>OX463299.1:10017500-20017500 GCA_949820665.1 Scrobipalpa costella
GTAACCAAGCACTAATTACGAATTAATATTCCCATAAATACGTATTTTGTCCACGACTCGCACTGACTCATATCACAATCAAGATATCTAAGTCAAGGCATTTCTGACGTACCTGCCTGCATGTGTCTGAATGCCTCTGCTAAGTAATTGGCTATTCTTGAGGCCAGAAGACTTCTGTAAAACGTTAATTGTGTCCATTAGCTGGCTGACGAGTGTCCCTGTCAGCTATTAGGGTGCAAGTGGCGTGAAATAGGCACACGGGACGAGTGAAGCACTCTATACCAGTGCGAGTTGACAGCCAATTGGCAGATTCGCACGCTCAAACGAGGCTTTGAATTTTGGTGGATTGCAATTTGAAGTGGTGGAAAGAATGTTTAAATGAATGATTTAAAATTATTTGTGTTTATGAGCTGACTGACGAGTGTCCCTGTCAGATATTAGGGTGTTTGACTAAAATTATTGCCGTCCTGTTCTCTCATGATAGAAAATAACAGGTGTTCGAGCCAACTCGAACCATGTTACTCAGCATGTCGCACAGGTCGTCGACTTGCTTACTACATATTATTGACAATACTGCGTGACATGCTGAGCTTGCAACTTACACGCATGTTATACATAAATAATACTATCATTGTGTGTATAAAGTAACATCAATAGACTTATTTAGATTTAGATAAGTCATGATTTTGGCAACTACGAATTGCTGCCATTGTCAGCATTCTTTTCTACTAAGATTCATCAGGGGTGGTAATGCTATCGATTCGTAGAGCGCTCATTAGGTGGCGATTTTAATGAATTATGTATTTTTTTTTACTCATGAGGGCGCCACTTGGCTTACATCGACACCTTAACTAAATTAATTAAAATGATTGCCGTCTCTTTCTGTTTTCTCATGATAGAAAATGACAGGTATAGACTTATTTTAGTTAAGTCGTGATTTTTGCAACTACGAATGAGAATGAGGGAGACAAATTACCTATTTCATAAATCTAGCAGTACAGTGGTGCTACACGTATAAAGGATACATATTTAAACGTCATTTTAGAATAAGCAAGTAGATTTTTAAATAGTAAGTTCAGTTTTATTATTAACTTTATCTCATTCATTATCTTTGGTCCTAGGTAACTAGATTTAATAGCCCCATAAATTTTACTACGCCCTGCCTATATCGTCTGTGTAGTGTAAACGTAATTCTCTTTTAATCTTATCTATTATTTACAACTTCTGCATTTAGTTTAATGTTCATGTATCGAACAGACCTAATAATAGTCCTCCTAACTGATTTTCGGTGATGGCGGCCAATCACCTAGAGATCGGCCAACTGCGCGGCACTAGTTTTTAGTCCCCGGGTGTGCATGCCCATACGACGGCATGGATCATCTTACTTTTCGGACAATCAGGTGATCAGCCTTCAATATCCTCACCAAACTAGAAACAACAACACAAAGTCATTGTCCCCCACCGGGAATCAAACCCGGGACCTCCGAGTCGTGAGCCCATGGCTAAGACCGCTAGACCACGGAGGCAGTTGCCACAGTACAGATACACTAATGTAGGGTTTCTCAAACGTATGACGCCGCGTACCCCTGTTGAAATACCCAGACTGTAGCACGATCCCCTGAACCCAAAATAAAAAAAAAACTATCTGTAGAAGAAAATATTTTAATGAAAGTATATATCAAATAGGCTATATAATGTGGTAGGTGGACTGGATATGTTTCTTGTCGCAAATAAAGTCAGTCCCGGTCGCTGTCTTTGATAGTGGTCGTTACTCAAATCACGTCAGAGGCCTAAAAGCTGTGCTACTAGGTGGTTTCAAAACTGTGACAACGGGGTTCATCGGGTCGTTCGAGTCGAGAATCCTCTCGCTTGGAAGAAGTCAGTTTCAGGAACCATTTTGGAGTAAGTTTGGATTTTTCAATAAGTAGATACATTAACTCTTTTGCAATCCCCCTACTGTAAAATGGCGAACCCCTAGAGGATCAAATAGGTACTCCAGTTTGAGAAGCCCTGCACTAATGCATGCAAATTCCTCCATAGCTAGCTGCCGAGTTGTGCATTCATTACGGGCTGCGCTCTGTGATTCGGTTTGAAGGCATATTAGGCAAATTACCTACTAGCTGTTTAGTACTAGACTAGAGATGTAGGTAATATTAGGCTACATTGTTTGTCCCGATACCTATGTATAGGCATGGAGGTACGGTATAGGCTAGGTAATCTACTCGTTATACAATAATTAGTTTACGCAGTCGTTTTATTTCAACTAAAATAATAATGTAGTGTTTTTTTTGAGTTTCTAATACCTGGCTCATAATAACATAGTTTTGTTTCTACCAGTCAAATAAACATTTTATTGCACTAACATGATACTTGCGTATTTCAAAAATATTTATTAAGGAAAAGAATATCTACTTAAATTAATAAATTTCTCAGTTTTCATTTGAATCTAGATTATCTTAGTAAATGCCTAACGTTCCGTAAGGTAAGGTAATTAAAAAAAGATATTGTTAGATGGATTTTGTTTTTGATCCGAATCCGCTAAATTAAATGCATAGGATGACAAACAAAACAATGACATGACAATTATTTAATTTTAGTGTAGAGCTTGTAAGCTGCTAACGAATGTGATCGGAAATTTCGACGCTCGTCTTAACGGTTCCATGGTGTAATGGTTAGCACTCTGGACTCTGAATCCAGCGATCCGAGTTCAAATCTCGGTGGAACCTGTTCTTTTTTTTCCTTTCATTTTTCGTTCTTTTTTCTTTTGACGTTTTATTTTTAAAAGATGTACTTTTTTAAATAAAGTTATTATGTAATCTTGTAATTTGAATGTTTTTTTTTAGAATGTTGTGGTACATGTACGGTCCTGTATGCTGTGGCAAAAAAAAATATGTCTCATGTTCCTGAATTATAATTAATATAAATAAAATTCGTATGTAAGACTATAAAATAAAACTCAATACATTAGTAGGTAAACCTAAATAACCACCACCGTCGTAATAAGGCCGACTATTTATACACTATTTAGGTACGTAGGACTTACATGTGATTTGTAATGTAACTGAGAATAGATTGTGTATCTATTAGTATTCGCTTAAAATTATATAATGCTCGGTCGTCTCGGCTTGATTTTCAAAATATTAACAAACTAATTTTATCTGTAGTGTAAAGGCACTTTGGCCTTTGTGATGACTGTGACAGAAAACGAAACGCATCGGTTCGTCGTTTGTTGACCACTGTTTCGTCGTCATTTCGACTAATCAGATGCGGAAGTGTCCGCATTACAGTTGGTTTGCAAGTGCTTCGCTCTTGTGAGCTTAGCTTGTTAGAATCGAAACGGAATCGAACTCTCAACGAGCAGCCGTTAAGAGACCTCTCCGCGAGCGGTGGCGCCCTCACTCATTACAATATCATAACTCGCAAAATATAGACATTTTCAAAACTTTTCTCTGTCACTTCCTTAGTATTTTTTAAAAGATTACTTTTTTCAGCAGTTACTATCAAAATTACTGCTATAAACGGCCACTTTTGGCGGAAATTTCGATTAAAATTCTAGGGTAGTAGTGACAGAGAAGTCAAGAGTCTTTAAAATGTCAATATTTTGCTAGTTATGATTATTTAACGAGTGAGGGCGCCACCGCTCGCAGTGCGTCTCGGCAGAGTGGTCCTCCCCGCAAGGTCCCCCTTGTATCCCTGTCGAGATAATGCAATGTTTAGTGTAACTTTGGCCTTTATGACGAGTGTGAAGACTGTTACGAAACGCATAATTGTATCTCAACTATAAATTGCTTATCTACCAATAAAATGATCATTATGATATCTGTATCTGTCCAGTACGGTTATATATTAATCTTTTTAATTTCTCTATTCCTTAGTAGTTTTTCTCTGACCCGGAATACTTAATTACCTATCTAAAAGATAACAACGCCTGCTTGTTCACTTATTTAGCTACTTACATTATCTTTTGGATACGTACATAATTTGTGAACTCTTTATAATGAAAAATACCTTAAATTTTTCGTCCTCTAAGTTTCTACGAAAAAGGTAAACACAAAGCGCTTGAAATATTATATAATGAATCCGTTCTCTTTATATTATGTCCAGGGGATCATTTTCTCCCGGTCGGTCTTTCTTCATTCCTTCGTTTGTAAATATGCGCGGCCTTTTATAATGGACGCCGCTTCAACAGTATAATTACTCGGGACAAAAAATTAAACAGCCAAATTTTTGCCTCATCGCCATTCCAAGCCTGATCTAGAAAATGATGCGGTACGCGGGCAAAACCAAAGGAATGGATACGTTTGATGAGGTATAATCTAACTACACGAATAAATTGCAGATAAAGTCTGATTTATATCTTCAGGCCACATAAACGGACGGCTTGTTTCGTGGCGCTAGTGTCGCGGTCCCATGGTGTAATGGTTAGCACTTTGGACTTTGAATCCAACGATCCGAGTTCAAATCTCGGTGGGACCTCTTGTTAAATAGTCTGTATATAATTTTACTTTTGATTGATTGATTCCATTCAAATTTTCGCACCTTTTAAGGAAAACTTTAATATTCTTATCCCCAAATATAGCTATTGACGTCTGAATTCTTCAATTTGATTTACCGTGTGAAGTGAAGTGACATGCGGTGTGTGGTTCACCGAGGGCACTTGTAGCCGAACTATGATGGATGGCCACCGCGGGCGTTTCCCACCGGCGGCGTGCAACGGCGTTCAGGCGCGTTCAGGCGCGTTCCCAGGACCAGTAATGATCGCTCACGTCTCCACAACTTCTACTGAACAAAGCGGCGCCACATAAAGACGGATTAAGTACTTTTTCGCCAAGCCCGTGTACAATCAAGGAGACACCTGGGTAGGCCCACTAGATACGGATGAGATTACTTCAGGAAATTATTTATGGATTTTAATGAAATTTCGTATATTGCACAATTGATTTACTGCAATAAAAAAAAAATAAGATTAATATTTTCTCATCCTTTTCGAGCGACCCTGTCCACAAATCGCCTTTGCTGACTGTACAACCATTTGACAGTATCATACATACTGATAAAACAACGACTACCCACTTGTGTGGTTAACGGAGGTTTTTGACCTCAACGTTGCGACTATTTACGAGAGTCTATATCAATTATCATACATAACCAAACCACGTATCTGTCAAAAATTAATAACTTCCAAGGACCAAAACTAAACCAACATTTGGAGACGTCGTTGTGTTTTAACTAATGATAATGAGAGCACAACAAAGGACTAAACTATGACTATGAGATCCATTAAAACAATAATAGTCATCGGCACAATATTGGAGCCTTGAATATATCGCAGCAAAAACGTAAGCTGTCAACATTGAGAGCCAGAAAAACAAAATCAGATCACGCAAGGCACGTCGTCGTCAACACCATAACGCTACCTAGTTAGTTATCTCTCTACTAGACAATGGATGTGGTTCTATGGTGCTGAAACTGGTGATATGGTGGTGACCATTGGCGGTTTATAAAGCAACTAAACTATGCCTGCTTTTCTGACACCCGCAATGGATATATACGTTCGTCCTTGTGTTGTGTACCTACATCGCGCCTAATACGCAGAATCGAGCAACACCACGTCATGTCACACGTAAATGCGTATCTCGATAAAATTGGGATGGCGTCGGATCAGAAATTGTATATCAGAATTGGCATGGAAAGATTACTGCTCCACTCTAATATAATTGCAATGATGCCAATGATCGTTCGTAGCAATATGGTTTCGTTGACGTCTTTCTCACGGGCTACGAAACGCCTATGCAGTAATTAAAAGCTGTTTCATAAGACTTCAACGCGCTCTAATTTAAATAATAGGTAGAATAAATTTTATATTATTTTCCAATAAGGAAATCAAATTAGCCAGCATTTCTCTGAGCACTATTTGTGGAAAATTATTCCTGCCGTCGTTTCCGATAACTCTCGACGGTTATTGATATTTTTTCTTATTAGTAGTTCGTGGGAGTTCGCGATAGAAATAAAATAATAAAGACTACTTATTAATTATATATGCTTATATAAACTAGTAAAGGTAGTTACGCGGCTTTACGAGGAAGTTAGGTACCTTCATAAAACACGAAGATAATTAGTAAAAGTTGTTTGAAACTTATGTTCCCTACATTAGATAGTACTTAGCACATGTTTTCCTTCCCGTTTATTGAAACACTACTAAACTTACTTCCTTATAAATTTAACTTTATAATATCTAATTTATATTTTCTTTGTCGACAGAGTGAATACCGGTTCGCGGGCGGAGGGTACCCGCGCAGCAGTAGCAGTCGCAGCGGTGGGCTTTGTTCAGCGGCGCTGGTTGGTGGGGCTTTACTGGCAGCAGTGGCTGTGCTGGCAGTGGCAGCTTTAGCATTCTACATGGGCGCACTTAGGCCGGATAATGGGGAACGTGAGTATCAGTACAGCTGTAGATATAGCAGTCGCAGCGGTGGGCTTTGTTCAGCGGCGCTGGTTGGTGGGGCTTTACTGGCAGCAGTTGCCGTGCTGGCAGTGGCCGCTTTAGCATTCTACATACAAATATTGAGCAAAAACAAAATAAGACCGAAAATAGGATTTTGTGTGAAAATAGCCTAAAATTAAATTTGAGTTCTAATTTTGTATTTGGTTAATATTTTCAAACCAAACCTAATTAGAAGCATAGATGATGCATTTTTTCATGTGAACGGATTTTGATTAAGTTTGGTTTTACTACATATAATCATGCCTTCATCCCTACTGGGGTACGCAGAGCGTAAACGACCTAGACAAAGGTCGTCCCGCCGCAACTGAGAAAGTTTTGAGGGTTATTTAAGATAGATTTGTAGGTATTTTGCTGTAGTGACAGATTGTCATCCCATCGCCTTAATTACAATATACTGAATCCCTCGGATCCCTTAGCTGGTTTTTAAAGCATGCCTGGGAGGAAATGCAGCTGGCACATTCTATGTTTTACTCTCACTCCCAGGTCAGCATGGTTTGGTTTTACTGTTTAGGAATAAAAGCGAAACTATGTTTGTATGGGATTTCACTACTCCGTCAGATCCTTAAATCACATATCTACATTTCATTTAAGATACCTAAGTCTGTAATACTGCGTAGTAAGACACCTTTCATGCTGGCCTGGGAGAGATAGAAAAACATAGCATGTTCCAGCTGCCCTTTCTCCCGGGCATGCTGTAGAAGTCAGCAAAAGGGACTCGAGGGTTACAGTGTATTGTAATTTAGGCGATGGGCTGACAACCTGTCACTATAGCAATACACTTTTCAATCTAAAATTGCCCTCAATTTTTGTCAGACGTGGCGAAAGCGCCTTTTACGAGGCGTTTATCGCTCTGCCTACCCCGTAAGGGATAAAGGCGTGATTTTATGTATGTATGTATGTAAGACACAAAGGACAAAGTAGGTTACCCTCTTTAATCTCGTGGTCGGTCCTCTGTCATTGAGGTAAAAAGTAACGAGCCATGACGATAAAGGATCTTTACCTTTATGGATTACTTAGGTAGCAATACTGAAATTTTGATTATGTGGTTACATTCTGGTAACAATCTTGTTCAGTAAAATGTTCTCATTTATAAATCAAGTGTATTTCATGATTTTATTTTATATTTATCAAGAATTCATAAATTATTTTTGATATTTGTACAGACATCCGTAATATTTTTTTATTTCGACCTACGTTCCCTGGGACAAGCTGTTCAGTTTCATGAGCAGATGCGCATCATTCAGGGTGCATATAACCTTTCTATTACACAATGTATATATTTTTCTTCGAATTGCAGCAATCATATCATTTGAGGGTACGATGCGGGTCACACGAGGTGACGTCTACGGTGGCGCCCCCAACAGCCCCGCGTGGAAGGAGAGAGCACGTCGCTACGGCGCGGCACTACGTCAGGTCTACGCAGCACCCTCGCAGCTACGGCAGGCCTTCGCGGGCGCGCTGGTCACCGGCTTCGGAGACAGGCGGCTGGATGTGCACTTCAGGCTGTATCTTGATAGGAGAAAAATACCAAGGTACCTACTTGTATCATTTAAAGCTTCTAAAGATAAGCTTATAAATGATATACCATTATTTTAGTTACAAAATGATATTAACTAGCTGTTTATTTTATTTTCAGTTCAGTATCCAACATAGAAGAAACTCTTAAAAGTATTTTAGTTCAAGACATACTATCAAAACACCCAGCATTTGGGCAAACTATAAAGATCGACACATCAAGTATTGTAATTAAAAGGGACCTTGAACATACATACCATTCTGAATCCTACGTGAAAGAAGCAATGAACGAGAGTATGGCAGTTAATAAACCCACTGCACCACCAATGACTGGCAAGGACAAGACCCAACAAACGAGAGTAGGCGTTGTACGAAAAACAACAGTAAAACCAAATCAATCTGCAAAGAAAGAGAAGAAAGACCCTGATGAGCCAGATATAGATACTGAAAACATACCAGTAGTGCAAGGTTCCTTTGGTTCATTTCAAATAACCAAGACTGAAGCAGATATAACGGAGAATAAACACAGCTCTAGTCCAGTACGGCACGATACAAAACCAACAACAGCGGTAAAAACATCGACAACAACAAGAGCTCCGGTAACAAAAGCCACTACCCGACAGACAACGACGAAGAGAGTTCCTACTAGTACACCAAAGACTCGTCCATTTACAATCAAATCAACACTTAACGTTAAACCTAAAACAGAACCTACTCCCACTCGAAATATAGACCAAACTACAAAACAACCCATAAGCTCAAGTTCACCCAAAGTAAACACCACAACAGCTTCGAGTACAATAGAATCAACAACAGCTAACGTGTCTAAAATATTATTTGATCTTTTAACAAATGAAAACCATTACAAGGATCTACCTAAAATAGACACACTATTTACAGTGCCCCATGTAATTGACAACGAACCTTGGCGGCCTATAACCCGACCATACTATGAAATAACGAGCAAGATTCCACCGATAATCGAGGAGCCTATTAATGATCAAAATGCAGAGGACAGAATTGGCGTAGCCGAGGTTGTAGAAGATATATCGATACTGGAAAGCATGCTGACTCCCATACCACCAGTACAACATAGAGATAAATCTACAAAAAGACCTGGAATTTATATTGATCCCAATTTATCAGCAAATGTCTACGTACCCAGTCCTAGCCCTGTGTACACAAGTTTTACACTTCCGACTTACGCACCGCCTTTAAAAGATACTGAAACACTAGGCAACAGCTTTCCTAAACCACATCCTATTCCAGTGGATAAGATTAGCACCGTGGTTGAGGCATCAGAAGAAAAAGAATCTCCTGAAGGAGAAATTGATGATGGCAAACCTGTTGAAAGACCACCTAAGGAAAAGACAACATCTGCAACATTAAATGTTATGAAATTTGATCAGGACAATTCGACCGAGAAAGTCTCTGTCGATGGTGCGTCAATATTGAAAAAGCAGAATGCTTCTACTACCAGTACCACATCTAGTACAACATCGAGTACCACAAGCAGCAGCAGCAGCACTACAGATAGCACAACTTCAAGTAGCACTACACCAAGCACAACAACACCCGAGGAAGTCGACAAAAGTAGTAATAATACCGAACCTCTAGAAGACAGACAAGGCAATGAGGCAATAATAGAACACACAAGTCACACAACTCGACGACCCAACAACAAGGTTTCTATTATTCCTAGCAGTCCTAGTACTAATGCACCGCATCATACCTGGGAACTAGTGAATACTTCTAGTGTTTCATCTAATGATAACGATACGAAATCGACTCCAGAAAAATATTATAACGACACTTTGCAAGCAATAATAACTAAAAATGATGCTGTTTTTCCAAACACAACACCAAGGTTTGCAAATAAAGTGTCAATATTACGAAATTTGACTGAGATAATTAAAAAATATACGCACAATACAGAAAAGCCAACACAGCAGTATGAAAAAATAGAAGTTGAAGAAAGACACAATCACAACAAGATGACAGGATCTGTTGAGGTTGTTCCTGATGAAGATCTAGAAGGTGTACCTACCACTACCGCTTCTATAATAACCTTGCTTCCAGCCAAATCAAATCTAGGAGTAAACCGACCACTGAGACCAAGACCTAAAATAAGACCTCAAGTTGTGAAAGAAAGTGTACGGGGTTTTTTTCGTGACGATCCAGAAACTCAAAAATTAATTGATGATTTAAGTACAGAAAATTATGTTCAGGTTCGCAACACAACTAATAGCCTTTCAAATGTTGATGTTGTAACTGCTCCAACTCCGATACAAGAAGAAAACTTGGATGATCGCGTTTTTTTAGCTAATGTTTCTGAAAGTTTTCAAGTTACCGGCAGTGGTGAAAGTACTCCAAGTAGCAATAGATTACCAAAATCAAGTGACGACATGCGCACTTCACACAGTGATAGCTATGTCGCAGAATCTCAAAAAAGTACAAGTGTACCTCAGCTACCAGAAGGAACGTACAGAGTGTCGTATCATGTAACAGGAAGTGTAAGCAGTACACAAGCAAATAAAACTGAAAGTCTTCCTGCATATGAGCTTGAACTGGAACCGGACGTAGTGCTAGAAATACCTGTCAACCAAACAAACGCATTAACCATTGACAAGCTAAAACTACTTGCTAGTCTTGCTACAATATCCGATTCGAACAATAACACCTTGTTTAGGACTCCTGGCGGCGGTGTCATTTCAACAAAAGCGATACCCTCGAGCTACACTTTAAACCAAGCTGGTTTCAAAATTTTGACTAAAACGTATAACAAAAATCCTAACAAACAAGAAGACAATAGTTTCGACAAACCTGAGAAGACCTACAGCAAACCCTATGCAAACAAACCGCATAAAGAAAAGGACAAAGGCACCAACTACATAAAAGAAGTCGTCGAAGAAGGTAAAAGTCGGAAAAGCTTGTATGAATTGCTTGTTAAAATAATTAGAGGAAATTTTCTGGAATCTGTATTGTTTTTAGAGGAGTGTAATAATGGAACATCGTTTCGGTGCCTGTCGGGAGCCTGCCTGCCGCTGACGTCACGTTGCAACCGTCTGCTGGATTGTCCGGGGGGTGAGGATGAGCGAGCTTGCTCTTGCGCCGACTATCTGCGAGCAGAGTTCTCACAGAGCAAGATTTGTGATGGCGTCGTCGACTGCTGGGACTATTCTGATGAAAACAAATGCGGTATAAACCAATCTTTAAATGTTACCACACTATAATTATCAATTTCTTTAATTCTTTAAATTACTACATTCCATATTTATTTCAGAATGGTGTGAAGATGGCCAATACGTATGTGCAAATGCTAAGCAATGTATTGAAATGGCTCGCGTTTGCGATGGAAATCCAGACTGTCCTCTTGGTGATGATGAAAAAAGCTGCGTTGCATTGTCAGACGAACTGGAAAACAATGAAGTGGTTCCGTATAATGAAGAAGGTAACATCCATATAGTTATACAATTTGTTCGTTATAGCTCCTTTTGAAATATGTAGCTAACATGGTTCATATTTTCAGGGTTTGTGATGGTAAGGAAACGGGGCGTTTGGGGAAGGTTGTGCGTGGAAAGCTTTGAAGACGTGGTGACTCAAGCTCACAGCTCTCTGAAACTGCCGGATCTTGGTAGAGCTGTTTGTCGAGCGATGACTTTCCAGTAAGTTTACATACATATTAAAAAAAACTCTTAAATCTTGATCAAATCAGACATCATCATTAGGCCTTTTTCATCTTGACAGATGAAACCTATGACATCATTTATTATAGTTATCACATTGAGCAAACGTTATTACTTTTGGAATTGAAATAGAATAATGTATTTAAATAATAACGATTTCAACTGCAGGCATATTGTCTTGCATCACTGACTTTGCAAAACGTTTTCTAGTAAATTAGGTTTTGTTTATGAAACAGCCGTCAAACCCTTTTCACTTTGTGAATCGTTAAATTAAATCCTAAAAAACAACATCGTTTCTAGTTACCAGATAGTTAATTAAATTAATTATTCAATAGCGGTTTCGATACCTAACCTGCTAGTTTGATAGTTAGGTACGTGGTACGTTAAAGAGAACATGTATTCTTAAACTCTCACCAATCTTTTACAGAGACTCTCCCATGGTACGCGAAGCCCGTGAGGGTCGCAAAGCAAGCTCAGTGGGCTACTGGGAGGTTTGGCACAACGCTGCTGCCCGAGCTGCCGACACCCGCTTGACCTTCCGACGATCACAGTGCACGAGACGCAAGGCCCTCAGGGTACGCTGTAAGGACTTGGACTGTGGAATCAGGCCGCATGCTGACGCACAGCAACCCAGGTAGGAAAGATGTTAAGGGAAACATGGTCATGGAAATACAATGAATTACATTATTACCTGTTTTATATGATAACTCACAAATGCGCACCGTAAGCTCCTTTCATAAAGTTACTTGCACACAGTAATCACTAAATGCTATTTTCTAGTAAGCGTCTCAGAGTTGCTAAAGTAACGCAAATAAAATGGGGCAGCAAGGGACGTGAAGATTGATTGCCATTTTGACTGATCATGAACTCGAACAGTTAATTTAAGAGTGCTCAAAGGAAAGGGAGACGCTTATACGAAAATACTTACTAACGTTGAAGATTGATGTTAACAACCGAACTATAGATGGAATCGTTGTTGTGTTGACGATAATATAAATTCTTTGTCATATGAAATAAGAGCGCTGACCGCTGCTGTAGGGCGCTAATAATGGTACCAATTCCTTGAGGACACAACTTAACTAAATCTGACTAAAATTGTTGCCGTCTCTTTCTGTTTTCTCATAATAGAGAATAACAGGTAAAGATTTTAGTCAAGATTTCGTGATTTTGAGCGCATACGAATACCCCCACTATGCCGATTTTATGGGACCATTACTATAAAAAATGCATATCTTATGAGAGGAACTGACGGTGTGTGATGTAGGCGTGTATCTGACTCGCACGTGCGCCTGGGCAGGGTGGTGGGCGGCGGCGGCGCGGCGGCGGGCGCCTGGCCGTGGCAGGCGGCGCTGTACCGCGACGGCGACTTCCAGTGTGGCGCCACCCTTATTCACTCGCAGTGGCTGCTGTCGGCCAGTCATTGCTTCTACCAGTAAGTTGTTTCTTTTACCACTTCTTTCTATTAAGTTTGTTAGGCTGCTCACTCTATTGTCCGAAAAGTAAGGTTTTGCTTCTAATTGTTTCTGTCCAAACTAAACAGAATTAGAGATTGAAGGAAAATAGTTAACACACATACATATAATCACGCCTTTATCCCTAATGGGGTAGGCAGAGCGGAAACGACCTAAACGAAGGTTGTTCCGCCACGTCTAACAAGTTTTGAGGGTTATTTATGATACCTATATTTGGAGGTTGTCAGCCTTTCGCATATATTGTAATATACTGAAATCCTCGGATCCCTTAGCTGGTTTTTACAGTAGAAAATGCAGTTGGCACTTTCTACGTTTTTCTCTCGCTCCCAGTCCAGCATGGCAGTAAATTTATTTATTTATTTTATTTCACAAAAAAGGTATTTACAGAATATAATATGTTACATTCTCGCCAAACTGCGAAAGCAGTTTAAAGTCAAGGTAGCACTCGTTACATAATGGCTAACAAATACCTATCTTATATTCTAGTATCATATTTAAAAAAATAACATTATAAAAAGAGTTTAAAACTATGAATTATGGAGAATGATTAATGTGACACATTTACATATTGTTGGTTTGAAGAACAGTTTTAAGTTTTTTCTTTAGGGTTATCTTCGACGTTATTTAATACTGTCTTACGAAGTTAAACAGTTGAATAGTTGACAACTAAAATAATTCAGAAATTTATTTTTGTTATCATACCCAGCAAACGCAAAAAAATACTTTTGAAATTGAACAATGTATTTAAATAATAACGATTTCAACCGCAGGCACTGAATATATAATAGTACCTCAGGCATATTGTCTTGAATCACTGACTTTGCAAAACGTTTGCTAGTAAATTAGTTTTTGTTTGTGAAGCAGCCGTCAAACCCTTTTCACTTTGTGAATCGTTAAATTAAATTGCTAAGAAACAACATCGTTTCAAGTTACCAGATTGTTAATTAAATTAATTATTCAGTAGTGATTAAAACATTCTTAATCATGTTTGACTAGCTTTCGGACTTAATTCAGTTCTTTAACAAGATTCTAAATAATCAAAAACTTCGTAATCCGTTTATCTCATACCCGGATAGAAACAACTTTTATTTGAACCTACTCCTGACCGAGAATTCAAGATTATTTATAGAAAAGGATAAAATAAATAATTCAGGGTAGAAATCTACCCATGAAACTAATAAAATGAAGAACTTTCCTCAAGGAATATAGGACGACATGTGAAAGAAGTTTTGAACCTTCCATACATGTTACGTCAGCTGTTTGTAAGGGACGACCTATTTAGACCTCCAAAATGAGTCAAAATCAGTATGATCATAGATAAACGGAAAATAGCCAGCTAACACCGGAGGCAAAGCAATGGATTGCTAACTCCGACATCAAATTTTAAAGTCGCATTTTTGGAAACGCCATACGATGATGATGATGATAAACGGAAAATACTTTTCCAGAGCGACAGAGGCGCACTGGGTGGCCCGACTGGGGGCACTACGCCGCGGCGCGTGGCCCCGGGGGCCCTGGGAGCGCGTGGCCCGCGTGCGCCAAGTGATCATCCATCCACGCTACGCCCCTCGCGGTTTCCGCAACGACATTGCGTTGCTGAGGGTTGATCCTGTGACGCTCCATGCAAGACTGAGGCCGGCTTGTCTGCCTCCGCCTAGAGCACAGCCGCCAGCTGGACATCATTGCACTGTGGTCGGTTGGGGGCAACTGTACGAACACGAACGGGTATTCCGTAAGTATAGTTCTTTCTTGATTAGACTTAACTCTGTTGAGGGTTGATCCAGTGACTCTACATGCAAGACTGAGGCCGGCTTGTCTGCCTCCGCCTAGAGCACAGCCGCCAGCTGGACATCATTGCACTGTGGTCGGCTGGGGGCAACTGTACGAACACGAACGGGTATTCCGTAAGTATAGTTCTTTCTTGATTAGACTTAACTCTGTTGAGGGTTGATCCAGTGACTCTACATGCAAGACTGAGGCCGGCTTGTCTGCCTCCGCCTAGAGCACAGCCGCCAGCTGGACAACTTTTGCCTTACAACTTTAATAACTTATGTCTGTAACATAACAAGGTTATCGTCTGCGGTTCCGAAATTTGAGCCTCTGCTAATGTACATAACGTAGTTTATGGGCCGCAAACAAGTTGATATCGATACTCAACGTTAGAAATAGCGGAGATCAATGATATTATATATAGGTAGATACGTTACCAACGCGCGAAACTCGTGCCGTCTAATGGTCCTAATTGTGACCATTTTAGGCAGTCCAGCTGCGAGCTGCGAAGTGAGAAAAGGCTGCACTGATTACAAATAGCTATCTGTTTCACTCTTACGATTTGCCTATTTTGTGTCGCACTCAGCGTTTGTTTAGTTATGCAATGTTATAACTATATATATGTAGTATATGTGTCGCGGAACAATTAAAATGTGCGTGCAGTATGAACGTAACGTATCTTTCTTAAAATATCATTGGCAGAGATAGAGAAGAAAAATATAAGTACTAAACTTACTTATATAAGTTAATTTGCTTTTGAAACGACATCGCTTCCCTGAAGGTTAATCCAGTAACTTCTGGCTTCAGTAGAGTCCCTTATCTTACATATCGCTGCCTAGAACATAGCTGCCGGCTGGACATTCTTGTATTTTGAATTGTGTCTTAGTTTATCTATTCTGCAACAACATCGCTCTTTTGCAGTTAGTTTGAATTCCTTCAGATTCATTGCCAATTAGTATGCAGAACTAGTAGGAACATTTAAGCCGCAGGCAAGATCCGACCGTCTCTCGGAATTTATAAACCTACTTATCTATTCCTCGAAGGCACATCATTATTTCCTGTTTGCGTAGGTTTTCAAAGAAACAGATATTTTCATGTTTCAGCCTGGCTGAGGGAAATGTAATAGTTAAAATATCCTTTCGACCAGTGCCAAAAACGTATCGTCACTGCCATTATAATACGGGATGTAAAGGACAGCATCTCACAAACTGATAGTGGTTGCTCAGTCAACGACACTGAACAACTTTCACCTGAAATTTAATTTGCTTTTCCCGGTATAATATAACAAATGAATCTGCCATCTCGCACCGCGCCATTTTCTGTGCAGACACTTTCTCACTGATCCTTTAATCATTTGTTCATGTCTTTGAACAGCGGACACATTACAAGAGGTGGAGCTTCCGGTGATATCGACAGCCGAATGCCGGAGACGCACCAGGTTACTGCCGCTATACCGAGTCACTGATGACATGTTCTGCGCGGGCTACGAGCGCGGCGGGAGGGACGCCTGCCTTGGGGACTCTGGAGGACCGCTTATGTGTCAGGTATGCACGTTGTAATTGTACTGTTATTAATCTTAACTGCCTCCGTGATTTAGCGGTTTGAGCCATGGGCTCACGACCCGGAGGTCCCGAGTTCAATTCCCAGCGGGGGACAATGACTTTTTGGTGTTGTTTCTAGTTTGGTTAGGACATTGCAGGCTGATCACCTGATTGTTCGAAAAGAAAGATGATTCATGCTGTCGGATGGGCATGTAAAAAAGTCGGTCCTGTACCTGATTTCTTTCTGGTCGTGTCAGTCAATCTGTACCATTAGAATAAGAGAGTGCACTTGTGAGTTGCGTAAACACTTTTGTAGGTATATTACTGTAGTGGCAGGTTGACAGCCCATCGCCTAAATTGCTATATACTGAAACCCTCGAATCCCTTAGCTTTTTTTGTACAGCATGCCCGGGAGGAAATGCAGCTGGCACATTCTATGTTTTTCTCTCGCTCCCAGTCCAGCATGGAAGATGTCTGACTTATTATTTATTTTATTTTATTCGGAATACCAACAGCAGATAAACAAACATTTTAACTACTACAATTTATAACAATTTTGAAACTTAATAACTACATAGCCATTTAGAGGTATTCGCAGATATATTTAGTGAAGACTGTTATAGAACAAAGCTGCGAACTTCATAGCAAACGGCGTAGCATTGGGTGCAGTGCAGTCTCGTGCGGTGATCATACCAAATTGTCACCATTGTAGTATCTGCTGCACTGAGTGGCCAATGTGTCACCTACTTTAAGATTGTTTGGTTTGTAGATTCTGCTTCAGTGCTTCGTAGCAAACGGCATAACAGTTTTAACCTATTTTTGTCATGTGGGTTCCGAGCACGTTTCGAGTCAATAGACCGGTTGAACTGTGGTGTCAGAGTTTTTAAACTGCCTAATAGCACAGCTAATAGGTCTCTGACAATATTTTTGTGTGACGACCACTATCAGACAGTGACCGGGGCCGACTGCGTAACGTGGCCTCCGAAGCCCGGAATCTTTTTCTGTTATTGCGAGTTTTTACTCTTTAAATGCGATACGACAGGATAACACGTAATCTGAGATAAATAATGGTAGTGAGACTGTGATAGCTATGATTCTTACTCTATGAATTAATAAAAAGCTTAGATATTTCTACTTGGAATAGACTAATGATCTCTACTTGGAATACACTAATGATCTCAACAGCTAATCCTAGTATTAAAAGCGTTATTAGCTCTTCGAAAATTATTCTATCGTACACATTAATTTTACTACTGACTACATATAATTAGTACGGCGTAGATACTAAACCGGGCCATAATCACATGTATATAAAGCACATAGTTTATCATAAACCACTTTTATTTCCGTCCAGGAATCAGACAGATGGTACATCTACGGAGTGACGAGCAACGGCTATGGGTGCGCGCGCGCAAACCGTCCGGGCGTTTACACCAAAGTGTCCAACTACATCGACTGGATCGACGGCGTCATCGAAGCCAACACACCGAAACACAACGACACTATTGACACTGAAGAATCTGATGAGGATTTCTATGCGGATTTAGATGTTGCCGAAAATAGGAGGATAACTAGAATAGATACTTGTAAGGGGTATAGATGCCCGCTAGGTGAATGTTTGCCGCCTTCAAGCGTCTGCAACGGGTTTATAGAATGCTCGGACGGTAGCGATGAATGGAAGTGCAGTAGACATAAGTCTAATAGCAGTAAATACGACCCCGATTGATACATAGCTTAAATTGTAACGTATGTATAAGCCAGTAATTAATCTAGAATACGTCTAAATCGACTGATATTTTGTAAGTAGATTTAAGTTAATACCGAACAAGTCTTTTGAAATGTTTTCTTCTTCCGTATAATCTTCGCCATATTTGATGATTTGGGCTTTGTATTGTAAATATAGCATTTAAAACGCCCCAAGGGTTGAGTTGTTTACCACTGTATGATTATTGCTAATTATTCAAATCTATTTATTGAAATTGTATGACTCGCCTTTTCCGTTTGAATGTGTTTAGTTTTCAAATGGACGACGCGAGCCATTATACATAAATAAACAAATTAATACATATATGTATGTTGTTTAATTCATTATTACCTACGTAAAATCACGCACATTTTCTGAGGGAGCAAATACCTTTCATTTCTTTGACTTTTTCGAGCCTTTAGTTTCAAACTTTTTTTCACTTCCATGCTGGCCTGGGATCGAAAGAAAAACGTAGAATGTGCCAGCTGCATTTCCTCCCGGGCATGCTGTAAAAACCAGCAAAGGGATCCGAGGGTTTCTGTATATTGCAATTTAGGTGATAGGCTGACAACCTGTCACTACAGCAATATACTTACAAATCTATCTTAAATAACCCTCAAAACTTTGTCAGACGTGGCGGAACTACCTTTGTATAGGTCGTTTACGCTCTGCCTACCCCATTAGAGATAAATGCGTGATTATATGTATGTATATAGTTTCAAACTTTGAAAATTCAACCATTCGACGTAACTTATAAAAAAAAAACGATTATGACTAATAATGATTGTGATAAATAAAACGTTTCTTCCATGCTGGTCTGGGAGCGAGAGAAAAACATAGAATGTGCCAGCTGCATTTCCTCCCGGGCATGCTGTAAGATCCAGCTAAGGGATCCGAGGGTTTCAGTATATTGTAATTTAAGCGATGGGCTGACAACCTGTCACTACAGCAATATACCTAGAATTCTATCTTAAATAACCCTCAAAACTTTGTCAGACGTGGCGGAACGACCTTTGTTTAGGTCGTTTACGCTCTGCCTACCCCATTAGGGATAAAGGCGTGATTAAATGTATGTATGTATGTAAATAAAACGCATTCGTCTTAAAAATTAATTTAATCTCTCGACAAATAAATTAACAAAAATGCAAACTTGTAATACAATTATTATTCTCCAATATAATGATGGCATAATAAATATTTGTTTATTAAGATAAAGACGTCACGTAATTATAATTATTAAATTATTGGAATACAAATTATTCTGGTTATTGTTGTTTCACTTCAATAGATTAAATTACAATTACAATCATAAATTAAAATTGTTTGTCTTAAATTAAAAGTTTTGAGAGACGTTCACGAAAGACGATGAAAATCAAATTATTGATACTTAATAGCGAATCCCAGGCGTTCCGGGGTTTTATAATCACTTGATTAGTAAGACATCGACAAAGCAAACGATGTCAGTATTCAAACTCGATACAGTCACACGCCTTATACTAGAGCCGTGTTCACACGAGGACAGTACACTGAGCTTAAATGACATCAATGGAAAAGCTGTGTTTACTGCACTGTACGCTTCAAGCCTAACACTTCAACTATACTGTCCTAGTAAGAAACGAACGTACACTTATCTACTCCCGTACCGAAAGGTACTCCAGGTATTCCTTTATTATTAGGTATTCCTGCTCATTGTCAAAAATACTTTCATCACATCACAAATAAAATGTAAGGAACATTTTACATTACACGTAAAGGCCAGTAAATACTTATGCCTATGTCATATTAGATTTAATATCTACGAATACTTGGGTCGAGCGAAATGAGCAAGAAACGATGATGACTTATGAAGAAATTAAATATGAGTAAAGTTACAAGTAACCCGAGAACATTTAGTATATTAAAGACTGAATAGTTGTGCTTTAAACGTAGAAGTAACTACAGGCGAGTCACAGGAGTGAACTAATCAACTAGACTGTGCAAAATATATAAAGATTCATTTTAAAACACGCCCGTTTATCTAATAGTAGTAAAATGCAACGCTAGACCTTCGCTTCGGAAACCTTAAAGAAAGAAACTAGAAGTACGAGTACAAAATAAAGCTAGCTTACCTAGGAGTCCCAGTGGAATCCAGTTTGCACAAGACAGATGTTATACAAAGAGTCCTTTATCACATATTGTTCGCTAAGACCAGTCAAAGAGTAAAACGTAGAAGCGAAGCGCTCGCGTTGCTGTAGTGGTACAAGTATAAGCTAGGGGGGGGGGGTATTGGGGCGATGTTCCCGGGATGTAGGGGGTAGGGGTGGGGGGGATTAATCTAGCCCTTGTTTTCGACGGGCGTGGTGTTGAGGCCGCTCGCCTGCTTGTTCAGCATCGTCTTGAACTGCTCCGGGATCGGGTGCTCGCTCTGAGGACAAAGACACATCGTTACTTACCTGTATAATCATCTAGAAGCACTATAATAGTACATTACTCCGAGGGTGAAAAAAAAGCAATTTAAGGTCGAGTAAATTGGGAAGGCCGAGATGCAGTCGAGGCTTTCCATTGCAAACGAGACCTGAAATTGCTTTTTCGGCTGAGATAAGTATAGTACCTTTCTCTCATTTTGCGAGGAAACAATAACAATACACTTAAACAAACATCAAACTTGCGATTCGTCCATAGTATTTTGACATTTATTTTTTGCATGGTGCCTTTGCCAGACGCACATTCCATTCATTCATTAATTCCATTTTGTAAATTTTAAAAGCAATCAGCCTTAAAATAATCAATAATGTGAACTAAGAAACGCCTAGGCAACCATACTAACTAAGAAACCATACTAGAGTCTCCTTAAAGACTTCGTGAAGCGGTTGTTAATTACATTATTGTCGTTTGGAAAAATTGCTGGCGTATGCGAATATGAGGACCGAAAAGAGTGAATGTAGGTTTTTTTTTAAAAATAATATTGCTTTTTCCGAGCAAATGAGAGATATAATCCTATCTTCCCAATATTATGACTTAGTTGCATACATAGAGAGTTGCATGCCTAATAATATTCTTGCGAATTTCAATTCGCGTACCTATAAGCACAATTTTTACAACTAGTTTTTTTCATGTAGCTTAAGGTAGACTGTTAGAATTGGCGTTAAGTCCGCCCATGTACGACTTTCTTTGTGCATAAACTTAAATAAATAAACACCTCAATAAAATTAGTTGACATGGGATCCCTGACATTATAGATGAAATTATATAAATAAAATTAACTATCTTGTATTTTAAAATGACTAATTCTAAAACAAATTTGTGATTATGTTATAAGTAAGTATAATGCATTATGTGACGTGTAAAATTATTATTTTATAACTAATGTATTGTTTTTTTTTAATTTAATTGAATTGATCAAAAATAAAATAAAGGAGTGTTTTCAAAATACGAATCAAAAAACTGTGCCTCAAATTGAACTGGTAGGTATGTGCCCCTTATTTATTTACAAACTTCAATGAAACCATAGGTCAAACTGATAAAAGTATACCCGCAAACTTTCCTTTGTGATACAACAATATCTGAATCCCTTAAAAGGTCAGCAGCGGACGGGTAAGGCAATAAGTATTTAAATATTCACAAACTTTTGCCGGATCAAACTACTTGTTCCTGTGTAGGTTACGCTCTACTGGCCCCAGATTAAAATATCAACATGCTACGAGCTATTCAATCAATACCGGGTGTAAAGGGACAGCGTCCCGCAAACTGATAGGGGTTTCTCAGTCAACGACACTGAACAACTTCCACCAGGATTTTTTTCAGGAAGTAAATCTCAAATTTAGTTTTTCCGTACAAAATGTCTACCTCGATCAGACAACTTGTATGGAAAAGTTAAATTTCTTTGTCTCTTCCTGAAAGAATTTTCTGGTGGAAGTTGTTCAGTGTCCTTGACTGAGCAACCCCTATCAGTTTGCGGGACGCTGTCACTTACACCTGGTATAAGAATTTCTGTATATTTTTAAGAGCACCAACTCAAAAAGCTACATGATTTCTAAAAATCTATTATAATCATAGAACACTAGTGGAAGAACACAAAATACGGTGCTCATCGATACATATGAGTTGGAATCAATTTCGATGGTACATTTAATTTTAAGCCTGCAGTGTATATGTATGTGTATATTGGATAGTTACCTAATTATAGTTTGAAACCTTGCATGATTTCTTCATTGGTTTTAAACATTTGTTAGCAGTAGCCTTATAAAGTTTGAAAGTAAGTTGTTTGGCGCTTTGTTTTATACAGTTTCATATACTTACGTAGTATCTGTTGCTCTTAAGCATGAGGACGGTGAGTCCTTGTACAGGTAGTCTGGCACCCGTTCATCTTGTCGGTCGAGTCGAGTCTTGTTGGTCTTGTCGGTCTTATCGAGTCTGGTTGGTCTTGTCGGTCTTGTCGAGTCATGTTGGTCTTGTTGAGCCTTGTCGGTCGAGTCGAGTCGAGTCTTGTTGGTATTGTCGAGTCTTGTTAGTCTTGTCGAGTCTGGTTGGTCTTGTCAAGTCTTGTCGGTCGAGTCGAGTCGAGTCTTGTTGGTATTTTCGAGTCTTGTTGGTCTTGTCGAGTCTTGTTGGTCTTGTCGAGTCTTGTTGGTCTTGTCGAGTCTTGTTGGTCTTGTCGAGTCTTGTTAGTCTTGTCGAGTCTTGTTGGCCTTATCGAGTTTTGTTGGTCTTGTCGAGTCTGGTTGATCTTGTCGAGTCTTGTCGGTCGCGTCGAGTCTGTTGGTATTGTCGAGTCTTGTCGGTCGAGTCGAGTCTTGTAGGTATTGCCGAGTCTTCTTGGTCTTGTCGAGTCTTGTTGGCCTTGTCGAGTTTAGTTGGTCTTGTCGAGTCTTGTTGGTCTTGTCGAGTCTTGTCGGTCGAGTTGTGTCTTGTTGGTCTTGTCGAGTCTTGTCGGTCGAGTCGAGTCTAGTTGGTCAGGTCGAATCTTGTCGATAAAGTCGATTGTTGCCGATCGAGTAGTGTACAGTCGATCTAAATTGTCAGTATTTGTCGCAATGTGGAACAAATATATCTTCATGTACTTACGTAGTAACCGTTTGCTCTTGGGCACGATGACGTTCATCTCGGAGTTCACGTCGGTCGGATCGAGTCATGTCGGTCGAGTTAAGTCTTGTCGGCATTGTCGTACGAGTAGAGTCTTGTTAATAATATATCAATGTACTTACATAGTCTCCGTTGCTCTTGGGCACGAGGACGTTCATCTCGGAGGACTTGGAGCTGACAATTTCCACCTCCAGCGAGTCCTTGGACAGGTAGATCTGGCACCCGTCCGTCTTGTCGATGGAGACTGTTGGCACCTTACCCAGCACCTGCGCAAAAAAAACATGTGTTTTAAATTGAAAATTGAAATAAAACAAAAAATTCACTCTAAAATGAACTCCTAAAGTAGCTTGATTCAGATTTGTATTATTTACTCCTAAAGTTGCTTTTTAGAAATTGCTACAAATTGTACATATCTATCTTAAATAACGCTCTAGCTGCCTCCGTGGTCCCGATCCGGAGGTCCTGGGTTCGATTCCCAGGGGGGAAACACAAAAAGTTGATATTTGAGAATTTATCACTTAGTGATTTTTTTTCCAGTTTGGTTAGGACATTGCAGGCTGAATCACCTGATTGTCCGAAAAGAAAAATATTTCGTGCTTCGGAAGGGCACGTTAAGCCGTCGGTCCCGGTCGCTGTCTTTGATAGTGGTTATTACTCAAAACCATGTCAGAGGACTGATAGTTGTGCTACTAGGTGGTTTAAAAACTCTGAAACCAGGGTTCATCGGATCGATAGACTCGATACCCACTCGACAGAAGAAGAAGAATCACCCTCAAAACTTTGTCAGGCGTGGCGAACAACCTTTGTTTAGGTCGTTTACGCTCTGGCCATTAGGGATAAAGGCGTGATTATATGTATGTATGCTATACTCACAATAAAATAAGTTGGCGTTAGTTTACGTTTTCCACTATATACGTAAATACAGTAAAAAAAAACGTAACCCATTCATAGGTAAATGAACGTGAAAATTTGGCGCTATATTCCGGGTGCTACGATTTGTTCCCACAATTCAATGAGCTATCGAACAATTTATTGGTCACCTATACGTAGTATTATAGTTACTCTGTGCCTATACGTATCGTTTACTAAAATCCAATATTGGAAAAACTTTTAGGGGTTCCATAAAATTCTAGGAAACTACACACTTCGTCAATCGAAAATACTCCACAAATTTCAAACAGATATCCAAATATTGTATACCGGGTGTAAGGGACAGCGTCCCGCAATCTGATAGGCGTTGCTCGGTCAATAAAACTGAACAACTTTCACTAGGAATTTTTTTTCGGGAAATGAAAAAAAATATGCTTTTCCATGCAAATAATCCGATTGAGGTGAACATTTTGTATGGAAAAGCCATTTTTTTCACTTTCTAAAAGAAAATCCAGGTTAAAGTTGTTCAGTACCAGTGACTGACCCACCCCAATTAGTTTGCGGGACGCTGTCCCTTTCACCTGGTATTGATACGCACAGAAATGGAGTCAGCGTTGCGTAAACAATACGGGAGTGTTCGCTCAGTTTGTTTGTTTGTTGGAATTAATCTCTGAAAGTGCTCCGCGGTGCACACATTCACTAATATTTGCACCGGATCCGCAAATGAACGCTGTTTTACTTCCATGCTGGACTGGGAGAGATAGAAAAACATAGAATGTTCCAGCTGCCCTTCCTCCCGGGCATGCTGTTGAAGTCAGCAAAAGGGACTCGAGGGTTACAGTGTATTGTAATTTAGGCGATGGGCTGACAACCTGTCACTATAGCAATACATATTACAATCTAAAATTGCCCTCAATTTTTGTCAGACGTGGCGAAAGCGCCTTTTACGAGGCGTTAAACGCTCTGCCTACCCCGTAAGGGATAAAGGCGTGAATTATGTATGTATGTTTACGAGAAATATGAACACAACTCGGATTGTAATACCCACGACTCATAATACCTACCATGGGTAATGCCTTTCTGCATTTTCCTTTCGTAGGAAATAAAAAAGTATACATTTATTGTGTTTCTGTCTTTGTTTTGCTAGGAAGTTTTGTTTTTTACTGCCTGAAAATCCTGCTGATAGTTTTTCAGTGTCGTTGACTGAGCAAGCCCTATCAGTTTGCGGGACGCTGTCACTTACACCTAGTATTTTGTGTTTATATAAGTCAAATTTGTAAATACCTACATTAATATGTACGAAAATGAGAGAGTCATATGGGCTACCTTACAGACAGATCATGACGAAATGTTAAGGAAAAACATTCTCATGAAAAGGATACCTATTCAGATCGTAATTAATTAGGTACGTATCTTTCCGAAAGCTTAAACTTAGTTTCTCCTTTTTCTGTCCAGTAGGTATTGAGTCTATCGACCCGATGAACCCTGGTGTCAAAGTTTTTAAACCGTCTAGTAGCACAACTATCAGGCCTCTGACATGGTTTTGAGTAACGACCACTATCAAAGACAGCGATCGGGACCGACGGCTTAACGTGACCTCCGAAGCACGAAATCTTTTTCTTTTTCGGACAATCAGGTGATTCAGCCTGCAATGTCCTAACCAAACTGGGGAAAAATTCACAAAGTGATAAATTCTCAAATATCAATTTTGTGTTTCCCCCCCGGGAATCGAACCCAAGACCTCCGGACCAGAAGTCCATGGCACTAGCCACTAGACCACGGAGGCAGTTAGTTTCTACTATACCTCTGAATTTTTTCAACACGAAAATATGCAAGCTAGAAATATCCCATTCTCACTATACCCTTAGCGCAACGCCAAATTTTCCAACCATACCTAATGGAAAAATTATGAAGAAGCAGCAACGGTAAATTAAGTTCAATTAAATACGTCTTTATTAACTTTCAGTAATAAAATGAAGGACGACAAAAAATATGTAACGAAATTGCGATACCAGAACCACAAAACGATTAATTATTAAATACGATATCGTAATTTTTTATTATTACGGCATTGTTTTTCATGTCTAATTTATTGTTCGCTCAGCTGAACTCTCGAAAGAAAACATCGTAAACATCTCTTACTACTTATTTCACCCACCTTTCACCCTTTGCGTCATTCATAAATAAAACCTATAATAAAATTTTTTCATAGAAGTTATTCAAACATCGAATTTTTACATCAACAAAGAGCGCCTTCATAGTGACATTTCAAGAGTCACAAAAGACGTTTCATAATCATATTATGTACAAAAATATTGACGAAAATAGTTTTGGCGATGTTTAAGAAGCAATAATGAATGGAGATTCGTATTAGTGTTCAATCGTATGGCTTGTAACAGTTGTATTCCGTACGTTGTTGGTATATATGCGTTATTTCTGGTGGTGATAGTGTGTGTATGGGGTATTGTTGACATGTCCAGCCGCGGCAGCGTGGAGCGCGAGGAGGTGTCAGCAGACGGCGGCGCCAGCTGGCTGGCTGACGTCATGGCGGCGGCGCTCGACTACTTCTGGTTCCCGGTCGGGCAGACGCTCATCGCATTGCTTTATGGATTCTACAGACGGTTCACGTGGTTCAATGTGGTGGGTTGGATCTGGTGCTCCCACACGGATTATTACATCAGTGCCTAATGACAGTGACAAACAATCGCAGTTCTAGAAACATTTTCATTCGTTTTTTGGAAGCTAAATGTATCCCACATGCTCCAACACTGCTTTAGAATGTTTGTGGGAGCACCATAAGAACATTAGTATTATCTCGATACATGGCAGAACCAATATTCATAACTTTTTATATTTACAGATTGTTTTTATCTTGAAATACGTACCAACAGGTGTGTACATGTATAAAACTTTAAAAAGTGTTTATTTAACGTCACGGGAAAGAATAAAGAAGAAACAAATTGAACTGGAGGACATACAACTTAAGGTAATTACTCGTGCAGAGGCAAGTCAGCAAATACGAGAAAGATTGGAAATTAATTGTGTCATATTCTTTTTAGATTAAAATAATTGATACAAAACTATGCGTGCGCGACGCCGAATTCACTGAACGCACAGAGCAACTCCGGCGCAACGCGAAGCAACTGCGGTCGTTGCGCGCTCGCGTCCGAGATATAATCGCAGCTGATGATGCTTTGAGACAGGCTCTGCAACACGCTACGGAAGCTGGGCCTACAGGAGATGCTGTCGACGATGGAGACACCAATAACCTCTTGAACAATGAAGATGGTAAGGCAATTTCCAACTAATAGATCAGCAATAATCTTTCAGCTACTGAAGAAAGAACTTCTGCCTAAAAATATTCGTGATTACTTAGATAAAGAAGAACATACAGTTGAATTTTTCAAAATTTGCAGATTGTGAGTTCATCATGACGCTGCTGAAGGAACTAAAAAGCGGGGAACACCTTCCAAATTCTGAGATGGACAAGTTTGAGCCAGCGAGTGAAGAGAAGGAGCCCAGTACCCCTGACAGCGATGCGGAGTCCAAAGAGGAGTGCCGCGTCAAGATTATCAAGGTCACTAACGTGTATAAAGTCGCCTGTCTCAAGCACTATATTAAACAGAAGCGAATCAGGCGGGCGACGCAGCAGGCGATTTTAAAGAAAAAGGTAAAAGAAAAGAACGTTTGGTAGACGGGCCGTTATATGAAGGGACGCGCCGCGCCGACTCTAAATTGTAACCTAAGCACAAGTCTTTTAAGAAATTCGCCTGCTGCCGCAGCGCTTTGTGTAACCTTGGGCACTTCATATAACAGCTCGAGTCAAATAACTACCCCAAGAGTGTAAGTAACAAGCATAATAAGCGCAATATTTTCTTGCAGATCGAAAGCATCAAGAAGCTTCTAGAGAGTTGGCAGAAGTCGCTCAACGCAGTGATCTACAATAAAGCAACATCGTTGGACCCGGCTGTCGACATGGCATCACAGGAAGCCATGGGCGACTACTCCAAGCCGAATCTTCGAGAGTTTTCGGATTCCGACAGCGAGTTGAAGACCAGCTGCACTGATATGTACTACGACGAATACAACTTCAACTGGTCTCAGAATTCCTACTACAATGTGGTGAGTACTGTGTGTGGTGATACTTCGATGCTGGACTGGGAGTGAGAGAAAAACATAGAATGCGCCAGCTGCATTACCTCCCGCATGATGTAAAAACTAGCTAAGGGATTAGAGGGTTTCAGTATATCGCAATTTAGGCGATGGGCTGTCAACCTGTCACTACAGCAATGAACCTACAAATCCGTCTTAAATAACCCTCAAATCTTTGTCAGCTGTGGCGGAACGATCTTTGTTTAGGTCGTTAGGGATAAAGGCGTGATTATATGTGTGTGTATGTATGTATGTGTGTGATGAGTTCAAAGTTTGCGTGTCTCAAAGTTCAAAACTAGTTTAGTGTCAGATGAAGGGATTTAAATATATCTCGACCTTTCAGACCCTTTTATTTGTCATGCCAAAATCAACTGTTCTTTGGAGATTAACGCACCCACGCGCGTCACCGTTGCGAAAACATTAAAACTTCACTGCTGGACTAGGAGCGAAAAAAACGTAGAATGTGCCAACTGCATTTCCTCCCGGGCATGCTGTTAAAACCAGCTATGAGATCCGAGGGTTTCTGTACATCGCAATTTAGGCGATGGGCTGACAACCTATCACTACAGCAATGAACCTAAAAATCCATCTTAAATAACCCTCAAATCTTTGTCAGACGTGGCGGAACGATCTTTGTTTATTTATAGGATAAAGGCGTCATCATCTCCTTAGCCTTATCCCGTATCTCACCGGGTTGGCTACCTAATCTAGGGGATTGAACGAGGGTACTGGTTTTTACACGGAGCGACTGCCATCTGACCTCCGCAACCCAGAAGGGAAACCAGACCCAATCCTACATTATGACAGAGTTTTCAAGCCGCCAATGCTTAGCACTGGCCTCTGATATGGCTTAACGACTAATATCTACGGTATTAAACGATGTTAACCGGGACCAACGGCTTAACGTGCCTTCCGAAGCACGGAAAAAGCACCGAATAAACGTCCATATGAATTTCGAAAACCGAAATACACATTGGTACGTGGTGGGGTTCGAACCACGACCTCCCCGCTCAGGAGGCAGCGGCCCTATCCACTACACCATTATATGTATGTAAAACTTCCCTGAATTTGTTTCAGGAGAATAACGAGCCAGCCATTCAAGAGAACATGTTCGACCCTTCGGAGTACCGCCACAAGCAAGACATGAGCTACCCCCACTCTCAAGGCGTGATGCATTCCCCCATGTGTGAGTGTAGCGCGGGAAGCGGCAGCGTGCTGTTCATACTGCCGGAGGAAACCAGCAGCCAAGTCGCCATTGAAGAAATAGAGTCTAGTAGAGATGTGCCCAAAACTGATGGCTATGTGCCCAAAACTGATGGCTATGTGCCCAAAACTGATGGCTGATTTTATGGTGGTTGTTTTTCGTTGAATTTATTTTGTATTGTATTTTTATTTAGTCAATAAAGTAATTTTATGCTTCGTCTGTAGCTGGCTATACCTTTTAGAAAGTTGCAGAATCAAAATATGTTAGGTTAATACCGCCACAAGCAAGACATGAGCTACCCCCACTCACAAGGCGTGATGCATTCCCCCATGTGTCAATGTAGTGCGGGAAGCGGTCATATTGCCGAAAGAAACTAATGGCTATGTGTCCAAAACTGATGGTTATGTCTCCAAAGATCATTGAATTAATCTTGCATCGTATTTTTATTTTAATCAAAAATAACTTTGATAGTAATATTTTGCTAATAAAGTTATCAGTGAATGGAATAAACTGCCAGAAGAAGTAGTCTCTGCGCGAAACGTTAATGCATTTAAAAATAAACTAGATGCACACATGAATGAAACTAAGAAAAAGAAAGCTGACTAAATCAACTGGATACAGGCATTATCAGTTGTATATCGACTACCTGTCTGCTCAAGAATAATAATAATAATATTTTTACTTAGTAACGATGCACAATTAAAGAAGTAGAAATGTGCCTAAAACTGATGGCTATGTGTCCAAAACTGATGGTCATGTGTCCAAAACTGATGGATGTGCGGAAAGCTGACGACTAATTACTTGGTGGTAAATTTTTCATTGAATTTATTTTGCATCGTATTTTTATTTTTGTCAATAATAACTGTATGCTTCGATTGTAATATTCCACTACATGAACATGAACAATTAAGCCTACTGAGCTACCCAGAAGCGGCAGCGTGCTGGTTCAAATTGCCGGAGGAAACTAGCAGCCACGTCGTCATTGAAGAAATAGAGTCAAACAGAGATGTGCCCAAAACTGATGTCTATGTGCCCACAACTGATGGATATGTGCCCAAAACTGACTGCTGATTTCTCAGTAAATGATTTTTCGTTGAATTTATTTTGTATTGTATTTTTATTTAGTCAATAAAGTAACTTTATGCTTCGACCACATTTTTTTATATATTTATAAATTAAATCAGAATTAAAGGCTGCTATTTTATATATATATATATATATATAATATTTTACCTTCCTGATCTGGTGCATTTATCAAGCAATTACATTGTACTATTTATGACCTTCAGTTGGGGCTAATAGTATACACAGTCTTATACATAATCATGACAAGAGTAATTCAAACCCAGTGTGAAAACTGGTACAACTTTTCCTATTTACGATTAAGAAAGATGGTTTCCAACAACAATGTTTGCTAAAATTTGTTAGAGACCACGAAACTGAGTCTTGTTAGATAGTTAGTTATACAACTTTAGTTATAACAGTAATTAGTACTACAAGTTACCCTACACCTGCAGCTTATTCTGTACGAACAATAAAAGCCTACATTGTTTTGAATTATTAAGCATAATATTGTTTATGTATTTAACACAAAAATGTTGGTATGTCATATATTTCTTAAGTTTAAATGTATTAGCGTATTAGGTTGTTATATGCTATAATGTAATACACGATTAGATCCATCATCTTCATAATATATACTAATGTTATAAAAAGGAAAGATTTATATTTTTGTATAATTATTTTTCTCTGTGTGTGTATGTTTATGACGAATAAACTCAATAACGACTGGACCGATTTCAAAAATTTATTTACCATTAGAAAGCTACGTTCACTCTGAGTAACATAAACATTTTTACCTAGTAAAGTACATAATTTTTACTTCCATGCTGGACTGGGAGAGATAGAAAAACATAGAATGTTCCAGCTGCCCTTCCTCCCGGGCATGCTGTAGAAGTCAGCAAAAGGGATTCGAGGGTTACAGTGTATTGTAATTTAGGCGATGGGCTGACAACCTGTCACTATAGCAATACATATTACAATCTAAAATTGCCCTCAATTTTTGTCAGATGTAGCGAAAGCGCCTTTTACGAGGCGTTAAACGCTCTGCCTACCCTGTAAGTACATAATTCCCACGGGAAAACTTATTAGCAGCTGGTGACACCGCTGACAGAAAGCTAGTCATCCATAAAGCGTAATTCCACTGACCTGCATCTGCACAGACTGGCAGTTGACGAACTCCACACTGGACACGAGGTTGTCGAACACGACGGCGCATTTGGTGCAGGAGTCCAGCACGACGCCATTGATCTTCCCCTTGACGGTGAGCGCGGAGTCGCGGCAACGAAACATGTACACCACATTGTTCATGTCCGCGTTCTCGACCAGCAAGTTCTGGTTGCCCTTCTGGTATTCCTGGGGGGAGGAAGAATGTATGAGAGTGGTATTCTTGAGAGCCCGATGGTGTAGTGGATAGGGCTGCTGCCTCCTGGGCGGGGAGGTCGTGGTTCGAATCCCACCACGTACCAATGTGTTTTTCGGTTTTCGAATTAAATATGTACGTTTATTCGGTGCATTTTCCGTGCTCCAGAATGCACGTTAAGCCGTTGGTCCCGGTTAATATCGTTTAATGCCGTAGATATTAGTCGTTAAGCCATATCAGAGGCCAGTGCTAAGCATTGGCGGCTTGAAAACTCTGGCCTAATCTAGGATTGGGTCTGGTTTTCCTTCTGGGTTGCAGAGGTCAGATGGCAGTCGCTCTGTGTAAAAACTAGTACCCTCGTTCAATCCCCTAGATTAGGTAGCCGACCCCGTAAGATACGGGATGAGGCTAGGAAGATGATGGTATTCTTGAGGGGAAATCTTTGGGGGAAGGTATATTAAGTACCTATAGTATTTTTTCGCTCCCGACTGCCATTCGGCTAAACCTGTGGTTGTGCTTACGGATAAGCGCTCCTGTGTGCGTAATTACAGGTTTACTATAAAAAAACTCACGCACACTAAGGCAACGTGTGGGTACTTTAACACACACGAATATGGCAAAAGAGCAGTCGCGAGATAAAAATACTACAACGGCGTTTTTGGCTCCGCATTTGGGTCAATTTATTCATGTAGTATTAACTTTTCAGACTGCAGCGACGAAACTAAATTAAAAGTAAGCTATATAAAATTGTTATAAATTGCGACCATATTGATATTAAAATGTGATTTTAAATGTGGCTACGATGTAAACACAACTAAAAATTCCTACTGTTCTATACAAGAACTGGCAAGGACTGTACAAATGTTTTACCAAAAGCACTGTTACTTTAATTTTACAGTAGCTTTTCGCAATCAAGCAATTAGTACTCGCCATGTTCACAGACACAGGTTTATTTCAATTTGCTACCATCTAACTTTGTAAAACTCGCTCGTACAAACTCATATTTCTGCTCAAAAGGTGTTAGCAGCTATTTTCAACTTTATAAAGTTTCTCTATAAAAAAAATACCTTGCTCATTTATTACCTGGAATCTACATAATCAATACACCTTGGTTATTAAAAATCTATTTCTTACTATTTATTTTAAGAGTTTTGCATGTTTACCAACCATAGTTGCTTTGAAATACAACACGCAAATAAAAAAATCAGGTCGTCGAATTTAAAGCTATTTCCTCAAGAAGAAAAAGATAAGAATAAATAAATCTCAAAATAAAATTACAATATTTTGTTTGCTGTTTTTTACGTAAAGACGTAAACTAATGCAATTTCCTCGTATTCTTGAAAGTTTGCAACGGATACGGATGCCGTCTGTACGGAAAAGTTTTCTATTAAATTGCCATTCCGATCTTTTTAATCTACAGAAGAGAAATGTTTATTAAGGAGATTTTTTAAACAACTTTTAGTTTAAATAAGTTGCCCGTATCCTCCAAGAATAAGAAATAAGATAAGCTGAGCCCGTACTAAGTATATTAAGGATTTTTTTTACTGCTTTTATGAATGAAATTTCATTTTAAACTGTAACTAGGACTGCAAAACTGAACTTGACGACTGACGTTTTGAAGTTTGCCACTTTGCTTGAATACACAAGTATTTTTCATTAAAATTTTGGAAAATATAAATTTAAATTTTGCCTTTTATCCCTCAGTAGCAAGTTACCTTGAACTTTGTAAAAGTACCATATTTTTCTTATTCTGAGTTGGGTTGATTTAAACGAAAACTTTGCCTAACTTTTCAGGAATGACGAAAAAAAAAGACACAACTTTTATTTTTCATTCGCTTTCAGATTTATGTCTTATTTAAGAAAGGTTTGCTGGTGAATCATGTCAAAGCAACCAGAAACTGAGAAAGTCTGGTTACGGACTCCGAGTGTTCGCGAATTCATTCAAAACTCTGTACTTACAATGAGCCACTTCTTGCCGTCGCGCATGAAGACGGGCGGTTTGTCCGGCAGCGTGCCGGCGCCGGGCTGGGGCAGCTGCTTGCCCGCGCGGGCGGCCGGCGCGGCGGCCTTGAACGGCGCGGGGCCGGTGCGCAGCTGCGGGTTCTTGTGCGTCTGCATTTCTGACGTCACTTTCTTCAGATCTGGGCGAAACATAAACTGTTAGCAACTATAGATACAGATAAAAAGACATGTTGAAGACTTACTTCTGGAGGGCGATAACATACCTCCGGGGGGCGATAACATGCCTCCGGGGAGGATAACATGCCTCGGGGGGCGATAACATGCCTCGGGGGGCGATAACATACCTCCGGGGGCAATAACATGCCTTCAGGGAGGATAACATGCCTCGGGGGGGCGATAACATACCTCCGGGGGGCGATAATATACTTACGGGGGGCGACAATATACCTCCGGGGGGCAATTACATGCCTCCGGGGGCGATAACATGTCTCCGGTGGGAGATAAGAAGCCTCCGGGGGGCGATAACATGCCAGGGCCGGCAACTCTTGAGCCTTTGCTTTTGCTTAGCTGCAACATTACAATACTCACGGCTAGTGATGTTCTCGCCCTGGTTGATCTCGGCGAAGAGCGCGCTGCGGTCGTCGACGGACATGTTGGCGAAGTCCACGTCGGGCAGCACGGGGGGCGGCGGGGGCATGCCTCCGGGGGGCGGTGGGGGTGGTGCACCGGCTCCTGAGCCTTTACCTGGCGAAAAAAAATATACATCAAACTGGCTGGTAAGTGCGACATCGAGTATACGAGTAAGATTATTAAATGGTTGATTGATTCTATGGTGGCCTGGACGCGAGAGAAAAATATAGTATGTGCCAGCTGCATTTTCTCCTGGGCATGCTGTAAAAACCAGCTAAGGGATCCGAGGGTTTCAGTAAATTGTAATTTACTCGATGGGCTGACAACCAACAAATCTATCTTAAATGACCCTCAAAATTTTGTCAGAAGTGGCGGAACGATCTTTGGATAGGTCGTTTACGCTCAGCCTACCCTATTAGGGATAAAGGCGTAATTATATGTATGTATGTATTATTAAATAACCATTTGCTCATTAACCAATTGCGTATTAATCTAGTTCTGACGGGCGACATTGTAGTTTAATACTGTAGTTTTATTATGAGGCTGCTACTCTAAAACAACGTAGGTTACGGTGGCTGGGCCATGTTTTACGAATGGACCCCGATAGACTTCCACGTGCAGTGATGCTGGGCCAGATCGCAGACGCCAAAAGACCAGTAGGACGCCCGATGCTTCGTTTTAAGGATTCTTGCAAACGTGACATGTTATCCTTTGGCATTAACCCGAACACCTGGGAAACGGAAGCCGTTAAAAGAACCGAATGGCGCGGCCTACTGCGTGATGACATAAATCATCATGACGCGGCCTGGCTCGATGGCCTGAAGCAGAAGAGACTTCGTGCAGCTCAGGAACCATGTTCAGACTCACGCTTCACCTGTGATCTCTGTGGCAGGAAGTGCCGAGCTGCAATTGGACTCTACAACCATAGAAAAAGATGCGCCGCATCTCTTACCTCCGACGGCGCACAAATCTCTTCCCAATTAGTTGACGCTGCAACAATCATCTGAACAAGATGTCGTGGCCAATGATGATGATTATGAGGCAATCCTATATTGGTTCACCTAAATTGCTAAGCCAGGCAAGAAACCAATCTTTATTTATTATTTGCAATACAATAGCCAGAATTAAAACGAGACACGGTAATTACAGTGGATATAGTGACACGAGAATTATTTATGTATAGCTTTGTTTTAGTTTTGGCCAAAAGTAATATGAAATAAGTAATGTTCTAAGTTGACTTTTTATTAACGATCTTGGCAGATTGGTATATGTTATTTTCTACTAAAGATTTCGTAATACACAGAGGAAATTGAAGTTTCAGTACAATAGTAAGTTTATGCGTGAAAATATGTCAAAGAATAATAACGTTACAAAATTATTATCAGTTTAAAGGGTAATATGGCAAGTAAAAGGTTCGTTTTGCCTAACATTCTTTATGAACCCTTAACCTAATAAATAAATATGGAACACGCATTTTTCTGGCTCACATACGAATTTAGTATACATTCAGTAAATAGAAACGTGAAGCTGAAAGCCTGAATAGGCAAACTTTGCTTTCAAAGCGAAACAGTTTACTGCTCAGATAAAAGTTGTTGGCAAGGCGATACTGTAACATTGTATATATATCTGTTGTATATGTCATATCATAACAAAGTACAAAGTTACCCAACCAGAAATCCGAGGCTATTTCTAGCATACGAATTTCCAGCAAAAAATCTCTCTTATTTTGCGAGAGCTTTGCAAACGTTGCATAAAGGTAATTAAATGTAAAAAAAAAGAGTCTGGACTGTGAGCGATGAGACAACATTTAACAAATGCTTGTTTTTTCGATCGTACTGTAAAAGTCAGTAAAGGACCCAAGAGTATTGGTGTATTGAAATTTAGGTGATGATCTAAAAATATCACCAAAATTTATCAGAAGCGGTGAAATGGGAAAACTTTTATTTTCGTCTCAGTTGACGCGTTTTAGTTGACGCTCAGCTTTTCCGTAAAAAATATAAGTATGATTAGATTATGTAGGTGTAAAAAAGCTTTCACAAAAAAAACTGTAATCTGAATCAGGGAAAGACAATTAAATAATAAGCTGGAAGAAGTGAGAGTGGGCGGCGCGGCGGTTACAAAGGTCGGAGCTGTGAGCTCACTCTTTAGACGCCCGTTTCATAATTGTATATGTTGTGTAATAATAACTGTTTGTAGAATTACCCGACGCACACTTTGAAACGAGCACCACAGAACAAAGAATAAAACGACAATTTGTCTTTCTTATGCTGGAATTTTGTTATGATGCGGTCATCATCATCTCCCTAGCCTTATCCCGTATCTCACGGGGTCCGCTACCTAATCTAGGGGATTGAACCCGGGTACTGGTTATTACACAGAACGACTGCCATCTGACCTCTGCAACCCAGAAGGGAAACTAGATTCAATCCTAGATTAGGTAAGAGTTTACAAGCCGCCGATGCCTAGCACTGGCCTCTGATATGGCTTAACGACTAATATCTACGGTGTTAAACGATATTAACCGGGACTAACGGCTTAAAGTGCCTTCCAAAGCACGGGAAAAGCGCCGAATAAAAGTACATATGAAATTCGAAAATCGGATCGAAAAACACATTGGTACGAGGTGGGAACCACGACCGGGAGGCAGCGGCCCTATCCACTACACCATCGGGCTCTCATGTTTTTTTTGTTATGATGCGGTATGGGTATCTACGGTTCAACTCAGGTAACATTATCACAGGATTGCATGTAGGTAGATAGTAGAGTTTCGGCTGTATGATCAGAATTTAGGCGCGCCTAGTTTGCGACCATCATTCATGACCTACTAAAATCTAGCTATGTTCTGACGGTGTGTAGGCATGTGGAGCCTTTTAGATTTCTGGGTAAGCTAGCTAGCTCCATCGTTTATTCGTTTTTGGTCACCTCTAGCCTAGACTAATGTCAAAATCAACTAAAAATATGAGTACTTAAAGCCTAAATCATTTCGCTTTTAAAAAAGCTTTTAATGATTCTTTTATTTAAGGTATTAACTTTTAAATAAGCATGGTCCTACTACGGAGGCACTGCTAAAGACCCTAATTATTCATTCGAGTTTCGAGACCCTTGAAATATCTCTGATTTCACAGAAATTCTCAGAGAAATTCGTTTACGTCGGCAACACGGTGCCGCCAATATTAATTACGTGACCGACATTTTGTATAAACGATTAATTCATACTTCAAATTTTATCTGAATTAATAGCGTTTTTGATTAAATTAATCCAACATATCAGACATTTTGTTTTTTTTTTAAAAACAGTTGTTTGATCTATATCCACCAGCGTTTCGAAAACTAACTAGTTTTAGGTAAGTCAAAAGATATCTCATTGTTTTGCGAAGCGTCGTCGCAAATCTTTGTACTTAGAATGCAAACTAACCCGGTGAAGCAACAGTAATATATCATTTTGTATTCATCTATCACATACATACTTCAAATGTAACTACATTTTTAAAGCTATCAGCGAGTTTGAGACTGCGCAGCGAAAAATCAACATAATGTATTCATAATTTTTTTAAAAGGGTATCACGACCAACGACCACAACCACCGTCCATCAGTATCATCACGAGTATTCTCTACGGACAGCTGCCATGTTATACCGGGTGTAAGGGACAGCGCCCCGGAAACTGATATGGGTTGCTCAGTCCACGAAACTGAACAACTTTCACCAGGAAATTCTTTCAGATAAAAAATAAATTTGACCTTCTCATAAAAAATGTCCACCTCGATCAGACAATTTGTATGCCAAAAAAAAGCCAATTTTTCTTTTTCATTTCCTGAAAAAAAAAACCTGCTGATAGTTGTTCAGTTTCGTTGACTGAGCAACCCCTATCAGTATGCAGGACGTTGTCACTTACACCCCGTATAGGGCTAAAATAGACTAAATAGCAGCGGCTCTGGTAGGTTAATTATTTGCAACTACAAGGGAGGTTCAGACATCAGAACACACCGAATTGAATAAAACTTTGTGGGCTTGTGGAGTAAAGTAAGCTAATACAATTTGTTGAAGTAAATAAGTGGCTACGCGTCCGTAATAAAAACGATATGCTCTCAACGAAACAGTCTTTACGATCTTGATCATAACTTTTTATAACCCTAGTAAGTGAAACAAAATGTTGTTTGATATTTGACATAATAACCTTTTCTACTGGTTGTAAGGGACAGCGTCCCGAAAACTGATAGGGGTTGCTCAGTCAACGACATTGAACTACTTCTACAGAGAAATTATTTCAGGAAGTGAATATAAAAATTAGCTTTATCATACAAAATGTCCACCTCGATCAGACAATTTGTATGGAAGAACCATATATTTTCACTTCCTGAAAGAATTTCCTGCTGGAAGTTGTTCAGTGTGATTGTCTGCAACCTCTATCATTTTGTGGGACGATGTTCCTTAGACCCAGTAGAAAAGGTTATTATGTCAGATGTCTACTTATCCCCTATAGGTACATACAGGGTGTAAAGGACAGTTTCCCACAAACTGATAGGGCAACCTCAGTCAACAAAACTGAAAAAAAAAAACACAAAGCAATTCTTCATTTCATTTCCTAAAATGGGCTGACAACCTGTCACTACAGCAATATATCTACAAATCTATCTTAAATAACCCTCAAAACTTTGTCAGACGTGGCGGAACGACCTTTGTTTAGATCGTTTATGCTCTGCCCCCATTAGGGATAAAGGCGTGATTATATGTATGTATGTATTTTCTAAAAAAACAAAAACCTGTGTGAAAATTGATCATTTTCTTTGACTGAACACCCGATATTTTCAGTGTATAATTGTTATACTAACATATGTAGCAATTTGTCACTAGGTATTTCGCAAATTGCATTTCGTTTTGTCGCGTACGTGAATCGAGTTGTGTAGCGGTTAAACATGCAAAGGGGACTCCGGAAACTTTGCCGGAGACCTGTGAATAAGTAATCTTGCCAATTTGTCGCTGGAATAGGTGTACCCTGCAAAGGGCACCGTTATTTTGTTACATGCATTCCATGCTGGACTGGAAGCGACAGAAAAACATAGAATATGCCAGCTGCATTTCCTCCCGGGCATGCTGTAAAAACCAGTTATGCGATCCGAGGCTTTGTGTATATTGTAATTTAGACTTCTTCCAGGCTGGACTGGGAGAGAAAGAAAAACATAGAATGTTCCAGCTGCCCTTCCTCCCGGGCATGCTGTGGAAGTCAGCAAAAGGGACTCGAGGGTAACAGTGTATTGTAATTTAGGCGATGGGCTGACAACCTGTCACTATAGCAATACAAATTACAGTCTAAAATTGCCTTTAAATTTTTGCCAGACGTGGCGGAAGCGCCTTTTACGAGGCGTTTAACGCTCTGCCTACCCCGTAAGGGATAAAGGCGTGATTTTATGTATGTATATGTAATTTAGGCGGTAAGCTGACAACCTGTCACTCCGGCAATATAACTACAAATCTATCTTAAATAACCCTCAAAGCTTTTTCAGACGTGGTCGTGTATGCATTCAAGTATAGTAAGGAAATGTTGAACCGGTCCTTTAATGTATTTGAACCAGAGAACTATTTACACAGGATAATTCTATACGAAATCAAACTCAAATACTTATGTCTTAATCGAAATTAAGACAAAACTACTTGAAAGGAAACTCTATTTATAGCGTCCTTTCAAGTGAGTTCATGAGATGGCGTACTTGAATACGTGGAAAAGTTTGTCAACCGACTTTACAGATCTCAAAAATAAAACGATGGTAATATATCTAATCCAACTCCTGTTTATTAAAACTTTAGAAAAGTTTATCGAACGCGATTTAAAGCAAACTACATAAGACTGGATAATAAAGCTATTTCACATTTTGCGTTCCAACACGCGGTCGCCATTGTTAAGCATTTAATTTTCCTCCCAGCCGTCGGCGGTTATACTCGCTACCTATAGGAGAAGCCTGCTTACCGCGACTTCAGCTTGGTTGCAATCTATGTCAGTGGCATTTTTACATTATCTGAATCGGAACTTATACATACATACATATAATCACGCCTTTATCCCTAATGGGGTAGGCAGAGCGTAAACGACCTAAACAAAGGTCGTCCCGCCACGTCTGACAAAGTTTTGAGGGTTATTTAAGATAGAATTCTAGGTATATTGCTGTAGTGACAGGTTGTCAGCCCATCGCCTAAATTACAATATACTGAAACCCTCGGATCTCTTAGCTGGATTTTACAGCATGCCCGGGAGGAAATGCAGCTGGCATATTCTATGTTTTTCTCTCGCTCCCAGACCAGCATGGAAGTAAAAACATATACATATACGGAAATTCAGAATAAGTACGTCTTACTTGAATGTATTTTTCATTACTTCTTATCTAGTTTGAGTCATTTCGTTACTTATAATAACTAAAAAAATATGATTGTAAGAGGATTCCTTTCACGCAAAAGAGACTATTCTCTTAAAGGAAACTTTAACTAAGTGACCCCACTTAAGATTAGGTAAGTTAGGCGAAGGGCTTTCGACCACTCTCGGACCGGAGTGTCCAGTTTCTTGTGTTCCTTTGTTGTTTGGGGACGCTAAGTAAGTAGTGCCTTTAAGAGCGAGCTCGCTGCTTCGTCGTCTCCGTATCTGGCATATAATCGAAAGAAAAGCATAAAAGAATATGGATCGTAAACTTACCAGACCAGACGAGTCCAGTGGTGTGGTACTGCTTGACGTAAGCCTGGAGCTCTGTCAGCAACTGCACCCAGGCGCGGCACCACTCAGCATGCTTCTTATTCTTCTCCTTCCAGTCCTTAAGCACGCGGTTCGTGTAGAACTGACCGGCGTCGTTCATTTCCTGTTAGATAATAAATGGAACTTTAGAATATGTGAGTCTTAAACACGCAAAGTTTAAAATAAAATACTGACAAAATTCGGAGAACTTTTAAGTATGTAAGGATTAAGCCAAACGGGAACAGGATCGCGTTTTAAAACCGCATGTTTCAGGAGTTTTTATTTTGAATTTTGACATGGATTAATGGATTTGCTTTTGGCAGAGTCATCGCGCGAGCTCACCCAAAGCACCCTCTTTACTTTGAAGAGAATGCATGTTCGTAAGTACCACTCTTTTCATACAAAAGTTAGATTTGTGTCACGAAATGACGGAACAAATTCAGTCGTAATATTCGTTTGGAACAAAAAAGCTCACGCCGTACGATATTATTCACAAAATTGCGCTCGTTTGGCCTCACCTTAGCGCCCGGGTTACATTTAAAAGCACACATAGGATTACTCCAGATATAAATATGCGACAAAAATTCAACCCACGCAAAGAATTCTCAGTATGCGAAAAAAGTCCCAAATGTTCCCTACCCAAGGTATACAAACTTTGGGGGTGTGTTCTGAATCTAAATATTCTATCGGAATGGGGAAAAGTAAAAACATTACTTCAAGGACTTAAGATTGAAAGATGTAGGTGTAGGCTTGGTAAGAAATTTAACGCCTGATGATAAGTTTGTTCCGCCGTTTGTCAAGAAAACTTGTTCAATCACTAAAATTTCAATAACAATGAAATTGGAATTAAAAATGTACTCACTTTGACGTAGGGCGCGGGTGTAGGCGACACGGCCACCCATCCAAGCGCGGGGATGCTCTCCGAGATCGCGGACAGGTTGTTGAAGAAGTTGGAAGCGCGGTTCTTCTCGCGGAACTGCTGGATGGCGTTGATCTGGTCACTGGATGTAGCTTAACTGGGATTCTAGTGTCTATGTACTCACTTTGACGTAGGGCGCGGGTGAAGGCGACACGGCCACCCATCCAAGCGCCGGGATGCTCTCCGAGATCGCGGACAGTCGGTTGTTGGAAGCGCGGTTCTTCTCGCGGAACTGCTGGATGGCGTTGATTTGGTCACTGGATGTAGCTTAACTGGGATTCTAGTGGTACTCACTTTGACGTAGGGCGCGGGTGTAGGCGACACGGCCACCCATCCAAGCGCGGGGATGCTCTCCGAGATCGCGGACAGGTGGTTGAAGAAGTTAGACGCGCGGTTCTTCTCGCGGAACTGCTGGATGGCGTTGATCTGGCCACTGGATGTAGCTTAACTGGGATTCTAGTGGTACTCACTTTGACGTAGGGCGCGGGTGTAGGCGACACGGCCACCCATCCAAGCGCGGGGATGCTCTCCGAGATCGCGGACAGGTGGTTGAAGAAGTTAGACGCGCGGTTCTTCTCGCGGAACTGCTGGATGGCGTTGATCTGGTCGCTGGTCGGCTTCAGCAGCTGCGACTCTTCAGCCTGGGACGGCTTGGAGCGCTGCGTCGCCAGTTGGATGTAGCTGAATTGGGCCCTATTGAGGAAATAAGCTTTGGTTACAAACGCTTACCTATGGTATGGTACGCTTACAATAACACCCATGATGGATATTTAAATAGCAGAATCTAAATAGTGTGGACTGGAGTGTTATATCATAACATAACCAACCATAAAATAAATAAGTTAATCAGAAATTTTAAAATTGATCTACGACTTACACAAAGAAAAGAATAAAAGACATGACTTTATCTTTCTTTCTTTTTTTTGTATCGTAGACCTACATTTTTCTCAATGGAAAAATTATGTTTATCACTTCGAATGGATAACCCAGAAAATAATGGCCGCTATTCTTCTTTGATAAAGAATTATTGCTTTGATAAAAAAAAATAAGTAGGTATTATAGCTGAGGCTGAACTGACAAATAAATACGAGCGGGTATCAAGTCAATCGACCCGATTAACCATGGTGTCAGAGTTTTTAAACTGCGTAATAGCACAGCTAATAGGACGCCTCTGACATGGTTTGTGTAACAACCAATATCAAGACAGGGACAGGGATCGACGGCTTAAGTGCCCTCCGAAGCACGGAACCTTTTTTCTTCCAGACAATCAGGTGACTAAGCCTGCATTGTCCTAACCAAACTGGGAAAAATCTCACCAAGTGATAAAGTTACAAATCTCAACTATGTGTTCCACCCCTGGGAATCGAACTCAGGACCGGATCGTGAGCCCATGGCTCTGACCACTAGACCACAGATGCAGAGTCAGTTAATAAAATCATCAATGTAAATAAATATTGTCGAGTATTTTTATCAATCGGGCATTCAATCATGTGTATTTGGAATAATAATACATTTATTTAAAATCATTGATAGCATCACAGTGAATGCCTGCTCGATGTTCCACCGAAGAATTCGCTCCAAATTTTCGAATAGTATTCAAAAACGTTTCATTCAAATCACAAACCCAACGAAGAGAAAGGTAATTTACAAAAGATTTTATTATTGCTTACTGAGCCAATAATTTAAGGTTTTCTCCAAATTAAAAAGAAATCAAGACTGATGGATTATTGAGAACCGTTTAATCAAAATTAGCTTTTTCTAATCTGGAGGCTTCAAGTACGTTCGGGCTCGTAAATAAAGAAGCATGGATTAATTTCCAGGGCCCTATTCTGAATATTTCGGCTCACCTTCGTCATTGAAATATAATTAGACAACCTGAAATTTGTTTTTGAGTTTAGTGTACACAAAACCGGCTTAGATGATCCTACAAACAGATTGTGATAACAAGTCAAGAGCTTTCAAAGCTAGAGCGAGTCTTGTTTTATTTATTGTAGGTAGACTGGAATTTAATATGAAAATAAGTCACGTAAATAGCTGAAATAACAACAAGGAGGAAAATGATTATGAATGTTACCCTCTAGTTACCCTATTGTACGATTTTTTTAACGCACCGCTGAATATTAAATAAAATACTCAAGATGTTGTAATTTTTTTCGTAATATGAAAGTATTTTTCATGATAATGATAGAACAAAACTTGTTCTTGAATACATAATATACGTAAAAATTTAAAAATAAAGTGATCGAGTTGCAAAAGTACTCAAATACAGAATGTTTTTAAACTTCAATGTAGCTGGAATATTGATTAATAGATAGCACGTGTAATACATCAAGTATAGCTCCCAAGCTTATTACTGCTGGCAAGCTGTTCGTTATTCTGTATTCAGGCACAGAATAGATGATAGTACGTTCAGTCTGAAGGGCGTGGAGCCAGAGCAAAATACTGGCACAAAACACTTGCGGTGAGCTTTGATGTCCTGCTAGTGTCGAATGCGTCTCTAGTCGGGTAGTAAGCAGTATATGTAATTTACGGACCAACGTACTTTCGGGCGAGCCTTATGTTTGTATGTAGTGATTGCTTCGACAATACTCGAAAAACTGTAAGAAAGATGGTAGCTGTGCTCACGGTACGCCTAACAGCCGCATAGGGAGGTAGAGTTATGAAAATCAGTAAGATTATTTTTGAGCTATATTAATCGAAATGACCCGTAGCAATAAAAAAATAAAAAATTACATACTGATTTTTATAACTCTACCTGCGCCAGCTCTATATGGATTTTAGAACTTTTTTTTTCGTATTCCTTGAGTACGGCGTCTGCCACAGATACCATCTTACAGTTTTTCGAATAGAAGATGAAACGGATTGTATAAAAACTTACTGGAAGGCCTTGTTGACGAGGTCGGCGTGTGTGGCGACATCTCCTCCGATCTGCTGGGAGAGGTCCAGCCACGTCCGCAAGGGACCCTAAAACAAAATACATTAGGTAACTAGAAGTAAAGGAACTGAATGATGCACACGGAAAGGGGTGACATTTGCGCGTGGAGGTCATGTCAAGGAATAAACTACCTAAAGTATCGGACGCGGGACCTTATACATAACACATAAAATTGGGTTTTAAAAGGAAAATATACCGTACAAAGTTCAGTTTAACATGATATCAATGAAAAGTTCGGTTTCACGAGTTTATTTTATTTTAGTAAACTTTTGTAGGTTTTGTATTTCTGTTCTCGTTAACCTTGGTCCAGCAGTATGTTCGCATAGGGAAAGACTACTTACTTAACCATTAGACCACTACGCAGCGGCGCTTTTATTACCATAATTACTTACGGACTCATCATCTCCCTAGCCTTATCCCGTATCTCACAGGGTCGGCTTCCTAATCTAGGGAATTGAACGAGGGTACTGGTTTTTACACAGAGCGACTGCCATCTGACCTCCGCAACCCAGAAGGGAAACCAGACCCAATCCTAGATTAGGTCAGTTTTCAAGCCGCCAATGCTTAGCACTGGCATTTGATATGGCTTATCGAATAATATCTACGGTATTAAACGATATTAACCGGGACCAACAGCTTAACGTGCCTTGGGAAGCACGGAAAAAGCACCGAATAAACGTACAAATGAAATTTGAAAACCGAAAAGCACATTGGTACGTGGAGGGATTCGAACAACGACCTCCCGCTCAGGAGGAAGCGGCCCTATCCACTACACCATCGGGCTCTGTAATTACTTACGGACTAAAGGTACATTAATAACGCTAGTGAAGCAAGTAACCCTTCTGCCGACCCTTCCTGTGTTACATAAGTACCTTGCCATACCGGGTGTAAGGAACAATGTACCAATAGCTGATAGGGGTTGCTCAGTAAACGAATCTGAACAACTTTCACCAGGAAATGCTTGCAAGAGATGAAGAAAAAAACGAGCTTTCCTTACAAATTGTCGAGATCGAGGTGATCAGTGGTCATTTTGTATGAGAAAGTAAAAAATAAAATCATTTCCTGAGAGAATTTCCTAGTGAAAGTTGTTCAGTTTCGTTGACTTAGCAACCTCTAGCAGTTTATGGTACGTTGTTCCTTACACCCCGTATACTAAGGTATCTTATATAGGAACCTCATTGATAAACGCTTACGCAGATAATAGGCTTTTAAAAGCACTGGAGAAGGCGGAGAAGCGTTTCTTATAACGGAGGTTCGAACACAAAAAATTCGTTCGCGATAATGATTGGCTGAATCGCAAAAAAAAACTCGAAGGACATTTTGGAGCCCTAAATACATACATACATACTATCACGCCTGCATCCCTAATGGGGTAGGCAGGGCGTCAACGATCCAAACAAAGGTAATTCCACCACGTCTGACAAAGTTTCGAGAGTAATTTAAGATAGATTTGTAGGTATATTGCTGTAATGACAGGTTGTCAGCCCATCGCCTAAATTACAATTTTACTAAAACCCTCGAATCCCTTAGCTGGTTTTTACAGCATGCCCGGGAGGAGATGCAGGTGGCACATTCAATGTTTTTCTATCGCTCCCAGTGCAGCATGGAAGCCCTAAATACTTATGCTAATATAAAGAATATGGACGATTTGTAAACAAAACAACTAGCATGAAAAAATCTTTGATCATTAGAATATTATTTAGGTACATCAGCTTGAAGGAAAATAGGCTACTTTTCACCGAAGGAAATATCTCTCATTTTCAAAGAAAATGTCGGAAAATTCGGCGATGAAATGGTTGTTTGGAAAGCTAGTCTCTACATACTATAGCATTGGTATGTATAACTTACAACGAAACTCATTTCGCTCATACATCCCCTAAGGAAATGGCCAAGGAAACTAACGTATTATGTTGTAACAAATATTGTTTTATTTAGAAGAAAATATGGGAGTAGTCATATTTGACCCTTATCTTATAAAAGGATATTGACAAGCCCCAATGTACAAAGACCGTAAAAGGAAATTGGTCCTATTCTGAGCAAGAAAGCACCTAGTTAAATTAATGCGATCTACCATAGTTCCCTTTATTACGAGAATTAGCTACAGGTTAAACTAAGTAATTTAATTGTGTTTTACCTTTGAACGTCGTCGTTGCGATTTTATAATAATGCATTGCAAGATTTCCGGACTGCTTTAGGTACTATTTCATGTAACAATATAAAATCGTACCTACCCGTAAACCGTTTTGGGCCATGACGTCTAATTCCTAGAATACCCCTCATCCCTTTGTATAGAGTATCACGCCCTAAAGCGCATAGTTCCACATGGTTCCACTGAAATTGGCCATTGAAGCTTCGGAAACAGAGCTTCGTGATAAATGACACACATAACATGGGTATGAGGCGCCCAGCGCCCGACGCAAACATACATTAGTATATTGATAAATGACATGAAAATCCCGGGATTTTAAGATGACTTGGGACGGCTAAAGCGACTCCATTGGGAATTTGAGGAAAGCCCTGAAAATCTTAAAGGTCAGTCCGGTTTCTGAATAATATTTAGAACTAAAGATACACCTACTATGTAACCTTCATAAGTCGGCTAGCTTTTCGTCTTAATGGTTACCCCCCGAGTAAGAGATTTTCCAGGGAATTTAGGTACCTAATGTTTTACCGCATTGAAAAGTAACTTTTGTTCATTAGAAAATATTTAGACTACCTTGTAGTTCCGGAGGCTAACAAATTTTCTTTCCTGTTGTACCTATAGGGTTCCTTTTTCACAATATGTATAATCCATCCATTCGTCTGATAGAAGATAAACAACGTATTGACTACCTGTCGTCGTTCGCATCAAATTTACATGTTCGTTCGCATACTCATATTGTGTCTGTATTTTGTGACATGTTGGCATTGTATATCGGTTGTTTTTCATACAAAACAAATATAAAGCAAATACACAAATACACTCACCAATACATCTAACCGCCCACTATTTTGAATCTGTATCTGGTTAAATTGAAATTTTGGCTGTACTGGTTAATCTGGTAATTATAAAGAGAGTTTAAGATATGTACAATCTTTCTTAGCTACAACTACAACTCTTAATGCAGTGTTAAATTAAGAAACTTATTGGTTCATCATGAATATAATGGACACCACCGGGAGTATTTATTTCATGCCAAAAAGGGCGGTGAAATGTGCCGTTACGTAAAGCCAAAATACTTCAAACGTGTGTTATACTATACCAGCATTTACTGCCTACAAATTATATTCTAATAAAATACATGTGTACATCAGGTTACTAATTAATATCACGGTTGTAATGTAATTAGAAATTTCTGCTCACTTGACGAGCAGTATAAATAAAACTTTCCACGAGTTTCCCTAATATAATAACAATGTGTAGACTAATAAGCTTTTAATTACAAGACACATACACGAACCCGATCAAACTTTCACTTTTAGGTTTATAGGACTAAAAACAATTTGCTGGATTGTGACAAATTCGGTAGAAATTAAGTTTTTCAGTGAACTATACAACTATTTCAGATTCAAAGAAATCTGTTATTTCAATTATGATAAATCGAAATAAAATATGCGAGAAATTACCATGTCATGATTTCAAAATTCCTTCCGCAATGATATGCCATTAATATGATTATATCCAGGGAAATTGATGCAAATCGATCAAAATTAGGTAGAGTGCTATTAATTTGAAGTGTCTAATTGTCTATGGAATATATACCTGGGTAATATTTTTATTGCATACATGGACTCATATTCAAACAAATAACAAAAACATTTATTCAGATTGGATATCATGATATACATTATCACATATCTTCCATGCTGACCTGGGAGCGAGAGAAAAACATAGAATGTGCCAGCTGCATTCCCTCCTGGGCATGCTGTAAAAATCAGCTAAGGGATCCGAGGGTTACAGTATAATGTAATTTAGGCGATGGGCTGACAACCTATCACTACAGTAATATACCTACAAATCTATCTTACATAACCCTCAATACTTTGTCGTTCGTGGCGGAACGACCTTTGTTTAGGTTGTTTACGCTCTGCTTACCCCATTAGGGATAGAGGCGTGAATATATGTATGTATGTTTAAATTGATGAAGTGTCAGATAGTTTCGTTCTAATATTGTCGTTTATTTGATACGTGACTTGAATGCTGAACGACTTCAGCCTGAATATTTTATTTTATATTACGACGCCAGCTTTGAAAAGCCAATCCGCGTTTCAACTTTATTTGCGGTAAACTGTAACTAATATTATGAAATATTAAAGAGAGTTTGAATGTTAGATCTTCTTGTTTTTTTCAAAGAGACAGTTGAAGGACTGTCGAATAAAATCCTGGGTTCGATTCCTAGGGGGAACACAAAAAAGATTATATTTGTTAATTTATCACTTTGTGAGATGTTTCCTAGTTTGGTTAAGACTTTGTAGGCTGAATCACCTGATAGTCCGAAAAGAAAATGTATTCCGTGCTTCGGAGGGCACGTTATCCGTTAGTCCCGGTAGTGTCTTTGATTGCGATCGTTGCACTTTATCATGTCAGAGGCCTATTAGCTGTGCTATTAGGCAGTTTACAAACTCTGACACCAGGGCCTCATAAGGTCGATTGACTCGAAACCCATACGACACAAGAAGAATAAAATAACTTACTTTTTAAAGTAGGAAATCTCATAACTGCTACGAAAAACCTAAATAAATAATTAGAATCGTGGGTATTGCTATTCAATAGCACTATTGTAGACTAATACAAAATAGGGGTTATTTGATATTAGATTTGCTTCATATCATCTAACATACACGATCTCTTTAATATTGAGTTGGAAAGTATAAATTTTGTGAAATTACATCGAAGAAAGCTCGCACGAGATTGAGGGTTGCAAACCCATTTCTTTTGATTGCATTTTGTAGACGTGATCCTTTTACACTACTTATCCTTCGTTGTTAAATAGGGAATAAACTACATATTTGAGAAAAATCTTGTAGCTCACATGGTTTTAATACACTTTTTCCAAGAAAAAATTATCTTCAGCTTCTAAACGAAAAAAGGATAAGTCAAAATAATTTAACTGCCTCCGTGGTCTAGTGGTCCGATGGGCTTACAATTCGGACCCCAGGACGGGTTCGATTCAAAGCCCCCCTTACAACACAAAGTTGATATTTGTCAATTTATCACTTTGTGAGGTTTTCCACAGTTTGGTTAGGACATAGCAGGCTGAATCACCTGATTGTCTGAAAAGAAAAGGATTCCGTGCTTCGGAGGGCACGTTAAGCAGTCGGTCCCGGTCGCTGTCTCTGATAATGGTCGTTACTCAAACCATTACGCAACTTATTATGAATGATATTCAAACAAATGGATATCAGTCGACTCTATCCATCACTCGTTTCTGGGATAAAAACACGCATATATTTCACTTTCACGCGCCATTTAACCGACTGGAGTAAATAAACAACGCGCCAACAAAACAAACAAGCCAGAAAGTGGTCGATGAAGCTCTGTGATGGAACAAGTCAGGGACAGGTAAATCCCCCTGCGGCAAAGACGTTAATTGTCCCAGAAAATTCTACAGGGAACAATGGCTTCCATTCGGTAGAACCGCGAATTAACTAAAATAAATCCGCTCCTGTTATATTCTGTCACGAGCGAACAGAGAGGGACAGCAGATTAGTTTACATACATATAATCACGCCTTTATAGTTAGAATTCTTTCAAATATTCAAAGCAGTTGGCACTTATGATACCTAGTCGATACCCGTTCGCATCATTAACTGTTCATAGACTTTTGAACTGATAGGATTATATTAAGTTTATCTCTACTTCCGTCCCTTTCAGGGCAGAAAATGAAAGGTGTGGACTTAATTTAGTTAAGTTGTGTTTTTACTGAATCGACGCCATTGTCCCAGAATTTTCTTCGGGGAACAATAAAACCTTTGTTAAGGGTACTTTCAGCTGTTTAAAGGCAAATTTCGTAATTGATTTAACAAGTCTTAAAAGCGGTTAAATTACATTAAAAACTTCCTGTGGTCATAATTACTGTCGAGACTGTAAAATTGTTATAATTTTTTTTACACTTCACCTCTTATAAATTAAAAAATGGATGCTGTAAATTTCAGAAGTTCAAGCAAGCGTTCAAGTCTTAATTAATGAAAAAGCTTAGTCAGAAAGTTATTCCGGACGCTGTGAAAGAAAAATGTAATTTGCGTTGCAGATACATTTCCGCCAGTGAGATATAAGAGTCGAGAAACTTAATAATTTTAGGGCTACCAATAACTTATTTTATTAATATGCTTTAAATGGGTTTTTGGAGAGTAATTAGATGACGTAACCATATAAGATAAGAACGTTAATTAAGATAAAAAACCAGTAAGGGATCCGAGAGTTTCAGTACATTGTAATTTAGACGATGGGCTGACAACCTGTCACTACAGCAATATACCTACAAATCTATCTTAAATAACCCTCAAAACTTTGTCAGACGTGGCGAAACGACCTTTATTTAGGTTGTTTACGCTCAGCCTATCCCCTTAGGGATGAAGGCGTGATTATATGTATGTATGTATGTATGTTAATTAAGATATTTCTTCTACGTAAAGTCTACTTTTTCTTTAATGTGTATAATATACACATATATTATGATTTCCATTTTCTTGTGGAATAGATCAATATTTACACAGGTTGGAGAGTGGCATAGACAACTTTTCACCAAAACAAAAGTCCTCATTCCCGGGGGAAAACTTTAATCAGTGGGAGTAAACTCGGCGTGGACAGCTTGTTAGACAAAAGTTGATTTTAACGCCGCAGGAATATTCCTCATTCCCAGGGAAAACTCTCTTAGCTGTAGGAGTTAATCGTAAAGCATGCTACACACATGCCGGCTGTCGATGGCACGTCAAGCCGCAGATACGAGCTGTCCGCAAAAACTCAACCTTAACTCCAAGCGCTAAGTATGGCTCGCCCGGCGGCACTGTGTGTAGGCAGCATAATTCACCTACCTGCACAATGTCCTGATAGCCGTTGACACTCATGTTGTCCGAGTGTATCGGCTCCGGCACCTCTAGTGGCGTAGGCGAGTTTGCTGTCACAGGGGTAGGCGCGGGAGTCGCGGGGGAGACCAGTTGCAGGCGTTCCAACCGCGATGTCACGCGTTCCAACCGCTCGATGAGGACCTCGAGCTCAGCAGCCGGCGTGGGCACGACTGATGATAGCTCTGCTTCGGTTCCTGTTGACAATAAAACAAAAGTTTAGAAAATATCCAGGAAAATGATGCCTATAAATGTAGACTCAATAGCAAATTTACAAAGTAACACAGTACGAGTATGAAGATTTTTCCATGACTATTCGTGGAGCGTGGGGATTTGGGACTCAATGAAAGATTCTGTCTGATCTGACTGCCTTTAGCCTTTTTTTTCTATCTGCATTGAGTGGTTTTTCCCGGGAGATATTAATCTAGATAACAAATACCTGCTCCAGGTGCAGAGCGGCGGTCTTGAACACGGTATAAAATTAATGAAAGATCGGATGACCTTTCTCTGCGAATCTCATGGGAGAGAAACTGAAATTCCTACAGGTTATGAAAAGGGCATGTTAGTACGGTATTGTTCAGAATATTGTGTGTAAAGTGTTCTCAGATAAGATGAGATTTGAACTAGGGGGATAAGTTTCGTAGAAGTATCTGTAAATATATCATTCAGGCGGAAAGCAAAACATATCTGCCTGACAAGCACGTGTAACGAATTCGAAGGATTTCTATGCACGTTAAACTTTCTACGCTTCTCATCGTTATTTATGTAATATTAGTAATTTGTCATAAAATTTAATAAGATTTTTATTTTGGTGCAAATGTATTTCTACGTAGAAATTCTTCAGAGATAAAGTTCTCGTGTTTTTCGCGATTTCAGAATTAATATAACTTTTTCTTTGAAAAGAGATTTATTTCCTAAACTGGAAGCGAAACATTATTACTTGGAATACTTGGCAACGGAAAGCCAGTAAGTTAAATATTTTAAGGATCCAAAATACGGTTTCAATTTTCAATAATTACGCGTTCTATTCCGAATCTCTTCCATGCTGGACTGGGAGCGAGAGAAAAACATAGAATGTGCCAGCTGCATTTCTTCCCGGGCATGCTGTAAAAATCAGCAGAGGGATCCGAGGGTTTAATATATTTTTTTTATAGTATATTGCAATTTAGGCGATGGGCTGACAACCTGTCACTACAGCAATATACCTACAAATTATCTTAAATAACCCTCAAAACTTTGTCAGACGTGGCGCAACGACCTTTGTTTAGGTCGTTTACGCTCTGCCTACCCCATTAGGGATAAAGGCGTGACTTTATGTATGTATGTATGTATGTCTATTCCGAAGGGATTTGCGCGCTAATAACTCAATTTGACTAATTAGTACTGTATTTAAACTTATTAATTGGTATATATAAAGAACATTATTTAAAATCCATAGCTAATTCCTGTCAGGTAAACATGGGGTTTCTAATGTTTTGAACAAAATAATAATTTATAAAAATATACCCTGTTACTAGCAAATTTAAAAAATATATTTTTGGTTTGAATCTGAACCCTTCCTAATACCCGAAGGATCAGCCTCCGAAGCTAAAACACCCAGAAACCTATGTGCCATGTACGATGAAATGTAAACTTTTATTAATGCTTGTTACCTCAATATTTTAAGAGCCCGATGGTGTAGTGGAAAGGGCCGCTGCCTCCTGAGCGGGAGGTCGTGGTTCGAATCCCACCGCGTACCAATGTGTTTTTCGGTTTTTGAATTTCATATGTACGTTTATTTGGCGCTTTTTCCGTGCTTCGGAAGACACGCTAAGCCGTTGGCCCCGGTTAATATCGTTTAATACCGCAGATATTAGTCGTAAAGCCATGTCAGAGGCCAGTGCTAAGCAATGGCGGCTTGAAAACTCTGACCCTAATCTAGGATTGGGTCCGGTTTCCCATCTGGGTTGCGGAGGTCAGATGGCAGTCGCTCTGTGTAAAAACCAGTACCCACGTTCAATCCCCTAGATTAGGTAGCCGCTCCGTAAGATACGGGATAAGGCTAGGGAGATGATGATGACCTCAATATTTTATCGCTCTTTTCCATTCAAGAGCGTACTCAAATAAAGATTAAATGCGTAAGAGTAATAAAGTCTACTTGCTAAGGACTTGACCTTACAGAATACAACAATAGGTAGAGGCTTTCATGGTAATTTATATTTGGGAATCTGAAAGACTTTATTTGGGCGTAAATTAACCGACTTACGTGATACGTGATAAATGCAATATCATAGCTATCCCCTCCAGGTATGAACCTACCTATACTTATACCAGGTATAAGGGACAGCGTCCCGCAAACTGATAGGGGTTGCTCAGTCAACAACACTGAACAACTTCCACTAGGAAATTATTTCAGGAAGAGGAAAATAAATTTGACTTTTCCATACAAATTGTCTGATCGAGCTGAACATTTTGTATGGAAAAGTAAAATTTAATTTTCACTTCCTAAAAGAATTTCCTGGTGGAAATTGTTCAGTGACGTTGACTGAGTAACCCCTATCAGTTTGCGGGACGCTGTCCCTTACACCCGGTATATATGCGTACTTAACTGTGTTCGATGGCTTAAATTGGAGGTGGTAATATAATTTAATATAATTATAATTTGGTACAGCGCAGTACAGTTGGTTCCTATGCAGTGCATTCTAAAAGCTCCGGCGGGTTCTCAGAACCATTGCCGCAAAGGTACTAAACTAGTGTATTTATCTTATACCATAATATTTAAAAGAAAAACCATGTGTAAGTATTAATACATAACATAGTTATTTAGTGCTACACTTCCCTTCCCAGAAAGGGGACCGAGTATCCTTTGCAAGATTATATTTCCTTGTAAGGATTTCGTATAAATATGAGAAGCCATTCAGATCTAAAAGCTCAAAACATATTCTGATAAATGTATTTTCCGTGTCTACTTACACGTGCCTCCATAAGCATTTCTACTATTTTGATATTTACATATTTCAGACTTTCAGTGCGGGAAAACTTTACGCGATCAACTTAGACATTACGTAGATTGAAAACGTCGAATAAGTAATGTATGTTCTGGAATTCTGGTATCTTCTAAAAGGTAATAAAACTTGAAGGAATATTTAAAAAGCTAACTGAAAAAGTAAACTCAGCAGGTTGAGCGAAGGAAGGAGTATGCAAATTGAATGTTCTCATGAATTATGAAAACGTCATTGTTCGTACAAACTTTTCTCAGCTGTCTTTGTAAGTGTAATGGTTGGAACTGGGTCAATGTATAGCTGCTTTTCTCTTACCCATTACAATGTTTACATACAGTAATTAGAAATGATGTTTGTATTTGCACTAATTTCATTAATTAGAGAAATGTTTGTTTTGTAACTAACTACCTGTATAATGTATTCGCTATTTGTGGTTTGTTTGGTATAACTGCCCTACCTAACCTAACAATCGAAATATTGGACATGGCATTACAGAGATGAAATATAGTAGAACTTTACGAATCGCACACAAAAAAAAACGAAAAGGATAATGTGTAGGGCGGTTATTTAGTCCGCAAACCATCTTACAGAACATTTGTCGCCAATAATTCAGCAAAATTTTAATCAGAATTAGTTGTTGTATAACTGACCACAGGTAGTTTATAAACTGACTGGAATTATTGATCAAAATTGTACGAACCGTGACCGTGACTAAGCAACTAGCTCCCACAGGAACGAAGGTGTGCTCATGTTAATAATTTGCTCGGGGGTGGATGCTTTGCTTTACCTACGGCGTACAGTCAACAACGTGCCAATTTTATAAACAAACTTCCTTCCCTACATAGTAATATCTGCCTTAGAACGTCCATCCTCTAGGCTAAAATTGGCATACAGCTCCTGTAGCATGCAGCCATGATAAGGCTTCAATAGCCATTTTTTATCACATCTATATGTCAAATTGTATGGAAATTTAATTTGACAGATAGATGCGGTATATTCCTTATCGCGCGGCGGCATGCTACGGAGACTGATACAGGTTGGATAGTGCAGTATTTGAATATGAACTAGACCGTACTTATTTCTATTTAAAAAATGCTTATATGGTTCTATTTTCAGCCTTGATCGATCCCCAGGTACTAGTTTCCGTGCATAATGCACTGAACATTATCAATAACATATTTACGTCCAAACATTATCAATGTTACTCCAATCCACTTAGTATTGCGAGCGGAAATTGAATAATCAATCTTGAGCGCAAAAGGGTGGTGGCTTTATCACGACAGATCTCGATTAGCCCTACTTAATTAGAGCAAGATGTAAATCACGCTAAAAAGGCCGTATTATGCCGGATTCATCACACTATCTCTATATTTAACGGAATATCTAGCAATGCGCTCAGAGTGCTCGGCCTGCTAAGCGTAGTAAAAATATGGCAAACACCCTAAAAGTAGAGGAAGTCACAACAACAACGCTTCGTATCATATACCAACTTCATTACACTGACAACCTAACCCAGTTTGCAGAAAATGAAATGATTTATTATCCATACCCGATGCTGCGGTATCCGGCTCGATATCGGCATCCGCAATATTCTCCACTTCCCCCTCGACTTCCGCGTTACCCCGAGACTCGAACATCTCTATCAGCCTCTTCGCTTTTTGCACCCTAATCCCTAAAGACCCCTCCATCGCACACAATTTTCACCACAAAATTCTACTAATAAATATCTAAATTTTTACTAGTTACACGAAAATCTGCTAATAAATACAGCAATATGTTAACAACTGTCATTGTTCGGTTCTTCGATGGATTATCATTATCAATGAGTCAGAGATAAAACACGATATGATAGCGATTTTTAAACCCAAACTTGGCAAGCGACCGCAAATAGATAAGACTATGTATAAACAAGGACAAGTTTCTCTCATGAATATTGAAATTAATAAAACTGGAAGTTCCATCAGACCAGGCGCGTGCCATAAACAGGCTTATACATTTTATCCCATATACAATAATGCCCCGAAACAGAATATTGGGTTTATTAAATTAGCGGACGCATAATCCACAGATACGGGTGAGAGTAACTAACAGGTTTTCCAATATTCCACATTGAAAATGGACGATGGAGTCTGTATTAATTATGCTGACCTAACTACGCTCTCCCAAACAAAATACCTTAAAAATACATACACAATTTTGTATGGGACGGACAATTTCTTTTTCATATTCCTACCTTTGCATGGGAAAGTTGTTCAGTTCTATGTATGTTAACACTGTTGGATTAGGTCAGCTATTTTTCTATATTCGCACCTAGTATTGCCCCGAAACAGAATATTGGGTATATTAAATTAGCGGGCTCATAATCTACTGTTACGAGTGTTACTAACAGGTTTTCCAATGTTCCACAGTCCACGGTGTACCGGTGGGTCATTAAAACGCGTCCGACGGGAAATTGCGTGCTGCACCTCAATAGAACACAATTTACAACCGCACTAAAGAAAATACGACGGCGCCTGATAGTAACTACTACGTGCCTGGAGGCTCAAACACTGAAATACATGAATTCGGTCACAAATAAAATGGAGTTTGGACGACAATTTCGCGCCGGATATTTTATATACCTTTAGCTACTTTACAATTTTCTTCTAAATATGGAAATCCTTGTACAATTTGGGAAAAAAGAAAATACATCTAATTACTAGAACAACATTTAATTTTCCTCTTTTAACAACTCCGTTCATTAGCTGAGGTCTGAATAAATTTCATAGAAAACCGGACATTCCCACCTCCGGAATGAGATTATATCCATTATCCAAGAATAATAATAGTGTCTTCCATCTCTACCCTTTATATCTTCAAAGCTCGGGACTTCCTTTCTAGTAAAGTTGCAATTTATCGCGCGAAAGCTTTGCAAACTAATGGCTTTACTGTCTGCCGACAAACATGACCGCCTAGTCGGGTACTTAGCAAGTTTCAAGATAAAAGGAAGAAAGTGGTGCTGGGTAAATTAAAGATTTCGCACACACACGGAGACACACAAGTTTGTAAGGAACAGTACCTAAACACCGGGGTTTGTGGCTTTCGTGCTCCTGAAAAAGGGTAGGTATAGGGTTGGATATAAGGATGAAACGTTGAGTACAAAACCTTCGTAATATTCACAGTGAGTGCCGCTGTAATATTAATAGTACCTTAAGCCGTCGACTGAAACTTAGAGACTCGCCTTTAACAAACTTGTAAGAACAGAGGACCGAATCTAGACGAGTAGAATGGGAGTCTGTATAAGGCGGATTTCAGTCGCTTGTAAAGAGATGTTTTAAATTTCCTTAGGCACTTCTAACATGGACCCCTTAGGGCTGCAGGGAATTGACAGCGTGTATTTTATGCTGGTCCTAGAAATCAACTTTAGTATACCCCAGACACCCCATTTCTTCCATACTGGACTGGGAGAGAAAGAAAAACATAGAATGTTCCAGTTGCCCTTTCTCCCGGGCATGCTGTAAAAGTCAGCAAAAGGGATTCGAGGGTTTCAGTGTATTGTAATTTAGGCGATGGGCTGACAACCTGTCACTACAGCAATACACATTACAATCTAAAATTGCCCTCAATTTATGTCAGACGTGGCGAAAGCGCCTTTTAGGAGGCGTTTTACGCTCTGCTTACCCCGTAAGGGATAAAGGCGTGATTATATGTATGTATGTATGCAGACACCCCAGTATATTTGCGAAACCTTTTAGACTTGATGAAATGTATTGCGTAGGAGACCTCATCTTTAACTGAACGTAAGCAATGTAAATTCCCTGTAGTAATTTATGTGGAAGCATAAGTAATATAAGTATAAGTAGAATTTAGAAGTAGGTATATACAGGATGTAAAAAAGAAATACTGCTTTCCTTGAACCACATGTTCTACTGACTTCAACTTTCCCAAAAATATTCCTTTTCCATACAAAGAAGTGTCCAAATTTTTGAGCTATGCTTTCGCATTGTTCGTTATCATTAGTAAAACATGTGGTGTAAAGGTACGCAGTGCTTTTTTTTCATCCTGTATAGTAGACTCTGCAGGGGAGATACGAGACGAGTCGGTGTCGATGACTTTTTTATTACGAATTAAAACGTAAGCGATGAATTTGAGGCAGACCGAAAATGTTATAAATCTAGCAAATGTTTAAAGTAATGGAAATAAATGAAAAAATTAGCAGTTAACTCCTCATTTTATATAAATTATGAATTTTGACTCTACAAGTTACCGAAATAGGTATTGAATTCAGCAATGACAAGAATACGAAAAAAAGATAGACGTGACTGAGTTTCAAACAACTTAGGGCGAATTCGTAACTCGCATTAAACTTTGTTCGATTGAAAAGTGACGCTACGAAAAGTTATTTACACTAGTAAAGGTTAGACCTCACTACGACGTAGCTACAGCGGAGCGGCACAGCGTGGCACGGCGCTGCAGCGGTGTGTCACAGCGCGAAAAAACTGTCAAAATGCATGAACTGACATTGCCGCGCCGCGCCGCCCGGCTGCAGCTTCAGTGCCGCTTCAGTGCGGTACCGGTCATATTTTCATACAAAGAATCATTTGTCACGCAGTGTCGCGCCGCGCAGCTACGTCCTAGTGCGGTCTAACCTTTGAGCTACTTTTATAAAGTAACGTTCAAACATTAACTGTAATTATAGGTCATTGGCCACTATCTTCGGACTATTAATACGAGTATAATCATTAGCATAATTGAGTAATTAATGTATCATAATGTGTCTCTATGCGATCGTATCTAAAATCTAATGCATATTGACTAGCCTTTAGGTTGATAGCTAGAATAAATACTACTAGAATTACAGGTTGTTCCGAGTGGTAAAGAGCGGTCGGTAGACTTTAAAGGAGCTATTGAGATTGAGGTCTTCCATAGTACGGTGCCTACTTGAAATTGACCAATATCAATAAGTGACCTTTTAAAATACACGGCGAATATACATATACAAATGAGTAGTCAATAAAAGCCACTCACAGTTTTATTTTACGATTAAAACTTGAAACATTTACTTATGTCAGACATTTAAGTGCATAAATACAATCATGCATTTATCCCTAATAGGGTAGGCAGAGCGTAAACTACCTAAACAAAGGTCGTTCCGCCACGTCTGACAAAGTTTTGAGGGTTATTTAAGATAGATCTGTAGGTATATTGCTGTAGTGACAGGTTGTCAGCCCATTGTCTTAATTACAATATACTGAAACCCTCGGATCTCTTAGCTTGTTTCTACAGCATGCCCCGGAGGAAATGCAGCTGACACATTCAATGTTTTTTCTCTCAGTCCTGGGACATCATGAAACAAACTTTAACTTTATCCCATCGCGCCTAAATCATCCTATTCATTGAACAGCTTTTAGTTTCTAGAATACCAGGTCGTTCCGAGTGGTCACCGTAAAGAGCGGTCGGTAGACTTTTAAGGAGCTATTGAGGTCGTATGGAGCGGAGTCTGCGTTCAAGCACCGTAGAGACCCTCCTCTATATCGAGGACAATGGACATCTGGCCGACTGGATACACTACATTTTATACTTCTAAGAGAAAAGCTTTTTGAACTAAATTTAGCAACGAGGACATTTAAAATCACGGCTATATTAATTTAGTCTTTATACATACATACATATAATCACGACCTAAACAAAGGTCGTTCCGCCACGTCTGACAAAGTTATGAGGGTTGTTTAAGATAGATTTGTATGTATATTGCTGTAGTGACAGGTGGTCAGCCCATCGCCTCAATTACAATATACTGAAACCCTCGGATCCCTTAGCTGATTTTTACAGCATGCCCGGGAGAAAATGGAGTTGGCACATTCTGTGGTTTTCTCTCGCTCCCAGGCCGGCATGGAAGATTTAGACTTTATTAGAGGATGTAATTTTATTTGTGACCCATAACAAAAAAAATACAAGGAAATAGCACAAATTATGAAATAAATGTTTTGCACACTCATACAAAATTGATGGTCGCAAGAACAGGTCTCTGGTCACAAAGAACGGAGCTGCGTTCAAAGGACTGTTGAGAACCTCCTTTCTATTGGGGACAATGGACATTGGAAATCTAGCCGACTAGATACACTACGTTTTATAGGTTTAACACGTTTACTGCTAAAGGGACAACCGCTTTAAGTAAGATAAGTCGTCACATTCTGCAGAAACTACTTTATAATTGACCAATGAAACAGTTTGGCAAACTCAGCCCTGTTTACGAATAATATTACTTTAATTAAATTTTTGTATGCAAAAAAGTTATCAATGGAAGCACACTGAATTAGAATTCACATTAGGACATTAACGAAATCAACGAACCAAAGTTGAAATAGAAAACCGCATTTTGGGAGCAAACCTCCGACATCAAATTAAACTACCACATTTTTGTGATTTAATCCACATTACTTTTTATTTATGGCATGGTTAAATCAGGGAGTCATCTTACTTGCCATAAAATAAAACGTTTCAGCATGCATTCTTCCAATCAAACTAGAAACTATCCTACAAAATTATAAATTTATGGATGATATTAGCTTAGTGTGTTGGACCTTTGCCATCCGGATCAAGAGCCCAGAACAAAATGACTTATTTGTGCTATTAGGAACAGAAAGACTGACTCCACTACACCTACTTATTAATTCTTTCTTACTTTGTGCTAACATTGACAGCCTAGAGTATGTGGTGATACCAGCCTTTTTATGCTCTAGGTAAGTTCGTTTCTAACCTTCCGCCGCCGGTAAACAAAGTCACATAAATAACAGTTTGTGACCGCCATAAACCTGACAGTACTTTTATCTAAAATTGAAATCCTTAGTACCTGATAGTGAGTACTAGAAAAATATTTTCGGTGGCAATACTTTTCAAGCCATATAGCCATAGCAGTCCACATCTGGACATGGACATCCTCTTTGCCATACTTGGCTGGCGGATTGGTGAGCGCTTAATATAATTCACAGTACCCTAGTTTTACCCCTTAGTTTAGACTGTTTACCCCAATATTTTTCGTGGATATGCTATTAGAACCTAGTATTACTGATATTCGGTGGGGCCGGTGAAAAAAGCAAGTTCGGTAAATCAGGTTATTTGTGGCACGAAACTATGAGCGTCCCACTTACAGTTGAAGCATTGTTAGTAGTTTCATAAGGACATGAGCCTAGTTTGTTTACGACTAAACTTTGTTATTCCTGTTCTGCTGAAAGACTTACAAGGATACGCTTCATAAATATTAATTGGGTGAGCAGAATTACCTGACATGTACCTAAGTATGTAGACGTTGATAGATGAGGAAAGGAAAAGCTACATTTCAAATTTTCTCATACGTAGTAGGAACGTGTACAAATTTTTTATGTCCACTTGTCCAAATCCTTCCGATTTAGCTACTTAACCCGCTGCTATTAAATGAATCTTCCCGTGGGAATAGAATATGTTTCTAACGTAAAAGTGACCTTTGTGATCTAGCTTTCTAATAGTAAAAGATTTTTTAAGATGGATCTAATATCTTTATGAGTTTATCAGTAACAAACATTCGAAAAATCTCTGTCACCACTAAGAATGGTACAACATGTCGTTTGCTCAATCAAAAGAGAAGTACAGATATGTGCGTTGATTGTCGCTGGCAGAGGGGTCATTCGCTTGATATTAGTGCTATTTTTATATTGTCGACATTTTTACGAAAGCGAGATGTTACACTTGTTAGTAAATGATTCTATTTTAATGACTTTAAAAGGATTCCTCAGATATATATTTCGTATTACCAGATTAGTATCAGATTTGTTATCATAGCTCTATCAAATTTCTTGCTCCTGAAATGTCTGCAACATAATCAATGATAATAACATTAATGAAGTTTAAAGTGATAATAATATATTCAGCTAAAGACTGCCTCCGTGGTCTAGTGGCTAGTGCCATGGACTCCCGATCCGGAGGTCCTGGGTTCAATTCCATTCAACTTTGTGGAAACACAAAGTTGATAATTGAGAATTTATCACTTTGTGAATTTTTCCCCAGTTTGGTTAGGACATTGCAGGCTGAATCACCTGATTGTCCGAAAAGAAAAAGATATCGTGCTTCGGAGGGCACGTTAAGCCATCGGTCCCAGTCGCTGTCTTTGATAGTGGTCGTTATTAAAAACCATGTCAGAGGCCTGATAGTTGTGCTACTAGGCGGTTTAAAAACTCTGACACCAGGGTTTATCGAGTCGAAGGACTCGATACCCACTCGACAGAAGAAGAAGAAGCTAAAGACTGGGTGAGAGCTGAAAATCAGTGTTGCTTTTTATGAGCTATAATACTCTGAGCTTTGACCCTCTACATCACTTCAGCACACATTCAACAGAATGTAGGCATTAATTAGTTTGTTTTATTTTTATCATGTCTTTATTATTATTATTTTCATCTCTTCTTTCTTTGTGTTTATTTTGTTTTGTTTCATGTTTTTTATGCAATAAACTTTTTATCTAAAATCAGTGTTGCTTTTTATGAGCTATAATACTCTGAGCTTTGACCCTCTACATCACTTCAGCACACATTCAACAGAATGTAGGCATTAGTTTGTTTTATTTTTATCATGTCTTTATTATTATTATTTTCATCTCTTCTTTCTTTGTGTTTCTTTTGTTTTGTTTGATGTTTTTTATGCAATAAACTTTTTATCTATCTATCTAAAAAAGATGATATTGGCAAAAAGATTTAATAAAATCTGGATCACTAAAAAGGTATCAGTGAAAATATTTTCCAGGCACGTAAAATAGCTTATCTACAAACGCTTTTTTCATGTGAAATCCTCCCGTTATGTGACCAGGTTTAATCAGATTGAAATACCAATTTTATAATGGAATAACCTCAAAAAGCGGAATGAAAAGTGTTGAACAATCTCGCGGCTGACTCCTATCACATCTGCATTTTTTAACATACAAACATATGATCACGCCTTTATCCCTAATGGGGTGGGCAGAGCGTAATCGACCTAAATAAAGGTCGCTCCGTCACGTCTGACAAAGTTTTGAGGGTTATTTAAGATAGATTCTTAGGTATATGGCTGTAGTGACAGGTTGTCAGCTCATCGCCTAAATTGCAATATACAAAACTAACAATTATTTTTTTAACAAAGTCCGAAAAAAATATACGAATAGCGGTATTCAGTCCGCAAGTTGGCATAAGAATTGTTACTGGAAGTGTTCTGTGATGATCTCATCATTACATAAACATGCGTTCGGAGCGAAACATTCTGGAGCGCATATTAGCGTAATGTAAGCTGTCCTATAGAAATGTTCGTTGAGACAAAGCAATGAGAGTAATTGTGGTTGCTAGACTCTACCTACGGATAGGTTTCATATAATAAGTTACAAGTACAATTTCGATTACATTGCGTAGCCGGATAGTCAAATGATTTTCCTGATATCAAAACTAGCTATCCGACTACGCAATGAACATCGAATTATACGCGTAAATAGTAGTTTTATGATACGTTCCTCCAGCGGTGCTTAGGCTTAGCTACAGCGGACCGCAGCGCAAAAACCACAGGCCGTATCCGTTTCAGAATGCGCTTAATTGCTTAGAGATACAGGGTTTTACACAGATGATCATGAATCTGCCTTATTTATGCCAAGTATTTATTTATTTATTAATTTTATTTTTATTTATTTCAACAAATAAGCAGCCCGATGGTGTAGTGGATAGGGCCGCTGCCTCCTGAGCAGGAGGTCGTGGTTCGAATCCCACCACGTACCAATATGTTTTTCGAATTTCATATGTACGTTTATTCGGCGCTTTTTCCGTGCTTTGGAAGGCACGTTAAGCCGTTGGTCCCGGTTAATATCGTCTAATACCGTAGATATTAGTCGTTAAGCCATGTCAGAGACCAGTGCTAAGCATTGGCGGCTTGAAAACTCTGACCTAATCTACGATTGGGTCTGGTTTCCCTTCTGGGTTGCAGAGGTCAGATGGCAGTCGCTCTGTGTAAAAACCAGTACCCTCGTTCAATCCCCTAGATTAGGTAGCCGACCCCGTGATATACGGGATAAGGCTAGGGAGATGATGATTTATTTCAACAAATATATAACTGTTTTCTTGCTTATAAGCAAACAAATTATAATTTACAAAAATACGACACAGTTGCTTTTGTGAATTCCATCAACGAACGTGTAAATATCCAATTCTGGATTCTCCTGAGTGATAGAATTAATCACGCGTACTGCTGCCCAGACCCTTTTGCTTCAGATTTCATCATAGCTTCTTCGAGAAACTGACATATGAGTTGGATTGCCCGTCTTCAAAGTTAGTCTAAGAACAAACAAAACAACTAAGTAGCTTCGCATTTTCCGCAAAAAAGGCTGCCTATTCAGATTTCCTTACAACACAAAGACGTCTTCATGCTCCTATTATGCCCACAACTAAGCGAACACAGCAAAGATCAAAGGATTTAATATCGTCATTTCAAAAACACCCGTTGCCAGGCATCTTCTTTAAGTAGGTTTTGTCCGGAAAAATGAAATTCAGTTTAAGATGTAATCTAGTCTGTATTGTAACTTTTTTTAGACTGTGGAAATGGTAATAGTAACGCCGATCAGAATATTTGTGTTGCAAAATACTACATGAATAAATTCATTCTTTACGCGCCAAAAAAATATTCTACTTATAACATGACCCTAAAAAATACAGTAGATGATTTGTTTTCACATACCATATAAAATCTAGGTATCAGATATTCAAAGCCTATGTTTTTTTTTTTTTTTTAAATATATATAGGCAAGCATTTGTCCGCCATCTCACCTTTTCTGTTTCATCTATGCAGCTATCGCTCATGTCATGACCATCTGTTGATCAAATAGCGGCTCGCCATATGCCAATGTCTGGCCATCGACTGGCCTGATCTATGTACGGCTAGGTCGGCTAGGCAGCTTGCCACATCACATTAAAGTTACGGTTGACCTGTTTTACTTCATCTAATCCAAGCATACATCTGCCACTAATCTTATTAGCGAGTGGTTTCTGACGTGGTTTGAGTAACGACCACTATCAAAAACAGCGACCGGGACCGACGGCTTAACGTGCCCTCCGAAACACGGAATCCATTTTCTTTTCGGAAAATCAGATGATTCAGCCTGCAATGTCCTAACCAAACTGGGGAAAACCTCACAAAGTGATAAATTGACAAATATCAACTTTGTGTTCCCCCCTGGGAATCCAACCCAGGACCTCTGGATCGTAAGTCCATGGCTCTGACCACTAGACCACGGAGCCACTAATGAAAAATGCATAGTAAACTACGAAAACATAGTTACACTGTAAAGTTCCCGAGGAGTAAATTTTTCAAGAAAATGTTGTTAGGGTTACGTTCTGTAGTGGCTTTCTTTGCATCGTCGTCGACGGTACTTAAGGCGGCTCTGTGATTAAGGCGAAGTAACACGAGAGTAGCAAGAGGTGCTCTCAGCTCGGTCTACATTCTGCACACCGCGCTAAACGACAGACACGGCTACATTTTTAATGATCTCCGTAAAAACATCACGTCACACGGCTTTTAAATATTTTAGGAATACGACCTAGAAAGGGGATGTCAAGGGCGCAAGTCTATCAGAATGTTTTGCAGCCGCGCGAAGCTATAACGAGAAGTGTTGTCAGATGCTATGCCCTCCAGTAATATTCTCCGTTCTATATTTACAGAAAACTCGGGAGGCGTGCCAGCCAGGTCAACGCAATCCATTCAAATCTGCTCCGCGAATGAAAATCTTATGTTTTACGGTTCAAGTGACGCACTATGAATAAATAATGCGCTTTCGATTGCTTACGACGGCATATGTCGTTTAAGTTAAGTGGAACATAAGGTCACCGTTTCTTCGATCGGCCGCTTTCCCCGTTACTGCAATTTTATCTGAATATCGTATTAACACACAATCGATATGCTTTTATAGCATGTTAATTTGAATAGCTTTCCAAATAATTACACACAGTTAATTATCTGAATATCAAATTCACATTTTCAGGTAAACCTTAATTTGCAAACGTAATTAAGGGTAATGTAACCAAGGAGAGGAAAACAAATATTGAACGTGATACGCGATACGAACTCATGAAAATGCATAGGGTATTTAAATTCAATGCGCAATAGCTTTAGCTAATACCAGTTGCATATCAAAGGCACTGGCAATAACAGCTGGTTCCAAAAGCTGCTGTTTTCCACCTCAGCAGCTCCACACAATGGCGAGAGGAATCGATTCAGCTGGTCAAATATGACCTTGGATGTACGTACATAGAGTATTTAAATTCAGCACTATTAATAAACAGTTTTATAAAACGTCCCTTAATACGTGTCATTCGTGGCAAAAATTACCTCTTTTATGAGGTTGTGGGTTTAAGACTCTGCCTACCCCTTAGAAAATATAAGCGTACGGTAGTACGGTAGATATATGATAATAACAATAATAATATCAGCAAATTAAAGGCTAGTTCCAATAAGCTACTGTTTTCCATTTCAGCTGTTCCACACAATGGCGAGAGGAATCTATTCAATGAAGTGGGTGATCTTTGACGTGATATGCTGGAAGTCAATAGGGTGTCATTGGCTTTGTATTGTAACACCGGGATTAACTCGAACGATTAATATAATTCGGAAACGAAGTTTTACGTCAGAATCATACATATAATCACGTCTTTATCCCTAATGATCGTTCCCCCACGTCTGACAAAGTTTTGAGGGTTATTTAAGATAAATTATTAGGTATACTGCAGTAGTGACAGGTTGTCAGCCTATCGCCTTAACTGCAATATAATGGAACCCTAGGATCCCTTAGCTGGTTCTTACAGCATGCCCAGGACAAAATGCAGCTGGGACATTCTATGTTTTCCTCTCGTTCCCAGCCCAGCATGGAAGTAAGAGTCAGGATCAACAGTAGGAAAATGTTGTTGCATAAATAGAGATTAATACAGTGAGTATTTCGCGGCACTATTGGCACGAAATAATTTATTAGGTCGCGGAGAGGAAGTTGAATTAATTATTCACTCGGAAAAAATATTTAATTATTAGTAATATCGATTAAAACTAAGTAAGGAATCAGAGTCCCTTACAAACAATCTCTACACGGACACACATTACGTAATAGCAACAAAACAACACGACAACTGAGAATGACTAACATCAAGAGTGACTAATAAGGCCTTTATTTTTAGACGAAACAATAAGATTTACAATGCAACTTTGTGAATGACCATATGATTAAGATAAGACTAAGGAAACACACAGGAGACTATAAATAAGATTTTACGTGTTTTTACGCCCGAAACTAGCCAGATATTTATAGAGGATTGTGTATTCTAGGTAAGTCGCCAATAAACAACTCTGTAATTGGGTCTCGGTTGTTTATCTAGTTTTACTGGCTAGCCGGTAACATTTTATAGTTGTACATAAATCTAGGGAACAAATAAAATGGACCTTTCAGTAGGAAAGTGCATATCAGGCGATCAGCACTCTGAAAGGCTTCTATCGCTCAGCCAGGCGTGTTCAAGTGCGGGCTGTATCGACGATGTATCATAATCAGTATTAATCAGTCATCGTCTATGGCTACGTGAAATGGTTGAATGACATCGAAGCATCCGGTGGCTACCGGCGACCAACGGCGATAATTGAATGAGATTATTTAGCACGATCATAAAAACATTAAAATGCACTTCGAATGGTATTTGATAACAACCTCACATTGAAGTTCAATGAACAGTTAAAAGATTCATAAAATATGGACGTTATAAAAACAAACCGCAAATAAATATTCCGTCACTGTTGCCAACGAAAATTTTCCTTAAAACGCTGTTTAAAAAATCTGAACAAATGCTACAAAAATGAGTGTAAAATAATTAACAGTTTCAGCTTACCGGAAACAAAGTAATAAAATCCAAATACTAGGCACAAGCACAGTAAACACTGTCTGACACTAGACCGTTGCTTCACGCACTGATAGTAGCAAGTAGCAACACATGCGCGGGCGTCGCTCGCGACTGACTGGAAGTTAGATCGCGGACGACCGGCGCGGCGCGGAAGCGTGATTCAGCGCTCAACGGCTTCGGCTGACGGCTGACTCTCCTACTGACAAACCGATCGCAACTGTAGAGCCGAAGCATCCACGCCCTGTGTATGACTCACTAGTTGCTTCACTACTCATTACAATGACGTAGCTTACATGATACGAATAATAACATATCACCAAACAGCCTCGATCAATATGATCAACAATTCCCTCCGTATGGTAGAGATAACGCCAAATCTAATTTCATATATTCGTAAGCTAAATTGAATATCCATTTCTCATCTCGTCTCATCACAAAGCAAAACGCGAGGCGAAAAATTGAACAATGTTATTTGGGCTGCTAAAAGGGTTCGTTTATTTTATTTTGACACAATACTGGCAGGCTACTTCTAACAAGACTCCGTACAAAAACGTCATAACATCATCCACATAAAACGTAAAGAGGATTCTACACAAGTAAACCTTAAAGAATTGCCATCTAATTAGGATTAGAAACACTCTCAGCAGTATCTGTTCCGCTTAATCAGCCGAGTAGCGATCTCGGGCCGCGATTATCTTTTTTCTCTTTTCACATGTTCACACAGCGCGCTCATTTACCCAAAGACCTGATTTTCACGGCGAATGAGTCCACGGCTGTTAATTTTCCAATATTATTGGCTTACGCTGCATTAATTAGTGGGGAAACTAGTTATTTCGGTGAAATATTGACCGAGGTATTTTCCGTATAGCCGTTAACATTGTTGAGGAAATAGGTACTATGATTATCCGGTAATTGAAAGCTTGTCGTTCATCATCATCTCTTCCATGCTGGCCTGGGAGCGAGAGAAAAAAAACATAGAATGTGCCAGCTGCATTTCCTCCCGGGCATGCAAACAAATCAACAATCAAATCTATAAATCTATCTTAAATAACCCTCAAGTCTTTGTCGGACGTATGGCGGAACGACCTTTGTTTAGGTCTTTGACGCTCTGCCTACCCCATTAGTGATAAAGGCGTGATTATATATTCATTAGGTACAGCTACTTAAAATCTACAGCTAAATATGAACTCACTAATTAGGGTTATTGGCCATACTCAGCGTGCTTGGCAGGCAAATTGGCGAACGCGGTCCAAGATGGTAGGATGAGTATATAATATATTTTTTAGGTACTAGGCTGCTGCGGATGATGCTTATTCCTTGGGTTTATGCCCTATGACTCGCCCACTTAGGCACCTATCTCACATCCATCTATCTCTAATGGGGTAGGCAGAGCGTAAACGACCTAAACAAAGGTCGTTCCGCCACGTCTGACAAAGTTTTGAGGGTTATTAAAGATAGATTTGTAGGTAGATATTGCTGTAGTGACAGGATGTCAGCCTATCGCCTAAATCGCAATATACAGGAACCCTCGGATCCCTTGGCTGGTTTTTACAGCATGCCCCTTAAAAAAGCAGCCGGCACATTCCATGTTTTTCTCTCGGTCCCAGTTCACCATGGAGGAATTTATTATGTAAAGTTGTAAAGTTATTCTTATTCGGTACCGCACAGTCAATTGTATTTTAATTTTAATTTAATAGCTGTTTAATGTGAAATAGTATCATTAAAGTGTGTCATCAATTCACATTAAAACTTCACGCCCTTGCGAGATCTTGATGAACTCGCACAATCGTCGCCGTCTCATCTGGCGTAATTATTTTATTAATGAAGATACTCATAGAACATTGGGGTAAAGGGTGGTTTGCTGGTTTTTACCAGCTAAGGGATTTGAGGGTTTCAGTACATTGTAATTTAGGCGATGGGCTGACAACCTGTCACTACAGCAATATACCTACAAATCTATCTTACATAACCCTCAAAACTTTGTCAGTCGTGGCGGAATGACCTTTGTTTAGATCGTTTACGCTCTGCCTACCCCATTAGGGATAAAGGCGTGATTGTATGTATGTATGTATATCAGTCGCGAAGGCCAATGCTAAGTATTGGCGGCTTGTAAACTCTGACCTAATCTAGGATTGGGTCTGGTTTCCCTTCTGGGTTGCGGACGTCAGATGGCAGTCGCTCTGTGTAAAAACCACTACCCTCGTTCAATCCCCTAGATTAGGAAGCCGACCCCGTGAGATACGGGGTGAGGCTAGGGAGATGATGATGACTCATAGAACTTTCGCTCTAACCATAAAGGATGATTAAATTCAGTACACTCCTAACATGCACATTATGACCCATCGCCCATACATTTTCTTTTTATTATTATGAAAGCCATTTTATGTGAACTTTACCGACAACCAGCCGACTCCCTCGAGGCTATCTACTGGGTAATATTTTTTATGTTACATATTACCCAAAAGTTCAGTATACTTCACAACCATTCTATTATAGTCTGGCACATAAAGTATGAAGTCAGCTCCGCAGAACTAATTAAAACATATGTGCGATGAAATCTCTCTTATTAAAGAGTAATGGTTCGGTTCGGTCTTGTTGAAAATTTGCAGACAGTAGGTTTTGTTACATAGTCGAAGTTTGAGTTTATGCCTCCGTGGTCTAGTGGTCAGAGCCATGGGCTTACGATCCGGAGATCCTGGGTTCGATTCTCAGAAGGGAAACACAAAGTTGATATTTGTATATTTATCACTTTGTGAGGTTTTCCCCAGTTTGGTTAGGGCATTGCAGGTTAAATCACCTGATTGTCCGAAAAGTAAAAGGATTCCGTGCTTCAGAGGGCACATAAAGCCGTCGGTCCCGGTCGCTGTCTTTGATACTGGTCGTTACTCAAACCCCGTCAGAGGCCTAATAGCTGTGTTACTAGGCGGTTTGGAAACTCTGACACCAGGGTTCATCGGGTCGTTCGACTCGAAAATTCACTCCGTAAGAAGAAGTTTGAGATCATTAATGATACGGTTCTTTAACATAAATCGTAGGTAAAGTCATGTAAAGCTTAGATAAACTAATTACTTTTTAAAATTCAAGTAGAATTCTGAGGTTTTAGAACAAAATTTAATTCAAAAAAATATATCATAATAACCCATTATTCATTCAAATTGAAACGTCGAGGGAAAAATCTCATTCAAAGATTAAGAAGGAAAATGGTTTCCTTAATAATTCAGAAAAAAGCGCGAAAACAAATAAATAAGATCGTCAACTCGACGTTAAGCCGCAGCGGATTACGGTTTAAGTAAAATTCACGGAATCGTCCTCGTTCAGGCTTATAAGAAACCTCTTTATATTAAATGGTCAACCATTATCTAAATAGCTTCCATGCTGGACTGGGAGCGACAGAAAACGTACAATGTGCCAGCTGCATCTCCTCCCGGGCATGCTGTAAAAACCAGCTAAGAGATTCGAGGATATATTGTAATTCACTTTTCTACTCCCCCTGTAATTCTTGATAATCTTACCAAGTCTTCTTCTATTTCTTTTCTATCTAACCTTGACCTGCCTGACTGTAATTCTTTCTCATTTCAATCGGTCACTGTAGACAACGTTAAGAAAATCATCCTCTCCATTTCCACAAAGGCAGTGGGTAGTGATGAGCTAAGCATTAACATGATCATTCCCATATTGGCTGACATTTTGCCCGTAATCACTCACATTACAAACTATTCACTGACGGCAAATGTCTTCCCTACTGCTTGGAAGAAAGCGTTTGTTATTCCACTGCCTAAAACGTCCAATCCCACCTCCCTTTCTCAGTACCGTCCTATTTCCATTCTTCCCATTCTTTCAAAAGTTCTTGAAAGTGTGGTCCATCATCAACTGTATTCCTTCCTTACTTCTAATCATCTCCTATGCCCATTTCAATCCGGTTTCCGTCCTTCTCACAGCACAGTTAGTGCATTGCTGAATGTTACTGAAGATATCCGTCATGCTATGGATAATACCAAACTTACCATTGTTGTATTATTAGACTTCAGCAATGCATTTAACTGTGTTGACTTTGATATCCTTCTTTGTTCTCTCCGTTCTCTTAACGTTGCTCCTGCTGTGATCGAATGGTTCCACTCTTATCTTCATGGGCGCCAGCAGTGTGTGAAGACAGATGATGGATCATCGGACTGGTCAAACTTATCTGCTGGTGTTCCGCAAGGCGGCATTCTTTCTCCTCTTCTTTTCTCAATATTTATAAACAACATCTCTAAAGTAATTTCTTCTCCCTACCACCTGTATGCAGATGATTTACAAATTTACAGTCATTTTTCTTTGACTAACGTTAGAGAGGCAGTTGATGCTGTCAATGCAGATCTTGCTGCTGTGCAGGAATGGGCAAGGAGTTTTGGGCTACTTGTAAATCCTACCAAATCTCAGGCAATGATCGTCGGTAGCAGCAGGCTCAGTTGTAGGATTAAGGTTGCAGATCTACCTAAGATTTTTTATAACAACATGTGCATTCCTTATACTGACAAAGTTAAGAATCTTGGGTTGATTTTGGACTGTGACTTGTCATGGTCGGCACAGGTGAATGAGGTTAGTAGACGTATGCATTATTCATTCCATTCTCTCAAACGACTCCAAAATTTCCTTCCTTTTCACACTAAAATTATGCTTGCACAAGCTCTTCTCCTTCCCATCCTCGATTATGCTGATGTTTGTTATCTGGATGCGACTGAGGAGCTGCTAAACAAACTTGAGCGCTTACAAAACCTAGCTATTAGATTCATTTTTGGACTTCGCAAATTTGATCACGTCTCAGAATTTCGCGCTCAACTTAAATGGCTCCCTATCAGACTTCGTCGTGATGTGCACATCCTCACTGTCCTGTATAAAATCCTTAATGACCCTTCCTCTCCTGAATATCTCCGCTCCCGATTCCGATTATTACTTCCTGACCCTCGATCTAGGCGCGCCTGCATCACAAAGGTGTTGGAGGTTCCTGGATCGAACACCAAATTCTTTTTTAATTCTTTCACTGTAAGAGCCATACAACTTTGGAATAAATTACCAAAAACTTTACAAGAGAGTCCCTCGAGTTTCACCTTTAAAAAGAGACTGAAAGAGCATTTTATTAATTCTCTATGACATTTATATATGTAGATTCATTTTCAATATCTTTTATACCATTTAATTATATATCATATTGATATTGTTATGTATTAGTTTATTTTATTGAAATATATTAGTGTGTATTAGTATTACTATAATTATTAATGTTATTACGTTTATTATATCTGTTCCCGTGATTTTCCCTTCTTTCATCCTCATTAGGTTGGCTGGAAGAGATCTCTTATAGAGATAAGCTCGCCTTTTGTTTTAATTTTTAAGTTTACTTTTATGTTTAATTTTTTAAAACAATAAAGAATTTAATAATAATAATTTAGGCGATGGGCTGACAACCTGTCACTACAGCAATATCCAGTTCTATCTTAAACAACCCTCAAAACTTGTCAGACGTGGGGGAACGACCTTTGTTTGGGTTGTTCACGCTCTGCCTAACCCATTAGGGATACAGGCGTGATAGTATGTATGTGTGTTATCTAAACAGAACTCATTACACCGTCATTAAGGTCTGCTCTAAACCAAAGCACTGAATAATGCGGGTTTTGCCTAAATCAGTAGTATTTTCTGCGCTGTTGCATCTCAATGTGAGCTAACTGTGGGTGAAGTACATACTTAATACAACGTACATACATACATTTAATCACCCCTTTACGCTAGTTTTGTTTTGTAATTTGGGCATAAGTGGTTTTTTGTATGGAGAATGAAAAAGACCTAGAACAATGTCTAGGATAGTGGTCAGGATTCTTGCTTATGTATAAATCATTTATTTACAGTGCGAAAATGTTTCGTTCTCCCAATCAAACTTTTTCTATTTATTTTTAGTTTTTGTTGGATTGTATTTGTCTAGCCCTCAAAACGATTCTTATTCTCTCAACTGCCAATGGGTTAGCTGGAAGACATCTCTTCATAGAGACAAGTTTGCCCTTGTATACCTTTCTGTAAACTTAATTTCTGGTGTTTTATTTTAATGCAATAAAGAATATATAATCGAACAGGGCAATTGCGCTGGAAAGCTAGTCTTAGATTTTGTATGTACTTCATACAATTACTAAACGAAACCAGGTACAGACTAAACGTATACACTTTAAATACAATTATTCTGGTATATTATTGTAAATTTATTGGGTCAATGTAATTTCCGCGCGATCTTACGCATACCATAAAATAATTCGCCCACATGTATATTGTAGACGAACAATTATTGATTAATTTTGCTAATAATTTTGGTTTAATATTTATTATATCAACAGCTATATTTATGAAGCTGAAGAAATAAAACGTTAAATGAATTACATAATCTTGTTTACGTTTGTACATACATACATACATACATATATTCGGGCCTTTATACCAATGGGGTAGGCAGAGCGTAAACGACCTAAACAAAGGTCGTTCCGCCACGTCTGACAAAGTTTTGAGGGATATTTAAGATATAAATGTAGGTATATTGCTGTAGTGATAGGTCGTCAGCCCATCGCATAAATTACAATGTACTGAAACCTACGGATCCCTTAGCATTACATACAATAAGCCCGTGAATTTCCTCTCGGGCATACTGTAAAAACAGCAAAGGGTTCCGAGGATTTATGTTTGTAGTAGTAATAAAAACGATTAAAAAATAAATTTTGTATCAACTTTGGCTAACACATTATTAATTTATTATTTGTTCATTTCATTTCTTAGAGAATCGACAGCATTTTAAACGTATGCAAAATGTCTACAAATTAAAAATAATTATTTTTGATATGCACGATTTTGGTTTGATTACTAAGAGGCATTTCGACTTCCAACGAAAATTTTGGAAACGGCAAGACGTAACCATGAAAATACTCGTAAATTATTTCCCCGTATAATTTGTAATACTCCTTATCAGCCAGGTATTTAATAGCCCGCTACTATTTTCCTAGCTACGAAAAGCCCAGCGAAAATTTTCCTATTTTTCCCGATTACATACATACATATAATCACGCCTTTATCCATAATGGAGTAGGCAGAACGTAAACGACCTAACCAAAGGTCATTCCGCCACATCTGACAAAGTTTTGAGGGTTATTTAAGATTTGTAGATATGTAAGATAGATTTGTAGATATATTGCTATAGGGACAGGTTGTCAGCCCATCGCCTAAATTACAATATACTGAAACCCTCGAATCCTTTAGGTCGTTTTTACGACATGCTCGGGAGGAAATGCAACTGGCACATTCTATGTTTTTCTCTCGCTCCCAGTCCAGCATGGAAGAAAATCCGATTATGTAATCCTTAATATTAGCGAAACCACGCAAAACTGAAGTTGCTACTCAGCTCGGGTCGTTGAATCCAGGGCGCACTTGGGCTCCAGCCAACGGCATTGATTTTTACCAGCACCAAAATTCCAACGTCCTTATTCCGCCATAGAACCACATTTTATACCTTCAGCTGTATATCTATGCTGAATTTACTTCCATGCTGGACTGGGAGCGAGAGAAAAACATAGAATGTGCCAGCTGCATTTCCTCCCGGGCATGCTGTAAAAACCAGCTAAGGGATCCGAGAGATTTTGTGTATTGCAATTTAGGCGATGGGCTGACAACCTGTCACTACAACAATAAATCTATCTTAAATAACCGTCAAAACTTTGTCAAACGTGGCGAACGACCTTTTTTTGTTTAGATCGTTTACGCTCTGCCTACCCTGTTAGGGATAAAGGCGTGATTATATGTATGTATATAGAGAAATTCTTTAGTATTTTTTGGAGCAGAAGATGTTATACAGAACAGACTTTGTTCTATCGAACACACAACAAATGATGATGATGTCAGACCTGTCATATAACTTTGATGTACATCACAAGTCACAATGGCAAGAAATAAACAGACCGACATTTGTGGCTATCTATTGCAGATGTTTCATCATTTATGATGAACTAGCGACCCGCCCCGGCTTCGCACGGAAATTATCAGTGTTTCTCTACTATATTATGCATGTTTTATACATATAAACCTTCCTCTTGAATCATTCTATCCATTAAAAGAAACCCCATCAAAATCCGTTGCATAGTTTTTAAGATTTATGCATACATAGGGATATAGGGACAGAGAAAGCGACTTTGTTTTGTACTATGTAGTAATTATTACTGTTGTTATAAATCGTACTGTATATAGGAAAATATATGAATAACATAATTTATAAGTTTAGATTATGTTGTGTACTATTGTAGTTTTTAGATTTATAAGTGTTTAAATTTGAGACGGAAAAGTTCATCTTTGAGATTTTAAAAGTTTGTTAAGTAAAAGGCTATTGAGAGAAATTATGATGATGATGATAATGATGACGTTGTTAGCATCTCTCACCTTGATCAGCGACGACGGGTCCAAGAGGATCAAATCGCACGCGGTGTTCAACAGCTGCGCGTGCGGCACAGACCAAATCCGAAAAGAACCGGTGCCTTCGCAGAGCCAACTCATCGCGCCCAACCGGCGTCGCAGGGGGATCATTCTGCTCACCGTCTGCAGCCGAAGAACTCGCCTCAAAAACCTCATCGTCATCAGACTCAGGCTTGTAAGGTGGTCTTTGTTCGCTCACATCGTTCGAGCTGCCTGTAGTAGATTTCAAGATCCCTGAAGATTTGCGTCGTAATCTGTCTGGCCGAACGTCTACATTGGTTCTAGCTAATTCCTTCTCTAATCGTGCCAGTTCTTCTAATGTGGCTGAGTCTCGACGACAATCAACTGAGAATCGTTTAAAATCTAATCGGCTCTTCTTATAATCAACTGAATATCGCTTCTTCGATAGATCTCTTTTGGGAAGAATAAGATCTAGAATATCTCCGTCACTAGTTTCAGCATCGGCAAAAGTTACTTTGTTTTGATCCTGATTCGGCTCTTTTATATCATCCTCGTCGACATCTTCTGTGTTTGCACGATCGGCAGCAATGTCAAAATTATCTGTTTCATCGGCAACATTTTCTACTGGTTTGATTTCTTCCGGTGTTACTGTTTCAGATGTTTCTGTTTCCTTTTGTGAAGCTTCGACTATTTTTGGTACAGATTCTGTAACTTTTGGCTCAGCATCTCCATTGCTTGTAACAATTTCGGCAACTTGCTTGCTGTCAGACTCCGGAGACGAATCCATGTTTTCTGATTTAGATTTACTTTTGCTAATTTTTTTGTTAGGTCGCGCACAGCAACTTTTGAACATAATTAGAAATTCACAATAATAAATAACTTTTTATATGGTTAACCTTAACTTCAACAAACAACTATAAATGTAAACATTGAATGAAAATGTAACTATTAATAAGAAATTTGCTCTAAAATAGATTTTTTACGTCAATAAGTGTTTTATATCGAAAGTTAGTGCAGTTTTAGTTAAACTCGAGAGTCCTTAGCGATTTGTATCGCTGAAGGGCGCGGTTTGAGGTCGCGGCCGGCCGGGCGCGCGGCGGCGGGCGACTGACGCAGGGCGGATGCGCCGGGCCGGGCGCGCGGCGCATCCTGCCACCCGACGCCCGACGCCCGAAGCTCGACGCCAGGCGCCCTGCCTGGCCGCACCGTGAGTCCCGTAATCCCCCAACCACCATCCACTATTTATCATACTTCGCGCCAGTTCTTCCATATTATGTAAACATGCCTACGTATATTTTACCTCACAATAAATTCTGTCCGTTCGGCGATATTTTCCGATGAATGGCATTGTTATTCCCAAAACGCTCCTCAAAAATTGTGAATCAATTTCGGACTAAAGAAATCGGCGTTGTGTAAAGACCATTTTGGACCTTCTCCCCGAGCAACAAGGAAAAGCTTTATGGGATAAGGGAGGGTGAAAAACTTCTAATCAATTTAGGATAAGGCGGCCGTAACAGCCACGAATTGTGCCATTTGGACACTAGTCCTGTATCAACTAGCACTTTACGAGCCGGAAACATTTGATAACGAGTTCCTTTTATGACATTCTTTCTTTCGGTTTATTGGAATGTTACTATTATTTCCTTTACGATAAATTCCCAAAATAAATGTTTGTACCGAGTCGAATGTTTGTTTACTTTTATTTCGGTAGTGCAAGAATATCATTTTCATTCTCATATTTGCTTACTGTCAAGCAAAGCTCTTGCAAATAAGAACAAAAGGTCAGAAGTTTGCAATCGTCCTAAGTAAACAAGTTAACAGAACTTCGTCGCACAAATGGACGCCCTCTGGGTATACGAAAATGGATTGAAAATGTAAATTGAAAAGTACCTAGTGGAAAACCATAGAATTTACACCAGTATGTATGTCGCAGGATTATGATGAAATCGGTTTTCTGATTAAATAAAGCTAGAATTTTGATCAAAACTCGGACTTTGACAAGATACTGGTCATAATCCAGAGAAAAATCTAGGATATTGTCAAAGTTCTAAGGCATCCAGGTTTTTGATCAAGAACCTAGAATTTTGACATAAAACCCCGATTTCATCATAATCCTGCGACATATACATAGTAGAATGCAAGTCGAAGTAATCAAGAAGCCAATTGACACAGTAGTAATAATTAATTACACTTGTTATGGTGTTCATAAGTTCTGTAGATTAGTACATTCATATTGTGTCATCGCAATAAGCTGAGTTTAGTAGACTTCAAGATCATTTTATGAGACAGGGTATTAGCAGTCGTTTTATTATTATTGGTCTAAAGACACCGTCCTTTAATGGTAGACGTAAACTTGAACTAAAACATAATATCATCTAATCAGCCGCAACAGTCCACAGCTGGACAAGGCGTTTTCCACTAGTCTTTTGTCATTTACATTATCGTTCACATTAAACAAAAAATAACTTCTTAGAAAATGAGTCCGACCGAACAGCTTATCATGGCGTAAAGCTAATCATACATTGATAGAACGTTCAATTGTGTCAGTGTGTGTGTAGCCTTCTAATGGGGGAGTGTCGGTAATGGAGTAGCGGACAATGAGCCCCAAACGAGCGATTGTTACAGCTGCAGGCTGAAACTAACTGCTGCAGCCTTCGCCACTGAGACGAGTGCCCGTTGATTAATTAGCAGAGTTTGATATATGTAGAGCCATCAGTAGTGTCAGTCTGTGTGTAGCCTCCTATGGGGGAGAGTCGGTAATGGAGCAGCGGACAATGAGCCTCAGTCGTCACAGCTGCAGGCTGAAACTAACAGCTGCAGCCTTCGTCACTGAGACGAGAACGAGTTGATTTATTAGCAGAGTTTGAATGTGACGCACACTTTGCTTGGTAGTAACATAAATAGAGGTTTATGCAAAACTCTGTCTTTGACACACTACCGCGGTGACTAATGAGCCCCTTTTCATAAATTCACGTCTATTTCTGTTACGGGTCAGGAGGAGCGTCTAGAATCCCGTGAAAGCAGTTTACGCTGAGTCTGTATTTTTTTGTAGGACAGATAAGAAATGTTCTTTTTATTACTGTAGTCACGGTTTGGCTATGGGTGCCTTTACTGTATTTTTTTTTATTATACCTAGGGAAGAAAAAAGAATCAACTGGCACGTTCTGTTTTAATTTAACAGCTCTTAGACCCGCATGGAAGTTAAATAACTTCAAAGATAAATATTGGCAACAACATCTCACTGAACATGCTCCAGTAAAAGGGACGAGAGAATAAATGTTTATTATATTAGATTTATAACTGTTTGTATTTTGGTATGACACTAAGATAGTCACCGAGTAACAAGTTTTACTATCTATTTGAATAAATTTAAGTCACAATAAAATTTAGAATCTTCAATGCAAGTATCTTTAATAAGTATTCAAAATGGCGGACACATTTGACGAACTTTATCGTGTGGATTAATGTTCCTCGTGCGATTGTTGTTTTAGGGTGAACTTCTTCTAACAAAACAAGCCAAGTTGGCGGCCTTAATAACAGAGAAAAGTGTTTCTTAATTTAGAAAACAACATTTACTGCTAGAAAAGATCTTCTTGAGAATTAATCAGGCGAAAAAGGGAGTTAATTAAATAAACTTTGCAGGCTCTATTAATATACCCTAAACTTAGGGCACCATCACGTCATCCACATAGTTCTAAAAGCGGGTAGCAGATCGTCCTCAATCATCACCTCCCTAGCCTTATCCCGTATCTTAAGGGGTCGGCTATCTAATCTAGGGGATTGAACGAGGGTACATATACACATAAATATAATCACGCCTTTATCCCTAATGGGTAGACAGAACGTAAACGATCTAAACAAAGGTCGTTCCGTCAGATCTGACAAGTTTTGAGGGTTATTTAAGATATATTTAAGGTATATTGCTGTAGTGACAGGTTGTCAGCCCATCGCTTAAATTGGCCTACTGAAACCCTCGGATCCCTTAGCTGGTTTTTACAGCATGCCCGGGAGGAAATGCAGTTGGCACATTCTATGTTTTTCTCTCTCCCATATCAGCAAGGAAGAAATTCTCAATATATGTTATGTCAATATCTCATTACCCATTCATCAACCTATTTAACCTATTACCTCAATGAGGATAGTGACATACATACATACATATTATCACGCCTTTATCCCTAATGGGGTAGGCAGAGCGCAAACGATCCAAATAAAGATCGCTCCGCCTCGTCTGACAGTTAAGAGGACCATTCAAGATAGATTTGTAGGCATATTGCCGTAGTGACAGGTTGTCAGCCCATCGCCTGAATTGGCCTACTGAAACCCTCGGATCCCTAAGCTGGTTTTTACAGCATGCCTGGGAGGAAATGCAGCTGGCAAATTCTATGTTTTTCTCTCTCCCATATCAGCATGGAAAAAATCCTCAATATATGTCATGTCAATATCTCATTACCCATTCATCAACCTATTCAATCTATTACCCTAATGAGAAAAGTGACACGCGTTGGTAATTTTATTCTATTCCTTCCATTTACCTATATTCTTGGGGAACAGTATTGATGCTGTATCCAAATTGTTCGGAGACTTGTATTTTTTCCTGTTAAGGGGATCCCCGGTGCACGCCAGCACCCTCATCAGTAAAAACAATCATTACTCACTGAAAACGCTATTAATCGAAAATCTGGTAGTTCAGATTGAAGTATAGGTAGGTACTGAAGTTTATTTTATTTCAGTGTTCACTGCAGTTACAGATAGCAAAAGTGCTAAAAGCGGCCGTTCTTCCCAATATTTTCTATCTGTAACGTATGTCTGTAATGTAAACAACGAACTATAAGTTGCAGCTTTATGAGGTTCTAAATGACCTTCATTGCTTTAACCTCAATCTGCTCTACCAGATTTTCGATTAATTATGTTTTCAATGAATTATATTTTTTTGTCTGATGTCTTAGCCCTCCCCTGGGCTGGTCCTCTTAATGTCAGAATTCCGGACCTGCTCAAAGGTGTTCAACATTGCCGTCCAAGAAAATTACACGTGTCTTAGCAAATTTTTGTTCCCGGTAACTTTGATTAATTAAACCAACACGCCTACTGTAGCTTTAATCAAGACATCCTCACAGTTTCATACAAACTCTTACAGCTGCGTTTATATTGCAAACTAAGGGCGGTGGACAGCACCTAATTGGTACTTGTACCAGTAATTAAAGCGTCTTTTTACGTGGATTATTTTACTTCCCAGAAAACATCTAGTCTTCTATTTTTTGTTTTATAGAAAATTCTTTCGGGCTTTTGCAAAGATTTTATATGGTTTTATAGCTAGGATAATTTGAAAAAAATTCTTCAGAAAATCATGCGGCGTGCCGCAAACTGATAGGAGTGAAGTCAACGAAAATGAAAAACTATCACCAGAAAATTCTTTAAAGAAATTTAAAAAAAACATGTGAGACAGGCAAAAACATGGAATTTGCCAGATTTCCTACTAGACCAGTTAAAGGACAGGAAGAAATATATCCCAAACTGTGAATGTAGCTGTTTATTTTTAAATACTTTTAACACTCCAAAGTTACGAGCGGTTGAGAATTCATATATTTTCAGTGTTTGTGTTTTCAGTGGTTCTTTTTAGTCTCTAAAGCACCCATTTAAATTTTACCTACCTATAATGATTACGACTGCAACAATTTCAAATAAATGGTATCATTATTCAATCACCTAGATTAGGTAGCCGACCCCATCAGATACGGGATAAGGCTAGGGAGATGATGATGATTATATAAGTTATATGATAAAACTGTTGATCAAAAGTCACTACTATTTCAATTTATTTGGAATATGTTTTCTAAAACTCAAACAGTAACTAATTCATTCAGTTCTTTCATTCGGTCTTATGTCTAATGGATAGCAATTTTTTGAATGAAAAGTGAATGTGTATTTGTGGTATTATTGGTATTAGCAGGAGATGTCTTTTAATTTTGCTAAACTAGTATTTATACATATTATTGTTTAACTACAAGTTATAGAACTGCCCAAACAAAAAGTCATAGACATTATTTGAACTTAGGTTTTCTCTTGCCACTTCCATTCCATAAATAACTAATTAGGTTAAAAAGGATTAGCCAAACATAATTCCTAATTATAGCTAAGAAGTTTTAAATTTGTTTAACCAATGAATGCTGGTCATTAGTACAGAAAAATTATGATACAGATGTATAATTTTTGTGTCTTTTGTCTGATTTTTTTTTTGTGTAAAGACTAAATAATATTTTTCAACAAACAATGATGATCAAATTGGATTTATAAAGTTTTTTAAGGATATTAATGTCTTCATTCCCCACCAAACTAGAAAATACCTTTATAGTTCAAACCAAATATATGTTTCAGGGTAACCAACCCATTTATAACCCAACTAGGGGTTTCTTCAGTGGACTGCCGCACGATTGCACGAATTATAAGTTTCGGGGGGGGGGGAGGAGGAGGGGAAGGGGGACCCTCTCCCCCAGGGGGAAAGTTAGGAAACCAATAGTTATGGAAAAAAAAACCTATTCTAACCTCAAAATGTATGGAATTCCACTCGTCGACCTAAAACAAAGAAACTAATATATTTTCCGAGGAGAAAATAAGATTTCAGCATAGGCTCGCTACGCTCGCATTATTCTGAAAACACTCTTGATCTGTATAAGGTCGGTTGTGCTGACTCCTCTGTCTCGAACTTCGTTCGCGACACGGAAGTCCGCTCTCAGACACAGTCGGACTGCCTTAAAAAGTAGAAATCTAATCTATCTTAATCTCGCAGTTGCACTCTCTGTAATTCTAGTCGCTCACTTAGTTATGTAGTCACACGGATAGAATTTTAATATCTGAAATGGATTAATCACAACCCATAAAATTGTTCTCACAAAATCCCTCATTACATTCCATTTTATGACAACTAAAATTCAAACTTACATAATATTTTGTCATTTTTGATGCAAAAATGCACTTAAAAGTCACAGTACAGTGAAATGGAACGTCTTGGTATGCTTTTTATGCAAAATTATAAACAAAAAAAGGGACAAATGCGCTTTTTTTGCACACAAAATTATAAACTTTAAAAATTAATATCTAAAAAACTATATGTTTCCTAACGATAATATTTTGGAATTATAATCTTACATCACCTAGCTAACTATAAATATTTCCAACAAATTCGTGCGGCAGTCCACTAAAGTCAACCACCCCCCAACTATACTATTTCCAACTCAGATTTAGAATAAAGATAAACAATGTTTCATGTCTTTTAATTGAAAAGCACATATCAAAAATAAATGATGGTTGTAGGCTAATTAGTGAAATCACTAAAACTTCTATTTCATTCTGTTGTCATACCTAATACCTAAAACTTATTTTAGAAACAATATTTTCGATTAAAAGCCATGAAACTTTGTTTACCTTTATTCTAAATCTGAGTTGGAAATAGTATAAGACTGAACAGATTTTCATTTTATTAGCTTCAAACGTAATTTTAGCAGTATTTATAAATGGAGTAAGAGCGAATGAAATGATAATTAGAATGTTGACTCCTATACAATGAGTACCTACAAGATGCCGAATATTGATAATCGATGGGAACTGATATTATAATGGTACTGATGGTTTACAAATAGGAAGAATTTTAAAATAATGGTACTACAATAATGACACCGACAGCCATTATTTATTTTTGTGTTTATCATTCAGCATACAGTATTAGACGCGTATTTATAGAGTAATTAAATAAGCCGCATAATATTGGTTACAAAATAATCCCATCGCAAGAGAATATCAAATCTAGCAGCTGGTATGTGGCAGTCAGATCAAATTACCGTAAAGTATTGAGTAAATTCCGTAGCCTGTAAAATGTAAGCCGCGAGATCATTTCCCAAAAACAATGGAGTTATGACTGTTTTAATAATAAAAGGTCAAACTTACAATTTACCGGTAACAGATGTGGCGTCCCAGCTATTGCAGCACAATTTTAACAACAAATCACTTAATTATTTACGTAGAAAATGATAAAAAATCAGTCTTTTTCTAGGTTACTTGTCAAGGGAGAAAGATAAAGATAACGCTCCGTTCTAGAATTTTGCCACAAATCTATAAAAATTATAACGTTTACATTTGCTATCTCTTTCACGCAAAAGAAGACGAGTATTATTTGTCTCTTACTTTGAAATGCCACTATATGTCAACTATTCGTAAAATGGAACGGAGTAATAGAGATATCGAATTGACTCAGATTTTGATGCGACTCTCTGACACAACTCTCTAGTTCAATCAATAAACGACGTACCAAATGCTCCCGTTTGTATTAACTTTTGGCGGGAAATTTAAATAACAAATTAAATAAATTTTTCAATGTTTCAACGAAGGTCCAGTATTTGGTAAATAAAATCTTCCGTTCCGTGGCTTGCATCTTCTTGTAATTTTATTTTTATTTGCCATCTCAAGCAGAATCTTTTTCCTCTTATAATCATTGATTTTGTACTGGCTGATATGCCTGAAAAAAAATCACGTGCAATCGCCTTTTATTTATTTATTTCAAGAAAACGACGCTCTTTTCACGGGTTTTTTCCAGCATTTCTGGCCAGCTTATACATACATACATATAATCACACCTTTATCCCTAATAGGGTAGGCAGAGCGTACACAACCTAAAAAAGAAGGTTGTTCTGTCACGTCTGACAAAGTTTCGAGGATTGTTTAACATAGATTTGAAGGTATGGTGCTGTAGTGACAGGTTATCAGCCTATCGCCTAAATTGCAATATACAGGAACCCTCGGATCCCTTAGCTGATTTTAACAGCATGCCCGGGACGAAATGCGGCTGGCACATTCTATGTTTTCTCTTGCTCCCAGTCCAGCTTGGAAGAAACTAATATTAGTGTTTTTTTTATGAAAACCCCATTTCATAAAAAAGTACCTTTTTTTAGATTTTATATGACTTGATGTATGAGGTGTTCCAGCAAAATTAACCGGCTACACTACTCCTACTATTTATGAACTCCTTTTATGTCAATAAAAGTGTTCTTTTAGCTCTAGCTACTCAGACTGAAATGAGCAACATTACAAGGGGTTTTAATCAAAGAATTCGGTTATTATGAAATATATTATCATCATCTCCCTAGCCTTATCCCGTATCTCACGTGGGCTCGGCTACCTATATGAAATTATGAAATATATGTTTGTTGTTAATTTGTTATTAGTTATAATATTATTATTTGTTAACTATCATTAATGAATTTAAATAAATAAAACTAAAATTTTAGAAAGTAGTTTATTTTTAGACATTTTATCTATTGTAACAACACCTAAGCTAAGCATAAAAATTACAATGTATACATATAGACAGGGCGAAATTAGGTCGTCGAAAAGAGCTATAAAGGCTATATCAAACCACAATACATAATGCTATGTACGCAACGCTACAACATTCTAAAGAAGGTTTAATATAAAACCCATCAGATTATTTTCACCCTGTATGGTGCAATAATGTGCATACTTATTAATCCTATTATGCTGCTTCAAGGCACAGAAATTATATTGCAGACCTACGCCACTGAACTCTGGCTAGACATTTAAGACTATTTCTAAGATTAGAGTGACATCTTCAGTCACAACAAAGCACGTCAACCCAGATGGTCGAATAGATTGATTTATAAATATTTCTATTGTATGTGTTTTTTAACAAAACTATATAATTTTGTCTGGCAATCGAACGTTTAAGTTAGAACTTGATAAAACCTTTTTTTGTGATTTATTTTAAAAGTTCAAACTTATTGTTTGGTTGTCATATGGACGCTTCGTTAAATAATAAATATCTACAAATGCTATACTATACATACTTCAATAAAAAAACTTTAATTTAGACCGTAAACAATAAATAAAAACAAAATAAAAATATGAGTACTGATTTTTCCTTACACTTAATTAAATAGGGTGAGTAATAAAATTATATAAAAATTGTGTAGATACAAAACATTAAAAAAATACATAATTTACTATCATAATAAATTACGTAATGATGTGTTGACTTATTAAGTTAAATAATTGTGCCCGTTTATGCGATGACGATGGGTAATTTGAAATTAAATGAAAACTCGTAATATTATTTTTACTACCACATAAGATTCCGCGCTATTACATGTAAAATCGTTTTTTTAACGTTGCGTTATCTATACCCACTCGTTTTGCGGCTCATATCCTGTCTGGGTTTACAACTTTAAAGAAAGACAACCGCAAAACATATGCTTGTAACTAGGTAATCTTCTCCGGTTCCGAAATTTGAACCTCTGCCAAGTTGCTAAGAAAAAGCAGTTTATAGGCCGCAAAACGTTGGTATTGATCACGCAAAGTAAAAAATATGAACTATAGGTACCCATTTTACCTGGTGACTTAAAATTCCTATTCAGGTTACGGGTTATGTTATGCTAAAGCATTCAATAAATATCAACTCACCTTTTACTTACTTAAATTTTATCTATCACAAAGCACTTAAATGGTCTATCTAGCATCCAATGAATTTAAATTATATTAAAAACTTTAATAATTTCATTACACTCGATTCATTACTGAACTTTCTGTTTCCAACGGCAGAAATGAACTTTTTAGTTCAGTATCTTAACAAAGCCATGCCTTTCCATTCTATATTGAATATTCTATAGTTAAATGTTAATGTCACACATTTTAATATTTTTATACAAAATCTAAATGCTCTAGGTATGTGCCGTGATATTGTACAACAACCAGATATTTACTTATTAGTATAAATAGGATGGAATTTAAAGAAACTCAAAAATGTGAATTATGATCATATAATTAGTGATACCCAAAGCCAAACATACTATAGTATTTCCAACTCAGATTTAGAATAATGCCTTTAATCGAAAATTTTGTTTCTATAATAAGTTTTAGCTATTAGATATGACAATATAATTAAATAGTAGTTTAAGTTATTTAACTAATTCGTCAACACATATGATTTATTTTTAATAAATGTGTTTTTGAATAAAAAGACATGAAACTTTGTTTACCATTATTCTAAAACTGAGTTGGAAATATAAGTAGGTAGATCATTTTTCTTTTATAAAAGCAGAAAGATTTGCTCTAAAAAAAGTTAGACCATTTTTAGTCCTTTTGGATTCAATCATCACTATTTATACAATGTTGTTACCGTGTAAGTTTTGAGACTTTCTAGGTTGTTCAAAGATTATTATTTTGAACGGGATTACTACCACTTTTATATTATTGTTACCTCAATATTTCTTCGCATTTTCATGCGACATAGTCACGAGCAAAGTTAAAGATTGAAGAAACTCTTTTGCTCTATGCTATAAAAATAAAGTTTGTCAAGTCTCTCTAGGACATACTCCCCAAACCCAAATGGTTGTTTTTCTTGTTAAAATTAAATATATTTAAATAATCGGCATCGCCCTGCTATTTATTTCAAATCAATTCAAATTTATTTGCATAAGATTCTGGGTACAATAAATACAGTTGTTACATTTTCAAGCAGACTGGCGTGGCGATTGTTGACATTCGCCTAGCCAGTTTGCTCGTGACCATGTGGCACGAAACTACGAAGAAATATCGAGGTAATAATAAATATAATCGTGGTAGTAATCCCGTTCAAAATAATAATCTTATTGTTGTCACCGTGTATTAATCTTAATCTAGCTTTAAGGGACTTAACACATTAGTGCTATATATTTAATACTACATAGTGGTCAAGAACAACAGTAAGGAATGCGAAGTTACCAAAAATCTAACTTAGGGCTCGATTCTAGTTTCCACTAGCTAAAACTAAAATTAAAGTCTATCTGTCACTTTCAAAATAATAAAAATGAAAAAGGACAGGCGATTTATATTCTATACTCTATGGTTTAATACTTTGTCCGCTAGATTTGGACGCGCTTTTGCACGTTTCCCCAGTATTTCTGTCCATTTTAGCGGCCATAGTAGTAACACGGGCTTTTTTATTTTTCCCTTCTAACAACTGTGTACTGGAGTAGTAAGAAGGGTAAAACAAATAACGGTATTACTACTGGTAGTAAGATTGGTAGTAACACGGGCAACAAAGGGCCATATCATATGACGGCGGATAAAAATGACAGATAACGCATAAAACCACCGACTATACATCAAAAACCTGAGAGAATAGATCTCCTGTCCTTTTCCATTTTTTTTAATTTGAAAGTGGCAAATAGATTTTAATTTTAGTTTAAGCCGGCAAATCTAGAATTGACCCATTGAGGCACGAATTCAAAATTATATTATTATCTAATTTGTTTTTTTTATTGTGACTAGTACCTTTTATAAGGATTTTTATATAAAATAAACATTTTAAAGTACATACAACCGAAGCATTTCTTATCTCAGCACACTCACCGCAACTAATCATATTTTTTTATTTATCAACAGTTCATAAACTTTTCATACGGTTCCTAGGAACAACAAACTTAGTATAATTTATCACTCGACTGTTTACAATAGAAAACCTTCACCTCGTGTTTACCTCATTATACATTCATACCTCGCCAACATTGTAAGCTTATCAGCCAATAAAAAGATAAAACAGTTTATACAGGGTGTAACAAAATGGGTATATTATATGCACCCGAAAGGTTGTGAATCTGCCCAAGAAACTAAACAACATAACTAATATAAGTAAAAAAAAAAAACTATCAGCTGATGTTTTTTTTTCGTTTTTCGACCTCGGGGAAAGTTGTTCAGTTTCACGTGCAAATTCCCATCCTTTCTGTTACACCTTGTCAATATGCATACTCGCTGTTTATAGTCAATATTTGTACTGGGATCGGCTCTAATGGTTGGTAAATGTGGTAAACTACTGATCTCATGATAGTTCTCCGATGGGCGCGTTCTGGAGCCACAGGTCGTGGATGAAGCTGTACAGATCATCGCTGACCGCCACCTGGAACGAAAGATAAATGTTGATTAAAATATGCATATATTTATTTTAGTTTTTAGTTATTCTTATTTTCACTATCTTATTTTTATTGTATTTAAAGTATTTAAATATTTCCTATACTACAGCACTACTCTCTTCTTTTTACATTCTCCTCTACCCAAAGGTTGTCTGGAAGAGATCGCTTCCAGCGATAAGACCACCTTTGTGCACATTAATTTAAGTTCATTTTTGTGTTTCTTGTATTTTGTGTAAAATAAAGTGTTTTTACTTTACTTACTTACTTACTTAAACGAAGAGGTATTTAATATGGTAAAGGAAGCAGAAATATAATGACGACTAGAGAACAGAAGAGGAAGGAAGATAGGCCACTTGATACGATGTAATTTTTTTGAAAAACTTTATAGAGTTGGAATAGAACGAAGGAGAGGAAGGGGAAGACCGAGACGTAGTTATTTTGACCAAATTGGAGAGGAAGGGGAAGACCGAGACGTAGTTATTTTGACCAAATTGGAGAGGAAGGGGAAGACCGAGACGTAGTTTCTTTGACCAAATTTAAGAGAAAAGGAAGAGTGTGTCACGAGGTGAAAACGTTGGCAGAAGACAAAGAAAGCTGGCAATTACTCCACCTAGACAAGTAACTAGCACTTAAATTTAAGAAGAGAAGAAGAAAACTTGACGTTTTAAAGTTTTAAGTAGGTGCATTCTCTCAACTCATCATCTCCCTAGCCTTATCCCGTATCTCACGGGGTCGGCTTCCTAATCTAGGGGATTGAACGAGGGTACTGGTTTTTACACAGAGCGACTGCCATCTGACCTCCGCAACCCAGAAGGGAAACCAGACCCAATCCTAGATTAGGTCAGAGTTTTCAAGCCGCCAATGCTTAGCACTGGCCTCTGATATGGCTTAACGACTAATATCTACGGTATTAAACGATATTAACCGGGACCAACGGCTTAACGTGCCTTCCGAAGCACGGAAAAAGCACCGAATAAACGTACATACGAAATTCGAAAACCGAAAAACACATTGGTACGTGGTGGGATTCGAACCACGACCTCCCGCTCAGGAGGCAGCGGCCCTATCCACTACACCATCGGGCTCAACTGCCAGTGGGTTAGCTGGAAGAGATCTCTTCATAGAGATAAGTTCACCCTTGCATACCTTTCTGTAAACTTCATTTCTTGTATTTTAATGCAATAAAGAATATATATGGTTTGAAAAGCTTGACGACTGCACATTTATTTTACGGATTTGATTTCGTCATGGCTGATATTCCACTCTCACGTTATCCGATTTATCACTTTTTGATGACTAGTTATTTATTTTCTACTCTTTTTAATGGTATTTTTCAATACTGGAATGAGCGAGAGAATAACATAGAGTGTGCCAGCTGCATTTCATCCCGGACATGCTGTAGAAACCAGCTAAGGGATCCGAGGGTTTCAGTATATTGCAATTTAGGCGATGGGCTGACAACCTGTCACTACAGCAATATACCTACAAATCTATCTTAAATAACCCTCAAAACTTTGTCAGACGTGGCGGAACGACCTTTGTTTAGGTCGTTTACGCTCTGCCTACACCATTAGGGATAAAGGCGTGATTGTATGTATGTATGAATGTGAAACTGGTGCCATGCACAGATTCTATAAAAAACAAATGTCCGATTACTATGTATTTACGAAGTAACTTCTAGGTCATATTTATGTATTTTATCTATAACTCCCATCTTTGGCATTTTCCTAAATATCAGCGAAGTTTTAACAAGCCAACAAGTTTTTTACTTCCATGCTGGACTGGGAGAGATAGAAAAACATAGAATGTTCCAGCTGCCCTTCCTCCCGGGCATGCTGTTGAAGTCAGCAAAAGGGACTCGAGGGTTACAGTGTATTGTAATTTAGGCGATAGGCTGACAACCTGTCACTATAGCAATACATATTACAATCTAAAATTGCCCTCAATTTTTGTCAGACATGGCGAAAGCGCCTTTTACGAGGCGTTAAACGCTCTGCCTACCCCGTAAGGGATAAAGGCGTGATTTACGTATGTATGTATGTTTTAACAAGCCTACCTTATAAGGCGTAGGGTTCAAATTCCTCTTGATGTCTTGTCTGAGAGTTCGGAGCGAGAGATGAACCCTCTCACGGACTTCAGACAACGGTTTCGGCATCGTGCAGATGCGACCGTCCTTCCAGTACTCCTGGAATATACAAGCATGTCTTTAAGAAAAGATTAAAAGAGCACTTCCTATCTGAAGAATTTTGATGTATGATCGAATGGTGAATCTATATAGCTCTTGGTTGCGCAAGCGCAACAGTTACCAAAGGTGGCTAGAATGGCGAATGTTATCAGCGGCTCGAATCAATTTGTGTGGGACGGCCATATTTTTTTCCATCTTTCGACCTATGTTCTTTGGAGAAAGTTGTTCAGTTTCATGGGTAGAATCACACCCTAACATATGCTCGGCTATTTTATTTTTCATTTTTTTTTTAAGTCAAGCAAGAGACCCTTGGATGTGCTTTCCTCAATATTTGACCAGTTACAGCAGAAATGAACTTAAAGCGTTAAGGGTAACATTCTTTTTGACCTACTTAATACAGAAGCTCAACTTTACTGGAAATTACTACTGCCTCCGTGGTCTAGTGGCTAGTGCTATGGATGGACTCCCGATCCGGAGGTCCTGGGTTCGATTCCCAGGGAGGAAAACACAAAGTTGATATTTGAGAATTTGTTACTTTGTGAATTTTTCCCTAGTTTGGGTAGGACATTGCAGGCTGAATCACCTGATTGTCCGAAAAGAAAAAGATTTCGTGCTTCGGAGGGTACGTTAAGCCGTCGGTCCCGGTCGCTGTCTTTGATAGTGGTCGTTACACAAAACCATGTCAGAGGCCTGATAGTTGTGCTACTAGGCGGTTTAAAAACTCTGACACCAGGGTTCATCGGGTCCATAGACTCGATACCCACTCGACAGAAGAAGAAGACTTTAAATGACAGAATCCCTCTCGGACTCCTGGAAAGGATGTCTGCAGAGCACCTTCTGCCAACTTCCAGTGGCGATTCAGATGATCTTTGTAGCAAGTCGATCAGCTCATGGCCGTCTGCACCGAGGTGCTATACTGATATCTTGAAAGGTTGGCCAATAGAACAGAACCTATTTGCTCTGATGTCTTACCTTGTAAAGATGCTCGACTTTACTGGGAATGACGTAAGCCCTCTTGGACTTCTGGAAGGGATGTCTGCAGAGCACCTTCTGCCAACTTCCAGTGGCGATTCAGATGATCTTTGTAGCATGTCGATTAGCTCATAACAGTCTGCACCGAGGGTCTATACTGGTATCTTAAAAGGTTGGCCAATAGAACAGAACCTATTTTCTCTGATGTCTTACCTTGTAAAGATGCTCGACTTTACAGGGAATGACGTAAGCCCTCTTGGACTCCTGGAAGGGATGTCTGCAGAGCACCTTCTACCCAACTTCCGGCGGTGGCTCCGTAGACCGTTGTAACAAGCCTATGAGAGCATGTCCTATTTACCATGACGTCTTACCTTGTAAAGATGCTCGACTTTACTGGGAATGACGTAAGCCCTCTTGGACTCCTGGAAGGGATGTCTGCAGAGCACCTTCTGTCCGACTTCTGGCGGCGGCTCCGTTGATCGTTGCAACAAGTCTATGAGCGCATGACCATCCGCGCCGAATAATCTGTAAGCCTGGAAATAACGTAGGTACATGATATTACGCTTTAGTTCTTTCGAGTGTCAACGAACTAAATAGTTGTTTTGGCTGCACCTAAGAAATGAAGGCTCATTTAAATGTATATTATATTCTTCTATGCTGGATAGATAGATAGATATACTCTTTATTGCGCATAAATCGTACAGTTTGCAAAAACTTTAAAATAACAGTGTGCGCAAAAGCGGCCTTATCGCTTCAAGCGATCTCTTCCAGACAACCCTGCATTTAATAAAGAAAAAATATACATAGCAAGTAGCTGCGGCAACACCTGCGGCTGGACTGGGAGCAAAATAAAAACGTAGAATGTGCCAGCTGCATTTCCTCCCGTGCATGCTGTAAAAACCATCTAAGGGATTTCAGTATATTGGAGGAAGGGGTTTCAGTATATTGCAATGTAGGCGATGGGTTGACAACCTGTCACTACAGTAATATACCTACAAGTCTACCTTAAATAGCCCTCAAAACTTTGTCAGACGTGGCGGCACGACCTTTGTTTAGGTCATTTACGCTCTGCCTACCCCATTAGGGATAAAGGCGTGATTATATGTAAGTATGTAACGGACGGTCGATCAGCTACATTGATTGAAACACACAAATATTTTCGGGTACCAATATTGGCTTTTACAGTCTGCTAGGAATGAAAAAAACCTGTCATAAGGAAGGGCTTATAGAAAGTGCATAAATCCCTCTCTTATTCTGTCTCTGTTTTTCTCTATGACAGACTTTTTAATTCCTGGCAGGGCTATACCTACCCTACATTATGATAATCCTTTTTCTTAAATCCAATAATAAAATTTAGATTAGCCGGTGCTTTAGTTCAAGGACCTACCAAATTGGTAATATGTTTTGATGTAAGTAATGTAATGATTAACTTATCTTATAATATGTGTTATCATGCTTAGATTTGGGTGAGAATGCCTGATACCTATAGATACACCTATATATCACTGAAATGATGTAATCGAGATACTATGTAAAAATAACTATAAGCGCAAAGCAAATAGATATATATTTCTTTTTGAAAATAATAATAAATTTATGACTTTAATAAAATAAATGTCACAGAAACGTAAGTAATTAAAATAAGTGTCACATTTACGTTCTAATCCAATATATTCTTGCGATTAAATCAGCCTGAAATAAACATAATGTCATAGTAGTTTTACTTGTTGAAGGCCAGTGCTAAGCATTGGCGGCTTGAAAACTCTGACTTAATCTAGGATTGGGTCTGGTTTCCCTTCTGGGTTGCGGAGGTCAGATGGCAGTCGCTCTGTGTAAAAACCAGTACCCTCGTTCAATCCCCTAGATTAGGAAGCCGCCCCGTGAGATACGGGATAAGGCTAGGGAGATGATGAGTTTTACTTGTTGAACGTCGTTGGTATTCCTTGAAGTATACTTTTTACTGCAGGAATTTCCTCAGGAAAACGCTTTGCCTCGCGAGTGAAATTAGATTTCGAAAAAAATATAATCACGCCTTTATATCCCTAATAGTAATGGTAGGCAGAGCGAAACGACCTAAACAAAGGTCGTTCCGCCACGTCTGTCAAAGTTTTTAGGGTTATTTAAAATAGATTTGCAGGTATATTACTGTAGTGACAGGTTGTCAGCCCATCGCCTAAATTACAGCACACTGAAACTATCGGATCCTTTAGCTGGTTTTTACGGCATGCCCGGAAGAAAATGCAGCTGGCACATTCTATGTTTTTCTCTCGCTCCCGAGGCATGGAAGTTCGAAAATGTAGAGAAATAAATAAATTAGAACGATCGCGCTAAACCTACTTTCTTGACTTGTTTATACTAATTAACTATTTATCACAAGTGTAACATATTCAGTCAAGGTTACATACTGAAGCTACTAATAAGAATTAGTACTTTATCTGTATGTACTAAATAAACATGTCAAATGCTTTGCATGGCCTATGTTGCTTTGTGTTTTTTAGTTTATAGAGATAAGTTCGCTATGTCGTTTGATGGTGTAGTGGATAGGGCCGCTGCCTCTTGAGCGGGAGGTCGTGGTTCGAATCCCACCACGTACCAACGTGTTTTTCTGTTTTCGAATTTCATATGAACGTATATTCGGCGCACGTTAAGCCGTTGGTCCCTGTGTATATCGTTTGACGCCGTTGATATTAGTCTTTTAGCCATGTCAGAGGCCAGTGCTAAGCATTGGGGGCTTGAAAACTCTGACTTAATGTAGGATTGGGTTGCGGAGGCCAGATGACAGTCGCTCTGTGTAAAAACCAGTACCCTCGTTCAATTCCCTAGATTAGGTAGCCATCCCCGTGAGATACGGGATAAGGCCAAGGAGATGAGGGATAAGTTCGCTATTACTATGTAAACTATATAGAAATTCATTATAGGTTATAGTTGTTATTATAAGTCATGGATGATTATTTGACATGAGTCAAAAGAAAGGTGTAGAGGCAGACAGAATGCAGTCCAAACAGAACATGTTTTTCAGATTTAATTAATTTGTCCGAAAGTTAGACACCGAAGAGTTCTATGCTCCAAGATGTGATTTGGAGTCACGACTTCAAATTATGTTGAATAAAGGAGATAAGAAAAGAAGATTTATTTATTTATTTATTATTAAACTAGCGGCCGCGGCGGGGGCGGCTTCGCGCGGAAATTATCAGTGTTTCTCTACTATATTATGCATGTATTATACATATAAACCTTCATCTTGAATCACTCTATCCATTAATAGAAACCGCATCAAAATCCGTTGAGTAGTTTTAAAGATTAATGCATACATAGGGATATAGGAACAGAGAAAGCGACTCTGTTTTAAACTAAGTAGTCTTCTTCTGTCGAGTGGGTATCGACCCGACGAACCCTGGTGTCAGAGTTTTTTTTTTAAACCGCCTAGTAGCACAACTATAAGGCCTCTGACATGGTTTGAGTAACGACCACTATCAAAGACAGCGACCGGGACCGACGGCTTAACGTGCCCTCCGAAGCACGAAACCTTTTTTCTTTTTCGGACAATCAGGTGATTCAGCCTGCAATGTCCTAACCAAACTGGGGAAAAATTCACAAAGTGATAAATTCTCAAATATCAACTTTGTGTTTCCCCCCTGGGAATCGAACCCAGGACCTCCGGATCGGGAGTCCATGGCACTAGCCACTAGACCACGGAGGCAGTTACTAAGTAGTGACATAATATGATTAATTTATAAAAATCTTACCTCTTTGTGACCAGGGATAGTGACTTTTCCGACATCTTGACTCAGCTTAATTCTAGGCTGTCCATTGATCTCCACCAATTTATACACGCAGCCTAAGGCGGGCTGGCGTTGACAAGTCACTGAAAAAAGGTTCATTATTAATTTTATGCTTTGTGGTATAAGCTACAAGATACATAATGGTGTGCAGATTCTCAATTTAGTTGTAGACAACTTATTTTAGTTCTGTCCTGTCAGCTTCTAAAATTTTAATAAACTTGAGTCAGAAATACAAATTTATAATCCTGTCAAAGTGACGTCACACGCGTAAAATAAGATAAAAAACACGATTATAATAGATGGTGTCTTATTCAAAAGTCACTTTGGCAGGATTAATAATCAGCTGTTGTTTTTCCGTCTCTTTTTTTCTTTAAATTGTATAAAGGATAAAACTAAAATAAGTTGTGTGTTCAACAATAGAATTGCGCCAATGAAAAAAAAAAAGGTAGAATAAATACCTATTACTACCATGCTGGACTGGGAGCGAGAGGAAAACATAGAATGTGCCAGCTGCATTTCCTCCCGGGCACGCTGTAAAAACCAGCTAAGGGATCCGAGGGTTTCAGTAAATTGCAATGTAGGCGATGGGCTGACAACCTGTCACTACAGCAATATACCTACAAATCTAGCTTAAATAACCCTCAAAACTTTGTCACACGTGGCTGAGGGACCTTTATTTGGGTCGTTTGCGCTCTGCCTACCCCATTGGGGATAAAGGCGTGATTCTATGTATGTATGTTTGTTAAATTAATTTCATATGTAGGTTCATTATCGGTTACAAGACAATTAAAAAACACGATCACACTCATAGCCCCCACTAGGATTCCCTGTATCGGGGGGTGCCATGGACATACATAGAAACAACCACAAAGAACACCCAGACCCAGAAACAGACATTTAAACTCATCATTCAAATGTCTGCCCTGACCGAGAATCGAACCCGGGACCCTCTGCGTAGCAGGCAGGTACATTGCCAACTAGGCTGCGCGGGTCGTCAATATAACTGTTTTGAATAAATACCAACCCAAATGTGTCCCAATACCGAAACAGTCGATCTTATGTCCTTGTTCATTCAAACTCAAAATAGTTTCTTCATTGATATCATTCGATGCCACGATAGTCAATTTAGCGAACCAGGGCAACTGGAAGGCCTCGGCTACTTTCTCAAAGGTCTCTCTGGCCAGTACTGATAGGTATGCCAAGTCCCCACTATCAATACGTATCCCAACCGCTCTATAGCCACAGTCATTGAGGGCCAAAGCCACCGCTGAGAAGTTTAGTAGGCCGCTTCTGAAAACGAAATGTTACATTGGTGCCTATTCTTTTGTAGACACAGCTTAACTTATGTTAGTTTGGTTTTGACACTTTCTAAAATTTCAATAAAACAGAGACACCGTCATCTTCAACTATTAGTATGGCGTTTCCGTGATGATTCCGCCAGTCAACATCTCATTCTGTCAAAGTGACGTATATTGCTTTAAATAAAACGGCATACTACAATCCGTCCACCCTAAGATGATTACTGACAGCTCATATAAAATGTCAATGTCCTCGATTCTAGATTCCACAGGCTAAAACTAAAATTAAAATCTGTCTGTCACTTTAAAAATAATAAAATTGAGTAAGGACAGGCGATTATGGTTTTACACTTTGTTCGCTGGATTTTGACACATATTTGCACGTTTTCCTAGTATTTCTGTCAATTTTATCGGCCATATCATGTGACGGCGCATACAAATGACAGATAACGCATAAAACCACCGACTATAAATCAAAAACCGGAGAGAATAGATCTCCTGTCCATTTCCTATGTATTTGGTCTGAAAGTGACAGATAGATTTTAATTTTAGGTTTAGCCGGTTGAATCTAGAATTAAGCCCATTTTTTGCATAGAAGAACCTAGAGATTTTCTGCATACAACTTCTATGAGCTGTCTGTCAGTAATCATCTAATATATATACCCCATATATATATAGATGGTGTCGTCTTAATTAAAACAATATACTTCACTCTGACAGGATCATTATCAGCTGTTGTGTTGTTGTCTCTATTTTAATTTATACCGGGTGTGATAGGGGGCTCAGTCAATGACACTGAACAATTTCCATCAGGAACTTTTTACAGGAAGTAAATAAAAATGAAGAAGTGAACATTTTGTATGGAAAAGCCTTTTTTTCTCTTACTGAAAGAAATTCCTGGTGGAAATTGTTCAATGTCGTTGACTGAGCAACCCCTATCAGTTTGCAGGACGCTGTTCCTTACACCCCGTATTTTAAATTAAATATTAGAAAGTAACAGCACCAAACTAAAATAAGTTAAGTTGAGTCTACAACATGGATGTCGCTTCTACCCGCGATTGCAACTAAATTGTGCAACTGCTCAATAAATATTGATTATAGAGACAATCACGAATGAATATGATTCCATCGGAGCATGCAACGCTTAATTTATGATGCTATAAATTATTAGTAGACTGTAACCTTGCTCTTCGGGGCTGAAAAGTGTTAGGGGACAATGTCAGGACCTTACTTGACGCACCGGGTTTTAGGGACAGTAATTCACAAACTGACAGGAGTTTTCAGTCAACGACACTGAACAAATTATTTTTACCAGGAAATTTATTCAGAAAGTGTAATTTTCTTTTTTATTTTTCCGTTAACCTTTACCAGGAAATATTTTCACTTCCTGAAAGAATTTCCTCTTGAAATTTGTTCAGTTTCGTTGAATATGCAACCCCAATCAGTTCGTGGGACGCTGTCCCTTAAACCCGTATGTTAGGCTCAATCTAAAGATAAGCTGGTGAGTATTCAAATTATCGTTGCCCAATTTAGTTGTAATCTCGAGTAACATAAGATAAGAAAAATAGGTAATTATGATATCTTTCTAATTGAGTAGGTAAGTGGGTACAAAGTTTTAAATGCTTGGTTAGTATGTATTCAAAAACCTACAAAATACTATATGTTTACGTGCATAAATAAAATCAAAATACTTTTACTTGTATATCAATAGTACAGTTTGTTTGATGACAGAAAAGTGAATGTAATCTCAATCTTTCTGTGGTAAATGTGGGTATGAAGTCATTCTCTATCACATACAAACGAGTCAAGGCTAAATCTACGAGCTGTCATTATACTAACTACTAGCGATGTCTATGTCGTAGGATGATTTGATAATTCGAATAAACGCGAAAATAAAAGGGATTTTGCGAAAACGCGGATGATTAGACAATGGTGAAAACATTGGAAATATTCTGGATTTTAGGGAAAAAGTCGTCGTTCTTGCATAGATTAGATAATAGTTACTACATCTAATCTATGCAAGAACGACGTAACTGTAACATTTGATATTCTCAACTCTGATTGGCTACATTTTAACTTTATGGTTCAAATCTTTTTCTGGTTGGTTAAAAACCATGAGTTTATGATTCACATTTAAAACGTCAACCAATCAGAGATCTTGTTTTGAGCGCGCCGACCAATCAGCGTTCTTATTTCATTTAAGGATATGTAAATGTTACTAGAAATCTGAGTTTTTCCGCAAAAAGCCTGAATTTTTCCAGTAAAATTTGACAATGTTTTCACTATTGTCTAATTATCCGTGTTTTAGCAAAATCCATAGGATTTTCGCGAAGATTCGAATTATCAAATCATCCTACGACATCTATAAGTAATACGCTATATTATATACCATACACTGAACAGGGACGAATGGTGGTATGATGATTGTATACGCATGCATGTAAATAAATAAATTACTGTGAGTGTGTGGTGCATATCCCTATACAATGCAACTGTGCCCAATGACTATCCCTATATTGCTCGTAATCGTCCAGGACAATACGTCACACTGAAGCAAAATGTAAAGGTCGCATCGGACATATCTCTCATATTTACATTCGGTCGCATGAAGCGCAGTCCACATACGCTTCACTGAAAAGCGAAATAAAATATATCGTAAACTACAGCCATGGGATGTTAAGAGCCCCGAGTGTCGCCTTAAGGCGGTGTGTTAGGGTTATCCCGAGTGAGTCTCATGCCCGTCCTAACGATGGTAATGTCAAATGAAAGGCGGCGACTGGCCAGCACCAGCCCATTAAAAATAATATAAGTATTACAAAAAACTTATACAAAAACAACGCAAAACATTAAGACAAATTCATATGACACCAAATATATCGATCCGTTCGGCATGTTTACCTCAGTGTGCGTTCGACCGTGCTAGTTCCATGTGTAATAGGTATCGGTGAGTTTTGTACGGGACCATTGGTTCCACAGTTGCTATTGTAGCCAGAATGCCCATTCATACGCTGCCTGTGTCGTGACTGTAAGCCTTGAAAATTATACCTCTTGACATCGTACGTATCCACTAGAGCCAAGAAACCGGTTGGGAACGCTAGGGCATAAGATATGAGGGCGGCTAGTTCGCCTTCGCTCGCGGCTTCGGGCGATATGTCTATGATGGCGGACACTCGGCGTCGCCACTCCAGAGACAGTTCCAGCAGGTTCAGTGTCGCCTGAGTGTCCGCGTGTCGCAGCGACACTGAGTGGATGTCGTCTAGTGTACTGAATGACGTCACGAACGAATGCGCGTGCGTCCCTTTCACCGGAATGTTGAACATTTTGCCAGCCAGTACATTGCTTGTGCCGTCAAATCCTCCTGCAAAGCCAGAACCGTCCTTGAAGAAACTTCATAAAACGAAATTGCTCTATAACACAAATTACATGACACTAGCGAACATCCAATAAACTTAAAGTGGCGTTGGCAAAATCGGATACCTTGGCAGAGTTGGCAGTTTAACGAATAGTCATGCCCATAATTCGAAGTTAGGTAAGAGAAGGTGGTATCGTGTTGGAAAAGTTATAAAACTTGGGCATGAGTAATGGAAGCACGGCAGAGTGTTCAAGGGCAGGGTTCGTGAAACTTGCATGATTAAACATTATTTAGAATTCGCTATTGGAGCCTTCTTATGAGTCAATAGCGCTGTGGGGTGTGTTATATTGCACAAGTTTGAATAGGGCGAGGCTGCGCCTGGTACGGCAGGCTCGGTTTCGCCGCCGCCCCGTGGAAACACGCCACACAATCAATACATAAAGACAAGCTAATTTACGCTATTATGTCTACACAAAGGAACATCCAAGGAACTTGGAAAGCTTCCGATCTTTTCCACCAAGGACGTTTTTTATAGAAAAAGGCTTACCTCGGTGTGAACTAGGCAGTATAAGACTTTTATTTGTAATATAATAACTGAGGTTTAGTGAGATTTTCCGTAGAAATAAAATTCATGGGCTTTATGAATCTTCGTTATTTTGGATTTCAAAGTCGTTACAAACATGCTAGAATTTTAAGTTATTGATGAATTTATATAATAAAGGAAAATCTTACCGATATATGCATATTTGGAAGCAGATAGCCCCCCATCAGGACCTTGAGCTCTTCTTAGTCCGAACTCCAGTAAAGAGACATTCTTTCCAGCCACCATTCGATATCGAGCCGCATTCGTGGCCATCAGACTGGAAAATGTAATTAAATATTGATAGGCGAGAATAGACGAGGAATAAAGCTACTGCATAAAACTTTTGTTGTGTCCTAGACCAATTCATAGAATGTATTTGCTGCATTTACTACCGAGCTTACTGTAAATACCAGATACATCCATACATACATAAAATCACGCCCTTTATCCCTTACGAAGTAAGCAGAACGTAAAACGCTTTTCACCACGACTGGTAATTTAAGATTCTAATTATATGTGTTGCTGAAGTGACAGGTTGTCAGCCCATCGCCTTAATTACAATAATACACTGTAACCCCTTGAATCCCTTTTGCTGACTTCCCGGGAGGAAGGGCAGCTGAAAGATTCTATGTTTTTCTATCTCTCCCAGTCCAGCATGGAAGAATACCAGATGATTTAGGTATATTGCAATTAAGGCGATGAACTAACCTAACAACGTGGGTGTACAGTTGTAGTTGTACATATACAATACAATACAAAATTCTTTATTGCACAAAGCAACACACAACAGAAATAAAAAAGGAACAAACGTGACAGTACAATAAAAAAAATACTTAGACAATATTTATACACTATTAAATAAATATTTCAATGGCAGTCGCTCTGTGTAAAAACCAGTACCCTCGTTCAATCCCCTAGATTAGGAAGCCGACCCCGTGAGATACGGGATAAGGCTAGGGAGATGATGATTAAATAAATATTTCAATAAAAGATATTGATACATATCTTATGTTAAACTAATACATAATCTGTGCTACATAAGATAGGATACTGTATGTTATATATCAGAGAAATTAGTAGATAGAATATCACTACATATACTTACTTAAACGATACTTATGAATCAGACAGCTACACATTAAACATTATTAGCTCAATAGAATTTTCTTGTTTACATACATACATTTCTATTTGAAATTCCTCTTAAAATCTGTTAGATGTAGCAAAGGATTATTGTTTGTTTGTGTACGTACCTACTGTACATATCCCCGAAGAATTTATGTTTAAGCTTAAGTTTATGTAATAATGATAAAGATGTCTAAGTGAAACCGGTTCAGTTTGGATAATTTTGTAAAACAAGTACAAATGTTTTATCAACGTAATATTTTAAGTAATAGAACTTCCATGCTGGACTGGGAGTCAAAGTTGGAGAGGAAAAGGGACTCGAGAGTTACAGTGTATTGTAATTTAGGCGATGGGCTGACAACCTGTCACTATAGCAATACATATTACAATTGTAATTTAGGCGATGGGCTGACAACCTGTCACTATAGCAATACATATTACAATCTAAAATTGCCCTCAATTTTTGTCAGAGAGTGAGTGGCGAAAGCGCCTTTTACTAGGCGTTAAACGCTCTGCCTACCCCGTAAGGGATAAAGGCGTGATTTATGTATGTGTATGTCTATATAGAACTTCGCTTTTCTTGCAAATATGAGTCTTATCAAATATCACAGTTCTGTGACCTACATTAATATGCCAATCCGATATAGAGATATAGTCAGGAATTTTCCTACAATATATTTCCTATAAGTGAATAAAGTAAATCTGTCTGTCTGTTTGTTGCTCTTCTAAACGGCTGAATCCATCTATTGTTTTGCCAAATTTAAAAGATTTTTTTCTCATTTCCTACGTGGAAAAACACTGCGCGGGTTAAACCGCGGGCGTTAAGCTAATGTCCTATACATATATAGTGTATAGGGTACAACATTAGCCTACAATTAACTGAGCTAGTCAAGCGTTCCTTCTGATAAGCTTCAACGTTCAACAGATAACAGTTGTTGGAGAAATAATCTCTTATTAATTAGTTGATATTGTAATAACTCACACAATCTAATACCTTATGTACCTACTCTTCACTACATAGTATAAAACAAAGTCGCTTTCTCTGTCCCTATATCCCTATGTATGCATAAATCTTATTACTACGCAACGGATTTTGATGCGGTATCTTTTAATGGATAGACTGATTCAAGAGGAAGGTTTATATGTATAATACATGCATAATATAGTAGAGAAACACATAATTTCCGTGCGAAGCCGGGGCGGGTCGCTAGTATATTATACATTTGAAAGTAACTCTGCCTGTCTTTCTATCTGTATCGGTCTGTCTGTTAAACGGCTGAACGGGTTTTGATGGAATTTGATTGGACTTTAATGTGATCCTGGAAATGGACATAGGCTACTTTAAATGCGGGAAATTATTTTATTCCCACAGGAAAACTCATTGAACGCGGGTGAATGCGGGTTAAACCGCGGACGGAAAGCTAGTATTACAATATATTTGACTAATATCAATATTATTGTCAAACAGTATATTGCATTTTAGGCGATGGGCTGACAACCTCTCACTACAGCAATATAACTCCAAATCTATCTTAAATAACCCTCAAAACTTTGTCAGACGTGGCGGAATCACCTTTGTTTAGGTCGTTTACGCTCTGCCTACCCCATTAGGGATAAAAGCGTGATTATATATTCTGTCAAACAGTTGAGAAAGTGACAATGCTAGAATCGAGAGCAATGCCTTTATGATTTAAGAACTTATATAAAAACATAAACAAATTAAATATACGGAAATAATTTAAGACTCTCATAGATCACACTTCAATGCCATAAAATAAATATCATCATAATATTTTTACGTACATAAAGACCCAAATAGATATTGAACATATTAAAAAAATACATGAAGGACGAAGTGACATCAATATTCATGCAGTATGCTCAGTTCAGTATGCTTCATTGCATATGCATAAATAGGCATATCAGGCAGACAGCATTAGCCTTTTAGGCAGTTGTTTCAATTTCAACCTACCTCTTCTTTGTAGTAAAAATTAAAGAATATAGGTAAACAAAGTTTCATGTCTTTTAATCGAAGATCTTGTTTCTAAAATAAGTTTTAGCTAATGAAATAATAGTTTTAGTAATTTAACTAATTTGCCAACATGAATCATTTATTTTTGTTTTTTTTTGTTAGAAAACCATTATTCTAAAACTGGGTTAGAAACACTATGCATGATTGGGGGCGATAGAAGAACATAGAATGCACAAGCTGCTTTTCCTGCTAAGAATACTGTAAGAGCCAATAGTGGAGCCAAGGGTTTCGGTGAAATGGGCGTCTGTATACCACTACAGCTTTTATTTGAAATATGCATACATGTAATCACGCCTTTATCAATAATGGGGTAGGCAGAGCGTAAACGACCTAAACAAAGGTCGTTCCGCCACGTCTCACAAAGTTTTGAGGGCTATTTGAGATAGATTTGTAGGTATATTGCTGTAGTGACAGGTTGTCAACCCATCGCCATTTACAGAAACCCTCGGATCCCTTAGCTGGTTTTTACAGCATGCCCGGGAGGAGAAGCAGCTGACACATTCTATGTTTTTCTCTCGCTCCCAGTCCAGCATAGAAGAAATGTCTCTCAAACATGCCTACTCTGAGGAAAACAGCTTAAAGTTGTAGTCATAGACGATCCGCCTTCCTACGAAGTGTGTAATATGCTTAATATATTTATTGTGTATAATAATATTACGTTGAAATTGAATAGCGTCTCGCTAATTTAAGTATATGCTATTGTTTTTCATTGTCGGTTTTTTCTTTTTGTTAGTCAGCAAAACCGCAACATATTTTGATGTTATGGATGATAAAATACATTTGAATTCGTAAATAACTGCTAAATAATACAAATATTTTCCTGTATGTAATGTATAGTAGCTGCACTAACCCGCATAATATGATCACACTACTCCTTTACCCAAAGGTTGCCTGGCAGAAATTGCTACCGTAGCAATAAGGCCGCCTAATTGTACTCTGTTTGTTTTGTAATGTTTGTACAATGTACTGTTTATGTGCAATAAATATATTTGTATTGTATAGGCTTTTGCAATTTATATGTGTAAATTGTAAAAATTCATATACTAACAAGAAAAACAGAACACATGCTATTGTTTATTGTTATGTAAACAAAAAATTGGGAAAGAATATCATAATTAAACGTCTTCCTAGGAAATGTTATCCCAAATTTATTCACAAACATATTTATAACTGTGCCTAATACTGCCTTTGTCTCACAACAATCAAGACCAAGTGGCTTACCTTGCAAAGTTGACCAGGGTTAATAAGGTCGTTTCTAGCAGTTGTGAAATTATTAGGGGGCCTTCCACTCTCAGCAGAGGTACTCTGGAACACGTGTAGTATGTTAGTAACAGGGAAAGAATGTTCAAAGAATGCACAGATATGAAAAACAATTATTCAATCTGTGGGAATTTTATTACACTTCTTCATAAACAGAGATTACATGACTCAGTTGTTATCAAATCAACGATTAGACATTTTTATCCTATGCATCTTTTCTAATAATTTTGCTTCTGAGTTTCATTAAAAACTTATTGATGTCTAATGATGACTAATGGTTGTTCTTGCGATATCCAAACCATACAAGTTATGAATAGATAGGTACCTACCTATAAAATAAGATAGTGAGGTATCTTATTAATACCATTTAAAACAATACTTCTATTTCCTATACCATACTGTATAATAAAATTACAAATTAATTCATAATTTTATGGAATTTCATATCCTCTGTTTATTACTAATGGTTGTTCTTGCGATATCCAAACAAAATATGAATTAATTTGTAATTTTATTATACGGTATGGTATAGGAAATAGAAGTATTGTTTTAAATGGTATTAATAAGATACCTCACTATCTTATTTTATCAAAACAAATCAGAGAGTCAAGTTATAAAAAAGCATATCAAAACATTGTGTTATATAAGCAATGAGTACTTTATACTCTAATGTTTATTAACCTCGGAAACACGACGGAACCTTCCTCAATGGCGCTCAGTTTTATGTCCTTGCATGTAATGTCTTTTAAATATGCGAAAAACTCGGGTTCAATGTTACCAGGTAATGTTTGTGTTAAGTACTCGATATCTGAAAGAAAATTTGATGTCATTTTAATTTTTTTAACAATTATGTGAATTTATAATTATTTGTATTTTTATTAGATGCATGCACTCATCTTAAAACTTATTAGTAAAATCATATTTAACATAATTTACTATTGAACCACCAATTATTATTATTTTTCGCTTGTTTTATGGTATCCAAGTTGAATGAGTGTTAATGAGTATATTTATAAGTTATTTTAAAACTATCTCTATAAATATTTGTAAATTAAAGAAATGAAATAAACTAAACAAATAAAATAAAATAGGAACAGTAATTGTTGCAGGGAAGATGCTAATTTAAAATGAGCAAACTTATAAAAAAGTTAAAGTGTGTTTTTGTTACATGTCTTGGCTTTATTTTAAACAATGATTATAGTAAATAATGGATTTTTTTAAATATTAACTCACCACTGTCAGAATAATGAAAGTTTTCTAAGAACTTGAGGCACTCTTCTAAACCTGCAAATATTGTAAACTCTCCGTGGAATGGATTGGTACGGAAAAACAAATCAAACACAGCCCGGTCATTCACCCTTGCGGACTTCCAATATGCATATGCCATAGTTATTTGGTACAAATCTGGAAACATCATGAAATATTTAGAATCAGTTTAAACAACAATGGGCAAAAATTTATGGAACTTGGTCCAAGAGCCTACACTGATAAGACTTGTAGAATTAAAGTAAATACTTGTCATATGATTAAGGACAAGTATTATCAAAATCCGTCCTGGGAGTTTGTTCTATGGTCACTTTACCCAAACTATAAAAATATGATTTTACATTTAGAGTGTTGTATATTTTGACACAGTCATATTAACGTAGCATCCTATATTATCCTGGACTATTATCATATAGATAGGATATTATCCTAGACACGAGGGAGGGTGGTATGATATCATGTGAATGTAATGAAAACTGTGGAAGATAAATAAGAATGTATTTAAATATTTTATAATTTCAACTATTCCTTAGACATATTCAAAGGAATATTTTAATGAAATACTACCCAAACAAATTTAAATTATTCATAAATTATTGCACCAATGTCTTTAGGATAAGTTTCATTTGGAGAAATTTCTACATAATAACAGATTTCTGTTCCATAAATGATAAACTATACAGCACAATTACAATAAAAATATATGGTATAAAGTTAAATGCAAAAGAATATAAAATAATTAATATAGTTATGTTAATGTTTGTTTAGCTTCAAAATCGTATTCATAAATAGACAAATGAATAAGTATTCATAAGATGTAAATAAGATCTGAATTGTCAAATTTATTAATATAATTGACAATTTAATTAATACCAAGATTTTATCAAATAAATTTTATCAAACACTTCTGAAAGTATGAGTGTGAGTAAATTTATTATTAAATACTTTCGTCATTAATTCTTAACCTAACAACTAAATGTATGTGCGTCGATAAAGATTTTAAAGTTCAAAAGTCTACAAGTTGCGTAGTTAATTACCATGATTTGAATTTCGCTCCTTATTTACACCATTTCGCAACAAACTCACCTGTCAGCAAGGGTTGCACAATTCCATTTTGCCGTGCCATTTTCCTTCGGGTAGATAAGTCTTCACTAGACATTTTCGCCAAAAGTAAAGACGCAACAGAGACTTATATGAACGTGAGGAATGTATGGTATCTGCCGTGCGACTAAAGGGAATAATTTCATCGTGATCAACAACTTGTGCTTATCAGCGCGCCAAACACCATTTGACGGAAAGTAAAATTGACGCATGCGCATTCAATTTTATTGACCTATGAGGTTAGATTAGAGGTCATTTTTGAAGGTCGATAAGTATGAATTCCGATTTTATTCCTAGATCCTAGTATTTTTACAGAAACGAGAATATTTATCACTACTGTTCTGATTCTGAATCACATGGTAAGTGAATGGAATGAACGAAACGAATGTAATCATGCTGTTTTTTTCAATTTCTCCCATAATATGGGAGGGCAAAGAATATAAGACCATGCAGCCTAGCCTTCAGAATATAATTCTTCTTATACTGCGACACAAAACTATGGACAACTACCCGTATGGCAACACATTGATTATTTGGTATGAAATAAAAAGGACCTAGTTTCTAGAACTGTAAAACGATATATCGTTTGTAGGAAAAATTAGGTGATGCTAGTAACCGTCAAATCATTAAATAGAATGCACCGGTGATTCACATTCCAATGCTCAACAATCTTTTACGCGGGGATATCAATCCGAATTATACTGTAGCGGCTTCCTTCCTGCCATTCCTACCCGATACAGATACAGATACAGATACAGGCGTGACTACCCTTAGTAACGACCCAAACAAAGGTCATTCCGCCACATCTGACAAAGTTTTGAGGGTTATTTATAATAGATTTGTAGGTATATTGCAGTAGTGACAAGTTTTCAGCCTGTCGCCTAAATTGCAAAATACAGAAACCCTCGGATCCCTTTGCTGACTACCCTTAGTAACGACCCAAACAAAGGTCATTCCGCCACATCTGACAAAGTTTTGAGGGTTATTTATAATTGATTTGTAGGTATATTGCAGTAGTGACAAGTTTTCAGCCTGTCGCCTAAATTGCAAAATACAGAAACCCTCGGATCCCTTTGCTGGTTTTTACAGCATGCCTAGGAGGAAATGCAGCTGGCACATTCTGTTTTTCTCTTGCTCCCAGTCCATCATGGAAGTAAATCCATCATATTTATACAATAAACACTTTAAGGAACTACTTAGAAGATCGAAGACAAAGTCCGTCTGATTTTTCATGTTCCCCGCGCAAAACCCCAACCTACGTACAACCTACAACCCAATTAGAATGCGAGTGTGGTGCCTACATTCCAAAGCTCGATGAAGATATACGTGGGAGTGTGAGTGTCGAGTCGAACCATATGGGATTTCTGTATTTCTCACTTCCACCACATTGTCATTCACTATCGGCACATTATTATGCTAATCCCACAACACTATCACAATAATAGACGCGAAAAACTAATTTAGAAAGTCAGTAACTCAGTCCTACAGCGATTCGTTTCGATTCCCGCGCAAAGCTCAATAATTTTGCTGTACGGAACAAGAACAGAATTTCATAGTAAGTAGAGTTACCCCACACATGAATCATATAACTGAATCAACTCATCTCAAAAAGTGAAAACGTAACTTATTGCTCATATTTTTTGTAATAAAATATCATTTTTAGGTAAAGTCTTCTTCTGTCGAGTGGGTATCGAGTCCTTCCACCCAATAAACCCTGGTGTCAGAGTTTTTTATTAATCCGCTTAGTAGCACAACTATCAGGCCTCTGACATCAGCGACCGGGACCGACGCCTTAACGTGTTCTCCGAAGCACGAAATCTTTTTCTTCTCGGAAAATCAGGTGATTCAGCCTGCAATGTCCTAACCAAACTGGGGAAAAAATCACAAAGTGATAAATTCTGAAATATCAACTTTGTGTTTCCCCCCTGGGAATAGAACCCAGGACCTCCGGATCGGGAGTCCATGGCACTAGCCACTAGACAACGGAGGCAGTTAAGTAGTTAGGTAAAGTAGTTTTTATAGGTGCGAAAAATATAATAATTCGTAGAGAAACAATAGTATATTACTCTCAAGTTCGAAGAAAAAGCAATGTATGGTCACAGAGAATATAATACTATACGTATGGACGAGTTTATTTGGAGGGCCGAGACGCTGGTACATACTAAGTGAAAATTATATTTGAGATAAATGGGGTAAAGTTCAATAAAAATCTCAATTACGAAATGCGTGTTATATTTACTTAATTATTAATTAATTACTAAGCAATCTTATTTAGACTCGCAAAATCAAAGGTTGTAGCTATTGAAAATAACAGACTCCTACTCTTTGATTATTATCAAAGATGGTGCTGTAGGAGTATTTGATTAAATACTGATTTTAGGAAATACGCTCTAATCTACTTGAGCAAGACATTTTTAGACAGAAGGGCTAAGGGTCGGTTTTGATCAGGATGTTTTTTGTCATGATGCAATAACAGCCCCTTTCTGGTTACAAACTTTTCTGTACAGAACGTACAATGGAAGGGTTTTGTGCCAGTGTGTTGATACATGTGGTACTGAAAAAGAATAAAAACAATTAAAATAAGTATACAAAGTCATTAAAATCTGTGTCTAACCTCACACAATAATGTTTAAAACACATTGCACAATAACCTTTAAAAATATATATTAAAATGTATTTAATGTGAAATTTTGACAATTCAAACGTCAATTTAAATGTTATTAATGCGAATTTTGTTATACCGTGAAAACTTACTGTGTAATTGTCCCTCCTAATAAAACTGTGATCACAAATATTGCATTCATATTTATAAACACCCTTATTGAGAACAGTTTTTGGAGGAGGCACTCGAGGCTGCAATAGGTTTTCATGCAACGCAGCTGGACGGCGTAGTATATTATTTTTGTCAACGCGGCGGCCTGGATGCATGCGACTTCTGTGTGAGTAGCAATTACCGGAACTAGCAAAACTTTTCTCACAGAATGGGCACTGGTAAGGTCTGTCCCCTGTGTGCTGGTTTATATGGAACTGAAAGAAAAAATAGTAATTAGGTAGGTGTACTTTCGAATTGTGCGTATGTGTCTAAGTTTCTATTAAAAAGTAATAACATAACATGTTTCATTTAAATGTAATCTTTCCCTAGATTCTTATTACTTATAATATATTTGATTTATAATTTTATTTCTTCTTATTTTTATGTATGTATTTAATATAATAAACGTTAGTATTAAATATAACAAACTGACCTTTAAATCCTGATTTCTCTTGAAACTTTTCTTACAAAGGTGGCAATTATACGGTCTATCATTGCTATGTGTAATGCTGTGTGTGGTAAGATTGCTCTGAGTGCTGTATGACCGCCCACAAACTTTACAAGTGAAGGGTTTGCCTGCAGCCGCATGTATCGCCATATGACTAGCCAAATTAGCAGCTGTCCTGAAACTAAAGGAAAAAGTATTTAAAACGTTTGAAGTTAGATCAAAGAAATATAGTCAAATAAATAGTTTAACAGTGAATCTACAAATAAAATTAAAATACTTACACCCTTCCACACTTTTTACACATTCCTTCTGTTCTGTGCTCTTTCAGGTGATTAATCAATTCTGATTTGTAGTCAAAACTATCAGAACAGTGATTACAGCGATACATCGTCACAGCTTGCTCATCATTTATGTGACTCCAAGAATGGTTTTTAAGAGCTATATCACATAGGAAGCTTCTTTTGCACATGGCACATTGAAAAGGTTTTCTATCTTTAGTATCTTCTCTTTCCTCAGTCAAGTTCACAGGTTTTTCAGTGGATACGCAATCTGTATCAGTTAAATTATTTTCTGCCTTCCTGATTAGCTTTATGGTAACATATTCTCCATCTGCACTTTGTAAATTAGTTTCATCGTCTGAGCAGCCAGCTGATTGACAGTTGTAATTTACATAATTTTTGTTCATTTGTGGAGACGGTGGGTCTTCACAGTTTTGTAATATCATCATAGGATCAACATTTACTTCTATTTCAGTTATTTTTGTTTCATCATCTGACAAAGGTTCAGGTTTGATATTTGTGTTTATATCGTAATTGCCAGAACTATGATCAATCATAAGGCTACGGTCCATTAAAATGTCTTGTGCTTTTCTTGCTTTATCAATGAAATCACAAACAGTTTGTAGTTTTGTACAACATCTTATACAAATCTCCTTTGGAAGTCTATCATCTTCATCAACCTGAAATTTATTGAGTTTTAATTAAGTTTTTGTCATCTCTGATGCTTGTTTAGTACAGCCTCATAAGGAAAGTTATAATGTTAAATAATATGATAGAAAGAAAATAATAAATTCATTTCTGGCAGAACTCGAACCTGCGTCTCTGGAATGCCGGTCCATAAGTCTCACTTTAATATTTTCTTTCATTCATTCTGAGTTCTAAAATCCTTTAAAATATTTTAAGTAATGTAAATAGAAACATTATTATTACATCTAAAATAATATTTTTTAATTAACTTTATAATAAATTGTTGTTTATTTTGTTATATTAACTTTTTGGCTGTTTATGTACCAATTATAATAGCGATATTAATCCAGTAGTAACACTTTATGACAGATCTTAAAGGTATCGATTATCATGGGGGTAGGTAGGTTAATCAAATGTATGAACTTACCTCAATCAATAAGTACTTGTTAAGTTTATTTTGAAGAAGCATTGCTTCAGCTTCTTCACTGAAGATCATGATAGTAACTTCTTGTTCTTCAGCACACAAGCGACAGCAGCGATCGAGACTCGTTCTTGAATTTAAAGCCATGGTTGGCAATGGTCAGGACGTTATCATAGGTATGTCACAACGCCTTTCCCGAGTATACTGTAATGATTTTTCCACTCTCCCGTCTTCTGATGAGCTACTAAGACGCATGCGCGTTGTGAAATAGCGCTGGCCAGTGTTGTATACTTCACCATTATTGATATTTTTGAGGTATAACAAGTGAACCAGTAAACGTACTGCGCAGACAGTAAACGTACTGCGCAGACTCAGTGTTGGCGATTGTAATACCTAGGTTCTAGGCTAAAAAGACACAGACATGACTTTCTGTTGTGAGATACTTGTTATTATTTGTTTTAAGAGAGTCTAGAGATCATTTATTAAAAAAATAAACATTATTTGTAATAAGATGTGTCAAATGGATACTTTGGAGTAGAAATATCATAAAAGCCATAATACTTATTGGTAGAAACATGGTAGAAAGGTCGTAAAAGCCAAACCGATGATCATAAAAGCCAAACTTCTACTTGGCTTTTACGACCTTTCTACCTCAAGGTATCGACATGACATAAATACACCATGTTACATCTAACAATCAGTTGCAATCACATCGCGTTTTTGCTTATCATTTTATTCCAGTGTATAGAAAAGAAAGCCCGTATGTTTTTAACTTTTTAGTATCTAGTCTAGCTTGTTAACCACAAGTTAATTTTAAAATATGAAATCACATAAAATATTTTTATTTTATTTATTCCAAATGATTTGAGAAAATATTACAATACGACAATTATTATATACATTAACGTTCCTAAAATAGGAACTAACACCGCCAGCCAACATTTTGTACTGTAATATAACTTCATTGACAGCTCTATACAACATTAGTCAGTTTTTTTGCATGCAGTACAATATTATTAAAAAGTATACAATATATTGCAGCGTGTAAAAACCGTAATCTGTTTTAATTGATGAATTTCAGAATTAAATGAATAGGTTCAATAAATAATGCCATTCAAATCATTAACCATTACAAAACAACATTTGAAGGGGTTTGTCAAGTCATAAACTATTGGTTTACTCAAGAATTCTGATTGGGTACGCAGACAGTAAAACTGTTTTAAAGCATTAAAAACATCCTGTATTCTTTATGATGGGTATAAAGTTTATTAAACTACCTGTATTAGTAAAGTAATACACACAGTTGAATATTCGCATTGAAAATTCGACCTTAAATTCAACAAGCGGTTAAATCACGTCGAGTATGAATTTTAGATTGACAAGATTCTTCTTCAAGAAGATTGCCCATTAATATATCTACTTGATATACCAAAGCTATAGCTGAAAACGTTATATACCATAGTGCAGTAACACACAGGCGTCACTTACTGCGCGTAAGATTGCGAATACGCTGTATTTTTTTTACATTGCCTACAACACACACGCGCGTAGAAACTCTACATCAAGTCGGCCGCATCCCTCTGCATGTACGTGGGTTGTAGGCAATGCAAAAAGCATTGACAGCGTGTTGAGCGCAACCTTGCGCCAGGAAGTGATACCTGTGTATTGCTGCACTTAGCTAAGAAGAAGAAGCAAGATATTAATAATTAGTAATTTGATTAGCGCTTGAGTAGGTATAGTAATAAATTTTCTATAGTATATACCGTGAGTATTACTGAACTCCTAAATAGTTACAATAAAAAATATCGAAAGGCTTAGAGGGCTTTAAAAGGTCCTAATGGTCTGCCGGAGTAGGGAAATCTCATACAAACGTAGTGTCGCTTTAATTCCTAAAACATAACAAACTTAACCAAACTTCGTACACATGACCAAATGCATCATATCAGCGTTAGGTTAGGTTTGCTTCTAATTAGGTTTGGTTTGAAAATATTAAGCATAAACAAAATAAGACCGAAAATACGCTTTGTGTGAAAATAGCCTAATATCTTCTTGTTATTCTTAAATCATCTATGCTGGACTGGGAGCGAGAGAAAAACATAGAATGTACCAGCTGCATTTCCTCCCGGGCATGCTGTAAAAACCAGCTAAGGGATCCGAGGCTTTCCGTATATTGGAATTTAGGCGATAAAATATAATATCATATTTTACTTAATAAACATTTGAATATTCTTATCAAATCGGAATGCGGGGATCGAACCTACAATTTTTAATACACTGCTTTGTTTAACAGTCAGGATCACTATGCAGCGTACTGTGCAATTTGGGCCAGTCAGCCAATGGTATTATTTTAAAATGAAACAGGTATGATATGACTCATTAAAATTCAATCGAGCTAGGTCTTACTTATTGAAAATGACAATATAAAAAAATCCCAAAAAATGCCATAGTATCTGAGCGCAGCACTAATAACTTCCGTCGTAGAAAATTATTATATACTTTTCGTACATTCTTACTTCCGGTGTTTCACTGTTTGTTTTGTTTATGTTTTGCGTTTTCTTCATTTCCAACGATTTTTCTAAATCTCTATGAAAACTGGGACAGCAAAGAAGTATAGAAGGGGACAGGTCTCTGTGGGGATCTGTAAAAAGTTATATTTCGTGGATACTGGATGGATACATGGTCGAAAATTATAAAGAACAAGAAAGAATCCATGAGTCCTTGATTTCGTATTTTCTCTTCGTTGCCTGCATGTGGTATGTTTTAATTTTACTTATATCTTTATACTAACTAAACTTATAAGTTGCAATTTCGTATCGTAAGCAAAGCTAAAACTTCTTACAAAGTTGCTGAAATAGTTATCGCATGGTTTTATAGCCATTTTGTTTCAAGAGTTTATTTAATGAATTATTTACTGGCCACTTGCGAAAGCGTAGCACTTGGCTTTTTTGTTTCCTGAAAAGTTCATAATTCTTTCAAATTTCCAAAAACTCTTCTAAAGATGACCCCTAAACAAAAGCAACCAAAAACTGAAACTCGAAATAATAAAGGTAAAACTGCTGGTAAATGAACCAACAGTATCTTATTTCTATATCATCCATAATTTAAAAAATAATCTTGCGGCCTGTGCCTGTTTGCTTCTGTGATAAAATTGTGTTGCTACCTTTAGCTTTGCTAGCTATGCGAAAACTTTTTTAAATTTTCTTTGTAAACTTACATAGGTTGGTACTTACATTTTCCGTTTATGTTTTTTTTAACAGAAAAACATATTAATACCACTTAAATATAATCAAACATAGTAAAACACAATAAGAATCTGATTTCCAAAAACTAACTATATACAGCTTACAATAATTTAGAAACAGATTTTTAAATATTAAGTATGTATTAGAATAATCTTATTCAATTAAGTGTTGTGAAATTTATTATTGAAGACTTTGCTTAGCTTTTTGTATGTCATCATTCGCTTGCCCTTATCCCATTTACTTAGGGATGGCGGTTGGTTGTTCATACTGCTAATAGGTTTTGGAAAAACATTTTGCAGCCGGCCACCTGCCTGACGCTAACCCTCCTTGGGAATACTGTTGTGTTCCCCCGATTAACGGTTCTTAGGGGGATAGTTCTTAGGGGAGATATGATATCTCTCAGTCGCCTCTTACAACCCCCACAAGTAGGAAAGGGATGAAAGTATTCTACACCGCTACTACACGGCATATATAGGTGTGATTTTATATAATACGTACATAAAACCACGCTTTTATGCCTTAAGGGGTAGGCAGAGTATTCAACGCATCATAAAAGGCGATTTCGCCACATCTGACAAAGATTGAGGGCAATTTAGATTGTAACGTTTATTGCTGTAGTGACAGGTTGTCAGCCCATTGCCTAAATTACAATAAACTGTAACTCTCGAATCCCTTTTGCTGACTTCTACAGCATGCCCGGGAGGAAGGGCAGCTGTAACATTCTGTTTTTCTATCTCTGCCAGTACAGCATGGAAGAAATACAGCATATAATATATTTGCCTATTCTATAAATAAATAAAATTAATGGTATCATATTGAAGAATGTTTCAAATATAACTTTGACTAATCTCTTTCTAATTAATAGGCAAGTGACAAGACTACATTGTAACTAATTACTCGGGGACTCATTAATATATTTATCATTTCCCCACCTTTTGGCTCGGCCTAAAATTATTTAAAAAGACTTTATATTAAACTTGGTATGTTTGTTTGCTTGTTATGATGAATGCATATCTCAAAAACTACTGAATAATTACTAATCATAAAAATAGGAAAGCTTTATGTATGTTTCATAAAAATTCTGTCACCATTATACCATATTGAAAATCAAATTATACTTTGAGCCAATTAACTTGACATAAAATGACTTATTGCATTGAAAATTGGAGCTTAAATTCAAAAACTGAATGCTATGAATTTTAAGTTTGCTTAATTGGCTAAAGTTCTTCAAGAAGATTGCCCATTTTAGTGTAACAAAGATTGATTTGAGAATAATTATGGATCAATCACTAAGTTGATATTTGTCAATTTATGACTTTGTGAGGCTTTCCCCAGTTTGGTTAGGACATTGCAGGCTGAATCCACTTGATTGTCCAAAAAAGAAAACAATATTTCGTGTTTCAGAGGGCACGTTAACCCGTCGGTCCCGGTTACTGTCTTTGATAGTGGTTGTTACTCAACCCACGTCAGAGACCTAATAGCTGTGCTACTAGGCGGTTTGAAAACTCTGACACCAGGGTTCATCGGGTCGTACGATTCGAGAATCCACTCGCTAAGAAGAAGAAGAATTAGAGAATATTTGATTTGTGTTTTTTTATCCGCAGGGACATACAGCCTTGTAAATTCCCAAAGTTTTATAGTCTCTTACAATTCTGTGCTCTTTTATATTTTTTTCGCTTTTATTTTTGGTGGCCCATTTTTAATGTTCTGCACACATTGCTCTTGCTATTTTTTGCTTCGCGAATTTTAAGCAAACTATATAAATCGAAAGTTGATTATTGTTTGGTATAAGATTTTTATTTTTTTATTTTATTTGTGTCAAAAGAAAATCATTTACACTACAATATATCTATCTATACATATAATAAATCTCTAGAAGGGTCGTGTATGTACATTGAATATTTTTACAAAAAAATAATTGCAGCAGGCGTTATTAACGATATAAAGATCAAAACGACTTTTTTTTGTTTTTTTTGTCTGTCTGTCTGTATGTTACCACATCACGCCAAAATTGCTGAACCGATTTCGATGGGACTTTTTTTATTCACACACACACACATAATCACGCCTTTATCCCTAATGGGGTAGGCAGAGCGTCAACGACTCAAACAAAGGTCGTTCCGCCACGTCTGACAAAGTTTCGAAGGTCATTTAAGATATACTTGTACGTATATTGCTGTAGTGATAGGTTGTCAGCCCATCGCCTAAATTACAATATACTGAAACCCTCAGATCCCATAGCTGGTTTTTACAGCATGCTCGGGAGGAAATGCAGCTGGCACATTCTATGTTTTTCTCTTACTTCCAGTCCAGCATGGAACAATTTTTTTTATTCAAGTGTGTGTTACCTGGATTGCAACTTAGGATACCTAAAATCACGCTACCTGACTTAGGGGGTAAGCAGGAAATTGATCTCTGATCGTTATTAACTGATTTTAAAGGGACTTTTTATTTGACTGAGTTTTTTTTATTGCCTGGTGCCCAGTCTAGGTTAAAAATAATCACGCAACCCATTCTAATATTTACTAAGTACCCCAGTTTGTAAAAAATTGCCTGTTATTTTTTTATCTGGTCAGTAAATTTCGAGTTTGCCGATAATATACTACATGCTTACAAATATATATAGTTTTTCCCTGTATAATATTTATTCCCTACTTGCTGTGCCCGCGACTTCGTACGCCCGGTTTGTATGGATCGAGCAGATCCCGCTCCTACGCGCGGAGAAACGTTTTCAGTATGATCGACACTGCGTGTTTTCCATACAAACCGGGCGTACGAAGTCGCGGGCACAGCTAGTAGAGAATAAATATTATACAGGGAAAAACTATGTATATTTGTAAGCATGTAGTATATTATCGGCAAATTCGAAATTTACTGACCAGACAAAAAAAATAACAGGCAATTTTTTACTTTAGGAACCTCATGTCCCATGTGGCCCCGCAGGGCCTACGGGTGAAATCGCAGTCGGGAGAGCTAGTATGAAAAACTCAAACAAACTACTTACAAACTAAAAATTATGTAGGTATGCAAAGGCGATCTTAAGGTGTATTCTGCCCGCAGATGAGCAGGTAAATTTAAAGATATGCAACCATCGGCCGTAATGCCTTAGAATATCGTTTAAAAGTGGTTACTTCTGTGGCCGTGTCAAAAATATGCGGAAAACGCACAAAATAGCTAATTTCATAAAAACTATGAGTCGGATTTAAAAAAGCTATGTTGCGATTTTGGATAATCATAATGCGGATAATTTCCCGAAAGAACCGTGAAAGCGTTCCTAATAGTTTAGAAGGAATATCAAATTTATTGATAAAAACAGCTTTACTTCCAGATTTTTTTAGAATACTTATTTCTGAAGTAGAATATTTTTTAATGTTGAAATTGCAGGCCATGAACTAATTTCAATTAAATGTATATTTTTGTAGAATTTACCACTGATTCATTTAGGAGGAATAAGCTCCTAAAAACAACCATTTTCCGGGAGGAATCACCTTAATTTAGGCACTCCAATATTTCTTTTGTTGCGTTATTGCTAGCTGATATTTTGATTTTTGAAACGTATGATTGGAAAATAACATAATAATAATAGAGCCCGATGGTGTAGTGGATAGGGCCGCTGCCTCCTGGGGCTTATTTAATAAAACCGACAATGACAATTTGACAGTGACAATTCGATGTACACAGCTTAGCTGATAAACTTCTTCGTATCATGTTAGCAAGTAAACTACGCAATGTACGCTGAATTGTCATTGTCAAATTGTCATTGTCAGTTTTATTAAATAGGCCCAGCGGGAGATCGTGGTTCGAATCCCACCACGTACCAATGTGTTTTTCGGTTTTCGAATTTCATATGTACGTTTATTCGGCGCTTTTTCCGTGCTTCGGAAAGCACGTTAAGCCGTTGGTCCCGGTTAATATCGTTTAATACCGTAGATATTAGTCGTTAAGCCATTTCAGAGGCCAGTGCTAAGCATTGGCGGCTTGAAAAACTCTGACCTAATCTAGGATTGGGTCTGGTTTCCCTTCTGGGTTGCGGAGGTCAGATGGCAGTCGCTCTGTGTAAAAACCAGTACCCTCGTTCAATCCCCTAGATTAGGTAGCCGACCCCGTGACATACGGGATAAGGCTAGGGAGATGATGATGATTGGAAAATAACATATGCTTCTTTTTAGGGCGAGAAAATATCCATCATTGTGGAAAAACACCTACAACGCGGGTAAGTAAAATGACGGGGTCGAAAACTAGTAGTTTGAGGTATTTGTAAAAGTTAAAAAACAAAAAGGAAGCCTTCATGTCATGGTTTCGTAGAAGGCAAAATAAAGGAGATAGTTGGTAGGCAAGCAAGCCGAGGCGGGGTGAGGGGCACCGTTCTCGAAGGCACAATCTACGCGCGAAAGACGAATCGTAAACAACGTGCGTAGTTCGTCAACCATCGCTTGCTCTGAAAGATTATTTACGCGCATACGCTAGCCCAGCTGACAATGGGTGACAACGCCCGCGCCACATCTCTTGTGTGGTGATTGCGGCAAAGACCGGTCTGCGCGGGTGGCGGCGGTGCGGTGCGGCGGGTGCGCGTGGGCAGGGAGCGCGGCGGGGCCGGGGGCGTGCAGCGTGCCAGTCGCGCAGCGAGCGCTATATCATAAGTACGTCGGGTGGCGCCGCGCCCGCCCGCTGCGTGCTAGTGTTGTGTCACAGTGTTGGGCCAGGTCGGTTTCGAGATTACTTCGTCCCGACAAGATGGCTCTCAACACGGACGGTGAACAGAAATCGAACCTGGTCCTCCGTGTGGACCAGGATTCGGACTCGGTTCTGCAGTCATTGTTCGACACAGTGCTCAAGCCGGACTCGAAACGGCCGCTACAGGTGCCTCTACGTATGCGACAGCTTCCAAAGTCGTTCTTTAACCCGCCGTCGACCGGTTCCAAGTCGCCATCTGTGTCTCACTCGCGAGAAAACTCGGCTGACTCGGCATTCGGATCGTCGTCCGCGACTGGCGCCACAACGGTGTCGCACTCCCGGGCCCATTCTTCACCTGCGAGCTTGCAACAGACGTACGCCGCGGGTCAACAGCACCAGCAGCAGCCGCCGCAGCACCACCAGCACGCCAAACAAAGATCCTACGATGTTGGCTCACATATGTCTGATGATTTGGGACCCCTACCAGCTGGCTGGGAACAGGCGCGCACGCCGGAGGGACAGATATACTATCTCAAGTAAGTACTTATCTAATACCTTTATTTCGTCATGTCAGCAATCAACACGACGTGATGACAACAAACGGTGGTTGTGTTGTTTCATCCCAAAGTAAGTATTTAACAGTTAACTAGAATAGCAAAGACGACATAATAATATGGTAACGAATGACGTCGTTTACTTTAACTAACAGGTTATTTGTAATACGCATTGTTTTGTTCTTAGGAAACATCATAGAAGAAGTTAAAGAAAACGATAATATATACTTATAATATTAATAATGTTTATTTCTGATAGAGACAGACTGCTGATGAAAGAATACATGTGTGAATGAAGCCATTTAGTTAAATTATCATCTTGTTAGAAAACGGTAATACTTTTAAGGTCACCACGAACACCTGTTTCGGAGTGTACCAAATAGAGTGAGTGTGTGGGATCTACTTTGCAATGTATCGGTCCGCAACAGCAGGTAGTATTATTATACCTGTTCGAGAAAGGTTCGTCACATCACAAATGCACAATAGGTAGGTACACATGTACAAGTAAACCGATATAATACCAGTCTCATAGCGGACACTACTGTGGCTTCAGTAGTGCAAAGATTTATATTATGTTAGTGTTTAACCGCTACATGATTATGATATCACTCTCTATCTATCTTTTTTACGCAGTTGTCATTCAGGGACTCATCCCTGAAATGAAATGGTCTTTGCCTAAAATTTTCTATGAATATCAATTCTTGCGCTGTTCTCACTAACTCCTCTGCTAAACGTGAAGAGACGGCAAAGACTCCATAATTCGCTTCCCAGATCCCACATTTCCCTCCATCTGTTTTAGCCTGTCTAAAACATTGTTTAGGATACGAGGTGTACCTATTACTTAAAGGTATTATTGTAACGTAACACTTTGGCATGTAAGCCGTCTCCCGTTACTGCTACTACTATAGCGGTACTTCACCCATTCCCAACAAACAATACATTTAAGAAGCCAAACTTTTATCACTTTAAGTTAAAAACTCTCCTTGTCCTTTGGGACTGACCAAACTAAGTATAAAATAAAAGAATACCTAGCTTTGAATAAATGATTAACACTTTCTCAACCTCTGTCGTCATCGATAAAGTTATCTACGATTATCTAGCTAGTAGATCACAACTTTTGTCTACTATCTATGTTAAGATAACATTGATAACAAGAGGAAAATGAATCACTTAAAAAATTGTTCGACGCCATTTTGTGCAGGCGCGGTAAATACAAATTTGACGTTCTATGTGAAAAGGTACCTTTTTGAATAGCTTAGACCCTCTCACTGGTGTCTGGCGCCAAACAGCATGCTGTGTTCCGTCGGTGCGTGAGATTGCCCGAGCCATAACAGGCGTCTTCTGGGTGAGCTCGCTCTACCGTCGACTCTGTCACGGACATCCTTGACCTAGTGTCAGATTCAAGAGCAAACCCATTTCTAAGAAAAAAATATACATAACTCAAATCCCTCTATAAGGTGCCTTTGCACGTCGAACGTCACAAACCAGTGGTATGTAAATTCATTAATAATTTGATTATCTTATAAAATTGACTTACGTATACGGAGATAACTAAGCTATTCATCTTTTGCGATTGGTGTATTATCATTGCTATAACCCTTATCAAACGGATTATAGATTATATTTATCGATTTTAGCATGTGTTTGTCCAGCCAATATAATTGTTGTTTTGGGTTCTTTCTGATTCTTCTTCTATAGAATAACATAGATGTTGTTTGTATTGTAGGGTCGATAAACAAGCAAACAAGAAACTTAAGTGTCAAAAGATTTTGAACCGCCTATGGGCCTCTGAAGTGTTTCAACAATCTTCTTCTTCTTCTTAGCGAGTGAATTCTCGAGTCGAATGACCCGATGAACCCTGGTGTCAGAGTTTTCAAACCGCCTTTCAACAATTAAAATCAAATACAACATCAAGAACCGATGCGACGGCTCAAGAACCTAAGAACGAAATCGTCTTACTTTTTCGACAGATGATTCAACCTGCATTATGGGCTCTAATCTCTATTAAACATGTCTTCTTTAGGAAAATCTTAGATCCTTAGAAGAATAGAAAGGGTTCATTCTAGAAACTCTAAATCAATGTTTCGGTTGAGGATCACAAATTGTAGCTTGGTCTTCCGATATTTTAATCTTGTTTCTTCGATCGAGTTGGACTCCGACTAAATCAATCTGGTTCTTACTAAAAAAAAGTTTCATTACTAAGGGTAACTACTTATTTTATGTAATTTATACATAATTCATTTACTGAATTCTCGCCGTATTAATTTACGTATTAGGATTTAGAGTCCGTAGTGCATAATCGGAATCGACATTATGATTGATTTATCGATAAGACGTTGTTCTGGCACTGGCTGGCGCCATTGCCATTATCGCAGTAGTAGTTTGCTCATGCACTTGAAAGATACTTATTTGGTTGTTTGGATTCAGGTTATCTGACCTTCTATGCCTACAGAGCTGCGACGGTGGCGCCAAAAGTTCTAAATGAATTGTGCCTGAAATACAAACATTTTCATGAATATTTTGAATTGCAACTACTTCTCCATTTTACACTTCATAATATGTATTTGATTTAATTCATAATGAGTAATAAAGCTTTGTATTACAAAAGTGCTTAATGTGGCCACTTTTAGCACATTTATAATACAAAGCTTATTTGTCCGTCTGTGAGGTGCCAGTGCTATTTAGGCTTCTGGAATAACTCTGTCTTAGTTACCCGACTATAATCAAGAGCAAACCTATTGCAAATACCACCTCATAAAGACAAATAAAACTAATCGTACGTAACCTGGGTTTAAATGGTTTCGATTTGAGTGGTGTAAAAAGAATGAACCCTGTAGTAGCACTTAGTATCCGTCGGGTGTAGCGTCGCAGCGACGCCGTGGCGCTGCGTGGACGCCAGCCAATGCGACATCAAAGATTCTCCCACCTCGTAAATAAACACTTCCATTCGACGTTGGTAGTTAGTACATTCATAATTTAGGGAAATGTAAAATAATATGCTGTTTTTCATGTAAGTAACTTTGTAAATTAGGTTCATTTACGTTAATTTCTATAATTTACATACGCGCGTACACTTTACTTGCAGAATATAAACAATGTTTTCGCATCTAATTGATGTTACCATAAACTTTAAATAAATCCAGTCATAGAGTTACTGTGCGTTGCATGGTCCAGATGAATGCGTTTTAGATGATATATTTCACCTAGGTCGGTTCGTTAGTCTCCGTCAGGACTGCCAACGCGGAAGGCCTGCACGCATCTCGCACGGCTTCATAAGCTGCTTGAAAATATTGATATTTTGAATATCAAAGGTATTAATTTAGACGAGCGGTTGGCTGCGCGCTCGAGGCGGCCGACTGCAGCAGCATACCGCGATGGGCCATTGCAAGCAGCGCGTCTCTTCCGCGTCGGCAAATAGACGCGCCGTTTCTTAATTGCAAGCTGGGTCGATGCTTTATAAGCTCCATAACGTCCGTCGGCGTTCGTCTTGACTGCGAAATGTTTGCTTTAATTATTATTGGAATGGAGGGTAATTCTCTGTGGTTTTGTTCGGCTAGACTTGGCGATGTTCCGAAACGGGTAGCGATGCAAATTGCCTTGGCGGACGCCCAACGCGGCGCTATCAGCCTCAGTAGCTTCGGCTCGTCACACCTTTTGCTGACTCTTTGACCTGACTGAAGTAATCCCTTTTCGCCATTGGGCACTTGTTGATTTATCTCTTTTATGTTGTTTACGCATCAAGATACCTAATATTTTATATTTCGGAAATTTTGACGTATATCTCTACGTAGTCCAATCCAAAATATGCTTAAAACTGTTTACTACAACGTAGTTTGTGTTTGTTCCCTTTCCTCTATATTCCATCCATACCACGACACACCGTGTGCATACAATGAGCGAAGCTGGTCGTTCGTAGGCACTCCAGTCAATATTTCCTTTTAAGTGTCGTCCTTTGAATCCTTAATCAGAGAAACCTCTCGTGTTGAATACAAAGGAATAAGCGTCGCGTCTCGTACGAAAAAAGATAGAGCTTAAGTTCATTCAACCCTGCTTTATTTAGACAGGCATTATGGTTACATTATATCAAGCGCCATGTTTGACCCGTCATCAAGCTTGGAGATACTTCATTCGGATGTGGCTTACTGATATCACAGTACCTCCGAGAAATTTTATTATATATATTTGACGTCATTTAAAGCAATACTTCGCGTCGAAAAAGTTTGCAATGTAGTTAAAGAATCAGACGAAATACAAAATAACTGTTGCCTCCGCAGTATACCTATTAAACAGCACGCGTTCGCAGTCAAGCGTACATTATGTACATGTATAGTAACTAGGCATAGGCAGTTGGCGAAAGGAATCGCCTCTCGAACGTCTTTGGCAAGGCCGTCCGTTGCAGCCAGCCGACAGCCGACTAGCTTGTAGCTTGTCTGGTGGGTGTCCAGTCCGCCGCTCTCGTTACCGCTGCGGCTGCGCAGCCTACATTGCACGACAAACTAGTTTTACGCCATATTGTTTGAACCTTTAGCGTTCATTCTGCTATAAACTATACATATTACTTACGTTTCACTCTACACAACACTTCATCCACTCTGTGTGAACAAGTCTAAATTAATAACAATGGTGATTTATTAGTAAAGTAATTAGCTAAGTTCCGAGAAGGGCAAAATAGTATTTTCATGCACAACAAGTGGACTTATCGGGGCTTCTTGTTCACAGCGATAACATTAAAATACAGCTCACTCACTATCGCCTTCTAAGGTTCTGAGAACCCGTCCGGTGCGAGCGACAGGTAGCTCTAGGTAACGGAACTCTACTCACACAATTTCAGTTTTAGAACGAAGTAATAATGTGCCGTTAATATACTTTCTCTCTCGCTATTGAGCTTAAAATAGCAATTAGCCAAGTGAAAATGGTTTTGTAATAAATTAGATTACCGAACCAGCTTCAAGTGGTGGTCTCGTTGTTTATTGCTAATCTGATTAATTATCTACAAAGTAAATTGCATATAAGCACGGCGATAGTAACAGCACTAACAACTCATGCTCATCGACCAATTTAAATCCAGTTTTACACCTTACTTTCATCATCATCACTACAAAATTGTCTTCACTTTGTTCCACTGATGTACAAAGTGAGTTATCAGGATTATTATCAGTGTACGATAAAAGGATATGACGCATAATACTCGCTTATCTTTGTGCTGATAAAAAGTTACTTTTCTTATCCTGCATTTAAGATTTAACAAAAACATGTAAAGGAACTGGCACAGTGTTACATCACGTTTGAGCAGGTGTTTCCAATTACAACTTCAGCATGACTATTTTTAATATTATAACTTATCCCATTAGTCACTCACCTACTGTAAATTATTCAGTTTCATAATAACATTATGTATGATGCTTATTAATTTTCATGTGACATTTACATCCTCATGTGTGTACAGTAGCGTTAAGTGGTGCTCTGACAACACCGATGTCTCGTGTAATTATAGTTTCTATGCGCGGGCGCATACAGCACGTTACTGTTTGCGACAGAGTAGACACAAGGTACCTAACTCAGTTTCCACGCTCTGATTACTGGATGTTGGCTTGGCTCTAGACAGCATCTTTATCGGCGCCGATCAGAAACTAGACTCCGCGGGGAGTGCTGTGAGAAATCGATCCGATTCAGATACTCCGTAAACGAATATCGGACTGGATAAAGCAGATAATCTATTTTCTGTTATTTTATAGCATTTAAAATCGTCTGATAAATAAGCTAAGTGAAGTTAGCAGATAAGTTAGCTGAACAGGCATAACCTGTGAATAATATCTCTAAATGCATGAAAACCATTAAAATGAGCTATCTATACGCGTAATCTAAGTTCACAAAAGACCCTTAGCAACTTATTGATGAACTCAACTGTAATGTTTCTGCTCGCGACCTTCCACTTAGCTTAAGCATGGGCACTTGACATTCTGAATTCTTGGAATACTCGCAACAAATGCATCTAATTTACTGTGTGCAGTATAACATGTAGGCACCTTTAAACTGTAATGTAGATTCTTCGCCGCGGCGTCTTCAAGGGTAGATCTTTGTTCAGTGCATTATCAACGTATGTGGACACAGATGGCTCTCATCGGCTTGTGTCATCGGTATTAATGTGCTCGAATTGTACTTGCCGTGGTCAACAAAGCTGGCTGTGTGATAAAGAAAGAGATGGAGTATTCAGACCACACACCGGTAGAACCACCACCGCAGGTTTATCTATCTGCATAGTTGCTTTTCACTGGCGATGATTATTAATTCTGATTATTATGACTAAAGTTTTTTACCATTGCTATTGCATTTTTTATTATTCATCGTAAATTTGTAAGGAACAAATGGTATAAAGATAGATGGTAGTATAGCATATACTGGACCGAGAGTATGGTATCACCATGCCTAATTGTAGGATCAAAAGGGGTCAAGTGTGTACATTGACGGCGCCTCAGGACTAGCGTTGTTCTTGGATACAGTAGTCCCTCCTTTTCCCAACAAAATAAAGATAACTTGTTACGAATCTGTTATTTATCTCCCATAAAAAAAAAAAAACCGACCTCTTACAAAAATATTTAATGAAAACGGAGGTACATTATTTAAATCAAAAACAAAACATAATCATAATATAACACTTTAATTACTTACCACGCGATATTCTTTTACTATAACCAGAGATAAATGATAGAGAGGTAGATAAATGCAATACAATTACGCATTATGGCATAGATTTCGATGTTGTCAGCATTAAAATTAATCTTAAACGGCTAGGTAAGTTCGGTAATATAATATGATCTTGCAACATTTTCAATATAGTTTTTATTATGATAGTACAAACAGTTTTAATACATTGATTTACCAACCAACCTCTATCCAGAACTTTATTTTTAAATGAACGGGCTTAAGTTCTGATTGAAGTCAATGGCTTCTTATTATGTGCCTGCGCTTACTCATAGTCCGACATGCGATGTCATAGCACCACGGTATACAGCGGTCAAGCGAAAGAGCGCTACTGTATATGCCTTTAGAGAATACTGATAAGTTTACTCATGTCATACACATGCACTACACACAACTATTTTTTTATAGTAGGTTCATATGTTTTGTGTTCTTGAAAACAGTCTTAGCAGCAGATATGAGTGAACTAAATCCACTTATAGAATCAAACAGTTAAAGCTAAATTATTCTTCAATTCACAATCAGTCTTCTTCTCGACTAGTGAGTATTACAGAACAAGAACTATAAATCCTCTAAGGTCCTTGTTTTGTGTAGCTACGTGAAATATTATGGTTAAAAGTCATCGTTCAGAGAAGATGTATCTCTAGAGCATATGCCATTAAAATATGATGTAGATTGTGTTTTTTTTAAATACCACTTACATTATAATTGCATCGTTTCTTTAAAATCTGTGTATTCGCGTCTCCTTTTTTATAGGCTTTTAAATTGTCGTTTGTGGTGCGTTGACCGTCGGCTGCAATTTTGGCACACAAAGAGCAGTTTTAATTTCTGGGGTCACGCAAACATAAATCCACTTTCGTAAATGTTTCCACGTTCTGAGGTTGCATGTTGGTCAATCTTTCTGAGACTGTGTTATAGACTAGAACTGAGTGGTCTCTACAGGATTTTTAAAAGGTAAAAAATTCACGTTACGCGAATAGGTGATCCAATGTTTGTTTTAGAATTAGAACATACGTAACATGTTGCAGAGATAGATCGTCCGCACAAATTGCTGTTATCATCGAATAATCTTATCAAGTGGATTTGAATAGGGGGCTGTGTTGGGCAGGCGCTTGCGCAGCGTCGTCGGCGGCGCCTCGTGCGTCGCGGCTCGTCGTGTTTACGTCTAATTCGGGCGCGAGCGCCGCCGCCCCCGTCCCGCGTCGCCCCCGCAGCCCCCGCTGCCCATTGAACACGGTACGCATGCGGTTATTTCGGCATGGTGAAGGCGGCGCCGACGCTGACGCCACGAATTATGCCGCCGTTTTGATAATCGAACCCTGTCGACCACGGGGCTATGAATTGCCCTGTAAATATTATTTGTTTTTGCAATGTCTTATCATGGCAGTAATAATCTTTATTGAAAACAAACTGTAAGAAAATCGTGCTCTAAGTTCTTATCAAATAGTCAAAAGATCAACAGTCAGAAGAATTTTAATAAAAAATGTTAAATAAATAATCATTCTAGATCTAGTTCCATAAAAGGTTACTCCGAATGACGGCATAATAAAACTGCTAACGACCTAGTGCAAAATGGACTGGCTTATAAAATATCGTTGTAATTTTAATGCAGTTTCTGCATCCACTGTTCGTTTTTCACCTCCGAGTGGAGTTAACGAACGCGCGTCCTGTGATGTTGCCGCGGGGGTCGTCCATTAATTACGTGAGGTGATTTTGATGCTTTTCGATCTCATCTCGTCAGCATTCGGTGATATGTCGTGAGATTTGCACCAGTCCCCTCCTCTATAATCAGATGTGAGATTTTTCGAAACGCACATTTTTGTGCACGTACGTTTACCTGTGCTTGATTGCGTTAAACGTTTTGTTTTGTAATAAAAGTTATGAAAATAAATATAAAAAAATATCTAGGTGTATTGTTTACTGTTCTCTCAACATTTTTTAATTTTATAATGCCTACGCTCTTCTTATCGAGTGGATTTTCGAGTCGACGTACAATTGAGTAAGATACTCTCGCTAAACACCTTACGTAACTACTGAACGCTCCACTATCGGTGGCTCGGTTATCCTTGGAGGCTGTGGTCCACGCTCTCAGTTCTCGGAACTCGGAAGCCCCTCCCCGCCGCGCCCTGCCCCCGGCTTGCTGTATCTCTTTCCTTGTGGTACTGACTTATTGATATAACTTGGTTCCAATTTCACACTCCCCACGATTGGGTGAGATTCTCTCCCTAAACACCTCACGTAGTGACTGAACGATCCCCGTCCAGTGGCGCGGTTATCCTTGGAGGCTGTGGTCCAGGCTCTCAGTTCTCGGAACTCGGGAGCCCCTCCCCACCTCTCCCTCCCCCGGCCACCCTGCCCGTTGTCTCAACTCTCGCTATATCTCTCTCTTTGTGGTATTGACCTATCGATATCAACTAGGTTTCTATTGATCTAGCTGATTTTGTTCTAGCATTGGGTTTGAAGTTTAGTTTTGTAAGTATTTGATTTTGTTGGTCATCTCTTAAGTAGTGTTAAAAATTCTAGCCATACCTGTAGCTTTTTGATTTTAATTTCGATGTTGTTTATTATTGTTCCCTAGATTCATTGTCCTCTTTATTCTTCTTCTTTCTGCCCTTGCGACAACTTCCCTTGATTCATCATAATTTGACGTTAATTCAAATGAAAAGAGAAGAGTGTCGAAACATCCTATATGTGAAAGCGTTCTTTGTCGATAAATTGTGTGGCTGCATCGGCGCCTCCTTTCCTTGTGTACTGCCAGTTCGTGTTCAGGTTATTTTATTTTATTTTGGTACACCTGAGTTGTTAGTAACAAAGGGATTGATTTTTTTCTCTCGGTTCCGCCCCGGCCTTTGAGCGTCTCGCCGCGTTTCTCGGAACGGCAGGCGATCATTCAGTAATCTCCGATAGCTTGCCGATAGGCCTACGGAGTGTTGCCACCTATATATTTCGATATTCCCTGAACTGTTTATAAAATTCCTCTAAAATAGGCACTTCAAAATAATTACATGTTATCCTAAAGTAGAACACGAACAAAATGCGTAGATCGCATTTGACATATGTTTGACGCTCAAGTAATAGGGTTCATATTCCTAAATGCTGATATATCTTTACTATATTAAATGTGACATATTGTTTTGACACTACATAAAATGCATCAATCTTCATATTTGTTTACCCTACAAATCCCCCAACTCTAGTATACTCTAAAACTCTCTTAATGTGTGAAAAAATACCTTAATTTTAGGGTATTTTCCCCTGGTGGGGAATTGGGGATACGGACTTCATCTCGCCTCTTGCCGACCTGAGAACCGTCGACCAACAATCTACCCTACAAAAACTCAATCAATGGTTGTTACATTAAACAAGGCCTTATAGCCGCGCTATTGCCTGTTTCTACTGGGCTGGTGGAATTTGATGTAATTTATACCTTGCTTATTTATGAGTTTGTAATATCTGAGTTAGATGGATCTAAGTGTGTAGAAATTTTTCTACCTAGATGTAGGATTATTCCATTATGGATTTACAAACACCACTTACTTATCTTGCCTCTTTAATTACCTAGCTTTATTTACACTTGAAGTTTTCATCGTATTGCATTTGATATTGTCTTCATATTATATCCTTGCTATTAAATGTCATCCGATTTTACCTTGCATCGATTATGATTGGTTTTTGGATGTCAAAGTTCAATAGCTGTCTAGATATTAATCTGTTCAGTGCAGCAGATGTAACGCTGACTCTGTAACCTTGTAACAATCGCAAGTGGAGCGCATTATGCAAAATCATAGTTGACATTTTGCGTTTTGGGGGCGGGGAAGTGGCATTCCCATTTCGTCTACTAATTTTGCAACCAATCCGCCTACTTCAGATGTTTTATTGGCCACATTTATCACATAGATCATCTTGCAATCTTATTATATTTAGGAACCTATTATAAGGATACCATATGCCCTCTGGTGTCGTAAAACAACCACTTTGATAGCATCCAAGCGAATCCAAAAATGGAAAAAGAAATTGTTTATGACGCCGATAGAGGGTAACGCATGAGGTTCAGGGACCGAACAGCAATTTAGTAGTCAGGTACCTGAGCTACTTGCCTCGAGGCGCCGTTGATACCCCGTTTATATCCAGTTGCGTGTGGGAAATGGGTTCGTCCTGTCTCCAGTGTTCTCTGCGAATTTTGGTAAATTATGGAGACAGTCGACATTTCCGTCGCGAAACATGACAGGGTCGTAAACGCAAGGTGACCTGAAACATATAAGGTATTCGCAAGTTCATTGATACCTAGCCTAAACAACATGTATCTCCATGTATTATAGATGCAACAAATAATAATAATTATTATTATTTAACAGTTTATTGCACACATGATCAGACAGAGGACGCGAACAAAAAAAAAACAATAGCACAACATGTTTAGCTTATCTCTAAAAAGAAATCTCTTCCAGCTGACTTACGGTAGTGAGACTGCTTAAGTGAGGCAGATAAGACGTGTTCAATTTAAAATATAGGTATAATATTATGCTGTGATTGCTGAAATAGCTAAAAATTAACTGCAATCACAAACCATTTTCCTCATCTCTTCAAAGGCGGAGATTACCAATATCTTTACACCTCATCTCGTCCTGGGGTGACAGCAAAAAGCGCACCGGCACAAATCGAACGCAGAGGTGAGGTAGGTAATGATGTCGGTAATCCGCGGTGGGGAGTGAGGAGTGAGCGGGATGCGGAGTCAGAAACCGCTCGCGGGTGAGAACGGGACGCGCGTACAAACACGCAGGTCCAAAGTACACGGCCGCTGCAGTGCAGGACAGTAGCCTCACACTTTGTATAATCCTCTGCGCCAGGCGAGAGGAGCGTTGGTAAATGTAAAGAGCGAATCTACATCGCAATTTGCTAGTATTTGCGCAGTATAATAGGAGAAAAAACTTGGAAGTAACCAGCCTAATAGTAAACAGGCTCTCTTTGCTAAAAGCAAAGAGGCTGAAAGTTTACCTACACCTTTCAAACGGAGACATAATAGTGCGAATACTTTTTCGTGACGGCGGCAGAAGAAAATACTCTAAGCGGTTCTTCCCCATAAGGACTGTGTACTAAGAGTCTAATTATTATTTATCTGAAATACAATCTGTATTTTACAGCAGAAATATTGTAGAGTTCCATGGCTATCAACGTTTCCTGGTTGACCTCTTCATAAAATATTACCGTTTGAACTGTATCAAACGGTTAACCTCATAGCGTATGCCATCGCGCTTGTCAACATTACACGTTATTAGCACTGTTTGATGTGAAAGGGCGCTCGTGTTAACTGTTTAGTTCCTGACAACTTCCAGTTCCGGTACAGCAGCTACCATTAGAACTTCCTGTGGCTGAATAGCCGTGTCCCTACTCGTGCGGCTTTAGTACTGCTTGACGTCCATTGCTGATTTTGTTGACGTGTTGAGTGACGCAGTTTAAGCAGTGTTGGAAGCGCCAGAGTGAGGAAAGGGAAAATGGGCTATTTACCGCTCTAACCGCGACCTGGTAGCGACAGCCAGCTATATGAATGAGCGTGTATGTACTGCACAATGAATTATATTCGTGCCACGCTGGCTTCCGCTGGCGCCGGACATATGGGTACTGCCTTTTTCGCTGATTAACGTCTAATTATAGTGGCACAGCTCTCAAACACATGACTCGGTGTGACTCAGGCCGACTGCACAATACTGTTCGGGACTTATTTAGTAGGTGCGCATTGCATGGTTTGGGAACGCTATGTATTTAGGTGCACAGTGGGTGTACTTTATGATGGCTGTATTGTTGCTTCTTGGGTTAAAATTAAACCCTATGCAGAAACAATCATGTACCTACTTGTGGGATAGATGGGATAAATATCCGTGTTCCACGATTAGGACGCATGAGCTTTAGTTTAGTGTACGTCTGTACACTAAATACTAGATTAGACTAATTGTCTAATTTTGTTACATGGAAGAGCTAACAAACATTAATTGATAATAAACATTGGACTTCGATGTTTGTATCAATTTATAATTAGGTTTTGTACACATCTGGTATCATATCAAAGGTCTTTAATTTGTGTTCGCCTGTATTCAATGAGTTGTTTTTTTTTTCATTAGATATAGCGATAGCGGTCAGACAAACGACCTCGAAACCGGTCTAAAGAACGGTGATCTCGGTCGGAGTCGTCATTCTAGGAATCGTTTGGTTATTTTAGAAAAAGCTTGAAGTAACCGCTTTGCTGTGGACCCGGATGCGGAGACAATAGCGACCCTGACTCAGTCGGTACAAAAGGCAGGTCACGAAATCCTCATACACGACATGATGCCGAACACCTGAAGCTTATACGTCGGTGTATGATGGAATCATAAGAAGTTTGAATCGATTGATGATCCTTGAAATTTTAATAAACCCACTCGCAGCAAACAACATTGATTTCACTCAGATCTTTCGTCATGACATTTTAACGATAGTTCAAGGATTTAATTCTCTATAATATAACCTATTGTGTGAGAGAGAATTTGAATAATTTATTTTATTAAGAAATACAGTCGGGTAATCTGTAGTTTCTTTTTGAGAGAAGCCGATGCTAGTACGATTCAATTTGAAGGCGATAACGCGTCGTACGTGGAAGTGTATTATCTCATTACTTTCTAAAGTTAGATGAAAAAACACGTAGTTAACCTCTGGCAGCGAGAGGCGGGCCACGCAGCGGCAAGGCCGACTGGTCTGCGCAGCCGCCGCGCGCCCGCCTGCACCGCCGCCGCGCGTTGCGTGTGCGCACAGTGCGTATACTACACCGACGACGTATGTGTAGGTACTCAATGCTCATACTCTACATGATTCATCTATAATTTACACTCTACTCTGTATAACAATATGCCTGTTCAATACACTTATAACGTAAACTTTTACTGCTCTTTGTTTTGCAGTTCATGATAAATGTAGAGCACGAATTTGTACCTAATTGATTAGCAAATATTTTCAGAAACACAATTCACTTATAATCTCCTCTAGGTTGATTTATGGACACCTAATTATAATAATTATAAGAATATAGAACACAAAATGATGATCGTCTCAAGAAGTTATAAAATATGACTGAAAAATCTTAAATAATGCTCGGGACGGACAGCGGATCCCGTAATAAAATCATAGACCGGAAGTGAATGCGTCACTCGTACGTTTTCGTCTACTTCTGTTTGTGTGCGTACGGTACATGTGCGCTCGATTGTGTAGGTGGACAGAATAGACCCGTGGAATAATAGACTGTATTTTGATTATCTACCGGGTGCAGTGCAGCACGCGCGAAGCGTTTTGAAACTGCTCACAAATAAAAAAGTTTGAATATGAATTACAGCACTAGATTTATCATTTACGCGAATTAGTGTTAACGCTCCGCTCTAACACTTGTATAGTGTTACTGATTATTCGTGTGTGCGTTTATTTACGTACGCGAGCGCCGACTCGTCCGAGATTCAAATTTAGAACGCCGTCTCCGCCATGTTGTTCTCGGTGAAAAACCTACCAGCCATTGCGTGGAAGCCGCAAAAGCGCAATGATAGCGTGTGTTGAACTGTCCTCTTTTCATGACAAGGTACTACCCCAGAGCATATTCCATACAACAATAAAAACAAACACTTTTCAGAGCAACTAAAAATAAACAAGTTAGTTAACAGAAGCTTATCAGTAACTTCCAATTACATAGTCAATTGTTTTATAATGAGATAACTACAAAAAACATTGTTGCTGACTGAAGAATATCTCGAAGACTGCTAACGTAAATAAATGTTGTTGGCTAGTAAACCGTAAGTGAATTCATGTGAATGAATGACTCACGGCCAGAATTGGTTCAGTTATACCACCAGATTGTTACGAAGCACTATTATCATTCACTTAAAGCTGCCCGAGATATTTTCCAGAGCTACATATTTCTATGCGCTCAACAAGAACTCATAGTTTTGCTTGTAGTAGGTCTATCGAATCTTGTTTTGAATTTAAAAAATATGCCTACATACATACATATAATCACGCCTTTATCCCAAAAGGGGTAGGCAGAGCGTAAACGACCTAAAAAAAAAACCAGGTCGTTCCGCCACGTCTGACATACTTTTGAGGATTATTCAAGATAGAATTGTAGGTATATTGCTGTAGTGACAGGTAGTCAGCCCATTGCCTAAATTGCAATATACTGAAACCCTCGGATCGATTAGCTGGTTTTTACAGCATGCCCGGGAGAAAATGCAGCTAGCTCATTCCATGTTTTTCTCTCGCTCCCAGTCCAGTATGAAAGAATATGCCTACACGAGTACACTTACCTCACTTTCGTTATTCCACTTTTTTGCTGAATAAGACTAATCTGTCAAACTAACTTGAAACCATCTTTGTGCACCTCACATACTCTCAGTTGACGAGACGGCACACTTCTTGGATAACGGTACTGTTATACTACTGGCCGGTTGTACTATCTTGCAAAGTAGAAAGTACTACCTGTATCCTTTTATTTTAGCAATACGTAGAATTTAGTCACGGTTTGCCATAGGTAGGAATGGGTTGGTCGTAAATAAATACTAAAACTACAAAGTCACATACACACATATAATCACGCCTTTATACCTAATGGGATAGGCAGCGTAAAGGACCTAAACAAAGGTGATTCCGCCACGTCTGTTAGCCACATAGTTTTGAGGATTATTTAAGATAGATTTGTAGGTATATTGCTTTAGTGACAGGTTGTCAGCCCATCGCCTAAATTGCAATATACTGAAACCCTCGGATCCCTTAGCTAGTTTTTACAGCATACCCGGGTGGAAATGTAGAAGGCACTTTCTATGTTTTTCTCGCTCCCAGGCCAGCATGGAAGGACAAAAGTCACAACAGCCATCACTGCTGCTGTCGTCATCAATCATCATTGTATGTATTATACTATTTCTATGACTTAGTAAAGTACCAATTCGTAGTTGTAAAAATCACCTTTCTTCCATGCTGGACTGGGAGCGAAAGAAAAACATAGAATGTGCCACGGGCATGCTGTAAAAACCAGCTAAGGGATCCGAGGGTTTCAGTATATTGCAATTTATGGGCTAACAACCTGTCTCTACAGCAATATAAATAACCCTCAAAACTTTGTCAGACGTGGCGGAACGACCTTTGTTTAGGTCGTGTACGCTCTGCGTACCCCATAAGGGATAAAGGCTTGACTATAAGAAAGATACGGCAACCATTTTAGTCAAGATTTAGTTAAGTTGCGCGCTCTACGAATCGATAGCTATAGCTATCATAACCAAGTTGCAACTCGTCCTGATTAATTTCTGTTCCGGGGTATAAACTACTGTGTCCCTCGTAAACTCGTAACTTTCTGTGCAATCAACAACCGCACAATCAACGCTCTTACGTAATCATAATCTGAAGAGTAAATAAAGTTAGTGTATTCGAGGTCGGCCGCCGTTTATTGTGCACTCTTTAGACTACTTCCACGCTGGACTACGTGCAATAGATAAACATACAATGTGCCAGCTGCGTCTCTTAACGGACATGCTATCAAAACCAGCTAAGGGGTTCGAGGGTTTCAGTTCAGTATATTGTAATTTAGGCGATGGGCTGTCAACCTGTCACTACATCATTCTGTACAGATATATCCTTCAAAACTTGTCAGACGTGACGCAACGACCTTTGTTTGGGTCGATGACGCTCCGCTTAGGTACATCACTAGGGAAACAAGCCTGATTTTTTTCTTCTTAGCAAGTGGATTCTCGAGTCGAGACTCGATGAACCCTGGTGTCAGAGTTTTTAAACCGCCTAGTAGCACAGCTATTTAGGCCTCTGACATGGTTTGAGTACCGACCACTATCAAAGACAGCGACTGGGACCGACGGCTTAACGTGCCCTCCGAAGCACGGAATCCTTTCTTTCCGGATAATCAGGTGATTCAGCCTGCAATGTCCTAACCAATCTTGGGAAAACCTCACAAAGTGATAAATTGACAAATATCAACTTTGTGTTCCACCCTTGGGAATCGAACCCAGGACTTCCGGATTTAAAGCCCATGTCCCTGACCACTAGACCACAGAGGTAGCCTGATAGTATGTATGTATGTTTAGAGTACTGTTTTCTCGCAAGTGAAGTGTAAAAGCTGGAAAATAACGCAGCAGACGGACGGGATGTGCGTCTGACGTGACGCGCATCCGCCCGCCAGCATCTACCAACGCCATCTTAGGAGCGATACCCGGCCTGTACAGATTGTACTCGATTTAACTGGCTAATTGACTTTTGTACGTCAATGGTACCAATTCGTAGTTGCAAAAATCACGACTTAACTAATAGATTATATACCTGTCATTTTCTGTCATGAGAGAACCGATCTTCCATGCTGAAAACACATAGATTGTGCCAGCTGCATTTCCTCCCATGAATACTGTAAAAACCAGCTAAGGGATCCAAGGGTTTTCTATATTTTGCAATTTAGGCGATGGGCTGACAACCTGTCACTACAGCAAAATACCTACAAATCTATCTTAAATAACCCTCAAAACTTTGTCAGACGTGGCGGAATGACCTTTGTTTAGGTCGTTTTTGCTCTGCCAACCCAAGTAAATGGGATAAGGGCAAGCGAATGATGATTGCTCTGCCAACCTCATTTGGGATAAAGGCGTGATTATATGTATTTAGAGAACAGAAATAGACGCCAATAATTTTAGTTAAGATTTAGTTAAGTAGTGAGTGCGCTTGACGCATCAATAGCATTACCCGGTTTTGGATTTTACGAGCTTGGAAGACCCAGCTGGAGCTGAAACGTGGTAGTCTCCGTTAATAAAAAAAATATAATTTAAAAGGAAATAACAAAGGTAATTAATTGCAGGTATTACCGCTATTATTTTTCTAAGTATTTTTATGTCTCTTCATGACATGACAACATAGTTTTCCTTGTGTCCTATTTCGTGAAGTCAGGTGTTTCATTCAATACATTACATAGTGTATTTAAAATCTCAGAAAAAAATATAAGTTGTTGCAGAAATTGTGCATAATACGGTATGGTGCTTTGCTTACCGTTTCCTTCCTGTATTGGAAAAAATATATGTATGATATTAATTCTTGCGTAATTTACAAGTAGGCATTACCTTCTGAAATACATGTAAAGGTCGTTATAGCAAGACTGGTATTGGCTTTATAGAACAAGCGATTGTTGTGTAATAGTGGAAGGCCTTCGCCAGAGAGAAATGGCGTGTTGTTTCTTAACTCCTTGTCATCGACGATTGTTCGCCTTACACGTTTAAACTCTAAATACTAATGACAAAATGTCAATTGCAAAAGTTATGGCGTGTCATTACACCAACTCATATCTCGTGTCGACGTGTCTGTGCTGAGAATAGGCTGGACACGTAGACGACTGTTAAAATAGATTGATTGACGTATGCCTGTTTAAAATAACTAGTATAATAATATACAAACTATTACTTATTCCTAATTTATGAACTAGTAAATAAAGAAACTCCCACGTCCTATATGCCAAACTTACGAGGACTCTACGTACGTCGACTACTATGAAAGAGAGTACCTATGAACTGATGACTTCATCCTATATGTGGGTAGGATTCGAGGTTCAATGCTTCATGATGCGGCATTAATAGCGACCTTGTTACTTTCTCATGTTTGGGTGTTTGAATAAATCATATTGTTAGTACAATTAGATACTTGCCCCGTTTAGTATTGTCGTGACTAATCCGAACCAGGTGTTCAAATCACTTAGTGGTGCCAATTTCTATAGTTTCCTGGAACGAGATTACGTGTTTCGCGATCAGGGTGGTGTGGTGTGAGTAAATAATGAGATTGTGTACAAACATTGATGCGCGGGAGCAAGCAAGTCGCGCAGTATAACTGTTTGGCCGGTATTATGCAACTTGAGACATCTCCCCGCGTTCCTCTCGGCCCCCTCTTCAGTCCATAGTGTGATGCGCAGAACCTGCAGTGTAATTAATTACACACGTTTTAACTTTAAATGCAAAATACGTAATTTTACCGAATAGGCCGGTATAGTGATATACATTTCAATCTAAAATTGCCCTCAATATTTTTAAAGACTAGTTAGAAACGTCTTTTACTATGAGTTTCACGCTCTGCCTACCCTATTAGGGATAAAGGCATGGCTTGGTGTGTATGGTTATCTGAAAAGACACTACTGCTGCCGCATTTTTTTAGTAGTCGTGTAGTACGTTTTTTACCGAATCTAACCGTAATTTTATCTCCCTTTTACCACTTACCGAATATGCGATTAAATATAATTCAATTTATTAATCAGGTAGGACGGAGGTAGGTACGTACTTTTGCTGATAACTAATATTTGTTCGTAAAATTATGATGTCGCAGTCGGTGTCATATAAACATGATCATATGTTGAAATATTGAGTTAGCATACAACAATATTAATATTGTCAGCTCTTTAGAATCATAATGAAAACTGATTGGCTTACTTGTTTGTATTGAAAGGAGGGTTAGCCCTCGACGTTTCGATCCTATACGAGGATCTTCATCGAGAGAGAAGAAAGTCACACTCCACCGCCCGCCAGGTGCAACCTTCGGCTGCTCCGTTTTCATTATGGATATACTTGTTTATTAAGAATCAATTTAAAATGACACTTCTTTTTCTCAACAGGATTCTTTTTGTTTTTGAAAAAGACAATCAAAAGATAGTCGGCTGATGGGGAAACTCTTACGTATTTTTTAAGAGTCTTCAAGAACCCAGTGTTCTACAGTTTTTGCTTGTAGAAAGGTTCAAATCCATACATAATTAAAAAAAGGCTTTAGAATACCTTGTACGTACTAGATGATAAGTATCACCTATTTCAATATGCTGTAATAATGCTTGGAATAGGAAACATACTATTAGGTACATACATACATATAGTCACGCCTTTATCCCTAATGGGGTAGGAAGAGCGTAAACGACTTAAACGAAGGTCGTTCCGCCACGTCTGACAAAGTTTTGAGGGTTATTTAAGATAGATTTGTAGGTATATTGCTGTAGTGACAGGTTGTCAGCCCATCGCCTAAATTGCAATATACTGAAACCCTCGGATCCCCTTAGCTGGTTTTTACAGCATGCCCGGGAGGAAATGCAGCTGGCACATTTTATGTTTTTCTCTCGCTCCCAGGCCAGCATGGAAGACCTACTATTAGGTACCATTAGATAACACTTGATGTGTTAATAATAATTAATTAAAACAATCACGTCTGTTTATAATAAACTGTAGAAGTTAGATAAATAAGTTAATTGACTTACGCAATCCTTTGTCAGGTATTCTGACATGGCTATAGACCAACTGACTGTTATTTTATCTGTTATTGAAAACTCAAGTGTTTTAAGTAAAAATATAGCGTAATTTAAATGACCTCAATTTCATCCACGCCGGTTTTTTGAAATAAATCCGGTTATTGATTTTTTTAAGTTCTACTTTACGCTTTTCCTGGTTATTGTTTGCAACGGGGTTAAAGTAAGCCTCAAGTTTGCCTTGCACTCGTAGATCTTGCATGTGCTCATGATCGGTTAACTCGTCAGCACGTTCCGTCAACTCCAGGTGTTTTCATATAAAGGTTACCAATTGCTAACTCCCGTGGTGCATAAGGTGCATCGATGAATAACGTGGTTGATAAGAGGTGCAGGTGGTGATGCCGCGTGTCCCGTACAGGTGGCAATGGCGGCTGGCGTGACATCGGAACACCGAACAGCTGATAGTGCGGCCAAGTTCATTACCGTTCCGCGCAAATCGATTTGCCTTGGTTCCGCCTCCCCACCGCTTTCCAATGCAATACTTTTTCTTATCTCCACATCGATGACGGCTCGATTTTGATTTGCGGCAGGTACCAAAGTTCACTCGCTTTATCGAGGTTATTGGAAAAGTCATCGGTGTTTTAATTATGTAGATGTATTATATTGACTATTAGGTATGCTATTTTTATATTGATTGTAAGACTATCGCTTCATAAGAAAGTGAAAGAGCTAATACACCATGGCGGCTTTACTAGGACGTAGCCCGTGGTTTGCTCACACCATGTCCGGTTTGTCGATTAATCGGTTACATCGACCGTTAAGTGGAAAGATTCGACATAAAACTCACACTGGTTCCATCACGGTTCCATGTTATCTTTCTTTAAGAGAGGTTTTCTGAGAATAAGTATTAAAGTCAAACTGTGAATTAGTCTCCACGTGAGGTCACCAAACTTTGTTTATTTGCTCATTTAGGAAGGTTGTTCCGACTGAGAATCAACAGGAAAATATTATTCCACGAAATATATGACTAATATATCGAATCCATTAATACCTCGTATAAAATTCAGAATGAATCTACCTATAGATGTGATAAGGCGATTTACTCCCTGAAATTATAATTGAGATTGGTTAAAATAAAATCGTCATGCATTTTCATTTAATTACGCTTTACCGATTCTACCTGGACCGCTTGTAGAATAAATATAGGTATTTTGTATTCAACAATTGAAGTAACCTTCTGCCTTCTTCTTTCCAGTCACATAACAAAGACGACGACATGGGAGGACCCACGGAAGTCTCAAGCGGCACAGGCAATGTCCAACACTGTACAGCATCAGAGTGCTGAAACTCTACTCACGCAGACTCCACAGCCCATCCCCACACCGACTACACCAGGTAAGATACCAATATCACCATGGTTTTACATGGTAGGTACCACAATAGTACGTGGTTAGTATTTTGCAAGGGTATTTTGTGATGATCGTTTGACAGTAGTCAAATCTGACAAAAAGGAGATCAAATATGTTGGATTTCTGAATTTTTACTTTTTATACATTGATTTAATTGACATACATACATGAATTTACGTCTATGTCTTTTGCGGGGTAGGCAGGGGATCAAGGATTTTTATAAGGGGCCAAGATATCGGGCTGAATGTTGAGAAAGAGTTGATCCAAACCAAGTAGTTCTTCTAATGACTCTGGCACTAGAAGTGACTCGGGCACTAGAGATACTGGTATGTATGTATGGTGGTGGTCTATATTGGAATAGTTTGGAGTACAAAGCTAACAGCAATCGCATTAAGATCTTTTCTTTTAAAACTTTTAATATAAATTCTTACCCTGACGTGTTCATATAAATTGTATATTATGCGGCATTCGTTATATTCTCTTTGATGTCGTCCAGCTATCACAACATCAAGCTTTTAATGGACGCTACATACTTCAATTGGAATTGTGTTGGATAAACTCCGCCATAATGAGAACTATCATTGAAAGCTTGAAATATTCTATTTAATAAGACTTTCAAATATGGGTTGGCTGTGGTTATTGTAATTAATAAACAATCTGTATTAGTTTGGCGATGTTACATAAATACGCGTCATATATATTGGATTTTATATTTTCTAGTAAAACAAAGTGGAAAACATCAAAATATGGTTTTCCTTCAAAGAGTCATCGTTATTTATAGATAACTTTCTTTGTAATAATAATATGTTGCAATTCACCATAATGTGTCATTTGAGCTTGTAGCGTGTGTACGTATTAGCTAAGTCATTAATTAGTAATTTGAAGTGTTTCTAACTAATTTACTGTTCGAGTATTGTAAACTGCAAAAGGGTTTTCAACGCGTGTAAACGATTCCCTGCTCTCATTTTCACGTGATCTAATTGGCCACAGAGCTTCGTTTAAAAATATCATGGAACTAAAATAAAAACAAGTAAATAACCCGAATTCTAAAACAGATTTTATGACGGGAATTAACGCGTTGTTTCCGTCGGTCGATGCGAGACGAGCGTTGAAAGGTGTTCGGAAAATACATCGGTGTCGCGGCGCGTGCGCGGGCGCCTGGTGGCGGGTGGCGGGTGGAGGTGGCGCCGCCGCTTACAGCCGCCGGTTGCGACACGTCCGCCCGACCCGACGCCGCTCGTACATCTCCCACCGGGTCCTTTGTCAAATCACCGCTGAGAAAACATTAATCTCCAGCGTTTCACTGCTCTCATTTACGTATTTCAACACTCTCCATGTGTTTTCTACTGAAACCCACTGGGCACCGGAATGACGACTTCATATGTTTTAAGGCAAATCGAGTATTGCGTCGTCACCGCAGCGTGTCACGTGGACCGTTCCGTATTATGCATTCTTTCTTGAGAGTCGAGTGTTTACTTGAATACGTGCCCTAGTCACGTTCCAGCGGAGTAGCTTCTGCCGACGACTGGCAAGCGAGCGCCAAGCGGCGGTACTCCATATAACCTTATCTTTGTTTTAGAACTGACACAAACAACTCTATCTAAGTGGTTCACCTGACATTACAAATAATAATGTTTCCATTGCGCATTCCGGCATAATCTGGTGCCGTGATAACACCTTTTCGCCGCGAATAACTTTCCTATGATGGCATCGTTGGAAAATTTTTGAAAAACACAGAATGTGCCAGCTGCATTTAACATAACATAATCTGCTAAGGGACTCGAGGGTTTAGGTGTATTTCAATTTAGGCGATAGGCTGACAACCTGTCACTATAGAGATACACATTTCAGTCTAAGATTGCCCTCAAAACTTGTCAGATTTGTTGGGACGACCTTTTCTATAGTTGTTTACGATCTGCCTACCCGGTTCGGGATAAAGACGTGATTATATGTATGTATGTATACGTAATAAAATGAGTGGTGTCTGCCCTTGACGCTAATTACTATGTATAATTAGATTAGGTAATGAGCATTTGGTATATTGACGTCCGTTTAGTGGAAGCGGCGGAGCGGTTGGCACAATGGTTAGAACGTAACGTTAAGTAAGAGTCCAGTCGCTGCACTGTTGAGTAATGATGACAGTAAATTATGTTTAATTACATGCAGTAACTTCTAGGAAAATAATACTGTTTCTAAGTATACATACATTCTAAATAATTTTGACAGAGACTTAATGTTAACCGTTTTTTACGTGCGCTGTTTTTAATACTACATTCACTTCGCTTTGATAGAGCCGCTTAAAATTTCTTGTTTTGACTTTTTATGTATGGAATAATTATAAAACTCGATCCATCGTTGACTGTCTCTATTTAATCTCCGAATTAAACTAAGACCAAAGGCAACGTTATTTGAAATGGGCTGCCTTAAGATATTTTAATCCAGAACTGTATTTCAACAATAACTTGTTTCTAAAATTGTTAGGTGCTAATTCGTTTAGTTTTTCGTCAATTTTGGAAGTTTATAACATAACTGTAATGTGTAAAGCACACGTACTTCGTGTATATACCTATCTATCTATTACATACGTACATACATATAATCACGCCTTTATCCCTACTGGGGTAGGCAGAGCGTAAACGACCTAAACAAAGGTCGTCCCGCCACGTCTGACAAAGTTTTGATGGTTAATTAAAATAGATTTGTAGGTATATTGCTGTAGTGACAGGTTGTCAGCCTATCGCCTAAATTGCAATATACAGAAACCCTCGGATCCCTTAGCTGGTTTTTACAGCATGCCCAGGAGAAAATTCAGCTGGCACATTCTATGTTTGTCTCTCGCTCCCAGTCCAGCGTTGAAGTATTTATTATTGTTAAAGAAAATAATTAAATTGCTGATGATGTAAATATACGCACGTGATTGTTTCATGACCATGATTCAGACATTAAAAACACCTCTACTAAATAGGTGTTTGTGGAATAAGTTAATGTATTTTCACTGCCAGAATTAGTGAAACCATGATAAAGAGTCGGCGATGTGTGTATTTCTGCTACAATTAATATTAAATCAAAAAAGATACTTATGTATTGGACCAATCTAAAATTTACAATCTAAAATTACCCTAAATTTTTGTCAGCCGCGTCTGACGAAAGCGCCTTTTACGAGGCGTTTAACGCTCTGCCTAAGGGTAAGGGTAAGGGATAAAGGCGTGATTTTATGTATGTATATATGTATGTATGTATTGGACCTTCCATACAATAAGTGTCAATAATGAGACTACAGATTTTTTGTCTGAGACTTTTTTGTCATTGATTCTCACTCTTAAAAGGCATAATATATATTATGATATTGCTGGCCTGGAAGCGAGAGAAAAACATAGAATGTACCAGCTGCATTTCGTCCCGGGCATGCTGTAAAAACCAGCTAAGGGATCCGAGGGTTTCAGTATATTGTAACCTAGGCGACGGGCTGACAACATATCACTAAACCAATATACTCGTACCTAGATCCATCTTAAATAAACCTTTAGAAATGAGGGTTATTAAGATAGATTCACTACAGCAGTATACATACAAATCTATCTCAAAACTTTGCCAGACGCGGCGGAACGACCTTTGTTTAGGTCGTTTACGCTCTGCCTACCCCATTAGGAATAAAGGCGTGATTATATGTATTTTATATGATTATATGTTGCGGTGAGTACAGTTGTTGTTTATGAATGATCGGGTGTTTGCGAGTGTAACGCGAGTGACCGAGGCGGCTGCTACATCCGCCGCTGAATCATTCTGCGACTGCGCCAACTCGCGAACAGTGTTTAGGGCTGCTTTGTTATCAGACCATCACTTTTATCCTAGTTTGTTCAATATACGGTATATAAAGCTATAGTTGCAGTGAGTACAGTTGTTGTTGGCGAATGATCGGGTGTTTGCGAGTGTAACGCGAGTGACCGAGGCGGCTGCTACATCCGCCGCTGAATTATTCTGCGGCTGCAAAAGGTTCCAAAGATGTTGATATTGGATCTGCCATAATTTGAGGATTAAAACTGCTTCGAAGCTCATCATAGTTAATTTAATATAAAACATACACGTATTTATCTTCTGTCGAACTAAAGGGACGGAAACAATCTAGAAAGAGGCACCCAGCACGTCTGTTTAAAAACACATAAGCGATACACGTAGGTATATGAGGTACACTACAATTTTGTATCTTCGCCTTATTATAATCTAGCATAAACACGTTCGCCAACACAAAATAGCATTAAAACAAAAACAGACAACTGTATAAATTAAGTAGAGCAAGGTGTTTGGCAGCCCTACGTATGCGAGGTGCGCGGGCGCACGTCTGGCGCCGCTGTTTTCTTGGACCGAGCTCCGACCTTCTGGTGACCACCTGACCAAAGATCACGTGCCCTTACTCCCAAGTATTAATCACCATATCTTACGCGCCCATTAAGGAAACCTCCTGTGACTGTTGCGACTGAAATAGACGCACTTGTTCGTGTGTAATGTTGATGATATTTGTGTGGTATCAATAAGGGTATTGCACCAAGAGTTCTAATTTTTTTGTCGCTTAGTGATTCTTTCGATCGTTGCATATTTTAGGGAAGGCCAGGTCCTGCATTAGAATTTTAGTAACTGTTATTTAGTTCTGTATGTCTCAGTTAGTAGGATATGGTGCAAAGCCCGCATAAGAAAGAACCACCCTGCTATTTTTGCTACAGATGTTTTTGGACTTCTGTGTGAAAGCCAGCAACGTAATGTCAAGCATAAAGCACATGAGACATTACATTACCTCATGGTCACACGGGACAACGCTCTGATCTTAAAAACGACATCTCAGCATCCTGTAACGAATCTATCTCTCTTTTCCAGCAAAGAGTACAACCAATAGCACACCGTCAGATCCCCTCGGTCCACTACCTGAAGGATGGGAGCAAGCCGCCACGCCCGAAGGAGAGATCTACTTCATCAACCACTCGGCGCGAACCACATCCTGGTTCGACCCTCGAATACGTAAGCTATTTTCATATCTTGGCCTTAAGGTTATCGAATAATTAGTTTTCCGGTGACAATAAGTTGGAACTAGTAATATCACTTGATATCAAGATAATACGATGACAAAAATGCTTAACAAAGCCTGTAACGTATACAAAGATTTTTTTCCAGTATACATACATACATTTAATCACGCCTTTATCCCTAATGGGGTAGGCAGAGCGTAAACGACCTAAATAAAGATCGTTCCCCCACGTCTGACAAAGTTTTGAGGGTTGTTTAAGATATATTTGTAGGTATATTGCTGTAGTGACCGGTTGTCAGCCCATCGCCTAAGTTGCAATATACAGAAAACCTTGAATCCCTTAGCTGGTTTTTACAGCATGCCCGGGCGGAAATGCAGCTGGCACATTTTATGTTTTTCTCTCGCTCCCAGTCCAGCATGGAAGTACATAATATTCTAATGAACAAAATGACACGATGACAAAAATGCTGAACAAAGCCTGTAACGTTTACAAAGTTTTTTTTCTTCAGTATACGTACATACATATAATTACGCCTTTATCCCTAATGGGGTAGGCATAGCGTAAACAGCCTAAACAAAGATTGTTCCGCCACGTCTGAAAAAGTTTTAAAGGTTATTTTAGATAGATTTGTAGGTATATTGCTGTAATGACAGGTTGTCAGCCCATCGCCTAAATTGCAATATACTCAAACCTTGGGATCCCTTAGCAAATTTTTACAGCATGCCTGGGAGGAAATGCAGATGATTTTCGATTTTCTCTCGCTCCCAGGCCAGCATGAACGTATCAATATACTTAAAGAATACTAAATATTGACTAGGACACTCCCATCTTTACTCAAATCTTGCCGTTACGATTTTATTGGGTGGTATTTGTTGACGTATATCGTTGTCCCATGTCAAACCGGTACAATACTAGATAGAATAAAGTGTCGCAGGTGTGGTATCGTCTACAACTTATTTATTCATTAGAATATTATGTAAATTACTTACCAAAGTCTATAAATATAAAGGCCGATGACCAATCATCCTAAGGGGTGTGATGTTTTAACTGTTTGTACCTACCACGTTGTACGAAGTCCAAACCATTGTTTTAAAACTGTCAAGCTACGGGTTTCCCGGCTTGCGGTAAATATGGTATGGATTTAAATATTCTGACGTCTTTGACCGACAATAACATACAATAACGTCAAACAATATTTACCTACTTTGAATGATTAATAGTATAGTGTAAAGTTAAATATGGTTTCATCCGTTCAAATCCACCGCAGGAAAATTCCTTTAATAAACTTTCCTAAATGATAAGAAGCTCGTAATAACCTCATCGTCTGCTAAGAACATCTGAATTTCAATATCGCTAGCACGCTAATTTACGTCCAACTAATTTTTAAAGTAAAACTTGCAATATTTTGCCCGATTTCATTGGTTAGTTTCGTTAAAAGCAGTTCTGATTGGTCACAAAAGCTAAGCTAATCAAATCAATTTCATCCAATTAAACACGTTTCTAACGAGTGTTTTCTTCTCGTGTCGTGTCACCACTGTGGTGCCAGCACCAGACAATAGAATGTTTTCGCCAGGCACCACAGTGCGACAGCATAGAAGAGGTTAACATGCGTAATCATATTTCGACACAATACTTCCTCACAACAAATGATATCCTGTCACTACAGCAATATACCTACAAATCTATCTTAAATAACCCTCAAAACATTGTCAGACGTGGCGGAACGACCTTTCGTTTTGGTCGTTTACGCTCTGCCTACCCCATCAGGGATAAAGGCGTGATTATATTCATGCATACTTCCTTGTTGGACTATAGGAATGCCATAGAAAGTAACTGGCTGCTTTCCTCCCGGGCATACCGTCTTCTTCTTCTGTCGTGTAACCAAGTAAAGGAATACTAAGACAATGTTTCATATTGATAAAATAGTATTCTATTAACACATAGATAATCATCATCTCCCTAGCCTTTTCCCGTATCTTACGGGGCGGCTACCTAATCTAGGGGATTGAACGAGGGTACTGGTTTTACACAGAGCGACTGCCATTTAACCTCCGCAACCCGGAAGGGAAATCAGACCCAATCCTAGATTAGGTCAGAGTTTTCAAGCCGCCAATGCTTATTACTGGTCTCTGATATGGCTTAGCGACTAATATCTACTGTATTAAACGATGTTAACCGGGACCAACGGCTTAAAGTGCCTTCGGAACTCGGAAAAAGCGCCGACTAAACGTACATATGAAATTCGAAAATTAAAAAACACATTGGTACGTGGTGGGATTCGAACCACGACCTTCCGCTCAGGCGGCAGTGGCCCTATCCAATACACCATCGGGCTCTAAGGGCGCACATAGGTTATATGGTGTTTTTAATGTATCTAAATGTGGTTTAGAATAGAATAGAATATAATAGAAAAAAAATATTATTCATGACGTCACAAACACAACACAGTAAATACATTTTTAAAGAAAAACAGAAGAAACGAAAGTGAAACAAATAATGAAATGAGAATATCTATTATCTAATCTGTGATAGACGTATCTAAAAATAAACAGTTAATGCTACCGGAATGTGCGTGTCGCGACGTCACAATAAAAGGACCCACTCAGCTTATGCCGCGATCTTGAAAGACGCTGGTATTCTCGCCTGACGCTGGTTTTATGATGTTTCCAGCACAACACTTGCAACGCACGCCGGCAGCCAATGCCGGGCTAGCGGGCGGCGGCTGGGCCAACGCGTCGATACAGGCGTGCCAACAGAAGCTGCGGCTACAGTCGTTGCAGTTAGAGCGGGAGAGACTCAAGCAACGTCAGCAGGAGATCATGCGACAGGTGAGATTGTAGCGATAGATGGCGCCACAGCAAGAAACACAAGTTCTGAAACGCGCTATCGAAGTTTTCTCAGCGAACTGCATATATACAAGTTCTATCAGTTTTGTGATCAGGGGACCGAAGTCCAGCCGGATATGTTTAGAACTTGTCCACCAGGCGGAGGTAGCTTACTGTCCGCAATATTTCCCTTAATGTGTGTATTTAGGTATAAGTTTATTGGTCCCTATTGGACCAGTCTTGTTTATATAATAAAACGAGTGTTATTTCAGTTTTCCAATCAATAAGCAAACAATCGCACCTCTGAAGGTCGTATATGGGCATCAATTCAAATATTAATTGTTTCAACATACATACATATAATCACGCCTTTATCCCTAATGGTGCAGGCAGAGCGTAAACGACCCAAACAAAGGTCGTTCCGCCACGTCTGACGAAGTTTTGAGGGTTGTTTAAGATAGATATGTAGGTATAATAATAGTTTCAAACAATCGAGAAAGTTCGTATTAGCGTTGATTCGTAGATTTATTGTATAAAACTGTTGTTTATTTGGCCCTAAAGCTTAGACCCTAAAGGATATGTTACGATGTGTGGAGTACGTCCTCATCTGATAAATTTAGGGCTTCGTATGATAGCAGCTGATCAAGTTGTCTTTGCACAAACTCTGAAATCTCCAATACTTTTCTTTTCTAGCTTCAAATAATTTTCTAACAATTGCATATTTCCTCGTTTTCAGACCGAAATGATGGCGCGGCAAGCCTCCTCCATCGTCTCCTCTCTCGTCACAAGCACTCAAGTGGCCAACACAGAGCTGCCCATAGACCCGTTCCTATCGGGCCTGACTGACCACCAACGACAGGAGTCAGCTGACAGCGGACTGGGCATGGCTGTCACACAGGCAAGTCATATGTTCTATCAAGTAATACAAATCACGCATCTATCCTTTACGGGGTTATGCTGAGCGTAAAACGCCTAGTAAGAGGCATAATAAAGTAGGTCATTTTAAAATGAAATGTGTATCGTTACATCGGGTGCAAGAGACAGCATCCCACAAACTGATAGGGGTTGCTAAATCAACGATACTGAACAATTTTCACCAGGATTTTTTTGCTGGAAGGAGAATATAAATAGGCTTTTCCATACAAATTGACTGATCGAGATGGTCATTTTGGATGGAAAAGCAAAAAAACAATTCTGAATGAATTTCCTGGTGAAACTTGTTCAGTGTCGTTGACTAAGCAACCCTTATTTATCAGTTTGTGGGGTCCCTTACACCCCGTATGGACTAGTTGTCAGTCGATCGCCCAAATAACATTGCACTGACTACGGTCATTCACTTACTTATTGGTCGTTATCCAACGACATGTATAGGGACTTCGGAGCCTCTTCTCGTTCTAAGGGTCGTCTAGAAGAGACGTGTGACTTATCGCACACAGCGATAAGGCAGTTTTTGTCACATTGTTTGTAAGCTTAATGTATTGTATATTCTTGTAACTAGATCTTATTTAAATTCTTATTTTACTTCCATGCTGGTCTGGGAGCAAGAAAATCATAGAATGTGCCAGCTGCATTTCTTCCCGGGCATGCTGTAAAATCCAGCTAAGGGATCCAAAGGGTTTCTGTACTGTCTGGCTGACAACCCGTCACTACAGCAATATACCTATAAATCTACCTTGAACATCCCTCAAAACTTTGTCAGTCGTGGCGGAACGATCTTTGTTTAGGTCGTTTCCGCTCTGCCTACCCCATTAGGGATATAGGCGTGATTATATGTATGTATATATTTTTGTAAAGAGATCTTATTTAAAAGAGTTGTTACTTACCTACAGTCATACTCCATGCCGCACACCCCTGAGGACTTCCTGTCGGGCATGGACGACCGCATGGACTGCACGAGCGAGGCGAGCGCCAACCTCGACTCCGCCGACATCACGCTGGGGGACAACATCGACTCCACAGACGATCTGGTACCTTCCTTACAGGTTATTGTTGACTAACTGGCTTTTTAATACCGTAGCTTACTGTATAGAACTCCTCTCGTCTCGAGATTCTGTATTTATATTGACAAATAAGTAAACTAACGCTGTCATTTGTTGTAGTCAAAGCGAGTTTGACTCTGCCGAGATGGGATTGTGTAGATAAATTGTAACTTGGTTTAGCTCTTGCCTATAACCCATAATCCAATCTTAATCCATGTAAATGGCAGGAATTAAAAAGACCTGTCTTAGAGGAACCATATAGAAGGATTTATATGACTAAAGTGCATAAGTCTTTCCTTTCCTTATTCTTTCTTTGTGACAGGTATTTTTAATTCCTGGCAGGGAATATTGATTTGCGATGCCGGGTCAGAATAGCATCAGCCCACCTCTAATATTGATTTGCGATGACGGGTCAGAATAGCATCAGCCCACTTCTAATATTGATTTGCGATGCCGGGTCAGAATAGCATCAGCCCACCTCTAATATTGATTTGCGATGCCGGGTCAGAATAGCATCAGCCCACCTCTAATATTGATTTGCGATGCCGGGTCAGAATAGCATCAGCCCACCTCTTCACGTTAATATCCACGGAAATTACGCTACGTGCGGAGATCTATATTCAGTAGTTAACTATTGCAGCTGATGTTTACAAGTAGTAGCAAACAATTTTTCATACCTCACCTACCTTCTTTGCTTTGTCAGGATTATTATGTACAACTATTCAGCAAAACTAACGTAAATCTTTTCTTTTCCAGTTGAGCGAGTTCACAAATGACATACTTCTGGACGACGTGCAGTCGCTGATCAACTCCACGCCCAGCAAACCAGACAACGTGCTCACCTGGCTCTAAGCCATACCCACGACCTATAGGTCACACGCGACCTATAAGTCACAAGACGCCAGGGCGCGGCGACCTGCAGGTCACACGCGACCTTTTGGTCACACGAGACCAGGGCGCGGCGACCTGCAGTTCTCACGCTAACTATAGGTCACACGCGACCTATAGGTCACACGAGGACAGGGTGCGGCGACCTGCAGGTCACACGCGATCTTTAGGTCACACGCGACCTTTAGGTCACACGCGAGCTTTAGGTCACACGAGGCCAGGGCGCGGTGACCTGCAGGTCACACGCGACCGGCAGGTGACGAGAGGCCAGTGCGCGGCGACCTCTAGGTAACGTACCGACACAGTACTTACCGGATATACAATGACAGTTACAGTAGTGTGTGAGTGAGTGCGGGATAGGGAGTAGCTTACTGTATAGAACTCCTCCCGTCTCGGCATTTATTAGAATGAGAACTCGCGGAGTTCTATAAAGTAAGCGATCGCTTCACGTCCGAGTCTGATGCGATGTAACGTTTATAATGTTAGTGTTTGTGGGGCATTCGAGGTAGCCCGAAAGATTACGATTCTGCACGCTACCTGTTTGATTCAGTTCAAAAGTAAATGGGCTAAGTAATGTTAAGTAGGCCATGACTATCATAATGGCTAGTCATATTTAGTATCTAGATCGACTGCGGGCCGGCAAGCCTTCTTTCTTAGCTGAAAGGAGTCGCGTTGCTACCGAACTAATGTAAGCTAGGTTTCCCATGTTCTTGCACTGAGACTATCGGAAAGCCTATTCTGAGTCATCGTATAAGGTATAGAAGATTAACTGACACTATTTTAAGTGTAAATGAAGATAATGAATAAGAAAAGTTTGCAGAGAATGTAAAAGTACTTTGACATTCTCTGCTAAGTTGTAATTAAAAAACTTTTCATTTAAACCTTAAATAGTTCCAGTTACCTTTAACTCCGATGACAAGTGGGTCGAACGCGCGACTGTATTTCTATATTAATAAAAATTATGATTGTGATAACATCTCGACATAACAGTGCCTTATTGTGCCTTTATAAAATGTATTTATTGCGTTTTTGTAACTTTAGATAATGTTGAATTATTTCTACTTTTTCTATGTTCAAGTTTATTGTGTATTGATGAATTGGACATAATTAAAAACTATATTATAGTAACGTGTTTTGTCTACTTACCGTCCTTGTGTATTTTCGAGATTATAGTTAGACGTTAAGTTTTATAGTTAATCGTGAATTAGACAATAATGTTGGCAACTACTATTATTACTTTTGTAATGTTTGGTTGGTATGTAACTTTATGCATGTTTATGGGTGCAGCTAGCTAATAACATAGGTTATATTGTGGTGTGCGAGGGGCGCCGGGGTACGCACTACTAATATTAAATAAACATATCTACAAATAAATAGATAGGCGTCCAAACTCGATCGCTCTCGCTCTGATTGTGTATGCCTGAGTGAGACGGCATGCGGTTTGGCGGCCTATCTGTAATTGTGGCGCGCGGCCCGGCGCCGGCTGCGTGAGCAGTGCAATATCGTGACTGATGTCTTCTATGGATTCGATATCCTAAAATGGTGCCAACTGTTCTTAAAAACATATTTTCGATATATTTACTATCTAAGTATTACTTCTATATTATCATCGACGTGCCTTTGTCACGGATATCGCTAGACGCGGCAGGAACTCTTCTCAAAATTATGTTTAGCCCACCTAGTCTTTAGATTTTCGTGTGAGTGTAATGAATTCAGCTAGCTTGATTGGAAACTTTAATAGGCCTTTATTGAATGCTACATTGAAAACTTTGCCATATTAGTACTATTATTCTTATAAGACTTAATGTAATCTTCAGTTATGAACTTATGTTAAATAGCAGTATATAGCATCTTGCATAACTTGTAACTAGGCGTAATGGTGCTGGGTTTATGATACAAGTTTAATTTTATGTACTGTACATGTACATCCAATCGTTGTACTTTATTATATGTCGTGTTTTAATTCTATGCCGTAAGTCGCGATGCTTTTTATATTGTTCGAATATTCATTCTTAAATTATCTTAAATAATCTATTCTTTAAAGCAAACTGATCTAATTCTACCCTATGACTAAACAAGAACTTGCATTCATAATCTTTTAAAACATTTTCTTTTAGTTCCTTTTGCATATATATATATATTTTCCTTATTTGTTATCAAATATTGTTTTCAAATATTTCTCCTACATAGCCCATGTTTTCCTTATACATCGAAAAACATTCCATGTTGTCATATTGCTAACCAGTAATGGCTTTACAGACAAAGAAAAGGAACAGTAAAAATAAAAGTAAATAAATTTATTATAGAAACAATTTTATCATTTTATTCGGCGATTATTTGTAGTTCGGCATCCTGCTCTCATTCAATGGAAGTCAACCGAGCACGAAATAATATTCGAGACAATATATTGAGTATCATTTGGTTTATTTCTTATATTATATAAGTAAGTCTTTACCTTACAAACATATCTACGGTCTGACACAAGATGCAAGTTTTCTCTGTAGTAGTGTATGTAACATTACGTCTTATCAATGTTATTAATATAACAATGAAATTAAATGTGTCAAAGTAAATAATTTACAACAATTTCATTGTAAATAATTCGCTATTCTTATAATGAATTAAATAAATATTTGTTTTAATACCTAAAACATTTTTCATTTCTTTCACACTTTCCTCCATCACAATTCGTTTCTGGGTAGTTTCTGAATCAACGAAAAAACAATTTATTTATTTGTTAGTTTAATTTAGTTTATTTGTAATTTATTTAAGCATATAAATATTTACAGCATAAGCACTTAATTTACCATGCGTCATTTTCTTCACAAGTGTACCTGTGGAGAGATATATGATATTAGATTTGCAAGCGTTAGTAATATAAATTAAATAGGTAATTAAGTCAAATAAATGATTAATTAGTGCAAAGATTAGCATAAGCCACACCACAGAAAATGTGCTCAAAACTCATGCAAAATAAATAGAATTTGCATTTCTGTTGATTATGACGATTCTTCAAGCACAATTTCCGGGGATCTGTAGAAGTAAAAGATTGTTAAAAAATATTAGTATAATAGTATCTTTGCCTTAATTACTATACTACGTTTTTAAACAATGAATTCCTTTTTGGAAGGTTTATCCTTATCAAGTTCAGCCTAGCTAAGAAAAAGGTACATACAATTTACACGTGTAAATACTTGTAAAAGTTAATTTTGTTCATGGTCGATGGTACTGTGAAGTCTTTCTATTGGTCATTAGATTAGCTATACTCTGGTTACTGGTCACCAAACGCGTCCGGCTAGCAATATCTAATAGAAAAGATATCCGACCATAGCCACTTCCAGAGAATATTAAGTTATACCCACAACCATCTTATTTTAAAAGACTTATCTTACCGTTTTTTCGAAGAATCTCTCATCCTTGGGCAGCTCCCTGTGAGTGGTAAGCTGCTTGAAGTACTCCACGGATAGTTTAGGAGTTCTAGGCCTTGCTGGATCGGTGATGTTCACATAGTAGAAGCCGAAACGTTCTCTGAAATTGTAATTTTAGCTGTAATAATAATAGTTCTCTCACCGATTTTCGGTGATGGCGGCCAATCTCCCAGAGATCTGTCAACTGCGCCGGACTAGTTTTTAATGCTCAAGTGTTTGCGCTACACACAGGTGCACTATCTATTCCTTCAATCTCTTATTCTGATGGGACAGATTGACTGACACGACCAGAGAAATCAGGCGCAGGACGTCTATTTACATGCCCATCCGACATCATGGATCATCTTACTTTTAGGACAATTAGGTGATCAGCCTGCAATGTTCTAAGCAAACTAGAAACAACAACACAAAGTCATTATCCCCCGCCGGGAATCGAACCCGGGACCTCCGGGTCGACAGCCCATGACTCAGACCGCTAGACCACTAAGGCAGTTTTAGTTGTATGGATAGAGGTGGATGCAATCCTCGTGTGAGATAGCTCGTCAAATTTCTTAACAACTTCAGTTCTTTTACCGCTGTTGAATCATTTTGATCAGTGCTGGCTAGCAGGGATTCAGCCCATGATCTTTATTGACCTTTACTGTGTACCATGGAAGAGAATGTGCACCATTTTACTCTCAGTTAAAACTTACGAGAATCCAGCGCGCCATTCGAAGTTGTCCATAAGAGTCCAGGCGGTGTAGCCCAGAACTTTCACGTGGTCATCGTAGATCACGTTCAGTATTTCGGAGAGGTAGTCCTGCAAAGAAATACAAAAAATCATTACGTACGAGTAGGTTGTACGGAATAAAATCACAACTATTTTCTTTACGGGGTAGGCAAAGGTTTCGAAGGTGTTGGCATTTCTTGGGTTGAGTTCCTCTATTTGTTTTTGCATTACGATGGCATGGCACATTCGATGTAAGTATTTTTTTACACTTCGGGTTTAGAATGAAAGCAAGTATGAACTTACATTGAAGTACTTGATGCGTCCGTAATCCTGAAGGGTTCCATGGTCAGAGAAGCCGTTCTCGGTGATGTAGATGGGAGCGTCGTTGTAAGAGCTCTTGCACCAACGCAGCAGATTCGCAAATCCAGTGGGCACCACCTGAAAACAAGTTTGTTATCTCCCATAATATTTTAATTGCAGGATAACTAAGTACTTCGGTGATCTAAAGTGGTCTGAGCATAGCTTTTTGCCGCTTTCACTCAGTTTCGTTAGCTCAATGCAGGCTGAATCACATGATTGTCTGTTAAGAGAAAGGATTCTGTATTTCAGACTGCACGTTTTGATGTCTTTATTTTAGGAGCGTTACACAAACATGTCAGATCGGATGGTTTAAAACTTTAATACTAGCGTTAAACGGGTCGTTCATCGACACGTAAACCCACGGAATAAAATAAGATTGTACGTTCACGTAATAATTCAATGTAAACAAAAATAGCCACTTGTCTGAACTCTCTGAATTCTACATCTTTCTTTATTGCCCATGTACTTTGTTAACTTACCCGAAGCCATTCAGAAGCGGAGTCTCCACCAACGTTCATAGTGGTAACAGCTCCGATATCCTTCAGCCACGAGGGAGACTTGGCGATGGGGTCTACTCCAGGACCAGTGATTAAATGCGTCGTGTAGTGGTTGATGCCGAGGAAGTCTGAGGTGCCCTTGATTCTGTTGATCCATTCTTCACTGAACTGCTCCAGACGAGGTGTCTTTAGGCCCTCAGCAGCACTCTGTTGCGCTACGTTAGCTACCATTACCGCTGGGTATCCGCCCTCTTCCGTGAAGATTGGGTGTGCAAACCAGCCGAACTGAAAAATAAAACACGTTTAATTGCTGTGGTAAATCACATATTCTGTAGAATACGCATAGAAATAGTCACTCACTTTGAACTGATTGGCAACTTCAGCCAAAGCAACATGCTCCTGATTGTCAGGGTCGCTAGGCTCATACCAGATAGAGTTGATAGAGATCATGATAGTTCCATTCTGTTTCGGCCTGTACGTCTCGTTGTAGAGATGGTACGCCTCAGCGTGGGCTTTCAGAAGAGTGTCACTGCACAAGTAGTTTCCAACTCCATTGCTGTCAACTCCCGGCGCCTTCTTCTCATCACCGTAAGCGTCTTCGCAGATTTCGTACGGTTCGTTGAAAGTGATCCACGACTTGATCTTGTCTCCGAATTCCCTGAAGCAGACATGGGCGTATTCGCGGAAGTAGTTCACCATTCTCGGGTTAGCCCAGCCTCCGAGGTCTTGTAGAGATTGCGGTAGATCCCAGTGGAACAATGTCACCTGGCAAGGGAAGAATCATGTGAAAAATAAGTTAGCATTCACTTAAATTGAAAGAAGAAGCAAAGCATTGCGTTTCGTTTCTCACACATTCATCACATAGGCAAAGTGCCTTCTAAACAAGAAGCAAAAAACTGTACAATCGATCGTACCAGAGGTTCAATGTTCTTCTCAGCGAGAGCATCAAGAAGGTCGTTGTAGTAGCGGATGCCATCAGGGTTGACGAAGTCGATGCGACCAGTGGGCAGAATGCGAGACCAGGAGAATGAGAAACGGTAGAAGTCAACGCCAAGAGCCTCCAACTCCTGCACATCCTCGTGGTAGCGGTTGTAGGAGTCACAGGCGATGTCGCCGTTGGTGCCATCAGCGATCATCCATGGCTTCGAGTGTGAGAAGCGGTCCCAGACATTCTCGGATTTTCCTAAAACATTACACGGAATTGTGGAATAGATCGTGAATACCTACATGGAAATAAATACAATAACTAAGCACAGAATATAAGGGGTGATAATTTGCTGATAAGACAGTGTTCAGAAAAGTAAGAAATGCCATAAGGTATAATAAAATGAACTAATAAAGAGGTGAAGTTTACAATTTGGCGTTCGTAATTTGCATAAAACAACTATAAATTCCGTATTTAATGATACCTAATTTAATTTGCAAAAGTTTTATCTAAGTTTTACAAGAAGTTAGGCACGTGTAATAAAAATAATGATGAGACTTGTTTACATCAAAAATCGACGTGGTAAATATCTATATGACATGGTAAAATTTATTTTAAAATATTATAAAGTAAGATAATCAATCAGTTCGTCTTCATCTTTATCGAAACGTAATCTACTCTGATCGAACAAACACTTCAAACTTTGTAAACATATTGTCACCATAAGATGAAGGGGGGCAGATAACCAGATAACTGGTTACCTGTAAAGGTATACTTACGAATACAACAAGTAAATAACTCTTCATCACATGATGTGATGTGGATTAGTGTTGACAGGTGACTTACCACTGACATTCCAAGCACCCTCGATCTGGTGGGCGGCTGTTGCTACGCCGAAAGTGAAGCCTTCGGGAAACTTGGTGTATTCGGCAAGTGCCCTGAAATATCAGAAAAACAACCCATAGTAAGATATATGCCCAAAGTATGGTTTAAAAGTCGCTGTTCACATTGTCCAGCACTTACTTTTAGGAAACGACGCAAAATGCGAAGGAAACGAAGTCTATCCTCAGCAAAAATATATATATTTAATCATCATCTCCCTAGCCTTATCCCGTATCTCACGGGGTCGGCTTCCTAATCTAGGGGATTGAACGAGGGTACTGGTTTTTACACAGAGCGACTGCCATCTGACCTCCGCAACCAAGAAGGGAAACCAGACCCAATCCTAGATTAGGTCAGAGTTTTCAAGCCGCCACTGGCCTCTAATATGGCTTAACGACTAATATCTACGGTATTAAACGATATTAACCGGGACCAACGGCTTATCGTGACTTCCGAAGCACGGAATTATACTGTGAATCTATATTTTTTGTCATCGAAGTTGTGGTATTGGATAGTTCAGTGCTTGTTCGTTGCTGCATTCAATGGAAAAATTATGAAAAATAATATTTAAATCAATAGCATTTCCTGTCGATAACTTTCAATTTCATCGATTTCCTTTGTGGACAAACTGGACAACTTATCATTTTTACGGACCTTTATTTGACATTTCCATCATCACATACTAGAGTGAATTGTATAATTGCAATTGTATTAATACAGCAGTGGATTCTGACAGCCTGGTCTGATTGCGTTAAGGGCATAGGGAAAGTAAAGAACATTGAACTTTTTTCCTTATTATAGCGGCAACCTTAAATGGTGTATGGAATCTGTAATTATGGACGAGGCGACAAAAGTACAATTCGTGAGGTGTTAAAGTTCGCAATAAAGGTGAACCACCTTTGTCTTATTCGATGTGAATTGTGAAGTTTTGTTGGGCGGAAGAAAGCCCTTTTATTTTTCTGCCCAAATAAGGGCCAAAATGTCAATGATTTTATGTTATCATAAAATTAATGATTAAAAACAACTGCCTGTGCAACTCAGTAGGTAATGGATGTCATCGGTTTCTTATGTCTGAAATTCGATATTAGACCAAGATTGTTTGTGTGTGGACTCGAATTACTCACCTACTCTTTCAGCTTCTAGTTTACAAAAAGTTTGCAAGAAATAAAAAAGTTACTCACCAATTTGATTAGCACGGTCAAGGTTTGATTACAAAAAACAATTAGCAAATAGCAAGTGCACATCTTGAATGGACTTGCCTCTATTGTGATTGTGACGTGATTTCCATATTTAGGCCAGTTAAGGCCATCTGCTTTTAATAAGCCACTGGCACGCCAATACATTTTGATCAAAAATTTTCTTGCTCCGTTTAAGAATAGAACATGTTCGGTTCGTGCCTTTAACAGTTAAAACCTTAAAATGTGCGATTTCATTGATTCAAAGATGTAAAATTGTAAATAAATTAGGTACTTACGTATGGCACAGAGCTATGAGTGCGATAACTGCGAGTCGAGCCATTATTTCGTGTCGCAGTGTCGACCGGCGCGCGCGCACTGACTTGGCGACGCTTAACCGCTCGGCTTAAACGACTAACGGTTATCTCAAGAGGATTGTTAAATTTTTAGATAGAGTCAACCATCAGTGATAAATTGAATCATTTCAAGTGCTAGTTAGGATCAATGATGGGTGACTATCAGAAAACTGAAATAAATTTTACCTCTACCTACGTGCTCTATGTTTGGATTTAAGCAAAAACTTTGTACCGAACCGAAAACATGAAACTATAATTAGGTGAGGTACTAAAAAGACAGGTACTTGGTTTGGTATGGTTATGGTAGAGAAATATTTTATTTATAAATAAAAACCTGCTTAAATTAGATGAAATAAGAGCAAGGAAAAATTTTGCTCTTAGAATATTTTATTGTTTCAACCTTTACTTCCTATAATGTTACGGGCATGCAGAAAAAAAGTTATTTATAGTTATTCGATAAATTCCTTTATCAGAATAATAAAACGGAATAATCTGTAGTTGGAATGGTTTAAGTATTACCTGGCTGAATCTTATTTTATTTACTTGCTAAAAGATAGCTTTTAAGGTAGTGAAGGACAGAGTTCAAAAGAATATCGAATATGCCGTTTTGTACATTCTTTAAATGACTGTCTGATATATCTTCCTGACGAGATCAGTTTTTGAAGGCACGGATGAGATAAGAGTATTGGACGGAAATTATGTTCTGATTAATTAAACATCCTGTCAGTAAGAATAACGAAATAATTTACGGCTGAACTTTCAACGGAAAGTAATTAAAAAAACTAACCCGTCGTTAATTAACCATTTAATATTTTTCATTTGATTCTGATTACTACGAACTTGCATATTTTGACGGTTCACTCTTTCCACAATAAATTTTACACCCGCAATTTTAACGCCGCATGTTTAGACTTCTCATCTTTTCAATTTGTAGACTTTCGTTTTCCTTTGCGACGATGGCTCATGTAAGGATTTTTTATTTGTTACATTTTCCTGCCATTTTCTAAGGTATCGTGGAATAGACACGGCTAGCGCTTGTCCGGCAGTAATCAGCATTTGTCGCATAAAACTTTTGGCCTGTATTGATTTTTTGTCTCTCTTTACCCGTGGAAATAATCTTGGAATATTCATGTTTGCCCAATTATAATAAAAACTGGAGCAGGACTGGTATCGTCACGATAGCTTGATGGATCTAGGTTTCGTCAAGCAGGCCCTGCATGACGCACAAATAGTCGACGGAGGTGGCGAGGGAGTGGGCAAGAAGGATTGCCCTGGTGAGCACCTCCCGGACTTTCCAGATGTCTGTATAGCTGTGAGGGTGGAACGCCACGGACATAGCACGCCGGGCGATGTTCGCTGGCTGGAATCTCCATGGCTCGTCTAACCACCAACTGCAAATGCGAAGATTTGGCTATTGTTAAAATATTCTAATAAGAAACTTGTTGATGACACTTGAATCTTATATCTTTAAGATCGAGAAGATATGTAAATAATGAAATGTTTTTGGTAAAGAGTGTAATCACAAGCTTCTGTACGTAAACCAATTGATTGCATTAGGTACCTGAGAAACAGACTCTCGTAGGTGAAGTAGGTGATTATGACCACGAAGACGGGGTAGAGCAGCGGCATGATGACGAGCAGACACAGCACCAGAGTGGCGATTAGCTTGAGGAAGGTGGGGAAAGGTGCGCCGTACCGCCAGACCGAGCGAACGTCGCTCGCGAACTCCCGCGCCATGACGCGCGCGCGGCCCAGTCTGGACGCTCCTCGTAGCTAGGGAAGACAACCACAAATACAATCATTGATGACGAGCAAACAGCACTAGCTGGAATCAGTTTCAAAAAGGCGCGCCAAACCGACCGCACGTCGTTAGCGAACTCCCGCACCAACACGCGCAGGCGGCCTAGACGAGATGTTCTACGCACCTAAACAAGACAGCCACAAAAGAAATCATGTCACACATTATCGTCACATCCATCACATTTCACACTATAAAAAAAATAGGTTTTTACAGTCACACGGGGCGTCCGCCGCCCGCGACGCAAACTAAACCACGAGCGAACAGGCGGGCCTCGTAAACTACAATATGCGATCCCTCATTTATAAATTATGAATATGACTTATATATTTTACCTCGAGGAGCGCACGTCAACACCCAGTCTAAATAGTCAGACAGGACATGTTTCCGCTGCTGATGCTAGATAATTAAATCAGACAGATCTTATTAGCGAGTGGATTCTCGAGTCTAACAACGACCCGATGAACCCTGGTGTCAAAGATTGTAAACCGCCTAGTAGCACAGCTAATAGGCCTCTGACATGGTTTGATTAACGATCACTATCAAAGACAGTGACCGGGACTAACGGCTTTACGTGCCCTCCAAAGCACGGAATCCTTTTAGTTTTCGGACAATCAGGTGATTCAGCCTGCAATGTCCTAACCAAACTGGGGAAAACCTGACAAAGTGATAAATTGACAAATATAATTTTTGTGTTTCCCCCTGGGAATAAAAACCAGGACCTCCGGATCGTAAGCCCATAACTCTGACCACTAGACTACATAGGCAGTTATCACATGACAAATCGCTTCAGGCCAAAAGGTATGACAACCGAAAGTTTTCTGGAAGGTCCGCTATGTTAAAAAAATACTTGCGTGCGAATTATTTATTGTATCACTTTTAATGTAGCTTGCCGGTTTTCAAGGTAAAATCAAATTATGCAAATAGATTTTGAAACAAATTTTGGTTCATACTACATTCCTAAATGTATGTTTTATGGCTACCTTTTGTACTTCCTGCGAAGTTTCGATCGTTAGTTGATATCCTTCCTGCTCAAACCTAGCTATTTTAATCTATTATATCATGCATAATTAAGTATATGACATTATTTGCCTCGGGCAATAAATTTGCACATTGCGTCCGGACTACATTTTTATTTATTAAGGATCGATTAGCCAAAAAACCAAGCGCTGCGCAAATAAAATAAAAGTTTTTAGCGTCCTTGAGGTGACTTTGAAGTGCTACTAGACTAGTTACTAAATGGACAAGTAGGTACTAATTAAACTACTACATACTTGTACACTGTGTATATACTTACCTAGATTTAATCGTGCATACTCTTTGCCCGCTAACATATAAATATATTTTCTAGTAAACATATTATAGCGTTTAGAAAATGCGCATTAGTTACCGGAGATGAGTTACTATTCGAATCAGATTGATAAGACGGGCATTAAATCTCAGGATATTTAACTCCCAAAATTGATCTGATATGGCGAAAGATTTGTGGGTTCGGACAAAACTCAATACCATTGAATATACTCTTTATGCAGAGTTCTTCGGGAAATCAGTTTGAACGACTTATTTCTGCCCTATGTGCTGTCGGGTTAAAATCATCAATGACTGTTTGCCGCATGTGTCGTAAAAGTTACTAAGGGATCCTGGGTACTGATAGCAGTGCCCTTTTTACACACGGACTGCCGAGCTTGGAAAATAAATCAAATACAACTCAACTAAGTAGATAGAGATCCATATCCATCAATTAATTAATTTTATTTATTTTGATTAAAATTCACGGTCTCCTCGAAATGCTTGGTTCACTGTCTAGGATGAAAGACAGCAAAAGGGATTTTTTAGCCGGCAAGAGTCCGGCTCTACTAGGGCCCTCCGTTCCCAGATGTCCATGAAGGATTTTCCCCCATTTGCTGTTTTTTTTTGTAAATACGCCTATTTATATTTTAGCTCGCCAGGTAAAATAAAGACTTACTTCTACCATAAACGCCTTGTTCATCCGGCGGTATGGTTTCATAATGCGGCTTAGTCGGGCCGGAGCTTGTGGAAGGGTTGTGACTCTTTTTTTCTTCTGGTCTTCATACTGCGAGCATCTTCACTTAGACCACCTCCCTCACTATAAGACCACTGGGTAAATCTGGCGCGTGGAGTAGGAATCTAACATTGAAATCATTATCTGGTAATAGTGTACACTGAATTTATCAAGTCGAAAATTTATAAACCGCTGCCGATTTTGGTATTTTTATTTGATTACTGTTTATTACATTGTGATTTTGATTTACGTGCGATGTAAATATTTGTGGTTGACAGATCTGTGGCATATTTTGATAACATTGACAAACACTGGCACAAAGTCCAACTAGTGCAATTAACAGAAAAAAAAAACTCATTCGTAGTAAAAAGATCCTAAATGTTACTAAAAAATATATTTCTTTTATTTCTCAAAAACCAATATAACATATATTTTTTATATTGAGGTTTTATATAAATTACTCCATAGCAGATGTAGAGTTAAGGCTTTCCCATGGCCTATAAAATCCTCTACCATCAATCAACATCGAAAGGACCTTGCAAAGTAAAAGTGGCCCTTTAAAACAATTCTTGTTATTAGCTGGGACGATTATTGCCCTTTGCTACTTGATTATCATCCGGAAAGAGTGTTGTAGGCTATTATGTTTTAAATTTAATTTGTACGGTCTTTTGTTAAAGTCCTTCACGGTGGGTATGGGCTTTCCGCATGACTGGGTAATTTTACATTGCACTTTTACATGTCTTTTACCTTTTATTTAGTTTTAAATTAATTTACAAATGTTGGTATCTTCCATGTTGGCCTGGACGCGAGAGAAAAATATAGAATGTGCCAGCTGCATTTCCTCCCAGGCATGCTGTCAAAACCAGCTAAGGGATCCGAGGGTTTCAGTATATTGTAATTTGGGCGATGGGCTGACAACCTGTCACTACAGCAATATACCTACAAATCTATCTTAAATAACCCTCAAAACTTTGTCAGACGTGGCGGAACGACCTCTGTTTAGGTAGTTTACGCTCTGTCTACCCCATTAGGGATAAAGGCATGATTATATGTATGTATGTATGTATGTTTGTACTGTAGATATTTATTAAGCTGTTTAATAATATTACATTAAAGTTTTACTCTTTAACAGGAGCCGTATATATGTACCGCTCGAAAGCTAATGCGCATACGAAAGAGTAAAGTTTGCATGCGATTTCCATACAAATTGGCATACGAAAGTTGCTCTTGCGCATGCGAATTCGATTCGAGTGTTTCAAAAATACGGTTCCAGAACTGAAACATTTCTCGTTGATATACGTATAATAAAAAAATACTGCGTCACTAAACCGTTGATAAATCGAGGTTTTTTATATAATTGTAAGTAGATTTATTATGGGCATGCATGAAATAGTAAAAAAATGGCACAAAAATCCCTTGAAAGTGAAATTTTGATTTAAAAATTCTTTGATGTAGGTTTTAATGAAAATATCTTTGATGCAATTTACGCCTGTGGAAAATTAACCGCAACTGTTAATCGAAGGAAACTACAAAGCTTCTGTTGTAAGAAGTAGCAACCCTTAATAAATTCTTAACCACAATATCGTGATTCCTTATTCATGAAGTTATATTGGAGATGTAAACTAAAATTAATGGACTCTTCTAAATCTTCTATTTGGAAGCTAATCTTAGAGATCCGAGGGTTTCTGTATATTGCAATTTAGGCGATGGGCTGACAACCTGTCACTACAGTAATATACCTACACATCTATCTTAAACAACCCACAAAACTTTATCAAACGTGGCGGAACGACCTTTGTTTAGGTCGTTTACGCTCTAAGCAAAACTTTGTTTTCGTATTTCAAACTATGTTCCTTGGGGAAAGTTGTTCCAGTTTAATAGGTAAATAGATTCACACCTTTCGGGTCATATACCCTTTCTGTTACACCTGTATAATATTGTGCTTACTACTTCTTCTGTCGAGTGGGTATCGAGTCTATGGACCCGATAAAATAAAATCGAAACTTTGTCAGACGGGGCGGAATGACCTTTGTTTAGGTCGTTTACGCTCTGCCTATCCCCTTCGGGATAAAGGCGTGATTATATGTATGTGTGTATGTTCTAAAAAAATCATTATGTTTTGAAATAAATAAACTACCAATACAGAAATGGTGAAAACAATTTTCCACCAAGGAGATGGCTTTTTAGTTTGACTCTTATTTACAATATAATTATGCGCATGCTTCCGTAGCGTATAAAACCTTTGCGTAGTCCGCTCGCCGTGGCTATATGCGTCTAGCAGGAGACCCAAGTGGGTCTTTGCTACATTACGCTGACCACTTTTTCATATTTAGTTACGTAGAAGTGCTGTCAGCAATCAGCCAGTGGGTTAGATGCATTCGTGCATGGATGCATGAACCACTGAAGAAATTGCACTAGAAATAGAATAAAGTGCATCTCTAATGCGTATTTCGTTTGAGACCTGAGGATCTGAACCTTATATGAAAGGAAACAAGTCTCAAGAATTACGTATAATATTGTGTTCGAGTGGCATATTCAGATAATAATGCTAAACAGTTCTGACTGATAAACAGTGAAAATACGTTTCTGATAACTTAAATGTAAAAATTAAGACATTTTCAAAATGATGTGGGCACTAATGTATGTGATAATTGTGTTGGTGTTGTTCATATTCGTGGATTGGTGTCTGAAACATGAAGGATTTGAAAAGATCCCTGGACCTAAGGGACTGTTTTTCCTTGAAAATGCTCTAGATTTTCTCATTGATCCAGGTAAGAAATATTTTACTTTTTGACTGTGCTGCGAGCCTGCGACTATAAGTAAGTTTCAAATAAAGTTAAAACATTATTTATTACCCAATGTGAAATCCTGAAATTCGACAACTTTCTTCAAGATATATAGAGAAATTAAATAAATTAAGTGAAAATATTTTATGGTTGCCAAAAGGTCGTAATTGGTCGTGGTCGTAAATTAGGCCAAAGATGGGTGGTGGGCTTGCCTTGACCATACGCTTTTTTACCACGGGAAAACTTTTTTAACCGCAGACGAATCAAATCACCACGACCTCATGCGTTCAGTTGTTGGTTTTTGAATTTCATGTACCGGGGGTAAGGGACAGCTTAACGCAAATTGATAGGGGTTGTTCCAGCAACGAAACTGAACAACTTTAACCAGAAAATTATTTTAGGAAATAAAAATACAAATTGTCTGATCGAGGTGATCGGTTTGTATAGGAAAGTATTTTTTTTTTACTGTGAGAATTAGCTTTTATCGGGTATGTACGTGTATGTTTGGTTACGTTGTATCAGTTTCAAGAAGATGTCGCTTGCATGATTACTAAGAAAATAAGTGTGCCACCTCTGAATATCAATCAATCTTCATAAAATATACCAGGCTTAAGGGACAGCGTCCCGCAAACTGATAGGGGTTGTTCAGTTAACGAAACTGAACCACTATCACCAGGAAATCGTTTTAGGAGATGAAAAATAAATGATTTTCCCATACTAAATGACCACCTCGATCAGACAATTTGTATGGAAATCAAATATTATTTTTCACTTCCTGAAAAAAAAAACCTGCTGATAGTTGTTTAGTTTCGTTGACTGAGCAACCTATCAGTTTGCGGGACGCTGTCCCTTACACCCCATATAGCAGACATCCGCTTAGGAGAGAAAAGTCATACGAAAATAAAATCTTTGGAAAAATGGAACACCATGAAGTCAAATAATAATAACGTAATACCTAAGTACATAAAGTCAAGTATATGGGTAACCAATATACAGCATGATGCAACTACAATATAGGTAGACTAAATTATTGTACAACCTAATAAAAACCAGACGTCAAACAGGTATATGTACATATATACATATAATCACGCCTTTATCCCTAATGGCGTAGGCAGAGCGTAAATGATCTAAACAGAAGTCATTCCGCCACGTCTGACAAAGTTTTGAGGGTTATTTAAGATAGAGTTGTATGTATATTGCTGTAGTGACAGGTTGTCAGCCCATGGCCCAAATTGCAACATACTGAAACCCTCGGATTCCTTAGCTGGTTTTTACAGCATATCCGGGAGGAATTGCATCTGGCACATTTTATATTTTTCTCTCGCTCCCAGTCCAGCATGAAAAATGTATTAATATAATAATTATGTAGTGGAATGCTAGTTTCAAAAACTTTAACAAAAAGCTCAATTACTAACCAGCAGGATAAATTATGCAGATTCATTATCATCTTAATTATGGAACAAATCAAATAATTTGGAACAGACCCTTTTTGCCGTGAGAGCTGGTAGCGTTTCAAGGCCATGTATTTGTGGGAATAAAAATAAACGAGTGGAACGTTGATAGAGCAAACAAATAAGTAGGTATTAGATAATTAAAAAAAAAAAGAGGGAATATACATACATACATATAATCACGCCTTTATCCCTAATGGGGTAGGCAGAGTGTAAACGACCTAAACAAAGGCCGTTCCGCCGCGTCTGACAAAGTCTTGAGGGCCATTCAAGAAAGATTTTTACGTAGTGACAGGTTGTCAGCCCATCGCCTATATTACAATATACTGAAACCCTCAGATCCCTTAGCTGGCTTTTACAGCATGCTCGGGAGGAAATGCAGCTGGCACATTCTATGTTTTTCTCTCACTCCCAGTCAAGAGGGAATATAATATTTATATTTCCGTAGCAGAAAGCCCTAGCCCTTTAGGACATAAAGTCTTTTTGCGATATTTAATGGAAAATTTGTGTAAACTGCAATGTTATTATTTTGCGTACCTATGAAATATCATAATATTTCATCGCTACATAGTATAAAACAAAGTCGCTTTCTATGTCCCTATATCCCTATGTATGCATAAATCTTTAAAACTACGCAACGGATTTGATGCGGTTTCTTTTATTGGATAGAATGATTCAATAGGAAGGTTTATATCTATAATACATGCATAATAGTAGAGAAACACTGATAATTTCCGTGCTAAGCCGGGGCGGGTCGCTAGTACATTATATAAAACGACTGACAGATTTGTATTATTTTATTTCCAGTTAAGCTTTTTTATTACTTCAGATCATTGGCAAATCAATATAAGGATCTGTTCAAATTGAAGTTGGGTCCAAAGAAAGTGTTAATCGTACATAATCCAGAAGATGTTGAGGTAAGAGAACATTAAAACAAGCCAGTATTTCTTTCAGGATAATTATATCGTCAACGACCAACTATATACTCAACAAAAAGTCTAGGATGGTATCTGTGACAGATGCAATTCTTATAGATTTTAGATAAATTTTCTTTTGTTTTCCTTCGAAATGGCGCCTGTCGCAGCTACTAATCAAAATTATTACATACGTACTATATAATCACGTCTTCATCCCTAATGGGGTAGGCAGAGCGTAAACGACCTAAACAAAGGCCGTTCCGCCACGTCTGTCAAAGTTTTGAGGGTTATTGAAGATAGATTTGTGAGTCGTCAGTTCACAACACTCGCCAGTTTCCTTTACTTGTCAGTTTCCGTAGGTATATTGCTGTAGTGACAGGTTGTCAGCCCATCGCCTTAATTACTATAGACTGAAACCCTCGATTTTACAGCATGCCTGGGAGGAAATGCAGCTGGGAAATTCTATGTTTTTCTCTCGCTCCTAGGCCAGCATGGAATAATCCTAGATTGTATCAGGTATACCAGGCGTTATTTGCTCTATACCTAGTACATTATATTTTTCTATCGCTCCAAGTCCGATGAAATTTCATACCCGTAACATTATTTCTTCTTCTACAGGTAATTATATCTGGGATAAGAAATAGTAGCAAAGGCTTTTTATACAGATTTCTTCAGCCCTGGCTCCAAGAAGGATTATTATTGAGTGACGGTAAGAATATTTATATTTTTTTACATTTAAATCGATATAATTGATGTTCCTCGAACAATGTGGTATTTTATTTTAAATATCATGAAAGAAACAAATAAGTACTTGCATCTGCGACTTCGGAATGCCATTCCGTCGCTCTGTCCACTGATTTACCAAGGAGGTAGCAAGTTTTCAACTGCTTCCGTGGTCTAGTGGCTAGTGCCATGGACTCCCGATCCGTAGGTCCTGGGTTCGATTCCCAGGGGGGAAACACAAAGTTGATATTTGAGAATTTATCACTTTGTGAAATTTTCCCCAGTTTGGTAAGGACATTTCAGGCTGAATCACCTGATTGTCCGAAAAGAAAAAGATTTCGTGCTTCGGAGGGCACGTTAAGCCGTCGGTCCCGGTCGCTGTCTTTAATAGTGGTCGTTACTCAAACCATGTCAGAGGCCTGATAATTGTGCTACTAGGCGGTTTAAAAACTCTGACACCAGGGTTCATCGGCTAAATCGGTTCATCGATTATCGGTCGATAGACTCGATACCCACTCGACAGAAGAATGAAATCGCAGTTTATGTAGGTGTTTTCCATTTTAGGCGCGAAATGGCAGCAGCGTCGAAAAATTCTGACGCCTACTTTTCACTTCAACATTCTGCGTCATTTCTGCTCCATCCTAGCGGATAATAGCGAAAAAATGGCGGACGAGCTCAGCGCAGCAGTCGGCAAAGATAAAACGAATGTGACAGAGTATATTGTGGATTTCACCTTGAACTCTATATGCGGTGAGTTACCTACATTACATACATACTATCATGCCTGTGTCTCTAAAGTCAAAGTCAAATTGTTTATTGCAAACCATGTGGTAAATTAAAGATGTTTACAAGAAAAATAAGAAACACATATGGACCCGGCAGGGCACAGCAACAATATTACAACAAATGCATTTAAAAGATAAATTAACATGGAAGCAAATAAATTAATTGAGATTGTCAATAATGGAGTAGGCAGAGCGACGAAAACAAAGGTCGTTCCACCACGTCTGACGAGTTTTGAGGGATGTTTAAGATAGAACTGTATATTAATGTAGTGCAGGTTGTCATCCTGTCGCCTAAATACAATATACTAAAACCTTCGAATTCCTTAGCCGATTTTTACAACATGCCCGGGAGAAGAGGCAGCTGAAACATTCTGTTATTTATCACTCCTAGTCCAGCGTGGAAGTTATCAACGTGTTATATAAACAGACCTATTACTGATTACGTTAGTGTTATAATTGCTGTTTTGATAATTATTGCAGTTCGTTTGCTTAACGAGATGTACTGATGCACCCTTTAATCTATCTACAAAGTGTAAAAAATAAATAAAAATTTGCTTACTATATTTACATGAAACAACAAAAATATAACAATTTGACTTTTGCATCCTATAAAAATTTTAACAATTTGTTATTACAAATTGTACTAACTGTAACAATTTGCAACGGAGTCTGTTTGAACAATTTTGTACGGGATGTAAACTATCTGTTTATGTTGACATTTTCATTAGTTCCCGTCCAATTTCAGAAACCGCGATGGGCACAAAGCTGGACCCTGAAAGCTGCGATTTCGGAAGACGTTACAAAGACTCCATACACACTTTGGGAACCCTAGTCGTCCATCGATCTCAAAGAGTTTGGACGTACCCAGACTTCATGTTCTCATTGACAGCCAATGGGCAAAAACATAAACATCTCCTAGAGCTACTAGGTTCCTTCCGAGACAATGTCATAAATAAAAGAAGAGAAAACAATAATAATAATTACCAGAATATAGTTGTTGATAGTAACGATGATGATTATGATGATTATATGGTTGGCAAGAAGAAGCTGGCCATGCTGGATTTACTGTTGCAAGCGGAGAAGGAAGGGATAATTGATGCCAAAGGTATTGGAGAAGAAGTGGACACTTTTATGTTTGAGGTTGGTTTTTTAGTTAGACTACTAATACGTTATCCCGATCCGAAAAACAATATACTTTGATACATACATACATATAATCACGCATTTATCCCTAATGGGACAGGCAGAGTGCGAACGACCTAAATAAACAAAGGTCGTTCCGCCACGTCTGACAAAGGTTTGAGGGTTATTTAAGATAGATTTGTTGGTATATTTCTGTAGTGACAGGTTGTCAGCCCATCGCCTAAATTACAATATACTGAAACCCCGGATCCCTTAGCTGGTTTTTACAGCATGCACGATAGGAAATGCAGTTGGCACGTTCTAAGTTTTTCTCTCGCTCTCAGTCCAGCATGGAAGAAAACATTATACTTTGATATTACAGTAATCTAAAATTTAGGACATCTATCATCTCTTTAAAATAATTATTTTCTAATGTACCAGGGCCACGATACAACTTCGACTGCATTACAATTTGCATTTATGCTGTTAGCCAACAATCCGGAGGCTCAGGTGTGTATGAAAATTAAACTAACACTCACCTAAACACACTCTCTTAAAGTTTTAAATTATTTAAGTTAATTTCAACGTCAAATAACACTCATAAAACTTCTTTTATACATTTTATTTGACACTCCAAGTCGTATAAAAAACCGTCAATTTATACCAGTAATTATGCATAAAATTAACGAGTAACCTAATCCATACCCGCTTCAAATAATTTTCAGGACAAAGTAGTGGAAGAATGTTACCAGATATTTGGAGATTCGGACAGACCAGCTACTATGGTGGATCTAGGCAAAATGAAGTATTTAGAATGCTGCATCAAGGAAGCTATCAGACTGTATCCTCCAGTAGCCTTCATCATGAGGAAGATTGATCAGAATTTGAAATTGAGTAAGTATACAATACATTTTGGATGGAGGAAAGCTAAAGACCGACTTATTTCTAGAAATATTTAGAAAACAATATTTATTGCTGTTGTGACTTATGAGTCTTGTCTTTCTACAAAATGGTGGTTATTTTGTCGACGCGATAAAAAAATAATTTTGTATGTTTTTTTTTTTATGATTATATATAAATTATTTTTCATCCGATGTTCTCCAAAAGTTGATTTCATATCTGTTTGCCTATATCACAGAGAACGGCTACGAGGTGCCCGCCGGGATAGACTGCGCGATCCTCATCTACGACTTGCAACGAAGGAACGACCAGTTCGTGGAACCCCAGCAGTTCAGACCAGAGAGGTTCCTGGGAGAACCCACCTGGCACCCCTACGCGTATATACCGTTTAGTGCGGGTCCCAGGAACTGCATTGGTAAGGAGTAGTCAGTAAAATCTATGAAATGCAAAGAATGCAGGAAAAGCAATAAAAAACACTTCCTGAAAGAATTTCCTGGGGAAAGTTGTTCAGTGTCGTTGACTGAGCAAACCCTATCAGTTTGTGGGATGTTGTCCTTTACCACCTCCATACCGTTCAATGCCTATTAATTGCATTGGTAGGTTATAGTGGCACTAAAGGTACTAGTCGAGAATGGACTGCACGCTGCATTCTCGACTAGTACCTTAATACATACATACATATAATCACGCCCCCATCCCTAATAGGGTAGGCAGAGTGTAAATGACCTAAGCAAAGGTCATTCCGCCACATCTGACAGTTTTGAGGGTTATTTAAGATATATTGCTGTGGTGACAGGTTGTCAGCCCATCGCCTAAACTGCTATATACTGAAACCCTCGGATCCCTTAGCTGATTTTTACAGCATGCCCGGGAGGAAATGCAGCTGGCACATTCTATGTTTTCTCTTGCTCCCAGTACAGCATGGAAGAAACCATAATAATGTTTATAATACTATAGTTTACTCTAGCTGTCAATTCAAGATGACCTTAGATAGATTCCGTTCCTGTGGATAGCCTAACCTACTAACCTACCTAAATTTAAGCGACTAAGTACTACGTAAGACTAAGTTGGAATGCGTCGTATAAATTAGCTTACCTATTGGTATTGCGTAAGTTTAGGGGTTTTTAATGCGACTACGTCACGGGTCTAGAGGTAAAATCAGGAGAAAACTCACCCGTAAATACATAAAAGGTATTAAAAATACATACTCACACCTAGTTATATCCAGTATAAGCTAGGTTGGCGTAGGTTATGTTATCGAAAATTATGTAATTATTATCTAACCAAAACAATTTTATTATTGACATACGAAAACATGTTTTTTTTTTATATCGAGTCGTGCATCAGAGTTTTATGACATTGACATTCGTGCATTAGACTGTTCCATACCAGTTTTATGACTTTGTTCACATAAGTGTTTTGTATGTCTTTTGCCATTCCGTCAGGGCCATTGAATTTTAAAAGTGGTACTAAAAGGGTTTAGTTGTTCGAAGAAAAGAGCGAACAATATGAACAAAAAATATTATTAAATGCATATTATTGAATATTATTATATATTATAGGGAGCCTGATGGTTTAGTGGATAGGGCCGTTGCCTCCTGAGTGGTCGTGGTTCGAATCCCACCACGTACCAATGTGTTTTTCGGTTTTCGAATTTCATATGTACGTTTATTCGGGGCTTTTTCTGTGCTTCGGAAGGTACGTTAAGCCGTTGGTCCCGGTTAATATCGTTTATTACCGTAGATATTAGTCGTTAGGCCATTTCAAAGGCCAGTGATGAGCATTGGCGGCTTGAAAACTCTGACCTAATCTAGGATTGGGTCTGGTTTCCCTTCTGGGTTGCGGAGGTCAGATGGCAGTCGCTCTGTGTAAAAACCAGTACTCTCGTTCAATCCTCTAGTTTACGTACCCGATCTCGTGAGATTATGATGCATATTATTGAATTGAAGTCATAGACTTTTATTTTTCTCCTCAGGTCAAAAGTTCGCCATGATGGAGATGAAGCACTCCCTTTCTGCAGCCGTTCGGCGACTCCGCCTGTTACCGGTCACCAGGCCTGAGGATGTCATTTTTGTGACAGACTTCATATTACGCCCCAGTGAACCTATCTACATTAAGGTTGAGAAAAGATAGTCTAGCTCAGAGATAGGTATAAGATGTTTTGTAAGATAGAAATAGATTATGTGATCCTCTAAGTTTTACGGTTTGTTTTAATTCACTACGCCCTATGTTCTAAGTATGGATGAAAGCTTAAACAGAAATATTAAGAGTAAGGGCGTATTTGCATACATACATACATACATATGATCACGCCTTTATCCCTAAATGGGGTAGGCAGAATGTAAACGACCGAAGTAAAGTCTGACAAGTTTTGAGAGTTATCTTCTATACATATAATAAATCTCTAGAAGGGTCGTGTCTGTACATTGAATATTTTTACAAAAAAATAATTGCAGCAGGCACTATTAACGATATAAAGATAAAAACGATTTTTTATCGAATTTTTGTCTGTCTGTCTGTCTGTCTGTATGTTACCACATCACGCCAAAACTACTAAACCGATTTTGATGGGACTTTTTTTATTCAACTGTGTGTTACCCGGGTTGCAACTAAGAATACCTAAAATTACGGTACCTAACTTAGGGGGTAGGCAGGAAATTGAAATTTGGCTGTTTCTTAACCGATTTTTATGGAACTTTTTTTATTCTATTGAACATTATTTAAAATTAAAGTTACGATAAAAATAATCACGCCTCATGACTTAGGAGGTAGGTAGAATCTTGAATTTCGATCGTTTTTAACCGATTTTGATGGAACTTTTTTTGTTTGACTGAGCATTACTTAAACTTAAAGTTCCGATACAAATAATCACGCCACCTGACTTAGGGGGTAGGCAGGAAATGTAACTCTGATCATTTTTAACCGATCCTAAAGGGACTTTTTATTTGACTGAGTTTTTTAAATTACCTGGTGTCCAGCCTAGGTTAGAAATAATCACGCAAACCATTCTAATATTGAGAAAATTCCCCAGTTTGTATATATACTAGCTGTGCCCGCGACTTCGTACGCGCGGTTTGTATGGAAAACACGCAGTGCCGAACATACTGAAAACGCTTCTCTGCGCGCAGGAGCGGGATCTATTTTAAGATAAATTTGTAGGTATATTGCTGTAGTGACAGGTTGTCAGCCTATAGCCTAAATTGCAATATACAGAAACCCTCGGATCCCTTAGCTGGTTTTTACAGCATACCCGGGTGGAAATGCAGCTGGCACATTCTATGTTTTTCTCTCGCTCCCAGTCCAGCATGGAAGCAAGCGTATTTGCACTGCTCCGTATTCGGTTCGTATCCGATTTGGCCTTCCTAGTAAATGTATGACAGCTTATGTACCCGTCCATATCCGATTTATATGATTTTTTCACGGATACGAATTGAATACGGAGCAGTACAAAAACACTTAAGAGATGTTCGAAAAAACTTCACAAACAGCACCCTCAGATCAAGAACGATCGAAAGTCGACAATGTTTTGAGCTGACACGATATCAATACAATAATTAAAAAATGTGAAGAACATGGATTGGTTACGTCTATTCCATATCTATTTCGACTTTCTTATGCTTCTGAATGATTGCAGCACGATCATAAACGAAGAACGTAGCGACTTTGCACATGTATAAGCAGTTAAGTATGTAAATGTTTTGTCTGATTGCATTATATTGGACTGTATTGTTTCTACCCTATAGGTATTGATAACCTTTAGCGATAGCCAATGCACAAATAGTATTTACTTCAAAATCTCGGCAGGTTCTCAGTGAATACTTGAAAGCCAAGAAGTAGAGGCGAACAGACTTGCAAAATGTGGGTTCTATTGATATATGCTGTGATTGTGGTGATTGCACTCATCTGTGCCAACTGGTTACTCCATCATGGAGAATTTGAGAAGCTACCAGGACCGAAAGGGATCTTCCTCGTCGAAAATGCTTTGGATTTTGTCATGAATCCTGGTTTGTGATTTGACCTACTTACAAAGAATTCTACAATAAATAAATAGCATTATCTATCCATAAAAATAAACAGGGACTTTCAAAACGCCGTTATATACAAATCACATTACATAAGTACTGCACGTGAAAAAATGTAATAAAAATAATAAATACATACATACATAAAATCACGCCTTTATCCCTTACGGGGTAGGCAGAGCGTTAAACGCCTCGTAAAAGGCGCTTTCGCCGCGTCTGACAAAAATTGAGGGCAATTTTAGATTGTAATGTGTATTGCTAATGTGTAGTGACAGGTTGTCAGCCCATCGCCTAAATTACAATACACTGTAACCCTCGAGTCCCTTTTGCTGTCTTCTACAGCATGCCCGGGAGGAAGGGCAGCTGGAACATTCTATGTTTTTCTATCTCTCCCAGTCCAGCATGGAAGAAAAAATAAATACAATGAGAATATAAAAAGTGCAAACAATTTGTACTTATCACACATATTTTATAAAAGTTGTTTTTAGTACCTACTACTCTACAACTCATTTTTTTTTATACGGGGTGTAAGCAACAGCGTCCCGCAAACTGATAGGGGTTCCTCAGTAAACAACACTGAACAACTTTTACCAGGAAATTCTTTCAGGATTTTTTTTTGCTTTGATTGAGGTGGACATTTTGTATAGAAAAGCCAATATAGAAATTCCTGCCTGAAAGAATTTCCTGGTGAATGCTGTGGGGTGCTGTCCCTTACACCCGTATGTTTATTTATCTAAATGTTTCTAATGTATGAGAATTCCAAGGATATATTAGGATAATTTATCCTAGGAATAATTAACAAATATAATTTTCCAGTGGCACTCTTCTATCACTTCAGAAAACTGGCTAACTGTTATAAAGATTTGTTCAGAATAAAATTGGGACCGAAAAAGTTTGTTATTATTCACAATCCAGAAGATGCTGAGGTAAGCGTAAATAGTTTTTACGACAACTGCACAAAACTCGTCATTTTTGTCCGAAATTTTTAGCTGCCTGAGCCCGCAGGGCGAAGACTGATATTAAGTCGCGGACAAAAGTGGTTTTATGCACGAGTTCTAAACTCTGCTTTTCACTTCGATTGCGAGGAAAATTGAAGAATTTCTACAAAAATATTGTAAACTAAAGAATATTCATTCCCGCCATTTAATTTCGATACGACGACATATTAGATTTGGGCTGGAGACCTATACATGCATTACTAATAAATTAATTTTATAATAATAAATCATACATACATACATATAATCACGCCTTTATCCCTAATGGGGTAGGCAGAGCGTAAAAGACCTAAACAAAGGTCGTTCCGCCACGTCTAACAAAGTTTTGAGGGTTATTTAAGATGGATTTGTACGTATATTGCTGAAGTGACAGGTTGTCAGCCCATCGCCTGAATTACAATATACTGAAACCCTCTGATCCCTTAGCTGGTTTTTACAGCATGTCCGGGAGGAAATGCAGCTGGCACATTCTATGTTTTTCTGTCGCTCCCAGCCAACCCGGCTATAAAAAATCCTGGGTAAAGTACTTCCATGCTGGACTGGGAGAGATAGAAAAACATAGAATGTTCCAGCTGCCCTTCCTCCCGGGCATGCTGTAGAAGACAGCAAAAGGGACTCGAGGGTTACAGTGTATTGTAATTTAGGCGATGGGCTGACAACCTGTCACTATGGCAATACACATTACAATCTAAAATTACCCTCAATTATTGTCAGACGCGGCGAAAGCGTCTTTTACGAGGCGTTTAACGCTCTGCCTACCCCGTAAGGGATAAAGGCGTGATTTTATGTATGTATGTATGTAAAGTACAATTTATGAATAAAATACTTCAGTACTTCAGACTGAGCTCCAGACCGCAGTTTTCAATTTAGGCAGAGTACTATTACTCGAGGTATTAAAATACGGAGTGTAAGGGACAGCGTCCCGCAAACTGATAGGGATTGCTCAGGCATTGAAACTGAACAACTATCACCAGTGTTTTTCTTTTTGAAATAAAAAAAAAGAAAACCATACAAATTGTCTGATCGAGGTGGTAATTTTGTATGGGGAGGTAATTTTTTTTTCATTACTTGAAAGAATATCCCGGTGAAAGTTGTTTAGTTTCGTTGACTGAGCAACCCCTATCAGTTTGCGGGACGCTGTCCCTTACGCGCAGTATGACAAGATGAAATCTCTTTATCTCTGTGCACGTACCGCCAAACCTATCACAATGATTTATTACATAATTATTTGTAGTAAAATTGTCTGTTAGTTATGTGATATTATAACTATAAGCACATAAATTGACTAGTTGACATGTTTACGATAAAGGTTCAACGCACTTTCTAATACATACATAAATTCACGCTTTTATCTATGATGCACAATTTATAATTTCAATTCATTTAATTTAATTTAATTTCATATCCGTAATGAGGTAGGTAGAGCTAAAACGACCTAAACAAAGCTTGTTCCGCCACGTCTGACAAGTTTTGAGGGTTACAAATGATTACGTATATATTTCTATAGTGACGGGTTGTCTGCCCATCGCCCACACTAAAACCCTTGAGTCCCTTCACTGATTTTTACAGCATGTCCTGGAGTATGCAATGGAGCTGGCACATTTTATGTGTTTCTATTACTCCCAGTCCAGCATGGTAGTAACACACTTTCTATTCTGTACTTTTAAAACGTTTTTTTTTCTAGATCTATACTATATGGGAAATAGTATCAAAGAAATTAAATGTAATTAAGACGCTCCCATGTCTCAATGACCTTGAGCGTTTTGCTTACCTGACACCCCACCCACCCGTTCTTTCCCCTGATGTTTGTTACGTAAAGGAGAATAAACTTGGCCATCTATCGGATTTAGCTTGTACTACTACAACACGCGATGGGTTCTAGTTTTGTGATCATCTTCTTTACCACCGGGTATATTTTTGAACCATGTGATCCATAAAATACTTTATAATTAAAAATGCAAATATTACGGGTGTTCTCTTGGTGTTCTACTCATTAAACTAAACAACTTTTCCTAGAAAACATACAACTGTCGAAATAATATGAAAAAAAATACAAATGTGTCGATATATACTATCACACTACTGATTCTAATTTATTATGTACATATTCAATTTTCCAAATTATTATTTTATATAATATTAAATAATTATTTATAATAATATTAAATTATTATTTTATATTTTATTCGAAAAAGTTGTACAGTTTCATGAGTAGAACACACCGTTATCATTATTTACACTTTATTCAAAATGATCCTATAAAATAGTCCAAGAGCTTGCGAACATTTTAAAGAATTAAATTATTATGTTTTATTGAAATACAGCAAGAATTTTTATTCACTAAGGAAATTTTAAGGGCTTGTTATTGTTGGTGAGATTATGAAACTGTTTTTTTTTTGGAACGTAAGGTGAAAAAATATACTAGACACGATAGATTTTTTTTTCATATTTTGACCTATATTCCATCGAGAAAATTGTTCAGTTTCATTGTCTAAACAAGTCCTTAAAATTTCTTAGGTAAATGATATACCTCGGTTTTTTTATGTATGTTCTTCTTCTGTCGAGTGGGTATCGAGTCTATCGACCCCATGAACCCTATGTATGTAAATGTACCGGGTGTAAGGGACAGCGTCCCGCAAACTGATTGAGGTTCCGCAGTCAACGCCCATACTACTTTTACCCCTTTACCAGCAGTTTTTTTTTTAAATACCTACGTTTCCGTCATTGTTACATCTGGTTTGCTATTAAGTAAGATTTGAAAATTGTATTGCTGTATATGATGTAACAGACCTTGTATTTACGCGTAAATTAATTACAGCAAGTTTAAACCTGTTTAAGAGATAAAACAAATATAATTTTGAGATGCTGTACGGAGCAAAATGACTATGTGAAGCAATTTGCTAAAATCTTACTATAATAAATACTTTTCACTTATAATATACCCGGGCTCAAAAAAATCACCAAATTACAATAACAAAAGAAAAAAAACTAAATTAAACCGACGACTTTTTTTTCGATTTTATATGAAATTAATATTTTTAGATGACTTGTAGAGGGCTCAAGATCTGTATATTTTTAAAATTTAATTATGTATTTAAAATCATGAGAAACCACAACATTTCATACCTCTTGGGTAAGTGAATTCTAATGTTGTATGGGTCTACCTAGACTTTCATCTCCTGAAGGAATTTGCAGGCCGCTGTCTCTTACGCCCGTTATGTATAAAATATGCAATTTTCAATTATTAGGCATTACATGGCTGTAAAACCTAGCCTAGCTATGTATTATTTTAGATTATAATCTATAGCCAGTCATTAGTATGTATCTTATGTAAATATATTCATTAAATAATTAAGTATGTAGGTCAATTTATTTTAAAATCTAACAGAAGGTAAAAGATTATTATTATTAGGTTTTTTGTGTCTTAACTCTGGTCTTCTGCTATAAGGAATGACATTTTGTAAAGGTAGTATTAAAAGGCGATTAAAATTTGGAAAGATATAATGAAGTACAGAAATATAATCTCTTGAAGTTCAAATCATACATACATATAATCACGCCTTTATCCACAGTGGGGTAGGCAGAGCGTAAACGACGTAAACAAAGGTCGTTCCGCCACGTCTGATTAAGTTCTGAGGGTTATTTAAGATAGATTTGTAGGTATATTTCTGTAGTGACAATACGTCAGCCCATTGCCTAAATTACAATATACTGAAACTCTCGAACACTGGTTTTTACAGCAATCCCGGGAGGAAATTCAGCTAGCACATCCTATGTTTTTCTCTTGCTCCCCGGCCAGCATAGAAGAAATGATTCTTAAACTATATGACTAGAAATAAATAAATCTACTAAAAATAATAGCTTAGAAGGTATACGAGTAATAGTAATAAAGGTCATCAATTAAATATGAAGTTTTGATAAATTTATGATTCTTCTACTGATGTGTGTCGCATTGTGTAGTTTTTCTTCTTTTGTACTAATGGATAACTGAAACAGAAAACAAATATTATAGTGATGGTAAAAAGAACATAATAAATATATAATCTACTGATTATTTCGTATGGATAATTTTGATCTTCCATGCTGGCCTGGGAGCGAGAGAAAAACATAGAATGTGCTAGCTGCATTTCGTCCCTGGCATGCTGTAAAAACCAGCTAAGGGATCCTCGGGTTTCAGTATATTATAATTTAGGCGATGAGCTGTGACAATAGCGTCATACATCATCATCTCCCTAGCCCTATCCCGTATATCACGGGGTCGGCTACCTAATCTAGGGGATCGAACGAGGGTACTGGTTTTTACACAGAGCGACTGCCATCTCATCTCTGCAACCCAGAAGGGAAACTTAGGATATCTAAAATCACGCTAATAGACTTAGAGGGTAGGCAGGAAATTTAAATTTGGCTGTTTCTTAACCGATTCTTATGGAACTTTTTTATTCGACTGAGCAACCTTTAAAATTAAAGTTACGATACAACAAATCACGCCTCACGACTTACGAGGTAGGTAGAAAATTAAAGGTAACTAATTAATTAAAGGTAACTTTAATTTTAAATATTGTTCAGTCGAATTAAAAAAAATCCATTAAATCGGTTAAGAACAAGCCAAATTTCAATTTCCTGCCTACCCCCTAAGTCTAGTAGCGTGATTTTAGGTATCCTAAGTTGCAACTCGGGTAACACACACAAAAAAGTCCCATCGAAATCGGATCAGTAGTTTTGTTGTGATGTGGTAACATACAGACAGACAGACAGAATGATAGACAGACAGACAAAAAAAAAAACTTTCTGATCTTTATATCGTTAATAACGCCTGCTGCAATTATTTTTTGTAAATATATTCAATGTATAGACACGATCCTTCTAGAGATTAATTATATGTATAGATAACCCTCAAAACTTTGTCAGTCGTGGCGGAACGACCTTTGTTTAGGTCGTTTACGCTCTGCCTACCCCATCAGGTATAAAGGCGTGATCATATGTATGTATGTATAATTTTGATAACGCCTTTATTTGGATATGTAGTTTATTCCTGTTCTTAAAATAGTTTGAGCTCTTGGACTATAATTAAACTTACAAGTGCTGTAAATGTAAATTCTAAATTAACATGTCTTAATTCTTCTTTGCTAGACTAGGGGCGATAGAAAAACATAGAATCTTCCAGCTGCTTCTTTTCCCGGGCATACTGTAGTCAGTAGAGACATGGAGTAATATAATATACTTACTCCGAAAAGGGAAACAAGGTTGTGGAATACCGTTATAATCACAAAGTTTACATAAACCAAATGAAAGCTGTAAGTTTATTTTCACTTACTTTTGTTGGTCCGACGACGTAATGCTATGAACTCTTGTGATTCAAGATATTTGTGCAGAATTTTCGTTTTTAACATTTTGTTAATGGCTGCTGGAAAAAAAACAATTAAAAATTTATGAGAAAAATAATACAAATTAAATAAAAATTAAAAAAAGTTAATTAGAATCGAATATTGGTAAGGATCGATCTCGTACTACTGCGATTGAAAGCCTCTAGCACTGCCACCGCACTAATGTGGCTGACACTTTGTGGGGCGAAATTATGCATTGGTTTGTAGACAATATGCAATCTTTACGCTGTCAGATAGAATAAAACATTCCAATCAAACAGCTATCAATATTTTTAGAGAACCAAGATATTTTTGTTATTTCCTAAAAAAACATTGCTGAACCATTTGCTACATTCTACAGTAGCTGACTAATAAAATAGTAGTAAAATAAAACAAAATAATATTATGTTGAAGTAAATACTTACTGTTTTTTTATATTTTCTAAGAATTTTAGAGAAACTCATCAATAATAATCAGTTGATAAAGAATAATTCGCACTAATATTAAACAATGAATATTAAAAGTCTTAAACACAAAATGTCCAAACAGAACTTACGAAAACTATTTTTGCCTGACAAGAGTGACGCGGGTTCCCCTCGCGAAGGCCGTGGGCCGTCTGCCGCCCGTCGCCCGCGCACGGACCCGCCCTTTGCGAACCTCCCAGAAATCAGATTTTATTTTTTTTCTCCAAAACTAATAATCGAAATAAAAAAGCAAGCAGATCACATTTTAGTGTTTATGATTTATAACGTTCAAAATAATTATCATAAATGCAAGTCGTTAAGTGCAAGTAAATAATAAAAGTTTAGTGAATGTTTTAGACACGGAAAGAGGGCCAGAAGAATTCGTATTTCTCATTAATTACTCAATATTTTTAAATAATCTTAAGAGTGTAATGAAGAGCTGAGACCAATCTACAACATATAATTATTTTATATTTTTTATGTAACGATAAAGTATACTTTATAGGCCTTGCAAGCGACCGAAATATCACGAGAGCCCCTTAAGATTTAACTACGAACTAAAATAAAAAAGTCAATTCAATCAGCACCACTAAGGAGCATGAGCCAAAATAAAAATACTGATTTCAAATTCATTTCCTTATAGCTTAAGTTCATGCGAAAGTCATGTTCACTCGGTATTAAACTATCAATCTTATTTTAGTCATTCGCAATGTTCATTGTCACTGTGAGGTGGTACTTATTTAATTCCCCTTGCAGGTTGTACTTTCCGGCACGAAACACAACAGCAAGGGTTTCTTGTACAGATTTATAAAGCCTTGGCTGCAGGAAGGCTTGCTTTTGAGCGATGGTAAACAGTTAATCTATATATAATTTTTTGAGTGGCAATAAAGTTCAGTATAAATATATCGTAAGGTAGAAAATATTGTGTCTTTTCCATTTATAGAAACAATTGGTTGCGTAAAGGCACTGTTACACAAAGTAACTACCTATCAACTTAAATAGCAATGTTAGACTGCGGATAACATCACTTCGAATAATCGATAAAAATATATCATTCATAAATTATCTGTGTCTAGAGCAAATCTGCTAATGATTCTCATTGATAACTAGGTTCAAAATGGCAGCATAGGCGGAAAATCTTAACCCCGACGTTTCACTTCAATATCCTGAGACATTTTAATGAAGTTATAGAAGAGAATGCCAGGAAGATGGTGGAAAACCTCCGGAGCGAAGTTGGGCAACCGAAGACTAATGTTTGTGCGTTTATCACGGATTTCACGCTAAATTCTATTTGTGGTAAGCTTTTTTATTACTAAGCCCCGCTTACCCTTGAAGGGATACAGGCGTGACCATATGATATACTTAAAGTTTGCAAAATTTACGATTTACTTTTAGAGAGTTGTTTTAATAACGACAGAGGAACACGTAAAAATATTTGACTAATATTAATGTTTGATTTGTTTTTAACTCTTCCATTCTGGCCTGGGAGCGAGAGAAAATCCTAGAATATGCCAGCTGCATTTCCTCCCGGGCATGCTGTAAAAACCAGCTAAGATATCCGAGGGTTTCAGTATATTGTAATTTAGGCGACGGGCAGACAACCTGTCCCTACAGCAATATACGTACAAATATTTCTTAAATAACCCTCAAAACTTTGTCAAACGTGGCGGAATGACCTTTGTTTAGGTCGTTTACGCTCTGCCAACCCTATTAGGGATAAGGGCGTGATTATATATGTTTGATCACATCGATTTGTATTTTTTTATTTAACAGTTTATGGGGAAGTAAAATTATTTTGAGAAGGGATTAAAAAAAAAAAAAAATTCCTTTATTGGAACAGCTAAGCTATTCCACGCAATTAAATAATACCCTTTTATATTGTATTGTGTAGTATATTTTATTTCTAGAAACTGCGATGGGAATCAAACTTGACAAAGAGACGTCCGACTTTGGTAGAAAGTACAAAGACGGCATTTACACTTTAGGAAGCCTTGTAGTATACCGAGCCCAAAGAGTTTGGATGTATCCAAACTGGTTCTTCCCTCTCACTGAAATTGGAAAAAAACAGCAAGAGCTTCTTGACCTACTTAGCTCTTTCAGAGACAGTGTGATAAACAAAAGGCGAGAGTCGACGACCTTCCAGTACATCGATGTTGAAAACTATGGAGACGACTTGTACGATACTTCAATGGGGAAGAAACGGCTGGCCATGTTAGATCTACTGTTACAAGCAGAGAAAGAAGGAACCATTGATGCTAAGGGGATTGGTGAAGAAGTAGACACTTTTATGTTTGAGGTGAGAAATCGTATTTGAAACTGATATCTTTGGTGCTGTTAATTGTTTATTTTTTAATTTAGTTTTCGAATTGCGGTTCAGAAAACAGCAAAATGTACAGTCTCTTATAGTATTTCTTATTCAGTTTTATAATTAAAGTAAACAAGGTTCATGATTTTTATTTTATTTATTTATTATTCATAACATACAGACAAACATAAACTTATACAGCTTAGCACCATTAAACCAAGTATCGGTTTGTCTTGGTGCTGCACAATCCTCTATTAACTAATATCTTTAATACTTAAACAAACTAAATTATTTAACATATTTAAAAAAACAAAAACACATTTCTAAAGTAAATGTTACGTGTTGGTAAATTAGTTAAATTACTAAAACTACTATTTCGTTATGTTGTCAGCTATTAGATAGCTTAAAATTATTTTAGAAACAAGATCTTCGATTAAAAGACTTGAAACTTTGTTTAAATTTATTCTAAAACTGAGTTAAAAGATTTTGTGATTAATATTTCTGGTTTTCGGTGCAGGGTCACGATACTACTTCAACAGCTCTTCAATTTGCTTTTATGCTACTGGCTAATTATCCAGAGGCACAGGTACGTAAGGACGGAGCTGTAATATTTAGCCTGGTGGAAATTGCTACTTTCGATGGCCACCTATATTGCACTGTTTAAAGATAAGATAAAGATAAAAATACTTTAGTGTCTGTAAGAAAATAAAGCATACAACACGATAGATAACAACAAAAGACAAGTACAACATAGGCGGCCTTATTGCTAAGGTAGTTTATTTTGTTCCTTCTCTTATCTAGTCTTTGTGTTTCTTTGTACATTCAAGAATTTTGTATTGTATTGTAGGATTAGGATAGAGATCTCAATAATATATTGAACTAAGCCAAATCTTTTGGTTTGTTATTTAATCCCAAGAAATCGTAAGCGCTAATTATTGGTAGTCCATATATATCCAAGCAGCTAGGCAATGTAAGATCTTCCATCTATTAACTACGACGGTACTTCAATCAGTATTTCTAAGACCACTAAAAATCTTGGGGTAGTGATAGATTCTTCTCTGTCTTGGGTTCCTCAGGTCAATGAGGTCAGCAAAAAGATTCACTTCTCCTTTCATTCCTTCAAACGCCTCCAATACTTTCTACCTCTGAGCACTAAAATTACTATGGCTCAGTCACTTCTCTTACCTATTCTTGATTACGCCGACACTTGCTACTTGGACGCCAATGAGGAGCTTCTTAATAAACTTGAGTGCCTTCAAAATCTGTGCATTCGATTTATTTTTGGACTACGCAAATACGATCACGTATCTCATTTTCGATCACAGCTCAAGTGGCTCCCAAATCGTTTTCGCGGGAATACTCACATTCTCTCTGCTCTCTATAATATTCTTTATAATCCTTCTTCACCATCGTATCTTCGTGAGCGTTTTACTTTTTCACGTTCGCAGGATAAACCATGTCGCTCCCGCGTCAAAACGCTTCTATCGATACCTTCTCACAAAACAAACTCTACTCTTATTCTTTTACGGTCCATGCAGCTAGATTGTGAAACACTCTTCCGCATACTGTCCGCGATAGTCCCTCAATCGCTGTCTTCAAGAAGAGAATTAAAGAACATTATCTATCCCTAAGTAATCCATAGTATATATATTTATATATTGTACGTGGGACACTCAGAAAGATTTGCGACACTAAAAAAAATTGTTCTACAGGTACATATATTTTTATTAAATCTTTTCATAGTACTCTCCACCAGCCTCTATACAAAGATTCATGCGTCTGAACCAGTTTTCAAAACACTTTTTTCAGTCCGCCGTAGACACCTCGTTTACAGCCTGCTCGAACGCAGCCAGCGCATCTTCCGGCGACGAAAATTGTATCCCCTTGAGCTGATTTTTTATTTTTGGAAATAAAAAGAAGTCACACGGTGCTAGATCAGGGCTGTAAGGAGGGTGACCCAGGAGTTTGACTGGTGTGCTGTCCAGGAAGTCCCTCGTTTTGAGCGCGGTGTGTGCAGTGGTGGAGCAGTAGTCCGCGGAGCCCTGTGTTTGGTCGCTTGTTGCTCACAACAGAAAAAACTTCTGGTAAACATTTGGTAGTATACCATTCGGCGTTAATGCTTCTTTGATCTCGTAAGAGAATTGAAGCCAAGTGGCCAGTCAAATTAAAAAAGCTGGCGATCAAAATCTTCCCCCCGCTTCGAGATCGCTTCACTTTGGTAGGCGTTGGTTCATTTTGAAACACCCAAACTGTCGACTGGCGCTTGGTTTCTGGATCGTATTGATAAATCCAGGACTCATCACCTGTTACGATGTCGTAAACACGCCGAGACGAGCCTGCTTCAAATTTGTTCAGCATATCACGGCACCATTCCACCCGGGCCTGCTTCTGAGCGTCGGTGAGGTAGTGCGGCACCCACCGCGATACTATCCTCCTCACGCGAAGATGCCCATGTAGAATCTCGTGAACGCTTCCCGATCCAATCTTTAATATGTGCTGAATCTCCTGATATGTAATTCGCCTATTATCTTGGATTAAATTTTTCACTGCTAGCACGTTTTCTTCCGTAATAGCCGTCAAAGGGCGACCGCTTCTTTCTTCATCCCCCAAGGTTGGTCGACCGCGCCTAAATTCGTTATACCAACGATACACGGTTGCCTTGAAGGGGCTTTCATCCATAAATGCCATTTGAAGTCTATCGAACGATTCATCCGGTTTCAGGCGACACTTGAAATCGTAAAAAATCATAGCTCTAAAATGTTCCCGGCGCAGATCCATTTTTCAGTAAGACACGATACTTTGAATTGGCTAGCAAAAAATGTGGAGGGAAATTTTGAAAATGGAACACACATATTTTTACTTACAAGTAATCATATTTTCAAAAAAGATTCTAACCGGCCAGTCTGCCATATATAAAAACTATTTATCGCAATACTTTCTGAGTGGCCTGGTATGTATTTTTATGTATTTTATATATTTATTTATTATTATATATTATAACTGCCTCCGTGGTCTAGTGGCTAGTGCCATGGACTACTGATCCGGAGTTCCTGGGTTCGGTTCCCAGGGGGGAAACACAAAGTTGATATTTGAGAATTTATCACTTTGTGAATTTTTCCTTAGTTTGGTTAGGACATTGCATGCTGAATCACCTGATTGTCCGAATAAGAAAAAGATTTCGTGCTTCGGAGGGCACGTTAAGCCGTCGGTCCCGGTCGCTGTCTTTGATAGTGGTCGTTACTTAAACCATGTCAGAGTCCTAATAGTTGTGCTACTAGGCGGTTTAAAAACTCTGGGTTCATCGGGTCGATAGACTCGATACCCACTCGACAGAAGAAGAAGATTTATTATAAATATCTATTATATTTAGGATAAGTATATATTTGTATTCTTGTCATTGTGGTATTTTAGTATATGTTTAGTGATTTTAAATATATATTTCTGTTGATAAAATATTTAAATTGTGCACGTCTTATCTGCTTTACGTTTTATGCTATCGCTGTAAGAAATTTCTTTGTAGAAATAAGCAGTGCCTGTTGTGTCTTAATTTCTTATGCATAATTGTTCTGTGTATGTTTATGTGTACAATAAATTGTTAAATAAATAAATAGGACTATACATTTTGGTAATAAGAGAATATTATAAAGACTATACTTACACATTTTGTTTCTCAAGGAAAAAGTTGTAGAAGAATGTGCAGCAATATTTGGTTCGTCGGACCGATCAGCCACTATGGGCGATCTGGCGCTGATGAAGCATCTGGAGTGCTGCCTTAAGGAAACCATGAGGCTCTATCCCCCAGTGCATTTCATCATGAGGAAGTTTAACCACCCTGTGAAACTTAGTGAGTGTCTTTGGCATTGTCGCAAACCAAGATACATGAAAAAAAAAACCTATTAAATGGAATTTAGTTGCCTATTTTGTAAGATTCCTAGTTTTGAATTTGCCATATTTTTTTTATAGAAAGAATTCAATTTGGTTTTGTATTTATAGTGCAGCATTAGTTCTAAAGATTCTATGTGAAGATTGCACCATATTATGGTGATTCGAACAAACATGAATGGAACAAAATTAACTTTTCTTGCAGAGAACTACAACGTGCCAGCCGGCACTGACTGCGCGATCCTGACGTATGACCTGCACAGACGACCAGATCAGTTCGTAGAGCCGCTAGAGTTCCGTCCTGAGAGGTTCTTAACTGAGCCCACTTGGCACCCCTACAGCTACATCCCTTTCAGTGCTGGGCCTAGGAATTGTATCGGTAATGTATAAAATACATACATACACTAATCACGCCTTTATCCCTAAAGGGGGTAGGCAGAGCGTAAACGACCTTAACAAAGGCCGTCCCGCCACTTCTGGCAAAGTTTTGAGTGTTATTAACAGAGGTCGGAAATTCGGGTGCAAAAAAAGTAAAAACCCACTGTTGGAGCTACTAAGAGTTGCTACAACCACCTTTTTCAAGATTTTTAGGGCCCCAATTTATTTTTCTTTATTAAATTGTTTTAGTAATGCCAATGTGTTCTTGGCGTCAATATAAGTCGAAACTGTTTGCAATTTTTTTTAATATTTGTTTTAATTTGAAAGATAAAAGTAGAAATGAGTTTTCAATATACTTAAAAATATAAAAATATCGTTTGATTGTTTGATATTTTTATTGAATACCCTTTATAAATGATTTCTACAATGCTTTTATTATTATTACACAAAAATTTTAATGGTGCCCTCGGGGGCCCAAAAGCGTTTTATTTCTTTAAAAAAAATTGCGGAGAAAATTAAAATTAAAATTCGTATTTGTCAAGGTTAAGACAAGATAAACGCTTTTTACTCTTGTAATTTTTTCTATACGGTTGATAGTTTCAGGATAAATTGATGTTGAAGTTAGCAGGACACAATCGTTCAAAACCAAGCAAAGTAGTGGTTTTTATGGTGAAATCGTCTAGGTTAAGAAGAGATAGGCAAGGCACTTCTCTTTCTTGTTATTTTTTCTCTACGGTTGACAGTTTCACAGTGAATTGATGTTAAAGTTGTTAGGACAATTTTTGGGCCTGGGGGCCCAAAGCATTTTACTTCTTAAACAAAGAAATTACGGAAAAAAACAAAATTAAAATTCTTATTTGGCTAGGTTAGGACAAGATTTTAGTTTTTGCTCCTGTATTTTTTCTCTACGGTTGATAGTTTCATAGTAAATTAACAATTAAATGCTTGCTACTAAGTTACATGAAATACTTTTGGCTTTCTCTATAAAATTTGACCATAATATTGTGTACTTTCAACATTTCACAAATTGAAACAGATGCAGTTCTATACGCTGACCTTGTCGCATATACTGAGAGAGAGAGAGTATATTGGACCAGCATGTATGTGTCTTTCAAATAAATATTTCTAGGAAATTTATCACTTCGACCGTTTATCCCAGTATGTGCAAAAGACTACTCAACCATAGTGGAAAAGGCAGGCGGCACCTGCAGCTATACCAAAAAATACTTAAAAGTGACCACTTTGGATTTAAATTGAGTCAATATTGTCAATACAGGTGTTTGAATGCTATTTTTGTTGATTGCACGTAATTTAATCTATCAAGCATTTGAATGTTGACTCCGATTACGCCGATGAAAACATCGCCGATCATCGCACATGTCTACTACCTAGTTTCAAGCAAGTCCTCGCTCCGTAGTTCCGGCAGTTTAAGAGAAATTAATTAAAGTTTAATAAATAAATATTAAAAAATTACAGCTCACAACTCTGCCTTGTTTAATGAAATTTAAATAACTTTGAGTGCATCATTCGTTCAGCTTGTAACACTGTATGTATAAATTAAATTCAATAGTCAAATAAAAGAGTATATTTATACTTAAATAACCGATATAGTTATGCACAATAAAACGACGTAAATATGTAAGTTATATTTATATTTCAACAAAAACAAAATATGCAATAGTTATTTATAAACTAAACTAAATATCCCTGTCTCTCTCTATCCTTGTCCCTGTCTATCTCTCTCTTTGAGTATGTGCCACAAGGTCAGCATATTGACTGTATCTGTCTAAGTGCGTTTAGGATGTATTGTCTTAATTTTTGGTTTGTAAAATATGGCAAGTACACAAAATCAAAAGTGTATTACATGTAACCTAGTATCAAGTATTTTCTCTGATATAATTATTGGAAACCGGCTAACCCAGGGAGGGTTTCAGTATTGTATTTTAAACGATGGGCTGACAACCTGTCACTATAGCAATATACAGATCCACCTGGAATGACCCTCAAAATTTGTCAGACGTGGCGGAACGACCTTTGTTTAGGTCGTTTACACTCTGCCTACCCCATTAGAGATAAAGGCGTGATTATATGTATGTATGTACTTATTTGTAAAATGTAAAATTAAGACGAATCCGGTAAAATTATTTTTATATATATATGCGAGTGCTTGACTGGTTTTATTTTAAGGATTTAGGTGCTTACAATGAACCTTAATAGTTTCACAACGAAAAAAAAAAGTACCGTAATGTTTAAGCAGTAAAACGCTTTGGGGTCTTCAGGCCCAAAAATTGTGTCCAGGGAATTTTAACATCAATCTGTGAAACTGTCAACCGTAGAGAAAAAAATCTTTCTTGAAAGAGAAGTGCCTATCTCTTCTTAACCTAGCTGATTTCACCATAAAAACAACTACTTGGCTTGGTCTTGAACAATTGTGTCCTACTAACTTCAACATCAATTTACCCTGAAACTATCAATCGTAGAGAAAAAATGACAAGAGTAAAAAGCGTTTATCTTGTATTAACCTTGCCAATTATGAATTTTAATTTTAATTTACTCCGCAATTTTTTTTTTAAAAATAAAACGCTTTTGGGCCCCCGAGGGCCCCATTCAAATTTTTGTGTAAAAATAATAAAAGCATCGTAGAAATCATTTCTAAATGGTATTCAATAAAAATATCAAACAATCAAATGATATTTTTATATTTTTTATATTTTTAAGTACATTGAAAACACATTTCTACTTATATCTTTCAAATTAAAACAAATATAAAAATAAATTGCAAACACTTTCGACTTATATTGACGCAAAGAACACATTGGCATTACTAAAACAATTTAATAAAGAAAAATAAACTGGGGCCCTAAACATCTTGAAAAAGGTGGTTGTAGCAACTCTCAGTAGCTCCAACAGTGGGTTTTTACTTTTTTTGCACCCGAATTTCCGACCTCTGGTTATTAAGGATAGATTTGTAGGTATATTGCTGTAGTGACAGGTCGTCAGCCCATCGCCTCCACCTAATGTATAAAATTAACAATCATAATGTAGATCAGTTTCGTAGAGCCGCTAGAGTTCCGCCTGAACACAAACACAAATGAGCACAAACAATAAAACTTTAATTAGAAAAGAACTCCCCAAAAATTCTACCGATCACGGCTTAAAACCGCAGCAAAATCCAATAGCAGAGAAGCTAAGTTCCCAAATGATATCGTTGCTTTATTTTTATACATAGGCGTCTGACATTAATTATAGCTTAGGTACTTATGTACGATCCATTTTGAGAAGCTACTGTTAAAACTTTGTACCTAATAAAAATAATATATTAAAAAAAATGAAAAAACCCGACCAACCAACCCAACCTAAAAATCTCTTTGAAAAAAACATTAAAAGATCATACAGCCCAATGAGTATGGCCGTTCTATTTATTTACACACATACACATACATAAAGTCACGCCTTTATCCCTAATGGGGTAGGCAGAGCGTAAACGACCTAAACAAAGGTCGTTCGCCACGTCTGACAAAGTTTTGAGGGTTATTTAAAATAGATTAGTAGGTATATTGCTATTATCTATTTATATTATCTATTTGTTTCCAGGTCAAAAGTTCGCAATGATGGAGATGAAGTTGGCTCTCTCGTCAGTACTGCGCAAGTTCCGCCTACAGCCGGTCACCACGCCTCAGGACGTCGTATTCATCACCGACTTCATATTGCGACCAAATCATAAAATTTATGTCCGCTTTGAAAATAGAACCTAAGAGAATTAATATAACATTTTTATTTTTTTAGAACGATATAAGTAGTTGTTCTATATATGTCTATATTTATGTTGATTGTTAGTAAAATTCGTTTTTAGACTAATGAATAAATACTTAACAACAGACAAAGGCAACATTTTACTGCAACAAATTCCGAATCCGAAGAGGTGCCTTTCTGTCCTAACTGCTATATTTTTCTTCTGTCGTGTGGGTATCAATTCGATCGACCCGGTAAACTCTGGTGTTAGAGTTTTTAAACCGCCTGATAGAACAGCTATAGGCCTCTGACATGGTTTTTGTAATGACAACATATCATAAATCCTAGTTGTCGAAATCCATCCAGCGGTTTCAGAGATACGAGGTAAGAAAGAAATATTAAAACATACAAGATACGCGCGAAAAACCTAATCCTTCCTTGACGGATAAAAAAATTGCATGCACCAAAAAAAAACTAAAAAATATTAAACATTCAAACCCACGCGGGGCAGAAATTATATTGGGCTTATCAATATGTACCTACTATATACCTAGTCATAATGACGATATATTTACGTTAATATAGCGCCAAGTTAAATTGTCTCATTAGTGTTTGTAATTCGAATTTCGACTAATATTATACGTAAATGTGAAAGTTCGGATGTTTGACAGAAATTACTGGACGCAAAGGTGTGAAACTTGACACACACAAAGTTTTAAAAAAATTGTTTCACAATTTTACAAAAGTATGATTGATAAATAGGAATAATATGAAAGTATGATTACTTGGATAGTTCTCCTGATTGACGGAAATGACACGAGTATGTTCCGCGATAAAACATTACATTACAATAATTTTACAACTACAACCTACAAGCTTTTAAATGTGTATAATATATAGCTTTATGGATGTGAGTTGCTTAATTATATTTGTAAAAAATAAACCGGTTTTAATGTAATAGAATAGTGATAATATATTCCGCCAAAACATTTCCATCAAGGAGAACTACCGACCTAAACTAACGCTCAGCTATTTGATACTGGCTTTTATTTGGTTATTTCGCGTTAGAAGTGTTTAAGATAACTTGGCCTGCGCACTGCCATGTGTGTAATATTGTTATCTGTTTTTCTTAAATAAATTCATATTATTGATAAAGATACCAGTTTGTTATGAATTAGCTACTCATTAACACATTTATCGTGCAGCTAAGACTAATATTCAAAATGATTTACTTTTTATTATTTGTTATAACACTTTTATTGTTGTTGGATTTAATGATGAACCACAATAGGACTGCAAGGCTGTTGAGGAGTCTGCCAGGACCTAAAGGCAAGTTCCTCATTGGGAATGCATGGGACTTGCTTGTTTCTCCAGGTAATATTTTTATCATAATTAAGTATAAATGATTCAGATGCCCCCGGGTATGATTACGATTCTTCCGGGTATGATGTAGAAGTCAGCAAGAGAGATTCAAGGGTTTCAGTGTATTGAAATTTAGGCGATGGGCTGACAAGTAGTCACCACAGCGATACATATTACAATCTAAATTTGCGTTCAATTTATGTCAGACATACATTTAATCACGCCTTTATCCCTAATGGGGTAGGCAGAGCGTAAACGACCTAAACAAAGTTCATTTCGCCACGTCTGACAAAGTTTTCAGGATTATATAAGATAGATTTGTTGGTAGGTATATTGCTGTTCTTCTACAATTTAAATCAATGCAAAATTAAATCGACTGTGGAAAGCGAATACTGCTAAAGCGCCACATCGTCGGCGTGTGAAATTGAGCTTTATATACAGTAATTAAAGTTCAATTTTAAATGTAAGCAGTTTTGCCTAATAATATGACAGGCCGTTTGTTATTTTAGCAGTTACAACTAGTTTTAACTGAGAGCTGCAGTTAGAATAGGTTTTAACTAATTTAATTGTAATTCTTAACCTATATTTGCTTACGAACTTGACCTATACCAGATTTAAGGGACATCGTTCCACAAGGTTGCGCAGTTAAGGGCACTGAACAATTTTCACCAGGAAATTCTTTCGAAGTGAAGAAAAAATGGCTTTTCCATTCAAATTGTCTGATCGAGGTAGACAATTTGTATGGTAAAAAAAACACTTCCTGAAAGAGTTTCCTATTGAAAGTTGTTCTTGTTCAGCGTCATTTACTGTGCAACCAGGTCATATATCAGGTTGTGGCACTCTGTCTACACCCCGTTAAAAGTATTTTGAAGGGAAACAAATCATAACTTTTAGCACATGAAGTTGAGACATTCCTATTACATAAATATCTGCCTCCGTAGTATAGCGGTCTGACCCATGGACTCTCGACCCGGAGGTCCCGGGTTCTATTCCCGGTTTGTGTTGTTGTTTCTAGTTTGGTTAGGACATTGCAAGCTGATCACCTGATTGTCCGAAAAGTAAGATGATCCATGCTATCGGATTGGCATGTAAATGTTAGTCAATTTGTCCCATCAGAATAAGAGATTGAAGGGATAGAGAGTGCACCTGTGTGTAGCGCAAAAAAAACTTGGGTACTAAAAACTAGTCCTGCGCAACTGCGCACGCCGTTCTCTGAGAGATTAGTCGCCATCACCAAAAATCGGTGGGAGGAATATTATTATTACCTAAATACTGAATATTGTATCTATATAAAATTGTATATTAATTTCAGTTGAACTATTTAAGATGGGCAGACAATTTGCGAATTCAGCAACAGGTATATACAGTATATGGATGTGGCCACTGGCAAATGTGAATATTTACAACCCAGAAGATATTGAGGTTTGTTTTGAAAGTAAAATTTAAGCTTAAATAAATAACCAGCATTTGAACACCGATGTTTTCACATTGTTTTCAGAAAGTTGTTTCAACCATAAAATTCAATGATAAAAGTCCAATTTACAAATTTTTGGCACCTTGGCTCGGAGATGGATTGTTGCTTAGTTCAGGTACATTTTTGTTTTGGTAAGATAATTATAGTAGTATTGTTTTCTGGCACTTTTTTTCTTTCTATTTTTTTTTGTGTTTAATATAACAACGATATTTCAACAATACTTCCATGCTGGACTGGGAGCTAGAGAAAAACAAAGAATGTCTAGCTGCATTTCCTCCCGGGTATGCTGTAAAAACCAGCTAAGGGATCCAAGGGTTACTGTATATTGCAATTTAGGCGATAGGCTGACAACCTGTCACTACAGTAATATACCTACAAATTATCTTAAACGACCCTTAAAACTTTGTCTGACGTGGCGGAGACCTTTGTTTGGGTCGTATACGCTCTGCCTACCCCATTAAGGATTAAGGCGTGATTATATGTATGTATGTTTATTTTTCAATTGTAGGTGCAAAATGGCATCGCCGCAGGAAAATCTTGACTCCAGCTTTTCATTTCAATATTTTGAAGGAGTTTTGTGTAACCATAGAGGACAACAGTCAACGTCTGGTGGAGCAACTGAAGAAAACCAGCGGAGAATCAACTAATATTGTCCCTGTTATATCGGATTATACACTTAATTCTATTTGTGGTAAATCAGAATCTTCTGCATTTGAAGTTTTTAATTCTTAGTCTTTTGTATAATTCATTATTTGAGTTGCACTATCCCGCATTCTACTACGCATTTTTCATTCTTTCACCCAAATGGTCGCCTGGAAGAAATTGCTACTTAGCAATAAGGCCGCTTACTTTTCTTTGTGTTATATGTTGTGTTGTATGCATATTTGTTATGTGCAATAAAGCATTCTTTATTTAGGTCAGTGGTGCTGATTAATTCTATACTAGACCGACCATTTATAAATGTTGTAGCACTCCAGTTTCAAAACTAATACCTAGATATTTTTACGTAATAATATTTATCACTATATGCTAATAAGAATTAAATACACATTTTTTACTTCCAGAAACCGCTATGGGCACTCGTTTGGTAGATTTAAAAGACAAAGGGAAGTCCTATAAAGACGCAATACATGGAATGGGATACATAGCCGTGCATAGATTAGTGACAGTATATCTTGCATCGGATTTTATATTCAATTATCTTTCCACCTGGGGCAAAAAGCAGACGAAACATTTAAAAACCCTGCATGAATATACTGGAAGCGTAATAAAAGATCGAAAGGAGTATGTCAAAGAAAACGGATTCAGTATTTTTGATAAGAAGAATGTTGACGACGATACATTCATGACAAGTAAGAAGAAAAAGTGTGCTATGTTAGACTTGATGCTTTTATCAGAAAAAGAGGGGGAAATTGATAGCCAGGGTATTCAAGAAGAGGTGGATACTTTCATGTTTGAAGTAAGTGTAGGTACTAAGACAGTTGATCAATACATGTTGAAGCAATTTAATTGAGTTTATGATTGGCATTTTATCTCGTTAACAGGGTCATGACACGACCGCTTCAGGGTTAACTTACTGTCTGATGCTTCTCGCAAATCACAAGGATATTCAGGTATTTGATAATTTAAACAAGTAATTTAAAATGTTTACAAAACACAAAGTGAGCTTTAAAAATTTTAATCGTTGCAGACCTTAAACGATTGTTCAAAACGAAAAACGATGTTAGAAAACTTTAGTTGATTTTCAAATACCTATTCAATGATACTCGGCATAGTTTGTCGATTTAAATCTTTCCCGTTTTTACAAAATGGCGTCTGATCGTAGCCATATTGTTTTTTTGACAAAATCATGTCTTCCGTGACACTCACATGGTTAAGACCAATCGATTGGCGTTAGAATAATTAGAATCGGCCCACGCTTTTGGTCTTGGCGCCACAGAGGATCAAACAAACATACTTACATACATATGTACATATAAACACATAAACCTCCTTTACGTTGCGCAGTCGATTTGATACTTATTTTGGAGACGTACGTACTGTTTGTAAAATAAATATAATCGATAATCATTCTAATATTTTTTACTTGTTTATATTTTGTTTGACCTACTAATGGGATACGATAATCTAACCCAATTACAAACATTTTTAGGACAAGATAGTAGCAGAGTTAGACGAAATATTCGGTGAATCGGATCGGCCGGCTTCCATCGATGACCTGTCCAGAATGAAATATATGGAGTGCTGCATAAAGGAGTCATTGCGCCTTTTCCCGCCTGTACCTTTTATCAGCCGCTGGATTGATGATGATGTAGAACTTAGTATGTGGACGGTCTTTTTCTTTTTTTGTCTAGCGTCGGTATTACTATTAGGCGTATTTATTATTCTAAACTAGCGTTCTCGCAGTCTAAGGCTGGAGTTCATTTTCTAGCTTCGTCTACTTAATTTTGCCCGGGCGTCGGCATCCGCTGTTGTAAGATCGTTCTCTAGTCCACCTAGTACGATGCCGTACTACGCTGCACCTTCCTTTAAACAGTGTCCATATTTATTTTCAGGCAACTACACGATTCCTGGAGGCACCTACTGCCATATCCACATCTATGACCTTCATCGACGCGAGGAATACTTCAAGAACGCTGAACAATTTGACCCTGATAGGTTCTTACCAGAGAACAGCGTCGGAAGACACCCCTACTCGTACATCCCTTTCAGTGCTGGACCAAGAAATTGTATAGGTACCTATCCGAAACTGTAGAGAATTTCAAAGTTCATGTAGGTATAGGACGACAGTGCGCAAACTAATGCTCACAGTTTGCTTTTACTTCCCCATACGAAAAGAACATATTTTGATTAGATAGATCAATTGTATGTAATTCGCAGTCCCAATTTTTACAACCTTTCAGCTTCATCTTCTTCTTCTTTGTTTGTCGATGGAAAAATATTTTAAACTGTTTGAGCTTAATAATATTCTTCTTCTTCGTCGACTCAGACGTTTATATTTGTGAGGACCAGTATTCAAGAAGCTTACTAATGTTCCAGGTCAAAAGTTCGCCATGATGGAGTTGAAGTCATGCGTAGCAGCAGTTCTGCGAAACTTCGTGATGCAACCAGTGACTCAGGAGAAAGACCTGGTGTTCATAAGCGACCTTGTACTAAGGACCAATACGCCCGTCTGCGTCAAGTTTGTGCCCAGGAGCAAATAGAACTGATCCTGTGAACATGTTTTCCGTTATTTAAAGAGCGAACAAGAAAGTTGTTCTTGATATTAATAAAATTAGTTATCATTTCTTTCTCGCATTTGCAATTTTGCTTAATACATATATAAAGATATATATATATAAATGTCTACGCGTTAGTGGAACCCCTTTTTCGGAAATAGTTTTACCGAGTGAAAAAGTGCATTATATTCATGTGATATGGCTATTCTAAATTTCAATGTATGGGTGAGATGGCAAAATTCACAATTAACTTTTGATGATGCCTGAGTGTACCTTTATGTGAGTACTTTAAACTGCTCCACCCTCCTATTACCGTACTCTACCGGTGTCACCCCTCCCCCCCCCCCCCCCCCTTAAAAGTCAACTTTGACGCACCATATCTTGAAAACTACTGGTTTTTACACAGAGCGACTGCCATCCGACCTCCGCCACCCAGAAGGGAAACCAGACCCAATCCTGGATAAGGGCAGCCAATGCTTAGCACTGGCCTCTGACATGGCTTAACAACTAATATCTACGGTATTAAACGATATTAACCGGGACCAACTCACGTAAAAAGCGCCGAATAAACGTAGGTACATATGAAATTCGAAAACCGAAAACACCATTGTGTTTGTACCATTGTACGTGGTGGGATTCGAACCACTACCTCCCCGCTCAGGAGGCAGCTATATATCCACTACACCATCAGGCTGTCATCGGTATCTACGTGTAGGTAATTTAATAGTCAATACTTTAATTTTTAAAGATTTTGTGCTAGCTTGCATGGTTTAGTAGTAGTTCTAGAGGAGTACAGTTATGGAGGGTGGTGCATTTAAAAGTACTCACATAAAGGTGCCAGAATTTCACCGCATTGAGCATATTAATTAAAAAAATACTTCAAAACGCAATCAATAAGATACTTTTACAATAAACTGTCTAAAACCACGGTAAATTTCCCGTCTTACAAAACTTCTTCGCGACTTCGTCACGCTCTTCATTTTTCCCCAGTTTCTGCAATATGCGGTGTGTAAGGGACAGCGTCCCGCAAACTCATAGGGGTTACTCAGTCTATGAAACTGAACAACTACATACATACATACATAAAATCACGCCTTTATCCCTTACGGGGTAGGCAGAGCGTAAAACGCCTTCTAAAAGGCGCTTTCGCCACGTCTGACAAAAAGTGAGAGCAATTTTAAATTGTAATGTGTATTGCTGTAGTGACAGGTTGTCAGCCCATCGCCTAAATTACAATACACTGTAACCCTCGAATCCCTTTCTTTTTTTTTTTTTTGAAAATTATTTTAGGAAAATAAAATCAATTTTCGATTCGTTTTAACGAATCGACAGGATCCGGAACACTGTACTGCGCTCTAAAACCCAAATTGCTGATGTGACCCACGCATCTGCTAAACTGAAGTATGATTGGGCCGGCCACGTCTGCCGCATGCCGGATGAATTGTGTGAAAAAATCACTACACAGTGGAAGCCACCGACTGACAGAAGGCGACGCGGCAGACCGAGACGACGATGGCGAGACGAGCTGGACGCCTTCAGCAAGTCATGGCCGGAAAAGGCGCAAAATAGTGAGGCATGGTGGGAAAGGAGAGAGGCTTTTGCCCAGTAGTGGGACACATAACGGCTACATAAGATAAGATAAAATCAATTTTGCTTTTCCATACAAACTGTTTAAACGAGGTGGTCATTTTGTATGGGAAAGTATTTTAATTTTAATCTCCTGAAATAATTTCCTGGTGAATGTTGTTCAGTATCGTTGACTGAGCATGCTGTTCCTTACACCCGGTATATCATGACATAAACAATTTATTTCAAAACCTTAAGCCCATTAATAAAACAAAATACAAAACAATATAATACAAAAATCACCGTAAGCTTTGTATATTAATTGGTAATTCCAACTTTGACGTTTGGAGAAAAGTGGGAAACCACATGCATGACCCACAATACCAAGACACAATACGTGCCGTAGCTGTCGGATCTTTCTCTTGCATTTACAGTAAGGCAAGAGAGATTCAACGAACGGCCGATTATAAATCGCTAATAAATATAATAAAAAAAAAAAAAAAAAGTGGTTTACAAACATCTTGCCAAATTAAATACATAATCTCCCTAGCCTTATCCCGTATATCACGGGGTCGGCTACCTAATCTAGGGGATTGAACGGGGGTACTGGTTTTTACACAGATCGACTGCCATCTGACCTCCGCAACACGGAAGGGAAACCAGACCCAATCCTAGATTAGATCAGAGATAGAGATCATAAATCCTAATTGTCGAAAATGTCGAAATCCATCCAGCAGTTTCAGAGATACGAGGTAGAAAGAAATATTAAACATACAAAATACGCGTGAGAAACATATCCCTTCCTTAATAGTTAGGTAAAAAAAATTGCGTGCACCAAAAAAAAACGCCAAGAAATATTTAACATTCACCCATGCGGGGTAGAAAGTATATTAAGCTTATCAATACATACCTACTATATACCTAGTAATAATGACGATAAATTCACGTTAATATAGCGCCAAGTTAAATTGGCTCATTAGTGTTTGTAATTCGAGTTTCGAATAATATTATAGGTAAATGCGAAAGTTCGGATGTTTGACAGAAATCACTGGACGGAACGGGGTGAAACTTGACACACACATAGTTTTAAAAACATTTGTTTTACAATTTTATAAAAGTATGATAAATACGAATAATATGAAAGTATGATTACTTGGGTAGTTCTCCTGATTGACGGAAATGACACGAGTATGTACCGCGATAAAACATTACATTAGAATAATTTTACAGCTACAACCTACAAGCCTTTAAATGTGAATAATATATAGCTTTATGGATGTGAGTCGCTTGATTATATTTGTAAAAATTAAACCAGTTTTAATGTTATAGTGATAATATATTCCATTCAAGTCATTAAATTTCCGTCAAGGAGAAATTCCCACTTAAACTAAAGCTTAGCTGTTTGATACTGGCTTTTTTTTGGTTATTTCGCGTTAGTAGTGTTTAAGATAAATTGGCCTGCGCACTGCCATGTGTGTAATATTGTTATCTGTTTTTTCTTAAATAAATTTATATTATTGATATAGATACCAGTTTGTTATGTATTTGCTTCTCATTGACACATATATCGTGCAGCTAAGACTAATATTCAAAATGATTTACTTTTTATTATTTGTTATAACACTTTTGTTGTTGTTGAATTTAATGATGAACCACAATAGGACTGCAAGGCTGTTGAGGAGTCTGCCAGGACCTAAAGGCAAGTTCCTCATTGGGAATGCATGGGACTTGCTTGTTTCTCCAGGTAAAGTAATATTTTTAGCATTAATTAAGTATAAATGTGTCAGACGCCCTTTCTTCCAAGTATGCTGTAGAAGTCAGAAAGAGAGGTTCAAGGGTTTTAGTGGCAGAGCGTAAACGCCCTAAACAAAGGTCGTTTCGCCACGTCTGACAAAGTTTTGAGGGTTATATAAGATAGATTTGTTGGTAGGTATATGGCTGTTCTTCTACAATTTAAATCAATGCAAAATTAAATCGACTGTGGAAAGCGAATACTGCTAAAGCGCCACATCGTCGGTATGTGAAATTGAGCTTTATGTACAGTATTTAAAGTTCAATTTTAAATGTAAGCAGATTTCGCTAATAATATGACAGGCCGTTTGTTATTTTAGCAGTTACAACTAGTTTTAACTGAGAGCTGCAGTTAGAATGGGTTTTAACTAGTTTAATTGTAATTCTTAACCTATATTTGCTTACAAACTTGACTTATACCAGATTTAAGGGACATCGTTCCACAAGGTTGCGCAGATAACGACACTGAACAATTTTCACTAGGAAATTCTTTCGAAGTGAAGAAAAAAATGTCTTTTTTATTCAAGATCATAGGTTCCATTCAAGGTCATAGATTCTGATCGAGGTGGACAATTCGCATGGAAATAAAAAAAAAAAAACACTTCCTGAAAGAATTTCCTATTGAAAGTTGTTCATGTTCAGTGTCGTTGACTGTGCAACCCCTATCAGGTTGTGGGACTCTGTCTTCACCCCGTATGTGATGATCTTGTAAAACGTATTTTGAAGGGAAACAAATCATAACTTTAAACACATCAATTTGAGACATTCCTATTACATAAATATCTACCTCCGTGGTCTAGTTGTCCGACCCATGGGCTCTCGACCCGGAGGTCCCGAGTTCTATTCCCGGTTTGTGTTGTTGTTTCTAGTTTGGTTAGGACATTGCAAGCTGATCACCTGATTGTCCGAAAAGTAAGATGATCCATGCTGTCGGATGGGCATGTAAATGTTAGTCAATCTGTTCCATCAGAATAAGAGATTGAAGGAATAGAGAGTGTGTGTAGCGCAAATACTTTGGCACTAAAAACAAGTCCTGCGCAGTTGGCCGATATCTGAGAGATTGGTCGAGATCACCAAAAATCGGTGGGAGGAATATTATTATTATATATGTTATTTTTCCCGTATGTTACGAGTGGCTCGGAGCTGTCGAGGGAACCGGTTTCCGGCAGCGTCCGGCGGACCGCCTCGCTTGCGATGCGCTGTGGCTATGTTTTTTGTACTGTTGATCATGTTGTCTAATTTATTTTTCTTTTTGTAGTAGTTTTAAGTGTTTTTATGTGTGGCGCGGACTGGTGCCGAGACAAACTTTGTTAAGTTGAGCGGCCCATTTATATGTTAAACTATAATAATTCTTTTAATAAATATTTATAAAAAAAAAATATATAAACTTGGGCACTAGACTAAAAACTAGTCCTGCGCACGCCGTTCTCTGAGAGATTAGTCGCCATCACCAAAAATCGGTGGGAGGAATATTATTATTACCTACATAACGAATAATGTACTTATATAAAATTGTATATTTATTTTCAGTTGAACTATTTAAGATGTGCAGACAATTTGCGAATTCAGCAACAGGTATATACAGTATATGGATGTGGCCACTTTCAAATGTGAATATTTACAACCCAGAAGATATTGAGGTATGTTTTTAAAGTAAAATTTAAGCTTAAATAAATAACCAGCATTTGAACACCAATGTTTTCAAATTGTTTTCAGAAAGTTGTTTCAACCATAAAATTCAATGATAAAAGTCCAATTTACAAATTTTTGGCACCTTGGCTCGGAGATGGACTGTTGCTTAGTTCAGGTACTTTTTTGTTTTGGTAAGATAATTATAGTTGTATTGATTTCTGGCACAGTTTTTCTTTCTATTTTTTGTGTTTAATATAACAACGATATTTCAACAATACTTCCATGCTGGACTGGGAGCTAGAGAAAAACAAAGAATGTCCAGCTGCATTTCCTCCCGGGTATGCTGTAAAAACCAGCTAAGGGATCCGAGGGTTACTGTATTTTGCAATTTAGGCGATAGGCTGACAACCTGTCACTACAGTAATATACCTACAAATTATCTTAAACGACCCTTAAAACTTTGTCTGACGTGGCGGAGACCTTTGTTTGGGTCGTATACGCTCTGCCTACCCCATTAGGGATTAAGGCGTGATTATATGTATGTATGTTTATTTTTCAATTGTAGGTGCAAAATGGCATCGCCGCCGGAAGATCTTGACTCCAGCTTTTCATTTTAATATTTTGAAGGAGTTTTGTGTAACCATACAGGACAACAGTCAACGTCTGGTGGAGCAACTGAAGAAAACCAGCGGAGAATCAACTAATATTGTTCCTGTTATATCGGATTATACACTTAATTCTATCTGTGGTAAATCAGAATCTTCTGCATTTGAAGTTTTTAATTCTTTGTCTTTTCTGTAATTCATTATTTGAGTTGCACTATCCCGTATTCTACTACGCATTTTTCATTCTTTCACCCAAATGGTCGCCTGGAAGAAATTGCTACTTAGCAATAAGGCCGCTTATATTGTACTTTTCTTTGTGTTATATGTTGTGTTGTATGCATATTTGTTATGTGCAATAAAGCTTTCTTTATTTAGGTCAGTGGTGGTGATTAATTCTATACTAGACCGACCATTTATAAATGTTGTAGCACTCCAGTTTCAAAACTAATACCTAGATATTTTTACGTAATAATATTCATCACTGTATGCTAATAACAATTAAATACACATTTTTTTACTTCCAGAAACCGCTATGGGCACTCGTTTGGTAGATTTAAAAGACAAAGGGAAGTCCTATAAAGACGCAATACATGGAATGGGATACATAGCCGTGCATAGATTAGTGACAGTGTATCTTGCATCTGATTTTATATTCAATTATCTTTCCACCTGGGGCAAAAAGCAGACGAAACATTTAAAAACCCTGCATGAATATACTGGAAGCGTAATAAAAGATCGAAAGGAGTATGTCAAAGAAAACGGATTCAGTATTTTTGATAAGAAGAATCTTGACGACGATACATTCATGACAAGTAAGAAGAAAAAGTGTGCTATGTTGGACTTGATGCTGTTATCAGAAAAAGAGGGGGAAATTGATAGCCAGGGTATTCAAGAAGAAGTGGATACTTTCATGTTTGAAGTAAGTGTAGGTACTAAGACAGTTTATCAATACGAATGTGGAAGCAATTTAATTGAGTTTATGATTGGCATTTTATCCTTCCTATACTGGATTATGCAGACGTTTGTTATCCTGATTTATCTGTTCAATTATTGAACAAGCTCGAACGTCTGCAGAATCTCTGTATAAGATTTATATTTGGCCTGCGTAAGTATGACCATGTCTCTTCTTATAGGTCCCAACTTCAATGGCTGCCTATTACCCGTAGAAGGGACTGTCATATCCTCTCCCTCCTTTACTCCATTCTTTCCCACCCTAACACCCCTCCTTATCTTAAAGATCGCTTTATTTTTCATTCGGCAACCCTGGCTCGCAATTTGCGTGCCAGTTCTAAATTGACGCTTAACCTGCCGTCTCACAAAACTGACTTCTACGCAAAGTCTTTCACAGTGCGAGCGATCAAGCTGTGGAATGAATTGCCCGAAGACATTCGACGTGCACCGTCTCTTGAAACCTTTAAGAGCCGACTTAAAAAACATTACTTGGAAGAAATTACTATCTGATCATTATTTATCCTTCTCTTTTATCCTGTGCTGTTGCTGTCATTTCCTTCGTCTAGATCTGGTTGTAGTTTGCATTATCCTATCTTCCATTAGTTTATGTATTAATTTATTGTATATTATGTATTAGTTTACTTTACAATATCTATGTAGTAGCTTGTAACTAGTTTATGTATTATATGTAATGTATTTAGGATACATATTTTACTAGATTTGCAATATCCCGCTTACCGCTACGCATTTTTCTTTGACCCAAAGGTTGCCTGGAAGAAATTGCTACCTTAGCAATAAGGCCGCCTATGTTGTACTTGTTTAATGTTGTTATCTGTTGTGTTGTATCATTTGTGTTCTTACGTGCAATAAAGTATTTTTATGTTATGTTATGTTATGTTATCTCGTTTACAGGGTCATGACACGACCGCTTCAGGGTTAACTTACTGTCTGATGCTTCTCGCAAATCACAAGGATATTCAGGTATTTGATAATTTAAACAAGTAATTTAAAATGTTTACAAAACACAAAGTGAGCTTTAAAAATTTAAATCGTTGTAGATCTTAAACGATTGTTCAAAACGAAAAACGATGTTAGAAAACTTTAGTTGATTTTCAAATACCTATTCAATGATACTCGGCATAGTTTGTCGATTTTAATCTTTCCCGTTTTTACAAAATGGCGTCTGATCGTAGCCATATTGTTTTTTTGACAAAATCATGTCTTCCGTGACACTCACATGGTTAAGACCAATCGATTGGCGTTAGAATAATTAGAATCGGCCCACGCTTTTGGTCTTGGCGCCACAGAGGATCAAACAAACATACATATGTACATATAAACACATTACCCTCCTTTACGTTGCGCAGTCGATTTGATACTTATTTTGGAGACGTACGTACTGTTTGTAAAATAAATATAATCGATAATCGTTCTAATATTTTGTACTTGTTTATCTTTTGTTTGACCTACTAATGGGATACGATAATCTAACACAATTACAAACGTTTTTAGGACAAGATAGTAGCAGAGTTAGACGAAATATTCGGTGAATCGGATCGGCCGGCTTCCATCGAAGACCTGTCCAGAATGAAATATATGGAGTGCTGCATAAAGGAGTCATTGCGCCTTTTCCCGCCTGTACCTTTTATCAGCCGCTGGATTGATGATGAAGTAGAACTTAGTATGTGGACGGTTATATTTTTCTTTTTTTGTCTAGCGTCGGTATTACTAATACGTGTATTTATTATTCAAAACTAGCGTTCTCGCAGTCTAAGGCTGAAGTTCATTTTCTAGCTTCGTCTACTTAATTTTGCCCGGTCGTCGGCATCCGCTGTTGTAAGATCGTTCTCTAGTCCACCTAGTACGATGCCGTACTACGCTGCACCTTCCTTTAAACAGTGTCCATATTTATTTTCAGGCAACTACACGATTCCTGGAGGCACCTACTGCCATATCCACATCTATGACCTTCATCGACGCGAGGAATACTTCAAGAACGCTGAACAGTTTGACCCTGATAGGTTCTTACCAGAGAACAGCGTCGGAAGACACCCCTACTCGTACATCCCTTTCAGTGCTGGACCAAGAAATTGTATAGGTACCTATCTGAATCTGTAGAGTACCTAAGTTATTCCAAAGTTCATGTAGATATAGGTCTTAAAATAGCGACGACTGTGCGCAAACAAATGCTCACAGTTTGCTTTTACTTCCCCATACGAAAAGAACATATTTTGATTAGATAGATCAATTGTATGTAATTCGCAGTCCCAATTTTTACAACCTTTCAGCTTCATCTTCTTCTTCTTTGTTTGTCGATGGAAAAATATTTTAAACTGTTTGAGCTTAATAATCTTCTTCTTCTTCGTCGACTCAGACGTTTTTATTTGTGAGGACCAGTATTCAAGAGGCTTACTAATGTTCCAGGTCAAAAGTTCGCCATTATGGAGTTGAAGTCATGCGTGGCAGCGGTTCTGCGAAACTTCGTGATGCAACCAGTGACTCAGGAGAAAGACCTGGTGTTCATAAGCGACCTTGTACTAAGGACGAATACGCCCGTCTGCGTCAAGTTTGTGCCCAGGAGCAAATAGAACTGATCCTGTGAACATGTTTTACGTTATTTAAAGAGCGAACAAGAAAGCTGTTCTTGATATTAATAAAATTAGTTATCATTCCTTTCTCCCATTTGCAATTTTGCTTAATGCATTGCGTCTGACATGGTTAAACGGCTAATATCTACGGTATTAAACGATATTAACCGGGACCAACTCACGAAAAAAGCGCCGAATAAACGTACATATGAAATTCGAAAACCGAAAAACACCATTGTGTTTGTACCATTGTACGTGGTGGGATTCGAATCACGATCTCCCCGCTCAGGAGGCAGCGGCCCTATCCACTAGACCATCGGGCTCTCATCGGTATCTACGTGTAGGTAATTTAATAGTCACTACTTGACTTTTTGAAAATTTTTAGCTAGCTTGCATGGTTTAGTAGTAGTTCTAGGGGAGTACGGTTATGGAGGGTGGTGCATTTTAAAGTACTCACATAAAGGTACACTCTGGCATCATCAAAGGTTAATTAACTTTTGATGATGCCAGAATTTCACCGCATTGCAAATTTCTACAATGAGCATATTCATAAAAAAAATACTTCAAAATGCAATCAATAAGATACTTTTACAATGAACTGTCTAAATCACGGTAAATTTCCCGTCTTTAATCATAATAATTTGGACAACCGTGCGAGTTTTAAAAATACTATAAACTGTCTATTTGTATAACTGTTCAAAACCTTGAGTGTGACCCACGTATTAAGCTTAAAGATAGTATATCAAACAAAACTTCTTCGCGACTTCGTCACGCTATTAATTTTTCCCCAGTTCGGGGTAAATATTAACTCTTTAATTTAACTGCAATATAAGGGGTGTAAGGGACAGCGTCCCGCAAACTCATAGGGGTTACTCAGTCAACAAAACTGAACAACTATCATCAAGAAATTATACGGATGGCCTAGTCGTTTTGTTTGCTGACGATACGACAGTCATAGTATGTGCAAAAGACTACGAGCAACTAAATATAAAAAATAATTATACTTACGAGCGACTGCAACAGTGGTTTTCTTCAAATGGGCTCATTTTAAACACGTCAAAATCGAACCTTATACTATTTGCCGCAAAACACATCGACAAACCACCGAGTATAACTTGTCCAGTCCCTCTTTGCTATTCATGCAAGTTCCTTGGGTTCAGTCTCGATGCCAACGTTAACTGGAAATTGTAACAACCCCCCCCCCTACCTAACAAATAACCCTAATATAAATCGATATGTGAAAGGAAGTGTGAGAGGGTGTGGAGGAAAGGAAAAATAGGGAATGTGGAGAGGAGGAATAGAGGAGAGGAATGTGGAAAAGGCGTGAAGGAGAGTGGCACGGCACATGAATGTCTAGTAATAAGGTTACAAATATGGCTCGTGATCGTGATCGTCTAGTATTATAGTTAGGACCGTACGTTGTGTAATAAAATTTATAAAAGTAACCCAAATCCTTTAAAGTGGTAGTGGGATGTCATAACTTAGCTCTCTTTAGGTTCTTGGGACAACATTGGGACAGTGCGCAGCGGGATAACGGAACCTCCGATTCCAGCTCCAACCATTCGCTGGTAGAGGATTTATGTGCTCGCCAACCATCAACGAATGAGATTTACTTCAATTACCAATTCCCAGACACTAATAAAGACAGTAAATAGCCTAGAAACTTGTCCTTGATGCAAAACCCATCATGCGAGCCCCAGAAAAGGAAAGAGGAGGCACTTCTGTGCCCTCCAATTGGTTTTTGTTTTGGCCAAGCCTCAGGCCAGAGATGAGTGACAGCGCACTTAGGAATTTTGGAACGAGTCCAGATTGATGAACAACATCATATAAAATTTAATTAATTTGAGCTGATTTATTGGTCAGCCAACCAAGACAGAGCAAGTCATGTCTGATGTAATTTGTAGTAAGTTGTGATGTCCAATTGAGAAACACTGCCTCAACAAAGGTTTTATAAATTGTTGTCCAGCTATGCTGGAAGCACCGACTATGAAACTGCACCAGTCATCGATCTCCACTTATGATATGCACATCCAGGAGTCAGTAGAATAGATAGGGATGCCGAAGCTAGTCCCAGATAATATAACAATCATTCACACCGCAAGCCATAGTTTCGTTGTAGATAAAGGAGTGATAGGCAAGAGCAAGTAGTGACTGATTGTCAGACTTCTTTAGTGCAAAATAAGCTTCTGTGATCTAAATGCTGTTACAGACATATCGAATGCTAAGATGTAGTATGTGATGGAGGTTTGACCATGGCTGATACCATGTCGCTCAATTGACATCAAGTCATGTAGTAGTTCAGTAGTATAATGGCTTGTCAAAGCCAACCGACCATAAATCAGTCATATAAAATTCACATAAAGTGAATAAATATATAATTTTAATTCCAGACCCGTTCCAGGGTAATTTGAGGTTGTAGGTAGGATACAGATAACATCATCCCACATTCCATGCTGTATTGGTTTGGTAAGTATAATGAATACTCCCATTAGGTAGTTGGACCATAGTCCCAATCAGTTGTAAGTATAAAACCCACACATTAGTAGGTATATTATCAAAGACAAACTTTGTCAGTCTGTAGAACAGGATCATAAATTGTATAAAACCTACATAGTAGGTATCAGAGGTGAACGTTCCCACCAAGTTTGTAGCTGGTGTTCTAGAGTCTAGAACATACATACATATAGGATCATGAATCCAATAAATGTTTCAAAACATTGTCTGTTGAATATATTTCACAATAAAGTGAATATAAAATCAATTCAGTATCCACTGCCAGAATAAGCATATAATATAAGTATGAATGACTCATACACAGGTATTAAATCCACAGTTAAGTGAATATAAATCAGTTCAGTAGTTTATTTGAGATGAATAGGTACCTAAGTATTTTGTCTCCTCTGCCAGGATAGGTAGGTATGAACAATTCATACATAGATATAGTTATAAAAACATAGAATGTATTAAAATAATTTATACATTCCACTGCTGGGCACATCATTAAACATTAGGATGATGCTTCTCTGCTTAAAGGGAAGGTAAGGCAGCAATTTTGGTAAAGGGAAGGGAGAGAACTACCTACCTAAACACAAACTAGGATCCCAAATAGCTACCCCCACCTACTTTCCTAGATATTGTCCTAATTCCTATTACCTAGAATACCTATCCATCTAAACCTACCCCTACCTAACCTACTCCTACAATGTACCTAAACTGCCTATTTACCAAACCGCTTAGCTGTGCATAAATTATGTAGTTGCATGCTAAACCGACCTACAATCCTACATATATCTCATTAACCGTACCTATCATATAAGAAATATTGGAAATTATATATATATATAAATGAATAGAACGGCCTTTGGTAAGTATGAAATATCATAAAAAAGGATTGTTAATTGAACAGGGAAAAACCTTGTCAATAAACAAAGTCTGAAGTGGACAAGATAATTAAATAAATGTAGAAATGGTAAAGTAAATAAAACACGATGTAAATTCCTTTAGAATCCTTGTAGGTGGCACTCCACCAGCTCTGCAAGACTCCACTGTCAGCATCCTCCACTCCACCATGTAAAAGCACAGCTGATCGTCAGGTCACCGCCCTCCGTCCACAACAGGAACAACTGATGGCACCAACATCCCACCAAAGTGGGTCTCTTGGTTGCCTCCCGGCTGCATACTCTCCTCTCCTCTTTGATGTGTACACTTTCACTGGTAAAAGTCAACTAAACTTCAAGTAAAACTAAACTTCCACTCAAACTAAAACTCCAGGTCAACTAAACTTCTCCCTGCTCGGTCCCAGACGCTCTTTTTTTCCACGGCGTCCTTCTCCATCTCTCGTCGCCCCCGTCTCCCTAATTCCAGCCCCATTCCCCCTTCTCGAGCCCCCCGACTGTTTTATCTTCCCTCTTATATCCCATTTTCTTGATAGTTCTCCCATTCTCCTCCAGATGGCACCGCGTGTCCTTCTTGTTCTCTGTGTTCGATCTGGCTATAATATTAGTTCTCCACTCAATCAACACTAGATTGGCATTAGTTTCTCGTTTATAGTGATTCTCCTACCAATCTGATAGATGGCGTTATTTGTATTTTAAAACAATGATTAAGTTTTGAATAGCAGAAGCTAAGTTTATTACAAAATCTCACATACAGTCCCTATGTGACAAACTTAGTAGTGCAACATTTGCGTTAAGAAAACTTCGACCAGTAGTTTCCAGTTCTGTACTTAGACAGACATACTTCGCACATTTTCAGTCGCTTATGACGTATGGCATCCTATTATGGGGAGATTCAACAGATTCGAATCGAGTATTTATTTTGCAAAAGCGGGCACTTCGCATAATAGAAAGAATTAAGCCTCGTGAAACGTGTAGGACTCGTTTTGCGAAAAATCGTATTATGACTATGTATAGTCTGTACCTGTTTGAAATGATTTCATATGTCCGAAGGAACATCACGCAGTTTAATCGCCGTTTAGGTGGAGGTCATTCATTACGAAACGTGGGAAGACTAGCCAGTGTGCACCATCGTTTGGAAATGTCCACTAAAAACCCACGAGTAATAGGTCCAACCTATTACGAGCGACTCCCTGAACATCTGAGGAATGTATCCAATGACGAAGCATTTTACCGCCAGTTAAAAAGTCTTTTACTGGATCGTGAATTTTATTCCATAAATGAATTTATGTTGTATGATTTTAAATTACTACAATGAGTATTGTAGTGACATATTTATATTTGCATTGACATTGTTATTTAATTGGTTAAATTGTATTGACATTTTCAGCTATTGCTTCATTTTATCATTTTACATTAATTTTGACATTGTAAATTATTGTGTATTATTTTGACATTAGCTATTGCTACATTTTGGTTGATTTTATTACTTTGTTTGACATGTTTTAATTACTTTCTTTTTTAATTAACTTTATATTTTTAACAATCATATTATCCCTGGACATTTTTATTATTTTTACAATGTAATTATGAAATTGATAATATGAAATAAATAAATCTAATCTAATCTATTTTAGGAAAATTAAATCAATTTTGCTTTTCCATACAAACTGTCTGATTGAGGTGGTCATTTTGTATCTCCTGAAATAATTTCCTGGTGAATGTTGTTCAGTATCGTTGACTGAGCAACCAAACCAAATCAGTTTGCGGGACGCTGTTCCTACACCCTGTATATCATGATATAAACAATTTATTTCAAAACCTTAAGCCCATTAATAAAACAAAACAAAATAGCTTTAAACAATATAATACAAAAATCACCGTAAGCTTCGTATATTAATTGGTAATTCCAACTTTGACGTTTGGAGAAAAGTGGGACAAAACATGGACACCCACAATACCGGGAGTTAATTTCATAGCGTGCCGTAGCTGTCGGATCGTTCTCTTGCATTTACAGTAAGGCAAGAGAGATTCAACGAACGGCCGACTATAAATCGCTAGTAAATAAAATAAAAATAAATAAAAAAGTAGTTTACAAACATCTTGCCAAATTAAATTATAAGTACAATTTACGCACATATTTAGGCTAACCTACCCCGAAATAACAATACAATATACTTTTTTGTACATAGAAACACAAATACATACAACAGAAAAGAAAGAAACAAAACAGTAAAATATAGGCGGCCTTATTGCTAAATCAGCAATTTCTACAAGGCATCCTTTGTGTATTAGGATAGTACATAACAGATAGCGGGATAATGCATATTACTAAGTTTATCTCAATACTTAAACAATATACATACTACCAAATAAATACATAACTAAAATGAACTGATATGAATATAAACAATGCCACAGTATAGCAGGACAGAATCGTAGGGACCCTAAGCTATGGAATGCTACATTTATGCTACGGTCGCTACATCGTAGCAGGACAGAATCGTAGGGACCCTAAACTATGGAATGCTACATTTGTGCTACGGTCGCTACATCGTAGCAGGACAGAATCGTAGGGACCCTAAGCTATGGAATGCTACATTGGTGCTACGGTCGCTACATCGTAGCAGGACAGAATCGTAGGGACCCTAAACTATGGAATGCTACATTTGTGCTACGGTCGCTACATCGTAGCAGGACAGAATCGTAGGGACCCTAAGCTATGGAATGCTACATTTATGCTACGGTCGCTACATCGTAGAAGGACAGAATCGCAGGGACCCTAAGCTATGGAATGCTCCATTTATGCTACGGTCGCTACATCGTAGCAGGACAGAATCGTAGGGACCCTAAACTATGGAATGCTACATTTGTGCTACGGTCGCTACATCGTAGAAGGACAGAATCGCAGGGACCCTAAGCTATGGAATGCTACATTTGTGCTACGGTCGCTACATCGTAGAAGGACAGAATCGCAGGGACCCTAAGCTATGGAATGCTCCATTTGTGCTACGGTAGCTACATCGTAGAAGGACAGAATCGCAGGGACCCTAAGCTATGGAATGCTACATTTGTGCTACGGTCGCTACATCGTAGAAGGACAGAATCGCAGGGACCCTAAGCTATGGAATGCTCCATTTGTGCTACGGTAGCTACATCGTAGAAGGACAGAATCGCAGGGACCCTAAGCTATGGAATGCTACATTTGTGCTACGGTCGCTACATCGTAGAAGGACAGAATCGCAGGGACCCTAAGCTATGGAATGCTCCATTTGTGCTACGGTCGCTACATCGTAGCAGGACAGAATCGTAGGGACCCTAAGCTATGGAATGCTACATTTATGCTACGGTCGCTACATCGTAGCAGGACAGAATCGTAGGGACCCTAAGCTATGGAATGCTACATTTGTGCATCTGTGCTAGCTACCGAGCTACGGTGTAGCAGCACAGAATATATAATTGTACTACCGTACAGAAGAATCACATCCTAAAAAACGACAAGTTTAGGTATGAAAAGATACCTACACTTCCTAGCGCCGCCCGCCTGCAAGCTAAATTAAATCTTATACCTGCGCGCGAACTCTGAATGTTCTTTGCGCGCCACATTTAGCTACAGTGGCCTGAAACCTGCTAGGACAGAATCGTAGATATCCTAAGCTATGGAATGATAAATTTGCGCTACGGTAGCTATAGCATAGTAGATCTACGTCAGGATCGTTATGATTGTCCTCCCACCGATCTTCGGTAATAGCGGCCATTCTCACAGAGATCGTCCATGTGATTGTTGTTTGCGCTACATATAGGTGCAATTTCTATTCCTTTAATATCTTATTCTGATGAGACAGATTGTCTGACACGACCAGAAAGAAATCAGGCGCAGGACCGACTATTTACATGCCCATCCGACAGCATGGATCATCTTATTATTTATTATTATAGTTTAACAGTTTATTGCACACATGATCATACAGAGGACACAGACATAAAAAACAATAGCACAACAGTTACTTTTCGGACAATCAGGTGATCAGCCTGCTATGTCCTAATCAAACTAGAAAAAACAACACAAAGTCATTGTCCTCCGCCGGAAATCGAACCCGGGACCTCCGGACCGAAAGCCCATGGTTCAGACCGCTTCCACGGAGGCAGTTATTTATTTATTTACAGGTTGATTGACTTATGACAGTCAGGATCGTAAGGACTAACTAAACGCATGTTGAGAAACAAGTCTGGTGGAGACGCATTTGAGTGTTATATCTTGCTTTAACAGGCTACGATATTTTCATCCATGCTGGCTTGGGAGCGAAAGAAAAACATAGAATGTGCCAGCTGCATCTCCTCCCGGGTACGCTGTAAAAAACAGTTAAGGGATCCGAGCGATGGGCTGACAACCTGTCACTACAGCAATATTCCTACAAATATGTCTTAAATAACCCTCAAAATTTTGTCAGACGTGGCGGAACGACCTTTTTAGGTCGTTTACGCTCTGCCTATCCCATAAATGAGTGTATTTTTTTAAAAAGCAAATATATTTGTACTAGCAAAAAATATGGGGTAATTGCATAGCAACAATTAGTACAGTACTAAATATAATTTAATAAACTAGTGAATGTATCGCATCATATAAACATATTTATAGTAAAAAAATACTTCAAAGAATAGGAAGTAAAAAATAAAAAGTAGTCCATTAAAATATTAGTTATTCTTTGTTCGATAGAGATTTATTGTTAAAGCATTTGCGTTTCTATGCGATAAAAGTCACAGTGAGATAACAAATACGGCAATGAAGCCGTCTAGAGGCGTGATTTTATTCAGATCAAGAAAAAACATTAAAAAAAATATAACTAAAGGTTCAGTGATGGGAGCAGAAATATCAGAACCTACCTTGCCGTCACCAACTGACTTCGATGATTTAACTGCTGTGAGTGAGCCGAATCCAACTTTGATAAAAGAAGCAAGAAGAAGACATCAGGTAAGTGGTCTAAATAGATACTAAAACGAAGAGATTTTTAATGTCTTTTATAACTGCCTCCGTGGTCTAGTGGCTAGTGCCATGGGCTCCTGATCCGGAGGTCCTGGGTTCGATTCCCAGGGGGGAATCACAAAGTTGATATTTGAGAATTTATCACTTTGTGATTTTTTCCCCAGTTTGGTTAGGACATTGCAGGCTGAATCACCTGATTGTACGAAAAAGAAAAAGATTTCGTGCTTCGGAGAGCACGTTAAGCCGTCGGTCCCGGTCGCTGTCTTTGATAGTGGTCGTTACTCAAACCATGTCAGAGGCCTGATAGTTGTGCTACTAGGCGGTTTAAAAACTCTGACACCAGGGTTCATCGGGTCGATAGACACGATACCCACTCGACAGAAGAAGAATGTCTTTTATTTCAGTTTTACGTGAGAGGCTACGAAACAACTAGGCCTGATATATCAAAGCGATTAACAAATAAAAATAAAAAAATCATAATTTGTTGCTAATAAAATTAAAACAATCTTCGTTAGAACTATACGTACTAATCATGTAGAAATTTGGAATAAAAAAAATAAATAAAATAAAATGATGGTACTAATGGTTAATACCTAACGTACCTTTATTACAACACCTACGATAGAAATTGTTTTACTGAAAAAATATATTAATCACCAGGTCTCAAATTAATTTGAAATCTTCATGCCCAAAATAGCTTGACATCACATCACACTGAAATTAAAATTTTTAAGTTTTAGGCCATGTTTCCTATATTTCTCTTTTATTTATTTTGAGTACTATGTACATTTATTAGCTAGTTCGCATTTTATTTCCGTGTCGCTTTTGAGTACGAAGTAATTTTAACAAAATCATTACTGTTCTAAAAATAATTTGAGTAGCAGTTGTATTGTAGCGGTAGTATTTACTCGAATGCCGCGCCTATTTATACACAAAACGAGTGACGAACTTTGGCTCTCGTATTAGCAGTTCGCGCATGCGTTTTCAGTACATTGCAAGTTACGTATTAGTTGTCTGCGCGGGAGTTGACTGGAAGACGCTCCCGTATTTCAAATATTCCTCTCTTCTTTTTTATAAAGTGTTTGTTACGTCACAACCATGGATATGCTTGACGATGAAATCCTGAACGCGAGAATCCAGTATCAACATAAGTTCCATTATGAAAATGATTTTGAGGTGAGTACCTTTTGGGTATTTGTAATTTAGATGTAGATGTGTGTACTATTACCTGCTCTGTTTATAAACACACTTTGGCATTCATTTTAACCTCACCTGTTTTTGCTTACATCAACTTTATCAGTTTCTGTCACCCGATGCTAAAAGTATTTTAAAGTGGGAAACATGCACTTTTCCGCGGTAAATAGGAGCCTATGTTACTCAGGGTACATACATACAGACATACATAAATCACGCCTTTATCCCTTACGGGGTAGGCAGAGCGTTTATCGCCTCGTAAAAGGCGCTTTCGCCACGTCTGACAAAAATTGAGGGCAATTTTAGATTGTAATATGTATTGCTATAGTGACAGGTTGTCAGCCCATCGCCTAAATTACAATACACTGTAACCCTCGAGTCCCTTTTGCTGACTTCAACAGCATGCCCGGGAGGAAGGGCAGCTGGAACATTCTATGTTTTTCTATCTCTCCCAGTCCAGCATGGAAGTAAACACTCAGTACTCAGGGTAAACGTAGCTTTCTGGTGTTTTTTTTTTAAATTGGCCTTGCAATTTTGAGTTTATTCTTTACAAACATACATACACACACACAAAAACACAAATCTTTCCTCTATAATATTATAGAAAGTATACGTATAGATATTGATAGTTATAATATTTATATTGCACAGACTTAATTTACATTCGAATAAAAAATGTCATCCAATTTACTGTATCAAACTGACTGACGTAATATTATTAATATCATCCAATGAATATGCTATAAGTATTTACAAAGAATTTTTCCTCATTTTGTGGTCCAATCCAAAACGAAATGTGATTTTGTTGTAAAAATCAGATTTCTTTGAACATTTCAATTAAAATAAATTATAATATTTAATGTTTTCAAATAAGTTACTATATTTTTTTATTATTTTCAATCAATCACTACACAAATAATACGGAAAAATCTGAAGCTACAATAATGGAAAATCTCAACAAACAAGCCTTATACCTACTCATTCCGCATCTACACTTTTTTTATCAATGTCGTCACCTGACGAATTAAATCATACCGAGATATTAATAAAATCATATAAAAATGTCGCTTATCTATCTTATTCAGACCTGATAATGAAAAAGTCACAGCGCGTGTTGCCGTGTAACTGATTTTCCCGTAAACGACGCGTCATAAAGTAAACGGAGAACGTAGTGAAAAGTAAACAGTGTGTGTGCAGTGTGCTGTGATAAACGAGAGGTTTCCAGAGGGGCTGGTAGTGGCGCGTGCGCGTTGGACCGGGTCGCTAGAGCGCGTGCGAGGTTTATCAGACCAGACAAGACTTCCCACAGACGGGAGTTCCGCGGTGTCAGTAGGTCGTCGTGTTTCCGCAGCCATGTCCACCCGGCAGTTCTACCGGCTGACGGCCGCAGCGAAGCCTCTGCTCGCTCCAGCATGCCACTGCTCGCGGCTTTACAGCCAGGCCCGACCCGTCTACATCATAGACGGAGTGAGTCTCAAATTATAAATCACAATCCAATCACGATTTCGTTGACGACTTTTAAAACTGATAGTTCTTTTTGAAGTGTAAAGTGAAATTAATTAACTTTTTGTTTCTATTGTTGCAGAAGTGGCGGAACTCCGCACCCAATTTCTATGCCGCCCAAGCTATGGAAATGAGGTAGGGAAAGGTTATTATAATACATAATAACATTTGAGGAAGATTTCGTAATATCGATGATAATGATAAGGCTCAAGGGAAGATAAAACTGGGTCAAGTTTACAGCTCGTTCTATGATCGAATGTTTTATTTGACACCAACTATTGGAAATAAATTGTAGTTAATGACACAGTTGATGGACTTCTATTGATCTAAATTGAACTCTTGAATCTGTCGACTGCGTGTCAGCTTCTAGCCAATTTACCCTTGACATTTAAAATACACACTTTTTAATTCATCTGTACGCGACTACACGGCATCAGATTTTTCAGTACCTTTATGTAAAGAGAGCATAATTCAGGTTTCGTACCAATATTTGTAAGATGCTTTTGATTTGAAAATCAAACCATTTAAAAGATTTAGATCAAAACACAATATGTTTGTATTTTTTCTTTTACTACAGTTCTTCAAATGTTTTAAAAGTCATGTCAAATATCAAATGATTAGGATAAAGTATGATAATTTTAAAACACTTTTTTCTATCGTTATAAAACAGATAGTAGTTTTTTTTCCAATTTCCTTATTGGAGCGTGATTTGGCATTCAGAAAGACGTTAGAAAACTCTACATTTTAGTGGTGCTGAAAAATGAGTGTGGGTGTGGATCACGTAACTATCGTAACATGGCTTTGTTTCCCCAGCAACAAAAAATAAAATAATCGATAACTTGTCGAAATTTGATATTACTAACCGACGATAGATTAGCATAAGCTGTTACTCATATGTAGGCCACGAAAGTACTACTTATAAGTATGTAAGCTGGTTCATTTATATTAAAGGGTATAATATTGCTAAGGCGTGGAAGTCAAGGGGCAGCTTAATCGTATATAAAATGCTAGAGAAGGATGAACAAAGATTACGTAAAAGTAAAAATATCGTCTCGGTTGTCGTGTTTTAAATTATCCTACGAAATGTTTGAGACTTAAAACCAATATGACAACTATGTTACTTACAATATTTTGCATCCTTCAAATTTCACAATGGTATAGCCAAAGAGCTTGCCCATCATAGTAACTTAATTAAATTATTATGAATAATAAAATATAATATTGTCTGTTCCCGTTGCAAGGTCTCGTCAGTTCTCGTTTGTCCACAACATCGATCCTGCGTGAGTAAACGGATCACTTTCCCGTTAAAGTAAATAGTTGTTTTGCATGCGGTTTGTACTTGAATTGATGTTTTTTATAGAAGCAGTTATATTTTTTTACATATATAATGACTGTGATATGATATGATTTATTTTTGTTTCTTGTTAGCACTATTTAGCTAAAAATATTAAAAATAACGAATCAAAAATTCGACCGCTGACGGGATTTGAACCTGCGTCTTTGGAAAACCGGCCCAACGCTCGAATTTTCAGCGGTCGATTTTGTCAGCTGTCGAATTTTTGATTTAAAATTTCTAATATTTTCAGAAATTAAATAGCACTTTGTGTGCAAAAAACGATTAGAAAACTATTTAGCTATTTATGCAAGTGGCTTAGATAGAGTTCGTGCACGGGTTAGTAAGTTCAACTTCAAATTTAATCGCGATTAAATTTCTTAAACAAAGAGCTATTAGTGTTTTTTATTGTCATTCATATTTAAAAACCAATTGGTGTGTCAATTTGTCTCATCAGTCGATATTAGTTGATAGTTTTCATAAATTCGAAAAGGTAGTGTTGATCGGCATTGCATTTCGCTGCATAATAAATTTAACTGACTGCAAGTAAATTTCCATCTAAATCATGAGTGATGAGGAACACAGTGACAGATGCTACTCTCTATCAAGACATAACTTCAGCATGAGTGATGAAAGTTGTGATGATGTAGAAGTACAATATAATGTTAAGAAGGAGTGGTTCCTGAACACACAAGAGTAATATATTTTTATGCTTTTTTTTATGTAGTCGGTATCGTATCCCACTGCAGGGCAATGGCCCCCCTCTTTCACGCGACATGTCTCGATCTTGGGAAGCTAAGTGCCAGTCTAGTAGGAATGCCTCCAAGTCATCTCTCCATCTTCTTCGAGGCTTGCCCCTAATGCGACGACCATCTTGTGGCACCCACTCTGTCGCTATCTTAGCCCACCTTTCGTAGTACATTCGGCAGACATGTCCCGCCTAGTCCCACTTCAGCTTAGCAGACTTTTTGCCAACGTCTTTGCTTTTATGCTTCTTCTTCTTAGCGTACTTACTTTTATGCTTATCTAGCTAATATCAAAGTTCGTTTGTTAGGGTTTAAAGATGGCGGTCATGTCAGACATTTTAATCTATTTATTTTAGTAGTCTTAAAAGACTCATAAAAAGTTAATACTTGTGTCATGATATCTTTTTATAGCGTCCGATTTAGGGTTACAGAGGATCTCTCAATACCTAAAACACCTGCCATTAGTCTATAAAAACCTAGTAATCTTTCAGTCGCTCAAAAAACCCAACGTAGGTAATTTATTTCAGATGTTATCTCATCATCACTCAAGGCATTCTCAGACAATGTTACCTATCTGTCGCCAGAATATCTCTGTTTACATTTTCTTTATTTATAATTGCTATTTTAAAATTTCCATTATCACTATTTGGTCATAGTTATATGATGCTTATTTTTGAATACCTAAGCTGAAGAATAATAGTTATACGGGTGAAAGGGATAGCGTCCCGCAAACTGATAGGGGTTGCTCAGTCAACGATACTGAACAACTTCCACCGTTTCCAGATTTTTTTTCAGGAAGTGAAAATAAAAATTAGCTATTCCATATAAAATGTCCACCTCGATCAGACAATTTGTACGGAAAAGCGAATTTTCACTTCCTGAAAGAATTTCCGGTGGAAGTTGTTCAGTGTCGTTGACTGAGCAACCCTTATTAATTTGTGGGACGCTGTCCCTTACACCCCGTATGATGTAGCTTATTTTGAAATACCTAAACGAGTCACCTGCTTGTGAAGATGTAGTTGGAAATGAGTCAGGTGACAAGAACAGGTGTATCTCGAGGAAAAACATTACGTCACAGACACACCCGCCAACGTCAAACTAAACACGATAAATTTAGATACAGTCGTGACATTGTTGTTAGGTTGGTGTACACTGTACTGTTGGCTCAGGGAGTACTTGTACTATTTATTATTCTGTAAATCAGGGAAGTAAATGCGCACATATCGTAGGATGGTTCGATAATTCGAATCTTCGCGAAAATCCTAGGGATATTGCGAAAACACGGATAATTAGACAATGGTGAAACCTTTGTCAAATCTTACTGGACAAAGTCAGGATTATTGCGAAAATACTCGTCGTTCTAGTAACATTTGAATCAGATAACTGAAATAAGAAGAGAACTGATTGATCGGTTAGCGCGCCTAAAACAATATACGTATAATCTGATTGGTTGACGTTTTAAATGCCAATCTTTAGTTTAGTGTTATTTTATTACAAATAGGAACACCAACTACAACAACTAAATCAGTTAAATAAGTGTTGTTATTTAACCAGAATAAAATTAAATCAGTAAGTAAAAATCAAGCCAGAGTTTAGGATGTCCAATGTTACTAGAAAGACGAGATTTTCCGCAATAAACCTGTAATTTTCCAGTAAGATTTGAAAATGTTATCACCATTGTCTAAATTTCCGTGTTTTTGCAAAATCCCTAGGATTTTCGCGAAGATTCGAATTATCAAATCACCCTACGACACATACAAGAGCACGACTTCCTAGGCTGGTACATTAGACATGGTGCAGCTAGCTTATTCCTACTGCTGCAGTCTAGTTTGATTTGCTAAGCTATAAGTACCTACTTCTGTTTTATTTTACTAGCCATGTAGACATTACTCCGTTTTGAAAACGTGTGTTCCTTCGCTGGCACGTTTATTTTGTTCGCACATTTCTTGTTAGTTTTTGCACTTGCGTATTATGTTGATTCTAGTCGTTACACTAAACATTATAATTAAATGTCTTTTTATCATTGCAGGGTTAAAGAGGGATCGCACAAAAATGCAGACGATGTTCTTTTTGACATGTTCAAAAATGAAGACACTGGTCTTATGCCGGTCGGGAAGTTTTTGGCCGTAAGTAACTTAAGTTACTTCAATAAGTAATTGTTAAATAACGTAAATTGTTATAACACATAGAGTGTGGATGTAATTAATCTGTATCTGTATCTTTACAAGAACTATGATCATATTTATATTTACCTACTTATTATAACATCAGTATCGATTTTTTCATATTCTTCAAATTGAAAATAAATGATTTTAATATTGAGATATATTTGAATATGCACTCCATAAAAAACCTAAGTATAATTGTAACTATCTTACGTTACAGGCGTTGAGAACAACGGGCATAAGAAAGAATGATCCTCGAGTAAAGGAAGTAATGCACAACTTGTACAAAGTCCACAAAGAGTCCAACTGCGAGGGTGGTTCCCCGGAGACCCTGAAGCTTGACAGAAAAACCTTTAAAGAGGTGATTGCACCCAACATCGTGTTGATCACAAGAGCTTTCCGAAGCCAATTCGTCATCCCAGACTTCCAAGACTTCATCAAAGATATAGAAGAGATCTATTGGGCAGCTAAAAGCAACACAGATGGTAAAGTAGCCAGCTACATCCCACAACTGGCAAGAGCCGGCACAGACAACTGGAGCGTCAGCATTTGTACAATAGACGGCCAGCGATTTTCTATCGGTTAGTATTTGACGACTTTCTTTCATGTCTTGTGAATGTTCAAGTTTGATTGATTTTCGTTTGTTTCAGGTGACGTGCAAGTCCCATTCACGCTACAGTCATGCAGCAAGCCGCTCACGTATGCGATGGCGCTAGAGACGCTGGGCCCCGACGTCGTGCACAAGTACGTTGGCACGGAGCCCAGCGGACGCAACTTCAATGAACTCGTCTTGGACTACAACAGTGCGTATCAATCACGCCGCATATCCGCCCGCCTTATCGACTAATCGCTAATCGCTAATCACGTTTGATCTCACGAGCTCCTTCAAAATAGCAGTCTTATGTGACACGGTCTTGAATGAGGTCAACAATATCCATTGCCAACAATTTGTTTACTATTTGTTACAGTGAAACCGCACAACCCGATGATTAACGCTGGCGCGATTCTGGTTTGCTCGCTGCTTAAAGTCCTGGATAAGCCTGAGATGACTCTTGCGGAGAAGTTTGACTACGTCATGTCTTTCTTCAGCCGCCTTGCCGGCAACGAGGTTCTGGGTTTCAACAATGCCGTGTTTTTATCGGAACGTGAAGCCGCTGATCGGAACTATGCGCTCGGCTTCTATATGCGCGAACATAAATGTTACCCGGAGAAAACCAATCTTCGAGAATGCATGGATTTCTATTTCCAGGTACGAAAAAGTTTCTTTATTTATCAATGAACAACATATTTGTTTGTATAATCATCATCTCCCTAGCCTTATGCCGTATCTCACGGGGTCGGGAATTTGTATAATATTCATACAAAATGTTGATGTTGTCTTGAAATTTTCAGTGCTGCTCAATGGAAGCAAATTGCGAAATCATGTCAATTATGGCAGCAACTTTGGCCAATGGTGGAATCTGTCCAATCACTGACGAGAAGGTGTTGAGCCCGGATACAGTTCGTAACGTACTGTCACTGATGCACAGCTGCGGGATGTACGACTATTCCGGCCAGTTCGCCTTCAAAGTGGGTCTTCCAGCCAAGTCAGGGGTCTCTGGAGCTATGCTCATTGTGGTTCCCAACGTTATGGGTATCTGCACCTGGTCGCCTCCTCTCGATCCACTAGGGAACAGTTGCCGAGGTCTACAATTTTGTGACGTAAGTTTGATTCTTGTCTAATAAAGAACTGTATAATAAACAGTGCCTTCAAATTACTTCTATGCTGGTCTGGGAGCGAAAGCAAAACATAGAATGTGCCAGCTGCATTTCCTCCCGGGCATGCTGTAAGATCCAGCTAAGGAATCCGAGGGTTTCAGTATATTGTAATTTAGGCGATGGGCTGACAACCTGTCACTACAGCAATATACCTAGAATTCTATCTTAAATAACCCTCAACACTTTGTCAGACGTGGCGGAACGACCTTTGTTTAGGTCGTTTACGCTCTGCCTACCCCATTAGGGATAAAGGCGTGATTCTATGTATGTTCAAATTATGAATTTTAACGTTTCAGGAACTTGTGAAGCGCTTCAATTTCCACAAATACGACAACATTCGTTATGCTAGTCACAAGAAAGATCCCAGACGGTACAAATTCGAATCAACCGGCCTCAGCATAGTCAATCTGCTATTCTCTGCAGCAAGTGGGGATCTCAGCGCATTGAGAAGGTAAAATATCATTCATGTTCTTCTACTAATTGATTGACGATGGCGGTAATGGTAAATGTTGTTTTGTATTGTTTGTCAGAGATGACCAAACATATCTTCCTGTGCCGGCGAAGCCTTCAAAATCTCAATCTGAATAACAAGTACTTCTTATTCTAATGTAAACTTAAATTGGCTTTGCACAACATAGTTGTATTTTATTTTAAGTTTATGTCTTAATCTTCATCACATAATGTTCGTATCACGTCATGTACAAAATTGGCTTGAAGATTCGCGCAATTCACGCTTGTACCAATTTTATTTTGCATAAGTTCATACCGATTTCAAAATTAGCCGCTATACAGCTCTAACAGAGCTTTGTTTGTGTCGTATCTGTTTTAATACTATTTATTGGATTGGCAGACACCATCTCTCTGGAATGGATATGACGCTATCGGACTACGATGGGCGCACGGCTTTACACCTCGCTGCAGCAGAAGGGCATCTGTCTTGTGTGGACTTCCTTCTGGCGCAGTGTGCAGTACCTCACGACCCTCGCGACCGCTGGGGCAGCCGCCCGCTCAACGAGGCAGAAACCTTCGGCCATACCGCGGTGGTACAATACTTGAAGGATTGGGAACGCACTCACCCAGAAGGATCGGCAGAACCTCCGGCGAAAGTAGATGAGATTCTCGCTGTAAACCCTGATGCCATTGACGCCGTTAAAGATCCTAGCATACAAGAGATAGTGACACGAAACGGCGACAAAAAAGAATGAATCTCCAGAAATCTCTACATAAATACAAGTTAGTTAGGACAGAGATCTCATAAAAAATATGCCATATTATTAGATAAATGCAAATACTCATCAGAGTAGCCATATTTTAATGATGCATTTAGAAACTTTTAATCCAAATTATACTAAAGTTGAAACTTTGTGAAATGTTAATGTAATAACAATAATGTTCTACCTACTTCTATAACATATTTATTACTTTTAATTACTTAAAGAAATAAATCAGGTAGATAGATAATTTAATTTAAATTGTTGATATTCTGGTTATTTTATACAATTTTTAGATACAATCATTACAATTTTTGAATCTTTTATTGATTTTTAGAGAAAAGAATAAGAACATTCCACTTTGAATAAAAACAGTCCATGGCCCAATATTACTGTTTAAATCTTTGCTTGGCTAAATCTATTAGGGCTTGAGATAGAAATAAAAAATATTTAAGTGATAATGATATTTACACAAAGTGATAAATATACAAAAGACAATAAATATAAAATTATTTATTAACAATTAAATTGTAGTTTAGAGTTCCATTTCAAGATTATTGATGTTGTTCAACTGTTTAATGTCAATTATAATCAAAAGTTCATAATAAAATAACTTTGTTTTATTTTAAAAAAATTTAATCAAATTTTGTGATAAATTAAATTGTTTATTTTTTATCAGATGAACAGTATAATAGGTTAAAGGCTTCCCAAATATAATAATAACTATCTTAATACTGTTCTTCACTACCACTACAATAGATTAAATAAATAAAGATTGTTTGATGGGATTTAAATACATTTATTTAATAATTTTAATCACTAATCAATAACTAACAAGTACTTACAACAACATTCACTTTTCACTAGTAGAATTAGAGGCAGCAGCTCGCATCCGGGTTGACACTATGCCCAGCAGTTTACAGTCAGCTTCCAGCAGAGTCAAGTCCGTGCTGGAACCTAGGAATCTTGATGATAGTTCCAGGTCTTTAACCTGCAGCCTGACTCGGGTACCTCTGACGTACTCATCTCCTCTGACCTTAGGGCGAGTGCACACACAGTGGAATTTCCAACCGAAGTCAATGTATAAGTCATCATGAACAACATGGAATACCTTGCCGATGACGACTTTACCTTCAGGGTCTCCAAGCTGGAAGAAAATTAATAATGCTAAGTACTTTTCGTTATATTCCAATATACAATGAGAATGATCAATTTCTGAATTGAATTTTAGAATAGTAATTCTGACTTACATCCATTAATTTCGAATTTCGCAGTAAAGAAGCGAAAGTATGATTCGGTTCATTTTCATTGCTTTCTAGTATTTGAGACTGTTTTTCAAAAGCTTTAGCAAATCCTCCAGTTTTATTGGGAAAACTGTCTTCAGTCTTTTCCACTGTTGGATTGGTAGGTTCATTTGCACTGTAAAATCGCAATGATTTGGACTTCAACTGCATTGGTCGCAGGCATCTGGATATTCTGAATGTAGTCAGCATATTTTTAATACTCTTAAAAGTTTTTTTTAGTTATATTTCCAACTTATTAAGAAAATACACATAACCTCAACACGAAAATAACCTACAATTTTGTAATTTCTGACATTATTCTTTTTCTATTCAGGCAGAGTAGATCGTTGTTACACTACACAATTCTTGAGGATGTGTTTGTCTGGCCCACGCGACTTTATTAATTTACAAAGGCTTACTTCGTAAATACGATTCATGCTTTCAAATTTTACTGTACGCTGTCAACGTCAAACATATTGCACACGACGGACGGAAAACGCATTTTTGATATAATGATGAATATTTAGACCCTGTAAATACCAATTTTAAAGTTAAATGAGAATGACTGAGGATCAAGATGCCAAAGATTCAGATTCAGGTTGTAAAACCTATACGAAGAGCAAGGACAAGAAGGCGAAAGCGCAAAGGCCACTGACGAAAGTGAGTGCACTAGAAACTGCTGTTGGTCGCTTTTTCCTTTGTTTTATGTAGTTGTATAACTGTAATTATTGTTTTAGATAATCTTGCGAAGGCTGCCGCCCACGATGACGGAGGAGCAATTCCTGGAACAGGTGTCTCCGATCCCTGAACATGACTACTTCTATTTCGCTAGACCGGACCCCTCGCTCAACAACAATCTGTATTCGAGGGCTTACATAAACTTTGTCAATGTTGAAGACATCTATCTCTTCAGGGACAAGTTCGATGGGTATATATTCCTTGACGAAAAAGGTAAACAAAGCATTTTAATCCATAAAATCTAGTCTTCTATACTTTTGTTGAGATAATTCTAGAGTAAAATACCTTTTCTATCTTTTCCAGGTGTTGAATATATGGGAATAGTAGAATATGCACCATTCCAGAGGATTCCAAAAAAGAAAAAGAAGAAAGACCCAAAGTGTGGCACTATAGAGAGTGACCCAATTTATCAAGAGTTCTTTGAGAATTTGACTAAAGATCCTGAGCCAGAGAATCAGCCTAAACTGGAGTATTCATATCCTATTAGTGATGGTAAGTTAATTGTAAATTTATAAGAACTTTTTCACTATATGTATATTTTATGAATAGGTTAACACTCTTATTGCCATTTATAATGAAACATGCAAATAAGGAATTGCATTTTTTAATACTCTCATTATAATGGGAATTATAATGAGAGTATTAAAAAAAAAAAATTAAGAATGGGAAATTATCTGTGGTTTTCCAATTTTTGTGTGAATGTCCGATATTTCAATGCAGTTTCATGTGTTATGATCAAGGAGCATAATGCATGATAATAATAATAAAGCCTTTTATTACTGAACTTTTTACAATAAAAATGATACATTTCACTTACATACTAGTAATATATATATGTTTTTATTTATCAGTTTGCCGTCTGGCGACAAAGGCCTCCTCTAATCTTTTCCATTCCTCCCTGTTCTTTGCATCCCTTATCCAAGCGTTCTCTGCCACTTGTTTAATTTCATTTATAATGCATGGTACTGCATTGAAATATGGGACACTCAAACAAATATGGAAAACCTCAGTAAATTTCCCACTCTTAATCATCATAATGTTGATAACTGTGAGAGTTTGAAAAAGACTATCTCTTATTCTTATTCTAATGTTGGACAGAATAGACATATTAGAGAGATACTGATTGAACTTCATTATTTAAATGTATTTTGCATCTTGCTTGGAGCAGCCTAGGCATATTTAAAACTTACTAGGTTAAACACCTGCAGAGCTGGTCTTTGTTCTCAATAACATCTTGATTTTTGTTCTAATTAACATAAAAATATTAAAGCATAATTTGATTTGTAAAGTTCTATATTATATTTATTTTTGTAAAATATACTGTACAGAACTGCTTCTCTTTTATATGTAACTAGCGACCCGCCCCGGTTTCGCACGGAAATTATCAGTGTTTCTCTAGTATATTATGCAAGTATTATACATATAAAACTTGCTCTTGAATCACTCTATTCATTGCGGAGTTCTAAAGTAACTATGTGTCTTGTTGAAAACCCTTTATGGCAAATAAACATTTTTATTTGTTTATTTATTTATTAAACCGCATTAAAATCCGTTGTGTAGTTTTAAAGATTTATGCATACATAGGGATATAGGGACAGAGAAAGCGACTTTGTTTTATGCTATGTAGTGATTTATTAATTTTTATTAGTTTATTTTTAATTATTTGATGTTTTGATGTTCTTTTTCTATTTTGTTTTGATCAGTTCATATTATACTATGAAGAATAAGATTTTAATTGTAGTGATAGTAAGTGAACTCATACATACATACTATCACGCCTGTATCCCTAATGGGGTAGGCAGAGCGTAAACAACCCAAACAAAGGTTGTTCCGCCACGTCTGACAAGTTTTGAGGGATGTTTAGAAAGAACTATATTGCTGTAGTGACAGGTGGCCAGCCCATCGCCTAAACTACAATATACCCTCGAATCCCTTAGCTGGTTTTTACAGCATGCCCGGGAGGAGGAGCAGCTGGAACATTCTACATTATTCTATCGCTCCCAGTCCAGCATGGAAGTGAACTCTAAAGGCTATTAAAGCCAATGGAAGAGCCCAGAGCAGCAGCCGGCTCCTGAACATATACAATTTGTTTTTTATATTCCTCTGTTTTCAATTGATATTATGTGTTAAATAATTGGTATTTTCTTTGTAATTGGGCCTACCAACTACTGTAAGTAGAGTTGCAGTGGCACTAATGTAGCATAGCACCACAAGTATTATAATTTTATACCGGGTGCAAGAGACAACATACCGGTTATTGATAGAGGTTGCTTAGTCCACGAAACTGAACAACTTTCAGCAGGTGATTCCATCAGGAAATGACAAAAATAAAATTGGCTTTTCCATAAAAAAAGCTGACTCTTTTTTTTTATTTTGATTAGTTTTATTGTCTGAGCAACACCTATCAGTTTCTGGTACATTGTTCCTTACACCCCATGTGACTTCCAGGTAATGACAAGAAGGTGCAATCGACACCGTTGCTGGAGTACTTGGCTGCTCGTAAACAGGACAAGAGAGGTCGCGATGAGCGCCGGCGCCGCGAGAATGACAAACGCAAGATGAGGATCGAGAGGAAAGGGAAGGACATGACTATCAAGGTAAGAAGTTATTTGGAAACAGTATAGTAATATCATCATCTCCCTAGCCTTATCCCGTATGTCACGGGGACGGCTACCTAATCTAGGGGATTGATCGAGGGTACTGGTTTTTACACAGAGCCACTGCCATGTGACCTCCGCAACCCAAAAGGGAAACCAGACCCAATCCTAGATTAGGTCAGAGTTTTCAAGCCGCAGTATAGTAATATTGTTTTTCTTTATCACTCTTGCTTCAAGAAAAGCCCAGGTTATAGTTTTATCTGTACGGGATGTAAGGGACAGCATCCCGCTAACTGATAGGGGTTGCTCAGTCAACGACACTGAATAACTCTCACCAGGTTTTTTTCAGAAAGTGGTAAAACAAAATTGGATTTCCATAGAGATTGTCTGATTGAGGTGGACATTTTGTGTGGTAAAAGCATTTTTTTTTCACTTTCTTAAAGAAAATCCTGGTGGAAGTTGTTCAGGGTCGTTGACTGAGTAACCTCTGTTAGTGTGCGGGATGTTGTCCCTTACACTCTGTATAGTCATATCATTTTTGTTTATCACTTTTGCTTAAAAAAAGGCCTTTTATCTGTGTAGTGAACTTAGCAACTAATTACGAATTTAATTGTTTGATTTAAATTTTTTGTTTGATTTGCTGGCCTCGAAGCTTTTATTAGTCATCCTAGGTTTCATAGGGTCAAGGAGGACAATAAGGTCATAAATTTTGAAGGCAAAGTATTTCATTTATCATTGACTAAAATTCCTGCGTTGCTACTAAAATTATTAGCGCGGAAAATATTTGTGAATTTCAAATGTGAATAATAAAGTAGGTCTACAATTTCTTTAGAACTATGGAGAAATGTCCGAAGACGAAGCCGGTAATGATAACTATGAGCATGAAAATAATGCAAGTGGCCAGAATTTTTGGTACGGTGAGCGCCGAGTTTATCACAACAGTAAAAGTAAATGCACTTCTGCAAAATCTGAGCTAATGAGTACACATGAGTCTGATGAATTTATAAGTACAGATTCTGATTGGGATAGCCACTTTCCTGCACTCACTATGAAAACACTTAATACCTTCACACTAACATCAGGGAAGGTCTGTGATAAAAAAGAAGTTATAGAAGCAAGCCAGAAAAGTGGTGGGGATTCGCACTTTAAGGTTTAACAATGTTTTGAAAGTAGTGTAATAGTACATTACTTTAGAAGTAAAAAAAAAAAGCAATGTATGGTCGACTAAATTTGTAATGGAAAGGAGACCATACATTGCCTTTTCAACTAAGACTAGTATAGTACTTTTCTCTCATTTTGCGCGGAAATAACAACAATTCAATTAAAAATAAACATCTAACTTGCGATTCCTCCATAATATTTTGATATTCAAAATGTTCATGGTGCCTTTGAGAAGCGGAACAACTCCATTATTTTTTACAGTCTTCGTAATCTGCCTTTAAAAAAATAATATTGTGAACTTAAAGACACCTTATCCATAATAGTGTATACTTTAAAGACTTCGCGTAGCGGGCGGTAATGATCATTATTGTCGTTTGGTGAAATTGCCGGCCGCTACGAACTCGAGTGCCGAAAAGAGTGAATGAGTGCTGTATTTTTTTTTATAATATAGCTATTTCCAAGCAAGTGGGAGAAAAGTAATATACAACCTAGCTTTGAGTATTCTAGTATTGTGTCATTTCCCGTGGTCATTTTATTTTAATTTCACTTCCTGGCTAGTTAGTAGTCACAAGTAGTATTCTTGTATCGATTAGCTTTGCTAGTGACGTTTTCAAGTCGTTGAACGATCCGATCAACTCTGTTGTTATTGTTAGAGTCATGGTATTTTCATCAGAGATTATTTAAATATAATTTTACGTATATCATCTTATCATCCGTGTATACTAAATGAGGCGAATGTGTCTTACCATACAACTTATGCAAATCTGTTTTTTGGTAAGTTATACAAGGGAAAGGGATTCTTCCTTTAAATTTTACGAAAATTGTATACTCGGGTTTTCCCTTTCTACTTTTCCCGTCACTTTTTATAAAATTTTATACTCTAGGTATTTCATTATAATGAAGTATAATATAATTAAAAAATATATTCGTTTTTTATATTCGCAGGAAGAAGAAAGTGGTGAAAATGAAGTTAAAAAAATCAAATCACGGGAATGGGAAAAAGAAAAATCGAATGATACTAAAGACGCTGATAAAGATGGAACTGTGTTTGAATCTAAGACGTACAGGGACAGGGATCGCAAATCCAACAGCAGCGTACTCTCTGATAAGAAGAAAAAGGTGGATGGTGACAAGAAAGAGAGCATTCATAAAGACGAAGAGTTTGACGATAGGAAACGTGATAAGTTCAAAGAAACGCCGCGAGAAGCCAAGAGTAAAAAGTACAGTGACACCAGGAAAGAGAGAATCATTAAATCTGACTCTGTCAGTCAAAAACAATCGATAGTGAGCAAAATGATATCATCAGAAGGCAAAACTAAGTCTCTGAATCATGATGACATTAAACCATTCACTCAACTTCCTCAAGTGAAAACTGATGATCTGACGAAACTCATTGAGGGGATGGAGAAAAAAACTAAACTGGAGGAAAGCCAGTCTGAATTAAAATCTTCAAAGGAGGTCAAAGATTTAAATGAAGAATCCCAAAATTTAAAAGAAGACCGCAAATGTGATTCAGTGGCGATCGCGAAGGTGCGCAAAAGCAGTGTCGATTCAGGCGAAGCGTCTTCGAAGGAAGATACTACTGAGTATAAGAGGCGGCCGTCTACAGAGGAGAGGGGCAAATCTACTGACAGGGAGGGCTCAGAAGAGAAGGAAAAGGTAGACGGATCCGAGAGACGCGCGGAGAGGAGGATTAGGAACAAGGTACAGTAACTATTAATTTTTACTCATAAAATAAGTAATACTACCAACACCCTTTGTCCCGATATCAGAAAGCTTTTCCCCTGGACATGATTTACCATGGCCGATTCGGAAGTCTTTAAATAGACTTCGAACCCAGACCAGTCGGAGCAAAGAAGACATGGCCAGGTGGGGCTTTTTAGGTGATTGTGATTTCAAACGGTGAATCACCTAACATCGTGTCCTGCGTGCCTCTACACCTGCACGCAGGAAGACCTCATGACATCGGCTGATAATGCTGTTAACGTGGCCAAATTCTGTGCTGTAAAATGAAGTGACTGCCACGCTTAGAAGACTCATAAAATTGAAAAAAATAGGGTCTAATCTAAACAATGAGGATTGAGAAAATATACGCAAATAAGCTTGAAAAATACAGTAGAGCTTTTGAGTATACAAATAAACTAGTTTCATTCCAAAATCTTCAGTAAATCTACTATTGCTAAGAAACAACGTTGGCGTGTTACTTCATTGACGTTTGCCCGGTATAAACGCGTGGATCGGATATGCACCTCATTTTAAAATTCTATATCTCGTTAACATATTCCCATATCGAAATAATTCTTACACAAGATATATTTATTTTCAACAGACAACATGATGATCTATAAATCTATGAGGAGGAATTTTCTCAAATTATGATCATGAATAATTAAAATAAAATATAAATTATGATATTTTGAATTTGTTCTAGGACCGCCCAAGTCTCCTAATATACCAACCAGGAATGGGTAAATTCAGCAAACAGCGTATAGGTAAAGATAAGGAGCCGGCCGCGGCCAAATCTATAAATGATAGTGAAAAGAAAGATACTTGAGATCGCCGACGTCGACACCCACACATTGGACAACATTCAAACGGAACATTCCTGAAGCTGGCATTGTACGCGTGTCCTGGCGGAGTAGCAGCGAACGTTGGACGGTGCACAAACACTTGCCAACTGACGGACCTCCGCTCGTGTCACTTGCCAACTGACGGACTTCCGCTCGTGTTATTAACGCCGTTGTTGTATTTCTTTAGTTTACGCGCATTATTGGCGAAGATGTTTATAATTCTCAAATGAACATAGAAGCGATCGCTTCATAACTTTAGCTTACGACAATTTAGTTCAGTTTGTTTAATTTCATTGAAATATAATTCGTTTTTCAATGGGATATATGGATTTTAATTTTTCGATGGAATAAATGTTGCAATTTTTTGAACAATTTATTTAATGTTATCAACATCCTATATTCTATCACAGTGAACTTAATATAAATGGTTAATGAAACAACAAGTGTAAATGCTGTGGTATCTTTGGTGATAAATAGTATGATATTTAATTACTATAAGGGCTTTCTTAATTACGTTGTTACAAAATAAATGTGTAGCTAATCTAATCAGCCTTATGAAGCTTTCAACTAGAAATAACGTTATAAAAATAATATTTGAAAAAGAAAACTTGACATGCTGAACATACAGACAGGATAGTAAATGAAGAACTTACGGTGACGATAATAGCCAAGTGGCGCCCCCTATAGTAAAAAAAACAGAATTCACTAATAACGCAGTGAATCGAAATACCGGTCCAACAGAATCAAGTTATAGTAATTACGATAATTTAGAACCTTATAAATTAGCGATCCATAGTTCGTTGTAGTAACAGGAAGAAAAATTGCGAATAAAGGCCACCAATTATTTTTCTTTCTGTTACTACAAAGAGCTATTAATCGCTAATTTATAAGGTTATAAATTAACTTAATTACTATAACTTGATTCTGTTGGACCGGTATTTCGATTCACCGCGTCTTTAGAGAATTATGATTATTTTACTAATGGGGGCGCCACTTGGCTAGTATCGCCACCTTAACTAAGTATTTTAGACATTATATATCCGAACATATTTAGGCACAGTAGGGCAAAAATCTACTATACCGCTTAGAAGAAGCGTCATTTACACTTTTCAAACAAATTATACCATATCAAAACTAGTCAACGGTCAATCTTTATACGGGGTGTAAGGGACAGCGTCCCGCAAACTGATAGGGGTTGCTCAATCAACGATACTAAACAACTTTCACCGAGAAATTCTTTCAGGAAGTGATAATAAAAATTGGCTTTTCCTTATCTATCAGTAGCGGGACGCTGTTCCTTACACCCGGTATTTTTCCAATCAAAACAAGAAAACTATTTGGCCCACCATACCATATAATATGCATTCTCTTGCGTCCACGAGATCAACACAACGTTTTTAACGCTTTATGTGGACTTACCATATACTTTGTACAACACATTCTTTGGCACAACAAACTAGCCGCAGAAAATCCACTGATGGATGTCTACGGTCTTACTCTTATGGGGTAATAGCAATAGGTTCATCCTATCTAATATTAAGATAAGTAAGAGATATCATAAACAAGTACGTTTAAGACGTTTTTCTGGCCATGTACTCCTAGATAATGGGTAACAATTTTCATTCTTATATTATGACAATTCATCGCCGTCCACTTCCTAGATATGGCTTTTTCTTATGGGGTTATAGCAGCAATCTTCATCTAATATTATGACACGTCATCAAGAAGTACAACCGAGGGCTTTTTATCACCGTGCACTCTTAAATATGGGCTTATCTTATGGGGTGATAGCAAGAATCTTCTTCCTCAATTATGGTTATGACACGTCATCGAGGAGTACAAACCACATACTTCTAGATATGGTCTTCACTTATGGGGTAATATCATAAACTATCATCTTCATCGTAATGTTATCTTCGAAAAGTACAACCGAGGCCTTTTTTTTTTGCCGTCCCCTCGTCGAAATGGCCTTATGGGGTAACATCATGAAGAGATTGATAGCGACAATCTTCATCCTAATATTATGACACGTCATCAAGAAGTACGATCGAAGCCTTCTTGTCGCCGTCGGGCCTTGGTTTGCTGCTCTTCATTTTCTCGGCGGCGGTCTTGGTCCTCGCGACGTTGTGACGATGTATCAGATACAGCAGCAGCATAAACCCGACGAGGAACCCTGCTAGGCCGCCGCTGATCGTCAGCCAGGTGCGACGGGAGGTACGGGTCGTTTCCATCTAAGGAGAAAAAAGACAAAATGGTTTGAAGATTGAAAACATGTAGGTAAGTATTATGAATATTATCTTGAACTTATTTGATATCGTAATTATATGTTGATGAACTCGCTTTATTAGTTCAGTGGACCCACTTTCAAGTAGAACGCTTGTATGTAGTTAGATTAGATTTATGTTTAAACACGTTTAGTAAAATCAAAATTTTACCTGTAAATATTCATTCTTGCAAAGAAGGTATGTTTCGTTATAAGCTGCCTCAACGTCCGTCTGAGGACATCTATCAAACTCTGAAAATAAAAATAATACCTTTTATCGACATAGTACTTAAAAAGGAAAGGAAACTAAATAACCTACTCGTAATTTTAATAAATTTGGCATAACCGTACTTTTTTTTACATCGTTTTGTGTCCGACAAAGGTCTTTCGAATACAAGAGCTATTCTGGGTTTTTTTTTATTATATCTTTGTTGGTTGTTATAAATCTTACCTCTGGAGTTGAGTTTTGTGTAGTCATCCAGTTGGAAGGAAATTTTCTTATCTTGGAACCAAGTAATAGCTGGTCTCAGACGGCATAGAGGTATATCGTCCACCGCCTTACTCAGATCAACCTTCCCTAGATTGCACATTACTGAGAAATGTTTGGCTTCGAGTGACGTCAACGGGTTGTTAGAAATGTTATACAAGAGGAGTTGTGGGAGCAATCCCCAATCCGGAAGATGTTTTAGTTTACAATCAGATATGTCTAAGAGCTCTAAAGGAGCTGCAATGTCTTTATTTTCGGCTAGTTTTTCTAGGCTCATATGGATGAGAGGGTTTCCTCCGAGATACAGATTTCTCAGAGACGGTAGTTGCATGACATTAGGTGGGAGGTTTAATATAACGTTCTTTGACAGGTCGAGGGAAGTGAGACCAGTCAAGTAGTCAAAGGCGTTGTCGTCTATGTTGATGATCTGATTGTCGGAGAGATAGAGGTATTTCAGGCTGGTGTAGCTGGAGAATGTATCACTATGGATCTCTTGTAACTTGTTGTCGCTGAAATCAAGGATCTGAAACCAACATAATATTTCGGATAAATTATTTAAGTAGATTAACATTCTTAAATTGCATAACGGCTCTTGCTCTCATAAGTAGAGCAATGTTTAACTTTGAGTGAGAACAAGGCTTAACTAAATATCAACTACAATTATTGCCCTTTCTTTCTTTTCTCTCGTGAAAGAAAACTACAGGTATGGAGATACATACATATTTAATTTAGCTTAATCGTGTCTTGCAACACCGAATTGCTACCATTGTCATTAGAATGTAGATTTACTACTAACTAGTATATGCTCCTTTGCTCACAATACTTCACGTATGTTCTATTAATATACCGGGTGTAAGGTTCAGCTCAGCGTCCCACAAACTGATACGGCGCTGGTTGGTCAATCAACGACACTTTCATCAGGAAATTCTTTCAGGAAGTGTTTTTTTAAATGCTTTTCTATACATATGGTCTGATCGAGGTGGACATTTTGTATGGAAAAGCCAAAAAAATAATTCTCTTCCATAAAGAATTTCCAGGTGGTTCAGTGTATTTGACTGAGCAACTCCTATCAGTTTGTGTAACGCTGTCCCTTACACCCCGTAGTGTTAGTTTTTTTTTTTTTACAATGACTTGTCTATGCTCACCTCGATGCCACTCCTCAAGCTGGGTATCTTGGAGAGCCGCAGCCCAGCGCAGTGGGCCCCGTACATCTCGTACGCGTACTGGTATGTGCACCTTGTTGGACTTGACGCCAGGGCCTCGATGTCCGTCATCTGCTCGCCTAGCCCGCAGCATGACCACAACACGGCCACGGCTAGCGCGAAAGAGCCGCATCTTCTGCAAAAAAGTTGAATGATAATTTAGACCTAACTTCCATGCTGGACTGAGAGTGATAGAAAAACATGGAATGTGCCACCTGCATCTCATCCCACGCATGCTGTAAAACCAGCTAAGGGATTCGAGGATTTTAGTGTATTGCAATTTAAGCGATGGGCTGGCAACCCGTCACTATAGCAATGTGAATAATCATCTGTTATAATCAACCATAGAGCTACACGGCCTTCCATCAAACCATGTCAGACGTGGTGGAACAACCTTTGGGTAATTTCAGCTCTGCCTATCCCATTAGGGATAAACGCGTGATTTTATGTACCTAATTTATGTATTTATGATAATTAAGAGCGAAATGTTTAAACCTTTACAAACCGTACACTGGATTTGTTTCAAGCAAAACCGCACTGGTTATCATTTCTACTTATCATATAATATCTATCCCACATTATCACACTGCTTGGCAAAGGTCCTTTGCTTTGAAGAAACAAGAGAGGCCTTTGAAACATTTTGCATTATTTTTATTTTGCTATTCATTTTACTTATCGTTTAGGGAAAGTACAAAGTTCTACGTAGTTTGCATGATATTTATAGGGAAATACTTTCTGCAAAAAAGTAACACTATTATAATCATTCCTGATATGATAACTCTACATACGTATATATTTTCCAACGTTCTCAGAGCCGACTGTGAGATGCATTGAGTCAGTACATTATCTAGCTCGGGGCAGGGGTCAAATGCGAACGGAATCTTCAAAAAGGTTATCGGCGCAGACGCAGATGAGGGGAAGACATATTTTTGTTAAAGAGAAATGCTTTATTCTTTAATAAGAAATGTTGTTTCTAGTGGCATGTAAAGGAGGTGATTTTTTTAACTTGCCCGAGTAGATTTTAGGAACTTTAGGAAGTTTTAGAGCCGACCTGTGTTATTAGATTACGCGATTTATAATTCTGTAGGGTAGACTTACGGAGAATTACATAGCGATTGTTAGATGACAGAAAGTATCTTCGTTCAATCCCCTAGATTAGGTAGCCGACCCAATGAAATAAGGGGAAAGGCAAGGGACAGGATTAGAGAAGAATCTTCTAAGTTGTCTCTACCTACCCTGTAAGGGGAAACGTGGCTAAACGTGTGTATTTGGAGTTGTATTAGAGCTGCTAATTCCTTTTCGAGCGTGTATGTAACTGCCTCCGTGGTCTAGTGGTCAGAACCATGGGCTCACGATCCGGAGGTCATGTTTTCAATTTCCAGGGCGGGAGCACAAAGTTGATTTGTCAATTTATCACGTTGTGAAATTTATCCCAGTTTGGTTAGGACAATGCAGGCTGAATCACTTGATTGACTGGCAGAAAAAAGTTTCCGCGCTTCAGAGGGCACATTGAGCCGTCGGTCCCGATCGCTGTCTTTGATAATGGTTGTTACAAAACCCATATCTGAGGCCTATTGCTGTGCTATTAGGCGGTTTTTAAACTCTGACACCAAGGTTCATTGGGTGGATCAACTCGATACCCACACGACAGAAGAAGAAGCGTGTTGGCGTAGCTGACCGTGTTTCAGTTTCGAGCGTGTGTTTCAAAACCGCCTGATAAGCATGAGATAGGCAAACAACATGTTGATACGAGATAACGCACATTACACTACTTAGCTGGACTCATTGTGAAATGAAGTGCGGGTTCTTAGCCTTTTGTCTTGCCCACTTCAGAAATGTGCGTACTTATAGATGGATTTATTTAATACCTACACTATAAGTACTATACAGGGTGTAAGGGACAACGTTCCGCAAACTGATAGGGGTTGCTCAGTCAACGAAACTGAACAACTCGAAATTCAGATGGAAAACAAAATATAACGTATCAGAAATCTATAGGAATTTTCCATCTTCCATGCTGGACTGGGCGCAAGAGAAAAACCTAGGATGTGCCAGGTGCATTTCCCGGGCATGCTGTAAAAACCAGCTAAGGGATCCGAGGGTTTCAGTATATTGCAGTTTGGAGGATGGGCTGACAATCTATCACTACAGCAATATACCTACAAAATCGATCTTAAATAACCCTCAAAACTTTGTAAGACGTGGCGGAACAACCTTTGTTTAGGTAGTTTACGCTCTGCCTATCCCATTAGGGATGGAGGCGTGATTGTACATATGTATGTATGTAAAAAATAGTTATTATTTTAATTTTCGCCGTAATAGTGGAGCAATAATTTGACGAAGACTCGTTAGACGCTACGCTACGTCTATACTAATTAAAAACCAATTAGCTAATAATGAGAACCGAAATGAGCTCCAAGAACTTGATTAATGGTTATATTAATATTCTAGGTGGTTAACAGATTTCTGAATATACAATACAGGGCAATAGTTTGTTATAAATTCGAAAGTTTTTTTTTTTTTGTATCTTTTACACGATACTCGACGATACCGTAACATAATCATTTACTCAAAATCTAAGGAGCCGCTACCGTAACGTAGAAATTTTTCATCTCTCAAACTACAATGTAGACCTTGTTGCTTGTTCTTATGTACAGTAAATGTTTTTCAATATTTTCAATATATATCTAAGAATAAAGTATATCTGTTTGCGTAAACTCACGTGCAGTCGGAAACGTGCAAAATATGTCTATAATAATGAATGATAAACAAAAAGCTTTTCACGAGTCGAGTGGCCGGAATTCAAATCTGAAACGTGTGAAAGTGAAAAAGTAAAGTATTTGAAAGTACTACATTAAATACTAATTATAATCATGGTTTTACATTTCACAAAATAACCTTCCTAAATGTCTTTTGAAATGTAATGTACTAACTGTTGTATATTGCAATAAATAAATAAATAATATCACAGAAATAAATTTCTTCTATGCTGGACGGGAGTGCGAGAAAAGCATAGAATGTGCCACCTGCATTTCCTCCCGAGCATGCTGTAAAAGTCAGCTAAGGGATCCGAGGGTTTCAGTATATTGTAATTTAGGCGATGGGCTACAACCTGTCACTACAGCAATATACCTACAAATCTATCCTAAATAACCCTCAAAGCTCTGTCGGACGTGGCGACACGGCTTTTGTTTAGGTCGTTTACGCTCTGCCTAACCCATTAGGGATAAAGGCGTGATTATATGTATGTATGCATGAAATAAAATAATAGTCTATGTTACACCAGTCGTCAGGTAGCTGCAGGTACATAATTATCTAAATGGCACAGGCTGATAGAGTAGTGCAATTAAGGTCCTGTGACACTGCCAAGTTTCGTGTTCTAGGTCTTTGCCCTGGAAACCAGAGAACTAGGCGCCGCCGCATCACGTTTGGTACAGATACATCTATTGAACCCTACTTTGATTCATTTGAATATTTTAAAGTATAAGTATTTAGGTTTATTTTCCATGCTGGACTGCGAACGAGAGAAAAACATAGAATGTGCCAGCTGCATTTCCTCCCGGGCATGCTGTAAAAACTAGCTAAGGGATCCGAGGGTTTCAGTATATTGCAATTTAGGCGATGGGCTGACAACCTGCCACTACATCAATATACCAACAATATACCAACAATATACCAATATACAAATCTCTCTTAAATAACCCTCAAAACTTTGTCAGACGTGGCAGAACGACCTTTTGTTTAGGTCGTTTACTCTCTGCCTACCCCATTAGGGATAAAGGCGTGATTATATGTATGTATGTAGTATTTAGGTTAAAGCTAGGCTTTACCCTGAAGTCGAGGTCGCGGGTCAACTCAAAACGCGGGTGAAAATATTTATAAGTTACTTTGATTGTAACAAAGAATATTTTTAAATAGGTAGTGTGATTTCTAGAGAATCATTTTTTGTATTAACTGCCTCCGTGGTCCATGGGCTTACGATCCGGAGGTCCTGGGTTCGATTCCCAAGGGGGGAACACAAAGTTGATAGTTGTCAATTTATCACTTTGTGAGGTTTTCCCCAGTTTGGTTAGGACATTGCAGGCTGAATCACCTAATTTGTCCGAAAATAAAAAGGATTCCGTGCTTCGGAGAGCACGTTAAGCCGTCGGTCCTGGTCGCTGTCTTTGATAGTGGTCGTTACTCAAAACCACGACGGAGGCCTACAAGCGGTGCTACTAGGCGGTTTGACAACTCTGACACCAGGGTTCTTCGGGTCGGTCGACTGGAGAATCCACTCGCTAAGAAGATTTTATTGTATTAATGTGAATCTAGATTTCTAAAGGCAATAACTTCACGTGTAGGTGCGTTACATTCCAACTCAAATAATTGTGTATTTTTATAGATTTTGAGTTCGTATTAGAAATGTAATTTCAGTACAAAAGGGCCTGTCAAATCGGAATTGAATACGGATTGTTTTCAATGTTGAGATTGCCTGACTAAGCCTGAGCCTAAGGCTTGTATTTATAAAGGGATCTCAAGATTGCGAGCAATATTAAGTATGGATTTGACAGGCCGTTTTGTACTGAAATGATATTTCTAATACGAACTCAAACTAGCTGTCAGGCTGTTTATCGATACGGGCTTATGCCCACTACTCATTTTTGGCTCTTGGTCTACTTAATAGAGTAGAATAATGTACTCATGCAATCAGTCATATACCTACTTAGTCAAATCGTTCTTTTCATTTATAAGTAACAAATACATCTATTGAGTTAATTGACCAATCAATGTAAATTGCTGTTCCAATATTAGTTAGTTTTATGTTATAAGTAATATAGTGAAATACTTTGCTAGCTTACATAAATTCAACAACAATGGATCTATAACATATACCGGGTGTAAGGGACAGCGTCCCGCAAACTGATAGGGGTTGCTCAGTCAACGAAACTGAACAACTTACACCAGGAAATACTTTCAGGATATGAAAATAAAAAAATTACCTTCCCATACAAAATGACCTCCTCGATGAGACTGTTTGTATGGAAAATCAAATATTATTTCACTTCCTGAAAAAAAATCCTGCTGATAGTTGTTCAGTTTCATTAACTGAGCAACCCCTATCAGTTTGAGGGACGCTGTCTCTTATACCCTGTACGTATAGATCCGGTTTTTTCATTGATCTTACTTACCTAGTTGCAATTCAACCTCCAAATGTAACACCCTGCCTATTATCAAATATATTGTGTCCATCAAATATTACTTATAGTATAGACACAAGTTCATTTACCTATTCATAATACTCAAAACCCGCCCTCAAATTACAGGTTGATGTCATGACATGACCGCCAAATATTTACTGTGTTATGACGAATCTACGGAAATGCTCTCCTGAAAGTGGTGGTTATCCAACGTGGAAACATCCTTCCTATAATTTGTGGCGCTGGCGTCACACGGTGACATTGTAAAACGAGGTTTATTCTTAATATGTCAGCAGAAATAATGAAAATAATGGAGGCAAAATTAATAGCAAATTAGAGGGTTGTAATACAATAATAGTATGTGCAGTGTAATGACTAATGATACTGATGTCACTTGACCTCGTCGCGTCTCTCTCTCAATGCACAACATTCTGATGGCTTTTGTACCTTTTGTTATCCAAATTACTACTTACTATTCTGTATCTACCATAAAATCATACGTAACCCGTAGAACTGTTCAGTTCCATCCGCATATTGAAAGTACTTACTATAATACATATGCTCTTAGTTTGTAGAGTTTTGTTACAATCTAACAGCAGCTTGCTGCAAAATATATTTCGGAAGTATATAAAGTCAAACTAAACACAAAAAAATAATATAACGAGTAATTTATCTACATAATATGCTAAGACGCTGAACCCCTCCTCAATTTAGGTTCTTCGGGTCTAAGTGATTTATGTAACAGTCGGTCTGACAACAAATACAATAGGTAGGTAATCAAATCAAATTGTGCCACACTTTTATCATGCTCTGCCTACTCCGCACGTCAATATGTTAATGTATATTTACATTATGTTATTTACCTACATATTAGACGTTAACCATTTTTTACACATTCATCATAATTTTTGTCGGCTACGTTACTTTTAAACACAAGACATTTATCTTTATCAGGTGTTACTCAATAAACCCAAACTCAAGGAAAGTTAAAACATATCGAGTATCGACGTTATCTAAAATTGTAGAGTAGTAAGCAATGACCGTGGCCTAATATAATACGGAACTATTTAAAAACAATATATCTGTATGGAACTTGAAACCCATTACACATACGTGTAATCTATCTGATAGCATTTTTGAGATAATCTGCCAAATATTTCGCGAAATCTTTGATAATATTTTCAAGGCGAACGTACAAGGGTAAATTGCTATCTTTAGAACAAATGTTATTCATTTAGAACCAAAACAGTCTAAGTTCTTGTCTGTGTTCCATTCTAGCATAAAAATTGATCTCAAACCACTGAAACATGCGAGCATTTTATGTTGTAGAACTTCATACATACATACATACATATGATCACGCCTTTATCCCTAATGGGGTAGGCAGAGCATAAACGACCTAAACAATGGTCGTTACGCCACGTCTGACAATGTTTTGAGGGTCATTTAGATAGATTTGCATGTATATTGCTGTAGTGACGGGTTGTCAGCCCATCGCCTAAATTGCAATAAACGGAAACCCTCGGATCCCTTAGCTGGTTTTTACAGCATGCTCGGGAGGAAACGCAGCTGGCACATTCTATGTTTTTTTATCGCTCCCAGGCCAGCATGGAAGAATGTAGAACTTCGCAAGTTGGTATAATATGGCATAACCTGTTAAATACTTAGTTACTTTATTTTTTTTACCAGAGAATAGGTATAACTTATAGTCAAAAATATGGTTAAATAGTCTACGATGAAGAAATTATGTGCAACCGTTACTTTTGAAATTATTTCTAGCATTATCCTCTGTCTGTATACGACTTTTTTTCCAATTTGTACAACTTGATATTGGCAATAAGGGCACCATGCTTTGCGGTAACCGTCTGATTCCCCACATATAGAGGTCACAGTCAATAGGCTTAATTGGGAGGTCAAATTAATTGCTACTAATTGTACGTGCTTGAAGATGTGTAACTTCGCAGAAAGAGTCTTGCAATAAAATGAATCATCCAAGATAATATTATACATGCTTAGCGACTTTTTCCTTAACTAATATGACAAAGTAAATGCCGAGTCGTAGGATTTCAAAGAACTGGCCAATGATAGACATAAATGGAAGTTGGTCCACCGACAAGAGCCCAGCTCTTAAGTGAAAGAAGAAGAATATGAAAAGGATAAGTTTGTGAAGAGTTTGTCTTTCGTGACTTTGCATTCGATTTGCCTCCATGTCTTCGGATCTGGTAGTTATTCCTGGTTGTTGGTGTCTGATACAGTATTTTTTTTAAATGCGAGTGATAAGGTATCTTTCTATAAGCACATTAATTTGTACTTGAATGTATTGTTTACTTTATTTATATTTCTAGTTGCAAAGGTGACTTATCTCTACCATAATTTCTACAAAAATATCTCTTGCAGCTTTGTAAACGTTTCGTCCAAGCTTGCAGCCAATCCGTCTGTGGTTGCATCCTATCTATTTGTGGAAATTCTATAGGTGCTATTTTTTCAGCAATATGCCATTTAACACCTACTAGGTATGTATCCTGCTCTCCTTGCCTAGCTTGTAGCTGGCTGTTCATTACTCAATTGAAAAATTACCGTTGGTCATAGTTGAGGGCCACTCACCAGCCAGTACATCATTTGTTTTGCGCATTTTCAATTACACTGCCCTATGTCCCTGGAGGAGTATCGAGCATGTCTGAACGGAAACAGTACATTGTCCGGGACACTCCTACTATGCGCGGGCGCAGCGACCGTGGCGGCCTCAATTATCTGATTGATTTCTATCCTGGAGAAATTCCGGGTGTAAGGGACAGCGTCTCGCAAACTGATAGGGATTGTTCAGTCAACGACATATAACTACTTCCACCAGGAAATAGAAAAAGAAAAAAACTATTTGGCTTTTTTTTTCTTTCCAATTTATTTTCACTTCCTGAAAGAATTTCCTGGTGGATGTTGTTCCGTGTCGTTGACTGAACAACTCCTATCAGTTTGCGGTACGCTGTCCCTTACACCGGTATAATATTCTCTACGAAAAGATCTCTCCCAACCAACTCATGACAGTTGAATATAGTACTAGCGACCCGCCCCGGCTTAGCACGGAAATTATCAGTGTTTCTCTTCTATATTATGCATGTATTATACATATAAGCCTTCCTCTTGAATCATTCTATCCATTAAAAGAAACCGCATCAAAATCCGTTGCGTAGTTTTAAAGATTTATGCATACATAGGGATATAGGGACAGAGGAAGACTTTGTTTTATACTATGTAGTCATAAGAATTCAATGCTTATTGTCTCTCCATGCCTAGGTTTTACAGCCACACCTGTACGTACATTGCACATAAAAATTTTGTTTTTACATCATCAATTACACTGACCTAGGGGCCTGGCGAAGTATAGAGTATAAATATCTTTACGAATACAGCATTAAAAAGCTACGTTAATCCAGAGTAATATATACTTTTTATTACGGGAAAACATCTCATTCCCACGGGAATAAAATATTGCGCAAAAAGTCTGATCGGAAGCAGTACATTGTCTGGGACACTCCTGCAATGCGCGGGCGCAGCGACCGTGGCGGCCTCAATTGTCTGATTGATCTTTATGATGCGTCCACGCCCTCCGCAACGCTGATCGGGAGAACTGATTTACGAATCAAATCAATCGGTACATGTTGATATGATTGGTTACTAGTGAAGAAGATCATTGGAACAATTTGTAGTCTTACTTATTGGCTTTGATTATTCTAGAGGTATTTTGTAACTACGCAATGTAGCTCAGCTTTAAAAGAGTCCGTAAAAGGTGGCATCTGAAATTGACAATTTGACATCACTACATAGTATAAAACAAAGTCGCTTTCTCTGTCCCTATATCCCTATGCATGCATAAATGTTTAAAACTACGCAACGGATTTTGATTCAGTTTCTTTTAATGGATAGAGTGATTCAAGAGGAAGGTTTATATGTATAATACATGCATAATATTATAGAGAAACACTGCGTCCGTGCAAAGCCGGGGCGGGTCGCTAGTAATATCTATGATAAAAAAATACCAGTAACCGCCTTAAATATAAAAATAATCCTTTTTAATTAAATAAATGTTTAGCGTAGCTTTTACGTAGCAACTGCTACGCCGGCGCTTATTTTTGAGGGTCGAGAAGAAAACTTAAAAAAAATTACGTAGCAAATGCTACGCTGCTTATTTTCAAGACAAATGGAGACATTTTACGCATACCGATTCTCACAATGAATTTTAACAATTTTTACGATACAATACTTAAATTGCAGAAAAATAATTATCTTAATTTTACACATAATTATATTGAGGCTCACCTACTTGAGCTTACCCTCTAATTATAATCCTGTTTGTCTTATCATATGAATATGACAATTGTAACAAAGTAGAATGATAACATGGTCCAAGAAATGAGATCAAGCAAACAGTTTGTACGTGGTATGATTCACAAGGTTTTTAACACTTTAATATATTATTACAAGTATAAGATAGGATTCTTAAACATTTCTATTACAATATAAAAAAGAAAAAATAAGATAGTTTCATTTCTTGGGGATAGATACCTACTGTGAAACTCCTTCTAAAATCTAGTCTGACGCGAGACTGAGTCTATTAATTAGGCAACACGTGATGGGCTGACTAACTCGCCATAATCTGTCTAAAATACTTAGTGTCTCAAAACTAAAACTGCTTTGAATTAAATGTAATAATCTCCTACGTCCATCATGATAATTATGAAAGGTGACAATTCTAAAACCTGTATTGATGAGTTTTCTTGTACATTTGTTTACAGTTAAATAAATGGATATGAATCACAATTGAACCTTTTTATAATGCGCGATTAAATAACACCCCATAGATGAAGTAAACTGTATTCCTTGGAGCTTTTTTTATATTTACCAGGCCACTCAGAAAGTATTGCGATAAATAGTTTTTATATATGGCAGACCGGCCGGTTAGAATCTTTTTTGAAAATATGATTACTTGTAAGTAAAAATATGTGTGTTCCATTTTCAAAATTTCCCTCCACATTTTTTGCGAGCCAATTCAAAGTATCGTGTCTTACTGAAAAATGGATCTGCGCCGGGAACATTTTAGAGCTATGATTTTTTACGATTTCAAGTGTCGCCTGAAACCGGATGAATCGTTCGATAGACTTCAAATGGCATTTATAGATGAAAGCCCCTCCAAGGCAACCGTGTATCGTTGGTATAACAAATTTAAGCGCGGTCGACCAACCTTGGGGGATGAAGAAAGAAGCGGTCGCCCTTTGACGGCTATTACGGAATAAAACGAGCTAGCAGTGAAAAATTTAATCCAAGATAATAGGCGAATTACATATCAGGAGATTCAGCACATATTAAAGATTGGATCGGGAAGCGTTCACGAGATTCTACAAGGGCATCTTCGCGTGAGGAGGATAGTATCGCTCTGGGTGCCGCACTACCTCACCAACGCTCAGAAGCAGGCCCGGGTGGAATGGTGCCGTGATATGCTGAACAAATTTGAAGCAGGCTCGTCTCGGCGTGTTTACGACATCGCAACAGGTGATGAGTCCTGGATTTATCAATACGATCCAGAAACCAAGCGCCAGTCGACAGTTTGGGTGTTTCAAAATGAACCAACGCCTACCAAAGTGAAGCGATCTCGAAGTGGGGGGAAGATTTTGATCGCCAGCTTTTTTTAATTTGACTGGCCACTTGGCCTCAATTCCCTTACGAGATCAAAGAAGCATTAACGCCGAATGGTATACTACCAAATGTTTACCAGAAGTTTTTTCTGTTGTGAGCAACAAGCGACCAAACACAGGGCTCCGCGGACTACTGCTCCACCACGACAATGCGCCTGCACACACCGCGCTCAAAACGAGGGACTTCCTGGACAGCACACCAGTCAAACTCCTGGGTCACCCTCCTTACAGCCCTGATCTAGCACCGTGTGACTTCTTTTTATTTCCAAAAATAAAAAATCAGCTCAAGGGGATACAATTTTCGTCGCCGGAAGATGCGCCTGGCTGCGTTCGAGCAGGCTGTAAACGAGGTGTCTACGGCGGACTGGAAAAAGTGTTTTGAAAACTGGTTCAGACGCATGAATCTTTGTATAGAGGCTGGTGGAGAGTACTTTGAAAAGATTTAATAAAAATATATGTACCTACCTGTAGAACAATATTTTTTAGTGTCGCAAAACTTTCTGAGTGTCCCACGTATGAGGGATAGTGATGGTAAAATAGAAACTAAAAGTGGAATAAGCTAGGTAAAAGTGATGGTAGGTAAGGTAGGTCAAAACAAGACACCCTGAAGAAGATTAATGTATTAACAAAATAGTATAATTGAGTAAAGCCGGAAAGCGGACCCCAGCATTAGGCTGAGAAAACGCTAGGCAGAAGAAGAAGATGAGTACTTATGGCTTTCAGATTCATACATACATATAATCACGCCTTTATCCCTAATGAGGTAGGCAGAGAGTAATCGACCTAAACAAAGGCCGTTCCACCACGTCTGAAAAAGTTCTGAGGGTTATTTCAGATAGATTTGTAGGTATATTGCTGTAGTGAAAGGTTGGTCAGCCTATCGCCTGAATTGCAATATACTAAAACCCTCGGATCCCTTACCTGTTTTTTACAGTATGCCCGGAAAGAAATGCAGCTGGAACAATCTATGTTTTTCTCTCGCTCCCAGGCCAGCATGACTTTCAGATAATTTACTTAATATTGGTACTAGACGTTTGGAAGATATATGGAAGATTTTTAGTCAGAATTAATTTTAGAAAACGGCCTTATCATTACAGCTTCCATTCGATATAGTATACGTACACTAAATATGTTTGTAGTACTAATGTAGATTTTATCTATTATACACAAATCATTTTCATGATAAGACTGATTCATATTTTTTTTCTTTGTATCATTCAACCTGAATACTACTTATCCAGTTATCACGTATGACAAACGGATCTATAAATGAGATAGTTACCTAAAAAATCGTACGTAATATAATATTTAAACAAGAAAGAGCTCATTCGTCATGGTTAATTAGTAAAGACATTAATTTATTAGGTAAAAAACAGTCAATTAGACAACTAATCAATTAAGGATCATGTAGGTAGGTAATTTAGGAATATCACTACATAGTATAAAACAAAGTCGTTTTCTCTGTCACTATATCCCTATGTACGCTTAGATCTTTAAAACTACGCACCGGATTTTAATGCGGTTTCTTTTAATGGATAGAGTGATTCAAGAGTAAGGTTTATATATATAATACATGCAGAATATAGTTGAGAACCACTGATAATTTCAATACGGGGTATTATAAAGAGAAAAGATTCCAATAATATTATTGGATTTTTGTGTGTATGTCTGTAACGAATAAACTCAAAAACTACTGGACGGATTTCTAAAATTCTTTGACTATTAAAAAGCTACGTTCACCCTGACCAACATAAGCAATTTTTACCGCGGAATAACTCATAATTCCACGGGACAACTTATTTAGCAACCGTTGGCAGAAAGCTAGTACCTTCCATAAAATCATGTAGGGTGGGCAGAGTTTCAACGGAAACAAAAGGAACATTTCAGATATCGCTTGGAATATATATTAACTATATTATAATTATTATTATATTTATTATGTATTGATGTAGTGACTACTAGTAATTTACCCATCGCCTACATTCCAACAACTGCACTGAAACTTTTGGGACTTTATTTCAAGGAAAGAAGAGCAGCTTTCTTCGATGCTGGCCTGGAAGCGAGAGAAAAACATAGAATGTGCCAGCTGCATTTCCTCCCGGGCATGCAAACAAATCAACAAACAAATCTATAAATCTATCTTAAATAACCCTCAAGTCTTTGTCGGACGTGGCGGAACGACCTTTGTTTAGGTCGTTTACGCTCTGCCTACCGCATTAGGAATAAAGGCGTGATTATATGTATGTATGTAAGAAAAGCAGTCATAACGTTTTATTACTCCTAGTCCGGCATTGAAAAAGAAATTACGTAATTAAATTAGTTATTGAATTTTCTTGCTACTTGGATAAAAATATTAATTAAAATCAGTACTATTTCGTATTGTTTTAGACAAGTATTATTGTTGTTGACTTTTGACTTTGACCCGTAATTTCATGGTGGCTCTCTTCTCTACAAACAACAGTAAACTACCGTGGTTGTGGTCTCAACCGCTCTTTGTGCTTGCGATACATCGTAATTTGTTTACCTGAACATATTGAAGCTTTCAGGAGTTCACTTTGATTTCACAAATTCAATATCACGTCATAATCACCACAACAACGTCTTCGCAATACACCCACTATTTTAAAAATATCACTGTGTTGCACAGAGCGAACGTGCGAGAACGGAAGGCGATCGTTGAATTAACTCAATTAAACTCGATGTTCTTGAATGAACTTCTTCGAGAGGGATCTGTCCTCACTCTGCGGTGGACCAACTGATACTGGTCGCGTAATCTTTTATCAACGCGTCCTTCTGCGCCTGCGCACCCCGACCAGCTATCTACCTCGAGACAATATGAACGCGAATACGCTCTCATTAAAGACCCATTAGATACTCCTATCTAAATACTCTGATTGGTTCAACGATTATGTTTATTCTGTTAATAGTTCCTGTGTTCAATGTGTAACGGACCGTCTTTGTTTTGGTTTTGTGTCAACAATGATAAGGAATGTCGCATGCGATTTGGTTTCCTTGAAAGTGTACTATTCGGTTTCTTAACAAATCTAATGAATTCACGTGCCTATATATATGCATTTTGTAGGTATCAGAGAGCAGTTTGTTCCCAGCAACAGTAATGCTCTACTTTAAGTGCCTTCAATTGGTTAATAGAGTTTGCAATGTTTGAGGATTGCGCTTCTTGGGAAATATGAATTTATTTACGGCGACAGCTTTTCAGCTTAATTGACTATTTATTTGCTCTATGCGTCTAAGCTTCTATGTAATAAATAGAAATAGGTATCAATTAGTTAGAGATGTTCTATCAGTTTGGTAGGCATACCTACTTATTCATTAAATTGAATTGATCATTTATTTTCTATAGCATTTATGATTTCCATTTCAATTATCATCATACTTTTTTAAAGAAGATTCTAACGACTTCGGTGGTGGGTGAATAATTTTAAATACCAAAACTCCCGCTCTATACAATCCACAGATTAAAAAAAACTTTTCGGTGAGTTTTTCTGTCTAGAATATAGCTTAAACAAAACTGCAAGACGATGAAAGTAAAATATCGTTTGTACAGGTTTGTCTCTTTCTAATATTTGATTTGATCTAAAAGTGGGAAATAAAACGGTTCTGTCAACGACGTCACGAAATTTGACAGTGTTTTGCGCGGGAATCGTAACGCAGTACTGTAGGACTTGAGTTTTTTGGTTTTCTAAATCTAGACACGCGGTAGCGTGTCCAAGCCAAACGAAGAGAACTGACCGGCGGCACACTTTGGGCTAAAATTCGCGTTTCATAGACATTAAAATTTGATTTTTAAAAGTGCTACTTTTTTGCTTGGAGATGATTGAGAATACCTATTATATGCCTTGTATAATATTTTTTCTGGTTTAAAATCAAAAACAGCGCTCTAACGAACTTATCCGACAAATAAAATGGAGTCAGTACAATAAATGATGATATCTCCAATATCGCACAATTGTACCTAATATCCTCTTAGGTTATTAATATATGAATTATTTAGGATTTTTTGACATACTCCATGTAAAGGCCAAACATGCGCTATTTAAAAAAATAAAATATAAAAAACTTTATTTAAATTATTTTTACTAATATCAAGCTCAAAATTGAGGTAAATAGATTTGGAAATTTACGCAAATTAATTAAGTGTAATTTCCCAATCTATTTACCTCAATTTTGAGCTTGATATCGAAAAAAAAATAGTTTTTTTTTATTTTGCATTTTTTTTTTAAAGCGCATGTTTGGCCTTGACATGGAGTATGTCAAAAAATCATAAATGATTCATATATCAATAACCTCAGAGGATATTAGGTCCAATTGTGCGATAGTGGAAATATCATCATTAATTGTGCTGACTCCACACAATTTCTTTGGAAAAAATCCTTAGAGCGCTGTTTTTGATTTTAAACTAAAAAATATATTATACAAGGCATAGAATAGGTATTCTCAATCGAAAAAAGTGGCACTTTAAAAAAAATAATTTTAATGTCTATGAAACGCGAATTTTAGCCCACAGTGCGGCACCACCGTGTGTATATTTACAGGAACCATTTGGATCCACTTTTGGCCCCTTCATAATTTTAAAACTACTTTACTTGAATACACCAAATTTTGTTTATATATTATTAAGATCCTCTAGATAAACAAGTACTCAAAATTTTATAAAAATAGATCAAAAGGTTATTTAAATATTAATTCTGAAAAATCGTTATATTTATGACTGATTGACTGCCTGATTGACTTAAATATCAAAAATAAATTAATCAAAAACCCAGTGATCTAGGAAGCTGATATTTGAAATGAATATTGATTATAATGACAGAAAGTTAGAATTGTAAAAGTTAAATAAATTAAAAAAATATTGGACACCTTCCCATACAAATAAAAAGGGGCAATTTATTTTTATTTTTTAACTACTATATTGAGTGGGGTATCGTTAGATAGGTCTCAAAATATTCGGAGGTTTCTTTGAAAATAAGTGCATGGGTCCTTCTCGATATATTTGCATTTAAAGTAGCCGTTCTTAAAAACAAAAAAATAATCTAAAACCTTCCAAATATCCTAGGAAGCTGATATTTAGTATAAAGATTGATTATTATGACGCAAGGGTAGAAATGAATAAAAATAATAATAATTGGACCCCCTCTCATACAAGTAAGAGGGGGCCATTTTTTTTATTTTTCCTGCTATATTGAGTGGGGTATCGTTAGACAGGTCTTATAAAATAGGGTAGAGGTTTCTTTGATAAAAAAGTGCCTTAAATGGGTCCTTCTCGAGATATTTGCATTTAAAGTCAGTTCTTAAAAACAAAAAATTAACCAAAATCTAAGCCAGTATCAGAAGACCTAGAAAATAAAACTTTGGTGCGAAGATAGCTAATAACGATACAATAATGGAAACATAAATAATAAAATATTTTTTGGACACCTTCCCATACAAGTATTTTTTTTACCCTACAAAATTTAAGTGGGGTGTCATCACGAGTGTCATAGTAAGTTCAAATTCAATATGAATATAGATTATTACTTACAATAGAGTTTTTTTTTAAAGAAAACATGAAAAATATATAAGAATCAAAATATTTACTTACTTACAAAAAGTAATGATATCCCACCAACCAGGGTTTATTATTGTAATTCTTAGCTCTTCAATAATTTTAAGTTTTACTAACACTACCTAGAATTAATTAATTTTAAGTTTTGCTAACTACTAGGGATGTTTTCCGAAATAAAATTGTTTTGAATTTTTTGAATTTGAATAAGGTTCATTTCATGTAACTTGGCCGTTGTAGAGAATAATTCGATCTGTCACCTACAACGCCACTCTACAACGGCCAAGTCACATGAAATAAACCTTTTTGAAGAGCTAAGAATTATTGTAATAAACCCTAGACTTGGCTCCCTTTTTAGATCTCACAACTTTTTGTGCGATTCACGCACCAAGACCATCATGAGCTAGGCTTTATCTTTTACATTTGTTTTTAGTGGAATTAGTTTTTCGCGGCTATTATTGTGATCGTGTTGTGGGATTAGTATAATAATGTGCCGGTAGTGAAAGAAAATTAGTGGAAGTGAGAAATAAAGTACAAAAATCCTATATGGTTCGACTCGACACTGACACTTAAATCATCATCAAGCTTTGGAATCTGGGAACCACACTCGCATTCTAATGTGTTCTAGATTAAGTTAGTTTAGGTTGGAGTTTTGCGCGGAGAACTTGAAAAATAAGACGGACTCGGTTCCTCGCTCTGCTAAATATTAGGTCCTTGCAGTGTTTATTGTATTAATATGGTGGATTTAACATAATAATCTGCTGACGAGGTACAATATGGCAGGAGTAAGAAGCAAAACCGGTCCATTCAAATGACTCTTAGGTTAGCGTAGGTTAAGATTAGGTTAAGATAACTCCAGAATAAATACTGAAGACTAGGGTGCATGGGCTCATGCTCTTTGCCTTCCCTAATGGAAGAATTGTAAAAAAAGAAAGAAATTTGACAGTTGACTGACATTGACATTTGACAGTTGTTTGTAAAGCGTTTGCGGCTTCTTGCGTGTTGTATTTTGTGTAAAATTTATTTATTTTTCTCCCAAATGCGTGAATTTATGAAGTGAAAATTGTAAAAGACGATGAATGCCACTAGTTTATATGTTTCCACATGTCGGTTGATAATCCTAGCCGAAGCGGCGGACAAGTCCTCGTGGATAGATTTGTTTCGATTGGTTCCTTATTTACGACAGTCTTTATCGTGCACTGTTTGTGGTAATTTATTGAAAGAACCGTACACGCCGACGAGCTCTGGGTGCCAGCATCATGTTTGCAAGAAGTGCAAAGGCGGTAGAAAGAAGCTCAAGCCGTCTTGCAGTTGGTGCAAAGATTACGAGAACTACGCGGAAAATCTGCAGTTGCGGATACTTTTGCAGTGTTACAAGAAGCTGTGCGAGTATTTTATGGATACTGACGTGTACAGAATGTTGTTGAACGAGGACGAAATCACGGCGGGTGTGAATGGCGGGACTGTGGCGAGTTCTGGTCTGATAGACTTGGTACAAGAAGGCGCTGGGTTTAATGACGATTACAAAAGCACGGCAGGCCTCTCCAAATCGGCGTATAGCATCTTACCTTGCGTCTACACTAATTCTACATCCACGCAGACACAAGGAGGTGCATCTACGTCAAATACTACAGAGACGAGGGTTTCAACCAGCAAAGACTCTCCAACCTCTCGAGGATCTGTGCCAAATGGCTCCTCAATGTACTCGGTCATGTATGCTGGCTCTGGAAATAAAATAACAATCAAAAGAAATGCTGTTGATGATTCAGATAGTTCACAAAATGAACCTCCACCTAAAGAAAGCAAGGTTTGTTCATAATTCTAAAAAATCCTTTTGAACTTATAATAATAAAAGATATTTAAATATCATAAAATTTCATACAGGCTGTTTCATAATACAAAAATCTACTCTTTATAAGACAATTTATAGCTAGTTGTATTTAGTTTTTATTTTTTAATCCAGCAGGTTCACAACATTTCAAATTCACAGGTGTTTTTATAAACCTGTGTATAACTGTTACTACATAGTTTTTTGATTTTTGCAGTCATCCTTCAAAAAGCCATCAAATCGATCTCGGAGTTCAGCAAGCAGCAAAAGAAAAGGTTGTCGATGTGGCAATGCCACCGCAACTCCTGGCAAGCTTACCTGTTGCGGGCAAAGATGTCCGTGCTATGTTGAGAGCAAACCGTGTACTGAGTGCAAATGTAAAGGATGCAGAAATCCGCACAGGCCTGACGGGATGAAGGTAAGAATTCCTTTATATAAGTATTTTTCCAATAAGGTGAGAATACTTTTCATAGAAGTATTTTTCATATTAGAAACTTATTAACGCTCTGCCTACCCCATTAGGGATAAAGGCGTGATTATATGTATGTAGAAACTTATTCAATAAAACTGTTAAAATCTATCATTCTATTCCTATTCATTCATGTTTAGCTTATTATGTACAAAGTTGAAAATGTTGTTGCTAAACAAGGAAAATGGTAATTTAATTTATATAAACAATCTTTTATAATGAATTCCTTGTATCTGGCAAAGTTAAAATAATAATAACATAGTCTATCTAGTCTACATAAACTTATATTTTATCATTAAATGTAAGTCCAATAAAAAATCAACTTGCTGTGTTTTCAGGTGAGGCCACATATACCACAGCTGGACACAGTACAGCTAACCCTGAACAACTTGGACAGCTCCCCGTCATGTTCAGGGTCCATGGACAGCATGGACACAGACACCCTCACCATGGAAGCCATGGAAGAATCTCTCAGCTTCACTACTGATCTCAAGAATTCCAATATCAAAGGTGACTATTGTTATTTAAGAGCTCCATGTTCAGTTAGTAAGATCATATGCATGGTACACCAAAGATTGTGGGTTCAAATCCACCCAACTGTAACTTTTAGCTTCTATATTTTCATGTTTTAAAAAAAATATTAAATTTTCAATAATATTGGTGAGTATTGTTAAATTAATGGTAAGAAAACCAATGACTGGATATGGATAACAAATGGATAATAAAAATGTAGAACATTGTAGGGTGTGAGATATTTAAACAGAGAGAACTGTGATCATAACATGTGAATTTTATGTTTGAGTTAGAGCAAAAGTGTGAGCAAGTGTGTGAAGTTTTCGAATATTTGCATTATTGAGCAGTCCTGTTAAAATACTTACTGTATTGATACTCACAGCACAGGCCTAGCCTAGTGTGGGATCACAGTGAACCCTGTAATAATTCTGGTAAATTTTAAATAAATAATTTTGTATTTGTATTTTGTATTTGGACCTACCTTTCACCCACAATGGTTGTGGGTACTAAAGGTTCAGAAAAACTATTTCTAATCTTACAATATTCTTCTTCTAGTGTACTCACACAGCGACCTAGAAGAAGTGTCGGCCTCCTTACCGGCCGCCATAATGATGGACGAAGATCCCGAAGACTCCCCTGAACACGAACTCAGCTCCCCGCACCATTACACACTGTCTCCTCAAGAGGTGATGATTGCTTGCTTTCACTCTTTGACATATTAAAATAAACTAGGCGTGATTGTTTGTGTCCTAAATTTGAGTCCAACAGGGTTATGAGGTGCACTGTAGACTTCGTTTTGTCTACACATTATCTCTTTCGTTGCGCATTTCACATTGGAAAGGGGCAGGTATTAATCATAGTGAAGTATGTAACGCGTGCAGACAAACCGAAGGGTACAATGCGCATCATAGCCCTGCTGGTAAATAAAAAAATACAAAGTTGAATAAAAAAACGGTAGGGACGTACGTATGCACGGTTTTTTTTTCTTGCAGACAATCAGGTGATTCAGCCTGCGTTGTCGTAACTAAACTAGGGAAAATCTCACATGGTGATAAATGAAGGAGAAAGGAGAGGCCTTTGCCTTGCAGTGGGACATCACAGGCTGTTAAAAAAAAAAGATGATAAATTGACAAATATCAACTTTGCGTTCGTCGACCCCAGGAGCCGTATTTTAGAATAACTCGTATCGTATTCGCATACGAAAGAGCAACATTCGCATGTCAAATTATATGGCAATTGCATCCGGATGTCACTTTTTCGTATGCGAATTTTGATACCAGCGGTTCAAAAATACAACTACAGGACCTCCGGCTCGGGAGCTCATGGCACACCACGCACCACGGCAAGAAATGCCTAGTATTTTGCGAAAAATTAAAGCTTAATGCCAGGATTTGTTAATTTAAGAATGGATCTCACTATGTTAAGAATGTTAATGCATAAGATGTTTACATTTTAATACTTATATTATGTTAGTAATTTAGAGTTCCTTGTATAGTATTTTTTAGGTTTAACCTGTATAACTGTAGATAGATAGATAGATAAAACCTTTATTTCATTTCTAACACGACATACCATAACAAAAACTGTACACTGTATTACACAATAAACAATAAACCACGGAGGCAGTTAAACGATTTTGTTTGTTCAGGTGGACCCCGATGCGGCGTCCCCGCTGTCGGGCAGCCCGCAGGCGCAGGACGCGGCCAGCGACGTCGACGTGGACGTATGACATCCACCTGGGAGCGGGCGCCGGGCCCTGGACGCCGACCGGATCGAGGGAACGTCGGTCAGAGACTTCTTGTTAGTATTACCAGTTTTCAGTGATATTTTAAGGACGCTTAAAACAATGACGTGGACTACGATTTTAGGTCTATGGTTCTCTTGTATAGTCGGTTCCCTCACGTATGTATTTCGATGCATTTTATGAAACAAGTTTAAATAATTAACATTTACATGCATACAGACACGCCTATCTCTTACGGGGTGGGCAGAGCGTAAAACGCCTAGTAAAAGGCCAGGTCTGACGAATATTGATTATAATTTATTTAAATACTAATTATTTTCTTTGTTTCCTCTGAATACCTGAGTGAGGGTACCAAATGTGCATACTTCTGGAATAAACCATTGAATTAAATAATTTTAATTAAGATACTGATTTGAATAAGTTTGACATGTGCTTAAACATACTATTAAGTATGGTATTGAATCTGTTTGTATGGTGAAATACCGGGTGTAAGGGACAGCGTCCCGCAAACGGATAGGGGTTACTCAGTCAACGACACTGAACAAATATCAGCAAAATTTTTTGAAAAAAAAAAAATATATTGTCTCATTCATACTTATTGTCTGATCAAGGTAAATATTTTGTATAGAAAAGCCATTTTTTTACACTTCCTGAAAAAAAACCTGCTATCCCTATCAGTTTGCGGGACGCTATCGTTTACACCTGGTATAAATAATTGATTCAATTAATCGTAGGGCCAAAACTTTCATGTCTCAGGAAATGTATTAACTAAGTTAAGATAATGGGTCCATCAATTTGTAATAATAATTATAATATTCCATAACCTACACACTGTAAATTGTAAATAATGTATAAAGTATTCAAGGCCTTTCGTCATATTTTAATTATTATATTTATCAATCAATCAGTGGTAAATATAGGTTTTATATAGCTGTGTCTGTGTGTAATACCGGGTGTAAGGGACACTGTACCAGAAACTAATAGGGGTTAACTTTCACTAGAAAATTCTTTCAAGAAATGAAAAAAAAAAACTTTCCCGTACATCATACATACATTCCTATAATCACGCCTTTATCCCTAGTGGGGTAGGCAGAGCGTAAACGACCAAAACAAAGGTCATTCCGCCACGTCTGACAAAGTTTTGAGGGCTATTTAAGGTAGATTTGTACGTAAATTTCTGTAGTGACAGGTTTTCCGCCCATCGCCTAAACTACAATATACTGAAACCCTCTGATCCCTTAGCTGGTTTTTACAGCATGCCCGGGACGAAATGCAGCCGGCACATTCTACGTTTTTTAGTCGCGCCCAGGCCAGCATGGAATAGTCTCCCCCATACATCAATCTGTATTTTTTATAGGAAAGCCAAAAACTGTTTCATTTCCTGAAAGAATTTCCTGGTGAAAGTTGTTCATTTCGTCGACTAACCAACCATTTCTTCCATGCTGGACTGGGAGCGAAAGAAAAACATAGAATGTGCCAGCTGCATTTCCTCCCGGGCATGCTGTAAAAACCAGCTAAGGGATCCGAGGGATTCAGTATATTGTAATTTAGGCGATGGGCTGACAACCTGTCACTACAGCAATATTCCTACAGATCTATCTTGGATGACCCTCTAAACTTTGTCAGACGTGGCGGAACGACCTTTGTTTAGGTCGTTTACGCTCTGCCTACCCCATTAGGGATAAAGGCGTGATTATATGTATGTATGTACTAAACAACCCCTATCAGTTTCTGATACGCTGTTCGTTACACCCGGTAAAGCTTTGACTTTGTCTTAAATGTTTGTTCCCGGTTAGTTGATGTAGTTGTTTAGTGAATGAGATGTTAGGTGTAGGTATAAGTTTTGTAAGTTCCTTGACTAATATTTCTAAATTGTTTGGCACTATTTTATTATTTAATATGACGATACTAGCCAAATAGCGCATCATTAGTAAAAAAGAACATAATTCACTAAAATCCCGGTCCAACAGACTCAAATTATAGTATTTAAAACAATTTAGAATTTTTCAAATTAGCGATTCATAGCTTGTACGGGACAAAGCCATTGCTGGCAAAGTCTGCTCATGATGGAACCTAGCGGACGGGTTGTGAGGGCGCTCGCGGGTGCGAGGTATTGAGACGAAGAGTTCTTTATTCAGTCTGATTTATTGTATGAAATTATAGCTATTTTATATTTATGTTACGTTATACATACATACATACATATAGTCACTCCACAATGGGGTAGGCAGAGCGTAAACGACCTAAAACCACAGATAATATAATACTATACTAGTACCTAAACTAAGGTCGTTCCGCCACGTCTGACAAAGTGTTGAGGGTTATTTAAGATACATTTGTATATAGCTGTAGTGACAGGTTCTCAGCCCGTTATTTAAGTATGTTACGTTATACACACAATTATAGTATTATTCATGTATTACATGCGGTTAAGTTGCAAGCTCAGCATATCCTGCGCGACATGCTGAGTAAGATGGTTCGAGTTGGCTCGAACATGCTCCCACTTTTAAAAGAGAGAAGATAACGAGGCTGTTTGCTTGTATCTTGATATTTGTAGTGTTGCGAAGTTCTCGTCTCTCATGCTGTGGTTGAAGTTGTTGTCATCTTGTTACTAGAAAGTTCTTGATTTGTTGTGGGTCGTCAGGGTTGTAAATCCATTGACCGCCGCTGCTCTAACTGTAGCTGTAGATGTCGTGGCGCTGTAGTTGTTCCGATCGTCAGACGCCCTCCCGCCCGTCGGGTTGTTTTGTAGTGAAGTGTAGGTCGTAAGGGTCGTTAATCTTTAGACAAGTTACTGATGCTGCTATCGGGAACAGGACACTTGTTTGTCCAGCCCCATGTCAATGCTGATGCTGCTGTCGGGAACAGGACACTTTTTTGTCCAGCCCCATGTCAATGCTGATGCTGCTGTCGGGAACAGGACACTTTTTTGTCCAGCCCCATGTCAATGCTGATGCTGCTGTCGGGAACAGGACACTTGTTTGTCCAGCCCCATGTCAATGCTGATGCTGTTGTCAGGTACAGGACACTTTTTTGTCCAGCCCCATGTCAATGCTGATTCTGCTGTCGGGAACAAGACACTTGTTTGTCCAGCCCCATGTCAATGCTGATGCTACTGTCGGGAACAGGACGCTTGTTTGTCCAGCCCCATGTCAATGCTGATGCTGCTGTCAGGAACAGGACACTTGTTTGTCCAGCCCCATGTCAATGCTGATGCTGTTGTCAGGTACAGGACACTTTTTTGTCCAGCCCCATGTCAATGCTGATTCTGCTGTCGGGAACAAGACACTTGTTGTCCAGCCCCATGTCAATGCTGATGCTACTGTCGGGAACAGGACGCTTGTTTGTCCAGCCCCATGTCAATGCTGATGCTGCTGTCAGGAACAGGACACTTGTTTGTCCAGCCCCATGTCAATGCTGATGCTGTTGTCAGGTACAGGACACTTTTTTGTCCAGCCCCATGTCAATGCTGATTCTGCTGTCGAGAACAAGACACTTGTTTGTCCAGCCCCATGTCAATGCTGATGCTACTGTCGGGAACAGGACGCTTGTTTGTCCAGCCCCATGTCAATGCTGATGCTGCTGTCAGGAACAGGACACTTGTTTGTCCAGTCCCATGTCAATGCTGATGCTACTGGCGGGAACAGGACGCTTGTTTGTCCAACCCCATGTCAATGCTGATTCTGCTGTCGGGAACAGGACACTTGTTTGTCCAGCTCCATGTCAATGCTGATGCTGCTGGCGGGAACAGGACGCTTGTTTGTCCAGCCCCATGATAATGCTGGCGGGAACACAACGTTTGCGGTCCAGCCCCATGTCAATGCTGTTGTACTCCGTCCGCGCAGGTCCCGATGTTTGATGATAGCTCATGGTAGGCGCGTTGCTGGTGTGATGTTGGCGTTTGTTCAAGTAACCGGTAAGACCTGCTTGTGGGAGGCCGGCACTCGATCCGCATCCGGCTCGAAGGACCAAAATGTACAGGACAATGCCATTGCTGGCAAAACCTGCACATGCTGGAACCTAGCGGACGGTTTGTGAGGTGCGAGGTATTGAGACGAAAAGTTCTTGATTCAGTCTGATTTATTGTATGAAATTATAGCTATTTTATATTGATGTTACGTTATACACACAATAATAGTATTATTCATGTATTACATGCGTGTAAGTTACAAGCTCAGCATATCCTGCGCGACATGCTGAGTAAGATGGTTCGAGTTGGTTCGAACATAGCTCGTTGTAGTAACAGGAAGAAAAAAAACGCAGTGAATCGAAAATCCGGTCCAACAGACTCAAGTAATAGTAATTAACCCTTAAGTGCATGAACATTTTGTTTTAGGTGATTTTAATATATGTTTTAGATATTTGGGTTTTAAAGCAGGGAAAAATAATGAAAAAAATATATTTATATATTTATATAATAATTTTATTTAAAAAAAGTTTGTATCATTTTTGATACACTATGCATCAAAGCCTTTTTTTGTATGATCAGGTTACATGTTACAATTATTAGATAAGTTTACCTATGGAAGTTATTAAAACAGTCAGAGTTCTTTTTGGCACATAAATAAACTTTACATTTCGCACACATTATACTGCTCAGTAGTTTACATTGAGGCATCATGCACCTCATTCGATTTTGCTGCCTATATTGAGCGTGATCGATACCATCAAATCGCACATCTTGTGACGGCATGGTCTGTATTATATTTTTCTTCTTTTTAGGTTCAGGCTCCTCAAAACTAGTGTTACTGGGGCGACCACGTTTTGGTAGCACATAAGTATTAACATTACACAAAGCATCTGCTAATTCAGCCCTAAATTCCAATAAATTCAAAATTTGCTTTGGTTGTACCTGTTTCTTCTTATTGACATCTTTGTACAGCACCCATGCGTTGATAATGGCCAAATCTAATAAATGGTAAAAGATTCGCATGTACCACTTCTTCGTCTTCATTCGGATTCTATATCTGCCTAAGAAGGAGTCCATTAAATCAACGCCTCCCATATGGGCGTTATACTCTCGAACTACTTTAGGGCATGATACTGCTTTACGGCACTTTTCAGCTTTTTCATACCTTTCTATTGTATCTACAGGTTGTGCCCCAACATACGTTGAGAGCAAACAAACCTGCTTATTGTCCTTCCAGCTTACAGCTGAAAAATCGATGCCATCGTAGCTGGTGACGTATTCTTCGTGTGATCCACGGGGCACATTCTTTTTCATAACTGTTTGTTTAGTAGGCAGTTTGCAATTTTTACCTAGCCGATTTCGCTGTACAGTTCCGAGGCATAATATCCCTTCCTTAGCTAGGTAATACATCAGAGGCAAAGAAGTGTAGAAATTGTCAAAATAAACAATATGGTTTACTTTTCGAGGAACAACCCTCAACAATTTGATGACAGTGTTCCCAACCACTCCCAAGTCTGGTTCGTTTTGCATCATAGGTTCCGTATCTTTTCCTGCGTATATCATAAATCTGTATGCATATCCTGCTAGAGAACACAACATATAAAGTTTGAACCCCCACTTGTGAGGTTTATTTGGGAGATATTGTTTCAGAAAGTGTCCCATTTTTGTCGCACACATTTGTTCGTCAATAGAAAGCCTTTGATCGATAGGAATGCTAGAAAATCTCTCATTTAGATGTTCAATTACAGGTCGCAGCTTATGTAGTTTGTCATGATTAGGATGGTCTGTAGGCAAATGATTGGAGTTGTCATTAAAATGTAAAATACTTCGAATCTTTTCGAACTTATTCAATGTCATAGTCTGTATAATTGGCATGAATCCATATTTTTTATTCCAGTAAGCTCGTATATTAGGATAATGAAAGACTGACATATATATATTAATTCCCAAGTACTTTTGTAACTCTGATTTTGTGATTAGGTGGGGTCGGTCAGGATTTTTTGCGACTGAATATCGATTAGTTTCTTCTACAATCGCATCTAAAAAATCAGGAGTAAAAAAGTAACTGAAAAATTGATACGGAGTTTCTAGAGCCATAACCTCAGGAGAATGTTCATTCTCTTTCTGAAAACGAATGTTTTCTTCGCTGAAATCTAAAGAACGCTTCCTCCATGTTAGTCTAGCAGAATCCATCGGACTAGGACGCCTGTTGAGAGGATTTTGTGCAGAATCACTACTACCTTCAATCACCAGGGGAGGATCATCATCTTCTATCTCGTTCTCGAAACTTACAAGTGGGGGATCATCTTCATTTTGTATCTGAGGATTAGGGGAATTCCCGGAATCCAGTTGTTCTTCTTCCTCATCACTTTCTAACGCCGCACGTATGTCTTCAATATTTGGGTAATATTCCAAGTCTTCATCATCAGATTCAGCCTCGTCCTCCGATATAAGTCCACCTTCCAGTTTTTCTAAAAGGTCTTCAATATCATTATCTTTTAATTTTCTTCTTTCCATGCTGTAAACAATTATGTATAACATATCAGAGGCACATAATATTCACTCGCGCTATAAAAGCAAAAATTTACAAACGGGACCTACTAACTGCATAGTGTCTCATTTTTGATACAATTAATTATCAGCATTTTTTTCGTAAGAAACATAAATATTCACTTCAACTTTATGTTTTATAATGAAAAAACACTCTTACCTGTATTTTCAATATTTTTCCGGGTTAGCTTTTCCAATAAAATCACTCCGAAATAAATCGACAAAAAGTGAAAATTTCACGGAACAAGTTATGACAGATAAGAAAAAAGTTTTCGCTTTTACCGCCAAATTGTTCAGAAAAATACCATAGACAACTTATTTCTTCTAAAATATGAATAGGCAAAGGACATTTTTAACATACAGCCCAGTTGCTTGTGCATAGTTGAACGGAATTATTAAACGAAAATTCTAGTGTTTCATTTTTGATACAGTATGCACTTAAGGGTTAAGGTAATTTAGAACCTTTCAAATTAGCGATTCATAGCGTTTTTGTTCCTGTTACTATAACGAAGTATGAATCAGTAATTTATAAGGTTCTAAATTATCTTAATTACTATTACCCGAGTCTGTTGGACCGGTTTTTCGATTCACTGCGTTTTTTTTCCTGTTACTACAACGAGCTATGAATCGCTAATTTGAAAGGTTCTAAATTGTTTTAATTAGTATAATTTGAATCTGTTGGACCGGATTTTCGATCACCGCGTTTTTTATGAATTATGTTTTTTTACTAATGGGGGCTACTTATAGTCTGTCAACGTCGTGCTTACCGCGCCCTAGGGGTACAGACGTTGGCGGGGACGCGGTAGCACGCGGCGATTGCGAACATGAACACATTGCGTCGTGCTCGCTCACCCTCCTGCTTCACCGCCCGCACCCCCGTTACCGCGTCCCCGCGCACGTCTGTATCCCTAAGGCGCGGAAGCACGACGTTGACAGACTATAGCTAGTATACCTTAATATGACAAATAACAAAACAAAATAATTGATATAAGACGGATTTTGAAACATATCCGTTCACTATTAATTAAGCAAAAAACCCAGCCAAGCTATTGGTACCATTCGTAGTTACAAAAATCACGACTTAACTAATATAAGTCTATACGTGTCATTTTCTGTCATGATAGAACAGAAAGGGACGCGAATAATTTTAGTCAAGTTTTAGTTGTGCTCTACGAATCGATAGCATTAATCATTCTATTTCTTTGCATCAAATATTTAAGTTATTTTTGTTTGTCATATTTATTTATCTGAAAGGTAACTACCATAGTTTGAATTTCGTTACATGGACTTTAACTTTATGAAACTGCACAATTTTGCCTTATCAGAGTTCTCAGAATAATTAGGGCGTTTGCTTTCTTCCATGCTGGACTGGGAGCGAGAGGAAAACATAGAATGTGCCAGCTGCATTTCCTCCCGAGCATGTCACATACCCACAAATCTATCTTAAATAACCCGAAAAACTTTGACAGACGTGGCGGAACGACTTTTGTTTAGATCGTTTACGCTCTGCCTACCCCATTAGGGATTAAGGCGTGATTATATGTATGTATTCGGGCGTCTGTGCACTCATCCATATTAGATTTGTATCCGATTTGGCCTTCTTATGCACCATATATCCATCCGTATACTTTTCATATGGAATTCATTTCGATACGAATTGAATATGAATCTTGTATGAGCGCACAAACAAAACACCCTTAGCATTTTTTTCATTATGTACTTATATGTATTAAAAATGTCACAATATGGATTTGGCTATACAGGGTGTAAAGGACGGTGTCCCGAAAGTGAAAGGGGTTGCTTAGGTGACGCTGTCCTTACACTCTTTATAGTAAAGTCCACCTTTGGACAAGGACTCTATTTATTGGATGACGCGGCAAGAGAGCAAAGTTTTGAGGGTTATTTAAGATAGATTTGTAGGTATATTGCTGTAGTGACAGGTTGTCAGCCCATCGCCTAAATTGCAATATACTGAAACCCTCGAAACCCTTAGCTGGTTTTAACAGCATGCCATGCATTCTATGTTTTTCTCTTGCTTCCAGTCCAGCATGGAAGATTTCTTGTTAGAAATGATGATCGTAAATAATGTAAAATAATGCCAAGCCAATACAGTTTTATATTTACAACATTATATGAATGTAACGATTTTAACTCAAAGCATGAGTGTAAATCTGTTCGGGATTCAGAAGTTATTTTTTATATTAAATTTTAATATTAATTCGGATCTGCATTCTAATCAATCACCTGTCTTGAATGTCTATTGAACCGTTCGGATAAATTGTTCAAATAGCTAAGAAAAAATACGTAGGTACGTTACCTGTTTATCCATGTAATAGATCATAAAGATATCAAAAATGCAGTTTATAATGTGTATTGAAATAATAAGACCTATTATCAAGATTTACTTACAAAGGCTACTGTGATAGTTCAGTGTTTAATCAATATTTCAATAACTCCAATTCTTATATAATGTTATCTTTAGATTGTGTATTAAGTAAGGCTTAACCAATTGAGTACAAACTATTTTATAGTAAGGACTTATAATACAATAATGTAAATTCGCTTTAAATTTAATAAATTTCTTAGATGAATGGAATAAAATCAATATTTTTTGTTAACACATGAATTTTATTTTAATTTAGAAGATAATTTTATACTCTAGATGTTTCTTTTGTTTTTGATATTTACATTTAAAATCACAATTTCATTTCAAATATTTAGCTGGTCGGTATAATCTCCCAAATCCTATCAAATTCTTTCTTTAGCACTCTCACTACCTGTTTGTCTGAAGTTAGCATCGTGGTGTCTGCGTTCATGTTGACCCGGCCGGTCTCGTAGTCAATACAACCGACCACGGCTACAGCACCCTCGAAATTTTCTGAAGCGTCTACTAGTATAAATTCATGTGCCAGATGTGCATTCGTAACATTGATGACTTTCACTTCAATACCGTTTTGCGCAAAAGATTGGAGATGGGTGAAATCCTCGCTGTTATGTATGGCCACTCGGATTTTAACATTGTTTTTCTTTGCACTGATAAGGCAGTTGGCGATAGTGGCACTGGTTAGGCTGGGCACGCAGACATCTATAGTAAATCTTGCGTGGGTCAAAACGTACGTGATGCACAGGATATTTTGGAAACCAGCTCGTTTGGCTTGCTCTTCGTTTCTCCCTCCGTAGAATAGGATCTCATTGACAGCTGGGTCACATGTCTTGACCATGTTCTTCAACATTTTATACGCGATCCCACTCGACACAATAGCTGCTACTACTTTTAAATACATGGTATAAATCATTACGTATCCTTAACATTCAAATGAAATTATTAAACGTAAATGAAACTCAGTGCGCTCAGTGCCTTGCCTCATGTTCTTCTGATTAATTTGTGTTTTGTTTCTTCCTACCCTCAGGAAAACTAATATTTTACTGACGTTTGTTATCACTTTGTTGTTATTGATATGATAGTTTTGTTTTTTCGATACTTCAATTGAGTACAAACTATTTTATAGTAAGGACTTATAATACAATAATGTAAATTCGTTTTAAATTTAATACATTTCTTAGATGAATGGAATAAATTCAATATTTTTTGTTAACACATGAGTTTTATTTTAATTTAGAAGAAAATTTTCATGATAGAAAAGTTTTGTTTTATCCAAAATCCAAATCGTAATAGTAGTAGTTCATATTCTAGAAAATATGAACATTATGTATTTTTTCAACCAAGAAGAATATATTAACACAAATATAGTAAAACCTTTACAACTGAAAAGCATAAATGACAGGTTCATGAACAGTTGACGGTGCCCGTTTTGACCTCTTTGACGTCTTTGTCGCCTTTTTATACACTTTCGTTCATATTGTTTACCTTTTTACGATTTGTAACTGTTTAGGATTTAATAATTTATACTTGTGTGTATGGAAAGCTGTTGTGATAATGAATCAATCGCGGTTGCGTAAGCCGAGTGCGGTGGGAGAGTCGGCGAGACCTCGCTCTTTGAAGGTTTCGGGGGATGCCAAAAACATGACCCGGGATTTGACAAAGGAGACGAAAGAACATCTCAAATCTCATTACCACGATCATAACAAGCCCAGTATACCGAAGAATATGCGCTACGATTTAGAGAATGCTCTAGTCGGGGTGAGTAAGCTAGCGCCTGACAGAATTTGGTTTGCAACATCATCAAAAATGTGACTTTAGTGCTGTTATAGCATAGTGCATAATCCGATTCAAATCGGTGTTTTGATAAATATTTGTATGATTATGCAAGTGCCAATACGTGGCTTCAGGTTGTACGTGGGGCCATATTTGTAATCAGCTCTCATGAGTGACAGCGAGTTTGAGTTCGTATCAGAAATGTCATTTCAGTACCAACTGGCCTGTCAAATCCATACTTAATATAACTCTCAACTTTGAGTTGGCTTCATAAATACGACCCTAAATGTGTTTAGCAGCAATGAACCACCATCAAACCTGTCCTTCAACCAAAATATAATCGCCTACTTTTAATAGAACCTTCATATACCTTCTATATTGTTGCAGCTATGCGACGTCTGGTTTGAGGATATCAAACCGTACCTCCTCCGGAACAACATAAAGCTGCACGTGCAGTGCGACGGTGGCGCAGGCGCAGCCGAGGCGGCCGCCGGGGGTGACCGCGGGGGCCGGCTGCCCGTCGGCGCGCGCGGCTGCTCCCACGTCGACCCAGGTGCTGCTACCGATGTACGCGCTCCTTCAAGGCGCCCGACTCGACCCAATAGTTTGCCCCTCAAGAGAAAACTTCACAAACAACCAACATGCTTTCCATAAAATAAACTTTTGAGCTCTAATCGCGTAGTTTTTTTAAAAGGCGTAAACCTTCAACTGCTAGGGAACGACAAGAGCTTTACTCAGTCCTATGCTAACGCAATTTAACTACCTGAATGCCTGAAATACTAAATTCCTTATCCTCTTTTAGGCAACCAACCTACCTACTATTTTTACTTGATACATAACTTGTTGACGAGGTAATATCTGGTACGCAGCGTCGACGTCGGCGCACTGCGAGCTCTGCCGGCTTCTCCACAGCGCAGCGAGGAACATTGAAAGCGCGATTGCCCAAGCCACCTCAGCGTCACTGCAAGGGTCCTTGTCGCCGCCCATCAGCGACAACTCTAACGGAGGTAAAAGCTCATAGATTTACATAGGAATACATTCAACGTTTCCAATGCTAAGAGAAACTAAACATATTTCAAGCATAGGTAGTTCTTTTTTTTTATATTTCCGTTTCATGTTATATTTTTTCAATTTTATAGCTTACGCTAAATTGTAAAATATTACATTGAAGAGAAAGTATTACTATGTTCATTTAATTTACTTTTGCTGACATGTATTTTCCTGGGAATCAAACTAACTATATTTGTTTCAGAATCACCGAAACTCTGACGAAGGTGTTTTGCTGCGAAATCATGCTGGTAGTCCTTCAGTAGTCCCCTTCAAAGTCCCCTTAGAAGCTCCGTACACCATGACACAATTATCATATCTCTCCAGCCCGTCACCAGACTCATATGAGGTAAGTTGTGGATTAAAGTTTTGCAAGCACACTGAATATTCTTCCCTAAAGGAGACATACTTATATTTTAATAGACTAGACCCATGTGACTACATGTTCCTAGCATTTCTTATTTTATCTAAGCCACATCATTCCACTGATGAGTAAAGGCCCTTTATCCAAGTAAGTATTTATAATAAAAAAATGTCGGCACAGGTATCCTCAGCCCAAACTACTCCTAAAATGAAGCACCAATCTACGCAAACTGAAATACGCCCCACACGGCGCAGATCTCGAAAACGTTTACGGGCAAAATCGCCTGCTAAAGCTCGCGTAAAACCCAAAAGAAAAGAATCTCCTTCGCCAAGACACGTAGAAAGGGAACGATCTCCTTCGCCAAGACACGCAAAACGGCAAAAATCTCCTTCGCCGATACGACGACGGTGTAGTCCGAAACGACATCATAGATCTTCGACTATTGGCCAAAAGTCGGCACCATCACCGGCACGCCAGCTTCGGACAAACTCCTCGTCTCCAGTCCGGCGTAAAAGATCCCGAACTTTAGGTGCAACCTCTCCTGTCGGTCGGCAGAAATCACCAGCCAAAAAAGCTGTCAACAGCGTTCCTCCTGACTGCATAGAATACTATTGCGACCACCCTCAGTGCCAATGCAAAGATGCAAGTATTATCTTTCTTATTTTTTAAAGAGCAGTGTAGTGCCACAAAATATGTTGTAGGCTATTAATAAGTCTAAATAGGCGTGTAAGTTAAGTTTCTCACGACTATATTTTCAAAAAAAAAAAAAAACCTGTCCCTTGTAGTTAGGATTTTTAAGCCGATCAAAATGAAACTAAATAGCATAATCAGTGCGGGGGAATCGGTTGTATCGAAAATTGATAGATTTATCGTTTAAATGAACGTTTCAAGTACATAATTCGCAAATTGTTTCCAGGAACTTGAGAATATCATAATAGGGGCATTTGGTTCATACCCAGTGTATGAGACCCCGAAGACTGAGAAAAATCCGGCGACTTTGAAACATAAATCGTCTTCACCCAAAAAAGAAAGGGCAAAGACTAAGCCACCTTGGAGGTGAATAGTTATCTCTTGTATGAAGGTACTCCATGATAGTACCGGCACTTATTTTTATTAAAGTGGAAGTCATTTCCTGTAGTTTATTTTATTTATAGTCTATATGACCTTGTTAATTAAGTTTTAGGATATCAATTGAATATACGTTTAATTGGTATTTATGATGACTTTTATTCTGTAGATATCTTGTAGCACAAGCTTTGTTGGTTTGTAGCGCGTCTTAGGTACCTACTTGATTGTAGCAAGTATTCTGCGCCGGAGTCTCTTTGTCATCAACTAAGACGTGAGAGCTTCATTATAATCTAAACTTTCTATGTTACACATTTGTACAAAAGATAATGAACCGTTCTCACACTTTTTCCTTCATATTCTTTTTTTTCTCGGATTTTATGTGCATGGCTTAAACCAGTTTAGCATGGTGTAATAGATTAGTTTATTTGCCATTGTCACTCGCCTAACTCTCTTATTTGAAAGGTCTAAGAGTGGGATTTGCATTACACACAGAAAAAAAATCTCAAGTAACTCACACGACAGTTTTTAATTGGTATACAACTTAGACTATTTCCTTACTTACGACTCTTTACAAAATTACAACAGACGTATCGACTAAAAGGGGCAGTACAGGTAGTGCTTTTCACACAAATAAAATAATTTACAAAACAGTCGAACATATACATCACGCTCATTAAATAACTTAATAAATAGGTCACACGTCAGAGGGCTTCGATCGCGACCGCGGCAGCGCGGCCGCCGCCCGGCCGGGGCCGAAGCACGCACGCTCTTTGGATCCGAGAAGAGTTTATGGAACGTCCTCGCGTCACGCGTCACACTCGCGCCACTCGATATTCACTAATTCGCGTGCTTCACGTAATCCGTTTCGAAGTAAGCGGTGCCTGCGTGCACGCCCTTCCTGTCCAGCGCTCGCACGCGCACGAAGAGGAACGCGGCCACCAGCGAGGCGACCACTAGAACAAGTAACAGCATCACCAGTCCCGCCACGAAGGACGGCACCGACATGCAGATGGTCTCCGGGTCGCTTCCCGGGGACTGGATCACCACGGTCTCGTTGCCCGCGGCGTTGTTCAGCGCGAAGTTCACGTCGCCAGGTGCCACCACCTGGATCGTGCGACTAGTGTTCACATCCGTCATCTCCTGTGCGTCGCGTTTGTAAATTCTAGTTGGCGTGGACGTCTCCCGCCGTCTTCTCGCGCCGACTAACCTCTCGGGCAAGTCCTCTACTGATCGAGGTCTTCCACCGAGTGTCGCAAGGTTTCCGTGTGCTTCATCTTTCCTCTTTACTGTGTTGTAAACTCCTCGGCGGCCGGGAGGAGGTGGAGGTGGTAGGTTGACGTCATCATCTTCATGTGTGGGTGCTGGTGATGAGGGACTAGGTGCATTCGGCGTCGAAGATACTTGTGCTTGAGGAGGTGGTACTGCATCGTCTCTCTTTTCTGAGAAAGATCCAGTAGCGTCAGCGGGATGTCTGGGGTCAGGGAACGCCGGTGGCACTCCGTATTCTGAGTGTGGTGGCGGGGGACCGTATTCAGCATGTGGAGAGTTGGGCACGCCATATTCACCAGCACTGAGTGTGTTGCCGCCTAATAGTGGTACTCCGTAATCAGCGCCAAGACCACCACACTTGGGTTCAGGGCAGTTGTATCTGCATACTTGAATTACACATTGGAAGTGTACATTCATCGAGTCCGGGAATTTAAAAGCTTGGAAGTAAGCAAACGATACTACAGATGCGGATGGTCCAAAGTTCTTTATTTTCTGGAATTTACTCATAATTTTGGGTCGCACCACACATCCATATTGGTCTACGAGTTGTATGGGAGCGCGTTTTCCATCGTGTGCTACACAATTTCTGACCAGCATATCGAATTTGTTTTCATCGTCTTTGATAGCCAGGACCATTGTCATTGTCTGTCCTATTTTGACTATACCAGACACTTCGGAGGCCCAAGGTCCTTTGCCAACTTGGATTTGCATCCAGCACTGCAGGTTGTCCCCAAGAAAGTTCGCCGTGACCGCATGAAGCATATCTACTTGGAAAGGTCTGAAAGTGACAGCCTTTTCGTAGAAGTCATACCATGTGCACCGCAATTTTCTTGCTTGATCCCAAACTTCTTGCACGTAAGGATCGTACTGTACAATAATTGTGTTTTCTACGTAGGAGCCACTGGGTGTCGGACTTCCATAGGTTGCGACATTGTGGTTAGCTGAGCTTGACATACCGCAGCTATTGAGGAAGATTTCAAAGGTTGCACTGAGATGGCCAGTACCAGGCTTGAGATGCATACAGTGGGGATCGCTGTAGAATCCTTTAGAGAATATCATGCCATAGAAAGGTCGGTCAAATTCGATGTTGACACGCATGTGAGTCTTCTCACACTGCACTTGCAAGTGTTTAATCTTTGGGCTGTCGGGTGTGGCAAGGGGCCAAGGGTCATCTGTGTGGGCTTGTGGCAGCGGCGGGCCGTAGCCGCCTCCCGCTCGATGCTCGAGAGGTAATGAAGCTGAGTCCACTGGAGGTTCGCATCTTGCTTCCTGGAAATAAAGAAAGTTCTGTGTTAATTTCGCATCCTCAAGAATTTATCATTTCTTTTGATTAAAAATTTCGATACAAAGAAGATTATGAACGTTTGATATAGTGGAGCGAGTGCAGAGCGCATTCTTTTGCGCGTCGCAGTCTAGTTGTTGGCACGCGAGCGCGTGAGCAGTGCGCCCTCACCTCATCCCGCGAGCTGCGCGCGCGCGTTCTTGCCCACTTTCTACTCTGATGGATAGCTCGCGCGAGCAATTATAATATTAATCAGCGCAATCATACCGCCGAGATGAGTAAAGCTGCTTTCACGATGTATTCACTTTAGGCTAGCAATTGTTCGTTATGTTACGAAACGATTTCCGAAATTAGATAACTGCACGGATTCAGCAAATGTAACAATATGATCGTGACTTATCCATGCTTTTGCTCAAAATTGAAAAGCGTGATTTTTCCTCAACAAAGCTAAACGTTGCTGCACTGAACTTTGGAAAAGTTGTTATAGGCGTGTTTTATCACGAAGATTGGCTGCCATGTCTCGATGCATATAGAGCCGGCTTCTGTATATGGGCTTTAGATATATGGGGCGAGAGCTGCGACAGGTACGCCGGGCAGTATGTAAGAATAGCTGCAAATGGTACGTTAGCGGGTCCCTGCGGCGCTCGCGTTTCTAACCGGTTAGAAATTACCCACTGATCGAGATTGTCAGTTGCGGAAGAAAACACCGGACCTATAAACATGCGCAACTTGATAACTAGAGCTTTCTTTGACAGTTGTTCTAAGTGAGAAAATGTTCAATACTTTTATGGTTGAGCAGCATTATCTCACAGCTCATATGTCTTTTACGCGTCGTCGCGTCTTTTGTCGCGTTTTGGGCCAACGTTTTCAAAGTATTCTTATCTAAAACATAACTGAGTCAGAATATGAAAAGGAGAACCTTAATAAAATCCTCTTCAGCTTTCTTCAAAAGTCGTCTGGTATGCGACTTCATTATACTAAGTACTGTAACACAATAATTGGTAGAAATTGTCGGAGCAGATTAAGCTGCGCATGGGCATGAGTGAAGCGTGCGAGCGTAGTATGAAGCAGGTGCGCCGGCGCAGCGCGGGTGAAAGTATACGCCGCGAGCACACTGAGACCGCATCCGCTTCCCACCTAATTCTTAGATCAGATGGACCGATATACAACACCCTGTGCGATTTTTCTTTTCTAGACTTCCGCTGCGGCTGTTACTTTGTGACTAAATTATAGTTTAATCCGAACGCTAGAATCGTTGGAAATACCATGATTTGTTGGAAATGTATCTTAGATCTGGCTAATGTAGAACATGTATTTGCTTTGGGTTTAAACGGTGGCGATGGTGCATTACATTGTAAGGATAGAAATCATATTATCTCCTTTTGTTATTAATTTGTGGATTATTGGTTAAAGTTGTGTTAAATAAGACCCAATAGCATCAGTGGGACTGGGGTCAGGGATTGCTTTGCTGGGAATACCCATGCGTCGATCCTGATATCGATTAGCACATCACAGATATTTTTTAGGCTTATTTTCATGTTTGTGTATTAAATCTGATCATTCTTTAAGAAATTTAGGATTCATGTGGCATGTCAGTCATATGGTTCGGATGATATCCATATATATATATATTTTTGGGTTAGATGACGAACGAAACAGAAAAGAAATGCGCGTTGTTATGAAACTAAGCGGACTTTGTACACAAAGCGAAAATACATATCTGTTAATGTACTTGCATACCTACCACATACCTACAAAATTGGTACAGCAGATGAAAGTTGTTTAAATGAGCGAGAAATGAGCAGAACCGGATTTTTGTTTGCGTTGAAGCCAACAACTAACAAGGTCGATGCTATTTGTGTATTTCTGGTAATTTGATTCCAATGGTGTCCTTGAAATTTTACCCATCTACTAATGTGAAAGGGGCTGGCAGAAGGCGCCGGTCGGGTCTTCTGTTCTGAGGGTCGTCAAGTCGACAAACAAAGGTCTAACGCACCTTTATATCGGAGATTAATTATTTCGCTTCTTTAGGCTTCTGACATAATTTATACGTAACGATCACTATTAAAAATGCTTAAAGACCGTCAATCGTGCCTGCTTGCAAAGTTAAAACTTAATTTCTCGTGGATATCGAATCTATGACAAAAGATCAAAGCTCAGACAGCTTAGATCACAAACGCAAGTGAATAATCTTTGCCCTGCTCACGCGCCGATATGGTACTACCAAATCAATGAATGAGAATGAAATAAATCACGCGTTTCATTCAGAAACAAGATACTGCTGCCGATAACAATTTGAAATAAAGTGCTGTTCTTGATTTGCTCTTGAAAAGCCTAGTAGGAAGGACAAATTTTATAGGCAAGTTCACAGATGATCCAAAAACAGAGAACTGATGACGGCATTGCTATACTTCCCAGCGGGCTTACGTGACCACTCCACTTATTATTGAATAGTGCAATAATTTGTGCCATACTTATCGCGCTGTAACAAACAACAATTTGGTATCAAGTGCTGATCTTGATTTGCTCTTGCAATGCCTAGTAGAACAGTCCCAATTTATAGGCAAGTCCACGATGATCCACAAACAGAGAACTTATGACGGCACAGCAGCACTTCCCAGCCGGCTTACGTGAAAAGCCCACTTGTTATTGAATAGTGCGCCGCGTGGTAGCGCCGACACGCGGGACGTGGGAAGTGTGTTTGTGTTTCAGGTTCAAATGCGTGCGCCCGCGCAGTTCTCGGCGCGGTGCCGTATCAGATGGCACCAACCTGATTTTAGGTGACATCTGCGCGAAATACATTTGAGAGTAAACTTTGAGAACAAATTTGTAAACTTTATGTTCAAATAATTTGGATTCGTAACATACATGGTTCTTTATTTTTCTTTCTCTACCTGTTTAGCATTTTTATTATTTTAAATTTATTACTTCTTACAATTTATGAAACAAAAATAGTACTGTGATTACAATATTCTTTAAAAATATATAAAAAAATGCAGGTGTTTGCGATATAAATATTACTAATAAGAGAGGCCCTAAAACAGCTTTCGTTTATGATCGTTAAATTGGGGAAATGCAATCATTTTCACAGGTGACCCGTGAATAGCACGTTCACTCTAAAAAATGCGTAAGAACACGATTTATGAGAAACGTGAATTTTAATTGCCGGAGAATGTTCCGAGATAAATGTAAGCTCATTTTCGTTGGCGCCGAATTTAACCAACAATTTTTCGACGTTTAATTTCTGAATTTAAAATTAGGTAACGCTTCTAAAAATACTTCTTTCATAGATGCACAATGACGGCTAAAATTGCTTATACTGTGTAAAATCTAGGATGGTAACTGCGATAGATGCCATTTAGAAGGAAGAAAAATGTATCTAAAATCTATAGGAATTGAATCTGTCAAAGCTACTATCCTAGATTGTTTGAGTATAATTCATGTATGGCGACAGTAGGTACTACAGAATGTATGATTTTTGTTTAAAATTCAAATGCGAGTAGAAAGCAAAGTAAAGCGTTTCTTATCTGTTGAACTGTCGTGCGCTTCCTTGTGCGATACGAAAGACTTCAACGCGCTTCAATCAAGTGTCAAGTTAGGAACGTAACGTTGGGCTTGTTATACTTTGAAAGACAGAATTGTGTTACCAAATTACGCTTGACGTGCAATATTTTAAACTTTTAAAAATGTACTCCGAATCTGGTTCTAGGTTCAGAGGTTAAGATTTAACTGTAAACATAAGTTTAATTATTAGTATTGAATGCTCGTTAGCGGGATATGTGTGGTGGAATTTATTTACGTATCATGTTTTTTTATGACTGGAGTCTTAGTTGGATTATAGCAGCGTGGAAATCGTGTTACCTGTCAGTATCGCAGTTTACACTACGCCAAAATCGATGCCGTTTGGCAGACTGAAAATACTCAAAGCGCTGCGGAAGCACTGATCTTATAAAAGCACTAGCAGTTTTATTTATTTATATGTTGCTACAATACAAATCAATTGTGCTGGCCGGAGGAAGCACACGATAGAGAATCGTGGAGAGACCGGAGAGAGGCCTATGCCCAGCAGTGGGACATTAACGGCTAGACAAGACAAGACAAGACAAGACAAATCATGAACCACTAGGATTAATAGGCACCAACCTAACCTAACAATTTAATACTTAGTAACCAAACCACAATAACCGTAGAGAAAAATGCTAAAAACTTTTGCGGTACCTACTACCTAACCAATGGTTTTGCAGTAACTAATAGGTGCATGTCCTAGTAATACCAATATAATACAGACATCGTTAAATGTAGACTTACTTTAAATTCTTTAACAACGTACAGAAACCAATCAATCGATCTGGCAAATATTCATTCAATTGACTAAGTTGTAATTTACTGTAATTTTTTTCAAATATATTATGTCACTCAACAAATAATTTATACTTCTTTTATATCGGAAGGAAATACAACGTTTCCACAAAAATTTGGTACATACTTATAATCACGCCTTTATCCCTAATGGGGTAGGCAGAGCGTAAACGGCCTGAATAATGGTCGTTCCGCCACGTCTGACAAAGTTTTGAGGGTTATTTAAGATAGATTTGTAGTTATATTGCTGTAGTGACAGGTTGTCAGCCCTTCGCCTAAATTGCAATTTACTGAAACTCTCTGATTCCTTAGCTGCTTTTTTACAGCATGCCCGGGAGGATATGCAGCTGGCACATTCTATGTTTTTTCTCACTCCTAGTCCAGCATGGAAGATTTCCTCCCGGGCATGCTGACTGGTAATACAATAAGAATATCAACTTGGTCATGCTTGCGGCAATGCAATGCTTACCCACTGACACGTAGCAAGTATCAAGCTATCAAGTAGCGAGGGGCAGGGGGGGGAGGGCTTCGTACTCTTGAACTTGACCCGCGATCCGCGAAGGGCCCGTCGTGAGCACTTTCCCTCATGAGAAAGCATCGGATACGGATCTAGTGTGCTCCCCGCTCAATGAACATTGCAATTTGAAACATTTGCATACAGCAAGCGGAAAGAGTTGCAAATGAAAAATGCACTGGAAAATCACGACCTATTTAAAAATCTTTAGACTATAACTAATGGATAATAGGACATCTATACTCCGTTTAATCAGTTAATGGCTATAGAACATCTATAAATGTTGCGTTATCGATACTATCGTGTTTGCGGCCCATAAACTGGTTTTTCTTTGCAACTTAGCACAGATTCATATTTCGGAACCGCAGACGATAGCCTTGTTACAAACATATGTTTTGCGGTTGCCTTTCTTTAAAACTGTAAAGCAAAAACCGATTATGGGCCGCAAAACAAATTCGTATCGTTAACGCAACGTTAATAAAATGGAGTATATATATATATATTTATATGCTGGCCTGGGAGCGAGAGAGTAATATAGAATATGCCAGCTGCATTTCCACCCAGGTATGCTGTAAGTCAGCTAAGGGATCTGAAGGTTTCAGTTTATTGTAATTAAGGCGATGGGCTGGCAACCTATCAATGCAGCAATATACCTACAAATCCATCCTAAATAACTTTCAAAATATTTTCAGGCGTGGCGGAACGATCTTTGTTTAGATCGTTCACGCTCTTCCTACCCAATTAGTGACATAGGCGTGATTATATGTATGTGAATTGCTCATCTACTGTAAAATACATCAACGCAAATTTTAGTAAAATACACTTTTATAGTTGACTACTAGTTCTCACTTTGTACAACTACATTTATTTCTATGAATTGATTTTTATGTTCACGATTTTTTCCTACTCCGTAACGAAGCGTAGCGTGACAAACAAAACAGCGTTACATCAATGAGTTTGACGCCTCTATTTGGGGATTTGAATGAGAGTAAAAAGACACAATCACTAATTCGGTAAAGCAATTTGTCATAGAAAGTTCAAACTTACTATTGCTTTCGTTTCGTTTGTAAGTCGGTACTTTGTACGTTAACTAAACGCCTCAATACTACAAAGGTTTATTATCGACCATTATGTGGACAGATTGCTCCGCTTCCTCACAATAGGTGCTAAATAATGATTGATTACACTTCAATCAACGCTTCGATAAATGAAGACATTAATTTGATTCTCCACTATTTGCTGTCAAACTTCTTTTATTAGAAGCTCGTCCGCATCAATCAATTTCATAATTAAATTAAAAAGACAAATTTCATTAATCGTATTGCCCGGCAAATTATATGATCGATTGAGTGTGACATTGTATTCGAAATACTTTCGTACTCGATAAACAAACCGATCAAGTTGTCAATGATGATCGATCGTGAAATTCGATCACGATTTTAGATGTAATAGTTACCTTAACCTTTCGAGACGTAATAAACTTTAAAGCGATGCCAAAAATGAAATCTGATGATTTCTTCCATGCTGGACTTGGTGCGAAATAAAAACATGGAATGTGCCAGCTGTATTTCCTCCCGCGCATGCTGTAAAAACCAGCTAAGGGATCCGAGGGTTTCAGTATATCGCAAATCAGACGATGGGCTGACAACCTGTCACTACAGCAATATACCTACAAATCTATCTAAAATACCTCTCAAAACGTTGCCAGATGTAGCGGAACGACCTTCGTTTAGGTAGTTTACGCTCTGCCGATCCCATTAGGGATAAAGGCGTGATTATATGTATATATGTATGCAAAAATGAAATCGCCGAGATTGCATCATTCGCGCACAAAGCTGCGAAACTTTGCTGCAGTGAAAGTGAAACGAAAATATCGTTTTGTCGGTCGTTGACACGCCGACGCCGCAGCCGCGTGGTGGCGTGGTGGCGTGGTGGTGGCCTGGCCGGTAAAGTGGCGAGATACAAAGTGCTGTATACGCCACCGTACTTCCTTTTCAGCGCTTTCGTAATTTAGCGGACACGTTATGCGAATTACGTGAGCCCGTTTTTTTTATTTGCCGTAAATAGAGGTTAGGTTTATGATTGCTTTTATTTTTAGGTTTTCATACTAGGTACTGTAGTTATCGGTTTAATAACGTTGGCTTAGTACGATTGTTTGACGATATATAAATGTCGTAAATAGCTGTCTAAGACCGATACAATACGTAAATCTCTATCACAAAATATGATGTCGTCGCTATAACGCTGAACTTATTTAGCATGTTTTTATTTAGTTAGTGAATCAAATTGCAAAATAGAATGTAAGCTTCCCAAATAGGTAGGTAGAATAAAATAAATAAACACACAGGTAGTATCTGACCTATACCTACCTGTAAGTACTCGTATTTAGGTTTATTCCTACACTTTTACTGACCAGTCTCAACCTTTGGTTTTACATTTTCGCAGCTAAATGAATACCCCTCCAGTCGATAGTTATTCCATCCTCGCATATATGCAGCCATCTGCCAATGGCCCACTGTTTTGTGGATGCGCTAACGGAATCATTAGCCTACTTGCTTGGATCGCGAGCGGAAAAAGCTGAATAATGTAGGAGTAGTGTAGAGTATATAGCTACTATACAGCTGCTACACACACAGAGAGCCGCTCTATGCTTCATAAAGTGCACAACATCAGTTATTTTCGAGGTAATAACTACGCAAGATGGTTATCGGATCGCTACAGAAAATTTATGAGGTTTTTCTTCATTGGTCTGTCAGAGGAAGTTTTTGCATTGCGGTGTCTGTCTGCGAGAGTGATGGACGAATTGCTTGCTCAAAGGTTTGGTCATAGCGGATATGACCGAGCATTTGTGTTACTTAGCTATGAGTTTTATAATATTACAGATTAATATATGTAAATTACAACTGTATATTAATACTGTTATTAACTAATGTTGGCCTAAATTGCAAACTATGATCAATCTTACAAGAATATACTTAGAATACCAGCGTCATCATTTTGTTTTTTTATTTCTCAGATTTTAATACGAGGTGTAAGGGACACTTTTCAATCTAAAATTGCAATCAATTTTTGTCAGACGTGGCGAAAGCGCCTTTTACGAGGCGTTTATCGCTCTGCCTACCCCGTAAGGGATAAAGGCGTGATTTTATGTATGTATGTATGTGTAAGGGACAGCATCCTGCAAACTAATAGGGGTTGCTCAGTCAACGACACTGAACAACTATCAACAGTTATTTTTTTCGGGCAGTGAAAAAAATATTGGTGTTTCCATACAAAATGTTAACCTCAATCAGTCAATTTATATGGAAGAGCCATTTTTTTTTCACTTTCTGAAAAAAAATCCTGCTGATATTTGTTTAGTGTCATTAACTGAGCAACCACTATCTGTTTGCGGGACGCTGTCCCTTAAACCTGGAATAATAAAAGTGCAAAATATTTCCATCTAGCTTAATCGTAATATTTATAGCAGATTTTTAGTAGTTCGTATTTTAAAAGTACAGTGTGCAAACTGTTAGATGATGCAGTTAGTGAGTGAGTAGCACCTAGCTGCAGATCGAGTGCGAATCAACGGGAACACTGATCAAGACCGTGATCGAGCGCAGATCATTCAAGATCATTATGGCGGTAGCGGTCCTTGCTGATCTTATTAACAGCGTTTATGACAGATACTAGCGCTAGTCAGTGATTTACAAAAAATCAAACCTATTATTTTATTAACATATTTTCTAATCATATTGTAATTACTTTTAAATTAGTTGTTTTAATTACTAAAGAATGATTATAAAAACAAAAATCATAAAAAGGGTTCACATACTATTTGCGTAAATTTAATCGCAATATATGAATACAATGAAAATAAAGGGTAGGCCTTTGCCCAGCAGTGAGACAGCCTAGGCTAGTATAATAATAATTATATGAATATTTAATTATTAAACAAAAACTATTAATAAAATCATAAAAAAGGTCTCACATACTATTTGCGTTAATTTAATTTCAATATATGAATAGATGATACGAATATTTAATTATTAAAAGTTCATTTTAATAAATGGCCCTATTATGGATGACAAACCTTTTTGAGATAATGATTTAAAATTTGAAATAAGTCAATGATTATAAATTATGTTATTGTAGATAATGCAGAAATTTGAAGTTCTATTAAAATAACTCCTAATTAAAAAATAAAATTTACACCAACCTGTAATAGGAGCGTCGCGATCGCCAGCAGCAATCTGGTCCTCTTCATGGTCACAGTCCAGCGTCGGCGTCCTGCAACCAACGAAACGGCGTCAGTAAGCACAGGGGGGCCGCGCGGGCGGCGTCGCGGCGCAGCGCTACTCAGCGGCGCTAGAGGCGCGCGGGCGCCCGGGACATCGCGGCGACTGAACACACAGCCTCCGCGCACGGTCTATCTCCCCCCACAGACCCCTTACTCTCCTCCACTCCCCCCTACTCCCCCCCACGACCCACTGACCGAGTGCAGCGCCGGACGGAACTGCACCGGCTGCATCGTATGCGCGCGCGCCGCCCGCCTGGACGCGGCCTTCACCTCGCAAGGTCGCCTTTATTTGCAATGCCAAGGGTTATCGTTATCAGTTTGAAGATTTTTACTTTCTGCGCGTCCGCAGCCTTATAGCTATATAAGCTATTCAAACTTTTTGATTTTAATTTTTAGATGGGGTGGGTTAATTTTTTTAACTGATAGGTAATCTTTAAAATGCGAATTAGCGTTTAAGACAGCCATAAATATTCCCGATAGATACGGGCCTCTCCCAACTTGTTTTATTTATTGGAGTATTATATTGGAGTAATATCATATTTGTCAGACGTAGCAAACGGACAGGCAAAAATAGGGCGAGATGTTACGTTCTTAGTCAGGAACGCCGCTGTTCATTCCCTATCTCTATAGGAACTATCCAGGTGCATCTATTGACACCGGCGGAAATTTTGTTTTAGTATATTTTTATAAACGTTTTTTTTACTAAATGTAATTAAGAAAACTGTACCTCTTCTATTTAATTACGACTACTTCTGCCGTACAAATTAAAACACAAATTCAAGTTTAATGCAGATTACCTTGAGAGAGAGCCAAAGAGAAATTCTACTAAAAATAGCCACTTGTATTTTAAATTAGATGTGTAAATATTTATTCATAATTTTACGTAATCAGTCGTCACCGAATGTCACCAATGTTATACAACACAAAATGACTTTGAATTACATAAGATTATATCAGAGCATTTCTCCTCACTCATTAATATACAAAAATATGTTTTCTACTGTGTTTTTGACTGATTTTAATAATGTTTTCGTATTTTAGTTACAATAATAATTTTATTCACTGGAATCACATCGAAATTTCGGTAAGTACATAATTATGTACTTCTGTACTTTAGTGGGCAGTTTCGCTATTTTTAGTCCGATATTTTGCTGGAATCAAAGAGAGCCCGTTGGTGTAGTGGATAGGGCCGCTGCCTCCTGAGCGGGAGGTCGTGGTTCGAATCCCACCACGTACCAATGTGTTTTTCGATTTACGAATTTCATATGTACGTTTATTCGGCGCTTTTTCCGTGCTTCGGAAGGCACGTTAAGCCGTTGGTCCCGGTTAATATCGTTTAATACCGTAGATATTAGTCATTAACCCATGTCAGAGGCCAGTCCTAAGCATTGGCGGCTTGCAAACTCTGACCTAATCTAGTATTGGGTCTGGTTTCCCTTCTGGGTTGCGGAGGTCAGATGGCAGTCGCTCTGTGTAAAAACCAGTACCGTCGTTCAATCCCCTAGATTAGGTAGCCGACCACGTGACATAGTGGATAAGGCTAGGGAGATGATGATTTTGCTGGAATCAAGTTAGTTACTTCTAAAATGTTTTGTTAGAAAAATATTGATATATTTTTCACCAGAGTTATTAATGGCATGAGCTTAGGCATAGACATTTGGCTTTTTATTATCAATCACCTACCAAATTATACTGATACATATATCCGTTTCCTGCAGATTTACAGGATGAAATGTTTGTTGTCGGGCGTGTACGCCGCTCAGAACACGACAGCGATTTCACCCGGCTCACTCTATCGCCGGTTAGAAAGTTCCATCTGTCGATTCGAGAAATACACGATACGCGACTGCTCTGCTAGATACACACCGTTAGATATAAGATATACAACAACCGCATTATGAATCGACCAATAAATACGGCAGTTGGCAGGTTTGGTTGGTTGGTGAGAAAATAGCGATGTTCTGTATTTAATAAGGTCCTATGGTATTTCCAACTCAATTTTCGATTAAAGGTAAACAAAGTTTCATTTATTTTCATCGAACATCTTGTTTCTAAAAAATGTTTTAGCTATAAGATATGACAACGTAATGAAATAGTAGTTTTAGTAATTTAACTAAATGTTGGCAAAAATGTATAATTAATTTTTGAAATGTGTTTTTGAATAAAAAGACATGAAACTTTTTTTACCTTTATTCTAAAACTGAGTTGGTAATACTATAGATTATTAGATTAATTTATTCCAGCATTAAAGGTCGCAGTGTGCTTATTTTTTGTAATATGTGGGAAACGATGAGCACTGATTGCTCATTAATTATTAAAGCAATAATTTAACACTGTCTTCAATAACATATTACTGCCGACACGAGTCCATCAAATCCGTCAGGACAACTCAGTTAATGACGACGTAAAATTAGCAGTCATTAGGGTCTTGCAGACGGTTACTTGTGGAGATAGACGAGAGGCATTTTTTACTGAGCTGCACCCACCACCTATAACTAGGCTGGTTGGCTCGCCCGCGGAAGAAAGCGGCCCTCGGGCATTTTCTATTTTCATGTAATCTGCGGCGATATTATAATAATAGACCGTGTGGTGCTCGGGCTCAATTAAGCGGCTCGACAAGAACCATCGTATCTGGGACGGAGCCCAATCGAACCAGCTCTACCTAAGAATCACATAACAAAAGGCGTTCACGCGTTGACTTTGCATTGCGTAGTTTGTTGACTACCGGAAAATACGAGCTTCTGCAAGCTGGCAATGTATCGTTGAACACCGACCGACCACGGGCACGCCTACTTATAATAACCCCTGGTACTACGACCGCCGCCGCAGCGCCGCCTACCAGCCGTGCTGCGGCTTCCATCTGCTCCATAAACCTCAGCCGTATTATTTGAGGTTTCGTTGCTAAACGAAGGCATTGTAAACAAGATTGCGGCTCGTCAATCATAATATAAAAAATATTGTTATGAAAAATGGCGATGTAGGCCGCGTTGATGTCTTTTGTACTGGCATTACGAGCGTAGCACGATTTATTTCGGCCCTATTATTTTTACTATCAGATATACGGGGTGTAAGGGACAGCGTTCCGCAAACTGATAGGGGTTGCTCAGTCAACGAAATTGAACAAGTATCAGCTTTTTTTTATTTAGGCAATAATAAAAAAAATATCTTCTTTACAAATTGCCTCATTAAGGTGGTAATATTGTACGGGAAGGACTTTTTTTCATCTCCTGAAAGAATTTCCTGATGTAAGTTGTTCAGTTTTGTTAACTGAGCAACCTCTAACAGTTTTGCGGGACGCTGTCCCTTACACCCAGTATTGCCCAACGTGTTCTAATTGTTAAACTGATACCTTGTACTCGTAATGAATAGTATGCTAAACCGATTGTTAATTTTTGTATGTCAAAATTACGTATGAGGCGTGGACAAGATAATTATTTCCTATTGCACTTTCGGAGATCATAGATCAATGTCGTTCAAGTTTGTTGTTGAAGAGAATTTCGAAAATATCAATCAAAAACAATCAGGTCACCTATGGACCGTATTGAAAAATGACATGTTTTATAAATTTCATAATCAATGTGCCAAAAGTAGAATTGTATAAGAAATCAATGTGGCCTTGAGACGTTAAAATTTCCTCCACGAAATATAAGTCAAGAAATATAATTGTAATTTTGGCGATGGGCTGACAACCTGTCACTACAGCAATATACCTACAAATCTATCTTAAATAACCCTCAAAACTATGTCCGACGTGCAGGAACGACTTTAGTTTAGTCTCTGCCTACCCCATTAGGGATAAAGGCATGATTATATGTATGTATGTGAATATACAATATATACTTGCATAGGAAATTACTGATCTGGTTGGATTACTGTTTGCTCTTTTTATATTCTTTGGGTTACAGTAAATGTATTTAGTTTCATTTCCTTCTGAAGAATGTTATTCAAAACCATAACATTACTGTCCGTGTCATTTAAATTAAGTAGGTACACATTTTAAATTAGATTACTTTCAAGTTAATTTCATTTAACTAAAACATTGGCCTTAATCGATTAACTTTTACTAAAAAATAAACTTAATCTAAATTGTAACTCATATTTGATTACATAATAAATTGCAACCTATAATTCAAATTCGTAGTAGGCAGGAGAAACATCATGTTATTTATATTATTTGATTTTTTTTTATGTTTTTTTTTTTTGTTGCTATTGAGTGTATCTTTGTAACGCCGTGGATTTGTCTGTAATGTTACAATGTATAAATAAATTAAAAATCAGCTAAAATGAAATATAGTCCATCAATCTCTATAAACCGCAGAAGATATATTCATTTCTTCAATGAACTATTCTCGTTAGATATCTCTATTGTGCCGGTTCCAAATTGCGGTGAAATACTGTCAAGTTAAATTAAATACAGTTGGCGGGTCAGTTGGCGAGTCATATCATAAGTGGTATCAATAAACGTCTCTTCAGATAAGTATCTTAAACTTGACAGGATTGAGACGTGTTAGATACGCTTCATCTCATCGACCACCTATTTGAGCAACGCCCAGAATAACGAAACTTGACGTTACAATACGCAAAAAATAATCAAAATATAAAGAACCGTAATACGGCGTGTAAGGGACAGCGCCCAGTAAACTGACTGTTCAGTCAACGAAACTGAACAACTAAAACTTTTTTCAGGAAGTGAAAATAAACATGGGTTTCCATATAAATCGTATAATCTAGGTGAACATTTTGTACGGGAAGGTCAATTTCTTTTTTTTATCTCCTAAAAGCATTTCCTGGTGAACGTTGTTCAGTTTTGTTGACTGAGCAACCCTATCATTATGCGGGACGCTGTCCCTTACACCCGGTATATGTTAAAAAAGAAGAGATATGGAAACGTTCAAGTAGGATCAGTAAAGTGTGTAACATATATGGCGTTTCATGTTGGTTTTCAAAGACAACACTGACCGCTTTCCACCTAGTAGGCCTTAAGTTTACATACATGCATATAATCACGCCTTTATCCCTAATGAGGTAGGCAGAGCGTAAACGACCTAAACAAAGGTCGTTCCACTACGTCTGACAAAGTTTTGAAAGTTATTTAAGATAGAATTCTAGGTATATTGCTGTAGTGACAGGTTGTCAGCCCATCGCCTAAATTACAATACACTGAAACCCTTGGATCCCTTAGCTGGATCTTAGAGCATGCCCGGGAGGAAATACAGCTGGCACATTCTATGTTTTTCTATCTCTCCCAGACCAGCATGGAAGTAAGTTTTATAGTTAAGTTTTATTTAGCCTTAAGTTTATGTTACCTATTTTTGCAAAAATATTTCTAATAAGCCAAATACCTGTACTTATTTATAGCCTTGTATTTTTAGACTGACAACGACTATGGTTTATTTTTACTTCTCTGCGTACAGATTTGAACAATGAAAATAAATTTATTGTCCATTATTTAGGACCCAATATGACTTAAACTTACTTGAGTATGTTACTAACCAAGTCACAGACCACAGATTTCACATAAGATGATCAACAAAAAACCGCGCGGTGAATCGACACTTTACAAGACTTTCGTTTTCTATGTACCTGTAATCTGCAAGTCAATGCAGTTTTAGAAGATTATTCTTCGCGTTTTTGCAACAATTAACTTCGAGACGAAGGCAACTAGAATACAGAATGAGATGAGATGTTATACTTTCGAGTTAATCGCTAGTGTGTTTCTAGTGTGTTATTACTGAGTTAGCATACTTATTATTATAGAATTAAGCATATTTTATGCATATAGCGTACATACATACTCTATCCCTTACGGGGTAGGCAGAGCGTTAAACGCCTCGTAGCAGGCGCTTTCGCCACGTCTGACTAAAATTGAGGGCAATTTTTGATTGAAATGTGTATTGCTATAGTGACAGGATGTCAGCCCATCGCCTAAATTACAATACACTGTAACCCTCGAGTACCTTTTTCTGACTTTTACAGCATGTCCGGGAGAATGGGCAGCTGGAGCATGCTATGTTTTTCTATCTCTCCCAGCCCAGCATGGAAAGAAGAAGCATATAGCGTTGTTGGTAGTAATAGAAAAAGCTTGGTAGGTGGTCAGCTAAAACGTTTTTATTACGTTTGCTACTAAAATAAGTAGTCGTTCCTAAGCAAACTTCGCAAGAAATCTTTTGTTTTTGCTACGAAACTGCTACGACGTAGCAGTTTCGTAGCAAAATAACGGTATCTTGGATGACGCGTGTTTTAGGTACTACACTGACACAAATTAAATATTATACACTAGTTTTTCTAAGTTATTTATATTATACACGTAAGTAATCTTCCACGCTGGACTGGAAGTGATAGAAAAATATAGAATGTGCCAGCTGCTTCTCCTCCCGAGCATGCTGTAAAAACCAGCAAAGGGATTCTAGGGTAATATAGTGTATTGCAATTTTCGGCGATGGGGTGACAACCTGTCACTATAGCAATATACAGCACAATCTTCTGTAATAACCCTCAAAACTTGTCAGAGTTAGCGGAACAACCCTTTGTTTGGGTCGTTTTCGCTCTGCCTACCCCATTAGTGATGGAGGCATGATTTTATGTATGTATGTACGCAAGTAATAAAAAAAAACCTTGTGTCACCAACAGATTTTCAGATCACAACTCTTTGACTTTGATAAAAGTTTGTTAAATCCCACTGTCAAATATCTTTGAATCATCATTCTGCGATGATATCAAGTGATTATAAACGCGTTGAGTCACGAAAGCAATTATATACCAATCGAATCGAACCGGCTACCCGACACTCGCCTGCTTATCTGTCTATCGCATCTTGTCGCCATTGTCTATCGATATTATAAATTATACGTCCAAATATCAAATGAAAGGTCAATTAAGAGGATTTTTTTTTTTTTAGTATCATTAGTAAAACCTAAATTCACAAAAATCGGAGGTTTTCTGTATATATTGCAATTTAGGCGATGGGCTGACAACCTGTCACTACAGCAATATATATAACATAACATAACATAAAAATACTTTATTGCACGTAAGAATACAAATCATACAACACAACAGATAACAACAAAAATCAAGTACAACATAGGCGGCCTTATTGCTAAGGTAGCAATTTCTTCCAGGCAACCTTTGGGTCAAAGAAAAAACCTACCTACAAATCTATCTTAAGTAACACTCAAAAATTTTTCAGATGTGGCAGAACGACATTTGTTTAGGTCGTTCGCGCTCTGCCTAGACCCATTAGGGATAAAGGCGTGTTTATGTGCATGTATGTAAATTCACAAAATTTCCACCTTATATAGAATTGACTCCTTGCTGCTGTCCATAGTGACAACTTTGCCTTGTGTCGTTAGATGAAATATTTTCATCTTCTGATAGTGATCCCATCATCTATATTATGTATGATACATTTAGCTTGTTCTATTTTATTGCACTAAGTTACTTTTTATCACGAGCATATGCGTACGCGTACTTCAACAGGTAATTTGCAAATCATCTTAGTTATACATACATACATACATATAATCACGCTTTTATCTCTAATAGGGTAAGCAGAGCGTAAACGACCTAAACAAAGGTGGTTCCGCCACGTCTGTTTTGAGGGTTATTTAAGATAGATTTGTAGGTATATTGCTGTAGTGGCTGGTTGTCAGCCCATCGCCTAAATTACAATATACTTCAACCCTCGGATCCCTTAGCTGGTTTTTACAGCATACCCGGGAGGAAATCTTAGTTATACAATTAGATATTTTATCATAGTATTGATTTGAAGAGGCTCAAGACAGGGAAAAATGGAAGAAGGGGAGGGAGGCATTTGCCCTGCAGTGGGACACCTCAGGCTGTTAATAAATTTAATAAAAAAAATATTTGAAAAAGATGTATCTGTCTACTGATCAACAGGCAACAGCAAAATTTAATAAAGTGTCTCGTTTTACGTTTTAAATTTAATGCAGTTAAAAAAAGTTAAATTGCTTTACTTACAGTATTACCATTTTAGAAAGGAATGTGGGAAAGTTTGTGCAGAAAGTAAACAATTTGTATAAGAGTATGTTTTATAGTGAAGTATAGTTCTGTAGCATTCAATGAGAAAGCCAATTAGAGGACAAACACGACTTTTCGACGGCTTATCGTAAATCATGTTTGTTCTCAAGAAGTAGAACCATAATTTACTTGGTAGCTAATTAGTTTGCCATTTGCGAAGGTTTTAAAAAGCGATTCAAAAGTAATAGAGGTTTATTTTAATCACAAAAAAATATCTTGTCTCCTACAAGAAAAAAAAACAATGTATTTGCAAATCTATCTCGAAAAGCCCCCAAAACTCTGTCAGACGTGGCGGAGCGACCTTTATTTAGGTCGTTTGCACTCTGCCTACCCCATTAGGGATAAAGGCGAGATTGTATGTATGTATGTACAAGAAAAAAGTTATTGAATTCTAAGAAAAAAATATCTATATGTTTTAATTATAATATGTACCTACCTACCAGAACATCGACTCGCTTTTAGTCATATAAACGATAAACACATTCTAAAACCAACCCGCTAAATGTTTATTAATACTTCAGTAACCAGTATATTTAGTATTATGTCTGAAATCCAGACAAACTGAACCACAGATTGTATAAATGTGCCGCAGAATCCGTTTAGACACGGCTTTTAATTCGCAAACAGCCGACAACTGGGTCGGAACTGCGGGATGCTCCGGCAGACAGTGCAACTGGTTACTTAGTAACTGTGGTGGTTTCAGTGGTTACAGTTCATTTAGTAACCACATTTTTGCACTATCTGAATTTGTAGCATTTACTTAACTCAGCCTATGTGCTAATGTACGCCATGATCGAACAACAATTATATCGGTGGGTCCAATCGGTGAGTACAAATGGCGCCTGATTTTATTTAACTGGGACACTATAAATAAATGTTTAGCAATCTTTACAAAACCAGACAAACTTTAAGTAGAAAAAGTAAACAAATTTACTCTCATTTTTATCCAGTTCCAAAAAAGAACCAGTTAGGAAATTCTACAACTCAAATAACTTAAATCGGTTTAGTGGCGCTGTCGAGATAACAGGTTGTAGTGTAGAGTAATCATGGATTTATTACGGCTACCTGTTCAATTTCACTTTTACACAGTGAATGTTTATTAGACATCTTACTAATTAGATGCAAGATTATAATTGCTTGGTAAATACCGAGGAGTAAACGCTAATATTGTTTGACTAACTTTCTGGCTCGTGGTTCCGCCCAAAACTTAAAAATAAAGTTTAATAACTCAACTTCCGGACTTACCAACCCCAACAAACCAATTATTACTACTACAAAAGCGTCAATGTCATCATCATCTCCCTAGCTTTATCCCGTATCTCACGGGCTTCTTAATCTAGGGGATTGAACGAGGGTACTGGTTTTTACACAGAGCGACTGCCATCTGACCTCCGCAACCCAGAAGGGAAACCAAACCCAATCCTAGATTAGGTCAGAGTTTTCAAGCCGCCAATGCTTAGCTCTGGCCTCTGATATAGCTTAACGACTAATATCTACGGTATTAAACTATATTAACCGGGACCAACGGCTTAACGTACCTTTCGAAGCACGGAAAAAGCACCGAATAAACGTACATATGAAATTCGGAAACCGAAAAACACATTAGTACGTGGTGGGATTCGAACCACGACCGGGAGCTCAGGAGGCAGCGGCCCTATCCACTACACCATCGGGCTCTCTCAAAAGCGTCAATGTATGCTTCGAGAAAGATAGTTTGTAACATTAGCAACCTTAGCCCGATGGTGTAGTGGAGAGGGCCGCTGCCTTTGAATCCCACCACGTACCAATGTGGCGGCTTGAAAACTCTGACCTAATCTAGGATTGGGTCTGGTTTCCCTTCTGGGTTGCGGAGGTCAGATGGCAGTCGCTCTGTGTAAAAACCAGTACCCTCGTTCAATCCCCTAGATTAGAAAGCCGACCCCGTGAGATACGGGATAAGGCTAGGGAGATGATGATGATTAGCAACCTTAGCCCCGTAGCCGCTTACACTTGACCGTGTATGTATTTAGTATGATTGTACCTACTTAAAGAATCGTTTTAGGGGATTTGCGAAAATTCTTAGTAGGTAACAAGACTTACAAGAAAAGCAATCAGATTTATTATATAGACCTTTGGTGCGTATTATAAATCTGATTGTTTTTCTCACAGAGGCCGAGTTTATTGGTAAACAAAATCTTCCGAGACAAAATTGAGGCTGTATTAAGGCTCGAAAAATATAATTACTTGTAATTATATAATATATTATTTGTGATCTTGAGCAGAATCTTTTTGCTTATTATAAACATCGATTTTGTACTGGCTGATTGATATGCCTGAAAAAAAAATCGCGTGCAATCGCCTTTTGCTTTTTGAAAGAAAACGTTAATTTTCTTTTTCCTTTATTCAATGGTTTGTTTGACGTGTTTTTTACAGCATTTATGGCCAGATTATATTTTCTGCTTATTTAAAACTCCTTGGCTAGTTTATCCAAAAAGTTTTTGTAGGAACAAAAAAGGTCGGCACTCGATTTTCGGTAATTTATTGACTGATATTTCTAATTCCAAAGAAAAGAAATCACAATTTAATAAAAAAATAACTAAAAAAAAAAGTAAATTCATTTAATTTTTGTCGATTTTATATTGCTAAATTGATAAGCCTTGCCAGCAAAATTAGCCCAATTCTCTTTATGCATTCCTTCATTAGTTTGTAAAAAAAAGTATTCTTTCAGCCTTAGTGCAACACTGCCTTCCGTAGCTTTCAGCTCTTAGCCACTCAAGTGAGCAATTTTACAAGAAGTTTTAATTTTAAGAATATTGTGAGAATTATCCCTAAGCAGCATTTCATAAAGGGTAAGTTGGGTTTAAATTCGAGATTGTACTCCTAGATCATATGCTCTGAATTATACGTCCGCCTACATATAATTTAAAGACCAACTTGTACTAACCTGTCATGTCATGACCTTATAAGCATCAAGCACCATAGATTTAACCGTATGTAGGACTCACTCACATCATTGCCAAGTCACTTTCGGCTCTGATTAGTGAATGCTACGACTTTTAATTACTTGATAACGAGCAGAAAGTCCGCTTAATTAATGAATGGTAAGTGTGGCCATCTTCTCTTCTCCATTATTCCTGGGTCGTCCGTAGAAAGTGAACGTGAAACGTAGACGTAAACCGTAGTACGTGAAGCATGTCGCGTTTTACGCCTTGCGTTTCTTGGGCGTGATCTTGACAGATTAATGTGAAGGGACTGGCAGAACGATCTTTAATTGAATTAGAACGCAATGCGCTTGTTAGTTTTAATTGAACTTTCAGTGTTACTTCTAATGGGAGAAATAGATGATTCACCTTATTATTAATGATGAAAGTGATAATCCTAACAATCTTGCACTAGAATTTCTACTTTAAGGTGTGGAAAAGAAATATTTTTAAGGTCTTGAAATATACATACATATAACGCCTTTATCCCTAATGGGGTAGGCAGAGCGTAAAAGACATAAACAAAGGTCGTTCCGCCACGTCCGACAAAGTTTTGAAGGTTATTTATGATAGATTTGTAGGTATATTGCTGTAGTGACAGGTTGTCAGCCCATTGCCTAAATTACAATATACTGAAACCCTCAGATCCCTTAACTGGTTTTTACAGCATACCTGGGAGGATATGCAGCTGGCACATTCTATGTTTTTCTCTCGCTCCCAGGCCACAATTAAAATATTAACATTCCCACGACCCCACCGATTTCATAGATTTTATAGCTCTATTTTTAGAAAGATTAAATGAAATAGTCTATGACAAAAAACTTACTAACCACTTCCGTAGAGCTATAATGTTATGTAAATTGGCAAATACTTAAACTTGAACGAGCTGGCTTCGTGTCGCGCCGTCAGCGATTGGCGCACGCGCACTCGCGACGCATTCGTCAAATAACATTCTAATCGGATTTCTCTCGATCATTGTTCGGAAAACGTAAAAACGGAAAATTATTGGACTCTATTGAAGCGTTTCCATAAAACGACTCTAGTGACGCGACGCGCATGCGCCGACTCTATAATACTCTACGCCAGGGTTTCTCAAACTGTGGTACGTGAACCTTGCTAGGGGTTTGCCAGTTGGCGGTAGGTGAAAAGATTTATGTATTGAAAAAATCCTGACTTATTGAAATTGACTTAATTTGCGATATAACATGCCCAGATTCCCACCCATCTACATTATGCTTTTCTATATTTTTTTATGTCATTTTCTTTGGTAACTTTCATAAATATATTTTCTTCTGCAGGGACATATTGTTTTTCTTTTGAGTTAGGGGTTCGCGGTATTGTCTAGATACTTCAACAAGGGTACGCGTGGTCTTAAGTTTGAGAAGCCCTGCTCTACGTGAATTAATCTCCTGCTAGTCGCATCCATTGTATCAACCAGCTTTCATTTCTAATGAAAAACGTAAAGCTATTTTTATTGTGTTTATAATTCACTGCAATTTCACTTATTGGGTCAACGCTCCGGTTGTATCTATCAGAACACCATTGTTCATATTTCCCATGCACTTGACAAGATTGATGAGGTGTTATTCTCTAATCATTATTGAGATATGCAAAAGATATCAGAGACAAACAAATAATTGTGTATCGATTAATTAAATTGATAGTTGGAATTCTTTAGCACACATTGTCCATAATCTTGTTATGCTTATTAAAAGTAACTGCTAATAAATAATGTCGCAGATTTTTCTCTAAAAGCCGTGAGAATATTTGCAAATAGTTTCTCTTCAAAACACAACGGAAGTGATGGATTGTCAAACCCGCCGGTCAAAACATACTCAATAGCTGTAACGTTTAACGAGAGCTAACAAGAGAAAGGTGGATGCTATGAATAGTGCCCACTTGCGGATCACACGTTGTGACGTATATTAGGTGATCCGATGGGAGCGATTCGATGCTCAAGGTTACGCCACGCAACACTTTCTCCCGCCAGTTCGTTGCTCTCCGAATTCGCCACCGAACATCAATGGCGAACCTCACAGCCTCCCCTAAAAAACCCCAAACAAAAACCAACCGAAGCACCCTAAAATTAAGGCACAATTTTGCATGCTAGAATCCTAGAACCTCTAAGATGCTATCCACTGACGTTTACGTTCAATGCCCGTGTTAATGGTACCGAGAAACATAACGTGGCCCACTTTCTCTTTTAAGCGCAGTTCGTCTCTTTCTCATTGCTTAAATCTGTTGTTGAAAGAAGGAGATGACTGTATCGAAGATGCTTCGTGGGGTTAGCTCGCTTTCTTCGCCGCACTTGGCATTGAAGGTGCACAAAATCCGGTAACTTTCGTTGACGACTTCTGCGCGGGCGCTGCGATTTGCGATGCCGCGGCTCGAGCCGTCTCGCCGCGTTACAATTAGCCGATCTTTCATTTGTTGTGTAACTATTACCTTAACAGCTAGTTTGGTAATAGAAAGTGACAAAACAAACAAATGATTGATAGATCTTCGACGACTGATCATTAGTCATTTCATTACATTTCCTTTACGCACTTATCAATTAGCAATTTGGAGGAGACTATTTGAAAATAAAATAACGATTATTAAGGCATAACTTACTTCGTATAAAGTATTGTAACCAATCAATGAATCAGTTCTATTGGTACTAATTATTGCTGTTGCAAAATTACATTTGTAAAACTCTCTTTTTACATTAAGTTATCCTTTAAATCTCAATTTAAAAACTGACAACATAAAAGCGATCACAAAAACCAGATATCGTTTAAAGCCATATAAAAAGTGACTTTCACACCTGGGGCATGTTTACGGTGTTGGACCTGTCATGTTAGATGTAATGGCTCGGATTAAAATATTAGCTTCTGTATATCGAGCACTTGTCGTATGGAACGGAACGGAACTGGTCGCGCGTGAAAAGGAGCGACGTAAGTGGTCCGCGGTGTGCGGGCAAAAAATATGGATATCAAAGCTATTTCAATGTCAATTTTGTATTATTTACATACAATAGTCAAATGAGATTGATCTGTAGTATTTCAACGTCAAGGATTTTGTAACTTATCTGTCGAGTAAAGTATATTTTATCATATGTTGTCTATCTCTATCTATCTTGTTTTATCTGTTAAAATTTCCATAGAACGTTGGAAAAAGAAATATCAATTTTGTAAATGTCATCTTTGTATTGGTAGTTTTCCTTACACCCTAATGTCTAAGTCGTAGCCATTTTGCAAGTATTGCAAGTATATGAACTGTTAAGATAATCCAATTTAATATTATGTAAGTAATCAAATTAAGAAAATACGGAAGAAGTCCTATTCTTGACGTCAAATTATTGTTGTGTCAAATAATAAAGATCACTTACTTTTTCGTTGGCTATAATGTTATTTAATCTGATTCAAAAGACGGATAATTTATGTCCAAAAATCAGAGATATATGTGTATAATGTATATGGACGAGTTGAATTACAATACAATAGGTGTAATAGTTTCATTTTTGTAACCAATCTATCGATCACAGTGTAGTTATGGCAATTAGAGTAAGATATCTGTAAGTAACTTGATTGCGACTTACACGTGTTTTTGGAATCACTAATCACTTAAAATCGTGTTGAGAGAGATATGTAAAATAAAACGTAGTAATTGAAAAAAAAACTAGATATAAACAACTTTTCCTCCCATACTGGACTGGGAGAGAAAGAAAAACATAGAATGTTCCAGTTGCCCTTCCTCCCGGGCATGCTGTAGAAGTCAGCAAAAGGGATTCGAGGGTTACAGTGTATTGTAATTTAGGCGATGGGCTGACAACCTGTCACTACAGCAATACACATTACAATCTAAAATTGCCCTCAATTTATGTCAGACGTGGCGAAAGCGTCTTTTAGGAGGCGTTTTACGCTCTGCCTACCCCGTAAGGGATAAAGGCGTGATTTTATGTATGTATGTATGTATGTATAAACAACTACGTTATTTATTAAGGATTTGGTGTCAACAGAAGTTGCTAAAACGTTTTAATACTATCCAAACATAAACAAATATAAAAATGACCGAATTGAGAACTAAGATTATGTTTACTAAGGAAAGTGGACATGACTGTTCTCATTTATTTCGCGGCTTCTTTTGGTGGCAAAGCAAATATTTGTCTACTTAATGAACTCAAGAATGCCTACTCAAACATGGGTGGAGCTTGTTTACGAAAAGGATTTCGAAAGCGCCAGGTTCCGTCTCAGAAACCGCAGCTGATTGGTATTGGAACAACAACATGAAGAAAATTACGCGCATACCAGTCGCTTTAAATTGGTTCTCGTTATAAGTTACGCGATTATTCTGTTAACCAGGCAATAAACTCCAATTGCGGCGATCTACCCTATTTATCGACGAGTCATACAAGATTTATACATCAGAGGTATTTAGATTTCCCTTATTTACATAGCCGAGTAAGTGAGTGAATGAGCGTTGCCATTCAAGTGCCGGATCGCAGGGTGCTCGGTGACTGTGAGCGGTGAGCGACATCTGCGCCCGCGCAGGTAAATTAGCGCGAGTGCAATCACGCGCGGTGTCAACACAAGGAGCTAGTACACTTTACTCAGCTTCCGTATCTTAGAAATTGGCCCGGTTTTCTAAGAAAATTGCCTTATTTGCATCTCGACGGGTTACTGGAGGGACTGGCAGGAAAGTGTATCGGCGCCACGCTAGGGCCTCTGGGGAAAAGCGCATAAATAGTGCATGAATTAGTTACCTACATGAAAGTTGATGCGATTAGATTAGGTTGACTCTCAAGCCTCCGCATATGCGTATCGATTATCGATCACTATTATTAAACGACTTTCTTGCCTAAACATAGCTGCTAGTTTAAAAGTAAATTACTTACATCCTATTTTGATTATTCTCTAAAGTGGATTAATGAATATCTTAAGTATGAGCTTGCGTCTTACTTATGTTTACAGGTAATACGAGTCTAATCAAAAGCTCCGATTAGATTTACCTTAGTAAACGAGGTATGCAATGTTGCTAGTATAAAATGTTGTAGTTACTGCACACATCATGTAATTAGTTGTTGGAATGTAAGGTCTCAGCTATAGTTTGTATTTTTAGCGTTGTGTTATCGATACCAAATGTGTTTTGCGGCCCATAAGCGACTTTCCTTTGCAATTTAGCAGAGTTATAAAAAAATTTGAGCCGCAGAATTAAAACATATGTTTGTAACATTTGATAACCTTATTACAAATATATGTTTTGGGGTTGACTTTGTTTAAAGTTGTAATTATTATGGGCCGCGAAACAAGTAGGTATCGAATAAAGCAACGTAAAAAAACCGGAGTATAAAGGCTAGCATTCTATAGCTTCTTATTCTTTCTAGAAAGATATAGTATCGTCGCGTTTCTCCAATCGGAAGTTCCGGTTGCAAGAATGGAAATATTGGGAGGAGAGTGGACGTATAGCTCGCAGCGACTTGGGAACCGGACCGCCTCTCACCTACTTTTCTATAAACTAACTATATACTCTAAGCTGTAAACTATGTTCTATACAGGGTGTTTCGAACATAGCTGCAGACCTCTAAAGGGTAAGGGTTTAAAGAACTTTGGTTCTACGACTTCTTGAAAAGTTTCAAAACCATTGTTTGGATTCTCATGCAACGGGTTAATTTGTATGAAAATCATATTTTCCCTAGATTTATTCCATGCTGGTTTGGGAGCGAAACAAAATCATAGTATGTGCCAGCTGAATTTCCTCCGGGGCATGCTGTACAATCCAGCTATGGGATTCGAGGGTTTCAGTATATTGTAATTTAGGCGATGGACCTGTCACTGAGCACCTTCAAATCCATCTTAAACAACCCTCAAAGCTTTGTCAGACGTGGCGAAAGACATTTTTTTAGTTCGTTTACACTCTGCCTACCCCATTAGGGATAAAGGCATGACTATATGTATGTACCTATGTATTTTCCAATAATCGTAGAACAAAAAGAAACGTGGGATGATCTATCCTCGGGGAGGTATGAACCTGTCTTCCAAACGTCCTGTATAAACTAAGTATAAGCCGCCTCTATCGCCAGCTCGCCGCGTGAAAACTAACAATTCACGATTCGAGAGTACCGAGAGCATTTGATGTCTACCATCAATTTATAGTACTAAATAGGCGTTCATTAAATTGGATGTCTACTTAGGGAGCGATAAACATGGCTTCGACCGACAGGGAAAATGTAAAATGTAAAGTGCTACGCTTGTGCAAAATATGCTTTGGGTAAAGAATGGAATATTATGATTTTTATGGATTTGATCCTTTCTATTAGACTAGATTAGAATTATCTTAGATATGTTAGTGTTTATCAACAACTAATTACAAAATTCTGATTTTTAAAATGATCATTATTATTATACTAGTCTCAACTTTCTCAGTGCTGGGCTGCTCCCCTTTCTTTTCCAGGCTTCCCGATACTTGGCTGTATAATCATAAAATGTATTTGTGATCATAGATAGGTGCATGTGTTTTGTAGAAATATGAATAAAACGCTTTATCTATCTATCTACATACCGTCAATGTTCTTAACGTATTTAGCTCGCTATACTCCACCAATAAGTTATACTCGTACAAATATGTATAATAATAATAATATATGTAATATGTATTATATGTAATGTAATGTATTTAGGATATATTTTACTAGGTTTGCACTATCCCGCTTACCGCTACGCATTTTTATTTTACCCAAAGGTTGCCTGGAAGAAATTGCTACCTTAGCAATAAGGCCGCCTATGTTGTACTTGTTTTTTGTTGTTATCTGTTGTGTTGTATGATTTGTATTCTTAAGTGCAATAAAGTATTTTTATGTTATGTTATGTTATATTTCACTAAAACTGACTATAGAAACGTAGATACCAAGTTTTTCCATACCAATTTGTACTAATGTATTTTTCAGTTTTATAAGAGTAATATGACATAGTTCTTATACTCGTAAACTATCTGTGTTAACATTGTATTAAAAAGAAACTTGGTCACACAGAACACTATTCAATGATCCATAGCAAAGTAAATAATCAAATCGCTATAGAAAATGGTACTTCATTATTATATCATCAACTCTACCATTGAAATGTGTGTCACCCAAGTAAATAGATGCAACTGACCCACTGGCAATGGGTGTCGGACACCGGTAGCAAATGTATACTACCATGCTTACATACATCTGTATGTTTCATGCTACGGTCAATATGGAAATTGAATGTGAGCAATCGACACTAATGCTCTCATATAAACGCCATTAACTTTTAATATAACATTATTTACGTTACCGACAAATTACAGTGTAAATAAATTTGTATGACAGAGTTGCCGCTGTCGTAAAACTAGCAATCAGATTTATCGCTGTACATTTGATCTGATATCTTCACGCCTCTGAGCGCGTATCGAAGCGGAAAGATTTATGACTCGGTAGTCGCAGAGTATTCGGCGCGTAGCGGAAGAGAAAGTTTCACGGGCTCAAGGACGAGTGCATCATCGGTCGCGGCGCCGGCGCAGGCGCAGGCGGTGCGTCCCGGTTGCGCAACGTCGTGAGATAATAACAATAATTGATGCTCCGTGCTGGCCCGCCCGCGGACGCCGTGTCGAAACATCACCGAAACTCCACAATGCGGATGCCGATTTAAGGACGATGACTCTGCGCTTGACCCGTGCTTCAAACTCGAGGGCATTGCTTTCTCTGGTATTTTGTAGGGAAAAATGCGCTTCAGTAACGATCTCTGATAGATATCTTTAGAGCAACGTGCATGATAATTTATGTTATGATTTATGGGGACCGTCCATGTTATGAAAATTTCGTAACTTTGTAGATTTAGGTGATTTGAAAAGTGATTAGGGGAATGGGGATATGCAAAGGGAAAGTATCGAGAGTACTCTCAAGTGAAATAGAGATTGAATTCCAGCACGAGTCAAGCAATTAAGAGAAGTATTTATAGGGACGTTTAGACTTGTTCGTAAACAAATTAATCTTGGATTTAATGTCCTTCGAAGCACTTTCACTGCTGGGCGGTGGCTGCGCGGGCGCACGAAATACGCTTACGGCTGTATTGCGTAACCACAGCTCGTATAGAGTATAACTCGCGCAGATAATTGCTGGGAGAAAGTCGTTATATTTCGGTGCTCGCGAGATGGTGGAAACTAAACGCATCCGTATTTTAATGATCATTGCACAACATTGATACGGTTTTGATTGAACTTGTTTTGATTACGCTGTGCTGCTTGCACGCCGATGCATTTACGTAAGTAACTTTAGCGTACCCATCTTTCCGCATAGGAAATGTATCTAACTACCTATCACTTTGAGAAAAATGAGGGAGGCATATTCTTCGACGGACATAAATGAACGGCTCATAGGAAATTAAATGACTCACCTTAAGCAGAAGTAAATACTATCTCGGTGACATAAATTTGTGTGTGATCCAAGTCTTGAAAACCTGAAACAATAAATAAAATATTTTATAATTAAATTGTCTAAAATATATGTACCTTAACTAGGTATAACTCGTTTTTAAAAGTAGGAGAAAGTATTATGTTATTTAAATCAAGTTAACATGTGATGTAACTAATGCTAATTGAGTTATATCACTACTTTCATGTAAGCTTAAAATTGTAGCATCAATTTTTCTAAAGTTTCTAATTGGGTAGCAATAAGTATGAAGATTTATTCGGTCATGAAATGGTTATAGATCACTCTTTTGAGAGCTTTAATTGCTTGAAAGATAATTTTAATCTATCGAAAATTCGATCAAAGCGCTTGTACGATTTTAATGAAGGTAGCGAGAGTTTGAAAAAAAAGTAATGACTCATCGAGTTTAATTCGAATATGAAGGCGGATTGATAAATAAATAAAAGCAAGAGTTCAAAGGCCTAGTGACACAGTTGGCTGGACATCGTTTGGGAAACAAGTCTCGTAGAATGCCGGCTATTCACACTCACAGCGCCACCTGAACCCAGATACATGCTGATGAGACTTGTTTTTAGGTAAACGCATAAATATTGTGACAATGGCCTGGCTATGGCCACATTCTATCCCGAAAGCTCTACGTCTGCTCATCTAGATTACCCACTTTCACGTGAGCGTGGGTTATGAACTTATGAGTATGAATATTTTTCTAATAAAAAGGGCTAATTTGACTACTTTACAAATTGAGGTCTGGTTTGCACATCAATTTTCGCAATTGGTTGATATAACTGGATTGATTTGTCCAGGGAACAGAATATTTTTTTCATTGGGAAAGTAAATAGCAATTCCTTATATAAATGGGTGACGAAACAATATAAATTGGACATAACCTAACAAAATATTTGTCGTTATAACCACAAACAATTGTCGTTTTATAATTCCGCTGAGTTACCAAAGAAAATTACCCCACGGCACATGTTCCGCTCTTAGATTATGATGATGTCACAATACATCAAAATTAAAGCGTGACGTCTTTCTTTGCATTGTGATGGTGAAATCGTCCTTGTGACAATAAGGTGGTAGACAATGAGCCATTTTCGCGATAAGCCGCTTCCCGCCGAGCGCGGAAACTAAAAGTGAAAGCATTTCTATGGGATAGATATAGTACTTCATTACAGCGGCCGTATACTTTAGTTGTTTAGTACACGTTTACGGAGAGTGTTTTATGAAGGAAGTAAAATAGTCGAACCTTCGCTAGATAGAGGTGTACATTTGCATTTTATGGTATAATTAACGGTACTTAATTAGACGTTGTGAGGTATTTATGTTATTAGCGTTGTGAAGCATTTATTTAGTGAATCAAAGTAGGTGAAATAATTTGGAATAAATCTTATAGATAAATTAAACTATTCGTATTCAGTATTCTGTCATTAATTATACAGAAAAATTATGACAGAAGTAACAAAAATATGAAAATCCGGATATCAAAATGTGTAAAGTTATCCACGTACGTCCATGCCCGTATGTAGCTAGTGCAAGAAGAAAGTGGTGAAATCTTACGAGTGCCGCGAGAAATCTCTGAGGCAATAAATAATACACTAGTTCCGAACTAGCCCTTGACTCGCCCTAAACCAGTTCCATGTTCCATGTGAGACAAGCATTTTGACAGGAAATATTGGAGCGATCCGAATAGATAGCTGACAGTCGACAAAAACGCAGTTTCACACCAGACATGTGACTGCGACGGTAATGCTGCACGGCAACTTTCATATCCATTGCTGCAAACTTGTAACTACCTCAGTAACATAGTTGAAGCAATATCTCCATATATAGCGAATACCATCAGTACTGTCACATTAGCTAGTGAAGGGGAACACATTCAGATATATGAAACTAAACGCTCTGAGATAATTACAGTCGGATTAATTTGTGCCGTTTAACAATGATATAAATATAACACAATCAATAAAGCTGTCAGTGAAAACCGGATCAATTTTTCAAGATTTATTACTTGTTTTTTTTTAATGTAGAGATAACGATGAAAGTTTATGCGTTTGTTTCTTCGAAGTCAGTAGTTTCTTAGAATTAAGATGAAACTAAGCTAAGAAGTGGATGGGAAATCTCCTGTACGTTTGAAATATATGAATAAAACTTATAGGATAAAAGTCCTATAAGGTCACGGTATGATGCCAAACCGTGAAGTAAATCTGATCATCACAGGCGCCGAGCTTCCGGCGGTGCGTCTCATCTCAAACGCATTCGGCGTAACACCAAACATCACATCATAATTGGAGCACAATAATTTGAGATACTTTCTCCAATCCGACGTTTAAATTATTCATAAAAATTTACACACACGAGTCCGATGTCTGTCCACAATGCACTAATTAGTACTTTCTGTTTCTTTCGTGAAATTTCCAAGACAATAGCTTAAGTCGCAAGCGGAACCACTTACTGTGGTGGTTAGAATTAATTTAATACGCACTATCATTATTAATTTAATAACATGTGAAACGGTTTAATGAAATAGCAGCAGGTACTAACTACAACTAATAAATTTTCCTATCACAATCATCTTACTTCGTAGGTGTTCGGTAATAATAGTGGTTATCTGAAAAATTATACGTGAAGAAAAACGCTGATATCGTGAGAATATTAGAACCTTTCGGAAAAGTTCACTAAATAAAGTGAATCTAAACAATGTCTAGCATTAGTTATTGTTTGTAACTCAAGTTAAAAAAGTGGATTCTTATTACAGAATGACAATGTTTTGAAAGAGTGATCGAAAGTTTTCTTTGCGATCAAAAGCTCATAAACTAACTCAAGTTTACTAGGTAAAAACTAAAGATATTTACTATCACCTAGATCCTAACACTGTTTCAATTTATTTACAAACAAGGCTACGGTAAAATATTCACAGAAATAGGTAAACTTTCAACCGATAGGGCTTATGTAAGTACTGCACAATAAACTAAAGTGAAATCTCAGTTCTCCTTTAAATTTTATTTGTTTTAACATTTTAATCAATACCATTCTATTCAAAATAAATCAATTGTCAATTAAATTATACAATTATAAATCTTAGTAAGTAACCCTTTAGTATAATTTATTAATTTCATTTTTTTTCAATTTTTTTGCTCATGTTTGTTTTCATAATACGAAAGGAAAAACGGTGTCTATTTGTATTTATCTCACGTTTTAAATGTATTTTGGTTCCTACGATACAAGTCTTGTGCTTAATGTAGGAGCCATTGCTAACTGATTTAATTTTGTAATTTTTTCAATAAACCAATTATTATTATTAGTTACATTTCTCTAGTCGCGGGATCTTATTGGTGCGCTCGCTCATGAAGGTTCCTTACAGACTGGAAGCCTTCTTTGTAAAGAGCACTATCAATCAAAAGATCAATTGAATTACAAACAAGACCACGAAAATATTTACAGAGGTAAATAGATAAATTCGACCGAAAGGACTTACAGTGTAACAAAAGTGAAATCTCAATTTCCCTGGTCGCGAGATTTGGTGCGCGAGCGCATAAGGGCGCTATCAGTTCGTTACGAGCGGCATACGGGCTCGTTACTCGCTTGTTTGTTACTGATATAACAAGTTACTTTGTAATTTTAACTCTATACCGGCACTTTCTATTTCACATTATCTGTCGATAAATTTTATTGTTAGTAAATGCAATCTAGTTATGGCACATAACATCAAATTTATGATGTTCAAATAGCGCAAGTAAAAGGAAAACCGCTCCGTTTATTTAATTTTAATGGACGCAGTATAAACACGAGCTATAAATTTGGAGCATGTACTTGCACAGATGAAATTTAATCTGCATATCGCTGTTTAAATTGATTTGAAGAGTCGCCGCGGGCAGTAACGTCCTATAGCAATATAGAAACGATACTCGAAATCATAAATTTCTATTTCATTATACATTTCTGTACGTCCATAACAACTTCGGCACATTAATTGAAATATAGCGGTAATGAACTTCAAAGTTACGACCGCAGTAAAACGGTCGACAAGTATCGTCAATCACAGAATCAATGGAAAGCTGACCCCTGCTGTGTTCTTGTAACCGCATTCTTCTGACCTTCACATCGTAAAAATAAAAAATTACGTCAGCCTAGAAAGATGCGGATTTGCATCACTTTGATTTTCTAGTAACAGAAAAAAAAATCTGTATGTACTCTAATAAAAGTGTCCCTACAAACCATCGGGTTTATAGTTTTATTATTGTCGTTTGGGTTTCGTCGGTTTACAATGCATCATTTTCTGTAAAAGAACCGATGAATGTATGATGCTAAAACTATATCGTCTTCAGTTTTACTCTTGCTGCTTGCGTCGGTTTGTAATGCACAAACCGATGAAACCCATACGACCAGAAGAAAATTATTAACTCGATGGTTTGTAGGGACACTATTTGGAACATATTTATACTAGTAAAAGTTACTCTACTATGCATGCATCATACAGACCTTATGCTTGTGATAACTGTCTCCGTGGTCTAGTGGTCAGAGCCATGGGCTTACGATCCTGAGGTTCTGGGTTCGATTTCCAGGGGGGAACACGAAATTGATATTTGTCTATTTATCACTTTGTGGGGTTTTCCCCAGTTTGGTTAGGACATTGCAGGCAGATTCACCTAATTATCCGAAAAAAAAAACAGTGCTTCGGAAGGCGCGTTAAGCCGTCGGTTCCGGTCGCTGTCTTTGATAGTGGTCGTTACTGAAAAACCATGTCCGAGGCCTAATAGCTGTGCTACTAGGCGCTTTGAATCTCTGACATCAGGGTTTACGAGGTCATTGATCCACTCAGAAGAAGAAGAATGCTTGTGATAACATTTATCCCGAATAAATCTTGTGATAACATTAACAAAAAAAAAACTAAAATATGTGATCGGCGTGTAATACAAAATAGTGGGCTTCTTACAGCGATTCTAATAGCTGATATTTTTTAATATAAATTCAGCAAAATTATTTTTTGAACTATTTTTACTGAGATACATACATACATACGATCACGCCTTTATCCCTAATGGGGTAGGCAGAGCGTAAACGACCTAAACAAAGGTCGTTCCGCCACGTCTGACAAAGTTTTGAGTGTTATTCAAGATGGATTTGTGCGTATATTGCTGTAGTGACAGGTTGTCAGCCCATCGCCTAAATTGCAATATACTAAAACCCTCAGATCCCTTAGCTGGTTTTTACAGCATGCCCGGGAGGAAATGCAGCTGGCACATTCTATGTTTTTATTTCGCTCCCAGTCCAGAATGGAAGAATTTCGCTTTAATAGTAATATTTACTGAGATAACTTAAATATTACTATCAATCCTCTTCTATCTTTCGAAACACTTATTTAGATCAGAAATTCCAAACTCGCGCGCAGACGAATCGTCTCAAATGTAGAGCAACAATTTTAACCGTGTTTAAAGAGAGCATGCGACTTGTTTCCCAAGAAAAAGAAAACATCAGTCCCAGTTCTTGACGACTTGAAACAATAGAAGAACGCAGATCTGATGCGCCCGCGCATAGAACAATGATGGCGACGCGCGCGGCCATAGAGCGACGCAACATTTCACAGCTCTACCAATTAAGATAAGTAAGCAATTTCAAATCGTACAAACATTATCTTTTCAGGTAAATCGGAAGACGGATGGCTTTATTATTCTGGCTTTATTATTTTTGGTACTAAATACTTGAAAAAGAAAAAAATGGTTTAATTATGTCTTAATATTTGCTACTTATGCGATAGCAACTCCAGCGGCTATACAGCAACGCAACATTTCCCAGCTGTACCAATTAAGATAAGTAGCTAAGCAATTTTAAATCGTACAAACAATAAATAAAAAAAAAACTTATATACCGGAAAGCGGATATATTAGTACTTTGTGAGATTTAGATAATAGATATCTGTAAAAGAAAGTCATATGATAAGCAATATTTGCTACGTTTGCAAAATTTATGTTCAAATCTTACTTTCGTGGAAGTTCGTCAGGTTTCGTATCGAAGAATGAATTTCCGTATTTTTTTAGCTAAGCTAATTTATTTTGGGAGGTGAGTTTTGCCGTGTTACTGTTTTCTACACAAAGTCTACGTTCAGCGTAGAGGTAACCTACTTTTTATTTCTTAATTTAAAAATAATTATAAACTTAGGTGCGATAAGGCCAGTGGACAGACCACCAGCCCGATGGTCCGACGAGAAACTGGATGAGACTGGCACAGGGCTGTGAGGAGTGGCGCAGTAGAGAAGAGGCCTATACCCTGCAGTGGGTGGATGTGGGCTGAAAATTATGATCTTCTTCTTCTTCTTCTTCTTAGCGAGTGGATTCTCGAGTCCAATGACCCGATGAACCCTGGTGTCAGAGTTTTGAAACCGCCTAGTAGCACAGCTAATAGGCGTCTGACATGGTTTGAGTAACGACCACTATCAAAGACAGCAACCGGGACCGACGGCTTAACTTGCCCTCCGAAGCACGGAATCTTTTTTCTTTTCGGACAATCAGGTGACAGCCTGCAATGTCCTAACCGAACTGGGAAAAACCTCACAAAGTGATAAATTGACATATATCAACTTTGTGTTTCCCCCTTGGGAATCGAACCCAGGACCTCCGGATCGTAAGCCCATAGCTCTATCCACTAGACCACGGAGGCAGTTAACTGTTAACTGCCTCCGTGGTCTAGTAGAAAATGATGATGATGATGATGAACTTAGAAAACTAGGCTGGGATTGAATTCATTTTTTAAATATATATCTGCATAGCCATGACCCCTGCATAAAAATCTAGTGCAGTGGGTGTTTTCTCCGTACTACTACTGGGTGCATACGACTGCATGCGTCAATGCAATTACGCGAGCCGACCGGTTCCCCGTCACATCAAATCATACTCCAGTCAACGAAGGGTTTGATACAGACTGTAACTGGTATTCTTTCTCCCTATAATTTCTTGTCTGCCGCGATGCTATAATACACGTAAAGTAAGCAAACGTTAAGGTTAAACATATCAAAAGCTCAAGAACGTTAATCGTTTTTACAGATTTGTTTTCCCAAAAGTGAAAGCATGTAGAAGGCATCAGCGTAGGTACCCAGTAAACACTTTATGCTGCAATCGGGAATCCACGAAAACATAGTAGTCGATTTTCAGCACTACTAATACTTACTGGTTCTATTGGGTGTGGCTTTTCATTTACCACCTCAAAAGCATGCATTAAATAATCACCTTGAATTCTGAACCTTATCGCAACGCTAAATCTCTTATAGTACTTCAAAATTTCGTGTATTCAAAAATACATTTCAAAAATAAACGATACGTGTTTGCAAATTAGATAAATTAATAAAACTACTATTTCATTATGTTGTCATATCTAATAGCGAAAACATACTTTAGAAACAAGATCTTCGATTAAAAGACATGAAATTTTGTTTACCTTTATTCTAAAATTGAGTTGGAAATACTGTAGTATGTTGGAGTATAACGTGTTTTTTAAGTACCGGCCACTACCGTCAACCTGCTTCCTGTCAAGTTGTGTTGGGGTGAGGTGTATCCACTTTAGTACCCGAAACCAGTCTGATGACTTGCCGGTGACCTACATTACTAATAACCAGCTGACGCCCTTTGCACTTTTAGGACTACGACTTTTGCTGTTACAATAGGGGTTCATTTTATACGCAAACATAAATGACGTTACGAAAGCGTATCGAAGGAAAATAGGTAGAACGTTAATGGTCTAATAAAATATTTGTTCACTATTAAGGTTAGAAGCATATTTTAAATGGAACTGCGTATGCGCATGATATTATATCACGATATATATCCACTGATTTTATATAAAAATCAATATATATATCATACTGAAAAATAGGTAGTTTTTATTTTACTAATAAATTAACTTAAAAATAAATTTGAACGAACTGAGAAAATTTTCCTAGATTAATAACAGCTTACTTACATATTACACGCCTTTATCCCTAATGGGATAGGCAGAGCGTAAACGACCGAAACAAAGGTCGTTCCGCCACGTCTGACAAAGTTTTGAGGGTTAATTAAGATAGATTTTATTGCTGTACTGACAAATTGTCAGCCCATTACCTAAATTACAATATACTGAAACCCTCGGATCCCTTAGCTGGTTTTTACAGCATGCCCGGGAGGTAATGCAGCTGGCACATTCTATGGACCTATACCTACATATATCTTAGGTAGGTACCTATTTATATCATAATCGAAAAACGAATATACTTACAAATCTATCTTAAATAACCCTCAAAACTATGTCAGACGTGGCGGAACGACCTTTGTTTGGGTCTTTTACGCTCTGCCTACCCCATTAGGGATAAAGGCGTGATTATATGTATGTATGTATGTATCGAAAAACGATTTATAAAAGAATCAATCGCAAGTTATTACTTTCTATAATCATAAACAGAAGTAATGAAAAACCATACATCATTTCCAGTGCCAAGTATCAATATCCCATCACCTGGATCTCAATCAATCATAACAAAGTCCACATTGAATCGCCATCAAGAGCAGCAGCTAAGAAGTCTATTAGTTGGTCGTTAATCAGCCTTCTCTGGAGGGAGTGGTTGGGTGGACCTGCCAGTGTGACACACTGACTCGCTTTTCTCTCGCACCCGAGTGTTGACAGCGCGACGCACACCTATTCTAACGCATTTTGTAATATACTCGTTAACGTGAACTTTAACTGCAATTATACCGAAGGGATATTAAATAAAATTTATTTTGAATTCCACAAATTATTTTGGAAACGGCGGGCTGACGACTTTAGACGGTGTGTAAAAAATATGCTGACACTATTTCAGGGCGTAGTATCATCAAGGAATATAGGTCTTTCGTACAGGTCATAATTCAGACTTCATTTATAGGTACAAAATAGTTTCGCAGGTAGAGTAGGTGGTTAGGTCTTGAGGAAAGCTTTTCATGGGAAGATTCAAACCCAAAAAAGATTTAGCCAATTTTGTAACAGATAAAAAAAAAAGAAATTGTATACAATTATTTTAGCAACAAGTTATCGAGAATATACGTACATATTTTTACATGCATTTAATAAGAACCAAATTGCCGTTTTTAGTTAAGTTTTTCCCCCATTCCGACTACTGGTCATCAGGGCTCGCTTCAGTGACACCCGCATCCCAATTTCCATCATAATTATACATTTTACCTGTTTTAAGACATCGTAATGACATACTGCATCTAATATGGCCGGGTTTTCAAGATTTAAGCAATATTTAAGACGTCTTGGCGGAAATTAAAACTGGCCATGTTCATTACCGCTTTCTCTGCGCACTCTCCGTTATATTTGGATGTTATTCGACTTTATAATATCGCAACATGAAACCTATAAACTGAGAGAGAAAGTGATGATGGTTGCTCGTAGGACCTTTCAAATAAGATATCTTGATGAGCAAGGGTTTCACTTGGTTAACACTAATAATTATCACGTCAAAGTTGTTTAACTGACACTAAATCTGCAAAGATAAACAAATTTGAGTTTAGGATTGCACCTAAAATCTCATATATTAGTATATTATTATTCCTACAGATCCTCTGCCACTATGAGTAATTTAGGTTAAGTACTTTTAAAACTAAAACCACCGTGATCTTTCACAGCTTATGAGAATAAAATAGCTCAGATACCTCAGACCCTACAGAGTTATTTTTAGTTAGGCGCTAAAAACTTAAGAGATGTATTTCAAATCATGCTTATCAAATCTGCTCGCCTATTTTTTCTGGATATATTTAGCGGTACTTGGAAGCTTTCTACGCGAGATATCATACAAGAGATTGACGTACTCTGCAGGTGGTATCACTGACCCTCTGATATTTAAATTATATCGTAAAGCATAGAAATTACTTCTTGTCATTGCTACTAGCTGGTACTAACGAATATTATTGTGAAATCTTTCGCGCCAATAGCAGATTTCACTGGACTTCAGAAAGTGTTAAAAACGGCACGTTTTATTCGGCAATAAAGTTTATTTTCTGAAAGTTAAGTAAAATGGTAATGGTGGTGGTATTTTCATAAATGCCTGGCCAAAAGCTACACAGCGCAATAAAAAAGTGAAATTGCTTGTGCTATACCTCTTGCTGTTAAATTAGTCCTGTCACTTTCTTAAATCATAAATAGAAAAACAAAATAAACAGCTATCTTTACGACCGTTAAAGTGATGTATGGCGCTTTAACGCTTCATACTATAATCGGACACCTGTAGTACCGAGATACTTAAATAAGTATTTATACTAGATATATAATACAATTGTGTGCTACTATCCTTTACTAAACCTTTTATCTATCTATCTATCTACTAGGTTGTTTGAAAATTCTGACACCAGGGTTGTTAGACTCGATAATCCACTCGCTAAGAAGAAGAATGCAATTGACACTAATGTTCCCGTGGTAAGATAAGCATAATATAGGCCTTTCCATCGTACTTCCATATCTGATTCCACATATAATCATTAAACTTTTAATTTTAAGTCAGTTATCGATGAAACACAAATATGTACAAAAACACACAACACTTGATAATAATAAAAGTCAGAATTAAGACATTTGTTTTTGCGTCATTGTCAAGCAGCATCGCCTTGAGTGTGGTTTCTTTAGATCCGCATCAGTGTTGCAAGAAGCAGGTGAACAATCCTGGAGAAGCCATCACCGTGAAGTTACGACATGTGCGAACAATAGGACCCTCTGCAAGCCGGGTGTTGCATCAGTGCGGTAGCACCTGTGGTTAGTACCTGCTAGTATTTTAGCATGCATGTAACAGCCTCTGTGATGTAGTCTGAGCCTTGGACTGAAAGCCTGGAGGTTGTGGGTTCGATTTCCGATTTCAGTGATCCGATGACAGATTCAGTCGACTATCACAGTAAAGTCTTTTGTTGACTCGTCAATACGAAGAAAAATGTCTGGAGGCTAGAAATGTACCTACGACTAGATGTACGACTACAAATTTACCTATGATAATTTATTGCATTGCATATAGTTTGCACGTAATTTGATCCCAGAAAAAAAAATCTAAGATTTGACTTCCATATAAAAGACAACAACGCGATGCGACAACCCTTTGATGTATTTTTTTTATTACATTCAATTTAGTACCTACATATTTTGTTTTTTGGATATTAACTGATAGATGGAGATAATAATAAATAAAAGATGACAACTTTTTAATAGATGTTGGATAATATTAATAAGAAGTGTGCAAAATGTGTCAAAATATTGCAGACAAATCGTAGAACAATACACTTCATATATCTCCGGGTCTTCTTTTTTAATACTGAAACTGACAGGGTTAAATAACAGACGTGTCATTCAATATCTATATAGTGGAGCATAGTAGCTACGATGCGATGTATGTTAGCATACCAGTAGCGCACGACTTGCGCCTGCGCATCCGCCAGATAAGGATAAGCGAAGCGTTGCATTGTAACTACAATAATTGCGAACCAACTGGGTCGCTAAAATTTATCATTTCTGCCTTTCCCTTTCAGTTGTGGATTTGTATTTATAGGTATTTTTTCATGTAACTTGTACAGTTATTATATATTTACTAGATAAAGGTTTCGATCTACATATAACTGGCATAACTGGACTGATAATAAAGTTTAGTAAGATAATAATCTACAATCTGTGTACTATCTTGGAACTTGCATAAACTGGGACTTGGTCAAACACATAAATTGTGATAACACGTTATCTAAGCTCCTGTCATAGACACCGATAATCATCCACCTGCTTTACAAACTGCCCGTAAACATAACTTAAACCGACAGCCAATAGAAATATTTATTACGACCTATTTGCTACCATTTCACATATTGAAGTAAACGAGAAACCAGCAGGTACGATAAACGCGCGCTGTGTGACGGCTAGCCTACTTTCTCAGCGATCGGTGTATGCGCATCTCCTTATTACTAGTGGTATAAAGTGTAAATTCCTTTGTTTTACGCGAGTGCGGCAAACCCGACGCCGGCGTATGCAAATACACACGCCGTAAAACATTCGCGATATTGAAAGATAAATTCGGCAGAGAAAGTGAAATTATGCAACTTTCTACAATGTCGGATAAGGATGAAGTTATTAATATTTGTTTTGTTACATTAAGTTTAAGTGATTATAAACCAACTTTATCTTAACTTAACTTTATCAGTATGTGAACAAATTAATTATAACATGTTCCTAATTGCATTAATAATTTGTGTTAATGTTATACGTAGTATAGTGCTACGGTGCATGCTAGGTACAAATATTTCCAGGGTTTCGGTTCACATGAATCTAGTTTTTTTTAAGTGTATTTCTGAAATATGTTTGAATGCTAGGTCATTAATATTTGGTGATCATATTCAATAAACAAAAAGAGGTGCTACTTAAACTTTTGAGCCAGATTTTTTTTCCAAAATGTTTGATTAATATGTCGTTTAGATAATAAAGTAATATTTTCTCGAATTATTACCATTAAAATATTGAATTTTACACAGTTTGTTATTTGCTTTTCTATTATACGTCTCATGTTATGTTATTTATAGGATAGAGTTTTGACTTTTCAACCTAGAGCAAATTTCCATTTTCAGCCCATATTATTCACCAATTTACACATAATTAGTAGACAATCACCAAATCCTTAATCTACGCCATTTACACATACACACACACAATCATTCACACTGAACACCAATCAGATCCAATCACTAAATCCATGTACCTTTTCAGGTGGGATCCGCAGCGCCGGCACAGTTTCAGGATAACACGCAGCTACCGATCACTGTTCCTTCAGTTCACACTATCACTATCACAGTGTCCTTGTCCTGTAGTTCTGTAATGTTGGCACGCCTGGCTGTCACTTTCGTTTTCGCGCTAGAGGTGCGCGTGAGTGTACGAGTAACTCGCGGGTGTTGAGCGCACTGGCCGCGCCCGCCGCCAACCGCATGGTTTTATATGCGTGAAAGTTGCGCTTCCAAAGCGTTCCCGGATCGGATCTGCGGATTCGGATGTTGAAATCCTTCCGTTGCGGTGTTGTTTGACGTCATAGTGTGGTCATAGGAGTGACCAAACTTATCGTGGGTCGAATGCGTAACAAGACTTCTTAGGATATTTCTGTATCCTTAAATATTCGAACTAAATAGTCATAAAAAAAGAACCAAAGCATGTTACATACATAACTATTTAGAGCAAATAATTTTAAGAAAATGAAAAATTTTAGTTCACCTTCCTTACATAATAAACAGATGATAGATCACACATATAACTTCTATAGAGGTGATCCTAACATCGTATTATGCATCTAGTATCCCAGTTATTGGCAATAACAAATAATTCCAATAATTGGTATTCTACAAATATGAAAGTTCAAAAAAAAAACTTCTAAAACTTATTTGATGCACCAATACTAAATTAGGATTTATAAAACATTACATTAGAAGTCGAAAAAAAGACAATGTATGGTCGAGTAAATTTGGAAGGATGAGACGCACTCGAGGCCTTCCAATGTAAACGAGACCATACATTGTTTTTTCGGCTGGTACTAGTATTTACTTTTCTCTCAATTTGCGAGGAAACAAGAACAATACACTTAAAAAAATTGCAATTCCTTTATAATATTTTGACATTTAAAATTTTCATGACGCCTTTGACAGGCACACATTCAATTCATTCTTTATTTTTTTTATTTTTTTATTCGCATACTGCCTTTTAAAAAATAATATTGTAAACTTAAAAACACCTAATCCATCCAGTCCAATAACTAGCATTATTGTCGTGTGGTGACATTGCCGACCGCAACGAACTCTAGTACCGAAAAGAGTGTATGCTTTATTTTTTTTAAATAATGTAGCTTTTTCCGTGCAAGTGGGAGAAAAAAAATATATATCCATGGACAATTCGTATAGCAAGTTCATAAAGTTACATTTTCTAACTACAATCTTATTGGAAAGCTACTCGACTTTATACGAGTACAAGAAACTTATGATTGTCTAAATTCAATACCAACTTATTTTCCTTTGTGCATCGCCTTATTGGCATAATTTTTCAAAACATTATCCATTTTACATTCCACAAATACTTTTTACCTGCATCATTGCAGCTTTCCATTCAAACGAACACTTGAATGAAATGATTATTCAATCTTGAGTTCATCCTTTTGTCATGACAAGACATTGTGAGGAAATTGCAAAATAGTGCTTGGTTAAATTTGCGTGCAAGCGGTGTCACTAATAGACCCTAATCATGTAATCTCTTTCTTTGTCTAAAGCAAATCTAGTTAAATTGCATACCGTGACGGGATGAAGAAAAAAAACCCTACGATAAATTCAAGTTCAAAAACCGAGTCTTCCATACCAAATCATCAACGCGACTTTTTCTGACCCGCTGTAATTTTCTGAAATTAGAAAAATATTTAAGTTTAAAACCCAGTCTTCCATACAAAAGACAGCAACGCGATATTTTCTGGACCGCTGCAATTCCCTGAAATTATAAAAGAATTTAAATTCAAAAATCGAGTCTACCATACAAAAGACAGCAACGGGACAATTTCTGGACCGCTGCAATTTCCTGAAATGAGAAAAGAATCTAAGTTCAAAAACCTAGTCATCCATATAAAACAAATCACCGTGATATTTTCTGAACCGCTGCAATTTCCTGAAATTAGTGAAAAAATCTTATTTAATAACCTAGTCTTCCGTACAAAAGACTTCAACGTGATATTTTCTGGCCTGCTGCAATTTCCCAAAACAAAACATATTTTATAGACAACTTTTTAAGGCGCGTGGGAATGTTTTTTAATCTAAATGAAACTAATCGACCCAGGAAATGTTATAACTGTCTAAGTAGAAGCCGAGAAATGGCGAAAATCCTCTCTGATTCTAGCTTTCATTTCCCATAAAATATATGAACAAGTTACCAAACTTGTACGTAATAAATAACCGTATTACGTTTGTAAATACGTAACATAAACTGTAGATTTTCTTTAAAATATAGATGTACAGTGTTAATTTAATTGCGTGTCATAGCTTAGGGGGTGTTTCAGTAACGTAAAATGAGCCTATAAAAATATTAAAAATACCAACTCCGCTGCGGCCAGACGCAGCTCTTAGAATCATAATAAATGCCGTATATTGTTTTTTTTTTTATTTTTTGAGTTGGATTTTTAAAAACAAAAATTATGAGCTCCGTTTCCGTTACTGAAACACCGCCTAAGCCATGGCACGCAATTAAATTAACACCCTGTATAAATATAAGTATTAAACAACAATATAGAGTTTTATAGCATATAAAGGACGATACATTCCTTACCTATTTCTAGTATGCTAGTTTCAAAGTAGTCTAAAGCCAAAGTACTACAAGTTTTTTTTTAAATAAAACTATTTTAATAGATGCGGTTTTCATTCTAGCTTGAACAAAGTTTTATTTAAATGCATGATAGTTGTACAAATAACTTTTAACACTATCTATTTTTTCATCTAGAAGCCACAAAGGCATTCTCACAACGGCGATATTCACTATACTCGGCGATATCATCACATTAGATCATATACACGAAACAGAAAGTATTCGCCAAATTCATGCGCCTTGTGAGGAATCATCCGATTTCACTGTTTCCGTCACCGCCATGGCTGCGCCTGCGCTCGTAAGATGACGTGCGGCTTTGTTTCGTACTAACTATAATTGTTAATTATAATATTTAATTTTATTGTAGCTTTAATGAAGATAATTGATAGCATGGCGAATTTAATTAGTTTGCTTCCTAGGATTGTTCCGTAAAGTAAAACTTCAAGTAAGCATGTGATTATGATAACTGATGAAATTAACGGAGTGAGTGGCTGGACTCCATAATATAACAAGATCCTTCATCATCAATTTAGAAAAAAAATATGGTGTTTTCTAATTGTACAGCAATGCACAATACATAGTCTGCTTCAATATTATTCATACATACATATAATCACGCCTTTATACGTAATGGGGTAGGCAGAGCGTAAACGACATAAACAAAGTTCGTTTCGCCACGTCTGACAAAGTTTTGAGGGTTATTTATATTAGGAATTAAGGTATCATTATATGTATGTATGTAAAGTATGAATGTTTTTATTTGATATTTACTTGCGAAGTCCCACAAGTGGAACACCCAGTCACTTACATCAGGTATCTGTTTATCACTCCTTGGCTGACATTCCAAAGGCCGCAGGTACTAATCTGAATGAATTATATACCAATTACACATAGGAGCAAATTACTGCGAGGAATGCGATACATTTCTTCTTAAAGAAGATTAGAAAGCTTAGTATTTGTACATACATACATATAATCACGCCTTTATCCTTAATGGGGTAGGCAGACGTCTGTCAAAGTTTTGAGGGTAGTTTGAGTTATTAAAGATAGGTTTGTAGGTATATTGCTGTAGTGACAGGTTGTCAGCCCATCGCCTAAATTGAAATATACTGTAATCCTCGGATCCCTTAGTATTTGTAACCTGTATAAAAGGCATAATGAGTGCCTGCCTGAGTAAATCAACTCTTTTTTACTTGGAATGGGATTGCTCTTGACTCCAGACACGAAGGTCAGGGATGACAGTGACTGAGTCGACGATGGAGCGAGCTAACCCAGAAGATGCCTGTTATAGCACTGACAGTTTCGCATACCGACAGAACACAGCAGGGTCGCGAGCTAGGCGGCCCCTTGTACCATCACCGCTTTGTTGGGATCGTTCAGACGGAATTATTCACAGGCAAGAATGTGTAAATACCATCCCACCGCGAAAATAGAATAATTTAGCATAAAATTTCACGCGATATTCAATATAAAGTACAAATCGGCCTTCCTAGTTAAGTACAGGACTCTTTTTTAAATAAGCTAAAAGTCTTTTTCTTTCTTTCTTTTCTAGTTTTAGCTATTGTTTCTTTGAAAGATGGAGAAGCATATTTCAGTCTTTCTTATCCGGAGGAAGTGCTCAAGGTTGATGCAGTTAATATATTTTTTTTTAAAACGCATGCAAAGGATAGGTTTTTTCGATGTCACAATCAGTGTTCGAAACGGAACAAGTATTTAGGTTAAGTTAGTCACGATACGATACGACACAAGCTGTTCGTCTGAATTTGCATAAGAAGCTTACAGCATTAACATTAGGTGCTATTGCAACCACCGATCAGATAGAATTGCATTGGAATGAGCGAAAGTCCCTCATTCGCATTGTATTCATATTTATTATTACAAAGCAACATGTATAGAGAGCAAGATATAAATTACTGGTCTCTACGAGTATGTAATGTATTTCTTCTAATCGGCTAAGTATTTTCAGTGGAAAGTAGTTGAGTTTGATCATAAAATTCACCTTTAATCTGTTTTATTTTATAAAAATGAGAATAAAAAATTAAAAATATACCATTGGCAATTTTTTGAATATTTTTAATGTTGTAAAAATATAACATTTATAGTCAATTTTTTTTAAACAATAACGTTTTTGTAGATTAAAGAAAAGTAGCTGGAAAAGGATACAAAACACTTCTGATTCACCCGGTCTGTTGCCTTACCGGATCCAGCCCAAACAAAGCGTGCATGTGGCACGAAAGCACTACATTATGCGCCATTGACCCCCGACTATTATAGGTTATGCAACCACGTGCGTCATCCGTCATTAGAATGAGCCTGCGCGCGCCGATTATTCAACATCTTGCGGACGCGAGCGGAATGGGGGCGGACGCGGACCTTAATTTCATAACTTTAAAAAGTAAAAGTGAGGAGGGAAGCCCGGCTGAGTAATGCTGTGTGTACATGAGAATGTACTACGGATCCTTGAATGAAGAAACATGAGTTACATGCGCTGACGTAGCTGTAAGCTTAATGGCTTAAGGTCCAACTAATATTTTTTCACTTCTCATGCACATAGGTGCTATTTTGTGCAGGGTATAGACTACACTAAATTGAATGTTATAAAAATAAGATGTTTATAGTTAGGACTTGTTATTTTATAACATCTACTTTATTATTTGCCTTTTGTGTTTTTATGACATAATTGAAATTCAACGATAGTGTATATCATTTATAGTAGGCTGTATAATTCTCACCCCAAGCCTAATATTTCATGTAAAACGATTTAAAAAGTTAAATGGCGGGAATTCATTGTTTAGTTTATTTACAACAGTTATCCCCCATCAGTTCTATAAACAAAGTCTGTATTAACCACTCTTGGACTATCTATCTATACTTCATTACTCAGAAATTCATTTTTTTTAAAGAACAACCAATTTGTACTGAGGATACTATGTATTTACAAATAACCAGTATTTTTTTTTCAAGCGCGATGTAACAAGCCATCCCCAGATATTCTGCTAAGTAAATGGAAGCTGTGACGCTGTGAATTTAACTTATTAGCGTCTTGCAGTTTATAGGAAAGTAAAAGTACAGTGGGACGGTCAGTCACTGTTCTCGGTCACTGTAAACAGTAACACAAAGAAGGGATTCGTGATGTCAGGGATGAGAGAACATTTAGGTCAGGAATAAGGAGGGTCGCCGACCCTTTCTAAATTTGAATATTTTGTTGTCCTTGTTTATAAAGTAAATTTTTTGTGCTTGTTTATTTAGAGCCGTATGTTTTTTAAAGGTTTGATCAATCAAAACTAGGAAGGAAAAACTCGCTGGATTTAATAGGAAAGGGTCACTGTCACTGATTATAAGCGCGGCGGAGAATTCGGTACTATTTATTCTTCAGTATCAAAATCTATGTTTATCATCATCATTACAAATATCTATATTTGTATGAAATAGATAAATCATCAAAACTTAAATACAATCATATACAGTACATATAAATAAAGCCTATCATTTATTAAAGCAAAGAGAAAATCGTCTTTAACCATGAGCGGCCATAAAAGGTGTAGTACCCGTACATCCGTTTACAATTTCCAATGTTCTTAAACGCCTTGATTTACATAATAACTCGTTGTTTGTTAGCTAAACTCGTTACATTTAAAAATTTCACCTGCCCACGAATTATAACGTTCATTCTATTCCATGAAGATGCATTTTCTTATACAAAATGTTGCTACTTTCGCCCGCCCAAGAATGCTTGTATGAGGCTCGATGGTCTCTGTCATTGTGTGCAGATTACTAGTTGCTACCACACACCGTGTTAGCCATTGTCTAACCATACAAATGGGAACTTGTGTGAATCTAATTCTAAACCATTGTTACTTTGTTTATACGCCTAATTTGTACGACGAGAGCGAGATATAACGACCTTCTGTTGTCGCCAGTAAACTTACATAAGGTTTTTATGTGGATGAGAGCCGAAAGAAAGTTCGATAAATCATTTATACTGGAAAGCTTGGAAAAGTGCTAAGTGAATAAAACGTGGTCGTTTTGAGAGTATAATTACACCAGCGTCCTGCGCCCGCGCTGCCTGAGGCAATGTTTTATTCTTGAGCAGGTGCGCTTGCGCACTCTTTCTTTCTTTGACACACTATTGTATCTTGAAAGTGCTCAAACAATGTCTCATATTGTAAGAACAAAATCTCGTAATGAGTTGGGGTTAGGTCAGAATAGTTTGATCATTTATATTGTAACAATAATTTGTTGTGTCATATTAATATGTCAACTTTAATTTCAATATTACAATTTGGTGTTAGTAAGCACAGTAAACATGGACTTTATAAATTTCTAAACTACTTATGTAGAGCAAGACTAAAAATATCAAGTAGTCCACGCGTTGGCAGACAAACTTGTCTCAAATTGCGACATTACGCAACAAGCTTTCTTTTTCAATTTTCAATAACTCCTAAAATGCCTATTCTTTGTGTGAGTCATTTTGTTTGTTATTTTAGCTGCGAAATGCGGCCATGTTGCACAATACTTGCGCGCTACTTTGTAGAGAAGAGGGGGAAGTATAGGGGTCCTGTCTGATTCAGACAAAAGTGAAAGTGGCACGTTGTGAAGCCACGCAAAGCCCTATCTGCAGTCGCCGGACGCTAGTTAGTATAATGCGTACCTTTGTCATTCATATCCTGGATGTTTGTAGAACAAGAATGTGCGTTGGTGATTTTGTCTCAAACTGTTATTGCTATGTTAATTTTACTAGGAGATATTTAGCGTGTAGATATATAAAGCTGGTGCCTACCTCCGTAAAATTGAAGAGTATTTCACTTAGATACTTGTATATGCCTATAATTTTATCTTGTTTGGTTGGTTTAACAGTTACTCTTTAACCTCTAGCTCAAAACAATGTGTTTGCACATACCGGATTAATATACATACATACATATAGTCACGCCTTTATCCATAATGGGGTAGGCAGAGCGTAAACAACCTAAACAGAGGTCGTTCTGCCACGTCTGACAAAGTTTTGAGGGTTATTTTAGATAGATTTGTAGGTATATTGCTGAAGTTACAGGTTGTCAGCCCATCGCCTAAATTGCAATATACTGAACCCTCGGATCCCTTAGGTGGTTTTTACAGCATGCCCGGTAGGAAATGCAGCTGGCACATTAAATTTTTGCGATTCGGAACGACCTTTGTTTAGGTTGTTTACGCCCTACCTTCCCCATCAGAGATAAAGGCGTGATTATATTTATGTAAATGCGCGATTATTTCACCCCACTTACATAGTTCAATTCCGAGAGCATCGACCGCGCCATGGTGGATAGAAACCTTGCACTGCACATTGACTGAAACCAACAATTAACGCTGTGAGACGCCAACGCACTACGCAACAAACTATCCACTGAGACCCATCTTTAATACGTAGATACATTGGACGCAATATTTCTACGTATATTTATTTCGGTTTCCGAATTTCATATGTATTAAATGCATATTATTATTAAAAAATATATGATTAAATGCATATTTTTGAATATTATTATATATTATAGGGAGCCTGATGGTGTAGTGGATAGGGCCGTTGCCTCCTGAGTGGTCGTGGTTCGAATTCCACCACGTACCAATGTGTTTTTCGGTTTTCGAATTTCATATGTACGTTTATTCGGCGCTTTTTCTATGCTTCGGAAGGCACGTTAAGCCGTTGGTCCCGATTAATATCGTTTAATAACGTAGATATAGGTCGTTAAGCTATGTCAGAGGCCAGTGCTAGGCATTGGCGGCTTGAAAACTCTGACCTAATCTAGGATTCGGTCTGGTTTCCCTTCTGGGTTGCGGAGGTCAGATGGCAGTCGCTCTGTGTAAAAACCAGTACCCTCGTTCAATCCCCTAGATTAGATAGCCGACCCTGTGAGATACGGGATAAGGCTAGGAAGATGATGACATTGCACGCAATATTTAAGTCTAAATATACTGAAGAAAGAATTCACGTTACAATTTTGGCCACTTAAAATAAATAAGGTTTTCCAGGTGAATCGCGCCTCAGCCGCGAGCAGTCAAAGTACGATTTTAGTGCTCCTGAAAAACCTTCGTATAACCTCGTAAAGCAGCTGGTAGCTGGCTATGTTTTTTGTCGCCCCCAATTCAGCATGGAAGATACAACATTTCATCTCTCTAGCCTTATCCCGTATCTCACGGGGTCGGCTACCTAATAAAGGAGATCGAACGAAGGTACTGGTTTTTATACAGAGCGACTGCCATCTGACCTCCGAAACCCAGAAGGGAAACCAGACCCAATCCTAGATTAGGTCAGAGTTTTCAAGCCCCCAATTCTTAAAACTGGCCTCAGACATGGCTTAGCGACTAATATCTACGGTATTAAATGATATTAACCGGCACCAACGGTTTAACGTACTTTCCGAAGCACAGAAAAAGCACCGAATAAACGTACATATGAAATTCGAAAACCGAAAAACACATTGGTACGTGGTGGGATTCGAACCACGATCTCCCGCTCAAGAGGCAATGGCCCTATCCACTACACAATCGAACTAATCATAATTAATTCCTATTTTGCTGCTGACTATACCCCCAGCTAGAACTCACACTTTCACTGTCTGAAATAGGCTCGACGATTGTCTACGCAAATGCACCTTCTGTGTTAGAGAACTATCTCGACGTGTCCATCTGTAGTCTGTAGCCGGGTCGTTCACTCCTTGCCTTGCCACTGAATCTGATTTACGTAAGGTGGCATCTCTATTCTGCTTTCTTTCTCGATCGACGATAAGCCATGTTACTTACTCAGTATGACAAATGAGTGAGTTAACAAAGAGAAGCATTAAGGCCCGTAATTATAATCAGCTCTTGAGACTGACAGCAAGTTTGAGTTTGTATCAGAAATGTCATTTCAGTACAAAACTGTCAAATCTACACTTAACATTGCTCTCAATCTAGACATCGCTTTATAAATACGACCCTAAGACTCTACTTGCCAGTTGCGACTATTCTAACAACATGTATAAAATATTGTCAGCAAATCAAATACACAACATTAACTAGGACTAACAAGCAAGTGTATGCTTCTAAAAGTACTCCTCTAGATACAAGAAGTTTTTTAGGCTTACCTACCGTATAAAAGGCTTTAAAAGGCATTTTATCTATTCTAATTAACTTAATTCTAGTATTTAATGTATGTAAAATCATATAAGTATAATTGTCTTAATTTATGCAATGATGATGACGAGTGATGCAATTATTATGAAAGTACACCTAATTTCATCCAACAGGACATTACACGTAACAACAAGTTTGTGGAGGTAATAAAGTCTTTAATGTTTATAATTATGTTATCGTCAAAGATTATGGTATAATAAATATTTTACTAATTTCACTTTCATATCAGTTAAAAAACTCATTCAACGCGTACTTTAGTTAGAGCGGTAAAAGTTACGCCAAATGTCAATGGCTTTCCAAAACGATTAATCTAATGTTAACAGTTTAAATTGAGTCATTACTCTGATGTACCTGCATGTTTTTTACATAGCTTCAACTAGATTAAACGTTGCGTGGGTTCATGAATAATGTGCTTCCGAAAAAAATAAATAAGATACGCAGCAGCTAAAAACCTGTCACTCCTTAACAAGGAGTAAGATGTAAGACAGAGCTTAGAGTACTGCCATCGCATTTTTTAAATTCCGCGGCAAAAAAACATTTCGTTGATTTACTTCTATAAAGTATTATAAGGAAAATTGTAGAGTTATGGATAACGAATAACAAATTTAGTGTGTTTATTTTTCAGTCAAACAAAACAAGTCTAGAGTTTTAGTACCTTTTAGGTAGCAAGATTTATTTATAAGATAGAGATTTATTTTAAATGGCACAACCAGTACAGATAATTCAAAATGATGATGTACTATCACATTTCAAAAATTTCATTTATAAAAACGATGTTGATCGTTCGCCTAGTCCTATTTGCCCTGCTTCACAGCCTGACTGTAGCTGTAAGGCCTGATAGCGCTGGCTTTTCCTTGGCTGTCGTAGAAGTTGACCAGTTGTTTCACGCTGCCAGGGCCAGGGGTCGTGATGGGGTTAGCTACGGGAGCGGGGTTCACTGGCTTCGGCTTGATCTGGCTTGGCTGAGTTGGCTGAACTGCAGGCTTTGCAGGTAACGGCACTGGTACTGCCACTGGCTTAGGCGTTGGCTGCGGGGATGCTGGTGGGGACGCTTTAGCAGGTGCCGGGGCTGGCGCTGCAGGCTTGCCAGGCGTGGGCATGGTGACTACAGGGCTTTTAGGTGCCTGTGCTACGTTCGGCCTTGGTCCGGCGCCTCCGGCCTCCATGTTGATGAAGGCGAGGTTTGCATTTTTGTCGATTGGCAACACCTTACGACCTGGAAATCATAATAAATCTCTCGTCAATCATTAAATTAAACAATCCCATGTAAAACTTCGAAATACCTTGATCTTCTTAATTCAATGTCTACCTTACCTTTATACCGGCTTTTGCGAACTCACTTATGTGAATTGTATAATATGCGATTTTCAGTTGACAGTTAATATTACTTTTATTTCCGATAAAACAAGGCTACTATTCCATGTAAACAATAAAATACACTCTATCTATCTTTACAAAACAGAATAAGTAATGAAAATACTTACATTCAACATAACAGAAGACGAACACTAGAAATACCACAGCCGACTTCATTATCACAAACATAAAACACTAATTGGTACGCCCTACAAGTTGCTTATAAACCGACTGGCAAACAAATTAAATGTTTTGGGTAAATCCAACTCGTCAGGGTTATTGAATCTGTGCTTACTGGACGAGAGTCGAGACCAGTCTGACCTCATGATGACCTCACCGGCGATAAGACGACGGCCAGTGTAAACTATTTCTTGTTTATGCTTATAGGTAGAGCGGGACAAGGAAAATAAATCACTTCGCCGATTTACGGAATATTTACCAACTGCTGATTCAATCAAAGCTATGGTAATTTATTTTTATATAATTCCTGATATTTAATGTTATGTCCTACGGTTTAACACATAAAAGGAGAGATTTTTCTGTAGCAAATAAATATAGAAATGTTGGAAATAAAACTGCCTGCGGTAGCTCAGTTGGCAGAAACAAAGAACACGTTATCCCAAAAGTTTTAAGACACTTCGATTTACTCATACTGCGCCACTTACGAATTAACGAGCTTAGCACCTACTATGTAAATACCTTGCATACGGATAACTTCATTAGCAAACTGACTTGTACTATTTCTACTTACGAGTATTTGCCCTAGACCTAGACCTAGACCGTGGCTAGGTGCGAAGTATTGCGCGTACGCAGATGCACCGGTCCGGTAGCCACAGTAGCGCTCGTCAAAGCTTTAAATGAACATGATAGAGGGCGCTGCATGTACAGAGAAATGTCAAAAACGACCTTACTGACGGCGATGACCTAATTACTCGTGCAATTAATGCTGCCAATGCAAGTCGAGCCACACTCAACACAAGCTCTTCCAGCAACCGCGCACCCCGCCGGCTAGGTCGTGGAGGTCCCTTTGGGGCATACCGGCACGTAAAGGGTAGATTCTCTCCGATAAGGAATTCCTAAGGCAACGCCATAAGCCGATGTTCGAGCCCTAGTGGGCACCCTTAGGCAGTTGTCATTTGCATATAAAGGTGTAGATTGCGTATAGCAACTCCCCGCCTTTAGTTCGGAGACGCATTATATACACTTTGTAGTATGGTGCAAATAGGTCCATTAAAAAAAAACAAAAATGATACAATTAAGTCTTTGTAAAAATTGCGTTGGAAGTTCATTTTCTCTCCACGTTCATTTAAAGGCTTGAAGACACCCGGACATGCAAATTGTTACAACTGGAACACAACCGCTCATTACAGCCGACATTCGTTTGTTCCACTCCATTTTACTTGCTCAGGCGCAGGTGCGAATCTGAGCCTAGTCTAGATATTGTATTCAATCAATCAAAATTGTCATGGTTGTTGGAAGATTAGGCAGTCTTAATGAGATGGTCTAGAGCTGTACCTCACTTTTTAATCTTTAAGTTATTGATATGTTCATAGGAAATATACCTTTCTTACTGAAATACATAATTTTTGAGAATATAAGATCTAACAAACCCACTTACATGCACCTCTAAAAAATAACATTCCATTTTCTGGGAACTCGAACAAAATAGTAGATTTTATGCCGAGTGCATAAAGCAAGTCATTATTATCCGAGATCGTTATATGCCCGAGCCCGCAGGGCGAGGGCAGATGAAGAAGTCGAGGATAAAATGATTTGTGTACGAGTTATAAACTCTGCTTTTCACTTCGATTGCGAGAAAATAAAACAGTAACATAACATACTAACATTTATTTAATTAAAATTCAAAGTAAAATTTCACAGCTTCTTTCCCGCTACTTTACTTTTTTTAAGTTTTGTGCTTGATTTTTGGGAAAAGAATAAAATATATACAGCCTACTCTTAAATTATTTTGGAATATTGTTTTTTTTGTGATGAATATGTCTTGATATTTAGTTACTTTTTCGTATTATCTTATTATAAACCAAAAATGCAAATAGGGAAGGATAATATAAATTAGCAAGTTTTATCCGTGCACAATTTATTATGTTTGGCTGCAAGGTCTAAATGGTCACTGCTTTAGTATAGATACATTTAAAAAGCTACTTTTTTGCCCTTGTGCATAAAGATCAACTTTATGTCGCCTAGATTCTGCATAAAGTAGTACTTTTTCGAGCATGAGAAGTGAAAAGAAACTTTGTGTGATAAAATTGCACACAATATGACCCATGATACCATTTACAATATTATAAATAGTTTTGAAGTAATATTTTCCTGTTTACTTTTGCAGTCAGCAAAATGTTGAACTGCTACATTTAATAAAATTACGCGCAATTATGTGAAATACCTAACGGAAATAACTATTTTAAAGCTAAAATATCTTATATATATATGCTTACATACATACATACATATAATCACGCCTTTATCCCTAATGGGGTAGGCAGAGCGCAAACGACCTAAACAAAGGTCATTCCGCCACGTCTGACAAAGTTTTGAGGGTAATTTAAGAAAGATTTGTAGGTATATTGCTGTAGTGACAGGTTGTCAGGCCATCGCCTAAATCACAATATACCGAAACCCTCGGATCCCTTAGCTGGTTTTTACAACATGCTCGGGAGGAAATGCAGCTGGCACATTCTATGTTTTTCTCTTGCTCCCAGGCTGGCATGGAAGAAATATATATATATTCTTCATTTTATATATTCTTCCATGTTGGACTGAGAGTGATAGAAAAATATATAGTGTACCAGCTACATCTCCTTACGGGCATGCTAAAAAATCAGCTAAAGGATTCGAGGGTTATAGTGTATTGCAAGTTTAGGTGATGGGCTGACAACCTGTCACTATAGCAATATACGTACATAATAATCACTTGTAATAACCCTCAAAACTTGCCAGACGTGGCGGAATGACCTTTGTTTAGGTCGTTTTCGCTCTGCCTACCCCATTAGGGAAAAATTCGTGATTTTATGTAAGTATGTAAAATATTTTAGGTATACAATTAGTTCTTCAAACTCCCAACCGTTATATAACTTAAGTATTAGCTTTTAACTACATTAGTGTTATTTTTCTTAGCGAGTGGATTCTCGAGTCGAACGACCCGATGAAACCTGGTGTCAGAGTTTTCAGACCACCTAGTAGCACAGCTATTAGGCTTCTCACATGGTTTAAGTAACGACCACTATCAAAGACATCGACCGGGACCGACGGCTTAACGTGTCCTACATTAGTGTTGAAAAATGATCATTCGTTTTACTTTTTAAATGTCTACCCAGCTCTAAAGCAAGTATTACGTAAAACGAGCGTGTCTTCCATCCGTAATAAAGACAAATCTGTTTTGAGCCGAATCAAGTTTCTTTTCTGTTATAAATGTTATAATAAAATATTTGTTATACTTTAAATAACACGCTCATCAAAACATACGCATCCTAATTTATTTTTGAAATTACGTAAGATGTGATACTATATTACGAATACTACCTATATCGGGTGTAAGGGATAGCGTACCGCAAACTGATAGGAGTTGCTCAGTCGACGAAACTGAACAACTGTTAACGGGAAATTTCTTCAGGAGATATAAAAGTAAATTTACCTTCTCATAGAAAAATGACCACCTCGATCGAAAAATTTGTAAGATAATTTCCTGCTGGTAGTTGTTCAGTTTCGTTGACTGAGCAACCCCTATTTGAATTGCCCACTAATTTTCGCTTGTATTTCACATACATACATATAATCACGCCTTTATTCTTAATATGGTAGGCAGAGCGTTATCGACCTAAATAAAAATTCAATCCACCACATCTGAGAAAGTTTTGAGGTGAAAAAGTAACTTTAGGATATGATAATGCTATCGATTTGTAGAGCGCACAACTTACCTAAATCTTACTAAATGATTGCCATCTCTTTCTGTTCTCTCATGACAGAAACTGACAGGTATATACTTCTATTAGTTAAGTCGTGATTTTTGCACCTACGAAAACCTTTGTAACTGTAACTCATTAGTGCACTGTACAAATATTTCCTCTCTCCCATAGTGATGTTAAAGTTGCAATATATTAAACCACATTTTGACCTTAAAACTTTGGATACATACATACATAAATCACGCCTTTACCCCTTACGGGGTAGGCAGAGCGTTTAACGCCTCTTAAAAGGCGCTTCCGCCACGTCTGACAAAAATTCGGATAAACTTTGGATATGCTCTATTAAAAAACAAATAAGCAAGCTGAACATATATCAACCATTATTAAATGATCATAAAATTAGCGATATATGCCCATTCAATTAGAAGTCTTCAGATGCCGTTACGCCGCCGCTCTGGCAATGCATCCAGCATTCTTCCGGTGAACAAACGTTTCTGTCAACCTAATTGACTGTCACAGATACAATACCAGATTTTTTCTACACCTCTTCTGGGAACATATTTTTTTACGATACCTATTGACATTTAGAATCAGAACGCAATATTTTATCTAATAAATGTATCAAATATTTGCTGCGATTATTTGACGTTCATTTGTATGTTCAAAAGATAGGTAACAACTTAATAACCTATCCTTTGATAAAGCTCATATAGGTACTATATATCAGAACCATTATTTTTTTCTGGATTTGTGCAAAGTTAAAAAAAGGTGTCGATGTATTTCGAAATATGAGTAAAAGAACTCCACCTATCGCAGTGATTGAGCGAATATAGCTTATTACTCGAACATCATAACAGTTATTTGTACGGTTCGGCCACGGTCCAGTCAGCCGATGCTGCGATGCATAATACATGGAGTAAAATACGATTTTCCCGCGCTGTAGTGGCCAGCCTGCGCCCGCGCACGCAAGCGCATTGCAGCTGCCCATTCGCCTGCAACCGCATATGTGCGATAATGTCTCTTTTCAGGACTTTCTTTTACGTATGTGCGATCGCAGATTGGTTTGCTGTTAGAAAAGATTTTCTGAAATATCTACTATTTCTGAAATAACTATCTTTCATCCTAATTGAAGATCTCAACTCTAAGCATGGGGTATTTATACCAATGCAATATATTGTTAAGTTACTGTTACCCATCTGTAATGACAAGAGCTTTTCCTTCTTCAATGTTTATCTATATCCAGATTTTAAATTTTTCCGAGATTCGGTTGGAGTTTGGATCGAGATAGATAAGATATTCAATCTTTTATGCTGAAATTAGAAAGTACATCAAGTAGCAAGTAGCAATAAGATAGAAGAATATTTATGAGCTAAATTGCACGGAATATTTATTATCTCTAATCCAATCGAATGACAATGTCAAAGTACTTGAAGTAAACTCTCACTGTGGTCGGTCATATAACCTTTGCTCATACTAGGTATATTACTTATCTAATACTTAGTAAACAAATAGTAATCATACATATGTACGAGCACCTTTTTATACACATTGTACAGTAGGAGATAGGATAATGAATACGTGTCAAAAGCTGGTTTTCAATAAAAGTGCAATAAATAAAAATTATTGTTAGGCATGATCGTAAATTGCAATGTGTAAAGAAGAATTGACAAGGATTTGCAAATTCTTATTTCATTAGTGTTCATTTTAAAATTTTGTTGTTTTTTTTTCTAAAAGTAGGCTACTTTCAAGGAACATTCACCTCTTTCAAGTTTTTAGTAGTATAAAATAATCCCAAAGTGACTTTTTAGGCCTTCTCAATCTTAGACAATGATATTCCTGATTGTGTTTTTATATGTTGTCGGTTCATTACAAGGTGCCAAAATACTAGGCAAAAGAAGATGCCATGAACCAAATTTAACTACACAAATTAAAGAATCTAGTAAATTCTCAAAGGTTAACGCTGATAAACTACCCGAGTATAAGTAAGTAACATTTCTTTTATCCAATATTATAATTGGTTGACATACTGATCTTCTTCTATCGAGTGGGTATCGAGTCTATCGACCCGATGAACCCTAGTGTCAGAGTTTTTAAATCGCACAACTATCAGGCCTCTGACATGGTTTGAGTAACGACCACTATCAAAGGCAGCGACCGGGACCGATGGCTTAACGTGCCCTCCGAAGCACGAAATCTTTTTCTTTTCGGACCATCAGGTGATTCAGCCTGCAATGTCCTAACCAAACTGGGGAAAAATTCACAAAGTGATAAATTCTCAAATATCTACTTTGTGTTTCCCCCCTGGGAATCGAACCCAGGACCTCCGGATCGGGAGTCCATGTCACTAGACACTAGACCACGGAGGCAGTCATACATAGACATACTTATACAACAAAGTAATCAATGGAAACTTCCCTCTAAATGGAAACTTTCAGGGGTGTCTCCAGTACCAAAGAGCAATAAATCGCAAGATATTACCAACTTCAGACCTATTGCGGTTTTGTCAGTTTTTAGTAAGCTTTTCGAGTCAATATTGTGTGCATATATTACACCTAAAATTTGTAATTATTTGGAGGACTCTCAACATGGTTTTCGTCCAGGAAGGTCAACTACAACCTGCCAAGTCGCACTGGTTGATTCGATAACTTCACTGATGGAGGATGGCAAACAGGTCGATGCTGCCTATTTTGATTTTAGGAAGGCATTTGACCTCGTTAATAACGACATATTCCTCTCAAAGATCTCTTCGTTTGGATTTGCCCCTAAATTTGTTAGGATTTTTGCATCTTACTTGAAATATCTTCGACAGTATGTCCAAATGTGTGGCTACCGATCAGAAACTTATTATACAAGATCAGGCGTAAGTCAGGGAAGCACACTTGGTCCAACATTATTTTTAATTATGATTAATGACCTTCCAAAGATCTTGATAAGAGCAAACTGTCTTATGTTTGCCGATGACCTGAAACTCTACTGCCCCGTATCTGGTACTGCCGACTGTCTTGCTCTCCAAAGGGATATTGATTCTGTTGCACAATGGAGTCATGATAACAGCCTATTCCTTAACGTATCCAAATGTTGTATCATTTCGTTCTCTAGGTCCACTCTTGCACCTCTTGATTTTTCATATGTTTTAAATAATCAAGCGTTAGTGCGCGTAAATAAAATTTGCGATCTAGGATTGACCTTGGATGTGAAACTAGATTTTCACGAGCACATTATAAGTATGTGCAAATCTGCCAGTAGATTTCTAGGGTTTATAATGCGTACTGCTGCCTGCTTCCGTAATTCTGGATTAGCTATCATACTTTTTAATGCCTTCGTCCGTAGCAAGCTGGAATATTGTTCAATTACCTGGGACCCTTTTGAAAAGATGTTAATTTACGTTCTTATGATTGAAAGGGTACAGCGTAAATTCGCTAGATATATATATAAAAGAAATTCTGGGTACTACCCTTTCTTGTACCCTTCCCTATTTGTATCTGGTATGGTGGGTTTCGACACACTGCAAATAAGCCGTAAATCTTTTTTAGCCGTCCATTACTGCTTGCTTTTGCGCAATAAAGTAGACAATCCTAGCGTCTTAGAAAAGATCTGTCTGTTCGTTCCTGATAACTACACGCGTACTGGTCGGCACTATCAACAACTGTTTGCTACCAATTCCACACGCACTCGCTATGCTGCCAATGCACCAACTGCCCGGGCCCACCCTTCTTAATAGGTTTTTGTTAGACGTCCATGATGTTGATTTATTTAATACTCGTATTTATAAGATTTTTAGAAGATATTTCTAAGCAAAACTGTACAATAATTTAAGTTCCAATGTGGGTGTTTGGTTTTGTACTGTAAACCTGCATTGTTTTTTTGAAATAAATAAATTCAATAAATTCAATAAAACTACATCATTATTTCTCTTGAATAAACCTAGCTTCTGTGTCTTATTTTATTTTATTTTTATTAGAAATGGGTTTGCTCTTGACTCTAGACACTAGGTCAGGGATGACCGTGACAGAAACGACAAGGGCGCGTGCTCACCCAGAAGATGCCTGTTATGGGCACTGGCAATCTCACACACCGACGGAACACAGCAAGCTGTTTGGCGCCGGAGTGGTTGCGGGCCAGGCGGCCCCTTTCGGATCTTATAACCGCTTTGTTGGGATCGCTCAGCCGAACTTATTCATAGGCAAGCCTGTGTTGCCGTTGCCCGGGGCGGTCCACTAGGAGGTAGATCCCATCCCACCCAAAAGTCTTATTACAAGTACCTACTTTGTAAGTAAATTAAAATGTTTAAAATTACCTAGTCTAATATTTACAGAACTTTCAACATAGACACACCAGTAATGTCAATTGATGAAGAGTACTACAGAAAAAGATATGCTGAAATCGAGTTTCTTAGAAAGGGTCCAAAAGAAAATTACCCGTATCCATCTGATGTCCACGTTACAAAGTCCCTTGAAGAATTAAACACGAACTTCTTAAAGAGTGGACATACAACTGCATCAATTGCTGGTAGAGTTTATGGGGTCGGAAAGACGATCGCAAATGAGACCGTTTATCTTTTAAAGTCGGAACATGATGATTTAACAATTCAAGTAAGTATTTCAGAGATAATTGTTTGTCTTTATTTTAAAATGCAATCATATAAATAGAATTTTCCTTAAAACAAAATCTTCATAGTATAACCATTTCTTTTACAGGTTATTGTGAATGCTCGTAAATATAAATCATATAAAAAATATCAAAGAGATGCCAATAGGATCAAACGTGGAGATATAATCGCAGTTTTCGGATATGTAGGCGAAAACAAATCAAGTGATCTCACCTTCCACGCAGACGAAATTAAACTGCTGGCACCCTGCTTAAATCAAATACCTTTGCAACTGGAAGAGAACGACAAGTATTCAAAAAGATATTTAGACTTCATCGGTAACGAGAAGGTATCAAACTAGATTTCCTATGACGAAAATCAAAGAAAAATAAAATAAATAAAATCATGGGTAGTGTCCCATGTCATCAATGGGTAGTTTTTTTTATAATTTATATAATTTCCATTATTGCAGGTGAAAAGCGTTTTCTACAAACGAGCCAAGGTCATATCAACTATCAGACGCTTTTTAGATAACCAGGGGTTCCTTGAGGTAGAAACACCAATCTTAAACAAGATCCCTGGAGGAGCCAAAACTAAATCTTTTAAGACCCACTACGACTACGACAATATTGATTGGCAGTTGAGAATTTCCCCAGAACTTTACCATAAAATGCTGATAGTTGGGGGTTTTAACAAAATCTATGAGATCGGCCGACAGTTCAGAAACGAAAAGGTTGATATGACACACAACCCTGAATTCACCACTTTGGAGTTTTATACGACATACGCCAACTATTCGTATCTTTTTGACGTTACTGAGGCTCTTTTGTCGGACTTGGTATTCAAAGTTCATGGATCCTATAAGGTATGATTGTCAACCGTAAGGTCTGACTTATGACGAGTACCTAAGCAACCATGTCTAAGCTATGTTTACTTTAATTGTAACTTTTTAATAGAATTTTGTTTAATTTGGCTATTACTTTTAGGTGGCATACAGAGGAACAGAACTAGATTTCCATGGGCCATATACCCGTATGCGCATGATACCGACACTCGAACAACGTTTGAATATTACATTTCCACTTGCTGAAAATCTGAATTCGATTGAAGCGAATGATTTCTTATACGAGCTTTGTATCAAGCATGGGGTAAGTTCTTTTGGTTTTTTGAATAGCGAATTTTACCAAAAAAAAAACATTTAGCTTGTGAAACCATGGCTAGAGTCTCGCCTGAAATATTTATTACCATATTTTTTAGCTGAAAATACCTACGACCAGAACATCTGAAAACCTTTTTGGTATCCTCGTTGGAAAGTTTATATTAGCGAATATCGTACAGCCAACGTTTGTTACTGACTACCCCGCGATCTTAAGTCCTTTGGCAAAGTCGCACCTAGTTTCTCCAGGTCTAACTCAAAGGTACGTTGCTTGTCTATTAAAGTGTTTATCAGTTTTTGCATAAGATAGTTCGTAGTTTAAATCATCTTGCTGAAAGAGAATACAGCTAGATGACAGTTTTCCAACCATTATTATGTATGTGTAGTATGATTTGGAAAAATGTTGTAGAGTTTACGCGACTGTGGTCTACAGATTTTGATCAATATACAAACTTTTAGAATCACGAATTACCTATTACAGAAAATAGATTTTTCATAATTAATTAATAATGAACAAGCAGCTCGCGACAACGATCCCGGAAACGCGATTGAAACGTCGGCCAAAGGTATTTATCTCTTAATACCAATCTAAAACAAACCGTGCATCGACCCGAGACATTAAACTAATGTATACAAAGCGCGAAAGTCTTAGGCTCGTATAAAAGCGATATCAAACTTGAGAGCAATATTAAGTATAGATTTGACAGGCCAGTTTGTACTGAAATAACATTTCAGATACGAACTCAAACTCTAGACTAGACTATAAATACGGCCCTTAAACAAATAATAATGTAAGTTTGTGAAATGTAATTTTTTTTTTTGTAGTTTGGAACTCTTCGCGCTAGGAAAAGAGTTAGCAAACGCATACGTAGAGCTAAACGACCCTTACATCCAAAGAGAGAGGTTCGCTCAGCAAGACGCCGACCGGTTAGCTGGTGATGACGAGATCCCACCAGCTGACGAGGAGTACATCACAGCACTGGAGTATGGATTACCACCTACTGCTGGTTTCGGCATGGGAATAGACCGGATTGTCATGTTTCTAACTAACGCTAGTAGCATCAAGGTAAACTTTTTAGATTTAACATGGAGTAGGTAATAGTTGTTAGGTAAAACAATAAAATAAATAGTTGACCAAGTTAGTTAATAGGATTCCAAGAAAGTGTGGTAGTCTAAATTCTTCTTCTTCGTCGCGAGTGGGTTTTTGAGTTAAACAACGAACCGATGAAAACTGGTATCAGAGTTTTAAAACCGCAATAGTAACAGTCTAACAAATAGTACCATAGTTTGTAGGATTATATTCATTTTACATAATATTTTATTCAGATTAAAGTGTGATGCTTTTTCCATCAAATAATTACGTAAATATCCTTTTGTTTGCTTGCAGGACGTGATATTATTTCCCAACACGAGGACCTAAGAATACATACTGGTATTTCGAGTTCTGCAGCTATTCCAACTTAGTAATTTTGTACCTATATACATAACCAGAAAATAATCATAATAAAATAATTTCCGTTAGAACATTATACATATTACTTTTTGTTGTACCTCATTTGTACATAATACCTTATTTATTACCTCATTTCATTTGTTGTGTTTAATTTCTTAGAAACTACGGAACACCTAATTTCTAGCCAACTCTAAGCTCAGTTAACGACTTGAAATAATCTAGACAACATGTAATCAAACAATTACATATACAGGCTGCTTTCTAAACTTTTATTATTTAAACATAGAGTAAACCTATTAAAGTCGACGATAGAGCAGAAATCTAGGATGTAAATTAAATATTACCCTACAGTCTAAGGTCGCTAGAAAACTCAAAGACAAAATTATACCAAATCAGGAAGTAACTAACTAGAGACGAGATGTAACTGCATGCGCAGGACATTAAACACATGAAGGTCAATTTTGTTTACCGAAGTACACACGTAGCTCGGATTACCTATTCAGGGCAATCACCGTCGCAAAAACTGGACTCGCGGCTTGAATCTCAATAACACGCCGTATCTCGGTATCTCACATACTCGGCCATGACGTCACCCAGAGGTCGCGATTATCGCCGCCTCCTGCGCCCGCGCACAGATCACTAGTGCGACGAAACTTCGGCCGCAACAACACGTACCGAAATGAAGTTCACGATAGTGTTCGCCCTTTGTGTGGCCGCGGCCAAAGGAGACGACATCGCCTCCGCCGCAGGACAAATCTTTAACAACATTCTCCCGAACCTCATCGGCAACAAATTGACGAACCAAGCTACGGGTAACCAGCAAAACTCCGCTCAGAACACGATTCAAACCATCGGCACCGTTGTCGGTGGCGTCGTTGACTATGCCAAGAAGAAGAGTTACGATGACATGCTCAAAACCGCTCAGGACTCCACCACAGACGAGGACCTGCTGCGACTCAGCGAGGAGATGTTCAACGCGGATATAAACAACGCTTTCAACTACATCCAGGTCAACGTGCAAGGGAAAACCAGTCCTATGTCCAAGAACGATGAGGCGCAATCTAAGTAAGTCACTAATGACAGTGCATGCTAACATTTTCATTAACCTCTAATAACCGTCTTTATCCGCCGGCAATCTGAATCTTTACCTTATCCATTCATTAGTGCTCGCGGCGACTTGAATTTCTAGACTAGGCTGTTTATTATGTAGCCATGTGCTAATTTAAAGAATGTTAAGTAAACGTCAGCTCCATGTCTAATTTTCTTCGCGCCGCACGTTCAACCTAATTAATTTTATATGCGTGTATTAAATACAACCTACTTACTACTGGTTAAAATTTAATTCAACTTAATGTATCGCCGCTTCTAAGTTATACATACTTTACTCCAAATAACAACTTGAAAAAGATAGGATAAAATTACCTAAATAAGTGCATAGTTTTCAATTTCAGTTTTAAAATTAATTATAAAACGGTCTTATTTTTACATTTATACGCCAATATTTCTGTTACAGTAGGTTGTACCTTATTGGCTGACATTTCTCTCAAAAAACATTGAAAATCGCTATTATTCAATAAAAAATCATAAATTTTACTTTTTTTATTCTGACATATCGGCATCTTAAAATAACCAGCAGGAAATTATTTTACAAATTTGTAGCCTTTCAGATTAAAAACTCCTTGTAATACTTTATGTAGACTAGCCTAAATCTTGATTGAACAAGGTTGTTTTTATTTTACAGTTGACGTATTATGTTTCAGAAAAATGATTGCACTTACTGGCACTCATCAGTTAAAAAACACTGAAATTATCGCCATTAAATTTCCTAAAAAAAAAAACATTTTTTATTTAGAAATAAGGTCATTTAAAAATAACCAGAATGATTAAGACTATTAAAAATGTAAAGAAAAAAGATAAATACCCGGAAAATTTAAAATAGCGTTTTTGTTTTGTTACAGCCTTTTGAACGTTCCCGAAAATGTATGGAACGGTCCTACCATCAAGCCTTTCGTAGCTCTCTTCGATAACTACCACAAAAACGTCATCAGACCTGAATTTTCCACACCTGCTGTAAGTAAATACAACCATACTTATACAATTTTTGGTAGAAGCATATCAGTTAAGCATCGCTTACCTACGTGTGCTCATACTTAGAACCTTCCTAGATTGCATACTCATCTAAAATATTCTAAGCACGTTAGTAGGAAACTGTGGGGCAGGTGCACGTGATGTCATCCCATTGCAATCCTGTATCAATTTCCTAGGTTTACATTACGATACTACTTGCTTGCTTTGTCAACTTCCGATTTAACACTACCTACTTGTAATGTGTAATGCGCTATGCCCACGCCATTTATCCACTTTGTTTTATAATAATAGGTATTTCTTATGTGTATTATATTTGCAAATGTACTGATTTTGATTGTTTTTTGTTTTAAATGTTTGTGAATGTGTGTAACTAATTTCTGTTTGTAAATGTGGATATTAAATGTATTTGTAAATTGACCAGATATTTGTGGTCTAGTATTTCTTCTTCTTCTTCTTCTTAAATTTAAGTGCTGGGCACTTGTCGGGCCTAGTATTTACACCTGTAAAATGTTGCTGTTTTATCCCCCAGGAAGAAACGGAACAAACTACTTTCATCAACATTATTCTGTCCACTGGTCCAATCAGAAGCCTCATGAACTTCCTAGTGAGCAAAGGTAAACTAAATACTTATTTATCTACTACACACTGTGCTCATATTATATTTCACATGTAAATTTCATATTGATTGTGCTGTTATCAAAGTCCATCACCACTATACATAAATGTCAAAAAATCCGAGAGGTTTGTTCATTCTCCATACAATGCCAACAAAACCTATACCTAAGTACACTATTAAAAGCAATTTACGAAAACACGCTAAAATATCGATCGCGTAACGTTTACTTCTGTAGAATTGCAAATGACCGCAAAAGATTACACGTCCAATAAAATTAAGTATGAGCTCATTGTTTTTAACACGTTTTACGGCGAATTTTCCTTGTTTACTTAGGTGCCCATCTCAGTGGTACAAAACCCTAACATATCTACGTTACGGTATCCTGGATCACTTATTATACTTACTGAAACCTAAACCTAATAATCTGAAAATCAAAATGAACCTACAAACAAACAACTTTTTGTCTGTCTCTTTTAATATTAATTAATCAAACGTGCTTATCTGATAAAAGAGCCTGTTGTCATTTTTATTATTATTATTTAACAGTTTAATGCACACATGAAAAAAAAACATAAAACAGCTTATCTCTAAAAACTAAATCTCTTCCAGCTGACCTACGGTAGTGAGAGTGCAGGCAACTAAGGCAGATAAGGCTGTCTCGACTCTATTATTAAAAAACAATATTTGTATAAACTTCGTGACCTATTAATGTTTTATGTACCTAATTCCAAATAATTTTCCAGGTTTGAACCAGCTGAACGAATACCCTGAGCAAGTCGAACTCCTGCGCAAGATCTGGTTCACGAAATACGCGCGCCACTGGACCGGGCTGTGCAAATGCAGTTGCGCCTTCGAAAACATCTTCATGGCTGAGCTTAAAGGCAACGATGTTCTTGGTAAGGTGTTAGATCTAGCTACAGATATAAAACCACACCGCTATCCCTTACGGGGTTGGTAGAGCGTTGAGCTCCTTCGCCGTCCGTGCAAATGCAGTTGCGTCTTAGAAAACACTTTTTATGGCTAAGCTTAAAGCGAAGATGTGCTTGAAAAGATTTTAATCTAGATTAGATACATCAATTCTCATCAGGATATAAAACTGTGGTTCGCCTCGGCTATCAAATATATGAAGAGCCCTATAGTATAGACAACATCATAGAAAAATGATACTGTAATGACGGCCTGTCAGTCAATTTCCGAATTGCAATACATCCCACTGTTTCAAGTTTTCGCCTGGGTATATGATAATTAGTAGACAATGAGTGCTCTCCTTAAGGCATCCCCGGAATAACGAATTTCCATGCAAACGTAGTTTTGTTTTTATTCTCAAACTGTAGAACCAAACTTAAAAATAAGAAAGCAAATTTAATATGTTTAATATTTTCACAAAAAACTAATTAGAAACATAGATATGTTGCATTTGATTATGTGTACAAATTTGGTTAGGTTTGGTTTTACGGTTTTAAAATGAAATCGTAACTACGTTTGTATGGGATTTCGCACCTCCGGCAGACCCTTAATAAATCCCTCCACACATTAGCACAGCATTTTTTTTTTACGATAAATATTTAAACATAAGTAAGTAGGTTTTCCTTGCATAATATCAGCGTAGAATAAGGTAATTATGACGTGTTTGTTTTGATAATTTCCAGGTCTCCACAGCTGGCTGTTCTACGCCAAGCGCGAGTTGGACCACAAGGCTAACTACCTAGGCTACATCGACAAACTTGACCTGTCTGGCGTAAGTTATTTCCTACCTACATCAATCTTCATCTCGCAGCCAGACCGGACTAGAGATTGTTTAAAATTATTATTTAATGCTACCTAACTACATATATACAACAAGTATATTTTAAAATGTAGCTAGTCATATTCAAATAGTAAATAAGATGGTGACACATGACGGAAAATAGTTACCGACCTGTTATCGAACCTGCATTGCTTAAGTGTATCGGCAAAAAACACCTAGACCAGGTGTAAGGGACAGCGTCCCGCAAATTGCTCAGTTAACGACACTGAACAACTTTCACCGGGAAATTATTTTAAGAGATAAAATGATCTTCCTAAACAAAACGACCACCTTGATCAGACAATTTGTATGGGACTTTTTTTTATTTCCTGAAAATAATTCCTTGTGATAGTTGTTCAGTTCCGTTGACTGGGCAATCTCGATCAGTTTGCCGGACGCTGTCCCTACACCCCGTATAGTTAGAAATTATTAGTTCATCCTTACTAGCGAATGGCGACCTTACTGCCAGACGGTGATCTCATTCATGACCATTTACATATTAAACTAGTCACTGCTGTAATGTAATGCAATAGTAACACATGTATTATTATGTTTGAGGCACAATACACCAAATGCAGACCTGCGTATTTATAGTGTAAATCGCATACCTAGTGGGCTCGATTCTAGACCAGCTAAAACTAAAATTAAAATCTATCTGTCACTTTTAAAGTAATAAAATTGAAAAAGGACAGGCAATTTTTAATTAAAAACTCTAATTTACACTTTGTCCGCTAGATATTGACGCGCTTTTGTACGTTTCTTCAGTATTTCTGACAATTTTTTCTGATAATTTTAGATAACACCACTGACTATAAATCAAAAACCGGTGAGAGTAGATCTTCTGTCCTTTTCCAATGATTTTACTCTGAATGTGACAAATAGATTTTCATTTTAGTTTTAGGCGGCAAATCTAGAATCGAGCCCATTATGTACAATAATTTAGATAGTTTAGTTATTTTCTCATTGCGGCAATCGATCCCGCGACCTGCTAAGCACTACACAGCCGAAACAGTTGCTTTATAAATTACTAATTGTTATTCTTTCCATTACAGAAAGGAATGATCCTGAAACAGCACTCAGTCCTCAGCGAGACCAAGGACGCCCCAGAGATCAGCATGTTCGTTGGAACCTCCCCTGAGCTAGAGATGGCTCTTTACACCATGTGTTTCATGACGCGCCCAGACCGCCCTTGCAAGCTGAGATACAACAACGTACCTTTCACCATTCAGACCAAGACTTTGACGTCTGAGAATGTGAAGCTTATTGATACAGCGGCCCCGGTCTTTTAACCTACAATACTTATAATCACGCCTTTATCCCTAATGGGGTAGGCAGAGCCTAAACAAAGATCGTTCCGCCACGTCTGACAATTTTTTGGGGTTATTTAAGATAGATTGGCAGGTATATTGCTGTAGTGACAGGTTGTCAGTCCGTCGCCTAAATTGCAATATACTGAAACCCTCGGATTCCTTAGCTGCTTTTTACAGCATGCCTGGGAGGAAATGCAGCTGGCATATTCTATGTTTTTCTTTCGCTCCCAGTTCAGCATGGAAGAACCGGTCTTTTAATTAGGCTTAAAAGTAATTTATATAATTTAATTTTTAATGTAAAGCTCTCTTTTCGAGTACAAATGCAAAAGACATGAATAAAATATAATGATCAATACTCAGAGTGGTATTTCCATGTTATCGAATTGTTTTAATTACTATTCTTGGATTTCATCTAAACTGATATCAATTAGGTCTTGACCTCCGATAAAATGAGTACACACACATGCAGACAATTAATGTAAACAGAAAAAAAACAACAGAGTATCAACAAATACGTTTTATTACAACTGATTATAAAATATGGTGATGGCAACTTTGATGAGATTTATAAACAATAAAAAAATCTACGCGGACACCAAATGTAAACGTAACAATCTGTTAAAATATACAAGTAAGAACAACCAATAATATAAAAGTTATTTTGCATCTTATAAATAGCTTCATAGAATCTAAATCTAATTCTTGTGCCTAAATGCGTAAAAAGTAATTTTAATTTTGTGCCGTATAATTTTAACAGACGGTATTATATTTCACGCAGTGGCCGAGTTTAGCAAATACATAAGATGATGATATCGTATCGATGAGTTATTGTCAAGAGTCGGATGGCACTAAGTTATCTGCAGGTCACACAAATCTTATAAGGAATTTATCGTACACTACAAATTATAACCTAAACTACGTTCATTTCATATTGAGTTATCGATGCCAACGCATTTCGCGGCTCGCTAACTGCTTTTTCTTTGTAACCTAGTAGAGGTTCAATTTGCGGAACACCAATCATAACTTTGTTACAAACATAAAGTTTTGCGGTTGACTTCCTTGAAAGTTGTATGGAAAAAGCCGTTTATGAGCCGCAAAACAAGTTGGTATCAATAACGCAACATTAAAAAAATTAAGTATAGTACTGATTATTCAAGAATAGTTTCACTTACGTCTTACTGGATGAATACTAGTTGTATTAACTAAAAACTGCAACAAGTTGAATAGTTATTTACAGTTATTATAATATTTCGCGTAAAAACTTAAATGTACAATAAAATGCTTCTGAAAATAAATGACTCTTACAAATTACTGAGAAAATCGTGATTCGCTAGCATATTAACAGATCAGAGCAGATTGCTGGTAACACTAAACTACCTACAAGTTAATACAGAATGTCCCAAGATATACAAGAATGAAAATTAGGCTTCCTATGTTAAAATATTCTTTACTTAAAAGTGTAAACAAATAAAAATAGACTTGATTTGCTTAAATTATAATAAATAACATTGAATAGTTTTACTAGAAGGTTATACGAAACTTATAGTTATACAAAATTGACAATAAGATATGTTACACATCGTTACAATATATTACATAGGTATATGATAGGTATCCTTATTAAAACGTAATCTTACTGTAAATTACTTCTGACTAGAATCACATTGGCAAATACCTGTGTACTTAGCTTATATAATCTTGAAGACCCAACTTTTATACAACACATTTACTCATCACAAATAACTCATCATCATATTGCACTGAACATTTATACTATTTGGGATAATTTATGATATACAGACTTATTTATTATACGTAGTTTATACTCCTAAAGATCTAGCGATTTGAACAGATTTCTATAAAGTTACATCATACTTAAAATACTGTTCGTGAAATAGGAAAGTGGACTCTTCTTAAAATGTGGAATTTTCATAACTTGCAGAAGAACAGTATTTTTATGTTTTATGTACGGATAAAATCGATATAACAAATTATTTTATAAAATTGAAAATCTGTATTCTGAAGTTATATATAATACATTTATTAGTTTTTGACTAGTATATAATTTTGGCACAGTTTTAACAATCATTATTATTAGCTTACTCAAAGATCTATGATCCAAATAATATCGGATTTAACTGAGGAATTAACAGTGTTATATTATTTAGTTTTCACAAAAAAAAGTATTAGCTTAATATTTTGTTGAGGTAAAATTGAGTCCACATTCCCATTATTTGCCATCTTACATTTACGCAAAATGGTGATACAAAATTGATTTAAATTAGCTGCGTTTTCTATAAACTTATTTTGCAGAGCTGTACTCAAATCCGTTCATAGAACAAGTTTGTAAAACATTAACGAGCTTAATGTAACTATTTTAAATAGAAATCCTAAAGACACATTCTGAATTATGAGTGCGACTTCAGTTTTCGTGCAAATCAAATTTCTGGTTCGCTCATAAAGGTTTTACAAACTCAACTTCCAAGAAAAATGCCTATTTTCAATCTTAACTTATACGAAATAGGATCCATATTCATGAGGCATGACACCTCTCCGCGGGTAGAAGGTGTGTGTTTGCGAGTAGTTGAGGAGGTTGGTAATATTGGAGGTGTAAATATCCGCGAACCGGAACAGACGCCGCGAGAAATACGTCGGGTTGTGATACGTGCGGAACACGCTCCCGAATTGGGGGTTAAATACAGCTTTAATGTCGTTCCTGGAAGCGAACAAAGATCTCCTACATTGCGTCAGCGTGAAAAGCAAATACACAAGCGTTAATTTTTACAGCGGCCAATCCGAACCAATCGGGTGATACATGTAATAGAAATTCAGGGTCAGATTATTGGTTACACAAGTCAGGCAGGTTACACTGCATGCAATCGAGTTATCTTTCCACAGTTATCACATCAGTCTGATGCAGATGCATTCACCATAGGTGCAAGTTGCAATATTGAACCATGTTTTAATCTGGGATTCGAACCCATATATTTACAGAATACGAAACGTACAAGTTTATACAAATACAAGACAAACATTCTGCAATTTCGAATTGCATTCGCAAACATGCATTTTACAAACAACTTTCGTATCGGTTATTTGTTAGCTTGTACCCATTACATGTCATATTTATATCATGCAATATTAGTATTTACAATAATATCATTTCCCAAACCGAAATTCATCACAATCTTTTTGACAAATGCGTAAGTTTAGAAGTTAGAATCTCCGATCACATATAAATCTTTGTATAACACTTTGGCTTTCACAGTATGTTAGGAAGAGATGAAATGTAGTTGATACTTTCTTTATCCATCCCGGATGTCACAAAAGTCGACCAAAGGATAAAATCCAGGCAATAGGCTCAGTAGCATGGTAAATACATCCTATGAGACCCATGATTAATATTTGTTTGTTGTGACTGTTGAAAAAGTATCGAAGTGTTGAGCTCAAACTATACGATACCTGAGGTAGTCTCTCTCTGCCATCCACTCAGCTAAGACCTGTACGGCCTCAGGCTCCTTATAGTCCTGGTGGTCCTCGATCAGCTGGGTGAGCATCTGCAGCCAGTTCGCGTTCTGCTTGAAGGATTTCGTGTTCAATGTGTTGATCTCGTGCTGGAAACGGGAAAAAGAGGAATTAATTATTGTATGGAACTAACAGCGGATTTAGTCGGGCTGGACAGTTTAGGGATGAAAGGGATGGGAGGGACGAAAGGGACGGGAGCGACGAAAGAGACGGGAAGGACGAAAGGAACGAGAGGACGAAAGAAACGAGAGGACGAAAGGTACGGGAGGTACGAAAGCGACGGGAGGGACAGGGGAGATTAAGGGATGGGAGGGTAGGGAGAGACGAAAGGAACGGGAGGAAACAAAAAAGAAGAGAGCGACGAAAGAGAAGGGAGAGACGGCGAAGACGAAAGGGACGGGAGGGACGCTGGTTACCGTGAGTTCGTTGATAATGGCGCCAGTCCTCCAGCCATGCTCCAGTGTGACGTCAGCGAGGTCGCTGTACGGGTGGTCTCCGAAGTAAAGCACTTGGTGACCGCTCCAGCCTGTTAGGTCTTGTAGCTGCTTTACTGTGCCCTGAAATCGAAACCATTTCAAATCAAAACTATAAATCTCAAATAAACGCAAGCTGGATTCAAACACAAAGCCACGGCGACCCGTGTTGTTGCTAACCAACTAAGCCAACGCTTTATTTAATTTCATTAGGACACGCTAATTGCCTCCGTGGTCTAGCGGTCAGAGCTATGGGCTTGCAATCCGGAGGTCCTGGGATCAATTTCTAGGGGGGGACAAAGCTGAAAGGTTCTTCCCAGTTTGGATAAAAATCACCTGATTGTCCGAAAAGTAAAAAAGGATTACGTGCTTCGGAGGGCACGTTAAGCCGTCGGTCCCGGCCGCTGTCTTTGATACTCCTCGTCACTTAAAGCCATGTCAGAGGCCATTACAGCTATTAAGCTGTGCTACAAGGCGGTTTGAAAACTCTGACACCAGGGTTCTTCGGATCGTTGTTCGACTCGAGAATCCACTCACTAAGAATAAGATTAGGATACGCTAGCGTAATCCGATAGATACATAAACCTTGGTAATATTTAAAGTCCTTGAGCCTACTTCATTCATTTCAACTCTAATCACGCTATCAATGATTAAATAGTAATACCACAGCAATACTTATCGCTATAGATGCCCTTATCTCTTGCATAACTAGACCAAGAGATAACTAAGCTAATAAATCAAACTTTATGACAGGAGACCACTCTGATATCAGTTCATAAATAGAGGAATCTTATGTAAGTGAGAGACGTATGGTCTTAGGATTAGGTTAAGGTCAGTTGGTAGGCGATTTACCAATTCGACCTCAACATACCAAATCAAGGGACGGGTAAGGACTTCGATACGTTTTGTGGATTGATGAAACAATTTTCCAAGGTCGCAAAGCTTTTGCTCTCCGTCATTGAATTAACACTGACCTCTTTCTCCCAGATGAGTGTGTTAGAACTCTTGTCGAACACTCGAATGGGGCGCGACACTTTCGTAAAGAACTTGGGTTTGTTGGCGTTTACTATGACTACATCGAAGTAGGTTTTACTATAGAATTTGTCACCGACCTCGTAGTAAATGATACCTTTTCCAGCCTGGTGACTTTCTCCCAGATGAGTGTGTAAGAACTCTTGTGGAACACTCGAATGGGGCGCGACACTTCCGTAAAGAACTTGGTTTGTTGGCGTTTACTATGACTACATCGAAGTAGGTTTTACTATAGAATTTGTCACTGACCTCGTAGTAAATGATGCCTTTTCCAGCCTGGTTACTTTCTCCCAGATGTGTTTGTTATCACTCTTGTCGAACACTCGAATGGGCCGCGACACTTCCGTAAAGAACTTGGTTTGTTGGCATTTACTATGACTACATCGAAGTAGGTTTTACTATAGAATTTGTCACTGACCTCGTAGTAAATGATGCCTTTTCCAGCCTGGTGACTTTCTCCCAGATGTGTTTGTTATCACTCTTGTCGAACACTCGAATGGGCCGCGACACTTCCGTAAAGAACTTGGTTTGTTAGCGTTTACTATGACTACATCAAAGTAGGTTTTACTATAGAATTTGTCACCGACCTCGTAGTAAATGATTTCTCCCAGCTGTGTGTGTTATCAATCTTGTCGAACATTCGTATGGGGCACGACACACTTCCATAAAGAACTTGGTTTGTTGGCGTTTAATATGACAACATCAAAGTAGCCTTTACTACAGAATTTGACACTGAAATCGTAGTAAATGATGCCTTTTCCAGCCTGGTGACTTTCTCCCAGATGAGTGTGTTAGAACTCTTGTCGAACACTCGAATGGGGCGCGACACTTCCGTGAAGAACTTGGGTTTGTTCGCGTTCACTATCACCACATCGAAGTAAGTTAAATTATTATAGAATTTGTCACTGACCTCGTAGTAAATGATGCCTTTTTCCAGCCTGGTTACTTTCTCCCAGATGTGTGTGTTGGCACTCTTGTCGAACACTCGAATGGGACGCGATACTTCCGTGAAGAACTTGGGTTTGTTGGCGTTAACTATCACCACATCGAAGTATTCCCGCCAGTCGGAGCCGACTAGCATCTCCATACCGGCGTTACTGGAAACGTAAACGTTTTTATAAACAATTTGTTTAGTCATCAACTCATAAATTCATTTTTATAGACATAGATGACAAACAAATATAAGGCTTTTCTACTGTCAAGCCCACGATCCCATATAGCCTACGTTTCAAACTTATTTCCCATGTTTTTAATAGACTCGTTTTGTATATAATTGTTGATTACAGTTCTCGCAATTTAAGAGAAATTCGTCTAGAACCGATAATATGAAATAAAAAGTACGCCCATCAAAAATAAGAAGAAACAAGAGCATAGGTATATTTAAAAAAATAACATTTTATTATTTTTATTAATTTTATTTAATGCTACGAATAATTAAGGAATTTATTCCTTATTCGTAGATTTAATGCGTGATTTGTGTTGAATATCACTAATTTTAAAGGAACGCAGTACTTTCATTTACATCCTGTATAATACGTAGAAATAGTTGGATTTGGGAAAAATATAAAATAGAATAATAATGTTAAACACTTACACAAAATGGAAGGGGCTGTTGGTGACAAGGAACAGTTTCTTATCGTGTTCCTGCAGCATTCGGAAGTAGTTCTTCAGATCTGGATTAGGCCGGATGTACTCATCTACGTTCTGAGCGACGATCTTGTGCATCACCGGGTGACTACTTTGTACCGAGTTCTGGAAATAAATTGCTATAAAATGCAATTCGCAACAAATCAAATAGTAGTGTGATCTGATTTTCGTGTGCATATTTTACTGATGACTTGCACCAAACTGATAGGGTTTGCTCGGTCAATGACACAGAACCTTTTTTCAGGAAGTGAAAAAAAATATTGAGTTTTCCGTACAAATTGTCCGATTGAGGTGAACATTTTGGAAAGCCAATTTTTTTAGTCACTCCCTGAAATAAAATCCTGGTGGAAATTGTTCAGTAGCATTGACTGAACAACCCCTATCACTTTGCGGGACGCTGTCCCTTACACCCAGTAGGTAGATATCAGTTTTCAAGTATTTTGCTTCAAATAGAGTCTGTGAGAATTCTGAATCAAATAAAAACATGATTATGCAAAACAGTTTATCCGTGATTTACAATCATGAAATGTAAGTCTAAGCTTCCATATCTACATGCTCAGAAGTGAATGATGAAAAGCCATCCGGACCAGTTCAGTCAGTATACATACGGGGTGTAAGGGACGGCGTCCCGCAAACTGATAGGGGATGCTCAGTCAACGAAACTGAACAACTAGGCAGGATTATTTTCAGGAAGTGAAAATAAAATTTTGCTTTTCCATACAAATCGTCTGATCGAGATGGTCATTTTATATTGAAGGTCCATTAAAAAAATAAAACCTGTTGGAAGTTGTTCAGTATCATTGACTGAGCAACCCCTATCAGTTTTCGAGACGCTGTCCCTTACACCCGATAGGGTCTTTCGTCGAAAGACGAAGTTACATCTCTCCTGAAAAATGAAACATACCTTAACGTCCAAGAACAGAATTTCTGGGTGGTAGTCGATATGGTTCCTGATGAAATACTCCGCGACATTGCAGAGCAAACCCATCTCCGGCACTGAGAACAGGTCAGCTAAATGCACCATCTTCGCTCTGTTTGCCTGGTGACAAAAATATATTTGCAATGAACTTTTTTTTTAATTATAATATTTTTCGGCCAGCCGGCAAGTCAAAGCCGGAAGAGGCGCAAAATAGGGAGGCATGGAGGGAGGCCTTTGCCCAGCAGTGGGACACATAACGGCTACATAAGATAAGATAAGAAGAAGATAATATTTTTTATTATTATTGTATTGGACTGTATGTAACCTGACTTTTATTAAAATAAATAACTTTCGCTTCTTCATAAATACACTAGTGACCCGCCCCGGCTTACCACGGAAATCATCAGTGTTTCTCTACTATATTATGCATGTATTATACATATAAACCTTCCTCTTGAATCACTCTATCCATTAAAAGGAACCGCATCAAAATCCCTTGCGTAGTTTTAAAGATCTAAGCATACATAGGGATATAGGGACAGAGGAAGCGACTTTGTTTTATACTATGTAGTGATATTATTTATTGTCAACAAAATAGGTATAATTTAGATGCTAGAAATCTGACTTACTTGCAGATGATTTTAGGTTTGACTTCCAGTCGGCAAGTATTTAAGTGATGAATATAAATAAATGCATATGTCCGCTTATAGGAAGCCATATATTATGGCTTAAGAGATACTACATACAATCACGCCTTTGCCTTTATCCCTTATGGGGTAGGCAAAACGTAAACGACCTAAATAAAGGTTGTTCCGCCGCGTCTGACAAGTTTTGACTTTACATACATACATATAATCACGCCTTTATCCCTGATAGGGTAGGCAAAGCGTAAACGACCTAAACAAAGGTCGTTCCGCCACGACTGACAAAGTTTTGAGGGTTATTTAAGATATATTTGTAGGTATATTGCTGCAGTGACAGGTTGTCAGCCCATCGCTTAAATTGCATTATACTGAAACCCTCGGATCCAGCATGCCCGGGAGGAGATGCAGCTGGCATATTTTATGTTTTTCTATCTCTCTCTCAGTCCAGCATAAAAGATATATTAATGGGTTAAACTGTCGTTACAAAAAAAAGCCCTAGTAACTATAGCTATTGTGATCGAATTTCTCGTTTATTTATGTCGCAGATTTATTAGATGTACACGTGCTCCTTAATTATCTTGCCGGCTCTATCTGCATAATTTAATCTCTGACATAACTTTGGCGAATACAAGATGTATGAAGACATTCATACATGACAAATTGTACTTCCTAGATCTATTGTCATATATACCGGGTGTAAGGGACAGCGTCCCATAAACTGATAGGGGTTGCTTAGTCAATGACACTGATCAATTTCCACTAGTTTTCTTTTTCAGGGAGTGAAAATACTGACTTTTCCGTACAAATTGTCTGACCGAGGTGAACATTTTCTATGGAAGTCATTTTCTTTTTCACTTCCTGAAAGAGAAGTCTGATGGAAGTTGTTCAGTATAACTGACTGAGCAACCCCTGTCAGTTTGCGGGATGCTGGCCCTTACACCAGGTATATGTCCAATAATTGTCCATGCGTGAAGATTGTCGAAAACTATATACTGAATGAGTTATACAGAACATTACATAGCGTCATAGCAAAGTACAAGGTATAGTAATTCAAGAAACGTTTTAATAACAAAACGTACATTAGAACTGGTATGCAATTGTGCACAATCAGATATGGAGAAACAATAAAATGAAAACTTCGCAGTAAAAAAGGACCAGCTTGGGTCAAAGTCACTCTAACAAGAATTGATGGTATTCAATCCACTCTACATTTAAAATCGATTATACATAAAGTAGGGTAAATATACCGGTAGTTAATCATCTCCCATCCCCTTACCCCGTACCTCACGGGGTCGGCTACCTAACCTAGGTGATTAAACGACGGTACTGGATTTTACACAGGGCGACTGCCATCTGACCTCCGCAACCCAGAAGGGAAACCAGACTTAGATAAGGTCAGAGTTTACAAGTCGCCAATGCATAGCAGTGGCCTCTGACATGGATTAACGACTAATATCTTTGGTGTTAAACGATATAAACCGGGACCAACGACTTAACGTGACTCTTGAAGCACGGACAGAGCGCCGATTAATCGTTCATATGAAATTCGAAAACCGAAAAGCACATTGGTACGTGCTAGGATTCGAAACATGACCTCCTGCTCAGGATGCGAGGGCCTACGCAGTACATTATCAGGCTCCTAAAATAATAAAAAAAATATATATATACCGGTAGGTAAGAGGTACAATAGACATACAGAAAAGATATGTAGGCAGACAAATTATGCTGTTATACCGTTTTATTTGGCACGGATCCCTAAAAATAAACTCATTAGTGCGACATAAAACAACGAGCCATCGTTCACACAATGCGAAAACGTGTGAAAACATGTCGCGTGTGTACAAATGACGTCCATAAAGATAAACATAGCTCAAGGTGCTCCAATTGCTTGCAAATCGCAACACAACGCCTGCAATGGGAGTGTCTAGTCTAGCTCATTTAGCTACATCACGTCGAATGTCATACATATGGTCCCTATGTACAGTAGAACACTGTTTCTCAACATATTTAGATAGGAGCGGAAATCGTGATTTGCTGTAAGTACGACGAAGAAATGCACCTCCGAGAATCAACGTTTTTGGTATCTAGCAGCTTGACCAACAATTTTGATAGACATTTACTTTGAAGTGTTTTATACATACATACATATAACCCCCCCCCCCCCCCCCCCCCCCCTTATTCCTAATGGATTAGACAGAGCGAAAACGACCTAAACAAAGGTCGTTCCGCCACGTCTGACAAAGTTTTGAGGGTTATTTAAGATAGATTTGTAGGTATAGTGCTCTAGTGACAGGTTGACAGCCTATCGCCTAAATGGCAGTATACTGAAACCCTCTCCCGTTAGTTGATTTTTACAGCATGCCCGGGAGGAAATGCAGCTGGCAGATTCTATGTTTTTCTCTCGCTCCCAGTCTAAGTCGCTCAAAGTCCAGTGAAGTGTTTTATATTTTGATATATTTTGTTTAGTTTTGTTTTAGCCAGTAACATCGGTGGTGGCGGACTCCAGGGTCCCAGGTCCCGGAGAGCGAGTCTACGCCCCCCACCGCCGATTTTACAGACTTCCTTCGATAATTAATTAAGGAAATACAAACAACCTGGTTTATGTTAACTTTATTACTATATAAAAACACTTCAAAATAAACGTCTATCGAAATGTTCACCAAGCTGCCAGTTACCAACATCAGCAGAAAAACAGCAACATAGAGGATAGAGCAAATTTGCTTACATGGAATAAGACATCTACTGGAGGGATATGAACATCATAGATATAGATGGATTAAACGTTTCTTAATTCTTTATTGTACACACAGATATTCTTAAAATTAACTTAATCTAGATACATTATGTACAAAGGAACGTGGCGATGGACTGTGTTGTAGAAGAGCCACAGGTAGAGTAGGATAGAGCTTAAGCAGATCAGCAACCAGAGAAGACATACATACATATAATCACGCCGTTATCCCTAATGGGGTAGGCGGAGCGTAAGCGACCTAAACAAAGGTCGTTCCGCCACGTCTGACAAAGTTGTGAGGGTTATTTAAAATAGATTTGTAGGTATATTGCTGTAGTGACAGGTTGTCAGCCCATCGCCTAAATTACAATATACTGAAACTCTCGGATCCTTTAGCTGGTTTTTACAGCATGCCTGGGAGGAAATGCAGCTGGGAGGAAATGCAGCTGGGACTTTTTATGTTTTTCTCTCGCTGCCAGGTCAGCATGGAAGAAATATACAGCAATTACTGATTAAAGTGAAAAATACTAGACTATTCAGCTAGTTTGAGAACCGGTGCAGCAAACCAACAGGGGGACGCGCAAATGAATGATTGCTTACAAGTGCCAGTGATTACTGGCCAGTCTACATTACATTGGCGTGTTTGCTAATGGGAAATATGGATTGGGTATCACTACATAGTATAAAACAAAGTCGCTTTCTCTGTCCCTATATCCGTATGTATGCTTAGATCTTTAAAACTACGCAACAAATTTTGATGTTGTTTCTTTTAATGGATACATACATACATACATATAATCACGCCTTTATCCCTAATGGGGTAGGCAGAGCGTAAACGACCTAAACAAAGGTTGTTCCGCCACGTCTGACAATGTTTTGAGGGCTATTTAGATAGATTTGTAGGTATATTGTTGTAGTGACAGGTTGTCAGCCCATCGCCTAAATTGCAATATACAGAAACCCTCGGATCCCATAGCCGGTTTTTACAGTATGCCCGGGAGGAAATGCAGCTGGCACATTCTATGTTTTTCCATCGCTCCCAGTCCAGCATGGAAGCAAATTTAATGGATAGAGTGATTAAAGAGAAAGCTTTATATGTATAATTCGTGCATAATATAGTAGAGAAACACTGATGATTTCCGTGCGAAGCCGGGGCGGGTCGCTAGTACCATATAAACCATATAGGGAAAAGTATTAACATAGTCTTTATTGAACGTATCTAGTTTTAAGTACTTTTTAACGCCCGGGGTGCCCCAACGCCTACACGCCAGCGGATTTAATGGACGGCAGCTTATCTGCAACACAAGTCGCTGAATTCCTGGCCCCTATGATGTAATTTCTCGTCTTCCATCGACACGCTAAGAAGAAGAACAATACTTTCTCACCTTAAAAATTTAAAATCTACTTTCACAACGAGAATGTGTGCAACCCAATCTGACATACAATTTAGTAGTTTAATAATTCCATGTGTAGCAAATGGATTAGGTTTCTTGTCTATTTTACTACGAAAACAATTCAGACATTATACCAAGGCACAACTACTATAACAAGTTTCTGGCCTAGACCAAAGCTCTCAAACAGGATCCATTTATTTTTCAAAATTCGTATCTTGCCAATCTGGTTTTTAATTTGTTACTTCGATATGTTATTCTCAAGGTTAAATCCAAATTGTCTGTACTTAATTTAAAAGTTTAATGTTTTAAATTGTTGTTAGAATTAGTATAGTACTTCTGAATTCATTACATACACGAAGCAAGAGAATAAATAGCCAAACAACTTAACACTTCAATGATATTTCTTGGCAGAATAAAATAATGTAGTTTATAATTAACTATTTGAATCAAACAAATTGTTAACATGTGACTACAATCAATATGTTGTTACTGATATAGATCATTCTATTTATAACTGTATTATTTGAATTAATTGATCTTTAATAATAACTGCTTTTTGTCTACCTATCACTACATAGTATAACACAAAGTCGCTTTCTCTGTCCCTATATCCTTATGTATGCATAAATCTTTAAAACCACGCAACGGATTTTGATGCGGTTTCTTTTAATGGATAGAGTGATTCAAGAGAAAGGTTTAAATGTATAATACATGCATAATATAGTAGAGAAACACTGATAATTTCCGTGCGAAGCCGGGGCGGGTCGCTAGTTAAAACATAAAAGATGTATGTTCAATGTACATCATCATCTTCCTAACGTTATCCCGTATCTCACGGGGTCGGCTTAATAATCTAGGGGATTGAACGAGGGTACTGGTTTTTACACAGAGCGACTGCCATCTGACCTCCGCAACCCAGAAGGGAAACCAGACCCAATCCTAGATTAGGTCAGAGTTTTCAAGCCGCCAATGCTTAGCACTGGCCTCTGATATGGCTTAACGACTAATATCTACGGTATTAAACGATATTAACCGGGACCAACGGCTTAACGTGCCTTCCGAAGCACGGAAAAAGCACCGAATAAACGTACATATGAAATTCGAAAACCGAAAAACACATTGGTACGTGGTGGAATTCGAAGCACGACCTCCCAGCTCAGGAGGCAGCGGCCCTATCCACTACACCATCGGGTTCTATATGTTCAATGTCCATAGTGCAGAAATAGGATAGACTGCAATGACTTATATAAATGTAACTTAAAGTTTCCAAATCAAACTAATATGACCCAAAACTTTGCTGGGTCTGGTTTATTCATTTGGATCAACAATACAATCTCTGTTTCTGTGGAAATTTTCTAGAGCAGGAATTCAACATGCTAGTGAATATGTCAATGATTCATTTTTAAATGAACTAATGTAGTAGATTTTTAATACATACATATAATCACGCCTTTATCCCTAATGGAGTAGGCAGACCGTAAATGACCTAAATGAAGGTCGTTTCGAAACGTCTGACAAAGTTTTGAGGGTTATTTAAGATAGATTTGTAGGTATATTTCTGTAGTGACAGGTTGTCAGCCCATCGCCTAAATTACAATATACTGAAACCCTCAGATCCCTTAGCTGGTTTTTACAGCATGCCTGGGAGGAAATGCAGCTGGCACATTCTATGTTTTTCTCTCGCTCCCAGGCCAGCATGGAAGAACTTTAATATGAAGATTTTTAATATGTTTGTTTACTTATTTTTTAAAAGGTTATATATACTTCATATTATATTTTTATGTTATTGTAATATACCAGGTGTAAGGGACAGCGTCCCACAAACTATCAACAGGATTGTTTTTCAAAAAGTGAGTGAAATTGCTTTTCCATACAGAATGTACACCTCAATCAGACAATTTGTATGGAAAAGCCAATTTTTTATTTTCACTTCCTAAAAAAATCCTGCTGATAGTTGTTAAGAGTAGTTGACTGAACAACCCCTGTTTGCGGGACACTGTTTCTTACACCTATTATAAGTAGTACATACATACATACATAAATCACGCCTTTATCCCTTACGGGGTAGGCAGAGCGTTTAACGCCTTGTAAAAGGCGCTTTCGCCACGTCTGACAAAAATTGAGAGCAATTTTAGATTGTAATATGTATTGCTTTAGTGACAGGTTATTATAAGTAGTATTATTGTTATATCCACTTCTTGACATCAAATCTCACTTCTATAGGTCTGCTGTAAGAAAGATCTTTATAGAAATAAGCAGCGCTTGTTGTGTCTTTTTTTTTGTGTTTGTGTTTTTTCATGTCTTTTATTGTGTGCAATAAATTGTTAAATAAATAAATAAAAATATGCTCTTAGGAGTACTTGTAAAATCCATAAAAATATGACTTACCTTGTGAGCTCTAGTATCTCCCTCCACATAAGCTATAGGAATGATCCTGTTCTTATACAGCTTGAGCACCTCATCAGTAGAGACAGGTGTAAGGCCCCGGTAAACCGCACCAAACTGGATTTGAAGGAATGAGTCCAGTTTGAGAAGCAGGCCCTTCTCAATGTCATAGTGCAAGCCTCTCACTGCAAAATCTGGCTTGTATTCTAGTTTTAGAATCTCGGGTGGGTACTGAAAAATATAAATAATATTAGTTTTTAGGAAAAAAGCAACTTTAATATGCTTTTACTTAACTGTTAATAAATTAATATAAAGCAAAGCTCATGACTTATCCAATTTTAAACAAGTACTCTGGACAATTTGTAGAATACTTGCAAAAATAATTAATATTCCTTCTGATTTCAATGATTCTTATTATTTTCCAATAAGGCTGATATTCTTATTAAATTACCTTATACTTCTCTAAAAGGACATCCCTTCCAAGATTATAGAGCAGGTGTTCCAAAGATGGTTTATAATGTGCTAGAGTGTAGTCATAGTCAAAACCATACACCTTCACTTCTGATAGGTCCAGCTCATTGCAAGCAAATACTCCACGGGGATTCACATCATTCGGCAGCTTTTTTGCTAGAAAAATAATTAGTTAGGTTACCTCAGTCAATATATATAAATCAAATTGGTATCCAGTTTGATCCAATATGTTTTGTTTTGTCTTAGTTCACTAAGAAGTTGATCGGTGTAGATGTAATTGAATAAATAATACAAGTGTAAAAAAAGAGTAATTATTTATTATAATACTTACATCGGCATTTTAACTTCGTACGGCAATATGCTTCCTTCAGTAGTTGGCGCGTTGAAAACCGCCTGTTCGTCGTTACATCACATGTGCCAGCTGTATTACTGAGCAAACTATAATTAAATCTCCGTATTGCGCCGAATAAAATATTACACGCACTCATTTTCATTGAAAATTGTCAATAAAAAGAAAATAGAAAGGTGATAGAGAGAAGTTAATTCACTAAAACAATCACATTACAAAATTCAAACTCGGTACAAACTGATCAAATCAGAGATCTATTGAATTATTAAACATTTTCACAAATAAATGAACATCGGCAGCTCGTTGCATAATTAATTTTGCTAATCAAGCAAACACGCGCGTCCGTGACTTTCGTTCGATTTTCGAATTGTGACAAACGTCAAACTACAGCTGATTATTACGATTTATTTGCATGACATAAGCTACAAGAGAAATGTGTTGATAATTCTTTGATGACTGTCTTCAGTTTTTTTTTTATTTGCTATTCAGAATAAAGTATGTAGCGATTAATTTATCATAAAAATATTTTATTTATTGCATTATAGCTAACTATTGAGAAATCATCAAATTCATCTAACATTTCGATTGGTACTAATTTTCTGTTACAAAAGTACAAGAATGAATGAAAAGGAAACCGGTTAAAATTTTAGAGATGTGAAGAACGGTTTATTTAGGTTATCGATCGTATCAAATTTCAATCTCAAGCAAATCTTAAGACAAGTTGTTGTTTTTTTAGCTTCGATTTGAACTGATTTATTTTTATTAAATTCAAATACAAAATATCATAACAATATTGTCCAGGCTAGACTCTAGTGAGTTAAATACTACCACCACAGAGTAACTAATAATACTAACGTACAACTACCACGGTTAAAAAATAAGTATGTTCGTCAAGTCATGCCATGGCAAAAGGAACTGGAGCCGAATTTTTTAATCACTCGAACTCCAATGCGCATACGAAAGAGTAACTTTTGCATGCGATTTTCATACTATTTGGTGTGCGAATGTTACTCTTTCGTATGCGAATTCGATACGAGCGGTTCAAAAATGCAGCTCCTGTACCTATTGAAAATTAAACTACAATATCATAAATGAGGAACTGTTTTAATGTGTCAATAAAAATAAATTATATAAATTTTCCTACGATTTTACAACAATTTAATTTGATTTAATTTTAAATAAGTAAGTAAAAGTATTTTCTTGTTCTTGACATTATAACAAAATAAATAGGTATCTGAATCAAAATATTGAAATTATATTTGCGGATAAGCGCTACCAATATAGTTTTTACTTCTGTAACGGAAAGTATGAGTAATGATATTAACATCTTTTGTTCCAAGTTTAAGATTGCAATCATTATCAGCACGAGTGACGAAGCAAAGAGTATACAAAGCGATTTCTAGTTCAGGCGATGTACCGATGAACATAGTATCCACTGGCTTGTCCAATCCTTGTTGATTAAAATGAAACTTTATAACAGCTCCTTTCTGTAAAAAAAATAATACATTATAATTCTTAATACTTCGTAATTATAATTGGGTTAAATTAACAGAACCTCAAAAAATACTAAATCATCTTCAAAAATAATAACTTCCAACCTAACCTAACCTATTGCTTTTCTATATTGAGAATGACTGTGAGGTACAGAAAGTAAATCATGCTTTCTTAATTTTAAACGAGTTGTAATTCTTAACGCAATCATGCTGAAGAGTTCAGGACAATCCACCGTACTTTGGAAAATCTTCATTAGAAACCTTAAATCAGCCGATTCTCTTCTAAGCTGAAGCTGATGATTGAAAAACTTATTTCCTATTATAATATAATTATTCTTCTTAATATATTTCATAAATATATTATAAGAAAGTATATAAAAAAAATCACTAGGTATATAAATACTTACATCGCCAAGTCGTTGGTATTTTAAATATCCTAGATAATTGACTCGATTAGCTGTTTCTTCTCTAGAAAAATATATCCAATCATGTAGACCTGAAAATTAACATAATCACGTCATATAAGTACAACCAGCTATTTGTTTAATTAAAAAAAGATAAGAAAAGAAAGAGCTTTCTGAAGCTTACACGTGCCTCAAAATTAAATTAAAAATGTGTAAAATATTATTATGTCAGTAGTAGGTATTGACTAACCTTGAACAACTCCATTCTTTAATTCTGATACAAAAACATGTTCGAATCCTGAACTGCTTATTTTACCTTTTCCTCTAGAATATAAATTAAACCATAGTTGTTTCAAAAAATCTCTTTGCTGTCGAGGATCTGCTGAAACGTAACCTGTAAAATGTAGGTATATATTAAGTATAATTTTACTTTATTTAGTTATCGTAGTTTCTGCTTAACTGCCTCCGTGGTTTAGTGGCTAGTGCCATGGACTCCCGATCTGGAAGTCCTGGGTTTGATTTCCAGGGGGGAAACACAAAGTTGATATTTAAGAATTTATCACTTTGTGAATTTTTCCCCAGTTTGGTTAGGACATTGCAGGCTGAATCACCTGATTGTCCGAAAAGAAAAATATTTCGTGCTTCAGAGGGATTGTTAAGCTGTCGGTCTCGGTCGCTGTCTTTGATAGTGGTTGTTACTCAAACCATGTCAGAGGCCTGATAGGTGTGCTACTAGGCGATTTAAAATCTCTGACACCGGGGTTCATCAGGTCAATAGACTCGATACCCACTCGACAGTAGAAGAACCAGCCACTCAACACAGGTTTCTCAATTTTCAGCAATTTGTTAAGTCGCTTACCCTTTTCCTTGAGGAAGTTCATTAGGTGTCGAATAACTACAGTATTCATAATAACGTCCATGAAAGCATTCTCTTCATTGCGTTCCTATAATATTAATCAAAAATTCAAATAATACTAGGTTAAATTATTCTATTACTATTTCCGTAAAACTGAATAAAAACTGTTTGTTAAATAGAAAAAATAATACCTTACTTCATATTATAATTTTATTTATGTATGATATTATAATGTTACCTACTATCGGTATTTATAATTATAACTTTTGGTGGTATTATAATTTTACTTACATTGGGCGTAACGTGTTCGTTAATCATGGTATCTCTTTCATAGTTATCTAGTAATGGCACCAGTTTCTGTACTGTAGGAATATTCCATGCATCAGAAGCAACCGATAATAATCTGAAAACCAAAATAAGCAAACCATCTCGTAAACATGTCACCAAACCACCAATCAATCATGTTATGAAATTAGTTTCGAGATACATCAGATCATTGCATTGTATTTACTATGTTGCAAAGTGTGTGTTCTTTTTTAAATATAGTAAATAAATACTGTAAACATACGGTTGCGGTGCTTTGTCGTCGGCAGATTGGGATGTCGTCTTCTGTTGATAATTGATAGTTATATATTTGGCTGCATTATTGGTGTCTTTCCTCAATAATTCTTCACTCAGTGCTTGTATTTCAGCATCGGTAGGTCCATTTTTGTTACCTTGGTTATTATTTTGATTGTTGTTGACTAAACTGCTAGGCAAGACTGGGCTTCCTGGTCTGTTAGTGGGAGTGATGTTTCCCGATGGCCTCGTTGGTGTGTTGTTGTTGATATTTTGTGTAGATGGCTTTTGAGTTGTGTAAGCATTTGGTTTATTTGATCCTCCGACAATAGAACTAAAGCTCATAGGTTTTGATGGTGGTGGCACAGTTCCTCTTATCGTTGATGGTGTAACAGATTGCGTTACTCCTCCAAGATTGTTATTACCTTGTAAAATATTACTATAACTTGGTAGTTTCGGTGGTCCATTTTGATTTTTTGGATTGTTATCAAAAAAGTTTATAAGATCCTTAACTTTACCAGCACCAGCAGTAGACTTTTGTGTTGTGAATTGAGTAGCAACATAATCTCGCTTTCCTGATGGTTGAGGCTGAGGTCTCTGTGTTGGAGTTGGAGTTATAACGTGGTCTTGAGTCGTAAACTGCTGAGGTTTTTGAGTTGTATGCTGTGGTGCAACATAATCTCGCTTGTCATTACTCTGAGGTTTCTGAGTTGGATTTTGTGGTGCCACATAATCATGTTTATCGTTATTCTGTGGTTTCTGGGTTGGGAGTTGGGGTGCAACATAATCGCGTTTTGCAGATGGTGTTGTCGAAGGCTTTATTGTCACCTGTGCAGATGTAGGTGGTGAACGTTGTGACCCTAATGATGGAAATTGAGCGTTGTAATCATTATTTGATGGCGCAACATAATCTCTTTTCGGCCACGCTGATCCACCTGTTTCATGCACTAAGAAATCTGTCGTAGGATTGTAACGCTGCTGTTTATTATATTCAAGCCCTGAAAATAAAACAAGAATTAGATTAGGTACATAATCACCCCAATAACATCACTATAAAAATTAGAACCTACAAAATTATGAAGTACTACCTCTCAAAATAATGGCGGTGCATACGTAAACATGAACGTTCTGCTTACTTTGTAAGAGATACAATAGGCCTGATTATGTGTTTGAGAATGTACCTTTTGTAGAATAACATCCAATCTGATACATTTCTTTTTAATAACTATTTAAATAGTTTGTTATCATATGTACATGTATGTCAATTCAATAGCCAATCTAAGTAAACGTGTCAAGCCTCTTGAGACCTTTGACTTGTGTCTTTGAGATATATTAGTAATACGTTTAATGATTTCCAGTATTATACATATCTAATAAAAAAAAACACTGCGTTACGTAGGTATCTACTCTACTAACGGTCTCTTACTGATTATCATTATTATTTATTGATTTTAATTAATGAACAACACTATATAATAAATTTATAATTTTCTGTTATTTAATGAAATCCGTAGTATTTTGGCTTAGAATAAGAAACAAAACTCATGAATACTAGAAATATTGTCTTGTCAAAACTGAAAAAAGCAACATAAATTCATACATACCATGACTAAAACATATCACTACCGATAAAAGTATAAAAACATTAAAAACTTGCATTTTAGTAATAAAAATTATCCCATCAGAACAAGAAAACAAATTGACTAGTATAGTTGACTAAGTTTTGCTTCAATATGAGAGCGAATGATCTTGTTTCGTGCGTTCTGATTCTGAATGAACTGAGCTCACGGCCACGTCTCGTCTCGATCCACAAGGCACTGCAAGGAGCCAAGTAAAGCAGCTTCATTACGTCATACAAATCTACGCTCAACAGACATCGTCAATGTAAACTTCGAAAATAATCACTATGTCTACGTAGTAACGGTGGTCTTAAGGTGAAATTAAGATCACGTTAAGAACCTTCTGGTGCTTATAATGTACCTGAAATAGTACATGGTTTATTTAGGGAAACTTCACAAAAATGACTCTATAATATTACTAAGACCGTAGTTTATATTCATGGATCATTATATTAAATAGGTATGGCAAACCAGGAAGATAACAATTTGTTATGATATGGAGGTCGATCATCCTTTACATAACAAATTGAAAAGTGTGATCTACTTTAGGTTCTACAATGGAAGAATATAAATTTATTATTATTGATAAACCACGTACAAGTTCTACGTTCCTAACTAGAATGCGACCTTGATGCAACTTGATCACGACATCACAATTATTTTTAGTTTAGTTTTAGTTATAACTAAATAGTCACACACGTATCCGTCAGGACAGGCCGAGCGTTAACCGTCCTAGAAAAGGAAGTTTACGCTCAAGTTCGTCATTTTAGGAAGTACAAACTATGTTTTTCTTTAGTGGTAGGTCAGCCTATCGCCTAAATTGCAAAACTCTAAAACCCTTGTTTCAATCTACTAACTTTTACAATACACCAAGGCATTGAAACATCTAAAACATGTTTTCATATCACTAGTCGATGAAAATGTTTTTATTTTTGTATGTTGTCAAAACTATTTTTTTATTTTATAAATATCTATGTAGTAGCTTGAACTTCGATTAATGTACTTATTATATTTAATGTAATGTATTTAGGATACACATTTAACTACGTTTGCACTATCCCGCTTACAGCTACGCCTATGTTGTACTTGTCTTTTGTTGTTTGATTTGTTTTCTTACGTGCAATAAAGTATTTTTATCTTATCTTTATCTTATTTATTATTGTTACATGTTTTTCAAAATTACTATAATTATTTTAAAAACAAACTAAAGTAAAGCCTTCACTTGTATACTACATGTATCTGCCTAATGGCATTCAGAGAAAATATAACACACACACACACATACACACACTCACACACAAGACAATAATATGAGATTTATTGGTATTATCATCTATTTCTCCTTTCCTATTTTCTTTTCTCAATGTTTGTAGTATACACTTATGTGGCACTTATTGATTCAAACAAACTACATAGATTAATAATAGGTACAGTATGTTTAGCTCTCAAATAAGGAATAATGAAATACAATTAGTCCGAGGGGTGGGAACCTGATGACCTGCATATCTTTAGGCTTATCTCAGGCATCAGGCTCCCACAATTCAAATTTTAAGGATCTATTACTTTTAAGATGTTTCTACATTACAGCATGTAAAACTTTAGTTGTGGAGAAAAATAAATGATTTATTGTATTATTTATTATAAGCTGTCAATTCATACTTTAATCATAAGTTCAGTACAATATGTCTTAACTTAATCAATACTATTTCGAAGATTTCATTGATATTGTTTTGAAAATGTTTTGAGATTGCTTGCATGCAAATTGCCAACAAATTGCAGAGTGTAAAAACGAGTTTCAGCTGTCAGAATCATTCATTCGTGATTCATTCACGCACGCATTCATATTTCATTCATAACCGGGCCGGCTGACGGCTGTTTATTTTGTTTGAAAGTTTTTAAAAAAATGCCTTAAATGCATTAATAATTTACCTAGATTTATAAATTCAAAAATATGAAGAGTAACTTACACCCATTTGAACTGTTTTCCTGCTTTGCAATATGGATATTTATCAATGTCTACATTATGTTCAAGTTGTACCAGTCGCAATCAGGTAAATATAAAAACTACAATTTTATTAAAATTAAATTATTATTCATCTATCATTATTCACTGTTCAGAATAAACGTAACAAACCAGCTGGTTGAAAATATGAATGTCGGTATGTTTTATATTGTATCTTCCTGTCCTACCACTCTGATAGTAAAAGGAAGGAAATCATATGATTTGTATAAAAATATTGTAGCACTAACTTTCTGCCCTGTGGTTGGTTTTACTCGTAGCCTTTTCCCTTGGGTATGCAACATTTTCAGCACTAAAGCAAACCACTAATACAAACATTAATTATATATTTTTCAGAAATGTTAGATGGAGATCCAGGCTTGATAAATGAAATGCCAGATTTGCAGCCAGGATGGAGCTTCTTACCAAGATTGAAAGACACATCTGACATTGAATGGAATAGTTTCAAATATTTTATTCATTTATCATGGTCATACCTAATATTCCAATTTCTAATAACTGAAATCATTAGAAAAACCAAACCATGCTATTTGAAACACTGGTATATCCTTTCCAATATGATATTTGTAGCTCTTCATTTGGGTTGTAAGCAATTATTTCTTATACTTTTACAACCGCTGCTGTATGCTGGTATTATATTCTGCGGAGGTAAAAAGTGGAGCGTTTGGATCACAAGTTTGGCATTGCTTACATTTTACAATTCATTGAAGTACAGATCTGCATTCTGGTTGTTTTTGGATCATGAAGGCATGGTTGATGAGGAAGTGTACTTGATATTGTTCAGCATGCCCTGGACTGAGCTAAGATGCATCAGCTATAGCCTTGATTATATAGACAAAGCTAGAAAGGGAGAGGGAGAAAACTCCTCAAAAGCAGAAAGCTTGATTGATATGCTGAGTTACTGCCTCTATGTACCTCTGTTATACATGGGACCAATCATTCTATATGATGACTTCAAGAACAGTTTTTCTACACCTATTGACAAACTATCTATCAGGCTCAAAATATTTGTTTGGGAAATGTGTATATTTTTGACATACACTTTTTTGTTGGACTTGGCTTTGCATTACATCTATTTTTATGCAATGCATGTTGATATGCAGGTATGTGTTTTAAAGAGTTTGATTTATTCATATGTATTTTATTCTTGATGATATTAATTTGTGTTTTTATATTTCAGATAGTACGGATGCTGCCACCTCTAGCACTTTGTGGTGGTGGGTTGTGGATGGGTGCACAGTTCCATATGAAATATGTGATAGCATATGGTACAACTTCAGCCTTTGCCAGATTAGATAATATGGAAACCCCACCTACACCCAGATGTATAGCTAGAATACATATTTATTCCCAAATGTGGAAATATTTTGATGTTGGTCTTTATAGATTTTTGGCAAGGTATGTAAAATATAAGCTTGTAAAATAGTATGTCTTTGAAAAAATATATTTAATTTTACTCTTTTAGATATCTCTTAATAATTTGCATTTTAATTTGCAGGTACATCTACAGACCTGGTTTTGAAGTCATATCAAAGCAGTACAATTTACCCAAGCTTGCCATCAAGATGATAGCATCCTTTGCTACATTTGCATTTGTGTTTATGTGGCATGGGACTATCAAGCGAATACTTGTTTGGTCAATATTAAATTACTTAGGTATCATTTTGGAGTACCTGGGTAAAGAATTGTCTGAGACAAACAAGTACAGATGGTTTAAGAAGAATGTGTTATTAACTGAGACAATGGAAACTAGATTTATAGCAATGCTTTGTGTTCCACTTTTATTTATATCAGTTGTATCAAACTTCTACTTGTTTGCTGGTACTGAAGTGGGGGATTTATTTTTCGAATCTTTCTACGGTCTCTCGTTTACAAATTGGAACACTATAATTATATCAGTAGCTTTATATTGTTGCTGTGTGGTCTCCATGGCTCTACAAGATGTTCCATCCAGGACATATTTGAAAAAAACAAAAGTGAAGGTTCTTGCTCAATAAACAAGATAAATAAAACTCAATTTTCCTACATAATTCTAGTCAAAGATAAGCCCGCGCGTTGTGATACAATTGTGAGTAATAGTTATACTAGCCTTGCCACTACACAAGAAATGCACAAATAGGTAATAGTAATAAAAAAAAGGAAACAGCATAATTGTAACAGTAACGAATTTATTAATAATACTCTTATTCAAATAGCAATCAGTTGATATGTGTTGGACCCTTTGAGCAGTAAATAGGAATGTAGATGCATAGCTTCTATGAGATCGTTTGGATCGCCCGGTACTCCCGCCGCTTTATGTATTTGTATCAGTTCCTGGCGGGTGAACACGTCCTTGCCCAGCTGATGTGAACGACGCGTCAGCACGTCCAAATACTTCTTCAGCTGTGAAAAAATAATTATTAAGAAGTTTAGTTTATTTTGAATTTTCGCAATAGCATTTACCGTTTTACGCTAAAGTATCTTTGATGTATTTTAATTTCGGTTAGTTTAACCGCAATGGAAGTTATTTAGCTAGTTAAAATTTTTACACATAAATTATTGTATCTTCATAAATTGTCTCATCACAAGTTATCTATTTTAGTTTATGTTGACCGAGTGAGTAATTAATAATGAACAATCTCACAAAAAAACAAGTGTATATTGACTTTGTATACCTCATGTAATAATAAGATAATGAATGACGAACAAAATCTACATTGTGTCAGTGACATTCCTAACAAGGATTGTTTTGTGATATAACTATGTATTTAATGATATTGCCACCTTTATACAACATATTTTTTACAATTTTACACTGAATAAACATTCTTACTGTAACATAAGTAGTTGTTTACCTTATTCCTTGAACTGACTCCCGAGCCATTGATAGACCTCGATAGTTGTATGTTTCCGAATTCGTCGCTAAACGTGTCCATCAAACTATGTTTCACTAGGCTTATAACGTCATTGGCGTCCTTGATCGTCGCTTCTTCCCTTAGCTCTGCTCTTGCTCTGGCCTAGAATAAAGAATAAGATTTCGTAAATAAACCAATACACAAAGTCAACATTCTGTGTTAGCTTGGAAAAAGGTCTTAAGCCGTTACTCCAACGCACCAAAACTTACCCCCGCGGGGCAGAGAGGGGAAGGGTATCACAAAGATTTTCCTTCCCCTCTGCCCCGCGGGGGTATGTCTCGTGGGTCAAAGCTGGAGTCACGGCTTTATCGTAACAAAATTCTTCTATTAAAGTGCTGATATGTCACATAATATAATTTAATTATTAAAAGTTTCAGAAGTTGAAGTTATCTGTGAAAAGAAATCACGTGTTTCACACTATACATTTTTACATACATATCACGTCTATATCCCTAATGGGGTAGGCAGAGCGTAAACAACCTTAACAAAGATCGCTCCGCCACGTCTGACAAAGTTTTGAGTATTATTTAAGATATATTTGTAGGTACATTGCTGTAGTGAAACGTTGTCAGCCAATCGCCTAAATTACAATATACAGAAACCCTTGAATCCCTTAGCTGGTTTTTACAGCATGCCCGGGAGGAAATGCAGCTGGCACATTCTATGTTTTCATGTTGCTCCCAGTCCAGTATGGAAGAATGTTTCACATCTTGTTTGCAATATTTACCTGCGTAAGTCTAATACAAGCTTCAAGTTGCCTGGTAGTAATCGGCGTGCCGTCACATCCGTCTTGGTGATTATTTCTCAATTCCAAGTAGAAATTCTGCAGTGTGGTTGCTGCTTCAGTACTGAGTTTCGGGTGCACATATCGCCTCGCGTACGCAATGTATTTGCGGAGTAAAACCAACGGTAAGGTGTCGATTACTTCGTCAGGTTTCAGTCGCAATCTTTTGCTGAAATGGGTTTACAAAATCTAATTAATTTTTAATTATTTTTCGTATGGAATATTGAGTGCTAAATTCCGAATTATTTATGCATGAAAGCACATTTAACAGATAAAGTTTTGCTGACCTACTATTGCCAATTTTTGATGATATAAATTATAAAGCCTACCTAAGAGAAGCATCGCTGTCGCTCTGGCTTGTATTAAAACTTATATTAAGCTTGCTGCTTTCGCCTGCATTTTTTTTCTTCTGACCGGAATGCATCGCCAGTACATGTTCCGAAAGCATGGCGTCAATTTTCTGTAAAAATAATTTCAATATTTATTGTTTTCATGCATATAGTCACGCCTTTATCCCTAATGGGGTAGGCAGAGCGTAAACGACCGAAACAAAGGTCGTTACACCACGTCTGACAAAGTTTTGAGGGTGATTTAAGAAAGATTTGTAGGTATATTGCTGTAGTGACAGGTTGTCAGCCCATCGCCTAAATTACAATATACTGAAACCCTCGGATCTCTCAGCTGACTTTTACAGCATGCCCGAGAGGACTTATTCTATGTTTTTCTGTCGCTCCCAATCCAGCATGGAAGTAATTTATTGTTTTTTGTTACTCAAATAAAGGCTATACTTTCTTTATAAAAATACTAACCTCATCGGGTTGATCCAGAAGTATAAAAACCAGATCAAATCTCGATAGAAGAGCAGAATTTATTTTCAAGTTTTCAACAACTGTTTTGGCTCTGAAAAACAATTAATCCCAGTTACATAGTGATCACTTAGTTACATAATGTTCCGCCGTTTCCGTGGGAATACGCGGCGCACAGCTCCTGAGTCAGCTTAGTTGTAATAGAGCTATGTTATTTAATTTTTAGGTCTAATTTATTTGTAGTGTATTTATAGTATTGTTTATTAGATTTAAGTTTATAATGTATAGTATTTTATGTATTGATATGAGCCTCAGTTGCCTGAAATAAAACAATAAATAAATAAATAAAATAAAATTACATGTCATAAGTTACATTATACTCGTAGGTTCACTAGGTATTCTTATATTTACGCCCAAAGTATGCGACGTATAAGTGGCGTAACTATAGGGTGGCAGGACTGGCAAAATGCCACGGGCCCCCGACCCAAGAGGCCGCAACCTTACATTTTTAACAAAAATTGTGCGTGCTTATCTGTTAGTTTTTGTGAAAAGTCGAACTTGCTTCGCTCCCGTTGTAATACTTTTTTTGCATGTTTAACCATTCATTCTTGTGATAAGTCGAGATCACTTCGCTCGCGTTGATTTTACTTAATTCTTTTGCAAGTTTATCTACAAGGTGGCGCAAAAGAAGTCATCCGATGTTGTTTGGCTCTCATTTTTTTTCTAAATGAAAAACTTCGAATCTGTTTTTTGATTATATTTATTTGCACCTTTAGAATTTTACTGGTCAAGTCGAGAAGATGATATCGGCCAAATGGGCGCCGTTACAATTGATTGCCATACGGGCTCGTTTTATGGCATTTTTCATCACTTCGGCGAGAACTTCGGGCGACAGATTCTCGCACTCGTGTCGAATGTTGTCTTTGAGGGCTTCCAAGGTCTCAGGCTTGTTGACGTAAACACGAGACTTCAAAAAACCCCATAAAAAGAAGTCCGGGACCGTTAAATCGGGCGATCTGGCCGGCCAGTGCAAATCGCCAAAACGAGAGATTAGGCGACCCGGAAATGCCGCCTTCAGAATGTCGGTTGTGGCTCGTGCAGTGTGCGCCGTTGCCCCGTCCTGTTGGAACCACATGTCCTCCAGTCCCAATTCGTCCAATTGCGGCAGAAAAAATTCGGTCAACATGGCCCTATAGCGCGCACCGTCCACTGTTGTCGTTTGACCCGCGGCGTTCTCGAAAAAAAATGGCCCGATGACTCCTCCAGCGTGAACAGCGCACCACGCAGTCACTTTGAGCGGGTGTAACGGCTCCTCGTGCATCACTCGTGGATTCTCGGTGCCCCAGAAGCGATAATTTTGCCGATTCACGTAACCGCTGAGGTGGAAATGAGCCTCATCGCTCATGATGATTTTGGTCGAAAAATTGTCCAATTCTTCCTCGAGATTGAGGATGGCTTGGGCGTAGGTTACGCGCGTTTGGCGGTCGGCAGGCAGCAGCTGATGCACGGTCTGGACTTTGTAAGGAAACATCTTCAAGTCTCGCACCAAAATTCGCTGCAAGGACCGCCGGCTGAGGCCCAATTGCGTGGCACGTCGTCTGGTCGATGTTTCGGGGCTCACTTCAACGTCCTCGGCTACAGCGGCGATATTCTCGGCAGAACGGGCGCTCCGGGGCCGGCCACTCTTAGCAACGTCTCGTGTGGTCCCATACTCTTCAAGGTTGGTGGCTAAACGTCGCAGTGTTTGCGCAGTCGGTGTCGGACGGCCGGGGAATCGGCGACGGAATTCGCGCTGCGCCAACACCACAGACGAATTGTTACTCAAAAAAATAGACACGATTTTTCCGCGTTCTTGGGGAGTGTATCGCTCCATGGCTTGTTCACTTGTATTCTGCATCTGTCTAGTCCACAAATGTCAAAACAGATTTGACATTGGCGGCCATTTGCAAAAATGAGAGCATCTTCCAATAGGGTGATTTCTTTTGCGCCACCTTGTATTAATTTACGTGAAAAACCGAGCTCCCTTCGCTCGCGTTACGTTTTAATTGTTCTGCGTGTTTCGTATGTTTGGTCGTTAGAAAAGTCGAGCTCGCTTTGCTGGCGTACCTAATATATTAATTCTGTTTCCGTTACCTATGTATCACACTTGGGGAAATAAATTATAATATTATTTTCACTAGGACGCCAAAAGAAAAAGATTTTCGTGCTTTGGAGGGCACGTTAACCCGTCGGTCCCAGTCGCTGTCTTTACTAGAGGTCGTTACTCAAACCATGTGCTACTAGGCGGTTAAAAAACCACTGGCACCAGGGTTCATCGGGTCGATAGACTCGATACCCACTCGACAGTAGAAGAAGACTGGGACGCCGGAGGGCCCCATCCGAAAAAATTGCCACTGGTCTCAAATGGTATAGTTAAGCCACAGCGACGACGTATACCTACTTGTTGTAACTACCCCCGTTGAGATTAGCGGCCGCTAGAACAGGGCGACTGATACGCGACTGCGACGTATACCTACCTGTTGTAACTACCCCCGTTGAGATTAGCGGCCGCTAGAACAGGGCGACTGATACGCGACTGCGACGTATACCTACCTGTTGTAACTACCCCCGTTGGGATTAGCGGCCGCTAGAACAGGGCGACTGATACGCGACTGCGACGTATACCTACCTGTTGTAACTACCCCCGTTGGGATTAGCGGCCGCTAGAACAGGGCGACTGTTACGCGACTGCGACGTATACCTACCTGTTGTAACTACCCCCGTTGAGATTAGCGGCCGCTAGAACAGGGCGACTGTTACGCGACTGCGACGTATACCTACCTGTTGTAACTACCCCCGTTGGGATTAGCGGCCGCTAGAACAGGGCGACTGTTACGCGACTGCGACGTATACCTACCTGTTGTAACTACCCCCGTTGGGATTAGCGGCCGCTAGAACAGGGCGACTGATACGCGACTGCGACGTATACCTACCTGTTTTAACTACCCCCGTTGGGATTAGCGGCCGCTAGAACAGGGCGACTGATACGCGACTGCGACGTATACCTACCTGTTGTAACTACCCCCGTTGGGATTAGCGGCCGCTAGAACAGGGCGACTGTTACGCGACTGCGACGTATACCTACCTGTTGTAACTACCCCCGTTGAGATTAGCGGCCGCTAGAACAGGGCGACTGTTACGCGACTGCGACGTATACCTACCTGTTGTAACTACCCCCGTTGGGATTAGCGGCCGCTAGAACAGGGCGACTGTTACGCGACTGCGACGTATACCTACCTGTTGTAACTACCCCCGTTAGGATAAGCGGCCGCTAGAACAGGGCGACTGTTACGCGACTGCGACGTATACCTACCTGTTGTAACTACCCCCGTTGGGATTAGCGGCCGCTAGAACAGGGCGATTGTTACGCGACTGCGACGTATACCTACCTGTTGTAACTACCCCCGTTGGGATTAGCGGCCGCTAGTACAGTCGCCCGCGCGGCCAGACTGCAGACCACCCCGCCCTTCGCCACGCTCACTCGCCGCTGCTCCATGGCTTCTAGGAGGCTGCTGTGGTGTGCTGTCATCTGAGGAATAATCATGGATGGATAAATGGTCGATTTCAAACAAGAAAGGAGAAGTACTCCCGTAATCATTATATTATATCATCTTCAACAAAAACCGAAAGAAATGATCGGTTAAGTAGCTTAGATTGTTTGCCGACTTTCAAGCTACCAAAAACTACAAATGTGTATGGTAAAGGACATGAGAATATATCCTTAAAAATATTCTTAATCAATTGCCAAAAGATGTTCTGTCGAATGTATTTAATAACATGGAGAAATGCAAAGTAATACTAAAAAAAAACATCTTGATGTAAGTTATTTTTTTTGCCTCTTATTTATGTATTCATACATACATACATATAATCACGCCTTTATCCCTTTATTCATAAATCAGTATAATGTGGCGATCACGATCTCATTCGCTTTACGCATAAACCTAACTTAGGTTTTAGATTTAAGCGTCTTATTTTAAGTATAACACTGTACTTAAAAGTTTCTTGAATAAACTGTTTAAAAAAAAAACGGAGAAGCCTAAGCCTATAATGAAAGGCTAGCCAGGCCATAGGGCATTCTCGGCGAGCGAAAAACCAGTGCATACATTTCTCACTGTCGCAAGACGATTTGCTGCTGGCTTCCATAGCGATTGTCCCGTAGCTGAGCCGTTCAGATATATTTCGGATCACCGGAATCCATACAAAAAGGTCTTCGGACTTTTCTTGATGTTATTGTTTAAATTAGTAAAATTTTTACATAGTCTAGTTCTTCCATGCTGGATTGGGAGTGATAGAAAAACATAGAATGTGCCAGCTGCATTTCCTCCCGAGCATGCTGTAAAAACCAGCTAAGGGATCTGAGGGTTTAAGTATGTTGTAATTTAGGCGATGGGCTGAAAACCTGTCACTATAGCAATATACTTACAAATCTATCTTAAATAACCCTCAAAACCTTGTCAGACGTGGCGGAACGACCTTTGTTCAGGTCGATTTCGCTCTGCCTACCCCTTTAGGGATAAAGGCGTGATTATAAGTATGTAGTTTTTACATACCTTATCCAGTTCGTCGACGCAGCAGACCCCTTTATCAGCCAGTACCAAAGCACCGGCTTCTAAGGCGAAATCCCCTCCCGCTTCCCGACCGAGCGCCACTGTTAGCCCTCCAGCGGAAGCAGACGCACCGCAGACGTACACTCCTGGAAATTTCATTCTTCATTCCGGTCCTAAATATACAAGGTCCCACCAGTCTTTGTAATAGGCAAAAAAGATCGTCACTCATTATAAAAGTGACAAATTACTGCAAAACTGAATTATACAAGCACAGCCAAACAGGATATAAATCAATAGAATGTATCTGAATGAGTAGAACAAGGTGGTAACGACCAATCGAGGTCAAACCGCCCCTTCGCACGGAAATTATCAGTGTTTCTCTACTATATTATGCATGTATTTTACATATAAACCTTCATCTTGAATCACTCTATCCATCAAAAGAAACCGCATCAAAATTTGTTGCGTAGTTTCAAAGATTTATGCATACATAGGGATATAAGGACAGAGAAAGCGACTTTGTTTTATACTATGTAGTGATACGCATAATTTCACTTTCATAAGAGCCCGATGGTGTAGTGGATAGGGCCGCTGCCTCCTGAGCGGGAGGTCGTGGTCCGCATCGCACCACGTACCAATGTGTTTTTCGGTTTTCGAATTTCATATGTACGTTTATTCGGCGCTTTTTCCGTGCTTCGCAAGGCACGTTAAGCCGTTGGTCCCGGTTATTATCGTTTAATACCGTAGATATTAGTCGTTAAGCCATGTCAGAGGCCAGTACTAAGATCCGGGATGAGGATACATACATACAATCACGCCTTTATCCCTAATGGGGTAGGCAGACCGTAAACGATCTAAGCAAAGGTCGTTCCGCCACGTCTGACAAAGTTTTGAGGGTTATTGAAGATAGTTTTGTAGGTATATTGATGTAGTGACCGGTTGTCAGCCCATCGCCTAAATTACAATATACTGAAACCCTTGGATCCCTTAGCTGGTTTTTACAGCATGCCCGGGAGGAAATGCAGCTGGCACATTCTCTGTTTTTCTCTCGCTCCCAGGCCAGCATGGACGTATGTATGTACCTATATTTATTAGTAGGTATACGCATAATTTCGTCTATATAACTACCTCTAGGAGCGGCATGAGCAGCTGCTTGCAGTAACCGGGACTTCCCCAATCCAGGGTCTCCCACCACCAGGATGTGAGGGTTAGACCGTGGCCCGTTGTCATACTCCGTTCCACCTAGCAGTCCTAGCATTAGACCCGCCTTTACTGCTTCATGTCCAAATATTGAGGGGCAAAGCGAGTGAACTAGAAGTCTGAATACGTCTTCTGATGCGTGGATTTCCTGTAGAGCATTGTGTAATCTTAGTAAAAAAACGAGACTGATCATTCCGTGCTATGCTATTTATTGGTTTAACAGGCTCCGTGGTCTTACGGTCTGAGCCATGGGCTCACGATCCGGAGGTCCCGGGTTCAATTCCCGGCAGGAGACAATGACTGTGTTGTTGTTTCTAGTTTGGTTAGGACATTGCAGGCTAAACACCTGATTGTCCGAAAAGTAAGATGATCCATGCTGTTGGATGGGCATGTAAATAGTCGGTCCGGCGCCTGATTTCTCTCTGGTCGTGTCAGTTAATGTGTTCCATCAGAATAAGTGATTGAAGGAATACAGAGTGCACCTGTGTGTAGCGTAAACACTTGGACACTAAAAACTAGTCCTGCGCAGTTGGCCGATCTCTGGCAGATTGGCCGCCATCACCGAAAAATCGGTAGGACTACTATTTATTGATTTGCACTTTTGATTCTACCAAAAACTTGACTCCTTCCTTTTCGCACCATTGAAATTACGAATGCAATATAAACTACTTATTTACTAATTAGATTTGTCTGTATCTTGGAGAGATTTATACAATCTAATTTTGAAACTAATTGAAGATTTCTATAATATTACCTGTATGGCATAGTAATCTTTCAATGTGAATGCGAGTGTAGGATTGCTCAGGTTTCTCTGACTGTGTATGGAAACTGCTTCAATGTACAGTTGCAGTAGCCTTGCCGCTCTTTTTCCATCCTCACCACCTTTGCTTTCTCCTCGGACCTGGAATAAAACAAAAAACTATACTAGAAGCAGAAGAAAGATAAAAATAATTTATTGCTTTATAAAAATTCCAAATAATATTTTAGACATAACCTAACTTAAAACTAGGAAATCAGGCAAAAGGGAGTGACTCAGCTTTATGCATGCGTAGAGTCGCTGCACGACACTACGTAGCGCTGATTTTCAGTCTCCTTAAGGTCTTATGCAAGTTAGTTTGGTATGCAGAAGATTACAATATAGACGGAGTAACAGTTAGTCCGACGCATTATAAAAATAAAATAAAAAGCCTTTTATTTCCAAGAACTTAAATAGCATTGAATTAGGTTATTATAGTTATTTTCTTATTTTTCTTAATGTGTAAGTAACTCTTCGTATGAATAATGTGTTAGTAACTTAGTATTAATGTAGGTATATGTGTTAGTTTAGTTTTTATCTTGTTCTCAGATCCCTCTTAGGGTGAAGGCCGACGCATTAACTGCTGCGAAAAAAATGTGTGAGTGAAAGAAATATACCTACTGCATTCGTTCGCACGGAAAAAGTCACGTAGTCAGGCAGGCAGTACGTTTTTATAGTACTTTTAGATTGTGGAAGTTGCGGTTTAAACTCTGACACCAGAGTTTATTGGGTCCATCGACTCTAAATCCACACGACGGAAGAATAAATAGGTAAGTAACTGACTCAATCAAGGATTAGCTCAATGCTATTTTATTCTATGTGAAATAAAAGATACCCCATTAGGGCTAAAGGCGTGATTTTATGTATGTATGTATGTATGTTTAAAAGATGAGATGAGAAGAGCCCGATGGTGTAGTGGATAGGGCCGCTGCCTCCTGAGCGGGAGGTCGTGGTTCGAATCCCACCACGTACCAATGTGTTTTTCGGTTATCGAATTTCATATGTACGATTATTCGGCGCTTTTTCCGTGCTTCGGAAGTCACGTTAAGCCGTTGGTCCCGGTTAATATCGTTTAACACCTTAGATATTTGTCGTAAAGCCATATCCGAGGCCAGTGCTAAGCTTTGGCGGCTTGAAAACTCTGACCTAATCTAGGATTGAGTCTGGTTTCCCTTCTCCGCAACAAACAAGAGCGACCTCTGTGTAAAAACCAGTATCCTCGTTCATCATCATCGTATGGCGTTTCCAAAAATGCGACTTTAAAATTTGATGTCGGAGTTAGCAATCCATTGCTTTGCCTCCGGTGTTAGCTGGTGAAGCCCCTCGAATCCGCTGCTGAACTTTCGTGTAGGGCAGTCCTCCACGATATGCTGGATGGTCTGCACTGAATCTCCACAGTCGCAGTAAGGTGACTCTGCGATGCCCCACTTGTGCAGATGGTAGTTGCACCTTACAACTCCGGTTCTGATTCGATTTATTGAGGACCACATCAGCCTTTGTTCTTTACATCCCGGCACTGCAGCTGAGGGGTCGACTATTTTTATGTTTCCCTTGGAGGCGTCTGAACCTTCCCATCTACTTTTCCACTCTGCTCTGATATCGGGTTGGTTCTGAACGGTCATGTCGCTCCAAATGGGTCTTCGAGAAGGTAGCCCATGAGGAAGTATATTATCTAGAGTCTTCCTGATTGGCATCGCATGGGGGGCCAACTGTAGCGTCCTCTGCCACTCACTGGCTGCTGCCTGTTTTCTTCTGAGTTCGGGTGGCGCAATGTGGGCAAGTACTGGTAACCAAGAAGCGGGCGTCGGTCGGAGTGTGCCGGTTATGACTCGCATCACTCTGTTTAGTTGGACGTCCACTTTACTTGTATGTGCGCTTTGGTACCACACCGGAGCACAGTACTCGGCAGTGGAGTAGGCTAACGCGAGTGCAGAGGTGCGCAGGACGTCGGCACGGGCACCCCAGGTTGTACCTGCTAGGCGGCTTATAAGGTTGGCTCGGGTTTTTAACTTTTGGGAAGTGACATCCAGGTGTTGGCGGAAGGTAAGAGAGCGGTCGAGAGTGACTCCCAGGTACTTGGGACAAAAGTTATGATTGACCTCCTTTCCACAAAATGTAACTTTTAGTTTCCTTTGAGCCAAACTGTTCGAGAGGTGGAACGCGCTTACCTCAGTCTTGGATGGATTAGGGCAAAGCCTCCATTTGGTATAGTACGCGTTCAGCTCTCGGAGATCCTGTGTAAGCATGGCTTCTCCCTCCTCAAATGTCTTTCCTTGGTTTGCTAGTGCCAGGTCATCGGCATATATAAACTTTTCCGATCGAGTGTGCGGCATATCACTAGTGTAAACGTTAAACAGGAGAGGAGCGAGGACTGAGCCCTGTGGCAAGCCGTTTTTGAGCAGGTGAAATCTACTCTCCCTATCGCCCAAAAGCACCTTGATGCTCCGCGGGCCGAGCATGGTCTTTAGCAGTGAGATGATTCTTTTGCAAGGAGCCATACCGCTTAGTTTGTGAAGAAGTCCCCGAATCCAAACCGTATCGTAAGCGGCTTTGAGGTCTACGAAAGCGACGTGTGACTTTTCGCCTCGCTGGAAGCCAGCTTCGATGTAGGACGTGAGAGCCAGGACTTGATCTGCGCAGCTTCGGTTTGGTCTAAATCCCGCTTGTTCCGCGGGGATAAGGCGATCGAGGGACGGTGAGAGTCGGTGGTATACAATCCGTTCCAGAAGTTTATAGGTGACACTCAACAAAGAAATTGGTCTATAGTTTGCAGCATCATCAGCTGGTTTCCCCTTTTTAAGGATGGCTATCACCTTGAATTTCAGAAAAATGTTAGGAAGCTTATTCGATTCCAGGATGTCATTAAAGAATCCAATCAACCACCTTCTTCCCGGTTTTCCGAGATGCTTCAGAAATTCGGGGTGAATGTCATCAAAACCAGCTGCTTTGCTGCATTTTACATTATGTAGTGCTGTTTCTAGCTCTTCAAAAGTGATTGAAGAACTTAAACTTTGATCTGGTTCAAGGTGTTTCAGGTTCTTGACATGTTGAGCTCTGATGTGTTTAGCAAAGGACTTATCGAAATTAGCCGACTTTGTTAGGTTTTTTAGGCGCTTTGCAATGTCCTCTGGGTTAACTGAGGACTCTTTGGGAGGTGGTGCAGGAGCTCCACCCAGTTTTCGCAGCAAAGTCCAGCTCTTCTTGCTTGAATGTGTGAAGTCCATGCCTTCTACGCTATCCATCCATTTCTTTCGGCGGGACTCGTCTAGGGCATCCATAAGGTTACGAGCTGTTTCTGGGTCCGAAGTTGACAGGTAATCCTGATATGCTTCTTCAGCTTCCTCCGTCCATCCTGGTACATAATCCTTACGGAACCCTCTGGGTATATGACGTTTGGCTGTAGCTATGATGGCCTTACAAAATCGCTCGTAGTTTTTAACTGTTGGTTTGATCCAGCGCAGAATTGAATCCGTTTGGGTGCTGAAAGAATCCCAGTCGGCTTTTGTAAAATTCCAGCGGGCAATCGGGACAGAGTCCACTAGAGGGACTTCAAGGCCAACAATTATTAAAGCTGGTCGGTGTTGACTGTTCGGGAAGCTATTTAATATTCTGCGGGTGGTTGAAAGAACATTGCCGCAATGGTCTTGGGACACAAAACAGAGATCAGGATTAGTGTCACTCTTCCATCTGGCAGAGTGGAAGGATCCTTTGTCTTTGGGATCAAAAACAAGGTGGATGTCCTCCCTGTCGGCCCAGTCTGAGAGAGTTTCCCCGTTATCGTCATTTTTAGAGTAGCCCTATGACGTGTGATGGCTATTGAAGTCTCCAAGGTAGACAGCAGGATGATTGCGTATTGGCATGGGAGGATTTGGGAACACATTCTTGGGTGGCTTGTACACGGATGTTAGTGTAATGTTCGAAATCTGGACAGTGATTATCTCCAAGTTGTTGTCACTATTAGTTTCTATTACTTTACAGTCATTCAGAGATGATTTGACATAAACTGCAGAACCATAAATGGGGGAGAAGGTGTAGGCAAATAGTTTGAAACCAGGAATGTGACCGCGTTTTTCAAGTTTCGCAGGATCGTCGATGTGGTGTTCTTGTGAGACAATAATGTCTATGTCGTGCTCGGCAGCCATTCTAGATAAGTAGTCACATTTTGACTGTGACGATCCCTCTACATTAATTTGGAGAATACGTGCTCGTGCAGGCCCGATTCTCCTCGTCCGGTGGCTCTGAAAAGAGCCTTTTGTTCGTTGACCCTGAGAGGAGTCGTTATTATTTCGCATTTTGGAGAGTTCGCTGAGAGATCCGCAAGGGACAGGTTCAGCGCGCCGCATAGGAGTCAGAATAGTTTAGCCGCACAAGGCGTTGCACGGGGTGGACCGCGAGGAGGTATATTCTAACCAATTTCCACCCCTAGTATCCTCGTTCAATCCCCTAGATTAGGTAGCCGACCCCGTGAGATGTGAGATAAGACTAGGGAGATGATGATGTATAAAAGATACCTGCACTATCCCAGTAACTGAGAGTACATCTCCAGGACAAGCGGTGCCCACCAGATCTCCCTGCAACTCAATCTCGACACTTCTTGGTATTGTGCCTGATATGCTCTGTAACAAAAAATAATAAAATGTATTGAAATGTTTAAATCAATTTCAAATGATTGGGCTTATAATTTATAAATAACTATAGAATATAAACCGCAAATAAGCTAATAATATTTGTATAGACTCAGATATTGGTAGATACAAGCTGAACTGTACCAACAACATAACACAGAATGTGTATTTTTTTTTAACTTTTATTATATACCAGGTGTAAGGGACAGTGTCTCGCAAACTGAAAGGGGCTGTTCAGTCAACGACACTAAACAACTAACAGCAGGATTTTTTCAGAACGTGAAAATAAAATAGATTTTCCACTCAAAATGTTTAGCTCTATCAGATAATTTGTATGGAAAAGTCAAATTTTCTTTTCGCTGACTGAAAAAGCCTGCGATAGTTGTTCAGTGTCGTTGACTGAACAACCCCCATCAGTATGCGGAACGCTGTCCCTTACACCTGGGATACAGAAACACAAATAGTAGGTAATAATTATAAAACCTGAGACTGGATTTCCTGTATCTTAGCCACTTGCCAATCAGTAGTAGTAGTGTATGGAGATGACTGAACTGGGTCGAATTTGAAACCACTCTTGCAGCTTTGGCAGTAGTTTGGGGCTGAAATTGTAAAGTAGAATTAGATTCTGTCTGTTCAGTGTTTTTGGGGTGATATTTTTACAAAATAATTTATACCATTTTTAAATTAGGGCACAGAGTTGTGTAGTGTAGTATAATTTTTAAATGTTAAAGATCTGTTAAAAAATTACCCTTTATTTCTTTCTGAAATCACATGCTACAAATAAGATTGTACAGACTATAAAATTATGTATTATTTATTTTATTTTAATGTTCTGATATTTTAATATTATAAATTACATACATACATACATATAGTCACGCCTTTATCCCTAATGGGGTAGGCAGAGCGTAAACGACGTAAACAAAGGTCGTTCGGCCACGTCTGACAAAGTTTTGAGGGTTATTTAAATTTGTAGGTATATTGCTGTAATGACAGGTTGTCAGCCCATCGCCTTAACTGCAATATACTGAAACCCTCAGATCCCTTAGCTGAAAATATTATAAATTCTTACCTGTAAATACTCCTTGTGGTTGCATGATGGCCTGGACGCTGTGGCAACTGGAACACTCAAAGGCCATAGAGGTGCAGATGAGACCAACACTTCCTACCCTGATCACTGTTCCTTTGATTGTGACTAGTTTACCTGGAATATTGTTAATAAAATAATATATTTCTTTTTTTTGCGTAGTATTAAAAATAATATGCTAATTGTACAGGATGTTAATCCAATTGCATGCCATAATCTAGGAGTATTTTTATTAATTCAGTCCGTTTTATTAAAATACTTTTTATAGCCTCGTTATACGTTACTGAAACACCCCCTAAGCTATGCCCGGCAATTAAATGAATACCCTGTAGTGTAGTGTATAGGTACTTGTGTGCCTTACCAAAATAATTTACTTTGAGATTGGCCAGTGGAATCACAGGTTGATGATTTACTATGCGGACCTTTATCTTTGATTCACATTTTAGGCTCTGAAGACAAATATTTAAAATACATAAAGCACCATCCAGACATTCAGATTCTAACTTCCGATCGGTCTTAAATTGGACAATTAGCGCAATTGTCCAATCATTCCCATACTAAATCGGACTTCCAATTTCACTGCACACTGTCCGATTTAGGATTGATCGGAAGTTAGGATCGGAAGGTCTGGATGTTACTTTACAATTATGTTAGATAGCTGGGTGAGGGTAGTATAGACATGCATTGCATACTACTTATATATACAAGATAGGCAGTAGGACAAAAAATTATAAATGCAAATTTCCTTTAATTACCTCATGAAAGCAATATTCTAACAGACGTAATGTCGTCTCCGGTTTCTCAAATAAATCTGTACTGAATGAAGACCAGCCGCTTATAAATTCAGTATCATTTATAAGACATTGCACATCTAATGGCACACTTCTTGTCAAGTCTATTTTTTCTAAATCAAAAGAACTCCTATTTCTTTCCACATATGCTGTAAAACATTTGATGTGGTCTGAAGTGTCCTGGTCTGTTGGGTGTTCTGAAATTAGAAGTTCATTAAAAAGTAAGTTACATGGATGGTTACATGCAGCACCAAACTTTTCCTTAGAAAAGATGCAATGTATTGCTGTCTGTGCACACTACAAGATCGATTAGTGGTAGATACTCAAAAGTCCTTCCTAGTCTTCAAGGTTATGGTGGAGTGGAAAGATTCAAAATTTTGTTAGTAAACAAAAGGAACCTAACCTCAAACCCGGTAAACCGTTTAGACAAGGACTTACCTTCTGAGGGGAAATAAAGTTTCCAGACATTATTATCCGTATTAATAGGAACTACGATAGGGACTTGGTTAGCCGGTGCCCTGGAGGAACCGGCTGTACTGGAAATCCGAGCTGATGCTGACGAGTTATTGAGGCTTCGATTATCAGCATTGTCATTGGATCTGTTATTATTGCGGAACCAATTATTGTTTCTGTAACGTCCTCTCCATGTCCGACGCATTGTTTATACTTTATTTTAACAATTTTCCCACCGTTTCAAACATTTTATTTGTTTACCTTTTTTATTTTTTTGAACTTTTATTTTATTTTTGGCTTAGAACATGGGTATTTGATACCGGTTTACACCATGCAATTTCTACATACATACAAATAATCACGCCTTTATCCCTAATGTGGTAGGCAGAGCGTAAACGACCTAAACAAAGGTTATTCTGCCACATCTGACACAGTTTTGAGGGTTATTTAAGATAGATTTTGTAGGTTTATTGCTGTAGTGATAGGTTGTCAGCCCATCGCCTAAATTGCAATATACTGAAACACTCAGATCCTTTAGCTGGTTTTTACAGCATGCCCGGGAGGAAATGCAGCTGGCACATTCTATGTTTTTCTATCGCTCCCAGTCTAGCATGGAAGAGCAATTCAATGCAATTTCTAGGGTACAATTAAAGTGTTCAATATATTTTTTTTGTATCTCCCCGTTGAAATCGAATCTACGATCTCCAGGTCAAAATCATTAGGCTAAAGCAAAGAACACATTGAATTCCGATATAGACAATGTTGCATTGCTTAAACCACAGACGAAGCGCGGAGCTCAATGTGTGCATGAATTATTTCCTTAGCTTCGAGCATAGATGATAGAGAATATTAGGGACAGCTTCGAGCTGCGAGCCGCTTCACAACGAAGTACCTTTACATCGAGTCGCTACTCATCGAGTACGGTTTGCAAGGTAGGCTAGATGCCTATATTTGCCTTTTTGAGATCTATAAGGGAATAACGTGTGCATCGCCTTAGTGTAGAAATGCTTTCAGGTGAGGTCTTTGCTACTTTTAGAAAAGTAGAAAAAAAACATAAATCAAGAACCCGGTAAAATTTGACACATTCAAAAAATGAGATGTTCGATATTTACTTCTTTCTATTGTTTTTGTTCTTGATATTTCTGTTTGTTTTGCTATTTGTTTGCGTTGTTGTGGTTGCTGTTGTTGACTTGGTTTATAGTGAAGAAAAATAAATAAAGTTTTGTTTATAGTTTTTAGTTCTTAGTTATCGTATAATGTCAGGCGAAGCGGGCGAGGGTCCTCCTAAGGAAGACGGGGAAGGCGCTCCACCAGTTCTAGCCGCTGATGATGAAACCCAAAAGCCGCCTGAGATTGAGGGCGATGAAGACGAAGAGGGCGCAGAACAAGGTCATGACGTGAAGGCCAAGATGTCGCAGAAAATGTCGTCAAAACTGGATTATGGCAATCCGTACGAAGTGGAAGTAGACCGCACGGCTTTGGAGGCTATTCTTGATGTCAGCCAGCGTCTAAAGGACATGCAGAAAAGGAGTAAACTTTCACAAAGTGCTTTGGCTTTGGGCCATGAGTCATACAAAGATAAACAGGTATCTACGAACTTCTTCACAAACTGTTAGATAAAAAAACCTGTTACTGAATAGGTATGTGCTGCAATTTTATACTATACTAGCGACCCGCCCCGGCTTCGCACGAAAATCATCAGTGTTTCTCTACTATATTATGCATGTATTATACATATAAACCTTCCTCTTGAATCACTCTATCCATTAAAAGAAACCGTTTCAAAATATGTTGATTATTTTTAAAGATCTAAGCATACATAGGGATATAGGGACAGAGAAAGGGACTTTGTTTTATACTATGTAGTGATGTAGTGATACATTTGATTATTATTGTAGGCTATTCATACTTCCTTTATATTTTAGGCCAAAGCTAAAGAAGCCCGCAATAATAGAGTTGGAAGTTTGAAAACACAGCATAGGTACCTGATGGAAATGGCTGGAGTAATGTTGAATAAACCCACAGAATATGTGTTGGTAAGTGGATATTATTGTGATATTTTAACTAGTAATTTAATTAATAATTAAATTTAATTAATATTTCTTTTTTGTAACACTTGTTGTTGTTGAGTTTCATTGACTGAACAACACCTTTCAGTTAGTTAGTAGTTTGGAAATCTGTCCCTTACATCATCATCATCATCATTCATTTAAGCGCTCAGCTCTTGTCGTTGAGTACATGAAGTGAACACCAACTGTCCCTTACACCCCTTAGAAAATACCTACATCTTTTAATTTGCTGCAAAGTGTTTGGCCAGAAATTTCTTAAGAATTATTGTAATATTTCAGGAAGGTGTTTATGATGCTGATGTCAATGTTGACCTGCTTGAGAGTGCTATAGCTGAAGGAGGCAGAAACTGTGTTCTGGTCTGTGATGCTTCAATGCCTCCTTTGAAAATGGGTATGTGCTTTTAAATTAATCCTGAAGGAATGAATACTTCATTTAACTCTGCCTACCTCAATAGTGATATAGGCGTGGTTATATGTATGTATGTAGTTTATCTATATTTCAAGCTTGTAACATATTGGCTTGGCTTCAGATAGTATGATATATGATGGTATTGGATGGACCTAATAGTATGTAGCTTTAAGGTCATGATAAGGATTCAGGATCTAATCAACTAAAAGCTATATTAATAAAAAAACTAGGCATACCCAAATCAGAGTGCTATCTCATGCTCCTTTAGTTAATGAAACAAGATGAGTATTGCCCAATGTCCAAAGGCTATGTATACTTACTAATTGTGAGTTAGGTACTTATTTTTTTATTTTTTGTTTACTATGGTAGAATCTGGAAGATTTATCCCAAATCAGAAGGGAAAAATGGAGAGAACCTATGTATCAGATGGATCAAGTATTGGCACAGAGGGAAGATGCATTGCTTTATACAGAATAAAAAATAAACTGATTGAACAGAAAAATATTGCTGATGTGAGATATATTTTTATTCTTCTTCTGCGGCTCTCTACTCCACTTTGCCCGGTCTTCGGCATCCGCTAGCGTGAGATCGTTCTCTTCCATGTCGGCTTTTACAACGCATGGACAGTGCTTCTTTGGTCTGCCGCGTGATCTTGGTCCTTGGACAGCGAGGGCATCTTTTTCCGACATGGTCTGGTTACCATCGAAGACAACGTTTTTTATTTTATTATGATTTGCTGCGTGATTCTATCAGCAATCAAACACAACTCTATGACTCTTTCTTAGCCTCAATTCTTAACAGTATTATAACATTCACTACTAAGTTGTAGTATTGAATACATGCATCATTGTTACAGGACTATTTCTTTGTTATATTTGATATCAACCCTGAATCTGATAATGTGGTATCAGCTGTGTACAAGTCTCTTATGAGAGTGTATGTGCCTGCCTTGCATGCTTGTAAAGCTTGGGGTGATATAAACCCACCCAATCCTAACAGTGCTGAGATCATCAAAATTTATATCTTCAAGATTATGCAGTTCATTGATTATCTTGCAAGTATGTATTTTATTATTTTGATTTTATACGACTAAGTAACATCCTTTAGTTTTATAAGAAAAGCCATGGTAAAAGTATAACCTAATAAAATAACCAGTTTGGTTTTCATTTCATGTCACAACCATTACAGGGATCACAGTTTTAATTACAAATTACCTTCCAAAACTAATCGCAAATTTATTTATCAATTTATTATTTACTTGCGACCCGCCCCGGCTTCGCACGGAAAACATCAGTGTTTCTCTGCTATATTATGCATGTATTATACATATAAACCTTCCTCTTGAATCACTCTATCCATTATCCGTTGCGTAGTTTTAAAGATCTAAGCATACATAGGGATATAGGGACAGAGAAAGCGACTTTGTTTTATACTATGTAGTGATTTTATAACTTCATTTAGAAACAAAGGCAGATTTGGACTGTTGCACCAAGTTCAAAGTAAACATGGACTTGTATGAAGAGGAATTACTAGATCAAGATAAAATAAAACAAGCTATCACAAAAACTGCTGTGTTGGAAGAAATAGGCAATTATGTGAAGCAATGGGTAAAACAGATAACTATGGTTAGAACCTGTTTTTTTACATTCTCTTCTACTATGGATTTTTTATGATCTACCATGCTGGATTGGGAACGAGAGAAAAACGTAGAATGTGCCGGCTGCATTTACTCCCGGGTATGCTGTAAAAACCAGCTAAGGGATCCGAGGGTTTTAATATATTGCAATTTAGGCGATGGGCTGACAAACAGTGACTATAGCAATATACCTACAAATATATCTTAAATAATCCTTAAAACTTTGTCAGACGTGGCAGAACGACCTTTTATTTTGGTCGTTCACGCTCTGCCTACTCCATTAGGGATAAAGGAGTGATTATATGTATGTATGCATGCATTTTTTAAAGTTCTTTGCATGTTTTTCTTGTTTTGTACAAGACCCGACTACAATATCGTTCGCACTATCACATCAGGTGATCTCTTAGAATTTGTTCGTGCTCGTTGCCGATTGCGAGGTAGTGCTCGAACTAACTTTGGAGCACACCCTGAGTAAAGCCACATCGCAACATAAAAAAAATATATAAAAAATGTTCCTCGTTGACTAACCGTCACACCAACCGGCATACCAGTGTTACGGTTTGGATTTTTTTTTCCTGACTGTCACACTATAATTTGTTATACACCTTTTATCAGTCGGCGAATACTAGGCGGCATACAAAATGTAAAGTCGAATATCTACAAAACGATAACAGCTAGGTTGGATGTGTTTAAAGAAATATCGTGGTGGACAGTATGGGGCACCTGTCTGTGATCACGGAAGTCCACGACGACTGCCATTTGCGCCCAAAAATAAAATGAAAAAAGAGGCCTTTAACCCTATCACTGGCATGGCATATCCATCTGAATACCTGAAGGAACAGCTGTAGCAATTATAAAATTTCCATACATACATATAATCACGCCTTTATCCCTAATGGGGTCGGCAGAGCGTAAACGACCTAAACAAAGGTCGTTCCGCCACGTCTGACAAAGTTTTGAGGGTTATTCAAGATGGTTTTGTACGTATATTGCTGAAGTGACAGGTTGTCAGCCCATCGCCCAAATTGCAATATACTGAAACCCTCAGATCCCTTAGCTGGTATTAACAGCATGCCCGGGAGGAAATGCAGCTGTCACATTCTATGTTTTTCTCTCGCTCCCAGTCCAGCGTGGAAGAAAAAATTTCCAACTCGGTTTTAGAAAACAGGTAAACTAAGTTACATGTCTTTTAATACAAATACAAATCACTTTATTTCCACAAAACACATTACAAAGAATACAAACACTCAATCAAGAATAACATAACAAACAGGTAGGCATATAGATATTTAACATACATACATACATATAATCGCGCCTTTATCCCTAATGGGGTAGGCAGAGCGTAAACGACCTAAACAAAGGTCGTTCCGCCACGTCTGACAAAGTTTTGAGGGTTGTTTAGGATATATTGGTAGGTATATTGCTGTAGTGACAGGTTGTCAGCCCATCGCCTAAATTACAATATACTGAAACCCTCGGATCCCTTAGCTGGATCTTACAGCATGCCCAGGAGGAAATGCAGCTGGCACATTCTAAGTTTTTCTTTCGCTCCCAGGCCAGCATGGAAGTATTATATAGATATTTAACAGAAGTGGAAAAAGGTGTATCAAGGTGTGTAAAGGTTAATCGAAGATCTTGTTTCTAAAATAAGTTTTAGCTATTAGATATAACAACATAATGAAATAGTAGTTTGAGTTAACAAATCTGCCAACACGTATAATTTATTTTTAAAATGTGTCTTTGAATAAAATGACATGAACCTTAGTTTACCTTTATCCTAAAACCGAATTGGAAATACTATAGGTTAATATTATGCTGCCATTAACAAAACCCATGTCTTAAAACCAAACCCATGTCTTCCTTCCATGCTGGACTGGGAGCGACAGAAAAACATAGAATGTTCCAGCTGCATCTCCTCCCGGGTATGCTGTAAAAATCAACTAAGAGATTCAAGGGTTTCAGTATATTGTAATTTAGGCGATGGGCTGACGGAACTGTCACTTGTCAGACGTGGTGAAACAATCTTTAGGTCGTTGACACTCGGCCTACCCTATTAGGGATGAAGGCGTGATGTATGTATGTCCTAAAAAAAACAAATGTTCTATATTTTTTTACTAGGTGTTAGTACAAAGCCGGCAACTTCGCCGGGAGCCAGCCAACATAGGACCTCTCGCGGAGTTGGACCACTGGCGCCGACAGCTCACTGCGTTCACTTCCATCATTGAACACGTGAAGAGTGACCCTTGTCAGATGTACCTGTACACGCTTATAAGAGCCAAGTCCAAGCTGGTGAAGGTATTATTATTGATTTATATTGTCGTCCGCTATCTACCCAGCCTAATGGATTTGACCTAGACCTCATAGTTTTATTATTTTGATTTTTAATAACCCAACCGGCTCATAACATTTTGTCTAGCTGTTATCTGCACCAAACAATGATTTTAGAGGGATTCCTCTAACCCTTTTTTTGTTTTAGTCTCGACTGTTGGTAAATCTACCAAAAAAAGGTTGCCAGTTTCTTCTATACTACATAAAGTTATAGGACTTCAAAGTTATTAAAAAAATGGGCTTGGTAGATAGCAGACGAACCCACCTATCTGCCATTTTCGCATGTTCAACGTTCTGCCGAACACCCTGTATATTCCTAGCTGCATTAGGCTAGATACAATGCACTTCATTCTTCTTCTTAGCGAGTGGATTCTCGAGTCGAACGACCGGATGAACCCTGATAGAGTTTTCAAACCGCCTAGTAGCACAGCTGTTATGCCCCTGACGTGGTATATATAAGTAACGACCACGATCAAAGACAGCGACCGGGACCGACGACGGCTTAGCATGCCCTCCGAAGCATAGAACCTTTTTATTTTCGGACAATCTGGTTTAGCCTGCAACGTCCTAACCAAACTGGGAGAAGTGATAATATAATATAATGATGCAATGCATTGCACTGCATAAAGTGAGATTCACAATAATGCATATTTTTTCAGAAATGGAGATTATTGGACAATATGGTTACAGATTATTATAATGAGTCGTATGATAACGTGAAATATTTATACGCTCTTGAGAAATACTGCGAACCATTGTACAGGTAACCCTTTTACTTAAATACTTCTGCCCTTTAAGATTATCAAGAAGTCGCTCAGCTTGACTTGATAAGGCCACTATGGGAAAAACTTCTACCACCGAAATTTATCTACAGCTTCTTCTTCTTCTGTCGAGTGGGTATCAAGTCTATGGACCCGATGAACCCTGGTGTCAGAGTTTTTAAACCGCCTAGTAGCACAACTATCAGGCCTCTGACATGGTTTTGTGTAACGACCCCTATTAAAGACAGCAACCGGGACCGACGGCTTAGCGTGCCCTCCGAAGCACGAAATCTTTTTCTTTTCGGACAATCAGGTGATTCAGCCTGCAATGTCCTACCCAAACTGGGGAAAAATTCACAAAGTGATAAATTCTCAAATATCAACTTTGTGCTTTACCCCCTGGGAATCGAACCCAGGACCACCGGATCGGGAGCCCATGGCACTAGCCACTAGACCACGGAGGCAGTTCTACAGCTATATTGACGTAAACATATATTTTCAGATGTGACCCCAGTACTATGCAGCGTTACATACCCGGTCTTTTATACACTGTGCGAATGGTATTCGCTACTTCTCGCTACTATAACACCACGAAACAGATCTCAACTTTACTAGTTAAAGTCACCAATCAGATACTGAACACGTGTATGGAGTTTCTTACTAATGGTGGGAAGAAGACCATCTGGAATCAGGATAAACTTAATTTTATAAAGAAGGCTCAGGTTAGTTATTTTCTAGACATAAATAAATAACATACTTCACGTAAGCTCATTTTTATATGCATACATACATATAATCACGCCTTTATCCCTAATGGGGAAGGCAGAGCTTAACGCCCTAAACAAAGGTTGTTCCGCCACGTCTGACAAAGCTAAATAACCAAAGTTATATAACCGTTTCAAGTACCTATCTTAGTTTACCTCCAAGCATAATTGTCACCTCTGGGTTTATCAAAGGTTGACTGGAAGATCCGGGATAAGTCCGCATTTGTGCCACTATTGTCTTATTCTTCTTGTATTTTAGTTTTAAGATTTTTAAGGTACAATAAAGAGCTTACATACATACATACATATAAAGCTTTGAGGGTTATTTATGATTGATGTGTAGCGACTGGTTGTCAGCCCCTCGCCTAAATAACAATATACTGAAACCCTCGGATAACTTAGCTGGTTACTACAGCATGCCCGGGAGGAAATACAGTTTCTTTCGCACCTTGTCCAGGCTGGAAGTATTTTTGTATGTTTACTACTTAAGCACCTTCCAGGAGTTTCTAAATGAATAGTAAGGTTCGCTTACGAACTCTACACCCTCATAATCATACAATTTATAAGAGAGAAAAACATAGAATGTGCCAGCTGCATTTCTTCCCGGGCATGCTGTAAAAACCAGCAAGGGATCCGAGAGAGTCTGTATATTGCAATTTAGGCGATAGGTTGACAACCCGTCACTACAGCAATATACCTACAAATCTATCTTAAATAACCCTCTAAACTTTGTCAGACGTGGCGGAACGGCTTTTGTTTAGGTTGTTTATGCTCTGCCTACCCTATTAGGGATAAAGGCGTGATATGTATGTATGTATGTAAAAATGTAAATACACCTTATTTACTTTTGTTTCAGCTCTGCTTGGCTCTGTACAGTTTCTACCGCGAGTGTTACAGTGAAACGCAGAAAGAGATGAGAGAAGCAGCGGACGAAAAGCCCTTTGACTGCTCTGAGATGTATATTTTCGGAAAATTTGAAACTTTCAAGAAGCGATTACTAAAGGTAATTCACCCAGTCAAATGAAAAAAAAAAACATACTTTTTCCTGAATCTTTACGTAATTTTACACAAATAGTTTCAAAGAGTTCGATTTTACATCAGCCAATATTTTTATGGGACTATGATTTGGGACATCACAGGCTCATAATAAATAATAACAATTTAAATAAATGTACACCCATGACGTCATTATAAAACATACTGTTTATTTCTTATCCAGAATAAAAAAATCTTGTCTTTAAAAAAGCAATGTAATCAACGTGGCATACTAATTCTTAAATTTGATTTGAAGTGTAAACAAACCGTGATCGTTTTCAAATTATATTTTATTGAATATTTTTACTATTGGCCATTGCATTGTGATTATTATGGGTAGCGTAACATTCCTAAGTATCCAAATTCTATTTCTAAAATACAGGTCAAAGTTTGTTGTTTGTCAGTGTAGACGTGTATAAAGAACAGAAATATTACCAGCAAGTAAACATTACCCTATATCTTATTATCTTTAGTATTATTGCGTAAATCATAAATGATCGCAAGTTATTTATGGAAATTACTAACGTTAGGTATTATTCATACCATACCGTATTTTTAAGATACATACAAGTCGTAATGTATCTTAAAAATACGGATAAAAGCAAAATAAACACAGGATAATATATTGTTTACCTAAAACCGCGTTGCGAGCGTTTAATTTTTTTTTACAATGACGCCAAAGTAAAAGTCATTGTAATTTTTAAATATTTTACTATAATCTTATACTTTTTCGAGGTATAAATATGAAAATATGATATATCATCAAATAAATCTCTAATCGGTTTTTTTATTTTGACATCTCCTAAAAAAATTATCAACCCCTTATTGTTGTTATAATAATATAATTATAGTACTATTTGTCTAATTGCAAAATATACCTTAGTTGCAAATTAACCTACCCTTACCCGATAAACTTAATTTTTTTCATGACATGTTGGTTTTCAGATTATTGACTTGTTTCAAACGTACATAACATACTACGTGCTAAATAAAACTACACTAGAGGGAATAGAGGAACATGCCCTAGCATTCAATAAGTTATTTACTAGAATTTCAACGAAGACGTATGACGGTCTTGATCACAGGTAAGACTTCATTTAGTACTCATCCCCAGCCTGTGTTAGTCTTCTACATACATACATTCTATCACGCCTGTATCCCTAATGGGGTAGGCAGAGCGTCAGCGACCCAAACAAACAAAGTTTTGAGGGTTAAGATATATCATATTTCTGTAGTGACAGGTTGCCAGCCCATCGCCTAAATTAGAATATACTGAAACCCTCGAATAACTTAGCTGATTTTTGCAGCATGACCGGAGGAGGAGGACGGGAGGAGATGTCACATTCTATGTTTTTCTGTCGCTCCCAGTCAACCATGGAAGCTGTAGTCTTCTGGGCATAAAACTCTCCCAATGCACGCCACTAAGTTCGGTCATCAGCCGTTCTCATTAAATCTTTGCCCGCTGCCTTACGACCATGACTGACCTAGTCTCAGGGCGCCTTACAATATGTCTGCCGATTCTTGCCTTCCATTCTTCGTACCAGTTATTTTAAAGGAACTTAGTTACATACATACATAAATCACGCCTTTATCCCGTACGGGGTAGGCAGAGCGTTTAACGCCTCGTAAAAAGCGCTTTTTCGCCACGTCTGACAAAAATTGAGGGCAATTTTAGATTGTAATATGTATTGCTATAGTGACAGGTTGTCAGCCCATCGCCTAAATTATAATACACTGTAACCCTCGAGTCCCTTTTGCTGACTTCAACAGCATGCTCGGGAGGAAGGGCAGCTGGAACATTCTATGTTTTTCTACCTCTCCCAGTCCAGCATTGAAGTAGGAAATTAGTTGCTTATGCTAAAGTACCTATCTTCCATGCATGCATACCTTCCGATTCGTTTTCCAGACGTCCAGATTTTGACAAAGATTATAAAATATACAAGGACGCTGTCGCGAATCAAGAACTGGTCTTAGAAAACTTCATGATAACTGTAAGTTTAAATTACTACCAAAACATTATCAGCGACCCTGGCAAGGTCTAAAAGCTTAAAATGGAAATACCTATTTTATGAAATGTAGTTAGTAGTTACTTCTAGTATTTTATGGTAATTTGTTGACATTTTAAGATCTTTGCACCTGCGATACAGGCCCAGCCTAGTGCGAGGTGTATTGTTAGCAAATAATGGCTGCACGCACCCTCTGTATTTCGGTTGAAATTGTTTTATTTTTATGTATAATCATCATCTCCCTAGCCTTATCCCGTATCTCACGGGGTCGGCTTCCTAATCTAGGGGATTGAACGAGGGTACTGGTTTTTACACAGAGCGACTGCCATCTGACCTCCGCAACCCAGAAGGGAAACCAGACCCAATCCTAGATTAGGTCAGAATTTTCAAGCCGCCAATGCTTAGCACTAGCCTCTGATATGGCTTAACGACTAATATCAGAGCGACTGCCATCTGACCTCCGCAACCCAGAAGGGAAACCAGACCCAATCCTAGATTAGGTCAGAATTTTCAAGCCGCCAATGCTTAGCACTAGCCTCTGATATGGCTTAACGACTAATATCTATGCTTAGCACTAGCCTCTGATATGACTTAACGACTAATGTCTACGGTATTAAACGATATTAACCGGGACCAACGGCTTAACGTGCCTTCCGAAGCACGGAAAAAGCACCGAATAAACGTACATATGAAATTCGAAAACCGATAAACACATTGGTACGTGGTGGGATTCGAACCACGACCTCCCGCTCAGGAGGCAGCGTCCCTATCCACTACACCATCGGGCTTATTTTTATGTATAATGTAGCCTAAGTAAAATATTTCAATACATAATATTTAATATTATTCTAACGGCATCTAATTTATTATGCTCGTTCAGACAAGACAAGACATATAATCACGCCTTTATCCTTAAGGGGGTAGGCAGAGCGTAAACGACCTAAACAAAGGCCGGTCCGCCATTTCTGACAAAGTTTTGAGGGTTATTTAAGATAGATTTGTAGGTATATTGCTGTACTGATAGGTTGTCAGCCCATCGCCTAAATTACAATATACTGAAACACTCGGATCCCTTAGCTGGTTTTTACAGCATGCCCGGGAGGAAATGCAGCTGGCACATTCTATGTTTTTCTCTCGCTCCCAGGCCAGCATGGAAGCTCATTTATTAGGTTGTAGGTACATTTTAGTACCTTAAAAAACCAAGTCCTTTTTTTGCAGTCGTGTAATAAATGCCCAACTACGGAGATCACGCTGTTGTTGTTGAAGCGGTTCGCGAAACTGAAACTGGAATGTTTGTATCTAGAAGACCAGTATTACGACTTGATCACCAAATATACTTCGGAAATTGAAATGATACGTGATAGGTAATTTGTACGTTTATCCATTCGTCAAAAATTCTGGAAGAAGTGTTTTGTGGTATGTTTTATTGTATCAGGAGTGAAATTCAAACTTGCATGGACTAAACAAGTACAAGCATAAGGCTTGTCTAACAATAATTAAGCTTTCCCAACATGTATAAAGCTTGTTTCACAATCATGAAGCTTTCCCTACAAGCATAAATGCATAAGACTTGTCCATCAAGAATAAGGTTAGTCCAAAAACATAAATCATGACTTTTTGCCCACAAGCATTACAAGCCAACAAGCATAAGGTTAGTCCAAAAACATAAATCAAGAGTTTTTCCCCACAAGCATTACAAGCCAACAAGCATAAGGCTAGTCCAAAAACATAAATCAAGAGTTTTTTCCCCACAAGCATTACAAGCCAACAAGCATAAGGTTAGTCCAAAAACATAAATCAAGAGCTTTTCCCCACAAGCATTACAAGCCAACAAGCATAAGGTTTGTCCAACAAGCATAAGGTTAGTCCAAAAACATAAATCAAGAGTTTTTCCCCACAAGCATTACAAGCCAAAAAGCATAAGGCTTGTCCAACAAGCATAAGGCTTGTCCAACAAGCATAAGGTTAGTCCAAAAACATAAATCAAATTTTCCTCACATGCATTACAAGCCAACAAACATAAGGCTTGTCCAACAAGCATAAGGTTAGTCCAAAAACATAAATCAAGAGTTTTTCCCCACAAGCATTACAAGCCAACAAGCCTAATGCTTCTCCAACAATCATAAAGATATTCCAACAAGATAAGATAAAAAACTTTATTGCACGTAAGAAATATTCTTACAAAACAACAGATAACACAAAGCCAAGTACAGGCCTTATTGCTAAGGTAGCAGTTTCTTCCAGACAAACTTTGGGGGAAAGAAAAAAGCGCTGTAGAATGCGGGATAGTGCTACCTTACTTAAATAAATAATCTACTTAATTACATATATAATACACACTACATAGAGTGAAGTATAAAACAGAACGCGGGATAGTGCTAAATAAATTTTATAAATAAACTACTTCAGTACATATACGAGTATAATATACACTACACAGACTAAAGTATAAAGCATAAGGCTGTCAAAACTATCATAAGGCTTGTTCTACATGCATAAGGTTTGCCAAATTATGGAAAGCGATCGTCGCACGACTGTTAAAGCTAAGGTAACACTTTTTTGGTGCCGCCCCTGACTGAAGAAACGATTTTTTTGCAGTTTATTCGCTTACATGTTTTTTTTAATCTTTACGTAGATATAATGGAGAAAGGGAACGCCCCGAGCTTCCAAGAAACATGCCTCCAGTTGCTGGCCGTATCATGTGGATACGATTTTACGATGACTACATTAAAAGACCTATGAAAGATTTCATGGAACAGTACGAAGTAATAACACATATGGTGAGTTTTGTGTAAATACATACATAAAATCACGCCTTTATCCCTTCGGGGTACGCAGAGCGTTAAACGCCTCGTAAAAGGCGCTTCCGCCACGTCTGACAAAATAGGGGCAATTTTAGATTGTAATTTGTATTGCTATAGTGACAGGTTGTCAGCCCATCGCCTAAATTACAATACACTGTAACCCTCGAGTCCCTTTTGCTGACTTATACAGCATGCCCGGGAGGAAGGGCAGCTGGAACATTCTATGTTTTTATATCTCTCCCAGTCCAGCATGGAAGATGTGTAAAAAAAGAGTAATTCGCCTCGGGATGAATAGAAGCCCGATAATGTAGTGGATAGGGCCGCTGCCTTCTGCGCAGGAGGTCGTGATTCGAATCCCACCACGTACCAATGTGTTTTTCGGTTTTCGAATTTCATATTTACGTTTATTTGGCGCTTTTATGGTGAAGGAAAACATTGTGAGGAAAACTGCACACACCTACGATGAATTCAAAGGTAGTGTGTGAAGTCGACCAATCCGTACTGGGCCCACGTGGTTGACTATCGCCCTATTCAGTTCAGGGTAGGCTTGTGACCCTCGGTGGGGACGTATGAGGTGATGATGATGATAACTAGAACCTACGGCCTTCGGAATGCTGTTCCATCGTTCAGCCACTGTCACAAATCTCTAGAATGCTATTGTGAGCTAGTCATTTCATATATGGGTTTATTTGGGGTGGGTGGGTGTTGTCGATCTATCCTAGTGGTTCGGTTGAACGATCCCAGCAAAGCGGTGGTAGGCTCCGCAAGGGGCCGCCTGGCTCGCAACCACCCTCTCACCAGAGTCCGGCGCCAAACAGCTTTCTGTGTTCTGTCGGTGCGTGAGAATGCCAGTGCTATAACAGGCAGGCATCTTCTGGGTGAGCTCGCTCCATCGTCGGCTCTGTCACGGTCATTTCTGACTTATTGTCTAGTCTCTATAGACTATCGCTTTAAAATAATATTGATTTCAGAATACGCAAAGGTGTATAAAGCTATACAATGTAATGCAGATAGTGTTCACGGAATACGAGTTGATTTACCATAGCGCTTGGGCAGAAAATGTAGGACAGGTGAGCATTCCCCTTTACCAAACCTTTTACTAAGAAAAAAGGCAATAAAAAGTTTTACTTTAGTAGGACGATATTAAGAGGGCACTTAATGAACATTTTTCATACATCAAATATTCAAGATCTTCCATCTTAAATGTTCCGGATCTTTGCCTCGTCCCATGACACGTAACCAATTATTCATAGTCTTTCTTTGATAAACAATAAACAAACTAGATGCACAATCACGAAGTAACCCCGACCAAAAAATGTAACGAACGAGCCGCAATGCACATACGTATAGTTATTGTTATATTTATAACATAACAATATTCATTCAAATTTGGACCTTAACGCGTTAAAGAAAGGGTACAATATCAATAGCACTCGCACATACTATCATTTTGACTGAGCACTTCGTCATTGTGGCACGTCAAAAGCCGCGAGCGAGCAAGGTGATAGATAGGTACTGAATGAAAATTCTCCCCGATTGACGTGATGGGCAGATTTTTGCCGCGGACACTTTTTCAGTGAGATTGTGCATCTAGTTAGTTTATTGTTTATCAAAGTAGTCTTTGCACTCTTTTCGTGAAGTTATTTCAGTTTTTATTTGGTTTGCGAATCATTGGTAAAAAATAACCATACATACATTAAAATCCTGTCTATTTCTCCGACTATGATACTGTCAATATTTAAGCCGGCCAATAATTTAATGAGACTTATTTCAGGTGAGATTGGGCCTGATAGCTCCGCTATTAGTTCGTCATCCTGCCACCAATATGTTCGTCATCAATTTCGATATCTACATACCTGAATGTATCAGAGAAGTGGAATATATGTGGCAGTTGGGACTCAGTAAGTATTGTAATAATGATTTTATTAAACCAAAGTAAGAATAAGCACAACTTAACATCCTAATGTTTTAGGTGTACCTGATTCAGCTCAAATTGTGGCGTTTAGCAAGGAAAAAATATATGCTCATTTTGAACGCATCAAGTATTTAGTTGACAAGAACAATTCCATCCGAATGTAAGTTTTTATTATCATTAGACAATACGTATATATGTGTTCATCATTCCCGCATAAGTTTCATATAGGTAGGCCCTTGCTACCTGACTATGATACCTAACCTTTATGGTTACGAATAATTAAGCATGACATGCCATACAAGCATACGGCTTACCTAACAAACATACGGCTTGCCTAACAAACATACGGCTTGCCTAACAAGCATACGGCTTGCCTAACAAGCATACGGCTTACCTAACAAACATACGGCTTGCCTAACAAGCATACGGCTTGCCTAACAAACATACGGCTTGCCTAACAAGCATACGGCTTGCCTAACAAGCATACGGCTTACCTAACAAACATACGGCTTGCCTAACAAGCATACGGCTTGCCTAACAAACATACGGCTTGCCTAACAAGCATACGGCTTACCTAACAAACATACGGCTTGCCTAACAAACATACGGCTTGCCTAACAAGCATACGGCTTGCCTAACAAGCATACGGCTTGCCTAACAAGCATACGGCTTGCCTAACAAGCATACGGCTTGCCTAACAAACATACGGCTTGTCTAACAAGCATACGGCTTGCCTAACAAGCATAAGACTTGCTATACAAGTTTAAAGCCTGCTATACAAGTGTAAGGCTTTTCCATATAACATAAAGGTGACAGATATAAATTAATAACGTATTCTAAAGCTAAAGAAAATACAGAAAACTCCTGTTTTAGGACTATGCCGAAGTTGTATTTACCGCTGCTTCGAGCGCAGTTGATAAAGATTGACAAGGCATTCAGCCCGGGTCTTTCAACTATAACTTGGACATCGCTGGAGATTCCAGCTTATTGCGATAACATTGAAACCGTGCTGAAAGAAGTGGATCTCTTTGTGAAGGAGGTATTTAGTTGCTAATATGTTTGGTAGAAAAGGAACTTACGACCTGGCTACGAAGCACTCGCCACAGTGTTGTTTGACCGGGAAAGCAATTAATATGGCAGAGTACTGGTCGAAATTAATATAAAAACGCCTAAACGATCGACACGATAAGAAGAAGAAGCAATTAAGAAAAATCCTACTTTTAGATTTCTTTTTAAAATTGTCTGTTGAAAATAAAAAAATATGTGTGAAAGAATGATTTCGATACAACTATACAACTATTAATTACTGAGCGCGGGTACTGACTGTCCGGTGCGTGTCCGAACCACGCGTTTGTACCGGTCGATAGCCGAATGACCTCAGAAGACCCAGCTGTTTCACAGAAATCAGAGACTGAATTCGGTAGCGGGCGGGCGCGGGCCACGATATTTAGACGAAGTTTATGGCTGTAAAATCATAACTACTGAAGATTTGCGAATGAAACACTATGACAGAACTTGCAAGCTGATTTGCGTACCTTTTTACGTTCTTCAGCTTTGGCGATTGCACAGTGTATTTTTTCGCCGCAGATAATTGTGCTGCGACCAGATTTTTAGGTTTTCGGTGCGGCATTTCCGGTTTCTCTCCCCAGTCTTAGGGCGTTTGTTCACTCATCCATATAAGATCCGTATCTAATACGTATCAGAAAAAAATATATTTGATACATTGTGACTAGCCAAAAGCAAGCACACTGGCTGAATCGCTAGTCTGCAGAAGTCAACAATATAAAAGAAAGTATCTAGTTTCCACTTTATTTGGAATTTTCACGTATACGAATCGAATACGAACCGAATACGGAGGAGTGCAAAACCTCACGTATGGATGAGTTAAGTGCACAAATGTCCTAATCCCGAAACTTTCAGCCGTAGTAGCTGTATTAATTCTTATATCATGATAGGTCGTGGATATGAAGGAAGCTCGAGTCGACGCTATACTCAGTTCGATGATAAACACTTTGTTGGTGTATTTGCCTGAACAGGCGGTGGAACCGAATGTCTTCTACGAGGAAAATCTTATGAGGCGCGATGAAATTGGTATGTTATTATATTATATCTACTAGTACTTCCATGCTGGACTGGGAGCGAAAGAAAAACATATAATGTGCCAGCTGCATTTCCTTCCGGGTATGCTGTAAATACCAGCTAAGGGATCCGAGAGCTTCTGTATATTGCAATTTAGGCGATGGGCCTGTCACTACAGCAATATACGTACAAACCTATCTTAAATAACCCTTAAAACTTTGTCAGACGTGGTGGAACGACCTTTGTTTAGGTCGTTTACGCTCTGCCTATCCCATTAGGAAAAAATGCGTGATTATATGTAAAGAAAAGCGTTAAATTAATTATCTTCGTTTTCAATATAGAAATATTTAGCTTAGCTTAGCTATAGCTTCTTTTTTCTTATATTTTTAATATATCAATTATGATATATTTCTGAATACCACAATATGGAAATGGGAGAGTTGGCGTTGGCACTTCATTGTACTTAACCGAGCTAGCTCTTAAATAAATGATGATAACCACAATATAAAATTGAATAAATTATTGAAAAAGTCATGTCTTTCGAGTAGATTAGCCAGGCATTACCCAGAACGCTACCAGTCTAAATTCTCGGACTAATTTTGCAGCTCGCGAATTACAACAGAAATCATGGAACGCTGAGATTGCTGTTATGGAACTCGTCAACAAATTCTTGATGAGTGTGCCTTCGAAACAGATCAATGATCTGGTTGATAACTGGTTAGTTAGCAATCTTCTTCTTCTTCTTTTGGTTAGTGAGCAAGTTTCTTCCATGCTGGACTGGGAGCGAGAGAAAGACATAGACTGTGCCAGCTGCATTTTCTTCCGGGTATGCTGTAAAAACCGGCTAAGGGATTTGAGGGTTTCGGTATATTTTATGCTCTGCCTACCACATTAGTGATAAATGCATGTTTATATCAGTCCCCCGTCGACTACCGCGATGTCCGGTCGTCCGGCTCAATACATCGTACACGCGTACTATTTAATACATTGACGTATGGTACACGCTCATAAGCGATGGCGGGTGATATTGTGATTAACGAGCTCTTGACTTTTGTGCAAAATAAAATAGACCATCTTGACGAACTGAGTATTATTCAAATATGTTCTTCTAACTTTACTGATGCTGAGGTTGAAACTGGAAAAGAAGTGTTGTACAAATCATGTGGTGATGGAGGAGTAAGAATGGTGAAACGAAAAGGAGAGGATAAAAGGAAAAATAACATGAAAGACATAATCAGACTTCTTAAGGAAATCGACCCGGACGCGCAACCGACGTTTGTTGCCAAGGACATCAACCGACTGCCGCCCATATCTTATGACTATGTTGACGTAACTCGTCTCCTTAAGGACATGACCTCTATGCGGTCAGAACTGACAGTACTTCAATCATCGATTAGTACAGAAATAAAGGACCTGAAGAGTTCATTCGACAAATTGAGTGTAGGAAAAAAGAGCAGATCGTCTCCACTGCCGCCAAGGCATGACAAGGAATCATCACCGATAAATCCTACGCTTGTACCAAACGCTGCGCGCAACCGGTCCGTCGAGGAATTCCATACACCGACCTACAGAGACATCATGATCCAGCCCGACAAAACACAGCGCGCGAAAAACAACTGTGTGCGCCGTGTTGATATGAGCGATAAATCGACAGCCGCTACGGGCGCTCGTAGCACTACGACTACGTCGGATAAACAAGTCGCAGATAAAGTGCCCGCTCAAAACGTTCTACAGCCACCCGCAGCTACTGACGTAGTTAGCGTTACTGACTTACCATTTACATTGGTGGAGAGAAAAAAACCCAAGCGGAGATTAACGAACATGCGTGGTACACTAGAATCTAGTAGTAAAATTTTGGTAGCCGAGACCTTAAGTTCCATCTATGTTTCTCGAACAAAAAAGGAAGTGACCGTTGCAGATATACAGAGTCATATTTGTGACTTGGGTGAATCGTATGTCAATGTTGAACAACTAAAGCAGAATCACGAAACTACATTTAATTCTTTTAAAATAACTATACCTTGTAGTAAGCTAGATGTATTTCTGAATGCAAATTTCTGGCCGGAGGGGGTTGTGTTTAGAAAATACAAGGAACGGCATATAAAAATCGCATGTAGCAAGAACAATAATGGATAGTCAGATTACTATGGTTTCTTTAAACTGCAAAGGTCTAAAGAGATCAGCCGAACAAATACGAGATATTTGCAAATATGCTGACATCATTGCTTTGCAAGAAACGTGGCTCCTGCCACACGACCTAGGGCTTATAAATAGTATCTGTCCCGAATTCGCTGGGTATGCAAAGTCGGCGGTTGACACTTCAGTTGGTATACTGCGAGGACGACCATATGGTGGTGTGGCGATTTTATATCGCAAGTCACTGTTTCCAAGTGCGTTTGTGGTAGAATGCGAAGAGGACCGCCTGGCTGCGATGAGGATGGTGCTTGACGACCGTCACATCCTGATCCTTAGTGCTTATCTTCCCTGGGAGCGAGAAGAACATCTAATTGATTTTACATCTTGTCTGGCAGGCATCTCAGCCATAATTGAAGATAGCAACACGGAAGCAGTATACGTATTAGGCGATTTTAATGCTCATCCAGGAAAATTGTTTGGTAGCGAGCTGGACGCGTTTTGTGTGGATCACATGTTAGTGAGCGCGGACCGTGAACTCCTCCCAGAGAATACATACACATTTACCAGTGACAGCAACGGTGCCAATACGTGGTTAGACCATTGTATTACAACGCTTGCAGCCCGTTCGACCGTAATGACTGCGAGAGTGAACTACGGAGTTTATTGGTCTGACCACTATCCATTAATAGTGACATGTAACTTAAAGACAATAAATACTAAAAATGTTATAACTAAGAACTCCGATGATATGTCTGGTGTACGATGGGGGCTGAGGGAACCTAGTCAGATAGAAATGTATGCTAATTATAAGGACTGTAAAAATTGTTTAAGTTTTAAATGTAAAGACCATCTGTACCTGATAGATAGTTATTACGATAGTGTCGTATCGTGCATGCAGTCTGCGGCGCGCATAAGTGCCAAAGCAAACCTTGGTGCACGGGAAAAAGCCAAAAAAGTTTTAGGTTGGAACTACCACGTCAAGGATTGCCATGGAATTGCTAGATTACGATTTCACTGCTGGGTATTGGCGGGTAAACCTACGACAGGAGAAATTCATGGTAGTATGGTAGAGAGTCGCAAGGTATTTAAAAGCAGACTGAAGTGGTGCATAGATAATGAGGATCAGATCAGAATGAACATTATTGCAATGTATCAAGCTGATAAAAACTTCCCTAAGTTCTGGAATGCTACAAAAAGCTTAAATCATAAGACTGCATTACCTGTTAGCGTTGAGAACAAAACTGAACCAAAAGAGGTGGCTGACCTGTTCTCACAACATTTCAGTGTGGTACCGATGGCTATCCCAGATCGTTCTTCTATCTCGGGAGTTAGGTGTAACGATGAAAAGACTAACCCAGAACCTAGTCCTGAGGGCCCATCTTGTCTTACACCTGACGATATATTCGGGACTATAAAAGCAATGAAAAGGGGTAAATCGCCGGGTTTCGATGGTTTAAGCGTGGAGCACGTATTATACGGTGGGCATGAATAGAGAACGTGCATATAACATATTTTCAGTTCCTGGACCTATTGTCTAAAAACATCTTAAATTATGAAAAGAACAGTGAAAACGGAAATATAATTGATCAAAAAATTACCGAGATATACCATTATAAAGATAGACTATCTATCTCTCTCTTCGAAACGACAATTTATATGGAATTAGTATGGCGCTCCTGTTTTATGACGTCACATGACAGTTCGGACCTCTCTTTTTAACTAACCACTTTAAGGCATTATAACTCTTAAACTAATGAATATTTTGCGAAAATTCCTTCACATCCGTTCATCTATGGTGACAATAATTCTTACTAATGGTTTAAAAAAAATCATGAGTATTCCCTATTGTACCGTATTTTGGCGGATCTGTACAATGTATGCATAAATGTCGGGTATCTGCCTACAAACCTAATGAAGACGGTGATTATCCCTTTACCAAAAAACAGAACGGGAGATCTCTCTAGTTTAAAAAAATTATAGGCCAATCTCACTGGGTACTATCGCGGGTAAAATCCTAGAACGCATTTTGCACCCTGACCTCAAAAAGGGTCTGAAAATAGACGACGCACAGTTTGGTTTTCGTGCCGGTCTCTCGACAGATTTGGCGGTCTTTAGTCTAAAGTCGACGGTAAATTACTATATTAACAGGCATACGTCAATTTATGCCTGTTTTTTGGATTTGAGTCGAGCTTTTGACCTGGTAAATTATAGTTTGCTATGGGAAAAACTCGCAGCGTCGAATACAAGTAAAAGGACCGTTAAACTGCTGAGATACTGGTATGAGAACCCAACTAACAATGTACGTTGGGGCGACACGACCTCTAGCGATTATATGCTAGAATGCGGGGTACGCCAAGGAGGTCTGACGTCTCCGGATCTTTTTAGCACCTACGTCAACGATCTTATCGTGGAGTTGAGAGGCACCAATGTTGGATGCCATATTGGCAAAACGTGTCTCAACAACTTTAGCTACGCAGATGACATGGTGCTGCTTAGCCCCTCGATAGGGGGCTTAAGAAAGTTACTGGCTGTGTGCGAACGCTATGCACTTAATCATGGCTTGAAGTACAACGTCAAGAAAACAGAACTTTTAGTTTTTAGGTGCGGGAAGGGTCCGGATACCATCCCTCCAGTGTTTCTAGATGGGATAGAGGTCAAGCGTGTGGAAAGATTTAGGTACCTTGGCCACATACTCACGGAGAAACTATGCGATGACGAAGACATTGAGCGTGAGAGAAGAGCCATGTCCGTAAGGTGTAACATGCTCGCGCGCCGATTTGCCCGCTGTAGCGACGGTGCAAAGCTGACATTGTTTAGAGCCTATTGTCAGTGCTTCTACACATGTCAGCTTTGGACCAACTACACGAAGAAAGTTTTGAGTACCATTAGAGTGCAATATAATGACGCATATCGCATTCTAATGAAGCTTCCACGATACTGCAGCGCGTCGAGCATGTTCGCCGAGGCTAAAACGCAGGACTTCTTTGCAATCATGAGGTCACGAATCGCTGGTTTCTGGTCTCGAGTGCGTAATTCGGATAACGAGATTCTCCAAACTTTATCTGAAGATTTGAGCAATCCGATGTACAAATATTGGCTATCCGTGCACCGCAATAGAAACAAAAAATAGACGCCGAGTGGTTACCACTTAGTGTAGTAATCGCTTCCAGTACCTGTTATACATTTTTTTTTTACAATTTTATCTGGCATGTACAATTTTTAGAAAATTTTATTCTTTATACTTTTACTTATTTTATTTTACAGTTTGTGTGTGTACAAATTTACCTACCCAATTTGTTTATCAATATTGTTAGTCGTAAGCTATGGGATTTTCCTGAAATAAACATTTATTATTATTATTATTTATATGTATTCTTTATTTTCTCTTCTTTCGAAGGTATTTATCCCTGTCTCACGGGCCTTAGCCAAGTGAGGAGGGGTCGTTGTATGTGTCCGAGGTGACTGAAGTGGTCAGAAATTTTCTAACTATTCGGCATGTGTTTAAAATTGATGCTTTTTGCTGGGTATGGGAAACAAGGGGATGAATTTTTAACGTAGTTAGGCTGTTTTTTAGGGTTTTAGGAATGACTCCAGTAGACGACAGTACTATTGGTACAACATGCACTGTTTGCACTCTCCATTGGGTTCTGATTTCTATGGCTAGATCTCTATATTTTGTAAGTTTCTCTGTTATTGTTGATTGGATGTTGTGAGTGTTAGGTACGGCAATGTCAACTAGGTATGCTGTTTTATTGTCTTTGTCATGGAAGGTAATGTCTGGTCTATTGTAGTGTATCGTTTTATCTGTGAGTATGGTCCTATCCCAATAGAGCTTGTATTTATTGTTTTCAAGTACTGTGTCCGGTTTATATTTGTAGTACGGTGTTTTCTTTTGAATAAAATCGGAAGCTAATGCAAGATGCTGGTGTATGATGGAGGCTATTTGGTCATGGCGATGTTTATAATCAGTTTGTACTAGGTTTTTACTGGCTCCAGTTACGTGCTGTATGGTCTCTGGTGCGCTATTGCATTGTCTACAAAGATCATTAGGGCGGTTTAAATCTTTTGTAATGTGCTTTCGGTAATTTCTGGTTGCTATGACTTGATCTTGGATGGCAAGCATAAACCCTTCTGTCTCGGGAAACAGTTCACCCCGTCTGAGCCACGCGTTCGACGCATCTCGGTCGACATGAGGTTGGCTCAGATCTGCTCGGTGCCTCCCGTGTAAAGACTTCTGGGACCAGCTTATCATCTTTTGTTCGGTGGTGGTTATTGTTTCGCTAGGTTGACAGTTTCTATTGTTTAAATTAAGTGGGGTTGATTTGCAGTCTGCTTCTACTGTATATTGGTGTAATTTTGAAGAAACTGAACGTGTGTGGAAAAAGCGTCTGAGAGCTGTTATTTGGCTATTGTGTAGATTTTTTAGGTCAATAATACCCCTGCCTCCCACACTCCGGGGTAGTGTAAGACGTTGGTAGCAGGATTTTGGGTGGTGTTTTCTAGATTTTGTGAGACTGCAATTAATAATGCGTTGTAATGATGTTAATTCAGTTTGATTCCAGTTTATAACTCCAAATGAGTACGTCAAAATGGGAACAGCATAAGTATTAATAGCTTTAATTAGGTTGCGTGAGTTAAGGTGTGATCTTAAAATCTGGTTAATACGGTATCTAAATTTTTTTGTCAGCTCTTTTTTTGTTTCTTTTTGTAGTATTTGATTTGCTTGCTGGAAACCTAAGTATTTGTATGTATCTTCTTCATTCATCGCTTCTATTTGTTGTCCTGTTCTTAAAGTATATATGTTATTCTGTAGCACACCTCTATTAATTGAGTGAATTTTGCATTTATCTACTCCGAATTGCATATGTATATCGTTTGAAAAGCTTTCTACTATATCTGCTAGTTTGAAAAGGTCGTTTTTGTTGGATGCATATATTTTTATATCATCCATATACATTAAATGCGACAAGGTGTGGTGTGTGTCGTTATGTTTTAATTTAAATCCAGTTGCAGCCTCATTAAGGATGTCGGAGAGTGGGTTCAGTGCCAAACAAAACCATAAGGGACTTAACGCGTCCCCCTGAAATATCCCTCGCCGAATGTGTATCGGTTCAGTAGTTACTGTAGAGTTGTTTTGTTTTATGTTGAGCACTGTTTGCCAGGTTTGCATTGATGTTCGTAAAAATGTGATGACTGTTGGGTGGATTTTATATAATGTGAGAATATGCAAAAGCCAGCTATGTGGGACGGAATCAAACGCCTTTCTATAATCGATGTACATACTATGTATATTCCTCTTACTGGTAAATGCTTGTTTCATAGCTACTGTGTCTATAATTAACTGCTCCTTACATCCTTGGCTATTCTTCCTACATCCTTTCTGTTCCTCGTTCAGAATATTATATGTATTTATGTGTTCATGAATAATTTCACTAATACATGCTGTTAGAATTTTATATATAGTCTGTAAGCGGGTTATGGGTCGGTATTTAGCAGGATTTTTGGTGTCGTTATCTTTTGGTAGCATAAAGGTTTTTCCGTGTGTGATGTATTCTGGAATAATTTCAGGGTTTAGAATGAATTGATTTATATGGTTGTGTAAGAAAGGGTGAGCGCTTGTCAGTTTTTTGTAATAGTAATTATGTATGTGGTCGGATCCTGGAGCTTTCCAGTTGTGGGTACGCTTGATAACTTTAATAAATGTTTCTACTGGTATATTCTCAAATTTCATTTCAGGTATGTTGGGGATAATATTAATATTGTCGAGCCATTCTGCTTGTTTATTGTGCTCTACAGGGTTCTCCCATATTTTTGCCCAGTATTCTCTTAGTGTTTCCGGAGATGGAGTTTCCACTGCTGAATCAGATAGACCTTTATTTTGTGTCAATTGTCTGTAAAAGGTTTTTTCATTATTTTTGTATTGCGTGTTTTGCTTTTTACGTTCGGTACAAGTTAAATATCTTTTAAGTCTAGTTGCGGCTACATTAAGTTTTTGTTTTAGGGTGTCTAAAAAGTGTGGGAGTTGAATGTTCGCATCTTCATAAAGGGAATGAGTTTGATATCTTTCTTTAATGTCATCCACTGCTGATATGACTCTTGGACTTCTATTTCCTGCTATGTATGTTGTTAATCGACCTATATCTTTTCTTAACTTCTCTATTTTCTTTTCTAATCTTTTTTGCCATGCTGGTATACGAGTTGATCCCCTGTTAAATGTATCTCCTAGTTTTGATCCATTTGTTGAAGCTATTGTGTAAGCTGATACGTAAATTAGTGTTTGTAACGTTTGAAAGTCCTGATCATTGTTTAGATGTTTTGATAAAATTTCTGTGTTAACATATTCTACTATAGCAGCCAGTTTACGCGAGGATTTTTGCTTGGGTATGTAAGGTCTTGATATCGGCTCAGTGTCTTTGAAAAGATCTAATGCTTGGCTAAATGTATGATCAATTTTTTCCTGGTCTATATGCATGATCCTACTAGAATCCGCATTTCCTCTATGGGTATTTATTGTGTGTGTATCTCCGCCATCTTCAGCTAGATTATTTTCTTGATGTACCTCAGACGAGGCCCTTTCGCTTGGACATATAACTGTTTGTGTAATTTCAGCTTGTTCTTGAATCTGTAAATATCTCCCTACTTCTTCTTTTATTTCTTTTATTCTATCTGTGGCTAAAAGTTTATTGTTTATAATTACTCTTCTTTGATCAGAGATACGCTGTTCAGATAGATGGGATAGATGGGGATAGAATTCAATAAATCTCTGATGGAGTTTCTTACGGTATACTGTCATGTCTGTTTCATTTCTTGTTACTTCAAAATAGCAGCGCATTAGGGTTTCGTTCATCTCTGACCATATAATTCTACTACAGCCTGGCTGTGTGTCTATCTGTTGAGTGTGGCTTGCAAGTGTGTGATGATCTCCTGTTCGTAAATATTCTGCTACTTCAATTTTCATGGTATTCAATGTGTCTTGAGTAAGAAGTTTGTTATTTATTATAGACCTACGTTGGTCACCTAATCTTTGCTTTGATGCATTAAATTCAGGGTATTTCTCAGAAAAATCTTTGTTTAGGGGATCAAGGTATCCTCTAGTAATCGTTCCTAGTTTGGAGTAAATAAGGTAGGTGCGCCAGATGAATTTGTTAACTTCTTCTGACCATCTTTTTCGCGCACCGGTTTTACTTGTTGCGGGCACAGTATCAACGGCATTTGCCTCCTGTGTAACATCAACAAGCAAAGGCGTTAAGGTGGTCGGTCGCCGTGCAGTGAATTGAAGTATGTCGCTTTCCCCTGACATGGGGCTTAAAGTAGATGATCGGGAATTGGATGCATTACTAAATGAGTGAGGTGATGAATTGGGCGTTTGGTATAAACTTTCTATTGAGGTATTGGGCGATGAGAGGTTTGACATATTTTCTTGGTTGATTTGATATGGGGGTGATTGAAGAAGTTTGGATGAGGTTGGGGTTGGCGATGATGGATGTGAGACTGTGGGTTTTATTGTAGGAATATTTTCCTGGTCTGCAACAGTGTGACACTGGGCAGAATGCGACATGTTGCCCCCCTCATATACGACGGGGCTACCCGAACCTGACGGCCCGGGGTGGGATTCCCTCTCCTGAGGACCCACCTGAGGATTAATTTGCCTATTTCTTAGACGCATATCGCATTTTGGTACACTAGCGCACCGTTGGTCATTGGTGAGTAACTAGCTAGAAGCTGCCAATGTCCGCCCCCCACGTAGCAACAGATGGTCGTGCCGGACGTGGTGATAGAATTTGTGAGGGGCTTATTATTATTATTTTTTTGGAAATTATATTTATTCTCCTTTTTACAGGGAAGAAAAGTCATTGACGCGGGCCTTTCAGCCAAGGGCCACTGCCTTAAACTATCTGTTGATCAATTCAGTAGGGTTTGAGCTGTTGTTGTCCGATGATAAAAATTTGCGAACGATACGGCAGGTATTAAGAATAACTGCCTTTTGGATGGTGATGTACGATTTACTTGGGAGATTTAAAAGACTCAAGCTACTGTGGACATGTTTTGGTATAACTCCCGTGCTAGAGAGCACCAATGGCACAATAAACACTTTTTCTAGGTTCCAGATTCTTAGTATTTCTTCTTTTAATTCTGTGTACTTATTTATTTTGTCTGTTATCGACTTCTGTAAATTGTGTGTATTCGGAATAGTAACATCAATTAGATATGCAGTTTTAGTTAGTTTGTTAACAAGTGTTATGTCTGGTCTATTAAATGGAATTGTTTTATCTGTAAGTATAGCTCTGTCATAGTATAGTTTAGCCATGGTACTCTCCAGCACCGGGTTAGGTTGATATTCATAGTAGGGTTTACTATCTTTTACATGTATGAAATTGTTTTGTATGGCTAGCTTTTGGTGAATGTATGCAGCGACTTGATTATGGCGGTGAGTGTAATCGTTTTGAGCTAGAGTGGGACAAGCGCTGATTATATGTTGAATTGTTTCTGGGTTTCTATGGCATTTACGACATAAATCTGTATCAATTGTTTCCTTTAGTATGTATTTTCTATAATTTCTAGTCTTTATTACTTCGTCCTGGATAGCTACCATAAAACCTTCTGTTTCCGGGAAAAGGTAACCTACTTTTAGCCATTTGTTGGTTGCTTCATCATCAATATGGGGTTGTTGGAGGTCTTGTGCATGTCTACCATGTAGTTCTTTTCTTTTCCAGGTTTCTATTTTCTCTTGTATATGTTCTTGATTTGTTTTAAATATTCTATTTTTCTGTTTCAGATCCAACGGAGTGTAATTTTTATCTATTGTAATTGTTGCAGCAATTGTTTTGTCTATTAACGTGATGTCGGGTCTATTGTAGTGTGTGGTCTTATCAGTAAGTATTGCTCTATCAAAATATAATTTGTGGGTAGAATTTTCAAGGATTGTTTCGGGTTGATATTTGTAATAGGGAATAGCAGGCGATTTTATAAGTTTATATTTTAGGGCAAGTTTTTGGTGAACTATGTTGGCGACTTGATCATGTCTATGTTTATAGTCAGTTTGAACGATTGTTTTACAGGCACCTGTAATGTGTTGAATGGTTTCCGGGCAGCTATGGCATCGTCGGCAACGGTCTATTATGTTCGGTAACTTTATGATGTGTTTTTGGTAGTTCTTTGTTTCTATAACTTGATCCTGAATAGCGAGCATAAATCCCTCTGTTTCAGGGAAGATCTCACCGCGTCTGAGCCATTCGTTCGACGCTTCTTTGTCGACGTGGGGAGAGTTCAGGTCGCGGTAAAATCTTCCATGTAGGGATTTTTGGGCCCACTCATTCTGTTTTGTTTGATTGTTAATCTGTCCTTCATTTTTCTGCATTGTCCTGTCTTGTAAATTTAGAGGTGTAAGTTTCCTGTCATTTTTTACTATGGCGTCATGTAAATTGGATGTAATTGCTTTTTGGAAGAAATACTTCCTCAGAGAAGTAATTTGTTTATTGTGTAAATTGGTCACATCTATAAGACCCCTACCTCCCTCGTATCTCGTTAGTGTTACTCTTTGTACGCAACGACTTGGGGTGATGCTTTCTATTCCTAGTCATGGTGGTATTAATTAATCGCTGAATGTTCAAAAGCTCTGATTTACTCCATGGAATAATTCCGAAAGAGTACGTGAGGATGGGGATTGCGTAAGTGTTGACGGCTTTGCTTAAATTCCTGGACTGTAAGTATGTTTTCATAACGGAGTTTATTCTGTGTTTAAATTGGTGTATTAATTTGTTTTTAGTCTCTTTATATGTAATCTGCTTAGACTGGTTAAATCCTAAATATTTGTAAACATTGTTGATATCTAATGGTTCTATTATGTCTCCTGAATCTAACTGATACTGGTATTCATACGTTTGTCCATTCTTAACAGCATTTATTTTACACTTGTCAATACCAAATGTCATACATATGTCGATTGAAAACTCCTCAGTGATTTGAACTAACTTGTTAAGATCACTTTCCTCCATAGCGTACAATTTGATGTCGTCCATGTATAATAAATGGTTAAGGTAGTATTTTGATTTGTCGGTCTGTAGGTCAGTCTCAGTTTCAGTACCACTATATTCTAGGGGGTATCCTACTTCTGTGGCATTTAATATATTTGATAAGGGGTTCAAAGCAAGGCAGAACCACAGCGGGCTGAGCGCATCGCCTTGAAATATGCCTCTTTTTATTTTTATGGTATCTGTCTGCTCTGATTGTGTAGGTGTCTGTAGTTTAAGTCGTGTGGTCCAGTTGTTCATAGTGTTTTTAAGAAAGGCTATTATTGTTGGGTGGATTTTATAAATTTCTAGGACTTTCAGCAACCATGAGTGTGGTACTGAGTCATATGCTTTTTGGTAATCAATGTACATGCTGTATAAGTTTTTCTTTTGGCGATGAACCTGGTTTAAAATGACAGAATCAATCAGTAACTGTTCTTTACAGCCCTGGCTGAATTTTCTGCAGCCTTTTTGTTGTTCTGTCAATAAATTATTAGTTGATATATGTGAGTAAATTGTGGATGTGATACAGGATGTAATAATTTTATAAATGGTCTGAAGGCATGTTATGGGTCTATATTTAGCGGGATTTGTAAGGTCGTTCTGGTCCTTGGGTAGCATGTATGTGACTCCTGCAGTTATGTATATGGGCATGTCTTTTGGGTTCTGGATAAATGCGTTTATATAATTATGAAGGTAAGGATGGATATGTGTGAACTTTTTGTACCAGTAATTATGGATCTGGTCGGAACCTGGCGTTTTCCAATTGTGTAATTTGCTTATGACTTCTTTAAAAACTTCTACTGTAATGAACTCAAATTCCATGGGTTGTAATTTTAAACTGTTATTTTCTTCCTTATCTATCCATCGTGCGTTTGTTTTATGCACAACAGGGTTGGCCCATAGTTTTGACCAATATGCATGCATATCCTTTGCCATAGGTACTGAGTTTTGTGTGCGTGTTGTATTTGACTGAACCTGCATTTGGTTGGCAGTGGAAGTTTTAAGAGTCCTATAAAACTGTTTTTCATTTGACGAAAATTGGCTATTTTGTGTCTTTCGGAGGGTACAGGTTTTATAGCGCTTAATACGACTACTGAGTACGGTGAGTTTTTGTCTGAGTGTGTCAAGGAATTCTGTTAGATGTGTGTTTGGTGTTTCATATGTCGAATGAATTTTATACTGATCAAAGATTTTCTCTACGTGTTTTGTAATATGCTCCGTTCTATTTCCTTTTATATACTGTGTGAGTCTACCTATTTTTGCTCTCAAGTCATCTATTCTTTTTTCCAGTCGAATTAGCCATTTAGGTTTTTTCTTTTGTTTACGTAGTTCTGTGTCTGGCTTTGGCGGGATATCAATCCATGCTCCGTTAGTTTTAGCTGCAGTCCAGGCGGCGCTGTATATTACTGTTTGAAGAGTTCTATAATCTGAGTCCATATTTATGTATTTTGAAAGTATTTGAGTATTTATAAAATCAACTATTTGAGCTAACTTTTTAGACGGTCTCTGTTTTGGGATATAACTCCTACACGTTGGTTCAACAGTTTTAAAATATTCGTATGCCTGTTCAAAATATTTTTCTATATTTGTTTTTTTAGATGTCTCTAATTCGGATAAATTACTATTTCTTGGTTCTGATTCTAACTTTTCTTGTTCTAAGGTAGGAACTTCGTTTTCTTCTTGTGTTTGATGTGTAGAGTGTGTATTGTTTGAGTCTGTGTCATGGTATGTGAGGGTAGCTTTACGTTTTTGATTCTGACTGAGATGCCTATCTGTGGTGCCGTATGATTGTGTAATGTTTGCTGTTGAATGTACTTGCTGATTGTTCTGTCCAACTTGGGTTTTAATAATCTCACGTTCTTCAGGGGCAATTTTATTATTTCGGTGGATAACCCTAATTTGATCTGCTAAACGCTGTTCTGATATAAAAGATAAGTAAGTAAGTAAGTAAGTAAGTAAAAACACTTTATTGTACACAAAAAACAAGAAATACAAAAATAAACTTAAATTAATGTGCACAAAGGCGGTCTTATCGCTGGAAGCGATCTCTTCCAGACAACCTTTGGGTAGAGGAGAATGATAAGTCTGGGAACATTTCAATAAATTTTCTATGAACTTGTGGTCGATACCCTGTTAAATTATTTTCAAGATCTGTGACAATATAGTAGCATTTGAGAAGTTCCCTATTAATTTCGTCTGGCCAGACGAGTCTTTGTCTATCTTTTCCTGCTTTGGTTGTTGTGGGACGCATGCTTAGCAAAGCGTTATTTATAGATACTGTGCCTGAATTATGTGTTGTAGAATTAGTTAAAACATTATTATCTACATTGTAGTTATGTGGGATCTGAGGTGTTGTTTCATCTGTGTTATCGATATTTTCATTTGGATTTAAGCTGTTAGGAATATTGTTTGTATTTTCAATTGTTTGTCTTACTTCTTCTCTGATTCCTTCTATAATTTCGACTGATATTAATTTCTTGTTTAATATTTCTCTCCTTTGTGCACCAACTTTTTGTTTCGTTACTTTCATTTCTGGGAATTTCTCTATAAATTGTGTGAATAACGGTTCAATAAAACGTTTTGTATGTTTTTCTAATTTGGTTAGTTGTAGATATGTACGCCAAATGAATTTGTTCATTTCTTCCGTAAAAAATATTCGCGTACGTTTTCTGACTGGAGTGGGAGCAAGATCTAGACACTCGGCCTCTTGCTCAACATCAACAGACAGTGGTGTGACAGTAGAAGACCAGGTATAAAATAGATCCTTCTGACAGGAATCGTGATAAATTTAAAGAGGTTAGAAATCGCTGCAATACAAAGATACGGGATTTACAGCGACGCCATATTCATCAATCAGTAGAAAATGGGGATCCAGCTAAAGTCTGGCCCTTTCTTAATAAACTCGGAGTGGGCAAATCACGTACTCAACCACTTGCTAATATTATCGACATTAATTCACTTAACAATCACTTCTCCTCTTCGGCAGCAATTGATAGCGCCACTAAGTTTACCACATTAAATCGTCTTTCAACGCTGCCTACTCCTAGTTTTCCATCTTTTGTTTTTCGCGCAATCACCGCTTGTGATGTTATGAAGAACGTGCTTGCTATTTCTTCGAATGCTGTAGGAAGTGACTGCATTAGTCGCTCTATGATCGTTCCTCTCCTTGACATCCTTTCCCCAGTTATGACCAAAATCCTAAACAAATCCTTATTTTCTGGTGTGTTTCCATCCGCATGGAAGGAAGCACAAATCGTTCCATTGCCAAAAAAGCCTAATCCTAATTCTCCTTCCGACTACCGACCTATTTCCATCCTACCATTTCTCTCCAAGGTCCTTGAAAGGTTGGTTCATCAACAACTCACGTCATTCCTATCCGCAAATAACCTGTTGAACCCCTTTCAATCCGGTTTCCGCCCCGGTCATAGCACGACTACTGCGTTAGTCAATATATCTGACGATATTCGCTTAGGCATGGAAAATCAGAAGCTAACAGTGTTAACTTTGTTAGATTTCAGTAACGCCTTTAACACAGTAGACTATGACATTCTCCTCTCTATCTTGCGTTCTCATAACATATCTCCAACGGTGGTTGACTGGTTTCATAGTTACCTGTACGGGCGCCGACAGCGCATACGCATTGAAGACACCTTCTCTGCGTGGTGTGATATTTCTGCCGGCGTTCCGCAGGGTGGCGTCCTGTCACCTCTCCTCTTCTCAATTTTCATTAATTCTATTACACTCACACTTACTTCTTCCTATCATTTGTATGCAGACGATCTACAGATTTATACACAAGCGCCACTCTCTGGCCTCCTGGGCGCAATTGATATTACCAACAGAGATCTAAATAGTATCGCAGACTGGAGTCGCTCTTATGGTTTGAGGGTGAATCCAACCAAAACCCAGTGTATTATAATCGGCAGTAGCTGGTACATATCACGTATTGACTATAACTCGTTGCCACAGATTACTTTTGAAGGCACACCAATACCATTCAGTCACAAGGTCAAGAACCTCGGTCTTCTTTTTGATGATACTTTTTCGTGGAACTCTCATGTGTCGGAGGTAAGCAGGAAGGTGTTTGCCGCGTACGGTTCGCTCAAACGACTCAGAAATCTTCTGCCAATCAAAACTAAAATTTCCTTGGCACATTCTCTTCTTCTTCCGATACTGGATTATGCAGATGTTTGTTATCCTGACTTATGTGTTGCACTTCAGAACAAGCTCGAACGTCTGCAGAATCTATGTATTCGCTTTATCTTTGGTCTGCGGAAGTATGACCATGTCTCTGCCTATAGATCCCAGCTTCAATGGCTGCCAATATCCCGTAGGAGGGACTGCCATATCCTTTCTCTCCTTTACTCCATCCTTTCCAATCCCTTTTCTCCTCCTTACCTTAAAGACCGCTTCATTTTCCACTCCTCTACTCTGACGCGTAATCTGCGCTCCAGTTACAATCTCACCTTAAACCTACCTTCCCACAAGACTGATTTCTACGCTAAATCTTTTACGGTACAGGCAATCAAACTGTGGAATTCCTTGCCCGAGAATGTTCGACGAGCTCCGTCTATCGAATCGTTTAAGGAGCAAACAAGAAATTTCTATCTGGCTAATAATGTTTAATGTGTAGCTGTCTAATTTATAAGTATCATTTAAGTAAGTATATGTAGTGATATTCTATCTACCAATTTCTCTGATATATAACGTAGAGTATCCTATCTTATGTAGCATATATTATGTATTAGTTTATCATAAGATATGTATCAGTATATTTGTTTTTATTGAAATATTTATTTAATAGTGTGTAAATATTGTCTAAGTATTATATGTAGTAATATGCACTATCCCGCTCTCTGCTTGTACAATTTCTATACCCAAAGGTTGCCTGGTAGAAATTGCTGCTTTAGCAATAAGGCCGCCTATATTGTACTGTCACGTTTGTTCCTTTTTATTTCTGTTGTATGTGTTTCTTTGTGCAATAAAGAATTTTGTATTGTATTGTATTGTAGAAGATCGGGATTGTATGGGGTATTCAAATGGGTTAGGTGATGAGGATGGTGATGGAAATAGGCTATAGGTTGATGACACTGGAGACGTAGGATGTGACGTCGGTAGCAATATATTTAGGTTTGGGTTTTTAATTTGATCTACAACAGCGGTTTGCTGGGTAGAAAGCGATATGTTGCCCCCCCCAGATACGATGGGGCAGCCCGAACCTGAAAGGCCGGGGCGGGATTCCCTCTCCCGAGGACCCGCCTGAGGAGTTTCTCTGTTTCTGAGACGCATATCGCAAAGCTACTAGAGCACCGTTGGTCACTGGTAAGTGATAAGCTTAAAGCTGCCAGTGTCCGCCCCCCACGTAGCAACAGATGGTCGTGCCGGACGTGGTGTTAGAATTTGTGAGGGGCTTATTATTATTATTATTATATGTATGTAGTTAGCAATATTTAAATTCGTGCACAATATAAAACAAAACATACAAAGAAATAATCATCATCTTCCTAGCCTTATCCCGTATTTCTCGGGGGTACTGGTTTTTTACACAGAGCGACTGCCACCTGACCTCCGCAACCCAGAAGGGAAACCAGACCCAATCCTAGATTAAGTCAGAGTTTTCAAGCAGCCAATGCTTAGCACTGGCCTCTGGTATGGCTCAACGACTAATATTTAAGGTGTGATATTAACTAGTACGTGGTGGGGTTCGAACCACGACCTCCCGCTCAGGACCGCAGCCGTCCTATCCACTATACCATCGAGCTCTTTAAAAAATAATATGACTCTTTATGTTTTCTAAAGGCTAGACGTTGAGAGAGCAATGAAGCAAGTTACATCTGCTACGAGAGTTCTTCCAGAAGACGCTGGTGGGTAACCATAAAACATAAATAGTAGATTTTACGACAAGTGCACAAAACAAGTCATTTTTGTCCGAGATTTTTTAGTCTTGGTCAAAAATTGTTTTGTGCACGAGTTATAAACTCTGCTTTTCACTTAGATTGCTAGGAAAATTGAGATAATTCTCCAAAACGTAAACATAACAATTCATTCCCGCCATTTCGACATGAAATATTAGGCTTGGACTAATAAGACCTATACAGCCTACTATTTAATTAATTTTGTAATAATAAATCAAATACACTATCATACTTGTTTTTTTTTATTTGAATACTGTTTTATGTCATAAAAAACACAAAATGAAAATAATTTGAAGTAAATATTTTAAAATAACGAGTTCTATCTATGATTTTTTTTTATTTGGCTGTATAGCCTTCTTTTCTTTGCCTTAAAAGAGATGCATTTATGAGTAGATACGTTTTTGCCCTTGTGCAGCCTACAGCCTGCACAAATCGGCACTTTCAGAGCATGAGAAGTAAAAATGTTATGAATCACTACGTTAATAATAAGAGCAATTTTACAGCATTCCATGAAATCGAAAACCCTGACCGGTATGAGACCCTCCACTCCATCAATGAATGTAATGAGCTGTTTGCGTACTTTGCTACCAAATGCTTGGAGTCGTTGATTAAATGCACGAGGCAAAGCTTAGATATCCTGCGCAAAAGAGCTTCCGTTTCAAGGTAATCTCAAGATATCTATTTGTTTTAATAATAACAGAGTTTGAAGATCCTTCGTGGATCCTACTTATTTAACTTTACATATTTTTGCTCATTTTTGTCTTTTAGGCTGGACTGGGAGCGATAAAAAAACATAGAATGTGCCAGCTGCTTGGCATGCTGTAAAAATCAGCTAAGGGATTCGGGGGGTTTAAGTGTATTGTAATTTAGGCGACGGGTTGGCAACCTGTCTCTACAGCATTCATATCTAACCGAAATGACCCTCAAAACTTGTCAGACGTGGCGGAACGACCTTTGTTTAGGTCGTTGACGCGTTGCTTACTCTTTTAGGGATAAAGGCGTAATTTATGTATGTAAATTTTTGCAATCGTAAAGAAAAGTATGTTCTTTGATTGCTTTTGGTACTCTTGGTTTTTTTTCTCGAGATTATATAGTATCAAGAGAAGGGCAAAAAGAATAAGGAAAACAGAGGAGGTAAAACAAGGAAAAGAGACATGTTATTAACAGCTTTTGGTATTATTGTCCATGCTGTACTAGGAGCAAGAAAGACGAAAAACCATAGAATGTGCCAGCTGCATTTCCTCCCAGGCATGCTGTAAAAACCAGCTAAGGGATCCGAGGGTTTCAGTATATTGCAATTTAGGCGATGGGCTGACAACCTGTCACTTCAGCAATATACGTGGGACACTCAGAAAGATTTGCGACACTAAAAAAAATTGTTCTACAGGTACATATATTTTTATTAAATCTTTTCAAAGTACTCTCCACCAGCCTCTATACAAAGATTCATGCGTCTGAACCAGTTTTCAAAACACTTTTTCCAGTCCGCCGTAGACACCTCGTTTACAGCCTGCTCGAACGCAGCCAGCGCATCTTCTGGCGACGAAAATTGTATCCCCTTGAGCTGATTTTTTATTTTTGTAAATAAAAAAAAGTCACACGGTGCTAGATCAGGGCTGTAAGGAGGGTGACCCAGGAGTTTGACTGGTGTGCTGTCCAGGAAGTCCCTCGTTTTGAGCGCGGTGTGTGCAGGCGCATTGTCGTGGTGGAGCAGTAGTCCGCGGAGCCCTGTGTTTGGTCGCTTGTTGCTCACAACAGAAAAAACTTCTGGTAAACATTTGGTAGTATACCATTCGGCGTTAATGCTTCTTTGATCTCGTAAGGGAATTGAGGCCAAGTGGCCAGTCAAATTAAAAAAGCTGGCGATCAAAATCTTCCCCCCGCTTCGAGATCGCTTCACTTTGGTAGGCGTTGGTTCATTTTGAAACACCCAAACTGTCGACTGGCGCTTGGTTTCTGGATCGTATTAATAAATCCAGGACTCATCACCTGTTACGATATCGTAAACACGCCGAGACGAGCCTGCTTCAAATTTGTTCAGCATATCACGGCACCATTCCACCCGGGCCTGCTTCTGAGCGTCGGTGAGGTAGTGCGGCACCCAGCGCGATACTATCCTCCTCACGCGAAGATGCCCTTGTAGAATCTCGTGAACGCTTCCCGATCCAATCTTTAATATGTGCTGAATCTCCTGATATGTAATTCCCCTATTATCTTGGATTAAATTTTTCACTGCTAGCACGTTTTCTTCCGTAATAGCCGTCAAAGGGCGACCACTTCTTTCTTCATCCCCCAAGGTTGATCGACCGCGCCTAAATTCGTTATACCAACGGTACACGGTTGCCTTGGAGGGGCTTTCATCCATAAATGCCATTTGAAGTCTATCGAACGATTCATCCGGTTTCAGGCGACACTTGAAATCGTAAAAAATCATAGCTCTAAAATGTTCCCGGCGCAGATCCATTTTTCAGTAAGACACGATACTTTGAATTGGCTCGCAAAAAATGTCGAGGGAAATTTTGAAAATGGAACACACATATTTTTACTTACAAGTAATCATATTTTCAAAAAAGATTCTAACCGGCCAGTCTGCCATATATAAAAACTATTTATCGCAATACTTTCTGAGTGGCCTGGTACCAACAAATCTATCTTAACCCTCAAAACTTTGTCAGACGTGGCTGAACGATCTTTGTTTAGGTCGTTTACGCTCTGCCTACCCCATTAGGGATAAAGGCGTGATTATATGTATGTATGTTTAATATTATTTTTCAGTTTCCTCACTATGACAATCGATCCAGAAGAACAGAAGAAGCTAAAGCCTCTTATGATGACTATGATGTATGTTCAAATACCAAGAATACTAATAAAGCCAGCTTTAGAAGAGATACAGTCTGCATTTTCTCAGGTAATAATGTGATATCCTTTCTCTTCACTACATAGTATAAAACAAAGTCGCTTTCTCTGTCCCTATATCCCTATGTATGCTTAGATCTTTGAAACTACGCAACGGATTTTGATGCGGTTTCTTTAAATGGATAGAGTGATTCAACAGGAAAGTTTATGCATATTATATTATGCATGCATAATATGGTAGAGAAACACTGATGATTTCCGTGCGAAGCCGGGGCGGGTCGCTAGTTTATAATAATTCTAATTTATTAATTCAAGGTACCTAAGGTAATTCTTCCCAATAGTTTGCTGGAAATTCTCCGTCATATGTTAAATGTTCTATAAGCTTTTTAAGTACGCGCAATTATTGTAATTCATTTTACTATTTAAACGCGTGAAGTCTTCCATGCTGGGCTGGGAGAAAAAAAAAAGTGCCATCTGCATTTCCTCATGGGCATGCTGTAAAAAGCTAAGGGATCTGAGGGTTTCAGTATATTGCAATTTAGGCGATAGGCTGACAACCTTTCACTACAGCAATATACCTACAAATCTATCTTAAATAACCCTCAAAACTTTGTCAGACGTGGCGCAACGACCTTTGTTTAAGTCGTTGACGCTCTGCCTACCCCATTAGGGATAAAGGCGTGATTATGTGTATTTAGGAAAATCATAGGAATAACCTTTTATCCCCATATTTCGACTTGGTTGCACAAGCCATGTTTTACCTAAATACGTATCGCGAGTTAACCTGTTTGAAATAATAAAATGTTAAATGTTTCAGGTCCTATTGAACTGTATCATGGATGTGCATAGGGGAGTTTATATGTGGGGACAGCAAAGTCTTATAAATAAAGGGAGAGAAGAAAGTATGACAACTGGTTGTAAGTATTACATTTTATCATCTCCCTAGCCTTATCCCGTATCTTACGGGTGGGCTGCCTAATCTAGGTGAACGAGCGTACTGGTTTTTACACAGAGAGACTGCCATCTGACTTCCCCAACCCAGAAGGGAAACCAGACCCAATCCTATAGTATTTCCAATTTGGTTTTATTAAAAGGTTAACAAAATTTCATGTCTTTTAATCGAAGATCTTGTTTCTTAAATAAGTTTTAGCTATCAGATTTAACAACATACTGAAATTGTAGTTTTAGTAACTTAACTAATTTGCCTACACGTATTATTGATTTCAAATAAACGTGTTTTTGAATAAAAATACACAAAACTTTGTTTACCTTTATACTAAAACTTAGTGGGAAATACTATAGATTAAGTTTTCAAGCTGCCAATGCTTAGCACTGGCCTCTGTCATGGCTGAACGATTAATATCTAAAGTGTTAAACGATATTAACTGGGACTAATGGCTTAACGTTCCACCCGAAGCATTGAAAAAGCGGCGAATAAACGTACATATGAAATTTGAAAACCGAAAAACACATTGGTACGTGGTGGGATTCGAACCAACCAACCCCGGGAGGCAGCGGCCTTATCTACTACACCATCGGGCTCTCTTTCTCTTCGGGATCTCATTGATGTGGTATTTAATTCATCATCTTCATCTCCCTAGCCCTATCCCGTATCTCACAGGGTCGGCTACCTAATCTAGGGGATTGAACGAGGGTACTGGTTTTTACACAGCGACTGCCATCTGACCTCCGCAACCCAGAAGGGAAAACAGACCCAATCCTAGATTAGGTCAGAGTTTTGAAGCCGCCAATGCTTAGCACTGGCCTCTGTCATGGCTGAACGACTAATATCTACGGTATTAAACGATGTTAACCGGGACCAATGGCTTAACATTCCACCCGAAGCACGGAAAAAGCGCCGAATAAACGTACATATGAAATTCGAAAACCAAAAAACACATTGTAACGTGGTGGGATTCGAACCAACCAGCCTCGGGAGGCAGCGACCTTATCCACTACACCATCGGGCTCTCATTCTCTTCGGGATCTCATTAATGTGGTATTTATTTATTGTAACCTAAACTTTGCTGAAGTGAAGGAAGGAAAGTTCAAAGTACATAACAAAACCTGACCTGAAACTAAAAAGACCTGTGATTAATGAGGGAGCTGGCTCCTGTCTCGCATGCCGTTATATGTACACGAAGTTATATGTACATGATGTCATATATTTTTTGTATGAAGAAAAATAATACTTTTTTTCAGAAACCTACCGAGTGGGGTATTGATCAGATAGAAGGGCGGAATGAGCTGATTTCCAATTTATACCCAGCTTTTTCATTTTAGAACAGTCAAGTTTGGACTCTTCCTGACAAAAAGCAGCTAAATATTTTTATATAATTTTAACGCCATATGATTCGTTATATCTTCTCATCTAAACTGTCAGGAGGAATCTAAATTTGGAAAACTGCCAGAATATTTTTAATTTTATAGAAACAGCTAATTGTAATGAAATGGTGTGGTATATTTTTGGAATCAGCTCATTGAGTCCTTTCATTTGATACCCCTGTAGGTAGGTCCCTGAAGTAAAAAAAAAGATGTAATGGCGATCAAACGATCCGGACCACGTGACCAATTATTTTAATTACTCCTATAGGTGTTTAACAAAATACTGCAACGAAACTCCGGGTACATATAACGGAACGCGAGGCAGGAGCCTTTACAAAGTCGTTTGTTTAAAAGATTATTATAATTATTTTCGAAACCAATGACAGAAATGTATTGCGATATGTTTCTAGATTCAGCTCATTGAGCTCTTTCATTTGATATCCCGCTCGGTAGGATTTTGAGTTTTTTTTTCAAACGTCCACGGTCTGGTCTGGATGATTTGGACCACTTGGCCAATTTTTTAAATACTCCTATAGGTGTTCGACAAAGCCCCGCAACGAAACTTCGGGTACATATAACGGCATCCGAGATAATAGCCAGCTCGTATATTACATAGTAAATGACAGAGAAAGAACATATATATATACTACCTATAAGCCATTCTCTATGGTACCTATATGACAGGTCTTTTTAAACTCCGTTCAGGCTATAATAGTCCTCCTACTCATTTACGGTGATGGCGGCCAATCTCTCAGAGATAGGCCAACTGCGCAGGACTAGCTTTTAGTGCCCAAGTGTTTGCGCTACACACAGGTGCTCTCTCTATTCCATCAATCTCTTATTCTGATGGGACACATTGACTGACACGAATAGAGATAAATCAGGTGCAGGACCGACTATTTACATGCTCATCCGACAGCAAGGATCTGCCTCCGTGGTCTAGTGGCTAGTGCCATGGGCTCCCGATCCGGAGGTCCTGGGTTCGATTCCCAGGGGGTAAAACACAAAGTTGATATTTGAGAATTTATCACTTTGTGAATTTTTCCCCAGTTTGGGTAGGACATTGCAGGCTGAATCACCTGTTTGTCCGAAAAAGAAAAAGATTTCGTGCTTCGGAGGGCACGTTAAGCCGTCGGTCCCGGTCGCTGTCTTTGATAGTGGTCGTTACACAAAACCATGTCAGAGGCCTGATAGTTGTGCTACTAGGCGGTTTAAAAACTCTGACACCAGGGTTCAACCATGTCAGAGGCCTGATAGTTGTGCTACTAGGCGGTTTAAAAACTCTGACACCAGGGTTCATCGGGTCCATAGACTCGATACCCACTCGACAGAAGAAGCAAGGATCAACTTACTTTTCGGATTATCACGCTATACTAGATGGACCCAAAAGTTCAATTTCTTGTTTCATAAAATTTATTTTTGATTCTAGCGAGGTCTGGATCCAGTATAGGCGGCGTTAGGAATTATTTCCGTATGGTGTCGGAACATAAAGACATAGTACGCTCTGTGATGGCGCTACAAGGAATGATGTACATGTATAAACCTGATATCGAAAAATTACTGAAGGTAAGCTTGTCTTCTTACATGCTGGACTGGGAGAGTTAGAAAAACATAGAATGCCCGGGCATGCTGCAGAAGTCATTTAGGCGATGGGCTGACAACCTGTCGCTACAGCAATGCAAATGACAATCTAAAATTGCCCTAAATTTTTTGTCCGACGTAGCGAAAGCGCCTTTTACGAGGCGTTTTACGCTCTGCCTACACCGTAAGGGATAAAGGCGTAATTTTATGTAATGTAAGCTTATGTAGGCCCGAACAAAAGCCCTATGGTGTAGTGGATAGGGCCGCTGCCTCCTGAGCGGGAGGTCGTGGTTCGAATCACACCACGTACTAATGTGCTTTTCGGTTTTCGAATTTCATATGTACGTTTATTCGGCGCTTTTTCCGTGCTTCGGAAGGCACGTTAAGCCGTTGGTCCCGGTTAAAATCATTTAACACCGTAGATATTAGTCGTTAAGCCATATCAGAGGCCAATGCTAAGCATTGGCGGCTTGAAAACTGACCTAATCTAGGATTGGGTCTGGTTTCCCTTCTGGGTTGCAGAGGTCAGATGGCAGTCGCTCTGTATAAAAACCAGTACCCTAGTTCAATCATCTAGATTAGGTACCCGACCCCATCAGATACGGGATAAGGCTAGGGAGATGATGATGTAAGCTTATGTAGGCCAACGCGGCACTTCACTTCTTTTCATAGAGCGCATTTAATCTAAACTGTCTTTATTGTTAACGAACACTTATTTTTCCAAGCAAAGGCAAAAGAGCTACGCCTTATCCTAGTCTTCTACGCTTGTACGTGGCATCTGTCTTTACCTTTGACAGACACATCCAACCATATGCAAATTGTTCAGTTTTATGTGTAGATTCTTGCCGTTGAGTATTATACATGACTTTCTCCCATGCTGGACTGGGAGCGAGAGAAACGAGTAGAAAGTGCCAGCTGTATTTCCTCACGGGCATGCTGTAAAAATCAGCTAAGGGATCCAAGGGTTTCTGTATATTGCAATTAAAGCGATAGGCTGACAACCAGTCACTACAGCAATATACCTACAAATTTATCTTAAATAACCCTCAAAACTTTGTCAGACGTGGCGGAACGACCCTTTACGCTTTGCCTACCCCATTAGGGATAACGGCGTGATTATATGTATGTATGTATGTATTCTACATTGGGGACTCTTCCTAGACTTTCCAGTACACTATTATTGTGGAGTAGGTAGTAACGTAGTAGTATTTTTCAGAGTTACACCAAATTCGCACACTTATGGACAGGTATTTTTCAGAGTTACACCAGATTCGCACACTTATAGGCAGGTATTTTTCAGAGTTACACCAAATTCGCACACTTATGGACAGGTATTTTTCAGAGTTACACCAGATTCGCACACTTATAGGCAGGTATTTTTCAGAGTTACACCAAATTCGCAAACTTATAGGCAGTTTTTTTTTCAGAGTTATACCAGATTCGCACACTTATAGGCAGGTATTTTTCAGAGTTACACCAAATTCGCAAACTTATAGGCAGTTTTTTTTTCAGAGTTATACCAGATTCGCACACTTATGGGCAGAAGATAGAGTTCAGCAAGTGCAGGACTTCGTCAACTCGAATCCTCTGAATGTAATCATCAGTGATATGTTTAAGAAGTATGAAGCCCAAACTGACGAAATAAACAATTTACCCGAGCGACACATCATTGGTTCCATACAAATTAACATGGGTAATAAATAAATACAGATTTGCTATTTGCTTCGAAGGGCACGTTAACTCATCGGTCCCGGTTGCTGTCTTTGATAGTGGTCGTTAGTAACATAAACCATGTTTGAGATCTATTATAGTATTTCTAACTCAGTTTTAGAATAAACAAAGATTCATGTCTTTTAATCGAAAATCTTGTTTCTAAAATAAGTTTTAGCTATTAGATATGACAACAGAATGAAATAATAGTTTTAGTAATTTAACTAATTTGCCGACACGTATAATTTATTTTTGAATAGTGTTTTTAAAGAAAAGACATGAAACTTTGTTTACTTTTATTCTAAAACTGAAATGCAAATACTATAGCTGAAATGTGGTTTTAAAACGGGGATCATCAGAACGCCCGTCGACTTGAAAACCCATTTGATAAAGAAGAATTTCACAACGGATTTTCCCTCTATTCTCAGTAATAACATTGGATTGTATTAATAAAAAGAAAGAAATTCAGTATATTTTTACAAAGAGTTGAACAATAATTAGTTTATACCTGAATTTTATTTTCAGAGAAAATCAAACTTGCCCTATTCTTAGAGTCAATAGAATGGAAACGAATATTAGGTAAACTATTGGGTAACGCGTACAGGGAGCGCGTGATGAAACTTATGCAGTTCATCAACGACCGAATGAAGACGATGGGCAAGAGAATCAAGGACTTGGATGACGTCCGAGTCGCTATGCTGTGTCTGGAACTGATCAGACAGGAATTTATTGGGTAAGTTATTTGGATTAAACTTGCACACGCCTACGAAGAAATTCAAAGGTTGTGTGTGAGATTAACCAATCCTGACTGGGCCGTGGTCATTGGTGTGATAGTTGCCGGTTGCTGCCACATTGACTGCTATATCGTCGGTTGAATACTTACATGAAAAATTCTACATTCCGCCTTCTTTCTTGTACGACTTGGTTACTGTAGATTACACATTCTCGGTCTTAATTTTTCTCTTTATAATTTACTAATGTGATTGACAGTATTCTGCCATGCTGGCCTGGGAGTGAGACAAAAACATAGAATGTGCTGGCTGCATTTCCTCCCGGGCATGCTGTAAAAATCAGCTAAGGGATCCGAGGGTTTCAGTATGTTGCAATTTAGGCGATGGGCTGACAACCTGTCACTGCAGCAATATACCTACAAATGTATTTTAAATAACCCTCAAAACTTTGTCAGACGTGGCGGAACGACCTTTGATTAGGTTGTTTACGCTCTGCGTAACCCATCAGGGATAAAGGCGTGACTATATGTATGTATGTATTGACAGTATGGATATGGAGTTGGATTTAATAGAAGAGAGCTACGCAACCTTTGTACTGTTCAATATTGAAATATCGAGAGACGACGCCAATTTAGTTTACGGCCTGCGTTACGCTTTCCAAAATATGCTATTGACGGTAAGTGAAAAACTAAAGTACCTATTTTTTGATATTTATTATTAAATATTCTACAGTAAAAAGAACCTATCAAGGAAAAACTTTGAAAAGGCCTTACCCTTGATGACTTATGTTGAATGTCTGTTCTGTTCCTTCTTCTATTCTGTTTAAGGCGCACCCTTTACTGCACGACACTGGTCAGCACTGTTATCGTTTTGTTGGTCTGTGAAGTCACCGTAGATGCACGCCCATCGCCATTGTACGCCTTTGTAGGTACAGCTGGAATTTTGAACAATTGCATGGCGGCTATTCTGCACTGTGTTTTGATATTTTTATTACAGTCCCAGCAAGTACAACAGAAGATAGTAGACATGCAAGGGCCACTTCAAGACGAGCTGACGGAGGGTGTGGCCACGTTCAACGCGGACGTGCTCAAGTTCGATGCAGACTTCGATGCGTTTGGACCCATGACTCCTGGGTTGTCTGCGCGGGAAGCTAGTGACAGGTGAGTCAAGTGTTTAATTTCCATATTAATAAGACCTGTTGGAAGATAGTAGACATCTAAGGGCCACTTTAAGACGAGCTGATGGAGGGTGTGGCTACGTTCAACGCGGACGTACTTAAGTTCGATGCAAACTTCGATGTAGACTTCGATGCGTTTGGACCCATGACTCCTGGGTTGTCTGCGCGATAAGCTAGTGACAGGTGACACAAATGTTTGATATTCATGTCAATATTAAGACCTGTGGAAAATGTAGACATCCAAGGGCCACTTCAAGACGAGTTGACGGAAGGTGTGGCTACGTTCAACGCGGACGTGCTCAAGTTCGATGCAGATTTCGACGCGTTTCGACCCATGACCCCTGGGTTGACTGCGCGGGAAGCTAGTGACAGGTAAGACAAGTGTTTGATATTCATGTCAATATTAAGACCTATTGGAAGATAGTAGATATTCAAGGGCCAATTCAGGACGAGCTGACGGAGGGTGTGGCTACGTTCAACGCGGACGTGGGTTGTCTGCACGGGCAGCTAGTGACAGGTGAGACAAGTGTTTGATATTCATGTCAATGGGCATGCAATAGATGGAGAGACGACCTTAAGGATCTAATTTGATACTAAGATCATATACCGTAAATCACAGGATCTGATACGAGGATAAAACTAGGGGCAGCAGGAAGAATATACCGGTTTTTCTAGCTTAAATTGCCCGAAACCCACCGTATTTGACGAAACAATGTTCTTACCTATCTTTTATTTTTTAGAGTAATCATGTTCCAATCACGGTTTGATGAGCTATGGAGACGTTTTGAGATGTATTCGAGTGGTGAAAAACTCTTCGGTATGGAAGTGAAAGATTATCCCATTCTGCATCAGAAGAAGAAAGAATTCAATTTGCTAAGCAAACTGTAAGTATTAAAGTTCTTCCAAAAAAACTGATAATGAATTGCCAAGATTAAGATTTCCTTTATAATTTTGTCTAAAATGTTATTTTCTAGGTACAACTTGTACCTTGCTGTCATGAATTCTATCGACGGGTACTTCGAGACACCGTGGAGTGAAATCAATACAGATGTGATTGTCGCCCAACTGGCCGAGTTTGATATCAGGTACCATAATTGATTCATTACTAAAGTATTTTTCGGACAGCACGAGTCTCCTGACAGCAGGTAAGAAATATAAAATCATCACAGGTGCGAAAGAGACTTCTTTATAACTGTCAAAATATATATGCGTTTGACATGTGTCAGGATACTCAAGCTAAGTGTAAAGGGGTATAAAATTTATGTGAGCAATTCTCAAAAGCTTTGGTCCATTGCAAAGACGAGTGGATCTTCAATAAACATCGAAAGATATACCCAACTTATGAGACTGCAATCGATTGACTATAAGTTTGTATTCGCAGATGTCGCAAACTGCCAAAGGGCATGAAAGATTGGCCTGCCTTTATTGAACTGAAGAAAAAGATTGACGACTTCAACCAAACTTGTCCTCTGTTAGAACTCATGGCCGACAAGTCCATGAAAGATCGTCATTGGAGAAGACTCGAAAAACTAATGAGTAAGTTCTTAGTACAGTTGGAATTTGTGTCATTAGTCTATAACAAATATTGCTTTTACGGCGAAAGAATACGTCGCGAGGAAACTGCACACACCAAAGAAATTGTAAGTTTGTGTGTGAATAGGCGACAAATCCGCACTGGACCCTTGTGGTCGACTAAGGCCTAGTTGCCCTAATTCAGTGTTCGTTCGTGGGGACGTATATAAGCTCATGATGACTGATGACTTATTATTTGGATTGCAGATGTCGTTTTAGACGTAGAATCCGATTCCTTTACTCTGGCCAACGTCATGGAAGCACCTCTACTGAAATACAAAGAAGATGTCGAGGTGAGTGTTTTTTATGAAACTGTAAATATTACTATGACTATTGCTGTTCACCATAATGGCCGATTCAAACCGGAATGGCAGCGGATGGCAGCGGAGCGACGAGAACTTTCAATGTTAAATAATATTAAACTTTGTCTACAAACAAAAAATGTGGACGTAGCTCAGAAGGCCGCCTACTTAAAGTGGGATTGGGGCCGGCCATGTTACTCGTATGCCAAACGAACTATGGGCTAGAAGAACTACCGAATGGCAGCCCACGAATGCTAAGCGAAGACGTGGACGACCCCGAAAGAGGTGGCGAGACGAACTAGACACGTATCTTGCGGAATGGAGAGAATTGGCACTGGATCGAGAGAAATGGAAGGAGGGGAGAGAGGCCTTTGCCCTGCAGTGGGACACCACAGGCTCATAAATAAAATTGTCTACATACTTTTAAAGACTAGTATCGTTGGAAAAGGACGCGCGACTGGTCCGCCGTCGTCCTCTGGTTTCTAGCAGTCGCGCGACCGCTGTCGACCATTCGGCTTTACAATCGGGAGAATGCCGGCGGTGCCGCGCGGCGACGCGAGTTTGCCGCGGCGGCGGGCTCTTTCGTTCTCGTCGCGCCGCTGCCGGCCGCTTCGCTGCCATTCCGGTTTCAATTGAGCCTAGGATGATTGCTAACAGCTCATACAAGCTGTATGCAGAAGATGGCATTTTATATGAGGTGTCAGTAATCATGTTATGGTGAACGTGTATAGTCCCGACGAAACCTCATTATAAAATTAATATTTTAGGACATTTGCATTGGTGCAGTAAAAGAAAAAGACATTGAAGCGAAGTTGAAAGAAGTGGTAGCTAACTGGGCTCTGATAGACTTGTCGTTTGCTAACTTCAAGAATCGTGGCGAACTACTCATTAAAGCCTCAGAAACTATGGAAATCGTCACACTGCTTGAGGATTCTCTTATGGTCCTCAATTCTTTAGCATCTAACAGGTATGATTACGAGTTAAAACATAGAGACAGTTTTAAAATTAGTTTAAAATTAAACTTTCTGTCTTTTTATACGGACATTTGGTATTGATATACTGGACATTTCAATTCAGTGGGCGTTCTTATAGGCATTCTAATACAGTAGACGTTATAATGCAGTGGGTGTTATAATAATGCAATAGCGTTCTAAGTAATTCATTGGACATTTTAATTCGGAGGGCCATCTAATACGGAATGTAAGACAGCGTGCCGCAAACTGATAGGGGTTGGTCAGTCAATGAAACTGAAAAACTACCAGTAGGGTTTTTTTTCAGTGAGTTAAAAAAATATTTGGTTTTTCATACAAATTGTCTGATTTAGATGTTCATTTTGTATGTGATGGTATTTTTTTCCATCTCCTAAAATAATTTCCCGGTGAAAGTTGTTCAATTTCGTTGACTGAGCAACCCTATAGTATAGTTTGCGGGTCGCTGTCCTTTACACCCGGTATATTGAGCATTCTAATACAGTAGACGTTCTAATGCAGTGGGTGTTATAATAATACAATGGGTGTTCTAATACATTGGACATTTTAATTCAGTGGACGTTCGACACAGTAGACGTTCTAAATCAGTGTACGTTTTGATACAGCGTTCTGACACATTGGACGTTCTGAGTTAAGTGGGCATTAGGCGACTAAATGCAATGTTCAACATTTGCCCGTTTGCGCAGATACAACGCGCCGTTCAAAAAGGACATCATGCTCTGGATCAACAAGCTAGTGAGCACCTCTGAGATCCTGGAGAAGTGGCTGATGGTGCAGAACTTGTGGATGTACCTCGAGGCCGTGTTCGTGGGAGGGGATATTGCTAAGCAACTGCCGCAGGAGGCCAAGCGATTTGCGGTCAGTAAAATGCCACATCAAATCACGTTTTGTACTGTCTTGTCGAATAATCCCATGAACCCTAGATCTGCCTTATAGAGCCTCTAATGTTGCCTCTAAATTACTTATCTCCTAATTACCCTGTATTATCCCGCATTATCTACATTTGATTTCCTCTACCCAATGTTGCGTGGTAGAAATTGCTACCATAGCAAAAAGGCCGCCTTTATTGTACTTAAATTTTTATTTAATTTGTTCCTAATTCCTTTTTTTATGTGTAATAAAGAATATATGTATATATCTATCATTGACCTTCCTAAGCTGAAATCAATCTTTATAAGAGTGGTCCATAGGGTGATCCTCTTAATCGAACTGACTACCTCCGGTTGGAGAGTCCGACGCTCAGACTGGACTACTTATAGCATAGTAGCACTACAAAAATCACCATGTTTTTTTGTAATTTACAGTCCATTGACAAAGCGTACGTGAAGATAATGTTCCGCGCCCGTGACGTGCAGAACTGTGTAGAGATTTGCACCGCGGACGACTCGCTGAAACACATGCTGCCACACCTCTTCGACCAGTTGGAGGCTTGCCAGAAGTCCCTCACTGGCTACCTGGAGACCAAACGACTCATCTTCCCTCGGTTCTTCTTCGTGTCAGACCCGGTCCTGCTTGAAATTCTCGGCCAGGCGTCAGACCCGCACTCTATTCAGGTAGAAACATTGAAATATTGTTGTAAACACATGCTGCCACACTTCTTCGACCATTTGGAGGCTTGCCAGAAGTCGCTCACTGGCTACCTGGAGACCAAACGACTCATCTTCCCTCGGTTCTTCTTCGTGTCAGACCCGGTCTTGCTTGAAATTCTCGGCCAGGCGTCAGACCCGCACTCTATTCAGGTAAAAACATTGAAATATTCTTGTAAACATATGCTGCCACACTTCTTCGAACAGCTCTAGGCTTGCCAGAAGTCGCTCACTGGCTACCTGGAGACCAAACGACTCATCTTCCCTCGGTTCTTCTTCGTGTCAGACCCGGTCTTGCTTGAAATTCTCGGCCAAGCGTCAAACCCGCAGACTATTCAGGTAGAAACATTGAAATATTGTTATAAACACACGCTGCCACACTTCTTCGACCAGCTAAAGGCTTGCCAGAAGCCGCGCACTAGGTAGGAATATTGAAACATTCTTTGTTTGAGGGAGTTACTGAACATAGGTCCCAAGGAGAATTTCTTTTATGTTTAGAGTATGGTACTTTTCAGACCCGCTCGACACAATATAAAAGTTCAGAGCAATCCCTACTCATATGTAAATTTTAGTTTCATAAGTTGTTGTAGTTCGAATCCACTCGCTAAGAAGAAGAAGTTTCATAACATGTTATCTGTCTTCTAAGACCTGTGTACAAGATAATTTTCGAATATGAACAGTGTAATCTGTTTCTTTCAGCCGCACTTACCAAGTTTGTTTGATGCAATATATTTTGTGGACTTCGATGATAAAGATAGAATTACTGTTATGAACTCCAGTAATGGTGAATCAATTCCTATGGAGCGCCCTGTTGCTTGCGTTGGAGGTGTAGAGGTTTGTGCTAAATTTATAGTACTTTTATGATACAAACATATAATCACGACTTTATCCCTAATGGGGTAGACAGAGTGTAAACGATGTAAACAAAGTTCATTCCGTCACGTCTGACAAAGTTATGTGGGTTATTTAGGATAGATTTGTAGGTATATTGCTGTAGTGACAGGTCACGCCATCGCCTAAATTACAATGTACTGAAACCTCTAAGCCCGGGAGGAAGTGCAGTTGGCATATTCAATTTTTTTCTCTTGCTCCCAAGCCAGCATTGAAGTTACTTACTTTTTGATGAAGCAGATATTTTCTGCATTCGTTGCTTGGTATAATTTCCGTAAATAATTTTTCTGAATATGATTGGTCATTTTGTTCTGAGATTCTTTGTTTATTTCCATGTATTTCTTTTCAGATTTGGTTGAATGTTCTACTTGACACTATGAAAGATACAGTTCGAAACATGATTGCCAATATATGCCAAACAATTTCTGGTGACCCAGAGTTTGAGTTTATCTCTGGTTACATGACGTACCCTGGACAGGTATGTACTAAAACACGTTTTAAGGGATAGCAAGGAAGAACTTCTTTATGAAAATTGATCAATTTTGTTGACTGAGCAACCCCTACCAGTTTACGGAAAGCTGTTCATATCATACTTCCTATTCTTGCCGTGTGGTTTGTTTCCGCATGTTGAAAACTTCTTTTACTTGATTTTCAGGCTGGTTTGTTAGGCATGCAAGTTTTGTGGACGACTGACGCAGAATACGCTCTGAAGAAGGCAAGAGTTGATAAATATATCATGAGGATTACCAACAACAAGTTCTTGGATCTTCTTAACGGATTGATTGATCAGACTGTTACTGATTTGGTCCCCTTGGATAGAACCAGAGTGGAGACCATGATTACTATTCATGTACATCAAAGGTAAAGTAAACCAATGAATAATCTCCGTTAGCGGTAATATGTGTTGTGTACTGTTGAATTAGCTATGTATCATTTGCTAGGCATTTGAACATATTGTGATGTTAAAATGAATCTGTGTGGGCTTTACTGATTATTTTACTCTTTAGCCTTATCCCGTATCTTACGGGACGGCTACCTAATCTAGGTGATTGCACGAGGGTACTGGTTTTTGCACAGAGGGGACTGTCATCTAACCTCCGCAATACTAGAAAAGGTCAGAGTTTTCAAGCCGCCAATGATTAGCACTAGCCTCTGACATGATTTATATCAACGACTAATTAAACGGTATTAAACGATATTAACTGGGACTAACGGCTTAACGTGCCTTCCGAAGTGCGGAAAAAGCGCCGAATAAACGTACATATGAAATTCGAAAACCGAAGAAGCTTCGAACCACGACCTCCTGCTCTGGAGACAGCGGCCCTATCCACTACACCATCGAGCTATTGATTGATTTTTATTATATTACTTAGGGACATATTTGATGATCTGGTGCGTATGCGGATTAAGTCGCCAGCAGACTTTGAATGGCAGAAACAAGCACGATTCTATTATTTTGAAGACTCTGACGACTGTATCGTATCAATCACCGACGTCGATTTCTTGTATCAGGTAAATACTGGCTACCTTACCTTGTAGATGAGATAAGATATTTTTTATTTAGTAATGTAACTACGTGGGTTACGATGGTGCGAAGATAAGATGCCACCCATGTAGAGCTTTTTAACAAGATGCTAAATAGGTGACTGTTTTAACTCCAAATGACACCGTTTCAAGACGTAATCCTTTTTTGTTAGTTGTCTGATCTTTTCATACTAACTATTTATTTGTGCAATATTAGTATATAATTATTATCACTATCTTCTTCTTCTGTCGAGTGGGTATCGAGTCTGTCGACCCGATGAACCCTGGTGTCAGAGTTTTGAAACCGCCTAGTAGCACAACTATCAGGCCTCTGACATGGTTTGAGTAACGACCACTATCAAAGACAGCGACCGGGACCGACGGCTTAACGTGCCCTCCGAAGCACGAAATCTTTTTCTTTTTTCGAAAATTCAGGTGATTCAGCCTGCAATGTCCTAACCAAACTGGGGAAAAAATCACAAAGTGATAAATTCTCAAATATCAACTTTGTGTTTTCCCCCTGGGAATCGAACCCAGGACCTCCGGATCAGGAGTCCAAGGCCAAGGCCACTAGCCACTAGACCACGGAGGCAGTTATCACTATGATTTACTTTTTGTACTTATATCCCGTGAAGTCCCATATTTCATCCCCACTAGGTTCGCTAGAAGAGATCTTATAGAGATAAGCTTGCCTTTAATTTAATTTGAAGATTTAACCAATGTATTGAAATGTATGCAATAAAGAATATATATTATTTATGCACAGAACGAATATCTTGGCATAACCGAGCGACTCGTAATTACGCCTCTAACGGATCAGTGCTACATCACCATAGCCCAGGCTATCGGTATGTCGATGGGGGCGGCGCCTGCTGGGCCGGCCGGCACCGGTAAAACGGAGACCACTAAAGACATGGGTCGAACACTGGGGAAATTGGTGATCGTGTTTAACTGTTCCGACCAGATGGACTTCAGAGGTACGAGAACTACTAAGACTTATACATATAATAGTACATAATTTAAGTAATAGAATTATCTACGTGTATCTACGTAACCCGGTTTGCGATTCCGTTTCTGTCACCCTGACGCAGACTGAAGTCAAGAGCCAACCCGTTTCCGATATAAAAAAGATGGGTCTCGGATTTCAGCTCAGAATTATACTAGAAACAACTTTTCGGGCTGTTTTTTTTTTTAAGAAAAGCTTTGAGATCAAATTCGTGAGCCTCTTAAAACAATCATGCAATTTTCATGACCTGTCGTGAAAGTCCAGTATCAAAGTTTTTCTTAACGCTGATCTATTTATTTATTTAAAGAGGATGATCTACATCTTACATGTCTAATATTGTCAAAATCTTTTAACATAGTGGGGTTATGCTATGTATGACATTTACAAATGAACACAACATTCAATGTGAATCTTATTATCTATTTAAACTAGGAACGATGAGGGTTCACCAACAAAATCTTAGGTCTATGAGATCACTTTGAGATCAAAGTTATACAAACTAAAAAGGTAAAACAATGTTGTCACAGGATTGGGCCGAATCTACAAGGGTTTGGCGCAGTCTGGTTCCTGGGGTTGCTTCGACGAGTTCAACCGCATTGAGCTGCCCGTGCTATCCGTAGCCGCGCAGCAGATCTATATCTGTCTCACTGCCAAGAGAGAGAAAAAAGAATTCTTTATATTCAGGTAACATAACTTACATTAGGTCGAATTAGGGGTAAATGTGGCAAATAGTAAGGAACAAGTCAGTTTAAAAAAAAAATCAGATAAATTTGGGTCGTTGTAGACTGTCTAACTAATTAACAAAGAATGTTTATTTTTTACTGATAAAGTCTGTAAGTGTTGGGACTATTGTAACCTTGCTGCTTTTCTTCGTGACATAAACAATTTCTTTCTGCAATTCACATTTTTTTTGTCGTTTGATGAATAGTGACGGTGACGTGGTGAGCCTAAACCCTGAGTTCGCGTTCATCATCACCATGAATCCAGGGTACGCTGGGCGGCAGGAGTTGCCTGAGAACCTGAAGATTCAGTTCCGGACAGTCGCCATGATGGTGCCAGACCGACAGATCATCATCCGAGTCAAGCTGGCCAGTTGCGGGTTCAGGGAAAACATATTGCTGGGTACGTAGTGGGTAAAGTCTTCTTTGCTGGACAGGGAGCGATAGAAGAAAATTAAGGTTTTATTTATAGGTGATAGGCATAGTTAAGGTAGTTTGAGCCCGATGGTGTAGTGGATAGGACCGCGGTCGTGGTTCGAATCCCACCACGTACCAATGTGTTTTTCGGTTTTCAAATTTCATATGTACGTTTTACGCTTTTGCTTCGGAAGGCACGTTATGCCGATGGTTCCGGTTAATATCGTTTAATACCGTAGGTATTAATCGTTAAGCTATGCCAGAGGCCAGTGCTAAGCATGGGCAGCTTGAAATCTCTGGCCTAATCTAGGATTGGGTCTGGTGTCCCTTCTGGGTTGGCGGAGGTCAGATAGCAGTCGTTCTGTGTAAAAACCAGTACCCTCGTTCAATTCCCTAGATTAGACCCCGACCCCGAGAGATACAGGATAAGGCTAGGGAGATGTTAAGGCATAGTTAAGCTAGTTCTTTCGAAATTAATCCTCAAATTTGTCACACATGGCGAAAACGTTCTTTTATGTAAGGTCGTTGGCGCTATGATACTATGCCAATCGGGTGTAAAATAGGTTTTGAAATTTTGAATAGACATTAAATACACTATTTCCTTACAGCGGGTTTTACATAACATTACCCTAAGTTTATTTTTGCCTTTGTCACCAGCACGCAAGTTCTTCACTCTATACAAGTTGTGCGAAGAGCAGTTGTCCAAACAAGTGCACTACGATTTTGGTCTGAGGAACATTCTCTCTGTGTTGAGAACCATGGGCTTCCAGAAACGATCGAACCCTGACAGCACGGAGGAAAACATCATGATGAGAGTTTTGAAGTAAGAACCATGTTCAAAATGTATGATTACAAAAGGTACATTAATGCTTTTTAATGGATTCGAGGGTCTCAGTATATTGCTATGTGGGCGATGGACTGACAACCTTTCTTAAGTGGCTCAAAACTTTGTCAGACTGGCGAAACGACGTTTGTTTGGGTCGTTGACGCTCTACCTACCCCATTAGGGATGGAGGCGTGATTATATGTATGTATGTACAAAAATGTTTAGATAATAGTTAATGACGGTATTTCCGTGTTCCAGAGAAATGAACGTATCAAAATTGGTGGACGAAGATGAACCATTGTTCATATCTCTAATTGAAGATTTGTTCCCTGGAATGAAGATTACACAGACTCAACAAAAGTAAGTAAATTAGTGAGAGTGTGCCATGATTAAAAGAGCAAAATATTAAACAATTAATCATATTCTATTTCAACTTACCAAACAGAGAGATGCAACGCGCGATAGCAGCAGTAACAGAACGAATGAAGCTGGTTAATCACCCCGAGTGGAATCTCAAAGTGATCCAGTTGTTCGAAACGTCTCTTGTACGTCACGGTCTGATGACCATGGGTCCTACCGGGGCTGGCAAGACCAGTGTTATACACACGCTGATGGCTGCACTTACTGACGTGGGTAAACCACACAAGGAGAACAGGATGAATCCCAAGGTACTCTTTGACTAACTTAAGTACCTAGACCTACTTACCATCATCATCATTTATTCTTCCATGCTGGCCTGGGAGCGAGAGAAAAACATAGAATGTGCCAGCTGCATTTCCTCCCGGGCATGCTGTAAAAACCAGCTAGGGGGGATCCGAGGGTTTCAGTATATTGTAATTTAGGCGATGGGCTGACAACCTGTCACTACAGCAATATACTTACAAATCTATCTTAAATAACCCTCAAAACTTTGTCAGACGTGGCGGAACGACCTTTGTTTGGGTCGTTTACGCTCTGCCTACCCCATTAGGAAAAAGGCGTGATTATATGTATGTATGTATCATTTATTTAAGAGCTAGCTCTTGTCGGGTGAGAACAATGAAGTGAACGCCAAATCTCCCTTTTTCCTTGATGTCCTAGTACGACTTGATCTTTTCTTTCACTTGATCGATGTAACTTATTCTTGGTCTTCTCCTTCCTCTCCTTCCTTCTATCTTTCCTTTAATGATCGTCTTTAATAACTCGTCATGTCATATCAGGTGTCCCAACATCTTGCATTTTCTATTATATTGAGTATGTTACGTTTTTCATTTACTATCTGTAACAAGAAATTAAGACGAACGAAGAAAGTTCGTGTTCATGTTTTCCAACTTATCCTCTCCATTCTGCGCCAACACCACATTTAGAAAACTTCTAGGCGTTCTCTGTCTCTCTTCGGCGAAAATTTTAAAATTCATAGCATGTGCAAGAGTTGTCATAATAATTAATTATGTATATTTTCAGGCTATAACGGCGCCACAAATGTTCGGAAGATTGGACGTGGCTACTAACGATTGGACAGACGGAATTTTCTCCACTCTGTGGCGACGAGCGCTGAAGGTGCCCAAGACGAATGTTACTTGGATTGTTCTAGGTAATTTTGAAAATAACTAAAAGTATCTATCTTATGAGTTAGATCGTGATATATGGTTGGACGTATTGGTCGTTAAAATAGTTTGTCATAGAATAGGTTTCGGTCTTCTTCTTCTTCTGTCGAGTGGGTATCGAGTCTATCGACCCGATGAACCCTGGTGTCAGAGTTTTTAAACCGCCTAGTAGCACAACTATCAGGCCTCTGACATGGTTTGAGTAACGACCACTATCAAAGACAGCGACCGGGACCGACGGCTGAACGTGCCCTCCGAAGTACGAAATCTTTTTCTTTTTCGGACAATCAGGTGATTCAGCCTGCAATATCCTAACCAAACTGGGGAAAAATTCACAAAGTGATAAATTCTCAAATATCAACTTTGTGTTTCCCCCCTGGGAATCGAACCCAGGACCTCCGGATCAGGAGTCCATGGCACTAGCCACTAGACCACGGCGGCAGTTGCAGAGCAGAGGCACACGGTAGCACACCATTATTTATTTTAAGGCAGCGGCAAATATGTTACCACTTTTTGAACCTTATCTACCCGCACTTATATCTACAAAGCAATAAAAAAACCAATGCTCTGCCTAATAAAGGGTATTACCATCACTTTCCCTACAGACGGCCCAGTCGACGCCGTCTGGATCGAGAATCTGAACTCCGTGTTGGATGACAACAAAACGCTGACGTTGGCCAACGGCGACCGAATTGTGATGGCACAGAACAGTAAACTCGTGTTTGAGCCGGATAACGTGGACAACGCCTCGCCAGCCACTGTCAGCCGCGTCGGCATGGTGTTCCTCTCGTCTTCTGTGCTCAAGTGGACGCCTATACTGGAGGTAAGGGAATAAAATACCGGGTGTAAGGGACAACGTCCCGCAAACTGACAGGGGTTGCTCAGTCAATGGTTTTGAACAACTTTCACCAAGAAATTCTTTCAGGAAGTACATACATATAATCACGCCTTTATCCGTAATAGGGTAGGCAGAGCGTAAACGACCTAAACAAAGATCGTTCCGCCACGTCTGACAAAGTTTTGAGGGTAACATAGATTTGTAGGTATATTGCTTTAGTGACAGGTTGTCAGCCTGTCGCCTAAATTGCAATATACAGATACCCTCGAATCCCTTAGCTGGTTTTTACAGCATGCCCGGGAGGATAAGCAGCTGGCACATTCTATGAGACAGACCTCGATCAGACAATTTTTTTTTAAACTTTTTTAAAGAATATCCTAGTGGAAGTTGTTCAGTGTTGTTGACTGAGCAACGCCTATCAGTTTGTGGGACGCTGGATAACACCCCGTATAGCTGGTCACTATGAACAGTAAACTTGTCTTTGAGCTGAATAATGCGAAATCTATTGTCCAATCGAACGCGGTCACGGCGCTTTAGTCATGATCTTGAGTCAAACTTAGGCCCGTATTTTTTATCAACACTTGAGATAGGCAGCTAATTTGAGTTCGTATTAGAAATGTCCATTCAGTACAATATGGCCTGTCAAATCCATACTTGATATACTTGGACGAAACAACCTCTCGTAAAAGTTGATATAGCTCTCAATCTTCAGATCGCTCTATAAATACGAGCCTACCCTGTTTTTATACTTTGTGTTAAGTGCCAATATCTGGATAAATTAACCCGAGAGAGCCCGATGGTGTAGTGGAGAGAGCCCGATGGTGTAGTGGATAGGGCCGCTGCCCCCTGAGCGGGAGGTCGTGGTTCGAACCCCACCAAGTACCAATGTGTTTTCGAATTTCATATGTAGGTTTATTCGGCGCTTTTTCCGTGCTTCGGAAGGCACGTTAAGCCGTTGGTCCCAGTTAATATCGTTTAACACTTTAGATATTAGTCGTAAAACCATGTCAGAGGCCAGTGCTAAGCATTGGCGGCTTGAAAACTCTGACCTAATCTAGGATTGGGTCTGGTTTCCCTTCTGGGTTGCGGAGGTCAAATGGCAGTCGCTCTGTGTAAAAACCAGTACCCTCGTTCAATCCCCTAGATTAGGAAGCCGACCCCGAGAGATACGGGAGAAGGCTAGGATGATGATGATGATCTGGATAAATTAACTATAAGTAATGGAATTACTGTAATTTTAGGGTTGGTTTAAGACACGCGAGCCGCGAGAAGCTGACGTTTTACGAAGCAGCTTCAGTAAAATTTACGAGGACGTCCACACGTACGTACAAAATAGGCTACCAGCTAAAATGAAGGTCCTGGAAGCCATTTACATCAGGTACTTATTTTTTTTTATTCCTGAAGTATTATCAGCTTTTATTATTACTGTTTTGCTTCTTCTTCTTCTGTCGAGTGGGTATCGTGTCTATCGACCCGATGAACCCTGGTGTCAGAGTTTTTAAACCGCCTAGTAGCACAACTATCAGGCCTCTGACATGGTTTGAGTAACGACCACTATCAAAGACAGCGACCGGGACCGACGGCTTAACGTGCCCTCCGAAGCACGAAATCTTTTTTTCTTTTCGGACAATCAGGTGATTCAGCCTGCAATGTCCTAACCAAACTGGGGAAAAATTCACAAAGTGATAAATTCTCAAATATCAACTTTGTGTTTCCCCCCTGGGAATCGAACCCAGGACCTCCGGATCGGGAGTCCATGGCACTAGCCACAAGACCACGGAGGCAGTTACTGTTTTGCTGTTAGTAATTTACAATATCTTCTTGTTTTTCTTTTTCAGGCAAGCAACTGATTTGCTGTCTGGCTTATTAGAAGTGGAAACCCCTTCTGGCAGTAAGTTTTTTCGTCATTATGTGCCTTCTTCAAACATATATGTCCAACAGCCGCAGCTTTTCATGTCTTAGAATATTCTTGCAATTTAAGACGAACAATTTTGTTGTAGATTGAAGTGGTTGATAAACTAGGAGTGATAGAAACAGATCTGGTAGAATTTTCTAGCTGCTCCGTGTGCGTGTGTGTGCCTTTGCTTATGTCTGTATTTCTACAGTAATTTTGGCGTAGTTTGCTTATTTATTTATAACGTTGTTATTACGTATAACTAGAGGCTCACTCGGACCGCCATTTGGAAAGGCTGTTCGTGTTCTCCATGATGTGGTCGCTGGGTGCCGTGCTCGAAAAAGACGGGCGCCTGCGCATGGCCGAGTTCATGACCAAGCTGCCCGCCAAGATCGACTGGCCCGGCGGCAAGTCCAAGGAGTGGATCATGCCCTTCGAGTACATGGTCAATGAACATGGCCAGTGGCAGCACTGGTGAGTGATTCTGTTGTGTATAATATAGTGTGCTTAGTTGGACAACAGCTCATGGGCTAGTTCATGACCAAGCTGCTCGCCAAGATCGACTGCGGCAAGTCCAAGGAGTGGATCATGCCCTTCGAGTACATGGTCAATGAACATGGCCAGTGGCAGCACTGGTGAGTGATTCTGTTGTGTATAATATAGTGTGCTCAGTTGGACAACAGCTCATGGGCTAGTTCATGACCAAGCTGCTCGCCAAGATCGACTGGCCCGGCGGCAAGTCCAAGGAGTGGATCATGCCCTTCGAGTACATGGTCAATGAACATGGCCAGTGGCAGCACTGGTGAGCGATTCTGTTATGTATGGTATAGTGTGCTTAGTTAGACAACAGCTTATGAGCTAGTTCATTACCAAGCTGCCCGCCAAGATCGACTGCGGCAAGTCCAAGGAGTAGATCATGCCCTTCGAGTACATGGTCAATGAACATGGCCAGTGGCAACACTGGTGAGCGATTCTGTTATGTATGGTATAGTGTGCTTAGTTAGACAACAGCTTATGAGCTAGTTCATTACCAAGCTGCCCGCCAAGATCGACTGCGGCAAGTCCAAGGAGTAGATCATGCCCTTCGAGTACATGGTCAATGAACATGGCCAGTGGCAACACTGGTGAGCGATTCTGTTATGTATGGTATAGTGTGCTTAGTTAGACAACAGCTTATGAGCTAGTTCATTACCAAGCTGCCCGCCAAGATCGACTGCGGCAAGTCCAAGGAGTAGATCATGCCCTTCGAGTACATGGTCAATGAACATGGCCAGTGGCAACACTGGTGAGCGATTCTGTTATGTATGGTATAGTGTGCTTAGTTAGACAACAGCTTATGAGCTAGTTCATTACCAAGCTGCCCGCCAAGATCGACTGGCTTGGCGGCAAGTCCAAGGAGTGGATCATGCCCTTCGAGTACATATTTTAACTCGATTATTAAATCTAAATGTGTTTTTTTTTAAAGATGAATGAGATCCCAAAGTATTGTTAACCATCAGTTTTAAGTCTAAACGTATTGAATTTTTTAGACTCCCAGTCAATATGCCTATTAAATGTAATGTGAAACTTTGCAGGACTGAAATTGTAGACAGATACGACTATCCAACTAATACTGTTCCTGAATTCGCTTCAATTCTGGTGCCCAATGTGGACAACGTGTGTATATCGTATCTCATTGATACTATAGCTAAGCAAGGCAAGGCTGTGCTGCTTATAGGCGAACAGGGGACAGCTAAGACGGTCATGCTGAAGAGCTATATGTCCAAATACGATAATGAGTTCAAACTGTTCAAAGTCATCAACTTCTCGTCTGCGACTACGCCGAACATGTTCCAGGTATGCAAAAATACAGACTGTACTTGTTTATACCTATTAACATGTTTAAATATTTAAAAATAATTAAATAATTTAATATTTTTATTACCATTCACTTTTATCTTCAAAACTACTTAATGTTATAAATGCGAAAGTTTGGATTTTTGTTACTGAATCACGCTTCAACCACTGGATCGAGCGGGATAAAACTTAGTACCCATATAGTCATATTATATGTTAAATCCTGGAAAAAGACAGGCTACATTTCACTGCGTGTGCGTCAAAGCTAGTTATGAACAAGCTATTCTTTTAAAATCTTCATTTTAAAGTAGCATTAATGACTTTCTAATGGCATTCATACATGGCTCTATGTATGGTGATTATCTTAAGAGTTCCACTCTTGTTGGTGTAATGATCTCCATTCTTCCCTTCTGTGAGCAACGTCCTTTACCTCCCTGTAGGTCTTATCACCTGCCTTCTCCTTCAGTTGGTCGCAATAGTTTCTCCTTGGTCTTCCTCTGCCTCTCTTTTCTTCAATCTTCCCCTCCAATATAACCTTTAAAATGTAATGTAAAAGGCGTTAATCAGTAGATAATACAATGTTTGACGTCCCGCGTCCCTAGTTGGCAGTGTACCTGCCTGCTACGCAGAGGGTCCCGGGTTCGATTCTCGGCCGGGGCAGACATTTGAATGATGAATTTAAATGTCTGTTTCTGGGTCTGGGTGTTCTTTGTGGTTGTTTCTGTGTATGTCCATGTCATCCCGATACAGGGAATCCTAGTGGGGGCTGTGAGTGTGATCGTGTTTTTATGTATCTGTTATTCGCAGAGAATTATCGAGTCGTACGTAGAGAAGCGTGTTGGAATGACTTACGGCCCGCCAGGTGGTAAAAGCATGACGGTCTTTGTAGATGACATCAATATGCCAGTTGTCAATGAATGGGGCGACCAGGTAAAATAATTACCATTTACACTTTGTATATTTTCATACATGGAAAGAGTTTCTTGTCTTCTACATTGCGGGAGCAATAAAAAGTAGAACTAGGCTTATTCTGCCATGTTTTTATCTTTAGGTCACAAATGAAATAGTGCGACAGATGATGGAAACCGGAGGATTCTACTCATTGGAGAAACCTGGAGAATTCACGATCATAGCTGATATGCAGATGTTTGCTGCAATGATTCACCCAGGTAAATACCGGGTGTAAGGAACCGCATCCCATAAACTGATAGGTGCTGGTCAGTCAACGATACCGAACAACTTTCACCAAAAAAAAATTTCAGCTAGTGAATTATATGCTTGGCTTTTCCATACAAATTGTCTGATCGAGAAGTTCATTATGAATGGAAAAGTCAAAATCATTTTCGTATCTTGAAAAAAGTTCCGGGTGAAAGTTGTTCAGTTTCGTTGACTGAGCAACCCCTATCAGTTTCTGGAACCCTGTCCTTTACAACCTGTATAATAAAATAGAAAAAACAAAAACCATACATGCTAGCATTGCAGAAACAAAGTATAAGTTTTAAACGTAAAGGCATTAATGTCGTAAATAACTTGAGATACGTGTTAAAAGGTGGTGGTCGAAACGATATTCCCCCGCGTCTGAAGCGACGTTTCAACATTTACAATTGCACCTTACCGAGTGACATCTCTATGGATTTGATCTTTGGTAAGTACTTAGGTATTTAAAGTAAGATTCACATATTTCCATTCATCATTATAAGTAATTTTCTTGGACCTTTGTCATTTCGTCAAAAGATTTAAGCAGCGCGAAAGGAGCATCGTCTCTGTAAGCTAAATCAACAGATCCTCGAACGACACTATCACTTACGGCACGCGAATTTAGGGGGCGGCAAAATTCACAATTAACTTTTGATGCCAGAGTGTACCTCTATGTAAGTACTTTAAACTGCACCACCGTCCATAACTGTACCCTACTGGCGTCACGCCTACCCCCCGCCCCCCTTAAAAAGGTCCCGTTTGATATAAAACCGCAATTTCCAGGAAAACTCCGTCAGGGTTGGGGAAACTAAGAGAGTCATAATGGGCAATAAATAAAGCCATTATTAAAATAAAATCTGTTGTAGCACTTTTCCGGTCGATCTAATCGATCCCAACTAGCGCCTACTTACAATCCTGGTAGATATTTTTTAATAATATTTGTTTCAGACACTATAAGTGCTGGCTATTTCTGCAGAACCCGTTTTGATAAGAAGATTGTAGATTTCATGCCTAAGCTAGTGCCAGTAACTCGTATTATTTGGCAACAAACTAAAGTAAGTCTAGTATTAATCCAATAAAGAAAATCGTATTTTACAACAAGTGCACAAAACAAGTAATGTTTGTCTGAGATTTTTGGCTGCTCGAGCCCGCAGGCGAGAAATGGTTTTGTGCACGAGTTATAAACTCTGCTTTGCATTTCGATTGCGAAAAAATTAAGAAAATTCTACGAAAATATTGTAAATAAACGAAACAATTAATTCGCGCCATTAAACTTTTTAAAACTTTCGACATAAAATATTAGGCTGGGGCTGGGACCTATACAGCCTTAATTTTGTAATAATAAATTAAATAAACAGTCGTACTTGTATTTAAATTTCTATTTATGTTATAAAAAAACACAAATGGCAAATAATATAAAGTAAATATTATAAAATAACAAGTACTATCTATTTACTTATTATTAAGTTTGGCTGTAAATTTCTTTGCCTTACAAAAGATGAATTTATGAGTAGATTCGTTCGATTACGACCTTTTTGCTCCAGTGCACAAAATTCAATTTTGTGCAGCCTGCACAAAATAGCAGTTTTAGAGCACGAGATGTGAAAAAAAGAACACTTTACTTTGAAACTTGGTGATAGATAAAGTAATTTTCAATTTGCGTTAAGGTGAAAATGTTGCCAACGCCTGCGAAGTTCCACTACGTATTTAACCTGAGAGATTTGTCTCGTATTTGGGAAGGAATTCTCTTCATCAAGAAGGAAGAGCTGCCGTCAATACAAGTGGCGCTGAAACTGTGGTTCCACGAGTGTTTGAGAGTCATATCTGACAGGTAACCATAAAAAAGTGCGATTATTAAAAACATTATGCGGCGTAATCTCACCAACACAAACTCTATAACTGCGGCACAAATTATGCTCTATAACTGTGGTTTTTGTGAATTACATAAAGGGTTTAAGGGACAGCTTCCCGTATACTGATATGATAGGGGTTGCTTAGTCAACGAACCTTTAACAACTGATTTCCCCTTACAAATTTATCTGATCGCGGTGATTATTCTTTTATAGACAAGTAATTTTTTGAAGAGAGCTTCCATGCTGGTCTGGGAGCGATAGAAACACATAGAATGTACCTGCTGCATCTCTTTCCGGGCATGCTGTAAAAATCAGCTAAGGGATTCGAGGGTTTCAGCATATTGTAAGTTAGGCGATGGGCTGACAACCTGTTACTACAGCAATATACAGATCTATCTTAAACAACCCTCAAAACTTGTCAGACGTGGCGGAACGACCTTTATTTGGTAAGTTGACGCTCTGCCTACTCCATTAGGGATACAGGCGTGAGAGTATGTATGTAGTTTTTTCAATTCTTAAAAGATTTTTCTTGTAAATGTTGTTCAGTTTCGTTGACTGAACTGAACCGCTAATAATTAGCGAGAAATTGTCGCTTACACATACCTTTTTTTAAATTCGTTAGATTCACTACATTCGATGACAAAAACTGGTTCGAGGCAAACTTCTGGAAAACGGCAGCGCAAGAGTTGCCCGAATATGTGGAACTTTTCCCCGAGGGGCAGACATTTTTCGTCAACTTCTTGCGAGAGCCTGTTGACCCGACTGGGGATGAGGATGAAGATTTCAGCACTGACGCACCCAAGGTCTATGAGGAGTTGCCATCGTAAGTTATCTTCTCTTCACGTTTCAAGCCACATATTATAGTAAAATGAGAGCAGAACAAATAAATAAATAGATATATGCCAGCCGAGTATAATAAATTGAGACAGAGTGAAACAAAGAGTGAGACAGAGAAAAATAGAATGATAGAGAAGGAACTACCGTGGTACTCACAGTTGTACTCTATTGAATTCAACTGTATGGACTGCATCTCCTTAGCCATATCCCGTATCTCACGGGATCTGCTACCTAATCTAGGGGATTGAACGAGGGTACTGGTTTTTACAAAGAGCGACTGCCATCTGACTACCGCAACCCAGAAGGGAAACCAGACCCAATCCTAGATTAGGTCAGAGTTTTGAAGCCGACAATGCTTAGCATTGGCCTCTGACATGGCTTAACGACTAATATCTACGATATTAAACGATATTAACCGGGACCAACGGCTTCACGTGCCTTCCGAAGCACGAAAAAGCACCGAATAAACGTACATATGAAATTCGAAAACTGAAAATCACATTGGTACGTGGTGGGATTCGATTCACGACCTCCCGCTCAGGAGGCAGCAGCCCTATCTACTACACCAACGAGCTCTTATTTTTTTTTATTTTGAATTCAACTGTAAATTATCAAAAACTTCTATATAAAATGAGGTAGGCGCGGCTTACTAAGCAAATCGTCACTCAAAAGGCGATCGAAGGATTGCTGAAGGGAAAGGTGACAACTTTCCGCGTTGATGCGCTACAAATATTCGCGCATATGCCACGTCTAACGTACGATGAGTGAATAAGATCCTTAGCACATACCAGCTGGTGTAAGGGACAGCGGCCCGCAAACTGATAAGGGTTGCTCAGTCAACGACACTGAACAACTTCCACCAGGAAATTCTTTTAGAAAGTGAAAATAAAATTTGGCTTTTCCATATAAAATGTTCACCTCGATCAGGCAATTTGTATGGAAAAGCCAGATTTATTATTCTCTTCCTGAAAGGATTTCCTGGTGGAAGTTGTTTAGTGTCGTTGACTGAGCAACCCCTATCAGTTTGCGGGACGCTGTCCCTTACACTCCATATAAAAAAAGAACCGTTTCTACGCTTGTTTTAGTTGGGAATTCCTACTCTCCAAACTTCATACATTCCAAGAGCAATTCAATGACGCCATTAGGGGAGTACATTTGGACTTGGTGTTCTTCCACGATGCAATGGTGCATTTGTTTATTACGTCCAGAATTATCAGTACTCCTCGGTGAGTTCTACATTTTATTTTATATAATTATAATTTATAAAATTCAAACACAATTAAGTTCTTTATTTTAGTTCGGCAGGAATTTTATTTCACGTTGTAATCTTGTAAAATTGGTGGCTTCATATAGGTTATAATAGAAAACAGATGAGTACATAATTTTGTCTTCCATGCTGGCCTGGGAGCGAGAGAAAAACATAGAATATGCCAGCTGCATCTCGTCCCAGGCATGCTGTAAAAACCAGCTAAGGGATCCGAGGGTTTCAGTATATTGTAATATAGGCGATGGGCTGACAACCTGTCACTACATCAATACATACATCAATAATACATACAAATCTATCTTAAATAACCCTCAAAACTTTGTCAGACGTGGCGGAACGACTTTGGTTTATGTCGTTTACGCTCTGCCTACCCCAGTGATGAAGGCGCGATTATACGTATATATGTACATAATTTTGTGCTGGCATAAAAAAGCCGAAAGAATGAGTATGTGCGAAAGTTAACGATCCTCAAATCCCGGGATAAATTCTACATGCTGAAGCATGACTATTAATTAAAAATACATCAATATCTTGATTATAGGGGCAATGCGCTATTAGTGGGAGTCGGTGGTTCCGGGAAACAAAGCTTGACGAAATTAGCATCATTTATTGCTAATTACAGATTTTATCAAATAACATTGACGAGGTACGCTCATATTTAATTGCTCTCATTAATCATGTATTATATTATTCAAGGTGTTTAGTAGATGGGCAAATGCAAACCTCTCGTGGGGTAGCTCAGCCCATGTTTCTGAAAAACTTTTTCTACGACTTTTTATTGATTTGATGATCACTAAAGAGCGGATTTGATGTAGCAATTATTGGAATAGTATTGATATGTCCAATTCAGTTTGTTATTCTAGTAACAAAAAAATATTAATTGAAAAATGTGCAGGTGGTAATTGCGTGTAGTAGCTTGAGTAGTCTTTCAAAAGGAAAAGAAGTACATAAAAAAACACAAAAAATAAGAAGACATTTAATTTTCCAAACAAAATTACAACTTCGGTCAGACATTTTGTAGAATGGGAAAACCATTATTTTTAAGTGAAGTTTTTATTTTAATATTTTCTATGTGCCCTTTTTTCTTACAGGTAACACCTCTTAGGCTATGTATGCTACGCAATTAAATTAATATCCTGTACGTTTTTTAATTTATCTATTTTTTGTTACTTGAGTAACAAAATGAATTAGTTATATACATACTTTTCCAACAATAACTACTTCAAATCCGCTCTCTAATAATCACGTTTGTTTTTTTTATTTTTTCTTAAAGATTAATAGTGGCTCAGATAATGATAAAAAAATAATAAACATAAAACCTGTAATTATCGCTCGTATTTTTTGTTTTGTTTTGTTTAACTCGCTTTTTTTACTCGTTGTCGTAGTTGATCGTTGATGTCTTTTGCACGACATCGAACGTAACCAATTTCGTATGATTAGCGTAGCTAAGTGTACTAAAATCATTAGAAGCGTATAAAAGATTTCAACGCGTTTGATATTAAATTGTTACATTTTATACTGAATCCTTGAATTTAGGAACAGAAATCCTAAAAAGTGCTGCCTATGCGTTTGCACACTCAAACTTATAAAATATACCTGATATGATACTATACAGATCTTACAACGTGAACAATTTCGGTACTATACAGATCTTACAACGTGAACAATTTCATGGATGATATCAAACTTCTATACCGCATCGCTGGACTGCAAGGACAAGGCATCTCATTTATATTCACGGACAATGATATCAAAGATGAACAGTTTTTGGAATTCTTGAACAATATCCTCAGCTCGGGCGAGATAGCTAACTTGTTCGCTAAAGACGAAATGGGTAAGTTTTTAGTTGAAATTTTAAGCTTATGTAACTACATAATTATTTTTGGAAAAACATAGAATGTGCCAGCTGCATTTCCTCCCGGGCATGCTGTAAAAACCAGCTGTGGGATCTGAGGGTTTCTGTATATTGCAATTTAGGCGATGGGCTGACAACCTGTCACTACAGCAATATACCTACAAATCTATCTAAATGACCAAAACAAAACAAAACATTGTCAGATGTGGCGGAACAACTTTTGTTTAGGTCGTTTACGCTCTGCCTATCCCATTAGGGATAAAGGCGTGATTATATGTATGTATGTATAATTATTTTTTAGTCAGTACGCAAACTGATAGGGCTTTCTCAGTCAATGAAACTGAACAGCTTCTATAAATAAATTATTTTGGGTAATGAAAAAAAAACTACAAATTCGTTTTTCAGAGAAATTATTTTAGTGAAAGTTTTCCAGTTTCGCAGTCTGAGCAACAAAAAAACCCTGATTATATTTTTACCTTCTTTTTTGCACTTAGTTTATTTTACAAATAAATTCTTCTTTGCAGATGAGATTTTGGGTGAGTTGGTGCCCATAATGAAGAAGTACGCTCCAAGGAGGATACCAGTGCCGGATGTATTGTATGAATATTTCATCATGCGCTCCAGAGCAAACTTGCATGTCGTTTTGTGCTTTTCACCTGTAAGTTTCTATTATTTACTAGAAGTACCACGACTTACTTCCATGCTGGTCTGGGAGCGAGAGAAAAACATAGAATGTGCCAGCTGCATTTCCTCCCGGGCATGCTGTAAAAACCAGCTAGGGGGGATCCGAGGGTTTCAGTATATTGTAATTTAGGCGATGGGCTGAACCTGTCACTACAGCAATATACCTAGAATTCTATCTTAAATAACCCTCAAAACTTTGTCAGACGTGGCGGGACACCTTTGTTTAGGTCGTTTACGCTCTGCCTATCCCATTAGGGATACAGGCGTGAATATATGTATGTATGTATGTAAGTACCACGACAACTGTCGCGTCGGCTATACTAAGTATCATCAGTGCCTAAACCAAAGCTTACGTTTAAGTTTGATTTGAAAACTTGTTAAACTTTTCCAAATTACCACCTCAATCAGAGACTTTGTACGATAAAACAAAAAAAAGGTATTTCCTGAAAAAAAAAAAGAAAACCTGGTGATAGTTGTTCAGTTTGGTTGACTGAGCTATGCCTATCAGTTTGCGGCAAGGTGTTCCTTACACCCCATATTCAAATAAAAAAACATGCGTAGAAAACCTAAGTACCTAATTGTGATTTAAAGGTTGGTGGGAAGTTTAGAAGTCGAGCGCTGAAATTCCCTGGATTGATTTCTGGCTCCACGATGGATTGGTTCCAAAAATGGCCGCGAGAAGCGCTTATAGAAGTCGCACAGCATTTCCTTGCAGAATTCCATGTAAATATTTAATTTATTATAAAACTAGCGACCCCCGAAAGACAGGCAGACACGGGAAGGGACTTTGTATTGTACTATGTAGTGATTAAAAATAAACACTACATGGTGTTCCATAATTCTTCTTCTGTCGAGTGGGTATCGAGACTATCGACCCGATGAACCCTGGACTCCTGGTGTCAGAGTTTTTAAACCGCCTAGTAGCACAACTATCAGGCCTCTGACATGATTTTGAATAACGACCACTATCAAAGACAGCGACCGGGACCGACGCCTTAACGTGCCCTCCGAAGCACGAAATCTTTTTCTTTTTCGGATAATCAGGTGATTCAGCCTGCAATGTCCTTACCAAACTGGGGAAAAAATCACAAAGTGACAAATTCTCAAATATCAACTTTGTGTTTCCCCCTGGGAATCGAACCCAGGACCTCCAGATCGGGAGTCCATGGCACTAGCCACTAGACCACGGAGGCAGAGTTCCATAATAATTTCTAAAGACGATCTAAACTAAATCTTTTACTGCTGCAATAGTTATATTGCTGCTGGCTGTAGGCCTCCCGTGCATCTTCCTTTCTTTGACGCACACAGTTTAGCAAGCGGCAAGCGCCGACATCGCTACATAGTATAAAACAAAGTCGCTTTATCTGTCCCTATATCCCTATGTATGCATAAATCTTTAAAACTACGCAACGGATTTTGAAGCGGTTTCTTTTAATGGATAGAATGATTCAAGAGGAAGGTTTATACGTATAATACATGCATAAGATAGTAGAGAAACACTGATAATTTCCGTGCGAACCCGGGGCGGGTCGCTAGTTCTTTAATATAAGAAGATTTTTTCTTATTTACTTGAAATTGATTTGATCTTGACTCTAGATACAAGGTCAGGGATGACAGAAACAAAGCCGACGATGGAGCGAGGTCACCCAGAAGATGTCTGTTATGGCACTGGCATTTTCACGCATCGACGTAACACAGCAAACTGTTTGGCGCCTGACTCCGGTGAGAGTTCCTTGCGGAGCTTACCACCGGTTTGTTGGGATCGTACAGCCGGACTTATTTATAGGCAAGCCTGTGTTGCCGTGCCAGGGGCGGACTAGTAGGTAGATCCTACGATCCTAGATCCCATCCCACCCTAAAATTATTGCTGTTTGAAAAAAAAAATGTTATACAGTGTTTGACGAACTTACTTTACTTCTATTTGTATTGTATTTGCGGTTGATATTCTATATAAAGATTTTAATAACGGGCACTCACTTTGGAAAATAAGTCGCGTAGTTCACATGTTTCGGGACAAGTGAGTGCCCGTTATTAAAATCTTTATTTAGAATGTCTCACTTAAGCTTAAACAGTTTGGTTTATTCTAGTTATAAATAATACTATTTTTTGTTCACCTAGGTGGTTTGTTCCCCGGACACTAAGAGGAATTTGATAGAAATAATGGGTACGGTGCAAGACGATGTCGCAGAAGCTTGTGTTCAGTATTACGATAGATTCAGGAGACAGGCTCACGTTACCCCTAAATCATACCTCTGCTTCTTAGACGGCTACAAGGGACTGTACAAAGAGAAACACATGAATATTGCAGAAATGTCCAGAAGGTTAGTTTTTAGACATGATTGTGTTGTAAGTCTGGTTTACCAAGTTTGTTATGCAATACCGTGAAAAGGCATTCCCGCGGTGAAAAGATGCCTATGTCCTATTCCAGGATTTAGCCCACATATGTGTCAAGTTTCATTCACACTTTCGCAATTATAATATTAGTATTTAGAACTGTACAAGTTGATATATTTCTCTATTACAGAATGACAACGGGTCTGGATAAGCTCGTGGAAGCTGCTGCGAGTGTAGACATATTGAAAACGGAGTTGGAAGAAAAGGAAAAAGAGATCAAAGTCGCTACCGATAAGGCTGAAGTTGTGAGTATATTACACGCTTTTGCGGATTTTTCAATTTAACTGAACTAAGTTATTCAGCAGTCGCTTGTTTTGTTATTAATATAAGTACCATTCTAAGTAAATTCTTGGATCTTCCAGTATCACTATAGCAGTATGATGTTATTGCTTTTCTAATAACATGTCCCTTTTTCATAATATAAGCGAGCTTTTTACAGTGCCACACTTGTAGAAGAATATGGGCGGGGCAATGGGCGGGGCCGACCCATGTTGGGAGATCAGTCAAAATTATGGCGTTGGCAACCAAAAACCTATTACGCATTGCGATTCTGATGGCGATTCTATTATACGAAGTACAAGGAGCTTTTAACGTTTTTATTTTGGAGGGTTTAGTTCCTCTTTTTGCCACATTCATTATAATTCGTGAAGGTACTGTATCTTATATCACATGGTATAGGTACTTCAAGCGGTAGCAGAGTCAGCTGCGGCGGCCGAAATAGTGAAAGCGGAGGTGTTGGCCGTGAAAGACCGCGCCGTGAAACTAGTGAACGTGATAGCGGCTGAAACAGCAGTAGCTGAGGAGAAGCTAGCTGCTGCCAAACCGGCGCTAGACGCTGCCGAGGCTGCCTTGCAGGTGACTTAGCAAACTCAAATAATTTAGAATCCATTTAAGCATCTCTATAGTGAAGGTGGAGATGCTGGCCGTGAAAGACCGCGCCGTGAAACTAGTGAACGTGATCGCGGCTGAAACAGCAGTCGCTGAGGAGAAGCTAGCTGCTGCCAAACCGGCGCTAGACGCTGCCGAGGCTGCCTTGCAGGTAAGGGAACGAAGCCAAGTATTTTAGCATCCATTTAAGCATCTCTATAGTGAATGCGGAGGTGCTTGCCGTGAAAGACCGCGCCGTGAAACTAGTGAATGTGATCGCGGCTGAAACAGCAGTCGCTGAGGAGAAGCTAGCTGCTGCCAAACCGGCGCTAGACGCTGCCGAGGCTGCTTTCCAGGTAAGGGAACGAAGCCAAGTATTTAAGCATCCATTTAAGCATCTCTATAGTGAAGGCTGAGGTGATTTTCGTGAAAGACCGCGCCGTGAAACTATTCAACGTGATCGCGGCTGAAACAGCACTCGCTGAGGAGAAGCTAGCTGCTGCCAAACCGGCGCTAGACGCTGCCGACGCTGCCTTGCAGGTGAGTTAGCAAACACAAATAATTTAGAATCCATTTAAGCATCTCTGTAGTGAAGGCGGAGGTGATTTTCGTGAAAGACCGCGCCGTGAAACTATTCAACGTGATCGCTGCTGAAACAGCAGTCGCTGAGGAGAAGCTAGCTGCTGTCAATCCGGCGCTAGTCGCTGCCGAGGCTGCCTTACAGGTGAGAAGGGCTCGATAGCTGTCCTGTTCTTTTAAAGATGTTACTGTTCCTCCTTGAGTGTGGTGAATTGTTTCATCAATTCTTATACCTGGCTGAATAACGATTCCTATTCTGAAACAAAATTATAGGGGACTACTACATGATAGGGGTTTTACAAAAGTAGCGGAGTCATGTATACCTATTTGAATCTGACTGAACTGAAATTGAAATTAATGTGGTTAATTGTAAAATTTCAGACTATCAATGCCAGCGATATTGCGACGGTCCGAAAATTGGGTAAACCGCCGTTTCTTATTACACTCATTATGGATTGTGTGATTCTGCTGTTCAGGAAAAAGATTGACCCAGTCAAGCCTGACCTGGAAAGAAATTTTCTCTCGGCCTCTTGGGGTGAATCACTAAAAGTAAGTTTTTTTTTCTAAATCTTCTATGTCATAATTATGCTGATGATGTGCATTTGTGTATGATATATTTTTTAAAACAGGTAATGGCTGATGCAAGATTCCTCAGTAACTTAAAAAACTACCCAAAAGACGAAATAAATGCGGAAATGGTGGATTTACTACAGCCTTATTACCTATTCCCGTATGTAAACTCTTCTTGTAATTGAACGCACAAAATATCATGTAATGTTCCAAAGTGTCTGGCTCAAGTTATAAGAGATAAAAAATATATAATTGTAGATAATTTTGTTTTGTTACTTTATTGTTACTATTACTTGATTATGGTGCACTATGTTTTGAAAATTACTATCATTTAAAGGCAGTTCACATTCGAAGCTGCTAAAGTGGCCTGCGGTAACGTAGCCGGTTTGATCTCGTGGACCATTGCCATGGGTCAGTTCTACGGCGTGAACAAAGACGTTTTGCCACTCAAAGCCAACTTGGCGGTGATGCAGGGCAAGTACCAGAGAGCTAAGGGCGAGTTGGACGCGGCCGAAGCGCAGTTAGCTGCTAAAGAGGTATTGTCAAGCTTGATTTATTGGTTTTTGAATTATCCAGAGCATTAAAACTGTACATGAAGAATTCTTTGGCTGCCTCAATCAGATGTCGATCTAACAACGATCATCTAAAAACATCATCACCATTATACAAAAAGTGTTCGATTTCCAGAAAGAGTTAGCCCACGTGCAAAAGCAATTCGACGAAGCCATGTCCATGAAACAAGCTGTCATGGACGATGCGGCCAAGTGCCAGCAGAAAATGGACGCCGCCACAGCGTTGATAAACGGACTCAGTGGGGAGAGAGTCAGATGGACCGAACAGTGCTCGCTGTTCAAGTCCGAGATTGACCGCTTAGTAGGCGACGTGCTGCTATTGATTGGGTAAGTTTTATATGAGGTACGTATCAGCATGAGGTTTATATTGATGTGATGCCGTAGCCAAGTAGCTGGCAGAGAATGGACACCGCCATAGCATTGATGAACGGACTCAATGACGAGAGAGTCAGATGGACCGAACAGTGCTCGCTGTTCAAGTCCGAGATTGACCGCTTAGTAGGCGACGTGCTGCTGTTGATTGGGTAAGTTTTATATGAGGTACTTATCAGCTTGAGGCTTACATTGATGTGGTGCCGTAGCCAAGTAGCCAGCAGAAAATGGACGCCGCTACAGCATTGATAAACGGACTCAGTGGGGAAATAGTGTGATGGACTGAACAGTGCTTGCTGCTCAAGTCTGGGATTAAACGTGCTGCTCTTGATCAGGTAAGTATTCAGAATTCTCTCGTGGTCGGTAGAATATCAGCATGTTATTGGCAATTTATTACTTATTTTATACTAGTGGAGTCGAAATAATTCGTTCTACCTACCCGGGAAAGCAACGTCACATTAACTATGATATCCACTTCCCTCACTTCCCTCCCGTTACTCTCGTAACTCCTCTTAGTTCCTTTACTCCTATCCCATCCCTCACTTCACTCTCTTCCCTAGCTTCTTTCGACCCTCCCTTCCCTCTCCCTTTTTATCCTTCCCTTTCCGTCTCGTCCTTCATTTCCGTCTCCCCTCTTGTCCTTCCCTTTCCCTTTTTTCTCTCCTATTCTTCCGTCCCTCACCTCTCTCTCGTCTCTCTCGTTCCTCCCTTCCCTCCGACGCCGCTGTCACGCTGAGCAATAAGAAATAAAGACGTATGCTTGTTGCAGATTTTTGTCGTATGCGGGACCATTCAACCAGGAGTTCCGCAGTTTGTTGTTTAACACCTGGCTCAATGAACTGATCCGGAGAAAAATACCGGTATCTTTGACTTTGAATATCACCGAGCAGCTTACGGATAATGCCACTGTAAGCATGCGCATTTTTTATTTACTTAATAATTTTGAAAACAAAACCTAATAATAGGTATTGCTGATGTTAGCATAATATGTATTAGTTTATTATAAATATATATTACGTTTATTTTATTTATGTATTTATTTAGTAGTATTTATATTATTTAAGTATTAAGATTAACTTAGTATGCACTATTCCGCTATCTGCTATCCTACTACCCAAAGGTTGCCTGGTAGAAATTGCTGCTTTAGCAATAAGGCCGCCTATATTGTACTGTTTTGTTCCTTACTTTTCTGCTGTATGTATTTGTGTTTCTTTGTGCAATAAAGTATCTTGTATTGTATTGTATGTTATCAGATCGGCGAATGGAATCTGTGTGGATTGCCGACGGACGACTTGTCCATTCAGAACGGTATTATCGTTACGAAGGCGGCGAGATTCCCGCTGCTCATCGACCCGCAAACCCAGGGCAAGATCTGGATCAAAAACATGGAAAAGCAAAACGATCTCATCGTCACTACGCTCAATCATAAGTACTTCAGGTAAGGCTATGTAGACATCAGGGCGGTTATTATTTGGTACGTGGTTGATACCTAAAAACATTGACTACTACCGGACCCAGCAGATTTTATCCTAATTATGATAGGTACCTACCACCCTCCCCTTACTTTCCTACCGTCCCTACCCTCTCCTTCATTTCCTTCCTTTCCCTCACTTCCAGCTCGTCCCTCCCTTTCCTCTCATTCCTCACTTATCTCTCGACCTCCATCCCCTCGTTCCTCTCTTCTCTCCTATTGATTATAGATTATTGGGAATATATTTGAGTTTGAATTGTTCAAAAGTAGAAAATAGTAAAGGCATTAATTTTCTTTTTTCAGAAATCACGTGGAAGACTGTGTTTCTTTAGGTAGGCCGATGTTAATCGAAGATATTAGCGAGGAGCTAGATCCTGCCTTGGATAACATTCTGGAAAAGAATTACATCAAAATCGGTTCTACGTACAAAGTTAGTATTACTCCTAATATTTACAATGTTCTTCTCTAAATTCTTGTGGTGCTTTTTAAATTGTTTATTCCTAAAGGTGAAACTGGGAGACAAAGAAATCGATGTGACAGCTGGACATCGAATTTACGTAACAACGAAGCTACCCAATCCGGCTTACACACCCGAAATCTCGGCTAGAACTTCCATTATTGACTTCACTGTCACTATGCAAGGTACACATTTTATACATTTATGACTATTTTACCTTGGGCATGTTACTTTGTTTCGTGCCGCTTTAGTGTCCTTCTCTTGTCCTAAGGTTTGGAAGACCAGTTGTTGGGTCGTGTAATCCTCACGGAAAGGGCTGAAATGGAGGCTGAGCGAACTCAGCTCATAGTGGACGTCACCGCCAATAGGAGGAAGATTAAAGAGTTGGAAGCGAACTTGCTTCACAAACTGACCACTATTCAAGGCTCCCTAGTAGAAGACGTGTCTCTGATTCAAGTGTTGAACATCACTAAAATTACAGCCACTGAGGTAGGTGCACTGAAAGTTATTTGTAAGATCACCTATCTTTACCTGTGCAAAGTTTTGTAGAAAATTATGCATTATCAATATCATAGAACAAGTCATCAACGCGATCATTTTTTGCTATAATTGCTATCACAATCACATTTTACAGGTAAAAGAGAAACTGGACACGGCAAAAGAGACAGAATTAAAAATTAACGCGGCCCGAGAGGAGTACAGACCGGTAGCAACGAGAGGATCTGTTCTTTATTTCCTCGTGTGCAACATGTCACTTGTGTGTAATATGTACCAGACTTCTCTCGCGCAGTTCTTGGAGAGATTCGACATATCCATGGAGCGATCCACGCCTAGTCCTATCACTAGCAGAAGGATTGGATACGTTATTGAATATTTGGTAAGTTTCGTTTTGTATTTTAGGTAAAATTGGATAAGTCGTTGGTTTTCAGGGCCTCACTTTACTATACTCGACAGACTGGTAGTTGCGACAGATGTCATTCCCATAGAAAACAAAAGAAAATGTATCCTTAATCCATGGATATTGCATCTGTCACAATTACCTTCTCCTCCGTGGTCTAGTGGTCAAGAGGCATGACGTTACGGTTCGATTCCCGGGGGGGGTGTTATTTGTCAATTTATTACTTGTGAGTTTTTCCCCAGTTTGGTTAGGACATTGCAGGCTGAATCACCTGATTGTACGAAAAAAAAAGGATTGCGTGCTTAGGAGGCACGTTAAGCCTTTGTCTTAGGCAGTGGTCGTTACTCAAACCATGTCAGAGGCCTAATAGTTGTGCTACTAGGCGGTTTGAAAACTCTAACACCAGGGTTCATCGGGTCGTTCGAATCAAGAATCCGCTTGCTAAGAATAAGACGGCTACCTTCACAGTTTTTCCAGTATAAAGCAGCTTAGTCTCAGTCATTGAATACTGATTATTTACTGACCTAGTTCTCTAAAACTATTTCCTCAGACATTTGACGTATTCAAATACATATCAAGAGGTTTCTATGAGAAGCACAAGCTATTGTTTACAGTGCTTTTAACTCTGAAGATTGACTTAAACAAAGAAGTGATTACGTTTGAAGAGTTCCAGACTTTTATTAAAGGTATTCAATTAGCTTTACTTGCCTTTGATTTTCGTTTGGGCCATTTTTGGCCGATAGTTGACCATGGTGACTCGGGGCTGCAAAGACCTTAGTATTTCCTCTTACAACGACGTACTAAAGCAAGTTGCTTGGCGCCAGACTTCTCAAAAAGATTACTACCACCACAGTTGGTTGATTCCACCGTGATCCTACGCTATAAAGCTTTTGGATAAGTAGTAATTTTACCTACACTTCAGCAATATACATACATACATAATACATAAAATCACGTTTTTATCCCTTACGGGGTAGGCAGAGCGTTAAACGCCTCGTAAAAGGCGCTTTCGCCACGTCTGATAAAAATTCAGGGCAATTTTAGATTGAAAAGTGTATTGCTATAGTGACAGGTTGTCAGCCCATCGCCTAAATTACAATACACTGTAACCCTCGAATCCCTTTTGCTGACAGCAATATATAGTGACAGCAATATACCTACAAATTAATCTTAAATAACCCTCAGAACTTTGTCAGACGTGGCGAAACGACCTTTGTTTAGGTAGTTTACGCTTTGCCAATCCTATTAGGTATAAAGGCGTGATTGTATGTATGTAGTAATTTTCTGTAGTCACTTGTATGCCGGTTTATGCTCTGTTATAAATAAGTACAAAGCCATATACAACATGTAACAGAAAGGGTACATGCACCCGAAAGGATATGAACCAGCCCATGATACTGAACAACTTTCCCAAAGGAACATAGGTTAAAATACGAAAATAAAATTTTGTTCTTCCATACATAATGCATCAGATGATAGCGCGTGTAGTATGGGAAGCCAAAATATTTTTTATCTACTCTCATATAGTAATGTTCGAATTATAAACTTCTAAACGAATTTATAATTGCATACTTTTTAAATAGAATGATGAAAAAATTTAAAAGTTTACTTTTCGTTGCATCTTAGTTTACTTTTCATTGCACCTGCTCTAGCAAATTCTAATAACATGCAACGAAAAGTAAAATTTATTTGCTGGAAGCAAGGAAAGATAAAAATCACACAGTAAAGACCAAAAAATCCCGATTCCAAGCCAAAAATCTGTAAATTTACCTATAATAATCTATGGTAACGGCACATGCGCGGTGACGGTTTTCCTGCGCGCTTAATTTTGCCGCCATTTTCTACGGTGAAAGGTTTTTATTGTTTATCGCGCTACTCAAGGAAGAATGAATTGACTGTTTGCTAAAAATGTGCGACTCTAGTGAGGAATATATTAATACTCCACCGGATATTTTAGATGCCGCTACGGAAATTACCAATAATTTATTGCCCGCCAAGTCAAGAAAACTGTACGAGAAATGCTATCAAGAATTCAGGCTATGGAAAATGCAAAAAAATGCGTATGGGATGTGTATGAGAGTAGATAAAATAGTGTATGCAACTGCACATAACTAGGTATTACAATGCTCGTGATACCATTGTTTCATAAACCACACTCGCATTGTAATACCCTTCATTATGCAACAGTTGCATAAACTACTATTTCGTCTTTTGACCAACATAGGTCTGGGAAAGTTGTTCAGTTCATGGGTTGGTTCGGATTCTTGCGGGTGCATATACCCTTTCTGTTACACGTTGTATAAGATTTTAATAACGTTAACGTGTGGAACAGGTGGTGCTGCGTTGGACCTGAACGCAGTCACTCCTAAGCCCTACAAATGGATCACAGACATGTCATGGCTAAATCTGGTGCAGCTCTCCCAATTACGCCAGTTCACGAACATTATTGAACAAGTGACGAATAACGAAAAAGGATGGAAAGCCTGGTAAATTTTCGCAATAACTTTTTTTTTGACAGGACTAAAATGAGCACTACAATTTTGTCGATGCTTTATTCTTCCATGGTTGACTGGGAGCGAGAGAAAAACATAGAATGTGCTAGCTGCATTACCTCCCGGGCATGCTGTAGAAACTAGCTAAGGGATCCGAGGTTTTCTGAATATTGCAATTTAGGCGATAGGCTGACAACCTGTCACTACAGCAATATACACATATCTCTTATCTTAAATTACCCCTTAAAACTTTGTCAGACGTGGCGAACGACCTTTGTTTAGGTCGCTTACGCTCTGCCTACCCCATCATAAACAAAGGCATGATTATATCTATGTTTATTTTGTGGGCTGCGAACTTTACTTTTTCCCTTGACAGGTTCGACAAAGAGGCTCCTGAAGAGGAATCGTTACCAGACGGTTATCATACTCTGGATGTCTTCAGGAAACTGCTTGTTGTAAGAGCTTGGTGTCCAGATAGAACTCTGGCGCAGAGTCTGAAGTATGTGTGTGCTTCGATGGGGCAAAGATACTCGGAAGCTACTATTGTCAATTATGAGGTACACACAACAGTCTAAAATCAGATAAGTCGTAATAATTTATCATCACCCTAGCTTTATCCCGTATCTCACGGGGTTCGGCTACCTAATCTAGGTGATTGATGGTACTGGTGTTTATAGAACCAGAAGGGAAATCAGACCCAATCCTAGATTAGGCCAGAGTTTTTAAGCCGCCAATGTTTAGCACTGGTCTCTGACATGGCTTAACGACTAATATCTACGGTATTAAACGATAATAACCGGGACCAACGGCTTAACGTGCCTTCCGAGGTGGGATTCGAATCACGACCTCAGGAGGCAGCGGCCCTATCCACTACACCATCGGGCTCTCGTAATACAAGTCGTAATAATTGTGTTATACTATTTCTATTATTTCGGTTTTAGCAAATGGTTCTTGAGTCGCGACCGTTGGTACCTCTAATCTGCTTCCTGGCTATGGGCTCAGATCCAACACCGATGATTGAAATATCGGCAAAGCGCTTGGAATGTGTGTGCTCGGCTATTTCTATGGGCCAGGGACAGGAAATACACGCGAGAAAGTTAATGGAAAGAGCTCTGAAAGAGGTAAATGGAATGTTATGTACTATTTGACCCGGTAAATCTGCTTGGGACTTTACTATAAAGGAACTAACCTTGGCAAATTTTGTAGCTACCTCTTTGGATAATTCCTTTCGGTCTTTTTTTCACTTGTGTGATTTTGCAGGGTTTATGGGTGCTGTTACAAAACTGCCATTTGGGCTTGGGGTATATGGTGGAAATTTTGGAGCAGTTCTCGGAATTAGACAAGGATCCGGAGCAGGTCCATGAGACATTCCGGTAAGTTGGTTCGGTTTTTATCTAAATTACTACATATATACATAAAATCACGCCTTTATTCCTTACGGGGTAGGCAGAGCGTTAAACGCATCGTAAAAGGCGCTTTCGCCACGTTTGACAAAAATTGAGGGCAATTTTAGATTGTAATGTGTATTGCTGTAGGGACAGGTTGTCAGCCCATCGCCTAAATTACAATACACTGTAACCCTCGAGTCCCTTTTGCTGACTTCTACAGCATGCCCGGGAGGAAGGGCAGCTGGAACATTCTATGTTTTTCTATCTCTCCCAGTCCAGCATGGATTACTACATGTTCAAAGTTGTACGAAAGCTAAAGACCTCAAGGTAACTATTTTTAGCATTTAATAAACTTCAGAAAAAAGTTGTTCAGTTGTATTATTGATTTTCAGATTGTGGATAACCACAGAAGTACATCCGGCGTTCGCCATCACTTTGCTACAAATGTCCTTGAAGTACACCTGCGAACCTCCATCGGGTATCAAAGCCGGATTAATGAGGACTTATGACTCAATGAGTCAGGACTTTTTGGACTACAGTGACAATCCGTTCTACTTGCCTCTGATATTTACTATATCTTTCTTCCACACTGTCGTACAAGAGAGACGGAAGTTTGGACCACTTGGTTGGAACATCCCCTACGAATTCAATTCATCCGATTGGCTCGCTTCGTGCTTGTTTGTGCAGCACCACTTAGATTCTTTAGAACCCGGACAGATGTTGAGTTGGACTACATTACGGTTAGTGTGTTTTGTACAAGTCTTCTTTTGTCGAGTGGGTACCGAGTCTATCGACCCGATGAACCCTGGTGTCAGAGTTTTTAAACCGCCTAGTAGCACAACTATCAGGCCTCTGACATGGTTTGAGTAACGACCACTATCAAAGACAGCGACCGGGACCGACGGCTTAACGTGCCCTCCGAAGCACGAAATCTTTTTCTTTTTCGGACAATCAGGTGGTTCAGCCTGCAATGTCCTAACCAAACTGGGGAAAATTCACAAAGTGATAAATTCTCAAATATCAACTTTGTGTTTCCCCCCTGGGAATCGAACCCAGGACCTCCGAATCAGGAGTCCATGGCACTAGCCACTAGACCACGGAGGCAGTTGTACAACTACCTACTACATACCAACTTTATTTTATTAGCATTGCAAGCAAGCGGTCTCTATAAAACTTTTTATTTTTCATCCCCTCAGGTATATGATATCAGTTGTACAATACGGCGGTAGAGTGACGGACGACTACGATAAGCGATTGCTTGCCTGCTTCACCCGAGTATATTTCACAGAAGCACTATTCACAGAGACCTTCCAGTTCTATAAGGGCTACATCATATTCAAGTACAAGAATATTCACGAGTACATCGAAGCGATTGAGAAGATGAAAACGAGCGATCCTCCCCAGGCATATGGCTTGCATGGAAACGCTGATATTACGTAAGTTTTACTTCAGTTAGCAGCTAATCGTTACAAAACCTAATAATAATGTTAACCAGGTCCTTTTGCCTCATATCAAAATTAGAGGTTAATTCCAAACACAGATTTTTTTGGACATGAAATATGGACAACGATTTTTTTTAGGTACCAACGCAACATAGTCCAAGATATGTTAGACACGATATTGTCGATCCAACCAAAGGAGTCTGGTGGTGGCAGCGGCGAGTCCCGGGAAGCTTCTGTCTACCGCCAGTCTAAGGAGATGCTTGCTAAAATCCCGCCCAATTTCGACCCGCATGAAGTGAAGGAAAGGTAAGAACTGAAGGAATAGGCGTGACGACTGGGTGGCTAAAAAAAAGTCCAAATGTTTACACTTAAAACTGATGGCTAAAATATTGTGGATCACTTTCATCATCTAACCTTGTAACTGAACAACTTCTCGCAATAAATTTAGGCCGAAATACTAAAAATACTGAACGTTTTATACATTAGCAGAACCATTTTTTTTATTTGACCTATGTTCCTTAGGGAAACTTGTTCAGTTTCATGGGTAGGTTCATAAAGAAAATGCACATTTAGATTTAATAATCGAGTTAAACAATATAGAAGTTATTGATTTGAGTAGTCATAACCGTCCGTTTTGTTAAAATTTTACCATACCAACTAGTTATTATCATACAGAAAAGCGTTTCAGACATTTCATAAAAAGTTGCTGTTTTGACTAGAATTCGTCATCCCTATTGTAATGCGGTGCAGTTTTAAGACCCATAGGCATCCGTTGAAACTGGAAGTGACCCAACTGTCGCAGCATGGTTTCATCAACGGAAAAAATGATGGATAGATTTGTGTCGCTATACTGTAGGGTCATTGGAATTAACTTAAAATCCCATATTGTAATTATTATAGAACCACAAATCAATACACTGGCTACGTACGATATATATCTATTTAGATATCCGTGGTCGCAAGCGGATTTATGAAATATTTTACATAAACCTCAATAATGAACAAACTACTTTCATCGTAATTAACATAGAAGAAGCGAAAAGGTTTCTTTTTCCGACGGCGTAATTGCTTTTTTATCTTTTTTTAGATTGAAGTTTTATGGCATGTTTGGCTCAATGGTAATTTTCTTGCGCCAAGAAATTGACCGCATGCAGAAAGTTATCGTTTTGGTGCGAAATACTCTCAAAGACCTCTTACTCGCCATTGATGGTACTATTATTATGAATGAGGTACGATTTGTTTTTGTGAATATTCCTTTACAACTTTATAGAATATGATGACACAAAATATAGGTGTGTGCATGCGTACGAAGACCGGCCATACAGAACACACAGAGCGTGTGACGTAAACCATATCAGGGGCCTATAACGTTCTTAAATTGACGACCCGAAAGCTCTTACTCTCCTGTCTAACATACAAACGGACTACCACTAGTTATTACTTCTTTATTTTTGTCGACAGTCATTACGTGAATCGCTGGATTCTATTTACGATGCCAAAGTGCCGAAATTGTGGTTAAAGGCGTCTTGGTCATCGTCCACCCTAGGATTTTGGTTCACTGAGCTCCTCGAAAGAAACACCCAGTTCTCTACTTGGTGCTTCCAAGCTCGCCCATTCTCTTTTTGGATGACCGGATTTTTTAACCCTCAAGGTAAGAGAATTCTTTAGTTGATTTGATAGTAACTGCCTCGTGATTAGAGGCATGGGCTTACGTTCCAGAGGTCCTGGGTTCGATTCCCAGGGGAGGTACAAAAAAGTTTATATTTGCCAATCTATCACTTTGTGAAATTTTCCCCAGTTTTGTTAGGACATTGCGGGTTGAATCACCGTTTGTCCAAAAAGAAAAAGGAATCCGTACTTTGGAGGGCACGTTAAACCGTCGGTCCCGGTCGCTATCTGATAGTAGTGATAGTGGTTGTTACTCAAAACCAAAAAAACCTAACAGCTGTGCTACTAGGCGGTTTAAAAACTCACCAGTGTTCATCGGGTCGTTCGACTCGAGAATCCACTCGCTAAGAAGAGGAAAAAGAAAATAATAAGCAAATATTACCGGGTGTAAGAGAACCTGCCCGTAAACTGAAAGGGGTAGCATCCTCACCAAGAAGCCTCAAATACTTAGTTTTGACTGGTTTGTTATCTGACTTACAAATCTATCTTATATAACCCTCAGAACTTTCTCAGACGTGGCGGAACGACCTTTGTTTGGGTCGTTTGAGCTCTGCCTACCCCATTAGGGATGGAGGTGTGACTATATGTATGTATGTATGTATTGTTATCTGATCAGGTTTCCTTACGGCGATGAGACAGGAGGTGACGCGAGCACACAAGGGCTGGGCTTTGGACGTGGTCGCTTTGCACAATGATGTCACCAAATTCACGCTGGACGAAGTCAAAGCTCCACCAGCGGTAAGAACATAACGTAACTCATTGAATCAATGATCATGACATTACGACTAAGATATTTAATTGTAATAATGTTTTCATGCTGGACTGGGAGCGAGAGAAAAACATACAATGTCCCAGCTGCATTTTCCCCTGGGCATGCTGTAAAAACCAGCTACGTAATCCGAGGGTTTCTGTATATTGCAATTTAGGCGATGGGCTGACAACCTGTCACTACAGCAATATACCTACAAATGTATCTTAAATAATCCTCAAAACTGTCAGACGTGGCGGAACTACCTTTGTTTAGGTCGTTTACGCTCTGCCTACCCCATAAGGGACAAAAGCGTGATTATATGAATGTATTTATTTAAAAAAAGGTTAATTTGAGAGACGATTCTGGTGGTTTTGACATACGGATTATTGGTCTACAGGAGGGTGTATTCGTCCACGGCATGTTTATGGACGGCGCGAGCTGGGATCGGCGCAACATGAGGTTATGCGAGTCGACGCTCAAAGTGCTGTACACCGCGCTGCCTGTCACCCACGTCTACGCCATTAACTCCGTCGCGCCCAAAGACCCTAAACTATACACGGTGAGTATTTTTTTTATCCATCTTCATCTAAAGACGCACGTCTATGCCATTAACTCCGTCGCGCCCAAAGACCCTAAACTATACACGGTGAGTATTTTTTTTATCCATCTTCATCTAAAGACGCACGTCTATGCCATTAACTCCGTCGCGCCCAAAGACCCTAAACTATACACGGTGAGTATTTTTTTTATCCATTTTCATCTAAAGAGGCACGTCTATGCCATCAACTCCGTCGCGCCCAAAGACCCTAAACTATACACGGTGAGTATTTTTTTTATCCATCTTCATCTAAAGACGCACGTCTATGCCATTAACTCCGTCGCGCCCAAAGACCCTAAACTATACACGGTGAGTATTTTTTTTATCCATTTTCATCTAAAGAGGCACGTCTATGCCATTAACTCCGTCGCGCCCAAAGAACCTAAACTATACACGGTGAGTATTTTTTTATCCATCTTCATCTAAAGACGCACGTCTATGCCATTAACTCCGTCGCGCCCAAAGACCCTAAACTATACACGGTGAGTATTTTTTTTATCCATTTTCATCTAAAGAGGCACGTCTATGCCATCAACTCCGTCGCGCCCAAAGACCCTAAACTATACACGGTGAGTATTTTTTTTATCCATCTTCATCTAAATACGCACGTCTATGCCATTAACTCCGTCGCGCCCAAAGACCCTAAACTATACACGGTGAGTATTTTTTTTATCCATCTTCATCTAAATACGCACGTCTATGCCATTAACTCCGTCGCGCCCAAAGACCCTAAACTATACACGGTGAGTATTTTTTTTATCCATCTTCATCTTAAGAGGCACGTCTATGCCATCAACTCCGTCGCGCCCAAAGACCCTAAACTATACACGGTGAGTATTTTTTTAACCATCTTCATCTAAAGACTTTCAGATTTCGGTTGTTGAAAATGGCAATCATAATCACTGCCTTAATGGGCCTGACTATGAAGGAACTCACTGCATTAGTCAGGAGTTTAAAATGCATTCTTGATATTACTAACCGAAAGAACACAATAAGACGCGCAGAATCCGATGGATGAATTTCGTAAGCCAGATAGCCCTTGAGGCTACCACTGCCTTATGGTGGTACTTTTAGACATGAAAGCCTGTGATTTCCACGATTTAAGATTTGCTATGACCTCTACGACTTAGGAGGGGACGACCCCAGCAACCAATATTTGGATTGTTTTGGATTTATTCCTTTTTTAAATGTTTTGTTTTATTATCCTATACAGTGCCCAGTATACAAGAAGCCGGTGCGTACCGGATTGACGTTCATCACTCCTCTGTGGCTGCCGACCATCAAAAACCCCGACCATTGGATCATGAGAGGTGTCGCCATACTATGCGACATCAAATAATGTATTGTTATCTTTCGCCTCTTGATTCCCTTGACCAGTTAGAGGTTATATTGGAAGACATTGGTGAACTAAAATTATCCTGTAACTGTTTTTTTTTGTTGGGATGAATCGGGCTCTTATTGCGCTTTAACCTCGACATCAATAGCGTACTGTCTTATAGGTATGTACTTAGGACGGTAATTCCCGTTGAGTGTTTCTATAGAGCTGTCAGAAAATAAGATGAGACGTGAAACGATCTGATACCTTTATCGAAATATTTACTTGTATTATATGATATTTTTATATTAAGTTATTTTATAATTGTTTATTTATAATTATCATTTTAATCAGTGATTTACCTTTTTATACTAACTGCAGTTTAATTATTTCCTCAATAAAAATAAAGGAAGGACAGATTCAGGATGTTGATGTGTTTTTGGTATTATTTTAGAGATTTATGTAAAACTGAGACAATCACTGATATAAATGTTTTTGCATGTAATAAATGTATTTTTCTTTCAAAAATTACTTTTCATTTTATTTTAGCAGATATTTACTATATTCATGTAGGCTAAAAACTAGTATAATATAAAGTACACGACCCCACGGCACGTTACGCGTGTTATGACTCCCAAATGCCACACCTTCACGCTGAGCCTTCACACCAGTGTAAAAAAGTAAAAAAAAGAAAAAGTACGGAATTTTTCTTCCCGTCCTTCACACTGTCATATTTTTAAATATGTTACGATGACGTAGCTGCTTGCGACGTACGTACGCACATAGGACAGGTAGTCATTCAGTCACAATCGCAAAATGTACCATCCGCAAAATATGTTTTTCTCAATAGTACCAACAAAATCTCCTTGCACTACGTACAAGTCTGTGACCAGTAACCAGTCAGTGTCTATAATAGCTACTCCTTGTACCAGCAATGGTACCAACAATGTTACCATGGTTGACATTCTGCGTTTGGTACATTGGCATTTTCACATTTTGGTCAAGTGTAGTGGGGTAATAGATAGATAGATTAAACCTTTATTTCATTTCCAACACGACATACCATAACAAAAAAAGAAAATGTATACAGTTAAATGACAAAAAAAAAACATCACCTAAATCCATGCCTGACTTTTTCTTTATTCGTAGCCTGAATAAGAGGCATATTGTTGCTATGGTTACTACGAGGTTGTTATACACAACGCACAACTTTCTCGTTTATATGAAAAGTTCCGATGTAAAAAGTATCCACAATACGCATTTTCTTTTACTTGCTCAAAAAGTAGATCGCCCATCATTTTCCGATTATTATTATTACCTATAGCATTATTATAATAAAATAATGAGTGCTCCTCAAAGGTTGCGCAGATACCTGGGTAAGTACTTACTTAAATAACTTCCTTAAATACTTATTGAACACTGCCTTGGCTACCAAACCTGTAAATGTTTTTCTTTCATTTAGGTATATATATAAAAAGTAAAAGTTTAAGTTTCGAATATCATTATTTGTTTACTGTCATATTTGTCCAACTGTTTTTATACGAGATACAGACAGCTGAGTTTTGTATTCAGTAAATTATTATCAAAAAATTAATATTTTATTAATTTAGAAGATCGTACTTTTCCTGCCGCAGTAATGTTTGGCGAAAACGACAAGCCTTCAGATGACGAACCGGACGACGCGGCATCTAATGCATCTAATGAGTCGGCAAAACCCGGGCCTTCCGAAGCCAGTCGAAAGTCCAAGCGGTCAACAAGACCTGAAATCGACTATGGCAATCCTGATCGCGTGGAAGTAGACCGCACTGCCTTGGAGGCTATCCTCGATGTCAGCCGTCGCTTCCAACATGCCCAAAGGAAGAGCAAGGCCTCACAGGGCACCATACTTCTTGGTCATGATTCTTATAAAGCCAAGCAAGTAAATAAAAATGATATGGTCTAGATTATGTTTGTTTCATTTATTATTGGTTAGAATCTTGAGATTTAAATATGTTTTAGGCAAGAGCTAGAGACGCTCGCAATGATCGTGTTGGAAGTTTGAAGACTCAACACAGATACATGTTGGAAAATGCTGCTCTGATGTTGAACAGGTCTGCGAAGTATGTCTTGGTATGTAGTATAGCGGCAATTTTTTTTAGGCAAAATCGATTGTTTATCGCTTATCATGGCTTTAGCGTGACCAACTAGACGCAGGAAGCGCACGAACTTTCTAATAACAAGACCATTTGTTCTATCAGATAGTATGGTAGAATAAAGCGAATCACTAACGCTCTTTTGACTTTAATCAAAGTAAGTATCAATCTGAAAGGAAAACTAAATAGTGAATTAGGAGCACGGGTACCAGATACGATACGATAATAAGGGAGATGTGAGCTCTACAGGGCGGGGAAGCGTGTTAGGGCGTTTTTGCACTGCTCCGTATTTGGTTCGTATCTGATTCGTATCCGTGAAAACTCCATATAAAACGGATATAGATGGGTGCGCAAGCTGTCATATATTTACTAGGAAGACAATTACAATTCAGATACGAACCAAATACGGAGCAATGTAAACACGCCCTTAGGTTTAATAAAATATGCCTATATACTCACAACTGGTTCACCATCACATCACTGTCTAGGTACCTACTCGAGATTTCTAATATGGTTTACTTAGATAAAAAAGAAACTAAATGTTACCCAATTATTTTGAGGATTGGATACGATTGATTATTTCAGGACGGAGTGTATGACGATGATTTGCACATAGAGCTGTTAAACAGTAGCATAGCGGACGGCGGTAGAAGAGCGGTGATTGTTTGTGATGCTTTCATGCCTGTATTGGAAATGGGTATTTTATAAACCAAATTTTATATTATTGGAACAATTTCAAGTATTTTTATCAAAAGAAAATATTATCTTCCATGCTGGACTGGGAGTGAGAGAAAAACATAGAATGTGTCAGCTGCATTTCCTCCCAAGCATGCTGTAAAAACCAGCTAAGGGATCTGAGGGTTTCAGTATATTGTAATTTAGGCGATGGGCTGACAACCTGTCACTACAGCAATATACGTAAAAATCTTTCTTGAACGGCCCTCAAGACTTTGTCACACGTGGCGGAACGGCCTTTTTCCAGGTCGTTTACGCTCTGCCTACCCCATTAGGGATACAGGCGTGATTATATGTATGTATGTATGTAAGAAAATATTTTACTCATCGTCACAATCGAATATTCTATTTTAAAATATGTTACAGATTCTGGTAGATTTATTCCAAGCCAAAAGGGTAAAATGGAAAGAGTTTACCTATCGGATGGTTTACACATTTCTACAGAAGGAAATTGCGTAGCTTTGTATAGGAGTAAGAACACAGCAATGGAACAGAAACATATCATCGACGTAGGTTACCTACTTCTTATTTTGCTGCTGTACCATTTGCCTTACAACATTGATTTTATTTTATTCAAACGTTTATTTTTATTTTTTTCATGAACATGAAAGCTTCAGCACTATTCAAACAAATTTTTGCTGAGAGTTTGCTACGCCGTAGTAAACATTGCTACAAGTTTTCGTAAGTTTCTTTTGTTTTTTTTTAATTTTATTGATTATTTTCTGTTTTGATGGTGTTTACGTATTTATTGGAAATGTACGGATTACTGGAATGGGTGCTTCCTTACCTTTTCATTACGACTTCTGAATTTGAATTATTTTTTACATTCCAACTTCAATTAATTATTCGTTCTATTTTTTTTTATATACACAAACATTACAATTAATTATGTGTCTTAAAATCTATATAATCAGGTTTGTTTTGAAACCATACTCCCTCGTTCAACGTTACATTACATTCACAAAAAAAACTAAATATATACACGTACTATAAAAATCTAACAAATTTACAAAGTTACGATTTTTCTTTTCAGGACTACTACTACGTGCTATTTAATATTAATCAAGACACTGAAAACGTAGTATCGGGAGTTTACAAAACAATGAACAGGGTGTTTATACCTGCCTTGAAGACATGCAAAGCTTGGGGAGACCTAAACCCACCCAATCCAGGAAGCGAAGAGATGATCAAGTTTTATATTTCGAAAGTTATGATGTTCCTCGATTATCTTGCAAGTAAGTCTGTATCACTGGTAGAGACATGTGTTTTATATCACGACAGTCGCTTAGCCGTATTTGTGTGTGTAAACACCAATGTGCCAGCTGTATTTCCTTCCGGGCATACTGTAAAAACCAGCTAAGGGATCCGAGCGTTTCAGTATATTGTAACTTAGGCGACGGGATGACAACCTATAACTACAGCAATTTACCTACAAAATCTATCCTAAATAACCCTCAAAACTTTGTCAGACGTGGCGGAGCGACCTTTGTTTTAGTCGTTTACGCTCTGCCTACCCCATTAGGGATAAAGGCGTGATTATATGTATGTATGTTTGTACTGTAACGTTCAATTGTTTTTCTTTTATCAGAATTTTTCTAGATTATTTAAACAATAAACAGACAGTGAATCTTGAATTTCTCTTCAGAAACAAAAATCGATTTAGATTGCTGTACGAAGTTTAAAATAAATTTGGACTTGTATGAACAAGAGCTGATCGATGCCGACAAAATGAAACAGGCTATTACAAAGAAACACGTTCTGGAAGAGATTTGCTCCTATGTGAAGCAATGGGTGAAACAGATTACAACGGTAACAATCCTGTCAAATTTTTGAAAAACATATATGCTATTTTGAAGATTCAATATTTCAAGAAGTGTACGAGTACCTATCAACTTTGTGAAATATCCCGTATATTTCAACAACGTTTCCTTACCTACTACTACTTCGTTTGCAAAGCCTTTTGGCAACCGTAGCAAGTATATCAAGCATCCACGGGTGTCATGTGGCTTCTTCATAGGTCTTCTACATGGGGATCTACCACTTCTAATACTGGCAAGACAATCAGCATCTGATATTTGTTTTAGGTGTTAGTACAAAGCCAGCAGCTTCGCCGAGAGCCTGCAAATATAGGTCCCTTGGCAGAGCTGGACCATTGGCGGCGACAGCTAACAGCTTTCACCTCCATAATAGAGCACATCAAGAGCGACCCTTGTCAGATGTACATTCATTGTCTTATCAGGGCTAATTCAAAGTTGCTTAAGGTATGTTTGTTTAGTACAAAGCCAGCAGCTTCGCCGAGAGCCTGCAAACATAGGTCCCTTGGCTGAGCTGCACCATTGGCGGCGACAACTAACAACTTTCACCTCCTTATAGAGCACATCAAGAGCGAACCTTGTCAGATGTACGTTCACTGTCTTATCAGGGCTAATTCCAAGTTGCTTAAGGTATGTTACTATAGTATATAGCCAGTAGCTTCGCCGAGAGATTGCAAATATGGGTTCCTTGGCTGAGCTGGACCATTGGCGGCGACAGCTAACAGCTTTCACCTCCATCATAGAGCACATCAAGAGCGACCCTTGTCAGATGTACATTCATTGCCTTATCAGGGCTAATTCCAAGTTGATTAAGGTATGTTTGTTTAGTACAAAGCTAGCAGCTTGGCCGAGAGCCTGCAAACATAGGGCCTCTCGCAGAGCTAGACCACTAGCGAAGGCAGCTTACAGCCTTCACCTCCATGATAGAGCACATCCAGAGCAACCCTTGTCAGATGTACATTCACTGTCTTATCAGGGCTAATTCCAAGTTGCTTAAGGTATGTTAGTACTGTATATAGCCTATAGCTTCACCGAGAGCCTGCAAACATAGGTCCTCTCGTAGAGATAGACCACTAGCGAAGGCAGCTTACAGCCTTCACTTTAAATTCAAATTCATTTATTCATGTAAAGCAAACCGGTACAGTGGTAAGCAGTTATAATAGCTAAAATATAGTTTCACTGAATGCTGCCTTTGCAGGCATGTACATGTGTTAAACATTACAATTCACAAACAAAATATAAAATTTATTATGTCAAATATTGGAAGAGAGAGAGAAAATATACTAATACCACTAGCGAAGGCAGCTAACAGCTCCATCATAGAGCACATCAAGAGCGACTCTTGTCAGATGTACATTCACTGTCTTATCAGGGCTAATTCCAAGTTGCTTAAGGTATGTAAGTACTGTATATAGCCTGTAGCTTCACCGAGAGCCTGCAAACATAGGGCCTCTCGCAGAGCTAGACCACTAGCGAAGGCAGCTTACAGCCTTCACCTCCATCATAGAGCACATCATGAGCGACCCTTGTCAGATGTACATTCACTATCTTATCAGGGCCAATTCCAAGTTGCTGAAGGTATTTTCTTTTGCTCTCCTTTATACGTAGGTCATGTGGTAATCTTACCGTAAAATTTACTTAATTAATATTTTAAAGAATTCTGTGACAGTGTAATATAACGCCGAGAGACGCTAGGGGTCTCGATTTACTTATTAAAATTGAGCTAGAAATATCTAATGACTTTTTAATTACAGAAATGGAAAGTTTTGGATAATTCTGTAACAGATTTTTATAATGAAGCCTTCGACAATGTGAAGTATTTATATGCCCTTCAAAAGTACTGCGAGCCTTTGTACAGGTAATTATTTAATACAGTTTTGTTCCAAGTAACAATAGAAAAAGAGTCAAGTAAATTACCAACTAGGCACAAATACCTAACGAAACTAAGTACATGGAAATTATGAAAGAATTCAAAACAGATCGCTCGCTCCAAGACAGATTCACCTTCTTCATGATCCATTCAACAAAATTAAGTTTTTTTTTGCAGAAGTGACCCTAGCACTATGCAGCAGTATATACCAGGGCTTCTGTACACTATACGAATGGTGTACGCGACATCTCGCTACTATAACACCACTAAACAGATCTCTACTTTGCTGGTCAAAGTGACTAATCAGCTGCTGAACACTTGTATGGAATACCTTACGAAAAATGGAACGAAAACAATTTGGAATCAAGATAAATATAAATTCATAAATAAGGCAAAGGTAAGTGGATGCCATAAGCATTAGATCCTGTTGTCAACATCTTTATGCTATCACTGCAAAGGAAGTTGCTGATTTGAGAATCAAGTCTACCGTTTTTAGTTTGCTATATGACATGACGATTACAAAGGATTTTTCTTGAGTAGAGATCTAAGATTGAAGGAGCAAATATCAGGTGTAAGTGTGACACTGAACAACTTCCACCAGGAAAATCTTTCAGGAAGAGAAAAAAAAAAGGCTTTTCCATACAAAATGATTACCACGATCAGACAATTTGTATGATAAAGCCATATTTTTTTAACTTCCTGAAAAAAAAACAATAGATAGATGCTAATAGATAGATGTTCAGTGTCGTTGACTGACCAACCCCTATCAGTTTACGGGATGCTGGTATAAGAAAGTCATCGGAATTGTGTTTTTAATTGTTCGTATATTCAACAGCTCTGCATAGCGCTATATAGTTTCTACCGGGAGTGTTACGATGAGACTCAGGCGGAGATGTCAGCGGCTGCTGACGAAAAACCCTTCGACTGTTCTGAAATGCATATCTTTGGAAAATTCGAGACTTTCAAGAAAAGGTTGACTAAGGTATATTTTTATCATGTGTACTTTTTATGAAAAATATAAAAGTTGATAACGGACAAAATTCAATTAAGCTTTCTTATAATCTTGTAATGTACCTATGGAGAAATCAATTTATTATGTTGTTTGCGATCTATTTGCATGATACTGAAACCATATTTGATAAAACGTTTAATTTTTTTCTAGATTATTGACTTATTTCAAACGTACATACAATACTACGTTCTAAACAAAACAACAATTGAAGGCATAGAAGAATATGCTAAGGCGTTCAACACGTTGTACAAACAGATATCAACGAAGACTTATGATGCGCTGGATCACAGGTAAATAAAATCGTAGTTTTTAATCTTGTTAATGCTGTAGTAAATAAGCAGAATGAAAATATTATAATGATATAACCCTACTGAGTCAATTGAATTGTTTGACTTAGCCAAAAGGTATCCACTGCAGGACAAAATAGGGTTGCCATAATGATCTTCACGATAATTGGTCCAGTACAGTCAAAGCGTATATACCAGGTGTAAGGGACTGCGTCCCGCAAACTGATAGGGGTTGCTCAGTCAACGACACTCAACAACTATCAGCTAGATTTGTTTCAGGAAGTTAAAAAAAAGGCTTTTCCATACAAATTGTCTGTTCGAGGTGAACATTTTGTATGGAAAAGCCAATATTGCGTCGTTGAGTGAGCAACCCCTATCAGTTTGCGGGACGCTGTCCCTTACACCTGGTATATAAACGTAAGCGTACCTTATAGGTGTCCTAAATACATTCAGTCTTGTTGTTCCTATACTATAAACAATTTAGGATGATAGCTGCTATAGATTTCAAACACAATTTCAAATAATTATTTTGTTTTCCTTCTGAATGTCATCTGTCGCAGCAAGCATCCTTAATTTTACAGAGTATTAAAAACAACTTTTACGTTGTATTGTTTTCAGACGACCTGAGTTTGATAAAGACTACAAGATTTACAAGGACGGTGTCGCAAATCAAGAAGTGCTGTTAGAAAATTTCATGATCAATGTAATAATAACAATGTTTCATGCAAATGCAATATCTGTTATCTTTTATTTGGCTTAAAGTGAGATGATTTTCAATTTAATTATATTTTCAGAGCGTCCACAAGGGCCCAACAACAGAAATAGCTGTACTACTATTGAAGAGATTTGAAAAGTTAGATCTAGATTGCTTGTATCTTGAAGACCAATACTACGATTTGATTTCCAAATATACGTCGGAGATTACCAGCACTCGGGACAGGTAATAGATTTTCTGAAATTTTATCCATTTTATATTATTATTATAGCTAGCCAACTAGATCCCACTGCTGGGCAAAGGCCTCCCTCGCGGTCTTCCACTCATCACGGTCCAACGCAACCTCAGTCGAATCTTTCAGATATGCGTCGAATCCACTAGAACATCCTCTGGAGAATCTATTAGAACTTTTTTTTTATAATTCGTAACTCATTCATAATGCCCACAGCAAAAGAGTGGAACTCACTACCTGCGTCTGAGTTTCCGAATGTATTCAACTCCCAATAAAATTGTGAGTTAGAGTGAACAGGCATCTTCTGGGTGTGCTCACTCCATCGTCGACTCCGTCTCAGTTGCTCCCGACCTAGACTGGATTCTAGAGCAAAACCTTTAAAAAAAAAGTAGAAAATAGTAATAGTCGTGGTAAATCTATCTGGGTATCATGTAAAAACTGAAAGTTTGGATGAACTGAAATTTCTTCAATGGACTTACAATTGCAGACCACTCCTATTTTAAATGCTTTTATTTTAAAGCCGTTGATTCTCTGACTACCCCGTGACATAACTATACTAGCGATTTTATGTATGTTAATTGATTACACAAAAAAAAAATCCTCTTAAGATCTTTCCACCCTGAAAGTAATCTTACTAAGAGTTGATTGATTTCTTCAGATACAATGAAGAAAGGGAATCTCCTGACCTGCCAAGAAATATGCCACCGGTGGCGGGTCGAATTATGTGGATACGGTTCTATGATGATAACATCAAGAGGAACATGGAAACGTTTATAAAACACCATGAAGTTATTACACATACAGTAAGTTACTTTCCTAGTTTAAAGGAGGCTAAATATAATATTTTCAATGGTGTCGCTCTACCAGGTAATAGAGAACGTTCATATAACATATTTTCAGTTCCTGAACCTATTGTTTAAAAACATCTTAAATTATGAAAAGAACAGGGAAAACAGAAATAAAATTGATCAAAAAATCACCGAGATATACCATTATAAAGATAGACTATCTATCTCTCTCTTCGAAATGACAATTTATATGGAATTAGTATGGCGCTCCTGTCTTATGACGTCACATGACAGTTCGGACCTCTCTTTTAAACTAACCACTTTAAGGCATTATAACTCTTAAACTAATGAATATTTTGCGAAAATTCCTTCACATCCGTTCATCTATGGTGACAATAATTCTTACTAACAGTTTTTAAAAAATCATGAGTATTCCCTATTCTTTTATATCGTTCATGTTCTTTTACAATGTAAGTAGTCTGCCTTCGTGGTCAAGTGTAGCCATGGGGTCCTGATCCAGAGGTACTGGATTCAATTCACAGGGGGAACAAGGGTTGATGATATTTGTTAATTTATAACTTGTGAGATTTTTCCCAGTATTTTTAGGACAAAGCAGGCTGAATCGTGGAAGAAAACAGATTACGTGTTTCGGAGGGCACGTTAAGCCGTCGGTCCCGACCGCTGTCTTTGATAGTGGTCGTTACACAATCCATGTCATGTTAGAGGGCTATTAGCTGTTTTATTAAAAAAAAAAACAAAAAAAACACGATTACACTCATAGCCCCTACTAGGATTTCCTGTATCGGGGTGCCATGGACATACACAGAAATAACCACAAAGAACACCCAGACCCAGACATTTAAACTCATCATTCAAATGTCTGCCCTGGCCGAGAATCGAACCCGGGACCCTCTGCGTAGCAGGCAGGTACACTGCCAACTAGGCTGCGCGGGTCGTCTTTTATTTATTTGGCGGTTTAAAAACTCTGACGCCAGGGTTCATCCGGTCGATCGACTCGAAACTCACACGACAGAAGAAGAAGACAATATAAGTTCAGCCAGACCCACTACGATGCCCATGTCAATTTTACTTTACCTTTTATCTAAATATTTTGATAGTTTAGTTAATACTTTCGGAATCTAACTTGTTAAGGGGCTTCCCTGGGCTAAGTGGCGCCCTCATCAGTCAAAAAATCATAATTAACTGAAAACACAATCAATCAAAAATCCGGTAGATCAGATTGAGGTTAAAGCAATAAAGGTCATTTGGAACCTCATAAAGTTGCAACTTATAGTTCGTTGTAGTTACAGATAGGAAATTTGCGAAAAACGGCCACTTTTAGCACTTTTACTATCTGTAACTGAAGTGAACACTGAATTATTAATGTTTAATGCTTAAAAAATACTTTAGTACCCATACTTCAATCTGATCTACCGGGTTTCCGATTAATTGCGTTTTCGGTGAGCAATGATTTTTTGACTGATGAGGGCGCTGGAGTGCACCGGGGATCCCCTTAACTAGGTACTTTTGTTTTCAGAATACGCAAAAGTGCATAAAACTGTACAATGTGCTGCAAATCGTATTTACGGAGTACGAAATGATTTACCACGATGCCTGGGCAGACAATGTAGGACAGGTAAATCAACTACGTAGCCCTTTTCATCTATCAAAAAATAAACTGCATTCTCTTAGCTGCATTCCATTCCCCACATTGTCGACGTACTAAAAATCCCGGCGTCAACTAACGAATTGCCTTGAGAGGCTCCGTGCAATATCGTAGACTACTTTTTTAATGGTTCCATTTGCTTTCGATCAAAGTGACATCACAAGGCTATACATACATACATACATATAATCACGCCTTTATCCCTAATGGGGTAGGCAGAGCGTAAACGACCCAAACAAAGGTCGTTCCGCCACGTCTTACAAAGTTTTGAGGGTTATTTAAGATAGATTTGCAAGTATATTGTTGTAGTGACAGGTTGTCAGCCCATCGCCTAAATTACAATATACTGAAACCCTCGGATCCCTTAGCTGGTTTTTACAGCATGCCCGGGAGGAAATGCAGCTGGCACATTCTATGTTTTCCTCTCGCTCCCAGGCCAGCATGGAAGAATCAACATCACAAGGCTATGATGTAGACTAATAGCGTTGGCGCTATGTTGGCGCCCTTTTAGGAACTTATTTCGTATTATTTGGAACCCTCACGAATCCTAATGAATATATTTCAAAGGTGAGAATCGGTCTAGTGGCTCCACTGCTGATTCGCCACCCCACCACCAACACATTCATCGTTAACTTCAACGTATACATCCCGGAATGCATCAGAGAAGTGGAATATATGTGGCAGTTGGGACTTAGTAAGTAAACAATAAATCATCACTACATAGTATAAAACAAAGTCGCTTTCTCTGTCCCTATATCCCTATCTATGCATAAATCTTTAAAACTAAGCAACGGATTTTGATGCGGTTTCTTTTAATGTATAGAGTGATTGAAAAGGAAGGTTTATATGTATAATACATGCATAATATAGTAAAGAAACACTGATAATTTCCGTGCGAATCCGGGGCGGGTCGGTAGTTAAACAATAAAATAATTATTTCATTTTTATTTTTAGCATGTGTTTTTTTCCTGTAAGAATTCAAATATAAGAAGCATAATGTAGTGCTACACAGCACATACATTTTTTGTAGCAATTTGTAGAGCTACATGGCGTAGCTGTTACGCCGTAGCACTTTCAATTATCATTTATTTACACAAAAAAATAAGTATGTCAGCACTGTCGGTCTTTTTATTTATACACGTTTCTTTAAGTTTCCATTAATGTTTAGTCCAAAGTAAGAGTTTGATTTCAGGCGTGCCAGATTTTGCTCAAGTCGTAGCATTCTGCAAGGATAAAATTTACAATAACTACGAGCGTATCAAGTATTTGGTTGCCAGGAACAATAAGATTAGATTGTAAGTATTCTGGGTTCGATGGTAATATTTTTTTTCGTATTGTGGTATCGTAGAAAAATAAACATAAAAGATAATGATTTTAGCGGGTTTCAGTATCATTATACTGAAACTCGCTAAAATCATCCCTATTTGGATCACTTTTGGTCCTTCTCCTTTTTATCGACCACTAAACACTCAAATTTTAAATTGATACTTGCAATACAGGAGTATTCCGAAACTATTCCTACCGCTCCTCCGAGCCCAACTTATTCAGTTGGACAAGGCGTTTAAACCTGGCCTATCCACTATAACCTGGACATCGCTAGCAGTTTCTGATTACTGCGATAACATCGAAAGAGTGCTCAACGAGGTTGATCTCTTCGTCAAAGAGGTAAATTATAATAACATATAATCACGCCATTATCCCTAATGGGGTAGGCAGAGCGTAAACGACCTAAACATGATCGTTTCGCCACGTCTGATAAAGTTTTGAGGGTTATTTTAGATTGATTTGAGGTATATTGCTGTAGTGACAGGTTGTCAGCCCATCGCCTAAATTGTAAAATACTGAAACTCTCGGATCCCTTAGCTGGTTTTTACAGCATGCCCGGGAGGAAATGCAGCTGGCACATTATATGCTTATCTTTCGCTCCCAGTCCAGCATGGAAGATTATAATAATATTTGGATCATAATTATTCAATTTACGTAGATGTCAAATATAAAAAAAAATGGCATAGTGCCAAAAGGCGCCAGTATCAAAACGCTAGGATCCAATACTAACTGAACTTTTAACTAATCTGATAGGCTGAAAATATAACACATAGAAGCCTAACGCACTATAAAATTAATCGATTTGCAATATTTATCACCGTATACTATGTGATGAACTATAAAGTATAACTATGTTGACCGCAATCATTTACATTACTTAACCACAGGTAGTGGACATGAAAGATTCTCGCATAGACGCGATACTAAATTCTATGACGAATACTTCGCTGGTGTACCTCCCTGAAGAGGCAGTGGAACCTAGTGTGTTTTATGAAGAGAATCTTGTCAGGCGCGAGGAAATCGGTATGTAATAATGTAGAATTGGTAACTTTTCAAATGTATAGTTTCGATGTTATTTCATATATATATATACCTAGTATTCATTTAATGTTATTTGTTGTTTTGCTTAACTTTGTTGCGAGTTTCTCAATTAATCAGCAATATAAACTATACTTAATAACTTTGTTCTAAGGAAGAGGCTGGTTACTCACAATACAGGGTATCCTAGTGCGAGGATCAGAATGCTTTGTACATTTGAAAGTTGTTTAATTGAATAAATACTTTTTTACTTCTTTTACTTTTTATATCATAAGCAAAAATATAATTTACTTTTTAATATAAATTAAGAAAGTCTTTCTTCATTTAGGACACGAGTTACAAGAAAAGTCCTGGAACGCCGAGATCGCAGTCATAGAACTTATCAACAAGTTTTTAGAGAGCGTACCTTCGCAGGAAGTAAATGACTTGGCGGATAATTGGTTAGTATTTTGTAAAAAAACGTATCTAAATATGGGCAATATTGTCTACTATTTTTACATCTTTCATATTTTATAACTATTATTTTGAAGGTTGGACCCAGAGAAAGCATTTAAACAGGTCACTTCTGCAACTAGAGTGTTTCCTCAAGATGTTGGTATGTTTCAAATTCTTCAAATAGGTTACTTTTAATAGAAAAAAGTATTTTTTATTTATCTCCTTATTTTTCATAGAATTTATGGAAGTTGAAGACCCCAACCATTACGAAGTACAGCACTCTATCAACGAAGCAAATGAGCTGTTCGCGTACTTTGCAACGAAATGCTGCGAGGCACTCATCAAATGCACTCGACAGACTCTGGATTCGCTCCGGAAAAGAGCTTCTGTATCGAGGTACTGTATTCATTAACTTAGTAGTAGTACTACTAGATGGCTTGCTGAAAGATGCAGAAACATATTCATTTCTGGCAACTGATAGTTGGAGGCTTGACCTATGGAGGCAAATAGTCCGCAGTCACAGTCATGAAGGACCGACTAGAGAGAGACTTTCTTTATAATTATAAGCCACTGAAAGTTCTTCCAACCCTTCGTTTTTCATGGTTCAAATTATGAACTGTACTAAACCTTAATAATGTAAACCAGCCTTAGTGAGATTTTCTTTATAGTTTTCTGACTATGACTATTGATCCTGAGGAACAGAAGTCTCTGAAGCCACTAATGCTGACGATGATGCATTTGGCAATACCAACGATATTGATCAAGCCTACTCTAGAGGAAATACAAACAGCATTTTCACAGGTACGTTCTCAGCAAAAAGTTAAAATCAGTGTTGGGTAGACTACAGCTAGTCAAGATGGACCCTAGGCAATAAATGTAGCCATAGATGTTTTACATCCTCTTTGGTCTTTCGTAGAATTATTACAGAGTGCATTAGTATAAACGTCTTGTTATTATACTGATGGTAGGTCGTGCTGAATTGCATCATGGATGTGCACCGCAGTGTCTTCATGTGGGGACAGCAAGAGCTAATCAAAAAAGAGACAATGAAACGAGGCTCTCTATCTTTGAGCACTTATACCGGTAAGTATTATTTTATACGTAGCCATGGTTGAACAAGGGCTAAGATTTTGTTGGGAAACCCTGGAAAAAATGTTAAACAATTTTAAATCAAAGGGTAACTTTTTATTACGAAATATCTAAGTTGGTAGTTGTAATATATAAATTATTCAGACAGAGGTTCTCTGTTAAATATGTAGATTATGCTAACTTGAATCTGAGTAATAACTTTTCATTGTGAATATGTAAATTGGTAGTTTATTCTCTAGTCTCTCTTTCACCAAATTTCTTTCTCTACTAATATTATTCGACCTCAGCTGGGTCCAGATCAGGGTCTAGCATAGGTGGCATCAGGAGCTACTTCCGATTGGTGTCGGAGCATAAGGACATCGTCCGCTCTGTGATGGCTCTGCAAGGAATGATGTTCATGTACAAACCTGATATAGTGAAATTGATGAAGGTAAACTCTCCTTTACTATTTATATTTTAATATACCTACACATCTATGTTTTTCTTCGAACTCGAAGCTTCCACTTACAATAAAAAAAAAAACCGAGCTTAGGTTCACTTAATCTATATTTTTTAGACCTACCAAAGATTTTCGTACTTATGGGCTGAAGACAGAGTACAGCAAGTGCAAGCATTCGTTAATTCCAATCCGCTGAATATTGAGATCAGAGATATGCTCAAAACTTATGAAAGCCAGACAGAAGAAGTCAATAATTTGCCAGAGAGGCATATTATTGGCTCTATTCAAATAAATATGGGTAAGCAAAAAAATGTACCACGTACGTTTCTTATTTTGTTTGCAACGCATGAAAGGTCTTCTGGAAATTTTTACTGCAACATAATTTGGTTATTGTTTTCCTAGAAAAAATCAAGTTAGCCTTGAACATAGAGTCGGTTGAATGGAAGAGGATTCTTGGAAAGTTGTTGATTTACGCGTACAGAGAGCGCGCGCAGAAGCTCATGCAGTTTATCAATGATCGCATGAAGACTATGGCCAAAAAGATAAAGGATTTGGATGATGTCAGAGTGGCTATGCTCTGTTTGGAGTTGATTAGAGATGAATTTATCGGGTACGTTTAAAATTTCCATAACGTAGATTATGGTATGATCTGGTCGTAACTTAGGGAATTTCATCAAAATTTTATTGCAGAATGGATATGGAGTTGGATTTGATTGAAGAGAGTTATGCTGCCTTTGCGCAGTTCCATATTGACATTCCGAAGGATGACTCAAATATGGTCTACGGATTGCGATTTGCATTCCAGCACATGTTAGAGACAGTAAGTAACAACTCTTAAAAAAACATAACTATAACATCTTCTCATTTGCATAACGTGTCATCCTTATATTTACCAGTCGCAGCAAGTACAACAAAAAATAGTAGACATGCAGGGGCCACTGCAAGATGAGCTTACTGAGGGTGTGGCCACTTTCAACGAGGATGTTCTGCAGTTCGACAGGGATTATGAAGCTTACGGGCCTATGACTCCTGGACTTAGTGCTCGAGAAGCCAGCGACAAGTATGCATAATATTAATCTAAATTATTTCGAGTATTGATACCAGAATTTTACAAACATAAGGTTTTCAAGTTTTCGTTATATTGCGCTGACCGTCAAATACCTTGGTACTAGAAAAACTCCTTATCCTATGATGATCAGGTATGATAAATATTGTATCGATTTAAGGGTTATCTTGTTCCAAGCGCGGTTTGATGAACTATGGAGACGTTTTGAAATGTACCAAAGCGGTGAGAAACTTTTTGGAATGGAAGTCAACGATTATCCAATACTTCGTCAGAAAAGGAAGGAATTCAATCTGTTGAATAAATTGTAAGAGAGAACTCCTAATTTTAAATCCAAATTATAATCTGTAGATAATATTCTTCATAATTTACAACTGCAAACTTCAAATTTTAGATATAGTTTGTATCTTGCCGTGATGAACTCTATTGATGGTTACTTCGAGACACCATGGACTGACATCAATATTGAACAGATCATTACTCAACTGGCTGAGTTTGATATCAGGTGAAAACCATTGCTACATTTTCTTTGCCTGATTTAAATATTGTTTCTAATTTAACTGTAACCAGTAGTCATTTAAAAGTGGTAGATAATAATGAATTTCATCATTTAGGTGTCGAAAATTGCCAAAGGGAATGAAAGATTGGCCTGCCTTCATTGACCTGAAGAAGAAAATTGACGACTTTAACCAAACTTGTCCTCTTTTGGAGATGATGGCGGACAAGTCAATGAAAGAACGCCACTGGAAGAGATTAGAGATACTCATGAGTAAATAGCCATTACGTACCAATTTTTTGGTGTTGTTGAGAGCACTGAACTTTATAATAACAATAAAATGTCGTTTGCAGATTGCGTATTTGATGTGGAATCATCAGAATTTACCTTGGCCAATGTAATGGAGGCCCCACTACTAAAAAATAAAGAAGAAGTTGAGGTAATCAATGCAATAAACAGTGACGAGGATGAAAAACAACAATACAGTATAATACAAACTGCTTCATACTTACTGACTCTTTTCTCCTTAGGATATCTGCATCGGCGCCGTTAAAGAGAAAGATATCGAAGCGAAGCTAAAACAAGTTATGATGGACTGGGCCTTAGTGGACCTGACGTTCGCGAATTTCAAGAATCGTGGGGAACTACTTATTAAACCACAAGATACTCTAGACATAATTACCTTGCTGGAAGACTCGCTGATGATCCTGAACTCCTTAGCATCAAACAGGTATGATACAAATAAGATGTATTTTCATGATGTATTTTTGTTTCATACTGTATTTATGATTATAAAATTTCTGATATTTAAAGCTTCATGTATTTTTCTACAGATACAACATCCCTTTCAAAAAAGACATCATGATTTGGATCAACAAGTTAGTAAATACTACCGAGATCCTGGAAAAGTGGTTACAAGTCCAAAACTTGTGGATGTATCTCGAAGCTGTGTTCGTTGGTGGTGATATTGCCAAGCAGCTTCCTCAAGAGGCAAAGCGATTTCAAGTTAGTGGTCATATTATTATTTTTCAATTATATGTTCTACCTATATTATTGGCTCAGAATTTCTGTGATCAAAATTATGTTCTTTCAACAGTCAATCGACAAATCCTACGTGAAGATCATGTTTCGTGCAAGGGACATTGTCAATTGCGTGGAGACCTGCACTTCAGACGATACTCTAAAACACATGCTGCCACACCTTTTCGACCAGCTGGAGGCTTGCCAGAAGTCTCTCACTGGTTACCTGGAGACCAAACGACTCATCTTTCCGCGATTCTTCTTTGTGTCTGATCCCGTTTTGCTTGAAATTCTTGGGCAGGCCTCTGATCCTCATTCTATTCAGGTTTTAAACATCTATAAAGTCTTATTATAGTTTAATCGTTTCGAAATAACACGTGTTTCAAGATTTACACATTAAAATCATTTTCAAAATTACAGCCTCACTTACCAAGTATTTTTGACGCTATTTACACGGTGGACTTTGATGATAAGAATAGCATTGTCGTAATGAATTCAGACAACGGAGAGTCTATTCGTTTAGACCGCGCTGTGGTTTGCACTGGAGGCGTAGAAGTAAGTCAATCATAACCGTCTTTCTTCAATAAATTGTTACAAGCAGGCAGCATTTCAATAGATGCCTCTTCTCACTGTTTTCACCAAGTTTTTATCTTTCCTCTTTTTAGATATGGTTGAATGTTTTGCTTGATACCATGAAAGAGACAGTGAAAACTATGATTGCCAATATTTGTCAGACGATTACCGGTGATCCCGAATTTGAATTTATAACCGGTTTCTGGAATTACCCTGGTCAGGTAAGAATTCCCATTTTTTTATATTATTCAATATCACTTATGTTCGTGTGATAAAAAATAGAAATCGTTTTTTGTTTTAGTCTGGCTTATTAGGAATGCAGGTATTATGGACTTCTGACGCTGAATACGCTTTAAAGAAAGCCAGAGTAGATAGGCATATTATGAAAATTACCAATTTAAAGTTTTTGGATTTACTCAATGGCCTTATCGATCAAACTATCAAAGATTTAGTTCCATTGGCTAGAACAAGAGTTGAAACAATGATTACCATTCATGTACATCAAAGGTTAGTTGAATCATGGTTGAATGCTATTTGAAATTAATATAATATTATACCAAAATTAATATACTTTTTTATCATATTCAGGGATATATTTGATGATCTAGTGCGTATGCGCATTAAATCTCCTGGAGATTTTGAATGGCAGAAGCAAGCTCGATTTTACTACTTTGAAGAGACTGATGATGTCATAGTATCTATTACTGACGTAGATTTTCTTTATCAGGTACAAAACTCATGCTTGGTTTAACCAATTACATATCTTTTTTGCTCCAAGAAGTAGAAACGCCTCAGGTATTATATTGGATGGCTTCTTCTTTATAAGTCGTCTAGCTGTTTTTGGTTCTGTGTGTGCTGTGTTCATATCAATGACACTTCAGTTAGAGGTAATTTATTTTTGAATACTTGTAGAACGAATACTTGGGGATCACTGAGCGGCTCGTGATCACTCCGTTGACCGATCGCTGCTATATTACGCTAGCACAAGCTATTGGTATGAGCATGGGGGGTGCACCTGCTGGACCTGCCGGGACTGGGAAAACAGAGACCACCAAGGATATGGGAAGAACTCTGGGCAAACTCGTCATTGTCTTCAATTGCTCTGATCAGATGGATTTCAGAGGTAGAGTCACAAAATCTAATAGTCCATGCATGAACATATTTCCATACTGCTTTGTTTTCCAAACTTATTTTGTTTTATTGAAACAGGTTTGGGCAGAATCTATAAAGGCTTGGCACAGTCTGGTACTTGGGGCTGTTTTGACGAGTTTAACCGAATCGAGCTGCCAGTACTTTCAGTGGCTGCTCAACAGATTTACATCTGTCTTACTGCTAGGCGAGAGAAAAAGGAGTTCTTCATATTTAGGTTGGTATCAACAGTGCCAGACTAGTGATTTATAATGTGTGACCACATCTATCTTAACATCTCCCTATTCTTTGTAGTGACGGCGACATCGTAAGTTTGAATCCCGAATTTGCATTCATCATCACGATGAACCCGGGTTACGCTGGGCGACAAGAACTGCCTGAAAACTTGAAGATTCAATTCCGATCTGTTGCTATGATGGTGCCTGATAGACAGATCATCATTCGAGTGAAGTTGGCTAGCTGTGGTTTCAGAGAGAATATTTTGCTCGGTATGTTTTGGCGTATTGAAAATATCTTTTCATTTGAAATGTTGTCAGCATTTGTGGTATAGAAATAATCCATCTTTTTCCGCAGCCCGCAAGTTTTTTACATTGTACAAGTTATGCGAAGAGCAGTTGTCTAAGCAAGTGCATTATGACTTTGGTCTCCGGAATATCTTGTCTGTATTGAGAACCATGGGAGCGCAGAAACGTGCAAACCCAGATAACACTGAAGAAAACATCATGATGAGGGTGTTAAAGTACGTTTCGTCCAAAATATATTTGCAAAAATTGCTTGCTTAAAGAATATAATAATATATGTGGTAATATTTCAGAGAAATGAATGTATCAAAACTAGTAGATGAAGATGAGCCGTTATTTATATCTCTGATTGAAGATTTGTTCCCCGGAATGAAAATCACTCAAACTGTACAAAGGTCTCTGTCATTTCTGAGTAAAACGTTAACAAGAATTTGATATATTTTGCTCTGTTTTTGTTTATAAATATATTGCATGATTATTTCAGAGAAATGCAACGCGCCATTACAATAATAACGCAACGAGTAGGACTTGTGAACCACCCTGAATGGAACCTGAAAGTCATACAGTTATTTGAGACATCTTTAGTACGGCATGGGCTCATGACTATGGGCCCCACTGGCTCAGGGAAGACAACCTGCATTCATACCCTGATGGCAGCTCTTACTGAACTTGGAAAGCCGCATAAGGAGAACAGGATGAATCCCAAGGTTTGTGGGGATTTCCAACTGAAAGTCATTGTTTTCGACCATGTATTTTTTTGTTACTCTTGATGGTGTCATGTAATTTTAGGCAATAACGGCTCCTCAAATGTTTGGAAGATTAGACGTTGCAACAAACGATTGGACGGATGGCATATTTTCTACCTTATGGAGACGAGCTCTGAAAGTTCCAAAGTCGAATGTGACGTGGATTGTTCTTGGTAAGACACGTTCGCGTTAGAGAGACTTATTTCAATTGAGCAATCTACTTATTTAGAATCTTCTGCAGATGGGCCAGTTGATGCCGTTTGGATAGAAAATCTGAATTCAGTATTAGACGACAATAAGACGTTGACATTGGCCAACGGTGACCGTATTACCATGGCACAGAACAGTAAACTGGTGTTTGAGCCGGATAATGTGGACAACGCCTCACCTGCCACCGTCAGTCGAATGGGCATGGTCTTCTTGTCATCTTCTGTGCTGAAATGGCAGCCTATTCTTGAGGTACGACGTATCCTTGATAATGATAATTCCCATCTGATGGTGGTGGGCCTTGCGTACTTACAAAAAATATTTTTCAGGGTTGGTTCAAAACGAGACCACAAAAGGAAGCTGATGTATTGCGGGCCGCTTTCAAAAAAATTTACGATGATGTTCATTCTTTTGTGCAACAGAAGTTACCAGCTAAGATGACGATACTAGAAGCCATTTATATTCGGTATCAAATCAGTTTTACATTATATTCGACTGTCTTGATTTAGATTTGATGGTTAGGCAACAAGTAATTGTTTACTGATCTTTCTCACATTGCAGGCAATGTGTTGATGTGCTAACGGGCCTCTTAGAAATACCAACACCTCAAGGCAGTAAGTTTTGATGTACTTTTTCCTCGCAGCCACGTCCTTAATAATCAAATCATCATCGCCCTGGCCTTATTTCGTATCTCACGGGGTCAGCTACCTAACCTAGGGGATTGAACGAAGGTTCAGGTCTTTACAAAGAGTAACTGCTATCTGACCTCCGCAACCCAGAAGGGAAACCAGACCCAATCCTATATTAGGTCACAGTTTTCAAGCCGCCAATGCTAAGCACTGGCCTCTGACTTGGCTTAACTATTAATATCTACGGTATTAAACGATATTAACCGGGACCAACGACTTAACGTGCCTTCCGAAGCTCGGATCTTCCTTAATAATCAAATACTAGATTAATTTTACGCTTTTTTTGTTACAGAGGCTCACACCGATCGTCACCTGGAACGGTTGTTTGTATTCGCAATGATGTGGTCATTAGGCACAGTCCTAGAGTTGGACTCACGAACTCGTATGGCTGAGTTCATGACCAAACTGCCTACGAAAATAGATTGGCCTGGAGGCAAGACCAAGGAGTGGGTCATGCCTTTTGAGTACATGGTTAATGAGCATGGGCAATGGCAACATTGGTGAGTAAAAATAATAGAGTTTCTTAGTTCCTATGAATAACCATTAAAGATGATTTAAATAAACTTGGAATGGCTTTCAGAAATTCATAACCTATCGTTTGAATTTACAGGTCAGAAAGTGTGGAAGAATATATTTACCCATCAGATACTATTCCTGAATTTGCCTCCATCTTAGTTCCTAATGTGGACAATGTTTGCATATCATTCCTTATTGACACTATAGCGAAGCAAAATAAGGCTGTTCTGCTTATCGGTGAACAGGGAACGGCTAAGACCGTTATGCTGAAGAGCTACATGGCTAAATATGACAATGAAGTCAAACTGTTCAAAGTCATCAACTTTTCTTCTGCGACCACGCCGAATATGTTTCAGGTAAGAATTAAGTTTTCTTGGATCTGTAAAATACATTTCAAAAATTTTGCAGAGTCTATAAGGAAATTTGATTTCAGAGGATAATAGAATCGTATGTGGAGAAACGAGTCGGTATGACGTATGGTCCACCAGGAGGAAAATCCATGACAGTCTTCGTAGATGACATCAACATGCCCGTTGTCAATGAATGGGGAGACCAGGTATATAATTGTTTGACACTAAATACAGTATTAAAATACTTTCTTTTTTGAGTTTTATGTTGTTAGGTCACAAACGAAATATTGCGACAAATGATGGAAGCAGGTGGTTTCTATTCATTAGAAAAGCCTGGAGATTTCACAACTGTAGCCGATATTCAAATGTTCGGTGCGATGATTCACCCAGGTAAGTATACTTTCCTTAAACATTTTTTAAATTGTGTTTCATCGAATTGTTTTATTATAATCTTTATGGTTCAACACAGGTGGCGGGCGTAACGATATACCTCCACGCCTGAAACGGCAGTTCAACATATTCAATTGTACTTTGCCGAGCAACAATTCGATGGACAAAATCTTTGGTAAAAAATTCTTCTTCTACACTTTTAATCTTTTTCTTATTTTATGGTGTAACCACCTAGCTGTGGTGAAGGACGACCGTGATAAACGTTTTGTTATTCCAGAAACCATTACTGCAGGATATTTCTGCAAATCACGATTTGATAAAAAGATTGTAGAGTTTATGCCAAGACTGGTGCGAGTTACGCGTTTGATTTGGCAGCAAACTAAGGTATTGTCTCGTTCTACATTATTTCAGATAATGTCTTTTTGTTTCAGTTTCTAACCCAGTCAAATTTTACCTTTATCTCCTTTATTCTACTTAGGTGAAAATGCTACCGACCCCAGCAAAGTTCCACTACGTGTTCAACTTGCGTGATTTGTCTCGAATCTGGGAGGGTATTCTCTTCATTCAACGCGAGGAGTTGCCCTCCATCGCGGTGGCTCTCAAGCTCTGGTATCATGAGAGCCTGAGAGTTATTGCTGACAGGTATGTTATTTATCACAATCGCCAAATAGTTATTTGATAATTTGTAGTAATTTCTACAGGGAACATCTTTTGGCAACTGGCAAGCTAAACTTATGAATACATAAAAAAACTTAAATGCTTATACCTTTACTGTCTAGTATCATCGCTATGTTCGACTTTTTAAGGTTTACAACATTTGAAGATAAAGAATGGTTCATGACCAAATTCTGGAAGACAGCTGCAGCTGAATTACCAGATGTGGAGGACCAGTTCCCAGAAGGGCTGACATACTTTGTGAATTTCCTGCGAGAACCAATAGATCCAACTGGGGAAGAGGATGATGATTTCTGCACAGATGCCCCGAAAATATATGAGGAACTACCTTCGTAAGTGCTATTTTCAATTAAAAAAGGTGCTCAGCCCCTTTCTAGCCCACACCATAATTATTATTATTATTATTACTAGCCCGTTGTGTCCCACTGCTGGGCAAAGGCCTCCCCTTCTTTCTTCCACGTCTCACGGTCCTGTGCAATCTCCCACCAATCCTCGCGATAAGCATTAGATAATATAAAAAAATATTTTCATTTTTGTTTTCATAATCATAATCTAAACCCTGGGATCATTGAATCATGTACTGTCATGTCACGTCCAAGATTTCTGTTACTGGTTTTTACCACAGGTTTTTACCAATAAATTTCAGATGGGAATTTGTATTATCCAAACTTCGTTCGTTCCAAGAAGTGTTTAATGATGCTATACGAGGTGCTCATTTGGACATAGTGTTCTTCCACGATGCTATGGTTCATCTGTTTATTATATCCAGAATTATAAATACGCCACGGTAAGAACCAAAATCCATTTGAACAACACTTTGTGACCTGGATTTTATTTGAGTATGTTAAACCTAATTCTGTTATTTACAGAGGTAATGCTTTGTTAGTGGGTGTTGGTGGCTCAGGTAAACAGAGTCTAACAAAATTGGCATCCTTCATTGCCAATTACCGATTCTATCAAATAACATTGACGAGGTAAATGTCAATACGTTCATTTTATTAAACTTCTAGGATGTCACATTTCTCACTTTCATTATTATTTAGGTCGTATAATGTCAACAATTTCATGGATGATATCAAAATTCTATACCGCATCGCTGGTCTTCAAGGAGAGGGCATATCGTTTATATTCACAGACAACGATATCAAAGATGAGCAGTTCCTCGAGTTTTTGAATAATATCATGAGCTCAGGAGAGATCGCCAACCTTTTCCCTAAGGATGAAATGGGTAAATAAACTCTATCAATATTTAGGTAAATCTTGCGATCGAATTATGATATAATATAGTCGCTATATTTTTGTAGATGAAATATTAAGTGAACTGACGCCAATAATGAGGAAACATGCACCTAGAAGAATACCTGTGCCAGATGTGTTGTATGAATATTTCATTATGAGATCTAGAGCAAACATTCATGTCGTTCTGTGTTTCTCACCGGTAAGCTTTCTATATTCATTTAAGTATAAATAAAATCTGGATTCTATTTCTATGTAATTTTGTGTCAGCTATGTATTTTATCTCTAGGTGGGAGAGAAATTCAGAAGTCGTGCTTTGAAATTCCCTGGTCTTATTTCTGGGTCGACGATGGACTGGTTCCAGAAATGGCCGCGAGAGGCTTTGATAGAAGTAGCTCAGCATTTCTTAGCTACATTCCCTGTAAGTTTTATTTCAAAAGTAGCTCAGTTGGTAGGGTTTTGGAACGGTATTCAAAGGTCGCTATTTCAAATGCTGCTTGAGTTGCATTTTTTATTATTTTGGGATACTTTCGAAACCTGAAAAGAACTTCATTTGACATTTCGTAGGTCGTGTGTGGTTCGGAAACAAAATGCCAATTAATAGAACTAATGGGTTCCGTGCAAGATGAGGTAGCTGATGCTTGTGTCCAGTACTACGATCGATTTAGAAGACAGGCCCACGTCACCCCTAAATCATACCTATGTTTCTTGGAAGGATACAAAGTCCTGTATAAAGAAAAACATATGGCTATTGCGGAAATGTCACGAAGGTTTGTTATTTTTTTTCCTTGCTCTCCTTCTAACTATACTTATCTACTTTTATGTTAAGCTTATGCTACAGAATATAATCTACGCTCTACATTCTTAAAAAAATTGTATGGTTTTAAATATCAATTTCTTCTTGTAGAATGACTACAGGTCTAGATAAACTTGTAGAAGCCGCTGCGAGTGTCGACGAATTGAAGAAAGAATTGGAAGTAAAGGATCAGGAAATCAAAATAGCAACAGAAAAAGCGGAAAAGGTAAGCGTGTATAAGAATTACTGATAAAAGCTTCTCGATTCAGTTGTTGTCAATAATATTTTGGGGTTACTTGTTTAGGTGCTACAAGCAGTAGCGGAGTCTGCAGCTGCTGCAGAGGTAGTAAAAGCTGAAGTGTTGGATGTGAAGGATCGTGCCGTGAAATTAGTAAACGTGATTGCAGCAGAAACTGCTGTAGCTGAAGATAAGTTAGCTGCTGCTAAACCAGCGCTTGATGCGGCTGAAGCTGCTTTGCAGGTACCTAATATCTTTATTGAGTACCTAGTGTTCAAAGGCGTTATGAAATATCATTATCCTACAAAAATATCACGTTATTGAATTATTTCAGACTATCAATTCTGCTGATATTGCTACCGTTAGAAAATTAGGAAAGCCACCATTCCTGATCACTCTTATTATGGATGCCGTAGTACTGCTATTCAGAAAGAAGATTGATCCTGTCAAACCTGACCCCGAAAAGAATTTCTTGTTTGCTTCTTGGGGAGAGTCAATGAAGGTAAGATTTTCAAAAATACATGAATGTACAAATAATGTAAATGGGTTCAATCAATATCAATATCATATTTTCGCTTCTACAATGTCCAGATCATGACAGATGCAAGATTTTTGAACAACTTGAAGCACTATCCAAAAGATGTAATTAATGCAGAAATGGTAGATCTTCTGCAGCCTTATTTTAACTATCCGTAAGTTGCTACCTTAGTTTTTTATAAATTTTAAGTATATGACAATAAACACTAAGCTTGCTTTAAAAAAAACAGTCAATACACATTTGAGGCGGCTAAACTGGCTTGTGGAAATGTAGCGGGTTTGATATCCTGGACCATGGCTATGGCTCAGTTTTACGGTGTCAACAAAGACGTGTTACCGTTGAAAGCTAATCTGGCTGTGATGCAGGGGAAGTACCAGAGAGCCAAAAATGAACTAAACGCAGCTGAAGCACAGTTACAAGCTAAAGAGGTAAATATTAAAACTGATTAAGCTGATATTTAATGAGTTGATGATGAATTTTAAATAGGTAAATAAGTCAATGCTGTATTTTCTTAGCTCGAACTAGCTGCTGTGAAAAAGCAGTTCGATGAAGCGATGTCCATGAAGCAAGCTGTAATGGACGATGCCGCGAAGTGCCAACAAAAAATGGACGCAGCCACCGCTCTTATCAATGGTCTTAGTGGAGAGAGAGTTAGATGGACTGAACAATGCGTTCTCTTCAAGTCTGAGATCGAACGCTTAATCGGAGATATACTACTTTTGATTGGGTAATACTGTAAAAATATATTAATCCAAATGGTTAATCGTTATATGTAGGGAATATTAAAATCAAAATCTTGTTACAGATTTTTGTCATATTCGGGTCCCTTCAATCAAGAATACCGCAGTATGTTATTGAATTCTTGGCTTCAAGACTTAATCAAGAGAAAAATACCAGTTTCCATGAGTTTGAACATTACTGAACAACTTACGGATAATGCAACAGTACGTAAATTTATTTTTGGGTAAAGTATATTTTACCCAAAAAAATAATTTCCTCCTTTAGCATTGTTTCCATTTCTGACCTAAATTTGTTTCCTTGAAAGATTGGTGAATGGAACCTGTGTGGACTGCCGACAGACGATCTGTCGATACAAAACGGTATTATAGTGACGAAAGCTGCACGTTTCCCGCTGCTCATCGACCCGCAGACGCAAGGCAAAAACTGGATCAAAAACATGGAGAAATTCAACGATCTTATTGTTACTACTCTTAATCATAAATACTTCAGGTAAGTTTATTAGACTTTTAAATTTCAGAAAATAGACCTTACTTTTTAAATCGTTTCTGTAATTAAATAAATGACATTACAAATAAGACCTGAACATATTGTTTCCAGAAACCACTTGGAGGACTGCGTGTCTTTAGGTAAACCTTTGCTGATTGAAGATGTAGGCGAGGAACTTGACCCTGCTATGGACAATATTCTGGAAAAGAATTACATCAAGATTGGTTCCAGTTTCAAAGTGAGTAGCATTCTAGAGGTTGCGTCAGCTGTGTTAATTATTAAGTTTGATTGTATTACAGCAAAAATGTAATCTTTGTGCAGGTAAAACTAGGAGATAAAGAAATTGATGTGAGCGATGAACACAAAATTTACATAACAACAAAGCTTCCCAATCCGGCGTATACTCCTGAGATATCAGCTAGAACTTCTATTATTGATTTCACTGTCACTATGCAAGGTAAAAAGAAAATACAATAGTTGATCTAATACTGCTATTATACATGCTATATTTTTCGCTGTATAATTGAATCTCTATTTAGGTTTGGAAGACCAACTGTTGGGTCGCGTTATTCTCACAGAAAAAGCTGAGATGGAAGCTGAACGGACTCAGCTAATAATGGATGTGACATCTAATAGACGCAAGATTAAAGAACTTGAAAGCAACTTGCTTCACAAATTGACAACTATTCAAGGTTCTCTAGTTGAAGATGTTTCCCTCATTCAAGTGTTAAATGTTACTAAGACTACGGCAACTGAGGTATGAATTATGTTGTGATAGTGATAGTTCCATGTGTCAGTTTTGTTTTCCAAATAATTAACGAATTTGTTGGGTTCCAGGTAAAAGAAAAATTGGATGTTGCAAAGGAGACAGAATTAAAAATAAATGCCGCTAGAGAAGAGTACAGACCAGTAGCAACAAGAGGATCTGTGCTTTATTTCCTCGTTTGCAATATGTCACTTGTATGCAACATGTACCAGACGTCTCTTGCGCAGTTCTTAGAACGATTTGATATTTCTATGGAACGTTCCCAACCTAGCCCCATCACTTCAAAGAGGATTACTTTCATAATTGATTACTTGGTAAACACAAACAATTTAAATCTTTGCATGTTCTATCCAGGTTCTATCATTTGATACTTTAGGTCTTTTGTCAAGTTTTATGAAATTTTGTTATTTAATAGAAATATTTTTCTCTAGACGTTCGACGTATTCAAATTCATTTCAAGAGGATTTTATGAGAAGCATAAGTACTTGTTTACTGTACTCCTCACTTTGAAGGTTGATTTAAACAGGAAATACATCACGTTTGAAGAATTTCAAACATTCATCAAAGGTAGGTTGTTGCATTTAGTATGTAAAAATGCAGGAATATTGCTCTACAATTTGATCTTTGTCTTCGGTTAGGTGGAGCTGCATTGGATTTAAATGCTGTGGCTCCGAAACCGTTCAAATGGATCACAGATATGTCTTGGCTAAATCTCGTGCAGCTATCTCAGCTACGGCAGTTCAATATTATTCTGGATCAAGTAACAAATAATGAAAAGGGATGGAAAAACTGGTAAGATCACTCAATCAGTCGTAATGTAAACCTAACCTCGGGAAGCCAATTTCTATGTGTGTTTATTTCAGGTTTGATAAAGAAGCACCGGAAGAAGAGACTTTACCGGATGGTTACCATACCCTGGATGTTTTCAGAAAACTACTAGTTGTAAGGGCTTGGTGTCCTGATAGGACTTTGGCGCAAAGTTTGTGAGTTTTATTCTTTAGGAAAGTATTTATTACAAGTTAGCTGACTAAGAATAGTTTTTGACGTCTAATTTTATCCCGCAGGAAATATGTGGTTTCTTCAATGGGCCAAAGATACTCGGAGGCTGTAATCGTCAATTATGAAGTGAGTTATTCCTTCAATAGTTTATTTATAGGAGTACTTATTTTAACATTCCCAAGCTCACATATAAATATATTTTTTGCAGCAAATGGTTCTAGAGTCACGACCTCTGGTTCCTTTAGTTTGTTTCTTGGCAATGGGTTCTGATCCGACACCATCGATCGAAGTGACAGCAAAGCGTTTGGAGTGCATCTGCTCGGCCATTTCTATGGGCCAAGGACAGGAAGTTCATGCTAGAAAGCTAATGGAGCGAGCTTTGAAAGAGGTGCCTATTTTATAATCAATACAACTTTTCGAATATGGAATATTTTGTATATTACACATTTATCAAATTGAATGTTTCAGGGGCTGTGGGTCCTCTTACAAAATTGTCATTTGGGCTTAGAATATATGGTGGAAATATTGGAGCAGTTTTCGGAATTGGAAAAAAATCCAGAGTCTGTTCACGAGACCTTTAGGTTTGTTGGCTAATAATTGTGACCGTTCCATTTTTTAACAACACTTTTATCAATTTTGCATTTTACCAGTAAGCACCTATATAACTACGCTTTATATTTTTAGATTATGGATAACTACTGAAGAACATCCAAAGTTTCCCATTACTTTGCTGCAGATGTCCATCAAGTACACTTGCGAGCCTCCTTCAGGTATGAAAAATAAATTATCATGTATTTTGCGCTAGTGCTTTTACCAAACATATTCATTCCTCTTTCATAGGTATAAAAGCCGGTTTAATGAGAACCTACGACTCAATGAGCCAGGACTTCTTGGACTATAGTGACAGTCCATTCTATCTAACACTTATTTATACCATCTCGTTCCTACACACCGTCGTGCAAGAGAGAAGAAAGTTCGGACCACTTGGCTGGAACATTCCTTATGAGTTCAATTCTGCCGATTGGCTGGCTTCTTGCATGTTCATACAAAATCATTTGGATTCTTTGGACCCTGGACAGAACATTAGCTGGACCACAGTTCGGTAAGTTAAATACGAATAAATACCTTTCATTCAAGTAAAATGTGCCCCCACATTGGGCGGTAAGTTTGACTTAATAGAAAACTGGTTTTAGAACGATAGTTTAATTTTTAAGTATTTAATTACTTCAGGTATATGGTGTCAGCAGTGCAATATGGAGGCCGAGTAACAGATGATTTTGATACTCGCTTACTGACTTGCTTTACACGAGTGTGGCTGTCGGACCACCTCTTCACAGAGCACTACCAATTCTACAAAGGCTATGAAATCATGAAGTTCAAGAATATACCAGAGTATATTGAGGAAATTGAAAAGATGAAGACTGTTGATCCACCGCAGGCTTATGGTTTGCATAGTAACGCTGATATTACGTAAGTGTCTGAATACCTACCCTATAAAATAAAACGTAAGATGTAGTAGCTGTGACAGATGTACTTAGTCTGAATTTTAGATACATTTTGTTTTGTTTTCTTTCTGAACGAGCTACCGTCCTAAACTTTACAGAGTTTTATAGTAAGTATTCTTAGAAATTATTATTGATCATTTCTGACTAGATATTTTCGTAATCTGTCTTTGTTGATGGCAGTTACCAACGTAATGTAGTGCAAGATTTGCTGGATACAATCTTATCAATCCAGCCTAAAGAGTCAAGTGGAGGTGGAGGCGAGACACGTGAAGCATCTGTGTATCGACAGGCTAAAGAAATGCTCAGTAAGGTCCCGCCTAATTTCGATCCTCATGAAGTGAGAGATAGGTAAGAATCCATTTGACTTAGTCTTTGGTGTAATAGTTACCTATTTTATGTTTATGTTGCTTTTTTCGTATTCTCTGACTCCGATAACACTTTTCAATGTTTCAGATTGAAATTATACGGTATGCTGAATTCAATGGTGATATTTTTGCGACAAGAAATAGACCGCATGCAGAAAGTTATAAACTTGGTTAGACAAACCTTGAAGGACCTCTTGTTGGCTATTGATGGTACTATTATTATGAATGAGGTAAGAAACCAATTAGTTCATGTATTGAGCTAACAGATCAACAACAAAGTGTTTATTAATTATTTTTTATTTAACTTTTTTTCAGTTTAGTTTTATTTTTAAAAGGACCATTCTGAAGAATGAATATAAATGTGTAAAATAATAAGGTTAATATTTTATTTTTATTTTGTTATGAGAATGGCCGATAGCTCTGTTGTTTACACCACACGAAAGTTACTCATGATCTTACTTACTCATTATCTCATAATCGATCATGGAAGTTCGCATACTGGAGATGGGAATAAAATCATGTCTAGCTTTGAGTAGATCATAATATGTGAATGATTTAACGGTTACTGCTATTTAACGTAATTTTCTATTAACTATTTAAATTTTATAGGCGCTACGTGATTCCTTAGATGCCATTTATGATGCTAAAGTACCACATACCTGGCAGAAGAGCTCATGGTCGTCTTCAACCCTTGGTTTTTGGTTTACCGAGTTTCTGGAGAGAAATACCCAGTTTTCTAACTGGTGTTTCATTGCCCGACCAAACTCGTTTTGGATGACTGGTTTCTTTAATCCTCAAGGTATGTGCCTATTCTTTGCCACCTTTATTTGGACAGTAAAGGAAATTCATAGGGAAATAAGTTGTCGTCCAAATTTCAATCAAGACAATGGTCGTTATCGGAAGCCTGGAAACCGGCACTAAGATCTGTGGTACCTGAGTCAGTGTCGTGTATTCGAACTAATGGATATTCGGAAATCCACTAACAATACAAGATCCAGCCCCAGTGCAGACTGCAGCGCCACCTGTCGTGTGGTCGGCGCGGGCGCAGCGAGCAACGAACCGCAATTGAAGATCACACATGGTGGGCATGGTGAAGAAGACTCTCGTAAAGAGTCGAAACGTAGAGGTCAAACACCTCCATTAAACAAACGAGTTAGTAGTCGTTGATATATAAATATTGATAGTGTATTTTTTCACCAGGTTTCTTGACAGCGATGAGACAAGAAGTAACACGATCACACAAGGGTTGGGCTCTTGATGTGGTGACTCTACATAACGACGTTACGAAATTTAACCTAGAAGAAATCAGGGCGCCACCGTCGGTAATTTTTTGAACGTTTTATTGATAAGTAGGTATAAAAAGATCGGAGGACTGCTGAGAATCAGAGTCCTAATTGCGTTATAAGCTCATCAGTGAACAAAATGGTTGTTCTGCCGATTCTTCAATTATGTTAAAGTCAGGTTTACCTTGGGTCATCTAAGGCTCGCCCGATTGTCACTTTAACGGTAGTAAGGTTACGTGTAAAGGGACAGTCTGGTATGGGACCAGTCTCCCACTGGATTCTAGTGCCAATTTGATTGTGGTACTTCGTCGGTGTTACAATTCCAGTCTTCATGGTAGGTTCGCTCTATCATCGCTCGTCGACTATATCTTGATCACCACTGGTCACGTTACCCATCTCAAAAAATATGAAGACTATATTATTTACATGCAGGAGGGCGTGTACGTCCACGGCATGTTCCTGGACGGAGCGAGCTGGGATCGTCGCAACATGAGGTTATGCGAGTCGACGCTCAAAGTGCTGTACACCGCGCTGCCTGTCACCCACGTCTACGCCATTAACTCCGTCGCGCCCAAGGACCCCAAACTGTACACGGTGAGTCTCATTTCTTCACCTGTGTCTTACAACACTTACAAGAAGCTTCGTAAACTTGACAACTTTTCACAAATCTATTATTTGTACATCAAAATTTGACCACGATCAAGTTTTCTCTTCCATGCTGGGCCAGCTGCATTTACTCCCGGGCATGCTGTAAAAACTAGCTAAGGGATCCGATTGCAATTTAGGCAATGGGCTGACAACCTGTCACTACAGCAATATAAAAAAGTCTATCTTAAACCCTAAAAACTTTGTCAGACGTGGCGAAACGACCTTTGTTTAGGTCGTTTATGCTCTGCCAACCCCATTAGAGATAAATGCGTGATAACATGTATGTATCAAGGTTTCCTTACACCTTATTTCATCCATTCAGTGCCCAGTGTACAAGAAGCCGGTGCGTACCGGGTTGACGTTCATCACCCCTCTATGGCTGCCTACCGTCAAAAGCCCTGACCACTGGATTCTGAGAGGTGTGGCCATTCTCTGCGACATCAAGTAATCAAGTAACTGTTTGACTTTAAAATGGTACCATTTGGTTCGTCAACAAATACAACTTCTTGTAAATGCAAGACTATAAAGGCCTTCTCTTAGTCTTGTATTAGAAGAAGTTGTAATGTTGTTTGTATTCCATATAGTTGACGAACTAATATGAACCAATTTGTAATATTTCTTGTATCCCATATAGTTCGTTAGAGATACAAGAAAAATTACAACAAGGTAAAGTAATGCCATGTTGTGCCTTGGAAAGAAAACTTTATTTTAGCAAGTTTCATGTTTTATTATAATTTAGATTATTAAAATAATAAAGATATTACTTACTTACATATTCTTATAATATTTAATTTTTCATTTGTATCAATTAAAAATGAAACAAGAAATAGCATTGAGAGGGATTGCGTTTATTTTACGATACCATTTGATTATTTATTTACAAAATATGAGTATAGTAGTAGATCATACAAAATTATACAAACAACAGAATACTGACAAGTTTTAAACATAGTCTACTTGATTTGAAACAACAGAATTATGGATGGAATCATACATATTTGTTTGCTTGAAGGAAATATATTTTAAGTTAATTTTAACACTTGCATCTTATACATCATATTTAATCTCAGATCTATGTTTCCTCTTTCTCTTCTCTTTCATTATTTCATATTGTTTATGTACGGTCAACAAAAATATCATTATCATTAACAATCGTAACATAACAATTGACTGTAACAATTTTCAATGGACGGAGCAAATTCGCAAATTTTGTTGATATTTGAACATTATAGTTATTTACATACTATCACATCTATGGAAGCATTTGCGTTGAACGTTATTTTCTTGAAATTGTATTGACGTACATTTTGTATCAAAGTTTTTAGAAACAGCAGAAGTCTGATTTAAATATTTTTAGAGTACAGAGAGGTTACAATTAGGCGTGTACATTTTTTCCGTAATATTAGTAAAACTTTGGCAGTGATAGGTACATGTTTAATTGCTTGTAATGATCAGTCTGTTTGGAACAGGTAGTACTTGAGTGTTTCAAACGGTATTTACTTTTTTTTACAGTTTTACTTATTCATTATTATGTAATGAATAACATTGATATTAATTTTACTTTCTAATCGGTACACGGTATAATAGTTTTAGCAAAGTAACGAGATCTACCATTCCAATGGAAATAACAAGCTAAAAGTGAACTAAAACAAATTATGAATACAATAGTAGTTACAATACTTACAGTCTTATAATATCCACCTGATATAGAGCTAAATTAACATTAGCAGGTTAGCAGTATACACATACAAATCCATCTAGAATACAAACAGCGAAAGCATTTATGCTTTATAAATTGTATGTAACATATTAAACAAGATTTAATATTGAGTCTAACTAGAACGCCTACATTCTTAAGCATCTAAAATTCGTTGCAGGAAATGTGCCTACAGCTCTAGCAAACTAATTGCGAGCAACATTATCCACTACAGTATTCGTTCATGCACATATATTAGTGATGTTAATAACTAAAGTGAGTTTCGCCTTTGGCAGAAAGTGTATATTATTATTGCACTAAGTAAAATAAGTCTCTTTGGGGTTCAGGCTAGTTCATTCCCTTTTGGTGTCGCCACGGAAGTTGCTGAGAGGTTCTACCGATCGTGACCTAGGTGCTCTGAAAAAGAGAAATAATTCAACGTTAATTTCATGAACTGCCTCCGTGGTCTAGTGGCTAGTGCCATGGGCTCCCGATCCGGAGGTCCTGGGTTCGATTCCCAGGGGGTAAAACATAAAGTTGATATTTGAGAATTTATCACTTTGTGAATTTTTCCCTAGTTTGGGTAGGACATTGCAGGCTGAATCACCTGATTGTCCGAAAAGAAAATGATTTCGTGCTTCGGAGGGCACGTTAAGCCGTCGGTCCCGGTCGCTGTCTTTGATAGTGGTCGTTACACAAAAACTATGTCAGAGGCCTGATAGTTGTGCTACTAGGCGGTTTAAAAGCTCTGACACCAGGGTTCGTCGGGTCCATAGACTCGATACCCACTCGACAGAAGAAGAAGAAGAAGAATTTCATGAATACTGTGTAATTTATTTCTTTCTGTATAAGGTGTAAGGTACTACGGTGATCCAATAACTGACATGGATTGCTCAGTCAATGAAACTGAACAACTTGTACTAATAAATTCTGCTAGGTAATGAATAGATAAGATAAGTCCCACAAAAAATATCTGATCAAAGTGGTCATTTGTTTGGGGAAGTTAGCAGTTCGGTTTACGTTTTCCTTTCGTATACGTTTTTATTATCCTTTACACCCTACATTTTATTTTGAGATCTGTTTTATTTACCTTCTTCTTGAAAGCGTCATTTCAAGTTTTCCTTCTTTAACTTGTTTGAAAAGCGATATGGCCCCTGCATGGCTCAATCCACGGGTTGGCACGTTGTTCACTGACAAGATCTCGTCACCTGAAAATTACATTAAATAAACATGAGTTCTTGTTTCAAGGGAAACCTTATCGTAAAATGGAAATTTAGTATTTATGGTATATTTACCTTCAAAAATTGTACCCTTGTCAGCAGCTTGACCGTTAGGGAATACGGTCTTAACAAAAATACCCATTTGCCCTTTTGGAGAATCAGTTCCACCGACGATGCTGAACCCGAGGCTTTTGTGGCCAGGCCCTTTCCAGAACTCTATCTTGTGCACTGAACTGTGCGAGTAGTGACCTTGGTGACCTTCGTGATACAGCGAGACACTGTACTCTTGGTGTCTTGACATGTGCCCATGGCTTGGTGAGCATCGCTGTGAACCAACTCTGTTGAAGAATCTATTCCGACTGCTGTGTCTCAACTGATCCGGTATGCTCTCATAGGATCTGTTTTGATATAGTCTGGGTACATGCTTTATGTAGTGAGGCGAGTTTTCTTTTACCTCATTGCTTGTATTGTCTGAACTTCCCGGATATTGGCCCACTACAACTTGTCTAGTGCTGTGAATAGATATGGGCCTATAGTTGTTATTTTGTGAGCTTCTTGGGCCTGGAGAAGATCTCATAGATATTTCGATGTTTGTTATGTTTTGCAACGAAGCAGAAGATTGTGAACTGTAACAATTTCTTTCCAGCAACTTTTCATCGTCACTTTTTTGATTTGAAAGCATGGGACCATTGCGAACTTGAATACCAACTTCACATTTTTGTTGACCCGAATTTCCACGAGATTCATACGTATTTTTTTCTGTCGAGTTTCCTGTATTACTAGTACTGTATGTGTTATATTGATTATCACTAGGAAAATGAGTTTCTATAGTTATTTGGTTTGATGACGATGGCTTGTGCACGGTTTGGGATATTATATCCGGCGGAACATTTGATATCGGTGGTGGTGTAGTATTTTGTTCACATGGCTGGCTGTTTATTATCCGACTCAAAGTTATAGGAGTAACTTCGTCGTGGGCCATAACGAGATCTACTTGATACCTCGGGAAGAAAGAACCTTCATCTAGATTTGCTTCTGTCGAACATGAGTTCACTATGTGTTGAACTTCTTTCAAAGAAGATTGTCCACGCAAAACTTTACCATTTACGTTTACAATTTCATCACCTATTCGTAGTCTGCCATCTCTATGAGCTATTCCATCAAAATCTAATTTAACAACAATATACCGTATTTCAAAATTATTTCCGCTACTATCAAAGTCCACCCTGTGCTGCGCTAGATATACTCCCAGGCTTTCATCTAATCTAGATTTTAGTAGCCTTATTTTCCTAAACCGCTTCGTGCATGGGCCTCTTCCGAATATATCAGTCTCAGATTGTGATAATAATGACGCATTATCTAAGTTCGGAGTCGATGAATGTTCAGTTGGAAGGAGTTGCGAATTTAAAAACTTTAGTTTTCTGACTTGGACACGATCATCTAAACTTGTATTTTTGTAAAAGTAAGGCAACTTTTTGTTTAAAGTTTTCTTTGGCAGTGGTGGCGGTTTTGCATCACAATGATCCAATATTTTGTGAGAATTCATCTGATCAATATTATATTTCCTGAGATGATCTCGGTTTTCATTTTCGTATTCGAAGGATCCTCCTTTGTCAATAGGAAATAGCGCACAGGGCGTCGAACTTCTTCGAGTTGGAATGTTCACTCTACTGACGTTTAACTTGTGATTAAAACTTAACTGTCTCGTAAAATTACCGTGACCTAGGTCAGAGTTTAAATCTATAGGTTCGGCTCTCACAGACCCTGAAGATAAATGGCAGGAGTATCCTGGAGGTGAATGGTTACTGTGTTCGTCAGTAGGTCGACCGTCACTGTCGTAACCCGACTCGTTGGAACTAACATAATTGCTTAATCGATGTGCTTGAAGGACATCCGCAGTTTCGCCTCCATGGTGTATGCTTTGATTAGAAGATGTGAGTTCAGTTTTCAGATCTCGTGCGGAGCTGAGAGCTGGACTGTACTCGTACACTGGCAAACTGTTTCTATTTCGTGGTATGAGCATTGGGTCGTAGGCTAGGGGCGCTCTCTGAGATATCATAGACGATCTTCGAGGTACATCTTCTATACGTCGAATGGGATACATGCTACCATCAATCTCGTTTATGCTTCTCAAAGAACTTCTCGCAAAGTCGTAATCATTTCTCAGGGCGTTATTTAATAACATATTATCTTCGTGAATAGAAATGCTATCACTACTTTGATATCGTTCCTCAGATCTTGAATTTGGTAAATACAACCTCTCCTTTCGAAATTTGGGAGACTTTCGGTCTATTCTCTCCGAAAAACTTTGTCTAGCACAATTAGATCTTTGTTGTGATGCCATGCTATTTTCTTCGGGTAAAACTGAAAGTTTTGATCTCAAGAAAGCATATGGAAAGTTTGGTTTTTTACCGCTTCCTCCGATATTCGACTGCCCTTCCAGATTTGGTATATTATCGCAACTTATTGCCTTAGCTGTTGAACTGACTAATTTGTCATCTGAAATAAGATTTTCATGTTTAGTTGGAGAATTCTTATTAGAGTTCATAGCGTTTTGAAGATCTATATCATCAGAAGGATCATCTGCTTTCACATAAGTAGAAAGATGTGACGTTGAACAACTTCTGTAGAGCGAAGGGCCGTTTGCTACAGGGTAGAGTTCAGAGGTTCTGGTATTAAGAGATTGTGTCTTGCCTGAAGAATTTAACATTCCCGTAGATCCCATTCTTTGAAAGAATGATTTGAATGGACTTGGCGATCTATCTCTTGATCCACTTCTTATCGAATCACTATCGATATCTCTTCTCAAGGAAGTGGATTCAGAACTACTTCTTCCCATTTTCCAGTGTTGTTTCTTCCTGTACTGCCCAGTCAAGGGGGTTGAGGGTTCTTCTGCAGGTTTTTCATTAGGCGGAGATGGCTCTGATGAGTCTTTTGCGTCAGACTTTTTCAGCATGTCTAACTTTTTACCCATGCGGCGACCCCATGTGGCAAACACTGAAAGCAAGGGAAACAGAATGATTAGTAAATTGGTTTTGAATGTAATATGCACGATTTAGTAAAAGTATTAAAGACCTAATTCAGGGTAGGCTTGTATCTCTCGGTAGGGACGTTCCTATATGAGCTGTGATGATGATGAGACTATTTATAATTTATTTACCTTTTTTCATCTCCCGCACGTCGTCCTCCATGACCATAGCTGGGAGGGCGGTGACGAGGGTGAAGTCGTGCGATGCGAGGGGGGGAGGTGTTGCTGTTGCGTGCGCGGGGGCGGGTGCGTGCGCGGCTGCGCGTGCGTCTCTGCGCGGAGACGGCGGCGCGGCGAGCGGCCCGGTCACTTCCCTGCGCTTCGGCCCGCGGAAGAGGCGCATGATGACCGATCACGCGACCATTGCGCCGCAACGTGTACGCCGCCTACTCTGAAATTGGATAATTTTGAATTTTAGACTAGGTCTACCGCAGGAACGTGAGGATTAGCGTAGTAGAGAAGAGGCTAATACCCTAGTGGGTGGATGTGGACTAAAAATGGTGATAATGAGACGCTCTTTTTAGAGAATGTCCCCACGAAGGACCTAAAGTTCTTGAAAAAGGAACGTATTTCTGTATCATTCCCTTGTCTTTTATTACGAGTCCGTTATGAAATGCCATTAACCTAACCTGCCATTTAGCAAAGGATAAGTCTCAACCTTGATAATGTGTAGAAAGTACAGTCAAGTGCCGCAACTACCGACCACTCCGTTACGCGCGAGGCCGTAAGTAAACGGAATACCAATTGTACATTAAAATAAACACTAAGTACCTATTTACCGTTCTACCTAGCCTCGCTGACAAAAGCATTAAAAGTTTCGTTAGTCCTTACATGAAGAAATAAAACTGACGTATAATTTTCTTCATAGTAATTGTGGTCTAAAACAGGATAAGTAGGATGTGGGCCGTTCGTACCATCATCATTAGTTCTGCTTGATTGACACACGTACTATAGTTAGTTAAGATAAGCAGGTATTCTAAATACGCATTTAGCTTGCGTGAGTCACACGGTAGAAGCAGGCTTGCAAGGATCACCGGAAATCTAAGCTTGGCGCCGTCTACTCCGGTTTCGATCCTGACCCAACCCGTTCTGCTGCCACAGGATCTAAAGCCACTATTTTTCACTTAAGTTCGTAGCTCAGTGTATCTAATAGCTGTACCTTGAGATATTCAATCTAATTTTAATGGCCGTCCGTTGCTTACAGGAAATGTTAATGGATTAAGCTCATCTTGTCTGATGTCTCACTGCCTGAGCGCTTTAATATCTTTACGTCTCGGACGCTGCACAAGGATTACCTTACCCAGTACTGCTAGTATCCATTAAAATTTATCAAGAGAGTAATATTACTAATTTCATGCTAGATTTAAAGCGATAAAAATACTTAGATGCTTTTCTTCCCGGAAATACTGCAATAAAACCAGTACTGGGGCTGAATCTTTCAACAACCTTGCAAGGTGTATCAAAATTATGCCGAGTGATACAGCAATTTACAGACGTAGCAAGAAAGCATTTTATTAGTTCGTCGACACTCTACCTAAACCGTAGCGTACGGAATAAAGCCGTCATTCTATGTATGATGTAATGTTCGCTAAGTTCGTAATTTGCTTTCGAATTCAGTTTAGTCGTGGTTAAAAATAGCGATAAAGTTTAAACCGCAGAATATCTATGATTGAACGCAACGGTAGGACGGAAGCGGCTTCCGGTGAGCCCATTTTGCGATGTTTTTTATGGACACACCGACACGGACTGAATTCACAATATACCTATAGGTACTTCTTTTAAATAGGCTTCAGCAAAAATGCTCGCATAGAGTCAAGAGTTAGTTCTTCGTAAATATAAAAAAAAAATCTTAAGTAGGTGCTACCTCATACTTACGATTTGGTAAAAAGGTATAATATCAAAATTGTGGTTGTGAAATTTTACACAATAAAGATGTATATCATTCGTATACACCTGCTCTCTCTTTTTTAACTGCCTACTAATAAAACAAACTTTAATTGAGATAGTAAATTATCCGGTGGCTCTTACCCCCACTAATGCTTTTTTAACTTATTTAACAATTTATTGTACACATAAAACATCTTAAACACAGAACATAAAAAACAAAGACACAACAGGCACTGCTTATTTCTTAACTTCCGCTTTCTACCATTCAATATTTATTGCAGCTCAATCTGTGACAACTAACAGGGTTTTATTAAACCTATTGGAGGCCCTAGAAAAGAATGATGCCTAATAAATAGCTATACATACATACGAGGGGCGGCTGATATAAAATCTACTTTGTTAAAGAAACTACTTCCATGCTGGTCTGGGAGCGAGAGAAAAACATAGAATGTGCCAGCTGCATTTCCTCCCGGGCATGCTGTAAAATCCAGCTAAGGGATCCGAGGGTTTCAGTATATTGTAATTTAGGCGATGGGCTGACAACCTGTCACTACAGCAATATACCTAGAATTCTATCTTAAATAACCCTCAAAATTTTGTCAGAAGTGGCGGGACGACCTTTGTTTGGGTCGTTTGCGCTCTGCCTACCCCGTTAGGGATAAAGGCGTGATTATATGTATGTATGTATGTATGTTAAAGAAACTTTTGAAAATCGAACTGGCCATTGCAAAATCATATTCTATATTTATTCCTTTTTCAATATTATGACGCTTATTGTTTTTAGCTTGCTTTTGTTTTTTTGGCGCGGCTTTGATTTCACCATTTTCTTGATTTTTTGAAAATTGCAAAATGATGAAATTTGAGCATCGAGCAGTGATTAAATTCCTAAGTAAAGAAGGAAATACGCCTACGCAGATCAGAGAGCGCATGTTAAAGGTGTTTGGTGATTCAAGTCCTTCTGAATTTGTCATAAAGTTTTGGTCGAAGCAATTTAAACATGGCCGTGAGAGCCTGGAAGACGACACACGTAGTGGAAGGCCAATTTCTGCTGTTACCGCAGATAATGTTGAAAAGGTGAAGAACCTGATTCTTGCAGATCGGCGAATCAAGCAGTGGGAGATAGCCAGAGATGTGGGCATTAGCAAGGAACGAGTTCATGAAATTATTCACGAACATTTGGGCATGTCCAAGGTATGCGCGCGTTGGGTCCCTAGAATGTTGACCTCTTTTGACAAACAAATGCGAGTAGAATGTTGTCAGGCATTTCTAGACCTGGTCAAAGGTAAAGAAGAAGAGACTATCTCTCGAATTGTGACCTGTGATGAAACTTGGATTCGCCAGTGGGATCCGGAAAGCAAACAAGAGTCAATGCAATGGAAATTTAAAGGAGAAAAGCCGCCAAAGAAGTTCAAGGTTCGGCCGTCGGCTGGAAAACTAATGGCCACAGTATTTTGGGATGTCGAAGGGATTTTGATGATAGTATATTTGCCTAAAAATACAACAATGAATGCTGAATATTATGCAAACTTGCTTGACCAGCTTCGTGAAGAAATCAAAGAAAAGCGGAGAGGCAAACTCAGCAAAGGTGTTCTGATTTTACAAGACAATGCTCCTGTACACACAGCCTTAACGGCGAGGTCAGCCCTGAGCAAAAACGGCTTCACAGAAATTAGCCATCCACCTTATAGTTCAGATCTGGCTCCCTGTGACTATTTCTTATTCAAAGATTTAAAGAAAAAATTTAGGGGTCGCAGATTTTCGTCGAACGAAGAAATGAAAGAGGCTGTGACTGACCATTTTGACAAGCAAAATAAAAATTACTATTATAACGGCATGATGACACTTATTTGCAAATTTCATAAGTGTATTTCACTTGCAGGAGACTATATAGAAAAATAAAAAATAAACTAGCCATCAAAGTCTTTTCTTTCATAGTTAGGTAGATTACTTATCACCCTAACTATGAAAGAAAAGACCCCTCGTACATATAATCACGCCTTTATCCATAATGGGGAAAGCGGAGCATAAACGACCTAAGAAAATAAGGTCTTTTCGCCACGTCTGACAAAGTTTTGAGGGTTATTTAAGATAGATTTGTAGGTATATTGGTGTAGTGATAGGTTGTCAGCCTATCGCCTAAATTACAATATACGAAACCCTCGGATCCCTTAGCTGATTTTCACAGCCTACTCGGGAGGAAAAGTAGGTGGCACATTCATTTTTTTTCTCTCGTTCCCAGGCCAGCTTGGAATTATGTACTTTATAAATATACCTAAGTATGTTACTTCATTAGTCATCGAGCACAATATTGCTGAAAATTACAGTAGATAAAAAGAGAACCATAATATTGAGCAATTTTAGCGAGAGCTTTGAAAGTTTAAGGACAACTTGGATAGTCAAGTTTTTTAAAGGCGTAATGTCAATGTGTTGAAAGCACAAGTTTTAAACGCGCCAGTGAGGATACAGTCAAGGGTTTTAACTTAGCGATGCTATACCTGTATAAATTTCATGCATAACTTTTAAAAAGAGGTATCGAAGATCTATATGGTCTGATAACGTTTATGGTGTGTGCTTCAGTTTGAGAAATTTTTAATAAATTATAGTTTATTGGTTGGTAGGTAAATTCCGCAAGAAACGGGATTGACAGCCTTATTATCATTAAATTCTTTAAATACAAAAGCAAACAAACCCATAAAATAGTGTGTAACTTTGAGGTAATATTGGGTTCCACGATCTCTTCTGCTGATAACTGTCAGTATCTTTATGTATTGTTTGATTGAGGACCCATACATACATATAAACACGCGTTTATCCCTAATGGGGTAGGCAGAGCGTAAACGACCTAAACAGAGGTCGTTCCGCTACGTCTGACAAATGCTTGAGGTTTATTTAGAATAGATTTGTAGGTATATTGCTGTAGTGACATGTTGTCAGCCCATCGCCTAAATTGCAATATACTGAAACCCTCGGATCACTTAGCTGGTTTTTACAGCATGCTCGGAAGGAAATGCAGCTGGCACATTCTATGTTTTTCTTTCGCTCCCAGTCAAGCATGGAAGAAAGGACTGAATATGAGTAATTATCTAAAGGAAAAAGCCTTCGTTCTCATAATATTATATTCTCAAAATATTACATTCGCAAAACATTACATTCGCAAAATATTATATTCTCAAAATATTACCTGTACAATGAAACAGAAAATCCCCAAAAATATTACCTATATACAATGAAACTGTAAATATTGTCAAAAAAAGTTTTTATTTTATGTTGAATATTCTATAGCTCCGACAAATCTTGTAAGCATTCTGCGATCGTTATTTCACTGTTTATACATTTTGAAATAATTTTATCAGCTTGATCCGATTTTTCAATATCTTGCTGCCGCCGTTTTTTTTGTTTGCAATGTAGTTTACTTTTTTTCATTTTAATTGTTTGTAATTCTGCTTCTTTTTTGATTTTCGATATAAAAAGAAATAAATTCGGTTTTTTAATGACGATCGAGTTTATTCTTCTGTGCCATCCTTCTAGTGCATTATTTGTCCGAAATTTTTCATTATGGCAACTAAATATTTCGCCGGTTATTAAATTAATCCATTGTTTCGTAAAGTACTCTTGAAATTTTGTAGATAATTCATTATTAGGAGCTTTTTCACAAATGGATAAGTAGCCCTCTGGAATACAATTCGGTGGGAGTAATGGTAGCATTGTACAAAGGCGAGTAATGTGTTGTCCATCTCTAGTTCCAGAAAAACTAATTTTCTTTGACATTTTCCATACAGCATTTAAAAAATGATAGTAACACCCTTTGATATTGCAACCCGGAAATATATTTTTTACAGCTTGTATAGTCCCCATTTCGTAATCGCATTTGTAAGTCTTAATACTCATACCAAATTGTTCTTTTAAAATTGTGAATAGCCTTTCGTACGTCTCTTTATTTTTATTTGGTAATAAGGCAAAAATCAGTGGAACAAAACATACTGTATCAATGCTATTAGATATGTCTACATGAAGGGTGTACAGCTGATAATAAGGTTTTGGAGCTACACGAAATGTGCCATCACCATAAACTTACAATACAATACAATACAAAATTCTTTATTGCACAAAGAAACACATACAACAGAAATAAAAAGGAACAAACGTGACAGTACAATATAGGCGGCCTTATTGCTAAAGCAGCAATTTCTACCAGGCAACCTTTGGGTATAGAAATTGTACAAGCAGAAAGCGGAAACTTCTTTTTTTGTATGGATTAGATCCTTAGCCATTTGGGTGCCGAAAATAATTATTTTGTCATAACTTCCCTCGTCCCATAAATAGAATTTTTTTACTAGTTCTTCGGGTAGTTTAATATCTGCTAGACTTGAAAAAGATGTTCGATCTAAATTCAAAAACTTGTTTCTAGCTCTGTACAATGTATCTTTCTTTGAAGAAAATAATGGTATTTTGTGTTCGAGTGATTGAAAATCGCCATTTTCGTTAGAAAAATGCTTGTCAAATATTTTTGGTATGGACTCAAAATTGGTGCACACTTCTTTCTTGCACACATCAATCTTAGCGTCAATTATATTTTTTAAAGTGTCGCGTGTGCACATATGATTTGCTTTTCTAAAAACAGCATTTTTTAGATCTAAAGTAATTGAAGTTTTGCATTCATTCTGATTACTGCACCTCCAATTCGTATATCCAGATTTATTTTTCTTAAAGTAATTATACCTGTAACCGTCGTGCAGCAACACATTTTTACCTTTTTGACTTTTTATAAATAAAACACTTGGTGCTTCGTCTACTCCGTTCCACATTGTGATCGATTACTCAATTATAAATTTCCAATTAAATATTTAATCAATACAGGAAAAATATGTAACGATGACACATAAGGACTCGCCAAGATATGTCATATAGGAAAAAGTATCATCGCTAATGAGTTTAGTGCAAAGAGTTTAATAAAATTGTAAAGAGTTTGGTAATAATGTTGTAATAGGTGGATCACAGGGGAGTACTAAGGATTTTTAATATAAAGTAATAATGTTTATCTACAGTTTTATAGATAATACTTTTGTACTTCATTTTACAAAAGATAATATTTTGAGAATATAATATTTTGCGAATGTAATGTTTTGCGAATGTAATATTTTGAGAATATAATATTATGAGAACGAAGGAAAAAAAGCAGTATTTCACAAAAGAACAATTTATTTAAGTAATCTTTGACCTTGCTGTTGTTGGTTTTGTTTATGTCACATCATACCACGCTTCTTGGAACAAAGAAAATATCGACATTTGGTACTGAAAATATAGTCCTATATATTTGATCATATGAATCGTTGTAAAGTTGTTCACCAAAATATTTTAGCTTTATATGAATATCACGCACTTGCGTTGCAAACCGTTACATTTATATGAAGTGCATGTTTATGTGCGAGTTCGTTCCATCATGTCATAGTAATTATACGCAAACTACCCATTACTCAACTATTGTCTTCATGGAAAGCTTATAAGCTCACTATCTATTAGCTATTATAAAAAACACATTTCCGTCAATAAAAGAAGAAAAAACACTGCCTACAAAAAAAAATGTTTCTTCGAGTAAACAAATCAGCTGTTCATAAAACATTTTCTAGATTTGTTTGAATATCACGCAGTTGCACTGCAAACCGTTACATTTATATGAAGTGCATGTTTATTGCGTGCGAGTTCGTTCCAGCATGTCATAGTAATTATGCGCAAGCTACTCATTACTCAACTATTGTAGTGGTTGCTTCGCGTTTAGCCTCACATGCGGTAGGACTGCATTCCGGACCTATTAGCACTACAAATGTATGGACGAGTGTTTTCCATTCGATTTGTACCCAACTGTAGAAGCTTTTACGAGTTAATTTTACAATTGGTAAATAGGGAGCTATTTCGAAGTAGCAAAAGCCATGGTCAGCTCTTCGAACCTCGTTTAAAATAGCAACTTGCTTAGCGAACTCTCTTTTCGTCAGGTCAGTTATTTTTTCAAGTTTAATATTGGATAGTTGCTAAGATCGACTTCTGTTTACCATATTTTGTAAAACCACCATAAGTGCGATTTTCAAAGCTTTATTCGGCTCTATATTGCGATTTCTGTACGCATCTGACAGACGCGACGAAACCCAACTCGTGCGCAAGGATAATAGCTCGAAATATTCCTAGATTGCAGCCCAGTTAACATTCCTAGCGGGTAGAAATTCCAAGCCGCCATTCTTGGGCTTGATTTGTGTGCGTACTTGGTAATTACGTTTTTCTTAATGGCGCCTGCGCCGCGGACGCACATTACCTAACGCACTAATATCTCGAGGCCCGCTACTGTATTAACGTGTATATAATTCCTTACTAAATTGTTGCCGCGCATCATAAGGCTTTTTGTGAGCGGTTAATGCTTTAATAATTACTATTTTATGGTCTATTAAAAATTGGTCGGTTCAGTTTTTATAAAAACTCGTAAGGAGATTAACCGAGGAGTGCTACTGGTGTGGTAGTTAAATTGCCATCCTATAGCTTCCTATAATGATCAGCTTTGTGGGTGTTAAAAGCATTGAACTTTGAAAAGGTTTTAATACCTACATCCGTTCTCACTTAATTACTATCTGGTTAGTTAGCTTAATTATTATATTACATTTCGGTTTGTCTCATACAGTTAGAAATTCTGTATTATTTAGATTGAGAGAAAGAATAAGAGATTTCATCTTATGAAATGTTTTCGTAAGATGTTACTTCTTTTAGCTATTGCTAGTTTGGTCTTCGAGAAACGATATATGTATCAAAGTGTGTAGTACTCGGTGTAGTGCGACAAGTGTGCTTGCCTCGGTACGATGCGTTGTCGGTCTCGGTCGTCGAGTGTTTGACGGCCATTGACATCGGCAGGTGCACCGGGCTCATAGTCAAGAGGCTGACTGCAATATTACTAGTTCTATTAGATACCCAAACAAAAGTGATTTGTTTCGTTATTTCAATAGTGTGCAGTGATCGGTGTAGTGCGACAAGTGTGCTTGCCGCGGCACGTTGCGTTGCATCGGTCTCGGTCGTCGAGTGTTTGACGGCCATTGACATCGGCAGGTGCACCAGGCACATAGTCAAGAAGCTGACTGCAATGCTACTACTTCTATTAGATTTCCAAACAAAATGTATAATCTTCTTTCGTGTCAGCAAGAAACATGTATGTATAATATAAATAATATATAACAATAATATATACTTCGAATCAGAATGGTTGGAAAACAAAGTACCCCGAAATTGTAGAGAAATACGATACTAGAAATTCAGAACACGCACAGGACTTAAATTACTCGGCTTCGATACTCTGCCTGCCCAGAGATAAAGGCGTGATTTTGCATTCAAATTACCTAAATATTTCGATACTCTAGCATTACTAGAGTCAATATTAAATTTACAAAATGACATTGTACCTATTTATACCTAGTATTTTTTTATTTCTTTTATTTTGAAAATTATTCATGACATTTTGAATCTATACCGATTTTATTAATTTTATTTTGTTTAACAGACGAACACTTTGTGAATGCTTATTATATGACATGTAATTTTGAACTATTATAATGTAATTTTCACTGTGTGATAAATAAAACTAAACTATTTAAAAGTGTAAGAACTTGCGTAGCTGGTCCCTGGTCTAACGCTAATAGCCTAGCTTCATACTTCATGACGCAGCTACGCTCATGGTTTATTTTATGATAAACTATTCATAATTAGACTACCTAGTTTTATAAAAATGCTTTAAGGATCTATTCTTGTATGCTAATCATAATGCATTTTCTGCATAGCAATTTATAAAATTAGAAATAAAAGAATATAGCGGCTATTTTTGTTCTAGAGTTCTTATTAGTTTTAGATTATAAGTTAGTTAAATGTAGAATTAACTCTAACCTATTTGGAAGATACTTAAGTAAAGTACCTAATGCCCTAAGTTTATTTTCATCTAAATAAATGTTTTCGGTCTGATAAAAGTAAAATGCAATATACGAATGCATTATTTACATTCCTAAAATAAACATTATTCTTAGAACAATAACCCTAGTCCCTTTAGTCCAAACCATCTAAACACTTTAATCGAGGATCTCCACACATCTCAGTTTATTTAAAGGGATAACCATCAGGAGTCTAAATGCGGGTGTAAACACAGCACAAGTTACAAGGCCAGTTTAATTAGACACCTGTCAAAATTAACAGTAGTTAACGTGGTACATTTAGTAGGATTTCTTCCATACTGGCCTGGGAGTAAGAGAAAAACATAGAATGTGCCAGCTGCATTTCCTCCCTGGCATGCTTTAAAAACCAGCTAAAGGATCCGCGGGTTTCAGTATATTGCTATTTAGGTGATGGGCTGATTACCTGTAATATAAACCTTTATATTGCTGTAGTGACAGGTTATTAGCCCATCGCCTATAGACAGGCGTCACTACTACAAATCTATCTTAAATATCCAAAACTTTGTCAGACGTGGCGGAACGACCTTTGTTTAGATGGTTCAGCTCTACCTACCCTATGAGGGTTAAAGGCGTGATTATATGTATGTATTTATTAGGATTCAAACACTGAAAGCTCTATAAATATGATCATTTATATTTTACAACTCCTAGATAATATTTGACTTTCTTTTAGGTTTGATTTTTTTTTGAGAATTAATATAACGATTAGGTATTTGTACAATATAGATACAATCTAATAGATCTACAACACTCTTAGATATGTAAATAAGTCCTTGCTTACATAACTTGTCTAACCCCGTAAGCTCGTGAGAATGTACATACTTTAAAAGCATCTGATTGTAAACTTCACCGCGAAAAAAGTAAAAAAGAAATTAATTCTAAAGTTACGCTTATCATTTATACATGCATACATACATATATCACGCCTTTATCCCTAATGGGGTAGGCAGAGCGTAAACGACCTAAACAAAGGCCGTTCCGCCACGTCTGACAAAGTCTTGAGGGCCCTCCAAGAAAGATTTGTACGTATATTGCTGTACCGGTACAGGTTGTCAGCCCATCGCCTTAATTACAATATTCTGAAACCTTCAGATCCCTTAGCTGGTTTTTACAGCATTCTCGGGAGGAAATGCAGCTGGCACATTCTATGTTTTTCTCTCACTCCCTGTCCAGCATGGAAGATATTATCATTTATCATATCACAAATACTAACAACAATACTAGAATCTACAAAATGCATATCATTTGACAGGTATCTAATAACACTGGTCGGTTAGATGCATTATAAATACTAGTGATGAGTCACACACACTCACCTCATAGCAGAGCGTGCGCGCGCGCAAGCAGGCAGCGGCGCGGGCGCAAGTCTGCAACAACACAAAAACTTTATTACACTTAGCACTAGCTTAGGCTTAGGAAATGGACATGAGCTTGAATACACAAAAACTTTATTACACTTAGCACTAGCTGAGGCTTAGAAAATGCTGCAAATGGACATGAGCTTGAATATATTAGATTTTAATGGCTAGTTCAGTTATGTTAGGTTTTTCTTGAAGAAATTATAGCGATCTAAGTTGTTTATTTCAGATATTACCTAACGGGAATCAATACCTATACACTCTTACGTAAGTTATGTATACGGGATAGGTAGAGCGCTTACGGCGCGGTTGTCTGTTTTTGCAGTGTCTATTATATATTTGGGCCCAATACATATTTTTTTTCGACAGCTTAGTATTGAATCTACATTTTAAACGATATCCTACTTATTAAAAGTTAATTTTAAAAATATTTAACTACATTTTTTGTCCACTCTACCTGCGACACGATGACAAGACTTTTAATTTTATTTTTTAATTAAAAGGATCGTAACATCCTATAAAATATGTCTTCCTCCTCAATATACGCATTTTGAAAGGCATTCCTAATGGACTACATAATAAAATGTCTCGTGACAGAATTTATTTTAACTACGAGTTAATCAAGAACTGGCCGGTTAAGTATTCCGCTGGCGTGATTTAAAAAGTTTAATATCCAATATCGGAGTCCATGGAGGCAGGGGATCGGAAACATAAAAATTCCACACGTAAGGAGTGTTTTATCGCCATCTATCGGAGGACAATGGTGCTTCGAGACATTGCCTAATAGCCAACCATACCATCACATCACCAGTTAGAACAACTAAAAATAAAGATTCCTCTAATAAGTATCGAATAAGAAGTTACTGGCGGTATCCAGATTGGTTTTTAGCTAAGTAGTTTGAAGTACCTAAGTGAACGTGTTCTACTCTACAAAATAAAATTCTCTGCTATTTCGGTGTTTAAAGTAATAAGTACTATGTAGAGTCAAGTCAGAATTAACTGCCTCCGTGGTCTAGAAGCTCCCGATCCGGAGGTTCTGGGTTCGAATCCCAGGAAACACAAAGTTGATATTTGAGAATTTATCACTTTGTGAGTTTTTCCTCAGTTTGGTTAGGACATTGCAGGCTGAATTACCTGATTGTTCGAAAAGTAAAAGATTCCGTGCTTCGGAGGGCACGTTAAGCCGTCGGTCCCGGTCGCTGCCTTTGATAGTGGTCGTTACTCAAACTATGTCAGAGGCCTGATAGTTGTGCTACTAAGCAGTTTAAAAACTCACCAGGGTTCATCGGGTCGATAGACTCGATATCCACTCGACAGAAGAAGAATTTAGAATATGTTGCGATCTAGTTTGGTTTAGTTATGCAGGCAGATCTGATTGCCTACGGTTCAATAAGATGATCTATGCAGCTGTTGGATGTAGAACAGCATCCTGTGCCTAATCCCTCTGGTCAGATCAGTCATTTTGTCCCATCAGAATTATTTACAGATTGAGGGAATAACTCGTAGTGTATTGCACAAATGGTTGATCTAATTAGATTTGCCATCTACCTACCACAAATCGGTTGGCGGACTAGGCGGAACAAAAATCGTATTTACGTTGAAATATTTTGGACAATGCTGAGTGTTTGGGCATTTATCTAAGACGAAACACTTTGACATACCTACCTATCCTTCATTGTGATGAATTTTATATTACAGAACATACATAAAGTGCCAGAAGATAGTGTTTTGCCATGAACGTCTTAATGGTGCTCGTCCACCCTTTGTTCTTCTGCGGTTGTAATTAAGAATACAATGCCACATCGCGCGAAGAATGCCTGGCTCTCAGCGAAATAACTATTGTTTTCATTGATATTGATGGTTTCCTTTAAAGTTCGTATTCTGGTGTTTTCAAGCATGTTTTTTGCTTGTTATGACATACGTAGCTATTAAATGTACCTACAAATTGAGATGGGACCGGCCGCCGGCCTACACAATAGTGCTTTGTTTAATAGACGTCTGCCATTTTATAAACACTTTGCTTCTTTATTTCTTCATTAGCGGAGGTTGTTGGATCAACAAACGATTATTATTCAAATTGTGTCATTCTTGGATAAATTTTTCAGCCGCCCTTTACTGAAACTGCCAAAAATAAAGTTAAAGGGCACAATAAGCTTTAATTACGCCAGCTAAGCCCTGCTGGGCGATTCCCAGCTGGGCTTGACAGCAATGAGCCGTGATTAACTCAAACGTCGTTTACGGCGAAACGGCTTAGAGCGTGACTCCATTACACCGAACCGATTTCCGCGAAAAAATCGGATGACCTTATTCTCCTAAAATATGAAGCCGGAGATCATCGCCTTGTCAATGAACGAAGAGGATGTAAGATAATATTAAACTTGCATCAGGACAGAACGTGGCGCAGCGTGACGATATAGTTTTTTTTTAAAATCTAGCTACAGTAAGAAAAAAACTTCGGCTTCATACACCAGAGTCCAATGACGAGGATGAACATGAAAACAAAAACATTAGTGTCTCATCACGGTGTAAATATGTTACTTTATGTGAAGTTATTGTCAAAGGACACAAATGTGGCGAAGGTAGCTAGCAAGTTTCTTTACGTCAAGTCGTTACCGTATCGTGTTATGGAGAAACGCGCTCACAGGGCAAAATGGAATGGAAAGAGCTTGGTTCCTGAACAGCGTTCTAATGATGGACGTGGCTCCAGAGAGCCTACAGGTGATTAAAATTATGCCAAAAACATTGTAAATTTCAGTCGATATGTAGAGGTGCCTTTAGTGTCACCTCTCAATTACGTGCAGTCGTTATTTTAAATTACCAAGCTTAGTTTATGAGTTATAGTCCCAGAGAGGCAGAGGAGGCAGTTGGACGAATATTGCATATAAGTATTTTTTGAGAACACAATACAAGTGAATGAATAGAGTTACACAGATTCGGTACAACTGCTCATGGCTTCAAAACTACGTTAGAGGATTGACTGTGGATTCTAGAATTGGTAAATTACATAATAAAAAAGAATCACATCGTCACAGAGTAACTATAATACTACGTACAAACATCGTTGAGATTCAAGTATTATAGAAATTCATGCAAAACTTCACTAGTTCTTCTCGATATGCCACGTGCGAGTTATTTCCGGGGCAAGTGCAGAAGCATGTGAAATTTATGTGAAGGAAAAGTAACTTTCAAGACTCATAACTCTCGCTTTACGTATTCATGGTCTAGTTATGAAATAACAAGTTGAACGCCCTTTGTTCCCGAGTATTTGAAAGTCTTGGGTGTAAAAATAGCCAGGTTCATTTACACCGAAATTTGATTAACTTGGCAGGCAGGCAATTATCTAGGGGAGCAATATCATACCTCGGCAAGGAATTTTCCTTGTAAGTGAGGTGTTTCTACGGTAAAAGGAGACTCTAAAATATAAGATATCAACCAACCAACCAACCGTCAATTCTCGCTTATATTTGAAAAAAAAAGAAAGTCGAATGAATGAAAAATAAAGACGGCACATTATTCCATTATAGAAACTGAGCTAGCTTGAGAGCAGTTATAAAAACTGACAATAAAAAAACTGACTTTCGATACAAAACGGCGTAATTTTGCTAGTATTTAATAATTGTGAGATCATCCGATTTGTATGACCTGTCGGGATCCGTTGACCGATGTGATCGGTAAATTAATTTAACTTATAACATATTTTATTATAATACTATAGTCTCTTACATCAGTAGCCAGACATAATTTCATATTACAGTAATTATAATTAAAAAAAATACAAAACTACAAGACCGACTGCGGTGATCCCCTCTAATATAACTCTACGGTCTACGGTAGCGCGCTAAGGCGTGGTATTTCGCGAATCGGCATCGCTGACTGCGCCACAATCGCTACATTTTGTTCCGGTGGGCGCGCATTTAGGGCAGAAATGGGTAAGCTGACTGGCTCTATGATACTTTATACATTCTCATGATCTGTATCATAGATGTATAGTTAAGTAATTCGGTATACCTTAATCAGGGCCGTGTTTGTTTTTTTTATAGGGTTTTAAAATTTCGTACTTACTTTCTTTGTTTTTGTTTACACATAACAATCCATATTACGATAAAAATGATGATAAATATGATACTTTTAGTTGATTCCAAGTAGGATTAAGTTACCTATAAAATACAAGATCTAGATTTTACATACATACATACATAAAATCACGCCTTTATCCCTTACGGGGTAGGCAGAGCGTTAAACGCCTCGTAAAAGGCGCTTTCGCCGCGTCTGACAAAAATTGAGGGCAATTTTAGATTGTAATGTGTATTGCTAATGTGTAGTGACAGGTTGTCAGCCCATCGCCTAAATTACAATACACTGTAACTCTCGAGTCCCTTTTGCTGTCTTCTACAGCATGCCCGGGAGGAAGGGCAGCTGGAACATTCTATGTTTTTCTATCTCTCCCAGTCCAGCATGGAAGAAATAATAGCCTGCTTTAAAACTATAAAGAATTTAAATCAAAGCCTTTTTCCATCAGTCAGTGCTATGAAAGATATTGAAATTGGTTAGGTGTGTTCATTTCGGTGAGTTCAAGGATAAAATACAGAGAACTCTCTTAAATACAACCAGGTCAAACGGTGGCTAAAAATGGTGTTTCGTCCAAGTTTAAAATATTAACGACAACCTAAGCAGATTAGTAGACCCTAGGCAGGGCAAAATATTTTCCAGGATTGCATAGGTCTACCGTTGATCTACCTAAGTTCAACATTTATGTTAAATAGTCGACCATCAATGAAGTCGTAACATTAGGAATTCAGATGATGATTAGGTAAGTCGAAGTAGGTAGTCTCTTTGTATAAAATCTATGAGTAAACCTTTATATCCAGCAAATAATATTAGTTTGCTCATAGGCGTGGCAAGAGCTACGGCACGAGTGAACATTGTACGTTTTACCTTGGTAACTAATGTAGGTTCTTTATTAGTGGAAGCCTATGATATGATGTCGAGGCTAATGGGTTTCTTAGTGTAATGTAATTGATACCTAGCATCCCGGTCGTCACGATAAGATCTTCATAGGTAAAGATAATATCTTATTTATCCACAAATACCTACACGGTGTATAATACCACATAATGTGACTCAACATTTAGGTGTAGGTATCACGAAGAAACAAGATAAATTGATATTTAAATTATATGCTGAATAATATTATTAGCAACTACCTATATTATGGGAATAACTAAACTAGTTTACAATGATAGTTTGAAATACTCTGATTCAGACTCAGTGATAAAATACACCATTAAACTTGTCGTGAATACGCTTTCAATGCTTTATTTTATTACTCATTAGCGGAAGGTTACGTCTCCAATTGACGAATAGATAAATTACAAATAATTCAGCCGTCAACCTTTCTGCGCAGCTCTTTCTGTAGATGTGTCACGGCCCTTATGATAAGGTAAATTGGCAAAACAATGTAACAAGCAAATAACCTAGTGCGAGAAAACAGAAAATTGACACTTACTTTATTATCGTTACATTCCAAAGCCCACGCTGAATATTATCGCTGAGTATGGTATAGTAGGTATGAAAATAACAGAACATGAGTGCCCAAGACAGGATTATAAGCTAATCAATATTACGATGTAAGAAAGTGTGACTCGTATTATTGAACGAAGATAATAGTGGCAAATAGTGTAGCTACAAGGTTCTTCATCAAATAGTCAGGCATTTTGAATAGTAGCTGCCTTAAGATCGTCAGTAATTAATTAGAAAGTTGTGTTAGTAGGTAAACTTGAAATATTTACGTACCTATTGAATTATTTAGTGCCTCCCCCGTCAATCAACTTTGAACATATATTATGCAAGTTTCTCGATAAGTATAATTTATGTATCACCACAGCACAGGTCGTTAAACAAACGAAAGTAAACAATAAAATAAAGCTGCACTTAAATCGGACAAAATAAAAAGCCGGCGTAATAAATCAATTTGTTTTATGAATGGATAAAATTTATGTGAAAATTAAAGGATCGTGCGGTATTTACACGGGCAATTTGTCGCGAGTACAGTTAGGAGACAATTTATAAGCGCGTGGGATGCGCTTGCGCACCGTGGGCGGAAACCATTGACGATCCCCTCGGAACTACCACCACCTACACCCAGATGGGGCTTTTACGACAAACCATAAGCCAGTAAAACTTTAACACCTTCAATGGCAACTTACAATGTAAACAATGGTAACAATGTTCGGCTATTTGTAAACGAGCTGTCTTTTGTTACGTTCAGTTTTGTTACTTAAGGCCGGAATTGTTACCGGAATAGGGTGAACAATGTTCGTTATCTGTCCATCTGTTTGGAGATAACGGAGGGTGAATGGCTTTTAATTGGTTAAGAGATAAGGTGGGTTTGGTTTATAGCTGCGGATGTCGGAAGTTTCTTTGGACACCTGTACCGGCAGGTACAGACAGCAAAGGAATTGGTTTGCTATACATATCTATGTACAGGTCTCTCCCTCGACGTACCAAACACCATAGCCTAAGTAGCGCTGTGTAAAAATAACATCCATCGCCATTTACCTGCTACTAAGTTTTGCGGATCTTTCTGCTTTCCGGTTGTGATAAGGTAGGTAGTGTAACAATCATCTCCTGATAATATCTTACCCGGCAGTTTCTATACATATAGGTACATATAATCTCGCCTTTATCCGTCTTTGGGTAGGCAGAGCGTAAACTACCTAAATAAAGGTCACTCCGCCACGTCTGACAAAGTTTTGAGGGTTATTTAAGATGAATTTTTAGGTATATTGCTGTAGTGACAGGTTGTCAGGCTATCGCCTAAATTGCAATATACTGAAACTCTCGGATTCTTTAGCTGGTTTTTAGAGCATGCGCGTGAGGAAATGCAGCTGGCACATTCTTTGTTTTTCTCTCGCTCCCAGTCCAGCATGGAATGCAGCAGTTTTTAATAAATATAAATCATCAAAATCACTACATTAAAGACTCATCTTTGCTCTAAGTAAAATCATTAAATAAGCTGAGGGTGGCCAAGTTAATTGATTTGCCGACTGTACCGGTACCGACGCGGATACCTACACGGATGAGATGAAATGAGAAAAAGACGTGACGGACCAGACGTTAATGGACGCAATAAACCATACCCAGTTCTCATTTCCTCTATCTCATAGATTAACTTCAACTAGTTGCATAATTTAATTAAATAAGAATATTAATCAAAGACTATCATTAATTTAATTTAAGTCGGGATTGCTCCGGTGTACAATCTGATTTTATAGATATAAATTTAATTCTATGACGCAGATTTAATACTAGTTAGCTGTCCAGAGCATCACTAGTATAAAAGGTATTTAGATTTCCCGTAAAAATGATATACTGAATGGAATATTTATGCTATAATCACGACACGACAGATTTTGCTGATCTGTTATGCACTTAGAGCGTATTCACATCAAATATCCGCTACAAAGCTTTGCGCTATTCTTTGCCACAAAAGTCCACCTTCACCATTATAATAATCATTATAAGTTTCTGGAAGAGATCTCTTTTCAGAGATAAGCTCACCTTTGCGAACAAAATTGAAGTAATTTATTTTATTGTAAGTTTTTTGTATACAATAAAGAATACCATTCATCGAGAGTTTGAAGACTCAAGTGTGATGCTTTATTTCTGGGATTTCTTTTTAAATTCACTTCTACTGAGTGCATTGACTCTGACTGACGCTAATCCAAACGCGTGCACAATTCAGTACAGAGCAACTAGATCGGATCAAGATGGCTTTTTACTATCCGGAACTCTCGATGATTTTGTTCCATGCGATATGATTTGCTGTTCTCCAATTAGGAACGTATCTCTACCACCGGTCATGCCGCGTGATCACGGAATAAGAGAACTTTTTGCAAACGTTTTTGGCTAAAAAATTTAGATGCCCGACTGCGAGATTTCAAATCTGAACTTTTTGTATCTTTTTGCTTATCTGCGATTTGGGTAAAAATTCTAGACGCCGAAAGACTGCGAGTTTTTCTTTGCAAAAAATGGTGTACTAATGCTGTACGATAACGAATTTTATTTATCAAACAATATTGAACCTATACCGATCCGAGCCGAACCATTGTAAGTACTTAAACATCTTTTTATTTGAGGGTCTGCAAACAGCAGAAGTTCTCAACTCTGTCAAGATCCATCGAGTTTCAAGATCAGTCAATTAAATGAAAAGCCAATTTTCCGACAAGTTCAATCGTGGAAAATGCCGAACATTTCTTATATCAAGATTTATACAGAGTGTAATTAACCAACTCTACCTGGAATCTTAAATATTGAAGTTCGCAAAGTCGGCACAAATAAGCGATTTATTAAATATTTTTGAAATCTTAAAAAAGCTTAAACCGTTTCAGTACTATTTGAAATCTTTAAAATTAAAGGTCGTGGCTGAGTTTTCAAAGAGTACAATGAAATACGTAATCATTAACATACATACATATTATCACGCCTTTATCCCTAATAGGGTAGGCAGAGCGTAAACGACGTAAACAAAGGTCGTTCCGCCACGTCTGACAAAGTTTTGAAGGTTATTAAAGTTAGATTTGTAGGTATATTGCTGTAGTGACAGGTTGTCTACCCATCGCCTGAACTAAAATATACTGAACCCCTCGGATCCCTTAGCTGGCTTTTACAGCAAGTCCGGGAGGAAATGCAGCTGCCGTAATCATTAAGTATGAAAACTAAGTGTTATAAGGGTGTTATTGAATTAGCTGTCAGCAGCAATGGCTATAGCCGTAAAATTACCCTATTACATATCGACGTCTAATAAAAAGGCAGAAAAATACCCGTTGATTGGTGTGAATTCAAGCCTACACATGTTACATAGTAAGACATTATCGACAAGCTAGTGTTTAGTTACCTAAACGGCGTTGCGTGATGGCTCGATTGTAATAACAAGTTGTACTTCAGTGAAAGCTGTTAGTTAATATTGCTCAATCGAACGTAATATGTGCGGAAAAACGCTTCAATCGGAGCTTGATTGTGATATTAGTACGTAGCAATTTCTTTCCCTACTTAGGGCGCTACGTAAAGCGTATGGTCATACAAAGTAGCGGTTTGATGTAAGTTGGTTACAAAGCCAAAATATTACGTAAATAAAGACCTCAACGCGTTGCGTTGTTAGATTTTTTTTTCTGAATTATTATTTTCAGCAAGATTTATAGGTTTTATTAGACCATAGATGACCTTTTAAATAGTTTCTTTGAAATATATTTTACTTACACTTTCAAATATTTATATATTATGATTGAGATGTATCATGAGACTGAAATAAGTAATACAATTAATTTAATTATTGACTGGCTGGATACTAATAATCTTAAAATTAATCTTTCTAAAACTAATTATATACAATTTAATAAATGTTTTAATCCTATTTTTAATTTTATTTTGGACATAAATTATGATTCTTCCAGGTTGAAAGAAGTAGCACAAACTAAATTCCTTGGTGTTACACTGGACGAGCACTTAGATTGGAAAGTACACGTAGAAAATGTGACCAGCAAAATAAATAAATTTGTTTATGCACTAAAGCACGTTAGAAAAGTGACAAACATAAACACTGCAATGATTGCATATCACGCGTATGTACAGTCAGTATTGCGTTACGGTCTGATAATTTGGGGATACAGTACAGACCGACAAAAAGTCTTTATTGCCCAAAAAAAATGCATAAGAGCAATCGTAGGTATTCCGTCTGTTGAATCATGTAAACCATTTTTTAAAACACTTGGTATATTGCCTCTTCCTTCGCTTTACATTTTCGAAATGGGAATGTTTATTAAAAAAAATGTCTTTTTTTCAAAAGTCATGCGATAGAAATCCGAGAGCTGTACGACATCCTGATTTACTTGTATTTCAAAATACTCCACGAGTCATGAAATATGACAAAAGTTGCATAGCCTTGGGGGTCAGGATCTTCAATAAAATACCGAACACTTTCAAATGTTTAAATAGTAGATTATTTAGAATTAAATTATATGAATGGCTTAGTGAAAAACTACTGCTACTATGACATCAATGAATTGATAAATAATTAATTTAGTGACTCAGGTATGTTAGCTTATGATAGATGTGACGTGACATAAAATAATGATTATTATATTTGTAATTTTGTTAACTTCTTAATATTTTCAAAAGAAATTTGCATGCTAATTATAAGTTAGCTAAACATGTAAGCACTACTCAAAAATGTACATCTTTATATACCATGTTTATGCAAATAAATAATTATTGATTGATTGTAAAATAAATGTGACATAATATAATTTCATCTCATATAATTTTTCAAATAAAATTATGTTTAGCATACTGGATCAACGACACTTTTAGTGATGATACGCCTAAAATTTATTTATAAAAACATTCATACATATAATCACACCTTTATCCCTAATGGGGTAGACAGAGTGTAAACGATCTAAACAAAGGTCGTGCCGCTACGTCTGACAAAGTTTTGAGGGTTATTTAAGATAGATTTGTAGGTACATTTCTGTAGTGACAGGTTGTCAGCTTATCGCCTAAATTGCAATATACTGAAACCCTCGGATCCCTTAGCTGGTTATTACAGCTTGCCCGGGAGGAAATGCAGCTGGCACATTCTATGTTTTTCTTTCGCTCCCAGTCCAGCATGGAAATTTATAAAAAACAAAAATAATAAAACATTAACGGCTTTAAAGCAAGCCCCAAAAAAGCCTATCTTAAAACCGGACTAGTAAGTATAAGACGTTTTTTTGTGAGAACCCAAGGATAATTACGAGAAAAATCCCATGGATCAACAGTGGTCCGAGTTTGTTTGCTCAGAAATTATTTGTAAACAGTGTCCCGGAAATAAGCTGAATGAAATCGTTTTTATGACACGTTTTTGTTTATTCCGTTGGTTCTTCTTTTTAGTTTACTTTTGTTTTATCTATTTCATAAGATTATCCCTCAAACTCGAACTCCTATGACAAAGACGTAGCATTTTTTTTTAGTAACATTGGGTTGCTCACAACGGATAAGCTATATACCGGGTGTAAGGGACAGCATCCCGCAAACTGTTGTATAGGGGTAGCTCAGTCAACGAAACGGAACTACTTTCACCAGCAAATTCTTTCAGGAGATAAAATAAAAAAAATAACTTTCCATACAAAATTACTACTTCGATCAAACAATTTGTATCAAAAACATATTTATTTCACTTCCTGAAAAAAAAATCCTGCCAATAGTTGTTCAGTCCCGTTGACTGAGCAACCCCTATTAGTTTGCGGGATGCTGTCCCTTACACCCCGTATAAGCTTCGGATTTATGACTTTGTCAAAAGAATATTATAATCTTAATATAATTATTAACCAGCTAGATTGTTAGAATCCTACAAAAACGTATTGTCAAACCTATGATCAGTGTGCCCTTACCCACCCTAAGCTCATACAAGCTCATAGTTTTCAAACCATCAACATGTCGGTCGTCTGATATGGGTAAGCATGGGTCCAATAAGTATTATAAAGAACAACTACGTACATACAACTCAACAAAGTAGCTCCTAAACGAGAATTGGAGATGTAACGCCGCTTATTTCGGAGCCTCGAGCATCTTTCATTAGTAAAATTAAAATTCCAATTAATACTTATCTCGTCGAGAACCTGTTGGCTTCCGGAGTTACGCCGAACCTGTTCGGAGACCATAATTTGTTCAGTTTCAACATTTTTGGGCTCCTCTTTTCAAAAATAAACAGTTGATTTGTATGTTTACCGCTGCGACTCGACCGCAAGATCTGTTAATTCTTTTTTACCTTTTTACTTAGTTTTTAGCTTTTACAATGAGCAAAGTTATGGGTAGGTACATGTTAAATAGACCTAATAAAATAGAATGATTTGTCGTATTATTAAAATAAAAGTTCTGAATACTTACAAGATAAATGGAGAACCCGATGGTGTGGTGGATAGGGCTGATGCTTCCAGAGCCGGAGGTCGTGGTTCGAATCCCATCACGTACCAATGTGTTTTTCGGTTTTCGAATTTCATATACACGTTTATTCGGCGCATTTTCCGTGCTTCGTTACGCCGTTGGTCCCGGCGTTAATATCGTTTAATATCTTAGATATTAGTCAGTCGTAAAGCCATATCAGAGGCCAGTGCTAAGCATTGGCGGCTTGAAAACTCTGACCTAATCTAGGTTTGGGCCTGGTTGCCCTTCTGGGTTGCGGAGGTCAGATCGCAGTTGCTCTGTGTAAAACCAGTACCCCCGTTCAATCCCCTAGATTAGGTAGCCGACCCCGAGAGATACGGGATAAGCCTAGGAAGATGATGACTTACAAGATAAATAAAAGTATCTTAACATTGTAACCAGATAAAACGCGCACCTGCGATATCTCTACGTCACCGTAGAGTCTGCTCAATTAATCGAAACACGAATCAAGCACAAAATAATCACGTCATCTACATACATGAATATCATCATGTTATACTCCTGAAGGCTGCTACAAAGTTGCATTTGCAATAACACCGGCTCAGATTATACTTTTATTTACAAAGCAAGGCAACAACTCGAAAATTTCAAATTCTTTCAGTTCTTATTTCAATCGTGATACGAACTAAAATTGCGTGGGAATTTTTAATTAAATGAAAACTGTAGACTGTACTCATAAACAGTACTATTCCATGTTGATGATGGTCAATTATTTACCTTCATTTTATTCGCATATCAAAGGGACACTTATCGAGATAGTGCAGATAATTTAAAGACTATTAATGGTAGATCTCATACTGTGTTGATGATCTGATGTTTTTCTTTACAATCATTACGTCTGTTCTCATTACAGATATCCGTTTTATAAAACATATTTACAAAATATAGATGAGTACATTTTAGGGCGGAGAGTGTGTTAGCCCCGTATTAAAACAGCACTGGAGATTGACAGCAAGTTGAGTTCGTATCCGAAATGTCATTTCAGTACAAAAAGGCTTGTCAAATCTATACTTAATATTGCTCTCAATCTTGGGATCACTTTGTAAATACGGGCCTTATTCTCTGAGAAATAAGATAATAGATCGCATTTGACCTTTTTTTACAGCTGAAATTATAGGGTTTAAATTCTTATGATGAAATATTTTTAGTATTTGTAGAGAGTTTTCAAATGTGTTTAATTATCTTGACTCCAATAATAGTACCCCAAAAGACCTGCTGCGCATTGTACATCAAATTGTGCATCTGATTTTGAATATTGTAGTTCTATAAAATGGGTTACAGTTACTAAGAAACAAGAATAAGTATCTGGTATAAAATACAAAAGTGACTAGCGGCTACTGGTAGTTTTTGTAGTGAAGTTTAACATTGAAATGTGACTGCGATTTGTGGCGCTGTGTCCACTCGATCGTGTAATCGGCGATTTTATCAATGGTAAGTAGAACACTACATTAACCAACTTATGAGCTACTGTAATACTAGATTAAGTACCTATGTTTTTGAAGAGCTTACCGTTTTACTAGCCTGGTATAGGTAATTGGAGTATGTACTTATATTCATATCGATTCAATAAAATCACATCTAAACCAAAATAAATTCCTCACATGTAAGTAAATACGTCTTATTGCAGAAATAGCTTTCGGACCTAGTTTTAAACGTCTTACGTTAAATCTAAAACTTACACCTCAAAAAAAAAACTTATTTAATAAACCTACAAAACGTGCAAAATAAAAGACGCAATTATGGTAAGATCGATTTGCGCTACCTAAATTCTGTGAAGTTACAAAAATAACAAAGGTCAGACCCAGACAAGGTCAAAATGAGACGTAAATATTTTTGGCCGTTGGTAATCATTATCATTACCGAGACAATGCGTTCAATTTATTCTGAACTGTCAATCACTACAATATAGTATAAAACAAAGTCGCTTTCTCTCTCCCTATATCCCTATGTATGCATAAATCTTAAAAACTACGCAACGTATTTTTAAGCGGTTTCTTTTAATGGATAGAGTAATTCAAGAGGAAGGTTTATATGTACAATACATGCATAATATACTAAATAAACCCTGATAATTTCCGTGCGAAGCCGGGGCGGGTCGCTAGTAACTTATATAAAATTGTAGAATATTAGAAGATAGAAGCCTAAATGGTTTTGTAGAGTTGCAGTATAAAGGACCATTTAGGTGAAAAATATTAAATTAAATATACTACTTAGGTAACCTTAAAATAAATGTAAAGACAGTATTTTTAGAAGAGCTTATTAAAATGGCATACCTACAAAGAATTGTTTTTCTTATAAATGTCTGCCATCTGGCGCCTCCTGGGAATTCTCTCAAGAATAATTCCAAGTAAGTAAATTTTAATAAAACCCTCTGGTTTATCGAAAAGCGATTAAGGAACGAGTCCTGAACGATGGCATATTTTATTCACCGTAACGGGTTTTTAAAATGTTACATTTTGTAGCTGTCAATTATTACTTTTAAGACTGTTGGTTATTATAAAACTGGTATTGAAGAAGTCTGAAACGATGATTCATATTTATATGTAGCATTAGTGAGCTTATGTGGAAATAAAACTACCTTAAAAGGAGGAACTTGCTGTTTGTTTTATTATTTGTTATATTATACATACATACATATAATCACGCCTTTTTTCCTACTCCTATGTTTCCTATCCCATTAGGGATAAAGGCGTGATTATATGTATGTATGTAGATTCCTAGGTCAGCTGGAATGCCTGTACTTTTATTTAAATTTGTTCCTGTTATGTGTTGACTTTATGTATTGCGTCGTTTGACTGTTCATTGTGTGCAAGATCCTGTTAAACAAATACGTAGGGACTTAAATTACTTTGGGAATAATTTTAACTTTATTCATTGTTATTTACTTAATGTACAAGAAGTTATTATAAATTAGAATCTGAATGATACAGCGAGAGAAAAATATAGAATGTACCAGCTGCATTTCTTTCCGGGCATGCTGTAAAAACCAGCTAAGGGTTCCGAGGGTTTCTGTATATTGCAATTTAGGCGATAGGCTGACAACCTGTAACTACAGCAACATACCTACAAATCTATCTTAAACAATCCTCAAAACTTTGTCAGACGTGGCGGAACGTCCTTTTTTAGATCGTTTACGCTCTGCCTACCCCATTAGGGATATGGACGTGATTATATGTATGTGTGTAGAATCTGAATGGTAATCTATGTCATAAATTATAAGGCATCTCCACCATGGTTGTGAGGTAATTAAACTGCATTACTCTTGATGAATTCTTCAGATTAATGTTCAGGAATTTGGGCCGCAAACGCGCCTTAATTCAGTTCAAGCTAGAAACATTACTTTTCTTAATAAGGGCATCGTTATTACACAAGTAAGTTTCTCTTATGTAGGTTTCATTATCCTTAACCTAAAATTGGATCCTATTTCTTAAGTAATATTAGTAATCATACTTAAGTGTAGCCTTAACAATGAGATACATTGAGTTGGTAGTTAGATTAGATATTGATGAAAAATATCTTATCAATATAACGATGTCGAATACGTGAAGTTACAGGTGTTTTTATAAACGAACTAAATAATTTTCTGTACCTAGTGATCAATCACATAATAATTTTATTCTCACTCCTATACTTTACTCCCATGCTAGCCTGGGAGCGAGAGAAAAACATAGATGTGCGAGCTGCATTTCCTTCCGGGCATGCTGTAAAAACCAGCTAATCCAAGGGTTTCAGTATATGGTAATTTAGGCGATGGGCTAACAACCTGTCACTACAGCAATATACCCACAAATCTAATACTATCTATCTTAAATAACCCTCAAAACTTTGTCAGTCGTGGCGGAACGACTTTTGTTGAGGTCGTTTACGCTCTGCCTACCCCATTAGGGATAAATGCGTGGTTATATGTGGATTTCTCAAACGAATCGCAAGCGTAATATATTTTCAAAACAAACCCAGTCTTGAAATCATATCTTGCTATCAGTGTGGTGGTTAATTAAGCGGCTGTTGATGAATTATCCAGACTACGAGGCATCCAGGCCAGATGCGCACACGCACTGTGTTGGACTCAATGAGTGTCTGTCTCGGGGTAAAAACATCGTCCAGATAGAAGATAAGATGACTTGCGCATGGGCACGTTTTATATTACTCCGGCGTCGAAATCTATGCATGAAACATTGATAGCCTGCATGGAAATTCTTTAATGTACTTACTTCATCTTTCCGCCATGTCTGTCTGATTGCATGTGATAATCGAAGGAAAAGACAGATTTTCATGCGGTAGTTCACTAAGGGACAAAATAATTCTGAAGAAGAGCTTAAGTGTGTATTTAAGATTTGTGTACACTCAATGAAGTATGATAATGATACTTCAAGCTGTCGTTGGAATATAATATGTTACGTTATGATATTTACTTCCATGCTGGACTGGGAGCGAGAGAAAAACATAGAATGTGTCAGCTGCATTTCTTCCCGGGCATGCTGTAAAAATCAGCTAAGGGATCCGAGGGTTTTTCTTTATTGAAATTTAGGCGATAGGCTGGCAACCAATCACTATAGCAATATACCTACAATATATCTTAAATAACCTTCAGTGACCTTTGTTTAGGTCGTTTACGCTCTGCCTACCCCATTAGGGATAAAGGCGTGATTATGTGTGTGTGTGTGTGTGTGTATAAATTGCAAGTGCTTGACTATTGACTTGCTCGTAGGTTACCTATTTGTTCCAGAAATTGTCTTATTATAAAGAGAAAATTAGCCATGGATAAGACGAGTGAAACTGCAGGACGGATAGCTGCAGCTAGTAAATACAGAAGCATGCGGCAAGCCTAAGTGTACTGAGATTAATTCAGAAGGTGATTTATGTAGGTACAAGCACGTTTAAACCAACGTGTTTATACCTTTAGCTTATACTCGGCTATGCATTAAAATTTAAAAATATATGATAAAGTTTTATACATACCTTGATTGTTGATTATTATACCTCAGTGTGCAAATTTGGATAACATAACTGCATTAAATTTAACATTCATTTGTACTTAAACTATTGTAGATGTCATATTCATACCATATACACTTTTTAACATAGCTTGAGCATCCTACCTAACACAATGTCAAACACATACATTTTTTGATAGTTATAAAGGAATGTCTTTAGCACCTGTGATGTTTTTAAATTACCTATCTGCTGCCAGACTCATGCCATGTGAAAATTGAGTGTTCAAATGACATTATGGAAGTTTAATTTTTCACTTCCATGCTGGCCTGGAAGCGAGAGAAAAACATAGAATGTGCCAGCTGCATATCCTCCCGAGCCTGCAGTAAAAACCAGCTAAGGGATCCGAGGGTTTCAGTATATTGTAATTTAGGCGATGGGCTGACAACCTGCCACTACAGCAATATACCTACAAATCTATCTTAAATAACCCTCAAAACTTTGTCAGACGTGGCGAAACGACCTTTGTTTAGGTTGTTTACGCTCTGCCTACCCCATTAGGGATAAGGCGTGATTATATGTATGTATTTCTTAAACGTCATATTTATGGTTTTACTCAGTGAAAAGACAATCAATTAAAATGAATTAAAATAAGTGTATCGTGGATAATTTTCATAGTCTTTGGTACATTACTAACGCATTCTCTACTAATGTAATAATCTATTGTCTTATATTTTATATCAAATACTTACTCTGTTTGTTTTCTAGACAATAATATAACAATGAATGTTGTCAAATTATTCGTTTTGTTTGAAGATAAGCGTAGGGAACAATAACAGCAAAACAATGAGAGACGAGGCACAGTCAACACAAGTAACATTCATCACATCAAATTCATGACTGTTTAAGTAATAAGTATTGTGGATTCTTGGTATTTAATCTTATAAACTTCTGTTTTGTTTGTTTGGCCGCTGTTTGATCTCAATTGACTTGGTTTTTGTTGTACGTGGAAGAATGGATTAACCTAACCCCGTTAGGGATATAAGGTAATTACATGTCACCCTAGCTCATTTGCGATTGAATAAAAACCCCTCTCATTGACGCGGCTTCCGAGAGATGGCGGTAATGTCGGCCGTCCCGGAGCTGAAGCATCCCGGAGCTTATTATAACCAGGAGTCGTTAGCCGGAAGTCGTCAGGCCTAACACGAAACTGCCAGTCACTGATGACCCTGATCACCCTGATGAGAGATCCCGTCCGCGGTTAGGTAGGTACATTATAATTAAACTTAGATAGATATACACATAATACGTATGTCCTAAATTTTAATATTTTTAAACATACTTCTTCTTCTTGTCGTGTCGATCGTTTAGGCGTTTTTATTTTCTTTTTTCTTAAATAAAGACATACTCGTACCCACAGAAAAGAGCAAAATGTTCATTATAATTTGGTCATTGCCAATCAGCTACCACCTTTCTGGGAGCATTAACTTGAAGGTTTCAGAACGTACCGAATTACTGTGATGACTAGTTGTTAGTAAATCGCCTGGATTTCAGTAAATTGAAATGAAGTCGTAACTACTGTCTGAAGAAAAGTTGTTACATTCTTGTTTTTTTTTATACCTTCCAATGGAAGTGGCAGCTACTATAAACATCATTCCAGCCAAATCACATACCCGTGTGCATCCACCGTTGAATTTTAACTTTTCGAGCAATTAATATTACCATAATGCCTCTCTCGGTACAGTTATGAAATTCATATAAAGGATAGCAATAATATAAACTTTTACCGAGTAATAAAACTGTGTTTATTTCGTTAAGAGCAGCTGGGGATTCCGATCCTTTTAAAACTCTTTTATGTCCGAGTGTAAAAATACTCGTGTGTTTTGACGTTCTATCCAAATCAAGCTGGAGATATATCTCATTGGCTTCAAACGAGATATACAGGGTGTAAAAAAGTACTAAGCCCGTATTGATAATAAGCACTTGATAGTGACCGCGAGTTTAAGTTCGTATCAGAAATATCATTTCAGTACGAAACAGCCTGATAATCCGTACTTAATAGTGCTCTATCCGATCCGTACTTAACTGCCTCCGTGGTCTAGTGGCTAGTGCCATGGGCTCCCGATCCGGAGGTCCTGGGTTCGATTCCCAGGGGGTAAAACACAAAGTTGATATTTGAGAATTTATCACTATGTGATTTTTTCCCTAGTTTGGGTAGGACATTGCAGGCTGAATCACCTGATTGTCCGAAAAGAAAAAGATTTCGTGCTTCGGAGGGCACGTTAAGCCGTCGGTCCCGGTCGCTGTCTATGATAGTGGTCGTTACACAAAACCATGTCAGAGGCCTGATAGTTGTGCTACTAGGCGGTTTAAAAACTCTGACACCAGGGTTCATCGGGTCCATAGACTCGATACCCACTCGACAGAAGAAGAAGAAGTGCTCTCAATCTTGAAATCGCTTTATAAATACGAGCCACATTTCCCTTACCGCATACTCTACTCTTATGATAATGAACGACTTTCCCTGAGCACAAACAAATTTACGCGAAAAATAACACGGCTAAATATGCTATTTCATACAAAAATGTTCAACTCATCAACAAAGTTTGTATGAAGTAGACCAAATCTATTGTGCTTAGCAAAAGTTGTTTGTTTTAATTATAATAAGTAGAACATGTGGTTGAAAGGAACTTTTTTTAACCCCCTGTATATGTCACTGGCTTCAAAGCTGAAGTCTTCTAGTGATTTAGAAGCGGTTAATTTGAGAGCTGTGAGCCTGTCGACACCTCTGCGTCGTCTTTTGACTCCGATGCGGAGAAATTATTGATTCTGTTTAATGTGAAACGAACGTCCGCAGATTTATGAGCATTTCATATCGTTTTTGTACATGCGTCACGCATACATAAAGTCACGCCTTTATTCCTAACGGGGTAGGCAAGGCAGAGAGCGAACCGCCTAGTAAAAGACTGTTTCTGACAAATATTAAGCGCAATTTTAGATAGAAAAGTGTATCGATATAGTGACAGGTTGCTTGAATTCCTTTACTAGCTTCTAGCATGTTCGGGAAGAGAAGCAGCTGGCACATTCTATGTTTTTCCAGCGCTCCTAGTCCAGGCTGCAAGATTTTGATGCGGAGAAATTATCGATTTTGTTTATTCTGAACCACCCGCAGATTTATGAACATTACACATCGGTTTTATAACGAAATTTAATTAGCCATTTATTATGATAATGTACTTCCTCAAGTAGGTAAGTACAAAACAGGTATAACAAGGTGTCGTACGCTCTATTTATTCTGCTTAAGTGAGCAATTGAACATGTCAGTTTTAAGTTATTGTCTTTTTGTGGTTTATTGAAGGTAGAGTGGTTCATAAAAGAGAATGTTTAAGTTTAACATGGTGTACTGGAAGGGAGAAAATGCACGGAATATCACAGAATCAGCCCTTTGTGGGCCCTTCTTCCCAGCCTTTTCCCGACTTTCACATTGTGGACTATCTAATTTAGAGAATTGCCTTCTTTTTCCTGTATGCGTTAGTAGTAGGAAATCCCGAGGGTGTTGGTGTAGTGCAATTTACGAAGAATCACTATTTCAATGTACACCTTATTTGTCATTTATGCCATACAAGGGGAAAACGGTTTTTTTATGCCGATGAAAGTCTGCCTACACCATAAGAACTGTGAGTAATGTTTGACCGAAGTCCTAATGCTAATTTGAGTAGGTCTATTAACTTTGTGAAGGGAGGTGTCAGCGTCAGGTGGCAAGCCTCATGCAAGGACAACTGATACAATCTCGAGTTGACTATATTGATATTGACTCTACATTATAGAATCTCCAAGTTTAAGTTCCAATATTTTGATAGATCGAGTAGTGATTTCAACTTTTATATGAAAAGTGTTGTCAAGACTTGGCACATTTTAACAGATTGTTTTTCGTAGGATCGCTTCTACATTTTAGAACTCTCAAGTTGAAAAGATTAAATATTTAATTAGGACAATGCCTTGCATAAAATTTTAATTATTAAAAGTCGTTAAAGTTAATTCGCTATGAAACATTAAAATTTTGTGAATTATTTTAATGAAAAACGTGTGATTTCGGTGTTACGCTTACGCAAGAACAGAATAGGAAAATTAAGTTATATTTTAACGTTTTGATTTTTATTATTATTTTTATAGTAGGTATCTAGGTGTTATAGTAGGTATTTAATGAAGATAGATAAAAATATCCAGAGAAAATATTCCAAAACTAATACTATATTACAAAAGTAATACTAGAGTTTAAAAAAAAAACGTTTCGTAGTCGTAGCTTTGCGATGTAGAGTCAATTTGTAAAATATTTAGAAAAAGTTACTAAACTATTATAACTTCACTTCAAAATATTTTGTAAACACTAAAATTAAATATAAATATTATTCAAACTCACTTTGACGATGAAAATATGAAGAAATTTTAATGAAGAAAAAATAGTCTTCCGGTGGTCTCGATCAGCGTAACTGAAAATCACATGGCATAGATCACAACACTGAACAGGCTCAAGTCACAGTCACTAGGGTCGTTATCGGTATCACTCGCGAGAGTATCAGAGGAGCTCTAGTCGAGACGTGCGGATCGATCCTCGCGCGGAAATGTTTTGATAAGGCTATGGTTGATACACACTGAGGCGGCAGAGGACGGGAGGGCCCGGCGTGCGCGGCACGACTGCCGCGGCGGTGTCGCCGGCGGCCCGCCGCGCCCGCTGCCGCCCCGCGCCACGCCGCCGCCGCGCCGACACACTCCAACAATAAGATCAGTTGTGCGAGCAAGTGCATCCATTCATCTTTTTGTGATCACTCCAAACTCTACGCTTCGATACGAGATCGTATTTTGACGCTTCTTTGATATCTCACTCAATATCGTTTGACCTGCGTGCTTAGCTGATTTTGAAGTCGTCTTGCGGTACGGCAAGTGAATTACTTATTAAATAATTCAATTCATGTAATTTCTTAGGAAAATAAACCACGGTTGCCTCGGGAAATAGTTACTATAGTAGGTAGCAGAACCAATAATGTGTACGAGTATAATGACATTACGGACAAACAAAGCACTTGACTCAAATCCGCACATGTTGTCTCCGCGGGGATATTTTCGGTTCAACGGCTCATCTAATTATATTTGTGCGTATTCTGCGAACGTCTCATGCCATTCATCATGTTCCCCATTCAATATAACCACAGCAATAACCGCATGTATGTGACAGAAACATTATACGGCAAACCAATCAAAACATGTTTAATTTGATTCATGATTTGAATTAGCATAGTAAACCATTATTTTGCTATCGTTGCGTGTTTTGTGCTGTAAACATAAACAGCAGCAGGAAGCGCTACATTATAACAAGATTATCGTCGGAAATGTCCAATAAATTATACGAACATTAGAAATTATAATTACGACACGTCCTCTTAAAATGTCGGCAGATTGGAAGTTCGTCGGAGTCATAAAATGATAAAATGGATTACCCGCGATCGAGTGGTTATGAAACCTGCGTGATAGAGAGCGGGTATGGTAAAATTTTACTTTTACAAGCAAAATCTGCGACGCATCAAAGACTTGATTGCCAGAGTTTCACCAGAATAGCTTTCATGTGAAAACTTTTATGGTTTACTGGAGTTTGCTTAAACTTGGCTCTATGATATAGCTCGTTTAACAACAACAGTCATCTCTAGAAGTAACTGACTCTACTTCATCTGGAATTATTTAAAATTTCCCAGTTTTACACGCTTCATATAAAATTAAATTAACTTGAGGCTTCACATGGTTAATTTGATAGCGCATGCCGTTTTAAATGCAAATTTATTTATTGGAAACAAAAAATGCGTGATATAAGATGAAATTTTGTTTCGATTACGAGTAGTGTTAATAAACTTAGGTTCTCATAAAACCGTGGTTAATCACATTTGCTGATTGACCACGGATATGGTTTGGCATGAGGTTTTTAAAGCAGTTTTTACACGGTCAAAGAAAGACCTTTAATTACATTTTGAAACGATGTAAAATTTATGACAAATAAGTGTCCTTCGGAAACATTTTATCATCATCATCTCCCCAGCCTTATCCCGTATATCTCGGGATCGGCTACCTAATCTAGGTGATTGAACGAGAGTACTGGTTATTATACAGAGCGACTGCCATCTGACCTCCGCTCCGCAATCCAGAAGGGAAACCAAACCCAACTCCGGATACATTTTATATGATAAGATAAACTTCACAAAACTTTTAAAGAAATATCGAAGGCGCGGTTGGTAGAATGATGGCACAGTATTCTAGGGTCGCTGGAACTCTGCTTATCTCGTAAGTGAAATAGGTATGAGTGTATTCTTATCCTTCAGTGTAATTTTGCTTTATTTGACGTAGTAGTTTGAACCACGTTGGTTCGCACGTATTTTGCGCACCCACGTGCCTTAGCGGTCGCTGCACTATCGCGCTATCACTATTCCTAATTTGAACTCAGACGAAGCACACATGGAGCTCCGCGCTACCCTCACTACCTCCTGCGCTGTTAGAACCACAGAGCAGTTGGTTTAAACAATCGAACATAGACAATGGGCTCGATTCTAGATACTTCCGGCTAAAACTAAAATTAAAATCTATCTGTCACAAATAATAAAATTTAAAAAGGACATGCGATTTAGATCTAGATTTTGACGCGCTTTTGCACGTTTCCCCAGTATTTCTGTCAATTTTATCAGCCATATCATATGACGGCGGGTAAAAATGACAGATAACGCATAAAACCACCGACTACAAATCAAATTCCAATGCTTTTAGTCTAAAAGTGACAAATAGATTTATTTGTATTTTAGTTTTAGCCGGCAAATCTAGAATCGAGCCAATTATGTGTATCGCCTTACTTGCTCTATCTTCATGCTGTATTACAATTTACTATCCATCCTACCTAAAAAACCCCACGAAATTTGCAGTAAAAAGGGCTATTATTAGACTGTTAACACTCTGCTTGCTCTAAAAGGAATACCTAAATCTTATCTATCCTACAACATCCAACTGTTGGGTAAAGGCCTCTTCTCCTTCCATTCTTCCCTGTTTTGGGCCTCGTGGTGCCAATATTCAGATAATACCTACATAGGCGTTAATTTATATTATCGTTATAATTGTCGGTTCTCCAGCATCACTCGATGGCACGAATTTTGCGTACCCACGTGCTCTAGCAATGGCCGCACTATCGCACTATCAATATTTCAAAAACGGACTCACTTGCTCTACATTCATTCTTACATGCTCACCAGATTTTATCTGATTGTTATCTAACTCAACTATGAGTGTTTGTTATGACGGTACTGACCACGTTTAGGCAAATGCAGTGTCTTTCTGTTACATGGAGAAATGACCCAATATTAGTGGCTGGCTGGAACTGGATAAGAAGAGCTGAATACCGATCTTGGTGACACAACTTGGAGTCGTGCTTTCTTATGATAGCGTATGTCAGTCTCTGCTTGGATCAAAATGTCTAACATCATGATAGCGTATGACGGTCAGTTCTTGGATGAACCTTCTAGGTCCAAGTTTATTAATCATTTTTCTTCGTCAGGGTCCATACATACATAAATATAATTACGTCTTTATCCCTCTTAGGGTAGGCAGAGCGTAAACGACCTTAACAAAGGTCGTTCCGCCTCGTCTGAAAAAAGTATTGAGGATTATTTTAGATAGATTTTTAGGTATGTTACGTCACGGTCCACAGTCGCAATATGGTGACACCCTTAGGCACTTTAGGCTTATGATGACTTTGACTTTGTATATTATCTATTTTCTATGAAAAAAATAAGCATTAAGCCGCGGATGAAACCACAGAGCGAAAAGGTACTGAGATGTAGCTATAGTCGGTATACTCGTATAATATATTCCCTCATGCATAATTCAGTGTTGTATTTTAATACTTTTTGCAGTTGCGAAATCTTAGGATTTAGCAGAATAATTGGAGTGTAATATTCGTACAGTCATAACGGTGTCTGAGTGAATTAACTAACTTTAACTTTACTTTTTTTTGCCATGCGTTTAAGAGTAGGTATGAGGTACGGTAAATTATCTATCTAAAAGTTTTAAAGAATTTTTATCTCTTATACATAACATAATGAAATTAACTGGTTGATGTATGTCTGTACATGGCAGCTTTAAGAAAAAATTACAATACCTAATCGTATTTTTTTTTGTAAAAGCCAGCTAAGGGATCTGAGGGTTTCAGTATATTGCCATTTAGGCGATGGGCTGACAACTTGTCACTACAGCAACATACCTTCAAATCTATCTTAAATAACCCCCAAAACTTTGTCAGACGTGGCGGAACGACCTTTATTTAGGTCGTTTACGCTCTGCCTACCCCATTAGGGATAAAGGCGTGATTATATGTATTAAATGTATTTTTTTATGCTGGACTGGGAGAGATAGAAAAACATAGAATGTTCCAGCTGCCCTTCCTTCCGGGCATGCTGTTGAAGTCAGCAAAAGGGACTCGAGGGTTACAGTGTATTGTAATTAATTCGATGGGCTGACAACCTGTCACTATAGCAATACATATTACAATCTAAAATTGCCCTCAATTTTTGTCAGACGTGGCGAAAGCGCCTTTTACGAGGCGTTTAACGATCTGCCTACCCCGTAAGGGATAAAGGCGTGATTTATGTATGTATGTATGTATGTAAATGTATTTTTTTGTCTGTCTGTATGTTGTACTGCACGGCTGCAGCAGTTTTCATAGATGATGTGGTACAGCTGTAAGTCTGACTTAAAATATTATAGATAGATCCTAGGCTAGATTTTAGTGCGGTAAAACATCTTACTCCCATGGGAAAATCTTCACCAACGCGGATAATGTCGCAAGGCGGATAGCTGATTGTAAATCAAAAGTAGAACGTTGTTCTAATGAAGTTATTTCAGCAATTAGAGCATTTCTAAACAACTCTGTAATCATCTACATTGTTACGGTTAAACTAAGATTTATAGTAGTCATTAGTGACTCCAGTAGCTTTATAGTCCGAAAGAATTCCCCTAACGTCTATTTCTCATAATGTCTATTTGTCATAAATGTATCTGTCACAATATTTACAGGGTCCATTTATCTGAGAATTTACGCAACGTCCTGCCATCTGCCGACAGCAAAGACTTATCATCCTGTAGACGTCGCATTATACATGATAGGTGGAGCTCCAGATAATAAAGTTTCTGAGTGATCATCAGTGATCCTTTGATCGTCAATGTCACATATCTATTCTAGAGAGCAAGTGTAATAAGGAGGATTTATTTTGTAATAAATAGGCCCCTATTTAAAACTTTTTAAAAGATTCTTTAACAAGTTTTTTACTTTTAAAAATATAGGCATAATATTTATTATGCCGCGGGTCAAACCTTACAATGGAAAGCTAAAAGTAAGTGAAAAAGTAGGTGAAATATGAAAAGGTACGATTCTGCAGTAGTAAATAAATTAAGTCAATGAACAAATTTTTTGTAGTATTTGTAGTGCCAGTTGTATCTTGATTCCATAAGTAATTGTTCTGTGTATGTTCCTGTGTATATAAACTGTTCAATAAATAAATAAATAATATTTTATTAGGTAAGTATTAAAAGCCCAGTTTACAAATTCCGATCTTTGGCAGGAACGCTATCAGCTATGAATGAATTGCGCGAAACATTTCCTGACAAAAAGGAACATCGAAACGCAGGTACACGTTTCGTTAATTGCTTACAACAGAGGTTGACTAACTTGGCTCACCTTGGTCCGGTATGCGCGGAAAGTCGTGCAGCGATGCGCATGTTACTAATACGTTTACATTGGTACAGGGGCTCTTTTCATAAAATTACTATTTACAAATTACATGTAGAATACGATATACATTAACTACGTGGCACAATTGTCTCTAGTCTAGTTACCTTAAAGGTTTTGCGGCTGCGCAATGTACATGGAAATTGTACTTACTTTGTAATTTGAAAATTGTAGCTTTGTGGTGAATAGGTGAAATATTTTGTTTGTCCAGATGGTGACGGGTACTAAGAGGTTTTGGAAATTAGAGCAAGTAATAAACAGTAAAAGAAATAGGAGTGAAAATTGTGTTTCAAGTAATTTAGAGGGAGAATAGTAAGTATTCTTGCATTTTAGTATTCATACATACCTACACGTCAAAAACTTGTTGGTACTCGTAGTTATTTAGGTTTGTAATTGTTTATGTACAAGGTTTTAGCACTGGAAATGTTTGGTGACCACATAAACTGCTTTAATTAAAACTTAAAGACCTAGAATACTACTAAATTATTCCGAAGAATGTCTAGCAACAACCTCAATCAACTGTAAGTGCACAAACAACCATGCTGCGCCCGCGCCGGTGGCTTACTTCATCGCTTGTCCTAAAAATGAGCCAGTTCTGGTTTCACTATTTACCTCACAATTGTTGAGAAATACCAACCTTTCTTCTTTCACATTCAAACTTTATCGCAGTACAAATATCTGTCTTGTTGCTGACTGAATCAACATTACGAATGAACAATCAGGAAGTTGAAATAGAAGTTTTGTTTTCACAAAACATGAACTACATTTCCCTGATTAATTTCATCGCGTATTTCATGACTTTTACGAAATGGTTTCAGAAAGAACTCATACGCATCCGCACTGACTTCATACAGCATACTTATTTCTTCAATTATGTTGTAGTATGTAGTTAAATACTACAGCTTCCTCCGAATTTGTTTTACGAAGGATACAAGAGTAGTTAGCATTACGAAAACAGTCCAAGAATGCAGTTGGCAGGTAATTAGGGTTATATCAGTCCATAAATTACTTTTATCAAAGTTGCCAAACCTATCAGGCTTCCGATGAGAATGGGGCAAGTAGGAGGTGGGCGTGAGGCAAGGAGTATAATAACCTATGGAGTAAACATGCCCCCGCAAATGCACTCACCAAACAATATAGTCCATTTTTTGGTTGTCAAAATATTTCTGCCAGTATTCTAACACACTGATTGGCCAATTGTTCAGTTGCATTGCGTCATATTTGAGTCAGCCAATAGCAGCCCAAAAAATTTTCATTTCCCCGCTATTAAGCGGTGAGCTCCGGTGTACCATATAATGGAATATGCATAGCGACACTGGATTAGTGGGGCATTGGGCTAATCCGTATATTCTACTTTAACAAAACTGTATGAATATTTACTCCATAGGTTAAGTCCTCCTTGACGTGAGGTAAGGTTGCAACACCGTATCCTGCGTGTGTGTGTGGTGGTGCCTTATAATGGGATGTGCATACCGACACTGGATTAGTGGGGCATTGGGCTCATCCGTATTCTACTTTAAAAAACTATGAATGTTCTCTCCATGGGTGAAGTCATCCTTGGCATAAGGAGAGGTTGCAACACCGTATCCTGCGTGTGTGTGATACTGCGCTATAATGGGATGTGCATACCGACGGGCTCATCCGTATTCTACTTAAAAATACTATGAATGTTCACTCCATGGGTGAAGTCCTCCTTGGCGTGAGGTGAGGTTGCAACACCGTATCCTGCGTGTGTGTGGTGGTGCCCTATAATGGGATGTGCATACCGACACTGGATTAGTGGGGCATTGGGCTCATCCGTATTCTACTTTAAAAAACTATGAATGTTCTCTCCATAGGTGAAGTCCTCCTTGGCGTGAGGTGAGGTTGCAACACCGTATCCTGCGTGTGTGTGGTGCTGCCCTATAATGGGATGTGCATACCGACACTGGATTAGTAGGGCAATGGGCTCATCCGTATTCAACTTTAAAAAACTATGAATGTTCTCTCCATAGGTGAAGTCCTCCTTGGCGTGAGGTGAGGTTGCAACACCGTATCCTGCGTGTGTGTGGTGCTGCCCTATAATGGGATGTGCATACCGACACTGGATTAGTGGGGCATTGGGCTCATCCGTATTCTATAATATATATATATTATAGTTTGTACACGACAGTTACAAAACGTGGGTTAGCGGTTGCTGCGTAACCTTTCCGATTGGCTTACATTGTTTGTCTAAAATTAATATTAACGGGTGTAAGGGACAGCATACCTAAAAGTAAATAAAACTGAACAACTTACACCATGTAATTCTCAACAGGTATAAGGTTAGGTTGAGAGTCACTTGTGTAATTAGCTCGATTTGAATCTAAAATCTAAATGATAAACTAAATTTAAATTCGATAAATTAATTCGATTTGCGATGTTTTTAAAGTATTTAAATAATCGAAAATACCTGTAAAACGAATTATGACAGGGACAAGTATCTAAAGTAAAGATATTCTGTATTTTATCTAGATTTCATGCATTATCTGGCTAGAGATAGAGAGTGAGTGGAATAACCTCGCGTTCGAAATGTCGGTGCAAAGAATTTAATCTTAGATGGATTGATTTTCTAGCGTTAATGGAATCACGTAGATACGTAGTTAGTAATTTATCATTTTATAAATTAAATCAACGTCATATCGTTGAAAATAACTCCATACTTTTCATAAATCATCATCTCCCTAGCCTTATCCCGTATCTTACGGGGTCGGCTACCTAATCCAGGGGATTGAACGAGGGTACTGGTTGTTACACAGAGCGACTGCCATCTGACCTCCGCAACCCAGAAGGAAAACCAGACCCAATCCTAGATTACTTTTCATAAATATGGCCTTATTAATAAATATGGCTTATTTTGTGATGCTAGGCCAAATCGAAAAAACAAACTAGAAGAATACGCAATGCGCGAATTCTATTTAAATATGTAACAAAACTAATTTTAGTGCATTAGCGAACAGAAATCCAACAAATTTTACATTATTTTGACATGAAACGGAACTGACAGAAAAAAAAACTTACTACGATACTGATAACAAATTCCAATGTTACGAGTATTATCAACATTGCTGTAACTTTCCTCGCTATGACTACGCCACGCTACGAGACATTCATACATAAAAACATTCGCAATAACATAATCTCTTAGGTTATATGGTCTACTTTTTCTTTGTCCTAATTATTTCCGTAGAGAAGGCTTGGCAGTTGGCAGCCAAGTTGGTTTGTAAAAATTGGTTGCTGGCGCCAGCTCGACGGAGCTCTAAGTAAGCCGGGTTCCGGGATGCGTCCGTGTTCCCGTTACATATGGAAGTGGACGAGTTAATACATAATACGTAGAAACAGTAAGGAATAATAAAATGTCTGCGTAAAGCAAATGAAACTGGCCTTATACGTACCTACATACATACATACATATATCTCTAACCCTTATCCCTAACAAAACGACCTAAACAAAGGTTGTTCCGCTACGTGTCAGAAGTTTTGAGGGTTATTTAAGATAGGTTTGTACTTTGTAGGCATATTGATGTAGTGACAGGCTGTCAACCTTTTGCCTAAATCACAATAATCTGAAATTCCCTTAGCCGGTTTTTGCAGCTGACACTTTCTATGTTTTTCTCTCGTACCCAGGCCAGCATGGAAGAACGGACATGCACCACAGATTTAACGAAACGGATTATATTACCTACGAACCAACCAATATTCAAGGGATGACACGCTTTTGGTCAAAGGATGTAAAGTAAGTAGAAGACATTTACTTACTGCTCTTTATTTCATTATATTGTGCATAGTTACTAATGGGCATATCTCCGTGGTCTAGTGGCTAGTGCCATGGACTCCCGATCCGGAGGTCCTGGGTTCGATTCCCAGGGGGGAAACACAAAGTTGATATTTGAGAATTTATCACTTTGTGAATTTTTCCTCAGTTTGGTTAGGTCATTGCAGGCTAAATCACCTAATTGTCCGAAAAGAAAAAAGATTTCGTGCTTCGGAGGGCACGTTAAGCCGTCGGTCCCGGTCGCTGTCTTTGATAGTGGTCGTTACTCAAACCATGTCAGAGGCCTGATAGTTGTGCTACTAGGCGGTTTAAAAACTCTAGGGTTCATCGGGTCCATAGACTCGATACCCACTTGACAGAAGAAGAAGACTAATGGGCCTTTAAAAGGTTATTGTTTGTGGCTAGTGTTGGAAGATTAGTTGCCTCTGTGTTCTAGTCGTCGAACTCTCGGGAACTTGATTCGGTGATCGTAAATTCAATTCCCACGGGGGAACACAAATTCCCACTTCAATTTATCATTTTGTGAGATTGTTCTCACTTCCAAGCTGGACTGGGAGCGAGAGAAAAACATAGAATGTGCCAGCTGCATTTCTTCCCGGGCATGCTGTAAAAACCAGCTAAGGGATCTGAGGGTTTCAGTATATTGCAATTTAGGCGAAAGGCTGACAACCTGTCACTACAGCAATATACCTACAAATCTTAAATAACCCTCAAAACTTTGTCAGACGTGGCGGAACGAGCTTGGTTAGATCGTTTACGCTTTGCCTACCCCATTAGGGATAAAGGCGTGATTATATGTATGAGATTGTTCTCAACGTATGTCGTGCCACGATTTGCTGCGCTAGGTATCTGAATTCGACTTTACTCTCATCTCAAAGGTAAACAAGTTAGTATTCTGTCGTGCGCTTCGATACTGATAGACTTGGCGACTTTGATCGAAATTGTTCACGAAGTGGTTCGACACCTTTGAGAGGTAATCTAAAGTTTCTTTGAGTTGTTTTTTTTTTATCAGCTCTTGGAACTAATAAGTAATTTGTAGTTTCTATCCAGCCTACAATAGGTCAATCTGAACTTATTTTCTAATAATATCTAGAAGTGTAAAAACAACAATGAAGACAGAAATAAAATCGATCAAAAATCACTAGAATGTACATTTATGAAGATAGACTGTCTATCTCTTTCTTCGAAACGATAATTTTTATGAAAGTAGTAATAATACTACCATAAACGCTACTTTCATGTGACGTTAAATCGAGCTTCACTTTTAAGAAGAGACTGAAAGAGCATTTTATGACCTATCTATGACGTATATAATTATATTTTATTTTATCATTTATATATATGAATATGTATTAGTTTATTATAGTATGTTAATATGTGTATTAGTATTATTATATAAATTATACTAACTATCTGTTCCCGTGAATTTCCCATCTTTTATACCCATTAGGTTGGCTGGAAGACATCTCTTATAGAGATAAGCTCGGCTGTTGTTTATTTTTTTAAGTTGAACTGTATTTTTAATTTTTAAAACAATAAAGAATATAATAATAAATTACAGGTCGGACCTCTCTTTTTAAACAACACTTTAAAGCATTATAACTCGTAAACTAATAAATATTTTGCGAAAATTCTTTCATTTCTGTTTATTTATAGTGACGATAATACTTACTAATACTTTTATTAAAATCATGCATATTCCTTATTGTTTAGAAACTCGGGATCAAAAAGTCTATGAAGCCATGAGACCACAGAGGCAATCTGTAGCAAAGTTAAAGGAATACCTAAAATAAAAAACATAGGTACTTATAAAATATTGCAAACTTGCTAAAATTCTACCCTAAAAGTGGTAGGTACAACCTGCTCCCTTATGAATTTTCCCTTGGAAATATTATATTTACGGAATGGGTTATAGTTCCATCTTTCTATTATTTAGTGCTTGTGCGGTGCCTAATAGATGTAGATTATAATATACACATTAACAGCACATTACTTTCTACATAACATACAAACACAAATGCACATAATGTGCATTGTGCAGTGGCTAGGCTATCATTGCGCGGACTTCTTGAACCGTGCGAGGTGAATTTGCGTCACTATTGGTGCATTGCATACGCATTTACTACGCTAATTTAATTTACTTACATGCGGACAACATATTAAACCCTTGTTCATACTAGTTTCTATGTATATGTTTGATATATTTATTAGCCAACAATGTGAAATAAAATAAATACAATACCCATATTTGACTATTTGAATGGAACTATTTGAAGCTGTATTTTTTTCATTGATATAAAAGATCTACGAAAACCAGATTTGTAAATTTTGAATGGAACGTAAATAATTTTGCATGAAAGTATTTTTTGTTCCTGTGATGTAAAAGTTCTATGATTTCCAGGTACACAATTTAAATTAATCGATTTAATGATTAATCTTTTTTTATTTTTTGAATTTTCTCTTACATTTTTTTTAATATCAGAGAATTACAAAATTACAATACAATTCATAAAAAAATAAAACTAACTTAATTTCTAAAAAATAAAACTACAAACACCAACCAACCTCCAACGCATCTTCATGAGGTAAAGTGCCCAATAGGCTGGCAGCATTCTCCCTTGCTTAATCTAAATACAAAATAATATATATATTTTAATATATATATTATTTTGTCTACAAACTTACACGGAGGACCAGAAGAAGAGCAGTGAGTGAAATATTGTGTTGTCATTAGTGTGTCCTAACCCTTATCTTTATCCTAGTCAATTAACTTAGCTAAGTTCTAGGTCAAACGTAAACACATTAACTCTACCTGCTAAATCGATAGATATTTACGCCGCAATAATGTAGTCTAAATAATACATTATATCAAAGTTATTTGACATTATAATGAAGAAATATTAGGTAGGTAATTAAATTCTTGTGTTCCATGCAGGGTCTGTTTGAAGTTTGGTATACTTACCATATAATTAATTAATATGAAGTATTTGAATTGTAGCTATAACAAGAAATTAAAATCACTTTGAAGTTTATGAAACAATTCATCATGTAAATCTTTTCCAAACATGCTGGATGCTCAGTTGCAAATGATGGCATACTAAGATAATAATATTATAAAATTGTACGTTTGTATTAACAAGATCTTATCAAAAGTTCGTTACCAACATGTGCGCAACACGTTTCAGACGCTCTCCGTAGTTTGGTGGTTAAACTAAACATTGCTTTATAGATGTAACGTGAGGTTAAAGTACTCTTAGGTAACGTTAGTTATATTAATTGGTGGTGTTTTTGATCTCGTAGCCTTGCGTGAGGTTCCATTTACGGGCATTACAGGTGGAGGCAATCTTCTTGAGTAGGTATGTAGTGTAGTGGGATGTGAGCGCGACGCGGGAGGCAAACGTTATCTAATCTACGAATATATTCAATTCTTCCATGCTGGCCTGGGAGCAAGAGTAAAACAGAATGTGAAAGCTGCATTTCCTCCCGGGGATGCTGTAAAAACCAGCTAAGGGATCCAAGGGTTTCTGTATATTGTAATTTAGGCGATGGGCTGACAACCTGTCACTACAGCAGTATACCTACAAATCTATCTTAACAACCCTTAAAACTTTGTCAGACATAGCGCAACAACCTTTGTTTAGGTCGTTTACGCTCTGCCTATCTCATTAGGGATATGTATGTATGTATGAATATATTCAAATGTTATATTCTTGACTCCGTCGCGCCCCGTACCTCACCCCCGAAATTACTTCAAGAAGTATGCTCCCGTCTGTACACAAAGCTAGCAGACGATTTATATTACGCCATGAGAGTTTGCAGCAGGTGCTCAAATGTCCCGCAGCAGGATTCCAATAGCAGTCCATCAAAAAACTAGAGTTTACGAGGACAAGCGCACCGGCGGCCGAGACAATTAACTGGCTGAAAAATGTCACCCGACATCCTCACGCGAAACCAACTAGACACCTGTGTACCTGTGTGATGTGAACCACTTTTAATGACCCGTCCGGACGAGTAATTCAGCTTCATTCGTTCACGATTCCCGCTCTTTGCTTATCTACATCACACGTTCCGCTGTATAACGATGTAGGTGATTGAAGATTGAAGCCTCGCACAATCTTTTCACATGCATAAACTATAAAGAGCACGTGCCGGCGGTTCGTTTGCTATTTTCTCGTATTTTCTGTGTGCGGTTGACAGCCGCCGCGATGTCATACGACGTTGACAAATCGAGACACGAACGCGGTGCGACGTTCGGCCCTTTGACGAGCCTTCATTACCTGGAGACACTTCGCATCGAGTCGGGGGAAGAAAGGCAGGAACAACTTAGCTTGATTACTAGCACGAGACGCGAGCGCTTCGTTTGCATTCCATCATGTCGTGATAGATAGAATGTGAGATATTCAGTTAATCCGAACATTCCTTCGATACAGTGCATTATATTTACGCGTTCGTGACAAGAAGTAATCAGACAGATCAATTTTGTGGTTGACTGATAAATTAACGCTAAATTAAAGTTTGTTCATGTTTTGTAAACAAAATATTTTCTTTAGTTTAGTGAATATTTATGCTTACACAAATTTGGACGCGTTTTTAAAGAACTTCGATTTAATCCGATGACTGCGGGCAACTGTCAAATTTAATTGACAGTCATAAATTTATTTTGAATTGTCTTATTTTCAGTGCTCTTCTTCTTCTGTCGAGTGGGTATCGAGTCTATGGACCTGATGAACCCTGGTGTCAGAGTTTTTACACTTCGAGTTTTTTTTCGGTGCTCTGAAACATTTGGGTTTAGGGATTTTGATTGAAATGATTGACATTTATTTTACTGTTTATTACAGCGGCCATTGAAATGGTCTTGCAAAAACCAAAAGTCTGATTTGACGACGTATTCAAATTAGGATGACATGCATTTATTCAGTAAAGCTTTTTCAAAAATTTACATCTTAAATTATGGTACTTTATGTGGTCGTCAATCTGTTTTTTTTTCTAATATTATCTGTATATTTTTATAGACATAGACTGAAACTGTGTATTAATTTGTTTGCTCTACCATGATCTAACATTCAGTAGCAACTATAAGCATCCATTAAAGACTGATTGCCGGTGGAAGTATCAACATTAGCATTTATAATGAACAAGTGGGTTCTATTCAATATGATAAGAATACTAAACGCGTCAATTAAATGGATTCCTATGCAAATTCAACACGTTTATTGTTTATCTTTCGTAGATATCTTCTTGTGCAAAATTGATAATCAGTTAAAAAGGTAGATGAAACAAAATGGCATTTTATAAAGGTGTGATCTCCAAACAGCTTTTTCCTTATGTCTTTTTTATAAAATCGATATATTTAAAAATATTTTTGATAATTCGTATACGTAAATTAGTCCCGATCTGAACATTTCATTAGTGTAACAGCATCTCTTAATTGAAAAGCTGATTATAAAGCTAACTGGATGTCATTACTTAACCAAAGAGGGCCTCATTTTGATGAGCGTTGTTTTTAAGTATGCAACTTAGGAAGAACCCTTTGGCGTTATGTACTAAAATGTTTACGTTTGAAGTGTTCGGATCTTATTTTGATATCATTCGACAAAGTTCTTTAAAAATTTAATCCCTAGAAAAGAAAGTGAGACTAAAGGTTAGACCGCACTAAGACGTAGCTGCAGCGGGGAGGCGCGGCGCGGTACTGCGCGACAAATAATTCTTAGTATTAAAATGTATGACATGTACCGCACTGAATCGGAACTGAAGCTGCAGCGGAGCGGCGGCGCGGCGGGGCACGTCAGCGAACAAATGTCAGTTCTCATTAACATACATTTTGAAAGATTTTGTCGCGCAGTGTCGCGCCACTGAAGTGCCGCGCCGTGCCGCGCCGCGCTTCGCCGCTCCGCTGCAGCTATCGTCCTTGTGCGGTCTACCTTAATGGTGGCCTAAAAATAATACGACGATAGAATTTTGTTCTCGATTGTCGTGTTTTTGTATCGTTTATCATTTTTGCGACTGCATGTTACATAATAATATGGACTAAGTAAACTTTCAAATGAGAAGTGAGTAATTAAGTATTAGGTACATGTTTTTTCTACAAATTCGACATTCACAGCAAAACTAACTAAGTACAATCCGTATAAACCGACATAGCAACATACTCCTAAGTAATTTTTTGCAAGCAAGCGATGGGTGTCAGACACGGTAGCATTGGCTTGCTGGTCGCGTCCCACGGCTCACGTAACCTCCTCACAGTCCTCACATGGCACAGGAACTGACTCAGCGACCCTCCGTGCCACAGCCCACTCCTTTCACGACCAAACCTTCCTCTAACCTTTACTATTATAGCGACGTGACGCAACACATCATTATTTAAATGTGTCGTAGGAATATTTGATAATTCGAATCTTTGCGAAAATCCTAGGGATATTCCGGAGACTCGGGTAATTAAACAATAGTGAAAACAAAATCTTACTGGAAAAATATAGGTTCTGTGCGAAAAAAAGGAAACGTTTCATTAGTATTTGACATCCTTAATTCTGATTGGCAATATTTTTGCTCACTGCGTTAATGATTGTCATTCAAGATCAGTGGAGATCTTGTTTTTGGCGCGCAGACCGACCAATCAGCATTCTAATTTCATAATAACCAAAGTTTCGTTTTGCCATGTTACTAATAGTGACTCGTTTATAAATAGAGGTCAATGGTGTAGTGGATAGGGCCGCTGCCTCCTGAGCGGGAGGTCGTGGTTCGAATCCCACCACGTACCAATGTGTTTTTAGATTTTCGAATTTCATTGGTACGTTTATTCGGCGCTTTTCCGCGCTTCGGAAGGCACGTTAAGCCGTTGGTCCCGGTTAATATCATTTAATACCGTAGTTATTAGTCGTTAAGCCATATCAGAGGCCAGTGCTAAGCATTGGCGGCTTGAAAACTCTGACCTAATCTAGGATTGGGTCTGGTTTTCCCTTCTGGGTTGCGGAGGTCAGATGGCAGTCGCTCTGTGTAAAGTGTAAGGCTAGGGAGATGATGACTAATAGTGACTCGTTTTTTTCCATGAAGATTAAATTTTTTTTTCAGTAAGTCGATGTTTTTATTTTAACCATTGCCGTGTTTTTTCCCTAGGATGTTCGTGAAGATTTGAATTATCAAATAATACTACGACGCATGATTTGCACCTATAGAACCTTATTTGGGTACGAGTCTACTGCCTACTGTTAATCCTTTTGTTATTTTAATAATAGAAGAATCGATCGATTAGTTGTTTCATGATGCGATTGTAGAATTCAAATACAGTTCTATTGTCTTCGTTTAGTTTACATAACAAGATAAATATTAAAAGCTGATGTCGAGTTTATGGCTTGACATTTCTGCAAAGTTGTAAAGTTGAACTCAATTGAATTCATTCGATTACCTACACATAGTATTTTTTCTGTATTTGCGAAGACTCTTTAAGCCGTTGGTCTCGGTTCACATTGTTGAATTCCGTAGATATTAGTCGCTAAGCCATGTCAGAGGCCAGTGCTAAGCATTGGTGGCTTGAAAGCTCTGACCTAATCTAGAATTGGGTCGGGTTTTCCTTCTGGGTTGCGGAGGTCCGCCAGATGACAGTCGCTCTGTGTAAAAACCAGTACCCTTGTAACATCCTCTAGATTAGGTAGCCAGCCCCGTGAGACACGGGAAAAGGCTAGGATGATGATGACCTACACATAATATTTATTAATTGAAAATACAAGATATCAACGTGTAACAGAAAGAAAGCACCCACTGAAAGAAAACAAAATACATCAGTTTCTTCGTCTTCTTAGCGAGTGTATTCTCGAGTCGAACAACGACCCGAAGAACCCTGGTGTCAGAGTTTTCAAACCACAAAGTAGCACAGCTATTAGGCCTCTGGCATGGTTTGAGTAACGATAATTATCAAAGACAGCGACCGGGACCGACGGCTTAACATGCCCTCCCCCTGGGAATCGAACCCAGGACCTCTGGATCGTAAGACCATGGCTGTGACCACTAGACCACGGAGGCATTAGCTGATATCGCATTTAGTATGGGAATTGGGAACTCTCATTTATTTTTTCGGTCTGCGATCTACGTTCCTAGGGAAAAATTGTTCTTGTTCATGGGCAGATTAACATCCTTCAAGGTTTCTGTTACACATACATACATATAATCACGCCTTTATCCCTAATGGGGTAGGCAGAGCGTAAAAGACCTAAACAAAGATCGTTCTGCTACGTCTGACAAAGTTTCGAGGGTTATTTAAGATAGATTTGTAAGTATATTGCTGTAGTGACAGGTTGTCAGCCCATCGCCTGAATTGCAGTATACTGAAACACTCTTCCCTTAGCTGGTTTTTACAGCATGCCCCGGAGGAAATGCAGCTGGCATATTCTCTCGCTCCCAGTCCAGCATGGAAGAAAGTTTCTGTTACACCCTGTACAATTACATGGTTGCACAATGCTCTACTCAGGAATGTTCGTCGGTCAGTTTTAGATCGGAGCAGTAACGTTTAGATGTTGACCGTGGCGACGCATATGGCGGTGTTTAGAGCTCATAAACGGCTATCGGCAAATAAGCTTGTTTATAAAGTGCGGACGTGCGCGTGCGTCGGAATGATTGTGTACAAATTATCGCGCGTGAACGACCGACTGTAGTTTGTTGCACTCGAGTGACACCGGCCGGCGCAGGCGCAGCCGCGGACTTAGCACGGCGAGGCTATGAGTGCCTATGTACTATTATGAGTATGACATTGCGTGTGCCTTAAGAGTTTAAATATAAGGAACCATTGAAGAGTTGAATCACTCACTTGCCACACTGTGATTGCTCTGTGTTATTATGATATGACATACGAGTGCCATAGAGTTGAACTGAACTAGTTACCTAAATAGGTACAAGTACATACATACATATAATCACGCCTTTATCCCTAATGGGGTAGGCAGAGCGTAAACGACCTAAACATAGTTTTGAGGGTTATTTAAGATAGATTTGTAGGTACTAGTTATATTGATGTAGTGATAGGTGGTCAGCCCATCGCTTAAATTACAATATACTGAAACTCTCGGATCCCTTAGCTGGTTTTTACAGTACGCCCGGGAGGAAATGCAGCTGGGCCCATTTTATGTTTTTCTCTCGCTCCCAGGACAGCATGGAATAAAGGGACAAGTACGATCAGAATAAATTACATAAACATGTCTTTTTATAAAATAATCGATAGAATTTATGATGGGGACAAGCCAGTAGAAGTAACATAGGTAAGTAAAGTATCAAACACACATTAATTTATTTATTACATCACCGATGGCAGCCTTGATTTGTCTACTCATTGGTCACAAGTCTTTTTGCAAGTTTATAACAGGACACCATTTTAAGCCGAAAACAACTGAATGTACCTATCCAAAGGTTGCACAATCGTCAATTTCTACAAACAAAATGTTTCACACGAATATCGTAGTCATGCTTTTTTACAATCAGTTCGCGCAAAAAACATACGACTGTCAGCGGTTATGCTCACTCGTTTGTTTTTGTACGCCTCTTGTTATGTCGCGTGTTTTTACTAACATCAACGTAAGCTCTGCCGGTAATAAACCGGATTTACAATAGAAATTTTGTTTTATGAAACCTAAAAACTAGAAAAATTACAGACAAAAAAACAAATCTGAAAATACGTAACAACAAAATTCTGGATGTGCCCTATTAAAATAATAAAATGAGAAATGGCAGGAGATAATCAGCTGATTTGATTTTACACATTATCTTTCAACTGCCAGTTGGTTAGCTAGAACAGATCTCTTCATAGAGATAAGTTCACCCTTGCATACCTTTCTGTAAACTTCATTTCTTGTGTTTTAATGCAATAAAGAATATATATTATCGGGCATAAATCCAGTAAGACAGTATCAAACATAGTAAACATTTCGATTTTAGCAGGTGGCACCTAGAACCAAGCTCCCTTTAAAATATGACTACGTGTATAGTATAATAATAAGTATTGAAGTGCGGACGGACTTTCTACGGTGATGATTCTCTCCAATTAGCGGAATGATTGGCGGGTGTTGAGCATCTTGCGCCCGCGCACGCCACGCGACACACTTACTCTTGTTACGATTCATGCGGTTTTCACAACAATGGTGTAGCAGGAAACGTTGTGGTGTGGTTCCGCTAGTGTCGACGACGACTTTTGATATAACATGTGGTTGGTTTTTGTTTCACTTGTACGAACAACATTCACGCAAGACGCAAGCAAATGGGCTCGGTTCTAGATTTGCCGGCTAAAACTAAAATTAAAATCTAGTTTTCACTTTCAGACTTAAAACATTGGAAAAGGACGGGAGATCTATTCTCTCCAGTTTTAGATTTACAGTCTGTGGTTTTATGCGTTATCTGTCATTTTTATCCGCCGTCATATGATATGGCGAATAAAATGGACGCATTTCTGTCAATTTTATTCGCCGTATCATATGATGAAACGTGCAAAAGCGCGTCAAAATCTTGCGGACAATGTGTAAAACCATAGAGTATAAATCGCCCGTCCTTTTTTAATTTTATTATTTTGAAAGTGACAGATATATTTTAATTTTTATTTCTAGCCGGGGGAATCTAGAATCGAACCCAATAAGTACTTATTTATTATTATAAATTTAAGGTCCATATTTATCTTCTTCTTCTTCTTATTTATAATCAGCTCTCAAGAGTGACAGTGAGTTTGAGTTCGCACCAGAAATGTTATTTCAGTATAAAACGGACTGTCAAATCCATACTTAATATTGCTCTCAGGCTTAAGATATCTTTATAAATATGAGCCTAAGTATGTAAGGAATCTCTTGTTAATAGCCTTTTCTCGGTGTCATGTTTGTACTCATATCCCCTTTCTGTTGCTGGCGTGCAATCGTTTTATTTCAGGGAATTCAGGGTTAATACGGCTAGAATGCCGGGTTAGAAGAGCATCACCCCATAACTTCCTACGGTTGTCGCAAAAGTGATTAATTTATGGAATGGGCAGCAGCGTTCCCTGTAAATGGAAAACTTCGTCTGCGCTCACCTACCCGCCTGCCAAACGTGGTATGTATGGCATATATATTATATTATATATAGCCTAAATTTTGGGGAGGCCCATAAAGCCCCCTAGCCTTATCCCGTATCTCAACGGGTCGGCTACCTAATCTAGGTGATTGAACGAGGGTACTGGTTTTTACTCAGAGCGACTGCCATCTGACCTCTGCAACCCAGAAGGGAAACCAGACCCAATCCTAGATTAGGTCGGATCTTTAAAGCCACCATTGCTTGACTCGATGACGGCTACTCAATGTATGTGTAATAACATGTCGAACATTTTCTATGCCTTTTGATGTTAAAGTAAATACATTGCATTAAGATGCTATTCAGGACACTTCAATTTGATGGTAATGCTGCAGCGTGCATAATTTTAGTGTAAGTTGTTCTAGTTCCGTGGCTTTTTATAGCATTTTCATAGCTTCCATTAACCACTAAGTAGAATAATGTTCCGCCACGAAGATTCGCATGTAATGAGCAGCGAATTGCCGGAAAATTCAGTTTAAATTGGAGACAAACTTAGTGAAAGTGGGGTAATATTTTCGTTTTCATTTGAACAAAAATTTGTAAAGGAAATAAATAGTTTATCTCTAATATTTGATGATCCTTTAGTTATAACTAGCGACCCGCCCCGGATTCGCACGGAAATTATCAGTGTTTCTCTACTATATTATGCATGTATTATACATATAAACCTTCCTCTTGAATCACTCTAGCCATTAAAAGAAACCGCATCAAAATCCCTTGCGTAGATTTAAAGATTTATGCATACAGAGGGATGTAGGGACTGAGAAAGCGACTTTGTTTTATACTATGTAGTGATTATTTACGACCTCTACATCATCATCCTTCACAAAGTGGAAGCTTGTTTTTCTGTCACGCACCCTACTATTTTCATTAATTGATCAGTATTATCTATACCATTTCTATAGTCCATATAACTGGTAAAAGGTTTCACCACTAAACCGACCATCTTATTTACTAAACTTACTTCGTACATGCTGAAGATGTAAAATGTTGACGAAAATCCATTGCGACACGAGGGAAAGAAACCGCGATTCTATCGTATCTAGTTGTATATGAAGCTCATTCTTGTCGCGTATCGGAGTGGTATTTGGTTATATTGGACCCCCGCTTTCTCTGCTTCGTATGCAAGCGACGTAGAAAAATAAACACCAAATTGTACCCCGTCTCTACAAATAACTATGAAGTTACGTTACCGTAATAACAATCAACGTGAGTGTTTTACTGCGATAAGTTGAAATATGGCGTTTTAGTACTATTTTTAATTGTTATTGTAATCAAATCATAGTCATTCATCATTGTCATAACTAATATTATGATAATACTACATAAATTGGATCATATATAGATGTAATATTACTTATTTTTTTTGTTATATTATTATGTTTTTGTTATACATAATCCATTCTTGTTACAAATGCGATTTCGTTTCTTTGAATTATTCTCAAACGTTTATATTGCAATAATAATTATTCACTGTAAGAAGTGATTGTTTTTCTTTACAAAAGCCGCAAATACAAACTCTCATAAATACGTATTTTCTTTCGGTATTCACGAGGAACGTATATTGTTCCTGCTTTCTTTTGTCCCAATTCCGTCTTGAATTTCCTTGATAACGTCACATTTATCATAAAATCGTCGTTCCGCTATTTGCAGGATACGCGAGCACAAAAATAAAAAAATATAAGTCCCTATTATGTAGCCCATACTATTTGGCAAACCGTCCTCTTGCTTGTAGTATTATTACATTACAGAATTTTTTCCTCTTTCCGTATTTCACTGTTTATGAGAAAACCTACTTCTTTCGTAGATTTCGGGGCGGGTATTCCTATTTCAACCCCTTTGTATGCGGGGTCAAATGTATTATCGATACTGGTGCATACAAATGTTCGACTGAAATGGGGTTACGATAGGGAAAAGGCGAAATCTGGTTATGTTTAATGTGTGCTGTGATGTATATTTGAATCATGGGTCAAATGCAATATTCAAATACGCATTAAAGTTTCTGTATAGCTAAAGATTGTTTTTCGGACTAATCCATTGCCCCTGCTGTTTCCAAAAAGTTTATTACTTAATAGAGAGATCAAAGAACGCGAAGAGGAAAATAATCTCAATAATGCTTCTAAGAACTACTCTTACTTAGCAACAAAATTTCAGCTTTGGACCGTGTAATGAGGAGATATCGCTCCATCTTCTTCGACCCGTGAGTCAGATGATCGAGGAATGCCACCGCTTCCTGACCAATCGCATTTTATTTGGCAATCCATCTCCTATTGTATTGGACATAGACTAATACACAGAAACAGAAGGGACTGTCAATAAATAAGTTGAAGGAACTGTCTGTAGGTATCTGCCTCTACAAAGAAATATTGTAAGTAGTTTTATTTTCTTAATGTGATATCATATTATCTATCTTCATATTTCGTTCAAAGATGGACGATCGGTTTATGATCTATACAAGCAGCTTCACTGGGTGTTCACCTTCATCGTCAATACATACTTGGAAGGTCAAACAAATCGATTTAAGTTTCTTTACACTACGCGCCGTGCCTCTATTTATTTCAATCCGTACGCATAAGTACGCATAGCTTGCCTATACATAAATACCCTTTCGCACTTATCTATGTCAATTATCGTGCAATTACCTACTTTTTGCCACCGATTAAAGACCATTCTGCGGGGTTCTGCGTAAAGCATTAGTCTTTAATTAGCGGGCTTGGTAAGGGTCGGCGCAGAGTAGACAGACGGATTCGAAACTTTTCGTAACTAAGCATCTTCTATAACACCCTGTAAAAGTCTACTAGTAGACAAAAACTTCTCCAAATGAAAAAAAAAATGTTTGCTTATAAAAAATGCCCTCAATCTTGAGATCGCGCCATAAATACGACCTAATGTCTTTGCAGCCTGCAACTTGCAGGTGATATTGTAACTTGCTTAACTAGATATTAGATAATGTATAATTGCTAATGCCAAGGTTTTAAAAGCTCCGGAAATGGATAAACTGGTAGGTGTTTCTATTGAAAGATTGCAAAATAAATTATGATTTTGAATCAATACATATTTATAAAGCAAAGTCTACCTGAACGTAATATTATAAAAAAAAATATAAATAGAGGAAAAAGAAAATTAAGCCTAAGAATTAATATTTTAATGTATTATTTTTAATCAGTAATTATTACATAAAATCATAAAACAAGGAGATCATCCAGCGCGTCTCCACGAGACATGGTCCCCAGCATACTGGCAGCATTTCTTCCTTGATTGGCGAAAATTTAAATATTTTTTTTAATAAAATTTTCTTCAATAAATAGAATGTTAAAGTAGTAAGATGATGGATGACTGCTGCCGGTGTGCTCCTACACTAACAAGGCGGCGCGGTCAAACTATGCGGATATCGCGCAACCGGGCACAATGCCCCGTCCTTCGAGGTCGTTCCAGTTACGCTACAAACAAACGACCAAACGTACTTTACTGCTGGATTGCAAACTATGGAATGCTGGATTTATATAGCTATAGTCCGACTCTGTCGAAGGTGCGAAAGAAAGTGGGATAGTAGGAAGCATTAAGTACCTTCTTAAGGTATATCAGCTGCAAATTGTCTCTACTGACCATCGGCCTCCTTCAATTTGGGGGATAGTATCGCGAAAAAACATATAATGTGCCAGCTACATCTCCTTCCGGGCATGCTGTAAAAACCAGCTAAGGAATTCGAGGGTTTCAGTATATTGTCATTTAGGCGATGGGCTGACAACCTGTCACTACTGCAATATACAGTTATATCTTAAACAACCCTCAAAACTTGTCAGACGTGGCGGAACGACCTTTGGTCGTTGACGCTCTGACTACCCCATTAGGGATACAGGCGTGATGGTATGTATGTACTATCGCGAAACCGGGCACAATGCTCCGTCCTTCGAGGTCGTTCCAGTTACGCTACAAACAAACGACCAAACGAATTTTACTGCTGTATTGCAAACTATGGAATGTTGAATTTAAATTTGATAGAAAATTGGATAGGATAGAAAGTAGCATTTTTTCTTTATCTCCTGCTACTAGTATACCTAACCTATTAATGTCTTACACATCGGCCCAATTGGTGACCAGTAGAGATAGCAATTCGACAGATGGATAGGTACTTTATCGATTCCGTGCTTCGGAGGGCACGTTATGCCGTCAGTCCTGGTTGCTGCCTTTGATAATGGTCGTAACACAAATGTCAGAGGCCTATTAGCTGTGCTATTAGGTGGTTTAAAAACTCTGATACCAGTGTTATTCGGGTCAATTGTCTCGATACCCACATGACATAAGAAGAAGAATGTATTTTAAAACCTGCGTCTGATTATCTTCAATCTTCATGTCAGCCAAAATTTAAGACATCAAAATTAAAGTGGCTGATTATCGATTTAATTACCAATCATCTTTTTTCTAAAATTTGCTATTACTATCACTACATAGTATAAAACAAAGTCGCGTCCTCTGTCCCTATATCCCTATGTAAGCTTTAAAACTTCGCAACGGATTTTGATGCGGTTTCTTTTTATTGATAGAGTGATTCAAGAGGAAGGTTTATATGTATAATACATTCATAATATAGCAGAGAAACACTGATAATTTCCGTGCAAAGCCGGGGCGGGTCGCCCGTATCAAGTCCATTGGATATTAAAATTGCAGAGTTGCATTTACACTGGCACAGATAAATGACAGCATGACAAGTAAAAGTCTACCCAAGTATACGCACATTGAACATCTAGCTCAAACACACGTGTCTTGGCAGGTCACCGACTTACTGTCCTTAGGACCCGTATTTATAAACACACACACACACTGATGCAAATCTAAATATATTAATTTTACACACATCATGTTAATGCAACTTCCATACTGGACTGGGAGAGAAAGAAAAACATAGAATGTTCCAGTTGCCCTTCCTCCCGGCATTGCTGTATAAGTCAGCAAAAGGGATTCGAGGGTTACAGTGTATTGTAATTTAGGCGATGGGCTGACAACCTGTCACTACAGCAATACACATTACAATCTAAAATTGCCCCCAATTTATGTCAGTCGTGGCGAAAGCGCCTTTTTAGGAGGCGTTTTACGATCTGCCTACCCCGTAAGGGATAAAGGCGTGATTTTATGGTATGTATGTATGTTAATGCATTGGTTTTTTATTTTATTTTTTCCGAGAGGGGTTGCCAGGAGCCCATAGCACAGGGTAACCTAGTTTGGGTTCCTGACTTCCTGCACAATAATTACCAAATAGCATTTTGTACCACAATGTCTACCAATTCTAGAATTCCATGTTACTTAAGTTTGTTTATTTATTTTTGGGAGTAAATAAAGATAGATATATATTATAAAGCGAACTGAAGATTGAAAGCAAAATTATGTATGGAATTGACAAGCCGTATTATACTGAAATGACATTTCTGATACGAACTCAAAGTCGCTGTCAGTGTCAAGTGCTGATTATAAATACGGGCATTAAAGAGCGCTCTACTTCCAGCAAATTTGATTTATACATGACTATCTTTCCTCCTCGCGGTTTCAACCGCGAAATAGTTTTCTTGTGGGAATTAAGTTTTATTATAATAAAGTTTTATTCCCACGGTAAAAAAATGCCTGTACCCGTTTCTAGGTAACCATCTATCGTCTTGCCAAACTTAAACTCTGTACCGCCGTTTAGATGTGAAAGAGTAACAAGCAAACTTACAAAGTTACTTTCGCATTCATCAGCATGCATCACTTTCCATCAGGTCAGATAGCAGAAAAATTGTTTGCCTATCATTCATTAAAAAAAAACAATATATAAGTATAAAAATTTTGCAGTTACAACTTTAACAGCATTTTTTTTTATTCGGTGTTATAACACCGGCATACTGTACTTAAAGGCCGCACCACTTACAGAACATGCATGCAAAGCTGATGATTGATTTATACAGTGACATGATTAAGAATGATTACTAAAATTTAATAGACACAGGTGAAGGTAATTATTGTGGCACTGTAGAGTAGTATTTTTTTATTTTCATTTAAGTGACGTAATACGCCACTGCGGGATAAATCTAGGTAAGGTGACAGCAGCGTCGACTGTGACTAATTGTAAGGGACTGCGTACTAAAAACTAATAAGGGTTAGTTAGTAAGTCTACGAAACTAAACTTTCAACAGGAAATTCTTTCAAGTAATTAACTTTTATTGAGGTAATAATTTTGGATGGGAACGTCAATCTTTCCTTGTTGAAAGTTGTTCAATTGCGTTAACTGAGCAACCCCTTTCAGTTTTCGGTAAGTTGTCCTTAGAGACATGAAGTAAGCTAACTGTATAGAGCTTGCCAACCGTAGCAGCTTTTGTAGAAGAATTAGTTTGTAGTATAATGAATTTCCTGCCAAAGTTGGAGGTAGCATTAAGCTCAATTTAAGCGTGAATAATCTTGAAGGCTAGATAAAAAATCTCTATTGTTACCTGAAATTAAGTACCAGGACAGAATGCCATTCCGTAGGTACTTATACGTTTAATAAACAAAACCGGAAACATGATTGCACCATTGGTTCCAGCGTGTGTCAAGGCTTTAAATGAACGTGGCGAGAAAAGGTACTACCGCCAACATGGCCGCTAACAACAATTTTGAGTGATTTAGCTGCCTCCGCGTTCTAGTGGCCATGGGCTTTTGATCCGGAGGTCCTGGGTTCGATTCCCATTGGGGGAACACAAAGCTGATATTTGTAAATTTAACAATTTGAGAGATTTTCTCTAGTTTGGGTAGACATCACCTGATTGCCATCACCAAAAAGAAAAAGGATTCTGTGCTTCCCAGGGCATGTTAAGCCGTCGGTCTGTGTCTATGATAGTGGTCCTTACGGAAAGCATGTCAGAGGCCTATTAGCTGTGCCATTAGATGATTTAAAAACTCTGCTACTAGGTTCATCAGGTCGACGGACTCGAAACCCACACGATAGAAGAAGAGGAAGTGTTTTCTAAAATGCAGCGCCTTCCGTTCATTTAAAGGCTTGACGTGGTGTAATAGGGAAACGTGAGGCTGAACACAATGCAAATAACCTACAGACCACCGACCTTAAAGGTCGTTTCAGTTTGCGATAAGCTTTACTCCTGGTAGCACAGCCACAGTAAATAAATAGAAAAGTAAAATTTGTTCGTTAGAGACCTGCATGATAGGTATCTACTTACAATATAATACAATACAAAACAAATATTCTTTATTGCACATAAACAACACATTGTACAGCAACAAACATTACAAAACAAATACTACAAACACTACTTGACTTATTGATTCTCGGTTCGTATCGGTTCACAATACAACCAACATTTGAATGCTACTGCATTCGTCTCCATTTCATTTCGAATCACCTACTTAAGTAAGTAGGTACGTTGTAACGTCTTCCATGCTGGTCTAGGGTCTTCAATGCTGGTCTGGAAGCGAGAGAAAAACATAGAATGTGCCACTTGTATCTCCTCCCAGACATGCTGTGAAACCAGCTAAAGGAATCGAAGGTTTCAGTATATTACAATTTAAGTGACGGACTGACAACCTGTCACTACAGCAATATACCCACAGTTATGTTTTAAACAACTCTCAAAACTTTGTCAGACGTGGCGGAATGACCTTTGTTTAGGTCGTTTACGCTCTGCCTACCCTTTAGGGATAAAGGCGTGATTAATGTATGTATGTATTTTATACATTACCGATACAATTCCGTGGCCCAGCACTGAAAGGGATGTTGCTGTAGGGGTGCCAAGTAGGCTTAGGATAAAGGCGTGATTATGTGTGTGTGTGTGTTGTGACGTTCTTTTCTTTTACTGTGGCACAACGTAGAAACAATATTGCCGTAAATGGTTATTTTACAGCGTTGCAAACCGATTATTCTATCTCTATATTGTGATTTCACTTATAGACGATTCAGGAACAGTATTTTTTTCTATAGGCATAGCTAGCTAAGTAGGTACGACATAAACATAACAGCTTTTGATCTATAGGAATAGCTAGCTAAGAACTACATAAACATAACAGTAGTTTTTTATCTATAAGCATGGCTAGCTAGGTACTACATAAACAACAGTTCTATCTGTGATGTCGCGTCGATGTAGATAGAGTTTGGGAAAAACAGTTGAAATTGACTGTACATCCAATTAAAATTTTTCATGCAAATAATATATTAAGTACATATTTAGCAGTCCGAGAGAAAAAAACCTTTGTTTAGGTCGTTTACGCTCTGCCTACCCCATTTGGGATAAAGGCGTGAATATATGTATGTATTATTTAGGAGTTACGGAACAAAATCTAGGAGCACAGTGAAATAAAGCCCCCGCGAAGGTAAACACCTAACATGTAGTCATAATAATTTATGGTCTGTTTAGGTAGGAACGTTCGAACAAAATAAGGTTTGTCTGGAAACAATGCTTCAAAGTTATTAAATCTGGGTAAAACAGAAAGTCTGCTAAAAAATAACCAATAGAGTAAAAAAACAGAACAGAAAAATAGTAGGTTATTCATAAAATCGTGTACCTAAGCTTCTTCTTCTTCTATCGAGTCGACGGCAAGTCAAACTTCATCTCGAATTTCTCTAGCCCAATAGTCGGCAACTCTCACCGCATCTTCTGTTGCTTGCATTGCTCTCCCTTGCAGGTGGTAGGGCACATAGACCACGATATTAGGTAGGCTATGGCTTGTGGGTCAACTCCGCATTTGCACCGGAGGTCGAGGTCACGTGTGAATCTCCAAATGAAGCGGTTATCCTGGCTCCGGCCGATTTGAGTTCGGAGGCTATTTAAAGACTTCCGAGTCGGCCTCGCCAGATTGTGCCCAGGCGGGAGATTTTCCGACAGCGGCACAAAGGAGAAAGTCAGATAAGCTTTATATACCTAAGCTTACTTATTTAAATTCCTTTCGTGTAAAAGAATACGTTGGTATTTTAGACCACCGTTTTGTGTAACCGAAGTCACCAGTGGTTTGCGGTCTGCCCGCTATGTTTGCAGACCTTTTTTGTTCTTACCTTGCGCCAAGGAGAATTAACCTATGGAGTGAGCATTCATACTTTTTACTCGCCGCGCTTATAAAGTAACCTGTGCTATTTCGTTTGAGGCACAACTCACCACTATGGCGCGGGGGGGAGGAAAATTTTCAGGTTGATATTGGCTGACAGAATCATGACGTAACTGATTAATTAGCCAACCAGTGTGTTAGAATACTGACAGAAATATTGTGACAACCAACAAAATGGGCTAATGTTTGGTGAGTGCATTTGCTCCCGTATGGTTCCTCCATAGGTTAAATTCTCCTTGCGTTGCGCATACGCATACGCATAACTGTGCGCGACACTTTGAAAGATGGAAGCAAGTACCTACATTACGCAAACGTCGCTTAATAAGGCCCTAATATAGAAATAGCGTTTTTTACTTTCACATGCGCGTGATGCGATGCGCGCCATCACAAGAAATCAATTACAGTACATGACCATAAATATTGCACATAGAACCTATCTTATACCAGAGTTCATCAAATACGTTCTTCTTCTTCTGTTGAGTGGGTATCGAGTCTATCACCCCAATGAACCCTGGTGTCAGAGTTTTTAAACCGCCTAGTAGCACAACTATCAGGTCAGACATGGTTTGAGTAACGACCACTATCAAAGACAGCGACCGGGACCGACGACTTAACGTGCCCTCCGAAGCACGAAATCTTTTCTTTTCGGACAATCAGGTGATTCAGCCTGCAATGTCCTAACCAAACTGGGGAAAATTCACAAAGTGATAAATTATCAAATATCAACTTTGTGTTTCCCCCCTGGGAATCGAACCCAGGACTTCCGGATCGGGATTCCATGGCACTGGGCTAGTCCCACGGAGGCAGTTCAAATACGTTGACTCGAAACGAAACCCTACTAGATAAGAAGAAGAAGATCGACACTTAGAAAGAAACAGTCACGTCTGCCTGTTGTTGTACTCGTAAGTACCTATCTACGAGTTCGTCGGATATACATCTCTATACTCTGAAAAATATAAGAAGTTAGCTGCGTGCGACATATGCCTTTCCTAAGGAATATAAAATAAAATATTTTTAAAATATATAAGAATTGCATCTGTCACAGGCTCACAGCTACCGTCCTAATTTTTTTCAGTGTTCAGAACCGATGTATAATATACCTTTAATATATACCTTATGTAATATACCTTTAAATCTATCTAAAATAACCCTCAAAACTTCGTCAGACGTGGCGGAATGACCTTTGTTTTGGTCGTTTACGCTCTGCCTACCCGATTAGGGATAAAGGCGTGATTATATGTATGTATGTATAAAGAACCGAAGTTACCCCTTGATGTGCAATATTTATAGCCCGTCACTGTACCTCGATCGGCACAATCCAAACCATCAAGGTGACAATCTGCACAATTTGCGGCGGAATAAAAGACAATCGGCTCAACGTTATTACATGGATTACGAGGGTTGATGAGGCGACGAATAAGAAATAAAAGTCCATTCTTACAATGGAATTGTCGTAGGGCACAGAAACACGTAATAAATCGATTAACAGACGACATAAAGGGACAACAAAAAGAGAAATTTATAGATAATAGAAACGAATGACGGTCTGTACGCCGCAAGCCAACAAATGATAAGAATTAACGTCAGAAGACAAGAAAACATCATCAATCAAAAACAAATAGCCTATTTAAGAAAGTATGAAGTTAAATACCATAACATTTATCAGACTTCCTGCTCATAATGAATCAAGATCGGTCTAGTTTATAAGCCGTCCAATTGGCAAGATGTGAATCTAATAAACGCAATGAAATCGTAAACGATTGCAAGGAAATTGTGCAGTAGATGCAAGCAATCGGTGCATTGCATACACGTTCATTCCTCGAATTTGTTACAACTACAAATTTGTTGCTTTGTAGAAGGTAATCACTTGAGTTTGCGATAATGGGTAATTGAAAATTGTCGCTTCTTCGTAAAGTTGTCCAATTCCGATGAGAACTTACATTACAACATCCACTTACTCATTCGTGAACGAAAAGACTACGAAGTTTGATGTCAATTTTCGGCTACAAATCTTTCGCTTCCATGCGAAGAAGAACACCGAGCAATGGTCACGGAAAATACTACTTTTCAGGTTTGTTATAAATCGGGTAGCTACAGAATCAACAGCCTGGAGGCTCTATTTTCGAGCTGTGACGGTAATATAGGAGATTACGTTTGGAGTCGGCACATCCGCCCGTAGTCCGGTAATTGGTCATTGGCTGGACGATCTCACGATGTATGGGAAACAGACACTGGACACCGGACTCGCATTAATGTTTCCGATTGGACCATCTAACGAGACACGCCATCTTGTAGAGTGAATATTATTTTATGATCAGACGTGATCGCTGGCAAGAAAATTGACTGTTTGAGCTTTAATTCTATTGAAAAGCCAATAGTATGATGCATTTTATTGGGTTTATCTCTACGATATTTTACCTAAGTGAGTGAAAAAAACCCAGCTCACCTAGATTTTTGCCATATTCATAATATTTTTTATGGCGAGAATTCAAAATTATAAGGTATGTATGACCTTCAACACAACTTGCAGGGTCTCTACCCACTGAAATATCGGGTCAGTCAAAATGCACAAACCAATCAATAGTGATGTTACAAGATAAAGTCACCTTCACATTTATAAATACGTTTTAGGAAATAACTGGTTAAGATTAGAATTTCAAATTAAAATAACATTTTCACAAAACGACGAAAGTAGCTAATGAAGTGGCAAATTGTGTTGAAATTTATCGCTTGTTTTCTTTATCACACGCGTTATATAATCATATACATAATACTGTTTTGTTTTAACATGAATGACTGGTAATTAAGTTGTAGGCGTAACTTATCATAATGTTATTCATAATCTTTCAAGGCAGTGTTTGAATAGCTGTTTTGTTCCATTATAGGCAGAAACTGACTATCAAACTTTATGCGAGCTACATACATAAATAATTAGTTGTTTTGACTGCTTTATTCTGGTCAGAAGCGGGTCAAGGAGAGCAAAATATTTATCAAAACACCAAATTGACTATTAAAATAGTATCCCATGAATTTGATCAAAGATACGAATTCTCTGACTGAAATACAGAGCGAAATCATTAGAATTATAGAAGTGTGGAGGAACTTATTCGTATAAGCGACAATACAAATACAAACCTGTTTGCTACCGTTTGTTTGCGAACCCGTGTGAAAAATATTTAAGGCGGGTCTGGATACTTCTGCGGCAGGGTTAGTCCAATCCATCCCAAAAGGAATCTAACCATTACAATACTGCTAGGAATCTATGGTGACTTCATTACAGCATTCATTGCTGCCTTAGACATTCCTCGAATCTATTCTATGCTGGGCAACAATGCGTTAGTTACCCCTGGTGGACCAGGTATACTAGACCCGGTATTCTAGACCTAGGCCCAGTAATTAAGCCCTGAAACCGGCTCAACTCGACGGCTATTCATCGTAAATGAGGACTAGCGACGTGAGCTATTTCACTACCTAATCGAATCTTCGGTGATACCAGGGTAAAATCATATTTGATCTGACACTGGAAAAAAATGTGTTTACATACATATGTATCACGCCTTTATCCCTGATGGGGTAGGCAGAGCGTAAACGACCTAAACAAAGGTCGTTCCGCCACGTCTGACTAAGTTTTGAGGGTTATTTAAGATAGATTTGGAGGTAAATTGCTGTAGTGACAGGTTGTCAGTCCATCTTCTAAATTACCCCTTAGCTGGTTTCTACAGCATGCCCGGGAGGAAATGCGGCTCGCATATTCTATGTTTTTCTCTCGTTCCCAAGCCAGCATGGAGATTTTGTGTTTATGTCGATGATATTATGAGAGATTGCAATTGAGAAACCTATAGTAGGTGGATTAGGTATCAGGAGATTGGCCAAAAGTTGACAGTTTAGTTTTGAAAAATATCTTATTCCCACGGTACATCCCGATAAAAAAGTAAAGAGCATCTCCAAGCTTATTACCGCATGTAAAGAAGAGCGAGAGGTTCCCGTTACAAATAATTAACACACCACATGTAGTATCTTCCACGAACACTTTCAATTTGTAAGCGCAGGCGCAGCACGTTGTACACAGCAACTAACACTGCTTACCAAGAACCATCTATAAGCATCGTTCGAAGGAAGACGTAACATGATTACACTTGTTCAAACCCAGTCTAAATACTACCGAGGACGTCGTATGGTACATAATGTACACTCAACGAACAAGTTATTATAACTTAATAACCACTTGTTATCTGCATAACTGTTATGGCTAAATGTTGTGGAGCGTGTTTTTGTAATATTCAATTTAATATTAAAATAAGGTTACCCTGAGCCAGTTGATTACGATCTTGCGTCTTTCACTAGTCCAGTGTATCTCAAAGTTTTGGTTGTGCTCACAATCTGTGTGATCAACTGAATGAATATGGAGAGGTCGGAACAGCTAGTATTTAGATTTTAGCATCAGTCTGAATGCGAATAAGCGATGCAAACAGACGACTTGGAAATGCTTTCCCGCTTGCGCCACGCGAATTTTTGTTTGCCAATTTCAAATAACATCGGCTGCCACTCTTAGGTATTTGAAATTAACAGATAAGCAAGAACTACCGAATAACGAAAATGATTTCGTGATTATTTTGGCGAGATCTCAGTTAAGTTGGGAGTCTAAACTTGACTATCTAGTCGAATAAAAATATTTTTTAAGTGTTCCGGAAAGTTTGGGAACCACTGTCCTATCTCTGAAAAGGCGGTGCTATGTACGTGACTGCTGAACGTTCTTTTTGCTGAATATCGGGTTCTATCTGCCCCGGGGCGTGTGTCACGTTTGAATATTGCAGGATTACCGGGACCTTCCTATTTACCCACAAGGGGTGAAAAGAAGGATTATTGCAACCTCTCTCCTTGTCCTATATAAAGTCGCTGAGGATTCTAAGAGGTGTCAATAGTTTTAAGAAATAAAGTATGAAACTAAAAAGGGTTTATGGAGTGCCGTAAAATAAACGTTCTACGCTCTGCTGGCCACAGTGCTTGGCCATTCACATTTTGTTAAAGATGCAGAGGTTGAACGCTCAAAAAGTAAAAGTAAAGATCCAAAAGTAAGATTAATGTTGATGATACCATCTGTACCAATTTCATTTTTTTGTAAATGAACATCCATGGTTCCCCCCATAAATCATACTCACACTAGAATAACCTACCAAACATCTTTATGTTACTTATTGAAACTTTTACAGGATAAAGAAATCCTTTTGCCAAGTGCCTTAATCATCGCATAATCTGCTGAATTAGGCCGGATGCGTCGATCTAGCAACATCGTCAGGAGCAGGAGCGCGGGCGCATTCCCGATTCGTTCCCTGTTGTTTTTGCGGCTAGGCACTCACTAATGGGTACAGGTTTAGCTTTCGAGACGCCCGAGGTGCTCCCGAGTTGTCCTCTGTTGTCCTGTCTAAGGCTGTACAGACGTGCGATTTGTTCCCTGTTATTTTGTCGGCAAACTGTACGCAAAGATATTGATTGAAAGAGTGACGAAAGAAACTGATGAGAAGGTATGGGATGCTCAGGCGGGATTTCGAAAGGGAATGGGATGTACGGATCAGGTATTTTCCTTGCGGTGCATAGCTGAAAAATCTTTGGCTAAAAACCAAAAAGTCTATTGCGCATTCGTGGATTTGGAAAAGGCCTATGATAGAGTGGTGAGGAATGAATTGTGGTCAGCACTATCCATGCATGGGGTAAGCAGTATTTTGATACAAGCACTAAAATCCTTATACAGGGATTCTAGTGCTTGTGTCAGGATCAACGGGGCGTATACTGAATTGTTTAGCATCGAAAAAGGTGTTAGACAGGGATGTGTAGCGTCGCCATGGCTTTTTAACCTATTCATGGATAGTTGCTTGGAAGATTTAAAAGAAAGTGAACGGGGATTACGAATGAATGATTTACTCGTCAATTGTCTGCTCTATGCTGACGATCAAGTTTTACTTGCATCGTCGGCAGAAGAGTTGCAGGAGATGGTAAATATTATGAATGAAGCTTTGAACAAGAAAGGAATGAAAGTAAATGATAGTAAGACGAAAGCAATGGTTTTTGAAAAGGAGAATATGACAGAGTGTAATATCTTGATAGGGAATGAAAAAGTGGAGCAAGTGAAAGAGTTTGTGTATTTAGGATCAATATTTACAGCAGATGGAAAGAATGATAGTGATATTGAAAGAAGAGTGAATGCCGGTAACATGGTGAATGGAGCGTTGCACGCCTTTATGAGCAGTCAGAAGGTGTCCGATAAGGCCCGTCTGGCTGTGCATAGAGGAGTGTTGGTTCCAACACTGATGTATGGGAGTGAAAGTTGGGTATGGCAGAAAAAGCATGAAAGCAGAATAAATGCAGTAGAAATGAGAGCGTTAAGAAGTATGATTGGAGTCAAACTGAGTGACAGGATACGAAATAGTGTGATAAGGGAACGTTGTGGTGTGAAAGAAGATATAGTGACAGGTATTGACAAGGGAATGCTTAAATGGTTTGGACATGTTGAGAGAATGAGTGAAAGCAGGTTGACCAAACAGATATATATATGGCGAGTGTGGATGGAAATGTTGGGAGGGGAAGGCCTCGACGCACGTACTTGGATCAAATCGGGGACGTCCTAAAGAAAGGTCAGGTCAAGAGTACCCTAAACCGACGAGCATGTATGAAAAGATTAATGAATGTGGATGAAGCGAAAGAAGTATGTAAGGATCGTAGCAAGTGGAAAGATGTGGTCTCTGCCTACCCCTCCGGGAAAGAGGCGTGATTATATGTATGTATGTATGTATTTTTGCGGCTAGGCACTCGGCAATGAGTACAGGTTTAGCTTTTGAGACACCTGAGGTGCTCCCAAATTTTCCTTTGTTATCCTGTTTTAGGCTGTATATACGTGCGATTCGTTCTCTGTTGTTTGCGGCTAGGTACTCGGTAATGGGTATAGCCTTAGCTTTTGAGACGCCCGAGGTGCTCCCTATTTGTCCTTTGTTGTCCTGTGCAGACTTGCGATTTAGAAATGATAGTTTTATTCCTCGATTGACGACTTTGTCACTCTAGCAGCGGTATCGTTACATGTTTATCTTTCGAGACGCCTGAGGTGCCCTTGAGTTGGCCTATGTTGTATACGGATTTTATAAAAATTGCAGCGATTCGCTCGTCTGTACCGCCAAGGCAATTTAAGTGGACTCCTGCAGGTGGCTACTGTGCCTTACTGCCGCACGATAATTGTTGGTTTATACAAAAAAGCTTGCCTCTGCCTGCCTTTTAGCTACTGTACTACTAACTTGACAGGTTTACAGTTACGCTTCTTTACTAGCCAAGTAGATATTGTAGTCGATTCCGACAGGCAAAAATTTCCTTTTTCAAACTAAAGGAGATAAAAAATGTACCTACTTTTAGCAGTCTTCCATGCTGGACTGGAAGCGCAAGAAAAACATAAAATGCCAGTACCAGCTGCATTTCCTCCCGAGCATGCTGTAAAATCCAGCTAAGAGATCCGAGGGTTTCTGTATATTGCAATTTAGGCGATGGCTGACAACCTGTCACTTCAGCAATATACCTACAAGTCTATCTTATATAACCCTCAAAACTATATCAGGAGTGGCGGAATGACCTTTGTTTAGGTAGTTTACACTCTGCCTACCCCATTAGGGATAAAAGTGTGATTATATGTACGTATGTAGTTTTACCACTGTCCTAAAACACGATATAATTTAAGACACAAATAGAAAATGTATAACTCTCTAATTTTTTACATCACTTTAGCACTATCAAAATCACGTACTTATTTTTTTTTATCTTTTTCATAGTTGAAATAGTGCAGTGACAAAACAATTTTAAGATAATTTATAGAAATGTGTTTGTGGGAATCGATACCATTCTATACAGTAATTTGCTATTTCGTAAACTATTATGAAGGCTTATCTATAAATTGAGCTATTAGGTATTATTATAAAATAGTTAAGTGGTTAAGTTGTTTTCGAACTATGTTTCTATTGAAACCTGCTCTATTGGTTGTAAACATTAACTTTAATATCGATTTTGTCAGTTATGTATTCAATGCTGCAGCAGGTTTTGACGATTTATAACCAAAACAAAGTTTGATTTAGTACTATATTGTGTGCTATGATTTGTTTATGGTTATCTCTTCTGTTATTGTTAGGATTTAAGATTTATATTGCTCTAGGATTTAGTAATTGAATTTTTGATTATTTTTCAATTTTAACTTGTATAAGTATTCATTCATGCTTCTTTCTTCCATGCTGGCCTGAGAGCGAGAGAAAACATAGAATGTGCCAGATGCATTTCCTCTTGGGCATGCTGTAAAAACCAGCTAAAGGATCCGATGGTTTCAGTATATTGCAATTTAGGCGACGGACTGACAACCTGTCACTACAGCAATATACCTTCAAATATATCTTAAATAACCCACAAAACTTTGACAGACTTGGCAGAACGACCTTTGTTTAGGTCGTTTACGCTCTGCCTACCCCATTAGGGATAAAGGCGTGATTATATGTATGTATATATATATATATATATATATATATATATATATATATATATATATATATATATATATATATTTATATATATGTATGATAATATCAGGTGTAAGGGACAGCGGCCCGCAAACTGATAGGGGTTGCTCAGTCAACGACAACTGTAAGTATTTTTTTTTAGGAAGTGAAAAAAAAAGGCTTTTCTATACAAATTGTCAAATCGAGGTGAACATTTTCTATGGAAAAGGCTTCTCACTTCCTGAAAAAAAATCCTGCTGATAGTTGTTTAAAGTCGTTGATTGAGCAACCCCTATCAGTTGGCGGGACGCTGTCCCTTACACCACACTGAACATTTTTTAAATTAAAATGTAGAGCAAAATTGCAATTATTTAAGTCCGATAACTTGATGATCGAAACCTTTACGGTACATTATCTTATCTTCTGCAGAACCGTAAAATGTATATTCAATTAATTTTCGAATTAGAAATTGCCGTTACGTATTTTATGTCCGTAACATTTATTTTAAATTCGTAATAAAGTGGAATGTTAACGAATTTTATAAAATTACAATAAACTGATTTTATTTCCTTTATTATAGCCCTGCTATGGATGTCCAAAGTAAGTTACGATTTCGATAACGCAACATTTTAAGAAGCCATATAATTATTGTGATTAATACAAGGTGGCGCAAAAGAAGTCATCCGATGTTGTTTGGCTCTCATTTTTTTTCTAAATGAAAAACTTCGAATCTGTTTTTTGATTATATTTATTTGCACCTTTAGAATTTTACTGGTCAAGTCGAGAAGATGATATCGGCCAAATGGGCGCCGTTACAATTGATTGCCATACGGGCTCGTTTTATGGCATTTTTCATCACTTCGGCGAGAACTTCGGGCGACAGATTCTCGCACTCGTGTCGAATGTTGTCTTTGAGGGCTTCCAAGGTCTCAGGCTTGTTGACGTAAACACGAGACTTCAAAAAACCCCATAAAAAGAAGTCCGGGACCGTTAAATCGGGCGATCTGGCCGGCCAGTGCAAATCGCCAAAACGAGAGATTAGGCGACCCGGAAATGCCGCCTTCAGAATGTCGGTTGTGGCTCGTGCAGTGTGCGCCGTTGCCCCGTCCTGTTGGAACCACATGTCCTCCAGTCCCAATTCGTCCAATTGCGGCAGAAAAAATTCGGTCAACATGGCCCTATAGCGCGCACCGTCCACTGTTGTCGTTTGACCCGCGGCGTTCTCGAAAAAAAATGGCCCGATGACTCCTCCAGCGTGAACAGCGCACCACGCAGTCACTTTGAGCGGGTGTAACGGCTCCTCGTGCATCACTCGTGGATTCTCGGTGCCCCAGAAGCGATAATTTTGCCGATTCACGTAACCGCTGAGGTGGAAATGAGCCTCATCGCTCATGATGATTTTGGTCGAAAAATTGTCCAATTCTTCCTCGAGATTGAGGATGGCTTGGGCGTAGGTTACGCGCGTTTGGCGGTCGGCAGGCAGCAGCTGATGCACGGTCTGGACTTTGTAAGGAAACATCTTCAAGTCTCGCACCAAAATTCGCTGCAAGGACCGCCGGCTGAGGCCCAATTGCGTGGCACGTCGTCTGGTCGATGTTTCGGGGCTCACTTCAACGTCCTCGGCTACAGCGGCGATATTCTCGGCAGAACGGGCGCTCCGGGGCCGGCCACTCTTAGCAACGTCTCGTGTGGTCCCATACTCTTCAAGGTTGGTGGCTAAACGTCGCAGTGTTTGCGCAGTCGGTGTCGGACGGCCGGGGAATCGGCGACGGAATTCGCGCTGCGCCAACACCACAGACGAATTGTTACTCAAAAAAATAGACACGATTTTTCCGCGTTCTTGGGGAGTGTATCGCTCCATGGCTTGTTCACTTGTATTCTGCATCTGTCTAGTCCACAAATGTCAAAACAGATTTGACATTGGCGGCCATTTGCAAAAATGAGAGCATCTTCCAATAGGGTGATTTCTTTTGCGCCACCTTGTAGTTTATTGTGACATTTAAAGTCCTGGCGAAAACATTTTTACAATAATTGGGGTTGACAGTGCCACTGACGAGGAAAATAATGATAGCGTACTATTAGTTCCAAATTTTAAATAATGATACTTCATTATAGCCCGTAATTATAATCAGCTCTCAAGAGCGACAGCTAGTTAGAGTTTGTATTAGAAATGACATTTCAGTACAAAACGGCCTGTCATATCCATACCTAATATTGCTCTCAATCTTGAGATCGCTTTACAAATACGAGCCTATGAGTTTTGAGATTTTTGCAGTTATTACTACAATGATAATATTTTTCCATGCTGTTAATTTTTTTTTTACTTCCATGCTAGACTGGGAGTGAGAGAAAAACATAGAATGTGCCAGCTGCATTTCCTTCCGGGCATGCTGTAAAAACCAGCTAAGGGATCCGAGGGTTTCTGTATATTGCAATTTAGGCGACAGGCTGACAACCTGTCACTACAGCAATATACCTACAAATCTATCTTAAACAACCCTCAAAACTTTGTCAGACGTGGCGGAACTACCTTTGTTTAGGTCATGTACGCTCTGCCTACCCCATTAGGGATAAAGGCGTGATTATATGTATGTGTGTATGTATAATATTTTTCAATCTAATATGACTTCTTGGGTGAAATCTAGTAGGTACTTATACTAATTTGACAAAAAAGAGTTCCTGATTTGACAGCTTTTTGACAGTTAAGAAAATGCAAACATATGTAGTATTAACCACTATAATAACAATATGACGTTACGATGACATTTATAGAGAAAGGTTTTTTTTCACCTCGGGGCATGCCAGCGCCCTCATCAGTTAAAAAATCAATACTCACTAAACGCAATTAATCGAAAATCCAGTAGATCAGATAAAGATACTGAAGTTTATTTTATGCATTATAATTTACTAGCGACCCGCCCCGGCTTCGCACGGAAATCATCAGTGTTTCTCTACTATATTATGCACGTATTATACATATAGCATATCCTCTTGAATCACTCTATCTATTAAAAGAAACCGCATCAAAATCCTTTAAAAATCTAAGCATACATAGGGATTTAGGGACAGAGAAAGCGACTTTGTTTTATACTATGTAGGGATTAATTCCGTGTTCACTGCAATCACAGATGCTAAAAGTGTTCGTTTTTAGCAAATTTTCTATCTTGAACTACAAAGAACTATAAGTTGAACCTCATAAGGTTCCAAATGACCTTTATTGTTTTAACCTCAATCTGATCCACCGGATTTTCTATTAATTGTGTTTTCAGTGAATTATGATTTTTTGACCGATGAGGGCGCTACTTATGTAAGAGGAGCTAAATATTGTGCAGAAAAAAGATAATAAAAATCAGACATTAATATTGTGGTAACAACTCGATTTATAGTTGCAAAAAAATTATTAGTCATTCAAATAAATAACTAGCAGACTTGGAAAGTACAATACTTTCAGAAAGAAATATGTATAAGAATGTATAGATTAATTTATGCATGCTCCAATTTCTTGCACAACTTGTGCATACATTTGACGTCGTTAACGTAATACCGACAAATTACCGTAAAAAGAGGGCCAAAGCTGTTCTTCGTTCCACCGCGTTAAATACTTTCTTTGATAGTACCTACAGTGAATTTAGTTGCTTACCGTAGGCAACTTTTATTTTCAAAGTTAATCTGCGGAAAAAATCACATGATGTTTTGATGTTGATGTAGTCTACTTATATAATTTTCGAATAGATAGGTACTTGTTGTGTCTATGAATATGGATCAATCCATCCACCAGGTTTCTGGTATTCTCAGTTTTTGGATCCTGTAGAATCTATAGGATACATGTTGGGGTAGGCCTCTCTCTAACCTTGAAAACTTTGAAAAACATTTGTTGTACACACTCACACACACATACACACACACACACAAACACAGCCTGTACACTTAGGCACACTTCTTTTTTATAAATACACAAAAGTAAGAATAATAACAATAGTTTAAATTTAGTAAATAGATTACAGTATTAAATATTATTAGTTAAGGAAGAGCGGTGCCTCTCAACACAGGCAAATGTTTGCTTACTGGGAGACTCCATCCCTTAGTTTGTAAGTGAACTGCAATTTACATAAATAAAGAATTTTATATTTTATATTTTTGTATTTGTACATATAGCTGAGAAACAGGCAACAAGGCACTACATCCCTTGCTAGCTATGAAATAACTATGTTATAGGCTGTAGTGTCTTCCTTACAATTCCAGTACAAAGGTAACTAGGTACATTAAAATGTTTAAAATAGGTTTATAAAATAAAATAAATTAAATAAGATTCATTACGCTCAACTTCAGTTCAGTATCAACATTGCAACGTCAATTCATGTACCACAAAACTCCGCTCAAATTAGTTTTTCTCGGTAGAAACACAGTATCACAGCACAGCACACAAGGTCTTACCAGAAAGTCCTATTTAATATAGTCCAAGTCCATTGGTCCATTTACTGCCTACGTGGTCTAGTGGCTAGTGCCATGGACTCCCGATCCGGAGGTCCTGGGTTCTATTCCCAAGGGGGAAACACAAAGTTGATATTTAAGAATTTATCACTTTGTGAATTTTCCCCAGTTTGGTTAGGAAATTGCAGGCTGAATCACCTGATTGGCCGAAAAGAAAAAGATTTCGTGCTTCGAAGGGGAAGTTAAGCCGTCGGTCCCGGTCGCTGTATTTGATAGTGGTCGTTACTTAAAACCCATGTCAGAGGCCTGATAGTTGTGCTACTGGGCGGTTTAAAAACTCTGACACCAGGGTTCGGGTCGATAGACTCGATACCCACTCGACATAAGAAGAAGTCCATTGGAACAAAAATAGATGTAGGTTTGATTGCTTTTGTTTTAATTTTAAATCACTATCTACGATTAAGCTTCTTTTTTTATAAAGCTACTTTAGCCGTAACCTTGCCAGACTTACCGACTGCTCACTGACCAAGTTTACAATCCCAATCTTAAAGTAAATATTCTCGTTCTTTGTTTTCAAAGATCACGGTGTCATTAAGGTGACGATACTAGCCAAGTGGCGCCCCCATTAGTAAAAAAAACATAATTCACTAAAAACGCAGTGAATAGAAAAACTTGTCGAATGAGCGATTCATAGTTCGTTGAGTAACAGAAAGGTTTACTACAACGAACTATGAATCGCTAATTTATAAGGCTCTAAATTATCTTAATTATTATAACTTGAGTCTGTTGGACCGGTTTTTCGATACTCTGCATTTTTAGTGAATTATGTTTTTTTTTATGAATGGGGGCGCCACTTGGCTAGTATCATCACCGTAAGAGTGGATCGTCGAACTTCGTCCGTGACTTCCTCTTTAACGTGGCCGGTTCGGTGCTCGGTGGGAAAGTGGACGAATTAACAGGAGCGTGCCGGCTTTGTTCTACCACCGGAACTAAACTGCCTTCAAAAAGCTAGAGAACATTTTGTACATACATACATATAATTACGCCTTTATCCCTAATGGGGTAGACAAAGCGTAGACGACCTAAACAAAGGTCGTTCTGCCAAGTCAGACAAAGTTTTAACGGTTATTTAAGATAAATTAAGGTTTATTGCTGTAGTGATAGGTTGTCAGACCATCGCCTTAATTGCAATATACTGAAACCCTAAACTGAAAACTGGTTTCTACAGCATGCCCGGGAGGAAATGCAGCTGGCACATTCGATGTTTTTCTATCGCTCCCAGTCCAGCATGGAAGAAACATTTTGTTTTGTGGTAAAATGAGATTCGAGTATGTAGTGTATTATGCTTTTAAAATATCTGTTCTTTTTTTAAAAGTCCAAAGGCACGCAAAAGGATACAAAATTTGTTATATATATATACTATAGTTTAGGCCGCTTAGATTTTTACAGTGAAACTAAAACATACATATATACATATAATCACGCCTTTATCCCTAATGGGGTAGGCAGAGCGTAAACGACCTTAACGAAGGTCGCTACGCCACTTCTGACAAAGTTTTGAGGGTTATTTAAGACGGAATTGTACGCATATGGCTGTAGTGACCGGTTGTCAGCCCATCGCCTAAATTGCAATATACTGAAACCCACGGATCCCTTAACTGGTTTTTACAGCATGCTCGGGAGGAAATGCAGCTGGCACATTCTATGTTTTTCTTTTATTCCCAGTCCAGCATGGAAGTTACTTAAATATGCCCTGTAAAGTTAAATAAAAACAAATATAGCTTCTAATATAACTTTTAAGGGATCCGAGGGTTTCAGGCTGACAACCTGTCACTACAGCAATATACTTACAAATCTATCTTAAATAACCCTCAAAACTTTGTTAGACGTGGCGGAACGACCTTTTTTTGGGTTGTTTACGCTCTGCCTACCCCATTAGGGATAAAGGCTTGATTATATGAATATGTGTATAACTTTTATGTTTTAGTGACTTGCAAAGTTTTATCTAAGCTCTTCCTCTAGAAAGATTTTAAACAAAGTTCGGAGGGACCTACTTTGAAAGCCAATTACAAGAGGACAGCTCGGAAATAAATTCAATAAAATTGGGATGGGACTTTGGAACTGAACTTTCGAGGACTTTGGCTTCTGACAGCCGTTCCTCGTTTTGAGAAAAGATCTCGACTAAATATTATTCTTTTATTTAGTAAGTAGTTGAATGTTTAGTTCTTTTGACAAGAAATTAAAAAATCGAGTCGGACTAGCTTAAACGGAATAGCGTTTCTTCGCTCTTGCAACTGAGTTACTAGTCTTTGTCCGAACCGGAAATTTTTGATCGGTAACACTGTGAGTTAAAAAAATTGCTCTGTGGCATGATAATGTACTTTTATGTCATTTATTACATGTCATTCGCCAACATGAGGTCGTCGTCAAATTCTTACGGTTTTATTACATTAAAATTACGCTTTTTTTTTCAAAATTGACGTTTTCAAATGAATCAATCGCGATCATTTTGAGAGTGACATGTTATCCGGCCGGGCAGGGGTAACAAGAGCCTTATTAAAGTAGATGACGTGCGAACTCATCCAGCTGGTACAGTCACACACAAATAATATCAACGTTTGCTTTCAACATCAGCCACAAAAGTAAATTGCTGGACATGGCCCCCCCATAATTGAGGGTATATGTCGTACTCACCACGCTTGGCAGGCAGGTCGATGAGCGCAGTAGAAGTTTTCCATTCACAGGGAACGCTGCTGCCCATTCCCTACATTTATCCCTTATTCGCCTTTTACGACACCCACGGTAAGTTATGTGGTGATGCTATTCTAACCCGGCACCACACAGGGAACGTTTGGTTTAATTGACAAAAAAAATGGAATAATTTCTACAGAGGTAGAAATACGCGAAGCCTACTTGGTCTTTGAAGCCTTGAAGTATAATCCTGGTTCAACTGACTGATACGATATTTGGACAATGTACTGTCATCCGTTGTATTGGCAAAACTACGCCATATACGCAGGCATATTCTACTGTTATTGAACCGTAAAGTATAATTGTATTGTTTCTATTTTGTATGGGGTGGGAGCCTGAAATTGTGTTAGATATTCTGCCGTGCCATTTAAAAACTCAGTACCTATAAATTATTTTTTCAGGTATAAAGTGACATATATTTTAAACCACTTAATATAAAAAATCAATAGTCAGACATCGCGTGATCCAGTGTTCATTATCCTCAACAAAGTGAAAACCAACCTTGTGTCTCCTCTAGAATCGAACCAACGACCATCAATTATTGAAATTCTTAGACCAAGGGTGTAAAATTGCCATGTGTTGGATTGTAAACGTCGACCTCACGGAAAGTGCGTTGATGTGAGCACCTAATGTGCGTAATGCGATTGCTCGCAGTCGACGAGTCACCGTTTAAATTACCTTTCGATAGAAAATTGGATGCAAGGATGTCAGCTGTGATGCCAGTTAATAAAGGAAATTAGAATACCTGCTCTGTTTTCTATACAATAATAGGTACGAAACGAAAACGGGTGAGATTAATTTAGGAAATTTCGTATAATTGTTGTACTAAATAAATTTTGTATATAATTATATGAAATTTATGAAAATCCATAAATGTTTTTCTGAAATAATCTCATTCGTTCCGAGCGGACATGCCCAGATGTCTCCTTTGCTGACTGTGCATCCACACACGTGTATTCCCATTGAGCTTCCAAATCTATTAAAGTTTAGTTTTGAAATGTTTTCTTGTGAATATTATGAACCCCTTTGACGTTTTCTAAAAGACTGGGACAAATAGATTTTATATTTGTCCTGGTCGGCAAAGCGCAGAAGATTCCTGTGGGACTAGTATTTAATTCTGGGTCGCATGCTTATTTCTTATCATCTTTTGTTATGAAGTTCTTAAGAAAGGTTACTATTTTTGTTGTTGTAGCTAGCGTCAAAACATGTTTATTGATTCCATGGGCGTGACCAAATTTTGTCAATAGTTATCTTATGTCACAAAAAAATCTGATGCAATACATATATGCTAATATTGTACTCAATTTATTGACCCTCGATGCCCTCGACTCATGTTTCCAACCAACATAGTTATCATCAAACTTAGATCAGTCATCTTCTATTCTGATAGTTCTTGTCAATTCACCCAACTCAAAGAAATTTTATGGCACTTTCAATCCTCTATAGTATACTAAATGTAGCATAGCAAATCGGTAGGCAGCTTCTCCATTATAATAGAATAGACACAATGTCAACTGCATAATAATACAAAGCTCGATGCAACAATATACCTATATATCTGTGTTGCATGCCTGTGCGTATGTTATGTAATATTTGAAATACCTAAATATAACAAAAGACTGAAGCATGTATATAAGACTAACATACATCGGTAGGCAGCTTCTCCATTACATGATCTAGTTATAGTAGCCCTGTCCCGAGGGATGTACCTAATCATGCTATTTGTATGACTACGTGGACGACACCGCGGGCACAATGTCATCTGCATAATCACATGCACAAAGCTCGATACAACGAGAACGCGTCGGTGTGCCCGTGGCGAAAGTTTTGATGGCCAATGCGTATGTAATAAATGAAATAAATATTCACTTCCATGCTGGCCTGGGAGCAAGAAAAAAAGTAAAAAAACATAAAATGTGCCAGGTGCATTTCTTCCTGGGCATGCTGTAAAAAACCAGCTAAGGGATCCGAGGGTTTCAGTATATTGTAATTTAGGCGATGGGCTGACAACCTGTCACTAGGCAATATACCTACAAAAATCCATCCTTAATAAACCTCAAAACTTTGTCAGACGTGGCGGAGCGATCTTTGTTTTAGATAGGGATAAAAGCGTGATTATTTGTAAGAACAAGTGTGTCCTTGTTTTTAAGGTTATGACCTGTTTTTTTTTACTATTTTTGTGTACAATAAATTGTTAAATAAACATGATAAGATATTCTTTATTCGATATAAATTACAAAATTATATTTAGTATTTGATTTTCCTACAAAAAATAAAATTTAATCATTGGCGTAAAGTCAGCTAAACCGTCAAGCATAAAAGTATAATGTAAATTTTATGATAACTAGTATAAAATTTATTCTTGCTCAATTGACCATGCAAAATGGCGTTTAATACGGTGATGGATATTAAATTTTGCCCCTATTTTGGGTCCGATAAGGGAATGTGGCGATGCAAATGCCATAACACCCAAATTCCAATTTTATTTGCCGGATATTCATCGCTGTTTTAATATTGCTTTGTTTGTTACCGGTGTTCCAATTGAATCAAAATTTATATATTCAATCGGCATTTATTTCCTTTCTGTTTTATTATGTTTTCATTTGTTTTTTACGACATAATAATAATAATTCAAGTCACGGAAGCAAATCAGACTTTTAATTCAAGAATAATTAATTTCTTGTTGAGACCTAATCTCTAACAAAACTTTCGAATCAGTTAAACTTTTTACTTACAATAAACATCAACATTTGGAACTTCTTTTTGCCATTCATAAAAGGTATCTTTAATATCATACGTCGTATTCATTTGTAGTATTTCTTAAGTTGGCATTGAGTTAATTCTCGTCAAGTGAGTTCAGACCTTTGACCCCTCAGTCCCAAACATCCTCAGATTACGAAATGTACGAGATGTCATAATACACTTTAGTCAACTGTAATAATCTCTATCAGCAGAATTAAATACAAGTAACTAAGGAAGTTGGCATACATGGAGCGGAAGCGATATTATTATATTTTTTTCGGCCGCTATTCTTTGGAGCGATTAGACGTGTTTTGTGTTCAAAGTTTGTGATTTCTTGGATTAATTTATTTTATTTTGGAATATTTGTGGGAAATATCCTTGGGAAATATCTGACCCTCTCTTACTATCTTGTGGGGTTTTACATCTGCGGTGGACGCCATATTGAATTTCATCGTGCCGTCTCGCTCGGGTGGTGGTTGTACTTGTCGCCGTGTGCCACCGAAGACAGAAAAAAAACCTTCGAAAAAGATCATCGAAGTCACGCCTGGGATCGAACTCGCATCGATTGCGTCGAAGGCAGGTGCGCTACAAACCGCGCCACCACAGCTTGCTGCGCCGGCGTCGAAATAGCGAGTCGCCCGAAAGCGCTCAGTACTAAGTGCTTGCGACAGTTTGCGACATTAAAACGATACTGTCGTATGAAGGCGAATGGCTGCGAGCGCAAAGCTTACATGTGCGGGCTGTCGCACGGAAATTTTAGACAAACGATTTTTAACATGCTGCAAATGTAGTCATGTTTATGACTTACAATGTGCGAATATTTCAGAGGAGAGGTTTTACAATACCATGACATCCGATCACAAGAGTTCGTGGACATGTGTTGAGTGCAAACTTAAAGAACCGAGGAAAGACAATACGAAAACCCTCGTGAGAGGAGGAAATCCAGCAGGTGATTCACGTGAAGGAAATGAATACATTACATTTCACCGAGGATCCAGAGGAAATAAAAGCAGCGAAAATTTATATAGGTCTAATACAAATGAGAGTAAACAAATTGAAGATGAGAATACTCTTTTGATACAGATTCGTGAGATTATGAGGCAGGAGTTGCAAGGAAAGATCTTTACTAATATAATATCTAATGTAATTGAGGAACAGATTACAAAGAAATTACAAGAGCCTATGATGGAGTTGTGTAGTAAGGTGGCACAATTGGAAAAAAAGGTCAAGAATCTGGAAGACGCTCTCTGTAAAACAAAATTAATTTCAGATGCTACCGAGTTGGGGAAACATGAAGATAAAATAGCGTTGCCATCGTCAACCAACATACCAGCCACACCTCAGGTTACACACCCGTCAACCTCATCCAGCTCATTCACTAAGACTTTTGAACCGATTAAAGCTACTTTGCAAACACCTAAAAAGCAATCTCTACAGAAGGAACGTTTGGTAGAAAACCAATCAAGAGGTCAATCAAGAGATAACATGGAAAGGAAGGGAGAAGATTCAGAATGGAAAGAAGTTTCACGTAAGAAAGGCGGGAAGAAAAGCAATAGAAGTGAAGTTAAACAAGGAGAAAATAATTCAATTGATAGCTTGAAAGCAGTTTACATAGAGAAAAGGAAATATTTACATGTATGGTCTCTTCATCCGGACACATCTGTAGATATCGTATCCAGACATGTAAGAAGTCTTTGCCGCGATGATTCTATCACTATTGATCAGATACATCCTAAGATAAAAAAAGCATACTCATCGTTTAAAATAGGTGTATCTAAGAGTAATTACGATATGATAGCTAGTGAAGATGCCTGGCCAGTAAACACTCGCTTTAGTGAGTGGGTATTGTTTCGGCCCTTTCGAGACCAAGCAAAGAAGGACTAGAACTGAACAAACAAAATTAGTTATGTATTATCAGAATGTGAGAGGCCTAAGAACAAAGCTGAACACGTTTAAAAAGAATTTGTTGGCATCGTCTGCAGATCTATTCGCAATAACAGAGGCAGGACTTCACGAATCTATCCACGACGGCGAGCTGGTACTGCCTGGGTACACCGTTGCACGATGTGATCGTGCAGATGGGCGCATATTGGGCGGTGCAATGCTGATTGCGGCGGCGGGGATACAGCTGAAGTCAGTACCATTACCTCCTGAGTACGATATACAGCGGGCTGCTTTTGAAGTAGTATGTGTTACTGTACATAAGAGTAGTAAGTTTTTGTTCTTTTGTTGTGTATTTTATATTCCACCTGCATCTGCCAATAATGAGTACATGTCAATGTTTCATATATTGGAACAGATTTGCATTAAGTACGATAAAGTCATTCTAGTCGGAGATCTCAACTTGTATTCAGCGTCTCTTGACATACAATGTTATTATGCATATTTTATGTCTTTCTGTGAATTCATTCAGAGCAACGGGATAACAAACAGTATTGATCGTACATTGGACGTCGTGCTATCAACATTTTCTGAGCCCGAGATCACCGTGAGTGAGGAACGTTGTCCATTGGTAGGCATAGATAAGCAACATCCTCCACTAATGGTTAGCATTAGATGCGTTCATACTCACAGACAATCTGGTATATCTCAAACCCGTTCCGTACCTCAGGAACGTTATCCGAGGTGGAACTTTTCTAAGGCAGACTACCATAAATTGTATGAATCTCTGTCCGAGGCAGACTGGACTTTGCTATACGAAACGAGTACAGTAAATGTAGCAGTGGAGTTGTTTTACTCCGTAATTAATGCGATTGTGGATGATTGTGTTCCTAGGAAGAAGATGAGAGGCAAAGGCAGATATCATTATCCACAATGGTACACGTCAGAGTTAATTTGTAATATAATAGAGAAAGCTAAATGGCATAAAAAATATAAGTGTACAAACTCTGAATTGGATTACGACATGTTTTCCCATTATCGCACTCTAGTAAAGAGTATGATTAGTGATGCATTTGATAATTATCAAACTCGCACGGAAATGCAATTTCTTAAAGACCCGAGATCGTTTTGGGGCTTTACGGCTAATAAAAGAGCTAAGCGCAGTGGTCAGTCAGTTAGTAAAGATGGCCAAATAATACCAGCGGACCGTGGTGCCCAAGAATTTGCCGAATACTTTCATTCCATTTACAGCAGAGAATCACCTCGGCTTAACGCGGCCGAAGCAGAGCGAGTAGCCTCAGCCAGCGCTATGAGAGTGAGCGTCCCAACCCTGAATCTGCGGGATATTATTGAAGCAATGACGCGACTTAAACCAAAACGATCTGTAGGGCCTGACGGCATTCCGCCATTCCTAGTCCGCGATTGCAGGTTTGTGCTGGCTCATCCGCTTCAGTATTTGTTTAAAATTATACTATAATTCCTTACTATAATTGTCTGTACTCCGGTATATACCCGGAAGATTGGAAACTGACGAAAGTAACTCCAATTAAAAAGAGTAGTGGCTCGAATATAGATGATCATAGACCAGTAGCGGTCTTGTCTTCCTTCGCCAAGGTCTTCGAGTCGGCTCTACACTCCCGCATATACAATCAAATTGGTGCCAGACTGGCTGACGAACAGCACGGTTTTCGTCCAGGCCGAAGCGTAGACACTAACTTGTTTTGTTTTATTAACTATGCAACTAAAGCACTTGACTAGAGATCAGGCGGACAGGTCGATGTGGCGTACTTTGATTTTCGGAAGGCTTTCGACACGGTCGATAATGATATTCTGCTGGAGAAATTATCAAGTTTTGGCTTTACTCCTGGGTTGCTAAAATTTTTCGCCAGCTATTTAGGAAATCGTCGACAGTACGTGGAGTACGCTGGTCATTCTTCAGAACCATATTAGACTTTTTCGGGTGTGAGTCAAGGTAGTAATTTGGGTCCACTTGAATTCATCCTAATGGTAAATGACCTACCAGGCGTGATTCACGATGCAAATTGTCTTCTCTTCGCAGACAACTTAAAGTTGTTTATTAGGGTGGATGGTCAGGATGATTGTCTGCGATTGCAGCGCGATATTGATCGCGTGCTGGAGTGGAGCAAAGCAAATGGACTTTTATTCAATACCTCAAAATGTAATATCATGACATGTAGCAAAGCAGACAGTCCTTTCCGGCACGAGTATGCCTTAGATGATCAAATAATATCGCGTGTAGAGTCTGTTAAAGATTTAGGTGTGGTTATCACTAGTGACCTTACATTTCGAGAGCACATAGTGAACATTACAAAAAAAGCTTTCAGACATCTGGGATTTGTTTTGCGCCAAAGCCAGGATTTCAAAAATATGGCTGCAGTTAAAGCTTTGTATAACGCTCTTGTCCGAAGTACATTAGAAACAGCCGCCATTATTTGGAATCCACATGAGGTTAAATATAATCTCATGGTGGAAAAAATACAAAATAAATTTACTCGGTACTTGTACAAGAAACAGTATGGAGTATACCCTTTTTATCCCCTGATGTACCCCACGCTCTTTGTTATTGGTATGGTGGGATATGACAAACTTGAGGTCCGTCGCAACTTAGCTCTTACTAAGTATGTCTGGAAAGTGATGCGGGGACAGACTCACAATCCGAAGGTGCTAGCGGAGTTGGATTTGGCTGTTCCCAATCCGAGGCTACGACGTGCCCCCCGGGAGGCCGTGCTGCCGTACCTGCAGCCCGCACTAACATTCTGGCACATTCCCCACTCACAACGGCTATACGTACACTAAATGCTGTGTCACAGGAAGTTGATTTATTCCGTTGCTCATTGAGGGAATTCACAGAAATTACAACAAGATACCTAGCTGAAGGATAGATAATTTATAATATGTTTTTAATTTTTTTTTAATTAACTGTAATACTTACTACATTGTCAATTTGGTATTTTACTGTTAAGATAATGTATGTTTATGTAAATAATAAATAAATAAAATAAAATATATGGATAAAAAAAACATTGCATTAATGGCATTGGATATGAGGTTAATTAAGGTAATAATAAAATTTAGGTAAAAAGGAGTTAATTTCACATTATAAGTACATCATCTGCTTCTTCCATGCTGGCCTGGGAGAGAGACAAAAATATAGAATGTGCCAGCTGCATTTTCTTCCGGACATGGTGTTAAAACCAGCTAAAGGATTCGAGGGTTTCAGAAAAAAACATACATACATATAATCACGCCTTTATCCCTAATGGGGTAGGCAGAGCGTAAACGACCTAAACAAAGGCCGTTCCGCCACGTCTTACAAAGTCTTGAGGGCCATTCAAGAAAGATTTGTACGTATATTGCTGTAGTGACAGGTTGTCAGCCCATCGCCTAAATTACAATATACTGAAACCCTCAGATCCCTTAGCTGGTTTTTACAGCATGCTCGGGAGCAAATGCAGCTGACACATTCTATGTTTTTCTCTCACTCCCAGTCCAGCATGGAAGATATATTGTAATTAAAAGCGTGATTATGTATTTTCTTTCTTCTTCTTCTTTCTTTCTGATTATATGTATGTATGTGTCACGTAAATTTTATTATTAATGAATAATCAATTTACGTTGATTAATTAAAAAAAAAACAACAGCTTCGCTACGAGACAATGTACTTTTTTCGATAGCTTTTTGACTGGTAGAGCTACCCCCTTTGTGCGGAAATACTTACTCTTGGAGCAAAATCGCGGTTTCACAAGATCGCGGCATAAGCTGAGTGGGTCCTTTCATTGTGACGTCGCGACACGCACATTCCGGTAGCATTAACTGTTTATTTTTAGGTACCTCTATCACAGATTAGATAATAGATATTCTCATTTCATTATTTGTTTCACTTTCGTTTCTTCTGTTTTTGTTTAAAAATGTATTTACTGTGTTGTGTTTGTGACGTCATGAATAATTAATGTTTTCTATTCTATTCTATTCATATAGCTGCCCGTACTAGGGTCGCCGCTTACCTTGCTGATAAATTGTGAGGTCTGGATGGATTACATTACACTACTCAACCGCTATCGCCTGCAACAAGCCAGCAGCCTAAAGCTTCTGAGAGTAAGACGATAAGGCGGCGAGCGCTCATTCGCACTAATCGCAACGGCTCGAGTTTCAATTATGCTTTCATCGGCCAACGAGTATGTTGAAGGCATTTGTCCACTAGTTACCATGAAATATTCAGGACTTTATGAAAATTAAATAATATTTGAAAAATAAATTGGGAGAGTTTAAAGCTGTGAGACGTAGAGCCTTGCTTGCTTGTATACTGTACCTAAGCTGCATGGCTGCGTGAGATTGATATTTTTGTTAGTACCTCCGATATTGAAATGTTTGGAGAATGAAGCGTCAAAATTAATTCGTTAGTTATATGATTAATGTTTATGAAATCAGGTAGAACAATTGTTGAACTGTGATTGTACAGAGGACCAGCAAAGGAGAAGTCCAAAGACACCTTCTCCTCTGCCATTTTTGACTGGGCCAACTCTGCCAACCTGCCTACCAAGCGTGGCAAAGATATTTATATTATATATATTTCAAATTCAAATTTATTTATTATTATTCAGATTACATGATTCATTGTTAGTATGTTCTTAGTTGTAGGTTAGATACATAGTATAAGTTAGTAGGTATGTAGGTTAGGTAGAATCACAGAATACGATACAATTTATGCAATAGTAAGCACGTTACGCATTTGATTATAAAACTATGCTCGCTAATTCTCTAAATAATAATTATATTAAAGTGCCTAAACTAAGTACGTATGTAAAGTTTAAATTTGATTGGTTTGTCTTTCTTTATTAGTGGAAGCCCACCTTCAACCCACGACCATGAAACGTTAGAGAATATATTCTTCAGCAGATAAGTATTCCGGATCGAGTCGAGTCCCACTCCTCTACTGCAGGCCACCAGTGTATTCCTGATCAATCTAGGCTCGCTGGTGGAAGTCCATCTTAAACCCGCGACCGCGAAACAACAGATGCGTGATGTGGTCGACATTATAGATTAAATTCTTCAGCGGGTAAGCACGCCGGATCGAGTTCGCCGCGTGTTCGGGGATAGATTATCGTAAAGTATGCTCAGATCAGAGATAGTAATAAATAATACTAACTAAGTTAAGATCTAGGAGATTGTAAATTAGCTAGAACATGCGACTCTTGGTAATAGAGCTATTTATGTTAGCAGTTGTGTTTTGGGTTAAAGTTCTGAAGGTGATAGTCATACGTTCGATTCGTGAAATTATTTTAGCAGGATAATGCAAGAGAGACCTGCCTCAGTCGCTGACTCAGAAAATGACAGAGGACAAGTGTTGGAAATCTCTGGCATCGGAATTCGCCAGATTGTTTGACTCTACAAACAACAACAAATGTTGAAAAAGAAAGGAGTAGTGTTAGTGCAGCAACACACAGGCGTCACTTAATGCGCGCTGTTTTTAATGGACAGACGCAAAATTTATATAAATAACAGTTTTAGTAAAAAAAAATCGTGAAGTTTTCATTAGGCAAAGTACCTACCTATTTTATAAGATAACTATCGAATATCGATGGTGTCTTCCTGCTTACCATCATTATCCACTGATTTATATTCCAAAGACATCCCACATTAATTAGTTTAGACGGAAATCACGACTAAAACGACTAAGAGTGCGGATGTTGGCACAGCACTGCAATGCAGCCTGTGGGCTTAGGGTTAATTCACACCGGGAAGCGACGCAATGCGGCGTTGCGTGAAGCTGCTTGAAAATGCGTTTCATTGTACCACGAAGTGACAGGCTGGACCGCGCAAGTCTCAACTCAGTTCGGAAAATTTGTCTGTCAGTGAAATGTCTATCTTTCTCCATAATAGTGGATATAGTTCTATGTACGGGGTGTATCGGACAATGTACCAGAAACTGATAGGGGTTGCTCAGTCAAGGAAATTGAACAACTTCCACCAGAAAATTCTTTCATGCTGTTTTTTTTTATACAAAATGACTGACATTTTGATAAGACAATTTGTGTGGAAAAGAAAAAAAATATCCTAAAGGAATTTTGTGATGAAAGTTGTTCAGTTTCTGGTACGCTGGCCCTTACACCCGGTATTGTATCACGCTCCATATAGAAAAGTGCGCCACGTTGCGTTGCGTCGCTTCCTGGTCTGAATTGACCCTTAGAACACGGTGAGTGCAAATTGTTCACTTGTACAAATAATAGAAGAGCTGGCGAAGTGCCAGTGCAAGCGCGAACATGCCGAAAGAAGATTATATTGCAGATAGGTCAAACAACTTACACGCTGGTCTATCATGTCAATGATAAAAAAAACATCGAATGTACCAGCTGCTTCCCTTCCTGGCCATACTGTAGAAGCCAGCTAAGTGTTTTGTATATTGTGATGTGATTACAATCTTTTATTATGGGAATTCACAGGCTTAACTGAAATTACCCAAAATGTCACGCTGTGCCTACCCCGTAAGGCAGAAGTATAGACGTGAATTCAAGTTTATTTTTTATTAGAGCTACATTAGATATTCAACTCCCTCAATTCTTTCAGCCAGTTAATATACAAAACACATTCAGTTGAATCTAAGAAACATAAACACGGACATAGAAATAGACTCTGGTCTGGAGCGTCGACCTCTCAACCCTCGCTCCTAATTGGGCACGCTCATCATCACGACGGACGGCCATCTTGTGTCAAACGGGCCATATTTACTACCTCTCCCCACTTCTATACAGGTTGGTTCAGTTCACACAATACTACGGTCTCCAAGTGGGTCCAAAAGTGGGTACGTGTGATCATAATGGGCTTGAATATAGATTTGCCGGCTAAAACTAAAATTAAAATCAATCTGTCACTTTCAGACTAAAACATTGAAAAAGGACTGGAGATCTGTTACCTCTGGTTTTTAATTTATAGTCGGTGGTTTTATGCGTTATCTATAATTTTGATCCGCCTTCTTATGATATGGCGGATAAAATTGACAGAAATACTGGGCAATCGTGCAAATGCACGTCAAACTTTATAATAGAGTATAAATCGCCTGTCCTTTTTCAATTTTATTATTTTGAAAGTGACAGATAGATTATAATTTTAGTTTTAGCCGGTGGTATCTAGAATTGAGCCCAATATCTAATTAGGAAACAATGAGGCACGTCTTTCATGTCTGTTCCTTCCATTGATAATAGTTTAAATGGCATTAACCATATTGGACCTTCTAGAGACAGGAGCTATTTTGTAATATGTACCTACATAAGATGTACTTAAGTGCCGTTGTAGTTAAGACCGTTGTACTTAAGTATTCCTATGTCTTTAGATTAATGTACTAATTTTATTGTCAAGCAAGAGGAATTAGCTTACTTCTTGCTGTGTGTACTTGTAGGTTTTTCTGGTTAAGCTCGCTCCATCGTCGACTCTGTTTCAATCACCATTCGAGCCAAGAGCCATACTATTACCCATCACAAATTAAAACAAATCTAATTACCACGCTAGGTTTACTAAATCACCCTTTAGTTATAATATCTCAGTGACTCTCCAGCACTATTTCCTAGTGTCTCATTCTCAAAGGATGCCAATGCCACCCACAGTCCCTCGGCATCATCTCATCACTGATTGTTGACTGTAATAGCTTTGTTATTCATGTTTACATTAATCAAAATGTAATGGGAAACAAATCGTCGTAATCTTCTGTACTAGCATGATATTAAATAGTGAGCTTTGTAGTCACTAAGTTATTTATCAAATTATGATGATAGTCCTTTCAGTCCTTATTACACTTATTATACTACTTACCTACATTTAAGAACTAAGTACTTATTAAGGTATTCTTTTCTTTGTATAAAAATAATTTAGCCAGTGAGTTTTTCTCATACGGACATTATACTATTTCTAACTTTTTAAAAGTGGAATTAAATAAGATTTACATTATAATTAATGAAGGAAACAAAATCTTAAAAAAACATGCTTATTTCTAATGAAAGCATATTTTATAAACCGTATTGGTAGTAACCTTTTCAATGTGGACCAAAAAGGTTAAATTATTTAAAACTTTCAAGGCACTTGAGAAATTAAGGGTGGCAGATGTCCCAATGCTTATCAGTTTGAGATAAAAAGCTCCAGTCTTATGCATCTTATTTCTAAAGTTCTGTTTGGTTTTAGATAACACGTTACCTATCTGCCAAACGCTTACCCTTTGGTAAACTAGTGCCAGGTTTGTGGTTTTACCTGAAAGATTGATGGTATAATGAAACCACTTAATTTAAATCAGGTCGTGTTTTATCATCGTTTTATTTACATATGGCATTTATGCGGTGTTCTGAATATCTGAGTGTCTAGATAATTTATGAATAAGACTGTTATTCAAATCTATTTTATACATGATTTTATTTTAAGAACAACGAATTTTATTTTGAGCGTCAGTTTCTTATTTCAAGTAGAGTATGTTTCAGACAAAAGGGGAGGCAGATATTAAAAAGTCTATCTCGGCTAATATTAGACTTCCAAATCCAGACACAGTTTACTCAGCTTTATCTCGTCAAATTATAATATTATTAAAAAAAGCTCCTCTCCCTTCACAAACAAACTGACACAAATATAACTTTCATGTGGTTACAAGGTTAGAGATGTTGTTAGCACATGGCTTAGCACTGCACCGCTTCAGTGAAGATTTACGAGGTAAGGATAATTAAAAGCAGCGACCAAACATGCGCGTACGCATCTAAGCTAAGCGTGTGTACTGTGTAGTCGTGTGCTGGAGCAAAGTCGAAATGGTTTTTACAACACGGACGTCGGTACCGGGTGCACTGAGAAGTAAATATGAATGAGTAATTCCGTTGTGTTCTGTTAAATACCTAGCTCTTAAAAAATTACAGCAAAGATATAGACATAGAAAGATAGAGATATACTAAAATGTTGCAAAATTATTTTGAAACATGTTTCATTACAACGGATAGGTTTAAAACGGTTTCACAACGCAAAACAAGCATGCACTTTATCAACACCAAGTATCAAACAAAGATTTACAGTTACCTGCAACAAAGCCATAGCTTAGCCGGAGACATTGCGTGATTAAAAAGTTGTTCAAATAACATTATACGAGAGTGGTGTCTGCTGCGTCTGTGTCAATATTAGGAGCAGCAGAGATACTGTTTGTTCAAACTAGCCTCGGCTTTTGGCCTAATTTGTACTTGAGAAGGAATGTTCACATATTTGACACGGGTTTCCATCAGATTTCGCGGCTTACGGAAACTCTGAAATATTCAATCGATTTAAGGTTTCTAGAGCTAATAGCGATTCATTATTATTATTTTGTTTAATGAAGAAATTTTATATCTACTTCTCCTGTTTTAGATACTTGATTCAAATGTGCATTTTACTCTCCATTTTATTTATAAAAGTTATTATTTAAACGTTTGTTACTAAATAAACAGTTTTTAAAAAGCTATTTATGTATTACAATATTGCCAGCCAGAACCTACTTTGCTGCCTTTTTCTATATAGTTACGTAGAACAGTAGCTGGTTTTTACAGCATGTACGGGAGGAAATGCAACTGGCACATTCTATAATTTTGTTTTGCTCCCAGCATGGAAAAACAGACCAGTAAACACAATCAATCAAACGAATACACGTTTAACGTTTAACTACGTGAGCAGTTTAGGTACTAGATCCAAAGTCGTACGATAAAATAACTTCCTAAACCAATTGTGCAAATTAGAGACCTTTTACATTAATCAGTCCCTCATTATTCCGGACAGATCCGAACAAGTATTCATTGGATGTCCGCAAAGGGAATCAAAGATGCAAGCCGTGAATTACGAGCAAAGAGAAATCGTTTCAGGAAGTCGGGATTTCGGAAATCAGGACCGAATAAAAGGAGCTAGCGACATAAATTTTTCGTGGACCATTTATTTGACCGAGGGTTCGGTGGAAAATGGGCCAATAGGGTGACATTCTGCGAGAAAGTGTGAATTTTGCTCGTTCTCTTTCACTGGGATGTAGGACAGTGAACTGCCTATGTGGTGCAGTGATTTGAGACTTGGGCTCTCGTTTAAGAGTTTTTAAGATCGACATTCTCGTAAGTTTTAAACATGTCACTACTTGGCGAGATGTAGCCAGTTTGGCTAACAAAACAATAAAAGTAGCCATAAGTTAGTTTCGTGCTTCGGAAGGCAGTCAGAAGAATATTGCAAGGTTTAAAAACGTGATTATGTTTTTCGACTGGATAAACTAAAAAATATTAAAAGAGTTTTTTGTGTTTAGTTATCGTCTAAGTTAAATGAAAGCGCACTCGTAAAGCTTATTGTTTTCTTGTTTTAAAATGTGAATAGGCTTTATGTTTTATGTATGCGGGCCCTTTGTAATAAATGCCACAAAAGTAGGTTCTTAAGGATAACAATAGCAGTTTTTGTAATTTTGTATTCCAAGGTCGGAGCGTTGCCTTCTTGCGGTCAGAAAGGCCTTAACTTCTAATACAACCATTTGACTTTATAAAATTACATAGTTTTTTGCTTTAAAATTGCAGAATCAAACTGTATGTTTAATCTTCAATGTTCACAACGAAAATTATTTATATATTTTGGAGCTAACACACACTTTTTTAACATAGACATAAAATAGTTTGCACGAAACCAGTTTCAATTTTTTTACTTTGCTTTTTGTAGGATGGGTTTCTTGCCATTTTTGTACCGGATGTTCCAAGCATGGGAAGATAAACTATTGTGTGTTACAAAATTACTAAGGAGTTAAAATTATAAATAGGTCGGCAAAGAAACTCTTTTCAAGCAAAAGCACAAGTTTGACTAAGCAAGTAATCTAGTAGATATTAGTCGCTAAGCCATGTCAAAGGCCAGTGGTAAGCATTGCACAGTATGTTAAATGACCTAAAAATCGGACATCCTCGTTTTGTTCCATAAACCAACAATAGTTACTATTTCCAAGGCAGGAGTATATCTACAGGTTGACAGTTTTTCTTAAATGACTAAAAAATAATAGTAAACATTATGTAAAAAATTCACGTCTAAATCTGGAAATATAGTCAGAACTTAGTAAATATGTATTTTTTTATTGAAACGATTCAAGAAACAATGCAAGGTATTATTAATAGATCCAGTAAAATATATTTGAAAGGAAATTATGCAGTAGATTTTTTTAAAATAGAATTTTTCTAACTTTTATATTTTAATTTATTTCTTCCTCATATCACTAAATCTGGTTTTACTAAATATGTAAAGAATATCCTTAATTCTTCAATGTAAAAAAATACAGAATTCTAATGTCGCGGTACTCAAAAGTTACGGCTATTTTTAATTTTTCCGGAATTTTTCACCCTTAGGGTTGTCAATGTCAGCTACACATTTTTTTTACCGGTTTTTGTGAATAAATTGTGGGGAATATGTTTTCTTATGTCAGGTCCTCCGTGCCTAATGTACGTACATTAGGCACGGAGGACCTGACATTAGGTACCTCAAAAGGGCTATATTTTTAAATAGGGATATTTTTAGATATGTGAAAAAAAAAATTGACTATAATATTGTATTTTAAATTAGGTAGGTATTAAATATTACATCACAAAGGGTACGTCTTAATATCTCTCATCATGTATTACAGGTTTTTCGTCTCAATCCTCATAAATGTCACTTTCGTTACAAACAACAGTGGTATATTCAGAACTGTGATCTTCAGCATACGCGTCTTCCTCACCACTTTCGTCATCATCCGATGAAGCAGGCTGGAGATCTGTTTCGGTAACTGGTTTTAATATGTCTATTACAGCTTTTGGCAACGGCAGTCTTTTTCGGTTTCGTTGACGATTAGACAGGCGTATGTCTGAGATGACTGGATCTGAAGATTCCAGAGCGCGATGAAATAAATCAGTCATGGTTTGTATACGATTCATTTTTCGGCTATGATGTTCGCGATCGTATCGCCAAAACTTGTTTCTGCTTTCCCCAGCTTGCTCCGAAAGCATTCCCACTGGTAAAATAGCCTGGTTCATTATTTCATGCCCATGAACAAGAATTTTGTGAACCGTGAATATAAACCGACAAAATTTTACCGGTATTTTTTGTGACAACCCTGAACCAAAATTACAAAATAGCATTACTCGTAAGACCCACGCAATTAGGGTTCAATAAATTTATGTTTTGGAGACAAATTGTGGAGCTATTTCTGTATCATAAAATCAGATTCTAATATGGTAGTACTTAAAAGTAAATAAATAAAAACTATTTTATAAAAAAAAAAAAACTCCAAGTCCGACGATAATTCCAAATGGTGAATATTATGTTTATGTGTATTTGTCCATTCTCCATGTACTACATATTTATTTTTTATTTTTTTGCTTATTATTTCTAAGTAAATTAACACTGTCAGAAAATACCGGTAAAAATTAAATGAAATTCAACAATTATTTTTTCCGTAATTAAAAAGAATTATCAATCAGTGGGGCTATTCCTGCATTGTAAATAGTAACTGTTATTGGTTTATGGAAGAAAACGAGGATGTCCGATTTTTAGGTCATTTTACATATTGTGCATTGGTGGCTTGAAAACTGTAACCTAATCTAGAATTTGGTCTGGTTTCTCTACTGGGTTGTGGAGGTGGTTTCTCTAAAAACCAGCTAAGGGATCCGAGGTTTCTTGTGTATTGCAATTTAGGCGATGGGCTGACAACCTGTCACTATAGTAATATACCTGCAAATCTATTTTAAATAACCCACCCTCAACACTTTGTCAGACGTGGCGGAACGGCCTTTGTTTAGGTCGTTTACGCTCTGTCTTCCCCATTCCCCATTAGGGATAAAGGCGTGATTATATATATGTATGTATGTTCGAGTATATTTTAAAGAATACTGTTTCTATCAATATTATGCATTCACTCAGTCTAACCAATGGTCAAAAATCTATACAAAGTAGAAAGATTCTTCTAATTATCATCATAGAGTCCCAGCTGTCTGTTTCTGTCGACTCTACAATGGAAGAACAAGACGAACCACCTAATTAATTATGGTGGGACAAAGCTTCTACTAAATGTGTTATTCAAATTACTTAAACAAAGTTCATACGACACGTGAAAGAGGCAAGAGGTTCTCAAACTGTTTTGAAAGCGCAGAAGTCTACTACTTAAATTAATTTACTGCCACATTTATGGATTCAAAGAGCACTTAAAATGTGTTATGGCTTCTAAAATGAAACAAAACCGAATGTTCGTTTTAATAGTAATTGTTTCAGATTCATTTAACAATTAAACAGACAAACAAGGTTTGCAGAAAATTAGTTTCCTAATAGACATGGGAAAGGCGGATCTCGAGCAATTTCTCGTTTTATTTCAGTGGTATAAATTGAATTTAAAGTACAAACTTGATTACTATAAACTGCAGGATCATTGAAAGTTTAAACGGCTAGCGAAGCAGTTATGGTGTTTTTTTTTTGCTTTGGATAAAAATATACCTAATTGTTTAATGAGTTTTTAACTGCTTCCGTGGTCTTGTGGTCAGAGCCATGGGTTGACGATCCGGAGGTCCAGGGTTCGATTCCCAGGGGAACACATCCCAGTTTGGTTATGACATTGCAGGCGGAATCACCTGATTGCCCGAAAACAAAAGGATTCCGTGCTTCGGAGGTCACGCTAAGCCATCGGTCCCGGTCGCTGTCTTTGATAGTGGTAATTGCTAAAACCATGCCAGAGGCCTCATATCAGTGATACTAGGCGGTTTTGTTGGCTACCTAATCTAGGGGATTGAACGAGGGTACTGGTTTTTACACAGAACGACTGCCATCTGACCTCCGCAACCCAGAAGGGAACCCAGACCCAATCCTAGATTAGGTCAGAGTTTTCAAGCCACTAATGCTTAGCACTAGCAGTGCTAACGTGTCTTCCAAAGCACGGAAAAAGCGCCGAAAAAACGTACATATGAAATTCGAAAAACGCAGTGGTACGTGATGGATGAGATTCGAACCACGACCTCCCCCCCCCCCCCCCCACTCAGGAGGCAGTAGCCCTATCCACTACAAGATCGGGCTCTTAAAATAAGATAGTCACGGCAGTTATTTAAACATCTCTATGAAGCAAAATTTAGTTTTATGACTAACATGCAAGTAGAAAGAAACAGTTTTTAATACTAATTAGTAAAGTTCCATGCTGGACTGGGAGTGAGAGAAAAATATAGAATATGCCAGCTGCATTTCCTCCCGGGCATACTGTAACAACCAGCTAAGGGATCCAAGGTTTTCAGTATATTGCATTTTACCCGATGGGCTGACAACCTATCACTACAGCAATATACCTACAAATTTATCTTTACAAACCCTCAAAACTTTGTCAGAGGTAGCGGAACGACCTTTGTTTAGGTCATTTACGGTCTGCCTACCCCATTAGGGATAAAGGCGTGATTATATGGATGTACATATAATCAACAGCATTACTTGGAAGATTGGGAAACATTGGACGCGTATGTGATTGTCATGGTAAACCATACTCGTGAACATACGTCTTCGTGACTGCCATATTAAAAATACCAGTACTCAATCTTGTCTGAAGTTTCAAATTGTTTAAAGGGAATGTACCGTTGCTTCTATGAATCGTAAAAGGACAAGAGACCATGAACTTGGTCTTCCAAGTTGTCAGGTACTAACTATTACTTGGAAAATACATTGTATTATTTGCATTGTTATACGATGCTTGATAAGGGAAGCCTTATCAAATGTTAATAAAATTTTCGTCTATGATTGCCATATTTTTTTTTTATTATTGATATTGGATACTAGAAGTTTGATAGTAAAATATGTGAATAAGACTTAAGCACTCAACATAAATAAACTAGATTCATATTTTTTATCTATTAAATCCAAAAAATTACATTTAGTTTTTTAGCAGTATGTTACCCATGAATATATCAAAAACTATTTCTTGTTTACTGTTTATCTTATCTTATTACCTCCCAAGAGACTCCACCTACGTTATCACCAGAGGTCGGAAATTCGGGTGCAAAAAAAGTAAAAACCCACTGTTGGAGCTACTGAGAGTTGCTACAACCACCTTTTTCAAGATGTTTAGGGCCTAAGTTTATTTTTCTTTATTAAATTGTTTTAGTAATGCCAATGTGTTCTTTGCGTCAATATAAGTCGAAAGTGTTTGCGTTTCTTTTTATATTTGTTTTAATTTGAAAGATATAAGTAGAAATGTGTTTTCAATGTACTGAAAAATATTAAAAATATAAAAATATCATTTGATTGTTTGATATTTTTATTGAATACCATTTAGAAATGATTTCTACGATGCTTTTATTATTTTTACACAAATTTGAATGGGGCCCTCGGGGGCCCAAAAGCGTTTTATTTTTTTAAAAAAAATTGCGGAGTAAATTAAAATTAAAATTTGTAATTGGCAAGGTTAAGACAAGATAAACGCTTTTTATTCTTGTAATTTTTTCTCTACGATTGATAGTTTCAGGGTAAATTGATGTTAAAGTTAGTAGGACACAATTGTTCAAGACCAAGCCAAGTAGTTGTTTTTATGGTGAAATCAGCTAGGTTAAGAAGAGATAGGCACTTCTCTTTCAAGAAAGATTTTTTCTCTACGGTTGACAGTTTCACAGTGAATTGATGTTAAAATTCCCTGGACACAATTTTTGGGCCTGGAGGCCCCAAAGCGTTTTACTGCTTAAACATTACTATACTTTTTTCTTTCGTTGTGAAACTATTAAGGTTCATTGTAAGCACCTAAATCCTTAAAATAATACCAGTCAAGCACTCGCATATATATATAAAAAGAATTTTACCGGATTCGTCTTTATTTTATATTTTACAAATAAGTACATACATACATATAATCACGCCTTTATCTCTAATGGGGTAGGCAGAGCGTAAACGACCTAAACAAAGGTTGTTCCGCCACGTCTGACAAATTTTGAGGGTCATTCCAGGTGGATCTGTATATTGCTATAGTGACAGGTTGTCAGCCCATCGTTTAAAATACAATACTGAAACCCTCCCTGGGTTAGCCAGTTTCCAATAAGTATATCAGAGAAAATAATTGATACTAGGTTACATGTAATACACTTTTGATTTTGTGTACTTGCCATATTTTACAAACCAAAAATTAAGACAATACATCCTAAACGCACTTAGACAGATACAGTCAATATGCTGACCTTGTCGCACATACTCAAAGAGAGAGATAGACAGGGACAAGGATAGAGAGAGACTGGGATACACGGTCGAAGTGATAAATTTCCTAGAAATATTTATTTGAAAGACACATACATGCTGGTCCAATATACTCTCTCTCTCTCAGTAAATGCGACAAGGTCAGCGTATAGAGCTGCATCTGTTTCAATTTGTGAAATGTTGAAAGTACACAATATTATGGTAAAATTTTATAAAGAAAGCCAAAAGTATTTCATGTAACTTAGTAACAAGCATTTAATTGTTAATTTACTATGAAACTATCAACCGTAGAGAAAAAAATACAAAAGCAAAAACGTTTATCTTGTCCTAACCTAGCCAAATAAGAATTTTAATTTTGTTTTTTTTTCGTAATTTCTTTGTTTAAGAAGTAAAATGCTTTGGGCCCCCAGGTCCAAAAATTGTCCTAACAACTTTAACATCAATTCACTGTGAAACTGTCAACCGTAGAGAAAAAATAACAAGAAAGAGAAGTGCCTTGCCTATCTCTTCTTAACCTAGATGATTTCACCATAAAAACCACTACTTTGCTTGGTTTTGAACGATTGTGTCCTGCTAACTTCAACATCAATTTATCCTGAAACTATCAACCGTAGAGAAAAAATTACAAGAGTAAAAAGCGTTTATCTTGTCTTAACCTTGCCAAATACGAATTTTAATTTTAATTTTCTCCGCAATTTTTTTTAAAGAAATAAAACGCTTTTGGGCCCCCGAGGGCCCCATTCAAATTTTTGTGTAATAATAATAAAAGAATCGTAGAAATCATATATAAAGGGTATTCAATAAAAATATCAAACAATCAAACGATATTTTTATATTTTTAATATTTTTCAGTACATTGAAAACTCATTTCTACTTTTATCTTTCAAATTAAAACAAATATTAAAAAAAATTGCAAACAGTTTCGACTTATATTGACGCAAAGAACACATTGGCATTACTAAAACAATTAAATAAAGAAAAATAAACTGGGGCCCTAAAAATCTTGAAAAAGGTGGTTGTAGCAACTCTCAGTAGCTCCAACAGTGGGTTTTTACTTTTTTTGCACCCGAATTTCCGACCTCTGGTTATCACTGTCACATTTTTTGTGACTTGTTTTCCCCAACTTCCTGCAACAAATCCTTCATCGAACCCCATAGAGGATAGCGAAGAAAAAATGCTTTCCAAAAGAGAGTCTGGTAAAATAACTGAGTGTGCATTTCCATTTACTCCAACTTCGGTCTTTAAATATGTTAAAGTCAGAGTGAATAATATTGTTTTTGACTTAGATTAGAACATTTGCAGTTCTTTACCAGGCTTAATAGTAGGTAATACAGAAACTAGTAAATACAACGATGTATCCTATTGCATGGAATAATGCTATTGATTCGGTTAGGACACTACTTTACTAAAATTATTACCGTCCCATAATGTTCTCTCATCATAGAATATGACAGATGACAATTTTAGTCAAGTTTTGATGATTTTGAGTGCATCTAAATTGCCCCCAATGGCTTACATATAAGTTAGTTAGATACTCTCTACTCCCAAAACACTCTACCCACAATTTACATTATCGAATTGTGACATTGCTATTGATTCGTAGAGCGCACTGCACAATTTAACTAAATCTTGACTAAAATTATTGGCGACCCTTTCTGTTCTCTCATGATAGAAAATTACAAGTATAGATTTATATTAGTTATGTCGTGATTTTTGCAACTACGAATTGGTACCATTATTTGTGTCTTATTTTCCACCAAGATTCCGAACTTCCAGAAACATATCTGTCCTCGAATCCCAAAGAAGATAGCGCACAAAAAATCCTTTGCAAAAGTGTGTCTGGTAATAGCTGAGTGTGCGGTCCCAGGAGTTCTCAAGTCTCGAATCTCCAGTTTTCTCCCGAGCAGGGTACAGGGTACCCTGTTACAAATACACTTGATAAGATATGAGGGACTCTACTATTATTATTTGTGTCTTATTTTCCACCAAGCTTCCGAAGTTCCTGCCACGTATCTATCCTCAAATCCCATAGAGGATAGCAGAGAAAAAATCCTTTGCAAAAGTGAGTCTGGTAATAGCTGAGTGCGCGTTCCCAGGAGTACTCAAGTCTCGGTCTCGAGTCTACTCCCGAGCAGGGTACAGGGTATCCTGTTACAAAAACACTTGATAAGATACGAGGTTGTTACTCACGCCGGATGTGATTCGACGTACCCCAAGTGTAGTGTGCGACTATTTTATACAGCCCTGAGACCTTTTTTTATTATTTACGGAGAACACCTACAGCTAGATTACAATAACTATTTACAGGTGCCCGAAGATAGATCCAAAACATGGATGGAAACTTAAAAAGCTGGAGAAAGAGACTTCATTATTGACAACTAGTAAAAACTTAAAATATAGAGGTGAAACGTAGAGTTTCCGAATATTTTATAAATAATAATTAGATTATTTTATTATGTTTTAAAGGTTAGTTTAAAAATTGTAACAATTTTTACATTCTGCATGGAATCGGCTCAAAATACCATTGTTCAGCTAATTTAGCTTTTATTGTTTTAACCAATTTAGAAACAATTAATTAACAAAGTGATAAATTGGCAATACGTACCTAATGTCTACCTGTACGTCAGTGACCACGGTATTCGGATCGAGAGCTCAAAGCTAAGACCACGAGGCCACAACACAGAGTCATGGTATAAATTATGCGATTCTACGACGTGTAATGGAAAGGGTAATAAACGCATTAAATTGAGTAAATCTGCCCATGAAACAGAACATTTTTTCATAAAGAACATGGGTGGAAATATAAAAAAAAATATTTTTGACTTTTGACCCACAATAATAAATGCGCTACCAGCTGATGCTATTTGCACGGAAGATCATTCTTTTTTCGTATTTTGACCTACGTTCCTTAATGGAATGAAGGGATGGGTTTTTCTTCCATGCTGGACTGGGAGAGATAGAAAAACATAGAATGTTCCAGCTGCCCTTCCTCCCGGGCATGCTGTAGAAGTCAGCAAAAGTGACTCGAGGGTTACAGTGTATTGTAATTTAGGCGATGGGCTGACAACCTGTCACTATAGCAATACATATTACAATCTAAAATTGCCCTCAATTTTTGTCAGACGTGGCGAAAGCGCCTTTTACGAGACGTTAAACGCTCTGCCTACCCCGTAAGGGATAAAGGCGTGATTTATGTATGTATGTTCCTTAGGGAAAGTTGTTCGGTTTCAGGGACAGTTTCACACCCTTCAGGATGCGTATACACTTTCTATATTGTGTCTTGATATGACAGGGGTCTTACAAAGTTGGTCAAGACTAATGCACTCGCTGTGCTACGATATGAGAAAGCCCGTGTTGATAAAGTGATGATGGTAATGATGCATCGATGATGCTGAGTCAGATTAGTAAAACCTCGCGTTAGCGATTTTATGATAGACTTTATTTAATATTCATGATGATTTCATACGATTAGATTATGTAATTACCTATCTAGGTATTTTAGTAGGAACTGCTTCACCTCATTCTTACTAAGTATAGTTACATACATACATATAATCACGCCTTTATCCCTAATGGTAGGCAGAGCGTAAACAACCTAAATAAAGGTCGTATCGCCACGTCTAACAATGTTTTGAGGGTTATTTAAGATAGATTTGTAGGTATTGCTGTAGTGACAGGTTGTCAGCCCATCGCCTAAATTACAATATACTGAAACCCTCGGATCCCTTAGCTGGTTTTTACAGCATGCTCGGGAGGGTATGCAGCTGGCACGTTCTATGTTTTTCTCTCGCTCCCAGGCCAGCATGGAAGAAATAAGAAGTATAGTTTAGTGAGTAATAACTAACTAAGAAATAAGTAAAGTGATCGATGCTTCTTACTCGCTTACGTAACTATGTATGCTTTTTGGCTGTTTACAAATCGCTTTAATTAAAAAATATCTGTCTGACAGTGTACTAATCTGACTGTGTATTATCACCAATTTACTTAAAACACAGTAAGTAGATACTTAAAAGCTTAGAGGTTTACTCTACAATATACTTAGTTTAGTACTCTTATTGTTGCTGGTGTTCTAGCAACCCCACTACCCCAACTACGCGGCCGTGCAGCCGCCCCCTCTACCGCAATAAGTCTTCTGTATAGATTCCCCTTTTTCACATAGCATGAACATCACATTCTTCCATGCTGGCCTAGGAGCAAGAGGAAAACATAGGGAGTGCCAGCTGCATTTCCTCCCGGGCATGCTGTAAAAACCAGCTAAGGGATCTGAGGGTTTCAGTATATTATAATTTAGGCGATGGGCTGACAACCTATCACTACAGCAATATACTCGTACCTACAAATCATACATACATACATACATAAAATCACGCCTTTATCCCTTACGGGGTAGGCAGAGCGTCAAACGCCTCGTAAAAGGCGCTTTAGCCAAGTCTGACAAAAAAAAAAAAACCTACAAATCTATCTTAAATAACCCTCAAAACTTTGTCAGACGTGGCGCAACGACCTTTGTTTAGGTCGTTCACGCTCTGCCTACCCCATTAGGGATAAAGCGTTGTGATTATATGTATGTATGTATATTCTATGTATGTGATTATATGTATGTTCTAGCAATTATTATTTTTCGAATCTTTCATGAAAATTACCATAATAATAATAGAGGGGATATTCATTCCCATCGTTTATTTTTTAACGAAGACTGGCTATTACGGCTGCTCGCTGTTGGCAAAAAGCCAAGTTTTCAAACATAAATCCTTAAAACTATCGTTGTTGGGTACAAATTGATTATTTATTTAAAAGTCAAGTAAATTAGGTGGTTCTTACACATTGTAGCGATCTTTTATTTCTAACTTCGATGTTTATAATTATAATGCATCCGTTCTTCGGAAGTCACGTTAAGCAGTTAGTCCCGGATAATATCGTTTATCACTGTAGATATTAGGCGTTAAACCATGTCAGAGGCCAGTGGTAAGCGTTGGCTGCTTGAAAACTCTGACCTAATCTAGGATTGGGTCTGGTTTCCCTTCTGGGTTGCGGAGGTCAGATTGCAGTCGCTCTGTGTAAAAACCAGTACCCTCGTACCCCAACACCTCGATTAGGTAGCTGATTTCGTGAGATAAAGGATAACGCTAGGGAAATGATGATGATTATTATTTGAAAGAATGAAAATAGTAAATTTGTTTCTGGCAGGACTCGAACCGAACTGGATTCGAAGGATTGGTAGATAGTTATGAACCGGCCTTCCAGAGACGCAGGTTCAAGTCCTGAGAGAAACGAATTTATTATTTTATTTCTTTTATATTATATGAAATAAAAAATTGCACTTTGAGTGAAAATCCTCAAAAAAGATGATGATGTTCATAATGTGTTTATTTCATTTAGTATTGGTATCGTATATTTAGCACGTTATTTATAAATTGAAGCTCATGATTGATTTACATACATATAATCACGCTTTTATCCCTAATGGGGTAGGCAGAGCGTAAACGACCTAAACAAAGGTCGTTCTGCCACGTCTGACAAAGTTTTGTAGGTTATTTTATTTTAACTTAGATTTTTAGGCATGTAGGTATATTGCTGTAGTGACAGGTTGTCAGCCCATCGCGTAAATTGCAATATACAGAAATCCTCGGATTCCTTAGCTGGTTTCTACAGCATATCCGGGAGGAAAACCAGCTGGCACATTCTATGTTTGTTTTTTCTGTCGCTCCCAGGCCAGCATGGAAGAAAAGATAGATTGATTTCACTTACATAAATGACATTCTGAAGAAAAATAGATTTCTACCCACAACTACCAAATGCAGGTTCACAGAGTGATTCACGGCATTTTGGAGATAACAGATTCAAGTCCTGCGTACTTAAAATACTTAGCATTTTTTATATGTATTTTAGAATTACTAGTACTTCCAAGAGCATTAAGAGTGCTAAAATATTCCTGCCTACTTAAAAATTAATTGTGCCTAGATTTTATACTATTTTGTACTTAAATCGTTTCTTCCGTGCTGGACTTTCTTCCACGCTGGACTGGAAGTAAGAGAAAAACATAGAATGAGCCAGCTGCATTTCCTCCCGAGCATGCTGTAAAAATCAGCTATGGGATCTTGAGGGTTTCATTATATTTTAATTTAGGCGATGGGCTGACAACCTGTCACTATAGCAATATACGTATACCTTAAATGACCTTCGAAACTTTGTCAGACGTGGCGGAACGACCTTTGTTTGAGTCGTTGACGCTCTGCCTACCCCATTAGGGATAAAGGCGTGATTATATGTAAGTATGTATGTATGTAATCGTTGAAAGAAACCATAACACGTCTACACAGCCTTTTTAGCCTTCCTTTTTGAAATCTTTGAAAACAGTCTGGATCAAACAATAAAAGCCGATGGAGCTCTCAACCATGGTGGAGTACTGCCAACTGCCGGCGCGATAAGAGGCTGCCTTGATGGATGGTCGCGCATTCGATTCCTGCTGTCGGAGCCAGGCAGTCTGCCCACAAACTACTTCCAACATTTCCACTTTTTAATCTTCTGGGTAAACCCAAAATTACAACAAAATTAAATTTCTGCTTTAGAAGTTATTTTGTACAGCAAAGCATTTTATATTTTCTATGTAATTTCTCATTTACTAGATCTTTTTTATAAAAGTTGTTCAGTATCATTGATTTTCAGTTTGTGCTTTTGTGGGATATTTTCCTTTACATTATTATAGCGAATGTAATTAATTAAAAAAATTTACTTGTTTACATATTTTTTTGAGGATTTTAGCACTCACAATGCTATTTCTTCCATGCTGGACTGGGAGCGAAAGAAAAACATAGAATGTGCCAGCTGCATTTCCTCCCGGGCATGCTATAAAAACCAGCTAAGGGATCCGAGGGTTTCAGTATATTGCAATTTAGGCGATGGGCTGACAACCTGTCACTACAGCGATGTACCTACAAATCTATCTTAAATGGCCCTCATAACTTTGTCAGACGTGACGGAACGACCTTTGTTTAGGTTGTTTAGGTTCTGCCTACCCCATTAGGTATAAAGGCGTGATTATATGTATGTATGCAATGCTATTTTATTTCATATAATATGAAAGAAAGAAAATAATAAATTCATTTCTGGTAGGACTCAAACCTATGCTTACATAGTGATGTTTTCCAAGAAAACAAAGGTTGTAGTTAGGATTTTCGTCTAGAGGTAAAAGTACAAATGGATTAAAAATTACAAAGAACTCTTTAAGGACTTAAAATTAAGTTATTGAAAGCAAAATATTGTATTTCATGTTTTTTTGCCGTTTTATATGAACAAGCTTCCAAGAGCTTTTAAAATTGATTGTTTGTATTTGATTCCATTGTCAAAATTATTGTAGTCTGTTAATGCTCTGGGATTAAATATAGGTAGAGAATATTTTGATTTTATTAGATGTAATTTTTATTAATAATAATAATAAACATTTATATTATTATCTACAGATGAGAGCCCGATGGCATAGTGGATAGGGCCGCTGCCTCCTGAGCGGGAGGGAGATCGTGGTTCGAATCCCATCACGTACCAATGTATTTTCCGGTTTTCGAATTTCAAATGTACGTTTATTCGGCGCTTTTTCCGTGCTTCGGAAAGCACGTTAAGCTGTTGGTCCCGGTTAATATAGTTTAATACCATAGATATTAGTCGTTCAGCCATGACAGAGGCCAATGCTAGGCATTAGCGGTTTGAAAACTCTGACCTAATCTAGGACTGGGCCTGGTTTCCTTTCTGGGTCGCGGAGGTCAGATGGCAGTCGCTCTGTGTAAAAACCAGTACCCTCGTTCAATCCCCTAGATTAGGTAGCCGACCCCGTGAGATACGGGTTAAGGCTAGGGAGACGATGAATATTTATTATCTACAGAAGGCAAATCTAGTATAGATAACTCAATAACGGTTGAGTTTATTCAGAAAAAAATCTCCTATAAGACTATAAAAACTTCAACGTAAAACTGAAACGAATCGATAACGACGTCGTATTTTTATTAACGATTGAACCTAAGACAAGATTATTAGGTCTCGACAAGTATGCTATAAAACAGTTATAGTGTAATCACAGCTAGTAATAGGCTGTTATTGAAACTGAATGCCATAAAGTTCAATCGCGAAATGATGCTAATGAATTCATGAAAATGTGTGCGATTATGACATAATAATTAAGTGTATAACACGTTTCATAATACTTATTTGAAAATAAAGATACATTTTATACTTACATTATCATACCACTAACGGTAAGCTCTCGAATTTGAATAATCAGTTTTAGGAAATTGATTATAAGATGACTTCCATGCTGGACTGGGAACAAGAGAAAAACAAAGAATGTACTAGGTGCATTTCCTCCCGGGCATGCTGTAAAAATAAGGTAAGGGATCCGACGGTTTCAGTATATTGTACTTTAGGCGATGGGTTGACAACCTGTCAATACAGCAATATACCTACAAATCTATCTTAAATAATAACCCTCAAAGCTTTGTCAGACGTGGCAGAACGACCTTTGTTTAGGTCGTTTCCGCTCTGCCTACCCGATTACGGATAAAGGCGTGACTATATGTAAAAATACGTGGGACACTCAGAAAGATTTGCGCGACACTAAAAAAAGTTGTTCTACAGGTACATATATTTTTATTAAATCTTTTCAAAGTACTTCCACCAGCCTCTATACAAAGATTCATGCGTCTGAACCAGTTTTCAAAACACTTTTTCCAGTCCGCCGTAGACACCTCGTTTACAGCCTGCTCGAACGCAGCCAGCGCATCTTCCGGCGACGAAAATTGTATCCCCTTGAGCTGATTTTTTATTTTTGGAAATAAAAAGAAGTCACACGGTGCTAGATCAGGGCTGTAAGGAGTGTGACCCAGGAGTTTGACTGGTGTGCTGTCCAGGAAGTCCCTCGTTTTGAGCGCGGTGTGTGCAGGCGCATTGTCGTGGTGGAGCAGTAGTCCGCGGAGCCCTGTGTTTGGTCGCTTGTTGCTCACAACAGAAAAAACTTCTGGTAAACATTTGGTAGTATACCATTCGGCGTTAATGCTTCTTTGATCTCGTAAGGGAATTAAGGCCAAGTGGCCAGTCAAATTAAAAAAGCTGGCGATCAAAATCTTCCCCCCGCTTCGAGATCGCTTCACTTTGGTAGGCGTTGGTTCATTTTGAAACACCCAAACTGTCGACTGGCGCTTGGTTTCTGGATCGTATTGATAAATCCAGGACTCATCACCTGTTACGATGTCGTAAACATGCCGAGACGAGCCTGCTTCAAATTTGTTCAGCATATCACGGCACCATTCCACCCGGGCCTGCTTCTGAGCGTCGGTGAGGTAGTGCGGCACCCAGCGCGATACTATCCTGCTCACGCGAAGATGCCCTTGTAGAATCTCGTGAACGCTTCCCGATCCAATCTTTAATATGTGCTGAATCTCCTGATATGTAATTCGCCTATTATCTTGGATTAAATTTTTCACTGCTAGCACGTTTTCTTCCGTAATAGCCGTCAAAGGGCGACCGCTTCTTTCTTCATCCCCCAAGGTTGGTCGACCGCGCCTAAATTCGTTATACCAACGATACACGGTTGCCTTGGAGGGGCTTTCATCCATAAATGCCATTTGAAGTCTATCGAACGATTCAACCGGTTTCAGGCGACACTTGAAATCGTAAAAAATCATAGCTCTAAAATGTTCCCGGCGCAGATCCATTTTTCAGTAAGACACGATACTTTTAATTGGCTCGCAAAAAATGTTGAGGGAAATTTTGAAAATGGAACACACATAATTTTACTTACAAGTAATCATATTTTCAAAAAAGATTCTAACCGGCCAGTCTGCCATATATAAAAACTATTTATCGCAATACTTTCTGAGTGGCCTGGTACGTTAATAGTAATACCACTACTTGAGATAAATTAGTTTCACAACAGGTTTGTAGACTTTGGTTACGTGTCTCTAAGAATTTCCTAAAATAAACGTGATATTATATTTATTTCATAAGTCTAGCACGGAATATACAATATTTACAAGAATAACTATACCTACGCGTATACTCAACGTTGCTTAGCAGCAACAGTCCAGTAGCCACATTGCATGGTAATGACACGAGCATTGGGTTCCTGGAAAACTATCGCAGTCTCTGTAAAAAAAAACAAGCAATGTTGACGATGACGAGCTACTTGCGTCTTGCAATTCCCTTCTACTTGTACCTACTTAGGTATATACTGTACTTACAGAATGAGTTCTTAGAAATTGTGTTCATCTTGACGCTTTAAGACATTAACTTGGTGCTTAGGTTTACAACTTTACTTCTCTGATGTCACCATACATACATATAGTCACGCCTTTATCCCTAATGGGATAGGCAGAGAGTAAACGACCTAAGCAAAGGTAGTTCCGCCACGTCTTACAAAGTTTTAACCGTTATTTAAGATAGTTGAGTTGGTATATTGTTGTACTGATAGGTTGTCAGCCCATCGCCTCAATTGCCAATGCAATATACTGAAACCCTCGGATCCCTTAGTTGGTTTTTACAGCATGCCCAGGAGGAAATGCAGCTGGAACGTTCTATGTTTGTCTCTTGCTCCCAGGCCAGCATGGAAGACATAATCACACTATTTATAATAAGTGCAAACAACTATAAGTAACCATTAGTAAAACATTTACGACTAATCAGTCATTAAATAATAAACATATTTCATAGTCACATTTATTTTATGTTTTACCTCTCAGTACAAAAGTAATAAAGCTTAGAAACTCTTCGTATAAACGAATTGCGTTATCGCCGGTTAGAATTCCTTCCCGAAGGAAGTTCTATAACAAATTGAATGATCGAGTAAAAATATGTACGAAGGAGGTTTACTTCCGCGATTGATTGAGCCCTTTGTATTCGCAAGGAAACAGCGACTTTTCAATATTCAAGTTGGTTCGACATAGATTGCTGCTTATGCTTACCAAGTTTATTTACCGCTGCGAAAGTTGCAATACATTATGCAAAAAAAAAGCTAAAGGGTATTGACCTATCATGAACCTATCCATAAAACTGAACAATTTTCCCCAATGAAAATAGTTGGACATAATGAAAAAAATCGGGCCTCCCATACAAATTGACTCTAGCAGCAGCTCCATTTGTATGGAATGGCCAATTATTTTTAATTTTGCGACCTATGATCCTTGAGCAATATTGTACATTTTTTTTTACTCCTTGTTTATATTCGTATGTCGCCAGATTTCTATAACAAAGTTTGCGATTGTGAGGCTTCCAAGGGCACATGGCGTGATGTGTACCGTCAGGAAATCACGTTTGCTGCTTCCTGTACCTGCTCCTTTTTGCTAACCCTACCTCCGGTCTGTGCGAACAACTTTGTCAGTTTACGGAACACGTGTGCCACCGTGCAAGTTTTAATCGAGCTTTATATTGATTAGTAACATCGAACAATACGAATGCGAAAGTATACATGCAAAGGTAAAGGAATTGGGTCAATGTAATTTCGGATTTGGGGAATTTCAATTGGGTTGGTAACATTTTGTTCAGCGATTAAGCGCTGAGTTTGAATTGCTAATCAACTTAGATAACTTCTAACTTAAGAGATAGTTTAATAAACTATGTTAACTGCCTCCGTGGTCTAGTGGCTAGTGCCATGGACTCCTGATCCGGAGGTCCTGGGTACGATTCCCAGGAGGGAATCACAAAGTTGATATTTGAGAATTTATCACTTTGTGAATTTTTACCCAGTTTGGTTAGGACATTGCAGGCTGAATCATCTGATTGTCCAAAAAAGAAAAAATATTTCGTGCTTCGGAGGGCATGTTAAGCCGTCGGTCCTGGTCGCTGTCTTTGATAGTGGTCGTTACTCAAACCATGTCAGAGGCCTGATAGTTGTGCTACTAGGCGGTTTAAAAACTCAGACACCAGGTTCATCGGGTCGATAGACTCGATACCCACTCGACAGAAGAAGATAAACTATGTTCATAAGTAATTTGGCTCTAAGTTCGGACAGTAACTACATCGCTGTGAAACGAAATGTTCGCTTACATAAAGTCGTGGTTTATTTATATATTTTTTGTACGCAGCTACAAAAGACATCTACGTAAAATTTACTTCTAAAACCTTTTTAGCAGACCTAGGCCAACAAAAAAGCATTCTCAGAGGCATTTATGACGTGTACATTTTTTAATATTTGGTGTTGTTTATCAAGTGATAAAAAGCTATTCCAATTTAGGCGATGGGCTGACAACCTGTCAATACAGCAATATACCTACAAATCTATCTTAAGTAACCCTCAAAACTTTGTTAGACGTGGCGAACGAACTTCGTTTAGGTCATTTACGCTCCCCCTACCCTATTAGGGATAAAGGCGTGATTACATGTAAGTATGTATAAAAAACTTTGAAGTCCAAAACACACAAAAACAGTTCGTTAGAAAGTTAGTATACAAATATTTAAGGGTCGTAGTCTAGGGTCGGTGGGCAGACAGCCCGGTCGTCGTCCGACTGGATCGATGCTCTCCGACGCAATATCGTCTGGATATGAGTGCGGTGGAGAGTGGAGACGTTTAAATGTATTGCAGCACTTGCTTCCTTTTTACATAGGCAAACTGTAGACGATCTACGTTTCCCTATGCTCCTTGAGGAATATTTTTATGTGTCAAGGGCTGTAGTTTGAGTCTGGATTGATGCTCACTGAGCAATAATATCTAGATATAAGTGCGGCTGGACAGTGGAGATGGAGACGCTGCACAGCTTTAGTTCCTCTTTACACATGTTGACTGCAGACGGTCTACGTCTCTTAAGAAGTATTTTATATGTCTGTCTAGGTTTGTAGTTTAAAGTTTAAGTCTGGATCGGTGCTCTCCGACGCAATATCGTCTTGATTATAAGTGTGTCTGGAGAGTGGAGACGATTGAATGTATTGCAGCACTTTCGTTCCTCGTTACACATTTTTCTTACTTTTTCTTTTCTTTTGACTGCAGACGGTCTTCGTTTCCCTGCGCTCCTTGAGGAATATTCTTTTGTGGGGTTGTTGTTCGAGTCTGGATCGATGCACTTTGAGCAATATCGTCTGGATATGAGTGCGACTCTAGAGTGAAGATATTTGAATGTATTGCTGCAATCTGGTTCCTCTTTGCACAGGCTGACTGCAGACAGTCTTCGTATCTCTGCGTAATTACGTATGTTTAGATTTTTTTTGTTTCAAGGGTTGTAGTTCTAGTCTGGATCGATGCTCTACGACGCAATATTTTTTATAACTGTGACTGGAGAGTGGAGACGTTTGAATGTATTGCAGCACTTTCGTACCTTTGCGCGTACGCTTCTTGAGGAATATTTTTGTGTGTCAAGGGTTGTAGTTCGAGTCTGGATCGATGCTCTTTGAGCAATATCGTCTGGATATGAGTGCGACTATAGAGTAGAGACGTTTGAATGTATTGCAACACTCTGGTTCTTCTTTGCATAGGCTGACTGCAGACGATCTACGTCTTCCTACGTTTCTTAAAAGATAATAAACTCAAGTGTTCACTTTATTGGTAATTGAGACGTTGTTAAAAAACATACATACACATAATCACGGCTTTAACCCTAATGGGGTAGGCAGAGTGTAAACGACCTAAACTAAGGTCGTTCCGCCACGTCTGACAAAGTTTTAAGGGTTATTTCAGATAGATTTATAGGTATAATGCTATAGTGACATGTCAGCCCATTGCCTAAATTACAATATACTGAAACCCTCGGATCCCTTAGCTGGTTTTTACAGCATGCCCGGGAGGAAATGCAGCTGGCACATTCTATGTTTTTCTCTCGCTCCCAGGCCAGCATGGAAGTAGAAGTTGTTAAAATATAGACACCAATTTCGGTCCACTTTTCACGGCCTGACTACTACAGGTGATCTACTGTTTTCGGAAAACTTTTTTTGTATCTGAACAAGGGTTAACTTCATGTGTTTATTATTAATCTTGGAGACTTTTTGAATTTATCGTTACTTTGGTCATCGCATCACTTTATGTGAAGTAGACTGCAAAATAAATGGTACATTCGTTGAAGAAAATTATACCGTTTCAGGGAAGTATACGTTTATTACCTATCTGTATTCTGAAGCCACATAGAGTGCAGATGTAAGCATTATGCATGAATTGCTATGTACCACTTTGTTCTACATAAGTGCAGACTGCAGTCTGTCTAGTTTAGGTGCTAATGGGTGTCGACCTTTAGCGCAGACGGTAGTAAAGTTGGGAATATAGCATATCAAGATTTGGTCGTCGATGTCCTCGTGAATATTTATGTTGCATTTTTTATATTGTGACTAATTAGAACTACCTTCACGAACCAGGACTAAATCAGTACCTACTAACGGCTTTTTTTTTCTTCCATGCTGGCCTTGGAGCGAGAGAAAAACATAGAATATGCCAGCTGCAATGCAGCAATATAACTTTGTTTCACTTGACGGAACGAACTTTGTTTGGGTCGTTTTCACTCTGCCCACCCCATTAGGGATAAAGGCGTGATTAGATGTATGTATGTAGTCACGGCTTCATTGAACGTATATTTTGCTAGTTCTATAAAATCTTCTTTTTTTTCAATCTCTAAAAGCTTAATCTACTTAGGTATCGCTATTTCTCCACTTTGCAAATTGCTCTACAGTTTAGCGCAACCCCTTCTCGTCACCTTAATAAACAAAAAGCGAATCCTCTCCGTTTCCTTTTTAGAAATAAAAGCAAGAAGCCATTCCATTCATCCTTCCGCATACGTGTGGACACATCCGTCCGCGTCGCAGGTCGCAAAATGTGCGGCAAAGCCGGGAGCAGGGATCAGGTGACGTCGTGTGCTGGGGGGCCTTAATAGACCTATTGATCCTTATTTTGTTTGGCCATTGTCCTTCCTGGAGATATTTCAGTGCCACAGACTATTGAGGTGTAGACGCAGCGTTTGTAAATGTTTTCAAAGATTCTTCCAAAACTAGAAAGATCTGAAAATATTATACTAAATATTATTCTAAAAAGACCCACAATTTATTCACGATTTATTGCCAAAATATAAAACATCGAAATCATACTTATTTGTAAGGTCATAAAATAAATAAAATATGTCGTCGCCACACACACAACAAAAGTAATTATATGCCTTACATATTTAGTCAATATAATAGAATAGAATTCGTGAAATAACACAACTCAACACAACTCAACATTACTCTGCCACTGCTGGGCAAAGGCGAAGAAATAGCTAATTGACGAAAAATATCATCCACGTAAAGATACTCCAGTAATTTATCTGAGCAGCAGCTTTTAATACCATAAAGGTTGTCGGGGGAGAGTAGTACGATATTGCGACGTGTATACACGGCCGCCTAGCCAGGTCGCACTTGCCCATAACGCTCTAACTGCCGGGGCAGACGTTAAGCCGAATATATGCGTCTTATCGCCCCCGAGATAATTTCGTGGTTGTTTACAGCGCAGACGAGGTGGGCTGCTCGTATGAGGGTGGCTGGCAAAAACGTGTAAGGATTGCACATAGAAGACTGTCGTCAAATAACTTATCATGGACGGCTTTTTGTGGTTATGTTGAGGTATCTTATGTTGGTACTTGACTCTAGTTCTAATGTATTTTGTCGGCTAGCCAGTTAGTTAACTCTATGGAAAACTTTTTTCATATATACATATAATTACGCCTTACTCCTTAATGGGTGGTGGTGGCGTAAACGACCGAAACAAAGATCGTTCCGCCACGTCTTGCAAAGTTTTGAGGGTTATTTAAGATAGATTTGTAGGTATATTGCTGTAGTGACAGGATGTCAGCGTATCGCCTACATTGTAATAAACAGAAACCCTCGGATCCCTTAGCTGGTTTTTACAGCATGCCCGGGTACGAAATGCAGCTGGCACATTCTATGTTTTTCTCTCGCTCCCAGTCTAGCATAGAAGTTTTTTTTTGTTTTCATATATTCATTATATACTGAAAAAAAAGGTTTTAGTGCATATAAACATTTTACATTTTGCCAAAAGACATTTTGTCGCCATAGAATTTACATTGAAACAACTTTTTAATTGACCGATTGGCCCTAATCGTCGTCCGTAGCATCCTAAAAGTTTCATGTGGACCGAACTCTCTATAGATATTTACCTACTTTGTTTTATAGTGAAAGGTTTTTGGCTGAAAAGTTTAGTTAGTTTGAGAATAATCCCTCGTGTGTTGAAGCCCATGCTCATGCTGGACTAGGAGATATAGAAAAACATATAATGTTCCAGCTGCCCTTCCTCCCGGGCATGCTGTAGAAGTCAGCAAAATTGACTCGAGGGTTACAGTGTATTGTAATTTAGGCGATGGGCTGACAAACTGTTACTATAGCAATACAAATTACAATCTAAAATTGCCCTCAATTTTTGTCAGACGTGGCGGGAGCGCTTTTTACGACGCGTTTAACGCTCTGTCTACCCCGTGAGGGATAAAGGCCTGATTTAATGTATGTTTGTGTTGTGCGCCCTAAGTTGTGACATAATTTGCTTTTGATTTTTGTTTGGTTGGAACGTTAAGTAAAAAGGATGATGTTTTGTACCGCTATTTTTTGTACAGGTATTACAAATGTTCAATAAATGGGCTCGATTCCAGATTTTCGGGCTAAAACTAAAATTAAAATTTATTTGTCACTTTCAGACTAAAAACATTGGAGATCTATTTTCTCCGGTTTTTGATTTATAGTCAGTAGTTTTATGCGATATCTGTAATTTTTATCCGCCGTCGTATGATATGGCGGATAAAATTGACAGAAATACTGGGAAAACGTGCAAAAGCGCGTCCGAACCTTACGGACAAACTGTAAAACCATAAAGTATAAATCGTCTGTCCTTTTTCAATTTTATTATTTTGAAAATGGCTCATAGACTTTAATTTTAGTTTTACCCGCTGGTATCTAGAAATGAGCCCAATATACGTAGTTATTAAAAAACAATTCTTTACAAACAAACCAGCGACTTGAATATTTTAACGACTTTACAAGCCAATTAAAGGCTGCGACACACTGCGACGGCTGCGAATTATCGTTTATCATAGTCCGAGAGAATTGCTTCACGACTCATCACGTCTGGAGCCGTCGTCACTTAGCGGCTACCTTATTTATTTGTTTGGCCATCGCTGTAATGTGTAATGCATCCATACCGGATTCAGAAAACAAAATAAATAAAATGTTGAAAATTTTCGCTTGACCTCATGGCTTGACAAACGGCTAGAGCCGTTATTAAATTATGACTGCATTGTGGAACAGTGCCATGGACTCCTGATCCGGAGATCCTGGGTTCGATTCCCAGGCGGGAATCACAAAGTTGATATTTGAGAATTTATCACTTTGTGAATTTTTCCCCAGTTTGGTTAGGACATTGCAGGCTGAATCACCTGATTGTCCGAAAAAGAAAAAGATTTCGTGCTTCGGAGGGCACCTTAAGCCGTCGGTCCCGGTCGCTGTCTTTGATAGTGGTCGTTACTCAAACCATGTCAGAGGCCTGATAGTTGTGCTACTAGGCGGTTTAAAAACTCTGACACCAGGGTTCATCGGGTCGATAGACTCGATATCCACTCGATAGAAGAAGATTGTGGAACATCCTTATCGATGTTGCCTAAATCTGTGCTTGAATTAGATTTTCTAATCGTGATCTATTTTAGTGTTGGTACTACTTCATTGACACCCATGTTTTGACGCAGGATGTCAATTGTTGATTTCCTATCTTTTAGACAGGGCATTTTTAATTTTACGTCTAAATGTGTTTACTCAAAATAACACAATTTTTTTAACACTATTTATATTAATTTCTGAGAATATTTAAAATATTTTTAACTAAAATACATCACTGAGTACATCCCTGCATGTATCCTGTTACTATTCCAGTAAAACTGGTCTCGTTAATATTAATCTGATTAACTAGATGCCAATACGTGTATGTTATTAAAAAGGTACAATTTAAAGTCATTATATCCCTTGTAGCTTTACTTAATGTGCGAAAGTTGATTACTATTTCAACTACTTTTATTTGGTATTTAATTTTATGACATTAATTTAAAGTCTATTTTAATTGTAGCAGCCATTTATAGTCAACAAGATGGCATATTGCAGGTAGACATCCAGGATAAGCAGTATGGGATAGGAATTTTAGTTGCTACTCTAGCAGATTAAGGCTCGTATTTATGAAGCGATCTCAAACTTGAGAGCAATATCAAGTATGGATTTGACAGGTCAGTTTGTATTGAAATGACATTTCTGATAGGAACTCAAACTCGCTGTCCCTCATGAGAGCTGATTACAAATACGGCCCTAATTTTCATGAGTTTTATTTCTCACCTCTACATTTTAGTAACAAATTTTGTTAAATCCATTAATTTCTAAGTTTTAAGTTCACAAAGAAGATGGGAAGGCCTGGTGACCTATATCACAGGTTTCTTTACCTAGTTTAGGTATCAGCCCTCCACAAAAAATAACAAATGTAAATTGTAGTATATTACTGTGTATGAAATATTTTTTGTCTTATCTTCCATACTGGACTGGGAGAGAAAGAAAAACATAGAATGTTCCAGTTGCCCTTCCTCCCGGGCATGCTGTAGAAGTCAACAAAAGGGATTCGAGGGTTACAGTGTATTGTAATTTAGGCGATGGGCTGACAACCTGTCACTACAGCAATACACATTACAATCTAAAATTGCCCTCAATTTATGTCAGACGTGGCGAAAGCGCCTTTTAGGAGGCGTTTTATGCTCTGCCTACCCCGTAAGGGATAAAGGCGTGACTTTATGTATGTATGTATATATGTATGAAATAATTTTTGTGGTGTGGAAAAAAACGATTTATTATTATTATGTATTCTTCTTCTGTCGAGTGGGTATCGAGTCTATCGACCCGATGAACCCTGGTGTCAGAGTTTTAAACCGCCTAGTAGCACAATTATCAGGCCTCTGTATTTAAAAGTGGTTATAAATAGGGTTTTCGAAATTGTACATAATGAAGCGATATTATGTTTTCCTATTTTTTTTACTGCGCGTATTGTATGTAGAAATTGTTTCAGGTAAAATGGAGAAATTATTTTCAGTGTTAAATAGGTAGGACAAGTAACATCAATGCGTTTTTTCCTTAATGCAGAAAATTTAAAACAAACTTGAATTCCGTAAAAATAATAATTTTCTTTTTGTTATTGGGGGCCGAATCTGGTTGGCTTAGCATAAATTTGAGAAAATTGCGATGTTTCACATTAATTTACATAATGAAGTGGGCAGCCAAAAATCCGTCGGGAATTGCTCGGACTGAAAGGTTTTATTTTTTTCAGAAAATAATGTTCATATCAGACGGAGTAAGAGAACTCTTCTACTTATTATTGGACCTCATAATACCTTTATCATGATCAGCGGTGTTTTGTTAAAAGTTAAATTTGTCATATTTACTTACAAGAAAATCTGCTGCCTATTTATCGAAATTCATCTTTAACTTTACGACAAGCGCGGGATTAGGTGGTTCGAAAAGTACGATTAATTCCAGCTACTTTAAGGAAATCCTGTGGTTGTACATACATACATATAATCACGACTTTATCAATAATGAGGTAGGTAGACCGTAAACGACCTAAACAAAGGTCGTTCCACCACATTTGACAAAGTTTTAAGGGTTATTTAAGATAGATTTGTAGGCAGTGGCAGGTTGTCAGCCCATCGTCTAAATTGCAATATACTGAAACCCTCGGATCCCTTAGCTGGTTTTTACAGCATGCCCAAAAGAAAAAGCAGCTGGCACATTCAATGTTTTAATTTCGCTCCCAGTCCAGCATGGAAGATATGGTTGTACCTTATAAATTACTGAAACGAAAAAGTTCTGTGACCAAATTGGAGCTTGTGATACAAATCATGCATGCAATATGTATGATATTATAAAATATGAATATTTCATTTCCCCTCCCAGTGTTACAAAATATGACGCGCTTTTGCTCATGCTAATAAGTCGTGGACAGGAAATGAACCGACTGCAGTCCAACTAAAAATATTCCCAACCCAGCCGAGTCTCCGCCTAATGAGTTGCTTTTGGTTCTCTTTTTAAGGGAGAATGTCTGAAATTTTGGACGAATTTCAAAAACAGTCTGCCAGAGATAAATAAAAACAATCCTTGAGGATTATTTTGGAAGTGGAAGTCGCACAAATCCAATCATAAATTTGATTATTTTAAGGATTTTGAAACCGAGTAAGATGTTAGTTTAAACTTTTCGGATAAATTGGATATTTATCAATACTTTCAGAAAGTAATTAAAAAGTAAGAAAAATTAATATTGAATTATGCAGATAGATTTTATTTTTGATATCGAGTGACGCTACGATGTGAGTAAAGTAAATATGATGGCTACTATTTGTTGTGCTTAAACGAATACATATTTCTGATAAATATTAGCGTCCGGACTGCAAAGATTTACATCTTAAAGTTTTTTTTTTTTTATAGCTTAATTAAAATCAAAGTCAAATAACCCTATATAGATTTTAATAACCCTATATAGACTTTAACATATATTTTACATACATACAAACATTTACTTACATACATGCATAAACAGGAGTACCAAGATCGCAACTTTTTACCAATACTAATCTCAATTTAATTCAATTAATTTAATCTCAATTTAATTTTGTTTAATTTTAATCTTGGAACATATATAAGAGTAATTTTAGGAAAAGTCCCTCTATGTCACAACCTCCCGCCTTACAACTTAGGGAGAAGGGGTTGGCTGAAAATCAGCATTGTATGGAACAGCATCGTTCCACGCAAGGATAAGCTGATACAGCTCCTTTTGCCTGACTAATTATGTATAATGTTTTGATTCTAGTTTAACTGTACTTAAAATTATGGCAATAAATTGAATTTTTATTTTTATTTATTTATTATAGGATTTGTATTCTTCCATGCTGGCCAGGGAGCGAGAGAGAAAGATAGAATGTGCCCGCTGAATTTCCTCCCGCGCATTCTGTAAAAACCAGCTAAGGAATCCGAGGGTTTCAGTATATTGTTTTGGCTGACAACCTGTCCGTACAGCAATAAACCTACAAATCTATCTTAAATAACCCTCCAAACTTTATCAGACGTGGCGGAACGACCTTTGATTAGGTCGTTTACGCTCTGCCTAACCCCATTAGGGATAAAGGTGTGATTATATGTATGTATGTAGGATTTGTATGTTTATAATGGAATCCATAATGTGTTGAAATTGTTTTCGTGAGTCTGCATACATTCGCAATGCAAATTTCATTCTAAAAGCAAATTAGATAGTGGTACAATTTGTCTGTGTTCAAATTGGCAATTATGTAACATTCACCTGTTAATTCAATTACATTAAGCTGCAAATGTAAGGGGCTGTTCATGCAACGACATTACATTAATTTATATTATGAGCAAAGGCAGTGTCAAAGGAAATGTCTTGTAATCTTTGCTCCTGTGCTAACTTACTCGTAAGTATATTGTACCGACTTTAAAATGGATGCATTTGAGTACCAAGTAAGGAACGCACAATTCTAAGGCCCGTATTTATAATCAGTACTTGAGACTGACAGCGAGTTTGAGTTCGTATCAGAAATGTCATCTCAGTACATAATGACCTGTCAAATCCATATTTAATTTTGCTCTCAATCTTGAGATCGCTTTATAAATACGGGCCTAAGAGTTTTTAGACTGGATTCGATTTTATGTGTCGAATTACGGAAATAAGGCTACCTTAAAGATTTTAGCATTTTACAACCGTAATATTAACCGTAAACATTCGTTGTAGATAGACGACGTATATAAACAACTCGTGTGTGGACATTACCTAAGCTGTCACAAGTCAAACGATACATTTCTGTTGTCAAACGCACCGGCGCACGATCCACATTCGCTTTCGAGATCTACGAGACGCAAGAAATTTGACATTAGATAACTTTGCGCGAGATTGTCGGACTGTTATGTCGTGATCTGGTTTCGATTTCGTAGAGTGCTACAGGTAGCTATTGGGCTCGATTCTAGATTTGCCAGCCGAAACTAAAATTAAAATCTATTTGTCACTTTCAGATTAAAAACATTGGAAATTTACAGGAGATCTATTCTTTCCAGTTTTTTATTTATATATACAAACATACATAAAATCACGCCTTTATCCCTAATGGGGTAGGCAGAGCAAAAACGACCTAAACAAAGGTCGTTCCGCCACGTCTGACAAGTTTTGAGGGTTACATACAGATTACTACGGAGTAATCATCTGGTTATGAAGTACTATATTGCTATAGTGACAGGTTGTCAGCCCATCGCCTAAAATTGCAATACACCCTCGAATCCCTTAGTTGGCTTATACAGCATGCCCAGGAGGAGATGCAGCTGGCACATTCTATGTTTTTCTATCACTCCCAGTCCAGCATGAAAGCTTCGATTTTTAGTTTGATTTATAGTCGGTGGTTTTATGCGTTATGTGTTATTTTCGCGAAAGCGCGTCAAAATCTAGCAGACAGAGTGTAAAACCATAGAGTATAAGGTCCGTATTTGTAAAGCTATCTCAAGAATGAGAGCAATATTATAATATAGCAATATATTAAGTATGGATTTGACAAGCCATTTTGTACTGAAATGACATTTCTGATACGAACTCAAACTGGCTGTCAATCTCAAGTGCGGATTATAAATACGGGCCTAAATCGCCTGTCCTTTTTAAATTTTATGATTTTGAAAGTAACAGATTGATTTTAATTTATGAATCTAGAATCGAGCCCACTTATTTACTAAAATAAGATTCCTTGGCAATGTTTTGTTCTGGGGAATTCGTAATTTCCATCTTATTTTTCTCTTGAGTAACATTCAGCTACAAAATCCTTTTTGGAAAGAAAGGAAGCCTGATTTGCGACCGTGTCTGTTGCCAAGCAGATAGCCGTGTTCCGTAGAATTTTGGTAACTTTACGAGTAGACTGGATTATCGGGAAGCAAGCTCACTACATTTACGACTCTGTTTCGGTCATCTCTGACTAAGACTAAAGTCAAAAGCAAACCGATCACAATAAAACAGGAAACCGTCTATGATTCCATTAAATCATACTTCAAACCCTTGAGGAACAAATCGCTTCCTTCTCAGTGTTTTATTTCTTTTAGCGGGCAATTCTGCACACGGCGAGCGATACTGAAATAGACTGTGAGCGCGAATGCAAAACAGCCAAGTTACGAGCCAAGTTCATCATCCGCGCTGCTATTCCGAATATTCGCGACGCTTCGTTCCGTTCCGCACACCTTGACGTCGCATTTGAATTTATTACGCGGATGTCACTGGCAGCCTGTAATGGAACGTCGGCATTATCCGTCAGGTGGAGGAAATAGGGAACTATACGAAAATAAGGGAGGCGAGGGTTCTCATGCTCTATTTGCTCGTTCAGTGTAATGGAATACGATGTGTTTTCGTTTAAGTTTTACTTTGCTCATCAATCTTTCCACAGCATAATAAATTGACGTGTGCTCTTCGAACATACTGCTTGATATTTCATTTCCCTAGCCTTATCCCGTATCTCACGGGGTCGGCTACCTAATCTAGGGGATTGAACGAGGCTACTGGTTTTTACACAGAGCGACTGCCATCTGACCTCCGCAACCCAGAATGGAAACCAGACCCAATCCTAGATTAGGTCAGAGTTTTCAAGCCGCCAATGTTTAGTATTGGCCTCTGTCATGGCTAACGGCTAATATCTACGGTATGAAACGATATTAACCGGGACCAACGGCTTAACTTGCCTTCCGAAGCACGGAAAAAGCGCCGAATAAACGTACATATGAAATTCGAAAACCGAAAAACACATTGGTTCGTGGTGGGATTCGAACCACGACCTCCCGCTCAGGAGGCAGCGGCCCTATCCACTACACCATCAGGCTCATTATCCACTACACCATATTTGTAGATAATTAAATCCACCCATCCAAAGAATAAGAAAAGGTAAAGCGCCACATAGCACCACCTAGTGTACTGGGTGTAAGGGACAGCGTCCCGCAAACTGATAGGGGTTGCTCAGTCAACGACACTAAACAAGGTTCACCAGAAAAATCTTTCAGGAAGTAAATAATTGGTTCTTTCATACAAAATGTACACCTTGATTAGATAATTTAAATGGAAAAGTCAGTTTTTTTTCAACTAATGAATGATGAATGTTGTTCCGTGTATTTGACTGAACAACCCCCAGCAGTTTGCGGGACGCTGTCCCTTACATCCAGTATAGGATATAGATTCCATGGTGGACTGGGAGCGAAAGACAAAAAACATAAGATGTGCCCGTGCATGCTGTAAAAACCAGCTAAAGTATCGGAGGGTTTCAGTATATTGTAATTTAGGCGATGGGCTAACAACCTGTCACCACAGCAATCTATCTTAAATAACCCTCAAAACTTTGTCACACGTAGCGGAACGACCGAACGAACGATTTGTTAAGGTAGTTTACACGCTCTGCCTACCCCATTAGGCATAAAGGCGTGAATATATGTATGTATGTATCTTTTTCAATGGTGACGTAATGTTCTGTGCTTTTCTGCGCTCGACAATGCGTCTGCTGAGCGTAGCGAGTACGACAAATACTTTTTACGAGAGGAATGTCTTTCATTGAACTGAGTTTGTATCAATTTCAAGAGATATAGTGATTTACAGTACAAGAATGACAATTGCTTTATTGTTCTTAATTAGAGTCCATTATGTTCTAAATGCTGAATATCTAACAATCGAGTATTATCTCTGAGAACAAACGGACAGTCACCACTATATACTGTTTCATACTAATTAATAAATTCTGTTGACATTTTACACTGTTCATACAATAATGATCCTGTCATTCCACCTCAAGAAAATTCCTATACCTAGTTCCATCAAAATGACGCAAAAATAGCGCCGCGATTCGATTTAACTGAGAATTTACTACCTTTAAACTATTCGAAGAGTTATTGTAGAAGCCTCCGTGGTCTAGTGGTCAGAGCCATGCCTCACGATCAGGAGATTCTGGGTTCCATTCCCAGAGAGGGAACACAAAGTTGATATTTGTCACTTTATCATATTGTGAGGTTTTCCCCAGTGTAGATAGGACATTGCATTCTGAATCACCTGATTGTCCGAAAAGTAAAAGGATTACGTGATTCGGAGTGCACGTTTAGCCATCGGTACCGGTAGCTGTCTTTGATAGTGGTCTTTACTTAAACCATGTCTGAGGCCTTAGCTGTGCAACTAGGCGGTTTGAAAACTCTAACAACGTGGTTCTTAGGGTTGTTGTTAGACTCGAGAATCCACTCACTAAGAAGAAGAGGATCAATAAGCATACCCTTTGCTCATGTTTAATTCTCAAGTTAGTAACTCTCTGTTAAATTCTCGAATAAGTAACAGTTAATTTGTTAACAAACATAAAGCACCTAAAGCAGTGTTATAAATACTTGGAGCCGTTTGTCGGACCGTCGTGGCATTTCACGATCTAGGAAACATTCCGATATGGACAGGACACGATTCAGACCAGCAGATAAAAAACTTCTAGCCAATTAACAGGGCTATTTGTAGTACTTACTTCTTTTCCATGATGGATGTGAATCCGCCTTGAAAATAAAAAGAAACTTAAAAAGGGGTTGATATTAAAATAGACCCTCGAATCTTATCTTCCATGCTGGGCTGGGAGCGAGAGAAAAACAGAATGTGCCAGCTGTACTTCCTCCCGGGCATGTCCTAAATACCAGCTAAGGGATCCGAAGATTTTCGTATATTGCAATTCAAGTGATGGACTGACAACCTGTCATTATTTAAAAAAAAATGCATTCACATATTTCATGATTGAAGTGTCTGAATAGAAACATCACAACACGAGCGTCAACAGTAAACCAAATGGAAAAAATAGTTATGGGTATTGTATGTGGAAATGTGATGTAAATGACAATACCAAATAACCAGGCGGAAGGTTGTTTGAAGGGGAATGCTATTGTTATTCAGGACACAATGTTTTTGTGACTTTATTCTGATAAACTGGGGGACGCAAGGCAAGCGTGAGGGATATGGAAAATACACATGCATCAAAAGAACCGAAGTTATAAATAATCTATGATATAGTCACGGAAAATCAAGAGTAAAATCACATCTGTTTTGACATTGTTCTATTGACATTGATTTAGGTTCATGTAAACAAGGCTAAAGAACTATTCTCATCATCTCCCTAGCCTTATCCCGTATCTCACGGGGTCGGCTTCCTAATCTAGGGGATTGAACGAGTGTACTGGTTTTTACACAGACCGACTGCCATCTGACCTCCGCAACCCAGAAGGGAAACCAGACCCAATCCTAGATTAGGTCAGAGTTTTCAAGCTGCCAATGCTTAGCACTGGCGTCTGATATGGCTTAACGACTAATATCTACGGTATTAAACGATATTAACCGGGACCAACGGATTAACGTGCCTTCCGAAGCACGGAAAAAGCACCGAATAAACGTACATATGAAATTCGAAAACCGAAAAACACATTGGTAGGCAGCGGCCCTATCCACTACACCATCGGGCTAAAGAACTATTCTATTGAAAAAAAAGCTCTAAGTACACTTACATTGTTGAAATAGTTACAACATATCTATGTCTAACCAACTGTGCCTGAGATTCTAAGCAATCACACTCAGCATCACATCCTAGTAAATAAATAATAACAATAGCTATCCAAAAAACAAAATGCAACCAAACCGAGTGCTGTTCCCACGCACATAACACAGACTATAAACATTGGATAACATAAACAGGGAATAAAAGGAAACATTTAGCAGATGAAAGTGCAAGTGCAAGCACCTGCGTTGACAGCGAGAGACAGGTTGGAACGCAAATAGGTGGACTAAAATAAACACTCCTGGTTTATGTTATGCGCCTTCCACTAGAGTTATGGCGTCTGTGGTTCAAGTAGAAGCGGCGGAAATAACCACTCCAAAAAGCAAGAAATTCTTTCAAGACATTATTTTTTTGATTAGATTGAGTGTTATTTCGTTTCGCATTGAACTATTGTTTTATTTATCAGTGTCATCAAGTTTTATGCAAAACTTAATACGTATGCGAAATATAATTTTGATGAAAAGAAAAATTCCTTCCATTCTGTCCTGGGAGCGAGAGAAAAACATAGAATGTGCCATTTGCATTTCCTCCCAAGTATGCTGTAAAAACCAGCGAAGGGATCCGAGGGATTCAGTATATTGCAATTTAGGCGATAAGCTGACAACCTGTAACTACAGCAATATACCTACAAATATATCTTAAATAACCCTCAAAACTTCGTCAGACGTGGCGGAACGACCTTTGTTTTGGGCGTTTACGCTCTGCCTACCCCATTAGGGATAAAGGCGCGATTATATGTATGTATGTAAAAGAAAAATTGTTGTCTCCCCATACTGACGTGACATATACTAATTTTCACTAAACAAAGTAGATGTAACACGATATACCGAAACCTAAGGACTTCTCTATACGTAATATTTATAGTGTGAGAATAAGCCTTAATAAAGCAAAGTGCTACATCATCTCATCATGACATTAACGCATCGATTATCGCCGATGATTAGCATAAAGTCGATTAAGCCGCAGTTGATATAAATGAAAATTACATATCTAATACATACATATAATCACGCCTTTATCCCTAATGGGGTAGGCAGAGCATAAACGACCTAAACAAAGGTCGTTCCGCCACGTCTGACAAGGTTTGAGGGTTATTCAAGATGGATTTGTACGTATATTGCTGTAGTGACAGCTTGTCAGCCCATCGCCTACATTGCAATATACTGAAACCCTCGGATCCCTTAGCTGACTTTTACAACATGCCCGGGAGGAAATGCGGCTGGCACATTCTAAGTTTTTCTCTCGTTCCCAGGCCAGCATGGAAGTGACATATCTAATAGCACATTTATTTTTTGTTCTGTCCTCTCTTCCCTTCGTCGGAAACACGTTATATTATAATGGCATGTAAGAGGAGTGATTGATCCATAACGGTACTGTATATTGAAGTTGAAGTTAACCACTATAAGACTTACATACATACAATATACATACATATATATATATATATATATATAATCACGCCGGGGTAGGCAGAGCGTAAACGCCAAGTCTGACAAAGTTTTGTGGGTTATTTAAGATTTGTAGGTATACCTATTTCTGTAGTGACATGTTGTCAGCCCATCGCCTAAATTACAATATATAGAAACCCTCGGATGCCTTTGCTGGTTTTTCAGCATGCCCGAAAGGAAATGCAGCTGGCACATTCTATGTTTTTTTCTCGCTCCCAGGCCTGCATGGAAGAAACGTATAAGACTTGAACCTTTTATTTCGATTGCTATAAGGTATGCCTGGTTTGTTATGTATTATTGTGATATATAATAGGTACTCTTATGTGAAACTGCTTACAAAAGGTTTTGGTTAAGATAAAGAACAAACAATTTTAAAAGATTATTTTCGTGAGACTAAACAATAAAAAATACGAAACAATTAAATTTGCTTCTATTCTACTACGCTAGTCACCCATCTATGTCATAAACAAAACTTATCATGTTCATGTAAGAAATTGGGCTTGATTCTATATACCACCAGCTCAAAATGAAAATAAAAATATAACTTTCACTTTCAAAATAATAAAATTGAAAAAGGACAGGCGATTTATACTCTATGGTGGAATTTTACAGGAGTTTTACACTTTGTCCGCTAAATTTTGACGCGCTTTTGCACGTTTCCTCAGAATTTCTGTCAATTTTATCCGCAATATCAAATGCCGGCAGATAAAAATAACAGATAACGCACAAAACCACTGTCTTTAAATAAAAAAACCGGAGGGAATAGATCTCCTGTTCTTTTCCAATGTTTTTAGTCTGAAAGTGACAGACAGATTTTAATTTTAGGTTTAGCCGGTTAAATCTAGAATTAAGCCCATTATGTTATACTTCAGGCAAGTATTTTCCTCGAAGTTTTGAGCTAGCGTCCTGAAAATGTAAATTCACTTAAACAAACATTTCAGCTAGAGTCCTCAAAGCAGTTTTCATAAGAGGAAAACCAAATCAGATAAAAAAAAGTAATGTAGAGAAAGAAATGCTGCTTCGCAAAATAATCGACGTGGTGTTGAACGAACACAACATGGAGAATTACACGTACTTGGGGACTGCAAAGAAAGAAATATCAAATTTGCGTTCGCCGCTGCCTACAATTTCTACTTTGCATTTTTATATACTCTGGGGAGTAAACGTGGTTTGAAAGTTAACAAGACGAAAAATGGAATAGCAGCGATTGAAGGGATTGCAGCTATATTTCATTTTTATCTTTCTTGTGCTTTCTTCCGCAATGTTTCTGTATAACTTTTCCGTGGTCTATTATATTTAAAAATATTTCTGTAAAATATAGACATGAAGTTCTATTTCAGGTTATTTTGCCAAAAATATCGCAGATGGAAGCGTATCTTGTGAATAGATGGACAAATTTTATCAGGATGCTTATTCTTTTCGGTTTCCTTTGGTTTAGGAAATCTTTAACTGTCGCACTATTAAACTAATTGTTTACCTAAACAGGTTCACCTAATTTACTAATTATTCACCTTTAAACTGAATGTCCATCTATTAAATTAAATGTTCACCTAATCATGTCGCACAAAAAAATCCAAAACGTTGCATTAAACATGTTCACCTAAAATACTGGATTGTTCACTTAAATATGTTTACCTATTTATTCCCTTTTGTTCACCTAAAATACTGAATGTTCCCCTATTTATTCCCTTTTGTTCACCTAAAATACTGAATGTTCCCCTATTTATTCCCTTTTCTTCACTTACAATACTAGACTCTTCGTCTAAATTTGTTTTTTCGGTATCGGCTTTCGGCTGTCGGGTTCACTGGGTTGACGTGGTTCTTTGGGTCGACGAGGGTCGATGGATCTACGTGGGTTGGTTGTTCGAAATGGGTCGATAGGTCAACGTGGTTTGTTTGGCGTACGTGTGTTGACGAGACGATGTGTTTTCGTGGTTTTGTTGATGAGTATGTTGTGAATACGTTATAATTGCGTAATTAATACTTTATGTTACTCGTACTCACCACGTACTCATATCATTACAAACCCACCATCAAACCAAGAAACCATGCCCACCCGTCAACCCACGCCGACCTATCGACCCACGTCGACCTATCGACCCACGTCGACCTATCGATCCACGTCGACCTATCGACCTACGTCGACCCATCGATTCTTGTCGACCCACCAAACCACGTCGCCACAGCGAACCCGAGAGCCGAAAACCGATACCAAAAGCAACAAATTTAGATGAAAAATCTAGTATTTTAAGTGTAGAAAAGGGAATAAATAGGTAAACAAAATTAGATGAACAATCCAGTATTTTAGGTGAACATATTTCGGTGAACCGTCCAGTATTTTGGTCAACAAAAGGGAATAAGAAGGTGAACATATTTAGGTGAACGTTTAGTTTAATAGGGTAACAAAATCTAGTATTTTAAGTGTAGAAAAGGGAATAAATAGGTAAACAAAATTAGATGAACAATCCAGTATTTTAGGTGAACATATTTCGGTGAACCGTCCAGTATTTTGGTCAACAAAAGGGAATAAGAAGGTGAACATATTTAGGTGAACGTTTAGTTTAATAAACATATTGCATTTAATAGTACGACTAATTAGATTTTTTAGGTAAACAAAACAGAATTAAATAGGTAAACATTTAAATATGTGCCCTTGCTTTTAACTGACAGTTGCACTTCCGTAAATACAGCAAAGGATTAGATCCTGTAATATCATGTCATATATCTAGCAGAATATATATAGGATATGTAATGCGTCAGTAAAACATTGTTGTGTACCTATATAAAGCCCTTCTGCGCAGAGGGTAGAAATATTGCTTTGCGGTTGCTAACTCACGTGCGTTTGTTGTTATATTCTTCCGTGTTGAGGTGCCTCGTAAAATAAGTAAGCGAATACCGTTTAAGATTGCCATAGAAAGCTCAGCCTCAACAGCTTTCTGCATTAATTTCCTTTCAGCCAGTCATTTCCTAGTTCGTAGGTACAATTTATTTTATTATTATATGGTTTTTATTACGTAGTTTAAAAGCTTTTTAATATACACCCATATACAAATAAGCAGTTTCATAATTCAAGGAAATCCTTTAACGAATATTTGGTTGTCTATTCCAGTATGTGTTACAAACGCATAAATAATAAACAAATATTATGATAAATTCCGTGTTTCCGTTCAGAATGGATATTTTAAACGATTTGTTAATGTTGTTCTATTAATTATATCTTCCTGTGGGCATGCGGCAGTGAACCGAGCAGGGACATCCAAAAATAAACCTCGTCTGTTTACGGTCGCATGCGCAACCTACACATACGGTGAGTTTGTTATCCATTGCGGCTTATCTGCGGATCTTTTTCCATGTCTATTTATGTTACATAGCAGTGGTTATCGCATATGTCTTGGTAGTAAAACGCCGGTGGGTTCTCGGGCACATTCCTGAAGACCACTGTCGGGTAATGTAATGTATATTAGAGTTGATCCTACACGCGTATATGATCTCAAAACCAATGACCACAATAAACGTTGAGTTATGAGGCTGGCAATATAGCCTTTCTTCGCCGAAAGTTCCGTAGGTTAGAGCTCGTTTAAAGATATTTAAATGATGTAATTTAGGTAGGAGCTGGTAACATAAATCTGAAATTTACATGTACAATTTGATGTGTATTGTGTAGCTCCCGGTAGCATAACATATAACAGGCTCCTGAATGTACCTCCTATATCTAACGAATTATACCTTCTAACTTTTAATTTTATGTAACGACCACGTCCAATCCATATTAAAAACTGTATCGAATAGTGGCCGCTAACGTTTTACACATTCACTGCCAACAAAAATATCCCGATACTTTTTGTTCGGCGCCTACGAGTGTTCTCGTAAATTGGCAACGAACATTTTAAAAGCGATAGGCAACAAGAATCTCTTATACTGATTACTTAGATACAGATGTCTGAAAGTTTAATGTCCCTAAACTATTTTAATCAATCCTCACCCATGACGAAATGTTTTGCACAATGACTAAGATTGAAAGTGCTGGAGTCGCTGCATAAGCACTAAAGACGCAAAGCAAGCTCGTTGATTTTGACCCACATCCAAGCACAAAAAGCAAAGTAGAGGCAAGTTTCTGTCATTGTGTAGACGCCATTGTTTAAGACAAAGCGGGGAAGTTGCAGTGGAGACAAGCCCCATCGATCTATACTACAGGTAATGCTGTAAGGCAATCGATTGTCACCTCGGACCGCATTCAAAACAACAACAGCGACTTTTTAATTAAAAAGTTAGCTCAGTGAAGTCAGACAATAGTCACGGAAAGAACGAAATTAATGGAGTGTTCAGCGGTTGTTTTTTTGTTAGAACTTTGCCTTAATCAGATCTTCTTCTGGCAACTTATTTGTTTTGTTTACAATCCTCTTATATCTGTCGAGTGAGTTGTAGGATTGCAAGACTCAATAAACCCTGGTGTCAAAGTTTGTAAACCATCTCACTTTTGATTTAAAACACTAGAAACTTCACCGTGTTTTATAGCTTTGCTTTAGAAACACGAGATGTTACAAAACATTTCAATAGAATAGCCTACCAAAGGTCAGAGATAACCGAGTGCAGTCATAAAGGTTGCATGGTGAACTGGCGAGTCAGGCAGATATACCAATACTAATACAGGATGCTCCAAAAAAGGACGTCATAAAACAAATTTGAGATTCCTCACGCTTAGGTTTTTCTTTTTCTTCTCTCCTATGGTTTTCAGGTTTTGATAGATTTATTACATTTTGCAGAATTCCCTACTTATCTTGGGCCCGTATTGGTAAACAGCACTTGAGATTGACATCTAGTTTGAGTTCGTGTCAGATAAGTAATAGTAAGTAATATATCATTTCAGTACAATGTGACCTGTCAAATCCATATTTAATATTGCTCTCAGTCTCGAGATCGCTTTATAAATACGAGCCCTAGATATTTAGGAATCTCCTTATCTACAAAATTAATATTATACTTATCTTGGATAAATGCAAAGAAGATATTTTTAATGCGTGATAGATTATATGTATTTATTGCAAAATTTGAAAATTAATCATATCTCGAAAACTATGTAAAATGTTCTTTTCGGATAAACCTAGTGAAGACTAATATTAATTTTCTTTAATGATTAGCGTGATAGGCCTTATATGGCATTACAGGGTTGAATGTCACGAACATGAACACGAAACGCATCGGTTCTTCGTTGACCACTGTTTCGTTTTCATTTCGACTAATCAGATGCATTAATGATATCGATGTTTGTGGCTACACTAACCTCCGTAACGCGGTTGCGATGACATTTGCCGGTGAGAGGTGCATGCCGTAGATAATCCTGGAACCGCTCGAATCGAATTCGCGAAAGATTGACATTCGCATGCCAAATAGTATGGAAATCGCATGCGAAAGTTACTCTTTCGTATGCGCATTGGAGTTCGAGTGATTAAAAAATACGGCCCCTGCCTGGCTCTTTCCACCGTTGCACTATGCGTTTCATGATTGCAGCGCCACAGAAGTTTCAACTGTGAAATAGATAAGGCTTCAATACAACAAGTTTTTTTAAAAAGTACGTATTTTTCTTCATGTGGTATAGTTGTAGGCCAAAAGTAAGTAAGTAAGAGTAAAACTAATGGGGGGGGGGGAAGTTTTGTGACATAGATATAATATTCTTTGTAATAGACTCGCTTGTGACTTTCTAAAAGTGTTTTTAGTCTATTTGGAAATAAATGATTTGCCTTAGACTTTGAAGAACATCCTTTATATTCTGCGGCTACACTAGCCTCCGTAACGCGGCCGCGATGACATTTGCCGGTGAGAGGTGCATGCCGTAATCCTGCCTGGCCCTTTCCACCGATGCTCTATGCGTTTCACGATTGCAGCGCCACAGAAGTTATTACAGTTTTTAAATAGAAGTGGTCTTAGAGATCTTCAGAAAAATATGACTACTGTATTTATTTATTTAACAGTTTATTGTACACAATAAAATACAAAGAACATATACACATAAAACAAAGACACAACAGGCACAGCTTATTTCTAAAAAGAAATCTCTTCCAGCAGACCTAGGCTAGTGAAATAGCATTCTGAGAGGCATATACTGTATTTGTCAGCGGCATGACATGCAAATTACACATTTAAAATATCTGAAGTAGGTGAGGAAATTGGGACATTGCAATTACGACTAACTAATTAAAATATTCAAAATGAGAGCTATTCAGTAACGCTCAGTTTTTTTTAAATGCATTTAAGTATACGGTTGTTCAACAAATCATTAAATATTCCGTGTTAATCTATCTTGCAGCCTAAACAATATATTTGCATACAAATTGAATTTCTCAAGATCAATTCAATTCAATTCAATCCTTAGCAAGTGAAGAAGATTTTAATGGTATTTTATAATTTCCCTAACATCTACCCCAAATCGATATTGACCATTGAATAAAAGCCATTTCTATCCTCCAACTTCTGTGCATTCCAAGTTGTATAGAAGTTACGATTATAAGTAAAGATAGCCTTGTAACATCCGACAATGTAGTTTACGGCAGATTATTTACAGGAGCAATAGGAAGATCATGTTCCAGAAATTGCGAAGTCTACCAGATAGGAACTTTCTAGTAAAATCTGATACTGGAAATCTGAGTCTTTGAATTGTCATTGCAAAAGAAATGTTTATATAGAACTGTTGTTCAAACTTATTTCGTATTCAGCTGTTTTTACTCTATGCTGTAACTGGAGAAGGAATTTTAATTATCTAATTGATAAAACTTAAATTACCTTCAATCGTTTTCAGTTTCTTTGTGATCCTGGAAAGAGCTCTTGGTAATTATCAAAGAAATTGGATCTTATTTCTCAAGTTTTTTTTTAATTTACGAGCAAGAAAGCAGTGGTTTACCGGATTTCTAGTCATAAACCATACGGACAGAAAAATACAGATACACACACATACAGAAAGATACATTATACCGGGTGTAAGGGACAGCGTACCGCAAACTGATAGGGGTTGCTCAGTCAATGAAACTGAACAACGTTCACCAGGAAATTCTTTCAGGAGATAAGAGAGAAAAAAATATTTGACCTTGCCATACAAAATGACCATCTCGGTCTGTCAATTTGTATGGAAAAGCAAAATTTCTTTTACACTTCCTGAAAAAAAATCCTGCTGATAGTTGTTCAGTTTCGTTGACTGAGCAACCCCTATCAACTTGCAGGACGCTGTCGCTTACACCCTGTATACTTACACACCTGCCAGATATTTGTCATCGTCAATCATAATCCACTCTTGCATAAGTAGAACACGCTTTTCTCGTCAGTGCAAATCGTGAGAGGGTAAAATTGTGCCTCCGTGGCCTAGTGGTCTGAGCCATGGGCTCACGAACCGGAGGTCCTGGATTCGATTCCCAGACTACTTGGATGTTTGTAAATTTATCACTTTGTAAGATTTTCCCCAATTAGGTTAGGACAATGCAGACCGAATCACCTGATTGTCTGGAAGAAAAAAGATTACGTGCTTCGGAGGCACGTTAAGCCGGCCCCCGGCTTTTGACACAAAACTATGGCCTTTCAGCTGTGCTATTAGGCGGTTTAAAAACTCTGACACCAGGGTTCATCGGATCGATTGACGCGATACCCATAAAACAGAAGAATAACTCTTATGCATAAATATACTCGAAGATAAAATCGCGAAGAGACAAAAAAATATTTTCCGCTTTTATTTCATGCTTTTGTAAATATATGTTATATGATATGCTCATATCAAAGAGACAAAAAAGTATTTTCCGCTTTTATTTCTTGCTTTCGTAAAGATGATTCTTTGTCAATGATAAAAACAGGTTCTTCTTATTGAAGTGATAGAGCTATCACGTCAATAAGAAGATTCTGTCTTTTTGATATGAGCATATCATAACATAAATAAAAGTGTTTTGGCAATTGTTTATTTTAAGTACTAGTCCTGATATCGTAAGTCATTTGTTAAAACTAAACATCCAGATTATTATTATTCTTACTCAATTTATTAGGATCAAAATAAAAAGGTAGTTTACGGTGAGTTAAATAATAAGAAAGAAAGTAGCTACTAAGTCATTAGGTGTAGAAAATAGCATAAAGAATAGAACAATTACTATGCCACGGTCAAGAGCGGGTCAAATCATGAATGACCAAAACATGCCTTATCAAGTTTCACGGTGAACTTGTAACAATAATGAAACACAATTAAACATAAACCGTGTTTCCTTTATACCCCATGAAATTAATATGCAATGAGGAGAAATTCAACGTTCATTTCATTCGGTAAAAAAACATAAATTAAATTTCGACAATTATTTGATGACAGGGATGCTACTATTTCAAAAGTGACAATTGAAATTGGTATGATATTACAAAAAGAAAATTATATAAGTATCAAGTCAGAATAGACACTGCAAGAGCATTAATAGCCCGAGTAGACTCTTTAATATACAAATTGCACATACATACATAACGTACACACATACGTGGGACACTCAGAAAGATTTGCGACACTAAAAAAAATTGTTCTACAGGTACATATATATTTTTATTAAATCTTTTCAAAGTACTCTCCACCAGCCTCTATACAAAGATTCATGCGTCTGAACCAGTTTTCAAAACACTTTTTCCAGTCCGTCATCTTTCATTCAGTTCATCATCCAGGTCTTTGTCCAGATCATCTTTATGAATCTTTTGAGAACGCTGTTGTTTCTATTTCAAGGAAATTCAACTGTTATAAACCTGGCTCTACATAATAAGAAGTTCCTTTAATGGTCTGTTCGCTGTCGTGTCGTAACCATTAGGTTTTGTAAGCAAGTCTAAAGAATAGGCGCGGTCCCCATTAGCGCTCAATCTTTCCTATTCTACAGCACTTTAGCAACCTTTATCGGACTAAAACCTAGTTATTTCCAAAGACTAGAACAAATGTCAAAATTAATTGTACAGAACAGAGCAGACCTGTAGTATGACCTTCACATAAGTCAAGAAATAAGACGATTTTAAAATAATCCAAAATACTATCTTATCAAAAATAAACACAATATAAGGGATAGCGTGCCGCAAACTGATAGGGGTTTCTCAGTCAACGACACTGAATAACTATCAGTAGGACCTATTTCAGGAAGTAAAACTGTTAAATAAATTAAATAAATAAAAAAAAATGGCTTTCCATACAAATTGTCTGATTGAGGTAAACAATTTGTATGAAAAAGCCATTTTTTTTTCTTCCTGTAAGAAATTGCTGGTGGAAGTTGGTCAGTGTCGTTGACTGAGCAACCCCTATCAGTTTGCGGTACGCTGTCCCTTACACCTGGTATTATATTTTGTCTATGAACATATTAAACTGCTAACAAGACTGCTAGATATATATTAGATACCTAGTTTGCAGGGCGCAACAGTCTTTCATATCTATTTCGATGCTAGAGGTAGTACATTGATTACCTATTGTGTCACCAAGTGATGTTTGAATAACTAAGGCCCATATTTATAAACAGCACTTGATACTCACAGCGAGTTGAAGTAAGTACCGAAAATGCCATTTCAGTATGCACTGTTAAATCCATACTTAATATTGCTGTTAATCTTGAGATGGCTTTATAAATACGAGCCTAAACGTAAGAAGCTTCACTTTCTACCTTCGAGTAGGAACAGTGAATTATATGTATTTTAATTATACCGTCGTCCACATTGCTGATTAATGCATATTTCCCTAATGGGGTAGGCAGAGCGTAAACGACCTGAACAAAGGTCGTTCCGCCACGTCTGACAAAGTTATGAGGGCTATTTTAAGATAGAATTGTAGGTATATTGCTGTAGTGACAGGGCGTCAGCCTAAATTACAATATACTGAAACCCTTAGCTGGTTTAAACAGCATACCCATAGGGAGAGAATGCAACTGGCACATTCTATTTTTTTTCTCGCTCCCAGGCCAGCATGCTTTTTATTACTACTTTGATAGGCTTCAAACTTGCTTTTTTTATATTTTATTTGAAATACGCAAGGATACTTATCTAATATTTTTTAATAAACAAAGGCAGAAAGAAGGCCATTCACAGCAAAAATAATAAGATCGTTTGTTTTTCCGAGAGCCAATTTTTTCATTAAATGATCGTAATTTGAAGAAATAAGAAATACCCGGAAAATTCACTTGAAATTTTAATTAGAAGCTTTACAAATTCACAGTCTGGGAGTTTAGGTAAAACTTCTCAAATTATGGAGATATACATTTTCGCCAGCTGACCTTCTTTTACTTTCAACTAGGGGTGCCGTGTTCTGTTACAATCTTTGATTTTGTTAAGCAAATAATTTGTATCAAAATTGGGGGTACTTCCATGCTGGACTGGGAGCGATAGAAAAACATACAATGTGCCAGCTGCATCTCCTCCCGGGCATGTTCTAGAAATTTGCTAAGGGATTCGAGGGTTTCAGTATATTGTAATTTAGGCGACGGGATGACAACCTGTCACGATAGAAATTTACAGATCTATCTGAAATAACCTTAAGCTTGTCGGACGTGGCGGAACGACCTTTGTTTAGGTCGTTTACGCTCTGCCTACCCCATTAAGAAAAAACACGTGATTATATGTATGAATGTATGTAAAATAGAGGTAAAATCCCGTGATAGAAGTCATATCCCTTGTGTAATTAATAAGATTACCTAGTGACAACATCAATGACTCTTTTATTTCTTCTTCTTAACTGGTTGCCTTATCTACCTCACTTATGCACTCTCACTACCGTAGGTCAGCTGGAAGAAATTTATTTTTATAGATGAGCTGTACCTTAAGTATTATTGTTTTTTTTATTTTTGTGTCCTCTCTATGATCATATGTGCAATAAACTGTTAAATAATAATAAATAATAGTGAGTTTTCGAGTTAACGTACAACCCGATAAACCCTAATGTCGGAGATTTTAACCGAAAATCTTTAATTTGTTATTGAACTCCAAAAAAAATAAGTAAACGTTAGGAATTAAATACATACATATAATCACGCCTTTATCCCTAATGGGGTAGGCAGATCGTAAATGACCTAATCAAAGGTCGTTCCGCCACACCTGTCAAAGTTTTGAGGGTTATTCAAGATAGATTAATAGATATATTTCTGTAGTGACAGGTTGTCAGCCCATCGCCTAATTTACAATATACTGAAACCCCAGGCTCCCTCAGCTGGTTCTAACAGCGTGCCCGGTAGGAAATTCAGCTGGCACATTCTGTGTTTTTCTCTCGCTCCCAGGCTAGCATGGAAGAAATTTTATGACGATTATAATTTCAGGGAAAGTCTATTAGAACAGCCCTATTTTTTGCCCACATCAAATTAATTTGTCTCTTCTTTTCCGCTGTTCTTTGCAAATACCGCCGCTCTTATTAAAGGTTCTGAAAATCGTAAACGCTCGTCACACTGTTTTCGACAAATTCAAGATATCGTTATAATTTGACTGTTTTAATTAATACTGCTAAACTAGAAAGGCAGAAAACGCACCGTTAAGTTTAAATGTATAAATTAGTATTTACATATATAGGTATATGTATTATTATATATTATAGATGTTAATTTCAGTAATATATATGTATGTTTATGTAGGTTCTAGGTTATATGTATTATATATGGTTATGTGAACAGTCTTGTCCCCGTATATATTGTTATCTCATATTCGGTTTTACAGGTTGGCTGGAAGAGATCTCTTTATAGAAATAAGCTCATCTTTGTGAACTAAATTTAAGATTGATTATTTATTGTAAACTTTTTGTACACAATAAAGAATATAAAAATTTCCACACTCGCCATTTCAATATGAAATAGGGCATTTCTTGTTCAAACAATCTGATTTCTATATACCTAGATGACTGGTATAATCATAATTTCTCAATACACCCAGCTATTTATACAATGTTTAGTCTGATTTGACAGATGAATTTTTGAACAACATTTATTTGAGGTCTGTAGAGCTCGATGGTGTAGTGGATAGGGCCGCTGCTTCCTGAGCGGGAGGTCGTGGTTCGAATCCCAACACGTACCAATGTGTTTTTCGGTTTTCGAATTTCATATGTACGTTTATTCGGTGCTTTTTCTTTGCTTCGGAAGGCACGTTAAGCCGTTGGTCCCGGTTAATATCTTTTAATACCGTAGATATTAGTCGTTAAGCCATATCAGAGGCCAGTGCTAAGTATTGGTGGCTTGAAAACTCTGACCTAATCTAGGATTGGGTCTGGTTTCCCTTCTGGGTTGCGGAGGTTAGATGGCAGTCGCTCTGTGTTAAAACCAGTACCCTCGTTCAATCCCCTAGATCAGGAAGCCGACCCCGTGGGATACAGGATAAGGCTAGGGAGATGATGACTTATTTGAGGTATGTTATATTTATTTATATTAAATAAAATAAAAGGCACGTTAAGATAGTTTACTCAGGAATGTTTCTTTATAAATGTAATTAAGGCTCGTATTTATAAAGCGATCTCAAGATTGAGAGCAATATTAAGTATAAATTTGCGAGTCCATAATGTACTGAAATGACATTTCTGATATGAACTCAATCTGGCTGTCAATCTCAAGTGATGTTTATCAATACGGGCCTAAATCAATGTCGGCAACTCGGCACTCTACCTACTAAATCTAACAGTTGTATAATTTGTAACGTAACATTTCACTGTCTATTCGTAACATCATGACATGAAATTGATTTATAGTTCCTTCTGTTTAACAGGATTTGCTATTGCATTGTTCTTACCTATTGTTTTTTTATAAGCTGTGTTATGTATTAATATTCAACGTAGTGGTTAACCATCCTTACGTAATATTTAATACAGGTACATACATACATACATAAATCACGCCTTTATCCCTTTCGGGGTAGGCAGAGCGTTTAACGCCTCGTAAAAGGTGCTTTCGCCACGTCTGACAAAAATTGAGGGCAATTTTAGATTGTAATATGTATTGCTATAGTGACAGGTTGTCAGCCCATCGCCTTAATTACAATACACTGTAACCCTCGAGTCCCTTTTGCTGACTTCAACAGCATGCCCGGGAGGAAGGGCAGCTGGAACATTCTATGTTTTTCTATCTCTCCCAGTCCAGCATGGAAGAAAATACAGGTCATTGAATTAAAACAAATCAAACAAAACAAATGTAGGTATGACAAATTTAATAATCTATATTAATAATCCTAAATATTTTACGTAACAATTATTTAGGACTTTGACATTGACTTAGAACAAGTACACTTGGTGCAAATGAGAGCTCTTTTTTTATTATTGATAGATTGGTTCAAATATTTGCTACAAATGTTTTTCTTGTCGAAATAATGTAACACCTTCTGAAATTACTGAGTAACAAAATAATACATACATACATACATATAATCACGCTTTGATCCCTAATGGGGTAGGCAGAGCGTAAACGACCCAAACAAAGGTCGTTCCGCCACGTCTGACAGAGTTTTGAGGGTTTTTTAAGATAGATTTGTAAGTATATTGCTGTAGTGACAGGTTGTCAGCCCATCGCCTAAATTACAATATACTGAAACCCTCGGATCCCTTCGCTGGCTTTTACAGCATACCCGGGAGGAAATGCATCTGGCACATTCTATGTTTTTCTCTCGCTCCCAGCCCAGCATGGAACAAAATTCTGTAGTGGATAATCAGACATACCAAAGGAAACTGCAAAAACAGAAGGTGTGTATTGCAAAGGCAATTTTACAAGAATGCACCAGTTTAATAAAGAAGCATGTTAGTGTGTAAATAGATGTTTGTTTCTAGTAGCATACGCATGCCACGTCAATATCATTACATTGAATACCGATGTCGCAGTAACGTTACAAAGAAAGGAGTTTTCTTTTTCCACAAAATATAAAAAAGTAATTAACTTATTTAAATGTAAGTACTTCCATGCTGGGCTGGGAGAGATAGAAAAACATAGAATGTTCCAGCTGCCCTTCCTCCCGGGCATGCTGTTGAAGTCAGCAAAAGGGACTCAAGGGTTACAGTGTATTGTAATTTAGGCGATGGGCTGACAACCTGTCACTATAGCAATACATATTACAATCTAAAATTGCCCTTAATTTTTGTCAGACGTGGCGAAAGCGCCTTTTACGAGGCGTTAAACGCTCTGCCTACCCCGAAAGGGATAAAGGCGTGATTTATGTATGTATGTATGTAAATGTAAGTGAGACATCTATCTATATATATCAGCCTATATCTACCCACTATTGAGACATACTAAGTATTAATTAAATACGGTCGCTCACTTACTTAGTAGTCGTTATCCAATGACATGTTTCGGGACTTCGAAGACCTTTCATCAGGTTGTTGAGTGCGTAGAGGGTGATCCCGCGGTCGCGCCACGTCTCGCACTGGGGTCACAGTAGGGTCTCCGAAATCCTATATATAAGACTGGATAACGTCTAATAAGTAAGTGTGCAACCGTATTTAATTACTAATTAAAGAGTAATTGTCTACCCTACACACAAATGGAACCATGCTAGTGCAAAGTGGACCAGCATCACAACCAACATTTTGTGCAGGTGTCATAAAAGCTAATTGAGGGATAAATTCAGGAAATGGGCAGCGAAGTTTTATGTGAAAATAATATCCTGCAAGGTAACTACTTGATAATCTACCCAACAAACCGCAATATTAAACACATGTCAAAATTTTGGAAAGAAATGGGTGGCATAAAATATTTGAGGTAAGGTTTTATCGCTAAAAAGCCTGCAGACTGTTGCTAATGTCAGTAAAAATTATAGTCAGATTCTGAATAACAAAACGCCGTGATGACTTCGCGCTAAAACTATTCTTCTTAGCTTCAGGACACTTTATAAAATGACAGATTAACTCTTTCACTGCTACATACGCATGTTCCAAGCAATAGCAGCGATATCATTACACTAGCGCTAATACCTCGAGAGGCAGGCATGCGTGTCCACAAATTACAAGACGCCGTGATGACATCGCGCCGAAGCCGAAACGATACGCGCTGCTACATTGTAATGTTATGCGATTGCGGAACATATTAGTTTGTATACAGGGTGTTACAGAAAGGGTGTGTGCACCTGAAGGGATGAAATACTGCCCATGACACTGAATATCTTTTCCAAAGAGACATAATTTGTTTGTGTTGTTTGTATATTTATACATTGTAACATTACAGACAAATCCACGGCGTTACAAAGATACACTCAAAAGTAACAAAAAAAAGAAATTCAAATAACATAAATAACACGAAAAAACTAAATTACTTACAATAAAAACATAGTCGTCGTAGAAGTCATAAGGTGATACACAAAAAAAAAACCTCCCATACAAAGAGCATTAGCTGATAGCGCATAAATAATATGGGAAGACAAAACCTATGTTCCTTAGGAGAAGTTTGTATCCGACAGATGGCGCCGCATCAAGAAACTAGTTGTAAAACGCGGTATCGAAGTATTCTCAGTGATCTGCAGATATACAAGTTCCAAACTTACCCTATACCCGCCTGGTCACAACACCCGTAGCTGTCCTTTTCCCATCCATCATCACTAAGCCATTTCAACTATTTACTCCAAAGTTGTTCAGTTTGATGGGCAGATTCACATCCTTCAAGGTAATTTATACCTTTTCTGAAACACTCTGTATATGAAGCTGGAGAATGTGGCGGGTAATTTGATCTGGTGATACGTGTTGAGGTATTCAAGTGTTAAATGCATTTGAGTAATTGGCAAAGGTTTTTTAGCTCCAAGTCTCTATATCTTTGATGCGAGTCATATTACTGTTTTGAAGGTTATCTATTAGTAATTGAAGACTGATCGACAAGACATGTTTGAACAAATTTTAGACCAGTTATTGAAACAGCATTGATTCGGAATCAGTAATGGATGAAAGTGAGTTTTAGGAGATCTGTAATTTCACATGCAAAATCAGGGTACCTATGCTAAAGGTGTAATGCCAGCCTGCCCTGTTTGCCTATTCATCACGTCAATCATCATCTCTCATCTCACTAGCCTTATCCCGTATCGGGGTGGTTACCTTATCTAGGTGATTGAACGAGGATACTGGTAGTAACACAAAGCGACTGCCATCTACCTCCGCAACCCAGAAGGGAAACCAGGCTCAATCCTAAATTAGGTCATAGTTTTCAAGCCGCCAATACTTAGTACTTACCTCTGACATGGCTTAACGACTAATATCTACGATATTAACCGGAACCAACGGCTTAACGTGCCTTTCGAAGCACGGACAAAGCGCCGAATATTCATCATATCAATATCTTTAAAAAAAAACATCTCTACGAATACATATTATATTATTATTATATTAGCCTAAAGAGTCCCACTGCTGGGCGAAGGCCTCCCCTCTCTCTTTCCAGGCAACACGATCCATGGCTGTTTCCGACCAGTTGGGTTCAAAGTCGACCAAGTCATCCCGCCATCGCATCCTTGGTCTCCCTCTGCGCCGACGCTCTTGTGGGACAAATTTTGTGGCTAGTTTAAATATTAATATATTACATAGTAAAAATAAAATACAATGACCCACTTCCTTGCTTGATTTAAGTCTACTGACACTCATGTAACTAGATCATCAGAACAAGCAGTTACCAGATAAATGACAGCAAAAACTGACTGCAGCGTTAATGTTATTGACTTCGTGATGACAATCAATTAAGGTGACTATAGAAGCTAAGTGGCGCCCCCATCGGTAAAAAAATCATAACTCACTAAAAACACAATGAATCGAAAATCCGGTCCAACGTCTCAAGTTATAGTTAGAAAGATAATTTACAAACTTATAAATTAACGATTCTTAGTTTGTTGTATTAACAGGTAGAAAAATTACCGTTGGTGGCCGTTAATCGCAATTTTTCTTCGTGTTACCACAACGAACTATTAATCGTTAATTTATAAGGTTCTAAATTTTCTTAATTACTATTACTTGAGTTTGTTGGATCGGGTTTTCGATTCACTGCGTTTTAGTGAATTATGTTTTTTTAACGATGGGGGTGCCACTTAGGCCCTATTAATAATTGACTAGGTGTTAGTAATACAAATGATTGCAAAGCTTATTTATTTTAAATGTTGCAAAGGTACTCTGTTTTCATTATATATTTGCGTCTGCATAGTTTCCTTTGTTCCGGCATCATTTAAAAAAAAAAACATAACATTCTCTTAAAGTACTATTTACTACTAATGTTCTTGGTTATGTGCGTACATACATGAGTTGTACTTGTAACTAATAGTCTTGTTTTGACAGATGGTTACAACGAAATGATGTAAGTTTCTGTTTATCACGATATGTGTTACATGTTACTGTAACCACTTGTTCCCCAGTTTGGACAGTTTGGATCTGTTTGCAATATATTATAGTTAGCTAACACCAGCTGTTTCTAAATTAGGTTCAAACAGAAGCAGTCAAACGCATATTAATTCTATCATAAGTAGTTTATATGGTAATAGAGTATAAGGAAATATTTTCAGTGTGAACATTATTATTTTATATTTTATCTCTCCGAAGAGGTAGTTACTTTAGTTTACTTCCATGCTGGTCTGGGAGGGAGAGAAAAACATAGAATGTGCCAGCTGCATTTCCTCCCGAGCATGCTGTAAAAACCAGCTAAGGGATCAGAGGGTTTCAGTATATTGTAATTTAGGCGATGGGCTGACAACCTGTCACTACAGCAATATACGTACAAATCCATCTTAAATAACCCTCAAAACTTTGTCAGACGTGGCGGAACGACCTTTGTTTAGGTCGTTTACGCTCTGCCTACCCCATTAGGGATAAAGGCGTGATTATATGTATGTATGTATGAAGAGGTAGTTTTTACACGGTTTTTAAAAATATTCAAAATTATAGTTTACATCAGTGAATACAGAAATAACATTGATTAAGAAATCACCGAGATATACTATTATAAAGCTAGTTATATCTATCTCTCATTTTATATTTGGAAATAGTATGGCGGTCCAGTCGTTTGACGTCACATGCTAGTTCGGACTTTAAAGCATTATATCTCGTAAACTATTATATCTAGTTAGTGTTTTTCTAAAATTCTGTCTCTTTTGTTTATTTATGGTGACATTAAATCTTACTAACAATAAAAAAATCGCAATGCATATTCCCTTTTGAAGTAAGGATGAAAAAATATACAAAGTTTGAAGTGTGCCTGACCGTACATTGGTCTGTTTCGTGACAGTGACTGATTTCCAGATATCAAAGACTTTTAGCCTAGTAATAGTCATTTACCTAATTCAGCCCTAGATTTATCTAAATGGTCAAGAGAATGTTGTCCTAATACTTTTAGCCTACGTACGATGTAGGGAACTACATAAACGTAAACAGATATAAGCCTAAAACCCTTATACGAATAAGCACAATTTAAATAAGGTGGTAGAGACAACATTTTGTGGAAATACCTACCTAATTTATTCTAGACTAATTCCGTTTTAAGCTTTAAGTTTGGTGTAGGCATTGGACGTAGGTAGTTTAATTCTATTAAGCTAATTCCTAAATAGTAAATCAAAGTCAAAACAGGTCGAGTGGTTCTGGCTAAACAAACACAGACCATCAGTCGAAGCAGGTCAATGCTTCTGAATAGTTCTGAATAGACACAATGTGTTTATCGGAATAGAAACTCGATCTAGCCTAATCTAGTTCAGCTAGCGGCTGATTAGTTTTAGTATGTGGAGAATAAAACTACTAGTGTTTATGTTCCTGAGAGGTAAAATTCTAGATTTTCAACCTTGGACTCATACTTAAAATTTGTGAGTTTAAAATAATTTAGAAACAGTTTTGTATTCAAGTTCCTTTTAGTTTAAGCTAAAATGACTGTACAGAATATATCGAGCTGCAACGTAAAAAAGTGTTATATATCTGTTTCAATTTACAGCCTTGAAAATGGCTAAACTTTATTTTTGGAAGAAAGTTCCGAAGCGCAGAGGGCAACAAGATAAATAGTGCAGCTCTTTTAATTTAAAGTGTCAGTATCAATTTACTGATGACACGAACTTAACTAGTTGGCCAAGTTCTATCTCAAAGTTCCTTGTTGTCTTTTGTTTAAAAGCCCAGATATAATATAATCGTTCTACCTGTTACTACTGTATAATTTTAAAAGTTCTTCTTTTTTAGGCAGTATGTACAGTTTATGGTATTTTCTCTTCAATATTATTCTCAATGAATAAATAGCTCATAGTGTTTCAACTTAGCTAACTAGCCTAGTATCTTATATATCTAACTATATGTAGATTAGATTAGATTCATTTATTTCATTATATCAATTTCATAATTGCATTACAAAAATAATAAAATTGTACAAGGATAAAATGTTCGCTAGAAAAGTAAGAAATAAAAAATATGTACATATATATCTCAGAAAACTAAAATAATATCAATTTGTAATATGCCTGCCTAGGTCATTATCTATGTTAAACCTCATTAGACCACATAGAACCAGGAGTCTCGTCTACTTGTCAGTGCTTAGCTTTATCACAAAAAAATATTATTATATTTGACTAAGTAACCCAGCTCGGTTATTTAAATGGGCCAGACGATAGATTATAGCTTTTTTTCGCCTCAGTCGTTACCAAAACCGCGTGGTCATATCCGGAGGCGAGTCACCTCAGTTAGTGCAGCAGCGTTCCTGGTTTCTGGGGCCAAGGTCAGGAGTGGCGTGGTGGAAGCCCATGTAGATAGGCAGGGCGATGTTAGTTTATATGGGGCTATAGCCTTTCAACCCGCCGTATGTGTAATTTGTGCTTTCAGATAAGGTTACTAAGTGATTGTGACTTTGTGACCCATTTCTCTGTTTCTAAGCGAATGTCCTTTGAATAACCCGGTTTTGTATAAACTTATGTTGGTATTGCTTTACAGCAACAATAAGAATCAAATGTATAAACATTAATTAAGCTTGTTTTATACAAGAAATGTAGGTATATTGTTGACAAAAACAAACATTGTTAAGGGCACCATTTGAGTCTGTCTGAATAAATTATAAGTCGGTTTTCATAACTTGGCAATTGACTCTGCATGTTCCGTCATTGCTTTTTTGTATAATTTACTGTAATGATTTCCTGGACAAATACATAGAAAACTTTAAAACCCTTAAATCAATAAGCAAAATTATTTAATAATAGTTGATTTGGTTCATATGCATAATAATAACACAAACAATGTGAAAATCAGAGCAGCTACCATACTACACACTGAGTTATTGGATTTGGACCACCCAATACGTGCCAATATCCACTTTCGGCTTTGCGCATTCTGCAACTTTTACACCTATATCTCCCCTTCCCCTCTGAGGACCGAAGGGAGGGTTGTCCCTTTTATTATAACAGCTAATGCCCTCTAATGCGACACAATTTCCGTTGAGCGGCCCTGACGACTTCCCACCGGCCCGAAGCATTAGCGTTTGCAAAAATATTGGTGTCGTTTCGGCGTTGCATACGACTTAAGTTAAATGAGTCTTCACCCATCATTTTCTATCATGAGAGAACAGAGGTTTGTTAGTATCGACAGATTTTTAAAAACCCCATCAGATTAAATTCGTTTAAAAAAATTAAGGATTTTAGTCGATCACGCCACATCATGACATCTAAATCTATCTGCCTCCGTGGTCTAGTGGTTAGAGCCATGGGCTTACGATCCGGAGGTCCTTGGTTCGATTCCCAGGGGTGAAACACAAAGTTGATATTTGACAATTTATCACTTTGTAAGGTTTTTCCCAGTTTGGTTAGGACATTGCAGGCTGAATCACCTGATTGTCCGAAAATAAAAAAGATTCCGTGCTTCGAAGGGCACGTTAAGCTTAGAGTCCCGGTCGCTGTCCATGATAGTGGTCGTTAATCAAAGCATGTCAGAGGCCTATTAGCTGTGCTACTAGGCGGTTTGAAAACTCTGACACCAGGGCTCATCGGGTCATTTGACTCGAGAATCCACTAGCTAAGAAGAAGATATACATACCATAACATCCTTCTTACGGTATGTTTACGGGGTGTAAGAGACAGCGTCCCGCAAACTGATAAGGAGATTGCTCAGTCAACGGAACTGAACAACTATGTGACTGTACTGAGTCCATACCAATACTTATTTTAGGTAAATCGTGCGCAGTATCGAATCGACACCATCAGCGTTTGCAAAAATATGGTCGCAAACATTATAGGCAATAACATAATGGTTTGCGACGCCAATAGCTGGTTTATTGAAGAGGGTTGTCAAATGGTTTTAGGCAATATTTTTATTTGCCTTATGCCCGTTAACATTATGTCCGTTGCATTAAGATGAAAATGAACGTAAAATTGGGAGATGAATATGCTCTTAACTTTTATAAATATATATTTTATTGCATAAACACAAAAGAAATCTAATTTAAAAACATAATGTGCAAGGGCGAATTTATCTCTATTAAGGGATCTCTTCCAGCCAACCCAATGGTAGTAAGAGAAAGTGAATAATTTTGAGGGGACAAGAAAATGCAACATTAACAGAGACTGATAAATCAAAATAAATACTTACATACCTATACATAGAATAAATACATACATATAATCACGCCTTTATCCCTAATGGGGTAGGCAGAGCGCAAACGACCTAAACAAAGGTCACTCCGCCACGTCTGACAAAGTTTTGAGGGTTATTTAAGATAGACTTGTAGGTACATTGCTGTAGTGACAGGTTGTCAGCCCATCGCCTAAATCACAATATACCGAAACCCTCGGATCCCTTGGCTGGTTTTTACAGCATGCTCGGGAGGAAATGCAGCTGGCACATTCTATGTTTTTCTCTTGCTCCCAGGCCGGCATGGAAGAAAGAAAGGAAGTTGAGTTGAAGAAGAGGAGTTGAAGAAGAAATTGGTATTCGCACTAGGCAACTCCAGCACCTTAGTAATGCAGGCGCGCCTAGAGCGGGGATCTGGAGGAAGGTGTTTTGTGTTTTTGTTTTATTTTACTATATACCCTAGTAAATATTTTAGGGTAACCTAATCTATAAAAAGCTTGAGTTCCCTAAAATAACGAAATACCTCTATAGGGAAAGCTCTTTTCTTTAACATTACGGTTATGAAAAAAAAAAGAATTTTATTATTAATTTGAATTTATGGGGTGAATTTATTTGTATATTGTTCTGCCGTATACATATTCGATATATCTAGTCCATTACATAATATGATTCTATTATGATGTTCACAATAATTAGGTTAGTAGGTAATCAGATCGGTATATTTGTTACGTAAAGAGACATTTTCCTCATTCTTCGAAAAAAAATCATGGCAAAAATATATGTGCTTGCTTTCCCAACGTAATCGTGCAGAATAATGGACATATAGGAGAAATGCGCGCATAATTTATATTATCCTGTTTACTCGGCCTAATTTCTCAGTTTTTCCTTAAATTATCGTTCAGGAAAATAGAGACAATGGCCACAATTTGGCGTAAACAAGTTTTAACTATAAAATCATACCCGTCGTTTTTGTCAACAAAAAAAGACAAGTACAACATAGGCGGCCTTATTGCTAAGCTAGCAATTTCTTCCAGGCAACCTTTGGGTGAAAGAAAAATGCGTATTATAATTCTGTCATTCCAAAAATCTATGAATAGTTACGTCAAGTTAAGTCGTGATCCATCACGAACTTATTAAACATTCCAATGTTTAATAAGTTCTATGTGACAGGATTACTATAAGTCAGCCTATACTGCCATCGTTATATGTTCGCGCAAGACGGAAAGTGACAGGACCAGATTAAAAAAAGATAGGTTGTGTGTGCAACAGAATAGGCAGCAATATACATACAAAGTAATTTCAAGGGCTTTAGCGGCACAACTCTGATTTGATTATGAAGTATTCATAATCTCCCTATCATTATCCTGTATTACACGGGTCGGCTACCTAATCTAGGTGTTTGAACGAGGGTACTGGTTTTTACACAGAGCGACTGCCATCTGACTTCCGCAACCCAGAAGGGAAACCAGACCCAATCCTAGAATAGGCCAGAGTTTTCAAACCGCCAATGCTTAGCACTATAGCCTCTGATATAGCTTTACTGAAGCGCCGCATAAACGTACATTATGAATTTCATACATACATACATATAGTCACGCCTTCATCCCTTACGGGGTAGGCAGAGCGTTAAACGCCTCGTAAAAGGCGATTCCGCCACGTCTGACAAAAAATGAGGGCAATTTTAGATTGTAATTTGTATTGCTATAGTGACAGGTTGTCAGCCCATCGCCTAAATTATAATACACTGTAACCCTCGAGTCCCCTTTGTTGACTTCTACAGCATGCCCGGGAGGAAGGGCAGCTGGAACATTCTATGTTTTTCTATCTCTCTCAGTCCAGCATGGAAGAATTATGAAATTCGAAAACCGAAAAACACATTGGTATGTGATGGAATTCGAACCACGACCTTCCGCTCAGGAGGCAGCTGCCCTATCCACTACACCATCGGTCTCTCTTTTATTATGAAATATTGGGTAAATTATATTCCAAGGAACTTTTTAACATTGTCTGACATTGTAACAAAAATAATGTAGCCATAAAAACTCACAAAAAATACAATACAAAGACGTTACGTACACAATTTGGTGGATTCCACCCACTTTATCGAAGAATCACAAACAATTTTCATTTGACAAAAGAGACCCTTGGAAACGCAATTTTCTGTTCTACATTATATTGCGTGACATACAAACACGTAAACGGGGTTTCACTTGGTTCTAAATTTAATTTTTACGTACGTACGTATAGTCACGCCTTTATCCCTGTTGGGGTAGGCAGAGCGTGAACGACCTAAGCAAAGGTTGTTTCGCCACGTCTGACAAAGTTTTGAGGGTTATTCTAAGATAGAGTTGTAGGTAGGTAGGTAGTGACAGGTTGTCAGCCCATTGCCTAAATTGCAATATGTATATTGAAACCCTCGGATACCTAAGCTGATTTTTACAGCATGCCCGGGAGGAAATGCAGCTGGTACATTCTATGTTATTCTCTCGATCCCAGGCCAACATAGAAAAAGCGAAGCGATGCGACGTGTCTTTAAATAAAAGTAGGTAGGGATTTAAGATTTTGATTACCACTCAGTAAAAAACGGCATCATAGATTTGTCTGAGAATAACTCCACACGGCTCTACATTAGCAATAGGCGGTTTGCAACTTCCTCCTACTAAAGTCCAGAGTAAAACAGCTTGTGTATACTTCTTTCGGGGTGATCTCATTTCGCTTTATCATCAACACTGTCTCAGTTTCCACCGCCCTAGGCTGGAGTTCAGACCATTTTTGGACCGAAGTGGAACTTTTCACTAATGTGACAAAATGGTTGTCACCAAAATGCTGGCGTTATCGTAATATGAGCAAGCGCTGTCGTAACACATCAAACAATGCATTGAATCGTCCAGCTTTTTGGGGCAGTATTTTAGAGACATCAGTTATCAGTTGTCATATAGATGCTAGATAAACTTACTTATAACATTTATATTTGGCTCGATTCTGTATACCACCGGCTAAAACTAAAATTAACATCAATCTGTCACTTTTAAAATAATAAAATTTTAAGAGGACAGGCGATTTATACTATATGGTTTTACACTTTGTCCGCTAGATTTTGAGGAGCTTTTGCACGTTTCCTCAGTATTGCTGTCACTTTTATCCGCCATATCATATGACGGCGGATAAAAATGACAGATAACGCTTAAACCACCGACTATAAAACAATTTTTTTCAATGTTTTTAGTCTGAAAGTGACAAATAGATTTAAATTTTAGTTTTAGCCGGCAAATCTATAATCGAGCCCGTTATTAAAGGATACGTGAGCATGACTACCTAGAGAAATTATTAAAATTTTATACGTAATTTTTTATGTACTGCGTTAAGAAAAATAAAAAATCTATATTGAGGTAAATAAACAAATATCTTAAGCCTTTTTAATTGCCAGCTGATGTAAATATTTTGCGAGAAAAAGGTATTTAATTATGTCAAAGAAAGTATAACCTTCCAGATCCGTAATTAAAAGCAATAAAATTAACCTTACTTTTTCAAAGATGTAATAATGAAACATTTACTTTGCGAAAAGGTTTTTCTCATCAAAGAAATAAAAAACAAGAGAAAAATAGCTGTTCAAGAAATTAGGTCAAGCTTTAGTATTTTATGCTTATTTAATTTTTCCTATTTAGATGGATTCAAAAATCGTTCCCTGTATCGTGCATGTCAACGTTTTAGATAGAGTGACAACAAAGGGTCGATTTTGTCGCGCTTTGTGTCCGTACAATGGCAACCGGGTCGAGACGACACTTCCAAACCACAAACTGCCTGTTTCTACATAGGTAAGTACATAACATAGTACAGCCTACTGAAACATTAGTAGACGTAAAGTATAGTTATTTGATCATAAATACTGTAATAGGAGTATCAGAATGACTAGTGTCTCTGTAAATAGTATATTACACCACCGAACCTTTCAAACTAAACTTTGAAATCCATTATAAGTATTGCTACAATATAGCAGCTTTCAAAAAATTAGTCCTCTGGCAACGCCCAAATGGCACCTAGGGTGATGCGGATGTCTGTCTATGGAGGCTTTAATTGCATACTATCTGATGACCCATCTTCTTTTCAATAAAAAAAACAGACATACTGTCAGACCAAACAAATACCTAACAGTGCTTAGAAACATGTGCAACCAAATATTGCCAGCTAAACTCCTAATCTCGCCAATATTTCACGTTGCAGCTTTCCACTGCAAAATTCCTACAAAATTCTAAGTGCGAAAGTATCATAAATCATAGCCTTATATAGGACGAGGAACTTTTCCCAAATCAGAGCGTTAAGCAAAACTTTGCGGACGGTTGTATGAAAAGGAAATCCACTTTAGTCTTCTCTCTTGCTTTGAAAAATGTGCGTTAACTGTGAAATATTTTGGCAGGTCCGTATCGTCCCATAACAGACGCTGTGAAACTTTAAGTAGGTCACCTGAAGTTTGTTTGTTGTTGAGAGTACCTAATGTTTTATTGAGTAAGTAGGTAGGTTGGTACCTGTCCTGTGGTATTACACGAGTATTACAATTTACAGAAATAGTACATTCATTGCAGACATTTACGTTACTCCTTCACACCTAGTTAATAAATTAGCTTACCTACAAATTATAGCTCTTGCTTGTAGGAATTTACTAACGTAGCAATGTAGCAAATTGCTATTTTATCTTCAGTGGTTGTTAAAGTTGTAAATGCAACTTACACGAGACAAGCGGTACGGTGTGGGTACGGAAGTGCGTCATCTTCGTACCCCTGAAGATCACACGTATCTGGTCAACATGTTGAGGTCAAAACCTCCGACAAGTGAATAGCATGTTATTATGAAAACACCCGTTATATGTGTGTCCTTAGTTCTATAAAACTGCTACACTACTACCTACACAAACATGAGACAAACTATCTCGACCTAGCTTTGGGTCTGCCTCTAATATACGAAAAGGTCTCTCTATGTGCGGCCCTCACGTCGTCCTAAAACTTATAGCAAGAAAATGCAGGCCCACGCCGCGGCCTATTTTTACCCAAATTGGCAAGAGAAAGGGGGTCATTATTTTGCTGCGTTGGCATAATAATTTTCTAGGTTTTATACTACTGTACTGTACTGTAGGTGTAGAGAAAGACACTTCTAAAACCAATCTGAAGTTTTGTTTGACGAAGGCAAGTGTAGGTAACTGCTTTTCATTCTACTAACTAAACTCCACAAATCTGTACATTTCAGTCTGAATGTTATACCCTAATAAAAATATATAAAACTAGGTACCTACTCAAACTTACAAATTATATCAATTTACTCCAGAGTGCGTCTCTAATATTATACAAAAGGGGCCTTCCCAAATAGCCCCTTACAAGTTTCTGTACGTTCTTCCGGGACTTATGACGTCAGGGGCTGTTACGGGCTATTTCGGCTCTATGGGGCACTTGCAGGCTTATCCCTTCGGTTATACGGGTCACTAACACCGTAATTCTGTTAAAACTACCTCGGCTCTACGTTCACTTTATAAGACTGAAGAATTTTGTTGGAGTTTGATAAAAGAAAAATAATTCGGCAAGTGGGTTTAAGTGTTATAGTCGCAAAGTGATTTTAAAGGGTATTCAGGGCCAAATTAATAAACAGTACTTGAGACTGACAGCTGGTTTGAGTTCGTATTAGAAATGTAATTTCAGTACAAAATAGAGTGTCAAATCCATACTTAATATTGCTCTCAATATTGAGATCGCTTTAAAAATACGAGCCTCAGTTTTCGCACTTATTCGAGTCTACTTAAAATACTTTAAAACAATACGTATTTAATAAATATAATAAATAGATGGCCTTGAGGATTCTAATCAAACTGTACCTACAAATACCTAATATACTTATTTATGTTAAGAACACTATAAAATATCGAGATAGTCTCAATATTAAGCAATACATATATACATATAATGGGGTAGGCAGAGTATAAACGACCTAAACAAAGATCATTCCGACACGTCTGACAAAGTTTAGAGGATTATTTTAGATAGATTTGTAGGTATATTACTGTAGTGACAGGTTGACAGCCCATCGCCTAAATTACAATATACTGAATTCCTCGAATCTCTTAGCTGGTTTTTACAGCATGCTCGGGAGGAAATGCAGGTGGCACATTCTATGTTTTTCTCTCACTCTCAGTCCAGCATGAAAAAGTAAGTAATTGGATAGAAAAACTATACAAAATACAGTTACTACGAGTGACTGTCATTATCGTTACATCCAGATGACGAACTTGCTATAACCATTCTAAGTTACAAGAAAAACCACACGTGTAATAACGATTGCGATTACGCATGCTCTTTCTTAGGATCTATGTTCCGTGATTAATATCCCGTCGGCACGCTGCGCAGGACCATCAGGGCGCGTTCAGATGAACCACACCCGCGCAGCGGTTTCATCGCCTTGAAATATTATGAGTGTTCTTCTTATCTTATCTTATATAGCCCTAAGTATCCCACTGCTGAGCAAAGGCATTATGAGTGTTATGTCATATTAATAAGTGTCAAAGATTGGATGTAGCTTTCCGTAAACCGATAGGCGTTGCTGTGCTCAGTCAGCAAATTTTCACGAATAGAAGTATTTTTAAGGGAATGAAAAGTTGTTTAATTTCGTTAACTAAGCATTCTGAGGATCATCCATCAGTTTTCACCCGTTGGATATGAAGATAGGCGTGTGCGTGCATCGATGACACTTACAATATAAGATACTTTATTTCACAAAGAAACAAAAATACATACAGCAAAAAACTAAGGAACTAAACAGTACAATATAGACGGCCTTATTGCTAAAGCAGCAATTTCTATCATTCAACCTTTGGGTATTAGGATAGTACATAGCAGAAAGCGGGATTGTGCATACTAAGTTCATCTTAATACTTAAACAACAGAAATACATGATCATATTTCAAGGTGGTTTGAATGCGAGTGCCACGTGCGGTTCAAGCGCTGGGCGGGCGCGGGTCGTCTGAACAGGCCATCGGTGGTCAGTTACGCGTCATTAGGCGAGATCGCTAGATCGCCTGAATGCGTACGCGCACGCATTTAAGATCACTTTTGAAGACGGCTAACGATTCGCGTATTCTGTAAGTATATTATTTAATAGCTACTGCTTTATATACCGGGTGTAAGGGATAGCGTCCCGCAAAATGATAGGGGTTGCTTAGTCAACGAAACTGAACAACTATCACCAGAAATTTCTTCCAAGAAAACAAACAAAATCATCAACTCAATCAGATAATTTGTATGGAAAATCACTTCCTGAAAAAAAACCTGCTGATAGTTGTTCAGTTCCGTTGACTGCGCTACCCCTATCAGTTTGTGGGACGCTGTCCCTTACACCCCGTATGACCTAGGTAAATACTAGTAATACCTACTTGCACGTCTCACTTTGTTTGTTTTATATGTCTCAGTTATTCCAAGCAGCGCCTTATAAAACTAAATTCTCCGAAATGGGTGCCAGCCTCCGATGGGAGAGGGCACATGAAAAAGAAGAAGAAGATTGGTATTAAAACGTATGTAGGAACAGAAATGTTTGTAACAAAAATGAATGATTCATTATTTAACATTCACATCCTAAATTTTCTCTGGGTTCAAAACATTTTTATTTCAGCCAAAGCGAAACAACAAAGTAACTTTAGAATTTCGAGTAGTTTGATCCCTCTGGTCTAAAAGTTTGGTAAAACATATCACAGAATGGACAGCACTCCATTAACATTTCTTTTGTGATAAATAATAATAATAATAATAATTTATTAGGTCAAAAAATTATGATTTACATGTCATATCTACTTGCAATATTTATAACTAAACTTAAAATATAACGCTACATTTGTTTTCATAATTACAACCAATGATCATACTAAGCATTCAATCGAAGCCTGTGTTATGACCATTGGATGTTTACAAATCGTACTTATTATTTTATTTCGGCACTTTTCTATTTGCAATAATTAATTATATTTTGAATAAGCACTTACATTAAATTACATATATATATATAAACTGTTGTATTTAAACGTTGCATACGTAGAGCTATACAATATACATATTTATAGGTAAAACTAAAAGTTATTATTGTAATTTATTATACTATGCTACTATATCTAAAAGTTCTTCGGTCTTCTCATAAGTTAAGTTTAAAAGCCACTCGGTGGCTGTTTTCTTCAGTTCGAATTTACATTTTCCATAAATACATATTTTTTTATTAACTAAATTGTACATCCTAGGGCCTTGAAAAATAAAAAATCTATTTAAAAAGAAAGTCCTGCTTCTCAAACAAATACATACGTTATAGTCACGCCGGACAGGGTTGTTCACACTTGTGTACTGCACTAAGGAGTGTTGCCTAATAATAGTAGAAAGTATATAAAGTTGTCTAACTGTAAGTGTAGTGGTGACCTTATGTAACTCTCGGGTAGGGAATCTATACGGTTTGAAAAAACTAACTTTCAAGATTAGCCTCTGAGCCCGCTCAACGGTCAGAAGGTGGGTTTTGTCTGCTCCGCCCCAACAAGTGATTCCATAAGATAGTACAGATTGACAGAGAGCAAAATATATTTGTTTAACTAGTGGTTCGCTACTTACATGTCGAATTTGCTTAAAAATAAAAGTGAGTTTCCTGATTCGTGCCGATAATTTTCTAAGGTGTTCCATAAAGGTGAGATTCTTATCTATAATAACACCTAAATATTTAGTTGAGTTTGTTGCCTGGATAGGCGGGCAGTTACAGACGAGAGCGGGTGGGTAGGAACATTGATGGGAAATTATTTTGGATCTTGCAAGAATTTCAATAATGCTATTTAAGTTCAAAATCGAGAAAGTCATATACATCGTTTTATCTGCGTTAAGTGTTAGATAGTTCGACGCTAACCAGTGTGATACTGTATTGAAACCCTCCTGAGCGAATCTAAAGACATCGGGCCATGAATAGGCTGAGAAGGTGAGAGTTGTGTCGTCCGCGTATGAAACAATAGTACAGTTATTAATTTTTAAATCACATAGTTGATTAATATAACATAAAAATAAAGTAGGACCGAGAATACTTCCTTGTGGAACCCCATAAAGTACTGGCAAGTCATCGCTCGTGCAATCCCCAACTTTGACACGTTGGGTTCTGCCCGAGAGATAACTTTTAAATAATTGAAGCTGCTTTCCTCTTACACCTAGTGCTTCTAACTTTTTAAGCAACAATGGGATTGAGACCGTGTCAAAAGCTTTTGCTAGATCAAGGTATATTGTTATACATTTCTTTTGATCATCTAAGTCTTTAGCTATTATGTTAGTGAAAGCTAATAAGGCGTCTTCAGTTGATTTACCGGATCGGAAACCAAATTGGTTTTTAGACAATAAATCATTTTTTTCAAGATAATTAACCAGTCTATTATTTATTATTCTCTCAAATATTTTGGATAAAGTGGGTAGAATCGAAATAGGTCTATAGTTGCCGACAAAGCTACGGTCACCACCCTTGTGAATGGGACATATGGAGGATTTTTTAAAAACGCTTGGGAAAATATCATGACTTATGCAACCATTAAAAATATGAGTCAGGAGAGGGACCAGGGTATTTTTGACCATTTTTATCATTTTAGCGTTTATTCCATCATATCCCACAGCACAATCGGTTCGTAGGGCTTGAATTTGTGACTCAATTTCGCCTTCCGTGATTTCAAGAAGAACAAAGGAATTTGGACTACTGCTACTGTTTATACTACCAATATATTGATTAAACGGCTGAGTGGGAGGAATAGCTTCTGCAAGATTTTTGCCTACGTTAGTAAAAAAGTGATTGACATTATTGATCGCAAGTTTAGGCTCACGATTTGAGGAAAGAAGTTCGATGGGAGTATTTTTAGCACTCTCCAGATTTGCAATGGATTTAATAGCTGACCATAACTTTTTATTATTTCTACCCGCGGATTTAATAAGCTCTCTTTCGTACTGGCGCTTAAGTTTTTTTTAGTAAAGAGTTACAGAAGTTTCTATATCGTCGATATGTGATCTTCAGGACATCATTCTCCGGTTGAGCTTTGATACTTTTGTGTAATTTGTCTCGGTGTCGTACACAACGTAAAAGACCTGATGTCATCCAGGGTTTCAAAGCTATTTTACGACTAGAGAGTTTACGAATACTGGTGTTGTTTTCTACTGCCTTATTTAAAAGTTTCAATAGAAAGCTCATTGCCTCATCTGGGTTCAATTCGTATATACGGGAAAAATCATACTCTTGGAATTCTACAGAAAATGTACTGTAGTTAATTTTCGGAACAGATATAGTTGGTTCTTTACGTATTTTACCCCAATCTAAGCAGCAGAGTATCGCATGATGGTCCGTTAAAGTTGAATTTATTACCACATTTGTCGATTTAAGTTTGGTCTTTAAAACTACATTGTCGTGACAGGCGTTTTCTCGCGTAGGAATATCATACGCGAGAAACAGTCCTTCAAAGGTTAAACAGTCTATGTAATTGTTGTAGTTCGGATCTTTATTATTTGGAACAATGTTTATGTTTATATCACCGATTATAACGATGTTCGAAAAGTCTTTGTAAGTTAAACATAATTTTCGGAGTGATTCAATGAAACGGTCAGCATTATTAAAGCAATCAGGTCGGTAGATACCTATAATTACTGTTGATTTGTCAAGTTCAATAATTAAGGCCGTTGCTTCGGTAATGTCAGCTTGCGTAACTTTAGGTGTTAGTGATGACTTGTGGTAAACTACAACGCCATCGTTTTGATTGTGATACTTTGGCGTACTATGGGAAACATAACCACTAAGTTGAGGCAATAAGTTAACACATGAGACCCAGGCTTCACTTAAGACAATAATATCACATTGTAGACTTATTCGCGAGAGCAGCATTAGTAATTTATCAAAATTGCGGTTTATGCTACGGATATTTTGGTGAAGAATTTTTAAATTAGTCTGTGGGTGTTGGATACGCGAGGAACAGCGGTCAGCATCACAAGTGTGAACGGTACTTAAGTTAAAATTGTCTATAATAGAAATAAGATCGTCCATATAAAGTAAAAACTTTGACGTAAGGTAAAAATAAAATGAAAATAAAGAAAACTTTATAAACTAGACTGTGCTAACTAAATACAAATAAAAGCGGCGCTCTAAGCGCCAGCATAATCTATAGAGTTGATATATGCGATCTCTGCATTTTTCTTGGCTGGGCAATCTGCGTCACCTGTCTTATGCTGACACGGCTTTTTAAAATGAAGGCATGTAGCACATTTAGGTGATTCATTGTGTTTAGGGCATTCCTTGTTTTGATGGCCTAGTTCGCCACAGTGGCCGCAAGTAGGTCGTTCTTCTTTACAAAATTTTGCCGCGTGACCGTATCTGTGACAATTAAAACACCTCGTCACTAAGGTGAAGTCTCTAACTATACACGATGACCAATTTATGTAGACCCTGTTTTGAGCAATGAGGGCTTTACGTACATTTGCGGATACTTCAAATATGAAATTTGCGGTTTCTAAACCCTTCTTGCCCGATTTATGGCTAAGTTTTATTTCATTTAAAAACTGTTCGCATGTTAGAGTTGGCATTTTGTCACTTACATTTTGTTCAAAAATATACTGGGCAACTTCCTTGTCTGTCAGAGAAGAGGGCACACCAATTACTATAATTCTAGGTCTTCTTTTTCGGGGTTCGTCGACGGTTAAGTTAGGTGAAGACTTTCTTACAGTTTCTTTTAACTTCTCAATGTCGTCCTTTTTCTCTGTGCTAATTACTACACCGCCGTTTTTAATTTTGCGAAGACCTCTCACTTGCAACTTCATCTGTTCGGGGCGGATGAGTTTTTGGACAATTTCTTTAGTTTCGTCGCTGGTTTTTTGCTTGTCCGCTGGATAGATGGTTACAAAATTCAGGGAATTAGGACGCACAAGGGAATTGTTGCTGCCTTTTATCAGCATGTCGGCATAAGACGACGAGGTGGGCACAGGGGCTGGTTTGGTAGACGCCTCTAGGATGGTCTGCTTGAGTTCAAAGATGGACTCGGCAAGGTCGCGCTTCTCCCTTAGAGTTTGTATTAAGTCAGAGGCTTCCATAGCTTTTCGCTTAAGCTGCTGATATTTTACTGCCATTTGCGATGACCCATTTCCTATTTTGAGGCACAGGGAGCTTATTTTCATTTTCTGGTCAGTATTAAGCTTGCTCGTACTCTCAGAAACTATCTTACCAACTTCTCCAAGGCATGCCTGGATTATTTCCATCCATCCTTGGATTTCTGCTGTAGACACGGCTTCGAGCATAAAGCTTGACTCTATATTTACCGGCTGCTCGTGTTGCGTGGGGGGCGGAGGAGAGTGACGGGTTCTACTGCTCCGATTAAAAGGACTATTTTCACTGCCTGCACTCATTTTAGATGTTTAATAATTTAAACAAAACAAAGCATTATTCACTAGTAACACCTTGAACTGGAACGCAACGCAAACACAAAAACTAGGGCACAATAAAATAATTGTTTTTATGCAATTATTTCTTATTAACCATGTACACGTCTTAGCATGACGAAGATCATAAACGCATCTCAATAAATGGGACATCGTGTAGATTTTGTGACCTTCAATCACAGACTCCAAGTTTATTGGTCTCTATCATACTGGGCTCCATTCTAGATCCACAGACTGAAACTAAAATTAACATCTATCTGTCACTTTCAAACTAATAAACTTTAAAAAGGACAGGCGATTTATACTCATTGGTTTTTTAGTCCGCTAGTTTTTGACGAGCATTTGCACGTTTCCCCAGTATTTCTGTCAATTTTATCCGCCTTATCATATGACGGCGGATAAAAATGACAGATAACGCATACAACCAGAGAGAATAGATCTCCTGTGCTTTTCCAATGTTTTTAGTCTGAAAGTGACAGACAGATTTTAATTTTAGGTTTAGCCGGTTGAATCTAGAATTAAGCCCATTATGTTATGCTTCAGGCAAGTATTTTCCTCAAAGTTTTACATACATACTACTTACAGTATGTATGAAATAACTCTCAGGCGAATAAGTTACCTAACTAGCTAACTCGTATTTCTGTAGGTACGAGTTAAAATGTTTTTTTTTTTTATAATTTTGAAAAATATTGTCAATTCAAGCATAAAAGTACAAGGAAATGAACATACGTGGGACACTCAGAAAGTTTTGAGACACTAAAAAAAATTGTTCCACAGGTACATATATTTTTATTAAATCTTTTCAAAGTACTCTCCACCAGCCTCTATACAAAGATTCATGCGTCTGAACCAGTTTTCAAAACACTTTTTGCAGTCCGCCGTAGACACCTCGTTTACAGCCTGCTCGAACGCAGCCAGCGCATCTTCCGGCGACGAAAATTGTATCCCCTTGAGCTGATTTTTTATTTTTGGAAATAAAAAGAAGTCACACGGTGCTAGATCAGGGATGTAAGGAGGGTGACCCAGGAGTTTGACTGGTGTGCTGTCCAGGAAGTCCCTCGTTTTGAGCGCGGTGTGTGCAGGCGCATTGTCGTGGTGGAGCAGTAGTCCGCGGAGCCCTGTGTTTGGTCGCTTGTTGCTCACAACAGAAAAAACTTCTGGTAAATATTTGGTAGTATACCATTCGGCGTTAATGCTTCTTTGATCTCGTAAGGGAATTGAGGCCAAGTGGCCAGTCAAATTAAAAAAGCTGGCGATCAAAATCTTCCCCCCGCTTCGAGATCGCTTCACTTTGGTAGGCGTTGGTTCATTTTGAAACACCCAAACTGTCGACTGGCGCTTGGTTTCTGGATCGTATTGATAAATCCAGGTCTCATCACCTGTTACGATGTCGTAAACACGCCGAGACGAGCCTGCTTCAAATTTGTTCAGCATATCACGGCACCATTCCACCCGGGCCTACTTCTGAGCGTCGGTGAGGTAGTGCGGCACCCAGCGCGATACTATCCTCCTCACGCAAAGATGCCCTTGTAGAATCTCGTGAACGCTTCCCGATCCAATCTTTAATATGTGCTGAATCTCCTGATATGTAATTCGCCTATTATCTTGGATTAAATTTTTCACTGCTAGCACGTTTTCTTCCGTAATAGCCGTCAAAGGGCGACCGCTTCTTTCTTCATCCCCCAAGGTTGGTCGACCGCGCCTAAATTCGTTATACCAACGATACACGGTTGCCTTGGAGGGGCTTTCATCTATAAATGCCATTTGAAGTCTATCGAACGATTCATCCGGTTTCAGGCGACACTTGAAATCGTAAAAAATCATAGCTCTAAAATGTTCCCGGCGCAGATCCATTTTTCAGTAAGACACGATACTTTGAATTGGCTCGCAATAAATGTGGAGGGAAATTTTGAAAATGGAACACACATATTTTTACTTACAAGTAATCATATTTTCAAAAAAGATTCTAACCGGCCAGTCTGCCATATATAAAAACTATTTATCGCAACACTTTCTGAGTGGCCTGGTACTTGCTCTGCGGATATACCAAAAACAATGCGGGCAGAAATATAGGCCAAGTCAAGGAAAATGTGCTGAGATAAACAAGATTAATTAATCCAAGGAGGATTACTACACCTTGTATTAATAACCTAACGTATTTTCGCCTTTCTGCTTCGTAGAGATAAAAGTATTCGCATTAATCTCAAGGCTTGCCTTATCTAACTTTTCTACCTGCATCCTATGTTGGGTTGAACCTATGAATGTAGTCTTTTCGGTGCCTACTATTATTGCATGCATACTATTATTGAAAAAAAATATTGATTATGATAATGTGGTTAATAGATTCACGCTCTGTTCTGTACTTTTAATTAATATGATCATATCTTACTACTAGCGACCCGCCCCGGTTTCTCTACTATATTATGCATGTTTTATACATATGAACCTTCCTCTTGAATCACTCTATCCATTAAAAGCAATTGCATCAAAATCCGTTGCGTAGTTTTAAAGATTTATGCATACATAGGGATATAGGGACAGAGAAAGCGACTTTGTTTTATACTATGTAGTGATGAGTTTTATACTACGTAGTGATGCAACTTTCACCGGGAAATTCATTCAAGAGATGAATTTGTGAGGTTTTCCCCAGTTTGATCAGGATATTGCAGGCTGAATCACCTGTTTGTCCGAAAAGCAAAAGGATTCAGAAGGCACGTTACGCCGTCGGTTCTGGTCGCTGTCTTTGATAGCCGTCGTTACTCAAAACCATGTCAGAGGCCTAATCGCTGTGCTACTGCGGTTTGGAAATTCTGACACCAGGGTTTACCGGGTCGTTTTGGACTCGAGAATCCACTCGCTACGAACAAAAAGACTTACCTACTTTAAAGCTACATCCCTAAAGCTCGTTGAGTTTTACCCTGATCTGGTAACTCATTCGCTATCAGCAATTTTACCGCTTATCTTACCAACAAGGTGTTCCGTCTTGTAGATAGGGCTTGTGACACCAAGTTAACCTGCCTGCCTTTTATTAGCAGGATGTAAATAGCTGTCGTAGCTTAGTAGATAAGGAAGAAGTTAAAAAGATTCAGTTGTAGGTTCATCATCATCATATCTATCAGTTTTACTGTAAAAATATGTATGTAAGACCTTAGATAATAGTACAATAAACTTTTAATGAATGTTTAAATATTCAAGTATTCTTTGTGAATACTTGAATACTTTAAACTTACTTACGTAATATTTATTATTACATACATACATATAATCACGACTCCATCCCTAATGGGGTAGACAGAACGTAAACGACCTAAACAAAGGTCGTTATGCCACGTCTGACAAAGTTTTGAGGGTTATTTAAGATAAATTTGTAGGTATATTGCTGTAGTGACAGGTCAGCTCATCGTCTAAATTACAATTTTTTTTTTTTTTTATATATTTGATAGGCAATCCTTTGTCCGCCATCTCACGTGATGGTAAGTGATGATGTAGACTATGATGGAGCATGATTGCCTAAAAAATGCCTGTTTACTCTCGCCTTGAAAAGGCCCAGGTTATAACGTTCCGGAAATAGATCCGCAGGCAGGGAGTTCCACACTTTGGCCGTTCGCATTAAAAATGTAGAAGCGTACCGCTTTGTGCGAAAACTTGGAATATACTGAAACCCTCAGATCTCTTAGCTAGTTTTTACATCATCAACATCAGCCACAACAGTCCACTACTGGACATGGGCCGCCCCAAAATTGGGGGTATATGCCATACTCACCACGCTTGGCAGGGGGGTTGGTGAGCGCAGTAGAAGTTATCCATTCACAGGAAACGCTGCTGCCCATTCCCTGGATTTATACCTTAGTCGCCTTTTACGACACCCGAGGGAAGTTATGGGGTGATGCTATTCTAACCCGGCGCGGTTCTTACGAGATGCCCAGGAGTGACAGGAGGCAGCTGGCACATTCTATGTTTTTCTATCGCTCCCAGGCCAGCATGGAATATTTATTGTTTTATTCATATTTATTATTGGCTATACTGCCTCCGTGGTCTAGTGGCTAGTGCCATGGACTCCGGATCTGGAGGTCCTGGGTTCAATTCCCAGGGGAGAAACTCAAAGTTGATATTTGAGAATTTATCACTTTCCCCAGTTTGGTTAGGACACTGCAGGCTGAATCATCTGATTGTCCGAAAAGAAAAAAAAGATTTCGTGCTTCGGAGGGCACGTTAAGCCGTCGGTCCCGGTCGCTGTCTTTGATAGTGGTCGTTACTCAAACCATGTCAGAGGCCTGATAGTTGTGCTACTAGGTGGTTTAAAAACTCTGACACCAGGGTTCATCGGGTCGATAGACTCGATACCCACTCGAAAGAAGAAGAAAGAAGAAGAAGTATTCAAGTATTCTTTGTGAATACTTGAATACTTTAAACATTATATTTGAATACTTTAAACTTACTTACGTAATATTTGTTATTACATACATACATATAATCACGACTCCATCCCTAATGGGGTAGACAGAACGTAAACGACCTAAACAAAGGTCGTTATGCCACGTCTGACAAAGTTTTGAGGGTTATTTAAGATAGATTTGTAGGTATATTGCTGTAGTGACAGGTTGTCAGCCCATCGTCAAAATTACAATATACTGAATCCCTTAGCTGGTTTTTACAGCATCAGCATCAGCCACAACAGCCCACTGCTGGACATGGGCCTCCCCAAAATTGGGGGTATTTGCCATACTCACCACGCTTGGCAGGCGGGTTGGTGAGCGCAGTAGAAGTTTTCCATTCACAGGAAACGCTGCTGCCCATTCCCTGGATTTATCCCTTAGTCGCCTTTTACGTCACCCGAGGGAAGTTATGGGGTGCCGCTATTCTAACCCGGCTCGGTTCTTACAGGATGCCCAGGAGGAAATGCAGCTGCCACATTCTATACTTTTCATTCGCTCCCAGGCCAGCATGGAACATTTATTGTTTTATACGTATTTATTACTGGCTATACATTAATGTTATGCAGTGAATTATTTTATTGATGACCAAAAGGGCAAAGCATTGTTCATTTGTATGCAAATACGCTGATATCTAAGGCTCGTATTTATACAGCGATCTCAAGATTGAGCGCGATATCAAGTATGGAATTTACGGGCCATATTCGCCATATTGTACTGAAATTACATGTCTGATACGACTCAAACTAGCTGTCTATCTCAAGTATCGATTATAAATACGGGCCTAAATGTCCAGTTCACACGACGTACCTACTCGTAACACTACTTGCACAAGTCATCAATGAAGATTACACCTTTAGGTATTCGCAGAAAGGGAAAGCCGACAAAATTGATAGTCACGCGATTTATTCAGCTTCCGCACTGTGAATTGGCTATTGATAATAGACGTATAATCAACACACGCCAGCCCTATTGTCTTTACCTGAGAGTGAAAGTTTTCACAGAGCACAATGCTTTTAATCAATGGAAATGAAATGGCATTGTATTTCGTAAGAAAATATATAGGAAATAGCTTTTTTTGTTGGATCGTATAAAAGTGAATGAGGGAAGCATATTTATTGGGCACGCTAGGTTTGTAAGACAAAAGCTAATTGATAATGATGGTCTAGTAGTCAGATCCATGGTCTTACGATCCGGAGGTCCTGGGTTCGATTCCTAGGGGACACAAAGTTGATATTTGTCAATATATAATTTTTTGAGCTTTTCCAAGTTTGGTTAGGACGTTTCAGGCTGAATATCCTGATTGTCCGAAAAGTAAAAGGATTGCGTGCTTCGGAGGGCACTTCAAGCCGTCGATTCCGGTCGCTGTCTTTGATATGATAGTGGTCGTGACCAGGTTTCTTCGGGTCGTTGTTCAAGTCGAGAATCCACTCGCTAAGAAGAAGTTTGATTATAATTTAAAAAATTATTGTTGTAAATACTCAGCCGCCATGTTGGACTGAGAGCGATGAAAATACATAGAAACAAATTAACAAACATGGCTAAAACGGTTACTGGTAAGCCGTTGATCTAATGCATGCAATGGGTATCGCATAGCATACAGGCGTGACTACATGTGGGTACATTTTTGACAGCAAATATTCAGCTGTTAGCAACATTAATCATTTTGTTCCCACTGCTGCCATCTTGTAATTGAGCACAATATCAAGTGGTGCCTCTTTAAAAGTTCAAGCAAGAGCACGCAAGACGCAAACCTTGCGGGTATGAAACTCGCAAGCTACGCGCTTACTCAAAATGAAGACAGATGGCGCTAGGCATTTCCGCTAAGAAATAGATGGCGCGCTCTAGCTGTTCCATGTGTCTGTTAAAATAATTTCGACAGGTGACACTAAAATAATTATTTCCACTAGATTGCACTCGTAACACTGAATTTGATAAACAAACAATCTCCAATGCATATTCATATTGTAACTGTTTAGGCGAAGAATATAGCTTCCTTTGTTTCGGAACACTTTTTTGGTAACTGTAGTACCGTAGTAACAAATTAGGAAATAATGCATTTTGTTCTCAAGCTAACGTATATCGTTCTAGTCATTTAAAAGACTTATTTCCAAAACATTGTTTTTGAAATTTCATAGTGAGATGCCTAACTATCGCGCTTAGTTAACTTTTCAAAGCTGGGAATATAATAGAGAAATAAAAAATAACACTTAATAGCAGCTAAATCATTGCTCTCAATTCTTTATTTTCTTTTGAAATATACAACATACTTAAAACTAAATTACATTTTGTTCAACATTTAATTCTTATTGCACGTTTAATGTAAATTGTATTCCGATTATTTGTAGAAATATTATAAATGTCACTACAACAACAATTTCCAAGTTACAAAAATCAAATTTTACAATTATATATACGGGAGTTTTTTAAAGAAAATTACAGTATTATATTGAACCGCAGTAGGTATACCGGGAGTAAGGGACAGCGTCCCGCAAACTGATAGGGGTTGCTCAGTCAATGATTTTGAACAACTTTCACCAAGAAATTATTTCAGGAAGTGAAAATAAGAATTGGCTTTTCCATACAAAATATCCACCTTGATCAGACAATTTCTATGGAAAAGCCGATTTTTATTTCACTTCCTAAAAGAATTTCCAAGTCAGAGTTGTTGAGTGACTGAGCAAACCCTATCAGTTTGTGAGGCGCTGTCCCTTACATCCCGTAGATATTACAATATATATTGTATCAAATTTATAGTATGTATCAGTAATAACAATGAAGACATTTGAAAATCAAAGTTTTATATCTTTTTAAAAATTTATCGATATTTTACGTATAACTCATGAATTCACTAAAACTTATCTCAAAGACACTACTGTTCATAAAAGTACCGAAGTGTACCTATAATATCTTTAATAATATTTAAAAAAATCTACAGTAACTGCAATCCATAAAATAAGTAAGTGGATCTTACTTAAACAAGTACTTATTTTACATTATCAATGTACTTGTTTGTTACTTTATCAGCAATTTTATGCAATGAATTTTCATTTTAACCTATGATTTTTCCATAGGAGCAAGGATCAAAATAACAAAAAGAGAGGTGCATTCCATATTATGTACGTGTGATTTGTATGGTAGGATACATTTTTATATTTCGACCTATGTTCCTTGGGGTGTGTACAGTTTCATGACCGTCAAACCTTTCATCATAAAAATGAATTAAAATTGCAGATGATACTTTTTCAAATTTCTTCATTTTACACTTGGATTAATAGTCAGTTAGGTACTACAATACATTGATCCATCCACAATTATTTACCTACGCTTTAAAATATTATTGTTCTATATTGCTGTTCAAAATAATGATAGAGACACCTAATATATCTTTGGAATATTTGATATTAGGATTTCATGTAGAATATTTGAGCTTCGTTTACAAAAATAAAAGTAAAGTATATAAAAATAATGTTTAGGGTCAGGTACATAGATTTTTAGAAAATTTTGTAGAAAACTAATTTTATGTGCAGTTTAAAAGGTAAGTATAATATTCGTGTGCAAAAACATAATATTTCTAGATGGCACATATTGATACATTTTGTTATATTAATACGGATATAATATTTGTGTGGTTCCTAAGACGACTTTTGATAGTTCCAATATTGTATTTTGTACATCTGTGGGACCTAACTTGCACATTTATTAATCTACAAAATTCTTTATTAAAAGGTCTAGATCTCACAGAAAGCGGAAGCAATGCAATGTAGAAGGTGAATTTACAGAATGTATTTACTAGTTTCATTAAAATTTGTAATTGCTATATATTTGACATCGAGACTCTTAACTCAAATAGAAGTTCTATGACGTTCCAGCGATATGTCAGTCAGGTAAAGGGTATTCATTTTTTTTATATAAAATAGGATACCATGTAGTATAGTATACTACATACGTATAGCTCTGGATATGCACCAACGCAATACCACATCCAATCTCTTCCGCTTTCAGTGTGTAACAAACTTTATTTGAGTAATCAATATTTTATGAATCAATCAAAAAGCTATCTTATAGCAATAGATATAGATATCTACAGTCAATAACAATATAATAAATGACGATAATAATTTACATAGCATGCATTGCCTATAGTCCGGGGCATGGCTCCACAATATCTCGCCCCAATAAAACTAAAACTAAAAGTTCAGTACTTAGTTACAATTAAAAAATATTTTCTATGAGTAGCTGATTCACTCTTCGTCATTCAGAAGATCAGTGCAGGACTTCGCTTTGGTTGATCTGTAAGAAAAGCAGAAAAAGACTATTAACCCGTATATATTGTTATCTCATATTCAGTTTTACAGGTTGGCTGGAAGAGATCTATTTATTATTAATTATTTTGTAGCTTTTCTGAAATGACGTAAGTCATTCTTTTTTCTCTTCTGTATAAGTTTGTTTTTTATTTGTGGAAGCTTATAATTGGCTTATTTATTGTTATTCTGTTACCAACTTGTTGTAGCTGTTGGCTTCCCTAAGAAAATTAAATAAAAGAAAGAAGCTCACCTTTGTGAACTAAATTTAAAATTGTTTATTTATTGTATTTTTTTTGTATGCAATAAATAATATATATTAATTACAATGAAGTTACAAATGCGTTTTTTCTGCAACAACAACATTCATGTATTTGCTTTTGACTGACCCAAACGACAATAGTAATATGATAGAGCATGCTCATCTAGAAACCTTTATAGCATTGATATATTTCCTAACAGTTATAGAACACATTACAGATCGAGAGAAGTGGGATCGTTACTTCCGATACCATTGCCTGAATGTCAAAATTGTTGGTATAACTTACTGAGACTTAACTCTCCGACAGACCCTGAGCTCGATGGCTCCGTTCCTCACGGCCTTGAAGAGCTGCAGAGCCTCCACGTGCGCCAGCTCGTGACACGCCTGCCCGTTTACCGCCAACACCTCGTCACCTGGAACCAGGGAAAAAGGTCACTTTATTTTTTTATAAACTAATTCGACACTAAGGCTCGAATTGATAAATCGCACTTAAGACTGACAGCTAGTTTGTTTTATCAGAAATGTCATTTCAGTACATTATGGCGTGTCAAATCTAAACTTTATATTGGTATCAATCTTAAGACAGCTTTTTAAATACGAGCCTAAGCATTCGAGTCTAAAATTCTCCGAAACGTCTCCATGACACTCACAGCGTTGCCTAATGGCAATGCAATGGACAACCTTTGCGCGTCAAAAGAGCAAGCAATTGAATAGGCAATCCATGAATGTTCTTCAGCAAAATATAGCGTAAGTACAATAAATTATTTATTATCTAACAATAAATGTATTATTGTTGAATGATTTATCAATAAGGAATTCCAAAAATCCTTATCGTGCAAATCCCTGATTGATAAGAAATTATAATGCAAATGAAAACCACATTCATTCCTTATCTTAAAAGGGTTTTAGTCGTGAGTTACTCTTGCCAAAGTTAGCCTGGTTATTGTCAAATTTATAAGATAAAATAAAAATAAATGTATTCGTATGAAATTAAAAGTAACATGCAGGGTATAACCTACTGCATTTGAACAAATTGCTGACTTATTTGTTGTTGATATGAATGATCAAAGTTCTACTAATATTACATACAATGTTGATCAAGAAAACATATAATAAATCAAATTGATGGACATAATAAACATTCCTATCACGCGTGATACCAAGTCTAGTACAATAGCGGCAAGTTGACATTTATGCACTTCATTATTGCCACTTCGGCGAACAGTGACAATGCGGCTTCATTGGCTTCCTATTCTTATCAAAGTGCATACCAAACAATCGCATCCATTAGGAATAGTTTACAAGTAAAGTACGTTCATAGCTACTCACCAGCTTTCAGTCTCCCGTCGTCGATAGCTTGCCCTTGTGGAAGGATACTTTTGATAAAGATGCCAAGAGGTCCACGAGGAGAGTCCCGTCCTCCCACAATGGTAAAACCAAGCGGTTTCTTTCCCGGACCCTTTTCAAACGTTATAGTGTGGTATGTGTGCGTTGGTGCTCGTGGTCTACGAGGAAGCGTGCAAAAGTTCGCCGCGTTAGGTGTTTGTATTTCACTTTCACTGTCATTTCTGTCTTTAGTCCTATTTGGAGCACTGTCCGGCACATCTATGTCGACGATGTCACCGGTGCAACTGAGAACGATGCCATCTTTGTTCGCGCCACCGTAACTGACGACCTGCCGTCGCAGCAGCTTGTTGTTCATGCTGCTGTAACTCGCGTTCTGGCCTTTTAGGAAGTGTGTGTGCGAGCCCGCCGGCCCTGTGCCGTCGCCCGCGTCGTCCGTCGCCACTGATAGCGCGCTGCGATTACACGCCAACTCGTCCTGTGAACGCTGGCGGTCGATTCTGACGTCATATTTATCACACCGTTTTTCTTTTCCCAATATTACTGCGTTTTCGTAATCGACTGAGCTCTCACGCATCATCAGTGGTGTCCTTTCTCTTTTTTCACCAGGTTTCTCACGTTGTCTGCAAATTACAATGTCGATCTCCGATATGCCAGATCTGAGTGCTTCTTTTGCCTCGGCCATTGTGAGGTCGCGAAGCCTTCGCCCATTAACGTTGAGCAATTCATCACCAATGCGTAGAGTTCCTTCCCTGGAAAAATAAAATTTCACGTGATTTTATCGGTTAACATTTCGAATACCTACCTAAATTATAAAAAAAAATACATAAGACAAATTCTACTCACTTTTCGGCTAATCCTCCAGGTACAACATGTGCGACTAGGTAACCTATATGGCCCTCGTCAGACAATTTAGTTTTTGCTATAAATATTCCCAACTCCTCCGTGGGATTTCGTTTTATTATTCTTACTACTTTGAATTCCGAGGGATTTTTTTCAGCTCTTGTAGGTTTCCTGCAAGGCGGTATAGGTGGTATACCTGCATCTTGACTAGCATCTCTCTGTCTCTTTTTCTGATGTTCAGTTAGCTGCAGGTACTTTGGTTCTTCGTATTCATTGTTGTTCTTAGGCATTCGCCGGAGTATTTCCTTGCGATCAAGAGAAAGAGCTCTTTGGGTATTTCTCGGTCGAGGTTTAGGGGCATCGCCCCTATCTCGACTCATTCGGCCTGATGTTCTCGCTTTTTGGTAACCTTGATCGCCAGAAATACTTCTTCCGTGACATGGAATAAGTGGATTTACATGAGAAGCAGAACTTTCACACCGTGATGATATTCTGTCACTATCAAAAATTGAAGAAGCAGCTGACTCATTGACTAGAATCCCGGAATCCGCGTCTTCGCAATCTTGGATTAAGACGTTTTCATCATCACAAGAAGCCTGATATGCATCATCATGGAACACAGATTGTTTTTGAAACTCATCTAAACCAGGTAAAGCTCCGTAGGAAAAGCTGCGTAGTTTTGCTTTAACACCTCCTCTTTTCTTCCGGCTTTTATTAGCTACACTGGATGATTTTAAAATATTATCATTACTACTAACCAGTTCTTCTCCATTTTCCCCATTTGGTTTATAAAGTTTCGAAAGGAATCTGTTTGATGATTTTAAATACCTATCTGACATCGCTCTTAATTTTGCGGACAGACATGAACTGGGTCCAACAGTGTCTTTTTCATCTTTAGTCTTAAATTTATCAGTCTTTTTCTGAGATTTCAGTGATAGTGGTTTATTATCATACGGCTCATAGTCGTCATTGAATATTTGGTCACTAGATTTGGACAGCTTATTAGCCGCTTTAGGTATGGCGTGATACCTGTCACACTCCGAACCGGAGCTGTAGCATCTGGTACCTCTCGGTGTAAAAAGCTTTCCCTCTCTCCAATGACCTTCTACAGGACTAGTCATGCTTTGTGCAAAAAACACATCATCTTCGTATTGGGACATTTTGACCCAAGGGTTGTGGTTTTCAAATTCTATGTGCGTCTCTGGGTAGGTGGTGGCGTATCTGCAACTGTTGACCTCTTCGACATGCCCGAATCCGCTGCATTCACTTCCTGAGGTTGAAGCTGCGTCGTCTCCGTGCCGCAAAGGTCCGTTAGATTTGAAACAGGATAGTTTTGTGTTCTTAACTTTATCGAGTAACGGGTTGCGCTTCTCTCGGTGGACCATGTACTCTTTCTCTAAAGAGCCGCCGCGGTTTTTGCGAGTGTTATAGCCGTCGTGCGGTGTGGAAGGGCCATTCTGCAGAGATATGCGGCGAGTAACCGGGGTCTCGCCTCGATGGCATCTGTGCGGTGACTTCTCAACGATTATTATTTGGTCGCTGAGGTTGTAGAAATTAGTTTCCACAGAACTGCTGCTACTTTTTCTTGGATAGCGCACAGGGGACACATCTGTGAACAAGAGAAAACGAATCATGAGATTTATTGAAGGACAGAGCTTAGCAAAGGAAAATGAAAGTGGTTCTAAGCTAAGTTGTCTCTTTTCTAGAACTCCTTTTAAGTGTTATCTGGATGTTTATTCATGTTAATCAACTGAGTAGGTAGATAGTAGGTAAGGTAATCGAGAAAGTGGTTTTAGAGTAATTCCTTCGAAGGAAATAGCAGCTTGCCGTTATTGGACATTAAATCGTTGCTAATGAAGTCGTAACTCAATAAGAGGGAATGCTGTTTCTGCTTTGCTATATTTATAAAAATATTATGTATATATAAATGTTAATCATCGTTATGTCTGATGACGTCAATCCATTGTAAAGGAACACAAGAATTTAAAGTGTTAGTCGTTAATAGAGTTTGCTTAAGCATGTTTTTTCCTTAATTTTCTCCCGTACAGTATTTATAGATTTATATAACTGAAATGTAATAGTTACAGAATATAGGTTGTATTACCACGCAAAAGATTTTTTAATAAAAAATCTAGTTAGTACCAACTAGATGTGACATTAATTGTAATGAAGTTGACTCTATAGACCTGCGTCAGACTAGCTAAACAGCTTCCTAATTTCCATATTAGTTAGTTCATCGCAGTAAACAGGCTATTATGCAGGCATTGCCTAAGCTAACTTAGCGCTTAGCAGTAACCCGTAATTAGCTGTTAAGTGCCTCCGTGGTCTAGTGGTCTGAGCCATGGGTCCTGATCCGGATTGGTCTTGAAAGGTCTTGGGTTCGATTCCCAACAAATGGTTTATATTTTTTTTTTGTTTGTGACATTTTTCCTAGTTTGGTTCGGACAATGCCGGCTGAAACACCTGATTGTCTGAAAGTAAAAAGATTACGTGACAAAGCGCTTGTCAGACGCCTATTTGCTATTAGGCGGCTTAAAAACTCTGACATCAGCGTTCATCTGGTCGATCAACTTAAAACCCCCATTAGACAAGAAGAAGTAAATGAGGGTTTTTCGACCAGACGGCACGATGACGGCAACGGCGTCGGCATGGCACGGTCGACGGTACCGTGGAAGAGGTAATCTATGAAAATCAATGAAATTATATGGCACGCTTTTCCACGTGCTGGCACGGGAACGACACGGCTTTGATTCCCAAAGGTACCGTCGCCGGCCTGCCAAGATGCATGTGTTTTGTATTCGTACGAAGAATGTGTGTGTGTGCACTCAAATTGGAACTAGGTGGACGTTATCGATACGTAAAAAAAAAACAGAGCCACGACATCGTGACGGCACTGTCGCCGTGCCGTCGCTTTGCAGTCTAGTGGAAAAAACGCTCAATAGGCTATTATGCAGGCCTTGCATAAGCTAAGTTAGCACTTAGTAGTAACCCATGACTAGCTGTTAAGTTAGTCAAGTGATACGCGCCTGAGTGCAAATGAGCTGGTTAAACTATTAGTAAATTATTAGTTAACTTTACAGGTGCATTAAAATCGTTTGTGACCAAGCACTAATGAGTTGCACTTAACTTAAATTAGTATTTATGTATGTAGGTAGGTATATGTATTATTGTATATTATCTTGTATTATTCGTCCATGATATTATGGATATTTTATTTATTTTCAGGGATCCGAGGATTTCAATAAACTGTAATTAAGGCGATGCGCTGACAACCTGTCACTACAGCAATGTACCTACAAATCTATCTTATATCCTTAAGACTTAGTCAGACGTGGCGGAACGACCTTTGTTTATGTCGTTAACGCTCTGCCTACCATATTAGGGATAAAGGCGTGATTACATGTATGTATGCATATAATTATTATAAATCATTGCACTTGCATAATAATTAAAACTATAATCAAACAGCATAGACATCAAGCAAGCGCAACTTAAATTGCTCATTGTATTTTTTCAGGCGTTTGTCGCTCGTACTATTTATATTTGCAAAGTATCAACTCCCATTTTTCTTATTTAAGTAGATAAAATGAAAACTTCGCCATTTACAACACCGTACTAGTAAAATTCTTCCATGCTGGACTGGGAGAGATAGAAAAACATAGAATGTTTCAGCTGCCCTTCCTCCCGGGCATGCTGTAGAAGTCAGCAAAAGGGATTCGAGGGTTACATTGTATTGTAATTTAGGCGATGGGCTCACAACCTGTCACTACAGCAATACAAATCATCACAATCTAAAATAAAATTTGCCCTTAATTTTTGTCAGACGTGGCGAAAGCGCCTGTTACGAGGCGTTTTACGCTCTGCCTACCCCGTAAGGGATAAAGGCGTGATTTTATGTATGTATGTATGTATGTATGTACTATTATTTCTTCCATGCTGGCCTGGGAACGAGAGAAAAACATAGAATGTGCCAGCTGCATTTCCTCCCGGGCATGCTGTAAAAACCAGCTAAGGGATCCGAGGGTTTCAGTATATTGTAATTTAGGCGATGGGCTGACAACCTGTCACTAAACCTTCAAATCTATCTTAAATAACCCTCAAAGCTTTGTCAGAGGTGGCGAAACGACCTTCGTTTAGGTCGTTTACGCTCTGCCTACCCCATTAGGGATAAAGGCGTGACTATATGTATGTATGTATGTATGTATGTATGTACTAGTAATATTCATTTTAGAATAGTTTTGTAAATAAAACAAGTATTTTAAACTTACAGGTAAATATTTTTCTTCCATGCTGGACTGGAAGCGAGAGAAAAACATAGAATGTGCCAGCTGCATTTCCTCCCGGGCATGTTGTAAAAACCAGCTAAGCAATCCGAGGGTTTCTGTATGTTGCAATTTAAGCTAAGGACCACAATCTGTCACTACAGCAAGATACCTACAAATCTATCTTAAATAACCCTTAGACCTTTGTCAGACGTGGCGGAACGACCTTTTTTAGGTCGTTTACGCTCTGCCTATTCCATTAGGGATAATAGCGTGATAATATGTATGTACATAAATATTTTTATAAAGACATGCAAAACTGGAAACATAGTCGTAACAAACTCAGGTTATTAACTACTTACTGTACTTGCCACAAACCGTATACGTAGGCAAATCAAATATAATATTAGGTAGGTAGTTCATTATACTGAAGGTAATTTTTTATAACGCTTTCCGTATCCATTTAAAGATTACATTTATGGTATTGTATGGGCAGGTGTTCATTAGATACACTAACACGATATTATAGTCTGTCAACGTCGCGTCGTGCTTACCGCGCCCTAGGGGTACAGACGTTGGCGGGGACGCGGTAGCACGCGGCGATTGCGAACATGAACACATTGCGTCGTGCTCGCTCACCCTCCTGCTTCACCGCCCGCACCCCCGTTACCGCGTCCCCGCGCACGTCTGTACCCCTAAGGCGCGGTAAGCACGACGTTGACAGACTATAAAACAAAACAGGCTAGCAAAATCCAGAGCCCAGCTCTCGCAGGATCGTTATGTCGTTGGATCCAACAACAGTAGGCATTTATTTGACTGTCATTAACTTATAAAATCCTATTGTAAAAATAATATTTTTGAAATTCTGTTGAAGACTACTTTAAGATTACGACTAGCATCAAAATCTTATCTATACCAAAGCACGAAAAATCCACTTCTTTCTTCTTTTGGTCCCCTATCCGAATAGCTTATACTCTAGCAGAATACATACATTTATATAATCACGCGTTTATCCCTAATGGGGTAGGCAGAGCGTAAACGACCTAAATAAAGGTTGTTTCGCCACGTCTGACAAAGTTTTGAGGGTTATTTAAGACAGATTTGTAGGTATATTGCTGTAGTGACAGGTTGTCAGCCCATCGCTTAAATTACAATATACTGAAACCCTCGGATCCCTTAGCTGGTTTTGAGGAAATGCAGCTGACACATTCTATGTTTTTCTCTCACTCCCAGTCCAGCATGGATTTTAGCAGGCCAAAAATGACAAGATCATTATTTTTAATAAAGTTGTGTTACTATTGTATCAAATATATTTGAGACCTATATCTTTGTGGCTCTGGCAATTTTAATATATATAATTAGTTTTAAGACCGTGAAACCCAGTATATTTTAGTTGTCTACTTAGATCTGTGGCACTTAGTCGAGAACAATAACAATTGAATCGGTCGTAAGTCGTTAAGGAAATAATGCAATATACTGTTACTTTGAATTACACTATCGTAGGTGGCGATGGAGACACCAGAACCAATTGTTCTACGCCAACACTAAAGTCATTTAGTTTTGTCTGTTACTGCAGATGACTAGAGTGTTGTTTTATAAAACTACAGATTTGAAGTGCAAATAAGTTGATTTACGTTACAATATCTTGCAGCTGATTATGATACCTTAAAATATCAAATTGTATGTACAATTTTTGAATTGTAGTTTTAAGAACTGGTAACTTAGGGTCGTATTTATGTACCTATCTCAAGATTAACAGCAATAGGTATTGAGTATAGATTTGACAGGTTGTTTTGTACTGAAATAACATTTCAGATACGAGCTCAAACTCGCTGTCAGTCTCAAGAACTGATTATTAATACGGGCCTTAGGTGGGTTAGTTTCATATATATATATATATAATCACGCCTTTATCCCTAATGGGGTAGGCAGAACACAAACGACCTAAACAAAGGTCGTTCCGCCACGTCTGACATAATTTTGAGGGTTAGTTTCAGTGATCAAAAATTGTTTTGGTAGATTGTTGGTAGTCTGTGGCAGTGTAACCTACCAAAGCGCTGTTAATTTCATTTGAGCGCGTTCTTTTCTAAAAATACTAATACTGTTCATTGCATGTGGTCTTATTCATTCTTACATCCATGCTGGACTGGGAGCGAGAGAAACACATAGAATGTGCCAGCTGCATTTCCTCCCGGGCATGCTGTAAAAATCAGCTAAGGGACCTAAGGGTTTCAGCATATTGCAATTTAGGCGATGGGCTAACAACCTGTCACTACAGCAATATACCTACAAATCTTTCTTGAATAACCCTCAAAACTTTGTTAGACGTGGCGGAACGAACTTTGTTTAGGTCGTTTACGCTCTGACTACCCCATTAGGGATATAGGCGTGACTATACGTACGTACGTCCATGTGGTCTTAAACCGTGATTCCAGTGCTCAAAGAAAACATGAAACCTACCCCCGAGGGCCAGATAGGGGAAGTTATTCTCAAACATTGCCCTTCCCCTCTCTGACCGCGGGGGTACATACATACATACATACATAAATCACGCCTTTATCCCTTACGGGGTAGGCAGAGCGTTTAACGCCTCGTAAAAGGCGCTTTCGCCACGTCTGACAAAATTGAGGGCAATTTTAGATTGTAATATCTATTGCTATAGTGACAGGTTGTCAGCCCGTCGCCTATATTACAATACACTGTAACCCTCGAATCCCTTTTGCTGACTTGTACAGCATGCCCGGGAGGAAGAGCAGCTGGAACATTCTATGCTTTTCTATCTCTCCCAGTCCAGCATGGAAGTACCGCGGGGGTATGTTTCGTGTAATATTTGAGCTTGAGAGCAGAGCACGGCTTTACTATCTTAGTTTTTGTTTTATTCAGAAAAATAAGATAAAAAATACTTACCAATCCTAGATCTTCGTACTTCTCGTTCGTCAGGCGGTATGACGAGCAGCCTGGGCGGCTCGCCCTTTCTGAACCACCGCATCCTGCAGCTCACACCATCGCGTCACCAGCTCAACCTGGAACAATAAAAAACAATATTTAGATCAGTCACTCTTTTTAGCATAGTTTGACGGACGCCGAAGACCGGGCAAAGTCTAGTATAGGAAGCCGATAAGTAGTGTCAAGTGTCGAAACATAGAATGAAAAATAAAAGAAAAACATAGAATCTGCCCGCTGATTTTCCTCCCGGGCTGTGAGATCTGATGGTTTCAGTATATTGTAATTTAGGCGATGGGCTGACAACCTGTCACTACAGCAATATACCTACAAATCTATCTTAAATAACCCTCGAACCTTTGTCAGTCGTGGTGGAACGACCTTTGTTTAGGTCGTTTACGCCCTGCCTACCCCATTAGGGATAAAGGCGTGATTATTTGTATGTATGTATGATTATGAAAAAATGTGGCGTAAAACACGAAATCTACATGCTTCTATCGGCTTCCTCTTTTATAAAAGCCATTTTGGATGTATTTGTTGCTTCCATGCTGGACTGGGAGCGAGAGAAAAACATAGAATATGCCAGCTATATGTATGTATGTATGTATGTTGGATGTATTTCTGATAATTCTATAAACGGTTATTTGCATTCTATTACATACATTATGTAAGGATCTATGCATTAGGTATTTACCACAAGTAGTACAGGCAATAACTAAAGGCCACAGGCCGCAGCTTAAACTTAATGACGCAATGTGACACACTATTTAACAAATGCACACTACGCCAATTTGAGTACTGGTTTCTTAACATACACGTCTCATTTTATGACACCAGAGGTATTTGTAAATAAATATTCCCGTTCAAAAACCAGTTGGCGAGAGCTTGCAAAAGAAACAACTTTGTTCAAATAAGCGTAAGAGATCTAATCTTTGAGAGTTTGAGACTTGGCAAGGTCCGCCAAGTTCAATTTGAACATGATGCCACGTAATTTTAACCGAAGTCGCGAAACCAAGAATAGACCCAGAATAGCTGGCACAAAAAGAAACACAAAAGAAAAAATCTGGGTAGAAATATTATTTATTTATTATTATTTAACAATTTATTGAACACATGGTCATACAGAGGACACAAACATAAAAAAACAATAGCACAACAGGTACAGCTTGTCTCTAAAGAAACTTCTTCCAGATCACCTAAAAAATATCTATCCTCAAAATAATATTCAACAATTATTTTACTCACTCATAATTTTAACAACATTTTTCACTCAGGCGCGATTTTCAGTTTAGCAAAAATCTAGTCGATACTTTTATTTTGATCATCGTTCGTTCACACGACAGAAATGAAATATTGATTACTTGCGTCACGCTTTGGTGTGCTAGTCACAACATTGATTGCAAATAACGATAAAGAAAAACCATCGTCTATGTACATAGGTACATATCTCTGTAGACTATAGAGTCTACCGAGAGATTGCATTCGATATAGGCATTCGTCCATCTATTGTGAAATAAATTGTTCGGTAATCGATATCTTGCATCGATAATAACATCGACTAGATACTGTGATGAAGATATTTTATTGTTATTTAGGCCCGTATTTATAATATAGCTCTCAAGCGTGATAGCAAGTTTGAGTTCGTATCGGAAATGTCATTTCAGTACAAAACGACCTGTCAAATCCATACTTAATATTGTTCTCAATCTTTATATCACTTTATAAAAACGAGCCAATGTTTTAGATATATTTTTTTAGTTTTGGACCAAGAAGAAAATGACTAGGCGAATGGCGTACAGGAAGAGCCGAGGCGGCGGCGAATAGATTATCTATAAAAAGATTAAGTCCGCGCAGCGCAGCTTAAAATCTGCAGTTGTTCCGGCGACATTTTCGTGAACAACTTCACAAATTTGCCGCCTCATCTCTTACACATATGTGGAATAATTTGCCGTCTCGTCTCTTACAGATTTGCGACTAAACGTGGATCATACAATCATACGCTTTCCAATTTATCATAATGACGTGCAAAATTAATAGTTATGCAGCGTAGAATACAAACGAATTAATACAATGAAATTGAATTACATAATTAATAAAACAATGTAAAATGCACGTGCTTTTGCACGTAAAGTTCATGTTCACGTGCATGATGGCATTCTGCGAGTAATGTGTAGCGCCGGTAGATAACGAGAAATATTTTGTAAACAGCTCCCATCGTCACGTGTTTGATGTTCTTGTCATTTTTATAACATGCAATGTAATTTGAGCATGTTTTTGACATGTCATTACTACAACTTACTTGCAATAAATGTACCTAAGTTCAAAAAATATATCATACAAACTCGCATGCTACCAACTTGTATTGAAAACAAGTTGTTTTTGGAATCGTGGCACAGTGAAATTATTATGGTCTTTGAGAGACTATAACCAAAAAAAATGTTAAATAATATCACAATAGTGGTTCCTAAATAAAAGTTATTTAAATCCTGAAGATTTTGTAAATATGGTTTACGTGGTCGCATGGATGGTAAACGATATGATACCTATAGTATATTTAGGTATGTATCTTTTATATGAATAATTTATTTTTAAACTAGCGACCCGTCCCGGCTTTGCACGGAAAATATCAGTGTTTTTCTACTATATTATGCATGTATTATACATATAAACCTTCCTCTTGAATCACTCTATCCATTAAAAGAAACCGTATTAAAATCCGTTGCGTAGTTTTAAAGATTTATGCATACATAGGGATATAGGGACAGAGAAAGCAACTTTGTTTTATATATGTAGTGATAGGCGCCAACTATATTATCGAAGCGGACAAACTATATATCAGTTAAATACTAATTAATGAGCTCTCAATAGCATCGACGGGTTATCAATATGACATTCTGATTGTTAATGAATGACGTGACATGAGATATTCTCGTATGCAGTGATACTGATATTTCGGTCACAACGAAATAGTGTTATGAGAAAGGCAAGACCGAAATAGTGTTTTATTTTATTTTATTTGGGAAGCTTACAGCCTATTTTACAATATAACATATCTATATCAATAAGTAAGTGCCAATAACAAGCTACCACAATTAAACAGAAAAAAATTATAACACTCCAAATAACACTTAATGTTGTATATAAATATAAAGTAAGTAAACTTAAACTTAATTAATCCTAGTTACTAAATTTGGTTCTTAGCTTAATACTTTTTTTAGTGTATAAGTGCTGCAGCAAAACAGATTGAAACGATCATCACTATTCAATTTATTAGCCAATTTTAATGTTCTGGGTAAGAAGCTGTTATTCCTATAATTAGTATTGCCTGAGGGAACATGGAGTAATGTCATCGTCTCGTCGTCTCAGCCGATAGACGTCCACTGCAGGACATAGGCCTCCCCCAAGGACCTCCACGATGATCGGTCTAGCGCCTTCTGCATCCAGCAGCTTCCCGCGACCTTCACCAGATCGTCGGTCCACCTTGTGGGAGGCCTGCCTACGCTGCGTCTACCGTGCCAAGGCAGCCACTCCAGGACTTTCCTACCCCAGCGGGAGTCGGTCCTGCGAGCAATGTGCCCCGCCCACTGCCACTTAAGTTGAGCAACTCTTCGAGCTATGTCGGTGACCTTGGTTCTCCTCCGGATCTCCTCGTTTCGGATTCGATCGCGGAGGGAAACTCCGAGTATAGCCCTTTCCACTTCCCTTTGAGCGACCTTGAGCCTTCTTATGAGGCCCATTGTGAGTGGCCACGTTTCGGTTCCGTAGGTCATCACTGGCAACACGCACTGGTCCCAGACTTTTGTCTTGAGACATTGCGGTAGTTGTTTGGATGAGAAGATGTTACGTAGCTTCCCGAACGCTGCCCAGCCGAGTTGGATTCGACGATCGACCTCCTTCTGAAAGTTGGACCTACCCAACTGGACTTTTTGTCCCAGGTAGACATACTCGTCGACAACTTCCAGAGTAGAGCCTCCAACCGTCACGGAAGTGGGTGCAACAAGGGAGTTTGACATGATCTTCGTCTTCTCCATGTTCATTTTAAGACCCACTTGTTGAGAGGCTCTTATCGAGCATTGTACCGAGGTCCTCCAGGGTTTCAGCCACAATAACAATATCATCGGCAAAACGAAGGTGAGTCATATTCTCGCCATTGATATTAATGCCAAGATCCTTCCAGTCCAGAAGCTTGAAGACGTCTTCCAGTGCTGCGGTGAACAGTTTTGGAGATATAACATCTCCCTGTCTCACTCCTCGCTGCAACTGGATAGGCTTCGAGTTCTGGTCCTGAAGACGGACTGACATGGTGGCGTTTTCGTACAAAGACTTCAGCACTTCGATGTACCGGTAGTCGATTTGGCACCGCTGGAGTGACTGCAGTACGGCCCATGTTTCGATCGAATCGAAGGCTTTTTCGTAGTCCACAAACGCGAGGCAGAGTGGTTGGTTATACTCTTCGGTCTTCTGTATAACTTGCCTCAGTGTATGGATGTGGTCTACGGTGCTAAAACCTTTTCGGAAACCGGCTTGTTCGGGAGGCTGGAAATCGTCGAGCTTGCGTGCGAGACGGTTCGTAATGACTCTTGAGAACAGCTTGTAGATATGGCTCAGAAGCGTGATGGGTCTGTAGTTTCTCAGCAAGGACTTATCGCCCTTTTTGAAAAACAGCACCACCACGCCTCTGTGCCATGCCCGTGGCGTTTTGCCTTTGAGTATGACAGAGTTGAAGAGCTTCTGCAGTGCTTTTAACATCGGTTTACCACCGGCTTTTAGAAGCTCTGCCGTTACTCCATCATCACCCGGCGCCTTGTTGTTTTTAAGCTGTTTCAGAGCCATACTAATCTCGCACAAGCTGACGTCCGGAATATCTTCCGTGTAGTGTCGGGTTAATCTGGCTCTTGGGTCTGCAGCCAGATTATTAACAGACGATCGTGTGGTAGCGTGGATGGAGTAATGTATTGTGACGCAAATTCCTAGTTGGTGTTATAAGCCTTAAATTGTGAGTTATGAGAAAGGAAATCAATCAATGTAAACATAAATATCATTAGGACGGTCTACCTCACAATCCGGGAGTTTATAAAAATTACTTGAAAAATATATCCTAAAACCATAAAGATTAGTCTACCAAGATAGTTTTATTTATATTAAATTTATTATATATATTAAATATCTAGATACCTATTTAAGTCTTATTTTTCTGGTTAATTTTAAAGTTTTATCATTCTTTCTTCATTGTTTCTGATATTATTAGCCTCAAATAAATTACGACCCAATGAAGTCTCAAAATTAAGATACTTATCAAAATAAAATGCTGTTGCGGAGATGTGTTTTTTCTGAAATCTTTTTACGGTTTTTATTTACCTTGAAATAAACACAAATTGCCCAGTTTTGATCATGACGTTTTATGTATGATATCCGTTTTTATGATCTACGGTTTTTCTGTGATTGGGTAAATTTACGACGGATGTTTTCAATCAAATCTGATTTCACGATCAGTATTTCATAAAATGATTGATAAGCATTAATGAATTGATTTGGTGGTGTAGTTATGTTTTCCTTATTGCTGATTATGACAACATAGAAATAAACATTGTGGCCATAAATATTTAAAATCTTCATTCTCGATTCTAAACAAGTGAAACAGTCCGCGCATTGTACTCGTAATAAGATAAAACTCACAATCTGAGCTAGTAAACGATTTTAAAATTGCTCAGTACGATCTTAAATGAATCTCGATTTCTTACTCTAGTTGCTTTGTTACAATAGCACGCACGGTTTGATCTTTCCTAACGATTGTATCTTCTAAGGTATTAGAAATAAGAGCTCTAACCAAGTTCAAAGCTCTTGACTGTGCGGGTTTAAAGCCATGGTTACTTTATGACTAAAAGCGGAGTTTAACACAAATCCCTCGTTTATTTAATATGAAAGCATCCTACTGCACAAAAAAAAGGGCACCTGACACATTCTATGTTTTTCTCTTACTCTCAGTCCAGTATGGAAGTATCGCTTGCTCGCAGTCCAGCCTGGATGTAAAAGTACCTGTGTATTACACTAAAGCATCAATATCCATATTCCGCTTTCGTCTCGCTTCCGCTGCTATCAAAGCTACAGCCTACGACTTTAATTGTCAAAGAACAATAGCTTTATCTTTATATCCCGTGATTTTACCGCCCCGGAAAACCACGGCTGCCGGGAACTTTCTCACCCAACTTGTAATAAAATTACGCAACATCCGACGTGAACTTTATAAGACCGTCTTGTGTATTGATACATACCGAGTGTAAGGGACAGCGTCCCGGGAACTGATAGGGGCTGCTCAGTCAACGAAACTGAACAACTTTCACCGGGAGATACTTTCAGAAGATGAAAATATTTACCTTCTCATGCCAAATGACCGCCTCGGTCGGACAATTTGTATAGAAAACCAAAATTTAATTTACACTTCCTGAAAAAAAAAACCTGGTGAAAGTTGTTCAGTTTCGTTGCCTTAGCAACCCCTATCAGTTTGCGGGACGCTGTCCCTTACACCCCGTATAGGTAGCTAGATATGAAGTGTGGCACGTACGGTTTATTGAGTTTTTCTTTGGGTTTGCTGTGAGTTTCTTCCATGCTGGACTGGGAGAGATAGAAAAACATAGAATGTTCCAGCTGCCCTTCCTCCCGGGCATGCTGTTGAAGTCAGCAAAAGGGACTCGAGGGTTACAGTGTATTGTAATTTAGGCGATGGGTTGACAACCTGCCACTAAAGCAATACATATTACAATCTAAAATTGCTCTCAATTTTTGTCAGACGTGGCGAAAGCGCCTTTTACGAGGCGTTAAACGCTCTGCCTACCCCGTAAGGGATAAAGGCGTGATTTATGTATGTATGTATGTGTACGTATGTTGCTGTGAGTATCCTATGGGAGTGTATGGACCACGTTCTTAGGAAATAAACAAAACGTAGACTACGTGCTATCCGTAAATATTTTTTAATGTACTTACTGCAAATTGCCATTTATTCTTTATCGTATCCGTTAACGAATATAGTGCATTAAAGTGCTTCGATGTCTTTTATTTAAACGTTATGATTCTAGAGTAAAAGAGTTCAACGCGAAATATTAACCACTAAATATTGATGTCCAGAAATAAATCTACGTACATATATAAGCACGCCTTTATCCCTAATGGGGTAGGCAGAGCGTAACCGATCTAAACATAGGTCGTTCAGCCACGTCTGATAAAGTTTTGAGTGTTATTTAAGATAGATTTGTAGGTATATTGCTGTAGTGACAGGTTGTCAGCCCATCGCCTTTGTTTAGGACATTGCAGGCTGAATCACCAGATTGTCCGAAAAAAAGAAAAAGATTTCGTGCTTCGGAGGGCACGTTAAGCCGTCGGTCCCGGTCGCTGTCTTTGATAGTGGTCGTTACTCAAACCATGTCAGAGGCCTGATAGTTGTGCTACTAGGCGGTTTCAAAACTCTGACATCAGGGTTCATCGGGTCGATAGACTCGATACCCACTCGACAGAAGAAGAAGAAGCCCATCGCCTAAATTACAATATACAGAAACCCTCGAATTCTGTGTTTTTCTTTCGCTCCCAGGCCTGCATGGAAATAAATCTACTTACCTCTAAACAAAATATTACTTGTAGTGAAAAGAATTGAAAAGGGATATTACTATGATATGACAAAACTTCTCGAGAAATACGTTCTTCTATGAGTCATATTCACTAAATCTACAATGATGTAAGCAGTATGACGTTTGATTTTCCGTCAAGTGGGGCAAGCTCAAGACTCCATGACCGGCCTTGTGAGTCAGAAAGTTTTGGTTCAATCACATTTTATGGGTTTATCGGTCGCTGCATCGCACATTATGAATACATACATATAATCACGCCTTTATCCCTAATGGGGTAGGCAGAGCGTAAACGACCTAAACAAAGGTCGTTCCGCCACGTCTGACAAAGTTTTGAGGGTTATTTAAGATAGATTTGCAAGTACATATATTGCTGTAGTGACAGGTTGTCAGCCCATCGCCTAAATTACAATATAGTGAAACCCTCGGATCCCTTAGCTGGTGTTTACAGCATACCCGGGAGGAAATGCATCTGGCACATTCTATGTTTTTCTCTCGCTCCCAGTCCAGCATGGAAGAAATTATGAATAGGTGCGAGCTACTTGTAGGTTACTCTTGTCTGCACTAATTTCTATGCTAGATTTAGAACTTACATACAAAACATTAACAAATCACGCCTTACGGGGCAGGCAGGGCTTAAAACGCCTAGTATTTTTTTTTAGTTAGAACTTCTTTATAACACTTTAAAATTCGATGTGACTCGATTTAGGTTAGGTTTTAGAGATATGGAAGTTATTTACAAGCAAATTATTTATCTCTTTATTCATCTCTCTCTAAATTTGGATTGCTGCATTAAATATTATGTAATTATAAGCAAAGCAATCTGCATACATACATACATATAATCACGCCTTTATCCCTAATGGGGTAGGCAGAGCGTAAACGACCCAAACCAAGGTCGTTCCGCTACGTCTGACAAAGTTTTGAGGGTTATTTAAGATAGATTTGTAAGTATATTGCTGTAGTGACATGTTGTCAGCCCATCGCCTAAATTACAATATACTGAAACCCTCGGATCCCTTAGCTGGTTTTTACAGCATGCCCGGGAGGAAATGCAGCTGGCACATTCTATGTTTTTCTCTCACTCCCAGGCCAGCATGGAATATCTGCCCGATGTAAAAATAAGAGTTATGTAGTTGCTTTGATGTTCCCCTTCATGCGTGCAAAAAATCCATACTTAACGTCTTAAATTGACGGATATAAGCATGCAGTCTATGTAAGTTTAAAAATAAAACTCGGGAAGAGATTACTATCTAAGTTGCTTCATTCATATCAGTTTGTTTAAATCATCTTTCTTTATCTTCTCAACGACATCTTTGACGTGTAATATCACGAAGTTTCCGGTTTTAGATAACAGTTGCAAATGTAACTGATGTTATTCAATAAGTAGTGTGAAAAGGTTGCATTCGTGATTAACCTTTTCTTTTTTAGTTTAGAGAGTGTGAAAAAACTGTTTCACAAAACTGCGGACGTGCGTTTAAAATCTGTTACGTTTTACTTCAACTTGCTCTTTTACTGGAGTTTTGATTAGTTAACCCGTGTTTTACCCAGTCACACATAATTATCTTAGAATGGGCTCGATTCTAGATACCACTGGCTAAAATTAAAATCTGTCTGTCACTTTCAAAATAATAAAATTGAAAAAGGACAGGCGATTTAAACTATATATGGTCTTACACTTTGACCGCTAGATTTTGACGCACTTTTGCACGTTTCCCCAGTATTTCTGTCAATTTTATCCGCCATATCATATGACGGTAGATAAAAATGACAGATAACGCATAAAACCACCGATTATAAATAAAAAACCGAAAGGAATCCTGTCCTTTTCCAATGGTTGTAGTCTGAAAGTGACAGATAGATTTTAATTTTAGGTTTAGCCGGTTGAATCTAGAATTAAGCCCACTGTTGAGTTTTAGGCCCGTATTGATAAACAGATTGACAGCTAGTTTGAGTACGTATCTATTCAATTCAATTCAATTCAATCATTTATTTATAAATAAAAATTTACACGTCACTAAATTCATCAATTACAAAAATGTAAAAACACATTCAAAATGACCAGTAATAAAAATAAAAAGTAATAATAATAGATATATTTGTACTGACATTCAGATTTGTTTATTTGTGCAACTGGGGCAGTTAATTGTCAATGAATTCATTTATATTATAATATGCTTTTGTTAGTAATTCCTGTTTTAATTTATTTATGAAAATTGTGTTAAATTTAGAGTCTTTTATTTCAAATGATAATTTATTATACACTTTTGGTCCAATAGTATGAAGACATGAATTTGATTTAACTAGTCTGGAGAACGGGACATGAAGTTCGTTGCCGTATCGTAAGTTACGATTGTGTACCTCTGCGTTCGTGGTGAATTCGCTTAAATTATATCTCACATACTTTGCAATTTCTAGTATGTATAGGCACGGGAGGGTAAGTATTTTATTTTAGTTTAATAAAAAGTTCTTTCGCGAGATGATCCCACTTCACACGGGCCAGAATACGGACGGCTTGTTTTTGTTTTCGAAAAACGCTATCAGAAAAGTAATTTTAGTACAAAACGACCTGTCAAATCCATACTTAATATTGCTCTCAATCTTGAGTTCGCTTTATAAATACGAGCCTTAGCAAATTTACTGCTTACTTACTTTATTTTTTGCATTGGATTGTGTGTAAACAACTATAGAAAATGTAGAATTATTCATAGAGATTTCAAGTTTCGACTGAAATTATTCGTTACTTTCAATGCTAATAATTTCAATTCAAGATTGAGAATTGTTAAGAGTTAGATATCTCATTTCAACTTCACGCAATGAATGGGAATTGCTTTTATAAGTGAATTTAAATTCGACGGAGTATGATTATTTTTTTTGTCAAAGATAGTTTACGTCCATACTTTTATAACTTTTAAATGGGATAAAAAGTACAAGGTAAATGTACCTAGTAGTTTGACAATGCAGATTATATAATTCTGTCTACAAATGATTATAAAATTTCTTCCATGCTGGACTGGGAGAGATAGAAAAACATAGAATGTTTCAGCTGCCCTTCCTCCCGGGCATGCTGTTGAAGTCAGCAAAAGGGACTCGAGGGTTACAGTGTATTGTAATTTAGGCGATGGGCTGACAACCTGTCACTATAGCAATACACATTACAATCTAATTAATTGCCCTCAATTTTTTTCAGACGTGGCGAAAGCGCCTTTTACGAGGCGTTAAACGCTCTGCCTACCCCGTAAGGGATAAAGGCGTGATTTATGTATGTATGTATCTACAAATGACTTCCATTACTATTATTACTTCCATGCTGGCCTAGGAGCGAGAAATACATAGTATGTGCCAGCTGCATATCATATGAAAACCCTCAAAACTTTGTCAGTCGTGGCGGAATGACCTTTTTTAGGGCGTTTACGCTCTGCCTACCCCATTAGGGATAAAGGTGTGATTATATGTATGTATGTATCTACAAATATATGATGAACTGAACATACATTTTGATTAGCTTGATGTTTCTTTGATAATGATTTTCAAAATCTACATAATGGAAGAGTCAGTCATCATCATAGCGTAGCAATCCCTGCTTGAATCAAATGGGGTGGGAATTGGTCTAGAACTATCTCCTCGCGGTCCACCCTGGGCAACGACTTCGGTCAGCTAAACGTTCTTGACTGTCAATTGGCTCACCGGACTGTTCCATCTGGATCTCCCCGTGCTATACCCTGCATTTCCGTCATAGATCAGCAAAACAGTCCTTTTCAGGGCTACCTAAACACACGTTCGCATAAGGATTCTACGGCGAGAACACTCGGATCCATGGTCCGTATTATGTGAATAAACATAGAAGGCTCATCTCAATCTAAATGTGAAATGTCTGTAATGGCTTAGTTCACTTCCAATGGTATAGAGTGGACTGTAGTGTAGGTTGCTTAGGCACTCCTAACACTGGGTGTGCTATAAATATAGTTATTAAGTACTAACATAGTTTTTAAGGTTTACTAATATATTGGGCCTTTGTTGTCTTTGTAACAAAATAAAATAAATAAATAAATGATACGTCGTAGAGTTCACAGAACACATACTATATTGTCTTGTAATCACTTTTACAAGCATATAGGATTTAATTTCACTTATAGAGAGAAAATACACACATGGGCACAAAACATATAATAGTACTACATAATTACATAGATAAGGTACCTAATGAATCAAGTGTTGATTATGACTGGTATAACAGAATTTGTCAACCCTTATAACACGCACACAAACGCAGGGCAAGTGGAACATGCCATCTGTCGATTTATGACTTAAATAAAAAAGTAGTTAGGAGTGTCCGAGTTGTGATATGGGCATGGCTGCCGGTCAACGAGTACTGTTGTTGTTGTTGTTTTTTTTATCCTTATCGGATAGGCAACGGTACAAAGCCATACAGCCTAATCTTTTATTTCTCATTTCAGGAATAATATTTAATAAGGCATCAAGCCAAGTCTTAAATCTTTTCTTTAGATAAGGCATTTAGCCAAGTTTTCTATAGTTTTTTTTCATAAGGAGTTTAGCCATCAACGAGTACTGATTCTGACAAAGAGAAACAGAACACTATCAATAAAAATGAAAAAGTTACAATTTGCAAAGCAAAGAGTTTTTATGTTGTTGCCAACACACAATGAAAAGTGTATGAACATTACACTATACAAAATCTTATAAAGCCGTTACTTACATGTTGTAAAGAACAACAAACATTTAGATTGTGCTTACATTTCTATGATGACTCGATGCATTTATTCTATGGCACACCATTTCCTACAGTTATTAACGAATCCCAGTGTCGTAATGTAATATCCGAAGGCAATTAATGTCGCCGACTAACCTGTTAAGTTGATGGACAACATTCTTCACACTAAAGTGTTGCAACACCTCAAATAAACTCTAAGAAAAAAAATATTAGGTGTGTAAAGAAAACGATGAGTCATAGTTATACAAAACCATACAAACAAGTTATGATTAGTTTGACTGGCGTTTTCGTAGTTATAGTGTATTAACATTTTATGGTTGCATATTAAGCGAGGCGAAACATGGATGACGTCACACTAACACAATGTTTTTACTACATTTCTTTGCCCACGCGCATCTCAGACGATGACAATAAATGACGATGTTAATACTCGTAGTAAATTATTGATGTTTTGTATGATAAAAGTGTGTCATAAATATTGTAGGTACATTATTTTAGTTACAAAATATTATTTAGTATTAATAATGAAAAAATAATATTTATTATTAATTATTATACCTTCCTCTAAAATTTTTAACTTTATATGATGAAATAAAATAATTATTGAAAGAGAAAACAATTTTTCTCCATTATTTCTTCACTAAGTTGCAAATGTCGAAGAAGATGAAACAGGGTTTGAATACCGTGTTTAACATACTAATTACTACTACAGACTACTGACTAGGCAGAGGAAGGCCCCGAAAGAGGTGGCGTGATGAGATAGATGTCTTCGAAAAAGACTGGATGCAAATTGGACAAGATCAAAAAAGTGGAAAAAAGAAGGGGAGGCTTTTGCCCAGCTGTGGGACAAATCAGGCTATCAAAAATAAAAGACTTTTTAAGGATAAAACGCACAGCTATTTGAGTTACTCATTAAGGTGCTTCTTTGAAACTACCAAGTAAAAGGCAATTAAATGCCGTTATGATGGTCCATGCCCAATAAGCCTTTGATGTGGTACGCTCTGTGAATGACATGTAGTTTGGTGTTGTATTAAACATACTCACATAATTACAACAGTTAAAAATGTTTGAATAATCAACGCATTTTACAATTGACATGACTACGTACTTAATTCTTTCATGCTGGACTGGGAGCGAGAGAAAAACATAGAATGTGCCAGCTGCATTTCCTCCCGGGCATGCTGTAAAAACCAGCTAAGGGATCTTAGGGATTCTGTACATTGCAATTTAGGCGATGGGCTGACTACCTGTCACTAAAGCAATATACCTACAAATCTGTCTTAAATAACCCTCAAAACTTTGTCAGACGTGGCGGAACGACCTTTGTTTATGTCGTTTACGCTCTGCCTACCCCATTAGGGATAAAGGCGTGGTTATATGTATGTACGTACTTAAATGACTCTTTCACAAAGAATTAAAAAGATATAAATAGCCGCAATATTTGAAAGCGCATCAGAATAAAAATAGATCCAGCTTATCTTGCAGTATCGCATCTGTAACCTACTTTTGTCAATCTGTGTTTGCTATTTTCACAGCTTTGTATCGATTCTGCTATTTCAGTTTACAGTCTCACTAGACATAAATAACTATTGGGCTCGCTATTAGATTGCCGGCTGAAACTAAAATTTAAATTTAATTTAATTCTGTTTCCTATTGCCTGGTTGCCTGGAAGATATTGCTACATTAGCAATAAGGCCTAAAATTATACTACTTTTCTTTTTAGCAATTTGTAATTTCTGTGTTTTTGTGCAATAAAGAATATTGTATTGTATTTAAATCCATTTGTCACTTACAGGCTAAAAACATTGGAAGAGGACAGGAGATCTATTTTCCCCGGCTTTTGATTCATAGTCGGTGGTTTTATGCGTTATCTGTAATTTTTATCCGCCATTATATGATATGGCGGATAGAATTGACAGAAATAGTGGGGAAACGTGCAGAAGCGCGTAAAAATGTAGCTGGCAAAGTGTAAAACCATAGAGTATAAATCGCCCATCCTTTTTCAATTTAATTATTTTGAAATGACAGATAGATTTTAATTTTAGTTTTAGGCGGCGGAATCTAGAATCACGCCCATTATGTAGGACAATACAGTAGGCCAGTAAGTTAGCTATATTGTTACAAATAACCGATTAACATACGGAAGTTGTATGATTGAAAGCTCTAATTGAATCTAAAAGAATTACAATTGAAAATAAACTAGCCATTTTGTTCTTCTTAGCGAGAGGACTCTCGAGTCGAACGGCCCGATGAACCCTGGTAACAAAGTTTTTAAACCGCCTAGTTACACAGCTATTAGACCTCTGACATAGTTTAAGTAACGACCCCTGTCAAAGATAGAGACCGGAACCGACGGCTTAACGTGCCCTCTAAAGCACAGAATCCTTTTTCTTTTTGGACATACAGATGATTCAGCCTGCAATGTCCTAACCAAACTAGGGAAAACCTCACAAAGTGAAATATTGATAATATAAATATCAACTTTCTGTTTCCCCTTTCTGTATCTCTATCGTAAATGGCTCTGACGACTAGACCACGGAGGCATTTTGTAACAACATAGAATAAGCTTCTATTTGTAATAACAAAGAAGGTAATTCCAAATAACAAAATACAACCATCAAGTATCCTATTTTCAAATAATGAGGGTTTTCCTACATACATACATACATATAATCACGCCTTTATCCCTAATGGTGTAGGCAGAGCGTAAACGACCTAAACAAAGATTGTTCCGCCACGTCTGACAAAGTTTTGAGGGTTATTTAAGATAGATTTATAAGGACATTGCTGCAGTGACAGGTTGTCAGCCCATCGCCTAAATTACAATATACTGAAACCCTCGGATCCCTTAGCTTTTTTTTACAGCATGCCCGGGAGGAAATGCAGATGGCACATTCTATGTTTTTCTCTCGCTCCCAGGCCAGCATGGAAGTGTTTTGTGTAGGGTTTTCCTACACAAAGATATAAGGGAAGAAATACGACTTATATCTTGCTGATAACAGCTGTAGTGATACCAATTTGGCTTCGAACCAAGAATATTTTATTACAGAAACAATGTATTCAGACTTGTCATTTGCAGAAAATATTATATGTAAGCAAGCAAATGAGTTTTTGCTGTTTACGTATTCAAATGTCGTTGTTTATGGAATATGCAAACAAACTTGAGTGTTTGCCTGTGCCCATGTATAGAAAGTATTTTTGCCCATATTTTGTATTTAGATTCCATGCTGGACTGGGAGCGACAGAAAAACATAGAATGTGCCAGCTGCATTTCCACCTGGGTATGCTGTCAAAACCAGCTAAGGGATCCAAGGCTTTTAGTATATTGTAATTAAGGCGATGGGCTGACAGCTTGTCACTACAGCAATCCATACTATCCATACTAATATTATAAATGCGAAAGTAACTGTCTGTCTGTCTGTCTGTCTGTCTGTCTATTTGTTGCTCTTTCACGCGTAAACGGCTGAACGGATTTTGATGAAATTTGGTACAGTAATAGATGGTAACCCGGAAAGGACAAAGGCTATATTTAATCACGCCACCATACTTAGGGGGTAGGTAGTAGACAAAGAACTGATTTTATTGAGTGATTTCTTTCCCTATTTTAAACGGCTAAATGGATTTTAATTACAATTAGTATGGTGATAGATGGTAACCTGGAGACGGACAAAGGCTATATAATCACGCCATCGTACTTAGGTAGTAGGCAGTAGGTTCGGAACTGAATTTAGTTACTTAGGTTATTTAACTATAGGTATGTATTATGACAGATATGGGTGACCAGAGTGGAAAGAATTTTTTGAAAAGCACGTTTATCAGTACGCAACTCAGCAATACGGTTGCACATAAGTTCTGATCTTCTTTAAAATGAAATGTCATTTTCATAAATAATTTGTTTATGCTACATAAAGAATCGCTTGAACTAAAAAATATATGCTTTGTTTTAATTGACATATGGATATTTTCCCAGAATGTCAGTTTTGCTTCGCTTTGCTTACATCAACTTTGATTAAAGTTTTTATTCTGTGAACTACAAACATCGAAAAGCACTCACATGCTTTAAAACTAAATGCGAACAAACGTAAGTTATGTATGTGCATATACGTATTAGTGAATATTCTGTTTCTTTGTAGGTACTATTGGACTTTCTTATAGAATCTTAATTAACAAGTTGTATCCTAATAAAAGACAAAAAAAACTGCAAGAAAATAGTCTGACTTTCTTATCTAACCACTTTCTTCACTAATACCTATTCGAATCCGAATCAATAGTCAATGAGTGCTCTAAACCACAGTTTCGAGTGAAAACACTTAATTTGGACACTCGGGCACGTTCAGAATCACGCTGATCAGTATGGACGCGACGATGGTGACAGTTGACAATCGGCTGCGAGGCTGGCCGAATACAAAATGGCTGACAAGAATACGGATGTGACACAATCATTGATTTAGAAAATTTCTTTTTTTACCAAAATACGAAAGACTAATATAAAGTTGGCATCATTTTGTTTTGAAATTTTGACGATACCTTACTTTTGTTACAAAATTTATCTTTGGCTCGTAATTATGAAGCGATCTCATACTTGAGACCAATATTAAGTATGGATTTGACAGGCTAGTATGTACTGAAATTATATTTCTGATACGATCTCAAACTCGCTGTCCCTCATGAGCGCTTATTATAAATACGGCCCTTTGATTTGTGACGGGAGATAGTAGCAATGATAAAACTATCAACAAGTGCTCCAGATAGTCGCATAACCTAAATTCCTGAGCTCAAGGACGTTTGATTATACTTAATACTGTAGATTTTTATGGAATAATGACTGAAAAACAAATGGATTCATGGAATTTAAAAGACACAAAAGACAATTAAAGTACCGGTTCGTAGCTGCTAATTAAAGTGATGGCTCTATAAAATTCCGTAGTAATTGGAAAGAGTCACGAAATATTTTTTTTGCCCTAATTGGTAAAAACCTGCGTTAAACACATTTTTGTAGGTAAAGGACTTTTATTATGACTATCTCCAAAATTTTATCTCTAAAATCTTTATTTGCTTATTAGAAGTTGTTTAGAGCAAGTTGTTTTCTTAGTTATAGCGCTCTCGTAATACCTGTAACATAAATTACAAATTTGTGGTAATTACAACTATGAAACCACTTAAATACATTTTAACAAAACTACATTGTAATTAAATGAAGACTTATTGCTTAGCGGTCGAAAAAAGACAAGTATAATGTAAGATGAGTCAGGTTGAGGTCAAGGTGCGTCGTCCGGTTTAAAAGTACAGTATAGAAGTAAAGCAGTAAACAAAGACTCGTCTTTTGCCTACGCTTCGTGAAGTCGGTGTAGCAGATACAACGGGTGTGTTTGGTGGAATGTTGATTTTGGGCGAAAAAATAAGAACAACCGATATTATGACCACACTTTGGCGCGAAAGAGTTTCAGCGCATCTCAGCTGAGGGTCAGCGAATGACTGACAGGCCAATGAACGTAGTAATAGATTTAAAAATGCAAAAACCGCGAATTTGAACCATCTCTGACTATAAGCGCAAAGAACGCAAATGTGGAAAAGATGAATCTGTTGCGAATTTTACAAAGTAACAGCTCGGATCAAGTATATTCATAATAATAATTTGATTCAAGGACACTGACAATATGTCTTACTGTCCCATTTCTTCTACTGTAACCGATGGTCAAGATAGCCTCATAGCTAAGATTAGCAGTGACGCATTTCAATGAACACAATCGAATGCAAAATACTATGTATTATACTATCTGTGAGCTTACTGTTGTACTTACTTGCTAAGGTGTAACTTTCTGTTGTCTATAAAGTGTACCTGGAATAAAAACAAAGATTTAATTAAATCTGATTTAAAAGGCCAAAAATATAATACATAAAATCACGCCTTTATCCGTACTGGGGAAGACAGGTCGTAACCAAAGGTCGTTCCGCCACGTCTCACAAGTGTTGAGGGTTATTAGTGATGATTATGTTGATGTATAGATTTATTATAGGTATATTGCTGTAGTGACAGGTTGTGAGCCCATCGCCTAAATTGCAATAAACAGAAACCCTCGGATTCCTTAGCTAGTTTTCACAGCATGCCCGGGAGAAAATGCAGCTGGCATATTCTATGTTTTTCTTTCGCTCCCAGTCCAGCATGGAATAAAACATTGTCAGATTAAAGAATATTTTGTTATAAATTTGCACACATTAAATTTATTATAGCTGTATTCGCACGAGCACATTAACAAAACCGGTACAATCGTACAACATTGATTTCAAAGCCACTCGATTGAAAAGGTAGCCCTCGATGTTTTGCATTTTATGTTCTCAAGTGTACAAAATGTTCTCAAGAGCTTGAAAAGGGCGCAATCGCCTTTGAATTTCCTTTCCACTTTATAAAGCGGGCGGATATTTTTCAATAGGGATCTGGCGTCACTACCGGCCTATTCTGTGGCTTGTAAACCCTGCCTTTACAAGTGAGCCGGCTAGGCTTTCACGGCTTTCCTTTGCCGAGACGTTTTATAAGGGCGATTCCATTCAATGACAAACTCCAACGAGCGCCTTTAATGAACGCCTTTTGATGAATGAGGATCTTGGATTTGGTTTTGGAATAAGTGCGTATCAAAGTTCTTGAAATGACCCTCAATATTTGGCAAACGTTATGCAAATATATTTTTTTCTGCCTACCCTATAAAGCAACTATCCTAGTATTTAGGTACAGCTTCTGGGCGTTGCTTCCTTTGTTTTTCAGAATCTGTTGAAATGTCGTCACTATGTTTCAGGAAGGCCTTGTAAAGACATAAAAGAAAGAGTTCCGCATTTTATGCCTCTAGCCAAATTGACTCCCTGGACTTAATTCTGTTTTATGGCGTGTTTCTCTTTTGATGACGTGGAAAAGTTTAGACCCTGTTTTTATTTACTTCGAAAGGTGTCGTCTAACACAGTTAAGAATTCTTCAGCGTTAAGGTGCTGGCAGACTAGGCTGAACTGCACAATCGGATTGAAAAACATAGGCGTTTTTGTGTTGCAATACCCATTCTGTGCGCAGTCAATATACATTATACTTGCAGGTTAAAATACAACTCAGCATTTCAAAGTCTAAAACACTTTTCCTCGCAATTTTTTCCAGCTTAGTGTGTAGGCACCTTAACGGTCCTTCCAGGAAGAAAATTAATTTTCATGAACAAACAATTCAATTTAGGTTCTTTTGTTTTCTTGATTATTTTTCAAATTGTCGTAGAATTAACGTTTGTATTTCCACGTAAACGATGGGAATGAAAAGAAAAGCGTAAACGAGAGGAAAAAATTTAATTAGACCCTCTTATGTGTTCTCTATTGTACTTTGCCACGATTGTGTTTTAAAATGTGTTTAGTTGTGAGAAGTACCGGGTGGTGTCGGAACCAAGTTCTCTTTGATGTAATGTAATCACTTTGTTAACAAGATTTAAAATGCTTTCAAACTCTAAGTATCTTGAGAACCTCTTTAACATACATACATACATAAAATCACGCCTTTATCCCTTACGGGGTAGGCAGAGCGTTAAACGCCTCGTAAAAGGCGCTTTCGCCACGTCTGACAAAAATTGAGGGCAATTTTAGATTGAAATGTGTATTGCTATAGTGACAGGTTGTCAGCCCATCGCCTAAACTACAATACACTGTAACCCTCGAGTCCCTTTTGCTGACTTCTACAGCATGCCCGGGAGGAAGGGCAGCTGGAACACGCTATGTTTTTCTATCTCTTCCAGTCCAGCATGGAAGGTACCTCTTTAACTTCTGTTAGAATTCGTGTACTACATGCATCTCGTTTGCTTTGAAATCGGCCATAATCTTTTACTGGATGGTCAAAGGAGATAAATCAAAGGAATATGGCAGAAGTTGACACTGTACTTGACAATCTACCTGTCAAATGCGGTGATATGCGGTTTGGAAGTAAGTATGGAACGGCCCTACAAACTTGACACTGGCGGAATCATCACGGAAACGCCAAACTACTAAAAGTTGAAGTTGAAGGCCATTGATAAACTGTACTTGAGACTGATAGCGAGTTTGATATCGTAACAGAAATATCATTATAGTACAAAATGGTCTGTCAAATCCATAATTGATATTGCTCTCAATATTGAAATCGCTTCATAAATACGCGCCTTAGTATCAACCAATTGACGAGCAGTGATCTTGAAATTGTCATGTTTCTTTTTTGCATAAACGTTATTAGTTTTCAAATGAGGACATTATCGTACAATATTGACTTTTGCTGTAGCTTTGCTTCAAGATGAATATTCATATTCAGTCCGCCTCTGTTTAAGAAATAACTTCTCGAGAAGCGTATACAATGAAAACATGAAATATTCACAAGGTCCTTTGTATTCTTGTTGTGAAACTTTATGGAAAACACAGGATTTAGAATATGAAGAGAGCAGAGGCTGTTTAAGGTATTATAAAGGTGTTTAACAGCGCTTACTAAAGCGGTGTCTTGAATAGTAAATGTTTGGAAAAGAGGCGCCAACAGCTACGTTTGTTTAACATTTCTTTGGGATTGAAAAGTTTTATGGTTGTGTTAGCTGCTTACTAAATAGTGCTTATATTAGTTTTTCATGTAAATGAAAGGGTGCTGTTACAGATTATAGTCAATCAAAGTTAAGGTATGCCATATTTTAACAAAAATCTGTTTATCATTTTAGTGTAAAAAGGAAATCAAGTTTATTAAAATTGTTCTTAAAATAATAGTAGATTTTACAACTCGTGCACAAAATAAGTCATATGTGCCCGAGATTTTTGGCTGCCCGAGCCCGCAGGCTGATATTAAACGAGCACAGAAATGATTTTGTGCACGAGTTGTAAACTCTGCTTTTCACTTCAATTCCGAGGAAAATCGAGGAAATTCTACAAAAATATTGTAAATATAAACTTTGTCCAAACTAAATTATAAATTATTAACAAAATTTTGTCTTCTGTCTTGCATCTAATTTCGAATTATGTAACTTTTAAAATTCCTAATTACTTCCATGCTGGACTGGGAGCGAGAGAAAAACATAGAATGTGCCAGCTGCATTTCGCCCCGGGCATGCTGTATAAAGCAGCTAAGTGATCCAAGGGTTTCTGTATAGTGCAATTAAGACGATGGGCTGACAACCTATCACTACAGCAATATACCTACAAATCTATCTTAAACAACCCTCAAAACTTTGTCAGACGTGGCGGAATGAACTTTGTTTAGGTCGTTTGCGCTCTGCCTACCCCATTAGGGATAAAGGCGTGATAATATGTATGTATGTATTGAAATTCCTTGTTATAATGCCACCGTTGTCTCGTTTACAATACAAAAGTATCTCAGTATAAAAAGATATCAGTAACTTCATACATCAAAGATAACAACACGAGCTTACATCGAGCTCCTGGGCTAATGAGGGATGAACGAACACGGACAAAGTTCACTGCACTCGTAATCCGATAGACGTATTGTCTCGTTTACATTGTTATCTGTTTGCATTACGACTGATGAAATGAATGAGATTAAAAGAAAAAAAAACAGCTGGAAAGACTAAAAGGACTAACTTATGGATGGAAGGCGAGCAGTAGGTAGGCATAGGTATAATTGATACGCAAATACTTAAGTAGGTAAAACTGGGCGTTTTTCGACTAGACGGCACGGCGACGGCAACGGCGACGGCACAGCATCGTTAAGGGTATGATAAAAATGAAATTATATGGAACGCTTTTCCACTTGCCGGCACGGCAACGGCACGACATTAATTCTAACCGGTACCGTCGCCGGCCTGCCAAACTGCATGTGTTTTGTATTCATACGAAGCATGCGCGTGTGTGTGCTCAAATTGAAACAAGGTGGAAGTTATCGGGGCAATGCCGTGTCTTTGCCGTGCCGTGTAGTGGAAAAACAGATCCACGACATCGTGACGGCACCGTCGCCGTGCCGTTTAGTAGAAAAACGCTCAATAGATCCAAACATTTAACATGCGGAGAAAGTAAACGACTTAGATAGTGTAGATATACATACATATAATCACTCCTTTATCCCTAATGGGGTAGGTATAGAATTCACCAATTGATATGTCTAAAAGCGATGATGTTGTTAATAATAAAAGGTTCAATAGTATCAAAAGTGAACTTACTACTTATACAAACTAACACAAAGAACATTATGAGCCGTATTTATAATTAGCTCTCATGTGTGACAGCGAGTTTATGTTCGTATCAGAAATGTCATTTTAGTACAAACTGGCCTGTCAAATCTATACTTAATATTGCTCTCAAGTTTGATATCGCTTCATAATTACAAGCCTACAAGTTTTCTAGTCCACCTATAGACTTGCTCAATTGAACTTTAACATTATTCCGATGATACCTATTTTCTGCTTGATTGCTTTGTTTACTCTGATCCAATCAAATTACTTCTCACACCTAATTAATTACAGATAATTTGCACAACAAGGTTATCTAATATTGTAAATAATCCGCCAAGTTATATAAATTAATCAAAATCAGTCCGCGACTAAATATCTAATTAACAATATTGACCTCAATTGACGTTCCGCTAATAATGAGTGCAAATCTATTTTTATGAGGTGTCAAACTTGTCGAAAGATGAATCAAGTATTCATCCCATGTAATAGGTATTAAATAATAAATAGGTATCAAATGGAGTCTTCCATGCTGGACTGCGAGCGAGATAAAAACATAAGACGTACCAGCTGCATTTCCTCTCGGGTATGCTGTAAAAACCAGCTAAGGGATCCGAGGGTTTCAGTATATTCTAATTTAGGCGATGGGCTGACAACCTCTCACTACAGTAACCCTCAACCTTCAATAACCCTCAAAACTTTGTCAGACGTGACGGAACGACATTTGATTAGGTTGTTTACGCTCTGCTTACCCCATTAGAGGGAAAAAGGCGTGATTATTTGTATTTAAGTATCAAGTGGATTGCGGTTATAAAAAATTAAACCTCTCAGAATATTTTTAACAGAAAACGTTAATAACATAAATATGTGTAAAGAAGACTGTAGGATAAATATTGGAATCAGATTATTGACTACTTGATTGTGTAATAATATTACTCATCCACGCTCTTCCAAGAAAGCAGTTCAGTGTATGATACAACATCTTTTATCACTTACACCTAATTTAGTCAACCAGTTTACTACTAAAATTCTTATAAACCAGAAACTTGAATAATATTCGTGTGTTGAGTAAATATTTCGACATCTGTTTAGGAAGTAAAAGAACACTTGGTTACATATACGGTTTACTATTCGAGTTTTATGTTAAAAGGATGTATTGGATTTTTAAATTGATATTATGTAATAGTATTCGCCACATAAATTTGTCTGGGTCATGTCCAAGGGATTTCTCAATAGAAACATATCAGCGAAAGAAATGCAATAACAGTGAATATACAGTTTTTCTCTTTAATGATCCTTTTCTACCTAACCTGACAAAATTACATACAACATACAATCATGCCTTTATTCCTAATGGGGTAGGCAGAGCGTAAACGACCTAAACAAAAGTCGTTCCGCCACGTCTGACAAAAGTTTGAGGGTTATTTAAGATACATTTGCAGGTATATTGCTGTAGTGACAGGTTACAATACACTGAAACCCTCGGAAACTAAAACTCGAGACGGATATCTTTTAAACTACTTAAAAATATTTAAATTTGTATGTATGTTTAAATTCAATACTATTATTGAGATTAGTGGTCGTTATACCAATTTTGGGCGTTGTTACGAGTATAATGGTGTGTCACTAGTTTAAGAAAACGAAACCACTTTACTTATATGGAATGAAGATGATATAAATCTTGATTTGATGTGCTTATTGAGTATCTAATTTGTGTTGATTGATTAACTTTGGCTGTAAAATTAATTAATCAATAATTAAGTAAATAACAAGGAAGTTACTGGGGTATATGTGAAATATAGTATGATCTTAGTCTACTATTATCCAATTTCACAATTATCTCTTATCTATTTCATAATACATAATCATAACAAACCTAACGTGTCTATTAACTTTCTCGATAATTTCATATCGATATCACAGATAAAAGATATACATTGACGATATGACAATCTGTAGCAATTGCTACAAGTAAAGGCGATTAGATATGGATTTTCTGTAATATAGTGTGTCGTGGTCATTTCAGTGAAAGTTGTGTCTCGGATTACTTAGTAATATAGTCAGGGTGAAATCGAATGTCTTCTAGTCTAGAATATTATACCACGGGCCTATTTGTGAGTATAAAATACAGGATGTTAAAAATATAAATCACCAAGTTTCAAAATAAAACAAAAACGTTCATAAACGTTCTTGATGTTACAAAATTTTTGTACTTAAAAATATACCCTCTTACCGTCCATTGAATGGATAATAGGTAAATGTGGGAAAAAGAAGTCCAACATCTATAATACTACTTATTGCCTCTACCTAAACCGTTAAAAATATAATAATACCCAAGTTATCTTAAAAGAGCGATGGTATTTATTTTCGTCAACACAGCACCTTGCAATACGTAGGTATATATCTATTGACATGGTGAAAGATGAAACTGTCACAGCATAATCCATTTCGCTCGCTTTCCTCTAAAGCCTATTGGATTTCTGTCTTCAAGATACGCTCTTAACTCGTTCACTGCTTGCAGATCATCAGCTCATGACTCTAGTGTTTTCTTTTGGGAAGTTTCTTATTGAAAGTTTTTAATACAATGACAAAAACACAAGTAAATAACTAAGGGCCGTATTTGTAATCAGCTCTTAAGAGTAACAGCGAGTTTGAGTTTGTATCAGAAATATCATTTCAGTACAAACTGGCCTGTCAAATCCATACTTAATATTGCTCTCAAGTTTGAGATCGCTTCAAAAATACGAGCCTAAGGTCATCATCAAGTGATGTCAGATATCTTCATGTCATCAAGATATCTGAGAGTTCTACAAATATATTTATTGCAAACAATTTGAATGAACTATCAGATTTCTTCCTAAGAGCGTTTTTGCACTGCTCCGTATTCAGTTCGTATATGCGAAAAATTATATGGATTGGCGCGAAAATGTATGACAGCTTCCATATAATTTGTCATGGTTGCAAACCTATAACTATAGTTACAGTACAAATGAAGTTAGCGATATGAAAATTATACCTCTGTTTGAGTCTCTAGCAAAAGGTAGCTTCGAACGAGTTAGTTACCAACAGCTAGATTACCTCTGAGACCAGACACTTGAAAACCAATTTACTGAGTGTTTGCAAAGACAAAAGCGAAAGATTAAGTTTTCCAAGAGTTTGACTGCTTGTCTTTATTTCGACTTTATAAACGATCTTGTCAGTATTTTGAAGGTTGTCAATTTTTGTTCTGAAAGATTTATATTATGTAGTAATTTGGACTAGAAAATGTAAAAATAACTAGGTATATATTTTAGGAATACGTGAGTTAATGTTTATTCCAGTATCGATTATATTTGAACCCATCTCAATATTTAACCATCAATAACGAGTTTGATATATAGTTGAATTAAAAAAAACTCTTAATATGACGAATAATAGAGTAATAGACTTCCCTTACAAATTCTCTTCGACTATGATCGTGCGGATTCATGTTTGATAAAATAATTGTGTATTTCTAGCCGCAGCAAAGTTCTAAATTAACAATATTTGCGTCTGGAACATAAAAACATGCAATTAAAGTTATTTACGAGGTATAGTGATGACGTGATGTAAAGACTAAAAAAGCTGAACCTTGTAGTATTCATATAATCTGAGAAGTTATGTGAATATCTTAAAATAACAACTCGGTCGTACTGGACGCAAGGCTAAGATTATTAGCTATATGTTACACTTTATATTGGTATTGTTATGTTTTGAACAAGGTTATACATATACATACATATAATTACGCCTTTATCCCTAATGGGGTAGGCAGAGCGTAAACGACCCAAACAAAGGTCGTTCCACTACGTCTGACAAAGTTTTGAGGGTTATTTAAGATAGATTTGTAAGTATATTGCTGTAGTGATAGGTTGTCAGCCCGTCGCCTAAATTTCAATATACTGAAATCCTCTGATCCCTTAGCTGGTTTTTACAGCATGCCCGGGAGGAAATGCAGCTGGAACATTCTATGTTTTTCTCTCGATTCCAGGCCAGCATGGAAAAAACAACAAGGTAAGATGTCACTATTTAAGGTGGCTGCAGAACATAGGTAATGAATTAATTGTGTCTAAAATACAAACGTTTTCATGAATATTTTACGTTTAGCGGAAATCGGAAGTAGTTCTCCATTTTATAACACATAATTTAATAGCATTAAATTGTATTATATTGTATATTTGTATCTAGTATTTATGCGTTCAAATTTAAGTTCCTAAGTATATTAATTTGTCTATGTCACGGTATATAACCGTTTCAAGTACCTATCTTAGTTTACCTGCAAGCATAATTGTCTCCTCTGTGATTATCAATGGTTGACTGGAAGAGATCCCTTAAGTGCGCCTTTGTGCCACTATTGTCTTATTCTTCTTTTAGTTTAGTTTTAAGATGTTTAAGGTACAATAAAGAGCTTACATACACACATACAATTTCATAGTTAATTATTAGTATCTAAGCTTTGAATTTCTAATTTACAACACATTTCTAATACAAAGCTTACATGTTTAGTTTGAATTATTATAAACACGATATAATAATACAAAAAAACAGTAAGTAGTTCAAATAATACACGGTTTTTTAAGAAATTTCCCTCAAATTTGGTTGTCTTTTGATATACCTACTATTGAAACTCTCTGAGATATGAGCGTGAATAATTGTATGTGTTTAAGTATGTATTATATAATTAAAGACATATATTATGTAGGTTATAAAAGAACATGCACCAGTTAGATGAGGTTATGCAAATTAGTTGTCAAAACTTGTTTGAACTCGACATAATGTGATCATAGTTATGTGGTCATTGTGATTACATGTCTAAGTACTACTTACTCGTAACTTAACATACTTACTTAGGCAGTGGTACTAAATATGTTAATGGAGCGGTAAATATGCGCTTACAATACCGAGCCGTTAATATTTCACATCGCCACTTGAAAAGACACTGATGTTTGCCAGTCGTTGTACAATTACGACATAGATAACGCTCTACACAACTAAATTTAACTAATATGTGCAATATTAACGGCCCCATATTGTACCTACTTTACCCATTCGTGTCCTCGTTACGAATGTAGCTTATGTGATCCTCGCGAAATTTTGAAGGTTTTTCGATAAAAGCGTACTTGAATATTCAGAAAATTTGCATACTTGAGTAGATTTTGAGCATAACAAAATGATGGCACACTGAGTTCTTGTTTAGGTGAATTTTTGTGATGATGAATTAGGACTGCATAATCACTACATAGTATAAAACAAAGTCGCTTTCTCTGTCCCTATATCCCTATGTATGCATAAATCTTTAAAACTACGCAACGGATTTTGATGAGGTTTCTTTTAATGGATAGAGTGATTCAAGAAGAAGGTTTATATGTATAATACCAGCATAATATAGTAGAGAAACACTGATAATTTCCGTGCGAAGCCGGGGCGGGTCGCTAGTTATTATTAAAAAAATATGTGTATTAGTTGCTTGAAAGACAAAAACACCACGCTTGCTTGGAAGAAACGATAGAATAAAAAGGCAAATCTTATAAAAGGATTTGTAAGGCTCGCATTTATGAAGCGATCTCAAACTTGAGACCAATATTAAGTTTTTCCCCCAGTTTGGTTAGGACATTGCAGGCTGAATCACCTGATTGTCCGAAAAGCACGTTAAGCCGTCGGTCCCGGTTGCTGTCTTCGATAGTGGTCGTTACTCAAACCATGTCAGAGGCCTGATAGTTATGCTACTAGGCGGTTTAAAAACTGACACCAGGGTTCATCGGGTCCATAGACTCGGTACCCACTCGACAGAAGAAGAAGAAGAGGAAGAATTTTACATAGTATACCTTCGTATCGAGAGCTATCAGTCTGAACTAAAACCATAGTATCTATTTAATTTTATTGGCTTCCAGACTGGGAGCGATAGAAAAACAAAGAATGTGCCAGTTGCATCTCCTCCCGAGCATGCTGTAAAAACCAGCTAAGAGATTCGAGGGTTACAGTATATTGTAATTTAGGCGATGGGCTAACAACCTGTCACTACAGCAATATAAAGATCTAACTCAAATAACCCTTAAAACTTGTCAGACGTGGCGAAACGATGAACCTTTGTTTGAATCTTTGACGCTCTGCCTGCCCCATTAGGGTACATGCGTGATAGTATGTATGTCTGTTATTTGTTTGAAACAAAACGGCCTATGTCTATATTTAGGTTTAAGCGTACAAAACTGTTACCGTTATGAAGAAAAGGTTGATGAACATCCTTGAAAACTACTTTTGAAATCCGCATGGATTCCTGGGAGGTGAAACACGAGTCACGAATGTACGATAAAATTCCAATACCAATCACTTATTTGTCATCAATGAAATAATTTCCAAGAATTTGTACTACCGGTCTAGTGATTGATTCGCATAAATGTAATCACCTAAGTAAGATGGAGAAAAATAATTCAGATTTGCTTTGCACATTATACGCATTATTATAAAATATTTTCTAACTCCAGACTTAGGTACCTATTTAAGATAAGATTTGACAGGAAATTTTGTACTGAAATGTCATTTCCGATACGGTATACGAAGTAAAACTCGATGCTAGTTGGACATTAATACAGACCATAGAAAGGTCAGATACAGTATGCATTAAAAATATTTACCTACTAGCAATATAGATAGGAAAATTACTACTGATGTCCATCTACAACCCCGTGCACTGTTTAGATCATAAAGTTCTAAGTATGGAAACTAATCAATCAAGAAGACCTATAATCCTCCAAGTGTTACGACGAGTTACTAATCTATAATTGGATTTATGGATTTAGTTTCTTCAAACGTCTCATGAAGTTAACCTATCAGGTATGAGTGAAGGAAGAAAAGGTGTCCTTGATCATACTTGATCAAGACTAACTTAGCTACATGGAATGCTAGGAGCACTTTTTTATTTATTAGGAGTAAAGTAATTATTTTAGAGTTGATTTTAATAAAAGGTCTGACAGTCAAACCATTTATTTATCGGAAGTCTGAAATTTGAACACAATTAATCATGTAGGTAGGTACCCAAAATAAGTATATTATCAATATAAGCTACTGGTAAAGTTTCAATAAAATATCCATTACATTATATCGGTAATAAACACTTATTAAGAAAAAAAATACGTTATAATTAATTTTGAACAAAATCATAAAATTTTAACTCCAGTAAGTAAAACAGTGAGTCATGTGCAGTATAGAGATGCATCGTGACCTTCACAAAGCCGGAATAGGTCTTTTTTTGCGAAGATCATTCTCGTATCCTCTTCAAGCTAAATTAATTCAAGAACAAGCAACAATCCAAAGACAAACCTGGTTATTGCAGTTTAATTAGACTATATTACTAAAAATGGCTTGCCTAATGAGATTTTATGCCTATTTCGGAGTTTTAATACATTGTTCTACATAAAAATCTACATTTAAAATGAAATTTGTAGACATAAGATCTACATAATGGACATTATATAAATTGTAGTAACCTCAAGTAACAACGTGATTAAAATTTATGTGTTAAATAATTATCAATAATGGATATAGATGTTGCCAAAACAGATGAGGAAACTATAAATTCTACACGTTTTTGGCATTTAACAAATTGAATTCTTGGTTTCATATCCAATTAAGACCACATTAGTTTACATTAGTTAACATTGACAAATCACTTGATAAAATAAAATAAAATATTGCGAAATTGATACAAGCAGCTACGGTAAAATAAATATGAGGATACTTAATCTTACTAACTAAATTTAATATAGTATAAAAGATATTTATACTTTGGTACATACAATTTTTGCAATCAAAATATTGGTAGGTATTGCAAAACAGTTCAAACAAATCATCAAAATTTAAATTTTGTCGAGGTGTCAACAAATATTTGATTTATGTGTTACAGTTATTGAATTTATTCAAGTAGTTCCAACTGTTTAAACATCTCAAATTTGGAAAAGTTTAGCTAAGAGATTCAAACATACCTTCAAAGTTCTCCAAGTAAAATTCCACACAAAATTCTCCAAACTAAATGATCTGTCAACACAACACAATAACTGAATTTCGCACAGATGATTGTTTGTAAAAACGTTTACAAAACAATTCGCTTATTAGGAAACTGTCAAGTGAATGAATGATGTGTAAGAAGACCCAAGCGTTCGTTCACACTGGTGGGAACTCGGCACTCAACTAAGATATTTTGTCGACGACGCGCCTCCGAGCCGGTCAAACATCACGACACTCACGACTCCTCATTCCACACAGATAGCATCGCCTAGATTTATCTTCAACGCTGCTCTCCTATCGCAACTTTCAAATCTATTCCATGCTTCCACAGCAATGTAAGTGGTATGAAATGAATTTGCCGTTCAAGGAAGTGGTTCTAGTAAAGCAAACGCGATACGTTGTCAGGCGGGATTTCTCGCACGTGAACAAATTCGATTCAGGAATGAGATTATAATATCCCAGGTGAAATTGTAGAGGTAAACGTTTCCCATAGACGCACCCTAAAATGTGGGGAAAATATTCAAACATGATTTTAAAAATTCAGAAGAGGAAATATATTCAGTTATTTTCATTGAGGATTTTTTTAAACTTTATTTTATTTTGTTATAACTTGGGAATCTATAACATCTAATAGGTATCTATCATTATCAGTCACTAATTAGGTAAGTACTACTCAAATTAAAACAAACATAGTTAAAATAGTTACGTTTTAATTTTTCTTTTTATTAAATTAGTTATTATATATACCGTATTGTATACTTCTTCTTCTGTCGAGTGGGTATCGAGTCTATCGACCCGATGAACCCTGGTGTCAGAGTTTTTTAAACCGCCTAGTAGCACAGCTAACAGGCCTCTGACATGGTTTGAGTAACGACCACTATCAAAGACAGCGACCGGGACCGACGGCTTAAGGTGCCCTCCGAAGCACGAAATCTTTTTCTTTTCGGACAATCAGGTGATAAATTCTCAATTATCAACTTTGTGTTTCCCCCCTGGGAATCGAACCCAGGACCTCCGGATCGGGAGTCCATGGCACTAGCCACTAGACCACGGAGGCAGTTATTGTATACCTACTCATACCAATAAAATTCCCGTTTAGAAATGTGTTGACCAGAATTAACTCCTAATAAAATGAAATTGACATTGGTCACTTACAAGAAATTTGACATCTGATACCGGTGATTAAGCGCAGGTTGACACTATGCTATGTCATACCGTTACAAAACTACATTAGGCTTTATTTCCTGTAGTTTAAAGGTCATATTTCAGTCAAAGTGTAAACCTGCGTGCTGATTTGTAAATACGTGTCCAATGACGTGAGAAATATTATTCCTATATTATTTAAACATTTCAATGCAACTTTGACCGTTGTAAATTCTTTACAATTTGAAGGCATCGCATATTTGAAAAGACGCATATGGAGTACGTAAATAGTATACTAAGTTTTCAAGTCGCCTATGATTAGCACTGGTCTCTGACATGACTTAACTACTAATATCAACGGTATTAAACGATATTCACCGGGACCAACGGCTTAACGTGCCTTCTGAAGCACGGAAAAAGCGCTGAATAAACGTAGAAATATAATTCGAAAACCGAAAAACACATTGGTCGTGGGTACCCCCCCCCCCACTCAAGAGGCAGCAGCCCTATCCACTACACGACCGGGCTGTCTTATATAGGACGGATTTTAATAGATCTGTTTAAAATCTATAAGCGCGCAAAACTTTAAAGGTACATTATACCTTTTATTAGCACAACCCAAGTGCCTTCTCATTAGCAGGCTGTGTCTTACTTTCTCAAAAAGGGCATCAGCAAATGGTCTTGGGAGTGTTGCAACGAATGTATATGAATGACTCAAGGCTTCATCGTCTCCCTTTTTTACTCAATGAAATTGATTTTGTACACGTTGCGTAAGTTTTTGGGTGACTGAATGGAGTTCATGGCCCTTATGGTGTGGGAACAATTAATTTTATGGTCTCAATGCATCCAACACCTTATTTTATTATGAAGAAAATTACTTTTACAAATAGATACAGTCCGTAGGTGGAGATATTAATTTAAAGTTCATACCAACCAATTTGTACATAGAGGTACTAGTAATTATACATATATATGTTCCGGCTTGTGAAGTGTCAGTAAAATATAAAAAACAACGATAAACTAAGAGAAATGATATAATGTATTTATAATCCTCTTCAATAATTCTACCAAAGGGCATTAGACCGGAAATCACAATCATTCCTGATTCATCCGAATAACCGGTACCGTATCGCTGACAGAACTAGTTTTTGACATCAACTTATTTTTTGAGACTCTACTTTCGTGGTATTAAGATAAACGAATATGAAACTTTGGATTTGATTAAGCATTCGATTTTTAAAATCTACGACATAACTTCATATGTAACTTCTTTGACTGTATACATACAGCCCTAAACGGTTTGCAAACGTAACGTCAAACCTACGGAAAGTTAGGTGCGGAAAATTCGGAGAAACGCCATACACGACACAACGTTTCGCTAATGTGTCGCTAACTATTGTGTAACGGGTATTTTTCCGCAAGCATATTCCGAAAATAAAGCCGCTTACCATAGGAGTGTTCTGTCAGATCGGAAAATAAGGCTCTACTCTATATAGTCTCACGCATTATTTACTGCAGGTGTGTTCTGTGACATAGGAAAATGAGGCTCTACTCTATATAGTCTCATGCAAAAGTTACCGAGGTGTGTTCTGTCACATAGGAAAATGAGGCTCTACTCTATATAGTCTAACGCAGAACATATTTTTTTTCAATAAACATATTCTGGTGGAAGTTGTTTAGTTTCGTTGACTAAGCAACCCCTATCAGTTTGCGGGTCGCTGTCCCTTACACCCCGTATATTATAGTCCCACGCAGAACTTTCCGCAGTGTTCTACTCCTAGGAAAATAAGGCACTACTCTATAAAGTCTCGCGCAGAACTTACCGCAGGTATGTTCTGTCACATTATCTTAGAAAAATAAGGTTCATCTCTACTAGTGCCCAGCAGAACATTTTGCAGGTGTGTTCTGCCATATAGAAATAAGGCTCTAGTCTACATAGTATCTCGCAGAATTTTCCGCAGGTGCGTTCTGCCACATAGGAATAAGGCTATACTCTACATAGCCTCACGCAAAACTTTCCGCCGCGCCGGTTCGTTCTGTCACTTAGCTAAATAATACTCTACATAGCGGAGTGAGTACAGCCTTCCATAAAGTGGGGTCACTTCCTGAAGTGTCAGGGGGAAAGGGGAACGGCCAGCAATCCGATTATACCTGCTAATATCGATCGAGCTACTCTTCCGTTTAGGTACGGCCGTGTGGGTGGGTCTAGTATACAAACCTTTTAATTAGCCACTTGTGCTGTAAAGTACTGAGTGCAGGTCAATAATGTACGTATATAAAATGCCTATGCTTACTTTAACCTTTAAGATTTTATACGTGTAAATACAAATAACACTCTTGTTTTTAAGTGATTAATAAAGAGATTCAATTTATCTATTTTGATCTATTTTGGAAGCCTGGTTCATTTTAGGATACTGTAGTGAATTGTTTGACATCCAAGGCCCGTATGGATAAAAAGCATTTGAGACTGACAGCTAGTTTGAGTCTATATCAGAAACGTCATTTCAGTACAATGTGACCTGTCAAATCCATACTTTATTTTGCTCTCAATCTTGAGATCGCTTTATAAATACGAGACTTAATGTGATCTAGTAGAATTTTACTATTTGCAGGACTTGTTCAATAGCCGTCACGTAACAAACTAAAAAAAAAACTGTCACGGTGTGTCCAGAAAAATGGTAATTGTATAGAAAACTCAGCCTGCTCTACGTACTGATAGAGCTTTGTACTAGTTACTAGCTCGCAACAATGACTGCCGCTGTTAGGTGGTTTAGTTTCCGCTTTCCAGCCTCCTGGTTTTACAGCAGATCAGCAAATATAATCGTTGGTAGTGTAGGAAGTTTAATGTTTATTTTTTATTTAATGTGAATGAGTGTGGTTGAGTTTGAATTTGGTTTTTGTGTATAATAGTGCCCTTTGCCACATGTAAAAGATAAAAGTGTAGGTACCTAAATACAATATTCCTTTGCTAAATACCTGTAAATCAATTTGTTTCAAGCTGAAGTGTCAAGATTATTAGTACCGATTAGCTTGGACATATTAGAAACCAATTAGATGCAGAATAATCTAGGAAATGCATGAAGCATTGATGGGTTTATAGTTTAATACGTAGGTACTAGATACTTGGCTCTTAGTGGAACACACACGTTGGAAACTGGCTTTATACAGATCCATTCTCTAGGTATCCCAGACTCCTGGTACAGTATATTTTTATTTAAAAAAAAATTTGTTCTTCTTATTCTTAGTTAAGGCAATTAACTTGACTCAGAATGACACAGTCAGCTCATCGAAAAATCTAAATTAATTTCATGCATAAGTGTAAATTTTCTTGAAGAATACTGATTTTTAAACTGGGGCTTAAAATTTTGTTGTAAGTTTTGTTGTTGTAATGGCATTTTGATCTGTATAAAGCTAATATCACGTCTACTGTAGCCCATTAAATAATATATTTAAACGTGGCCGATCATGCATAAAATGAATTGAGTTTTTACAACGTCATCCAACTTATAAGGAAATCGATTTTACACCTGAACCGCACCACGTAGGTAAGATTTGTAAGGAAAAATATTCAAGGTTTAGATGTGTTTGCTTTGAATAATAAAAACCCAGTACTTGGAGATTGCTATATTTGAGCATTTGAACAAAACATTAACATAAAATTTCTATAACAAAAAGTATTATGTTTGTTGGACGGACAGTCAGCTAGAAGCGTTAAAACGTCTGCCCAAATAGTTTTGACACCTGTAAATCATGCCACATGTTGCGTATTAACTTTACCCTAAAACGAAGCCAAAAATATCTACTCCAAATAAACCTTTCAAAACATCTTGAAAGTGTTAATTTTTTGTGTTCTTTTCTATAAAAGATGGGTTGATTATGGACTGCAGATGTGTAGTCAATGTAATATTTAATCTGGTTCAGTATCGTCCATCGTGTCAAAAGAAATTGAGAATAAAATGAAAACACCTGGTATTTTTTTTATATTGCAGAGAAAATATAACAACTTGAAAAAAAAATGGTCTATACATGATTCTGACCCTGTTGCCAAAATAGAAAATGAATGGTGACTACAGACTACCCACACACTCCGTACATTCGTTTCGTTAGATTTCGTGAATAAAGACCGTAAAGTCGTTTATAGCTTTTAGTATCATCACGAAACATTAGCAGATTCGTACCACTCCGCAGAAGACCTTGAATTTCCAGGGTTATTTTTGTTGGTAAAGTATTTTTGCAAATACTGCACCCCCACAAGGATTCCGATGGCGGTGCGAAGCGAATGTTTAATTTAGAATAAATTCAGAAATAAAATTGTGAGTTGAATTTCGTTCAGGAAATTTGCTAAGCGCTTTGCTGCCTACACAGTTTGCACGGATTTTATATGACGAAATTTCAATATTTGGTATTATTGTAAAGTTATTTTATACCTACACGGAGAAATTTGGGGGTCAAAGCTGTCCGCGTCCGTAGGCGAGGCCCTTTTCTGGGCCTCTTACTCGAGTTTCCCTACACGTGGCCCCTGGGCAGTGCAAAATGGACAGCACTCTCTCCGGTGGTAGGCTTCGGCCGCGGCTGGTTACCACCCTCCTAACTAAATAATGTCGCCAAGCGGTACCGCCGTGTTCCGACATGTAGTAAGGAGAAGCCAGTATGGAGGTTGGGTCTGTACAGTAGTACCGCGGCATATAGCAGGTCGGAGTGGCTGATTGTTGCGACAACGAGTGGCTGGTTCTGGAGGCTAGCGGGATCCGAAGCACGGTGCACCGCTGGCCGACCGTAGGAAGTTGAGGGCCCAAGTAGCGGGAAAGCCACCCGCGAAAGGCTGCCCTGCCACCTCACGAAAAATCCCGGGATGCTCCACCTTGCCGGTTGGCGACCGGATGGGAGGACCAGGTGGCAATCCCCGGGGGGGTTCGGGCGTCCCCGCGGTCTCCAAGCCAGCTATCTTTGCGTGTGGCTGCAATCAGCTCATTTTCTAAGCTTATTGCAACGCGGTACCTCGTACAACTGCCTTCCTCCTGCCTATTCACTTTTTCCCCACATCACCAATTATGAAAACACACAAAAAACGGAAAATGGTTAAACAGCGGTTGCACGTCCTCCCACTTAAAGTGCACCTCTCAAATATTCGAGGCTTGCACTCAAATCTCAACCCCGTCCATCACCATCTTGAGACTGAAAAACCGCATCTGCTGTTCCTCACTGAGACGCAGATCAATTGTCCGGCTGACGCGGCGTACCTCAGCTATCCCGGCTACACACTAGAACACAGGTTTCTACCTCGTGCCGGAGTCTGTGTGTACGCTCGCGATGACATTTGCATCAAGCGTCTCAAGAACCTTGAGGCACCAAGTTTTTCCGTATTGTGGGTACTGGTCGATACTGGTGTAGCTCAAATTGTGTATGCTTGCGTCTATCGCTCGCATAGTGGAGACACGGAGACAACCAAACTGTTTGAACACCTCAGTGAAGGTGCTGATGAAGCTCTGCAGAGATACCCGGCAGCGCAGCTAGTCATCCTGGGGGATTTCAACGCTCATCATAAAGAGTGGTTGTTCCCATACCTAGTGACCGATCATGCTGGGCGAGAGGCGCGCAAATTTGCATTGTCGCTAAATCTCTCCCAGCTTGTCAGCTGTGCAACAAGGGTCCCGGATATTGAGTCTCATACAGCCAACTGCTTAGACCTTCTGCTGACTACCGATCCAGACCGATACTCTGTGTCTGTTTCTGCCCCATTGGGCACCTCAGATCACTGTCTGGTGAAATCTGTATCAGTGTATTCACCACCCGATCAGGGCCCTTGTGGTAAAAGACGGGTGTGGCGATACAGGTCAGCAGAATGGGATGAGATGCGCCACTTCTTTGCTTCGTATCCTTGGCAGGACTGTTTTTCTTCAGGCGAATCGTCGAGCTGCGCGGATGCTATTACAGAAGTCATACGTCAGGGTATGGAGTATTTCATACCGTTCTCTGATATTCCTACCGGTAGCAAAGCTCGCCCGTGGTTTAATGCTGACTGTAACTGCGCGGAATCGCAGAAACAGTCGGCATTCCTTGCTTGGGCTGATGCTCGTGCACGCAAAGCTCCGAATACTCGCGATCTGAAGAAAAACTATAACAAAGCCACCAAGTTAAGCAAAAAGGAATTACGCAGGGCTCGATTCGCCCACATAGGCCGAGTAGGCGCTAAGCTTGCTTCCTATCCGGCTGGCAGTAAAGCATTCTGGTCGCTTGCGAAAGCAGTGGAAACCAATTTCTGCCAGCCATCTTTACCGCCTCTGCAGAGACCTGATGGGTCGCTTGCTCATACTGCGGAGGAGAAAGCCAATCTTTTTGCCTCCTATTTTGCGGAAAGTTCGCGTCTTGATGCCGCAGGTAAAATACCACCCCCGTTACCTCGTGTCGACTGCTCTATGGCAGCCGTACGCATCCGGCAAAAAGAGGTCCTTAAAACCATGCGAAATCTAGACGTGAATAAAGCAAGTGGCCCTGACGGTATCCCTGCAATTGTCCTGCGTAACTGTGCGCCTGAGTTGTCTCCGGTGTTGACACGCCTGTACCGCCTCTCACTTGAGACTGGTGTTGTCCCCAAATCGTGGAAGCTTGCAAATGTGCAACCTGTACCCAAAAAAGGTAGTCGAGCAGACCCTGCCAACTATAGACCCATATCGGTAACCTCTATACTCTGCAAGATTATGGAGCGTGTACTGAATAATCGGCTCCTGGCATACCTTGAGGATAATGATCTCCTTAACGATCGCCAATACGGCTTCCGCCGAGGGCGATCGACGGGGGACCTCCTCGTGCATGCCACTCACTTATGGAGCGAGGCTATCGAGAGACATGGTAAAGCACTTGCCGTGTCTCTGGATATCTCCAAGGCCTTTGACAGGGTCTGGCACGCTAGCCTTACTGGCAAGCTTCCCGCCTACGGGTTACCTGCTGGCCTTTGCAACTGGATTTCGGACTTCTTGAGTGAACGATCCATACAAGTGGTCTTAGAAGGCTGCTCATCCGGACAACAGGCTATTGATGCCGGAGTTCCTCAAGGTTCTGTCCTGTCTGCAACCTTATTCCTGCTGCATATCAACGACATGTTGACACCCGATACCTTTGGGTACGCTGATGACAGCACGGTTGTTGACAGATATCTGTCCAGTGCAAGGGCCAACAGTGAAACAATCCAGTCTTGTCGGGAGTCCATAGTGGATCGTCTGAACTCATCGCTAAGGGTGATATCCGAGTGGGGCGATGCCAATCTCGTCAAGTTCAACGCATCCAAAACCCAGGCGTGTCTATTCTCGACAAAACGGAGTCCTTTTAACCTGGCTCCAACTTTCCGGGATGTATCCGTACCGATTTCTGACCATCTTGAGCTTCTTGGTATGAGCCTTACGTCCGACTTGAACTTTGGACGTTACATTGAGTCTCTGGCCACAACAGCTGCCAAAAAACTTGGTATCCTCTCGAAGGTGAGGCGATACTTCACACCGGGACAGCTATTGCAGTTATACACAGCTCAAGTCCGATCGTGTATGGAGTACTGCTGCCACCTTTGGGACGGTTCAGCTAAATACCAGCTGGCTGCCTTAGACTCAATCGAGAAACGTGCTAAGAAGCTCATTGGAGACTCAGCACTGGTTGAGGCAAAACTACAGAACCTTGAGCACCGTCGCAGAGTGGCGTGCATGTCGGTATTTTACAGGATACATTTCGGGGAGTGCGCGTTAGCACTTCATGACCTTATACCCCCCTCCCCTTTCCATCTCCGGAGCACGAGGCGTGGACAGGGGTTCCACCCTTATGTCGTGGATATACCACAAATTCGCACGAAGCGGTTCGCTTCCACATTCTTAATGCGAACGGCTAAGGAGTGGAACTCCCTGCCGGCGGATCTGTTTCCGGAACAATATAACCTGGGCCTTTTCAAGGCGAGAGTGAATAGGCACTACATAGGTGAGTATGCTCCAACATAGTCCGCATCGTCACTTTCCACCAGGTGAGATGGCGGACAAATGCTCGCCTATATATATAAAAAAAAAAAAAAAAAATTTCATTTCATTTTAGTTAAAGTGAGATGATTCTACTCATGAAACTGAAAATCTTTACTCAAGGCAGATTAAGTCTAAAATATATTATCAGTATCACTACATAGTATAAAACAAAGTCGCTTTCTCGGTCTCTATATCCCTATGTATGCTTTGATCTTTAAAACTACGCAACAGATTTTAATGCGGTTTCTTTTAATGAATAGAGTGATTCAAGAGGAAGGTTTATATGCATAATACATGCATAATATAGTAGAGAAACACTGATGATTTCCGTGCAATACCGGGGAAGGTCGCTATTGTCAAATAAATTGGAGACACAAATGATGTGACGTGACGTGATTAAGTAATTTTTATAGGATGGCATTTTTTTGTAGTTTGACCTATGTACGTTCCTAGGGGAAAGTTGTTTAATTTTATGGATTGAATCATTTGTATCTATAGAATGATCTCGCTTTGAATCGATTGACATATCTCCGCGTATAAACCCAATAGCAACTATCATCCTGTTAGAGCGTTTAAGCAAAAAGACGGATCCAGAGCACGTCTTTTTGCTGGTGGTGCTAAAACGAGTAGCACGGGATGCCTGCAGACCGCGGCACGTCAATATGATAGACTACCAGCTAGGGATCCGTTTCATAATGCTACCATTTTTAAATTATAAGCACAATTCGATGTACATGGCGTGAGTGCTTCCATGCTGCACTTGGAGCGATAAAAACATAGAATATGCCAGCGGCTTGAATTCCCAGGCATGCTGTAAATATCAGCAAGGTTTTTTGGGGTCGTAAATATAAATAAATTTCAAGATTGAGAGCAATACTAAGTATGGATTTGACAGGCAATTTTGTACCGGAATTACATTTCTGACTCAAAAGGTCGTTTTATATATACGAGTCTGTTATTTAGGCGATGGTCTGATCACTATTATACTAATCTTTCTTATAAGACCCTCAAAACTTGTCAGACGACGCGACAGAACGACCTTTGTTTAGGACGTTTTCGAGATTTTAATGGAATAATAAATGAATATACTTATTTCGTGGTTATCTCCCTAGTATCCTATCGGTTTATCGGCTACGCAATGTATATCGAATTGTACTTACAAATTGTTGTTTCATGTAGCGAGCTCCTGGTAGCTGTAATAGCTGGGTCCCTGACCTACCAAGGTTGTCTGGTGGTAAACTTGCTTTAATGTATGTAAAGTTAGGAACTCAATATTGACAATATACCCTAAGTCAAAACAAATAGCTGAATGCCTGGATTTAATAAACTAGCGGAATGCGTAGTTCACAAACTTTCGAAGGTTGTGTAACGGTACCTAAAGTTGGTTTACTGGCAATGTTTGAAGTTAAAACAAATAAATCATATATAATATAATGATAGCTAATTCAATTTGATTAATAAGTTAAAATAAGTTTCTTCCATGCTGGACTGGGAGCAAAAGAAAAACATATAATGTGCCAGCTGCATTTCCTCCCGAGCATGCTGTAAAAACCAGCTAAGGGATCCGAGGGTTTCAGTATATTGCAATTTAGGCGATGGGCTGACAACCTGTCACTACAGTAATATACCTTCAAATGTATCTTAAATAACCCTCAAAAGTTTGTCAGACGTGGCGGAACGATTTGTTTGTTTAGGTCGTTTACGCTCTGCCTACCCCATTAGGGATATAGGCGTGATTATATGTATGTATGTATGTATGTTAAAATAAGAAATGCAATAAAAAAGTCGTATTTTCCCATTAAGTTAGAGATCTCCCATACCCAGAAACCTTTACCCAAATCAAAATAAAAACAAAATCAGGATATCTGAGAACAACAAGTCTATGTGACAAACAAGCGTTTTAAAGTTACAAGTGTCCGTAATAAACGGGTTCCTGAGCCCCAAATTTTTACTGCTATACCTAATGAGGATAAACTCGCTAGTTTCATAGAATTTGTCTCAAAATGTCTACATATTTTGTCTCAAAATGTCTTGTGACGATTCATTCGTACCGAGTAATAGGTACTACGGCATTTGCTTTGATGTGTTTGTTGATGGTGAAATCATTTCCAAATCTAGTAGAGACCGAACTAAATTTGGTGTGCAATGACAAAACATGACCTTTGTGCTTCCAAGTTGTCTCCACATTCGCCCATGCACTATCTTAATAGCACAGATTCAATGCTACACTTTATGTCAATCAACGCTTAAATGCAGCAACACACAGGCGTCACTTACTGCGCGCAAGGTTGCGGTCAACACGCGCTGTCGCGTACTGGCAGAGGGATGCGCCGACGTAGAGTTAATCGCTATGCGTGCATAGAGCGTAAGGGGACGCATGTTGTAGGCAATGCAAAAGCATTGACAGCGTGTTGAGCGCAACCTTGCGCGCAGTAAGTGACGCCTGTGTGTTGCTGCGCTAAGCACGAAATCTTTTTATTCTGTAGAAGAAACAACTTTATTTCAAAACACATAGAGGTTGTTGCGGCGTACCGAATTGGTGGCAGACTGGAAGACATTATATTCAAATAATCGTTTCATATTTGGACCGAAGAATGTTATTGTTGTGCCGTAATTAACAAAGACAATCAGAGTGTTTAACCTCCGCTTGACACATACAGGTGTTCCCATAACTTTGTTTTGAAACATTATTTTTGTGTTCAATGGTCCTTTATGTCGCAATTTTGTGTGAGATTTTTTTTTGAGAATAGACAACTTCGCAGTTATTTTGTTTTTGAATAACTTCAGACGAAGCTCTCAAGACCCAATGTCCGGTCAAGAGATATTATTTTTGAATAAGCGGCATGATGCTTTGATTTCTTCTGAGAAATCGTCTTCTGTGATTTACGATACGGACTTATTAGCTCTAACTTTGTCAATTCCATACTTGATTTCATATTATATTTTATTTTCGTATCTAACAGACGAAAAATTTTATGGTTACTTACTTTGGAGTCGTTTCCTAGTAAAATATTATGCTAATAAATAAAACCTTGACTTACAACACATCATATAAGTCAGCCTAACCTAATAAATGTTTTTATATGAATCTGAAATGAGTAACTACGAAGTAAATGGATGCTCAACTTGGTGTTGCACTACGGTACGCTCAGAACTTTTAAAAACATTGCATATTTTATTTTACAGAGTAATTAGTGCTATCGCGAATCCAACTAAACGCAACCCAAGAGGTGCTATTCCACAATAGTGCTATAGTAGTGCTATAGTGGTGCTATAGCGGTGCTATAACGGCCCTACAGCACTAACGACGCCATTTATTGTGGAAAGCCCTGCAATTATACCACGACCACGAGCCCCTTATCTTGAGAGCATGATGCCGTGATATATGCACTGCCTACCTATAGCTGTGTACCTAAAACCACTGTTGGAAATCCCAGAAAGATTATAAAGGATATGTTGTGTCAATCTTTCTTATAGATTGTGTGCTTGTAACAACAGTAGACAAACTAGGAAAAGTTGTGAAGTAGGATGTGATTTATGCTGACATCACTTCTTTCTACAACTTAGAACTGGTAATAACATGGTTTGAAATCCAGGCAGGATGTACTTGTTTAATAATATATAATTGGAATGATATAATAGATATCAAAATAATGTTTACCTCCTACCTTAAGTTATGTACTCGAAACAACTGCGGGTAGTTCAAGAGTGAGAACTGTACTTGTATGTGTTATTTAAGTGAGTCTTTTACCTGTAAATAAATAAATTAGTTAAAAGTAAATACAATTTAACTGGGCATGATTTATGCAGAGACACATCACATAATATTTAAAAAAATGTTTGCCTCCATGTAAGTGCATTATAATTTCTATAGTGATTATCTACATGCGCTTTGGAAGCTCAGCTAATGGAACCAGGGCTTAATAACTGTGCTTTATACCATAGCTTCTATACAATCCGCTTCGTTCCCAGAGATGCGCAAGCGCACCTGCTCCTGGACTATTATTACTAACCACAAATATCGTGGCCCTTTCAACGATGCTGTGGGTAGTTTTTGAAGTATACTGCTGGTTTATATGATCGTACAGGAAACTAAAATTAAAAGGTATGTTACAAAAGGCAGGAGGAGACTAAAAGCAAATCGGCCAATTATTTTATCACACATTTTCTTGACCCGTTTTCATTATTTTCGATACTAGCTTTGTACATTTTTATAGCTTTTCATTTTTGTTTTTCAACTTCTGAAAATATTTCGTTTTGTTTTTCAGTTTACGCTATACGAAGAAAAAATATTAACAACGTTTTGCCTTTTTTTATTTTTTTTTATTGATTAGCATAGATAAAACGGCAATGGACAACATGACTGGTAGTCGTGACAACCCATGCAGGTTTGCAGGTGACTATTGAAGCAAATGGGCATAAGATTCCAGACTAGAATTACGACGACATACAATTACTTGGTGAACGTTTTGTTGCAGTGTTTTAAAAAGACCCTCTGGTTTTTTGCTGACATGTTTTGCTCTAGCTTTAGCAGCTTTTTTTTATAATTTGCTTACTGCTTTTTCTTAGCGTGTCGATGGAACACGAGAAATTACTTCGTAGCGGCCCAGAATTCAGCCACTTGTATTGCGGATTGACTGCCGTCCATTAAATCCGCTGGCGTGCAAGTGTTGGGGCACGCCGAGCACCATGTTAAGTGCACTGCACCGCAAACATAGTCCACATCAGAGCTAGCCGAAAATCCCCACATGACCATGTTCTCCTTACTTCTGCCAACCTGAATGCGAAGCCTGTTTAAGGACTTCCAAATCGGCCCCAATAGTTCATGTCCAGGAGGGAGATTTTCGGCAAACGGGACAAAGGGAGTAGGCAGAGAAGCTTTTTCGCACCAAAGTTCACATCTTACTGCTTAAGTGCTTGGTGGTGCTTGTATTCTGATGGGGTTTGTTTTTGGAGCAAAAGTTTCAGTTTTTTTATCTAGGCATTTGTATATCATATAAAAAGCTTTTACACTAGTTATGATATTCAATGAACATACTTAAATTAAGTACATTAAAAATATCACGCATTATGCAACGTGTATGAAAAAGTTCATTTATCCTGACTGTCCAATATTATATACAGAGTAGGTACTGTACAAAATTATATTTATTAAATTATAAATACTTGCAACGATTGTAAAAGTATGATAAATAAAATAAAATAATTATTGATACCTAATGAACGAAACGTCACAACACTGCGCATTAAAACTTACGATCCGTGAAAAGAACACAGACAATCAATTATTTCAGTGGAACTAATTTGTTAATTATCAAACCGGCTGTCTGTCAAGAGCAAGTTTCTTGACGAGGAACAAAGCGTGACGATGATGACTAAAATAGTCACACGGTTTTAAAAGTCCACTCACTATACAGAAATAACCAACAACAAGACCAAAATAAAAAAGTCTAATGTTCGGCGTTTTTCCACTAGACTGCACGGCAACGACACGGCAACGTCCCGATAACGTCCACCTAGTTCCAATCTGAGCGCAGACAGACTTTGTATTTGTACAAATATAAAACACATGCAGTTTCTCAGGCAGGCGACGGTACCGGTGGGAATCAATGCCGTGCCGTTGCCGTACCGGCAAATGGAAAAGCGTTCCATATAATTTCATTGACTTTCATAGATTATCTCTTCCACGGTACCGTCGAAGGTGCCGTGCCGTCGCCGTTGCCGTTGCCGTGCCGTCTAGTCGAAAAACGCCCGTTCTGTCGCTGCGTGTAGCCAGTATAACGTAGCAGCAAATTGATATTGCACAAAATATTCCACGACGTCTTATAAAAGTTTTTAATACCGCGATCAATTTCCGCTTGCTCATGATCAAACATTGAACAAGCAATCTTTGCCGTTAATACTTGGATGACTTGCCAGAATGTTGGTAATATAAACTTTTTAATTTGTTTGATCTCTTCTACGAACCACGTGGTTATTTATTACATTTTCTACACAAGTTATGTAATTACTTTATTACGACTTAATTTTGGGAAGCGACAATTAAGTTAAGAGAGTTTCTCATCGTTTGCTTTAGGTTAACAATCTGTTAGCTTAATTAATAATAATGTATGATAAGCACGTGATCTTTATCTTAAGGCTACTTTACACACGCCCGGAACTATTGTCTGTGTGAGTGAATACAGGTGTGGGGAAGACAACCTCGGAAGGCAACAGAGTTCACTGCTCCTCAGTCTATGCTCCAACGCCCGTCAAGCCAAAACCAGCTCTAACATAAAACATTTGCGATCAAATTCTCATAACCCCAACTTCACCGCATCCTGGCTAAATATTACAGCTTATAGACTGATGGAATAAGACCACCATCGGAGATTGAAATTTTGAAAATAAGGAAGCGTAATTACGAAGCCACGGAACCGTGAAGTGGAACCCAGAAGGGGTAAAATTACTAACGTACGGTGTAAAATTTTGACGAAGGGACACGGACAGACAAAGACAAATGAGGTGTTAGACGGACGGCGACATTTCGCCACGCTTATGTATTCAGTTTTGCCGAGTGGTCTCACCGGAGTGTTGCAACCGCATAAATTGGTATGACAGCACTCGCGACCGGTCCTGCCGAATGTCACCCACCGCATGCTAACCGCAAGTATTGCACGGCCCACCTGCTATACCGCTCGTATGACAGCAATATACGTGATTACCAAGACTTATCCTTGTGTCAATATCACAGAAGCAAGGAAAATTTCATTAAAATAATGTGTTTAATATTCAAATAAAGTAATATTCTCACGAGCAATCTGCATATTTAACGCCGTTCCCTAACATTGCATTGGGCTTCCAATTCCAATATTCAAAACACATCAGCGATTTGTACAGTAAAATGGCGTTTTAAGCCGAGCAACATCGGAAATCTTCCACAAAACATTATCGTAATGGACCTGAGAAGGAAAAATGCTTTTTTAAAATAAAAGGGTTTATTTGAGTAGGGGCAAAAATCTCGCTCCGTTCTTTTTGTTTTTTATTCATGCTGGGTTTTATAAAGGACTTTGCTCGCGGTTTTGTATAGGATATAGTGCCTCACCACTTTACCTATTCAGAGGCAAGAAATTTTAATGTCTTTGCTAATTTTATGAAACTTAAGTTGGTAATTTGATCTTCGGGTCACAGGTCTTGAACCGAGATAAACATTTGTATGCTAATGAAATGGTAGAGTCATTAACACGAATATAACTTTTTCAAGGACTTAACATACATATATATAATCACGCGTTTATCCCTAATGGGGTAGGCAGAGCGTAAACGACCTAAACAAAAGTCGTTCCGCTACGTCTGACGAGTTAACGTTAAACACCTTATTTCTACAGGAAAGAGCTTGTTATTCAAAAACCATGCGGCATTTATTTGATCAGATGTATTTCATCCAATTACTAGTACTCAAACAAGAAGCATACCTGATTACTTATTTTTACGAGCGGTATAGATCAAAGGCAAAGGTTCGTGCATGTCATAAATCCTCGTCTATGAGTACTGGCCGTTGTTCAACGAGCAATTATTTCTGACAGTTCCGTTCACGTGGCAATGCACTGCGACCCGGTTAGCACTGGCCAGTGGAATGGGAACCAGAGGAATTAGAAACGTATTTATAACTGAACTAGTACCACCCCCGCAGTCTATTCCTAAATCTACTACCTGCCAACTACAAATAAAAGTTTGCTATTTTGACGAAGCTTCACAACACAAACATACAACTAATGGACATAACGCAATATGACAACAATATTAGTCAACTCTTCTGTCAGCTCATTGTAAAGATCTTGTCAGCAACTTATTAAAAAACAATTCACTACTGATTATTATGTCTTCTTCTATTATACTTCCATGCTGGGCTGGGAGCGAGAGAAAAACATAGAACGTGCCTGCTGCATTTCCTCCCGGGCATGCTGTAAAAACCAGCTAAGGGATCCGAGGCTTCTAGTATATTGCACTTTAGGCGATGGGCTGACAACCTGTCACTAAAAAAATATACCGTCAAATCTATCTTAAAATAAATAACCCTCAAAACTTTGTCAGACGAGGCGGAACGACCTTTGTTTAGGTCGTTTACACTGTGCCTACTATGTATGTATGTCTTTTTCTATTCTGTGCTCCTGAATATTTACTTAGACTGTATCTACTCTGGATTTAATACCAAGTTAATAAAAAACGCATAGGTAATTGATCCGGGTTAAAACAGGTAGTAGGTCAAACAGGAATAGCCTGTAGTCCAAGTCAGGTGTTCGTTCCCATCAGCGTCCGATAAATAGGGCATTTAACTGCCTTCTTCCGCCAGTTATACTAGTTCACTTCTCCATCGGGTGGGTGTTTCCAATTTGACAAACTATTGATGCATGCTGGACTGGGAGCGAGAGAAAAACGTAGAATGTGCGAGCTGCATTTTCTCCCGGGCATGCTGTAAAAACCAGCTAAGGGATCCAAGGGTTTCCGTATATTGCAATTTAGGCGATAAGCTGACAACCTGCCACTACAGCAATATACCTACAAATCTATTTTAAACAACCCACAAGACTTTGTCAGACGTGGCGGAACGACCTTTGTTTGGGTCGCTTGCACTCTGCCTACCCCATTAGTGATAGGGGCGTGATTGTATGTATGTATGTTGACCCAGGCGTGACATCACCCACCCTCAGGGTTTTTAAGGCTCGTATTTATAAAGCAATCTCAAGATTGACAGCCAGTCGGACTTCGTATCAGATATGTCATTCCAGTACAAAATGGTCTGTCAAATCCATAATTAAAATTGCTCTCAATCTTGATTTTGATTTATAATTATGACCCTTATGGTCTGTACGTCTAAAAAGCTTCTGACTTGATTTGAAAATCTGCTCTGTGACCAATCATCCTATCAAGACAGATGGTTTAACGTGTCCTCCGAGGCACGGAATCCTTTTTCTTGACTAGCTATTAAGGGATTCAGATTCATTTGTTTTATTTGTCTATGTTTTAAGTTACATTACTATTATTACGCTGGCTCAGCGACCCTACGAAGATATTAAGTTGCGCCAGTCGTCCTTGTCTTGCAAGTGAATTACTAGTAATTATTATGAGATAAAATATCTTTAACCCTATTCAGTCTATATTGTCCGAATCGAACTGGAGTAGTGCCAGAAAGTGATATCTCCCTTGGTAATGGTAACGGAAGTACATGGCTCAGACACAGATTAGATAATAGTTACTACGTAAACCACGGAGGCAGTTAATACAGGTGTTCGTTCCCATCGCAGTCGGATAAATAGGGCATTTAACTGCCCTCTTCCGCCAGTTGGACTGGTTCACTTGGAATTATTAAGCCTTGAACATCTGGATTGCTTTCATATCTAAGTACTTTATTTCATAGCACTATTTAGTTATAATTGTAATAGCAGTTAGGATGATCAGTTACTTCCATGCTGGACTGGGAGCGAGAGAAAAACATAGAATTTGCCTGCTGCATTTCCTCCCGGGTATGCTGTATAAAACAGCTAAGGGATTCGAGGATTTCTGTATATTGCAATTCAGGCGATAGGCTGACAACCTGTCACTGCAGCAATAATACCCTACAAATCTATTTTAAATAACCCTCAAATCTTTGCCAGACGTGGTGGAAATATCTTTTTTTAGGTCGTTTACGCTCTGCCTACCCCATTAGGGATAAAAGCGTGATTATATGTATGATCAGTTATAAGTGTTCTGTTTTTATTGGTTACGCTTAAATTAAAATCTGGTTTCGTTGGCTCCGTGATTTTGATAACCGGTAAAGAATATTAATAAATTCCAAGTGTGAAGTTGATAGCGTTTGATATTAATTACCTACGTCAAAATCACAAACTAATTATAATCTATATTGGACAAGGACCATACAATAATTACTCTTTAATTATATTGGTACTAAATTAAACTTATTAGGACGGAAGTTAGATAGTTAGTTAAATGTCAAATTTATTATAAAAGCAATTAAGATCTTTACGGCCGGCTTTTGATTTTATAACATCCTAAAATCCCATATTTTTGAATGTGATTATTGGCTTCATCCTTGTTAATGAGAGGATATTATTCAAAGTTAGTTTTGTTGTTATAGACTATTGTATAGAAAAACATATTAGAGGTTAATTTCGCACTTCCTCTGCACGATTCTAAGGCAGGATTTGTAGGTCGAACATTACCTTTTGTTCTTCGTAATTTCCTAATGATTGAAGAACACTCTCGCGCCATTGTTGCCTCGTTGTTTTGCAAGTGCGTACTTTAGGCACTTTAGGGAAAGGAGAATAAATCACCCTGTCCTTGTTTTACTGTTGATCCTGACAAGGCAGTTTGTATTCCGCTTGCAAATGTGGGGTGGGTGAGGGAGTAGGGTTGCTTCTTCTTCTTAGCTAGTGGATTCTCGAGTCAAACAACAACCCGAAGAACCCTGGTGTCAGAGGTTTCAAACCGCCTAGTAGCACAGTTATTAGGCCTCTGACATTGTTTATATCCCACTAAGCACCCATGGTCCTACCCGCCTTGTGTTTTGAGTAACGACCACTACCGACCGACGGCTTAACCTGCCCTTCAAAGCACGGAATCCATTTACTTTTCGGACAATCAGGTGATTGAGCCTGCAATGTCCTAACCAAACCGGGGAAAACCTCACAAAGTGATAAATTTACGAATATCAACTTTGTGTTCGAACCTAGGACCTCCGGATCTTAAGCCCATGTCGTGACTCTGATCACTAGACCACGGAGGCAGTAGGGTTGCTAATGTTGCTATACAGATAATCAAAACAAACAAAACAGAACAAAAGCAATATTACTTTAAGTACCTGGCCTGGGAGCGAGAAAAAAACTAAAGAGTGTGCCAGGTGCATTTCCTCTCGGCCAAAACCAGCTAAGGGATCAGAGGGTTTCAGTATACTATAATTTATGCGACTGTCACTACTGCAATATATCTACAAACCTATCTTAAATAACCCTCAAAACTTTGTCAGACGTTCTGCTTACTCCATTAGGAATAAAGGCGTGATTATATGTTTGTATGTAGGCACTTGTACGGCTTCATTGGTTTGTGCCGGTCGGCTTTGCCACACATGTTTTAAGAACACAAAACCGGGCGACAGAAGCCGAGCGGTCCGATTATACCGGGTGTAAGGGACACTGTCCCGCAAACTGTTAGGGGTTGCTCAGTCAACGAAACTGAAGAACTATCACCAGGAAATGTATTTAGGAAGTGAAAAAAAATGGCTTTTCCATACAAATTCTCTGATCGAGGTGGACATTTTGTATGAAATAGCTAATTTATTTTGTTCACTTCCGACTGCCTCCGTAGTCTTGTGGCTTGTGCCATGGACTCCCGATCCGGAGGTCCTGGGTTCGATTCCAAGGGGGGAAACTCAAAGTTGATATTTGAGAATTTATCACTTTGTGAATATTTCCCCAGTGTGGCTAGGACATTGCAGGCTGAATCACCTGATTGTCCGAAAAGAAAAAGATTTCGTGCTTCGGAGGGCACGTTAAGCCGTCGGTCCCGGTCGCTGTCTTTGATAGTTGTCGTTACTCAAACCATTTTAGAGGCCTGATAGTTGTGCTACTAGGCGGTTTAAAAACTCTGACACCAGAGTTCATCGGGTCGATAGACTCCAAACCCACTCGACAGAAGAAGAAGAAGAAGAAGACTTCCTGAAATAAAATCCTGGTGGTGGTTGCTTAATATCATTGACTGAGCAACCCCTATCAGTTTGCGGTACGCTGTCCCTTACACCCCGTATGATGTAGCAACCCTAACGGGCCAACTCGGGCAATATTTTGTTTATACCTGCCGTTTGCGCCCCTAATGCAGATGTTCTGCAACGGTCGCTAGCTGAACATGAATTTGTAATTAAGGGTGAGGGTGTTTTTGTGGGTGAAATTCATAATTTGTGGAAGACTATTGGATATTTACGTACATATTGGTCAAAAATCACTACATAGTATAAAACAAAGTCGATTTCTCTGTAAATCTCTAAAACTACGCAACGGATTGTGATGCGGTTTCTTTTAATGGATAGAGTGATGCAAGAGGAAGGTTTATATGTATAATACATGCATAATATAGTAGAAAAACACTGATAATTTCCGTGCGAAGCCAGGGCGGGTCGCTAGTTCTATGATAAAATAAAGACGAGTCAAATTAAATATTAGGTACAGTTTTACGAGGTACAGTTAACTGTCATCGTAATGTTTCTTATTTATCTCCCTAGCCTTATCCCGTATCTCACGGGGGCGGCTAACTAATCTAGGGGATTTAACAAGGGTACTGGTTTGTACACAGAGCGACTGCCATCTGGCAACCCGGAAGCGAAACTAGACCGAATCCTAGATTAGGTCAGAGTTTTCTAGCCGCCAATGCTTACCACTGGCCTCTGACATGGCTTAACGACTAATATCTATGGTATTAAATGATATTAACCGGGATCAACGGATTAACGTTCCTATATTGGTCAAAATTCTATGATAAAATATAGATGAGTCAAATTAAATATCAGGCATTTACGAGGTATACCTGTTAACTGTCATCGTAATGTTTCTTAGTCATAGTAATTAAAAATTGTGCAATTTAAGTACCAACCTGTTTAATATCTTATTGCAGAAATAATTCCAAGGCCTAATACATTATAATAATTTAAAACCTGTCAACTTCAATGAGAATGTGCGACAAGAACTATGAACCCATGTAAGTGTCCTTTTCATTACCCAACTCACCTAAAAACAGTTGAATAATGGGCCAAAGTCCCTTTTTGGGTTAAGAAGCTCTTCTGACCTTTTTAAAAATGTATCTGTGGGCATTGGGGCAGCAGTCAAATAGGGTCCGCATACATTTTTTATGAGTATTATCCAAATTATATCAGGCAAGAGGGTTTTTGCTCTACTGACTGCGCATTTAATACCTATGGCCTTTTGTATTTTGCTTTTATAATATTACTCTGATATGAGATACTATGAAGGAGATACAATTGTCATTTTATGTGTGATTTATTATTTTTATTTTGATTACTGATCGTCAGTCAAGTACAATAATTCCGTACTAGATAAGATTATATTATAAATGTGCTAGTTAAGCTGTGGGTCCCGGTTAGTGTCTCGAGATGATTTGTTATACAGAGACCTATTAAAACTGACAACGCGTTTATTTATTCCGCTTTGTCTGACCCAAAACCCACAAAAAAGAAGAAAAATATATCAGTCCTTGTGCAAATTTGTCCAACCTTTGTGTACCATTAAAAAGGATTTGTTGGCAACATTACCCGCTATCTAGTGCCCGCATTCTGGCCGTATTACCCTATAAGGGAAAGCGGCGGATGTGGTCCAGGGCGTTTACCCCGTCTTATCACTCCTGTGTGCCTGGTAGCTTGGTACTCTTAGCTAATATGTCATCTTTATTGTTTCCTGTGAGGACGAGAGCATATCTTGTTATAATAATAAATAGGGGGACGCCGGACGATATTACGTTAAGTCGCTTATTTTTTGGAACCCTATAAAGTGACCAATTAAGGCGATAGTCTGACAACCTGTCACTAGAGCAATATCCTACAAATCTATCTTAAATAACTCTCAAAACTTTGTCAGATGTGTCGGAACGACCTTTGTTTAGGTCGATTACGCTCTGCCTACCCCATTAGGGATAAAGGCGTGATTGTACGTATGTATGTATATATATATTTTTAAATGTCCCAGATTCAAATTCAAATTCAAATTCAAAAGTCTTCATTTGTTTAGAATATAGGATTAATTACAATTTGATCTTATATATATAATTTACCGCTATATTCGACAATATGTTAGGTATACAAATTTCATAAAAAATCATAAAAATTAAATTATCCAGTATCGTTAAAAAGTCCCACCACTGTTAATATTACCCCTACTGGTATATCCTATAAGGAGAGGTAAAAAAAATATATTTTTTTTATCTATGCCTACTTGTGGAATACGGGGTTATATAGTTTGGGAATAAAACTTAAGTTTGATTTTGTACGAATATGACTGTTCCTCTATTTATCTTCTATTATGGACTGGGAGCGAGAGAAAATCATAGAATATGCCAGCTGCACGAGCACCCTGTAAAAAACAGCTAAGGGATCCGAGTGTTTCAGTATATTGTAATTTAGGCGATGGGCTGACAACTTGTCACTTCAGCAATTTCAAAATCTATCTGAAATAATCCTTAAAACTTTGACAGATACGGCCTTTGTTTAGGTCATTTACGCTATGCCTACCCCATAAGGGAAAATGCGTGACTATATGTATGTATGACTGTTCCCCTAGCCATACGTTTAGTGGACACTGGAATATTATTAAAGAACTGTTTAATGTATTTGAGTTAGCCAGTTTGTTTGATCGGGGCTTATCTGTTTTGGGCAGGAGTTGGCAAATAAAGGATTATTCCAGTAGCTTTTAGTAGCGGTTTAGAAGCTTATCAATAAGTGTACCTAATCTTAAAAATGCACGTGTGTCAATTTTCTAATCAGCTTGATGCTTTCCAATTTTAAGTATATTCTATTTAATATACGCAAAAAACGTAAACATTTCCGTATAATTCATTTATTATAATACCCTGAACATCAGCTATGTGACCTTATCCTTAATTATAACTTATCGCTTTGATTTTAGCTATAAGTTTAATTAGTACTGGAATCAAATAGCCTTGAAATTAAAGTTTCAATGCTTATTTCTGTTTTTATCTGTTTATTGAACACAGAAACATTTACATACTGGACTGGGAGAGAAAGAAAAACATAGAATGTTCCAGTTGCTCTTCCTCTCGGGCATGCTGTAGAAGTCAGCAAAAGGGAAAAAAAGGGAATCGAGGGTTACAGTGTATTGTCATTTAGGCGATGGGCTGACAAGCTGTCACTACAGCAATACACATTACAATCTAAAATTGCCCTCAATTTATGTCAAACGTGGCGAAAGCGCCTTTTAGGAGGCGTTTTACGTTCTGCCTACCCCGTAAGGAATAAAGGCGTGATTTTATGTATGTATGTATGTATGTAGAAACATTTACAGGCACTGCTTATTCCTAAAAAGAAATTTCTTACAGCAGACCTAGTAAGCGACATTGCTAATTGCTTACGTAAAAATAAAATGTATTCTTTAAAATTTCAAAGATATTTAATTTCTTTGTGTGATTTAAGTAACATAAAAGTTAACCCAAACACGTGCGAAGGCAGGAGATTCTATTATATTATGAAATAACAAAAGCTTTCTCCATCTGTAATTTCTTTTCAAATGACAAATAACACAAAAGCTTATTGAACTCATAGTAGAGTCATGTTCTCCTTATTGCCCTGTCATAAGTCTTCATCTCATATTTATTACTGGAGAAATTAGATCATGAATCGTTCAATCTTACTGTCTTGGTGACAGATAAGACGAGATATGCTTATGAAGATAAAGGATAATTGGGTCGATTCTGAGTAATTTAATGTGGTTCTGTTACTTTCTTTAATATAATAGAAATGTGATTTCCGATTAATTTGACGTTAAATTAGAGAGCATTCATTCATATATAAATAATTATCACGTCTTTATCCCTAATGGGGTAGGCAGAGCGTAAACGACCGAAACAAAGGTCATTCTGCCACGTCTGACAAAGTTTTGAGGGTTATTTAAGATAGATTTGTAGTTATATTGCTGTAGTGACAGGTTGTCAGCCCATCACCGAAATTGCAATATACTGAAACCCTCAGAGCTGGGTTGTACAGTATGTCTGGGAGGAAATGCAGCTGGCAAATTCTATGTTTTTCTATCGTTCCCAGGCCAGCATGGAAAAAAAGCAAAAATACATCAGTAAGCAAATAGTTGGAGATCGTTATAAAAAATATGGTCAACAGCAAAATATACCGAACTTCATTAGGCTGGTTGTATCTAATAGAAGTGTTACATTTCGCTAATTTGACTATTGCTAAAATATAGGAATTAAGTATTTTATTTAACATTTCGATCAATAAGTTTTCAAACTTTAAACTATTAATATTTACAGTTAATGAGCGCACCAAAATAAACCAAGTAAGTTTATCGAGGCAATACATCTTCGAGATTACGATGAGATGTCTATGGCCGTCATCGGCAGCGTAAGGCGGTAGTTCCACCGTGGAATTTAAGTACCAACCAGATACCTCCGGGCAAAAAATAATAACAAACTAACATCTCAAGAGAACTGGTTCCCGACCGGCTCGATAGACAGATACACATACACGCAAAAGCCCGGTTTTTGTTGCTCTAACAACGGGGATAAAGGAATGAATGATGGCCTACGATCTAGCGATAATGTTGCGGATGAGTAGAAAGAAAATAATTAAACGCAAGAAATTCTATTCAAAGACAAAGCGCTAAGGAATGTTCAAGTAAGAATTTGTTGTTGCGACAACACAAAGAATCATAAAACTTCGTTAGCGGATAACTGAGATATTTCTACAAAATATGCAGGAAAAGTGTCTAGTCTATAGTGTTACTGTTTACTAGAAATGCATTAGGAAAAAAGAAAATGCTTACCTCTTCAAACAGCAATTAGCGTGCCGGCAAACCAAAGCAAACGAAACCAAATTTGTCACAGATATTCCTCGGATTATGAAAGAAAGCGAAACTGAAACTTTGTTGTCTTTTAGTCCAGGGTTTTGTTAGTTCACTCCCATTCACTCCACGTATCGTCACTGTTATTATGACGAAGTAGGAAAGTATAAGTTCGGCAGTACCGCGTGATAGAGACGTAGAGACCACGTGAACGTCCGTTTGCGACTGGTGAGCCGAAGCGGACGGACGCAGTGTGCGGCCGCCCTAACGTATAGCGGCGTAACTTGATAATCGATAAAAAAGTTTGTGAATATTGTCGTAATGTAAGCTACCCCGTAAGTTACTTTAGAAGCTGTTAGGGAAATTAAGAGCTTGAAGGCGAGTTAGGGTCACGGCAATTTGTATTCTCTAAGAGTAATTAGTCAAACACTAATAACATACAAATTACAAGTCAGGTTCATAAATTTGATAGACTTCTACAAGTTATGTTTATTTTAGTATTTTTTTATTTAAAACTATACAAAGGCATGCCTGAGTCAGTTTCATATATTTGATGGACTTCTACAAATTATGATTATTGTGTAATAAATACCTCCTTTTTGTTAATAATTGGAGCAGTCTTGTCTTGAACTCGACGTTTTGTTTTTAAGACCTGCGTGCTTGCTCCCACGTAAAAGAAACTTATTTTTTGAGTTATACAACTTTGCCTCACAACCAAACACGCATCAAACTAAATGAGTAAATAAAATCAAGGAAGTTTTATTTTTCTTTGCAAATATGTCTCTTGGTTGCAGTCAAGATATTTGCATGCCATTGCGTGTGGGAAGTATAAAAAGTACTGTGCACTTTCCTTTGCACATGTGCATCGGTGCAATGACGTAAATTTTATCTACAAATATGCAAGTGCATATTTTGTTGAGGCAAATATATAAGAACATTTTAATTAGTACCTACATCATCTAGGTAGTCCCTAGATATAAACATGGGATATAATAGTACATTACTGCGAGGTCCAAAAACAAGAGTAAATTTGGAAGGCCGAGACACAGTCGAGAAGTGTAGTACTTTTCTCTCATTTTGCGAGGAAACTAACAATACACTCAAAAACAAACACCAAACTTACGATTCCTTTGACGTTTAAGATTTGCATAACGCCTTTACAGGCGCACATTCCATTTATTCATTCATTGCATTTTGTAAATTTAAAAAGTTGTGATACAATGTGACCAAAAAGCACCTAAACCATACTAATGTGTCCTTAAATACTTTGTGAAGCGGTTGTTAAAATCATTACTGTCGCTTGGAGAAATTGCTGGCGGGCTTAGTGCGAATCTGATGACCGAGAAGAGTGAATGTAGGTTTTTTTTTAATAATGAAGCTTTTTCCGAGCACATGGGAGAAAACTCTATAAAACACTCTAACAGATGTCATACTATAAATAGTTATGACAATACATTGTACTAAATATAATATAGTACGACATCGGATAATTATAAATACTATCCAACAAACTAGATTCGAAAAATATTTTTTACAGTCCCCTTTAGTTATCGTCTGATTTCAAATTTATGAAAATATTATTACCTTAATCTTTAAAAAAAAGAATGAAATCAACGTACAACGCTCACGTAGCCATGATGTGTCCATTTCTGCTCTATATTGCAAAATTCGCAACAACATTTCAACAGCTCTGAAAAAATCTCGTACAAAAGTCCGTGACTGAAATAAAAATGAAAAGCAGTAGAGTAGTACAATATACTGTAGGATATTGATTGCAATTTTTTTTAAAGTTATTTTTGCAGTCCATTGCAAGACTGCTGTAATCCACACTTTTACGGGGTGTAAGGGACAGCGTCCGCAAACTGTTTGGTATTGCTCAGTGTCATTGACTGAGCAATACCTATCAGTTTGCGGGACGCTGTCCCTTACACCCGGTATTGTGAAGAGGAATGTTTTGTAAGTAATTTTTGTTAGTAAATTCAAAAACTGATAAAATCGATTAATTTCAAAAATCTTATAACACTACAACAAAAAGTAACTTGATTTGTCGCCCACGGGAATACTTAATTAAATCCAAGTAAATAAACGATTGAAAATCTACTTTGTCAAGAAAATCAACACAGCAATGCATGCTGATGTGACTTTTACAGCTATGGGTATTTCAGAAAAGCGATGAAAAGGAAATCTCTAATGGATATTCTGGCATTCACTGACGGCCCAAATGAGTGATGGTTGAAAGCTGGCCCGCTCTTACGTCCATACTAATATTATAAATACGAATGTAACTCTGTCTGTCACGCCAAAACGACTGATCGGATTTCAGTGACAGCAGAACGATAGATGGTAACATAGAGCCGTGTCTACATAGGCTTTTTTACCGGGAAAATACAATACAATACAAAATTATTTATTGCACAAAGAAACAAATACAACAGAAATAAAAAGGAACAAACGTGACAGTACAATATAGGCGGGCTTATTGCTAAAGCAGCAATTTTAACCAGGCAACCTTTGGGTATAGAAATTGTAGAATCAGAAAGCGGGAAAATACGTCATTCCTATGACAAAATTAATTTTCCCTTGGAAGAAACCGCGGGGTAGAAAACTAGATCTTAATATACTCTTTCTATTGTTGAGTAAACACAATAAACAGAAGCTGTAGGGTAAATGAAACGATCTTAGGCTGTCAGAAACAGTACAGCCTTTGATTGATGCTGAGTTTATAGTGTGTCAAGCTTCATTAGCATCAATCATGTTAGTAAACAGTTGGTTTGGTTCCTTATTCTTGGAAATTGGAACCAAACTTAGTTTCAGCTGTGGAACATTTACGTTTCACAGTTAGGGTTAAAGAACAGTTAAGTCTCATGCGGGCCCCCTTGGTAATTGTATTTGGCAGAAACGATGTTGCAATTTAATTGTGTTACATAAATAAAGAAGAAATTATAGGTTTCAATACAATAAAATAATCATGACTATAAAATCAAAAAAGTAAACGAAGCACAAAGGCTTTTAAAACTTCAATTACATAAATACACTTCCAGCTCCTATGGTTAAAGTTACATCACCTTTCATTTCCATTGAATCGAAATGATAATTGTTGAGAATCAAGGGAAGCGTATGGTGTATTGTGCTTTAATTTTAACACCATTATGATTCTTCTTACATAAGATATTACGCTGTTCGCACCTGTGTACAAAATAAAGATACACGTTTAACCATCGAATACTTAATGTATTCAAGTCAAGCCTGTACTGTGAGTTATTTTCATTGTCATTTTGAATTTCAAATTATGTCACGAGATTGAAAACTTTAACTTTCCTTGTGACAATTGGTAGCGTTTGAACGTTGACATTATCAGCTTAATCTTTTAGGTTTTATGAAAGCTGCCTGGAAATTTACGCTATTGCCAAATTGTTTTAATGCAATTCAGTTCCAGGTACAATGTTTTTATTTCGTCAATTTGCCGTTGAGAACGATTTCATTATTAACGTAATGGCTCATTTAGCGCCTTCAGCTATAAAATTCAATTTAATAGGATAACCTTAGGTTGCAAGCAAGCGCACAACTTTTCTTACATACATACATATGATCACGCCTTTATCCCTAATGGGGTAGGCAGAGCGTAAACGACTGAAACATAGGTCGTTCAGCCACGTCTGACAAAGTTTTGAGGGTTATTTAAGATAGATTGTAGGTATATTGCTGTAGTTACAGGTTGTAAGCCCATCGCCTAAATTACAATATACTGAAACCCTCAGATCCCTTAGCTGGTTTTTACAGCACGCGCGGGAGGAAATGCAGCTGGCACATTCTATATTTTTCTCTCGCTTCCAGTCCAGCATGGAAGAACTTTTCTTAAATTAATGAAAAACACATAATCTAGTACATACTTGACGCATTGTATCCAAAATAATATTAAACATAGTTTGATGATTTTTGTTCAAATTAGGGCTGTACTGCAATAAATTGCATTGGCGCCTTAATTGCTTTCATAAATAGTATAACGTGTGGAAATCTGTCTTCATCCAATCGCATGCGCATCTCATATCCGATTGTTATGGCATTCATTTAAAACTAGAACGGATACAGTAGGTGACATCGAACTGCCTGATATTTCATTGTTCTGTCTAATATTATGAGATGAGTGAATCGGGCGGAACTCATATATACACTCACGAGATATAGCTACTGAATGAAGAAAACAATAGCATTTGGATCGTAAAATGGAAGTCGAATGGGTAATAAGATTATTTCCGATGGTTATAAATTTTACAACCTGTCACTAGAACAACATGCAATCCTATTCGAAGTGTCAGTTAAATTGGATAGTAGATTGTGGTAGTATAGACCTGGATATACCATATGTACGTTTATTCGGCGCTTTTTCCGTGCTTCGGAAGGCACGTTAAGCCGTTGGTCCCGGTTAATATCGTTTAATACCATAGATATTAGTCGTTAAGCCATGACAGAGGCCAATGCTAAGCATTGGCGGCTTGAAAACTCTGACCTAATCTAGGATTGGGTCTGGTTTCCCTTCTGGGTTGCGGAGGTCAGATGGCAGTCGCTCTGTGTAAAAACCAGTAGCCTAGTTCAATCCCCTAGATTAGGTAGCCGACCCCGTGAGATACGGGATAAGGCTAGGGAGATGATGATGAGACCTGGATATACCTGACAAATATTGATCTATGACCTACCCTGTACCAATTAAAACTTATGTTTTAGGTATATCGCAATAAACTTTTTGTGTTTTGAGAATCTGGTGGCACGTAATAGTTCAATTTTCCTTACTCACGTAAGTTCTCTCTTACTAAGATATTTTCGGCTTAGTTATCTAGCATTCTAGTATAAGAAGAACTATTTCTTTAAATAGATAGGTAGCATCTGCATGTGCACAGAAAGAGCACCAAATGGAATATAAAACAGCTATTGAATGAGTAATTATTAGCAATTCCCGGCAGATCGTTAAGTGCGTCCGTGGTTTTGTTCCGCTGCCTTAACGGGCGCACTATAGTCTATTGTCCTTAGAAGACTGTAGGTAAATGATGCACTTTGAGGTTCAGACCTTTGAAATGACTTCCTGCTTTATTACTACTTGTTCTCCTCGACTGCATTAGTGGTCTAGTGGTCTGAGTCTTAGGCTTTCAATCCAGAGGTCGTGGGTTTGACTTCCAAGAGGAACTTCGCTGCTTTTGCGGGCGCACTATAGTATTGTCTTTAGAAGACTGTAGAGTGTAGGTATATGATGCTCTTTAGGGATCAGACCTTTGGAATGACTTCCTACTATATTACTACTTGTTCTCTTCGGCTTCCTCCGTGGTCTAGTGGTCTGAGTCTTAGGCTTTCAATCCAGAGGTCGTGGGTTTGACTTCCAAGAGGAACTTCGCTGTTTTTGCGGGCGTACTTATAGTGTTGTGTTTAGAAGACTGTAGGTATATGATGCTCTTTGAGGGTCAAACCTTTGGAATGACTTCCTACTTTATTACTACTTGTTCTCTTCGGCTTCCTCCGTGATCTAGTGGTCAGAGTCTTTGGCTTTAGATACAGAGGTCCATTTCAACTCTTACGGAGGAATATGTTCGTTTTGTTTTCAGATTACTGAGGACAATGTAGTCTTCATAATTTGATTGTCAAATAAAACTACCTATACCCTATTTCGGAGAGTATGTAAACGTATACGGATCATTATATCACCGTAAGAAGCTACCAACATATTTATAGAAAGGTAAAACCCTCATGCATGTTCTATAGAATCAACTTTGAAGGAAAAAGTGCTGCTTACGTCAGTCACATCTACACTTTATCATAGCCTAGTAATTTAACCAAAGCATGTGTAATGAAAGAGATAGAGAGAGGCACTTGAAGTCGCGTCTGGTTCCGAGTCGACAAGTGGGACGTATTAATTGCATCGGGCGATATCTCAATCTAGCAATTCGAATAGACGAGCAGTGTATCGATGGATTCATAGACTAATCAAAGAAGACGGTTATTAATAAAATTTGTAACATGAACATAGCTCAAAAGCATATTTATTTTATAAAATTATGTCTTGGATAAAAGATATTTCCTAATGATGGTTGATATTAAAATTAGCTTCGAAACAGAGTCGACAAAAAAAATAGCTGAGCCAAAATCTTCAGAGTAAGTGCCCATATTTTTCAACCATCGACGAAAGTTTGTTGGTACATGACTGTTGTGGGTTTATGGCAAGTGAAGCGATCTTATGAGGATCTTTGCCGCACCGCACTGTACAGTATGTACTTCTTCTTCTTCTTCTGTCGAGTGGGTATCGAGTCTATCGAGTATGTACGATAATAAATCGTTCAGCTAGAGTTCGGGCGTGCTAGTTCAACTTTTAACATTATTTGAGAAGGTGGTCTCCTCAAATAATGTTTATCTAGTTTAGAAAAGGGAGGTTTAGGTTGCTTCTTTATCTTTGAATTCCTATGTTTATTCCATAATTCTAATGTATCAAATTAACTCGTGCACTCATCGGAACTCAAGAGACCATTCATGGAGGCAAGTATTGCTTGTATGAAAGAACCACTCGCGCGTTTTATTGGCCTAGTTTCTGAAGCGTGTGAAAATTTCATCTCGAATATTTTTTGTTACTGAATCCGTCTTCTGCAACGTATCGTTAAATAAGGCTCGTATTTATAAATCCATCCCAATATTGAGAGCAATATTAAGTATGTAATTGACAGGCCGTTTTGTACTGAAATTACATTTCTGTTACGTACTCAAACTTGCTGTCAATGTTAAGTTCTGATTATCAATACGGGCCTTAGCAACAGACCTTACTGTGAAATTCTGTGCAAATTGTCTACTATATTTGTTTACTGTAAGTATTTTTTGGTATCTCAAGGATTATTAGTATTGGATAGTTTTGGTTATTGTGTTAAGTAAATAAAATATGAGCACAATAAGAGCACATTTTTGTTGTCGTTGAAAACTATAAAATAATCGAATTAGATATATAGATAGATTTATTCTTTATTGCACATAAAACAAAAACAACATGAATTGAGAACAAATTAAATAAAAATTAAAGTACAATGAAGACGGCCTTATTGCTGTGGTAGCAATTTCTACCAGGCAACCTTGGGTAGAGGAAATCAAATGTAGATAATGCGGAATAGTGCATCTTACTAAAAACTAATTAATATAGACAAATCTACATAAAATACATAAATTACGTAAATTATTCTATCAAACTATTTAAACTTAAGTGAGACATTCTAAATAAAGATTTTTAATAACGGGCACTCACTTTGGAAAATAAGTCGCGTACATCACGACATGATTCGGGACATTCGGAGTCCCTTCATCAGGTTGAGTTCGGTCGCGGCCCCCTCCGCCCGAGCGCTGCGAGCTCAAACCCGAAGTGCGAGGCGAAACACCGGCGGATACGCTTCCCCGCGGCCGACTAATTCAACCTGATGTAGGGACTCCGAATGTCCCGAAACATGTCGTGAAGTACCCGACCTATTTTCCAAAGTGAGTGCCCGTTATTAAAATCTTTAAATTATTATAATAGATAATAAATAAACTACTATAAACCATATTTAATATCTAATACATACATTAGGGGGGAAAAGAAATAAATAATTCAGATTGATATGAAAAGGAATGACAGATACACAAATGATATAGAAAGGAATAGTAAACTTGTATTCTATGGGAGTTCAATAAAGTTTTTCTAAGTGAATTAATGAGTTTCTCAGCACTTCTACTGCTCTTAAATGTTTTTCACCGAATTGTTCGTTGATAGCCATTTAATGGATACCTTTGCTTTTATAAAGATTCTTAGTAGAGTTTGAGATATTTACTCAATAAGTAAGTTTGATTACTAAGAAGAACAACTGTAATTTATTATAGCATCCAATATTTTAAAATCCAATTACCACACACAAAGTAAATACTAGAAATTACAGTTCTAAGAACGCATCTCGAGTAAATATTTGTAGATTGGTCTTGCGTGCTTAATAAAATGTTCGATTATCAAATGCAACGTATAGCTATATATATGGAATAGCTGCATTCCTATTATCAAATAAATAATAGTAAATAGCTAATATAAAAATATGTAAGGTTCATAGAAACAATCGTTCAATTTATTCAATTTATTTATTTCGCTGTTTCTTACTCTTACTTGCCTGGAAGATATTGCTACATAAACAATAAGGCCGCCAAATGTATTACTTATCAGTGTATTTAATTTGAAATTTCTGTTTTTGTGCAATAAAGTAATAAAAAATGCCAACATCGCAAAGCCAGCCGTTCATCCGGACTTGTTTAGAGGCTAGCATGTAACGACGTTGCCCGAAGTGGACGTCTAAGGAGCAGATCCACTAATCCCATACCAAACTACCTCTCAAGAACGGAATCTTTTACTTAGCCGATTAACACCCTCTAGTAAAACATAGAATGTGCCAGCTGCTTTTCTCCCGGGCATGCTGTAAAAATCAGCTAAGGGATCCGAGGGTTTCAGTATATTGCATTACAAATTGATCTTAAATTACCCTCAAAACTTTGTGAGACCTTTGTTTAGGTTGTTTACGCTCTGCCTACCCCAATAGGGATAAAGGCGTGATTATATGTATGTATGTAGAAAATACCGCTATACCCTATTATGTCAAACGCCTATTGGCTACTACCTTAACCTCAAATGACTTTGTATGTAAGGCATTTATGTTTGCCCCTAATAGCAACAACGGCTACCATTCATTACACTTCGCGAGATCCGAGATTACATAAACTTCGTTTCCCCGTGGTTTTCGCCCACTTCTTGTGTGCGGAACTTTCATTTAGCGGTTTTAGGTTTACGATGTCACGTAAAACGGTCATTAATTTTGTATTGTGTTTCCGATCCGAGCGTGACTGAAATAGGACGGACTTATAACACGGGCACGTATGAAACCATTTTGGACGGGTTATTCCTTGTTCAACACTTTACTTTAGCTATAAAATGTTACGATTTACATACACTGTTTACTGCGGTATTGTGGTGGATCCATCACGCTTTTGGTAATTTATTTGGAAAAAATGGTAGATTAAATTAATTTAAAAATACCCGGCTTTATCTAAAGAGGGTTGGTTCACTTGGTTCTAATTTACACTCTTTCTGTTTGATCGCTGTACAACGATTTGTTTATACGTTTTACTACATTGTCATATTTCTACTTTGCTTCAACTGTTATTTGGGTCATAAATCGTAATGACATGGGCTCAGAGAGCTTCATTACGATTTTCTCTTAACAACATTAATGAGTTCTGGGAATCGTTTTCATCACTGATGAGTGGAAGTTCTATCGAATTCGAACTCATTATTTTGTCTGTCACTTTTTCATTTATTGTCATAGGTACATTCTGCTACATGTATTGTTAATTAATATAGTCGGTACCTAAATACACCTAGATACAATATTTTAACTAAAACTGTTTTTTTTTTTACTGTGACTTTTATTAGGTGTAATGTAGAAACTTTTATTAGTACCTAAAAAATATGATGTACCCATTCTTTTTAATCAACCACTATCAAACAGCTAAAATCGAGAGCCTGATGGTGGAGTGGATAGGGCCGCTGCCTTGTGAGCGAGAGGTCGTGGTTTGAATTCCACCACGTACCAATGTGTTTTTCAGATTAGAATTTCATATGTAAATTTAATCGGTGCTTTTTCCGTGCTTCGGAAGGCACGTGAACCCGTTGGACCCGGTTAATATCATTTAATGCCGTAAATATTACTCGTAGCTTCCATGCTGGCCTGGGAGTGAGAGAAAAACATAGAATGTGCCAGCTGCATTTCCTCCCGAGCATGCTGTAAAAACCAGCTACGGGATCTGAGGGTTTTAGTATATTGTAATTTAGGCGATGGGCTGACAACCTATCACTAAAGCAATATATGTATAAATCTATCTTAAAGACCCTTAAAACTTTGTCAGACGTGGCGAAACGACCTTTGTTTAGGTCGTTTACGCTCTGCCTACCCCATTAGGGATAAAGGCGTGATTATATGTATGTATGTATGTATATTACTCGTTAAGCCAAGTCAGAGGTCATTGCTAAGCATTGGCGGCTTGAAAACTCTGACCTAATCTAGGATTGGGTCTGCTTCTGGGTTGCGGAGGTCAGATGGCAGTCGCTCTGTGTATAAACCAGTACCCTCGTTCAATCACTTAGATTAGGAAGCCGTCTCCTCGAGATACGGGATAAGGCTAGGACGCTGATGATATCAAAGACAGCTTAACAAGGACCGATAAATAATGTGATTTCCAAAGGACGGGATCATTTTACTTGACAACAAACATCTAAATCATATTGTCTACAATGTATCACATACTTGCACCATTTCATTTCCAAACTGTGCGTGCCTCCTAACATATTTCAATGCTAGGAATGGGGACAGACTGTCAGACCCCATATAACAATAGTTGAGAAACAGATAATTTATGAGCACGACCTTTAAGGTTGCGAGTCTGCTATTGGAATACATAAGCTATGAGCCAAAGCCGTTTAAATGGACCAGCTCTAAGTGTAATACAATAAGATGCGCCAAATTAGTAAAATGTGGGATACCTCTGATGTTTGTTGTGTCTTGATTCCTATGTAATTGTTCTGTGTATGTTTCTGTGTACAATAAACTGTTAAATAATAATAATAAATAAATTTGTCATCATCAGCATCTTATTTCAATCATTATTTGAAGTTTTTCTACAAGTCATGGTTTTGAGCCGATTGTAATGTAACCAAGGCCTGAATAACCTGGCTATTTGCAAAAGAAAAAAATAAAAACTGATATTTTTTTTGCAAACCATGAGCAGAAAAATGTATCAAAATGTTTAAAAGTCGTTTATGATAATGACATGACACTATAACTTTTTTCAAATAGCAAATCAATTAGGCATTGATAGCAGAAACACTCTGTATAGTCCAGCCAATGATAGAAAGTGATACATCATACATCGTTGCAGCAGCCGTGTCGTAACCAGACCTAAGTCTCGATATCTATGACGTAACAAACATTGAGCATCCACATACATGATAATTGGATCGGAATTCATTAAACATGTTGCGAAATTGGGTTTTGTTTGAGCACGTAGCGTGTGAACTTGATGATTGAGGACTTGTGGTTCTGAGAAGAGTGTTATGGAAACTCAACATACATACACATAGATTTGTAGGTATATATATTACAATATAGTGAAACCCTCGGATCCCTTAGCTGGTTTTTACAGCATGTTCGGGAGAAAATGCAGCTGGCACATTCTTTGTTCTTCTCTCGCTTCCGGGTAAGCATGGAATCTCAACATGATTGGAAGAAATTTTTGATTACCGATGAATAATGTTTCAAATCATCATCAAATTGTATTATTAGGTACACTAGAGTAACCGACGAAAATTGGGTTCTCCAAATTTGAAAAGTATTTTAAAATTTAGGTTTAGTGGGAAGAAAGATGTGATTAGAATTTGATATAATCCTGATGACACAACAATATTTCTGTAAAAAAATTACATTATCATATAAATAAATTGGTCAAAAACAAGGCAGAGTGCAGGCTGTAGAGAAAGCTTTTACGGTCCAGATCAAAACTTTGTTTGATTATGATATATCTAGACTAGCTGGACATGCCAAATAATTAATCTTCTTTATTTGCACTACATAGCCAAGGCAAGGCACATAATGGTTTGAGTGCACTGATACCCGAAATAAAATCATGAAGATTTTGTGCTATACGGGTCTCAGTTCCCTCTCATAAATAATACATTTAGATTTATGTGCCTATTGATCATAATAGGCACACAATATCTTAACTTAAATAAAATGTCTTATCTTAATTTTATTTACATTTTGCTCATTATGTTTCCCACAAAAATTAGGCTGACCACAAAAATCCCAACCCACCGATCCCACAGAATTTACCCGCCATACTTAACCCAGTAAGGTAACACTGCGGGTACATGCATGCGGGTACATTTCACTCCACGTTTGAAGTCTGAACCCCTACACCGCAAACAAATGCAAGCTGCCAACGGCGTAGAAACCCCGCACTTGTGTCAATATGTTCCCGACGTCTGTATGGCTTCAGGGAACTTTACCTAGCGTGCTTCCTTGGTAAACTCCTCTGTGCACTGTTTTGTTGTGGCTTTAAGGATAAAGAGGTGTTTATTTTTATTTGAGGAGGTTTAACTATTGACTCTAGTCTAGGCCAGTGGTGATAGAATCATAGTCTATGATTGTGTTAATTCATCTAGAAGTCTAAAAGGTGAACTTGCATTTTCTGAATGGGAAAAAGCATGCTTTGCCGGACTCTGGACTTGTTTTATTCTTTAGGAAATGAAATCGGAATTAATGTGAAAGAGGAAATATGTACCCAATTTCATAAAGAAGTTCTTCTTTTACAGTCTGCACATGATGATTAATCCTCATCCAATCCCCAATCGATCCATCCATCGATCGAGAACCATTTCGCAACTCCTCGCTTCTGGCGAATACTGTTATTACACACACACAAACGAGCCGGTATTAAGATACTTCAAAGATCTCGTCTTTGCGGTCCAACCGTGTAATTTTCGGGGGCGTGTCCCGGACTTCTCCCCGGGCGAATGCAATCCGATCAATTTTCGGAGGTCAGCAGATACTGATCTCCAGTATGTGATCGGGGGCATCTTTAATCGACTGTCTTGACGTGACCCGTGTATGGAATTTGGGCGCCCGTTACTTGTGTTACGATTGTTTAGTCGGGTGTGTTGCCAGATCAGATTTAATAGTTATATGTAGATTAGAGATAACATATCTCTATAACTTAATAGAAGAGACACGTGGATGTCGAACCATCTAAAAATGGAAAAGAAGAAAAACGTGAATGTCCCGAATGTGACGAAATACTTTATGAAATAGAAAGAAGCAGGGCTAAACCTGTGATTTTTCGAATGCACTTCCATTCCTTTAACAACAGCTGAGCTATCGGAGTCCATGCTCAACTCAATAAAGTTTTTGGCGGACATTATGGTGAGCAGAATTGTTAATTTTGGGACCGGCCGTGGGAGAAATGTATCCTGGTAAAATGTATCCATTTACTGCACATAAACTGCATCACCTTTTACAATGTTATTTCTGGAAAACAGTTTACCATAAAATTCTCCAGTAGCTTAGCTACTTGGCAACACCAATCGTATCTTTGGTCATGGGGAATCGTGCGTGCCGACAGCAGGCCGCGGCCACGGTTGCCACTTACTGACCATTACGCGCCTCGGCGGTTATGTAACCTAAGCTTACGGTTGTTATGTTACAATGTAACCAGTCATATCCTCGCTTGATAGGGTTCCTTAGTCTACTATAAGCTTACAGGAGAGCAATTCTGTCATCACCAATATAGTATTTTTGGTCATTGGGAGTCGTGCGTGCCGACAGCAGATCGCAGTCCACGGTTGCCCCTTAGTGAATATTACGCGCCTCGGTGGTTATGTAACTAAAACTTACGGTTGTTATGTTATGGCTGAACAAAGTAACCAATTGCCCATATCCTTACTTCTTAGGGTTCATTAGTTGAATAGAAAGCCTTATAATTTCGTAAACATACCCATCACTTGAGATGAGGAGTGGGACGCATGATTTTGTCACTGCGAAGTGAGTTGCTCACCTATGGTATTCGATGTTTCATTAATCGAAATGTGGTGCAGAAGTAGGCGCGACCGATAAACTTTTAATTACCCCAGGAGTGACATTTCAGATAGATTGACCGCGAAATCTGTTCACGTCGCCACTGTAGCTGTCAATGCTTCAATCGCTGTAAATGTAGCCATAACCAAAATTTAGTTCCTAATATCGCCACCTAAACAGTAATGGCAGTCGCACTATACTTTTATTTGACGTACGTGTCATAAGCTTTGATGCAATGCATCATCTCTGAGCATGGTACGCATAGAAGGCGCTCTGGTGATGATAGGACCGTAGGGAGTAGGAATAACAAATTATGTTGAATATCATATGCTGGATGCTTCGTTGATTGAGTCATAAATATATGGCCGTTATAGAAAATGAAGGGTAATCATTATGGTCCGCTACGATTATTCATTCTTATTGGAAAAAAAAACTCGATCTCAATTCATAATTTTGTCAGAATGAGCGATTTAAAATAGACATAATTTTTGTTCGTAGAGAATATCAGATGATTGCTACTATCGATACGTACCTTATCTTATGTATTAAATTGTAAAACTTTCATGAACCAATTTAGAAAGATATAACGTTCCTGAGATGTTATTATCACGTTATTATAAATACCTACTAGGCTCAAATAAGATGACCTCACCAATGTCAGACAGTACATTAAAATAAAAAGCATTTTCAGTGTCATAGACATAATAATTATAACAGTAGATATAATTATCGTTGCGTGAGCTTTGCTTTTACAATATTTATTGTAAGAATTCAACATGAATTCACAAATTACTTCCATGCTGGCCTGGAAGCGTGAGAAAGACATAGAATGTGCCAAATGCATTCCCCTCCCGGGCATGCTGTAAAAACCTGCTAAGGGATCCGAGGGTTTCAGTATACTGTAATTTAGGCGATGGGCTGACAACCTGCCATTACAGCGATAAACCTAGAAATCTATCTTAAATAACCCTCAAAACTTTGTCAGACGTGGCGGAACGATCTTTGGGTCGTTTACGCTCTGCCTACCCCATTAGGGATAAAGGCGTGATTATATGTATGTATGTATGTAATTCAACATATGTACGGTTATTTGATACATTATGTTTGCAGGTGGTTGGCGATTTGCGTGTCATAGGGAGCGGCGATCGATGTTATGCGTCAGTAAAACTGTGGGTAGGAACACTATATATAGGGATATACTGTCACCTCAAATTTGTGTATTTGGCAAAAATATTGTACTACCTGTGTGGTGCAGTGGCAGAATTACGTCACCTTACGCTCTCCTAAGGGTGTCGTAAAATAGTCCTCTGATAAAACATTAGGTAGACTTACATACATACATATAATCACGCCTTTATCCTTAATGGGGTAGGCAAAGCGTAAACGACCTAAACAAAGGTCGTTAGGTCGTTGCGCCACGTCTGACAAAGTTTTGTGAGTTATCTAAGATAGATTTGTAGGTATATTGCTGTAGTGACAGGTTGTCAGCCTATCGCCTAAATTACAATATACTGAAACCCTCAGATCCCTTAGCTGGTTTTCACAGCATGCTTGGGAGAAAATGCAGCTGGCACATTCTATGTTTTTGTCTTGCTCCCAGGCTAGCATGGAAGAAGGTAGGTAGACTTCGTCTACTTAATGTTGAGTTATCGATACAAACCTGTTATGCGGCCCATAAACAGCTTTTCTTAAGTCGATAACTCAACGCTTAATCAACGAAGTATAGATTATTACAGTACCGTATTCTATTTTTTTATATATATATTTTTTCTATTATATATATTATATATATATTGGCTAAGTTTTACATAATAGAAAAGGCTGGATAGCCAATTTTACTGTATCCTATGCCAGTATTCAAAACTTGTAGCATGTCTATAAGCACTCGTCATTTTGGGCCGTTACACCATCGTTTACGCGTTGGCTTGCATGTGTTATGGGGTTTTACTATGGGGTTTGTACATGCAACAAAACGAACATCATAGAGGGGAAAATAGAAAGGAAACGAGGAAGAGGAAGACGGAGACGTATTTACCTTGACCAAATCAAAGAGAAGGTGGATGTCAAGTGAAATCGTTGGCAGAAGACAAAGAAAGTTGGCGATTACTCCACCGACAAGAGCCTAGCACTTAAATTTAAGAAAAAATAGAGATGCTACGTCTAACATGGTATTCCATTACCTCTAGTACGTTCTAAAGAAATCTATGTCTGTTTGTATGCGAAGTAATAAAGTCGAAAGCGGAAGGAAACGTTTCCATCTTTGGTTTCAGGGTGAACAACATCGTTGTCTTTACGATTATGTCTTCTATTTGTTTTAATTAGAAAGGATATCATCGACTGTTTATGAAAACCTATGAATACTTTTATTTTCATAACTTTATGGTTTTGACGAAGCAATCCACTACTGAGGAAACACAGAAGTTTTAAATTTTTACCGTGTATAAGCTTAAAATTTACCCAAATATATTTTTCTAAGTCGTTAACCCAAGTGAAACATTTTGGGACCCCTTTGTTTGAAAACATCTGTCTAATCGCTTAGAAAAATATTGTGCTTTCACGTGGAAAGTATAGATAAACAAAATGCATGCGGAAGGAAATTAGGTTCAATAATTTTCGACACCTTTTTAACCAAAATGCTAAGCTTCTGGCTTGTCACAGAGGATAATCTAGCATGTTGGTGGCTCAACGGTTGGAGCGTCGGCACGTCACGCCGAAGTTCGTGGGTTCAAATCCCAAGTGTAACTATTAACTTTTATATTATATACATACATACATACATATAATCACGCCTTTATCCCTAATGGGGTAGGCAGAGCATAAACGACCTAAACAAAGGTCGTTCCGCCACGTCTGACAAGGTTTGAGGGTTGTACGCAAGATGGATTTGTACGTATATTGCTGTAGTGACAGGTTGTCAGCCCATCGCCTACATTGCAATATACTGAAACCCTCGGATCCCTTAGCTGACTTTTACAACATGCCCGGGAGGAAATGCAGCTGGCACATTCTAAGTTTTTCTCTCGCTCCCAGGCCAGCATGGAAGTGGTATATTATATTCATGTTTTAAAAATCTGGCATAATATTTAAAGCCTCAGTGATTTCTTTTAGTACAAAGTCAGCTTTTATACATTTTAAAAGACCATTTACTAAAGCGTGGGAACAGAAATGTATACAAATGGTAACCCTTTGACGGATGAACCTTTCCAAACGCCTTTTCAAGGTGTTTTAATATAATAACGGTTTTATTTACCGTGTCTATTTAAAAGGAAAATGGCTGATAATTACATTTTTATGAGTACCTGCAACGAAAATAACAGCTCGATCTATCCCGCAAAATTACCATTTGAAATTTTAAACGAACTCTAACAAACTCAATCTGCCAGTAAAGATTTTTCAATTAAAAGTTTTTGAGATGACCGGGTTCCATCGGAAAAACTGCTTAGCAGCAATGACGTGCCCTATCAGGGTTTTATCAGACCAACCCGAGTCACCTGATGAGGTCAACGACTGTTCAGTATTTAGACCTTCTAAAGTAGGACTCTGTCTGCGATTTTGTAGGGAATTAAATTAATCTGATTGAGTACATTTTATGGCAGTCTTAAAGATAGTTCCTTTGTCAATAAAGATGCTATAGGTGAACATTTTGTATGTAGAGTCCGAAACTGGTCCTTTAATAGGTTCGTTACCACACGCCATATCTTCCATGCTGGCCTGGGAGCGGGAGAAAAACATAGAATGTGCCATTGGTATTTTCTCCCGTGCATGCTGTAAAAACCAGCTAAGTGATCCGAGTGTTTCAGTATATTGTAATTTAGGTGATGGGCTGACAACCTGTTACTACAGCAATATACTTACAAATCTATATTTAATAACCCTCTAAACTTTGTCAGAATTGGTGAAACGAACTTTGTTTAGGTAGTTTACGCTCTGCCTACCCCATTGCGGAGAAAGGCGTTATTATATGTATGTATGTTTTACCACACGCACCAGCTGACAACATGTACGTTCTTAAATATAAGTCTCCTCATCAACTATGAATGTTTACAAGCCTGCTCGTCAAGTATTCATGTAAAGCTTTAATGATTGCGACGCATTTCACCCGGGCCACTACTGTCACGAACTATATGAAATATTTGTAATAGCGGTTTAGACCTTCACCTTGGAAAAACAAGGCCAGTACGGTCTACAATGCCATGACTTATACTCTGAGGTACAGGTAAAGTCTTGTCTGAGAGTTTAGTCTTGAACTGTTAAGTATAATAAACAATGTCGTTGATTGTACCTGTTCGTTTATTTGGACGACATTTTGCGTTATTGACACGCAGTTTTGGACCCAACTGGCTTTTTAATTTAATTAAAAAGAGTTTGCAAAGTATCGTCTTCGAAACGATCTAATAAATTACAGTTACTTTAAAAGCATTATCTCCTTAAATTGGTTGTGATTAATTTAACATTCTTGTTTAATAAAAATAAATATCTTCGCCCGTTTAAATTGTAAACTTAGATTTTATTGTGTATTAGCCACGTTTTATCCGTACGACCTCTCTACATTAGTGGACGTCAAATAAACCATGCATTGCTACTAACTTGTCTAGGCCTACTAACACCAAGGACCAACGGGTCATTCACACCAACAACCCACACGACAGATATAACGTCAGAAGTATTTCCTTCATAAAATGTGGTTCTTACTACCACCACATCCCCTATTTCGTTTCCTATAACTCCGACGTGTGCCGGCACATTATACAAAATAAAAATATACAACTTAGGTCTGGAACCGATCTTTAGGTAAACCGCATCAGCACGTGGGCCCTCGATATGCAGCTATCCTTTTGTCTTTAGACATATTAAAGGGAGGTTTATACTATGCTGATCATAAATAAAAAAAAATGTCTTTAACATTTCATATTTAATCCGAAATCTGTCAAAATATTATAGCTTGTATTAAGGGCTACAAATACGTAGTTGGTATAACCTACTTTTTGTTCTAAGTTACAATTTATGCCATGATTGGGTCAACGACTGTTACTTGAAAAATGTTTATTGTTTAATAGAAGAGTCATGTCTAACAAGATTGACCTCAATCACGTGTTTGTTATGAATAAACATGAGAACGTAGTACTAATCTTCCTATTTTGGCTGCATCAGCTTAAGCTGAGGTTTTAACCTCAAACAATGCAGCCGGATGCAGTCACGTCCTCATTGGCCCAGTGTGGAGACGGTATCAGGTTTCCCTGGACTCGGCAGATAGGATTACCATGCCCATTCTTTTGGTATCTACCTATTTCTTCTAAAGAATTTCATATCATCATTTCATGTTTTAGTAGGCAAGTCTAAATAGGTAGTAAGACTTATTAAACCGTGTTAATTATTTGACATACATACATACGTAAAATCACGCCTTTATCCCTTACGGGGTAGGCAGAGCGTTAAACGACTCGTAAAAGGCGCTTTCGCCACGTCTGACAAAAATTGAGGGCAATATTAGCTTGAAAAGTGTATTGCTATAGTGACAGGTTGTCAGCCCATGGCCTAAATTACAATACACTGTAACCTTCGAGTCCCTTTTGCTGACTTCTACAGCATACCCGGGAGGAAGGGCAGCTGGAACATGCTATGTTTTTCTATCTCTTCCAGTCCAGCATGGAAGGTTAATTATTTGAACAGAGTAGATTTGCTATATTTTTCAAATAAATCTTATACAGATTATTTTCCTACTACGTTCATTAATGAGCATAAAGTTCTAAGTTTTTAGTGGAGTTACAAATGATTGCGGGAAAACCATCTTTGGTTGGTGACTTATCTTTTAGTGCTGGATAGTATTTCATAGAATTAACAACCTGATATGGTTCTTGTATATGTAATTAGATATTTCTAGTACTTGGAATGAACTCAGGAATATTACCGTAATTTCTGACTCATTGCCATTACATAGACAACATTACAACATCAAATCTACTTTCGTTTTGTTGCGTTTTTCTCGTATTTCCATTTTGGGAAGGTCTTACGTTCTTATCACTGTTGAAAGGTTATTTATTCAGGAGTTTACCTTGGAGACATTGTTGGTAGTCAACACCGTTATGTTAATTAAGAGTGAGTGAAAAAATATATTACGATAACACTCGGTGCGTCAACAAGTTTTCAAGGTTGCGTTGACAGTTTTTAGAAGTAATTAAAGTTGATTGATCAAAAATCTAAAACTGGCAAACTGTTTTGGTATTTTGCATCAGCCATGAGAGTTCACTGCTGCACAGCTATGGGTAGACATGAGAAGTTTTCTCGATTAACATATCAGTTTGACCAGCAGAATGCTTTTTCTTCATAATTACCAATACTTTTCCTAGATTTCACCATAATATCTCTAGTTCTCCACATTTGAACTTGCACATTTTTGGTAAATTGCTAGTTTTTATGTAAGTACTAACGACCCACCCCGGCTTCGCATGGAAATTATCAGTGTTTCTCTACTATATAATGCATGTATTATACATATAAACCTTCCTCTTGAATCACTCTATCCATCCTCAAACCTCGGATCCCTTAGCTGATTTTTACAACATGCCCGGGAGGAAATGCAGCAGGCACATTCTATGTATTTCTCTTGCTCCCAGACCAGCATGGAAGTAAAAGTGCCTTTCTGAAGTAATTAATTCATTGCTATTCAAGGAAGCCCTTCAAGAATTTTCGACAGCTGACTTTACGAGACTGCGGAAGTAACGTGCACATACTGAAGATGCCTGTGCAACCACCAGCATCCTTTGCAGATACTATGCAGCTGCTGACAGCTGTTGGATACGGTTTTTTTCATGATTGTGTAAGATGCTTTTTGACTGCCTTGGCTGACTTCCTTTATGAAAGTATTCCGAGAGGTATTTTTATAAGCGTTCAAGGGAGGCCGTTGTAGTACTAATTTGATTTGACAAGCATAAGGCTTTTCGTTTAAATTATGCGAGCATAAATTGGTAGTACAAAATGCTCTAAAGTATCAATCATCAACAGGAGCTCAATTAAGATATCAGCCACAGATTCATTCAGTGTTTATGGTTAAGATAATTAAATTTTAACGAACATCCAACCATAGCAAAAGAGCAGTGATAAACATGTTTTGATGTTATCATTCGTATTATTAAAACCCTTGGTTTGGAGTGAGCCAATCTGTAACAACCTTTACTGGATCTTTTGTGCCTAAAGAGCCTAAAGTGTTTTTCTACCTTAATTTTCATACCAAAAAAGCGTCCAGGCTATTTTGACATTAGCCTTTAGCTCTCCCTTTTGACGATAAAACGAGTTCTTTTGAGCCACAACACAAGAGAAATTCAATTAGTTCGCGTTGTGAACAAAGACTGGCCGTCTGACCTTTGAAAGAAACTTGATAGAAAAATGTAATCAACCTTTGTGACAACGATGACGCCGCGGGCCGCGGGGCAGGTATTATACGTTCCTGCATGCTTCAATTTTTATGAAAATAGCTCTTTGTATGAGGGACAATATAGAGTTAGCCTATAGGTGTTTCTTTGTAAGATAATAAATAATAATTCTTCTTGTAGATGACGCCCCGAAAATAGACTTTCCTAGCAAGCGATTTTTTTACATTTTAACTTTCAAAAGTAGACCAAAAAATCAAGTAAATTATTGTCCCTTTATGTAACTATTATATATTGCCACGTATTTATTACCTAGTTGGTATTCAGTAGACCAGTATTAAGAAATTAGAACTATTGTTACGCAAAACAATATGAAACTGAACATTTTTATTTACATTTCTATTTCCTAGAATTATAGAGTAAGAGGTTATTCCTTATTTGTAGGTAAGAGGAATATAATAATAAACTATTACACATTGGTTCATTTGTTAAAATCATGCTGGAACTAAAATAAGTCCATACCTGTCATTTTCTGTCATGAGAGAAATGTAAAGGACGGCAATCATTTTAGTCAACATTTAGTTAGGTTTTGCCCTCTACGAATTGGTAGCATTGTGGAACTTTGCAAACAGCGACTTTACTAAACTTATTGTAGGAGCAGAGCGCCATCTGTGATGAAATGCGTTCAGTTGGATGTAGTAGCGGCCTCTGGACGTTGGCTTTGGCATAAATAAGGTTTTGCGCTCTCTACTTGCAGCCATAGAGCCGTAAATTCTTTACTTCGGTACAAGATGGCGTTAGGGTGGTAAAATAAAATTTATATGAACTAATTACTTTTTGTTAGATCACATAATTAATATATTAATTATATTTTACGTGTGTTTAAGGTGCATAGTCAGGGTTTTTTGTATTCATATAAATAACTTTATTATTAATCAAATGCTGAGTGAAAAGTTATAAAAATCAAATTAATCAAATTATATTGTTAGGCTTTATGAAAAATAAACACTTTTAATTATCACTTATATTGTATAAAATATCAGGGATTAAGGAAGGATATACATTAATTAAGAGATCCATTAACAATTTTTAACTTCCTGTCTAAGAAATTAAATTTACAAAATACTTTTGGGCACTCACGAAAAAGGAAAAAGTATCTAGCAGCGAAAAATCCCTCTAACTTTTTTCTATCAGCTTATTGGAATACTTTGGAAAAATCGGAAAAAATGTTGACTGGAAGTTTAATTTTATCCACTCTCAGCAAATTCTATATTACTGAAGTTTCGGAAGTTATTTCATTTCTTTACCTTTGGGATAAAAGTTTAGCTTACTCGGCAACTAGTCTGCTAAAACATTAGTTTTGATAACATTTACCGGGAGTTCAGCAAAATTATTGCGATATGCAGAAGCTTTTAAATATATTTATACTTTCCACATAATTTTATAATTTGCTTGGAATCTCAATTTATGAACCACGGTGTCAACCATAATTTTATCTTCTTCTTGTCGGCTGGATAACAAGTCAATCGATCCGATAAACCCTGGTGTTAGAATATTTAAACTGCCTACTTTCACAAGTTTTGAGGCTTTAAAAAAGCAGGAATATTTTGTTGATATTGATAAAAGTATGAGTAGGTAAGTAAGTTAGTAAGTTTGTACTTCCTTCCATACAAAATGAATCGATTAACATACCAATTCCATGGTACATTACGTATTATAAATTAATATAATATGGTAACATAAATTCGTATGACGTATTCTAAATCGAAATAAAAAGGTGGATTATTCAAATCGCTGCTTATTTTGCAAAATTCTATTTCTTTTATCTTATCAGAAAGAATCAAAAGAACAAATAAAAGGATAATGGAAGAAATATAAGAATTTGCCTAAAGGATATTGTTTCGGAGGGAATTATGCAGTGTTTGAACTATTAGCTGTATTTGAAAGGGATCACCGATAAATTTTGCCCTCCCGTATCTTACAGAAACAAATATTTAACAATGTATTTCTGATGCTCTGTTTTTTTGCTTTGTCTATTTTCTTTTAAAATACAGAGGACGTAAGTAATTTCCTATTCACAGTAGAATTGCGGGTGATATGCTGGGTTAATAATAAACCAAGGGGTCGCCATTTCTTTATCTTCTGGGTGAACTGGCTCCATCGTCGACTCGTCTCGGTCATCCCTGTCCTTGTGTAAACCTATATCTAATAAAAAAAACACCTATATAAATCAAGCTGCATCCCAAGCCACACATACTACCTAGCCAAGCAATATGCTAAGTTCTGCTAGTGTTTGATTTGGTAAAGCCAGTGTCTTTTAGGATAAAATAATGAAGAAAATGTTGAAGCTTTAGTCAAAATTGTTTTTTTTTATTTTATTTTATAGTATGATTATATCCACGTGCGTTTTGAAGTCTGTAATTATCTAATTTTATTTTTTCGAAATAGTCATTCAGGGTGCACAGAATCACATAATTATTTTCTCGCATTTTTGTCTAGTTCCAAGTTAGGTGTCAATCTTCTCAATGTTCCATTGTAAAATTTGTAGATACAAGAACGACCCAAAACAACAGGCGTGTTTGGTGTTCATGTTTGCTCATCCCGACTGGGTTTTCACAGCAATATACCCTTGGGTCATTCTGGGCCTAACTTCGTTAAAGAAAATTACCCCGGATTCTCAAATTAATTTTGTCTCTGTTTACATTTCCTTCATTAGCATTGTCAAACCTCTCCACAGGATTCTTTGTTTTTTTTTTTTTTTTGTGGAAAGAAGGTTAACCTTGCGTATAATTTCAGGCAAATTTAACGTTTTCAAAACGATACATGGATTTGTAATAAGCATTGGTGAATTATGAATCATAACACAAAATATTCAGGCTATTGCACAATAATTAAAATACCTTGTTCGCAGACAAAACAGTGCTACATACACTTATTATAAAAGAAAATGAAAAACCCTTCCATGCTGGCCTGGGAGCGAGAGAAAAACATAGACTGTGCCAGCTGCTTTTCCTCTCGGGCATGCTGTAAATACCAGCTCCGAGGGTTTCATTTCGGCGATGGGCTGACAACCTGTCACTACAGCAATATACCTGCAAATCTATCTTAGATAACCCTCAAAACTTTTTTAGACGTGGCGGAACGACCATGACCTTTGTTTGGGTTGTTTATGCTCTGCTTCATTAATTGGGGATAAAGGCGTGATTTAATGTATGTAAAATGAAAAACACTGTTTCTTTTTATAGTAGGTAAATCTTAAAAATAAATAAAATTGATGAATTCAAGACAAAAGCTTTCCTATAAATAGATCTATTATTCATAAGATCATTTTCGTAAACAAAAACGTTCTTCTAAAGGTCTCGACTCTATAATCACCACTATTTCCCCATTCATTCCTCCGTAAGCCAAAGGTAAACAACCTCTAATGTAAGTTAATGTAACTATCTCTTGAATCCTAATAATGTTTCCTGAAGTCCCTTTAAGATCCTCCAAGTCTATACGGGCTAATAAAATAAACCAGTGGATCTCCTACGGAGTTCAGTGATGCCAAACCAATTCTGCACAAACAACATTTACAAGGTGTTTTCTGTTTTAGTTTCTTTCTTTCACGTTAATTCTTCTCAGGTATGCATACAGACCGATTTTCACTTTTGTGTATTTAGTTTAAAATGTATTGAACTTCCTTGCTGGCGATAGAAAAACATACAATGTGCCAGCTGCATTTTCTCCCGGGTTCGCTGTAAAAATCAGCTAAAGGATCCGAGGGTTACAGTATATTGTTATTTAGGCGATTGGCTAACAACCCGTCACTAACAACTGCAATATACATACAAATCTATCTTAAAAAACCCTCAAAGCTTTGTCAGACTTGGCCGAACGATCTTCGTTTAGGTCGTTAACGCTCTGCCTACCTCATTAAGGATAAAGGCCTGGTTGTATGTATTGAATTGGCCGTAACATTACATCGGTAAAAATAAAAGCTTCCATAAACAAGATTCTGTAATTTTACATTAACATTTTTTTTTCTTAGGGGTTATATCTAAATCTCTATCCTATGATTTCTAGTAAGGTTTTTTGACCTGCTTTTAATAATTAATTGCTCTCTTTGCTGTAATTTACTTTAGTAGAGCTGGCAACACCTACATAGTTCAACGACAAGGGTCAACAAACATTGGCATCTGAAATAAATTGCACAATAAAGAAGGATTGGGTGGGCGCCTAACACGGTAAGATACTTATTACATTATTTCCTTCCTAGCGTAGAGTAATGAAATCGCTGAGTTTTATACATTATAGCGATCATTCAATCAAGAGAGACAGATAATACCCAATAAATTAGTTTTTTACTTCTCATGCTCTGAAAGAGCTATTTTGTGCAAGTTGTAGGCTGCACTAAATTGAATTTTGTGCACAAGGGAAAAAACGTTTCTACTCATAAATGCATCTCTTCTAAGGTAAAGAAAATTAGGCCATACAGCAAAACATGATAAGAAGTTAATAGATAGAACTTGTAATTTTACAAATACAAATCACTTTATTTCCACAAGTTACATTATAAAAAATTAAAACACAATCAAGAATAACATAACAAACAGGACAGGTACGCATATAGATATTTTTACAGAAGTGGAAAAAGGTTTGGACACAGCTTGGCTGTTTTTAAGTCTACCCTACGTCAGGTGTACAGAAGAGGACAGAAATGAAATTGCACAGAACAACTTGAACTTTAATTTGACAAATCTTACTAATATACAATTTAAATAGTAACAATATTAGGCACATCTACCGATTATATATGAGCAGTACTAAATATTGAAGTAATTTGAACTGAATAATAAAAAATAGTAACAATAACAGGCACGTTTTCCAAAGGTAAAGGTGAGAAATAATTATAATTTCTATAATATTTACTTTAAATGATTTGGCATAAAATTAAATTAAAATTTCAATTCAAGTATGATAGTGTACTGTAACGATCGTTTATCATTACATATAGAATAATTAGTTTATAAAATCGACCCAACACTTAAACAAATAGCATTTAGATTTTTCGTTCAAAAATTGAGACATCTTTACCTGACATGACCCAGTATTTAAACAAGAGTATCAAATGCATAAATACCCATACTTGTTTCTTGGAAATAGAGTTAAATTTTGAATGTTACAAAAGATATTTTACTTTGTCTTAATATAGCATAGAACTTGGAAGATTAAAAAAAAACAGAGGAACAGCGGGCATGCAGTGGGGGTTGGCGGTTGCTGACGGGCCGGGACGATGTTCTAACGCGGAAATTGGCGATGCCGAGCATCATGTGTTGTTTATTTTCGGCGTTGTGTTTTAATTCGAAGTCCATCGTTGTGATTATTACTGTAAGTGTTTCTTAACGTTACAGATAGACGATTTCGTAATAAAGTGATAGTTTCAGCATTCTGTACCTGCAACGTTGCGAGTTTTCAAACATCATTCAATGATAATCGTAGGGAAATGTGTTATTAGAATAGGAAATAGTAGGTGTGTGTTATGTGTAAAATATCAGTGTGCGAGAGTGTGAGGATGAATAAATGCAATAAAAACTAATAGGAATATTTTGATATGTCTTTAAGATACAGTGTTACACGTTAAAACAAAACACGGTGTTTTAAAGATGTTAGTGGTTAAAATCAATTACTTGTATTTTGAAATATTTAATTACTTTTATATTCAGGATAACACTTTACATACATTAAATACACATCGACAAGGCTTATGGGCTCCGAGAGTAGCTGGCCCATAATCCCTCTCGAGAATTCATTCGAATAGGTATTCATACAAACCTCTAATGGTCTATTTCTCAGCTGACGTAGCGAGCTATAAAGGTGATAATTTCTTGACACAGTCTCTATCATTTGAACTGACTTCTTAGCGCATATCATGTGATTTTGGTACAGCAGTCCTTGAAAATTATACCATATTGCAAACTGAACAGAGAAATTGATTATTAAAAGGTTTGAACATTAGTACACCGTCACAGGTGACCAAAACTGCAGTTAATAGGTAACTTGTATGACTTTGATGAATGATTGGTAGTATGAAAGAAGTTTGTGAATGAATTAAGATGATCGGAATGTTTGATGGAAGGTTTGCAAGTTAGATAAGACTAGGGTTTAGTGTTAGTCTGTGCAAGGTTTTCGCGCGTTGGCATGGTCTGTAGGTTGGAAGGGAGGGCCATTTCATTTGCCTAGGTATCCTAATTCTAAGATCTTAAAGATCTTTATTCAAATTCCCTTCCCTGGTTATTGAGTCTTTGTATCTGTCAGCACGCTACATTAGCCGGGAGATTTAGTATTAAGTATGTTTGGTTTTATTTTATTTGGGTTAGTTATGCGCAAGAAGAAAGAAGATGGAGATTCCTGATTCCTGCATTTCAGCTGAAAATATTTTATGTGAGTCGCATGTTTTATAATACTCATTTATATTTTATTTTTGTCATTCTGTGTTATTTTTCAGCTGAATTTGATTATGAACTTTTTTAAAAATAATTTATTTTCTTACGTCATAATTTCAATTACGAATACCCTATTCAAACTTAACTTAGATTTATTTCAATTTTCTATTTGAATACACAACGTATGGGTCTTTTAATTTGACATAAAATCAGTTTTTAGACGATCACATATTTATTTATCTTTGGCCATATTAATTTTATCAGATTATTATTTAAATAGGGATAGGGTGTTACAGTACTTAATTTATCATTACAATTTTTTTATAGTAGTTTATATAGTAAGCTATATATAGGTCTCAGTCCAAACCTAATATTTCACGCCAAAAGATTTAAAAACTTTAATGGAGGGATTGAATTGTTTAGTTAATTTACAATATGTTTGTAGAATATCCTGAATATCTCGCAATCGCAGTGAAAAGCAGGGTTTATAACTTGTGCACAAAACCATTTTTGTCCTCGATTTAATGTCAATTCTCGCCCTGCGGGCTCAGGCACCTAAAATCTCGGTCAAAAATTACTTGTTTTGTGCACTAGTCGTAAAATCTTTTATTATTATACCCCTCATTAAGAGATGTGAAGACAGTTGTATTACAAAAAAGTTGCAATAAAAATCTCATGCAAAAGGGAATCAAATCCCCAACCAAGATAATTCATGTAGCGCAGCTCTTACCAACTGAGTTGTCAAGGCACAGAATATATAATAGTACTACATAAGTCAAGGTCAAGGGTAGAGTTGGTTAGAGGTCCAGCTCGGATCGCGGCCAAATCTCAAGTCAACCTTTTGTAGGTACTTTTATTTAACAGTTTTATTTAAGTAAACCAAAGTGATAAAACGAGTTCAATACGAAAAGACCCCTTATTCCTGGACTAATAATGACCATCTGACGCCGTATTCCATTATGAGAAGATAGAGATGACCAGGCCATAAAATTATGACACGAAAAGGGCAGTGGCTTTTATAGACAGCACATGTGTGGCTATTTTATTATGACCGCAAATAATGTTGGTATAATCTGGTGGTACCAGTAAATATACGTAACTTTTGTGTAATAGTTTTTGGCACTTACAGTGCTATTTTATTTCGGAAAATTATAGAAATAACAAATTAAAATTCAACATGTTGGACTGGGAGCGAGCGAATAAACATAGAATGTGCCAGCTGCATTTCCTCCCGGGCATGCTGTAAAAATCAGCTAAGGGATCCGAGGGTTGCAGTATATTGCAATTTAGGCAATGGGCTGACAAACTGTCACTAGAGCAATATAAATATCTTAAATAACCCTCAAAACTTTGTCAGACGTGGCGGAACGACCTTTGTTGAGGTCGTTTACGCTCTGCCTACCCCATTAGGGATAAAGGCTTGACTATATGTATGTATGTGTGTAAAATTCAACCGCTGACTTTGGACAACCCGTTCCTGTAGCTTAGTGGTAAAGAGCTTTGGGCCGGTTTTCAAAGACACGGGTTCAAATCCCGTCAGCGGTTGAATTTTTGATTTGGTATTTCTGATATAACTATTTTGTTTTAGATAAGTATTTATGGGTTATTATGGAGTTTCTAGACTACAATTAAGAATTATGGATTTTTACGTGTCCACCTGCCCATTATTTTATTATTTGCAGTTATAAAAAATACACAACATACATACACATAATCACGTTTTTATCCATAATGGGATAGGCAGAGCATAAACGACCTAAAGAAAGGTCGTTCCGCCACGTCTGATAAAGTTTTGATGGTTATTTAAGATAGATTTTTATGTATATTGCTGTAGTGACAGGTTGTCAGCCCATCGCCTAAATTGCAATATACAGAAACCTTCGGATCTCTTAGCTGGTTATTACAGCATGCTCGGGTGGAAATGCAGCTAGGACATTCTATGTTTTTTCCCCACTCCCAGTCCAGCATGGAAGTAAAGAATACACAATATTCTTCAAAATTGGCAACATAAATTCCAGAAAGCTATTGATTATCATCATCAACTAAGTGGGAAAATCAGAAGAATGCCTCAGAGTAGCTTAACGCCACTTCAAAGTGATATCCGTAAATGGTCAAATTGTTTCTCATTTCTAATATCGAATGTAATAGAACAAAGTTGAAATTAGTTTCGAATTGCGTTGCCCAGAATCGATTCCAGTGTATTTATCTATTCCTCTACCTACTCCAAACATGGCGTAGCCAATCTAAATCTGATGCTTTTAGTTGAGCAACTTTATCCCCAAGTAAAGCAAGTAAAGTATCTTTATCCCTCAATATTGGTTTAGAGGTTTCTCGTGTGGAAAATTACATGTCTTCCCGAAAGATACTTACTTATGGATATTAGATAAAACTCTATATAACCTCGCTAACGGAATTGTTTTTCAAACTCAACATTTTCTTTTCACATTTTCAGGTTAGGATTTATTCTACCTGCCATAGCTAAATTCTTTTTCAAATATAATAATTTAACGGTGTCAGACTGATCGTTTTTACCAAAATACCTTCAAATGTGTTTACCTGCAAATATAACTTCAAAAAAAAAACCAACAATACTAACATGATCACACTCATAGCCCGAGGAATTTTTCATTAGTAATTTCCACCAAACATCTAAACTTATGTACTTCTAAGTTCAAATTACTACTTAGGGTTCCGTACCCATAAAGTAACAAATGAACGGGATGTCTATCTGCATTAAATATTGTTGAAAAACTCTACTGGATATTTTTGGTTGTGAATTAAAACAAAACAAACCAGGTAACAACCAAATTGGCCCTGCATAGTCGTATTAATAGGTGAAAAACGTGACCACTATGTATGCCATTTCCACGCGACATCGGACGCCCGCGGCAGAACACAGACGCTCATAAAACGAATCTCACAAAGCATTACCGGCTCGCAGACCAAATGGAATATTTTCTTCACGGCACTAAATATACAGAGTGTAAAAAAGTTTCATAAATAGTAAAAAAAATGAGCTAACTACACTAGCAAACAAACGAACTTGCATATTCGTATTAATAGGTAAAAAACGTGAGCACTATCTATGCCGTTTTCAAGCGACATCCAACGCCTGCGGCAGAACACAGACGCTCATAAAACGAATGACACAAAGCTTTTCCGGCTCGTAGACCAAATGAAATATTTTCTTCACGCCACTAAATATACAGGATGTAAAAAAGTTTCATAAATAATAAAAAATGGGCTAACTACACTAGCAAACAAATGGACTTGCACATTCGTAATAATAGGTGAAAAAAGTGAGCACTATCTATGCCGTTTTCAAGCGACATCCGACGCCCCCGGCAGAACACAGACGCTCATAAAACGAATGACACAGAGCTTTACCGGCTCGCAGACCAAATGAAATATTTTCTTCACGCCACTAAATATACAGGATGTACAAAAGTGTCATAAATAATAAAAAATGGGCTAACTACACTATCAAACAAATGGACTTGCATATCCGTATTAATAGGTGAAAAACGTAAGCCATTATCTATGCCGTTTCCATGTGACATACTCGTATGACGCCCGCGGCAGAACACAGACGCTCATAAAACGAAACACACAAAGCTTTACCAAATGTAGACGTTAATAAACACAGGGTATAAAAAAAGTACTACGTTCCTTAGTTTGAGTCGTTGACGCTCTGCCTACCCCATTAGGGATAAAGGCGTGATTATATGTATGTATATACCAGGCCACTCAGAAAGTATTGCGATAAATAGTTTTTATATATGGCAGACTGGCCGGTTAGAATCTTTTTTGAAAATATGATTACTTGTAAGTAAAAATATGTGTGTTCCATTTTCAAAATTTCCCTCCACATTTTTTGCGAGCCAATTCAAAGTATCGTGTCTTACTGAAAAATGGATCTGCGCCGGGAACATTTTAGAGCTATGATTTTTTACGATTTCAAGTGTCGCCTGAAACCGGATGAATCGTTCGATAGACTTCAAATGGCATTTATGGATGAAAGCCCCTCCAAGGCAACCGTGTATCGTTGGTATAACGAATATAGGCGCGGTCGACCAACCTTGGGGGATGAAGAAAGAAGCGGTCGCCCTTTGACGGCTATTACGGAAGAAAACGTGCTAGCAGTGAAAAATTTAATCCAAGATAATAGGCGAATTACATATCAGGAGATTCAGCACATATTAAAGATTGGATCGGGAAGCGTTCACGAGATTCTACATGGGCATCTTCGCGTGAGGAGGATAGTATCGCGCTGGGTGCCGCACTACCTCACCGACGCTCAGAAGCAGGCCCGGGTGGAATGGTGCCGTGATATGCTGAACAAATTTGAAGCAGGCTCGTCTCGGCGTGTTTACGACATCGTAACAGGTGATGAGTCCTGGATTTATCGATACGATCCAGAAACCAAGCGCCAGTCGACAGTTTGGGTGTTTCAAAATGAACCAACGCCTATCAAAGTGAAGCGATCTCGAAGCGGGGGGAAGATTTTGATCGCCAGCTTTTTTTAATTTGACTGGCCACTTGGCCTCAATTTCCTTACGAGATCAAAGAAGCATTAACGCCGAATGGTATACTACCAAATGTTTACCAGATTTTTTTTCTGTTGTGAGCAACAAGCGACCAAACACAGGGCTCCGCGGACTACTGCTCCACCACGACAATGCGCCTGCACACACCGCGTTCAAAACGAGGGACTTCCTGGACAGCACACCAGTCAAACTCCTGGGTCACCCTCCTTACAGCCCTGATCTAGCACCGTGTGACTTCTTTTTATTTCCAAAAATAAAAAATCAGCTCAAAGGGATACAATTTTCGTCGCCGGAAGATGCGCTGGCTGCGTTCGAGCAGGCTGTAAACGAGGTGTCTACGGCGGACTGGAAAAAGTGTTTTGAAAACTGGTTCAGACGCATGAATCTTTGTATAGAGGCTGGTGGAGAGTACTTTGAAAAGATTTAATAAAAATATATGTACCTGTAGAACAATTTTTTTTAGTGTCGCAAAACTTTCTGAGTGTCCCACGTATGTTCCTTTAAACCATATGTTCTAGTAGTAATAGTAGTAACAAACAACTTTCCTGAAGCACAAAAGTTATACCCCGATTTTTTTTTTTTATTTTTTTTTAAATATATATAGGCGAGCATTTGTCCGCTATCTCACCTGGTGGAAAGTGACGATTTGGACTATGTTGAAGCATACTCACCTATGTAGTGCCTATTCACTCTCGCCTTGAAAAGGCCCAGGTTATATTGTTCCGGCAACAAGATCCTTAAACATCTGATCACTATGGTCACTATGGTTTTGAATGGTGAAGTATTTTTTTTATCCAAAATGTGCTTTGGGACAGTTATTTTACTGATAATTAAATACTCTTCTTCTGCCTAATGTTTTCCCGGTCAGATGCTGGGCTCCGCTTTCCGGCTTCACCAACTCTACTTTTTTTTAAAATAAAATAAATACTTTAAAAAATTTATGCCATTTAACTTATCATATTGTTGTGCAATGATATATATTTTTACACCTTGTATAATGGTACAATGGTAACGCGAGATTTTCCCGCAGGGCTGTATGGATGCACGCACGAAGGGATTCGTTGAAGAGCTTATCCGAAACGATCTCCTTCCCCTTTAACATTCAGGACATTACGGCAAATACGAAGTGACACTAGCACACTGCCAGTGCTGCTATTTGTGAATTTTGAGTAGGATGATGAGTAAAGAATATTTTTCTTTCTAAAATGTACGAAAGTTATTTAATTTTAAGGGACACACACAGCAGCCTAGTCGGGTTGCGTAGGTCAGATGGCAGTCGCTCTGTGTAAAAACCGATACCTTCGTTCAATCCCCTGGATTAGGTAGCCGACCCCGTAAGGTACGGGATAAGGCTAGGGAGATGATGATGACACACAGCAGCCTAGTAAAAGGCGCTTTCTGTATGTCTTACACAATATTGAAGGTAAAGGAATACATACCTATTTGTGCATCGCTAACGTAAGTAAATAACTTAATTATAGGTATAAATATTATTAGTTAAGGAAGCGCGGTGCCTCCCAAGCTCCCATATGGTGGATGGAATATTATAGGCAAATATTCCATCCCTTAGTTTGTAAGTGCACTGTAATTTACTTAAATAACGTATTATTATTTTTTGTAGAACGAAAAGTGATGCTGTAACGTAAAGTGGTTAATTTTTACCAGAGCCATCGCCTAAACGTAATAAACTAAAACAATCAGTTTTTTTTATTTAACAAGTTTCACTGGAACATCGGAAAAAGATGCCTCAACCTCACTGTATAATGCCCAAGATCTCGCGGCAGACCAAAGAAACGCTGGCTAGACGTCGTAAAAGCGGATATGGAAGAAAACGTTCTCAGCAATTCCGAAGACCGGGCAAAGTGGAGTTGAAAAAGCCGAAAAGCGGACTCCAACACCAGGCCAATAAAACGCTAGGCAGAAGAAGAAGAGCTGGAAAGTGAAGCCGCTGAAAGATTCAAAGATTGTATCGACCCTATTCCAGCAGTATCTTCACTTCATACATACATACATATCATCAGTCCTTTATCCCTAATGGGGTTGGCAGAGCGTAAACGACCTAAATAAAGGTCGGTCCACAACGTCTGATAAAGTTTCGGATCCCTTTGCTGGTTTTTACAGCATGCTCGGGAGGAAATGCAGCTGGCGCATTCTTTTTTTTCTCTCACTTTCAGTTCAGCACGGAAGGAACTTCACTTCACTGCGTCACTTATGTGCTTGAACAAATAGCTTCACCAAATCCAAACCTATTTGCTTGCGAAATCCCATCACATTTCGGCGTGGTATTAGAAAATCTATAAAATGCTCGCATCGCGCGCGCTGTACGTAATTTTTAATACATATTTATTCAGCATTACATGCGCTGCCGCCACATGTGCCCCGTGATATGGTTCACGCAGATTATAAATTGGATTTCATTTCTACGCGACCTGACTCCTGATGTTACTCCATCAGAATCACGAGCTCACCAAGTTTGATAATATTTCCATAATATCTACTCAATCATTCCTCGCTGGCAGTGCAGATAGCATACAAGTTACCAACTTCGCCTTTATCTGTATAGAATACGAGTACACTTACCTTATCAAAAGTAAAATCTTTTTTAAAACAGAAACTAAACATGATTGATATTGGAACCCTGGCGATCTGTCCCGCTGCTGTAACCAACTAAATTATTGTGCTATGACTAATTTTATTGGTAAATCCGCGAGAAAGAAACCCAGTAAATAAAGCTTAGGTACGCTACATGTTGTATATTCAGCTACAAGTCATTCCATTGTGTAAGGTAATAAAATTTAAGTTTAATTTAAAAACCGCTGCAATATCATTTCGTTAAACAATCTGGCACCTAGAAAACATTCTAGCTGTTTCCGCGGCAAAACAAAGCTAATGAAAACGGAGTTCCTAGCCAGGCTATTTGAGTTGCAGCTGTAGTCTTTGCCCTGCCGCAAAATTGGATTATCACCGCAAGCTTCCTTCAAACTGTTACTTTCTTTTGTTTCCGCATTAAGGCTCTCTTTCCCTTGAGTACTTCTTGGAAGTCTTGCGAACATCTTAAACCCGTCTTGATATTTTCTGTGATGATAAACACGATGTATAAAAAATAGGTATTTGACATTGATGTCACTTTGAAGTTATTATATACTAACATTACGAACACGAATTATTGCGATTTCAGTAACGCTCTAGTTCAGCAGTATTAGATTAATTTTCGTCTTCATAACATCAGTAAGTATCACTTCTGATAGATGTTTGTTCCCAATGAGATTAAGGGGATATTACACGGGTGAGATAAGGCCGGGAACTCTCTGTAAATGGAAAAGTAACGGGTCAGTAAACGCGTGATTTTTTCGCGTTGCCCGCCGTGATAAATGGGCAAGAACGCAGCGCTGGCCGCCTAGACTACGGAGCGAATGCCAATGACGCGAAAAATTGCTGTTATTTTTCTCATCCCTAAGCGCAGCGCTGGAATCGCTTTATGGATATCGGCTGTGATTCCCGAAACTGGATGAAACGAGAATTAAGCGGATTTTTCTTTTTTACTAAGCTGTGTTGTTTTGCATTTTTTGAATTGGGTTTAACGTTTTCGGGTATTGCTTTTTGCAGTTCTGTACATTTAATTTCTAAAATGTTTCCTTTTACCCATGTTTTGCTTCTACATACATACATATAATCACGCCTTTATCCCTGATGGGGTAGGCAGAGCATATACGACCGTTTTGCTTCTACTCTAAGATATCTGAGACAGTATTATCAATGATTCAGATAGTTCACCCAAAACCTGAAAAGCAAACTATTTAAAACCAAAATGACACCTCTTCTATCTGCAACTGTGTTACCAACTTACCTTGTTTATTTGGTCCCTGTCCATTGCCTATCACATGACACGAAAAGCCGGCCAAATGCGGTGTTTCTGGGGGCCAAATGATAATTCGCGTTCCATTCCGACATTTGCACGGGACGGCCAGGGTAATGTCACCAGGCAGGATAATGTCAGTCGGGCAACGTGGCTTGCCCTGTCTATCTTGCAATCCTGCCAGCTGCATAGGACATTAGCATTTTACTTAGTAAAAAGTGGATGTCTTTTCGACGAGCTTTGTGGTAGTCTTTGTAGGAGTCTCTTTGGGTTTAGGTTCATTGAGTTTCACGATAACGGCCGATATATTATTGCAGTTTGTTTTGGTGTAAAAAAAGTCTTCTTCTTTTTCTTTGATCAAGGATCTGGGTCCAACAATCTATTATCATACTGGCGACAAATTCATTTGCTACTGATTTTGATATTAATATAGAATTATTTAATTACCTATGTTCAATAATATTTAATTATGCCATCTCTTCTGTACCTTACTGTTTTGTCCGTTTTGAGTTCAACGTTCTACAAAGTTTATGTAGCACTTGGTTGTTTTAATAAATGATCTCGTGTGTTCTCACTTGTCTTCCTATCTCATTCCAGTGATAAAACAGAATGAATATTGTATTTAATTTGTCTTTGTTAATTATCGCTGTCTGTCTACCATTCATAAATCACCTGACAGAAAATACCTGTAGAGTTTTCAATTTGCAAATTCCATATTTTGTCGGCTTCAAAGCGACCGGTACGAATCCGGGGTGAAATAATTTATGTCAGGGATTAAGCTGACGCAATGAAAGGGAATTTTCTAAAAGAGCTTCGACATCAGAAATTCTTGAACGGACCGAGGCACGGGCCCACTCCCGGTTCGCAAAAAACTTTTGAAACTCCCCAACATCGCTAAGAGAATCTTTTAGTAAAAAGAAAATGGGTGAGCTCGATTTTTATAGAAAAAGAATTTGAGAAGACAAAGTCAGTAGTGCTTTCTTTTGCACTGAAATCACAAAGCAGTGCTTTCTTTTGAATTTAAATCACAAAGAAGAGACTGCTCTTATAAAAGAGCTCTTCTTAATTTTCCTGTATAGTGTCGGGTCAGAATAGTTATCGCCCATCGCAGCCTACTTCATACACCTCGATCAGACAATTAGTATGGAAAAGCCAATTTTTCTTTTCATTTCCTGAAAGAATTTCCTGGTGGAAGTTGTTTAGTGTCTTTGACTGAGCAATCCCTATCAGTTTGCGGGACGCTGTGCCTTATACCCGGTATACAATCACGCCAATATAATCTTACGTGGTAACTAGAGCATCAACATCATAATTAAATTTTCTGCAACTTGTTTCTTGAAATTCGTTTTGGGGAATCTCCTAAAACTGATAGCTACGCATTTTCTATAAATACAAATTCCTAAAGTATAGAATAAGGCAATGACCAAATAAATATATTTTTAGGAATTTGACCAAGCCACAGTACAAACAGGTAAATAACCTATTTCACACGAAGAGCTGTGAAGCTCTCTTCCGGAATAGGAGTACCGGGGACGCAAAACGGTTCATTCCCTTTGTTTTATGAGACAATTAAGAAGCAAAGGGACGGAGCGGCGCGAAGAGTAAATTTTTGTCCCGTAATAAAAGAAGAGTACATTTAAATAGCAGATTGAAAACTTCTAACGATCTCGTAACAAGGGATTTTTTACAAGTAAAGTGAAACCGTTGAATCAGATTAGATAATACAGGGCGATCAGACGGCTTGGATTTGATTTTTAATTTGCAAGTTTTGCTGTGGCCAGTATATTTCTGTATAGAATATTTCTGACAAGTTTTGATAAAACCATAGACTATAGGAAATAATCCACCCTAATATTAATAAAAAGTGTTTTGTAACCCATATTGTCAAACTTTAATTTTATCAAAATCATAGCCATGTCCTCTTTGAGATTTAATGCGATGACCACATCCACAGGCCAGAGAATGGGAAAAATATCAAACGGTGTTTTTCCTTTATGTAGATGTTGTCTGAAAGGATAATTTTGTTGGAGCTCTTAGCCGGCGTTATGAATTTAAATTTTTCATTTAAGGCATGTTCAGATGGCCGATGCCAAGCGCAGAGCCCGCACCAGCCCGCTTTGTCCGCGTTCGCTACGCGCATGCCGCGCGCACGCACGCTTCGCGCGTGTCAGCACTTGCTTTGAAATTGCATGTATTTATCATGTATTTGTTAAAACCTTATAATATGACATACATATAATCACGCCTTTATCCCTAATGAGGTAGACAGAACGTAAACGACCTAAACAAAGGCCGTTCCGCTTCGTCTGACAAAGTTTTGAGGGTTATTTAAGATAGATTTGTAGGTATATTGCTGTAGTGACAGGTTGTCAGCCTATCGTCTAAATTACAATATACTGAAACCCTTGGATCGCTTAGCTAGTTTTAACAGCATACCCGGGAGGAAGTGCAGCTGTCACATTCTATGTTTTCTTTCGCTCCCAGTCCATTCTAGAAGTTTTAATATGACACGTTAATAAATATCTAATTGATTTTATAGAAGTGCCTTGTGCGTGTACAGGGCAGCTGCGGGGAGAGCACGAGACTAGTGCGGGACGTGCGCGAGGCGGGCGCAGGGCATGTGCGAGGGCGTCTGCGGTTGGTTTTTGATAAATGCAATTGAGGATTTATTAATGTGTCATAATCATAAAATATATACAACCATTTTCAAAGCAGGTGCTGACGCGTGGAGCGTGTGCGTATTTTTCGCGTAGCGGGCGCGTGTAATCTGAACGCGCCTTTATGCCCGAGCCGTGTTGAAAAATGTTATAAAACACGTCAAAAAATATGGCGGTGCCGCTTAACGGTAACGTGCTTGTTAAAAGGTTTCACTAAGAGCACAAGCTTTGTGTCTTTCCCTGACCCTCGTCAAAGTAATTGTGTTACAAAGCAATTAATTCTCAATTTTCATAAATATGATTACTTTTCCGCCACCAGGATTCTTTTTTATTAAAGTAAGTGGCTCTTAAAGGAGCCGCAATGTTTATTTTCGAAATAAAGCTTAGTATCCAATAATCAACAAAATAAAATATTGTTACAATGTATTTAGCTTTTGTCAGCGATCACAAGAATGATTGGCAGGATACACACACACATACATACATATAATCACGCTTTCCTCCCTAATGGGATAAGCAGAGCGTAAACGACCCAAACAATAGTTGTTCCGCCACGTCTGACAAAGTATTGAGATTATTTCGGATAGATTTGGACGTATATTGCTGTAGTGACAGGTTGTCATGGTGATGATGAAAAATAGATATCGATTACCCAGGACTTACTGACCGTAAGAACACGGCATCATCTTACCTACTTGAAGTACAATCAGATGTTTTTGTCTGCAATATCCTAAGCAAACTTTAAACAAACTTATACAGCAACAAACTGATAATAGGTAGCGTTTTTGTGTAACCCTCGTGGAAATCAAAACATGACCTCCTCGAAAGCTCAAAGCTCAGATCATTTGACCTCCAGTTAAGTAGTACAGACACGTGTATGCTGGCTGTACCGGGAATTTTCAAGGTTGGATAAGCGTCCCAAATTATTTTTATTTCACGTTAGGTTTGGCTAATCCAGTCGTTAATTTTTTTCCTATTCTGAGAAACACGTTCTAAAGTTTTGCTTATTTAGTACGTGGATCGCACACAGCTCAATAAAGGAATTAGGAAGACAGTTACAAATTTAGGCTGCAGAAATAACCTTATCTCAGACCCTTATAATCCCTGTCCGCAAGTTTGATCCCTTCAAAATGGAGTAAACCTACTGAGATTGACATTTACAACGTTATCTGTCCCAGCAGACGCGGCTTTGAAACTAGCGTCCCAGTAATATGATCAAACCCACATAAGGGAACCACGAGTACAAGTAGGTGGTATTTGGATACAATTTCTTCGAGAACACAATATAGCAGATTTTACGTCAAGTCCACAAAACAAGTAATTATTGTTCGAGATTTTTAGCTAATATTACTCGAGGACAAAATGGTTTTGTGCACGAGTTATTAACACTGCTTTTTACTTCAATTGCGAGGAAAATTAAAAAAAATCACTTAATAAACTAAACAATTTATTCCCGCCATTTATCTTTTTAAATCTTTCGACATGAAATATTAGGCTTAGGCTGAGATCTACACAGCCTACTATTAAATTAATTTAGTAATAATAAATTTAATGAATTATCGCACATGTTTTTTTTAAATACCTATTAATGCCATAATAACACAAAAGCAAATAACATAAAGTAAATATTATAAAATAACATGATCTATGTATGAATATGCTTATTAAGTTTGGCTGTATGGCCTAATTTTCTTTGCCTTAGAAGAGATGAATTTAAGAGTAGATGCGTTTTTGGTAATGTGCACAAAATTTTATTTTGTGCAGCCTATAGCCTACACAAAATAGCACTTTCAGAGCATGAGAAGTGAAAAAACTTTTTTATAGGAGAAAGCTCACCCTGATGGTTGTCGCCCATGTACCTGCAATATGCTGGCAGTATGTAAACTCGTGCTCGTTTAATGCTGTAACGTTGTACCGATCCAAAAATACCTGTGTAGACAGTATTTTATAAAGATATTTTACCTTCTTTCTTTTTCAAATAAATTTTTCTACTTTCTAAGGCCTGTTCCAACAAATTTTATGTACCCACCTAAACAATTTTTGTAGGCTCTTCTCTCTTTCTCCCTGCCAGCACAACAGCCTTATTAGCATTACATAAAGTTGGTTTTGGTCTAACTCTTGGCCAGACAAGTTGTTCTTTCAGATTTTAACGCGAAAACAAAGCGTTCATTTTTATTCACTGCTTTTTGGAAGCAAAAAGTGAAATAGCAAAAATTACATTATGCTTTTTGAGTATACTCACGGTGCGCTGAAATACTTTTTGCGGGTTTTAATTGCTTTCAGAATGTATTTGCTTTTGTGATAGTGGTTACTATGAATAGAACTTATGAATTTTTATTATTCACTTTTTCGTATAATGGAAGTGAGAATGAAATTTAAAAGAAACTAAAAATTTCGCGGCGATCCGTGTTGCAGCTGTCATATTTGTAAATATAAGCAGACGTATTTAATCTTTCTTTTAAATTAAAAATAACACTTTGATGTTATAACGAAGTTCTCAAAATTTAACACTGCCCAACGAAGTTAATGGACTTTAAATAATAATGCAATTCCATTTTGTACTGCAATTATAAATATTTAATAAAAATCGGCATAAATCCCTTTTACGTAAAGCGTATTATTGAATTAAAAATCCATTGTTTTCCGTTATCGCAAGCGAGATAAAATTAAATTGAGGGTACATTTCGCCCGATTTCAACCTTATTTCGGGTAGGATAAAACGAGTCGTTTCCTGTTTCGACCAAAATAAATAATAATATTGTTTCTTGTTTCACACTATACCAATATTATGATAGGCAGATGGTGGTGTAACAGAACCGGTGGCTTTTATGTACGATGTATTAACACAATATTTGTATGAAAGGGGATTAATTAACAAAAATATCATGGTGTTTTTCTTCCATGCTTGACTGGGAGCGAGAGAAAAACATAGAATATGCCAGCTGCGAGGGTTTCAGTATCTTGCAATTTAGGCAATGGGCTGACAATTTATCACTACAAATCTATCTTAAATAACCTTCAAAACTTTGACGGACGTGGCGGAACGACCTTTGGTTAGGACGTTTACGCTCGAATGGGGTGGCCGTTAGGGATAAAGGCGCGATTATATGCATGTATGTGTTTTATTAAACTGATGCAAAGAAACAAACCTCAACGTCAAGACCAACACACATTTCAAAAGCGTAATTCAATATAAAACTTTTGCAACTACCTATGCAAAACGATATGCATTTCATTGTATATAAATAACTCGAAAATTCTTTACGGCGGCGTCACGCTACGCTGCGCGGTGCAACCTGTCACTTTGTAGAACGAAAAGCGTCATTAACCAGCTTTACATTGTGAACTAACCCAAATACAATAACCAGGTCAAATCCTGTTTGTTTCCAACAATGCCTAGCATTTACGAGTTCTTCCAAATTTTACTCAGAAATTACATCTCACCTACCGGAAATTGTCGAAACCGGAACAAGCCGAGGGGAGGCCTGCAGTCGTAAATTACATAAGGCGCGTGTGGTGCGACAGCGCTGCGGTAACGTCTTCTTATGGCCCTTAAAAACACGGTTTTAGCATACGGGACATTAGAAGTTTGCGAAGGAGAAATAGACGCTTAGTTTGGTGGAGATCTGCAATCCAAATTTCAGAGGAAATGTTTGTCAGTTTTTTATTGCAGTCTTTATGGCACTTCTTCTTCTTAGCGATTGGATTCTCGAGAAGAAAGACCCGATGAGACCTGGGTTGTTTAAAGCACAGCTAATAGGCTTATGACATGGTTATGTGTAACGACCACTATCAAAAACAGCAACGGAGATCGGTGGCGTGCCCTCCGAAGCACGAAATAATCTTTCTTTTCGGACAATCAGGTGAGTCAGCCTGCAATGTCCTAACCCAACTGGGAAAAACCTCACAAAGTCATATATTGACAAATAGCAACTTTGTCCCCCCCCTCTGGGAATCGAAGCCAGGACCGTAAGACAGGATCGTAAGCTCATGGCTCTAACCATTAGACCACGAAGGCAGTTAAAACATGGTTTAATGTTTTAACATACGAGAATATTAGAAGTTTGCGAAGGATGAATAGGCGCTTAGTTTGATAGAGTTATGTATCTGCAATCCAAATGTGTTAATTTGTGTTTAAGAATGGTCGCTACAAACTTTGTCAGAATAAAAGGTTTAAAAATCTTGACAATAGAGTTTATCAAATCTTTCGATCCGTTGAGCCGTCTATCGATATGACAGAATAAGAAGAAACTGAATATATACAGTTTTTCTGACATAGGAATTGCGGTATAACATTATTTTCAGATAAAGGCTATTGTTTGAACAATTTCACTTTCATGAATGGTTTTATTATCTTTACTTGCTTCGTAACACACTAAAAATGTTTAATGGATCGTTTCCTTCGTAACGTAAGTCTACACTGACACACGACCCAATTTTTCCCTTTTTTTTTTAGTGTTAAGTAAAATAAATAGAGATCAGTGGTAGCCACATTTCAGATACATTAAAGATACCTTTTCTATTAAATGTGTACATACTAAACATGATTTATGCAGGATGTAAGGGACAAATTGATAGGGTTTGCTTAGTCAACGAAACTGAACCACTATCAGCAGGTTTTTTTTTCAGAAAGTGTTTGTTTTATTTACATATTGTCTGACTGAGGTGGCAATTTTCTGTGGGAAGTTCATTTTTTCATCTCTTGAAAGAATGTCCTGTCCTGGTGAAAGTGGTTCAGTTTCGTTGACTGAGCAACCCCTATCAATTTGCGGCTCGCTGTCCCTTACACCCGGTATTACTAGCTTCACCAGCAGGCACTTTGTAGATTGGCTTCTTACGACGTTAATTATATCAGAAAGTACGATGGTGCACTTTGAATCCATTTATGCAGGTCATATAGGGTATTAAATAAAAGAGCGATTAATATTATGTATATAATACGGGTGTTAGGGACAGCGTCCCGCAAATCAATAGGGGTTGCTCAGTCGAAACTGAATAACTGTCAGCAGGATTATATTTCAGGTAGTGAAAAATATATTTGGTTTTCCTTACAAATTGTTTGATCGAGGTGGTCATTTTGTATGGGGAAGTCCTTTTTTTATCTCCAGAAAATTTTAACTTCCATACTGGACTGGGAGAGAAAGAAAAACATAGAATGTTCCAGTTGCCCTTCCTCCCGGGCATGCTGTATAAGTCAGCAAAAGGGATTCGAGGGTTACAGTGTATTGTAATTTAGGCGATGGGCTGACAACCAGTCACTACAGCAATACACATTACAATCTAAAATTGCCCCCAATTTATTTCAGACGTGGCGAAAGCGCCTTTTAGGAGGCGTTTTACTCTCTGCCTACCCCGTAAGGGATAAAGGCGTGATTTTATGTATGTATGTATGTAGAATTTTTTTTCTGGTAAAAGTTGTTCTCTTTTGTTTACTTTGTAGATTGGCTCTATCAGAGAATATGCAATGATGCACTTTGATTGTTTTTATACAGCTCATATAGGGTACTAAATAGAAGAGCGATTAAAAGTATATCAGAATATTATGTTTTACAAAATTTTCTAGGTACATGATTTTGTACCTATAAATGTAAATTGAATTCCTTTTAATTTATGATGGATTCCATGCTCGACTGGGAGCGAGAGAATAACATAGAATGTGCCAGCTGCATTTCCTCCCGGGCATGCTGTAGAAACTAGCTCAGACATCTGAGGGTTTCAGTATATTGCAATTTAGGCGATGGGCTGACAACCTGTCACTATAGCAATATACCTACAAATCTATCTTAAATAACCCTCAAAACTTTGTCAGACGTGGCGGAACGACTTTTGTTTAGGTCGTTTACGATTTATCTACCCCATTAGGGATAAAGGCGTGATTATATGTATGTAATTTATGACAGATGTAATAATAATACAGAAAAGATCTCTACTAACGTTAAAAAGATAAATAGACACGTTTTTAGGTTTAGTATTTAAGTTAACCTCTTTACCTTACAAAGCATCTGTCCACGCTTTATAAAATAGTTTTCAAAGTAAAAAGATTTTGGAGAACTCTTTTCCGTGCCTAGTTTGCAAAAGTAATTTAATTCACTTCCATAGGCAGGTAGGCAGGTAAAAAAGTTTGTGAACTTAGTTGGAACAAACACACAGAAAGTAAAATTTTTATTTTGAGTCAACTACGTACTAGTGCTCGAATTGATCAAGCAGTTTACTTCAAAATATGAGTTTTGGGGGTTTCATTTATTCCTATTCCTATTTAGTATTTACTATGGAACGACTCAATTATTACGAATTGAGTTACCCGAATCGGAGTATCCAAAACCTTTTTGTTTACGTCCGACCCAAGTCGATATTTCATATTCTTTATTTTTAAAACAAACTAGTTGGCTCGATTCTAGATGTTCCGGCTAAAACCAAAATTAATATATATTTGTCACATTGAGACTTCTTCTTCTTTGTGTGTGGGCGGAAATAAAAATAAAATATTTTAAACCGTTTTGGACCAGTGCGAAGCCACGAACACGGCTTCATCGATGGCTTTCCACAGATCCTCCAACGAGCAGGTGTTAGGGCACGCCGGACACGTCATCAAGTGGGCCATGGTTTGCGAGTTTGCACCACATGCACAGTTGCGAGTACTACTGTAACCCCACCGAAAGAGATTTACCTTGCAGTGGCCGACCTGAGACCGGAGACGGTTGAGGGATCTCCGCACCGGCCACTGTAAGTTCTTCCCTGGGGGGAGACGCTTTTCCTGTGGGATGAAGGACTCCTCGGGATGTGTCTCTTTCCACCGGTTTAGTCTGTAAGCTGACGGGTCCTCTGAAAGGGAGGCTACGCTATTTAAAAAACTTTTCCGGCTTTTTAACTTAGCCTCCGTATGGCTGGACTGCAACCATACATCGGATCCCTCGGGTCTGTTTCCTGTTTAACCGTTTCAAGTGAGCTCGCCGTTTCTCTGCGGACGTTGGGTGGAGCAATTCCAGGCAGTGAATACAGCTGAATTTTTGGAGTCGGTTTCAAGCAGCCAGTTATAGCTCTACAAGTCTCGTTGAGCGCTGTATCGACTTGTTTGATGTGAGCGGACCGACTCCATACTGGGCTTGCGTATTCACTAGCAGAACAGCAGAGTGCTAAACCCGTCCTTCGCAAGACTTCAGGCGATGTGCCCCATCTGGTCGAAGTAAGTTTTTTCAGGAGATTGTTACGGGTGGCCACTTTTCGCCTAATTGCGTCACAGTTAGGCTTGTATGTTAAGGCCCTGTCTATTATTATTCCTAAATACTTAGGATGACTGCAGAACGCAAAAGGGGAGCCTTGCCAGGAGATGTTAAGATGGCGGTGTGCTTGTCTATTGCGGAGATTAAATATGCAGGACTGTGTCTTTGATGGGTTGGGCTTTAACGAGTTACTGTTATAATATCTGGTTAAATCCACTAGGGCTGCTGAGATGTTGTTTTCTATATCCTCGAACGAGTGAGCCTGCGACGCTTATGCAAGATTGTCAGCATATATGAAGCTGTTTGTATTGGACCTTAATGGCTGATCGTTATAGATTTTGAACAGCGTGGGTGCCAGAACGCTACTATGTGGAAGACCGTTTCTTTGATTCCGCCATCTACTTTGCTGTGACAGGAGCTGTACTTGCAAGTGGCGGTTGTACAGCAGTTCACCTAGATCTTTAACAAACTGCCGATCTCAAGTCATATCGCCAACTTTCCACAGGAGTTTTCGGAGATTGACCGTGTCGTAGGCCGTGGATAAATCAACAAATACGACGCCGGTAGCTTTATTGATCTCAAACCCATCATCTATAAACTGAGTGAGCTTCAGAGTTTGGTTGCAGCAAGATTTGCCAGGCCTAAAACCTGCCTGCTCTGGGATGAGTTTGGGATCAACAACTTTCGCCAGGTGATTAAGAAGAAGCCTCTCAAATAATTTATATGTGTGACAGAGGAGAGTAATCGGTCGGTAGTTTTTCGGATCATTCGTTGGTTTCCCCGTTTTTGGTATGGCTATCACTTTCGATTTCCTCCACAAGCGTGGAATAATAGCAGACTTAAGGCTTGTATTAAAGAGCTGAAGAAGCCACGATTTCGGAAACTGGACCCAAATGTTTCAGTTGCTCAACGGATATGTTGTCTACGCCTCGCCCAGTTTGAAGTTTTTAATCGCGGTTATGATTTCAGCCAAGTTCCAATGGTTTACAAATTGAACCAGTCGTAGAAATGAAAGTACCTTTTGGTGTTCTGTTAATTTTAAGGGCTTACTTGCCATTAAGTAGCAATTGATGGGTTACTTTGTTAGCAGTAACTTGGCCCGGTATTGTAGGTGGTAGATTCTCGTCTGTTAGTTTTCTAAAAGTTGACCAAGGTTTTTTACTATTATGGGTCATATCGATGTTTGTGACTAATTCTGACCATTTCTCGCACCGGCTGTAGCTAATATATTGAAGCAGTTATTCACCCTTGTTGATTGTGTCTTCAGAAAATGGGTCTGAGCTGTAAAGGCATACATAGTGGTCTAGTAATTTCGCCGCATCGTGGTTTAGCCCAGAGATGTACTGCGAGCGACATCTTTTAGGGATACACTGGCGCGAGACAGAAGTCACGGTAGCCCCAAATTCATCATAGTTTTTTGGGGTGGGTGTGATATTTAAAAGGATGTTGTAAATTTTATCTGCAAAGTCCTCGCAATTATCTTTTCTGTAGTTAACCGGCGCTTGAAAGGAACCATTGTGGGTCTAACGGCTGCATTTATCTGGTACAGAATAGGCCTGTGTTGCGCTATTGGAATTGGATCGCATACCTTTTTGGAGCATTGGTAGTTAACATTAATGCTTGAGAAAACCAAATCAGGATTGTACCCTCATTTCCATCGGGTGCTGTTGAATGATGCTGGTTATTTGGCATCGTGTATCAGCCACAGGTCATTAGTTTCTGCCCAATCCTCTACTGCCTGACCAGCCTCGTCTGTTTCCCGGTAGCCCCAGTTGGTAGTGACTGTTAAAGTCACCTATTAAAATTTGGTCTGGTGTTTATCAAAGTTTTCGGGTTTGTGGAATAGGAATGGAACTCCAGGAGGCAATTGCCGAGGTCTAAGGTAATCGCCTCGATGCTGTTTTCAGAGAAGCAATGGGCAGAGACTACATCTAAACTGGGAGCAGAATACACTGCGTTACCGTGTTTTGGGTGTGGGATCTCGGCTACTAGTGTCATTCCGGGGATATGTGGCCTACTTTGTCCGCTGTCGCCATGGGTTTCTTGATTCACGCCATAGATTAGACAGAATGTCTGCTTTGTTATTTGAGAATCCTTCGATGTTCACTGAAATAACAGACAGAGCAGGGGTGGACAGAGTCCGATTGTATGGCCCTGAAAAGGGCCGGTTGAGTCCTGAAGAGGACGTATTAGGCCTTGAAAAGGGCCGGTTTGGACCTGAAGAGGACCGATTGGTTGGCTCTGAAGAGAGCGGGTTTGCATTTTTATTTTCCTTATTTTTCATTGTAGTGTACTAAAACTAGTTTCACGGCATTTGCCGCTACTCACGGGGAGGACCCGAGCATAGGTTGTGCTCTGCGAGAAGGCTTACTACATCCCCCCCAGACTAAAAACCTAGGAAAATTACAGGAGATCTATTCTCTCCGGTTTCTGATTTATGGTGGTTTTACGCGTTATGTGTCATATGATATGGTGGATAAAATTGACAGAAATACTGGGGAAACGTGCAAAAGCGCGTCATAATATAGCGGACAAAGTGAGAAACCATAGAGTATAAATCGCCTGTCCTTTTTTAATTTCATTAGTTTGAATTTGCCAGATAGATTTTAATTTTAGTATTAGCCGCTGGTATCTAGAATCGAGTCCATTATGTATTGTAACTAAGTTTAAGTACAACAAATATACTGCATACTAAATAAGTAAGTATACAAAAAATAATCTAAGTACTTCTATTAATGGATAATAGAAGTACCTAAACACGAACGTAGAGATTCCTTTTGAGCGAAAGCTTTATAAATAACTTTGTTATTAGGCCCACAAAATATTCTCAAATGGATTTGCCTACGTTGTTTTTTACAAGATATTCAAGATGTCCTCGGGGAAAAAACTTAATGTGGAAACAAAAGAAAGAAACAGTTTGAAGGAAGCTCGCGGTGATAATCTAATTTTGCGGCAGGGCAAAGACTACAGCTACAATACAAATAGCCTGGCTAGGAACTCGTTTTCATTAGCTTTGTTTTTCCAAGAAAACAGCTGTTTTGATAGTTTTTGAATTGTTTGAGACAATGGCGTCGATTTTCACGACATAATTGGAATTCTTAGGAGCGCTGTCACTTTCTTAACTTTGAACGAAGAACGGGATAGCAAATAAACACTTGACTTTGACATTCCTAATTTAACGTAAGACGATTTAGATAAGAACTGAGCATAGAGCATGCTCTTATATTTTACGTCAAATAAGCAGTCTTAGGTCAGGTTAGGAATGTCAAAATCATGTATTTATTTGTTATCCTGTTCTTATCTCAAAGCTAAGAAAGTGACAGCTTTTCTAAGAGTTAGATTTAAAATTATGTCGCAATAATCGACGCTAATCTATTTTTATGTTTGACCCTATTGGTATATCAGAGGAAGTCAAAATTTAACGAGCTTTTTCAGAAAGCTTTAATCGACATCCTACACGATAAGTAGGAAAAAGCACGATAGAAAAAGAAAGCACGAAATAAGCTTAAATATTTTTGAGTTATGATTTAAGTTGTAAGTATGACGTCATATTCATTTTAAATTCTTCTCAAGAAAGGATAAATATTTATTCATTTGGGTAGCAAACCGGTATAGCTTAAGGTGATTCCTGTCGGCAAATGGTTGTTTTTGAGAAGGAACTAGTTCATGGCCTGCAATTTGCAACATTTAAAAATATTCTAGTTGATAAATATACGTATGTTAAAAAAATATGGAAGTAAAACTGTTTTTATCAGTAAATTTGATATTCCTTCTAAACTATTTGCAGCGCTTTCACGGTTCCGTCAGAAAATTATCCGTATTGTGATTATCTAAAATCGCAACATAGCTTTTTTAATCCGGCTCGTAGTTTTTTTGTAATTAGCTTTTTGTGCGCCTTTCGTATATTTTTGACGCAGCCACGGATGTAACCGCCGAAGCGCGCTAAGATTTGAACAATATTCTAAGGCATTAGGACTATGAAACAAGATGTACATCTTGAAATCTGCTGTCTTATCTGCCGGCAGGATACTCCTTAACGTGCTGCATTTTACGAGTGCCTGTGTTTAGCCGCGAGCAACCCGCTCACGTACCTTATTTTAATACCACTATGGGGGTCGTACTAATAAATATCTCTATATAAACACATATAAAGATCAGACACGTACGATACTGTCACTTTAGTTTTGTAAATATATGAATGATTTAAATGGTCAATTAACCGTATTTCTTTCATGTATATATTTGATATCGTTTTGTAAGGTTTTCTTCCATGCTGAAATGCGAGAGAAAAAATAAAAGGTGCGAGCTGAATTTCCTCCCGGGCATGCTGTGGAAACTAGCTAAGGGATCTGAGGGTTACAGTATATTGCAATTTAGGCGATGGGCTGACAACCAGTCACTACAGCAATATACCTAAAAATCTATCTTAATTAACTCTCAAAACTTTGTCAAACGTGGCGGAACGACCTTTGTTTAGGTCGTTTACGCTCTGCCTAGCCAATTAGGGATAAAGGCGTGATTATATGTATGTATGCATGTAACTTTGTCAGATGTGGCAGGACGACCTTTGTTTAGGTCGTTTACGATCTGTCTACCATTTTGACACTGTTTTTAAAGTTGACTATGAAAAGTGTTTAAGAATATTTCACGGTAGGTCACAGTTATTGTAGCTGATGAGAAGTACGTACGTAGAAGATGAAAAAAGATAAAATATCTGTCATCTCATCTTCTTATCTTGAGAGATTTTTATGAGAGCAACGATCATATTTTTCAACTTTTAACTCCGTGGTTTAATGGTAGTGGTCACGGCTCGGGCTCAAGATCTGGTAGTCCTGGTTTTGATTCCCAGGAGGGAGGGAACACAAAGATGATATTTGTCAATTTATCACTTTGTACAATTTTCCCCAGTTTGGTTAGGAGAATGCAGGCTGAATGAATCAACACATCTGGAAGAACAATTATTCCGTGCTTCAGAGGACACGTTTAGCCGTCGGTCCCGGTCGCTTTATTTAATAGTGGTTGTTACGTAAAACCATGTCACAGGCCTATTAGCCGTGTTATTGGCGGTTTAAAACTCTGACACCAGGGTTCATCGGGTCGAAAGTCTCGATACCCACACGAAGAATTTTTCTTTCAAACTCATTTAATTTCTAGTCGAATGCAAATTTTAATTCCAAAATCCATAAAATTCACTTCATACAATGAAACCGTTAGAAGTTATGAATAAAATTTTAACTTTCTGCCAACTTCGGAACTTTTGAAACGAACATACATAAAACATGTCCTGCAATTTTAATATTTATACATATTCGTAGAAGGAAAAATGTTGTTACTGTTGAAAATGTTTACATTTAAAATGGTAAGAATTATAAAAATTGAAAAAATTAAAACGAGGTTTATGAAAAACTGCTTAGTCAAATATTTTAAAATTATAATATTGATAAGGAACAGTGATGTGTACTAACTAGTCATGATTGCATTCATACATACATACATATGATAACGCCGTTATGGGGTAGGCACAACGTAATCGACCTAAACAAAGGTCGTTCCGCCACGTCTCACAAAGTTTTGAGGGTTATTTAAGATAGATTTAATAATAATAATAATAAATGTTTATTGAGCAGAATACATTGTTCCATAAAAGACTACAGACTAGTAAAATAACATATAAATACAAATGAACATAAAATAAATAATAGGTACATTTCGGTAGTGAAGTACATTATTATATCTATTTACGATTCACGCTCTGATGCGCGGACAGCCAATGACGAGAGAAAGGGCCAGTCAAGTCGTTATATACCATCCTTATAATGCTGTTGTCAGAGAGGCGCATTCTCTCCCAGAAGGAAGCAATGCGCTCCCTCACAACAGCAAAAAAATCTGGTACTCAGCAAACATGGCTGAAGCACTGCAGAATCTCGGCAATCGCATCAGGATGCGAAATATATCATTATACTGCACCCTGATTGCGCCGTAAGACTTTCTGCAGTAATTCACCCAGAGTTGACAGGTGTAGAAACAGAGACAGTAGGCATTGAACAATGTCAACTTGACATGCTTGCTACACCTGGCAAATCTACGTGCGACCATGTTTCCCCGAACAGCCAGTGCTCTTCTTTCTCGCTCCATGTCCTTGTCATCTTTTCTGTCCCCGGTAAGAATATGACCCAGGTATTTGAACTCCTGCACAGTCTTCACCGTCAAGCCATTTAACTTAACTTCCGGCACATTCTCCGGACCCCTTCCGAGGTCGGTCTTAGAACTTACATAGTCCTCACAGAATGAAAGCAGCTTTCTTAGGCCCTTTATGGAGGGGCTGAGAAGCACCATGTCATCCGCATAGCTGAGGCTGTTTACACAAACCCCACCTATGTGACAACCTACTTTGGTGCTCCTCAGCTCCACCATCAAGTCGTTGATATATAAGTTGAAAAGGTCCGAAGATGTAAGCCCACCTTGGCGAACACCGCATTCTAGCTTGTACTTGCTAGATGTCGTGTCGCCCCATCTTACACAGTTGGTTTGGTTTCCGTACCAGTACTCGAAGACTTTTACCAGTTCCTCGGGTGCACCTGAGCCACGCAATTTGCTCCAAAGAATTTCATAATTCACCAGATCAAATGCGCGGCTCAGGTCGAGGAAACAAGCATACACTGTGGTGTCACGGTTGACGTAGTAATCTACGGTATGCTTTAAGCTGACAATGGCTGAGTCAGTCGAAAGACCGGGATGAAAACCAAACTGCGAATCATCAACTTTAACATATTTCAGTAGTTCAGGCTGCAACAGTCGTTCAAACACCTTACCGATCACAGTACCCAATGAAATAGGCCGATAATTTGCTGAGGATGACAAATTAACGGTTCTATTTTTGACAATCGGGACAAACACAGTATGTATCATATCCGGCGGGATATAGGAATACCGCATGCACGGATTGAACAAAGTGCATAACTTAGAAAATGAGACATCACCTGCACAGAGGATGTGCTCAAGGCTAAAATGGTCATGGCCGGGTGATTTCCCTCGTTTCATTTTCCTTACAGCTTTTGCTACCCCCTCGGGACTAAACTCGATTTTAGTTTTTAAGGCATTACTTTTAAGCCTGTCCAGCAACTCCCTGAGCACACCTCCCTCCACAGGCTGCTGGTCAATTTTAAACCTATCCTCGAAAACATCTGCAATCTGCGCGGCTTGCTGCAAGCCATCCACATTTATTGGAAGTGACTGATTATATCCTAATTGTTTCGTTTTTTTCCAAAAATTTACAAAATTCTTGTCTTTGCGAGCAATAGCTACAATATCTAATTTAATGTTTTCCTCATTGTTTTGGCACCACTTTAACTTATTTTTGAATATTTTACGGCTTAAGCACATATTCTCATAAATAGGACCTGTGGATGGCTTACCTGCAATTCGCCAGCAGTTGTATTGCATACGATACATACATTTGATTTTCCTACCTAATGAGCGAGAACCAGCAGTCTTTCTAGCTCCTTCTTTAGAAATATAGTTATCGATTCATATAAATAGTCTATAAAATTTAAATGGTCATCAATATAAATACATTTACTAAAGTTAATATCACAGGTATCGTTGCAGTCATTACACATTAGATTATCATTAATATTAGTTAAGAGGTTACTACAATAACTAAAATATTCGTCACATTGATTATTATCCCTGATTCCCCACCTAATACCATTATCGTGGTCAATACCGCTTCCATGTGCAACAAGGCGCTCCACAATGCTGCCAAGGTGACATGTTATCTGCAGTGGAAAGTGGTCTGACCATGCTTCGTCATTAATGATAGTCGTTGACGAGATAGTGATTTGTAGGTATATTTGCTGTAGTGACAGGTTGTCAGCCCATCGCCTAAATTGCAATATACAAAACCCTCAGATCCCTTAGCTGGTTTTTACAGTATGCCCGGGAGGAAATGCAGTTGGCACATTCTATGTTTTCTCTTGCTTCTAGTCCAGTATGGAAGAACTAATAAATAAACCCCTCAAATTATCATTCGGTAAAATAGCTGTATAACCAATTAATTAACCAAGCTAATTTTGAGCGCAGTATCAGCGTTGTTATTTAAACGGAATTTACTGGCAACTAGACAATTACGATGCCCGCGAGGTCGATACGCTCAAACCGACTCCGCTCTCTATAACTCAGTAATGAGTATTACTTCTGTTTCTGAATCATACACAACTTCGAATTGGGTCCAGAAGCCAATCATTTTATGTTTTAAAATTATTGCAAATACATATTTCGTAGCAGTTTCGCTACAGTCGTCAACAATGTTGTTGCAACGTATCATAATTGCTACGAGATAAGTCTTTTAAGAGGACGGGTGTTAATTTCCTGTTTTTTTTCTATCAATATAATAGACAGTCCTTCTATTTTGCAACTACTATAGTTAGTAACTCGAAGCGGTGGGCTAGGATCGTCACAGAGTGGACAGTGGCCACCTAAAGATGGAAATCGTCGACGAGGTCAACCCCGTAAAAGGTGGGGTGACGATCTTAAAGCCTGTCGTGAAGACTGGTGGTAGCTTGCACAGGACCGCTAGAAGTGGAAGAAAGAAGTGGAAGGGGAGGCCTTTACCCAGCAGTAAGACACAGTGGGCTAGTAATAATAAATAATAAAAACTTAAACTGTAACTTAATAAGTACAGCGTATTATAAAAGTTTATTTCTGCAATGTTATCAAAACTAATGCTTTAGTCGTTCAGACGTTAGTTGCAGCGTAAGCTAAACTTCTATCCCTAAGGTAGAGAAATTAAATAACAAAAGTTTTCTAATATCAAAGTTACTAGAGCAAATAAAATCAACACATTTGCTGCTGATCTATCTCAACATTTATTTTATACCTTATTTATGGTTATTTTGTTACACGACTAAAATATTTTTTTATCTAGGACACGTAACTTTCTTACGAAAGTATTAAATGTCAAGTATTTGGCATTTTACATAGAATGTTAGTCTTTTCGGATTTTCTGAATTATTCATGGACTTTTATAAAAAAATTAGGTAGCTTAATAGAAATATCACCTTAAATTATGTTTGCTAGATCAAATGCTGGTTGTACTTTTTGTATACACATGATATTACGGGATTTATAATTATAAGGAAAAGAAGAGAGTGCCAGGGCGTAATAAGCTTATGCTAAAACAGCTTTTTAACTTGCTCTTTGTTTAACTTGCTGCACTGCACTTAAAAACGAGTTCAAGAACTAAGTCTAATCTTTTAAAAATCTCATTAAAGTGACTGTTTTACTTTTCCAGTTTGCCAGGAAGCGTCGCTTAGTTAAAACACTAAAAAGTTCCTAGTATGCTCCAAAGAAAATCTCAAGTTGTTAGTTAAATTCAAATAGGGAAAGTTTTACAATTTATGTGCACAATTTTAAGGCTTCTATTATGTCTTTGTTACACGCGTCCGGAAAAGTTTTTTCGTGGCTGCAGGCGAGTGGTAAATGTGAGTAAGATAACGCTTTTTTAAAATTCACGGTTAAGTGCAAGGAATGAAATAAGACTTCTGTGGTGGAGTACTTAATTGTTACATAAATTTTCTGCAAATGTCAAATTTGAACAAAAAAGTAGTGGAACATACAACAAACAATACAGGAACGGTATGAGAAGAAAATTAAAGTAGGTAGATTAAGTTTTAAAGTGCCAATCTGTGTACCTTTAGTTTTCTTCCATGCTGGACTGGGAGAGATAGAAAAACATAGAATGTTCCAGCTGCCCTTCCTCCCGGGCATGCTGTTGAAGTCAGCAAAAGGGACTCGAGGGTTACAGTGTATTGTAATTTAGGCGATGGGCTGACAACCTGTCACTAAAGCAATACATATTACAATCTAAAATTGCTCTCAATTTTTGTCAGACGTGGCGAAAGCGCCTTTTACGAGGCGTTAAACGCTCTGCCTACCCCGTAAGGGAGAAAGGCGTGATTTATGTATGTATGTATGTATGTTAGTTTACCCTGAGTCAAAGTTAACGATCCTCTCTTGCTTCTCCAAATAGGTATATTTTTTTGGGACGAAACCAGTAAAGTGAATGACGAAAGTATTGAAAACTCCACACGTGCAACTCTTGAATCTTTTGTTTTTATTTACTTTAATACACTTAAAAATAAAGAAAAAGTACGCTATCGTACCTAAGTTTAATGTAATTTATATAAACAATTCATGTCAAGAATTGAATTTCAAGGACGACAGGTATTATCACACAACTATGAACAGATTTTTGAATACCTAAGTATGATAAGATAAGCGATGACTTCTATTCAAAAACATATTTTTTCTGTACTATTGTAGATAGTGGAATTAAAAGAATAGCTATATTTGATTGAACTTCTAGTAATTTGGTATGGGCACAAGTTGGTACTAATGATTTAAAAGCAGTGGGTATTTGAATTATCTATTTAAGCACTCATTCATTATTTCACTACCACGAATGTACTAATTATTTAGTTTCAAAGTCAAAGTGAAACTTTGTGCTTTCAGTTTTCAGTGCATTAGTAATTTAAAATAAAAATTAATTTATCCAAACTATTACGTAATGAACTATTAACTAATAATTTTTTCCAAATGCTCTTATCATTACCAATTGAAGATGCTCAAATTTAACATATTGATTTGAACAGTAAAGCAAAATTGACGTAATCTTCTTCTTCTTCTTTCGAGTGGGTATCGAGTCTACCGACCCGATTAACCCTGGTGTCAGAGTTTTTAAACCGCCCAGTAGCACAACTATCAGGCCTCTGACATGGTTTGAGTAACGACCACTATCAAAGACATCCGGGACCGACGGCTTAACGTGCCCTCCGAAACACGAAATATTTTTTTCTTTTCGGACAATCAGGTGATTCAGCCTGCAATGTCCTAACCAAACTGGTCAAAAATTCACAAAGTTATAAATTCTCAAATATCAACTTTGCGTTTCCCCCCCTGGGAATCGAACCCAGGACCTCCGGATCGGGAGTCAATGGCACTAGCCACTAGACCACGGAGGCAGTTTACTGACGTAATGTAAGTAAGTGAACAAAATAAAATAAATAAATAAAAATAAACCGACGTAAGTGGTGGTCATTCCTTTTGATAAAATAAGTTTAAGTATATACTTGAATCATAATATAAAATCTTTACATGATATTTTTATCATCTCCATAATTTTTGCGTTGAGGTCTCAATTTTAAACTTAATCCTCTTCACGCTGAGCTTACACTAACGACGTGACAAAAGCGGGTAAAAGGGCCTAATAAAGAGCATTTTAATATAAAATACGGGAGAAAAATATGAGGGAAGCGTATTACAGAAGCAATTTGAAGGTTCTGTAATGAATTTATTAATAGCAGTGGCTCCGATCAAGTCTGAGGGTGTCTGCGTACGTAAAAGGTGGGTCACGATACAGTGTGCTTTTAGGTGCTTATTTATTATAAAGGAAATACATCAGCATCCATTGAAATTTGTCTTCAACTCGTCTGCTTTAATTTATTTCGCTAATTTTCCCTATCTATCATTTCTAGATAGGTGAATATTGCGATTCAGATGAAGTGTGAAAACAAGACACTATGAATTGTAACAGTGTCTGTGTTTTCCGGTAAAAGCGTTGTAGTATTAGGTGCAAATGGTATTTTAAAATGAAGAGTGCTCGCAACAGCGCGAGATAATGCTTCGGGTAATGGAGTGTCGCTGCAGCGATGTCGGGTAAGCGACTTCCGCCATTACCGGATTTTGTAAATACCGAACTGACGTGCTTTGTATCGGGACGAGTATTTTCAACATTTCAACTGCGCAATCGGTTGGAAAGGATTTACTTATTGTTTGTTTTATAGCGTACTAGCTTTTGCCCGAGACTTCGTTTGCGCCTAGTTTTTGGTTTTACTTAGGTAAGTAAGTCTGCTTTCTTAAATCCCCTTTTACTATGAACTACAGTGGCCCCTGCGTTTCTTATGGATCTGTCCCTCGCTATTCTCTCTTCCCCTTTGTCCTTTGTGTTTCTGGCGTTCCTTGTATCCCTGTTGTCGTCTGCGTCTCTCTGAAACAATTTACAGCGGACGACCACCCGCGGGCGGGAGGTGCAAGGTTACACTAGTTAATCAATTTACAAATGTATAAGGTGACCAGCTAACTTGACCCACCCTTGTATGTATAGATACTACTGAAAAAGCATAACATTATTTTATTTTTACTTAGAGCAGTACTGAGTACTTTCTCAAAGAAAACTTTTTTATGTACTGATGTTTTTCTTCGCTGGAGTAAAATAATTAATCTATGATTGTCGTCGTCGGCTCAGCCAATGAACGTCTACTGCAGGTAGGACAAAGTGTCTACCAAGAATCACTACGATGATAGGTCTAGATCTAGTGCCTCCCGCGTTCAGCAGTATCCTGTGATCTTCACCATGTATCCTATGATAGAAGCAGTTTTTAAATACTTTTCTGCGCCAAGCTCAAACTTTCCTTTATGCTAAAAAGTATTTAAGGGACACAATAAGACGACACCGCAGAGAGTGCCTCAAAACTGCCCGCAGAACTGTCGCACACCACATGCGCCGTATATAATTTACGATTGCGGGCCTCTCCCTTTTTAAGTAGTTAAATCCTCAACAATTTTTAATAAACATGTGTTTTTTTTTTCATGTAAAGTATCTAAAAAAGTTTTACACTTTACAATATAAGTTACCTTCTCGCTGCTGGAATTGGAGCGAGAGAAAAATAAAGAATGTGCCAGCTGCATTTCCTCCCGGGTATACTGTAAAATCCAGCTAAAGTTTCCGAAGGTTTACCCCATTAGGGATAGAGGCGTGATTATATGTATGTATGTATAATTTTGCACTGTTGTTTTGTGAGTGTCTATCAAAGTTGCACGTTATTTTAATTACTGTTATAACAAATGTATTTAGCTACAAGGAATCAAATCCACCTGAAGCAGTCGTAAGATTAAACAGGCAAACGTGCCGCTTAGGCAGGAACCACTGAATCTAAGCACGAAGTAAAATAGAACCCTTATGATTTCACCTAAGCCTTTGAGTTTCATGTCATAGCCACAAAGGATACATAGTTCTAGTGTCCCACGCCAGTAAGCCGGGGTCCAAACAAACCAGGTAGATTACTGTACCTTGTCTCACCACAATACATAGCCCAGGTGAAAGGATTTGTGGTCCAGAATATAATATTTGGATCCCACAGAGGCTTTAGTAGTTTATAGAGTACACTAAACGTGACATCGGTTGGAGCTAAAGGTGCAACAACAAACCGGCTGCTGTACTGTCCCCTGGACCTCGCAGCAAATCTATACATATAATAAATCTCTAGATGGGTCGTGTCTGTACATAGAATATTTTTACAAAAAAAAAATTGCAACAGACATTATTAACGATATAAAGACCAAAACGTTTTTTTTTAGATTTTTTATGTCTGTCTGTCTGCCTGTCTGTATGTTACCACATCACGCCAAAACTACTGAACCGATTTCGATGGGACTTTTTTTATTCAACTGTGTGTTACTCGGGTTGCAACTAAAGATACCTAAAATCACGCTACCTGACTTAGAGGGTAGGCAGGAAATTTAAATTTGGCTGTTTCTTAACCGATTATTATGGAACTTTTTTTATTCGACTGAGCATTATTTAAAATCAAAGTTACAATACAAATAATCACGCCTCATGACTTAGGAGGTAGGTAGGAAATTGAATTTTGGTCGTTTTAACCGATTTTTATGGAACTTTTTTTGTTCGACTGGGTATTACTCAAATTCAAAGTAACGATACAAATATTCACGCCACCTGACTTAGGGGGTAGGCAGGAAATTGAACTTTGATCGTTTTTAACCGATCTTAAAGGGACTTTTAATTTGAGAGGGTTTTTATGTGAGAGAGTTTGTGAGTTGATCTGATTCCCAGCCTAGGTTAGAAATAATCAGGCAAACCATTCTAATATTGATTAGGTACCCCAGTTTGCTTTGATCTGCTAGCTCCCGCGTTAGCAGATCCCGCTCCTACGCGCGGAGAAGCGTTTTCAATATGTTCGACACTGTGTGTTTTCCATACAAACCGGGCGTACGAAGTCGCGGGCACAGCTACGATAAAAAAAAAACCTGTCTATTATTTTTTCTTCCATGCTGGCCTGGGAGCGAGAGAAAAACATAGAATGTGCCAGCTGCATTTCCTACCGGGCATGCTGTAAAAACCAGCTAAGGGATCTTAGGGTTTTTGTATATTGCAATTTAGGCGATGGGCTGACATCCTGTTACTACAGCAATATACCTACAAATCGATCTTAAATAACCCTCAAAACTTTGTCAGACGCGGTGGAATGACCTTTTTTAGATCGTTTATGGTCTGCATACCCCAATAGGGATTCAAGCGTGATCTTCTGTCGAGTGGGTGTATCGAGTCTATCGACCCGTTGAACCCTGGTATCAGAGTTTTGAAACCGCCTAGTAGCACAACTATCAGGCCTCTGACATGGTTGGAGTAACGACCACTATCAAAGACAGCGACCGGGACCGACGGCTTAACGTGCCCTCCGAAGCACGAAATCTTTTTCTTTTCGGACAATCAGGTGATTCAGCCTGCCATGTCCTAACCAAACTGGGGAAAAGTTCACAAATAACAAATTTGTGTTTCCTCCTGGGAATCGAACCCAGGGCCTCCGTATCGGGAGTCCATGGAACTAGCCACTAGACCACGGAGGCAGTTAAGCGTTAAGCGTGATTATATGTATGAATGTATGTTAATTTTTGTGTTATAGTATAATTGTTTTATCTCAAGACTGTCGCTTTGCCATACCTTGTGTGCCTAAATGTATGTACACAGTGCATATCGCATCATATACCTATGGCTTTCCCTAGTTCTTGTATTTTTCGTCGTAACTGCTGCTATGAGGAGATATGAGTTACCACTATTCTGGCCTCCGTGGTCTAGTGGCTAGTGCCATGGACTCCTGATCCGGAGGTCCTGGGTTCGATTCCCAGGGGGGAAACAAAAGTTGATATTTGATAAATTATCACTTTGTGAATTTTTCCCCAGTTTGGTTAGGACATTGCAGGCTGAATCACCTGATTGTCCGAAAAAGAAAAATATTTTGTGCTTCGGAGGGCACGTTAAGCCGTCGGTCCCGGTCGCTGTCTTTGATAGTGGTCGTTACTCAAACCATGTCAGAGGCCTGATATTGTGCTACTAGGCGGTTTAAAAACTCTGACACCAGGGATCATCGGGTCAATAGACCTGATACCCACACGACAGAAGAAGACTATTCTGGCCCGACATCGCACGGGCTATTTTTATCATAAATTATTTCAAAAATAAATAAAGAAGAAGCAGAAGTCTTTGAATGCCATGGAAGTCTAAAATCCCCGTTCAAAGGTCAAAGCTGTCAAGGAAAATTGGCATTATACTTAATGTCACCAACATTTCTGCGGTTACAAAATTACAAATAATATATAATTGTACTCCTGAGTTTTTACGGGATATATAGAAAATAATACTAAATACATATTTAAGTACCTACTGCTATCTTCTATGACAATGAAAACTAGGTTATGTATTAGATTTTCAGTCTTTAACAAAGCTTAAATTTTTGACAAAATACTTGGTGTTTGAGCAATGCCCATCTTTCATATTAGTTATTAATTCCTCCATGATACTACGAAGGCGCTACCTTCTCTAGTTTCAAATTGGCATTTCGTGTATATTGACCAAACAAAATTAACGTATATTGCATGACAAATATAAAACATTATCTACTTGAAAATTTTAAAAAACAAACTTAGAAAGGAATGTGAAATAAAAAATATCTATACTGACTTTCAAAGAGAACCCAACCGCACATTTGTTTTACAGTTCATTTATGGGTTGTGCGCTGATCATATTACTGGGACGCTAGTTTCAAAGCCGCGTCTGCTGGAACAGATAACGTTGTAAACGTCAATCTCAGTAGGTCTGCTCCATTTTGAGGGGATCAAACTTGCGGACAGGGATTATAAGGGCCTGAGATGAAGTTGTTTCTCAAGCCTACATTTACAACTGTCTAATTCCTTTGTTTTGATGATTTCAAATTAACTTTTCAAGGTTTAAATCAGCGTTTAGCAAAAACATACCTAATCCTTTTCGAGTCAGATGTTTTTCTTCCATCCTTTACGAGACAGATATTTGTCTACTTGAAACTTACGTGCGGTGAATGAAAGTAAGAGATTGAATTTGCCGTCTCATAACATAGCTTCGTCATAGAAGTAGTCGAACAAAACCGTTCAGAATCTGCCTGCCACATTACGTTATCAACAAGCGTTTAATAGTTTAATATTTAGTGTGTCAACAGAATAAAACTCTTAATAATAGTCCCATGAACATTGCGGTGAAGAGAAGCGAGTTAAAGAAATAAAATAACGACGGAAAACGTTTATAAACAACGAAAGGAAACCGTCCAGAAGTTTAAATAGAAAAGTTTTAGTTCCCAACAAGAGTTCCCGAGTGCACTGTTAAAGTATTTTTTCGTACTTACTTCAGATTAACTGTCTTACTACTGACCCATCTCAGGGAAAAATAAAAATTCTATGTAAAAACACAAAGGAGTATAATAATTCTTTGAAATTTCCTTGTAAGCTCCCGCTTCGACACGAATTGTAAGAAGTTTGCAATCAGCTGTTCAAATGGACTCTCCTTTTATTATGGGACCAAAAATTTACTCTTCGCGCCGCTCCGTCCCTTCGTTTCTTAATTGTCTCATAAAACAAAGGGAATGAACCGTTTTGCGTCGCCGGTACTCCCATTCCGGAAGTTTCACAGCTCTGTTGAATATGGAATGTGTGAAACACGTTCACGTTTATGATTTTTGGTTCAATTCATTCTTTGATGACGAGTGGGAATACTGAAGATCTTAATTTTAGTGCCAGCTACTTTTTACTTTAATTTTGTTTAAAATTGTGGAAGTCAAGCATACGCTCCGATCACCACTGACTGTACTTAAACGTATTGATGATTTGTGAAGAATAAAATAATTTACTCTCTATAAAACTGTCTTTACTTTTCTCTTGATTTCATCCTAAAAATAAGGTAATTAACAATTTTGTATGAAATATCGGCATCCTGTCGTTAATTAATAAAATTCTAAAAGGATTGCCTACGTATATTTTTAACATATAAAATTAATTTTGGCGAAATAAAAAGCAATAAGCCAGAAGACTGTAGATATTAAATCCGTTTACGTCTAACGAGCGGGGGACGCCGCAGACAAGCCGAAATTAAATTTGTCGATGAAATTTTAACGTTGATTTTTCCGTTAAAAGTCGGAAGCCTTGGGAGTTATTGCATCCTTATTGAATCAAACTTGGGTGAGGTAGGAAGTTATACGCGAACCTTGCTCACTTCTTGAACGTATGTGATTCCAGCTGAATGTGTTTATTAGTTATAAGGTTTTCAAAGAGCCCGATGTGGATAGGGCTGTCTTCTGAGCGGGGAGGTCGTGGTTCGAATCCCACCACGTACCAATGTGTTTTCCGGGTTTCGAATTTCATATGTACGTTTATTCGGTGTTTTTTTCGTGCTTCGGAAGGCACGTTAAGCCGTTGGTCCTGGTTAAATTGCTTAGTACCGTAAATATTAGTCGTTAAGCCATATCAGAGGCCAGTGCTAAGCATTGGCGGCTTGAAAACTCTGACCTAATCTAGGATTGGGTCTGCTTACCCTTCTGGGTTGCGGAGGTCATATGGCAGTTAATCTGTGTAAAAACCAGTACCCTCGTTCAATCCCCTAGATTAGGAAGCTGACCCCGTGAGATACTGGATAAGGCTAGGGAGATGATGAGTTATAAGGTTTTCAAATCGAGAGTTTTCCTTTGGGAATAAAATTATTAATTTCAGCTAAAAGTAGGTACCTATAGCTTCTGTTACTCCTCAACATTTCAATGATAATAGGGATGAAATCAGCATAGGGGAAGATTAGGTTTTTCCCCGTATGCATATATTTTTATTTATGTTTCTTTTATATTTGTGACATTATTTTAAATTACATACATCGATGTTACAAAATAAAAAATATTGTAGGTACTTATAGGTAAGTATAACTGCCTCCGTGGTCTAGTGGCTAGTGCCATTGACTCCCGATCTGGAGGTCCTGGGTTCGATTCCCAGGGGGGCAAACACAAAGTTGATATTTGAGAACTTATCACTTTGTGAATTTTTCCCCAGTTTGGAGGGGACATTGCAGGCTGGATCACCTGATTGTCCGAAAGGAAAAAGATTTTTCGTGCTTCGGAGGGCACGTTAAGCCGTCGGTCCCGGTCGCTGTCTTTGATAGTGGTCGTTACAAAAAACCATGTCAGAGGCCTGATAGTTGTGCTACTGGGCGGTTTAAAAACTCTGACACCAGGGTTCATCGAGTTCATAGACTCGATACCCACTCGACAGAAGAAGAAGAAGAAGGTAAGTATACAGCAAGGTCTTTGTTACTTACAAGACCAAATTAATATGTAAGCCGTAAGTTGTTCAGAACAAGGGCCGGAATATTTGACAAGTTTAGGGTCAGTGGGTTGCGATAAACATCATTTACGATGTCGAAATTGCCTCCATATCGGCTCCTCAGCAAAACGCTGTGAGGTCAATATCGCCCCAAGATATTCGCTCGGAGCGCGTTTATGGCAATGAGGGACAGGGCTGGACTTGATGGCGTCAGCTTGAGCCCAGGCTATATAATATACCCTTAGGCTACAATATTATTATGTCTTTTAATAGTAATAAAATATTTTCCATAGAATGGGGTTTGACCTGTGTCGCCGCTATTAGTTTCTACTAGTCTTAAATTATGGCACAAGTCTAATCTTCTATGCTTCTATTTCTTGGATATAATAATATACCGCTTTTGATGTATGTCTTATACCTTACTATTTTTTAAATCTTATAACTTTCATCTTCAAATTCACCTGCTAGATGGTAAATTCTGCTGGGCGCCGCAGTTTTTACATGCAAGTTTTTTCAATGTATATTCTGTCTTTAGAAAATCAGGTACGCTCATATTTGACTTCGTTCAAAATATGTTCAATAATAATTACAGAAAAACTGAATGAATATTAGCAAACCAAACAATATAGTCAGCAATTTTTTTACATACATACATAGTCACGCCTTCATCCATAATGGGGTAGGCAGAGTGTAAATGACGTAAACTTAGGTCGTTCCGCCACGTCTGACAAAGTATTGAGGTTTGATTAAAATAGATTTATAGATATATTGCTGTAATAACAGGTTGTCAGCCCATCGCCTAAATTGCAATATACCCTCGGATTCCTTTTCTGTTTTTGCAGCATGCGTGGGAGGAAATGCAGCTGGCACATTTTATGTCAGTTTCTCGCTCCCAGTTCAGCATAGAAGAAATACTCACTGTATAAATAATTAGACATACACACATACATACATACATATAATCACGCCTATATCCCTAATGGGGTAGGCAGAGCGTAAACGACCTAAACATAGGTCGTACCGCCACGTCTGACAAAGTTAGTTAGATAAATAACTAGATACATTTCAAATATGTCAAAATATTATGTACATTTATAAATCTTGCTTGCTCCTACTTTTAACGAGTAATAAAATGCAGTTACTTCCAAACCCGCCCCTGAACGTCGATATTGCACCCGCGAATATTAGTGCCTTACTACTTTTGATCCGGCAACTGCCATCCTTTACCATCTTTTTCCAATATCCGCTAATATTGAAGAATTCTGGTAACAACCTTGAGGATGTTGGGAGCACTTCTTGTAATCTCTTAACTTTCCATCGTAAAACTTCCGTAAAGGAAGAAAATCTTTGTAGTTTAGTTTGTATATTTGGAATAAGGTTGATGGAATGAAAACTTAGAGGAACACGGAAGGCCAAGGGCTGTGTTGCTAAGTTTGAAAACGGTAAAACACGCCCCTATAGTTTGCCCTCAAAACCAGCCAAAACCCTCTATGTAATAGATACAAAGAGTTTTTATTGAGCAAAGGAAGATAAAAAAGTCATTAATATTATCTGTCAAAAAAGATCATTTAACGTATTTAATGCCTGATTTTGTGAAACATTTTGCCCAAAAATTTAATATAAGATATAATGAATTTCTTTTCTGCACAACGAATCATGTTTTCTTTGATTAAAATATTTCATCCAAGCGTGAGTCGAAAAATAATAATTACGTACTATTCTGTCGCTAACACCATGTTCATATTGATCATCTACTCATATTTTTTAGATCTTCAGATACGCTCGAAGAATCTCAACTTCTGGGCGGCTTTCAAGTGAAGAGTTGGTGACCCACCGCGACACGAAGGAGAACAACGCTCAAACCCCGTTTGAATTCACCGAAGCTAATATGATCGTGAGAGTAAAATTATCTTACAGGGTTACCTTCCTTTTACAAACAGTGATGAGACGATGATAATCACAGCAAAAGGGGAAAGCAGACGATGAGACAGTCTTTCGACAGTCGTCTGATGGTAAAACAAACACTACTGCAATACCCGGGGGGCCTACAATTTATAAATGCGCTGTCGACCTTAATTCATAATGCTCCATCTTTCTTTTCAGAGATTGAATGCTATAATCAATAATTATCCAGTGGGTTGTCAACGTTCAGCTGTTGCAGCAGCCATGGACCTGGCCCAGAGGCAGATGGGTTGGATCCCCATCTCAGCCATGCATAAGATTGCTCAGATCCTCAACATGCCACGAATGAGAGTCTATGAGTGGGCTACATTCTATACGATGTGTAAAAGGTGCGTATAAAAAAAACTATATTCAGAAGTCCCATGTAGTGCTGGGTCAGGATAAGATCATCCTATTATACATTTCAGCGAGGCGATTGTCGTAAAGGAGTAAAATCTCACACTGCGCTCGCCAATCGGCCTGCGCCAGGCGTAACTGACATGTCAATTATCTCTCAGTTAGGGGAGGCCCATATCAATGGACTGTTGTGGAGTATCACTCTATTATAGAAAATATGTGCACAGGTTTTATTTTGCATTACCCGCATTTAATTTTAGTATCGTGTATAATTCCATTTGCAAAACAAAATATCGATATGTCAAGATGATTTCTAGGCGTTTCCGCGGTAAATTCCACGTGAAAGTATGCAAGACCACGCCATGCATGCTGAGAGGGTCTGACATTATCCTCCAGGCCGTAGAAGAAGCCTGTTGCTGCTGCGCTGGAGAACTGTCTGAGGACTGCATGTTTGGAGTAGACACGGTGGAATGTGCTGGTGCTTGTGCTAATGCGCCTGTTGTCGTGGTCAATGATGATTATTATGTGAGTCTTTTTTTGATGGAATTGTCCCATTTTTATGCTTATCTAAAAGCAATAAAATATCGAACAATGTACAAGCTGCTAATCCTTTGCTGCATTAGAGAAGGTCAGAAGGAATCCAAGATGTATAGCAATTCTAGTAATGGGCAGAAACGCTTTCGTGGCCGATTCAGTCCTTACGACCTACGAGATATTACTTGGAACAGTTTTATCTCTATAAACTTTTCACTACACAACGTTTCAAAAACTGTTTTCGCTTATTGATAATTTATTTTTACAGAGGCACATTATTTTTTGCTCGGTGTTTCAGGCTAAATCTTATTGGTAAAGTTGTTCAACCTAATAAACAGAAAACTAACAAACTTAAATCCACCCTTCCGTATAATATTGGTATCAAAATCCGATACTCTGTAAAGCTTTTGTAACGAAAATTGGCTACCGCAAGGTATATGAGTGGATAAACTAGCGTATCCGCAACCAAAGGCCGAAGCAAATTAAATCTGGTACGAGAGGATAGATACGGACTCTTTACAGTTATATCTCTACATACAAATATCTGAAAAGAGTTCGTAGTGTCCGTACTGTAATCTAGGTATGGGCGTCTAGATATTTTTAAATAACTAAATAGCAAGCAAGCACATATAAACCGAACATTGTTATTCTCTATGATTACAGAAAAAGGTATGCTCTGCGAAGAAACGTAAATAAATCGGTGTTCGGCAATTGACAGATTACTTATACATATAATCACGTCTTTATCCCTAATGGGTTAGGCAGAGCGTAATCGACCTAAACAAAGGTTGTTCCACCACGTCTGACAAAGTTTTGAGGGTTATTTAAGATAGATTTGTACGTATACTGCTGTAGTGACAGGTTGTCCGCCTATCGCCTCAATTGCAATACACTGAAACCCTCGGATGTCTTAGCTTACAGCTCCTGAAAATTGCCCCGTGGAGGAAAAAAAACGCATCATGTAGGGTAGGTAGAGCAGGCTAAGAATCTAGAGCTGCGGCAGCTAGAGGTGTATTGCATTGCTTGTGCATTTACACTTGATTATGGGTGGGGATGCCCTCAATCAATTTCATTATTTATCAACAGTGTTGTGAAAGTCATTAAGGGGATCTCCGGTGCTCGCCACCGCCCTTATCAGTTAAAAAAATCATTACTTACTGAAAACGCATTTAATCAAAAATCCGGTAGATCAGATTGAAGTGAAAGTACTGAAGTTTATTGTAAGCATTACATAATTGATAATTCAGAGCTCACTTCAGTTCCAGATAGCAAAAGTGCTTAAAGTGGCGGTTCCTTGTATATTTTGTGTCTGTAACTACAACGAACTATAAGTTGCAAGTTTATGAGGTTCTAAATGACTTTCATTGCTTTGACCTCAATCTGATCAACCGGATTTCCGATTCATTGTGATTTTTAGTGAATTATTGTTATATTGACTGGTAGCCTAGTAGCGCCCCTTAAGTAATTTTTCTACTGTTTACATTCTGTTTTACAGGAAGACATGACAGTCTGCGACGTGGACGTTCTCATAAGGACTCTAAAATGCGGCTGCATACCACGTATGGGGCCCCAGTAAGTATCAAGCCCAATCTCAGCAATACATTCGAACATATTTTTGCATTTTTACTACTTTTTGTTTTATTTTATTTTTTCTCTTGTGTCTTTTCTGTGCAATAAAATATATTCTTATCTTATCTTATTTTTAAGATACGCCCAGAATTAGTAGGCTGTATGTTCTTTTTGTGCCCTATGATTCGATTCATGTTACAAGTTAATTTGAGTATCTATTTTGGGTACTTTGTTTTCCATTGTTAATATTTACTGATCGTCAATTTTAAACGGTATTGCAAAAGTTTCAATTTGAAATTTAACCCAATCCCAGGGAATGTTTACACATTCATACTTATTATAAGGGGGTTTTCAAAAGGGGAATTGGATATCTATGTACATGCATACAAACATATAATCACGCTTTTATCCCTAATGGGGTAGGCAGACCGTAAACGACCTAAATAAAGGTTCCGCCACGTCTGACAAAGTTTTGAGGGTTATTTAATATACATTTGTAGGTATATTGCTGTAGTGACAAGTTTTCAGCCCATCGCCTAAATTACAATATACTGAAACCCTCTGATCCCTTAGCTGACTTTTACAGCATGCCCGGGGGTAAATGCTGGCATATTCTATGTTTTTGTCTCGCTCCCAAGCTAGCATGGAAGAAATGTATGTAGGATCTCATTAAAGATGAAATTCTCGTATTTAACAAAAAAACGTTCATAGAGATATTTTGTATCACTATCCACAACTTTTTTTTTCAGGAGTGGAAGAGGAGCTGCTGAGCCAATTTGTGGAATGACGTCACTGCTGGAACCTCCTCCAGGACCAGGGTATGGACTTCAACGAGAATTGGAAGACTCTTCTGCCCCTCCCCCCCCCCCTAAGCCTAAGACTTGTCCTACTAAAAAGAAATCCAAGTGATTTCTGCATTATTGTGATTAATATATTTAATAAATTCATAGTTTCTTATTATCAACATGCGCATGATTTAATATCTAATGGACCGTGTGGCTAGTAAACATTTTCTACTTTGCCGTGTAACCTTACTTGTAGATGTATTTTATCCCAGTAATCCGTTTTTACTTCAAATTATATCTCAAAAGGTGTCTTCTTTTTTCGCGAAAAAGCAATAACCAACCAGGTTTGGAACGTAGCGATTCGCCAAATATTTGAGGCAAGAAATTAAACATTTTTATGAAAATTTTAATATCCTGTCAGGGAGACGAAAGTATGATATTTCAATTTTCCGCGTCGAGAATCCGATTTGGGAAAACGACGGGTGAATATTTAATTAGCTTCCGATTGGTGGAACGACAATTGGTGCACGATAATATTTGAGTTTTGATAAGTAAAAATTACAAAGTCTTCAAAATAAATCCTCGCCACAAAAGTAGATAAAAATTTATAGCTCGATTCTATTGGAGAGATGAAGTTTGTAGGAAGTAGTTGTTTATTTTTACATTGATATAAAATTGATGGTTTAATAGTGAAATACCCTCTCTCATAATGTCTATAAGGATGGGTTTATTAATATGCTAGCTCGTTTTCCCTTTTTATCGAACTGCTTTTCGACAAAAAAAAGTCATAACTAATTATATCACGCTCAACCCGCAACTGGTAGACGGCGTACTGAAATATTTACCTATATTTCCTATAAATGCGGAGGTAACTTTTTTATTTGTTACTTTTGTCCATCTGCTACCTCTATTAATCAGACAAAAATAACAAATGTGAATAAATAAACAACTAATTAAAATATATAAGTAGATGTTTAGTACGCCGTTTGACAGGAGGGATTGAGCGCGGAAGTTTCCAACCACAAGTTTATAATATTTGCCAGCAATTTGCCACTTTTTGTTTCATACATACATACATAAATATAATCATGCCTTTAACCCTAATGGGATAGGCAGAGCGTAAACGACCTAAACAAAGGTCGTTCCACCACATCTGACAAAGTTTTGAGGGATATTTAAATTTGTAGGTATATTGCTGTACTGACACGTTGTCCCATCGCCCATCACCTAAATTGCAATTTACTGAAACCTTCGGATCCCTTAGCAGGTTTTTACAGCAGCTGGCACATTCTATGTTTTTCTCTCGCTCCTAGGCCAGCATAGAAGTAATTTTGTTTCTGTCAGATAAATAAGAGTTTGTTTACTTACACATCTTTAGATAGATAGATATAAAGTTTATTGCTTTAAAAACACAACACATAAAACAAAACGTAAACACAAAGAATGAAGACATGAAAATAAAATCATTCAAAAATAAGACAAACAAGATCTTTATATATTTCTGGATAGCGCTCAAAACTCTTCCTGTGAATATAGCGTAGCGGGGTTGAAGGTAACATAGTTCGATAACGTACGAGCGCAGATCAAGTGAGGTCAAGAGCAGTTAATCTTCAAAGCTCGTTCGATCTCGCCCCTAGAGATCACTCCGTTGCACTTAACCCGTAATTAGTTACTGCCATTTACTACTGACATTGTAATTATGTGACAAAATTCAGCAGTATTCAGAAATTACATCATGTTCTGAAATGTTTGAAAATATTGCGTATTTATAATAGTGTTTTCCCTCTCTAGCTTCGTCTCCTTCAAGCAGTTTTTCACGACGTAAGTATTTAAAAATATTTGACAATCGCTATTCTCTTCTTTGAAAACAAGAGTTCTTCTTCTTCTGTCGAGTGGGTAACGAGTCTATCGACCCGATGAACCCTGGTGTCAGAGTTTTTAAACCGCCTAGTAGCACAACTGTCAGGCCTCTGACATGGTTTGAGTAACGACCACTATCAAAGACAGCGACCGGGACCGACGGCTTAACGTGCTCTCCGAAGCACGAAATCTTTTTCTTTTTCGGACAATCAGGTGATTCAACCTGCAATGTCCTAACCAAACTAGGGAAAAATTCACAAAGTGATAAATTCTCAAATATCAACTTTGTGATTCCCCCCTGGGAATCGAACCCAGGACCTCCGGATCAGGAGTCCATGGCACTAGCCACTAGACCACGGAGGCAGTTAAACAACAAGAGTTTAAAGAAAGCATCTGAGATGGAATTGCAGACGGACGTGTCTTCTGCAATTTCCGTACTTTGTTAATTCGTGATTTTATTAATTAAATAAAATACTCAACCTGTGAATCTGTGTCACCTGCAAGTCAGCACGTGCTGTTCAATTGGACTTTGTTTTGCGTGCCTACGTTATTGAATAAGGTATGAATATTTGATTCTAAGCTAGCAAGATGACGGACGAGAGTCCCTTTAACAAGAGTTCGAAGACCCGAAGGAGCCCTACTCGCACGCCTGGAGGAAGTGCAGAGGACCGAGAACGGACGCCACATCATGCCCATGCGTCAGTTGAACTAATTACAACCACGCAAGTCAAAAAATGGCTTGCTACCATCGAGCAACATTTAACTGATATTTGCACAATTGCAAATGAAGGGAAGTTGGTGAATTCGGACAAACAAAAAGTTCACCACATCAGCAGCATAATTATGGGTAGCGCCTCACAAATGGCTGTCGAATATCAGTCCGTGAAACAAAAGTGCATATCAGCCAACCAGACCATAATGCAATTGCAAAATCAAAGCATCATAACCGAGCAACTAGAAGACATCAAAGAGTTTATGACCGAGCAAATAAATTTAACTGTCTCCAACCAATTACAGGACTTAAAAGAGAGCATTAAATCTGCTTCCAATGAAATAACTAGCACTCCAACTTATGCAGAAAAATTAAGAACAGGCCAAAATACTCGTGTTTTCCCAAAGAGTACTAGCAGCATTGCAATTTACCCCGAGAATAAGGACCAATCGAGCGCTGACACCAAAGCTCTGGTACAAACGATAATTAAACCAGATGAACTCAAGTTACATGTTCGCGGACTTCGTAAAACCAAAAATGGTGGCGTGATAATCAGCACCGATAAAAAAGAGGATCTAGTGAAACTCAAAACTTCGGATGCACTTAAAACTTCTGGTCTAATAATGGAAGAAACATCAAAGAAGAGACCAAAAATTATACTTCTCGGTATTCTTTCTTCTTTGCCAGACAAAGATGTGTTGCAATGCCTTTATGAACAAAATATTGCGGACAAATACCCTAGCATTTCCAAAGACAGCTACTTTGCCTCTACAAAAGTCAGCCACAAAACTGGCAAAAAGGAAGCCGCATACTGCAATTTTGTCATAGAGCTAGGAGCAGACATTCGTAAAGCCCTCATGGAACAAGAGCGTGTCTTTATAAACTGGTCATCGTGCCCGGTTAGGGATTACTCACTTGTAACTAGGTGTTACAAGTGCCAGCAATATGGGCACTCTTCAAAATACTGCAGGGACTCTGAATCCACCTGTGGACACTGTGGATGCGCTGGTCACTCCAAGAAAGAGTGCCCCAAAAGCTCAGAACCAGCAAAGTGTGCCACATGTATGCGCTATGGCAAACCTTCAAACCACACAAAAGGTGATATGCAATGCCCAGCCAAGAAAAATGCCGAGGCGAGGTACCTAAGTTCTGTAGACTATGAAGGCGCCTAGAGCGCCGCACACACAGTAAAACTACCAGGACTATCATGGGTAGTGTGACCAAGGACTTAGCCAGCAATATTGATTCCTCGTGTGAATTTGAATCTATTGTTTTTGATACTGATGTGTCTTTGGCGTCATATACTTCTGAACCTAAAAATTTAAGTTTATTTATGCAAAATATTAGAAGTGTCAATTGTAATTTAGATAAATTATTGGTACTGATGTCACAAATCAAAATTGAGCCTGATGTAGTCGTATTAACCGAATGTCGCTTATTAGATTCACCCACTATTCCCCAACTTGATAATTATCAATCGTATTCTAGTGATAAAAGTAATAATCTGCAAAATGACGGTGTAGAACTGTAGAGGAACCTGTAATTTCAGACGCAAACTGCCTAATAGCAAAATTTGACTGTGACATTTCCATTGTGTCTATATATCGCTCTCCCTCGCAACATGACGCAACTGATTTCATAACTTCCCTTAGTGACATTCTTACATACTTAACTACATGTAAAAATGTTTTTGTAGTCGGTGACATAAACATTGACATCAAAATAGGAACTAAAAATACAAACGCTCCAGAATATCTAACGGCCTTGGCTTATCTTGGGTACTTACCTACTCATAGCCATCCGACTAGATATGAGAATTGTATAGATCATGTGTTAGCAAAAACCACACTTCCATTAAAAACAATAATAGTGAACTCATTAGTGACCGATCACTATTCCTTGTTGCTATGCATACAAAAATTCACTAAAAGATCCTACGCAATCAATACATGTCGATGGGTGCCTGGAACAAAACCACAATAGCCATAGTGGCAGTTTTCCTATCATGCCATTTTCATAATCTATGGATCCGAATACACCTCGTGTATTTTTTTCACGAATATTAAATGAACACTGGCTGATTTAGCAAAATCGTTATGGGTATTGTCTCGATATTCCTTATTTAGAATTTGAATTTTGTTTACTGGAATAATGGTGCTATGTACAAAGATAAAAGTTTTTTTCAATGGTCTACAGGTAACAAGCATTACGGCTTTGTTCCCCGAAATAAACATGTATGCCGATTCACGATCACCATTACTGTAAGATAGTCGCTCAAAACCTTTACACAATATATTTAGTCGCTATGACAAACACATAAAGAATAAGGAAAGAGTGCGTGAGATAAAAGATGCTGAAAAACAAAACGTTACTGACTTGGAGACTATAGCAGTTTTTGATCTTGAGAAGGTTCTTTACATTCCAAGGTCAGATGTTGGGGTTTTCTATTACAAAAGAAAATATCCCGTTTATAATTTTACAGTGTTCGATGCAGGCCGTAAGCTGGGATACTGTTTTATGTGGCACATGAAAATAGCGAAGCGAGGAGCTATTGAAGTCGGGAGTTGCTTATTAAAGTTTTTTGAAAATGAACATAAGCGCTCGGTTTCCAAAATTTCACTGTATTCAGACGGTTGTCCCGGGCAAAATAAAAATCGATTTATATTTGCACTGCATTTATATGCAGCTTCAAAATATGGAATGACAATCACGCATCGATTTTTTGAAACACAACGAGGGTGATTCAATGCATGCTTGCATAGAGCGTGAGCTAAAGAAACAAAAAATATTGTACACGCCAGAACAAATTTATGCTGTTGCAATGAATGCCAAAGTTAGTGGCGAGAAATATAATGTCGTAGAGATGGCTCAATCTGACTTTGTTGATATAAAAAACTCATTGAAGGACGAAACTGGATGCATGACTCAGATTGAAATAAGATATTGTGGTCCAATGTTATGGAAGTGGTCCCTTGTCATACTCATGAGGGCATTCTACTTCTTCTACTTCTTGGTGGGACGGCTGCGATGCACGCAGACGGGTGATCAGCTCCTGATGTTGGAACCATTTCACCCAATTCCCAGTGGTGGAGCACTGGGTCCACTGGTGCTCCGTCAGCGTCACCTCCTTGAATCTACCAGTGGCCCTGCAGAAGTGCAGAATGTCTAGTAAGGAAATGTTTTCTAAGTCCTTTGTCTCTAGTTTGTCAGTTCCTAAGTATTCCCATCTTAGCAGTGAGTAGCTAGGACATTCGGCTAAGAAGTGGAGACTACTTTCCTCCTGTCCGCACTCAAGGCAATTTGGGTTATCTATTAATCTCATAGTGTGTAGGTGTTTGTTCAGTCCGCAATGCCCTGTCAGTAACCCTACCAAGAGTCTGATATGTTTTTAATAAAATGTAGCAATCTACGCGTTTTTCTAAAATCTAGGCATTTTATGAAAAGCTTAGATTGTCGACATGACTGTAGGTTATTCCATCTACTGTTACTATAGTTTTTAATTTTTATATTAATAACGCCTTTTGTTGTTTGGCCTGGAATTGGTAGACATGGTTCAGGGCCCATGAAGGTTTCATCTGCCCCGGTCCTGGCCAGTTTGTCTGCTAACTCGTTTCCTTCGTTGTCTTGGTGCCCTGGCACCCAGGCAATTGTGATACTAGTTTTGGTACTTAATCTGTTTAGAGTCAGTTTGCATTCCTTGACTAATGCAGAGGTTGTACAGGTTTTGTTCAACGCTTTTAATGCTGCCTGACTGTCACTATAGATTATGACTTCTGGTGTCAGTTCTAAATTTTCTAACTCGCCGGCGCACTCCAGGATAGCCTGCACCTCAGCCTGGAAAACGCTGGCGAATTTTCCTAAAGGTATTGTTCTATACAGACGTGGCGAGTTTTCTATGTAAATGCCCGCCCCCGATAATTTGGTGTTTTCTTTCCTAGATCCGTCAGTGTAACAGATCGTTATCGGGTTGTCTGTGTGGATTTTCATCTCTTGAACCTATGTGTATCAAATCGTTATTTGCAAGAATCATCGAGATATTTTGTCCTATCACCGAGTCTATCTTGACGTGCCCTTTGTCCAGATGGTTACCCTTCCAAGATTTAAAGGACTTCATTCTAAACCATTGTTCTAAGGCTACCTTCTTCAAGTGTAGGTCAATAGGATAGACCCAGGATCATATTTAAGGCCGCTGTGGGAGTTGTTCTCATGGCCCCAGTGATCATCAGTGCGGCCAAGCGTTGGACCTGGTCCAGCGCTGTTTTATTCTTGATGATTGAGGCTCTATGCTACCATACTATTACGTAACTAATTCTGGGGAGAATTATAGCTTCATAGATCCATAGGACTATATGTGGCTTTATTCCCCATGTCTTACCGACTGCTCTTCTGCATTGCACTAAAGCCATCTTTGCTTTTTTGCTTGAGTTTTCTATGTGTGTGTTAAAGAGTAGTTAGATAAGAAACTATATTGTATTCATACTATTTACAGTATTCACGAGTACAGTTTTCAATTATATTTTAAAATTCATTTAATAACACTGCAAAACCCTTTTATTGTTTTCGCGATACAAACTTCAGAACTGCGCACAACGTGGCAATACGCTATTGCTGTTTGCTTTCCTCGCAATTTTACTGGAATAAAACCACAATGGACTCTTGCGGTAACGAATTTAAGTGTATGAAACGGCATTATCGTTTTTATCGTTTTATTAATAATTACGTAAGCACTAGATGTTTCTTTACTTGATAAATTACTCCAGAAAAAATAATACATCGATTAATATTCAAACCGTTATAATACGCCTCGTAGCTTAGTACTTATTCAAGATTTTCACTAAATCTTTTTTCCTGAAAAATTATGTTTTTTCTATTGCGGCTTTGTTCCAGGCACCCATCGATGTAATAAACTTGACTATGACGCAATATCACGCGAACTTGAACAACTCGACATGTCTCCTATGTATAAGTGTTTAGACGCCAATAAAGCCACGGAATATTTTGTTTCGTCATTGACTAGGATTATAAAAGCCAACACAGAAACCATAGTTCTACCCAAGCGCAGAAAAATTATAAAGCCATGGCTTAACTCCAGGGCTTTTACGTTGCATAAAAAACCGCGATAAAATGCACAAAAAGGCGTCAAAAAACCCCGATGATTCTATTCTTAAAATAACCTATCAGCGGTATAGAAATTATTGTAATAAATTGCTTTATAAACTAAAACGTCAGTACGAAAAATCACAAATTGAAAATGCAGCACACGACAAAAAAAGGCTTTTTCAAGTAATCAAAAATATCACCCACATGACTCATAAGAAATCGTCTGCTCGCGCGCTTATCGCTGACTCAGCCAAGTCAATGGAGGCGGTCAACTCAGCAAATTCTTTCTTTGCGCACATTGGAAAGACTCTTGCCGAAAAAGTACAATCTAGTCAAAATAATTATGAACCTGCAATCCATTCAAGTCTAGTTTCTCCGATTCACTCCTTTGGCTTAATAGATACCGACGAAAAAGAGGTTGAAAGAGTTATAATGTCCCTAAAATCCAACTGTTCCGCCGGCTTTGACAATATCTCTGCCAAATTTATTAAACAATATAAAGAATATATGACACCACACTTAATGTATCTATTTAACCTTTGTTTTTCTTCAGGAATATTCCCTAGTATCCTCAAAACTGCTGTGGTCGTTCCTATCCATAAAAGTGGAGACAAAACGTGCGTCAACAATTATCGCCCCATTGCTATATTGCCCTCCCTCTCTAAGATTTTGGAACGTATAATTTACAAACGACTTATTCAATATCTAGATAAAAATGGTTTTATATCTAATGCACAGTTTGGCTTTAGATCTGGCCTGTCTACAGATGATGCCGTACACGAATTAACTGACTTTGTTGCCCGACAGTTAGACTCCAGTAAAAAGTGCTTAACTATCTACTTGGACCTTGCTAAAGCTTTTGACACGGTAAATATTCCCATTCTTATAAATAAACTAGAAACTCTTGGTATCCGAGGCCTACAACTAGATCTTTTCAAAAGCTATCTGTCTGGTAGGACCCAACGTGTTAAAATTGATAACATCCTGAGCGAAGAACAGTTAATTGAATTCGGGGTTCCTCAAGGTTCTATTTTAGGGCCTGTCCTGTTTTTGACTTACATTAATGAACTATGTAACCTTCATCTTCCAAATGGAAAAATTATCTCCTATGCCGACGATACGGTACTCCTATTCACTGCAAATAGCTGCAACAATCTTTTCCGTAATGCGCAGGCTGGCTTTAATTTGGTGAGCCAGTGGCTGTCAGTAAATGGACTTACTTTTAACACTGATAAGACTAAATATATGACCTTCTCCTATAAGTCTACTACACAACCAGACCCGGACTTATACTTCATTAACGTTCACAGTTGCACACCTCAATCCCAGAACAGATTACTCTGTAACTGCCCCAAGCTCAGTAAGACTGGAACGATCAAATACTTGGGTGTAGTAATTGATCAACACATTACTTTTAAGACACATCTCGAAGTCGTATCAGGCAGAATCCGGAAATTAATTTATGTTTTTAAAAATCTTCGACACGCAGCAAGTAATAAACTACTTAAGACCGTATACATTGCGCTATGTCAGTCTCTCTTGACATATTGCATTACATCCTGGGGTGGTGCGTATAAAACAAACATGATCCAACTTGAAAGAGCACAAAGAGCAGTTCTAAAAGTCATCACATTCCGCCCATTCCGCTACCCAACGACCCAGCTCCTAGCTGAAACTCCTAGCTGACTGACTCCTAGCTGTCCGACAACTTTTTATTTTACAAATCATTATCAAACAGCACCTTATGACTCCTTATGACCCAGATAAAGCAAATAATCGTAGGGGTTTTGTCTGTGTTCGAGACCAGGTGTTCCATTTTGAAAATACGGGAAGATTTTTCTGCTTTCTCGGCCCTCATCTTTATAATAAGATAAATACTGAATTATGCATATATGATAAACGTAGTTTAGAATGTAAGAAAATTGCAATGAATTGGTTAAAAACTAAAGATTATGAAGAGACGGAAAACCTACTGACTGTAATTACATAATCAACTAATCAGGCGCAATCAGATTTTGATGACTATAATGTTAATATAGCTAGTACTAAATTAGTCACCTTTTGTTATTTAATTAATTATCTTATTCCTTAGCATTAGAATATATTTTCCCAGCAATTTAAGTTCCTAAGATACAAGTACTTACTTTACATAAGTACTTAGTTTAGGCACTTTAATATAATTGTTATTTAGATAATTAGCGAGCATACAGTTTTATAATCAAATGCGTAACGAGCTTACTATTGCATAAATTGTATCGTATTCTGTGATTCTACCTAACCTACATACCTACTAACTTATACTATGTATCTAACCTACAACTAAGAACATACTAACAATGAATTATGTAATCTGAATAATAATAAATGAATTTGAATTTGAATTTGAAATATACTATCATTGACCGATTTCTTATTTTCTATGTAGGTATTTAGGTAATTTATTATTTTGAAACGTAGGTGCAGTTTTAGGTGATCTGCAACAATATCCGCAAATCATGAAGAAATTGTGTCCTAGGTATGTAAATATAATTTATATATTTAATCATATAAAATTATATTAGAGTAGCTTAACTATACCAAAGCAACTCACCAATTACATGGCTGAACCCATGGTAAACGACAGAATACACATAGTACTAGCGGCTATACGGTCAACGGTACTAAATCTTGGTAACCGCAGTTCGATTTAACCCCAAGAGATGGCGGTGTAATTAAGTAGTAGCAATCACAAGCAATATTATCCAGACCGCAAACTTTAATCACACGTAGAACTATCTGTTAGGAAGAACAATGAGGACTGTTAGGTAGGCCACAGTAGATGTAAAAGACGCAGTAAGTCGTTCGTGTGGTGCTGGGTTAGAATAGCATCTTCATGTTGGTGTCTATAAAAAGTAACAAGAGTCAAACCTAGAGAACGGATAGAAAATTAATATCTTGCACTGTCTGATGCCCTAGTCAAAATACCCCCTTAATAAAGATAGGTTTATATTCTACTGTGAACTATAAAGTGGCCGATATAAAGTAAACTAGTACTTGTACGTTAGTATTATTAGTTACTTTGTGTTAGTACGTACCAAATACCGGTAGTGAAAAAATAGCTGTCCATATTTTAGGGTGTGATTCTAACCATGAAACTGAACACTTTTTCCCAAGGATTTTTTCCATAGGTCGAAAAAATATGGCCCTCCCATACAAATTGACTCGAGCCGCTAACACCCAATTGTATCGGAGAGCTATTTTTCTCATATTTCGACTTATGATCCTTGGGGAAATATGTTTAGTTTCATGGCCACACCCTAGAATATAGCCAGCTTTATTTTTTACTCCCTGTAGAATTACTACACCTGCTTGGAATTACTACCCTGGAGGATTTCACTACCCAATGGTTAATGTGCGTCACGACTGTCTGTATGAATGTATGTTATACTGCTGTTTTTATTTCCACTATGGATGAGAACTGTGAATGCTTTAACATCGGATTAAACGAGCCTCACCGGATTGGTAAGTATACCTACCATTGTTTTAATGACTTTTCCAGTGATTAATATGTTGAACTTGGAAAGTTGATAGCAGTGATCGGAATAGGTAGAGTATATTTACCTAAACTTCTAAGAATGTTTGGGAAAATGGAGACTTCCTTACTACTTAAACTTTTTGCGGGACATCTTGCGGGACATCACATAAGTAAGCTAGAAATATACTTTGAACCATGGTATTTAATTCTATGGACAAATACAAGGTAAAAATATACTTGGTGATTTTTGGCTATAGTGTCACATTGTCTAGATATTTTGAATTTAAGATTTTCTCACTTTATAGCTATAAAACGGCTGTGTGAAGGAAAAATAATGAAAAAATACTGGGAAAAAAAAAATACGCAAATTTTGTGCTGTATAATTTCTTCATAGGTGTCAACATCGTACGAGCTACAGAAACCAAGATATTTACGAAAAATTTATTTATTTTTACATTTGACCTTGAATAGCTTATATTCCTGGTTGGTTTTTTGAGGCAGCATTTTGTACGCCAAAATAAATGTCAACTTTGCAAGATAAAACCAAATGCAAATAAAGCAAGTCATAAAAAAATCGAACAATAGGAAATGGGGCTTGAATTTATGCATTTCTGTACTATAGGTGACTATACGCCACATAATAGAACTAGTAGAGAAATAGTAGGCCCTTATTGACTGGTTATCTATGGCCAAACAACAAAGTCGCAATCTTTAGATCAAAGTGTCTTGGTAATGTAATATTTTGTTTTATATTTGTTTCATGTTCAAACGGCACACGGTTGATCGTTCGCCAGCCAACTTGAACCAAATCTCAGTTAAATATCGGCAAAATATTTAGTATGCCAGATACTTTCATACCTCTTTCGAAATATGAATTTTGTTTTTTGTAGTTTTCAATAATACAAGTTTTTTAAACTTAAGGTACAAATGAAAGAACCAATAAAAATTAAAAATAAAACTTATTTTTATTAAAGTAGACAATCATTCATGTAATACAGTCCAAAAAACCTGATCGCGTAAAGTACATCGTAAATGCGATTAATTTTACTTAATACATGATATATTTTATATGACGTTAATGTCTTCGTCTTCAGTGACAGAATCTGAAGATAATAACGAAATATTGCTTTCTTGCAGGGAATTAAAGTAGATGACCATTATTTTTCTATATTTTCCGGTTTAAGTCTATTCCTTTTTACACTTAAAATCCACTTATAGGTGGAAAAGAAACTTTCAACCACCACAGATATAAGAGGAGCATATTTAGAAAATGTTTCTTCATCTACTTCGATTCCCTTTACAATTTTTTCACTTATTGTCCTAATAAAATCGTAGTCCAGAATTCTGTTTAAAACTTTTTCAAACTTATTGTGAATTATCTGATTTGTTGACCAGCTTAAAACACAACTAACATCGTCCATAATATGAAAACTTTCAGATATCGTTTAATTGCTTTTTTGCAGATTGTTAAGAGCTACTTGTAAAATTGAATAAATTTCATCAATGAAATTAAGTTCTGTTTGAATATTTTCATTTCTAATATCGGATTTCGGTTTTCTTTTTGACAGGGCTTCGTTGCTATTTAAACTATTTAAAACATTCGATAAATTTATCAAAATATTTTGAATAATACGATGCTGCTTTCAACCATGTACCCCACCTTATTATTACAGGTTCAGGAGGAAGAGGCAAGCTAGGGTACATGTTTTAAATACTTTAACCCTGTTGGGTGATTTTAAAAATATTTTTTTTACATTTGAAATAAGATCGTCAACATTTTCGTACTGCGATCGTACTTGTTCCGCCACGCTGTTGAGAACATGAGCCATACATGTAAAATGTAACATATGAGGGAACTCGCTTTTTAATAAACGTCCTGGTCGCAACATATGTGCTGTGCTGTCAGTGCACAGCATCAAAACATTATTTGAATTGTCTACAAATGATCCATCCCACATTCCCCTCAACGATTCGGTAACAAAGTGTTCTACAGTTGCCCCGTTTACAGTTTCCAAAACTTTACACGCAATAAGGTACGGTCGAGTAGGTACATTTCTAATCAGTGGCATCACTAATAAATTCACCACGTTCCTACCCATAAAATCAGTAGTTTCGTCAAGGTATATCCATATTTTATTGTTTCCTATTGCGTTGTTTATTGATTTTAATCGATTTATCAAAACGACATGAAGATATTTTTTGCGTAACAATGATTCTGATGGGACAATTTTCTTGGAGCAAATACAGCAAACATTTACAACAAATATATTTATTTAAAAAAATCTGAAAGGCTGAATTACTGACTTGGGACCAAGGGATGTTGTACAGCATCAAAAAATGTATGAGGTCAGAGTAAAATTCCCCTTCAGGCTTTTGCCTTCTATCTTGATGCACGGCTCCATTCACATGTCGATCAACATTGCTTTTTTGAGACGCTGTAATTGAATTCTCACATTTTGTGCAGAATATGACACCACTTGCTTCATCGTAGATTAGCTCTGGATGGTTTACAATCCAAGATTTTACAAGTTCAGTCTCACTCTTCTTACCATAATTAACAAAAGTTAGAAATACTTCAAAGCAAAGTATATACCTGAAATTTTAATCTTTATATAATATGGCGATTGTCTTGTTTCTACCAAAATCGAACATCAAAAATATCATTGCATAAAACACATCAAATAGGACAACTATGTTTATACAGACAGAGAACAGAAGATTAATTCAAAACTTCATAATGTTGGTAAAACTAATGTGAATCTGTCAACTTATCCCACGTCTTTCTACGTTTCTAAGCAGATATTTTCTAAATAAATAAAAGACATTTCATACCTTGAAATATTGTACACCAGCTGTAAGTAACATCCGTCAGTCAAAATCCAACCAATGTGCAGTCAGTATCCAAATTCAAACCAAGTAGTCAGGTAAAACAGATGAAATTCCAGTAAGCAAGCCAAGATCACAAATTAAATATCCACGGATTTAGAATACCACACGTGCGCACTCAGAAGAAGATTCAACGAGAGTGTTTTGGCAATTGTCCGGTGCTTAAAAAGATAAGCAGCGATAGCGGCAAATATCTTTGTTAAGTGAAAACAAAAGAAATCACATAAAAAAGAGACGCGATGACTAATCTTCCCATCTCTGTCACACATAGACAAACAAAATATATTTAATTTTCTAGAGGAAGAAAACAAGGGCACTTTAAGGAAAGTATAGTCTTTCCTTTCTTCTTAAGTTATTCAAGTGCAAGAAAAAACAAACGGTTTTTCGTAAATATCTTGTTATCTATAATTTCAACAATGTTGACACCTATATATAAATTATACAACACAAATTACGCGACAATTTTTTCCCCTAACATATTTTCCTACACACAGCCGTTTTAAAGCTAAAAAGTAAAAGAATCTTTAATTCTAAATATCTAGGCAATGTGACACTGTAGCCGAAAATCACCAAGTATATTTTTAGCTTGTATTTGTCCATAGCATTAAATGCCATGGTTCAAAGTATATTTCTAGCTTACTTATGTGATGTCCCACAAGATGTCCCGCAAAAAGTTTTAGTAGTAAGGAAGTCTCCATTTTCCGTTTCTGTTCTTAGAAGTTTAGGTAAATATACTCTACCTATTCCGATCACTTGTTGATAGTTACTAGGTAAAGTGAAACCAAAACCAGAAACTGTATCTGACTTTAATTTCGGCAATATCCACGATAATAGTTTTATTTTATTGATGAAATGGGTATGGATATTTAATGATAGAAATAGAATTACAAAGTACCTACTGAAATCGTTTGGATCTAAATTGAAGTCTTCTTGTTGTAAATTTCAGCTCCCCAGAACACGTGTTATTGAACTTTCTATTTAGAAACAAATCGGTCATTAAAATACAACAATAAACATTCTATTTTGTGATATCACCACAAATTACTAATTGAAACTTACACGAAACATAAAGTTCTGTTTAATTCCATCCGTCTCTACAACTACATAGATAAAGCTTAGTCTCTGAGCTGGTAGCCAACTAGTCAGGAAATTAGACTAATTTCTTAATTACAATTCTCTTGTTATGGAGACTTTAAGCCAAACCCGGCTCCGTCTGAACAAAAGTGCACAAAATTGCGCTGATTTAAACCGTTTTAAATGCTTTGTGCAACCACAAAAGAGTCGTGTGGTGTCGTTAGACAAAGACCCTGTGTGGGGCCCTTTCTCTTTTCCTTGCTAAGTTGAAGTTTTGTATCCATTGTTGATTTGGTTTGCCCGGGCGCCAATAGATCTTTGAGTAAGCAGCATTGGATTTAAAACTAATTTCAATTGCTTAGCCTCACCTCTCGTCTACAAAGCCAGACATACGGGGTTTGTTAATAGGGCGGCATGAGTCAGGGTTTTTAACAACCGTATTTTATTTACCCAATTTAAAATTCAACAGAGAATTCCGTGCACAGGACGGGGCTCATTATTCACAAATTGGATTTCCTTTACATGCTGGAAATAATTTTCAACATGAAACCCACTTTTGTATTTTTTACCCACTGAACTAACAAAGTTTCAAGTAACAAAACTATCTGGCAATTGTACTTTTGAAAATCTGACGAACTTTTAAATAAACAGATTGTAACGGATATGCAACACATTCTAATAGAGCTTTATGTAGTTTTATTTTCGGAGAAGTGACGACCTATTTCTGAAAAGGCAGCGAGGTAATGCTGTAAATAAAAGAACAAAACACAAATAATAAATATAAACCATTATTTCTATGTTCACAAACAGAAATCATTGCTTAAATAAAATTATAATCATATTCTCCTTAAACGTTATTAATCGTTGAACTAAAGTGTAAAATGAAAAGTATATTCTGCGACTGTTCAACTCCAAATATAAGAAATGAAGCAGCGAGATAATACTATAGACAATTAGACTCAATGCCCAAGATAAATAAGATACGTAACTATCTAAACTTTTATAATATTTGAAATCAGAAATCATTCTGCTTAAACGTTGTTGGTCGATCGTTGGACCATTAAAATGTAACTGGTACTCAGTGTGACGCCAGCGACCGTCCAACTCCAAATATTTGGAAACAGGCAGCGAGATAACGCTATAGATAATTAAACTCAACGCCCAAAATAAATAAGAAACGTATCTAGTTTACTTAAAAAAATATTTTATTTGAAAACAGAAATAATTCTGCTTTAACGTTGTTGGTCGCTCGTTGGACCATTAAAATGTAACTGGTACTCAGTGTGACGCCAGCGACCGTCCAACTCCAAATATTTGGAAAGAGGCAGCGAGATAATGCTGTAGTTAATGGTGCGACTGGACGCCGTGGCGTACTGTTATTGCTTCTGAATTCTGCGATATACACCGAATGGTATTGATGTGCTTTTAAATCGATTATTTATCTACTTCAAAATCTCTTTTGTGAACCTAATCAAATCAAACAGCCTTGTTTGATTAAAGATTTTTACACTTTTACATTAGCATTTTCAAAATGAAGCATACAGAACATTTTAACGTCTATTCAACACGTTCTAAGAAATAAAAGTTTCGTCGCATTTAATAAGAATTCAAATTCATTTATTCATAAACAGTTACACTGTGTTCGAATATCTTAAGACTAGTACAATACTGACAATTTAAAATTAAAAGTAACATTTCATTCCTAATACTTCTTACTCTACTTCTACATCAATAATAAATAACAATTTCAAACTTCATAAAATGTCAAAATAAATCATTAATAAAATGTTAAATTATACTGTAAAAAACGAAAATAAATAAAATTTTAACTCATACAAATAACAATTTCAAATTCTAAAACATAAATTCATAAAATTCAATAAATAAAGTCATGGATAAAATTCAAAAACAGTTCTGCAAAATAAATAGTCATCAAAATATTAAGTATCTATACAACATGCAGGTCATCTTGTAAAAACTATCTAGTAACAATAATAATTAATAAGTCATACATTAAAAATCTTCTACAGAATAACAAATCCTTTCAAGTAACAAAGTTTTCAGTTTACTTTTAAATGAACCTAATTTACTAATACTTTTTAATTCTATTGGTAATTTATTAAATAGTGTAATGGCTTGGTACTTTGGGCAGTGTTTGGCAATGTTGAGGTTAGCTACAATATTACAATTTAAATCTTTCCTTCTAGTATTCAAGCGTTTGTGCATTTCTTCCTCTGATTCGTACAGATATCTATGTTTAACTATGTCCACTAGAAGAGTTATTATGTATAGACTAGGTACAGTTAAGATGGCATATTCTTTAAAGTACTCCTTACACGATGTCCACGAGGGAATACGCGCTATAGTCCTAATGGCTCTTTTTTGAACTGTGAACGCCTTTGTCATGTTATACTTATAGCTTCTGCCCCAGAACTTAACACTATATCTTAGTTTTGATTCAATTAATGCACAGTAAACAGATTTAATTTGATTAATATTTAAAACTTCCCTCAGAGATCTTAAAACATAGCAAGACTTACTTACTGATGCCTCAACCGCACATAATTCAGGTTTCCAATTAAGCAGAGAGTCCAGATATACCCCTAAGAACTTAACCTCTTTAACCATTTCAACCGCCTGTCCATTTAAATAAATATCAAGTGTTTCCTGGTTTTGCACAGTGGCTTTGAAAATTATCCCCTTTGTTTTTTTTACATTTACAACTAAGTCATTAATTGCTGCGGTTGCGCAGTTGGTAGAGTGATGAAACGCAAGACGGAGATTAAAATCCTGTTCTTTGATTCACTGTTGTTTTATATTATTCAAACAGGATGATTGAAATACTTCCATGCATAGAATGTGCCATTAGCATTTCTTCCGGGGCATGCTGTAAAAACCAGCTAATGGATCCGAGGGTTTCAATATATTGGAATTTAGGCGATGGGCTGACAACCTGTCATTACAGCAATATACGTACCTATACGCAAATCCATCTGAAATAACCCTCAAAACTTTGTCAGACATAACGGAACGAGGCTAGGCTGCCTACCCTGTTAGGGATAAAGGCGTGATTATATGTATGTATGATTGAAATTCAAACTTGACTATGAAAAAATTAACTATAAAATGGAACAGATAAATAGGCGTCGGTGTGACACACAGCTTACCCACCCCGAGGCCAGTCGCCACACCAGAGTCGTAACCGTAAAACGAACAAATGGAAAACAAAAACGCAATAATAATTCCCGCGGACTCAGATTCGCTCCAGTTGGAAGCGCCGTAATATTAAATTCAGGGCTCGGTGCTAATTTTATGAGCATTTTATTGACACAGAAACAAGTTCGACGGAATATACGAAATCCGAAAAGGATTTAAAAGTTATTGAATACTTTCATCTTTTATGCACAGGTTTTTATGTAAGAAATGGTGGGCGCAGTTTTTACTGGAATCAACAAATTTTATTGAGATCGATTTTGCTTCAAAATTAGAACTTTTTAAATATAAAAGGTTCTAATTTGGTATTAGAGTATGATAATACTCTTGAATAAAAGGCTTCGGTTGAAGGCTTATCAATATTCTGTTAAATACGTTGGCGGCCTAAACCTGCGGTACCTATGTAGTATATTTTTAGTAGCATGTTTTTTAGCATCACCCACAGGAGTCCGACTCCAAACTTCTTGATGTAATCTGTAAGCGTTTGGGATATTTCCGCAAATAAAAGAAACAATATGTGTTCGTAAGATAATTTCTATTATTTTAATTTGAAAATCTTTTGCTCTTGACTCTAAACACAAGGTCAGGGATGACCGTGACAGAATCGACGATGGAGCGAGCATACCCAGAAGATGCCTGTTAAGGCACTGGCATTCTCGCGTACCGACAGAAAAAAGCAAGCTGTTTGGCGCCGGACTTCAGTGAAAGGGTGGTCGCGAGCCAGGCGGCCCCTTGCTTAGCGTACCATCACTTTGTTGGGATCGTTCACCCGAACTCATTCACAGGCAAACCTGTGTTGCCGTTGCCCGGGTTGGACCACTGGGAAGTAGATCCAATCCCACCCCTAGAAAAACTTCCTTCTTTTAAAGTGAATAGTACTATTTAAAGCATTAAGGTAGCACCAATCAGTTGCAGATTGTATCGCCCGGTTTCTAGATTTCCCCTGCAGCGGGAAACTAAGCAAATCCCTATTGTTACAAGTTGGTACAAATTGGTCGGAGCGACGGAAGACGGTGGTTGTCGGTCGCTTGGACTGGCTCTTCCTTAACTAAGTGAATGCTGCACTGTATAGAATTAAATGAAAACTTGCGTTAAATTTATCTGTCTGAAATAGATTTTGTATTTAGAACTGCGTATAGATTTAACATTAAATCCCTATTTTCACTTTTATCAATGGTGGCTGAATTAAGAAAAACTGTTGTTTTTATTGTATCTTCTGCTACTTGCGTCCTTTTCGTCCGTTGCGTCCCTCGTCTCTCTGATCCCTCTAGTTTCTTGTCATCTTGTGCCCCTTGCGTCCTCTTTTTCCTGTCTCTTTTCTCCCTTTCTCATCTCTCTTTTGTAATATTTAAGAAATAAAACTCTAGTGTCTTGTCTTTCCCTTTCTAAAGCCGTTAATGTCTTACTACTAGGCTAAGGTCTACCTCCAGTCTACGATCCATAACTCTCTATTCTGTGCTTCTTCCAGCCAGCTTACCCTATCAAGCAGAATGTAAATCACATCTTATCACTACACCAGAATTACATATTCCTTTCCAAAATTACCTGCAGTCTTTCTAAAACAGCAAGTATTCTGCACCTTACATTAAATTTTCAGAACTGCTTGTCTATAGAAATTATTTGAGAAACTACCGCATAGTTTGACCAAAGTACGCTTATTACAAGTTTGGCTAGCGTGGCATGAAACGCAGACCTAGGGAGCAGGAATTCTGCGTTGAGTGGAAACAGGAAGTTTACTACACCTCGTTAAATATTGCTAACTCTCTGATCCCCACCTGCATTTTTACAAAAGAGAAAATTAAACGATACTGATAGTTAAGTAAAATTATGCCGCCACTGTCTTCTCTCATCTTGAAAGTAATTACCTTAATCTACACGCACGTAATATCGTTGTCTTGTGGGCGGTGAAGTCTAAAGACCCGAACTCTTGTCTTATAGTTTTCAAATTCCTGGAAATCTTGTTGTCTAATAGCTCCGGAGGTAATAACTAAAAGTTTTTATTTTTACCTATGACACCACATCTTACAAAACGGAGTGTGAAACCGCGTCCACTATGACCGCGTCAAAGCTATAGAGTATGAAACTCCCCAATTCTGCGCTGAATAGAATTTACTAACGAGCATTGCTAGGTGCATTGTTGTGGAAGTGTATTTTCCCCTTGCTTTACAAGTACGTACCTAACGACCTGAATGCCATGTTTGAGCTGCACAAAAGGTTGTTACTTGGAAAGGACGTCTAACTATAACATATGTTCAATTTTGTGTAGGGTAAAGTCAGGATAGATGTCCCAGTGGGATAGGTGCCCCAAAGTCTAGAAAACTAATGGTCGTTATAAAGCTATTTCTAGATTGCGAGCAATCTTGAGTGTAGATTTGACAGTTCGTTTTGTACTGGAATGATATTTCTGAGGCGAACTCAGTCTTCAGTTTCAAGAGCTGATTATAAATATGGGCTAAGGCCAGGCTAAATAAGCAGCACTGCATGTCCTAGTGCCAAATAGTTGCATTTGACTAATGAAAGTAATAAACGCGACGATCGCTACGAACACCTCCAAATTTCAAATGGTTGTATTCACCGTTTTGTATTTTTTGAAGCAGTAATAATATTCTAATCAGTATTTATCATATTGATATATTCGTTAATTAAGTATACACCTAGGTTGCATTTTTTTTTTATTATTTGTTTATTCAAAAAATAAAATGGCACCTATCTGTACCAAAAAGAATTTTCTACAGGACAGATGCCCTTAGGGATTCTTAAGGGGCATCCTCCATATAAACCTGCATATACGGTACGTTCTATTATTGTATCTTATCTTATCTTCCAAGCTAGACTGGGAGCAAGAGAAAAACATAGAGTGTGCCAGCTGCATTTCATCCCGGGCATGCTGTAAAAACCAGCTGAGGGATCCGAGGGTTTCGGTATATTGCAATTTAGGCGATGGGCTGACAACCTGTCACTACAGCAATATACCTACAAATTTATCTTGAATAACCCTCAAAACTTTGTCAGACGTGGCCGAACGACCTTTGTTTAGGTTGTTTACGCTCTGCCTACCCCATCAGGGATAAAGGCGTGATTTATATGTTTGTATGTCTATTATTGTAGATGCGCTCTCATCGCGTTTATTTGCATCAAACATGCTGTATTCAGTGTCGCAACATGCCCATCCGCATGTATGATGCGTGCCGTGTTAAAATGTTTAAAATTCGTTGATTTAAAAAAATAATCCGAACGAGTAGGTGTCTATCCTCCAAACAAGAGGTTTTCAAAAGCTCGATATTTGATTTAAAAAAAAGATGTTAGGTCTACATTAAGTAGTAGGAAAGGAACATGAATGATTAATCTAGCTATGCTTATAGTAAAAAGTAATTGCAAATTAATAGTTTCATAATTTTGAGACATTTCCGAAAAGTGGGTCATTTATCCTGACTTCACCCTACCTATCACTTTCTAAAACTCAATTTAATAGAATTAATTTATATAACTGAAAAAGATTGTTTTCGGTTTTAAGAATGTGATGAAATGACGTTTTTGAGGTATATAATTATTACCCTGCATGTAAAATTTTGAGCAAATGTAAAATTCATTAAAATTGAGCATAAAACTGTGCAGAATAAAGAAAAAAAAACAATCTTTTATTAATCTTAAGAAAAATAAAGTGATGATCGGAATTGAGTAGTATGTATTGATTGATACAAGCTGCTTTCCTGTTTTTGTTGTAGATAGCAAAATTATAAAAGATTGAAATTACAAATAAATATGGTTCAAAAATATTTAAATTTCAAAGATATTTGATTCAAATTATTTATTTATTCAAAACTTAAACAAATATCGCTGAACTAAACTTAACCTCTTTAAAGTGGCAGACATGTTTTGATAGTGCATAGCAACGCGTTATCATTGAGACATGCGTAGTGTGATGACTGGTCTACATCATCTATTTTTCAGTTGAAAAACAAATAACAGACCTTTTCTATCTAAACTAGCTAGAAAGGAATTACACAAGCGTCGTTTACATAAATTGTTTAAGGATGTAAATGATATGCGGACACCCCGCGCCGTGTGAGTGGGGTGCCAAAAATTGTTTATCTGGCAGATTTTCTTTTATGGACCCTTCTAGCAGCGCCTAAATTTTTATGCCGGCCAAATTTGTTGGAAAAAACAACTTTGTTCTTTTATCTTTGAAAATATGATTTTGAAAGGCTTTTTAGCACTGATTTGAAGGTGATTGGTAATGAATTTGAGACGAAAGTGAAATATTTATGGAGGTATATTGCATAGAGTTCCAAGTTTAACTTTATTCTGGGTAGGTACGTAATAAATTGTAAACCCGATTTTTGTTCAGTTTAAAAATAGAGGTAAACATAATGTTTAGAAAACAATTTTTTGAAAATAATAAAAATGCAACGTAGAGCAAAGGGACCTTTTGCCTTTAACAGAGATCAAAGTAAAATCTCTACTCCAATTTTGTTTGTCTTGCTTTGAGGCCTAGAACGTCGCCTAAAAGGAATCCATAAAACCCGCAACCCATTATTAACATGAACTCCATAAAACTGAACAAAAGAAAATTTATACCGTAAAGTTTTTGGAGCAATATCCGTTGTGTGACACATTTTTTCGAGGGCCGTTGTTCATCGTTAATCTTTGAAACAAAAACACGAAGTTTGGCGTCTGCGCTATAATTTACAATGAACAAGTGCGGCCGACACGCGGGCTGCCGGCCGGTACCTAGGTGCGGCTACAGCGATAAAAATTACCTAGGGCGTAAATCAGATCGCACAGTGGATTCTATAGTTTGTAGGCACCTGCTATCACACTGCCTCCCTGGTCTAGTGGTTAGAGCCATGGGCTCACGATTCGGAGGCCCTGGGTTCAATTCCCAGGGGGGAACACAACTCAATCAATTTGTCACTTTGTAAGGTTTTCCCCAGCTTGATTTGGACAATGCAGGCTGAATCCACATGATTGTCTGGAAGAAAACGGATTCCATGCTTTGGAGGGCACGTAAAGCCGTCACTGTTCCTAGTGGTCGTTACAGGTAGATGTTGTTCCGTAGGTGCTAAGAGTGCTACAATACCGGCTGCTGCACTCTCCTCTGGACCTTGCAGCAAATAAATGCCAAACGATAAATAAATAAATAAATCACAGTTTGCCCTGCCTGAAACAATAGGCTATGGACGTCAGCTGGCCTTAAATCGATTTGATAATATTGATTGATAAAGGATAGGTTTTTCAAATCGATTGGTTTTGTGCGTTTTCTCGAGGGCATTTTTTCCTGAGATTAAAAAGTGAGCTTCCGGCGGTTGTTTTATTGATCCATTAGTTTTTTAGTTTATTGGTAACAAAACACGAAGTTTGGCGTCTGCGCTATAATTAAAAAAAACTAAATGGGCGAAAGGTGCGGGTGGACCGATAAAACTACCTAGGGCGTAAATGCGATCTCACAGTTGAATCTAATGGTTTGTAAGCGCTCTCGTGGCATGAGAACGATGAAAATGTTTTATTTGAATTGCGAAGGTTATGGCGGGTGCTTGTAGAGTTAAGAGTGATGATAAAAGAATATCTTATGGGATTTTTGGTGAGAACCCGATGGTGTAGTGGATAGGGCTGCTGCCTCCTGAGCTGCCTCGAATCCCATCACGTACTAATGTGTTTTTCGGTTTTCGAATTTAATATGTACGTTTATTCGGCGTTTTTTCCGTGCTTCCCGTTGAGCTGTAAGTCCAAGTTAATATCGTTTAATACCGCAGATATTAATCTTTAGCCATATCAGAGGCCAGTGCTAAGCATTGGCGGCTTGAAAACTCTGATCAAATCTGGTTTCCCTTCTGGGTTGCGGAGGTCAGATGGCAGTCGCTCTGTATAAAAACCAGTGCCCTCGTTCAACCCCCTGGATTAGGTAGACGACCCCGTAAGATACGGGATAAGGCTAGGGAGATGATATTTGAGATTTTTGGTCAAAGTATTACTAAATTAAAACAAAGCTTTCTATCATCTAAAAATGACACCCTTTTTACTTTTATAGCGTCGATATTCAACATTTTTTTTTTGACTACAATAAGTAAAATATATTTTATTATGTCCACTTTTATCATAAACAGTTGAAAAACAAATGAAGAAGTTCCTAGTTGTCGTCGTCAATCCAAATATCACCTAAGCAACTAGGTAGGTTTATTTATCACGCCTTTATTTCCAATGGGGTAGGCAGAGCGTAAACAACATAAACAAAGATCGTTCCGCCATATTATGTATGTATTTAAATATTTTGGGGGTTATTTAAGATAGATTTGTAGGTATATACAGGTTGTCAGCCCAGCGCCTAAATTACAATATATTGAAACCTTAGCTGCTTTTTGCAGCATGCCCGGGAGAAAATGCAGCTGGCACAATCTATGTTTTTCTCCCGCTCCCAGGCCACCATCATATTCGTATCACCACATAACCCTTAAAAAATCAGATACCTTACCTATTTTGTTTACCGGCCCCCTTACCTAGAAACGTTCAATAACTCTTCACTAAAGAAGAGTGAACGTGCACTTAGACGAAGTAATTTTAGGCTCACTGTACTTAGAGGCGATGTAATCTTCACCACAACCATAACTTGTGTTTATTATGTTCATGGTTATTTTTGGGGCTTGAAAAAAGGTTTTTCCATGCTGGTCTGGGAGAGAGAGAAAAACATAGAATGCGCGAGTTGCATTTCCTCCCGGTCACGCTTTAAAAATCAGCTAAGGGATTCGAGGGTTTCAGTATATTCTAATTTAGGCGATTGGCTGACAACCTGCCACAGCAGTAATACAAATCTATCTTAAATAACCCTCAAAACTTTGTGAGACGTGGTGGAACGACCTTTGTTTAGGTTTACGCTCTGTTTACCCCATTAGGAATAAAAGCATGACTATATGTATGTATGTTTTAAGACTAATAGAAATTAACATTAAAACTCTGAGACCGTTTAATCACTTTTACAGTATGTCCGGGAAGATGCAGTAGGTCGGCACATAATGTTGTATCGTTCCCAAGGTAGTTTTCAAATAAACACGAAAAAATACCCAGTAATCTTCTGTCATTATGGATTGGACTGTGACAAGTGGAAGACCGCGGGGAAGGCCTTTGCCCAGCATTGGGATCTAACTCTATTACAGTCTAACGCAGGTAGGTGTCATATTAGAGTATAGGGCCGACATCTACATGATTAGAATCACCTTAAGTTGCGAGACATTGATTGACGCTGTTTCATAATTTATGAACACAGGCTCAGCATATCTTTGCAACTGATACATCTCCAGGCATTTCCCCTGAGGTTGTTAGCAGCACGCGTTGTCCATATTTAATGAGAGGAAGGTTGGTTGGGGCTGGTTCCTGTAAACGTGGCATGAGCAGAGGTCGTGGTCCGTCAGACCCAATAAGTGATCTGAATGAAAATTTGTGACACTGAAAAATACGCTGGTATAGTTATCCCGAAGCTCACACTTTCTTATTTGTAATTTGCATACATATAATCACGCCATTATGTCTAATGGGGTATGCAGAGCTTAAACGAACTAAACAAAGGTCGTTCCGCCACGTCTGAGAAGGTTTTGAGGGTAAGATTGTGTATTGCTTTAGTGACAGGTTGTTGCCTATCGCCTAAATTGAAACATACTGAAGCCTTCGGATCCATTAGCTGGTTCGTACAGCCTGGCCGGGAGGAATTGCAGCTGGTACATTCTATGTTTTTTTTTTCTCTGCCAGTCCAGCATGGAAGAAATTTTGTAATTTGACCCATATGTATTGCTTAAGAAAAATGTTTGGATACAATACCCGCATAAAAAATAAAAAACAATGACTTTGATTTTTATTTCTTCAAATCCACCCTACAATTTAGATCGATACAGTAAATAATCCTATGCTGGACTGAGATTAAAAAGTAACTGAGAAAGAAAATAATTTCTCAACGTTTTTGGGTTTTTTGAAAGAAAGACACATACAAAAACAAACTCCTACAAAAACCTACTCTAATTTTATAGCTATCATAGATTACAATTTTTATGTGTATTAGGCTGATTACCCGCTAGTACAAAATATATTATCTTGTTGAAATCTCCTCAAGTTAGAATCAGGAAATACAAAATATTTAAATCATACTTTTAACATCATGTCAGAGGCCTATTAGCTGTGCTACCAGGCGGTTTGCAAAACTCTGACTCCAGGGTTCATCGGATCATTCGACTCGAGAATCCACTCGCTAAGAAGAAGTAGAACACCTGTATTTCATGAAAGCTTATACGAGTATTCGTGAGCATTTGGCTTAGGTATATGAGTTTGTTTATGAAGGACAGGAAATAATTTACCCTCTTCCGCCTATTAAAGTGCAAATACAGCTTCAGGGGTAAAATTGATGGCCCTCGTACGACCAATCAATCAAGATTTGTTACCAAACCGCCCTCAACTTAAATAAGCTGGGTAAATTGAATGAAAACACACCGCTATCACAGTTTGGCAAGGAACGCCTAAAACAATATAGTTGTTTTATCTCACGACTGCCGAATAGCCATACTTGTGTGTGTAAATGTACCTACATGCTCATTGCCATAGTTTGCGTGAGTTCGCCTTAGTCAATGACTAAGGCCATAGTAAACCTACAGTTACGCACACAAAGGCCCGTATCTGTACGCACTAGTATCACAATTATGGTTAAGCAGAACTGAGGTAAATATACAATATCTACGGTTAAATAAATATTTGACTTCAGTTATGGACGGCGGCTAACCGTAAATCAATTTATTATGCTCTTGATTAAGAACTTGCTATTTGAACTAAGGTAGTTCTCCGTGGGTATAAGTCATTCTTTTTATGCGGTACTCCTGGTAAAAAATCAAGTAGTTTTTAAGTATACCATACCCACAAAACAAACATAGAAAGTTTTCTCTATATGTTTTTGTATTTACTAAAAAAAAACATTCACAGTCTTTAACAATAATAACAAAAGCCCCCTGAGTCGCAAATATTTGTGTCTAATGTTCTGTAATAAATTGGACAAAAATAAGTTTACAACAACCGACTACCTAATAAAACACTCACTCATGCTTGTTGAAGCCGTAAAAATGGTTTCAGTAGAGAATAAGACTTACATATGGGCTATAAACCAGGAAACATGATATTTTCAAATAATACGTACCGTTTCAATATAGGCTGGGGCTGGTAATAATATTTTGGAAAGCTTTTATTTAAAGGTTTCTCTTTGCAAAATTGGTATTATTACAATAATGTAATAATTACTTTTTCAACAGAATAAATCATAAATAGTTGCACTGCAGCATCACTGCATTCTTCCATGCTGTACTGGGAGCGAGAGAAAAACATAGAATGTGCCAGCTGCATTTCTACCTGGGCATGCTGTAAAACCGGCTAAGGAATCTACAAATCTACTACAGCAATATAAAAATCTATCTTAAATAACCGTCAAAACTTTACCAGACGTGGCGGTACGACCTATGTATAGGTCGTTTAAAATACGCCCTTTAATGATATAGGCGTGATTATATGTATGGATGTACTGCATCATCATAATAGCTTCAATAAAAAAAGTGGTCAGCCACTTCAAGGCAGCCATTTAAATCTGTCGGCCTACATTGTTACTGTAACGACTCAGCGAGCATAAGCGACTTTTTGTTCGTAAGATTAACGACAAAGTATGGGTCGCAAAAAAGCGTCGCGAAGTGCGGAAATTGCCAAAACTTCGTGTTGAGGCTTGAAATTTTCTTGTTCTAAATGTCCTCGTAAATGAAAGATGGCTGTTTTAAAATCGGAAAAGAAATTAGGAACAGACGTTTTTTGGATTACGAGTTTTGGAACTACTTAGAGTTGCTTTTTACTTTTTCAGGAATGAATTAAATGAATCGGATTCGACCCTTGTACTAATAGAGCCAGGAGTATTTCGTCTTGAAAACTTTTTAAAATATTTATGGGGTTTTTCTGTCGGGTAATTGAATATCGGCTGTGAATAAAAGATTCATTTAAACTTTAGGGTACTCCTTGAGGCAGTACATTGCTACTTTTATGTTTTAAAATATTGGAACGTTCAGAGAGCAAAATTTCTAAACGTTAAATTAGGAACATTTGGGAACCTACTGGGCTTGATTCTAGATTTAAATAAATAAACAAATAGATCTTCATTTCAGGCTTCTACGGGGCCCATATAAAATACAAATTACATCAAACCATATCATAACATCAGTCATATCTAATAAATTACCGGATTTGCCGGCTAAAACTAAAATTTAAATCTATTTTTCACTTTCAGACTAAAAACATATGAAAAGGACAGTAGATCTATTTGCTCCGGTTTTTGATTTATAGTCGATGGTTTTACGCGTTAAGTGTCATTTTTATCCGCCGTCATATGATATCGCGGATAAAATTGTCAGAAATACCGGGGAAACGTTTAAAAGGCTTTTAGCCGATGATATCTAGAATCGAGCCCAGTATCTGTATTTAAAGTACTTTTGGCAATCATCTGTTTTGTTTTTTTGTACGATTTTAGAACAATCATGTGTATTGGATGTGTGCCTATTATTTTTATCAGATGTCGGAAATCGTAGCATCTTCAGACGGAAATTACTACGCCGTAGCTAATCTTAGCTACGAGCTACGCCGTAGGCATTCTGTAGGAATCGATAAACGTTTTAATAAGAAAACATATTCTTGATTCATGTATCATGTGTTTTGACACAAAAAGCAGACAAAGTCGGAAATTGGAGCGCCTAATACTTACATCGTATCGAGTCTATGGACCCGATGAACCCTGGTGTCAGAGTTTTTAAACCACCTAGTAGCACAACTATCAAGCCTCTGACATGGTTTGAGTAACGACCACTATCAAAGACAGCGACCGGGACCGACGGCTTAACGTGCCCTCCAAAGCACGAAATCTTTTTCTTTTCGGACAATCAGGTGATTCAGCCTGAAATGTCCTAACCAAACTGGTGAAAAATTCACAAAAAGATAAATTCTCAAATATCAACTTTGTGTTTTCTCCTCGGGAATCGAACCCAGCACCTCCGGATCGGGAGTCCATGGCACTAGCCACAAGACTACGGAGGCAGTTCGCTCAAAATCAATGAACAAAAATTTTAATAAGAAGAACAGATTTTTGATTCTTGGATCATGTGTCGACAAGAGAGAGGCAGGCATCGTATCCGTTCAATTCATCCGGCACGCGCGGCATACGTGCCACGCCTGACAACCGTAGCTCGCATTACCCATGTATAAATATGTATACAGGATGTTACGGCAAGCATCGTGATCCTTCAACAGGATAGCCCAGTAGTGTAAATTTAACAAACTCTGTGGGACACATGCAACAAAAAATACTGCCCATACTTTAGCAGCTGACTATATTTCGGTTGAGAAGGTAATTTCTTTTTGAGATTTCAGCATGGATCCCATTAGAAAAGTTATACCTATAATTGACTGAGTTACCTCTTTGAAGGAACACAACATTCGCCCTAACACCCAGTATTCCTCGCGCATGCCGTAACGACGGCATTATAATATGGGCGAAACTGCTCCCGTGCTCGATGTGATAAATGCTTAGCACTTTTCGAAGCCAGAAACCCATTTAATCTTCCAGAGGAGTATCGCTTTCCGCTCGAGGTTCCGGTTTTCGTCTGAACGGTTTTTCATAGTTTATTTTTCCATCAATAAATAGTGAATGAACAATATCCCTTCCCTCATTAATTGCGATCGTAGAAAGCTCTTCGTTTCGACAGGAAAATCTTGATTAAACACATAAACACTTCAGAGCGAAATCTCTCCGCGTCCGTAATGTGCGTCGCTAAATCACGTCCACATATGAGGAGTTACGTAAAAGGGTATTTGTAAGAATGCCGGCCTGTGGCGTCGGCGGTCCGGGCTAATGACGTCTCAACCCGCCATATATCTGCCGTAGTTAGGCGCAGAAATCACGGGGACTCGTGCGCTTGATTGAGTTTTCTTTTCCATTGTGCTTCCATTAACAAAATAGCTTTCTCCCCTCTCGGCGGACGCCATGTGTTCACGGCAAATTATATCAGCTATTTTTCTTGCGGCCGCGATGGACTCCTGACTTCTGACGGGGAGTGATTTTTGCTCTTGTCTCTCGCTTTATCCTGATTTTCGTTATTGAATATTACGTGTAAGAAAGGGAATTAACCTTTTGCAAAAAGATAGCAACTCTTTGCACACAAATTGTTCTTTGAAAGTACACGATAAATTAATTTTGTTTTTCGTACAAACCAGTCTGATTAAGTTTAAAATAACGATGAATAAAAAAAATACAAGATGATTATTTTTATTTTAACCACCTTGATATTTTCAATTAGTGTATGAGTATAAAGGGTCTTAAGGATTCATAGTTCATAAGAAAAAAAAATGTGGACGTCAACGCAATCATGGTGAGCTACCAAGGGTTATGCAAAATTATTATAATTTTTAGCACTTTTGGTGAAGACGGCGAGAGAGCTAGTTGGTGTAAAGTAAGCGAAGGCGCCCTAGAGTGCTCTTGTGGAGGTAGCTCTAATTAACGACGTATCTAATTATACCATCGTCGAGCGAACCGGCGAGGAGAAATTCCCAAATTACTTATTAGGAAACGTAATTACACTGCTGGGAAAATGTTACTAGACGCAATGTATAATTTAAGGGGCGCTTAGAATAAAAAATCGGGTACAGTAAATGTGGTACGAAAACATGATTGAAAAAGGTTAGAAATATAGTAATTATATTGAAATTAAAATTGGTATTTTGATACTTTTATAAATTGAATAATATACTCGCGACTTAATCCTAATTCTAATTCTCAGCTAACGCTGTCACTTTCTTAACTTTGATATAAGATGAATAGCAAAATAAACACATGACTTTCACATTCCTAATCTGGCATAAGGATGCTTATTTGACGTAGAAGGGAGCAAGCTCTATGCGCAGTTCTTATTTTAATCATCTTACGTCAAATTAGGAATGACAAAGTCATGTGTTTATTTGATATCCTGTTCTTATGTCAAAATTAAGAAAGCGACAGTGCTAGCTAAAAATTAGTTTAGGAATAGTGCGTCCGAAATTGCCGCCATTGTATGCTTAAACTATTGAAACGTGCTGTACTGAATGTAAAATTAATGCATTGGTTCATCTGCTTGTTTCGTTTCAACATTGTTTTGTTTCACTAGCATTACAACAAGTATTGTTCTTGGTCTAGATTTGTTGAAATTTTTTTTTTTTTACTTATGATCGGCCTACCTTACCTATACACTAGGTGGCGCTACTGTCGCTAGCAACAATTTTAAATATCTCTTACTGTTTTTATTTATTTTATATTGTTTATATTTATAAACACTAGTTTTGACGCAATAAAACAATAGTGCAAGTTCTACGTAACGAATTTATGTAAAAATACTGTTCGTAATGGCACCGAGAAAGACGAAAACAACCGGAGATGCCGAGACCGAGAGGTTAGTGAGCGTTATTTCGAATCTCGAAAGTGTGATAGTGGGATTAAAGGAGAAACTTGACGAATGCTTTGACATGATATCTTCCCAACAACGCCTACTGAGTGCTACGAATACTGACATTGAAGATATTAGAGGAATATTAATGAATGACTCACCGAAGTATTCAACAGTTTTGAAAATTAGCGGAGACGCGGAGATTAGAAGATGTTTTTGCAAAGCTACGGATGCAAAAATATTGTAACATTTGCGACTCGCGTGTCTGAGGAGCGTGCATCTTCTATAGATTGCGGATTGGTGCGCTGTGGGGAAAATGACGTCACCGTGGTCCCTATTAAGACGCCTATAAGCGATCATAATGCCCAGTTGTTTACGTTATTTACGGGACAGTCACACCGCGAAATAACGGCTTCTTTCATTGAACGCCGATTATTCAAAGATGAATCAATTTATGCTTTTTATATTGACATAGAAAATTATAATTATAATTTTATTTATGATATCAGCTTGGACATTAATATTAAATTCGTCAGATTATTTACAATACTGACATATTATATTGACATACACTTCCCTCTTAAATTAATTAATATAAAAAATAATAAAACTGTCCCCTGGATGACGGAAGCCCTAGGCGAGTACATGATGAAATTCAATGATTTGACTGAACTCAGGCGGCAATATCCTCAAGAAAAAATACTATTTGAATGCATTAATCACTATTCTCATTTAATTAAATCTGAAACATTAGCATCCCGACGAAAACATATTGAAAAGAGGTTAGCTGATTGTAGAAATCCAGCTAAAGAGATATGGAGTGTGGTCAATGACGAAATTTCTACAAAAAGTTCAAGCGAAATACGTCTGAGGGATACAAATTCTAAGGATATACCACTGAGTGACGTTCCCGACTACATTAACTCCCATTTATTAAATATTGGTACGAAATATTTGCAGCGGATTGACTATCAAAGTTCTAAAAACTATCTTACCGAATATCTACAAGACACAAGTATTCCTGTTTTCTCTCTGCCTATAATTAGTAAATCTGGCTTAGACAAAGTGCTCAAATCTTTGCTGAAATCTCGTGGTACCCTAAATATATATGATATATCTGTAAATATAATTTTATGTATCTGGCCAGTACTTGCGGATATTCTTGTGACACTGATAAATGAAATGTTTAAGGGTGGCGTGTATCCAGAAGTTTTAAAATGCACAAGAGTATGTCCAGTTTACAAAGGGAAAGGTGAAAAGCACAAAATTGATAACTATCGGCCTATTACCATCGTCCCCAACATATCAAAAATTATTGAATCGATTTTATCAAAACACCTTATGCAACATTTAGAGACAAACGGCTTACTGACTGATAAACAGTTTGCTTACCGTAAAGGTATGTCAACTACGACCGCCGCTCATAAAGTGTTGGATTGCATAATTACGGGGCTAGATGATAAGTATAAAGTTGCTGGTATATTCTGCGATCTATCAAAAGCATTCGACGTCATTAATTATAAATTATTGTTAGAAAAGTTGGAACACATATGGAGTCCGAAATAATGCTCATCAACTACTGAACTCATTTTTAACGGGTCGAAAACAGACCATTCAGTTCACATCACAGGGCAGAAAGATAAAATCAGAGGCAGGTAACGTTAAAATAGGCATTCCACAGGGATCCTCATTAGGAAATACGTTGTTTTTGGCTTTTGTCAATGATCTCCCATCTATTGTTACTGACGGTTTGGTACTTCTGTTTGCTGATGACACCACTGTAGTTGTGACCGCGAAAACCTTTGAGCAACTAAACATTAAGATCTGTCGAGTATGCGAGCAGCTGCAGAAATGGTTCTTAGCAAATGGACTCATCCTTAATGTGACAAAATCTAATATTGTGTTGATCTCCAGCCAAAACGTAGCTCCCCCTCAAATGAACTGTCCTATGCCAATAAGCAACGAATGTAAATTCCTAGGTTTTGTGCTTGATAGTCACACAAACTGGAAAGCGCATATCGACACTCTTTGCGATAAGCTGAGTAGGGCAGCATTTGCATTGCGAAGACTGAAACCCCTTATATCTAGTGATGCGCTCCGGCAAACATATTTTGCACATTTTCACTCCATTATGTCGTATGGTTCAATTCTATGGGGTAACTCAACTGACTCATCAAGGGTATTGAGATTGCAGAAACGTGCTCTTCGGACGATGGCCGGAGTAAACTCACGATATTCGTGTAAGGGCATATTAGAAATACGCTATAATGACACACTTCTCGCAATACTTATTCGCCGTAATCATGTATATTCGTTGTAATTTATCAAATTTTGAGCGAGTAAGTGTTCCGGGAAGGACGTTACGTCGGACTGGATGCCTACTTTCAGTCCCACATCGCTTAGTCCTTGCCGAGAAAAATCCGCGCATTATCGGACCGACCTTCTATGAAGCACTACCTACCTATTGAAAAACCTTTTGTTGGATAATGTATTTTACTCTGTTAAAGAGTATATTGAATTTAAATTTACAAAATGACATTGTACCTATTTATACCTAGTATTTTTTATTTCTTTTGTTTTGAAAATTATTTATGAAATTTTGTATTTATACCGATTTTATTAATTTTATTTTGATTACTGACGAACACTTTGTGAATGCTTATAATATGACATGTAATTTTGAACTTTTATAATGTAATTTTCACTGTGTGATAAATAAAACTAAACTAAACTAACTAAACTTGTCAGAAATATACCTACATGTGAATTTATATATACGTTTCCAATGAAATCTTAAAATTCTTGCAGGTTAAAAATGTAATTAAACAAAAGTAAAAGCAGACCGAAAGCCGTAGAAGACTTGACATTCCTTTTAAATAATTGTTTTTTGTTACGGTTTCCCCACTTCCCATCTAATTGTTACATAAAACAAACAAATGAGCAGCCTCAGATCAAATGAGCAATTTAAACTCAACCTTTTTCTGTTGGTGCTTACATTATTTTGGGTAGAGTCTATTTCAGTTGGTACTTGCTTTATTTTGGTGAAAGACAATGTGATATTGTACGAATGAATAAATTGAAAAGCAAAATAAAATGCCCGTGCTAGAAATTAGAAAAAAATATCTGCAAAGCCTCAAAACATAAATAATAATTTATTCACAAACAACTTCATTCATAACGTACATACAAAGGCAAAAATCAAGCATCGTTAACCAATGCCCAGATTTAAGTAGAAAATAATAAAAGCAAAAATTTTATTATTTCAAAAACGAATCCTTTTATTAGTATTAAAATTCCGCATAGTTTTTTTCCCGTGCAGCTGAAATCATTTATTGAAACTGAAAGCCGTTGGAATTGCAAATCAGGCGAAGATTGTGTTTACGTAAAATTATTCAGGCAAATCTTTCCTAACGAATTGTTTGCTTTTCTTCAAACTTTTGCAATCCAAATATATTAAATTTGGGACACGTTTTCGCTGGAATTCGATTTTCTTTTCTACTATTTCTTTTTTCAATATACTTATTGTAAGGAATGTGGAAGTAAGTTGATGGGGCCTATTTGTTTTGAAACTAAATCTTTTTCTTCCGTCGCGTGGGTATCGATTAGATCGACCCAATGAAGCCTGATATCAGAGTTTTTGAACCGCCTAATAGCACAGCTAATAGGCCTCTGACATGTTTTTATATAACGACCACTATCAAAGACAGCGACCGGGACCGACGGCTTAACGTGCCTTCCGAAGCACGAAATCAAATTTCTTCTAGACAATCTGGTGACTCAGCCTGCATTGTCCTAACCAAACTGTGGAAAATCTCATAAAGTAATAAATTGACAAATATCATCTTTGTGTTCCCCCCCTGGGAATCGAACCCAGGAATTAACCCTGAATTGTGAGCCCATGGCTCTGACCACTCGACTACGGAGGCAGTTCTAGACCACGCAGGCAGTTACTAGACCACGGAGGCAATTACTAAACTACGAAGGCAATTACTAAACTACGAAGGCAGTTTCTATACTACGAAGGCAGTTACTAGATTACGGAGGCAATTACTAAACTACGAGGGCAGTTACTATACTACGGAGGCAGTTACTAGACTACGGAGGCAGTTAGTAGATTACGGAGGCAGTTAAAAGAGTGTGGTGGCAGTTACTAGACTACTGAGGCAATTACTAGACTACAAAGGCAGTTACTAGGCTACGGAGGCAGTTACTAGACTATAGTGGCAGTTACCAGACCACTGAGGCAGTTACTAGACTTAGGAGGCAGTGAGTAGATTACGGAGGCAGTTAAAAGACTGTGGTGGCAGTTACTAGACTACTGAGGCAATTACTAGACTACAGAGGCAGTTACTATGCTACGGAGGCAGTTACTACACTATGTTGGCAGTTACTAGACTACTGTGGCAGTTACTAGACTATGGTGGCAGTTACTAGACTACTGAGGCAATTATTAGACCATGGAGGCAGTCACTAGATCACGGATACAATTACTAGACTACGGAGGCAGTTACTAGACTACGGAGGCAGTTACTAGACAATGGAGGCAGTTACTAGACTACTGAGGAAATTACTAGGCCACGGAGGCAGTTACTAGACTATGGAGGCAGTTACTAAACTACTGAGGCAATTACTAGACCACGGATACAGTTACTAGACTACGAAGGCAGTTACTAGACCACAGAAGCAGTTTCTAGGCCATGGAGGCAGTTACTAGACCACGGAAGCAGTTTCCAGGCCATGTAGGCAGTTACTAGACCACGAAAGTAGTTTCTAGGCCACGGAGGTAGCTACTAGACTATAAAGGCAGTTACTAGACTATTGAGGCAAGCACGGATACAGTTATTAGACTACGGAGACAATTACTAGACCACGAATACAGTTACTAGACTACGGAGGCAGTTACTAGACCACGGATACAGTTACTAGACTACAGAGGCAGTTACTAGACCACGGATACAGTTACTAGACTACAGTTACAGTTACTAGGCTATGGAGGCAGTTACTAGACCACGGAAGCAGTTTCTAGGCCATGGAGGCAGTTACTAGACCACGGAAGCAGTTTCTAGGCCAGGGAGGTAGTTACTAGTCTACAGAGGCAGTTACTAGACTACGGAGGCAGTTACTAAACTACGGAGGCAGTTTAAAACTGAATAAAGCTATTGCTCATTTTTAGCATCAACTGCACGAGTCTTTGCGATAAGACATAATAAATTATGTCTGAAGGCGTATTGTTTAAAACTTTCGCGCTTTCTACTCATTATATTTATTTTTATTATAATTATTATATCTTAATCAATCCGTGCTTAGACCTGAAATAATAAAATAATGTACTATTTAGTTAAAAGACAGGATGCAAGTAGAATATTATTTAACAAATTATGAAATAGATCTTTATTTTTTGACAACTTATTTGCTTTTCTTTGGTATACCTAGTATAAAAAAATACGTACATATAATCACGCCTTTACCCGTAATGTGGTAGGCAGAGCGTAAATGATCTAAACAAAGGTCTTTCCGCCACGTCTCACAAAGTTTTGAGCGATATTTAAGATAGTATATACAAAATAGATACCTACAAAAGGTTTTATTTATTACTGTAGTGACAGGTTGTCATCCCATCGCGTACATTACAATATACTGAAACCCTCAGATCCCTTAGCTGGTTTTTCCAGCATGCTCGGGAAGAAATGCAATGCATTTTCTCTCACTCCTAGTCCAGCATGGAAGAAACAAAATATAACAGAAAAAAACGAGATGAATCTAAGCAAAACCACATAGATATGTTTTGACTGCCTGCGGTTTTGAGGTCTACACTGGACTCTGTGTACAGTTTTTACCCTGTTGCTTCAACAAGCATGAAAATAAAACAAATTAATTTTTCCGTCAGCTTTATCACTTTGCAAATATCAAATGAAATAAGTTGAAAAATGCTTTTAACAGAAATGAAAATAATTTCTGTAATCCCAGTTATTTCTATAAAAGTCTGTAGGATACTTTTTGTTTTATTTAGACGTTGTGATATGGGCGTTGTAAATTGTGCTCAAACCGCTAGCTTGTTTTAACTTGACTTTTTTGAAATTTGCTTTTGTTTTTGTACCTACGATGTTTCTTTTTTTATAAAACAGTTCCAGTACTTTTCATTTCTGTATATTTTTAAAACATTAAACAGTCAAAATTGGATTTCAGAAGATAGAAAGATTTATATTTTTGAGTGCGAGTTGCTGCAAACTCAGAAAAGTTTTGTTCAGTTTGATACTTAAAATCACTACAGTTTTTGGTTTTAAAACTATTGAATTTTTACTCAGTGTAACACTGAAGTAGTAAATTAAAACCTCGCGTTCCTCGCGTACGTATCAACAAAATATTCAATGTATTCATATTAACTTTGGTTTATTGTGTCCCTAAGCGGGCATGTAGGTATAAATTTTGATTCTGGATTTAATTTGTAAACTGTCCCTTTGCATATTGTTTCGCGAAACGCTAATCAACGCGACGCAATACTCAATGGGCCACAAAAGGATCCCATTTCAATATCTGTTAATTGAAATCAATCCCTTCTGGTTTGAAATTCAAAATTCATTCAGGTGTTGAAAGATTGAATGGGAAGTAAAATAAAGTGATTATTTAATTTCAATATTCATAGTCGATACGTGGGGGCTAAGCTGTTTATTCAAAAAGAAGGGGTCTATGAATAATTTAATGGTGGGTTAAATAGTTTGTCTAGAAAAATATTAAACTGATATACGTTTAATGGAAATTCAAAGAAAAATATTGTATTGACCAATGCTATACTATATTTAAAAGAAACATAAAAGTAATTGGTCAAAAAAGAATGATGGCTTGTGTAATAAAAAAAAATATTACAGTAATTTTATCAAATAAATTAAGTAATTTTTATTGATTTAAAATTATCCAAGTTGTAGGCTACAACCAATTTTACTTCTTCATTCAGAAGATCATTAAAGAGTTACACAATCATGCAAAAAAAACTCAGTAAATAAGGCATCTATGAAAATTTTGTTAAGTTCGGTAAACGACAGGTAATATCCGGAAAGGAAATTAAATAAGAATCCGAACAAACCCTATTACAAAGTGTCATTAATCATTAAAATGTTCCCTCGGGGGTGGCACAGAAAAAGGTGCGAGAAGGAAACATATTTCCATATAAGTACATCATATTTGCTGAGTGGTGAAAAGTTTGTGATAAATTGTTACATAAATGATACTGAACATTCTACGTACGCTTGTATTTCAATTAAATTTATATTTGCAGATTTTGGATAGCGTTTGATGCAAGAATATGAGCAGTAGGTAAATTTATACACAAAATGTATTTTTATGAGGTTTGCTTTAGACTGTAGCAATTCTGTCTAAGATAGAGCCACCTAGAGCCACAACAAATTTCCTCGCATAACATCAACAAAACATGATTAACTAAAATACCTTCAAGTAAAGCTAGAATGAAGGGTCAATCGTGTTCCACAATAATAATCCTGTTGCCTCTGAGTAGGTATAAGACCTTTATAATCCACCCTTTACTCTGACCCTAGTCAAGCAACTCTTGTGTGATTGACGTCCAGCCACAAAAACATTCGACCACATCTAATGTAGAAACCGACTATACCTACCTAACCTTATAAATAAAGAGGAAAAGTTCGTAGCGAGCAGTAGTTAATTTCAAAATTTTGGACGCACTATTCCTTAAGGTAAAAAAAATGGTGAAGAAAAAATTGCGAATAACGGCCACCATATGTAATTTTTCTTCCTGTTACTACAACGAACTGTGAATCGCTAATTTATTAGCTTCAAAATTATCTTAATTTCACTATTACTTGAGTCTGTTTGACCGGTTTTTTGATTCACTGCGTTTTTAGTTTTTGAATTATATATTTGCTAATACGGGGGCGCCACTTGGCTAGTATCGTCACCCTAACTAATTCTTAGCTAGCGCTGTCACTTTCTTAACTTTGATATAAGAATGACTGTGATTGTGTGATTCCTAATCTGACGTAAGACGTTTAAACATGACTGAGCATAGATCATGCTCTTTTATTTCACGTCTTTTAAGCAGTCCTGTTCTAATATCAAGGTCAAGAAAGTGACAACGCTCCTAAAAAATATTTCAACTAATTAAATTAATTAATTGAAACAATTAATTAAACATTTATTGCAAAAGATTTTGCTGCTGAAAACAGGAAAACTTATTTGGCCAGAGTGGGTTTATAAATAATGTGCGCCACTGTCGTTTAAGAAATGAATAATGGTAAAGTTGGTTTGATTGAGTCTCGTTGTAGTAACAGGAAGAAACATTGCGAATAACGGTATTGCGTTAGATATCGGTATTAAATCATCCACACTGAACCCTCTTCAATCTCTGCAAATTCCTACATTCCCAGCATTTGTTTTGCAAAACATCACCGCTTGCGACTGTGAAAAGAAAGTTCGTGCCATTTCGTCGAATGCCATTGGAGGCGACTGCATGAGTCGTGCTATGAGTATTTCTCTCCTCCATATCCTCGCCCCCATCATCGAAAATATCCTAAACAAATCCATATCCTCTGGTGTGTTTCCAACCGCATGGAAGGATGCACACATCATCCCATTACCCAAAAAAGGAAATCCAAATTCTCCTTCTGATTATCGTCCCATATCCATTCTTCCCTTCCTTTCCAAGGTCCTTGAAAGACTGGTTCATCAGCAACTTTCTTCTTTCCTAACCACGAATAACCTTATGAACCCCTTTCAATCCGGTTTCCGTCCCGGTCACAGCACGACTACTGCATTAGTAAACATCTCTGATGACATCCGACAAGGAATGGAGAACCAAGAGGTAACAGTATTGACATTTCTGGATTTCAGTAATGCCTTCAACACTGTTGACTTCGACATATTACTCGCTGTGTTGCGTTCTTTCAACATTCCGCGGGTGGTGGTGAATTGGTTTCGAAGCTACCTGTATGGGCGTCGGCAGCGCATATACTTTGAAGACATCTTTTCTGCGTGGTGTAGTACCTCTGCTGGCGTACCGCAGGGTGGCGTCTTATCTCCCCTTCTCTTCTCTCTTTTTATAAATTCCATCACTGTTCCACTTTCTTCTTCATTTTATCTTTATGCGGACGATCTGCAGATTTACACTAAAGCCCCTTTCTATAGTCTCCCAGACGCGACAGCAACGACCAATAGAGACCTACAGTGAGTTGCCGAGTGGAGTCAAAATTATGGTTTGAAAGTAAATCCTTCCAAAACGCAAACTATAATTATCGGCAGTCCCTGGTACATCTCCCGAATAAATCGCGACTCTCTTCCGCAGGTGATTTTTGACGGTACTGTGATTTCTTCTAGCGAAAAAGTTAAGAATCTAGGTGTGATATTCGACCAATGTTTCTCCTGGAAGCCTCATGTCACGGAGGGAAGCAGTAAGGTATTTGCCGCATATGCCTCACTAAAGCGACTTGGGAATCTATTGCCGACTAAAACTAAAATCTCCTTAGCGCAATCTCATTTACTGCCAATACTGGATTATGCAGATGTCTGCTATCCGGAATTGACTGTTCAACTGCTGAACAAGATGGAGCGGCTGCAAAATCTTTGTATTAGATTTATTTATAGTCTGCAGAAGTATGATCATGTGTCAGGCTACCGCCAACAACTTTAATGGCTGCCTATAGCCCGTAGGAGGGACTATCACATTCTCTCTCTTCTGTACTCTATCCTTTCCTATCCTAATACCCCTCCCTACCTAAAAGACCGTTTTGTTTTCCACTCTGCAACACTAGCTCGTAATCTCCGCTCTAGTGAAAATCTCATTTTAAATATGATTCCACACAAGACGGATTTTTTCGCGAATTCTTTTACTGTGAGAGCAATCAAATTGTGGAATTATTTACCTGTGGAAATCAAGCGGGCATCCTCTATTGAAGTTTTTAAAGAGCTCGTTAAAAAAATATTTCCTACATTCTCCTACATAGCACCTGACTGACTTAAGTAATTACCTACTGTGTATTCATTATATCAGCTAGTTTTTTATTTTACAATCTCACATCCCCATCTGAATGAAATATTGCATTTGCCTCTCTCTTATAGAATATTATATTAGTTTATTATATTATAATTGTACTTATATATTAATCTATTGTACCTATTCGTATTTATGTAACTAGTAAGTACATTGTCTATGTATTCTATTTAAATTTATATCAATAGTAACTGCTCTATCCCGCATAATATTAGAAAACTACTCCTTTACCCAAAGGTTGCCTGGCAGAAATTGCTACCCTAGCAATAAGGCCGCCTAATTGTAAACTGTTTGTTATGTAATGTTTGTTCCTGTACAATGTGTTGTTTATGTGCAATAAAGAATATTTGTATTGTATTGTATTGAATATGATTTGATTTGATTTGAATAACAGCCACCTACGGCAATTTTTCTTCCTGTTACTACAACGAGCTATGAATCGCAAATTTCTAAGTTTCCAAATAATATTAATTACTATAAGTTGATTCTGTTTGGCCGGTTTTTCGATTCGAGTGTTTTAGTGAATTATGATGTTTTTACGAATGGGGGCGCCACTTGGCTAGTATCGTCAACTTATTGTACCAACACAGAGTAACTATAATACTACATAGTACCACTGACATTAATTATTCGCTGTAATATCCCAAAAAATAAAACAGTTTTCAATTACACCACTACCGTTTTCGTCTTTAACTGTAACACACCCAATACAAAGACAGGCTTAAAGTAGATTATTCTGCTCCAGAACACATTAACCACAACAAACGAAGCATAATCTGAATGGATGACTTCAAAATAGCTATTACCGTATTGCAGAGCTGAGTTGTCGTTAAAGGTAAACCCAAAGTTAGTAAAGTACGTGGTATGGGTACGGCTGAGAATTAGTTTGCAGTCAGTTCGCGTTGCAGCTACGTACTCATAGTCTAGTAGAGTCTCGTAGTGGTATCAGACGCCCTCTAGACGTAAGCGCGTCCAACTGCGGAACTATAAACGTAGTTATATTTGATCGTGAAAGTATAGTGTTTTGAGATGCTCGTGCATGCGTGCAAGCTGGTTATCGAGCAAAACGCTAGCTAGCTTTCCACATGCAGGTTTAGGAAGTGTAAATCAACTTTTTTTTGCCCCAAAAGATTACTTCCATGCTGGACTGGCAGCAAAATAAAAATATATAATTTGCGAGCTGCATTTCCTCCTGGGCATGCTGTAAAATCCACCTAAGAGATCCGAGGGTTTGTAGGCTGACAACCTGTCATTACAGCAATATACCTACAAATATATCGTAAGTAACCCTCATAACTCTGTCAGACGTGGCGGAACGACTTTTAAATAAAGGCGTGATTATATGTATTATTATACATATATGTAAAAGATAATTCGAGTATATATATTGACAAGTTACTAACAACGATATAAACTAGCCAAAGATGCAAAAGATCACTGTGTAAACATTATACCCTGACAGTAACAGAAAAGATTCACTATAAAGAATTGCTTATGGACTGTCTATAAACCCGACTCTATGGTAGTATTTTTAAAACCTGGCTAAGCTATTTAAATTAGAACGTCTTGAACATCCCACTTTTACAATATAGGTAGGTACTGCGTTATGTAGGTAGTATGTTTACAAGAACTGGAGGTAGCTTTGTGTTTCAAGGACGCAATTAGTTTACTCGCATCGTTGTTTTTGTAGGGGGCGGAGCAGCTCCCGAAAGTGTATACGTCATACTGCGTTGTACCGGGTAAATGGAAATAGCACCAGCTGCTTTCAGAGGGCGAAAGTACTCATTAGGAGAGGTATTTGTTCTGCCTACAACAAAATGTTACTAACAGTTGTAAGGGTTCCGTAGTTGACGAGGATGGTTTTTTAACAATGACTATTACTGAAATATTTCATCAATTATTCAGCTAATATGTAGGCAAGAAACAATGAAAGAGGCAAAAAAAAATCGAATAACTAACTTTAACACTTGTCTTTTTCTGTTTATTTATTTTATTTACATAGAGGCCTACATCCAACACTGAATAAACAAGAGGCCGTCATGATGATGATGACAGAAAAATATATTCAAATCAGTTTTGAGCACGACACATAATATTATGTTAAAGTGTAAACAAAGTTAACTTTTTCAGGCTTTCTTTCTTGTCCATCATAGATTAAAAAAATATGTTTTCTTTAGTTTTTATCTCATCAACCTGTAAAGAATATTGTCGTCATGTTTGCATTTGCACTTTAAAATGTATGATGCTGTCTCGTCATATAAGTTCCGTTCCCCTGCCTATGTAGAGCGCTTATGTGTAAGATAAAGTGCTCCATGTGCTGCGAAGAGGTCGTTCCGAGACACTATCAAGCCCCGCTAACTTTATAGCCCCACAGGATTGAAAAGAAAACTAGATACAAATGGAATTTTATGCCTTTGAGAATTAAGGAACGTTGTTGTTGCAACTAGATGCAAAGCTGGAATAAAATTTACCTCCAGCGAGCAGCGTAGTCAACTTTGTAGACTTTTTTATGAACAAAATTATTTCAAGTCCATTCGAGATGCGCGATTCATTATGCCTCAGGGTTGCAAGGGTGGGTTGAGTTAGAGGCAAGTTTAAATATTGTAGAGCGGTTGAGACTTTCTAACAAAAAGTCATAGATGACGCAGAACAGATATGATATCAATTCACTATCCAAACATACGAGGAACCAGAATTCCCGGAACCCAGAACATTTGGCATAGAAGGTCAGATACCTGCACTATCAATTACTTTGTACGGATCGCCAAAGTTCATATCGAAACTTTATCAAATACTAATATTTTTCCAAAACAGTGAAGAAAAGCGAATACGAAATGAATTGTTTTTTTTTAATCAATGAACAATGCAGAAACTAAAATGCAAAACGGAAACTAGACTAAAGTTCACCTCGAGCGCACACTCAACTGTGCATCAAACTTTTTTTACATACATACATACATAAAATCACGCCTTTATCCCGTACGGCAGAGCGTTTAACGCCTCGTAAAAGGCGCTTTCGCCGCGTCTGACAATAATTGAGGGTAATTTTAGATAGTAATGTGTATTGCCATAGTGACAGGTTGTCAGCCCATCGCCTAAATTACAATACACTGTAACCCTCGATTCCCTTTTGCTGTCTTCTACAGCATGCCCGGGAGGAAGGGCAGCTGGAACATTCTATGTTTTTCTATCTCTCCCAGTCCAGCATGGAAGTAAACTTTTTTTAAAGGAATTATTTCTTGTTGGTTCGAGATGCGCGATTCATTATGCCCGCAGTGCAAGAGTGGAGTGGTTGAGTAAGAGGCAAGTTTTAATAATGTAGGGCGGTTGGCAAGCCTGCTGCCGTTTCCTTCCATTCATCTCTCCCCTTTCCTGTTCGCGCGATTAAAACGGCGGCTTGTTCCGGCACTTTAAAAAACTTTATAGTATAGGCATAGACAATTTCACTGTAGGTAAATGGATACTGTTTTAGACAGTATAAAAATTGCATTGTTTGTGTTGGTAGACTTGCCGTTGTACAAAATTATTATTTAAAAATTAAATTTATTACAAACTGTGTGTACAACTCGGTTAAAACAGCAGTTGGCGCAAAATTTCATCTAAGTTACTATCTTGATGATTTTTTAAATGGTTTTATGCTCTGCATTCACTTTTGACCACAACTTTGATCTCAACTGATCTGTTTTTGTTTGATCAACGCTACAACAAAGCTCGTCTGAATTCATGCCACTATTTTGATGACGTTCCGTCCCGATACGACTGCTATCATGAACATAACAAAGTTTAACTTCGATCAGAAACATCTGTACTGGGTCCTTTAAAGATGTGTGTTGACACATCGAAGTTAAAGTTACCAATAAGGTAACCTGCATGTTACAGTCCACCTTCAATCAGCTGGGTCTGAATCGCTCGCATGCAGTTGACGCTATTCACCCTGCGCCGGAGTTCCGCCACGCGTGATTAATGGTCTCGCGTTCCCTCGACATTGTGTTTTTGTGATGCAAATAACTCGAGCCGACGGAACAAGGAAAATTGAGTGGGAGGACCAAGCACTACCGCGTGACTACCGCAGATTCAATTGCTTTACCGCTGAATACTGATTAAAGGTTTTGGTTAAAGATATACTGTTGTAAGTGTTAAAGTTAGCCTCTCTCTGTTTCGTTAGATAATATGACTTTATTAAAATAAATGCATATTTCAATATACATTCAAATCTATCTAAAATAACCCTCTAAACTTTGTTATTTTTATTTTTCCCATTAGGGATAAAGGCGTGATTATATGTATATATGTGTGTATATTTGAAAGGGTAGAAATATTTTTGTCTCTCTCTTCGGTGTCGTATTCTTCAATTTCTGAAGGTCATGTCTGATCAGTCTTTGTTCTGATAGGCTTTGGAGGAGGTTCGAACTAAGTTCCTCCATTCTTTCCTATCTTCCGCCGATCGAAGAGCTTTTATAATAGGCTTATCCAGAATTGTTTTTATCTGGTCACTCCAGCGTTGTGGGGCTCTACCACGGGATCTTTTACCCTCAACTTTTCCCATGAAAAACTAGCTAAGGGCAGTTGGCATTATCAATAAAAGATATACAGATACATATTTTATTTGGTCGTTTATTTTTTCAGCAGAATAACATGCGTCATACTTTATTATGCTAGGCAGTTTCATTTACGCAATACACTATGTTGTTTTAACAAGATCAAAAGTAAGAAGCTTTTATTTAGTAAAAACAAACCCTTACTGAACTCAGGCACGAGGTAATTTAATTTAAAATGGAGGTTAGCCGCCATTTTGTTTTACGTTTAGTGGTTTTTGCTGCATCTCGAGCATTAGGAGGTGAGGTAAATATTGAAGACGGGAAAATCCCGTTTAAGCCGGAGTGGTGAGATTAAATTTAATTGAATATACCCGCGGTAAGTTTGATTTAAGTTTTATTAATCTTAACGTCTTGCTTGTTCATTCAAAATTTAATTATTTTGTAAAATCTAGTTAGTGTTTAAAGATTTTTTATCTTATATAAATGATTTATTTAGTTTTTTATGTTATGGTGTTAATTTTTAAGAAAATATTCCCTAATCTCTAACAAGTTATTTTGCAAGAGCTTTTCTTTTAAAATGAAAACGTAGTAGCAATTAATTAATACATCAATACAGACTGTAAGTAACATTGCCAAGCTCTAATGTATACTATACCTACCTGTTACCAAGATTTTTCAAAATGCTATAGCTGCAACAGAATATCGGTGAACTCGTCTTTGATAGTCGAGAGCTCAAGTGCTGAGTGATCGAAACCTGTATTCGAATCCTCGGGGATTCCCTCAAAAGCAGTTAACTGGCAACAGTCCTTTGATCTGCTCCGCCGGACTGCTTTAACCGATTGTTTTCGAGAATGGAGTTTTATTTTTCACGAGATTTGTACTATTCTGGATAAACTTAATCTAATGATAATTATTTGACTTTTGTCTTTTAATTCTTACTATGGTAAGACGTCGTCAACACCTGAGTATTAGGATACATACAAATTATGTTTTTGTAGAGTAACAGAGTAATTTGCATTATTAGCAGAATACCAAAATAATGCACATTATAAGCCTTATCAAATAATCTAACTTTCAAAAAAAAAAAAATAGAAGGTAAAATAGATAATCTTTTTTTTACTGTACGTGTAAAAGATTTGTTCCTTGTATAAAAGATGTATTGTTAGGGTACAGAAGAACACTAAATAATATTTAGTTTAGATTTACCGGAACTTTCGGCACGGAAGTCTTGAGAAATACGCCACCAAATATTTTTCAGAAAGATACTTATTCAATTTCATGGACAAAACATAGCTCACTGCATCTTTCTTTTACAAGCACTACTTATATATTTTTTGTAAAATCGAAGCTCAATTGGTTCCTTGCCAAAGGATGTATTTACAACGCTCTCGACTAAAGGTTCCATTCTCAATTTCCAGGCACACCAAGAGCATTTTTATTATTATTTTGCCCACAAAGGTGTGAGCATTACTTAATATGATATTTTAATGTATTAATTGCATTAAAAAGTTAAATTTGGAAAGCTTCTTTACTAAGAGCAGCAGTATGAACCTACATGCCTTCTATACAGCTGCTTTTCCTCCAGGGCATACTGTAAAAACCAGCTAAGGGATCCGAGGGTTTTAGTATATTGTAATTTAGACGATCGGCTGACAACCTCACACTGCAGTAATATACCTACAAATCTATCCATAAAAGTTTGTCAGACATGGCGGAACGACCTTTGTTTAGGTCGTTTACGCTCTACCTACCCCATAAGGGATAAAGGCGTAATTATATGTATGTATGTAATAGTTTTATGCATGTAAACTTTTCTTTTGATGGATATGCAGAGTTGTAGGTTTAAAAGAATCGATGGACTTTGGTTTCAGAGTTTTTAATTTAATCTAAATCAATTAGCCTCGAATTTATTTCATACTCGTACACTTATAATGTCAAAATGTTATTAATCAAACCCCACAAAATCAGAGATTGAGACATTGAAGGCGAATTGAATTTTAAAGGCGAAAATCAGCTACGTGAGCCACTTTCGGGCGCACGAGCACCGCATCGACTAGGAGTCAAAGTAGTCGCCATGGCCGAAATCGGTCGCAAGGATCATCATCATATTTTAATTCACAGCATACCTCCTAGTATAGTGCTAGGTCTGAATAGCGTCACTCTTTCTTTTCACTAATGGATCGGCCGAAACTAGGAAATGCGCAAATAGCATTCCCAATTTAAAAAAAAATAACAACACTACAATAGCATGTTATATAAGTACCATGATACATAGTAATAGTAAGTATAATTATTTCCCTCCATTCAGAGACAAAGTTTGTGCAACAGTAGACTTATACAGGCTTACTTTTTTTACAGGTTTTTACAATCATCTCCCAGTGTGGTCCGGCCTCATGCGAAGCCCGGATGCTTCGAGGCGTTAATTGCGAAACCCTGGCGGAAGAACCGGAGGCAATTTGCGCAGCCCCACGTTTACTGAAATACTGCTACTCCACTACGTAAATAATATTTGTTATTTTCTTATTTTTGGATAAAAAAATTGTGACTTAGTTAGGTAAGTAAAGAAACGAGCCTGTCTGAATTTAAAGTCAGTAATTCGCTAAAGATTTATTTTACAAAATACTTTGCGGAAATCCACGGTATGAAACCCTACTCTACTTTAGTCGGTTACTGTACTGTATTGCTACTCATAAAATTAAAGAAGTACTATTTATTTTCCAAAAAATAGATTTGACTCTACATCAAGTCATTATTGTATTTTAAAGTACGATTTATACAGTTCATGGAATATAGCGCATCTAATATTATATTATTAGATGCGCTTTATTCCCTTAATAGTGTCTGCAAAATATAGAAAAATATTATTTTGCTTTATAATTGTGTCTAAGTAAAACATAAAGTGGGGAGAACATTCATTTTCTTATATAAGTTAAATCCCTCACTTTTACAACCTTTGCTTCTATAAACAGAATGCTTTCTTACAATAAATCTCAAAAAACCCTCATATTAATTACCAACCTCAGTGTAATCTATTAAACTTTTTCATAAAATTTTATGCCGGCAGAATTTCCAAGAAAGAGGGTTGAATCGGGAATAACTTGATTTTATTAACCGGGCACTTTGCTTAAATTTCAGCTATCGTGTTGGAGTGAGGTAGGGTGCTCTAAAAGCATCGCTGTTGTTAAAATCACTCCACGATCTTTTCCTAGAGTGCCTTTAGTGCGCTTCTTGGAAGTAAAGGGAAATATTTCCTGTGCCAATACTTCTACATACATACATACATATTCTCACGCCTATATCCCTGATGGGGTAGGAGAGAGTAAACGACCTAAATAAAGTTCATTCCGCCAAGTTTGACAACATTTTGAGGGTTATTTAAGATAGATTTGTAAGTAATAGATGTATGAGTTTTCTAAGTTTAGAAGTGTGAGACGTTTGCACAAAACTTCAACTGAGAGGGTACTCACTCATTTATTTGACTCCATTATGAAGTAGGTATTGGATGATGTTGTCATACATACATACATATAATCACGCCTTTATCCCAAATGGGGTAGGCAGAGCGTAAACGACCTAAACAAAGGTCGTTCCGCCACGTCTGACAAAGTTTTGAGGGTTATTTTAAGATCGATTTGTAGGTATATTGCTGTAGTGACAGGTTGTCAGCCCATCGCCTAAATTACAATATACTGAAACCCTCAGATCCCTTAGCTGGTTTTTACAGCATGCCCGGGAGGAAATGCAGCTGGCACATTCTATGTTTTTCTCTCGCTCCCAGGCCAGCATGGATGATGTTGTCATTGTTCTTATTTTCATTCGAAGATGCATCGTTTTTTTTTATGTTTGACGTTTTATGAAACACCGACGGCTCAAAGAGGCATCGGCCTCTGGTCCTCTGGCTAGTATAACTGCTACCGGTATCTTCATATAGATAGTACGAGGTCGTAGGTATTTTGTTCATTTGTAATGAAAAATAAATACAGATTTCATTTTCACCAGTGAAACTCGAGATTGAGTAACCAATCTACACGGGTTTTGATTCAACGATTTTCCATCTTATTTTTTAAATAAAAAAAATATTTTCCCTGCAAATAAAAGCGCTAAATTGTTCAAACGCTTTAATTCGTAAATCTATTCCAATGATTCAAAAGAAATTTGTTTCTTTGAGCACCAAGCTAGCACAATACGGCTGTTATCACGATAGTAGAAAATAAATTTTCCCTTTTAGATTAAGCACAAGTAGGTCGACTTAGTGGGCTCAATTTGTTATTGCCGTTCGATTTGAAAAGGTCTTAATGTAGGCCTCGGGGCTGGATCGAGACATTATCCGCTTCACGGGGGAGCCACTTCTTTTTCCGACCCACGTCCAAATTAAAAGCCATTTATTTGGTCGCTGCTTTCCAAGGCCGAAACAAAAGACTCTCAGTCCGCAGGTCATTGTATTCGATTTCTACTTACTTACTATTTACATATAAAACTATTACATACTTGTAAAAAAAATGTTAGTTAGAATAATATAAGCTGCAGCTGTTTGTAGTCGGACCTTGGACATCTTAATCCAGAGGTCTCGAGTTCCATTTTCACAAGTTTTACTACCAAAGTTAACTTTACCTTCTGAGACTGTCTTCAGTGTGGTTAGGACTAAACTTAACCTTATTAATGCACCATTACATACGTACATACATATAATAACGCCTTTATCCCTAATGGGGTAGGCAGAGCGTAAACGATCTAAACAAAGGTCGTTCCGCCACGTCGGACAAAGTTTTGAGGGTTATTTAAAATAGATTTGTAGGTATATTGCTGTAGTGACAGAGTGTTAGCCCATCGCCTAAATTGCAATATACTGAAACCCTCGGATTCCTGAGCTGGTTTAACATGCCCGGGAGGAAATGCAGCTGGTACATTCTAAGTTTTTCTCTCGCTCCCAGTCCAGCATGGAAGACCATCACATAGTGTATCAATATTCAAAGTCAGTATTCTCACGTGAAGCGGTATACCAGCGGGTGTTTTATGCATCAGGATGCTCGCTTCACTGGCTTCCGCGTAGACAATATGCACTCACGCTGTCTCTGCTACTCAAATATACTGTTGCAGCAATGGAAAGTAAAAAAAGGAGACGGTCAAAGTCAAATTCAAAATAAATCTGCTTCAGAGTCAATCTGAGTAATAGTCATAGTCAGTTAGTCAGAGTCAGTAACCCATAATTAACCAATGACCCAAATGATCCAATGACCTACAACAGGCCATCTATATGACCCACGTGATGTTAGAATGACCCTTATTGACCCTACGACCCATATTGACTGACAACCTATATTATTCCGCTGAACTATATTTACTCGATCACATTAGTGTATCAATATTCACTGTATCAATGTATCAATATTTCAGTAGAGTGATGTGTACTGTAGCGTGTATGTCAAGGCGCTGAGCTGTTCAGTACCAGCGGGTGTTTATGCATCAGGATGCTCGCTTCACTGGCTTCCGCGACGACAAAATGCACTCACACTGCCACTACTACTCAAGGTATACTGTTGCAGTAATGAAAAGTAAAAAAAAACAGTCGGTCATAGTCAAATTCAAAATAAATCAGAGTTAGAGTTAATCTGAGTAATAGTCATAGTCAATTAGTCAGGGTCAATACAATACAATATTTTATTGGTAATAATGTTACAAGTCACAATTGATAATATTCATTCTTACAATCTGAGAACAATTAATTTTTAGTATTTACTTAAATCTATAATATTAAAATTGAATAAGTATATGTCACTACATTACAATTTGTAGGAGTAACTTTTGTTTAATTTAAATAAAGTCATTCGTAATAAAAAATAAAATAAAAATACATCGGTAATTGATTTTATAATGTCAGTTCTAATTTCATAAATTCGTCATATTCGTAAAATTGCTTGTCCAATAACCAGTTCCTAAGTTTCTGTTTGAACACGGGTATGGAAGTTGCATCACGCACCTCGCTCGGTAATCTATTATATACCTCAGATCCGGCTATGTATACAGACTGCTCTGATCGTGCCAATTTATGCGTCGGTATGGCTAGCTGATCTTTACGCTCGTTGCTGCGTAGGTTTACGTTAGGGTTTATTCCTCTACGATTAAAAGCTGGTAGATTAATATGTGTAAAACACGCAATTTGATAAACCCATATGCAAGGCAAAGGGATGATGCGAAGATCTTTAAAGTGCTCCTGCGCAGAGACGTCATCCGGTACACACGCTTTTGCGCGCACGGGCCGCTTTTGCATTGCGAACACGCGTCGCCAGTCGGCGGCGCGCGCCCACAACTCGGCGCCGTACGTCAGCACAGAGTGGACTGTCGCAAAATAACAGCTCCTGACGACGTCTCTAGAAGCAGTGTCAGCAAGACGACGCAAGCCGTAGCACGACCCACTCAGCCTCTGGCAAATGTCGTCAATGTGGTTGTCCCATACGAGGGCGCTGTCGACCTGAAATCCCAACAGGCGCGTAGTGTTTACTTGCCCTAGAGTTGTATTAGCTACAGAGACTTTCAGTGACTTAGGGATATGCCCGTTAAGGTTAAATCGCATAAAGCAGGTCTTGTCTTTATTTAGAGCCAGTCCATTTGAGCTAAACCAATCGAGCAAAGCCCGAATTGTATTGTTCAACTTCTGTTCGAGCCTCCCGGGCGTAGGTGCGGTAATAACGGCGGTAACATCATCCGCAAACATGAATGTTTCGAAACCTGTTATAGCCTGCGGGAGGTCGTTCAGGAGGATGCTGAACAATGTATTGGACAGGCAGGATCCTTGAGGGACGCCCATGGTACTAGAAACTTCTGATGATTTAACTTTTCCCTTGTTGCCGACTACTATTTGTACTCTGCCTGACATAAATGACATAATTAGTGACAATGCGGGCCCCGCGATATCGCAATGTTGCAACTTGTTCGCTATTAGCGTATGATCCGCTGTGTCAAATGCGCGCGAAAGGTCGCAGCAGATGACAGCCACCTGCTGCGCCCGCTCCCGCGCGCTCAGCACGCGCCACACCACCTCCCGTCGGTCAGTAACCCGTAATGAACAAATGACCCAAATGATCCAATGACCTACAACAGGCCATCTATATGACCCACTTGATGCAATGACCCTTATTGACCCTACGACCCATATTGACTGACAACCCATATTATTCCGCTGAACTATATTTACTCGATCACATTAGTGTATCAATATTCACTGTATCAATGTATCAATATTCCAGTAGAGTGATGTGTACTGTAGCGTGTATGTCAAGGCGCTGAGCTGTTCAGTACCAGCGGGTGTTTATGCATAAGGATGCTCGCTTCACTGGCTTCCGCGACGATAAAATGCACTCACACTGCCACTACTACTCAAGGTATACTGTTGCAGCAATAAAAAGTAAAAAAAAAACAGTCAAAGTCAAATTCAAAATAAATCAGAGTCAGAGTTAATCTGAGTAATAGTCAAAGTAAGTGAGTCAGAGTCAAAAACCCGTAATGAACAAATGACCCTAATGAGCCAATGACCTACAACAGTTCAACAATCTATATGACCTGCAAAATCCAATGACCAAATATTATTCCGACCCATGTTATTCCGATGAACTAATTTACTTGGTTACATTAGTGTATCAATATTCACTGTATCAATGTATCAATATTCCAGTGGAGTGATGTGAAGTGTAGCGTGTATGTCAAGGCGCTGAGCTGTTCAGTACCAGCGGGTATTTATGCATCTGGATGCTCGCTACACTGGCTTCCGCGACTACAAAATGCACTCACTCTGCCTCTACTACTCAAGGTATACTGTTGCAGCAATGAAAAGTAAAAAAAGCAGTCGGTCATAGTCAAAATCAAAATAAATCAGAGTCAGAGTTAATCTGAGTAATAGTCATAGTCAGTTAGTCAGAGTCAGTAACCCGTAATGAACAAATGACCGAAATGAGCCAATGACCTACAACAGGTCAACAATCTATATGACCTGTAAGATCCAATGACAATTATTGACTGACAACCCATGTAATTACGATGAACTAACTTACTTGGTTACATTAGTGTATCAATATTCACTGTATCAATGTATCAATATTCCAGTAGAGTGATGTGTACTGTAGCGTGTATGTCAAGGCGCTGAGCTGTTCAGTACCACCGGGTGTTTATGCATCAGGATGTTCGCTTCACTGGCTTCCGCGACGACAAAATGCACTCACACTGCCTCAACTACTCGAATATGCTGCACCAGTGGTATTGATCCCTGATAAACCAACAGTGTCTACCGAAATCATTCAAAAGAGATTATTCAAGAGTGATTGTTCTAAACTAGACTAGAAATAACTAGTCATTCAGCTCTTGATTTTCCATACCTTATCAACTTTTAATAATCGGTGTAAGGGACAGCGTCCTGCAAACTGATAGGGGTTGCTCAATTAACGACGGTGAACAACTTCCACCAGGAAATTCTTTCAGGAAGTAAAAAAAATATTTGGCTTTTTCATACAAATTGTCTGATGATATTGTATGGAAAAGCCAATTTTTATTTTCAGTTTCTGAAAGAATTTGTGGGTAGAAGTTGTTTAGTGTTGTTGACTAAGCAACCCCTATCAGTTTGCGAGACGCTGTTCCTTACACCCGGTGTAATAAATTAAACCTAAACAGCAGCTTTTGTTTATCATCCCCGTCAAAGTTTACTTACGAGTATACACTATAGTGTCTGACCCATACAGTTAGAGTACCCAAATAGTTGTGTGTGATACGTGACCAGTTGAGGGCTTCTCCACCTTGGATATGTTTACATTTAACACATAGTTTGCTTTTAGAGTTTGTCTCATTTATTAAAAAAAACACGCAATAGTCACGCCTTTATCCTTTACGGGATCGACAGAGCGTCATCAGCTTAATACATACATAAAATCACGCATGGAAGAACAACAACAACCGAGATTTTACTACTAAGCTCATGCTCCCAAAATTCCTTCAGCGAAATAATCCTGAAAGTTGAAGCCAGCAGTCAACTGTGTAACATTCTCTGCATAATTATACGCACAACGTAGAATGGATCTAGAAATTTGATGCTGAGCGAGCATTGTTTATACTTATTTGAAAACACCGTTTAGTGTGCCATGTATGCTGCTTGGTTAGAGTACATACATACATATGACCATGCCTGTATCCCTAATGGGGGCAGGCAGAGCGAAAATGACTGTGGTTCCGCCACGTCTGACAAAGTTTTGATGGTTGTTTAAGATAGGTATATTATTGTAGTGACAGGTTGTAAGCCCTTTGCCTAAATTGCAATATTCAGAAACCTTCAAATCCCATAGCTGGTTTTTACAGCATGCCCGGAAGGACATGCAGCTGGCACATTATTTTTTTTTCTCTCGCCCTCAGTCCAGCGTGAGTCAGCTTTATAAAAGAGCGTTTTTGCGTTAGTTCAATTATGCTCTAAAAACAAGTATTCAAAAACGTAGGTGTTTAAAAGATATTGTTAAAAATACACATTCTACTCTTCTTAGGTTGTTGTTCTCATACACAAAGCTCTTTACCCTTTCCTGTAAGTTCTTGTGCTGTGATCCTTGTCTTCAACAAAACAGATCCGACAGAAAATGCTCTATAATAGCGCATTCGGTTCGCTAACGCTGTAATTAGAAGAAAACTTACTGTCTGCTTTAAGTATATTAACTTGTGTTCAAGCGCTTGATTTCCTTTAAAAAACAAAAAAGTGCGATCGTATGCTAGGTAAGACAGTCTTCTTCTTAGCGAGTGGATTCTCGAGTCTCTGTGTAAAAGTTTTCAAACCGCCTAGTAGCACAGCTATTAGACCTCTGACATGGTTTGAGTAATGACCACCATCAAAGACAGCGAGCGGGACCGACGGCTTAACGTGCCCTCCTAAGCACGAAATCTTATTTTTTTTCGGACAATCAATAAATTGACAAATACCAACTTTGTGTTTCCCCTCTGGGAATCGAACCCAGGACCTCCGGATGGTAAGCCCATCGCTCTAACCACTAGACCACGAAGGCAGTTAAGGTTAGACAGTAAATACTTGGAAACATAATATTTAATAGGGTATTAGGGATATTAAATGTGATACAATTGGGATAAAAAAAAAACTTTTCATTCACCGATTTCATGAACTTATCGCCTACTAATTTTGGTGTTTTCCAAAACCAGAACAGAAAAGGGTATATTTCTTGGCAACAGAAATCTAAGGGGTGGTATTTAGACATTTGGAATTTGCACACAACCCTAGGTAGGTATCCTTTTTTGCTTAAACACACATGTTAATAAATTTGGGTCCTGGCTTATTATAATAGAGTTTCATTAATGCTTTGTTTATTTTGGGAATGTATAATTTAGTGTTTCTGCACAGGATAATTAACGAGGGTCTATTTTAGGTAAATAAGGTTAATTAATGTTTTGTCTTGAACAATACTGGATGTCATTTCTTATACGTTTTATGAAAGGTTTATTTTTTTAGACAACAGCCTTCACATCAAAGCTTGAAGAGATACGCTTCTCAATTAGTTTCTCTAAGCCATGAAACATTTTTAAAATAAGTGCACAGTAGAAGGATTAGTCTTGAACTAATGAAAGCAACGAAATAGCACTCTCTTTCCTAAAGGAAAACATTCAAATAATTGATATTTACTGCTCGAGCCTTTTACTGGGGAATTAAATAGAACAGGAGTTTTTATTTCTTTCTTAGCTCTCTTCAGGACATCGTCCGTTGTAAAGGAACTGCGTTCCTTTGTATGCTTCCATGTTTTCATTGCACTTTAATAAACATTCCGTCTGACTGCTTTCTTGGAGAGTAAAAACGTTAAGATTAGATTTAGACTTTGCGCATGTTGTGTCAGCGAGTGCTTCAGACTTAAAAAAATACGAAATAATTCATCACAATATTAATTTATTTACGTGCTAACTTTAATAGTACAATACTCCGAAGTTGAAAAAGAAGCATTTTTAGGTCGAGTAAATTTGGAAGGCCGAGACGCAAACAATTGAGATCTTAAATCGCTATTTTGGCTGAAAGAAATAAAAATAGTAGTATAGTCCTTTTTTTCATTTTGCGAGGAAATAATAACAATACACTTTAAAACAAACATCACACTTGCGATTCCTCTATAATATTTTTTCATTTGAGAATTGCATGGCGCCCTTGACAGGCGAACATTCCATTCATTCATTCTATTTGTAAATGAAAAAAGTATTATCCGCATTCAGCCTTAAAATAATGAATAATGTGAACTACAAAACATCTAAACCATACAAGTGTGTCATTGTCATTAAAGGCTTCGTGAAGCGGTCGTTAATTTCATTGATGTCGTTTGGAAAAATTGCTGGCGTCTTCGAATATTAGGACCGAAAGATGTAAAAAACAAAATCTGTATTCACACCTTTCGGTTTTCGGTTCCAGCATTTTTTTCAGTTTAAAAAAAATAAACAATATTTAAAAAAAAAAACTAAATCTGTATTCACACCTTTCGGTCCTAATATTCAAGGTCGCTTTTACCGAGCAAATAGGGGGAAAATAATGTTATCTATCTGTTGACTCTTCTGCTCCTCATCTGCTAAGTGATTTTTACTTTGGCCAAGTCATATAATCAGAAATTACAAATAAAAAGCTAAATGTATTTTTTTACGGTTCAATAAGCGGAAATAAAAACTCCATACGTGAACAAAAAATACACTAGAAACAAAGAACGAAACGAACAAAGTCAATTTCCAATCAACTAAAAAAAAACGATACAAACCGAACTGTTCTTTAATTAAAATTTGCCGCCTTTATTTACTTATTTAATAATGCAAGCGGCAAAGGATGTGAAAAAGACAGCCGTATTATTAACCTATTTTAGAGAAGAGTGGGGAAAAGAGACAGCTGGGATGATTAATTAACAACTGGCTGTGGGCTGGCCACGAGAAGCCTTGTGAATGAAACTTAATTACTTTTCTCGACAGAATCATAAAGCTGAATATTTCATACAGAGAGTGGAATATGTGACATGGAGACTTTTCGTCACTCCTAATTGAATTGTTCACATTACAGCGAACACGCTTTTGAAGAATATTAAAAATAAATTGTATGATGTATAATATATATACTCATTTATGTAAGAGTATTTCTTCCATGCTAGCCTGGGAGCGAGAGAAAAACATAGAATGTGCAAGCATGTCCTCCCGGGCATGCTGTGAAAACCAGCTAAGGGATCCAAGGGTTTTAGTATATTTTAATTTAGGCGATGGGCTGAGAACCTGTCACTATAGCAATATACCTAAGAATCTTAAATAACCCTCAAAACTTTGTCAGACGTGGCGGAACAATCTTTGTTAAGGTTTTTTACGCTCTGCCTACCCCATTAGGGATAAAGGCGTGATTAAATGTATGTATGTAAGAGCCCTTACAAATGGCACCACTATCTCAAGTTATATTAAAAAGTTTCCCTCAAACTGTAGGTAATGTTTAGATTTCTTATGATCTTATGAGCTATTTAAAATAAATAGTGCTCTTGTAAAAATGAATTTTATATCTTTGTTCAAATATTTACTTTTCTGTATCAGATAAAGAACCTTACTATTTTTATTATTGATATAAAGTTATGCACTTCTACCGTTTGGTCGGCAGTAAGATTACATTAAAAAAAAACGTTTATCTGTCATGCTGTCACATTTCTGTAAGTGAGTCTTCTGCATTAAGGCTTGTATTTATAAAGCGATCTCAAGATTGAGAGCGATATTAAGTATGGATTTGACAGGCCAACGGTACTCTAATGTCATTTCTGATACGATCTCAAACTAGCGGGCAGTATCAAGTGAAGTTTAAAATATGGGCCTTAGTTTCTTATTTATAATTATATTGCAATAAACTTAAGATAAAATACATTTTATAGGGTTTCATAGATACCACATAGCTGCCATTTGATTGCTAGATGGCCCTCCTGGGAGCACACTGTCATGTCCAACAAGATACTCGGGCTGGTTATACTATCAGACAACAGTGAATTATGAACTTGGGATAAAGTATACCTTAGGGACGTGTGGTCGACTAAAAATGTAAGCGATGTGGTCAAAATAGAACTTAATAATAAAAATAAGTAGGTAGCAATCAATGACAGCGTCCTGCAAACTGATAGGGGTTGCTCAGTTAACGGTTAAAGGTTTTTTTTTCAGGAAGTGAAAAAAAATGGTTTTTCCATACAAATTGTTCACCTCGATCAGACAATTTGTATAGAAAAGGCAATAATTTTTATCACTTCCTGAAAAAAAATCCTGCTGATAGTTGTTCAGTGTCGTTGACTGAGCAACCCCTATCAGTTGGCGGGAAACTGTCCCTTACACCTGGTATACACATCACAAAAAAGGTTATTTATATTTTATACGAACAAAAAAGCGTAAACTAACACATCGTAAGCAATCGTAATGTTAGATACTTACAGGATATTTACTATTCAATTACCCTAACTTTTTACATAATCTGTTTAGCTGTCTCTACTGACCGTTCGGTCTAAGCGAGAAAAGATCCTAAAACACATTGATACATACATATAATCACGCCTTTATCCCTAATGGGGTAGGCAGAGCGTAAACGACCTAAACAAAGGTCGTTCCGCCACGTCTGACAAAGTTTTGAGGGTTATTCAAGATGGATTTGTAAGTATATCGCTGTAGTGACAGGTTATCAGCCCATCGCCTAAATTGCAATATACTGAAACCCTCAGATCCCTTAGCTGGTTCTTACAGCATGCCCGGGACGAAATGCAGCTGGCACATTCTATGTTTTTCTCTAGCTCCCAGTCCAGCTTTTGATTGAAACACATTGATACCTACATTTATTTGATGTTCGCGATATGCATCCTAAAAAGTCTTATAAGCAAAGTAGGTTTTCCTGATAATGATAAGTGATTGAATAATCTCTACATCAAAATCGAACAGTGAAACACAGAAAAAAAAAGGAACTAATCCCACTAAAATCAACAAATACACAATGGTATTGTGACAAACATGGTATCTCAGTAGTGACGCGCAGTGATTGGTTAATTGATTGGAGCGGGCCGCGTCACTGTTAGAGACCTGACGCGGTAAAAAATCCCCGGTAAAATACGGTAAAAAACGTATTTTATCGTAAAATACAGTTAAGTACAGTAAAAAACGTATTACAGGACTACATGAAAAATATGGCAACAGCATTGTGTTTACAGATATAAACAAAATCAGTTTGACTACATTAAACTGTACAACTTTTCCAAAACTAAATAACTTTTCCCAAACTGAACAACTTTTCTCAAAACTGAATAACTTATCTTATAACCAATCAACGTTTCTCAAACTGAACAACTTTTCTAAGCACTGAATGTTTTTTCTCTTAATAATCGAGTTTTCACTTCATAAAAGTTCCTATTAAAACGTCATACATAAGTCGCCGGTAATTTTACAGTAGTCTATATAAATGAACGTAAAATTCCCGTAATTTACCGGAGTATTCGGTAAAATTACGTAATTTTGCATCGCTAGTCACTGTACGCTTGTTACCCCCTGGTATTTGTATTAGGAACCGCTGCTTAGTTCCGCCTCCGATCCTTGATTACGTAGCGGGCCTGGTACGTTATTTATGTTCCCTGCTTTTAGAAAGCACTAGCTTAAAAATCATCTTCGCTAAAACATGGCAATAAAAAGAAGGTATTTTCCAAATACTTCACAGGGAGCTTAATCGTCTTATACGATATCGCAGGAGAATTTAGGTCGTTTATGCTCTGCCTACCCCATTAGCGATAAAGGCGTGATTATATGTATGTATGTATTCTAGCGAAGCATCATACATATGGGATTGGATATTTATGGTGAATGGTCTATGTCCAAACGATGATGTATGATGGTTTTTAGACGAAGATGTGAGAAAGGGACGATGATAGAGTTACGTTGTATGAGTGCGAAAGAGTGGGCGAATCAGTATTGCAGTGGGAGTCTGGATGGAGCTGGCAAAGGCTAAAATGCTAAGAAAAAGTTAAATAAAGATTATTTACTCAAGACGTGTTTCTTCCGTGCCGGCACCCCATACTACATACATGGCGCACTAAACTGTGTTTCCAAATAGAACAAAACTGGCTCAGCATCAAATTTCTAGATCCATTCTTATGTTGTGCGTAGTTATGCAGAGAATGTTTCACAGTTGACTGCTGGCTTCAACTTTCAGGGTTATTTCGCTGAAGGAATTTTGGGAGCATGAGCTTAGTAATAAAAGCTCTCTATCATCGGTTGTAAGAAACATACATCATCAAATACAAGGCAAATCTACCTACAATGTTACACGAATTATTTATCTTCAATGGGCTCGGAGAGCCCGATGGTCTAGTGGATAGGGCCGCTGCCTCCTGAGCGGGAGGTCGTGGTTCGAATCCCACCACGTACCAATGTGTTTTTCGGTTTTCGAATTTCATATGTACGTTTATTCGGTGCTTTTTCCGTGCTTCGGAAGGCACGTTAAGCCGTTGGTCCCGGTTAATATCGTTTAGTACCGTAGATATTAGTCGTTAAGCCATATCAGAGGCCAGTGCTATGCATTGGTGGCTTGAAACTCTGACCTAATCTAGGATTGGGTCTGGTTTCCCTTCTGGGTTGCGGAGGTCAGATGGCAGTCGCTCTGTGTAAACACCAGTACTCTCATTCAATCACCTAGATTAGGAAGCCAACCCCGTGAGATACGGGATAAGGCTAGGGAGATGATGATGATGGGCTCGATTTTAGACATGCCGGCCAAAACTAAAATTATAATCTATTTGTCACTTTCAGACTAAAAACAAGGGAAAAGGAAAGGAGAACTATTCTCTCCATTTTTTTATTTATAGTCAGTGGTTTTATGCTTTATCTATAATTTTTATCCGCCGTCATATAATATTGCGGATAAAATTCACAGAAATACTGAAGAAACGTGCAAACGCTCGCTCATAATTTAGCGGATAAAGTGTAAAACCGTAGAGTATAAATCGCCTGTCCCTTTTCAATTTTATTATTTTGAAAGTGACAGATAGATTTTAGTTTTAGCCGGTGGTATCTAGAATCGAGCCCAATTATAGTACATGTTAAACAACTATTGGTGAAAGTAGGTATCCTCCTATGTATTATGGATGTTCATATTGATTGGCCACAGCTGTTGCTCTCACTGTTTATTTACCTACATACATACATACACATAATCACGCTTTTGTCCCTAATGGGGTAGGTAGGGCGTAAACGACCTAAACAAAGGTCGTTCTGCTACGTCTGACAAAGTTTTAAGGATTATTTAAGATAGATTTGTATATTGGTATATTGCTGTAGTGACAGGTTGTCAGCCCATCGCCTAAATTGCAATATACTGCCCTCAGATCCCTTAGCTGGTTTTTACAGCATGCCCGGGAGGAAATGCAGCTGGCACATTCTATGTTTTTCTCTCGCTCCCAGGCCAGCAAGGAAGTAGTTTCATGTTTTGAAATAGGACATTCATTCTACTCCCTCACTGAAACACCAATATTTTGAGACTTGTACATACATTCATAAAATCACGCCATTATCCCTAATGGGGTAGGCAGAGCGAAAACTACCTAAACAAAGCGTTCCGCAACGTCTGACAAGTTTTGAGGGTTATTTCAGATGATTATGATGTATAGCTATAGTGACAGGTTGTCAGCCCATCGTCAAAAGTTGCAAAACACTATAACCCTCGAATGCCTCAGCTGGATTTTACAGCATACCCGGTAGGAGATGCAGCTGGTACAATACATGTTTTTCTATCACTCCCAGTCCAGCATGGAAGAAAATAAGAGATTGTTCGGATATTTATAACAAATTGACATGTGTGTATACAGAAACTTTACATGTAAACGTTACTTCCATGCTGGACTGGGAGCGAGAGAAAAACATAAAATGTGCCAGCTGCATTTCTTCCCGGGAATGCTGTAAATACCAGCTAAGGGATCCGAGGGTTTCTGTATATTGCAATAAAACCAGCTAAAGGATCCGAGGGTTTCTGAACGAGTAGATTACAATTTAGGCAATAATAATAATAATATTTTTTTATTTAGTAAGACCACATTTTACTTTTATAAATTTTCAATGACTCCTGCACTAAGCTCTTGGCTTGTATCGCAGGAGCCGCAGATCTCAAAACAAGAATTGTTGAGTTTCCAAGAGTGGAAATCCGGTTAACAGTTTGTTGATGCTAAAACCTTATAATCTAGAGTAGCCTAAAAATACTAAAAGAAAATTACAATGGGTTTAAGAATCTAGTAATTGATGTGTTGCGTGTGTGTGTGTGTGCTGTGACTGTGTGTGTTGTGACTGTGTGTGTGTATGTGCGTGTGTGGGTGAGGGTGTATTGGTTCGTCTGCAAGATGTCAAGTTAATACCTCAAGTAAGTTTTCTGTTTGGTCATAGTTTCGAACCGTAATCCAAGACTTCACCTCTTTTTTAAAAGACCTAACAGGAAGACTTTTCACACTTTTCACTGACAGTTTTTGGCAGACCTTGTTGTAAAGGTAAATATGTACGCGTGGTGGTAGTCTCCTCGCAAACTCTGTGCGAATCCGTGGTGCAGGTAATTTATAAATACGGCGTTTTATGAGCTTGTCATAGTTAGGGGAGTTTAAAGCTAGTTTGTGGACTGTCGCAGAGGTATGCAAAATGAAGAGCTGCCTTACTCGAAGTACACCGATGAGTTTGTATAGCTCGTCTGTTGGAAACCTTCTAGGCTTGCACAGCATTACTTTCAGTACAGCTCGTTGGCTTCTCTCAAGCCCCAGCAGGTGCGATTTAGCTGCGCCGCCCCAAACCAGAATACAATAGCGCAGCAGCGATTCACCCAGTGCCGTTTAGACATGAAGAAGTATGTTTGCGCTTGCTGAGTTGCGAAGAGACCCCATCACAAACATGATTTTCCTAAGTCGGCCAGAAAGTAGACCTATGTGTTTTTTAAACGATAGGTCGTCTATAGTTACCCCCAGGTATTTTATGTGTTCGGCCTCTTCTATAGAATTGCAATTGCATGTGATTACAGTGTTGGAGTTGCAGTTGAACTTATTGCAGGTATGTATTATGAGAGGCGCATGAGGCGGGGGACATGTAGCTTTAGTTATACGAAACACTAAATATTTTGTCTTACTTGTATTTAGGGTAAGTAAGTTATGACTTAGCCAGTTAGCCACCTTTGCCATACCCCTCTCTGCCTGATCAAATAACTCTTCCCAGTTGTTGCTACTGAACAAGACTACGGTGTCGTCGGCATAACAGATAAGTTCGGCTCCAGGCGTGGATAGCTGCAGAATGTCATTCATGTAAATGATGAAAAGTGTAGGACCGAGGATGCTACCCTGAGGTCTTGTTTCCAATTCTAATACATTGACTGCGGTTGGAAAGGTAGCTCTTAAACCATTCTAGGGCAATGCCTCTCACTCCCATGTTATTAATTTTTTCAGAATAATCAGAACCGAGACCGTATCAAAGACCTTAGAAAGGTCAAGGAATACCCCAAGGCAGCGCCGGCTTCGATCCAGAGCTTGAGAAATTTGTTCTGTCAGGTGAACAACTGCCTCTTCTGTGGATTTTCCTCGCTGAAAGCCGAACTGTCTATCTGATAGGAGATTTGATTTTTCAATAAAATCAACCAGACGCTTACTCACCAATTTCTTCAATAATTTGGAAAGAACACTGAGATCACCAGATTTATAAATTGGCGTAACAACAGCCAGCTTCCATTGGTCCGGAACCAGTTTCAAGACTTAGGTTATAGGTGTGAACGAGAGATGGCAGAATGGATGGTGCTATTTCTTTTATTAAGGTAGGCGTGTAACCGTCAATACCTGGTGCACTGTCACATTTTAGATTTTTAATTAAACTGTGTAGTTCATCAGCGTTCGTGGGGTATAAAAATAAGGAACTTGATGTTGTACTTTTAGTGCCATATTTAGCAGCAAGAGATAGCTCACTAGTGTTCAGCAGGGTTATGGTTTCATTTGCAAGTTTATCTCCAATATTAGAGAAGTACAATACAATACAATACAATACAAAATTCTTTATTGCACAAAGAAACACATACAACAGAAATAAAAAGGAACAAACGTGACAGTACAATATAGGCGGCCTTATTGCTAAAGCAGCAATTTCTACCAGGCAACCTTTGGGTATAGAAATTGTACAAGCAGAAAGCGGGATAGTGCATATTACTACATATAATACTTAGACAATATTTACACACTATTAAATAAATATTTCAATAAAAACAAATATACTGATACATATCTTATGATAAACTAATACATAATATATGCTACATAAGATAGGATACTCTACGTTATATATCAGAGAAATTGGTAGATAGAATATCACCACATATACTTACTTAAATGATACTTATAAATTAGACAGCTACACATTAAACATTATTAGCCAGATAGAAATTTCTTGTTTGCTCCTTAAACGATTCGATAGACGGAGCTCGTCGAACATTCTCGGGCAAGGAATTCCACAGTTTAATTGCCTGTACCGTAAAAGATTTAGCGTAGAAAACAGTCTTGTGGGAAGGTAGGTTTAAGGTGAGATTGTTACTGGAGCGCAGATTACGCGTCAGAGTAGAGGAGTGGAAAATGAAGCGGTCTTTAAGGTAATGAGGAGAAAAGGGATTGGAAAGGATGGAGTAAAGGAGAGAAAGGATATGGCAGTCCCTCCTACGGGATATGGGCAGCCATTGAAGCTGGGATCTATAGGCAGAGACATGGTCATACTTCCGCAGACCAAAGATAAAGCGAATACATAGATTCTGCAGACGTTCGAGCTTGTTCTGAAGTGCAACACATAAGTCAGGATAACAAACATCTGCATAATCCAGTATCGGAAGAAGAAGAGAATGTGCCAAGGAAATTTTAGTTTTGATTGGCAGAAGATTTCTGAGTCGTTTGAGCGAACCGTACGCGGCAAACACCTTCCTGCTTACCTCCGACACATGAGAGTTCCACGAAAAAGTATCATCAAAAAGAAGACCGAGGTTCTTGACCTTGTGACTGAATGGTATTGGTGTGCCTTCAAAAGTAATCTGTGGCAACGAGTTATAGTCAATACGTGATATGTACCAGCTACTGCCGATTATAATACACTGGGTTTTGGTTGGATTCACCCTCAAACCATAAGAGCGACTCCAGTCTGCGATACTATTTAGATCTCTGTTGGTAATATCAATTGCGCCCAGGAGGCCAGAGAGTGGCGCTTGTGTATAAATCTGTAGATCGTCTGCATACAAATGATAGGAAGAAGTAAGTGGGAGTGTAATAGAATTAATGAAAATTGAGAAGAGGAGAGGTGACAGGACGCCACCCTGCGGAACGCCGGCAGAAATATCACACCACGCAGAGAAGGTGTCTTCAATGCGTATGCGCTGTCGGCGCCCGTGCAGGTAACTATGAAACCAGTCAACCACCGTTGGAGATATGTTATGAGAACGCAAGATAGAGAGGAGAATGTCATAGTCTACTGTGTTAAAGGCGTTACTGAAATCTAACAAAGTTAACACTGTTAGCTTCTGATTTTCCATGCCTAAGCGAATATCGTCAGATATATTGACTAACGCAGTAGTCGTGCTATGACCGGGGCGGAAACCGGATTGAAAGGGGTTCAACAGGTTATTTGCGGATAGGAATGACATGAGTTGTTGATGAACCAACCTTTCAAGGACCTTGGAGAGAAATGGTAGGATGGAAATAGGTCGGTAGTCGGAAGGAGAATTAGGATTAGGCTTTTTTGGCAATGGAACGATTTCTGCTTCCTTCCATGCGGATGGAAACACACCAGAAAATAAGGATTTGTTTAGGATTTTGGTCATAACTGGGGAAAGGATGTCAAGGAGAGGAACGATCATAGAGCGACTAATGCAGTCACTTCCTACAGCATTCGAAGAAATAGCATGCACGTTCTTCATAACATCACAAGCGGTGATTGCGCGAAAAACAAAAGATGGAAAACTAGGAGTAGGCAGCGTTGAAAGACGATTTAATGTGGTAGATTTAGTGGCGCTATCAATTGCTGCCGAAGAGGAGAAGTGATTGTTAAGTGAATTAATGTCGATATTATTAGCAAGTGGTTGAGTACGTGATTTGCCCACTCCGAGTTTATTAAGAAACTAGAATGAATAAGAATGAGAAGTACTCATTGCATATGTTCAGAGACTCAACCTCACTGGCGTGCACAGTTGCTAGTTCATTGGCACCGCTCCGTTTATACGACAGATTACAGATATCTTTAATCGAGACCCAAAGCTTCTTGGGATCATTTTTGTTAATTTCGAGCTGCTGACTCTCGTATCTGGTTTTTATTCTTAGAAGAAGCCCGTTAAGAAAGTTCCGGTAACGCTTGTACGTTAATTGGTAGATGTCATTATTCGGGTGTTTTCTTGCTTGGAGATGCAAAAAGTAGCGGTGTTTCTGGCACCTTATTTTTATTTATTTAACAATTTATTGTACACAAAAAACATCATAAACACAGGACATAAAAAACAAAGACACAACCTGGCGTAATTCAGGCCCTCAGAGTGTGCTTTGAGCGGGAAATCTTAATTATTTTTGAGTTATTATTGATACATACATACATACATAAATCACGCCTTTAACTGTAATATTGCATCAAGTTCCTTAACTGCAGTGCTAACATCGGTGGAATTTAGAACTTTTGAAAAATCTGTTGAACGAAGCTCTGTAGCCATCAAACCTAGGTCAATTTTATTTTTGGTTCGGTTTTACCGATCACGTGGCTTTTTTGTCAAGTCGCATCCCATCATACAGATTTTATGACCCGTATTGGCTGGACAAATTAGACCCAAAACTGACGGTGAGACAGTCTTAATAAATAAATGATCCAGGCAAGACGGACCCCTCGTAGCTGCAGTAATGGCAGGTAGCAGTTTGTGTTCGGTCAATAAGTGGAGATTCTCTTGACAACGATCATCGGATACCTCATTAAGTAGATTTAGGTTTATATCACCAGTTAGTATAATGCACGGTGTTGATTTCTCAGTTTTAAGAATATTGTCTAGAGGTGCAAGAAACTTGTCTGTATTAGTGAACGATGGGGATCTGTAAATTTCTAAAATGAAGACTTCAGCACCTAGTCTGATTTCTAAGCAGTTGCAATCTTCGCAAATTTATTCTACAACCGTTGAATTCAAATGTTCTCTAATGTAAGCCGTGACTCCGCAATTTTGATTAATGAACTTCTGTGTGATGTGTAACCCTGAAGTTGGGGGATTAGGGATTCATCGCTAAGCCAACATTCTGTTAAAATGATCACATCGAACTTCACAGCCACCCGAGCTACGGTAACAGCGACATCATCAAAATTATGATTGATGCTCCTGATGTTGAACGTCAAAACCTTGAATTTTAGATTATCAGTAAGCAGTGGTTCGATAGATTCTATGTTCTCTAGTGTGTGACAGTAGATTTCAAGAATATCGTCTATATCTTGTTCATTTACAGCCATGAGATAAGACTTAAGTTAGTTTGAGAAAGATCAGAACCTAGAGCCTTCTTTAAAAAGTAGTAAAACATCAGCTGTTGCGGTGACGACGTACAGATGGAATCCCTTCCGAGAGATTGCGCAGTACAGAGCAGGTAAGTAAACAGACTATATCTTATAGTTGTGAGAAACTTTTTTAAGCAAATATTTTGGCTTTGTTTTATGAGTGAAATTTGATTGATTATGTGCGTATTGGTAATGTGAGTGTAAATATTGAGGTGAAATGTTTGATGGGTGTAATGTGTTTGTGGGTATATGTATCCAGTAGACATTTTGTATTTATTAGTTTGTTTGTTGGTAAGTTTAGTTACAGGCGAGTTGGATATTTTCAAGAACAGTACATAACGGTTTGTTTTACGGAAAAAGACTTGCAGCGGGCTCGACTTGTCCAATCTTGTCGAGTTTAGTTTCATGATGTGTAGAGGAGGCGGGTGTGGGCCCAACTTTATCTTCCAGAACGAGCATGGAGTCGATGCGGATGGCGGGGAGGCCCTCAGCTTGCCGCACGTAGATAAATCCGTTTCGGGACCAGCAGAAGCGAAACTTGTAATGTTTGGTTCGAAGTCTAGCTTCGCGAAATAAGTTCCTGTTATTTTTGGTTAGTCGCTCATTTAGGTATATTTCGGAGTTAGACCCTTCCACGATGCTTTCCGAAGTAAGGTTGGTCACGTTTGAGCCTTCTTACTAGAGTAAGGATCACCGGGCCTGGTTTGCTTAAATCTTGGCCACGTTTTGGGCCGATACGTGTCACGTGATCGATGTCATTTTCCGTGAGTTCAACTCCTACCTTTAGGATTATTCGTCCAAGCTTTTGAGCCGTTGTTATTGCAATATAAACTAAATTTTCATGACCACGTTCAGGTATACCAATCATTTCTACTTCTCTAGCCATTTATGTACAAGAAGCTTTACGGATATTATCCTTTTCTTTATCCTACCCGGTAACTCCTTGGTGTTCTATGGTTTAACTTTTTACAAACCAGACGTACGTATGTTACTTTAACAACCGCATGCAGGCTTCTGCGAGGTGACTAAGTGTGCCCTGAGTTAGTATCGAGTGTGTGTCGTTTGTTTGTGCCTGACAACTACTTGCGAGGCCGCAGCCATCGTCTCGTTGCAGTACCCTCTGTACGGACTAAACATAATGCATTTTCCGCTGGTACTTGCGCTCACTCAGCTTAATACACGCATAGACATATCTCCACAAACAGACCTTTTTGCGGATCCTATCGCAAAATTTATAAAGAGTGTTTTTGTTTATATTATATAATTCATTCACTTTTTTTTTTTTTTATTAACTTCCATGCTGGCCTGGGAGCGAGAGAAAAACATAGAATGTGCCAGCTGCACTTCCTCCCGGGTATGCTGTAAAAACCAGCTAAGGCATCCGAGGGATTCAGTATATAGCAATTTAGGCGATGGGCTGACAACCTGTCACTACAGCAATATACCTACAAATATATCTTAAATAACCCTCAAAACTTTGTCAAACGTGGCGGAACGACCTTTGTTTTGGTTGTTTACGCTCTGCCTACCCCATTAGGGATAAAGGCGTGATTATATGTATGTATGTTATATAATTAATTACTTAATTAATATTACATAATTTTTAAATATATTTTATTTTTTGTTAATACTAGAATTATGTTAACTTAGTTTTAACAGTGCATAAGCTAAAGTGTAATGCTGTAAAATTTATTTTCCATTAAATTAATCAATGAAAAGGTCGTTCCGCTACGTCTGAAAAAGTATTGAGGGTTATTTAAGATTGATTTGTAGGTAAACTGCTGTAGTGACAGGTCGTCAGCCCATCGCCTAAATTACAATGTACTGAAACTCTCTGATCCCTTAGCAGGTTTTTAAAGCATACTTGGGAGGAAATGCAGGTGGCACATTTTATGTCTTTCTTTCGCTCACAGGCCAGCATGGAAATATACATACATCCTCTCCCTAGCCTTATCCCGTATCTCACGGGGTCGGCTACCTAATCTAGGTGATTGAACGAGGGTACTGGTTTTTACACAGAGCAACTGCCATCTAACCTCCGCAACCCAGAAGGAAAACCAGACTCAATCCTAGATTAGGTCAGAGTTTTGAAGCCGCCAATGCGTAGCACTGGCGTCTGACATGGCCTAACGACTAATATCTATGGTATTAAACCACATTAACCGGTACCAACGGCTTAACGTGCCTTCCGAAGCACAGAAAAAGCACCGAATAAACGTACATATGAAATTCAAAAACCGAAAAACACATTGGTACGTGGTGGGATTCGATCCACGACCTCCCGCTTAGGAGGCAGCGGCCCTATCCACTACACCATCGGGCTCTATGGAAATATTCATACATATAATCACGCCTTTATCCCTAATGGGGTAGGCAGAGCGCAAACAACAAATGCAAATAAAACGACAAATAAACAAAACTAGCCCTCTGGGAGAGAGTGGTTGTTAATTAATGTCAAAAACAGTGCTGTGCAACGGTGATGGTTTGATATTTCTATTCTCTTGTTTTAGCTACTGTACTCTTGTTTCTGCGCAAATAAACAAACAACTGCTTTGTTTTTATAAAAGATCATACAATAACTACTATAAAATCAAAAACTAGCCCCCTGGGAGAGAGTGGTTGTTAATTAATGACAAAAACAGTGCTGTGCAACGGTGATGGTTTGATATTTCTATTCTCGTGTTTTAGCTACTGTACTCTTGCACAAATAAACAAACAGCTGCTTTGTTTATATGAAATATCGTAGCAGAGCACACGACACGAGCTATAAACTATTCTTTACGCGAGAAACAAACTTTCTATTAAACTTGTTTTCTGAATAGTGAGTACAACTTGGACCAGTTATTTTTTTTTTATAAAACCTTTTGTGTTTTTTTTATAAAACCCGCGGCAATGTCAGTTCATACATTTTGACAGATTTAGTCGCGCGGTGTCGCGCCGCTGCAGTGCCGTGCCGTGCCGCGCCACTCCGCTGGCGCTACGTCATAGTGCTGTATCTAACCTTAAGTCTTCATAGTCAAATATCAGTTCAACATCAGTCAAGTTCAGTTTTTTTTTTTTATTTAACTAAACTCAACAATACCTTTTAAGCCCTCATCTGTTTTCGTTGTGGTAGATAATGCAATCTGCTATATCAGCGAGTTTTGTGATCACGTAACTGTAGCATTCTGCATCCTCTGCTTTACGGTGGAGAGTGAAAAAGAGAGAAAATTGAAAAGTAAATACAGCCTAATACCGTTGGCGCTGGGGACATTGAAAGGCAAGTCACGCGCCCCACCGATCTAATTTAGCTTTCCCCAAAAAGTGGTAGCAGCATTTGAAGAGTCGAAATTAGTTTGTACCAATTGGAGTTTCGTTGGGCTCGATTCTAGATTCTACCGGCTAAAACTGAAATTTAAATCTATCTGTCACTTTCAAAACAATAAAATTTTAAAAGGAGATGCGATTTATACTCTATGGTTGTACACTTTGTCCGCTAGATTTTGACGCGCTTTTGCACGTTTCGCCAGTATTTCTGTCAATTTTATCCGCCATATCATATGACGGCAGATAACGCAACAAACCACCGAATAAATAAAAAAAAAACAGGAGAGAATAGATCTGCTGTCCGTTTCCAATGCTTTTAGTCTGAAATTGTTTTAATTGTGGCCGGCAAATCTAGAATCGAGCCCATTATTAGATAGACGTTTTTCTACTGTCCTTTTGATGCTTTGCATTTATCATTCAGCTAGCTTTCGCTTTAGTAACCTCATTTTTATCATCGAGACTTGGTAATATATATATATTTTTTTTATTATTATTATTATTATTTGTTGTCAGTTATAAATGTTTCGTACTATTCCTACTGATTTTCTATTCCGAGCTGCAAGAAAATTTTAAATTGTTTTGTATAGGTAACGTCCAAATCAAAGTTGTGAAAAGTTTCAAATAATATTGTATTTCGAAAAATTTACAATGAAAACAAAACGTATAATACTGTTTTAAAAAGATTGCCCCCATATAATTCAGTCCCCCCATGAGTGCTGCCAAAGTCCTGAATCAAAGAAAAAGTCGGACTATATTTCCTGAAATAAATGATTTTCGTGAACAGTTCCGCCATTCGCCTGAAATATTGGCGCTATAAAGTTTGCAATTTTATAAGAGTAATGGCAGATTGCAGGTGCTTGCAATCACTATTGAAACATTTAAATAAAATGAAGTAAGATAAGCAAATGGGTTCAAAGTTGTATTTATACATACATACATACATAAAACCACGCCTTTATCCCTTACGGGGTAGGCAGAGCGTTAAACGACTTGTAAAAGGCGCTTTCGCCACGTCTGACAAAAATTGAGGGCAATTTTAGATTGAAAAGTGTATTGCTATAGTGACAGGTTGTCAGCCCATCACCTAAATTACAATACACTGTAACCCTCGAGTTCCTTTTGCTGACTTCTACAGCATGCCTGGGAGGAAGGGCAGCTGGAACATGCTATGTTTTTCTATCTCTCCCAGTCCAGTTGTATTTATGGGATGTGGAATTGTAAAATTTACTATTGGGATTTTTTAATGGTGTAAATTAGTAGTGTTTTTATTGTGAGCTACTATATTGCGAACTACTTCCATGCTGGCCTGGGAGCGGGAGTAAAACAGATAGAATGTGCCAGCTGCATTTCCTTTCAAAAAACAAGCTAAGGGATCTGAGGGTTTCAATATACTGTAATGTAGGCAATGGGCTGACAACCTGTCACTACCTTAATATACCTACAAATCTATCTTAAAATAACCCTAAAAACTTTGTCAGTCTTGGCGGAATAACCTTTGTTTAGGTCCTGCCTACCACATTAGGGATAAAGGCGTGATTATATGTATTATTGCAAGTTTGTACTATTACAATACAATACAAGATACTTTATTGCACAAAGAAACACAAATACATACAGCAGAAAAGTAAGGAACAAAACAGTACAATATAGGCGGCCTTATTGCTATAGCAGCAATTTCTACCAGGCAACCTTTGGGTAGTAGGATACTACATAGCAGATAGCGGGATAGTGCATACTAAGTTAATCTTAATACTTAAACAATATAAATACTACTAAATAAATACATAAATAAAATAAACTAATATATATATTTACAATAAACTAATACATATTATGCTAATGGGAGATAGGATAAATAACTAATTATTATTCTCTAAGAAGAACTTTCTTGTTCGCTCTTTAAATGTCTCAATAGACGGTGCTAATTCATAATAACAATAACAATGAATGCAATGAAGATGTGTTCAAAGATTGTTGGTGAATATAACTACAATACATACATACATATAATCACGCCTTTATCCCTAATGGGGTAGGCAGAGCGTAAACGACCCAAACAAAGGTCGTTCAGCCACGTTTGACAAATTTTTGAGGGTTATTTAAGATAGATTTGTAAGTATATTGCTGTAGTGACAGGTTGTCAGCCCATCGCCTAAATTAGAATATACTGAAACCCTCGGATCCCTTAGCTGGTTTTTACAGCATACCCGGGAGGAAATGCAGCTGGCACATTCTATGTTTTTCTCTCGCTCCCAGGCCAGCATGGAAGAAAACTACAAGTAGAAACAAATATCATGCAATTATTAATATCTCTTTCTGTATTACTCATAAACTCATAAGATGCAAATTTATGTCGCGTTTGAAATTGTTCAAGCAAATACACTCCCAGACATTAGGTAAATATTGTAGCAGCCAGCGTAAATTAATTATACTTAATTATAATAGTAGAGAGAGACAGACGTCTGGAGAGATGAAAGGGAGGCTTTTGCCCAGCAGTGGGACACAATTTATAGGCTATAAAAAAATAATTACAATAACCTCAATTTGAGAAAGAACTAAATTAAAAAATGAATTTAAAAATAAATGTACATATTATAGTTACCTACAAAAAGATAACCGAACTAGAAGATAACTCTTAATAGGAGAAATTTGGCACTTGTGACCTCATAGATATTGTTTAAAAAAAAATATGGACTGTCAGTCACTTATCTTGACATGATGATAAAATACATACATACGTACAATCACGCCTTCATCCCCAATAGGATAGACAAAGTGTAAACGACCTAAATAAAGTTCGCTCCGCCACGTCTGACAAAGTTTTGAGGGTTATCTAAGATAGATTAGTAGGTATATTGCTGTATTGACAGGTTGTCAGACCATCGCCTAAATTGCAATATACAGAAACTTTCGGATCACTTAGCTGATTTCTACAGCATGCCCGGGAGGAATTGCAGCTGGCACATTCTATGTTTTCTCTCGCTCCTAGTTCGGCATGGATAAATATAATTTACCTGCATCAATATATACACTAACTTAACTACTAAACTTCCATGCTGGTCTGGGAGCGAGAGAAAAACATAGAATGTGCCAGCTGCATTTCCTCCCGGGCATGCTGTAAAATCCAGCTAAGGGATCCGAGGGTTTCAGTATATTGTAATTTAGGCGATGGGCTGACAACCTGTCACTACAGCAATATACCTAGAATTCTATCTTAAATAACCCTCATAACTTTGTCAGACGTGGCGGGACGACCTTTGTTTAGGTAGTTTAAGCTCTGCCTACCCCGTAAGGGATAAAGGCGTGATTATATGTATGTATGTATATTCCTACACTGTGTTCTTTCGTTTAAACAAGTTCAGTTTAACTGTAATAGGGACTAACTGCACTGAATAGGATCCTACTAAATGCTGCTTTCTAGTTTACTGTGATCCAGTTTAAGCTGGGAGGATTCTAGGTTTCTAGCTAAATAATCAGTTTAGCTAGACTAAAAATGAAGCCTAATATGGAATGTTAGTTGGCTGTAGGTGTCGGTATAAAACATCCTTGGTTAAGATATTTTAGTTACGGGTTTTAGACACGCATAGATAAATCACGTTTTTATTCCTAATGTGGTAGGCTGGTCGTCAACGACCTAAACAATTGTCGTTCTGCAACGTCTTTCAAGTTTGACGGTTATTTCACATAGATCTGTAATAGTTATTGGTTTTAGAGTCTAGATAATGAACCAAGTAATATGTATTGCTATTTAGTGATTCGAATTTTGATAAGGAAAATAAGCCTATCTGGAGACAAAACATGGCTTCGGATACTATGTAAATAGTTGCTAAATTACGGTTCAATTAAGGAAGAGACATTTTCTTAGTTGTTCAAGTGCTTAGCGGAATAGGTATTCTGTCTCAATCTTCTTCTGTCGAGTGGGTATCCAGTCTATGGACCCGATGAACCCTGGTACGAGTTTTTAAACCATCTAGTAGCACGAAACTATCAGGCCTCTGACTTGGTTATGTGTAACGACCACTATCAAAGACAGCGACTTTAGGTTCGTTTCTCAATCACATATTATCAACGATCAAATTTAAATCGAGTATATACTGAAGATTCTAGCAATACCAATACCCTAAAGATTACAACGACCATGTTCGTAGTAAATGTACTTCAATATCTAGAGTAAATTTATTTTTATTTTCTTAGAGTTTCCCAAATAAAAGCTATTACATACATACATATAATCACGCCTTTATCAATAATGGGGTAGGCAGAGTGTAAACGACCTAAACCAAAGTCGTTCTGCCACTTCTGACAAAGTTTTGGGGGTAATTTATGATTGATTTGTAGGTATATTGCTGTAGTGATAGGTTGTCAGCTCATCGCCTAAATTGAAATACAGAAACCCTCGGATCCCTTAGCTGGTTTTTACAGCATGCCCGGGAGGAAATGTAGCTGGCACTTTCTATGTTTTTCTCTCGCTCTCAGGCCAGCATGGAAGAAAGTAGCTATTAACGTTTGTCTTATAATCTTAGCTTCGCTGTTTTCTTCACTTAATTAAAGGAAAGGTTAGGCTACCCTCTTGAGAGAACGCTATTTATTACAGTATATCAAATTGAAGTTAATTAAAGTTACTTTAATCGAGAACTGTAGTTTGTAATTGAAACAAATAAGGAAGTATCAGAAGTCACTACCTGGTGTACCAGGTTGTAACTTCAGTGACTTTAACCTGTTAACAGCAAAGGGAATTCCTAGGCAGATACCCTCAAAACGAATGAGATTATTGCAGGTAATTACATACATATAATCACGCCTTTATCCCTAATGGGGTAGGCAGAGCGTAAAAGATCTAAACAAAGGTTGTTCCGCCACGTCTGACAATATTTTGAAGGTTATTTAGATAGATTCATAGGTATATTGCTGGTCCTCGGTTCAATTGCCAGGGGGGAAACACAAAGTTGATATTTGAGAATTTATCACTTTGTGAATTTTTCCCCAGTTTGGTTAGGACATTGCAGAATGAATCACCCGGTTGTCCGAAAAGAAAAAGATTTCATGCTTCGGAGGGTAGTTTAAGCCGTCGGTCCCAGTCGGTTTCTTTTATAGTGGTCGTTACTCAAACCATGTCAGAGGCCTGATGAGTTGTGCTACTAGGTGACTTTAAAACTCTGACACCAGGGTTCATCGGGTCGCTAGACTCTATACCCACTCGACAGAAGATGAAGAAGAATCCATCAGTAACTGTGCAAGTATACAAAATTTCATGAAAATCCTTAAATAACTTCCTGAAATAATCTCATCCATTTCAAACCTGCCCAGATGTCTCTTTTGCTGACTGTAACACAGTTTGTAAAAATTTATTCATTCATAGAAATCTGTTAACTTTCATTTAAAATAATATAATATCATAATAATTTGTAGGTAATATTTGTTTCGTATATTATATTAATATATGGTAATTTTTAGAAATTACTGAAATCATAATAAAGTTTTCAAATATTGCAAAACAGTTTATATTGATGCTCTATCTACTCCTTTTGTTTATGGTGATTTTGTTTACGTGTGTATATAAAATTGTACCACACACTCGCTACATTTCACCCTTAAGTTCACTTGAGTAAATTTGAGCGCATGATTGATCCAGCTAAATGGTGCGTACCGGATTTCCGTACAAACCTTCAGTTTTGAGGTCGAAATTTTTCCAAAATTCCTTCAATTTACAAAGCCAAAATAAATTGTTGTATCTCAATGTAATTTCATGACACCAGGGTTCATCAGGTCGATAGACTCGATACCCACTCGACAGAAGAAGAATGTAATTTCTCAATTCAAATATACTATAATTAATTTAATAGCAGTAGCAAGAGACACAAAAACGAGAATTGATTCGACTGAACGAAACGAACCGATTTATTCAAACACTATTTTCTTTTTTAAAACACTCTACTATCAGTACCTATTGCGTTTTTTTTACCTTGCGGCTTGCATACTAACATCATAATATTCATTATCCTTGTTTGTAATGTAAGCTGACGTAGGTAACTTTTTCGAAATCCAAAATGTAACAAGCTAAGCTGATTTAACGCAAACTGAAATAAGCCAACTGTAAATAGAATGTCGGGAATTTTCCGCTATGTGAACAAATTCATAGGGTACGGGATTTAGGCAGACAAGCACCATTGCACCTAACAAACAGTTAAACCATCGACATTAGAATACAGAAGATAAGCCACTGTCTATCTGGGTAACCAGGCTAAGAAAAGGCCCGGGTAAGAAAAGGGTACTAAAAAAACTTAATAAATTTTCTAATAGATTTTTACACTTACAGTGCTATTATATTTCTCTTTTTATTAAATATTCGACCGCTGACGGGATATTTTATTAACTTAAGAAAAAAAACTTGGTACCTTGTTTCATTATTGTAGACATGCCATAGCCAGTTACTTTATGTTTATTAAGTTACTAAAAATATTAAAAATAACAAATCAAAAATTCGACCGCTGACTGACGGAAAATATATAAACGGCAGACATCTTGATAGAATAGATAAAATTTTATCACCGATATAATCTAATCGAGGCCTTCTGTAATTTTATTTTATTTATATATTTTTACAGACACAAAAAGTCCACTGTAAAACATATATACCTCTTTAGTGTGATACGCGATCTCAAAGTTGTCTACAAGGAAAATCCACACAAATTCTCATTTTACCAAAAGTCAGCTTACTACTGATTATAGTTCCATACGTGATCATTTTTACTGCATTTTGTCATGATCACGAATTTACACGTACATTGTCAGTTCCAGTTAATTTGCTTTTGAGTTTAACTTCTATGATATTGTTAAATCTAACTAGACTTGCAGACTCAGCGGTAGTATTTTTTATGTTATTTTTTCCAAAAACATTAATTTTAGGATCAATCTCTGTCATTATTATTTTAATCATACCTGCAACCATAATTACATCCCTTATTTCCATAATTCAAACCATAACGAAAATATTATTCGGCAGTTAATTTCGCAAAATGAATGGGTTAAAACAAATAAACACCTCAATTAAACATTTGAATAAAATAAACTTGGGGTTTATTAAAGTGCCGGTGTCGGATACAAATTATATGCTATTATATTAAAACATAAAAAAACTGCAACAATGCGCTGCTCTGGGTTGTACAGAACGTCTGCTGTGCTCTGAAGCATAATGTAAGCGTGACAGGTGCAGGGATGTAGTAAGGAGACTTGGTTTATATAAAGGACTGAAGTCTAGTCTAGAAAGAACCTCTATCATGCTGCACTACATCATCAAATAGAAAAACTTTGCTCAGGTATTTTTTCCCGCATACTGGTTTAGTTCCCAAAACGAAATTAAAACTTTTTATTACTTTTACCTACTTTGGTGTTAACGTGCACACACAAAAAAATGCATAAATGGGACGGAAAATTCTCTATGAATACCTTAAAAATTAGCAAAGACTGACGTCGACGTAGTGCTAACTACAGTACACCTAAAATAATCTGTAACGCATCTAAGTGACGATACATCTATAGTAAACTCAAAAATAAATAAATAACTCCCACAAACCTTAAAATACTTACTGCATCCCTGGCTTCAAAAGCAGAAAGCCCATTTACCTTCTGCAGTGGCTTTGTATCCCAACTGGTGGGTTAACCGCAGCGACGCACAGCACAATGGCGGGCTTTTTTAAATCGTTCCTTTCATTCGTTAACTCGTTCAGTGCTTGTTCACCGTGGCAATCCCTAAAACAAAATGGCGAGTGCTAGATTAAGGAATTTATTACGCAGGTTTTGGTGAAAATTAGGTAAAGGGGGACTGGGATCTCTTATGTTTTGAATATTCAAGTAAAGTCCTATCTACTCTCTGAAACGATTTTAACACACATACACAAATCACGCCTTCATCCCTTACGGGGTAGGCAGAGCGTTTAACGCCTCGTAAAAAGCGTACTTCCATGCTGGACTGGGAGAGATAGAAAAACATAGAATGTTCCAGCTGCCCTTCCTCCCGGGCATGCTGTTGAAGTCAGCAAAAGGGACTCGAGGGTTACAGTGTATTGTAATTTAGGCGATGGGCTGACAACCTGTCACTATAGCAATACATATTACAATCTAAAATTGCCCTCAATTTTTGTCAGACGTGGCGAACGATTTTAAAATATATATAATTGTCGGGGTTATAAATGTCGGTTCAAGTCACATAACATAAGTTAATGACAAATTTGTATGTAAATACATACATACATATAATCACGCCTTTATCTCTAATGGGGTAGGCAGAGCGTAAACGACATAAACAAAGGTCGTTCCACCACGTCTGACAAAATTTTGAGGGTTATCTATACATATAATAAATCTCTAGAAGGGTCGTGTCTGTACATTAAATATTTTGACAAAAATTAATTGTAACAGGATTATTAACGATATAATGATCAAAACGATTTTTTTGCTTGATTTTTTGTCTGTCTGTCTGCCTGTCTGTCTGTCTGTATGTATGTTACCACATCACGCGAAAACTACTGAACCGAATTTGATAGGACTTTTTTTATTCAACTGTGTGTTACCTGTTATTCGACTGAACATTATTTAAAATCAAAGTTACGATACAATCAATCACGCCTCATGACTTAGGAGGTAGGTAGGAAATTGAACTCTGATCGTTTTTAACCGATTTTAAAGGGACTTTTTATTTGCCTAAGTTTTTTTTTATTACCTGGTGTCCAGCCTAGGTTAGAAATAATCACGCAAACCCTTCTAATATTGAGTAAGTACCCCAGTTTGTATGGAAAACACGCAGTGTCGAACATACTAATAACGCTTATCCGCGCGTAGGAGCGGGATCTGCTAGCTCGTGCGCGGAACCGTGTTTTCCATACAAAAACAAAGATCAGACAATGCGAAACACGCTTCCGCGCGCGTGTTAGCAGATCCCGCTCCTACGCGCGGAGAAGCGTTTTCAGTATGTTCGACACTGCGTGTTTTCCATACAAACCGGGCGTACAAAATCGCGGGCACAGCTAGTTTAAGATAAATTTGTAGGTTTATTGCTGTAGTGACAGGTTGTCAGCCCATAAATAGCAGCTAAATATACGGAAACTCTCAGATCTCTTAGTTGGTTTTTACAGCACGCTCGGGAGGAAATGCAACTGGCACATTCTTTGCTTTTCTCTCTCTCCCAGTCCAGCATGGAAGAATGTTATACTCGTAATAATTGTTATGTTATACTCGTAATAATTCAATATTAATGTATTATTTAATAGGTGTTAATTAAACCTTTTTTTTAATTCTGTTGCTTAACTCATAATATCTCTTATTTATTCGTGCTCAGACTTTACTTTTATTTTAAGAAAAAATAACTATTTAACTCAGCGGTATTATAATAAGCAAAAATGTCACTGAAGCTAAATCTCATTACATTTATTTGCTTACCACTGAGTCAGAAAACTGCTTAACTCTAGAACACTGCACCTGCAGCGGAGTAATAAGTCTGTACATTAATAAACAAGCTTCGAAGACAAAGTAGAGATTACACTTGCGAGCGAGCTTAACATACTTACTACAGGCAAGTAACTGTTCAACAACCACAGAACAGAACGAAAATAACTAATAATTAATTCATCAAATATATTGGACTTTATCTCTCGTCAAATATTTTTTTCTCTATATTTGGATCAAGAATTTCTCAGAGTTTCTAAATTAAGTTTGATAATTTAAAAAAGATCGGATTGAAAAATATATTTTTATAATTCTGGATCATTATTTTTATCTCCGAATCTCGTACGTTGTTTCAAATTGTATACAACAGTCTGTAATAAATAAAAACATTTAATAAAATACACACAACAAATGTAAAAAGAACCTCTATTTTTAGTTCCAAAAAGGGGGCATTCAGATTTGATGAAAAAAAAAAACGATTAGAGAACAAATTTTCAGTTCAAGATTTCGAATTTCTGTGAATTTTTAAAAAGCAAATTTTGTGATTTTTGTATGTTAATTTAGTACTAAGACAAAAAACAATCTATGACCTCTTCCCCAAACGACACTTCGTCATAATGTTCCTCAAGTCACTTCTATTCCCCTGACATACCACCAAAACTCTTCCTCAGTCTTGTTTTCCGTCAAGTATGTAGGTAACGTTCAGACGCAGGTAAAACTTTGATAATGTGAAACTTTGTTCATCCCTATTAAGTAGCTAAATTGTTGCAGTTGCGGTATTACAGAACTAAATCCAATATTACATCCAACCTTCGTACTTTAAACTTGGTCTCAGTTTGTTAGTTAACCTGTAGAAGTTCAAACTTATTAACTGTCTGATTTTGGAATTGTACATAAAAGTTCTTTGATTAACAACCTAGGATGCTCATAAACCATTAACAGCAACATTTTTGTGAGACCAACACGTCCACTGTTAGACATGAACTACTTGCATTTTTTTTATTTAAAGGTTACAATTTCGTTTCTACTGCATACAAAAGCTGTTTTATGAACCTATAATGCGCTTTTAATTTGAGGCTGTCACTGCTGAAACTATTCAAATTATGACAAATGTTAATGTCAATGTTAACTGCCTCCGTGGTCTTGTGGCTAGTGCCATGGACTCCCGATCCGAAGGTCCTGGGTTCGATTCCCAGGGGGAAACACAAAGTTGATATTTGAGAATTTATCACTTTGTGATTTTTTCCCCAGTTTGGTTAGGACATTGCAGGCTAAATCACCTGATTGTCCGAAAAGAAAAAAAAGATTTCGTGCTTCGGACGGCACGTTAAGCCGTCGGTCCTGGTCGCTATCTTTGATAGTGGTCGTTACTCAAACCATGTCAGAGGCCTGATAGTTGTGCTACTAGGCGGTTTAAAAACTCTGACACCAGGGTTCATCGGGTCGATAGACTCGATACCCACTCGAAAGAAGAAGAAGAAGATGACAAATGTTCTATTGCAACGAAACATATTATCCACCTTAATATCTGCTCCGCATATTTTTATGCATATCTGCATGCCACCAATGATAAATGCCAACCATCCAAATGGAAACCGAAACATTTTAATTTAACAACAAAAATCTCAAAATAGTCCATCAATGTTTTTGTACCAAAATCAATATTTTATATATTTTACATACCAGAACTTGTTTAAAAGTGACATTCAGATTTCCTGTTTAGTATGGACAATGTGCTAGATTTTAAATAAGTAAAAAGACAACGCAGGCTACATAACCCGGTTAAATATATGGACACTGTCATCGTCTCTCTACGTATATATATAGATATCTTACTTATAATTAAAGAGTTGTTGATTGACCTATTCTTCCATACTGGACCGGGGGCGAGAATTAAATACAATTCGAATTAAATTGAATTCGAAACTGAGAATTTGCCAGTGCATTTCCTCCCAGGAATGCTGTAAAATCCAACAGAAATATTATTATTTTAAAATTTAGGCGATAGGCTGACAACCTGTCACTACAGCAATATACCCACATATGTATATCAAATAACCCTCAATACTTTGTCAGACGTGGAGGAACGACCTTTGTTTAGGTCGTTTACGCTATGCTTACCCCATTAGGGATAATGGCGAGGTTATGTATGTCAAACGCCCATCAACATACATGTGATCATGTTCATGATCAAGAAGAAAACCTTCTTATAAGAAGACTGTAAAATTAAAGTCCACATTGTTATCCAGGCTGAATGCATTTCTACTTATAACAAAACGATGGGCTCGATTCTAGATACCACCGGCTAAAACTAAAATTAAAATCTATCTGTAGATTGTCAAAACAATGAAATTGAAAAAGGTCAGACGATTTATACTCTATGGTTTTACACTTTGTCCGCTAGATTTTGACGCGCTTTTGCACGTTTCCTCAATTTTTCTGACAATTTTATCCGCCATATCAAATGACAAATAATGCATAAAACCACCGACTATAAATCAAAAACCAGAGAGAATAGATCTCCTGTCCTTATCCAATGTTTTTAGTCTGAAAGTGACTTATACATTTTAATTTTCGTTTTAGCCGGCAAATCTAGAATCGAGCCCAATAGCGACCATTATTTACTCTAATTCTATTGCAATTTAGGCGATGGGCTGACAACCTGTCACTACAGCAATATACGTACAAAGTTATCATAAATAACCCTCAAAACTTTGTCAGACGATGCGTAACCTTTGTTTAGGTCGTTTACGATCTGCCTACCCCATTAGAGATCTTCTTCTTTTCGATTCGAGGCAAACTCAATTTAAATTCTTTGGGGTACATGAAAGAAGAACCCCCGCGGCGCACCCTGGAAGCAACTAGTCACCATATCGGAGTAGCTAGACTGACTTATTCTCTCACTACGATGGCGAACTCTATAAGAGATAAAGGCGTGACTATATGTAGGTATGTATTTACTCTAACTCCCATTTTCTCGTAGTGAGCACTGCTTCCTCACCACGAACAATATTTTCCAATTTAAGAGACAAAGTGCACTTAGGTCGGCTTGTCGCTAACCAAAACTTAACTTCGCCATTTCAACTACAAAGCAAGTGGCGGCTCGAGAATAATAGGTTTTATTTATGTAGATTCTACCATCGAGGAATATAATAAATACTTAGGCTTGTATTTATAAAGCAATCTTAAGATTGAGAGCAACATTAAGAATGGATTTGACACGGCGTTTTGTACTGAAATGACAATACAATATACTTTATTGCACGAAAACACTGAAATTACAAATTGATAAAAAGAAAAGTGGTACAATTGGCGGCCTTATTGCTAATGTAGCAATATCTTCCAGGCAGGTCGTTTACGCTCTGCCTACCCCATTAGAGATCTTCTTCTTTTCGATTCGAGGCAAACTCAATTTAAATTTTTTGGGGTGCATGAAAGAAGAATTCCGCGGCGCACCCCGGAAGCAACTAGTCACCATAACGGAGTAGCTAGGCTGACTTATTCTCTCACTACGATGGCGAACCCTATAAGAGATAAAGGCGTGACTATATGTAGGTATGTATTTACTCTAACTCCCATTTTCTCGTAGTGAGCACTGCTTCCTCACCACGAACAATATTTTCCAATTTAAGAGACAAAGTGCACTTAGGTCGGCTTGTCGCTAACCAAAACTTAACTTCGCCATTTCAACTACAAAGCAAGTGGCGGGCCGAGAATAATAGGTTTTATTTAGGTAGATTCTATCATCGAGGAATATAATAAATACTTAGGCTTGTATTTATAAATCAATCTCAAGATTGAGAGCAATATTAAGAATGGATTTGACACGCCGTTTTGTACGGAAATGACAATACAATACAACATACTTTATTGCATAAAAACACAGAAAATACAAATTGATAAAAAGAAAAGTAGTACAATTGGCGGCTTTATTGCTAATGTAGCAATATCTTCCAGGCAAACAGGCAATAGCAAACAGGGAGTAAAATAAATTGACGCGGGTCAGTGCAACAAACATGTTAATAAATTAAATATACTCCAGTATACAAATACAAACATAATATATACAGAAGCATAAACAATATATAATATAGAATATAATATTCCTACATACTATACATACATACCATTCATACATGCAATACTTTCATACAGAAATAAAAAGAAAGAAGTTAAGTTCGGCAAAATTACAAAGCGTACCCATGAACAGGAGTGTTCATAGTGACGGCGCAGTAAGTTTTTAAAACTTTCCAGTGTTTTAGCCACTCAGATTGAAGACGGTAAACCATTCCACAAGCAGACAGCATGGATGACAAACGACTGGCTGTAGAATTCCGTTTCGTGAGTAGGACATTCAAGAAGCATTGCAGTACAAGGATTGGGCCAAAGTGATTTTAGTACGCACAGGAAGGAAGTTACGAAGACGTCTGAGCGACTTCAGCGATGCGAATATTTTTCTGCTCACCTCGTTAACTTGTCGCACCCAAGATAAAGAGCTATCCAAGTAAACCCCAAGATTTTTCACGACATCGCAGTAAGGTATTGCAGTCCCCGTAAAACAGACAGCAGGAATATTTGCCCTGTTTACTTGACAAAGTTGCCTTCGACTCCCAACGATAATCGCTTGCGACTTGGCATGGTTGACGGACAGGCCATGCTCGGCAGCCCAAGACGCAATATTTTCCTAGGAGATAGTACTCCACCCTGCGGAACACCCGCACGTCACCCCAGTCTGAGTAGTGATTATCAGATTTAACACGCTGGCGAGGATCGCTAAGGTAGCTGTGAAACCAGTCGACTACAGATGTGGAAATATTAAGGGACTTAAGGAAGGCTAAAAAAATATCGAAGTCAACAGTGTTGAACGCATTACAAATACTCACCCTGGTGAGTAGTGTAACTTTTTGCTGCTCCATGCCAAGTCATCTAATACTTTGACAAGAGCAGTTACCGTGCTGTGACCAGGTGAAAATGACAATTCTGATAATAATTCAAACTAGCTGTCAGTCTCAAGTGCTATTTATCAATACAGGCCTAAGTCCAATTTTCTCGTAGTGAGCACTGCTCCCTCACCACGAACAATATTTTCCAATTTAAGAGACAAAGTGTACTCAGGTCGGCTTGTCGCAAACTAAAACTTAACTTCGCCATTTCAACTACAAAGCAAGTAGCGGCTCCAGAATAATACTCGTAGGTTTTACTTACGAGTGCTGGTCTGGGAGAGAGAGAAAACATATTATGTGCCAGCTGCATTTCCTCCCGGTCATGCTGTAAAAATCAGCTAAGGGATTCGAAGATTTCAGTATATTGTAATTTAGGCGATCGGCTGACAACCTATCACTTCAGCAATATTCCTTCAAATCTGTCTTAAATAACCCTTGATACTTTGTCAGACGTGGCGGGACGGCCTTTGTTTAGGTCGTTTACGCTCTGCCTTCCCCATCACGGATAAAGGCGTGATTAGAAGAATGTATGTTATTTAGGTAGAGCTCGTATTTATAATCAGCTCTCAACAGTGACAGCGAGTTTGACTTCGTATCTTTTAACTAGTACGTACGTAACTCAACAAGTACAAGACGGCATGTCAACTCCATTCTTAATATCGATCTTAATTTTGAGATTGCTTTATAAATACGGGCTGTTAGTTGCAAGGCAGATTTATCAGATCAATTAGTTATTTTGTGTGGTTTGACAAAAGCTGTTCACGTCTACCTACGTAGGTACACCGCAATGGAAAATGTGTTATAAATGTAAATTATTAAAAATTAAAATGACTGTAATTTGTCCACGTTTCATTTTTAAATCTTTGATGGCGAAATCTGTAAAGTTACGTTAAAGCAAATTTATGAATAATAATCTGTCCTAAATAGCACTGTCTTGTTTTAACATTGACAATTTAACAGTACACTGAAAAGCACTCTGACGTACGTATTTTGACGATGAATACGATGAATTTTAAACCATTTTAAATGAAATGGATACCAGCAAATTTAAATTAAGATATTTCAAAAAACCACAATTTTTTGATTTATTTGATAAGTTGATGCAGTCAGACTCAAAATACAAGAATAATAAAAGTTGAGATACATATTTTTTACAAGAGTTCTGCAGCCAAAAGATTCATAAACAGTTGCATATCTAAATATTCATAGCTAAAACAAATGTGCTGTTTCGTCTATGCTGGACTTTGATCGAGAGAAAAGCATAGAATGTGCCAGCTGCATTTCCTCCCGGGCATTCAGTATACTGCAATGCGGCCGATGGGCTGACAACCTGTCACTACAGCAGTATACTTACAAATCTATGTTAAATAATCAAAACTTTGTCCGACGTATCAGAACGACCTTTGTTTAGGTCATTTACGCTCTGCCTACCCAGTGAAGGATTAAGGCGAGATTATAATATGTATGTATGTAAAACAAACGGCATGCAATCGCATAATGCGTTCGCACACTCGCGCGATTTTACACGTTCCACATCGTCATATTGCGAGCAGAAAACAAATGCTCGGAATAAGTTCGATGGTTTTCGAGTCGCGGAAACCGATAGCTGGCTCCCAACGCACGCTGAACCGAACGGAATCCGGGCCATATTTCATGTTCTCCGCGTTATGTGCTTTGTGAAAGAAAATACATTTTTCACTATCTTTAGAGCTTTCACAGTATATTCTCTTTGTTTGTTCCAGCCAGTATTCCGATATAGTTTACCTCGCCTTTTCAAATCGCATTGTATTTTATGTCTTCAGATTTTTAATAGCTCTTATGGGAATTTGTATTATTTGGTTTCTTGATTCACTCCTAATTCACAATTGTATTGCTTTGTAAACTGTACGAGCTGTATAAATAATTTTATATATTTGTAGAACACGGCCTTTAGGTATATGCGTAAAATACTTATTGTTTAATTAAACATACATACATACATAAAATCACGCCTTTATCCCTTACGGGGTAGGCAGAGCGTTAAACACCTCGTAAAAGGCGCTTCCGCAACGTCTGACGAAAAATGAGGGCAATTTTAGATTGTAATTTGTATTGCTATAGTGACAGGTTGTCAGCCTATCACCTAAATTACAATACACTGTAACCCTCGAGTCCCTTTTGCTGACTTCAACAGCATGCCCGGGAAGAAGGGCACCTGGATCATACTATGTTTTTCTATCCATCCCAGTCCAGCATGGAAGAAATTTAATTAAACGCAGTAATATTAATGCAAATAATGAAACGCAATAAAAAACTGTATTGTACTACGACTGGCACAAAACTTCCCGCAGACAACGGCTTTAGAACAAAAGACTGTTGAAATCTGCACTTTTGCATCACGAGTTAAGGAGAATGCTCGACTTTTGGAGTGTAGGGGAACAGAGCGACAGTGACATCTTTACTCCAACGAGCGACCGACGGAGACTCTCGTCATTTGAACAAAGGGTGAAATTGCCCGCGGTAGCATTCCAGCTCTTCCCTGTACGATGACCGCACTACAGCTTCCCGCGGTAATCACGCCACAGCTGTCAAAGGATTCCATTCTTTTTTTGCACAGTCATATTTTCACTACCTTCCTCCATGCTGGACTGGGAGCGAGAGAAAAACATTGAATGTGCCAGCTGCATTTCCTCCCGGGCATGCTGTAAAAACCAGCTAAGGGATCCGAGGGTTTCTGTAAATTGCACTTTAGGCAATGGGCTGACAATCTGTCACTACAGCAAAATACTTACAAATCTATCTCAAATAACCCTCAAAACTTTGTCAGACGTGGCGGAACGACTTTGTTTAGGTCGTTTACGCTCTGCCTACCCAATAAGGGATTAAAGATTATATGTATGTATGTATGTACATTTTCATCCCACACTTCGTAGTTACCTACTTTTTAACGGTAAATACCTATTATTTGTAAACTCAATAGAAAATTTTACGTAAGTATTTGTATTTTAGATAAGATAGTGAAAGATTTGTGAGAAATAGATGTAAACGTCACGCGGATTCTCGCTCTGTTCGAACTATAGAAATACAACCAGAGCCAGCACCCGCTTGATGCAAGGACTATTATCATATTATTATTTTAAGTATGTCTTAACATTTATATGGACTATTGAGTCCCGGACTTTTGGAAGGCATTTGTAGGACCATTATTATTATTAGTTATATGTAATTTTGCTAGATTCCTATACTTCATACTTTTTGCTCTATTTCCTAGAGTTGCAATGCAAAATTAGTGGCACATGTAATTATTTTGCCTACAAATGAATTTTGTTTGCTGTTGGTGTACAGTAAATTTTATCTTTAGTAGGATACAATGACTACCCGTCAACTATCAAATTGATAATTTAGACTAAGAGTAATAAATTGTCAAATTATACTGTGTCTGCGTTACGCTTACCAATGCGATTTATTTATTAATATAACAAATTTCATGACATGACTGTTTATAACAGTATACTTTATGAGTAGAAATAGTATCAGGTAACACAGCTAATTAGACATCTAATTAGACATTGATCCCTACTTGTACGTTAAACCAATCGACTCTTCAATTTCTGATTGACTCGAGGCTGCTGCGGCATGTTTAATGAAATTCTGAGTAGCCATTGTTCGAGGAAGCAGTTAATTAACTCAATGTCGATTGAAAAGTAGCAAAATGTATTAATTAATTCATCGCTGAGGAGCGAATGGCGTCGCGTCACGGCGCGCCATAAATATTCAAGCGCTACTTTAGGCTAAGTGGCGCTTCCACCAGTGAGAAGCTAATTAAGTGGTGAATATATGGCTAGCCGGCGTCCGGCCTTTTATCTTACACTGTCAAGAAGTATTAGGTATGATCTTCGTTTTTTGTCAATTTGGTTTTGGGGTTAATCAAATACATACATACATATAATCACGCCTTTATCCCTATGTGGTGGGCAGAGCGTAAACGACCTAAGCAAAGGTCGTCCCGCCACGTCTGACAAAGTTTTGAGGGTTATTTAAGATAGATTTGTAGGTATATTCAACAAATTCAAAGTATTTAAATGCTACCCTAGGCTAAGTGACGCTATCACCAGTGAAGACCCGAATTCCCAAAGGTTGGCAGTTGCCTTAACCTTTGAAGGAAATTCAACCCAAGTTTATTTTCTTCTTATACTTTTCCTGCTGTCCCATAAAATAATTGTATACTTAGGTAGGTACCTACTTATAGAGTAATTATTTTTCCTTGAAGCTGGCAACTCTCATCCAGCTTCAGACGTTTATACCGACGTTGACGTTTCATTTAAAGAGCTTCCGATGACTTTGTATTTTTTTTGCACGACGCTAAGTAATATTAACGTCAACAAAAAGGTCTGAAGTGACCCAGCATTAAAGTCAGCTTATGACAGAGCGTGATAGATTGCCGGCCGGCCGCCGCCATTTACGTTTTGTATTTTTTTTATTATATAAAATGGCGGACGGCGTGTGCCTTCAATTGCGGTAACAGCTTTTTATAGGGCCTTGCTGATGATGATGCAAAATACTCATATTTTTTTATTTTGTTACAGTTTACTTTTATGTAATATGAAACAAAGAATATAATAAATTCGTTTCTGGCAGGACTCGAACCTGCGTCTCTGGAATGCAATGCTGGAATGCATGAAATTGTGAGTACTAAAAATCCTAGAAAAATTGTTAACTTTTATGTTACATGTTGTATACCTTTAGTAATACCTACTCAGTTTTAGAATAAAGTAAAACAAAGTTTCATGTCTTTTAATCGAAGATCTTATTTCTAAAATAAGTTTTAGCTCTTACGTATGACAACATAATGAAATAGTAGTTTTGGTAATTTAACTAATTTGCCAATACGTATCATTTACTTTTGGAATGTCTTTTTGATTAAAAAGACATGAAACTTTGTTTACCTTTATTCTAAAACTGACCTGAAAATACTATAGCTAGACTAAATAAAAAGAAACACGTAGGTATATAAATATTTCCATGCTGGACTGGGAGCAAAAGAAAAACATAGAATGTGCCAGCTGCATTTCCTCCCGAGCATGCTGTAAAAACCAGCCAAGGGATCCGAGGGTTTCAGTATATTGCAATTTAGGCGATGGGCTGACAACCTGTCACTACAGTAATATACCTATAAATATATCTTAAATAACCCTCAAAACTTTGTCAGACGTGGCGGAAGGACTTTTGTTTAGGTCGTTTACGCTCTGCCTACCCCATTAGGGATACAGGCGTGATTATATGTATGTATGTATATGAATATTTAAAAATGTCTGTACAGCCGTAGAGTGCTTTCCTTAAGAAGGAGCTAAGTGGTTCTTGTTTCAAAATATTATCACTGGAGTACCCACTTCATATAATAGGTTATTCATGAATTCAAAGGGTTCTATAGTAGAGAGAAAGTCTGTACAAGATAATGCCATTAGAAATAGATTGCTACACGCCCATATGGTGTGGGGATGTCATTTTCACTTCGAGAGTAAGCCTATCGTAAAATACTATTTGGCCTATAGGTATTTTAATAACACAAAATGCTTTTTCTTGTGATGCAAGACATTCAGAAGTTTACCACTATACCGGGTGTAAGGGACAGCATCAAACTGATAGGTGGTTGCCAATTTTTTTACTCTTCCTGAAAGGATTTCCCGGTGAAAGTTGTTCAGTGTCGTTGACTGAGCAACCCCTATGAGCTTGTGGGAAGCTGTCCCTTATTCCTGTATTATACAAAGAAACCAACAGAAAGTACAAAGACTCATGTAACAAAATGCTCTGAAAGGAGCTAGAATGTTTAATCATTATAAATTAAAGATATGTTTCATTGAGCACTTATCAATGTCACAAGCGGTAAAACCAAATGTAGCATATCTCTTGAGCAGCCCATTTATACATACAAAGATACATATAATCACGCTTTTATCCCTAATGGGGCAGACAGAGCGTAAACGACCTAAACAAAGGTCGTTCCGCCACGTGTAACAAAGTTTTGAGGGCTATTTAAGATAGATTTGTAGATATATTTCTGTAGTGACAGGTTGTCAGCCCGTCATCTAAATTGCAATATACTGAAACCCTCGGATCCCTTAGCTGGGTTTTGCAGCATGTCCGGGAGGAAATGCAGCTGGCACATAATATGATTTTCTCTCGCTCTCATGCCAGCATAGAAGAGCCCATTTGTCTTTAGCACAATTTAGAAAGAGGTTAATGTCAATCGATATGCTTAAGTGCGCTCTAACGAGGATTTGGGGCTCGCATTTATAATCAGATCTCAAGAGTGACAGCGGGTTTGAGTTCGTTTCAGAAATGACATTTTAGTACAAAATGGCCTGTAAAATCCATAGATTAGATTAGATTCATTTATTTTACATTATCAATTTCACAATTACATTGCAATAATAATAAGAATGGCAGAGAATAATATAATCGTCAAAAATGCGTACTTAATATAATCATAATATCACACTTAATCTTGAGATCGCTTTATAACTACGAGTCTAAGTTTCTAATCTTTTCTATTCTAGAGCTCACGGAAAGGTAGAATAAAAAAATAATATTTTTTGAAGTAATTCTAGTAATTTCATGAAAAAGCCCTGAAAATTTTAAGTTGCAAGTTGAGTGAGTAGCTGCAATAAACTTAAGCTTTAGGACACAGCCTTGCACTCAAGAGCTTGAAGATGAATATAAACTCTAGGTTCTTACGGTAGTTTTTAGAGAAAATAACCGAGAAACTCAGCAGAACTTAATTTATACGCACTTACGACTAGTACATTTTTTGCCGAATAATACATACATACATACACATAATCACGCTTTTATCCATAATGTAGTAGGCAGATCGTACGACCTAAACAAAGGTTGTTCCGCCACGTCTGAGACAGTTTTGAGGGTTATTTATGATAGATTTGTAGGTATATTGCTGTAGTGACAGGTTGACAGCCCATCGCCTAAATTGCAATATACTGAAACCCTCGGATCCCTTACCTGGTTTTCACAGCATGCCCGGAAGAAAATGCATACATACATACATAACATCACGCTTTTATCCTTAACGGGGTAGGCAGAGCGTAAAAGACTTAAACAAAGGTCGTTTCGCCACGTCTGACCAAGTTTTGAGGGTTATTTAAGATAGATTTGTAGGAAAAAAAATGCAGCTGGCACATTCTATGTTTTTCTATCGCTCCCAGTCCAGCATGGAAGAAGTACCGAATAATACATTATTTTAAAGCCTTGCACCAGCCACTGCACTACTGGACGTGGATGTCCCCAATTGAGGAATATGTTATCTTTGTCATGCTTGGCAGACGCATTAGCACCCACTTCTTCATTTTTTTGGATCAATGTCCGTAATAATATTATGTAACCAGGTGTAAGGGACAGCGTCAAAAAATCCTGCTGATAGTTGTTCAGTATCATTCACTGAGTTATCGTTACACTATCGTTGACTCTATCAATTTGCGGGACGCTGTCCCTTACACCTGGTAGATAATAATATCAAACATCCACAATTCGGTCACCCAACGTATTGCTTCAGAATTTCTGGCGCCGTTAAAGCGTATGCCGTTCGTCTAATCGAGTATACGTTTCCGAGTCAATGGACCGAACACGTAGCCGCGTAGACCGGCTACGAGAAGCGTAGCTCCGTAGAGGTAGCTACGAGATGTTTCGTAGCGAAAACATTGTCAGTTTCTGTATTGCAAGGAATTTGTCCTCATTTTGAACCGCTGTTTTGTTTTAAGCTCCTGAAATTATTACTATGGTAAGAAAATCAAATTCTATATCAACTTTATAGTATCATCATCTCCCTAGCTTTATCCCGTATCTCACGGGGTCGGCTTCCTAATCTAGGGGATTGAACGAGGGTACTGGTTTTTACACAGAGCGACTGCCATCTGACCTCCGCAACCCAGAAGGGAAACCAGACCCAATCCTAGATTAGGTCAGAGTTTTCAAGCCGCCAATGCTTAGAGTTGTACTCGTTCTACTCTCTACTCTCTGCAACAAAATGCTGAGTCAGTCCCTTTTCCCTGGGCAGTGCAGTTTACATTATTCTAATGTTATATTTTACAGTGTGGTGTTTTTTGTAAGCTTTTACTGTTTCCTGGGAATAAAATATATTCTATTCTATTCTATTCTATTCTTAGCACTGGCCTCTGATATGGCTTAACGACTAATATCTACGGTATTAAACGATATTAACCGGGACCAACGGCTTAACGTGCCTTCCGAAGCACGGAAAAAGCACCGAATAAACGTACATATGAAATTCGAAAACCGAAAAACACATTGGTACGTGGTGACTGGTGGGGTTCGAACCACGACCTCCCGCTCAGGAGGCAGCGGCCCTATCCACTACACCATCGGGCTCTCTAGTTTATACATCGGGCTCTTTACTTTATAGTATACTGTTGTAAATTGGATATCCTTGAAAAGGATACCTACTTAAAATAAGTCTCATTGGATTGATATACTCGAAAGTTTTCAATTAAGTAGCAAATTGTAAGATAACTTCCATGCTGGACTTCTCAGTCCAGCGTTAGAAAAACAACGAATGTGCTAGCTGCATATCCTTCCCGGCATGTTTTAAAAGCCAGCTAAGGGATCTGAAGGTTTCAATGTATTGAAGTTTGGGCGATGGGCTGACAACCTGTCACTACAGCTATATACAGATCTATATTAAACAACATTCAAAACTAGTCAAACGCAGCGGATCGACCTTTAGGGATACAGGCGTGATTGTATGTATGTATGTAAATTGTAAGAAACTTCGTCAATACGAAGTCAATCACTGCAACATGCTCTTCGTGCAATGTATCCTTTATTTTTCAATAAACTATTATGTAATGTACAGTAGATCGTTCCAGTTTCTGTCCAGTTGCGTTCCTGTTATCCTCCACTGGAACGCTGAAGTCGCGTCCTTTGTACAAAGTCATTAAAACTTTTATCAGCCTCGGCTGCACTCGCGCGCACTATTGTTGGCCGGAACGCTTTCTAAACGTAAACCGTTTTTGATACACAACTTGAATACAGAATATCACAACGTTTGTTCTTTATGTGAACTTCCTTTGAACTAACTTGGTGTTTTATTTAGTACATACTGGACTTTAACATAACATAAAAAAATATATTTTATACAATTAGTTTGATTCAATGTAAAATAAAAGTACTCTACAAGTTTGTACGTATATTCAAGTCTAACAAATTGAATAGAATATGCCTACTCCATTTTTCAGAAAAGTACATAATAAAAATAATAAAAAAAATAGTAGGAATAGCTATCGCTAAGCAGCAATTTCTTCCATTCTACTTTAGGGCGTAGATGGAAGAAAAAAAAAGATAAATGGGAGTGGTTCAAAAGAAGGAAGAATTGACACTCAAATTGCTCATTTTTAAGGCATCTTTTTTTTGTACAAAGTATTAGACGCCTATAGAAAAAACATATTCGTACGTGAAACCCGAGGGTACTGAAACAATAAATACAAAATACATTTCCTTTGACCCAGAACTGTCATAGACGCTAAAATTGTTTGGTTCAATCTTGCCGGGATTGTTTGAACTCAGTGATCGGTTCCTCAATCAATCAAATAGAGATCAGATTCAGATGGAGAACAACTGAATCTATGTGGATCTAGTAATTAAGCTGAGTGAAATTGATCGGGCAGAGGCGACGCGAATATTGAGGTAGGTTTGTGTATTATTTGTCATTCAACACAATGCGATAACTAAATTGGAATAAAAATTAAATAAAAATAGTTTATTGCACATTAAAAAAGCAAATCATATAATTCAACAGATAACAACAAAATATTAGTACAACATAGTTGGCCTTATTAGCTAAGGTAACAATTTCTTCTAGGCAACCTTTGGATGAAAGAAAAATGCGTAGCGGTGAGTAATTAGAATATGCCAAACTAACACCGCTGGCTCTGTCTATTTAGTATGGGTAAGAAACTTTAATCAAACTCCTGAAAAGGCCTTTCTGCCTCTAGACTTACGATCCCAAGGTCCTGGGTTTGATTTCCAGGAGGGGGGAACACAAAGTTAATATTTGTCAATTTATCACTTTGTGAGGTTTTACTCAGTTTGGTTAGAGCATTGCAGGCTGAATCACCTGATTGTTGGAAAAGTAAAAGGATTCCGTGCTTCGGAGGGCACGTTAAGCCGTAGGTCCCGGTCGCTGTCTATGATAGTGGTCGTTACTCAAACCATGTCAAAGGCCTAATAGCTGTGCTACTAGGCGGTTTGAAAACTCTGACACCAGGGTCCTTCGGGTCGTTGTTCGACTCGAGAATCCACTCACTAAGAAGAAGAATCACCAATGTATTTTTCGGTTTTCGAATTAAATACGTTCGATTATTCGGCGCTTTTTCCGTGCTTTGGAAGGCACGTTAAGCGTTAGTCCCGATTAATATTGTTTAATACCCTAGATTTTAGTCGTTAAGCCATGTCAGAGGCCAGTGGTAAGCAATGGCGGCTTGAAAACTCTGACCTAACCTAGGAGAGAGACCAGACCCAGTCACCCTTCTTAGTTACGGAGGTCAGATGGCAGTTGCTCTGTGTAAAAACCAGTACCTCGTTCAATCCCATAGATTAAGTAGCCGTCCCGTGAGATAGGAGATAAGACTAGGCAGATGACTCAGGTATATGTATGCACAAAGGTCTCAGATAGGTCTTAGTAGGCAGTCCTTCTTCCGTTTGAGAGATAAAGTCAAAGAATAAAACAGAAACAACATCAACGTTACGACCTTATACAAAAGGGAATGCTTAGCTTTGATCTGTCAACCCACATAATTTCGAGATCTATCAGTATTTGGGCCGTTGTGGTGCGCTTTGACGAATACGCTTTGTGGTTTTGAAAGGATGTGGTATGTATATATACTTAATATACTTACAACGTATATGTAGTGGTAGTGGATCAAAGAATATATTATGATGTCGCTGATAATGTTAAGCTCGTTTTTATGAAGTGATATCAAACTTGAGAGCAATATTAAGTATGGATTTGACAGACCAGGTTGTACTGAAATGACATTTCTGATACGAACTCAAACTCGCTGTCGCTCATTAGAGCTGATTATAAATACGGCAAGTTACGGTTACTTGTGTCAAGTAGAATTTTTTATATCCATTGTATTATAAAGTTCATGTATTTGTGTGATGACCTGATGAAAAGCGTACTTTTTAATCATGTTCTTCTTCTTCTGTAGTGTGGGTTTTAAGTTGATCGACCCGATGAATGTAAACTGTCAAATACATACATACATACATATAATCACGCCTTTATCCCTAATGGGGTAGGCAGAGCGTAAGCGACCTAAACAAAGGTCGTTTCGCCACGACTGACAAAGTTTTGAGGGTTATTCAAGATGGATTTGTACGTATATCGCAGTAGTGACAGGTTGTCAGCCCATCGCCTAAATTGCAATATACTGAAACTCTCAGATCCCTTAGCTGGTTCTTACAGCATGCCCGGGAGGAAATGCAGCTGGCACATTCTATGTTTTTCTCTCGCTCCCAGTCCAGCTTAGAAGTAAATACTTGTCAAATACCTGTTAAAAATATTGATTAAATAATCTGTGATATAAAAATTATTATTAAAACATACATTTTCAGTAGTTTATCTACTCCTTGGTCTAATGGTCAGAGCCATTGGCTCCCGATCCGGAGTTTCTGGGTTTGATTTCCAGGGGGGAACACAAAGTTGATATTTGTCAATTAGTGAGATTTTTCCCAGTTTGGTGAGGATAATGCAGGACGAATCACCTGATTGTCTGGAAGAAAAAAGTTTCCATGCTTCGGAGGGCACGATAAACCGTTTGTCCCGGTCGCTGTCTTTGATAGCGGTCGTTACACAAACCATGTCAGAGACCTATTAGCTGTGCTATTAGGTGGTTTAAAAAAATCTCTGACACCAGGGTTCATCGGGTCGATTGACTCGATATCCACACGACAGAAGAAGAAGAAGCAGTTTATCAATGCAACTAGTCCTATAAAAAGCTTCAACACGTTTTTTTTTGTATTTTGGATTTACGAAGTTACTTACACGTCACGAGTTTACATAACAATGTGTACTGTTTTCAGAACACTAGTACCCAATCAGGGTTGTAGTGTGTGAATTCTCGGTGATTAATAAAAGCCGGCCGATGCAGTGTTGTGATGCAAATGACTGGTGTCAGTCGCTTGATGTCTCGCCGAGCACATATTCACACCGCTTCTATACCGAAGCGAATACAGTGACGTAAACACTATAAAGTCTATGTAAAAATAATACTGTAATTAGAGCCGGCCGATGCAGTGTTGTGATGCAAATGACTTGTGTCAGTCGCCTGATGACTCGTCCAGCACACATTCACACCACTTTTATACCGAAGCGAATATAGTGTCGTTTACACTATGAACTCTATGTAAACATACTTAATACTTATAAAAGCCGGCCGATGCAGTGTTGTGATGCAAATGACTGGGGTTAGTCGCTTGATGTCTCGCCGAGCACATATTCACACCGCTTTTATACCGAAGCGAATATAGTGACGTAAACATTATATACTCTTTGTAAAAATAACACTATAATTAGAACCGGCCGATGCAGTGTTGTGATGCCAATGACTTGTGTCAGTCGCCTGATGCTCGTCCAGCACACATTCACACCACTTTTATACCGAAGCGAATATAGTGACGTTTACACTATTAACTCTATGTAAACATACTTAATACTTATAAAAGCCGGCCGATGCAGTTTTGTGATGCAAATGACTGGGGTCAGTCGCTTGATGTCTCGCCGAGCACATATTCACACCGCTTTTATACCGAAGCGAATATAGTGACGTAAACATTATATACTCTATGTAAAAATAACACTGTAATAAGAACCGGCCGATGCAGTGTTGTGATGCAAATGACTTGTGTCAGTCGCCTGATGACTCGTCCAGCACACATTTACACCACTTTTATACCGAAGCGAATATACTGATGTTAACACTATGGGGTACGCCAACGAGCCATGGAGCGAAGTATATTAGGTTTGAAACTCACGGACAAAGTCCGAAACGTCATAATTCGCTCCAAAACCGGAATAGCTGATGTAACCCGCGCAGCGGCAAAACTAAAGTGGGACTGGGCAGGTCACCTGTGTCGTATGCCAGGTGAATTATGGGCCAAGATTACCACCGGGTGGAAGCCCAGAAGAGACAGACGGCGGCGTGGCCAGCCCAGGCGGCGATGGAAGGATGAGCTCGATGCCTTCCTCAAAAATTGGCCAGAAGAAGCACAGAATAGGGAGTCGTGGAGAGACCGGAGGGAGGCCTTTGCCTAGCAGTGGGACACTAACGGCTAAATAAGATAAGATTAGATAAGATAACACTATGAACTCTATGTGAACATACTTAATACTTATAAAAGCCGGTCGATGCAGTGTTGTGATGCAAATGACTGGTGTCAGTCGCCTGATGACTCGTCGAGCCCACATTTACATCGCTTTTATACCGCAGCTAATATAGAGACGTAAACACTATGAGCTCTATGTAAAAATAACACTGAAGTAAGAGCCGGCCGATGCAGTGTTGTGATGCAAATGACTGGTGTCAGTCGCCTGATGACTCGCCGAGCACATATTCACACCGCCTTTATACCGAAGCGAATATGGTGACGTAAACACTATGAACTTTATGTAAAAATAACACTGAATTAAGAGCCGGCCGCTGCACTGTTGTGATGCAAATGACTGGTGTCAGTCGCCTGATGAATCGTCCAGCACACATTCACACCGCTTTTATACCGAAGCGAATATAGTGACGTAAACACTATGAACTCTATGTAAAAATAACACCGTTATAAGAGCCGGCCGATGCAATGTTGTGATGCAAATGACTGATGTCAGGTGCCCGGTGACTCACCGAGCACATATTCACACCGCTTTTATACCGCAGCAAACATAGTGACGTAAACACTATGAACTCTATGGAAGTAAGAGCCGGCCGATGCAGTGTTGTGATGCAAATGACTGGTGTCAACACACATTCACAATATTTTATATCGCAGCAAAATCCTACAAAAAAAAATGCACTTTCGATTATAGCTAGTGCCTTTAAATCTTGACTCATCATCATCTCCCTAGCCTTATCCCGTATGTCACGGGGTTAGCTTCCTAATCTAGGTGATTGAACGAGGGTACTGGTGTTTACACAGAGCGACTGCCATCTGACCTCCGCAACCCAGAAGGGAAACCAGACCCAATCCTAGATTAGGTCAGAGTTTTCAAGCCGCCAATGCTTAGCACTGGCCTCTGATATGGCTTAACGACTAATATCTACGGTATTAAACGATATTAACCGGGACCAACGGCTTAACGTGCCTTCCGAAGCACGCAAAAGCACCGAATAAATATATATATTCTTTATTGTATTAAAAATTAAAAACAAATAAACGTACATATGAAATTCGAAAATTGAAAATTACATTGGTACGTGGTGGGATTCGAACCACGACCTCCCGCTCAGGAGGCAGCGGCCCTATCCACTAGACCATCGGGCTCCCCCACTAGACCATCGGGCTCCCCCCACTAGACCATCGGGCTCCCCATGCCTATATATCTTGACTAGCAGGGTTTTTATAAAATAATAATTAATTGTACGGAAGATATGAAGAATTTATTTTTACGGATAGAAGACATTGGCATTAGACAATAGCGTTTAGTGAACTGCTGAATTTCAAATCATTCGGCCGTCACTCTTCCAGTGCTGAATTTTCAGTTATTGTAATAGACTTGTTGGTAAGATTAAGATAAAGCTTTAAAATATTTCAACACATACATACATATATTCACGATTTTATCCCTAATGGGGTGGGCACACCGTCAACGACCTAAACAAAGGTCGTTCCGCCACGCCTGACAAAGTATTAAGGGTTTTTTAAGATAGATTTGTAGGTATATTGCTGTAGTGACAGGTTGTCAGCACATCGCTTAAATTACAATATACTGAAACCCTCGGATCCCTTAGCTGGTTTTTACAGCATGCCCAGGAGGAAATGCAGCTGGCTTATTCTATGTATTTTCTCGTAGTATTCCAAACTAGAAGTATAAAATGTCAAGCATGACTTTACTAGCCATGATATTATCACAAACATGTTACGGGTGAGTGTAACATGCGTCTATCCAATGACTGCATACAGCCATTGACGGTCGGTGGCGTATCGCTGATGAGGCGTTTCTACTGCCCGACTAACCGCTATTTACCTGCAGGCAATTTAACCTCGCATCAAACGTGCAGGGTCAAATTAAATCATCCCCAGTTCAGAGTCAGAATTGTATTATCCCTAGATGTCTTCGGCTAGTACTTAAAGTTGAAATGCGGAATGTAAAGTGTTTAAAGAATATATCTGGTGTGATTTCAGGGAAGAATCACATCACATCTCTTTCCAAGGGTTTCGTATGCCATAAAAATAGCAGCACCGTTCCCTATTTATTTTGCAATCTTGTTCAGCGCTCTAAAACCCACCTGTCAAGTATCAGTTGACAACTTTTATACCAAGTACCTGATTGGTTTTAAAATAGTGGATTGTATTGAGTCAATACTAATACATACATACATACAATCACGTCTCAATCCCTAATGGGGTAGACAGAGCGTAAACGACGTAAACAAAGGTCGTTCCGCCACGTCTGACAAGTTTTGAGGGTTATTTAAGATAGAATTGCTGTAGTGACAGGTTGTCAGCCCATCGCCTAAATTACAATATACTGAAACCCTCGGATCCCTTAGCTGGTTTTTACAGCATGCCTGACACATGGCACATTCTATGTTTTTCTCTTTTTCCCAGTCCAGCATGGAAGTAGTCAATAGTAATAAGTTCATAATTATGCATACCCTTTGCTTACCATGTACATTTTGTGTACATGCAATAAAAGTCACCTTGTGGACTTTATTCAACCCTTTGTAAACTCTCCTTTATTTTACAAAGCCAAATAACATACCATGTTTAAAATCCCAGTCTTTTTTGTAATTTAATAAACGCTTTGTGTTTTTAACGTAACTTTTGATATCATACTCGCTAACATGCTTTGCATATTTCTCTGGTTAAGTACATCGTACTCAAGTAGATGGTATATTTTTCAAAAGCAGAAAAAAAATAATGATCATGCGTTGAATTTTTCGGTTTTCAAATTTCATATGTGCTTCGGAAGGCACGTTAAGCCGTTACTCCCGGTTATTATTATTTAACACCGTATATATTAGTCGTAAAGTCATGTCAGAGGCCAGTGCTAAGCAATGGCGGCTTGTAAACTCTGACCTTCTAGGATTAGGTCTGGTTTCCCTTCTGGTTTGCGGAGGTCAGATGGCAGTCACTCTGAGTAAAAACCAGTGCCCTCGTTCAATCACCTAGATTAGGTAGCCGACCCTGTGAGATACGGGATAAGGCTAGGGAGATGATGGTGGTAAATATTGCGATAATATTGGAATTTGGAACGAGAAATTTATGTTTTAATACTCATGATGGTACAAGGGAATGAGATGGGAAATATTGTATCGAATAAAAATATTTTTCTTTTGTGTCAGAAACGTTGTTTGTAATAATAAAATATACTGTATGGAAGGAATGTTTTTCTTATGCAGGGTTTTATTGGACATTTTGCGGTGGGCATATTTATTATGCAGTGAGCGGACAGCTGTCAACGGCAAAATTAAATTTCCCTGTGGTCAAATTTGCTGAACAAAAACTGAGAACAATAACGCAGTTATTTCACAGTTTTCGAAGAATTATATAAAAATCTTAATAAAACATGAAATTTTAATTACTGTAAAATACTTTGCAGTTGAATTAAACAACAGTTTGCTAATCTTATATACGAAGAGATAATAAAGAGATAATAAATAAATAACTTAAAATGACAGTTTGCTGGACGCTATCCCTAAACAGTATTCATCATAATCAACTGTAGTTACCCTCAAAACTAGTCAGACCTGGCGGAACGACCTTTGTTTAAGCTGTTTTCGATCTGCCTACCCCATTAGGGATAAAGGCATGATTTTATGTATTTATGTATGGATAATAAATAACATTAGCTATGATCATTATAAGTTTACGCCTTGTACTTTCAGTGCTCGTTATCCATCTTGCGGAAACACATAGAGTGGTGCTAACCTAACACGGCACGAAACTAAATAATGTCACAGATAAACAACAGCCAATTGTTAGCCTATAGCTATAGGTTTGTCTTTAATGTCAAACATATTGGCACGTCTGTCTGAACCGGCGTGTAGACGTCTATCTGAATTGTAGTGCACAGTCAGAATACAGTTACTTGTAGATAGTACCGGCAAACAGCCTCTGTGTTTCCTATATTGCGATACACCTGCATTACATGAATAAAAAAATGGTAATAGGGTACCTACTAGGTAATAATACGGGGTGTAAGGGACAATATTTTAACCCATACAATAAAATACCCTCAAACAGATAATTTTTAAGGAATGCCTTTTTAAGATGATGCCTTTATCCCTTCTTTCTCTTGAAATAATGTCCTGGTGGAAGTTATTGCTGAAGCTAAATTGCTGTGCCCTTGCAGGGTGTCACATGAAACTGAAACTGTATTTATGTATCTTTAAGATATATTTTTAAGATCCTATGTGTTGTGACTTGCAATAAACGATTGAAATTGAAATTGAAATATTCAGTTTCGTTTAATAAACAAGCAATATCAGTACATTATGCTTGCATTACGTTTAGCTGTCTCTTATATCTGGTATAATTAAAAAACATAATGAAAAATTATAATAAACCTATAATACCCAATACGGATAAAGGCGTGATTATATGTATGTATGTATGTACCCAATAGGTAATTAGGTATATCATAATTTTTCATTATATTTTTAAACTTTGTCAAAAATTACCTAAAAGGTCAAATCGGTTCCAAAATTACTGTCCCTTGTGTACCTACTTAGCAGTGGACGAAGAGAGAGTAGAATTTAGCTGTAAAGTTAGTCCATCTGCTATGTGTTGTATGTGAGCTCCTTAACTGCTAAACTATATTGTGAATTCCATTTTCCTTCCATGCTGGACTGGGAGTGATAGAAAAACAGAATTTTCCAGCTGCATCTTCTCCCGGGAATGCCGTAAAATTGAGCTAAGGGATTCGAGGGTTATATATAGTGTATTGGATCTTTAGGCGATGGACTGACAACCTGTCACTATAGCAATATAGGTTCATCATTTTCATCTGTAATATCAATAACCCTTAAAACCTGTCAGACGAAGCGGAACGACCTATATTTAGGTCGTTTTCGCTCTGCCTACCCCATTAGGGTGGTCATTTTATGTATGTATGTAGGATCGGGGCAGGGAAGGAAAGGCAAATCTTCAACCAGCAACGTATTTATTCAGCTTCTTAACATCCTTAGAATATCTTCATCACCACCACATAATTCACCTATGCTCGACCCATACAGATAAACTTCTTGTATTTCTGGATATGATAACTTCTTCCGAAATCTCTTTAAGTAAATAAAATCTTCTAGCAAAACAATATTACAGGATGGTTTTGTCACAATCTGTACCGCTTTTAATTTGTAAACGTTTTGCGTAGTTCGTGGGTTTTCTTTCTTCTTTGAAACGAAATTCATCGCTCCGTTTATATTTTCATGTGATTTTTGGCTATTCTTTGCAACAATCTTCTCAACTACCCTAGTCACTGAGTCTGCTGGTACACTAGTTGGTGTGCCATCTTTCCACCGTGTCGTCTTTTCTTTGTTTTTACTACGGCACGCTTGAACACACTTCTCTTCAATAGTGGCATTTTCCACCAGATTATCGCTATTTTCGTGTTGTAATTTTTTTTTTGTTCATGGCATAGTTGAACTTTGTGCCAGTGGTGTTGTAATTTAATTATCTGGAATGTTATGACTTCAGCTGTCAAATCTTTTTCTTGACATTTCTGGTTTGGCATCTCGTTTTGCTCGAACTTTTGCAGTTTCACCTCTTTTCTCAGGCTCTTTCTCTTGCTTCTTTTCTGCGCACAAGTCTTCTGCGCACTGTTCTGCGCCTCGTTTTTCTGCGCACATGACCGCGCAAGTCACTTTGTTCTCGGCGGCGGCCATCTTCTCCGTCTTGTAGTTTGAGATATTACAGATGCTGTCACCTGAATTATGGATGCATGCTTGAATGTAACCAATCATCAGAAGGAAAATTCTCATTTTGTATGTCTGTCAGCAACTCCAAAAATGTGCTGTATCTTTTTTCTTCGCTTTGCAGCCATTGCGCCGCTAAACCGTCAATACTTTTACGGGCTACTAACACTTTCACGTCTTCCGGCCATCCGTACAACTCAGCTACGTGAACGAACTCTACGGCCCACTGAGTAGAAGATATTGTGTCTTCGTATCCGCTGAAAGTTACGGGTTCTTCCAAGTAGGAAAGTATTTCCATAGTTATTCTTGTCTTGTTCATCTTCGTCATTTGCGTCTTGATCTTCACTTGAAACCTCTTGTTAAACTGATTTTCGTCTTCTTCTCAGGATAGCTGTGACCGTGCAGCTTTGACTGGTCACAAGCTCGAGTCTTCTTTTTTATGATCGCCTTTTTTTTCTTCATATTTTCTGTCTTCTTTATTTTCTTCGGCACGAGCCCCCAAAATGTAGGATCGGGGCAGGGCAGGAAAGGCAAATCTTCAACCAGCAACGTATTTATTCAGCTTCTTAACATCCTTAGAATATCTTCATCACCACCACATAATTCACCTACGCTCGACCCCTAGCTCGACCCATACAGACTGAACTGCCAGACTGATGCGCTCACTCTTTCGCACTCATACAACGTAACTCTATCATGGTCCCTTTCTCACATCTTCGTCTAAAAACTATTACACTTACATACATACATATAATCACGCCTTTATCCCTAACGGGGTAGGCAGCGCAAACGACCCAAACAAAGGTCGTCCCGCTACGTCTGACAAAGTTTTGAGGGTTATTTAAGATAGAATTCTAGGTATATTGCTGTAGTGACAGGTTGTCAGCCCATCGCCTAAATTACAATATACTAAAACCCTCGGTTCCCTTAGCTGGATTTTACAGCATGCCCGGGAGGAAATGCAGCTGGCACATTCTATGTTTTTCTCTGGCTCCCAGACCAGCATGGAAGTAAAGTGTACTATTACACTTCATCGTTCGGAAATAGATCATTCACCATAGAGATCCAATCCCACATGTATTTATGAATTCTGTCTGCAAACAGTTATCGGGGAGTTTCTGTGAGTGTGATTCTTCCATGCTGGCCTGGGAGCGAGAGAAAAACATAGAATGTGCCAGCTGCATTTCCTCCCGGGCATGCTGTAAAAACCAGCTAAGGGATCCGAGGGTTTCAGTATATTGTCATTTAGGCAAGGGGCTGGCAATCTGTCGCTACAGCATTATACGAGTACCTACAAATCTATCGTAAATAATCCTCAAAACTTTGTCAGACGTGGCGGAACGACCTTTGTTTAGGTCGTTAACGCTCTGCCTACCCCATTATCGATAAAGGCATGATTATATGTGTGTATGTATGTATCGGGGAGTGTTAGTTTTGAAGGAAATATTTTAATAGGTAATACAGATAACAACAAGTTATTATTATTATTATTTTATATCTTCTTGGCGTTGTTGACATAGAGACATCTTATAAACAGTTTTATTCCTGCACCTAATATAACCGAGCGTTGTGTTTCCCTCACATTTATAAGAAAATATTTTTAATACAATAATTACGAAGAAAATACTTTCTTAGATTTTACTATTGCATTAGAAGGTCGTCAAAACATGTTACAAAACACCCACAGGCGTTTTTCCGAAGAACAAAGATTTTTTTTCTGTGAAAAGCAACTTTGTGGAAAACTTCCAAAATGCAGAGTCTCAGATTTCAGGGTGCGGTATGTTCTTGTCACTTTGAAACGGGTTAGAATCTTATTTTTTTCATTTACTGGAGGTAGCTCAGGTTTTCTAGGAAAATGTTCTCTAGGGAGTTTGCAGAAATACTTTACAGTGTATTTATATATTTCACACGTTTATGATGAAATCGGTTTTTCGATTTTAAAAAAAAACTAGGATTTTGATGAAAACCCGGACTTTGACAAAATACTGGTCATAATCCAAAGAAAAGTTCAGATTTTGACAAAGTCCAGGTTTTGTTCAATTAATTTTCGGTTTTAAGATAAAATTAATATCGATTACTATTTAATGTTTGAATAAAACAATAGATATAGGGGGATTATTTTTTTGTTTCAATTTTTAAATTTGATTTTCTACTAAATATTGTAGCATTTAATCTATTCATTTGACTATTGATCAAAACCCGGACTTTAAAGAAAGACTAGTTTTTATTAAATTAAAACCTTTAGTCTTTTACTAAGCCCTAGTCTTTTCTCAGGATTATGACCAGTATTTTGTCAAAGTACGGGTTTTGATCAAAATCCTGTTTTTTTAATCAAAATACCCATTCCATCATAATCCTGTGACAAACACTTACTTTTTTTTTTTTTTTTGCTGAAATGGTGTACCTAGAAAGGTAGCAACATTTAATATTACGATCTAGCCTACTAAGGCTAATGAGTAATTTACATCTAACTTATTTTGCTAGGTTGAGTAATTCTAAGAATGTGTCCATTAAGACTTTTCTTATTGTCTCTATTAAGGGGAAGACACTTTGTTCTCGTGTGTAAACCGGAAGATAATTGAGATTTTTATTTGTGAAGTCTATGTGGACAGATCAGGCTAGCAAAAAAAAAAAATGTGGACAGATTTTGTTTTATTTAGTTTCACTCGCCATTTCTTTGTCCTGTCAAATACGGTATTGACGGCTATTTGCACCTTCTCCACTGCTTCTTTATGATAGGAACCTGTAGCCATTATACCTGTATCATCAGAAAATGTTGCGATGATGCTATTTTCTAACTCAGGAATATCACAAGTGTACAATAAGTACAGGACGGGACCTAGGACGCTTCCTTGCGGTACTCCAGCTTTTATCGGCTTTAGTTCTGAATATGCATCATCAAGTCTTACTCTAAACATACGTTCTGATATGTAAGACTCTAAGATGTCAGTAAACTGTTGTGGGAGCATTTTTCTTAGTTTGTGTATAAACCCTTCATGCCACACTTTGTCAAATGCTTGCGCTACACCTAAGAAGACTGTAGTACAATTTTTTTTTCTAATGCCTTTTCAATTAGCCTAGTTATCCTATGTACTTGGTCTATTGTTGAATGTTTTTCTCTGAATCTAAATTGGTAATCTGGAATTAAGTTTTTCTCCTCTATTATAGGTTTTAAACGTTTCAGGAGAAGTTTTTCAAATAGTTTTGACATGATCGGCAACAAAGAGATAGGCATATATGAGGTGGTGGCATTTGGTGGTTTACCAAGTTTCAGTATCATTATGACCTCAGCCACTTTCCACACATCAGGAACATACTTCAGCCGAAATGTAGCATTGATAATTGTGGTTAACTTAACTATAGCTTTACGGGGAAGGTTTTTAAGGATTTCCCCGGTAATAAGGTCATAGCCAGTTGATTTATTTTGGTTTAGTCGTTTTATTTCACTGAAAACTTATCTGGAAGTAACGAGTTTTATTTCCAGTTCATTACTTGTTCTTTTATCTACCAACGGAAGATGATCATTTCCTTCATGAGGCTTGAAGATTTCCTCCAGATGATGTGCAAACCTAGTTGCTTTTTGCTGGTTACTAACTGCCCACCCCCCAATAACAGTTTTGATAGGTGGGATATGTATCATAGGTTTTTTTTAGCTTTTGGTGGTTTTCCACAGAGCGTAGTCTATATAGTACGATCGCTTGTTAATTCACTAAGAAAGGTATCCATTTTTTCATCTTCAAAGTCTTGTAAAGTTCTTTTCAATCTTTTTGAAAGTATGTTCAGTATATTTTTATCTTCAATATCTTGTTTGGTGCCATATCTATCTCTGTGGTCTTTTTTCAGCTATAAGTTTTCTTATTTCTGGTGTAAAATTGTTAGGCCTTACCTTTTTTTGATAATAGGTGTATTTTTCCAAGCACATTGCTGAATATCTACAAGATTTTTTCTAATTTTAAATCTATCACCGAGTCTAAGTCTGTTTTAAAGCTTTCCCAATCAGTATTTTTATTTACTAACGTAGGGAAGCTTTCTCTCAGCATAATACTCTCACTTAGAGTTAGTATGATAGGTGAATGGTCTGAATTCATATCAAGACCTTCCTCAATGTGAAGTAAATTCGGTGATATATTCTTATATATAAAGAAGTCTATTAAATCTGGAATCCTTAGTTTATCGATTGGCCAGTATGTAGATATCAAGTTGATAAAGTTTTGCAATGTAAGTCTCTTATTGCGCACATTAGCTCTCTCCCTTTGGTTGTGGTCGATCTTGATCCCCAGTAGGTGTTCTTGGCATTGAAATCACCTCCTAGTATGAATCTATTTTCAAGATCTTTTAAAAAGCTTTTGTATTGATCTGTTTTCAAGGAATGCCTTGGCGGGCAGTATATAGCTGATATAGTGATAGGACATTGTTTTGTTTTGAAACTGATCGCCACTGCTTGTATTTCTTCTTGTTCACATTTATGAACTTCGTAATGGCAGATGTTCTCCTTTATCATGATCGCATCCTCCTCTTGATGTGTTGAGGAGATGTAGTGCGTGAAATATTCTATAACCTTTGATTTCCACGTGAGATTCTGGGTTGAAGTGTGTCTCAGAGATAAGGCATATGTCAAAGTTTTCTATGTCTAGGACTGCTGTTAGTTCGTTGTTATGCTTTAACAGCCCATTTGCATTCCATGCCATGATTTTTAGCGCGTTATTCATTTCTGTAACTTTTGTTTGGTAGCTGCTTTATTACTACCTTTAAGTTTCTTTAACCTTTCATCAAAGTTGGTTAACAAGATGGTATTCATTTTTTCTTCCATATTCTGTTCCGACGGTTAATTTTGAGACTGAGGAGATTGTTGTTTCTGCGCTCCTTTTGCCATTGTTGCATAAGTTACATTTTTAGTGGCCAATTTACATGTACTAGGTCTTTTTGCTTTGTTTTAAAATTGGAGCATGAGGATCAGATGTTGGCACATTCTTTTTCATGCTTTTATTTTTAATATCTTGCAGCTCTTTAGCCACAATGTATCCTCTATAGTTAGCTGGATGAGGTTCTTCACAATGAGCGCATTTTGGTTTTGCTTCCGCTGGTTTACTGCAATCTTTAGTTAGATGCTTGCCAGTGCACTTAACGCACCTGGGTTCTTAAGAGCAGTATTTCTGAGTGTGGCCATATGCTTGACACCTTTTGCACTGTGGGATAAGTCTTGATGTTTTTAATGGCTGTATATCTACCTTAGAGCCTAGTATAGATTTGATTCCGTAGATATTCTTTATATCTTCGTCTTTTTTAAAAGAAAGCATGAACATGTTTAGAGGTTCTTTGCTCTTCCAGCTTAGCTTGTTGACCGCATCCTCTATTTTAAATCCGTTAGAAGTCATATCTTCAAGTATCCTTTTTGGTAAACACAAAGTATGCAAATTTTTGGCCATTACTCTAATTGGCCTATTTTGCTTGTTTTCATATGAATACCAGAGGCAGTTGTTCTCTAACAATAACTTTAAAATAGCTCGGTATGAGTCATCATTGTAGGTGTTGACTTTAACTTTTTTCTCCGTTCAACATTTTTACGATTAACGAATCTTTAGTTGAAATTTTCGAAAGGAAATCGTAAAATTCCTTGTAATTTTTAATGTTTTCTACAACAATAGGTAGTGGTAAAGGCTGTTTTTGTACTTTTCCATTTTGGGGATCTTGAGGTGGTGGTGGGGATGGCGATTTATTCAATTTCCTCTCTTTTTCTACTTTTCTGTCGTACCCACTCCGTTTCCCTTGCAAGCTCTTCTTCATCTGTTTCATACTGACCTTGCATCTGCTTCTTAGTATGATCATTATTATCTTCCTGGTCTGCACTTTTTTGCTCCTGGATGTTTTGCAACTGCTTCTGAAATTGTTCTATATGACCTTTGAGGTCTTCAACCAAAAGTTGGAGATTTTCCCGTTCTTTCTGTTCTTCGCTGTAGTGTTTATATAAAAGATGTTCTGTTTTAGTTTTCAGTTTAATTGTTGGTGGTCATGGAGCCATAATTGCAATATTTCTTACCTATGGCTTCACATTAACACTGTTTATACTTTTTTGCTGTGATTCACTATTAATAACTGGGTCATCGCGGCGGCCGCCCGAGACCATACGTGACGAACCGAAGGCTGCTGCGTCAGCGCATTACCCGAGCACTATCTAGCAAAAGAGCGTGTGCGACGCGACCGTTCTTGACGGAAGTCGAACGGTTTGTCCTAAACACTTACTTGAAAATCTTTTTTAAAATGATGTAAAATAACACTAATCCAGTAAAATTTTCATTGACATTCAAAACCATTATAAAATTAAAAAGATTTTGCAAGAGACTCTACGGGTTGTCCCAAAGGGACAGCGTCCCACAAATAGGGGTTGCTCAGTCAACGAAACTGAACAACTGTCACCAGGAAATTCCCTTAGGATATAAAAAGAATACTTTTAAAAAAAACTGACTGATTGAGCTGATAATTTTGATAGTTGTTCAATTTCGTTGACTGAGCAACCCCTATCAGTTTCATCCACTATAGAAATAGCTCTTTCTATTTTGGGATACTATATTGGCAGGGCAGTGCAATGTTTTAGTGCTAATTCTTTGGACCTATAACTTAGTACAATTAAGGAGCTTATTTACGTATACAATGTATTACCTGAAATGTATACCAGCCCACTAGTTCAACTTTTATTTTCCTGTGCCCTAAGGTAGCCTGGAAAAAATCCTGCTTAGCAATAAGGCCCCCTATTTGTACTACTATTTGTATTATTTTCGTATTTTCTCTTGTGTCTTTTCAGTGCAATAAAGTATATTTTTATCTTATCTCAGTTAGCTTTCACTAAACCAAGGATTAAGATAGGGTGATGCTATTCTGACACAACCAATGATTGATATAAACTTATATCCATTCCAGCATGAAACAAAGCACGTCTATTTATAGTTCCAAGTAAATAGATGGAACTCGATAAATTCCAAGATGTCTCAAGTGGGCGGGCTACACTGGTGCTGGTGCAATGATAGATAGATTGGCTGCGGTTTCACACTCCTGCTTCCATTGTCTTGATTTATAACTGAGCCTCGGATACTAGGAATACTCCGGCGTTGTGGGAGCTAGGAATAACTTCCGTGCTACCTATATGATGCGCAGGCTTACGATACGTAAGAGATATTTGAATAGAATAAAGACCGTATTTATAATCAGCACTTGAGGGTTTAAGTTCGTATCAGAAATGTAATTTCAGTACAAAATGGCCTCTCAAATCCATACTTAATTTGTTGGTTTCAATCTTGACATTGCTTTATAAATACGAGCCTAAGTGTATGTTTCTAGTAGGTATCTAAATTTATGTTTGTATCATCCATATAACCTTTTGTGAATTCAAACGCAGACATAATTGGAATAAAAAATAATAATTTTAGGTTGGAAACCATTTTGTAAAAATATGTTTCATAGGGTTTTAAAGCTAAATTATGAATTTATGAAATTTTTGTTATCCGATTTTTCAAATGCACTGGAAAACGTAAAATAAACGACAAGATTTTCAAAAACCCCCTCGTTTTTTTCTTCCACAATGTCCTGCTTTCTCTACCAAGTACAAGAAGTAATCAGTAGGTGCTAGACCGAGGCTATGGACAATAACTTTCACTTACCCTAGATCCTGGATAGCAGCGCATTCAGTCACGTGGCACAATATTTCTTCATAATGCTGTTTAGAAGGAATTTAGTAAGACCAAAGACTAATAATATTATTTTTCATCTTAACGACGACCCCATGAACCCTGGTATCAGAGTTTTGAAACCGCTGGTAGCACATCTAATTAGGCCTCTAACGTGGTTTGAGTAACGACCCCTATCAAAGACAGCGACCGGGACCGACGCCTTAACGTGCCCTCCGAAGCACGGAATCATGTTTTCTTTTCAGACAATCTGGTGATTCAGCCTGCAATGTCCTAACCAAACTGGGGAACACCTCACAAAGTGATCAATTGACAAATAAAAACTTTGTTTTCCCCTGGGAATTGAACCTAAGACCTCCGGATAATAAGCCCATAGTTCAGACCACTAGACCACAGACGCAGTAAGAGACATAATAAAGTAGTGTTACAGATGTGGTGAAACTTTTTATGACAGTACACAATCAAGTTTATTTTTATTAAAGTACTTACCTACTCTCAACTACATACATACATACATATAGTCAAGCCTATATCCCTAATGGGGTAGGAAGAGCGTAAACGACGTAAACAAAGGTCGATCCGCCACGTCTGACAACGTTTTGAGGATTATTTTAAGATAGATTTGTAGGTATATTGCTGTAGTGACAGGCTGTCAGCCCATCGCCTAATTTACAATATACTGAAACCCTCGGATCCCTTAGCTAATTTTTACAGCATGCCCGGGAGGATATGCAGCTGGCTCATTTTATGATTTTCTCTCGCTCCCAGGCCAGCATGGAAGAAACTCTCAACTAAATGTGGAAAAATAGCACAATATTTAATCGGATAGATCAAACGTCTTACTTTAAAAAGTACAAGGCTCTGTTATCCAGACGTACTGCAACCACTCAAGAACTTTGTAAAAAGAATGTCCCGAGTCGCGAGCAAGCATAAAAGCGGGAAGAATTTTTCACACATGACCGTCTTTTATGAATTCAATGATAAAAAAATCCGTCAGATATAAATCTGCAGTTGAAAAGGTTAGGACAGTTTATTTATAATACGAAACGTCTTATAGCTATCTTATTTGCTTGCCATAATTCCGGTTTCTTCAGTACTTAAACCACATTTCCATAGTTATACAAATTATTTGTAAAAAGAAAGAGATCTTGTAAGGTTATACTCGTGAATGTGAATATTACGCTACTATTAGTGAATACGCTCTAGATACCTCATCATCTCCCTAGCCTTATCCCGTACCTCTCGGGGTCGGCTACCTTATCTAGGTGATTGAACGAGGGTACTGTTTTTTACACAGTGTGACTGCCATCTGACCTCCGTAACTCAGAAAGGAAACCAGACCCAATTCTATACTAGATCAGAGTTTTCAAGCCGCGAATGCTTAGCACTGGCCTCTGACATGGCTTAAAGACTAATATCTACTACGGTATTAAACTATATTAACCGGGACCACCAGCTTAACGTGCCTTCCAAAGCACGGGAAAAGCGCCGAATAAATACGTATGGCGATACTTGCTTTGAATTTTATCAAGTGGTGATGTCATCCTTGTATACTTTGGTATAAAAACAGCTACTCTCAACACTTTCCCAATGAGGGCTACAAAATAATTCCTAAAACCTTTAAAACATTCACCAAACCATCATACTTGTCATAAACAATCTAAAGTTTTCAAATCTAAAACGAACTTTTTTGGTAAAAGATCAAAGGTCTCATCTGAATCTACCCGCATTGCCGATTCCCCCAAAAGAAGATTTAAAGTAGGTGGCACTTATCTTGATTTAGCCTTTTTCTGTATCATTCATCAATCATACTTTCAAATGTTTGAAAGGGAGATAAGAATTCAAAGAGGCTTTTTACCGTGTTTAATGTTGCAAAACGATTTAGGTCGACACATTTTAAAAACAGAACATATTTTTATTACCTTTTAAGAGGAAATGATGGAAAAATAAATATGAAATTAGACATGCAGGTGCTCCAATGGCTTGGAATATATTTTGTGAAATTAGGAGTGTTTTGAAATTCCGTTTTTGGCCCATTTGTCATTCATTTATGTGATCGTTTCCGTAACATTTCCCTGGAGAATTTTTCGGGACGTGAAATAATTTTTATAAGAAGGAAATGCTTATTTTGAATATGAGGTGAAATCAAAAATGTTATAAACTTCTGCGTTTTGTGAAACATTATGAGCGAATTAAGCCTTGAACTTCTTGTTATACAATTACATACTTTGTAAAAGATATTATGTACATATGTGAAATAAAGTTTAAAATGATGTTATTCAATCGTAATGAAATACTTATTGCAATTTAGGCGATAGACTGACAACCTGTCACTACTGCAAAACTTTGACAGACGTGGCGGAACGACTTTTATTTAGGTCGATTACGCTCTGCCTACCCCATTAGGGATAAAGGCGTGATTATATGCATGTATGAAATACTTATTGTATGTCAAAGATATTTGATTATGTTTCGTCGGATAACCAGTGCTATGTGAGTTTGAAACAACGAAATCATTGTCTTTTATACGAGTTCAATGTCTTAGAAATATTTGCTTTAAAAAAAATTTAGAAACCACCATATTTTTATTCGTGGTACGATGAAGCAATTTCTTAGGGCACGTACACAACACATTATTCTTCTGGTGTTGCTGGTAATCTGAGGGCGATTACAACCACGATACCGGCTTGAAATATTACGCCTATTAATAAAATAATTTCATAGAACAAAGCCAGCTCAAGGTGTAATAAAACATCGCTACTGGAAGAAAGTCTAATTACTTTAGAAGGTGAAAATCTAGAGAATTCTTAAAATGTTCGTACTACCTATAAGTAGCTAGTACGAAAATTTTAACCTATAGTAATAAGTTCTTATGGTCTACCTATAGTATTAAGTAATTATTAAACTTATATATTTTCGAAACTTATTTTTCATTAAGATATAATATGCAAATAATTAGATTTTTTTGTAGATCATCTTGGTGCAAAATTGAAAAGAAATCTTTACTTAAACAAATTGTCTTTCCTTGCCACGCATCACCACAGAGAAAACGGAGACTTTAACACATTTTGTTTTTTATGATAAACAATGTATAATTTTCATTCAAAGCATCAATTTACGTTTATAAAAACGACGGTAGTAAACTGCAGTGTATAAAAGTTCTCCTATTAATTACGCTACTTTGTAACTAATAGCTTTTTTCGATAAATGTATACATTTCTAGAAAACAATGTCAATTTATTTAATGAATGCTAAGTTTTTCCGCTAGGTGGAAGTCAAATTAATAAATTTATGACTAAGTACAAGTTGCAGCCTGCTAAAGTACAGTCTAGAATAAAAGGAAAAGAACTCTTTTAAAATTTTAAATATTTTTGTTCCGTGAATAGGTCTTAGTTCGTTTTCTAAAATATAAAATCATTTTAAAAATATCGGTAGTTTAATTATTTGCAATTCATTTGATTATTGCCCTCAAAGGGCTCAATTCTTGATACCACCGGCTAAAACTAAAATTAAAATCTTAGATTTTTACTATCATTTACAAAATAATACAATTTAAAAAGGACTGGCGATTTATACTCTATGGTGTTACACTTTGTCCGATAGATTTGGACTCGCTTTTCCACGTTTACCTAGTATTTCTGACAATTTTATCCACCATAACATATGACGGTGGACAAAAATGACAAATAACGCATAAAACAACCGACTTTAAATTAAAATCCGGAGAGAATAGATCTCCTGTCCTTTTCCGATGTTTTTATTCTGAAAGTGACAAATAGATTTCAATTTTAGTTTTGGTTTTCAAATCTAGAATCGTGCCCATTATTGAACTAAACAGCGTAGCTTATGGAATCATTGACAAGAAAATTTTGAAAAATGATTGCCTTGGGTGACAAGAAAAATCCTGCTCGGCAAAAATTATGCACATTCTACGACCAACTTCTCTCACTGACTGTACCAGTATAAACGTTTATAACTTGAGGCGTTATTGTAACAGTTTTTATGGAGTCGCCATCGTTAATCTTCGTTGCAAGTACCTCCTTGTTCGGAGTAACATCTGTTCGGGCAATAATTTACAACTCTACGGCGATATTTTTTTTCTAATGGCAAACAAAATGTTAACATTCTTTTAACGATCGTTTTATAGTCTTTTTTATGTTTTTTCATCTTCATCTCAGTTGTAGATTGGTAGGTTGCTTTAATTTGACCAAAATCATTCTAATTTCGCAAAATAAGAAAAAAAAATGGTTCTGGTGATTGGTTCTACTTGAAATTTAATAGACTATTCTGTAATTAATAACTATTTTCTCGCTTTTTTTAGTAAAACAACTTCATGTTCATCTGAATCCCTTAAACTAAAGCCCATATTTTTAAACATTACTTGAGGCATTAACAGAAAGAGAGCTGTCAAGCTAGTTTGAGTCTGTATCAGAAATGTCATTTGACTACAATATGTCATGTCAAATACATACATATGGCCAAATTTATAATGAGCGCTCATGAGTGATAGCGACTTTGAGTTCGTATCAGAAATGGCATTTCAGTACAAACTGGCCTGTTCAATCCATACTTAATATTACTCAAGTTTGAGATCGCTTCATAATTACGAGCCTTAATATCGCTCTCAATCTTGGGATAGTTTTATAAATACTACCCTAAGTACCTATTCTCCTACAATACATCATCTTGATCTCCATTTCGCCATAAAAACAAGGACAAACATTTCCCTATAATGTGAAAACAAATATATATCTTTAGAAACAACGTACTTCATTTAAATAAATTGTATCAGTAGTTCAATGCTTGTGATACAATAAATTGGATCATAATGATAATTCTTCGCAAACTAACACTAATGTCAACTGTAGTGTAAACAAAGCTAACCGCAAGACAGGAGTTCCATTCCAAACCATTAGTTAATAAAGCAAACATAGACAACAAGGTAACGGCGTCCATATTGTTGTTTCATATTAGATATTGGAAAATAAGAGACATGTCATACATATCGGGATATAAAATTATAAATTACAATGTCAAAGATATAATATATAATATCAAAAGTAAAAGAGGAATTCTAAAATACAGGATGTAAAAAAAGTAATGCGTTCCTTTAAACCACGTAGTGTATTAGTGATATACAACACAAAACACACATAGAAAAAAAAAATGCATCAAACTGAAACAAGTAACCCTATATATTTACGAAACGCACACTAAAGCGCAGAGGTGCGACCGGGCAGGTGGGGTGAGGCACGCGTAGGTGGGTACTGTATGGATGCATAACTAGTGAAAAATAATAATAAATAAAAAACAGTAGTAAGTATTTTATTATTTTTATTTAATGCGTGTTTTGTGTCTTATATCACTACTACACTATCCGGTTTAAAGGAGCGCTATTCTTTTTTTACACCCTGTATAAGACACTACAAATCAAAAATATTTTACTGCAGACAGGATACCTAGGCCTGCTTTTTTTAAAAAAAACATAGCACTGTAAGTGCAAAATACTACATTCAAAAATCAAAGAGGATTACAAGGATAACACAATTTTACTTCATAAGTACATACATACATATAATCACGCCTTTATCCCTGATGGGGTAGGCAGTGCAAAAATGACCTAATAAAAGGTCGTTCCGCCACATCTGACAAGGTTTTGAGGGTTATTTATGATAGATTTGTAGGTATTGCCATAGTGACAGGTTGTCAGCCCATATCCTAAATTGCAATATTCTGAAACTCTCTGATCCCTTAGCTGGTTTTTACAGCATGCCCGGGAGGAAAAGCAGTTGGCACATTCTATGTTTTTCTTTCGCTCCCAGTCCAGCATGGAAGTACTTCATAAGTATCTTTAGATATTAGTGATCTTTGCTTGATCATTTCATACTATTGGTGAAAACCTGTAATTGGCTTTCTGTCTTGTATTAATTTTAAGTACTCTTATATTAATAGCTGTTGGTTTTCCTGGAAATACAAAATGAAAAAAATAAAAAAATCATTCAATAGTTTTAAGTTATTTGTGAGCTCTAGTTTATGTGCGGCTAATTGACGCCTATGCGTCATTGTCCTATCTACGAGCATACTTGTCAGTCGACAGCTAATTAGGTAGGTACAGTAGCCAAACGCATAAGTAGAATGAGAATGCACAAGAACCTAGCTCTAATCGCATTGCATGCAAACGTTTTTTGCACATCTCTCTTGTTTCTACGAATCGCATCGTTTGGGTTGTAGCAAGGGTATATTGATGTAATATTGTCAGATTAAATTCTGGCCAAACAGTGGTTCTGGCGCAGCTGCACGGGTTAAACTAATTTCATCTTAACATGACAAGGGTATTAGTTGGGTTGGTCCCTTTTTATAACTCAGGTCGCAAGCATACTGAACTGACTTTTGGATGGACCTTTGTTTTTGAATTGTACGCTATTTAAATACAACTAGGATCCTTTAGCGTCCTCATACCTACATACAAAATATGTTTGTTCAGATATATCTTTATAGCTACCGTTACTAATATCTAAATGGGTTGAATATAAAATTGTGTGACCATTTCATTCGTGACTTTGTAAAAACCATTTTGAATGATAAGGAGACAATTTGACAATTTGTTCACAAATAATTCTGTGATCCTTTTCATTTGAATTCCCATTGTGGAAATGATTTCAGTCATAGTGACGAAAATGAGATAGGTATATTTCCCTTATTCCGCAAAATACATAAAACAATGTTGTTCTAAGTTTAACTGTGCGAATATATGTAGGAATAAGGATCTCAAAGCTCAAATTAGAGATGTAATATGATACAAGACTGAGCTACAATAATATACTTTTGTATTCCGTATTCTCTTCCATTTCCGCGACGAGACGCAATGCACAAGCAAACAGATTCCAAACACGCTAAGCTCTACAAGATCTCTGGATCACGAAGTATAAGCCTGATTTAATACTGCTAAATTATGCAATAATTTGTCTCAAATTAAAGGCTTGTAAGTATTACTGGATAAAGGTTTGTTTCCACTGAAAAGTTGGAAAAAAATTGTCGGTGTATTGCAATTCAGAGGTTACAGACTCAACAGCCATGCCATTTCAAAGTGTGTTGCGGTAAAAGTTATATATACCTTAACAGAAGTTGTGCAAATAATTTCGACATGGTGTTTCACAGTGCATCTAAACCTATAAAAATACATTTTGTAACAAACAGATAGACCAATGTACAGTCAGCAACACTTTAGAGGTAACAGGGTCGCTCTAAACTGATGAAGTTTTCTCGGGTAATTGTTTATGCTTTTTTATGAAATTTCGTATAGTTGTGCAAGTTAATAAACTGTACAAGTATATGGAATTTTATCTAAATATGTAAATAAACACCTAAGAAAACTCCATTGCTTTGGAGCAGCCCTGTTACCCTAAAGGTGTTGTTGACTGTACGTGTCATTAGCAACATTTCAATTTGAATTTCTACCTTCGCCTAGTATTCGAGACTTGGCAAGTCGCTCGCAGAACATAAAGTTATACCTAAGCGTGGATCGCGCTAAGCCAGTGAATTCCTGTACAAAAAAAATCACACTTGCCTTATGTTCAATATAGACCGTTGGGTAAATTCCAATTCTATGTCAAGCTGGTGGACCCATACTTCCTAGTATTTGAGACTTGGCAAGATTAAAGATCGGTGTCGCTCGCAGAACTGAAAGAGGTAAAAGTGGATCACGCCAAGCCAATGAATTTCTGTACCAACAAAAAATACATTCGCCTTATGTTCAATTGAACGTTGGTTAAATTTCAATTCTATGTTAGGCTGGTGGACGCATACCTTCGCCTAGTATTTGAGACTTGGCAAGATTTAAGAGCGGCGGCGTCGCTCGCAGAACTGAAAGAGATAAGAGTGGATCCCGCTAAGCCGGTGAATTACCGCCGTTTCTTTGTACGACGACACCTTTCGCCCGAAGGTGCCAAATTCTACTATTCTGAGACTTATGGCTGGTTGATTAAATAATGAAGGTAGTTTGAGATCATATTGAAATTCTAATTCTTGTAACAATGTTACTTTTGCCGCATTTTGATACTAGTCTTTTTTCATCTTGAGCTTACGGAAGCGTCCATGCCCCTATCTGCCGTCAAACAGAAGGGCATACACTTTCATGTATTGATTTAAAAGATATGAGTGCCTGTGAAATTACCGGCACAAGAGACAAAGCAAGTCTAGAAACGTGCTTTGCAGCTGTGTCACTATAGAACGTGTTTTTAGAGTGGGGAAGTGATTAAGTGAAACATTTTACGGTGTCCACTTTCTATCGAGCGAGAGGGAATGCTTGTTTCCCGCAATTATAGCAAGGACAAAAGCATAGACAAAATTGAAAAATAAACATACATACACATTATCACGCCGTTTTCCCTAATGAGGTAGGCAGAGCGTCAACGAACTAAATAAAGTTTGTTTCGCCACGTCTGACAAAAGTTTTGAGGGTAATTTAAGATAGATTTACAAATCTACCTACAGGTACATTCCTGAAGTGACAGGTTCTAAGCCCATCGCCTTAATTGCAATATACTGAAATCCTCGGTTCTCTCAGCTGGTTTTTACAGGATGCCCGGGAGGAAATGCAGCTGGCACATTCTATGATTTTCTCTTCCTCCCAGGTAAGCATGGACTAATTTTATAAATATACACGCACAAAATTAGTAAAATTGGAGTCCAAAACGTAACTCAACCGTGTGTGCCCGAATTTATTTAAATTCGCCGCATACCGTAGCACGAGCGAGTAAAGTTACCGTGACATCATTAAGTAAGCTATAATCGTAATGAAATGTTCTTACTTCGTACTCTCTGCGTGTAGGAGAAGAAAGACTACATTACGTGACGGCTTAATCACAATTAAGATGTGCGAAAAGGATGTTTTCATTGTTCACTTGTAAGCACCTGTAAGGGGAGAAAGGTTAGAGAGTAGATATTTACCCATCTACATAATGTCACGTTATATACCTTGATTTCCTTACATAACAGAGCGTCTTCTCCCAAAATCTGTTATCGCCACACCAGACAAGTCTTGCGGGTCACTGAATAAAAGGTAGATAGTCACGAAACATTAAACCTATAAAGGTTTTTGTATATGACAGGTATTTCTTCTCTTAATAAATAATTAAATTAAATTCTAAAAAATTATCATTTTGTAACAGAATAATTTCAGGCTCAGGTACACAAACGATTCCCACCTTAAACAGTGCATCAGGCTTAATACCTTTAACTGAAACGCTTCATTAGTATTCAGCGGCGAAGCAATTGAAACTGCGGTAGTGCTCGGTCCTCCCACTCAATTTTCCTTGTTCCGTTGGCTCGAGTTATTTGCATCACAAAAACACAATGTCGAGGGTACGCGAGACCATTAATCACGCGTGGCGGAACTCCGGCGCAGGGTGAATAGCGTCAACTGCACGCGACCGATTCAGACCCAGCTGATTGAAGGCGGACTATGACGTGCAAGCTGATGTATCGAATATCATAGATTTACCTTTCTTCCATGCTGGCCTGGGAGCAAGAGAAAAACGTAAAATGTGCCAGCTGCATTTCCTTCCAGACATGCTGTAAAAACCAGCTAAGGGATCCGAGGGTTTCAGTAGGTATATTGTAATTTCGGCGATGGGCTGACAACCTGTCGTTACAGCAATATTTGACCTACAAATCTATTTTAAATAACCCTCAACATTTTTGTCAGACGTGGCGAAACTACCATTGTTTAGATCGTTTACCTTCTGTCTATCCAATTAGGAATAAAGGCGTGATTGTAAGTGTATCTTAACAGGGACTATGGCACTCGTTGTTTCTGCTGAAAGGCGTGCTGTGGCGTGCAAGCTGCTATGTCAGAACGTCGTCAAAATAATGGAATGATATTCAGAAAAGTCTTGACGCGGCGTTGAACAACATAATGTTTTTGGTCTACATCACGCTAGCTATGTAGTTAGAAACCGTATCGTAATGTCATCAATATAGTGAGGATAGCTTCCATGCTAGACTGGGAGCGATAAGCTTCCATGCTGGACTGGGAGCGATAGAATAACGTATAATGTGCCAGCTGCATTTCCCCCCGGGCATGCTGTAAAAACCAGCTGAGGGATTCGAGGGTATATTGTAATTTAGGCGATGGGCTGACAACCTGTTACTACAGCAATATAGTTCTTTCTAAACAACCCTCAAAACTTGTCAGACGTGGCGCAACGACCTTTGTTTGGGTTGTTGACGATCTACCTACCCCATTAGGGATACAGGCGTGATAGTATGTATGTATGTATGTATCTTTATCTTAGCCGGCTACTTTTCAACGATTCGGTCAGATACTTCTGATATTAAATGCAGAATGTGATCTGTAAGTATCCAAATATTGTTCCAAAAATTGCACAAACTACGGCGCACAGTGAATAAAGTAAGCTTCATGTAAACAATTCAGACTTTGATCAAAGGTGAACTGTGGTGTTCAAGAAGGCGTATAAAAATGTCATCGATATAGTGACAACCATCTTTATCAAGCTAAAGCACTCCAGTGAGTATTCTAGCATCTCCGCTGAGTGTAAAGTGAATTTATAAAAAGCAAAAAACGAAACAAACAGGATGTTATCTCATCATCCATAAAATAATGATATTTAACGTCGGTAACAAAACAAATTAGCTCGGATTAAAGTCTCATCCTTTCCTCTTCGTAACCTAACGCGACACGTAAATTAAATTGCGAACCGAAACACGGTTTTAAGTCCTAACGATAACAAAAACTGACAGTCTCTGCTTGAAAATTTACCTTGAGTTATCCACAACAATGTAGAATTTTACTTTTTATACAGTGAAATTGTCTGTGCCCATACTTTAAAAGTTTTTTAAGTGCCGGAACAAGCCGCCGTTTTAATTGCGCGAACAGGAAAGGGGAGAGATGAATGGAAGGAAACGGCAGCAGGCTTGCCAACCGCCCTACATTATTAAAACTTGCCTCTTACTCACCGCTCCACTCTTGCAACTGCGGCCATAATGAATCGCGAATCTCGAACCAACAAGAAATAATTCCGTTTAAAAAAAGTTTGATGCACAGTTGAGTGTGCGCGCTCGAGGTGAATTTTATCCTAGTTTCTGTTTTGCATTTTAGTTTCAGCAACAACGTTCTTTAATTTCGCAAGAGCGAAATAAAACATTTAACACCAACACGTATTCACTTTTCTTTGCTGCGGAAATATCGGCGTTTGATAACGTTTCGGCATTTGGACTTTGGTGACCCGTCGAGCTTTGTTGATACAGGTTGTGTTGTTTAGGTATGAGTTTTATATGCACAGGTTTGCGGGTTCAATTTCCGGTCCGGCAGATTTTTGAATGGTGAACTTTAAGCGATAGTAAAACATAGAATGTGCCAGCTGTATCTCCTCCGGGCATGCTGTAAAAACTAGCTAAGGGATTCGAGTATTTCAGTATATTGAAATTTTGGCGAAGGGCTGACAACCTACAGCAATATAGAGATATATCTTAAACAACTCTCAAAACTTGTATGATGTGGCGTAATGATCTTTGATTGGGTGGTTGACACTCTACCTACCCCATTAGGGATGCAAGCGTGATAATATGTATTTATTATTTTAAATGGGATCGTTTACATGATTCACGAGAAAAAAAAAACTGGGCATAATTTGCTACAGTTTAGCCTCCCTACGTTAATTGCAAAACAAAAGTTACTTCGCCTAATGAGTACTCTCGCCCTCTGAAAGCAGCTGGTGCTATTTCCATTTACCCGGTACAACGCAGTATGACGTATACACTTTCAGGAGCTGCTCCGCCCCCTACAAAAACAACGATGCGAGTAAACTAATTGCGTCCTTGAAACGCAACGCTACCACGATTCTCTTGTAAGGGCAACCACACATCAACACGATGTCGTGACGTCCGATGTTACGTGAATGTTGAATGTCCACGTCAATGTAAAAAATCACGTCATAATGTCCTGACGGGACATGTTGCGGCAATTTCGAAAATTCTGTCGTCGTCAACTCTATGGCTGTTCGGATCACTGTAGTGATTTTCGAAATATGCACTACAATTCTGTTGCTGCTGCAGTTGTCAGAATCGCAAAGTTGACGTAACATTGGACGTCACGACATCGTGGCGGGAATTTTTGCATTGTGTGATGTGAATATGCACGACACGAGGACGTAATGTTCAACTTTGCTGCAACGTTCAACGTTCCCGTAACATTGAAGTCACGACGCCGTGACGTGTTTATGTGCGGCCACCTTAACTCGTAAACATATTTATAAAAGGCGTGAAATACTGCAAAATAGACGACGTCGTCGTATTACCGTGGCCGCCTTATTACAGTTAGGAGCACCTCCACAATGCCTCCAGCGTGCCTTATCTGCGGAGCCGCAAGAGCCTCATAAGCCCAACTTGTTACCTCGAAACACATTGTAGCACATTATGCGCCAACGCGGTGTCGACCTAACATCCTCACGTAATAAGAATATGTGGTCTTATGAATATTTTGCTCGCGACCGACAATGTGCGATCAAAGATTACCGCTAGTGGGTTCCGCAGTTTCACGAGCGAACGTGTAGAAGGCACTTGATAGCACTCTCCTTCTTTTTATTTTACTCTATTTCTACCATGCAGCTGGCACATTCTATGTTATTCTCTCGTTCCCAGTCCAGAGCGAGAGAAAGACATAGAATGTGCTGGCTGCATTTCCTCCCGGGCATGCTGTAAAAACCAACTAAGGGGTCCGAATGTTTCAACGAGGGTTGCAATTGCAATTTAGGCGATGGGCTGACAACGTGTCACTACAGCAATATACCTTCAAATCCATATTAAATCACCCTCAAAACTTAGTCAGATGCGGCGGAACAACCTTTATTTAGGTCGTTTACGCTCTGCCTTCCCCATTAGGAATTAAGGCGTGTCTCTAAAGCACTTTATCTTTCTTCACTACAGATAAATCAGGTGATTCAGTCTTCATTGTCCTCACCAAACTGGAGAAAATCTCACAAAGCGAATTGACAAATATAAACTCCGTGGTCCCCTCCTAAAAATTGAACCCACTACCTCCAAGTCAGGAGCGCATGGCTCAGACCACTCCAGGCAGTCGATAGCACTATTTACGTCGCTGCCACGCGAACTGACTGCAAACTAATTCTCGTACCCGAACCACGTACATTCCTAACTTCGGGTTTACCTTTAACGACAACTCAGTTCTATACTTGATAATAGCTATTTTGAAGTCATCTATTTAGTTTACGCTCCGCTTAGTCGAGGTGAACGAACGTGTTTCAGTAAACTGTCGAAAAGAACTAAAATAAAGTTAGTTTTATAAAATAAAATCATGTTGAAAATACAAGGTATATACCAGATGCTTTCTCTCTCCGGGTAGACTTTAAAAACCAAAAGGTGAGTCAGTGTAGAGTCGTGAATTTCAGTGTACCTACTGCAAAATAAAATAAGACCTAGTTCCTGGGAGAAGGCAGTGTTAAAATCTCGATAAGAGCCAGCCTTGCCACGTCTGATGAGATGAAGAATTTTAATTTGGAATGTGTTCTGCTTTTGTGTGTTTTTCAATTTTGCAATGTTCAAAAACCGATGGGCCCATTTAGCAAGTTTTACAGTGTGCACAGGAAACGAGGCAGATGGTACATTCTATGATTGTATCCCAGTCCACCAAAGAACCTTCGATCACTCTTAGTTATAATGCGGGTGTTTAGAAAAGATTAAGGCTAAGTATACGCCGCTAGGGACGTCAATCACACAAGGGTTGGTCCACGATGAAAGTGAAGGGTGGGATTATAAGGGTCTAATACTCATAGGCAACAGGATTATTAATATTCAGGGCCACGGCTGATGCCCTTAATTTACTTTCTTTGGTATTAAATTACGAGTCCGTTTTTGTAAGCCCCCAATGATATAACGGGATTGTTTACGGAAAGTTTCGCGCTGTGATTCTGGATGTGTTTTGTTAACGAAATTAACACGGGTGGAATGGATTTGTAAAATTATGCGAAAAGAATTGGTAATAAACTATTATTGAGGATTTTTAGCACTCACAATGCTATTTTTAATTGATAAAATATGAAAGAAATAAAATAATAAATTCGTTTCTGGCAGGACTCGAACATGCGTCTCTGGAATGCCGGTCCACTACTCTACCAACTGAGCTACAGAAACGGTAGCAGGAAGGACGAATTTATCTTAGTCTTTTTAGCATCCATGGTGGCGACGTTGGCGACATCTAGCTATGTAGTTTAAGAACTACGTAGAGCTTGACCAGTCCAAATTAACGTCGCTATGACGTGTGCATAAGAATAAAAAAATATTATATAGTAATAAATTACGTTTACTCTTAGGTACTATATAAATTACCTTTACCTATGTTCATTATTATTTCTTGAAAAGCAATTGCATTTTATCAGTCATCATTCATAGTCAGTAAGACTACTTACTTACTTAGTAGTATGCTTGCCTTATACTACGAACTATAAGGTAAGTAGACAAAAATCACAAAAATAAAACAGTTTAATCAATCGAAAATATCTTGCATGTTTGTAAATTTATTTATATTAAAGGGTATATTAAAAGTTTTGTATAATCCATAAAATTGTCTTCCATGCTGGAATGGGAGCGAAAGAAAAACATACAATGTGCCAGCTGCATTTCCTCCCTGGCATGCTGTAAACTCTAGCTAACGGATTCCAGGGTTTCAGTATATTGCAATTTAGGCGATGGGGTAACAACCTATCACTACAGCAATATACCTACAAATCTATCTTAAATAACCCGCAAAACATTGTCAGACGTGGCAGAACATTGTAGTTCGTTTATGTCGTTTACGTTCTGCCTACCCCGTTAGGGATAAAGGTGTGATTATATGTAGTTAATATGTATGTATTTAATTTGTATGGAGACTGCACCTGTGACCCTTTCCTCACTAAAATAGGCATTCAACGTACAAATAGACATTCAGACACAAATCCCACCTCGAAATGTTCCCGCTTGCACTGTCACACTAAACCCCTACACAGAAACAGGACAAAAGCAGATTCACGCTATTTACCGAAACAATCAACCGACTGTTCTTCTGCCAGCAGCAAAAGCCAACTGCGAATTTACTACTGGATACATAAGCAAGAACAAACTTATCTTAAACCTGATATAGAAGCTAAGTCTTTGTGCGGTGAATTTTCTAAAACCAACTGGCAAAGGTAAGAAACAAAATATTTGTAATGTTTAGTTTGATAAACTGTTCTTTTGCCAGTAGCAAAAGCCAACTGCAAATTTACTACTGGATACATAAGCAAGCTCAAACGTATCTTACAGCTGATATAGCCTGGGAGCGAGAGAATGAATTGAATGAATGAATTGAATGAATTTCCTGAATTTCCTCCCAGACATGCTGTAAAAACGCGATGGGCTGACAACCTATCACTACAGCAATATACCTGCAGATCTATCTTGAATAACCCTTAAAGCTTTGTCAGACGTGGCGGAGCGACCTTTTTTGGGTCGTATGTGCTCTGCCTACCCCATGAGGGATAGAGGCGTGATTATATGTATGTATTTATGTAAATATGTGTGTGTACTGTGTATGTTAAAAAAAAAAACAAGAAATGGCCCATTTTTCAGGTTGTGAAGGTCCCACCAGAACTCTCTAAAATAAATGAGCTGACATTTTGATTCACGATTCAATCAAAGGCCTATATTTTTAGATTTTGGAACAATGGATTTATATGTCCTTATCGGCGCGAGTAAATTTAAATAAACTCTCAATTCAATTTGTTATCTGTCCTTTACACATTGTTTCGCGAGAACCTAATCAAGCTGGCGAAATACACAATGGACTTGATTTCGATATCTGTTAATTAAAATCAATCCTTTCTTTGTTTTAAATTCGCTGCGATGAAAAGAAAATATAAATTTTGAAGCGAGTCAAGTGTTGATAAAATTAACCACAATACCCGTATAAATTATGGAAATGACAGATCGTGAGGCAGTCAAACATTATAGTGATATTGGCGTCGATTCTCGCGACATAATCCTAATTCTAATTCTTAGCTAGTGCTGTCAGTTTCTTAACTTTGACGTGAAAACAGAATAGCAAATAAACACGTGAATTTGACATTCCTAATCTGACATTAGATTGCTTATTTGACGTAAAATAGCATACTCTATACTCAGTTCTTATTCTTTTTTTTATAAATTGCTTTACATCTCTATATTTAGGAGAGACGTATTTCGCCAACAACGACTAGGAAATCACTCAAACCACACAAGACACTGTTCGGTAGAATAATTTTGACAACAGGAGAGTATCAAGTCAGGATCACCTAAAACAAGTAACATTGATATGCAACTGCTCAGGACAACAACAAAAAAACAAAGCATATAATAAAATGTTATGATATAGAAAGGATGATGAGTATAGAAGAAGATAAACATAGGAAAACACTAAATAAATAGAAATAAAATAGATACCTTATTATCAGAGATAGAAAATTATAATTTGATATCATGAATTTCAATATATTTAATAAGATATTTAATAAACGGTGAATATGAATAAGTAAGAAGAGACTGGAAATTAATAGGCTTTGGTATATCTTTCGGCAAAACATCATATAAAGAAAATGAATATCTTCTGCAATTTAAAAAAATGTGAACTGCATCACCGTCCTCCAATCCACATTCGCACAAAGTGTGATCCCGAACTCTTATTTTTGCCATAAAGACTGGTATAGTTGAATACTCATGTCAAAGTCTACATACTATAGAAATAGCACGTTTACTACACAGCCTGAATCGATAAAACCAAGGTTTAGACAGGACTTCCAATTGAATATTTCCATAATATTTGCCCTTTTGCTGTCTTGATGTATTCCTAGTTTCCTGCGAAGTTTCCTTCATATCAACTCCAGCCGTAGATTCTTCTTCTTCTGTCGAGTGGATATCGAGTCTATGGACTTGATGAACCCTGGTGTCAGAGTTTTTAAACCGCCTAGTAGCACAACTATCAGGCCTCTGACATGGTTTTGTGTAACGACCACTATCAAAGACAGCGACCGGGACCGACGGCTTAACGTGAAGCACGAAATCTTTTTCTTTTCGGACAATCAGGTGATTCAGCCTGCAATGTCCTAAATTCTTAAATATCAACTTTGTGTTTCCCCCCCTGGGAATCGAACCCAGGACCTCCGGATCGGGAGTCCATGGCACTAGCCACTAGACCACGCAGCCTTAGATGAAAGATTCCCACTATAATAAATATAATGAGTTTGAGAACTTGATTGTATTGCATCCTTTGCCCATGTATCTGCCCATTCGTCACCGGAAATTCCGCAGTGGCCTGGTATCCAAGTTAATGTTACATCTAAACTTTTAGTTTCGCATTTACATAATAAGTCTTTAATTTTTTGAATTAATAGGGAACATAATTTTGATGTAAATATATTACTAAAAGTTGCCAATGAACAACTTCTGCTATCAGAGAATAACATAGATTTACATATTTTATTAGCTTCTACAAATGAAATAGCCTCATACAACGCTAAGGCTTCGAAAGTAAATACTGACTCCTGTGGAGGACATCTAGATTTTAAAATAATATTGTGTTTCGGGCTTCAAACGGCTACACCTACATAACCATCAGTTGAAAGCTTAGACGCAGATGCAGATGTATATATCGCAATATAATCTTGATAATGTTCACGCTGACTAAGAAAATTACTATTAGCGTTGGAGCCCTCCTTCGTAACACCAAAATTTAAAATATTCTAAGGAGACATTACTAAAGTTTTATAATCAAATTCATAAATAAAACTGATAGAAGAACTAAAGACTTTGAAAGGTAATTTTTCAATTTTATTATAACTGTTAATCATTCTCAGGGATTCTTTAAAAGACCAATACGGATTATTTGAAACCTCCTCGGAAAGAGCCTCTAGACGCGAAACAGTTCTTATTCAAAGCGTCTTATGTCAAAGTAGGAATGTCAAAGTCATGTGTTCATTTGCTATCCTGTTCTAATTTCAAAGTTAAGAAAGTGACAGCGCTAGCTAAGAATTAGTTAAGGAATAGTGCGTCCAGAATTGCCATCATTACAATAATAATTTTATTATTTTTACATAAATCTATTCTTATTATATTAATATGGAAACCTACCCAAGACCATTAAATACACTCCAGAAATCACCATAAAAAACGATTGAGAGACTGACTTGATTGTATTGCATCTTTTGCCCATGTATCTGCCCATTCGTCACCGGAAATTCCGCAGTGGCCTGGTATCAATGCTAATGTTACATCTAAACTTTAAGTTTCGCATTTACATAAAAAGTCTTTAATTTTTTGAAATAATGGGGAACATAATTTTGATGTAAATATATTACTAAAAGTTGCCAATGAACAACTTCTGCTATCAGAGAATAACATAGATTTACATATTTTATTAGCTTCTACAAATGAAATAGCCTCATACAACGCTAAGGCTTCGAAAGTAAATACTGACTCCTGTGGAGGACATCTAGATTTTAAAATAATATTGTGTTTCGGGCTTCAAACGGCTACACCTACATAACCATCAGTTGAAAGCTTAGACGCAGATGCAGATGTATATATCGCAATATAATCTTGATAATGTTCACGCTGACTAAGAAAATTACTATTAGCGTCGGAGCCCTCCTTCGTAACACCAAAATTAAAAATAATCTAAGGAGACAATACTAAAGTTTTATAATCAAATTCATAAATATAATTGATCGAAGAACTAAAGACTTTAAAAGGTAATTTTTCAATTTTATTATAACTGTTAATCATTCTCAGGGATTCTTTAAAAGACCAATACGGATTATTTGAAACCTCCTCGGAAAGAGCCTCTAGACGCGAAACAGTTCTTATTCAAAGCGTCTTATGTCAAAGTAGGAATGTCAAAGTCATGTGTTCATTTGCTATCCTGTTCTAATTTCAAAGTTAAGAAAGTGACAGCGCTAGCTAAGAATTAGTTAAGGAATAGTGCGTCCAGAATTGCCATCATTATAATAATAATTTTATTATTTTTACATAAATCTATTCTTATTATATTAATATGGAAACCTACCCAAGACCATTAAATACACTCCAGAAATCACCATAAAAAACGATTGAGAGACTGGCTTACTTGCGCCAAATTTTTCACAAAGCATGGTTGTGTAACCACTGTAGGAATGAATACGAGATTGCTTCTGAGAGCATTCTATTTCCTTCGATCAGTGAATTGTAAATGTGAAAAGGATATCGCGATGAAGTGCTTGTATTGTATGTAGAATCCTTGGAATATATTTACCTTATCTTGCCCAAGAATAATCTAAGGTCTATTGTTGATGCTCCCATATTATACTTTTCACGACTTACCATTGTCCATTTTAAGGAGAACCCTTCAAATAATCAAAAGGAAATGATCTATTCCCGTCTTGGAAACGGGCGCAGAATATTTTATAATATCTACATTACAATGGTTATCGAGTAATATCGAAGGTCATAAACAAATTCAAGATCCTTTGCATTTTCCATCTAGACATAATGATTAATTTCACTTTATTAATTGTATACTTGTGCGTAAGTTAAACTCAAGAACCAAATGTGTACAACTCTACGAACAAATTAAAAAATCTATTATTAACATTGTCGTGATCCCTATAAATTAAAAAAAAATTGCCAGTTTGTTCAATTATTCTTCCCTACTGGACTGGGAGCGAGAGAAAAACCTAGAATGTGCACGCTGCATTTCTACCCGGGCATTCTGTAAACACCAGGGATCTGAGGATTTTTGTATAGTACAATTAAGGGGATGGACTGATAACCTGTCACTCACTTCAGCAATATACCTACAAATCTATCTCACTATTTAATAACCTTTAAAACTTTGTGGCAGATTGACCTTTGTTTAGGTCGTTTACGCTCTACCTACCCCATTAGGCATTAAGGCGTGATTATATGTACGTATGTTCAATTATTTAGGTACTTGATGCTTTTATAATAGTTGTATCTGTCTTGTAGCATTTTCTCTATAATTTGATTAAACTCGGTAATACCATGGTATAAGTGAATTTCTCCTCGCCGGTTTGCTCGACGATGGTATAATTAGATACGTCGTTAATTAGAGCTACCTCCACAAGAGCACTCTAGGGCGCCTTCGCTTACTTTCTACCAAATAGCTCTCTCGCCGTCTTCGCCAAAAGTGGTAAAAATTATAATAATTTAGCATAAACTTCCATGCTGGCAGTGATTGAAAAATATAGAATGTGCCAGCTGCATTTCCTCAGGGGCATGCTGTAAAAATGATTTAAGGCTTTCAGTGTATTGCAATTAAGGCGATGATGGGCTGATTACCTGTCACTATAGCAATACACATTTCAGTCTAAAATTATCCTCAAAATATGTCAGACGTGGCGGCACGACCTTTTCTTTGGTTGTTTACGCTCTGCCTACCCAATTAGGGATAAAGGCGTGATCACATGTATGTATCTATGTTTGTATTTTCGGCAAAAACTTTTTTGATGGATTTGCTCTTGATTCCAGTCTAGGTCAGAAGTAACAGAAACAGCAGAGTCGATAGTGATACAAGCTAACCTAAGTGCAGCAACACACAGGCGTTACTTACTGAGCGCGTACTGGCAGGGGGATGCGCCGACGTAGATTTCATCTCTATGCGGTAGAGCGTAAGGTGATGCACATGTGTTTTGTGGGCAATGCAAAAACATTGACAGCGTGTTGAGCGTAACCTTGCGCGCTGTAAGTTACGCCTGTGTGTTGCTTCCCTAAGACAACGCTGTTTTCTTCCAAATTGTAAATTTGTAATTCACAATACATTGTTGTTGGTCCTTAAAACAATAAAATTTGAATGTTATAGCGAATAATCGAAGTCGCAAGGTCTTATTACAACGTATGCCCGCTTATTTCGCCTTTTTTCATTCAATATTTTGTAAGAGGTTGGAGATTTTATATTACGGTTGTAAGGGTCGTACCGTCTCTCCATTTGTGGTTGTATTTGACCCAAATTTGTCCAAATGCGGACACATTTTCTTCGTCTCTTCACTGAATAGTCTTTTTTATGGAAATGATTCTTCCGTAGGAACATGTTGTTACTCATAAATTTGTTTTAGTTCTATAGTAATTGGAAAACTATTTACAGGCACAGGCAGGCACGAGTAGGTATTGTTTTTATGAAGAGTCTACTAAGAGAGAATAATAGTCTACTAAAACTACAATAGTCTATTCAAATAAATAATTACTTTGTTCATTTTTCCAATCCAATCGCATGCTTTTTCAAAAAACTAATCACCCACCCTCTATTAAGTCAACTGATACCAACCCATTCAGAATTTTAATAGAACTTTTATTAAAACAAACAAATTAAAAATTTTATGCCCTGAATTTTCAAATAAAAAAGCAGTTAAAATTACTGTACTACCGCCCTGGCCTACATATCGGAAATTGCTAATATATTACTTGGGGAATTTTATGTTTCCGTGCTTTTTATGGGCTCATATATTGGGCTTATTCCATGCTGATACCATATTTTATGGTCTCAGTTGGTCTTTCACCTGGGCATAAAAACACATTGGCTTGGTGAGTGCATTCAAGTCAGATGGGGGTGGAATGTACTTTATGGAGGTATTACTTATAGTTTTAAGAGCCCGATGGTGTAGTGGATAGGGCCGCCGCCTCCTGAGCGGGGAGGTCTTTGTTGGAATCCCACCACGTACCAATGTGTTTTTCGGTTTTCGAATTTCATATGTACGTTTATTTGGCGCTTTTTCTGTGCTTCGGAAGGCACGTTAAGTGGTTCGTCCCAGTTAAAATCGTTTAATACCGTCGATATTAGTCGTTAAGCCATGTCAGAAGTCAGTGCTAAGCATTGGCGGCTTGAAAACTCTGACCTAATCTAGGATTGGGTCTGGTTTCCCTTCTGGGTTGCGGAGGTCAGATGTCAGTCGATCTATGTAAAAACAAGTACCCTCGTTCAATCCCCTAGATTACGTAGCCGCCCCGTCACGTCATCATGACTTATAGTTTTAGTTCATGGTCTTTATCGGGTAATTTTTGTTTCTGTTATTTCGTTCGATTCAATTCTAATTAAGTACTTACCAATATGGAAAATGAAACAGTTATACCTTGTTTTATTCGTCCATGGTTATACCATAGAATCTGAAGTATCTTTATCTTCCACGACAGGTACGTTGCTGCTAAAAATGACGTTACTTAATAATAATATTAGGCCCACATTTTTATTGATTATTCTTTAGTATCCTCATGAGTATTAAATAAATTATTTTATTCTTAACCAATACAGAAATATAGGTGTCTCATAAAATAGTTATTATTTTATTGTAATAAAAAGAAAACACGCTTCAACGCTGACCATAATACTCACGACTATGAAGAACAAAATTACTGGAATTTGTTATTGTAGGAAAAACCATCTTGCAGCTTTAGTTCAGCGGCAGCCTGAGGCTATTTGAACGGCGACATGGAGAGACGGTTCCTTTTGCGTTCCTTTCCTAGCTACGGATTTATGCGGACGACTTTTTTATCATCGAATTCATAAAAGACGGTCATGTGTGAATAATGCTTCCCGCTTTTATGCTTGCTTTCAACTCGGGACATTTACTTTACAATGTTTTCTAGTGCTTTGGAAAAATCTTGAGCATGGATCATTGCACAATGCTTAATAAAGCTATTTTACTTTCTAGCTCTCAATTTATTTGAGTGTTTAGTATAAAATATAGAACGTTTATTTTATTTTAAAAATGGTATTCGTTCCTTCCATCCGGTGATTTGTTCATAAACTTCAGAAATTTGTTTAATACCCTTTTTATTTCAAGAAAAGAAAGAAAATAAAGCGTTTATATTACATACGCTGCATATAAAACGAAGCAACTAAACCTATTACAAATGTGTTATAAGAGCTTAGATACGGTGTTAGGAAGATATATTAGCTTGGTGTGCGTGACTGCATGTGCCGCAAAACTCGGTAAGTGAAAGTTATTGTCTGTTGTAAGTCCTGCATAGATAGCAATATTAGCAATTAACATAAAAAGATTTTGTATTACATACATACATACATACATAAAATCACGCCTTTATCCCTTACGGGGTAGGCAGAGCGTTAAACGCCTCCTAAAAGGCGCTTCCGCCACGTCTGACAAAAATTTAGGGCAATTTTAGATTGTAATTTGTATTGCTATAGTGACAGGTTGTCAGCCCATCGCCTAAATTACAATACACTGTAACCCTCGAATCCCTTTTGCTGACTTCTACAGCATGCCCGGGAGGAAGGGCAGCTGGAACATTCTATGTTTTTCTATCTCTCCCAGTCCAGCATGGAAGTAATTTTTATTATGATTTTGATTTTGTATTATGTTACTGCAAAAGCCTGAAGTACGGTAAAGTGAGGTAACCTCTGTTGGTTATCAACACAGGTGAATGATGAAATACACATTTCATAACGTGTTTGGCCAGCCGTCTCGTAGTCGTAGTAATACAGCCGGGTGTAAAAGACGTAAAAGCAGTTTTTTTAAAGCTTTTATACATTAAAAACATACATACATTTATAATCACGCCTTTATCCCTAATGGGGTAGGCAGAGCGTCAACGACCTAAACAAACGACATTACGCCACGTCTGACAATTATTAAGTGTAATTTTAGTTAGATCTGTGTATTGCTGTAGTGACAGGTTGTCAGCCCATCGCCTAAATTACATGCCAGGAAGGGGATGCAGCAATCACATTCTATGATTTTCTATCGCTCCCAGTCCAGCTTGGAAGCAAAAAAAAACACAATAACGCAATAATAACAATATATTCAATACAACAATAATAATATATTAAAAACACAACTACTATAACTAGCCACAACAGTCCACTTTGGACAATAAAATGTAGCAGAGGACCACAAACAACCTACGGTTACTTACGACTACAATACGGCTTACTTAACATGTTGTGAAATGTTAATTTCAAGTTTTATTACATCTCAAGTAAATACTAGAATTTACCAAGTGAATGGTGGTCCGAAGTCCGAAATAAACATTGATCACAATTATTAATCCTATTTGGTTGGATAATGGATTTGGTAATCCTATAATTTTCCAAACTTCGGACTTTTACAGTACCATTAACAATCCGTGATCATAGTAGAGGAGACTGATCCAAAACCGTATAGCTAAGGATAAAGGCTTATAACACGATAACAAATAAAAAAAAACAATCATGATTTTTAATAGACTGTTAATAAAGGAACATTTTGTTTGTCAACGTATACGTAGGTATATCTCATAACATAAAAAAAAATCAATAGCAAACCCTTCGAAAAGCCGGCCCCGGGGGTATCCAAAACCGTATACTATATACGAAGATCAACGATTAACAATGCGGGCGTGATATTAAAATTTATCACGATCATTTGGATCCAATCCTGTGTAGCTTTCTTACAACTATCTTTTAAATGACAAACATATGCAGAATCATCGTCCAACTGACTTTTATCATATTCGTTTTTTAAGTTTAGTTTTTAAGTTTTCATCATAACTCTCAATTAATTACTGTAATATTTTTTAATTTCCTGTCTAACAAGGCTGACGGAGATTAATAGTAGGTCTACGTTTATGACTGTTTAAAATTTTGTTTAGTTCAAGTCAGCTTAGCTAACGGTTTGCTGTTAGCTTAACATAATAAACAAATGCAAATCTCAGTTAATTCAAGGACTGTCACTAAGATTACAGTATAACACTTACCTGGCATTAAGTTGTATAAAACAATTTCCACTTTCGTTTACTGCAGAAATAATATCAAAACCTCTCCAAACAATATTTTTTTGACAACTCAAATATGAATTTTCTTACGTCGATAATTTAATTTTGTTGCTAATGACTTATGATCGGTGTTCCAGCGATCGCAGTTTATTTTTTCTGAAAATTTTAATTAATAACGGTAATTAGTGCACCGTACGGTTTTACCCCGGTTTGCGGTTTTAGAATAGTCTTTCATTAGGTTCTCAGTAGCAAAGATTAGACTTGGTAAGTATAAGAAAATTTTCCTGTGAAGCATGAGGATTGAGTTCAGCAGGGTTCCAGGAACCAAGTTTAATCTCTAATGGTGGTCGTTTATCGTGACCTCGGGGAAATGCAAACTCAAATTAATTCAGTATCAACTCGTAGAGATCTGATTGAATCTGATTTCTAGTATTTAGTGTATTTTCATAGATATTAGATGAGCGTGTTTAATTTTATTAGTCGGTCATTAATTTTAGATACAACTGATTTAATGATCTCTTTTACATAGAAAAAAAAAACAAATTAGATCCTTTATTTCAGCTTTAATTGAATAATCATCAGTTTTTCTTACATAATTCATTCTCCTCAGCAAAAAATGTGATTTCATACAAATAACAATTAGTATCACGTTGACATAGTTTAATAATAAAGCAAATATCGTTTACTAGTTCTTGGAATCTTGTTCTACATATAATTTCTAGCAGTCAGTTATAGTTCAATGGAAGCTGGAGTGTGAAATAGCAACCAATCTATCTATCAACGCTTCAACAGCACTAAACGAACTGCCTCCATGGTCTAGTGACTAGTGCCATGGGCTCTCGATCCGGAGGTCCTGGGTTCGATTCCCAGGGGGTAAAACACAAAGTTGATATTTGAGAATTTATCACTTTGTGAATTTTTCCCCAGTTTGGGTAGGACATTGCAGGCTGAATCACCTGATTGTCCGAAAAGAAAAAGATTTCGTGCTTCGGAGGGCACGTTAAGCCGTCGGTCCCGGTCGCTGTCTTTGATAGTGGTCGTTACACAAAACCATGTCAGAGGCCAGATAGTTGTGCTACTAGGCGGTTTAAAAACTCTGACACCAGGGTTCATCGGGTCCATAGACTCGATACCCACTCGACAGAAGAACAGCACTAAAGAGTATCTACCTATCTGGTACAACTTTGAATCAATCGACTTTTGTATTGACTCATAGAACTTCTAACGTCCACATTTAAGACATTTATTTAAAAATCTTTACTTTTAGAAAACGGGACTTTTTATAAATTAATTTACCTTACATTTTTTTTAAATTAATTCGATGGTTATACCACAGATTTTTAAATTTAATAATAAAAATACTGAAAGTCTAGAGATATTCTTGTCCTGAGCAAAAGTGTTTAGCGTTTCAACCAACAATTAGTTGCAGTAAATTAATTAATATGAGGGCAGCAACACACAAGCGTTACTTACTGCGCGCAAGGTTGCGCTCAACATTCTGTCAATACTTTTTGCATTGCCTACAACACAAATGCGTCACCTTACGCTCTACGCGCGCGTACTGGCAGAGGGATGCACCTGAATCATTTTAAAAATATCATTCGTCGTCAGTTCCACTTGCCAAATTTATGAAGTTAAAATTAAGTATTGTGGTAGCCGGACTACCAGGTAATATTGAAAAAATATTTTTGATACTTCTTCTTTTCAAGTCGATGGAAATAAAAAATATTTAAACTGCTTCAGACCACTGCGAAGCCCCGCGCACTACGTTATTAAATATTCACGGAGCTTATTTTAAATATGTCTGTACAGAATTCCTACAATGCGTGTCGATCGTTGAAGCGATTTTGCGGTTAGATTTATCTGAGTCGTGTATTTTGTGAATGAATGAGCGTTCTGCGGTCCCAGTCCTATTGTGGCCAAATGTAATATAACATCGCCTTGACATGACCGATGCAGTTTATCCTCGAGTTATGTGTGTTTGTGTGTGGACGTTTTCATAGTCATGGTTTACATAAGTCAAACATCTGAATTCGGTGAGCCATAAAATAGATTCACTGTTCTATTGGCACCAAAACTGAAGACAAAGACCCGATACGACCAAATTATCAAGAAAAACGAGAATCTAAGCAAATCAATGGACTTTGTGTATCACAAGCTTGTACCTTCGTAAAATAATGGATATATATATATATATAAAATATCAGGTAGCAATAATATTATATATTTTTATTATATATATATAATATTATTGCTACCTGATATTTTTTTAGTAAGAACTCTCTTTTCACTGCATTAAATAAATGTATTATGCTCCTATTGTACGATTAGATAGACTATATTAATATTACAAATTGCGTGTTAATATTTCGATTATAACAATTTATTTTAAAGCAACCTTTACGCTCCAATATTTACAGTTGAACGGCGTTAAATAAGGGCGATATATTATTATGCAAAACATGTTAGCGAACCGAGTATGATATCAAAAGTCACGTTGAAAGCACAAAGCACTTTAAGTTTATTAAATTAAAGCAAACACTGTAATTTTGTTACATAAAATGTTATTTAAAAAATACTAGCTACTTTACCAGGCGTTTTAGGCCAGGTTTAGCTGGATTATGCAGATTTAGTTGCCTGCAGGTAAATAGCGGTTAATCGGGCAGTAGAAACGCCTCATCAGCGACACGCCACTGACCGTCAATGTACGCTTGTATCGCCCAGTCATTGGAAGGCCTTGTATCACACGTATTCGTAACTGATGGTACGTAAAGAGACATCATTTTAGGCTAGGTTTAGCACGATAAATGCAAAGTTTAGTTGCTTGCAGGTAAATAACGTTTATAAACGCCTCATCAGGGGCTCGCCGCCACCGACTGTCAATGGAGGCTTGTACCGCCCAGCCATTGGAAGGCCTTGTATCACACATAGTTAAACCTGATGTTTGTTGAACGCGTCAGTGATTTTTTTATGGTGCTTACTAAGTACCGCAAGCCAACCCCGTGAGATACGGGATAAGGCTAGGGAGATGATGATGACTAAGTACCGCATTAGGCAGCTGTAGTCTAAACATATGAACCCTAGGCTTGCGATTTGGAGGTTATTCGTTTATTGAAAAAACACACAGATATAATATTATTGCTTGCACATCCTATAGTTTAAAAAAAAACATTGTTGTACGTCGACTCATTCTTTGAACAAGAGATAGGAAACAAATGTATTGTTTTGATTTTTCTAATCGAAAAGTACCGACTTTGTTAGTTTACAGAAGGAAAAAAGAAGACTGTCTCATATTCCTTTGAAATTGATTATTAAAACTTTGGCTTTAGTTGCTTTCTGGTGCTAGTTTACACAGGGCTATAATCATGAATTGACCTCAAAGCCAAATCATCACAGAGGTTTCTTGTTATACATACAACCTACCCTTAGGTAGTTAATGTACACTGAACATGTTAGTAAGCTACGGTAAACCGCACGGTCGCATACGTTCTATCGTAGCAGTGAATGAATAGAGACGTATACGTACAGTTTGATTGCTGGCATCATGGTTATGACCTCAATGTTTGGAACACATGTTTCGAGAGTGTTACCAGAAAGCTATGTTTGTTGGACTCAATGGTGATAAAGTTCTTCCTTTCCGTCAGGTGAAGTAAAATGATATTATTTTGGGGTTATATTAAATTACAGTAATTTACAGTTATAGTTATGATAAAGTTTATAGTGTTTACGTCACTCACACACGAGTCATCAGGCGCCTGACTCCAGTCATTTGCATCTCAACACTGCATCGGCCGGTGTTATTTTTACATGGAGATTACAGTGTTTACGTCATGATATTTGAAGCGGTGTAAAAGCGGTGTGAATGTGTGCTCGACGTGTCATCAGGTGCCTGACACCAGTCATTTGCATCACAACACTGCATCGGCCGGCTTTTATTAATCACCGGGAATTCACTCACTTGAGCCCCGATTGGGTACTCGAGAGTTTTGAATATACATTTTGTCGTTTCAGTGCATATACTTACGTGTTTGGCATACAAAGTTGATTTCGTATCGTGTATATTTGTGAGAAATATTTTAATTTGCTTAATGTATATCGCAATTGTATAGTTATTTCCAGTATTAGTATACAGGAAAACAACCGCGGGTACCTCCTTTGTATTTTATCGATACCAGTCCAGAATGGAAGTTTTTGCAGTTTATTCAATAAAAAAAACTGTATATTAGTATAAAAAAGGAAGAAAGATTTCCCTTCGGTGAACTCAGCTTTGATATGCCACCCGCACAATCCCGTCACTTCTGGGTCTCCGGTACACTCCTAGAATATACGCAGTGCCGGAGAAGCTTTGTGCTCTTCAAACATAACAGTGCTATTTTATGTGATAGAAACGCAAATAAAATAATACTAAAGGAATATCCTGTTGTTGCCGTAAAGGGTGGAGCTAATATTCCTTCGTTACTAGTGGCAAAGCAACACATTCGTAAATAGTTTTTAAGATGCAAGACGCTAGAAATGTCCCGTGATCAGACTACGGGATATTTCCTGGGTGAAAAGCGTTTACTGGGAATATTTTTTTTTTGTTATACCCACCAATTCAGCACCCAAGCGTAGCATTGCTACGGTAGCAAGCATGACAGTTATAGCCATATAAAAGTACCTTCCTGACAAAACCGGGCTAACATGCGCGCCACGACATAATTTTGTCACCACGCGTTGCGAACTTTACACTGAGTAATGCTATGATTTAGACATAGAGTAGTTTCGTGCGCACGACAAAATGTTAGAATAGCAGGTTTCATCGGGCCGTTGTTCGACTGAAGAATCCACTCGCTAAGAAAAATATAGGTAAGAATTATTACGGGTTCTTACAACGATTACCTATCGATAATAATGTCTAAAAGTTATAGTGAAAATCACCGCGAATGTTTTAAATTAAATATAGTTAGGTACCAAACCTCAAAGGTTTTTAAGTATATAAACTAATATTCATATTACTTTTGCATCGTTAACAAACCACACACACGCCAGCTCATGCAAGCTAAGCCTGCAAAGCCCAATAAATTAGCTCTTCTTAAATATTTAATCCCGACACTTTGACGAAGCGAGCGAGGGAGGGAAATTTACAGCTACTCCTAAAATTACTCGCTCTTACGTTACGAGAGGGAAATAAAATCAATAAATCATTCCGCCCCCGAAAATGTATGAGCGGTTTTCAATAAAAATATTTTAATAGCCCTTTGAATAATGTCATAATGGCTTTCCGTAGGTAACAATGGGGGTTCCGTCCACCGGCGGCGCATTGTCATGCTCTCAACACGCCACCAGTGGAAAATGGCTCCTCAAATGATTGCTTTTATAAACTTAACAAGTGACGTCTCCTTTTGAATCGTAAATTCAAATACTAGAGCGGTATTTTTCGAAGAGTATTTTATTTTGTCCTTTGATGATGTCGATGCGGGTATGGTAAATAAAGTATTGAGTATTGTCATGAAGTAAATACGGTTTTTAACAACCAACTGCGTTCAGTTTTATTATTATTTTGTACTACACATTATTACTACAAATGCTAGTTGTTCTATTTCTACTAAATTGATAGTTCCCAGTCTCGTGCAGGTTTAAAATAGAATCACCTTGTCTAATGCCGTATAAGTAAAGCATGGCACACTTGACATCGTGCCCGGCGTGCCCCAACACCTGCACACCAGCGGATTTAATGGATGGCAGCTTATCCGTAACTCAAGTTGCTAAATTATGATGTAATTTCTTGTGTTCCATCGACACGCCAAGAAGAAGAAGAAGTAGAAGGACTAAGTCGGGAATAAACAGCAGAGTTCCCTGTTATAAAATCTCAACTGCACTCCTATCTGCCTGCCAAAGGTAGTGAGTATGGAAAATGCATCACAAGTTGTTAATTTTTCAAAACATTAAGATAATATAGGAATTTGTTTCTGTTTTAAGCGTTTGAAACAAAAACAAACAGATTTCTCCCATCCCATAAGTACCGTTCAACAATTCGACAATCGTAAGAAAATACTCATTTATTTTTTATTTCGCGCTTTTCCGAAGTCCGGAGCAGACACAAAGAACCTGTGAGCGGAGCTATTGTCCGTCCAAGCATCAGACTTATAGATATAGATCACGCAATCTCTTCAGACGATAATGAAATCAATTGAATATTTTTTTAGCTATCACCTGTTTTCGTTTCTGTTCTTTGCAATAAAGTAGGTTAGTAATGGGTGCGCCTATTGTAAGAAGGAATAAGTGGATTTTGATCGTCTATTTGTGGCATTTTCGTTACTCAATCGTCTGTAGTTAAGTATTTTTCTATTGCCCAACACGTAATAATTCAGCAGCTACCTAACTTATACTACGCAGGCTGGCGAGTTGTACTCAAAATTATAATATTTCGTTTTTTTAAACACAAATAGATGACCGACTAGCGGAATCTACACAAATCTTCGTTTGTGGTCTCCTCTTAAAGGAGCTTCTAATACCGAACCCTCTTAATGTGCTCCACAACGGAACCCTTTGATGGCTTTGGTTTCAGCAATCTGATTGAACAATACCTATGGTTCTTTGTGGAATTGTTGAAATGTTTTAAGACATTAGCAGTAGTGAGGTGGAAATAATGGGAATGGGTTTGTAGAAATACTGAATATGGATGCTATTTTTAGTTATCTATACATATAATAAATCTCTAGAAGGGTCGTGTCTGTACATTGAATATTTTTACAATAAAATAATTGCAATAGGCATTATTAACGATATAAAGATCAAAACGTTTTTTTTAAAATTTTTGTCTGTCTGTTTGTCTGTATGTTACCACATCACGCCGAAACTGCTGAATCGATTTCGATGGGACTTTTTTATTCAACTGTGTGTTACTCGCGTTACAACTTAGGATACCTAAAATCACGCTACCTAACTGAACTGGTAGGCAGAAAATTGAACTCTGATCGTTTTTAACCGATCTTAAAGGGACTTTTTATTTGACTGAGTGTTTTTAATTACCTGGTGTTCAGCCTAGGTTAGATATAATCACGCAAACCATTATAATATTGAGTAAGTACTAAAGTTTGTATGGAAAACCGGGCGTGTTCCATACAAACCGGGCGTACGAAGTCGCGGGCACAGCTAGTGTTCAATATTTTTAAGAAATAATACCTTAATAATACCTAATAATATTTGCGTAAAATAGTATATTTCCACTTTTTCTGTAATATATATGAGTTTCTAAATGAGTCGAACAAGACTGATAGTGATGATGTTGAGGTGGTAATGTAACGGTCTTATAAAGACATATTCTTTCTGATTCCTCCTTTTTTAGAAACAAATCCAGATTTTATTCTCAAACAGCTGTTTTTATTTATAGTTCTACTCCTAAACAGATCTTACGCAAGAAAATAGGCTTTCTCCTTGAAAAGCGTCTGGCGGACCACAGAGATGCTCTCGAGTGCAGCCGCGGCAGATAAAAGTTTTAATGACTCCGTACAAAGAACGCGACGTAAGCGTTCCGGGGAGAGGATAACGGGACGGGAACGCTGCAAACTGGGACTGGGCATGGGGATAAAGAAGAAACGCTAGGCTGAGGAAAGGACCTGACAGATGAATGGAATGGAGATAACACAGTATTTTTTTACACTAAATGACGAACAAGTGTAGTTAGTGTGTGTATGTTAGTGTTAGTGAAGATCATACACGGCGGGCGTAGTTCTGTGATTTTAAATCTCTATGAAAAAAACTCTAAACGTAGAGGTCTAACACCTCCGATAAACAAACAAGTGAGGTCGTTAATTTATCAGTACAACACAGTCCTTTTTAACATTAAAAATAGAATTGACGTTTGTCGATCTTTTTTATGTAGGTGACGTTCTACCTATACCGTTGGGAATGACGGTGTGAGCAGCCATAACTCTGTACCAAAATTCGTAAGCGGCGTTCCGGGGAGATGGTAACGGAAACGCTGCAAACTGGATCCGGGCATGAGGATAAAGAAAAAACTAGGCAAAGGAAAGTTCTTGAAACGATGAATAGAATGTAGAGTTCGCACGGAGGTAACACAGTTTATTAACGATAAAAATAAAACTGGCGTTGGTCGATCTTTTTTGATGCAGCTGACGCCTTAGGGAATGACGTGACGGTATGAGCAGCCATGATTTTGTACGAAGAATGTGTATGCGTTCCGGAGAGAAGGAGCGCTGCAAACTGGATCGGGGCATGAGAATGAAGAATAAACGCTAGGCTGAGAAAGGGACCTGGAAGATGAATGGAATGAAAAGTTTGTACTTAATAGCAAGATATAGGATACAGACTGTACATTGAAAATTCCGAAAATTGTAAAAAATACGAAACTATTTGTAGATATTTTAATAGAGACAAAATTAATAAAAACGTAGCCGTAAAAAGACATTTCTGTAGATATTTAATACATGTTTTATTCTTTTGACTAACTTTCCTTTCAAGTGTTTGCCTTTGCCCTTTGCTTGGTTAGATTTTTCTCCTTCTTATACTACGTACAAAAAATGGCATAATTTCCTTTAAATGTCGTTGAAGGGTAACTCTCCTGGCAAATTCGTGTCTGCAGTGCAATTTCAAACTTTCTAATGTACCAGTAAAAGAAGTGTAGTTGAATGCACCGTTTTTCTAAATCGAAACTCGTAACTGCCACTTCGTACCTTCTCTGACTCGAATTTCTCCCGAGTCTTCCTGTTAAAGGATAATAGTAGCGTTGAAGCTAATCGATAAGAAAGTCTCGTATTGAAAACTTCTGTGTCTATCAATTCTATAGGATTGTTGAGTTAACTCGTTGGGGCAAAGCGGATTCTAAAGACGTCTAGCCTTTTTAGATTAACAATGGAGCTTAAAATTGCCTGAGAATTGAAAGACAGGAAACGGCGATTGGAAGCAATGTTTTCTATTGAATTTGTAGCTATTCATATTCACAGATGCTTCTACTGTTCAGAAGTCTGAACATCAGGCTCTCACAATGAAGGTCGTGAGTTTGATTTCTGGTGAAGGAAAATGACTTCGAGTTTTTTGTTTTCTTTTTATTAGAAATGGGTTTGCTGTTGACTTAAGACACTAGGTCAGGGATGACCGTGACAGAGTCGACGATGGAGCGAGTTTTTGGTTTTAGATTAGTTAGGACATTTCAGGCCAACCATTTGGTTGTGCAAAAAGTAAAAATAAGGTAGAGAAGTTAGTACTATTTGCGAAATATACATTTGAGCCTATTTGATATTAAAAAAAAATATAGTTTAAAAAATCGATATATACAGTGTAAACAATGTTTTAAAAACAAGTCATTTATTATATTTATTATTATAACAAATTGGTTCATGTTGTACTACGCCAACATCGCTATTAGCATGCAAAGTGATAATAACATTTTGAGTTAAATCAGTTCATAATCCAAATAAAAACCAAAAGATTTATCCACACTTGTTAAATTGAAAAAGTTTTCGAAATGTTGCCAGGGACTACTAAAGACAGATTTACGTGCAACCGGTGTGCTGAGTTATATAAAAAAAACTTCACCCGGAGACGTTTGCAGTCGGCACAGACTTCGGAACGAAATTTTAATAATTTCCACCGAATCGAACACCAATCTCGGCGGATTGAGTTTGACTGACCGAGTTTTCAATTTCCACAAAATTATTAAATGCACAAAAAATTATTTTCTTCCATGCTGGACTGGAAGCGACAGAAAAACATAGAATGTGCCAGCTGCATTTCCTCCCGGGCATGCTGTAAAAAACAGCTAAGGGATCCGAGGGTTTCAGTATATTGCAATATAGGCGATGGGCTGACAACCTGTCACTACAGCAATATACATACAAATCCATCTTAAATAACCCTCAAAACTTGTCAGACGTGGCGGAACGACCTTTATTTAGGTCGTTTACGCTCTGTCTACCCCATTAGGGAATAAGGCGTGATTATATGTATGTATTAAATGCACTAAACAAATCTCGGCTTGCATCGGTTTTGAATAGTATCGAAAATAGATTTACGTGTGTTTTGTTTTGTTATGTTAATGTTTTTTTCGGTGGATTATTGATATAATATTCTGGTAATTGATGCAATACTTTTTTATATGAGCTTTGACTGATCTTGGCTCATATTTATAAAGCAATTTCAAGATTGACAACAATATTATGTATGGACTTAACAGGCCATATTATACTGAAATGGCATTTCTGACAAACTAGCTATCAGTCTCAAGTGATGTTTATAAATACCAGCCCATTCCTACTTCACTTGTAATCTTTAAAAAAAATGTAAATATACTGTAGAAAAGACGGAAAGACTTAATTAAAACCCATTGCAGCGTACCAAACGAATTCAATACACGAAGCAATTCGCTAACATCTCGTAGCCACTTCTACGAAGCTACGCCGTAGCCGTAGCGGGTCTACGACGAGTCCGAGTCATTGGGTTGGAAACGTATACTCGATTAGACGGAATCTTGGACTAAAGAAAATGTATGGATGGAATGCGAAGAAATGTATGGAGTAAAAAAATAGCTGATCAATTGACCATATTTAAGGGGGTGATTTAACCCATCGAACTGAATAAGTTTCCCTATGGAACATAGGTCGAAAAATGAAAAAAACAATAGACCTCCCATACAAATTGACTTGATCCGCTGAAACCCTTTGCATTGGAGGTCCAATTTTCATATAGATACATATGATCACGCCTTTATCCTCAATGAGGTAGGCAGAGCGTAAACTATCTAAACATTTTATTTTCGTATTCGACCTATGTTCCTTGGGGTTGTTCAGTTTCACGGGTAGAATCACACGCAAAAATTATATCAGCAATTATTTTACTCACTGTATTATAGAGAAAATAGACACGAATATTTATTTAACTTCCATGCTGGCCTGGGAGCGAGAGAAAAACTTGGAATGTGTCAGCTGCATTTCCTCCCGAGCATGCTGTAAAAGTCAGCTAAGGGATCCGAGGGTTTCAGTATATTGCAATGTAGGCGATGGGCTGACAACCTGTCACTACAGTAATATACCTTTAAATCTATCTAAAATAACCCTCAAAACTTCGTCAGACGTGGCGGAATGACCTTTGTTTTGGTCGTTTACGCTCTGCCTACCCCATTAGGGATAAAGGCGTGATTATATGTATGTATGTATGTATATTTATTTAAATCACTAAAGCCTCCTGATGATATTACTATTGATTTTAAAATGATACATTATTCAAGTGCAATAAAACAGCAATAGCTTGAACTGAGTTTAAGTAAATTTAACATTTACTTTGATAATATAGACGTATTATACCGGGTGGGTTGCGCAATCAACGACACCGAACTACTTCTACAAGTAATTTCTTTCAGGAGATCAAAAAAAATTGTACTTCTTATACAAAATGACCATCTCGAACAGACAATTTGTATGGTTTTTTTTTTCACTTCCTGAAAAAGAAACCTGCTGATAGTTTTTCAATTACGTTGACTGAGCCACCTTCCCTTACACACCATATGATATCATAATTTGCATCATAATTATGAGATGATCATGTGCTTTGATCATACCTAACCTATGAGATCATAATTAATTTATGCAGTGCAAAGTCAATGTAATAAAAATATAATAAGTGCCTGACATACAGATATCAGTCAGTGTGACTCAAACCTATTTATAAATCGGTCTCAAGATTGATACAATATTAAGTATTAATTTGACAGGTCATATTGTCAAAATTTACAAAATAACATTTCTGATACGAACTCAAATCAGCTGTCAGTCTCAATATGGACCTTGTGTTATGCATAGAATTCACCACAATAATGTATCAATACTCAAATGTTTATTGCATTCAAATTGTACAAAAGATTTTAACAATACATGTTAAGGCTTCAATATAAAACCCTGTTTGGGCACAGCAAATCTTGTTTCTAGAAATTTAACCTAAAACATTTTTAAATCCTCCGTAGTGTTTCTTATAATCTAAGAAATGAAGACTAAAGCACATGCTTTAGCGGTGACAGACGTTCTTAGGCTTTCCCTTTGAGTGTCCGATGTGTGTAATATCATTTCACATTTGTACGGTAAATACATATAATCACGCCTTTATCCCTAATGGGGTAGTTAGAGCGAAAATGACCTAAGCAAAGGTCGTTCCGCCACGTCTGGCAATGTTTTGAGGGTTATTTAAGATAGATTTGTAGGTATGTTGCTGTAGTGACAGGTTGTCAGCCCATCGCCTAAATTTCAATATACTGAAACCCTCGACTCCCTTAGCTCACTGGATGAAATGCACTTGGCACTTTCTTGGTTTTTTGTCGTTCCTAGACCAGCATGGAAGCAACGGTGAATGACCGAGTATTTAATACGACATACTTTAAGGGTTAGTAATAGTATAATTATGTAATATTATATCTAATGGCTTTCTCATATTTTATTTATTTGACATGAAGTGTAGTATAAATAATTTGTTTTATCTATCTTACCTATCTATCTATAATTATATTTTTGTGGTACTAGTTATTTCTGAAATGTTACTATCAATACAGACATCAACTTTATCACAGTTCCAATTATGTATTCGGTATTGTAGGCATAAATTTATAATTAGACATACATACATATAATCACGCCTTTATCGTTAATGTGGTAGGCAGAGCGTAATTAACTAGACAAAGGTCGTTCCGCCACGTTCTACAAAGTTTTGAGGATTATTTAAAATAGCTTTGTTCTTAACATTGCTGTAGTAACAGGTTATCAGCCCATCGCCTAAATTGCAATATACTGAAACCATCAAATCTTTTACCTGATTTTTATAGCATGTCCGGGACAAAAGACAGCTGGCACATTCTATATTTTTCTCTCGCTCCCAGTCAAGCATGTAAGACATAATTGATTCGGAAATATTACTTTTATCGGTCTTAAAAAGACAGAAAGCAAAACTATACGGGATACAATAAAACTATTTTATTTGAGACACAAACAAAAGTCAACTTAACTATAAATTAACCTGTCAATGATTAGCATAACTAATCAAATTAGCGCAAACGACACTAAATCCAATCATAGAGGATAACATCAACAATACAGTGATTAAAGTGCCATCGTTCATACTAATTACATGAAATACATGAGATTATGCTAATCACGTGATCACTGTGTAGACAAACCACTTGATGAAGTGGCTGATTGATAGATATACAATAAAACAAATATACATACAACATAAGTTTAATGATTGGCAACACCAGTTTAAATTCAAAAGGAAATAAAAACCTGCAAAATAAATATTTTTATATCTTCCATATTCAAATAGAAACACACAGGGCTCGATTCTAGATTCTACCAGCTAAATCTAAACTTTAAATCTATCTGTCAAAATATTTTTTCAAAATAATAAAATAAGGACAGGCGATTCATACTCTATGGTTTTACACTTCGTCCGCTACATTTTGACGCGCTTTTGCACGATTTCCCTGTATTTCTGGCAATTTTATCCGCCATATCATATGACGGCGGATAAAAATCACAGATAACGCATAAAACCGACGACTATAAATCAAACACCAGAGACAATAGATCTTCCTTCCTTTTCCAATATTTTAAGACTGAAAGTGATAAACAGTTTTTTATTTAGTTTTAGCCGGCAAATCTAGAATCGAGCTCAATTAAAACAAACATACCTACAACATGAGCTTAACGATTGGCAACACCAGTTTGAATTCAAAAAGAAAAGAAAGCCTGCAAAATTGATTATATTTTTTTCCATATTCGATTAAAAACATGGTATAAACTTTTAAAACAAAAATGAAAATAATATTGTTAATTTTATTTTTGTTCCGAATATGATTTCTGTAGCATTTCAGTAAATATTTTTAAATCACGTTCGCAGTTTTAGTTTGCGTATTTATAAAACACTTTGAGTACGAACTACGTTTATACGTTGTTTGAAATGAAACTAGGAGTTTAACGAGTATGTTCGTAGTTAGCGTTTAATGTGTTAAATCGTAAAACATAACTATTTAAAATAAAATGGTGAAGCAGTGAATTGAAACATTCTTCTTATTTCTAACATAAAGCAACGACGACTTAAAGCTCTTAAATTCTGATACTAAACGAGGCGATAGATATGAGTAATCATAAAATAAGAAACATGCATGTATGTATGTATATAAGTTATTTATTGTACCTTAAAAATCTTAAAACTAAAATACAAGAAGAATAAGACAATAGTGGCACAAAGGCAGACTTATCCCGATAAGGCATGTTGTTTCTCAGTGGCATGTAGCAGTCTAATTCACCGTAGAAACATGCATTCAGAATGAAAATGGTGGCTGTGTAAAAAAAAGAATGGAATCCTTTGACAGTTGTGGCGTGAGTACCGCGGGAAGCTGTAGTGCGGTCATCGTACAGGGAAGAGCTGGAATGCTACCGCGGGCAATTTCACCCTTTGTTCAAATGACGAGAGTCTCCGTCGGCCGCTCGTTGGAGTAAAGATGTCACTGTCGCTCTGCTCCCCTACACTCCAAAAGTCGAGCATTCTCCTTGACTCGTGATGCATAAATGCAGGTTTCAGTTTGTGCTGCAAAGAAATATTTATGGGAATTTAAGTTCAAAATAAACTAAGACTTCTATTTGGAAACTATTTTGATCACAAATTACAAGTCTTCTGAAAAATGTCGATTAAAGATTGTGTGAGACCCAAAAATAAAAGGCGCTTTTGCTCTGATCCGAATTCGTATCCGAATATTTTCTGATCCGAATTGAATCCTAGTAAATAAATGTATGACAGCTTGCGCACCCATCCGTATCCGTTATGTATGGAAATTTCACTGACACGATTTGGATACGAACCGAATACAGAGCAGTGCAAAAACGCCCTAAGTAATAATAATTATGAAGATATTTGTATCTGTAATAATTTTGGTGCAATAAAGAATTATTGTATTGTGTGGATAATAAAATGTACTAATTAATTTAAAATTCATCACTCAACTACGGCTTTAATATCCTACATCACCGCCTAGGAAGCGCACTAATTGAATGAGACTAACCAGTGTAACGTAAACGACAAAGGCATACTGTACAAGGAACGAGCTAAACGCGCGTGGTATGGTAGTAGTATTAGTATACCGGGTGTAAGGGACAGCGTCCCGCAAACTGATAGGGGTTGCTCAGTGAACGACACTGAACAACTTTCACCGAAAAATTCTGAAGTGAAAATAAAAATGGTTTTTCATACAAAATGTCCACCTCAATCAGACAATTTGTATGGAACAGCTATTTTTTTTCACTTTCTGAAAGAATGTCCTGGTGGAAGTTGTTCAGTGTAATGGACTGAGCAACACCAATCAGTTTGCGGGACGCTGTCCGTTACACCCCGTTTATGTATACTCCTAGTACTTGAAGCTCCCTCGTTCGTAGACTAAGTAACCAGCCGTAGTACATCGCTTCTAAGGTCTTTGCACATAGAGCACGATACGATTTATTGCATTTATCTAAAATTTACTTACTCTAGCTGTTCAATAAATTATGGTGGAACTCGCATTCTATTACCGCCTCCGTGGTCTAGCCTCGGAATCTTGATTAGAAGACCACAGGGTATATTAAACACTTAGTAATGTTCTGGATAAGGCAGGCTGAATTACATAACCGTCTGATCGTCATAACGTGATATAATGCAATCACTGAACTAATTATCGGATCTTAGTATCAAATAACGCACTGTAAGAATAAATGTGTGTTAAAAATAAAATAGATCTGCATACTCGTATATAGATAAATAACGCTAGATCGAAATAACAAATCGTATCGCACTCTGTGACTATCTACCCCAACGCAAATGAGGATCGTTCCGGAGGCGCGGAGCAAATGAGTTCCTCAAATGAATCGTTACTAAGCTTCGGCGCGAGAAATCACTCGATTTGAATGCTTCCCAATTTGGAAGAGAACTTTTTTTTTTCACACGGCGTAGAGAGTTTTCCGAGTTGAAATTGTTATGTGGAAAGTGAGAGAAATTCAAATTGAAAGGTACTTTTTTAACAAAATTTATAACATCGCTTATGAAAATACATTTTATTAAAACATAATATTTATATTATTATGATGAGTGGAAATTATGTTACTAAATGAAATAAATCTAATAAAAACTTTTAATAAACTTAAAACAAAACATGGGTTTTATTCATACCAACGAACAATTTATCGTTTGGACTGAAATTATACCTATTAAACCAAAACTCAACAAAAGCTATTAGAAAATAAATATGAATGCGTAAAACATTGCGACTAAAATAGAAAGGTAAAGAGTATCGAAATACTGGCTAAAACAAACAAAGAGAATATACTGCGAAAGCTCTAAAGATAGTGAAAAATGTATTTTCTTTCACAAAGCACATAACGCGGAGAACATGAAATATGGCCCGGATTCCGTTCGGCTCAGCGTGCGTTGGGAGCCAGCTATCGGTTTCCGCGACTCGAAAAGCATCGAACTTATTCCGAGCATTTGTTTTCTGCTCGCAATATGACGATGTGGAACGTGTAAAATCGCGCGAGTGTGCGAACGCATTATGGGATTGCAGGCCGTCTGTTTTAGCTATGAAATTCTAGCGTTGTAAGTACCTACTTAAAATTTCACAAATTGTATCATCAGGAATGAGATCGGTGAGTAAATAGATTAAAAAGAACACATAGAAATCTTTTTGGTAAACAAAAAAACATGTGAAATTTGTAAATCTGTCTCTTTTAAGTAAATAAAATCATAAATAGATCAGACCTAACATATCGAGCTAGCTACATTATTCAAATTGAATAGATTATTTATTCAGCATTCACGCTTATTTGCATCGCTTGCTCACATGAGCGAGATGAAATTATTAATTCCGTTTGCGAAGGAGATAATTTCGCAGAATGGTTGCGTTGTTTGACTTTAATTAATTCGAGGCTTGTCAACGGTAGATGTAATTTCTGCACGGCTGTCTGAGGCGTGTAGTCGTTACCTTAATCGGCTGACGTTCATTTGGTTCTCGCACATGTGACGCGCAACTTTGGAAGTTAGACAGAACAGAACGACAGAACTGATTGATACTCATGCTCATCTCAACGAGGTCTGGTGTATTCGGTAGTGCTGCCTAAATAATTCATACATAAATATAATCACGCCTTTATCCCTAATGGGGTATGCAGATCGTTCACGACCTAAACAAAGGTCGTTCCGCCACGTCAGACAAAATTTTGAGGGTTATTTATAATATATTTGTAAGTATATTGCTGTAGTGACAGGTTGTCAGCCCATCGCTTAAATTGCAATATACTGAAACCGTCGGATCCCATAGCTGGTTTTTACAGCTTGCCCAGAAGGAAATTCTATGTTTTTCTCTCGCTCTCAGTCAAACGTGGAAGAACAAATGGCCTTATGTTGCTTAAATTGCAATATACTGAAACCGTCGGATCCCATAGCTGGTTTTTACAGCTTGCCCAGAAGGAAATTCTATGTTTTTCTCTCGCTCTCAGTCAAACGTGGAAGAACAAATAAAATAAATAAATAATGGTGATATACATACATACAATCACGCCTTTATCCCTTACGGGGTAGGCAGAGCGTAAAACGCCTCCTAAAAGGCGCTTTCGCCACGTCTGACATAAATTGAGGGCAATTTTAGATTGTAATGTGTATTGCTGTAGTGACAGGTTGTCAGCCCATCGCCTAAATTAAAATACCACTGTAACCCTCGAATCCCTTTTGCTGTCTTTTACAGCATGCCCGGGAGGAAGGGCAACTGGAACATTCTATGTTTTTCTTTCTCTCCCAGTCCAGTATGGAAGAAATGGTGATATTAAATAACAAAAACAAACAAATAACAAAGCTTCAGATATTATTGTAAAACATAGACCTTAATATTTTTCTGAAGTCTTTAAATTACTTTTTAGATATAATAAACCTGCTGTTTGGGTTGCGTTTAAGGTTTACCTCTCTTGTTTCCACTAGCAACGTGTCCATTGTTATTATGATCAAAATGTTTAAAAAAAATACCTATTTTCATTGTAGTTTTCAAGCGCGTCAGCATTTATCAGTGGTACAACGTTGGCAATGAATTGTGTCGATATGTCAGGGAGCGGACGGCAGAAAAACGGCCGATATAGCCTCAAATTGTATTATCTGGTGAATTCCAACCGATGTTGGCAGAATTCCGACAGCCTTTTTTATACAACCAATAAATTCTGAACGCATACCAACGTACATTATATACGTCAAATTAAAATAGTTCATATAACCTTTACTAACTCTATTATAATTTGTAAGTAATTATATACCTTCTAATGTTATTTATTACCTTGCCGATTCTCAAATCAAATTATTTTCGACAAAACATTTCCTAGGTTTAAATATTTCCTATAGTCAAGTGTAACATTTCTACCCTAGAAAATACAATATTTTTTTTGTTTTATTTTAAGATTGACAATATCAACTGTAGACATCAAATTGTTTTATCGTTACAATCAAATCATTCACTTGGACATAAAAAATAAATGTAGGTCAAAGTTATAATATCCAACAATCTGTACACATTCGGATCGAAGCACGGTTTGATTGTAATTTACAGTAAGACAATATAAACAGAAATCGAGTTTGAATAAGAGGAGGGTCGGCTCCGATATTGGATTTAGTTTAGCGATACCGCAACTGCAACAATTTAGCTCACTAATAGGGATGAACGAAGTTTCTCATAATGAAAGTTTTAGCTGTTTCCCTGTAGATCTATACAAATGTTATTGGGCAGAAATATTTATTTGCTTGTACGAATGTTAGGCTCGTATATTTGAAGCGATCTTGAACTTGAGAGCAATATTAAGTATGGATTTGACAGGCCAGTTTGTACTGATATTACATTTCTGATTCGAACTCAAACTCGCTGTCACTCTTGAGAGCTGATTAGAAATACGGTCCTTAGTATGTTAAAATAGATTTAATCAAACTTTCGCCATTAGAAAGCTAGGTTGGAAAGGCATCCTACCTAGGTAGTTTTCTAATGTTTCAATGGAAAATAAGCTACTTACATAATATTTCACTGGAATCCAAAAAATCGTCCCCAAATGGTATGAATAGAAGAAGAATGAGGCAAAAAAATTACGACTGTTTTGGTGTTCTTCCATTAGTTTAAGTATTAGTTTATTATATATGAGGGACTGGATCTCTATGGTGCATGGTCTTTTTCCAAACAATAATGCACGATGGTTTTAAGACGAAGATGTGAGAAATGGACGATGATAGAGTTACGTTGTATGAGTGCGAAAGAGTGAGCGAATCAGTATGGCAGTTCAGTCTGGATGGAGCTGGCCAAAGCGACGGATTGTTAGGATTTGAAGAAGTAAAAGCAGAATAAAGAAGTCAATTTAAAGTGTAATAAGTGTTTCGTTGCCTCCGTGCCGGCCCCCATCCTATATTTATTAGTTTATTTTATAAATATCTATGCAGTAGCTTGTACTTAGTATAATGTATTATATATAATGTATTTAGGATACTTATTTGACTAGCTTTGCACTATCCCGCTCACCGCTACTTATTTTTCTTTCACCCAAAGGTTGTCTGGAAAATATTGCTACCTTAGTAATAAGGCCGCCTATGTTGTATTTACGCAGATAACAACAAAAGAAATATAGTTGTGTTATGTGATTTGTTTTCTTAAATGCAATAAAGTATTTTGATCTTATCTTAGGAAATAGAAAAAAACATAATACTTAATTACGTTTGATCTTATATGATTGACGAGCTGTGGCAACCGAAATTCGTTCAATTTAAGTATTTGTATATTGATTTATAATTTATTTGTTCAGTTCCATCAACACAATACAAAGCACAGGCATTACATGCCCACATAATAGAGTCCTTGGTCGAGCCGCCATTTTGTTTCGGGGCTCGCTGCTGCCCGAGCCAGGGAACGAATGAAAGGGGCATTTTTAAAATGGTCCCGCCATTGTGCTGTGCGTCGCTGTGCTTAACCCACCAGTTGGGCACAAAGCCACTGCAGAAGGTAAATGGGCTGCTTCAGAATACAGGGCTGCACTCAGAGAGTTGCAAGAATTACCGCTGGTTAATGTAGACCTGGATTTTCTGGAGTCTTCTTCTTCTTCTGTCGAGTGGGTATCGAGTCTATGGACCCGATGAACCCTGGTGTCAGAGTTTTTTAAACCACCTAGTAGCACATCTACCAGGCTTCTGGCATGGTTTGAGTAACGACCACTACCAAAGACAGCGACCGGGACCGACGGCTTAACGTGCGTACGTTTCTGGAGTATTCACCAGGTTAACTCTTTGACATCGTTATACTAACTCACCTCAGAACAGCTACAGAAGGTAGGCCCCAAACTTTTAGCGAATACTCCTAATGAACTGGATTTCCAATTTGTCAGTTTTCAACTGGATTTGACAATTTCTAATTTTGATAACGTTTGTTACACCCTAGATACTATTAATTATTTTGGATATGAGCTTTGCTAAGAATTATTTAAGGCCTTATGTTTTAAACAGTAAAAATATGCTTATTTCAAAAATAATGCTTCACTCTTACCAAAAAAGCAAGATGTTTTAACATGTCACGTCACGAGGTAAGTAAGTTACACTTCTTTTAAAAGGGAGTCGTAGATCGCACACTTATCGCGTAATGACATCCATATTTCTTAGACACTTGCGGCTGGGCCCTCGCCTCATTTTTTATGCTCTCTATCTTCGTCCCTCATTGAGACCCTGCCTCCGGCTACGCTCATATTATACTCCCGAGCATAGAACAGACGTATTGTACAACCCAGAGCGCAGTTGTGCCATCTTATTACTTTTTGCATAATAGCATAACATTTATACTTGACACCACGAAATGTAGCCAGTTTATTATTTTGTTTGATCTTACAGGGTTTTATTATGTAAGCCAGTTGGTTCATAAAAATAACTTAGTTAATCATTTGTATAGTTCTAAGGCAGAGTGCACTTGAAAAGATTGATATGACAGGTGGACGAAGCAACATTGATTTGCAAGGATCATAGCAGGATGTAATGTGACCTTGGGCAAAAAATACTTAATTATTTTTAGGCTGATCAAAATACTATCCAAATCAACTTCATGCTAAAGATAGATAATCGATCCTCCATTTCGTTCTTCCATGCTGGCCTGGTAGCGATAGGGAGAAAAACATAGAATATGCCAGCTGCATTTCCTCCCGGGCATGCTGTAAAAACTACCTAAGGAATCCGAGGGTTCCAGTATATTCTAATTTAGGCCATGGGCTGACAACCTGTCTCTACAGCAATATACCTACAAATCTATCTTAAATAACCCTCAAAACTTTGTCAGACGTGGTGGACCGACCTTTGTTTAGGTCGTTTACGCTCTGCCTACCCCATTAGGGATAAAGGCATGATTATATATATGTATCACCATGTACGGGAAAGTATTGAAAATCAGTATAACATAGGAAGTGTACACAGTAAAACTGAAGGGCTAATAAATTCTCACGAAGTAACGGACGGAACGTATGATCCGTCAATATCAGCAACATGTGGCGGAAGGAAGACGTATCGCGTTTCTTTTTTATAAACTAGTACCTTTCGTCCTATGATTTTCGTTACATTTCATAATTTTCTTTTGAACGGAAAAAAAACTGTTTTTTTATTTTTGCGAAAATTTGTTCTTGTCTGAGTCCTCAGAGTGAACTTACATTACAATTTCCTCAAATTAAAGGGTGTAAGGGACAGCGTCCCGCAAACTGATAGGGATTGCTCAGTCAACGTCACTGAACAACTATCACTAGGAAATTCTTTCAGGAAATGAAAATAAAAATTAGCTTTTCCATACAAATTGTCTGATCGAGGTGGTCATTTTGCATGTTTTTTTTTTGTTGTCGTTACCTGAAATAAATTCCTGGTGATAGTAGTTCAGTTTCGTTAACTTAGCAACCCCTATCAGTTTGCGGGAAACTGTCCCTTACACCCCGTATGCTGCTGTGGCCTGGCAGCTATGACAAGTTACCAGCCCGGCCCCCTCCCCCTCATTAGAGAGGATCGAATTCTAGCATCGTACTCTCAATAGATGAAATTATTTTATGAGCTTTGCCTGTATTTTTTTTATAATAATAGTTTATAGACAGACAAATATCCAAATTTATTAAAATGAAAAGCATAAACGAACTCCACATCAAATAAAACCACACACAATACATTATTTAATCTACAGTTAATAGTTCCGAACGTGCGTCATACAATTCACCTATTCGCGTTCAATTTCATAAATTTTAGTGAAATTAAAGTTGTTCACTCAGCGAAACAGGTTGTGTGGGTAATTTAGCACCAAATGACAAATCAGGCGGCCAAAATTGACGTGTATCGAACTAATCTGTAGCATCCAGCCTATTGATCAACCGCTTATTAAGTGGAACAATTATAGTTGCCTGAATTCGGGACTCTATTTGCAGTGTAATCAATCAAACTCCCATATAAATAAGCATTTGTGATCCTGTTTTATTCAATACTGGACTGAGGCCCGTAATTAAAAACAGTACTTTAGACTGACCGCTAGTTTGAGTCCGTATCAGAAATTTCATTTGAGTATTAAAGGACCTGTCGAATCTATACTTATATATATATATATACTAGCGACCCGTCCGGGCTTCGCGCGGAAATCATCAGTGTTTCTCTACTATATGATGCATGTATTATACATATAAACCTTCCTCTTGAATCACTCTATCCATTAAAAGAAACCGCATCAAAATCAGTAGCGTAGTTCTAAGCATACATAGGGATATAGGAACAGAGAAGCGACTTTGTTTTAGACTATGTAGTGGATACGTATATATTTTACTCTGAATCTTGTGATCGTTTTACAAATACAAGCCTAAAATATATTAACTTATAGATTTTGTCAGCTGTTTCGTTTATCGGGCGATATTAACTGAAATCTTAGTATTTCTCGTTTCGTTTTCTCAACTTTTTTCAATAGTCAGTTAAATGTTTATAAAACTCTACATAAGTTAAATACTGTTCAATATAAATCTAAATTCAACATCAATTCACAAACCGTTGGTTCTATAAAATGCAACTATCCGAGAACTCTCTTTAAGCTCTACAAAGCTCCTAAGCTTTTACAGAATATGATTGGAACTCAGTCGATCTCTAAACTGTCGGCAACGCAAACAGCCGGCTCTCCAGCTGAGCTCTAAACAAATGACAGTCGATCCACCCCCACCCACCCCCGCAAACCCCGCACTCGCCCTCGTCCAATCCGATCAGAGGCAATTCCTTCAGACAAGGATTTTCTATCCCTTCAGCAAATATGCACTCATGAGTCCGCGAACTAACATGAGAGTCCTCGCACCAAATTGAATTGTATTTGAACACAGAAAATAAAACGAACTTTTATTTATTCTCGCATTTGTAGATATTTATTGACTGCCTTTTTTCAATTAACCCTTTTTGTGCACGAGTAAAGGTTGAAGTTTGATTTAGGGGTTTCAGTTATGAATTTTTGAAAAGTGTAATTTGCAAACTCGAGCACGCTTTAATAATACGATAGGTATAATTTTACTTTTTGGCACGGGTTTAATAATAGGGTAAAAATATATCAAAAAAGAAGGTTTGTAAAAACGAAACTTCAATCAATAAGGCCGCATGTGTTGGTAGCCTCGACAGACAATTTTTTACAAGACTCAGACCCGCTAACGACATGAAAAAGTTTTGATGGATTTTTCATAGCCCTTCCAAAAAATACAACAGCGTGTGGTCATTTAATATCGCAAGTTCCCGACAAATTTTCCCAATTCAGATTTAGAAAGTTACACATTTAGGGCCTGTCGTTTTTCTCGGCCCTTCCAGACTGGATCCCGGGAGCCCAAAATTTGTAACTGTTGACGTGATGTGAATGTGCGCCGTAAATTTAAATGTTGCAGAAAAATAGGCTTTCACGACCCCTTTTGAGATTTCCGCAATAATAGTCCACGAATCAATTTTATGCTAGACTGGATTCTGGAAGCGAGAAGTAAAATCTTATAGTTAATTAGCATTTTACCGGTAGCTTTCATTGTTGGACGTGCTGTAAAAACCATTAGAGGAACCTGTTAGTCAATTTCAGAATTTTGCTATTAAAATACAATTCAATCTGAAAGGCCTATTTGCCAAAGCACCCGAAAATGGATTTTATTATGGCTTTGTTGTCCTGTCCACCCCAAAGTACATAGAATATTGAAGTGATTCTATGCATGGCTAAAACATACGTATAACTATACTTATTCATGTGGCTAGAGCAACATTTTCCTCAGATATATCTGCGTTGCTAGCGAGCTAAGGACATAAATAAGGCTCAGTTGGCGTGCAACCCGGACTGTTTCACGTGTAAGTAAGGTCTTCATATCACATTACCTCCGCCATTCAATCTTGCGTGTGTTATTATTTTTCATTGTGTCTCGTTATTGCGGACGCGAGCTGGGAACACAACAAAATAAAAAAAATCAATTTATTTCCCTTGCGAGCGAACATGTCCCGGGCTAATCCAGTTTGTTCGACCGCGCAAGGGTTGAATCGTCAATGAGGAACGCAGTCCAAATGTAAAAGTGTGCCACTCGGGGGAAAGTATCGAATATTGACTCTTCCCAATGAAAACCCCTTCCGAATGAGATCACTATCTGTTTGTAACTCTGCGTTCTCCTTGGAAGACTTTTTCTCAAGTATATTAAGTATTAGGTAGTTATTGTTGGTACCACAGGTTTGTACCTACTTGAGTATATCTTGCAAAATAATAGCTATGGTATAATATATTATAGGTAGAGCCCGATGGTGTAGTGGATAGGGCCACTGCCTCCTGAGCTGTACGTTTGAGATGTACGTTTATTCAGCGCTTTTTCCGTGCTTCGGAAGGCACGTTAAGCCGTTAATCTCGGTTAATATCGTTTATTACCTTATTATATTATAAAATATATGACAAAATACAAACTATTGAAATAGGTAAGTACTTAAGTACATCAAACCAAAAAAAATTACTACAGCTGATATTTACACATAAAATCTAATGTTACAATTTTTATACACAAATAAGACCATATGCACATGGACCATAAATATACAAACCTTTGTAAATACAGCAAAATTCGTACATATTTTTTTGTAACAAGACTTTTGCTTCAAACTCGTCGCTCTTGGTCGGATGCTCCGACTGCAGGCTTTAGAGCAGAAAAACTTATGAATAAAAAATGAATTCCTTGGTTTTAAAATTAGCATTACAAAGAGAGGGTAATTCTCGTACCTTCTCTCGCAAAAGAAACGTATAAACGCGCCTTTGTCGTTTACTGTTAGTGAAAAATCAGCGTTTTACCTTGCACGATCATCTTCCGCTTTTTTTATTTTTATCTAAATTGTTTTTATATTAGTTAGGGCGCCTTGGGAAAAGATAAAACTGGTTGGTAGACATAGCGGTGTTTTCTTCGTTAACAATTTATCTACTACCATACTTGCAAGTTTGAAAACTCTGTGAAATGAAAACTTGAGTATCGCTTTTAATTTACCCTTATTATTTTAACATGCATACCACTATTTTTGCTCTTTAATGTTTAAAATTAAAAATTAGTCTCAGACCTTTAGTAGATTATAGTCACGCAACATTAAGTAGAGCTGTGCATAGAACCCAGGCAGGGGTGTTACATTGAAATCTACGATAATGTTATTAAATTATTTAAACAATATGTTTAGGTATTAGTATTTTGTAAATACCAGTAAAGAGCAAACTATTTTGCATAGTTTGTTTTCATGTAATAGATACGTTTAGGTACATATTGTGCGGAAAGACATGGTTTCACTCCCACTTGAAAAGTGCCGTGATATTTTAAAAATAAAAACCTTGCATGCAAAAAATAACACCTTCGTTTTTCTACAAAAAAATGAGGATCAATGCATGGGATGCATAATAATGATAAAATTATATAAATGTGAAATATAAAAATTAATATTAACATTATTAACAACGCCAGCTACAAATTAATCTACACATAGGTTGGCCTACTCTGCTCTATTGCATGATACCCAACAGTTAAACTGGAGTATATTTTTTTGCGTAACATTGGTTCTTACAACAGAAATCAGTGTCGCCTATACAATTAGCCCGTAAAGCTTAATAGTTAGTTAACGTGGCTAAGAATTTAACAGTTACCTGCTAAATACAGCTTTTAATTTTGTTATATTGAGCTTGCTTGATAATGCAGGTTAAATTCTACACGTTATAGAATGTTCAGGTATAATGCATCAGGTCGACATATACAATATTTGTACATCATTTGAAATATAAAGTAGAGTTAGTTAAACTAAATGTTTCCTAAAGAATTTCAAATTAGACTTGCTACTTCTAAGTATTGCCTAAAATAAATAGGAAAATCAACTTAGTTAAATATATGTATTTAGCTAAGTTGATTTTCCTATTTATTTTAGGAATGTGTCATACACATTATAATCTTCACGTTAGCCCAAGTGTATCTTGTTTTGTTTACAGATACTTAATGTTCTACCGTATTCATTAGGTAGGTAAATTTATGTCTGGGGTAAAAAATAACCCTATGCGTAACAAATACATCCTTTCTACGATAATATAACTTATTTGTAGGATCCTATGCTTTGAAATATGTCAAAAATCACATTGTTTAGACGTCATTGTTTAAGCGTTACGTCCGGTTCATATAAAAAAGTGACTTGCACAAAAGTATAAAAGCTAGCCTGAATGTAACATGGACATCATGTCATACAAAAGGCAATGACAGCGGAATTTCTCATTACTGCCGGAGGCAAGATCCCCATACATCACGATGAGGAAATATCGCTTTAACATCACCCTCCCTGCCATAAATACTGCCACATGTATACATGGTGCTATAAAATTGTAGTTTCATTGTGTTTCTTCCATGCTGGACTGGGAGAGATAGAAAAACATAGAATGTTCCAGCTGCCCTTCCTCCCGGGCATGCTGTTAAAGTCAGCAAAAGGGACTCGAGGGTTACATTGTATTGTAATTTAGGCGATGGGCTGACAACCTGTCACTAAAGCAATACATATTACAATCTAAAATAGTCCCCTTAATTCTTGTCAGACGTGGCGAAAGCGCCTTTTACGAGGCGTTAAACGCTCTGCCTACCCCGTAAGGGTTAAAGGCGTGATTTATGTATGTATGTATGTATAAAATTGTAGTGATTTCAGGGACAACCTTGACTCAAATCTAATTACAAAAATTTAAACCTAGACTTTTATCTTAAAGGGTAAATTATTGAAACATAAATGCTACAAAATGTAGAATCATTGATAAAAATGTGAATAGAAATTGAAAAATAATACAAAATGTGCCGAAATCTTACAAGTTCTTATTTAAGTCCATCAAAATTCTTATTATATTTTGAATCCATTATTCAAAAATTGGTTATTTAAATATGTCAGGAAGTTAAAAAAGGTTTTTATCACATCCTGAACAAGAACTCTCTATGAAAAGCTTCGGAAAGTTCAGCCAAAACAGATAAAACTCTGATCTTTATTTCAATTACTGTAGTTCTCGATTAAAATAACTCAAGTTAATTAACTTTAATCGACATTAAGTAATTCCAGGCTCAGGGGATGGTCGCTAAACCTTCCCTTTAATTAAGAGGAGCAAACAGCGGAGTGTAAGAAGCAACAATATAAGACGAGCTTTTCTCCCTAGGTTTTACTCGTCTAGATTTTAGTTTTAATCAATTGTGCGTGACGTAATATTAGGTAGGTAACATAACCTTACCCAGGTTTTTAAGTTTAAAAATTAAATACTCTTTTTTAGTTTTACATACATACATATAATCACGCCTTTATCACTTATAGGGTGGGCAGAGAGATCAGACAAAGTTTTAACGGTTATTGAAGATAGCTTTGTAGGTATATTGCTGTAGTAACAGGTTGGCAGCCCATCGCCTCAATGGGTTCAATTACAATATACTGAAACCCTCGGATCCCTTAGCTGGTTTTTACAGCATGCCCGGGAGGAAAGCAGCTGGCACATTCTATGATTTTCTCTCACTCTCAGACCAGTATGGAAGGATATTTTTTAGTTTTAATCTTATTTATTATTATTTTAATTAACTTAAAACAAAAAGATAGAAACAAAAGTGCTTTATTCAAACACATTTTGTACTTTTTTGATAAAATATATTTGAATACACTTTTGTACCACTTGACATGAGACGTAACATTTCTATGACAAGGGTGGCTAAGACTTTTCTTTCTAAGCAATTTTAATTTTATTAGAATCTTGCAATGAAATTACTTCGCAGTTAGCATTTCTTTGTCCCCAAGGGCCGTTTTCAACTATTCCTGAACCCTCTTCAATTTGCAGCTCTATCCTATTTTTATCCCTAATGGGATTAAGCAGACAACTTCGTACGTAGCATGTCTTTCCATTCGCCGAGTCTTAATTAGTAGCCATTGGGAAGCCAACTTTGGTCACCCCGAGCGCCTTAATCTCGGCATCAATATTCTGATCACGCGTCCGCAGAATTTCTATGAGCTTACCAAATGTCAACTGTCAGTTTGCTGGCGTCATCAAATTTGGAATCGAAGGGTCGCAGATAAAAGCTATCGTTTCACTGAATTACCCTCTTTCGGAAGTATGCATTTTGGTATAAGCACTTTTTTGCGATGGGCTAGTTTTAACTCTAGTCTAGACTAGAGATGACCGAAAAAGATTGTAAAATAAAGGGTTGAAATAGAGTTTTATTTTCTTAGTAGTTTTATTATCCGCTTATATTTGTAGTTTATTGTTGGTACGAGTACCTAAGACTCGTATTTATAAAACAATCTCTAAGTTAAGAGCGATATTAAGTATTAATATGATAGACCACATTGTACTGAAATGACGTTTTTGATACGAACTCAAACTAGCTGTCAGTCTCAAGTGCTGTTTATAATGACGGGCCTAAGTGTAGGTATCTTGCAGTAGCGAGTTTTTAAACAGTCTTAACTTCTTATTTAGCTAAAAAACCGGATCGCAGCAGATTAAACCGGATCAAGAGAGCAAGGCGTAGTATTAAACCGATCCGTATACAAAATCCCTATAACAGTTTTAGTTCGTACATATTCAAGAGTTTTGGAAAATAGACTACGTAGAAATACTCTATGAAACAAATATTTATTGTTTTTTTTATCTATATTAAAATTCACCTTTTTAATTGAGGAATAAATAACTTATTATTTGTAAATATAAAAACAGGGTATAAGATACAGCGTAAGTAAGTACAGTAAACAAAACTGATGAACTTTCGCCAAGGAAATTCTTTAAGAAAATGAAAATAAAAATACCATGTCGATTAGACAATTAGTAAGGAAATGCAATATTTTTGTTTAATTTTCTGAAAGAATTTCCTGGTGAAAGTTTGTCAGAGTAATTAACTGAGCAACCTCTATTACTATATGGGACTTTGTCCCTAATAACCGGTATATAATGTAAGTAAAATTATCAAATTACAAAGAAATCATGTTTCTACATATTTTTTAATAACTTGATAGAAATTATTGGTATTTTTTATTTTTGTCCGACGCGCCTAACAAACAAACTTCCTACCTAACCCCGAATATAAGTGGTTACGTTTAACGAAAACCCAAATCGGACTTAGCGTCATAAATAACTACAATACTCAACCGTCCCTACAACTACTATTTGCGCTTTAATAGGGGTAAGGTACCCAATAAACAACATTGCCAATAACAGCACCCGGAATAACAATAATTGGTACACAATAACTAGTTTCATAATTTCGAAAGGAAACTATATCTACCGATTACCGATAACAACGGTCAGGTCGGAGCATATTTTATCAGTTGGCGTCATCGAGTTAAATATAATGGAGATGACATGCCAATGAAAAAATGTACCCGCAGATATGTGACATTTGACAGTTGTGTTTTCCAACTTTTTAATCTATGATTGTCATTTACCAAAATGGCGGCATCGCGGGAGCTATAAAATAATATCTTAAAAAAAAATTATTTGGTTAGTAATTAGTGGATATCTTATAAAAAAATCGATGTTATGCGTCGTCAATACGTTTTAACTGTTAATTTGTGTAAGTATTGCAATTTTCTATGAACTATACTAATATTTTTTCGGAATCATTATTAGTCATTATTTTGAAGCACAGTTTCATTGAGCGTTGTTGAGTGACTGAACGAGTTCAAGCTGATCAGCTTCAACTCATTGCGCGAATATTTAGTTCGGGATGCCATCTCCAGTGAATACATAATTCCTCTATGGTTGGCGTATAAAAGCTATCAAGTACACCTGAGACTTATTTTACGCCCCGTGTGCCAATATCCCCTATTTCCCCTTTATACTGTGTTACCTGCGTAGAAGGCCGCCTGTGTATTTGTCGGATATATCATAAAATATACAGTCCGAACTTTTAGTTCTGGTGTGATTGATTGATTGAATGAAAGTGAAAATGGAGAAACTGCCAAGCGTTGAAGAATCTTGATTCGTCGGCATCGGTATTCAACTGATGATGGTATTTAGGCATGGTTTTAATCTTTTTAGTCATCTTCTTCTTCTAGCCGTTAGTGTCTCACCTCAAACTGCTGGGCAAAGGCCTCCCTCCGGTTTCTCTTCAACTCTATCCTTTGCTTCATCCAGTCATTTCTCTAGAAAAGCATCGAGATCACGTGTCCATTACCATCTGGGCTAACCACAGCGCCATTTATCTTTTCCTTCACAACTATCTACTTCAAAGACTCTCTATCTTTTGCTTTATCCAGACAGTTCTCCCAGAAAGCATCGAGCTCGCGTCTCCACTACCGTCTGGGCCAGCCACGCCAAAGTCTGGTCTTCTCATATGAAGGTAACGGAAAGTAAGTTAAGAACCTACCCACCTGCTTTAAAATTAATTCTAGCCAGCTACAACAATATTTGCCTTCTCGACTGTGTATTTGCTAGAACAACACTAGGTAGATTCGTATTCGATCAATTGGCGCACATTTCGTATGCATCGGCGTGCGGGCGATCGTTTGCGTGCTATGTGCCGAGCATCACTCATTCGATTCCCTGCTTGTGACATTTGCCAGGATATTCGCTTACTGGCGTCTTTTTGGAATACGCGATAACGTGTGAAAATACAAATAAAAAATAAACAATGAAAAATTGAAGACTAAACCGAATGAAATGAAATGTAAATACATACTTAGAGACACATTAGCATTTTCGTAATAATCTAAATAAAAGTAATATCAAAGAAAGGTAAAGAGGTAAGGTTTCTTTAAAATTGCTGGTGGTATTTATTTTATTCATTTGAAATCTAATAAAATTTTAAGAAAACTATAACACAGAGAGCACATAAAAATGCTGAAAAAAAATGGTAGTAAAATGAACTGTCATGTAATTATTATACACCGTTAGAAAATGGATAATTCCATTCTGAAAAATTAAGTGCAATATGAGGTTAAGACAAAGTAAAGACACCAAAATGTGGCAAGTACAAAACTCCCAATTGATACAAACTAATTTTAAGTCTTGAAATGCTACAAGCATTTTTTGGGGAACGCTAAATTAGATCGGTGGGGCGCGTGACTTGCTTCCCAATGTCCTCAACTCAACCCGGTTTTAGGCTGTATTTACTTTTCAATTTTCCGTCTTTCTCGCTCCCCACTCAAAAGCAAAGGATGGCAGATTCTAGAACTACACGTTACGGAAATTCACTGACACAGCAGCCTTCATTATCTTTTCCAGCGAAACAAATGAGAGTCAGTTTGGAGCGGTATTACTGAGTTGAGTGATCGGCGATTACTAGAAAGTCTATGCAAATGATGGACGTGAAAAGTACAGCATTTAAAAGAGAAGGTTTCTGTCCGTTCAAATTTATATTGTACAAAACAATAAATATATGTTCTAATGTTTGTTTGTAATGGGCACATTCAAAAACTTCTGAACCGATTATAAAACACCCTTGCCTATATTAAAAAAGCTGCATTTATCGATAGTAACAGGCTATTACCACGGAAATCATCACGCTTTAATGTTTAAGCACATCTTTTGGTTTCTATGGTTTCTGGATCAACTTGTTCCATTGTCGACTCAATCTCTATCAATATTAGCCAAGACTTGTCCTTTTTTCAATAGATTAGCTTTTGACTCTTGAGTGAAATACTACCGTTGAAAATATCTAGTCGTAGTCACGATGGCACCCAATTTTATTTCCTTTTAGTACGAGACATAAACATTTTATACTATTTTGAGCCACTCGGTTCTTTCAGTGCTATTTCTAGTTCAAGCTTACGCCATCGTCTGGGATCTAGACAAACACTAGTCTCAGACGAATGAATAAGGAGCTGAGATATCTTAAAAAATAAAGCACAAACTCAAAATGCTTTCAAGATACTAGCTCGAGGTGTTTCTAGTTTATTTAGCTTGGAATTTCATTTAGTACTAAGTTTATTAAATTCTCTTACGTTGCTGAAGGAAATGAGGATTTTATTTAAAATATTTTTATGAAGACATTTATTAAAACTAATTTCGTTGACTTTAAAATAACTTACGAGTAAAAGAATGATGCATGAAAAAGACTAGGATTCATCCAAATTAGCTTGCAGTAGGTTTATATTTATATAAAAGATAAAAGGAGGGAACTTTATTATTATCTATGAAATGATACTTTCTTTATTTTCAGGTATTTTAACTTGACTTGTTCCATTTTGAGCCATCATCTAAATAATTTCAGCTAAAAAGTGTCTACCACTATTTATTATATTGCAATAAAACACAAAATATTGCTCAACTAGCGATAGTAGCAAGTAGAAGCGGCTGAGGCTAGTTGCCATTAATTAACGACGACTAGCCCCCAGAGGGCGCTGCAGATATTATCCTCTCCATTTTGTATAAGGAGTTACGAAACAAATAGCCGAGTGAAGTGCAGGCAAAACCGTAGTGCTGAGAAAAATTTTACTGAAAAAAGAAAAAGCGAAATTGAATTGTTTTAAGTTGATCCATTTTATTTACCATAAACAGTCGACAGACATCTAGGTACCGTTAATCGAATAACGCCGCATCTGCAAAATAAAGCAGCGTTTGAAGTTTGTGACTTTGAATTATGCTTATAACTTGGTGGAAAAAAGACCAGCATTCCTAAACTTTTGTAGTATATTATATTTAAAATAAGTTAACATTTCTTTTTTTTTTAATAACATCAATATTTTAGAAAATCGTATGTCACATGTGCACTAACGGCGTTATTTTACGAAAACATGCAGTAATATGTCACAGAAATTTGACGACTTCTTCTTCTGTCGAATGGGTATCGAGTCTATCGACCCGATGAACCCTGGTGTCAGAGTTTTTAAACCGCCTAGTAGCACACGATGACCTCAATAGAGCCTCTCAACAAGTGGGTCTTAAAATGAACATGGAGAAGACGAAGATCATGTCAAACTCCCTTGTTGCACCCACTTCCCTGACGGTTGGAGGCTCTACTCTGGAAGTTGTCGACGAGAAAGTCTACCTGGGACAAAAAGTCCAGTTGGGTAGGTCCAACTTTCAGAAGGAGGTCGATCGTCGAATCCAACTCGGCTGGGCAGCGTTCAGGAAGCTACGTAACATCTTCTCATCCAAACAACTACCGCAATGTCTCAAGACAAAAGTCTGGGACCAGTGCGTGTTGCCAGTGATGACCTACGGAACCGAAACGTGGCCACTCACAATGGGCCTCATAAGAAGGCTCAAGGTCACTCAAAGGGCAATGGAAAGGGCTATGCTCGGAGTTTCCCTCCGCGATCGAATCCGAAACGAGGAGATCTGGAGGAGAACCAAGGTCACCGACATAGCTCGAAGAGTTGCTCAACTTAAGTGGCAGTGGGCGGGGCACATTGCTCGCAGGACCGACTCCCGCTGGGGTAGGAAAGTCCTGGAGTGGCTGCCTTGGCACGGTAGACGCAGCGTAGGCAGGCCTCCCACAAGGTGGACCGACGATCTGGTGAAGGTCGCGGGAAGCTGCTGGATGCAGAAGGCGCTAGACCGATCATCGTGGAGGTCCTTGGGGGAGGCCTATGTCCTGCAGTGGACGTCTATCGGCTGAGACGACGAGACGAGACGACGACGAGTAGCACAAGCGTTTTGACGACTATCGTCGCATGTGTATATGATACTGAAAAAAATATTATTTAAAATTTATTTTAAGGATTAAAATTAGTTTCAATAGTATTTCTATACATATAATAAATCTCTAGAAGGGTCTTGTCTGTACATTGAATATTTTTACAACAAAATAATTGCAGCAGGCATTATTAACGATATAAAGATCAAAACGTTTTTTTTTTGTCTGTCTGTCTGTATGTTAACCAATTTCGATGGGACTTTTTTATTCAACTGTGTGTTACTAGTATAGTATTATATTATCTGTGGTGTTACTCGGGTTGCAACTAAAGATACCTAAAATCATGCTACCTGACTTAGGGAGTAGGCAGGAAATTGAAATTCAGCTGTTTCTTAACCGATTTTTGTGGAACTTTTTTTATTCGACTGAGCATTATTTAAAATCAAAGTTACGATACAAATAATCACGCCTCATGACTTAGGAGGTAGGTTGAAAACTGAATTTTGGTCGTTTTTAACCGATTTTGATGGAACTTTTTTTGTTTTGACTGAACATTACCTAAGCTCAAAGTTGCGATACATGTAATCACGCCACCTGACTTAGGAGGTAGACAGGAAATTTAACTCTGATCATTTTTAACCGATCTTTAAGGGACTTTTTACTTGACTTAGTTTTTTTAATTACCTGGTGTCCGGCCTAGGTTAGAAATAATCACGCAAACCATTCTAATACTGAGTAAGTACCATACAAAAACAAAGATCAGACAATGCGAAACACGCTTCCGTGCGCGGGTTTGCAGATCCCGCTCCTACACGCGGAGATGCGTTTTCAGTATGTTCAACACTGCGTGTTTTCCATACAAACCGGGTGTACGAAGTCGCGGGCACAGCTAGTCGAGCTTAAAAATGTAACTCATTAAAATGTTAAGTAAAAGCATTGTTTCCAAATAAAAAAGCGTTGCTTGTGACAATGCATCTTTGTCAAACATAGTCGCAACGTAACATGTGACGCCTCTATTGCCGCGGTACGCGCGTCATATACGTACATGCGACGTTATTTGCCGAAACGAAAACAGACGCAACATCTTACAGAATTGATAAAATAAAAACACTATTGTAGGACGATCACTTGCGACGGTATTCGATAAACGATTGCAAAAGAACGTACTGCAAAACTTAGAACAGCAATCTACCGGCTGTTAGCAATATTTACAAGGTTAGTTGTCTTTCTTCTAGTAGGGTATCGTAACACGTTTATTGTAGCAGCCTCTACAAGTTACAAAAGCCTGATATGTCTACTACATCTTTTGCTATTTAACCCTTATTTATTTTTAGTATTACACCTAGTAGAAATCCCTTTATCTACAAACATTTAAATACACCTCAAAAATAGTTTTTTTTAAATATTTTTATTTAATTTAATATAAATACACTAGCGTCCGCTTCAAGAGATATATTTTCTTACCTCCTTGGAGCTTTCTCTGCAAAATAATAATTAGAGAAAACCTTTATTAATATTCCCTTGTAAGCCTTCTAATTATCTCTAGAGTATATTAGTGTTTTTATAATATTAATATTAGAATTGAAACTTCTAAATTCAAATTTATGTCTAATGAAATTAAATTGTCGTTAGAGTTTTCGTTCAAAATTTGTTTACTTTAAGATTTTTGTGTTTTTTTTCAGTTGACTTTAAAACAAATATGATGAATACTTTAGGTTTTGATTGTAAAATGATGAAGTCTGCACTTTTGGTTTTGACTGTAGTGAAAAGCTGTTAGTTGATGGTGGATTGATTTTGTTTACAACAATTTTAAGAAATACAGTTGCTGAATTTTATTTTACTGTTTGTTACTTCATCACAAACACTTTGCATCTACCAACACAGGCACACACACACACACACACACGAACACACACACACGCACACACATTCTATTCATACATCTTGCACTCAACTTAGCAAAATAGGCTTAAACTTGTTTTTGTTTTATTGTTATTTTTACTCGTTTACATAACTACTATTCATTACTTTTTTTTCTTTCTTGTAATTTGGCCCAAAGTCCAAATAATTTATATTTTAATCTGTAAGAATATATTACAATCTAAAATTGCCCTCATTTTTTGTCAGACGCGGCGAAAGCGCCTTTTACGAGGCGTTTAACGCTCTGCCTACCCCGTAAGGGATAAAGGCGTGATTTTATGTATGTATGTATGTAAGAATCTCTTAATCTGGCTTGTTAATGTATTAATACTCTTTTAATGAACTCTGTATATGCTGTGAGATTTTTCTATGAATAAAATAAATAAATAAAAATAAATTCTGCGAACAGTAAGGTGGTATAAAACTAAAATAAACTGAGTCTTCACAAAAAAACTGATAAAATGGAGATGTTAAAAGCTGGATCCGATTTTTTATGAATACCAAATATTTTCCGTTCAAAGTGGGAGTTGTGTTGTGACGCGCAGTGATTGGTTAATTGATTGGAGCGGGCCGCGGCAATGTACGCTTGTTACTCCCTGCACTGCCATGTTTGCTCTGCTAACCGGAGCTTAGTCCCGATCCTTGATTACGTAGCGGGCCCAGAGACCGCGGGTTGATGCACACTGTTTTTTTTAATTTACGTTAAGTTGTGTTTATGAAATAAAAAACAAAAGTTTCAGTTTTCACATCGTCAAAGTGATTTGACAACTTTCTGATGATTATCTATACATATAATAAATCTCTTAAAGGGTCGTGTCTGTACATAGAATATTTTACTAAAAAATAATTGCAGCAGGCATTATTAACGATATAAAGATCAAAACAAAACATCACGCCAAAACTACTGAACCGATTCCGATGGTACTTTTTTTATTCAACTGTGTGTTATCCGGTTTGCAACTTAGGATACCTAAAATCACGTCAGCTGACTTAGAGGGTAGGCAGGAAATTGAAATTTGGCTGTTACTTAACCGAATTATATGAAACTTTTTTATTCGACTGAACATTATTTAAAATCAAAGTTACGATAAAAAAATGACCCCTCATGACTTAGGAGGTAGGTAGTAAATTGAATTTCGGTCGTTTTGAACTGATTTTGATGGAACGGTTTTTGTTAGACTGAGCATTACTAAAACTCAAAGTTACGATACAAATAATCACGCCACCCGATTTAGGGGTAGGCAGGAAATTGAACTCTAATCGTTTTTAACCGATCTTAAAGGGACTTTTTATTTGAGTTTTTTTTAATTACATTGTGTCCAGCCTAGGTTAGAAATAATCACGCAAACCATTCTTATATTGAGTAAGTGCCCCAGTTTGTATGAAAAATACGCAGTATCGAACATTCTGAAAACGCTTCTCCGCGCGTAGGAGCGGGATCTGCTAGCTCGCGTGCTGAATCGTGTTTCCCATACGAAAAAAGAACAGACAATGCGAAACACGCTTCTGCGCGCGGGTTAGCAGATCCCGCTCCTACGCGCAGAGAAGCGTTTTCAGTATGTTCGACACTGCGTGTTTTTCATACAAACCGGGCGTACGAAGTCGCGGGCACAAAATTGTCATTTAAAGTAACTGTTAAACGCTGTTATTATTTATTATCTATTAATTTTAACTTCAAATAAAGATTTCCTGAAACCTTACTTCTAAGAAGTAACAATTATTAATTTTATTTTTATAAAAATGTTCTGAAATCTAGGACATTACAAACAGAATACACTCCGATTTTTGATTACATAAGTGATCCCAGTGACAAAAGGGTTGATCCACCCTGCCTGCGCGTAATTATGCAGATGATTTTACACAGTTGGGTATTTTAACTTTTGGGGGTTGATTTGGTTGTTTAGGAGTTTTAGCGGCACATGTGATACCCCTTTAATATTTACCCTTTACGGGTAAAGTAGCTTAGATATACGGGGTGTAAGGGACATCATCACACAAACTGATAGGGGTTGCTCAGTCAATGACACTGAACCGCGTTTTCTAGGAATTATTGCCAGAAAGCGATATTTTTTTTGCTTTTCTATTGAAAGTGTTCAACGATCAGAGAATTTGTATGGAAAAATGAAAAAGACATTTTATTTTACCTCTCGAAAAAAAATTGTTGATTGAGCATCCTGATGAAAATTGTTCTGTATCGTTGATTGAGCAACCCTTATCCGTTTGTGGGATGCTGTCCCTTACACCTGCTATTTAGTGTGAAGGACGAAATAGATGAAGGTCATTAAAATAAATAATTGTGCAAATGTTATCTTAAATACTCTTTATTTACCGGGACGAAATGCAGCTGGCATATTCTATGTTTTTCTCTCGCTCCCAGTCCAGTATGGCTCTAGCAATGAAGTGTGTAGTAACCACTGTTGGCGAGTGAAATTGCAGGTGCAATTGAAGGTAGGTGTTTATTTATATTATATTCCATGCTGGCCTGGGAGGGAGAGAAAAACATAGAATGTGCCAGCTGCATTTCGTCCCGGGCATGCTGTAAAAATCAGCTAAGGGATTCGAGGGTTTCAGTATATTGTAATTTTGGCGATGGGCTGACAACCTATCACTACAGCAATATACCTACAAATCTATCTTAAATAACCCTCAAAACTTTGTCAGACGTGGCGGACCGACCCTTGTTTAGGTCGTTTGCGCTCTGCCTACCTCATTAGGTATAAAGTCGTGATTATTTGTATGTATTTATTTAATATTATGAACTGCCTCCGTGGTCTAGTGGTCTGAGCCATGGGTTCCTGCTCCAGGGGTCCAGGGTTCTTTGCCCAGAGGGGGGGGGACCACCATGATATTATTTATCAATTTATCACTTTGCGAAAAATCTGGTTTCATTAGGACATTGCAGTTTGGATAGGACATTGCAGGCTGAATCACCAGACTGACCAAAAAGAAAAAGGATTCCGTGCACGTTATACCCTCGTTGATCCCGGTTGCTGTCTTTCATTGCAGTTAATACACAAACAACGTCAGAAGCCTATTAGTCATGATATTAGCTAGTTTAAAACTCTGACACAAGGGTTCATTGGGTTGATCGATTGAAACCCACACAACAGAAAAAGAATGATATCCTACTGGAACATGCTTGTATCATTTGTATTGTATTGTATTTATTTATTATCATTTACAATAAACTTATATCTGTAACAACAGTCCCACAAAAGTGCTTGCGTTGTTTGTCTACAGGATCGATTAGTCTCTTTTATAGGTACACTATTCGTATTTGATGTTTAGTACATACATAATTATGTGATTTAATTTTCACTGATAAGTTACTGGTTTTAATTCGAAATACCTACATGCTCTGTAATGGGCTACTCCCGCTTGCGACCGAGTTCGGTGTAGGAACAGCAGTTACGATACCCACTAATAATTCATAGGTCCAACCGCACTTGGTAATAGGAAGCAGACTGCATATCCTTGCAACTAGTACTCGAAGTATGAACATTGGTTAAATAAGAGATGCTCCTTTGCTAAAGCTAAATATGTACTTAGAAATTATCTTGAATAAATCGCGAGTTAGAAATATGTTCCTAATAATTTTGTGTCATTACAAAGAAATTTAATCTGAGCTTTTGACTTCAATAGAAACGACATCAAAGCTTTATTTTAAAACTAACGCTTACAGTTCCTCAAGCCTATAAAATTCTTTGAACACTTAATCAATATCGAAGAAATAAGCTTATAAAATCTTTGATTTCTCAGTTCTGCTGAGTAAATAAGCGAAAGACAAAATTATCGAGTTGGGCTTTAATATAGTATAATATTTGCACTGTAAATTGAATTACAGACTGAGATTGTTTAATTTTAAATGTAAATGTTTGCTCATTTAAATAATGTTTATTTATAACGGTTATTATCACAGTGACAAACTGAGGCTTAATTAGGTGTTCCTGTAGAGATTTGAAAGATTCTTTGATATATAATAATTATAGCATGTTCCTTATCATGTTTTTGAATTTTTGAACAACAACAGCATAGCTCTAAATTTTTTATGTCAAATAACATTGACAGTCCAGTAAAACTATTAGCTAAGTTTAGTAAGTTCTTTACTTCGTTTCAAAGACTGTGCCAAGCACGATATGGCCGCTTTCAATATTGACCACCATAGCTGGGAAAAACTAGCCGAGAACAGAGACCAAGGGCGTTAAAGCGTGAGGGATGGCCAAAAATATCATGATGACGCGTGGTTCGGACTTTTATCGGACAAGAGAAACAAGAAACACCAAACCAACGTCGATAATAACAACAGCGCAACGTTTCCCTGTCCTATGTGTGGTAGAATCTGCCGGTCTCGTATTGGCTTAAACAGTCATCAGAAAAGATGTATCCCAGTCTGTGTTTAAATCGTCTGACATAGACGTAATGGCCTATGATGATGTTTTTTGTATAAGTTGAATGGATTGAAATTCTTAGTAGAATCTTTAGGATTCCAACTACACTGTGGAAAAACTTATGAAATTATCTCTGTCTACCTCTTTATTCACTTCTTCTTCTGTCGAGTGGGTATCGAGTCTATGGACTAAAAGTTACTAATTCATTATTTCATTCTCACATTCTCTTTTTGCACTTTCTATTAATGTGGTTGCGAGTTTAATATTTTTTCAAATAGTAAAGCTGCATTTTTAATTATGAAATGTTTTGCTTACAGTAATGTTCAATACATCAATTAAATTGTGAAATATTTTCATTAATTAATTTTAAAGTATCTTGTAAAACTTCATTTATTTCTTTCTTATTGAAAATTAATTATTTTAATTGGGAAACATGAAGTATTTATTATAAAAAAGCAGTTTCAACGTCAAGAAAGTATGAATCACCAACATGTATGTAAGTTTTACAAAAATTATTGCAGCCAGTAAATTAAAGTCCAATTCCTTTTGTACAAAAAAGCTTTTAGAAGAGATAAGGAAGACATAAAACTCTTGTTACATTTAATTCCCTTACAAAAGATTGGGGCTTAAGCATAAAATATCAATTATTTGAATGTTTTTCTCGAGCAAAAAAAGTAAAAAGTGCTATTAAGTTGCGATCATTTGTCTGAGACAAATCCTTTCACTACGTTTTCTTTTCAGGGGAAATGTTCCAAGGCTTTTGAAAATCTAATTAACCATTCATTCAGCGCCTTTTGTTGAAAAGCACCTCACAAAGGGAGTCTAAGCAAATCTTGAGTGTTGTATAAAGAAAACACGAATTTACATATAGCAGAGCTTTTATCTCTAAGTTTTATGATAGCTTTTTTTTATAGACGTTCACTTTAGAGCATAATTATAACAAGGTTAGAGTAGCCACAATATTTTTAAGCAATTAGTCGCAGCCCGTTATCTTTTTAAGGTCATCGGACAACTAATTGCCTTTGGACATGTAACCAAGACCACAGATTACATATGAGCTGTGCCAAATCCTTCGATCCTATCAATCATAAATCAAATTCTTAAATAGAGCAAAATTTTCTTTTGTTTTCACTGTACCACTGAAAAGCTAAAATAAAAGCAAAGTGACTAAAATACACCGAAGCAGATCGTTCATTTCTAATTGCAGCATTAGACAGCTTGAATGAGCTTCTGTCGAATCTGTTTTATTTCAGACGAGCACAACACAATCGCTTAAAAGGGAGACTTAACTTTGTTGTAGATAACAATGACTGAATAGTAAACAAAATTTGTTTTAAACTTTTGAATAAAAATATAAGAAAGCTACACTTTTGAAAATAAGGTTGTCAACAAGCAACGTGACTGACGTTGGTAAATGAGTTTTTTCGTGGCAAATTTGTACACTTATTAAATATTTCTTGAAACACGTCCATCTGAATGAGAAGCCAAGACGAATGCGTGAGCGTGCCAGTTGAGACAAACCCTATCTGTTTTCCATCGCATGTAACTGATACGGGAGCAACCCTTACTAATTTAGGATAAGTGCTCACGTAGCGGACTCAACGAAACGGCTCACAGTGGAAAAAGCTAATGGACTACGCCATCTTCGACGTGTGCGACAAAATTACTAACGAAAACTTATGTGCGTTCCATGGAAATATTAATAAGATATTTACAACTCATCAACATCTCCCTAGCCTTATCCCGTATCTCACGGGGTCGGCTTCCTAATGTAGGGGATTGAACGAGGGTACTGGTTTTTACCTCCGCAACCTAGAAGGGAAACCAGACCTAATCCTAGATTAGGACAGAGTTTTCAAGCCGCCAATGCTTAGCACTGACCTCTGATATGACTTAACGACTAATACCTACGGTAGTAATCGATATTAACCGGGACCAAAGGCTTAACGTGCCTTCCGAAGCACGAAAAAAGCACTGAATAAACGTACATATGAAATTTGAAAACCAAAAAACACATTGGTACGTGGTGGGGTTCGAACCACGACCTCCCGCTCAGGAGGCAGCGGCCCTATCCACTACACCATCGGGCTCATCAAGATATTTACAACTGTATTATTTTATAATCTGCTGCTATTATGATGACTTTTTTGAATGTCGGGTTAAAATTTTCCACATATTCATCTCACTCTACACTTTTGTTCACTAAAATCGTATGGAGTATTAATAGATTACGCGGTGCCGGTTCAAAATAGCATCTACTTATTTTCTCACCGCGATTGCCGTAAAATATTTTATTTTCCCCGTATACGGAACAAATTTTCCCATCTAAATATTATACCAACTTGATTATAAGCTTTCCTCACAAAATACTGCCGATATGGAAACAGATGTTGTGATAATAAACGTTTTATCGGCGGACGTTTCGTCCTTGGTCGTGGGAGATGGCGACCAAATAAACGACCTATAATTTGTTCATGGGCAGGGGAAAGTAGTCCGATGGTGTAGTGGATAGGGCCGCTGTCTCCTGAGCGGGAGGTCGTGATTCGAATCCCACCACGTACCAATGTGTTTTTTGATATTCGAATGTTCATGTACGTTTATTCGGTGCCTTATACGTGCTTTGGAAGGCACGTTAAGACGTCGGTCCCGGTTAATATCGTTTAATGCCGTAGATATTTGTCGTTAATTCAGACCTAAGTTAGGATTGGGTCTGGTTTCCCTTCTGGGTTGCGTAGGCAGTAGCTCTGTGTTTGTGTGTCGACCCCGTGCGATACCGTCACCTCCTTATCCCGATAAGGCTAAGGAGGTAACGGGCAGGGGAAAGTAGTGGTATCCGTGTTGGGGATAATATCTCCAGCCTCAAGACATTTGCAAATTGAACACAAGTAACTAATTAAGCAAGACTCAAAAAAGGAATATTACTTAAGATTCTATTAGTTTTATGCATGGGAAATGGTGACGAAATAAATGACATATAATTACGTCCTAAGCCAAGGATAGAACAGGTGGGTATTTTTGAGATCCGTGTTACGGATAAAGTCTCGATCCTCAAGCCCTATGTTACGTAAAAGCTTTGAAAATTTTACAAAATAATTGAGCTCACTAAGACTAATAAACTGTTTTATTTCACTCTAAGAAACTAAGAAGAAAACAAAACAAATACATACTCATAAATACATACATATCACGTCTTTATCTCTAACGGGGTAGGCAGAGCGTAAACGACCTAAACAAAGATCGTTCGGCCACGTCAAAAAACTTTTGAGGGTTATTTAAGATAGATTTGTAGGTATATTGCGGTAGTGACAGGTTGTCAGCCTATCGCCTAAACTGCAAAATACAGAATCCTTCGGATCATGCACATTTACAACATGTCCGTGAGGAAATGCAGTTGGCACATTCTATGTATTTCTGTCACTCCTAGTCATGGAAGAACAAAACAAATGCAATCTATTCTTCTTCCTAGCCTTATCCCGTATCTCACGGGGTTGGCTACCTAATCTAGGGGATTGAACGAGGGTATTGGTAAATGAAAAGAAAATAAATTAATGTAAAGTATGGTAAAGTGTTTTCCTTATTGTAAGTGTTGCATAAAAACAACAAACTTGTGCATTGTTAAAACAACTTAATTACACAAAGTTGCCTCATAGTTTACACTTTTTAAACAAATTCAGCGTTTACTTTGCAATATTTAACATTCCTGAAATATGCACATCAATTTTCATATTTTGTTGTAAGTATTGACCAAATTATTAGTCACTGTGAAAGAATATACTTACTGCTGTGGATTCTAGGTTGTTTTAACAGAATACATTTTTAACGTTTCCATGATTTATTGAGCGATGTTCTATTTTACTATTTGCGATGCACTTTCAGTTCACATCAATTCTAGGTCAAAGAGACACCAAGACAAAGTCGATGATAGAGCTTTCTCGGAACCTTCAAAGGCACTGGAATCTCTTCACATCGACGAAACATAAGAAGCAGCTAGGCGCCGGACTTTTACGAGTTTTGAATCTTACTAAATTTACAGATTCGTTTTCAGTTTAAAATAAGTGCAGTTGTGACTTAGGACAATTTTATCTGCAATATATTGCGCACTAAAGTCATGCGCGCGCACGATAATGCTCACAGTGACGACGGACACATTATAAAAATAAACGTGAAAAATACATTAGTTTATTCAGAACAAATAATCTTGTACAGACAGCAAAGGCGATTGCTGGGCTGGGCCGCTCTAAACGGATGAGTATATATGAGAAAATTATTTCTGGATTTACATCAAATTTCGTATATTTGTTGCAGTAAGTCAATGTGCAATCAAACAATATTTCAAGAAAATGCATAAACAAATTCCTGAAATAATCTCATCCGTTTCTAGCGGGCCTGACCAGATGTCTCATTTGCTGACTGTACAATTCGAGTACTTACTTACATTCTTCCCTTCAACGCAAATTTTAAACACCAAGTTTTATAACTAGTCATTCATTTAAGTGCATGGAATAAAAACGTCTAAGAAATTAGCTCATTAGGAATTCTTTCTGAGCAAATTGTCCCTCGCGGCGTAGCCAAAGAATAAGAAGCCTACGTTTATACTGTCTTAAAAGTGATCAAAGTTACAACCACTGAATAAATTTATATAGTATACAGTGTACAGGTACAGTACGGGGCCGTTATTATTGCACATTGACACTTAGAAAAACACAATGACGTTTGCAAAGTCATCGTACAAGTGCATAAAAGATAACGCTCTTACAAAGCCAAATTTAGCAGATGTGTTAAATTAATATGTCGCTTTAAAATCACAATTTTTTGTTTAGTCTTCGTCGTCTAGTTAATAATTTGGAACACTAATATGTATCTTAATTTTGTCATATACATGAATAAATTAAATACGCATTTACATATTTGTTTATAAAAAGCCATTATCTGAAATAGAACACGGTTTCAAGGGTAAATGATCACAAATATAACTCTCGTATTAAAAGTTGATGAAATTAATTGACTTTCAAAACTTCCTCCTTCACAGATTGAATCTTAAGTAACTGCCAAAAATTTTGAACCATTATTACCCTAAGTTTACTTTAGCGGCGAAATTAATTAGTGTAAAACAATCGGAGATTTAAAATTGTAGATTAAATTTTGTTTTAACATTTTGTAATATTTAACTTTCGTTCGAGTCAAGTAGACGAAGTTGGAGAATATTTATTTACCTGTCTCTCAATATCTCACTATATCTCATGTCAACCAAATAATACAACTACTTCGGGTGACGATACTAGCCAAATGGCGGTCCCGTTAGTAATAAAATCATAATTCACTAAAAACGCAGTGAATCGAAAAACTGCTCCAACAGGTTCAAGTTATAATAACTATGATGATTTAGAACATTTTAATGAACGATTCATAGTTATTTGTAGTAGTAACAGGAAGAAAAAGTGCGAATAACGGCCACCAACGAGCTATGCATCGCAAATTTATAAGGTCTTAAATTATCTTAATTGCTATAACTTGATTCTATTAGACCGGTTTTTCGCTTCATTGCGTTTATAGTGAATTATGATGTTATTACTAATGGGGGCGCCACTTGGCTAGTATGGTTACCTAAAATTAACTTAATTTGCATTTTGACGATTTTAATGTAAACTGTTTGGATATTCATTCAAACTCGAGTGATATGAAAATTATGACATAAATGGATCTGCGAGAATTCATTTTTTGAATAAAAATTGTATTTAATCTAATAAAAGGATAGTCATGGTTTTACTACTACTGTATGTAGACACATACAAAACCACTCAGAATAAAAAATATAGTTCTAACTCCAAAAAGTAAAATAGATCAAAAGAACAGTACTAGGACAGCAGAGGTATCAAGAGGTTATTATAGATGAAACAAGTCGAGCCGAGGAACTCAAAGGAATGTAGCCAGTTAACCGCTTTTGAGGAAATCCCTCAGGACTTGGAAGACACGTTCTGTTCGCTCAGCACTCGAGGCTCCAACTCTCAAAGACAATTTCATCGCTTCCCCCTACGTATTCGATTTCGTTCACTTTGACAATCAAACCACTACCTACTCTTTTGACTTGTATTAAAACACATTATTGTGTAATGAAATGAGTTTAAGATCTATCAATATAGTTTGAAATGTAATTATGAATTTTCATCCATTATTTTAGTTCTGTCTTTTCGAGTTTAAGTATTTATTAATAAATACTTAAACTCGAAAAGACAGAAATACTTATTTACTAATATTTATAAGTAAAGTAAGTTCATCTATTTTCAATCAGTCATTTGCTTTTGACGTGCACTGAAATTCAATTAAAAATACATACATGATGATGATCACATCTTTATCCCTTATGGGGAAGGCAGAGCGTAAACGAATAAAACGAAGGTCGTTCCGCCATGTTTGACTAAGTTTTGAGAGTTATTTAAGATAGATTTGTAGGTATATTGCCGTAGTGACAGGTTGTCAGTCCATCGCCTATATTGCAAGATACTAAAACCCTCGAATCCCTCAGCTAATTTTTACAGCATGCCCGGGAGGAAATGCAACTGGCACATTCTATGTTTTTCTTTCGCTCCCAGTCCAGCATGGAAGAAAAATGCCATGTTTGAAAATTTGAATAACACGTTGCAATCTCGCACAGCAATACTACAAAGAGAGTATACTTTACAATATGCATTCATTCTACCGCGGGACAGCATGACAGACTTATTCCAAACTCTCATATCTCAAACTCTTTGAAGATTGCAAAGTTGTACTTCCGCAGTTTTAGCAAACTGGATTAAGATTTCCCCCATAGGTAGGTAATATCTCACATTATGTTGGATCTTATGATTTATAGGCAAAGTTGGCAAGTTTTGCATGTCATCCACTGGCTGCCACCGAACTTTTCTAAAGGAACTTTAAACTTCCTACAGTAGATTGATGGTAGTGACTTACGAATGTGCATAGTGAGATAAATTTTATTCATAGACAAATCATTTGAAATACACTAAAAAAAAGAGAAAAACATGTGCCAGTTGCATTTTCTCCCGGGTATGCTGTAAACACCAGCTAAGGGACCCGAGCGTTTCAGTAGATTTATTGTAATTTAGGTGATGAGCTGACAACCTGTAACTTCAGCAATATACCTACAAATCTATCAAAAATTACTTTAAAAACATTGTCAGACGTGGCGGAACGACCTTTTTTGTGCCTACCACATTAGGGATAACGGCGTGATTATATATAAAAGTTTGAGAACATAAGTATTTTTTTTTAAATAACAGAGAGCATAAAAATCCGCTTTATTTTAGATTGAAAGGAAGATGAAAATAGGATAAGTCAGAATTCGCAAACCGCAAAAAATTATCGGACCTATCTTCGTTTCGTGATAAAGCGTACGCCAAAACATCGTTCCGGGGAATAAAATAAAATGACAGCCCGAGACGCTGAGGAACTCGTCTTGAGCGCTGAACATCAAACGTTCCAATAACGTTTGAAATATTGGGTCACAAAATGAAATGCCCGTACTTCTGAAAACAAACTGACAGCCCTTTGGAAAGGCGACGAAAGTTAATTTCACGGGCCGTGAATGCTGCCTCTGAACTCATCTCGCTCGAACAATCCGCGAGTTGGTTACCATTAATCACCGGTACAGACACGGAACCGTTTTTCTGCAGTTTTAGGAAAGAGTTAGCGGAATTGCCTTTTAACTAGAAACCTCCTGACTACTAACATCCTGATTCTGTAACACTTCCTAAGCATGTGATGCGAAATACTGTTGCTCGTATTTATAAAGCGATCTCAAGTTTGAGAGCAATATTAAGTATGAATTTTGATAGGCCGATTGGTACTGAAATGAAATATCTGATTCGAATTCAAAGTTGCTGTCAGTTTTAAGGGCTAATTATCAATACGGGTCTGTGTCATTGGTTTAGAAAATAAATAACAGATATTTCGCAATTAACTGCAATAGTCTGTTACGCCATCTACGATAAGTATTTTTCGTAGACATAAAAGCTAAATACGACGTAAGATAAAACAAATTTTGAAGAATAAAAAAAAATTACCTTTAAAAAACATGGCAACACCAGTACTTTTTAAGTCTTATTTTATTTACTGTATTCACTGACTTATTTTTTTAATGTTTCTATTAACTCATCTCGCTCGAACAATACGCAAGTTGGTTACCATTAATCACCGGTATAGACACGGACCCGTTTTTCTGCAATTTTAGGAAAGAGTTAGTGGAATTGCCTATTAACTAGAAACTTTCGTATCATCCTGATTCTGTAGGCCTGTGATGTGCTACTGCGTCATTGGTTTGAACACAAGTTAGGTACAAAAACAAAACATGTTATCTTATTGGATTTCAACACGGAGGAGGCAGGCCTCCGTGGTCTAGTGGTCAGAGCCATGGGCTTACGATTCGGAGGTCCTAGGTTCGATTCCCAGGGGTTAACACAAAGTTATTTGTCAATTTATCACTTTGTGAGGTTTTGCCCAATTTTGATTAGGACATTGCAGGCAGAATCATCTGATTGTCTGAAAAGAAAAAGGATTCCGAGGGCACGTTAAGCCGTCGGGCCCGGTTGCTGTCTTCGATAGTGGTCGTTACTAAAAACCATGTCAGAGGCCTAATAGCTGTGGTACTGTAGGCGGGTTAAAAACTTTGACACCTGAGTTCATCGGCTCGTTGTTCGACTCCAGAATCCACTCGCTAAGAATGAAGAATATAAGAAGAAAAATAGAAGAAATAGTTTTCGCAGAAGTCGTAGCAAAATACTACATTAGACTAAAAAAAAACTATATTCCTACCCCTATCATTTCCATTTAAACAATCCGCCAGTTGGTTACCGTTGATCACCAGTAAAGGCACAGACACGTTTTTCTGAGCGGAATTGCCTATTAGCTTGATCGCATCTAGTCGAGCGAAACAATCGCATCACCTGTTTCTACGTAATGAATGCTTCCTTAGGCCTGTGATGTGAAATACTACGTCACTGGCTAGAATATAAATTACAGACGCTCCATAACTGATCGTGACATTCACGTGGCATTTTGCTACAAAATCTATCTATCTTTGTATTTCTCCTACGACATTTACGATAAGTACATAAACGCAATATTTTATTTATAACCATTTCTTGTTTATTAAGTAAATAAAGGTTTCTCTAAATGCTGTAAAAACAGCTAAGGGATCCGAGGGTTTCAGTATATTGTAATTTAGGCGATGGGCTGACAACCTGTCACTAAGCAATATACCTTTAAATCTATCTTAATTAACCCTCAAAGATTTGTCAGACGTGGCAAATCGACCTTTATTTAAGTTGTATACACTCTGCCTACCCCTAAGGGATAAAGGCGGGACTATATTATGTATATAAAGGTTACTTGCCATATAACAATAAAAAAAAGAGCGGAATTGCCTAATAACTTGAGCGCAACTAGTCTGTTTCTGTTAGAAGCTACGTAATGAAGGCTTCTTAGGCCTGTGATGTGAAATACTACCTACGGTAATGGCTACGATATACAATAAAAACGTTTTATAATGGATCGTAGCATGTTGCTACAACATCTACGAGTAGCATATTTCGTAGAATGCTACGCTGTTGTAAAAATATTAGAAACTAAAAACAACAGGGATTTAATAGTAGGTATCTACTAATTTACTTTTAACCCCTTCCTAACTCAAAAACTACTAAACTTAAATACACCAAATTTACTTCATATATTTATATCTTCTAGATAAACAAGTACTTAAAATTTTATAAAAATAGGTTGAACGATTATTTAAATATCAATATTTATTTATTGTTTTATTTGTCAGACGTGGCGGAATGACCTTAGTTTAGGTCGTTTGCGCTCTGCCTACCCCATTAGGGATAAAGGCATGATTTTATGTATGTATGTATGTTTTATTTCAGGCAACTGAGGCCCGTATCAATACATAAAATACTATACATTATAAACTTAAATCTAATTAACTATACTATAAATAGACTACAAATAAATTAGACCTAGAAATAAACTAGCATAGCACTATTTAAACTATGCTGACTCAAGAGTTGTGCGCCGCGTATTCCCACGGAAACGGCGGAACGCTACTCCTTTCGGCCAAAACTCCGGTGATGTGAAGACGCCCAGATGTGCAGTCGGGACCCGCACCACGAACAAGTTGAAGCTCACTTGGTGGCGCGACTCCAGAGCCTCCACATACACGCCTAAAAAAATATTAGAATAATAGGAACTAAAAACAAATAGGATTTATAAGCACGTATCTTTTAATTTTTATTTTTGTTTGTTTCTATTATTACTTGAACTAATATTTTGGAAAGTCTATTATTAATATAGTTTCACCCGAACTTTCATCAGTTCGTTGTGATTGAATGAAATTTTCAATCGAATTCATTATTTAGTCTATCCATGGGTAATCATTCGTCAAAATCGTAATGGAAGTGCGTACAGTGTTTACTACGATTATATAGTACTGAAGTGAATTTTTAAAGACATAGATACATAAAATCACGCCTTTATCCCTAACGGGGTAGACAAAGCGTAAACGACCTAAACAAACGTCGTTCCGCCACGTCCGACAAGTTCTGAGGGTTTTACAGACGATTATGTATATTGCTATAGTGACGGGTTGTCAGCCCATGGCGTAAATTACAATATACTGAAACCCTCGGATACCTTACCTGGTTTTTACAGCATGCCCGGGAGGAATTGCAGCTGGTACATTCTATGTTTTTCTCATGCTCCCAGTCCAGCATGGAAAAACATACAGACATACAAATATAAATCATGCCTTTAATCCTAATGGGGTAGGTAAAGCGTCGATGACCTAAACAAATGTCGTTTCGGATGGATTGGAAGAAATAAAAAATCTTCAATGTGGGATACGTTAGCTAAAAGTTAGTAAGCTAAGTTTTCTATCGGTTACAATAGCGCACACAGGCAATGATTGAAGATTTTTCTCATATTCTTATACCATGACTTACGTATGCACCTTTACAGACTAAAATAATTCAGAGTCAAAGTTTCTACAGTCGTCATCATCTCCCTAGCCTTATTCCGTATCTCACGACGTCGGCTACCTAAACGAGGTTATTGAACAACGGTACTGGTTTTTCACAAAGCGACTGCTATCTGACCTCCGCAACCCGGAAGGGAAACCAGACCCAATCCGAGATTAGGTCAGAGTTTTCAAGCCGCCAATGCTTAGCACTGGCCTCTGACATGGCTTAACGACTAAGATCTACGGTATTAAATGATATTAACCGGGACCAACGGCTTGTCGTGCCTTCCGAAGCACGGAAAAAGTGCCGAATAAACATACATATGAAATTCGATAACCGAAAAACACGTTGGTACGTGGTGGGATTCGAACCACAACCTCCCGCTCAGGAGGCAGTGGCCCTAACCACTACACCGTCGGGCTCTTCAAAGTTTCTACAGTCGTATGCACTGTAAAACCTCCATACAAACCGTAGAATGCGAGTACGATGGGCGTGCAGACCACTAATGGATCGGTAACGTGCGTCATGCTCTGTGTCAATAAACGCAGGCTTTTAATGCTGCCTTTGTTGAAGTAGGCCAATTACCATCAGCGGCAATTACTGAGCTGCATCGATCACACAGAACGGGGAAATGTGATAAAGTGTGTTTACTCGTTTGGTGGACGCTGGTTTTTATTTGGGGCAGCTAATTGGGTGGGCTGAAACGAATCACATGCTTACCTGGGAGTGGGAGAAAAACACAGAATGTGCCAGTTGCATTTCTCCTCGGGCATGTTGTAAAAAACAGCTAAGGGATCCGACCGAGGGTTTTAGTATATTTTAATTTGGCGATGGGCTGAGAACCTGTCACTATAGCAATATACCTACAATTCTATATTAAATAACCCTCAAAACTTAGTCAGACGTGGCGGATCAACCTTTTTTTAGGTTGTTTACGCTCTGGCTACCCCAATAGGGATACAGGCGTGATTAAATGTATGTATGAAACAAATTCATCCAAGGCATTTCAGGAGTCCGTGATGTAGGTACTAAGCATATAAGCAGCTAAAATTGACGTATTTCGTGGTATGGTCATATAAATTGATGAAATATCACCTTATCTGTGGCCCACAGATTATATAGGAAAAATATACATCGAACTCACTGTGCAAGCCCTTTTCATACGAGCCAGGCCATGCAAGTACTGGCTGGAGAAAGAGGATACTTACCTAAGCATGAAAGCAAAACAAATCCTGTCGACAAATCGATCTTCCGACTATGATAAGTATAGGTTATCCACATACAGAGCGAATAACTATTCGCTGTGGGAGCGTGCGTGTGCCTAATCCTATTCTAAAACGGTGTTTCTCCCATATTCCAATTATATTGTTCTGTGGTCCAATTCACAACCGCTCTGAAAATGTTTTATGTTCTGTTGAAAATAAAATATGATCGATAATTATTTTAAATGGCATGTGAAACCATTGACAACGTACAATTGTAAAATTTATTTACTATTCATTGCTGGCTGTCCGATGTCGCTTGAAACTTAATTATATGCCTACTCAACGAAATACAATCACGTAAATTATTGGTCACTAAAATAACCTTTTTCACTAGTCATAGGTACAGGGTATAGGTACCTATTTATTAAAATCATGCAATATGATTATTCGTATTCAAAACGGGTAATACCTACTCGAGTCCATTTACGTTCATTTTTAACGGGCAACCCGGAAAAGCTGGCAGTTGCTTAGTGATTTTAATCATCAGTACAGCATGGAAGTCTTTCATTATTCGTTGTTGACTACTCTTTCGTTTCGTCTTGTTCTTCGATTCGTTTGCACTCTCTAAGTTTTGACTCCAAAACAATCACTACGGAAAAATACTGAACAAATACGATAGTGTTATTGCTAAATATTAAACTTTTCACACAAGGTTTTCACACTGATTTCACTTGGTTTAAAATTTAGCCATAAAACTTCTAATGTAAAACCAAATTTCGTGCCTACAGGGTATTACTGCGGCGTGCGTTTTGTAATTTAACCAAAGCCTGGTATTATGCGGTTACATAATGTTACTAAACGCGTTTGCGGTGTCACAGTTTGTTCATAATAATCTCGACACAATGTCATGAGGATTTCAAACGTACGCCTCGCGGAATATCGCGGAACTGCATTGAACATAAATAGCTTTCAGTATATTTTCTTCTGTCGAGTGGGTATCGAGTCTACGGACCCAAAGAACCCTGAGTATATTTTGCTTTCGTTCATAGTTGTACCTAGAGGAAAGAATGTAAGCAAGCGTTAACGAGACAAGAAGGTAGTTTGAAATTCAACTTATCTCAGAAGTATTTTTTAAACTGAAATAAGGCCAAATTATTTTTTTGTACTCTATCATGAACTATTTTGAACAAATAAACAAATTTTAGTTTTGAGCTCTATTATAAGAAATTATAGTTTCAGACAGATTTCTGAGAAATAATAAACTTTAGTGTATAATTAACTAATATCAGGTTGCGGGCGTAATTAAATAATTGAAAACGCAAAGAAGTCATTTAGAACGTAAACGGTTCTTAAAGTATTTTAGTTTTGATTCTTACTCAGACGACTACACTATTATCATATGTGTCATACTTTGTAGTGCTGTCCCACATAGTATGACTCACCTCCTAAACTGCCCTGCGTGCCCCGACACCTGCACGCTAGAAGATCTTTGGGCAGCCACTCCTAACGCAATTTGTGTGGCAAAAATTTTTTTGGGCTGAGAAAATTTGATTCGCCGCGACACGCAAAGAAGAACAAGAAGAAGATAAAGCAGAATGTGGGTATAATAGCATTGCTATTAGAAACATTGTTCGTGCACATAGCTTGTCATCAAAAGCTTCGTTTTTCGACCAACAACTGTTCCAGCACGTCGCTTAAAAGTCTTTCACAAACTTTTCCAATACACTTTTTTTAAACCACAACCACTTAGACTTCCCGACCGCGTAGACTAGTCTTTAAATCTTACACGAAGCTTTCGGAGTCGGGAACAGAGTCCCGCGTTCCGCCCGGGTGCCTCTGCATCTACGACAAAATGCACTCTCGCCTGCAGCCCGTGTGCACTCACGAATGCATTTACATATTGATCTCGAATCACAGTGGCTGTCTAGATCGCAAATAAAAAAGCGTGTTTTTGTCCCCAGTCGCAGTTTTCGGGAACACTTTTCGGGTAGAATACGGCACTCCCGCGCTTTCAATCTTGTTCTGTATTCAGCGGAGTGCTTGATTTGATGCATTTTCTAGGAATTTTCTTTCTGTTTGAGTTTATTTGCTGGATTTCGGCATATGTCGTTTCATGTTGTACGCTAGAATCTTGAAACGAGATGGAAATTTTGGACTAAGACGACTACAAACAATCAGACATACGTATGTTTACTTTTTAATTTGACTTTTACCTACTTATCAAACTGCATCATATTTTGGAAAAAGGCCCTAAGACCGGTGTTAAGTAGTTTGGTAATATCGTGTTAGTATTAAATTATGCTAACTGTTATCCAAAATAAATTTTACGCAGTTTGTGCCGCATACTACAATTTTGATTCTATTTCTATAAAATTATACATACATACATTAATCACGCTTTTATCCCTAATGGGGTAGACAGCATAAACGACCTGAACAAAGGTTGTTCTGCCACGTCTGACAAAGTTTTGAGGGTTATTTAAGATAGATTTGTAGGTATATTGGTGTAGTGACAAAATTACAATATGCTGAAACCATCGGACCCTTTATCTGGTTTTTACAGCATGCCCGGTAGGAAACGCAGCTGGAACATTTTATGTATTTCTCTTGCTCCCAGTCCAGCATAGACGAAAAATATATCTAATTATTATTTATCTAATAAAATTATTTATCTACTTATTTCTGTCGTGTGGTTATCTAATTAGGTTAGGTTCTTAAGGTCTCCTTGAACATAGACCTCATCATATTTCTATTCCCTCTAATTTATTAAGTCTGTAGCTTCTCCCGTGGGCATTTGTATTAATTTATTTCGTGTTTCATGTCCGCAGCAAATTGTATTATGGCTGATTTAGTTTCGCTCCGTCGAGACGAAATAAGTAATGGTCTGAGAATTGCTCCTTCCATCAATCTTAGCTTATGAATTGGTCAAGATAATAAAAGCTATTACGAGCTATCAAGTACAATACAAATGAAAATAATAACAATGATTTCGTTATTACGGTATTACGTAATGTATTATACTTTTGTCAAACTCATTGCAAGCATTGTGCAAGAGGTACGCAGCTGCTTCTTCCTCAGATATATCCACAGTTCTTACGATACCGCACGTACAAAAGTATGGAGTGGTGCTATTTTTTAGACCCTGTGCTAAGTAAAAAAAAACATTCCGGAAGCATAAAAATATCAATAACCAGAGCATGCATATTCAAATACCTTATTTCAAGTCAAATTACAAAGGTCATAAATTGATTAGTAAAAATAACGTATTCTAGTGTTAATATCTATAGGGATAAAGATAAAATAAAGATAAAAAATAATTTATTGCCTTATAAAAAAAACGAAATAACCTAACTTAAATCTATCAAATCAGGCAAAAGGGAGTGACACACCTTTATGCAAGCGTAGAGTCGCTGCACGACACTACGCAGCGCTGATTTTCAGTCACCCCCCTATCGTACGGATCGTTTATTGCAATAATTAACTATCAATTTCAAGACTAAAATGTTATTTTACTTTTGGCAAATTGCGGTTAAAGTGCCTGCGACTCCGATTACAGCAAAACAAGGAATGCAATGTCTGCATTTCTCAAACAAACTATTCACGAAACGAATAGTATCATGATTGAAAAGTTGCATGCTCTGCGGTATTAAAAGGCTCGGCCTACCGTGGCTAGTGCTCGTAAGTTCGACTTAATTTTCACAAGGTAATGACTTAGGGGAAACAAGCATTTCGGGTATACAGAATAGTTTTTTGGGAATAGAAAACTGTAGATGTTTTTGATAATTATTAAACTCTAGGAGTAGCCTAGTGATCTGTAACTTACACTCTCAATGTAAAGAAAAATCAGATTAATTAAAGATCATTTTACAGTCTGGATACGAAAATAAAAGTTGAAAGACATATCTAGTTGTTTGTATATAAAAATATATCGGTGCTTTGAAAGGCATGTTCGTCGTTTCTACTTTGCATTGCAGCGTGTCAAACAAAATATTTTTACATACATACATACATACATATAATCACGCCTTTATCCCTAATGGGGTAGGCAGAGCGTAAACGACCTAAACAAAGGTCGTTCCGCCACGTCTGACAAAGTTTTGAGAATTATTCAAGATGGATTTGTACGTATATTGCTGTAGTGACAGGTTGTCAGCCCATCGCCTAAATTGCATTATACCGAAACGCTCAGATCCCTTAGCTCGTTTTTACAGCATGCCCGGGAGGAAATGCAGCTGGCACATTGTATGTTTTTATTTCGCTCCCAGTCCAGCATGGAAGAATATAATATAATATAATATTTTTACATATATTCATTTTATTGCTTCCATGCTGGACTGGGAGAGATAGAAAAACATTGAATTTTCCAGCTGCCCTTCCTCCCGGGCATGCTGTAGAAGTCAGCAAAAGGGAATCGAGGGTTACAGTGTATTGTAATTTAGGCGATGGGCTGACAACCTGTCACTATAGCAATACACATTACAATCTAAAATTGCCCTCAATTTTTATCAGACGTGGCGAATGCGCCTTTTACGAGGAGTTTAACGCTCTGCCTACCCCGTAAGGGATAAAGGCGTGATTTTATGTATGTATGTATGTATATTTATTTTAAAACTTTTCATAGCCTATCTTATTTTCCTATTATCTAATCGAATCCAATATTTGGGCTATAGCTACCTTATCTCGCCCATCAAAACACCAGCGGTTAAGTATAACAAGACCCCATTTTGTTTAAAATCTATTAAACTCCGCATAAGTAATATCCTGGAAAATTGTTTCCTAGAACTTAACGCGTTGGCTTACAAAGCGTTTTCTCTCTAGAAAATTCCGTAACTAACACTTTCAGCATGTTTTTTCTTTCTTGCGCAAGTTTCTACAAAATGTAAGGTATCATATTTTAGAAAGTAATTTTTAAAAGCGTGTATTTTAATGAAGTAGGCACCTACCTACATTCCGTTTGTTTACCTTATAAAGTTAATTATTTATCATATTATTTTATTTATGATTTGGCTAAAAAACTAAATCCAATTATGAAAATAGCATACAGCTCTTTTTCTATGCAAACTTAACAATATAAAAATACTTAGTCAAATCGTTCAAGCAGGTTTTAAGCAATGTTTACTTACAACAAGGTATAGTTTTTGTTCCTTTACTTTGAATTTTAGTTTGTATAAAGTTTATTTACACTACAAATAAACCCACTCACCTACATCAACGTTATAGTTATCTACAAAGAGCGTAAACTTGGCCCATAAAAACTTTTACACAGTAGAATACACTACAACGATCCCTGAGATAGATAAGCGACACACAAACTAAAGTTCAGGCCCTGATAAGAATGTTCCAAAGTTAATTTAAAGTCCGACCACGAGGCATTGCTGCTTAAATCTATATATTTCATTTGAACTTCTAACAACAGTTAGAAATAATACTTGCTTGTTTATCTGTTTACAACCTTTATTATACGACAAAATCAAAACATCTACCATGTGATGATATTCATAGGAGTAGAGACCAACGATTTCATCTGCCTCCGTGGTCTAGTGGTTTGAGCCATGATGTCCTGATCCGGAGGTCCTGGGTTTGATTCCCAGGGGGGGACATAAAGTTGATATTTGTCAATTTGTCACTTTGTGAGACTGGAGACTGATTGTCCGAAAATAAAAAAGGATTCCGTGCTTCGGAGGGCACGTTAAGCCGTATGTCCCGGTCGCTATCTTTGATAGTGGTCGTCATTCAAACCGCGTCAGAAGGCCTGATAGCTGTGCTACTAGGCGGTTTAAAAGCTCTGCCACCAGGGTTCATGGGTTGTTTGACTCGAGAATCAAAGGGATTCTCGAATCGAATGCTAAGAAGCAAAATTCATCAGGCGGAACAAGGGCTGCGGGATATCTGCATAATATCAAGATATCTGACATCTCATAGAAGTTGTAAATACATACACATAATCACGCCTTTATCCCCAATGGGGTAGGCAGAGCGTTAACGACCTAAATAAAGTCGCCTCGTCTGACAAAGTCTTGAGGGTTATTTACGATACATTTGGAGGCATATTGCTGTAGTGACAGGTTGTCAGCCTTTCGCCAAAATTGCAATAAACATAAACCCACGGATCCTTTAGCTGGTTTTTACAGCATACCAAAGAGGAAATGCAGCTGGCACATTCTATATTTTTCTTTCGTTTCTAGTCTATTTTATTTTACATAATTTTAATATCTTCCATGCTGGCCTGGGAGAGAAAGAAAAACATAGAATGTGCCAGCTGCATATCATCCCGGGCATGCTGTAAAAACCAGCTAAGGGATCTGAGGGTTTCAGTATATGGTAATTTAGGCGATGGGCTGACAACCTGTCACTATAGCAATATACCTACAAATCTAACTTAAATAACCCTCAAAACTTTGTCAAACGTGGCGGCGCGACCTTTGCTTAGGTCGATTACGCTCTGCCTACCCCGCTAGGGATAAAGGCGTGATTATATGTATGTATGTATGTATGTTAATATCAACACCGATGAAACCAAAGACAAAATGCTAGCTGCTGTTAAGCGTACGGTGTCAAAATTTGTTGGTATGCGGTCACAACACAAGCTGTGCTCACATAAGTTAAATACGACTTAGTCCAACTTGGAGCGACATACCAAACTAGGCTAAGAAGCCAGTTTTGGCTTCGAAACTGCTTCACTTTGTTTAGACGTACAATGCGAAGTACTTACGTAATAATAGGAATTAAAAGAGTATATATTGTATAATACAAGTTACAGGAATACAGGAATAAATTGATATGACAGGAATTGATGACATTATATATATGTGTCTTCACTAATTTTCCTCGTTTATAAAAGTATAACCAAAAGCTTTTACGATTGAAAAGCAATATTTCTAGCTTAATTCATTCTCTTTTGACCATCATATTTTACGTTACATTTTTTTAAGCATTTCTGTGTAGGGATTTTATCATTTTCATTGATGTTATTCCAAATGGTATATCAAAGTTAATTTCGCTGAAGCCGGATTTTAAAATCAATTTGATGCTTTTTCAGCCGATCATATTCGCAGATTGCTATTTGGGCTATATATTTTTTACATCGAAACTAAATGTTATTGAAAATTTACATAAATAGGGCTTTACTTATATATTTATTTATCAGTTTATTTGTTTTAGATTCATCATTCATTAATGATCTTGAATTCTCACAATCTACCTTCTATTAAAATATTTTTATTATTTATTTTTCTTCTATCGAGTGGGTATCGAGTCTATCGACTTGATGAACCCTGGTGTCAGAGTTTTTAAACCATCTGCACAACTATCAGGCCTCTGACATGGTTTGAGTAACGACCACTATCAAAGCTGTCTTTGAAAAAAAAAGATTCCGTGTTCCGGAGGGCACGCTAAGCCGTCGGCCCCGGTCGACAGCGAACGGGGCCGACAATCAGGTGATTCAGCCTGCAATATCCTAACCAAACTGGGGAATAATTCACAAAGTGATAAATTCTCAAATATCAACTTTGTGTTTCCCCCCTGGCAATCGAACCCGGGACCTTCGGATCGGGAGTCAATGGCACTAGCCATTAGACCACGGAGGTAGTAGTTTATTATTTATAATGATTAAAGACGGTAAATTTACCGTGGTTTTCCATTTTTGTGTGAGTGTCCGATATTTTTACGCAGTTTATATAATATAACAATGAGAGTTTGAAAAATACATTTTTTTTATTAATTAGTTAATGTATAATCTATTTTCTATTATGGTATATCTTTGACGTAACAGATAAGTAGATATCTAGGTACAAAATCAAGGCTTGTCTAGCTTTCGCTACGAACTCTCTCAAAGCCCTGTCTTATTGTTTGTTGTCTACCCTCTCTTGATAAATGTATACCTTCCGCAATGAATCAAGAATTCAAGTGTCAGTAGCCATATAAGTTATGACTACGTTTTCCTTTCACTGCCTCACGGAATTTTGAACAGACGATTGCTGAGCAAAGTAGTGCCAGCCTAGCGTGGTAAACATGCGAGTATTTAGTACCTGCCAATAGGATGAAAAGCAGCTTAAATGCAGAATAGCAGTAGAGTCAATGATATTATATATAGGTAGATACGTGACCAACACGCGAAACTCGTGCCGCAAATGGTCCTAATTGTGATCATTTTAGGCAGTCAAGCTGCGAGCTGCATGAAAGGAGCCTCCCCGTAGATGTACCAAAGCTTTGTACGTCGGGCGCACCCCGGGCAACAGTTGGCGATTCCCTAACGCTAACTGGCGAATCCTTTCACCACGATGGAACCCACAAATCCAGCACTAGAGCCGGCTTTGTGCGTAGTCTCGATTAACATCGAAGGTTTCTCGCAGGACAAGTCAGAAATTCTTTCTGAACTCTGCCGAACCACACGCTGCCACGTTCTGTGTGTTCAAGAAACCCATCGGGACGAAACACAAGGTCGACCATACATACCTGGACTAACGCTTATCGCCGAGACTTGCCACCCGAAGCACGGTAACGCAGTGTTTGTTACTCCCGGCGTAAGCATAATATCCTCTAAGTGTTCGACCCAGAACGGTATCGAAATTATCACCATTGACCTCGGCCACTGCACTGTCACATCAGTCTACAAACCTCCTGGAACACCTTTTCAGTTCGTACCTCCCGACAACTTTGATGACCGGCCCGTAAAAGTTGTAGTAGGTGACTTTAACAGCCATAGTGCTTGCTGGGGCTATAACAACACAGACACAAACGGTCAGGCTGTGGAGACATGGGCTGAGACAAATGATCTGGTTCTGATCCATGACCCGAAACAACAGGCTTCTTTTAATAGCGGCCGATGGAAGCGCGGGTATAATCCGGATCTGATATTTGTCAGCTCTACAGTCTGTTGTCAGTGCAAAAAGAGCGTATGCCCTCCAATCCCTCGTACACAGCACAGACCTATTATTTGTAAAATACAGCCTGTCGTCCAACCCATAAAGGTGCCTTTGAAGCGTCGATTCAACTATAATAAAGCTGACTGGACGCAGTTCTCGCAGCTGATCGATGATGCGGTCTTAAATATCCCTCCTCTACCGCGAAATTACGACATGTTCATTGATGTAGTTGCGAAAACATCCTTCAAATGTATCCCAAGAGGTTGCCGAACATCTTATATCCCCGGCCTTACAAACAATTGCACAGAGCTGTTAAAAAGGTACGAGGTCATGTACAATAATGACCCTTTTTCCGAGGAAACCACATTGGCTGGTGAGGAACTGCTATCGCAAATAAGCGGAAACCGTCGCGAAGCGTGGATCAGCACTGTCACCAACATCGACATGACTCACAACAGTAAAAAAGCCTGGTCTACGATTCGCAGGCTCACTAATGATCCACCTCCACCCTTATCCCCCAGCCAGGTTACCGCCAACCAGATAGCACACCAACTCCTTTTAAATGGCAAATTGGGCCGGTCTGCAAAATGCCCAACCCTAAACAACTCTACGGGTACGTCCAACCAAATTAGTACGCCCTTTAGCCTAATTGATGTTGTTGTAGCTATTAAACATCTTAAATGCGGTAAAGCCTCGGGAATAGACAACATCTCTGTGGAGCAAATAAAACGTCTCGGGCCGGTTGCTGTATCCTGGCTTTTGCAGCTGTTCAACAACTGTCTGGAATCTGCTCAAATACCACGCATCTGGAGAAAGTCAAAGGTCATAGCGATACTGAAGCCAGGGAAACCAGCAGACAATCCTAAAAGCTTTCGGCCAATATCCTTATTGTGTCATACATATAAGCTATTCGAGCGATTGCTGCTGTCCCGACTCACAGGCTTTATCGACCCTAAACTAATCCCAGAGCAAGCAGGTTTCAGACCAGTCAAATCATGCTGCAACCAGGTTCTCAAGCTCACGCAACATATTGAAGATGGTTTTGAGTCAGGGATGATAACAGGCGCCGTATTTGTAGACCTTTCTGCAGCTTACGATACGGTGAACCTCAACCGATTGTTGTGGAAGGTGGACACCATGACTGGTGATCGTAAGTTCGTCATGGTTCTCCGAGAACTCCTCCATAACCGTCGGTTTCAGGTGCATCTTCTCTCTGACAAAAGTCGTTGGAGGTCACAAAGGAACGGCCTTCCTCAGGGCAGTGTTCTGGCGCCGCTCCTATTTAACATCTACACCAACGACCAACCGTCGAGCATAAATACGTCCCGCTTCTTATACGCAGACGATCTGGCGTTAACGTCCCAAGGCTCCAAGTTTGAGGAAGTCGAGGCTAATCTCACTGCAGCTCTCAACGACTTGAGCAGCTACTACGAGGTGAACTCACTGAAGCCAAACCCTAGCAAAACGGAGTCTTGCGCATTCCACCTGCGCAACAGAGAAGCAAAACGTAAGCTCAACATTGTGTGGCAGGGGGTACCTATATCGCACGGTGACTTCCCAAAGTATCTTGGCGTTTCCCTTGATAGATCCCTTACTTACAGTAAAAACTGCGAAAACGTCAAGAAAAAAGTGCACACAAGGAACAACTTGCTTCGTCGCCTTATTACCACCAAATGGGGAGCTACGCCGCGCGTGCTGCGGACGACAGGGCTAGCGCTTGCCTTCTCAGCTGGCGAATACGCCTCCCCTGTATGGGGCCGCTCTGCTCATGCCAAGTCAGTGGATACAGCTTTAAATGACACCTGCCGGATTATTACTGGTTGTCTCAAACCGACCCCGGTTTCAATGCTGTACCCACTGGCTGGAATAGCACCGCCAGATGTCCGCAGGGCTGTGGCTAGTTCCACTGAAATGGCCAACGCAGACCGTGACCTACGCCACCCCTTGCACGGGTACAATCCTGTGCCTCAAAGGTTGAAGAGCCGCCGTAACTTTTTCAAGTGCGTCACTCCGCTTACCAACGAACCCGCACAAGCCAGGTGCAACCTTTGGCGTGAAAAAGTTTCTCTACCTGCCCAATTTGTCCCGCTTTCCGAGAATCTGCCTCCTGGGCATGAACTGCCGTGGCCGATCTGGAAGTCTTTAAATAGACTTCGGTCTCAGGTCGGCAGAAGCAAAGATAACATGGTCAGGTGGGGATTCTCGGGAAACTCCGAGGTCGACTGTGTTTGCGGTGCATTTCAAACAATGGCACATCTGACATCGTGTCCTGCGTGCCCTAATACCTGCACGCAAGCGGATCTAATGAACGCCAGCCGATCCGCAATTCAAGTGGCAACGTTCCGGGCCGCCACATTGTGATAGTTACGTGTTCCATCGACACGATAAGAAGAAGAAGAAGCTGCGAGCTGCGAAGTGAGAAAAAAAGTTAAATTATGTAAGGCTGCACTGATTACAAATAGCTATCTGTTTCACTCTTACGCTTTGCCTATTTTGTGTCACACTCAGCGTGTTTTTAGATATGCAACGTAATAAATATGTATGTATATGTGTCGCGGAACAATTAAAATGTGCGTGCAGTATGAACGTAACGTATCTTTCTTAATATATCATTGAGTAGAGTAGAATAGGTAGTAGCAGTGGACGTTTTTCTATATTGTATCCATATTCGAATAAACTAGTTTCGTCTTGTCAATACTTGATTATAAAAAAAAATATTATAATTGTCAAATCTTCCAAGCTAGACTAGAAGCGAAAGATAAACATAAAATGTGCCATCTGCATTTCCTCCCGGGCATGCTGTAAAAACCAGCTAAGGAATCCAAGGGTTTCAGTATATTACAATTTAGACGATGGGTTGACAACCTGTCACTACTGCAATATACACAGAAATCTATCTTAAATAACCCTCAAAACTTTGTTAGACGTGGCGGAACGACCTTTGTTTAGGTCGTTAAAGCTCTACCTACCCCATTAGGGATAAAGGCGTGATTATATGTATGTATGTATACTATTGTCAAAAGTTTTCCACATGTTTAAATTTGCAGATTGAGACTGTTGGAATGTATGCAAACATTCTAAAACATTTAAATAAGCGAAGACTGTTTAAGATGCATGCCGTAGTAAAAACCTGGTGTGAAAGCACCTTTTGATAATAAGTCAAGCGCAGTAATCTCTTCCCGAGGCTTTGGAATAGAAATCCTATTTACATTTTAGAAGCACAAGCTTTTGTTCAGATTTCATTTCTTTATGCGAAAGGAGCTGAACTTCTTGAATACTGAATAGAATAAAATGTCACGGATTTTGAATTTCAGGTGGTTTATTCGGCTTGCCATTGGTTCTTTCAAGTTTATTCAGTTTTACTTGTTGCCTGCCTGAGCAAATACCTAAAACTTGGATACTATTATTTTGACAGGATACGAAAATTGTATTATAGAAGATATGTTTCTGTTTTCTTCTATGCTGGCTTGGAAACGAGAGAAAAACATAAAAAGTGCCCGCTGCATTTCCCCGGGCATGCTGTAAAAACCAGCTAAAGGATCCGATGGTTTCAGTATATTGTAGTTTAGGCGATGGGCTGACAACCTGTCACTACAGCAATATACCTACAAATTTATCTTAAACAACCCTCTTAACTTTGTCAGACGTGGCGGAACAACCTTTATTTAGAGTGGTTACGCTCTGCCTACCCCATTAGGGATAAAAGCGTGATTGTATATATGTATCTGTTTACCTTTAGAAAGATTTAATTGGAATGTATGGAATTTTGTAAATAAATTCCATCCATTAAATTTACGACTTATCACGGGGCAAGCAGAGTGTCATCAGCTTGAAAATCCCCCATTATTCATCAGAACCTATATAGTATCCAATATACTAGCGTTATACGTAGTATGTTTGGTAAAAGCAGTAGGTACACTCATTAGTCAATGATGGAAGAAGACAAGAGTATCATGATAGACTAACTTACCTACGAGCCATCGAGCCAGTACATTGAAGCTAGCAGTAAATCGTAGCCAACGTTTTGGCGTCTCGCAATCGGCCGAGTCACCGGTATGGAATTAAACGAGCTATCGTAGTCACGGACTTCTGTCCTTTATGGGGTAGATAGATCACCACCGGCTTAAAAATCTGTTAACTTCCGCTATCAAACGCTGAAGTTCTCTCTCCTGATGATTTACACAGTAGGCTTAGTAAAAGAAGCAGCTGGTATTTTTTAACATTGTTATCTAACCTAATTTATAATTAAAGCACACTAGAAAACAATGATAGACTAACGTACGACTCATTGAGGCAGCACATTGAAACTAGCAGTAAATCGTAGCCAACGTTTTGGCCTCTCGCAATCGGCCGAGTCACCGGGGTGGAATTAAACGATTTATTGTAGTCACGGAGTACGATTTCCACGGATCCCTGTCACAGGCTGCAATATTGTTGTTACTTGGGACCCTATAATGTATGTATAAGTTGTATTTGTTGTAACCCTTTTGATGTGAATACATACATACATACATACATATAATCACGCCTTTACCCCTAATGGGGTAGGCAGAGCGTAAACGACCAAAACAAAGGTCGTTCCGCCACGTCTGACAAGGTTTAAGGGTTATTCAAGATGGATTTGTACGTATATTGCTGTAGTGACAGGTTGTCAGCCCATCGCCTACATTTGATGTGAAAGCCGTTTAAAATTGGGTATAAATTGCTGATAACCCATTTTACTTATATATAGTGTCGCAGGGTATAGGGATAAAACACGTCTAGGATTTTGTCAAAGTCCGGGTATTGATCAATTTATTTTGCGGTTCTATGGTAAGTCAAAAGAAACATGTTTTATTTTTATAATTTTCCAAAGTGACCTAACCAAAATTGATTTCCTACTAAATATTGTAGCATTTAGTCTACAAAGTACTTGGTTTTTGATCAAAAACCGGACTTTAACGAAATCCTAGACTTTTCTGTTTTGATCCAAACGCCAATTTCATCATAATCCTGCGACATATACAATTCTGAACGAGCTGAGAAAATTTTAATGTGTTCTGAAAATTACCCATTTTATTTTTATTCAGGAGGATTTCAAAATAATTAAAAATTACTTCATACAGAATACATGGGCTTTAATCCTGATAGACTATAGCAAAATGTTACTTTCAATATTAATGTTTACGCCTGGCGTTCACAATGTGATAACATTAATTTATTAAAACAGCCTTTTTAATCCTGATAACAAAGGCAGCGAGGCCTATTGGTAAACTTAATTTATTGCTGTACTTAGCCCGGCTAAGCCAGATTGAAATCCGTAAGCCTCAAAATTCCACGTGCCGAAATTGCGATCAAATATTTACGATTTTCGAACGAGCTGACAAAATTTGAATTTTTTCGATGCAAAATTATTTTATTGCAGACCAACAAGGCCCTAGTAATATTTCACTGGGCCTTATTTTCAGGCCTCCACAGGGACAATATATCAACCCCAATTTATTTTCTTCTCCCTAACCTTTCATAACATTCTCTTTTTATCCCGCGTCCTAACTTACAAGATTATCCTGTGTAAATATTTTCAAGAGTCAAGTCTGAAAATACAGTCCAATTTACCTGTCTCACAAAATAACGGAAATATCAGTGTTTTTCCCGAGTGGGTGTAATCAACGTCGAAATAATTACGGTTTCACAACTTTTAGTAGGATTCCCTGGTGACCTCGTTAAAAAGAAAACTCGGCAATTTTCGTTTTCCTTGTTCAAAATGTTTTATTAGATTTTTCTGGAAAAATATAAGTATTATCGGTAATAGGGATTAAACCAAATGACGGGAGTATGCTGCTAGGTCTGCTGTTATTTATCCTGTACTTATGAATTCAGAAATTGCGATAGCAGCATGAAAAATATTCCGTTGTTGAATGAAACATGCTCGACCCAAAAATAAAATCAGTGTTCCTTAATTTTTTGTTAGGGACTCTTTAAGTTTTACAGGATTACACTTGAGATCTTTTTGGACGTGCTTTACCTTCGGATTTTGAACACCTCGTATTTCTTAAAGCAGAGTTTAACAAGCGGTTCATGCGGGCGGATCAGTGGCAGGTATGCAGGGAGTGCGATGTTTGGATTTCTTTCAGGCACTCGTCAATCGCAAGTTATACGCGCTGAGAGTATCAGAGCGACTTCTGTATTGTGCTCACGTCCCTCTGCGGGAGCCTGAGAATAAAGAAAACAAAATAAACTTCAAAAGTCAATGAAGAAGAAACGTCATGTGATTTTGCCTTTCTTTTTGTCGTGAGATTGAAATCACTTTTTTGTGCAACTCGTACTGGTAAGCAAAGCTAAACGAGCGACCGGATCACTGGCAGGTATTTTTGGATTTCTTGCAGGCACTCGACAATCGCGAGTTTTACGCGCAGATAGTATCACATCAACCTCTGTATTGCGCTCACGTCCCTCTGCGGGACTCTAGAAGATTGAAAATCAAAGAAACTTCAAATCCTTCAAAATAAAAAGTTCAAGTAAATTCTATAAGGAATGAAACGTGAACGTACTCCACCATTATCTTTGGATTGAAACTACTTTTTCGGAGACCTCGTACTACAGTAAGCAGAGTTTAACAAGCGCTTCATGCGGGTGGATCACGGGTGTGCAATGTTTGGATTTCTTTCAGGCACTCGTCAATCGCGAGTTTTACGCGCTGAGAGTATCACAGCGACCTATGTATTGCGCTCACGTCCCGCTGCGGATTCTGGGAGACGAGATACAAATCCCGCGGGTACGGAATCTGTTTGCTGCACACCTCTATTCGCCTTACCCTTATTTATACGCGATCGGGAGAAAAATACGTGCATGATCGGATGCAATGCTCTAGTGACTCGCGACGGGGATTTGCTTTGCATATTCTGGGGCAGATAACTTGGAATATATCGAACGTTTTACGAAGAATACTGTGTCTTTCATTTTTGTATTACAATTAGTAATGTCTATCAAATTATAGTGCAGTGAAATCACGTCATACATTAATCTTTATGTTATAAGTCAAATTACTTATAAGAACAGATATTAAAATTTATTGTATTCAACATTATTATTTTAATGTGATTGACTACTTAACCATCCTACAATACGGTCATCGGAAACATTTAAAACAAACATAATACCGAAATAGCCTATAAATGGCTAAATAGAGATTGTCATAAACAATAAACGATCGGCACTCGATCGCAGTCTAGAATTTCTATTCCATTTTCGAAATTGATGTTCCCCGATAGGATCTAATGAAGTTGTTCCATGTCGTTTTACGGTCCGAGCGAATTTCCATAGACAAGAGACTCGTTACGCCAATAAAAAGAGAATTGCTGTTCGCCATGCAATGATGGAATTGTAGCACTCTAACAACACCTTTGTATCGCATAAAAGTCATAGCTGATATTCGGCGACGATAATTTGAAATTTCGTGTTCATTGCACGGACTATTTTTGTTCTTTTGCGAAACACCTGAAGTAAAAAAGTAATGAAAGTGAAAATTCAAAAAGTGAATGTTTCTAGAAAACGAGTCCACAGTTGCATTAATACAACGACTTAAGCATTTAATAAAGTGATAAAACCTTTGCGTTGAACACGCGATATTTTAACGACTTTGCTCTGGTTTTATAAGGGTATTTCCAGAATTGTGTTTTCTTTTCTCCTTAAGTTATTGCGTTCATAATAATGCTATACCTTCTGTTGGTATTTCAAACCTTTGTTTACTTGTTAACTTTAGAGGTCAAAGAACCTCTCGGTATACCTTTCTTGAAGACTAAAACGGACAGAAAAATACTAAAATAGACAAAAAAAATGCAACCATATCTGAACCACAGTTCTTAGCATAATTGCATTAGAATAACACCTTGTGTTGTACTTTATATCATACAAAATATGTGATAAATTTATATATATTTAAAATATATAAATTTCTATATTGATAAAACTGGGTAAAAAAATTCGTATTATTGTTCGTAAAAGAAATACGCTTCGAAGTGACATCAAATACCATTGATCCGAGCGTATTCCGTGATAGAGTATTTCCCCTAAAGGTTTCATGTTTTCTCTTTATCAACTCAACATAAAACGCTCCACCTACAATGTAAGATAATATTCTTCGACGGTATTCAATAACGTAAGTGTCACTTGGAAAAATATGTGATTTGCAATTTATCATAATATATTCGGTTGTATTTCCTGCTTTTTTCGATTTCGTTTTCCTGAGGAGGTTATGTGGTTATTTATTTTCTAATGAGTAATAATAGTTATGTAGTACTAGTGGCTACTGCAACAAAAGTGGCATATAAATAGTTTTATTACAGTAGTATGTAGATAGTGACTTCCATGCTGGACTGGGAGCGAGAGAATAACATAGAATATGCCCACCGAATTTCCTCCCGGGCATGCGGTACAAACCAGCTAAGGGATCCGAGGGTTCTGTATTTTGCAATATAGGCGATGGGTTGACAACCTGGCACTACAGCAATATACCTACCAATCTATCTTAAATAACCCTTAAAAACTTTGTCAGACGTGGCGGAACCACCTAGACGCTCTGATTGTATGATGTACTGATTGATTATATGTATGTATGTAAGTATGGTAGTTTCTATTCAGAAGATCTTGCACATACATTTGATATGGTTTGTTTGTATATGCTAAAATCTAATACTTTAAAATAATTCAATCTTTATCTTTGTCAAAACAAAGCAAACCATATAACCTACTTCCCTAACAACTCGCGAGCAAAAAAAACTCCGTCTCTCACTTTACCCTACTTTCCTGAATCTTCGTCTAACATGATTTTATTTTCCCCGGCATCGCAAGCAATATTCTAAACAGCTCACTTGCGAAATGCGTTCCACATTTTGGTTAATATCTATTGCTTATTTTTCCCTTCATAATGCCCTGTGGGATTCCTTTAGCCTTGTCACAGGAGGAGTAATAATGAGCACTTAGATGGGTCTGCAGTGTCCTTGAAATAAAAAATATATCAACACTCTCTTCCCTTTTAAGTTGGTTGGTAAGTTGGTTTACCATACATTAAATCACGCCTTTATCCCTAATGGGGTAAGCAGATCGTCAAAGATCTTAACAAATACCGTTCCGAAACTTCTGACAAGTTTTGAGGGTTCATTCCGGCAGATCTGTATATTCCTTAAACCTATTAAGATAAAGTTATTTTATGTTCCAACACCAGTCAATATATCGCTATTGAAGCATTTGCGTTAATTTCGTATGAATATTAATTAAGCTTACATTTTTTTTCTGAGTTATTTCTTACAAATTCTGTAAAACCATTTTCTATTTAAATTTATTTCTAAAATGTTTAAAACCAGTTGCTTCTCACTGGTCCAAAATTGTTTTTTTTTCATTGACACGAAATAAAGAACATAACCAATAGGATTTAATTGAAGCCAACGAGGTAAATACACGAGCAGCTGTAGCTATCAAAAATCTTCTAAGCTTTATGGTTTCTAGTATAATAATAATCGTTTCTATGAAGACGTTATACTGCTCCTCTAACTTTTACTATAGCCTCGTCTCCTTGATTTATGGCGTATGCAAAGAATGAGAGGATATTTTCCTCACCATAATTCAGGCTAGTTGAGATTAGGGACGGTTTTGTGTAGCGTAATATATCAATGTATTCGTTTCCTTCACCTCTTTTTGACCTCTTGTAAATATTAGGTTGTTTATAGCTTACTAGTGACCCGCCCCGGCTTTGCACAGAAATCATCACTGTTTCTCTACTATATCATGCATGTATTATACATATAAACCTCCCTCTTTAATCACTCTATCCATTAAAAGAAACCTCATCAAAATTCGTTGCGTACTTTCAAAGATCTAAGCATACATAGGGATATAGGGACAGAGAAAGCGACTTTGTTTTATACTATGTAGTAATTCTAGAACATATCTTTCTTAAAACTATTGTGTAGTCCTGGCATGTTAAAGGTTTTATAATAGTAGCTCATAGATATTTTAATTTATAATAAAAAAGAAAAAGTTTTCAGGAATAGCTTTTTAGCGTATTCCATAGCATATTTAGGAAACTTTGTTTTGAAGATGTAAAGCTTTCCTACAAGACACCAAATACAAAACAAATGTAGCTGGTACATGCACACGAAGAAACGGAAAAGCAAATACTCCCAATTCTTTGTTTAGCCTGACGAAGACTTTACCCACTTTTATACGCAGTAAAATACCTTTTACCGTACCTTAAGGAAAAAACTTCACAACATTCAATCCTTGGGTGCTACCATTCAGAGGTGTTACTCCACTACGCGCTTAAAGATACATCCTCTGCCCTCCAAATTAAAATATTTTAAAAATGAACTTCTACTCTGTGGTTATTTTATTCCAATCAATGAGAATGATAATTTGGTTTTGAGGCTTTTAAATTAATTAAAACGATAAACTATACAAAAGGGCTTCAAAATTATTATGACTTTGTATTTTTATTGTAATAACTACTTACGCTACGCAATTTATTACTTTGCTAAACAATGACGAAGGATTTGTTGCTGAGTAACTCCATACAAAACATCTCATTAGCGGATATACGTTGAATTCACAAAGAAATGTGCTGCCAATTTCTTGGTTGTATCCTGCATCTACGTATTGAATTATACCGGGCAGGATACGTGACTTTGACGCACGGTAGAGTAACCCATTTGAAGTGATACGGAACGCGTGCAATAAGATTGATGAGCATAACTTGTTTTCTTCCATTTTGATACCATTTCCACGCACGAATCGGGGAAACTTCACTTTATTTCTTACAATACGACCGCGTTTTAAATGAACGTGGTGAAACGAGGAACTAACGCAATAACTTAAAATTTGACATCGATTTGACAGTTCACCTCATACTGCAGCGCCCTCTCTCACGTTCATGAAAAACTATGTCATAAAGTACACTTGAGACTTGACTCCCAGAAGTTTTCTGTCAGGTGGAACAAAACAAATTCATCATGTAGTTAAGCGAGTTACTTAGTACTTACGTTTGATTTGATAGACGATAATTGATTAAGATAGATGCATCTTCTTTTTTAGAACTTTATATATAAAAGGAAATTTAAAAGTAATTAATAAAGTAAATAATAAGTATAAATTGCTGTGTAAAAGAATGTCCTATTGCCATCGGTCAGATTGGACCATGCGATCATAGATACTGATAAACTCCTCCTTCTACTGAATGTCCTATTATGTGTACATTACGTTTATGACCGACCCTAATACCTTTGATAAATTAGGACAGCCCCTTTGTACTGAGTACATTGTCATATTTCTATGACATATTCCGTATACATGACCTCGATGTTTTTGACCATGATGTTTTTAATAAATCTTTCTCCCATTTGCTCGGAAAAAATTTCATTATTTTAAAAAAAGAACAAAACCTTCGTTCAATCTTTTCGTTTCTTATTTTCGCATTACTCCAGCAATTTCTCCAAACGACAATAATGAAATTAACGACCGCTTCGCGAAGTCTTTAAGGACACATTAATATGGTTTAGCTGTTTTTTAGTTTACCTTATTGATTATTATAAGGCTGAATGCGCATATAACTTTTTAAATACATACATATAATCACGCCTGTATCCCTAATGGGGTAGGCAGAGCGTAAACGACCTAAACAAAGGTCGTTCCGCCACGTCTGACAAAGCTTTGAGGGTTGTTTAAGATAGAGTTGTAGTAATATTTTGGGGGTCAAAGCTGTCCGCGTCCGTAGGCGAGGCCCTTTTCTGGGCCTCTTACTCGAGTTTCCCTACACGTGGCCCCTGGGCAGTGCAAAATGGACAGCACCCTCTCCGGTGGTAGGCTTCGGCCGCGGCTGGTTACCACCCTCCTAACTAAATAATGTCGCCAAGCGGTACCGCCGTGTTCCGACATGTAGTAAGGAGAAGCCAGTATGGAGGTTGGGTCTGTACAGTAGTACCGCGGCATGTAGCAGGTCGGAGTGGCTGATTGTTGCGACAACGAGTGGCTGGTTCTGGAGGCTAGCGGGATCCGAAGCACGGTGCACCGCTGGCCGACCGTAGGAAGTTGAGGGCCCAAGTAGCGGGAAAGCCACCCGCGAAAGGCTGCCCTGCCACCTCACGAAAAATCCCGGGATGCTCCACCTTGCCGGTTGGCGACCGGATGGGAGGACCAGGTGGCAATCCCCGGGGGGGTTCGGGCGTCCCCGCGGTCTCCAAGCCAGCTATCTTTGCGTGTGGCTGCAATCAGCTCATTTTTTAAGCTTATTGCAACGCGGTACCTCGTACAACTGCCTTCCTCCTGCCTATTCACTTTTTCCCCACATCACAAATTATGAAAACACTCAAAAAACGGAAAATGGTTAAACAGCGGATGCACGTCCTCCCACTTAAAGTGCACCTCTCAAATATTCGAGGCTTGCACTCAAATCTCAACCCCGTCCATCACCATCTTGAGACTGAAAAACCGCATCTGCTGTTCCTCACTGAGACGCAGATCAATTGTCCGGCTGACGCGGCGTACCTCAGCTATCCCGGCTACACACTAGAACACAGATTTCTACCTCGTGCCGGAGTCTGTGTGTACGCTCGCGATGACATTTGCATCAAGCGTCTCAAGAACCTTGAGGCACCAAGTTTTTCCGTATTGTGGGTACTGGTCGATACTGGTGTAGCTAAAAATGTGTATGCTTGCGTCTATCGCTCGCATAGTGGAGACACGGAGACAACCAAACTGTTTGAACACCTCAGTGAAGGTGCTGATGAAGCTCTCCAGAGATACCCGGCAGCGCAGCTAGTCATCCTGGGGGATTTCAACGCTCATCATAAAGAGTGGTTGTTCCCATACCTAGTGACCGATCATGCTGGGCGAGAGGCGCGCAAATTTGCATTGTCGCTAAATCTCTCCCAGCTTGTCAGCTGTGCAACAAGGGTCCCGGATATTGAGTCTCATACAGCCAACTGCTTAGACCTTCTGCTGACTACCGATCCAGACCGATACTCTGTGTCTGTTTCTGCCCCATTGGGCACCTCAGATCACTGTCTGGTGAAATCTGTATCAGTGTATTCACCACCCGATCAGGGCCCTTGTGGTAAAAGACGGGTGTGGCGATACAGGTCAGCAGAATGGGATGAGATGCGCCACTTCTTTGCTTCGTATCCTTGGCAGGACTGTTTTTCTTCAGCCGAATCGTCGAGCTGCGCGGATGCTATTACAGAAGTCATACGTCAGGGTATGGAGTATTTCATACCGTTCTCTGATGTTCCTACCGGTAGCAAAGCTCGCCCGTGGTTTAATGCTGACTGTAACTGCGCGGAATCGCAGAAACAGTCGGCATTCCTTGCTTGGGCTGATGCTCGTGCACGCAAAGCTCCGAATACTCGCGATCTGAAGAAAAACTATAACAAAGCCACCAAGTTAAGCAAAAAGGAATTACGCAGGGCTCGATTCGCCCACATAGGCCGAGTAGGCGCTAAGCTTGCTTCCTATCCGGCTGGCAGTAAAGCATTCTGGTCGCTTGCGAAAGCAGTGGAAACAAATTTCTGCCAGCCATCTTTACCGCCTCTGCAGAGACCTGATGGGTCGCTTGCTCATACTGCGGAGGAGAAAGCCAATCTTTTTGCCTCCTATTTTGCGGAAAGTTCGCGTCTTGATGCCGCAGGTAAAATACCACCCCCGTTACCTCGTGTCGACTGCTCTATGGCAGCCGTACGCATCCGGCAAAAAGAGGTCCTTAAAACCATGCGAAATCTAGACGTGAATAAAGCAAGTGGCCCTGACGGTATCCCTGCAATCGTCCTGCGTAACTGTGCGCCTGAGTTGTCTCCGGTGTTGACACGCCTGTACCGCCTCTCACTTGAGACTGGTGTTGTTCCCAAATCGTGGAAGCTTGCAAATGTGCAACCTGTACCCAAAAAAGGTAGTCGAGCAGACCCTGTCAACTATAGACCCATATCGGTAACCTCTATACTCTGCAAGATTATGGAGCGTGTACTGAATAATCGGCTCCTGGCATACCTTGAGGATAATGATCTCCTTAACGATCACCAATACGGCTTCCGCCGAGGGCGATCGACGGCGGACCTCCTCGTGCATGCCACTCACTTATGGAGCGAGGCTATCGAGAGACATGGTGAAGCACTTGCCGTGTCTCTGGATATCTCCAAGGCCTTTGACAGGGTCTGGCACGCTAGCCTTACTGGCAAGCTTCCCGCCTACGGGTTACCTGCTGGCCTTTGCAACTGGATTTCGGACTTCTTGAGCGAACGATCCATACAAGTGGTCTTAGAAGGCTGCTCCTCCGGACAACAGGCTATTGATGCCGGAGTTCCTCAGGGTTCAGTCCTGTCTGCAACCTTATTCCTGCTGCATATCAACGACATGTTTACACCCGATACCTTTGGGTACGCTGATGACAGCACGGTTGTTGACAGATATCTGTCCAGTGCAAGGGCCAACAGTGAAACAATCCAGTCTTGTCGGGAGTCCATGGTGGATCGTCTGAACTCATCGCTAAGGGTGATATCCGAGTGGGGCGATGCCAATCTCGTCAAGTTCAACGCATCCAAAACCCAGGCGTGTCTATTCTCGACAAAACGGAGTCCTTTTAACCTGGCTCCAACTTTCCGGGATGTATCCGTACCGATTTCTGACCATCTTGAGCTTCTTGGTATGAGCCTTACGTCCGACTTGAACTTTGGACGTTACATTGAGTCTCTGGCCACAACAGCTGCCAAAAAACTTGGTATCCTCTCGAAGGTGAGGCGATACTTCACACCGGGACAGCTATTGCAGTTGTACACAGCTCAAGTCCGATCGTGTATGGAGTACTGCTGCCACCTTTGGGACGGTTCAGCTAAATACCAGCTGGCTGCCTTAGACTCAATCGAGAAACGCGCTAAGAAGCTCATTGGAGACTCAGCACTGGTTGAGGCAAAACTACAGAACCTTGAGCACCGTCGCAGAGTGGCGTGCATGTCGGTATTTTACAGGATACATTTCGGGGAGTGCGCGTTAGCACTTCATGACCTTATACCCCCCTCCCCTTTCCATCTCCGGAGCACGAGGCGTGGACAGGGGTTCCACCCTTATGTCGTGGATATACCACAAATTCGCACGAAGCGGTTCGCTTCCACATTCTTAATGCGAACGGCTAAGGAGTGGAACTCCCTGCCGGCGGATCTGTTTCCGGAACAATATAACCTGGGCCTTTTCAAGGCGAGAGTGAATAGGCACTACATAGGTGAGTATGTTTCAACATAGTCCGCATCGTCACTTTCCACCAGGTGAGATGGCGGACAAATGCTCGCCTATATATATTAAAAAAAAAAAAAAAAAAAAAAAAAATATTGCTGTAGTGACAGGTTGTAAGCCTATCGCCTAAATTGCAATATAAAGAAACCCTCGGATTCCTTAGCTGGTTTTCACAACAGGCCCGGGAAGAAATGCAGCTGGCACATTCCATGTTTTTCTCTCGCTCCTAGTTCAGCATGGAAGTACAACTTTTTAAACTTACAAAATGGTCAAAGGCGCCATGCAAATCTTAAAATTTAAAATATTATGTAGGAATCGTAGGTTTGATGTTAGTTTTTAAGTTATTATTATTGTTTTCTCGCAAAATGAGAGACTACTACCGACAGACTGTACTTCTCTCAGCTGAAATAGCAATTTAAGGTCTCGTTTGCATTGGCAAATTTACTCGACCTTAAATTGCTTTCTTTTCGACCTCGGAATAATATAGTATTCCTGCTTCTTGACCTTATTATTCGTTCCTGTGTATGTTTGAGTCAAAATACGATTCGTATTTCTTAAACTAACACAGATATCCTCGGAATAATAAATCGGAATCAACAAAACAAATGACATTAATTTCAAATAATATTTTCTACATTGGTGATCTACTATGATTATTGATATATATTATGATTAATGATCAATAAAAATCTGGGTCACAAAAATATTACACATAACGCTTACTGCGTAGATTACATACATACATATAGTCACGCCTTTATCCCTAATGGGGTAGGCAGAGCGCAAACGACCTAACAAAGGTCGTTCCGCCACGTCTGACACAGTTCTGAGAGTTATTCAAGATAGACTTGTACGTATATTGCTGTAGTGACAGGTGCGTAGATTAAAGTAAGTTAAGTCGGACTTGAACGTTCAGCGCTGGCTTAGAACAGTGCCTATCTCCTAAATCTTTCCGCGAGTGTGACACCGGTTGTAAGGGACAGCTTCCCGCAAAGTGATAGGGGTTGCTCAGTATACGAAACTGACCAACTTTTACCAGGAAATTCCTTCAGGAACTAAAAAAAAGTCAACCATCATCATCATCATCTCCCTAGCCTTATCCCGTATATCACGGGTCGGCTACCTAATCTAGGGGATTGAACGAGGGTAAAAAAAAGTCAACCTTCCCCTACAAAATACTATTTGTATAGAATATTCTTATTTTTTCATGGGGGTGCATGAAAGGAGCGGGGCGGGATCTGCTAACCCGCGCGCGGAAGCGTGTTTTCCATTGTCTGATCTTTGTTTTTGTATGGAATACTCGCTTCCGCGCGCGAGCTAGCAGATCCCACTCCTACGCGCAGAGAAGCGTTTTCAGTATGTTCGACACTGCGTGTTTCCCATACAAACAGGGGTACTTACTCAATATTAGCATGGTTTTCGTGATTATTTCTAACCTAGGCTGGACACCAGGTAATTAAAGAAACTCAGTCAAATAAAAAGTCCCTTTAAGATTGGTTAAAAACGATCAGAGATCAATTTCCTGCCTACCCCCTAAGTCAGGTGGCGTGATTATTTGTATCGTAACATTGAGTTTAAGTAATGCTCAGTCAAACAAAAAAAGATCCATCAAAATCGGTTTAAAACGACCGAAATTCAATTTCCTGCCTACCTCCTAAGTCATAAGGCGTGATTATTTGTACCGTGTATTTGATTTTAAATAATGTTCAGTCGAATAAAAAAAAATCCAAAAAATCGGTAAAGAAACAGCCAAATTTCAATTTCCTGCCTACCCCCTAAGTCAGGTAGCGTAGTTGTAGGTATCCTAAGTTGCAACCCGGGTAACACACAATTGAATAAAAAAAGTCCCATCGAAATCGGATCAGCAGTTTTGGTTTGTTTTGTTTCAGCACCAGCAGGCGTGATGTGGTAACATACCGACAGACAGAGAAAAATAAATAGTTTTGATCTTTATATCGTTAAAATGGCGCCTGCTACAATATTTTTTTGTAAAAATGTACAGACACGACCCTTCTAGAGATTTGTTATATGTATAGATGATAATAAACAAATATTATACAGATTTTTTTCCATTATTAAAGAGCGAATAGGAAATACGCAATACTTATGAAGTTCTTATTCGATTTTGTGAAGGAAATCACATCATTTTACAAGAAGGCGGTACGGGTTTTATGAATACCGTAACCTGTTCTTACCTGCAATTGTCTACATCATTAAATGAAAAGCTTTCGTGTTCCTAAGTCGTTAGTAATATTCGTAGCAATCCTATGCCCGTAGAAGGGTATGGTTGGACAACATTAGGGCTGCCAATTTCTATACATAAGGTGACATAATTTCCATATCTTATGACGTGCTGAGACTAGCAAACAAAATGAGAATAGTCACTCTCATCTCCCGTACTAAAATGACGTTTATCTGATAACGAATAGCGTTATTTTTTTATTTTGTTGAGTAACAGTAAACAGAATAGAAGTCAATCATATTAATTTAGGTAGATAAATTCAAAGTCTTGACAAATGAAAATACAGCAATCACGAATTTAACAAGAATGGAATTCAAACCCACGACCCTCCCCGTGTAAATAGGTACATAACACACGGTGTTTAGACCCAATTGTATTTCTTAGTTAATTTTGTTAGCAAGGTGGCAACCCTAGCCAAACCAGTTTACTAATTTATTATCCATAAATTTTCGATCAAGAAGTTGATAAGACACGTTTCTAAGACGGTTTACGAGTTCAGGCGCGTAATCAGGCAGCTAACTGAAAGTGAGCTGGATTATCTAGATTATCAGGCGTTTCATATCAGACAGATGCGTAAGTATGGTCAGACCTCCGCAGTTTATGTGCGCAACTGTAACTGAAACACATTATGAAATTACTGGACCAGTCTAGTGACCATCTTTTCTCTGTAATAATTTTTACTATTCTAGATTTTAATATTACAACATGTATGACTTAAGGGTCTGCCAGAGTCTGTAGTGAAATCTCATACAAAAGTAGTTTCGCTTTTATTCCTAACCAGTAAAACCAAACTTAACCAAACTTTGTACTCGTGACCAAATGCATCATACTATACTTCTAATTAGGTTTGGTTTGAAAATATTAATCATAAATAAATAAGTCCGAAAATACGACTTTATTTGAAAATAGCCTAAAATTTATTTTGCTGACTTATGTTGAATTTGGTTAATATTTTCTAACCAAACCTAATTAGAAGCATCGATATGATGCATTTGGTCATGTGTACGAGTTTGGTTAAGTTTGGTTCTACTATTTAGCAATAAAAGCGAAACTATGCTTGTATAGGAGGGATTTCACTACTCCGATAGACCCGTAAGTACTTATCTGATCCAAATCTAAATGACTTTCACGCAGATTAGTCTCAACCATAATGACAGTCCAGAGATAACATCCCATAGCACATTGTCCGAAGCTCTTCTTTCACACTCCAATCTTTCTACTTTTCCAAGTATTAGAACAAACATTTTTATAGTGATAGACGTAAAATTATTTTAAGTCACTACAAAACTCATAGAAAATGTAATTTATGTGATAAAACATATGCAGATCGCAGCTGCACTCCACGCTTCTCAATTTACCCGTTGGCAAGCGCAGTGGCTGTCAACTCGCAAAATCTTGATGCCTTAAATAGGTCGCTTTATCTTCCACTGGCTTTAGAAACCCAGGAGTTAGATTAGTATGCAGCCAACGTTCCTCTGGTCACGGCTTTTTTGTACAGCGAAGACGATGAAATAAAAACATTTAGTCTTCTGCTTCACATAAATTTTGCAGCCGGGATGTTAAGAGGTAAAAGAATGCTTTAAATTAAGCTGAATACCTCGACAAAATAGGCTCTATCTTTTGAAAAACTCTAATATTTTTTCAAAGAATTTTTACAAAGCTTTGATTGCTGTACGTTATAGTTTCCAATTTTTTAGTGCAGGTCCTTCGTTTGAGTTTCAAAATACAATTAGATTCATTTCAGTAGACATTTTATTTTGGAACTTTCATTTTGATGTCATTCTTTTAGAAAATCTTGTCAAATAACATTAAATAAGTTTGGAAGGCAAGAAAATAAAACGAAAAATACGGATTGCAGTCTCATTTAATTTATCATTTTGTATTATTAAACTAAGATAGTTACATCAAAACACTCATTTCGTAACAATCGGACTGGAAGATATGTTAAGAACCAGTGATACAATTTATTGTACCTAAAGGTAGTTGTAGAGTTATTGCTGTGAACCCTACTCCCATTCAATTGTACTTTTATAAATAATATCTATAAGAAATAATAATTAAATTTCCTTTTAGTATAAGGTTGACATAGTACGATCGAATATCTACGGACGGGTATTGTTATAGGAGACTTGAACATAACTTTTATCAATGACAGATCACTGTAAATTGGTTACTCAGCAAAAGGAACCAACCGTCCACTTGATGTTGGACCATAAATCATAATAATATCAAAGTTCATATAAATGGGATGAGGGTTTCTCTAAATATATCATCTAAAGTGAACTGGATATGTTTCGTTCAACAACGAAGCATGTCTAACACGAAAAAAGTAATTCTAAATGCCATTGTTGTTAAATATTATAATATTGTCATTTCTTTTATTCAATTTAAATTAGTAGTATAATAATACTTTACAAGTAGTTCACTATATTTAGTGAAAACAACTTAGCTTCTATCTAAAGAGCGCATTGCATAGCGTATTTATCAAAATATAAACCAAAATTAGAACAAAACGCCTGAAAAATTATCATATTTTTAAGATCAGTAAAAACTGATAACTAACACACAAGTGAAACAGACAAATATTTTTTCCAAAATCCAAGAGAAAGTTACTTAATTTGCATTTTAGTTTACTAACATACAATATAAAATAGTGGACTTTTGGGAAAATTTATTTACCTTTCACTAAAGAAGAATTCTATTGCGAAGGATAAGCAAATCTTTTCGCTTAAATGGAAAATCCAACATCAGTTTATGTAAACTAGGATTAAGTTACTGAAATAAAAAAAAATGATTTTGATTTGATTTTGATAAGAATAATCCATAATAATAAAATAATATGTTGTAAAGCCTTTTGGCCACTAGATTCGAAAGCGCATTAATTTAAACGTATCAAAGCTGTGACTTAATCATATAAACTTCCAAAGGTTACAGTGGACTTTTGTTATTAAAAGTATAAGTATTAAAGCAGCTTGTAAAAAAATCTAGTCTAGGTACTATTTACATATTTTACAAAATGTCATAATTAGCTACATGAAAATTATTATAAATAAAAATATGCAGTAGGATAATTATTTAGCAGTTAATTTTACATACGGACTAAAAAAAACAGACCGAAAGCGTTTGTGCTTTTACTTAACAATGGTTCCGTAGTCATATCATACTTATTTCATCATATAAATAAGTTCGTTTTCTTTTAAATTATTTTCGACTATACAGATATACAATTAGGATCCTATTAGAATTGATATGTAACAGATATGTGACAACATTTTTTTTTTAGTTTTCTTTGATAATAGTTTTCATAGCTCACTTTCTGTCATGTTTTCAAACTCTTATTTTTATAGACTTGTTTGATGGGTAACATTTTTGTTACCAAATGCGCGATGTAGCGAATATATCGAGAGTCATATTTCAATGGCACTGTTTTCAAAAATAAACGCACGGCAATGACAAAATGCAATGATACCTATCCAGGTTTCCTAGTTGACTACGGAACCCTAACAAAAACTGATTAATTCATATTATTGGGTATAGAAAATTACGGGTATATAAATAAAATAATAAACTTAAAAACAAATATAATAAAATAGTGAAGAGTTGTGCACAACCTATTTAATTACATTGAGTATACCGCGTATATCTATAAGATCTACTGTACATCTATGGCACTGAATAAATTATTGTTGAACATTGCAGTTAGTAAAAACAACTTATCGATTGCACGAAACACAAATATAGTCTGATCATGGTAAAATCAACAGTCAACATACAAGGACAACATGTCTTATCTTTATTTATATTTCCTCAGAATATCATAGGTTTCATTCTATAGAATTCAGAAAATCCAGTAGGAAGGCATCTTATTCCGTATCAACAAAATGGAATGTCATTATTAAAGCTCTACGAAGAATATCATAAACATTTACAAATACCCAAATTTAATATTCCTTCTCGTATATTTTAGCACTTAATCAATCTATGTATATGGACTATTCTACAACTAGATATAATATTTCAGCTATCATAACAACAAAATATTATAAAGAGTCTTTTTTCAATATTCAGTACTTTCGCACAAAATCTCTATTCTCTTTTTAATACCTCTGATGTGTAATCCGAGCACCGAGTTCACAATGATAAAAACCAATTTTATAACACTAGTTAGACCTAAGGCTTAACGTAACATATTTTTATTATGGCAACGTATTATTTTGGTTACTCATTTGGCCCTTATCCACAAACGTCATTATTATTATCCTGTTTATAGAGTAAACAGTTTACTAATACAATTTAGAGGAAGTGAAAATAGGAATCGATTTTCAATTTGGTTATCGTATCCTTAGAATACAATTTCAAACGTTTGTGAATACGGGACAAAACAACCCTCTTTTCGCTTTCTATGCGTCGTAGCATTTTATTTTCCTAAAACACTTTTCACGATAAATGCTTGAACTTGAGGTAAAACTGAAAACTCGAACAAAAGTTCGGAACGGATATGTATCGGTAGGTAGTTTATCGACAGGTACTTGCACACTAGTGAACATAAAACTACGAAATAATACTTTTTTATATCTCACAATAATCCTTTTTATCGCTCTTTTAAGGACTTGGCAATTGACACTCTTTGTCCCTTTGCGGGGACTCACTCGTTTGATCGTTTTTTGAAGACTCGACGTTTTCAAAAATATCGTACAACATGAAATCATCATCATGTCGTCCGCATAGACTACTCGCAGTGTCGGACGTTGGTAGCTGGACGAATAGGCGTGGCGAGTTGAATGTGACGACCACTTGCCTTAACACTTGCCACGCAGCCACGTAAACCAGTGTAGAACGATGCTGGCAGACCCAATGGTAAAGATGGAGATCCCCCTAAAGAAAAGAAACAAAAGAAAAATTAGTTTAAATTTTTAATAGAGCTAGAAATGCATGAAATAGAACATAAAACGCCAGTTTATATCCCATCCATCCATATTAAGACTGAAGTCTAAAACAGTGGCTCAGCGCATAAACTTAAGTGAATAGAACCATCTGTCTCTAGAAGATATTCTCGAAAGTTTCGCCCAAAGAGCTAACAACTAGCGGGCCGCATATGAGCTTTTACGAACAACAAAGTTTTTTATTACAGGAAAGGGGCGTGTTATCATGCAGAAATAAAAGTTTTCCAGCTAATAAAATTACACTGAGAGTTGGACCAAGTTATACTTTGTTTATGGCGTTACATAATACGAAGTGTAAGGGACCGACAGCTTACCGCAAGTTGTTAGGGATTGCTCAGAACAGAACAGAATGCTTAGTCAACGAAACTGATTAATAACATTCAAGAAAAAAAACTTTCAGGACAGCACAAACAAAAACTTTTCAATACAAACTGACCACCACAATCAGACAATTTGTACAGGAAGGTAAATTTACTTTTTAATTGAATGTAAAAAAAACTGGTGTAAGATGTTTAGTTTCGTTGACTGAGCAGCCTCTGTCAGTTTGCGGGAAACTGTCCCTTACACCCTGTATATTTTACAGATACGTAGTATGGCGACTTTATTGCTATCGTATTGTTCAGACAGAAGGTATAAAGTAATAACATAAGCAACAATGGATTAATAATTATTGTTCTGGAGCAATTGAACCGAGCGTATGTCCATTTGGTTATTTTGATAATGTGAATATAAATACACAAAACGTGTAATTTATATCCAATTCAAATTATTACCTACGTTCATAAACCACTATATTCACTCATTGGAATTTAGTAATTAGATGGACATCCAATTCTAGGAATGGTAATTTTTATTCCTTGATTGACATATTTTTTTTCGTTATAAGCCAAATTAAAATTGATGCCATTTCGTAACTGTTATCTAAGATCACAATTAAAGTAATACATACATACATACTATCACTCCTGTATCCCTAATGGGGTAGGCAGAGCGTAAACGACCCAGACAAAGGTCGTTTTGCCACGTCTGAGAAGTTTTGAGGGTTGTTTAAGATAGATCTGTATTATATATTGCTGTGGTGACAGGTTGTCAACCCATCGCCTAAATTACAATATACTGAAACCCTCGAATCCCTTAGCTGGTTTTTACAGCATGCCTGGGCGAAAATGCAGCTTTCACATTTTTCGTCTTTCCCTTGCTCCCATAAAGGAAACCATGATTTATAATATTGATGACTTAGAAACTTACCTATCCAAAGTTTGGGGTTCGATTTCGAGGGTACAAGCGGAGACTGCGAATACCCTCTGACTGGCTGAGTATCATCTACCTGCAGCATCGCTAATCTCTTCCTTCTTCTAACCGTCGCCGTGTGCCAAAACCCATCGTCCACCCTAACCTTCGACTCGATACTTTGGAACCAGTCTTCGTTAGTCGCAGAATTAGCTTCTTTTGTGTCGGTGTCAGTGTAAATTAACTGTAGCCTCCCGTCGCTAAGACCCAATCCTATAAAGTCTCGCGGCCTTATTCCGATCTTCCTTCTCCACATAAGCAACCCGGAGTCGTTGTGAGACCGAAACTTTATTTCGTACCTCATGCCACGGACATTGTGATTCCTGAAAACCAATTGTAATTCAAATGGGGCCAAATAGTCCTCGTATGCAGCAAATCGATACAAATCAAGCTATAAATTTTATGCCCATTGTGTTTGTACTGAAAGAACGTACAATGTGGGGTCGAATACATTACTTGCAGCCGTGAATGTTCGTTTAATGAAGCATAAAAGAAAAGTATTTTAAAATAGCGCTGTTAAAAGTAATTTTCTGAAATTAAAAGGGTTACTAAAGCGAAATTAGTTTTTAAAATTACCACAACTGTTGGAATGGGCTCGTTAACGTTATTGATGTGTATGTGCTTTGAATATGTTTTATCACAAATATTATTTTGATGAAAACTGACACATGAATTAATGCCAAATCACGAACATAAAATTTAATCATAACATGCCACAAAATGAATAGGTACAATTTTGTAAAAGCACACTAAAATTTGCGACATAAAGTGATTTAAAAAATGTTTGTTTACCTAACTTACTGCAAAGATATAAGAGAATACTAATTGTTAGTAGTGGGTGATGTTTCCTTCAAATGTTATCTTACATCAAAATGTCCTTCACCATCTTCTCTGTTAGTATGTAAACTAGAAATTAGAAAATATTTTTTAATAAAAAGAAGAAAATATTATTTTAGTTTAGAAACTTTTCCGTCAATTTAAATTTAGAAATGAATAACTTTCATCCAACAACTTTAAAGAAAATTAAACTTTTAGTAATAGTTTTAGAAGGAATTGTCGTTCAAAAGTTCATTCATTGCTAAGGAACTAAAGACCATTATAAGGAATGTATTTATATTTTACCTGCGACTGCCTCTACTTCTGTACGAATAATAATTATTTCCGTCAAACTTTATAGGAGCTCCATCATTAAGCATATCCACTTTGAGTGGAATCTCACAATTTCTTCCTTGAAAGCCTCCTTGGCACACACACTTGTACTCATTCAGCATTGGAATGCAAGACCCATTATTTTTACACGGCGTTAGGCCTAAGGACAAACAAAAGTCAAAATGTAATGTAAAAATCGTTAATACCTACATTTGTTTCATTTTTGTGTTGAACTTGTTAGGTCACCTTTAGTAAGGTCGGAATGGATATTTTACAGTCTTTTATCTTTATTTCATATTATGTTTGTTGTACACAGGGATAATTTTTGTTTTGTCTACGACAGCGTACATAAAATATGAATAACTGACTCTATTTTTGGGTATAAATAGCAACAACTTTCCCCAAAGAACGTAGGTCAAAATATTAAAAAGATGGTCTACCATACAAGACGACTCGACGTAACTTGACTTGGCTAACACAGTTTGTATATATTTTTTATTTCGACCTATGTTCCTTGGGGTAAGCAGTTCAGTTTCATCGGTAAGTTCATGCCCTTAAACATACATACATACATATAATCACGCCTTTATCCCTAATGGGTTAGGTACAGCTTAAACGACCTAAACGTAGGTCGTTCCGCAACGTCTGACAAAGTTTTGAGGGTTATTTAAGATAGATTTTGTAGGTATATTGCTGTAGTGACAGATTGTCAGCCCATCGCGTAAATTGCATTATACAAAACCCTTAGATCCCTGAGCTTGTTTTTACAGCATAGGGTATGCTAAACAAATTATCACAATAAAAAAAGAAACATTTTGTACTAATCGGTGCACTTACCTTCCCCACACGGAGGTCCAGTATACTTCGTAACTCCACTGGTAGAGCAAGGCAGCCTGTCTTCATCCTGGACAATTGCACATTTGGCGGTTTCAGCACCGGATAGAGACAGCGGGTTGCCGTTTACGAAGATTTGCTGAATCGCGCCGATAAAACTGCTGGTTATACCTGACATTTTGTGGGGGCGAATGTACGCTCTAAAAATGAAAAATAAAAACTTGTGTAGTACCGAACACATAATATTTTCATTACTTTACATTTTAAAGGGTTATTTTGGAAATAGTGCGCAAAATGCAAAGGGTCGGTAACTTTGATTAAAAATCATCTGAGAAGTCAAAAACTTAATTACAATTTTGTACGAAATTTGTATGGAAATTTGTTTGTCCAGAACTTTTTGCGGTGAATGTTTTTCAGTTATGTTTTCAGATCATCTCCTTTCCAATTTGCACACTATGTCTGAAGTAAGTAACTCTGAAGATTCATGAAAAAACTTACGGTAAAGATCCAATGAATAGAGGCAAAGTGAGTTCCAAATGCGTCAACGGTGGAGCTGATTGGCCCTTCATAGTTGCATGTTGGTCAAGCTGTAGAGTACCGTGCCTTCCGAGCCGCGTAATACGAGCTCGATGCCAACGACCTTTTGTTATTGGCACCGGAGACCTAAGGTCGAAATAATAATTATAATACTAAGTTACTGGTACTTTGAAAGTAATTTATGAAATGATTGATAAGAATTTAACCTGTGAACGATTATTCGCGTCTGATGTAAACACAACATTCAAAGTAGAGGTCAAACCAAAGGTCACAGAAAAGCTTTACTTACGTGATGTTAGCAATCCCGCTCCCCAAATTGTACCTAAATTGTAGGTATCCATTAACCAAGTTAATCGCTACGAAATCCCCCTTGGCTTTATTAGACTGGCCGGTGTAAAGAAGCATTCCGGAGAAACGGTTCGTTAAAAACCAGATTTCAATGCGGAACGATTTACCCAACCCCTCGAGTGGCGGTAGTTCTACGTAACTCGTGCCATTGAATTGCGGAGACCATGTCTCTTGCACTACATTTACATCTGAAAATAAACGAGAGTCTCAAAACTAGTCAGCACAAAAGGAAAAGAGGATAATAGGGGGTTTACGTACCATTATTGCAGGTATTTCCGTTGGAGCCAATTTGGCCTCCAAACAAACATCGACAGACGTGTCCACCCTCGGCCCCGACGTCACACAATAGCCCCTCATCATATCCGCAGGGATTCGATTCGCAAGGATCTAATCTTTCGTCACAATTGGCTCCTTGAAATCCGATAGGGCAGCTGCAAGTATATTCGGACGCGGATCCCTCTATAGCCTTACATGTAGCGCCGTTCTGGCAAGGCACACTCATACACGGATTAGATTGGCACTCGCGGACGTTTTCGATAGACGCCACTAATGAGTCCGGACGACCCAATTTCTTTGTCACCTGATGACGTATTATTCTCAAGTATTTCACGCATCCAATAAAGCCACTCCGAGTGCCGATATTATCGAAGACCCTGAACAAAGGCATTCATTACACATTTGATTGGAAATTAACGAACGAATTGGGGAGCGATAATGAAGAAAATGAATAACGTGAGAAAAACAGGGATTGTTATTTCATTAATTGATTGCTAGGGATGGTTACCTGGAGTAGTTGGTGGGTACGCTTCCTATGTATGCATCTTCAGCTAGATCTAAAGCTTTTAAATGTCCACTAGATTGTCCCGCGACGTCTTCCATGTCGTCGACCGATAAGATGCCGTCCCGGTGGTAACGCTTCGCCGACACTTTGTGATACTCGTTAAGACTTATCTTCTCAAGGGACGTCAGAACTATCGCTCCGTTCCCGAGATTATACCTGATTGAAGAAAATACGAGTTAGACAAAGAAAAATCCCGCGGGCGAAATTGCAATTCCGACTCGTAGAAACGGCTGCGAAAGTAGAAAATATTGCTCACCTAAACTCCAAATATCCGTTGACCAAAGCAAGTGAAACGAAATCACCGGTGCCGTCAGCTTTCTGCTGATTGTACAATATCACGCCGTTTTCAGCGAAAGCCTTGAATTCGATATCGATGTTCAATTTATGGTAAGCTTTCAATGGTTTTAGGCGAATATATGAGGTGCCATCAAAGGCGGGAGTTTCGATGTAGGGTCCTAAGGCCTCGTTTGTGAGGGATTCGCAATTTGATCCAGTGTAAGGGCCAGTGCAGACGCAAGTGTAGGTGGAACCGGGTAAGTCAATGCACGTTCCCAGGTTGTAGCACGGCTCGGACAAACATGCACTGTACTCCTCCGTGGTCTCCTGCGTTACGTGCTCTGTAAACAAAGGCCGAGGTAGAAGCGAAGTGTCGCCCGGGAAAATAAATTACTTACTTTAGAGGTGTTCGATAGATTTTAATATTTATGAAATTTTGTGGCGGAATACGAAATGAGATTTAAAAGGCCCAACTCGTTTTTAGGGTTACCCATGCAAAAAATATTTTTTGCTCTTACACAATTATGTTTTTCTGGAATACGTTGTTACTGTACCTACATACTATAAAAACACAAGATATAACAAACGATCAATCTCTTGCCAGGGGAGGTCCCCATACAATAAATCAAAGCATTTTTTATAGAATTTTGTTCTAATGGCGTGTGTTTCTATGCTACATAATATTGCTACTTTCTCCGATAGGCATAGTAATAAGTATAATAATATTGATAATCATAATATGAAATACCTATGTGGTCTTCTAATACTTTTTCAAATAAAAATTAAATGACTGACCTAAAAACGGTGGAATAAAATAACTCTCATTTTAATACATACATACATATAATCACGCCTTTATCCCTAATGGGGTAGGTAGAGCGTAAACTACCTAAACAAAGGTCGTCCTGCAACGTCAGATAAATTTTTAAAGGGTTATTTAAGATAGATTTGTACGTATATTGCTGTAGTGACAGGTTGTCAGCCTATCGCCTAAATTACAATATATTGAAACCCATAGATCCCTTAGCTGATTTTTACAGCATGCTCGGGAGGAAATGCAGCTGGCACATTCAATGTTTTTCTCTCACTCCTAGTCCAGCATGGAAGAAAATTTAATACATAATAATAATACGTAATATTGACCGTAGAGGTAATATATGACACCCTTTAAGTATCAGTCGAACACGCACTTGGCCAGTTTTCGTACTTTCACAGGGCCTGGTAGGTGGTGGGGGCTATTGATTATGATAATTGTATACCCCCGTCGGTTATTAAAATAATAGCCACTGTTTTATTTTATTGTGAAGGGTTATGTTGATTGTTCTAGAAGCAATGAATATTTTATTAATGGTTATTAGGGAGTAGCTACTCGACATTGACATGACATTTTAACAGTAAAAATATTGTACAAATGAACAAAGTCCGTAATTAGGTACGCTGAAAATAGTAAAAATAAAAAATATATTTAAAAAATGATTTCAATCATGAATATTCTAAATAATATGAGCTCGACGGTGTAGAGGATAGGGCCGCTGCCTTCTGAGTGGGAGGTCGTGGTTTGAATACCACCACGTACCAATGTGTTTTTCGTTTTTCGAATTTCATATGTAAGTTTATTCGGTGCTTTTTCCATGCTACGTCGTTACGCATTGGCGGCTTCAAAACTCTGACCTTATCTAGGATTGGGTCTAGTTTCCTTTCTGGGTTGCGGAGGTCGGATGGCAGTCGCAAAAACCAGTATCCTCGTCCAATCACCTTGATTAGGTAGCAGACCCCGTGAGATACGGGACATGGTTAGGGTGATGAAAAATTTCAATCATTATAGGACCTACGTAAGTGTACTTTATAGTTTGAAAACAGGACTGCTTATGACGGAATATGATTTTCAAAATATTATGTTACTACCTACTTAATAATTTCTCAACAACTTGGCTAAGTTACCCTGTATTGGTTTGGTGTGGAGTAAACCTAGATTGTTCTAAGACTAAGGCTCGTATTCGTAAAGCTATCTCAAGATTGAGAGCAATATTAAGTATGGATTTGACAAGCTATTTTGAACAGAAATGACATTTCTGATACGAACACAAACTGTCTGCCAATCTCAAGTGCGGATTATAAATACGGGCCAAAGTCATGTGGGCACTGTGTAACCAAATCGAATACTCAATCTACTGGCAGTAAGGTATGATTAGACTTACCAATGCAGGCTTTACGATGCACAGTGGGCGCGTATCCAGGCCGACAAACGCAACCGCCATTTGCACAGTGGGCTCCAGGTAGGACTGAACAATCACCGTCATCCGTACATAAGTCACCTAGTAAAGCACCCACTGCGCCAACAGTCGCCGTTGTTGCTAAGGGAAAATATTTTAATTTAGTAGGTCAGTTATCGACCTTCACATTTGGCCTTTGATGTTTCCGATAAAAATATAGACCTGTTCGGAAAGTCTGTTGATTTTTTTCAGGATTTGATTAAGTTAATATTCGCTTTTCGAATCAGAAAAGTTTAGCTCCGCACGCACGCAGATAAGAAAGGACAGAAAAACTCTGGCTGAACCAATACTTTTATTATTCTTACATAAACTAATGGGCAGTAAATCAGGGCCCCAACGCCTTTCCTGAACGGGTTCCGGTTACGTGACCTAAATTGTAACTTTCTTCGACTAATAAGTAAGATAATGTGTTTAGCAAAGTTTCCCGATGCGGGGGACGGTTAGGCGTCACGGAGGGTGAACACTGACAAGGGAGGCACGAAATATCCACACATAACTCTAATCTGAGCAAATTAACGCGTCAGTCTGCCAAATTAACGATGAGCCAAAGTCTGACTTTTGTCGAAATAACGGAAAATTTATAATTTATGTGTAATCGGAAAGTTTGCACAGCGTTGTAAATGTTGGCGAAATGAATTACGAAAACGAAATCATTATTATATTAAACATACCTTTGAATTTTTGGCCAGATAATAGTCCGTCAAAATCACTGGGCGTTTCTTTCCTTGTCCAGTCATATTTGTTGTATTTATCTGGATTGAGGAGATGTCTTGTAGATTTCGAGGCGGCTCCATCGTCTTGTTGTGTGAATTGTATGGGCGAAGAGGGTCGCAACGGGCCGACCGTGCCAGCTAACTCGCCCAACTTGCACGGTCCGAAAGCTTGTACCACAATGTCTTCTTGCGTGCGACATGCTTGTAATTTCAGGTGGCACTCAGACTCGTAAGTTTTCCCGTCACTGCCGCATACCTGTTGGTATTTCGTGTCATTTATCATCCGCTTCAGAGTTCATACATACATACAAATAATCACGCTTTAATCCCTAATGGGGTAGGCCGAGCGTAAAGGACCTAAACAAAGATCATTCCGCCAAGTCTGACAAAGTTTTGAGATATTTGTAGGTATATTGCTGTAGTGACAGTTAGTCAGTCCCTTGCCTAAATTAGAATAAACTGAAACCCTCGGATCCTTTAGCTGTTTTATAGCATGTCCGGGAGGAAATGCAGCAGGAAAATTCTATGTTTTTATCTCGCTCCCAGGCCAGCATGAAATTATTAAATATTCAGAGTTCAGATACACGAAAATTTATCTCTCAATTCTGTTTCAATTTGCTGTCTTACCGACTTTGATGAAACAAAGTACTAAATAAAGATTCCTTTGAAGTACGAGAGTAAACATTTTACTTATAGGACAAGATGATTAATTGGAATTCCTGTCCGTAATACAAAATGAATTCCTGCCAACAACTACTAAGCTCTTTATCTTTATTAGCGTCGTGGATTGCCTTTTACACTGGAAATTAGTCAGGCTTATCTCCAAACAAGTTGCCACTTTATTCACTGAGAAACTTGCGATGTAAAATAGTTAGATTCTCTTCTGTACAGACTTTTCGCGGAAATAATAAAGTAAGTACTTAGGACGACTAGTTTGAATTAAGTATCTTTTTTCCATGTAGTATAACTATAAATAATGTTTGACCTAATTGATATTGAACTACGATACATCATACGACACCTTTATTTACACGAATTTTCCCTCTATATCACACCTATCAGATTTTTCCTTGTTACTTTTTGCTGCTCAATAATTTATTTATCAATTTATCACTCACGTACACAGAGAGCAACAACGTCTATATTGACATCTCTATAAGCTCTTGGGACTAGCATCAGGTGTAAGAGTTTGTCTTGTACGATTGGTAAAAACACAACATGTTTACACACACATTCACAACCACAGGTTCGTATGGATAGAACCGTCCAAGGAGGATAATAACCCATGGAGGATAATAAAGCATGCAAGAGCAAATGCACTCACCAGACTTTAGCCCATTTTGTTGGTTGTCACAATATTTATGACAGTAGGTATTCTAACACATTCTTCCATGCTGGACTGGGAGAGATAGAAAAACATGGAATGTTCCAGCTGCCCTTCCTCCCGGGCATGCTGTAGAAGTCAACAAAAGGGACTCGAGGGTTACAGTGTATTGTAATTTAGGCGATGGGCTGACAACCTGTCACTATAGTAATACTCATTACAATCTAAAATTGCCCTCAATTTTTGTCAGACGTGGCGAAATTTCCTTTTACGAGGCGTTTAACGCTCTGCCTACCCCGTAAGGGTTAAAGGTCTGATTTTTTGTATGTATGTATGGTATTCTAACACATTTAGGCCTACGTCCTTATTAAAAGGCCCTACAAACTTGACACTGGCGGAATCACCACGGAAACGCCAAGCCTCTAGTTGAAGTTAATTGGCTAATTAATCAAGTTGTGTTGCGTCATGAATTCATTATTGAAGCCTATTACATCAGAATAACGCCATTAAGCGGTGAAATGAGTCACGAACAAAAAAAAAAGTATGAATGTACGCTTCATAGGTTAAGTCCTCCTTGGCCGTGCCGCACTCACACAGATAAGTCCTGCCAAAGTAAAATACTCGTTGTAAGTAGTTAAATGTCTACTTACCAGCATATTAGTGTCACTATCGGAGCAAGGAGCAGCTGCACATTCGCACAGAGCTCCTCCAGTGCGCTCGGTACACACCGCTCCGAAATAACACGACAGCTCAGCGCAAGATTCTGCCACGCCGCCTGTTTCCGCTAAAAGGAAATAGTTTTATGAGTTTTAAGGCTGTCAAATAATGGCTTACGATGTTCGATAGGTCTAAGTTATATCCGAGATCATAAATAATTTGACTGTAGAGCAATAAAACAGTTTTTTTTTTCGTAGGTCTAGGTATTTCTTTTCACACATCTAAACCTTTTTAAGGTTTTAAAGTTTGAAGAAACTGGACTATAATATCTTGGCATCTTCACAGGTACTAATCTTACAACATTTTGGTATGAAGTAAAATTATATTCCTTTTAATAGAGACTTATATTGTTACCCTAATACGTATATCGAATATGGGCCCATAAAAATGTAAGAATACACTTGACAAGGGTCAGGTAATCAGTTCAACCCTCGAGCACCGTTGCCGGAAATAAAAATAGAGTGAGTATGGCGATTTCAAATGATTAGGACTTACGATCGGAACAACCATTCGGGCCCAGTCGTCGACGATGGTCGGCGCAAACTGTACATTTCTGACCTTGTACACCCGGTCGGCAAACACATCGACCCGTCATCTGCTCGCAATCCTCCCTCACTGACCCAAAAGCTGAGCATCCACAAGCTAAAACGACCAAATTTGAGTTTAATTTCCGTCGACATTGATATCACATTAAATACAAATTAGCTTTGGGAAATGTCCCCAAAGAAACAGTTGTTTGTTCTAAATTAATCAGCTACTCTGTCAAATTAATAAGCGACGCCGAAAGTTCAGAAACAAAGTTATGGCAGTAATGAATTGAAGGAGTCAAAATTGTGTTTCAATTTTGGTACGTACGGATACAGCCGGTGTGACCGGAGCCGATTCTTGGTAGCCCCCAGTAGCCGGGTTCGCAGCGGTCGCATTTGAGACCGCCGACGCCTGGCCGGCAAGCACACTGGCCGCTCTCATCGCATCGATCTGACACTGATCCGAGCCGATTGCAACCGCAAGTCGAACTTGTAATTGGACATCCCTCCTCGTTAGGGCCTGTGGCTGCGGTCGAGCCGTCCGAACAACACCCGTACGGCCCCTCAGAACAATGTAACACCCTCTTTTCTTCGTATTGCCTCGAATCATCTAATGAAACAACAAAACAATCGTGAAAATCAGGAAAATCATGACCTCTTACAATAATGTCAACACGTAATATACGAGTCTGTACGGTTGACAAAGAACTCAGAACAGTAACGTGCATAGCGTGTTTGTAAACAATTTACTTGGTGCCGTGTACCGTTAGTATCTTCACCGTTGCAAATCATCAGTAAGTATTCGTAGTTATGAATGCAAGCATGAAATCGTAAACAGAAAACCGTACGAGTATGATATGCATGATGTATTAGACAGATATTTAATGAGTTCGGTATAAAATTAATAATTATGACAAGGTAGCGTAAAGTTAGAAGTTTGCTTGACGTCTCCTCGTAATAATTAATGTAATTAATTACTGCAAAATTAAATTCGGAGCTTTGTTGAGGCTGTATATTACTCACTTTTAGGGCAACATCGAGCCGCTGTCAGGGTGATATGGCAGTAGCTGCCGACAGGGCAATCCTGTCGGTGCGGTCCGTTTCCACAGTCTATTTCTAAACCAGTCATCGAATCGACCATTGCTTTGTTGTTACCGCAAGGCCTTACTTCCATACCTGCGGTTAGACGGGTTAGAGATTTCATTTGGGACTGAGCTATTGAAACCACATTTTACTACATATTGAACTACTACAGGAAATCGACAATGGAACAATGAAGTGTTAGTAGCCACGCACCTTTGCATAGATCCAGAGGCCGCAACCTAAGCTCGAGTTGTTTTTGACAGCCCTCTTTTCGCATAGCGCACATGCTTGGATACAATCTGAAGTCGGAAGCACAGACTGGGAAGTATTCGTCGTCGGGAGGGCATTCGAAGAGGCAGGAGCAGCGTGGGTACCCGTCGGAACCTAGTTCACAGCTAGCACCAAAGTCGCAGCGTATGTCGCGACAGGCTCCAGGGTTCACCGTTCCCTCATCAGTCGCTCCAGAATCCGTCGACCCTTCTGCCTCCTCTGTAGTGGTCATCGCGGTCGTAGCTAACCCCCCACCCAAATATTTGCGTGTTAGTCCAGCGATAAAGCGGAAAGTTAGTTAATTGATCGAGGATGGGACGCTTTATTGGAATTACTGCTAACAATTGGGTTGATGACGGTACTAGGGTAAACATTTTGACTGCGCCCATCCTCGACTGGATATTATGACAGCAGAATACACGTCGTTAGTAGTTTTTTGATTAATGATACTGTAATGTTACTTTATGGGGTAATGGAATGTACAGTTATAGATGGAAGATAAGAATAATGGAGCATAATATGACACTAGACATAAAAAAGGGATTCACGTACTCATAGCGATCGGTGGAACTACAGCGAGTCGATCTTTGCAGTTTCCATAGAAGATGACATGAAGCGTTGCTGGCGGTGGTAGCTTGCAAGCTGCTTTCTGCAGTTCGCATTCATTGGGGTAAGTTTGCATGGAACTGCCGCAAACCGGTTCTCTAGCTGCTCCCGTGCAGTCAGTCGGGCAAATGCATTCTCCAGCCGAGCAGCGAGCTCCGAACGAACACCTCACTCCCTCGCAGAGCGCTGTGAGAAATAACACCAATTAATCACCTGTCTCAAAAACTCTCGTTTACCATAGAGCAATTTTCCTTCGGATTACATGAACAAAAGCTATTTGTACCGAACGGCATCTAACTCATAAATAATATTAGAGTTTTATTTCGTCTGCGGAGAGGTTACGACTTTGTAAGTACCCGGCTAAAGTTTGCCGAGAAACGAATGGCTGAACAGATAATGTCATTTTGTTGGACATTGCGAGCTTTCCATCGCTCCGTCTCTTTTACTCTTGGCGTAAAATTGGCCTTTCTCGGTCGCACAATGAGAAACGAGGGGTAGACATCCGTGCAAATTTAATAACGATTGTTTACCACTTTCCCGCAAAATGAAAGCCTTGCGAATGCGCCCGATTAGTGCCGAGTGCCGAGCGAGAGAATAAAATTAGATTTTGCAGAGATTTCGATAATAACTCTCGATTTTAATATCGGGAGCGATGTTTCGGTTCATTAACGAATTTCGTGTTATTCGGCTAATAGCTTTGTTATTAGGCCTATATGGATCAAATAAGTATCGATTATGGTATATAGGCATTGCTTTACCTATAGTAACCGTTATTGAGTAATGGATAACGTTTCTATCCACCAATAGTAGAATTTCAAGAATTTTGCAATATTAGTACGAAATATTTTTAATAAAAATTGATTCCGTAAATTACAGTGTAAAATTCTATTTCAATACTGCCGACTATTTTGCCTTTGTTATTTTTAAAATGGACAAATAATAGCTGAGTGGAAAGTACGTTAGCAAATCGACAACTGAGTAATTGCTCAACAAAGAAACCATTAAAAGGACGAAAAACTTTTACAATAGCTTTTAGATTTCAATGAAAAAAACTTTTCGAATCTCTCCCAGTTTCGTAGAAAAAAATCTAGAAAAAACAAATACTTACTTAACTAACTTTATTGTACGAAAATAACCAACTCGAAACAGGTTACACAAAACTGCCTGAAACTTCTAAAATAAATTAGGTCCCTGGAAGTTGGGTTGAATAGGCAGTTTATTCCAGAATACCGGGTAGGGACTTTCTATATCGTAGAGTTTTTCAAACAGGAATCCTGACAAATTCACGAAGTTGAATTGTTGAAAGAAAGGCTATGGTAGTTAATTGTATGGATACTTACATAAAAGTTCATTACTCATACATACATATAATCACGCCTCTATCCCTAATGGGGTAGGCAGAGCGTAAACAACCTAAACAAAGGTCGTACCGCCACGTCTGACAATGTTTTGAGGAAGATAGATTTGTATGTATATTGCTGTAGTGACAGGTTGTCAGCCTATCGCCTAAATTGCAATATACTAAAACCCTCGGATCTCTTAGTTGGTTTTTACAGCATTCCCGGGAGGAAATGCAGCTGGCACATTCTATGTTTTTCATTCGCTCCCAGTCCAGTATGGAAGAAATACAAATTCATTCATTACTCTGAGGTCGAAAAAAAAGCAATTTAAGGTCGAGTCAATTTTTGAGTAAATTTGGTCCAATGCAAATGAGACCTGCTAAATTGCTATTTAGGCTGTGAGAGAAATTTAGTACTTTTCTCTTATCTTGCGAGGAAACAATAAAATACACTTAAAAACAAATATCAAACTTGCGATTCCTCCATAATATTTTGAAATTAAAGATTTGTATGGCGCCTTTGACAGGCGCACATTTTATTAATTCATTTATTCCTTTTCGTAAATTTAAAAAGTTGAAAATAATCAATAATGTGAACTAAAATACACCTAAACCATACAAGTGTGTTCTTAGAGACTTCGTAAAGCGGTCGTTAATTTGATTATTGTTGATTGGAGAAATTGCTGGCGTCTGCGAATATGAGAACCGAAAAGAGTGAATGTAGGTTTTGTTTTTATTACAATATCGAGGCTCTTTCCGAGAAAATGGGAGAAATGTATTTTAAATCAATCGTAACCGACGTACTATTTAAAATATAAATCACGTAGGTATCTGCTACGGCGTAGCAGTGCTACGAGTTCATTGTAGATTCAGTCTATCTACAGTCAATTCCATCAAATTGGTTACGATTTCACGTCATTGAAATTCTATTTATTTCCATGCTGGACTGGGAGCGAGAGAAAAACATAGAATGTGACAGCTGCATTTCCTCCCGGGTATGCTGTTAAAACCAGTTAAGGGATCTAAGGGTTCTGTATATTGCAATTTAGGCGATGGGCTGACAACCTGACACTACAACAATATACCTACAAATCTATCTTAAACAACCCTTAAAACTTTGTCAGACGTGGCGGAGCGACCTTTGTTTAGGTCGTTTACGCTCTGCCTACCCCATTAGGGATGAAGTCGTGATTATATGTATGTAATATATTATGTTAATTCTATGTAAATTTCATTGTAACACAATTAATAAGGTAAACATAATAATTTTTAATGCCGTGAATTCGTATATAGTTACTATTATTAGCGGATTTTAATTTCTGCAATTTTCTCAAATTCTTTGTACTCCTGCAGTATATACAGCAGATATAACCAAGAAACGTTTCTGAGTTTTGCAACCCAACTTTAACAACCCCAGCTCCAGTAGCTATTAACTGCCTCCGTGATCTAGTGGTCAGAGCTATGGGCTTACGATCCGGAGGTCCTGGTTTCGATTCCCAGGGGAGAACACAAAGTTGATATTTGTTAAATTATCACTTTGTAAGGTTTTCCCTAGTTTGGTTAGGACATTGCAGGCTGAATCACCTGATTCTCCGAAAAAAAGAGGATTCAGTGCTTCAAAAGGCACGTCAAGCCGTCGGTCCCGGTCGCTGTCTTTGATACTGTTTGTTATTCAAATCATATCAGAGCCCTAAATTGCTGTGCTACTAGGCGGTTTGAAAACTCTGTCAGGGTTCATCGGGTCTATCAACTCGAGGATCCACTCGCTAAGAAGAAGTAGCTATTACGTATCGCAACATTGGAAGGGATTATGGATCAATAGGCTTATTCGCCTTCATACTAACAAAGTCAGATTAAGTAAAGTAAATAAATCCTTGTGATGTGCATTGCTGGCTGGCTTTGCGGTTAAACGGAGTGTGCTCTGGTGTATGCTACAATGGATTTGAAATTTAATTATACACGGAAGGTTGGTTTAATTAGTGTAGTGGTATGAACAAGGTGCTGCGGTTTTCATGTCGCTAGCGGCAGTTTGTATAATGTTGGTTTACATAGCTCTCTGACTGTAATGAAAACGGTGAGTATACCAGGCCACTCAGAAAGTATTGCGATAAATAGTTTTTATATATGGCAGACTGGCCGGTTAGAATCTTTTTTGAAAATATGATTACTTGTTAGTAAAAATATGTGTGTTCCATTTTCAAAATTTCCCTCCACATTTTTTGCGAGCCAATTCAAAGTATCGTGTCTTACTGAAAAATGGATCTGCGCCGGGAAGATTTTTGAGCTATGATTTTTTACGATTTCAAGTGTCGCCTGAAACCGGATGAATCGTTCGATAGACTTCAAATGGCATTTATGGATGAAAGCCCCTTCAAGGCAACCGTGTATCGTTGGTATAACGAATTTAGGCGCGGTCGACCAACCTTGGGGGATGAAGAAAGAAGCGGTCGCCCTTTGACGGCTATTACGGAAGAAAACGTGCTAGCAGTGAAAAATTTAATCTTATATAATAGGCGAATTACATATCAGGAGATTCAGCACATATTAAAGATTGGATCGGGAAGCGTTCACGAGATTCTACATGGGCATATTCGCGTGAGGAGGATAGTATCGCGCTGGGTGCCGCACTACCTCACCGACGCTTAGAAGCAGGCCCGGGTGGAATGGTGCCGTGATATGCTGAACAAATTTGAAGCAGGCTCGTCTCGGCGTGTTTACGACATTGTAACAGATGATGAGTCTTGGATTTATCAATACGATCCAGAAACCAAGCGCCAGTCGACAGTTTGGGTGTTTCAAAATGAACCAACGCCTACCAAAGTGAAGCGATCTCGAAGCGGGGGGAAGATTTTGATCGAAAGCTTTTTTAATTTGACTGGCCACTTGGCCTCAATTACCTTACGAGATCAAAGATGCACATTAACGCCGAATGGTATACTACCAAATGTTTACCAGAAGTTTTTTCTGTTGTGAGCAACAAGCGACCAAACACAGGGCTCCGCGGACTACTGCTCCACCACGACAATGCGCCTGCACACACCGCGCTCAAAACGAGGGACTTCCTGGACAGCACACCAGTCAAACACCTGGGTCACCCTCCTTACAGCCCTGATCTAGCACCGTGTGACTTCTTTTTATTTCCAAAAATAAAAAATCAGCTCAAGGGGATACAATTTTCGTCGCCGGAAGATGCGCTGGCTGCGTTCGAGCAGGCTGTAAACGAGGTGTCTACGGCGGACTGGAAAAAGTGTTTTGAAAACTGGTTCAGACGCATGAATCTTTGTATAGAGGCTGGTGGAGAGTACTTTGAAAAGATTTAATAAAAATATTTGTACCTGTAGAACAATTTTTTTTAGTGTCGCAAAACTTTCTGAGTGTCCCACGTATGTAGGTATATTGAAAGAGAAACATGGTTTATTGTTCGAAAGTTTATTATAGTTTTTGAATATTAAATATTATTAGAATTAAATATTTGCATACTTTTCGAAAGTATTTTTTTATTTCGTCTCCTGAAAGAATTTCCCAGTGAAAGTTGTTCAGTTTCGTTGACTGAGGAACTCCAATCAGTTTGCGGGACGCTATCTCAGAAACCCGGTATAATTGTGGTTTGTACTCGTAATAATAATTTGGCATATATGAAGATGTGTCCATTAAGATGTGTGGAGAAGTCCCGTGTTGCAGAAGACTGGAAGTATACTTATTACAAAACTTTGCCTCTTATATATTTTATTGATAAATAATAACCCTTATTGGTACACAAACAGTCACAAACGCACAGGCACAAACACACACAGAGTGAAAAAAGTATCGTTATATATCAAGCTAACATAATTAATTAATTAAGTTTCTGTTAGTTACAAGCTGTGTCTTGCTTTGTTTTTCTTTTCCTACTAGTTCATTATCATATTGTTATATTGTGTTACTTTATTTGTTATTTTATTAGTTCTTCAGTAGTTCAGTTCACACACACAAACACACACACACACCCACACACACACGGATTTACAGGCAAACCTTTTTTTACTTCCGACAGCATTCTTTTATATTTTAAATTTCGACTCTATTAATATTTTGTTATGTGCTTTGTCTTACATATTTTGTTTTCTTTTTTATAAACATGTATTTCTACACTCCGTACGGGTGATAAATGTTTGTTATTATAACGCTCGATCTGGACTCTCGCGATACAGGTTCGACCTAGTGCGAGGTCCGCTGGTATTTGTATCTAAGTTAAATTCCTTATTTTAAATAAAAATTGAATTGAATTGAATTAGTTGGTTAGCATTGGAGCACAGCACTACAACCATGGCAAATCAGAAAGTCACAACCCTCTATAACCCACTCTCCTGCATAAGACCTTAAGGAGAAGGGGGTGGCTGAAAATCAGCGCTACGTAGTGTCGTGCAGCGACTCTTCTCTCTATACTCCCTTTTGCCTGATTTCCTAGTTTTAAGTTAGATTATGTCTTAAATGTTATTTGGTTTTTATTAGTGGGAAATACATTATATTTTCCCATGCTGGACTGGGAGCGAGAGAAAACATAGAATGTGCCAGCTGCAATTCCTCCTGGGCATGCTGTAAAAATCAGCTAAGTGATAGGGTTTCAGTATATTGCAATGTAGGCGATGGGCTGACAATCTGTCACTAAAGAAATTTACCTCCAAATCTATCTTAAATAGCCCTCAAAACTTTATCAGTCGTGGCGAAACGACCTTTGTTTAGGTCGTTTACGCTCTGCCTACCCCATTAGGGATAAAGGCGTGATTATATATATATGTACATTATTTTTATCTTTATTTTATTTATTTATTTATCTTTATCTTAGATTTACACCAAAAAATATATCTATATTTTCTTTAATCTTTCATATATTACCTGTATTAACATTATCAAATTACGCAAGTTGCAACACAACCAAATAATAGCCTTAGTATAATACTTAGTTCCAAATTCCGTGAAAATGATTGCCATTTCCCGACGCGATTCAAACCAGGAAGTATTTTACCGAAGTTACTTTAACAACCGCCAAAACATTACTAGTACCTAGAGTTAAATAGGCGTAATTATCTTCCAATTGAATGAGGTCGATCTTCTTCTTCTTCTTTGCGTGTCGCGGCGAATCAAATTTTCTCAGCCCAAAAAGTTGCCACACAAATAGCGTTTGGAGTGGCTGCCCAAAGATCTTCTAGCGTGCAGGTGTCGGGGCACGCAGGGCAGTTTAGGAGGTGAGTCATACTCTGTGGGACAGCACCACAAAGGCACTGTTCTGAGTTACTGTAGCCCCATCGACACAGATTTTCATTGCAGCGGCCAACCTGCGTGCGAAGTCGGTTCAGTGATTTCCAAACCGACCACTGGAGGTCGCTGCCGGGAGGGAGAGTTTCTTTTGTCGGTATGTATGGCTCGGCTGAAGCGGCATCTTTCCACAGGCATGATCTAGCCTTTACTGGGTCGTCTTCTAAAGGCACTACTGTAGACAGAAAGCTTTAACGACTTTTCAGTCTCTGTGGGGCCGGATTGTTGCCGAACATGGGGTGTCTAGCATCGGTCTCCTACTTTGCCTTTTCAATGGAGCTCGCCACATCTCTCCTGATATGCGGAGGTGCAATGCCTGCTAATGGATACAGCTTACTAATAGGAGTCGGCTTTAGGCAGCCCGACATAGTTTGACAGGTATCGTTAAGTGCTGTATCCACTAGTTTGGCATGGGCAGAGCGATTCCAAACCGGACTGGCATATTCACCGGCGGAGAAACAAAGTGCAAGGCCAGTAGTTCTTAAGACTTGTGGCGAGGCTCCCCAAATCGTTGAAGTCAGCTTTCGCAGGAGATTGTTGCTACTGCTTACCTTTTTCCTGATATTCTGGCAATTTGTTTTATAAGTCAAAGCCCGATCCAATGCCACACCAAGATATTTAGGGTAGTTGCAGTGAGATATTTGAACTCCTTCCCAGGTGATTTTGAGTTCGCGTAACGCCTCTCTGTTGCGAAGATGGAAAGCGCAAGCCTGAGTTTTAGCTGGGTTGGGCTTTAACGCATTAGAATTATAATACTCCCCAAGAGTGCTTAAAGCTGCCATTATGTTAGTTTCAGCTTCCTCAAATGTAGCTGTTTGTGACGTTAACGCCAGATCGTCTGCGTATATGAAGCGTGATGTATTAGGGTTCAGAGGCTGGTCATTTGTATATATGTTAAACAAGGTAGGTGCCAGGACACTACCTTGTGGTAGACCATTTCTCTGTAATCGCCATCTACTCTTATCATCCAGAAGGTGGACCAGAAATCGGCGGTTATAGAGAAGTTCGCTAAGGATCCTGACAAATTTTCGGTCACCGGTTAGATCTCCTACCTTCCACAATAGCCTCCTTAAATTAACCGTATCATAAGCCGCTGACAAATCCACGAACACAACCCCAGTGACATTGTTAGTCTCAAACCCATCCTCAATAAATTGTGTGAGCTTGAGCGTCTGGCTACAGCACGACTTTCCAGGTCTGAAGCCTGCTTGCTCAGTGATGAGTTTGGGATCAACAACGCCAACGAGGCGGTTAAGCAGCATTCGCTCGAACAGTTTATAAGTGTGGCAGAGAAGGGAGATTGGCCGAAAACTCTTTGGGTCGTCAGCGGGCTTCCCTGGTTTAGGAATAGCGATCACTTTGGATTGTCAACGCCTGAAGCCTTTCCCAGCTTAAGTATTTTTATTGCAGCTATAATGTCTCTTAGCACGAAAGACTCAAAGACGGATTTTGGTGATGTTTGGACGTCACTCTCAGGGATTTTCTTGAGCCGGTAGTGTGATGTCCCATTGAGTATGAGCTGGTGGGCAACTTTGTTTGCCGTAACTTGACCTGGAGTGGTTGGTGAGGGGGTCTCATCGGTAAGTTTCCTTATAGTGGTCCAAGCTCTTTTGCTGTTATGGGTCATATTAATAGATGTTACTGTGGCTGTCCATCTCTCGCGTCTGCTTATGCTTATCTCCTCTAGGAGCTCTTCTCCAGCATTAATAGTTTCTTTGGAGAATGGGTCCTTATTAAACAGTGTTTCGTATGTTTTTAGGAGTTTCGCAGAATCACATGTTAGTCCAGGGACATATTGCGTACGCCATCCTCTGGGAATACATTGTCGAGAGACTACAACCACAGCGTTCACGAATTTATCATAGTTCTGAGGAGAGGGTAAGATGTCAATTAGGACCTCATCAATTTTTGTGTAAATAAGGCCCAGTTAGCCTTATTATAATTAAAGCGACGTCTAAAAGGCACGTTTATAGGTTGGACAGCAGCTTTGATTTGACACATAATAGGTCTGTGTTGCGTCCTAGGGATGGCTTCGCATACTGTCTTTGTGCTTTGCAAGCTAATATTAGAGCTGACAAATATAAGGTCAGGGTTGTACCCTCGTCTTCATCGACTACTGTTAAAGGAAGCTGGTTGTTTGGCGTCGTGAACTAATACTAAGTTATTTGCCTTTGCCCAGTTTTCCACTGCAAGACCATCAGAATCTGTTTCCTTGTACCCCCAGATTGTATTGTGGCTATTAAAATCACCAATGACAATTTGAGTCTGACGGTCCTTAAAGTTTCTAGGTGGGTGAAACTGAAATGGTGTGCCTGGTGCTTTGTACATGGAAGTAACCGTGCAATTACCAAGATCTACGGTAATTACTTCGATCGAATTTTGGAGGGAACAGCAAGTTGATACTATTTTTAAGTTAGGAGCTGCAAACACAGCACTGCCGTGTTTGAGGTCGATGGAATGTAAGTATTTAGCTTTGTGCTGTTAAACACTTTGTTGGTTAATTACACTTTGTTTCAGGTTTTGCAATTATATATATGTTGTTTTATTGAATTTCATTTATTTTAAGTTGAGCCATTGTATTGATGAATTACTTCAAAACCTGAAGTGCAAAAGGTATTTTATTCTTCATAATATCAGTATCCATATTCAACAAAAACATTGTAAGCTTAAACGTTTCTAAAGTTTGCATACTTTTTTTACCTGTAATTATTGTTAAAGTTGAAAAAAAATTATTTATGTTGGCACCATAATGTATATTTCAACAGAAGTTTATAAATAATATGCAAGCATGACGCATAAATCCTATAAAGAAGTTTAGAAACTTTAGCTCGAACTTCTGACTATATTTACTTAAACGCTCGACTTATTTCTAACTTATGCTGTTAACAGAGATCTCACGAAGTTACGTGCGTCAGATGGAATAACCGATGAGTCATGAAGGATGATATTGCTTATTCCAAAAGGGTGGCTCCGAAAAAAGCCGTAAAACCGTCTAAATTTATTGCACTGGAACACGTTACCAAGAACCCTTGCATATAGAAAGAGGGGTGATGCACGTGTGTATCGTAAACCACACGCATATGGAGTGAAATGATGGTGGAATGGAAATTCAGTGACGCGTAAAGCCGAAGAGGTTATTTAAAGTGATGGCAATAGAAAGTTACGAAGATAGTATTACTGTAAGTAAATACAATCACGATATTATTCTTAGAGGGTGGTGACAGAGTATCAACAACTTTCGAGCTCTATTTAAGATACTGTTTATGTAGGCACGGTATGTTAGGCCGTAGCCATCAATCTACGCCCGACAAACCGTCGAGTCCAATCACATATGGAACGAAATTTGGGCCCTTTCGTGTAATCAAAGATTAATTTCTACGGCGTCTAAAGTGAACTTCTTACCGCAGTCGCTACGGTAACCCGTCCGCAGGTTACTCTACGCTTGATTAGTCGTCGAGTTCATTTACATATGGAACGAAATGTGCGCCCTTCTCTAAAATCCTATCATACGTCTATATATACTATAAACCAATTTAAAGTTAACTACTTACCGCAGTCGCCGCGGTAGCCCGTGCGCAAGTTACTCTGCGCTTGATTAGCCGTCGAGTACAGTCACATAAATGGAACGAAATGTGTGTCTTTCCTTGCAATCTTAGATTCATATGTCTATACCATATATGAGTCTAAAGTGAACTATTTACCGCAGTCACCGCGATAGCCCGTGCGCAGATTATTCAGCGCTTGATTAGTCGTCGAGTCCATTCACATATGGAACGAAATGTGCCCTCTTCTATACAATCCTAGCATATGTCTATCTATAGACCTATTTAAGGTGAACTACTTACCGCAATCGCCGCAGTAAACAGTTTGCAGGTTACTCTGCACTAGACAAGCCGTCGAGTGCTGTCTCATATGAAACACATTTTGGTTCTTCCGTATAATCCTAGCATATGTCTATCTATACTATAGACCTATCTAAAGAGAACTACTTACCGCAGTCACCGCGGTAGGCTGTTCGCAGGTCACTCTGCGCTTGACAAACCGTCGAGTCCAGCTCGCACTGGGAGGGATATGTTCGCCGATCCGTGCCGCAAACCACGTCCGTTTCCTGCACAAATTGTATTGATTGGTCCGCTGTTGATTATACACATCCATTCTGTTTGTATTTAGAAGGAAGACTGAGCCAAGACCCATTTAATATTACACATAAAATTATGTACTGTGTGACTTGAAACCGAGCCTTTAAAACGAAATTCGGTTACGACAGTCATATAATTCTCTGGATATGGAGATGATAATGATAGTATATCTGCAAATATAACCGTCTGAAAAATATGAAGGAATAAGGACAGGTAAAAAATCAGGGAGCGGTATTTAAGAAATTTGATCTAAAAATATCAAAGCTATAAAAAACTTTCAATTATATGACAACCAGAAGGAAAATTTTATATAGATTCAAAGTAACCGTCTGCAAAATATGAATGAATAAGGTCAGCTAAAAAATCAGGAAGCGAAATTTAAGAACTTTGATCTAAAAATATCAAAGCTATTAAGGGTTTTCTTCAAACAGTCAACTTTAAATTAAATTATTGTTCGTTGTAGGAGAATTTATAAAATTCACTTGATACTAGACTAGGTCGAAGTTATAAAAAAGAACGTCATTCTAAAGTAAAAACTATTATTAACTGAGAGGAGAATAAAATATTCCATTTTAAAAGAGACGTGAACAGCAGCAACAGCAGTGAACATTTAATTATAATAAAACTTGTCAAACCAAAACGTTTTTACGTCAAACGACGGTTTTTTTTTATAGCCAGTTATAAATTTGAGGTGATCAATAAGGCATAAAAACGAAATCTTAAAGTACTCTTAAGTGAAGAAAGTACACATAAATACACGTAAATAAACAATTTATACTTGCGATTGTCGGCACTTGGTGAAACTCCATATTTATAAATATGTATTTATTAGTATATTTATACACTTGTACTTGTTTCACTTAATACAATTTAATCCTACCGGTAGCATCATGATGCTATAAGTTAGCGAAACCGGTAGGATAAGTACAAGGGTTTTTAATAACAACATTATACACGTAAATAAACTATCGTGTGGATGTATCCAAAATTTCCAAAACACACATAATAGCAGAAGTAAATTTGCAATGTCTGATAACAGTTTATAAACTAAGGATGCTATCGACACGAAAGTACGAGTACATGCGCGCCTACTGCGAGTTAAAGTAAACAAGTTTTAAGAATATTAATAAGAAATACCTGCGAATCAGTACAGTTATGGTTGCACTGGCAAACTGGTCGTCCTGTGTCAGCATCCACATCGCAGTCTCCACCACCGTGGCAGATGATGTCCGCACACGTTTCTGTTAACAATTTTTTTTTTATAAAATCTAAGATTGCATCATCTACTGCTAGACTTCTAGTATGTAACTTATATTTAGTTCAATTTGGTAGTAGGTAAAGTCATGAGCCAGATTTATAATATCGTAATAAATAGGTACTAGGTACCGAAGAAATTTTATTCGATTCTCATTAAAAAACTTAAAAGTTCGTAATTGGTCCGGTCTAGTGAAGCAAATATCTAGCCTAAAATTTACGAAGTGAACTTCTTTCAACTTTCTAGTAAAATTAATGACCTCAAATAAATACGTACACAAACAAGTCTACGTACAGTACAGTTTATAACAAAATAAAGGTTTTTCCCCCAGCAGTATAATTTTCCCAGCATTCCTGCTAAATTCTATTGTACTAGTTAGTTCTAACAAGTAAATGATTGATTTAGAAATTAAATGAATCACAAAGGTGTTCATTAATAACTTGATTCTCAAACATTTCAAAGTTTTCAAAAGTTCGAGTATTTCTTTATAAATCGAAAATGTTTCAAAGTTTTGCAGTAGGAAAAACAATACTATTGTAAATTACAAAATTATCAACTTTAACTTATTTACAGAGATACCTTATACATTTTTATAAGGCGTTATGTTTAGCCGCGAATCTATCAACGATAAAACACTAAAGGCAGCTACTTAATCAATAAATATTGAAATTTCTTACATTTAGCACTCCCATTTCTAATGAATGACCTTAACCTCAGAAATTAAGGGTATTTATTATTTATTTTATCGTGGAACTAAAGCCAGACGGAAACCAATCCAACTTACTCGTATCTTTTTGAGACAGATTTCAAGTCAACCAAACAGAGTCAAACTTACCTAAAGGACCTGTGATTGAAGTTTAAGAAAAATTGTAAAGAGATCTCTGGCTTCAAAAGAATCGCTAAGCTACATTGGTTGCTAGCCTAAATTCAATATTCTAAAATAGTTAGCCTACTCGTAAACGTGCTATTGCATTTTCGACTGACTGAGCGTGACTATAGAAGCTTAATAGCGCCCCCATCAGTGAATCGAAAATCCAGTCCAACAGACTCAAGTAATGGTTACAAAGATCATTTAGAACCTTATTAATTATCTATTCTTAGTTCGTTGTAGTAACAGGAAGTAAAATTGCCGTTGGTGGTCGATATTCGTAATTTTTGTTCCTGTCACTACAACGAACCATGAATCGCTAATTTATAAGGTTCTTAATTGTCTTAATTACTATTATTTTAGTCCGTTGAACCGGTTTTTCTATTTACTGTGTTTTTAGTGATTTGTGTTTTTTTTTATTGAGAGCCACTTAGGCCCTATCGCCACTTTAATGTTAAATTTAGTGTAAAATTTTCAAATCGCAGATTTAGTTGAGATATATTTTTTACTTATCGATATTTTCTATTATGTCTTTAGCCTTGCGTTCCAATCATTGGAGCATAACACCTGACATCCCTACTGTACCGAGACCATATTATTGGATACATAGCTATAGATTGAGTCACCGAATGTCTGTAATTCATTTGAGTACACAATTACTGTGAGACCGCGACCGCTTCGTTTCACCGATGTGCAGACTCGCATTATACGCTATTTTAATTGGTATTTCCGCATCAAATGACCAACCTCGTTGTGTGAATCAAACAACTGCAGAAATAAATTAATTCCGCTACCATCAATCGGTGTCCGTCCCAATTTCCCGTTGAAGCGGTTTCAACCAGTTTTAATCTCTAATTGACATTTCAGCTGCCACCGTAAGCGATAGGTTCTCGTGTAATTTATTAACCCTTCTCATTCGGTAAGCAAAATTAATGACGGAGCCACGTCACCACAGAGAAAAAATTATATAATGGACAGGTCAAAGCAGCGGCCAGTGAAGTCAATATTTCGGAGTGCAGACGGGTTATTTTAAAATGTCAAAGATGAAATTCGGTAGTTACCAATTTGTAATAATAGTTTATAAATTACGCTAATCATCTGCCTAGCCTTTTCCCGTATTTTATGGGGTTGGCTACCTAATATAGGGGATTGAACTAGAGGATACTGGTTTTTACACAGAGCGTTTGCCATCTGACCTGCGCAACCCAGAAGGGAAACCAGACCCAATCCTAGATTAGGCGGTCAGAGTTTTCAAGCCGCCAATGCTACGAAATGCCGAATGCACTGGCCTCTGATATGGCATAAAGACTAACATCTACGGTATTCAATTATTTTAACCAAGACCAACGGCTTAACGTGCCTTCCGAAGCACGGTCAAAGCACCGAATAATCGTACATATGAAAATCGAAAACCGAAAAATACATTGGTACGTGGTGGGATTCAAACCACGACGTCCCGCTTAGGAGGCAGCAGCCCTATCTACTCGTACTACACCATTGGGCTCTCTTACGCTGATGAATATTTAAATTAATTGTGTATCTGTACGCTGTAAAAGACGGGCTACAGAAATATTTAATGATCGTTCGTTTAAATCCCAGTATGTTAATGGAAATTTACAGCTTACAAATCAACAATAATAGAAATTGCATCATTTTAATTTGACACAGTGTTTGAAATCCAATGTTAAAAGTAATAATAAGAATTAATCTTACTATTTCTTGAACGAACTATTTATCTTCCATGCTGGCCTGGGAGCGAGAGAAAAACTTAGAATGTGCTAGCTGCATTTCCTCCCGGGCATGCTGTAAAACCAGCTAAGGGATCTGAAGGTTACAGTGTATTGCAATTTAGGCGATGGGCTGACAACCTGTCACTACAGCAATATACCAACAAATCTATCTTGAATAACCCTCAAAACTTTGTCAGACGTGGCGGAGCGACCTTTGTTTGGGTCGTTTTCGCTCTGCCTACCCCATCAGGGATACAGGCGTGACTATATGTATATATGTACTATTTATTTTACTTATTCGATTAAAGTTTAAAACTATTTTCTAGTCTATTGTGTCGAACCGCTACGCAGTTGCTACGAGATTTTACGTAGCGAATGGCTACGAGTTATAGCTGACAAAGTGGAGCCATTTGAGGTGACTTAAAATTTGAAAATCCGATGAATATAAACATGTTCAATGTTATCAACACTTCAAACACATTTTTCTCAACAAAAGCGTCTTTGCCGCAAAAATTTTCGAGCGCCTTTATTGACAATTTCATAAGAGGAAAAAGATTTTCTACACAGGAAATTGATAGCATTTTTATTTCTTGAAAAGGTATTTTTTTTATTTATTTCACTTTTACTTTTACATTCCAGTGGCGGCGGCGACGAGGTTTCAATTTAAATGACTAATGAAAGTATTCCTTTTATTTTTACCTTCGGAATGTTTAAATGAAAGACCTCCTTACTTTGAAATGAAATCGGCGGTCAAGATTTCTTTGTTCTTTTACCTTAATTAAATAAACGACTGCTTCTTAGCTTATATTTAATACGAATCTTGAGATATTTAATACTGCCCTATTATCAAAAATGCTTTGAAATAACGAGCAAATATTAGAACGAACTTTGATTCTCCTATTAATGCAATAATAATTAAATAATTGCTATAATAAACGCCTACACACTATATCTTTAATGTTTAGATATAATACTATACAATGGGAAGAAATTAAAAATAACAACGAAGGGACTTCTTCTTCTACTTCTGTCGAGTGGGTATCGAGTCTATCGACCCGATGAACCCTGGTGTCAGAGTTTTAAAACCGCCTAGTAGCACAACTATAAGGCCTCTGACATGGTTTGAGTAATGACCACTATCAAAGACAGCGACCGGGACCGACGGCTTAACGTGCCCTCCGAAACACGTTATCTTTTTCTTTTCGGACAATCAGGTGATTCAGCCTGCAATGTCCTAACCAAACTGGGGAAAAATTCACAAAGTGATAAATTCTCAAATATCAACTTTGTGTTTCCCTCCTGGGAATTCAACCCAGGACCTCCGGATCGGAAATCCATGGCACTAGCCACTAGACCACGGATGCAGTAAAGGGACTTCTTAAAGGTCTGAGATAACAGTCAAACATATCATATTGGGAAACAATTTGTTGCTCGGATCCTCGGACCCTACACGATGGTTGATACAACTGAGCCAGCATTTCCCGACTTATATATAATACATACATACACATAATCACGCCTGTATCCCTAATAGGATAGGCACAGCGTAAACGACCTAAACAAAGGATATTCACCACGACTGACAAAGTTTTAAGGGTTATTTAGGATAGATTTGTAGGTATATTGCTGAAGTGATAGGTTGTCAACCCATCGCCTAAATTTCAATATACAGAAACCCTCGGATCCCTTAGCTGGTTTCTACAGCATGCCCGGGAGGAAATGCAGCTGGCACATTCTATGTTTTTCTCTCGCTTCCAGTTCTACATGGAACAAACTTATATATTGTATCATTCTATTATTATTAAGTTGTACTCACGGCAGGTCCCATTGTAGAGAACTTTGAGTTCCCCCTCCTTGATTCCCTCCTGACACGCGTGCATACGCATCTTGCACTCGCTCCCGTACGTGTTGTGATCCGACGCGCAGACCGGCGCAAGAGTGGCATCACAGACCGGGCATGCGCACTGCGCGGCACCTCCTCGAGATATGCAAGCTCCGCCCCATGGACACGTTGCCCGCGCGCAGGGGTTTTCGTCACCTTTGACAAAAAAGAAGAAATATTTTAGACCTTTTAGAAGATTTACCAGAGGTGTTAATAGAGGTATAATTAAAGTGTACCACCATTAGAGGTAAAAATCGCTAAGGAAGAGGGTAGTGGCCATAGGAATCTAGTGACCTTCTATAAATTATTGTCTTAACACACTTACCACAAGGCCCAATGTAAGCCATCCTTACATCCCGGTTGTCCAGACACGAGGCTCGGTCCAAGACGCAAGGACTATCATAAGTGCGGCCATCTAAATCACACACGGGCCTGACGATTGTTTCGCATTCTGAACCACAACCACACACTGCCACGCCGCGTGCGTCTCGTAACTAAACTTCTATAGAATAAAGACACTTACCGCAAGGGCCAATATAAGCCATCCGCACGTCCCGGTTGTCAAGGCATGACGCCCGATCCAAGGTGCAAGGACTGTCATAAGTGCGGCCATCTGAACCACACACGGGCCTGACGACTGTTTCGCACTCTGGACCACAACCACACACTGCCACGCCGCGTGCGTCGAGTGAGCATCGTTCCCGTACACCGCACTTTACTGAGTCGCATGGATGTTGTGCTGTGGGCAAAATAGGTGCTATTTACTGATTTTATTTTTATCAAATAAGTCGACTACAGAACTCGAAAGATTTCTATAAAAGACGAAATTTTTCAAATAAACTGAAACATTTAGGCTCGTAATTATAAAGCGATTTCAAGATTGACGAAAATACTGAGGAAAGCAAGGGAATACCCCAAAAATGTTAAAAATTTATAACAAGATTATTTAGTCTGTACCAATTACTTTGGGGTTCCAAAAATCGCCCTGATAATTGTATCCAATTACTTTTAGAACAAAATGTATTTCGAAAAGGTTTTCAATAAATGACGCTTAAAACTACTTATGGAATAAAGATTTAATTTTAGATGCGGCTACAGGGTATTAGGGTAGGGTAACTTTTTACGAGGCGCAATAGTTATGAAATTCATTACATGCACAGTAAAAAGACTCAATTTCACAACTTTACACAGGATTGGTTATGATAACATTGTTCAAATTAGTGGCACAGTCCTCTCAAAAATTACAAGCAATTATATTACGAACAAAACGTTTAATATGAAAGTTTTAAGCTTAGATAGGCCCGTATTTATAATCAGCGCTTGAGACTGACATCGAGTTTGTGTTCGGATCAGAAATGTAATTTCAGTACATATTAACCTGTCAAATCCATACTAAGTCTTGAGATCGCTTTATAAATACGAGCCTAAGAAAGAGCCAATTGTAATAAAGTAGTTATAATCATCTAGTACCTAAAACAGATATGATAGTGATAGGAATCATCGTTTTGGATAAGGGAATCAAATTCCTCTACTCACCGGAAGCACACTCCCCTCTATAAGCTATAGTCAACTGCTGCCGGGTCCTACACGACTCTCTTCTCAAAGCACATTCGCTTGGATAATCTTTATAGTCGGAGCCGCAGACTGCTGCACCTGGTTTGGCGACAAGGTCGCACGGTGGACCACATCTACAGGTCGGTGTGCGAGCTTCGTTCAGCTGGCAGATTCCGCCGTCGGGGCATTCGTGATCGGCGCACGGATCTGTTGACAAAAGGTGATTTTTTGAATAATATTGATAATTGATTGCCCAGCAGTGGCATCATTCATAGGCTCTAGCCTCTAGCTAGATAAGAACAGATAAGATTGATAACAGTTTGGGCAAAAATAACTACATATGGGGTCCCTCTTAACGCGAGACGAGCACGAGATCGTCACAGGAAAATATGGCAAGACGAGCTAGACGCACACGCTTGAAACTGCTTAGAAGAGGCTCAAGACAGGGAGAAATGGAAGAAGGGGAGGGTGGCCTTTGCCCTGCAGTGGTGCACCTCAGGCTTTTAATACATAAATACATATAATCACGCCTTTATCCCTAATAGGTTAGGCAGACCGTAAACTACCTAAACAAAGGTCGATCCGCCACGTCTGACAAAGTATTGAGGGTTATTTAAGATAGATTTGTAGGTATATTGCTGTAGTGACAGGTTGTCAGCCTATCGCCTAAATTGAAATATACTGAAACCCCCTTAGCTGATTTTTACAGCATGCCCGGGAAGAAATGCAGCTGGCACATTTTGTTTAGGTCGTTTCCGCTCTGCCAACCCCATCAGCGATAATAGCGTGATTGTATGTATGTTTGTATGTATGTCGATAACCCACTTGAAAGGAGAAGATGAAAAATTTACTATTATTTTATTGGCCATATTTTTCAAAATTTCTTATCTAGTAATTTTACTTTTAAAAAAACTAAAGTCATAGTAGGAATTAACAATAACTATTCGTATAATCTAACACGTCACAACTCATTGATATTAGAATCTACAATTCGTGTTTATTCCTACAAATAAAATCATTTGTGACAAGAGAAAACCCTTTTACCAAAGGTACCAAATGCAATAACATATTTTTTACCAAACGAAGTAACGTTCCAAATGATATAACATAATTTTAAATTGAAACATAAATTTAAATTAGAAACATAGTAGAAGTTAAGAAGAACTATTCGTCTAATCTAAAACCTCCACTCATTGATGTTAGTATCTAAAATTCGCGAAAAGAAATGCAGCTAGCACACTCTATGTTTTTTTCCTACAAATAAAATCCTTTGTGACAAGAGAAAATCCTGTTACCAAAAGTACCAAATGAAATATCGTAACCAAAAGCCAGAAGCCCTCACAAAGAGGAGACGTACTACCTATTTTGTCGCATAATTAAGTTTCCAAAAATACTAGGAAGTTCATATAGTAACTATTTTTTTTCTTTTCTCTCGATTCACTGGCTTTTCCAGTGAAAAGGTAAGGGGTAAAGGCGATGCAGTGTGCAAAGCAGTAATTAGTGCACAACCGCAAAACCCGCAGCTCTCTCCACCGGCCGATCCACTCGTGAATTCTGATCTGACCTACCCTACCGGACTAACCGGACGCTAAATTGATTGAACATTCGACGCAGAATAATGTTGCAATGTTGTTCATAATTTTTGGTCATTCTCTAGAACTTTCTAAAGAACTTGTTGAACTGAACGATATACAGTCACTAACATTAGAAAAACAAATACCACCTGATTTAAAGAATCAGGATCAGAACTTTATTTGTACTTATTATGTGTACAAAATAAAATAACAAAGATTAGATCTATTGAGAAGGAAAAGAAAGATTAGATCCTAAACGTATTTAAAACAAACAAGCAAACTAAATATTTTTTCTATTTAGTTATTTTCCAAAAGTATAAATAATCACATTCTGGCCTTTGGATAAGACACCTAAAATAACAAAAACTAGATCACTTATCCCATTTTCTTACTCAAAAGACACAGTCTAACAACTGATAGAAAGTATAAACAATTTAATAAAAGCACAAAGAGAACTAGTAAAGTAAACAGAATTTCACAAGGAACATCGGAATGTGCGTGCTTAGGTATTGTACTCTAGATCGAATGTTCCAGAAGTCCCCTAAAAAGGGTTACGAAACATACATGAGATTCGTTGTAGATAAAATGGACCGAATAAAATTACTTTCCATACGAGAAAGGCAACCCGAATTGTATGAAGAAAATATTTCAGCCGATTAGAGTTTGGGCAAGTTTCAGGTGCTCAGGCTTCCTGGTCGTAATTTATTACATCCCATTATTGAGGTTATAGGGACAAAAGATTTATGGAGACAGGGTTCCCCGTTTGGCGAACTCAGTCAACTGAAGAAAGTTTATGACACCGGCTTGAACGCAAAGAGTGGATTTGGCAGGTTATATGTCCATATTCTACAGGTAAATTGAATTCAGAAAGTAGGTAAGCGCTTTAAGTCGAGCCTACTTATTAGTAAAACCTTCTCAAGTTTTTATTTAATGCTGAGTGTAATTTTCAGACAGTTGTATTTTCTTTTCCTTACTGGACAGGGAGCGAGAGAAAAAAATAGATAGCTGCATTTCCTCCAAGGCATGCTGTAAAAACCAGCTAAGGGATTCTAGGGTTTCAGTATATTGCAATCTAGGCGATGGGCTGACAACCTGTCACTACAGCAATATACCTACAAATTTATCTTAAATAACCCTCTAAATTTTATCAGACGTGGCGGAACGACCTTTGTTTAGGTCGTTTACGCTCTGCTTGCCATTAGGGATAAAATCGTGATTATATGTATGTATTTTTCAAGTCTACATTTGTTTTTTCTGCGAATTTATATTTACGAGAGTAATATATTTTATTCCATTAACTGAATTTTAAAGAGTAGTTAAATTGTCAGCTCTTATATTTCATATTTTTGCGAATGCATCAATAATATGAAATCACATATCAAATCCATGATCCAGCTGGCATACAATGAACAAGATATTCACGTTCGCAAAAAATGGAGGATCTCGACAAAGGGACGCAACATTAGGCAGGTATTGCAAACGATCGGGGTGTCACAATAGTGAGTTCTTTTCAATAAGGGCATGACATAAGGTGTGTCATCTTGCCTTGTACGTTTCCCTTGAGAGGCAGAGGCGTATTTACAAATATGTATCGGTATTTTTTATATTTAGAATATTGATGAATCTAAAAATTATTTATCAGTCGCAACGTATGCTTCAACGAATTCTATCCAATTCTTGGACTTGTTTACACGTATCAAACTAGTATCGATAGTATTGTCATGTTTGTTTTAGAATTTATGTTACCACGTCGTAGCAACGTACTCGTAAATAGAAAAATATAAAATTATCAATATAAATTATGCTGACTGTTTTAAAAGGTTGATAAACATACCTTCATCTGTATATTAACTCACACTTATACATACATTACGAACATAAATAAAAATGTGATAAGGTGAAAAAAAAAATGATAATTTATAGACTACAACATGAAAAGAGAAAATATCCATTATAACCTTTCAGAGTTTCTAAGTACGCAACCTGGGCCGCGATTTCATTCCGAAGGAGCCACGTCATCTTCGGACCAAAATGAAATGTTGCCAGTATGTTGTATGCGGACCCTTTTTGTATCTGAGCTTCTATTATCAAGGTAGTGACCTCCCCTTAACGAGTTCCTTTTGTATATAGAAAAGTTACCCACAGAATATATTAATTTTACTTGCCTTGGTACTGATTTATTATTCTGTGGTTAAAAGTTAAATATCGAAAAAGAAGCTGTCAAAGAATTAAGAAAGTCTAGCAAGTCTGATCCTTTCATTTAATCCATATTTTTAGTTATCAAAATGTTTAATTCAACTTGTAACTTTTTCTAAAACTTGGCTAAATCCAATCTCTTGAATTTGAAGTTAATTTTACTCAGAAAATTTTGAATGTGACTTCATTTCTTTGAAAACTAGTTTGAGTGATGATAAGATTACATCGTTAGAGATTTGCTTTATTATAAAATTCTTCAAATGTCTTTTTAATACTTAATTTTAAGAAAGAAATTGAAACCATCAACTAAAGGGCAGACAAAATTGCGGCATTGGATCAGACGGCCTTGCCCTTTAGGTCCATGGGAGTATACATACATACATACATACGTATACGTATAATCACGCCTTTATCTCTAATGGGGTAGGCAGAGCGTAAACGATCTAAACAAAGGTCGTCCCGCCACGTCGGACAATGTCTTGAGGATCATTTAAGAAATATATATTGATAGGGTTGTAGGTATATTGCAATATACCTACTGAAACCCTCATCTGATCTGATCTGATCCCTTAGCTGGTATTTACAGCATGCCCAGGAGGAAATTCCGCTGGCACATTCTATGTTTTTCTCTCGTTCCCAGTCCAGCAAGGAAGAATGGGAGTATACTTAATTCGTAATTACGACAGTAAACAACCAAAATAGTGAAAAAGAAAACATGTGATATTTTCATACAGTAACTATGAGGTCTTAGTTAGTTAGAAAACCATTTTAATTCTGTTAAAACAATTTGGTTTTTCATCGTAGTACAATAATTAATATAATATGATCAAAGTAATTCATCTCAGAAATTTCATGGTTTATTTAAAATATATTTTGATTGTACGAAAATTGAATTTTTTTATCACGATAGCAGGATAGTATTCACGGAGTTACTACGTCAGTAACGAACTAGAACTTTAGTACTTACCGCATTTCCCATGATATTTGATGGTGACATTCAGCGAGTTATCACAGGAGTGTTTATCAAGGTGGCAGGCAGAAGGGTACTCCTTCCCATCAGTGCCGCAGACCGGTTTCCTTCGTTGACAGCTCCTTGGACACCGGCACTCAGCGGTGCCATAGGAAACGATACAGCGAGCGCCTGACTGGCAGTTCACGCCTGTGCAGGGGTCGCCGGTTTCTACGAAAAAGATAAGAGAAGATAAGTAATACGTAAGTACGTATACATAGTAGGTACATTTATTTAACTTCCATTCTGGACTGGGAGTGAGAGGAAAGCACAGAATGTGCCAGCTGCGTTTTCTCCCGAACATGCTGTAAAAACCAGCTAAGGGATCCGAGGGTTTCAGTATATTGCAATTTAGGTGATGGGCTGACAACCTGTCACTACAGTTATATACCTACAAACAAATTGTGTACAAATCTATCTCAACTAACCCTCAAAACTTTATCAGACGTGACGGAACGACCTTGGTTTAGATCATTTACGCTCTGCCTACCCCATTAGGGATAAAGGCGTGATTCTATGTATGTATGTATGTCGATAACCTACGTGAATCAAGAAGATTATATACGTATGTATGTATATATACATAAATTATGTATGTACATTTATTTTGTTGACTACCCAGGAAAATAACATTCTCTTTTTATAACCCTGTAGAATATTCAATATTTGTATCAATTTCGTAACTAAAGCATGTGAATAAAGAGAATTTCACTAACAGTATGAGTAAATAGTTGAAATACCAACACTCAAAGTCTGAACAAGTGAAATATAGCTATTTCTCTATCAAAATATTTTTTTATGAAACGCAACGTTGTAGAAAGGAATTGAAAGAGTGAAGTGTTCTCTTTGAAAATAAATATCATCATGCACTTCTCTCGCCAATTCACTTGCCAATCCTTGTAAAAAAATTAATGCTTATAAATCGTCCCACTGCTGGGCAAAGGTCTCCCCAATATCTCTCCAGGCATCTCTGTTTGCAGCCTCGGTCAGCCATTGTGCGCAGAAAGCATCTAGGTCAACTCGCCATCTTCTACGGGGGATTTGGTGAATTATTATTAGGGCTATAACCATTTTTGCTACCTTTAGCATACTATTAACAGCTTCTGCAAAATATTTTGTCAGAAAAATCAGTAGAAAAATAAATAAGTAGGAGAAAAAAATAACCTTTTAATTTATTTTCTATCAGCATACTTCATTAAATATTCCACCCTTGTTTTTATCCTCAAGACTTAACTAACACTTAGAAAAATATGAAAATATTTCCGACAACCTTTACCGTCTATATAATTCTTGAAAGCAAAACAACTAATATTTTATTTTCTAGTTCGTTCGCCGGGGGAATAAGCCGGGAATAAGATTCCGTTTACGACCAGTTTACTGATTTTGTCTACGGAGTTAGAAAGGGAAAACGTCCAACGTCGGACTAACGTTTACCTATACGAACGTTTACTACATACGTAAGTATTTCTATTGTTCTTCAAGAGGTCATAAACAAACTGGCATTACTCCGTCGAGAGTCGTCTGCGATGTAGCTTCAGACATTTATTTCTGGATCCCGTCGTCAAAACGTTACACGGAGTCATTGCTTCACTTTATTGGTGCCTCAAAGAAGAATACATTAATAGTTATGAGCAGGAAACTGGCTAGAGTTTCGGATAGAGAACTAGAATCTTTGAAGTCGTTTCATACTTTTTCAGTTTGTTTCTTTAAAGCTCTAAAGGCGGAAGTTTCATCACATTTTCTAAAAAAAAAATGTTTGAAAAACTATTTTAAACAAATGCGATACTTACACGGAATATTGATATGCATTCACTCAGTTGTATTTGTATTCTGATGCCTAAAATAATTCAACGAATAAAAACAATAACCTAGGTATTCAGTTTTAAGGGAAACTCACTTTAGTGTTAGGTTTCGTGAATTTGTAATAAAACATAGGTAGTTGGATTATACTAAATCAAATAATTGTATTCAATTTTGCTTTTGTTAATCCTTTTATTTTGTTAATTCAGTTTTATTATCGATCAAACAATATAAGTTCTGATATTCTGTTTTCTGTTACAACAGTTTTTAGACTGCACCGTTTTCGGTTCGTATCCGTGAAAAATTATATGGATTGGCGCGAAAATGTATGACAGCTTCCATATAATTTTTCACGGATACGAACAAAATACAATACAAAATTCTTTATAGCACAAAGAAACATAAAACAGAAATAAAAAGAAACAAAACGTGACAGTACAATATAGGCGGCCTTATTGCTAAAGCAGCAATTTCTACCAGGCAACCTTTGGGTATAGAAATTGTACAAGCAGAAAGACTTAGACAATATTTATACATGATACGCAATTGTTATTGTATTCCGTAAGCGGGTTAGGTCTGAGTTTGAAGGAAGGAAGTCATAAGCTCATAACATAACTGTGACTACTTATTTAGAGCGTTCTATTTTATTTTATAGATCCTCTATACTACCTTTGGAAACGTTTATAAAAGACAGTATAAATACATTCCTCCATGCTGGATTAGGGGCGAGAGAAAACCAGAACCTGCCACTACAGCAATATATCTACAAATCTATCATAAATAACCTTCAAAACTTTGTCAGACGTGGGGGAATGACCTTTGTTTAGGTCGTTTACGCTCTGCCAGCCACATTAGGGATAAAGGTGTGATTTCATGTATGTATGATAAATATACAAAAAAAAATACAAAATTTAATGTAAATACATAACATACCACAGATTAGCATTAATATACATGTCAACTTAAAAATAAATGTAACATTCAAAAATATTTTTACTTAAAACTACCCATTGTTACTAAGTCAAAAAAATTTTGCTTGGTAAAAATCGCTACTTTCACCAAAATGGTGTTTAAATATTACTGTTGTATATATTTATGTTTCTTTGTATTGTATTGTATTTAAGCATGTGCCTTGCTTGCCCACGACGTACAAAAGCGATTATTTTAACAAGTCATACACTACGCCAGCCTTGTACCTGGCTACACTACACACATATTTCATGAGATGACTCGCCTGAAAGAGATGAATGGCATTTTTCATGAGGTGACTTGAGTAAAAGCTACTTCATAATATTTACCCACTGCCATTATTATGATGAAAACTGCTTGCGAATTTATTAAGGTTGCTTGCACAGCCTTTTGGCGCCCGTTTATGAATTATTGAAATATTTTCCAACATGACTTCCGGTTTAGAGCAAAGTTTTTAAAATTAATCAACATAAACAAGTTTTACTGCTCGTACAGTCGTAAAAGTTGGGACAACCACCCCTTAGTATAGTAGTATAGACCCCATAAAGAAAGTAAGTAGGAACCAATTTTCTCATGTCAGGATATTTCGCTTACTTATCTCAGACAAATAACCATTATGTGATTTAAATATACCATAAAACTGCCTTTTGGTTTCAGACCTTATGAATGTGCACTTTCTCTGGAGCTGTATTTTTGAACCGCTCGAATCCGAATTCGCATACGAAAAGGCAACCACGCGAAATTCAAAAATCACTATTTTTAAATACTCATACGTATACGCCCCTGCAATGATTGGTCCTTCTCTTTGGAGTGGTCCAAACCATTTTATTTTCTACCACTCGAAACTCAAGTGCTCTATTGACACCATATTGACATAGACAATCATTTGACAAGTGACACTTTTTTTTTTTATTACTTGAATTTACGTTCCGTTTCGCTGCAATTCATTACCGGTTTTTAGAATCAACAATTTTTACTAGTGGCGGTGGAGGTATAGGTATATTTTTGTGCAGAACAGTAGCACGGAACTAATTTATGGGATTAGATTTTTTTGGAAGCACAGATTTCTACTATTTCAAAAATACGTAAAATCTAGTGTGATAGAATTTGATTTCGTACACGAATGATTTTCGTCTGCGCTTTCAGTGTTGTATTAGAGTGGTTCAAAAATACGACTCCGATTCATTCTTATGAAATAGAGCCAATGGAAATTCAATCGAAACTCAAGCTATGAGCCAGGTTTTAGAAAAAAACCGAACGTTCTTCTCTGGAAAGGACGTGTGCAGGTCTCGTTAACAAAGCCATTTGGCGACTTGAAAACTTTGACAACTAGGTTACTCAGTTTTGCCACACTGTCCTAACAAAATCTACACCATTACTCTATTTGAGGAGCGGAAGTCTCTCGTACAACCCTCACAAGTATTATACCGCTACTGGGCTCGATTCTATATACTACCGGCTAAAACCAAAATCTGGTTTTACACTTTGTACGCTAGATTTTGACGCAATTTTGCACGTTTCCCCTGTATTTCTCTCAATGTTATCCGCTATATAGCTGTCATGTGTCTGAAAGTGACAAATAGATTCTTATTATAGTTTATGCCGGCAAATCTAGAATCGCGCCCACTGTCACATCAACTGAAATAAATACTAGATTTCCCAAGGGGATTTACTCAAATAGAAGGACAGAAATGTTGCAGTATTTCAGCTAGGCGAATTATTTTGTCTCAGTTAAGGAAGTGCTTTAAATATAATTAAATAACCGAAACATATTAAACAAAGATAAGAAACCTTGAATATAAAAAGTACCTTGAATATAAAACTATATTTAGAAACTTACCGCATTCGCCCTCATGCTTGACTCGCAGGTTAAGTCTTCTTTCGCAAGCTTCCTTTCTCAAGTAGCAGTGATTTCTGTAGGTCCTTCCAGCAGTAGAACACACCGGCGCATGCGACGTTGGACAGCTTGCTGGACATGCGCAGTGTGCGCGGCCGTCGCCAAGTGACACACATTCTGCTCCCCATCGGCAGAACGTCTTTTCACATGCTTCTGTTGACAAAAAAGAAGATACTGTAAGACACATAAAGGAAAGCCTCCGTGGTCTAGTGGCCAGAGCCATGGGCTCACGGTCCGAAGGGTTCGATTCCCAGGGCGGAAACACAAAGTTGATATTTGTCAATTTATCACTTTGTGAGATTTTATTCAGTTTGGTTAGGACAATGCAGCCGGAATCAACTGCTTGTCTGGAAGAAAAAAAAAACCGAACTCCGGAGGGCACGTTAAGCCGTCGGTTCCGGTTTCTGTCTTTGATAGTGGTCGTTACACAAACCATGTCAGAGGCCTATTAGCTGTGCTATTAGGCGGTTTAAAAACTCTGACACCAGGGTGCAACGGGTCGATTGACTTAATACCCACACAACAGAAGAAGAAGATAATGGAAAGTCATTGTAAGTAGCTCAATTTATAAGTTATTTATTCTACCGTACCTAGTGTTGTGTAAGTGGACTGTATGGTATGCTTGGTTGATATACATATAATCACGACTTTATCCCTAATGGGGTAGGCAGTGCGAAAACGATCTAAAACAAAGGTCGTTCCGCCACGTCTGACAAAGTTTTAAGGGTTATATAAGATAGACCTGTAGGTATATTACTGTAGTGACAGGCTGTCAGCCCATCGCCTAAATTGCAATATACTGAAACCCTCGGATCGCTTAGCTGGTTTTTACAACATGCCCGGGAGGAAAAGCAGCTGGCACATTCTATGTTTTTCTCTCGCTCCCAGTCCAGCATGGAAGCAATTGGTTGATATTGTTTAACATTATGGTCAGTCACATAAAATCTCAAATAGCAAACCATTAGAATAAATAGGCTCTTACTATTCCACAAAACGTTGCCCTATGGGGTTGTTCCATAATGTTCACTTTACCGTTTCCTACCCGTATCAACAACAGAAACAGCTTCCGGAACTAATTGCCGACGCTGGTTCACTCGCTCATGCGAAGATGAGATTTAATAATTCACTATACCTATCAGTGGTGAATTCTATCAATAGGGAAGCCAGACTAAAAAATAAACAAATACATAAATTATCTACTTCGAAAATCAACTGTACAATCCATTAATGTCCCAAAATAATCGACATCACTTAAAAATCCGCACACGTAAAAAGACATCAGAGATTTTTGAGAAAACATAACGCAACGTAACGGGGAAATACAGCAAGTTATCAATAAAAATTACATACGATGTAATATAGTTCTTCCATGCATAGAATGTTCCAGCTGCCCTTGCTCCCGGGCATGCTGTTGAAGTCAGCAAAAGAGACTCGAGGGTTACAGTGTATTGTAATTTAGGCGATGGGTTGACAACCTGTCACTATAGCAATACATATTACAATCTAAAATTGCCCTCAATTTTTGTCAGACGTGGCGAAAGCGCCTTTTACGAGGCCTTAAACGCTCTGCCTACCCCGTAAGGGATAAAGGCGTGATTTATGTATGTATGTATGTAATGTAGTTCATTGGGACTTTTATGTTGTCTTAGTACTATGGTAGGTATCTTGCTTGATTTCATAAGGGAAGCCTACGGGAATCGTGTTGTATGGACAGTTTGCCACTGATGACTCATCTCCCTAGCCTTATCCCGTATCTTACGGGGTCGGCTACCTAAACTAGGGGATTGAACGAGGGTACTGGTTTTTACACAGAGCGACTGCCATCTGACCTCCGCAACCCAGAAGGGAAACCAGACCCAATCCTAGATTAGGTCAGCGTTTTCAAGCCGCCAATGGTTGGCACTGGCCTCTGAAATGGATTAACGACTAATATCTACGGTATTAAACAATATTATCTGGGACCAACGGCTTAACGTGCCTTCTGAAGCACGGAAAAAGCGCCGAATAAACGTACATATGAAATTCGAAAACCGAAAAACACAATGGTACGTGGTGGGAGTCGAACCACGACCTCCCGCTCATGAGGCAGCGGCCCTATCCACTACACCATCGGGTTCTCCACTACACCATCGCGCTCTCTTGCCACTGATGACTATAGATATTCAAATGTGTACCTCGAACCCATAAACAGCTTTTCACGTAGATGATTCATTCTAAAAAAATAATAATTAAATTAAACCATGGAATTTAATTGAATACGTATATCTATAGTACTTCCAATTCGGGTTTAGAATAAAGGTAAACAAAGATTCATGTCTTTTAATCGAAGATCTAGTTTTCAAAATAAGTTTTCGCTATTACAAATAACAACATAATTAAATAGTAGTTTTAATAACTTAATTATTTTGCCAACATGTGTCATTTATTTTTAAATGTGTTTTTGAATAAAAAGACATGAAAGTTTGTTTACCTTTATCCTACAACCGAATTCGAAATACTAAAGCTTAATTTTTTAAGTTTGTTATAACCGTTATAGAAATGTTCTCTTTTTTCAGATTTTACGATCTTTACTGAATGTTTTTCTACTGTATGTACTGTATTCTTCCATGCTGGACTGGGAGCGAAAGAAAAATGCATTTTCTCCCGGGCAAGCTGTAAAAACCAGCTTAGGGATCGGAGGGTTTCAGTATATTGCAATTTAGGCGATGGGCTGACAACCTGTCACTACAGCAATATACCTACAAAAATATCCTAAATAACCCTCAAAACTTTGGCAGACGTGGCGGAACGACCTTTGTTTAGGTCGTTTAAGCTCTGCCTACCCCATTAGGGATCAAGGTGTGATTATATGTATGTACTGTAAATGTCATGTAAAAAAAGTATGACCTTGGCCACTTAAAACTAATAATATCATCTACACGGGGACTCTCGACATTTTAAACAAGTGAAGCCGAGGGCGGAATGTTATATTACAAACAATATTCGTATTCTCTTTGCGAAACTCCGAAGAATATAAATATTTAACATAGTATGAATAGCGCTAATACAAAACTCTTCGGATGTAAAAGTCTTTGAGGCAGACGTGACTTTCCAGCAAACTCCACGAAGAATGTCACAATTTCCAATTTTCTACCTGGGGAGTCGCAGCCGTGACTAAATTATTAAGGGGTCTAAAATAAGATGCGAACATCCGCTTTGCCACAGCATTGTGTTAGCTCAGGCTTCAGGGATTACCGATCTCTATCGTCTAGTTAAAATTCCGGGCAGAATTTGTCGGGCTCGAACTCACACAGCGATTTGGCAAAAGTTAATTTACAATTTTCTTCTCGATTTCAAAGTTAGAAGTGCCGTCATTGTGGGCATAATAACGCCTTTGTGCCGAATAAAATGTAGGTGCTCTAAAATGTTTACTTCTTTTGTAAATAGCTTTGAGCTCCCTTTGAAAGGCTTTCTTGGATTCAGAGTCTCTTATTAATCTTTTTGGTAATTTGAGTTCCTTTTTCTTTATTTATTTTCCTGTTTGTTTGGTCTTCATAAAAAAGAGCGAGATTTGTTGTCGGATAATATTTTATAAGCGTGATTTTTTGGATGGAGGGCTTTAATTTTCCGCTTACCCCCATCACATTGAATCTGATCATGTATGCGGGAGAAAAGGAGGGTTCGACTCGTAAAAAGGGTTCAGCCGCATCCAGTTACGGGATAATTTGAAACACCTCAAGTAAAGTTTTCTTTATGTAAAATTTAATTGTGAATGGTTCATTGACCCCAACCTTTTCTTAGGTGAGAAGATTTCATCCAAGTGAAATAAATGAAAACTATCTACACAAAAGCTTCGTCTCTCAAAGAACTAATATCATTCGGTACGTTTATTTCGCTTATTGTGCTGGAAAATGGAAACAGAGGTGGCAAATTGTTTTCATTATTAGATTTGTTCAAAAGGAGGTCAAGTCAAGTATCAAAATCCAGCCGCGAACTCATTTCCTTGACTTTTGTAGACGAATCCGCTTAAGAAAAGAAAGCAGCCGGAAATAACAATTTCGTAAGAAACAAACAAAATGTTAGAACGCGAATCACTGTAGGAGAAGCCGAGATAAATGGAGACAGGAGGGGAGATAAAAATGATGGCGGATGCGCTGTGAATGGAAGAAAATTAGGAAATTCACCGCGGTGCTTTTTCAGGCTTTCGTGAGCGCGAGCTGTTTAAATAATCTCTAATTTTTATATAAATTCTCCTACAAAAACACCGAAAATTCTTTCAGACATAGCGGAACCCCGTACGTACTCATACGCTCGAGTATAATAAATTCAATAAAGCTCATGCCAGTCTTATTAAGCGCGTAAAAAATATATCTGATGGATGATGTAATAAGAACGCGCAGGCTATATCAAATTGCGTCTAGCAATGTTGGAATTTCTGAGACATTGTTAATTACTTTTTCGTTTTTAATTACATTTTATCTGTTTTCAATGCTACTGCGTATCTATAGGTACAAACTCGCTCGAACAAAAAGTAATGAAATATTTCTGTACGTGTGTGGACTACGAACAGGTAGTTATTAAGGAACCGCAATTCATCTGGAACACGGAGCTCATTAGCTGCGGATATGTTCAAAGAGATGGGGGAAATATTATGAGTGTCGGGGCACCCACGTAAGCCCCGTCCCTCCAAGTCGCCGCACAAAGCAATTCTGTTGTCTAGAGTCTGTGGTTCGTGTCACCTGTAATACTTGTATCGTACAATCACCCAACAAATTGGGTGCCCATTCAGTGTAGAATGTTTATGTTCACTTGGTCTTAAAAAACGCATTTAATAAACTTAATACTCATGAGCTGTGGATATGTTCAAAGAGATGTAGTAAAATATTACAAGTGCCTTGCTTGGGCACCCACGTAAGCCGCGTCCCTCCAAGTAGTCCCACAAAGCTATTTTGTTAGCTAAAGTCTGTGGTTTGTGTCACCCGCAATACTTTTACCGTACAATTGCATAACAGTTTACATGTTTGGTCGATGAAGAGTAGTATCGTGACAATGTTGATGTTAATTTGGCTTTAAACACGTATTTAATAAATGCAATACTCATGAGCTGTGCATGTGTTCAAAGAAATGGAGGGAAATATTACGAGTTCCATGTCGGGGCATCCACGTAAGCCGCGTCCTTCCAAGTCGCTGCACAAAGCATTTTATTAGCTGCGTCTTAAGGTTTGTGACACCCGCAGTACTTGTATTGTACAATCACCCAGCAAATTGGGTGCCTATTCGGTGTCCTATCGTGACAATGTTTTTGTTCATTTGGCCTTACAAAACGCATTTAATAAACTTAATACTCATGAGCTGTTGATATGTTTAAAGAGATGAGGAGAAAAATTACGAGTTCCATGTCGAGGCACCCACGTAAGTCGCGTCCCTCCAAGTCGCCGCACAAAGCAATTTTGTTCGCTGCAGCTTGAGGTTTGTGTCACCCGCAATACTTGTATCGTACAATCGCAAACAGTTCAAACTGGGTGCTTATTCGGTATACAATCGTATCGTGACAATGTTTATGTTCATTGGGCCTTAAAAAATGCATTTAATAAAATTAATACTTATGAGCTGTGGATATATTCAAAGAGATGGAGGGAAATATTACGAGTTCCATGTCGGGGCACCCACGTAAGCCTCGTCCCTCCAAGTTGCCACACAAAGCAATAATAGGCTTAATTTCACTAGCTAAACCTATAATTAAAATCTATTTGTCACTTTCAGACTAAAAACATTGAAAAAGGACAAGAAAACAATTTTCTCCGCTTTTTTATTTATAGTCGGTGGTTTTATGCGTTATCTGTCATTTTTATCCACCGCCATATCATACGGCGGATAAAATTGACAGAAATACTGGGGAAACAAGCAAATGCGCGTCAAAATCTAGCGAATTATTTTGAAAGGGACAGATGGTTTTTAATTTTAGTTTTAGTCGGTGTTATCTAAAATCGAGCCCAATTTGGTTCGCTGCGCCTTGTGGTTTGATGTCACCCGCAATGTTCGTGGATTGTTGAAGGTATTGTACAATCCGCAATGTACCTACTTGTATCGTACAATCGCCTTACAAATTAGGTGCTTGTTCGGTGTACTCGTTCAGGTTGTGAAGCTTGTCGTAACAATCTTTATATTTACAGAAAACCGTAAAGTACAGTTTTGTTTAATGGTTAGACTGCACGATGACGTAGCCGACACTGCGCGAAAAAAACTGTCAAAATGTATGAACTGACTATGCCGCAGCTCCAGTGTCTTTTCAGTGCGGTAAATCTCATACATTTTCATACAAAGAATCATTTGTCGCGCAGTGCCGCGCTGTGCCGCGCTGTGCCGCTCCGCTGCAGCTACGTCCTGGTGCGGTTTATCTTTTACTGCTACATTTATCTGGTCGTTTAAAAGATGCCTTGCTGTCTAAAATACCTTTACAGAAACAACGTGCTTAAAACCAACGGTCTTTTAATTTAGACTCTACCAATTTCTATGGGGGAATGACATAACTGGAAGCATAACTATCCTAAACAGTCGTAGTAACCCTGCAGCTGAGTCCCATTGGCAACTGTACGCATATACAGATAAGCTCATGTGGGTAGTTTTGGGATCCCAATACCTTTGCAATATTACCCTTATCTCAGCTCACACATTATTAAGCAAATACGCTCCCAGAGGGGATGAAATTCATTTCATCTTTTATTAATTTTGTCTACTGATAAAGTACTGAAGGACATTTTTTTAATTCCCTAAAGTACAATAAAATTAACTTCCGGACAATTGTTAAGGTTTGTATTATTTTGTTCAAAATACTTTTTATATAATATGAAAGAAAGAAAATGACAACGCTAACGTCGCAATGACGTATACATAAGAAAGATTATGATAAAGTCGTCACTCCTTCTACCGTTTCTGTAGCTCAGTTGGTAGAGTAATGGACCGGTATTCCAGAGACGCAGGATCGAGTACTGCCAGAAACGAATATATTAGAAATAAAAATAGCATTGTGAGTGCTAGTGCTAAAATATGTAAAGTACATTTTGTTAAGTAAAGGCAGAGATAAATTTAATTATATGTCCTCGAATTCCTCGTAATTAATTAAATTACTTAGATGAATGGAATATAGTATACAGAAAGTAAGCCTGTTTAAAAAAGTTTAATAGCATACAGTTAAGCTGTCTAAAGGTATGCGGGAACAGAAATTGTAGGTAGTATTTTATAGATAAGGATAATATTTGATAATAAGGTTTGTGGCAGTGTAGCTTCATTTATCTACTACCCGACCCGTACGCATGGAGTCTAGTTTGTTGGTCAACCTGAGTATTATGAACAGCCTAAAATACTTATTGTTCGCGACGGCGCAAACGTATTTAATTTTTGTATTTTGTATTCCCATATAAATAAGGAGTATTTTTTAGGATGGCCACACTTGAGAGCTGTTATCCCTAAATAAGAGGCAAATTCAAATTAGCCAATCAGAGCGAGTGATAGATCGAGATAGCAATAGTATTCTATTCTTGTATTTTTACGAGCTTGACGTATGATCAAGAATATTCGAGAATCGATATAACACCATCCCTGTCTTACTAGTGACAGTTTGTATTTAGCTATCTCGATCGAACATTATAGAAGACGCTTGACATTTCGAGAAAAGAATTGCCAGCTGTTTCCCGAGAATTCTACAGTATCGAGATTGGAGTATATAAACGGCTGCGTAGACCACACCAAGAATATAGTTTTCGATATAGTTTCGTAAAAGATATAGTTTCGGGAGATCAGTCCGAATAGTGGAAAAATAGTGGACAGTGAACAGAATAGATATAGTTTCGTGATAGATACAGTATAGTTCAGTGATATAGTTCCGTGATACAGTTTTCAGATTCAGTTTCGAATCAGTGATCGAATAGTGGGAAGAAATAGTGAAGTGAACAGTGAACAGTATATAGTAACAGTGACAGTGATTCCGTGACAGTTCGTAAATACTTATCGACAAACAGTTCCGTAATCGTTTCGTATAGTGTTTCCGTGATAGTTCATTTATAGTTATCGACAAAGAGTTCCGTAAACAGTTTCCGTTTCGTATCCGTTTTCGAATAGTTCCGAAAGCAGCAAGAACAAGAATAACAGTGGAAATAACAGTGATTAATAGTGATAACAGAAGTGTGAAGTGCCGTTTATAGTTTAATTAATAAATATTTAAGATTTTGTGCCAATCTGTTTCATAGTGTTGCCAGATAGTTTTAACATTTAATTATTTGTAGAATTTCCGTTTTCATTTGTTCTTTTTTGGCAGTTCGTCCATAGTGTTGCCAGTAATTTCGTATATAGATTTGTTAGTAGTTTTTCGTTAATAAATATACAGTCCATTTATAGTATAGTTTTATTTCGTGTACATTGAGGTAGGCACGTTTGGTTACGCCGAACACTATCTCGTACACTTATATAACCAGTAACCATCCTAAACGCATAAACCAACGCTTTATTTTTATGTTTTTTTTTTTCCTAATTTTTGATATTTTCCATTGTGTTTATTTTCCTTTTGTGTGTTAAGCAAACCTGCCCGTAATTGAAAATGATGTTGGTTTTTGTACTTGAACAAAATCTTGTATAAATAATTCTAGTCGTATAATTTGAGATGTTCCTTTTTCGGTAATTGTTTTGCACGTTTTCAGGTTCATTTAAATGTGATTTAACTAAGCATACTCAATAATCGTATTTTGCTTGAATACAAATTCACTAAAACACAGGGTTTTAGAAAATTTATAAAATAGACTAAAATGTATTAGCACAGAATAAAACAACACGAAACTTACCTTCTGGGGTAGGCGGTCTGGGTTGATAATGTAAATCTGGAACAAAAGAAGAAATATTTATTACTATCACAATAAATAAATGTTCGCACATAAATGTAACATTTTTATGATATTTGTACCTCCATCCAGCTGATCATATGTCTTCCAGTTATAAAAAAATTGGAGACAACATTTTGCCTAAAATGATTTATTATTATGTGATACCGATGACTCACTATATAATTCACTCTTTTTAGCATTACCGTGTCTCGGAGCTTTCACAGCAGGAAATTGTTTATCGCTACGCGTGCTACGTGTATACTTACTTCTATCGTTATATTAAGAAACTACGCGTGTACCACGTGGTAAGGCTTAGGAGAAAAATTAAAGCCGGGCCAAGGCTAGGTCATGAGAAGTATGAGCAAGAGTTTTAGCCGTGCATGTACCTACCTACATGGTATCTAACGCGTTAATCGCCTACAGAAACTCAGAGTAGGTAGAGTATCAACGAGGAGCGTTCTCACCTCGGTTAGGTTGTTTCAGAATTAACTGATAGGTAGTATCGGTAAGGTTATTGTAAGTATTTCAGAAGTAAGTTAATTTATAACTTTGTCCAAAAAAGCTCATAAAAACAGCAGTTATCTAGGAGGTATGTATCTTCAATTTCACCAAGGAAACTAGAAATCAAAAATATCCACTATTTAGGAAATGTGGTTGAAATTCTCAGATTATTTTCTGTCCAAGCATACATAAAACAGCGTCGAAGCAATACGTTCTCCAAAGAAAACTTATGAAAAATATTAGATCACGTCGCAGTCTGCTTACCAGGCTGCACTGTGGACGCATATTCCATACGAACACTAAAAATATTTGTACAGCAAACCGAATGCCGAGCTTCTTAATGCAAAACACGTACCAGCGAAACGTGCATTGTGCAAGGTGGAGCGAGGTAAAGCAAATACCATTTGCTTATTGGTATCATATCCCATAGTAAGCGCCATTTTTATTTTTATGCCGGAATTGTATGTGGTAAACATGGTTGGTTATGCAGCACGCGCTAACATGTTCCGGTATCGCTTGCGTTTTGATATTCTGATAACTGTGTAATAGACTTTGGAAACGGTGTTCATGAAAGAGATTTTTAGGTAAAATATTTTTTACACATACAAAGGGATCTATTCTAGATACCACCGGCTAAAACTAAAATTAAAATTTATCTGTCACTTTCAAACTAATAAAATTGAAAAAGGATAGGCAATTTATATCAAAAACCGGAGAGAATAGATCTGCTGTCCTTTTCTAACGTTTTTAGCTTGAAAGTCTTCCATGCCGGCCTGGGAGCAAGAGAAAAACATGCCAAGCATGCTGTAAAAACCAGCTAAGGGATCCGAGGGTTTCGGTATTTTGTGATTTAGGCGATGGGCTGACAACCTGTCACTACAGCAATATACCTACAAATCTATCTTAAATAACCCTCAAAACTTTGTCAGACGTGGCGGAATGACCTTTGTTTAGGTCGTTTGCGCTCTGCCTACCCCATTAGGGATAAAGGCGTGATTATATGTATGTATGTTAGCCTGAAAGTGACAAATAGATTTTAATTTTAGTTTTAGCCGGCTAAATTAGAATCGAGCCCAAAATACGCTTTTCGTAAAAAAACTATTACCTTGCGGCACTGGATTCTTTTCCGTGTGGAGATAGATTAGAATGGCATTACCCCGTCACTTCCCGCGGGAGCGTAAAGAGATAAATCTATGATTAAGCTTTTTCTGTGAATTTCATATTTATTACTCGCCAATCCACCTGCCAAGCGTGGTGAGAATCCCTCAATTTGGGTAGGCTCAAGTCAAACTACTGTACTAGATACTAAACTATTAAATTAACTAGACTGTATTATTTATCTAGGGCTGCTAAAAAACACAGGCTATTTAGTTTACTACTAGTATAGTATTATATTATCTTTGATTCTACTATCACTCAATTACCGGCCCTAAGTATATTGCTAAAATAATAGCAAATACCTCTAAATAGTTTTGTGTCTGCGGTGTTTGATATTTCAACTAAAAGCCGCTTAGCTAAAAATACATTGGAACATAAATAAAGTCACTTCCAAGAAAGTAGTACATAAAAGGTCACGCATGAAACAGGCGAAGGTTTTCCTTTTCACATTGGAACACTTTGGGTCCTTTATAAGGTCTAATAAAGTTTCTGTTCTAGTGTCCTATGAAAACAAGAGACAAATTAAAAGGGCACGTAGGTTTATAGATACTAAAGATAAGTTGATATTAGTTTTAATTACTATATCTTTTTTTTATTAGAAATGGGTTTGCTCTTGACTTAGACACTAGGTCAGGGATGACCATGACATAGTCGACGATGGAGCCAGCTCACCCAGAAGATGCTCACGCACCGACAGAACACAGCAAGCTGTTTGGCGCTGCACTCCGGTAAGAGGGTGGTCGCGAACCAGGTGGTCCCTCCGAAACCTACCACCGCTTCGCACTGTCTAATACATGTAGCGTCAAAACATTGTTTTTCATAATGGTATGACCAAACCACTCCATATTATATTCCTTGGTCACAATATGGTACGTCCCTAACGATGGTCATGAGCCTAAGATGAAAAAGAAAAAAAAACAAGATTACACGCATAGCCCCCACTAGGATTCACTGTATCAGGGTGCCATGGACATACACAGAAACAACCATAAAGAACACCCAGACCCAGACATTTCAACTCATCATTCAAATGTCTGTCCTGGCCGAGAATCGAATCGAGTCCCTCTGCGTAGCAGGCAGGTTCACTGCCAACTAGGCTGCGTGGGTTTTCGTCAAATAGGGAGATTATTCCACGGTCAGTACCGATCTTTGCTTAACTGTTATTGTCCATCCCTAAACAGTCTACCTGCTCTTGAACACAATACTGGTGTTAAGCAACCTAGAACGATACAAATAGTAAATCTAAGAATGCTTGAAACTTTACACGTGCCCTCTGGGCGACGTTAGGAGTTCAGCCACCCATGAAGTTAGTGTACTCTCTGAATCGAATCCATTCCATTGTCATAGTAATTCAAGTCCAAAGAAAGATTATGTACTTGGCTTAGTAACAAGCCACTAATATCGTAAAAGGAACCGTGCGCGTTTGTACGAAATAAGCTGTTGTTTCTTACTTGAATTTATTTTCTCCCACGTTATTTTCTCGGAATATAGCATAACTACGTCACTGCATGCTATTGTAACTGGCACGCAACACGGTTTTGTAGTACAATATGATTAGGCTTTAAGTGAACGTGGCTAAAAAAGGAACTAAACTCATACATACATATAATCACGCCTTTATCTCTAATGGGTTAGGTAGAGCGTAAATAACCTAAAAAAAGGTCGTGCCGAAACGTTTGACAAAGTTTGGAGGGATATTTAAGATAGATTGGTAGCTGTAGTGACAGATTATCAGCCCATGGCCTAAATTGCAATTTACATAGAAACCCTCGGATCCAGTAACTAGTTTTTACAGCATGCCCGGGTGGAATTGCAACTGGCACATACTATGTTTTTCTCTCGCTCCCAGTCCAGCATGGAAGAAACTAAACTCATTAACGCCGTTTTTGACACTTTCTGCTTCTACATGCAGTGCAACGCCCCCTCACTCATGTTCATTGAGAACTGTGTCGTGCTAGCAGTAGCAGCTAAGTTTTCAAGGTTGTCACACATCAGGCCCCGAAAGATTATGAGCAAAGCTGACGTTGACATACCCGCCTTCCCCTTTCATTCCACCCTTATTAAATCATAAAGGTTGCTGTTGAAGAAAAGAAAAATAATCCCGCACCCTTTTCTTATTACTTTCCGTTTTCCTAAGTTCAAAGTCGGATTTTAAGATTATTTAAATGATTCAGGAGTTAAAAGGCGCGTACTGCATACTTTTGGTCCAGTCATTTTATAAATAGCTTTAGGTGCGTTTCCATGAATATTTAAATTAATCCTATTTACTACTTGCGTGTGACAATTAGTTTTCCCTGCATTTTCATGACATGTTGGTTGACAGAGCTTTTGATAATATTATTTTACATAATTAACTTGTTAATGTGTAGCTAATGTGTGGTTCTAATTATATTCGGTAAATATACCGGGTGTAAAGGACAGCGTCCCGCAAACTAATAGGGGTTGCTCAGTCAACGATACTGAACAACTTCCACCAAGTAAATCTTTCAGGAAGTGAAAATAAGAATTGGCTTTTCCATACAAAATGTCAACCTTGATCAGACAATTTGTATGGAGGATCCTTTTTTTGACACTTCCTAAAAGAATTTCCTAGTGGAAGTTGTTCAGTGTCGTTGACTGAGCAACTCCTATCAGTTTGTGGGACGCTGTCCCTTACACCCGGTATAGTAGTTGGTGTGGCGTTGAACGGTGATTAATTTGCATTGTCCCCCACACACTGCTCGCTAACTTGGCACTATCACTTTCAAAGTTCTACACTCGGGGACAATGGACGTAGAACATTTGCGACGCTACACAAAGGTCTGTGGCTAATGGTTTTGTTCCTTTAATAAATACAAAATTACTTTACCTTGAGCGTGGTCTGTCTGAGCAGAATAACAGATTTACGCACGACTCTTTTAGCACGATTCTAGTACTCGTATTAGGAAATGGCCCTGATTCGTCGGGAACACGGTTTAACTAAAATAGAACCAAAATATCTGAAATTTTCTGCCATGAAAGAACAGAAATGAATGACATTATAGACGAACCACTTTGAATCCTGGCAATTTGCATTCGATAACTTTCAAAGGATTTTAGTCTGTATAATACTCGTATAACCTTTTCTATAAATTTTTGATTTGACAGGATTGAAAGTGCCGTATTTTTGTTTCTCTCATGACAGAAAATGTCAATTGAGGTCTTATTTTAGTTAAAAAGATTTGCCGCCAAATCGGTCCCAATGTCGGACAAAGACAAAACAGTGGACATAAAAACATACGACGCACAAAACTACGGTTTTTATTTCAAATGGCCTTTCCGCCCTAAGCTTTCTTGGGGAAAGGCGAGCGCAGCCGCAAGCCTGCGCACCGTATTGTTTTATTGCAAATTGGTTGGACGTAGCCGCCTGTCCTTTACATATACGAGGCCATTAAACCAGGGCCGTACCCAGTCACGTGGCAAACGAATCCGATCGCTGCATACAATGTTAGGCGGACAGACACTTAACTAAGGATCGAAAAATCTGCTGCAGATAGCTTTTCGTTTATCTGCCGATTCGCATCAATGGAAACTAGTTTCCTGTATTGCTTTTCAATATGAACCAATATTTCAATGTGTAAACCTATACCTAATTGGAAAGCCAGTTTTGTATTCAGTGAGTAAAAAATCAATAGTCACCCAATGACCGGATTAGCTGCGAATATTTTTTGCGCAAAAGCTCTCGCAAAAAGCGTTTTAAATTTGGCAACCGGCGCATAATAAATTGTAATTTCATTTCGCGTTTCATAACACATTTTCACACAACAAAATACCGTGGAAATGGAAATTAGCGTTCTAATCGATTTACTATTATCAGAGATATTATCAGATGATCGGATGTCAGCAGCGGTTTTCGTACAATTATATGAATCACGCACAATGGCACGCTTTTGTCCTGCTCTATAGAGGTACAATAATTGGGTATGAGCTATAATTTTAACTACGATAATGAATATGACTAACGGCTCGCTGACACGCAGGTTTTTACCTTAATAAGTAGCGGCTGTAGCGCCCAGTCACAAAAAAAACTATACAAAGGGTATTGAATTATGTTCCGCCCTCCTATGGGCTCTTCTGCGATTCGAGGAGTTTACGAAACACGAACTCGTAGTACCTTGTACTCTATATAGGGAGAACTTTAGTATAATAGCCACGGCAGTAAAGTCTAGTGGGTTCAGCCTTGAACTTTCGATATGCAGGTCGTAGGTTAGATTCTGGCAAGGGACAACTACGTTGACATATTTCTAGTTTGAACAGGAAATTGCGCACGATAAATGATTTTTCTTAAACATGCGCGAAAATATTGTCTTTATTTTTGAATAAAGAACACGCGAAGTATCATATTTACGTAGACTGAAAAATCAAAATCACTTCCCGGCGCGTTTTTTTAATTTGGAACTCTTTCATCTATCGTACACATTGCGTTCTCGTGGCTGTATAGCCACAGATGCGTTTACCTTTCGGACCAAACTGTAAAATAAAAAAAATAATTGGCGGTAAAGCGGAGTTCGTTGTTAATTATTTTGTTAATAAACATAAATTAAAATGAGTTCCGATGATTCTGAAAGTGAAAATGAAATGGACATTGACTGCACTCCACCAGATTTAAGATCAGAAGCTAAATTAGCGATGGAAAACCTGCTTCCAGCGAAATCAAAAGAAAATTAAATTTATTATGTAAAAGGCCCTTTTTTATTTCCTTGCATTTTATTAAGAAAAGCACTATATATGCCTCGGCCGAAATGGCAATTGCCTGTCTCGTATCATTGAAGTCCTCGCCTGCGGCTCGGCCTTCAAACTTATACTCGACCTGCAATTGCCTATTTCGCTGCCTTTGCAATAATGTACTATTATGATCGTATGTTGATGTAAAAAGTATTTAGAAATAATGCCTCTATGCAAAGTTTAACGTATTTATCTGCAGAGACTGTCGACCTCAAATAGCTATTAAATTTACTGTAATTTATTCAATTAACGTTGCTTTATGGAGATGTGTATACTTTCCTTTCTGAAGCTAAGAGTTTATAATAAACCTGTCCACAAAAGCCAGGACCAAAATAAACATTTCACTTTCACAGTTCACGTTGTAATTTCTTATTCAATTTATTTTTGCCACAAGCGTAGTAATTACAAACTTGAAACTTTTACAAATATTAATTTATTGTATGACAACATTTGATTCAAATGTGTAATAAAATAAAAGATTGAACAAAGCGGAGTAAAAGAAATCGGATAGCTGATTTTAGGCACTAAGCCGAGCAACCCGTAAGCTAAGCAAAGTTTCTTTTTTTTTAAAATATTCTAAGTCGTTATGTCGTCGTACTGTCGTAGATGCACTAGGGTTCCGTCTCGTCACGATAAGGGCATTATAATTAAACTTCGAATGTCTTGTAATTGCAAAGATTTGACCCCAAAATGACCTCGATTCAGCTTTCCCTCGCGATTATGTGAATCCCAGCACACGCCGCGTGATCGAGTCATTTCTGCAAAACTCAACGCGAAGTCGTTTAAGAGATAAGAATCAGTGGATATACCGCCTTAGGAGTAGTGATGGGGTAATGATTCTGGATTTATTTACTTATACACGGTCTTCTATGCTGGCCTGGGAGCGAGAGAAAAACATAGAATGTGCCAGCTGCAGTTCCTCCCGGGCATGCTGTAAAAACCAGCTACGGGATCCGAGGGTTTCAGTATATTGTAATTTAAGCGATGGGCTGACAACCTGTCACTACAGCAATATACCTACAAATCTATCTTAAATAACCTTCAAAACTTTGTCAGACGTGGCGGAACGACCTTTTTTTAGGCCGTTTACGCTCTGCTTACCCCATTGGGGACGGAGGCGTGATTGTATGTATGTATACGGTGTAATATTTTTTTACCAAACAGTTTTACTAATAGACTTAAACGATTCTTCAAGAAATATCGATCTTAAGTATGACCGTCATATCCATAAATTTTATGACACAATAATATCTTATTTGTAATAGCCGACGCTGACTTGAACGGACGCCTTCTAACGAAATTCGATTGTAGTTTTTTTTTTCACCCTAACGTCTGTCTTCATAGTATTTTTATCTACCATTGCGCTTCCGTCTCCACCAACGCTTCCTGCACTAAACGATAGAGCTAACAAACTGTTAGATACGCCATGATACCTGTGGCTACTGTAGTCTGGTGCGTGATTGCGTTTGACACTCGTAATATCCGGCTGCGGCCGCTGCCCACCGATGATATCAATTTCAATTTGTTGTGGCGCCATAACCGCCGCCTCTGCTAGATTTGTTGTGATTGTGAATGGGCGTTTTTCCATTAGACGGCACGTCCACGGCGACGGCAACGGCATATTGTCGATGGTATCATACATACATACATATAATCACGCCTTTATCCCTAATGGGGTAGACAGAGCGTAAATAACCTAAACTAAGGTCGTTCCGCCACGTCTGACAAAGTTTTGAGGGTTATTTAAGATAGAATTCTAGGTATATTGCTGTAGTGACAGGTTGTCAGCCCATCGCCTAAATCACAATATACCGAAACCCTCGGATCCCTTAGCTGGTTTTTACAGCATGCTCGGGAGGAAATGCAGCTGAAACATTCTAAGTTTTTCTTTCGCTCCCAGTCCAGCATGGAAGTAAGTCGATGGTATCGAGGAAGAGATATTGCATGAAAATCAACTAAATTAAGTATATGGCACGCTTTTCCACTTGCCGGAAAGTGGCAATGATTCGCAACGCCTATATCACAGCTCGGCCACTCCTAACTACAATGTAATTTTGGTCACACATCGACAGACGGCGTATTACAAGGGTTGACAAATTTTGATATACCGGTCATAATCATTACTTGATTAATCTGGTTCTTGATTAAACCATCGTTTTAAAGTAGTTCACTGTAACTGAATAGTTAGAATAGATTAGGTTCCATATTTTGTATGAATTTACTTACCGTCTCTAATCACTGTGGAATCTAAAAAAGTTCCTATTGGGGTCCTATCTTCTGGTAGACTGACATCCGTACACGGAACAGTACCTAACCATCTTTGGAACACAAAACTTTATTATTTCCGTTACACTGAGAAAGCGTACGCTCAATGTGGCCCACAATCCGGCGCCTATTGTGAGTATGTCGGACTGGGGAAGGGAGGTGAATGTCCATTCTGTATGTAGTACTATTATATATTCTGTGCCTATATCGTCGCCGGTGCCGACCGGCCTACATAACTGCATGTGTTTTGTATACGTGCGTTGCGTAGTACGCGTATGTGTGTGTGCGCTCAGAGTGGAATGTATCGACAACGATATTACCGTCCTAGTGAAAAAAACAGAGTCACGGTATCGTGAACATATCGTTATCGTGCGGTTAGCGTGCCATGAACGTGGCGGCAAGTGGAAAAGCATGTCATGTTATTGCCTTATTTTTCGTTTTTTTTCTTACAATAACATAAAATCCACTGCAAGCTTCGTCTAATAACTTAACATATTTCCTTAATTTTCATACAATATCTCTTCCAAGATAACGTCGAACATACCCTGCCGTTGCCGTTGCCGTGGACGTCTAATGGAAAACGCCCGATTCGATTCTAGTTTCCTGTTGCGATCGCACCGGACTTAATCTCGTATCGCTCGATTGAAACGCTCGGTTCGAATCATGGGTGTTTATGGAACGATATCTATTTAATTTCGCGTTCGGTGGAATTCAATATGGTTTATTTTATGGCGGATGTTCGATGGATGGCATACCTATATGGAGTGATAAGTATTTATTTTGAACTGATAGGGGTTGCTCGGCCAACAAATCTAAACAACTATCAGCAGGATTTTTTTCAAGAAGTAATACATTTTCCTGGTAGGATAATATTTTCATGGAGTCTTGTTTTGAATTTTCACAAACCAAATGTGATATATTATGAAAAATGCAAGATTACGATAAAGAAAGAATCTTGTAGTTGGTATATTTGGCCGGAATAATTCATGGACACGACACAATACGGACAAATTATTTTCAATAGATAGTGTCGTAACATTTTTCCCATATCCACATAACAATTTCATCAATGCAAAAACTAAGCATGAAAATTGTCAGCACATAATTCACACACGTAACTGCCAGCAATCACGTACAAATGGTGTGTTCGAGAAGCCAGCATTCCGTCGAAACTCTGCGTCCAAACGCCGTGGAATTAATCGATCGATTAGCCATTCCAGCGCTTTAAAAGCTAAAGTTGAACGTGCCTGTACCAGTCCCCAGCGGCTGCAGCGCTGGAAATTAATTCTACCGAAAAAATGGACTAAAACGCGAATCGCTCCGACTTTTCGACAATCGAGGGTGGAGTTTCCAATGTATAGCTTTTACTATGTTGCAAATGTTAGGCAGTGGTATACATGAATATTGTTTGGGAACATTTCAATCCGCATTGTGCTGGCTTTTCGACAGTTGGTTATGGAGTTCTATACGTACCTCTGATTTTTTTATTGTTGATGAAAGTGGAGTCGTAGATACTCGAACTCTCGTTTCGAAATAGTAGGTTCCCATTTTTGGTCCTCTTCTTGTAATTTTGTCCCTTCAACTTAACTAGATAGTTCTTCTATGTTGGACTGGGGGAGAGATAAAAACCTAGAATGTGCCAGCTACATTTCTTCCCGGGCATGCTGTAAAAACCAGCTAAGAAATCTGAAGGTTTCTGTATATTGCAATTCAGGCGATAGGCTGACAACCTGTCACTACAGCAATATACGTACAAATCTTTAGATTTGATTTTATTGAAAACTTTGTAAGACGTGGCGGAACGACCTTTGTTTAAGTCGTTCACGATCTGTCTACCCCATTAGGAATAAAGGCGTGATTATATGTATGTATGTATAACTGGATGATGAAAGTGATGTTATTCTAACCTGACAATAAACAGTCACACCTATTTATTGGTAGTTAGTCAAACAAACGTTATTTGTTTCGCTACTGCATCCACCACAGATTCCGACTCGGTTATTAGTTTCCAGAACTTTCGTTTGAATATCCAGATTGTACTGTAGCGGTGACCTAAATGGAATCTGGAATCTGCACAATGGCACAAAACTAATCCGCTACGGGGCCAGTCGCACTGGTGTTAATGGAATTACTTGTAGTAATGGAAAGTGAAATTCTATAATGGTATTGTCTGGATGCACCTGCGCTAACGTGCTGGATTCCTTAATTCAATTTGTTGGCATCGGGAATATGATAGCTCAGTATATACCGGGTGTAAGGGACAGCGTCACGCAGACTGATAGGGGTTGCTCAGTCAACGAAACTGAACAACTTTCACCGGGAAATTCTTTTAGGCGATGAAAGAAAAATTACCTTCCCGTACAAAATGACCACTTCGATCGGACAATTTGAATGGAAAACCTATTTTTTTTTCACTTTCTAAAGAAAGGTCCCGGTGTAAGTTTTTCAGTTTTGTTGACTGAGCAACCCCTATCAGTTTATGAGACGCCGTCCCTTACACCCCGTATTTCTATACGACTGTAGTTACATCAAGAAGTAGATTGCACTTTTTCATCTGCTTATGCATTATATCTTCCATGCTGTACTGGGAGCGAAAGAAAAACATAGAATGTGCCAGCTGCATTTCCTCCCGGGCATGCTGTAAAAACCAGCTAAGGGATCCGAGGGTTTCAGTATATTGCAATTTAGGCGATGGGCTGACAACCTGTCACTATAGCAATATACGTACAAATCTATCTTAAATAACCCTCAAAATGTTGTCAGACGTGGCGAAACGACCTTCGTATATGTCGTTAACGCTCTGCCTACCCCATTAGGGATAAAGGCGTGATTATATGTATGTATGCATTGTATTCTATTACATATACATGCATAAATATTAAAGTTACGCTTATATCCTTTACAGGGTAGGATTTTTTTTGGAGTGGGATTGGATCTACCTCCTAGTGGTCCACCCCGGGCAACTGCAACACGGGCTAGCCTGTGAATAAGTCAAGCTGAACGATCCCAACAAAGCGGTGGTAGGCTTCGCCAGGGGCCGCCTGGTTCGCGACCACCATCTCAGCGGAGTTCGGCGCAAAACAGCTTGCTGTGTTCCGTCGGTACGTGAGATTGCTAGTGCCATAACAGGCACCTTCTGGGTGAGCTCGCTCCATTGTCGACTCTGTTACAAATATCCTTAACCATGTGTCTAGAGTCAAAAGCAACCCATTTCTACTAAAAAGGTTACCATAAAGCTGTTTTTTTTCGCGGTGGTGACAGTTTGTCAGCCCATCGCTTCAATTTGGATACACGGCGTCCCGAAAACTGATAAGGGTTGCTCAGTCAACGATACTGAATATCTACCACATAGATTTTTTTTTTCAGGAAAAGAAAAAACATTGCTGGTCTGGGAGCGAGAGAAAAACATAGAATGTGCCAGCTGCATTCCTTCCCGGGTATGCTGTAAAATCCAGCAAAGGCATCCAAGGGTTTCAGTATATTGTAATTTAGGCGATGGGCTGACTACCTGTTACTACAGCAATAGAATTCTATCTTAAATAACCCTCAAAACTTTGTCGTGACGCACTGTGGAACGAAAATCGGGTTTCATAGACTTAGGGACTTGAATTTTTAAGTGCCACTTTTTTTGATGAAAATGGATACTGTTCATTATCATGATCCTCAAAAACATCATCTGACTTACTTTGACTTTGTATTTATTGAATAATATTTTTTTTACGAAAAATTTGTATGGAGCCCGGATGAAAAATCAAGATATCTCCAGACCCGCAGAATTTCCCGTTATATCCTCGCACACTATTTTAGAACTAATTATTTATGATTTTTTGACATACTACATATAACGGTATCTTCTGCGGAACTTTTTTTAAAAATACGAAAGTGATTTGTATGGAACCGGAACAAGAATAACTTTTTTTTACGGATCCGCTGGTCATACTACTATATCCTCGTACGTGTTTATAGAACTATTTTTTTATGATTTTTTGACATACTTGATGTTACGGTCTTTGCGGAAAATACTTTAAAAATACGAAACCAAATTTGTATAGAGCTGGGAAGAAAAATACCTATTTCTTCCGAACCGCAGTTCATACCGTTATGTTCTCGCACATTGTTATAGTACTATTTTTTTATGATTTTTTAACATACTTCATGTTACGGTATCTACTGCGGTAAAAACTTTAAAAATACGAAACCAAATTTGTATAGAGCTGGGAAGAAAAATACCTATTTCTTCCGAACCGCAGTTCATACCGTTAAGTTCTCATACATCGTTATAGTACTATTTTTTATGATTTTTGACATACTTCATGTTACGGTATCTACTGCGGAAAATACTTTAAAAATACGATGAAACCAAATTTGCATAGAGCTGGGAAGAAAAATACCTATTTCTTCCGAACCGCAGTTTATACCGTTATGTTCTCGCACATTGTTATAGTACTATTTTATTATGATTTTTTGACATACTTCATGTTACGGTATCTATTGCGGAAACTATTTTAAAAATAAGAATATATGCAGCTGGGAAGAAAAACACCTATTTCTTCTGAACCGCAGTTTATACCGTTATGTTCTCGCACATTGTTATAGTACTATTTTATTATGATTTTTTTACATACTTCATGTTACGGTGCTATTGCGGAAACTATTTTAAAAATAAGAATTTATGCAACTGGGAAGAAAAACACCTATTTCTTCCGAATCGCAGTTTATACCGTTATGTTCTCGCACATTGTTATAGTACTATTTTATTATGATTTTTTGACATACTTCATGTTATGGTATCTATTGCGGAAAATACTTAAAAATACTAAGCCAAATTTGTATAGAGCCGGGAAGGAAAATACCTATTTCTTCCGAACCGCAGATCAGTTATATTTTTCGACCTTACCGTTATAGTACTATTTTTTGTTACTTTTTTTAATCTTCATACATACATACAACAGTATTTACTGCGGAACTTCACATTTTGTGTGGAGCTGGGCTGGAAGCCTGGAACGAATTAGCTGTTGTGTTCTCATTCTCTGTGTTTTTGTTCTGTTTGTGTTTCGTGTGTTGCAATAAATTGGTAAATAAAAAAAACATGTATATCATTGTTTTTCCGAAACCGTAGGTGATACGGTTATAATCCTTGCATACGGTTATGTATGGTACTATTTTCTTCCCAGCTGCATACATTCGTATTTTAAAAGTATTTTCCGCAATAGATACCATAACATGAAGTATGTCAAAAAATCATAATAAAATAGTACTATAACAATGTGCGAGAACATAACGGTATAAACTGCGATTCGGTAGAAATAGGTGTTTTTCTTCCCAGTTGCATAAATTCTTATTTTTAAAATAGTTTCCGCAATAGATACCGTAACATGAAGTATGTAAAAAAATCATAAAAAAATAGTACTATAACAATGTGCGAGAACATAACGGTATGAACTGTGGTTCGGAAGAAATAGGTATTTTTCTTCCCAGCTCTATACAAATTTGGTTTCGTATTTTTAAAGTATTTTCCGCAAAGACCGTAACATCAAGTATGTCAAAAAAACATAAAAAAATAGTTCTTTAAACACGTACGAGGATATAGTAGTATGACCAGCGGATCCGTAAAAAAAAGTTATTCTTGTTCCGGTTCCATACAAATCACTTTCGTATTTTTAAAAAAAGTTCCGCAGAAGATACCGTTATATGTAGTATGTCAAAAAATCATAAATAATTAGTTCTAAAATAGTGTGCGAGGATATAACGGGAAATTCTGCGGGTCTGGAGATATCTTGATTTTTCATCCGGGCTCCATACAAATTTTTCGTAAAAAAAATATTATTCAATAAATACAAAGTCAAAGTAAGTCAGATGATGTTTTTGAGGATCATGATGATGAACAGTATCCATTTTCATCAAAAAAAGTGGCACTTAAAAATTCAAGTCCCTAAGTCTATGAAACCCGATTTACGTTCCACAGTGTGACGTCAGACGTGGCGGGACGACCTTTGTTTAGGTCGTTTACGCTCTGCCTACCCCATTAGGGATAAAGACGTGATAATATATATGTATGTAAAAGAAAAAAGAAATGTTTTTCTAAAGGTCAAATTTTCTTTTTATCACCAGATATAATGTCTTAGTAAAAGTTGTTCAGTGTTGCTCAAAAGTTGTGTCTCTTAAAACCGGTATTACAAAAGGCCTCGAACCCTGTACTTACTCGGTGGGATGAGAAGCAGCTGATATTTTCTAAGTTCTTTTATCGCTTTCAGTTCAGCAAAGAATGCAGCAGTTTTTGTAATTAATATGGCTTTTCACAAAAGCTTGTAATAATAAAAATAAACACCATTATATTCCATGCTGGACTGGGAACGAGAGAAAAACATAGAATGTGACCGATGTATTTCCTCCCGGGCATGCTGTACAAACCAGGGATTCAAGGGTTTCAGTATACTGCAATTTACGCGATGGGCTGACAGTCACTACAGCAATATAAAGCTATCTTAATAACCCTCAAAACTTTGTCAGACGTAGCGAGACGACCTTTTTTTTAGGTTGTTTATGCTCTGCCTACCCCATTAATGGTAAAGCGTGATTATATGTATGTATATATTCTAACGTAATTTTATTTGCGTAAAATAAGGTTATGCTAGAGCTCATTCAATTGTCGTGCCAACAACTCGTAGATAATCGATTTTACACGCAATTTAGCAGAACGTGATCTTCTAAACATAAGGAGCTTTCCGTTTATCTCGTCATTACATTATTCTAATTAAAATTACAGCTACACAGTAAATAAAATCTTGTTGTTTGTTTGTAAGATATTTTTTTTGTATGTTTTTTATAACATACAAACATACTATTACGCCTGTATCTCTAATGAGGTAGGCAGAACGTCAACGACCCAAATAAAGGTCGTTCCGCCACGTCTGACAAGTTTTGAGGGTTGTTTAAGTTTTCTTATTATACGTTTTAAAACATTTATTGTATCATTGAGTAAATACACAGATTCAATTAAATCGGTAATGAAAGTAAAGACATTAAAAAGGCAGTAAAATTTATAAAATCTTTCAAAATTCATTTCAATCTTTCACATAAAAAAAATGATTCTTCCATGCTGGGGCGAGAGAAAACATAGCATGTGCCAGATGCATTTCCTCCCTGTCATGCTGTACAAAATAGCTAAGGGATCCGAGGGTTTCATTGAATCAGTATTTAGCAATTTAGGCGATGGGTTGACTACCTGTCACTACAACAATATACCTACAAATCTATCTTAAATAACCCTCAAAACGGTGTGAGACGTGGCGGAGCGACTTTTGTTTAGGTCTTTTACGCTCTGCCTACCCCATTAAAGGCTTAACTATATGTATGTATGAGAAAAAATAATTAATTGAATCTTCTCTAAGATTACCTTTTTTCATTACTGAAATTCGGTCTTTTATCTTCAAGATTCCTTGACCTTGTGATAGTTTCGTATCTACTCAATAACAACAATGTCTGCCGAGCGTTGTTACTTGTAAATCAAAGGATCTGCTAAAGTAAGTAAAACATTATTAAAAAGATAAGGCCCTGAACCCTCTTCAAGGGAAATAAGTGGGTCGAGTCCCAAGACAAGTCAATTGCCACTTAATGAGAATATGTTCTGAGTCATCTTTAATCCAATTTCGAAGGAGGACCAATGAATTTCTGAACAGGAAAACAATAACGCGTTTCGTGACTTTTGAACTTTGTACACTTGTGCACCTTAACGCCGTGAAAAGCTCAGGTCAAAAAATCAACATACAATCATACATATAATCACGCCTTTATCCCTAATGAGATAGGCAGAGCGTGTACGAACTGGACAAAGGTCGTACCACCACACAATTCTAGAACTCTAAAGATTTGTTAAGTTTAAAACTAACTAACTTACATACATACATATTTTCACGCCTTTATCCCTAATGGGGTAGGCAGAGCGTAAATGTTGACCTAAACAAAGTTCCACCACGTTTGACAAAGTTTTGAGGGTTATTTAAGATAGATTTGTGCGTATATTGCTGTAGTGATAGGTTGTCAGCCTTTTTAGGAATTTTAATATACTGAAACCCTTGGATCCCTTAGCTGGCTTTAACAGCATACTCGGAAGGAAATGCAGCTGGCACATTCTATGTTTTTCTCTCACTCCCAGTCCAGCATAGAAGGAAAGGCTTGTATTTATAAAGCAATCTTCAAAATTGAGAGAAATATTAATTATTGATTTGACAGGTCGTTTTGTACTGAAATGGATGACATTTCTGATACGAACTCAAACTCACTGTCAGTCTCAAGTCGTAATTATCAATACTGGCCTAAGTAAGTGACGTTGTTTTTAAGTTCTGGATTAACTATAGCTTTAATCATAATAGTAATAAGTATAATAACATTAATTCCATGCTGGCCTGAGAGCTAGAGAAAAACATAGAATGTGCCTGCTGTTTTCTTCCCGGACATGCTGTAAAAACCAGCTAAGGGATCGGAGGGTTTCAGTATATTGTATTTTGGCGATGGGCTGCCAACCTGGCACTACAGTTATATACCTACAAATCTATCTTAAATAACCCACAAAACTTTGTCAGTCGTGGCGGAACGACCTTTGTTTAGGACGTTTACGCTCTGCCTACTCCAGTAGGGATAAAGACGTGATTATATGAATGTTTGTAAAAACATTAGAATCGTAATTGAGATTGTAATGCAATCTGCTATTATTTTAGAGAATAGGAAGATTATAATCAGCATATTCGCTGTTGCTTTATATTTCTATACTTCAATGTATTTCTTCTGCTTAGCGAGTGGATTCTTGAGTCAAACGTTGAACCGTTGAACCCTGGTATCAGAGTTTTCAGACGTGCCCTGCAAAGCACAGAATCCTTTTTAATCAGGTGATTCAGCCTGCAATGTCCTAACCAAACTGGGGAAATCTCGCAAAGTGATAAATTGACAAATATCAACATTGAGTTTTCCCCCTGGAAATTGAACCCAGGACCTCCGAATCGTAAGCCATGGCTCTGACCACTGGACCACGGAGGCAGTTAGTTAATGTATTTGAAACTACAAGTATCAGAATTCATATTAGTCAATGGGTAACCACAACTTGTGTAAATGCAATGTACCTGTATCAGACCAACAGATCTATTTAAGGCAATACAATATTATCTATCCAGTGGGCAATATTATCTATGAAGTCGGAAAATCTACAATCGATGTAGATTTTCCAAAACTAACTTAACTAAAATTAAAATCTATTTGTCACTTGCAGACTTAAATTGGAAAAGGACATGTTTATGACTTAAAGTCGGTGATCTTAAGCGTTATATTTTATATTTATCCGCCGCCATATGATAGGGCGGGTAAAATGTACAGTAATACTGGGAAACGTGCAAAATCTAGCAGACAAAGTGTAAAACCATAGAGTATAAATCGTCTGTCCGTTTTCAATTATATTATTTTGAAAGTGACAGATATATATATATATATATATTTGTTTTAGCCAGCGGAATCTAGAATCGAGCCCGTTAGGTATAGGTTACACTATTCGTTTACCAACTTAGTATTTTTTACCCTTGTAAAGTAGTTAGAGCTTAACCTATTAATCCAAATGTTTTGGGTTCGATTCCCACGGAAGACTAATAAAGTTTTAATTATTACTTATCAATTTATCACTTAGAGATAATGTTTCCACGTTACATGATGGTTTACGTCAGAAGTCTATTTAAATACTCTGGCTTAGAAATTTAATTGAGAACCCACGCGACAGACATAGAAGACAACAACAACACCTCACTTGAAATAATACCAATTTAAATTGTTCGAAATTCCCTTCGAGTTGAGAATAAGCCACCCAGAAGAATGTTAACAAAGCCAAGTTTGCATTCATTAATTAAAAGTTAATTGACAGCTTCCGAACTTGGGCGGAATTTGTCGATCTTCCGAACTCACGTGTAGAATCAATGTAAGAGGATGTGAGTACGTACACACATGTTATTACATAAAATCCCGGCATCATTCCTTACGGGGTAGGCAGGGTAAAAATAGCCCAATAAAAGGCGTTTTTGCGACGTTTAACTAAAAGCTACTTACTTATTGAGGGCAATTATAGATTGCTGTCAGACGTCAGCCTATCTCCTAAATCTCAATACACTGTAAATCTCGAATCCTTAAGGAGAAACAGCTGGCACATTTTATGTTTTTCTTTTGCTCCTATTCCAGCTCCAGCATGAGTGTAGGGTTTATTGAATATTTTATAAATGTGACAATTTTAGCCTATATATTTGTCGCATTATCTTCAATTCTGGACCTGGAGCGAGAGAAAAAAACATAGGATGTGCTAGCTGCATTTCCTTCCGGGAATGTTGTAAAAACCAGCTAAGGGATCCAAGGGTTTCTCCTTATTGCAATTTAGGCGATATGCTGACATCATCATCATCTACCTTAAATAACCCTCAGAACTTTGTCAGACGTGCCGGAACGAACTTTATTTAGGTTGTTTTCGCTCTGCCTACCCCATTAGGGATAATGACGTAATTATATGTATGTATGTAGCTGCTGGCACATTCTATGTTCTTCTTTCGCTTCCAGTCCTACTCCAGCATGATTGAGGGTAAGATTCATTTGCGATCCCGCGAGATAATCTTAGAAATGCGACAAATATTTATGCTATAAAAAGATCGCACTCATTTTGATGTTTGCTCTATGATTATAATTATAAGGTGTCCAAATACGGATGTCATATTATAAATTAATCAAAGAACTTTGACTAAAATAATAAAAAAAAATATTCCTAAATACTAAATCATGATCATCATTGTATCACTGTATCTATATACTGAAACATAATCTTTTCATGATTCAATACGTAAAACATACTCTTCTTATTAATAACGACACAAAATTAATAAGTTGTGAGCCCTAATAAATTCCGACAGTTCGCAACTTCGCAACGATTTCCCCTTATTGGATGGAGGAAAACTTATTAATTTTATTTACTCGTCTTATAAGAACTTTTACCTTTCATTCATAACATTGAAGTAGTCTTATTAAAGATTTAATTAATGGATTATGTTTATAATATCGCTGTCTATTGTTTAAAACAATTTGTCTACGACTCTTATCGAGTTAGTCCTAATGAAATATTCAGCGGGACTATCTTCTTCTTCTGTTGAGTGGGTATCGAGTCTATCGAGCCGATGAACCCTGGTGTCAGAGTTTTTAAACCGCCTAGTAGCACAACTATCAGGCCTCTGGCATGGTTTGAGTAACGACCACTATCAAAGACAGCGGCCGGGACCGACGGCTTAACGTGCCCTCCGAAGCACGAAATCTTTTTCTTTTTCGGACAATCAGGTGATTCAACCTGCAATGTCCTAACCAAACTGGGGAAAAATTCACAAAGTGATAAATTCTCAAATATCAACTTTGTGATTCCCCCCTGGGAATCGAACCCAGGACCTCCGGATCAGGAGTCCATGGCACTAGCCACTAGACCACGGAGGCAGTTAAGTCAGCGGGACTATGATGCGCATTGTAAACTTAGATTAGTCTTCACGCATTGCATACGTCACTGTAATTAATACCTGTCATTTTCCATTGTGGAGTGCGCAACGAAAGACATAATCTGAGTCAAAATTAAGTCTACAGTGCGCATCATAGCCCTGCTGGAAAACGCACCTAATTTATTATTGGTACTTACCTATTTGATTTTTTGTTAATTTGTATGTCTGCGGAGACACAAAACTTTACTTACAGCGACCGAGCTCATTCTAGAATGTATAATAGCAGTAATAGATAAAGTTTAACCTTCATTCACGAAGTAAATCCACTGGCTTGAATATTTAAAACGACCCTTAATACCGATAGTCGGAGCGAAGTTGAAAATCCGACTGTGCAGCGCCCAGAGTGCCACTAAAATTAATGTTCTGCCAGGGAGAAAAACGAGCGGAACGGAACCTACACCTACACTAGCACATGCTATAGATGTGGAGCTTTTATAAGGGGACGTGGTGGTGTTATATCTAGTCTAGTATGGTAATTTGTACCAATATTGCGTTACCAAAAACAGATTCGGGTGTTAATATATACAAATATACACGGTGTGGTGTTAAATCAGATCTTTTTCGTCAAATAAAAAAATTACATATTCGAATAGAAAAATTGCATAGAAGGGACCCATTAATTTTTGCCTTAGTATTTTGAATACTTCATAAGAACTACGTACCTAATGGATTTTTACTGTCATGTTTTATTGTTCTTATCACTCAAAACTTACGTAACAATATAATTGAACAATATAATTTTAACATTGCCCAATTAAAATAAACTCCATTCAAACAAATCCAAACTGAATATTCATCTAAACATTTCGCTAAAAACCATTTTTGTTTAATTACTTAATTAGAAATGGTGGAGAATTAAAATTTTCAAAGAGCGAGTTTTATTTTCTTCATTCAGATGGAAACTGGTTTGCACAGAAATTAATTTTACTTTAATAGAGTCGTCAGAGTTTATTTTTATCACTACATTAAAATAGTGCAGTTTCATAGTTTAATTAGCCAACGAGGTGGAGAAAATTAACAGTCTATAATAGAATCGCGTACTTAATTTATAAACTGGATTTTAGAAAGCAAAGCTCATAGAAAATAAGTAGTAAATACTTATAAGCAGTTAATTAAGTTGGCATTGATAATTTTATGATTCTTAGTAGTTATGCTTAATTTTAAGAGAAAGAACAAACATAATTTTCTTAAATACATAAACCTAAAGAAAGGATACAAAATCTTTGAAATGAAACTTGTACGACAATAGAGATACATTACTTCGATGTGTTAGTTTTCAACGACATAACACATGTCTCTGTATCTATAATATGTTTTCATATCATAATCAAATCTAAACACCTGCAGAAATTTGCTAGAAAAAGTTTCAGAAAGAAAAAGCAAGCAACCAGGTGCAAAAGAGCACCGAGGGACGTATAATCGAGTAGCAAGCATCAATTGATCGAATTATTAATCGGTTTAGAAGCGACTGCAGTTGTCAGCGCAACATCCAATATTCGAATACGAAATTCAGTTTACAATTTCAATCTGCATAAATTTTGAATTTCTGTTTACTTTGTTTTGCATAGTTGCCGGTCGGGAGGGGAATATGGTACGTATTTGTAGGTACTATTTGTTTTCCGTTGCGATAACCACTTCTGTTGCAAACATTGCTCGCACTTACTTTGAAGCATGGCCGGATATAAATCAACAAACGATTGCTAGAAAATTCAAGAAATAAACGGAAAACAATAAAGTTACAAGTGTGCAAACATGAGCAGACTTCTATGCTGAACTAGGAGTGATGAAAAACGTAAAATGCATCAGCTGCTCTTCTTTCCAGACGTATTGTAAAAGTTGCCAAAATAAACTTAAAATACATACAGTAAAAAATAATATTAAGATTAAGTACTTACAGTTATTTGTCAATAAGAACCCTGTTGAAACTCCCAACAAGACTAGAAAAAACAGCAGCAGCAGCACTATCAAAGCGGGGCGGATGTAGTGGATCCAGCAGTAATCCTCGGAGTTGGCAGCTGGCGCGCTGGCCAGCCCACAGCATTTGCCACAGGCTGGTTCAGCTGCAGCACCACGCACCACCGCACTGTTACCCTGCTGGTTCACTATCACACCCTGCACTGGAGCCTCGCTCCCTTGTCCGTACACAGTGCTCTTCTCCAAACGAGCGAACCCCGAACTATCATCATCCTGAGGATTTCCATACACACCGTACGAAGCCACCATATCCACCCCCGACACCGATCTCGTAGTCTCGTTTGTCGCGCTGTCCTGCACCACATTATTGTCTGTGCTAGGCCAACACTCGCAGGAACACCGGTCCTCTTTCCGCCTCTGTCTCGCTTGACTCGCGTCTGATCTTCGCACAAGTGAGTCTGTCTTTTTCTCTTCCTCCTTTTTGATTTTGGCATCTTGAGGGACGGCGACATCGTTAGCGACGTCGTAGTTAGGCTGGAGGTTCTTGTGGTTCTCTATATACCAGTGGCGTTCTTCGGCGCGGAGTGTGGTGTCGTTGTTTCCCTCGTATACATCGGCGTAGTTGGCGAGGGGATGGGCAGTCGGGCTGTAGAGGGTACCAGCTGGGACCTGGCCGTACCCTCGGTCGTACTGCGGGGGTCGGCTATTGCTCGCATAGTACCCAGTCGATGCAGGCACGCTGTAATCGTAGCCCGACCTGTTCATCTTCAGCGCTTGATCGCCTCATTTGAGCTTATGGTGCACTGTAGAAAACATCATTGTGAGCTATTTGCGTAAACTGCCGCTATGATGCTATTCATGCGAAATGGGGGTGTAAAAGTTTAGCGATAATTTCCGCATATTATAATAGGAGCGTTGGTGGATTACGCGTCGCTGTATGCAAAGTGAATAAGGGAAGGTAAGATAAACTTGGTTGATTTCGTTATGAAACGGCAGGAAGTTGCAGAGTAGAATACACATCTGTTTATCTTAATTACTCCTCTTGTTCGGTGGCGGTATTTATCTTTTGTGTTACAGCGGCGCTCGCTCCGGGGAAGGTAGACAAAGAAGAAGTGTACGTGAGCAAATAAACGGGCCAGCATTATTAACTTTGTTTACTACTTTGATTTTGACACGTGCAAGTTTAGTGTAACAACAATGTTATTGGATAAAACTACTTCTATCTGTCGATTCTTTGTAGTTAGCATCATTAAGTAGATAGTATTGGTAAACAGCACTTGAGACTGACAGCTAGTTTGAGTTTGTATCAGAAATATCATTTCAGTACAATACGGCTTGTCTAATTCATACTTAGTAATGCTCTCGCTTTATAAATGCGAGCCTTAGTACCTATTTGTGTAACATCAGAAGAAGGCTCGTTACATGCTATAAAATATACTATTTACGAACAATCCTCATGATTTTGTTTTTATTTAACTAACGATCTATCAAGGTAAGTATTTAATGTATTATTTAATTGATATATGTAAATAATATAAGTTTATTATTTTATTTTATTATTTATTTATTGTTTCCTTCCAGTGGAAGGAAGGGAGAGGCCTTTGCCCTGCAGTAGTACACCACAGACTCATACATAAATAAAATAAATAAATGTATTGTTTATTGTACACAAATAATGTCATTTTCATAATGACAAAACATAAAGAATGAACAGGCACAGCTTATTTTTACGAAGAATTTTCTTCCCGCTGACCTACGGACCTACATTTTATTTTTCAGTATCTGCAGAATTCGATAAAATGTTCATCTTTCCAACCTTTGGCCGACTTATTTCGTTAATTAATACTTTTAGGAAAGTTCGAGGGCTAAACAAAAGATCGTTGACCCGTCTACGCCGGCGACAGAGTTGACTGAATCCCTGCGATAACTAGGATAATCCCTCCAAATTAATTAAATTAAAAACAAACAAAAGTCATTACGTAAAAGTTAGGGCAAGTTGGGATTTCGGACAAATTATACGGACCGATCCGCGGATTTTCTAGCTTATTTCGGTTCTCTGAGAGTAAAGAGGACGTATTAGGGTATTTTTTAAATAATGCTCGCAGTCTTTATTTAAATAAGATCTTTCAAAGGTTTTTTATGAGGCGTGTTGCTGAGAGATAGATCATGTGTGATTATTAATTACAAGGATTATAATTAGTAAGGACGACGAAACTTTCAGTGGATTCATAATTTGTATTTTAATTATTATTGGTTTTTATTAAAGCGTTGTGTAAGCAGACTATGACCAAATTGATATGCTTAAGTTTTTACATAAATTGTCTTTGAATCATAAGTTTGTGTAGACGTCATTTTTACGACGTCAAATCTCGTAAATTAAGGTTCAATGTATTGAATTTAAAGTAAATTTAATTTACAACGTTATTGAAATGATCGTATAAATTTGTTTCATTGAATCAGCCTCACCACTTACCACATTGGTAACTAGGTACTAAGAGAACACTTGTTATCTCACTGAATAGAGGCAAAAGCCTGGAATTGGCCTTTACCCGGCGAATGGTTCACCTCAGAGTTAGATAGCTGAAGTTACGGCCGCGTTAGGGTTAGTTCACACTGGGAAGCGATGTGACGTGACGATGTTTTTTAGGAACGTTTTTGTAAAAATTTCCAATCTAGGTCGGAAGCGACAGAGACGAAGTCGACGATGGAACGAACTCACTCAGAAGATTCCCGTTTACTCTAACTTTGAAGTATCGGGGGTTGGTTAGTAGTGTCGATAGTGGGGTAATTTTAAAACGCGTGATTCAAAATAAAACTATATGTACTATGTAAAATCATTTCAGTCACAGAACTCGAAAATTCCTAGCGGCGTCTTTCTATGCCGCGCTGCACTCAGCGATTCAGCCTGTCACTTTAAGGTATAACATGGTAACGAGATGGATTTTTAAGCAGCTTCCCGCCGCGTCGTAACGCGTCTGTTCTCGGTGTGAACTGAGCCTTATATAGCTGAAGTTACGTTAGGTAACTTTGCTGAAATTCATGGTGGGATAACGACCACGTAATTCCTCTCGCCAATTTAGATTGAATCTTAATGGGTTTTTGAAAGATTGGGTGATAAAACACTCGTATGAACGTACGCTTTGATACCTCTATCCGCCTGAAGCGCGCATTAAACTAGAAGAGATATTTGAATCAAATAACTTCGCTATACACGTACGTTTCCGTGCATACTTAGTAAATATATACTACATGTACTTACTAAATATATATTCCACAAAAAGTCCCACAAATTTCTTTAAAAATATAGTTAGGAGCAGTAGAAACACATGGAGTTAATTAATTTCAAAATAAAACCTAAAGCCAAACAAAACCTTACAAACGCAAAATGCTATGGTTGGAAATGGCAACAGAAATAAAACTAAGGATTATTTCTAAACAAAACTAACGAGTAGGGTCCGATTGGTGATTGGGTTAGAAATCGAAGTAAGTAGAGTAAAAATAAAAACTTCATGTTTCTGTATTCAGCACTTTTAGTCTCGGAACTTTCTGGTCTAGGTAGCAAAAGTGAAAAATAATACTGGTATAAAAGGCATGTTCACTGGATAGCTAAAAAAAACAAAATGTTTATATTTAATACTGATGGCTAAAATACTGTGGATTTCTTAAATGTGTGTGGATTGGAGTGGATTTTTAAATTTAATAATCGAGTTAAAAATATAGAAGTTATTGATTTGGTAGTCAATATTTACAGCATTTTTGACATTTCATAAAGAGTTGCTGATTTGACTAGTAGGAAAATAGCGTATTATTTATTCTTATAAGACCACTATACTTGTGGCATCATATTTTTATCTACATAGATTTATATAACAAATCTTTTGATACGGCCATGCCGTAGGTACCGCTAGATTACTTTAACTGCCTAAGGTCCTTATTAGCGAGTCGATTGCAAAATTCTATAGGATAATATAGGTAAATAAGGTACTATAACGTCCTTTCAATGTAATATATTGCCCCAGAAAGGCCTTCAAATTATACGTTATATCAAAATAATAGGTCGAACCTCGCACCCCTAATACCACAACTGCCGCCTGTCGTGTTACCCACATTCCCTTAGTCAGCAGTGGACTGTGGGGGCGTAACCGCTAAGTCAATAGCGCTGCGTATGTCACCACAGATATGAAAACTGATTGACTTAGCTTCAAAATAATAGGTGGAACGTCGTACCCCTAACACCACAACTGCCGCCTGACGTGTTACCCACATTCCCTTAGTCAGCAGTGGACTGTAGGGGCGTAACCGCTAAGTCTACAGCGCTACGTATGTCACCACAGACCTGAAAACTGAGCGACTTGGCTTAAAAATGGATGCACTATCGACTAAACTGTCGATCGATCATCAAATCTTTCTCTCGCACTTCGGTACGTGAGCGAAAGAGAGATCCGACAATCGATTGATAGTTTAGTCGAAAATACTTACAGAACCTAATAGCTATTTTCCTTTTGATGTCATAGATCAAATTATGACTCTGTGGTGAATTTAAACAGAGTCGTCGATAGAATTAACTTACACGGAAGCCTTAAAGCGAGTCCTAAATTCATAAGCTGTATAAGGTAAAGTTGTAAAATCATTATATGTTATTAACTGCCAAATCTATACGATCGTGCCTCCAGATTACAAAGTCGATAATAATCAATTTTGTTGAAAGTATAATAAAAGTACTCAGTAGGATTCTCATTCCGCACCGGCAATAAAGCAAAGATTATCTGTTTTTCTACAAACGTTCACGAGTTTTATAACAAAGAAGATAAATAAGTCAAATTATGCAGTTAAACAAAACATGACCTCTCACAACAACTAGCAGCATTTTAGAAAATTCCGTAGTACACTTATTCGTAGGTAGTACATAAATAACGTAGCGAAGTCAAAGATGTATTCGGTATTATCCAACACACGAATAACAAAGCGGAGTCTATGGATTATTTAGTCTGTACAGGTAACATAACATTAACGTCAATGTTACGGTAGACGTAGGGTCACTGTATCATTGATTTGAAAGAGGGTACGATAAAGAGGTTAGAAAATTGATCCCAATAGAAACAGTCAGGCCCGTTTAGACGCTGGCCAGAGGTGAAAAGAGGATATAGGTATTGGTTTCTTTATGTGTGTAAAGATTGTGAGATGTGTTGGTAAAATATAATGTGATTTATTATTATACTTATAGGTAACATTTTAATACTTATAATTTAATAGTTTTTAATTTCGACAATATGTTGTACCTTTAATTTTTGGACAAACTTATCCTATCACTAAGTTTCAAAAACAAAAATATATCTTAAATAACCCTCAAAACTATGTCCGACGTGGCGTAACGACCTGTGTTCAGGTCTTTACGCTCTGCCTACCCTATTAGGGATAAAGGCGTGATTATAAGTATTAATGTAAGTTTCAAAAGCAAAAACGATGATACGTTGATATATTTTTTGTATATTTATACGCGGTAAGTAACAAGTATTTTTGTAAACTACTTAGGGTCGCAATTATAAAGCGATCTGGAGACTGAGAGCAATCTTGAGTGTGGATTTGACAGATCGTTTTGTATTGAAATGACATTTCTGAATCGAACTCAAACTTGCTGTCAGTGTAAAGAGTTGACTTAACGTCTCCCTCTTATCTTCTATGCTGGCCTGGGTGCGAGAGACAAACATAGAATGCGCCATCTGCATTTCCTCCTGGGCATGCTGTAAAAATCAGCTAAGGGATCCGAGGGTTTCAGTGTGTTGCAATTTAGGCGATTGGCTGACAACATGTCACTACAGCAATATACCTACAAATCTATCTTTAATAACCCTCAAAACTTTGGCAGACGTGGCGGGACAACATTTGTTTAGGTCGTTTACGCTCTGCCTACCCCATTAGGGATTCTTCTTCTGTCGAGTGGGTATTGAGACTATCGACCCGATAAAGGCGTGACTATGTATGTATGTAATACTTAACCTGCAAAACGTTGAAGATACATCTGTGGCACAATTTTATTGGTATCTGAGCTGGAAGCGACAACTGCTAGAACGCCGTAACATTTTCCAATCAGTAAGCGCTCTGTCCCCGCTCAAAACCCGCAATCCATATTTCCCGCCAAAATTCCCGGTGCCTGGCCAATCTCCTATAAGCTCCTATATCATGACATATCGTAGACAAGGAGGCACTGTCACACGACTACCCTGGGTTCATCTATTGCGGAATTCGGCATGGGCATACACCTCTATCTATACTACCTTCAACTACATGCATACCACACCTCTATCCCTAATGGTAACTAAAGTGATCAAATAAATCGGTTCAAATAGTTGAATTAAACGGTTGTCAACTTTTAGGAACTGCTTGTACCTAATATAGAATAACATTTTTTTTTTCTTTGTAGCGATGGCTAAACAGGTTTCGTAGAGGATTGGTACGACGTAGCAGTTAGCTACGTTCGTAGCAGTAAACTACTTCCAGTATTATTATTATACCATGTACCTATTGATGATTATAAATTTATAAAGTACTAAATAATAAATAGGTAAGATTAGGATACTTATAAGTTATTTATTAAGTTTTAAGGTTAAGGGCGACCACTGCGTATTTCTGAAGGACGGCGCGGAAGGTTGCTGATCAATGTAGGTAGGTGTTTTATATAGTAAGATAACTAAGTAGCGTAATTCTAGTACGGTAAAAACCCTTTCGAACCATCTAGAAATAAGATTATTTTTGAAAGAAATAAACTTTTAAATTAATAAAATTAAATGTATTTTCACTTTAATCCAATTTCAAAATTAATTATTTTACGAATTTAATATCACCACTCAAGTAATAACGGAATAAGTTTTGAAATAAAGTACTAACAGTTAACCCAGATTTCCTGTTGTTAAATGAGTTATAAATGAATCTTTTAACTAACCTTTAAAAATGGGCTAATATCACTGTGAAGATTCTATAAATTTTATTTTAAAAAAACGAATTAAAAGCGTATTGTAAAATACAAATATTATTTCAAAATCATGCCCAAACGCCCTAACAAAGTAGGCAGAGCATCAACGACTTAGTGTTTAAATAACTATGAAGGAAAGGAGCCTTTCTGTAATGACAGGTTGTCAGTCTTTCGCTTTAACTGCGCTGAAACCTTCATGTATTTTGGGAGTAAACCATACAGCCTGTGGCGTTTTGGTCCACTTTATTGTATTTACGAACGTATCATTATTTTTTATTATGAACGCACACCTAACGTGTGACGTCACATTTGATCTGTCATTCTTGAGAGCTATTGCCGCCTTATTGTGAAGACTTATGAATAGAGATTTATCAAGATATCTACGTGTTTTTATTGCTCTTCACCTGCTACAAGCCTACATTCTACTACTAAACATATAATCACGCCTTTATAGGGATAAAGGAGAATTCCTCCATAAGGGAATGGAGTAGACAGAGCGTAAACGACCTAAACAAAAGTCGTTCCGCCACGTCTGACAGAGTTTTGAGGGTTATTTAGGATGGATTTGTACGTATTTTGCTGTAATGACAGGTTGTCAGCCAACTACTAACACCATGATAATATTAGCCCTAACGCCAAGGTCCCGATAAGTCTATGATGTTTTCATCGCTACTGGTCCAGCATAGAACCGCTGCCAATTTTTGAGTGTCTTTTGTCCGATACGTAAAAAAAGCATGTAAAACGTCGGAACTGGGAGTAATAAAAAACAACCTGCAGCCTCCATTGCGCTTTTTCAGTAATCCTCTTTTCAAAGTGCTTGAAAAAGAATGACAGTGGATAGTAGACGCGTATTTCACTCGTCGCTTCCATCGCAAACGAGTTCAATAGTGCAGTTGATAGCTTCCACGAACGAAACGTTTTTCAATCAAACATATTTTTGAATAAAAAGCAGTGGAACAGCGTCCGCAAAATTATAGAGGTTGCTCAGTCAACGAAACTAAACAACTATAAGCAGGAATTCTTTCAGGAAATGAAAAAAAAATGCTTTTCTATACAAATTGTCTGATCACAATGGTAACTTTTTCATCTCCTGAAATAATTTTCTGGTGAAAGTTGTTCAGTTTTGTTGACTGAGCAACCCCTATGAATTTGCGGGATGCTGTCACTTACACCCGGTATACCTGAGTAAATAAAATGATTTTGCATCATATTCGTCGCTATTTCAGTAATTGAGAATGGATTGATTGATTGGGTTGTTTTAATGTATTTTTGACAGATTGTAGTATGGTACAATACGTGTTCCATAAAAATAACCCTTGTTTTAAATAGTTTTAGGCTCGTATGTATAAAGCCATCTCAAACTTGAGAGCAATATTAAGTATGGATTTGACGGGGTAGTTAGTACTGAAATGACATTTCTTATACGAACTCAAACTCGCTGTCACTCATGGAAGCTGAATACGGCCCTAAAGTTTGCATTTTATTCGTTTCATACTCAAGCACTCAAGGGCACACAGAAAATGTCTGTTGGGTCGATTAGTACCTAGTAAATACCGCTTGTGTAAAATTCTTACGTAATATCACCATTCATGGTTCGTTTCATATTTAGGACTAGAGTGATTAACCATATGGCGCTTACATCATCATCATCATCTCGTTACCCTTATCCCATATCTCACGGGGTCGGCTTCCTAATCTAGGGGATTGAACGAGGTTACTGATTTTTACACAGAGCGACTGCCATCTGACCTCCGCAACCCAGAAGGGAAACCAGACCCAATCCTAGATTAGGTCAGAGTTTTCAAGCCGCCAATGCTTAGCACTGGCCTCTGATATGGCTTAACGACTAATATCTACGGTATTAAACGATATTAACCGGGACCAACGGCTTAACGTGCCTTCCGAAGCACGGAAAAAGCGCCGAATAAACGTACATATGAAATTCGAAAACCGAAAAACACATTGGTACGTTGTGGGATTCGAACCACGACCTCCCGCTCAGGAGGCAGCGGCCCTATCCACTACACCATCGGGCTCTCATATGGCGCTTACATATTAAATAATATTTATAAGCCTAAGAATGTACCTACTAAAAATATTATTTTGACATATGTACATATAATCACGTTTTTTTTCGTAATGGGTAAGCAGAGCGTAAACGACCTAAACAAAGGTTGTTCCGCCACGTCTGACATAGTATTTAGGGTTATTTAAGATAGATTTGTAGGTATATTGCTGTAGTGACATCGCCTAAATTACGTGGGACACTCAGAAAGTTTTGCGACACTAAAAAAAATTGTTCTACAGGTACATATATTTTTATTAAATCTTTACAAAGTACTCTCCACCAGCCTCTTTACAAAGATTCATTCGTCTGAACCAGTTTTCAAAACACTTTTTCCAGTCCGCCGTAGACACCTTGTTTACAGCCTGCTCGAACGCAGCCAGCGCATCTTCCGGCGACGAAAATGGTATCCCCTTGAGCTGATTTATTATTTTTGCAAATAAAAAGAAGTCACACGGTGCTAGATCAGGGCTGTAAGGAGGGTGACCCAGGAGTTTGACTGGTGTGCTGTCCAGGAAGTCCCTCGTTTTGAGCGCGGTGTGTGCAGGCGCATTGTCGTGGTGGAGCAGTAGTCCGCGGAGCCCTGTGTTTGGTCGCTTGTTGCTCACAACAGAAAAAACTTCTGGTAAACATTTGGTAGTATACCATTCGGCGTTAATGCTTCTTTGATCTTGTAAGGGAATTGAGGCCAAGTGGCCAGTCAAATTAAAAAATCTGGCGATCAAAATCTTCCCCCCGCTTCGAGATCGCTTCACTTTGGTAGGCGTTGGTTCATTTTGAAACACCCACACTGTCGACTGGCGCTTGGTTTCTGGATCGTATTGATAAATCCAGGACTCATCACCTGTTACGATGTCGTAAACACGCCGAGACGAGCCTGCTTCAAATTTGTTCAGCATATCACGGCACCATTCCACCCGGGCCTGCTTCTGAGCGTCGGTGAGGTAGTGCGGCACCCAGCGCGATACTATCCTCCTCACGCGAAGATGCCCGTGTAGAATCTCATCAACGCTTCCCGATCCAATCTTTAATATGTGCTGAATCTCCTGATATGTAATTCGCCTATTATCTTGGATAAAATTTTTCACTGCTAGCACGTTTTCTTCCGTAATAGCTGTCAAAGGGCGACCGCTTCTTTCTTCATCCCCCAAGGTTGGTCGACCGCGCCTAAATTCGTTATACCAACGATACACGGTTGCCTTGGAGTGGTTTTCATCCATAAATGCCATTTGAAGTCTATCGAACGATTCATCCGGTTTCAGGCGACACTTGAAATCGTAAAAAATCATAGGTCTAAAATGTTCCCGGCGCAGATCCATTTTTCAGTAAGACACGATACTTTGAATTGGCTCGCAAAAAATGTGGAGGGAAATTTTGAAAATGGAACACACATATTTTTACTTACAAGTAATCATATTTTCAAAAAAGATTCTAACCGGCCAGTCTGCCATATATAAAAAATATTTATCGCAATACTTTCTGAGTGGCCTGGTACAATATACTGAAACCCTCAGATTCCTCAGCTGGTTTTTACAGCATGCCCGGGAGAAAATTCTGGCATATTCTATGTTTTTCTCTCGGTTCCAGGCCAGCATAGAAGGGTTATTATTAATTTGAACAGCAAAAATTTTTTTAGGTGTGTAGTATTTATGTAATGTGCATTGTGCATGCAGTCTGTGACTCTACAACAAAAAAGTAATTTACGAAAAGATCCTTGAATCCCATCTATTTGAATAAAATATTGCACCTCTGCCTATTATCCATTACCTAAAGGCAGCAACACACAGGCGTCATTTACTGCACGCAAGGATATCAATGCTTTTTGTATTGCCTAACACACATGCGTCACCTTACGATCTACGCGCGCGTACTAGCAGAGGGATAAGCCGACATAGACTTCATCGCTACACGCGCGTAGAGCGTAAGGTGACGCATGTGTGTTAAGCGCAACCTTGCGCACAGTTAGTGACGCCTGTATGCTGCTACCCTACGGCATGTCCAACCATTCAATCAGCTTGCAATCTTAAATTTAACACTGAAATAAAATAAAAACACATGAAAGTGTTCTCAACACTTAGTCTACCGTAAACTATATTATCTAACAAAATGTTCAACTTTGTTACGGAACAAACTTTGAGTGAGAATATGCTGCATTGTGAAAATTCGTACTTCATTTAGCATACTTTTAACGAGCTGGGACCTCCAGGTTTAATTTTATAATCTCGAAGTAGGTTACACAGGTTTTAGTTACAAAAATAATGGAAAAATATAACTTTTAGGTAATTATTCTTACCACCTACTATTAAAATACTAGGCGAGTTATGAATTTGGGTCACCCTTAATTTCTCCATATGTATACCTTCCTTAACAATGTGAGAACTTGTTCAAGCTGTGTGGTTTTATTTCCATAAAGAAAATGATTTTTATTATAAATAAGGCGTGATTATTTGTATGTATATATTAAAATTAATTATTATTTAAAACAGATTTGTAGGTATATTGCTGTATTGACAGGTTGTCAACCCATCGGCTAAATTGCAATATACATTAATTTTAATCACGAGAAATATTTTTGTGTTTTAACGTAAACCGAAAATCCAACCTTCTCAAACACACAGACTTCTTGCAGGAATACGTAATGGCTTATATTCCAAGAGCTTAACATTCAGAATTATTATGCCACGTTTTTGTGACTGGCGCGGTACAAAGTACCAAGTGTGATGCTGCGAGGAACCGCAGATGTAAATGAGATACCGCTCTAGCCGACAAAAACGTGCGCATTTTATTTCACTGCGGAAATCCTAAGAAAATCCGAAGGGAAAGCGGTTCAAATGGAAATCAGGGGTTTCATTTCTTTTCCATTTCGGTCATGAAATATGTAAGCTGTAATTGAAAAATTGTGTAATTGCCCTCCGGGTGCTAGCCGATTATGGAATAGTTTGCAGTTAAGGAAAGTAAGTCACTTTCAAGCTAACGTCCTTCCAGATCGATCGAGGTACTACGTTTTGTGGTTGGCAGTTGGCAGGAACTGGATTCGAAAAGACGAAGATTGAGCTTATGTCAGGCTCGTATTTATAAAGCGATCTGAAGATTCAGAGTAATTTTAAGTATGGATTTGAAATGTCCTTTTGTACTGAAATGACTTTTTTGATACGAACTCAATCTAGCTCTCAGTCTCAAGTGCTGTTTATAATTATCCAGCTGCAGGTAGACTAACATTAGCCGATGATGAACTTTTCATTAGATTATTAAACGTGTCCCTGATTTTAACACTAAACGATACACAAGTATTATTTTAATGCAAACTGATCGGGTTATTTGTTTGTATTGAAAGGTGGGTAAGCCCTCGACATTTTGATCCTATAAGAGGATCTTCATCAGGTGAGAAGAAAGTCACATTCTGACGCCCGCCAAGTGCAACCTTCGACTGCGGTTATGGCAGGCGGTGGAGTGTGACTTTCTTCTCGCCTGATGAAGATCTTCGTATTGCATCAAAACGTAGAGGGCTAACCCTCCTTCCAATACAAACAAGTAAGCCGATCAGTTTTCATTAGTGTCATTAACATCAAAGTAGAAGCTATGATGATGTATTTCTTTGATTTAAATTCATAGTCTGGGACAGTTTATATAAATAACATGAAAAATAAAACATGTTTATTCAATTAACGATCTATTTTTCTACGGTCAGCTTTAAAACAGTATTAATCTTAAAACGTGCTATAGAATAAAAAGCGTAAAATTCGCCCACGTGTACAGACTAAGCATAATAAATACTCCAGACAGTATTATCTCTGCTTTCCAATCCAATACGCCCACAACCTTAAACCTACCCGCATACGACTTGCAAAATTAACAGTTTTAGAGCAATTAAGTTTTGAAACTTAGCTCCAAAGCTATTAAGTCGATTACTGGTTGCGTGTAGCTACGACAATTACGTCACAATTATAGAAGGCAAATACAAACGAAATAAACTTTATGGGTAATTTTTCAAGTCAGTATATTTTTGTTATGGCTATACAATTTTATTTGGTTGTTTAAAACTCAGTCACCACGACTTTTTGAGTCGCTTAAAGCGATAATCCACCCAATAACAAGATATATCGAAACAAATCATGGACTTGTAATTGTAAATGTACTTGTACTATTATGCTGGCCAGGGAGCGAGAGAAAAATATAGAAAGTGCCAGATGTATTTCCTCCTGGACATGCTGTTAAAACCAGCCAAGGGATCCGAGGGTTTCAGTATATGTATTGCAATTTAGACGATGGGCTTCTTCTTTTTCTGTCGTGTGGGTATCGAGTCTATCACCCGAGTGACAACCTGTCACTACAGCAATATACCTACAAGTCAAAACTTTGATTTTGGCGGAACGACCTTTGATTAGGTCATTTACGCTCTGCCTAGCTCATAAGGGATAAAGGCGTGATTATATGTTTTTATGTATGTAAGTTAAAACTAATACGATAAAGGTTCTTTGATGGTAGAAAAGAAAATAATATTAAAAATAAACATCGTAGAGTTACAGCTATTTATTTAAATAATTAAGTGTTCTTTATTTCTTTATTGGTATTAAAATTTTGACAGGTCTACTCTATAAATTTCATGTAATTAATATTTTTATAAATCTCTTTTTTTATACTAATGTTAATCCTTGACAATACAATGTTCTTTCCTAATTTTGTTTACATAAAAAAAAATACAAGTCACGCGTTTTGAGGACAAAAATCGACCTTACCAATTTTATGTGATAAACACCTATTAAGTAAATTAAGTTAATTTAAGGGGCGCGTTAAATTGTCTTCGGTCAGATTTAACAACCTTTTAGCTTAAGTGACAATACAATGACTATTACTTTTTTGAATTAATTAAAGTAGAGATTATAACGTCGATATCAACTAAAATACTTTATAAAATTAGAAGTGTTTTTTTAAACATGATATCAGTTACTAACAGTACCTGTGTATGAGTTTTATATGGTTTTTAAATTTTCGGTAAAATACTAAAGGGATTTATGATTTTATTTTCCAATAAAGCTGAAGGTGTTTTATTCGACTTACTACATATTTAAAACTAGGCTCACGTGTTTATAAATAGAAAAACTAAACTATGTAAAAGGTACATAACTACATAAACTACTTAAAATTAAAAAAACAAATATTAGGGATGTAAAATGTATATAACTACATAAACTACTTAACATGAAAAGATAAATATAAGGGACATGTATAGTACATAGTTTATTTTTTATGCTTATTGATTGTACTTATTCAATTTTTAAACCTGATTTCATTTGCTTACTCTTACTGGTACTCTATTTAATGCGGTTATATACCAGAGGGAATTAATTTCATCAACCCTTCAGCATGAATAGCTTCATAACGACAATTTACACGCATTTTAAACTGGCACAGTTGATTCTAATCATCGAAAGTGGGTGACAGACCACCGAGGGCGACGAACCTATGCACCCATACAAACGGAAGCAACACTTCACATACAAGTTGGCTGAAACACATGGAGATTCACTGAACTGAACACATCGTAGGCCGTTGATAATTCGAATGTTTTTGTTTTTTCGCACTCGGAGTTCGTAGTTCAAAATTTGAATATTACGCGATCGCGATTGGCTGGCGAGGAGTGTAGCGCCACAGTCGTCGCCTCGCCGAAGCCACGGCGCGGACTGGCACCCCGAACGCTCTTCGCCGCGTCGCTCCCCCCTCACCCCTGTCACCGCCACTCTCTACAAATCTAGACGAAATTCATTAATGTTGTTATCGATGTAAAAGTTCAACTCAAACTTTCCAACTAAGTACAGTTTTAATTAACTGTCCGTGGAATAACACTACACAAACAAGCGGCATCCCCGAACTTTCGCAAGGAAATTATTCGGCCAACATTTTGAATAAAAGGAACGATGATTGGCTTGCTATAATACCTGCCTTGCTTCTTTAATGAGAAGAAAGTTTATCGCTAACATAATTTAAGAAGTTTTTTACTTTTTCAAAGTTGCTTTCTAGGAATCGTAGCGGTATTGCTACGAAAATTTTAAAGATGAGAATCAAGGGCAATGAAAAGGTATTCTTTTGAAGCAGGTAATCGATATTCTCTATTAATTTCAAAAAGTGGATTAGTCTTATTTATTAAGAGAATGTTACTCAAATGTCTAGAAGTCACTAAAGGACAATTAGAAGTTTCTTATTAAAAATATATCCCCAAGTTATGAAATTTGATCTTAGGTCTATTTTAGTGAATTATAATCACGTCTTTATCCCTAATGGGGTAGACAGAGCGTAAACGACCTAAACATAGGTCGTTCCGCCACATCACAACAGACAAAGTTTTGAGGGTTATTTTGATAAATTTTATGGGTATATTGCTATATTGACAGGTTGTCAGCCCATCACCTAAATAACAATAAACTGAAACCCTCGGGTCCCTCAGCTGGTTTTACAGCATGCCCGGGAGGAAATGTAGCTGGCATATTCTATGTTTTTCTCTCGCTCCCAGTCCAGCATGGAAGTAATATATTATTATTAGTAGTCAAATTCACACTTTTATTATAATTCAAATAACATGTTCACTAACACATGCATACTGTTTAAGGCTCGTATTTTTAAAGCGATCTCAAACTTGAGAGCAATATTAAATATGAATTTGACAGGCCAGTTTATACTGAAATGACATTTCTGATAGTAACTCAAACTCGCTTTCACTATTGAGAGCTGATTGATTACAATTACGGCCCTTAGTACTGAATTTTACTGGCTCGCATTAAAATTTAATGTTTAGGTGTCTGGTGCTAGCAAAATAATACCAGCATCCAGCACTACCCCTAAGACTTGCAAATATACCCCAGTCAAAGAAGAGTTGTTTTGTATAATGGACTCTGACTGAATTTTCTCCGTCACAAATGGTACAGTGCCACAGACTTACCTATGTCTGTTCAGGGGGCGATAGGTGTTTACATACATACATATAATCACGCCTTTATCCCTAATAGGATTGGCAGAGCGTAAACGACCTAAGCAAAGGTCGTGCCGCCACTACTGACAAAGTTTTGAGGGTTATTTAAGATAGATTTGTAGGTAGGTAGATAGGTATATGTAACAAAAAAAAATGCTATGGCTACACATTACACAATGGGCTGCGTCCATGGTCTAGTAACTACCTACATGATCTAGTGGTCATAAGCATGGGCTCACGATCCGGAGGTCCTTGCTTTAATTTCCAGGGAGAACACAAAGTTGATATTTGGAAATTCATCACTTTGTGAGATTTTCCCTAGTTTGGTTAAGACAATGCAGGCTGAATCACCTGATTGTTTGGAAGAAAAAAAACCGTGCTTCGCAGGACACGTTAAGCTGACTTTGATAGTAGTCGGTATATTAAAGGATGTCAGAGGCCTATTAGCTGTTCTATTAGGCGCTTTAAAAACTCAGACACCACGGTTCATTGGGGCCATAGACTCGATACCCACACGACAGAAGAAGCAGAATATGGGCTAATATTGACAGAAATAAGGCAATGACAGCTACGCTCTCTGTTGAACAGATATCTCGGTCGTATAGTGATTATTTGAAGTATATACGCAGGTTATAAAAGGGAGATAATCCAAAAGTGTAAAAAGATTAATGTGATACGTACTAAGGCCCGTATTGGTAAACAGCAGTTGAGATTGACAGCTAGTTTGAGTTCGTATCAGAAATGTCATTTCAGTACAATATGACATATCAAATCCATACTTAATATTGCTCTCAATATTGAGAAAGCTTTATAAATACGAGCCTCAGTCTAGATCGTTTACTTTACCATCTCGCAAAATATTGATTAAGTATACTCTTTCACTTCACCCTATTAATTTTCAGTAACGAAGGACTTATTGTCCGGTCCAATTTTCTCGTAGACTGGACTAACCATGCTTTTTCCAAAGGGTAGGTAGATGAACCCATTTCATCATGCATAAGTGAGGATCCCTTCACTCATTCGAACTGGTTCCAATTCAGACCCATTCGGACTGAATAATCGATTCGATAAATCTCGTTCTCCCATTCAAATGCATATAGCGGGGGGAGCATAAAACTTATCGATTATCCAGGTCAATCGAGTCGGCTGCAATTTTGGAACGATTCAGCGGGACATGGAGGCCGTTTTACTACCTCCGTAGTCTAGTGGGTCTGAGCCTTAGGTTTCCGATACGGGAACACCAAGTTCGTTACACTGAGATCAGTTATCAACTTATCACATTGAGAGATTTTCCCCAGTTTGTTTAAGACAATTCAGGCTGTATAACCCGATTGTCTGTCAAGAAAACAGATTATTTTGTTAGGAGAGCACTTAAAGCCCTTGGTTACTGTCTTTAACATTTTTACACAAATAAATTCGAAGATCTATTAGCTGTTGTTGCAATTAGGCTATTTAAAAGCCCTGGTACTGGGGTTCATCGGGTCTTAAATCGACTCGAAATCTTACTCGATTAAAGGAGGGGAAGCATAAATCTTATCGATTATCCAGGTCAATCGAGTCAGCTGCAATTTTGGACCGATTCAGTGGTATCAGCGGGACATGTAGGCCATTTGCTACATGCGATGCGAGTTTCGTAAAAATCGCTAGTGGACGTGAATCTTTTCTGTCATACGCTGCACGTGTTTCCGGGGACATTACTTTCAAGCTGGGCTATGGGAAAGATAAAAATCATAGAATGTACGGGCTGCTTTTTCATCGGGCATACCGCAAAAAATCCGAGGGTTTTTCTGTATTGCTATCAACCTTTTAGTATATTCTGAAATAAGCAACACCATGATGTTAGATATAGCGAAAGAGGCTGTAGAGGCGTGATTTTATGAAGGTAAATTTTGCACGTGTATATGTTTACGAAGCGGACATAGAGCATCAATTTCCTTGCCAGTTTTCTACCAATTAGCGCGCGGTGACATCAAACTAACAAAACAAGCTTATTCATCGTGAACAATTTAGTACTTAATTAGTATTTATTCGAAAGCGAAAGAAAAACATAGAATGTGCTAGCTGCATTTCCTCCCGGGCATGTAAAAACCAACTAAGGGATCCAAGGGTTTCAGTATATTGCAATTTAGGTGATGGGCTGACAACCTGTCACTACAGTAATATACCTACAAATCTATCTTAAATAACCCTCAAAACTTTATCAGACGTGGCGGAACGACCTTTGTTCAGGTCGTTTACACTCTGCCTATCCCATTAGGGATAAAGGCGTGATTATATGTATGTATGTATTCCGCAATTTGTAAGTACTTATCACATAGTGCACACAACAGTACAAGTTTAAGTAACTTGCCAGTTGCTAAAGGTTAAAAGTATCCGTCTTACCCGGATTGAAAGCGCGCCACAAATTGTAAGAATTATTGATATCGCGCGGGTGGCTCATACAAAAACTTTATAAAGGGAAGTAGAGCGGGCAAACTGGCGGGAACAAACTTTTGTGCCGGGAAGCGTATTGCCAAAATATAGGCTGCCACAGAGGTGACTAGCCCTGTGATCTATCGCAGTTTGCTTAGATTATTTCATGATTCTTACAAGTTTACGCTTGTGGATAGACGATACTGTTTGTAAACCGTAGAATTTCACATAGTATAATGTACTTAAGACAAGGCAAAATTCGGTGGCAGAAAGACATGACGATAGTAGAAAGTGATGTGTTGCGAAATAGGAACAACGCAAAAGACGTAGGTACAGAATCCAGTCTGATGTGGTAACGGTATATAACACCGTACTTTGGCATGAAATGGATGGAAGTAAGTAAATATTTTTAATTATTTATTTTACTCTTTTAAACCTATCAAGTATGATGGTATTAACAAGATTTAATTTGAGATATAGCCATAGTTTACTCAACTTCTTTGTTCTTTATCCTTAAAATCATTTCAGTATTTTTTCAGGAGGTGCCCACGGCTAAGTAACATGAGAAAGACAATACACAAGGAATAACGACACAACAGGTACAGCTTATTTCTACTAAGAAATTTCTTCCAGCTGACCTACGGAAGTGAGACAATAAGTTACATTAATAAATAATTATATAAATACATAAAATCATAATAATAATATATACATGAAAATATATAAATACATATAGAAAAGCCCGATGGTGTAGTGGATAGGGCCGCTGCCTCCTGAGCCCACCACGTACCAATGTGTTTTTCGGTTTTCGAATTTCATATGTATGTTTATTCGGCGCTTTTTCCGTGCTTCGGAAGTCACATTAAGACGTTGGTCCCGGTTAATATCGTTTATTACCGTAAATATTAGTCGTTAAGCCGTGTCAGAGGCCAGTGCTAAGCATTGGCGGATTGAAAACTCTGTCCTAATCTAGGATTGGGTCTGGTTTCCCTTCTGATGGCAGTCGCTCTGTGTAAAAACCAGTACTCTCGTTCAATCCCCTAGATTAGGAAGCCGACCCTGTGAAATACGGGATAAGGCAAGGGAGATGATGACACATATATATACATACTAATATTATACGGAAAGTGAAAGGTAATGCTCTTTATTAGTATAGCAATACGCAGCCGGGACGCGAGCGAACGCGAACGTTACTTATCTGCCGCCGCCGCCGCTGACAGCTGCAGATGAAAAATTGAAATTGTGCGAGATAAAACTACCTAACTGCGGCTGCAATGCCCACCAAACAATGTAACCGCGAATGTTATAATATTTAAAACTTGCTGTTTACTGCATAATGCTCTTTTCAGCGTTCTGAATTCAAAGCCGTTGGGGGCGATGTAATGAATTAAAAGTAGTGTTTTGTTTTAATGAGATGATTGGAATAGTTTGAATCTATTGTAGTTGATTTATAAGTTATTACAAACTCAAATATTCATGTGATGCCAGATTGCAATAAATTAACACCAATCTTTCCTGTGACTAGGAAAATACAAACATACATATAATCACGCGTTTTTACCTAATGGGGTAGGCAGAGCGTCAACGACCTCAACAAAGGTCGTTCCGCCACGTCTGACAAAGTTTTGAGGGTTATTTAAGATAGATTTGTACGTATATTTGCTGTAGGTTGTCAGCCCATCGCCTAAATTGCAATATACAAAATCCCCCGGATCCCTTAGCTGGTTTTTACAGCATATTCTGGAAAAAATGCAGCTGGCACATTTTATGTTTTTCTCTCGTTCTCAGTCCAGCATGGAAGACAGATAACGATAAATAAATAAAATGCATAGCAATTTGATACTTAGCTTGCACTTTGTTTTAAGCCAAGCATATTGTATTATGGTGGCAAAAGCAGTGAATTTCCGGAAGCTTTTATCTTAAACACAATAGCTTATAAACCAGATGCTCATGTAACCCTCAATTTAATAACCCTTTGTCGAGATCAAAATAATATCAATATCGCTATTCACTCAATTCTAATAAACTATTAAATAATCGCTCCATACATAAATAATAATAAGGCATTCCAGCGGAATAGTTCCACGAAATTCCGACCCCAAAAGGGTATAAAGGCAGTCAATATGTAAATAGCGCAGTTTCCGCTTCTTATCAATTCCATACGCTCGATGAAAGCTGGATAGTGTCAGCTCCGGTTCTAACATGTAATAATAACGCGTCCCGAAACGTCAAGAGACCCTTCTCTATTTACAGGGTCTGTAGGGTCTGCGTGAAAAGTCTCGCGTAAATCAAAGTCATAAATTCTCCTATCGTGAGCGTACATTTCTCTTTCGCGGACGTCTAGCCTGAATGGATAAAGTCGGCCCTCCCTCGCACGATCACCTCCACCAAGGCGCTTGCTTTTGTTCGCGCCGCAATTAATAACCAGCCAAAGGGCGTTTTCGAACCACAGGCGCTATTGGTATATCAGTAATGATCTAGAGGCCCGACCTCTGTGAACTATCCATCATATTCACTGAACCCCATACGTAGGATCGCCACGGAATACCCTTCGAGCGGGCATGTACGCCGTCCTTCCGCAAAACATTCAAATGACAAGAAGAATTTGTATATCGTCGCGTGAATATGCCGTATGAGAAGTAGAATACTAATTATTTTATGGCGTGTTCCGTTCCACTAACAGTCGTTTGCGAGTTTTGCTTGTAAAGAACGATTAAATTCACCACAGACCGGTGTACAATACCAGCGGAATTTATGAACAATTTAGACTCGAAGAAGAAAAGCTATAAAGTCGGAGTGATTGTTGTGCATTTATTACTGTCGCAGTACATTAAAGGAGCGTCCAAAACTTCCAAAATAACAACGAAACATTAAGATAGACTGCGAAAAAGTTCCTTAAGCAGCAAATAAAGTCTCATAACGTTGCACAAATTTTTCAAGTTGGGGGTTTCTTTCCATTTTCCGCGTCACATTAGGTCGGCGCCAGCGCCCAAACATTGGATAACTTCTGTATTGTTGTTTACTGCAAACTTGGAACTTAGCAAGGCAATTCACCTCGTAAATTTTCGTGTAATAACAGCTCACAGTTTCCCTAGACACTTGTAAGAGCGCCGCAATAAGCCAGGCTAAGTAACTGGCTCGGGCCGCATCGATACTATACCGGGTGTAAGGGACAGCGTACCAGAAACTGATTGGTGTTTCACCCAGATATTATTTCAGGAAATGAAAAAAAAATGGTTTACCTGGTTAACCATACAAATTAATGGTTTACCATACAAATTGTTTGTAAAATGGTGGTAATTTTAATTTTTTAATGAGAAAGTAAAAAAAAACTGAAGGAATTTCCTGGTGAAAGCTGTTCAGTTTTCTGAGTGACTGAGGATCGTCTACTGGTACGCTGTCCCTTACACCCCTTATACCTGTAGGACCCTTATTATGTACGACAAGCTGAACTTGTGTACATAATGTGCTAATACCTCTATTCAAGCGTGAGGAATTCCAAGTACTAAGTAGGAATACTAGGAATAATAACTAAAATTAGAGTCGCTTTTGAAATCTCATGGAAAACAGCAAATAAACTCTTAAAAAACCTATCTACTGACCTAAAAACACTGATATTTATTTGTTTAGGTCCGGAAAAAGAAAATTTTGCTTGAATATAAAGGAATCTTTTCATTTTAAGTAGATTACAAGGTCTCGGACGTTTCTAAAAACCGATTTTCCGGAAAACCTATTTAACGTCTTCATTATGTACCTAGCTAGTACTAACTTGACCTAAATCTGTCTCAGAATGCTGCGATTAGACGTCGACAGAATCGCAACATTCGATTTGACATGGACATGAATAAGGAACAGTGTCACAGTATAAATAAGAAGAGTAGTAAGACATCTCAGGAGTAATCTTGATAATTATAGTCAGTTGCGACATGCTGGCCCACTCGCGACTGATGTGTACTATGCTAAACCTAAAGCTTCCTACACAATACCATCGGCTCAGTCACCAATTTTTTGCCAATCGGTAAATGCTCTTGAATGCTGACAAATAGCACAATATCTCTTGAATACCACGTAGTCCGCCAGAGGCTATTATGTACAGAGGTAATAGACCGAGGTGCCGGGCGTACTGGCGCTAGGTATATCCAATAGCAATGTCCTTTTTGATTACTTTTTGTATGAATTTGGCGTACTTCTCTTTTTATTTATACTGTGGTAGTGTTAATATGGCATAGGCAGCCCCATTGTTCTGCCTTAGATAGTTCCACTCCGCTTCATCCCGGGCACAAACAATACACATGAACATCAATAATAACAGGATAATGGAGAATAAAAGAAAATGGTTTCTGAACAAAACTGCATAAATCAATCATCAGAATCTACGCATGATTTAGCTAAAGACTAACATAATATGAAATCAATAACCAAAATTTTATCACAAAATAATAGGTTAAAGTAAAAAAATATATATCTACCATAGCAAGTCCAATTAGGTTGATCGAAAAATATCTAATACCTTTCGGGAATATCAAGTTATTTCCATTAACTTGATACCTCCACGAATATCCAATTACCCCATAATCAAATACCATAGAATATTCGAATTTCCTTCACAGGGCGACAAGGACCATATTTAATTTAAATCACTTTAGTCAGTCTGTCTGTAACGAAGGCTCGACAGCGATCACGACTAAATCCTTCTGTCAATGTTTAGATAACGTTACCGGTATCGCAACCTTACCAAAAAGAAACAATAGCAAATTCAATCACTTGGTAGTATATTTTCTATGAATGTGCAAAATACCTATTATCTTTCGGGGAAGTTGTTTACCATTAATAATAATTACGCCCATATTTATAAACAACACTTAAGACTGACAGCGAGTTTAAACTCGTATCTTAAATGTCATTTCAGTACAAAAATTAACATTCAAATCCGTAGCCACTTAATATTGCTCTCAAACTTGAAGTTACTTTACAAATACAAGCCTTAGTGACCATATCCATTTCCTTTGATACCTTTCACAAATATCGAATTTCCCCATATTATAATACCGTAGAACATCAATCGAATGGGCGACAAGGACCATGTTTATCTTAAATCACTTTATTAAGTCTGTCTGTAACGAGGGCTCGACAGCGATCACGACTAAGCCCTTCTGTCAATGTTTAGATAACGTTGCCGGTATCGCGACCTCAACCAAATGCCAATCGATTTTAAGGGAATTGGGGAGTTTCTTGCTATTTGATTGATTAAAAATGTGTCAAACTTACGTATGCATATCATACTAGCTTCTTCTTCCATGCTGGCCTGGGAGCGGGAGAAAAACATAGAATGTGCCAGCTGCATTTCCTCCTGAGCATGCTGTAAAAACCAGCTAAGGGGTCCGAGGATTTCAGTATATTGTAATTCATTCGATGGGCTGACAACCTGTCACTACAGCAGTACACCTATAATTATATCTTAAATAACCCTCAAAACTTTGTCAGACGTGGCGAAACGACATTTGTTTAGGTCGTTTACGCTGTGCCATCCCCATTAGGGATAAAGGCGTGATTTTATGTATGTATGTATGTCTGTTAGGTAAAATTTTATACCTGCAGCCCATTAATTAACTTTTATTTCAATAAAAATTGGGTAGTCGTATTTCGCCGTCCTGAGTTAGTATGGTAGAGCGAATAAATATGATTCAAATATATTATATACTATCAAAGGTTGTATAAATATTATGACTGTTATTTTAATGAAGTAAGAAACTCCCCGATTGTGTTTAACAGGTATTATGTTCAGTATTTGTGGAGATGATTGTATTTAAGCCACTTGTAACTGAGTGTAAATGAACGTTGCTTGTTAATTACGAATCGGGATTGTTTAGTTACAAGATTAAATTAAATTTCAGATTGTGCTCAATGTAAATAACATGGAATAATTTTGAGTGAAACGTAAAATAAAAGCTACATTATTCAAAAGAATCGTTAAATGGGTAAAGGGAGCGCTTATTAAATCATTTAACGTGGTTCTTTGATTCTATGCAAAGTTTTAGTAATAGGAAAGCTCCATGAAGTGAAATTCATCAGGTACCATCAAAAAACAATATTACTTATGTCCTTTTCAACTCCTACGTAAATTATTTAAAAAGATACATACATACAATCATATCATATATCATACCTTCATCCCTAATATTGTGGGCAGAGCGTAAACGTCCTAAACAAAGGTCGCCTGACAAAGTTTTGAGGGTTATTTCAGATAGATTTGTAGGTATATTGCTGTAGTGACAGATTGTCAGCCCATCGCCTAAATTACAATATACTAAAAAATTACAAGATCCCTTAGCTGAAATGCAGGTGGCCCATTCTATGTTTTTCTCTCGTTCTCAGTTCAGCATGGAAAAAGAAGAATTAAAAAAGATATTTATACAAGTGGATACCTAACCTTTATAAATATTAATAATATTATGTTTTTTTTAAATGAGCGCTGGATATTGCTACGTGTAAGGTACGTGCAAAATGCAATTCGCGAGTGCTAATTCCACACTGCACACTACGATTTGTTATTTTGTGTTCACATCGATTATGCTGCCGATAATTCTGTTATCTAAATCATTTGATTTGTTGGTCTATGTAATTGTTTGCCGATTCTACAATGGAGTATTTATGTATCAGGTGGATTTGCCACACAATTACATAGGTACACGAATTTATGCATTAATACTATTCGTAAGATGAAAAAAGCGTACTGCGCCGACTCTAAAATGAAATAAGGGCAAGCGAATGATGATGAATATTCGTAAAATGGTGACCAAATACTTACCGTTCTCAACGGTATATAGAAAGCAATTGAGGCTCTGTCTACCACGTAAAGTATACAAGTCTGATTTTATGTATGTATGTGTGTGAATGGCCGCAGACCGCAGGCATCCCGCGTGTGCGGCCTGCGTGATTGTGCTAATTCCGAACTGCTCACCGCGGTCCGATATTAACTTGTATTCACATGGTTCGGCCTACCAATACTGCTGTTGTCTAAATAATTGCATTTGTTTGGTCTTTGTAAAATTGTTTGCTAGATAAAGGCGTGATTATATGTATGTATGTATGTATGTAAGTCGTGAAATGTTGATATAATTTACTAATATGTACCAGGCCACTCAGAAAGTATTGCGATAAATAGTTTTTATATATGGCAGACTGGCCGGTTAGAATCTTTTTTGAAAATATGATTACTTGTAAGTAAAAATATGTGTGTTCCATTTTCAAAATTTCCCTCCACATTTTTTGCGAGCCAATTCAAAGTATCGTGTCTTCCTGAAAAATGGATCTGCGCCGGGAACATTTTAGAGCTATGATTTTTTACGATTTCAAGTGTCGCCTGAAACCGGATGAATCGTTCGATAGACTTCAAATGGCATTTATGGATGAAAGCCCCTCCAAGGCAACCGTGTATCGTTGGTATAACGAATTTAGGCGCGGTCGACCAACCTTGGGGGATGAAGAAAGAAGCGGTCGCCCTTTGACGGCTATTACGGGAGAAAACGTGCTAGCAGTGAAAAATTTAATCCAAGATAATAGGCGAATTACATATCAGGAGATTGAGCACATATTAAAGATTGGATCGGGAAGCGTTCACGAGATTCTACATGGGCATCTTCGCGTCAGGAGGATAGTATCGCGCTGGGTGCCGCACTACCTCACCGACGCTCAGAAGCAGGCCCGGGTGGAATGGTGCCGTGATATGCTGAACAAATTTGAAGCAGGCTCGTCTCGGCGTGTTTACGACATCGTAACAGGTGATGAGTCCTGGATTTATCAATACGATCGAGAAACCAAGCGCCAGTCGACAGTTTGGGTGTTTCAAAATGAACCAACGCCTACCAAAGTGAAGCGATCTCGAAGCGGGGGGAAGATTTTGATTGCCAGCTTTTTTAATTTGACTGGCCACTTGGCCTCAATTCCCTTACGAGATCAAAGAAGCATTAACGCCGAATGGTATACTACCAAATGTTTACCAGAAGTTTTTTCTGTTGTGAGCAACAAGCGACCAAACACAGGGCTCCGCGGACTACTGCTCCACCACGACAATGCGCCTGCACACACCGCGCTCAAAACGAGGGACTTCCTGGACAGCACACCAGTCAAACTCCTGGGTCACTCTCCCTACAGCCCTGATCTAGCACCGTGTGACTTCTTTTTATTTCCAAAAATAAAAAATCAGCTCAAGGGGATACAATTTTCGTCGCCGGAAGATGCGCTGGCTGCGTTCGAGCAGGCTGTAAACGAGGTGTCTACGGCGGACTGGAAAAAGTGTTTTGAAAACTGGTTCAGACGCATGAATCTTTGTATAGAGGCTGGTGGAGAGTACTTTGAAAAGATTTAATAAAAATATATGTACCTGTAGAACAATTTTTTTTAGTGTCGCAAAACTTTCTGAGTGTCCCACGTATAAGGATGCAAAAATTCTTTCTACAGTGCGATAAACAACCTCAGATAACAACGGTGCGCCATACCCAAAAGTATTGGGAATAGGTATTTAAAATTGCCCTACCTTGCAGTTTGCAATAAAAATTGATTTATTATTATGTATATATGTAGATTATGCGTCTTAATTTTATACCTAAATTAGTTTTTATTTAATTTCTACTCTTTAATAAACACTTGGTTTGACTAGGTATCTTATCCAAACGCCAAAATAAAATTCAAAAGTGAGTCGGTTTAGTGCCTTAATTCACCCCACCCTCTAGCTAAAATGAGCTTAAAGATAGAGTTTATAGTCCGATAACAGCCGATATATGCCGGACCACGACCGCTCGCGTCCATCTGTCCATTTGTATTCCAGAATAGTCTTGTGAAAAGAGTTTGAATTCGGCAGTGAGTGTTTTAGGTCACTTATTTTGCAATTATAGTGTACTTTAATATTATGTCGGTCACATACGGAATTTCACAACTGTAGCAACGAAAACCGGCTTCTACTAGACGAATATAAAATTCAAAATTTAGCCTAATACCCACCGCACTTGTTAGACTTACACGCGAGCCCAAAGCAAGGTATCAATTATACTTTGATGAGACCAAGAATTGACCACCCCACAAAACAAGAAGAAGAAAATGATAGTTTCATAGTTTTTTAATCAATATTAAATCTTTCACAGATGTCGCAAGCGTCCACTTATGACGAGTAATAAATAGCAGATCAGATTATGAATTCGTCGCTTTGGACATGGCTGCTGTAGCTTAGCGGTTAAGAGCGTTGGGCCGGTTCTCTAAAGAAGCGAGTTCAAATCCCGTCAGAGGTCGAACTGTTGATGTTTTGCTTCTAATATGTTCAGAAAAAAAAACCGATGGTGTAGTGGATAGGGCCGCTACCTCCTGAGCGGGAGGTCGTGGTTCGAACCCCACCACGTACCAATGTGTTTTTCGGTTTTCGATATTTATATATACGTTTATTCGGCGCTTTTTCCGTGCTTCGGAAGGCACGTTAAGCCGTTGGTCCCGGTTAATATCGTTTAATACCGTAGATATTAGTCTTTAAGCCATGTCAGAGGCCAGTGCTAAGCATTGGCGGCTTGAAATTTCTGTCCTAATCTAGGATTGGGTCTGGTTTCTCTTCTGGGTTGCGGAGGTTAGATGGCAGTCGCTCTGTGTAAAAACCAGTACCCTCGTTCAATCCCCTAGATTAGGTAGCCAACTCCGTGAGATACGGGATAAGGCTAAGGAGATGATGATGATGATGCTTCTAATATGTTCAGAAATAAAATAGCGATGTGAGTGCAAAACACCTTTACAAAATATTTAATCAATTATACTTAGGTAGTTTTATTCTAACCTACATTCTCACCTTCCCCAACGAACCCAGAAACTAGAAAAAAGAGGTGAAAACCTAATCTTGCCATTATCCTGACCTCGTTATAAATTTTCACTGAAGTTTGAGCGGCGCTGAGTGCACAGAGGCGTAGTTAGGTAACTTTTTAGTACCCACTCAGTTAGCTTTAAGTACCATGTTTGAGGTAAAATGCCACTAAACCTTTATATTAAAAAGTTGATAGTTTTCAGAACTTCTGAAGATAAAGGAAGTTTTTAAGATCCAGAGGTGATCTTCGTGATGATCTTTGCTGTTAGGTTAAATATTTATGGGACATTTTCTTTGATATTGGAAAATTACTTTGTGGTCGATGATGTTTTACTCATGAAAGAGGTCCAATTACCTTGGGTAAAAGATTTTGCGTATTAACGTACTTTTACTTCTGGTGAACCAAACGTAAGCTACTAGATTCTAAAAGTAAATAGATTTTTTTTATCACTCTACTACTTTTTTAGGATAGCTCGGTAACAAACATACAAAATTTTTCCCTATAAGTATAATATTACTGCAGAAATATTTATACATACATACATACATATAATCACGCCTTAATCCCTAATGGGGTAGGCAGAGCGTAAAAGACCTAAACAAAGATCGTTCCGCTACGTCTGACAAAGTTTTGAGGGTTATTTAAGATAGATTTGTACGTATATTTGGTGTAGGTTGTCAGCCCATCGCCTAAATTGTAATATACAAAATCCCCCGGATCCCTTAGCTGGTTTTTTACAGCATGCCCGGGAGAAAATGCAGCTGGCTCATTCTATGTTTTTCTTTCGCTCCCAGTTCAGCAATTTTATATTACTTTAAAACTCTTCTAGAAATACTTAAGGGTAACATAAAACAAATACTACTTCATAAAAATAGTAAGTAAGGAGCAAGAATTCTACGTTAATTATCGGAATATGTTGGGAATGCTATTAAAAAGGGGAAATAGAGGTCTGGAACTACGTATTAGGGAGCATGGCGTGGGGTAACGCAACCCTTTTGCACTTGGAAGGGAAATAGACTAAAGATAACATGGACTTGTATAACTGGCGTAGCACGCATGTAAACAATGGGCTTAATTCTAGATTCAACCGGCTAAACCTAAAATTAAAATCTATTTGTCACTTTCGGACTAAAACTATTGAAAAAGGCCAGGCCATCTATTCTCTTCGGTTTTTGATTTATAGTCGGTGATTTTATGCGTTATCTGTCATTTTTATCCGCCGTCATATGATATCGCGGATAAAATTGACAGTGCAAAAAAGTCTAAAACCATAGAGTATAAATTGCCTGTCCTTATTCAATTTTATTATTTTGAAAGTGACAGATAGATTTTAATTTAAGTTTTAGCCGGTGGTATTTAGAATCGAATCCAATGTTTTTTTTTCTAACAAGGATAAGGGGTTGTATTTAATTTAGTTTTGTGATTATAGTAGAGCCAAGATAATGGACATTATTTGACATTTCTTTGACACTCAACGCTCTAGAGTCCTATTCCTATGCTGATAAATTTTTCCATGGGATGAGTCTACTATCTTGACTCCTCTATAATAAAATCATCTTTCAATACAAATATTTAGAAGCAAAATATACGTAGGTTCTAATACCATTTAGTTTCCTTGATTATACAAAAGTTTTGATGTAAAAAATAATCGTTTCTTTTATAAGTAAGCTAGAACAAACACTTGCTGTAAATTTTCAAAGATTATAAAACCGAAAATGTCACAAAGAAGAATACTTTATACATCAATTCTCTACGCAAGACTGAGATATTTCTATGGAAAGTTTAATAACAAAAGCTCTTTCAATCTTGTAGGAATTATGTGAAAGCAAAAAGCTTTCTTTGCTCTTTTAATGGCATATTTTCCTCGTAAGACGACAGATAACCTAGATGCCTGCTTCGCACAAAGTGCTAAGTCAAATAGCAGAAAAAACAGCTTAAGTATAGAGCAGCGTCGGTTAGTGAATATTTTCGCAAAAACGATCGGCTTACGTAGGTATAGCTTTTTTGCGCTATGAACTAATAGATACATACATATAATCACGCCTTTATTCCTAATGGAGGAGGGCAAACAAAGGTCGTACCGTCATTTCTGACAAAGTTTTGAGGGTAATTTAAGATATATTTGTAGGTATTTAGCTGTAGTGACAGCTGTCGCCTAAATTACAATATGCTGAAACCCTCGGCTCCCTTAGCTGGTTTTTACAGTATGCCCGGGAGGAAATGCAGCTGGGACATTCTATGTTTTTGTCTCGCTCCCAGTCCAGCATGGAAGAAAGAATCTTGAGATAGCTTTATAAATATGAGCCTTTAACTGTTTAAATAAGAACTTGAAATTTTCAATTTACAACAGAGTTGAGACTGTTTCAAAGCGCCCAAATGCGCAACAAAATGTCAAAATGTGCTTCATACGGGTTTTTATGTTTCAATGGAGGAGTATAATTTAGCGAGGGTTTAAAGCTGGCCGCAACCGCAGCGACCGGCGGGCGGCACTCGCAAGCCGCGCGGCCGACCGCAGCCGCTGTGTAATTAGCTAAATATGACTTTTAAACTAAGAGCTCCCGAGCTCTACCACCCTGGCACACCCCACAACCTCCGCTACCTATATTAAGGTCGATTCTAGATACCACCAGCTAAAACTAAAATTTATACTTTCTTTACCCTTTGTCCGCTGGACATTGACGCGCTTTTGGACGTTTTCCTAGTATATTTGCCAATTTTATCCACCATATCATATGACGGCGGATAAAAATGACAGATAGCGCATAAAACCACCGAATATAAATCAAAAACCAGGGAGAAAAGATCTCCTGTCCTTTTCCAATGTTTTAGTCTCAAAGTGACAAATAGATTTTAATTTTAGTTTTAACTGGCAAATCTAGAATCGAGCCCATTACCAACCTTTTTGGAACGAACAAATTTCCATGCGAAGATCACGTTCGCGCCGTCAGCGTTTAATTTATAAAGAAATTACACCAACACGTCAAATGTATTAACGTGTGTTTAATGAGTTCTGCGAGTATAAATACTCGAGGATATGATTAAACGCTGTTAAAACGAAAATTGCGAATTTTCTAGACGAGAAAACTCAAAAATGATATGCAAAGATTTTTCATTTTCAGCTGCATTGCGATACAATAGCAGCAATTTGTGGGTGTTTGTGTGGCTATTACACACTTGCTACTTCGCGCGACATTCGCGCAACATTCGCGCAAGAACAATGAGTTATTGTGGGCTCAACGCCACGTCGACATGGCAACCTCGCAAAAATATTTTCGTACCTTTCCGCGTCAGTTTAAGTGACAAAGTCGCCGTAATTTTTTGCTACACTATTAAGCGTGTTCAGTTTCACGTCACGTCCCAGCAGGAAGCTGACCGTAATACTCATTCGTGAAGACCAACTATAAATCATAACGCCATTTCAATTTAGCGAGTATAACACGGGCAGTAATAGGCCAGCGGTCCGCCGCTGAAAGACCTGAATTTGTATTCAAGAAACGATACGATCATTAGTTAGTGCAATTTTCCTCGCATCCACTACACGAATAGTATCGGCGATGCTGGCGGTATGGCCGTTTTTCCATTAGACGGCACGTCAACGACAACGGCAACAACGGCACGCTATCGTGGTGGAGATAATGAATTAAAGCAATGAAATTATATGACACGCTTTTGCACGGCATCGGCACGGCATTAATTCCCACCAGTATCGTCGCGTCCTACCAAATTGCATGTATTTTGTATATGTACGAAGCTTGCGCGCTGCATTACCGTTACCGTCCTAGTGGAAAAACAGTATCGCGTGACGGTATCGTTATCATGCTGTTGCCGTGCCGTCTAGTGGAAAAACGTCCACTACACGAATACTATCGTCGATGCTAGCGGAATGAATAATACCTTGTAATTGCTTTTCGGATCTGTGCAAGCGACTTTGGAAACTGGACGCTTACAATTTGTATGAATAACCGTGAGTGCCCTCATTATGTAGTCATAATTGCTATTTACATTTTGATTCCCGTGGTATTTACATTATTATTCGCTTGGCACTATTAAATTTCATATGCAAATTATTAAGTATTTATTCACTCCGTTCCCAACACCAGACCGGAGTCAGCAATTAGTAAGTGGCAAAAACTTGCATTCAAATTTTATCTTTTTTCTAGGCTTCCGAATAAAATTGCGATCTACTTGAATATTCCTGCAAAAAGAACTAAGATGATACGTTAAAACGGTCTCCTTATGTAAATTGGCAGCCGTTAAGTGTGGCAGGGTTAAGACGAGAAACTGCCGTCGATTTTGGCACTAACCAACCCAGCCCGGGTGTGGAACGACGACCACTTCAAAGCCAATATGTGTTGGAACTAGCGCAACGAGAGCTGGTTGATCGAAAATTGTGATAATGTTTTAAAAAATACATTAGTCTCCGTGTTTATAATAATGCTCCTTCAGTTGCTTATAACACTTTGTTGAACAACTAAGTTCCAAATGGAAAACTTACCGAGAAGTTTGAGAATTCTTCAACATTTTATGACAAACGAGTTGATACTGATGTGTGGACCAAGTTCTGTTGTTTGACTGGATCGGTCCACCGCCAATTTTCTTACCTTCTATGCTGGCTTGGTGCGAATTCGGTCTTAGGTGAAACAAGAAGATCACCATGAAAGAACCCATAATTACCTGAAACAAAAGATACATACTTATTAAATAATGCGATTTATTGAAAAATATGTTAGAATGAAAACACGTCTTCATCGCGGTGTGGGTAAGGATGGATACTAGGTAATTTGTGAGCACATGAATATATCTTTAAAGAAAATGGCGGTTTACAAAACATAAATCTAGTTCCACTTCCTCCGCCCCTTCAGGAAGCCACGTACGTGTAATATTATTGATTACAGGGTGCGCCCGCCCAATCCCATTTGAATTTCCAATGAGCTCGTTAGATCGGCCCGTTCTCGGACACCCCGTATAAAAAACTCACTCCTTTTCGCTGATTGTGCACGATTGCAAATTCGGTAGAATTACCTAAATCACTCTCTTTATGTAAACGATTTGTTGAGTAATCTCCCGAATCACTGATAGCAGATTCATTCGCTACCAAATCTTTTATTTAGGCTTAATCTGAACGTTTTTTAGAGACAATTTGCAGACCAACTGCTCGTCGAGATTTTTAGCGGAGGTTTATTTCGTTTCATTCATTTAATGTTTTGAAGTTTGAACTCTGTTTCAACTTAGTTCGGTATTTCGCTTGCTTCTGTATTATTCCGTTTTTGGTTTTTAGTCGTCCAACTAAAAATAAAGCAAGTGAATAAAATAACCACTGAAATATCATTTAAAAACATTGGCCTATAGTTCTAAAAATTTAATTCGTAGAAATGTTTTTCGCCTTAAACTGCTAAAATACCAATAAGCCTGAACCTCGGGTTTGAAGTTTTCATAATAAAAGCATAGCGAGCAAGCAGAATAAGCTGCACAGTGGCTGCCATAGCACCAATATAGCGCAGTAGGAGTTTGCCACTCTTAATTAGAACCGGCTCTAGGGGCGAACTTCGATTGCGCTGTCAAAAATCCGAAGAATTATACCACTAGTAAAATAACTTGTGCGATTTTAGGCTTTATCGGCACAGTTCAGGCGTATTAGCGAATTTATACAGCTTGAATGCAATATGCTGCCGATCGCGCCTCTAGTTGGTGTAGAACGCAGCGCTTTTATTAAAATCGGTTTTTATTTATTGACGATTCGAGGTTGCCAAGGATTTCTCTTGCAATACGTTTTTGGAGGGAAATTGATCCCATTTTTCAACGGCCCGAACCCCGATATTTCTATGAAATTCATGCCGGCCTGACGCAGGTGTGAAGTGGTTTTCAAATCAAGAACGCCGTTTCAATTGTCAAGGTTACTGTGATTTCTTTCTTGCTGGAAATTGCTCTTCTTTTCTTTCTTTTGTTTTTGTAGAATTACTTTGCCGATTGTGAACTAGGAACTTAGGTACTGCCATGTACTAACTACAACGTAATTGTACCTACTAACGTATGTAATGAGGTTTATTGTCCAAATAATAAAATCTTTCATTTCAGCAAACAATTTTGAAATAGAATCGAGTTCAATATTTTCATTTTTGTTTTAGTAAATTTGTTCAGATTCATTACTATTTAATACCTACCTCTCAGTGAATACTGAGTATGTACATATTTCAAAATTCAGTGTCACACTTAAACTATCTAGCACGCAATAAATAGTTATACCTCCACCCACGCACAAAACGCACTTATTTAAATTAACGCTTTTAAGATTTATTACAATCCCATTTATTATTTTAATTACTGCAATCGATACGATTTTAGGGTTCCGTAGTTAAATCGAGTAGTGTTTGAAGTATAAACGTAGAAACTGATTTCCAAACCCTAAATTAACTGAGGCTCGTTCTTATAAAGCTATCTTAAGATTGAGAGACATATTAAGTATGGATTTGATTTCAAATTGTAAACTTTTATTTGCTTATGTATCTACTTTTATGTTGTTGTTTGTAGAGGAAATAAATACTTTTTTTATTATTTTATTATTATTTGACAGATCATAATGTACTGAAATGACATTTCTGATATGAACTCATACTGGCTGTCAGTCTCAAGTGCTGATTATAAATACGGGCCTTAGGTACTTATACCAACTTCTCTACCTAAGAACCCACCTGTCATGTAAGTTTCAAATCATTATTCTTTTGAGCTATTTTTATGGTCATAGAACCCTTAACTGTCATGCCCGACTCTCTCTTGTCCTGTTTTTTATGGTAAGTAGAGTTTTTATTAAGCGTGAATCAATTAATTGTTTCCAGTATCAAATGACTCGGTTAGTTCATTAACTATGTCAATTAAATACTGACCAGAGGATTAACCACATAGCCGTATAAAACTTTAGTTCGGGCATAGTACGGGTCTATTAATTTAGGTAGAGTTCTATATATTTATTAAATCAGTTCACTATGACCATTAAACACTAGGGGCCGTATTTATAATCAGCTCTCATGAGTGGCAGCGAATTTGAGTTCGTATCAAAAATGTAATTTCAGTTCAAACTGGCCTGTCAAATCCATACTTAATATTGCTCTCAAGTTTGATATCGCTTCATAAATACGAGCCTAGGATTAGATAAGATTTTTCGAAACTGAATCCCACCAGACCTTACTTACTGCAGAACTGCATTCGTAGTCAGAGCTTACGATCCGGAGGTTCTGGATGCGATTCCCAGGGGGGAACACAAAGTTGATATTTGTAAATTTATCACTTTGTGAGATTTTCCCCAGTTTGGTTAGGACAATGCAGGCTGAATCCAACTGATTGGCTGGAAGAAAACGGTTTCCGTGCTTCAAAGAGCACATTAAACAATCGCTCCCGGTCACTGTTTCTAATAGTGGTCGTTACAGGTCGATATTGGTCCACATCCATAGGAACTACCTTAAAAACCCTACAAGTGACCCCGGGTGGTGCTAAAGGTGCAACAAAACCGGCTGCCGCACTGTCCCTTGGACCTAGCAGCAAATAATACGATACTAAAATACACCTTCTGTAGAGGTTTGTAATCGTGACTCTGAACTGTAAACCTAATTTATTTTTAAAGTCAACGACCCTAGCTGCATTTAGAAACAGTTTAACACTGGTGCATACGCTTCAACTGGGTGATTAGTTTTTCGTATAAATAAATACCTGATTCTTCCATGCTGTACTGGAAGCGAGAGAAAAACATAGAATGTCCCAGCTGCATATCCTCTCAGGCATGCTGTAAAAACCAGCTAAGGGATCCGAGAGTTTCAGTATATTGCAATTTAGGCGATTGGCTGACATCCTGTCACTACAGCGATATACCTACATAACTACGAGTATCTTAAATAACCCCTTAAAAACTTTGTCAGACGTGGCGGAACGACCTTTTTTTAGGTTGTTTACGCTCTGCCTACCCCATTAGAGATAAAGGCGTGATGTATGTAGATACCTGAGGTAGTTAGCGAGTCACATTACAAGCGTCAGGGGAGCAATTCATTTAATTCTTAATACTATAGTGATCTAAGTCAAGAGTACTTATACGGGTTAATGAGGTCTCTACTAATTCATAGTCACGGAAGTGCTCCCCAGGTTATAAGACCGGTGCGTAGGGTTGTAGTGATATCGATTGTATTGTAATAGTTATCGATAAACTAGAAACATTAACTGTGATGTTTTTAGGATCAATCGAATGTACCTACATCAATATTATATATTTTTGGGTGTGGGATGGATCTACCTCCTGTTGGTCCACCCTGGGCAACGGCAATACAGGCTTTCCTATGAATAAGTCCGGCTGAACGATCCCAACAAAGCGTTGTCCTCAAGGAGCCGCCTGGCTCGAGACCACCTCTTCACCGGAGTGAAACTCCGGTGAAGAGGTGGTCGCTAAACAGCTTGCTATGATCCGTGAGTGCGGGAGAGTGCGAGTGCCATAACAGGCTGAGCTTGCTCCATAGTCGACTCTATCACTGTGATTCCTAACCTTTTCTAAAGCAAACTCATTCAATATCCATACAATAAAACGTGTACCGCCATAATTACTCATACATACGTACATTCTATCAGGCCTGTATCCCTAATGGGGTAGGCAGAGCGTCAATGGTCGTTCGGCCACGTCTGACAAAAAGGGTTGTTTAAGGTAGATTTTTCTATTGCTGTAGTGACAGATTGTCAGCCCATCACCTAAATTACAATACACTGAAACCCTTTGAAACCCTTAGCTGATTTTTACGGAAAGATGCATTTGGAACATTCTATGTTTTCCTATCGCTCCCAGTCCAGCATGGAAGTTTAAATACTCACTTATCGTTATTAAATAATCATTAGTAAGTGCCTCTCTGATTGAATATATCGTCATCACAATGATTTAATTCAGTTCTTGAGCTAGTGTCTTTACACTTCTACCGGACTCTGGCAGATGAGGTAAGTTTTATGACAGTTTTGTCATCCACGTACAGTATTAATACTTCTGAAGTAGGTAGCGGAAGGCCTCGCCTCACTTATGTCACACTCATTTGACTTAAATAAGAATTGATTGATCTTTTACCGATTTTTGTTACCATGAACAAACTATGATTTATCGATTGTTTTACATTTCAGCACATCACTAGTCCCTTCCACCGGATTCTCGCAGATGAGGTAAGTTTTATGACAGTTTTGTCATCTACGTACAGTATTAATACTTCGGAAGTAGATGGCGGAAGGCCTCGCCTTGCTTATGTCACACTCATTTTATTTAAACAAGAATTGATTGATCTTTTACCGATTTTTGTTACCATGAACAGGCTATGATTTATCGATTGTTTTACATTTCAACACATCACTAGTCCCTTCCACCGGACTCTCGCAGATGAGGTAAGTTTTATGACAGTTTTGTCATTTACGTACAGTATTAATACTTCGGAAGTAGATGGCGGAAGGCCTCGCCTTGCTTATGTCACACTCATTTTATTTAAATAAGAATTGATTGATCTTTTACCGATTTTTGTTACCATGAACAAACTATGATTTATCGATTGTTTTACATTTCACCACATCACTAGGCCCTTCCACCGGACTCTCGCAGATGAGGTAAGTTTTATGACAGTTTTGTCATTTACGTACAGTATTAATACTTCGGAAGTAGATGGCGGAAGGCCTCGCCTTGCTTATGTCACACTCATTTTATTTAAATAAGAATTGATTGATCTTTTACCGATTTTTGTTACCATTAACAAACTATTATTTATCAAAAGTTTTACATTTCAGCACATCACTAGTCCCTTCTACCGGACTCTCGCAGATGAGGTAAGTTTTATGACAGTTTTGTCATCTAAGTACGGTATTAATACTTCGGAAGTAGATGGCGGAAGGCCTCGCCTTGCTTATGTTATACTCATTTGACTTAAATAAGAATTGATTGATCTTTTACCGATTTTTGTTACCATTAACAAACTATTATTTATCGATAGTTTTACATTTCAGCACATCACTAGTCCCTTCCACCGGACTCTCGCAGATGAGGTAAGTTTTATGACAGTTTTGTCATCTACGTACAGTATTAATACTTCGGAAGTAGGTGGCGGAAGGCCTCGCCTCGCTCATGTCGCATGCAATTAAATTACAAACGCTTTTATTACACATTTCACGCTCTTGTGTGGCGGTTTTCACGTGGAAATAAATTTATCAACGGCAACGTATAACCTTAATGTTGTGTCGCAAAATTATTAATTTTATTTCAGGAGCAATGACCTCGGGTATTCAATTTCTTCATTGTCATTATTTTTGGTTTGAATATACGGCAAAATCTGGGCCGAGACGCTAATTTTGAGAGATTGGCAACCAAGGGAGAGAAATCAAAATTGGAATATTTGCAGATGACTATAAATAAGGTCAAATTGACCAAGAAATACTTAATATTCTACGTAAATGCCAAATCTAGAATTATGATGCGTCCGATGTGAGGTACGCAGTATCGAAAAGTGTCTTATTCTAATCAAAGGCGCGATGCCACACGTTGCCGTGTCACGTTGTGCATGCCTTGCATTTCCTTAAACCGATGCGATCGATGACCGGTGGAAAAGGGAGGGCTATGGTACATAATACGCTTATAAACATACGATGTACAATGGAGGGAGAAAATATTTAGATAATTATAAAACATTAATCTCAAAGCAGTCCATTTTTGTAGATTGTTATTGTACTTACTTAACTAACTTCTCTATAAGTATTTTAAGTTTGTTAAACAAACTGCCTAGTTCATTATTCCCCTTACAATTTAAAAATACAGCCCAAACCGTGCATTAAGGCTACAAAAACAGCCGATATTGAATTAAAAGTAAGGGTGGTTTCACAATGTAAACAAAAACGCAGACACCAACCTGCCAGTGGCTTGATAAGGCCACGCTCACCGTAGCTTTACTTTGTTTACAATGTTCAGGAAAAAGGTAACCACTAGATAAAGCACGAACGTGGAAAAACATTTCTAGTCTTTTGAAGCTGGTTCCAATAATTTATCAACATTTTGCTAAGCTGTAGGCTTTTAAGGTGTATCCCAACGGCAGATGAGCAGGTATATAACAAGATATTCAACCATCGCCCGTAATGTCTAAGAATATCGTTCAAATCAGCGCGTGCGACGGCGTAGTGGTTACGTCCGTGGCCACGTCAAAAATGTGCGAAAATGCACAAAAAAGCTAGTTTAGAAGGAATATCAAATTTACTGATAAAAACAGCATTAATCCCAGATGTTTTTTAGCATACTTATTAATGAACATCATAAATAAATTTCTTAGAAATAAATTATTTTCGATTTTTCCAATAATTCGTTTAGTAAATAAGCTCTTAAAACAACCATTTGCCGTTAGGAATCACCTTAAATGGCTTGTATGTATGGAGCTTCATTACCTAAGGGTAGCAACATACAGGCGTTACTTACTGCGCGCAAGGTTACTTTTTGCATTGCCTACAACACATCATGTGTCACGATACACTCCAGCGATGAACTCTTCGTCGGCGCTTCCCTCTGCCTGTACGTAGAGCGTAAGGACACGCATGTGTGTTGTAGGCAATGCAAAATGATAGCATGTTGATCGAAACGTTGCGCGCAGTAAGTGACGCCTGTGTGTTGCTGCACTAAGTAATTAGTATTCTTCTGTCGAGTGGGTATCGAGTCCATCGACCCGATAAACCCTGGTGTCAGAGTTTTTAAACCGCCTAGTAGCACAACTATCAGGCCTCTGACATGGTATGAGTAACGACCACTATCAAAGACAGCAACCGGGACCAACGGCTTAACGTGCCCTCCGAATCACGAAACTTCTTCTTTTTCGGACAATCAGGTGATTCGGCCTGCAATGTCCTAACCCAACTGGGGAAAAACTCACAAAGTGATAAATTCTCAAATATCAACTTTATGTGTTATCGAACCCAGAACCTCCGGATCAGGAGTCAATGGCACTAGCCACTAGACCAAGGAGGCAGTTGTAGTAATTAGTATTGAGCTCTGCCATTCAAGAAGAAACTTCATCAACATTAACCTGAAAATGAAGACTTGAGTTACGACTAACCATTAGATCTATTATTGCAATCACCATCGCATGACTGCATATATAATCACGTTTTTTTTCCTAATGGGGTTATTTAAGATAAGATTTTTAGGTATATAGCTGTAACTAATTTGCCAACTCGTATCATTTATTTTTGAAATGTGTTTTTGAACAAAAAGACATGAAACTTTTTTTACCTTTATTATAAAACTGAGTTTGAAATACTGTAAGAAGTGTTTTTTTCCGGTAATGCTTTTATAACGTAAAAGTAAGATAAAGTTAGGATATGGAAACAGAATCCTTGGCCATTAAAAAATACGTCATCAAGCAGAGAGCAATAAGCAAATGAACGCGCGGTATCTAGTGTTCAGACATTCTGTTATCGGAGCGGGTAGAGGTAGGGTTGCCAACTTTTACAGTCTCGTATTTATAAAGATATTTCAAGATTGAGAGCAATATTAAGTATGGATTTGACAGACCATTATGTACTGAAGTGATATTTCTGATATGAACTCAAAGTCGCTGTCAGTCTCAAGTACAGATTCTAAATACAGACCACAGTCTCTGAAATTCTAAGTTATACTTACATATAATCACGCCTTTATCCCTAATGGGGTCGGCAGAGCGTGAACGACCTAAACAAAGGTCGTTCTGCCACGTCTGACAAAGTTTAGAGGGTTATTTAAGATATATTTGTAGGTATATTGCTGAAGTGACAGATTGTCAGCCCATCACCTAAGTTACAATATAATAAAACCCTCGGATCCCTAGCTAGTTTTTACAGTATGCCCGGGAGGAAATGCAACTGGCACATTCTATGTTTTTCTCTCGCCCCCAATCCAGCATGGGAGTAAATTTTATGTTTTAGGTACGAGTAATTATCTTGCAATGGGTTTGCTTCGAATCGACGATGGATGAGCATGAGAGATGAGGATGGAGCGTGCTTATCCAGAAGCTAGAAGTGCACGGTGACATAGTCACATGCCAACCGAATAAACTGGAGTACCAGCAGGTTAGCTGGAGAAAATCTCTTTTCTTACACAAACTTTCTCTAGCTACTTATATTTTTTTAAAGTTTTGATTCGTAAAAGGACATCATAAAACCTTTATTAATTTAAATTTTTACATTTACAAACATAAGTATATTCACGCCTTTATCCCTAATGGGGTAGGCAGAGCGTAATAACTTTTACAGGTCGTTCCGCCACGTCTGACAAAGTTTTGAGGGTTATTTAAGATAAATTAGTAGGTATATTGCTGAAGTGACAGGTTGTCAGCTCATCGCCTAAATTGCAATATACAGAAGCCCTCGGATCCCTGAGCTGATTTTTACAGCATGCCCGGGAGGAAATGCAGCTGGCACATTTTATGTTTTTCTCTTGCTTCCAGTCCAGCATGGAAGACATTACATTTACCACTCTCTTATTTCTGGCAGGCAGGTATTTTAACTTTACTCACATGCCAATTTAAATTTATTATTTGAAATAGAAGTAATAGGTATGTATGTGATCTTCTGAAATTTGCTGTCGTGCGCATTGTATAGTAACTTACAACCACAATATTTTCTTCGTATATTTTTCATAAAAAATCTCCAGTAGCCCTGGTAGCGCGACGGTAGCAGATACCATCGCGCCCGACCTAATTCGATTCGCCAAGTCCGATCCCGCCTACCCCGGCCAAACGGACGCTATCCAAAGGGGGAATGTTACTGCCCCCTTATCTACACTTAAACATGCAAAGTCCGCTTGGATCACGACAATCAATTCGCAATTTCGCTGTAGCGCGAACTAGAGTTAGCTAGCTCACGATGCCGCTTGGAACGAAAATATGAGTACCTCTAGATTGCTACCTATATGGCATTTTGTTTCAAGTGGCGTGGATTTTGGGTATAAGGATGGGGACTGTTACTGTCCCCTTATTTACACCAAAACATGCAAAGTCCCTTTGTATCACGACAATCAATTCGCAGTTTCGCTGTAGCGCGAACTAGATTTAGCTAGAAGACGATGCCACTTCGTACTGAAACATAACTACTTATCTATATTATAGCCTCTTGTTAGGAGTACTTAGTACTTATATCATTTTGTTAGGAGATTTACTTGCATAGATTTTAAATGAAGATAGGGGGTATGTTACTGCCCCCTTATCTACACTTAACCATGTAAGTCCCCTTAGATCACAACAGTCAATTCGAAATGTTGCTGTAGTGTGAACTAGATTTAGCTGAAAGCTGTCGATGCCGCTTTTAGCTACTTCTAGACTGATATATACTTACATGGCTTGAAAATTTAATAACGTAGGTAGATTTTAATGTCAGTGTTCCTACTTCATAAAATACTGTATGCCGTTTACTTGAAACAGAGTGTTCAAAAATAACATTTTTTAAACAATTATATTTTTTTGAATTTTTCTAAATCATTTAGCTAGCCCGACATAGCAAACCGTCTTTTCCCGTCCAATTTTCTAAATATTCTTTGCTATAACCGTGGATAAACACAAGATAGTACACTTTATATGGGAAGAAGGTACTTTTCGTCGCTTAAATATTTACGTGGCAACCTCTTTAGAACTTGTTTGTTTACGGCTATGGGTCTATTGTCTTGTAAGGGCAGAAGCGGTGCCATCAAGTGATACAATTTATAGCAAACCTTAAAGATGGTAGACAGTGAGAAGGCGGTTACTACGCATTCTCGTTTAATACTGAGCATAAAAATATCTACAAGTGGAAAATCTTACATTTATACACAACATTACGTTTATCATACTTGTTGTCAAGACAACAAGTATATTTCTGGAATGAGCGTCAACAGCCTTTTAAAATCCCATTCTACCAACGGAACTACCTACTCAATGTATTACCGTACCTTTTATGATTATTATCGATTTTTATATAAATTATAACTCATTGTTATTTGGTATGGTGCAATGGTGGTGGTGTAATAGAGTCCGATGGTGTAGTGGATAGAGCCCGATGGTGTAGTGGATAGAGCCCGATGGTATAGTGGATAGGGCCGCTGCCTCCTGAGCAGGAGGTCGTGGTTCAAATCCCACCATATACGAATGTGTTTTTCGGTTTTCTAATTTCATATGTACGTTTATTCGGTGCTTTTTCCGAGCTTCGGAAGGCACGTTAATCCGTTGGTCCCGGTTAATATCGTTTAATACCATAGATATTAGTCGTTAAGCCATGACAGAGGCAAATGCTAAGCATTGGTTGCTTGAAAACTCTGACCTAATCTAGGATTGGATCTGGTTTCCCTTCTGGGTTGCGGAGGTCAGATGGCAGTCGCTCTGTGTAAAAACCAGTACCCTCGTTCAATCTCCTAGATTAGGTAGCCAACCCCGTGAGATACGGGATAAGGCTAGGGAGATTATTTAGTATGGTGCTCTTCATCATTGTACAAGATACATATTGTACCTAAATTTTAAGTTATAGGTACACAACGCCCGCCTAATATCACTACCAGTAACAATTAGGTACTTGCGGAAACAGATACCAACTTATGCGCTATTGTTCTAAGCTAACAAGTCATCGACCCAACTTTTACCGTAAAACCAATGTTAGTCCAAGATACTTGACTGTTATCGATAGAAAACTTCCTGTACAATGTTCCGATTCATTACGATAATGAGATTCTAGAAAAATACATCGGAATGGAAAGAAAACAAACCGAAGAAAGCCATTCATCAAGGTGGAGCGTCTATTGTGTGAGTAAAGAGGGCTGTGCTAAAAAGTAAAACCTAGTTAATACTGTAGTAGGGATATTTGTGACTAGCACTCACAGTGCTATTTTAGACGAACACAATTTCAGTCTTACATACATGCATACATATAAACACGCCGTTATCCCTGTGGAGTGTGCAGAGCGTAAACCACCGAAACAAAGGTCGTTCCGCCACGTTTGATAAAGTTTTGAGGGTTATTTAAGTTAGATTTGTAGGTATATTGCTATAGTGACAGGTTGTCAGCCCTTCGCCTAAATTACAATATAGGTACTGAAACCCCCTTATCCTTTAGCTGGTTTTTACAGCATACCCGGGAGGAAATGAAGCTGGCACGTTCTTTGTTTTTCTCTCACTCTTTTTAGTTTATTATATTTTCTTGCTGAGTATATAGAGTCTGTTGATAAAAAAAAGTTGGAAAAGAATAGTACAGTATCGGAAAGAATGGGGTATAAACAAATGGACCCAGTAATATAGGCTAAATAGATACATAGATTTTCTACCTAAAATATCTTTATTTTTGTTTCTCGCACACACAAAACTAAATACTACTTTCTTCTGGACGTAAAAATAATATTTAAATTAACTTTTCACAGAAGAAGACTTAAAACTTCACATGAATTTGATATTTTACCCAAGGGCTGATGGAAGGCCACGCTACGGTATGGATTTCCAATCTCCTGGGTTCTGTTATAATCACAAAATAAATCTAATCTTTACAACTGTACCTGCAAATCTTCAGTATACCGACAGCGGTGTCAGCTTGCATTGTATGTAAACTGTTTTCTCCACAGTGTTTGTCGTCGAAAATTTATCTTTTACCCGGTTCTGAGTAGTCGTGGAGATAGTGGCGTCGCCCGAGACGGAACCCGGGTTGCCACACTTCCGAGCCAGTAACGTCCGCGTAATTAATTCAATGATCGTCCGCATAATGACTTGCATGCGGTGGCAAGGGGGTGGCCACTACCGCGCCACGCTAATTTCCACCGCGTTAATGAAGGAAATTTTCCCTAGAAAACCTTTTTGCTACACACACGCGAAGATGGAAGCAAGCCACCATTTTTGGCACTGTCACCCGTTAAACGTAGCGCACATTAATCTCCCGCTTCCGCAAAGATTGCATTTTAAAATTTCAGTTCGGGAAACAAATGTTTGTAATGTTTCATTTCGGAACGGAATTGAAATGGAGCGGTCCTGTAATAAAAAAAATCTTTATATCGACGGTCGTTTGAGCGGTCAAGTTGGCAGCAATGTGGCGAGAGTACAACCCGTTATTTCTCATTATGCAGGAGGGATTTTCATAACAACGTTCGGGTCTTGTACAAGAGGAGACCGCTTTAGGCTACTTAGAGAGCCATTTGCAGAGAGATTGGTCCGACCTACGAGGTAGGTAGATTGAGGAACTTCGAAGATAACTTGCTCCAAACTTTGCACATTTTGACGCTGCAATACTTGGATAAGGTAAACTGACTGCCGTAATTAAGTTAGAGACGTTCAAACACAGCTTAGACTCATATTAATTGTAGATTAGATAGAGATAAAGTTAATCACTTTCAGCACAAGTTTCTGGTAACTTCGCGGCATTCGTAAGTCGTCCTACAAAACCGCACATTGAAATACGACACAAGGTAATTCTCCGCCCGTGAACCCTCATAACTGAAGCAAATATAATCAAAATAAACCCCACTTTATTTCGCGCGCAATACTTTTATTCCGTTTCCATCTCTCACTCGGTTCATGGTGATACTCGTATTTTGACATAAAATTACACGGCTCGGCGAGTTAAGGGCACTAGACCGTCAGAATGGTTCAAGTTTATTTTATAAGCCTTTTTATGAGTCGTGGCACTTAGGATGAATCCACTTTCGGTGCGAATACGTTAGTAACCAACGTGAACTCCGTACATAAAATTAGATAGACTGCTTAATATTCATACATTTTGCTCAAGTTTAACCCAGCGGTGTTGACTATTCCGCCTGCATAAATATCCCTGGGAAAACTAGCTGAGCACGAAATATCCTTAATAAGATTTAAATACCGGTCCGACTTACAAAGTTTGTATCTGGTACATTTAATAACGGTCGAAGTTTTCGCTCCTTTCACGGCAAATGTAGTGAACGTGTTGGTGGTAAGGGACCTCCATTAATTACGTCACTCTTGGGGAAGGGTGACGTCGTGACATGGTGTGACACGAAGGAGTGGTAGGAAGGAGTCACAACTTTTGTAAACTACATACATCGCGTAAACTATGAAAATCAAAACGAAATCTCCAGATAGATTTGGTACTGTTTGAACTTCTGCATTTCTATATTTTTTTGTTTTTGCATTATCATTTTCGTTTTTCCTTTTCCTATCAAATAGGTCAATATGTGATTGATTGACTTCACTATTTTTGTATCGAAAAGTGTTGTAAGAAGATGGAAAGCCAGTTTAAATTGTAAAATTTGTTTGAGTATCGCAAATACATAGATATAATTTGTGTAAATAAAGGGAAAAATAACAGTAATATAAATGAAAATGAATTAATTTTCAGCATTTGCTAACAAAAATAATTTTATAACCACAATGTCTTATATCCTCTGAAACTATAGTCTGTCGTATCGTACCAGTAAATTGATAGACAATCCCTTAGTAAATGCATTGAACAGGCCAGCTACAGAATATCGAACAAACTTTGATGACCCTAATGGTGCAGCGAAACAAAAAAGGTCATGGAGCAGTCACGAACCTTCTAGATTAAAATTTGAGTTGATGACGCCTTAATGACGGGGTCGGGACATGTCGCGGTGTGCAAGAGACAGTTCAGACCAACCGCATTGTAACTGCATCGTGTATTGATTCCTGACGCAGAAGAGGTAAGAAAATAAGTTAGAGCAGAAATAGAGCAGAAAACAATACTATATTATTATATATTATTCATAATTCCTAGAGTTCACTTTCACAATTTGATCAGTTCAAGCATGAATCAGGCCCGCATTGATAAACAGCACTTGATACTGACGTATAGTTTGAGTTCGTATCAGAAATGTCATTTCAGTACAATGTAGCCTGTCACATTCATATTTAATATCGCTCTCAATCTTGAGATCGCTTTATAAATATGAGCCTAAAATTGATCTGTCTTGGAAAATATCAACTAAATAATAAATAAACACTTATAGAGTTCGTGTACTCTTCCCAAATGACTTCTGCGCTGATGAGTAGGTATTTTAATATTGAAAACGATCTGTATGGGTAGATTGCGTTAGTACCTACCCTACCTCTCATTATCGACAATACCAGGTGTAAGGGACAGCGTCCCATAAACTGATAGGAGTTGCTCAGTACACCTGGTATACAATTTGCCTTTTTTCAGGACTTTGCAGTCAAGCTGCAGTCCGTCTCTACAAACAATAGTGCGGTGCACAATTTCCTTGAAAGCATTGCATTACCTATGACTTATCATTACCTGGTCGACAATCAACAGGAACAAAGTAAGGCATCAAGATCTCCGAAATTAACATCCGTTGAATTGTTTTCAGTTTAGTTCACCTTTGATTACACTTTGATTACACCAGACACCTTTGATTACAATTACTTAGTAAGGCTTCTTTTTTTAAAATTTTATGTAGGTTTAACATATCATGAGTCATTCTTTTTATGGTGGTTATTTTATATTTTACTAGCGACCCGCCCCGGCTTCGCGCGGAAGGTATCAGTGTTTCTCTACTATATTATGCATGTACTCGTATTATACATATAAACCTTCCTCTTGAATCACTATATCCATTAAAAGAACCCGCATCAAAATCCGTTGCGTAGTTTTAAAGATTTATGCATACATAGGGACATAGGGACAGAAAAAGCGACTTTGTTTTTTACTATGTCCTGATTAGATTTCCGTAGATTCGATGAACTTTGTTGAGAGTGTATTTAAATGTCATAATAGCACAGCTGACAGGGCTCTTATATGGTTTGTGTGACGACCACTATTGAAAGCAGCCGAGCTAATACTTAGGAGATCCTACCTATAGGTGGCAGTAGTAAAGGCAATTAATCCAAATCAGGAATTAATCTAGTTTAGTCATGAATCAATACTAATCTTGCTACAAGTAGGTAACCAGATGTCAATTTAATATGGTTTGAATCGTAAACATAATTTACTGAACTACCTAACTACCTGTTTATTTCATGTCAAATTAATTATACTTATCGATCTGATTTATAGCTTTTTGATAAAGTTTTAATCAATGTAATAAAATAAGTATTTTTCGTCTTAGTTCTCCGAATCTGCAATTTTCCAAAACCCCGTCAAATAAATAAGATATTATGATTACACAACTATGTATTATCATTTCTTCCATGCTGGACTGGGAGAGATAAAAGAAAACATAATGTTCGAGCTGCCTTTCCTCCCGGGCATGCTGGAGAAATCAGGAAAAGGAATTCGAAGGTTACAGTGTAGGTATTGTAATTAAGGCGATGGACTGCGAACCTGCCCTCAATTTTTGCCAAACGTGGTGACGGTGCCTTTTACGAGGCGTTTTACGCTCTGCCTAACCCGTAAAGTGTGACTTTATATAGGTATATACGTATGTATATTTTGATCATCAACTTCCTTTCAACACATTCTAGGTCGCCTCTCAAAGGCTAGACTTATTGCGATCGAAGGCCTCGCAAAATTTAATCATTTGACCGGAGTCCGGCGCCGGCGCAAGTCCGCCCACGCATCGAGTGGCGCCAAACGCAGGCCAACCTGACTTTCCAATATTATAAGAACGGATACAGCAAACATTGCGCCTTGCATTACTCCGTATAGTCGAAACAAGAACTCCGTAAAGTCTTACTATAGTACCAGTAGTACTACGTACATACATACATAATACATAAAATCACGCCTTTATCCCTTACGGGGTAGGCAGAGCGTTAAACGCCTCGTAAAAGGCGCTTTCGCCGCGTCTGACAAAAATTGAGGGCAATTTTAGATTGTAATGTATATTGCTAATGTGTAGTGACAGGTTGTCAGCCCGTCGCCTAAATAACAATACACTGTAACCCTCGAGTCCCTTTTGCTGTCTTCTACAGCATGCCCGGGAGGAAGGGCAGCTGGAACATTCTATGTTTTTCTATCTCTCCCAGTCCAGCATGGAAGAAACTACTACTACGTTACGGAAAATGATTCGAAATATATTAAAAAAAAACACAACCAATAGAGAACGTGCATATAACATATTTTCAGTTCCTGAACCTATTGTCTAAAAACATCTTAAATTATGAAAAGAACAGTAAAAACAGAAATAAATTTGATCAAATAATCACCGAGATATACCATTATAAAGATAGACTATCTATCTCACTCTTCGAAACGACAATTTATATGGAATTAGTATGGCGCTCCTGTCTTATGACGTCACATGACAGTTCGGACCTCTCTTTTTAACTAACAACTTTAAGGCATTATAACTCTTAAACTAATGAATATTTTGCGAAAATTCCTTCACATCCATACATGTATGGTGACAATAATTCTTACGAATAGTTTTAAAAAAAACATGAGTATTCCCTATTATGATACTGTGAAATTGTAAGTGCTTACATCCATAGAGGAAGAAATAGATTTAATATGCACGATTGCAGCTGAAAAAGCGAAGCACTCGTAGTCTTGAATACATTGAAAATATTTCTTTCATTGTCTTTCGGCCTTCCATTTTTACACGAACATCCTACATTGCCTTATTTCTGACCAGTAATGTATTACTAAGTATAAACTCTCCGCGCCATGTCGCTTCTTATTTAACTCGTAGCACAATATAAGAACGAAACGTCGACTAGTGGAAACCACATTCTTTAGGATTAGCGTATACCTTGTAATTATGCCTCACTTCAGACTCTATCAGGGTTTGTGAAATGTAATCGTAAATCTGATGGCACTTGCATAATGATGACAAGAAATATTTATCTACATAATGAGCAAGTTATACACCACGTAATATGCTGGCCTGGGAGCCTGGGAGTAAGAATAAGATAAAACGAAGGGAGGGGCGCAAAGTGCGAGTTTCTCATGCTTCTTCTTCATTGTGATATAGTTTTATTTTATTTTCTTCTTCTTATCGTATCGATCCTAATGGCTTAGATTAATTTCGACCAGTACTCTGCCAAACGCACTGCGACATCAGTGGCTTTGTAAAGGTCTTCTTGGGTGCAAGATGAAGGGCACGCGGGGCAAGACAATAGATGTGACACAGATATAATTTTCTTTGTAATAGACTCGCTTGTGACTTTCTAAAAGTGTTCTTAGGTATCTATTTGGAAATAAATGATTTGACTTTGACTTTGGAGCGAGAGAAAAACATAGAATGTGCCAGGTGCAATATAAGCCTATACCTGTAATTTGCTGTTATAAGAGAACAAAAAGGGACGCCAATAATTTTAGTCAAGATTTAGTTAAACTTCCATGCTGGACTAGGAGCGTGAGAAATACATAGTGTGCCAGCTGCATCTCCTCCCGGGCATGCTGCAAAATCAGTTAAGAGATCTGAGGGTTTCAGTATATTACAATTTAGGCGACGGGCTGACAATCCGTCACTACAGCAATATAAAAATCTATCTTAAATAACACTCAAAACTTTGTCAGATGTGGCGGAACAACCATTGTTTAGATCGTTTACGCTCTGCCTACCCCGATAGGGATAAACATACATACATACATATAATCACTCCTTTATCTTTAATGGGGTAGGCAAAGCGTAAACGACCTAAACAAAGGTCGTTCCGCCACGTCTGACAACGTTTTGAGGGCTATTTTAAGATAGATTTGTATTGCTGTAGAAACAGTTTGTCAGCCCATCGCCTAAATTACAATATACTGAAACCCTCGGATGCCTTAGCTGGTTTTTACAGCATGCTCGGGAGGAAATGCAGTTGGCACATTCTATGATTTTCTCTCGCTCCCAGGCCAGCATGGAAGAATAGGGATAAAGGCGTGGCTAAATATATGTATTACCTTGATATCGGAAAGGTAGAGCCTAAAAGTTTATCGTGCGTGTGTTTGTATACGAATTGTCCCTGGAACCACACACAGATCACAATTAAGTTAAATCAGAAATCATCATTAGAGTTGCACAAGAAAACAATCCTTTATAATGATCCCTAATGAGATAGGCAGAGCGTGAACGACCTAAACAAAAGTCGTTCCGCCACTTCTGACGAAGTTTTAAGAGTTATTTAAGATAGATTTGTAGGTATATTGCTGTTGTGATAGGTTTTCAGCCTATCGCCTAAATTAGAATATATTGAAACCCTCGTATCCCTTAGCTGGTTTTTAAAGCATGCCCGGGAGGAAATGCAGCTGGCACATTCTATGTTTTTCTTTCGCTCCCAGGCCAGCATGAAAGAAATGATGATTACATTTACAATAGGTTATTATTAAAGTCCTTTAATAATATTAAGATAATGATGATGATCATCGATTCGAATTCAATATGTATTGACGACGCTATGATGTCATAAACAATGTGTTGGTTACGACTCATCAGCATCAAATTCAACTGGATATTACGTTATTGAACTCGATTCTAGATTTGCCGGTTTAAACTAAAATTAATATTTATTTTATTATTTTGATAGTGACAAATAGATTTTAATTTTAGTTCCATCCTAGAATCGAGCACATTCTCAACCTTTATTTTCTTCTTCGAAACATTACCTACTTCATCTGGCCATCTCCTTGATCACTAGGTGAAAAATGCAACATAATGCGTTCGATAGTTTTTGACTTTATCGCGTTTAGAAAAACAGACTCACTGCGAGTAACTTTATAAGTATTATAGAGGTAAATAACTGAATTTATACCTTACTTCCTATATCATTAAATAATGCCATGCTAAAGCGCTACTGAAACCTAAGCCACTGCAATAATATCGTATACCACCTTAGTATCTCTAGACTACCAGCTTCTAGACACGTCTAGTCTATTTAGTGTTTACGTCGCGTGGCAGACCGCAACACGGCACAATGGCCCCGATTCGGCGAAAACACTACAATAAGGACGTTTGTGCACTCAACCATATTAGGTATATTAGTATTCAATTCGTGTCAGAAATAAAACCTAATATGAAACATGCACAAGCTATCATAGAAATTACAAGAAAGGCCAAATCGGATACGAATCTAATATGGATGACTGCACAGACTCTCTAAGACTATACCTGATTTTTTTCTCATGACAGAACGAATGTTGAACGAAGTGAGAATGTTGGAAGGGGAAGACCTCGGCGAACGTACCGCGATCAAATTGGGGACGTTCTAGGGAAAGGTCAGGTCAGGAGTATCCTAAACCGACGAGCGTGCATGAAAAGATTGATGAATGTAGATGAAGCGAAAGAAGTTTGCAAGGATCGTAGCAAATGGAAAGATGTGATCTCTGCCTACCCCTCCGGGAAAGAGGCGTGACGTTATGTATGTATGTATGAGAGAACGAATGCCCAGCAGTGGGATGATGTAGGCTAAATAAGATAAGATAAGAGAGAACGAACGAGGACGGCACTATTGACCGAACTAATTATAAAACTGTTTGAATTCGTTCACAAACAAAGGATTAAGTCTATTTTTATACTGTTCCTTACCACGACTTATTTACTATCCAAAGATTCTAGAATTCTTGAGCTGGTTCACAGTGCCGCCCTTTTCCGTTCTCTCACGACAGAAAATGACCAGTATGTTCTTATTTTAGTTAGTTCGTGTTTCCATTGAATCAGGGCCAATGTGGCGTCCGGGTAAGAGCCCATGAAATAATAAACTGTACGACACCCATTTCAGCCCTATCGTCTTAAGCATCTGCTCACGCCAGCCTTATCAGGGCTTGTAAGTTTGAGGTTATCCGGTGAAGGACGCAGGACTGACAAATATTTTACGCCTCAGAATGGTCACTACAAGTTGCTAGACACGACTTAGTCTCGATTCTAGATACCACCGGCTAAAACTAAAATTAAAATATATCTGTCTGTCACTTTCAAAATAATAATAATTGAAAGAGGACATGCGATTTATACACTATGGTACACGCTTTGTCCGCTAGATTTTGACGCGCTTTTTTACGTTTCCCCAATATTTCTGTTAATTTTATCCGCCATACCATATAACGGCGGAGAAAAATGACAGATACCGCGTAAATCCGCCGAATATAATAAAACCCAGAGAGAATAGATCTCCTGTCCTTTTCCAATGCTTTTACTCCGAAAGTGACAAATAGATTTTAATGTTTGTTTTATCCGGAAAATCTAGAATCGAGCCCTTAGCTACCTACCAAGTGTAATGTTTTGCTTATATGCTGGACTTCAGTCCTGAAAACAAACGCAGGTGGACAGAAGCAAAAAAAATCACTTGCATCGTATTCCGAAATTAAGCATACAATTCAAAAACCAGTAAAGGGAGTCGAAGATTATATTATAGTGTTAATACATTTCGAGATAACAAACAATATTTTGCGCGACGCGGGCGAGACAACATAATCTATTATAACGTATTTAATTCTATTTTCGGTGCATTTAATTATCCGGTCTGCTTACCCCGTAAGGGAGACAAATATGATTTTTATTATTGTATGTACAGCGGCGTAGCAAACCACTGCATGGTACTAGGTATAAGCTGGTTAGAGCTTAAGAAATATAAAAAAGTGCATCGTTTGGCGACATATCACGGTAAGGGACGCGAAGCGGTAAAATCATCCCATAAAATACGTAAAAAAAATATACTGTAAAATATTATATTTTACCGTAAGACAGAGACCGATGGTGTAGCGGATAGGTCCGCTGCCTCCTGAGCGGGAGGTCGTGGTTCGAATCCCACCACGTACCAATGTGTTTTTCGGTTTTCGAATTATATATTTACGTTTATTGGGTGCTTTTTCCGTGCTTCGGAAGGCACGTTAAGCCGTTGGTCCCAGTTAATATTGTTTAATAAGATATTAGTCGTTAAGCCATATCAGAGGCCAGTGCTAAGCATTGGCGGCTTGAAAACTCGGACCTAATCTAGGATTGGGTCTGGTTTCCATTCTAGGTTGCGGAGGTCAGATGGCAGTCGCTCTGTGTAAAAACCAGTACCCTCGTTCAATAACCTAGATTAGGAAGCCGACCCCGTGAGATACGGGATAAGGCTAGGGAGATGTTGATTATATTTTACCGTAAATTACGGTAAGATTCGGTAAAAAACGACTACTAGAAAAATGCGGCAGCAACAGTGTGTTTTCAGACAACCATAAATACCAAGCCATGCCTTTATCCCTAATATGGTAGGCAGAGCGTAAATCGCATAGCAAAAGACGTTTCTAACAAGTCTTGAAAAATATTAAGGGCAATTTTAGATTGAAATGTTACTAGCCCCATCTTGAATTACAATACACTGTAGCTCTCGAATTTTTTTTGAGTGTAAAATAATAAAAGTTTCTATTAAAACGTCGTAAGTCATTTATATAAAATGACCGTAACATATGCGTATTTTATCGGCGTATTCGGTAAAATTACGTAATTTTGCATCCCTAGCCACAGCTTATCAGCACCATCAAGAGCATATATGTGGCACTTAGCTCACGTTTGAGGTTTTACCAATGAAAACAAGACAATAATATACATTTGAAAGGACAGGATTTAATAAAAATATGATATAGTTGAAAAGATATTGTATCATATTTTTGACATTCGACAGATAAATAGTTGGTATTTTTATTCGACATAAAATTTGTAAAAGATATAGGTAGTAAATATTTTACTGTATTTGTAAAGTCAAATAATGGAAAAAACCCTCAAATTAAAAATATATATAAAAGACACACAGAAAATTTTAAGAATTTTAGGTGATCATATTTCAAGTATATATTTTTTACCTAAATAGTATAATGTTTTAGACCTAAACCATTGCAACGACAATTTGCGACTTTCCTTTATCCATCCGTCGCCCCCGCACTTATCGCGAGCACAATCTGCACGTCACCCTCTATTACGTGTTTATGCTCACCTCCTAATGGTATAGCCCTTGTGTTACTAGAAGACCCCATACCCCAAGGGACTACAGTGTAGTAGCTTTGAAATTTAGACTACATGCGATATTCATAGCTTGCTACCAACAGGATTATTCAAACAGCACAGAAGCTAAGCCGTAATGGATGTTAGACGTCGCATGAATGCATTTACATAGAAGAACCAAGACGCCATCTAATGTTCTAGACTGCTATTACAGACTATAAAATAATAGTCAACCAAACGGTCCGCAAGCATGCTACCGTTTCGTAGAAAATTGATTTTTTGTCACACCATATTCACTTTGAACCCATTTTATTCGCATGCTAAAATAAAGTGAATAGACATGCTAAATTTTCTGTTTGGAATAAATAAATATTTAAACGTGGCTGTGAAACTATGTGAGTTTTATTTTAGAACTGAATTGAAAGCAGAATGTGCCAAAATTGCTTTGGGGCTCCTCCCATTTTGTGTTTCTGAATGAATATGTTAAAGAACTCAACTTTTGTTTTATTGCATTACGATAAAGTTTTGGAATCTTGTTAGGCCAAATGAAGTTATTATGGAAAACGTTTCGCTTGATTTGAGCGTCAGATTTTTTGTCGGCGCAGTAATTTCATCAATATCCAATCGATCTAAAATGTCGACTCATGTCGACCCTTGTAAATAATGTCTCATATCATTAGACCTCCTCAATAGATCGTCCTGATTTGACAAAGGTCGTATCCAATTTACTTATTGAAGGAAGACCTTTTGATATTTTATGAGAAAAATATGACCATCTTAAGTTAGTTACAGTTCAATACTTATAATATAAAGTGCTTGGTCATTCATTTACTACCTATATATATTTTAAAGAAAGAGTTTTCTCTTTTTACTACCTGGAAACGTATACATGCTATAATTTTCTTTCTTTTAAATATATTGTATGTAATACTTGGGTAGGATGCGGTTTCGGAAAACAAAGTATTTAACCGGGTTTTAGTTGTGTTTATTTAATTTTTAACTCGTTTCGGTCTCTTAAAATTTACAAACATTTCTATTTGTAAATAAATATTTATAAACAACATAGACATATTATTTTCTAAAAATACATGTCAAGAGAATGCATGCATTTCTTCAGTTCCCATTTTTGCCACACAATCTTTTAGTTGTCATGGTAACAATATTGTTTAATCAATAAAATGTTTTCAGAGATTTTAAAGAGAAATCGCTACATAGTATAAAACAAAGCCGCTTTCTCTGTCCCTATATCCCTATGACGGATGCATAAATCTTTAAAACTACGCAACGGATTTTGATGCGGTTTATTTTAATGAATAGAGTGATTCAAGAGGAAGGTTTTTTATGTATAATACATGCATAATGTAATAGAAAAACACTGATAATTTCCGTGCGAAGCCGGGGCGGGTCGCTAGTAATAAATAAATTCTAAATATCATACAGATAGATAAAGCTAGTGAAGCTATAAACATTAAATGTTGTTTCTCTATTTTCAGGTGAGGTTTTAATAAATAAGCAATCTTGATCACATTGTTATTTACTTTGATAAGTTGTATTAAAAATAATCCTCTATTTTCAGAGCATCGCAATTTTTGGTTTCATTTGCCAATAAATAGTCTTATATACATAATTCCTTTAAGCGACACTGCCTCTCAGGCAAATGTAACATTTATTGGATAACATTTTATTTGTATACAGCGTGAAGCGAACTACTCTCAAATGTGAATTTAATATTGCTCCAAACGTTCCTGCCGTCCATATTTTGCATTGCACTGTAGATAATATCACAAGTATGGACCCTTACGTAACTGGAACATGATTGGTTTGAAGCAGGTACTTCAAACACTCAGATGGAAACACGGCTGAGTGTATTAGCATACGAATTTGATGGAAATGAGAAATTCTTGCTCAAAATTGGTTATCCCTGGAACTGGTAAGCCAAGGCGAGTCGGTGAGAGCGCCGTTGTCAGTGAATTCAAATCCTCTATGTTAAGTTAGGTACCTATTTATTTCTAATAAGGTCCCGTTTCTAAAGCCTGTATTTATAATCAGCACTTGAGAATGACAGCTAGCTTGAGTTCGAATCAGAAATGTCGTTTCAGTACAAAATTACCCGTCAAATCCGTACTTAATATTGCTCTCAATCTTGATATAGCTTTATAAATACGGCCCTGAGAAGTTTTTCCGAATGCTCGTGAATCTGGTTATTGAATGGTAAAGACACATTGCAGAAAAACACAGAGTGCTTTTCTCAGATTTGACATTGTTTCTACAACCGATCATTGATCATAAACTTGAATAAATATAATAAAGATATACGCTTTGAGATTTTCGCGGTTGTTCATTCTTATTGTGACCATGAAGCATGTAACTGCTTTGAAATATCGAAGTAACAATAAATATAATCGCGGTAATAATCCCATTCAAAAGTATAACAATCTAATTATTGCGATGAAGATGTTATTTAATTTTTCTTTTATTTGAGATGAGTTTGCACTAAACTCTTATTTAGGCAATGTAAAGACGTTTTAAGTCTACGATAAAGCAGATTTACAAAGAAACTTCAAAGGCATTGGTATTTCTACTTACGGAGAATTAAAAACCGATACATATTCAGTTCTGATGAGAGGCACAGAATACTGAAAAGACAATACTAGCCGGCTTGCGGATGCTATTAAAACTTACCTTAGTGAAATGCCTCCGTGATCTAGTGGCTAGTGCCATGGATCCGGAGGTCCTGGGTTCGATTCCCAGGGGGGAAACACAGAGTTGATATTTGAAAATTTATCACTTTGTGAATTTTTCCCCAGTTTGGTTAGGACATTGCAGGCTGAATCACCTGATTGTCCGAAAAAGAAAAATATTTGCTTCGGAGGGCACGTTAAGCCGTCGGTCCCGGTCCCAGTCTTTGATAGTGGTCGTTATTCAAACCATGTCAGAGGCCTGATAGTTGTGCTACTAGGCGGTTTCAAAACTCTGACACCAGGGTTCATCGGGTCGATAGACTCGATACCCACTCGACAGAAGAAGAAGAAGTGAAATAATGGTAAAATAGCAAATCTACGTGAACCATAGAAAGTAAACACCATCAATAAGTCGAATGTCAATACAACTGCCGCTAGCAAACAATGGTTGAGGAAAGTCAGTAGTATCAACAATACTACTAAAACATACATACATATAATCACGCCTTTATCCCTAATGGGGTAGGCAGAGCGTAAAGGACCCAAACAAAGGACGTTCCGCCACGTCTGACAAAGTTTTGAGGGTTGTTTAAGATAGAACTGGATAATGCTGTAGTGACAGGTTGTCAGCCCATATTACAATATACTGAAACCCTCGGATCCCTTAGCTGGTTTTCACAGCATGCCCGGGAGGATATGCAGCTGGCACATTCTATGTTTTTCTCTCGCTCCCAGGTCAGCATGGAAGAACTACTAAAACATGGTTAGAGGCAAAAATCTCCAAGAAGTAAGGTCGATTTTAATATAATATTTTTTCTGAGAATTTGTTTTGTTTATTGTTTAGGTACTATACCTAAGAACCTACTCAATACCATTAATTTTGCAATTTATCTTATTGCAAATCTTCACTGATAGTTTCTAATAAAATGCTGTTTATAAAACAGCTACAAGATTAAATTTATGTACAGGATGGTTTCCAATATGATATAAATTAGAAAATACATAGACGTAAGTTTAACTGTACGTATAATTAGGGCAGTTACGTAAATGTTAAAGGTATCCAATTTCACCAAAAGAAAACCTTAATTTATGTCTTAAAGTAACAAAGTTTTTGATTGTTTGAGCCTTTTGATTGAGCCAATGAAAAGTTAAAGCCAATAGTATCAAAGAGATCGTTTAAGTATGACGTTAATTTTGTTTTAGAATGCGATCAGATTTTTTATAAAATAACAAAGACTAAGAAGACTAAGAAATAAGAGATTCTATTTATTGAGTGTTCTGCTAAGATACCTATGAACATAGAAAATTAAAAATGGAAAAATACCGTTCTTATCAAGGCCGTAACCTTTCTATCCAACTGGATTTAGACAAGATTCTATGCAAAAATGAATAAGGGTTATCCAATCTGATAAATCAACGACTACTCACTTGTTTATTTAACGGAGGTGTTAAACCTCAACGTTTCGACTCTTCACGAGAGTCTTCTTCATTGAAAGTGAAACGTCGAGGCCTAACACCTGCGTTTGACAAACAAGTGAGTAGTCGTTGATTTATCAGTAAGATTTCATTAGTTTTCCTTTACCTACAAACAGCCGTAGGACGTCCTGTATATATGCCAAGTACGCTCAAATCGCAATAATACTATGAAAAATATGTGTGTCCGTATTAGCATAACGCCACAACTTCATATGGAGACCGCTTGGAAACATCTCTATTTCTTACAATTTGCTCTAGAATTCCTTCTCATAAACGAGATAAACAGAATGTTAGAAAAGCTGGTTCGGCCTGTATAAAGTGGAGCATAGCGAGCAAATGTTCAATGCAAAAAAAGTATTATTGAATTGACACTTTACTTATACATGATACAGCGTGAATATACAATTCTACTATAGTTCCCAGCTTAATATTAGTTTTCAGCTTATTGATCAATGCGAATAGTACATTACTTTAGAAGTCCAAAAAAAGCAATTATGGTTCAATAAATTTGGAATTCTTCTCTATTATTTCAATGAAAACGAGACCTTATGTTGCGTTTTCAGCTGACACTAGTATAGTACTTATCTATCATTTGCGAGGAAACAACAACCACTTAAAAATAAACATCAAAGTTGCGATTTCTCCATAATATTTGGACTTTTAAATTTGCATGGCGCCTTTCACAGGCGCACATTCCATGCATTCATTCATTCTTCTGTTTTTTTTATATTCGCATTCTGCCTTTATAAAAATATTATTGAGAACTTTAAAACACCTAATAGTAGCGCATCGTGGACGTTGACAGTTATTGTTGTATTTTGGAGAAATTGCTGGCGTTTGCGAATTGGAGCACCAAAAAAAGTGAATGTAGTATTTTTTTAATAATAAAGCTTTTTCCGAGCATATATGAGATATATTTTTTTTCGTCTAAGTGTATTTTATTATTCAGGCATTTCATTCAAAACGTAGAAATTAAATTGAAACAAATAAAACTTCCTTATATGCCTTAACATTCAAAGTCCCAGCCAAATCGTTATAAAAATAATAATTATACATCATCATCTCCCTAGCCTTATCCCGTATCTCACGGGGTCGGCTACCTAATCTAGGGGATTGAACGAGGCTACTGGTTTTTACACAGAGCGACTGCCATCTGACCTCCGCAACCCAGAAGGGAAACCAGACCCAATCCTAGATTAGGTCAGAGTTTTCAAGCCGCCAATGCTTAGCATTGGCCTCTGTCATGGCTTAACGACTAATATCTATGGTATTAAACGATATTAACCGGGACCAACGGCTTAACGTGCCTTCCGAAGCACGGAAAAAGCGCCGAATAAACGTACATATGAAATTCGAAAACCGAAAAACACATTGGTACGTGGTGGGATTCGAACCACGACCTCCCGCTCAGGAGGCAGCGGCCCATAAAATAATAATTATACATGGTGTGCCTAAAACGCTCTTGATTACTTATGACTTATAAATTAATTCAATAACACGCGAAGTTTGCTCTAACATCATTCATATTTTTATCTTCACAAAAACCTTCGCTGCACTGTTAAGGCACAAAACCTTTAAAAAAACATGCCTACCTCAATTCTTGTTCTCGTTAAAGGAAACGTGACCTTACCTGGAACAATGAGGAATAAAATCAATTAATAAACAGCTAGTCAAATAGTTGTTGTCTCATTGTACATTTTTCACTAGACGGCACATCAGCGATATCGTCACGATACAGTGGCTCTGGTTTTTTATAAGGGCGATACCTAAAATCGTTGACGATATTGTCCACGCGCACAGATACACGCGCAAGTTATGTAAGAATATAAAACGCATGCAGTTTGGCAGGCCAACTACGATCCCGGTGGGAATCAATGCCGTACAGTAGCCGTGCCGGCAAGTGAAAAAGCATACCATATCATCATCATTCGCTTGCCCTTATCCCATTTACTTTGGGTCGGCGCAGTACGTTTTCTTCTTCCATTCATCCCTTTCAGCCGTCAATTCAACACTCACACCTGTTTTAGACATATCATCTTTCACGCAGTCCATCCATCCTTTCTTTGGTCGTCCTCTCCCAACATATCCATCCACATTCAAATTCATTACCCTTTTGCCTACCATAATATAATATCATAAATTTTGCATAAATTATCTCTTTCACGATATCGTCGACGAAACCGTTGCCGTTGCTGTAGACGTGCCATCTAGTGGATAAACGCCCGTTGTATCGTTCCATTGCCATATATCTTAGCCCCCGCATCATTGTTAAAAATACAAATAGACCTTTTGCTGTGGGTGGCAATTTCTGTTTTGACGCAAAAGATGAGCCTACGTTTTAGTCTTATTAGTAACTTGTTTTTAATTTAAGCAGAATCTTATTAGCTTATTTTGCGTGTGTTTTTGCGCAGATGATTCTAAAATATGTTGATTGTTGTACTATCTACATCGTCCAGAATTTCAAAATTGAAAACTGAAGTCGGTGGGTATTAATAAGCGAAGGTAGAGAATTTAATAGCTATAGATAGAATCTAGGTAAATGATCTAATTCAATAAAAACAGTATATGAATAGCCCGTTTTAAATTTCTACACGTATGACCATAACAATATTTCTAGTCATATCTAATGGAAGATAACTGTAAATAATGAATATAAAATAATCATAAAAGCGGAGCTGATTGCGGAAAATACCGCAACGAAACATAGGACGCCATTTTATTTTCACATTTATTACTTACCATATTTGTTTATAGAAAAGGTGTTAGTATAATAATATACATACATACTTTCTTCCATGCTCGACTGGGAGCGAGAGAAAAACATAGAATGTGCCAGTTGCATTTCCTTCCGGGCATGCTGTAAAAACCAGCTAAGGGATCCGAGGGTTTCAGTATATTGTAATTTAGGCGATGGGCTGATAATCTGTCACTACAGCAATATACAAATCTATCTTAAATAATTCTCAAAACTTAGTCAGACATGGCGGAACGATCTTTGTTTAGGTCGTTTACGCTCTGCCTATCCCCCGAGAGGGATAAAGGCGTGATTATATGTATGTATGTACATATAATCACGCTTTTATCTGTATTAATGTATGTTTATCCCTAATGGGGTAAGCAGAACGTAAACGACCTAAACAAAGGTCGTTTCGCCACGTCTGACAAAGTTTTGAGGATTATTTAAGATAGATTTGTAGGTGTATTGCTGTAGTACCAGGTTGTCAGCCCATCCCCTAAATTACAATATACTGAAACCCTTGGATACCTTAGCTGGTTTTTACAGCATGCCCGGGAGGAAAATCAGCTGGCACATTCTATGTTCTTTTTCGCTCCCAGGCCAGCATGGAAGTAATAATATTTATATTCTAAAGCGTATATCAATATTAAACTCTACCGGAGTTTATTTAAAGAGCATTACTGGTATTAGAGTCGCCTATATTAACAAACAGAAGGCTATGGAGCTATTTAAATGTAATCCCCTTTCTTATGTAGATTACAATGGCATAAAATATTAACACCCAATCGGATTGAAGTAAATGGTTTATACAGTTACAATACGTCCGGAAACGTGTGGGTTGACGTTTGAGTGAACAAAACTGAGGAATGTCGGTCGAACTATACCTGCGCGGGCGCACGCGACAACGCAGATGAACCTTTTTACCTGACTGCGCAAAACAAATGTGTGTAATGTGTTTAACACATCTTGATCTTTACGTCTAAGTATGTTCTTTATTGCTAATATTTATTGTTCGTCACGAAAAGCATGAACCGTTTTAATTTTATTCTTACGTAAATTGCAAGTTTCAGAGTAACACCACAGAAATAATTGTAATAAAAATTCAAGAGAAGCCATCATTCCTTCTTACATATATAATAGTAAATTTATAATTCCTATTCAAGTACCTTTCATCCTTAAAAAGTAGTTTGAAAATAATAACATTAAATAATTTGTCGTTCTACAAATTTTAGGTTCGCTTTTTCAAAGTCGGATTCTTATTTTTTATTTACTGGTATTTCTTACTTGTAACTACTCATCTCTTAGCTTTTAAATTATATCACAGAGGGTCTACATTTTGTTAACTAAAAAGTAAGAAACACCTCTGAGATGAAAGATAACTCGTGATTATTAATTAGCCTACAAAACAGTCCATCAAACAAAAAAGCTGATAATCTTTTACACAAAAAATAAAGCTTCTCTTATTTGAGAAGATAACCCTTTGGGTATTCTTAGAATCAATTAATACTAAATAGTATTCTGTTTACTGATGTTGATGTGTTAAATAATAGTAAAAAAGGCGATGGTGATTAATTATGCTAGGCTTAAACTTAAGTATTTTTTCTTAGGGGCTTTACATACAAAATATCTAATGTAATGATGTAAATACGCTTATTAATCGAATATTTTTTTGTTAAAATTTTTAGACGTCAATTGCTTTAGGTCCAACTAAATATTTCACATATTTACATGTTATTTTAACGTATTGGATCTTGAATAAGCTGCAATATGAAATGCACGTCTTTCTATCGACAGATGCGACCAAAAGACCAACAGAAATTCGTAAGAAAAATAAACCTAATCTCTATCGAATAGACATCAAAGCAAAGCGGTTCAAAGCTTTGCTCGGAAATAGTCTCAAGCAAGTATTCTACATGCGACCTCTGCATTGGAGACACAGATGTAGCTTAGCAAAGACGACGCAACCTTTACATAATGTACCTATCAAAGCAAGCGTCTAACCGCAATCTGGAAGAGTTGGAGGCGGTGGTGCCAAGTGGATGCGCCGTCACTTTTGACAGGTTTTATATAGAAGTTTATGTCAACGCAAGGCCGTCCCAAATCTGCAGATGTCGCGGAGACTATAAAATCTGTCAAATCCGTCTCGATGTCTTCCAGTATGTCGTGCATCTAAGGCACCTGGCACTGTTTAGGTAAGGTAATCTGTGGTGTAACTTTTTTCGTAATATACCGAATGTAACATTTGCCCATTATTTAGACCAACGATTAATTCACACAGGATAGCTTAATTCTTCCATGCTGGCCTGGGAGCGAGAGAAAAACAGAGAATGTGCCAGCTGCATTTCCTCCCGGGCATGCTGTAAAAACCAGCTAAGGGATCCGAGGGTTTCAGTATATTGTAATTTAGGCGATGGGCTGACAACCTGTCACTACAGCAATATACTTACAAATCTATCTTAAATAACCCTCAAAACTTTGTCAGACGTGGCGGAACGACCTTTGTTTGGGTCGTTTACGCTCTGCCTACCCCATTAGGGATAAAGGCGTGATTATATGTATGTATGTATGTAGCTTAATTTGCGGTATCTACTCCTATCTAAGTCTGTCATTGGAGACGTTTCGATCGGATTCGAGTTGCGGTACTTTATGACAACAGCACCAGCTGGAGTCTTTACGACCTGAATTTAGAATGTAAAGTAAACGGGTTGAATCATCTTTAGGGTTCCGTACCCATACCGTAAAGGGTGCCAACGGGACCCTATCAGTAAAGCCAGCGCGGGCTGTACCTACGTTAGTAACCGTTACATATCTATAGAAGGTGTAATTTTGAAAAGATTGTGTGACAAAAATAAAAATATTACAAAAAGTAAAGAAAAGGACTTCGCTAGTACCTTGGTTTTCCAGAAGAATTATCTCTCTACTACAGAGTAGTACTCCAAATTCTTTCCTATTTTCCGCAGAATTTTCCACAGACTATAACACAAACAAAAGCACAGCTAGAACGAACGCAACGTCTTCTCTAAAAGCTTATGATAACCATCTTGTAGGCGACTTAGAATACATCAAAGCATAATAGTGTTGTTCTGTGCAGAACCTGATTGGAAGATATCTGTAAGCAAGTGAATGGAGAGCAAAATGCTAGTACACTCCGACACGGTGCACAAAATCAATTTACCACTGACACTACCTGTAGTACAGGTGAACACCGGTAAAGATGTACTCCAATGCACTGTCTGGTCTCTACAGGGTGAAATTAAAAATTATACGAGGCGTAAGGGACATGGTAAGTCAACGAAACTGAACAGCTATCAGCAGAAAAAAAAGTGAAAAAATAATGATTTTCCACACAAATTGTCTGATTGAGATCATTTTGTTAGCGAACGAAAGTTTTTTTTTTCATCTCCTGAAAGAAATACCTGGTGAATGTTGTTCAGTTTTGTTGACTGTGCAACCCTTATCAGTTTGCGGGATGCTGTCTCTTACACCCGGTATGGAATTTATTTATACCATAAAACTGAAGTTAGTAGGTACTTCTCTTATAGAACATAAGACATCAGACGTTTTAAAGTTTGACTTTCCAAAGAAGAGGCACGAGTCAGCTGACTGACTTTGCTGATGAAACAAAGAACTCTTTTTTACGTTTGAGGGCCACAAACCCGACAATGTTTCATGGAATAACTTGTTCAATTTCATGTACTGATCGTAGCGAGGAACTCTACGTCGGCGCATCCCTCTGCCAGTACGCGCACGTAGAGCGTAAGGTGACGCATGTGTGTTGATGGCCATGCAAAAAGCATTGACAGCGTGTTGAGCGCAACCTTGCGCACTAAGTGAAGCCTGTGTGTTGCAGCACTTTCTCAGAAAATTTGTCCATTGTTTTAAATGGCACACTATAGACAAGTTTCTTCCATGCTGGCCTGGGAGCGAGATAAAAACATAGAATGTGCCAGCTGCATTTCCTCCCGGGTATGCTGTAAAAACCAGCTAAGGGATCCGAGGGTTTCAGTATATTGTAATTTAGGCGATGGGCTGACAACCTGTCACTACAGCAATATACTTACAAATCTATCTTAAATAACCCTCAAAACTTTTTCAGACGTGGCGAACGACCTTTGTTTGGGTCGTTTACGCTCTGCCTACCCCATAAGGGATAAAGGCGTGATTATATGTATGTATGTATAGATAAGTCGGCGGGATTCTGTGACGTAACCATGACTGTACTACCGAGACATGTAGGTAATGTTAGACCGAATGGCGTCGCATCGGTTTGAAGCTAATGTAATGTGGTTGCATAGATGCAGCTGTACCTAGATTTGTTGCATTTTCTGCATTTGACATCTTATAAACTACTACTGTCTTCAATGCTGGACTGGGAGCGAGAGAAAAACATAGAATGTGCCAGCTGCATTTCCTCCCGGGCATGCTGTAAAAACCAGCTAAGGGGTCCGAGGGTTTCAGTATATTGCAATTTAGGCGATGGGCTGACAACCTGTCACTATAGCACTATACCTACAAATCTATCTCAAATAATCCTCATAATTTTGTCAGATGTTCAGACGACGACGCAGTACGACCTTTGTTTAGGTCGTTTACGCCCTGCCTACCCTTTTAGGGATAAATGCATGATTATATGTATGTATGTGGTTGCATAGAGGTAGTTGTGACTATATTTAGATTTATTGCATTTTCTGCATTTGACTTCTTATAAAACTACGTTAAGAAACTTGAAATGTATTAAAATTTTCATTGTAGTTGTCAGGTCAAAAAATGAATTATTTTCGTAATTAGAGGACGAATCTCTCTATAAATTTTTCATCTTCATATTTTTTCCATAATAAAACGGTATTTTAAAAGCTTATGTTTCAATTTTATCTTGACTCATGGGAAAATAATTTTGGATGTAGGTATTTATTTTTTACAAAATCCTATTTCTCATAATAAATCTCTTTCCGAACCCAATTTCAGCAAAATAATAAAATATTTACTATCCTGATATAAAGCCTCATAAACGGTGGGAACTAGGTAGGTACGAGTATATTGAGTTTATTATTTCCATCAATCATGTATAATAGACAAAGTGTCATTGATTTTATCTACCTACTACCTAAATGGCCTAGTAGTTTGAATAGCGGTCTTGAATTGGTGGTTGTGGATTTGTTTCTAGAGGGCGTTTTTTTTTTTTTTCATCGTGATTGATTTTGATTGGTTTAACGTTACGTTCTAAACTGGATATTTACGGAGATATATATATATATAACAATAGATAAGCTGAACATCATCAGCCGGGTTGAAAATTGGGACAATGGGTGGTGCTTACCATGAGCTCTAATGCGTTTGTTTTATGTGTCAGTATTTATCTCTAAAGAGAATAAATATAGGTACAAAAAAATAGGACTTCACTTTCAAAATGAGGCAAAGGACAAACACTGTTGGGTCAGTATGTTTTTTTTTAAACTACGTTTAATGCTTATCGTAAAAATGTCGGTCAGTTTTAAGATATAGGTAGTAACCACAAAATTTTGGATGTTTCGCACTTGTTAAAACGATCATAAACTGAAACTTATTGACACAGTTCATAATTCAAGTTTTTGAAGTAGCCCAACAATGAAACTATATATGTTGAACTTGGCCTATGTAACATGTACGTATTTGGTGGGATCCCGTACTTAATAGCTCTCACATAGAGCTTTGTCTTGGTTACTATAATCCCTTATTTTATGTCTTTACCAACTGACTTTGCAAGTTGCAAAGTTATTAATTACTTGCTAGTTGTTGGGGCCAGTTACTCATATTATCAAACTTTTTGTTATAAAGTAAAAACTATTAATTGTTGCACATATCCACAGATGTCGAATACAGAATACTTATGATTCCAAATTAATGAGCTCAAAAGCAGTATGCCTCTGAGAGAAGTAAAAAACAAAACAAAATATTGTTAATCTTTTTCTAACACTTATTTTAAACAGCCATCAAACTGTAACACTTATTTATTAGTACTAAAGTAATTAAAAGGCCATTTTAATAGCTCTCAGCTCATAGTAAAAGTATACATACATATAATCACGCCCTTATCCCTAACGGGGTATTCAAATCGTAGACGGCCTAAACATAGGTCGTTCCACCACGTCTGACGAAGATTTGAGGGTTATTTAAGGAAGATTTGTAGGAAGATTTGTATAAGCAGCAGAGAATATGAATCCTACTCGTACAACTAGTGCGTCATAGAAATGAAAAAAAAATCTAACTATTATCTTAGCTCTACATTAAAAAAATGCTTAGTACCTATTAATAAATGCTATTATTTGTGATAACAAAAATAACTTACTATTTGATTACTACGTTTAAAGACCTTCTATTTACAAATATCTCTGAATAAACAGCAAACTAATATCAAAAGAAATAATTAATAAGTATTCACCATCCAAATTAACTAGTTTATATTTCATCTAGAAGTTTGATCAAATAACTAGATTGATGCACAAAATGATTTATTTAGTGTAGCAAAGAGACTTAGAAGGCTTCAGATATGATATAGTGGTAATAAATATAAGATTGTCTATAAACTGACCTTACAAAGTCACCGAATTCGAACTCGTATAAATTCCAAATGCCTCAGAGAAACATTGAGATATTTACTACAAATTGTATAAAGAAGTTGGAACTAACTAAATAAATTTAAGAGACGTGCCATGAACGGGCTCTGGCTCTCTTTAAGGCTCTAGACAGACGAACAGCAATTCAACTGCAATCCGATAGCGAAATTAAAGTCTGAATGCAGTTGACGAAACTGTAATGAAAATGCGCGCCATTTGCTTTCCAATGTTCAGTTTTGTCCTTTTGTCCCATTTCGTACGTAATACGTAGCCAACTTCGATATGGAAATTAAAAAATCCGTTTCATAACCGACTACGAAATGGAAATAAAACTGTTCTGTTTCGAAGCTGGCTACCAACTGGATTTTTCCAAACGGGAGTTTTGTAATATCAAAGCTGGCTTTGAAATGGGACTAAGGGAGTTTGATCGCCATTGACGTTTTGGTCCAACTGCATTATGACTGCAAGTCAAAGTGCAGTTAGCTTAAAGTTTAATATCAGTCGGGGCAACTGCATTTGAACTGCAACTTGGCAATTTAATTACAGCTCGTCTGTCTACAACCCAACTTGTTTCTTTTCAATATAACTGAAGCCGAAGTTCCGATAGATTACCTATAGAGACAATAGACAAAAGAATTGCTCTTGAGACGCACGAGTGCACTATTACGGCCGTAATTTTACAAACTTTAATACCTAGTATGTTATAATAAGACCATTCCATCGACTCGGCTAATGTAAGTTATGTGGGAACTTTTCGAATATACACTTTGTTACCTGAAAGGGGTTTCATAAAACTGAATTATAGTCATAACCTGAACTTGGTCTTGAGGATCGTCGTAAAGAAGCATCTTTGGCGCTTGCAGGACACGAGGTGTGTTAAATTTTATGGTAACTCAGCAGGATACAATGGTGATATGTAAATTGGGTAGACTTTTCAACCAAGGTCCGGTCTCTTCTTCTTGTCGAGTGGGTCAATCAACCCGATGAACCCTGGTGTCAGAGTTTTTAAACCGCTTTATATTATAGCACGGCTAATAGACCTCTGACATGGTTATGTGTAACGAAACGACCACTATCAAAGACACTATCAGGGACCAACGGCTTAACGTGCCCTCCGAAGCGCGAAATAATTTTTCTTCCAGACAATCAGGTAATTCAGCCTACATTGTTTTAACCAAACTGGGGAAAATCTCACAAAGTGATAAATTGACAAATATCAACTTTGGGAATCGAACCTAAAACTACCGGATCGGGAGCCGGATCTCTTCAGACCTCTAGACCACGGATAAATTTTAAGGTAACTCAGCAGGATACAGTGGTAATATGTAAATTAGGTACACCTTCCAACGACCAAGGTCCGATCCTTCTTTTCGAGTGGGTTCTTCTTTCGAGTCAATCGACCCGATGAGCCCCTGTGTCAGAGTTTTTGAAACGTTTAATAGCACAGCTAAAAGGCCTCTGACATGGTTATGTGTAACGACCATTACCGACTATTACAACAAGACAGCGACCGGGACCAACGGCTTAAAGTGCCTTTCGAAGCACGGAGTTCTTTTTTTCGGACAATCAAATGAAAAAATGCTGGCTGCAATTTTCTAACCGCACTGGGGAAATCACAGAAAGTAATAAATTAAGAAATTTCAACTTTGTGTTTCCCCCAGGAAATTGAACCCAGGACCTTCGGATTTAGAGCCCATAGCTCAGACCACTAGACCACGGAGGCAGTTGTATGGTAACTCAGCAGGATACAATGGTAATATGTAAATTGGGTAAACCTCCCAACTGCCAAGGTCCGGTGCGGTCCTTTTGAATTCTGTTGGTCACTTTACTGCACCTCATATAAATTGATTATCAATGAGAAGCCATTTGCGGTAACCCTTAAGATTAGGCAAATTCAAGATGACGGCCATGTCGTTACATTAGAATTCATAGTGAAATAAAGCCAAGTGAATTGTAGACCTTTCCGAATTGTAGGTCCGGTCTCTTCTTCTTGTCGAGTGGGTCAATCGACCCGATAAACCCTGGTGTCAGAGCTATTAAACCGCCTAATGGCACAGCTTATAGGTCTGTGACATGGTTTTCTGTAACGACCGCTAACAAAGTCAGCGACCGCGACCAACGGCTTAAAGTGCCCTCCGAAGCACGGAGTCCTCAAGTCCTGCAATATTTTAGCCAAACTGGGAAAACCACAGAAAGTAATAAATTGACAAATTTCAACTTAGTGTTTCCCCCTGGGAATTGAACCCAGGACCTTCGGATTAAGAGTCCATAGCTCAGACCACTAGATCACGGAGGTAGTTTTATGGTAACTCAACAGGATACAATGGTAATATGTAAATTGGGTGAACCTCCCAACTGCCAAGGTCCTGTGCGGTCCTTTTGAATCCTGTTGGTCACTTTACTGCACCTCATATAAATTGATTATCAATAAGAAGCCATTTGCGATAACCCTTAAGATTAGGCATATTCAAGATGGCGGCCATGTCGTTACATTAGAATTCATAGTGAAATAAAGCCAAGTGAATTGTAAACCTTTTCCGCTGGACAGGGAGTTATAGAAAAAAATAGAATGTTTCAGCTACTTCCCTTCTCGGGTAAATTGTAGGAGTCAGTAGAGCAAAGGAGGGTTTTGGTGTTTTGCAATTTAGGCGAAATGCTTTTTAAAATGTAGCTCAAAACTTCTCAATCATGGCACAAGGCGCCCTACCGATAATAAGTAATTGATCGTTGACGCTCTGCCGACCCCGTAAAGGATACAGGCGTGACTGTATGTATCTATGAATTGTAGATCTAGAATGCATCAAATAAATTGGATAAATCTAAATAACTTTGACTCAGGTGACCGACCTCATAGAATGCATCAACTAAATTGGACAAAACTAAACACTTTGACATCGTTCGAGAGAATCGAGAGGAATGACATGACATTTTGACTCCACAAACAATGCGTCAGCAAAATAGCCTATTCTCTTGTCACGTTGGGAGAGGATTATGTCCTGCGCTGATCTACCTCAATCTGAACACAATCAAATTGAGAGTGTCTGCGAGACTTAAGCTTGGAGCTTATGGGAACAACTCTTTCTTTTTACCTAGTGTTTTTTTTGAGTTAGTAAACGACCTGATAAACTCTGGTGTTAGAGTTTTTAAACTGCCTAATAGCAGAGCTGATAAGCTTGTGATGTGGTTTGCATGACGACCACGACCAGGACCCACAGTTTAACGTGTCCTGAAATCTCCTTCAGAAAATTCGGTATCCTTTTCATTGAGATAATCGAGCGATTCAGCCTGCATTGTCCTAACTAAACTAGGGGAAATTGCACTGGGTGATAAATTGACAAATTTCAACTTTGTCTTTCCCCCGTGGGAGCTCCAGATTGGGAGACCCAAGGCTCAGACCCCTAGACCACGAAGGCTGTTTGTAGAAACAACTGACTTTATCCTAGTCACCTTGAAACGTGCCTTCCACAATAGCCAACTTATTTACAAGAACTTACTGTAGGCGTATTGTAATTAATAACATTAATATCGACAGACGTTTAATTCTTATTATTAACTCCATAAAACGACCTACATGTCAAAAATATAACCGCCGTTAATATATTAACGTCGTAAATATTACATCTTTGGCGTTCCGTAAGTCTGCAGCGATGTATTGTCTTTTTTATGATACGCCTACTTTGATGACCTACTCAAAAGCTGTTAGAAGTAGATTGAACTTTATGGTGCAGGTGGTAAGGTTAAGATTTGAAAGGAAATCTGTTTGTTTACTACGAAATATGTAATAGCGTACACGTAATCCTTCCTTCATCTGCGGAACCTCATCAAATTTGCAGGTTTTGTTGGGAAAAAAGTCGCGACGCGGCGGCGGCGGCTGGCCGGCGGACGGCGCCGTGAATTTTCCCTGCGCCCACGCGCGCCGGCCGCCAGCTTATCGGCGTGTTCTCACATAGAAATTTACACGTGCTCGCGAGTAGCGACCCGTAATAACACAGTCGTCGCATTTTATCTGCCGGCGTGGCAGCTGCGAGCGGCAGGCCGCGATTGCACTCGCACCGACGACACCCGCGGGACGTGGGCGGCCGCCACATTTTATAACCTTTTTATTCCATTGTCACTCCGCCTCGACATTCGAGGTAAAAATAAATTTTACTCTTTATCTAAATGTCAAATCGTTCGGTTCCGATCGAATCAGTTCCCCAAATAGTTTTAATAAATCTCCTTTTACGGCGGAAGATACGAGTGGCATTACGGGTCGTGCGGCGAGTTATCGTGTTTTATTCTGTTTTGACCGCTGTGACTGGTAGACCAACAATAGGTTTAATTGAAAGAGTGTCAATAAATTTGTCGGTGGGTCGGTCATCGCCGGTGGTCCTGATAAACTTGATAGTGCATGCGTCCCTGTGACACATCCCCGAGGATCGAACCCTGGACCCTTGTTCAGGGACGACCGTTTGTTTTTATCTGCCGCCGACCTTGTCTTCATTATAATATATCTTCCGGAGGGTTTTATCGTCCAAATGATCTCACGCTATCTTGTTTTACTTAACGCCAACTTGTATTTGATGTAGGGTCGTAAATTTAATGTATTTTAAAGCGGTCAAAGTGTTATAATTGGTTGATTGATTAGGGAGGTTAAACAGAGGTTAAAATGGGGGGTTCTGTATGTTTAGTTGGTGTTACTTTCAATATTGAATAAAACTGGGTAATAAACCAAATTGATTAAGCATGGAGTATTACCTATTTCCTGTGTCGGTGTGAAGGTAGATGTGAAGGTATCAGGCTTTTGGGGTTTGTTTTCTCACGGTTTGTGGCCGCGGCGAAGCGCCCGCGCCGCCCACGAGGTGCTTCTACGAATACATTTGACCAAGGAGTGGAACTTTGTGTTCATAATTTAGGCTTACGCCATAGATGTAAGAAAGATGCGCGCTTTTATGGATGCGTCAACAATTGATTTTTCTAATAAGGTTGTAAGATGTACCAAAATGTTTGTAACCGGACTGGATGAAAGATGTCATGTTTTACGAGGCTCAATCCAAATTAAGCACCTAATCGCTTATTTTATTCAGGTATTTGTTGTAGCTCTTTTTAATGAAGATGGTAACAAAAATGAATAGAGAAAATAAGGTGCTATGGGATCTAGATATCAATAATATCTAGATCCCATAGCTTTATCCCGATAGATGATCCCATAGATTATAATATTTTTTTAAGTTCTTTGAAAATCGGATCAGTCACAATATTCCCAACAGTTCCGAAAGTTTCTTCCATGCTGTACTGGGAGTGAGAGAAAAACATAGAATGTGCCAGCTGCATTTCATCCCGAGCATGCTGTAAAAATCAGCTAAGGGATCCGAGGGTTCCAGTATATTGCAATTTAGGCGATGGGCTGACAACCTGTCACTACAGCAATATACGTACAAATACATCTTAAATAACCCTCAAAACTTTGTCAGATGATAGTTTACGCTCTACCTACCCCATTAGGGATAAAGGCGTGATTGTATGTATGTATGTATGTTTCGAAACTAAACTCATTCCCACCATATCAATCTAAAAAGCTCTAACAAACAGATTACCAAATAGCACCCAATCAGATACCGCCTTCGCATCAAAACGGTTATCACGTATTAGTAGCTCGATGGTTTTACAACTGCAGTCCGGGTTTGGGCACAACAATTCACACCCGATAATAATCAGGAAGATAAAACGCTCCGCCACGTCACACAGTGGAAACAGTGAAAACACAGGGGAATAACGCTCTAGGCACAGAACACCACAAACTAACCTGGACTATTGGAGTTCTTCATTATTTCGTATTGATTCTCGTTAGTTTGTGTGACGACCGGCAGGCAACCGACGCTGAAATCTTGGCATGCCTTCTGGAGCAAGGTTTTTTTTTTTCTGTCAGTTAGGTGATTCAGCTTGCATTAAGCTCGGGGATATTTCATAAGGTAATAAATTGACAGGTATCAACTTTGTTTTCTTTTGAAATCGAAGCATTGATCTCCAGATCGCGAGTCCAGGGCACAGACCACTAAACCAGGGAGGCAAGTTGCGCCTAAGCCTAGCTTTTATATACAATTTAAAGTTTTACGGGAGATAGTTATACTTGTACCGCACTGTACGAATAAATGTGTGAAAACGAGTTTGGAACTTATGCGGGGAAAATCGTCTGGTTGCTTTAAAATAGTGCGTTAATTTTTTTTTTTTTACTTTGTGTAGTCAAATCAGTCTATGGATCTGATTATCCTAAAAGTTTTACACCTACACTCAATAATGAATAAAGCATTTATCTACAGTCAGTATATCGTGTACTCTCAAATAAATGATATAACATTTTTAAGGTGCTAGATCGGTTAGAGTCACTCTCAAAAATAATCTTATTTACTCTCTATCTTTATGGGATCGTTACAATTTTTATAATATCCTGTACAAACCCACCGGTAGTTCCACATATCATGTTACAGTAGTATATTTGAGAGGCAGAAACAGCGGGATATCATTTACATAAAGAGGCATTTTTTCCCTGCGCCGTCGGGGCGGCATCCTAAAAATGTAAATTATTTACACTCGGCTTTCTTTCATTTTCATAAATAATAATAATAAATCTTAATTTATATTATAAATGTAACTCTGTCTCTTTAAGACTCTAGGTACCTACATAGCAAGTCAATGAATCTGTCTGTTATATGTATTTTTTCATTGACATGTTATGTAGGTACGTATTACTAATTAGTATTTTTTGTATTCAAATCAGCTCTACGTTCCTTTTTCACTTCAAAAATATGTTTTAACAAACATTAAACTACTGACAAGAATAGTAAAAAAACACTGTTTTAAACCTTAATCCGGTAAATACTAAAATAGTCTCGTAAGTAAAGTAAAATTAATTATTAATTTGTTCTGCTACCGAAATTACCTTTTATCAAAGCCTTGACTCGCCTCACATGGTCCAAGCTAGAAGGCACTGGCTCAAAGAGAAGCTTTAGTGGCGATGAAAACTCTTCCTTGCTGAAGAAAAGCGCTGCAAATCCATGAAATCCATTCCTGCATCCTTTCTGAGTAGCACCACCCTCAGCAAAGATATAAGCACGATTCGACGAATTAAAAGTACGCGTCTCGAAATTAAGAAAATCGCTCAGAGCCCCAACATTGCCCTTTAAAATCCTCCTAACAAACACTTTATACACATTCCGTTTACATTTTTCATTTACGCGCCTCCTCTTTTGAACACTGGAAATTTTCCCTGTGAAAATGTACTTTGACGCAAAAACTATCCGCTTCAACGCATCATTGTCGTTAAATATGGAATTGTTGTGAAAGCACGGCGCGGCATAATTTTCGTTTATTTTTATAACAGTGTTCCGTTTTTTAACTTTGCCTTTTATTATGAAATCCGCGTTCGTTGTTACCAAAAACAATAGCAACGTGATTATTATCGCAAAGTTTTTCATTTTTGTGGCGCGCGTTGTACAGGTTTCCCTTTCAGAGCTGTAAACATGTTCGTTCGTGTACCGAAAAATGTTTCATAACGGTTTTTTCACTTTTCATTTCAACGAAAACAAACTTTGAAACTTTGCTAATCGTAATCACTTCGTTCGTACTGTCGAGCTGTCTTGGTAATGAGAACAAGTAGGGAGAGGTGCGCGCGCGCCGCCTTACGAGCTTCGACTGGAGGCTCTATCGGATCTACCTACTGCAACTTGCACGTACGTTATATGTTAATCTTCAACTTAGCTGCAGCTTGAGTAAACACGATAAATGCATATCTGTATTTTTTTATGTCTGCGCTAAATAGTTCCTCGAGTTGAAAATAGTTTCAAGTGTGTTTTAACCAAGTCTTGCAGCTCTTACTTTTACTTACGAGCATTTAAACTTTACTTTGTGTACAATTAATTTAAAAATAAGTTTGACATCAAAAATGTGACAGGCGATTATCACTAACTGTCTTCTCATCACATTTATGATATATACGAGTAGATTGACAAATTTTGTGTATTATTTATTTATTTAACTATTTATTGTACACAATAAAAGACATAAAATAACACAAAGAAAAAAGACACAACATTCACAGATTATTACTTTGAAGAAATTTCTTACAGCAGAAATACAAAAGAGAGATTTGATGGTTTTCATTATTGTGCATGTGCGTTCAAATTAATAAATCGGCAATAACAGGAAATAAAGAAGGTAACTAAAAAAGTACTCTTTAAAGGCCTTTATGAATAACAAAATCGCATCAACAAAGGAGACAGGCAATAAATAGGCAGGTTTTCATTTTGTAATTAAAAGCAAATATGCGCTCGAAATCTGCTCGCATTTTATTATACGAGGCTATATTTGCTCATTATGATTGGCATTATTGTTTGGTATAAAACTCTATTTATATCAGCTACACATTTGTGGCATTTTTGATAATAAATAATCTGTAACATATCAAGTATAAAATAATTTCGGTTATTTAACAGAAGTTTAATTATAAATCAGAATCAATCTGGTACCGATTATTTTCATGGAAATAGCAAAACGGAATAGTGTTGAATTAAAAATTGTAGGTATATTAAAATGTATTGTAAAATGTATTTTGACGCTTGATTAAAACCCTGAATACTGAGTTTCAGTATTTCAATTTGGGAAACCGCTGTGATGATAACGACTTACAAATATACATTTTATTACTGTCAAATGTGGCTGTCGTATGACAGAGAGTTCGTTGTCTTTCTCTAATCCTTCTTACCCTCTACATATTAACAAAATACAGCTCTAACAACATTATACTTTGCTCCAAATAAAATAGATCTGCCAATATGTCGATAGTGTCGGATGCATCGATAGCATTTCTCTGGCCGATGGCAGTGGCCGTGCGAGTCTCGTCCGCCCACGGCCACGTGCAGTGCAGGCAAGCGTGATGAACCTAAAGCAGTTTGTAACGTAAACTTATGAGAGAATGTTATTTTGCTCTAAATATCTTGTACCCACTTTGTTAGCGTAGTAGGTATACCTACTTACTACTATGTAATTATTTCACCACTACCCGCGTTTAAAGACTGCGATTTCAACCTGAAATTTCAACAGTGTCAAAATAACAAACTCATTGAAATGAGTTTTTGATTTGAATAAGATATCTTCCCACTATTTAAAAGCCAAAGCTTAGTGGTGAAATAATTACTAAAATTACTTAGTCCATTCCACTCCATTTGTTAGAAACCAATATTAGAATCTTTGATAGTGTATGCAGTTCTCTTGAAAATACATAAACTTTTCGTCTCAAAATATATTCAAAGGTATGCTCTATTTACTTTGTAAACTTAGAACTAGACCTTTCCAATCTAGATATTACCAGGTCCCACAAAGTTTATGTTTGTGTTAATCAGTTTACTTTGGAAACGCAATGCTTTCGCCCGGGAATGGAATACATGTAGAAACTCAAGCAGAGACATAATAAAATCAACTTGCGACTGGAAGTTGAGTTTAATGTTTGTGTCTGTACGAAGTCGGATTCTAAAAGCTAGAGAACTTCGTCTTTGGTTTTGGCTATCTGTATTGCTGTGTGTGCCGTGTTAGAAGAGTGCTATAAAACAGTGAGTAAAAAAAATAGCAGAACATATTTTAGGGTGTAATTCTACCCATGAAACTGAACAACCTTTCCTCGATACGAAAAAAATTTGGCGCTGCCATATAAAGGGTGTTAGCGGCTGTATGGGAAGACATTTTATTTTTTTATTATTTTTTCATCTATGTTTCTTGGAGAAAGTTGTAGTTTCATGGGTAGAATCACAACATAAAATATGGTAATTTATGTTTTTATTCCCTATATACTTACGGCGATAGAGAGGTACACGGCTGACCTACAGAAATTTAGATCGAATCACTTTATAGCAAATTCATGTTAGAGCGAAAAACTAATCGACATAGCATTTGACTGACACACGTTATATTAGTGACATACTTTACGAGTAGATCGACTAACGTTAGATGGGCATTCTATACAAAATGACTCAAGTGGTATCGCCACATAAAGGCTGCGTACCTTACGCAGGTGATTAGGTAGCATCGTTCCCTGTGATCGTTGTGCACTACGTTCTCTAGCCAAGAGAGATGAATATGGTTTGCTAGAGCTCAAACATGGATGGAGTGACCGGCCGGTAGTGGTAAAATAACCAAAAACAACACTTACGGTACATTTACTTTGGATGAGACAATGATAAATTATTAGGTATATTTTAAAACAACTGAAGGGTGGCTGTTGAATCAAAAACCCCTTAAATCATTCTTAACACTGTATTTACTCTGGAGAAACAAATCCGAGTTGCTTGCTTGCTAGTCAAACATTTTAACAATTTCACTTTACTCTCGGAAGAGACGTTTTAAATTAATATTGTAGAGAAGTAAAATTAAGAAGATCAAGATTCACTTTAGGTCACTCATCGCAGTTAGTAAAGTTAATGAGTTTCCATACCTAAGTTTTATTTTTTTATATAGTAAAAAGTAAGAAAATGGTACTAGTCATACTCGCCAAGCGTTAAATCGTCAACAGGTCTGCCAACCCCGCGGCGAGTATGTTAGTGTGATTTTATAGAATATAAATAAATAAATTTAATCCAGCAATAAACTGCTGACAAATTAACGAAACAAAAACGCTTCCACCATTTTCATCATCATCAAAGTATAATTATAACTGTCAAATTCACACAAAGGTTCAGATTTAATTTTGGACGAGTGAAAACAGCCGCGGAAGTACAATTAGTAGCTTTTAATGATAATAATTGTGAAAGCTGTTGACAGTCCCCATTCACAAGCGAGTGCACTTTCAAATGATATGAAAACATGGTATAATTAACTACTTTTTACCTACAGTCAATATAAAATAAACTATCTAAAATAATCCGTCCTTAGTGAAACACACAGGCACTTACTGCGCGCAAGGTTGCGCTCAATACGCTGTTTATGCTTTTTGCATTGCCCACTACAACACATATGTATTACCTTACGCGCATGTACTGGCACAGGGATGCGCCGACGTAGAGTTCCTCGCTACGCGCGCACTAGATTTGAGCAGCACTGCCAGAGTTGCGGCGGCCCCTATCAAATTGCACTCGGCAGCGCCGGCGAACAGCGCTGCCGCACCGCTGCCCTGCAACGTGGCTCAAGATCTACAGGCTATCTTACATATATTTGCAGTGTATTTATAGTATGTATTCTAAATTTAAGATTTTGTATTGTATTATTATTTTCTTTATTACGGTGCTGACAGAATATCAGTGTTACCGGTTATAGATATAACTTGTAACAAATGCTGATTCAGCTTAATTTGTTGTGCAATACAGATCACAGCATTCAATAAAAAAATTATTATGTTTTCATGTATGTAACATAAGTCTACTTACTGTATGTATAGATTTGTATTGTTTCATGAAGAAACGTTTTTCTATTCTATTCTTTCTACCTACTTGCAACATAAGTTTTACTCTAGATGGCGCTTATTCCTAGAATGCTTTTATAATAACATCGATGTAATATAGCTGTACGCTCCGACCTCGAATATTGGCAGCTTTAACTCATACTTCGCTGCAGAGGAATGTCGTGCAGCATAGCTCACATTTTTATACTTTGCTTGGCAATAAAGAAGGAAATTATAACCTGTAGAATTTCTGTAGATAGGTAAAATTAAATAACATTTATGTTAATAAATAATAAAAATAACCTAACCTAACCAACCTCTTTAGGATAACAGGGACGCTTTAAACCGATAAATCTTTCTCGGGTAATTGTTCATGCTTTTTCATAAAAAAATAATATAATTGTGCAGGTTAATTAACTGTACGAGTATATGAAATTTTATCTAAATCAATATCACTAGAGAAAACTCCATTGGTTTGGAGCAACCCTGTTACCATAAAGAGGTTGTTGATTGTACATACGTGGCTGTTTTAAAATATCTCAAGCCCAGTATCAAATCAAACACTAGTTGGTATATATTTTAGTAAGTAAAAGCGGTTTATAAGGTTGAGATCATTGCATACCTTGACCTTAAGGTTTATCCCAACGGCAGATGAGCAGTTAGATTTCAAAATATGCAACTATCGCCCGTAATGCCTTAGATTATCGGCTACGTCCGTGGCCGCGTCAAAAATGTGCGAAAAGCTAATTCCATAAAAACTGCGAGTCGGCTTAAAAAAATGTATTATTGTATGATTTTAGATAATCATAATACGGATATTTTACCGAAGCAACCGTGAAAGCGCTCCTAACTTGTATAGAAGGAATATCTAATTTACTGATAAAACAGTTTTACTTCCAGATTTTGTTTAGCATACTTATTTATGAACTAGAATATTTCTAAATTTTGCAATTGCATGCCATGAACTAATTTCTTAGATGTATATTTTTATTAATATTGCAATGATTCGGTTAGCTTATATAATAAGCTCTTAAAAACAACCATTTGCCGTTAGGAATCAGCTTAAGAAACCATAAATACAATATCTATGTGACCCAAAATGCCACATAGATTACATTTTGACAGTTCTGACTTAATTACTAGTTACATTCCAATGCAGCACGATGTCAAAGGTAGTAGGCGTAACCTGCGTTCCATTTGAAATTGTTAATTACTATAACCTAGCAAAGGTAGAATGCGATTGTTATTTAAAAAAGGCCAAATATTAAATAAGTTAAGATGGCGATTGGGTCTTAAGGGCACCCCCATCAGTCAAAAAATCGTGACACACTAAAAACGCAATGAATCGAAACACCGATCTAACAGAGTAATTAAGATAAATTAGGTCCTTATAAATGAGAGATTCACGGTTCGTTGTAGTAACAAAAATTGCGAATAACGGTCACAAACGGCAATTTTTCTACATGTTACTACAACGAACTATGAATCGCTAATTTATAAGGTTCTAAATTATCTTAATTACTATTGATTGAGTCTGTTGGACCGACTTTTTGATTAGTTTTGTTTTTAGTGTGTTATGATTCGCCACCTTAACCTAAATAATATTTGCACAATTTTAAATAACAATCATATTCTACCTTAAATAAAATATAGTAGGTTAGGTACTTCAAATACCAATCATTTAACATTTCAACCCGATCCCAGCAAAAATATTGCAACAAAATAAAGTAGGAATTTCACTTAGTGGCAGTAAAAGTTAGTGTGAAGTCGTAAGTTACGGCTACCTTGTTACTAGTTTTAAAAACGTTTAGCATGGCTCAGAATATTTTTGCTCCGGTTACTTTGTCGGGACGGTTCTCGCATAAAATAACCATTGGGCCCGCATTGTTCGTCGCTAGTTGCAGTCAGTCCGCACAATTTGACCGACATTTATCTTGTGTCGTCCGCACTATGACCTATCCTGCAACCATACAGGTTTATCTAAAGGCGATTTTTGCACTGACCTGTACTTCGCAGATAACGCACTTCTTTGCAAGCTACATTGGTCAGAGTTTTCTGCTCCGGTTACTTTGTCGGGACGGAGGTCGCATAAAATACCCATTGGGTCTGCATTGTTCGTCGCTAGTTGCAGTCAGTCCGCATAATTTGACCGACATTTCTCTTGTGTCGTCCGCACTATGACCCATCCTGCAACCATACAGGTTTATCCAAAGGCGATTTTTGCACTGAACGGTACTTTACAGATAACGCACTTCTTTGCAAGCTACCTTGGTCAGAGTTTTCTGCTCCGGTTACTTTGTCGAAACGGAGCTCGCATAAAATACCCATTGGGTCCGCATTGTTCATCACTTTTTGCAGTCAGTCTGCATAATTTGACCAACATTTCTCTTATGTCGTCGGCACTATGACCCATCCTGCAACCATACAGGTTTATCCAAAGGCGATTTTTGCACTGACCTGTTCTTCGCATATAACGCACTTCTTTGCAAGCCACCTTGGCCAGAGATTTTCTGCACCGGTTACTTATTCCGGATACAGTTCTCATATAATAACCATTGGGTCCGCATTGTTCGTCACTTTTTGCAGTCAGACTGCACAATTTGACCGACATTTCTCTTGTATCGTACGCACTATAACCCATCCTGCAACCATATAGGTTAATCCAAAGGCGATTTTTGCACTGACCTGTACTTCGCAGATAACGCACTTCTTTGCAAGCTACCTTGGTCAGAGTTTTCTGCTCCGTTTTGTTTGTCGGGACGGAGCTCGCATAAAATACCCATTGGGTCCGCATTGTTCATCGCTAGTTGCAGTCAGTTCGCACAATTTGACCGACATTTCTCTTGTGTCGGCCGCACTATGACCCATCCTGCAACCATACAGGTTTATCCAAAGGCGATTTTTGCACTGACCTGAATTTCGTAGATAACGCACTTCTTTGCAAGTTACCTTGGTCAGAGTTTTCTGCTCCGGTTACTTTGTCGGGACGGAGGTCGCATAAAATACCAATTGGGTCCGCATTGTTCGTCACTTTTTGCAGTCAGTCTGCACAATTTGACCGACATTTTGTCTTGTGTGTTGTCGGCACTATGACCCATACTGCAACCATACAGGCTTGTCCAAAGGAGATTTTTGCACTGACCTGTACTAAACAGATAACGCTCTTCTTTGCAAGCTACCTTGGTCAGAGTTTTTTTGCACCAGTAACATATTCTGGATGGAGTTAACATAAAATAACCGTTGGGTCCGAATTGTTCGTCGCTAGTTGCAGTCAGTCCGCACAATTTGACCGACATTTCTCTTGTGTGTCGTCGGCACTATGACCCATGCTGCATCCATATAGATTTATCCACTGACCTGTACTTTAAAGAGATTGCACTTCTTTGCAAGTACCTTCCTCGATTTGTATGGACAACAGGCAGGGTCCAATTGCAAAGCAAACACACTGAAAACATCTACGCGCATAGCTGCATGATCTACGTACTATCCCGCGCGTAGCAAATGCGGGTATAGATCGCTCTGTAGACAGGGACAGTGTGACAATCGCCTTAACTAAGCATTGCAATTACGTCAAAGCGCATTGCTGTTTTTACTCTTGTTGTAATGTTTATGCTTGAATAAACCTACGCTATGGAACAAAAGCTTTAAGCTCGTCGGTCGCCGTTTCGAGTAAATGTTGAACTATGAATCCTGCCGACGCCCAACTACCGATAAAGGAAAATTAGTACTCTTGCTCTTATGTTTAACAATAAGTTATTCTATACTTTTTTGTTCGGAATTTCACACTGAATAGCTATAGTTTTAAAGTAACGCCGATTACATCACAGTTTAAACTGTTCAACCGTTCGATAAAAATGCTTGAAGTAATTCGCTATTCGCTGACTGGAATAACCGTCTTCCATTTTATATTGTAAAGTGGTATTGAATGTAAAAGCTGGGGAGAATGGTTTATAAGACAATAAAAGGTTTAATATTTTAGTCCATGCTGGACTGGGAGCGAGAGAAAAACATTGAATGTACTAGCTGCATTTCCTCCCGGGTATGCTGTAAAAATCAGCTAAGGGATCCTAGTGTTTCAGTATATTGCAATTTAGGCGATGGACTGACAATCTGTCACTACAGCAATATACCTACAAATCTATCTTAAATAAATCTCAAAACTTTGTTAGACGAGGCGGAGCGACCTTTGTTTAGGTCGGTTTGCGGTCTGCCTACCCCATTAGGAATAAAAGCATGACTATAGTTATATATGTATGTATATTATTATTTTTTATTTATTTATTTATTATTAGTCGGTATCATACATACATACATAAAATCACGCCTTTATCCCTTACGGGGTAGGCAGAGCGTTAAACGCCTCGTAAAAGGCGCTTTTGCCGCGTCTGACAAAAAAATTTAGGGCAATTTTGGATTGTAATGTATATTGCTAATGTGTAGTGATAGGTTGTCAGCCCATCGATTAAATTACAATACACTGTAACCCTCGAGTCCCTTTTGCTGTCTTCTACAGCATGCCTGGGAGGAAGGGCAGCTGGAACATTCTATGTTTTTCTATCTCTCCCAGTCCAGCATGGAAGAATAGTCGGTATCGGTGGTGGATATTTTATAAAGTATAAAAATCTTTATTAGCATTAAAAAAAAAAACATTAGTTTAGATAGCGCACTGACACCCACACTAGGATTATTATAAGTAGGAGTAACTGTCAAAGTTTTAAAACTAGGCCTCTGACATGGTTTGTTTAGCGGCCACTATCAGAGACAGCAATCGGGATCTACGGCTAAAAAGTGGCGCAGTATGGAATCTTATTTCTTTTCAGACAATCAGCTGGTGATTCAGCCTGCACTGTCCTAACCAAACTGGGGAAACTCTCACAATGTAATAAATTATCAAATATCAACTTTGTGTTCAGCTATGGGATCTTGAGGGTTTCAGTATATTGTAATTTAGGCGATGGGCTGACAACCTGTCACTATAGCAATATACGTACAAGTATATCTTAAATGACCTTCGAATCTTTGTCAGACGTGGCAAATCGACCTTTATTTAAGTTGTTTACACTCTGCCTACCCCTAAGGGATAAAGGCGTGATTATATGTATGTATGTATGTTCACCCCCTGGATATCAAACCCAGGATCGTGAACCCATCATGGCTCAGACCACTAGACCGCGGAGTCAGTTGATACGACAATAAAAGGTTTAATATTTTAGTCGGTATCGATGTGGATGGTGATATTTTATTTTAGGTCGAAATGTAGTCCAATATTTTAGCGAGTGGCAGTGGCAGGCGACGGCGCGTTTAATCTCGCTGAGCCGCGGGCTGCCCATCTCATATTTAGGGTTCCGCTACCAACTGAGAAACTATAAATAGTTTGCAACTATAAATACAGCAAGAGTTCTTATTCACCAAAAAATGGTACGGACTGATTTAGACCATAAAAAACTTTCTTTATAAAACTTAGGACGAAATATAAAAAAAGATAAGTGCTTCCCTTACGAAATTACTCGATCAGCTGACTCTTTGACCCAACAATATGTTCCAATGAGAATTTCAGCATAGCCTAAACATAAAAAAGCGCTTACAATTTATGTGGTAAATAAAAAAAATGCTGTGTTTTTAGAGCCAATCGTTCTTCTTCTTTCGACCCTTGATAACCTTGAGTAACAGAATTTTTAAACTGCGCCAATATGGTTTAATTATTTGTTTATTTATTGAAAAGTATACATTATAACATAACAGATGTGAATCCAAAGCGTTACAAAGCGTTACGTTATGTACTGCTTAGCTCCAATAACATTGATACCATAAGAAAGAAGTCTCTAAGTGTCATTGTATTGCACGTCATCATCTCCCTAGCCTTATCCCGTATCTCACGGGGTCGGCTTCCTAATCTAGGGGATTGAACGAGGGTACTGGTTTTTACACAGAGAGACTGCCATCTGACCTCCGCAACCCAGAAGGGAAACCAGACCCAATCCTAGATTAGGTCAGAGTTTTCAAGCCGCCAATGCTAAGCACTGGCCTCTGATATAGCGTAACGACTAATATCTACGGTATTAAACGATATTAACTGGGACCAACGTCTTAACGTGCCTTCCGAAGCACGGAAAAAGCACCGAATAAACGTACATATGAAATTCGAAAACCGAAAAACACATTGGTACGTGGTGGGATTCGAACCACGACCTCCCGCTCAGGAGGCAGCGACCCTATCCACTACACAATCGGGCTCATTGTATTGCACGTAACTGTACATAAATGTACCTAAGCTAATATTATAATACTATTTCTAAAACAGAACTTTCTGTTTGTGTTTCAGGTTCTAAGTTGAAGAAAAAGATAAACATTCAGCTATAATGTTTGTCTCGAGTCTCCAGCTCATAAACAAAACACGAAATAAGCCCCCGCGAGCAGGCGTCCGTCACTCGCTCAAGGCCACGCGTTTTATACATACCGGTCGGCGTATCGTCCACGATTCAACCGTCAAAGGGCCACCGCACGACCGTCTGAGTGGCCGAACCGCACTTTTCCCGCGTTTACTCGTCGAAATGCCGAAACCACGTAATTATTGTGCAGTGGATGGGTTTTTATGCTGCGCTGAAAGTCCTACCAGAAACATTTAATAATTATATTGAAGAATTAGAACGCGGTTTCTTAAATAATTTTGACAACGTCCTAATGGATCGGCCTGGTGGTACGGTATTGGAAATTTTAAAAATAATTGATTTTCCTCCTCTTTGCACCTGTTTTCCATATGATTAATTATTAAAATTATTTACGCTATTAAGGATATTTTCAACGATAAAATTTAATAACCGAGAATTCAGAGAAGGAAAAAAGAAACTACTTGATCATTTTATAAAACTCAAACATGTTTACTTGTCAAATAAATTATTATTATTATTTCGCGACATTCGTTTTATTACAGTAATAATCATCATAGGTACAACCAAAATACACCCATAGCGCATTCGCGCGATGACGCGCATGCACGTGACTCGCACGGCGGGCAACACAATCTCGACTCTTTGTGCGTGTATTTATGGTACATTTCTTCTCACTGTAAACAGTAATTATTGTTAAGATTTTGTAGGCTATTATAGCGTAGGTATTTACACTTTTCTATGGGAGTGATGTATCTGTTACGTAGTAACTATTGTCTATAGGCAGATAGGAGAAGGGTTTCCCAAACATTTCCCTTTCCCTCTCTGCCCCGCGGGGGTATGTTTCACGTTTTCTTTAAACGAAAACTTTTCTTTAACAGAACCCCAACGTTACTCTGTGCTAACTCTCGCATGATCAGTTTTGTACCAACAATATGTTACAAATGATACAATATAAATGTCATTTCTGATCTGAACTTTTCTTTTTCTTACTTAGGCTCAGTTGTAATGAAATGTTCGAGACGTTTTATTCGATACAGTAAGTAATTTCTGAGAAGATTAATTTCATATAGACAATTTTATTTCTATCATTAAGCATTGATATTTCTAAATCTTGTTTTGGATGATTTTCGTAGGTCATTATTTCATGGTAATGATGAGCCCTATGGTGTAGTGGATAGGGCCGCTGCCTCCTTAGCGAGAGGTCGTGGTTCGAGTCTCACCACGTTCCAATATGTTTTTCGGTTTTCGAATTTCATATGTACGTTTATTCGGCGCTTTTTCCGTGCTTCGGAACGCACGCTAAGCCGTTGGTCCCGGTCAATATCGTTTAATACCGTAGATATTAGTCGTTAAGCCATGTCAGAGGCCAGTGCTAAGCATTGGCGGCTTGAAAACTCTGACTTAATCTAGGATTGGGTCTGGTTTCCCTTCTAGGTTGCGAAGGTCAGATGGCAGTCGCTCTGTTTAAAAACCAGTACCCTTGTTCAATCCCCTAGATTAGATAGCCGACCCCGTGAGATATGGGTTGAGGCTATGGAGATGATTGTTTCATGATTATCTAGTGACTTTTTGACCTCTTTTAAAGGCATCCTTAAATTACATAGTGTGCCTACTTATATGATTAAAGAAATGGAATACCTACCTACTTATTGAACGTCATGCAGATATATTAAAAAATAAACATAATACTTACCCGAATTTTAAATCAGTAGACTCTATTAATACGTTAACTCGTGCTGAGGCATCAAAGTGGAAAGACTCAATGTCCCTTTGACTTTGTACCTACTAGTAACACAACACGAGAACCTATTTACTTATCTGGCAAACTTCATACAAGATGAAGTCAGAATTTACACGCTCCGGCAGAAAACTTGGCAAGATTTCGGTATAATTAACATTTAGATGAGAGTAGGAGACACGGCTCTCCCTCCAAAATACGTTTGTAACTCGGTGAGATCCCGCTCAGTAGAATTTCATTTTAATAAAGTAGAACATTTCCAAAACTTTGCACCTTCTAAGTTTATTATTCTTGTAACATACTTACGTGTTGATCTGTGAAATTAAAATGTTGTGCTTTCTGTTGTTGAGCAAAATTTTGTTACGTCTAGCCCAGATTGGGTTGTGTGGCGGAGATAGTATAAGGCTCAAAGCAGAAGTATTCAAGTAAAAAACTAGCCCTATCAACGAAGTCCGGCGCCAAACAGCTTGCTGTGTTCTGTCAGTGCGTGAGAGTGCCAGTGCCATAACAGGAATCATCTGGTTGTGCTCGTTCCATCGTCAACTCTGTCACTGTTATCCGTGAACTTGTCTAGAGTAAAGAGCAAACCCATTTTTAGAAATTAGAAATTCTGCTAAGTATAAGACTAGGTAGACATATAGATATTAAAAAAAGGTGTCTTTTATAAGTATTTCGAATTCTAGCATGAACACGAACGCTCTAAAAACGTAAGTGGTATTATGTTGTTTTTATACTCGAAAGCTCTGTCACAAAGTGGAATTCCATTACTGGCGATTGCAATGTGTATGTTCGTATTATTTCATGCTCAGTTGTAGTGTTAGTGCAAATAGCTCTCATACAAACTACCATACAAATAGTGAAATACTCCGAGTGCGGCTCTTAGGAGACCATTTTGTCCCGCTGTTTATCCGATTCAAATTTCTCGGAGGCTATTGAATATGTTGTGTTGGGAAAAATGGGTAATATTTGGAACGGTTTCATTTAATTTTATTTGCAAACGGTAAATAATTACTTATGTACCTGCAAAAGGCACTGGTTTGTGATACTAAAATTGTCGTAAACTATTGTTTGAGACGAAATATTTTTGTTAGGTAGGCATAGGCAGACAGGCTCTCTTTATTTAAGGTGATACCTCCCGGTAAATGGTTGTTTTTAAGAGCTTATTTCTCCTGAATGAATCATTAGAAAATTTTAAAACATATACATAATTACTTCCATGCTGGACTGGGAGAGAGAGAAAAACATAGAATGTGCCAGCTGCATTTCCTCCCGGGCATGCTGTAAAAACCAGCTAAGGGATTTGAGGGTTTTAGTATATTGCAATTTAGGCGATGGGCTGACAACCTGTCACTACAGCAATATACCTACTAATCTATCTTAAATAAACCCTCATAACTTTGTCAGACGTGGCGGAGCGACCAATGTTTGGGTTGTTTCCGCTCTGCCTACCCCGTTCGGGATACAGGCGTGATTATATGTATGTATGTACATAATATGAGATATTAGTTCATGGCCTGCAATTGCAACATTTAAACATATTCTAGTTCATAAATAAGTACGGTAAAAGAAACTGAAATTAGAGCTGTATTTATCAGTAAATTTGATATTCTTTCAAACCTATTAGGAGCGCTTTCAGGGTTCCTTCAGGAAAATATCTGTATTATGACTATCTATGATCACAAATATTCTAAGGCATTATAGGCGATGGTTCCATATCTTAACATCTACCTGCTTATCTGCCGTTGAGATACACCTTAAATACACTGAGCGCCAAAGCATGTGTTTTTTGGGCCTATTTTATTAATTTTACCAGTATACGAGTATCATACTCATATCTTAAATAAATGATTTATTTATCTGTTTATTATTTAAAACAAAACACATCAGTTTTATAAATTAACTACTGATTACCGCGATAAATTTGACGCTCTAATTTACAAAGATTTTTAGATACTTCGACTTCTGAACTACAGATTCTATCTACTCCCTTCCACGAAAGGAAACGAAGAAATCTGAAGTTTGTTTGCGTTCCGACCGATCGCGCGTGTTGCCTTGCCTCTCCGCTTGTCGGTAAGTGGAGCTCCGGCAAGTGGAGCGCGGACCGCAAAATGCAATTATCGACCGCTGTCTGCCGCAGCTTTGCTTGGATCGCATTCCAATGTTGCTGAAGATATTGTACAGCTAGTTTGTTGTTTCTAAATTCTATCTTCATACGCTATTTTTCTTCATAGAATACGAAGAAATCCTCAATTTGTTATAGTTCCGTCTGATCGGGCGTGTTGCCTTGCCTCTCCGCTTGTCGGCAAGTGGAGCTCCGTCAAGTTGGGGCGGACCGCAAAATGCAATTATCGACCGCTGTCTGCCACAGCTATGCTTGGATCGCATTCCGATGATGCTGAAGATATTGTATAGCCTGATTTTAGTGTTTCTGAAGACTAATATAAAATGTAGGAAACAATTCGACGGATTACTTACTGCGGTTGCTCAGTGACCCAAAGTGGGTCTTGGACTCCTACACAGAAGTCCCCAAATGACTCTATTTTGACCAGCGAGTCGCCATTGGGGTTGTTAAGACTAAAAAAGAGATTTATCTGCGTCATCGGCCTAGCGATATCTGAGGCGCCAACCGGGCGCTTTGACGACTACCTAGGTATTATTCGTAGAGAAATTGTACTCTGTCATTTCACTTCCACACTGCATCACAAAAATCAGCTCTCGCGAAACGCAGGCACAGCGAAACATCAAGTAAACAACGTACGTGCAGTTCGTTTGTTCAGTGTTCAACGTTCCTATTGACTCCGAAAAAGACATCGAGGTGTATTCGGCCATACGAGTCTCTCTCACGGCTCGTTTCGCAGAAATGTCGTTGCGCTGCAAAGTACTAGGTATTAAAATTTAAAACGTAGTGAGTGCATATGCATAGCTTCGAGTTTTTTTATTATTATTTTACCTGGCCTGGAATTTAAAGAAAAACATAGAATGTGCCATCTGCATTTTCTCCCGGGCATGCTGTAAAAACCAGCCTAGGAAGGGTTTCAGTATATATTTTAATTTAGGTGATGGGCTGACAACCTGTAAATACAGCAATATCCCTACAAATTTATCTTAAATAACCCTCAAAACTTTGGCAGCCGTGGCGGAACGACCTTTGTTTAGGTCATTTACGCTCAGTCTACCCCATTAGGGATAAAAGCGTAACTATATGTATGTACGTTTTAAAATGAATCCTGTAGAATACCGAGACGCAATCTACATTTCTGGATTAAAAATATTATAAAGTAAAAAACACACAATATGTTTTTACTTTGCGCTGCGAAGTAATACGTATACATCAGCGCTGGACAGCGAAATAGCTGCTTTAACTGCCTCCATGGTCTAGTAGCTGGTGCCATGGACTCCCGATCCGGAGGTCCTGGGTTCAATTCCCAGAGGGTCAACACAAAGTTGATATTTGAGAATTTATAACTTTGTTATTTTCTCCCCAGTTTGGGTAAGACATTGCAGGCTGAATCACCTGATTGTCCGAAAAGAAAAAGATTTCGTGCTTCGGAGGGCACGTTAAGCTGTCGGTCCCGGTCGCTGTCTTTGATAGTAGTCGTTACACAAAAACCATGTCAGATAGTTGTGCTACTAGGCGGTTTAAAAACTCTGACACCAGGGTTCATCGGGTACATAGACTCGATACCCACTCGAAAGAAGAAGAAGAAGCGAAATAGCGAAGGAATTGCACCCGTTTCACTTGACTGCACTCTCCGTTACATCCGCAGTGACAATAATGGTGCCTAAGTACCTCGTTTGTCAACAACTTAAGACCAAGATTTATTTATTTCCCAAAAATAAGTTTATTTTTTCATGCTGGTCTGGGAGAAATATAAAAACATAGAATGGACCAGCTGCCCTTCCTCTCAGGTATGCTGTAGAAATCAGCAAATGGGATTTGAGGGTTACAGTATATTGTAATTTAGGCGATGGCCTGTCAACCTGTCTCTACAGCTATATACCCACAAATCTATCTTTAATAACCCTCAAAACTTTGTCAGCCGTGGCGGAACGACCTTTGTTTAGGTTGTTTACGCTCAGTCTACCCCATTAGGGATAAAAGCGTAACTATATGAATGTACGTTTTAAAATGAATCCTGTAGAATACCGGGACGCAATCTACATTTCTGGATTAAAAATATTATAAAGTAAAAAACAGACAATATGTTTTTACTTTGCGCTGCAAAGTACCTAATACGTATACATCAGCGCTGGGCAGCGAAATAGCGAAGGAATTGCTTCCCGCTTCACTTGACTGCACTCTCCGTTACATCCGCAGCGACAATAATGGTGCCTAAGTACCTCGTTTGTCAACAACTTAAGACCAAGATTTATTTATTTCCCAAAAATAAGTTTATTTTTTCATGCTGGGAGAAATATAAAAACATAGAATGGACCAGCTGCCGTTCCTCTCAGGTATGCTGTAGAAATCAGCAAATGGGATTTGAGGGTTACAGTATATTGTAATTTAGGCGATGGCCTGTCAACCTGTCACTACAGCAATATACCCACAAATATATCTTAAATAACCCTCAAAACTTTGTCAGACGTGGCGGAACGACCTTTGTTTAGGTCGTGTACGCTCAGCCTATCCCATTAGGGATAAAAACGTGACTAAATGTATGTATGTATCAAAATTAATCCTATAGAAAACCGAGACGCAAGCTACTTGTCTGGATTACAAAAATATTATAGTGCCTAGAGGTACTCTTTTGTCAACAATGGAATTTTATATATTTTGAAGATTTTTATTACTCACAATGCTATTTTTATTTTGTTATAATATGAAAGAATTATTACTACTACTAAGTTCGTCACTCCCGCTACCGTTTCTGTAGCTCAGATGGTAGAGTGATGGACCGGCATTCCAGAGACGCAAGTTCGAGTCCTGCCAGAAACAAATTTATTATTTTCATTCTTTCATATTATATGAAGTAGAATTTTATGTTTAGAATTAGGTATTTATTTCTCGTAAAATAAGTAAAACAAAATCAAGACCGAAAATTTACTCAAACTTACCAGAAGTACTTGAATAACATACCTGAAACCAATAAAAATATGTTATTAGTTATTATAATTACAAAAGTTTGATTTGCTGGGTTGCGGAGGTCTAATGGCAGCCGTTCAGTGAGAAAACCAGTACCTTCGTTCAATCACCTAGATTAGGTAGCCAACACCGTGAAATACGTAGTAGGTAAGGCTAGGCAGATGATTTACAAAAATTCGATGTATAAGTTAGGACACTATTGAGAAGTACAGCAGTCAGAAAATCTGTACTCCAAGCTACATTGATCTTTAAATATTTAAATAATTGTTTTCAGTAACAACTCTAAGGCCCGTATTGAAACAGCACTCAAGACAGCGAGTTTGAGTTCGTATCAGAAATGTCATTCCAATACAAAATGACCTGTCAAATCCGCACTTAACATTATTCTCAATCTTGATATTGCTTTATAAATACAAGTCTTAGATGATTTTTAGTCCATTTCAGCCTCTTTTTGACCTGGATCAAAATCATTTAATACACATTTTTTATATCCAGCATCGCAATCATTTTTATTCCTACACCTATAAATGCTATCACGACTTTACATTTTTAGGGTCGTGGGTAGTAAAAACGGCGTAATTGCCAAAACACCAAAATTACGATCGCGTAAAACGGGAATTTTCTCCTTTTAATTCGCAATTCTCTGTAAAGGAACAGCTCCTTATAATAAAACATGGAAACAGTTGAACTTGATGGTGGCCTGGGATCGTTTATGGGCCACGTTAAACTTGTATTAACGTCTTTTTATTTAATTTTATGGAAAATTAACGTCCCGCCGTGCTAGGTTTTAAACTGATTTATATTCTTGATCGGTAAAACAAAGGTGACACTGGATTGCACTTCGCAAAGCTCTGATATGATGTTAATGGATTAAATAAAAAAAAACAGCAAAAATGGTATAAGTCGTTTAAATATAGAGTGTGTTTACTTTGGCTACTTAATAGGCGCGATTCTAGATACCACTGGCTAAAACTAAAATTAAAATCTATCTATAAATTGAAAAAGGACAGGCGATTTATACTCTATGGTTTTACACTTTGTCCGCTAGATTTTGTCGCGCTTTTGCACGATTCCCCAGTATTTCTGTCTAATTTATCCGCTATGTCAGATGATGATAAAAATTACAGATAAGGCATAAAACCACAGACTATAAATCGAAAACTGGAGAGAATAGATCTCCTGTCCTTTTCGAATGTTTTTAGTCTGAAAGTGACAAATAGATTTTAAGTTTAGTTTAAGTCGGCAAATCTTGAATCGAGCCCATTGTCGCATATCTTTATATTCATAACGAGTATTAAATAAGGATCAGCTACTCTATAATAGCAATTCCAATAAAATCGCAAAATGTATTGGTTCAATATAATTGCAAAAGACGAGTTTCTTATTACAGAGTTGATTTGACTTTATTTTACTTTTAGCAAAGCCTATTTTCTTGATTTTTACTCTAGAAGAAAATAATGAGCTTTACAAATGTAACTTCAAATACGAAGCTCGCCAGACGCCAAGTGACGTGGCAATTATTGGTTTTATTCTCATGGATAACTTTGCGAAACGAGTTCGTAAAATGCAAGTAAAAGGAATATAAACACTTCACGCGTAAGAAAATAAAATGAAAACATTTGTTTAATATACGAGCTATTGACATTTTCGAACGAGAGCCCATTTTTTAGCGCAAACGGCGCGAATATTTCGCTCAGAGACAGTCGTTCGAAATAAGCGACCTCGTGGAGTGTTACGAGCTGAATCAAGGGCGTGTTTAAAAATATACTTGTTACAAAAGCCGGTGCAATTTTCCAGACATTCATTGTTAGCATTTTCTCGGAAAGAGCGTTTTGTTGGCGACAGTGAAAGCGGTACACTTTTTATTATGAGTCCACTTGCAATTTGTATCTATTTGTAAAGGTCAGCTGGAACTAGAAGTGTAATGCCCCGTCGTCGCAGCGGGCGCTGCAATATTTAACTTTGGACCGACTTTCTGTCCACTATACTACGCTATTTACAATTTAACTATTCCTAAACTCTTGAAAGCACCGATCTACCTTATGTTTACGATTCATAAATCCATAACAGATCTTTTATTGTGCGTTTGCTCGAAAAGCAGTAAGGTATCGAGGGGACATTTTATTTAGTCCGCAATATCGTTGGAACATAAGCGCTACATTGAAAAGGCTTGTGCGGTGACCGCGTCCGTTTTGTGTAAAATGTCAAAGTGAGGGAAAAAGCGAGTGGCGGGCGCAAAATTGTGTTGACGCAGTGACCGCAGCGGGCGGCGAGCAGGGCGAGTGTAGCGAGTGTAGCCCAGCGCGTGGTGCGGCCGTGGTTGCGGCGGGTGGTCGCGGCCCACTCAAGAACAATTCTAGTGAAGCCGTCATCCGGCGGGATAAGCGGCTCATTATTCACTAAAAGCCCACGGCGTGCCCGCTCGGGTAATTGAAGGCTTTGTTCCTTTGCGCTCGGCTTTGACGCTCTCACTAACCGTGCGAGCGACGTTCTACGGATTATTATTCGCACCATCAACGGTGTACACAGCCATAGATTAATCTGACGTCTGAAGTATGAATCGTTGAGCAACAGAATGAACGTCGCATTACTTTTTGCGCCGGTTGTGTTTTATAATCACCGCGAAGAAGATTCGAGCAAATAAAACATCTCTCTGATGGGTGGAATGTTTTTGAGCATAAATGCCATTTTGCATAAAGGGATTCCGTTGTATGTTAATACAATGTTCCACAAATGTTTAAAAAGTGAAATATGGCGGTATTGTGGGACTGGACTGGTAGGAAAGGTTTCAGTTTTGCGTGAGCGTGAGAAAGCCATTGGCCGGTGTCAGTTGTTGCGTTAGAATGGGAATGGAGAGATAGCCGCACGCCCGCGACACCACGATAACTTTTGAAATATTATTGTCGTACAATACAATGCAGCTTTTCTATAAATTTCCAGAAACCGGTCATTATGAGTTTAACTGATACTATCAGTTTAGAAATATAGTCGTAACTATTTTATTCATTTCTCTATTAAGACTATAATGGTGTGTATTGGGTAACTGCAGTTCTAGATTCCAATCATAAATAGCTGGACTGGTTTATAGGATACGTTGTTAATAAGTCTTGTCACAACGTCAATGGCAGTAGGTACATCGCTTCCTCATCTAAGTTGCATGTAATCTCATGTAGAGCTCTGAAGCCCTCATCCCTCACTCTCCACAGTTATTGCACTCCTCAGTTATGTTCTAATTAATTGTTACTAGCGATGACATCGTCAGTTTAATTACGAGTTTCTGCCTCGCTATACATCTACAAGGTTTCATAAAACGTCATTAAGGTGGCGACAGGGTCTAAGAGGCGCCCCCATCAGTAAAAAAAATATTATTCACTAAAAACGCAGTGAATCGAAAAACCGGACCAACAGAATCAAGTAATAGTTATAAAGATAAGTTAGAACCTCATAACTTAGCGGTTCATAGTTCTTGTAGTAACAGGAAGAAAAATTGCGAATAACGGCCACCAACTGCATGTGTTCTAATTAATTGTTACTAGCGAGGACATCGTCAGTTTAATTACGAGTTTCTGTCTCGCTATACATCTACAAAGTTTCATAAAATGTCATTAAGGTGGCGATAGGGCCTAAGATGGGGACTGATGGCCCATTAGTAAAAAAAACATTATTCACTAAAAACGCAGTGAATCGAAAAACCAGCTCAACAGACTCAAGTAATAGTTACAAAGATAAGTTAGAATCTTACAAATTAGCGATTCATAGTTCAGTGAAAAATTAGCGTTTTCTACCTATTACTACAACAAACTATGAATCGCTAATTTATAAGGTTCCAAATTATCTTAATAACTATTACTTGAGTCTGTTGGGCCGGATTTTCGATTCGTTACGATTTTAGTGAGTTATGATTTTTTACTGAGGGGGGCGCCACTAAGCTTCTATAGTCACCGTAAGATAGAGCGATGCGAAACTAACAAGAACACATTTTCGAGAAGTTTTCTTAGTTAAATTTAGAACAGCCGGAGACACGCTGTAGGAACCACGAACGCATACGAGCAAAAATTTCATAAACATACTTCCACCAAGAGCTGCATGTAAAGAGCGCAGCTTCATCGAAACTATGCATACATTTATGAGGTTAGGGAAGCGTACATTCCTGAAACATAACGAAAGTAGGTCAAGAGGCTAAAATTTACAAACTCTACTCTACAGTATTCATGCTAAAGATGTAATACAAAAATAACTTTACGGGAAATTCGGGTGATGTTGTTTAAATAAGCCACTTTGAAAGCAAATGCGGGTTTTACAAGGCAAAGCCAGCACACGAGTCGCAAAAGTTATGAGAGTAGAGACGGGTATTGGAGTTAAAATTCAAGAGCTAATTTTTATAAGAGGAGTCGTCGAAGGTTCGTCGCGATCGCCGGCCGTCAGTCGCGCTCGTTATTCCGAACCCCGCGGCGCCGCACCGACAAATTTATACCATACATCTGTCGCAACCAACTAGCACACACTTTCAACCTTACATCTCACTAGGAGCGTATTTTTTTTATACTTTCTGCACGAAGAAACATCTTGGCGGAACTTTACAGCCAGCCTTTCCTCATTACGTCTGTCAGCGTTATTGCCCCCCGCAACATCAGTAAACGCCGCTCAGAAAAATATTTACATACGTCTCCGAATAAATATGAGAGGCGGAGGAAATGCACGTACAAGATTATGTTTGCCCTTTAAATGTATTAATAAGGGGTATCTTTTTGCTGCTCGGTTGTAAGGCCAAAGTGCGTTTCTAGTGTAAATTACGGTAGGTAGGAACGAGTTTAATTTAATAACACCAGGTCATGAATAAAGACAAAGGAAGCTACTTCTTCCCTGCAAAAAGCTACGCTCATGATGATACTCTCGAGATAATACGAAGACTTTTATAAAATGGTTGTTTTTATCGTCATACTCTTAAAAAGCTTAATCTGTATCTCTCATCACATCAAATTTAAGAGCGCACCTTAGCAAGTTTTAAGAGTCGGCACGTTTGATGGTTTGACACCAGGTTCATCGTAACCTCTTTATAAGAAGCTAGTTTGAACCGGAACATTTCGCACATCTATACACAGTTTCAAAGTGCTATCCTGCCATTTATAATTTTACGTCCTTCACGTACGTTGCTTTATGTTTTATGGGAACAAAGTTACCTTCCTACTTTAATACTTTGATCGCGTAGTGTTCGCCTAGCGTGTTCATAACTTCCACGGTAAAGCGCTTAAAGTACAATTACTTTTTGGCCTGCCATTCCCATACTAATTGGCAGCATTGCCAAATGCTGTATTGGCGTTCCTGAACGTAATTTTGGACATGTCTTTGATATATGTACTTAGAAAAGTCCTTCCAAAGACCATTGAATGAGTATGCTTCACTACATTTGAAATAGCGTGCACCATTTTGTGACAAATGCATTTTTATATCAATGATTCGTTTTGAAACAAACCAGCGCAGGCATCGCATCGCAATATTGTCATTGAAATGAAAAATCCAGCTGATAGAGATCTAGTTACCACGTTTTTGGAGTAAAACCATCGAATCTTGGCACCTTACGAATCTCAGCTTTTTTCTCGTTCAAAATACAGTTTCACACTTCAAAGTTTCAAGACTTCTCATGTCCAACCCAGTTCTACCGATTTTGCCAGCAGCAGTTAATATGTTAATAGTCCACACGTTCTCATGTCCTTTGAGTTTTCAAGTCGACTTGTTAAGCTTTTCATAAGGAGTTCGCAGAGAGGACTCATTTGGTGAATACATGTTAAAATGAGATCCTACTTTTGCACCTCCAAGACTCTAGAGATTCAAGTTTGTCTTTCTTAAGGTGGCGATACTAGTCAAGTGGCACCCACAATTATTAAAAAAACATAATTCGCTAAAAACGCAGTGAATTGAAAGACCAGTCTAACAGAATCTAGTTATAGTCATTAAGATAACTAAGAACCTTATAAATTAGCGATACATAGCTCGTTGTAGTAACAGGAAGAAAAGTTGTCGTTGGTCGTTATCCGCATTTTTTCTTCCTGTTACTACTTTCTGACTATAACTAGATTATGTTTGACCGGTTTTTCGATTCACTGCGTTTTTAGTGAATAATGTTTTTTTTTACTAATGGGGGCGCTACTTGGCTAGTATCCTCACCTTAAGCCGGTTGGTGCGGTAAAAATCTTGTACGTAGAGAACTTTCTTCTGTAGAGATATTTTTTGTGACTAAAATGATTGCTTTATAAAGACGCCATTTATTTGTGCAACTAGCTGATTATTTACGACTTATCTGCATACTTAGATTGCTCTCTTTTTCATTAGTAGGTATAGATAAAAAAATTAGGTATTAGTTCGTATCCGTTACCCTATTGTCTCTCAGTTACTCAGTCAGTTGAAGTATAATAAGTAACGATGTTTTGTAGTTTATGTGACCACACCTTTACTATTTAATTGTTGCGTATTCATCTGCCGGCTAATCCTCGTTTGCATAACGTCTCTACAGGGTGTTTCACAACGTCGGAATTTAGTGTGAAAATGTTAATTGAAACATTTCTACACGTAGGTTTGACGCAGGGTTGCGCATTTATCCAATGAAGTTATAAAAGTTAAGGAAGGCGCAGTCGTCATTTCAGTAGCAACATTCGCCTATAGTGCCTCTCAAAATTGGACTATAGAACTGTTGTACTCGACACTTTTTGGCAGGCTAAATGGCGAGTACAGCCGATGAGATCTAGGTACAATCAAGGGAACGCTACTGTCTATTTGCTCGATTATTCAATTAGTGGTCAATAAAATCTAATCTACTGATCTATATGATATAGATTAGTAGATTAGGTTTTATTAGGTCCACCCATTTTTTTCATAGAGATTGCATTCGTGCGAAGCCGGGGCACGTCACTAAATACATATAATCACTCCTTTATCCCTAATGGAGTAGGCAGAGCGTAAACTACCTAAACAAAAGGTTGTTCCGCCACATCTGACAAAGTTTTGAGGGTTATTTAAGATAAATTTGTAGGTATATTGCTGTAGTGACAGATTGCCAGCCCATCGCCTAACTTGCAATAAACTGTAACCCTCGGTTCTCTTAGCTGGTTTTTACAGGATGCCCGGGAGCAAATGCAGCTGGCACATTCTTAGTTTTTCTCTCGTTCCTAGTCCAGCATGGTAAGTCACTAGCTAAATAAAAATTTGAGCAGCGACAGTCTAGCATGCCCGGGAGGAAATCCATCTGGCTCATTCTATGTTTTTCTCTCACTCCCAGTCCGGAAGGGAATCATAGATTCACTATTAAAACTACCGAAAGTTTAATGGGTTATTTAAGATGGATTTGTAGGTATATTGCTGTAGTGACCAGGTTCCGTTCTTTCAGGTTCATTTTTATACGTATGATTCGTTTTGAAGCAGACCATCGCAGTATTGCATTGGGATAAAAAGTTCAACCTGATAGAGATGTAGTTACTTATTTGGAATAAAACCATCGAAACTTGGCACCTTAAGAACCTCAACTTTTTTCTCGTTCAAAATACAGTTTTACACTTCAAAGTTTCAAGACTTCTCATGTCCAGCCCAGTTCTAGCGATTTTGCCAGCAGCAGTTAACATGTTAATAGTCCACATGTTCTCATATCCTTTAAGTTTGTAATCGACTTGTTAAGCTTTTCATAAGGAGTTCGCAGAGAGGACTCATTTGGTGAATACATGTTAAAATAAGATCCTACTTTTGCACCTTCAAGACTAGAGATTCGAGTTTGTCTTTCTTAAGCCGGTTAGTGCGGTAAAAATCTTGTAGGTAGAGAATTTTCTCCTGTAGAGATATTCTTTCTGACTAAAACCACTGCTTTATAAAGACACCATTTACTTGTGCAACTAGCTAATTGTCTGCGACCTGTCTGCATACTTAGGCCCGTATTTATAATCAGCTGTCCAGAGTTACAGCGAGTTGGAGTTTGTATCAGAATGGACATTTCAGTACAAATCAAATTGGCAAATCCATACTTAATAATGCTCTCAAACTTGAGATCGCTTCATAAATACAAGCCTTAGAACAATCTAAAAAGATAACAATATCTTTTTTATTTACACACATTTATATTAGGTCGACCTGTATGTAACTATGTAATGAAATCTAAATAACCTTAGCCTAAATAATCTTAAAAAATATGATACTGTCGAACTGATCTGATGATGGAATCGGATAATATGAACTGGAACTTCATGACGGAACATCGTATCCTATCCGTATTTGGACTTTTTAGAAAGTTCCTGTAATTAGCTTAGACCACGATTAAGTTTTAAGGTCTGATGATGAATCCGAAAGACAGGAACTGGCATTCCATGATGGAGTATCGTGTCATAGTCGTGTTATAATAAACCTATTTTTTGGATTGATGAATGTAAATGAAGCGAAAGAAGTTTGCATGGACTGTAGCAAGTGGAGGGATGTGATCTCTGCCTACCCCTCCGGGAAAGAGGCGTGACATTATGTAAGTATGTTGGTTTTTACAGCATACCCGGAAGGGAATGCAGCAGGCACATTCTATGTTTTTCTCTCGTTCCAAGTCCAGCATGGCAAGTCACTAGTTAAATAAACGTTTGAGCAGCGACAGTCACGTATTTTATGGCCCGTATTTGTAATCAGGTCTCATGAGGGACAGCGAGTTTGGGTTCGTATCAGAAATGTAATTTCAGTAGAAACTGGCCTGTCAAATCCATACTTAATATTGCTCTCAAGTTTAAGATCGTTTCATAAATACGAGCCTATGAAATGTTCTGTAAGAGATCTGTTTTACGATATCAGTCCCTCAAGAGCACTTACCCTTCGGTAGTCTTGAACGTCTAGCTCTATTTATTAAGTACCCAGTAAGCTGTTGCTTAAACCACTTGAGTTTGTAGCTCACTGAAACAACTCAAGGAAAATTTGACCGTGCTGATATTTATTTTTTTATTATTCCATGCTGGACTGGGAGCGAGAGTAAAACATAGAATGTGCTAGCTGCATTTCTACCGAGCATGCTGTAAAAACCAGCTAAAGGATCCAAGTGTTTTTTATTGCAATAAAGGCGATGGGCTGACAACCTGTCACTACAGTCCGTACAAATCCATGTTAAATAACCCTCAAAACTTTGTCAAACGTGGCGGAACGAGTTTTGTTTACGTCCTATACGCTCTGCCTACCATTAGGGATAAAGTCGTGATTATATGTATATGTATGTAAATTTATTTATTTAATTCACAGACCACTAAACGACGAAGTCAGTTAAAATTAGACCAAATAGGTACAAGAACAGTACCGAAAAATATAAAATGTTTTAAGTGTCTAAAATGGCGTAATCTTTTCTTTTTTTACTAAATTACAAATGCCTTACTTTTTGAAATGTTTTTACCTGCCGACATTTTCTATGTTTAATGGCTTACAAAATTATTCAGTACCGGCTCGATTCGTAAAGCAGTAACTTCCCTTTTCATTTGTCCCTGCGAATATCAACTGACTGATCCGCGCTGATCCCATCTCGATATCGACTCCAACTTACTTACAAAAGCTTAGTCTCACTTTGATCCGCATTATACTTTCATAAGTACATTAAGCCACGCCTCTACCCATTACAGAGTAAGCTGATATGATATCAGCTCTTTGCTGATTCAAAAAGTCTTTATGCACAGCGCTGAACTCTGTGTACTTTATATTGTCTCTATGAATTGTTTCAAACTGTCAAGTTGTGTCATGTATAATTTCTTGTTGAGTGAAGCCTTGTTTTATGTAAAAGGTTAATTTTTCGAATTATTACATATGCAGAGCGTCAATAGCTGACTACCTATGTGTACGAAAACTGTATTTTTACTATTAAAAATACAGTTTCCGTCACGTCCGACATTTTTGTTGTGTCTTTGGGAGGCCCCAAACTGTAGAGGTCCCACTTTGTCCTTGGAGAGTGGTGACGGGGGAAATGAGACAACTATATAACTTTCACTATTACGACTATTTATTCACTTCGTTTACTTTTCACTGATTCGATACAAAGCAGAATTGACCTAGGGTCTTATATACAAGTGCCGTGGACAAAGTCATATCGTGTTCTAAAAAGTTATTAGCGACATCTCTTGTTGCGTCAAGTGAAAGTCGCGATTCAAATTCACAGATGGCAATTATTTTTTTAATCATTAGCCTAAACACGAATTGGACGATCCTAACTTTAAGTTGACGGCATTTTCATACAAACATCCAACCCCTGTTTAACCCATTGGTCAATACAAAAACATATTCAAAAATCTATTATTCGGTAGGAGGTTACGTTTTAAAAAGAACTTGCTCTCAAAGTTTCAGGATTCTAGCTTGTTGATGAATCAGTCAGTCAGTAAGGACAAACAATTTTATAAGTTTAAGAAGATTAGATCAAAATTAGATAACATGATGTGAAATCTGTGGCTCTGAGGCTCCTAGTTTTTCCGTTTTATGGGTACTGGTCGATACTGGATTGGCTCAAATTGTATATGCTTGCGTATATCGATCACATAGTGGAGATTCGGAGACGACCAAGTTATTTAACCTTCTTAGTGAGGCTGCTGATGAAGCTCTGCAGAGATACCCTTCGGCACAGCTAGTCATTCTGGGGGATTTTAATGCCCACCATAAAGAGTGGTTATTCCCATACCAGAAGACCGATCATGCTGGGCAAGAGGCGCGAAAATTTGCGTTATCGCTGAATCTCTCCCAGCTTGTAAGCTGTGCAACTAGAGTTCCTGATATAGAGTCTCATACAGCGAACTGCTTAGACCTTCTGCTGACTACTGATCCGGACCGTTGCTCAGTGTCAGTCGTGGCTCCCTTGGGCTCTTCTGACCACTGTCTGGTAAAATCTGTATCTGTATACTCACCACCTAATCAGGGCCCTTGTGGTATGAGACGGGTGTGGCGATACAAGTCAGCAGATTGGGATGAAATGCGACACTTTTTTGCATCGTACCCTTGGAAAGTCTGTTTTTCTTCAGGAGAATCGTCGAGCTCCGCAGATGCTATTACTGAAGTTTTGCGTCAGGGTATGGAGTATTTCATACCGTACTCGGACGTTCCCACGGGTAGTAAAGCTCGCCCCTGGTATAATGCCGACTGCCGCCGTGCAGAAGCGCTAAAGCAGACGGCTTATCAAGCTTGGGCTGATGCTCGACTGCGCAAAGCTTCGAATACTCGGGATCTGAAGGAAAGCTACAATAGGTCCTCCAAGTTTTGCAAAAGGGAATTACGTAGGGCACATTTTCACCACATCGGCAGAGTAGGCGCCAAACTTGCATCCTATCCATCTGGTAGTAAGGCATTTTGGTCCCTTGCCAAGGCAGTTGAAACAAATTTTTGTCAACCCACTTTACCGCCTTTGCAGAAAACTGACGGCTCACTTGCTCACACTGCAGAAGAAAAAGCAAACCTCTTTGCTTCCCTTTTTGCTGAAAATTCACGACTTGACACTGCAGCTAGAGTTCCACCCAGCTTACCTCATGTTGGTTGTACTATGCCAGCCATTCGCATTTACCAAAAAGAGGTACTAAAAACCCTGCGAAACCTTGACGTGAATAAAGCAAGTGGACCAGATGGAATCCCTGCAATAGTCCTACGTAACTGTGCGCCAGAGTTGTCTCCAATATTGACGCGTCTGTTCCGACTCTCACTGGAGACTGGTGTAGTCCCCCAGTCGTGGAAGCTTGCAAACGTGCAACCTGTGCCCAAAAAGGGCAGCCGTTCGGACCCTGCCAATTATAGACCTATATCGGTAACCTCTATACTCTGTAAGAGTATGGAGCGTGTGCTCAATAATCGGCTCCTGGCTTACCTGGAGGATAATGATCTCCTCAGCGACCAACAGTATGGCTTCCGCCGTGGGCGGTCGACGGGTGACCTCCTGGTGCATGCCACCCACTTGTGGAGCGAGGCTATCGAGAGACACGGTGAAGCTCTCGCTGTGTCTCTGGATATCTCTAAGGCATTTGACAGGGTCTGGCATGGCAGCCTTATTAACAAGCTTCCCGCTTATGGGCTCCCTGATGGACTTTGCAACTGGATCACAGATTTCTTGAGAGGACGATCGATACGGGTGGTCTTAGAAGGCCGCTCCTCTGTTCATCAGGCAATTGATGCCGGGGTCCCTCAAGGATCGGTACTTTCCGCAACTCTATTTCTGCTGCATATCAACGATATGCTGACACCCGACACCTTTGGGTATGCAGACGACAGTACGGTTGTCGGTAGATATTTGTCCCGTGCAAAGTCCAGCAAGGAAGCTATTCAGTCTTGTCGAGAGTCCGTAGTAGATCATTTAAATTTAACACTTAAGGCAATCTCCGAATGGGGTGATGCCAACCTGGTGAAGTTTAATGCATCTAAGACACAGGCCTGTCTATTCTCGACCAAATTGAGTCCCTTCAATCTAGCTCCCACTTTCCGAAATGTATCCGTTCCGATTTCCGATCACCTCGAGCTTCTTGGTATAAGCCTTACGTCGGACCTGAACTTTGGACGATATATAGAATCCTTGGCTTCGACTGCAGCCAAAAAACTTGGTATTCTCTCAAAGGTTAGGCGATACTTCACACCGGGACAGCTACTACAGCTCTACCAAGCTCAAGTCCGATCGTGTATGGAGTATTGCTGCCACCTTTGGGACGGATCTGCCAAATACCAACTGGCAACCTTGGATTCTATTGAAAAACGCGCCAAGAAGCTCATCGCCGACCCGTCACTGGTAGAGGAAAAGCTGCAGAGCCTCGAACATCGTCGCAAAGTAACTTGCTTGTCTGTGTTCTACAGGATACATTTCGGAGAATGTGCAGCATCGCTTCATGACCTGATACCCCCCTCCCCATTCCATCTCCGGGGTACGAGACGCCGGTTGGGATTCCACCCTTATGTTGTCGACATTCCAAGTTTTCGCACAAAGCGGTACGCTTCTACATTTTTAATGCGAACGGCCAAAGTGTGGAACTCCTTGCCTGCGGATCTATTTCCGGAACGTTATAACCTGGGCCTTTTCAAGGCGAGAGTGAACAGGCATTTTCTAGGCAATCATGCTCCATCATAGTCTACATCATCACTTACCATCACGTGAGATGGCGGACAAATGATTGCCTATCAAATATTAAAAAAAAAAAAAAAAAAAAAAAAATCAAGTACTCGTCTGACCGGGATACTACAGTTTATAAAGAAGAAGTATTTTTATGTAAATTGCGTAATTCTTCTTTCAAATGTCGGTCAAATGCCTGGCCGAGAATCGAACCCGTGACCCTCTGCGTCAAATGCACTGCAAACTAGGCTATGCGGGTCGTCAATGTACTAACTAGGTACTTAACTACCACTTTTCTAAAATGTATTTGAAAATTCAAGATTTATTGAACTTGATTTATCCTTTTATTCCAGTCTTTCAACTTAACAAATACGCATCGTCTGATCCCCGCTAATCCCATCTCGATTTCGACTCCAACTTACTTCAAAACTTTTGGGTCCGTCTCGTAATAAAATAACACACCCTGTAGATTTATACAGGTGCGATACAAAACACAGATTTACATTGAGTTGTGAATTTGTTGACTTGAGTGATAGACAAGAAAGGTTTGAAGTTTATTTTCTGGAGAGTTTACTTTAACTGCGTTTTCCTATATAAATAAGGAACAAACTTACAAAGTGGTTTTATCAACTTTGTGTCCCGCTTATGGAATGGCATCGACGGCCTTCTGATCGAGAGCCCAAGGCACACACTTCTAGGTTATAGAGGTCTGTAAAGCTTAGGATTATTTGTTTTATTGTCTACTCTACTTTTAAACACCGAACTAAAATTCATTTTCAGATATAATAATGATACGTATATTTATCTGTACAAAATATTTTGTTTTTATTTAATAAAACTAGACACATAAAATAGAGTATTACCACTTCCAGACGTTTTTTATTTATGATTTACTTATTAAATTCCACTTTCTCAGAATCACTCATAAGCTTACGTGCTTAAGGGACATTGTTTCCTAAAAAAACAAACAGAGATGTTAAACAAAGGCACTCGCCAAGCGTCTGGGGACCTACCTTAAGGATTTAGAGATAATAAAAAAACAAATATAAATGCTTGGACACGATCATGCGCTCACGTAATCCAAACAGATAGATCTTGCTGGCCGTGTCTGCGCTGACGGTGCATAGACGCCGATTCTAGAGACACGATACTTGGAAATAGAAATAAATTCATTTTGTATAAGCCGTATCAGATGAGCTTAAGGGTGCAGATTAGGAAATAATCGGGTTTTGTCTACTTATGGTTTACATAGATACATAAAGTCACGCTTTTACGGGTTAGCATAGCGTAAGACGCATAGTAAAAGGTGTTTTTGCTACGTTTGGCAAATAATAGAAGACAATTTTAGATTAAAATGTATATCTCTATAGTGACAGGTTGTCAGTCTATCGTCTAAGCCTAAATTACAATACAATACACTGTAACCCTCGAATCCTTTCGCTAGTTTTTACAGCATGCCCGGGAGAAGAAGCAGCTGTTTCTTTCGCTCCCGGTCCAGCATGGAAGTAAATGCTTGAACACGATTATGCGCTCACGTAATCCAAACAGATAGATCTTGCTGGCCGTGTCTGCGCTGACGGTGCATAGACGCCGATTCTAGAGACACGATACTTGGAAATAGAAATAAATGCATTTTGTATAAGCCGTATCAGATGAGCTTAAGGGTGCAGATTAGGAAATAATCGGGTTTTGTCTACTTATGGTTTACATAGATACATAAAGTCACGCTTTTACGGGTTAGCATAGCGTAAGACGCATATTAAAAGGTGTTTTTGCTATGTTTGGCAAATAATAGAAGACAATTTTAGATTAAAACTTATATCTCTATAGTGACAGGTTGTCAGTCTATCGCCTAAGCCTAAATTACAATACAATACACTGTAACCCTCGAATCCTTTCGCTAGTTTTTACAGCATGCCCGGGAGAAGAAGCAGCTGACACATTCTATGTGTTTCTTTCGGTCCCGGTCCAGCATGGAAGTAAATGCTTGAACACGATTATGCGCTCACGTAATCCAAACAGATAGATCTTGCTGGCCGTGTCCGCGCTGACGGTGCATAGAGGCCGATTTTGGAGACAAGTTTTTATACAAGCCATGCTGGTGCTTAAGGGTGCGGAACATTACTAGTAATTTGCTTCTGTCTAGTTTCTCACGATTCACATTCATACATTCAATTTCATAAGTAAAATTACGCCTTTATCCTTTACGGATTAGCATAGCGTAAAACACATAGCAAAAGGTGATTTTTTCTTTACTCGGAAATAGAAATAAATGCATTTTGTAATAGCTTCGTGCCTGCAAGACCTCCAGAGACTTCAGAACAAAATTCATAATGTGTCATTTTATTGGCTGATTAACGCTATAGCAAAGGCTATTTTCCTTTCTGATAAAGCCCTAGTTATGGGCAGGCCTCTTTATAAAAAGAGAAAACATAAACATTCATAACATTATAACATACCATAACAACTGTCACGTCCAAGGAAAACAAGTATGATCCAATTCTTCTGTCTCATGATGATCATCGAGTGAAGTAAAAAACGTACTTATAATTTTGTCTCAAATACAAAAGCGTAAAATGCGTAAATAAAACTACACAAACCCTAGAAACAGAAACAAACAATTCAAAAAAGTATTTTTTGATGGATAACAAAAATTGCACCCTGGTATGTTGGGACATGCTTAGCCAGTCATGGATTGTAGGGAAATAAAATGGTACCCATGAATCATCAGTTTCAGTAAGCAAAGGATTCAGGACTTGATATCCTTTTTACATACGACTTTGACGTGACAGAATTCGATAGGTACGCAAATAGCCAAGTTCAAGGTATTACGTATATATTGCTTTAGTAGCCTTATCGTTTAAAAATGAACAGTAGTGGAAGAAAAACAAGAAAGTCTGTAGTTAGTAAAAACCGCTGTACATTATAATAGGATTGAGTAAATATCAACTTCAAATAACTAAGTACGAACTTAATCCTCTAGACCACCCAAGGAAATCCACAACACTCAAGACTCAACTAAGCTGAACATGCTGGTCAAATATCGCAATAACAGTGACAGGAATAGTGAAATTTGTAAGCTATTTTTAGTACTCGAGCCCTATTAGCTTTTATACGACGATAAACTGGCAGAACTAGTACAGTAGAACCACGTTTTAAATGAAAGTGGCGAAAAAGGGAGCTAACGGCGCCATCTTGAGATTTGACATTGATTTGACAGTTCTGAACCGCCTTCTAGGTACCTACTATATTATGATTATGAGTATACGGGGTGTAAGGGACAGTGTCCCGCAAACTGATAGGGGTTGCTAAGTCAACGAAACTGAACAACAATCAGAAAGTTATTTTTTTTAGGAAATGATAAACAAAGGAAACTATACAAATTATCTAATCGAGGTGGTCATTTTGTATAGGAAGGTCAATTTCATCTCCTGAAAGAGTTCCCGGATGTAAGTTGTTTAGTTTCGTTGACTGAGCAACCCCTATCAGATTGCGTGCGGGACGCTGTCCCTTACTCCCGGTGTAGAGACGAGTCTTTACGACAACCCGCGGGTGTTACATAAAGAACACCCGTGGCCGTGGGTGGGATACACCGCGATAATGGTGCTAACGGTTCTTGAATAACATTCGAATTTAGAAGACAATGCTGGCTGAATGTTGATTTTGAAAATACTGGTTCTGTGTTTTCTTTTTTCGAGTAATGTGTACTTAGATTAAAAACTCCTTGTGTTTTCTTTGCTGTCAGCTTTGTCTTTTATTCATCTTTCATTTTTGTCACATACAAAGTTTTATCTTATTGTGATAATTATAAAATACCGATTGCATCAAAATATACGAGTCAAGCTACAATCAGCAATGGACAAACAAAATCCGAGCTATTTAATATAATATCATACATGCTTAATTGGTTGACTGATGCAATTATTGAATCTTTATTATTTATAGTATGTTTGTAGCAATAACTGCAAACAGTATTAAAATTATTTCACATGGAAACAATGGCATGTGGAGTATCCTTGCCACAATATTTGTGAATAACTACGGGGAGCACTAACAGTTTTTTCAGCACTCAAATTCGAAACCAAGCTGCAGCTTTCAAAATACGAATAAATTTAACTGTTGTTTCTATTGCTAGAGATATTGTGGAGGAGCATGAACGAAAAAAAATATGCCAAAATGGCGTACAGCTTTTCAATAAAACCCTGTGGCGAAAAACTGTGCTATTGGTTTTCTTTGCGAGAACGGTGCATCGTAATATGAACAAGAGTTTGGCCGAACGAACAAAAACGAATAGAAAAAAATGCAGCGTACATACCAGTCTAATTGCTTGCTTACTAAATGAACGTAGGTACGGAATTTTAGAGCAGTACCAGCCAATTTTAAAAGGATAAATTTTTAAAGAAGAACAAAAAGTTTATAAAGATGAGCATGTAGTCTAGCAGTTCACAGCAAGTGTGATAAAGAAATCGAAATACTTCTAAATCGAGCTCGCAACTATGACGTAAGAAAGTAATAAATCTTTGATCATACAAGTCAAAATATTAGGACCTTATTTTACTCAATAATAATAAGTGACCAAAAATGGGTCATGTTGTGGACTCGTATGCGGTAACTGGCGGTAAGTAGGTAATGGTTTAAATAAGATGGTCACATTTTTTATCTTTATGGCACTGGCAATCTCACGCACAGCTAGCAAGCTGTTTGGCGCTGGACTCCGGTGAGAGGGTGGTCGCGAGCCAGGCGGTCCCTTGCGGATCCTACCACCGCTTTGTAGGGATCGTTCAGCCGAACTTATTCACTGGGGAGCCTGTGTTGCAGTTGCCCAGGGTGGACCACTAGGAGGTAGCTCCCATCCCACTTCAAAGACTTATTGATTCAAATAGAAACTAACTTAAGTCAACACTCAACTCTGACTACTTACTCATAAAATAACGCATTGTATCGATAATCCCTACTAATAAGTTGTCAATAACCATAACTTGTTAAACGATTCTGTGGTTAAGATCATAATCTCACTTATCAAGATCGTAGATAAAATCTTACTGTCGTTTAGGGTTGGTTATTAACTTTTAAAGCAAATTATGACTTTAATCTTGAAATCTATAGGGAAATTTCATCTTTCATGGTAGTAATCGATACCAAAATATAAATAACAATAAATTGAAATGTAATTATACGTTTTTGACGACAGTGAATTAAAATAAAGATGTATTGAGTTGCATAACGGTTGGGTTTGATAAAAAATACTCTCTGAGGTCGAGATATAAGTAAATATTTTGTTTTTTGGATGACGTAATATTTTTAACTAACGCAAAATAAAGAATGTTCTGCTTGTTTTTATTCATGCATGTCAAAAATAAAACTAAATATTAATATTTTTTTATTATCATATTTCGCTATGATTTATCTACTAAAGATATTTATATATATTTTAATTTCTTTATATAGTTAAGTCGTCAAACATACGTCAAACGGCATATATTTATATCAGAGAACTATATCACTTTGTGAGGTTTTCCCCAGTATATTTAGGACCTTGCAGGCTGAATCACCTGATTGTCCGAAAATTAAAAGGATTCCGTGCTTCGGAGGGTACTTAAGCCGTCGGTCCCGGTCGCTGTCTTTGATAGTGGTCGTACTCAAACCATGTCATTCCGAGGCCTTATAGCTGTGCTTAGTAGCACAGTGGCGATTTGAAAACTACAGACACCAGGGTTCATCCGGTCGTTGTTCGACTCGAGAATCCACTCGCTAAGAAGAAGAAAATTATATTATTAGAGAACTATAGGTAGGTATATTATACTTGTGAAGACGGTTTAATTTTTTTATCTAAATAACTTACGACGACAATAATGTGTGAGATTATAAATTTGAGCCGATCACCCAGATCTTCTAAACAAAAGACATAAATGTTATAAGGTAACGCCTACGTTCGGTAAAATATGGAGAGAATATGTTTCGGTGCGGTAAAAGGTATGAGCGAAACGCATCATTTCTTGAATACGTACTCATATATATCAATAATCAAACGTTCAATTCAAATAATTTTAATATTAAAACTTAAATAGACTAAACGCAAGCGCGCTTAAATAAAAAACTAAATTATGTTTTTGATTTTATTATAATACCCAGAGGCAAAACGAATCCTTTTTTAATAAAACATAATATATGTTAACTTTATGTCATTCATTATAGGCACTTGACTTTATTTTGGACCAGTGGTATATAGTTTTATTGAGACAATGGCGACAATCGAACAAAATTAACCAAATGCACAAAATTCTCTTTTGATCCCGCACACCAAAAAATCACAGTAGGCTATAAGGCGCCAGACCTCAGCGAAACCTTTATCAATCCCTTACCGGAGCGCTGATATCTTCATAATCTTGTACCAAACTCCAAATAGTTGCTACATCATGGCGCGGTACACCCGTTACTTAGCTAGGACCTTCAATGCCACACAGCATGACTTCACAACTTCTGCTCCATTTATGTTAAAATTTACATTATCATACTCATTTACATAGTGAGATTACTGGCCGAATAAATGCAGCCTTATTATCGGACCTAATTATTGGTCTTTGTGTTCAAATTCGGGGATTTTTATTCAAATCAAAGCACGTTCGGGGAGCGAGAGAGACAAAGGCGTGAACATTGAGTTGTTAAGCGTTATTATGCTTTATTCAAAAAGCACTTTAATTATATGTGAGCTTTTAGTTTTCAACTGCAGTCTCGTATAAAGACCTTAAGTTTAAAGGCTTTCTTTATACATTACGAGCGCTATCGGGGGATAATTTTGTAATCAACCTGCTCCAAACTTTTCTGGATTGTCTGATTACTTTCATCGACAAGATAATAATGAAAATTTACTTTTGTGTAACACAATCTAAACTTAACACAAAAGTAGCAATTCGTAGTTGCAAAAAACACGACTTTAATATAAGTCTATATTTCAAATTATCAGTATTGTACTAGTCTTAAGATATTCGAACACAGTGTAACTGTTTATGAATAAATAAATGAATTCCTTAAAGTCGTGTATTTATGTATACCTGTAATTATCTTCTTTTTAACATCATTTTTTTTAATTTAATGATTATGTTATAATTTATTCGTATTAACATATATAATTTGATTGTTTAATTATGTAAAATCTTATTAGTGTTAGAAATGATTTTAACTGTTTTTATTATTGTGATTAAATAGATTGTGTCTTCTTGGCAAACTAAATAATGTAACTTTGGCGTCCACGATACAGGCGTCGCCTAGTGTGGTTGTCATAGACGGGTTCAACATTTTGTTTTATTATTTATTTATATTTTTCTATCATGAGGAACTAGCAAGGGATGGCAATAATTTTAGTTCAGATTGAATTAAGTCGCGCCTTCAACGAATCGATAGCAGTGACAGGGACTATCTCAAAATTTAACTTAAAGTGCATGAATATATATTATTTTACTATAAAAACAATAGGGATGTACAAAATTGTGCCCAGTTCTGTTCAAAGTAAAATTCCATGTAACAACTCAACACAGTGTGGAAATAGAGAGATCAAAAGTGTGACAAAGCGCTCGTAACTAAAACAGTTCCATTCCGTAAAAATAGCTCGTTTGAATAAAGCAATACATTAAAAGTAAGAGCAGAGAGAGACATAAATTCAGCTCTGGCAGGGCAGTCACATAAACGTGATTTATCTCTCGTGACGTAGCTAAAACTCCATATCTGAATCTTATGATACGATTTCAATGCTTTAGCTTTCTATATTCTTACACTAGCGGGAAAATAAGGTTCTGGAAAAATCCGCTTTCTCTTCTTAGCATAAATATACATCGCAAGTGAAAAAGATATTCCATTATTATTATAAGTTTATATCTTATTTGAATCTCCGGTGACGTTAGCGATAGAAGTCTCCCTGTTGGTTATGAGTTTAATAAAAAGTTTATCTAACTTGTTAGTCTTTACATAGTAGGGTAATTCCGAAATTCCCACTTTACATTCATGGCGCTAGCGCAAGACGTAAGAACTACAAGGATCCGGAATTTATGTTAATAGTAAACATTCTAGTACTTGCCCCGGCCAGTATTCCCAGAGAACTATCTACTACAAGCTATTTTCTACGGGAAGTTAAGAAACTTTGTAGAAATTTTGCAATATGCAACAGCTAGGGGAATGAAGAGTTTCGGGAAAATTGAGGTCTAGAAAATGATTAAAGTTTAGTTCCAGCACAGACTCACTGGATGTAGTACAGTAGTTATTACTACAGACTTAATTTAAATACATACACATAATCACGCCTTTAGCCCTAGAGGGGAAGGCAGAGCGTAAATTACCTAAACAATGGTCGTTCCGCCACGTCTGTCAAAATTTTAAGGGTTATTTAAGATAGATTTTTAGGTATATTGCTGTAGTGACAGGTTGTCAACCCATCGCCTAAATTGCAGTACACTTAAATCTTCGGATCCCTAAGCTAGTTTTTACAGCATGCCCGGGAGGATTCTATATTTTTCTCTCGCTCCAAGTCCAGCATGGAAGAAAGAAAAAGAATGCTTAATATAATTTTCGTAAAATGATGTGTATAGCAATTGCTGCTTATAGTTAGTATTATGACCTGCGACAGCGACAAAAAATATCGACCCTGGTAGAATGGAATGTTATGATGACCAAACTTTAACATGCACTTTAAATCTTTCTTTGCTATAAACGTGACCAAAATAACTGATTGACGTGATTTTGAAGCCCAGTCATAAATCAACCAACAGTCATAATCAATTACTTCCATGCTGGACTGGGAGAGATAGAAAAACATAGAATGTCCCCTTACTCCCGGGCATGCTGTTGAAGTCAGCAAAAGGGACTCGAGGGTTACAGTGTATTGTAATTTAGGCGATGGGCTGACAACCTGTCACTACAGCAATGTACATACAAGTTTATCTTGAATAACCCTCCGAACTGTGTCAGACGTGGCGGAACGACCTTTGTTAGGTCGTTTGCGCTCTGCCTACCCCATTAGGGATAAAGGCGTGACTATACGTATGTATGTATGTCATAAATCAACAAGTAATTGTTACTTATTGTTACAGGTAAGTCGATTAATCAATTATTTCTTTGTTATGATAAAAAGTTTCTGATATGTTTTATTAATTTATTGGCTTACTAATCAATCAACTCATTCCGGCCTTGCCTTTTCGAATAGGTACTTAATAAGGTAAACTGTTTTATCTGCTTCCTATAAAAACTTCAAAAGATCACCATAACTCTTTTATACCTTTATCTCAGGTTATTACACTAAATAAAATTTATTGTACTACCTCTTGCCTTTAATTATACCTACAACAAACTTTAAATTAAATCTTGTTCATACCTTGTTAATTGTATTCTGTTTTAATAAATCTTAACCACTGGAACTTTTGCGAGATTTTGCTATCTAGAGTATTAAGTTACAAGTCTTATAAAGGTATCTCTTTTAAAATGATAATGTTTTTGTACTAACTGTGACGAGAGAGAGCGGGAGGTCGTAGTTAAAATCTCACCACGTGCCAATGTGTTTTTCGGTTTTCAAGTTTTAAGGCATGCCAGAGGCCAGTGCTAAGCATTGGTGGCTTGCAAACTCTGACCTAATTTAGGATATAAGCTGGTTTCCACTGGGTTGCGGAGCTCAGATGGCAGTGTAAAAACCAATACCCGCGTTCAATCACCAAGATTAGGTAGCCGACCGAAGGCTAGGGAGATGATGAGCAGGGTACATAAGAATACCCTAATCCACAAACCATTTCTACAAACATACATACATATAATCACGCCTTTATCCCTAATGGGGTAGGCAGAGCGTAAACAACCTAAACAAAGGTCGTTTCGCCACGTCTGACAATGTTTAGAGGGCTATTTAAGATAGATTTGTAGGTATATTGCTGTAGTACAGGTTGTCAGCCCATCGCCTAAATTACAATATACTGAAACCCTCGGATCCCTTAGCTGGTTTTTACAGCATGCTCGGGAGGATATGCAGCTGGCACATTCTATGTTTTTCTCTCGCTCCCAAGCCAGCATGGAAGAAATCCACAAACCATTTCTCACAGCTCAAAATTCGATTTAGGGCGGAACATCCCATGAACGATGTAGAACAAGTAGACAGGTACCGATTCTGCTAATTTAGTGAATATTCATGCGATTAGAGCCTACTGACGCCGTGCCGTGTTCCTACATCACAGGGAAAGACAAGGTATTAACACGATTCGTGTGTTCGCTCTACAATTCGAGTGAATTTAATTCGGGACATTTCTGTTATAGGAGGAAATATCTGAACATTACCTAGATAATAATACGTCGAGTAAAATTATTATCATGTTCGACTATTTCAGTAATAAAGTGGTGTAAGTGCAGTAACCTAGTATTAATATCGAGCAAAGATATACATACATATATTCACGCTTCCATCCCCAAAGGGGTGGGCAGAGCGCAAACGACCCCAAACAAAGATCGTTCCCCAACGTCTGACAAAGTTTTCAGGGTTATTTAAGATAGATTTGTTGATATATTGCTGTTGTGACAGGTTGTCAGACTATCGCCTTAATTGCAATATACAGAAACTTTCGGATCTCTTAGCTGGTTATAACAGCATGCCCGGGAGAAAATGCTCATTCTATGTTTTCTCTCGCTCCCAGTTCAGCATGGAAGTAAAGCAAAGATATAGGAGTAAAATATGTGGTTGTTTGAGAACCGATAGTCGATGGAGCTAGTTCTCGAATGGATACTACGTTCAGGCAAACGCAGTGCAATATGCCCCCTTGCCAGTAGGTGAAGCTTTGTGGAAGCAATGAACTACGAACGATGGCTGGTATGAACTGAATTAGAAGAGCCGAAGACCGGGCACGAGCGTTCTGGTCCTACCTATGTCCAACTGTGGACTGACTCATGATGATGATGGTGGTGAAGAGCTATACCGGGTGTAAGGGACAGCGTTCCGCAAACTGATAGGGGTGGCTCAGGCAACGAAGCTGAACAAGTTTCTCCAGGAAATTCTTTCAAAAGTAGAAAAAAAATTACCTTCCCATACAAAATGACCCACTTGATCAGATAATTGTATGGAAAACCAATAAAAAATGTTTACTTCCGGAAAAATAATCGTGGTGAAGATGTTCAATTTCGTTGACTGTGCAACCCTATCAGTTTGCGGGACGCGGTCCCTGACACTCTGTTGGTCGACCCTAAGTAATGTAGAAACACCAGAAATACACAATTTGCTGTGAATTTCACAAATCTAAGAACTTTATTTAGCTACATTTTACAGCACAAGCCTGGCGAATGCTAGCTCAGCTAGCATTAGCTATGCACAAATTGAAATGAACTTTATGGTGTTACTGAGCCTAGAACCACTTTACCAGGTCCAGTCGTAAACGTCACCACGACAAGTGGTAATTTAATGGCGCGAAACAGATAAACGAACATTGCCTGTTGTAACGATGTAATTCTAGACACTATTTTAATCAGGTGGATAGCTGAGATCTAGGCTGATATCGCAGAATATAGATATCACAGAGGCTGTCAATGGTAGATAGAGCTGGCGCAATGTTTCTTTCACTGTCCAAATCTTGAGGAATTTATTTTCTGGACAACTATAGCCTAATTCAAATACAAAAGTATAATTAAATACTATAATAAATAATAATAAATACTATTTCTTCCATACTGGCCTGGGAGCGAGAGAAAAACATAGAATGTGCCAGCTGCATTTCCTCCCGGGCATGCTGTAAAAACCAGGTAAGGGATCCGAGGGTTTCAGTATATTGTAGTTTAGGCGATGGGCTGACAACCTGTCACAACAGCAATAAACTTACAAATCTATCTTAAATAACCCTCAAAACTTTATCAGACGTGGTGGAACGACCTTTGTTTGGGTCGTTTACGCTCTGCCTACCCCATTAGGAATAAAGGCGTGATTATATGTATGTATGTATGTGATTAAATACTAGAAAAATGTTTGTTTACCCCTTTACCGCAAATTTTCATATTGAAAGAACAGTTTGAACATGTACCTACAATGGAAAATTTATTAAAGTTCTAAATATTTGATAATGTTCTAATAATGTTGATCTTTGCCTACACCGGAAGAAACATTAAGAGAAACTTCATGAAGTAGAAGTCCGATTTTTTTAAAAGTGATCAACTGATTTTCAATTTTTACCCCAAAAAATATTAAAAATAGTTTTGTTTGCACAGCAGCATTGTCAACATTTCAATTCGCAAATAGAGCAAATATTTGAAGGGATATATTCATTACATCAGCCATTCGAGCATGAAGTTTGAACATGCATATTCATTTTTATCGCGAGTGGAGGTTTTATTTTTATATTTACATGGTAAGCTCACTGACAGGTTACGGGCGCCGGGGCGCAGCATCCGCGCTTTGGAAGCGCTTGTTGGTCAAGTGGGCGACTCTCCCATGCTGGACTCCCGGGCATGCTGCAAAAACCAGCTAAAGGGTCCAAGGGTTTCGGTATATTGCAATTTAGGCGATGGGCTGACAACGTGTCACTACAGCAATATACCTACAAATTTATCTTAAATAGCTCTCATAACTTTTTCAGACATGGCGGAACGGCCTTTGTTAAGGTCGTTTACGCTCTACCTACCCCGTTGGGGATAAAGGCGTGATTATATTTATGTATATATTTAGATCATGGATAGGTGACCGTGACCGGTAGCGGTATAACAACACGAGCGTTCCCGTGCTTTGGAAGGTACGTTAAGCCGTTGGTCTCAGTTAATAGGATGATCAGCTATTCGGGCGTGAAGTTTGGACATGCATATTCATTTTTATTGCGAGTGCAGGCTTTTTATTTATATTTACATGGTAAGCTCACTGACAGGCTACGGGCGCCGGGGCGCAGCATCCGCGCATTGGAAGATCTTGTTGGTCAAGTGGGCAACCATTGCTAGACCATGGTTGGTGACCGTGACCGCTAGTGGTATAACACGAGCGTTTCCGTGCTTTGGAAGGCACGTTAAGCTGTTAGTCTCAGATAATAGGGAGATGATGATCAGCTATCTGGGCTTTATATTTATATTTACACTGTAAGCTCGCTGACAGGCTACTGGTATAGATAAAAGCAGTGCAGCATACGCGACTTCCGGCACGAATTATACAAGTTGTGAGAGATGGTGTCCTGAAAACTGGAAGGGATTGGTCTGTTCAGAAAGACTGAACAACTGTTAGAAAAAAGAACACAACTTTTACGAAAAGAATTTCGCTATAAATGATGAAATGTTTTTTTATTTAATGGAAGAATTACTTTATTAGGTAGGTACTAATTATTATAAATACCAAATTAACTGTGTTTGTCTGTTTACTGTTTGTTTATTGCTCTTTAAAATCTCCGGGCTTTATATTTATATAATATAAACGGAAATCTCGCTGACAGGCTACCAACATACTACCAGCACAGCATCCGTGGCTTCCGGTGTATGGCAAATGTTTGTTAGAGCCGGATCAGCCAATAAGCACGGTTCATGACATACAAATAGAAAATAGAAAAAATATGCAGGGTGTACATACAAACATATATATAATCTCGCCTTTATCCATAATGGGGTAGGCAGAGAGTAAACAACCTAAACAAATGTCGTTGCGCCACGTCTGACAAGGGGTTGAGGTTTATTTATGATAGATTTGTAGGTATGTTGCCATAGTGACAGGTTGTCAGCCTATCGTCTAAATTGCAATATAATAAAAACCCTGGGATCCCTTAGCTGGCTTTTACAGCATGCCCGGGAGGAAATGCAGGTGGCATATTCTATGTTTTTGTCACGCGAGCGTGAAGTTTGGACAGGACATGCATAATGTATTCATTTTTATCGCGAGAGGCTTTATATTTATGTTAAAAGCTTTTATTTTTACTCTGTAGGCACGCTGACAGGTTACTGTCATACTAACGGCGCCACATCCGCGGCTTCCGGTGTATGGCAAATATTTTTTAGACCCGGAGCAGCCAATAAGCAGGGTTCATGACAGACAGGTAAATAGAAAAACTATGCAGTGTGTAAAGACCAAACTAAACGAGGTTGCTGGGTCAACAAAACTAAACGACTTTTACAAAAACATACGTACGTACGTACAGAAAAAGCAAAAACAACAATTTGAGCGTGAAGTTTGGACAGAACATGCATAAAGTATATTCATTTTTATCTCGAGAGGCTTTATATTTATATTAAAACCTTTAATTGTACACTGTATGCACGCTGACAGGCTACTGTCATACTATCGGCGCCACATCCGCAACTTCCAGTGTATGGCAAATGTTTGTTACAGCCGGATCAGCCCATTAAGAGGTTTAGCAGCAGGTAAATAAAAAAACATACATACATATAATCATGCCTTTATCCCTAATCGGGTAGGCAGAGCGTTAACGACCTAAGCAAAGGTCGTTCTGCCACATCTGACAAGTTTTGAGGATTAATTCAGATGATCATGACGTATATTGCTTTAGTGACAGGTTGTCAGCCCATCGCCTAAAATTGCAGTATACTATAACCCTCGAATCCATTAGCTGGTTTTTACAGCATGCTCTGGAGGTGATGCAGCTGGCACATTCTATGTTTTTCCATCACTCCCAGTCCAGCATGGAAGAAAAAACATACATACATATAATCACGCCTTTATCCCTAATAGGGTAGGCAGAGCGGAAACGACCTAAACAAATGTCGTTCCGCCACATCTGACAAAGTTTTGAGGGATATTTAAATTTGTAGGCATATTGCTGTAGTGACAGGTTGTCAGCCTATCGCCTTAACTGCAATATACTGAAACCCTCGGATCCCTTAACTAGTTATTACAGCATGCCCGGGAGGAAAAGCAGCTGGCACATTCTATGTTTTTCTCTCGCTCCCAGGCCAGCATGGAAGTAAAAAAAAAACTGTAAAAGATACACTGCTTAAAGTAATGACGATACAAAATAAAATAGGGGGAAATATATACACAGGAATAAATAGTTGAATCCATAAAAAAAATACAAAATTGTCGCACCCGTTACTGAAATCAACCATATTATCTAGAGGTTAGGTACTGATAAAGAATTCCAAGTTCATAAAAATAAAATCCTTTTTTTAAATGTTTACCTGGCTCTACATACACCATCTGTTCAAAAATCTCTGACATCAGTAATTTATCCGAACCTCCAAAGATCTCTAACCGTTAATCAGGGTTTCAAGCGGGCATTCCTCACCATCCATACATCTCCTGGAGTGATATCTGACAGCGTTAATGAAGGATGCTCCATTACGGGCCGCATTACCCTAACGAACAGCTGTCATGTGGTCAATCAGATCATCACCTACCTCATACAAGTGGGTTGTTCCACAGAGATCGAAAGCTTCGTTCCAGAGAACTTAGATAGCTTCAGATGTACGTAAGTCGCGAATTATTATTACCCTAAATATCAGCTATGCATTGTAATTAAAATTAATACAAAATAAGATAAAAATAAAACACAACCACACTCATAGCCCCCACTAAGATTCCCTGTATTGGGGTGCCATGTACATATACATAACCAACCACAAAGAACACCCAGACCCAGTCTGTCCTGGCTGGGAATCGAACCAGAGACCCTCTGCATTGCAGGCAGATACACTACCAACTAGGTTGTGTGGGTTGTCAGTCAGTGATTGACTCAGAACAAATTAGATCTAAATAACTGCAGCTATGATACGCAGTGGAATAAACCACAAACTCAGACGTCAAGAAAAGTAACAGAGGTATTATTAATTGTTACCTCTGCTTACAAACTTAAACGTTTGACTTGTTTTGTAGTTAGTAGAGATAATTTTATAGGATCACTTTTAAAGCTATCATAGTACATCATATATTTTTACAAAGTATAACGTCAAAGAAGAAGTATAACCCCATAGTATCGTTATCAGCTGATCGGCATTATTTATTTCAAAGTAAAACAGATCCTTTAAAACTAAGTTAATTACCCAGTACAGTACATACCTACCATAAGATACCTACCTACGTAGCAAAGATTACAAACGTAGTTTTAAGCATCGGTCACTAGAAAATTATCACCTTATAGAAGATATGATCATATTTCTCTCAGAGTATTTCAAAAAAAATTATAATTTAGGTTTTTAATATTTTAGATTTTACATTTATTTGTACATACACACGCCAATATCAATATTTGCAATAATCACGCCTTTATCCCTAATGGGGCAGGCAGAGCGTAAACGATTTAATCAAAGGTCGTTCCGCCAATTTATTTGTACCGGTAAAACAGTCTCTAATCAACCATTTTATAAATTTAAATTATAATTATTAAATTTAAAACTTACTAGTTTCACAGTTTCATCATCATCTCTCTAGCCATGTTCCGTATCTTTTAGGGACAGCTACCTAATCTAGGTGATTGAACAAGGTTACTGGATTTTACACAGAGCGACTGTAGATGGCAGACCTCCGCAACCCAGAAGGGAAACCAGATCCGATCCTAGATTAGATCACAGTTTTCAAGCTGCCAATGCTTAGCACTGGCCTCTGACATGGCTAAACGACTAATATCTATAGTATTAAACGATATTAACCGGGACCAACGGCTTAACGTCCTTCCGAAGCACGGAAAAACCTCCGAACAAACGTACATATAAAATCCGAAAACCAAAAAAACACGTTGGTACGGGGTGGGATTCGAACAACGACCTCCCCGCTCAGGAGGCAGCGGCCTTATCCACTACACCATCGGGCTCTCTAGCTACTCACTAGTTACACAGTTTATGGTCGTAAAATCTGTAAACTAATGACTGAGTTAATACAGTTTTCACGTAGATTTGTAATTAAAAGCGAACGTGTAGGAAGGATTTTACTACCTAGCGTCTATACTTAAAGGTAGATAATTAAATTATGAAATACACACAGTGAAGGGGTCGTAAAAGTTTAAATTAGAACCAGCATGGTTAATTTTAACTCCTTAGACTGCATTGCACGTATGTACGTACGGTACCTATGATATTACTTAATAATTTTACCTATAGATATTAGGATATCTTCCATTTTCAATAAAGACATTTTTTTTATGTTAATTAAAAATCATTTTTCGCTTAGCATAACCTGATTAAGTTTAAAAATTATTGTCTATATTTATTATAATATTTATATTGTATTTATTATATATTAAATTATATTATATTAACCAAGTATTTTTAACCAAGAGAGTATTTTTCTAATGAAGCAGAATGTAGTCTTGATAGAAGAAATTGATAATAATCATTTTTCCACGTAAATAATCATCTTTTTACAAATAATAATAGTCCTCTCACCGTGATCGGCCAACTGCGTATGACAAATTTTTAGTGCCCAAGTGTTTGCGCTACACACAGGTGCACTCTCTATTCTATCAATCTCTTGTTCTGATGGGACAGATTGACTGGCACGACCAGAGAGAAATCAGGCGCAGGACTGACTATTTACATGCCCACCCGATAGCTTGGATCATCTTACTCTTCGAACAATCAGGTGATCAGCCTGCAATGTCCTAACCAAACTAGAAACAACAACACAAATTCATTGTCCCCTGCCGGGAATCGAACCCAGGACCTCCGAGGACCTTGCTTGCTTGGGATAAACCACCTTGCGATATTTTGTAAGGCAGCTAGGCTTCAGCCAGGGAGGAAATCTTAAGAAATTGTGTTGTTCGCAACGTAAACTTTTATGATTTATTTTATGGTTCATGGTTTGTTGTAAAACAAAAATAAAACGTAAAATATTACATACATAAAAAAAAACTGAAAAAAGCCCGCCCTACTCTTATGTATACCAAGTCACGTCACACTGGGTTAGGTTAGGTTAGATTATATTATTTCTTACTGCCTTCGTGGTCTAGTGGTCAGAGCCATGGGCAATCCGGATGTCCAGGGTTCGATTCCCAAGGGGAAAACACAAAGTTGATATTTGTAAATTTATCTCTTTGTAAGATTTTCCTCAGTTTGGTTACGGCATTGCAGGCTGAATCACCTGATTGCCAAGAAAAAGGATTCCGTGCTTCGGAGGTCACGTTAAGCCGTCGGTCCTGGTCACTATCTTTGATAGTGGTCGTTACTGTAACCATGTCATAGGCCTAATAGCTGTGCTACTCGTACTAGGCGGTTTATAAACTCTGACATCAGGGTTCATCAGATCGTTCGACTCGAGAATCCACTCGCTAAAAAGAAAGGAAGATTATTTCTCTATGCATTTTTTTTCATTAATTCTAAGCTCAGTTACAAATATTCTAGATATAGCCAGGATATAATGTCGGAATACTTTACCAGTAGTCCAACGACATGTTGCGTAGCTTGTTACTCAGCATTGTAAATCTCTTAAATAGCGGAACATGTCCCTATGCAACTTGTGCGGCCATGTTGCGGGCATAAACCGTGAGACCAATGTGAAAGAACCTTAATATACATACATACAAATAATCTTATTTTATTCTATATTTTATATTAATATCGCGAATTAATGTAATGTACTGTTTATGGTTTTTTATCTGAAATAAATAATTTGAATTTGAATACTCACGCCTTTATCCCTAGTGGGGTAGGCAGAGTGTGTACGACCTAAACAAATGTGGTACGTCTGACAAAGTTTTGAGGGTTATTTAAGATAGATTTTTACGAATATTTATAAAGTGACAGGTTGTCAGCCTATCGCCTAAATTGATACATACACTTTTAGACCCTTAGCTACTTTTACAGCATGGCTGGAAGCGAGAGAAAATCATTGAATTTGCCAGCTGCATTTTCTCCCAGGCATGCTGTAAAAACCAGCTAAAGGATCCGAGGGTTTCTGTATATTGTAATTTAGGCGATAGGCTGACAACCCAACAGCAATAAACCTTTAAATCTATCTTAAACGACCCTCAAAACTTTGTCAGACGCGGCGGAACGACGTTTGTTTAGAACGTTTAAGCTCTGCTTACCCCATATGCAATAAATGCGTGATTACATGTATGTATGTACATTATTATGACATCACGTATTTTCTGGACATCATCCATAAAAATCAGCATGCGAAATCATAAATTAAAAAAGGAACATTTTTAATAGAGTCGTAATTCTAGAAAAGAGCAACGAGTAAGTGCAAACTCATGTAACTTATGACGTAAAATTCTAAACCAGTCTTTAACTAGTTGAGTTACTTACTGTGTAAGCGTTTAGATATTGCTTCTAAACTGTAATTAATTAGATAATTAACTATCTAAGCCCATAATATTTTGCACAAACATCCTCCTAGAGTGTCAAATGGACTATAATAAGTGGTCCTTCAGCATCGATTAAAATCAATTTCAAGTGTAGTTTGCAGGAAATTGGCTTTAAACGCGTTTGACGGAGAGGTTAATCTTGTTTGAAGTGATTCGTTGGAATTAATTTACTAAGTTGGTCTTGATAATGCTGTATCGGCTCTTAAGTTCGCATCATTAGCCCCTTGATCGGCTTACCGTGGTTAAGGGTGAATCCAGTTCAGTATATTAAGGCTCGTATTTATAAAAGATCTCAAGATTGAGAGCAATATTAAGTATGGATTTGACAGTCTGTTTTGTATTGAAATGACATTTCTGATACGAGCTCAGTCTAGGTGTCAGTCTCAAGTACTGTTTATTAATACGGCCCTTAATCTTGAACTGGTTTATTCGTTACATTATTAACTTGAACAGTAAATTATTACTTTGTTTGTGGCTTAACTATAAATAACCTTCCGAAATCTATCTATACATATAATATATCTCTAGAAGGGTCGTGTCTGTATATTGAAATTTTTTACAAAAATATAATTGCAGCAGGCATTATTAACCATATAATTATCAAAACGTTTTTTTTATTATATTTGTCTCTATCTGTCTGTGTGTCTGTCTGTCTGTATGTTACATACATACATACGTCATACATATAATCACGCCTTTATCCCTTATGGGGTAGGCAGAGCTTAAACCATCTAAACGAAGGTCATTCCGCCACGTTTGACAAAGTTTTGAGGGTTATTTAAGATAGATTTGTAGGTATATTGCTGTAGTGACAGGTTGTCAGCCCATCGCCGGAATTGCAATATACAGAAAATCCTCGGATCCCTTAGCTGGTTTTTACAGCATGCCCGGGAGGAAATGCAACTGGCACATTCGATGTTTCTCTCTCGCTCCCAGGCATAAAAGAAATGTAAATGTATGTTACCACATCACGCCAAAACTACTAAACCCATTTTGATGGTTAAATCACGCTACCTGACTTAGAGGTCAGGCAGGAAATTGATTTGGCTGTTTCTTAACGGATTATATGGACCTTTTTTTTATTAGACTGGGCATTATTTAAAATCAAAGTAATGATACAAATAATCACGCCTCATGGCTTTTAAGGTAGGTAGAAAATTGAATTTCGGTCGTTTTTAACTGATTTTGATGGAACTTCTTTGTTTGACTGAGCATTACCTAAACTCGAAGTTACGATACAAATAATCACGCCACCTGACTTAGGGGGTAGACAAGAAATTGAACTCTGATCGTTGTTAACCGATCTTAAAGGGAGTTTTTATTTGACTGAGTTTTTTTTTAAAACCTGGTGTCGAGCCTATTCAAATTGCTATTTCATTTATTTCGCGCCGAAATATAACTTGGATGTAGAATCTAAACATAAAACTAAAGATATAATGGCTGTAGCCATAATACAGTGAAAATTGTTTTTGGACACGCATAAATTGATAATACTTCATAACAAAGTATAATCTCAATATCTCTTTTCGTTTTCTCTATTTTTTCATTCCCCTCGTAGAAATGGAACCCCAAAATCACATTTGTACGAGAACACCATTAAAACGAAAACAAAATCGCACTCGCTACCGAGAAGTGACTCCCAACAATCTAAACTTCGGGCTTGATCTACAATAGTACAGATCCAATCCCACTACCCCGGATTAAAGTACGGAATTCCTCCTTCAAAAACATTCCACTTACTTTAAGTGGCGCTCATAACTTTATTCTTGAACTGCACCTCTGCAGCTTAAAGATTAAGAATCCACCTCGAAGTTGAAAACAAACTGTGTCTCCCAATAAAAAAGCCACAATTGAGAGTCTGCGAAGTTTTTCTATAAACTTTCCTTTTTGACTGATAGAAGATGCAACTGGCGGTCTTATTTTTAGCTCGTCTCGTCTGCATCTTCAGGCGAAATTACTGGAGGTGATTGTTATGTAGAAACCAGAGATGTGGTTTAAAAACAGCGTCATGTCCCATACATGAACGTTCATTGTAGACAATGTCGATGGGCAAGGAAAACGAAATACTGCTACAATTAAGACCATTTTAATTTCAATATATTTACTCTCATTTCAAGATAGAGTAAGTAATTCCGAATCCCAGAAAAGAACTGCAAAAAATGGAAAAAAAAGCAGCTTCATTGATCTATTTATACCGAATTCCAGACAAGACCGATGCGAGTAGGATAGCGATGATGTCTAAGAGTATTTATTACGGTGACTGTATCGTAGATACATATAATCACGCTTTTATCCCTAATTATGTAGGCAGAGCGTAAACGATCTAAACAAAGGTCGTTCCGCCACGTCTGACAAAGTTTTATGGGTTATTTAAGATAGATTTAGGTATATTGCTGTAGTGACAGGTTGTCAGCCTATTGCCTAAAATGCAATGTACAGAAACCGTCGGATCCCTTAGCTGGTTTTTACAGCAGGCCCGGGAGGAAATCCAGCTGGCTCATTCTATGTTTTTCTCTCACTCCCAGTCCGGAAGGGAATCATAGATTCACTCTTAAAACTACCGCGCCTTATGTAAGCAAGTTGTCTATAATGTTCTATCCATCAAAACCAGCTACTAAGACACAGCCAAACTGTAGAGCGACTTTTTGTGGCCAACTTTATGCTTAACTTGCTTCAAGTGATTAGCTTAATGACGTTTTCATCAGCTCAGTATCAGCTTTCTTAACTCCGCAGTGATGGATGGTTGAGAAATATCCAGTTAATTTATTATGATACTCGCTTTTGGAGGGAAAATATTGGAACTGGTTGATGTCACTATATATGGTGGTAATTAACCGCTAAAGAGGTTTTTGTTGTAAGTCATGACATTATACATACAGAGTGATTTCCATTTGCAGTCTAATATTTTATTTTATACTAGTGACCCTCCCCAGCTTTACACGGATATAATCAGTATTTCTCTACAACATTATTCATGTGTTATATATAATAATCATATAAACTTTCCTCTTGAATCTCTATTTATTACTATTGAATAAAACGGCATCATAATCCTTTACCTAATTTTAAAGATTTAGCATACATACATACATACAGATCAGACAGCCGGAAGCGACTTTGTTTTATACTCTTTAGTGATGATGTTCTTATAAGCAAGTTCTTACGATCTTATAGTATCCTAAGTCCGGTCCATCCCTTGGCACCGAGGTCGAGAAAACATAATTTACTTACATAAATGAGAGAGAAAACAATCATGAGAGCTAAACACGTAGAAAATGAAGTAATTCAGAAAACTGCCGTTTGTCCACTATACGGCACGGCGACGGTGCCGTCACGATGCCGTGGCTCTGCTTTTCCACTAGACGGCACGGCAACGAAAACGTCCACTTAATTCCAATCTGAGCGCACACACACACGCGCATGCTTCGTACGAATACACAACACATGCAGTTTGGCAGGCCGGCGACGGCACCGGTGGAAATCAATGCCGTACTGTTGCCGTAAGGCCTTCCATATTATTTCATTGATTTTCATAGATTATCTCTCCCACGGTGCCGTCCCGTTGCCGTTGCCGTCACCATGCCGTCTAGTCGAAAAAAGCCCAATCGTTGCATATAATACGCATGACATCTCTGCTGGAGGTAAATGATATATAATTTATTAGGAAGCCGGATAACTGTGATCATCAGATATAATACGGCTTGTAAGTATGTAGAGTTTTATATAACACTAATTATTTTTGTAGTTAACTTTACTGGTATCATACTCTGTTAAATCGTACCAAATAAATAACCTAACATTGCTGCAGTAGTAAAGGTGTTCAAAGTAGGAAGTATCGATGCCAAACGACCTAATGGTAACAGCATCCTTTGCGAGATAGACTTAAATAGAACATGATTCAACTCATTTACAAAGTAGTCTAAGGACTCCCATGTTGGTCAAAGAGCGATACTAAACATAAATATAATAGCTGCTTCACTTCCTGGTTATACTGTATTAGGCCATAGGAGATTCGAGACAGTACTATATATATTTTTCTATCACCGTAATCTACAGGGAGCAAAATCTTAACAAGGGGCTCGATACTTCTAGATACCACCGGCTAAAAAATTAAAGTCTATCTGTTACTTTCAAAATAATAAAATTGAAAAAGGACAGGCAATTTATACTCTATTTCTCCAGAATTTCAGTCAATTTTTTCCGCCTTATCTTATGACGGCGGATAAAAATGACAGTTAACGCATAAAACCACTGACTATAGATCAAAAACCGGAGAGAATATGTCTTCTGTCTTTTTCCAATGTTTAAGTCTGGAACTGGCAAATAGATTTTAATTTTAGTTTAAGCCCGCATATCTAGAATCGAGTCCATTATTTTACATTACACAGATCATTATGTAGTTAACTTTACTGGTATCACACTCTATTAAATCGTCGTCATCATCTCGCTAGCCTTGTCCCGTACCTCACGGGATCGGCTACCTAATCTGGGGGATTGAACGAGGGTACTGGTTTTTACACAGCGACTGCTGTCTGACCTCTGCAAACCAGAAGGGAAACCAGACGCAATTCTAGATTAGGTCAGAGTTTTCAAGCCGCCAATACTTAGCACTGGCCTCTCACATGGCTTAACGACTAATATCTACGGTGTTAAACGATATTAACCGGACCAACGGCTTAACGTGCCTTCCACGGCAAAAGCACGGAAAAAGTGCCGACGATAAACGTACATATGAAATTCGAAAACCCAAAAACACATTGGAACGTGGTGGGATTCGAACCACGGCCTCCCCGCTCAGGAGGCAGCTGCCCTATCCACTACACCATCGGGCTCATCGATACTCTGTTAAATCGTACCAGATAAATAACCTAATATTGCTGCAGTAGTAAAGTTGTTCAAAGTAGGAAGTATCGATGCCAAACGACCAAATAGTATCACCATCTTCTGCGAGATAGACTCAATAGAACATGATTCAACTTATTTACAAAGTAGTGTAAGGAATTCCATGTTGGTAAAAGAGAAATGGCTAACAATAAGCCACTAACTATAAATCAAAAATTAGAGATAATTGATCTCCGGTTCTTTTCTAATGTTTTTAGTCTGAAATTAACAAATAGATTTAAATTTTAGTCTTAGCCGGCAAATTTAGAATCAAGCCCAATGTGGTCTAATAATAAATCTTCTTACGATCAAACCTTGTACGAAAATAACTGAATTACTTACGCATATATTTTCTAAAAACTATTCACTATTGTTGCGAATACAGTAGATCGTCTATCACAAAAGTAAGCTTCTAAGTTTCTAATACAATTATTTTCTTTTTGATATTGGCTTAGTATCACAATATCATCTTCAAAGAGCATCTTCAAACTTGATCTGTCTGGTAGCGACACTTGACGTGGATGACCTGACCTTTTTTTTTTATCACTTTAAGACTAAAAATATTGGAAAAAGACAGGAGATCTATTCTTTCCGATTTTTTATTTATAGTCGTAGCAATTTAGCAATTTCTGCCAGGCAACCTTTGGGTAAAGGAGTAGTTCACTAATATTATGCGGGATAGTGCAGTTACTATTGTTATAAATTTAAATAGAATACATAGACAATGTTCTTTTTAGTTACATAAATACGAATAGGTACAATAGACTACATAAGTACAATTATAATATAATAAACTAATATAATATGCTATAAGAGAGAGGAAAATGCAATATTTCATTCCGATGAGAAGTGAGATCACCTGCCCTTTATCAATTTTATTATTTTGAAAGTGACGGATATATTTTAATTTTAGTTTTAGCCAGTGGTACAACTATATAGAATCGAGCCCATTGATGTGCTGAAGACTTTGAAGAGTGATATTAAATTGGAGTTTTATTTTGTATATCAGCAACATGGCATGAACTTTTGACTTTAAACACTCATATCAAAAACTATCTATGAGTGGAGCACCGCAGTTAACGTAACTAACTGGCACTATTTATTATTTTATTTTATTATAATTTCACATACAATATAACATCTATTTTTGGTGCCATTAAACCTTAGAAAGGTTTGTCTTAACACTGCACATTTCTTAGATTATGCGAACGCGTGAATGCAAATTAAACTTAATTGATAAATTATTCTCGTGCATGAAATTAGTAAAATTTTACCTATTAGGTAGCGGGAAAATTTGTAAATAGTTAACGCGAGCGAACCTAGCGCGATATTTTCGGGAAAAATAAATACACCAAAATTTTATGCGAGCGAGGCAATTTCAATAAATCGTTACATTTTTTTGTGTCAGCATTAGTGCTGACACCAAGAAAGAAGAAGAAGAATGTTTCCCCAACTATCAATGCTTTTTGCATTGCATACAACACACATGCGTCACCTTACGCACTACGCGCGTGTAGCGAGGAACTCTGTAGGAAGGTGACGCTTGTGTATTGTAGGCAATGCAAAAAGCATTGACAGCGTGTTGAGCGCAACCTTGCGCTCAGTAAGTGACGCCTGTGTGTTGCTGTGGCTGCACTTAAACCGTTGCTTCAGTTTTGTGTGTCAGCTCTACCTTGCCAGCCATCTATGCTTCTACCTTCTACCTATACTATCATTCTGCAAAGCTGGCTGCCGTGGGCTCATTTACACGGGTGATTTACGAGTTCACACATTGGTCCGATCTCGCTTAGCAATGATTTATGCCGCGTCTTCCCCGCAGAGTTAAGCGCATTATCGTACGCCCTATCAACTTCAAACGGGTTGCACCTACCTACCTATATGTACACGGTGTAAAGAAACCACTGCAATCCTTAAACCCACATGCTTAAAACGACCATTATCAAAGACAGTGACTAAGGAAAGAGGGAAAATGGTTTAATTTGCCCTCCAAAGTGCAGAGCCTACTACCTACCCCATTAGGGATAATGGCGTGATCATATGTATAAAAGTGCAGAACGAGTTACCTTACCCGTAGTATATCCAATCTGCATTTTCCTAATCAAATTGATGATAATTTGTGTTTTGCCTCATGAAAATCAAACCTTGGTGCTCGTACCAAAAATAGTTAATGTACCCACATTCCCACGAGAATACTCTTTTTTAAACTCTCATGGTTATTAACATTATAATGATTAAAAACGAAAATTACTATGGTTAACCATTCTTGTTTTCCGTTTTCAATTATTATAATAATGATTTTCACGTTTTCTTGTGTAGGAAAACGTGGAAAATCTTTTGAAGTATTTTAACTTCTTCGAAATTGTTTGTTATACATACATATAATCAAGCCTTTATCCCTTGTCAGCCCATCGCCTAAATTACAATGCTATAACCCTGAAATCCCTTAGCTGATTTTTATAATGCCCGGAAGTTGATGCTTCTTGCACATTCTATGATTTCTATCACTCCCAGTCCAGCGTGAAAGTAATTGTTTTTTATACATACATATAATCACGCCTTTATCCCTAATGGGGTAGGCAGAGCGTAAACGACCTAAACATGCTCTCCTGGGAGAAACATAGAATGTGCCAGCTGCATTTCCTCCCGGGCATGCTGTAAAAACCAGCTAAGGGATCCGAGGGTTTCAGTATATTGTAATTTAGGCGATGGGCTGACAACCTGTCACTACAGCAATATACTTACAAATCTATCTTAATTAACCTTCAAAACTTTGTCAGACGTGGCGGAACGTCCTTTGTTTGGGTCGTTTACGCTCTGCCTACCCCATTAGGGATAAAGGCGTGATTATATGTATGTATGTATGTGTAGGTATATTGCTGTAGTGACAGGTTGTCAGCCCATCTCCTAAATTACAATACACTGGAACCCTCGAATCCCTTTTGCTGACTTCTACAGCATGCCCGGGAGGAAAGGCAGCTGGAACATTCTATGTTTTTCTATTACTCCCAGTCCAGCGTGGAAGTAATTGTCTGTTATCATGGCGTAAAACATCACTGTACTTTTGATATTAATATCCTGTGTAAATACCTGTCTTTGACGACCTCTCAGAGGGGACAGGGAACGCCAAAACTTTCTCACAAAGTGATTTAAGTCTGTAATCTAAACGGTCTCGTGGATGGTTTAATGTTACTTGCGCAAACTCTTGAAATCAGCTTTTGTTACCTCAATCATCCATATCCGTCCATAATCCTAAGATTGTCTTCCATATTGGCCTGGGAGCTAGAGAAAATCATAGAATGTGCCAGCTGCATGTCCTCCTAGGCATGCTGTTAAAACCACCTAAGGGATCCAAGGGATTCAGTATATTGTAATTAAGGCGATGGGCTGACAACCTATCACTACAGCAATATACCTACAAATCCATCTTAAATAACCCTCAACACTTTGTCAGTCGTGGCGGAACGACCTTTGTTTAGGTCAGTTACCTACCTACTATAGTTAGATGATTACCCCATTAGGGATAAAGGCGTGATGATATAAATGTGTGTCTCCTAATATTATAAATGCAGAAGTGTGTGTATTTTATTGTCCTTCTTTGACGTCATAACCACTGGAATGATCCAGAGTTTATTATTACTGGAATGATCCTGTTATGACAGGAGCAGTTTTAGTTTAGTTAAATCTTGTTTACGCCGAATCGGTGCCTTTATTTATTTATTTTAGCTAAACTCTGGATCATATAATATAATATAAATGAACTCTATTCGTGAAATTCAGTCGTGAAATGAATATTGCTTATTATTTCACTACTCTTCCATGCTGGACTGGGAGTGCAAAAAAAACATAGAATGTGCCAGCTGCATTCATCATCATCATCATTCATCATTTATTAATTGCTTACATGGGTACGTTAAATCTTAATTATACATTATTTCCAACCATGGACCCTGTTGGGCACTGCAATTTACAAAACATAAAATTTTAAAATTAAAATCAAAATACGGACAAAACAAATAACTAATAAAATTAATTACATTATAAAACATATTAATCGATACTGGCAAATAATTTAATAAATAAATAAAAATTAATTGAAATTTAGAATCATAATTTAAATACGGACACGATATATATTACAAATCAAATGAACATTAAATAATTATAAAACAATCCATTACAAAAGAAAAATATTAAATTATAGGTACATTATATAAGAAATTAATTGTTCTACATTTTTATGCCTAGACAAAATATAATATCTTTCCCCATAGCATTTAAACCCTAATACCGATTTAGCATTGACTTATCGTCGAGAAATTCATTAATAGAATAATAGCATTTATCAATTTAAGTAGTTTTTAGTATGTTATAAAAAGTTTTATCTTTGGTCTCGTTACGCAACTCTTGTGGAATTTTGTTATAATTTTTTATTAACATGTAGTGTGGCCCTTTTTTGTACATTTCAAGTTTAGGGATTGGTGCTTTCAATTTATTTTGCCGCCGAGGATTTGGGTTTTTCTCATATAGATAGTAATGCTTTTTTACAAACATTGCCGCTTCCAAGATGTAAATACACGGCAACGTTAATTTTTTTTGCTGTTTGAAGTGTGGTTTGCAGGTATCACGTTTTCTAATGTTTACCAGTATACGGATGCACTTTTTCTGCATGATAAAAAGCTGATCCGCTTCCGAGCTATTTCCCCATATGATCACTCCATACCTCAATCATGCGTATGCATAAGCATAATATGCACTCGAAGCAATTTTAAGGTTTGTGTTCGACTTTAAAACTGATAATGCATAGACGAAACTAGATAATTTAGCTTTTATATTTTCAATATGTATTTCCCATGTCATATATGTATTCATGCTTATACCTAAAAGTGTAACATTATTTACCTCATTAACCTCCAAGCGTTCTGTTAGAGTAGTTAAATCTATTTTTTGTCTCTGAGAGGACCGAAATTGAATTAATTTAGTCTTTTTATTATTTATTTCTAGATTGTGCTCGTCTAGCCATATTTTTATATTATCAAGTGTTTCTACAATATTATCTAGTGTATCTATGCTTGGGGAATATTCAAAGAGCAGAGAAACGTCATCAGCAAAGAGAACACATTTAGTATTGGCAATTTTCGGAAGATTATTTATATAAATGACAAATAGAACGCAACCGATAACACTTCCTTGTGGAATGGAGCAGTTTGTGGTTAATGTATTTGATCGTATAGTCTCCATTTTACCCAGATCTTCATTATGATAATCAAATTGTACAACGTGCTTTCTGTTCGAAAGATATGATTTTATCCAATTTAACGCCTTTCCTCTGATACCAATCTGGAATAATTCTTTTAAGAGTGTACTGTGTGAAACTTTGTCGTATGCCTTCTTCATGTCTAGTAATAGACCAATGGGATATTTATTTTCTTTTATATCGATTCTTTTATATTCTTTTATATTCGGTTGATATCCGAAGATGTTCCACCTTTTTTAGGTACGGCGTATTTTTGTAATTTTTAAACTATCCGGGAAATATTCGTCCTCAATGGACTGATTTATTAGTTTTGCTATTGGCGGCGTTAAAGATGCTATACAGGTTTTAATCAAAGATTTCATCTATTCCACAACTATGTTTGTTACTTGGATTCTTTATAGTTTTTTGAATTTCGCTTTCTGTTACTAGTGACAGATACATTGAATTTAACATAATGTTTGTAGGATTGTTTATGCTGGGTAAATTAGGAGCCGAGTCTGAAAGGTGTGGTTTTTTGTGCGAGGTACCTATTGATGCAAAATAGTCATTAAATACATTGGCTACTTTGTTTAGCTCATCTATGGTAACATAATTTCTTTTTAATTTTATATTTTTTATGTGTTTTACTTTTCTACAGTTGGTCGTTTCGTTGATTATATTCCACATTGTTTTTACTTTATTCTTAGAGATTTTCATTTTTGTGACATTGTTTATTTTTTTTTAGATTTTAACTGATTTTTAAGGGTGTTTTCATAAATTTTGTATTGATTTTTTAGAATTTTATTGTTTGTTATGTACATTGATAAGCGTTTTAAGTTGTTTTTTGTATAGACATGATTTTTTTAAACCTTTGGTTGCCCATGTACTTTTCTGTTTTATTTTTATTTTAATTTCTTTTAAGGGGATACAAGCGTCAAGCGCCTTTTTAACTCAAGTTCAAAATTATTATAGTTTTTATTTACATTTTCGTTTTGTGTTATTACACTATTCCAGTCTATTTTTTGGAGGGCAATTTTGAACAGTTCTGTATTGTTAGGGGTGAATACTGTTTTTGTGACTCTTATATTAGTGTTAATGATATTTTTGGTTTTTGTTTCGAAGTGGTGGGAAAGACCTTTTTGGTCTGATATTCCAAAATCTTTAACAGACGCATTAAAATTGTTTTTGTAGTTAGTGAATAACAGGTCAATGCAAGTTGAAGATGTTGTTGTTTCTCTAGTAGTTTCATTAATTTTGTTGATAGAGGTTATGTTCAAGCATGGTATTTTTGAGCCTTTGGTAATCATTTTTACATTTAAATTTATCAATATTAAAGTCACCACCTATTATAATATGTTTCTTTAATCCCGTGTATTTTAACTTTGCAAGTAATTTATCTAAAAACGTAAAAAATGTCTCAATATCACGATCCAAACGATGGAGATTAACAACAATTAAATTTAATTTGGGTAACTCTACTGCACAACATTCAATTATAAACTCCACTGACATTTCAGCTATATCCCGACGATCTTTGTATTTTATACCATCTTGAAGTAAAATGGCCACACCGCCGCATTTGTATATTTTTCGGTAGAACGCCGATACGAATTTGTAGCCTGGTATATTTATAATGTTCTTCTGTTCATCAGCGATGTGTGTTTCTTGTAGACAAACAACATGGATAGGATAACTTTCGTCTAGAATATTTTCCAAAATATGCACTTTATTTTTTACGCTCTGGAAGTTTTGAAATATAATTTTGAAACTATTTGCGAAAGGTACAGTCGTGGACCGAACTTTTAGAGCTTACAGGTGTTGTAGCAGCTTTTCCCAGTTTATCATTGTCTTGTGATGTAGGAGGTGTTATTCCATGTGATTGGTGATGACTTTTATTTAAATCAATATCGTCAGCAGCTGGTTTCACGTATATCATTCCATCTACAAATAATTTATTGTTTCGTATCACCGCGTGTTTACCTTTCTTCCTCTCTGTTTTGAGCACTTCCATTAGTCTATTTCTTTCTTGGATGCCATCTTCGTCTAAATATTCTGCTAAGGCCAGTCCCGTGTTGCGAAAGTATTTACTGTTCTGGAGTAAGAAGTTTACCATTTTCTTGCTGAGAAGCTCTATCATCAGTAGTCTTTTTATGACTTTTCTGTAACCTTTAGATCCGATGCGAGAAATTTCTTCTATGTATCCCGAAAGGTCCACATTAAGCACGTCTTTAAATATGGCTATGATACGGTCGTGTAGCTCAAATTCGTCTTCTCCGTGATATTCTTCTAATCCATACAGAACGATTTTTTTCTTGTGATCATTCGTTGCAGTAATTGTAGAGTGCATTTTTTCTCTGTTGAGATTCGTTATTTGCTGCTTTAGTATAACGTTTTTATTTTCTAAATTGCGTATTTTTTCATTAATCTGCTCAATTTGATATTTAAAGTTTTCCTGTTCTTTTTTGTATTCTTTTTTACTGTTATCTAGGTCTAACTTCAGGTTTTTTACAACGGAGGCGATTTCTTCCCGAATTGAGACCTTCGTTTCATTTATTTTTTGGAGTATAGATGTAGTATTTTCTTGTAATTTCTCGTCAAGTAGCATGCAAGAGATTCGAGGGCTTCAGTATATTGTAATGTAGGCGATGGGCTGACAACCTGTCACTACAGCAATATACCTAAAATTAATCTTAAATAACCCTCAAAACTTTGTCAGACGTGGCGAAACGACCTTTGTTTAGGTCGTTTACGCTCTGCCTACCCCATTAGGGATAAGGGCGTGATGATAAGTATGTATGTATTTCACTACATAGTTATGAGAGTGGAGAGAGTTTATTCCGTGCTTTTTCCATGTTTTGGAAGGCACGTTAAGCCGTTGGTCCCGGTTAATATCGTTTAATGCCGTAGATATTAGTCGTTAATCGTTAAGCCTTGTCAGACGCCAGTGCTAAGCATAGGCGGCTTGAAAACTCTGTCCTAATCTAGGATTGGGTCTGGTTTCCCTTCTGAGTTGCGGAGGTCAGATGGCAGTTACTTTGTGTAAAAAGCAGTACTCTCGTTCAATCCCCTAGATTAGATAGCCGACCCCTTGGGAAACGGGATAAGGCTAAGGAGATGTTGAGTTATGAAAATTCTTTGTGATCTTCATTTAGGATGAACTCATTATTAAATAATATCATGCAAAGGATATATATCTATAATAGTAGGAATATATTAAGTACCAGCATGAAAGGATGAACACCCTCGAACTCAAACAAAAAGCGATTTTCGGCTCATCTCGGTCAATGTGTGCCGTCCTTAATAGTTTGATGGATGGATAAGACCCTTGTGGCCCATGCTTGTGGTTGTGTCGGCATCGAAATTGACACGCATCAATTTCTATATTATTCCATGCTGGACTGGAAGCGAGAGAAAAACATAGAATGTACCAGCTGCATTTCCTCTCGGGCATGCTGTAAAAACCAGCTAAGGGATTTGAGGGTTCAGTATATTGAAATTAAGGCGATGAGTTGACAATCTGTCAGTACAGCAATATACCTACACATCTATCTTAAATAACCATCCAAACTTTGTCAGAGGTGGCGGAACGACCTCTATTTAGGTCATTTACCATGTACCTACCCTATTAGGGATAGAGGCGTGTTTAAATGTATGTATGTATGTAATTTCTGTATCCAGTGGCTCTATCTTCACTCGACCGCTTTGAACTTTAGAATTCAACATTGCAGTTGTGTGACACAAGTTTCAGTCCCAACCTCAATACAACACTGAACTGCCTTCGTGGTCTAGTAGTCTGAGCCATGGAGTTCCGATCCGGAGGTCCTGGGTTCGATTCCAATAGGGGAAAACAATACATACATATATAATCACGCCTTTATCCCTAATGGGGTAGGCAGAGCGTAAACGACATACACAAACGTCGTTTGGCCACGTTTGACAAATTTGTGAGGGTTATTCAAGATAGATTTGTAGGTATATTGCTGTAGTGACAGGTTGTCAGCTCATCGCCTACATTACAAAATACTGAAACCTTCGGATCCCTTAGAAAACAATATATTTGTCAATTTACTGCTGTGTAAATTTTTTCTCAGTTTGGATAAGATAATGTACGTCGCTGAATCACCTGATTGACTGGAAGAAAAAACGTGCATCAGAGAGCATCTTAAACCGTCGTCAGTCCCGGTAGCTATCTTTGATAGTTTTCGTAATTTCGTTACACAATCAGAAGCCTATGTTACTAAGCGGTATAAAAACACTGACACCAGGGTTCATCGGGTCGATCGACTCCAACGAATAAGAATCGACTCAAAATCCACAAGACATGAAACGAATAAAAATACAGCATTGTACAGAATAATGCTAGTAGAAAACGCAAATGTAAAGATAGGGCCAATGTCCTTCCTTAAGGTTAGCACGCACTATGACGTAGCTGCAGCGAAGCGGAGTGGCGCGGCGCGGTGCGACACTGCGCGACAAATGATTCTTTGTATGGAAATGTATGAGAGGTAGCATTTAAGCAGCACTGGAGCTGCAGCGGAGGGCGCAGCGTTTCACAACGCTTCACCGCGCATTGCATTCACCTTACATTGCGCGGCAATGTCAGGTTCATACGTTTAGACAGATTATGTCACGCAATGTCGCGCTGCTGCAGTGCCGTGTCGCGTCGCGCCGCTCTCCTCCGCTGCAGCATAGTGCGGTCTAACCTTTAGAAACACGGACACTAACATCTTATACCAACATTTTGCTACAGAACACCATCTGCGTAATTTTCGCTACATCGAAGAGATGTTCTAGTAAATCATAATTTAATTAATAAATTCCATTACATCATAAATTGACTCCAAGGCAAACTTTCGCCTCAACTTCACCATACAAAGTCGTTGATCATAAAACGTCTGTAATAATGTTGTTGCGTAGACTATTTAAATAGTAAAACAAAAGTGTTGATAATATACTTTCCGTCCTATCCTATCTAACCTAATAGTCATAAATTAAGATTCTGGCGTTAATTGAGCCTGGATAGGTGGTATAGAAGGAAGGTGGTCCAAGATCCAAGATCGTTCACTGAGGCTTTTATGACTTAATGCTCCATTCTACTTTGTTATCATGAGTATAATTAATTATCCTGCGTTAGATAGCAGCTGCTATAATATTTTATTTTCAATTATCTAACTAGAGACTGCTTCACAGAAAAATTCGTTTCATACGAGAGCTGTTGCCCAGTCTAACTACCTACACCTTGACTCTTGAGGGATATATCTACATCGTATGTCTATTCTATGCAAGTAAGTGTGACATTTTCATAACTACATACATATAATCACGCCCTAATGGGGTAGGCAGAATGTCAACAACCTAAACAAAGGTCGTTTATTTATTTAACAATTTATTGTACACAAAGAAACATCATAAACACAGGACATAAAAAACAAAGACACGTCTGTCAAAGTTTTGAGGGTTATTTCAAATAGATTTGTAGATATATTGCTATAGTAATAGGTTGTCAGCCTATTGCCTAAATTGCAATATACAGAAACCCTCGGATCCGATAGCTGGTTTATACAGCATGCCCGGGAGCAAATGCAACTAGCACATTCTATGTTTTTCTCTCGCTTCCAGTCCAGCATGGGAGTTTTAAGAACACTGACCTAAAAACATCGGTAACCAAACTACAGAAATAGAGCCGCCAATTTTATCGAAACTCTTATTTTTTGCCACTCACTGACCGTATCGATATTGAAATTGCATTTCACGGAGAAAACTTTTTCTAACACGCCATGTTGAGTAAGAATCTCTTTCGATTCCTTTGCAGGGACATTCCAGTTCGTCTCACTACCTCTTTCAACTTCGAAAATAAAAATAAACTTTTAATAAGAACTATTAATGGAAGCAACTGAGTTTTCTACATTTCTTTTATATTCGATATGCAAAGATGGGTTGGCATTAAGACTATTTCGCTTTGGTATCGAAATAGTTTTAATGTCGGGTTTCTTTAAGATTGCAGCAAAATCGATCTCATAACGAATGAAAGGATTTCTAGTTTATATTTTTATCGTTAACGCCTTTTCAGTCATTGATTTTGTTTTCTGATACTCGTATTGGTAAATATCAGTATAACGGTATTGAAATATTAGTAAAACGATTTATCTAAAATACTTCAATCAATTCACTTATATCTAATTAGGTAATCTATGTTCCCATCCTACAAGGCATTATGCTCTTTAGTAAAGGGCAGTGGAAGTATTGATGGACCAGCATAATATACAAGATAGGTTACAAGTTTCGCCTGAGGCACTTCAGGTGTTTTTGTATTTGTCATAGTACTATAGGTAATTAGCCAATTATTATTCGGGCTATTAGGAAACCTAGGATGCAAGTTAACATTGGATTTATCTAATGTCAAGTTATGACATCCATAAGTTTTTTATCACTAAACGATGAACAAGTGTTATTCATATTTATAAAATATTCGGCAAGTCACTTTTGGGTTTGACAAAGGTATTCACCTGGACGTTTCGACTCTATACTAGGATCTTCTTCAGGAGAGAAGAAAGTCACACTTCTCCGCGCGTCAAGTGTGACTTTAGACTGCGGCTCGTATAGGGTCGAAACGTCGAAGTGAATACCTCTATCAAACTCACAAGTGAGTTGCCCAATATTTTATAAAATATACATAAGTTTTATCCACTTTATGTAATGAATGATAATATTGGTTCACAATAACGTACCTAAAGATATTACCTACATATGTCACAAAGTTTGTCAATATAATATCTATACATATAATAAATCTCTAGAAGGGTCGTGTCTGTACATTAACAATTTTTACAAAAAAAATATTGCAGTAGGCATTATTAACGATATAAAGAACAAATTTATTTATTTATAATTTTTGTCTGTCTGTCTGTCTGTATCTCACGCCAAAACTACTAAACCGATTTCGATGGGACTTTTTTATTCAACTGTGTGTTACCCGGGTTGCAATTTAGGATACCTAAAATCACGCTACCTGACTTAGGGGGTAGGCAGGAAATTTAAATTGGGCTGTTTTTTAACGGATTTTTATGGAACTTTTTTAATTCGACTGAACATTATTTAAATCAAAGTTACGATACAAATAATCACGCCTCAAGACTTAGGAGGTAGGTAGGAAATTGAATTTCGGTAGATTTAACCAATTTTGATGGACCTTTTTTTGTTTGACTGAGCATTATTTAAATCAAATTTACGATACAAATAATCACGCTATCTGACTTAGGGGGTAGGCAGGAAACTGAACTCTGATCGTTTTTAACCGATCTTAAAGGGACTTTTTATTTGACTGAGTTTTTTTAATTCTAGTCTAACCTAGGTTAGAAATAATCACGCAAACCATTCTAATATTGAGTTAGTACCCCAGTATACAAACCAGGCGTACGAAGTCGCAGGCACAGCTAGTCTACAATTGTGTTTACTTATCTTTGTTGAACTCATTTCTAGGAGAAAGTAGTTACTATGTTACGTTACGTCAATAAAACATGTACAAGAATAATAATTTATCTAAACAGATAGAAATATTAAATCATACATGTAACTTATTGAATAACTTGTTTATATGTACATAAATGGCGCTATTACAAGCATTTAGCTTCTTTGGCATGTAAACACATTTGTTACTTGCATCATCCTGTCTAATAACTATTTCCTTGTTTATTAACTGGAGTGTAATTGGTTCTGTTACGTCACAATGGGCTAAATTCTAGATTTAACCGGTTAAACCTAAAATTAAAATCTATCTATCACTTTCAGACTAAAAACATTGAAAAGGGATAGGAGATCTATTCTCTCCGGTTTTTTATTTATAGTCGGTGGTTTTATGCGTTATGTACTTTTTATTCGCCGTCATATGATATAGCGGACAAAATTGACAGAATTCCTTGTGAAACACGCAAATGCGCGTCAAAATCTATCGGACAAAGTGTAAAACCATACAGTATAAATAGCCTGTCCTTTTTCAATTTTATTATTTTGAAAGTGATAGATAGATTTTAATTTTAGTTTTAGCCTGTGGTATCTATAATCGGGCCAATTATTGGGTTATATTTATTTGATAGTGAATTATACAAGTTGGTGATATTATTTTGTAAGTAAGTATTGAATTCTCAGTTACCTATTTTGATTTTAATATTAGATATTTCACCTATTCACTAAATGAGTAAGATGTATATTTATTAAGTATGGATAGGAGCGTCTCTGTCTTTTGTTCCTTGACCTAAATAGACTACGTTTTAAATAAAATTAATCAAATTCATAAGCATATTATCCTTCTTCATTACGAATAGTACCGTTCCTGTCACACATCCTATATTTTTTATAAAAATCTTAACCGTTATACCAGAAGTAAGGGACAGCGTCCCGCAAATTGATTAAGGTTGCTCAGTCAACGAAACTGAACAACTTTCACCGCGAAATAAATCATTTTACCTTCCCATACAAAATGAACAATTCTATCAGTTTCAATTTGTTTGGAAAACCAAAATGATTTTTCACTTAATGAAAAAAAAACCTGCTGGTAGTTGTTATACCCCGTATAACTCGAAGTACCTAGATTAATGCGATTTTCTGCTCCAGTTTCAAATTCCTGAATACCTATTAGCGAAAAGGCTTTTTTTGCAAACAGAAGAGCGCTTCTACGTGAGAAACATGAAAGAGTGAGGCTCTCGGGGAGGTGACAAACGATGCACTAACGAGACGGAACTTTGGGCACTAGCTTCATTCACGGTGAGCTGTTATATTGCCCTACCTTCCCCACATGTTGTTAATTTGCAAAATAACGACTACGACGAAGAAAACTTCCATGCAGTTAGTAAACAAAAAACAATCAGCATGTTTATTTTTAAACTTACTCGTACATAAAATAACTACAAAAACTTAGTATTTTTAAAAAAACAGGTTTAGGGTAACCTGTTAAATGTTTATTTTTTTACTATATACCTGTTGATTTTCTCAATAAATAGAAATAAAATAAATACAGTGTTCATATTATAGCTTCCATGCTGGATTGGGAGCGACAGAATAACGTAGAATGTGCCAAAGTGCCAGCTGCATCTCCTCCCGGGCATGCTGTAAAAACCAGCTAAGGGTTTCGAGGGTATATTGTAATTTAGGCGATGGGCTGACAATCTGTCACTACAGCAATATCCAGTTCTATCTTAAACAACCCTCAAAACTTGTCAGACGTAGCGGAACGACCTGTGTTTGGGTTGTTCACGCTCTGCCTGCCCCATTAGGGATACAGGCGTGATAGTATGTATGTATGCACTACCTTTTTACTGGTAATACCTAGCTTTCCGCAACATGGTTTCACTGATTAAAAAATGAAAAAGTGAAACTCTTGGGGAGGTGAAAGCGTTGCACTAACGAGACGGAACTTTGGGCACTATCTCCATTCACAGGGAGATGTTTATATTGCCCTACTTTATTTTACTTACAAGCGATCCGCCCCGGCTTCACACGGAAATCATCAGTGTTTCTCTACTATATTATGCATATATTATACGTATAAACCTTCCTCTTGAATCATTCTATCCATTAGAAGAAACTGCATCAAAATCCGTTGCGTAGTTTTAAAGATTTATGCATACATAGGTATATAGGGATAAAGAAAGCGACTTTGTTTTATATTATGTAGTGATTTACACCTCCCTGGCGTATTAATTTGGAAAAAGTGGGACAAAATTGAGAAAATGATGATGCTTGAAAATTAAGATAAGATAAGATAAGATAAGAATATACTTTATTGCACAGAAAAGACACAAGTGAAAATTAAATTAAATGAAACAAATAGTAGTACAAATAGGCGGCCTTATTGCTATGCAGCAATTTCTTCCAGGCAACCTTAGGGTACAGGAAAATAAAAAGTTGAACTAGTGGGCTGGTATACATTTTAGGCAATATATTGTATACGTAAGTAAATAAGCTACTTAGGTGTATTTATATAATTAATAACAATAAATAGTCATACATATAAATTACTTATACCTACATAGAAATACATAAATACTATAATACATATATAAATATATATAATACTAATGAAAGAAAATGTTACAACCAAATTATTCCGGGAAATACGCAAGTGCAAGCGGTTAAGGTAGAGAAAGATAGTGAGCTATAAGGTGTTTTTTAAAAGAATCTAATGTAGAAGCTTGTCTTACAGACGCAGGCAATAGATTCCAAAGCCTTACTGCACGAACTGTAAACGAATTAGAGTAAAAATTGGTAGAATGAGATGGGATAGTAAGAGAGAGGTAGCGCGAAGGGCGAAGTGTGCGATTAAGAGTAACAGAGTGGAAAGGGAATCTTTCTTTAAGATAAGGCGGAGACATAGGATTGAAGAGAATAGAATAAAGAGAAGATAAAAGATGGTAATCTCTACGAAGGCGAATGGGAAGCCATTTGAGTTTAGTTCTGTAGGCTGAGACATGATCATATTTTCTTAGGCCAAATATGAAACGAATGCAGACATTCTGCAATCGCTCCAGTTTATTGAGCAACTCTTCTGTCAGATCGGGATAAGAGATATCAGCATAATCAAGGATAGGTAAAAGCAAGGCTTGGGCAACAGCAATTTTAGTATTAGTCGGCAAAAGACTACGAAGCCTCTTCAAAGAATAAAATGAAGCAAATACCTTTCTGCTGTCCTCAGCAACCTGTTGTTTCCAAGAGAGTGTTTTGTCAAAAATTACACCAAGGTTTTTCACTGTATCGCTATATGGGATCTGAACTCCGTCGAATACTACTGAAGGAAGCTGTGCAAAGTCAATTCTCGAAATAAAACCAGGACTGCCTATAATTATAACCTGAGTTTTCGTGGGATTAACCCTGAGTCCATGAGTGCGACTCCAATCAGAGACACGAGCCAAATCAGTGTTCACTTTGCGAACAGCTTCGGAAAGCTCAGGCATTGAAGCTTGTGAATAAATTTGAAAATCGTCTGCATATAAGTGGTAAGACGAAGTAAGAGAAAAAGATATCGAGTTAATGAAAATTGAGAAAAGAAGAGGGGACAAGACGCCACCCTGCGGCACACCTGCAGAAGTATCACACCAAGTGGAGAAGGAATCTTCAACTTTGATGCGCTGCTTGCGACCGCAGAGATAACTCTGAAACCAGTCAATAGTCTGTGGAGATATGTTAAGAGAACGCAGCAGCCCCACCAAGATGTCAAAATCCACAGTATTAAAAGCATTGCTAAAATCTAGCAAGGCTAGCACCGTAAGCTGCTGATTATCCATTCCCCAACGAATGTCATCAGAGATTTTGACAAGAGCAGAAGTCGTACTATGACCAGAGCGGAAACCAGACTGAAACGGGTTAAGGAGATTGTGAGAATCAAGAAAATGGTTCAGCTGGCGGTGGACAAGGCGCTCAAGGACTTTGGAAAGGAAAGGGAGGATTGAGATAGGACGATAATCGGAGAAGGATGAAGGCTTAGCCTTCTTAGGGAGAGGAATAATCTGAGCTTCTTTCCACGCAGAGGGGAAGACACCAGAGGATATGGAACGGTTAAGGATTTTGGTAATGACAGGAGTGACAATATCTAGGATAGGAATGATCATATTACGACTTATGCAGTCACTGCCAACAGCATTCGAGGAAACAGACAATATGCTCTTCTTAACACCACAATCAGAGAATTGACAGAAACTGAAAGATGGAAAGTTGGGCAATGGTAGTGATGAAAGATTGTGCAAAGTATTTGACTTAGTATTAGCATCAAGAGATGAAGTAGAGGAAAAATGATTATTAAGAGAGTCAAGATTAATATCCTTAGGTATGGAATCATTACGTGCTTTACGACCAACGCCCAGTGTACCAAGAAATCTCCATACTTTAGATGGGTCACCGTTTTCAACATTGATAAGAATATGGCGTCTTTGAGCGTCCCTTACCACCATATTGCAACGATTCCGTATTGCGTTATACCTGTCTCTGTTCCTATCAGAAGAGTCACATTTATACCTAATCTTAGCGTTATTCTTCCTTTCCATTAGTGATTTTATCTCTTGATTTAACCAAGGAGCAGGAAGGTGTTTTACTCTAATAGCGCGAATAGGAGCGTGAGTATCATATAGTTGGGTGATATTCGAGTTAAAGAGTGCCACCTGTCCATCAACAGATTCAACGCGATCAATTGCCGACCAATCTATATTGCGAGCATCTTCAAGAAGACGCGAGAGATCCATATCCTTGAAATTACGCTGGAAGAGAGTACGGGGTTTGAGTTTAGGAGGACGAATTTTGTACGAAAGAAAAATTAAATCATGATACGAAAAAGCGGGAGCTGTGAATTGGCCATGTTTGGAAACATGATCTACCGAAGAAACAATAATTAAATCTAAGAGAGATGGTCTACGATCTGGAACAAAATGAGTGGCACCAAGAGGAAGAATGTGTAAATTGGTAGATTTTATAATGGACTGAAGGCTTTTAGTACGGGGGTCATTTTTAATAAGGCATGTATTAAAATCACCCATGATAATGGTGTGACTGTACGATGGCGCCAACTCTTCAAGAAGTAACTCAAAAGACGGGAAATAATTGATCGTTCGAGATGGACTATAGTAAACACCAAGTAGAACCTTGGTATGAGAGAGGGTCACTTCCAGAAAGAGATGCTCAGCTGTTTTAGGTGGAGGCGGTTGAGGAGACTTACTAACGATTGAGTAAGGAATGTGGCTCCGCAGATAAATGGCAACTCCTCCATGTGCTGAAGTCATGCGGTCATTTCGCACCAACACAAAACCCGGCAAAGAGTAAGAAGTTGACTGTAAACATGGATGGAGAAAAGATTCCGAAACGAGTATGGCGTGAATATTGCGATTATCAAAAGTCGCCAGCATATCCGCATAGTGAGCCGCAATACTCTGTGCATTTATATGGATAACATTAAAATTCTTAGGAAAGGCAGAAAATTCGGTATCAAGCAATTCCCATAAAGGTGGAGAACTGCTGTGAAAGGAATCAGTAGAAGATGCAGAAGAATCCGCTATAGGAGAGCATGAGTGGAAGGAATTAATTTGGTAATTTTCATCATCGGAACTCTCAGAACTATTATTCATAAATATATATATATATATATATATATATATTAAATAAATAAATAGAATATAAAGATATAAAATAACAAACTAATCAAAATAATATAAAACACAATAAATTAAACTAAATTTAAACCGGTACCCGCCAGTTGTTCTACAAACAACAGAAGAAAATAATAATAATGGTAATATATTATGGAAATAGATACGAGACAGCGTAAACAGGAATGTTAAATACAGGAAGTTTTACTAGTAGTATGAGAGGCAAGAACAGAAAGTTGAAAAGAGATAAATACATAGAAAGCCATCTCGTTCTAAGATAACTATGACACATTTTAAAAATTAAAAATTAAAAAATTAAAATTACATAAAACTGCAGTGCTTATCGCTCCGCAGTTTTTGCCCTGCGGGAATATGTTATGTTCCCATGGTAAAGAGTATAATTTATCGTATTCCAGGACCTTGCCTACTATACTGTGCCAAGTTTCATCCTGATTTCACCGGTTGAATAAAACAGAAAACAATGAAAACTGATCGGCTTACTTGTTTGCATTGGAAGAAGGGCTCGACGTTTTGATTCTATACGAGGATCTTCACCAGGAGAGAAGAAAGTCGCACTCCACCGCCCGCCAATGCAATCTTCGACTGAAGAGTGTGACTTTTTTCTCTCCTGATGAAGATCCTCGTATAAGATCGAAACGTCGAGGTAGCCCTCCTTTCAATACAAAAAAGTAAGTATCAGTTTTTATTATGAATAACACTTGTTCGTTGCTTGTATCGTTTAGTGTTGAAACATACAACAGTAGAACTTTCGAGCAGGTGACAAGCGTAACACTAACGAGAGAAAACTTTGTAAATTCACATACATACATACATATAATAATGCCTTTATCTCTAATGGGGTAGGCAGATCGTAAACGACCTAAACAAAAGTCGTTCCGCCACGTCTGACTAATTTGAGGGTTATTTAAGATAGAATTGTAGATATATTCCTGTAGTGACCGGTTGTCAGCCCATCGCCTAAATTACAATACACTGAATCCCTTGGATCCCTTAGCTGTTTTTTATAGCATGCCAGGGAGGAAATGCAGCTGAAACATTATTTTTTTTTCTCGCTTCCAGTCAAACTCCATTCACGGTGAGGTGTTGTTATATTGCCCTACTTCGTTTTACACATACCTCACATGCATCTAAGCTCACATGTTGTTAATTTGCAAAATGTTGAACGAGGGCGAGACAATATCATGAAGTTTTTGAATGACTCATGTAGAGTTTGAGCAACACACTTGTTGTGGAGTGTGTCAAACTGAGACCACAGAATATATAATAGTACTACGAGGGGCGGCTGATATAAAATCTACTTTGTTAAAGAAAGTTTTGAAAATCGAACTGGCCATTGCAAAATCATATTCTATATTTATTCCTTTTTCAAAATTATGACGCTTATTTTTTTTCGCTTGCTTTTGTTTTTTTGGCGCGGCTTTGATTTCACCATGTCGAAAGAAAATTGCAAAATGATGAAATTTGAGCATCGAGCAGTGATTAAATTCCTAAGTAAAGAAGGATATAGGATATAATATAGGATATAGGATATAATACGCCTACGCAGATCAGAGAGCGCATGTTAAAGGTGTTTGGTGATTCAAGTCCTTCTGAATTCGTCATAAAGTTTTGGTCGAAGCAATTTAAACATGGCCGTGAGAGCCTGGAAGACGACACACGTAGTGGAAGGCCAATTTCTGCTGTTACCGCAGATAATGTTGAAAAGGTGAAAAACCTGATTCTTGCAGATCGGCGAATCAAGCAGTGGGAGATAGCCAGAGATGTGGGCATTAGCAAGGAACGAGTTCATGAAATTATTCACGAACATTTGGGCATGTCCAAGGTGAGCGCGCGTTGGGTCCCTAGAATGATGACCTTTGTTGACAAACAAAGGCGAGTAGAATGTTGTCAGGCATTTCTAGACCTGGTCAAAGGTAAAGAAGAAAAGACTATCTCTCGAATTGTGACCTGCGATGAAACTTGAATTCGCCAGTGGGATCCGGAAAGCAAACAAGAGTCAATGCAATGGAAATTTAAAGGAGAAAAGCCGCCAAGGAAGTTCAAGGTTCGGCCGTCGGCTGGAAAACTAATGGCCACCGTATTTTGAGATGTCGAAGGGATTTTGATGATAGATTATTTGCCTAAAAATACAACAATGAATGCTGAATATTATGCAAACTTGCTTGACCAGCTTCGTGAACAAATCAAAGAAAAGCGGAGAGGCAAACTCAGCAAAGGTGTTCTGATTTTACAAGACAATGCTCCTGTACACACAGCCTTAACGGCGAGGTCAGCCCTGAGCAAAAACGGCTTCACAGAAATTAACCATCCACCTTATAGTCCAGATATGGCTCCCTGTGACTATTTCTTATTCAAAGATTTAAAGAAAAAAATGAGGGGTCGCAGATTTTCGACGGACGAAGAAATGAAAGAGGCTGTGACTGACCATTTTGACGAGCAAAATAAAAATTACTATTATAACGGCATGATGTCACTTATTTGCAAATGTCATAAGTGTATTTCACTTGCTACTATATAGAAAAATAAAAAATAAACTAGCCATCAAAGTCTTTTCTTTCATAGTTAGGTAGATTACTTATCAGCCACCCCTCGTACATACTGAGACTTGGGAGAAACTTGTGATCTTGTTAGTATTGAACCTGCACTTGAGATTGAGAATCTCGTGAGCTACGGAACAAGTAAAATAGAACATTTATAGTTCTAACAAGTATGTTGATATAAAGCAGCCCAATTACCCATAATGTACATAACAGGCCTGTTTCAAAGAAGACGTAAATCTCCAGTGTTAATAGCTTCATTACCACTATAAAGCTAAGGTGATTTCACACTTGAAATTACCCAGTAATACTCAGGGTAATACCCCCTCCCCCCGCATGTTTGCCCCTATACAAACTTTAATACTAATGGTACTGTAAAACGCTACTTTGTATGAGGTTTCGTTGTTTTTCATTACTTTTATGATTCCCACCAGTTTTTATGCCCATCTTCCTGAGTTCTTACAAATTTTACAGCTCTCCTCAGTAATTCTGTAAATGGATTGTAGTCATTTTGAACAGTAAAGTTTTATCCTTTGTAATAAGCAAATAAGTACTTACGAGTTGAATATTTTGGTGAAGTTAGCTTATATGCACAACATTTTGGTTTATTTTGTGTCTTACTAACTTCTTTAGATAAAATTGGTAAAGGACAATCATTTATTTATATTACATACATATAATCACGCCTTTATCCCTAATGGGGTAGGCAGAGCGTAAACGACCCAAACAAAGGTCGTTCCGCCACGTCTGACAAAGTTTTGAGGGTTATTTAAGATAGATTTGTAAGTATATTGCTGTAGTGACAGGTTGTCAGCCCATCGCCTAAATTACAATATACTGAAACCCTCGGATCCCTTAGCTGGTTTTTACAGCATGCCCGGGAGGAAATGCAGCTGGCACATTCTATGTTTTTCTCTCGCTCCCAGGCCAGCATGGAAGAAATATATATTTAACTATATTTTATTTTATTTATATTTAACTTAATAAATGTATAGTAATTACCGGCATGCCCAAGGTACGCAATCATATTATCTTATCTTCTTATCTTATTTAGCCTACATTATATTATAATTTTCAAAAATACGATTCAGTTCTTTTTTGAATTCCGTCAACAAACACGTGTAAATATCCAATTCTGGATTCTCCTGAATGATATAATTTATCTCGCTTACTGCTCGAGCGACCAGCGAATTAGCACCAAGATTGGTGTGGGCGGGAAGTGTTGCGAGCATAACATGTAGCATAGAAACATAAAGGCCCATCTTATGGAAAGCAGCAACCCATTGATCTCGTCACCGTAGCGTAGTCTATGGGTATTACTGCAACACCAGCATTTACCTGCGTATCCCACTGTGGAAACTAATTCCCACTCTTATTGAAGGACCCCTGGTTTTAATTCGGGTTCCACCTCTGATCAAAGAAAAAAGTAGCTCATCTCAATTTCCCCGAACGCCCGCCGTAATTGAAATGAGGACCTTCACGCATCCCGGTAACCACTTGACACATATCGGCATTTATCCCGTTTGGTCGATTTTCCTGCTAGACCCGGGTGTTTCCCGCTAGACCCGTGGGCCATTGGGGTGAATTCAATCAGAAGCAACAACGTAAGCAACCCCGTCCGGTGGAAACGATTGCGGATGAGGATGCATTGAGAACCCGAGGACTTGAGGGCCCTTACCTCCACCGCAAACTCAACACAACCAATCCGACAAATACCAAGGAATACAATTTCGGACCAGGAATTCACCTATAGCCAAGAAGTGGTAAAGTAAATTAGGTTTGTAGTGAGCTTTCTTATTTCGAGGACTCTTAGACGTGGAAGTAAAACATAATAATAATAGACATGATTTTTCTCAATCAGAATCCTTTCAGGTTTTCCCTTTGGAAATCATCATTGCCACTTTAGCCATCTTGCTCAATGGACTACCTACAATGCAACTTTAGGAAACTGACCAAAATAAACACAAATATTGATAAACATTAAAGGACACACCTTAAAGTTGCCTTGGCATGCTTTGCTCGCCGTAATTTACATGGTATTTGGAAAATGATCATTTGCATTTACGATAAATTGGTTTTACGCACATTTCTGTCCAATTATTCAATATTTACCGAACCATTGATCATTATGGCCGCCCACTGATTCAATTCATACATAACTATGTTTATACTCTAGGCAACAAAGTAAACATTCAATAAATCGCGCTCAGCAAAGGTGAAAAGTCGTGTGACCATAATGAACGATCAATGAAATACGACTAATCAACGTGTAACAGAAAGGGCATTTTTCGACTAGACGGTACGGCGATGGGAACGGCGACGGTACGGCGATGGGAATGGCGACGGTACGGCACCGTTGACGGTACCGTGGAAGAGATAATCTTTGAATATCAATTAAATTATATGGCATGCTTTTCCACTTGCCGGCACGGCAACGGCACGGCATTGATTCCCATCAGTACCGTCGCCGGTCTGCCAAACTGCATGTGTTTTCAATTCGTGCGCTCAAATTTTAACTAGGTGGACATCATCGGGTCGTTGCTTTGACATCTAGTGGAAAACCGCCCATAGTGTTGTAGTATCCTGAAGAATGAAGATCTGCCCAAAATAAGATGATACTAAACAATTTTTCGAAGGAACATTTTATAAATATGAGAAGTAAGAAATTAAAAATTCGCCGCGCGTGGGATTGAACCTGCGACTTTCGGAATGCCGTTGATCGCTCTACCAACTGAGCTACCGGGACGGTAGTCAGAATAGCGAATTTATTTCTAACTTTTTTTTTCACGTCATAGCGGACGTTTATTTATTTCTCATATTTAAAAACAGAAAAATCCTCAATAAATTGGAACATTTTATATCCTCCATAAGTATGTATAGTGGTTGCATAAGTATATCCTTTCTGTTACATGTTGTATAAATAGGACAACATGTCATATTTGCCCTTAACTGCCTCCGTGGTCTAGTGGCTAGTGCCATGGACTCCTGATCCGGAGGTCCTGGGTTCGATTCCCAGGGGGGGAACACAAAGTTGATATTTGAAAATTAGTCACTTTGTGAATTTTTCCCCAGTTTGGTTAGGACATTGCAGGCTGAATCACCTGATTGTCCGAAAAAGAAAAAGATTTCGTGCTTCGGAGGGCACGTTAAGCCGTCGGTCCCGGTCGCTGTCTTTGATAGTGGTCGTTACTCAAACCATGTCAGAGGCCTGATAGTTGTGCTACTAGGCGGTTTAAAAACTCTGACACCAGGGTCGATAGACTCGATACCCATTCGACAAAAAAAAAAAATGTCATATTGAAAATTAAACTTAATCGCAAACTAATGGCTAGAGTTCCAAAACTTGACTGCATACACGCCGATCTTAAAATAAAACCTATTTTAAGAGAACAATAAACTTCTTGAAGTTTCATTTTTGTTTAGTCTCCAGTAGCCCACTGGTTTAAAGTTAATTCCTTTTCCACGTCATAACAATATTGAGAATGCTAGCGGCTACTACGCCGAGGACTTAAGTGAAACAGACAACCACGCACTTAACCTTACTCGTATATTTAAAAGCGTTGAACTCAACGTCTCTTAAGAGGCGAACAGAGCTGCGGTGGTGGCGCCATCAGTTGTAAATAAATTGTGCCTGAAATACAAACATATTCATGAATATATTACGTTTTGCGAGAATTGGAAGTGAATCTCCATTGTATAACCCAGAATTTAATAACTCACGCGAAGCATAATATAGCTTTGTATTACATAAAGCTCAGATACTAATTTATGAATTATGATAGTATGATTTTAAGATTTTTATAATTTAGGAATTATGAACCTTCATAAAGTCGAGAATTACTTGCAATTCTTGCAAAACGTAAAATATTCATGAAAATGATTGTTTATTATCTAATTGACCCCATTAATAATAAATCAATTGTATTAACCAATCAATTGTATCTACAATTGATTTATTTATTTTATTTTATTTATTTACTAAAATAGGTACACCAACAGTTAATACATTACACATTGTAACAAACATATTATAATTAGGTTGTTTAGTCTAATGTAAAAACCAATTACAGGTATACACAACATTTTTTAAATTAAGGCAGTTATGAACTTAAAATTAAAATGTATGAATATTGAATTAAATATTGAATGTTAATATAAAATATATAGTACTAACAAACAAAAACTATAAATATTTAAAATTATGAGATCAACTGTTATATAAATGTTTTCTTAACTTATTTTCAAATGACTGAGGAGAGTCAAAAAATATGTCTAGATCTGGCAGCGTAGTATTCATAGAATTATAGCAATTTTTAATCCTGGAGATAGGTGCGTGCTGCCCCAGATTGGTGCGGCTTCGAGGAGGACAAAATGTCCTGGTGATTGGTTGTCTTGGCAAGTTACGTGGAGCAGAGAGACAGAGAAGTGGGAGAAGTTGTTCGTTTTTAATGATTCCGTTAATGCTTTTATGTAGAAAATCAAGATCTAACATAATACGGCGATTTCGCAGTGTCATCATTTTATAAAATTTCAGGCGCTGATCATAAGGACATCTATGTGATATTCCATGTGTTATAAAAGCAAGGTGGCTACTGAAGGCACATTGTATTGTTTCCAGACGTTGAGAGTGTATAGTATACACGGGATTCCATACAACACTAGCTGATTCAAGATGACTGCGAACAAACGTATTATAGAGAATGATTTTAGTGTTAATATTAAATCCTTTAAAATTCCTTTTGATAATACCAAGCATTTTGGAGGCTTTTTTGGTAATATGATCAATGTGATCAATGAAGCTTAATTTACTGTCTATTAGAACGCCTAAATCCCTCACCACAGTGACTTCTTCCAAGGATTCTCCATCTATATTATATGTAGAAGAAAGAGGCTGGAGTTTACGGGTACAACGAATGTAGGAACATTTTTTAGGGTTGAGCTCTATGCTATTAGACTGACACCACATACTGATTTGATTTAAGTCACTTTGGATTTGCTGAACATCTGTTAGTGTTTCGACACGTTTGTAAATTTCTAAATCATCTGCGTAAAGTAGATATTTACATTTAATGCCAACAGTGATATCGTTAATGTAAGCTATGAAAAACAAGGGACCCAAGTGTGAACCCTGCGGGACTCCTGAATCAGCAAAGTACTCTTGTGACTCAAAACCTTGAATAACTACTGACTGGGGTCTGCATGCTAAGTATGAACCAATCCATTTTAACAAAGATCCACACACTCCCAATGCCTCTAGTTTATGTAACAACAAAACATGATTGACCTTGTCAAAAGCACTACTGAAATCCGTATATACTACGTCTACTTGTCCACCTGCATCGACTGCATGAGCTATATCTGATACAAAAGTTACCATGTTTGTTTGTACTGATCTTTGGTTCCTAAATCCATGTTGTTGCGGAGTAATATATTTGTCTAAATATGAGGAAAGTATAGGATACAAAAGAGACTCAAATAATTTAGGTAAACAAGATAATATGGCTATAGGTCTATAATTTTGAATACAACACGCGTCGCCTTTTTTAAAAACTGGGGCTATTCTAGATTTTTTCCAGATGATCGGAAAAACATTAATGGGGTCGCCATCTATGCTCTGTTTCCACCTTAACTGGGCGTAAGTAGCTAAAAATAAAATAAAAACTTGTAAACGAAGAAATGCGAAAATGTTTAACAAAGCTAAACGGTGGTATTGCTAAAGTTCTTTTGCCAAGAATTTTTGTTCGCTGTTTTCCTTTGGATTAAATTATGATTTTTTAATCTGCACGCTGGCAAAAACTTCTGATTCCATTATGTCTGTAAACTCAAAATACTTTCTAAGCAAATTTAGGACGCCTATATCATTACAGATCGAGCATGATATAAACTTTTGAAACAAATACCTATATCGCTAAAGGTTAGACCGCACTAGGACATAGCTGCAGCGGAGCGGCGGCGGCGCGGCGCGGCACGGTGCGTCACTGGGCGACAAATGATCTATGTATGAGATGTACCGCACTGCAGCTGCAGCAAAGTGCGGCAATGTCAGTTAATAAATTTTGACAGATTTTGTCGCACAGTGTCGCGCCGTGCCGCACCGCGCCGCTTCTCTGCAGTTACGTCCTAGTGCGGTCTTACCTTAAGTATACACTAACAAGCATCAAAATTTATTATTCTAGGTCAACAGTCGTAATCGCGATAATCAAAACACTAAACCAAAACAACCACGCCATCTGGGTTCTGTTTCATCTACAAACTACAAATCACACAGTACGATTTGATGTACATTGCGCAGCCTTAGGGATACTAGGAAGATTACACTTACACCAACGCATTGAACTTGAAATTGTAGGTACGTCTTGTTTTTAGTTTTATAAAACAGGCCCTTGGTTTCTGGGCGGTCGGTTGAAATATTATTGAGTCAATTGTTTACAGCTTCGCAGTCTGCATGTCTGTCAGTCTGTCTGCGACCCTAATGTAAGTCCCATTGAAGATCGCGTGCGTAAAGTAATGGTAGATAACGATTGTGAATGAGCGAAACCCTCAATAATGTTACAAAAGTGTGTTCTTTCATGCTGGCCTAGGACCGAGAGAAAAACACAACACTGTCCACTGCTGGACATGGGCCTCCCCAAAATTGGGGGTATATGCCATACTCACCACGCTTGGCTGGCGGGTTGGTGAGCGCAGTAGAAGTTTTCCATTCACAGAGAACGCTGCTGCCCATTCCCTGGATTTATCCCTTAGTCGCCCTTTACGGCACCTATGGGAAGTTATGGGGTGATGCTATTCTAACCCGGCACCACACGGGAAAAACATCTTTGACCAACTTTATTATACCAAAGACGTAAGTCATTGATGTTTAAGTATATTATGTACTATATATCAAATAGACGTACAAAAAAACGCAATTCAATAAAAAAATACTAAAATAGACTCTTCATCTTCTATGCCCTACCAAGTGGAAGCAATTTATTAAGCTCCCTCCATATTATTACCACATAACTTGGCATGTTTAGGGTCAAAGCGAGTACAACATAAACTAAGACGAGCTGAGAGTCTTTTCACTTCAGTAGCTGCTTGTAAACTTAGAAAGCAAAGCCTTGGAGTGGAGGAAACTAAGTGAGGAGTATATTGCTTTGTGAAGGAACTACAGAGGACTTTAAGGTAAACGCTTTTGAATAATGACTTACCTAAAGTAAGCTTAAATTAACTTTAAAGTTCCTGATCATAAAGGCTAAGTAGCAACATCTATTAAATAAACAGGTTCAAAAACTCTGAACAAAAATACGTAGCATACATAAATTTAGCAAAACCCCGCTTTCACCGCCTTGTAAGTAAATGGCGAGTTAACCTAAACTTAAATAAAAAATAATAAGCATATCATCTCTTAAAAACACAAATATAACCAAAAGTAAATTGTACAAAGCAATTCGAGAGTAAAGATGTTTACGCGGCCATGATTTGTAGGAATAGTAAAAATAAAAACCTTATTGGCCCCATAAACGCATGTTGGCATAATCTGCCACACAGTCAGGACCACCTATGGAAAGGTTGTATTGTATTATAGGCTATAATGATATAGTATTTGTAGCAAGCGAATGTAACACGAATGTAAAATGTTTATTATAGTTTTTGTTCTGAAGCTCTACAATTATAAAAAAAATATGTGCAGCCCAAAACGCAGTCCAACATCCGTAACAGACAATATTAGAAGCAGCATTGATTGTTGTAATATTTTACAAACACACAAAAGTTCAAGTCAAAGTTTATAATTTATAATTCATCAACCAAATATACCAGGAAAATATTTAAATCAAGGATATTATTATATATTTCTTTCTTACCGTTAGTAGGTAAAAAAAACCACATGTTAACAATGGGCTCGATTCTAGATTTGCCGGCTAAAACTAAAATTAAAATCTATTTGTCACTTTCAGACTAAAAACATTGGAAAAGGACAGGAAATTTATTTTCTCCGACTTTTGATTTATAGTCAGTGGTTTTATGCATTATTTGTCATTTTTATCCGCCGTCATATGATATGGCGGATTAAATGACAGATATACTGGGAAAAACTTGTGAAAGCTTGTCAAAATCTAGCGGACAAAGTGTAAAACTATAGAGTATAAATCACATGTCTGTCCCTTTTCAATTTTATTATTTTGAAAGTGACAGATAGATTTTAATTTTAGTTTTATCCGGTGGAATCTAGAATCGAGCCCAATGTTTCATAAAGTAAACAAGAGCGACGTTAACTTAAAGTATTTAAGGGTCTGCCGGAGAAGTTATTCCTAAACAGTAAACAAAATTAACGAAACTTCGTACACATGACCAAATGCATAGATATGCTCCTAATTACTTTTGGTTTGTAAATATTAATCAAGTACAGAATAACGCAGAACGCAAATTTAATTTCAGGATATTTCCACACAGAATCGAATTTTCAGTCTTATTTTGTTTATGCTTAATATGTCCAAGCCACACCTAATTAAATGCATAGATATGATGCATTTCGTCATGTGTACGAAGTTTGGTTACGTTTGGATTTACTGTTTAGGAAAAAAAGGGAAACTACGTTTGTAAGGGATTTTACTACTCCGGCAGACCCTTAAGTCAAAAGAGAATATTGCGCACTCATTCACCTCAATATCACAAGTCTCATTTGAAATATGAACTTTAAAATGAGAGTTTCGACTTATGTTACTCAAGATTGTAATACAAAAGTACAAATGCAGAAATTTGAGATATCTCTTGAAGTAAATTACTTTTGAAATAGCTCTTCTTGTTCCATAGTTGTTAGATTTATTAAGGGAGAACAAAATGAAGTAAAAGTTTGGAAACTATTCCACAGTGTGGACGCAGTATGGTAATTCTGTAACAAAACGACTTGTAATAGAATACTGGTGAGCATTCGAATTATATTGCTCATAAATTTGCTACTTTAGTAACAATTCTTGGATTTCGAAATTGTAATATTGTAACAACTACTGAGACATTTGATAGACAGATGGGTTTCTAGGATTACATGAATTTATAGTCTCCAGAAAATACATGATTTTGCTATGTTATTTCGAGCTTACTTTGAAAAGTCCTTATATTTAACGTCTCTATTCCGAAACAGAATGCCTTAGGCCTTAATAATTACTACATACGGGCGTTAGTATGGGGTAGGCAGAGCGTAGACGACCTAAACAAAGGTCGCTCCGCCACATCTGACATTATTAGAAGTAATAACGATTAATCAAAATTCTTAATAAAACAAGTTAGTTAGTTACCTGTCACCATTCACCGCCATACAAGGTATAATAGCCACGTACCTACAAAGAAAAAAAAGAACAAATTTAAACTTCGCAATTACTACAATTATTCCCCGCCAGATGGAGTAAATGCTTTTTGATATGCAAAGCAACGTCGCATCTTCATTAAGATAATAGGGAGCTTCTTGTAGCAGCCTCCACACATGTACCGATAGCAAATGTGAGTGTGTAAGTTATTCAATTCGTTCGCATAATAACTAAGGGAATACGACAACGCAGAGGAAGGGCTGTACTAAGGTGTTTAATATTAAGTAATAAAAACAATGCATCTTAGTCAAACTAAAACACCAGACATTAATCAAAATGTGTTCAATGAACTCTTCGAATAAAATATTTACAATTTTGAGACTTTAGTCACACATTTTTCTTTAGTTTTACTAAAACCGAAAAAAAATAATTGTGATCTTTAAAAGTCATAAAGAAATTTGTATTTTTTTAGAAAGCTTTAGCTTTGGTTGAACACTAATCAACCGATAAAAATATGGGAAAAAGATGCTCACAACCCAAAAAAATAAGGACTAGAACTTTGTTCCCATAAAATAAAAGAAAACAGTATTGTTTTGCCCATTGAAATATCTTAATGAATGACGATCAACTTTAACCTCCCTGGCTCCGCCCCTGGGATGGTAAAGCCAACTAATTTGGATAATGTTAATGATGGAAATTTGTGCCAGGAGCGTTTTCGCTAGAACTAATATATGGAACTGACTCGCCGGATTTCCCTCGGAAATGGGTTTAAACGTTTTGCACGTTAGAGTCATTAATCTTGTCCAGTTATCTTGAGAGAGCTATGTATGGGTGGTTATGTAGTGCGCTATAGTGCAGTTTAGCTGTTTAATTATCGCTCTCTTGCTGCTAATGTGGGGGTGTAAGTAAGGGCTTGGTGCGGTTCTTCGTGTGGTGGAGTCTGTATTTACTATTACAAGATTAGCTGGGACTAGACTAGTAAATAGGTCTGCTAAATTGATTTTCAGAATGATTAGCGTATCTAGTGTTTCTCATAGGTATATTTTCGCGTCTACCTATATGATAAGGTAGATCCTTATCATATTCATCAAATAAGTAATCGATAAACTTTAATCCGATTTTTATAATTATATCACCGTTTTCAACGAATGCTTCATAGATATATAAAACACTGTTTTTGGGAAATCGCGTTTAAAGTTTTGTAAAAAAGTAAAGTCTCAGAAAACAATTTTAAAAGTATTTATGGGAGTTTTTTTCTGCATTGGCGTTTAACCATTAAACCTATTTTTAATTTCTAGTGAAATATTACTGAAAAAATGGGGTATATGTAACAAAATCTACGTTTTTTTTAAAAAAAATACCCTTTAGTGTTACTATTCCGATAAACATTTCGTTATAAAATAATTAGTGTCATTTACAATTACCACAATTATTATGTTCGTTAGCCTAATTAGCAGCTTTGTTATAGAACTATAATGTTTTTATTGTTCGTTACTGGATATTATTATTATTAATAAAAAACATTGTGTGAAAGAGTGTTTATTTCCATAAAAACAACTAATACTAAATATGATCTGTCTGCAATCAAGAATCATTAACTTAATAATAAACAAAAATTCAAAAATGAACTTACCTCCATGCTGGACAGGGAGGGAGAGAAAAACATAGAATGTGCCAGCTGCATTTCCTCCTGAGCATGCTGTAAAAACCAGCTAAGGGATCAGAGGGTTTCTGTATATTGTTATTTAGGCGATAGGCTGACAACCTGTCACTACAGCAATATACGTACAAATCCATCTTAAATAACCCTCAAAACTTTGTCAGACGTGGCGGAACGACCTTCGTTTAGGTTGTTTACGCTCTGCTCACCCCATTAGGGATAAAGGCGTGATTATATGTATGTATGTGTCAAAAATTAAAACTATTCTAAATAGGTAAAGTTAATACAAATTATCAATGCAGCAAAGATAAACTAATAAGACCAAAAACAGAAAGTTATTAAGTACTTTACTGGTTAATAACTCAAAAACTGGTTAATATTTCAAATAGTAAAATAAAAATAATAAAACAGTTTTTTTCCGAACTGAGATTTTAGTCAATTCAAATTAAAATCCAGTAAAATAAAGTTTAACTAACAGAAATGCCATAATATTAAAGCTGTGTGTATGGTTTTACCAAAATGACAGTGCCGTCACTACGGCGCTAGAAAAGCATCGTGATATTAAGACCAAGTGACTACCATGATCTGACCGAAGAAATAAAAAAGAGCGGTGTTAAACTTAGGAAACTTACTAGGGCATTTAAAGACAGTTTGTGGGTCAGGAAAGCTGAAAGAATTTAGTGGCTCTCAGATACTCAACAACTCGGTGCTTTTTTATGAAGAAGTACGAAAACTGATTGGCCGTGGAGTGACCGTGAGAAAGTGTGTCCCACTGAAATCACTCGATGGCACTCAAAACTTACTGCTAAACATGATATACTGAACCGCTGGGCAGAACATTTCAATACTCTGCTTAATGTTGATCGGTCGGTAGATCTTGACCATATGGCTTCCATTCGATCTTTGCCGGAACACGCAGCACTTGACACTAGATGTGGTTGTTAAAGCCATCAAAGATCAAAATAGTAAGAAAGCAGTTGGCATTGATAATATTGCCGGAGAACTGTTTAAGTACGGAGGGAAGGACCTACACTCAGTTATCTGGCATCTTTTGGAACGCATTTGGAACGAAGAAACAGTACCACCTGAGTTCAAGATGTCTCGTATACAGACACTGTATAGGAACAAAGGGGACCGTTCCGACTGTAACTCCTACCGGGGTATATCCTTGTCTCTGTTCCTGGGAAGATATTCGCCAGAGTACTTCTCAACCGCCTATAACCAGTCTCGGAAACGCTACTCCCGGACACCCAGTTTGGATTTTGTCCGGATAGAGGTACATGTGAGGCCATTTTTTCGATCCACCAATTTCCGGAAAAAAACCGAGAGAAAAGCCCGTCTTTATATTTATGCTTTGTTGACTTGGAGAAGGCCTTTGGCTGTGTGCCTCGGGAAGCTCTCTGGACTCTACTACTAAATTTTAGACGCCTTGAGAAAGTTGGTTCGTATGATCCGACTCCAGCATGACGATATGGTCTGCTGTGTTACTTGCAACGGTGAGCAGTCAGTGTTCTTCACCGTAAGCTGCAGCGTCAAACAAGGTTGCGTGCTTGCACCTGCGTTGTTTGCACTCTACTTTACAGTAGTAGTCGGTAGTACCGTTATCATCACTGAAATACCGTTTCTAAACAAAAAAATACACTATTTCTCTAAATTTTACGCGTTTTATGGTTATGGCACCGACACTACTGTCAAAATGACAGTATTCCAATAAGATGGCGCATGCGTTTCCCATAAAAGCGTAGTGACACTAGCACTCTCTAGCGAACAATGTTTGCAATAGAACTACCGGTGTCTTCGCATTCTCTAAGTACTAGAGATTTACAACAGATGGCACTCATAACTCAATTTTGCCAAATTTCGTTTAGTGACGGTCTTATTTTCAAGGTGCGATATTTTCCTAAGCGTATTACTTTTACTGTGTAAATTATTATTTATCTCTGGTTAAACTTATTGAGTCCCACTGTGAGGCAAAAACCTACAATATTATTTAGCAAAGTTTATTTACTTGTAAGTGTTCACTTAACTGCCTCCGTGGTCATTAGACCATTAGGTCAGAGCCATGGGTTTACGATCTGGAGGTCCTAGGTTCGATTCTTAGGGGGGATCACAAAGTTGATTTGTCAATTTATCACATCGTGAGGTTTTCCCCAGTTTGGTTAGGGCATTGCTGGCTGAATCACCTGATTGTCCGAAAAAAAAAAGATTGCGTGCTTTGGAGGGCACGTTAAGCCGTCGATCCCGATCGCTGTCTTTGATAGTGGTCGTTACTTAAACCATGTCAAAGGCCTAACAGCTGTGCTTCTAGGCAGTTTGATAACTTTGACATAAGGGTTCATCGGGTTGTTCGACTCGAGAATCCACTCGCTAAGAAGAAGTGTTCACTTGGCAACCAACTGAGCTTTTCATACTTTACTTATAAGAGCTGCTTAAACCTAACTTAACACGTGCGTGTGGAATTTCCTTGGCTCAAATAAATATTTGCAATTTATTCTCAAGAGGAATGTTGAACCACTTATATAAACCTCACAAAAGGTAGAAGATGCGCATAAAGGTCTAAAACATCTGAATTATTTGCAAACTATTAAAATAGTCGCAAAATGTTTGCAATTGACAATTATGGATACTTCCATGCTGGACTAAGAGTTATAGAAAGACATAGAATATGCCAGCTGTATCCCTTTCTTGTAATGTTGTAAAACCCAGCTAAGGGATCCGAGGGTTACAGTATATTGTAATTTAGGCGATGGGCTGACAACCTGTCACTACAGCAATATACCTACAAATCTATCTTAAATAACCCTTAAAACTTTATCAGACATCGTTTACGATCTGCCTACCCCATTGAGGATAAAGGCGTGATTATATGTGTGTATGTACCTACAAATAAATATTTGCAATTTATTCTGAAGAAGAATGTTGAATCATTTACATAAACATCACAGAAGGTCTTCTTCTTAGCGAGTGGATTCTTGAGTCGACCGACCCGATGAATCCAATGTCTAGTCAAACTAGGTCACCTAAACAAAGGCTTATGTTCAAAACTTATGTAACCTAGATTATTTAGACAAAACATAAAATGGATATGAATGCATGTAGGAGAAATAGATGGATACGAGAATATCACAAATTTTTGTTTAGTCCTGTATCACTTATGAAGTGTATTTTAATAAAAATACATATGATCAGGCCCATTTCACGTTCAGGGCACACGGAGAATGAACTTGAACATCCTATACTCAAATAATACTAGGATAGTAGCTGCGTCAGATGCCAATACAAAGGAAAACAAAAGAATTTATATCTGAAATTCATAGAAATATTTATAAGAATATTATCATCTGTCACAGCTAAAATGATTAAACTTCTTCTTCTTCTGTCGAGTGGGTATCGAGTCTATGGACCCGATGAACCCTGGTGTCAGAGTTTTCAAACCGCCTAGTAACACAGCGTTTAAGCCTCTGACATGGTTTGAGTAACGACCACTCTCAAAGACAGCGACCGGGACCGACGGCTTAACGTGCCCTTCGAAGCTCGGAATTCTTTTTCTTTTCGGACAATCTGGTGTTTCAGCCAGCAATGTCCTAACCAAACTGGGGAAAACCTCACAAAAGTGATAATTTGACAAATATCAATTTTGTGTTCCCTCTCTGGAAATCGAACCCAGGACCTCCGGATCGTAATCCCATGACTCTGACCACTAGACCACGTAGGCAGGCTCACAAAAGGTAGAAGATGCGCATAAAGATCTAAAACATTTGAATTATTTGTCAATTATTAAAAATATACGCAAACTGTTTGCAATTGATAATTATGCATTTCATAATACTACAATTAATAAATTCAGTTCTATGTACATTGTGTAGATGGCTATAATTTATTCATATACCCGCTATCACTAATGAACATTAAATTCTATTTGTACATACATACATACATATAATCACGCCTTTATCCCTAATGGGGTAGGCAGAGCGTAAACGACCTAAACAAAGGTCGTTCCGCCACGTCTGACAAAGTTTTGAGGGTTATTCAAGATGGATTTGTAGGTATATTGCTGTAGTGACAGGTTGTCAGTCCATCGCCTAAATTGCAATATACTAAAACCCTCAGATCCCTTAGCTGGTTTTTACAGCATGCCCGGGAGGATATGCAGCTCGCACATTCTATGTTTCTCTAGCTCCCAGGCCAGCATGGAAGAAATTCTATTTGTACCTATATATTAAGTAGTACTATGAAACGTGCTCCACCTAGGCCGTAACGTATATACGGAGTGTAAGGGACAGCATCCCGCAAACTGATAGTGGTTGCTCAGTCAACGACACTGAAAAACTATCACCAGGTTTTTTTTTTTCAGGAAGTAAAAACTAATAATTTGGTTTTTTCATACAAATTGTCTGATCGAGGTGGTCATTTTGTATGGAAATTACAAAAGAATTTCCTGGTGAAAATTGTTCAGATTGCGATCGCACGGTATGCTTAGCAACTAAAGTAAGTTAGTAGTAAGCTAAGTAGCAATCGGTGAAGCTAAAATCATCAAGACCTCATGCATTATGATGGATCTACCTTACTTAGGCTCGTATTTATGAAGCGATCTCAAACTTGCATACAAACATACATATAATCACGCCTTTATCCCTAATGGGGTAGGTAGAGCGTAAATGACCTAAGTAAAGTTCGTTCCGCCACGACTGACAAAGTTTGTGGGTTATTTAAGATAGATTTGTAGGTATATTACTGTAGTGACAGGTTGTCACCCCATCGCCTAAATGACAATATACTGAAACCCTCGGATCCCTTAGCTGGTTCTAACAGCATGCCCGGGAGGAAATACAGCTGGCACATTCTATGTTTTTCTCTCGCTCCCAGGCCAGCATGGAAGTATCAAACTTGAGACCAAAATTAAGTATGGATTTGACAGGCCAGTTTGTACTGAAATGATATTTCTGATACGAAGTCAAGGTCGCTGTCACTCGTGAGAGCTGATTATAAATACGGCCCTTAATGCAATGCTTTAATGAGCTATTACTGCCACTTTAAATATTGGCACAGAGTATTCAAAGCATTACACAAATACTAGTGATGTTTACGAAGAGAGCTTTCGCTTTCCTCTCTAGATATACCTATGTGATGGGACAAAACGTGATAAGGGCTTTTATAAGATCTTACTGACATCCCCCTGTGATTTAGAATTCCTGAAAAAGCTTATGATTTTCCCAGATCTTTCTTATTTCAAGCTTTGGTCCCATGAGAAATAGAGATTTGATCCTATCTTTGAGACAATCAGACGCATATATTTTATTTATTTATTACTAAAGATAAAGATAAAAGACATTTATTTCCACATTAACACAAATAACATTAATACAAAAGAATCATTCAAAATTTCATTTAAAACTAAAATGCATTATAATTTTAAGTGGTTAAGTGTAATTAATAACTAAACATTACTTAAGTATCTTAGCGGAAAAAGGTGAGGGCACAGCATGGCTGATTTAAAGCCCTCCCTGCGTCAGAAGTCTTAGAAAGAAAAGTATAAAAAATTAATTATAGACTACCTCATAATTTATTTGCAAGTATTTTATACTTATCTGCAAAGGAAACAGGAAATATTGAAACACTCTAAACAACTAAATGTTGAAGTTGAAGTTGAAACACTCTTTTGGGCTTCACTTTCCTGATCGATCGAATAACACATACATACATACAATCACACTTTTATCCCTAATGGGGTAGGTGGAGCGTCAACGACCTAAACTAAGATCGTTCTGCCTCGTCTGACAAAGTTTTGAGGGTTATTTAAGACACATTTGTAGGTTATATATTGACGTAGTGACAAGTTGTCAGCCCATCGATCGAATAAGTAACCACTAATATACCTAGACACCTAAACAAAGGACGGCCTAACATTACCTAATGTTCTTTTTACCCTAGAAAAACTACGTGAAATCAAACAAGAGACGTGTGAAGCCGCACCTTAAAAAAACGTAGTAAAATTAATGAATGACCAGCTACTATTTACACAACGGAAGTCACTTTACTAGCCATATACCGAGTGTAAGGGACATCCGTACCAGATACTGATATGGGCTGCTCAGTTAACGAAACTGAAAAACTTTCAACGAGAAATTCTTTCACGAAATTAAAAAGTAATGGATTTTCTTTACCATACAAACTGATCCATTGATTGATACATTTGATCGAGTGGTTATTTTGTACAAAAAAGTCAATTTTTTTTTTTCTAAATGAATTTCCTGGTGAAACTTGCTCACTTTTGTTGACTGAGCAGCCCCCTATCAGTTTGTGGTACGCCGCTTCTTACACCTGGTATTGCCATATGCGTAAATGACCACATTCCACAGTCTGTCAATAGATGTCTCGAAGTTTACGACTCACGATTGGCCAATTTTAGTCTTAAGTATCTATTTACTGATTTCTTAACAGTCAGGAGTTTGTGAACAAAATGTTCTGACGTAAGAAGGAATATGTAATTTACTATAGAGACAAACAGCGTCACAATGGGATGTGACTCTCTCTGTTGGACATTAATTTGTTTGTTAAAGCTACTTGTAAAATAGAAATGAATGGACTTAGGTACTGTAAGAATCTTTAAGTATATTATAGCAATCACCCTGCAATGCTATTTACTTATGATGGAAAGTAATACATCATAGAATTTGAAAAAAGTCGCCGTAAGTAGTACTGTTAAAGTACTGTTGTGTGGTTGTGGTAGTTTAAGTTGGCAAAGTAATGGAATTGGTTGGATGGAATGGACTTAATCTGCTGTTGCAGTCTCATGCTCTGCCTGTGTCAAATCTTTTGATTTCTAACTGGTGTATATTTTATCCTTCTACGATGAAAGCAGACACACAACATGCATAAATCTACACTGAGTATATTCAGTACATTGTCTCGGAGTAATTAAGTCGTAATTTTATAGCCTCAGTTGCATGACGCGTGACAAGTAATAAACTAACAAATTCTGATTGCCTAAAAGCAATTATAACTGCACTGTGCATTAGAAGCATGTCAATGGGACCTGTACTTACTCGTGCGTTTTTAACTTTCTTCATGTAGGTACAGTCAGCAAGGGCAATTGCTGGGCAGGGCCGCTCGAATCGGATGAGATTATTTCGGGAAATTATTTATTGATTTTCATAAAACTTCATTTATTTGTTGAAGTAAATAAATTGTGTAAATACTCGAATTTTCATGACAAACCATTGATAACATCCTGAAACCAATTCAACCGTTTCGAACGAGTCTGCCCAGATGTCTCCTTTGCTATGTGTACATTAAATTGCTTAATTTTGTAATTCATTAGTATAAAATAATCCCTCTGAAGACCATTTTAAATAAAGTGCAAATATTTTCTCAAGAGACTGATTTTATTTTCCATTAAACATCGGTATGTTGAAAACGAAATTTCAGTTGATAAGAAGTTTAGACCTCTCAAACTAATAGTGTGAGCTGATTACAAGAATATTTATTTATAGAATTCCAATGTTGTTCTTTTTCATACTTATGTTAATTTATTAGAAAAAAATTAAAAAAAATTATGAGTGAAATATTTTCTTAATTCAAAATTTGTCTCTGAGACGGTATCGTCCGATAAGAGATGGAAAAACAAGAATTTTAGATTAAGTTTAAACCCCATGAAACTCAAATCATAATCTATGACATAAACGTAAAACGACAGCAGCAACGGACACCATTAAAAGCTCAAGTTAAAAGCACGCGACTGAAGACAGTGCGATTCTTCATTATGACAGTACTATGAGTGCTACACTATGTGTTTGCCTTCTCACGGTCGTATCCGCCAACAAGGACTTCTATGTAACTATGAGAGAAGAAATTCTAGACCATGAAAATTTATGTTCTGTATTGCACATCTGTATAAAAAGTGTGATATCAGAAAACAGACAGACGTCAAGGCGCAAGTGGAAAGCACACGAGTGAAGACATGGCGATTCTTCATTATAGTAGGGCCGTGAGTGCGACACTGTGTGTTTGCTTCTCACGGTCGCACCCGCCCACTAGGACTTCTATGTAACTATGGGACCCGCTTCTATGTAACTATGTAACTATGGGACCGTAGAGCTTACTCGTTAAAGCTGTTACTTAGGGAGATGATGCCGTCGCTAAGTTCCGAATCAAACAAACGCTTAGCTTGTTTCCCTAGTGCATTGCTAGAATGTCGCGATTACCTACTTTGTGCAAGAGTGAAACGGGGTGTAAAGGACAGCGTCCCGCAATCTGATAGGGGTTGTTCAGTCAACGGAACTGAAGAACCAAAAGGAATTTTCTTCAGGAAGTGAAAACAAAATTAAGGTTTTCCATGCAAATAGTTTGATCGAGGTAGTTAGTCATTTTGTATGGGAAGTTCAATTTTTATTTTCATTTCCTGATATAAATTTCTGGTAATAGTTGTTCAGTGTCGTTGACTGAGTAACCCCTATCAGTAGGCGCGACGCCCTCCCTCCCTTACACCCGGTATGGAGAATTCGTTGAAACACTAAATTCGATGATCGAGATTCTACCAGACAAAATAATTGAATTGAGTGTATTGTAATACCTAATTTATTTACGTTGTTGTTCAATTTGCATATTTTTTTATTTTTAATATCTTACAGCCCTTTGATATAGATGTTACGTATCTTAAGGTTTTTGTGCCTATTATCATCTCATTCGTATTTGTGAAAATTACAAAACTAATATTAAATTATAGTAACAGACGGCAGGCAATGTAAAAATACGTAATTATCAGATATTCTTCCATGCCGGCCTGGGAGCGAGAGAAAATCATAGAATGGGCCAGCTGCATATCCTCCCGGGCATGCTGTAAAAACCAGCTAAGGGATCCGAGGGTTTCAATATATTGTAATTTAGGCGATGGGCTGACAACCTGTCACTACAGCAATATACCTACAAATATATCTTAATTAACCCTCAAAATTTGACAGTCGTGGCGGAACGACCTTTGTTTAGGTCGTTTACGCTCTGCCTACCCCATTAGGGGTAAAGGCGTGATTATATGTATGTATGTATATTTAATTGTTTTCGAAGTGAAAAGAAATGGCGCCACAAAATCTAACACGTTTACGGGATTTCATTTAAAGAGGCATACTTAAACATCGTTATTGCTTTACCCTGTAAGTCAAGCACGTTAAGGCTAATTTACACCGCATACCATGTAAGTTCAGCACCTTAAAGCCAATTCACACCGCATTATAGGTCCAACTAGGGAACTCTACAGATAATGGTGTTGACCAGCAATTATTGCATGAATTGAGGCTTTGTTCTGACCGGTAAAGAAGTGATCACGATGTTTGAACACTTGGAATCCATAATGTGGGCTTAAAACCACTTACGGTAATTTTGGAAATTGTTTGCGCATAATAATTTGGTATTTACCGATAAGTACGTACAGCAACATATTAATTATAATGACCGTTACTCCTAAAGGCGTACCCATAACGTATCTCCGAAGTAGAGAGATTCAAAAGTTCGATTCCATATTTTAGTTTATTCTAAATGTTGCTCGGTTTTGCATAAAAACTTTGGTAGCCACTAAAATTTTCGTTATTTCATAATAACTACAGCAAAATATTGTCAGCAAAAAGTGCTCATAAAATTTCCTATTACACCTATTAATTTAATTTAGTAAAGGAATGTAATAAACCTCTTCATTAAATCAAGTGTTTGGAGCACATAAAGTGTCCGACCAGACGCCGCTTACTGAAAGTGTGACCACTATTACTCTGACTCCCACAGAACTAGAATTCCGTAGACCACTGACAATTTTTTCTAACTGTTAGGTTTTTTGTAGAAAAGGACAGGGTTTTTTTCAGGTCAGCGGCGACAAAGATGGCGTCGACGACTGGGCGAGTTCACACAGAAGATGTCTGATGTGGGTTTCATTATGTCGTCCATATTATTAGAGCTTGAGCTGATATTTTTAGAGCTTGAGCTCTTATGCTTGTATATTTGAATATACAACATGTAATAGTCAAAGTTGCGACAAAAATCGTGATAGCGAAAACACTTTTCTGCCGGCCAGTAGTAGGAATTAGAAGATTCTATCTGCTCTCAGCATGGGAGGGTTGAAGAAGGATATTCAAGAATTAACCCAATTTTTACGTATAATTGCAGCAACGATCTAGGGCAAACACAAACAGTCTGGTTTTAGCTGCTTGTATGATTATAGAGGAATGTTTAGTTCATAGCTTTTTGTAGGTTCACGTAAGGATCTATACCAATTTAGGTCTGTGGTGACTCCCGCCAACAAGCGTAGTGTTGCCATAAGTGGACGACCACTTAGCCACACTCTAATAAACTGTCACCCACCACGCGGCGGCGCTAATAAAATCTCTAAACACCACCTATTGCATGTACAGCCACTTTGAACCTTGTTTAGTTCTTATTTCTTAAGCCGTAAGTGCTAAAATCGTAAAAGTTTAAATTTGATGTGCTCCTGCTAATATGCCTGAATAAGGGAACAAGGAGAACAGTTTAAAAAGCAGTAATGTTTCGTTACGAAGTGGTAATTGCCATTTTTATCGGGATAACTTTGGTAAACAGATCAACTTGTGAAATTCGGTAAGGTGATCTGAAAGTTTATGTAAATTATTTTATTACTCTACATAAAATAAGAAAAGAAGTTCAAGACTGGTCGACTGTAGATGAGGAAATACATAGTTGTCTAAATTAGGCCGATTTAATATATGATTTGTATGTCAAAACTAAAAGCGCGTCAAATTATGTTTTGAATACTTACTATGTCTTTTACATAATAATTTTGTATATTTCTTGGCAGTTTAATTTTAATTTGGTACTCTCTTGTTGGTATAGTTTTTAGCTAGTGCTCTCAAGATAATAGAAAATTACCTATTTTAATAAAATATAAGTATAAATAATCATAGTGACAAAATGTTGTGGAGACACTCTTTAGGAATATAATGCATTTCGACATTTGCGACTCCCGGGCATGCTGTAAAAACCAGCTAAGGGATCCGAGAGATTCTGTATATTGCAATTTAGGCTATATGCTGACAACCTGTCACTAAACTAATATACCTACAAATCTATATTAAATAACACTCAAAACTTTGCCAGACGTGGCGGAACGACCTTAGTTCAGGCCGTTTTCACTCTGCCTACCCCATTAGGGATAAGGGAGCGATTATATGTATGTATAGTAAATCAAAACAGTACCCACAATCAGGACCAATAATCATGAACAAACGTAAAGTTCAATCAAAGCAATACCATCCTATCTATCTTCTCAATATTACCATATTGTTGACTGTCTCAATGATTATTACACAGCCTAATGTATACAGATGTATAGATTCCCAATCAACAGCCTGCTATATCGAATCCAGCCGTGATTAAGAACATACATAATACCCTAAGCGTATTGTCTACATAAATCACTAATATTGTATAGAGAGAATATTTGTTTAAGTGTTTGTATGTTTCGGATAAACTCAAAAACTACTGGTACAATTTGAAAATTATATATACGTATATACCTCCGCATTATTCAAGCTTGCCCTAATTATTTTCTTAACTCTGAAAAATAACAGAGGCTTCTAAAATATTTATAATAAAAGAAATATTCCATTCTTAGAAGAATACGTTATTCCATTCTCACGTGGTCTCGCTTTAAAGTAACCGTATTTGATAGAATTTGGTTAAGGTTCGTATTTATGATGCGATCTCAGAGAGTAATATGAAATACGGATTTAAAAGGTCTTTTTGTACTGAAATTACATTTCTTATACGGACAAACTAGCTGTCAGTCTCAAGTGCTGTTTAAATGTACGGGCCAAGATGCAAAAGTTCATAGTATAAACTTATTTAGCTATGCGCGAAACCGCGAGGCTGAAAGCTAGTGTAATATATGAACAATAGCTCTATGTACGATTAAGTTCATCAAGATACTCGGTGTATTAAGCCATCGCATCGCCCTACTAATATTGAGGGGCAATTAACTAATTCTACCGGGGATGGTTGCCTGTAATTTACCCTCATTATAAGGAAATTAAAATGGGATAGTAGGAGGCATAATTTAAGCTACTGTAGAGAAAAATATAGGTTCTTGTCATACTACTGTATAGATTCATGGGGATTATGTGTTGTCTTAAAATAGTTTTTGGACGTCTTTGTATTATGACTAACACTCCACTTCTGGCTTGTATAGAATATAAGATAATAACACAATTTAAGTAAATATACAAACGCAGTTTATTTCGCCTCTCTAATTATCTACCCAATTTGAAAACAAAGCTCTCTCCTTTTCTACTATTACTATGAAACTCTATTTTACTATTAAAATCAAGACAAATTGAAATAACGTTTTGTTTAAATAAATAATCTGAGCCGCCAGTACAAAATACACAGTTTCTTTTGCCCAATATTGATATTATATTATTTTGTGAACAACATCCCAGTTGTTTCGATAGAGGCTCCACCGCAAAATATGAGGCATATTAGTTTATCGACGTATTTGGGGCATCGGCTAATGTCAGGTTAATACCAAAGTAATTAACTACCCTTCCAGGCCCTGCTCCCCCTCATTAAGGGCAAAACGAATAAATCAAAGCCTCTACTTACTTTACTTTGGCTTTGTTTATTGGAAGGTTTATGAAATCATTTGGGAAAATTACTTGACGTAAACAACGGCGGTGGATTACATAATAAGATCCAATAATACTGAATAGGAAGGTTATTATGAACAAGTAGCTTTCCACCTCGAGGTTACGCACGCAGCTAAAAGCTGATACAATCATTTTCATTAGATTTTTTTCTTGTATTTTTTTTCATATTTTCTTTGTAAAATGTAGCTCAGTTCCAGACCTCCCTCCATTTGTGTACAAAATTTCATGGAAATCCGTCAAACTTCTGACGCCTACTCTTCAAGACGAAGATCGTATTTACTAGAGGGAAGCATACGCTTCGACTTAGGTATATACGAGTATATTACCCAGGGCTACTTATAGATAATTTATCATCACATCACCTAAATTGTGTGAAAATCTAATTACCATTAAGCTCGCCAGTGTCCATAAATTATTGATTATCTAAAAAAAACATACATACATACAATCACGCCTTTATCCCTAATGGGAGCGTAAACGACCTAATCAAAGGTCGTTTCGTCACGTCTGACAAAGTTTCGAGGGTTATTTAAGATAGATTTGTAGGTACACTGTTGAAGTAACAGGTTGTCAGCCCATCGCCTAAATTACAATATACAGAAACCCTCGGATCCCTTAGCTGGTTTTTACAGCATGAGTGGGAGGAAATGCAGCTGGCACATTCTATGTTTTTTTCTTGCTACCAGTCCAGCATGGAAGAACATCTCAAAATGTTGCATAAATAAGAGCAGGTTCTGTTAAAGATGTCAGCGGCAATAAATATTTCAAACAACACCTTTGTCTATGTACCTAATAGTCCCTCATTCCTGTTTGGAGACAGGTACACATCCTTTTGCAAGTCTGCTCGTCTTGTCCAGTGTGGGCTGGTAAATTACTGACTACACATAAACCTTCTACCCACTACTTACTTCTAGGCACGGTCAATCACAGTTGAGGGTACACCTTGCTCATTCTAGCCTCATGTTCTTCTTCTTTTGAGTGGGTTTTCGAATCGACTTACGATCCGATGAATCTTACGAGTCAGTTTTTGAACTGCCTATTAGCAAAGGGCCCGACACCTTTACACGCACTTCAAATGACTGAATCTGTTTTCTTGACAGACAATCAGTTGATTCAGTCTGCATTGTGATAACTCCTAACTAAATTAAGAAAGCATCACAAAGGGTGTAAAACTTTGTGTTCCCCCCGCAGAAATCTAACCCACGACATCCTGGTCGGGATTCCAAGGCTCAAACCACTAGACCACGAAGGCAATTTCGAAGTGTACCTGAAAGTGTGTTTGAGTGTACACGGCAATCACGACACTTCTAATGACACCGCTCCCTCACTGGAGGTTCTGACCATTTGGGCAATCTTCGTAATCACAGAACTACAAATCTAAAGACATGCAGTGATACAAGCTATTATGGTCTTAAATGGTGTAATCTTCACACAAGTTCTGTCTTAGATGTTAGAAACGAAAGACAGGGATGTGTCGTGGACGTAGACAAGCAAATTCGTCACTAGTTATCACGGTCATAAATCATGATGATAATGAAACGCTACAAAACAATTTCATTTATTGCGTGCATGTTGAAAGCATCAAAGTAACTAATAATATTGCATACATTATTTCTATTTGTATAAGGAAAGGGCGAGTCACATTAATGTCGGAGTTTGAATTTGAGTGGGGTTGTTATAATAAATATAGTAGTTGGACGTCATGGTTAAGTACTTACATATCAGCAAGCAGATAATCTGCTTCCAAATAACGAGCATCGACTCAAACTCTATCTCTATAATCTGTATAACCATGATTTACGTGTAAAAATGCACACACAAAAAAGCAGTAAGCTGCATAGCTTCCATTAAGTATTTGACTTCGCACACTTCTCGCCACTTTGTCTTCTCTCTCCAGTTTCTACGATCTGTGGGTCTCCCATTATTTCTGTAGATACGACCACCGCAGAGTAATCGCTCGATAGCTTAATGAATCAGGACATTAAACCGAATAAGGCAACCGGTCGGATGTTTCCATGAACTCTAACACTACAGGAGGTCTTTTTATAGAGTGGAGCCATCTTTGATGGAGCTGTAAAGAAGGATCCACAATATGCACATTGCGAGCTGGTCCTTAATAGAACCTGACTTGCATAATGTAAGTTTAAAAACAGCATCTAAGTTATATAACCCTAGGCTATCATTCGCAGAGCGTAGCTTTAGTCGTCGTTTCTTTTAGCTGGTATTTCAGACTCATATTAGGTAGTTATTGAGTTTTTTTTTATTCTGGTATGTTATTTCCATGAACTTCGACACTACATGAAGTCTTTTTATAGAGTGGGGCCATCTTTGATGGAGCTGTAAAGAAGGATGTACATTGCGGAGTCTTGAGTGTTATTGACTTGCAGTTCGACGAAGAAAATGTATCTGATGATATATGATTTTCATTGGCCTTGGGATTTTGATACAGAGGTCACAAACGTTTTAGTTAGAATTTGTGGGGCCACCTTTGATGGAGCTGTAAAGAAGGAAGCACATTGCGGAGTCTTGAGTGTTATTGACTGGCAGTTCAACGAAAAAATTGCATCCAAGATAAAATAATTAGCCTTTGGATATTGATACAGAGGTCATATAAGTTTAAGTTAGAATTTCAGGCTGATAATTAGACATACATACATACATACATACATAAAATCACGCCTTTATCCCTTACGGGGTAGGCAGAGCGTTAAACGCCTCGTAAAAGGCGCTTTCGCCGCGTCTGACAATAATTGAGGGTAATTTTAGATTGTAATGTGTATTGCCATAGTGACAGGTTGTCAGCCCATCGCCTAAATTACAATACACTGTAACCCTCGAGTCCCTTTTGCTGTCTTCTACAGCATGCCCGGGAGGAAGGGCAGCTGGAACATTCTATGTTTTTCTATCTCTCCCAGTCCAGCATGGAAGTAATAATTAGAGTGTTTTATTTTAACGGTCGGACGTTTCCATGAACTCCGACACTACAGGATGTCTTTTTATAGAGTGGGGCCATCTTTGATGGAGCTGTAAAGAAGGATACACATTGCGAGTCCATTGACTTGCTTAAGACAAGTTAATTGAAGAATTGCCAAGTACGCCTAACGATTCGCTTTCGGGTGCTAATATAAAGGTCTTACCTAGGTTTATTCTGGAATATATTTTGAGTGTTGATTCTTTTTTAATACCGGTCGGACGTTTTCATGAACTCCGAAACTACAGAAGGTATTTTTATAGAGTGGGGCCATCTTTAATGGAGCTGTAAAGAATGATGAACATTGCAAGATGGTCCTTAATGGAACTTGACTTGTATATACATACATTCATACATACATGTAATCACGCCTTTATCCCTTAAGGGGGAGGCAGAGCGTCAAAGACCTAAACATAGGTCGTTTCGCCACGTCTGAAAAAGTTTTGAGCGTTATTTAAGATAGATTTGTACGTATATTGCTGTAGTGACAGGTTGTCAGCCTATCGCCTAAATTTCAATGTACAGAAACCCTCGGATCCCTTCGTTGGTTTTAACAGCATGCTCAGGAGGAAATGCAACTAGCACATTCTATGTTTATCTCTTGCTCCCAGTTCACCATGGAAGAAATAATAAACTTCCATAATGATATGTTTAAAAACAGCATCAAGTCTCGGGCTGTCGATTCGCAGGTCGTAGCTTTTAGCTGGAATTTCAGACTGATATGATTGAGTTTATTTTTAATACTGGTATGATATTTCCATGAACTCCGACACAACAGGAGGTCTTTTTATAGAGTGGAGCTATCTTTGATGGAGCCTGTAAAGTAGGATGCACATTGCGAGTCCTGGTGTTATGTGGTGCTTAATAGAAATTGACTTGCTTGAGACAAGTTCAATGAAAATATTGCATCTAAGTTATAGTACCTTAGGCTATCAATTTTAGGTTTAGCTGGAAATTCAGGCTGATAATGTAATGGAAGCTCTATAAACAATTGTTTTATATCTTTTTGCAATTCCATTCTCGTCGTATCACAGGATATTTGAGAGTTATTAAAGTTCTGAAAGATTTAGTCCACTTATTTTTCAGAAGATTCTCTGAGAATAGACCCGTTAGAATTTAAGAAAATCTTCAGCCAGACTCTCCACTCACTCAAAGTAGCGCAAACTTTTAAAGTGAATTTAGTGACTTTAAATGAACTTCGCAAGTAAATGAAAGACATGTAATAAAGATTGGCACTATAGTACAAAACATAGCTCAGAGCTTTCAAAGCAACATTATGAGAAGGCTTGCTGAAAATACATCAAAGACTGGTAAGACAGAAAATCGTAAATATTTCACAAATGTTGGCGCCTCTATTTAGAATGACTATAGTAAATGAACAAGAAATTTTCTCACCAACATTGGACTTAACTAGCAGACGTTAAAATTCAAATTATGATCACCATTTTAGTAGCCACAGGTATAGAAAATGGTGATAAGGTAAAGTGTTCTTTGGTGTAAGTACTAAGTGGGAACAAGATAATTAAAAACATAGATTAAGGACGAAAATATCCAATGCTAATTGAAATGGAAGTTCCAACCACAATATCTGTTATTTGTAAGCAAATTGGAGCAAAAGAGATTCTTATGTTAATCTGCAAATACAACTTAATTAATTTACTGGTAAATTAAATACTTAAGTACTAAATACAACTTCTTATGGTACACTTGGCTGGCAAATGATAGAGCAAGAGATAATAAAAGTGAATATAAAACTGGTACTAATATCGTCAAGTTTTTATAGGGAGGTTCAAAATACGACATAAAATTACATACATAGAATCATATCGCCGTAGTCGGGAAATAAAATATATGTGCCAGGATATAAAAATGTGAATGGTAAAAAGGTGAACTTTTTAAAAGAACTATAGTATAAATAGATTTTATTATTTCGTTTATTTTGGTAAGGGGCCTGGTGATATTTATATACATTTTGATTTTGCATTGTTTCTTAGCACATAAATTGTTTTCTTATGTGTAAATCTACAGATAGAGTTTATGTTGAAATTTCGTAAGCGTAAAGACCTTCCTTGAAACTTGTGCCATATGCTGGAGTCACTTATCATGTCCCTCCGGACACAATAATTGGCCTACGCCTCACATAAGTAATTTGGTTACAATAACTGTATTTATTCGAAATAATGACAGTATATTATGAGTCAGATCGTGAGAAGAGTCATGGCAGCGGCGCGGGCGCAGCGCGTGGGCGATCCGGTCGGCGCATGCGTAGTAGAACAGTAAAAACACGTTGACAGGCCGCTGTATTACGTAGTAGTAGGGTGTATATTCGTAGCCTGGTTCGCGCCTTTGTAATAGCACGGTGGAGTAACTTTGATTATTAGATCGCCGTATTACGTAGAAATAGGGTCTACATTCGTAGCTCGATTCACGCCTGCGTAGTAGTATGTTAGAGCAACTTTTTCAGGCCGCTGTATTTTGTAGGCAGTAGCGTCTACATTCATAGCGCAAGTATCAACTGATGTTGTGGTGGCCTGTACTTACAAATTACGCTTGCCTAGTACGAACACACGCACGACAGCACAATCGAAAATACCTTACATTATTATAGTTGTATTATTCGGTTTCTTAAGGAGAAGTAACTATGATCAAATGTTTAGTACAAAGAAATTTTACAGAAATACAGCACAATTTCTTTAATATTGCAGTTCTGTGTTTTTTTTCCTGCAACCTGTAAAATAAACAATATTATGATATTTTTTAAAAACCTAACCTTAATGGTATTTTCAATTTCTAATGCGTCGACTCGATTGCCTCACAAAGTTTCATCAGATTCATCAAACTGCATAAAATGATACTAAATTCTATTCGTTTGACCTGAATAACCCCAATAATCGTAGTATTAAAGTTAGAATCATCTGTTTTAAATTCCACTTTACTGATTTGTGATTAAATCGCTAAATACGTGGAAATTTATTTAAATCAGCCATCAACGTACTGGTATTTGCTTCGAAATTCACATAAGAGACCGTATCTAAAGGTTGTCCCTTATCTTTGATCATAATCATCTGTAAATTAATGCTTTGATAGTATTTATGTTACTGTCAAGTCATAGAATCAATTATTTTTGCAATATCATTTATAGGACTAAAGAATACATAATTTAACACTCAATATACCTACGTAACATCCGTGAAAGCAAAAAAGATGATTCATAAACTAAATATTTGGCCGACCGGAAGTTAATCTTTAAAAAATCTTTTTGGCGTAGCATGACAGTGAACGCCACGAAAAAGTAAACGCCCTATGATTTGTTGAACGAATAAATAGTTGAAGTAAATTGCAAAGTTTTCACAGAAAAGCTGCGCCCACGCACCGCCAATAACACTTTAAAGAACCTTTTTATTAAAATTATTACCCATTAATGTCAGTTTACTCAGAAATCGTTAACTTGATCAAGGACATCTTGTATGTTGAACAGATATATAATATTATAGAAGTAGGTTATGTAGTTTACAGTTTTTACGTCGCGGTTAAAGTAAATTGCATCGTGTTCACATTTAACCTGAACCCACGCAATCTTTTCTGTCGAAAAAAGAAGAATTTAAACCTATGGGAAAGTTGTCAATTTGTCTCTCTTTACATGTTACGAGAAAGTTCGTTACAAGAAACTGATGAGATAAAAATCTAGTAAACGCAGCTCTAATATTTCGGCAGATGCATACGAACATGTCACAAATTAACATATCTCTGTAAAAATATTCATATCTCTGTAAGACAAAGTTTCTCCTTGATGAAATGCAGTTTTTATTTGCGCTCTATTAATTCTATAAAGTGTCAACTTTAATCTTGAAAAGATACGAGTTTGAACGGCAAATAAAGCCTTTTACAACCTTGCGTGTTTATTTGCATGACTGGTTAATAAATTTACCGTTCATATCTCTCACACACTAATGGTAACACTGTAAATGACACGAAGCCAAAGTGTTGAAATGCATTCGCAGAAAAAAGTAAAATTACTGCGCTAACATTAAAAGTACATACTGTTTATTATGTGTACCGTGCAGGCATAAAACAGACACCTTACGATGTCAATGTTTATATTTACCTTTCAACGCGGCATTCACTCTGTCCAAATCGTAGAGTGACAGGGGAAGAGGCTCGTTCAAGAGACGCAGTCGAGGCTTGTTCCCACCGAACACAACGCTGGCTTCCACGCCATCGCTCAAGAATATCCCTGAAGAATGTCGATACAACCTATAAGCACACTTATTCGTCCGAAGCCAGTCGGCGTACACAATCGCCCCGTTGAGCGTCCGTTCGTCCCCCGAAAACACGTGGTCTCTAAGCTCCTGCGTGTCCCCCTTCATAACTAGCCGTATGTACAGTTTGTAAAACATAAACACTTTCGCGCGCGGCTTACTGCCACGCTTTATCTTCCTCACGCTCAAGACACGCGCAGTGAAAATGTATTTAGATTCAGATACAGTTGACGACAAAATCTCGTAGTCATTAGTAATCGTCTCGTTCGGAACACATTTGGGGGCATTAATGTTTTTCTTGCGGTGGATCGCGTCTCGTTTTTTCACCGCACCCCTTATACGGATTTGCGCATGAATTATAGTGAGGTGATAGAGCAGTAGAAGGAGGAATTGGATCTTCATTGTGTTGGATTTATCGGTTATGTGTCATGTATTGATATGGGTAGAAGCCATGACGGTGACTTTATATGGACACTTTTTGATATAGTAGGCTCGTAAACGCGACGGTCGCGTGTTGCGCAAGAGTGGAGGCGCCAGCGAGACGCGTGCGCCAGCGCAGCCTCACGCGTAGACTGGGGACCTCGCAATTCGATGCAACCTTCATCAACGTAAACAAACGTGAACTTACGTTATTCACGTTAATCGCTACTATGCCTACAAAAGGGATTGCTTCAATGTTTGCCAGCACTTACTTGGTCACTCCATTTATGTCTGCTTCATAATAGACAATAACAGAAGCTTTTGAAGTAAGATTGTGCTGTTATAGTCGGTTTCTTAAAGAGCTTTTATCACCGAATGCGGTGGTACTACGAAATGCTTTTTCGTTTTATCGAATGTCAGGAAGGTTTTGCATTTTTGGCACGGTTCGGCGTTGCGAGACAGGGGTAGGGACCACGTGGCGCAAGTTAACAGTTATTGCAGATGCGGCCCCGACCGAATGCACCCCTGAATATTCATGCACGATTGTCGGTAAGACACACTTGTAATAGTGTCGGTGAATTCAATAGTAGTTGATGTAAGTTATAGTCTAACTTACAGAGGATTTAAAAAGATTCCGCTTGAATTGAGTAAGAAAGAAAAAAAACTAATACCAACTAAAGTTAACATCAATATTTGATCAGTGGTTAGGTAGAGCGTCGGCACGGTACGCCCAAGACCGTGGGTTCAAATCCCATCCAAATTAAGAACCTGTTTATGTTTCCTTCTATGCTGGACTGGGAGTGAGAGGAAAACATAGAAAGTGCCAGCTGCATTTCCTCCCGGGCATGCTGTAAAAACCAGCGTAGTGATCCGAGGATTTCAGTAAATTGCAACTTAGGCGAAGGGTTCACAACCTGTCACTACAGAAATATACCTACAAATCCATCTAAAATAACCCTCAAAACTTTGTCAGCCGTGGCGGAACGACTTTGTTTAGGTCGTTTACGCTCTGCCTACCCCATTAGGGATCTTCTTCTTCTTCTTTCGTGTCGGCAAGAAAATCCGCATAATAATAATAATGCATTAGGGATAAATACGTGATTATATGTATGTATGTATGATTAACTAAAGTAAAACGAAATAATAAACTACAATGAGAAGGAGTCTCCATTTACTTGTGCTAATATTTATTAACATCAGAAAATATTAATGATGAGTGCAGATATCAAACAGATTATCAAGCTTGCTCGCGTCGTTATACATAGATATTGTCAGCCATTTACATTGTGAATTTCCCATCTTTTATCCCCATTAGGTTGTCTGAAAGACATCTCTTATAGATATAAGCTCGCCTGTTGTCTTAACTTTTAAGTTGAAATTTATTTATTTTTTAAAGCAATAAAAAATATAATTTAAAAAAAAAACGAGTAAGAGAGTATGGTCCAAATACACTTGCCTTACCTAGACTGCTGAAGAGTAATAAGGAAAGCCGCCTCTCCCGTTTAGAGCACACTCCGCATCTCGAAATCAACCACCTCATGAAAATGTGAACACAGCGGATCGACAAACGCTTTAAACATTTTTAAAAAGAAGACACGAGAATTCTCTAAAACCATTATACATACATACATAATCACGCCTTTACGCTGTCCCTTTCACGGTATACTTACCTAGCAACTTAAGTAAGTTAGTAGTAAGCTAAGTAGCAGTTGGTGAAGCTAAAATCATCAAGACCTCATGCATCATGATGGATCTACCTTACTTAGGCTCGTATTTATGAAGCGATCTCAAACTTACATACATACATATAATCACGCCTTTATCCCCAATGGGGCAGGCAGAGAGTAAATGACATAATCAAAGGTCGTTCCGCCACGTCTGACAAAGTTTTGAGGGTTATTTAAAATACATTTGCAGGTATATTGCTGTAGTGACAGGTTGTCAGCCCATCGCCTCAATTACAATACACTAAAACCCTCGGATCCCTACCATCATGCCCGGGAGGAAATGCAGCTAGCACATTCTATGTTTTTTTCTCGCCCCCAGGCCAGCATGGAAGATCGAACCATTCAAATAATTTTATAAAGGCTTGAGTTTAAAATAGAGATATTTCTAGATAAAATGATTCCATACCCCGAATCCAGCTAATTTTATCTCAAGTTAAATTTCTCAGAAAAGGCGAAATCAAACCAAAGTATTCGTACGTGAATAAATTAATTTCAAATCTTGACTCTTTTAATAAATTATTCTGCGAAATAAGGTTTCATATGGCGCATAAATGTATGAATAGGTTAAATAACAAGTATATTCCCTTCTTAGAATCTCTCTACATTAACTTAATGAACGCAAACGTCTCTGTATTTATATAAAACTAGCGTTTTTCTCGTGGCTTTACTTATACGAAAATCCCATTTATTTATACGTTTTTTTTGTTAGACATTCGTGAAAACAGTGACATTGAACAGCTCTTCATGCTCTTTTATGTTCTCTCGTCCAACCAAATTTGATTAAAATTGTTGCTGTTTAGGAGTGACAAACAGATAGACTTATAATATGAAGTACGAGTTCCTTTCGCATTTACAATAATTAGTATGGAAACAAAATAAAACCAACTTATGTTATATTTTACACTTACGCCTATTTACTTCCATGCTGGACTGGGAACGATAAAAAACATGGAATATGCCAGCTACATCTCCTCCCGGGCATGCTGTAAAAACCAGCTAAGGTATTCAAGGGTTTCAGCATTTATTGTAATTTAGGCGATGGGCTGTTAACCTGTCACTACAGCAATATACAGATCTAACTTAACCTTGGCGTTAGCGGAATGATCTATGTTTGGGTTGTTGACGCTCTGCCCACCCCATTAGGGATAAAGGCGTGATTTTACATATACTATATGAATGTGTATGTGTGTTACACTTAAGCACATTTCCACGTTTCCCAATGTTTAGCTTTACGCGACACTTTGACACAGTGGATTGCAAGTAACACTTGGAATTTGGAAAGCGGCGCGGAGCGCGTGGGCGGACGGGCGCCGGGCGGTCGGTCGCGCCGACCGCTCGCGTTCTTGACGTATCCTCTACCGAGCACGTGTATGGACATTGCCACTGATTATGTATCAGTGGCGAGGGGTGCAATTTTATCGAAGGTAAGCCAAAGCAAAAAAAAAATCAAGTACTTTATAGTTTCGATGTAATCGATACGTTTCGCCTGCTGTCTTAATTTCTAAGTTAAACTGTATATTTATTTTTTTGAAGCAATAAGGAATGTAATAATAATGGTAATTCCGGTTTTGGTTGAGGTGGAATTCTTGAAAGGGAAGCCGACGGTAATCGGTTTGTATGAAGTCTTCGCTACAGTTATGTATGGTAGTGAGAAAACATAAATGAATACGTACATAATATTATTTATTTGTTTATTTATAAAAATACATAATACAACTTAATTGCTAAACATAGCCCCACAAAACTGTACATACAGTTTGACTGTAAGATCAGAATCTCGCTTAATTAAACATTACAATGTAAAAGAGAGCCCGATGGTATAGTGGATAGGGCCGCTGCCTCCTGAGCGGGGAGGTCGTGGTTCGAATCCCACCACGTACCAATGTGTTTGACGGTTTTCGAATTTCATATGTACGTTTATTCGGCGCTTTTTCCGTGCTTCGGAAGGCACGTTGAGCCGTTGGTCCCGGTTAATATCGTTTAATAACTTAGATATTAGTCGTTAAGCCATGTCAGAGGCCAGTGCTAAGCATTGGCGGCTTGAAAACTGACCTAATCTAGGATTGCGTCTGGTTGCGGAGGTCAAATGGCAGTCGTTCTGTGTAAAAACCAGTACCCTCGTTCAATCACCTAGATTAGGGAGCCAACCCCGTTAGATACGGCATAAGGCTAAGAAGACAACGGGAGATGATAAAGTGTTACTCAAGTGCTGAATTGGCGTCGTGTCAGTTTGTCGTTTAAATTTATTTTAAATTGCAAAAGAAACCGCTACATGAATCTTATTGTTTTGAAAAAGATTTGGTATCAAAGTAGGCGTCATTTTTCTTTGACAAAACGCAAAGTTTAACATTCAGATGCAGTTTTATGAAGTTAGTACATAAATAAGTACATACATAAATAACCTGGGCAGCAGTTCTTAAATATTTTTTATCCTTTAAATACATACCCATAAATAGTACGACATTTATTTTTTATGAGCTTGGCGCCACAGCGTTCATTTTAATGGCCATAGTGCCATAAACTATTATTTATAATCGATAACTAAACCCAATTCACACAAAAGCTTTAATATTGTTTTTCACAATTTAATTACATATTAATTATGTGATGTCGGGTTAAGTAACATATTGTACGAGCTGGTTTACTGTTTAGATGTATGGTCTTACGAAATTGATGGAAAGCGAGATCAATGATGATCAAATATTGACGTTAACATGGAATATAAATCGATTGAACGTGACAGCGGTGCTTCTTTAAGTTCGATTATTACGTCACATAAAAAGTTTGACGGTTTATGTTTAAAACTGGTGATACTACACTAATATAGATAAGACTCAAATAAGAGTTACTTTCATGCTGCATACATACATACATATAATCACGCCTTTATCCCTAATGGGGTAGGCAGAGCGTAAACGACCCAAACAAAGTTCGCCCGCCACTTGCCAAAGCTTTGAGGGTTATTTGATACAGATTTGTGGGTATATTGCTGTAGTGACAGGTTGTCAACCCATCGCCTAAATTACACTATACCGAAACCCTCGGATCCCTTAGCTGGTTTTTACAGCATGCCCGGGAGGAATTGCAGCTGGCACATTCTATGTTTTTGCATGCATTGCATTTAGCATGGAAGAAATGCTGGTCTGGGAAAAACATAGAATGTGCCAGAAGCATTTTCCGGGCATGGTGTAAAAACCAGCTAGGAACCAAGGGTTTCAGTATTTTGTAATTTAGGCGACGGACTGTCAACTTGTCACTACAGCAATAAACCTACAAATATATCTTAAATAACCCTCAAAACTTTGTCAGAAATAGCGAAACGACCTTTAAAAGTCGTTTATGCTCTGCCTACCCCATAAGGGATAAAGGCGTGATTATATGTATGTATGTATGCAAATAAAAGTAATTACTTACCTTACTGTATGGTGTAGACAGAGCTAGTGGCTTTTTATTGCTTAAATATTGTTTAAGGTAAATTAGCTAAGTGAATAGCAGTTATCTTATCAGAGGACTTTGTAAATAATTATCAGAAGACCTAAAAAATAAACAATAAGCCACACGCTGGTGTAGTTTCGAAAATACGCTATTTGCCTACTAGTCCAATCTGCAACTTTTTATGAAACAACGCTTTTTTTATATGAAAATTGTGGTTTATGTCGTCACTCGCCAGTAAATACTCGTATTCATCAATCAATAACTCTATATTTTTAACTAGATTATTAAATCTAAATGTGCATTTTTTTAATGATGAATGAGATCCACAGTATTTTTAGCTTCCCATTGGTTCTTTTTTGCTTCCCATTCAATATACCTATACCCATTGAAGACTTTTTTATTCACTTTACCTTTACCCTAAGTTATCGTAAATATTTCTTAGGTATTGATTTAAGGCAACTAACTGGAGGATTTTCCAACAAGATCAACACTATCGTCTTTCAAAGCAAGTTCATAATATTTCACATACTTTATGATAACAGCTTTGACTACTGAACCTCCAAGATATTGAATATCATAAACTAGAAGTTATTATAATCATATCTGCATTTTTAACCTACCTCTAAATGGTCAAATAAATAAATAATAATGACATAGACAGACTCACGCTTTTATCCCCATTCTATGTTTGTCTCTCGCCCCCAGGCCAGCATGGAAGTGTTAATGACGTATTTTAAAACTGTGATGGGTTAGCTTAGCTCTGACATACTAAGACTCGTATTTATGAAGCGATCTCAAACTTGAGACCAATATTAAGTATGGATTTGACAAGCCAGTTTGTACTGATATTACATTTCTGATACGAACTCAAAGTCGCTGTCACTCATGAGAGCTGATTATAAATACGGCGCTTAATATTCTATTTTCATTGGCTTTAAACCAAAGACTAGGCCAGAAGTGATCAAGGCAGAGTTGACGATGGACCGAGATAACTTAGAAGCTTAGAAATTCACACACTTCCTGAAATATGTCAGCTGAATGTTTAATTTGTTTATTAAAACATTCGTACTTCATCATTAAACGTCATGCCATAAAATGTATGTATATGTATTGTAGTTATTGAATATTTGCATGTAGAAGTTTCTGCACTAGGTAGCTAACTAACTTAAGGGTCTGCCGGATGCAGTAGTCAAATCCCATACATAGTTTCGCTTTTATTCCTAAACAGTAAAACTAAACTTAACCAAACTCTGTATACATGACCAAATGGATCATATCTATGCTTTTAATTTGGTTTGATTTGAAAATATAAACCAAGTACAAAATTAGAAAGACAATTTAATTTTAAGTTATTTTCACTCAAAATCGTATTTTGGATCTTATTTTGTTTATGCTTAATATTTTCAAACCAAACCTGATTAGAAGCATAGATATAATGCATTTGTTCATGTGTACCGAGTTTAGTTAAGTTCGGTTTTACTGTTTAGGAATAAAAGCGAAACTACGTTTGTATGGGATTTCACTACGCCGGCAGACCCTTAACTACTACTGTTCATGAACGCTTGGACCTTCGTGTGTGGTGCAGTGATGAATATACCTGGTCATTACTTTCTCCGCAACGCCTCCTGAGATGTTAGGTGAAGATAATAGGGCTTAAGTACCGATGAGGCGATGCGATGTGTTGGATATGCATTCTTAGATATCTGAATTGAATTTTATTGCTAGTATAAATTATGAGCATATTCCGTTCCGTAGCATATTTTATTTTCAACTGATGATAATAACCAACGTAGCACAGATTGTTTTTGCAACTTAATTTGAAACCGATTCCATTTTGTTATCATAATTAAATGTTCATCGATAAATTAAAATTTGCTTAATCCAAAACATGCAAATTACGAGTAAGTCAAAATTAATTAGATTTTGTATTAGGTAAGGATAGATATTAATTTTAAAATGATCATAACAGTAAACCAGGGACGCACAATATCCAATTTCAATTCAGCCTGAAGTATATTCAAGATTTAGTGAACAATGCAATGTTTTTAAACCCCGTCAAGATCAGCTTCCAACATCGCAAAAGAAACGCTGCAAGCAGGCTTATCTACTGCCATACGTGTAAAATCTTTCGCTAAACCGTGTCCAATAAAAATAGAACAGGAAATCTACAATTCGCCTTGCGTGAATACCATCTTAACTCTCGAGGCGCCTTCCCCTAATGATGCAGATTAAATCGCGTACGCCTACCAGTGGCTTATCTGAAGATTCCCACGGATGCGGCACTGATACGTTGCTCTGTGACATTCTGATCTGTTACTCTGTTTTCTGAGACCTTGTCGTAAATACAGTTAAATTTTCGTGTACTTCAGAGCTAAATATTAGCCCTATTTTATGTTTTTTAATGACTTTGAATGGCAGAGAAGTTTCTTTCAAATATTGCACTATTTACTGCAGGGCGCCTTCCCCAAATGATGCAGATTAAATCGCGTACGCCTGCCAGTGGCTCTTATTACAAAGCAATCTCAAGATTGAGTGCAATATTAAGTATGATTTTGATTGATACGAACTCAAACTAGCTGTCAGTCGCAAGTGCTGTTTATAATAACGGTCCTTAGACCTTGTCGTACATACAGTTTAATTTTGGTGTACTTCAAAGCTAAATATTAGGTCCTATTTTATGTTTTGTTAATTACTTACAATGGTAGAGAAAAGTTTCTTTCAATTATTGCACTATTTACTACAGGGCGCCGCCCTACCCTATTGATGAAGATTAAATCGCATACGCCTGCCAGTAGCTTTTCTAAAGATTCCCACGGATGCGGCACTGATAACGTAATCTGTGAAGTAGGCCCGTATTTATAATCAGCACTTAAGTGTGACAGCGAATTTGAGCACGTATCAAAAATGTAATGTCAGTACAAAAAGGCCTGTCAAATAGATTCTTAATATCGCTTTCAATCATAAGATCGCTTTATAAATACGAGTTAAGTGACGATACTGACCTGTTATTCTGAAGCTTGTATATTATTTTAGAGCCCAGGAGCCATATTTTTTAATCATTCGAACTCCCATGCGCATACATAAGAATATTTTTTACATTCGATTTTCATTAAGTTTTAGAGTACAATTAGGCGGCCTTATAGCAACTCATAAAAACACCGACTATAAATCAAAAACCGAAGAGAATAGATCTCCTGTCCGTTTGCAATATTTTAGTCTGAAAGTGAAAAATAGATTTTAATTTTAGTTTTAGCCGGCAAATCTAGAATCGACCCATATACAAAGTAATCTCGAAGATGCTAGTTTTGCTCAGCTGACATGGATCACTATGAACACACTGCGACACATCACAAAGCATGATATATGATATTCCGTACAAAGGGAATGCTCAATAGATTAATATTAGTTGGGTGCTGATCTGCCCAGGATTGTTTATGTTATCTGCTAATGTGTAGGATTATTTGTATGGTATTTAATCGGATTTTAGATAAGATACCTGAGAGAATAAAATATCGAATATATTTTATGTATAATTTTCTTCCATGTTGGACTGGGCGCGAGAAAAACATAGAATGTACCAGCTGAATTTCCTCCCGGGCATGCTGTTAACCAGCTAAGGGAGGGTTTCCGTATATTGCAATTTAGGCGATGATGGGCTGACAATCTGTCACAACAGCAAAATACCTACTCTATCTTAAATAACCCTCAAAACTTTGTCAGATTTTTCGGAACGACCTTAGTTTAGGTCGTTTACGCTCTGCCTACCCCATTAGGGAAAAAGGCGTGATTATATGTATGTATGTATGGATTTTTGATTAAGAAAAGAACACGATGAACAGAACAATGGTGTCACAGTTTAGATAGTTACATGAATTGTCTATCGACCACTATCAAAGATATTTTACTTCATTGTCAAACATATTTAGGCTCGTATTTATAATCTGTACTTGAGACTGACATCGAGTTTGAGTTCGTATCAGAAATGTCACTTCAGTACATAATGACCTGTCAAATCCATACTTAATATTTCCCTTAATCTTGAGATAGCTTTATAAATACGAGCCTTAATTTTTCCAGTATTTTTAATTGATTGTTAAAGTCAAATGTTTTGACCTAAGATAGATATTACGAAAGTTATAAAAATATCATTTTCCCTAAAAAATATCATTTTTGGTACTAACTTCCGTGCTAGACTGGGAGCGAGAGAAAAACATAGAATGTGCCAGCTGCATTTCCTCCCGGGCATGCTGTATAAACCAGCTAAGAGAATCGAGGGTTTCAGTATATTGCAACTTTGGCGTTGGGCTGATAACCTGTCATTATAGCAATAAACCTATAAATCTATCTCTAATAACCCTCAAAACTTTATCAGACGTTGCGGAACGACCTTGTTTAGGTCGTTTACGCTCTGCCTACCCCATTAGGGATAAAGGCGTGATTATATGTATGTATGTATCTTCTATGCAGTAAAAAAATATACAGCCTATGCCTAAGTAGATACAGCGCAAACTCATCTCGTAGCCAGATTATGCGCGGAGTAAATTGAAACCAGAAATATTTAGGTTAAAGTGTCCTGGGCTATAAAATTTATTGCCAAGTAGCTATTTGACTCGGAATAAAGTATCTTCGTGACCTATCGCGTATTCTATTAACTGCTATTTTCTCATATACGTAAACAAATACTGCAACTGGGATCGAAAATTCATAGAACCTTATAACTAAGTAAGAGTCATTTTTCTATAGGTGATTTATAATGCATACTTCCATGCTGGACAGGGAGCGAAAATAATCATAGAATGTGCCAGCTGCATTTCCTTCCGGGCATGCTGTTAAAACCAGCTAAGGAATCCGAAGGTTTCAATATATTGCAATTTAAGCGATTGGCTGACAACCTGTCACTACAGCAATATACCTACAAATCTATCTTAAATATCTCTCAAGACTTGGTCAGGCGTCGCGGAACAACCTTTGTTTAGGTCATTTATTTTTCTTCCTGAAAAATATCTTACTTATAGTTGTTCAGTTCCGTTGACAAAGCAACCCCCATCAGTTTGCGGGACGCTGTCTCTTACACTCTGTATATCTTATTTTATTACGGTTCTTTGTTGACTTTTGGGCGGCTATGGCCATAAACCATTTATATAATATTTTTTTCATATTTTGTGAACACTAAGTCGCTCTACATTAAAATAATAAAAACTAAACGTAAGATCTCAAAGCTATCGAATTTAATCATCTTCCATGTAGGTTTAAACTCAATACCGTGGGTTTATGATAAGACGGTAAATCCGCTTAACGAAAACGATAATCTCCTTGACTCGATATGAAACAAGAAAGAAGGGAAAATTATTAAAACCAGTTAAAATATCTAGTTTTTAATGAAGCTGTTGGGTTTTTGTTGCATTGGTAAGTTTGTTTCTACGGGTTGTAAGGGACAACGTCCCACTACCTGATAGGAACTGAACAACTATCTGCAGGATTTTTATTTTCAGGATAATTAAAAAACATGCTTTTCCATACAAATTGTCTGATCGAGGTGGTAATTTGTATTGGGAGGTAATTTTTTTTAAATCTCCTGAAAGAATTTCCTGCTGATATTATTCAGTTTCGTTGATTGAGCAACTCTATTAGTTTGTGGGACGCTGTCCCTATTATATTCAAAATAATACGATGATAATAACATTGGTTATTTATATCTAAAAGTCTAAAAAACGTAAAAAAAGTCCCAAGGTATGTTAAAAAAAAATTAAAAATGTGTGCGTAATATTTTAGAAGTACCTTACTTCTTACCACTAATCTGCGAACCACTGTACAAACTTTACTAAATATTTGATTTGCTGCAACTTTATTTATTTTATATAATTAAAACGTTCCTGGTTATTATTTACGTAGTTACGACATCACTAATGTAGATAGAACGTCTGTTTGTGCACTTATTTCTATTAAAACAATTTATCATGAGAAGATAATAGTACCCATTTAACACATAAAAGAACGAATATTACATTTTCGTTTTCAATTGCAATAGCTTTGTGAGGAAATTGAAATTACTTTCATAAAATATTCCTTGCTCATTGTGCCTACGTGGCTACGGAGAGCAACATATTTTGTAGTAATCCTGTAAGGCAATGCTTCTCAAAATGTTAGCCATGAGCAGAGTTTCGAAAACAACAGCAACCAGTGTTCAACTATTGACTAATTTTTGACCAAGCTCTATCTTGTTATCCAAACCTTCAGTTAATAATGGGCTACATTCTAGATTCCACCGGCTAAAACTAAAATTAAAATCGATCTGTCACTTTCAAAATAATAAAATTGAAAAAGGACAGGTGATTAAAACTCTATGGTTTTACACTTTGTCCGCTAGATTTTGATGCGTTTTTGCACGTTTACCCAGTATTTCTGTCAATTTTATCTGCCACATCATATGACAGCGGATAAAAATTACAGATAACGCATAAAGCCACTGACTATAAATTAAAAAAAAAACTGTAGAGAATAGATCTCCTGTTCTTTTCCAATGTTTTAAGTCTGAAAGTGACTAATAGATTTTAACTTTAGTTTTACCGGCAAATCTTCATTAATGAAATCTATATTTATTATTCGTTAAAAATGCTTATAGTATAGGCAATATCCATGTATTCATCAGGGGAAAATATTAAAAACTTCAGGCTCTGTCTTATTGGACTCTAACTTTACTAGTTTCTTTTTTAACTAAAATTTTGAGAACCACTGCTGTAAGTATGCATTGAAACATACATTACGTTCAATATTATCTACGATATATTGAGGCTTTCAATATTAGTGTAAAAACTAAAATGTTCGTAGTTCTAGGTAATTGAGTATTATTTAGAAGTGCTCATTTTGACGCCTACAATTTTCAATTACTACAGTATGGAAACCACAGATACTAGTAACTCATTTGTAATAAAGGGTATCTCAGTAAGAGTGTACTTTTTCATTCTAAAATAAAAACAAGTATTTTATGACAGAGTTGTGATATTTTTATTGTATTGTAAAGAAGACATGTTCCGATCAAGTATGGAATAAAATATCCGGCAAATGACCCCGCAGCTCCGATGACAGGCCACTACTCTTTTCATGAAATTTTCCATGACTTTTGCACAGAGATGTGGCTGTATCTCACCGATGATGACGCGTTAGATTTCCGATTTAAGCTCAGGAAATGTTTTGGGTTTATTCGCAAAAAACATGAGATTTCACAAAACCCCAAAGAAAAAAATCACATGGCGTTAAATCGCACGATCTTGGTGGCCAGTTGACATCAGAATTTCGTGAGATAATGTGTTCTGGAAATCGTTGCTGCAATAAGTCGATTGTCTCATGCGGGGTGTGGCAGGTTGCGCCGTTTTGCTGAAACCACATGTTCTACAGAGTCATGCCGTCCAGTTGAGGCCACAAGAAGTCCGTTTTCCGTCTGAATTGATGTTTTCGGGTTTTCGGCGACAATCTCGTTTACAGCAGCAATGTTTTCAAGAGACCGGCCGGTACGTTGACGCAAAGGATTCTTATTATCCATAATTGACCCAGTTTCTTCAAATTTATTGACTACTCTTCGAATGATTGACACATAAGGTGCACTTTCTTGGCTGAAAATATGGCGAAGTTTTCCCATTTTTGTAATGAGTTTTTACAATTATAACGCATTGTTCTTTCGAAAAGCGCTGCATTTTTAATAATCGGAATAAACAGAGGTAACATCGTCAAATTTCAGAGTTGCCACTAGCATGATAAAAAAATCCAATTTTAAAAAGTGCACTCTTACTGAGACACCCTTTAGTTATTACCTACAACCAAATATCATTAATAATTCAGTATTTACTGTTGTAATGGTAGATAACCAAGTTATATTTTTTTTTAAGATTAGAATATATAATCATGTTTAAAGGTTCCTTGACACTTTTTTTCAGTTTCCGGCTATTTACTTGGATTTGATGTCATTATTTTAGCAAAAGATATATGCAAAACATATTATAAAATATCGCCACGAATGCAGCACCTAAGTTTTAACAGGGTATAAAACTAACCAATATCGTAAAACCCTTTAGATGCCAGATGGAATCAGTTAAACGTATTGCAGATCCATCAATAACGTGCGGTATTTCATACATTTGTGATTGATCTGAATTGTGTTTATGCTCTACGTAGGAACACAAACGTGCCGACTATACAGACCACCATATTTGATTCACTTGAAATGCTGCTTTATGGGTGCACAATAAAGTTCAATTGGCATACTACTCAATTCATAGGTACCTATGTGGTTGACTGTACTCCATTAAGTTAACGAACAGTTGTCAAGATGTCGATCAGAGAGACCACTCTATGCAACATTATGTATTATGTACCAACAAGTTATGAACTCTATATCTTGGACTTAAGGTAAGTCTTTCAGCGAAAGGGCAAAGTTTAAGGTGGTCTATTCCATAACACTACTTAATAAATGATTCTAAGTTTCCATTTGCATAGAGTTATTAAAAGGGCTTTTTTTATTGTATGGCTTTTATTAAGTAAGGATAAGGACAGTGCAGAAGCCGGTTGCACTTTTAACAAACTCAGGGCAACGTGAAGGATTTAAAATAACTCAATGATTCTGGAGCAACATCAATCTGCTACGACCAATATTAGTAACAGTAGTCAAGTTCGGCACCTCAACGTGCCCTCCGAATCACGGAATCATTTTTCTTGACCGACAGTTAAATCATTCAGCCTACATTGTCTTGATCACACTGGGGAAAGTCGGAGCAAGTACCAAACAAATATAAATATAGTGTTTTCCGTGGATATCGATCCCAGGATGACCTCCGGATTGAAAGTCCAAACTCAAACCACTAGACCATGGAGGCAGTCTATATTGAACTTTATTAGTCTTCTGGAGCACCTTAGAATAACCCTATGAGGTTATATCTACTCGTCTACGTGCATTATGGATGCGTCGCCCACGCGCGATTGTAATTTGCCCGCGTTAAACCGATTGTGTTCGTTAAAGTTCACCGCATTAAGTTTTTTCTTCATTTTGTGCGCTGATCTGTGGGTGATAAAGTAATTATTGAAATTTATTGCAAGCAAGAACCACACATGCTTTATTTATTTATTTATTGAACGGTTTTTCGCCGTGCGCGCATAATGGGCATTGAAATTGGCTGTGGTAAATTTAAAGTACCCGTATCTTGTTTCAATAATTATTTTAGGTACTTTCGATGCGTTTATTCACAGATATTTATATAAAAAGTAAAATTAAAGATCAGTCAAGTCATAAGTTGTTTTAAAGAAAATAAGTCATATTTTTCATACTTTATACTTGCTTGAGATGTTGATAATCTTCACCTTTTACGCCCTCATGATAAAATACTTACTGGCTAAAAACTCACATTACTAATCAGATTACCAAATATAATCCATTTTCAAAAGATAGACTGCTTTCCAGTTTTCACAACTTCTATTAAATTAAATCATCATACCTTTAACAGCAGCATTGATTCTATCGAACTGGAACAGGGTCAAAGGCACAGAGTCAGCCATAAGTTGTAGCCTTGGGGTGGGTACTCGTAGCACATCCATGAAGGCTCCTTCACTCAGGAAGATGGTGAAGAGGCAGCCATCAAAGTTGACCCAGTAAAAGATTCGTCTTAACCCTCCAACTTCACGAAATCCTTAAATTTAGCAACACATCCATATTCTGTTAAACTTTTACTGAACAAAAAAGTGCTTACCTTTAACAGCAGCATTGATCCTATCCAAATGGTACAGAGTCAAGGGTACAGGGTCCGTCACAAGTCGTAACCTTGGGGTGGGTCCTCGTAGCACATCCGTGAAGGCTCCGTCACTCAGGAAGATGGCGGAGAGGCGCGGCCGCGGCGCCGGCGCACACCACTCCCGGGCCCGCGGCCGCTCCGCCATTAATGTAGACCCAGTTAAAGATTCGTCAGAACCTTCCACCTTCACGAAATCCTTCAACGCACTTAAGTCACCTTTCAGCACCCGTCGCAAATACACACGATACAAGTTCGACTTCTTCCCGTCTTCTACACCTTTAAGTTTTCTTACGTGGAGAACTTTAGCGGTAAAAATAAACTTCGATTTCCCTATCGCCTCCATCAACGACCATTCGTCCTCGATTATCGTCTCATTAAAGTGACAAGGCGGTAAGATCTCCCGGTGCCTCCTGTGCGCTGTGTACCTTTTTCTCACTTTGCCGCGAATCCTGAACTCGCCGCCAACGACGATCGCCGCCGCGATAACGTAAACAATAACCATTGAGAACTTCATGTCGCTGAATTGCTGGTTAACACACCTAAATACAGTTGCTACAAATGTATCTGTCACATTATGCACGTTATTTATGTCTGTATAAGAGCATAATATAGCGGCGACCGCTTATTAAAGGGACAAGGCGTTGACATCTCACTAACAGAAAGTCATCAAATTGAATATTTAATTTGTTGATGCGATCAGTTGGAAACGGTCGTGGTAATACGAGTTTTATTCAAGAGTTCGTTCATAGTGGTGGCGCTGGGGTTTTCTCACGGTGGGTTGATGTTATCGTGTTGGTAAACAAACGGCGTTGGGTCGTGCGCAGAGGTGACGCGGACGCGTGCGTGCGCGCTGCTTGCCGCCGCTGACTGAAGGCTGTCACGCGCAGCCTCCTAACAGAAAATAAGGAGCACTCATTCCCCACGGACATTGTATGTAAACATCACTGCCGGCCACTTTATTTTATTGCTAGTTTTACCAATAAACCTGTAATTTGTAATGAAATGTCCGCAATAAAGTGCAATAGTGCAGTAAATTGAAAGTTCTGGTTAAAAGCTCCGCTTGAGGCGTAAAGCTGTTTGTATAACATTTCGTTTTATTTGCTTCAGTCATTATGGTCATAAATACAAACATACTTTCAGTATTATTTTCTGTAATAAATTTAAATCCCGCCACGGTACTCTACACAACAAGAACGCATACATTTTATATTTTTTCTACGTCGTATTTTCCAATTTCTGTTTATCAATTTGCACCGCTAACGCAATAGAATAAAAGCAAATAAATCCGTCGTGGAGATATGCATCGATAAAATAGGTGCATAACTCGGGCTGCGCGAGAGTCGGTGGTGGAGGCTTGTGAAAGCTCGCGCGATGCGGCGCGTGGGCGAACGGGCTGTGGCGCCGCGGACACCGCTTGTTCTACATGCGGTACAAGATGTACGAAGAAGCGGGTAAATATTGCTTCTTGTTCTGGAGCGCGGTGTCGTTGGGTTGCTTAATGAAAGAATCCTGGAATTCGTTGTTAGAGTCTTGTGAAATGAACTATGAGAGTCGGTGGTGGAGGCCCGCGTGATGCAGCGCGTGGGCAACCGAGCTGTTGTTTTACATGGTACAGTCCGCAAAGACGATTGCTGGTCAGGGTCACTCGAAAAGGATGACATTATATCAATAAATTATTTATCGATTTTCATGAAATTTCTTGTAGTAAAGCAATTCTGCAAATATATGAAATATTCATGTAACTCATAAGTAATTTCCTGAAATAATCTCATCCTTGCTAACTGTACAAGAGACAAGTGGGGGCGAGACGTGAATCGGATGCAGGAAGATTTGCCTTATTTTACAGGCGTGTGCTGGTAAACAACAAAAAACCCTGAGAGTCGGTGGTCAAGGGTTTAAAGCTCGTCTGAGTGAATCGAAAGTAAAAGCGTATCCGGAGTCTTGTTCGTTCTCCCATCGTGTATATTCAAACAACTCATGGACGCTGGTGCCATAATAATTCAACTTAACTTCACTGACTGATTTAGATTTAGCGATAAAACCAAGCCGGATGAAAAGAGTATGGTTCTGAAGTCACCACTTGTTCAAATTAGAAGCAAGATTTACGTTCTAAAGACAAAAAAGTATTGTTATTTATATTCGCCATTAGTTTGTAAATTGGGCCGCTGCGAAATCGTCTATAACAAATCTTTGAGGTGTAATTGCAGTGTACCTACGTTGATACAGAAACGTTACGGAACGGGAATGTTATCAACTCCGTTACAAACTACAACACTAATGGCGAAACCCTGTTTCCAACGACCGAGAGAATTTACGCTATAATTCCCCGGATAATATTATTAAATTCATTATTAAAACATAAGATACTGCCAGCCTTAAACATGATACATCCTTATAATTTTATTATTAACTATAATGTATGTATCATCATCTTAACCATGAAATGTTAATTTAAGACGGCTTGAAAAAAATCTAGCATCATGGGTGGGAGCAAAAAATCTAGTCTCCAATAATTTGTTTTTAAACGATGTCAACTTAACATCCTCTATCTGATCGAACGATTCTTTTAAATAAATTGGATCTATTAAGCACTAATATGAGCTTTATCTTGTAGTCTCGAACTTTACAACGCCTATTAGAAAGGTGGGTCGAGATAAAATAAAACGTAAGTATGTTAACAGTTTCTTTTATCTCCAGTGGAGCAGTGTTTATTAAAATAATACAGGCTGGTACGCTGGCATAACAATTCGAAATGAAAAAAAAAGCAACATAGGCACACAGCTGAGCTTGTACGCTCTTGTACAGTTCGACGCAGTTCACAATGAACATGGGCGGGGGCGCTGAAGTATAAGGAGAACTGTCAAATCAATGTCAAATTTCAAGATGGCGGCGTTAGCTCCTTCTTTTGCCACATTCATTTAAAGTCTTGTCGTAGGTACTGTATGTATGCAGTCTTCCCACACAGTTTGAGTGTAGCAATAACTGCATACGCTACGTTCATCGCGGCCGCAGTTTGCGCGCCTTTGTTCGCGTATTTGTTACTCGGGTAGAGATGCGACAAAATATGGGGCAGATGAATCGAGTCATGAAATGGATTTGACATCGAAACTCGCCCAAAGTGATTTTTCGAATTTGAATCAGTTGTGATAGCGTGAGAACTTATTAGGCACTTATATTGGGTAGGGTAGGTCAAAGTACGAAGTCACTTTAAAATATTGCTGTAATATAAACCTAAATCACTTGAATTGCTTCATCAAGTTCTTGCAAAGCGCAGGGATTGCAAAATTATAATGTTTGTGAGATGATAATCTAAAATTTAGCATCAGACTTTAACCCCTACACCACGCCTATACCATAAAGGAACTCAAACTTGTCTCTATTAAATCATGGAAATTATGGGATAGAGTCAACTCGGCTGCATGAACTGTATTATGATTATGACTCACAATCAGAATCAGAACTATAACGCAATGCTGTACTGCCAGTCCCATAATTGATGTGGTCTTTAATGTTGCATGGGCACTAAACAACTACACGACAAGAATAAAAGCTCCGCTCTACAAGTGCGCAGGGCAATTAAAAATGATAATCTCAATTTCAATTGAAGCTGACGTCGCAATATTTCACTCTTGCTGAATATTTAATAAAAAGTGTAACGAGACAGGCGCGCACAAAAGTAAAATTTGTCTTTTAGAATATTAACAGGAATTCTCGAGTCACTTAGTATTCGTAGAGCAAGGGGCAGGAAAAAAAAGATTGTCCTTTTAGAATTTCAACTTTACTAAGTATTTTTGTGATCAAATAAAGGTTTTTGCTTAATTACAGCTACTAAAGTCCACGGAAGTACTTTGGTATTTGTTACACTTGGCAGGTGGATTGTCGAGCATAGTGCAGAATTTTAGTTATATTTACATGAAAAACTTCTCTTCCCATTCCTTGACTTATTCATTATTAGGTGACCTTAACGATACCATCGGGGAGTCGTGGGGTGATACTAACTATTACTAACCACGCTACCACACCACACGAGTATATAGTTGGAGGAAAAGATGGAAGTGAATTAGCTAGGTATTATCTTTTGAACCCAAAATAAGAACCGATCGCGAGTTATTAATGTCCCTGTCTGTAGGTAGGTAACTAGGTAGAGCTTCGAAATTAACCCTTGGCGATCTCACTACTACCGGTTTCAAATAACTAGGCCCTAAATTAGTAATAGCTCACTGGCAACAAATTGCCATAAAATGACTATTGTTTTTGAAATTTGAAACGCACAATGTAAATATATGTTTTTTTATTAAAATATTTATAATAGGAACAAAAGAAAGAGACTAGTTTTATTTGGTAATGAAAGCTCCTGCCAGTGAAATTAGCACTAGCAAATATTAGTTGCAAAAACACGACTTAACAAATATACCTAAGTGTATACCTGTAATTTTCTATAATGAGAGACCAGAAAAGGACTACAATAATTTAATCCAGATTTAGTTAAGTCGTGCCCTGAACGAATCGATATCATTGCCAAATTAATCATACCAAAGGATCATAGCAGAAACACATCGAATGCCCGCAGTCATTTGAAACAGGTAGTACTGCCTACCGAGTACGGTGAGCAGAACATTCCCGCCATAACTCACGGTACGGACTTGCCCAAGCTGTCCCGGAATCGGCCCGACTAATCCCGAAATCCCGATTTAGTGAAACGATCACGGCGCGATATTAAATCACTCTGTCAAAGTACAACAAGCCGCTCATTGAGCCCGCCCCTCGGCAAACACGGATACACCCCCATTAGGGATTAAAGGAACAAGTATGTACGGGACATGTCAACCTTTATGATAAGGATAACTTTACGGGACTTTGAAATCGAATACGTATGTATTTATTTATTATCGTTTACAAGCATTACATAATGAAAGATTTCTGGTCCCTGGCTGCAATTTCATGATATGAGTAAGTGCAGGGCCGCTTACTGCGCACAAGGTTGCGCTCAACACGCAGTCAATGTTTTTGCATGCTTTTTGCGCGCGCGTATCGGTAGAGGGATGCGCCGAATATTTAATAATGATTTTTTCATCATTGCATCCGTCAAATAGAGCAAGAGTTATTATTTGTAAGATATTTTAGTTTTACTGATTTAATGGATTATTTCTAATAACTTCTTTAAACAAGTGCCACGCCTTTATAAATACTTTTTTAAGACCAGAAGCATAAAACAGACGAACAAATCCTGTAAGCTTATTTCCAAAATTAGCTAGGCACATTAAATCAGTTCACCTTAGCTTCTCAACTGCATCGAACTCAAATTTTACGGGACAAATTGCCTTGTCCCGTAAAACATCCCGCAGGTTCATGCCAGCACTAATTATAGCCAACTAACTCAATTAATACCATTAACAGCAGAAAAAGAACGCCGTTACTCGATCACAAATCTCATTGGATTATCTTCCTTATGCTGGACTAAAATAGATCCTTTTTGGTCAACCTTTATCCAGGGGCGTTAAATTGAAAATGCAAATCGCCAACGGCTTATTAAGATTACTTTTCTTGTTACCCGACTGCGAGAAGCTAAGAAGGGTGATGTGTTTATCAGCCATCCTGTGACAAACGCGTCGACCGATTTTGGCGATTCACGCGTCAATGAATTTGACATAATCTTGCGCTAAGGTCTTGCGATTGTCATTGAAGGAATAATTGAAATCAAAATGATTTATGGTAGCAGTCAAACGCCATATTGCCAGAAAGAAAAAAATGGTTCAACCAACTATGTCAAGTAGAATAGAAATAGAAATCACTTTATCAGGTATTAAGGAAAAATACAAAGTTGTTTATCTACTCTCATATAGTAATGTTCGAATTATAAACTTCTAAACGAATTTATAATAGCATACTTATTAAAGAGAATGATGAAAAAATTAAAAAGTTTACTTTTCGTTGCATCTTAGTTTACTTTTCATTGCACCTGCCCTAGCAAATTCTAACAAAGATGCAACGAAAAGTAAAATTTATTTGCTGGAAGCAAGGAAAGATAAAAATCACACAGTAAATACCAATAAATCCCGATTCCAAGCCAAAAATCTGTAAAAGTATAATAATCTATGGTAACGGCGCATGCGCGGTGACGGTTTTCCTGCGCGCTTAATTTTGCCGCCATTTTCTACGGTGAAAGGTTTTTATTGTTTGTTTATCGCGCAATTCAAGGAAGAATTAATTGACTGTTTGCTAAAAATGTGCGACTCTAGTGACTCTAGTGAGGAATATATTAATACTCCACCGGATATTTTAGATGCCGCTACGGAAATTACCAATAATTTATTGCCCGCCAAGTCAAGAAAACTGTACGAGAAATGCAACCAAGAATTCAGGCTATGGAAAATGCAAAAAAATGCGTATGAGATGTGTATGAGAGTAGATAAAATAGTGTATGCAACTGCACATAACTAGGTATTACAATGCTCGTGATACCATTGTGAAACTCGCTTCGCTCGTTTCACGCATTGTAATACCCTTCATTATGCAACAGTTGCATAAACTACTATTATAGTAGGGTATCACCGTGAATAAGTAGATACTTAGTTTCGCTAAAACTGTACCCATTTAGGTTATTTGTCATCATTTATAATATTGAATGACCTATTTAGGAACTATAACGGATCAAAGTTTTAAATCTACTTTTTACGTGGTCGGGTTATTAAATCTTTTTTTTTTAATTTGATAGGTACTTGCTTAAGATATTCTTCCCGAAGTAGACAGATAACCGGAGGCGTATCATCAGTTAATGGCCGTTTCAACAAGAATTATCGTGAAATGATGTCGTCAATTTTCCTTACTCTTGAAAATGTAATTAAGAAGCTGGTTTATAGGAGGTCTCCTTTGTATAAAATACTCCACGCTGGATTTATTGCTATTATAGAGGCGGCCTTAAGAGTTATTATCTCATTTGGTCAGGGCCGTATTAAGGGAAAAGTCAAGGGCAAAGAGGCAACTGAATCAACGCAGTGTCAATGTATTATTTAATTTTATTTTCGGTGGCGAAAAACAATCATTTCTTTCAAAATTATTTCATGTTCTATTAATGTAATCCTATGACAATTATAAAAAGTATTAATTATCCTAAAAAAACATTAAATTCCAAGCTTTAATGTTCTACAAGAATTCGAAGCATCAAAACGAATATGTCACATAAAATTGACATAACGTTCAAGATTGGGAGTGATTCAAGGACTCTACAATGTTTAATCCGACCCTGCGTTTAGGAACAAGAAAACGTTGATAACCTCTTGGAGAACCGTAATACGTCAACCAGTGGAAATAATACCGCGTGAGAGATGAAAAAGGATAGCGAAGGAAGACGACACACAATCGACGTTTTCTCCACCCATTACTCTCCTCGGGAGGATTCGAGGGTCGCAAAGCAAAGAGATAAATTTAATCCGCCTTGACACAATTTATTCGCGCAAACAAACTTTCCAATCGTAAATCATAGAATAATAAAAGCCGTAATAATTATCCAACCAAAAAGATAAATGGGAAAATGGAAGCCAAGTTCATGGTGGTACGGTGTGTGGACACAAAAAAGTTGTGATATCTGAAAAGTGCGCCAAGTCTAGGTTTTATTAAAGTGATTCCAAACTCTTCAATAAGGTATCATTTCATGCGACTTGGCTGTTGTAGAGTGGCGTTGTAGGTGACAGTTCTAATTATTTTGTACAACCCAAGTCATTGAAGAGTTTTGAATTACTTTAATAAACCCTTGACTTAGCGCATCTTTCAGATATCACTTTTTTTATGCAAACCACACACGACACCACCATGAACTTGGCTTGCATTTTCACATTTATGTTTTTGTTGTCTGGAATGAACGTGCCAGTTGAAATAAAAGCTGAAACGGTCACCTTTGTAAGCCGCTTTCGATTTATGCGTCGCGCGCAAAGCCGCTGCTGAATCGACTGCACGAGCAGCATGAGCGGCATGAGCGCAGCACAATACTTTGTAAAGCGCCTTTACACCGCTCGCTGCATTCAGCTGTGCACAGCATTTAATAATGCACTTAAATTCATAAGGCAAACATCGCTAACGACGTTACATTTGCTCATAAAAGACGGCACGACTGCTGAATGGGACTTGATTTTTCATCTCTTTTCAAATAACGAAGGTAGCACCATGATGGGCTCCTAATCTGGAGGTCCTGGATTAAATTCCCATAGGGGAACACAATCTTGGTATTTGTTAATTTATCAATTTGTGATATATTCTCCAGTTTTTTAGGACAATGGAGGCTGAATCACCTGAGTGTCTGTAAAAATGGTGTGATAGTGGTCGTTACACAAGCCATGTCACAGGATTATTAGATGTGCTAGGTGGTTTAACATCTCTGACACCAGGATTCATTGGGTCGACTGACTCGAAACTCACAAGACAAGAAGATTTCTCTGCAGTCTGCACTTATTCCTTATTCGTATGTCTCCACGCAGTTTTCGTTTCATTTCGTAATACACTCGAAATTGCGATAGATGCGAGAGAGAAACGGGGCGAAGTTGGGAAATGGGCACATCATTAGTCTCCCTGAATCACGGTCCAACAGAGGTTCTTATAGCACAAAGGTGGCGGACGGCCCAGGCGGGCGTTTGAAGTTAAACCCGCTCGCTGATGCGTCACATAGCGCTATGTAACACTCCCTTTTTGTGCGGCTTAACTTCAGAGATGCCACCCCGAAAGTGGAAACTTTTCGGCTTGTGGCAAATGATCAAATGCTGGCTTATTACGGAGTCAAGCAATTAGTTTTAATGACTCTAAAGTTTCCGAAGTAACGTATCTTAGCGATTCGTCTTGAGTAAACATTTCTTGCTGATTGTAGTCACACATTCGGTAGCTTGTTCCGAAAATAAAACACCAGTAGGTATATTAGTTCCTAGGCTGATTTGTTGCTCATTACATAGGTAGTTTTGTATTTTTACTAAGCAGTAGGTCCAAAATTGATCGACCTTGTTCTAAAATCTTGTTTAATACGAGCATACCCTTCACGCAGAAATTACAACTAAATTACATTGCCAGTAAGCCGAAGTTACCAGGTAGAATATAACGTATTGATCAGAATTCAGCTTGGTCAGTAAAGTCGTTCGTGTGAACCGGACGCTGGGGCGATCTGACGTCGCAGTCCCCCGTACCACGGCACGTGGCCTACCCATCAATAATTCAATTTATCTCTCTACAGTCGACGGCACTCGCATAAGTTATATGGCCTGGGCTGACCACTACCTTCAGCTCCCCCGGTTTACCTCCACTCGTAAATTTAGATTAAAAACTTGCATTGATCCCGTCCATCGCGCTCAGCAATTTGAAACTTAGCTCGTTTCTTAAACACTTTATTAAAAGCAGATAGTTTTAATAGTTTCCAAGAAAACTGACTTAACAGCCTTTGGTACCAAGCGCTACAGTTTTGAAACTTCCAGTCTTAACCAGGGACCTATCGAATCTATCGTTCTGCATAGGACGGAAGAATTTTGCTCACATAAAATCAAAGTGTGCGCCTCACAAAAAGAAACAGAAAAAACAAACGCAGTACCATTTCTGTGGTTTCATATTTACTTTACCAACAAAGGAAATCAAATGTGACGTACATTCCGTCTGACTTACTAATATCATGAATATAAATTGAAACATCATGGATATTTATGCGGGGTTGGGCACGGATATTGCTCCAGCGGCGATACGCGACGGGCAGGTGCTCAGACAATGCCCCGCGGCCAATAGATTCCTGATACCGATATTTATGCCTATTACCGACCCGTTCAGAAGAAATAATATGCCGTAATTCCGAAACAGTATTATTCACGATCGGCCCAAACCCTCCCCAAATGGCCCGTATTTCACGAAATCTTTTTACTGGCGGTAGTCCGCCCGTGAAGATGTATCTCGCAAAAGATTGTTGGAGAATTCGCGCAGATAATTCGAAATACGATTTAATTTGCTGCGACATCAGTTTCATTATGCAAATTCAATTTTGTTTTTTACAAAAGGGCGTTTAATGTGGCTTAATGATCGCCATGTTGAATGCAATTTACAATAATCCCTTACGCTGATGTTTGGAGTGAACGCCGTTTGAGGTTTGCCGCGTCTGTGGGTGGGTGAATGTCGCGAATGAAATTAATTTCAGCTAATGATGTACATGTATACGTACAGTTATCGTGCAAACATATAAATATACTGAAGCAGGTTTTCCTTGAGAATTTTGGAATATTAAGTTATAATTTTGCAAATAAGGTGGTTTACTGCTATGAAATTTATAATATCATTATCATACATACATACATATAATCACGCCTTTATCCCTAATGGGGTAGGCAGAGCGTACACGACCTAAACAAAGATCGTTCCGCCGCGTTTAACAAGGTTTTGAGGGTTATTTATGATAGATTTGGATCATTATCATTTGCACTTTTTACGAAAATTTAAGTATTTTCTTGTCGATCGATAATTCGATATTATTGAGTATTTACCTACGTATATTTTAGTAGGTAACTAGTCTCTATACTTACGAGCTTTTTTACTTTTATCCTTTTAAATTATTGTCAGTGTCTGTACCGGGTTCGCGAGAAGAGCAGAGAGCAGGTGATTAATTATTACACCGTTGCTCCCGAGTCTCGACGTCCTGAACACAGCCACTGAGCGTCGCAAAGCCAAGATGGGAGGCAAATGAGCACGTATATTGTCGTAAAATACGAGAACATCGACACAAATAAAATAAGAATCTTAGTTATAATTTGAAAATAAGTTTAGGATGTTGGGTGAAACATCCTTATAAACCCTGGTGTCAGAGATTTAATCCGAACATGTTAAAACCAATTAAAACTAACATGCTTCTATCTTGATTTGTGTAACAAGCACAATAAACGATACTAACCGAGTATCGACAGCCTAACGTACCCCCCGAAGAACAAAATCACAATCAGCTGATTCAGCCTCACACAAAGTGATAAATTAGTATTATTGACTTTATGTCTCGATTAAAATCGAATCCACGAACTGTGATAGTAGTGAGTCGATTTCGATCAACATCTAAAACAAACAGACCAAGCTCAGATTCCAACTCAAAGCTAGCCACGTTCAATGAACTAGAAACACAGTCGTGTGATCTGAAATTTGTGCAAATTCAATGTGGACAATCATGAAACTAGCTCATACATTCTCATACACAGCGCTTGGCGCCGATTGCAGATAGAGAACTAAGCAGACACATTGGACTACAGTGTCGCTTTTGATCGTAAAATTTGACCTATGAATATATTTACATTTTAGTCAAATCAGAGTAGAATTTGCCCGTCCCAATTTATTTTCTGCGGGTTATGCTCCCTAAGAGCAGCAATACACAGGCGTTACTTGCTGCACGCAAGGTTGCGCTCAACACGCTGTCAATGCTTTTTGCATTACCAACAACACACATGCGTCACCTTACGCGTTACGCGCGCGTATTGGCAGAGGGATGCGCCAACATAGGGTCCTCTTAAAGTGACGCATGTGTGTTGTAGGCAATGCAAAAAGCATTGACAGCGTGTTGAGCGCAACCTTACTCGCAGTAGGTAAGTGACGCCTGTGTGTTGTTGCACTAACAGGAAAACAGAAAGATGAAAAAGTTTATTTCCCAAACACATAATCAGCCGATAAATGGGTCGTTCTAAAATGTCGTCACTCTTTCTCAGAAGGCTTATTTTTACTATAACAAAATCTTCCTGTAAAATAAAAATACACCCTAAACTGCAAACTAAAGATTCCTTAACCGTCACCGATTGTTGTCAGTACAAGTAATCAAAGACAGCATTCCCAACGCACGAGATACCCACCTTTCACATGTAGGCGGTAATAGATGGAAAGTGCCCTAAAACAAGAGCTAGTAGGAGTAAAAGGTAGGTGTAGGAATGCAGACCAACATATCAGACATCGTACTAGGAAGACGCATCTGTCACTGGTTACGTTTGCAAAATGCGCTGTGTCAGCAAACTCCGGTTCTTGAAGACATTGTCCATATCTTGTCACACACACACACACACACACCTCACACACACATATACACTCACCAACACTCATTAATTTGTATATAAAAATAAATGGCAATTATTATTATAAAGCGATAATCGAGGCATCTACATTACAAGTGTCTTCGACTACTTACTGGGGAGCCTTATGCTATGTCTTCTTCTTCTGTCGAGTAGGTATCGAGTCTATCGACCCGATGAACCCTGGTGTCAAGAGTTTTCAAACCGCCTAGTAGCACAACTATCAGGCCTCTGACATGGTTTGAGTAACGACCACTATCAAAGATAGCGACCGGGACCGACGGCTTAACGTGCTCTCCGAAGCACGGAATCTTTTTCTTTTCGGACAATCAGGTGATTCAGCCTGCAATGTCCTAACCAAACTGGGGAAAAATTCACAAAGTGATAAATTCTCAAATATCAACTTTGTGTGTTCCCCCCTGGGAATCGAACCTAGGACCTCCGGATCGGGAGTCCATGGCACTAGCCACTAGACCACAGAGGCAGTTATCCTATGTCCATACATACATATAATCACGCCTTTATCCCTAATGTGTTAGGCAGAGCGTAAACGACCTAAACAAAGGTCGTTCCGACACGTCTGACAAAGTTTTGAGGGTTATTTTACGATAGATTTGTACAGATATTGCTATAGTGACAGGTTGTCAGCCCATCGCCTAATTTACGATATACTGAAACCCTTTCGGTTTTTACAGCATGCCCGGTAGGAAATGCAGCTAGCACATTCTATGTTTTTCTCTAGCTCCCAGGCCAGCATGGAAAAAATCCTATGTAGATGTAAGATTTATGCAATAAACGATTTTTCATTTTCATTGTAAAGTAGACAAAAAAGCACCTATAAATTTTTAAATTTAGAAAAATCCATGGACTTACTCGTAAGTAGGTAATATATTAAGCAAAATATTTTTATTATGAAAGCTTGGTTGGAATGGATAAGCGTAAAACTTTTAACTTCAAGTTTACTTGACAGACTTAAAAAAAAAACTTGTACTGTACTGGGCACTTGGTCGACTCCTGACAATGTCCATTGTGATCTGCAGAACAATATTTGCAGAAGGGGTTCCTGCGGCAAAAACGTCGTCGCCTGTCGGTAAAATTGCATTGTTCAGAAATGGCTGCCGATGTAGGCACGTCTTAAAGCTGTAAGTTATCTAAAAAAGGCAAGCAATCTTGTCTGTACGGTCGTCCATGGTCGGCCCAGTAGTTTTAACTTAACGGCCACTAAATGTAACTGGCGGTACCAGGAATGTTACGGATGCTGATTTATTCATATCTACGGATGCGTTTTCTTTTTCTTTTCTTTCCAAATTTTATAATAATCTTATCTTATCTTATATAGCCGTAAGTGTCCCACTGCTGAGCCATTTATAATAATAATAAATCATTTTATTTCAGGCAATATTTACATTAGTAGATGTTAAATAATTGTTGTTGTTTTATTTCATTAATTTTGTATTGATGACAAAATAGCACAAAAATATATGTTTAATCGAACTAGATACGAATCTAATATATGAGTGCCCAAGGGACGTAAGGGTCCTTAAAACCTTTTTAAATTGCGAAATCCTGTGTCATTACTACAATTTTCTGGCATTTCTTGACTCTCATCTTCACTACACTACACAACTGCATTCTGATTGATTTAACGCGGATGCGAATGCGAATGTCCAAATTCAAGCGAAAGATCCGTATATGCGGATGCGGATGCGAATATTCGCAACATCCTTGGGCGGTGCCTACTTAAAGGTAAATGGGACAAGCGTTTGAAAATGCCCTACGAAGCACAGGTATAAATCTTGAAACATCATTTCCCATCAGATGTATGTTTTGGGCTTGCTCATCAATAACATAAAAAAATGTGCGTCAGGATCAGTATTCTGCTGATAAAGACGCATTACTGTTATGCGGGCCTAAGAGATGGTATAGAGACTCTAAGTGCAGCAACACACAGGCGTCACTTAGTGCACGCATGGTTGCGCTCAACACGCTGTCAATGCTTTTTCAATACCTACAACTTACTTGCGTCACCTTGTGTGTTGTAGGCAATGCAAAATGCATTGACAGCATGAGCCGAACCTTGCGCGCAGTAACACCTGTGTGTTGCTGCCCTAAAGGTCATATTTTACAGACTGACACACTGTTCTCCTTCTCAGATCCTTGAGATCATCAAATTATCAAAGTTGAAAACCTTAATTTATGTACTGACGGAATCCAAACACGATTAGCTAAGGACGTTGCTCGCCCCAGCTAATTTGAACACATAGCTGTTGCATTGCCTGAACACACCCAAACACACTCGAACACACCTAAACACAATTATAACACATAGCAAGTGATGCGTCTATCTTAGATTAATTACCACTCAACCGTTTGATTACACTGGGATGATCTCGTGACTGCGATATCACCACTCTCTATTACCTCTGAATATTATGTCCTAGATATACATAACTACAGAAAGCATAGCGTTAACTTAAGTTCATGATATAGGTAGGTCATTATCATAGCGTATGGCAATCCCTGCTTGGATCAGATGTCTATAGGCTTGATTCTAAATTTGCCGGCAAAAACTAAAATTAAAATCTATTTGCCACTTTCAGACTAAAAAGCATTGGAAAAGGACAAAAACAATAGATTTATTCTCTCTACTTTTTGATTTATAGTCGGTGGTTTTATGCGTTATCTGTCATTTTTGTCCGCCGTCAGACGTAGCTGAACGACCTTTGTTTAGGTCGTTGACGTTTTGCTTATCCCAATGGGGATAAGGGCGTGATTCATGTATGTCATATGATATGGCGGATAAAATTGACAGGAATACTGGGGAAACGTGCAAAAGCGCGTCAAGATCTAGCGGACAAAGTGTAAAACCATAGAGTATAAATCGCCTGTACTTTTTCAATTTTATTATTTTGAAAGTGACAGATAGATTTTTATTTTTAGTTTTATCCGATGGTATCAAGAATCGAGCATCTAGGTTTTTCAGCCAGCTCTCTGTGTCAGTGGTGAACTTGTGCAGCTCGGCGATGCCTACGGGAAAACAGCGAAGTGGACATTCATCCACAACGTGGGAAAGGGTTTGATCAGGTGCTTCACAATCTCTATTTGGTGATTCCCTTAGACCCCATTTGTGACGGTATATATAGGTAGGTATTTCGAATAAATCATTAAATGTGAAAATTGGAACAGAATATACACCAAAATAGGTACACCAACTATTTTTCTTCCCTGGAACATGAAAAAATCACCAAACATACCCGAGTTACTGTGACCTAAGCCTACTAAGCTAGATAGGCTGAAAACCTCTAACTACAACAGCGTAAAATATTTTTGAGAATGACCCTGAAATCCCGTAATGAATACAGCTACGAGTATATCGATGTCACTCACTATTATATTCATGTATCAAAGGCCCATATTTATAATGTCATTTTAATACAAACTGGCATGTCAAATCCATACTTAATATTGCTCTCAAGTTTGAGATCGCTTAATAAATACGAGCCTAAGACATGAGAGTTGTAAATTGTATTTATGGCTGAAGCTCCTGTTGTATCGTATTAAGGTGTATCCTACCGGTAGATGCGCTGATAAATTTCAAGATATGCAACCATCGCCCGTAATGCCTTAGAATAATCGTTCAAACCAGCACGCGCTACGGCGTGGCGTCCGTAGCCGCGTCAAAAATTTGCGAAATACGCACATAAAAGCTAATTCCATGAAAACTACGAGTCGGATTTAATAAAGCATTGTTGCTATTTTAGATAATCATAATACGGATATTTTCCCGAAGGAACCGTGAAAGCGCTCCTAATAGTTTAGAAGGAATATCAATATTATTGATAAAAACAGCTTTATTTCCAGATTTTTTAAAGAATATTTTCAAATATTGCAATTGCAGGCCATGAATTAATGCATTTATATTTATAATTTTCCAATGATTCGGTTACGAGAAATAAGCTCTTAAAAACAACCATTTTGCTGGGAGGAATCACCTTAAACGGCTGGGTTCAAGCTTCCCTTAACTGCAGCCTCAGTAACAGAGACGAAATGATAAACCCCCAGGCGATCTGACTACTGTAGTCTAGTCTAGCTTTAGTCAGACTTGGTGATGTGCATTCAAGCAAATTATGGACATTTCGTTCTAATGGACAAATCTTAGTATAACTGTCTTCCTATTTATTGCCTTTCAACGGACATTGTAAATGCCAAATAAAAGGTGAATCCACCAACGAACGTATCACTTTTTTTGTGAAGTGCGCAATACACGAGATAGGTAAAGATATTTTTATTTTTATTTTTTTTTTTATTACAAGTGGGTTTGCTCTTGGCTCTAGGCACTAGGAGAGGGATGACCGTGACAGAGTCCACGATGGAGAGAGCTTACCCAGAAGATGCCTGTTATGGTACTGGCAATCTTACGCTTCGACGGAACAACACAAGCTGTTTGGTGCCGGACTCCGGTAAGAGGGTAGTTGCCAGCCAGTCGGCCCCTTGCGGAGCCTACCACCGCTTTGTAGGGATCGTTCAGTCTAACTTATTCACAGACAAGCCAGGGTTGCCGTTGCCCGGGGTAGACCACTAGGAGATAGATCACATCCTACCCCAAAATATTCTTGTAGAAAATGGTTAGTAGCACTCTTATATAAATCGGCTCGTCATCATGCTAGCCAAACCGTCGGCCAACCGTAGCAAGTGACGTAATTTGGTACTGTCTCGTTTAGCCTTCTTGCGCTCCAACTTTCTGAGCCATTTCCTGAGCCTTTCCATATTTCCATTATATCACCTATTTTCTTTACTTTTTATCAAAGCTTTTAAGTTTTAGGAACTGTTCCAAAACTTTCAGAATTACATACATACATACCTAATAATCACGCTTTTTTCCCTAATGGGGTAGGCAGAGCGTAACAGAAATAAACAAAGGTCGTTCCGAAACGTCTGACAAAGTTTTGAGGGTTATTTAAGATAGATTTGTAGGTACATATATTGCTGTAGTGGCAGGTTGTAAGCCCATCGCCTAAATTACAATATACTGAAACCCTTGGATCCCTAAGCTGGTTTTTACAGCATGCCAGGGAAGAAATGCAGCTGGCACATTCTATGTTTTTCTCTTGCTCCCAGGCTAGCAAAGAAGATTTTCAGAATTAGTTTCAACATATTTAACCACTCGTAGTCGCTGGACGCGAAAGTCACTCATAACATAACTGAAAGTCAATATTGCATTCGATTTTCAGTTGATTGCCTGTTTGTTAGTTGAGCGAACTTAGTATGGCTAATTAACGGACTTCTGTATTCTGGGACGTGTATATTCGGGTGAACTATCGTCTATAGCTTGCTCGCTGTTGGCGCTATTGTATTGTATATTGGTGTTCTATTTCTAGTTCACCTGTCACCATTCATGCGTTCCATGCGTCGCTAACTGCAAATAAAACTTCTATACTAAATACAAATGACTTTATATCCACAAAACACATTACAAATAAACACACACAATCAAGAATAACATAACAAACAGGACAGTTATACTTCCGTTTCATTGATCTTTCTATGTAATATTATAGTTTAGAATATCTCTAATAACCAAAAATCTGTCTTTTGTTTTGGACCCTATTCGGATCGCGACTTCTGACCCTTTAAACAATCAATTTACTTTGTACCATAAAAACATTGCAATTTTATCAAAACTACAAACCTATTAACTTCCACAAAAACACCTCTACTTGACAGCCCAGTCATGTTATGTCGAGTTGGCAAATACGATTGCTTGCACATCGCAAACAAAATCTAGAAAGAATGCAAACACATATCTTCTCTCTCGACTACCAACTTATCTGCTTAAATTATCCAGACAGGTTCATTTTCAAATGCATAATTTTAACGCCATTTATTCAATACCGGGTGTAAGGGACAGCGCACCGATAACTAAAAGGGTTGCTGAACTGAACAATAATATCACCAGGAAATTATTTCAGGAAATAAAAGAAAATGGCCTTCCCATAAAAAAATACTGATTGAGTTGGTCATTTTGTGTGGGAAAGTAAAAAAACAATTCCTGAAAGAATTGTGTTCAGTTTCGTTTACTGAGAAACCCCTTTCAGTTCTCGGTACGCTGTCCCTAACACCCGGTATATGTAAAAGAACAATAATTTCGCTTGTCTGTTTACCAGTCGCGTCAAGTTTCCTATTATGATAATTGAGCTTAACAGCAATTCTTGGAGACCACGCGGAGCAGATGGAACTGCAAATGACTGTCATGTGAATTTGATCACCCGCCCAGTCTAGTGTTCTTACATACATACTATCACGCCTGTATCCCGAATGGGGTAGGCAGAACGTGAACAACCCAAACAAAGGTCGTTTCGCCACGTCTGACAAGTTTTGAGGGTTTTATAAGATAGAACTGGATATTGCTGTAGTGACAGGTTGTCAGCCCATCGCCTAAATTACAATATACCCTCGAATCCCTTAGCTGGTTTTTACAGCATGCCCGGGAGGAGATGCAGCTGGCACATTCTACGTTATTCTGTCGCTCCCAGTCCAGCATGGAAGCTTGTCGCTCCCAGTCCAGCATGGAAGCTCTCTAGTGTTCTTTGTGGTTGTTTTTGGCATTATCTCCTGGCCTAGAGATTTATGAATTTCAATTTTTTTTTTGCTTTCGGCACAGTGAAATACTTAGGCGCGTATTTATAAAGCGATATCAAGATTAAGTACGGATTGGACAGGTCGTTTTATACTGTATTGACATTTCTGATACGGACTCAAACTCCTTGTCACTCTTGAGAGCTGATTATAAATATAGGCCTAAATTACTGGTAGTTTAAAAAATTGTGACGTCTGTTATGATTTATGACATTATAAGAAGTTTTGGATCCAATAACTCTGTGAATATGGGACTAGATATCAAGGACAAATTGGCTGAAGTTGTTGTATTCACTTTCTAGAATGCGAAAATTGCAGTAAGCAAAGCAGCTCTACGTATATTTAAATCCGTATAATAAATCCGTAAAGGGTTTTGCTTCAAAACCAACTAATAAATTAGCTTGCACAGTTTATTGACGAAGAGGTCCACTTTAACTTGAGCTCAATTAATACCATAATACTTTGAACACTCTGGCTTAGCATGCGAACTTCGTTTACTTCACGCCACATTAGGTCAGGCGTTATAATTCCATTATAGAAAGTGCACAAGCAAGAGAAAATGTGATAGCCGACCGTGTTTTACCCGTGACACGTCAGAAGAAAAGATCAAAAGGCCCAACAAAAACCTATAAGTAATTCAGCATAAACGGTTCTATATCCCCTATTCTGTAGAGGTAGGAAATCCCTTAAATCCATTCTGGGGAAGCTCGGAGTGTCGCCGGGAGGGGAGGGGGTCGTCGCATTGACTGAGACGTATGCAAAGGGATCAATGAGATAAATTGCTCGCCGCTGTCACTTATTTCACGGGAAACTGGAGGAGAGAGGGTCGGGGGGGATTCACCCAGCTAATGGTGCGCATGGGCATTACCCACCCGCCGTAATTACGCCATTTACACCGTAAACAAAGACCCACTCGGTCCAGCGCCCCGCCAAAGGCTGGAGTCTGTCTAAAAATAAACTGACGTTGCAAATTGAAAATAACCCACGAAGGCAAAAATTTCTAGCATCTAAAAATGAATGACACCGTGATGGTGTCGTATTATTCCCTGACGATATAACTGGCTATTAAAACGTTATTCCCACGAATTATACCGTTATGAGACTACAAATAACCGCAAATTTATGTAGATGGCTATCAAGTGCTAGGTTACGTAAAACGTGTTTAAGACGGTGGCGGGGAGGGGGTGATAACACGGCAGTAGTGCCAACATCTGGGCCAGCTCCCGGCTCCAGCATAAACATCCCGATGTCGGCATCATGTCTTCATTTGCATGTTTTGGCGGGAAACATCGCCACCCGTGCACACCATGTCGATAGGCCCAAATTTATTCAAAGTAAGTATCTACCCTACGCTCGGAACAACGGACGCCCTTTACTGCCAATTTGCTTGCGATAATGGCTGAAACCGAAATGGGATCCAACCCGACCCAACAAAAGAATGATTCTCAACTATTCCGAGAAATTATTTTCATGCCGCATTGGTAGCGTTAGAAAAACATAGAATGTTCCAGCTACTTCTCTTCTCGGGAATAGTTACTGTAGAAGTCAGTAGTGTAGGGGGTGTTACGGCATTGCAATTTAATATCTCAAAGAACATTATTTATTTTTATAAAATAGGTATATCAGTGGGATGATGTGGGCTAAATAAGAAGAAGAAGAAGAAAAAGGTATATCAGGCTGTCAGACGTGGCAGGAACGCCTTTTTATAAGGTCGTTGATGCTCTTTCCACTCCATAACGGATACAGGCGTGAATCTATGTATTTCTATATGTTTTTTCTATTTCTAGAAATATTTCTGTATGTATTTCTCGTTCTTTTTTTGTGAATGATGGTTTCGCATCATCGCTATAAATAAATGGCTTGTATCGGATGTTGGAGTAGAGTGTTTGGACATTCAAAAGCGCAATCATGTTTGGTTGTCGTTTTCGTTGACGATATTGCATCGCTAGAATCGATACAGGACAATGGACGCTCGTTTGCGAGCTCCATAAAACTAAGATATAGCAATAACCCAGCTCATGTCTAGGGTATAATACCCGACGATTAAAAGCGTATTGTCCGTCGTAATCCCTAATCTATCGGCTTTTAAACCATAAAATATTTGTACCGCGAATCAAATTGGAAATATACGGGGTGTAAGAGAGTACTTCCATGCTGGACTGGGAGAGATAGAAAAACATAGAATATTCCAGCTGCCCTTCCTCCCGGGCATGCTGTAGAAGACAGCAAAAGGGACTCGAGGGTGTACTGTAATTTAGGCGATGGGCTGACAACCTGTCACTATGGCAATACACATTACAATCTAAAATTACCCTCAATTATTGTCAGACGCGGCGAAAGCGCCTTTTACGAGGCGTTTAACGCTCTGCCTACCCCGTAAGGGATAAAGGCGTGATTTTATGTATGTATGTATGTATGTATGTATGTAAGAGACAGCGTATCGAAAACTGATAGGAGTTGCTCAGACAGAAACTGAACAACTATCACCAGAAAATTCTTTCAGGTTTTTTTTGTTTCCATACAAATTGTCTGATCGAGGTGGTCATTTTGTATGTGAAGGTCTTTTTTTTTTTCGTCTTGAAATAATTTCCTGGTGAAGGATGTTCAGTTTCGTTGACTGAGCAACCCCCTATCATTTTGCATTAAGCTGTCCCTTACACCCGTTATAATATAAGCCATAAACTATTTATACCGTGAAATTAGAAATATGACCTAAGTGATCAGTTGTGGGTCAAAATAAACCATCTTTTAGGATTATCTGGAATTGAAAATAATTTTAAAACCCATTAATTTTAATTTTTCAATAGCTTTCTAAGTGAGTTTTAATGTCGGCAAATTCATCAAAATGTATGTTTACTGCCATTTAATCGTGGAATTGTTTTTATTGTATTTCCACTAAAATAATGGCGCTCGGGATTTAATTAAATTAAACGAAAATAAAATGGATGGTTTATGCTGTGACAAATTTCGCGATAATCCTTTAGTACTGTGAAATACAACATCGCGCGTCGAAAAATATTTGCCCGTTACAGGACGAGAGATAAATTAAATTGTTAATGTGAAAAAGAGCCATAGTTTTTGTCATCAGGATAATTGTATTTTATTCATACCGGGTGTAAGGGACAATGTCCCGCAAGCTGATAGGGGTTGATTAGTCAACGAAACTGAACAACTTTAACTGGAAATTCTTTCAGTGAAAATGACCACCTTGACCGGACCATTTGAATGGAAAACCAAATATATTTTTTTACTTCCTGAAAACATCCTGGTGAAAGTTGTTCAGTTTCATTGACTGAGCAACCCCTATTAGGTTGCGGGACGCTGTCCCTTACACCCCGTATAACAATATTGACTCCAGGGATATGCTTCAGCGTCAGTTGCAAATAAAATTAAGGCACTTAGGTAGCATATCTATTTCACAGGTATATTAGTATATGTATATTTCACACCAGAGTAAAACTTTAAAATAATTCCTTTTAACGTTTTCTAACTTCTTTGCTGAAAGTAGAGTCAACTCAAGCCTTTCATCTGAAAGATGGTCATAAAAAGGCATAAATATAAACATTAATATATATAATCACGCCTTTATCCCTAATGGGGTAGGCAGAGCGTAAACGACCTAAACAAAGGTCGTTCCGCCACGTCTGACAAAGTTTTTAGGGTTATTTAAGATAGATTTATAGGTATGTTGCTAGTGACAGATTGTCAGCCCATCGCCTAAATTGCAATATACTGATACCCTCGATTCCCTTAGCTGGTTTATACAGCATGCCCGGGAGGAAATGCAGCTGGCACATTCTATGTTTTTCTCTCGCTCCCACTCCAGCATGGAAGTTAGTATACAAACGTAAATATTTAATTACAGTTGTTTCCGAAAACTTGAGATTTCCCCAGTGGCATTTCCCCAAAAGCACATTTTTATAACATTAATCTACCTCTGTGACATGCAAACTTCTCGTTAAGCGAGCCATATTCATACATGTCATGTTATGTGTGACATGAGAAATGGTTTTCTATCCCATTAAAACGAAATAAAAATGTATTGTAAACATATTAAGAAACTATGCATGTAAATAAATAGGTACCCAAGAGAATTCATCCCGCTAAAGACTAGAAAAATAAAGAAAATTTACATCATACATACATACATACATATAATCACGCCTTTATCCCTAATGGGGTAGACAGAGCGTAAACGACCCAAACAAAGGTCGTTCCGCCACGTCTGACAAAGTTTTGAGGATTATTTAAGATAGATTTGTAAGTATATTGCTGTAGTGACAGGTTGTAAGCCCATCGCCTAAATTAGAATATACTGAAACCCTCGGATCCCTTAGCTGGTTTTTACAGCATACCCGGGAGGAAATGCAGCTGGCACATTCTATGTTTTTCTCTCGCTCCCAGGCCAGCATGGAAGAAAAATTTACATCGCCTTCTATAATAAAGTTTTGTCATGTTTTAATACTTACTTGTCATTGTTTTTTTTTTTTGTATCCTATTATATAATATAATTGGATATCCCATAACATGACATTTTGTACAACAGTTATTTACATTGTCAAATAATATTTTTGTTTTACCTATAGCATCATATTGGACTCTACATTTTATTTTACGTGGAAGCAAAGAATACGAATTCACATGGATCCTATACCGGGTGTAAGAGACAGCATCCCGCAAACTGATAGTGGTTGCTCAGTTAACGAAACTGAACTACCCATATTAGTTTGCATGACGCTGTCCCTTTCACCCCGTATAGTACACGTAAAAAGCAAAAATGAATTACTCAGCTACGGAAGTAATCCTACTGAAACTATACTCGTAAATGCGAAAGTTTGGATGTTTGAATGTTTGCATGTGTGGACATTTGGATGTTTGTTACTCAATCACGCTTCAACTACTTACTTAACGGATTGGGATGAAACTTGGCACTTATGTACTTTAGGTCCTGGAATAGGACTATTGCCACTTATCACGGCTAGAAATCTTAAATTTTCGCGGGAAATCGCATTTTACAATCTTCCATGCTAGACTGAGAGCGAAAGAAAAATATAGAAAGTTCCAGCTTCATTTCCTCCCTGGCATGCTGTAGAAACCAGCTAAGGGATCCGAGGGTTTCTGTATATTGCAATTTAGGCAATGGGCTGACAACCTGTCATTACAGCAATATACCTACAAATCTATCTTAAATAACCCTCAAAACTTTGTCAGAAGTGGCAGAGTGACTTTAGTTTAGGTCGTTTATTATAATACTAGCGACCCGCCCCGGCTTCGCACGGAAATCATCAGTGTTTCTCTGCTATATTATGTATGTATTATACATAAAAACAGTCCTCTTGAATCACTATATCCAATAAAAGAAACCGCATCAAAATCCGTAACGCAGTTTTGAAGATTTAAGCATACATAGGGATTTGTTTTATACTATGTAGTGATGCATAATTGCATATTAATCTTTAACTTTTGCGGGAAATCTAATTTTATGTACACAGTTTCGTGTGCGTCAGGCTAGTTTACTATAAATATAACTGACTCACGATATCCTCATCGGGAATCTGCCTAAAGAACTCTTCTATGTACTGTTAAGATAACCCACATACGTGTAATAGCCCTATAAAATGCCCTCATATACCAGATGACTAGTCAAACTTGCCCTTCTATCGTAAACTAGCTGCCGAGACCATTACAACCACTTTGGAGTGTAATCTTTAATTGCAGCGTTTAAGATAATGCAGCCCCTGATCTCACAAGATGAAGTCATTGCTTAGTTATCTTATAAAAGTTCTCTGCTCATTTCCGTTGCTCTTTGATACACCGAAACATGCACTTAATTTTTTTATACCGACTTAGTATAAAGTACTTGTTAGTATAAACACTTATCAATCACAACACAAGTAAAGACAAGTTTATACTTCAATGAAATATTTAACAGGTAATAATTTGTTTTATCCAATTATTATATTGACAAGCTCGTCACTAAACACAACAATCTATATGAGAGGTAAAACATACATTGTAGTATTTACTGAGAATAATTTATAATATTATGGTTTCTAGGTGGTGACAAGCCTATTAGTAAATCAATTTAAATGCCTTCACAGGCTCTACAGAGCAATAACTTTGGTAAGCTCATTAGTTTTGCATTGCACGTTTTACAACTAGGTTTGGTTCAAATTGAATGCTGTTCCTAATGGTTTCCAATGTTATTTACAAACTATTTTGCTATTTTAATTTGTGAAAAAATATATTAATTTATCTGCGTGGTTAAGATAGAGTTTACTAGGTACAGGAGAGCGAAACTTCGATGCTGGTCTGGGAGCGAGAGAAAAACATAGAATATGCCAGCTGCATTTCCTCCCTGGCGTTCTGTAAAAATCAGGTAAGGGATCCGAGGATTTCAGTATACTGGAATTTAAGCGATGGGCTGACAACCTGTAGCTACAGCAATATACCTACAAATATATCTTTAATAACCCTCAAAACTTTGTCACACGTGGCGGAACGAACTTTGTGGTCGTTTACAGTCTGCCTACCCTATTAGGGATAAAGGCGTAATTATATGTATGAGAGCGAAACATATACTGGAGTTTTTGAACCATAACGCAGAAAGAGGTTCAGTTTCATAAACTAAGACTTCCGCCAAGTTTCCTACTAGTCAAACCAGCAACCTTTTATGCATGGTCAAAATCACTCTTTTTGACTACTCTAATCAATAACTTCTGTATCTTTAACTCGATTATCTAAATCGAAAATCTAAATGTGCATTTGTTGAAAATTATGAATGAGATCCTCAATATTTTAGCCATCAGTTTTAAGTATAAACGTTTTGAATATTTTTAGCCAATCAAAATGCCTAGCCTTATGACCTCAAACCAAACCAGTAGTATAATTGGCTTTGTATGTAGTCTAAAAGATCTTTGTTTGAGTAAGCTCTTACAATAATGAGAGTGAAATAAAACACCTTGTCAGTCCGCTCATGTTTCGCACGATTGTCAACTTAGTGCAGCTCCTGATGGCCTCCTCAGGGGTGCTCGTAGTATTTTTTTTGTAAATTTTACGCCATGAACTGACAACCCGTCACTACAGCAATACACAGTAAGTTATTTCTTTGACGGCCTTCGAAACGAGGCGACCAAAACGCCTTCTGGTGAGGTCGTTGATGCTTTGACTTATTTTTAAGGAAACAAACTGTTTATGTTCGTTTAGTAAAAAACTGTGTTTTTTTCAATTAGCTCTTACAATCATGAGAGTGAAATAAAACACCTTCTCAGTCCGCTCATTAGTTTCGCACGTTTGTCAACTTAGTTCAGTCCAAATTGAATGCAGCTCCTGATGGCTCCCATTAAAACATTTTACGACCTCAGGGGTGCTCATTCCGCGTGTTTCAGCCACGCACGGTAAATTATTATAATTTTAATGTCCCGTGCATATGCATGAACCGTGAACTGAGTATTTACTTATGTGTTTATTAACAGATTGCGGTGACGTTTAATAGTTGAGCGCCGATATATTAAATTGAGAAATATTATTTATTTTGGATTACCAATATACGAAGATGTTTAAACTTTATACATTACATACTTATCTTAATATGGAGCATAATGATAGTTAAATTTAGTATCCATCGTCAAAAAATAAACCACGCACTAACATGTTTCAAGTACCTATCTTAGTTTATCTGCAAGCATAATTGTCTCCTCTGGGTTTATCAAAGGTTGACTGGAAGAGATTCCTTAACGGGATAAGTCCGCCTTTGTGCCACTACTGTTTTAATCTTCTTGTATTTTAGTTTTAAGATTTTTAAGGTGCAATAAAGAGCTTACATACATAAAACGTGCAGATAGAAACCCTATCATATCTTAGGGTTACCAACACCGTTAAACATCAAGTAGCATAAATAAATTAGCTGTTGGATAGTGTAGGATACTCGGAAACTTCAGTAGTGGACCACCCAGCGCATAGATAATGTTGCTAATGGGCGTCCACTGCAATCTGGTCTCAAGACAAACTTCTGCTCAACTCGCTCCCTCGTTTACGAGCGCGTTATCGGTTAAGGAGTTAGATAAGATGCATTCGGTGAAGTATGATCCAGAATGACAAGGATTAAACTAATATATCTTGGATGTTTAGCAAACCTGTATTATAAAAAACGTGTCTTCGAATGGCGACCATACATCGAAAGAGATGCGCTTTAGGAACGATCTGGTTTTCTAGGTTGCAGTAATTATGCCAAAATGCGAGTTGCACTGGATCATTATCATGGAAATCTTTGATGGACTACGCCTTTATCTTGCAGTAAACACCAATAAACATCAAGTAGCTTAAATAAATTAGCTGTTGGATAGTGTAGGATACCCGGAAACTTCAGTAGTGGACCACCCAGCGCATAGATAATGTTGCTAATGGGCGTCCACTGCAATCTGGTCTCGGGACAAACTTCTGCTCAACTCGCTCCAACGTTTACGAGCGCGTTATCGGTTTAGGAGTTAGGTAAGATGGTGAGATGCATTCGGTGAAGTTTGATCCAGAAGGACAAGGATTACACTGAACTTTCTTAGAAATTTTGCAAAGCTGTATCAAATATCCTCAAATAACACGTATGTTATAAAATTTAATTTAATACAAATCAGCAGAAATCAAAAGCGAAACATATTCTTAAATTTAAAGCTATCAAGTACAATATTGCTGTCCTTCATACATGTTATATTGTGGTATAGGGTGAAAAAATACTTCCGTGATAATTAAACCCAACTAAAAGTAAATATCTTTGGCATACAGGTTTTAAAAGAGAAAACTAGAAATTCATCAGTTGGATCGGCGAAGGTGCATTTTATATGGATGTGCCGATGTGTTTGAAGTCTAAACTCCGGAAGAAGGTGAATGTGGTCAACAACCCAACTTGACAAAACACCCCTTCCGGGCACTCTGTAAATTATTTATGGCTAGTACCAACTCTAGTAGGATATTATTGTTTCTGAATAATACATAAACTGCTAATGCATAATCGCCAGTTCTAAGAACAAAATATTCCTGTTGGCCAGTAGGTACAAGATGAGAATAAATATTCAAAGTGTTGTTTTAGGATTGTTCAACTGAGTTTGAGGATGAATTCGTAAATAAAACGTACAAAATGTAGGCAAAACAAAAACTGGGAAGAAAAATATTGATCAAAATAATATACTTAATCTATTTACCATAAAATAGTACCTACTTATTATGTTTTTTTTTATTTACTCTGGATCTTAGTAAAGTTCACTTTAATTAGACTTAACATAATGAGGAACTTTGATCAACTCTGAAGCAGAAACAGTTGCTGGTAGGAGGGCAGGATACCACAAAAACTACTATCAAATCCCCAACGAGTAACCGTTTCCACGCCAGAGCCCAATCAATGTTCTCTATACAAAAGATCCTTGTATGGCAGCCATATTGAAAAATGGTGGAATCGGAAAACGAACCAAAAGTAACGAATCAATACATCACCAACCTTTCACTTGCAAAATTTCAGCCTGACCGGAGCAACTCTTTTTTCAGACGCCATTTTGGATTTTTGTGAACACTGGCAGTTGCCCTCTATTATCTTCTAAGATATTTCTTCGAGCACTTTCTACCTATCTCTCATCGTTTAGGAGATATGCGTATTTTTTTTGTGTGGCGGCCATCTTTTTTTGCATAATTTCAATTTATTTTTTTCTGCTGAACGTGGGTTCGCCCAGGGTGTGCTCCAAAGTTAGTTCGAGGACCACCCCGCTATCTATGATAACTGGATATCTTTTTTCAAGATGGCTGCGAATCCATATAGTCCTCAACCACCTTTCTTTTAAGAAAAGTTAGATTAACCCATAATTCGTAAGTATGCCAATTTATACAACTACAGGTTCGATTCCCGCGACAAAATGCAGTAGGTATGACTGGGTATTTTTTTTCTTTTTTGTCCGTAATAGTCCGTTCACGCTCTGCCTACCCCATCAGACATAAAGGCGTGATTATATGTATAGTCCGCACGTAGGTAGGTATGTCATACAACGTTTTATAACATATTTGCGAGGAAATCAATTTAAAAAACAAACAAACAATACAGCTAAAAGAAAAAGCGCGCGGAAACATTTTCACTTGTTCACAAATTAGCAATGCGCGCGCATCAGTGCTTTGTTTTAAAGGCAAAGGCACAAAAACAGACAGTATTACTAATAAAGTAATTTAATATTTTTGTGTTTTTGTTACAGATAGTTGTATTTTATATTGAAAATCAATTAAATTAATAATTAAATGTTTAGTTATTATACGTAATCTCTCAAATTTACTTTTATTCATAAAATGTTGATCACTTTTGCTGACATAAAAACTCTTTGCTTAGATTTAAAAAAGTACCGACTGAAAGTACGGACCGTGCGTTTATCTTACTTAAAAAAAACTCGTGCGTTATACATTACATTATCGTACAAGTGTGTTTTACATTGCAATATCTGACTGCCTATGTGGTCTAGTGGCTAGCGCCATGGACTCTCGATCCGGAGGTCCAGGGTTCGATTCCCAGGGGAGAAATTCACAAAATTGATATTTGAGAATTTATCACTTTGTGAATTTTCCCCAGTTTGGTTAGGACATTGCAGACTGAATCACCTGATTGTCCGAAAAGAATAAGATTTCGTGCTTCGGAGGGCACGTTAAGCCGTCGGTCCCGTTTGCTGTCTTTGATAGTGGTCGTTAGTCAAACCATGTCAGAGGACTGATAGGTTTGCTACTAGGCGGTTTAAAAACTCTGACACAAGGGTTCATCGGGTCCATAGACTCGATATGATACCCACTCGACAGAAGAGAAGAAGATTGCAATAATACACAAGTGCGTAATGAGATACAATACGGTATTGAAATTGGTGAAATAAGAGAACCTTTACGAGAAAATGTGTTATAAAAATGGATAAAAGATTCGCAAGCTTTCCTCTGCCAACCATTCAATGCACAAGATGTTTACTGGGAACTATACTGATGTGTAAGGTATTCCAGTCTAGTCATTTGAAAGCCTCAGCTCACATCCTGACGCTTATTAACGCCACCTCCTTAATCCTGATAAATGGTTCTCGTACATTGGACCAGTCCGCTTGTTCTGTTTAATGGTTCATATTAAAAAGCTGCATTACTTCCATGCTGGACTGGGAGTGATAAAAAACATTGAATTTGCCAGCTGTATTTCCTCCCGGGCATGCTGTAAAAACCAGTTAAGGGGTAAAAGGGTTTCAGTCAAATCTATCTATACCTAACTCTCAAAACTTTGTCAGACGTGGCGGAACGACCTTTGTTTAGGTTGTTTACGCTCTGCCTACCCCATTAGGGATAAAAGCGTGATTATATGTATGTATGTCTCTTATATTTTACCACCTCGTCTGAATGAAATTAGTCCATAACCCGCTCAGCTCACATCCAAAATTTTGATTTAAAAAGTTGACCAACTTGCCGCTAAACCGTTTAGTGGCTCGGCTACCGTAAGTCGAGTTAGCCGTATCGAGTTAATCGAATCGCCCTTTAGCTGGCAACCCTGTGCTGTAAATAGACTGCAATGTATGTCGATAAAATTGTATAACTTCTTCCCTAACACCATTAGAAACCTTTCCAAAAATTAATTTAAGTACGCGCTCTCTGACATTTTATTTAATAATTGTTTTTATAATTCAGACGATTTTTTTAATTTTAATGTCTTATGTTAATTATTATTAATGTTACATTTTCGTTACCTTGACAATTTTATTATATGTTATATTATTAATATAATGCTACTATTCATTTAATTTGAATTAACTACTTAAGATTTGCACGCTGTTGTTGCAGTTGTTAAGGAGATCTTTATAATATTAACCATCTTTGTACACCCTATCCAAGCAAATAAACGATTCTGATTCTGGAAATGGTAGTGATGGTCCAGGATCAGGTGAAAAGGGAATTTGCGTAGGCGTTTAAAAAGGATCGCAAATGAAAAAGAGAGACTGATAAATCTTACAGCGTAACATTTGCAGAAGGATATAATTATGTATAGTATATACCGATTATGTGTATCGTTCATAGATATAGCTATCGATTCGTAGAGCGCATTATTTAACTTAATCTTTACTTAAATTATTGGCGTCCCTTTCTGTTCTCACATGACAGAAAACTACGCGTATACATTAGTTAAGTCGTGATTTTTGCACGAATAGGTACCATTGACATAGATAATTACGTACGTTTTAGCTTTGGTCCGACTTCAAACACATGACAAAATCAGAAGATGCAAAATACGAGTTTAGGATATATTTTGATTCTTCACCTCAAACTACATCGTTGCTCTAAAATAAGTACAATGATGATATTTGTCAGTCGTTGTACAAAAGGGTGTAAAGAATCTGAAATGATGATTGTCTCTTTCCAAAGTTTGATGAGCAAATATTATTTACTGTCTTACTATACCGTCATATTTGTCATCTTAGTGAAACCCAGTCTAAATCTGAAGAAGAGTGTAGAATAGGAGCCTAATCAAAACCTATAACGCAGATCATGGCTTTCTATTGTATCCGAAGTTATGACTGTTTCTTTCCCAATATTATTTATTATTGATTGTCTCTTTCCGAAGGTCGATGAGCAAATATTATTTACTGTCTTACTATATTGCATATTTGTCATCAAATCCGAAGTGTAGAATAGGAGCCTAATCGAAACCTATAACGCAGAGAATGGCTATAAATAGAATCCTAAATGATGATTGTCTTTTTCCGAAGGTCGATGAGCAAATATTATTTACTGTCTTACTATATTGCATATTTGTCATCAAATCCGAAGTGTAGAATAGGAGCCTAATCGAAACCTATAACGCAGAGCATGGCTATAAATAGAATCCTAAATGATGATTGTCTTTTTCCGAAGGTCGATGAGCAAATATTATTTACTGTCTTACTATATTGCATATTTGTCATCAAATCCGAAGTGTAGAATAGGAGCCTAATCGAAACCTATAACGCAGAGCATGGCTATAAATAGAATCCTAAATGATGATTGTCTTTTTCCGAAGGTCGATGAGCAAATATTATTTACTGTCTTACTATATTGCATATTTGTCATCAAATCCGAAGTGTAGAATAGGAGCCTAATCGAAACCTATAACGCAGAGCATGGCTATAAATAGAATCCTAAATGATGATTGTCTTTTTCCGAAGGTCGATGAGCAAATATTATTTACTGTCTTACTATATTGCATATTTGTCATCAAATCCGAAGTGTAGAATAGGAGCCTAATCGAAACCTATAACGCAGAGCATGGCTATAAATAGAATCCTAAATGATGATTGTCTTTTTCCGAAGGTCGATGAGCAAATATTATTTACTGTCTTACTATATTGCATATTTGTCATCAAATCCGAAGTGTAGAATAGGAGCCTAATCGAAACCTATAACGCAGAGCATGGCTATAAATAGAATCCTAAATGATGATTGTCTTTTTCCGAAGGTCGATGAGCAAATATTATTTACTGTCTTACTATATTGCATATTTGTCATCAAATCCGAAGTGTAGAATAGGAGCCTAATCGAAACCTATAACGCAGAGCATGGCTATAAATAGAATCCTAAATGATGATTGTCTCTTTCCGAAGGTCGATGAGCAAATATTATTTACTGTCTTACTATATTGCATATTTGTCATCAAATCTGAAGTGTAGAATAGGAGCCTAATCGAAACCTATAACGCAGAGCATGGCTATAAATAGAATCCTAAAAGATGATTGTTGGCTAAGCATTGGCCGCTTGAAAACTCTGACCTAATCTAGGATTGGATCTGGGTTTCCGTCTGGGTTGCGGAGGTCAGATGGCAGTTGCTCTGTGTAAAAACCAGTACCCTCGTTCAATCCCCTAGGGGAAGAGACAATCTATCCATCTCCATCTCCCTAGCCTAATCTAGATAAGGTAACCAACCCCGTGAGATACGGCATAAGGTTAGGGAGATGGAGATGGATAGATTGTCTCTTTCCGAAGGTCGATGAGCAAATATTATTTTCTGTCTATTGCATATTTGTCATCAAATCCGAAGAAGTATAGGAGCCTAATCGAAACCCATAACGCAGACCATGGCTCTAAATATACCCCTGGTTCATATTTAACATCAGCCGGCCCCAGTTTCCGGACAACATTAATGTTACGCTCTCCAACTTGCAACGATAAGCCCGAAGCTTAATTGAAATAGTCGGATGACTCAATAAGCCAATATTCTAGAATATTCTCTCTGGTTCTTCGCCTAGTTTGTGAACTAAAACTAACGTGCGGAGTGTGTTGAAATTTTCAACCCAAAATGGCCGCTGTAAGAATTTTCAAGTTGAAAACTGACAAAACTTGTCAGACGTAATGAAAATATCCTTTTATAAGGTCGTAGATGCTCTGCCTACCCCGTTGGTATACAGTAAATATATACTCACGTAAATTGAATGTTATTTTTTGGGGTGGAATAAATCAGTGAATCGGAAATGATAGTTTAAATCCAGAGTTTAAAGCGTTTTAAAGCTTTACAGTTATAGGCAAGTCGAAGTTTAAAATATTTTATAATACTAACCTGCATTTTTTTCTTGCAAAGTACGAGTCGATTCCAACATGTGACTGCAAAATATTTTATCTTAAAAAACATAAAATAAGGACATATTTTATTTCATGTCATCAGTTCACTCATGCTTGTCTCAGCCTTGTTACCCACTTGACAGGTTTGCCAGTCAATTTAACAACGGTCATTTTAACATGAACATCTCATAACTCATACCATTTAACCAGCCAAATGATGACAAGGTGAATAATATAAAAAGAGCACAATTGAAAATCGAGAATGAGGACCGTGTTAACCGCAATGCACCGCTTCACAAGATGTGAACAAGGTTTTAGGGTTCTTTGGCTGAATTGTTCAGACCATAAATTAGTGAAAATCTTGAACTGGTTCAACCTGCTTACTGACGGACTTATTAAGTAAAAAAATTCCCACTTCTATGGACCAAGTAACTAATTTTAAAAGTGTCTAGAGATCAATGAATGAGATATTGAAGTAAATTCTTTTGAAAAAACTTCTTTTGAATTAAAGAAGCATATATGATGCATAAGAGTTGTTTAAAAAAAGACCAAAACATCTGAAGATCTTTGAACTGAAAAGAGTTCTGATGTTTTTTTAAAGACTTCCTGGTTACTGCGAAATATGCTAGGTGGGACGGACTTACATACATACATACATATATTCACGCCTGTATCCCTAATGGGGTAGGCAGACCGTAAACGACCTAAACAAAGGTGTCCCGCCACGTCTGACGGACTTCTAGGTATTTATGTGTTTTTTATAGACGTCTGTGGCTACTCAATTATTTTTTGTTTAGAGACCGAAATACCAACAAACTGTATTTCACAGAACTTGCAAAATGCGAGCTTTGACGATTACCACTGTTCCCATTTTGGCGTCCGGTATTTTTATGAAATTCCCGCATTTGTCTGTCGTCTGTCAGTTGGTGCTTTAATTGAATCGCGTGTCAGACTCGTGATATACGAGTGACGCACCGCACAGCCGCCGACGGCCACCGACGGCCAACGGTCAGACAATTAATCTATACTAATAATACAAAGAGAAAATATCTGTATTTTTGTATGTTTGTACCGAGTAAACTAAAAAAAACAATGAAGAGTTATGTTCATCGTGAATATGTAGGTTACCTTTTACCTCGGGAAAATACAAAAAGCCACGTGTTCAATATTCTCGTTTTGACATCCAGTATTTTTATGAAATTCCCGTATATTTTGTCTGTCGCCTGTCAGTTGGTGCTTTAATTGAATCGCGTGTCAGACTCGTGATATACGAGTGACGCACTGCACAGCCGCCGACGGCCACCGACGGCCACCGACGGCCAACGGTCAGACAATTAATCTATACTAATAATACAAAGAGAAAATATCTGTATTTTTGTATGTTTGTACCGAGTAAACTAAAAAAAACAATGAAGGGTTATGTTCATCGTGAATACGTAGGTTACCTTTAACCTCGGGAAAATACAAAAAGCCACGTGTTCAATATTCTCGTTTTGGCATCCAGTATTTTTATGAAATTCCCGTATATTTTGTCTGTCGCCTGTCAGTTGGTGCTTTAATTGAATAGCGTGTCAGACTCGTGATATACGCAAAGAATAGCCGCCGACGGCCACCGGCGGCTGACGGTCAGACAAATTAATCTACGCCAATATTATAAAGAGAAATGATTTGTATTTTGTATGTTTATACCCAGTAAACTTAAATACTATTTGACCGAGGGCTAAATATTTTTCACCATTAGAAGGCTAACGTTAGAGACTGAAGTGGGATTGGGCCGGACATGTCGTTCGCATGAATCCTGAAAAATGGACGAAAGCTGTCACCGAGTGGATCCCGGAGGACGGTCACCGACGACGGGGAAGACCCCGTAGAAGATGGCGAGACGACCTAGATGCTTTCTGCGCACAATGGCTGACAGAAGCTGCAAACAGTGACGCCTGGAGAGATAATGGAGAGGTCTTTGCCCAGCAGTGTGACGATTTATAGGCTAAAAAAAACTTCACCGTGAGTAACATACGAATATCTGATTCCCACGGGGAAACTCATTCACAGAACTAAAGTCAGGACTGACACCGGGATCCTGAAATAGGTACAATTTAAAGTGCAAGGTGAAACTTTGAAAAAAGAACTGGCTATAGTGTAGAATCGCTCTGGAGAATGAGGCAACTTTTCACCACGGGACTTTACGGGAGAATATCTCATTCGTATAAAACATGTTTTTACGCGGATCAACAAGATAGCTTATTAAGCCGAGAGTGAAACCGCGGGACAGTAAGCTAGTCCCACATAAACAATTATGGAAGACCGATTTATATCCGATATCCGATAAATTCGTCGTCGAATGCCAGCAGTCCGAAGCACCACATTTAAAACGATTTAAAATGGTGACAATTTAATCGAACTTATTCTTTACGAGTCCATTTAAAAACGCCCGAGGTGGCTTTTATCAATAAAAAATGGTGAGTGTTACTCGGTCTTAGTCATGTAATGTTCTTTGCTTTCACCTAGTTATAGGTGTTACACCATTTTTTATTACTTGTTAAATAAGATAAGATAAACCTGGAGTTTTACAGCAATGGGAAAGAAATGAAAGCGAAAGTCTGACCAAACCTATAACTAGTACTTACGTACGTACTAGTACTTACGTACTTACGTAAGAGAAAATATTTTATATTTTTATAATTTCTTCCATGCTGGCCTGGGAGCGAGAGAAAAACATAGAATATGCCATCTGCTTTTCCTCCCGGGCATGCTGTAAAAACCAGCTAAGGGATCCGAGGGTTTCAGTATATTGCAATTTAGGCGATGGGCTTACAACGTAGTGATACAGCAATATACTTACAAATCTATCTTAATTAACCGTCAAAACTTTGTCAGACGTGGCGGAACGACCTTTGTTTAGGTAGTTTACGCTCTGCCTACCCCATTAGGGATAAAGGCGTGATTATATGTATGTATGTAAGAGAAAATAAACGTTCTCGCAATTGGGTGTATTTCAGCTCATTAAATCATTATTGCACTGCTACAGCATAGGATTTTTTTTCTATACGAATGTTCTAGTATTATTACATACTAGCATTAAATGAGTTTTACCTGGCAACAAAATGTTTTCCCGTGTAAATTGTCTTAATTCCAGGGTCCTACGTAGGTATAAGTGTGCTAAGTTTCGTCCCAGTTGGTCCTGTAGTTGACGTAAAAAAAAACAATCGTTATCATGGAACACTTGTTATAGCTAAGCTTCCAATATATTCGAAAATCAAAAAACTATTTTCCATATGTTTAGTATTATTGTAATATTTACATGTACTATATTTTTGAACTCAGAATTTACTCATATTTCATATGGTATCCTATGGATGGAAAAACAAAATCATTTTTTCTATCACTAACACATTTTTATTTTACCTCAACTTCTAGATGGAATTTCGAAAAATACGAAACATGAATTGGTGCAGTTGTTTTTACGTGGCACACGAACAAACATACAGACAGACAAAGATTCCAAAAACGGTTACTTTGACTTATATCCCACTTTTTGACTTTTATTATTTGTACAAAAGTTCTGTGTGAGGGCCCTGGAAGGTCTGGCACAGATTGATTCATGCAAACCATTGTTTGGAAAATATAAAATCCTACCACTTCCGTGTCTCTATGTTAAGGAAGTTGTAAAGTTCGTAAAGAAAAAATATGGCGCTATATGAATCTAAACGGAAACTTAACCATAACTTGAGAGGAAATAACAACGTTCTTCATTCTGGTACAAAATCAGATTTTTATCATAGAAGTATATTTTACATGGCTGTAACATACATACATAATATCACACCTTTATCCCTAACGGGGTAGGCAGAGCGTAAAAGACCTAAACAAAGGTCATTTCGCCCGTCTGACCAAGTTTTGAGGGTTATTTAAGATATATTTGCAGGGTATATTGCTGTAGTGACAGGTTGTCAGCCCATCGCCTAAATTACAATACACCGAAACCTTCGGATCCCTTAGCTGGTTTATACAGCATACGCGGGAGTAAATGCAGCTGACACATTCTATGTTTTTCTCTTGCTCTCAGGCCAGCATGGAAGAATGAAATGTTACATGGCTGTAACAATTTATAATTCTATTTCAGATGAATTTAAAGAGCTAGATGAAAATAAGCTCAAACAAAAATTAACTGCCGGGTTACAAACTAGATTATTTTATAGTGTAACTGATTTTTTGAAGAACCGTGGTAAATTAGTATAGAGTATTTTATTAGGAAATATGTAATAGACATTTTTAACCATTGTTATAACATTTATAACATTTTATAACTGCCTCCGTGGTCTAGTGGCTAGTGCCATGGACTCCTGATCCGGAGGTCCTGGGTTCGATTCCCAGGGGGGAAACACAAAAGTTGATATTTGCAAATTTATTACTTTGTGAATATTTCCCCAGTTTGGTTAGGACATTGCAGGCTGAATCACCTGATTGTCCGAAAAAAAAAAGATTTCGTGCTTCGGAGGGCACGTTAAGCCGTCGGTCCCGGTCTCTGTCTTTGATAGTGGTCGTTATTCAAACCATGTCAGAGGCCTGATAGTTGTGCTACTAGGCGGTTTCAAAACTCTGACACCAGGGTTCATCGGGTCGATAGACTCGATACCCACTCGACAAAAAAAAAAAAAAAAAACCACTGAATGACACTGTATTTATAATTAATACATATAATCACGCCTTTATCCGTAAAGGGGTAGGCAGACCGAAAACTAATTAAAAAAAGGTCGTACCACCAAGTCTGACAAAGTTTTGAGGGTTATTTATAATAGATTTGTACGTATATTGCTGTAGTGACAGGTTGTCAGCATATCGCCTAAATTGCAATATACAGAAACCCTCGGATCCCTTAGCTGGTTTTTACAACATGCCCAGGAGGAAATGCAGCAGGCACATTCTATGTTTTTCTCTCGCTCCCAGTCCAGCATGGAAGATTCTCTCCAGTATAGAAGATTTATAATAAATAATTTATATAACCGACATTTTATAGGTATTTTTAAGTATGGCGTTATTTTACTGACATTATTATTATCAACCTTTTGGTGTAAAATTTATTATTATTTTTTCAACAATGGAGAATTATCATAATGTTGTTATTTTATAAATTTTCATGAATTTAAATTAATTATGACTTATTTGCTGCTTGTAATTTAGCTAAAATTAATTCCATTTAAAATAAAATAAATTGCAATTATTGTAACTAATGTTAGTAAAACACAACTAAATAATCACACGTAATAAGATCTGCCGATACTGCAACCTTTAATCTTATCGACATGTAGTCGTACCCAGCGCTGCAGTATCGGGGAGTCCCAGCGGTCTGCGAGTGCGCGCTAAGCAATAAATTATTTGAATTTTGTTTTTGTTTTTTATAGATACTGATAGACGCGTAAAAAATTGATAAAAGTACTTACGTTTTTTATACGTATGTATACCTACCCTGCTAGGACCAGCCAGTATCCATTCGCCTGAGATTTGGACTAGGAGTTTCCTCGGTGTTGTTTTCCCAAAGGAACGGGCCGCTGAGTTCCAGTAAACTCGATCATCAACTTTAACGACCCTCCAACTTTAGACATTAAGCTTTCTCTTTCACGTAGCTACCAATATTTTGATTACACATAGTAACCGTGAATATTTAACAACACAAGTTGTAGGTTTGTTTAAGAGGAAATGTTTTGTTAAAGACGTGCGGGAAAAAGTTTTTTAAATTCCTGGTAGCGGCGTAACCTTTAATGTTGGACCTCAGCTTCCACCCACATGTTTAAAGAATAATGAGTGATAATTAATTGTGCTGTTTCCAGGTAGATATAAAAGACAAAGACATTTTCTTAGCTGCCGAGTGGGACGAAAGACAGTTTTCGTCTTTGAACATCGAGAGTAAGGCTCGAATTTGTAAAACGATCTCAAGATTGAGAGCAATATTAAGTATGGATTTGACAGGCTCTTTTGTACTGAAAAGTCATTGCCGAAACGATCTCAAACTAGGTGTCAGTGTCAAGTACTGTTTATAATTACGGGCCTACTTAGACCAGCGGGACTCTTCAGACCAGAAATTCGTGGTAGGTAAGGCATTCGCTGTCGCAAAGATAGCTATAAGTGAATACAGGTAAAAATAGCAGTACCTATCAGATGTAAATCCACATGCACTCTGAGTGTGCTAATTAGTAAGGGGTTACTCGCAGTAGTGGACTGTGGTGGCTGGTCAAATAGTAAAATCACCATACTTACTATTGCTGGGACATCTTTATTTGGCAATAGATATCCTGCAAATAGAATGCTATTTTAAATGTAAGTTTTTTAAATTCCGTCTGATCTCGAAACAACCACAGCTCTGATGTTGACTAGCGCTTTTGTGCATAAATCATTTTTCAGCAGCAGGCGTCGATGGCGGTCGGCAGACGTCCAGACTCACCGACATAAAACTTGTCACATTTTATGTTTCTTATAATCTTATAACGACGACGTGTGAAATACAAGACCGAAATAAATATAAAATCACCTCAAGTTGAGCCTTTTTATAACTCGGCAAATAAGTCATTGTCAGAACTTCAGAGTTTATTCTCCATGATCGCGTCGTAAAAGTAAGCGCGGCTTTACGTCGACCTTTATTGAAATAGGAATGTTTTATTGTTGTGTACATTTTTCTTTCATATTTGTGGACAAAAGGAATTACGACGTTTATAGACTGTGCGTGCGGACGTAAATAAATAGGCTTCGTCCAATTTGTTTGACAGCTAAATAATAGAGATAAGTCATAATCCAAGCAGAGTCTTGAAAATAAGCGGAGCTCCTAGCTATTCCTATTGAGACTAAACTTTATGCAAACAATATAAAGCAGACAAATTGTTCAATTTGCTAACAGGAGTTTGCTACTTCGAGTTTTCATAATATTAATATCTCGTGGCGTTGCAGGTGAACAGACTCTACAGCGCGAAGAAACTTACCTGAGACACGAAAACTAGGAAATTTAATATTCCCTTGGCATTTGCTTTACCTCATATCTGGCTGACTCTGATGAAACGGCTTGAGCCAACAGCTCGTTCTTCACAGTGATATGTCAGGCAAACTCGACAGCACTCTAGCAAACGACTTAAACGAACATGATTTTAGAGAGATTCATTTTTGTTACTCTCCAATTTGTTATAAGCTAACCTCGTAAAGTAAAAGGATTCTTTGAAATTTTACACGGAAAAATGTGTAAGTTTGTGTTAAAGAGGAAGGGGATACCCCACTGTAGGGGTACCTAATTGCTACCTATGGATCTAAATCTGTTTTTTTTTTTCGAAATATCTATAATGGGTGTCTTTTCCCTGACAGTTTTCCTGAAAACACATATTTTCTTGGGTGTTGCTCATGTAGTCAACCAAATTAAAATTTTGTATTTGGAAGAAATTATTTACCCTCATAAAAGTTGTCTAATTTCGTTGACTGAGCAACAACTTTTAAATCATTCTTTTGGGAAGTCAGAGAGAAAGTTCGAGAAACTAGGCATGTAACAAGGTAATCACATGATACAGGTAACCACTATCCAATCAATTAGAAAAACCTCTTTTCCGAAATACGAAACTCTGCCTAGAGCTTGTATTTCTAACCAGTTCAAATGTAGTTAATAATTAACTTTTCCAGATTGTTCTAGTACCTTACGATTACCGTTTAATTAAAATGCTAATAGAAAATGGTCGAGAAAGGGGGTTAAAACAATTAGTCAAGTCAAGTACCGTTGTACGTAAAACCACATAAACTAAACCTTTTTTAAAACGACTAGTTTTTTTACGGTAATGATTACCCTACGTAACAATATTTTTTATGAACGTATTTTTTGTATAATAAAATAAATACTTATGGTTCTCTTAAATCCTATTCGATAGTAAAATAAGGAAGTACTAATTAGCATAAAGTCCACATCTAATCCGATCATTTTACCGTGGAAGAGTATCAAATAGAGGCAAACAAAATCCTTCCATACATAATTGTCTGACCAACGTGGACATTTTGTTTCGAAAAGTATTTGTTTTTTAATCCCCGAAAGTATTTCCTGGTGATAGTTGTTCAGTTTCGTTGACTAAGCAACTCCTATCAGTTTGCAGGACGCTATCCCTTACACGCCGTATATGCAATTTTTCATGTTTTTATAATATTAGTAGGATAATATCAGTTCCATTTGTCACATTTCCTTGAAGGATATAAACTTGGTTGTTCGTCCCAAATGGCTTCTTTGTGCAATATCGTGGTGACATATAAAATTCATATCCCTTCATAATAAAATGGTAACTGACGTATTACAGAGCAAAAGGTGGAGGTAAATAATCTACTTAAGAGTTATATTGACTGTAATAATATGCGTAAGCGGATGGTGCTTCCATGCTGGACAAGGAGTGATGGAAAAACATAGAATGTGACAGCTGCATCTCCTCCCGGGCGTGCTGTAAAACTAGCTTCGAGGGTTTCAGTGTATTGCAATTTAGGCGATGGGCTGACAACCCGTCACTTCAGCAATATGTATAACCCTCAAAACTTGTCAGCTTTGACGTGATCTTTGTTTAGGTCGTTTTTACTATGCCTACACAATTAGGGATAAAGGCTTGATTTTGTGCATATAGAGTTAATTGACTGTAATACTATGCGTAAGCTAATCTTTATATTATTTGGTCGTAAGGTTGTAACTAGTTTTCCGCACAGCGGTTACATAAGTACCTACATGCATAAAATCACGCCCATGCTTAAAGGTAAATGTTCTAATAAAAGCTGTTTTCGCATTGTCTGACAAAGTTTTGGGGTATTTTAGATTATACGTGGGACACTCAGAAAGATTTGCGACACTAAAAAAAATTGTTCTACAGGTACATATATTTTTATTAAATCTTTTCAAAGTACTCTCCACCAGCCTCTATACAAAGATTCATGCGTCTGAACCAGTTTTCAAAACACTTTTTCCAGTCCGCCGTAGACACCTCGTTTACAGCCTGCTCGAACGCAGCCAGCGCATCTTCCGGCGACGAAAATTGTATCCCCTTGAGCTGATTTTTTATTTTTGGAAATAAAAAGAAGTCACACGGTGCTAGATCAGGGCTGTAAGGAGGGTGACCCAGGAGTTTGACTGGTGTGCTGTCCAGGAAGTCCCTCGTTTTGAGCGCGGTGTGTGCAGGCGCATTGTCGTGGTGGAGCAGTAGTCCGCGGAGCCCTGTGTTTGGTCGCTTGTTGCTCACAACAGAAAAAACTTCTGGTAAACATTTGGTAGTATACCATTCGGCGTTAATGCTTCTTTGATCTCGTAAGGGAATTGAGGCCAAGTGGCCAGTCAAATTAAAAAAGCTGGCGATCAAAATCTTCCCCCCGCTTCGAGATCGCTTCACTTTGGTAGGCGTTGGTTCATTTTGAAACACCCAAACTGTCGACTGGCGCTTGGTTTTTGGATCGTATTGATAAATCCATGACTCATCACCTGTTACGATGTCGTAAACACGCCGAGACGAGCCTGCTTCAAATTTGTTCAGCATATCACGGCACCATTCCACCCGGGCCTGCTTCTGAGCGTTGGTGAGGTAGTGCGGCACCCAGCGCGATACTATCCTCCTCACGCGAAGATGCCCGTGTAGAATCTCGTGAACGCTTCCCGATCCAATCTTTAATATGTGCTGAATCTCCTGATATGTAATACGCCTATTATCTTGGATTAAATTTTTCACTGCTAGCACGTTTTCTTCCGTAATAGCCGTCAAAGGGCGACCGCTTCTTTCTTCATCCCCCAAGGTTGGTCGACCGCGCCTATATTCGTTATACCAACGATACACGGTTGCCTTGGAGGGGCTTTCATCCATAAATGCCATTTGAAGTCTATCGAACGATTCATCCGGTTTCAGGCGACACTTGAAATCGTAAAAAATCATAGCTCTAAAATGTTCCCGGCGCAGATCCATTTTTCAGTAAGACACGATACTTTGAATTGGCTCGCAAAAAATGTGGAGGGAAATTTTGAAAATGGAACACACATATTTTTACTTACAAGTAATCATATTTTCAAAAAAGATTCTAACCGGCCAGTCTGCCATATATAAAAACTATTTATCGCAATACTTTCTGAGTGGCCTGGTATAGAGACGGTGATCAAGCAGTACATACAGGGTTAGGGCGTTTGTACACTCAATCCATATTAGATTCGTATCCTTACCCTTCATTTGGGGTATGGGTCATGGGTTTTCGAAGACATCTATTGTATGGCTACATGGTGTAATCTCCTTAGTCTATGAGAAGAAACACGACGTATGACGTCACGCTCGCGCGCTGTCAGTCGAAAGGCCAGTGCGGGTCGGCCATTTGAACTGGTGTTTACGTTTTCTTAGTGAACCTACGAAATATTGTATAAAATGATAACTGTTTTGTTGAAATTTACAATAAAATATTGTTGTTCAACCCCGCAAGCCGTCGTCTTATTATATTCTCTCTTTGTGAAAATTTATCAATTTTATTGTCTTTTCTAGAAATAATATTTTAGTTTTCTAGGAATATTAGACTGTGCAAACAAATCAGAACGTGAAAAGTTATCAATATTGTCCCAAGCAATTTCTCCAACGACAATTACCAGTAAATGACTATAATTTCCCGACAACCGTTCTGAAAGGCCCGGTGTTCAGGGGTAGTTTCTCATTGCTCCACAACGCATACTTAGTTCTAAAAAAGCATTGATTGAACTACAGTCCAATACCAGGTGTAAGGGCGTCCCGCAAACTGATATGGGTATCTCAGTCAACGGCACTGAACTATCACCAAGAAAATCTTTTAGGAGATGACAAAAAATTACTACCCATACAAAATGACCACCTTGTTCAGACAATTTGTATGAAAAACCAATATATTTTTTAAACTTCCTGAAAAAATCTGCTGATAGTTGTTCAGTTCCGTTGACTGAGCAACCCTTATCAGTTTGCGGGACGCTATGCCTTACACTCCGTATTTTTTAAATATAATTATTTTCCCGCATTCTAATGTTAGCGTAGAGTTTAGCAAAAAAATTTTTACATACATATAATCACGCCTTTATCCCTAATGGGGTAGGCTGAGCGTAAACGACCTAAACAAAGGTCGTCCGCCACGTCTGACAAAGTTTTGAGAGTTATTTAAGATATATTTTCAGGTATATTGCTGTAGTGACAGGTTGTCAGCCCATCGCCTAAATTACAATATACTGAAACCCTCGGATCCCTTAGCTGGTTTTTACAGCATGCCCGGGAGGAAATGCAGCTGGCACATTCTACGTTTTTCTCTCGCTCCCAGACCAGCGTGGACATTTTTTACTCTTGACATTATTGGAATTCGGTAGAACTATGCCCTATCGTAAAACGCGAAAGAAATGATAAAACCTCTAAAAAATACAGTTCACAAAATTAAAGGTCATTCTTTTTTAAGTTTTTGATGGTGTGATGCATGGCTGCCCCGGAGAATACACTTTTTAGTTACATAAAAATACATATGAACTAAAAAAATTAGATTGATTCGTGGGAAAGCTGAACACAATTATGGAGTATTATGGAACTACCCGTGTCCGGTAGCGGGCCTCTGACAGGCACCGCCCCGCGGCTAATTGCCGCCTTCTTGTTTATTTACGCGTAATACCAACATTACCAACTACCGATACTAAAACGGTTTATACCACCTCATGCTGTAGAAATCTGAGTCGGCTGCGGTGACAAAATAAGATATTAAACGTAGTTTTGCTCGTGTTTTCACTAGCGCCACTTCGCTCTAGGAATGTTTTGAAATTATCTTCAACAAAAGACATCAACGCGAACCCCATTAGCATTTTTCTTCTTGAAAGCATGCAATAAAAGTTTTAGTGTCAAATAACTTACCTTTTATTGCGGCTTCAATTATCTCGATATTCCGTAGCGTCAGCAATACAGGCTCGACCACCAGACTTAGCTTTAAAACGCCTTCTTCGCGCTTCTTCTCCGTTAGAAATATCGCATAAGTGCGTACACGCAGTGGCGGGCAATTCACACGCGGACCTTCGACCAGAACCGTTGCATCGGAGAACTTGATTGATTTAGCACTACTGAACCTCACCTTGACACCGACATCATTCAAATCACCTTTCAGCACTCGACGAATATTCACTTTATAGACCTTAGTGCCGTTACGCGCCGACGACACTCCATAGACTTTCCCAGTGAAGACGTACTTGGATAACAAAGTAATACGTTTTAGGACAACCCTGTCGTACGTAACACTTGTATTGCACGAGCGAATGAAGCGTTCGTGGAGAGCTTTATTGTTTCCGGGCATTCGCACGTCCGTATTAACGAGGTTCAACAGGAATGTCAAGAAAGCGACGCCCAGGACACGCATGGTGGCGTTTTATTCGTTTTGTACGGTCTCGTTTAATCTGCACATCTGTCACACGCGATAGGGAGGAACGTGATGCGGAACTGGCGATAGATCGTAACATAAAGCGTGCGCGCGAGCGCAGGGCGCGCCGGAGGCTGTGCGGCTGCGCCGGATCGCACCCACTCACTCCAGATCGTTCACCTACCCCACATATTTACATACTGATTGGTCCCGCGTAAATAACACCACGCTGTAATAGGACACTCGGTGATTGGATGAGACGTTTATCGTCGACACTATCTTGATTTGTCGCGCGAACGAACCAACTAAATGCTTCCTTCTCCGCGTCTTTATAGGACAGCCATTTGTTACCCCAACGTCTCTATAAAATGTAATCTAGTACGGGGATGGCCATCTTCGTTATTATAAACAAATAAATTGGTGCTGTAAAGCCTTCGATACGCCGACGTCCCGGTTGTTATTACAAAATTATGTTTTTACACCACCTATATTTAATGGATATAACTATAAATTTCAGGCTTGTAAACATTAAATAAAACAATCACAGATAAAGTCAAAAGCTTCGAGTGAAATCGTTAAACATTATGAGTCATATCGACACCGTAGTTGTAAATCACTGTAATTATAGGTGGAGCCTCTACTTCATAGTACATCAGACATCTAATACCCAATCTATTTTTAAAACGAAACTGAAAGCATAGGCAGAATGAGATAATAAATTACCAACTTTCTGCCAGGCGGAATGACAGGCATATCAATCATGCAGCAGTAATGAGTACAAGCTGAAAGACTGTTTTGCGTAGCGTGCAGTTATTAAAGTCTGCCGATAAATATTAGTCAGTCAATCTGTGCCGGGGGCACTGTGCCGTAGTGCCGTAGTGCCGGTGCCGCAAAGTCATTATCGAGAGGCAGCAAACGACATCAAAAATCAATTTGTTTCTTGTCAGTCCATTCCAGCCCGACTCTAGCGGGCAGTGTTTTTGCTACGAAACAAATATCCCTCAGTAAGATAATTTGTAGCAGTCAATTACAGGCAATTTGCGTAACGAGCCTGCGGTCGAATCTCCTATCGAATGCTTTTCCGATTCCCGTAATCACATTCAATTTTACAAAATCAACTCGAATAAATACTTAAAATTGCATCAGCATAAATAGCATGTAAACATAAGGATAAAATTTAAATTCATGCACAAAAAGGCTACCTAGTGAAGTAGCAATTAATAATGAAAATCTGTCGACGATATTTATGACACTGACGAGGGCGAAATTATAGCAGTTTAATATTTACTGAGGTCTCGTATTTTACGCCACGAGGGGATTACGTGCGAAATGTAAATGTAAGCTACGTTATCCAAATTTAATGGTAGCTATTTGACACTTGATCATTCACGTTTCCTGCGAACGAGTCATTTGGTGCGCGGTAATCGCTACCGTTTATTATGGCCGACAGATCATGAAGTACGGACGCTGGCTTATTTACGACCGCCCCTGACACTGCTGCCTTCCGATTAACTTCACTAGATAGACATGCAAAGCCCGGCTGAAATACAGAAATATGACACCGCTGACAGCAATATTGGGGCCGACCGACCGGACGTGTCCGCACGTGAGTACTTTTCACTGCACACGAACTCTATACTTGCTTCCGCTGAAAAAAAAATGCGTCCAAAGCCGGCATAACGGCACAATCGCGCGGGCTTACACAAATCCGGATACCATAACAAATTCTGTTGGTGCATCACAAACGAGCGAACAGGCGGTTTCTAACTGTGGCATAAAGCGCCAACCTACACTGGGATAATTTCCGACATGTTTGCAGCGATTACTTTCACAACTGCCAACCAAACGCGGCCGGGTGAAATATGGCCGCACCTACGTTTACGTTTTCAAATAATCCTCTCTGCTCCGGAATTATAACCCGTGAATAAACATAAAAGGCCGCGGCACAGCAGCAGCGCGCCGCTGTAATTCCGGTCTGGAAACGCAGTAAATAATTGTCGTGGCTTTGGTGCTAATTCCTCGCCAAGAGTGAAATCTATGAGATCGCGAGCGTAGCACAGTTGTGAAAAATCTCACCTGCAACTGTTTTACTTGTTGCGTTTAGTTAGGCTTTGATTTTTTTATCACGAATTTACGTTGATTCTTATTTTCATTTCACGTAGCTTTACTATAAGGTAGGTACAGTATAACTATAGGTAGAGTTTGGTAGTGAGACGTGTGTTGTGAAAAGCTGAGGGCGGTACGCGATGTTGGCACCAACTGTCTCCCGCGCGGGATGTCACAGCGGTAATTAAACATTCCTCAGCTGCTCTTGATATTAACCCGTTTGAAAATTCTAACAATGTCGCCTAGTAGGCGCTTCCTATGAAAATGTTATGCAGTAAACAGGGCTTTGCGCGTATAACGTCTCACGCCAGGTATTCTGAACGCTTTAATGTTTAAACAATAAATTCTCGCGTGTTCGCGTAATTGTTTATGAAATATTCCGCGCTTTGTGTGCTTAAGCGTTGAACTTAACCGCAATACACCGCGCATACCAATTTTCTCAAACACGCAAGAAGGGATAAGGCTGGCAAACGGCATCGAGCAATTGTTTGCGAGAGTGGTTATTGGGTCAACGGTATCGACATAAGCGGGAAAAATAATATATTGAATATACGGGCAGATAAGCCCATGATAGCGACAGCGCCAAGTCTCGGTAACACCACTTATAAACTCTCCTTTGTTACAGCGTCCCGTTTCTGTAATTCGACCCGACCCGACCCTTCTTTACCAGTAAACCGGCGTAAGTAGGTATCTGTTGTCCAATCTTGTAGGAATCCCGCTTTATAAGCGCGCCTCCAAATTGAAATACCTGTCTAAGTTTCTTTGAATTGAGTCTCAATTTTGTGAAGAGAGTACCTTTTTAATTAAACACTAATTTATTTATTGAGTGGGGCTTAATAAAGCCTACTCCGTCGCTTAGCTTCTATTTCTGGGTACCGTATTCTATACATATAATACATTTCTAGAAGGGTCGGGTCTGTACATTGAATATTAAAAAAAAAAACAATTGCAGCATTTTTAACGATATCAAGATCAAAACGGATTTTTTAGATTTTTTGTCTGTCTGCCTATCTGTCTGTCTGTCTTTTTTTTTATTCAACTGTGTGTTACCCGGGTTGCAACTTAGGATACCTGAAATCACGCTACCTGACTAAGGGAGTAGGCAGGAAAATAAAAATTTGGCTGTTTCTTAACTGATTTTTTGGGAACTTTTTTTATTCTACTGAGCATTATTTAAAATCAAAGTTACGATACAAATAATCACGCCTCATGTCATGACTTAGGAGACATGTAGGAAATTTAATTTCGGTCGTTTTTAACCGATCTTAAGGGGTAGGCAGGAAATTGAACTCTGATCGTTTTTAAGCGATCTTAAAGGGACTTTTTATTCCACTGACTTTTTTTTAATACCTAGTGTTCAACCTAGGTTAGAAATTATTACGCAAACCACTATTGAGTAAGTACCCCAGTTTGTATGGAATCGTGTATTCCATACAAAAACAAAGATCAGACAATGCGAAACACGCTTCCACGCGCGAGTTAGCAGATCCCGCTCCTACGCGCGGAGGTTTTCAGTATGTTCGACACTGCGTGTTTTCCATACAAACCAGGCGTACGAAGTCGCAGGCACACCTAGTCTAACCTATTTACAGATACAATAATAGTGATACCTAAACAATTAAATACCAGACTGAATTCCATCTAAGTTCCAATTAACTTACGAATTGTTAAGACAGCACAGCAAAAAAAACATACTAAACGACGAACAATTGTTATTCATACTGATAAATCAACGACTACTCACTTGTGCGTTTAACAGTCGGACATCACACAATGCGGGCGGTGGTGTGTGATTTTCACTCTCCATGAAGAAGACTCTCGTAAAGAGTCGAAACGTTGAGGTCAAACACCTCCGTTATCACACAAGTGAGTAGACGTTGATTTATCAGAAAAAAACTCATCCAAAACTCTAAAATAAATGGAACATTAATGCTCACAGAACAGCTGAAAAACTGGCAGAAGCGACACGTTATCCTAATTGCCATCATCTCATTACTGAGGTGAGTCAAATGGCAGTAGCGATGACGGCAGATATGAATCGGGCTTTTAGCTATATTGCGCGCAGGCGGTTAAGCAAACGAGTGGTATGAGTATGACGGAATTAATGCCGACGCCTAAGTGACTGCTCATATGACGAGCTCATAGAATAGGTCGAGGATAGACATGGTACTCGATAGTTAGATAAGCGGTGTAGTGAATTAAATATGTACAGACCTGCAAACCTGCATAAACTCCATGTTATCAAACTATTTACACTTAAGTGAGACATTTCAAATAAAAAAATTAATAGCGGGTACTCACTATGGAAAATAAGTCGCGTACTTCACGACATGTTTCGGGACATTCGGAGTCTCTTCATCAGACTCCATGTTTATTTTTACAGTTACAAAATGTAGAGGCCCAAAAAAAACAGTAATTGACAGAATAGTAAAAACATTATCTGCTTTGGGTATGTTAAATTTTGATTGTCTTTTACGTATATTATAAATCTAGCATCTTGTATCTTAAAGCAGTAGAAATATGATGTTAAGGTCTTTAATAAAATATTCGGCTTTGAAAAAAATTACAAGATTTTAACTATGAGTCGGTTGAGGTTGTTTCGTCCAAGGTTGGTAGGTACCTACGCATTGCGCATCTGTACCCGACCTCATCTGTGGGAACACCGCAATAACTTAAGGTTCATACGCCTAGCAGCCTCCAGCCACAAATCATCAAGGCATCTGGCTGCGAAGAGATTATCCAGATGGAGATAGAAATACCAGCAATATCTAGAAGTCTAATCTGCTACTTGAGCCTTGGCAGTTACGCATAGTGCTATTTTAATTAATTTATCTATAAGTAATTTTATTCTTTATGATTTTTTGTATATCGTGAATACTTCAGTATTCAGTATGAAAGATTTAATAGTTTTCTGTAGAAGAATATAACAACGACTTGCCTACCTATCTACGATCATTCTTTGATTATTTAAAAAACATGATTATATTTTTGCAGAATTTTAGTATGTGATTTAGCAAGTGGAACTGGCCATTGCTATTAAACAAACATGAAAGAAACATATATAAAATTTATACATAACATTTGCTTTTCTGAAACTAATGGCTTTTCGAAAAAAATAATCGTGTTCTTGTTGCACGGCATTGTCTAATTTTTAAATAAAAATCACTATAAAACTTTTCGGTGAATTACTTAATATTTTAGTAAAAATAAAACTGGCCATTGCCTTTTTTTATTAACGTAAAAGAAAAATATAAATGTCATATTTGCTTTTTTAAAGCAAATGGGTTCGGAACCACTACTTTGACCTCTTGTTGCCAGTCTTTTTGATCAGGCCTAAGTCAAAATACATGAAAACTTATTGCATAGTTCATATTCTGGTCATGACGAAACTGGCTGTTTCCATAAGCATTGGTGATTTTTAAATTAAAATCTTTTTACTGAGCCTATTATTTCGATTCATATCATAGAGACAATTTTATTCATCTTATTTTTTAAAGTACTGACCATGAGCTGTCGGATACGCCCACATGTAGGGGTCCTTAGTTATGTATTTATCTTTTAAACAACAATTTTCACCTAAAAAATCGAGTTCAGCATAATACGAAAGCTTAGATAGATAGTATTGATAGAGACGTAAGTATTGTTTGTAAAAACGGTTTTAAAATTTTAAGTATTTCCACAATGGGACGGATCCCTAAAAACTTTATCACCTGACAGCCTATGATGATTATACTATATTACCTAGACATTGAATAAAAGATCTTTTACCGTTTTATAATGGTTTCACATCTTTTCGGTAACGGTAGAGGAAAACAAGCTACTGTAGTTACTTTAAGCCCGCATACGTGTTGGAAATCAGCTTTCGTAACAATACCTCTAGAACCATTCAAATAAATCTCTCTATTCTTTGAGATAAAATGCTCAATAGCCTTTGTATCAGTTTACAGCAACTTCACCTATCTTGATGGATATCGTAAAACAAGAGACAATACCTGACCTCCGCACCTTTCACGACCCATAAGAACCGTTTCATTTGAGAACACTATAAAATTAAATCACAATCTGATACTTATTACTCCATCATTGATAAGGAAGACGCTGTAAAAAGCTTTTTACGAGTTGCTTTCAGTTGTTCGTCTAACAGAATAATGGGTTTAAATTTGAAGTCCCAGCTTTTATGAAGTAGACAGCGATAAGAAGGATTATAAAAGGGAAGAGGGGGAGAGGGGGAGACGGATAAGGAAATAATGGAGTCTTGCGATGAAAACTGAGAAATGTGATTAGGATGTATGAGGGGCTCTGCTATTATAATGAAATGGCGGTGGTTGTATAAGAATATACCTACATAGGTGCAAGCTGAAGTAACTATACAGTAAATACAGTATATGAGGTCAAGTTGCTTTTCTCTAGGTAAAATCTCTTATTATCTAGGCACTCGTATCTTAAGTACCTACATTAAGTATCATACATACATACATAAAATCACGCCTTTATCCCTTACGGGGTAGGCAGAGCGTCAAACTCCTCGTAAAAGGCGCTTTCGCCACGTCTGACAAAAATTGAGGGCAATTTTAGATTGTAATGTGTATTGCTATAGTGACAGGTTGTCAGCCCATCGCCTAAATTACAATACACTGTAACCCTCGAGTCCCTTTTGCTGACTTCTACAGCATGCCCGGGAGGAAGGGCAGCTGGAACATTCTATGTTTTTCTATCTCTCCCAGTCCAGCATGGAAGAAATTAAGTATCACTATTACTATATACATTTTATTTTTATAAGGATAATAAATAAAAGATGTTTTACTTTCAATAACTGTATAATAATATCAGAAGAGAAATTTATAAACGCACAGATAGATATGTCGATAACAATTTGATACAAACGTTAAAACTCTTTACAAGTTGAATATCACAATATTTTCAGAATTTTCAGTACACAATCGATTATAATAATAAATAGGTATAGTTTTAATAGCAAGATTATAGGTAGATATTAGAAGAGTATTGGGAATTGGGAGCTCAATATATTTTAAGATTGCACTTTAAATGCCGATATAATGCAACAAGTTTCTTTAGTTCTCCTGACTGATCATTCAGATTTCTTTATTTGATATTTTTGAACTTATAATATTAGCAGCAGATTGAATGTTAATATTCTTAAACACGGAATACACGAATTCAAAATGCATGGATGGAATAGTTAATAAGAAAGAAGATAGAAATAGCCTATCAATTCTATTTTTAATTTTGCAAAGTTAAGGTTTAGCCTACTGTAACATTTTTGGATTTGTTTATTTTATGGTTTATTTCTTATATATTAAAACATCACAGTACTACGTCACGAAAACACCCCTTACTACTTATAAAGAAGACAAAAGTCTATGTCCACTACGGAATTAAGTTATTCTGTGTTTGTGGAGAGGAGAGAAACATCTATATAGAAATACAAATTCAATATGTACAAGAAAATCCAGGTACTGAGACTCCGAAAATGCCTAAAAAGAATAAAGGCGCCATGAATACAAAGAACCTTTTTGGCCAGTCGTAAAAACTAAATAGTAATAAGGAATATTTCAAAAAATCTGCAACCTGGATTATTCCCTTTATCAATTTGTACCAAAAACAACAAAGCCTAAGTTCATTGAACCCACGGCATCTTAATTATTCAGAAATACGGCTTAAAATTTAGGCTTAGAGCTAATGTCGTCATTCCTTCCCAAAGTTTCGACGCATGCCAAAACTTTGCATGTAACACTGTTGTGAATTCCACTTTACTTGACTAAGGTGTACAATTTACCGAAATATACTTACTTGTTTTGGATATTTATTCTTACAACGATATTGCTTTATGAAAGTTATACTACATTTGGTTCGCTTATGCTTACACACAAAAAGGCTTCCATGGTTTCAGAAATAAGTGTAGTGTAAAATTAACAAACTTGCTAAGTCAAAGAAATTGCATGAAAATACTCATGCTGTTTTCAGCCACGGAAATGTTTTGATTTGTGTTGTTTTTTATTATTCAGTAAGTCACGCCAGTATAGGCTAAAACAAATGCGAATGTATAGCAGCGAATACTAAAAAAAATATCCATATAATAAGAAAACTATCACTATTTATCTTCAAGGGCACACGAGTCTGGCCAGCTTATGCCGGGTACAGGGACGGATGCCGTGCGCGGTGATCACCAGTCCTCTCGAGGGTGGGATAACGCCACTCACACGCAGCCTGTGCACGCAACCCACGATACCCACGAAGCTCACGCAACCCATGAAGCCAGGTAATGCCGTGCCTGATAATAATAACCTGTACAACATTGTACTAACTTATCTCTAAGGGCACACGAGTCTGGCCAGGTTATGCGGGGTACAGGGGCGGACGCCATGTGCGGTGATCGGCAGTCCTCTCGCGGGTGGGATGACGTCACGCCCACTCACACGCAGACGGTGCACGCAATCCACTGATAAACATGGTATTGACTTATCTCTAAGGGCACAAGAGTCTGGCCAGATTAAGCGGGGTGCAGGGGATGACTCCGTGCGCGGTAATCGGCAGTCTTCTCGAGGGCGGGATGACGTCACACCCACTCACACGCAACCCACGATACCCATGTAGCCAGGCAATGCAGTGTTTTATAATGATAACCTGTACGACATGGTACTAACTTATCTCTAAGGGCACACGAGTCTGGCCAGGTTATGCGGGGTGCAGGGGCGGACGCCGTGTGCGGTGATCGGCAGTCCTCTCGAGGGCGGGATGACGTCACGCCCACTCACACGCAGACGGTGCACGCAACCCACGAAGCCAGGTAACACAGTACCTGATAACCTGTAGAAAATTGTACCTAATGAATCAAATAACAAACTCTGTAATACAAGTGTATTTGTTTTTGTTTACAGACTAACGGACCCGGCAGACTAGACGTGTCATCCTGCTTGGAAAAGCAGCGCCATATAATAACGCTATACCATTCCGTCCCTCCTCTTCCTCCCACCGTCCCTGCCGCTATCCCACCCCTTGCGCCCGTACTTCCCTTCACTCCTATCTTTCCAGCAATCCCGTTTCTCCCTATATGCTATATCAGTATTCAGTCTCATTTGTTCCTTCACTTTTCATATAAAAAAGCGTTCCAACTTATCAAAGAATGCTCACCTTGACACCTCCTCTGGCGGCTGACCAATATAGATGAACGGATCCACATCAAGCGAGCTCATCCGACCCTGTGCTGTGCCTCTAGCTGACGCTATTCCCACTTTCAACACCGCGTCTTTCTTATACCTTCTGGCAGAAATTTTGGACCTTCCATCAGTTCTGACTTTCCCAGCTTTTAGCTCCAAAGGCCCGCTGCCTGCGTCCCATCTCAGTACCCCTTTATCTTGAATAAACCCGAGCCATAAGTGGTCTCTTACTCCAGAAGCGTATAGTAAGGTACCATTGCTGCAAACGGCGGACACTTCAGCCCATATGTCAAAGCGTTTAGCTGGTAGTCTTGCTCGGGCAGTCATTCTCGCGTTACCATCAAACAGAGGCACTTTGTAAACATCGTCGCTCTTCTCTTCCAGGTATTCTTCCTGAATCAAGTATTCTTCCTCGATCTCATTAATCAAATCGAAATCATCGTAATTTGAATCGGGCTCAGAAACATTTTTAAAAGATTTGATACAACTTTGTGGATCTATTTCTGATTTCGCCTGAGCAACAGAGAAGACATTTTCTGCGAATATCATATGGAAATTAATTCATTTAAACAACATTTACTTCATCATCGAGCCAAAGTTTAATGATTTATCATACGTGAAAAGGTTTTGTGTAAAATGACGTAACAATCTACGAGTAATGTGCAAACTACGGTATCTAGCTCTACGTCTAGCGGTATCCAACTGGCGGTAGAATGTCCACACACGTCAACTCGGGCTCGGGGCTATCGGGCTTGCCACTATCGCTGAAGTCTACGGAAGCGTCGGTTTGCAACAAGGAGTTTATTGTGTTGTCTTCTAGCAGGATATTAGTCGAGAGACGTTTGACAGAACGGCTACCTCGTCTCACTTGCGGGGTATCGTCTCCGCAAGGTCCAAACGCCTGAACCACAACATCTGACTGCGTTCTGCACGCATGATTCCTCAAATGACAAGCGGATAGATAAGTCCTTCCATCGCTCCCGCAAACGGAAGGTCCGTCTTTGTCGGGGCATTCTGTGATGGCGCATTCGCAAGTGGCCAGTCCACTACGAACTAAGCAATGGGCGCCGAAGTAACACGTCATGTGTTCGCAGTTCGTAGCTGGGAGCTGGGTTGATTCCGCTGTAACAAAAAAGATGGATTATTACAATGGCTTTTATGTATGTTCATTTGCAAAATGTACCAACATTGCGCAAATTTGATCGATTTTTTGTTGTAAAGAAAAGCGGGAGGATTTTGTGAATATTATTGCCGGATGGCTTTCTGGTCTCTCATGAGAAAAAATTACAGGTATGAATAGTCTTAAGTCATGATTGTTTACGAAATGCTACCACTGTCAGCTTATTTTTTTTTTTTTTTGCAAACCCAGCGTACGTTCATTATTGGGGCACACAATACACTTCTGCCCCTGTATGCCGGGCTTGCATACACAGCGGCCCGTCATCTGCTCGCAATGCTCACAAACTGAATGATTTGGCTTTTGGGCGACCATAAGACTTTTGGCGACCACCAGACTTATTGGCGACCACTACACCTTTGACGACTACATTTTTAGCGACCATTAGTCATCTGGTCGCAGTCCTCACAAGCCGACTAGGTACTACATGACTGAATGTAGGTACTTACGATCGAAGCAGCCATTAGGACCCAGCGTATGTTCAGGGTTGGAGCACACGGTACACTTCTGCCCCTGTATGCCGGGCTTGCACACGCAGCGGCCCGTCATCTGCTCACAATGCTCACAAACTGAATGATTTGGCTTTGGGCGACCACTAGACTTTGGGCGACCATAAGACTTTTGGCGACCACTAGACTTATGACGACAAGATTTTTAGCGACCATTAGTCATCTGCTCACAGTCCTCACAAACCGACTAGGTACTACATGACTGAATGTAGGTACTTACGATCGAAGCAGCCATTAGGACCCAGCGTATGTTCATGGTTGGAGCACAAGGTACACTTCTGCCCCTGTATGCCAGGTTTGCACACACAGCGGCCCGTCATCTGCTCGCAATGCTCACAAACTGAATGATTTGGCTTTTGGGCGACCATAAGACTTTTGGCGACCACCAGACTTATTGGCGACCACTACACCTTTGACGACTACATTTTTAGCGACCATTAGTCATCTGGTCGCAGTCCTCACAAGCCGACTAGGTACTACATGACTGAATGTAGGTACTTACGATCGAAGCAGCCATTAGAACCCAGCGTATGTTCATGGTTGGAGCACACGGTACACTTCTGCCCCTGTATGCCGGGCTTGCACACGCAGCGGCCCGTCATCTGCTCACAATGCTCACAAACTGAATGATTTGGCTTTGGGCGACCACTAGACTTTGGGCGACCATAAGACTTTTGGCGACCACTAGACTTATGACGACAAGATTTTTAGCGACCATTAGTCATCTGGTCGCAGTCCTCACAAACCGACTAGGTACTACATGACTGAATGTAGGTACTTACGATCGAAGCAGCCATTAGGACCCAGCGTATGTTCATGGTTGGAGCACACGGTACACTTCTGCCCCTGTATGCCGGGCTTGCACACGCAGCGGCCCGTCATCTGCTCGCAATCCTCGCGAACCGAGCCGAATGCCGAACATCCGCACGCTGAAATGAAAAAAAGTCTAATGACTAGAAATAGTAAGTGTAGGTGTCCTACCCTAGGATATGGCTTGTTTACTTGTTTGCTGTTACAAATTCAAACTACGGATATATAAGCGTTTGCCATCTTTTTAATACTAACAGAGCCATTTGGTTAAAAACCATAATTCCTGGAACGCTTCGCCTTTGTCCTGCAATGTCCATCTCCAATACATCCAAACCCAGCATATTTATCGCATTCTGTCCTTTTTACATCGCATTGCTCTGTGTCAGATCTAAGACACCCGTATCATGTACTAAGGCCTGCGCAACTCTCTAGCTTACTTGATGGACTAAATCACTAGATTTACTAATACAGCCAGTGATTCCAGTTCCTATACGTGGCAGCCCCCAATACTCTGGTTCACAACAACGTTCACATTACCGTCCCCCAACACCTAGCCTGCAGACACATTGCCCTTCTTCATCAGATTGCTCAGTTTCTGAGCAAAGTCTATGACACCCACATAAGGAACATCCTAGTTTACTAGAACGAAAGCAACTTACGTATACTGCCAGTAATTCCAGTGTCGATCCGTGGCAGCCCCCAATACCACTTATACATACTAATACTTCGGTCCACCGAACCCTGGTCTACATACAAACTGTCCTTCATCACACTGTTCATTTTCAGACCCGAGTCTATGGCAGCTGTATCATTGACTTCCTTTACTTGAAGAACTAAAGCAACTTACGTATACAGCCAGTGATTCCATTTCTTATACGTAGCACCCTCAATACCCAGGCTTACAGCGATCGCACTTTGGCCTTCTAAAACCTGGTCTACACACCGATTGTCCCTCTTCATCACACTGTTCATTTTCAGACCCGAGTCTATGGCACTAGCATCAAAGACTTCCTGGTTTACTAGAACTAAAGCAACTTACGTATACAGCCAGTGATCCCAGTTCCTATGCGTGGCAGTCCCCAATACCCCAGCTCACAGCGAACGCACTTTGGCCCTCTAACACCTGGTCTACACACAGATTGCCCCTCTTCATCACACTGTTCATTTTCAGACCCGAGTCTATGGCACCCGCATCAAAGACTTCCTGGTTTACTAGAACTAAAGCAACTTACGTATACAGCCAGTGATCCCAGTTCCTATGCGTGGCAGTCCCCAATACCCCGGCTCACAGCGAACGCACTTTGGCCCTCTAACACCTGGTCTACACACAGATTGCCCCTCTTCATCACACTGTTCATTTTCAGACCCGAGTCTATGGCACCCGCATCAAAGACTTCCTGGTTTACTAGAACTAAAGCAACTTACGTATACAGCCAGTGATCCCAGTTCCTATGCGTGGCAGTCCCCAATACCCCGGCTCACAGCGAACGCACTTTGGCCCTCTAACACCTGGTCTACACACAGATTGCCCCTCTTCATCACACTGTTCATTTTCAGACCCGAGTCTATGGCACCCGCATCAAAGACTTCCTGGTTTACTAGAACTAAAGCAACTTACGTATACAGCCAGTGATCCCAGTTCCTATGCGTGGCAGGCCCCAATACCCCGGCTCACAGCGATCGCACTTCGATCCACCGACACCTGGTCTACACACACACTGTCCTTCTTCATCACACTGCTCAGTTTCCGACCCAAGTCTATGGCAACCGCATTGTGAAGGGCACCCAGCTCCACCCGGCCCTCTGGCTGCGGTTATCCCGTCAGCGCAACACCCGTGCCATGATTCCTGGCATTTTATTTGGGTCTTCTCGACTATTCCTTTGTCTGAAAGAGATATTAAAAAAAAACAATTAGTATAAGCCTAGCTAGTTTTTAACAAGTCAAAACATTCTCTGTTCTTGCTAGAAACAACACTGCTCAATGCTCATGGATAACATAACATAACATAAAATCACGCCTTTATCCCTTACGGGGTAGGCAGAGCGTTAAACGCCTCGTAAAAGGCGCTTTCGCCGCGTCTGACAATAATTGAGGGTAATTTTAGATTGTAATGTGTATTGCCATAGTGACAGGTTGTCAGCCCATCGCCTAAATTACAATACACTGTAACCCTCGAGTCCCTTTTGCTGTCTTCTACAGCATGCCCGGGAGGAAGGGCAGCTGGAACATTCTATGTTTTTCTATCTCTCCCAGTCCAGCATGGAAGTAATAAGTAAGCTCATGGACCAACAAGTTAACAGAGAATGTAAATTCAAACTAACTACTGAATTCCATGCTGGACTGGGAGAGATAGAAAAACATAGCATGTTCCAGCTGCCCTTCCTCCCGGGCATGCTGTAGAAGTCAGCAAAAGGGACTCGAGGGTTACAGTGTATTGTAATTTAGGCGATGGGCTGACAACCTGTCACTATAGCAATACACTTTTCAATCAAAAATTGCCCTCAATTTTTGTCAGACGTGGCGAAAGCGCCTTTTTACGAGGCGTTTATCGCTCTGCCTACCCCGTAAGGGATAAAGGCGTGATTTTATGTATGTATGTATGTACTACTGAATGAATGATGGATGAATTATTATTTTTACCTTTTCTGCAGCACCTTGCCGCTTTAGTAGTATGATGGCAATAGCTGCCTATAGGACAATCTTTACGGTGTGGACCTCCTCCGCAGTCTAAAGGCCGCCCTGTTTCATCTGTAAGCGGTTCGTCGTCGCCACATGGACGAATCTGGAAAGATAATACACCAATTAGTAGGTACGTTGCTTAGAGAAAAAAAGAGAGAAAGCGTATCGAAATGGCCTCCTATTTTCACAAGTAGCCACTCATAGACTATGCTGGCAAGTGGCCACTCATAAACTATGCTGGCTGGTTGTACCAGAGATTAAAAGGAAAAAAAACAAATACACAGAAATACACTCTTAAAAGATATAGTTCTACTCGTCGACTCACTTCCAAACCTCGACACAGAGCAAGCGGCCGTAATCTCAAGTCCTCTTGTCTCCTACACGCCTCCAACTTCATATGACACAACGTTTGATACAATCTAAAATCCGACGCGCAAACAGGCGCCGAAGAAGCAGCGGCTGCAGCTGCACAATCAAACAAGCATGCGCATCGGGGTTGGCCATTTTGGTCTACAGCGCATGTAGCCTCGTATGCGCATTGCACTCTCGCGCATACTGCGGTCCCGGCGCCGGGCTCGCTTGAGCTCTCTGCTACGTCTTCCGATATACGGATTTCGTTTGTCAGGTCTGCCAGTTTGGAGGTTTTGTTTGAACCTGAAAAAAACATTCAGGTTATGAAGAGTGGTTGCAAACAAATAAATAGATAAGAATGTATTTACTATAAAATTAATTTTAATTAAAAAGTCACCAAACTATATTGGATTGGATTTAAACCCATATAAATATGAAAGAATGTGAATAATCAGTAACCTTCGCCATTTTCATCTTGCGACTCAGCACATTCTCCATAATACGCGACATGCATCGGTGGCTCGCCTCGCATACGCGCTTCGCAAGCCGCCTTCTGCAGCGCGCATTCGTGAATGAACGTATGGTGCGTATTCGCGCATACAGGCTCGCGCGCTGCCTCCGCGCATGGATTTGAACATGCGCATTGCCCGCGCGCACACCATGTGCCAGCCGGACATTCTATACCTGCACAGGATTCTGAAAAGAAAAATGATTGGCACGTTTGATAGCCCAAATGGTAAAATTTGTATTCAAAATGACTATATGAATCATGTTGCTCTAAAATTGACTCGGCATTAAATAAAACTAGTGACCACCGCACGACTAAAGCCCGGTAATGGTTCTTATAGGATTTTCGCACTTACCGCAAGATCCCATGTGTTTAACATGCAGCCTTCGCTTCTCTCGGCAAGCAACGTCACGTAGCGCACAGACACTGCTGTACGTCTGGTTATCATTCCCACATACTTCTTCTGTCTCCTGCAATGAGAGTTACATATAGTTTACAGTGCCCGATAGGTATCAGGCAGAACGTATGCGTAGTTGCTACTGATTTGAACTAAAAAAAAATGTATACGTTTTCAGACAGATTTATTTACGTATTAAAAACTTACAGTTCCTTCTTCACAATGTTTAGGACAGACACAGCTGGCTTCAGAAACACCATCGCTTTCACATACGGCATAAAACTCGCATTTCTTATTTTCGCATCCATCTGCAGAAAGCAATCGTCATTTAGTCCAATAAGCATTTAGCACAACTCTCCTGTAGTTCAAACTCAAGTTTGTATAATTTTGCGTAGATATCCTCAATTATTTTAGGTTGTAGAAATAAGAATAAGTAGACAAGTCTGTAAAAAGTTCTATTAGGTATATGCATGGTAAAAAGGTCTAAAAATAGTTTCGTAACTTACTGCAAGGTCCATCATACAGCACTTGAACATCGCGTCTATGCCTGCAAGCCTCCAGCTGAAGTTTGCACCGGTTTCCGTATGAGATGCCGTCAGAACCGCAGACAGGCGCGAACTCGTTGGAGCATCTGGGACAGCGGCAAACACCGCGTTCACCAGACGCAACGCACTCGCCCCCGTGAGGGCAAACGCGGCCTGCACAAACGCCGTTGGAACCTGACAAAAATAAATAAGTTCAAGATAAATAATAAGAATGAAATTGAAGTATCTGGAAGCGCTGTATAACGGCCGGCGGCGGCAGCGCAAAGGGGAAATCGCGGCCGCGCGGCGCAGCTTACATTCACCACCTATCATGGGTCCTAGAGTCGCAAACCGGCCGCAAGATAGGAGACTAACGCCTTTAGGTAGGTAAATAATTCTCTAGCTTACTTCAAAGCAACTCACCGCAAGCGCCGGAATGTAGCACCCTCAGTTCGCGGCCCAAAAGGCAACCCGCGCGACGCAGCTCACATTCACTATCATGGGTCCGAGAGTCCGACCCACAAACAGGCCGCAATATTGGCTCGCAAGGCGGGGGACACGCACACACAGCGCCTCCGCCCTCCACCCGGCATTCCGCCCCGTGCCTGCACTCTACCTCTGCGCACGGGTTTACTCCTGAAATTGATAATGCAAATGCAAATTGCAAATTTAATGCACTTGCTGTTTTTATGGAGTTGATATAGGATTGTTTTCGGATTGAAAAATGTGCCATCATCTTTTCATACTCTACATGAAAGTTTAGCTAATGGTCTAAGGTCAGAATTTACATTTGATGATGGGATGATGCCCAGATGGAGCGATGAACTTCAATTGATCGCTGACAACTCAGGTTGGTAGGAACTGGTTGCAAAGAGCCGAACACCGACTCACGGGCGATTTGGAAGACACGTATGTCCAGCAATGAACTTTATATGGGTTGATGCTGAGATGTGTCTTACCAGTGCTACACTGGCCCTTGAACACAATCTTCAGCTGCTTCCTAGCTCGGCACGACTCGCGATGCATCTGGCACTCGTTGGAATAGGTCTTCCCGTCGGACGCGCAAACTGGGGAGAACTCCAAAGGGCACGGTTCTGCGCAACGGCAAGATGGCTGCCGTCGATCGTCTAGTTGACACACTTCTGGGTCTGGACACGTTACCCCTGCGCATGGATCTGTGAAACGAAAAATCTTAGCTTAATTATTGCAGTAAAGAAGTCGTCAATAAGACTGCACATACAAAGGTTTTAAGTCAATAACTTTTCAGGTCATTTTCACTTAATTTATAATGTTGCTCTATATTTCACTAAGGACGACCGTTAGCTAAAACAAACCTCTAGATTTCAAATATGTAACTGCACAATTCTTTTTGAAGCAGACAGATACCGATGCCGTGCAGGATCTCAATAAAGAGAGACAGACTCACCGCATTTGCCGTAATACTTGAAAGTGATATTAGTGTTGGTCTCGCAGGCAGCCCTGCGCATCTCACAGTCGCCAGGATAGTCCCGTGCATCACTGGCGCACAGAGGTCTGGACCCTTCGTGGTCTCCGTAACTTGGGCAAGAGTCCGGGCATTCGCAGCTGTGCGAACGGCCATCGGGAGTTGGGCGGCATAGAGCGCCGGGGCCGCAGGTTACGTCTTGGCAGGGGTTTGGTACGTCTGAAAAAATATATTTTATAGAAAATATTGTGATTGCCACTGTAGTATTACACGCACGACAAACAGGTGCTAAATTCCACCACACCTACGTATGTATCTAGTGCTAACAACGTTAAGATACCACTAAAAGGCCAAAGCCAAAATAGCCATGGATCACGATTAAAACCGGGGGTGATCGAATGAAATGAAATTAAGATAAGGGAGTAACCGACAAAGATGGAAAGAAAGAATTTGGCAGGAAGAATGTGGATGAACATTGTATTTTTTCCAGGAGCCGTATATTTAAATCGTTTGAATCATAATGCGTATACGAAAGAGTAAGATTCCCGTCATTTTTGACTTCTGGTCACTCTACAAAAATTTCTTGTCAGAAAATATTAAAAATTTACATCTAGAACAACGAATGATATTTCAAATTTTAGTTACAAAAATAGTATAAAGCACTGATCTAAATTGCTTGAATGTACGAGATTTAGCTTAATATGTAAAGCCAAATAAGTATATGGGACAGTCAGTTCAAACGATACAAAAAAAAAACAACTTTCGTTTATTTTTCAAATGATCTACAAAATGTGATCAAACTAACATTTTGTAGATCACTCACTTACCTAATGAATCGAGTGCTCCGTCTAAACCGCCATTTATTTGTAAAATCAGATTTAAATAGTCTAAATCTCAGACAGAGTTTGTACTTTCTAAGATTTAGACTATTCAAATTTATTCGTAAGTCTGGATGGAGTGCTCCACTCTTTTGTCATAACAGATTTAACTCAAGTTTTAGAAATTTGTGACCCCATGCATTAAGGTTTTAGTATTGTTTACTATATTTCCCATAAATATCTCTTCTTTTACTAAAAAGTAAAACAATAAAGAACACTCAATGCAGATGCACATAAAATACGGCTCCAGATTTCGTGACTTAGGAGTAGGTACTATTATATATATTCTGTGACTTAGGGGTAGTTATAGGCTGCAGCGTTTTCTTTGAATACGACACTGCAGTTGCCAGGCCGGCTGCCAGTCGACGCCACACTTTGATTGACTGTTTGTGACCGATGGAAAATAGAAATTTTACAGTTATCTTACCACTGGGAAACAAATAGCATCCACTGGCGATTGCTACCAGAGCGCAGAGCAGCGCTACTCGCACGGACACCATCACCATCGCCCGCGGTCCACCGGCCAACATCACACATCCTTCGGTGGCATTTCAGTTGCTCTCCTGTGGAAAACTCGAGCAGGATAATTTTCAATGTTATTTTAAGTTCTGTATTTTTGAACTAGAGGAAGAGTAGTCGAAAAGCTTATTAAAATTGGGTCATTCGAGTTTTTTAAATATGAATATCTGTAGAAATTAAATATCAATTATTTATCCTCTCCAAATTCTTTGTTACGCGCTTGTTCAGAATTGCGTTCAGAGTAGTTTAAGGAGCTAAATTACATAGCTTTGTAATATTTAATACTAGCAATCCAAAAAAGATATAAATACCGTTGTGGCCTTAAGCCGAAGCCTTTATAATTTGGATCAATAGACGGTTCACGAATGCACTTTATCATTGCTAAACTACTGTATTATCCAAAAGCTCTTACTAATTTCTGCGGGTTTTTCAATTTCCTTCTTGATAGAGAACAATAACAGCAATAACAACTTGAGGTTGTAGCAGAATAGCAGCCCACCCGGCGTTCGGGGGGTAACTAAATAGAACGCTTGTAGGGCAACCTTCGTGAATGGAGTTTCGCGCGCATGCGCAATATCGCGTCCATTTGTTCGTGGAGCCGCCATTCTTCGATTAAATGGGTATGATCTTGAACCGACCTCGAGCAACCTATGAACTTCAAGAATTCAATATTTTTTTTCTAATGTTACGTTATTTATTGTACTCGCAGTAGTCTTATGCTTGTACTACAATGTGTGTATGCGTGTGTGTGTGTGCGCATGCAGTGCAAAACAAAAAAATATTAAATGTTTCACTATTAAATTTCATTTGTATTGGATCAATGCCAAGAAAATCCGCATTGCAGTGGTCTTCTTCTGTCGAGTGGGTATCGAGTCTATCGACCCGATGAACCCTGGTGTCAGTTTTGAAACCGCCTAGTAGCACAACAATCAGGCCTCTGACATGGTTTGAGTAACGACCACTATCATTGCAGTGGTGAATCAGGATTCAGGGTCATAAATCAAAACAATTTTTAACTTTTAATAATGTTTATTTCATTATCATGGTTGACACCATTCAAGACGCTTCCACTCTTATTACATCCAATCTCATGTAACAGAGAATAAGACTTTACATAATGTATAAAAAATAGGACTGTAAGAGCCCATTGGAGCTCGGAAAATGCACATAATAATGAGAAATCAATGTACAAATCAAACACTCTTTCCTGATCACTGCTAAAATGCAATGACAAAGTTGATGTGCCCTTCTTAAGCTATACACATTGCACATGATTTTGAATTTAATGCAAATCTACTAACAATTGCTAATTTTGTACAATCACTATGAACTACAATTCATTCGGCCTTTGCCAGTTCTTCGTCAGATTAATTACATAAAGTGCTGGAAAGATCAAATAAATAGAAATTACATTCCAGATAAAAAAATAGTATTTGGACCAGATAATTCGGCAACAAAATTGAAACATTATAAAAATTCTCGGTAGGTATTTTGTCTACAACTGTATATTAACAATCATCGACAGATTCCGCAATAAATAAATTTCCTATACAGTCTCACTTATAAAACACAGTCACTAAAAATAATCAACGTCCAAGTCGAAATCGATGCGCTTCGCTTACCATTATCACATAGATAAAAACCACAGCACTAATTTGTCACTTACACTTTTACATCGCACGGTTCGACCAGTGTCCATGGAAAGAGCTAATATCTATGAGCTATTTACAGAATAAGTTACAACTATATGTACACAGTGCCTCTTTAGAGTATAATTTAAAACTCTTTGCAATAAACTGACGTCAACTAATTAATTGATCGAGCAATTTATTTGGAAATTAATAACGCTAAAACTGATTGAATTTTAATGGACAAACGTTAGATTATTCCAAAGAATCCATAACTACACCGAAGGCAGAAAATGTCTGAGACCTTCTATAACCTCTCTCTCACGTAAGTAGGAAAGACAGAGAGGTCGATAGTTTGGCTCATGAGTGGGCGGGGCGCGGCAGACGCGGCGGTCGTAGCCGTGGCGGTCTTAGACGCAGGGTTCAAAGACGCTTGGGTCATGAACGGGGCGGTCATAGACGCAGGGTTCATAGACGCATGGGTCATGAACGGGGCGGTCATAGGTAGACCTCCCGGAAATAAAGGCGGATGCTAAGTGGGCGGCGCGCGGCGGTCGTAGTCGCGGCGGTAAACCTCGCGTTCGTACTCGCGGTCATCGTACGGGTACTCGGTCTGCGGGTAGCCGCGCCACTCCTCGGCGGGGTAGGGGCGCGCGGGGGGGAAGCCCATGCCCCCCGCCATCGCCGCGCTGTCGTAGTAGCCGCCGCTGTACCCTCCCGGCATCGTGCCGTAGGCGGGGTACCTGCTGAGGAGACAGTACTATTAGATTAGACATTCATTATTATTTATCTTGTTGCATAAATTAAACCGTGAACGTGACTTCAATCTTTAGCTACTAGACAAACAAAAGATAAAGCTTCAAACAACGCGTCTCCGCAGTTTTCACGTACGCGGAAAATCAGCAGCGCGTGTGCGTGACGTGATTCCGATCAGCGCAGTAATAAAACGTCCTGCGATTTTTTTACTCCTGCAACATTATGTAGCTTTTAAAAAGAAGCCATGAATTTACAAAAACTCACCTTCTCTTATCGTGCGGTCGTGGATTACGATCTCGATACTGCCTGGGTCCGGGGTAGGCAGGCGCGTTCCAGCCAGGGTGCGTGGAGTGGTCGGGGTGCGCATGCGGCATGGCGTAGGTCGGGCGGACGCGCGGGGGCCCGCCGCTGTCCCGCCGCGTGCGCGACCGCTCGCGCTCCCGCCCGCGCCCGTCCCGGTCTCGATCCCGATCTCGGTCCCGCTCCCGGTCTCGGTCCCGCTCCCGGTCCCGATCCCGGTCCCGCTCCGTCCGACTCCGCTCTCTGTAGATCAAATCGTCCCGCTTGAGGCTCCTATCTCTATCCTTGCGATCCTTGTGCTTGTGTTTATGTCTGCAGGGATGAAAGAAGCGAGATGGTGGTGAGCATACGGGGAGGGTTAGCGAGACGATGGAGGAGCAATGTTATTAATACAACTAGTGATCAAGCTAGTGAAGTAAGATTAAATGGAGGTCTCAGTAATGTTAATTACAGCAAGTTTAATTCTAGCAAAATATAATGAATGGTGATGATCCCCATTATCTGTGATTTATGTTACCTCTCATGACGTTTGTTTTCAGGTTCAGGGTCACACTCTCCATCTTCAAGTTTTCTCTTTATGCCCGACGAGTGTGGAGCTTTATCATTTGATTTATCATTTTTGGAATCCTTATCAAGTTTAGGTCTCTTCTCTTTTCTTTCATTATTTTCATTTTGTTTACCCTCTTTTGACTTTTTGTGATGAGAATTAGAATTGTGATTATTTTTATTACTATTTGCCTGTAAATACAATAAATCATTAGTAAAATAGTCTTAATTCAATTCAATTTTTGTATAAAATGGCTTCTGTCGACTGAAGACAAAATAGTCTTACGAAAATGGCCATAGCCATAAAAATATTTTTAGTGCATAAAATTATGAAATTACCTTTTTTAGTTTTGCATCTTTGCGTTTACCCTGTTTAGCTTCCGTATTTTTCTTCAGGCCGTATTTATACAACCGATACAACTGCTTAGCGTCGAAATTTGTGAATTTGGAAACGAAGTACCAGAGATTGCTTCTCCATTCAACTTTCTTCTCAGGATCAGGATACTCTTCAAGGCAAATGTCTATTTGGCCTCCGATTTGTGTTAAACAGGAACGTGTTCGAATAACTTGTTCTTGTTCTGACAAAGTTTGATCAGGGTTGTCAAGGGCTCTGAGAGCTTTTTTGACTGGTCTCATTTTTTCTTTGCACTGAAACAGAATTTTGGAGTTGTTGTATTGATTGCATTTAGCAATTTGCAATTACGAATCATTTGATGAAACTAAAATGAGAAAAAGCGAACTGAAATGTCTATCTACACAAATTATAAAAATAAACTCATCTTCGTGTATCAGCTTCACACAAGCATCTATCGTACGCAAATCTAAGTAGGGTTTTACATAGTAGCATCCACTAAGTCTTAGAGACTAAGATACGTATCAAATAATATTTTTATTGACATTGTGGCCATGGGACAAAACCGCAGCTGAAATTCACGCGGTGCGAGCGTGAAGACAATCGTAAGAAAATCTGTATGCATTTTCCTCCTGGAGAGACCGGAGAGAGGCCTTTGCCCAGCAGTGGGACACTATCGGCTAAATAAGATAAGAAATGACAAGAGTTAAGAAGTTAGTATTGATATTCATCTTCCTAGCCTTATCCCGTATCTCACGGGGTCGGCTTCTTAATCTAGGGGATGAACGAGGGTACTGGTTTTTACACAGAGCGACTGCCATCTGACCTCCGCAACCCAGAAGGGAAACCAGACCCAATCCTAGATTACGTCGGAGTTTTCAAGCCGCCAATGCTTAGCACTGGCCTCCGACATGGCTTAACGACTAATATCTACGGTATTAAACGATATTAACCGGGACCAACGGCTTAACGTGCTTTCCAAAGCTCGGAAAGCGCCTAATAAACGTACATATGAAATTCGAAAACCGAAAAACACATTGGTACGTGCTGGGATTCGAATCACGACCTCCCGGTCAGGAGGCAGCGGTCCTATCCACTACACCGTCGGGCTCTTGACTAAGATTATATATATATAATTCTCTTCTAAGCGATCATCAAAACATCATCATCTCTGTGTAGTTATTTACGTAAAAATAGTAATAGTGCGTATTGGATTGTTGTGGTGCTATATTTCATTACGGGACGCGATGAATCACCCGTACTAGTGTTTGTGACGCTTTTCTACGTTAAATAATACTGTAAATAAGTGATAAAGAAGTGAAACTTCGGACACGGTAATTTGACTATCGAAGTGTTTTTAAGCTAACATTATTAACTCATTAGTGGTATTAAGTGATTTACTTCAGAATATACCTAATGTGCATGCACGAGCCTGTAACATTTTTGAATAATCCCACTTGAATCACAGTAACGACTTTTATCACATAAACAAACAAAGGAATTGGACTTTAAACCCTCGAATAGATTATGAGCAATTTGGCACTAAAGCGCCTGTAGCTTTACGCAAAGCAACGCCTGTGAGTTTAATAAGAGCAAAATACACATCAACAACATTGAGGACCTCACTTCCTTACTAACTTTACTTAAGGCGCTTTGAGTTTAAACTTGGTACTGTGTTATCTTGTTAAAATGGACACCAAAGCCACTACTTGCTCAAAATGTAACCTAAAAATTACAAATAGACAATATCTTCTATGCAAGACTTGCCAAAACCATTACCATATTAATTGCGCAAATGTATCTGATACCTTGTTTCAATTAATGAAAAAAAAAGATGACTGGAAATGTCGGAAATGTCATCAATTGAACGCACTAAATATGTTTGAACAAACTAAAGGACGTAAAAATGCGGTACAAGCTTCAACGCCAAGAGACAAGGTTTCCTCAGGAAACTCTACACCTACTGAGAACTTGACATCTATAATTAAATTAAGCTCAAGCGTTGTCGCGTCCCCTGCCGATGAGAACAAGAGCTTATCACAAAAAATTTACTCGCCTCCACTGAATGAAAATACTAATACAGACCATGTAGAGTCAACGCCTACAGAACTGTCTCCATCCGAGAACATTACAAAACGGCAGAAAATCATAATTAATGTATCGACGGAGAACAGCTTTTCTTCACTATCCACTGAAGGAGAAGAATCGGATGCTGATACGGATTTTATCCAGAAGTCTAGCTTTGAGGCATTATATAAACAGAGTGTAAATAGAAGCTACCCAGCCTGCTACCAAGATCTAAATACGAGTTGTCCAGAGAAAATTGTTGAAGGGCATCTCTATGTCGAACATCTCAAAAAAACCATCAGAGATTTAGAAAGAAAGAATCAGTCTGCGGACCAACAGGTCGAGCTTCTTCTTGCTGAGAATTTCACACTAAAAAAGAAGCTGGAAACCTATAAATCGAAAATGAGTAATTTGACAAAAATATGTAGTTCGGTGAATTCACCGACAAAAAATCATAGCTTCTACAGCCCGTTGACAAACTCTACGAAAAAGCCTAGACAAAATATTTTGACACCTGAATCTGTCTATTACTCACCTGTAACAGAAGAATCCCAAGAAGATAAATGTAGCCCAGAAAGACGAAATGACAAACACAAGACACTTTCTATTACACAAAATGTGGTGAAGGCTATACCACAACACCAAGATAAAGATTATAGCAGCTATAACCATGACTCAGTGAAAATACCCTCCTCAACGAAAATGTGTCTGATAAGTAGTAACACTAACAAGTTGTTGCAGACTGCGGAAAGTAAATTTGGAAATACTGAGATCTGTCACTACCTTATTCCACATGGTGGGATTCAACAATTGTTGTATGGACTTGAGAAGAAACTATATGATTTTACACACAAAGACTTCTGCATAATATTTATAGGAGAAAGCGACTTTGAAGTTACTTCGGATTTCCAAAAATTAGTCCTACTTTTACGACAAGAAATTCAAAAAGTGCAACACACAAATGTAATCATATGTTTGCCAACGTTTAATCTATCCAAAACATTGTATAATCGTAGAATTGAGGTCTTTACGAAATATTTATGTGCAGACAATAATTGTTACGAATATATGTATATAATGGACTCTAACCTACATTTATCTTATGATTATGACATGTTCTCTTATAAATCAGGTAAATTAAATAATAATGGACTTAAAGTAATTTTTGACGATCTAAAGAAGTTTATTGACATGTTTTTTCGTAAATGATGATAATTCATGTAGTAATTCCAATGTTAAACTTTTTCAACATCTAAATATATTATGCCAAAATGTATGTGGCATTACTAAAAAAAAAGATCAATATGAATTATACCTAGATAACTTAATAAATAAAATCCAAATTGTATGTTTGTGTGAACACTTCCTTACTAATGAATCTGCACCTAATTTATTTTTTGAAAATTATGAAGTCGCCTCTTTTTATGCTAGGAAGAATAAAATAAGAGGTGGATCTTTGATTTTGGTAGAAAAAGGAAGACGTGTAGAAAAAGTAGACTGTAAGCAATTCAGTAATATGGAAAATTTTGAAGTTTGTGGAATTAAGGACTTAGAGACAAATGTTTATGTTTTTAGTTGTTATCAAAATAATAAAAGGTTTAACTTCTTTCTGGAAAGATTAGAATTGCTGTTGCAACACTTCTTCAACAAGAAATGTATATTGTGTGGAGATTTTAACGTTGATATGCTTAAGGACAATGACAATAGAGCTGCCTTTATGAGTATCTTGAACAGTTATAACTTTACTCATCACGTAAACTCAAAAACTTTTGTGAGAAATAATGTAGAGTCATGTCTTGACAATTTTATCACCAACTTACCGGATGATACTCTACACGAAATAACTGTAGATTACAACGGCTTGTCAGATGGTCATGCTGCGATCATCGCCAGCTTAAAACTCGAAACTAAATCTAAATCATATCAAGAAAATTTTATGTCTACTTACATACGTAAATTTAATAAAAAAAATAAAGATGATTTTAGAACAAGATTTCAAAGTGTCAAATGGGAGACGCTAGGTATTAATGGTTTCATCAAACAATTTAAGAAAACCTTTCAAAAATCTTTTAAAAAGGTAAAAATTAAAATAAATCTCAAAAAGACCAATAAAATCAAATGGATTACGAGAGGCGTAAAAGTGTCTAGCAAAATGAAACGTATGCTGTGCACAATCAATAAACAAAATTGTCATAACTCTATCATAAAATACAGACAGTCGTATATTGGTCTGTATAGAAAGGTACTGAGACGTGCAAGAGCGCTTGCAGTGCAATCAGATATCAAAAATGTAGCTAACTCTTCTAAGGGTGTTTGGAAAGTTGTTAATAAGTTTACTAATAAAAAGACCATGTCAAGAAAAGATAGACTTACATTAAAAATAAATGATAGAGTCATGCAAAACCCCAAGGAAATTGCTGAATCATTTAATGAAATTTTTGATTTCGGTAAGAACTTGTCGAAGTGTTCCTTGCAGTCCGGCTTGGCTATTCTGACGCAAAACACCAGTCGAGTACAGTCTAATCTCACTTTTCGACCTACAAATCCAGCAGAGATAAAAAAGATTGTTAAAAATATGACTTCCAAAAAGTCATGCGGCTATGATGACATACCAATAATCATCATCAAAGAAAATATTGACATTATGGCTGAGCCCTTAGCGTATCTCTACAATGAATGTCTTAGATTAGGTGTATTTCCTGACCAATTTAAAATATCGAAAGTTATTCCAATACACAAGAAGAATTCTAAATTCGATCCTAAGAATTACCGACCCATATCGCTTTTACCGGTACTATCAAAAATTTTGGAAAAAATTCTGAAAGACAGGCTCATGTCACACCTAAACCGTAACTTAGCACTGCATACGCGGCAATTCGGGTTTCAAGCAGGTATAGGAACTAGTGAAGCAATGCATGCTTTAGTTGGTGATATAATGACTGAGATCAACGATAAAAAGAGAGTTGCTGGCTTATTCTTAGATTTAAGCTCCGCATTCGATATGGTGGATCACGAACTACTTATAGCGAAATTAGAACATTATGGTGTGAGCAAAAAATGTCTTGATATCTTTAGATCATATCTTACCAATCGCAAACAATTTGTAGAGTTAAAATATTTTGACGAAGGTGAAGAGCATATAGCTACGTCGAAGCTTACTAATATAACTCGAGGTGTCCCACAAGGATCTGTTCTAGGTCCAATATTCTTCATAATATATATTAACGACTTGCTATACTATATGCAAAACCATGTACCTTCGATACACCTTATAAATTTTGCTGATGATACAAACGCCATTATCTCAGGAAATAATATTGCTGAATTAAATGCTCTGATGCAGAAAACTATAAATGCATTTAAGTCGTGGTTCACTGCTAATGGCATGATCATTAATAACACCAAAACTAACATTATTTTGTTCAAAACCACATCTAAAAATAATGACATATTAACAGTAGATATAGACGGACATTCATTGGCTATGGTAAACGATGTGAAATTTCTGGGTATTCAAATTGATTCATTCTTAAATTGGAAACCAGAACTAAATGCTATCGAAAACGCACTTACCTCCTCGTGCTATGCACTATGCTGTTTAAGAGATGTTTTAACCACAAATCATCTCAAAATGGTCTACTACGCCCTGATAGAGTCAAAATTTCGGTACAGTATCGCGTTGTGGGGTCAAAGCTACAAATACAATTTAGAAAAGGCTTTTAAAATGCAAAAAAGAGCAATACGCATTATTGTTCGCATTCCTCCATGGGAGTCTTGTAGGCAACATTTTATAATACTAGGAATTCTTACTCTCCCATGTCTTTATATTCTTGTAGTATTAACGGCTTTGATAAAACATAAGATGCATTTTGAGACAGAAATGGAGATGGAAGCACGTATGAAAACCCGGAGGAAAGATCTTTCATACACAATTAATCCACGTTTATGTATGGTCAAGCACTGTCCTCAGTATCAAGCAGTAAAATTATACAATAAACTTCCTATGTCTTTGAAAATCATTACTGATCTAAGAAAATTTAAATTAGAACTTAAGTCATATCTTTTGAAGAAGTGTTGCTACACGGTAGATGAATTTTATAATGACAATGAAAACATAAAATTAACATGATGTCGTATTAATATATATATATATTTAATTTGACATCCTTAAACTTGTAAGTACATTATTTTTGTAAAATTGACATTATTTATTACTTTATTGACATTGTATTAATATTTTTTTAACTTGACATCCTTAAATTTGTAAATTATTGTTGTTGAATTGACATTATTTATTGGCATTGAAATTTTAAGCTATTGATTATATTTTGTGTGTGATAATGTTATAATCTTGTCATGAAATATTAATTATTTATGTTAAGTTATAATGTATAATGTCGAACACAATGTAAAAATTGTTAACGATTAAATTAATAATAAAATAATAAAATAATAATAAAAGATATGTGTCAAAAAAATATTTTCATTGACATAGTGGCCATGGGACAAAACCGCAGCTAAAATTCGCGCGGTGCGACCGTGAATACAGTCGTAAGAAAATCTGTATGCATTTTCCTCCTATAGAAATGACAAAAGTTAGTATTGATATTACCTCATGATATTACATACCTCTTCAAAGACAGAAGGATCAAGATCTCCCAGCACCTCGAGCGCGCGCGGTTCGTTGTTGGCGGTGAAGTGCATCGGGCCCGCTTGCTTCTTGCGCCCCTTCGCCTTGTCGCCCTTAGTCCGGTCCTTGCCTTCTTTCTTTGTCCGTTTCTTGTCTTTCTCCTTTCTATCGTTGGATGTCTCATCGTGTGTGGATATGTCCTCGAGTTTTGATTTGCCCTGAGGAGATACCCAAGTGTAAGCAAACAATTTAGTCTTCTTCTGTCGAGTGGGTATCGAGTCTACGGACCCGATGAACCCTGGTGTCAGAGTTTTGAAACCGCCTAGTAACACAACTATCAGGCCTCTGACATGGTTTGAGTAACGACCACTATCAAAGACAGCGACCGGGACCGACGGCTTAACGTGCCCTCCGAAGCACGAAAATCTTTTTCTTTTCGGACAATCGGGTGATTCAGCCTGCAATGTCCTAACCAAACTGGGGAAAAATTCACAAAGTGATAAATTCTCAAATATCAACTTTGTTTTCCCCCCTGGGAATCGAACCCAGGACCTCCGGATCGGGAGTCCATGGCACTAGCCACTAGACCACGGAGGCAGGTAACAATTTAGTAAAAACACAAGTTAATAGTGAAAGTTGGTAATAGAATGTACCTTTTCATGTTTATCGTTTTTGACGTTCTTGTTCTTCTTGTTTTCTTCTCCGGAGCTGCCGTCGTCTTCCACGATATCCTTAGTGACGGGCTCCTTCGCCCCGCGCTTTCCCCGCGGCTTTTTCTGCTTCTGTTTTCCATTCTTTTGGTCCAGCAGCTTCTTTATTAACTTTAGTAAATACTCCGCTCTCGATTGTAAATGCTTCGCCTGTGGTTTTTTGTCTTCATTTGTGAGGATTTTATCGCCTATTTCGAAAGACGAGTCCATCTTTATCGCCTCCCAGGAACCAAGACCGTATTGGTAAATGCCCGCCAACAATTTTGAATCATCGGCGACTCCCCATTCGACATCAAAGTTAGCTGGTCGCGTCCTAGAATAATAAAAGAGGTATTGCTATCGTGCCATAACCAAAAGTATTGAATATTACTATAATATAATAACACCGAGTACATACATACATATAATCACACCTTTATCCCTAATGGGGTAGGCAGAGCGTAAACGACCTAAATAAAGGTCGTTCCGCCACGTCTGCCAAACTTTTGAGGGTTATTTAAGACAGACTTGTAGGTATACTGCTGTAGTGGCAGGTTGTCAGCCCATCGCCTAAATTACAATATACTGAAACCCTCGGATCCCTTAGCTTGTTTTTACAGCATGCCCGGGAGGAAATGCAGCTGGCACATATTGTTTTTATTTTGCTTCCAGGCCAGCATGGAAGACAATACGCCGAGTATATTACCTGAAATCCAATTGCCATTTCAACCGCTCTTCTTTAGTTTGAGGCAGGAAGTCATCTAAGGGCGCCAGCTCGTCCTGACAAGCCATCAAGGTCTTGGCATTCACCGGCACGCCACCGAGCTTGAACGTCCTTCTGGTGTTTTTACGGCCGTCGCTTTGTTCATCTGTAAACACCAACAAAGTTAGATGGAGGATATACTGGAGTTTAATAACTCAATGTTTATTTATATTATAAACAAAAAACAGTGTAAAGTGCAGTGCGAACGACTATTACTTTTGTTTTAGATCTGTTCTCATGTAAGTGACATTGTCTTTAATGAGAATAAAGAATCTTTAAACCTATATACTTTTAGAAAAACGGTGTTATGTGCTCTCCAGATCTTCCGATCCTGACTATCTTTATCCGATCTTCTTCTTAGCGAGTGGATTCTCGAGTCGAATGACCCGATGAACCCCGGTGTCAGTTTTCAAACCGCCTAGTAGCACAGCTAATAGGCCTCTGACATGGTTAGAGTAACGACCACTACCAAAGACAGCGACCGGGACCGACGGCTTAACGTGCCCTACGAAGCACGGAATCTTTTTTCTTGTCGGACAATCAGGTGATTCAGCCTGTAATGTCCTAACCAACTGGCAAAAACCTCAAAGTGATAAATTGACAAATATCAACTTTGTGTTTCACCCCTGGGAATCGAACCCAGGACCTCCAGATCGTAAGCCCATGGCTCTAACCATGACCACGGATGCAGTTATCCGATAAATCGGATGAAATTAAGAGACTGTGTTGTGTAGCGTAATCGGACATCCAATTTAGTAGGAAGCGTCGAATGATTACGCTACACATTTTAGACGATTTTTTTACACGATTTAGGATAGTTAGGACAGTAAGGATCCGAAGGTCTGGGCAGTGCTCAACTGATAGAACAAGCTAAAACGACAAAACTTAACGATTACTTACTGGTTGTGTCTATAGGTTCACTTAGCGCCACCTTACATCTCTCTGCCAGTATTTCTCCCAACTTCTTCAATTCAGCGAGAGGCTTTTCTTGTAGTTCGGCATCACACGCTATGCTATCAAGATGCTTTTGAGGCGCAGAGAATTTCTTATAACTTTTGACAAATCTTCGAATCTGTAGCAAAAAATCAAGGTTCGTAAATCAGCAACGATAATAAGCTAAATAATAGGGTGCTATTGTATTGTTATAATTTGAACTCTATGTGTGCGTCCTAATCATAATTTTAAATGGGTTTCGACAGGATCTCTATCGGCTGGCGAAGAATAGGAGGAGAAATGCGGAACTGACGGCGGACTTTGTATTGGACACGCACCGCAAGCTTCCATGCTGGCCTCGTAGCGTGAGAAAAACATAGAATGTGCCAGCTGCATTTCCTCCCGGGCATGCTGTAAAAACCAGCTAAGGGAACCGAGGATTTCAGCATATTGTAATTTAGGCGACAGCGCTGACAACCTGTCACTACAGCAATAAACCTACAAATATATCTTAAATAACCCTCAAAACTTTGTCAGACGTGTACGAATGACTTTTGTTTACGCTCTGCCTACCCTCTTAGGGATAAAGTCGTGATTATATGTATGTATGTACCACAAGAAAGAGAAGAATTCATTGCTTTCTACATCTCATGTTTTAAAGACTTACAAGGTGAGATTATATGTATGTATGTACCACAAGAAAAAGAAGAATTTATTGCTTTCTACATCTCATGTTTTAAAGACTTACAAGGTGAGATTATATGTATGTATGTACCACAAGAAAGAGAAGAATTCATTGCTTTCTACATCTCATGTTTTAAAGACTTACAAGGTGAGATTATATGTATGTATGTACCACAAGAAAAAGATGAATTCATTGCTTTCTACATCTCATGTTTTAAAGACTTACAAGGTGAGATTATATGTATGTATGTACCACAAGAAAAAGAAGTATTCATTGCTTTCTACATCTCATGTTTTGACTTACCTCAGCATCAGTGAATCCCTTGATCTTCTCCCTATGCGAGGCGGGCGGGCGACCTCGCTTCCTCGGCCGGTCGTCGTCTGCGCTGGCCTCGCCTTCCGACGCGTCGCTCTCCGCGTCGCCATCGCCTTCCCCGTCAGCGTCGCCAGACCCGCGACCTCGCCGACCACGTCCTAGCAAAAAATATTGGTATTTTTAACACCATTATAGCAGATAGGGTTCAAGGCCCACAGACTAATGAAACGGGTCGAATATGTTAAAGACTAAAACGCTATGGAACAAATCCAAGGAGTAGCCCAGAGAATAAAAATCTTGCACTGTGCTCATTATTAATCCGCAAACCAAGCGGGGTGAGTGTGGACTGGGAGAGATAGAAAAACATAGAATGTTCCAGCTGCCCTTCCTCCCGGGCATGCTGTTGAAGTCAGCAAAAGGGACTCGAGAGTTACAGTGTATTGTAATTTAGGCGATGGGCTGACAACCTGTCACTATAGCAATACATATTATAATCTAAAATTGCCCTCAATTTTTGTCAGACGTGGCGAAAGCGCCTTTTACGAGGCGTTAAATGCTCTGCCTACCCCGTAAGGGATAAAGGCGTAATTTATGTATGTATGTAAGCGGGGCGAGTGTGCCAAATACTCTTCAAAAGAAGCAGGCCCATGTTCAATAGAGATAAGAGAGATAGAGATAAATATATTAATAATTGTAAATTACAAGTCAAAAATTACTGAAAGTTACTTACTTGTATCATCAGCATTGTTTTGCTGTAGATTCTTTCTTCTAGGTGGCAAATATAAATCCTCCATTTCCTTGTTCTTTTCTTGCTCAGCGATTGTTTTCCTTACATTTTCAGGTATGATGTCGTCCCAGTCTTTACATTCCTCTTCCGCATTCTCTTTTTTCACTTCCGCTACAGCTTTTTCTTCGTCGAAAGCGAAACTTGCAACTTTAAACGCTGAGAGTAGCTCATCTCCCGCCATCGTAGGACCCTCATCTCTGGTCTCGGCGCGTTGGAGAATCTCATCAATATCGCAAACAGGTTCCTCGTCGTTTTCATCATCGTCTTTGAACAATTCTTCAGCACCGAATTTGAGTATTGCATTCAAATCTTCTTTGTTGAATGGGTTGTTATTCGTCGCTCCCGCTCCGGAAGCGTCTCTTTTGTTCAACACAGTTCGGCCGGTCGTGTCCATACGCTGGATGACTAAATGATCGAGTACCATCTTCCGTTTCGCTCGTTCTACAATGTCCTCTTCGACGGACCTGGCAGTGACCAGTCGGTAGATGTTAACTTGGTTCTTTTGACCGATCCTATGGGCACGCGCCTGCGCTTGTAGATCGTTTTGAGGGTTCCAATCGGAATCGAAGATTATCACAGTATCGGCAGTAGCTAAGTTAATACCGAGACCGCCGGCTCGTGTCGACAGCAAGAAACAGAAATCTGTGGAGCCTTCCGCGTTGAAATGATCCAAAGCTTGTTTCCTAATCTCGCCCTTGATACTACCGTCGAGCCGTTGGAACGGGAAATGCCTTCGTTGCAAGTATTCAGCCAAAATGTCCAACATTCTTACCATCTGGGAGAATATCAAAACTCTGTGACCTGTCTCTTTTAGCCTACATAGTAATTTATCTAATAAAAGCAGTTTTCCAGATCCGCGTAGTAGTTTCTGTAAAAAGACAACAAATATGAGATTTATCAATTATTGTTTTACCAAAATTGATTGAAATATTATTAAATTGTGAATGTATCTATAACCTACCTCCACTGCATCTGTAGTAGCCAGTGAGGCTCTCGTTTCAAAGTCTTCTGGTTTTGTTAATAGCGCATGATTACAGCATTTTTTCAGTTCTATCACAATATTTATGAAAGTGTTTATCGAGCCTTTCACACCTTTTCTCAAGGCACTGTAGTTCTTTGTAAGTATCCACTTGTAATATTGCTTTTGAATTGAAGTCATTTCTACCCTTAGGATCTGCTCAACTTTGGCAGGTAATGATTTCTCTACATCTTTCTTTTGCCTTCTCAATATAAAAGGCTCTAGCTGTTTATGCAACTTCTCGTAGCCCTTTGTTGCAGCATCTTCGTGATCCTTCTCAAATTCTTCCCATGATTCAAATCTAGAAAAAAAAGTTTACATGCTTCATCCAGTCATCAAATCAAACTATTAACAAACCCCAGCATTACCATAAATATACTACACAGTAGAAAAATATCTCTTATACTTACTTATACGGCATAATAAAATGCAGCAACGCCCATAATTCTTTGAGAGAATTCTGCAGGGGCGTTCCAGTGACGAGCAATCTGTGATTTGTGTCAAACTCTTTAAGAGCTTTATACAGAAGGGAATCGTCATTTTTAAGTCTGTGCGCTTCGTCAACAAGCAGAACCGCCCAGCTAAACGATCTAAGGAACTGTCTATCTTTCAGCAGAATCTCGTAAGTAGTCAAAATTGCATTGAATTTTAGCCTCTTATTGCTGGCGAAACTCCATTCAAACTGTCGGATCTGCAAATAGAGATACAATGTCAAATATTTAAAAATAAAATCAAGGTTTTAAATCGCCCAACAGTAGTGTTGGGTTATCTAGAATTTACAATCATAATACGTACAATGTCTCGACTGATGACGTCACCGATATACGTAACCACATTGATATCAGGCGCCCATTGCTGAAACTCCCTCTGCCAAGCGGTCATCGTACTTAGAGGCACAACACAAAGGAATGGTCCATAAAGTTGTTGGGTTTTGAAGAGGTAGTACAAAAAGCATATTGTCTGTAAATAAACAAAAAAATAATACACATATATTCAAAACAAATACTACCAAAAATTACAAGGACATATAATTACCTGAATAGTTTTTCCTAATCCCATTTCGTCTGCAAGTATTACTGAATTGTCTTTACACCAGGAATGTATTAACCAGTTCAATCCATCCATTTGGTAATCTCTCAATACGTAAGTCTAAAACAAAGAATCAGTTTTTTAACACTCCTCAGCTTTTCTTTCATTGCACAAATCAATAGACCTCACTCAATCACACTCATCTCCACTAGACCTTACTCAATAATAGTCATCTCTACTAGACCTCACTCAATCACACTCATCTCCACTAGACCTTACTCAATCACAATCATCTCTACTAGACCTCACTCAATCACAACCATCTATACTAGACGTCACTCAATCACACTCATATCTACTAGACCTCACTCAATCACAATCATCTCTACTAGACCTTCCCTCAATCACACTCATACCTTCTAGATCTCACTCAATCACAATCATCTCTACTAGACCTAACTCAATCACACTCATATCTACTAGACCTCACTCAATCACACTCATATTTACTAGACCTCACTAACTCACACTCATATCTACTAGACCTCACTCGATCACACTCATCTCCACTAGACTTCACTCAATAATACTCATCTCTACTAGACCTCACTCAATCACAATCATCTCTACTAGACCTCACTCAATCACACTCATCTCTACTAGACCTCACTCAATCACACTCATCTCCACTAAACCTCACTCAATAATACTCATCTCTACTAGACCTCACTCAATCACAATCATCTTTACTAGACCTCACTCAATCACAACCATCTCTACTAGACCTCACTCAATCACAACCATCTCTACTAGACCTCACTCAATCACACTCATCTCCACTAGACCTCACTCATCACACTCTTCTATACTAGACCTCATTCAATCACACTCTTCTCCACTAGACCTCACTCAATCACAATCATCTCTTCTAGACCTCACTCAATCACACTCTTCTCCACTAGACCTGACTCAGTCACACTTTTAACTTCTAGAACTCACTCAATCACACTCATCTATACTAGACCTCACTCAATCACACTCATCTCTCTACTAGACTTCACTCAATGACAATCAAGCTTACTAGACCTTATTCAATCACACTCATATCTACTAGACCTTACTCAATTACACTCATCTCTACTAGACCTCACTCAATCACACTCTTCTCCACTAGACCTCACTCAATCACACTCATCTCTACTAGACCTAACTCAATCACACTCATCTCTACTAGACCTCACTCAATCACACTCATCTCTACTAGACCTCACTCAATCACACTCATCTCTACTAGACCTCACTCAATGATAATCATGCTTACTAGACCTTATTCAATCACACTCATCTCTACTAGACCTCACTCAATCACACTCATCTCTACTAGACCTTACTCAATCACACTCATCTCTACTAGACCTTACTCAATCACACTCATCTGTACTAGACCTCAATCAATGACAATCATGCTTACTAGACCTTATTCAATCACAGTCATCTCTACTCACTCTCACTCAATTAAATCTGCTGAAAATAAGTTTACCTGATCTTGACCCATATATTCAGGCTGCTCTTTGACTTGGTGAAACTTCGGCCTTCTCCTTAAAACAGGACAATGCCTTGAAGGAGTTGTTTTTGCTGCTTCCCTATATTTAAAATGTTCAACTTCTTTCGGCCACCGCCTTTCTATTAGAGCAGCATCTTCCCAAGTCGCATCAGCATAAGGAAGAGACTCCCATTTACAAAAATACTCGTGAGCTGTACTACCCCCCTCTAACTCACGGGTTTGTTCAGCTAGAAAAGAAGATATTCATTTGAAGAAGGCTTCAAGAAGAAGGCATTAACAAAAACTTCATCTTATACAAATCTTTATTTACCTATTATCCTCTCCACATAACAGTATGTTTTCACTAACTCCTGCTGGAGCTCGGATTGGCATTCAAAGTAGTCTATGTCTTCAGGTCCCGCTTGTCCTCTCCACCATGACAATTCTGCTTCCTTTTTAATAAAGTTTTCTAATTTTTTGATGCCCTTGACCTTTTGTTCCTGAAGTGACCTTTCAGATTCCCAGGTATTGTGAATGTGGGACCAACCCTTCCATTTGATCAGGTACTGCGGTTCAGTTGTCTCTTCATCATCCGGATTACAACCTTCATTGAGATCTCCATTCTCTTCGATATAATATACCGTAGTCACACTCCCAGTGACTGCATAATGATAAGAAGACATTAGCTAAAATTTAACATGATATTTGCACCATGATGCAAATTAAGTCACATTTATATTCTTAAATAAGCTACCATTCACATAAAATACTGATGACTAAAAATAAACTGCAGTACCTCCTTTCTTCCCTCGGCGAAAACCTAAGACCCTCTCAATGGTTTCACAGTGCTCCTCAGGTTCCGGTTCAGCATCGCCCTCACCATCACCTTCAACTTCCAATAGGTCTGAAGAGTCAGTTTGTTCATCACTAGCTTCTTTGTAACTAACTGTTGCACCTCTCCGCGTGGCAGTACGACTAAAAATATTTACTCATAGAATAAAAAAAATATATTCAACTAAAAATATTCTTTACAATATGAACTGTAAGCCTACCTTTTTGAGTCCTCATCAGATGGTTCAGTACTTTCATCTTCATCGCTTGTAAATCTTCTTCTTCTTGCTGGTTTCTTCTTTCTTAGAGGTACACTTCTTTGGCCTGGTCGTTTTGATGGTGGTGGCGGAGAACCTTTCAAATCACTATCACTATCTGATGAGTCTGAATTCCATGAGTCACTAAAATTTTGAAGAAACCATTAAATTGACCACAAGCCCCATAAAAGTAAATTTTTAATTTTTATTGAGGGTCACATTACCTTTTCTTCCTACTTTTCCTACTATTACTTTTCCCTCTCTCACTAGAATCACTTTCTGCTACTTTTAACCTGTCTGGTTTTTTCCTCTCTCTGCCTGATCTCCTAATTCCATAAATGTCTGGATTTTCTTCCCAAAGGTCTGATTTCACCTTATTGTGATTTCTTCTATTAAATTTTGACTGAACATCTTCGCCTGATGAATCCTTGTCATTGTCAGTATGATGGTCGTGGTCAGATTTTGAAGAATTTTGGTTACTGTGCTTAGGTGATGATCTAGTGTCATCGCTGTGATGTGACCTATCTACAGCTGAAGATTTATCTGAACCGGATTGCTCCCCCGACCCAGATCCTGATGAACTAGACCCACTGTCACTGTCATAAAAAATACACAATTTTGTCATTAATCACTGATTTCTACTACACACCAATTTTAAACCTTTAAGATAAACTTACCTTTCACTACCAGAATCAGATCCACTAGATGCACTTTTGGAATCGCTCCCCGATTCTTGCATGTAACCCTTCTGCAACAAGGATATACGGAAATTAAGATATTATTATTATTAATATCAACATCAAACACAACAATTCTACATAAAAGAAATATTATTTTAAAAGCAGTACATCTATATATATTGAACAATAAATGAATAATAAATGCATTAAATTAAATAAAACTTTGCTGTTAATTAAATTTTACAATTTATAGATTAATCTTATGAAATAATCCAGTTTTGTAATTGTATGACAACAGCTGATGAATCTACACATATTCAGGAAGCTCATCGACAAGGACCAGAAAAGTGACGAGGACTGATTCCGGGATTAGAAAAAAAAATAAGTATCACTGAAACTGACCATTTTCTGCCAAAATGTCTTAATAAAATGATCGAAATCATCAATTTATTGGCAAAAACTGAGTGTACAAATATTATAAACAGTAATAGAAGGCATAACCTCAAATAATCATGTTGTTATGATAATCATAAGTGTGATTTTTTGGACAAATTTGACCCAAACTTTAAGCATTGCAAAGGTAAACTTAGCCAGGGCACTTCACCACTTTGAGCACAGGAATTCAAGAAATATTTATCAGAATACTAGGACATAACCTCAAAAACCTATGAACACTTTAGGAAGACTAATTTTCAAAGCTAAATTGCGAAAATGGGTCCCTTTTAAAAATATTTTTTCCTGGCTTATATAGAAAGATTACGTAACAAAGAATCACTGGAAACACTGTCTTGAGTGGGACAATGACATTTTAATACATAAAAACACGAAAAACTATTGTAAACAATCACAGAAGCCTGTAAATTCAGAATTACGTCTCAAAAAATTACCCTTTTTCAGGGCCACACCCAACACTTCTAGAACATTCTTCACATTTTTAAATTCACAGAACACGAGTTTATTTATTAAATTCATCAAAACAATATCAAAATAAGCCGAAAAACACTTACCAAAAGCATTTTGCAGTTTATTCACAGAAAACACTGTTACTAATGAAATCATCTATCTACAGTGAAGAAAACAGAACAAATCATGAAGAAAAAATGTGTGGGAAATTCTATTATATATTTTTTAAACACATTTTTATGTAAAGTTGCTAAAATACGAAAAAATATTTTCGCAAGAAAATCTTGTCAAGCGACGCCATTTTGTCGTGGCATGATTCTGGTGACGACGGAAATGAAAAAACAATATTTTCTTCACAAAACTTTGGTTAAAACAAGGTAAACAGAAGTAGTTAACACTAAAAAAATAAAAATGAATCTGTAGAGCCGTCGGAAATACTTCGTTCTACGGTGAAAAAGAAGTGAGCACCGCACACTACCAGCGAAACTCGAAAACCACAGCCATATTGCCAAATGCCAGCTGCCTAGACGTAAATTAGGGTTGGACTGAAAAGTAACAATAACAGTTTACATAATATTTGTAACAGATAAAAATCTTGCCAAGGAATGATGGGATAGGTTCAGTTCAGTTCAGTTCATTTAATTCACAATTACAGGTTTCAAAATTAAATTAAAATATAATAAATACAATTATGTCATCCGTAATGTGATCGTCAAAAGTATACAATATAAAATAATATAACATGTCAAATAATAATAAAGGAAAAAAGAATAATAATTAATATTAATTAAAAATCGAATCCATGTCACTATAATGAATTAATAATTAAACAAATTAAAAATTACAATTCATATACTCTTTAACAGAGTAAAATGATTTTTCCAATAAAAGGTTCTTTAGTCGGCGTCTAAATGTTTCGTCACATGACTCATTTTGCATGGCAATAGGCAGTTTGTAGTAGGAATAGGAGACACAATTTGCTACATACTACCTATAAGTGGGTTGACTGAATCATCATGAATATGGTCATAATGGTGTTGGTTCTTATGTTGGTGCGTGCATACGTTGGTGTCTCGTAGCTACAGTACAAAACGTGGTATGTATATTCAATGACTGAATTATTTTGAATTTTACGTTGGTGTGGTATGTCGTGAAATGTGAGAAACGTAACCACGGGCTGAATATGTATAGTACAATATATTTATTTAATCTCAAATACTCAAATAAATTCCTGAAAAATACAAAGAAATTTTCTTACAATGAATTGATGACGTAATAACTATTTCTTGTTAGGATAGCTAATTCAATATGCATAGGGTCTAAGCCTTGAGAGTGGTATACAGCAGGTCTGCCTTCAAGGCGTTAGTACCACATGGTAGGTAGGTACAGTTACATACAGCTAATCAAGCACATACTATTTTAGCCAGCGTACTATCGTTAGAAGTGAAATAAATAGTATGTTTTTTTTTTATTTGTCATGGGGCTCTTGTCGGGTGCGCTGCATTGTATGAAAAACTATCAAAAAAGCTGCTGGTAGCATGTTGGTAGCGTAAGTCTTTTTTTGTCAGTTTTACACCTGGTATTAAAGAAGGGTTTTTGGACTATTTGAGATAACTATCTGGAATACCATTAATATCCTTTATCTTATTTTAGTTTATCACTGGAACAAGTACTGAGCCGTTTACAAGAAAGCTAAAGAAGCGCTACAATAATTTATATATAGTATAGATTTTCGGAAGAGCTGACATTTGCTTACTGCTTTTCTGCTTTGACATTGTACATACATACATACATAAAATCACGCCTTTATCCCTTACGGGGTAGGCAGAGCGATAAATGCCTCGTAAAAGGCGCTTTCGCCACGTCTGACAAAAATTGAGGGCAATTTTAGATTGAAAAGTGTATTGCTATAGTGACAGGTTGTCAGCCCATCGCCTAAATTACAATACACTGTAATCCTCGAGTCCCTTTTGCTGACTTCTACAGCATGCCCGGGAGGAAGGGCAGCTGGAACATTCTATGTTTTTCTATCTCTCCCAGTCCAGCATGGAAGGATCCCAGTCCAGCATGGAAGGATCCCAGTCCAGCATGGAAGGAGGACTTAAAAACAAAATTCTAAATGAGTTGACGAATATTAACGTATTTGTAAAAAGGAAATTGACAAAATTACATGTACTTATTAAAACATACTTCATCATACGTGCGTCATTACGTACTTACTAAAAAGTACTTCATCATACGTGATACGGAAAATGTCATACCTAGTATTTTTTGCATAACCCTATATGACTGACAGGAAAAAACCCAAAATGTGGCCAGCTTCAAGAACAACGTCATTTCCGGTTCAAATTGTAATCGACTTTATTTTTTAATCAGAATCGATTTTTAAAAACCTATCTTATTGTTGTGGTTGTTGTGCCGTTGTGCCCAAGTGCCTAGTTGTGCCCAATTCAGCGTTGCCGATGCGGATCTTCTGGTCCGATTTCGGATCTTTGAAGGCTGTGGCGGAACTTTGGCGGATCTTCGCCCCAGTCGGATCTTTTCGGATCTTTTTGTGATCAGCACAGGAAACGAGAGATATGGGTGACGTTTCTTAATTCTTTGAGATAAGGTTCAAAGTTGTGTGAAACTGTTCGTTTTATATGGATTTTGACAGCTGTCACCCATATCTTCCAGGCCTGAAGCTACTATTAGTAACAATTTTAAAATTATCAAACGCAACGCGTGGTGTTACGCGACATGCATTTGCGCACTTGTAGTAGAGCGAGCGTGCTCACAAGTATGCAACGTGCACACGTCGCGTCGCGCGTCAGGTGTGCTCTGACCTTTATATGACGTGTGTTGCCATTTTATTTTATTTTATTTTTTCAGATTATTTTGTAAATTCATACAATATGTGATTGATGATTAGAAATGCTGCATTATAACATCGTGATAACTTTAAAAGGTAAATAATTTAATGCTTACACATCAGTATTTTTTTGTAATTATATATTTGCTCAATCGGAACTTTTCGGAACATTTCGGATCTTTTCAAAGACGATAGTGGAACAAAACCGAACGTACTGGCGGCAACACTGGCCCAATTAGTTATGCCTGACTGAACCCTGAACATTTCATTTGCAAGTTTGCTCGATATAAAATCTTTAAAAATATATAACATAACATTTTTATAGTTTATAGAGTTTTTATTTATTCTGACTTGTAGAAGTAGGTATGTATAATTCACAGGTATAATTGGATTTTGACCGCAAGAAAATAAACAGTTCCTCTCAGCAGTTCCTGCACAATATTGCTGCATGACCAGTGTTGTAACAATACATCGAACTACCGATAGTATCGTGACCTTGAAAAAAAGTAAGAATATCGATAGGCCTATCGATACGATCGATACTATCGATACCATTGGAAATCAATACAATCGATAGTATCGATAGTTATGACGTCAACCAATACTATTGATTTCTAATAGCTATCTATACTATCCATAGGAATATCGATATTCTAACTGATTTTCGAGGTCAACTATCGATAGTCAAACTATCGATGGTTTTGCAACGCTATGCACGACGTATATAGTAAGGACTTTTTATCCTGAGCTCAGAATCAGAATTATTATGTACTAATTTGTATTTTACTTTTATGTTTAGGTTGTATTTTAGTGTTTTTTTGAGGCAAAGTACACAAAACCTATACAGTCTGATGTATTTTACTAAACATCAGGCTGTATAGGTTTGTGTACTTGCCTCAAAAGACACTGACTGACATTGACATACAGTACGTCAAAGGAGATTTGCGCGGGAATCGTAACAAAAAAAACGAATCGCTGCAGGACTGAGTTTCTGGCTTTCTAGGTTAGTTTTTCGCGGCAATTATTGTGATAGTGTTATGAAATTAGCTTTAGCATAATAAATAATGTGCCGGTAGTTTTAGACAATGTAGTGGAAGTGAGAATTAAAGTACAGAAATCCTATATGGTTCGACTCGACACTCCCACGTAAATCTATTGAGTTCTAGATAAGGTTAGGTAAGGTTGGGGTGTGGCGCGGAGAACATGAAGAATCAGGCGGACTTTGTTCCTCGCTCTTCTAAATGAGTTTCGAGTTTCTTGCAATGTTTATTGTATTAATATGGTGGATTTAACATAATAATCTGCTGATGAGGAACAATCTGGTAGGAGGAAGAAGCAAAGGAAGGTGCTACCGTACGATTCGGATTGTTATGTCTGCGTGAAAGTCTATTGAACATTGGAATGTGAATCACCGGCGCATTCTAATGACTTTTAGGTAGGCGTAGGTTAAGACAACTCAGGAATAAAAATGATGCTGAAGATAAGGCTGCATAGGTTCATGCTCTTTGCCTCCCCTTTTGGAAGAACTAAAAAAACAGCTTTAATTGATCGTGGGCAGGGGCGCTGCATTGTATAGAGAACTTATTATAAATGGTGTTGGCGACGTTAGTACGTTTTTTTGCCACGTTCATTTAATACCTTGACTGAATACTGACATATCCTTCCTTCCTTCTGTTCTACTCTACTCAGTGCTGCCAAGTGCGGCCATTTATCGCCATTTAGGCTATCTCGAAAAAAATATTGGCGATATTAGGCTACCTTCAAAAATAATTAGGAGAAGTAGGATATTTTCATATAATAGGGTACGAACACGAACAAAATGGGTCCAAAAGTCCAAACACATAGGTTTTCTTAATAATCATTGGAAATATCTACTATCCACCCGTAGTCCACCCTCTGACTCAAGATTTTGAGATCGAACAAAATTATTTAAAATTAAGAAAAAAAAAAAAGGCGCCAGAATGTAAACATTGAATTTTATATGGACTTTTTTCAAAATTCAGTTTAATATGTTCCTGTAGGTTATTTCCAGTTAATTTGATGTGCTTGTGAAGGTGAATTCATTGAATAATGTCTACAGACGTTTGTGATACGGAAGCTGGCCAGTGAAGCACGAAATTCGTGATTGAAAATGTGACGCCGCCTACGCTTACATACCCAAGACGTTTACAGACTTTGTAAATATACATTTAAGTCTGCGTCCTTGATGTTTTGGCGTGCAGTTTGTTTGACGAGTGTTTTAAGTGCCTTTTACATCTCTGTGTTATTCAAGTTAATCATGAACTAATTTGCAGAACAATAATTTGAAAGGTCTACTTTCCTTCGAGTTTTGAAAGCATCCCAAAGTAACGAACTTTTTGGTGGAAAACTGTTTAACTAACCATGGACCTTAAGTGCTATTTCTGTGTTTACTAATATTTTAGTTATTTTTAAAGACTCTGCTACACCTTTTTCATAATATAAGACAGACTTTTATGAACACTTTAGTCATATCAAAGAGTCATGGCGCGAAACAACGCCATATGTTGCTGAGTAGCCGTACCTGCAATAATACGTCATTTTACACATCCTGGAAGAACGAATTAGGGTTGCTCCCCTAGCGGCACTCTTTTTTACCGGTTCTTTAAATCGATCGATTTATTTTTGACCAGTCGACTAAGGAGATCCACGAGTCCGCTTATGGAAAAATAAAATCTATTCCACCGGTATACCTTCGCCAGAGTCTACGCTTGCTGCCCACCAACGCCAATACCTTGCATTTTGCCACTGCCACAATTTTACACTTGCTGCTCAGCCGACGCTGATTCCTTGCCGATAGCTAGAATTTACAATGACACCTTCAGTAGGTATTCAATGCGTTGCGTACTGCATTCTGCATGGGACAGAGCTCCATAATGGTACTACTTGGATGGATCGGATTGATCTCTTCTGACTGCACAATTGCATCGATCCATGGGACTTCAGCCGCCGTTTTTTCTTCATACTTAAATTCCTGTTATATTTATATCCATATAGTACCTAATATTACCTTAGTCTTGTCACTTTTTATGCCATTATTTTGATTATTTTGTAATATAGCTTAAAACCGTAAAGCGAAGTAAAGCATGTCGCAGCCAGTACTAAACTCAAATATTGTTGCTGATAAGCTCTGTAGTCTGTCTCAAGGTGATAACTTTAAGTGTGATTTGTGCCCAGAATTGTCCCGTCACTTTAAAACTAAAAATGGCTTACGCATTCATCAGGCCAAAAAGCACAAGCTGCAGAAAGCTTCAGACCCTGTTACCACCCAAAATATTCTGCCTTCGCCAGCCTCCTATTCCCCAGCCGACCCAATTGCTTCAAACTCGATTACCTATCCTAAAGCCTATTGGGAAATCTTACGAGATCTAAAAAATCTCTGTTCCTGTTATAAAGCGCATACCTCGTGGTGCTCGGGTCAGCGTAGCGCTTGCTCTTAAGTTATGCATAGATCGAGTTGTTTCATCAAACAACTGTGCTGATTGGGAAGAGTTGCTTACGTTTGCTTACCGGGTCTTGCATGTCATAAAGGAGGACAGAGGGAAATTAAGCTTGACTCAAAAGTTAAAGAACAACTGTTCACAACAAGTTCCTTTGATCAATTTTAACCCAAAAACACGTGTTCGCCATACACAAGGTTCAGGAAATGTTTTTAGAAAGGTAGAGACAAAAGTTGGTGATGGTGATTTGAGGGGAGCTTGTCAGCTTTTGTTTTCCAGCGACACCATTGCTCCGGACAACGAGGAAACCCTACAGTCCCTACACGCAAAACATCCATCATTCTCAACTGGTAGCCAGTTCCCGGATCCACCTCAAGACCACAGTTCTCTTCCTCCAGTAGCACCCGATGATATCATTGCAGCTATAGCATCATTTAAAAATGGTTCGTGTGGAGGAGTAGACGGTTTGTCACCACAACACCTCAAAGATTTAGTTGGCGTCTCCACAGGTGATACTGGACGAAGTTTGGCTGCAAGTTTAGCGTCACTTCACAATTTAATGTTACCTGGGAAAGTTTCAGACAGTGTTACTGAGATCTTGTACGGTGCTCATCTGTGCGCATTGTTAAAGAAAGATGGCGAAATTCGCCCTATTGCAGTGGGTACGACCTTCAGGCGTTTAGTCTCAAAAATATCCTGTAAATTTATTACCCCTACATTGACTTCCAAATTAGAACCCATTCAAGTAGTTTGTGGCTCACAAGGTGGCTGCGAAGCTGCCGTGCATGCGACGCGCACCTTTTTGGCAGGTAACAGCCATCAAGTTCTGCTGAAAGTTGACGTAAAGAACGCCTTTAACTCACTCGACCGTGGTGCCCTCTTAACACAAATAAAGGAGCAAGCCCCAGCCATTTTCCCATACATCTGGCAATGCTACAGCAAACCCACTAAACTGTTTTACAGGAACCACCTATTACAATCGTCCGTAGGCTGTCAGCAAGGGGATCCGCTAGGCCCCGCTATGTTTAGCCTCGGAATTCATCCCGTAATCTCTTCTCTGGCCTCTAAGTTTAACATCTGGTACTTAGACGACGGAACCTTGGGTGGCACTGCGGATGTTGTATTGAAAGATTTGGAAGATCTGATTCGAGAATTTAAGGTTATCGGTCTAGAACTAAATTTTGCAAAGTGTGAACTCTATTTAGACCCTTCACTTTCCTCACCTGATAGAGATGTCATTTTTGCGAGATTCAATTCAATTGCCCCTAACATACAGATTGCCACAGGTTCATCACTCCGTCTTTTGGGCGCACCTTTACTAGACCACGCCATACCTTTATTCATTCAAGAACAAACCGAGAAATTTAAGACTAATAGTACCCGGCTCACCGAAATTTCATCTCACATAGCTCTGACAATTATAAAGTTCTGTTTATTTGTGCCACAGTTCACGTATGCTCTACGTTGTAGTCCGCTCTGGAAGCATCAGGTTTTGTTGAAATCTGTGGATGATTGTATTTCCGAAGTGCTCTCCACAATACTTAACTGCTCCTTGACCGCGGAGGCATGGACACAAGCATCGCTTCCAATCCGCTTCGGAGGTATAGGTATACGCAAGGTGTCAGCAATATCCTTACCCGCTTATCTGTCCTCTGGTTTTGGTTGTGCAAAACTCTTGCAAGGATTATAAACCCTTCGTTAGGCCATTCAGACCTTATCCATCTTCCCGAAGCTGTGGAGACATGGAAGTCCCTTAGTGGCAGCGACTGTCCTGACCCCGAGGCAGCGCACTTACAAAAGCTGGGGACGAGGCATTGTGCAAAAATTCACAACAAGAGCTTCTGGCTGCGTTTCCAAACCCAGTTGATCGCGCCCGACTCTTGGCTGCTTTCGAGAGGGAATCCGGCCTATATCTAAATGCTTTACCATCTACGCACATTGGAACTTTCCTAGATAATCGCATTTTGTCCATAGCTGTCAGCCTTAGGTTAGGGCTAAAGATTACACAACCGTATATGTGCAGGTGTGGAGCCATTGTAGACGTATTAGGACGTCACGGGCTGTCTTGCCAGAGAAGTGCTGGCCGTATCTCCCGCCACGCTATACTGAACGACGTAGTCCGTCGGGTCCTTGCCTCAGCGAATGTGCCGTCATTGTTAGAACCAAACGGTATCGTTCGCTCTGACGGCAAGAGACCCGACGGTCTCACGCTCGTTCCTTGGGAGAAAGGGAGAAGTCTCGTATGGGACGTGACGTGTGTAGACACTCTGGCACCATCACAAGTTCGCGCCAGCAGGCAACAGGCGAGCGCTGCAGCGGCGAACGCTGAGAAATTAAAGACACGGAAGTACACTGACATTACTGGCACATACATTTTTACGCCGCTAGGTTTCGAAACCTTGGGTCCTTGGGGCCCGTGTACAAAAAAAAACATAAAGGACCTTTCAGGGCGTCTCAGTGGGGTCACTGGTGACCGTAGGGCCGGTAACTTTCTGGCACAACGGATCAGCCTCGCCATCCAGAGGGGTAACGCTGCCAGCGTCCTCGGCACCATGCCCCAAGGGGACGCTCTGGAGGCCATATATTATTTATAAGTCATATGTTATTTTTAAGTTTTATTTTGTATTTTCATTAAATTATTAGTAGGTAAATAAAAATTTAAACATAAAAAAAAATATTTAAAAACATCCATACTAAATAGAGTCTTAAGGAATAGGTCTCAAGCATTTAAAATAGTAGCTATTTAGACTATTCGTAAATAATTTTAGGCGATTTTAGGCTACTTCACCTATGGCGACTGTTAGGCTACTTGAAATTGACTTTTTGGCGATTTCATACTAAAAAGACTTGGCAACACTGACTCTACATACTCACTACTACTAGGTACCTATACAGTGTTGCCAAGTGTGGCGATTTATCGCCATTTAGGCTATCTCGGAGGGTACTGTGGCGACCAAAAATTGCGATATGCGATGGGTCGCAATTTAGGCTATTTCGAAAACGTTATTCGGTGATAGTAGGCTACTTAAAAAAATATTAGGCAAAGTAGGCTATTTTCATTATATAGGTTATGAATACCATCAAAATGATTTCATACCAAAAAGACTTGGCAACACTGTACCTATACATTATGGGGTTCTACAAGATCGTGCTGCGATTTGTAGTTTTGTTTTTTGTAAATTTAAATGCCGTGTAGAGCCTGTAGTCCATTCGGAGGGCATAAACATAGTATAACTTAATTGTGATACTGATCCAGTTATTCATAGCAGTTTTTCATTGTTCTCCAGCCTGTCTGACACATAGTAAAGTCATAATAAAGGTAACTTTATTGACGGTTGTTATTATTCTATTCAAAATAATCAAATACGAAGTGGATCCAAGGTAAGGAGAATATTAGCCATAAAAATACACCTTTACACAAGATCTAACAGTCCACTTTATTCTTTCACTAGTTGATAAATACATATGAAGGTATCATGCACATAATTTAGGAGAATCATGTGTATAACTAACCCATAAAGCCGTGACTCCTGCTCTCAAAGATTACAGAAACCATTCCCCCGCGGGGCAGAGAGGGGAAGGGAAATGGTTGAGAAACCCTTCTCTCTGCCCTGTGGGGGTATGTTTTGTTTGAAAGCAGGAGACACTGCTTGACATTTGTTTTAGATCCAACAACAGCACTGTTTGTATCAGCCTGATCAGTGGACCCAGTTTACTGGTCAAGTTTTCAAGATGAGCCTGGACCACCTCCCAGAGGAATTGCTAATAATCATCTTCAAACAATTGGACCTGAGTTCAATACGTAACCTGTATGATGCGGGTAACAAACGTTTACAACAAGTCATTTGCTGTCCAGGTGCAGTCAAAGAGGCCCAGTTATCATTATGCTCTTTGGCAACAGCAAAGTCCCTCAAGTTGAACTTTTTCAAGGCAATATCATCAAACTTGCAAGTTTTGGATCTGAGTACTGTTCAAGATTTAACAAAGAGTAAATTACTACTTGCGATGAACAAAATGTCCAGTCTAGTGACTTTGAATGTTGGTTACACTAATATAACAATTCTGGATTTATTAGAATTATATGAAACATGTCCAAGAATCAGAAATATCACAGTAGACTATAAATTCCACAGACCTACAGCAAACGTAAAACATTTTTCTAAGGAACTTGTAGATAAATGTATAGATATGTTTGGAAATTTTGAAAATGTGCACTTTATAGGATCTGTTGACAACTTGTTGCATTCAAATCTACCTCTACACATATTACAGAAAGCAAAACTGAACAATTTGACATACACTATTGCACAAGAGACAATGTTCACTTGTTACAAATATGTTGAAAAGAAACCACTTGTTTGCAACAAATTTTCTTTGAAAATATGCTATTGGAAAAATCATTTTAAGAGTAGTTGGTTTCAACCACTGCCAGATACAATAAAAGAACTACCATTTGAATATGAATTTATTCACATACATGAAAGTTCAATTTCTATTTCACCAGCTTTTAGCAACTATTTTAGAGAAAATTATAGATACAACAGAGTCACAGTTAAATCCCATGTTGCTGATTCTTTGTTGTTTAAAGCAAGCCATAATATTATAATTTGGAACAAAGAGACAACAAAGTTTGATGATTCATTTTTTCGTAAATTAGACCCTCAAATTAAAAAGTTGCACCCATGTGTAGTTACATATTCTGAGGAAATGGAACCAGTTGTTCTAAGCAATAATTGGGTCTGTGTAGTTCACCCTCTGATTGCTGAAAAATATCAACAAAAAACAAATGCTAGTGGATCAAAGAAAAAAAGGGTAGCAGCTTCTAATGTAACAATAGATTATGATGAAATGTTGGAAGATAAAACAAATGTTGAACTTACCATTTGCTTTTATGATCACATACTTCGCCCTGTGACTTTGTCTAGGACATCAACTTATCTAAAAAAGTTAACTTTCTTGCAAATAAGAGGTACAGTAAGATACACTAAAGAATTTTTCAATATTTTATTTCGCTGTTGTGAAAACTTGACCACCTTAGATGTTGAAGGGCATCCTGTATCTCCATGTACTCCTCCTATTTCCAGATCAATCCCACTCAGCCGAAGTATAAAAAATCTTAGAGTAGTAGATAAAACTATTGACCTTAATAATCTATTTTCATCCCTGGGACAGAGTCCAAACTTGGAAAATATATTTATCATAGATTCATCTAATGTGTCAAATGAGGTTCCCAATGCTGATGCATTATTCAAAAAGTGTGAGAATTTGTACTATTTAGCTATATGTGGAACTATGAGTGATACTGCCATAACGAAAAAAATGAGTATGTTAAACAAATTAAAATATAAGTATAGAAGACACCATTTATTTATTGAAGTATTTAATAATGTACGCCCTGAATATTCATATGATCCATTTGTAGATGTGTTCAGATTAGTTATTAACGAAGACCTTGTGGTACAATGATGCTTTTTATGAGTAGTTGTATAAAACTTTGTATAATGTAAATGAATGATAAAGTGATAATTAATAAAGTCCAATAAATGATTGAAGTTGAATAACTAAAAACTTTCTTTTACTTAGCCAGTTGAACACCAAAAGATTTAGTTACATACATACATATAATCACGCCTTTATCCCTAATGGGGTAGGCGGAGCGTAAACGACCTAAACAAAGGTCGTTCCGCCACGTCTGACAAAATTTGATGGTTATTTTACGATAGATTTGTAGGTATATTGCTATAGTGACAGGTTGTCAGCCCATCGCCTAAATTACAATATACTGAAACCCTCGGCTGGTTTTTACAGCATGCCCGGGAGGAAATGCAGCTGGCATATTGTATGTTTTTCTCCAGCTCCTAGGCTAGCATGGAAGAAAAGATTTAGTTAAATAGCCATTTTCGCCAAAGTTGGTTACAACCTCTTGTTTTGGAATGGATGGTTCATAAATGTGATTATCATTTTCACAACAGACAGAGCTTGCTAAACAGTTACGTAAATAAAAATCACTAGAGTTAAGAAGGTATGCATTTATTGTCAGTATTTTAACATATTCTAGCAAAACCAGTTTTACCAAATTACAGCTGTGTGGGCAAAAGATAAAAATATCGCATCCTTCTTAAACGTAGACGTACCCAGGGTACATAAGTATTTAATACTTAAAATTACGAGACTGTTCTTACAATTTGTTGGATAAGGACGTACCTACTTCGAACAATAATAAATATTATCGGACGAAGTTGGTACGTCCACACTCCACATACAGGTGGCGCAATATACATATAAGGTGGCGCAAAAGAAGTCATCCGATGTTGTTTGGCTCTCATTTTTTTTCTAAATGAAAAACTTCGAATCTGTTTTTTGATTATATTTATTTGCACCTTTAGAATTTTACTGGTCAAGTCGAGAAGATGATATCGGCCAAATGGGCGCCGTTACAATTGATTGCCATACGGGCTCGTTTTATGGCATTTTTCATCACTTCGGCGAGAACTTCGGGCGACAGATTCTCGCACTCGTGTCGAATGTTGTCTTTGAGGGCTTCCAAGGTCTCAGGCTTGTTGACGTAAACACGAGACTTCAAAAAACCCCATAAAAAGAAGTCCGGGACCGTTAAATCGGGCGATCTGGCCGGCCAGTGCAAATCGCCAAAACGAGAGATTAGGCGACCCGGAAATGCCGCCTTCAGAATGTCGGTTGTGGCTCGTGCAGTGTGCGCCGTTGCCCCGTCCTGTTGGAACCACATGTCCTCCAGTCCCAATTCGTCCAATTGCGGCAGAAAAAATTCGGTCAACATGGCCCTATAGCGCGCACCGTCCACTGTTGTCGTTTGACCCGCGGCGTTCTCGAAAAAAAATGGCCCGATGACTCCTCCAGCGTGAACAGCGCACCACGCAGTCACTTTGAGCGGGTGTAACGGCTCCTCGTGCATCACTCGTGGATTCTCGGTGCCCCAGAAGCGATAATTTTGCCGATTCACGTAACCGCTGAGGTGGAAATGAGCCTCATCGCTCATGATGATTTTGGTCGAAAAATTGTCCAATTCTTCCTCGAGATTGAGGATGGCTTGGGCGTAGGTTACGCGCGTTTGGCGGTCGGCAGGCAGCAGCTGATGCACGGTCTGGACTTTGTAAGGAAACATCTTCAAGTCTCGCACCAAAATTCGCTGCAAGGACCGCCGGCTGAGGCCCAATTGCGTGGCACGTCGTCTGGTCGATGTTTCGGGGCTCACTTCAACGTCCTCGGCTACAGCGGCGATATTCTCGGCAGAACGGGCGCTCCGGGGCCGGCCACTCTTAGCAACGTCTCGTGTGGTCCCATACTCTTCAAGGTTGGTGGCTAAACGTCGCAGTGTTTGCGCAGTCGGTGTCGGACGGCCGGGGAATCGGCGACGGAATTCGCGCTGCGCCAACACCACAGACGAATTGTTACTCAAAAAAATAGACACGATTTTTCCGCGTTCTTGGGGAGTGTATCGCTCCATGGCTTGTTCACTTGTATTCTGCATCTGTCTAGTCCACAAATGTCAAAACAGATTTGACATTGGCGGCCATTTGCAAAAATGAGAGCATCTTCCAATAGGGTGATTTCTTTTGCGCCACCTTGTATAATACTCGTAATCTAAAACCATACCGGGCGTAAGGGACAGCGTCCCGCAAACTGATAGGGGTTGTTGAGTCAACGAAACTGAACAACTATCACCAGGAAATTAAAGAAAAATTGAACTTCCTTCACAAAATGACACCTCGATCAGACAATTTGTATGGAAAATATATATTTTTTTTATCTCCTGAAAGAATTTCCTGGTGATAGTTGTTCAGTTTCGATGACTGAGCAACCCCTATCAGTTTGTGGGACGCTGTCCCTTACACACCGTATAAAATAAGGAACTTCGGCTCATCATTCAATAACTTTTTCATTCAGTTCAATACGAAAATTAATCTATCTAAGGGTAGGTCATGTCAAAGGTTTACACTTTGCCACCAGCCTGGTGAAGGATAGTGCGATGATGCCCAAGAAGGCGCTTCCTCCACAAGCGTACGTCAGGACTCCTCGGTAGTACTGCGGGCATTCATTCTTGTCGTCACATTTGCTGGAAAGAAAAAAAAATGAAAATTCTTATACAAATAAGTAGGAATTGATCGTCTTCTTAGCGAGTGGATTCTCGAGTCGAACGACCCGATAAAACCTGTTGACAGAGTTTTCAAACCTCTGACATAGTTTTAGTAACGACCACTATCAAACACGCGACCGGGAGCGACGGCTTAACGTGCACTCCAAAGCACGGAATCCTTTTTCTTTTTAGACAATCAGGTGATTCAGCTGATTGTCTGAAAAGAAAAAGCAATAATTAAATAATAAATAATATCAAAATTCAATATGGGGAAAACCTCACAAAGTGATAATGCAATTAGGCGATAGGGTCATTTTACCTACAAATCTATCTTACCCTCAGCACTTTGTCAGACGAGGCGGAACGACGCTCTGCCTACCCCATTAGGAATAAAGGCGTGATAATATGTATGCGTCGAAATAGGTATAAGTACAAGATGGCATCTAATCAGTCACATTGCACTAAACGATGAACAAGTGTTATTCATATTTACTTATAAAATATTCGGCAAGTCACTTGTGGGTTTGTAGGCTTAGAGCGGAGGAGTGTGACTTCTCTCCTGAAGAAGATCCTCGTATAGACTCGAAACGTCGAGATAAATTTCCTATGGAACCCACAAGTCAGTTGCCGAATATTTTATAATTAGTCACATTGCACCTATCAATAGGTATCACAATAACTTACTAGTTTTCAATGGCGACCACAGCGATTCCGGTGACAAGTTTGTCGGCGAACGTCACGATGGAGTAGACCGCGGCGCCCTGGTGCGAGTGCGGCCCTATGAGGTCAGCCGTCACACACAGACTGGAAACCAGGGTGATCGAACTACCAGCACCTAGGAAGAAAATAACATTCATATAGTCAAGCCTTTATTCCTTAAGGAGTAGGCATAGGGCTACGACCTCATAAAAGAACGTCTTCGTCACGTCTGACAAGTTTTTAGAGGCAAGTTTGAAAGAATTTCGCCCATGCTGGACTGGAAGCGAGAGTACAACATAGAATGTGCCAGTTGCATTTCCTCCCGGACATTATGTATAAAACAGCGGAGGGATCCGTGGGTGTGATATTGAAATTTAGGCGATGCACTGACAACCTCTAAAACCTTAAATAACCCTCAAAACTTTGTCAGACGTGACGGAACGACCTTTGTTTAGGTCATTTTAAGCTCTGTCTACCCCATAAGGGATAAAGGCGTGATTATATGTGTGTATGTTAGAAAGAAGTAACATAGTGAAAAGTCAGTGCATCGCCTAGAATAGAATAGAATAGAAACCCTTTATTCGGTACCAGTATACAGACAAAGATCTTAAAATTACAACCTTAACGTTACACTCGATACCGAAAAGGTGTCCGGCTCAGCATATGCTCCAGTCGAAGACTGAAGCGCTGATTTTCAGCCGGAACCTTACTACAAACTAACTTAACCTAAGTGACAATACACTGAAACCTTTAGATACGTCATACCTTTACTAACGTCTACAGTATTTCCGGATAGAGAAGTAGTTGGATCATTCTAAGCATAAATTATATTCAAATGTCTAATGGTTTTAAGGTGACATTTTAAAACTTTTGACACCAGGGTTTGTAGGTCCCTCGTCGACCCACATAAAATTATCATTAAACTTACCTATCAAAGTTGCTACTAAATAAATCTGCACGATGTTGGCTTCTGGATCAATCCACAGAGCGATCCACATACTGCTGATAAGACTCACTATGCTGCCTAGCAAATATGCGATCTGTAAGTAAAAGGGAAAGCGCCTGTTCAAAATATTATAGCAAAAAGTATCGCGAAAGTGAACTAACAGTTTTGATAAGGTTCCATTTCAATCTAAGTACGGGCGACTATAGTACGTATTTTTAAGGTTGAGTTATCTATACCAACGTGTTTTATACTGCTTTTTCTTTGCAACTTAGCTGAGGTTCGAGTTACGGAACTGCAGACGATAACCTTGAAAACAAACAATGTTTTGTTTAAAGATACAAAGTAAAAACAATTTAGGGGCCGCAGAACAAGTTGGTATCAATCGTTATTAAAAAAACCGAGTATATCTAGCTAGTCGTATATTTTTTTGCATCCAATGCAGGTAAGTGGAACATTTCGTACAGACTGGTACCCACCCACAGGTATTTACGATTGCCATCCTTGCCAGCCTTGCTTTTGTGAATATTTTAAACCATAGTTTAAACTTAAGGAACAGAGAAAATCTGGTTCTTATTGAAACAAACACAACATTATTACATAATAGCGTATTTGCTTTGGCACCAAAAATATTTAATAAGCTTCCCAAACGGATAAAGAATCTAAATCTCATACAGTTTAAAAAACAATTATTTTCACTTTTAGTCAATAAAGCTTATTATACCGTGACAGAATATATTAGGGATAATATTACTTGATCTCATGTACCAGTTCCTAAATATTTAAAGTTGTTTTTTTTTTAAAATATATTATATGAATATTGTTATTATAGCTTTAAGTATATTATAGTTTCTAGTATTTTAAATATTTGTACGTCATCATACGATGGCAAGTTATGGAGCACCTGTATGCCTAAACATGTTAACTGTTATTTTCTATTGTACCCATAACTACAAATAAAGTTCTGATTCTGATTCTGAAAAACCTAGGCTGATTAGATATAAAAATATTATGATATACTAACCTGGTTACCACATTTACTGATCTTGCTCTTCAGAATGAGCGAGAAGACGAATGATGAGACGTACAGCACGAGCGGCACGCTCGCCACAAGTTCAGAACCCTGAGTGGGATTGACTGAGAGGCGTTCCTCCAGGAACAGGGGCACATACACCAAGCTGAGAGCCCAGTAGAGTCGAGAGAATACATATCTGTAAATACACAAAAAAATACAAACTTTATAGCAAAAGACATGCATGTTCGCAAAAGCAGTGGGGAAAGATTGAATGAGAACGACTATAGACCTAGCTGGTGTCATAAGAGATGCTGTCCAGCTGTGGATTGATACGAGCTGACGATGACTTCAAAAGAAAATATTCAATTTATAGGACTTGCGGTGATATATGAGTTACGTCTTTTTTTTTCATTGCTTTGAAAGGACGTCATATTATTATGACGGTAATATTATCAAATCACCTTATGATCGAAAATTCGAAATCAGAGTCTGTAGTCCTACTCTTCTAGCATGCTGGGAATAGTCATTTACCGAGCGGTGGCTCAGCCACTCAATAAAAAAATATAAATTGCAAAATTACTGATTTTTTTAAAAACTTTGTTCTACTATTTCCTTAGAATTAGAGCTAATGATTATTTAGAAGGAAATATTACCCCGCAGCCGCCAAAACGGAAAAACAAATCGATAGTAACTGGGAGATACGAGGAGCAAATATCTTCAATTCATTACTTTTAGAAAACTAAGGAAGTGACGGAGAAAAGTTTTGAAAAAGTCTATATTTTGTGAGTTATGATTTTTTTACGAGTGAAGGGAGCCTCCGCTCGGTATAAACGCTCTTAGAAATCAAACTGGTCATACATACATACATATAATCACGCCTTTATCCCTAATGGGGTAGGCAGAGCGTAAACGACCTAAACAAAGGTCGTTCCGCCACGTCTGACAACGTTTTCAGGATTATTTTAAGATAGATTTGTAGGTATATTGCTGTAGTGACAGGTTGTCAGCCCATCGCCTAAATTACAATATTCTGAAACCCTCGGATCCCTTAGCTGGTTTTTACAGCATGCTCGGGAGGATATGCAGCTGGCCCATTCTATGATTTTCTCTCGCTCCCAAGCCAGCATGGAAGAAAACAGAAATAAACTGGTCATACTTACAGCAAACTTGTTTGATAAAGTAATGGCATAGTCAAAAAGTGCATGATTTTTGATCTTGTAATTTTAGGTTGTTGACTTTCAGCAGTTATAAGGGAAGTAGATCCGTTGTGTTCATGATGTCCGTTGGCTTTGATCTCTTTCGATGGACGCAATTTGAAGAAAAAGTGAAATATCATGAACGATGTTATACCGATGCCTGAGATTATCAGCGATACATCCTGGAACACAAAATTAATTCCATCGGTCTGAAGAATCCTATAAAATAAGAATAGATAGCGGAATCTACACCCGCTTCAATAGTATTATTTTAATTTTAAATTAAATAGCATTGTAATAATAAAATGGCGGGTTATTGTGAGCATCTAACTGATATAACTGATATCGAAATCGATCTAGCCGTTTAAAATATGTTGGTAATAGGTAACATTCTGCCCAGTGCAACATTCTTTAGTTTTCAACGTTTTTCGTAAACATTTAAAATAGACAATAATTTTTTTACCTATGTAGGTAAACTAACCCTTAACTTGTAGTCATCGTTAGGTCCAATAGAAGAGCTGTAGTTCGATGCTCTCAAAACAATCCACGTAACGAGGTAGACCATGAGACTCGACATCACCGAAGCCATATATCTGAAAGCAGACGCGTTACTGGGCTACTCGCGTTACCAAAGTAACATGATACACTGTAACTTACCCACACACTTACCTAATAGAGGTCAGTTCCGCTCGAACGTGTTGGTTTTCCGAAATAGCTGGTATCATGGATAGATGTGATATCTGGACGACAGCCCAGCCGATTTGGAAGAAGACTATGAGTGTTGCGTAGTAAAGAGGCATCCACCAGGATAGGTATAACGTCCCGTTGGTTGGATAGCATCCCCAACACCTCACGAAGATTAGCGGGAATGTTATTGCTACTAAAATACTACCTGAAAAATAACAAAAAGTCAGTTACTATCTAACTGCCTCCGTGGTCTAGTGGCTAGTGCCATGGATTCCCGATCTGGAGGTCCTGGGTTCCACCACTGAAACACAAAGTTGATATATGAGAATTTATCACTTTGTGATTTTTTTCCCAGTTTGGTTAGGACATTGCAGGCTGAATCACCTGATTGTCCGAAAAGAAAAAGATTTTCATGCTTTGGAGGGCACGTTTAGCCGTCAGTCCCGGTCGCTATCTTTGATAGCGGTCGTTACTCAAACCATTTCAGAGGCCTAATAGTTGTGCTACTAGGTGGTTTAAAAACTCTGACACCAGGGTTCATCGGGTCGATAGACTTCATACCCACTCGAGAGAAGAAGTTACTATTTATTCGCCAAAACTTGTCGTGGAGAGAAGACAACTAAAGAATAAATTCGATAACCCGAATGCAAAAGTCTGATAAGAATCGTAGGTCCAATATCGACAGGTAGCGTGTACTTTATATGATTAGGTGGTGATTGGAAGTTTAGAGCAAATTAATAAATAATTAGGTAACTACCTGTTAAATGCCAACACTTCTTGGTACTAAATCTGTCAGCCAACAGGCCAACTACAGGAGTAGCTAGTGCGTCCACTACTTGTCCTGAAACATAAAAATAAAAACAATTTATAATCAAAATTTAAGAATAAGAAAAACAAAGAATATGTGCACTGCCTGTTCTAGTAGGTAGCTACAGCCCTGGACTCTCGAATCCTCTAATCAGAAGTTCAGAGATGGTAATAGCCGTCTGTTTAATTTCTGGTGATGGTATGAATGTTCTACCAACGTAACAACATCATGGATCCAGATAGGGAAGCTTTCATCTCCAGTACCGCTTGAAAGAACAGCATGACGTAGAAGAACCACATGGTGGCGAAGAGGTCGTTGTAAACATGACCCAGACCGAACAAGGCTAACTACGTATAGTTGACACACCACTACTGTAAAAGCTAGAAGCCTGGTAGTGACTGTTATACCAACCTAACAGCATCATGGTTCCAGCTAGAGAAGCCACTTGGAAGAAGAGCATCACATAGGAGAACCACATGGCGGCGCAGAGGTCGTTGTAAACATTCCCCAGACCGAACAAGGCTTACTAGTTGACGCACCACTAGTGTAAAAGCCTGGTAGTGACCGTTTTAAAAACTTAACAGCATCATTGGTTCCAGCTAGAGGAGCGTGCATCTCCAGCACCGCTTGAGTACCACATGGCGGCCGAGGCAGAGGTCTTTGTAAACATGCCCCAGACCGAACAGGGCTTACTAATTGACACACCATCATCGTCCGCGTAGGTAGTGACTGTTATACCAACCTAATAGCATCATGGTTCCAGACCAAATAGGGCGTTCTGGTAGAGAGGCCACCAGAAAGCTTAAAGTGACTGTTATACCAACCTAACAGCATCATGGTGCCAGCTAGGGAAGCCTTCATCTCCAGTACCGCTTGGAAGAACAGCATCACGTAGGAGAACCACATGGCGGCGCAGAGGTCGTTGTAAACATGCCCCAGACCGAACAGGGCGTTCTGGTTGAGACGCCACCATCGTCGACGCCTGTAGTGATCACTGGAAATATAAAAAAATCCTAGTTATTTTCTGTAGGAATGGAAAGGTGTATGGAGACGGTGAGACAGGTGTAACGAACCTGCGTGTTAATCTATTCTTCAATCTAAAATGTTGTCACTTTCTAATGTTGTTGGCAACATAACGATGACGCCATAAATATGGCAGTTCAAAGTCCTTTTTGCCATTATATATATTTTTAAACTTCTGATGTATGTATTTTTTACGTCTATGTATTTTTAAACAGCCTTAGCCGGAACAAACCTATACTTACAACCTATAAAATTCTTCCATGCTGGACTGGGAGCGAGAGAAAAACATAGAATGTGCCAGCTGCATTTCCTCCCGGGCATGCTGTAAAAAACAATTAAGGGATCCGAAGGTTTCAGTGTATTGCAATTTAGGCGATGAGCTGACAACCTGTCACTACAGCAATATACCAAAATATCTGTCTTAACCTAACCCTTTAAACTTTGTCAGACGTGGCGGAACGACCTTTGTTTAGGTCGTTTACGCTCTGCCTACCTCATTAAGGATAAAGGCGTGACTATATGTATGTATGTAAAATTTCTTAGACCTACCCGTTCCAATAACTATGATGATAGCACGGTATTTAGCCGTTTATGATGATTGATTAGATGACATAAGTATGGCATATAAAAATGGCCTCTTTAGTTTGTAAAATAAAATATAATTAAAAATGTTATATGAATATTAGATGGGTAAAAATGTGAATCCATTTTAAAACTTGAGTTAGGTACTATTCTATAAACCTTGCTTACACGTACGTTATTATTATATTAGGTAATATGGCTTTGTTAATTGCTCGCTGATGTTATATTATGTTATGTGTCAGTTAATTGTAATTATTACACTCACACACTCGCGCATCCCTTGCGTAATAGGCAGAGCGTCAACGTCTTTTTTTCTTTTTTACTGGCTCTACGCGTGTCTGGGTAGAGGAGTACTTAGCACATTCTTTATATTTAATCATACGCAATATTTAATACTCACTAAAGTCTCATCATGTGAGGAAATGAAAAACTGACGATTAAAAACTAATCATGTTTCACATATTCAAAAAGGTTTGAATTTTTACCTATTTAGACGTCTGAATATTCAGTAAATAGAGTTACTACTAGAACTATTACAAAATAATTCAATTGAACCTATGTCACGCTAGTTGAACTTACTTGATAACAATAAATTGTTTACGCGCTTGTTGGTCTTTTACAAAAATCTTAGTCACGACAGGACAAAGTTTTTAAGGTCATTTCTAAATTAAGTCAGACCTGGGAGGACCTCCGAGGTCTATTATCGAATTCTTACCCGATTACCAATATCCTAATCAAACTAGAAGGAACTACTTACTAATTTTGAGCTAAAACCAATTTCAGAGTTGGTACGTCATTTTGATCGAGGTACCACAAGAAAACTCAAGAGTTTAGGTGGAAGATCAAATTAACAATTCTAGCCAAAAGGGATAAAACCGGGAGTTGGCATCAGCATGCAGGAATTAATAAATTAAAGAAGAGATCCATTCTCACGATAAACAACCTATCATTGATCTGTTTGACAGCTTTCAGGACCCATTACTGATCAATACTGACCAACCCAATAAAAATACGTGGGACACTCAGAAAGTTTTGCGACACTAAAAAAAATTGTTCTACAGGTACATATATTTTTATTAAATCTTTTCAAAGTACTCTCCACCAGCCTCTATACAAAGACTCATGCGTCTGAACCAGTTTTCAAAACACTTTTTCCAGTCCGCCGTAGACACCTCGTTTACAGCCTGCTCGAACGCAGCCAGCGCATCTTCCGGCGACGAAAATTGTATCCCCTTGAGCTGATTTTTTATTTTTGGAAATAAAAAGAAGTCACACGGTGCTAGATCAGGGCTGTAAGGAGGGTGACCCAGGAGTTTGACTGGTGTGCTGTTCAGGAAGTCCCTCGTTTTGAGCGCGGTGTGTGCAGGCGCATTGTCGTGGTGGAGCAGTAGTCCGCGGAGCCCTGTGTTTGGTCGCTTGTTGCTCACAACAGAAAAAAACTTCTGGTAAACATTTGGTAGTATACCATTCGGCGTTAATGCTTCTTTGATCTCGTAAGGGAATTGAGGCCAAGTGGCCAGTCAAATTAAAAAAAGCTGGCGATCAAAATCTTCCCCCCGCTTCGAGATCGCTTCACTTTGGTAGGCGTTGGTTCATTTTGAAACACCCAAACTATCGACTGGCGCTTGGTTTCTGGATCGTATTGATAAATCCAGGACTCATCACCTGTTACGATGTCGTAAACACGCCGAGACGAGCCTGCTTCAAATTTGTTCAGCATATCACGGCACCATTCCACCCGGGCCTGCTTCTGAGCGTCGGTGAGGTAGTGCGGCACCCAGCGCGATACTATCCTCCTCACGCGAAGATGCCCATGTAGAATCTCGTGAACGCTTCCCGATCCAATCTTTAATATGTGCTGAATCTCCTGATATGTAATTCGCTTATTATCTTGGATTAATTTTTTCACTGCTAGCACGTTTTCTTCCGTAATAGCCGTCAAAGGGCGACCGCTTCTTTCTTCATCCCCCAAGGTTGGTCGACCGCGCCTAAATTCGTTATACCAACGATACACGGTTGCCTTGGAGGGGCTTTCATCCATAAATGCCATTTGAAGTCTATCGAACGATTCATCCGGTTTGAGGCGACACTTGAAATCGTAAAAAATCATAGCTCTAAAATGTTCCCGGCGCAGATCCATTTTTCAGTAAGACACGATACTTTGAATTGGCTCGCAAAAAATGTGGAGAGAAATTTTTGAAAATGGAACACACATATTTTTACTTACAAGTAATCATATTTTCAAAAGAGATTCTAACCGGCCAGTCTGCCATATATAAAAACTATTTATCGCAATACTTTCTGAGTGGCCTGGTATGGGTAATAAGGCCAGTAATTATAATCAACTCTCAAGAGTGACAGCGGGTTTGAGTTTGTATCAGAAATATAATTTCATTATAAAAAGGCCCGTCATTTCCACTTGAGATCGCTTTATAAATACGAACCTTAGAAACCTTCACGTAGGAGGAACTTGAGCTCACTCGCAGCTACGATTTCAACACGATGTAGCCCAGTTGGTCAGAGCTGGGGCTCGGAAGTTATTGTCGTAGGTACCTATGTGGGTACGAGACCCGATCGATCAAATTTTGGTTCCTATATTTGCTTGCATGTTTTAAAATTGCATTTCATCGTCTTTCATCATAAGTAGCTGATATTTTTTTACTGCTTTTATACAACTTTCAACAAGTCATTATAAGTAATTTACCTGCCTATTATTTTCTATTGGACATAAAACATTTTTGACCAAATTAGTTACATGGACTCACAAGAAAACTGATCCTATGTTAGATTACTATATTCTCACCTTGTCGTATCTGGTGGATCCTGGGCACTGAGTTCATGAGCCATTGTACTGTCAAAACGCATTAGGATGAAATAAAGAACTTTCACTTTGATCAGAAAAAATATTATTAAATTATCACATTACGAATTTTCGAGAAATGCATGAACATGATCAAATCCCTGTAAATTGCCGAAAGATTCCGATGAAATTTATCATATATTTTGCACCGCATACAATACTTTCAATTGAATCAAACTGCTCTCTCGATATTGCACGTATTTGACTTCAATCCTAATAGTAGCAAAAATTGCACACAGGCAGATGCTATCTGGCCTACATTACGACCACATCCAGGATTCGACAGGAGCCTTAACTGTTAAATTACCTGAAATTAACTCCGTTGATATTCCCTTCCTTCGCTTCTTCCACGATTTTCTCATTCACTTCAATTGCTCCATAATTCGCACTCATTTTGTGACAAACACTTTAAACTATGTCATGAATAAAAAGTTTTTTCTGCTCTGTAAGCCGGCTATCTTTTATCATCGAACAATAATTCATTCAACACATGCTGTTGTTTTAAACTTTTATCGAAAAGTAGCTACTATAATCACTTTAGTTGTGTCACAGAAACTTTCATTGATAAAAAATGTTTTATCCATTTTTACTGACGCACTAACATGTCAAATTTCACTGTGAAGATTGAGAAGCCATTATGTGCGTGTGTCCCGTACGGGACGTCGCGATCTTATGACGTACTTTACCTACTAAATTATGTCCTGTAGAGCAAAGCAATAGCGAACTAAAGCCATTTCAATACAACTCCATATCCCGTGAGATATGCCATTTTATTAGGAGTCATTTAGGTCTGAACCCTTAATTGAGTATTCCTCTATACTCTCTCTATTTGACTAGTTTGAAACTAACGAGTAATGATCAGATCAACAACGTAAAGTTTTCTATATTATATATTAATATCCAAATCTATTAATTTTATGGTTCTAAATCGATTACTTATTTTCTTAGCTGAACGAAACAGTTATGCAAAAATTATATAGGTAGGTATTTATTTAGTATACTTAGATGGAATTTGTAAGATTTTTAAGTCACTTTACTATTGTTGTTGTAGGGGTATAACTGAGCATTCTTATCTAGTAAGATTACATGGTGTAGACAGAAGAGAGCGAGTTTTGTAATGCTTATCAAATAAATTTCATATTATAATGTCACTAAAACTAGGATGCTACTTCTATCACTTTGTACATACATACATACATATAATCACGCCTTTATCCCTTTGTATAGCTTAATTTATACACCTACAACTCTTAATGAAAACTAATCGGCCCACTTGTTTGTATTGAAAGAAGGGTTAACCATCGATTTTTCGATCTTATACGACTTTCTTCTCTCCTGATGAAGATCCTCCTATAGGATCGAAACATCGAGGGCTAACCCTCCTTTCAATACAAACAAGTAAGCCGATCAGATTTCATTATGAATAACACATGTTTATCATTTAGGGTTAAAACCTACAACTCTGTTAAACTGATAGGGGTGGCTCAGTCAACAAAGCTAAACTAACTATCATAAGAACTTTTTTCAGCGAACGGCAACGAAATTTAAATTTGATTTCCCCATACAAAATGACTACCTACAGAGAATTTGTATTGGGAAACCGCGTTCATTTAAAGTATTGTCAAATTGTAATATTCGCAATGTTTGTTTGTTGCCAGGTGACCAGTAGGTACCTAACCTAGGTACATACCTACAATTTATAATATACAACAAGTTCCGTGCCCCCATCAAGGGCCCCAAACGCAAAAAAATAGAAAAGCCTTAATTTTTTTCTTGTCGTTTAGGCATAGTTAGACCGGTCGCCGATGGAAGTTAGTGATTAATCAAATCTAAAAAAAATAATATGTTACTAACAAACATTAAAAAAAAACAGCCTAGCACACTGAGTTCCGTATCCTAGTCTGTAATTTTTATCTAACTTATCTACTACGGTAATCGATATAATTTTTAACATGATAAAAAATATATTACCAATGTTAATTAGAGATTTTTCTGTAACCAATATAGGTAGGTACAACCTTATATAAAAAAATGTTACCGAATTTTGCAGTAGGTACTTTATTAAAATAAATATACTTATTAGATTTATTAGGTCAATAAGTAACATAGCATATAATTTAATAACTTTTAATCAAAAGCAAAAAAATCAGCAATGAAAGGATGTAAATTATTTTTGCGTAATTCGACAAAGTAACCCTAAATTCCAACCCACCAGTATGTGCCCCTCTAAATCAATATAATTGGTTTTTGATTCAAAATCAAGGTTTATTTTGCAATGCCGCCCAACATTTTTATCATATCCCTTATTGAAAATGTAAAAAAATGCAGAAACATCTGATTAAAGATTTTTTTTAAAATAATTTCGTAATTAAAATGATGTCAGTCTCCTAGTAAAAAAACTAGTTAGGCATGCAAAAAACAAAATTTTCTTAGGCGGTTAAGTTATCACTACATAGTATAAAACAAAGTCGCTTTCTCTGTCCCTATATCCCTATGTATGCATAAATCTTTAAAACTACGCAACGGATTTGATGCGGTTTCTTTTAATGCATAGTGATTCAAGAGGACGGTTTATATGTATAATACATGCATAATATAGTAGAGAAACACTGATGATTTCCGTGCGAAGCCGGAGTGGGTCGCTAGTAAATTATAATATAAGGTCCCAAGTTTGTTACCTAGGACCAAAGATATTTTAAGAAAGATACGTTACGTTCATACTGCACGCACATTTTAATTGTTCCGCGACACATATACGTGGGACACTCAGAAAGTTTTGCGACACTAAAAAAAATTGTTCTACAGGTACATATATTTTTATTAAATCTTTTCAAAGTACTCTTCACCAGCCTCTATACAAAGATTCATGCGTCTGAACCAGTTTTCAAAACACTTTTTCCAGTCCGCCGTAGACACCTCGTTTACAGCCTGCTCGAACGCAGCCAGCGCATCTTCCGGCGACGAAAATTGTATCCCCTCGAGCTGATTTTTTATTTTTGGAAATAAAAAGAAGTCACACGGTGCTAGATCAGGGCTGTAAGGAGGGTGACCCAGGAGTTTGACTGGTGTGCTGTCCAGGAAGTCCCTCGTTTTGAGCGCGGTGTGTGCAGGCGCATTGTCGTGGTGGAGCAGTAGTCCGCGGAGCCCTGTGTTTGGTCGCTTGTTCTCACAACAGAAAAAACTTCTGGTAAACATTTGGTAGTATACCATTCGGCGTTAATGCTTCTTTGATCTCGTAAGGGAATTGAGGCCAAGTGGCCCCTCAAATTAAAAAAGCTGGCGATCAAAATCTTCCCCGCGCTTCGAGATCACTTCACTTTGGTAGGCGTTGGTTCATTTTGAAACACCCAAACTGTCGACTGGCGCTTGGTTTCTGGATCGTATTGATAAATCCAGGACTCATCACCTGTTACGATGTCGTAAACACGCCGAGACGAGCCTGCTTTAAATTTGTTCAGCATATCACGGCACCATTCCACCCGGGCCTGCTTTGAGCGTCGGTGAGGTAGTGCGGCACCCAGCGCGATACTATCCTCCTCACGCAAAGATGCCCGTGTAGAATCTCGTGAACGCTTCCCGATCCAATCTTTAATATGTGCTGAATCTCCTGATATGTAATTCGCCTATTATCTTGGATTAAATTTTTCACTGCTAGCACGTTTTCTTCCGTAATAGCCGTCAAAGGGCGACCGCTTCTTTCTTCATCCCCCAAGGTTGGTCGACCGCGCCTAAATTAGTTATACCAACGATACACGGTTGCCTTGGAGGGGCTTTCATCCATAAATGCCATTTGAAGTCTATCGAACGATTCATCCGGTTTCAGGCGACACTTGAAATCGTAAAAAATCATAGCTCTAAAATGTTCCTGGCGCAGATCCATTTTTCAGTACGACACGATACTTTGAATTGGCTCGCAAAAAATGTAGAGGGAAATTTTGAAAATGGAACATACATATTTTTACTTACAAGTAATCATATTTTCAAAAAATATTCTAACCGGCCAGTCTGCCATATATAAAAACTACTTATCGCAATACTTTCTGAGTGGCCTGGTACATACATATTTATATAACATTGCATATCTAAACAAACGCTGAGTGCGACACAAAATAGGCAAAGCGTAAGAGTGAAATAGATAGCTATTTGTAATCAGTGCAGCCTTGAATATAATTTAACTTTTTTTCTCAATTCGCAGCTCGCAGCTCGACTGCCTAAAATGGTCACAATTAGGACCATTTGACGGCACGAGTTTCGCGCGTTGGTAACGTATCTACCTATATATAATATCATTGCCTAGGACCCGTAAGACGGCCCTGTCGAAGACATTCTATCTGTACTGCATGATGATGACAGAGGCTTCCGTGGTGTTGGGTTTCCTTCACCGCTGTTCACGCATGATCGAGCATAGACGGGCCATGGCATGGCGACCCCATTAGCTACTCGTTCGATACGAAAATTTAATATCAATCTACATTCATAAAGTCACGCCTATTTCGCGCACGGGCCAGGGAGAGCGTAAAACGCCTAGTCAAAAGCGCTTTTGCTACGTCTTTAAAATATTGAGGGCAATTTTAGATTGAAATGTGTATCGTACCAATAGTGATAGGTCGTCAGCCCATCGCCTAAATTACAATCCACTGTAACGTAACCTTTGAATACCTTTGCTTGGTAATACATGCCCAAGAGGAAAAGCAGCTGGCACATTCTATATTTTTCTTTTGCTTAGTTTTTTTATAAAGACCATTTTGCACAAAACTAGTACTGAGTGTTTGTAATGCCTGACCAGACTAAATGCGAGAAAATCAGCATGGAAGCAATCTATGCAGGGTGTTAATTTAATTGCGTGCCATAGCTTAGGGGATGTTTTAGTAAAGTAAAAGGAGCCAATAAAAAATACCTCACCTTACCTCAAAAATTAAAAAAGCAAAAATCGCTAGGTATTTATAATGATACCATTATGATGCCCAAAGCTGCGTCAGGCCGCTTAGCTATAACCGATCCCGCGTGACATGCGATAAGATGAGAAACAATTCCGCGCAACGCGAGAATCGCTATCAACCAGTTATAGCGACTTGCGCGGGATTGGTTATAGCTGTGGGGCCAGATGCAGATGTGCCTTGGAATCCTAATAAATACCGATTATTGCTTTTTGATTTATTTTAGTTGGATTTCTTAAATATTTCTATGGGCTCTTTTTATGTTACTGAAACACCCCTTAAGTTATGTGAAGCAATTAAATTAATATCTTGTATAGAATAGAGACTAAGAAATATATTAATCTATAGCATACCTATAGAAAGGCGGTAGGATCACAAAATTTAGACATTTGCGAATAATTTTTTTAGCACCACTTTGTTAACATAGCAACCTATTTTTAACGGTTGTGAACCCTATTTAAATGTTAATTCGGCAGAATGGTTACTAAGTATTTTTAGTGCCCTCTTAAAACTAAAAACATGTAAAATTTGAACTTTGCCGGCGTAACTACGTCACGTGCTAAAAGTTCAAAATAAATTATAGACAAGCGACAGTGTGTTGACGAGACGAGAGACAGAATTACAGATGGCAAATTCTGGACTGTATAGAATTTTAAACGACTTAGGTATTTTTTTTCGTAAAGCTAATACAAATAGAGTGTTAAAAAACTGAGAGTCGTGTTTTTGTGTCCAAATGTTTCGATTTATCTATATTTGGGAAGTGTAATGTTTAAATATTGCCGCCAACCGCAAATATTCAAACTATTGAAAGGGTGTGTTCTTCTTTTGAAACTACACAAATTCTTATAACTAGATTTTTCTCGAATTTAGGAGAACCTTAGAAATATATCGACCTTATTTCAAGGTAGGAAGGTAGAGTGACTATGGAAACTATAAGTAAAGTTGAATTTTTGTCGGCTGATATCCTTTCTCCAGATACCTTATTTGTTTATATACATACAAGTAATAAAAAAAAAAAATAACCACGCCTTTATCCCTAATGGGGTAGGAAGAGCGTAAAACGACCTAAACAAAGTTGGTTCCCCCACGTCTGACAAAGTTTTAAGGGGAATTTTACTACATAGTATAAAACAAAGTCGCTTTCTCTATATAGCATAGCATATAGCATACATAGGGATATAGTCCCTATATCCCTATGTATGCATAAATCTTTAAAACTACGCAACGGATTTTGATGCCGTTTCTTTTATAGTATAGAGTGATTCAAAAGGAAGGTTTATATGTATGTATAATACATGCATAATATAGTAGAGAAACACTGATAATTTCCGTGCGAAGCCGGGGCGGGTTGCTAGTTTAAGATAGATTTGTAGGTATATTGCTGTAGTGACAGGTTGTCAGCCCATTGCCTAAATTACAATATTCTGATCCCTTAGCTGACAACCTGTCACTACAAAGAAAGGAAGCAAATGCTGCTGACACTTTCTATGTTTTTCTGTCGCACCCAGGCCAGTATGGAAGATCATTTATTTACATACATACATACTACCACGCTTATATCCCTAATAACTATGACCCAAACAAAGGTCGTTCCGTCACGTCTGACAAGTTTGAAGGGTTAAGATAGAACTGTATATTGCTGTAGTGACAGGTTGTCAGCCCATCGCCTAAATTACAATATATCCTCGAATCCCTTAGTTGTTTTTTACAGCATGCACGGGAGATGTAGCTGGCACATTCTATGTTTTTCTCTCCCTCCCAGGCCAGTATGGAAGATCATTTATTTCCATATCGCAAATCGTACATAAACATCTCAATAAATCAAATTCAATCGAGTCTGTTACTATCCTATGTGATACCTTTTAAATAAGAGGTGCTATGAATGAACTTGAACTCTGAATGAACCTATAATACCTACAGTTTTGACTCTCTAGCGACATCTGTTAGGTTTAAACAGAACTTCGATATAATGTAAGTAGAGAACCGTTCCACTACACTTAGCTGGTAGAGTCACGGCAGAAAATTTCCACAACGGCAGCACCAACGTTCGCCTAGCAGAGTTTCGGTTCAGCTTACGTAGATGGCGCTACTTGTATCGAATAGATCACTTTTATATTTACTCTGTAGTTTTTTTATGATTTTCTGTGTTTTGATAAATTGTTTAAAAACTTGTTATTGGGTTATTGGTTTCATTAAACATGAATTTGTGAAAGCGGTCCTTTAATTTTTTCCCTGAAACTAAAATTCTTAAATAACCCCGTCCACCAAAACAGGTATTAATAAGTACCGGTTTTTTTTCTGAAACTGAAATGCTACATTTGACTTCTTCGAGGAGGAGTAGACGTTCATACAGGAATACCAACCTGATCCCATTCCAAATTACGTTTGCCCATAGTATTCACCACCTACGGGATTCATTCATAAACAGGCACATGTGGCCATTTAGCCGTCCAATCCGAACAGCAAGCTCGCAAATCAAGGATTTCAATCGCAGGACCAATTCACCAAATCCTCAAACAAGATAAATCCTGATTTGGCCGTCGAATAAAAACAAAACATGACGTCGACGCCCAGCGCCCATTGTTCTGATAGCGGTAATAAGAAAAATAAAATTATACAAATAAACTAACTGCTTAAAAAGTGAGCATATATCCATATCTCTAGCCTTATACCGTATCTCACGGGGTCGACTTCCTAATCTAGGGGATTGAACGAGGTTATTGGTTTTTACACAGAGCGACTGTACAAGACACAGAGACACAGAGTGACTGACTGAAGTGAGCATATATGATATGAACTTTAAATTTTATTATAATAGACTCAAATTGTCGCCATATTGAATTTTGATTACTACCTACCTTTCAGTGTCAATCACATCACAAGATTAAGACAAAACGACAGACGAAAGAATTAATAAAATTGGCAAACGCATTTGGTCGATTCAGCAGTCACGATAATTAAATCCAGATTTTGTCCCTAGAGAGGCGCATACAATACAATACACAATTCTTTATTACACAAAGAAACACATACACCAGAAATAAAAGGAACAAACGTGACAGTACAATATAGTCATACCTACATAGATAGACCGATGAAAGCTTTACCCTTCTTTGCGTCGCGCTGTCGGGTAAAAACAGGCTGATCACGATCGGTCACAACCGATTGCGCAATCGCCTATAGTCCTAGAGCCTCGCTGGCTAGCTGCAGCTACCTGATTTATGAACCAGACAGTCGTGGTCTGCAGCAGTCACGATAATTAAATCCACCCTTAATTGATATGGCAGCACTAATTGCATTAACAATTTATTAGGCGTTAGTTACCTCATGGTCCAGAAATGAGAATGCGCTGCGAATAGGGAATACTCATGATTTTTTAAAACTATAAGTAAGAACTATTATCACCATAGATGAACGGATGTGAAGGAATTTTCGCAAAATATTCATTAGTTTAAGAGTTATAATGCCTTAAAGTGGGTAGTTAAAAAGAGAGGTCCGAACTGTCATGTGACGTCATAAGACAGGAGTGCCATACTAATTCCATATAAATTGTCGTTTCGAAGAGAGAGATAGATAGTCTATCTTTATAATGGTATATCTCGGTGATTTTTTGATCAATTTTATTTCTGTTTTCACTGTTCTTTTCATAATTTAAGATGTTTTTAGACAATAGGTTCAGGAACTGAAAATATGTTATATGCACGTTCTCTATTGTCCGATATAAAATGACTGGCATTCCATAAAATACTTAGATAACTACAGTTGAGATATTTTGAATGGACAGTTTGGGACAAAGTTACTTCCATGCTGGACTGGGAGCGAGAGAAAATCATAGAATGGGCCAGCTGCATATCCTCCCGGGCATGCTGTAAAAATCAGCTAAGGGATCCGACGGTTTCAGTATATTGTAATTTAGGCGATTGGCTGACAACCTGTCACTACAGTAATATACCTACAAATCTATCTTAAAATAACCCTCAAAACGTTGTCAGACATGGCGGAACAACCTTTATTTAGGTAGTTTACGCTCTGCCTACCCATTAGGGATAAAGGCGTGATTATATGTATGCGTGTAGTTTGGGACAATGGCTAGCGCTTTAGCTTTCGCGTTCACTTATTGTTAACACAAAATAATTTTAGACGTGATTTGATTCAAATTTATAATGTCGAAACATCTTGTCACATTGTTTTTCACCTAGTTTTTAAAAAAGGGCCTGTATCTATAGAAAATATATGTGAAGAACTTGGACTCTATGTCAATAGGTGATCAAAATATCTTAGAGCTAGATTTTTTTATTCCAATACTTTGGCTTTTTCAGGAGAAATGAATGCCTTTTTTTACTGAAAATAACTTCTAACTTCTTCTTTGAAAATAACTACTTCGAAGTCGAGTCGGGTAAAAAAACTGTTCATATTGATACTCGTATCACCTTATAATTAATATTACCGTATCAAGGCTGAAGAAGGGAATAGGTAAAAGCTCACGATACGTGTCTTGTATGCAAAGGTCAACACCGACACCAAATTATCAGCAAACTGGTTCCATACAAACCTTCGGCGAGAACTTCTGAATAAGCTCAAAGCTCACTGATCAACGAAAGTTGCTTGACGAGTCGAGCATCCTTCATTGATGCTTTATTGCTATACTAAAATTTACCGTTGCAATGCAATATTCAATGGATGTCATCGTTGTAGTTTCAAGTTGTACCACAGGTTAGGACAATCATAACACGTTGACTGCCATGAGCACCCACACATAATGGGCATTTTTCCACTTGACGGCACGGCGATGTTCCCGTCACAATGCCGTGGCTTTGTTATTCCACTAGACGGCACGGCAACGTCCCGACTCCCGATAAAGTCCACACGCGCAAGTTTTTTTTTTTTTTTTTTTATTCAAAAATGGGTTTGCTCTTGACTCCAGTCTAGGTCGGAAACGACTGAGACGGAGTCGACGATGGTGCGAGCTCACCCAGAAGATGCCTGTTCACTCTAACTTTGAAATGTTGGGGGTTGAAGGCGTTCGGAAACACAGACGCAGGTAGTGAGTTCCACACTTTTGCCGTGCGCATTACAAAAGAGTTTTGGAAGCGCTTAGTACGTATTGGTGGAATATCAACCAGGTATGGATGGTATCCTACGGTGCGTCTAGATGTCCGATGGTAGAAAGGAGCTGGCGGGATAAGGTCGTGGAGCTCTTGAGCACACTCACCGAAGTACAGCCTGTAGAAGACCGACAAGCAGGCAACCTTACGGCGATGTTCCAGGCTATAAAACTTGGCTTCTAGCAGTTTTTCGTCACCAATAAGCCTCTTGGCTCTGCGTTCCACCGAATCGAGTGCGGCAAGTTGGTATTTGGCTGAGCCATCCCAGAGGTGACTGCAATACTCCATGCAGGATCGGACTTGTGCTTTGTACAGGGTTAAAAGCTGTCCAGGCGTGAAGTATCGCTTCACTCTATTCAGGATACCCAGTTTCTTGGCCGCTGTTTGTGCTTTGTATTCGATGGAAGCGCCGAAGTTTAGACTAGATGACAAATCCATGCCCAGAAGCTCAGAATGTTTGGTACGAATACAAAATACATGCAGTTTGGCAGGCCGGCGACGGTACAGGTGGGAAACAATGTCGGGCCGTTGCCGTGCCGGCAAGTGGAAAGGGTGCCATATAATTTCATTGATTTTCATAGATTATCTCTTCCACGGTACCGTTGACGGTGCCGTGCCGTCGCCGTTGCCGTCTAGTCGAAAGACGGCCAATGTTCTCTGTATGGCCGACCAAGAACATCACCAGTGAAATCAGTGGAGTCAGTGCCAAAGTGTTATTTTTTCTATGGATGGCAGCAAACGTGTTCTTATTCCTAGCACTTTTTCTTAGCGAGTGGATTCTCGAGTCAAACGACCCGATGAACCCTGGTGTCAGAAACCACCTAGTAGCTCAGCTATTAGGCCTTTGACGTGGTGTAATGACCACTATCAAAGACAGAGTTCCACACCGACGGCTTAGCGTGCCCTCCGAAGCACGGAATCCTTTTTCTGCTATGTCCTGACCAAACTGGAGAAAACCTCACAAAGTGATAAATTGACAAATATCAACTTTTTTTAAAACGAACCCAGGATCTCGGAATCGTAAGCCCATGGTTCTGAGCACTAGACCACGGAGGCAGTTGTTTAATTTCTTAGCACTATCAGGTGATGATTCCAACAAACGTTATCGACTTTCAGGTACCTTGACTCTTTGTGGATTCTTTCTTGTTTGTATAGGAACAAGAAACAAAAAAAAAACAAATAACGCATTTTTTACACCAGGAATTGAGACTGCAATAATTTTGACATTTTATCTTGTTAATAACAACAAACCAATATGTAAAAACATGTAAAAAAAACGATTATCATCCAATAATGTGAATTTTATACACCAAGCAGATGTTGACTTTTAACATTATTATTAGTGGACATCAAAGGAAAACAAGTTGGTATTGAATTTAGCGTAATTTTATTGTAAATTTATTGTATGAACTAGCATTCCCCCCGTCACATTGCCTTTTTCCCATGTTGATATTTTTATATTGTGTTAAATACCGTAGGTATTCTGCTCAAACTCAAACAGATTGATTCAAATACCGAGGTTTATTATAAAATGTGCACATCATATTTCTTAACATAACAAAGAAATATATTAAAAGGTATTTTATTCCACGCTTCCATGCTGGACTGGGAGCGAGAGAAAAACATAGAATGTACCAGCTGCATTTCCTCCCGGGTATGTTGTAAAAACCACCTAAGGGATCTTTAGTATATTGCAATTAAGGCGATGGGCTGACAACCTCACTACAGCAATATACCTACAGATCTATCTTAAATAACCGTCAAAACTTTGTCAGACGTGGCGCAACAACCTTTTATTTAGATTATTTCCGCTCTGCCTACCCCATTAGGGATAAAGGCGTAATTATATATATGTATTTTGAAATCTTTGACACGAGGATTATTGGGTCGTGTGACTGCACTTCTTCCATGCTGGACTGGGAGAGATAGAAAAACATAGAATGTTCCAGCTGCCTTTCCTCCCGGGCATGCTGTAGAAGTCAGCAAAAGGGATTCGAGGGTTACAGTGTATTGTTATTTAGGCGATGGGCTGACAACCTGTCTCTACAGCAATACAAATCATTACAATCTAAAATTTGCCCTCAATTTTTGTCAGACGTGGCGAAAGCGCCAGTTACGAGGCGTTTTACGCTCTGCCTACTCCGGAAGGGATAAAGGCGTGATTTTATGTATGTATGTACATGACTGCACAACATAACCAAAAGAAGGAACAAATGTAGGCAGTAAGCTAGTAGATTACTAAATAAACCATATTTATTGTATTTTTATGTAACAAAAAATGTTTGGTTTGTCAAAAGAAGGAAAAAGTTGACAAGTTATTTAGGACTTAGATTCCTAAATAAACTTTATTTTGGTATTTCTATGGCATGATTTTGTTTGTCATGGTCTACGCTAGTACAGCAGCGTGGGTGCGGTCGCTAAATAACCGCTTTTGACACTATTATGTATTTAGGTCTGCCGCATGAATTATTTATTCATTTTCGCTATATAAATTTTAGGCAAGTCAAGATAGTACCCACATTTTCGCCTACATTGCTTGGAATTGTTTAATTATATGCAACGTGAAAAAACTTTTTTTGTACACTTGTCAAAGAGAAGAGATGTTTTCAGGAAAATATTTCGTAGCGATTAAAAAACATTATTAAACTGCGTTATCGGCTTTTAGCTACGAGGGAATTTTCCTTTGTGGTGAGTAAAATTAAAAATTTAGTTATTATAAAGTCATGTCCAAAAATATTGCTGTATTTTCACATTTATAAAAAGACCTTATCTGCTTTTTTAGAGCTGCTGAACATGAGTTACCGCTCGGATAGTTGACGTTCTGCCTACCCTTTAAGTGATCAAACACGTGCTGTACTCATGTACAAGGCTTTCACGCCTTATGTTATACCGGCTCAACATGACTTATCGCTCGGATAGTGCGCATCATACAACCTTAATGCGATTTACGCCATGCGCCATAGCGTCTGCAGTCTCTAATGCTGGATCTGGAGAGATGTAGCCGACAGATGGCGCCACATCAAGATACACAAGTTCAGAAACGCGGTATCGAAGTTTTCTCAGCGATCAGCAGATGTACCTACAATCCATCATCACTAAGCCTTCAATTGGCTTCAACAATTTTCTCCTAAAAGATAAAAGACATAGCATGCAGCTAGGTTGTGGAATGCTCTCCCGCACACTATTCGCGACAGCCCATCAATCGCTGTTTTCAAAAAGAGAATTAAAGAACATTATCTTTCTCTGCGTAATCCGTAGTATGTATTTATATATTGTATATATATGTATCTATGGTATGTATATATTTATTTATTTCAGTTATATTTATATAGAGTATTTAATATATTTATAGGTATTATAATTTATTTACTTGTTGTATAATCGTAGTATAGTGTAATTAAGTAGGTATATCCTTATTTACTGTTCATGTATCTAATTTGTATTCATATTGTGCACGTCTTATCCGCTTTACGTTTTATGCTATCTCACTTCTTAGGTCTGCTGTAAGACATTTCATTTTAGAAATAAGCAGTACCTGTTGTGTCTTGATTCCTATGTAATTGTTCTGTGTATGTTTCTGTGTACAATAAACTGTTAAATAAATAAATAGACATATGTAGCAGCTGCTTCTCTCCCCGGACGTACAGTAACGGCAAGTAAAGGGTTTGAATGTGTTGTCTTATTTGAGCGACTTTTGAATGTTACAATTTGTAGTTTAATCAAAACTTGTCGGACTGCGATAGCTCTCTATTATGAGGCCTTTGCAGCTCTGCCTACCCCTTGTATATTCAAGTTTATGTTATACCGGCTCAACATGAGTTATCGCTCGGATAGTGCACGCCATACAGCCTTAATACGATTTACGCGACGTCTGCAGGAGCAGTCAGCGGCGACAATCCCATACGCGCTTAGCACCAGGCAGGGACTATTCTGAAATACGATCAAATTCCTCTCCAATATTGCAAATGAAGTTATCGAACTCGTTATTTAGCAATGTGTGAAACTCCGGAAATGCATTTAATTTAGCAACTTGGTTACTTGGTGATATTGATATTTTAATTTCTTCTATTCTAGTCTAAAATTGTGCACGAGGATTTTTTTGAAGAGGGTTTGATCTTGATCTAGACACTAGGTCAAGGATAACCGTGACAGAGTCGAGGATGGAGCGAGCTCACCCAGAATATGCCTGTTATGGCACTGGCAATCTCACGCACCGACGGAACACAGCATGCTGTTTGGCGCCAGACTCCGATGTAAGGGTGGTCTCGAGCCAGGCGGCCCCCATAAGAAGCCTACCACCGCTTTGTTGGGATCGTTCAGCTTGACTTAGTCACAGGGGAGCCTGTGTTGTCGTTGCCCGGGGTGGACCACTAGGAGGTAGATCCCATCCCACCCCAAAAACAAAGATTAGCAAAGGTTTATAAAATCACACTCATATCTCTTATGGAAAAGATAGATTTATTGACTTCACATACCACGGGCAAGCTTGGATTAGAAAAGGATTTAAGGTCAGACGAGTTGGTAAGCATTTATCACAAGATAAGATATCGGAAACTTCAGGTCATCCTTCAAATGGCCCCAATACTATGCTCAGGAAGAGAAGCAGCTAGAGCTTTCTACTTATTTTTAGGTACTGTACCGAACCCCCCTATTTATTTTTGCAATATTATTGAAGAAGAAGCTTAAAATAAGCAACTTTGATTTAAAATAAGAAACTCACGTTTCTGGCCTTTAGTGATACGTCTACGTCTACGAAGTGAAAGAAAGTAACCCTGGTCCTTAAAAAGGTAAGATAATATCCAATGAATCGAACGTTAGATTAAAACATTTTGGCAATAAGCCTTCCTATTTCTACTAAGTAGAGGTTGATTACGTTCCTTCCTCTCTCAACTATTTACCTAATGTCTCTGGAATAAATCTAAGGTTGAAACGGAACGTTAACTTTTAAGCCTTCAGATTCACATAAAACATCAAAAACATTTACCTAATTTTCTACCCTGTTAATCATAAATTCCTCTAAAAACATTTCAGATTATTATAGCAATAAAATCTTCAAATTTATGAATTGATTTATATAAAGCTAAGTTATTTCTTTCGCGACAATCAAAAACTACTTCGTAACCCGTAGGGATTAATATTCTATCTTCCAATCCTAAACTCAAAACTGTCATCGACAAATTTAAAAAGTAATTTTCTGAACTCGAATTGGCGGCATAGTTTTACAATGAAAAATACAAAATCCACTATAAAAAGGAAAAATGTGCGGCTAAAAGCTGCGCCAAGGTTCTACCAACAAGTTCTCAACTCCACAAGTTCAATCCCTTCCCAATTTAACAGGTAAGAACACTTCTGCAATACTTTCCAAGTATCATAACTTCAGATCAAAACATGAACTTTTCCTTGCTACTATTTTGCTAAACTTGTTAGTTTATGTATACTTACTACCATAATTTAAATCTCTTATCTAACCTATCATTACCAATTCCAGGATAACCCCTGAAACTAGAAGATTTGCAGAAGATTCTGTCAACATAAGTTCCTCAACAAAACTATTGTTACCAACACAAGAATTGCGGTTACAACTAGGATTTCTAGGTAAGTTTTGTTTGGCTAGTACTAGAAACAATAGGTTCCAGTCAAAATTGCTATCACTAATGTTTTAAATACCTAAATCACTCCATAACATTCAACAGTAAAGATAACAAAATCAAATGACTTTCCTTACAGTCCCAGCCGCTGCTGAGAAAGATCTTTCAGTTATGAAACCTACAAATAATGCAGTCAATGCAATAACTCTCAGACTGGTCTGCGCTTAAGGACAAGCTTCTACGTCTGATCACAAGTTCTCATCAGGATTCCAATGGTAAAACATGATTTAATTTAGCTCATAGTTTCTGAGTTAGTTTGAATGTTTATAACATAAATTCCTTTTCTAAAGTATCACCCTAAGCTCATTCTACTAGAATTTAAAGTATGTACCTTACCTAACTATGTGTTTTAATTTCAGTTGTTCCTGCATATTAATACAGAAAGAGGATATGAGCCTAAACACAACAACGGAAGAACACCTACTATGGAAACCAATTATTTGATAAAATTATTATCCTATGTTATTCAATTTAATATTCGCTTGGATTAAATTCTTTCATGGTTTTGGTTTATTATTTCTGGCTTGTTTGAATAGAAAAATGTGTACCAGGAGTTGCTATTCTATAAATATTACTTTATTTACATTCAGAGTCAGAAGTGAGTTTTTGATCATACTACCAGTTCTAATGTAATTGAATATGCTATTGAATTAAGATACTGTCCTAGATTTTTGAGATAGCGTCGCATACTAATGCTTAGAAACCTTTAGACATTTTTATTGTGGTTTTTAGAGGATCAGCTCCGGCCATACGCTGCATAGGTATTGATTTAGTTTGACTATGCCCTAATCTGCCAATCAATAATGAGGATGTTTTGTATTTTATTATAACCTCTAGCCCTACAACAGATCAGGTACCCTGTCTCCTTTCAACCATTGACTTTGGATAGAAGCCCACCACATATTTCCAATACTTTGCTCCTATACCTACTAAATTTAAATTACCACCTTTATTTTATGTAATTAAAATTTCAACATTCTTTTTGCTATTCTAATAGAGAGGACTTTATAGTATAAATAAATATATATTTTATATCAAAAGCTACATAGAGTATTGTTCCTTAATACTCAGCATTGTTTCATATAGGTTTCTAACAATAAAGGTGTTGCAAACATGATTCTAAGAATAGCCAACTGTATTGGAAATCTCTTTTTTCTGAATTTAACTTAATAGTGAATTTATTTGGAACTTCCAAAATATAGGTAAAACTTGTCAGTCTATAGTCATGGACAAAATCTTAATCCAAAGCAACATTCTGTATTAATTTGTCACTCAGTTTGTCTTACTTTTCCAAACAATTCTTTCTCTGACTGAATTTATCAGGAAATAACAAATTTCATTATGAACATAGGTACAGTTTCCTTTCAAACAACCAGTTAAGAATATCCTTTATCCCAACATTTGATACTATTTATTTATTATCATCAATTTCCCAATCATGACAATCAATTATACTGCCAGATAAATAATTTTATTAGATATCATTTGAACAATTAATGTAGATTCAGTTTGTCTTACTTTTCCAAACTATTCTTTCTCTGACTGAATTTATCAGGAAATAACAAATATCATTATCAACATAGGTACAGTTTCCTTTCAAACAACCAGTTAAGAATATCCTTTATCCCAACTATTGATACTTTTTATTTGTTATCAACAATTTCCCAATCATGACAATCAATTATACTGTCAGATACATAATTTTTATTAGAAATCATTTGAACCATTAATGTAGTTACCCTTATTGTTTTGAGCGTTCTACTAGAATATTATATTTTATTCAATAAATGGCCAAACAACTGTTACATCTTTTCATCAGTCAGCACACCAATGTCAGATCAAAGTAATTGTTGACGTATTCCTATATATCAAAGGTTTATGATTAATATTCAATACAGGATAACTTTAACCAATTGTTTTCAATAGGTAATTCTTTTCTTACATAAATTTAGTTTCTTTATAAATTATTATCAACTTTAGGACCCTTCAACCAAATCTAGCCTCTATCTACTATAGGGTTCCTGAGAATTGAATTCACCAGTACCTACTCAAGGTACACTACTATGAATCACGTCTGACACGCTTCGGAAGCAGGTAGGGTAACAAAGTAGGTATTATAAACTTAATAGAGCAGTTTTGAAGTTAATTTGATTGCAAATTTTACTTTAAGACTATAAATAAATATATACCTACAATCCTAACGAATCTATTATTAAGACCTACCCCTACTTGATGCCTAAGGTCCCTCCCTAGTAGATATAAAATCGAACTAAGTAATCCTATAGTCTAACTTTGTCTAATCCTAATTGTTTCTACTGTGAAGATGCAAAGCTAGGGAGATCCCGACATTTATTATTTAATTGTGAGGTGTGTAGTGTAATGTGGATGTTCTAGAAAGCCTGAGTTCAAACTTCTAGAACCCTATTTCTGCTAATTTGTACGTGATGAGGTTGTCACGATTTAGAGTGCCTATTACATTCTATACCCGTGTGGATGATTACCAGCTTGACGAAGATAAGAGATAAGCCGATAATCGCGTGTGTTGTGTGGGGGACAGATAGGAAATCCTTAACAAACAGTCGTAAGTCGTCCGTATCGGGGCTGGAGACGGAACAGTTCGCTAGAGGTGGTTCTAGGTACTCCTTACACCGTTTTGCTAAGTATCCCATACCTGGGCGCATAAAACTTGCGTTTGGGGCAAGCCGATCGTACGCACCAATACAATCTCCTAGGTTCTTTAGCCAAAATTCCTGGTCTGAGAAGTGGGTACGGAGAACAGGTATAATGACCAAAGCATGGTTCACACGAATACCGTCAAAAGAATCTCCCATTCAATATGACCCTAGCTCCAGACATGCACTCCGAAACACGCAAATGCAACAGCTGCAAGTGCGCGCCCGAAAGCACCTCCCCGGAATTATGACCATAGAGAATCTTCAATACAAAACGTAACTGAATTTAAAGTTAATCTTTCAAACTCAAAACAAATAAGACCCCAAATTTACCGAGTATAACGTGTGAACTGACGAACGATAAACGCGTAAAAAAGCTAAATTAACAAAGTAAAACGTACGAACTGATGAACGATTAACACGTAAAAGAAATAAAATTTACGAAGTAATACGTGTGAACTGACGCACGATTAACACATCAAAGATCCCGAGCACTCGTCCGTTCCGCTTTAATACTATTTTTTCCAAGAATCTAGGCAATTTCCATTTCCAACCTTCCAACCAACAAGACAAAGTTCACTTCCAGTCTTCCTAAACTAAAACTGTCTAAATTTTACGATTCAAATCCGTATTTTGTTCATGTGGCCTACAGTCAATCCAATTTCATCCATATTAATAGTCCATAAGATTCAAGTTTGCAGCTGTCACAAATATTTCCTTGAAAAACTAATGAAATCCACTTTTCTGAAATTCATTTTACTAAAATTCGCTTAATCAAACCATTCACAGCCTTTTCACCATAGAAATAAAGTTCGATTTAAACTATCAACAGAATTTGTCCGCTATTCTCGTTTTTATTTCTGAAATTTGCCACCTTTAGTCCAATTTGATCCTTATAACAAAGACACACGTCTTAATTTTAAACCATAATGTCCATCTGTCCTCATTATTTCAAATCGGTTTTAAATTTCAAAACATTCTCATTTTTCAGCAGCATTCGACAGCTTCAATTCAATTTAGACCTTATTTCTATGACGACACGGTCAAATTTACTATTATCAGTGGCAGTTGTCATGAAAATTTCTTGAATAATTCTTGAAAAATCTCTAACTTTTCATTTTCTGAAACCTATTCTCATGGAGATAAGGGTCAGACCTTTCTACTATGAAAATAAAGATCATTTTCAAGGAACACCCGAACCAATTTATAAAATGAATCTTTTCGACCTGTGTAATGTCAAATACAACGTCTACTCATTATGAATCGTATGTCTCAAGAAATAATCCTTAGTTTTGTTTAGCTTCAATAACTATGTTTGTAATCGAACATTTTATGATCAGCTTTTGCTTGTTATTTTGACAATTGCAAAAGCAACAGTTAACCGCTAATTTCTGCTATTCAAGAACACCTCCGCACAAATAAACGTCCACGCTGGCTTCAAATTCAAACCACATCAAGTGCGGCTACAACCCAAATTCGCGCATTTCCAATGAAGTTTGTATTCTACCTATAAGTTCGTGTGTAAAATATCTTTTCGTTTACCATTCTTACCACCAACATAAGTTTCTTTTCCTTACAGCTTTTTCCTATGAAGGTCGAATGATATCTGAAAATGCCTTTATAATAATAAAACTTGTTTGTTTACAATATGTATTTAATTACTCTCATAATGCAAACATATTTGTGGAATAACAATAGAACGAGGCCCTGAATCGTTACATTCAACTCCCTAAACATTCGAAATGATAATAATAATGAAGAATGTTTACCTATCTACCACGAAGATATCTCATTTTCACATATATGTTTGTTATGAGATATTGCCCATCCTTTCATAGATGCTCATTTGTTATGTTTGTGTAAAATGACTAAATCGTTAACAACCATAACTCAATCATGATATTCAAAATCTTTGAAAACCTCAAATTAATAAACAACAAGGTATTGTCGCAGGATTAGATCACACCGCAGACAAGGCGCCGAGTTGTGAATTCAACGAATTAGAAGAATTGAACTTATAAGATCCACATCAAGACTCGTATTTATTCTGAATTGAAATGGTGATCCTTAGATAAGAACCCCTGTATAGCTACGGTGCAGATATCCTATAGCTAAATCATCTTGCTGGGTATATTGATCAAGGTTCTCTATTTGAATTCCACCCTTTAGCTATTTCGTTATCGCTTTAGCTGACTGTTAATCATATTATGATATGATTGTGTGGGGGAAAATTGGCTTTGCCTGTTAGCGGCATGTAGAGTTTCGAATCTATATGAAACTACTGTGAAATCACAGATTTATGACATCTGTCCTAACCTCAAATCCAAAGTTTCATATAAATTCATGTGTCATGTGTAATGTCTAATAAAAGGACGCACAATAAATTGCATTCAATGTAAGTAGCCTTGAAGTTCTGAATGAGCCTTTCACTGAGCCATTTAAATACCTTTTAAACACATTTATCATTCCTCTGCGCAGAATTTTTCCTCTCATCAAAATCTCAAAACCCCATTACAAGAATGCTCACTAAAATTCTCAAAGTATTTGAATATTTATGTTATAATTTTCTTAAGTAGGTACCTACTCTACGGGAAGTAAAACAAATAAACTTGTGGTGTAAATTTTTATGGTACATTTTTACGTTACACATAACAACTAAATAATAGCCCTAAGTTACCATCAAGGTCTCGTTCAAATATTCCACTATAGTTCCTTATATCTAATAGTAGCATCTGTATAAGATTTTTTTTTAAATGTAAAAGTAAACTTTACATTTATTTTGGAGAACTTTACCATCTATTCACGGTAAAACTTGATGAACTGACATACATACATACATACATTCACGCCCCCATCAATAATGAGGTAGGCAGAGTGAAGATAAGCTAACAAATTTGGCTCCACCTCGTCTGACACAATGTCCAGGGCTACACAAGACAGAGTCGTAGGCAAATCACTGCAGTGACCTTCCGCCAACCCATCACCCAAGCCGCAACACACGAAACCCCCAGGATCCCTTAGCTAGTCTCTACAGCAGGCTGAGGGTGATGCAGCTGACCCTTCTATATAAGCTATAGGCTATAAGCTATCCATCCGTCTGTCCAGCATGGTATAATGAACACTATGTACAACGATTTCAGTAATGTTTTAAGTAAGTCATGATTATAGAACTCCACCACCAGTAATGCCTGCTGCTGCCTCCGTGGTCTAGATTTCCATTGCTTCAAGTCAAGAATGAAAGAATTAGACACAGCTAGCTTTAACGAATTAATACTGACTGCCTCCTTGGTCCAGTGGCCAGTGCCACGGACTCCTGATCCGGAGGTCCTGGTTCCGATTCATAGGGGGGATATTTGAGAATTCATCACTCCGTGAATCCTTCCCCATCCTGGTTAGGACATTACAGGCTGAATCACCTGACTGTCCGAAAAGAAAAAGATTTCGTACTTCGGAGGGCACGCCAAACGGTCGCTCCCGGTCACTGTCTTTGATAGTGTCAACTGTAACCTATAATTTAATTAAATAAATTGAAATTGAAATAGTGGTCGTTACTCAAACCATGTCAGAGGCCTGATAGTTGTGCTACTAGGCGGTTTTAAAATCTCTCACACCAGGGTTCATGGGGTCCATAGACTCAAACTAGACTACAGAAGAAGACCACAGTAACACTATTATCTTCAGCAGTATTCCATCGAACAAATTCTTGAACAGGTAACCAATGTTTTGTTTTGTAACTTTTCCTCTTATAAAACACTGTACTTCGTACTGTCTTCTGTAGTTCAGCTGTTAAGGATGTAGTTGTTTTGTCGTTAAATCCTAAAATTTGCCTGAAACACATAAAAATAGTTAAAATAACTTCACAATATACATTTCGGTTTCCGATTTACTTTTTTTTTCAATTCTTCTATGCTATAGGTACCAAAAGAGCATAATCTCATACAGCCTAGTCTTTAGACTTTACAATTTACCTTGACGTATTTTTTTTTTAATTGCTCTGTGTTGAATTTAATACTAAGGACTTATGGCTTAAATTTTCTTGATCTAGGCGCGGCATCACCTTTTAAATTACGAACACTTGATAAAATTTTCATTCTAAATCCCCTAAAACTTTGCATCGACCGGACGGAAAAAGTTTTGAAAATGAATTTCGAATCGAAATTAATACACGCCGTGTCCTCGCAGGACTACCTTTATAATAAAATAAACCCCTCGTACAAGGACACGGCTATGAAAAGTGCAGCCTGGAAAGATATATCCGCGAAACTCAATACTGATGGTAAGTACTTTGCTACAACTTTTAATCTAAACTTTCCTAAATTGAAGTCTAGACCGAAATGTTTAAAAAAAAATTCGTAAATCCAAATGACTATACAAATAAAATTCACTCTTACAAAAACCCTAATAGTATTGAAACTATCTTCAGTACATAATATTTTCCCCTTAACTTTTTTGCTAGTTTTATTTTCCTTTGTTCACAGCTCTTATTTGTAAGGCTACATGAGACAAAATACTTGGCAAGCTGAAGCTGCAGCTGAAGTACAAAAAGACCTGCGACCCTTCAATAAAAATGATTTTGTTGAGGTCCTCTGCCCTATAATTAAAATCATAGGCCCTACTTTCTACTCCTTTCCACACCCCAACCCTACATCCCCTTTTAACATAGATTACCTATTCGACTTACCCCCACCCTCAAATATTATCCTCCAAAACAAAACCCTCCATAACTTTAACCATCACCCCAATTACAGTCATTGACATTCCTCCTACTACTTCTTCCCTACGACAACCAACGACCGACTCCCCTACTACGACCTGTCCTACTATTACTACATCTACTTACTCAACATTACCTTCTAGGACTCCGCACCTTCCTGTTAATAACGACTACCCCCTTAAAGACCCTAACCAACTCCCTAGCTTTTCATATTCCTGAATCGTCTAATTATCTTCCTCTGTCTCCTACATATCCATAATTTACCACTGACTACATCCCTTTTGTTTCTTGCGTTGATCAATCTCTCTCTAAACCTTCACCTTACCTCCTGACACAGACAAAATTAAAAATCTTTACTTTACTGACAGAGGCAGAGGTCCAACAATTAAATGAATCGAATTGTAAATAGATATATTTTTTATTTTTATTACCTACTTCTTTTTTTTCTTTATTACTATTGTACATACTAAAATATATTTTGTTTGTTTATCTTACCTTATTTGTTTGATTTCTTACCCTAGAAAAAGTTCATACTTACTTAAATTACCTTTGCATACCTATACCTTTTACCTATTATACCAATTTTTACTTTACCTAAATATGAAAATACCTTTGAATATTCTGTCAGCTTACCTTCACTACCATACCAACCCATTAATTGTACAGTAAGTGTGTGAACACAGTGTTGGATTATCAAATGTACTCTAAACTAAATTTATGTTCATTGTAACTAATAAAGCTTTTTCTATTCTATTTAATTCTAAACAACTCCCAGACTAGAAAACATACTTCAGAAAAATCCCAACCATGAATGTTCAATGCATTAGACACATCTCACCTTCATCCAACACACGGACAACAAATTGTGACTAATAGAATAGTCACATTTTTTAAATTAAATAAGGTACCTACATAATGAAATAGAAATCTTTACATATAAAACAAATGCCGTAGTAACCCATTAATCCCATAATCCTGGTCACGGCACCAAATTGTACCGAACCCCCCTATTTATTTTTGCAATATTATTGAAGAAGAAGCTTAAAATAAGCAACTTTGATTTAAAATAAGAAACTCACGTTTCTGGCCTTTAGTGATACGTCTACGTCTACGAAGTGAAAGAAAGTAACCCTGGTCCTTAAAAAGGTAAGATAATATCCAATGAATCGAACGTTAGATTAAAACATTTTGGCAATAAGCCTTCCTATTTCTACTAAGTAGAGGTTGATTACGTTCCTTCCTCTCTCAACTATTTACCTAATGTCTCTGGAATAAATCTAAGGTTGAAACGGAACGTTAACTTTTAAGCCTTCAGATTCACATAAAACATCAAAAACATTTACCTAATTTTCTACCCTGTTAATCATAAATTCCTCTAAAAACATTTCAGATTATTATAGCAATAAAATCTTCAAATTTATGAATTGATTTATATAAAGCTAAGTTATTTCTTTCGCGACAATCAAAAACTACTTCGTAACCCGTAGGGATTAATATTCTATCTTCCAATCCTAAACTCAAAACTGTCATCGACAAATTTAAAAAGTAATTTTCTGAACTCGAATTGGCGGCATAGTTTTACAATGAAAAATACAAAATCCACTATAAAAAGGAAAAATGTGCGGCTAAAAGCTGCGCCAAGGTTCTACCAACAAGTTCTCAACTCCACAAGTTCAATCCCTTCCCAATTTAACAGGTAAGAACACTTCTGCAATACTTTCCAAGTATCATAACTTCAGATCAAAACATGAACTTTTCCTTGCTACTATTTTGCTAAACTTGTTAGTTTATGTATACTTACTACCATAATTTAAATCTCTTATCTAACCTATCATTACCAATTCCAGGATAACCCCTGAAACTAGAAGATTTGCAGAAGATTCTGTCAACATAAGTTCCTCAACAAAACTATTGTTACCAACACAAGAATTGCGGTTACAACTAGGATTTCTAGGTAAGTTTTGTTTGGCTAGTACTAGAAACAATAGGTTCCAGTCAAAATTGCTATCACTAATGTTTTAAATACCTAAATCACTCCATAACATTCAACAGTAAGGATAACAAAATCAAATGACTTTCCTTACAGTCCCAGCCGCTGCTGAGAAAGATCTTTCAGTTATGAAACCTACAAATAATGCAGTCAATGCAATAACTCTCAGACTGGTCTGCGCTTAAGGACAAGCTTCTACGTCTGATCACAAGTTCTCATCAGGATTCCAATGGTAAAACATGATTTAATTTAGCTCATAGTTTCTGAGTTAGTTTGAATGTTTATAACATAAATTCCTTTTCTAAAGTATCACCCTAAGCTCATTCTACTAGAATTTAAAGTATGTACCTTACCTAACTATGTGTTTTAATTTCAGTTGTTCCTGCATATTAATACAGAAAGAGGATATGAGCCTAAACACAACAACGGAAGAACACCTACTATGGAAACCAATTATTTGATAAAATTATTATCCTATGTTATTCAATTTAATATTCGCTTGGATTAAATTCTTTCATGGTTTTGGTTTATTATTTCTGGCTTGTTTGAATAGAAAAATGTGTACCAGGAGTTGCTATTCTATAAATATTACTTTATTTACATTCAGAGTCAGAAGTGAGTTTTTGATCATACTACCAGTTCTAATGTAATTGAATATGCTATTGAATTAAGATACTGTCCTAGATTTTTGAGATAGCGTCGCATACTAATGCTTAGAAACCTTTAGACATTTTTATTGTGGTTTTTAGAGGATCAGCTCCGGCCATACGCTGCATAGGTATTGATTTAGTTTGACTATGCCCTAATCTGCCAATCAATAATGAGGATGTTTTGTATTTTATTATAACCTCTAGCCCTACAACAGATCAGGTACCCTGTCTCCTTTCAACCATTGACTTTGGATAGAAGCCCACCACATATTTCCAATACTTTGCTCCTATACCTACTAAATTTAAATTACCACCTTTATTTTATGTAATTAAAATTTCAACATTCTTTTTGCTATTCTAATAGAGAGGACTTTATAGTATAAATAAATATATATTTTATATCAAAAGCTACATAGAGTATTGTTCCTTAATACTCAGCATTGTTTCATATAGGTTTCTAACAATAAAGGTGTTGCAAACATGATTCTAAGAATAGCCAACTGTATTGGAAATCTCTTTTTTCTGAATTTAACTTAATAGTGAATTTATTTGGAACTTCCAAAATATAGGTAAAACTTGTCAGTCTATAGTCATGGACAAAATCTTAATCCAAAGCAACATTCTGTATTAATTTGTCACTCAGTTTGTCTTACTTTTCCAAACAATTCTTTCTCTGACTGAATTTATCAGGAAATAACAAATTTCATTATGAACATAGGTACAGTTTCCTTTCAAACAACCAGTTAAGAATATCCTTTATCCCAACATTTGATACTATTTATTTATTATCATCAATTTCCCAATCATGACAATCAATTATACTGCCAGATAAATAATTTTATTAGATATCATTTGAACAATTAATGTAGATTCAGTTTGTCTTACTTTTCCAAACTATTCTTTCTCTGACTGAATTTATCAGGAAATAACAAATATCATTATCAACATAGGTACAGTTTCCTTTCAAACAACCAGTTAAGAATATCCTTTATCCCAACTATTGATACTTTTTATTTGTTATCAACAATTTCCCAATCATGACAATCAATTATACTGTCAGATACATAATTTTTATTAGAAATCATTTGAACCATTAATGTAGTTACCCTTATTGTTTTGAGCGTTCTACTAGAATATTATATTTTATTCAATAAATGGCCAAACAACTGTTACATCTTTTCATCAGTCAGCACACCAATGTCAGATCAAAGTAATTGTTGACGTATTCCTATATATCAAAGGTTTATGATTAATATTCAATACAGGATAACTTTAACCAATTGTTTTCAATAGGTAATTCTTTTCTTACATAAATTTAGTTTCTTTATAAATTATTATCAACTTTAGGACCCTTCAACCAAATCTAGCCTCTATCTACTATAGGGTTCCTGAGAATTGAATTCACCAGTACCTACTCAAGGTACACTACTATGAATCACGTCTGACACGCTTCGGAAGCAGGTAGGGTAACAAAGTAGGTATTATAAACTTAATAGAGCAGTTTTGAAGTTAATTTGATTGCAAATTTTACTTTAAGACTATAAATAAATATATACCTACAATCCTAACGAATCTATTATTAAGACCTACCCCTACTTGATGCCTAAGGTCCCTCCCTAGTAGATATAAAATCGAACTAAGTAATCCTATAGTCTAACTTTGTCTAATCCTAATTGTTTCTACTGTGAAGATGCAAAGCTAGGGAGATCCCGACATTTATTATTTAATTGTGAGGTGTGTAGTGTAATGTGGATGTTCTAGAAAGCCTGAGTTCAAACTTCTAGAACCCTATTTCTGCTAATTTGTACGTGATGAGGTTGTCACGATTTAGAGTGCCTATTACATTCTATACCCGTGTGGATGATTACCAGCTTGACGAAGATAAGAGATAAGCCGATAATCGCGTGTGTTGTGTGGGGGACAGATAGGAAATCCTTAACAAACAGTCGTAAGTCGTCCGTATCGGGGCTGGAGACGGAACAGTTCGCTAGAGGTGGTTCTAGGTACTCCTTACACCGTTTTGCTAAGTATCCCATACCTGGGCGCATAAAACTTGCGTTTGGGGCAAGCCGATCGTACGCACCAATACAATCTCCTAGGTTCTTTAGCCAAAATTCCTGGTCTGAGAAGTGGGTACGGAGAACAGGTATAATGACCAAAGCATGGTTCACACGAATACCGTCAAAAGAATCTCCCATTCAATATGACCCTAGCTCCAGACATGCACTCCGAAACACGCAAATGCAACAGCTGCAAGTGCGCGCCCGAAAGCACCTCCCCGGAATTATGACCATAGAGAATCTTCAATACAAAACGTAACTGAATTTAAAGTTAATCTTTCAAACTCAAAACAAATAAGACCCCAAATTTACCGAGTATAACGTGTGAACTGACGAACGATAAACGCGTAAAAAAGCTAAATTAACAAAGTAAAACGTACGAACTGATGAACGATTAACACGTAAAAGAAATAAAATTTACGAAGTAATACGTGTGAACTGACGCACGATTAACACATCAAAGATCCCGAGCACTCGTCCGTTCCGCTTTAATACTATTTTTTCCAAGAATCTAGGCAATTTCCATTTCCAACCTTCCAACCAACAAGACAAAGTTCACTTCCAGTCTTCCTAAACTAAAACTGTCTAAATTTTACGATTCAAATCCGTATTTTGTTCATGTGGCCTACAGTCAATCCAATTTCATCCATATTAATAGTCCATAAGATTCAAGTTTGCAGCTGTCACAAATATTTCCTTGAAAAACTAATGAAATCCACTTTTCTGAAATTCATTTTACTAAAATTCGCTTAATCAAACCATTCACAGCCTTTTCACCATAGAAATAAAGTTCGATTTAAACTATCAACATAATTTGTCCGCTATTCTCGTTTTTATTTCTGAAATTTGCCACCTTTAGTCCAATTTGATCCTTATAACAAAGACACACGTCTTAATTTTAAACCATAATGTCCATCTGTCCTCATTATTTCAAATCGGTTTTAAATTTCAAAACATTCTCATTTTTCAGCAGCATTCGACAGCTTCAATTCAATTTAGACCTTATTTCTATGACGACACGGTCAAATTTACTATTATCAGTGGCAGTTGTCATGAAAATTTCTTGAATAATTCTTGAAAAATCTCTAACTTTTCATTTTCTGAAACCTATTCTCATGGAGATAAGGGTCAGACCTTTCTACTATGAAAATAAAGATCATTTTCAAGGAACACCCGAACCAATTTATAAAATGAATCTTTTCGACCTGTGTAATGTCAAATACAACGTCTACTCATTATGAATCGTATGTCTCAAGAAATAATCCTTAGTTTTGTTTAGCTTCAATAACTATGTTTGTAATCGAACATTTTATGATCAGCTTTTGCTTGTTATTTTGACAATTGCAAAAGCAACAGTTAACCGCTAATTTCTGCTATTCAAGAACACCTCCGCACAAATAAACGTCCACGCTGGCTTCAAATTCAAACCACATCAAGTGCGGCTACAACCCAAATTCGCGCATTTCCAATGAAGTTTGTATTCTACCTATAAGTTCGTGTGTAAAATATCTTTTCGTTTACCATTCTTACCACCAACATAAGTTTCTTTTCCTTACAGCTTTTTCCTATGAAGGTCGAATGATATCTGAAAATGCCTTTATAATAATAAAACTTGTTTGTTTACAATATGTATTTAATTACTCTCATAATGCAAACATATTTGTGGAATAACAATAGAACGAGGCCCTGAATCGTTACAGTACCTACTGTAAATGTCATACCTAACTAAGTATATTTAATGTTTGCAAGTTCTGAGCGCATTTTTTTTCTTGTCCATAATACGGCTACGTGTGCTTACACCTACACTCCGGAGATGTACCGACTTATTGCAGTGTTCTTGCTGTAGCATAATCGAGCCCTATGGTGTAGGGGATAGGGGAAGGAACGTTAAGCCGTTGGTCCCGGTTAATATCGTTTGATACCGTAGATATTAGTCGTTAAGTCATATCAGAGGCCAGTGCTAAGCATTGGTGGCTTACAAAACTCTGACCTAATCTAGGATTGGGTCTGGTTTCCCTTCTGGGTTGCGGAGGTCAGATGGCAGTCGCTCTGTGTTAAAACCAGTACCCTCGTTCAAACCCCTAGATTAGGAAGCCGACCCCGTGAGATACGGGATAAGGCTAGGGAGATGATGATGATGTTGCTGTATCATAATCGCGCTTTTCATGCACATCATGCGAACATATAATACCGACTAGAATGTTTAAGAAATATCGTCTATTTCTTGTTCATAATACGGCTATGTCTGCTTACACCTACACTCCGGAGATCTTCCAGCTTATTGCAGTGTTGTGGCTGTATCATAATCGCTTCGCTCTTTTCATACACATCATGCGAACATAAAATATTGTCTAGTATTTTAAAGAAACATCGTCTGGATTTTTTATGATATCTGCTACATTACAAACACATAATTCTTTCCTCAGGTCCATTCCCATTTATATATTTCTTGTCCATAATATGGCTATGTCTGCTTACACCAACGCTGCGGAGATGTATCGGCTTATTGCAGTGATGTTGCTGTATCAAAATCGCTCGTTTCATACACATAATGCGAACATAAAATACCGATAAGATATTTTTTAAGAAACATCGTCTGGATATGATGTGGTCTCCGCTACAGCCCAAAGAAACGGAACTGATTGCGATGCGAGTCAAGCAACAGTAAGAAAATATGGGAAAAAATGTATAGATAACTCATTTAATATGCAATACGTACCCTTAGCTGTAAAACAAAAACTCAACATAAAAGTACTTGTAAAGGGCAATTGTGACGGTTACGAATTAAACAACCGTGACGCCATTACTTTTTAGATAGATAGATAGATAAAAGGTTTATTGCAAAAAATCATCACACACGTAACAAAAAACAATCATATCATTAGTTGCATTAATTTCAAGATATCATGATACCTTGTTCGTGTGTAAATTCTTCTGTCGTATAACGTGTAACGATTCGATGAACCCTGATATCAAGAGTTTTTAAGGCTCGTGTTTATAAAGCGAACTCAAGATTGAGAGCAATATTGAGTATGAATTTGACAGGCCGTTTTGTACTGATATGACATTTCTGATACGAACTCAAACTCGCTGTCACTCTTGAGACCTGATTATAATTACGGGCCTGAGAGTAACAACTGGCCGTATCCATGTGAGCCATGAGGCCACTAGCAAACTGGAATAGTAAGTAAAGCTTCGTTAAAAAGTGACTTACTTTCTTGCTGGACTGGGAGTGATAAAAAAACATAGAATGTGCTAGCTGCATCTCCTCCAGGGCATGCTGTAAAACCCAGCTAAGGGATTCGAGGGTTTCAGTGTATTGTAATTTAGGCGATGGGCTGATAACCCGTCACTATAGCAATATAACACTTATGTCAGACGTGGCGGAACGACATTTGTTAAGGTCGTTTTTGCTCTGCTGACCCCATTAGGGATAAAGGCGTGATTTTATGTATGTATGTAAAAAATAACAATATATAAATAATTACACAAGTACAATCTGAAATGTCTCTCATTATTCGGTCTGTCTACTCTACCTCGTAAAGCGGTGTTGGTTTGATATTATGTTGGTCTAATAGATAAAATCTAGACAGAATTAGAACGATTGCCAACACTGGATATGTATCAAAACGATAAAAAATACATGATCCTAAATTCGTGGGATTAATTTAGCGGTTAGGTCAACCGCATATCCGGATTTCATCCGCCGGCACGGTTTAGGATTTTATCCGTATTTAGAGGATGTTAGTTTTCACGATACAGCGGAGCGGTCACAATTATCTGGGGCAATACAAAATATGCCGACAATGTGCCTGTTTGCGTTGACGAGAGGCATAAAGGAAATTTTTCAAATTACTTGGGTTGTCGCTGTTCGTCCATGCTGGCCTGGGAGCGAGAGAAAAACATACAATGTGCACTCTGCATTTCCTCCCGGAAATGCTGTAAAAACCATCTAAGGGATCCGAGGGTTTCAGTATATTGCAATTTAGGCGATGGGCTGACAAACTGTCACTACAGCAACATACCTAAAAATCTATCTTAAACATACATATAGTCACGCCTTTATCCATAATGGGGAAGGCAGAGCGTAAACAACCTACACAAAGGTCATTCCGCCAAGTCTGACAAAATTTTGAGGGTTATTTAAGATAGATTTGCAGGTATATTGCTGTAGTGACAGGTGGTAAGCCCATCTATTAGCTGATTTTTACAGCATGTCCGGGAGGAAATGCAGCTGGCATATTCTATGTTTTTCTCTCGCTCCCAGTCCACCATGGAGGAATAATCTATCAAAACTTCGTCAGACGTGGCAGAACGACCTTGTTTAGGTCGTTTACGCTCTCATTAGGGATAAAGGCGTGATTATATGTATGTATGTATGTCGCTGTTATTTTTTGAGCTAGCGAACCATATTGCACCTCTACAGGCACCTAATTGGACGCTTAGGTTTCGTTTGATTACGAAGCAACTAGAGATTTTATTATCTCTGCTATGTTTGTAATATCAGAAAATCGAAAATATAATAAATATTATGATGTAATTTCCTTCGAAGTAGGAGGCTAGTTGTGTTAAATAGATCCTGGTTTAAATAGAGCAGACTTCAGACTCACAATTCTAATTCATTTACTTCAATATATGCCTAGATTTAAAACACCTAAATACTAATCTATGAGACATTTCTATAGGAACATGCGCTGAGTTAATTTAAACACAGAGATACTCAAGTCGGCGTAAAGGGCGTAAACTGATTAAGTATAGTTTGACCTCTAAGCAAGCCCTAGAGGTATTGTGCTACTTAGGGCGGTATTAATAAACAACATTTGAGACTGACAGCTAGTTTGAGTTCGTATCAGAAATGTAATTTCAGTACGAAATGGCTTGTCAAATCCGCATACTTAATATTGTACTCAATCTTGAGATCGCTTTATAAATACGAGCTTAAAGTACCTATGTCATAAAGATCAAGTCTAACGAAGAGCTGAAGTAGGTACACTTTATTATACAGGCTCGTAAAATTTCATCAGCTGATGTTAGCAAGTAGGTAATAGTTATTAGTAGAAGGTATAATTAGGTATATGATGTAATATCATAACATACATATAATCACGCCTTCAACCCCAATGGGGTAGGCAGAGCGTAAACGACCTAAACAAAGGTCGTTCCGCCACGTCTGACAAAGTTTTGAGGGTTATTTAAGATAGATTTGTAGGTAGGATACTGCTGTTGTAACTGGTTGTTAGCCTATCGCCTAAATTACTATACCTATACCAAAACCAACGGATTACTTAGCTGGTTTTTACAGCATGCCCGGTAGGAAATGCAGCTCGCATTTTCCGTTTTTCTCTCGCTCCCAGGCCAGCATGAAAAAAACATCATAACTATCAATATCATAACCCTGAGAATAATATTCTGTCTTAGAGCTTCTCCAGGGAATCACAGTGGGGCACGATATTTTAAGCGATTTTGATAAATATATGCACACAAATGGGTGTAGTAGTGCGTGCCCTTGCATACACATAGCGATATTACCCCAAACGAGCGAGCGACGTGGGACTCCGTGATAACAATTTGATTATTCTAACCCATCTAACCCCACTGAGTAACGCTGGGTAATCACGGCTAATGGTAGGTACCTAGTCGACAATTTCTACGCAAATTATATCTTAAATATTAATAGGTTGTAATATACCAAGCTACAGGGTATAAAAAAACGGTCAAGTGCGAGTCAGACTCGTTCCGTACTAATTTGGAGGTATTTAAAGCGAATATAGACCCCCAGTTTCTTTGCCAATTCAAAAATAGGACCAAAAATTTTTTTTTTTCAGTGAGTGGGGTAAGCGACGTAGGACTCCGTGATAACAATTTGATTATTCTAACCCAAATTTTAAATAAAAAAAATGCCTTGCTTGCCTTAAATTGTAGATGAGGTAAGTATTTTGTATCACGAAGGAAACATTTTTTTCCGAGCTATAATTTGTGTACTTTGGATAAGTTGGTTTTGATGACATTAGTGGAACATTGTATTAAAGGGCCGCAGTACTTTTTAACACCCTGTATAGTAATAAAGTGAAATGTGACTGGGCTCGCTTACAGCTCGTTAGGTTGCGAACCTAGGTTTCCTATTAATCTCCATTGCGGTTTATCATTCACTACGTAAATCATTTCTTCCATTCTGGACTGGGAGCGAGAGAAAAACATAGAACGTGCCAGCTGCATTTCCCGGGCATGCTGTAAAAATAAGCTATGGGGTCCGAGGATTTCAGTATATTGTAATTTAGGCGATGGGATGACAACCTGTCGCTATGGAAATATACCTCAAATCTATCATTAATAACCCTCAAAACCTTGTCAGACGTGGCGGAACTACCTTCTTTTAGGTCGTTTACGCTCTGCCTACCCCATTAGGGATAAAGGCGTGATTATATGTATGTAATGAACAGGTGGACGATCTCGCATCAAAAGCTTCAGGATTGTATTATACATTCCACTGCTTTGAATTCCAAATAGTCGAGATCAATACTTAATTTTATTTATAAACTAGTTTGACAATTTCTTATTTACTTTCTGACTTTTATAATGATAATGATGACTGATGATAAATTGATATTTTTCTTTTTAATGTAATTTTGCATGACAATAACTGCCGCAACACGCTTGTGCGACTTAATAATTACCGTAAGACCTTGTTACCGTGTCTGCTTGCTAATAAAGGTATTTCTATTTCTCAATTAGATATACATAGAAATTCAACAGCTCTCAATACAACTCAAATTCATAGACATAGACTCTTAAATATACATATTCTCTTTCACTTGGACTTTTGTTTTTATACAATAATATTTTATGCAAATATATACGTGTCATTGGCAGAATTGTGATTACACAAAAGTCATTAATCAAGATTAACTACATATACTCATAGATAGTCTAAAGCCCGATGGTGTAGTGGATAGGGCCGCTGCCTCTTGAGCGGGAGGTCGTGGTTCGAATCCCACCACGTACCACGTTTATTCGGTGCTTTTTCCGTGCTTCGGAAGGCACGTTAAGCCGTTAGTACCGGTTAATATCGTTTATTACCGTAGATATTAGTCGTTAAGCCATATCAGAGGCCAGTGCTAAGCATTGGTGGCTTGAAAACTCTGACCTAATCTAGGATTGGGTCTGGTTTCCCTTCTGGGTTGGAGAGGTCAGATGGCAGTCGCTCTGTGTAAAAACCACTACCCTCGTTCAATCCCCTAGATTAGGAAGCCGACCCCGTGAGATACGGGATAAGGCTAGGGAGATGATCAGTCTAAAAGAAGCGCATTTTCAACTTTCGATTTTTTTCTTTAGTTCTTACAAGGACCTCTTCAGGGTTCTCCTTGTTGGACTCGAGAATCCACTCTCTAAGAAGAAGAAGAAGCTCCTCTAACGTCATTATAACATGCGTACAGCTGTTTGTTTAAAAAACGACAATACTACCTAATCTTGGTAACTAATCCCTCTGGACATCCTGGTGCGACACGACCTCAGCTTTTTCTTTTATTTGGTCTATGTAAGTTCGCCTCGGTCTTCCTCGTCCTCTCTTGCAAGATGTCAAGAAACTAACAAAAAAATCGATCCGGATGGCGATTACTTCAAGAACAAGAAGAGCCCTGCTCTTAAATTTAAAGAAGAAGAATCTTCCATGCTGGACTGGGAGAGATAGAAAAACATAGAATGTTCCAGCTGCCCTTCCTCACGGGCATGCTGTTGAAGTCAGCAGAAGGGACTCGAGGGTTACAGTGTATTGTAATTTAAGCGATGGGCTGACAACCTGTCACTAAAGCAATACATATTACAATCTAAAATTGCCCTCAATTTTTGTCAGACGTGGCGAAAGCGCCTTTTACGAGGCGTTAAACGCTCTGCCTACCCCGTAAAGGATAAAGGCGTGATGTATGTATGTATGTATGTAAGAATCTCTCTTCAGAATCAACAACACGATGTGTAAAGAAGTCTCACATGGAGACCAAAAATAAGACGATACAAAAATTTACTACAATCTGGCCGAATGTAAACATGACTTATAAAATATGTTTCACATTAAATGGGTCAGTACAGGAGCCGGTCAACGAACGGAGCATCCCGTGCAAAAACGCTATCAAACTGTTGAACACATACTTGTTTTATTTTTGGTGTGGCTGTGACCCGGTTCGCGTGGACAGCCCGTAAACCCGTTTAGGTACTGTATTATTTCATAACTCTCCGATGTCCTGATGTCAGGAGAATCAATAAACTATTATATATGTTCTTCCATGCTGGCCTGGGAGCGAGAAAAAACATAGAATGGGCCAGCTGCATTTCCTCCCAGCAATGCTGTAAATCCAGCTAAGGGATTCCGAGGGTTTCATTATATTGTAAGCTGATAGGCTGACAACCTGTCACTACAGTAATATACCTTCAAATCTTAAATAACCCTCAATACTTTGCCAGATGTGGCGGAACGGCTTATGCTTTTCTCTCGCTCCCAGGCCAGCATGGAAGAACATAAATAGAGGTATAATAATTTATTTTACTGTAATTTTATCCCAGATATTGAATGAAAAATCTTTCGGTAGATAAGGATTTTTTTATAAGTATTTAGAATACGAAAATATCATTTTACATTAGTCTGGGTTTTTCTACAGCAAATAATTATAATTTATAGAGACATTTCCGTCAAAACAACAAAGATCTAATTTACATAGGTAATATCTCTCGAACATTTATATTATTATCCTAGATTATAAGGCAAATAAATAATTGTATAGTCTGCCTCGCGATTTTACTTACATTAAAAATGTTTTCTCGTAAGGATCACATATTTCTTTGAGGGTATAAATATTAGTTCATACTGTCATATGTTCCGTGCTGGACTGGGAGCGAGAGAAAAACATAGAGTGTGCCAGCTGCATCTCTTCCCGGGAATGCTGTAAAAACCAGCTAAAGGACCGAGGGATTACATTTACATATAAATCTAACTTAAAGAACCCTCAAAACTTTGTCAGACGAGGCAGAAAGACCTTTGTTTAGGTCGTTTATTCTCTGCCTACCCCATTAGGGATAAAGGCGTGATAATATGTATGTTTGTATGTATAATGTCATATTTCTTTGAGGATACTAATATTGGTTCAAACTAATAATTTGGCTATCTTTAAAGAGTTTTCAAAATCTGTCAAGCAGACCAACAAACAAATATTATCTCTTTATTATATGTTATGTTATCTTTATTATGTGTCACATGAATGGTTGTAGCGCCATTTCGAAGTTCGGTCTGACTGGGTAGATTTTATTACCCTTTGGCTTCACGAGGTCAAATTTTATATCATATCTATAAACATCGGGTTAAAAGCTAAATAGCTACATAAAATTAATCCTTGAATAATACTACTGTTGTAAGTATCTATAAATCGATGCTATCAAAATATTTATATTTTATAGCTTTTACAGTAGTAGACATTCCAATTACATTACATTATCGGGTTTATGATGAAGTCTCCAAATCAAGAATATCATAATATTCTAAACTATAAATAACTATCACGTAAGTAACTAGTAACACGTATAAGTAACTGCCTCCGTGGTCTAGTGGTCATTGCCATGGACTTACGATTCGGAGGTCCTGGGTTCAATTCCGAGGGGGGAACACGAAGTCGATATTTGTCAATTTATCACTTAGTGAGGATGAGTTTCCCCAGTTTGGTTAGGACATTGCAGGCAAAATCACCTGATTGTCCGAAAAGAAAAAACAATCCGAGCTTTAGAGGGCACGTTAAGCCGTCGGTCCCGGTCGCTATCTTTGATAGTTGTCGTTACTCAAAACCATGTCAGAGGTCTAATAGCTTTGCTAGGCGGTTTGAAAACTCTGACACCAGGGTTCATCGGGCCGTTGTTCGACTCGAGATTCCGCTCGCTAAGCAGAAGAATAAGTATCAGATGGAATATGTGATATTTGACTACAATTGAATTGCCTAGTGGTCCATAGTCATGCTTTTGGCACTTGATTTGGAAATTGGTTTGTTTTCTATACGACGTTGGGCAGAAGTAGGTAGGTATCTAATAATACCGGCTGTAAGATACAACGTCCCGCAAATTGATAGGGGTTGCTCAGTCAACGACACTGAACAACTTCCACCGAGAGAATCTTTCAGAAAGTGAAAAGAAAAATTGGCTTTTCCATACAAAATGTCCACCTCGATCAGACAAATAAATGGAAAAACCTTTTTATTTTTCAGTTCCTGAAAGAAATTTCTGGTGGAAGTTGATCAGTGTCGTTGACTGAGCAACCCCTATCAGTTTGCGGGACGCTGTCCTTTACGCCCCTACAAGAAGTAATACTGTGCCACTGATAAAATAAAAAATATATGCTTCATTTGAAAAGTTAAACACTGTAGATTGCAATTAATCACTCCCACACAGTACTATGTCATATTCCATACGGTTTTACGTCACACATGACTTTTTAATCCTCGGGTCTAGAATAATCCAACCTGACACAAAAAACTGACTGACTGACGTCCATATAGTTTTTCTATTCTGCAATCCAAAATGGCATTGTTTATTGATGAAAATTATACCTACGTGATGGATGAGATGAATTTTATGACTATATCTATGACAGGTAAAGCTTTTTTGTAATTTGATTATCCAATTATTTTAAAGAATATTGTGCTTATTCTTTTGTCGATTCTCTATGATTGCGTTTTCAGTAACTAGCATTATTATCTAGGCTAGGCCAAGATTCTTTATAAATACTTACCCTTACTTTGTTCTATTCTTTACAATTTACGTACCAATTACCTATCGAAGAAATACATACGCAATTTGCGTATACCAACGTATTTAGCGTACAACAACTATTTCACCTATGGTAAACCTAAACCTAGCTGATAAAGCAGGCACGAAAATAAGATTTAGGTGCTCTAGGACCAAGCTGTAAAAACCAGCTAAGGGATCCGAGGGTTTCAGTATATTGCAATTTAGGCGATGGGCTTACAATTATTTTTTAAATACTCTTGTTGCATAATAAAATAGCCTTGATACTCGCGTGGCCATCTGTTATTATCATTGCACGAGCACAGAATGTAAATCAAATCTAAAATATATACACTAGAAACTACCATTACATTCTGTACGCATTTGAACGATCTATTCAGACCTGTTTGAATACAGAACACATTAAACAAATCCTTGTTTACCCACGTAGGTATGGAGAAATCCTTGCGAAGGAACTCTACCACTTTGCAACATAGTTTGATGTAGGTATTTTTATAGACCATGCTGGACCAGGAGCGAGGGAAAAACATAGAATGAGCCAGCTGCATTTCCTCCCGGGCATGCTGTAAAAAACAGCTAAGGGATCCGAGGGTTTCAGTATATTGTAATTTAGGCGATGGGCTAACAACCTGTCACTACAGCAATATCTATCTTAAATAACCCTCAAAACTTTGTCAGACGTGGCGAAACGACATGTGTTTAGGTCGATTACGCTCTTCCTACCCCATTAGGGGTAAGTTGTGATAATATGTTATTAATTTTAATGATAATGAAGGCAATACAATTTAAATGATTTTTAATGTGATATACTTATTTGCTTATAATTTTTGACTTGTAATTTATAATCATTAATAAATTTATCTATATCTCTCTCTCTCTCTATTATATGTGTTAATCCTCGCCATAAAGTAGACAAACAAATCTCGTTCTGGCGACGTAGTCAATAATATACCTACCTACTTATCTTTCCATACACAAGTAGTTCACACGCATATTTTCCATAGACTCTGGCAAAGGCGTGATTATGTGTTAAATAAATAAGTATATCGGTACGTGTACAACTTTAACCGTGGCCTCATAATTATTGAAGAAAATATAGGTGATCCGTCCAAAAAATAAAACAGGAATAATTAATGGTAAAAAAAGAAGCAGTAAAAAAAGAATCCGCTCTTTTTGTCAAAAATTAAATATTTCAGTAGGAAAGAGCAGTCATCTGTGAAAATGAGATGGAGAAATACTAACTCAACTACACATTAAATTTTGTACAAATGATACAATATCTTATTGTGAAACGGCAAAAAGGCGCGCTACGTAAAAACTCGTAACAGAAAATTATGTTTCCCAAACTACTATTTATTTCGCACGAATATCGCAAGAAAAATGGAAGGAAACCTTACCACGAATTGGTAAGAGGTAAAAACGAACTTGGGGCATATTTCATTTGTTTAACTTTTGTAATATGAATGGGCGTTTTTCCACTGGATGCACGTCCACGGCAACGGCAACGGCAACGGCACTGTATCGTTGACGGTCTTGTGGAAGAGATACATACATACATACATACATACATATAATCCCGCCTGTATCCCTAATGGGGTAGGCAGAGCGTAAACGACCTAAAGAAAGGTAGTTACGCCACGTCTGACAAAGTCTTGAGGGTCACTTAAGACAGATTTGTAGGTGTATTGCTGTAGTGGCAGGTTGTCAGCCCATCGCCTAAATTACAATATACTGAAACCTCGGATCCCTTAGCTGATTTTTACAGCATGCCCGGGAGGAAATGCAGCTGGCGCATTCTATGTTTTTCTCTCGCTCCCAGGCCAGCATGGAAGGAAGAGATAATGTATAAAAATCAATAACATTATATGGCACACTTTTCTACTTGCCGGCACGGCAACGGCGCGGAATTGATTCTCATCGGTATTGTAGCCGGCATGCCAAACTGCATGTGTTTTGTATACGAACGTAGCATGCGCGTGTGTATGTGCGTCCAGAGTGGAACTAGGCGGACAGTACCGTCGACTATATTACCGTCCTAAACAGAGCCACGGCATCGTTAAAATATCGTTGTCGTCTAGTGGAAAAAGAGCCATTGTCACGCCCCAGGAGTATTCCACTTTAGCTAGTTGCTGCCAGGCTGCGGCACGCAGTCCCACGATTTACTAGTTCAGTCTAGTATTACTAACAAACTTTAGTTAAATTTCCTTCAACTGTACGTTTGTATGTATTTGCACGACGACGGTGTTGTTAAATCTTTAGAAGTTTGTAGAAGCTACCGTTGGTTGAGTGTTTTATTTGGGATTTACCTATTTTGCAAGTAGAATGCAAAGAAAATAGTATTCTGACGTATAGGCCGTTATGCTTACCTATATTAGGCGGTTTAAAAACTCTGTCACAGGGTTCATCGGGTCGATCGACTCGAAACCAACAAAACACACGAAAAAGAAATAAGATTACGGAATCTACTCTGTCAAACTGACTGTCTTGTCTATTACATGAGTAAGGATCACTTATTTACAACATTTATGCATACATACATACATATAATCACGCCTTTATCCAGAATGGGGTAGGCAGAGCGACCGAAAAAAAAGGACGATACGCCACGTCTGACAAGTTTTGAGGACAATTTTAGACTGAAATGTGTATCGCTATAGTGACAGATTGTCAGCCCATAGCCTAAATTGCAAAACACTTAAATCCTCGAATCCCTTACCTGGTTTTTACAGCATGCCCGGGAGGAAATGCAGCTGGCACATTCTATGTTTTTCTATCTTTCCCAGTCCAGCATGGAAGGAACATTTATGGCAAGCAAAATAAGTACTTTTTTATAGGCACTAACAGGATAAAAAAAAATACTTACAAGAAAAAACATACGAATAGGTATATTATATAAATAAAAATATCAATAAGATGGTGGCTTTATTAATAAAATTATCAAAAAGATATAAGGAAGTATCAAACAATATATCTGTAATAATATTATGATAATAATGTCCTTCATTTCTTTAAACTTTGATATCACATGAATAGCTATAAATTTGGCAATAAAATATTTATATATGCAAAAATCTTTAGTTATCGAATTAACAGACCGATTCAATCGTGCCTATCAATTGGATCTTTTAATTAACAAAGCATCAATTTAAACTTTTATAGTCATCTAAAAAAGTTATTCAATCAACAGGCACTTTAAAAATATGTAAATTCTGTTTAAAGTGCGAAGTACGTTCACAGGGTGTAAAAAACTATTGCTTAATACTTACAACTACTTGAATATACATAATGGGGTACCTACCTACCTTATGGAACACAAAGTCCGTCGTCTTTTTTCAGTTCTATGAAAGGCCACATTGCTTGCAAACAATCTCCCATCAAAGTCCAATGCGAGCAGATTCCTATATTTCTTCCTCATAGGTTAGAATAGAGAGCAAATCAATCGACAATGAATTAAAATACTTGGCAACACACGTAATTGAAAAAAACACAGTAGCAATAACTTACGTAACACGTGTAAAGTAGTTATTCGAAGCGTAGGCGTGCTTCTTAGAATTTTGTAAAATAAAACAATCCATCTTGATAATCCTTTACACGTAAAAAACACAATTCAAAGGAATGCTCGGATTTATTTAGACTTCAATACAAACAATGCCAGGTGTAACAATAAGAAGGTTAACATACGGTATAAGGGGAATGACTCCGCCTTAGCTGCCTCCGTGGTCTAACGGTCTAAGTCATGGGCTCTCGACCCGGAAGTCGCGGGTTCGATTTAGTGTTGTTGTTTCTAGTTTGGTGAGGACATTGCAGGTTGATCACCTGATAGTCCGAAAAGTAAGATGATCCATGCCATCGGATTTAAATGTAAATAGTCGGTCCTGCAAATGATTTATCTCTGGTTCCCATCAGAATAAGATATTGCAGGAATAGAGAGTACACCTGTGTGTAGCGCACACACTTGGGCACTAAAATGTAGTCCCGCGGAGTTGGCCGATCTTTTGGAGATTGGCCGCCATCACCGATCGGTGGGAGCACTATACGTATATATAAGGAGAAGAAATATTATATGGATCGAAATAGGTATTAAAAATACGATTAGCTTTTTGACTAACTGACATAGATACGTCGATTTACTTCGCATATTATTTTGAGTCATGCTTTTTGAATGCGCTCTGAAGAATAATACCTGGATATTTCTGTTTTAAAAAGAGCAAAAAATTCAACTAGTTGTACTACGTTTATTGTCAGACAGAAAGAAAAAAATATAAACGCAGAGAGTGTAAAGTTAAAATATTTTTTGGATAAACAAAACGGCCTTGGCAAAGATGAGCACATTGCATAAACTATTAGCCACTGCCACTGCCACTACATATTAAAACATAACCCTATACGAAATTTACTTACTTTATTTACGTTCAATAAGCCAATAATGTGGGTGCTAATAATTTCGTCCCAGACAGACAGATGCGTGGGCCCTGAAGTAGTGCTATTACTTATTCTGCGCCGAAAGCCTCCACTCCAGACAATCGCCATTTGTTCGGCTTCCTATTTACATAGTAATTAATTGCCCCCCACCTCCCCCTGCTTATCCCTTTCATGCATAATCCAATTATAGTTAGGCCATTTGGCTCTTGTTTGCCGACATTTGCCGTTGTATTGGAAGGAATCGAACTAATATCAAAGTGCCTCCGTGGTCTAGTAAACATGGAAAGCACTACTTTCGGATATGAGTTTGGAAAAGTTTTATAAAAAGGAAGATTCCGTGCTTCAGAGAGCACGTTAAATCGTCGGCTGTCTTGAATAGTATTATATTTTTATAATTTAAGGACAAGTTACCGGTTCCTGAGTCGACTCTACATCACCCTCATTATCTCCATAGCCTTATCCCGTATCTGACGAGGTCGGCTACCTATTCTAGGTGATAGAACAAGGGTTCAAGGGTACAAGGATAGATAGATAGATAAAAAGTTTATTGCATAAAAAAACATCACACATAAAACAAAACGTAAACACAAAGAAGGAACACATGAAAATAAATACAAAGAGACATGGCAAAAATAAGACAAAACAGGTGTCTACATTCTGTTGAATGTGCGCTGAAGTGATGCAGAGGGTCAAAGCACAGTGTATTATAACTCATAAAGAGCAACACTGATTTTCAGCTCTCACCCAAAAATGGAACAACTTGGGTCCCTGCTTAAAAGTAGATAGATAAATAATTAAATAAATTTATATACTTAAAAAATAGGAAATCAATTAATTACCTACAACAAAAAATAAATAAATGTGTAAATGTCAAAACGTGTTTTGGCATTAAAATATTTAATTGTAATAATAAATTAAATTGAAGAAATGTTAATTAATTATGAAATAATCGTAACAAATTAATGAATAAAAAATATTATATTCTCATATATTTTAAAAAGTGTTATATCAAAAATAAACACAACCATAAAAATATCTTAAATATCAAAAATTAATTAACAAGGGCCATCTGACCTTCGCAACCCAAAAGGGAAACCAGACCCAATCCTATTTTTTTATTTTTTTTTAATTGACCTGTTTGCAAAATACTACAAAGTGTATTTAATGCGTCACCGGGCTAAGGCGGGGAGTTGCTACACGCAATCTACACCCTTAATGAAATGGCAACTGCCGAAGGGCGCCCACTAGGGCTCGAACCCCGGCTTATGGCGATGCCTTGGAGACCCAATCCTAGATTAGGTCAGAGTTTTCATGCCGCCAATGCTTAGCACTGGCCTGATGGTATTAAACGATATTAACCGGGACCAACGGCTTAACGTTACCTTCCGAAGCACAGAAACACTTACATATGAAATTCGAAAACCGAAAAATACATTGTTACGGGGTGGGATTCGAACCACGACCTCTGGAGGCAGCGGCCATATCCACTACACCATCGGGCTCTACATCAACCTACTACGTGGGAGAAAAAATAAATATACCAAATTACTTTCAGGAATATCGACATGGAAACAACGAGAAATTATTTATAACTTAGCTAACTTAGAATCAGTAAAAATGCTACGAAGAATTTTCATGAATGCTTTATCTCCAAATACCTACCTACATAACGTAAGGCTTTATATTATACAGAAATTAGCTTATCATACAGTTCAATTTAAATGTTTTTTTCGTTGCAAAGGTTTTGTAATGTAAAAATGTACATACATGCATACATATAATCACGCCTTTATCCCTAATGCGGTAGGCAGGGAGTAAACGACCTAAACAAATGCCGTTCCGCCGCGTCTGACAAAGTCTTGAGGGCCATTGAAGAAAGATTTGTACGTATATTCCTGTAGTGACAGGTTGTCAGCCCATCGCCTAAATTACAATATACTGAAACCCTCAGATCCCTTAGCTGGTTTTTACAGCATGCTCGGGAGGAAATGCAGCTGGCACATACTATGTTTTTCTCTCACTCCCAGTCCAGCATGGAAGATAAATGGAAGTAAAAATGTTATGTAGGTAATATGTACAAGGTACCTAACCAATGTTCAAAAACCAACAACTATGTATACGGGGTGTGAGGGACAACGTCCCATAAACTGATAGGGGTTGTTCGGTCAACTATATTGACCAACTTCCACCAGGAAATCCTTTCAGGGAAAGAAAACTAATGGCTTTTCATACAAATTTTCAAATCGAAGTGGACATTTTGTATGGAAATGCCAATTTTTTTACACTTCCTGTAAGAATTTCCTGGTGAAAGTTGTTCAGTATCGTTGACTGAACGACCCCTATCAGTTTGCGGGACTGGCCCTTACACCCGGTATAGATTTTATGAAAATTGGCAGTTGTTAAGCCTCTGACTCTGGACTAGTGGTGATCAAAACATAGTCGACCACGGAACAATCTCAAAGTGGCGCCAAACAGCTTGCTGTGTTCCGTCGTCGGTGCGTGAGATTGCCAGTGCCATAACAGGCATCTTCTAGGTGAGCTCGCTCCATCGTCGACTCTGTCAGGGTCATTCGTGACCTTGTGTCTAAAGTCAAGAGCAAACCCATTCCTAATAAAAAATAAACAAAAAAGTAATCATAATTTTGAATCCAGAAATTTTCATTTCGAATAAACACTTAAAATGGCGAAAGCGAAGTCAATAGACGTATTTTACGTTACACTAAATCCGTTTAAGAAATAAGAAAACAAAGGGGAATTGTTCGCAAACCGCTTTTTCATCACGCGATCTCTATTCGCGCCGCGTCCACAATATGGCGGTAACGCGTTCTCCATACTTCCCTTCCCAACTTTTATTTATGATACATTGATGTAGCACGAGACGCGACACTAATGTTTAACTAGTTTGCAACTAAAGTTTGTTTGCTCAAAAGTTTTGCAGGAAAAAATAAATTGGCTCTCAGCCTGTTTATTTATTTATTACCTTGTCATCACATAAGTTGCCAGGAGCTTGCTAAAAGCTTATGTCGTTTTTTTAGTCTACCGGTTGTAAGGGCACCGTCCCGCAAACTGATAGGTGTTGCTCAATCTATGAAAATGAACAACTATCACCAGGAATTATTTTCAGGAATTGAACAAAAAAAATTGGTTTTCTATACATTTTCTCAGAGAGAGGAGGTCATTTTGTATGGGAAGGTATTAATTTTTCATTTCTTGAAATAATTTCCCAGTGAAAGTAGTTCAGTTTCGTTGACTGAGCAACCCCTATCAGTTCGCGGGACGGACCGGTATAAAAAAATTAGGAGGATAAGAATTTTATTTTCAAAGTATTTATTATTTTTCGCTTTGGCTGCAAACTTTAACTGGTATTCAGAATTAATTCCATTGAGTCATCATCTCCCTAGCCTTATCCCGTATGTCACGGGGTCGGCTACCTAGTCTAGGTGATTTAACAAGGGTACTAGTTTTTACACAGAGCGACTGCCATCTGACCTCCACAAGGGGAACCAGACCCAATCCTAGATTAGGTCAGAGTTTTCAAGCCGCCAATGCTTAGCACTGGCCTCTGATATGGCTTAACGACTTATATCTACGGTGTTAAACGATATTCCCCGGGACCAACGGCTTAACGTGCCTTCCGAAGCACGGAAAAAGCGGCGAATAAACGTACATATAAAATTCGAAAACCGAAAAACACATTGGTACTTCAATCATCATCAAGATAATAGACTTACCTTCTCTATACATTTGAATGTATGGGAAGCTGAGATATTCAGAGATAATAAAATGATCCTAAAATATAATAAGTTTACAACTCGGCTATTATATTCCGTGGGATCCGCTTCCTAATTTAAAAGTTACGTCGTAATTACTAAATTCTCGGCGTAACGCGATACTCTCCACAACATCTCCCTTTCTTTACAAATAAAAGTTTACATACATATAATCACGCCCTTATCCCTTATGGGGTAGGCAGAGCGTAAACGACCTAAACAAAGGTCGTTCCGCCACGTCTGACAAAGTTTTTAGCACTTATTTTAAGATAGATTTGTAGGTATACCTATTGCTGTACCTATCGCGTAAATTGCAACATATAGAAACCCTCGGATCCGGTAGCTGGTTTTTACAGCATGCCCGGGAGGAAATGCAGCTCGCACATTCTATGTTTTCCTCTTGCTCCCAGTCCAGCATGGAAGAAAATAAAAGATTTTACGCTATAATTTTATGATCAGTGTGGAACGGAAACTATAAACAAGTGTCTGTGTAGTGTTGTGATTTGTTATCGATTAGGATTTATTTTCAAGGCGGTTGGTTGTTGGCCCGGCAGGTGTGTAGGACTGCATTCCCGCTGCTAGAAAAACTGGATTGGAGGCTTGGAGTCGATTCCCGGCCCCTACCGGCCACTACAAGTGTCGAGATTAGATAAATTGATAGACAATTTATTTTAGTATCTGTGGTAACGATCCGGGAACAATTACAAGACAGGGGAATGGTAGAGTGTCTGGAGTTTACTGTACTTAAATTGTCTCAATTTCAACACACACACACACACACGCATACCTACCTACACCTACCTCTATTTATTAATTAAATATATCTATAGGAACAAATTAGCGAAAGCTATACCTACCTACAAATGTACCTCATTAAAAACTAAATGTTAACTTTGCCAAATCTGCTTTTATAAAAAAAAAACAGACAATAAATAAATACAAAGAATGAAAACCTGACTTAGGAACGCCTAGGTATAACATAAAATGGAAACATTAAAGAAACGACTTTACATACGACAATCATTTTAGCATTCCAATGTTATTTTGTAGTATTCTTATATGCAAATGTCTTGATCCGTGGGATTTCCTTAATAAACAGACCCGAGTTAGATCTTTCCCGTGATTTGATACAAAGTTGTTAGATTAACTCGATTTGGTTAACTTGACTTTGGTTCAGACCATTAAACTGGCTTAAAGCTTATCTAGTTGTCTGAATCGTGTGAAGGAATTTGTATCACGAAATGGGTTCAGAAAGCAATCCAAGTTAAGTTTTTATTTTTATTTCAACGAAAAGAAATGTAGGTAAACTTACCTCCAAGTAACATCGCGTGATCTTTGGTTGACACAATAATAACTTTAAAATTGGAGGACTATTTTCGTGGATTTTCCTTAATAACTTCAGCTGAAAATCCTTAATAGGATTCCGTGCTGAAAATATTATAATAAAATTTAAATTTAAGCTTATTTTATTCAAATTGATTTAAAAATTATTTATGTTAATATATATTCGTTCAAAATGGCGGCCAGTAAACCGAATGTGCAATTGTGTGTAAAACTAGTTGGCAATTTCACCTGCCACTCCATCACATTCATGATGAATTGTAATCTCATTATGCAAATCCAGGGATGTCATCACCAAAATTAATCTAAGCTTGGGTACTTGCAACACCTAATTATAGAACATATATTTTTTTTTTTTATATATATATAGGCGAGCATTTGTCCGCCATCTCACCTGGTGGAAAGTGACGATGCGGACTATGTTGAAGCATACTCACCTATGTAGTGCCTATTCACTCTCGCCTTGAAAAGGCCCAGGTTATATTGTTCCGGAAACAGATCCGCCGGCAGGGAGTTCCACTCCTTAGCCGTTCGCATTAAGAATGTGGAAGCGAACCGCTTCGTGCGAATTTGTGGTATATCCACGACATAAGGGTGGAACCCCCGTCCACGCCTCGTGCTCCGGAGATGGAAAGGGGAGGGGGGTATAAGGTCATGAAGTGCTAACGCGCACTCCCCGAAATGTATCCTGTAAAATACCGACATGCACGCCACTCTGCGACGGTGCTCAAGGTTCTGTAGTTTTGCCTCAACCAGTGCTGAGTCTCCAATGAGCTTCTTAGCACGTTTCTCGATTGAGTCTAAGGCAGCCAGCTGGTATTTAGCTGAACCGTCCCAAAGGTGGCAGCAGTACTCCATACACGATCGGACTTGAGCTGTGTACAACTGCAATAGCTGTTCCGGTGTGAAGTATCGCCTCACCTTCGAGAGGATACCAAGTTTTTTGGCAGCTGTTGTGGCCAGAGACTCAATGTAACGTCCAAAGTTCAAGTCGGACGTAAGGCTCATACCAAGAAGCTCAAGATGGTCAGAAATCGGTACGGATACATCCCGGAAAGTTGGAGCCAGGTTAAAAGGACTCCGTTTTGACGAGCATAGACACGCCTGGGTTTTGGATGCGTTGAACTTGACGAGATTGGCATCGCCCCACTCGGATATCACCCTTAGCGATGAGTTCAGACGATCCACTATGGACTCCCGACAAGACTGGATTGTTTCACTGTTGGCCCTTGCACTGGACAGATATCTGTCAACAACCGTGCTGTCATCAGCGTACCCAAAGGTATCGGGTGTCAACATGTCGTTGATATGCAGCAGGAATAAGGTTGCAGACAGGACAGAACCTTGAGGGACTCCTCAGCCTATGCATAATGTAACACAATAATAAAATAGTCACAGCCGCTACCTCCTCGGTAGCTCAGTTGCTCAGTTGGCAGAGCGATGGAACGGCATTCCGAAGGTCACTGCTTCACGTCCTGCTAGAGTCGAATTCATTATTTCGTCTTTCATAATTACAGGAAAAAAATAAAATGTAACATATATCTGCGTAGTTCTTTTAAACTACACCGCTAGATGTCGCTAACGTCGCTATGATGAGAACATAAAAAAAGGCTATGATAAATTCGTCACTCCCACTACCGTTTCGGTAGATTAGTGGTAGAGCGATAGACCGGCATTCAAGAGACGCAGGTTCAATTCCTGCCCGAAACAAAATTACAATTTTCTTTCTTTCATAGTACATAAAATAAAATAGCATTGTAAGTGCTAAAAATCCTCAAAAATTGCATATATCTGTTTCTTTTTTTTTGGTTCCTGCTTTATCATACCCGTATACTTTTAAATAATTAGAGTAAATCGGTGGCTTCGAAGACTTATGGCAACCCTGTGCAAAGCCCTATGTTTGCTAGCTGAGGACAGCGCGATAGAAATGAAATTATTGCAGCTCGCTCATGCAACCCGCTTTCCACCGGAAGTAGTTCAAACTATTTATGGCACTTTAAAAATAATTAACTTTGCACACGTTATGTGCCACCTACTTTTGATATGCATAAATACATATAATCACGCCTTTATCCCTAATGGGGTAGGCAGAGCGTAAACTACCTAAACAAAGATTATTCCGCCACGTTTGACAAAGTTTTGAGGGTTATTTAAGATAGACTAGTAGGTATATTGCTGTAGTCACAGGTTGTCAGCCCATCGCCTAAATTACAATATACTGAAACCCCGGATCCCTTAGCTGGTTTTTACAGCATGCCCGGGAGGAAAAGCAGCTGGCACATTCTATGGTTTTCTATCGCTCCCAGTCCAGCATGGAAGCAAATTAAATATGGCTGAAAATTTATATATGGCTGTGCCTTAAATTAGTTACTTCGTAAACTTATATTCTTAGGAAGGAAATTAATACATTTCGAGGCATAGGCAACAGCGTTCTTAGAGCCCGATGGTGTAGTGGATAGGACCGCTGCCTTCTGAGGCCGTGGTTCGAATCTCACTAATGTGTTTTTCGGTTTTCAAACTTCATAATATGTACGTTTATTCGAAGCTTTTTCCGTGCTTAATATCGTTTAATACCGTAGATACTAGTCGTTAAGCCATGTCAGAGTTCAGTGCTAAGCATTAGGCTGCTTGAAAACTTTGACCTAATCTAGGATTGGGTCTGGTTTCGGAGGGGTTTCTGGGTTGTGGAGGTCAGATGGCAGTCGCTCTGTGTAAAAACCAGTACTCTCGTGCAATCCCCTAGATTAGGTAGCCAATACCGTGAGAAACGGGATTAGGCAAGGGAGATGATGACTGCACTTGTCAGGAAGTATTTCCTCATAGCTAGGTGAGGTATTAACCTTACAGTGGACTGTTTAGATTTTCCAAGTTCAATTGATATTCCAAGTTTTATTTTGTTATTTTTGTTCCAGGTTCAATGTATACATAAAATACATACATATAATCACGCCTTTATCCCTAACAAAGGTCGTTCCGCTACGTCTGACCAATTTGGAGGGTTATTTAAGATAAATTTGTAGGTATATTGCTGTAGTGACAGGTTGTCAGCCCATCGCCTAAATTACAATATACTGAAACCCTCGGATCCCTTAGCTGGTTTTTACAGCATGCCCGGGAGGATATGATGCTGGCACATTCTATGTTTTTCTCTCGCTCCCAGGCCAGCATGGAAGTATACTATATATAATATTTATATACATAAAATATAGCACTTTTGATCTTGCTTATTTATTCAATCGCCAATATTACAAGTAATTAAAAAGCAAATGACATATTTCCGTGACGTCACGACCTGTAATACGGTTACGAGCTTGAGTGAGAGTGTCGGTGTAATTTTCACACGTGGCGTGCTGCTAGTGTATAATTCACGTCGCCTGAGGACATCGCCACAGGTCCACCATCACTCCTACTCAATCAAAAATAACCCTCAATTAGTATATTATGCAAGGTTGTTCTTCCATGCTGGACTGGGAGCGAGAGAAAAACATATGTGCCAGCTGCATTTCCTCCCTGGCATGCAGTGAAAATCAGCAAAGGGATCCGAGGGTTCAGTATATTGTAATTTAGGCAATGGGATGGAAAATCTGTCACTACAGCAATGTACCTACAAATCTATCTTAAATAACCCTCAAAATTTAGTCGGACGTGGCGGAATGACCGTTGTCTAGGTCGTTTACGCTGTGCCTACCCCATTAGGCATAAAAGCGTGATTATACATACATACATATAATCACGCCTTTGTCCCTAATGGGGTAGACAGAGCGTAAACGCCCACCCCGTACTTTTATTTCATTATTTTTAAATACTATGCAATTCAATTTCAACATATAAATTGCACATCACCGTTTACGTAAAGTGGTTTTAACTTTGCAGGTAAATTTTCATCTTTAATTACTTACAGTTAAGGGCATTCGCGGTGCACGCCAGCGCCCTCATCGGTAAAAAAATCATAACCCACTGAAAACGTTATTAATCGAAAATCCGGTAGATCAGATGAAGTATAGGTGCTGAAGTTTATTTTAAGCATTATAATTTATAAATTCACTGTTCCCGTAAGGGATGGAGGCGTGATTTTATGTATGCATGTATGTATATTCACTGCTGTTACAGACAGCAAAAGTGCTCAAAAAGGCCGTTTTTCGCAATTTTTCTAACTGTAACTACAACTAATTATAAGTTGCAACTTTATGAGGTTCTAAGTGACCTTCATTGCTTTAACCTCAATCTGATCTACCGGATTTTTGATTAGTAATGTTTTCAGTTAGTTATATTTTTTAGACTGATGAGGGCGCTACTTAACCCACGGAAGCCCCTTAAATAATTGCATGAAATTACAACTCGGGTTGTCATTCAAGGAGGTGTCACTTTCGAAAAGCATCAGACAGAAGCTGATTTTCAAGTTTTATCATTTACGAATACGTAAAAAGGTAAAGTTTGGATTTGATAAGTATAGATTTGTTAATTCTTCCTTGCTGGCCTGGGAACGAGAGAGGAACATAGAATGTGCCAGCTGCTTTTCCTCCCGGGCATGCTTTAAAAACCAGCTAAGGGATCCAAGGCTTCAGTATATTGTAATTTAGGCAATACAATGTACTTACAAATCTATCTTAAATAACCCTCAAAACTTTAGTCAGACGTGGTTATTTAGGTCGTTTGCGCTGTGCCTATGGGATAAAGGCGTGATTATATGTATGTATGTCATCATCTCCCTAGCCTTATCCCGTATCTCACGGGGTCGGCTACCTAATCTAGGGGATTGGACGAGGGTACTGGTTTTTACACAGAGCGACTACCATCTGACCTCCGCAACCCAGAAGGGAAACCAGACCCAATCCTAGATTAGGTCAGAGTTTTCAAGCCGCCAATGCTTAGCACTGGCCTCTGATATGGCTTAACGACTAATATCTACGGTATTTAACGATATTAACTGGACCAACGGCTTAACGAGCCTTCCGAAGCACGGAAAAAGCGCCGAATAAACGTACATATGAAATTCGAAAACCGAAAATCACATTGGTACGTGGTGGGATTCGAACCACGACAGCTTAGGAGGCAGCGGCCCTATCCACTACACCATCGGGCTCTCATGTATGTATCATTTTTTAAATGGTTGAATATTGTTACTATCCATCTTCATTCATCTTATCAGAATGAGTTTCCATTATCGTAAGAAAGGGACGTTCACTATTCATATATCGTATATATATTTACCTGTATTATATTTTCGTTGCCTTTAAGGTTTCTATGTGTTTTTCTGCATTAATACATGCAACAAAAAATTATAAATACGACCTAATCAAACATGCATTTGTAAATGCCACATTAGTAAAACATAAGTCCTATTAATATAACTCTATAAATACATATTTAATCGATTAATCTTTGACTTCTCGTTCATGTTAAACTACTTTAACATTCAAATTTATAATGTTCATTCATTTGACCTTTAGATATATTTTTTTTACCACGATCTCTGCTTTACGAATCTGAGTTGCCTTTTGGAAAAAAACTCTTAGGGTAAAATTCACTGAGCCTTGGCCCTGTCACATCACTGCAGCACACATGTGCATAATGTGTACACAACTTTGATTTATTTGTTTTTTTTATTTGCATGTGTCTTTTTAATTTTGTATAATGTACATGTGTTTCCTTCCATGCTAGCCTGGGAGTGAGAGAAAAACATAGAATGTGCCAGCTGCTTTTCCTCCCGGGCATACTGTAAAAACCAGGTAAAGGATCTGAGGGTTTCAGTATATTGCAATTTAGGCGATGGGCTGACAACCTGTCACTTTAGCAATATACCTAGAAATCTATCTTAAATAACCCTCAAAACTTTGTCAGACGTGGCGGAACGACCTTTGTTTAGGTCGTTTATGCTCTGCCTACCCCATAAGGGAACAAGGATATGAATAAAACGCTTTATCTATCTTTACAAGTTCTGCGTGGATCATGGGCATCGACATTAATAATTTATCTACTTCTTAGTTAAATTCTCGAGTCGAACGACCCGATGAACCTTGGTTTCAGAGTTTTCAAAACCGCCTAGTAGCACAGCTATTAGGCTTCTGACGTGGTTTGAGTAACGACCACATCAAGGACAGCGACCAGGACCGACAGCTTAACGTGCCCTCCGAAGCACGGAATCCTTTTTTTTTATCGGACAATTAGGTGATTCAGCCTGCAATATCCTAATCAATCTGGGAAAAATCTCACAAATGTATCTTCTTATACCTAGTACCTATCAGAGTCATAATAGTCCACTGACTTCCTTCAGAAGGATTCTTATAAATGACTCATACCAAACTCACCACGCTAGGCAGGCGCATTGTGAAGCACATTGATTTTTCGAGTAGAATACATATAGTCACGTCCTTATCCCTAATGGGGTAGGCAGAGTGTGTAAAAGTCGATTAAGGGATCTTGGAATAGAGCAGATTTTCTGCTCGGATTTCTTCCATGTCGGACACCATACATACATATAATCACGGCTTTATCCCTAATGGGGTCGGCAGAGCGTAAACGACCTAAACAAAGGTCGATCCGCCATGCATGACAAAGTTTTGAACGTTATTTAAGATTGATTTTTACGTATATCGCTGTAGTGACAGGTTGTTAGCCCATAAACCCGCGGATCCCTTTGCTGGTTTTTATAGCTTGCCCGGGAGGAAAAGCAGCTGGCACATTCTATAAAAAAACCAGCTAAGGGATCCGAGGGTTTCAGTATATTAAAATTTAGGCGATGGGCTGAAAACCTGTCACTGCAGCAGTATACCTACAAATCAAAACTTTGTCAGACGTGGCAGAACGACCTTTGTTTAGGTAGTTTACGCTCTGCCTACCCCATTAGGGATAAAGGCGTGATTATATGTATGTATGGTGTCCAACATGGAAGAAATCCTAGCAGAAAATCTGCTCTATTCCAAGATCCCTTAATCGACTTTTACACACCCCTGGAAAAAACACATTGCTATTCTAACCTGGCAACACACGGCCATCGAACCTAAATGAGCTAAATTATTCGCAAATTTGTCCGAAACCCGGCCGGTTACTCAACAAGGGAAAAAAGGGCTTAATTTACTCCATTACATCGGCTTCAACCATCATTAATATGAAATTCGCTACAATTGCCGACCATTTCAGCTTAGGTCACGTAGCTTACGTTTGTTTTTGACTTTAAAGTCTGCTTATTTGAATATTAATTACTCCTTGCATAATAGCTTTCATGGTAGGTTATTTTTCAACAGGAAAGTCGAGGGGTCAGGCAAAGTTCGTAACAATAAAAGCCTTCAATAAACGTTTTACCTGCCATAAGCGATTGTCACACGAGCTTAAAGAAGTTTACACAAAAAATACACAACAAATTTTGTGTTGATTTTTGTTATTCTTCCAGTACCGATAAACGGTTTAAGCAGCGAGACATGGATTTCGCGTAAAAATGTTAACTATAGAATAAACTGGACGTTGTCAGCCATAATGAACAGAGTACAACGCGGCCATTCGGGTGAAAGCTTCCACTGATTCCCTTTGGCGGCATCCATCCTCATCGATGTACTTTCATATTTTTTTGCTGCATACACTTCCTCTTTTATTCGCCGTGTGAGTCCCAGGTTTAGAAATCAAGCAGCAATGGTTGTTCAGATGTTTTCAAAGCGCATTGGTGAGGGTACAGCCTTTGAAAAGGGCCGTATTTACTCATGTGTATAGAACGTGGACAATGAGTATTCAACCAGTGTTGTTGCGCCATTCTTTTCAAAGGCTTTTTGTGGAGCAGCAATTACTACCGATATGATGGAATAGGTGCTAAGTCCCATTTCTGTTGCACTATTGACAGATAATAGTCGGTACATTTTGTTCTGGCCTTTATGGTAAAAATGAGGTTATTTGGATGGTAATCGTAGTTTACATTACACATACTTGCCTGCATAAAATCACGCCTTAAGTAAGGAGTAGATGGATCATGGTTTATCATCATAGGATTATTTTCGCAATTTTTGTCAAAATTATATATTTGGTTGGTTAGAATATTTCCTAAATTGCAATCCACGGAAACATTCTAAACTCTCTATTTGGTACTTTAAACTAGCAGCCAAGCTTAGTTCTAAAATACTAACTTAAGTAGCTGTCACCTTTTCTAATATTATAGAATATTTTACTAAAAGTTCTTTTACAACATAATATAATACGAATCTATCTTAAATAACCCTCAATACTTTGTCAGACGTGGCCGACCGACCTTTGTATAGATCGTATACGCTCTGCCGACCCCATTAGGGATAAAGGCGTGATTATATATACGTATCTATGTATAATACAAAGTGGCTTAGATCGTAAAGACCGAAGCACAAGTTGATTGACACGAAACTTGTAACCTTGACTTTAAATGGAGCAGTAGAACAAAATGGTATTAGAGTGGAGGTGCGAATAAAATTGTGTAACAGATATTTTATACTAGCTTACCGCCCGTGTTTTCCCGTGAGAAAGAGATGATTTCCCGCGGTAAAAAGTAGTCGGTATGTTATCATCACACCAAACAGTCTAATTCTTTATTTTGATCCATGCAATTTTATAACGTAAAGGTAAACAATGAAATGAACTCACATATATATTTCTTCCATGCTGGACTGAGAGAGATAGAAAAACATAGGATGTTCCAGCTGCCCTTCCTCCCGGGCATGCTGTAGAAGTCAGCTAAAGGGACTCGACGATTACAGTGTATTGTAATTTATGGCGATGGGCTGACAACCTATCACTTTAGCAATACAATTTATAATCTAAAATTGCCCTCAATTTTTATTAGTCGTGGCGGAAGCGCCTTTTACGAGGCGTTTAACGTTTTGCCTACCCCGTAAGGGATACAGGCGTGACTGTATGTATGTAGATATTCACATTTCTATAAGTAGTGTATGTGCAATCTATGAATCAAAACTTAATACCCACACCTTTCACAATAATTATTACTGATTAATATTTTCTATTTGAAATCTGTTTGATCTTGACTTAGCTAAGTCTAGGTCAGAGGTGATCGAGTCAACTGTAGAACGAGCTTTCTTAGAAGTAGCCTTTTCACCTATTTGAAGATTATAGGATTGATAAATACTAACTATCCCTCGCTTTATGATAAATATTCCCATGGGAATGACAGACATACACACTTTCACTTTCATGATATTATAACGTACCTCCTAATATCGCAAAGGCGGGCGATAGATCCGAATCGTGATCAAAGCCCTGCGTCTGCGCAGCTTAGGCTGACATTTCCGTAGTTTTGCATAACCTGACATTAAGTGCTGATTGAAGTGCCGTCTTCCACGGTAAGGACATCTGCTATTGTATGTTTCTATATGTTTAGTTGGTACTCGAGTTGCGATCTTCGATTATGACTCTAGATTTTAAAATTGTTGCAAACACTGCTAGATAAGTTTATACTCGTTTAATTTTTAAGAGAAAATTCATACATTCACAAAAAAATGCTATAAACGACCTTTATTGCACTCAAATCTCTATTCCTTCAATCCCATATTCTGATGGGATAGACTGACTGACACGACCAGAGAGAAATCAGACACAGGACCGATTATTTACATGCCCATCTGTCAGCATGGACCCTCTTACTCTTCGGATAATCAGTGATCAGCCTGCAATGTTCTAATCAAACTAGAAACAACAACACAGAGTCATTGTCCCGGCCGGGATCGAACCCGACCTCTGGCTTGTGAGCCTATGCCTCAGACCACTAGAACACGGACGTAGTTAATATTTAGGTAACATAGTCATAAAACTCCACATAGAAAAAAAATACAAATCATTAGAACCCGTTAGATTATACCTATACTCAATTCGATTTCAAGAATAATTTTTTGCCATACTCAATAACCGTTTTAGTATGGCTAAAATTATTTCATAAAGACGAATGGAGTATAAGTGAGGTGAACACAAGGAACGTAATTAACTAATACCACGGAAGAAGGAGATAATAAAGGAAGACCTTGGTAAAACTATATTTAAAAAAAAAAAACGAAAAACTACAATTTATTTATTTTTGTCTTATTACAAGAAATGAAGAATATTCAGTAATATCGACCGATCACAAATAAAGCTATCTTAATCCGCAATCTCTCTTTGCCATTACAATTCTCGTTTTACAGCTGCACAATTTCGGATATAATAAAAATAAACATCCCCTTTACCAGATAGTATCGAACGTAACGACCGCACAGCGAGTGGTGTTACCGTGTATAATCGCGTAATAAACGTGCCATAGTTCACCGCGGGCTGTCAAAATAATTACTGATATTGTTCGATTGCACATCATGTACCAGGCCACTCAGAAAGTATTGCGATAAATAGTTTTTATATATGGCAGACTGGCCGGTTAGAATCTTTTTTGAAAATATGATTACTTGTAAGTAAAAATATGTGTGTTCCATTTTCAAAATTTCCCTCCACATTTTTTGCGAGCCAATTCAAAGTATCGTGTCTTACTGAAAAATGGATCTGCGCCGGGAACATTTTAGAGCTATGATTTTTTACGATTTCAAGTGTCGCCTGAAACCGGATGAATCGTTCGATAGACTTCAAATGGCATTTATGGATGAAAACCCCTCCAAGGCAACCGTGTATCGTTGGTATAACGAATTTAGGCGCGGTCGACCAACCTTGGGGGATGAAGAAAGAAGCGGTCGCCCTTTGACGGCTATTACGGAAGAAAACGCGCTAGCAGTGAAAAATTTAATCCAAGATAATAGGCGAATTACATATCAGGAGATTCAGCACATATTAAAGATTGGATCGGGAAGCGTTCACGAGATTCTACAAGGGCATCTTCGCGTGAGGAGGATAGTATCGCGCTGGGTGCCGCACTACCTCACCGACGCTCAGAAGTAGGCCCGGGTGGAATGGTGTCGTGATATGCTGAACAAATTTGAAGCAGGCTCGTCTCGGCGTGTTTACGACATCGTAACAGGTGATGAGTCCTGGATTTATCAATACGATCCAGAAACCAAGCGCCAGTCGACAGTTTGGGTGTTTCAAAATGAACCAACGCCTACCAAAGTGAAGCGATCTCGAAACGGGGGGAAGATTTTGATCGCCAGCTTTTTTAATTTGACTGGCCACTTGGCCTCAATTTCTTTACGAGATGAAAGAAGCATTAACGCCGAATGGTATACTACCAAATGTTTACCAGAAGTTTTTTCTGTTGTGAGCAACAAGCCACCAAACACAGGGCTCCGCGGACTACTGCTCCACCAAGACAATGCGCCCGCTCAAAACGAGGGACTTCCTGGACAGCACACCAGTCAAACTCCTGGGTCACCCTCCTTACAGCCCTGATCTAGCACCGTGTGACTTCTTTTTATTTCCAAAAATAAAAAATCAGCTCAAGGGGATACAATTTTCGTCGCCGGAAGATGCGCTGGCTGCGTTCGAGCAGGCTGTAAACGAGGTGTCTACGGCGGACTGGAAAAAGTGTTTTGAAAACTGGTTCAGACGCATGAATCTTTGTATAGAGGCTGGTGGAGAGTACTTTGAAAAGATTTAATAAAAATATTTGTACCTGTAGAACAATTTTTTTTAGTGTCGCAAAACTTTCTGAGTGTCCCACGTACAATAACTACGTATGTACAACTTATTTTAGGCTTCTGGATTTGGCAATGTTTTTAATGGTTTTGCATGAAAACATTCAATAGACGCCACTGTAAGGCGCCCAAGAAATTAATATTAAAATCGATATTGACTAGCGTATGTAATAGTGATGTCAAAGAACTTTCAGAAAAATGTACAAAGGCTTGATTCTTCTATACAGAATTCTCTATAAATTGATTGATTTAATAGCATTTTTTTTACATTTCAATTTGTAACTTTTATAGCATTCTCTATAGGATCTGTCGATAAATATGAATCTAAAAATACGATCGTGTAGGTAGTCAAAGTCAATACGTGATTAATTAAGAACGCAGTAATCATTAATCATGTTCAAGATCGTATGCAAACACATTTATGTATTGTTGTGTTTGCTGATTTGATGCAAAGATAACTTGTAAATATTAACAATGTAATAAACTATGTACTCATATTTTTCCCTGATATTAACATTACATACATACATACATATAATCACGCCTTTATCCCTAATGGGGTAAGCAGAGCGTAAACAACCTAAACAAAGGTCGTACCGCCACGTCTAACAATGTTGTTAAATAAATAAATAAATAAATGTTTTGAGGGTTATTTAAGATAGATTTGTTGCTGGACTGGGAGAGCTAGAATAACGTAAAATGTGCCAGCTGCTACTTCTCCCGGGCATGCTATTAAAACCAGCTAAGGGATTTGAGGGTATATTGTAATTTAGGCGACGGGCTGTCAACCTGTCACTACAGCAATATACAGTTCTATTTTAACCCTCAAAACTTGTCAGACGTGGCGGAACGACATCTGTTTGGGTCGTTGACGCTCTGCCTACCCCATTAGGGATACAGGCGTGATTCTGTGTGTGTGTGTGTGTGTACATGACATACAATGGTTCCATTTATCATAAAAAAGCTCTACTAAAATGATAAACGATATCTTTCAAGCATATATCACTTAAGCACTACAAGTAAATGTATAAGTACAGTTACATGAAGATGACATGTAAATGGGAAATAGAAATGAGTGGTTACATACACACACACATCGGCTTGCGTAGAACTTCTAACTAAAGGATTGGTTCCACTGTGATACAATTACAATGTTCCATGTATTGAAAACAATGTTAAAAATGTGGTAAAGTAAGTAGGTGAAAATAAGAGGTATAAAATGAGTACCTACACATTTTGGGGAAATTATTTCTAAAATAAATACCACTACAGAATAAAGAAAACTAATAAACCTTTTAAATATATGTACATACATACATACATATAATCACGCCTTTATCCCTAATGGGGTAGGCAGAGCGTAAACGGCCTAAACAAAGGTCGTTCCGAAACGTCTGACAAAGTTTTGAGGGTTATTTATGATAGATTTGTAGGTATATTGCTATTGTGACCGGTTGTCAGCCCATCGCCTAAATTACAATATACTGAAACCCTCGGATCCCTTCGCTGGTTCTTACAGCATGCCCGGGAGGAAATGCAGCTAGCACATTCTATGTTTTTCTCTCGCTCCCAGGCCAGCATGTAAGTGGAATATTTGTAGCATCAGTAAATACCAAATGTGTATTAAGTTATACATACAAAAGATATACTAATGATACAACCATTCACCTATCTATATAAAACGTTAAAGATACAGTATTAAAATATTACGAAAAGTTAAAAACGAAAACCTATTCCTTTAATTATTTTGGGTACATGGTGGAATAGTGTCTCTTTAGCTTAGTGGAAGCTTCCAAAAGCGCATGTTTAAAAAGTTAACGAGCCGAGATATGGCGTGGCTGTAACCTTTTACGAGAGCCACTGGGTTTCGGTTACTGACTTCAATTTCGTTAACAATAATCCCAGCACTCATAACTTTGGGAATCGTAAAAATAGATATAACTCGTGTAATACTTTCATCAAGAGAATCATTTTGACGGCACATTTATTTGATGTTAGCTTTTTGGGTCGCGGGTTTATTAGTTTTCCCGTGGGAGTGAAAAGTGGCCGTGCCTAAATTAGGACACTTCGTTTATTCATTTCAAACTTAATTACAAGTACCTACACAAATCTCGCCCGCTTGCTACCATTGAACATGAGTGACAAACTTCTTGACTCGTCACATCTGGCGTAAACTAAAGTAAACACTTTATGTTTTTAACCCTTTGTTAAAAAAATGGTTATTTAGGTACTATAGTGATTTCAATTTGAAGAGATCCAATTAGTTTCAACTTTGAAGAAAATACTACCAAATTGAAAATCTTGAGAGATTTTCACAACAATCTGTGAAATTCTCTAGAGCAATAATAATTAAATTCGTTCGTGTAGCAATAATTAACACACATATCTAACTAATTGCTTACCTTTCTATTTGAAGCGTTTGAAAATGGAAAATTATCAAGAATCAGGTTATTTAGAAAGTGTGTCACATATAAAAGCTTTGTGTAGGAGTCAAAAGGTGAAAGGTGTGGATAATTTTCAATAAACATAAAGATGGATGACGTCTGTGCATTATGATGGTATTTGTGGCTCCGTGGTGGCCCAGTGGTTATACGTTCTAAGTATCATCATCTCCATAGCCTTATCCTGTATAGCACGGGGTCAGCTACCTAATCTAGGGGATTGAACGAGGGAATAGGTGTTTACGCAGAGCGACTGCCATCTGACCTCCGCAACCCAGAAGGGAAACCAGACCCAATCCTAGATTAGGTCCGAGTTTTCAAGCCGGCAATGCTTAGCACTGGCCTCTGACATGGCTTAACGACTAATATCTACGGTATTAACCGAGACCAACGGCTTAACGTGCCTTCCGAAGCACGGAAAAAGCGCCGAATAAACGTACATATGAAATTCGAAAATCGAAAAACACATTGGTACGTGGTGGAATTCGAACCACGACCTCCCCGCTCAGGAGGCGGCGGCCCTATCCACTACACCATCAGGCTCTCTCCATATATACGTACTAAGTATGTGCCTCTAAATAGTGGGTCCTGCAACTGATCCATCAGAATTAGAGATACTGCTGTCGATTCGTAGAGCGCACAACTTAACTACTTAAATCTTGTAATATGAACGAAAGAAAATAATAAGTTCGTGTTTGGCAGGACTCGAAGCTGTGTCTCTGGAATGCCGGTCCGTCACTCTACCAACTGAGCTACAGAAACAGTAGCGGGAGTAACGAATTTATCATAGTCTTTCACTAAATCTTGACTAAAATTATTGTTGTCCCTTTCTGTTCTCTCATTACAGAAAATGACAGGTACAGACTTATGTTAGTTAGGCCGTGATTTTTCCAAGTAGAAATTGGTATCAATATTGTCTTATCAGGGGGACACTCACTAGAACAAGGACTAGGTATATAATCTCAGTGAGATTGACTACTGTCACCGAAAATCGGGTAAGAGGACTACAAAATATAAAGGTTATTAGATATGACACCGGAAAGACTTAAGTCCCATAAAAGTGCACTTCTTCGTATGTGGGCAGTTGGTGGTTCATATTCAAACAAAGCATTGGAGTCGTAAACATGAATACAAAGAGAGTCACACGTTCTTAAAAATGAAGAGCGTTCTCACTGCATCTGTTTTCATATGGAGCTAGTGAAAGACAAACAAGGTAATATGAGCAAGTGGCTATTTTGGTAAGTACTCTCATATCATACATACAGTAACGCCTTTATCCCTAATGGGGTAGGCAGAGCGTAAACGACATAAAACAAAGCTCGTTCACCACATCAGACAATTTTTTATGGGTTATTTAAGATGGATTTGTTGGTATATTGCTGTGGTGACAGATAGTCAGCTCATCGCCTAAATGGCAATATACTGAATCCCTCGGATCCCTTGGCTGTTTTAACACCATGCCCGGGAAGGAAATGTAGCTGGCACATTCTATGTTTTTCTCTCGCTCCCAGGCCAGCATGGACGATGCTTCTGCTTTTAAATTACGATATATAATTTAGTTATATACATGGAACTTTATAATAACTTTATATTACCTCCACCTACTGTCGGCATGACCATATTATACAAATAATCACAGTGTAGAGCCCGCTGTCTATACATTATCTTACATAATAACATTACAGGCAAAGTAAATTGCCTAGTTTCGCATTGGCTTGCAGGAAGTCCTAGTTTCACGTAATGGCTTCAAATAATACAGATTGACAATCATTTCATCGAATTATGTTAAACGATATGATGCAACGCTACCGGTGTTTCAAATTATAGATCAGTACGACAAGACAACACTGATGATTTATAATATCATTATAGTTATAACATTTTTGAAGTCAAGCTCCTCTTTCTAACTTATAAACGTAATCTTCTTCTTAGCGAGTACATTCTCGAGTCGAACAACGACCCGATGAACCCTGGTGTCAGAGTTTTCAAACCGCATATTAGGCCTCTGACATGGTTTGGACCACTATCAAAGATAGCGACCGGGACTGTGTCGGTTTAACGTGCACGAACGTGCTCCGAAGCACGTTTTTTTTCTTTTCGGGCAATTAGGTGATTCTGCCTGCAATATCCTGACAAAACTAGGGAAAACCTCACAAAGCAATAAACAAATATCGACCTTTAGACCACGGAGGCAGTTAAACGTAATACAATTACTGCTTTAGGGTAAATACTGGGCGTAATAGTTAGGTGGTGAAGCAAAATTTCATGTTGGTTCTTCTTTCAGGTGACGCATGTGTGTTGTAGGCAATGCAAAAAGCACAGAATATATAATAGTACTATTGAGAAGAACCTTGCGCACAGTAAGTGACGCCTGTGTGTTGCTGCTGCCGTTAATATTTTTTATTCTGAGTAAGATGGAATAGCTTTTGGTTCGCTGGGTGGCATTTTATAAGAATTAAGCTCGTCATTATTATAGTGTGAATACAATTCTAATATTTTTCATAACTGTCAGAAATAAGAATAAATATAAAGTACTTGTTTGATTTCGACAGTACCCAAAATATTAAATAATATTATTTTCTTTTATGTGCCATATAACACAAGAAAATAACTAGTTTTATTCAGTTTTCTTTACCATTCAGTTCACCGAAGAAAAACTTTCTATGCGGGGTATTCTGAAAGTTTTCATTGCGAAAATCTTACGAGTTTTCTTTTACGATCATTTGTTAAATGATGTTACGAAAAGTTGGAGTCAGATTATGAACTTTCTTTACATAGTTTCGAAGGTTAACTCCATCACTCTTGAAAAATATTTAGTTAATGTGTTTTTAGTTACTTCGTTAATTTGGGTTTCATGTTATTTGGCTTACTTGCCTAATTATCACAACAAAACTTTATTACTTTCTCCTAATTTATATTTTATCCTACTTATATCATAAATGTGTTTAATGTTTTATCCTACTTACTTATTTAATTTGAAATTGTAGAAATTTGAAATTGTAGTTGAAATTATTTATGAATTCTAAAACATAAACATAGGTAGAGTTCGATGATTATTAGGTAGGATATTAAATTCCAGTTTAAGCCTGATTATCCAACGCCCTAAATCATATACTTTTACTCTTCTCGGTATATCAATGACTACTCACTTGTATGTTAAACGGAGGTGTTGGTGTTGGACACACCGCGGGCGTTGGTGTATGATTTTCTCTCTCGTAAAGAGTCGCAACGTAGAAAAAACACATCCGTTAATCATACAAGTGTGTAATCGTTGATTTATCAGTACCTTCTTCTTCTTCTATCGAGTCGACGACATTTCAAAACGCTATCTCAAACTCTAGCCCAGTATGCACCTAAATTGTACGTTTATAAAACGGGTTCAAGTTAGAACAGAAGTGCGAACAAACAAACAGTGTTAGCAGACCACCGACTTATTATTACGGAACGAGACAATCAATTTGGCTGCGGTTGCAATGGAAAGTCGTAACGGATTGTTAGTTGTTAGACTACCTAATCAAATATTGCACCATAAGTAGAAAACTAGGCAATACGCTTTTTATTTAAATTAATTGTATTTTAGCGCTAATTGATTTCAATGGGAAATAAAAAGTAGGTTAAAGTTATTTTTACTTACATACTACATAATATTTGTAGGTAAATACTATGAGTAGAACATTATCAACGTCGACGAGGTGAAAAACCACACATTTTACAATTTTTAAGGCGACAGACCTATTTGTCTTACGTACCTTATATTACAATTTAAACTTATTATCCATGCATGCATGTCGCAACAGGACAATAAAAATCTATACTACGTTATATAACATTATAATTATGTAGAGGAATCATTTGTTTTTTGAGTGTCTATGTGTATGTCTGTAACGAATAAACTCAAAAACTACTGAATCAATTATAAAAATTCTTTCACCATTGGAAAGCTACGTTCACCTTGAGTAACATAGGCTACTTTTTACCTAAAGAAAACTTATTTAAGCAGCGGGTGACACCGCTGACAGAAAGCTAGTACTAAATAATTTAGCTTTAAAAAGCTAAGTTTTCGGTTTATTTCCTGCCTGTGGCACATTGCACAGTATCTGCGCTAATCATTTTCTCGTGGAAATTGCATTCACGTTATTTTTCTCTCCATACCAAAATTCAATTTTGAGCTGAAAACTAAAATCAATCAATCCCTAACGTCCGGACGAAGTTGCCGTCTTTCTCGATAAAAAGCTCATTTATTTTGAAGTACAAATGGGGTCAGGACTCAGGACTATGTCAATACTCGCTTTAAACGTGGATAAGTGACTTCACTTTTGCACAGCTGCGTTATAAAGGAGCTAATTCTGTAATTATTCCTTTTTTAATTATTAAGTCGATATTGTTTTGTCTACTAGTTCGATGAAGATCGCGGTATGTGAATGGCACTCACTGAGTGCGTTGTGTAAGCACCTATATGATTCGAGATAGTTATTTGCTTTTAATTTTTGGACATCATTTATGTTTCTTTTTTCAAAGCTTATGGATTCTGGTGTTTACTTCATGTGATGATGATGATTCAAACTTATTTTCACTGTAGATTTTAACATATTTACTGAAATCTTATGGTTCCCATGTTTTGGAAAAAGTAAGATCAGTAAATATTTAAAAAAAAATCTCTACCAATATGGGCATTGAATACGTATGTTAATAGGTACGTACGTAGGTACCTATTGATTTAATACACTCTATTTTAAGAAACGCATTCTTGGCCAGTATAAGAAGTATTGCTACACCATTCTTTATAGTAGAACATTACATCGTATGCATTATGCATCCTGGTAACATGGAGTTTGCGTGGCCACATAAGTATATCTCTCGAGCTTGAAATATGGGGGCACTATACTATGGGATGTAAAAGAAAAGATCTATACGAAGAAAAAGAGGTTAAGGTACATACCCAGGGAACTGAACAACTTTGCAAGCAAGTGCCAGAAACAGAATTTTAATCAAATATAAAAATTATAATTATAATACAAAAAATAATCTAAAAGCAGCTAACTTATCTACTGTATAAACTAATTAATTACTTTTTTTATTTTCAATAATTACTCGTATGCAAGAAGTTAACATTTATTTTAAGGTTTTTTTCTGCTCCTGGAACTAAGTACACCTCGTCGACGACGAAACCTTTAAATATGCAGTACATATAAGTATCTATTAAATATCTATAAAATTTTATATATATTAAGTTTCTATAATAATTATCTATAAATAAATATGATTGTTTTTAGTTAGTTTTCATACTCTTTATTGTTCTCATTTTGTTAATTTGTATTATTCTCGATTACGCGGAAGATCAGCGCTGTGGCGGTGTATTACACATCCATAGCATTATTGTTGAGCGCGACCCATTTGTCGCTTTAGAACACGTTTGTTACCTTTAAAATGTTTAATATTTGCAAATTGGTGGCAAATTAAAATTTTCTATTCTATTAGTTTCTACTTAGTGTTGAATTTCGCCCACAAGCAAAAAGTCACCCTACAGTTACAGAATTGCAGCCAGGATTAACCAGTGCGTAATGCCATGAGCAAACACCAGTCCCCCCCCCCATTGGAATCGTCCGACTACAAATAATGCCTCTCACGCTCTATTTACACCGCACTAGGGCAGTAGGTACAACTGAAAGCTCTCCATCGGGACGAAATTAAGCCATAATGTTTTTTTTTTGTTGCAGATGCGACTAATTTTAAATGTTTGATATCTTCTAATCTAAATTAGAAGACATTTCATCAGACATTTATTTCTAAAGATCTTTGTTTTTTGTTTATTTTAGAATAATTTTAAAGTCAAAGCTAAAATATTTTTTTGGGTATGAGATTTATTTCAGAGGTAAGATTAATCTATGTCCGATTCCAGATTAACATGTTCAGACCGAGGAGTACCACCGATGGTCATGTGAAGAATTGCTCGGCCTGGACAAGATGACATAGCTTTGACGGCGGTCTGGAACGTATTAAAGAAATTAAATAGTGCAATCTCCTTTTTGATGCACAAACTTACGAAAATGTTTACCTACCATGAGCGAATCCAGCCTCTTCTCTATCCAATAAGGTAAAAGTCCCAATAGCGGTCAAAAATGAATTTGACGGACTTTACAGCTCCATTGTAAAAAAACTAATAGACTTGATAGAAATATTTTTATCAGAATAGGTAGATAATTTATGCTAGGTATAAAATAATACCGCTCACGCTCTATTTACCCGGGAAGTACAACTGAAAGCTTTAATAGCTCCCCATCGAGACGAAATTGAGGCAAATTGGTAACAAGGAACCAATTAACTAATACTCGGTTGAGGTAAAGGGAAATTCCAATTTGAGGCAAACTTACACGTGTTCTCGTAAAACATCATTAATATATTTTTAAAAGTAATAATTAAGTTTGGGTTCAAAGATAAAAATTGATAATAAAAATATTTTTCTGAAATATATAAAACTGTGTTATTCTTCGCCATTAAGTCAGCAAACAAATCTCGTTCTGGCGACGTAGTATACCTACCTACTTGTCTTTCCATACATAAGTAGTTTACACGCATATTTTTCCATACACTCTGAAACTAATAAACTAAACAGTTAAACATTTTTTTGTGTGTGACATAATACTGGAATTACGAATTAACAACTTAAGCCCTGAAATAACAAATCCCCCTCTTTTTACACGAATAGGTTCAAATTAAGGAAAATCGGTAATAATTGGACATCGACCGCTCCGAAAATAAGGGTGGTTCAATTTTGTCGGAAAATCGGAACGAAATTACAGACGACTGCAGCTCTTCCAATCTAGCTTAAACAAATGCACGGGCATCGTTTCAAAAGAAAATACACTCTGAAAAAGGTTGTACATTTTATTCTTCATAATTAAGTCGGCAGTTTTGTTTAAGGGTAGGCAGATATGCGATCAATTTGGAGATAGATCTCAACCAAAATTGATGTTACTTATTTTCCTGGAAAAATCGAACATGGACCTTCACTTGATATTTCCTACTCGCCACGATTGGCAGATGGGTTGGCAAGAGTTTCGGTTAGGTACGGATCAAACGTATAGGCAAATGTAAAAACATACAAACAATAAGGGGTGTAAGGGACAGCGTCCCACAACCTTATATAGGTTGCTCAGTCAACGCAACTGAACAACTATCACTCCGATTTTTTTTCAGGAAGTGAAAATAAAAAGGCTTTTCCATACAAATTGTCTGATCGAGGCGGTCATTTTGTATAGAAAAGCCATTTTTTTCTATTCCTGAAAAAAAAAACCCAGTGATTGATGTTCAGTTTCGTTGACTGAGCAACGCCTATCAATTTTCGAGACGCTGTCCCTTACACCCGATATAAATTATTATTTTTTCACATCATAGCACAGATAATTCACTAAATGTCACGTACACAACTTATGGGAGAAATTAATGTCTGCTAAGCTTATTTATTGTGGGTAAAGAGATAAATTTTGGAAATTATTACCTATCAACATTATTGCCATCGATTTAGGGGTTATGACCGTGCGTCATACCCCATTACTCATTTCAGAGAGTTTAAGAGATTTGCTTTTCTATGTCATATTATGATATAACTTTTGACCTTATGGTTTCCTTTGTTTTCCCGCGAGAATGAGGTATTTTGCTGCTAAAAAGAGAAGCAAAATGGGTAAAGTAAACATCCTAATTCGTTCAAATAGCACGAAAATATTTCTTTTAAATATTATAGTAGGATTTAAGGGATGTTGAACTCAACATGGTCAAATGGTAATTTAACAAATTTTTAATAAATTTTGGGCATATTTGGAAGGAAAGATTCATTCATTTTAATACCGAAGATAACAAACTCTCTTTTTATTGAGAAATAAACCTACATAATTGCATTCAAGCCCTAAGGAATTTCCTACAACTAACTTAGTAGTACCTTATATTAAAAGAAGACCTAGAAATTGCATCAATTTATGTGAAGTGATTTATTTATTAAGAACACTTCTATGGCGTAGCGACGTAGCGGTTTCGTAGAAATCCAGCACACGTTAGATAGTGTTTCAGTAGTGAAACTGTTAAGTCTTGAAAAGGTTAAGCAGGGCTATGCAATTTAATACTAGTATATACAAAGTAGGTACCTAATTTGCACGTTGAAAGATAAAGTGACCAAAAATTATAGGCGTTCGGGGTTTTAACTCAAGTTACGAATATAGTTTCCATAGTCTGTTTTAGAAACACGTACGAAGAAAAATGCCAAAATGAGCAAGTGTTACGGTTCGATAGAAAGCGTAAAAGAAAACGGACGTAAAAGTTAAGTAAGGTACGCAATCAAATCTACGAGATCCGAGAGCAAATGTTATCGCGATTTTTTTTGTCGAGTCCCTATTTTAAAAGCTACCCATGCATGGGAGCAACTTTTTATCGATAGCTTATTGATCAATTCATGCATGATATTATGCCAACTGCTGTATTGACGTATCCTATACTGTGATTGACGCAATCAACGTGAGGGGTTGAGGCACAAGTGGGGTAAGTAAGTACTCGCTGTTTGCAGCAATTATACGCTTATTGGTTCGAAGGGGAGCCCGGATTAACCGGTAAAAGGCACTCTGAACTTCCGCCATTTTGTCCGGCTTTAATACTTTGTTTCGTGACTATTTGGTTTGGCAAGTGCTCCGTGTCACAAAGTTTGGCGCCCAGCAACTAGCTAGTTACTGTCGCGAGAACTTGTTGTTATTTCGTGTTTTATCCAGTAGTTTGTTAGAGCTGCAGTAAAAGATGTGTTCCAAAGAAAATAAATCTTTCGTTTGCGACTCGCTTACAAAAAGCAATCAAAAAATTGTGTGCATATTTTTGCTGGGCGTGCAAATGACTTCGTTGGATTCGGCAGCGATATGCAGTGTGCAATCAGTTGCATTGACATCCCCTCCTCTTCCCCCTTTCACCGCCCCCCACCGCGTCGGTATTGATGCCGCGACTACATTTTTCATCCCTGACGCCTGCCTACGTTATCTAGAGGTCTGAGCCATGGGCTCACGATCCGAACGTCCTGGGTTCGATTCCAAGAGGGAAACACAAAGTTGATATTGGTATATTTATCACTTGGTGAGATTTTCACCTGTTTGGTTAGAACAATGCAGGCTGAACCACCTGATTGTCTGAAAGATAAAAATTCCGTGCTTCGGAGGGAACGTTAAGCCATCGGTCTTGTCGCTGTCTTTGATAGTGGTCGTTACACAAACCATGTCAGAGGCCTATTAGATGTGCTATTAGGTGGATTAAAAACTCATGACACCAGGGTTCATCGGGTCGATCGACTTGAAAACCCACACGACAGAAGAAGCAGATCCCTGACGCGCGCTCTGTTAGCGCATGGGCTCGGAAATTCGAACCACCGCGGCCAATGGAACACCGCCTGCGATTGCCTAACAACCCATAAACATCCAGCCAATACAGATATGTCAGTCCAAAAGTCAGGAGGGTAGCAGATGAAATCGTTACCACTCGTGGCGCAAACACGTCTCATAGCAATCTGTTAATGTCATTCATACAGAACAAAAAATAAATAGAATGTACAAATAGCTTCTCTTCTTAGGCATATTGAAGCCAGAAGCAGGATCCAACGGCTTGGTATATAGGTAACAAATTAGGTAATTGGCTGATAACCCATAAACATCCAGCCAATACAGATATGGCAGTCTAACAGTCAGGAGGGTAACAGATGAAATTGTTACCACTGGTGGCGCAAACACGTCTCATAGAAATCTGTTAATGTCATTCAATCAGAACAACAAATAAATAGAATGTACCAGTAGCTTCTCTTCTTAGGTATATTTAAGCCAAAAGCAGGATCCAACGGCTTGGTATGCAGAAAACAAATTAGGCAGTTAGCTGACAACCCATTAACATCCAGCCAGACATGTCAGTCCAACAGTCGGGAGGGTAGCAGAGAAATCATTACCACTCGTGGCGCAAACACGTCTCATAGCAATCTGTCAATGTCCAATTCCATTCAGATGTAAGATATCCTCGAGAGTATCAGCTTGAGCTTGATTGACTTAATTCCATGCTGGACTGGGAGCAATAAAAAAAATACATGTACAGTTTGGTTCTCTCCGCAAAGAGCTTGAGGCTGTTGCAATTTTAGGAAATTGGCTGACAGCAAAAAAGGCACTTCAGCAAATCGCATTTCTTTTGTAAAAAAACTTTGGTGAGGAACAGTCTACCTATTCTGTAACGGATTTACAGTTTATTTTATGTTCGTATCTGATTGAGTAATGTTCGTCTACTTAGTACCTACACGACATTGTTCACCTACTCAGTTTATAGCATGTGTCCATTTCCGTGGAGCTATTCGAGCATTCAGTATGTAAATGGTGCTTAGGCGTAGCTGAAACTGCTCGTTCTCATCAGGGAGGCTATAGCTGAATAATAAACGAGCTCGCCACACAAATCGAGGCTCACTTAGTACACGCTCCCTACTACGTATTGCCAACGGGTAACGGGCAACTAGTGCGACGTTTGGCACTGAAATTGATACTGTTGTAGGTACCTGCTTAATGAATAATGTAACGTGTCTGAGCGCGCGAAATTCGCTTATTCAGATGCCTGGCATTTAGGCCCGCATTGATAAATAGAACTTGATATTGACGGCTAGTTTGAGTTTGTATCGGAAATGTCATTTTAGTACAACATGGCCTGTCACATCCATACTTAATATTGCTCTTAATCTTGAGTTCGCTTTATAAGTACGAGCTTTACAGTCGCAAACAGAAATTGTAGATCAATCGTGAGATGACCTCGGGAAGACTCAAAACGGCGATTAATTGATTATTTTATTTATTTATTTATTAGCCTGTGCTGTCCCACTGCAGGGCAAAGACCTCTCTACCTTAATTACATTTCTCTTCAATTAATTATTCTTAGGGAATGGATTTTCGAGTCGACTAACGACCCGATGAACCCTGGTGTCAGAGTTTCCAAAACCGCCTAGTAGCACAGCTATTAGGCCTCTGACATGGTTTTGAGTAAGGGCTACGAAATAATAAATCACGAAAAGCGGCGATTGGGAACACTCGCGAAGTGTTTATGGTGCTCAGTTTGTCGAGATACCGTGTCCGGAGTGGCGTTCAATTAGAGCGCTCGGTGGAGGAAATCTGCGGTATTGAACGTTCCCGTAATCAGGGAGCGAGCACGGCACGAAATGATCGAGCGCGGCTGCAGATAATGAATTACCGAGTAATGCCGAGCCATTGCTTGCTTGCAAAATCCAGCTCGAGTGGTAACGAGGTTAGCTCTCCCCGGCCGGCGCCGCCGCCTCGCCGCTACCTCGCCGCGTCGCCGCCGCCGCCGCCAGGCCGCGCCCGCAGCCTCAGTGGCCGCGTCGTGACTCCCGGTGCCTACGGGAGCGTTCATGGGCGAATTATCTTCCAAAACGACCGATATAAATTATCTATAATGGGTTTTATTGCTTTAAATTATTATTGCCGGTTTTGTACTCCATTCAGATAGTATTAGAACTTATTGAAAACCGAGTGGGTTACGTATTTTCCGAAGTCCAATCTATCAAGCGCAGAACTTTCGAAAATGTTCACAAATCCGAACTGAAACTCGGAGCAATCATTTAGCGTGATCTCAATAAAGTGGACTTTATCGAGCATTTTACGGCTTTTCGCACTATCCCTTCCATAAACGCCGAATCAGATGAAGTGGGCAACCGCGGCTGGCATAGCAAAACCTCTACTTATTTACTGGGTCCTTCATAAACTTGAACCGCTGATATTGCCGGCTTAGCAAAAAATACTGATGTATGTGATCTATTCGGATTTGACGACCGCCGCGTTTCGCCGACTCTACGAATATCGCACTGCGTACTCTCCGGCCCTAAAATTCAATTACCTACAGAAGAATACACAACAACAAAACATAGCTGAATTCTTATCATAATAGCAAAACTTAGTTTTAGTTACAAAACTTTCGTAAATTACTTACAGTTAGCTAGAGAACAGTTATTAGGGTAATTTCTAGATAAGTGTAGCAACAAGAAACTCCATTTTCTGCTTGGAAATTTACTGAAAAGAAGCCATGTGAAGTCGAACTAAAAAGTCTATATAGCGAGTTACAGTGGGAGGTAAAACTGAATTCTTTGGTGTGGAGTTGGTTCCATCGAGAGCTAGCTGCTGCCTAATGCATGTCCCTGGCCCGGCTGAATCACCGACACTGATGCTCTGCGCTCGACGTTACTGCCCGGAATCAGCCGGGCCTGCGCCAAATTGAAATAAAATTCAATTTATACCCCCAAATGCGGTGCTTAAACATTTCCAACAGCGGATTACTGCCACTTCCTTACGGCTTTAAAATTCTCCTTATCAGTGCACGGACCATTTCTCCTAATGGCGATTTCTATTCTTCTTCAGGACATCAATCACCGATTCCATCAATAACTTGGCTCTGTGTTGCCAGCTAGCCGGTCTGGTCGCCATTAGGGCAAACAAATCGGAACTTAATTAATGTTAAAGGTACTCAGGAAGTTAGTCGCTAGTGACGACTGTTGCTCCATAGCCTGTCCCCGACTGTTGAGATACAGAAGCGATTCTATTATGTGTTGACTATTTTGTTCATTTCACAGAGAAGTGTAATGAAATCTAACAAAGTAAAGCCGTCCCTTTCACTCCAATGTTTTTGAAATCGAGAAACAACAAGCGCGATTATTAGACACTGGGCTTTTAATAAGAGCTTTTGAGAGCTACGATGGTGGCCACTTTTAGCATATTTGCAATACATAGCTTTTATGTTTAGTGTGAATTATTATATTATGGGTTACAAAATAGGGCGCGGGTGGTTCGAATCCCACCACGTACATTGGTACTAGTTGGTATTGGTAGGTAGTGGTAATGTGTTTTTCGGTTTTCGAATTTCGTATGTACGTTTATTCGGTGCTTTTTCCGTGCTTCGGAAGGCACGTTAAGCCGTTGGTCCCGGTTAATATCGTTTAATACCGTAGATATTAGTCGTTAAGCCATATCAGAGGCCAGTGCTAAGCATTGGCGGCTTGAAAACTCTGACCTAATCTAGGATTGGGTCTGGTTTCCCTTCTGGGTTGCGGAGGCCAGATGGCAATGGCTCTGTGTAAAAACCAGTACCCTCGTTCAATCCCCTAGATTAGGAAGCCGACCCCGTGAGATACGGGATAGGGCTAGGGAGATGATGGATTACAAAATAGGGATTTAGTGAAAATGTTTGTATTTCAGGCACAATTAATTAAAACCTGATGGCGCCACTGTCGCAGCTCTAAAAACCTCTTAAGTGTTCAGTCCAAAAGTCACTGTCCAAAATTCTGATAACAAATAAATTTAAATTTCAATAGCTCTCAGTGACAATGAAAATTTGGACAAAGTTCACCATTTTGGAACGTGGGAGTTTGAAAACCAGGTAAATTTTAATTAGAAAGGTATTTTGAGCATTAGTGCTTTTATAAAAGCACTTGGGTTTAAATGCTGGACTGGGAGCTAGAGAAAAACATAGAATGTGCGAGCTGCATATCCTCCCGGGCATGCTGTAAAAACCAGCTAAGGGATCTGAGGGTTTCAGTATATTGCGATTTAGGCGATGGACTGACAACCTGTCACTACAGCAATATACGTACAAATCCATCTTGAATAACCCTCAAAACTTTGTCAGACGTGGCGGAACGACCTTTGTTTAGGTCGTTTACGCTCTGCCTACCCCATTAGGGATAAAGGCGTGATTATATATATATATATATATATATTGGGTTTAAAATATAGTTCATTTATATGTAGATGGAGACGTCTCAATATTACGGTTATGATTACAATTGGCCTTGTCGAAATTTAAATTAGTATATTTTTTTCTGCTACCCAATTTTAAGTAACTAATTTGAATATTTATCTTTTGGATCAGTGGTTACTTTTATATTTATTTTTTTAAATATTTACCTCTGATGACGTATTCTCTATCTATAAAAATGTATGAAATCTTATGAGATCCTTGCAATCCTAAAGCTAAATCTGTGATCTGAAGAAGAAGACTGCAGAAATGCTTCCTTTTTGGGAGAAGACGTATTTAAAAAAAAATTACCTACTTTTTTATTTTGTACCTACTCTATCTTACCTACCCCTAAAGTAATGTACATAGATAATAATAATAATTTTGATTTTTTGTTCTTCCATGCTAGCCTGGGGGCGACAGAAAAATATAGAATGTGCCAGCTACATTTCCTCCCGGGCATGCTGTAAAAACCAGCTTAGGGATCCGAGGGTTTCAGTATACTGTAATATAGGCAATGGGCTGACGTTATATTATGACTGTAGAAGTCATTACAGTAATATATCTACAAATCTATTCCTCAAAATGTTGTCAGACGTGGCGGAGTGACCTTTATTTAGGTCGTTTGTCATTAGGGATAAAGGCGTGATTATGAGTATTTGTGTGTGTGTATTTTTTGTAAACACTATCGGCCACCCCAGTCGGCCACCCAAGTACAGCATAGCTCTGCTGACATTGCGTACTTCTTTTATTGACGAGATGTGCACAAAATTCTAAAACGACGAGCAAAGATTTTACGAAGTCTTTAAAATGCTATTACAACATAATGTTGATGGGCAGAACCAAAGTATTCAGTGACCGCAAGTAATTTACTTTACGACCGAGAAAACCGTAAAATCTTCTTCTAATATCCGCATAATGAAATGGACGGCAACGGTAATATTACAGAAACATTCTTTATAGTATTTACGTAACTAAAACATATTATTTAACACAAATAAATAACACGTTATTCTGCATTTTTTATTGTTCTCACTGATTGTGTTGGATATGTATATGTCGTAGGATGATTTGATAATTCCAATCTTTGCGAAAATCCTAGGCATTTCACGAAAACACGGATAATTATACAATGGAGAATCTATTTTTAAATCTTTAAACTCGTCGTTCTAGTCACATTGGATATCCTTTACTGAAATAAGAATTCTAATTGGTTGGTTAGCGCGCTCAAAACAAGCTCTGTTCTGATTGGTTGGCATTTTAAATGTCAATCATAAACACATGTTATTTAACCAATCACAATAGGATTCCATCAATAAGTTAAAATCCAGCCAATCACAGTAAAGGATATCAATTGTTACAGAACCACAAGAGATTTCGCAAAAATCCTGACTTTTTCCAGTAAGAATTGACATTGTTTTTCAAAAAACGCAAAATCCCCAGGATATTCGCTAAGATTCGAATTTTGAAATTGTGCTAAGGCATATACATTTAAATTAAAAGTCGTAACATATTGTGTCACTAATGTTACTATTGCACTATTACATTCGTATGTAATTTAGTTATTAACTTTTTGTACTTGTCATGATATGGTATAATGGGCACACTAGTTCTTATGTAATGTTATCTATAGCTCACATTCCGGTTATTACGCGCTATGATAGACCACTTACGGTTTTGACAACCATTGTTTACTCGTGAAAATTATTAGTTAGGTACCACTTGCAAGTAACATTTCACGGTATGTGAATTGAATTGGTGGTAAAATGTGAAAATTTGACACAAGAGATAGAACTCGCTTTGTTCTTTTTGAGCTATCTTATTCACATGAAATAGAAATATAGAATAATGCAATATATTACGGTTTGTGATCAAAACACGTCTTGAAAGTTTGTAAACAAAACCGCAGGTAAGTGTGTCAGTACTAATTCTGTCTAACCAAATAGGGTCGTAATCTGAGATTATATCCAGCAGGGAATTACTTTAAATAAGATACTATGCGGCTCGAACTTAAGAGGCAGTAAGCCCCCAAATATTTCTGCCCGCCCTTATTCGGCCGCGGTAATTTTTTAACACAAAACAAACCCTAAGCCCACACATTTGTAACAGTAAAACGAACAAGGATTCCTCTCAGTCAGATGAAAGTGTTTCTTTTTATGAATTCCGTGTAAAAGACAAATTTGAGAAAACGCTTATTAAATTCATTATTCTGATAGCAGGAAATGTAATAAAGGAAGTAGACTGCCATTTATTTACCGTTGTAGCGTTTTAATAACTTCTCTACGTGTTTATTAAGATATTTCAACAGCATAAGTTAATAACGTATATTTTCCGAAGCAATATATTTATAAATATCGGAAATAGCGTGTGTTACCATTTTACTAAGTTGAATCGCATTTGTAACAGAAAAGACTCGAGAGACTCTTACAATTTATGAAAATAAAACCATAAACTTCAACTATATTACCACCATGCCGCGCACATTATTTTTTGTTTGCTCCGCGTTAGAAAAATCTCAGCTCGTTCTGAGAGCCATGTGTAAAGTTAAACAAAAAAATACTTCGCCCACTTCACACCTCTCTCTCAAGTAATAAGCTATTTACTTATCTTTATCTAGTCACTGGAGATTGTGGAGCGAGTGTAACGTGAGAAGCGGTACTACTGGAGCTAGGAACTCCACAAAGTCGGTAATGCACTTTATCTGTAGAGCAGCCATGAGCGTTTTTCCAGTAGACGGCACGTCTACGTCAAGGACAACGGCACGGTGTCGTCAACGATATCGTGGATGAGATAATGTATGAAAATCAATGAAATTGTATGGCACGCGCTTTTCCATTTACCACGGCAAAGGCACGGCATTGATTCCCATAGGTATCGTCGCCGGCCTGTCAAACTACATGTGTTTTGTATACGTACGTAGCATAGCTTGTGTATGTGCACAGTGTGGAACTAGGTGGACGATACCGTCGAAGATAGTATCGTCCAGTGGAAAACAGAGTCACGGTATCGTGACAATATCGTCATAGTGCCGTTGACGTGCCATCTGGTGAACAGCCAATAAGTAGAGCACCTACTTGGTTGTAGTTCGCCAATGTTGGCTTATCTTGGCTTCCAGATGAGTATGTTGTTTTATGCTAAATGAATTGTAGTGAACGAGGGAAACTTGATGACTGATATTAGGATAGTTTGTAAAGAGACGTCTTACTTTGTTATTTACGGTGACTGTTTACTAGTGAATATTGAAGATATCCAGTTGTGTTTTTACCAGTAGATACTTAGATTTGAGTAAAAGTGGCCCTAGAAGGTGCTTTCATTAACTAAATAATGTATCGCTTTAATCTTCTTCTGTCGAGTGGGTATCGAGTCTATCGACCCGATGAACCCTGGTATCAGAGTTTTTAAACCGCCTAGTAGCACAACTCTCAGGCCTCTGACATGGTTTGAGTAACGACCACTATCAAAGACAGCGACCGGGACGGTTTAACGTGCCCTCCAAAGCACAAAATCTTTTTCTTTTTCGGACAATCAGGTGATTCAGCCTGCAATGTCCTAACCAAACTGGGAAATAATTCACAAAGTGATAAATTCTCAAATATCAACTTTGTGTTTTCCCCCTGGAAATCAAACCCAGGACCTCTGGATCAGGAGTCCACGGCACTGGCCACTAGACCACGGAGGCAGTTAAAATTAATCGCTTTAATAAATAATATATAGCGGACCTAGTGTAAAAAGTGTGTTCTTAATATTATACTATGGAGTTCCATCAAGAAATAACAATACAAAGTGTAACATACCCCAAATAATGTATTTTAACACTAAACGATAAACAAGTGTTATTCATAATGAAAACTGATTGGGAAACGTTGAGGGCCCCTCCTTTCAATACAAATAAGCAAGCCGATCAGTTTTTATTATAAGTAATGTATGTTTGATCCAAAATTTCTAAAATATATCAGAAACCCCCAGACTATTTGTTAAACAGCGGTATCCTACGCAAACAGATGAAAGTTTCTGAAATCTATCCGTGGCCATCCCCACTACAGCCATTTGAATGAAAGTTTAAGAAAAGCTATTTTCAAAAGTGGAGGAAACTTTTTAAAAGTGTAAAAGACAAAGTGATATGAGCGTCAAGTTGCCTAAGTTTCCCGGATGTCATGCCCTCTGACCACTATGCAAATCGCGATAATGCACTATTAAAAGTCCGCTTTTTATCCGGCACGTTTCCCGCAGATGCGCGGAACAGTTTCTAGATAACGGCCAACTTGGTAACTTTTCGCATTTCCTGTACTCGGTCGGGGCTGGGGGTAGGGACGTGAAAAGATAATCGATTATTTAAAGAAAATAATCGATTTCAGCTCAAGAAAAAATCGATTACCCAAAAATAAATTATGATTATTACTTATTTTTTATAATCGATTTTAGCTCAAGGAAAAATCGATAATGGGCAGCACTGCAATTAATCGAAATCGTTATTTTGATTTCTTCTCCTCGAAATTAGATCTATATCGGAGCATTGTCTGATCTAATCTCCAATCTGATCCTTTTGCATATTAAAGAAATTTTGAAGGAACTATATATGAAATGGAAAACCTGTAATAAATCGTTTTTAAAAAAAAAAACGTTTAATAATCCCCATTATTAAGCGATATTTTTTCTTGCTGGACTGGGAGCAAAAGAAAAACATAGAATGTGCCAGCTGCATTTCTTCCCGGGCATGCTGTAAATCCAGCAAAGGGGTCCGAGGGTTTCAGTATATTGCAAATTAGGCGATGGGCTGACAACCTGTCACTTCAGCAATATACCTACAAATCTATCTTAAATAACCCTCAAAACTTTGTCAGACGTGGCGGAACGACCTTTGTTAAGTTCGTTTACGCTCCACCTACCCCTTTAGGTATAAAGGCGTGATTATATGTATGTATACCTAAATCAATTTTGAATTTTAAAAATCACATCCCTAGCTGGGGGCACAGCGCCGGGCACCCGCGCGCTCTCGCGGCAATCTCCACAATGTCGCGTCGCATGTTGTGCATTAGTTATCCCCACAAGAATAACGAGTTGGATTTGCCAACTTCAACTTCTCCGCAGGTAACCACGTGGAACATAACTGCATGATAACTGCAAACACCAACTTTGTTAAAATGATTTTCATACGCGAACGTTTTAAGTTAGAGTTGCAAGTTGCAGTTGGCTGTTTTGCCAGGATAATGTTATAATTACTGCGGTCATTAGTTAGGTTGGAGGCGATTTGTTTTGCATAATAGGTTGTGCGCACAACAATGGTGGTCGCAGTGCGGTGCGGGGCTGTGGGCTGCGGGGCGCTGGTGCCGGGAGCTGGCTGAGATACGGCCGCCGCGGGTCGTTGCGTCTGAATTGCCGAACTTGACCACCGCTGCTTTGTGTCGCGGTCTGCCATCCCGCCACTAACCTTTGTTTACATTTACTCTACGGCACTAAACCGCTCAACTTTATACGCCAGCGAGAATTCCACATAAAATCTGTAGGTACACTTCCAGCGGCTACTCAATTCTTTACACCGATAAGGATCCTCTGGAAGCCTCATCGAGCAACGCCATTTAGGCGTCGTAAAAAACTGAGTGTACTATAAAAAGAGATTCTCCGATAATCCCTCTGCCGCAGCACCAATTCGAGTATTTTTTATGGCTTGCCTTGATTTTTTTAACTACGATATATTAAGAACCACACTAAAATGAAAATATTCTCGATCTTTCTAGATACTTATTCTTTGATGTCTGTGCGCTTGTGTTACGGAGTAGGAATCCCTGATGTTTCTCCCCGGTAAGTAGAATCGGAAGGGGCTGATGGCTCCGGGCGGCCGGAACTCTCTTCCAGCGCTCTTCGTAACAGGCAGTTCGAGAAAACGTTACCATCATCTTCGCATCGACACATCGCTCAACGTTTCAAAGAAAACACTTTCATCAGCCTTTGTAATAAAATCAAATGCTTTCTCTTCGACCTTGTCTTATATTATTCGAGCCAAACGTAACATACAATTAATTCCAAAATGAGCGAATAATCGTAGCGGCAGACTTAGGTTATTACTCCACATGACTAGGCTGTATAGTGACCTCTACATTACATTTCAATTTAACTCGACACGTCACTCGCACTGGGTGATCGAGTGGGCTGGGGCAAAAGATGAACATAACTTGGCAAGAAACATAATTACTCTCCTACTAACCTAAGAACTTGGCTTTCACCTTCTTCGCACAATCTAGTGTGTTAGAGATATTAATCATGTTTATGACGTCAATTAAATTATACTAATGCAAAAGGTCAGTGTTATTCCCCCGCGAGAGAAACGTGTGAAGAAATGATGTACATAAGTTTGTCATGCGTGTCAAATTAATTACCATACCATTAATAAGTACGGTCAAAGCAGAGATGAAATACTGTTTTAAGTAGGTTTTATTAAATCATCCACATGATTCCATATTTAGTTCCATGAAATTTAATTAAATAATATAAATTAGCATAATGTTTTGATGCCTAAAAATATTTTAGCATAACATGAAAAAGCATAACTGCTTATGCATAACGTTTTTAAACACAACTGGAAGTAGCATAACGATATAAAAGCATAATTATAACAAAGCATTATGTTAACATACATACATATAATAACGCCTTTATCCCTAATGTGGTAGGCAGAGCGTAAACGACCTAAACAAAGGTCGTTCCGCCACGTCTGACAAGGTTTTGAGGGTTATTTATGATGGATTTGTAGGTATATTGCTGCAGTGACAGGTTGTCAGCCTATCGCCTAAATTGCAATATACTGAAACCCTCGGATCCCTTAGCTGGTTTTTACAGCATGGAAATGCAGCTGACACATTCTATGTTGTTCTCACGCTCCCCATCTAGCATGGAAGTAATTATGTTTAAGGGCATACAAATAGAGTGCCCTAACAACTAATCCCTGAGTGGCTAAAATCCTTTTGCACAAATTGCTTATTTATATTGTGATATAATAAAGCCATCATTTTCAATCTTGTAAGTTTGGGACTATCAGCGCGTGACTGTAACAAATAACTGAATCTAAAAAGTTAGTATTGAAATTACTGAAGGCTTATTTTTTAGATCAGGTTTTATTTTTCATGTGAGGAAAAGCACTCAATTTGTACCACTGTATTTGTAGAATAAATAAGATGCCTAATGAGTGTTATGCGACTGCCAATTTATTAGCCCAATCCAAAATAGTACAACATATTGTTATTCTTACAATACAGTATGCCAAAATATATTTATGCAAAAGTTTCATTCGGCCAATAAAGTTATGCGAAACTCATTATGCCATAGTAGATTAGGAATTAAAATGTATGGCACTGAAATGTCACCCCATCCACATACGTGATGTAGCGGTACAATCCCTTGCAAATGGAGCTACCTTGTTTCAGCGCCTAAAGTGATATTGATGAGTCTATCCTGGCTTGAAATGCGCCATTTTTTCAATATCGTCCGCTTTAAACATAAAAGGCGTCGTCAGTGATATTTTTCGCTCAACTTCAAAAGAAATCTTCCGATTCATCAGAAGTTCGAGCAGAGTGGTTCATCCATCTTCCCTCTTTGTTGTGAATACTCTTCATCAATAACTATGAACAGCCAACTGCCGCTTAGGTTCGCAACACTGTCTCGCGTAATAAAATGTCACTGGACATTTCAATATTGAACCTTTTGTTTATGTTTACTTTTTCTTCAAAGGATTAAAGTCGACTTTTTATTTGTGAACGTGTTTCGCCTTTTAAGGACGGTGCGAACGTCTGCACTTCCTACTTTTAACGATGCTATGAAGGACAGCAAACAAAAGATACTCAGGTACTTATCGACGCGCTTCTGAGCATAAAGGAATGCTCAACGAATTCCTATAATTTTAAATTAATATTCATACAGCCAACAATCAGTGTTCGATGAATTGCATATGAGGTCTCGATGGATTTGTGGTAGCTCATGCATTTTATAGTATGCTACAAGGAAAACTGCTTATTGTTAAGCATCGAGGCCTGTGTACACAAGCCTATACTATCACCTATACTTATAACTAAGTATATTGCAGTGAATGGTTGCCGCAAACTAAATTATAAAGCAACCATAATGGATTACGGCAAGCCGCATTAAGCTGAATTTTCTAAGTGCTAAATGTGAATGTACTTTGGCGTAGTTTATGATACACATTTAGTAAATTGTTCGGTCGTTACTCAAACCCATTTTGCGGGCAACTGACATGTTAGGTTGCTCGTGACAACTTAAGTATTTTGTTGAAGACGAATATTACCTGAACGAAATGTAGGTTTCTCTCATAACACTTCTCCCAGTTGACATAATATTGTTGCTGATATGCGTACTTACGGTTTTATGCCATCTTCGAGTAAACGACTTGTCGTTAATGCGGACGACCGTATTGCAAATATTTGAGCGCCTTTTTTATGCTTTCGGCTGTACAAAGATCCACTTAACCTTGGTTTATGATGCTGGAGGTGTAATTGTATGTCAGTGTAACGGACCATAAAATCTAATGTCCGAGACACATCTCCGAAACGGCCATCATGTAATAATGTGGCCTAGTTACGTTGATTTGCTCAAATTGGCTATACTTAAAGCGAATATTTGTTTGACCTAGTAATTTGAACTTCAAAACTGTAAGTACATTTGTTTTAACCGACATACTAATGTGTCAGTTAATTGCAAACCGAGGTCGGGTGTAATTGAAAAGTAATGTAGATTTTTTTCCGTAGGGCAGAAAAGGTTAACAGAAATTGCTACTTTATCTCGAGACCTTTCGACTTGACAAATTGATAGGTTCGAGTCTGTAATAAAATAAGTATGTCAATTTTCGGGTCACTGTTTCAAGGTGGGTTAAATACCTCATATTGTCAGATTTATTTACCTGCGAAGATTGTGTAATATAATGCAAGTACTCGTGTGAAAGATAAATTCGGCAATGAACATAATTTACCTATTGACCTTTTCGTATCTTTTCTTTTTATTCGTATGAAAGTAGGAAAATTATGAAAATGGTGTCAGCTTATGAATATTCATGAAATATTTTTACGCTCGTATAAACTGATTACATTTGATACGTAGCGATATAGCGACGGTGGGACGGACGGGAACGAGTCTAAAGTAATTTTCACGGTTGGGTGTGCAAGAGCCAAGTTCTCGGGGCTAGTTAATTATGCAACCGATAAACAAGTTGCAGTCCATGCACCGCCATGTTAATTACCTTTATCTCCCGCTGTGGAGCGGGGAATGTCTTCATTGGTAGGTTCATTGCATTTGTTTACGTGCGAGCTTCAGTCCGCACGACAATCGGGGCATCTTACATACATACATATAATCACGCCTTTATCCCTAATGGGGTAGGCAGAGCGTAAACGTCCTGAACAAAGGCAGTTCCGCCACGTCTGACAAAGTTTTGAGGGTTATTTTAGATCAATTTGTAGATATATTGCTGTAGTGACAGGTTGTCAGCCCATCGCCTAAAATGCAATATACTGAAACCCTCGGATCCCTTAGCTGGTTTTTACAGCAAGCTCGGGAGGAAATGCAGCTGGCATATTCTACGTTTTTCTCTCGCTTCCAGTCCAGCATGGAAGTTATGGACATCTTAGTGAATTAATTGTCTATACTTCGTGACTGCATGCATGGCTACTTCTTAATAGGTAGAGCCAAGTACTAAATGCAAATTTCAGAACTCTTACACCTCCTTATGCGAAAGATATAAAGCGGTTACAGTTAAACAGCTTTACACAGTACAGAAAACTTCATAGACGCAAGCATGTGATATTTTTCGAGTTAGAAAAGTAACTTATTTGATTTACTGCTGCTCTCCGGAATTCAAAGATATAAACCGACTATATTCTAAAAATTGTGGTTTTTGTTTTATCCAGAATAGCAGAGTAAGATAACAAACAGTGGGTACGAAAAATTGCTATTGTCTGCCTCAAAAGTGCCTCCATTTTATAGTTGCAACTGAAAAATATTCCCCGATTTTGTTATTTTGTTTTCGGTGGTTTTATTTACAGTGTTTGATTATTTATGCAATATTTATGAGTTGGTTTTTTTTCAAACGCTGAATTTTAAATATTTTTAATTGTAGCAACGTGTATTGTTTGCTGTGCTATAGTGTTATTGTTTTTACGTCGTAATTTCAGCTAAAAAACGGTCGCAAAAAGAGGGCTTTGTTTTTTCTTTTATTTTCTGATTAATAGCTTACTCTTTGTTGTCTTTTCACAGCACAAAAATGATAAAATAAATGGAGTAAACATTTAAAAGCTCACTGAAACTTAATCGTCGATTTCTAAGCGTTTTATATATAAATCATTTTAACATATTTATAACTATAAAACGGGGTTTATAAGCTAAAAGTCCTAGCATGACTCACAGTTATAACCTAATAAATTTTGTGTTCACATGCCGTCATGATGTGTGGCACTGCTACCATTATTCATTGCTTCTCATTAATATTCACTAAATTCTACGGACTGTACTCCGCACTTTAATAAGGTTTTAGGGCCTAATGGATGTAGTGAGACAGATAAAAATGAGTTTCGTTTGTATCTGAGCTGGCAGGTGCTAGATGATATGCGCAAGACCTTCACAAGTATTTTGAAAGTCGTGTCATGTAGGTCAAAGCACGAAACTAATTGATCTAGTTTTGAAACTTCTCGGGCTGCTTTAATATTTTCTAAAACTAACTTTTTTCATTTATTTCTGCAGACTATATTACTGAGTCTTTTTTTCCATAAAACTGATCAAATTATCTTTTTCCGACCTAGTTTAAACTGGAATCTTGTACCTTGATTTAGAAAACGATGTAATCAAAATGATTCTTGGAACAAATCAGGCCCTTCATTCCCGGGATTCGAACCCACTGCCCATTAATTAAAAACGGCTTGTAATCAATTACCGGGATCTCTTTATCAATCAACTGGACTCGTCAGCACATGACGAGGGCTCTCATCTAAACACGTTCGTAAATATTCCTCGAACCATAAGGGGAGATTACATACATACATATAGTCACGCCTTTATCCCTAATGGGGTAGGCAGAGCGTAACCAACCTAAACAAAGATCGTTCCGCCACGTCAGACAAAGTTTTGAAGGTTATCTAAGATAGATTTTCAGGTATATTGCTGTAGTGACAGGTTGTCAGCCTATCGCCTAAATTGCAATATACTGAAACCCTTGGATCCCTTAGCAGGTTTTTACAGCATGCCCGGGAGAAAATGCGGTTGGCACATTCTATGTTTTTCTCTCGCTTTCAGTCTAGCATGGAAGAATGCGATTACATTATATATATATTTTGATTATCAATCAACAAATCAACAATTGTACCAAGTAACAAACAGTTACTTGACACAAAAACTTACAAGCTACACTTAAAAATAAAACAAATTGTTCAGTGCGTCTTGTTTTTATAAGTTGTCTACAATGCGTCACTTATAAATCTATATGACTGTCCTAGTTTTAGCAAACTTCCATAAAAAATACATTAATCGATAATAAGTGCTTTTGGCAAATCGTCATATATAACTTTAATGAAACATATGACTCAGCATACTACGTTGTTGGGGTAATATTTCATTGTAAGTTTACTTACGGTTACTAATTTGAGTATATAATTTACATACATACATACATATAATCACGCCTTTATCCCTAATGGGGTAGGCAGAGCATAAACGACCTAAACAAAGGTCGTTCCGCCACGTCTGACAAGGTTTGAGGGTTTTTCAAGATGGATTTGTACGTATATTATTAAAGTATATAATTTGCTTAGTACAATGCATTTTTTAAATTTAATTATTTCTCGTTTAGTAGAAAGTTTTGCCTATACAAATTATCTGATGAAAGTAATAATTGTGTAAAGAAAAGTAAATTTTCCTTTCCAATTTTTTAAAATTATTGTTTATCGTTTCAGTAAAACACCCTGACAAATGTAAATAAATTAACAGCCTATATAGATAATGGTGATGTTGGAGGCGAATGGAAAGAATTAGCTGGAGAGAAAGGAAAACAAATGAAGAGGTACAGAGAATGGTAAAGGAGAAGTGAAATATACATACATATAATCACGCCTTTATCCCTAATGGGGTAGGCAGAGCGTAAACGGTCGTTCCGCCACGTCTGACAAAATTTTGAGGGTTATTTAAGATAGATTTGTACGTATATTGCTATAGTGACAGGTTGTCAGCCCATCGCCTAAATTGTAATATACTGAAACCCTCGGATCCCTTAGCTGTTTTTTACAGCATGCCCGGGAAGAAATGCAGCTGGCACATTCTATGTTTTTCTTTCGCTCCCAGACCAGCATGGAAGAATTGAAGAAGTGAAATATACTGATGACAATAGAGAACCGAAGAGGAAGAATGATAGGCCACGTGATACGACATGACGATTTTTTTAAAAACATCGTAGAGGGGAAATGAGAAGGCAAGAGAGGAAGGGGAAGATCGAGACGCAATTACTTTGACCAAATTAAAGAGAAGGTGAATGTCAAGTCGTATCAGAAAGTGAAATCGTTGGCAGAAGACAGAGAAAATTGGCGATTACTCCACCGACAAGTGCCCAGCACTTAAATTTATAAAGAGCTAGCGACCCGCCCCGGCTTCGCACGGAAATTATCAGTGTTTCTCTACTATACTTTGCATGTATTATACAAATAAACCTTTCTCTTGAATCACTCTATCCATCAAAAGAAACCGCATCAAAATCTGTTGCGTAGTTTTAAAGATTTTTGCATTCATAGGGATATAGGGACAGAGAAAGCGACTTTGTTTTATACTCTGTAGTGATATTGATAATGTAAGTAGTTTACGATGTACGAAAATATGAAACGAACAAAGTTCTTAACTTCGCTTTCCTAATTCTCAACAATTTTAATTAGACAGAAAATTTGGGATCAGCTTAGTAGTAATCAAGTATAATTAGGCGTTATCCCTCGGGATGCTGGAGGTTATATCGAGACATGCTTCATCAACTCGAGACTTCCAAGGCCAAACGGTATTGTATGGAAAAGAGGTCAAAAAAATCTGTTTACAAAAAGGCTCGAAATAAGTACCTCTCTAATCTACAATCGAACCTGTGAAGTAGCTAAACTGCGAGATATTAAGTCTCGAAAAGTACAATAAGAAACGTATTTCTTTTGTAGGTACATGAGACTTTTGATATTAAAATACATACGTAAATACATGTAATCACGCCTTTATCTCTAAGGGGGTAGACAGATCGTAAACAACCTAAACTAAGGTCATCTCGCCACGTCTGACAAAGTTTTGAGGGTTATTTAAGGTAGATTTGTAGGTATGTTGCTGTAGTGACAGATTGTCAGCCCATCTCTAAATTACAATATATTGAAACCCTCGGATCCCTTAGCTGATTTTAACAGCATGCCCGGGAGGAAATGCAGCTGGCACATTCTATGTTTATCTCTCGCTCCCAGGCAAGCATAGAAGAAATAAAAATAGGTCATTAAAAATAATGGGCCAGGATTTTCCTAGAACAGAAGCTATCATTGATATCAAAAAGACGTTATTAGAATTAATGATAACCAACCATCTCGTTATCTTCAAAATACAGATAGGTTAACAGTTTTATACCTGGTGTAAGGGACAGCGTCCCTTACAAACTGATAGGGGTTGTTCAGTCAACGAAACTGAATAACTAGGATCAGGAAATTCTTTCAGGAGACAAAAATAAAATTACCTCTCCATACAAAATGACCACCTCGATCAGACCATTTGTATGATTATTTTTTATCTTTCTGAAATAAAATCGTGCTGATAGTTGTTCAGTTTCGTTGACTGAGGAACCCCTATCAGTTTTCGGGACGCTGTCCCTTTCACCCCGTATTCACGACTGTGGCAATATTTTGTTAACTATTTTATGCACATCTAAAAAAATGTGTCGGGTATGAAATAAATTTTTAAAATGTGTTAATATTAATTATTACTTCAATGCTGAACTGGGAGCGAGAGAGAAACATACAATGTGCAAGCTGCATTTCAAAAAAAAAAACAGCTAAGGGATCCAAGGGTTTCTGTATACTGCAATTTAGGCGATAGGCTGACAACCTGTCACTACAGCAATATACCTAGAAATGTATCTTAAGCAACCCTCAAAACTTTGTCAGACGTGGCGGCCCTTGTTTAGGTCGTTTACGCTCTGCCTACCCTATTAGGGATAATATTTATACAAACAAACATAAAATCACGCCTTTATCCCTAATAGGATAGGCAGAGCAATAACGACTTAAATTAAGGTCGTTCTGCCACGTCGTAGAAGTTTTCAGGGTGACTATAGTGACGGGTTGTCAGCACATCGCCTAAATTGCAATACACTGAAACCTTCGAATCCCTTAGCTGGTTTTTACAGCATGCCCGGAGATGCAGCTGGCACATTCTATGTTTTTCTATTACTCCCAAACCAGCATGGAAGTAATATTTTATTTCATATTTATATTATTTAGAAATACTTACAATACTTAGCACTTAATAATAATAAATTTGTATTTATTAAAATACTACTTAAATCAATGCTCTATATGAAATGAAGAAATCATATAGTTCATTGGAAAACCTCGAAAATTTGCTCAAAGTCAAAATTATATGCTGTTAAATTATGTTAACCTCGTAAATTATCGGAATTTATATGCCAATAACAATACAAATTCAAAGTGAGAGGTTAAATACAGTAGGTGTCAATGTAAACATAGGTCTTTAAAGGTCATTGGATTGACTCTGGGGTACCTTTAGACCGTAAACGGGTATTTATGACCAAAATACTAAGGTTAGACATAAATGGATCGGATTTTTGGAATGGGTTAGGCATTAACTAATAAGTGTAGAGAAAAGAACCGTAGAAACACACGTCTGGGGATACACGATACGTTTAAGTATTTGTTTTATTGTCGGAATAAAATATAATTTAAAACAACATACATACATAAAATCACGCCTTTATCCCTAGGCAGAGCGAAAACGACCTAAACAAAGGTCGTTCCGCCGCGTCTGACAAGTATTGAGGGTTGTTACAGATGATTATAATGTATGTTGTTATAGTGACAGGTTGTCAGCTCATCGCCTTAATTGCAATACACTATAACCATCGAATACCTTAGCTTGTTTCGCAGCATGCTCGGGTCGAGATGCACCTCGCATATTCTATGTTTTTCTATCACTCCCAGTCCAGCGTAAAAGAAACAAATTGTCTTAAATTACTTCTTCTTCTTCTGTCGAGTGGGTATCGAGTCTATCGACCCGATGAACCCTGGTGTCAGAGTTTTTAAACCGCCTAGTAGTACAACTATCAGGCTCTGACATGGTTTGAGTAACGACTACTATCAAAGACAGCGACCGGGACCGACGGCTTAACGTGCCCTCCGACGCACGAAATCTTTTTCTTTTTCGGACAATCAGGTGATTCAGCCTGCAATATCCTAACCAAACTGGGGAAAAATTCACAAAGTGATAAATTCTCAAATATCAACTTCAATTCTATCATTTAAAGTACATGAAGAGGTAAAGATAAAATAATAAATTATAAAATCTTCCATATTTTACTTGATGAGTTTTTGCTATAAAAATATACTGCTATCGATTAGGCACAACTTAACTAAATCTTGACTAAAATAATTGCCGTTCTTTCATGATAGAAAATGACAGGTAAAGACTTAACATATTAGTGAAGTTGAGATTTTTGCAACTACGAAATGGTACCATTTTGGAACTTCTATTCTTTCAGCGCACAGCAAAAACCAACAAGTTAAATATAAAGTTCTAAAATCATGGTGACATTATTGCTAGACGTAAAAATGCGGGGTGTAAGGGACAGCGTCCCGCAAACTGATGGGGGTTGCTCAGTCAACGAAAATACATACCTATTAGCAGGATTTTTATTCAGGAAGTGAAATAAAAACATTTGATTTTCCATACAAATTGTCTGATCGCGGTGGTTTGTATAGGAAGGTAATTTTTTTTCTCATATGCTGATAGAATTTCCTAGTGAATGTTGTTCAGATTCATAGACTAAGCTACCCACATCAGTTTGCGGGACGCTGTTCCTTACACCCGGTATAAATATGTTGGTAACATTCATTTCAGTACTATCAATATATTCGCGACGTCTCTATTCTAGATGAGGGTTGACAGTTTGTTTGTCCTGATTTATCGGCGTTAAAGCAATCTTCATGCTAAATAAAATAGTATATACAGCTTTTAATATTATATTACGTAATACCGGGTGTAATCACTATCAGTCCCAAACTGATATGAACACCTATCAGCAGGAAATTCATTCAGGCGGTGAAATAAAAAAATTACCTTCCCATACAAAATGACCACCTCGAGCAGACAATTTATATTAACTTATTTAACAATTTATTGTACACAATATAAGACATGAATTAACATATAGAAAAAAGAAGACGAAGAAATTTCTTGCAGCAGACCTACAGAAGTGTGATTTAATTTTTTTGTATGGAAAAGCAAAACTTTTATTTCGTTTCCTGCAAAAAAAAACTTTTATATAGTTCAGTTTCGTTCACTGAGCAACCCCTATCAGTTTGCAAAACGCTGTCCCTTACACCCTGTATATGTACTAGCTTTCCAGACTACGGTCTCTATCCTTTAGAAAATATTATTAAAGTTCTGCCTGGTAGGTTATATTAATCACATTTTTTTTACGTCCAGTAACTACTGTTTATCAGGTATTGGACTAATAATAATTTAGGTCTTTAGTGACAACTTGTCCCTACAGCAATATACCTACAAATCTATCTTAAAAAACCCTCAAAACTTTGTCAGATGTAGCGAAACGACCTTTGTTTACACTGCCTACCCCATTAGGGATAAAGACGTGATTATATGCATGCATGTATGTATAATTTAGGTAAGTCTAATGTTTAACTTTGAAAGGAAAATGTGAAATATTTCTGGGGAAAGTCTGACCACAAAAACCACAAAAATCTACGTCATATGATAATATGTATAAACGTCAATTATCACTACATGACGTAGATTATTCTGTTGTGCTTGAATATTTAATTATTTTCCCTACTAAACTTATTCCTTATTTAATTATTTTCCCTAACTAATTACCCAAAAGGGAAACCGGTATTTTACCACAAAAAGTTTTAAGTACATGGAACTTCCTGTACATATTAGCTTGTACTCTAATTTTGTGATGTATAGTATTTATTTCCAACTCAGTTTAAGAATAAAAGTATAGAAAATTTCATGTCTATTAATCGAAAATCTAGTTTCTAAAATAAGTTTTAGCTATTAGATATGACAACATAATTAAATTGTAGTTATAGCCATTTAACTAATTTGCCAACACGTACCATTTATTTTTAAAATGTGTTTTTGAATAATAAGACATGAAACTTTGTTTACCTATATTCTAAAACTCAGTTGGTTTATTGATAATTAATTATTAAGCCATTTTCTACCTCTCATAAATATTGTAATAGGTTCTAAGAGTCACGTATTTTCGGACAGCTAACATGACCACACATCCATAAGTAAATAAACCGATAAGTATATTGGACATAATTTTGTACGCGGCAATTATGACCATACATGCGTGCTTACGCACATACAAATACATACGCAAATAAGTACCCAACTACCAATTTAATACCTAACCACAAAAGCGTTTTGCCACTTTTAACAAATTCAGAGGGTGATTTCGGAATAAAAGAATATAAAATAGGTACTTCGCTTTAGAAGATAATAAACAGAAAAAAACAGATCCTTCTATTTTATTACACTGTACCCGGAAAGAGAAACACCTAGAGAAATGCTCTCTTAATGAACACCATATTAGTCTCAGCTATTTAATCAACTGAATGCCTTAAAGGTAGTACGTAGCGTTATCACATGGTCAGCAGGAACAGTAGACAATAAAGGTTAAGAACAATCTGATTGTGAATTAAACAATACGTTGGGGACCGGGCAAACACTGCTAGAGATTTTTCCCCTCTTGTTTGTATGTACAGGATGCATAGAAATGTGAATGTTTGAGGAAAGAAAAAACCTTGACAAAGGGAAACAGGTAAATGACAAAACGAAACCGATTTTTAAAAACAAACATGCAAATTTTGAACTTTTTAAAACGTTGGCATTATTTCCCCACAAAATAATACCATATTGAATCCGTGTAATGCTACTTTCATGTTTTACTAATCCAATCAATATTAATTATATTCCCAATATCGCCATTCCAAAGAGCTTGTTTCACTCAAGCTACTGCTATGCTACAACGTTTTGTTAAAGATGATGAAAATATTCTTTTTGTATTATTTCTTGTAATCATAAGTGGACAACCTGGTTCAAAGAATGCAGTTTCTCCTTGCATCCTGTATAAGTATGACTTCATAGTTCACGTATGAGATAAAATTTTAGTGTTCGCTATAAAATCAACCGGAGTTGAGATCAGGTGCATGCCAAACTACGTTTTCATAATACCACCAATTTGGGGATATCTGAATCAGAAATAGTAACCTTATCCTGAACTTGTGGGTAGTTACTTGAATCTGGTCGGGTAAAGTGACGTCGTAAATATTGTAGTATATTTTAAACTGGGCATTTCAATTCAAATGGTTCTGTGCCTGAGCTAGGTAAAAATATATAAGAAAAAGGTCTGTGTAGGTAGTACGTGTGTAGTGGGCATACTTCTAAAGTATGCGCCAACAACAAATAGCAGGTATGAGTTATGATATGACTCGGTCCCGTTTACCTATGGTATGGCGTTGTATATCTTCGCATAAACCCCGTAAAGAATTTAATTGTGAATGCATCCGCATAGAAGCTTTGTCTTCTTACTTCATGCTCTAAGTCTTTTTGTTATTATTGTAACAAAATATTGTAGCAGAAAATTATCCAACGATGGTTCCTTCTGTATAAAATACTATATTCTGTTATGTTTCTCGAATTCTCTACACAAAATCTATCGAAATATTCTGCAACATGCATTTCGCATACCTTGTTCCCGTCCGGCTCCCAATGCTCCCAAGGTAGAGTCAGAGCCTAAGGGTGGAATAACTTATGACTCTGCTGGCAAATGTTTCTGTACGCCGCAGTCGCTTCTGTCAGGTAAGTTTTGATAGTTACGATGTCGCATCGCACTCGCGCCCCATGGTGCAATACCACAGAAAAAGTAAGGAACAGTATCTATCGTACACCAGCAACATACATTTCTCATACGTCGTTCTCGTCCAGCTCCGAATGCTCCCAAGGTAGAGCTAGAGCCTAAGGGTGGAATAACTTATGACTCTGCTGGCAAATGTTTCTGTACGCCGCAGTCGCTTCTGTCAGGTAAGTTTTGATAGTTACGATGTCGCATCGCACTCGCGCCCCATACCACAGAAGAAAGAGCACCTTCCTAAAAGCGACTGAAAAACCCGGTATGAAACTTGAGTTGTACCAGTATACTTAAACTGGGACTGGGCCAGCTGAAGCCAGATTTGGCAATGCCAGGCCTTGAGTTTTCATAGCCTTTTTTAAATCGAAATCTTTGTGAGTGTGCAAGATTATATAGTCCAAATCGCACGAATATTTTTTTATTTATTTGTAAGCAAATGTCATGAAAGATGGCGATAACTTAGATAATAGGTGTGCCCTGTTTAGTCGATAGAATTCTATCACTTTTTTGGATATTAAGAAGACGGCTTACTGCTCTTGTTCTTTACTTTGGCAATACCTAGGGGATCGACTAAAATATGAGCCGCTCGTTCAATGGCTGTTCGTATGAAATGCTGCAGTGTGACTGCACGCGTAAACTGCCTAAAATACTCGCACATTCGCTGCTTCGGCAACAAAGTCGCAAATGACTATGAAAATCGATAGCATAAAGTCTAAAATTGCGTGGCAAGCAGGGTATTAGTCACTTCATTTCCACGAACTAAACACTGGTTGTTAAGGCACGTGGCACGTTTTAGACTAGTTATTGTACGAGGTGTAACGAAACGGGAATAACAACCATGAAGCGAGTCAATTCACTTATGAAACTGAACAGTTTTCCCAATGGAAAATGAAATTAAAGTACAATTAAGATTAGGGCTTTTAACAACAAATCAAAAGAAGACCTGGCCGTCCAAATTATGCCAATGGTTCAACAAGACCACTGCTCAAATAAGTAACCCGAGCAGCGCTGTCCAAAATTTAAATCGCTGAAATAAATGATTAGAAACTCATCCAAAAATTACGGCAAAAATAGGAGACGGCACAGGAAGAAGAAGTAGATCAAAATAATCAATTTGTAATAGACAGTTTAAGATGCTCCTTAGGCCAAATCCATATTTCTTTTTGATCTAGTTAACAGAATTTTGTAATTACCTCATACAGAGGCGTTTTTATCTTTATGTGACATCCACCTGTAATAGACCCAATAGATAGTTATTACATATCCGCGCAATATTTTTTCAGGAACATAAAACTCTATCTATCACCGGGGGAACATAGCAAAAATTTTCACTTGGAATTGGAGCTCAAATTGATTTCCAATCCACCCAACCTCGTCGTTATTACTCCCGGCACCAAAACTAATGGAGGCGACAGCGTTAACACATTTTTAACCGACTTAAAAAAAAGGAGGAGGTTTGTAAATTGGTCGTGATTTTTAAATGCTTTTTCTCCGTTATATTACTCGGAGACGCCTGGATAGATTTAGAAAAATATGTTTTGCTTAAAAGAGTATAGTTTGTCACAGGTCCCATATTATGATGGAATCCTGGGAAACTTGAGGGAACTCCTTAATTATTATAGGCACAATTGACGCGACTAGTTCATTTGCCGAGAAAAATATTCACATTGCAAAATGACGTCATTGCTCTAACGTTATGATACTGATACGTTTCATAAGGTTAAGTCCTCCTTGTTTCATAGTGGATTTTGCATTTGTTATTCCTAGGTGTGTGTCTGAAGGCGGCCTCTATTAAATTTAAAAATATTTATGAAATGTCGTGTAAAAACCAAACCTGTTCCCCAGTTTTCAAACGAATACAGATAAAGTTAAAAGCGTTGGACAGTTCACGTGGGCACTAGACGTCAGTATCGGACATCTTTACGGTAATTGATAGTTGTATGGTAATATTTTCCAAAGAAAAGCGAGAATAGAGAAGTAGTACTAAGACTTGCGCGTGGGCATTGTCTACAAAAGCATTGAATATCATATAAATCGACCCTAAACATAAAAATGGTTTATAAAACCTTTCTACTACAGAGGAAAAGTTACATGACATCTGTGAATGATAAGTGGATTTATAAACCTAAAATACTCAAGTAATCCGTTGCTCAAAGCTGACGGGTTGTAACTTTTACAAAAAGCTAATTAAATTTAATAATACCCTACCCTCTGAGATAAGTACTACCTCACAGCATTTCTAATACAATATCAGCGAGTTACTCTCTATTTAGTATTTAATATTACATTGTACCCCGAGGCGATCAGAAACAGCTTTGAAGTAACAGCTTTGCTACAACTACTATAACTCTAGTAATTTTCATTGAAAAATAACACTAAAAAAATACATAATGAAACGTTCGCATTCCCACACGTGATCCGATATATCGTGAACGGATTGATTTGGATACCAACACGATATGAATGTTACATTATTATGATACAACTTTCACTATTCATAATATACATTGGTTGTATTAGCGATGTGAATTGTACTTTCTATAGTCGTGACGTGACCCCGGACAAAGCATTTCGTTTTATTATTGCAACATACTATTATACAGCAAACAAAGCAAATATAGCTCACCATTTGTTTAAAAGCCGCGCGAGCCGCATTTCATTTTGTATGTGACGCCATCATCTGAAATAGTAAAAGTATAATTTAGTCGTGTAAAGAAAAAAAAAGACATGAAAGGCGGGTGATTATGGCGTCATATCCATTGATAAGGCAATAAAGACTTTCGAACGAATCTACATTTCAGCTCATCGATGAATATCAAATCAAAGCTAAGGAGTATAAATTATGGCCTAGAAATTACCTAGAAAATGTGACATTAAGCAATTTAATGTGGTAAAAAGTTGTTAGTCAGAATGAGTCAAAGTGAAATGAGCCTTTTTCCCCGAACACAGTGACACGTGGGGAAGCAGTCAGCCCGCTGACTCAACTCCGAGCCACTACTGAAGCAACGATGCTTACTTTCAAAATGGCGACCAACAATATACAGAATTACTTTTTCGCTCGAGCAGATAACGAACAATTAAATTAATTGTTTTCTCACGTAAATAGAAAAATTAAGAAAGAAAGATGTTCTCAGCTTAAAATATCTGTACAAATACTAAGGCCCGTATTTGTAATCAGCACTTGAGACCGACAGCGAGTCTAAGTTCGTATCAGAAATGTAATTTCCGTACATTATGAACTGTCAAATCCATACTTAAGACTGGTCTCAATCTTGAGATCGCTTTATAAATACGGTCCTAACATGGAACACTAGGGAAATCACGTCCACAATAAGTAGGTGTATCTGTATATCAATTGAGTATAATTTTAACCAATAAATCTTGCATGGAACTATGTTATTCAAGTACTATTCTTATGCTATCATCTGACATCAAAAATGGAATAAATGTGATTTTATGTAAAATTAATGGTAAGAATATTTTTGCACACGTCCTACAAAACCAAGGCAAAATATTTTAGGAGCATTTGACGGATGCCTCGGCACTGAAATATTCATTTACTTTTCGGCCGGGGTTGGACCTTTCTTTGGGCAAACGGATACGAGCTCCGCAGGGACGACAGCGTATCTCTCATATAGATATATCTACTTCACCTAGAGTAAAATATTGTACGTACGTAAAGTAAAAGTAACTAAGAGATGGTGCAGTGATTCAGTCGGAGCTGGTTTTTTCTTTGCCGCAGGCCACAGAACCGCAACGTGTTTTTTTACAAGCCGGTCTCCACTCTGCAGCCCCGGCCCTCGACTATATTGCTCTATCTTATGATTCTGCCCCCGACCGCTGCTGCACGGAAACTAATTGAAGATAACAAGCTTGTTTTTTCACCTTTCCGTTTGTTCATTTTGGAATCGCAGTCGATCGAGTGAGCGATATTGTTTCTTTCAGAGTTTTTACTCAAGTTTTTACTTGGCACGCTACGTTTACGTTCATACTTCGCTGGAATGGGCTTTAGTTATGAGAGCGAATCACGTAAATTCATTTTCTGTTGCGAAAATTACGTGGGCTTAGACGTCACGATGAAATATAGAACCTACTTAAAGTCATGACTTGGGAGCTTAGAAATTATTTTACATGCATAAACATTGATTTTTAGACGACGGTAGAGCTAATAACTAGCTCGATGGCTGGAGGCGGATTTGTCACGGCTATAGGCGTCGGTTTGCGCGTGACCGCGTCAACGAAACCCCTTCTAAAACCAATAAGCCCTCTTCGTGCGTGAAATTTAGCTGGTCATCGCACCTTCCCGAGTGCGTTATACTTCCGAGCCCATTTTTCTTACAAAGAGACCTTTCATTCCCCCATTTCTTTGAAGTACCAATGTAGATTACTTCTTTGAAGCGTCCTTTGATTGACAACAGTAATTGAAAAGCTGTGAATCCGGGCGTGATTCGTACGATCATTGACTAGAAGTTAAATATTGGAAAAAAGCTTTGCAAAAGGTCTCTATTTTCAAATAACTATTAATGTTTTCTCGTTTGTTTGTAGTCGTGCACCGGTCGTCGACCGACCAATTTTCGCGTGAATTATCGTCACGAAGGTTGTTGATTTTGGACACGAGACAGTGGCCTGCTAGTGATTTGCGGATTAAACAAAACAATGCCCACAAAACCTTTTAAGTAGGTACTTCAGATTCCCACGAGAGAATAACAAAAAGGTCAAACTAAGAAAGTTGATCTCGCTCCAAAAACAATGTTTAAAATTTATTGTCTCAACTTTGCGTAGAAAGTTTGACATTTAATGTCAACCGCTATTAATAAATAATTTCATCACGATCACGAGCGTCATAATTTCTATGTTAAAATTAACTTCAGAGTTGGTATTGATTAAGTTTTGAAAGGTAAGCAGCCCGGGAGTATATTTTCGGCACATTTTATAGGCTATTATGGCTAACGTGTTAGGTTCGGGTTAATGACCTGCTTACTGGGTTCGAATAAACAAGAATCGAGTTATGGCTCCTCTCGGCTTGTTGGACACCTATCTGGGCCATTATGTGTCAACTGTGATTTCCTGCCTCGCCTAGTCGAAGGCCTCCTGTGCTCATTATGCAGCCATTCACCCCAATATCTCACTATTCTTGACAGCAAAATGTTACCAAGTTTATGCCTTCATTTAGCTTCACATAATGGTCATTTAATCTATTAACGACTAGGTATAAAGAACAGTTTTATCACTAACAGATTTCCGTTTGTTTTGTACGTATTAATGTATCACAACATGAAAACACTCACTCACAAACTTTAGAATAGGTAAGTACTATACACACTACCGAAGTAAAAAACGTGCTATTAGAAACTGAACTAGTTAACAGTTCGATACCTATTCATAATCCTTATCTAAATACACTATCCATACTTGTCACTTATGAGTATTTATGAGGTACTCGTAAGTATTAATTAATACCCATGTTCATTTTGCTCTGACTATAATTTCCGTAAACCATTTCTGAACTAGGTGTCTGCCCTTTGGTTTCACCCGTGTCTAGATGACTTTTCCCGTAGAAATATGTTATTTTTCAGAGGTAAAATGTATTCTATGTTCATCCCCAAAATACCGTCTATTCTCCGTGTGGTGCCGGGTTAGAATAGCATCACCCCATAACTTCCCGTGAGTGTCGTAAAAGGCGAATAAGGGATAAATCCAGGGAATGGGTAGCAGCGTTCCCTGTGAATTTAAAACTTCCACTGCGCTCACCAACCCGCCTGCCAACCGGGGTGAGTATGGCATATACCTCCAATTTTGGGGACGCCCATGTCCAGCAGTGGACTGTTGTGGCTGTTGATCCTGTCATTAGCCATTTAAGATCAAATGAAGGACAAACAAAAACACTTTCGCGTTTGTAATATTAGTATGGATATCTAATCTGCAGTGATAGGAGTAATCTGAACAAAGCGTTATCAGATTGCTATCTGTGTGTTTTATTGTCCGTTTACTAACAGAGGGCAGCACCGTTTTCGGTCCGATCGTGGAGATAAGTGAGCGGACGGGAGTAATGGTGGTCTAAACGGAGGCGGAAGGGACATATCCTGAAGGCTATACTGCTATTTTGTAAGTGAAGTCGCATAATATATAAATCGGCACCTTGAGCGATAATAGACTGGCAAAGATTTGAAATTATATTTAGCTTGTTGTACGAACCGAATTTAACAAATAACATCTCTGATTTCTGTAATGTTTAATTAATTAATTTCAATAATTAACCTTCGTCTGTAAATTTCACGTCCTCATTTTCAAAAATGTCTGGAATAAGATGAGTTCTCAGACACGTTTGGGATCATTAATATCATTAAGTACGCTCCAGAACTTCCTATCGCTCTCTACAATCTTTTCTCCATCATGTTGTTTGTCCAGCTAGTGTCCAATATATACATATAACATAAATTACTAAGGTATTATTTCCAAATTGAACCGTTGTTCGTTCATGAGCTGCACCACCTACCACCGACCAGTAAGCTGCACGCGGCCGGTCCAAGGTTACCGCAAATCAGCGCAGACGCAGGCTGGGCGGCGCGGCGGCGGCTGCGGGCAATACGTCCCTGTCCATACTGTCCGACGGTTTGTACGCAACCAACCCACGCCATTCGTCGAACACACTCACCGCCGGCCCAAATTAATTACACAGCCATATTTTTACTAGACAACACTGGTGAAGCCTGTCTGCTTAATTGTGTTTAACACCCGAATGTCATTAGGCAACCATGATAAATGTTGGCTGTAGGTTGCACATCAAGTAAAGCTTCTTCATTCGCAATATATTTTAAAAGCGTCTTGTGAATGCCGTAAAAACAACCACGATTACGCTTTCATATTTAGATGCAGAAACTATAAAATTAGATTTTCATAACCGTAATGGGGCGTTTATGCAGATTTAGACTGTGAACGTTTTCGCCGGAGTTATGAATGAGCGTCCCAGATTTGCGCCTGTAATCATCTGGCGTGGCGGAGCGGGCTCGGCAGGGCCGGAGCCCCGGGGGCGGCGCCCCGCGACCCGGCACGGAAGCGCCTAACTGCCGCGAACGTTCCATTCCTATGTAAATCCCGCTGGCGCATCCGACGGGGGATAATAGAGACTCAATTTGCATGTCTCGTTGCCCTTTGTGGCTGCTAAACCGGCACGCGGCGGCGGCCCGGCATGCGGCATGATGCCGTATCGCTCACCGCCGACAATGACACCTCCACATGATCCAACCATCATCCCTAATAGACAATGGTTATTAAACAAGCTGTTATTCGGCATTCATTGGCGTCGGTAGCGGGACAGCGAGCCCGGGGTACCACTGCTGAACCTGACGTGAGGAGAATAATTCAGCCCGTCGGCGCAGATAACACGGCTCCGAGCTCTATATCTATCGCATTAATTAAAATTCAATCCAGTTCCTTGTTCCTCGTAATTAATTTACAGTAAGTAACTCTGTTATCCTATCGGCTTGCAATAACACATGCCGCTTCCAAAACCCATATTAATATGCTCTTGTACAGGAAATCGATCTTTAGAAGTCAATGTGCGGATGCGGAATGCGAATGTGAGCTACGAATCCGAGCTCATCTAAAGCGAGCATGCACTTAGCCAATAAACCGATAGGTGAGTAGCTGCAGTAATGGAAAGCTATCTTCGTAGAAATCGATTTAGATTAGAAAACATCTGAAGTAACGACATTAAGCGCACTTAGAGTATTTTTATGGGTATGCGCTATGGCGGGTCGGCCGCGATTTCCTCTAATAGCAGGGTGCTGTGAAGTGGACCGCCTGGAGGCGACGCTACGCAGAATCAATTATGAGTTTTTCCCTCCAGCGCATCGGCATCCGGTGGCTAGCCGTCGACCAGCGGCCGTCCGGTGACCGCGGGAGGCTGCTCGGCCGCTTCTTGCCGCAGCCAGATTCCGCAAGTACGCAATGCCAACCACACCACTTACCCGCCTGCTATGGACACTAGAAACGCATCCTGCTTTCCGCTGTCTCTAGAAACCTCCATCTAGTAGCCGCTTTAAATTATTCCAAAAGTAGTTAAGAAACTCGAACGCATCAAATATTTATGGACTCCGCTGAGAATAGAACTATAAACTGTTATTAAGATTCCAAATAGTTTTATTGCCCGTCACGGGGTGAAATCGGGCAACACTTCGTTGTATATGGAGTAATTTGTTTTCGGCTTCCGATGGGGGTTATATAAGATGGTAATCACGGTAGGAATGTTGAACGACTTATCAATTCGATACGGGGTTTTTTGTTCTCATATTGTGAAAAGGTTTGGTCATAATAGCGCGGTAACGAACTAGTGTATCGTAGAGTAAGCCGCCCTTAGGCCCTTTTAGATAGAGCTTATGATATGTCAGACCGTAATTACAAAAAGGGTAATGTATTTTCCGGGAACATTCAAGATAAATATTTCGTACTGCATTTATGATTCTCGGTTCAGATAATAAATAGCTAATGATATCCAATAATAACTAATTATTGTCGATTAGCTATTAGCTGTTGGTAGTTAGATTATAACGATACTAAAATGCATACATACATACATATAGTCACGCCTTTATTCCTAATGGGGTAGGCAGAGCGTAAACGACTTAACCAAAGGTCGTTCCACGTCTGACAGAGTTTGGAGGGTTATTTAAGATAGATTTGAAGGTATATTGCTGTAGTGATAGGTTGTCAGCCCATCGCCTAAAGTGCCATATACTGAAACCCTCGGATCCCCTAACTGATTTTTACAGCATGCCCGGGATGAAATGCAGCTGGCTCATTCTATGTTTTTCTTCCACTCTCAGTCCAGCATGAATACTAAAATGAGGTGCATTATAATAAAATTATATACATAATATGCAACAAATATCTAATTGCAAACATTAAAGTCAAAACAACAGGTAATTAATATAGTTAACTAGATTTCATTTGGTACTAATCTTAGATACGTATTGCTCATCAATACTCATCATTAGCTGTATTTCTAATTTGTTTTACTATAGGTACTTCTACTGTTTAGTGGTCAGAACTATGGACTCCAATTTTCAGTAGTAGGTTTCCTTCCACGGGAGACACAGAAGTTTGATATCATTATGAGATTTTATTTGATAGCACATGTTGCCTGCTTGACAATCTTGTACTTATTGACTCTACTAAGTGTTTAAGAACTCTAGGGTTCCCACCAGTTAAATCATACCATTTGACAACTAGACGCATCACAGAATACCAACGTAACTAGTTGTCATTCTACTATGTAGCACAAACTTACGGACATCACTACATAGTATAAAACAAAGTCGCTTTCTCTGTCCCTATATCCATATGTATGCATAAATCTTACACATACATTCACACTTACACGCACACTTAGCCTACCTTATGTTTATTGTTTACTACCCTATTATGTATATTTAATATGATGAACTCTGTTATTGGCTATATAAGTTTTTTAAGATTACTGTTTGTAATAGTGATATAATTGCTGTTGGGTTCTCAATAAAGAAATTAAATTAAATTAAATCTTTAAAACTACGCAACGGATTTTGATGCGGTTTCTTTTAATTGATAGAGTGATTCAAGAGGAACGTTTATAAGTATAATACATGCATAATATAGTAGAAAAACACTGATAAATTCCGTGCGAAGCCGGGGCGGGTCTAGTTATTCATAAAAGGTACCTACAGCAAAAAGCCTGCTGCGTCTGTTTCCGAATGAGACCGAACAGACTTCTTCTAAGTGAATCAACTCTGTCTCTGTCAAATCTGACCTATACTAGAAATATGAGCCCATTTCCTTCATATTTCCATTTTTCGCAACACCGCTCAGCCGCTGTACCACAAGTATGTTAAGCAATACCATATATCATCGCATCGCCATACAATCACAAGGTAATCAATCATCTGCCTTTGATCGTAACTACTATATTCATGGCTCCAAATGAGAAAATTATTTACCTATGCAAATTGGTTCTCAATTACATAGAATGGAGTCGGCTGACATTATAAAGGGCATCCCAAATTTAACTCGCTTGATTAGATGGTTTAATCATATTTAATCAGTCATAAAATACTAAACCGAAAGATATAAAAAATAAAAAATTCTTCCATGCTGGCCAGTCCAGCAGAAAGAGCGAAAGAAAAACATAGAATGTGCCAGCTGCAAAAACCAGCTAAGGGATCCGAGGGTTTCAGTATATTGTAATATAGGCGATGGGCTGACAGCCTGTCACTACAAATCTTTCTTAAATAACCCTCAAAACTGTCAGATGTGGCGGAATGACCTTTGTTTAGGTCGTTTACGCTCTGCCTACCCCATAAGGGATAAAGGCGTGATTATATATATATATATATTTTAATATTTGATAGGCAATCATTTGTCCGCCATCTCACGTGATGGTAAGTGATGATGTAGACTATGATGGAGCATGATTGCCTAGAAAATGCCTGTTCACTCTCGCCTTGAAAAGGCCCAGGTTATAACGTTCCGGAAATAGATCCGCAGGCAGGGAGTTCCACACTTTGGCCGTTCGCATTAAAAATGTAGAAGCGTACCGCTTTGTGCAAAAACTTGGAATGTCGACAACATAAGGGTGGAATCCCAACCGGCGCACATAGGGGTATTTGAGTGATCTGGGCGACCAAAACTATTTTTTTATTGTTTTTATTTCAAGTTTAGTTTCTGAGTAAAACTATGTGTGTCATATATAAATACATACATATAATCACGTTTTTATCCCTAATGGGGTAGGCAGACCGTTAACGACCAAAACAAAGGTGTTTTTCTATTGTAAAAAACCAGATTTATTCTAAAGGAACCCTTGAAATACATTAATTATGATCACTATAAATTTAACTAAAATTTAATATACTTAAGCTTTCGTCAGATGCATCTTCTTCCTCACTTTCCATTGGATCGGTTGTATTGGGTTCAGCAGATATTAATAGTGCTATGGTCTCTGGTAAAAATGCCTTAATTTTTTTTCGCTTTATCTTTGTCATGCTGCTCAATAACGGGTCGGAACTTAAAAGTAGTCTATTGTATATATCTAGGTTGCAGTTTTCCCTGGAAAACTTTCGTGCAAAGTTTTGACGGTACGACCGGAAGTGTTTATTCCTGGCCTTTGCAGCCTCCTCCGAAAGTTGGCCTATGGGCACAAACGCATTCTTTATTATATTAAGTCAACTGTGTCAACTGTACATTTTGATCTTGTTTTGTTTGAGAATATGCCCTTTTATACTTTCTAGCACGCGATGGAGAACTTGTGATCTCGTTCAGTATTTGAGAAGCATTTCTTTTGCCACTTGTTTGCAATTGCACCTTTGCAGCATGGATAATTACTTCCTCGTCTATGGTAGCGCGAATGCCCTCAGTTTTTCTTCTTTTAGTTCGCTCGCTTGATTCCTCAAATAACTTACGTGGTCGGCCTGGTCGGTTTTGCACTAAAGGAATCTCGATGATTCCATTTAACCATATCTCGTTAGTTTTTAAAAATAATCCTTCTGTTCTACGAGATTTCCCCCACCTTTGTTTAATTTCTGATTTGAAACGTGATAATTTGTGTTTAAGATCATTTATTTGAACTTCTGTATACCCTTCGCAAGATAAAAGATGATTTTGCAAATAGTTCAGTTTTTCTTCGATGGAAGGTAGTTTTTGTTTTTGCATTTGATCAAACAAACTTCTCCGAGTTACAAACTTTATCCCTGAGCCGCCTGGTAAACCTAAAACAAAATTTAAATCATAGAATTTTTTTAAATATATTCACAATTTTCATATTTTGTTCCGAATATTTTAATAAATTCGTAACTCCTGTAACGGCAGTTCATGGCAGCTACTTTTTTGTTATTTTACAGAATAAAGATAAGGACTTTTTATTTCATAAGGATTTATTGCCGGGACGGTCCCGGAAGTACAAATAAATATCTCATAAACTTCTAAAATGAACTTCGTTAAATAAAAATGGTACCAGAAAGATTAGTTATCGCGAGGGCGCCGAGAACAGCAACTTACACTAGCTGATGAACAGCAACTTACACTAGCTGATACGCTCAAATTCAGACTAACAAAACTTGATGTTAGCTTGGATACACAGATGCGGGTAGGCTTGAATATTGTAGCCAGACGTGTTCTCTTGCTCATACAACTGGTTTTATCTACCTACAATGAGTTTTAAAATTTTGACTTTTGGCCGCCCAGATCGCTCAAATACCCGTATGTGCGGCGTCTCGTACCCCGGAGATGGAATGGGGAGGGGGGTATCAGGTCATGAAGCGATGCTGCACATTCTCCGAAATGCATCCTGTAGAATACAGACAAGCAAGCTACTTTGCGACGATGTTCGAGGCTCTGCAGCTTCTTGGCGCGTTTTTCAATAGAATCCAAGGTTGCCAGTTGGTATTTGGCAGATCCGTCCCAAAGGTGGCAGCAATACTCCATACACGATCGGACTTGAGCTTGGTAGAGCTGTAGTAGCTGTCCCGGTGTGAAGTATCGCCTAATCTTTGAGAGAATACCAAGTTTTTTGGCTGCAGTCGAAGCCAAGGATTCTATATATCGTCTAAAGTTCAGGTCTGGTCTGATATGTATGTATGTATAATAAATGTGAAATGTATAATGTTCCAGCTGCTTCGCTATCTGAGTATGAGCATTATGTATTTAGCTGTAGAAAGACTCTCGGTGTATTGGAACGATTTTTTGACGACTCATCACTATATGCTATGCTTAGTAAGTATCAGAAATCCTACTCAAAAAAATGTAATGCCTTTAAATTTAACATTATAATACAGTTCTTTAATTATTCACTACTAGCCATGTTTTGCATGTTTAATCAGGATTTGCTTAATTAATTAAGTATATTATTGTATTATGAGGGTGAGGTCCATTTAAAATACTAGTCCTATGCTATTCGGATATAACAGTGTTGGACAGTCCACTTTTCGACATGGGGCTTACTCGATTGGAGTATAAAACACCACACGAAAACACCACTAAGGAAGGTTCGATAAACATGGTGTAAGGGACAGCGTTCCGCAAACTGATAGGCTTGCTTAGTCAACGAAACTAAACAAATATCAGTAGGTATTTTTTAGAAAGTGAAAAAAATACTGGTTTGCCATACAAATTGCTTGATCGAGGTAGTAAACATGTATGAGAAGATCAAATTTTTATTTATCTCCTAGAAGAACTTCCCGGTGAAAGTTGTTCAGTATCGTTGACTGAGCAACCCTATCAGTTTGCGGGACGCTGTCCCTTACACCTGTTATAACCCAACCTAAGATAGAGTTCGACGAACGTCGGACTATTCGATTGGGGTATTAATTATTCCTGTCAAGCTTAGGAGACGTTGGCGATGAGCAAAGAACACTCAAAAAACAATACATCCCACTTCTGACACCACCCGAAAACATCACCAGCAATCATTTACCTAATTAATTAACTATAAAATCGCATTATGAGGGTGAGGTCCGATCAAACTTGCCGGTCTGTAATCTGAGAAGTTAAATGCCGCGTGAAAATGATTCATTACAGCGAAGGTTATATGCTGGATTTGGTTAATGGTGCGGCTTCTAATCCTCAACGGTTGCTGAATAATCTCACTTTACACTGATGAAATACTTTTTTATTAAAAACACAGTAAACAAAAAGGTGTAAAGCCTAATGAAATGAAAAAGACATTAACAAAAAATCGTTAATACTAAAGATTTTGTGACTGACACTCATCTCATACCATTTGATAAATCGTGTTTATTTGACGTCTCATTTTGATTTGACTAATACTAATAATCATACAGGGTGTAAGGGACAACGTCTCACAAACGGATCGGGATTGCTCAGTTAACGAAACTAAACATCTACCAGCAAGAATTTCTTTCAGGAAATAAAAACAAATTTTGGCTTTCCCATACAAATTATCTGATCAAATTACGTGATCATTTTGTATGGAAAAATCTTTTTTTTTTCTGAAAGAATTTCCTGGTGACAGTTTTTCAGTTTTGTTGACCGAGCAACCCCTCTCAGATTGCGGGACGCTGTCCGTTACACCCGGTATAACCTATTACAACAAGCTTTTATCAAACTGTCGCGTACAAAATGGAATAGAAATTCTAAGTTAAACAATCTAGTCGTGCATCCAAATCCATTTAAAACAGAGAAAGTAAGATTCGAAAATATTATTACTAATGTAAATTTGTTCTAGATTATGAGGTATGCAGACATTCACTATTCTGAACCGTACGGTTCTTACATCTAATCATCTCGCTCCCTTAAACTCACAATTACATATCTAATTCATACACTATCAATCACTGCACGTATCTGGCGGTTGATCAATCTTCAATCTTTGATACACGGCATAGCAAGCACAGCGGCGCCACAGTTCCAAAGAGTTATGGACTTTCGAAGATATGGCTATACAGGGTGTCTGAATAGAGGGATACATTATTAGGTAGGTGTAGTAAGGCAGTGACAGAGAAGTGGTCTAGGCTAGGGTAGTGCTCTAGGCTACCTCTGAAATAATGTATCACTCTATTCAGACAACCCCAGGGCAAAGGATAGAATACGCGCAATGCAAACCACCAGCCCGATGGTCATACTGATCATAGTGGACATATGGCTCAGAGAAAACTGGATGCGTACAACACAGGTTTGGCGAAATAGAAGAGACTTATTATGCACAGCATATTGTTTATAGACAGATGGTAAATGTGCAAAATGAAAATAGATAGTCTTAAGGAGAGCCATAAGGCAAATAGAGATACGCTCTATCTATGAAACTGTAGCTCTACAATTTCCAGACTAATTCTTTAAAAAGTAAGGTCGTTTTAAATTGAATTCAAATATATTACATTATTTTAAATGTCTGTCAAAAAGACTAATCTTTTTTTAACAATCATATATAATAACAGTTTTATCTATGCTATAATATAAATATAATAACGCTACAGATTCCCTCCCACGTAAATCATCATGTTGATATCCTCGAGTGGGCATCTGACTGACGAGCGTGATGCGATGATGACGGGTTGTCCGTGTCGACAGAACAATGATATTCCTGCATCATTGAATACAGACACATACATGCATCTACACTTATAGACGTACCTAAATTATTCTCGATTTCATTTTATAATAAGCTTTTGTAAATGAAATGGTAGGATGACAGTGGTACGAAGAATAGTGGACAAACAGTTACTGTAGCAATAAAAATAATACATATTTTATCAACTTTTCTTCGTGTTATTGCATTACACCGAAACCTTTAGAAACATCAACGCACTAGTAGGTAGTTAGTATACATACTCGTACATACGTGCCCCATATTCTATGTTTTCAGCATGGATGTATCATACTTGGATTAATTTATCTACGAAGTGCAAGACAACTTTTATTCCCTTTTTATTTTCCCTATCTTGCTACTTAGATCACCAAACACATGATAAGCCACATGTGTCCACAACTAAATAAGAACAACCTCTATAATTATATAATCGGGGTACATTAAATTCTCACCGAACACTTCTAGCAGATATATTTTATTCGATAGCAATGCTGCTGTCCCCTCTCTAACTTTATCCCTTTACCGATTTTTACGACCAACAACAATGAAGATATTTATGCCTAATTATATCCGCTATTGAACTGTATAATTACAAGTTTAGTAATGGTGATTACAAGTACTGTCTTTTGGATGATTTAGATGTCTCCGGACACTCTAAATCATGCAGACACTCAATTTCCTATAGTAATAAAATAACCTCATGCAGAATATTTTCCAAGTCTCGTTGTTCAGTAGCTAATCGATATCGTCTTTCATATGGATTTACGGTCTATTAATAGAGGTGTCTGGTGTCCAAACATTTCCGTTCTCACAGGAACGTATGTAGAAATGTGATAAGCTGGGAGAAAAATAAATCACTAAGGTAACTGAACACCGTACTCAAATCACAGGTTGAAAATAATTTTCGTTTTTACGATCGCTGCACATTCTTTCTATGGCGTTTTATACAACCTTTGTAAGGTGTTTATTTTGATAATTACATATTTTAAGACACAACACATTTAAAAACAGATTTATTCAGAAACGACAACCTAGCTAGGTAATCTATTGGCACAGATAAGTTTTTTTTTTTTTTAGATAATGTAGGAATGTGCAGTGCCAAGACAAACCTTTTAAAGGTTTATTGGTACTAAGAATTTGATGTCTGTAGAATCTTTTATATGTGAAATAAAATAAATAATAATAAATAAATAGATGGCTGAAAGACCAAGATCATATGGTTACAAAAAGCTTACATAAGGTTACATAAAACTTTCTTTGTCACATGCTCAACGAAAGGCGTAAAAGATTGAGCCATGCACAGATTTCCCTATACGGATAAAAGTTGACCATTCGTGATAAATCGTCATGTACCGTTTTACTCAACTTATAAGGCATTCGGTTGTAAATCCCTTTACTATTGACAGGAATCCGTCCCTCACACCCATAAAGCTGAAATTGTTACGTGTTATAGCAAATAAACGAAAATAGAAAAATCGGTCTCGTCGTGACGACGCCCTGACATGCTTCGTCCTGTCCTTGGGAAGGAACCTTTGTTCTCGGGTATTTGGTTCACTGTACAAAGGCGTACTGGTGTACTAATAGGGGGAGAAAGATATACCTAGTTATAGATACTGAAGGAGGTGAGTGTATCAAGAATTTGAATAACTTAAGGTGCTTGCAGCGCATAGGTGGCGCCCTTAATAGTAATGAATTAATTGTGTCTAAAATACAGACAGCTATCTATTCCAAATGTGCAAAAAGTGGCCACTTTTAGCGTATGTACAATACATAGTTTTTATGCTTAGTGTGAATTATTATATAATGGATTATAAAATTGAGTATTAGTTGCGATTGTCGCCAATTGTAAAATATTTATGAAAATGTTACAATCATTTTCGGGCACAATTAATTTAAAACTGATGGCGCCACTGTCGCAGCTTTCGAACCTCCTTAAACATAGGATCATTTTGTAGTCAGTTGCCATTTTGTATTGATTTTTGACCTAGGTAGTATATTTATGAAAAGTTAATATAGTTCAAGAAAACCTTCCTTGTTCAATAGGTATGTATACCGTAGAGAGTACGTCTAAAATAATCAAGGTAATGTCCAGTAACTAACTATTAGAAAAAAAATCGTTTTAAGGGGATCTCAGGTGCACGCCAGCGCCCTCATCAATTAAAAAATCATTACTCACTGAAAACTCAATTAATTGAAAATCCGGTAGATCAGATAGACGTATAGGTACTGACATTTATTTTAAGCATTATAAATTAATGATTCAGTGTTCACTGCAATTATAGATAGCAAAAGTGCTAAAAGTGGCCGTTTTTCGCAATTTTTCTATCTGTTACTATAACAAACTATAAGTGGCAACTTTATGAGGTTCTAAATGACCTTCATTGCTTTAACCTCAATCTGATCTACCGGATTTTCGATTGACTGTGCTTTCAGTATATTGACTGATGAGGGCGCCACTTAGTCCAGGGAAGCCCCTTAAGTATAGATTTTCCGTATATTATTTTAGCTGTAACTAGACTATAATGTAGTTATCTTCCTTGTACAAAATCAGGACTATGTCATGTTCATGTAGGTATGTATGTAGCTGATAAACTGTGTCATTATATTAAATACGATACTTACACGTGCCACTGAATAATATTCTTTTGTCTTCGATATTTTACGGTATCTGTTTCAAAATATATGAACCAGTTACTCTACTCGGAAAAAAATATTTGAAAGGAGAATGTTATACTACATTTTCTTTTGTTTTAATTTTCTGCGTATTTAATTTACAAAAACAGATCCTCCGCAAATAAAAGGTACCTGAACATTTATGGTACATATCTATGGATTATGTACGCCAAGTGTCATAGTGGACTGCCTCCGTGGTCTAGTGGTTAGAGCCATGGGCTTACGATCCGGAGATCGGAGTTTGGGTTCGATTCCCAGGTTACGTCGGGACAACAAAAGTTGATATTTGTTAATTTATCACTTTCTGAGGATTTCCTCAGTTTGGTTAGGACATTGTCGGCTGAATCACCTGATTGTCTGAAAAAAAAGGGTGCTTCGGAGGGCACGTTAAGCCGTCGGTACCGGTCTCTGTCTTTGATAGTGGTCGTTACTCAAACCACGTCAGAGGCCTAATAGCTGTGCTACTAGGCGGTTCGATAACTGACACCAGGGTTCATCGGGTCATTTGACTCAAAATCCACTAGCTAAGAAGAAGATAGTGGTCATATAATATATGCGGGCAGTGCATGCCATAGATATTGGATACAAGAAAGTTGAAGTTATGGCGCCATAAAAATCTTATACTTAACGACGAAATGAAAATACCTAATTCCTAGATAACTATTTTTCTAATCTTCTATCTAATTCTTAGACAACTACTTTCTACCGACTATCATGGAAGAGTCATTGTAAGAAAGAAAGAAAAAGTATTTATTCGATACCAATTATCACAATAAGACAACTTAAAACTAAATAGTCCAATAGTTACACTCGACACCGAAAAGGTTCCTAGCTCAGCATGTGCTACAGTCCAAGACTGCTGGTTTTCAGCAGGAATCTTTCTAAACTAACTTTACCTAAGCAAAATATTAAAATCACATACATACATACATACATAAAATCACGCCTTTATCCCTTACGTTACGGGGTAGGCAGAGCGATAAACGCCTCGTAAAAGGTGGTTTCGCCACGTGTGACAAAAATTGAGGGCAATTTTAGATTGAAAAGTGTATTGCTATAGTGACAGGTTGTCAGCCCATCGCCTAAATTACGATACACTGTAACCCTCGAGTCCCTTTTGCTGACTTCTACAGCATGCCCGGGAGGAAGGGCAGCTGGAACATTCTATGTTTTTCTGTCTCTCCCAGTCCAGCATGGAAAATCACAAAACAGTATAACAATTAGTACGTAGTAGTAGTGCTTTTGAAAGGCACGTTAAGCCGTTGGTCCCGGTTAATATCGTTTAAAACTGTAGATATTAGTCGTTAAGCCATATCGGAGGCCAGTGCTAAGCATTGGTGGCTTGAAAACTCTGTCCTGATCTAGGATTGGGTCTGGTTTCCCTTCTGGGTTGCGAAGGTCAGATGGCAGTCGCTCTGTGTAAAAACCAGTACCCTCGTTCAATCACCTAGATTAGGTAGCCGACCCCGAGACATACGGGATAAGGCTAGGGAGATGAATGAGTATAACTATTACTAACAAAAACGTTAACTTAGTGCAATGTGCATAGTACCTACTAAGCGCCCGAGTTTACTTAAATATGCACGTGTAGCAAATCTTCAGTTGTGTCATAGATAAAGCAAACAAACAATTGTATGTATGATGTTGCTGAGAACTTCCTTCCAATTCCAGATCAAGAAGGCAGATCTTCAACAAAGAGTTTTGAGGGACATTCCAGATAGTACGAGTATAGGATAGCACAAACAGAGTAGTAACAAGACACTGTCAGCTCTATCAAGTGTAATGCAAGCCAACAGCTTATAGTCTGGAAACCTCATTGGTCATCGGGTAAGCCCGAACTGACTCGATGTCAGCATTGGTTAGAGTCCGCATTCTCCACTCAGAGATGCAACGTGGCTTCTCAAATTGCACAAATACCTTGACAGGAAACTGTGCAGTCCGTGCTATCCTTGCTTTAGGGTCTGAACAAACGGACTGCATATTACTGCAATCCGATAGTATTTATGTAGCGGTGACTGCAATCGTACTGCATGCCAACATGACGACTGCACACTGACTACAAATTAAAGTCAAAATACGGTCTTATTGTCAAGCTGCAATTTCTTTCAGGTAACCTTAAATATCACATGAATATTGAGATCTCTACTTATAGCTTCAGGTCATCTATAGGTCCTATAGAACAGACTTATGTCAAGACACTGTCGGCTATATCTAGCAGCTCTATCAAGTCTAATCCAAGCCAACAGCTTATAGTCTGGAAACCTCATTGGTCATCGGGCAAGCCCGGAGTGACTCGATGTCAGCATTGGTTAGAGTCCGCATTCTCCACTCAGAGATGCAACGTGGCTTCTCAAATTGCACAAATACCTATACCGTAGGAAACTGTGCAGTCCGTGCTATACTTGCTTTAGGGTCTGAACAGACGGACTGCATATTACTGCAATCCGACACTATTTATGTAGTGGTGACTGCAATGGTACTACATGCCAACATGACGACTGCACACTGACTACAAATTAAAGTCAAAATACGGTCTTATTGTCAAGCTGCAATTTCTTTCAGGTAACCTTAAATATCACATGAATATTGAGATCTCTACTTATAGCTTTAGGTCATGTATAGGTCCTATAGAACAGACTTATGTCAAGACCCTGTCGGCTATATCTAGCAGCTCTATCCAGTCTAATCCAAGCCAACAGCTTATAGTCTGGAAACCTCATTGGTCATCGGGTAAGCCCGGAGTGACTCGATGTCAGCGTTGGTTAGAGTCCGCATTCTCCACTCAGAGATGCAACGTGGCTTCTCAAATTGCACAAATACCTTGACAGGAAACTGTGCAGTCCGTGCTATCCTTGCTTTAGGAATTAAACAGATGGACTGCAATTCACTGCAATCTGACTGCCAAATTCTAGTTAAGGTGCAGTCTGAATGCAGTTGCCACGGCTGCAATGAAACTGGAAGCCAAAGTGCCGTCGAAGCGGCTGCACAAGTCCACACTGCAGACTAACTGCACGTTGACTCGATGTTCCGATGACACTCGATGGTCAACTGTACGAAGACTGCACAATCTGCACATCTACTGCAATCAAACTTCATGTTGACGTGCAGTTGGCGTCCAGTTTCATCCCAGTCGTGCCAAATGCAAATGCGATTTCGCAGTCGGAATCCAGTCCGACTGTCAGGAGCCAAGAGGACTGGCTTACTGGGGTATCGGTTGAATTGATAGATAGGATCTCGCTAGTTTATAATTAAGTTTGCTTATTAAGCACGGATGGCGTGAACACGCTGCGACGGATATGTTGGTTAGAGCCGGGGCACAAAATGGCTGTGAGTTTGAGATACTTATATTCATCAAGTTATGATATTTAACATAACTTACTTACTACTATGCTGGCCTTGGAGCGACAGAAAAACACAGAATGTGCCAGCTGCATGTAAAAACCAGCTAAGGGATCCGAGGGTTTCAGTAAAATGCAATTTAGGCGATGGGCTGACAACCTGTCACTACAGCAGTATACCTACAAATCTATTTTAAACAACCCTCAAAACTTTGTCAGACGTGGCGGAACGACCTTTGTTTAGGTCGATTACGCTCTGCCTACCTCATTAGGGATAAAGGCGTGATTATGTGTATGTGTGTATGTGTGTGTGTATATGATATTCTTTATTCATATAAATTTTTCTCAGGACAAGGCTACCCCTTCTCAGAAGAGTATAAGTCTGGTTTCAGAACAATTCCTATGTTTGGTTATAGACGAAACTTTGTAGATAATCTTGTTCAAGAGGTTTGGTTTAAAACACAATTATCTACTACTTGAAAGTAGGTATTACCTTTATCTCTTAGAACCCAATTCCAATAAGGTATCCGTTTATCGTCCATACCTTTTCAAACTGTTTATATTCTAGGTGGAAACTAATTTATCAGTTATTGTGATAAATTTGTTTCACATTAATTGCCTAACGCTTATCTATACTTTATTACTTATTTAAAGTAAGTTTACGTTAAATAACTTACTGTTGTTTCACGCAGTTTGAATCCTTTTATTTATTATATTAGACAGTCAACTGTTCAGCTTGCAGTTCTAACCGAACTAGAAATAATACACAATCGGACGAAATGAACCCACGTCTTCCGGATCGGGTGACAATTGATCTAAGCGCTAGACCACTAGGCGGTTTGTGTTTGAACTGTGGCATAAATTAACCTAACGAATTGCATCATCACGCACAGCTGCTGCGGCTAATATCATTGAGGCCTGTTCACATCGACAGCTGCGGTTGTGATTACACAGCGGATGAGGTTTAGCACCCAATACATCCTTACTTACTAGAGGCCAGTGCTAAGCATTGGCAGCTTAAAAACTCTGACCTAATTTAGGATTGATTCTGGTTTCCCTTCTGAGTTGCGGAGATCAGATGGCAGTCGCACTGTGTAAAAATCGTTTAATCACCTAGATTAGGTAGCTGACCCCGAGAGATACGGGATAAGGCTATCCCTAGATATGATGACATCCTTTATACCTAATGGGGTAGGCAGAGCGTAAACGACCTAAACAAAGGTCGTTCCGCCATGTCTGACAAAGTGGGTTATTTAAGATCGATTTTTAGGTATATTGCTTTAGTGACAGGTCGTCAGCCTATCGCCTAAATTGCAATATACAGAGACCCACGGACCCTTTAGCTTGTTTTTGAAATGTAGCTGGCACATTCTATCTTTTGAAGGTTATTTAACATACATACATACATATGATCACGCCTTTATCCCTAATGGGGTAGGCAGAGCGTAAACGATCGAAACATAGGTCGTTCTGCCACGTCTGACAAAGTTTTAAGGGGTTATTTAAGATAGATTGTAGGTATATTGCTGTAGAGACAGGTTGTCAGCCCATCGCCTAAATTTTTTTTTTTTTTACTTGACACATTAAGCAGAACTTGAAGCATTACTTGAAACACAGCTGCCTACTTTGCGTGGAAAGCTTATTGAACCCTTTGTGACAGAGTTTTCAAACCGAGACCCCTTTATTTAGTTATTGTAATTACTATTAGAAACAGCGAATGGGACCGAAATCTAACGTAAACATGCCTTCCGAACCATGGAATCTTATTTTATGCTCGTGCTTCAGAAACTTTATGTAGCGGACAGCGTCCCGCAAATTGATAGGGGTTGCTCAGGCAACGAAACTGAACAACTATCACCAGGATTTTTTTTAGTAAGTAAAACAAAAATGGGTTTTCCATACAAATTGTCTGATCGAGGTGGTCATTTTGTATAGGAAGGTCAAACTTTATTTCAGCTGATAGAATTTCCCGGTGAAAGTTGTTCAGTTTCGTTAACTGAGCAACCCCTATCAGTTTGCGGGACGCTGTCCCTGACAACCAGTATACCCTTCTCATATTAAACCCATGTCGCGATCTTCATAGCTGACCCATTCAAAGAATTCAGCATAGCTGATGTCAGAGCTAGAGGACATAATTGCAAATACGCAATGGGTTTGAAATTCAGAATTTGTGGTGAAGTAGAATCTACAGCACGTATTTATTTAGGAGTCTGTAATGTTGTGTTTGTTTACTAAAGTGTGATAATTAAAAGCTTAGCTTATGGTCGTACAATTAATTTGTTAGAGCTAAAACGAGTGGGCGGAAAATTCTTGGAAAAATGCAGGAGAACACACGTGGGACACATGTGGAAACTTGTGGAAAAACAGACTGGGAAAAGACTGTTCATTTTGAAATTGGTTTTCCCACTCCAATCGCCGTTATAAAAGAATAATGTTCTCCTTTCTTCGAATTTATACGGTTTCTATATAATTTTCTTGAGCAGTCTAAAAATATCTAAAAATATTTATGACTTCCGCGATATGCTAGTCAAACAAGCGAAAAATTTGCTAAAAAAATATCCATTACATCGATATCAACTTTGACTGGCAACAAATCTCCGCCTTTTCATACCTTTCTATTACACCTCAATCTTGGCTTGAAAGTGGGTAATATTCTGCTCCCTTAAGAAATAATACGGTCCTATTTATTCAGCAAACACAGAGTGCGATTGAAATGTAATAATATGAGTGAACGTGGTGCGTTCGGTTGCCATGAACTTTGCGCAAGGGCGGGCGGCGGCGGGCGACGCGAGTTAGTTCTATTTGTTCGTCGCCGCCGCCCGCCCAGTGTCGCGCGGGTCGCCCAATGAGACGGACGGTGCGTGACGTCACTGCACACGACAAAAGATCGCGAATTCGTCGGCGTATGTTACTTTCGTGCGCGGCGTAGTTTAAGTTTCCTTTAAGTGTTTAGCTAAGGCCTACGCACTGTTGCTAACATTAAGATACTGTACTACAGACGAAATTGATGAAATAAGTACTTTTCAAAGTGGCCTCAAACTTTTTTTCAGTAGGTAATATAAAATCAACTGAAACAAGTGTATTCAGAAGTGTCGGAAGGATGATTGAAATTCAGGTTTAAACTGCTTAAACAAGTTTAAGTCGATAGTTAGCCTGAAGTGTTTACTATCGAGTTGGAGTTGCGACGGAGTGTTTCAGAGGTGAATTGAAAGTAAACACAAACTTCGCTGTTAGAAGTAAGTACTTTATCTCGAAGTTCGCGCCTTGATGTTGTTATTGAGTAAATGGAAGTCAACTCCTGAAGGTAAGTCAATAAACTTACAACGAAAATTGGTGTAACTTAAAGGTTATAAAACTATTGATTGAATGTTATTTCGCTTGTTTATGGTGGCGATTTCGATTCACTGCGTTTTTAGTGAATTATTTACTAATGGGGGCACGACTTGGCTAGTATCGTCACCTTAACAGTATTTTTTTTTTGTGCACTTATTTACTCGAGGTAATGGCGCTATGGACACTTTGTAAAAGTACTTTTGTATGAAATAGTTTTGAATTGTGATGTTGGTGGAATTGTGACAACACAAAAGCTTAATAATCTAAGAATTGAATTGAATTGTTTTAGATTGAATTGGGGGTGTTCAGGATGTTTTGTTGCTGATCATGAACGATAGAGTTACGTCCAAACTATTAACTAGGTGCTTATAGAAATTTCTAATATCTAGTCATATTTATGGAACTTATGATACGGTCATATACTACGGACATAATACTAAATCATCTAAAAATATTTATATTATCAAACATTGTGTTAGATGTTAAAAATTATATTTTGGATAATAGTCACATAAAATTGTGTCATAAAATGTTACTCTGAAGGATTAAATTAAAGTGAATGAATTGAATTAAAGACTAAATTATCTAAATTGTATTAAACGAAGGTCCCCTCGGTGACCTCCAAAGTTTTGTGCTATTTTAAGAAAGTAACTGATTGACTGTCCGCAGCAGCAGCGACTGACAGCTGTGTCAGCGCTAAAATTGAAACGATTTTGTTCGTTTTTTTCATCTTGAGTAGGTCCTGTAGACATAAAATAATATAGGGCAAGGATCTTACATAGGTACATATAATCACGCCTTTATCCCTAATGACGTATGCAGAGCGTAAACGACCCAAATGAAGGTCGTTTCGCCATGTCTGACACAGTTGTGAGGGTTATTTAAGATTGATTTGTAAATTGCTGTAGCGACAGGTTGTCAGCCCATCGCCTAAATTGCAATATACTGAAACCTTAGCTGTTTTTTACAGCATGCCCGGGGAGAAATGCAGCTGGCACATTCTATGTTTTTCTTTAGCAGGGATCTTCTGCAATGTAAATCACTTTTTATGATGAAGCCATTATATATGTTTGCCTCTTCCAAGAAATATACCTATCAAAAAAGCTGAGAATCTATGACACATTTAAGATTAAGCAAAGTCTGTTTAACAACAATTTCAGCGTTAGTACATTGCAAACTTTCATGCTGGCCTGGGAGCGAGAGAAAAACATAGAATGTGCCAGCTACATTTCCTCCCGAGCATGCTGTAAAAACCAGCTAAGGGATCCGAAGGTTTCAGTATTTTGTAATTGGGGCGATGGGCTGACAACCTGTGACTACAGCAATATACCTACAAATCTATCTTAAATGACCCTCAAAACTTTGTCAGATGTGGCGGAACGACCTTTGTTTAGGTCGTTTACGCTCTGCCTACCCAATTAGGCATAAAGGCGTGATTATATGAATGTATGTAGTGCACACGAATGCAGAACTAGTCTAGCTAGGCCAGCTTTTTTATAAAAACAACTTACCAAGACCAGATTTCCAAGTTCAAAAGGCCAATAGCAATTAACCAGTTATCACTATCCGGAACAAAGGAGGAAACAAACAAATAGTTGGTAGTCTTCTTCTTCTTCTTAGCGAATGGATTCTCGAGTCGAATGACCCGATGAGCACTGGTGACAGAGTTTTCAAACCGCCTAGTAGCACAGCTAATAGGCCACTGACATGGTTTGAGTAACGACCACTATCAAAGACAGCGACCGGGAACGACGGCTTAACGTGCCCTCCGAAGCACGGAATCTTTTTTTCTTTTCGGACAATTAAGTGATTCAGCCTGCAATGTCTTAACCAAACTGGGAAAAACCTCACTAAATGATAAATTGACAAATATGAAACTTCCCCCCTGGGAATCGAAACCAGGATCTCCGGATCGTAAGCCCATGGCATAATAGTTGGCAGTTATAAAGAACGATATATTTGAAAAACATTCCAACTCGTCTTAAAGCTTAGCTGCGCGGAGTAAATACAGTGTTTAGCAGTTCTTGTGTAAGTAAATAAAAAATCAAACATACTGCCGCCGAGGTCTAGCGGTCTCAGTCATGGGCTCACGACCCGGAGGTCCCAGGTTCGATTATCGGCGAGGCAATGACTTTGTGTTGTTGTTTCTAGTTTGGTTAGGACATTGCAGGCTGATCACCGAAAATAGGTGGGTGGACTAAATACCATATGTCTAAGCTTAAAATGGGACCGAGGCATGTAGGGAGAGCTGTAACTGCATCCGTGGTTTACTGGTGTGAGCCATGGGCTCCCGATCTGGAGGTCCTATGTTCAATTCCCAGGGGGGAACACAAAGTTGATATTTGTTTTAGCAATGTGTGATATTTTCCCCAGTTTAATTGGGATAATGCAGGCTGAATCACCTGATTGTGTGGAAGAAAAAAGATTCCGTGCTTCGGAGAGCACGTCGGTCGCTGTCGCTGTCTTTAATAATAGTCGTTATATCAGAAACCTATAAGGCGGTTTAAAAACGTTGACACCAGGGTTCATCGGGTTGATCGACTCGAAACCCACACGGCAGAGGAAGAAAGGAGAAAATGTGTCAAAAATGGCGTGGCAAGCCATGTTGGCAGCGTCAGTTCTTTTTATCGCCACATTCATTTAAAACTTCCATGCTTGCCTGGGAGCGATACAAATACATAGAATGTGCTAGCTGCTTTACCCCCCGGGCATGCTGTAAAAACCATCTAAGGGATCCGAGGATTCCAGTATATTGTAATTTAGGCGATGGGCTGACAACCTGTCACTACAGCAATATACCATCAAATCTATATTAAATAACCCCTAAAACTGTCAGACGTGGCGGAGCGACCTTTGTTTGGGTCGTTTGCGCTCTGCCTACCCCATTAGGGATAAAGGCGTGATTACATATATGTATGTAATTTAAAACTTTGACGTACTGCAGAAATAGCATTTAGTAAATATGGTGGGCAATTAGGGTACACAAGAGAGCGAGTCATCGGCCAGTGGTCACCAGTGACCATCACCGCCGTGGGAACACAAACACGCGCCTCGTTACCGCCTCTTGTCAACTTGAGATGGGATGCAGTGGAACTAGCGCCTCTTGGAATTAGCCTAAATTGGCTGTAGTAACTAACTACAGTTTGTAATAAGCAGTAAAACAGTTTTATTGGGAAATAAAGGAAGGTAGGTAGGTTTATATTATTTTATTCTTTTGGGTCTAAGCACGGATTTAGATAGGTTAGGTATTCAAATATTAATTACCTATATTAGACCCGATTAATTAGACCCAAAAGAATAAAAAATAATGTGTACAAAGCGCGAAAGTCTAAAACAAAAGTTAAGGTTTAGTCTATTTTAGCGATGCTACCTTGAAACGTGTATAAAAAAAAACGCAACTTTATCCTTTATAGCTTGCAAGGTACCAGTATGGAAAGCGTCTATAGTTAGTAATAGCCGTTTTGTTAACATGTTAAAAGTTTGAAGGGTTGATCATTACATGTTTTTTTTTGTTGAAATGTATTTAAATACTGGTTTCACAGATCATAATATTATGTCGCGACGCCAGTGGTATCTCAATTAATTTGTACCTTCAAGCACTCTCCGTTTTTGGTATGCAACTCAGATCAACTTAACTGCGCAGCCCACGAAAACTTGAAAGCCAGTTTATATTTTGTTTTTAATTATTTCCGTGACAATTATGGTGTTGGGATCATTTAAATTGCGCTACGTGGGTAATGAAACCGGAGAGTTTAAAAGTGTTTTGACTCACAACAGTACCTACGACAGTAAATTGCCTCAAAATTAGTGTAAATAGAAGGGATTAATAAGAGGAGGGGGACAAAACCTCAGGCAGGGAAGGTCCAATTACCGGAATGTCCACTAGGAGTATTAAATTCATTTCCATTAATGTCCATTCCCTGGATGTCCATTTCTCTAAACGTCCATTTCCTCAAACGTACATTTCCGTGTGAGTCCATTTCACGGTTGGTCCCATTACCGGAATGTCAAGTTTCTGGAATATGCCTAATGAAATCTTTGTCGCACTAGTTCAACTCCACACTCCACCTCTTTTTCCGGAACCTTCCAACTACTGCATTTGTCACCACTATTGTCATTCTAATTTCACCTTTATTACCATTACATAAGTTAGTCATCTCGTCATTGTAGATAGCTATAAAAGGTGTGCAATAAAAGGAGCTAATGAAATCTACAACCTGATTACCTGAGAATGCAAGATGGCTCCGAGATGAAGTGGAATAAAATTATGTCTATTCAAACGTGTTTAAAATTAAGTTTGAATTTAAACATACATACATATAATCACGCCTTTATCCCTAATGGGGTAGGCAGATCGTAGACGACCTGAACTAAGGTCATTCCGCCACTTCTGACCAAGTTTTGAGAGTTACTTATGATAGATTTGTAGTATGTTGCTGTAGTGACAGGTTGACAACCCATCGCCTAAATTTACAGAAACCCTCGGATCCATAAGCTGGTTTCTACAACATGCCCGAGAGGAAATGCAGCTGGCACATTCTATGTTTTTCTTTCGCGTGAGTGGCCTAATTACGAAACTATTTTTATCTGCGGGATTGAATTAATCGTTTTTAGAGTAAGTTTGAGTACCAACAACAAAATGACAATTTCTAATTTAACTGTTCTCATTATTAAAAGTATATTTGATTTATAATATACCTACCTAGATAGCCTTTCTTGCTGGACTGGGAGTGAGAGAAAAACATAGAATGCTGCATCCTCCCGAACATGCTGTAAAAACCAGCTATGGAATCCGTAGGTTTGAGTATATTGCAATTTAGGCGATGGGCGATCACTACAGCAATATACGTACAATCTCCCTAGCCTTATCCCGTATCTTATGTGGTCGGCTACCTAATCCAGGGGATTGAACAAGGGTACTGGTTTTTACACAGAGCGACTGCCATCTGACCTCCGCAACCCAGAAGGGAAACCAGACCCAATCCTAGATTAGGTCAGTGTTTTCAAGCCGCCAATGATTAGCACTGGCCTCTGATATGGCCGGAACCGGGACCAACGACTTAACGTGCCTTCCGAAGCACGGAAAAACGCATTGGTACATGGTGGGATTCGAACCACGACTTCGGAGGCAGCGGCCCTATCAACTACACCATCGGGCTCTCACCTACACCATCGGGCTCTCAAAGCAATATACGTACAAATCTATCTTAAATATCTATCAAAACTTTGTCATACGTGGCGGAGCGACCTTTGTTTAGGACTATGACGCTCTGCGTACCCCTATAAGGATAATGGCGTGATGTATGTATATATGTTTCAAGATAGAACGAACCAAATAACTTTCTCGTAAAAAACAAGGGCTGTTTTCGTCGGAGGTCCAAAACATATTTTTGTTTGGCTCATTTCAGGGTTAAAGATAAAATTAGGATCAAACACAGGTATAAATCACTACATAGTATAAAACAAAGTCGCTTTTTCTGTCCCTATATCCCTATGTATGCTTAGATCTTTAAAACTACGAAACGGATTTTGATGCAGTTTCTTTTAATGGATAGAGTGATTCAAGAGGAAGGTTTATATGTACAATACATGCATAATATAGTAGAGAATATGGCGGAGACGTCTTTTACGAGGCTGCCTTCCCCGCAAGGTATAAAGACGTGACTTTATGTATATGTGTATGTATTTTTAATTATAATTGCACATACATAATTGATATGTTAGATTTAATCGTTATTATGATTGATAGAGTCATTGAAACGACCTCGACAGTTTTAATGCCTAAATTTACAGATTAATATCCGTACATGCTACCATACATACATACATATAATCACGCCTTTATCCTTAATGGGGTAGGCAAAGCGTAAACTACCTAAGCAAAGGTCGTTCCGCCATGCTACCCTACGCGTATTTATTAATATTTAATTTACCTATTGCTATTTCTATTGACACTGAAAACCCATTTCGATATTTCAATATTGAGGTTATATTTCTTTTGCCTCAAATAATATATTACAATACAAAACGAAATTGTCAGGAAGTTGGTTATGCACGTTTCTAATCTGCACCTACGCATTATATTTTAAATGATCTAACGCAGGCTATTTCCGGCCTGTAACAATTTCCTTCCAGCTCCCCTCGAACCTCGAACCTCACTCGGACTGAGCGTTTACACACCATAACAAAACAATTTAGGCCTGGTTGAAGGAAAATTGTCTCTATTGCAGGGACTAAAAGAGTAACTAACTTAAAGGACTGCTGGACTGGGATTGATAGAATACTTCCATGCTGGAGTGGGAGCTATACGGTATGTAAGGGACGGCGTCGGACGGCGAGAAATTCTTTCAGGAAGTGAAAATAAATATTGGCTTTTCCATACAAAATGTCCACTTCGATCAGACAATTTGTATGAAAGCCTTCTTTTTTTTTTACTTCCTGAAAGAATTTCCTGAGTGCCGTTGACTGAGCAACCCCGATCAGTTTGCGGGACGCTGTCCCTTACACCCGATATAAAAACATACAGAGTTCCATCTGCTTGTCTTCTTGCCCTATAAAAGTTATTAGGGGGAGACGAGGGGGGACACCCTTTTAGGTACCCTACACCTACACTACACCTATTATAGCTGCAATACACATTTCTAAAATTACTCTCAAAACTTGCCAGACGAGCGTCGAGGATAAAGCCCTTTTACAAAGTCGAAGTTACTCTGCCTACCCCATAAAAGAGGACACGACCATACAGGGTGTAAAGGACAGCGTCTTCTTTTTAAGGAAATGAAAAAATACAAATGCTTTTCCGTACAAATTGTCTGATCGAGGTGGTATTTTTTTATGGCGGTATTTCTTTTTTAAACTCCTGAATTAATTTCCTGGTGAAAGTTGTTCAGTTTCGTTGACTAAGCAACCCGTATGTACAAGGATGTACGAAAAGTGTATCAAAGGTTACGTCTGGCTGTGGTTGAGTGTATGAGGGAACAGGCTCTCGGACAAACGTGATGTAGCCTTACGATTATCTATGCATGAGTTTTTATTTGTAAGGACCCCTTTATAAGCTATGGCAGGCTTTGTTGTGTATTGCAGTCGGTTATAATGTAATATTGTACAATACGGTTTGTTGTGCAAGAAACATATAAAAAAATATTAAAGACCAGAGGATATACAAATACCTACAATATTTTTACCATGCAAGCTTTCAAAGCTCTCTCTACTCATGAATGAACCGATTTGAAAAAATATTTTTTATTAGAAAAAGTATAGTCCTGTATTGGTCCCGTTTTTATTAGATTTAAGGAAGTCAGATCAGTATGATATAAGTAAGATCAGAATAAAAAAATATGATAAGTATACGTTAGACTCGATATTAAATACGCTCCAAATACAATGTTCAAGAAATCAAAACTTAAACTGCGTCTTCTAAAACCATAACACGATTACGTCGTATACGTACGATCCTTGAAAGCTAAAAAGCTTTAAGCTACAACACAAAACCGGTTTCTAACCCGCCGCCGCCGTTCGAGAAAGACAGACGTTCCTGTTTCTTTTTGGTTCAGTGATCTGAGTTTCCTTCTCACTCGCCTGACTGCGTAAGAGCGAGAGAACAAACTTTCTATTTAATAATACGCCAAGGTTTTAAATGAACGTGGCGAAAATAGGAACTAACGCCGCCATCATGGCCGCCGACGCCATTTTTGACAGTCATCCCGTCGTGCAGCGCCCCCGACCACTTTTATTTAGAGTTTTGACGTGATGTGCGTGTGTAAATCCGAAGATGGCCGAACACAGACGATGCGTATGCGACGAAATAAGCTCTACGTTACGAGCTACGTACGATAGGATACGCTTCGTGTGACGTTATTGTCCTATGACGTGAATCCATTGACAATAATGCGACTATTGTGACGAATTTGACGTGAAGAATGTGCCAAGTCATATCGATAAACTAGCGCATGTTCAATGCAACTTTGTACCAATTTACATAATCGCGGGCTTAAAGCTTGGGAAAGAGCTTTGATATAAATAAATAAGCAATTCGGTCAATTTAAATATGGTATCGCAACTTACCTGGAATTGGGGCAGATTCCGTTCTGATTCCATTACTTGTTTCGTATAAGGAGCATGTTATGGTCTTTGTTGGGGCCGGTCGGTGTGATTGCAAGCTTACAAGCAACTGTCAGTGGCGTCAGCTAGTACTCCTATACAGGCTGTAAATTAATACTGTATTTTGTATACGAATATTTCATACGAAATTGCAAATTAAATTGTAAATTGAAAATATTTTTTGTATGGAGAAGGCACGCAAAATTTATCGATTTAAATGTTTTGTTCTTTTAGCAGAACAGAACATGTGGTTTTAAGGATCTCAGTAGTTTTTTACACCCTGTATTGTATATTCTGTGGTGTCAGTTTGTCGGCGCGGGCGCAGGCTGGACGGAATGCGCTACGATTGACAGCGATCGTTAGTTTTCATTACGTTGAATGCAAAAGGCAAGTTTTGATCTCGAATTACTTTAGCTCAGTCAATAAAGTAAACACAAAAGGAAAGTAAATTAAGTGGAAAATAACAATAGTAGAATTATTTATCTAAACCAGTTTGAAACTTGGAGCAAGAGTCAACATTGTATTTTGTAGTGTCAAAAGTATTACAGTGGGGTACCGAAAGAACACTTGTGCCTACCAATATCTTTAAGACATTCTCAAAAAAACAGGACCTAATTAAAGTAAGTAATTTAGTTATATTCCATATTCTGAATTAATTTTATACCGACGTAATTATATCCTAACTACCGCCAAAATGAAGAAACGAAACTCATTAAGCACCATTTATACAACTGTCATTTTAAAAACAACGTTTCTTAATTAAAGGTTAGCTCGAATGCCACTGTGTCAAATATGAAATAATTGCGTTTTCGAGTAAATTATAATGATAACGAGTAAACCAGACGTTCTGTAGACACTAATTTGACTGGGATACGAAAATAGAATTAACCTCGTTGTTTGCTCCGTAGACCGTAGTGCTTCCAAATCTACAATTCTATGCTGGACTGGGAATGATAGAAACAAACATAGAATGAGCTGGCATACCGGGTGTAAGGGACAGCGTCCCGCAAACTGATAGGGGCTGCTCAGTCAACTAAACTGAACAACTATCAGCAGGAAATTCTTTCAGGAGAAGTAAAAAATACCATCCCATACCAAATGTACACCTTGATCAGACAATTTGCATGGAAAAACAAATTTATTATTTAATTTCCTGAAAAAAAATCCAGCTGGTAGTTAATTAGTTTCGTTGACTGAGCTTCCCCTACCGATTTGGGGGACGCTGTCCCTTACACCCGGTATTTCTTACAGGGAGTGCTGTATAAATTTATAGGATATTGGAGAACTGTCAACCTGTTACCAAGAAACTACTTTATTGTTATTATCTTGCAATCACCATCAGCAATTTTATTGTCAATCGTGTCGTGGCGCGATTTAGTAAACCTTTGACACTCCACCTGCTCCCTGGAGTATTGAGACGTGATTACGTACGTATGTACGAGTAAAGTAGACGTTATGAAGAAACAAACTGTCTGAAGTACGAATTTAGAATAACCTTGTTTCTGCTCCGTAGTGCTTCCGAATCTACACGAGCGCGTTTATGTCTTTTATACCGGAAAGTGGCATAAAGTCGGACAAATTTTGTACTCGTATTAAACTTAACCCAGATATGCCCGAATTACCTAATTTATTTATTTATTATTTGAGAGTAACAGGGAAGTACGTTTTGTGCAATGATTTTCGTGATTACTTTATCAGAAGAAATGAACTAAGCTTTTATGTAGGTACAACTATTACCATTTCATAAACTGTTAAATAAATAAAATAAACAATGCAATTAATTTGGCAATCACGATGTTAATATTTTTAAAATACGGAAATTTGGGAATTAACTGGGAATTAAAATGTACGGGCACAGAATATATAATAGTACTACATAGTATGGGGCCCAATTGATATATAGTGCCTCTAGATTCTAAAACATTCTACGAGGATTATTGCGGGTTATATTCCCGATTTGCCAGATATTAGGTCACCACCCTTGTCCCGTCGGTGCGTGAGACTGCCAGGGCCATAACAGGTATCTTCTGGGTGAGCTCGCTCCATCGTCGACTCTGTCACGGTCATCCCTGACCTTAGTGTCTAGTGTCAAGAGCAAACCCATTTCAAACGAATTATGATTTTTTACCTGATGAGGGCGCCACTTAGCCTAGGGAAGCCCCTTAACGTATGCGAGCTTTTAGGAAAGAAAAGGATGTTAAGGATTAGTTTCACTGCATATGGCGATTTAGTACGGAGTATTAAAATAATTGTATAAATCCGGTGTCACCAAGAAACGGTTCTGTTACATAATCTTTAAACATTCCTACAACTTCTACTTCCATACTGGACTGGGAGTGAGAGAAAAACGTAGAATGTGCCAGCTGAATTTCCTCCCGAACATGCTGTAAAAACCAGCTAAGGGATCCGAGGGTCCCAGTATATTGTAATTTAGGCGATGGGCTGACAACCTGTCACAACAGCAATATACCTACAAATCGATCTTAAATAACCCTCAAAAGTTTGTCAAACGTGGCGGAAAGACCTTTGTTTAGGTAGTTAACGCTCTGCCTTTCCCATTAGGGATAAAAGCTTGATTATATGTATGTATGTAATTCCAGTGTTTCCAAATAACTGTTCTGCTACATTATCTTTAAACGTTTCTACAATATACAGTAGAGCATTGCATGTAGGGACAACAAAGTAACGAATTAGGTCACCCTCTACCACTCCTCACAATATGAATAGTATTAAAACTTTTAATACTCACCTAGGGTGAGCTAATGCAAGTTTTTACCCGACTGCCTAAGAAGGGGGGATTAGTACCTATGTGACATTATTTTATTTACAAATTTCAGCCTCTAGGGTGGCGCATTCAGTAAGCCATTGGCGCTCTGCCTTCTTTGTAAGGACGCAATTATATGTGTGTATGTATACATCTTCCATGCTGGCCTGGGAGCTAGAGAAAAACATAGAATGTGCCAGCTTCATTTCTTCCCGGGCATGCTGTAAAAACCAGCTAAGTGATCCGAGGGTTTTAGTATATAGTAATTTAGGCGATGGGCTGACAACCTGTCACTATAGCAATATACCTACAAATCTATCGTAAAATAGCCCTCAGAACTTTGTCAGACGTGGCGGAACGATCTTTGTTTAGGTCGTTTACGCTCTGCCTACCCCATTAGGGATAAAGGCGTGATTAATTGTATGTATGTATGTATGTAAATAACTGCACAATATCAACCAACATATTATCTCCAAAACGTGTTTGTAGTATCTTCTCTTTTTGCGTAAAGCAGAGATATTATTTGTCGCGAATTCTCCAAGATACAGTAAGGATTAACTGAGTCTGCGATTAATTGATAAGGTGTCTCCCTCGCGGTTACGTGAGCCGCGTTAATAATGAACGCGTTCTTGCCGCGGCGACAGAAACTGAGTTTAGTATCCATTGAAAAATGTTTCTTTATCAACCTATGACACAGACATGAAATCACACATAACAAATTAATAAAATAAATAAATCATTTATTCACATAAGACAGCATGTTACACTTAATACAATAGTTCCCGCAAACAGTAAAATAGTTTGTTGGCAGAAATAGACTTCTTATATAATCAACGGAGCAGATAAAATTGAGTAATTTCAGAGACTTCAAAATGAGACTGTATAGAATATTTTGTTATTAATTTTAATCTGTTTGGTTACCTGCTCATAAAATTGAAGTAATATTTTCATTGAATATCAATTGTTTGATATTCCAGCTTTCCAAAAATAATCAAATAACTCAAGCTTCGCTCTAGGATTATTATAATATGTGAGATAGAATTTCACAAAAGGTACCGCTAGCGTTACTTAATCCAGGAAATTTGGTTCAGATTCTGGATACGAGGTTCTAGGAAGTATCGATCTACTTCCGCGAACCACAGGCTTGGGAAACCCTATGTAAATTCTAGTAAACTTTAAAGTTTTGCTACTTGAAAAGCTTTTCTGTATTGTGAACTGTTTATATTAGAATACAGTTTCCATAGTGGAGTCGTAAGAACTGTGGAATTACGCTACGGTCGTGGATTCGATCCAAAGTATTTCATACCTATTTGCGTGACTTAAATTTGCTTTTTCTTATTAAATTTAATCGAATAGTTTGCTTGGTCACCTGTTTGTCTATGTTCAGCCGGATAATCGGTGGTGGAAAAGATAATTGTTTTATTTTAAAACTCTGAACATCTATATTTTTAACTAGCTGTGCCCGCGACTTCGTACGCGCGGAGACACTGCGTGTTTTCCATACAAACTGAGGTACTTACTCAATATTAGAATGGTGATTTATTATATTAGGTTGCGTGATTATTTCTAACCTAGGCTGGATACCAGATAATAAATAAAACTCAGTGAAATAAAAAAGTCCCTTTAAGTTTCCTGCCTACCCCCTAAGTCAGGTGGCGTGATTATTTGTATCGTAACTTTGAGTTTAAGTAATGCTCAGTCAACCGAAAAAAGTTTAATTAAATCGGTAAAAAACGACTGAAATTCAATTTCCTGCGTACCTCCTAAGTCTTGAGGCGCAATTATTTGTATCGTAACTTTGATTTTAAATAATGCTTAGTCAAATATATATTTTTTCCATGAAATCGGTTAAGAAACAGCCAAATTTCAATTTCCTGCCTACCACTGAATTCAGATAGCGTGATTTTAGGTATCCTTAGTTGCAACCCGGGTAACACACAATTGAATAAAAAAAAGTCCCATCGAAATCGGTTCAGTAGTTCTGGCGTGATGTGGTAACATACAGAATGACAGGCAAAAAATCGAAAAAAAAAAACGTTTTGATCTTTATATCGTTATTAATGCATGCTGCAATTATTTTCTTGTAAAAATATTTAATGTACTGACACGACCCTTCTAGAGATTTATTATATGTATAGATAGATTTATACTCACAATTTGTGAAAACCAGAAAATAAGTCTTTTTTAAGACAGCAATGGATCCCGCTTGTCGCCTCAACGTGTCTATGTGCAAGACACTTTTAAGAAGATTCTCTCCGACCCGCGACCCCTGGCTCGGGTGTCATGACATTTAAATATAGCCATATACATTGCGGTTAATGCTCGCACGTTATTAAGGTTTCCGCGAACAACAACGGTGATAGTAACGTAATGCACACCTTTGACTCTGCGTTGTTTACAAACACAGAAATGCTATAAAACACCTAGGTTACATAAAATACTAGTTATTCGATTGTAGTTTGACCCGCTTAGGTATCAGGTTGATTTTGAATGGGAATATAATATTTGCCATACCATAAAAATCCAATATTAAATTCAGTTTTTTCATGAGGCTCGTTCGTGAAAACATAAAGTATAAAAGTGAGCCATAAAGTCAGGAGTGTATGCCCAATTTTTTATGTCTTAATATAAACAGTTGCAATGCATTTTTGTAAATACATTTTATTTTAGAAGCATTTGTCGAATATATTTTAATGTCACGGAAAAACGTGTTAATCCAGTGAGCAAGTAGCAAAGTGATATAGAGATAAGTTGAGTTGTAAAACAAAATACAAATCTCGAAAATCGATTTGTCCGTAATCATTTAAATTCGCGTCTTCAATTAGCATATAAAGGGCTAAAAATAAAGCTTTAGAAGTTTCCTCTACACCCAGAAACCCTGAAATGGACTGTAATTACATGTAAATAAGGAATAAGATCGCGAGAAGTGGCCCACCGAAGTTGCAGTGCCAGTAATCGCTAACATCTGACCTCGGGCAAAAGCGGCGTTGATATAATAATAATTCCATTATACTTCTGTTGCCCTGGTATAGTTTGAGGCACTTACAAGACATAGAATGGTACAGTCCGAGCATTGAAAAATTCAACCTTAAATTCTGTGACTGTAGGTTGGCTAATTTCCTTAACTTCTCCAAGAAGATTGCCCTTTACTGTATCTGCGGTCTAAGGTTACTCAGTAATGATTGCAATTTATGAACTTCATTGTAAAAAACATGAGAATGCTTTTGCTATTAATTCGTATTATTCAGAGAAGAAATGCTAGTCTCTGTTAAAAAGTCGTAGTTTTTTTTCCAGTTCCAGAGTTTAAGTCATTAATCATTCTATTCAAAGTTTTCCGGTTGACAGTCTCTTTCAAATTCAAATGAAGTGTTAATGTTATAAAGCGCTAAATATCAGAAAGCATTTTCGTCGTAGACGAAATCTTATTAGAAATTAATTAGAAACAGTCCTTCTTAAGTAGGTAGGTAAGTATGGTCAAAGGTTGAAAACGATACCTTAAAGAAAGATTATTAGAGAAAAACATACAAATAGAGAAGCTTTCATTTATATTGAACTAAATCAGCCTGACTTTGAGATGTACTTTGTGTAATACCTAATTACACAAAGATTTTAGTTTAGGTTGAGTTAGACCTGTCTATGGAGTTGCAGAAAACGTATAATATCCCATGAGATTAATTGGCAATATTAGTCGTGATTATTTAAATCAAATATTAATATTACGATTAAACAAACACGATCGAACCCTTTCATTAGTATTTCTAAATAAGCTACTTACCTTAATGTGATGTTACTAGCTACCTTAATGTGATGTTACTAGCCAAGTGGCGCCCCCAATAGTAAAAAAATCATAATTCACTAAAAACGCAGTGAATCGAAAAACCGGTCCAACAGAATCAAGTTATAGTAATTAACATAATTTAGATGAAGAAGATATTAGCGATTCATAACAGGACATTCGTAACAGGAAGAAAAATTGCCATTGGTGGGCGTTATTATAATTTTTTCTTACTGTTACTTCAACGAACTATGAATCGCTAATTTATAAGGTTCTAAATTACTTGATTCTGTTGGGCCGGATTTTCGATTCACTGCATTTTTAGTGAGTTATGATTTTTTTACTAATGGGGCGCCACTTGGCTAGTATCTTCACCGTAAGTAAACATATTACATTTACTTGTTGATATTGCTTACACTTCTATTTACTTACATCTTCATAACCTATATATATATATATAACTGTTTATTCGCTTTAGGTATTTGTATTTTATAATAGCTTACTCAATATGAGATTAAAATACTTGAGACACCGACTACGATGTAATGAAATAGGATAGTTATGTTATTAGCATACATACATACATATAATCACGCCTTTATCCCTAATGGGGTAGGCAGAGCGTAAACGACCTAAACAAAGGTCGTTCCGCCACGTCTGACATAGTTTTGAGGGCTATTTAAGATAGGATTCTAGGTTATGTTAATAGCATTCTAGGTTATGTAATCCTATATTCTAAACAAATAAAGACTTTTGAATTTGAAAATTTGAATTTAGCACTGCAAGAGAATGTGGATTCCAAGAACTGAACCAAGTTTACTAAGTGGGAAAATGCGAATAAGGACTATTCGATATTGCTATCCATATTAACAGAACAATAATACTCCTAACTTCTGTTATGATAAGTCAAATTTATAGTACTTTTGAGTCACGTCTGACACTTAAGGACAGCGTCCCGCAAACTGATAGGGGTTGCTCAGTCAATGACACTGAACAGTTTGCCGAAGGCTGTCCATTACACCTGGTATTTTGCAATTTAAATGACATCATCTATCAAACTTTGTAATTTTAGTTTAAGGCGCCATTGATTTTGTGTCTAATAGACTCTACGAGTGATATCTGTTCGGTTGAGCACCTATGGCAAGTAGGTTTACACTGAAACAAAGGGGCTCCGAAGTCCCGAAACATATCGTTGGATGACTATTTAGGTACACTGGTTTAAAAAGTTTAAATATTTTTCCATCGACATACATACATACATATAATCACGCCTCTATCCCTAATGGGGTAGGCAGAGCGTAAACAACCTAAACAAAGGTCGTACCGCCACGTCTGACAATGTTTTGAGGAAGATAGATTTGTATGTATATTGCTGTAGTGACAGCTTGTCAGCCTATCGCCTAAATTGCAATATATTAAAACCCTCGGATCCCTTAGCTGGTTTTTACAGCATGCCCGGGAGGAAATGCAGCTGGCACATTCTATGTTTTTCATTCGCTCCCAGTCCAGTATGGAAGAATTCCATCGACACATAAAGAAAAATATATTGATATTATTATTTAATCCTAAACTAAATACATCTATTCACTATTATCTTTGCCGGGTATAAGGGACAGCGTTCCGCAAACTGATAGGTTGATCTTCCACCAGGAAATTCTTTCCGGAGAGAAATTTGACCTTCCCATACGAAATAACCACCTCGATTAGACAATTTGTATGGAAAATGTTATTTTTTTTTTTTTATTTCCTAAGAAAAAATCTTGCTGATAATTATTCAGTTACGTTGAATGAGCAACCCCTGTCATTTTGCGGGACGCCGTCCCTTACACCCTGTATAATTCTGTATACTATTATGATTCTACATTGCCATAGCCGATATTGACTCGTGTAATGATAAAAGTAGTTGAACTTGGCCCGTAACCTTTGTAAGTGATTGCAAGTAGAGCAGCTGCCTACAGCCTACTCAGCTATACAGGGTGTAAAGATACAACTGCGTTCCTTTAAATCACATGTTCTACTAATAAAAATAATCAATTTTCCCAACGCACAAAAATTTAACTTGAAATTTAATTTTACGGACGTACATTTTAATCACACTCTTAACAAAGGTCTGACAAAGTTTTAAGGGTTATTTGAGATAGATTTGCAGGTATTTTGCTGTAGTGACTGGTTGTCAGCCCATCGCCTAAATTGCAATATACGAATACCCTCGGATCTCTTAGCTGGTTTTTACAGTATGTCCGGGAGCAAATGCAGCTGGCACATTCTGTTTTTGTCTCGCTCCCAGTCCAGCATGGGAGAAATGAAATTTTTCTTGTCCATACTAAACTGCAAATAAGGAGAGCATATTTTTATTAAGAAGGCATTTTTTTTATTTGTCCTTTGATAAAATTGTCTGGTATGAAAAGGAAAGCAGTAGGTAGCTAGGTATTTTTTACACTCTGTATGAGTAGCCTCCATAGTAGGTAACGTTAATCAGTATCGCGCTATTGATCAGTGTTACTACTGTTTGTATTGTGTATTTAGCTAAGATAATTATCTTTTCTACGAAAATCTATTCTAGAATAGGTTTTTTTTTCTATTTGACCTCGCCAATCACATATCTTGTTTATTTCTTGATGTATTATTAGATTTTTTGTCTTTGTTTGTGTTATCTTTTGTTAGTGTTATCCTATCATAATAATGCTATTAATTTTAACTTTACTACCCTTGTTCTGAAATACAGCCGTAAAAAGATACATACATATAATCACGCCTTTATCCCTAATGAGGCAGGCAGAGCGCAAACGACCTAAACAAAGGTAACAAAATTTTGAGGGTTATTTAAGATAGATTTATCGGTATATTGCTGTAGTAACAGGTTTTCAGCCCATCATCGCCTAAATCACAATATACCGAAACCGTCGGATCCCTTAGCTGGTTTTTACAGCATGCTCAGGAGGAAATGCAGCTGGCACATTCTATGTTTTTCTCTTGCTCCCAGGCCGGAATAGAAGAAAAAAGATCTTTTATTTTTAAACCAATTTTATATGTAGAAAACGTTTTCCTATTCTCATCCAATTCTATCCTAACAGGGGTGGTACTAGCAGCACTTATCTGCAATCGGAAACGATATAAATTCACCAGATAGATACCGACATCGGGGTTCTAACGTAAGCGTAAAGTCAGAAAGCTTTCTTAAAGCTCAGTGAAATCTTAGACTTCACTATCACTACATAGTATAAAACAAAGTCGCTTTCTCTGTCCCTATATATGCATAAATCTTTGAAACTACGCAACGGGTTTTGATGCGGTTTCTTTTAATGGATAGAGTGATTCAAGAGGAAGGGTTATATGTATAATACATGCATAATATAGTAGAGGAACACTGATGATTTCCGTGCGAAGCCGGGGCTGGTCGCAAGTGTATTTATAAAGCGATCTCAACATTGACAGCAACATTAAGTATTTGACAGATCACATTGTACTGAAATGACATTTCTGATACGAACTCAAACTAGCTGTCAGTCTCAAGTGCTGTTTATTAATACGGACCTTAGATTCAAAGTGGACATGAAGGAAAACGAACTTACACCAACAGATGCCAAAGAGCGCAGCAAAGTGGAATAGAAGAAGCCGGAGAGTTGACCCAGTAGTAGGATGGGAAAACACTAAGGCGAAAAGCCCTTTTTAAAAAACCTACAGGATATAGTACTTAGTAATACATACATACATAAGTCACGCCTCTATCCCTAACGGGGTAAGCAGAGCGTCAACGACCCAAACAAAGGTCGTTCTGCCACGTCTGACAAAGTTTTGAGGGTTATTTAAGATAGATATGCAGGGATATTGCTGTAGTGACAGGTTGTCAGCCTATTGCCTAAATTACAATATACTGAAACCCTCGGGTCTCTTAGCTGGTTTTTACAGCATGCCCGGGAGGAAAAGCAGCTGGCACATTCTATGTTTTTCTCTCGCTTCCAGCATGGAAGTTTTAGTAATACAGTGTTCTAAATAATATATCATAATTCTTCTTTTAGGTTTTAGTATTTTATCAAGATTTTCGTTCGGGGTTTGAAGTACTTTTTGAAATTATAGAGCGATAACTTAAATAAATATAAATAAAATAATATATTTACTTAAATTAATATATTTACGTGGGTGCCCCCATTACTTATTAGTAATCTACTCAGCAGTTAAAATATAAGTAGGCCACGAACCACGAAGCAATGAGTTTAAGTCAATGGCATTAGTAATGTACGGAGACCTCACAAGTGTCGTGCCGAATATTCAATTATCAAGTGTGGGCTTCCATAAAATATTTCCCCCTTGGCTTACAGATGGTTATGTAGGTTGACCGGCTTTGTCAAAGAACAAAGTGATATCAGACTGAAAAGGTTTTGAAATAAATTCGTATCGAGGTCACTACGCATGTTTTGTGGGTTCATGTTTATCGGCAGGATAATTATTGAACTTACTTATCAGGTGCTGGGCTGATTCATGTTCTTTAATTAATATAAACATACATACATATAATCCCTCCTTTATCCCTAATGGGGTAGGCAGAGCATAAACGATCTAAAAATAGGTCATTGCGCCACGTCTGACAATTTTTTTAGGATTAACCAAGATAGATTTGTAGGTATATTGTTGTAGTGACAGGTTGTCAGCCAATCGCCTAAATTGTAATATACAGAAACCCTCGAATTCCTTAGCTGGTTTTTTCAGCATGCCCGGGAGGAAATGCAGCTGGCATATTCTAAGTTTATCTCTCGCTTCCAGTCCAGCATGTAAGAATATTAATACTGTATGATTTTTAGTCCATTGACGCTCTATTTGGTCCGCAAGTGCAAAGCTTGTGGTAATATATTTAGATAAATAACTAAAGAATAGTATTTATACTTGAGACCTTTAAGAGCTGAATTATAAAACATTACTTGGAACAAATTACTATCTGATCATTAGTTTTCCTTCACTTTTATCCTGTGCTATAAATACTGTTGCTGTCATTTCCTTCGTCTAGTTCTGATTGTAGTTTGCATTATCCTATGTTCCATTAGCTTATGTATTAGTTTATTTTACAATATCTATGTAGTAGCTTGTACTTAGTTTATGCATTATATGTAATGTATTTAGGATCCATATTTGACTAGGTTTGCTATGTATGATTTGTATTCTTACGTGTAATACTTTATTATTTTTATGTTATGTTATGTATTTATAAGTATTCTAATGTAAAACTATGCTAATTAAACAAGAAATTATAAATAGAATATTTCATCCACCGCGCATGAGTGGGATAAAAAATAAATTAAGAAAGCCTTTAGTTACAAGGATTTGGCCAAATTACATCGTAAAAAATATTCTTGAAGCTAGTAGAGCTTCAATAGTTAGAAAATCATATCATAATCAGAATCATTCTTTATTGCAGTATAACAATTAATAAGGTACATTCATACGAGTAGTCTTCTTCTTAGCGAGTGGATTCTCGAGTCAAACGACCCGATGAACCCTGGTGTCAGAGTTTTTAAACCGCCTAATAGCACATCTAATAGGCCTTTGACATGGTTTGTGTAACGACCACTATCAAAAACAGCGACCGGGACCAACGGCTTAACGTGCCTTCCGAAGCACGGAATCCATTTTCTTCCAGACAATCAGGTGGATTCAGCCTGCATTGTCCTAACCAAACTGGAGAATATGTTACAAAGTAATAAATAGCCAAATATCAACTTTGTGAATCGAACCCAGGACCTCCGGACCGTAAGCCCATGGCTCTGACCACTAGACCACGGAGGCAGTTATACGAGCAGTTATAAGTATTTTGTAACTAATATGAGTAGTTATATGGGTCTTATATAAATGAATCATGATACCCCGTTAGGGCATATAAATTTTGCAGCAGAGGACACTACTATTCACAATTTTCAACTCCAATAAAATATTGAATCGTAAGTATTTAAATATTTAAAAAAGTAGTTAAACTGTTCAACATGATTTAACTTACAATTGAAATTTAGTAGTAATACGTATTTGAGATCAACGCTATCGTAAATCATTCGCAGGAAGGTAACAACTAGAACAGAATACAAGAAAATGTATATCAAAATAAGATGTTACAGGAATAACCTAGTTTATACGATATGTAAAGTAGTTTTGAGAACTGTGTGTTCTATTTGCTTTGATACTCAAGATTACAGGAGAGCTAAAGGAAAAATAAAATCAGAAGCTAACCTAACAAGTATTGCATCCCATACGAGGAAAATACATATTGGAACAAGTTCTGAGAATCTGAGACGTCCGTAGGTAATAAGCTTGTTTTTTTATTTACTCATTTATTGAAGTACAAATTAGTGCTAATTTACCTACTTGTAACTTTTTTTTCTTATCTTATCTTATGTAGCCGTTATGTGTCCTATTTTACCTTAATTTCTTAAAATAATTTTACATACATACATATAATCACGCCTTTATCCCTAATGGGGTAGGCAGATCGTTCCGCCACGTCTGACGGAGTTTTGAGGGTTATTTAAGATATATTTAAGTATATAGCTGTAGTGACAGGTTGTCAGCCCATCGCCTAAATTGCAACATACTGAAACCCTCGGCTCCCTTAGCTGGTTTTACAGCATTCCCGGGAGGAAATACAGCTGGCACATTCTATGTTTTTCTCTCGCAAACAGTCCAGTATAAAATAATTTTAGAACTTGTAATTTGCTTATCGACAAGCATCGTTAATTAATTCAGAGGTGTGGTCATAACATTACAGGTAACATACATAACATTTAGCTATTAGGCATCTCTCTTTTTCGCTTTTGCAAAAGAAATTAAAGAGATTTTCAGATTTTGCTTGTAAACGATATTTTATTTAGAAACTAACGACTCGGCCCGGCTTCGCACGGAAATCATCAGTGTTTCTGTACTATATTATGCATGTATTGTATAATACATTCATAATATATATATGTATATAAACCTTCCTCTTGAATCACTCTATCCAATAAAAGAAACCGCATTAAAATTCGTTGCGTAGTTTTAAAGACCTAAGCATACAAAGGGATATAGGGACAGAGAAAATGACTTTGTTTTATACTATGTAGTGATAATAATATGTCAGACTCGATGTCATTGTGTTGTACGTAGTACATCGCGATTGTTCTAATTCGGCGTGTTATAGGGCCGTATTTATAATTAGCTCTCATGAGTGACGGTGAAATTGAGTTCGTATCAAAAATCCAATTTTAGTACAAACTGGCCTGTCAAATCTAAACTTAATATAGCGATATAGCTTTCAAGTTTGATATCGCTTCATAAATACGAGCCTTAAATATGCAAGCATGAAACCTTGACTATCTATGGGTAAGTATCGATCGTTACATGACCTACTACACTCGAGACTTTCGACCTAGTGATTGGTGTCAATTCATGGAAATGCGAATGACGCGCCACTATGTCCAGAGTCCTAAGTCATTCGCAGAACGTATCATTCGCATAATTTACCCTGTGCAAAAAAACGTATACCTACTACCCACCAGGTGTAAGGGACAGCGTCCCGCAAACTGATAGGGGTTGCAGTCAACGACACTGAACAACTATCAGTAGGAATTTTTAATTTAGTAAGTGAAAAATAAAAAGCTTTACCATACAAAATGTTCACATTTTCAGTTTGCGGGACGCTGTCTCTTACACTTGATATATTTGTAAAATGTACCACAAGCAATTCAATGCCAGTTTGGGGTTCAGTCACAAAAAAAAATATCGATTTCAACTAAAAGTTCTAATTTTAGTTTTAGTTGTAACTTCTAAGTATGTAGTAAAGTAAAGTACATTTTACGAATTGTACGTTTGCGTATGGTTCATTTTACGAATTGTACGTTTGTGTATTGTACATTTTGCGAATGAGTACAGTCCCGTCGCCACTCGGACATCACTCCAACGCTCCAACTGATATTTACATCTGAAACGAGCGGATGACAATGGAAGATAGCGATTGAGCGCACAATCGGCCCGCTTCCACTCATTCAACCAGTTTGATTCGCTCAATTATACTGCTCATTTGTTTTGATTGGCCCAGTTTTTCTGAGTCGCTTTTGTCAATTAGGTACGACACTGTTATAGTATCGGAACTTTGCTCTACTGGTATTTAGGTCTTCGGGAACTTCTTTTATGGAGGGCGATACTAAATTCGGACAATGGTAGCTACTCGCCGAATCGATAGCCACGCTTCTCAATAACGAACCAATGAGACTTTATAAGAGGCTATCGTACGCTCCCTCGGACATTAAGCGTGTCATTTAGAAACACTGGAGTGGTTTATGGAGACAAGCAATCACGGTACCATGTAGGCCCGGCTTAGGAAAGCCTGTCGTTACACTCGCCATCTATGGACTGAAGTCGATTCTTTATAGGTACTTTTAATACTTGCCAAGGAAAGATTGAATTCATTGCCCGCTCTTTTAAACTGACTTGAACACTTAAACGAGTTAACGTTTCAACAAGCTTTTGTAAGGAAAAGAAAAAGAACAAAAGCTTAAAGGGGTCTGTTGTAATGTCACAGGCAAGTTGCAAAAGTTTTATTAAACAGAGGCCATACCTCGAACTCTTGTGTTTGCAAACCAGGGCACAACTGGCCAGACTTGTACAATATTTGTGGGCCATTTATGTTTTATCACTGTTGAAACCGCCCGATCTGAACAAATAATGTTGTACAAGCATCGGCCCTGTCGCAACACAACTCTTATTAACGATCATAATCAAAGTTAATAATATAAAGTAGACCATGATACACTATTTCATCATGACACAACAAAAGAAAGTACCAAACTGTAGTGTGTAACATTGTTATTGTTACCGAGATAATGCAAGACACTTTCACACGAAAGTAACTAAACTTCTAACACTTTCATGTTTAGAAAATAATAATTTCTTCCAAAACAAACACAGCAAAAGTTGCTTGACAAAACGCACACAGTAACATGCGTGAGTACCAACCTACCATTTATTTATCTAACGGTCAATCCTCTTAAGAATACGTACAATCACACAATGCTCTTAACAAAACATTCTTTTCCATTGAGCTACAGTCTACTCTACAGTATGATTAATTAAAAAAGCTGTGTCCCGCCGTATATGAACAAGACCGGTCTCATTTCCTGTGAGCTCATTTATCTACATAAAAATATAAAAAACGTGAATAAATTGTACTATTTTTCATCCACTAGATTAAATCACAGTTTTTGCTTGTACAATACGATCGTTAAGACAGTCAGCTTTATATAGGTAGGTACTCTACCTACGTGTACCTTGGACTGATTAATACTGCGCGCGGCCAATTGCTCACCGCACAAAAAGTGGTTAAAGCTCTCCCAGGCATCATTGTCGTGTCGGCTAGAACAATGGGCATCGCGTGACAGGCCTCCGCCGAGACAATACTCTGCATAAAGAAAACCTGCCTTCGCGAAACGTGAGCGTAAGTTTCAAGCCAAAAAAGTCGTGACGTTGTGAGGCTGACATAAATATCACATGGAATGGGTCTGCTTCTTTTCCATTGTGGTTCAAGAAACTATTTTTGCTCGAACACGTAATTGCTTTGGCCATACAGAGGAATATAGTAGCGTTATCAAATCTCCATCGCGCACCAAACTAGATCTTGTTCCGACTGTCGCTGGTTGCGGAGGTGACAAATTCAGCTTTCAAGACTTCTTGTTAGTTGAAATGAAAGGCTGTTCCGTGTGCTGGCGCTCGCGAGCGGTGCGGCACAGAACGATGTCGTTTAGAGGAAGTGGTCTCATCCAATTAAGAGCATGCCCGCTGGATAGCTTCCAGCGCTTCTGTCGTTTTTGTAATTGTCTTCTCGCGTTTTTCCCCTTTTTACATTTGCGACATCGAGGAACGCCTCCTCAGTTTTATTATAAAGGTTTTGCGCTTTGATACTTGAGGCTGTTTTAATTTTACTATTCTTTTAAATTAAAAGTAGACACAATAAAATTAGTTTCCTTTCTTATCTTGTCCTGTAAACAACTAACAACAATCTCATTTGAAAATAAGGGTCATGTCGTGCCAGACAGGGAGCAAACAGCGGCAACTAGTCAAAGAACGTTCCAATATACGTGCGTGGTGTGATACTTAAGATAGTTTCGGTGCGAGTGGGTGTGTGAATGTTGGCATCAAGCAGATCAAAGGAGCACCCTCTCTGTAGCGCTTGGAGTATGCAAATGAGGGAATACTGGTGCTCCGTCGGGACCTGCCATTGTCATCACACACGTCTTCTCATAGTCGTGTAAATAACTTCTTTGATTCATCAGTTTTCCCTAATATGTAGAAAAAGAGAGTCCACATACCGTTTGTAGTAATATCTTACGTACACTCCAGCTCTTTATTCCAGCCTTAAGATTATAAATAAGAAGTTATGACTGATCTCGAAAGTTTATATCGCTTGCCATTCTTTGATGTTTCTTTGAGGTGTGAATTGCGAATCCAGTCTAGAAACGATTAATATAATACTTTGAAGATTCTTATTTGTTTTAACTTCTTCTAAATCTTACGTTTGTATTTATACCATTATTTCAACCCGATAATAATAATTGTATTCTTCTTCTTCTGTCGAGTGGGTATCGAGTCTATGAACCCTGGTGTCAGTTTTTTTTTAAACCGCCTAGTAGCACAACTATCAGGCCTCTGACATAGTTTTTGTGTAACGACCACTATCAAAGACAGCGACCGGGACCGACGGCTTAACGTGCCCTCCGAAGCACGAAATCTTTTTCATTTCCGACAATCAGGTGATTCAGCCTGCAATGTCCTACCCAAACTGGGGAAAAATTCACAAAGTGATAAATTCTCAAATATCAACTTTGTGTTTTACCCCCTGGGAATCGGACCCAGGACCTCCGGATCGGGAGTCCATGGCACTAGCCACTAGACCACGGAGGCAGTTAATAATTGTATCATAACATAACATTAAATTATTCTTCTTACTTATGTATGCAGGTTGATATCTTCTGACAGAGACAGCATAATAAAGTGGTTATTCAAATTAGATACCAAAACTATCATCATAACATGGAGTAGTCTCTATTTAAGAATAGATTTAATTTCCATAATCAAAGCTTTACGTAATCATTTGAAATACGTCTTTTATTTGTTTAAAAAGATGAGATGTAATTTTATACATTTGAAAGTAATTTACTGTTTTGACGACATTTTTGTATAATCTGTATACCTAAAACACTCGGTTTATTATCTCTGGCATGGAATACTGATCGTTCAGTGAACTAACAAGCGAAAGAAAAAGGAGATTAGGTAGATGAAAACAAACGCAGCTGACACCAGAATCTTAATGGCACTTTCTTCGACACGTGTGACAAAAACTAACCTAAATCCGTCCACAATGGCGACGATAGCGAGTGTAGTAATAAAGCATTAATCTAGGCAGACACCGTTAGTTCCGAGCTCGCAAACCCGGGTCGAACTACCATGCTACAACACCATTTGTACCCTATATTGATTCAGGACTCCTAAATAGGTACTGAAATATTTTTGACACGTGTGACAAAAACTAACCTAAATCCGTCCACAATGGCGACGATAGCGAGTGTAGTAATAAAGCATTAATCTAGGCAGACACCGTTAGTTCCGAGCTCGCAAACCCGGGTCGAACCACTATGCTACAACACCATTTGTACCCTATATTGATTCCAGACTCCTAAATAGGTACTGAAATATTTTTGACACGTGTGACAAAAACTAACCTAAATCCACCAACAATGGCGACGATAGCGAGTACAGTAATACAAAATTAATCTAGGCGGACATTTAGTGCCGTGCTCGCATACTCGGGTCAGTCCATTTTACATCAAAATATTTAAATCAGCAGCAGTAAAAGTTAGCCAAAATTCGAAGTCATTCGCTATAAAGTATAGAAATCAAAATTTTGACACTTTAATCTAAGCAGACACACTACATTTTTTCGGGTATACTGCAAATTGTTGTCTCTCCACTTAAACAGTGAATGGTACTTAACCGTGTTGTGGTCTTTTTTTTTCAATCTAGCCCTATATCATAATTAGGCACCGGAAGCCCAAAAACAATAAAATGGCAATGTAACTTTGAAACTTGAACAGCAGAAGAAACAAATATAAGTAGAAACTTAACATTTTGTATTTAAAAATAGTTCCTATTTAAAATTATAATAGTCGAAACATTTCGTTGCAAAGGGCAGTAATAAATGGATCGCAGTGGAACAACCCGCAAGCAGACTCGTGCCAAATCTCTTCATTAAACTGGTTAGACAAGGCACATCCCGTTGTTTACTTACTACTACAAGATAAGTATACTTATATAATAAATGATGTGTGTCTGTCTGTGAAGTTGAATAAACGCTCGTATGTATGAAGTTGAAATATTAGTGTTCTAAAGGTAGCTAAGCATTCAAAGAGAGTAATTTAGTTAAGAATAACTTAAACTAGACGAGAAAGGTTCTTATGTACTTCTTAGATATTATTATAACTTTTTAAACACTCGCGATTATTTTCACTCAACTGAACCCATTGAACCGCGCTCGCGACCACGACTCGTGAAACAGAGCCGAAACGTCGGGATAAAAGGTAGTAATGCCTATGTTTTACGTAAACACTTAAGTTGACCAGTTTAAAATAGTAAAATTCTTTCATATTATGTACTAAGTGATAGGTATTGGTATTATAAATACTATACATTTTCTTATATCCAATGTCAATGACACAAACTTTTATAATTTGGCCGTAAAAATGCGTGTATAATGTTGTTATGCTCGTCATAGCAGGTCGAATGTATGTCACAGACATTAATTTAATTTATGCTTTCTTTTTAATATAAATTGTATGGTACTTATGTCACCTTACTTTGAATTGACGAATTTATACCATTACTCAATTGAATATACGACGCACGACGTGAAAGTCATTCGCCAATGTGACTTTCAGTCTAGAGCTACTTGACTCATAAATAAATTTCAAACTATATAAAACGTATAAGTTTGACTAGCAACGAAAACACTTCAGAATTCTAATGTCCCAAGGTGGAATCAAAGACAGAAAAGCAGCAATACATTTCAAATTAAGTTACGTAGATATATTTTTTTCTAGGTTTTGCTGAGCTCTTGTTAGACGACAAGCACGCAGATGCATACAAATGCGTAAGAAAAATTATGTACCTACCCTTTATCCAACATGTTAAATGGCCGCGTTGCATATGTATTCAACGTTGGTCATCGGCCTATTGTTTTTGAGCGTATTACAATCCAAAACATAAAAATTATACGCTCATTCGTACGCTGTAGAAGTGTCAGAGATTTGAATGCAGCCGGGAAGCGGCGCTAGATGGTCGTCGGGCGCTAAGCGAATGCCAATGTGCAATTATATTTAGCGTTCACCAATTATTTGCACGCCGAATTAATAGAAACTGTGTCACGTCGACAGGCGGCGGCGGCTACAGGCGGCTTGCCTGTGCTAAATTGCCGCCAGACTAAACACCCACTTCGTTATCAGTCGGCTAGAGGCTCTTACACAGGAGCCGCGGTCCTCCACGAAAACTACACCTTTATAAATTACGTCGTGGCGACAAGAACAGAATACAAATTAAACCCGACCTCGATTTTAATCTACAGGCTATTTTGGTACCACAGATTTCAGATAAAGAACCCAAGGGATCGAGCATAATCCAAATTTCACTATCACAATAACGCAATCCCAATAGGGAAACTAATCAGCTGACAAAATTCTACTGATTGGCTGCACTCGAATAGTGTAATGTTGAATGGCCATTTGGAATATCAATATTTACATAAATGTGCCAGTTATGTCAGAGTCATTTGAATCGCAATGAATCGATGTGTATAGAACTCTACTTTTGCACAATGGAACTTGATGGCAATATCTTCGACATTAATCATACTTCTTTTGTTACATCCGCACAATGTAGTTTACCATACAGTAATAAAGATACCAGTGGTAGATATAGGTCCTCTACCAACTAGCTGCTATAGACTAAAAAGTAAATTTACGTATAAACAGGACACTAAATAGTAGCAGAAACTTATTTATTGATTCGTCCTGCCTCAACATTTTGGCGTGAAAATATGGTCGCGACACAGACGGCCTGCATTTATCTGTTACTCGCTTTGGCAGCAGTCCATTTGTCAGCATCGACTTCGCCTGCGCCCTCTCCCGAACAACAAGAGCAATGGATACTATCGGAATATTGATTGTACGACTTTCACAACCGTTATAATGATTGCGAATACTTAGCGCACCATTTATTATGGGAAATGCGATGTTATCCAGCGGTTATTATGCTAAAAGTTCGTAATGGCACAAAACAACGCTAAACCATTTAAATTTAACATCATCGTAATTGCTTGTTATTTAGATAACATCAAATCGGAGAGCAGTCCAAAACATTTTATGATATTCCATTACGTTTAGCTTTCACCTAGGCTTATTTGGTTAGTGCCTTTTTTGTCATTGAGTACCCAGGAAATAGATTTCTAAGGTCTTGTAGATAAATCAGAGATGCATGTAGAGCCGCCCACACAAATCGATGCACTAATCACGGGTGGTGCGTTAGCGTGAAAGCCTGCGGGGATTCGGGACAGCGAGGAGGCTGCGGGACGGGCGGGGGGTAGAGGCGCACGAGTTGCATATTGATGCAAGCGGGAGGGGACGGAGATACCGCTACAATACCTTGTATTGCCAAGTTTGTTCTTTCAGAGCTCTTAGCCGTTCATCTTTTATTTATCATCCTGCCGCTTCTTAGTGTTAATTAGAAAGTGTGAAGACTTAAATCTCGTTCTTTTACTTACATTTGCACCTAGAAAGGTTCCTCCCAACGTAATGCTAAACTAGCGAGGGATTCATGATGATTAAGTCACAAATATGGATTAGGCACGCGCGATATTATCCCACCTCTTTTTAGCTGTATCCCACGAGTTAATCCGATGAAAACACGGCTTAAACGCGGTTAGCTTTATTTCCTTTTTACCAGCTTTTGGCACCTATCACTTCGACATGGAGTTGGCAACCAAGCGCCTGCCACAAAACGGGGCTCACCGCACTTTGGACGCGCGCCCGATCCACGACATCACTCCTGCAACCTCAACAACAATCCTGTAAATACTAACAGCTAGAGGGCTTGGGTTTAACGTCCTGCTCCGTGCGTGGAACACAGCCAAGCTATAAACCGTCATGTTTATACCAGTCCGCAACCGGCTGTGCACACCTACACCCTACACTTTGACTGCACTCAGGGCGAGTTTACATGTAACTTTAAATCAAATGAAAGTCAACGTATGTTATGACGAGTGTCTTAAGTGTGCGTCCTCTTTAATCATTGTTGATTCTGGTCTAGAAGGGCACACTTGCACTACATTCGTCTAGACACTTCGACTTTCTCTCTTTGGTGTGCGTGTTTATTTAGGACACTCTTTGAAAAGATTTCACACAATAATAGTCTCAAGGTAAAGGATAATGTGTAGGTGGTTTGGAGCTAATTTACTTACTAACTTTGCGAAAGATTCCATGAAACATTTTAGGAGTGTAGCCTGTCAGGTTGTCAGACATTTCAAGGTAGCTGAAATCCTGTGACCTGCTCGTTTGCGCTGTCAACGGATTAACAAGCCTTTTGAAGCCGTTATGTTCCTAGTTGATAAAATGTCACTCGCGGTCACCATCCTGGCTGTACAAACACAGGTAGAAATCCACGTGTTGAGCTGTTATACAGCGAGTTAGTGGAGGTTTTTGTGTAAAATCCTCCTAGAAATGTTCGTATATAGACGATGTGTTTGTGCCATCTCAAGGACATGAGAGTCAGCGAAATTTACTAGTACATGAGATAATCTACAGTCTCAAGATACAATTAGGTATTTGGTTATAATTCTCTCATTTTCTAAATGAACCAAACGTCCACTGTGAACCATTCTTTAACTTAGGCAGAGTTTGTATACAGATGAGCCCACATTGCGACATACGACTGCTAAACGAACGGCAAATAAAAGAAAGCTGTGGGGGCGGATGGACGACAAAGGTTTCAATTTAAATATTTTCAATACTGATATAATAGGTGTCTGGCTGATACCGGCTCGTATTGTGTCAGTAACGAGACTATTGTTCTAGGGGATGTTAGAGGTGCCATTGGACCAACATTGTGCGTCCGGTGAGTGTTTTAATATCATCCGTTGGTGTAACAAAAAGAAGCTGATGTAAGTTGTTAAAGAGAAACATTCACATAGCAGCGACTGGGCAGTAATTATAATAAACTTAAACATTACTCAGGAATAACGTAAAATCTGTTACATATCCACACTTACATAAAATCATGCCTTTATCCTTAATGGAGTAGGTTGGACATCAACGACGAAAAGAAATGAAGACTGATCGGCTTACTTTTTTGTATTGAAAGAAGGGTTAGCCCTCGTCGTTAAGATCCTCGTATAGGATCGAACCTTCCTTTTAATACAAACACGTAAGCCGATCAGTTTTCATAACGAAAAGAAAGATACAACGCCGCAACTTACAAGTGATGACAGGTTGTCAGCCCTAGCATGCCCGGGAGGTGGAGGAAAAAGAATCTGGCACATTTTGTTTTGAGCTCCTCCCAGTCTAGCACGGATGTAAAAATTTTTTAAAAAAATTCTTCTACTTGGAAATCAATATGACCTTTAGAGATCCATCTACCATTTAGTGGATCTTGATTGAATTAATTTTAATCTTCATCCCGGCCTGTAGAGAATACCTTGTTATCCAGATTGTCTCGATTCATTGAATTTATTACGATTATAGGGTCCGACCCTATTATACGTGAATAACAGGACAATACCTTTCTGCAATTCACCAGACCCTTTAACTATGCATAAACTTTGATCATAAAGCTACGCAGAGACGACATATCCAAGATGTTAAACAAGTATTTTTTTTAAAGAATTCAATCAACCCGATTGTTCTAAACATATAAATCATATTATATTTTTGTAATCTCCTTTATATAGGTACCTTTACCCCACTCGATAGGTTCAGTAGTTTTTTTATGTTTACAATTTAGCGCCTAAACCCGCCATTAAAAATTTTGAAACATAACACCTATTTAAGAACACTCGGGTGCTTGAGACCAATCGATTTATACCGTAATTTTTAAATTTCATCCAGTCGTTTCTGAGATACAAGGTAATAAAGAAGTATCAAAACATACATACAAGATACGCGCGAAAAACATAAACTGACTTCTATGACAGTCAGGTAAAAATTTATCCTTTCTGCCTTTGGTAGGATACACACAACCTTTAGTAATGATGAATAAAGAGTAAAATTAACCTAAATTTTGAACTGTTACTTTGAAGGAAGATTCTCCAATTGTAGACGAAGACAGATCCACAACAAAGTGTTTGAGAGCTGTGAAATGAATCGTTCGTTTAAAACACTCTAGTTTAGTTTAGTAGCGGATCGTTGTTACTTTAGGAAGGAGAATTCGCTTCGAATGGAAGCAAGAATGTTGTTTCTATACAACAAGCAAGCAGGCAAATTAGTAGAATAGAAAAAAAAATACACAATTTTTCGTCACAAAAGATACCTAATGGTAGCGATTCCTTGAGTACACAACTTTTTAAAATCCTGACCAAAATTTTTGCCGTCTCTCATGATAAAAATGACAGGTAACGATTTTAGTCAATATTTTGTGATTTTGTGCGCATACGAATTGTTATACTATTTTTTAAGTGGGTTAGCACTTTTCACTGACTTAGATTTACTATTTGGAAGGAAGCAGCTAGCAAATATTTTGTATTCTTTTTGAGAATACAGACATTTCCATTTGGCTTTAAAAGGTATAAGCAAGTAAGGCTTCCTCAGGCTTCATATTAAATCCTATCAACATTTAATATTATTCAAAGTGCCTATTGCGTGACCTAACGAAAAAGTATTGTTAAAAGTTATTATAAGCAATTAACAGTTGCAAAATGTTAATAAAAGAAGCTAAACATCGCTATTATGCTAAACTCCAATGTCACTACATACCATTACTACCAAATGGAGACTTAAATACGTAGGTACTTACAATTTAAAATTTTGTACGGCTAGCAGTTATGTTATTAAAGTTATGATTTAGAGCACGAAGTTTCACGGCCAGACGGGCGTTTCATAATTTACAAATTGTAAGTACACTTCTATGTACATAGCACGAGCAGTTTGAGTATCAATATCCGTAGCATTGTAAAAGCTTGAAATCTACGCAATGTACAACAATTTTTACTCTTGAGTGCGAAGTCTCTCGGCCACTCGGCCAAGCTCTATCAGCCATTGCTGCCGATTATGTTGCAGTCACAACTTAACTTATTTTAGTCTGGTCCTGTCACTCTCCATCTTGAGCGAACAAAAAAGGATGGCAGTATAGACTGACTTATTATAATCTTGTCACATAGAACTCGTTCAAAAATTTCAAAGGTCACTACAGAAATATACCTACAAATCTATCTTAAATAACCTTCAAAACTTTGTCAGACGTGGCGGAACGACCTTGTTTAGGTCGTTTATGCTCTGCCTACCCCATTAGGAATAAAGGCGTGATTATATGTATTTCAAAGGATTTTTAGATTTATAAGAACCGTCTATACTGCTATTTTTTTCTGATCGCTCAAGACGAAAAATTACTGGTATGGTTTTATTTCAGTTTAATCTGGTTTATGCCGAATCGTGACCATTATTGGTGGAACTCGTTAACATTGGTGCGTTTGAGCAACGAGTAATTAATCTGACTAGTCACACAGGGTCAAATAAGTGAGTATTTATTGAGGCTAGTCCTAGTTCACGATATCGTTAAACTCTACATTTTTGTAAGATATCTAGGTTCATTTTTATATGACATCTAAGATCATCTAACTCTAAATAGTTTAATGTGTATTAGGACCCAGTCATCATCCTCCTGCCTTTATCCCATTTATTTCGGATTTTCTGCTTCCAATCAGCCATTTCTTAGTACCCAGTATGATCCTTCAATTCATGTGCCGTACAGGAATAAAGTGAGCGGAAATAATTTGTCAATTAATTAAATTTTTACGCGTATTACATCTAACAGTAGACCTTCGGATCTCACTTGTATATTTGAAGTAATTAAGCTAATGAACACAAAAAAACTGTAAGCCTCTTAGATCGTGTTCGTGACTATGCATAAGATAAACAAACATTTTCGATTGGGAGATGTAATACGAACATTTTTCAATCACGTCGCCTCTTTATTCTGTCCATTATGATAATGGCGTATTAGTGTGTTTGTTTTCTCTTGTACTGTTTCCCATTACGGATCAATAGATCGTTGTGAGTGTTTTTTACGAGTAGGCACTTTCTCTTAGCGTATGTAAATAGACAAATAACTGCCTCCGCGGTCTGAGCCATGCGATCTTGATCCGGAGTTTCTGGGTTCGGATAAGACATTGCAGACTGAATCACCTGATTGTCCGAACAGTAGAGGGATTCCGTGCTTCGGAGGGCACGTTAAGCCGTCTGTCCATAGTGGTCACTGCATAAACCATGTCAGCGGCCTAATGGCTGTGCTATTAGGCGGTTTAAAAACTTTGACACCGTGGCTCTTCGGGTAGATCGACTCGATATCCACACGACAGAAGAAGAACTTCTATCTAATCAGATGCGGGAAGTGTAATCACTGATTTACGCACGAGTACGCAAAGCCTTATTGGATAAGCTAATTGTGACATTAAATGTTGGTAGATTGATTTTATAGGAAGAAGGGAACGAGAAGAGTTTATTGATAGATTAGGTAATGGCTCATGTAGTTAGCTAACATGCTTCTTCTTCTTCTGTCGAGTGGGTATCGAGAGTCTATGGACCCGACGAATCCTGGTGTCAGTTTTTAAACCGCCTAGTAGCACAACTATCAGGCCTCTGACATGGTTTGACGACCACTATCAAAGACAACGACCGGGACCGACGGCTTTACGTGCCCTCCGAAGCAAGAAATCTTTTTCTTTTCGGACAATCAGGTGATTCAGCCTGCAATGTCCTAACCAAACTGGGGAAAAATTAACAAAGTGATAAATTCTCAAATGTCAACTTTTTTGTGTTTTCCTCCCTGGGAATCGAACCCAGGACCTCCGGATCGGGAGTCCATGGCACTAGCCATTAGACCACGGAGGCAGTTAAGCTGCTGCTAACATGCTGATTGGCTAACTTTAGCTTGGCATTGGTACCAATTTGTTGTTGCAAAAATCACGATTTAACTAATATAAGACCTGTCATTTTCTATCATGAGAGGACAGAAAGGGAAGGTATAAATTTTTGACAAGATTTAGTTAAGTTGTGCCCTTTAGTAATAGGTACCATGCACTCAAGTAGCTTATAAGTGTACTTATAATATGCAAGGCGTTCATTATTAAATACCTATTTTACTATTGTATTTATTGAATTTTGGGTTTAATGCCTTTTACATACATAATTAATGGGGTAGGCAAAGCGTACGACCTAAACAAAGGTCGTTTCGCCACGTCTGACAAAGCTTTGAGGGTTATTTAAGATAGATTTGAAGGTATATTGCTTACTGACAGGTTGTCAGCCCATTGCCTTTTAATAAAGAATTATTATTATTATTATATTAATAGTGGCTATATTTTACGTAGCCACTTTATCAAATTACAGCTTTCCTATATAAAATTTATCAGATGGAAAGTCAAACATTGTGTGATGGAAACGTTGATCACTTTTCAATAACTGGTAATTATGAGCAGCAGATACAGAAGTGACGTTAAATTAATGAAATATGTCAAATAAAATATTAATATCTTTGACCGGCTATCTTCTTATCATATCTTTGATATGGTATCAGGCCTCTGACATGGTATGTGTAACGACCACTATCAAATACAGCAACTCCGACGGCTTAACTTTTCTTACAGATAAAGATATGACTCTATCTGCAATGTCCTAACCAAGTTGTGGAAATTCATTATTTTCATTGTTTGATTAAAAATTTCAATAGATAAAAATACCTATGTTATTCCTGGCTACAGTATTTCAAGTCGAAAAATTGTTTAATTCTCAACAGTGTACTGTACCTACTACAAACTCCAAACAGTAGGCACCTCCTTACAATTCAGTAACAAACTGTCTGTTTTAAAAATTCAAATTTGATTTTGCAAAGTTCAAAACGACCACGGAATAAGTAAGAGGAATAGTCTACCAATTACCTCGCCCGTTCTTGTCAATGCTGGCATTGGCACACTGACATTTTCCTCAATTCATAAAATTCTTTCTTTTGCGGTATCTCCCTATAAAAGCGGTCTTATTACTTATTTTATTACTAAGTATGTAAGAGCGCATTACATACTACTAAGTAATGAAGTAGTATATCGATGTGTCTAGACAGAGCTAATGACCTTATTATTTTAAGGTTATATTTGAAACACATATAATATGATCATGACTTTTATCTGATTTAAATATTTTTTTCCATCATCATGATTGATCAACATTTGACATGTTTTATTTTAACCAACTCTGTCAAAATGTCTGTTGAAGGAGTGATATAATACATACATACATACATATAATCACGCCTTTATCCCTTATGGGGTAGGCAGAGCATAAACGACCTAAACAAAGGTCGTTCCGCCACGTCTGACATAGTTTTGAGGGTTATTTAAGATAGAATTCTAGGTATATTGCTGTAGTGACAGGTTGTCAGCCCGTCGCCTAAATTACAATATACTGAAACCCTCGGATCCCCTAGCTGGATCTTACAGCATGCCCGGGAGGAAATGCAGCTGGCACATTCTATGTTTTTCTCTCGCTCCCAGACCAGCATGGAGTGATATAATCTTTGATAATATTCACTAGTAATCACAAATATTGGATAATTAAAATAGATTTTAAATCTTTTAGGTCAGGAAACAAAGACTACTACAAGTACTTTTCAGCAAAAATATGCTTAACAATCGGAGGGTTCTATTGCTGTTGAACTTATGCTTTCTAAATCATGATCAACTCTAAAAAGTTACAGGTTTTGTGTCAGAGTTAACTTTTATACTCATCCTTTGGATCCAGGTCCAATGCAATCGTAGGAGCGATCTCTTCAGACGTCACCAGTTCACCACGGCCTACTAACGAACGAGCTGGATCCAACAACGCTTCTATAACCTTGTTCTTTTATAGCACATTACTATGAAGACGACAGCCATTGCTACAACATTCAGGAGCATACCATCGTTCAACTTTTTATGCCTATCCTTTGGGTCCCAGTCTAATGCAATTGTTGGAGTGACCACGTCAGACGTCACCAGTTCACCATCGTCTACTAACGAGCAGGGTCCAACAATGCTTCTGTACCTAACCTTGATCTTTTGTGGAATATTAGTATGAAGACGGCAGCCATTTCTACAAAACTCAGAAACATACCTACCATAGTTTAGCTTTTAATGCTCATCCTTTGGATCCAGGTCCAATGCAATCGTTGAACAAATCTCCTCAGACGTCACCAGTTTACCACCGCCTACTAACGAGCTGAATCCAACAATGTTTTTGTAACCTTGTTCTTTTGTGGAACTTTAGTATGAAGACGGCAGCCATTTGTACACAATTTAGAAACATACCTACTATACGTAGTTTAGCTTTTTATATTCATCCTTTGGATCCAGGTCCAATGCAATCGTTGAACAAATCTCCTCAGACGTCACCAGTTTACCACCGCCTACTAACGAGCTGAATCCAACAATGTTTTTGTAACCTTGTTCTTTTGTGGAACTTTAGTATGAACACGGCAGCCATTTGTACAAAATTCAGAAACATACCTACTATACGTAGTTTAGCTTTTTATGGTCATCCTTTGGATCCAGGTCCAATGCAATCGTTGGAGCGATCTCGTCAGACGTCACCAGTTTACCACCGCCAACTAACGAGTTCCAACAATGCTTCTATAACCTTGATCTTTTGTGGAACTTTACTATGAAGACGGCAGCCATTTCTTAAATGTTTTGGGACTTGAAAGTAAATGTAAAAGGTTGATCGTGATATTTCTAGAATAAAGTTGAAATTTGAAAAGTTTCAGAATGTGTATCCTATTTATGGGACCATATGACACACCATTACGTTTGTGTTTCTAATCAAAAATCTTTTAATTTGCCTAAACCTACTATAAAGTTTGATACCGGAAGATATTATAAAGCTGAATAAGTAACTTAACATACGTACATACATATAATCACGCCTTTATCCCTAATGAGGTAGGCAAAGCGTACACGACCTAAACAAAGGTCGTTCGCCACACAAAGTTTTGAGGGTTATTTAAGATAGATTTGTAATTTGTAGGTATATTGCTGTAGTGATAGGTTGTCAGCCCATCGCCTAAATTGCAATACACAGAAACCCTCGGATCCTTTAGCTGGTTTCTACAGCATGCCCAGGAGGAAATGCAGCTGGCACATTCTATGTTTTTCTGTCGCTCCCAGTATGGAAGTAATAACTAATTTAACATACTAATAACATTGTGTTAGAATCAATGCAGAGCCTAATAGGATTTGATTATTAAATGCTTTTACATATTTATAAGGACTACTCTTTAATTACGAGTATGTATCGGATTAAGTATATCAAAAGAAAAATATAAAATGCAAATAGGGCTAAGTCCGCTCCTTATCGAATTACAAAAAGATTTACCCTATTAACAATGAAATATCCTTTTTTATGAAACCGTAACCCTAATGGTCCTTGCCGACCATACATTAACAAACCGTCAAGCAGGATATCCAGGTTCGCATAGGGTTCCGTTCCAAATGCTTTCTTACGTACAAACATAATGTTTTAATTTTATATAAAAATAAATATTGTATTCGGGAGATAATTTTGCATAATAATGGGATAAGGGCAAGGGAATGATGGTGGAAGAAATTGCTACCATAGCAATAAGGCCGCCTATGTTGTACTTGTTTTTTGTTGTTATCTGTTGTGTTGTATGATTTGTATTCTTACGTGCAATAAAGTATTTTTATGTTATGGTAGATAATTTGCAGAAGGCGTTTTATGCGTTTGCCCTTGTGTGTCTATCTGTCTGTGACCATTTATCTCATAAATGGGTGAAACGTTATTAACGATTTTTTAAATGGCTGGTGGTTGGTTTCAGGGGTAGTTGTTAGCTATAAATTGTTAAGATAAGATAAGAATATAATTTATTGCACAGAAAAGACAAGAGAAAGAAAATTAAATGAAACAAATAGTAGTACAAATAGGCGGCCTTATTGCTAAGCAGCAATTTCTTCCATTGTTGAAATCAGTCATGGTTTTATACGTATATTCATTATTTATACCAACTTAAAGTAGGTAGCCAAATGCTTTTCCAACCGTTTTTGACTCTCTTCAGTGATAAAATAATATTTTTACAAATATGCTTTTTCAGCTCCTAACATTTCAAATGATTTAACTAAACATCATTATAGTTTATTTTTTTTATATCTAGTTTTATGCTTCATTCTTTAGGTAGTAAAAAAGAACCCTAAACACACCCCTCTTAATTTAATTAAACTCCCATAATAATGCATGGGTTATTTTGCAAGGGGTAGTGCACAATAAAATTAAACGGTGTGGATCGATATAGGCTTATTCATAGAAAGAAACGAAAATCTAAGATTCTTTATACCTATTTCTTTTTAAGTTTTAATGGATTGTGCACCAACGAACTTATTCATACTTTACTTCTTTACTCGTAAATGTTTGATGAAGTCTTTTCTTTTCTAACTAGTTATCTTATTTGGTCAAAATGTTGTAGGTACATACATAAGACAATAGGTATTTTGACTAAAGTAATAAATACCTTATTCTCTCGAAGAAATTGATAAAAGGGGTGAACCGGTAAAACGCTACCACGAAGTAGATAAAGCATCGGCGCGGCATGCAGAAAGAAAATAAATAAAGATAATAAAGACCTAATACCATGAATTTTATAAGGCCCTGTAGTGCAAAACTAAACTAGTATTTATTGCCTACTCCACAAACAATGTAGGTTTATGTGTCTCCTACAGTAGGTAGGTACTTGACCGTTACAGAAACGCACTCCGTATTCTGCGGCACGATCGACTTGACGTTTACAGAACCACCATAATAGAGGTAGGTCAGACGTGCTTGTCTACTCATTGTCACCGGACTATAGTGTGCTCTTTGTCACTGGGCTATAATGTATGCTGTAACTGTAGCGTGGCTGAATTCACACCTTCTCATTTGCGACTGCCCTTCTAGATATTTTTGAGGTTTTGACGAGTTTGTTCTACATTGCTGACACTGGCTTAACTTGGCCCCGATTGCATAGAGCACGGAAAATAATATTTAGTATACTTCTTTTTTTATGATATGAAAATTAAATTACATACTAAACTGATGAAATTTTTAATGCTGAAAAACTCGCTAGCGAATATGGTCTTAAAGCATTTAGGTAGATACGGTTCTGATTAAATCACCTACACAAACTTTTATGACTAATTACTATTACAACTTTCGTATGGTAAGTAATGGATACAGAAAAAAATCAAGTCACCATAAATACCTTACTATCCAAATACAGTTCCCGAGGTGTTAAACTGGAAATAACAAAGTGGAGCTGAAATAATTTGTTTGTTGAGCATTTAGCATGATCCGAGCGAACGTGTGGGTCAGGCAGTCGCTGGCACATTTCAAAATGGCCGCACCAACGCTAACCCGTTCAGAACACCGAGTAATTCAACCTCGTTAATAATTGGATTAGAAGAATATAATTCCGCCCAAGTCCTCCATTCGTGATATCAGGTTTTTAATATCAAGATTGGTTACTGGACCACCAGAAGAAAATTTTACAGCGTAATTAACGACTAAAGAACTTCTGAGCAAATTAAAATTTGAAAACAGCAAAATTGCTTTTATAAAAAAATACCTATTTATAATTATAATATTGCCTTTGACCCTTCTAGTTTAGTTTAGACTAAAGTAGCCTAACTAACTAACCTAACCTACTTAGTTACCTTTGACCTGGATTATAAATCCAAAAATTATTCTCGGTTGGTGTCATCTCAGACTTTTAGTTCTACATCAAACAAGAATTAATATAAAGTTGTTATTACCACTCCAAATCAAATGCCACTAGCCAGTAGCAATAATAAAATAGATATAATTTGAAAGTAGATTTTAATGTAAAAACGAGCATTACTGCAATAAAATTGGATTTCGGGTAATTTGATATTGGCAATCGGTCGGTGTCAACTTAACTTAGCCTCCATAAATGTTGGTTTCCTTCAATCGATTCGATGCAGAACTAAACCACTTTCGTTTCTTAATACCAACGGAAAACTTATTGCAATAAAGATTAATGTACACACAGGAGAGAAAAATATTCGTCGCATTAAGGTATCGCGTATTTCAGGTCCTGTTTTTAAAGCTGCTTTTTATGAATCTACCTTATCTTCTGAAGTTAAGTTTAACACATTAAATGTGAAGTAGGAAATTGAATTTGGTGAAGTAATTAACAATCTAACAAATTGTAATCAATTAATCAAATAACGCACAACAAACTTAATGATGCAATCACGATGAATTGTTTTATAAGTTAAAAGGTCGCTTAAAGGTGAGGAAGCATCATCAGGCAAATAAAAACTTGTAGGTCACCTGTTTGACTTCTACATAAATATATTATAATATAAATAAATAAACATGGGTGCAATTCAGAGGACACCAGTGTCATTTAAATATACATCTATAAGCTCATAAGGCTCGCCATAACGCGATGTCGACATGCTTTGGAGGCACGCAGTCTGCCCGCCAAGGCTAAATGCGAATGATAAGTGCTCCTATTATGATTTGATAATCGCCTGTATTATAACAATGGCGTATCCTGCCGAATAAATTAATAACAAAAAATAACTGCGTCGTTGATTTATCGAAACAACTTTGCAAAGAGATATGATATCATTTACAGTAAATGAGGCGATAAAGTATGTTAAGCATTTTAATGGGTATAATTGTTGAATTAAATTTTATGAGTACAAGCGACGTGATTGTAAATGTGGGCACTTGTCGAACTAGAGGCGGGCTGTGGAATGCACCAGTCTGATGCAACTGCACACCTGCATGCGCCCGCGCCGCCAAGCCGTCTTCCGACGACAATTAATCTCATGTCAAGAGTTCCCTTACGATTCAACTAACACACGACAGCTAAAACGTATTTAATTTTTTTTTTCTGCGTAATTACTCTCAAGGTTTCCATGGTATTTAATCCCGTAATCAACTCTCAAATCAAGGTGCTGCTTGAACAAAGAGCAATTAGTTGAATTAGTTAGATCACAAAGGAACAGTTGGTCTATTCTTGGGGTAGTGGTTAGCCATTTTACGCGCATTAAACGGTATCTTGTGATTTAGCGGTGCGCGGTGCGTGCGCGGGCGCCGCTGCTGCGCTGCGAAATCACCGCCAAGATAAACTGCTACGTTATGCGATAATCGATAAAACACCACGGCTCCCCGTCCGGTAAAACAGTTCACTGGAAATCGATTTACGCGTTCTACTCGTTTGAGAAATATTTCGCAAAATCAGAACACTAATTTTATATGGTTTAGCAATAAAATGTTAGCAGCTAGAACATTTTATACGGTGCCTAATTAACAATTCTGGGTAATTAAGTATATGCTTCAACTGGATTACTGCGGTTAAATATGAATCCACATAAATTGTATTACTCGTATTTTCTAAGAATCATTTCCCATGATTGAAAGCATGTTATTATTTTCTAATCTATTCGATCGAAATGTTTTGATGTTATGCTACTGACGCATTTGAATATCGTCCAAGAATTTATCGTAGATTCGAGTTATGAGTTTATACGAGCGAATTATGAGCGTCATAAGTAAACTAACCTAAAGCCAAGAACTACAGTTGAATACAAACAGGTATATAAATCGGCAGAAACCTCATTCGCAGTTGAAATGGTGTTATTTTAGTATTTCGGTCGATGCGTTTCACATTCACACACCGAGCCCAGCTTTTACGGCTCTTATCCGAATTCGCATTAAATTAAAACATAAACATTCGATACACTCAAACTTTTCGAAGGATTTGTGTATAAATTGTATCTGGAACAATATCGGAGAAAAAGTTGATGCGTATCAACGCAAAATTGATATTTTGTGCGAAACTTCGACATGAAATATGGCTGTGATTGATGCAAACGTTTACAACTGTTATAAAAGGCTCGGCTGCGTAACAATTCCCAAAGCCGTTTTTTGCCACTGCGAAATACACGCTAATTTAAGGAACATAATATTCATGAAATCTTCTACGAAAAGTTCGTTCCGTTTTACTGCTGATTGTTCAGCAAAAACACCTGGGCGCGAGGTCAGCCACGCCGCGCTACACGATTGTTGTGCCTTACCTGCCGCGTAATTATTTAGTGCCTCATACCTACGCCCGGCAAAAAACCCTCACAAAAAATAATGTAGGTCGGCAGCAGAAGCACCTTGATAACTCGAATCATCTACCTCGATTTACTATCGAGTTGAGATGTAAAAGAGGCATTAAACTTAATTACATGAATAAAAGTTGGAACTCTGACCAGACGGAGAAGTAATTACATTTCTACCGGCTTTGAATTTTAATCGTCAGGGAGTGGAGGCGGCGTGCGCTTCGTACAAGGCACACACTCCCCCGGCCCCCTCGACCCGACCTCCACACATGCTGATCGTTTTCTTCATTCAATTTACTGGAGGAAATTTATTAAATTCATCTGTAAGGAACTCCAATTCCGAATAGGAAGTATACGATGCATACCAGAGCAGGGCAGTTCAATTAATTTGCCGTCCCACGGAGGTCCAATCCGCTGACCATTTCGATTGCTCTATAGATCTGCGGGGCTTTTATAGTATGCATTCTGCCTTTATAGCGGATAATCTTTATAGAAGAGAGGCTGACACTTCAATTAAGCCTAACAAATGGCTGTTTCTCTTAAGCAGGGTTATAAAAGCCTTCGGCCATAAACGTAAGCATAAGTCAGGTTACCGTAACTGGATGAACGAGGAAGGGAAGAGGCCGAGTGATGAGTGTTGAAGCCGCTCCAGTTAGCTCTGGGAAGCCGAGACGGGATTCATTAGAACTTCCTTTCGCGGCAGGTGCACTAACGCATCGCTTCACGAATGGAACACAGACGGTGCGTACAAACTGTTTCCATTTTGTCTAACCCGATATTTGCTCATGGATAAATTTGACGCTATCGCTCACGCGATAATTTCACGCTTGTGAAGCTCTTTTAACAGCTAGGCAGCGCGTCAACTATCCTAAAGAAGATAATTTTAGACAGAACAGAATATGCAGGTACGAATATATACATACGTACATATAACCACGCCATTATTCCTAATAGGCAGAGAGTAAACGACCTAAGTAAAGGTAATTTCGCCACGTCTGACAAAGTTTTGAGGGTTATTTAAGATAGATTTGTAGGTATATTGCTGTAGTGACAGATTGTCAGCCCATCGCCTAAATTACAATAAACTGAAACCCTTGACTCCCTTAGCTGGTTTTTACATCATGCAGCTTACATATACTATGTTTTTCTCCCGCTCCCAGGCCATATGGAAGACAAATACACCTTTACGAAGTATGTAGAGTCGATTATTTGTAAAATTTATTTCATATATAGAAAAAAAAAAACGAATAAATTTTGGTTTGTTATCCGAATTTAAATTCGTTTCAATCAATGGAAACGCTGCCACGCATACCGCGCTGTTTCACACAGCTGCACTAAGAGTTAGACGAGGAAGTCGATGCTAACTCCACGCAAAAAAGGGAGCGATATGTTAACGCTAGCATTACGCTTCTTGCTCGCGTGCCTGCCTGCATGTTGCCAGCGCGTCAGTCCAGCAAATAGCTAATATTTGCTCGCCTCACTCACGCAATCCAACACCATGTGAACAAAACGAGTTTTTTCACTTTGCATTAGTAAATTACTCTAAGTTCATTTAGAAGCGGCAATAGCTTAAATGGACAAGCCGAGCCCACGAACTTAATGTTATTAATTAATAATAAATAGGCTTTTAATGCATAGGTTGCTTGCCGTGCGGAGTCAGAACTGCTGAAAGATAAGCAATCACGAGGGAAATGGGGATCCCCAATCTCAGCAATTCCTGTGCAATTACCGGGTAATTGAAACTTCGTCGAGGGCTGCTTATCAGATATGCTGTTGTAGAGTCAATTAGGAAGGCATAAAACTGGCAAGCGGCAGCGTGTGGGTCTGGGTTCCTGGCGGTGGAGGCGGCGGTGGCGTGATCAGAGACACGACAGCGGGACACCGGCGGCACCAGGCACGGCGCGCTTCCGTCACGCGACGTCCGCCCAGCTGAAAAATGTTGCAATTATAGGAAAATTATTGCGGATTTACTTTAGCAAAACAAACCACTTTTCCATTCGTACCAACTGTAGTTTGCGAACCGATTTCAAAAAGCATCCGGCCGACTGACACGACACAGACACGCCACACCGCTGGCAGTCGCCAAATACGAACCATCTGTTGGATATCGCATTTTTATTCACACCGCATTTTCAACAATGTTCAACCTAATGACGTAGACCACCGTTGGCGCGCGTTCAAAGCTTCTTTTGCAACATATCAACATCTAAAAGGCGTTAATTACCAACCTCTCATTAAAAAGTGATATTGTTTCACAACTCCATTACCATGTACACAAGGCGTAATTAGTTCTTGAAAATAAAGGTTGCCGAGCGGCGGTTGCTAAACAGTGTACCGCAATTTATCAGCGTCATCTCCACCACGTTTCTTTTGTCACAACGTCATTCATAACGCGGGGGTTGCCGTACATCACGTCACGACGCCTCATACCATGCCGCACCGGACAGCGCCCTCTCACGACTGATGATCACAATTAGTCCTCGAGCCCACATCACTATGATTAATGTTAATTACACCTCGATTTTCCTGCGGATAGCGATTAAGACTGCCATTAGACTATCTCCCGCGGCGATCGTTACCCGCATTCAAATCAGATCTTCCCAGCAAAGATTCCTACATCCCATATCGAGGTATCATTCTCACGCACTGCAAAAGCCTTGGTTTTATTATTCGGTGCATATAGGCAATTATTTACTAACAAGCTCGACATGAAGATTACAAGAGTGAAGATAATAAGCCCATTCTCCGGGAAATCTTCTTAAAGAATTTGCCTCCATTCGGCGAGTAATTGAGCCGTCAAAACTCGGCATTGAGCCGTCAAATGGCGCTGATGAAGGCTGGCGTTTTATAATATTAGATTATTTTATTCTATACGCCAAGCAAACCTTTCCATAACCTGCTTGCTTTCATAGATGTTAAATTGGAAACACGACGTTTTATTTTATGATGAAATCAAACAAGTCGTCTTGTCAGAGTCCGATTGCAATAATCGAGTTGATAGCTGACATTACCCACTTTTGAAATAGAAAGAAATAAGTGGATATTACGCTCGGGGGTGTAATGTCTATCTTCGTAATCGGTTGAGCTGCCTGACGGCCTGACCCTACCACGGTTCAGTAGTCCATCACAATCCAATGACAACTTTACTTTTTTTGCCGACTCAATAACCGTAAAATTCAATTACAGCGTGTACCAAGACGAAAACGACAGTATTCTGAGAGACTTTCGCAAAGCAATTCTACTTCACAAACTACGCACTTAGGCCAACAATAGATTTATGTAACTACCAATTATAAGGGAAATGATCATCCATCCGTTGAAATAGAAAAGTGTGACAAGTGGTTTTGATCGAGTTTGTTTTTTAATAAAAAGCACGTACTCATGACCGTAAATAAATCGGTTAACATGGAACTCAATTACGGTTAGGTTAATGTAGTTTTTACAAGAGCTAGAAAATGCCAAGTGAGGGTTTATCTAAATACAAGCCCTTCTTGTATGAATATACTTAGGTACTTTATTTTTACAAGAAATAAGCGACTTTGTGATTTTACATTTTATGTTATCGAAATATTTTATCAAATTGACTTATCTACTTATTTAAAGTCAATATCATATATTTCTCCCAGTATTTGAAGCTAGTTCTTCCATGCTGGACTGGGAGAGAGAGAAAAACATAGAATGTGCCAGTTGCATTTCTTTCCAGGCATGGTGTAAAAACCAGCTAAGGGGTTCGAGGGTTTCAGTATATTTTAATTTAAGCGATGGGCTGGCAACCTGTCACTGCAGCAATATATCTACAAATCTCAAATAAGCCTCAAAACTTTGTAAGACGCGGCAGAACGACCATTGGTTACATTGTTTACGTTCTGCCTAACCCATTAGAGATAAAGGCGTGATTGTATGTATGTTTGATGCTAGTCCAGTAAACTTAACCTATTTGTAGAGTTCAACCTGGATTATTATTCAGAGCATACACCTCTTTAAATCATATTACTAGGACGTCCCGCACCAGGCTACTCAAGGATCATGCCATGTGCTTGTGCAATGACAATGAGTAACATATTGTCATATTGCATAATAGTGCCGATTCTGTTGCAGATACAATTTATTTTAGTTTGTCCTGTCTTTTTCTAATATTTGATTAGAATAGAGACAGAAATATAACAGCTGATTATAATTCCGTCAAAGTGATGTTACACACCTAAAATAAGACGGCATGCTAGACGGAGTCGTGCTCTTACGTAACTTTAACTTATTGTGTCTGAAATACAATCATTTTTATGAATATTTCACGTTTTGTCCCAACTAATTCTCCATTTTATAATCCATAATATAATGAGTATTTAAGTTTAGTATTACCCAACATTTGTAATACCTAGCTTTTATGCTTAGTGTGAATAATTATATACATACATACATACATAAATCACGCCTTTATCCCTTACGGGGTAGGCAGAGCGTTTAACGCCTCCTAAAAGGCGCTTTCGCCACGTCTGACAAAAATTGAGGGCAATTTTAGATTGTAATATGTATTGCTTTAGTGACAGGTTGTCAGCCCATCGCCTAAATTACAATACACTGTAACCCTCGAGTCCCTTTTGCTGACTTCAACAGCATGCCCGGGAGGAAGGGCAGCTGGAACATTCTATGTTTTTCTATCTCTCCCAGTCCAGCATGGAAGAAATATATTATGGATTATAAAATGGAGAATTAGTTGCGATTGTCGCAAAACGTAAAATATTAATGAAAATGTTTGTGTTTTAGACAATTAATTTATTACTATTGAGGGCGCCACCTATACTCTGCGACCACCTTAATTTGTGTCTGCAACAGCGTCGACACCAACGTGTGATCTCATCATGCTATCAATGAACTATGACATCTCTACTTGGGCAGTAGGTGGAAAGATGCCTTCTCTCTATTAATTACGACTACGCAATAGAGCCATTGGTCAAGAGAAAATAAAGTTGTCAGACATGGCTCATTGCTACAGGCTTTGATTAAGTTGTTTTGAAATATCTAAGTGGTGTAAATTTTCTGTATAATTAATATTGCACTTTTTCTATTCATAGGTCAAATAGTGTCAAAATTGGGAGGCCTTGAAAATGCTCCTTATGGGAAATAGTGGGAATCCTATTTTTCTGAACGTGTTTTGCGTTTTTTTTTTATTTTAAACTAGCGATCCGCCCCGGTTTCGCAAGGAAATCATCAGTGTTTCTCTACTATATTCTGCATGTATTATACATATAAACCTTTCTCTTGAATCACTCTATCCATTAAAAGAAACCGCATCAAAATCCGTTGTGTAGTTTTAAAGATCTAAGCATACATAGGGATATAGGGACAGAGAAAGCAAATTTGTTTTATACTATGTAGTGATGGACTAGATCTTGATTCTATCGGTTTAAAATCTAATCTAGAGGTATCAAAAAAATCATGCCCACATACCTTCATTGACCACATAAAGCCGTTTATTTTTAACACCTCATATAATAAGTTAATATAATTTGGTGTACGTTGTTGCAGGTCAAGGATTGGGTTATCGAAGCGCGAACTGATCGGATATATCGCTCGGGCAGGTGAGTCAATCCCATTAACGGATTTATTTGTAACCATACAGACCAGTGGCTCCCAAACCTGATTAAACTGTGACATATTTAAAAAATACAGCTAGAGAGCAATCTTAAACCGAAAATAACTAAGCAGCACAGCATGATATCGCTATGCTGGTACATCAGTATAGTGATTATGAAAAGCTAACAACGTTGATTATAAATTTTAATGGGAAGTGTGTAGGTATTCGTTTTGTTTTTATATTGAAAACAAATTGGTTTGGATGCCAGAGTGCCAGCTTATTGATCACACAGCACGGCCCAGGCGACAACGATAGCCATTGTTATACAAGTCACAGCTCAGGGCCCATCTAAAATTTTACAAGATCAATCTTTGGTTAACGACCTAAACTTTGGCAAAGACTGGCGGAGCCATGTTGCAGCAAACACAGCCAACGAGTCTGCCAGTCGGCGTATCTCCATATCGAAGTGTCAAGGCTTATCTTCTACGATAATCATTGATAAGTCAACGAGACCATTGATACGTCTGAGATTATCATAGCGTGGGCAGACACCTGTTCATTCACTAGAGTCGGCGTCGAGCGTCGAACGGAAGGCGCGAGATGACCTGCGCCCACGCACCCACGCGCCCATTATCTGCCTACTACCAATTGGCGAGTCTGCATAACCACGTCTAATCTAGGAAAATGAACGAGCTACGACTCTACATTTCACATTTCCGTTATTCACGTAATATGGACGTCTGTAGAACGTACAATTTCTGTTCAGAGATTAATATCTTGTACCCAGTTATGAGTTTCTGTTCACGTTACACACGAGTATTGGCAATACTCGGTCTCTTACTCAGTAAAATTTTACGAGAATTCTTGAAAGTTGAAACATGTAAAAACATTTCAAAACCCTTCATAAAATGAAAATATCTTAACATCAGACTTGTGTAAACACTATTGAAATTGAGTCAAGGAGTATAAAATAACTACATAAAATTGAGCAACGTTTAACATCGAAGCAGACGTGGGTTTAAAGTTTTAACAATATATTTTAGTATCGAAGTTTAAGCAATCAATTCTCTATCTGTGTATTGACCGGTTATTAACAGATGTATTCTTTGATCTCCGCGATCGACCGGTTTAAAAATATTGATTGAGCAACGCAGCTTTCAACAACGATTCTGATTTCCATGAATTGGCTGTGTATATCTATCTACCACTCAAGACTGATTGTTCTGAGATGAAAGACTGTTGATATAACAAGGTGGTGACGCTAATTTTATTTATGTTTTTGAAGCTGCCAAGAGAAGCTCGTAAACATAAGAAGTGCGCTAAGATAAAAGAGTCTGTTAATGAACTTAGAGCGGAAGCAACGTGTATCATGTAACAGCACTGGATACCGCTAATATCAACATTACTCTCTGTTCTTTCGTTTTACTACTCTACTAAGAAAGCTAGCCGTTGCCAGCTAACTGACCACGTCAAAAGACTGAAAGAAAACGCAATTTATTTACCCTACTATATTATTTTGTATGTTACACAAGGTATACTCAGCCAGCTAACTAATGTTTCCCAGACAAGCCGACAATTATGAAATTTACGTTGCACGATAATTCTAGATTAAATCAGGGTGTTATTTATACCACACTAATTATTGTCCCACTAATAATTTCGTCATTACGTCAGTTTCAAAAGCGGAGCAATAACAGCTCAACTAGAGCTACGATTTAATATTGTTAAATTCTAAAATTTTATGGTTTGATCGGAGTTGGTCGTGGTTATATCAGTCACTGGTACAACGTGATTGATGTATGTTCAATCGCTGCAAGTGTATAATTAAGTAGGCAAAGGCACCTACTATTGGTATTGCGCGGGGAAGTGGAATGCAGCAGACCAAGGTTAGTAGTGGCTGACATCATCAGAACACTGCATTCTAGAATCTAGACTCGTGGAGGAAAACATTTTAGATTTATTGCGTGATTACTAGAGACCACGAGGCGACATAGCATAATAGTTCCAATTAGGTTTATTCCACTTGTTAAAACATTCTAGCGAGTTATTGATTGTGTTGGCTAAGGAAGTAAATGATTCAGGATCAGTAATTCTTGTGAGGAGCATGTTTGTTGATCCTGGCCATTCATCATCATCACTGTCAGCCCCGCCCACTATCGGGGCAACCCTCTTTCCTTACCCGTAAACTAATCTTTACGGAAAACGTTAAGGCGCGTCTTCTTTTTCGGCGAACGTTACTTACATAATCATATTTGACTGTATAATATCTTTATTCGGAGGTCAATTGGCTTATTCATGGTAAAGTGCATTAACATAAAAAAGGACTATGAAACTGAATGTTAAAATCTGGTTCAGTGGTTACGAAATCGTGTCGTGTCGTGTCACAGAAATTTTAGTTCCGAGTGAGAAATCAAAAGTGGAGGTCGCGACAAATGTCAGAATTAGCATTTTGTATTGTTCTCAGTTTCACGATCAAAGTTTGCGCAATTTATGGGTTTTTATGGTAACGCCCTGAATATTTTTACTGTACAACAAATTGAAGACCCTGAGGCACAAAATAGACAATGGACAAAACATGTCATGAACCTCAAATAGGACCCTAAAGTTTGAGAAGCAGAGACGTATTTATAAATTTCCTTATTTTAGAGGCTCCAATAGTTAAACAGTTATGGTGGCACAGACATTTAGTTCAAATAGAAATTATCCATAAGTCATAGATATTATCTTTAGCTTTAGCTAAAGCATGGCCGGCGCGGCGTGGTGGCTGCAGGCTGCAGGCTGCAGGCTGCGGGCGGCGGTGGCAGCCGCGGACCGCGGTCGGGCCCGTTGTGGCCGCAAAATGCAATCAACTTTAATACGTACACGCTAACAAACTCCACGCTCAATGCACCAGCACCGTTACAGACCTCACACCCAGTTTTTACTACTTCCAACTGTGTTTCTATTAAAATCCAACAATGTTACTAACTATTGCTATAAACTGGCGGTCCACGCTGTCTTTTCTGTGACACGCTGCAATTCCTTTCACATATAATGGACAAGACACGAATGCACAGTTATTTCCAATGTTTGTGTGCTTACGTTATCCAACACTCAACAACAATTCCTCCCTAATTGTGGATAATCAGCGTGCATACGTAATCAAATAGTGGTATTCGTGCCAAGAATACTGTGCATTATTTTCCACATGGGACTTGCGCGTGCGTGTCCATCAGTTATACAAAAAGCGCACATCTTTTTTAACCAACATTCAATGGAAGGTTAATCGAACAACGTTGGCATTTAACTGGCCCTTAATTAAAACGGAATTTATGATCATAGGTTTACGATTCAACGCCAGTTTACGTTACCAACAGACACCTTGAAATTACTCGCATTGTTTTATGACAGCAATATGTAAATAAATAATATCAATGGTTCATAAATCTCGGATTCACGCCGAGGAAGCGGAATATAAACAGTATTTTTGTTTTCAAACTGATAATAAAAGACACGCCGCGGCACATTAATTTCATCCACACGGTTTGTTTGGCGGCTGCTCCGCCGGGAGTCAGCGAAATCGCGGCAATTCCAACTCTCTCATAATTTCTCAATCGTCTCGGCGGAGTACTCGTATTATGATAAACATTATCCTTCGATAAACAAGCTGATATCGAGTGGCACTACCTGACTTACCAGTCTCTCAAAGAAGTCCGCTGTCGGCTTAGCAGAATTCCCTGCATCTAAGCGCAATAACAGTTTCTAAGCAACGCGCCTTGTTGGACCGGTCCCTCTTCCTTGTATTATTTAATTCTGTATTCAGTTTAATGTAATTATGGAATAATTGCACGGTGTTTGTAATTGTGGGCGCGTGCTGGGCGCAGCTGCCGGCGGCACCTGCACTATCGGCTAGAACACTGAACTCTCGTGACCTTTCCCTATGTGCGCTTGCATTTGACACCGCGCTCCGCGACTACTACCCGCGGCAGCTGTGAACACCCTACATGGAACTGTGAAAAGCAGATGTCGTCTCAGTTCAAAATTAGCATCATCTACACCTTGAGTCTAAAGGACAAATGTGAAATATCTCTCCAATAACGCAATGTGTTGGGTTCATAATATAATTTACTCCTAGCAAATATCATTATAGTCCCGTTGTTGGCTGGTCTCTAGTTCCATTTACAAAGGATGTCAACGCGCATGATCGTTTAATTTTATACAAGAACGAGCACAGTGGCCGCTGTGGAGGACGCCGAAGAAATTGCAATGCGCCGCTGCCCTGAGATTGTAAGTTAGACTTGCAATTTTCTTGGTAGACATTTACTAGAAGTCGAGATGGATTTTCTTGTGGATAATTTTAATCGCATCGAGCTGAGCAGAATGTTAATAGCGCGAGGTTTGCCGTTAGTCAGGCGGTCAGGCGGTGCTGAGGCCTGCCTGTTTTAATCGCAGCATCTAAGCGAGGTTTTTCTAACGGTGCAATTAGACTTTAGCTAAGGGCGGGGCCTTCAGGGTGCGCCGGCGGGGACTGACAGTTAGTTTACTATCCTCCGCATCGCGATAACGATAAAACGAGAGATTTGCAAAACAGATAATTCAGCGGGCGGCAAGGTAAAATTTCTATACATTCAGTGAGTAATAGGCTTGGCAATTACGCCCTAAAGATTAGCCATGATAAGTTAGAGATGCAATTCTTTTGTAATGCTGCTAAGATAACAAGTTTTTATGCGTCTAAATACTAGCAAGGTTGCATTTTATATATCATAATATAAAATGCAACCTTGCTAATATTTAGACGTACTTGCTTGACTAATATTCCTGGGTGCAAAATGGTGGGTCTGCAATATCAATTCCGGAGCAAGTTTCGTACAGAGTTCGACCTCAGTTCGATCATTGTTCTGCACTTTATCCGCAGCTAATGCATCGCCGCCCATCTACTTCACTATTAATAATATACTTAACATCGAGTACAATAAAACATTCAATCACCTGCTCGAAAATAGCAAAATAGCTCTTTTCGGTACCTAATTTCGTTGTGGCTGGCGAAAACATTATCGGCATCTTGACAGCAATGTTTTTTAAAGCACTTACTATTTGAATAAGGTGTTTTAAACCCGCATTTCTTTACAAATTCAAAAGAAATTAAAGTCTATTTTTATTTTTTAGATTATTAATCATTTTTGTTTTCTGGAAAAATAAATAACAGTTCTATAGAAGTCTCGACAGAAATAGCAAAGCCTCGCCTCCCATTTCCATACCTACATATAATCACGCCTTTATCCCTACCCCAGGCAGAGCGTAAACGACCTAAACAAAGGTCGTTCCGCCACGTCTGACAAAGTTTTGAGGGTCATTTAAGATAGATTTGTAGGTATATTGCTGTAGTGACAGGTTGTCAGCTCATCACCTAAAATACTGAAACCCTCGGATCACTTAAGCTGATTTTACAGCATGCTCGGGAGGAAATGCAGCTGATACATTCTATCTCTCTCGCTCCCAGGCCAGCATGGAAGCTGCTTCAACAACTTACTATTTGAATAAGGTGTTTCATAGTATTTCCAACTCAGATTTAGAATAAAGGTAAACAAAGATACATCTCTTTTTATTCAAAAACACATTTCATAAATAAATGGTACATGTTGGCAAATTAGTTAAATTACTAAAACTACTAAACTATGTTGTCATATCCAATACCTAAAACTTATTTTAGAAACATGATGTTCAATTAAAAGACCTTTATTCTAAAACTGAGTTGAATACACTATAGAATTCATATTATAACAAAATTACATTTTATTTTTTAGATTATTAATCATTTTATTTTTCCGAAAAAATAAATAATAGTTCTATTCAAGTCTCGACAGAAATAACCACTTTCAACCGACAATATTACTACTCGGGCGTAAATAGCTTTATTTCGGTTAGTAATACAGGCAGGTCAGTAATGCAGACATCGTGGATAATTTACAGAGCCAGTTTCCAAAAGTCCAAACAAATCGTTGGTTAGCAGTATCTATGGGTAAGTTGTGGACAAAGTTTAACCGCAGTTTGATCATTGTTTTGCACTTCTCTTAGTAATGTATCGTCGCAGTGCGTTATACCTGACTACGATATAAAATACACGAGAAAGGTACGATACAGAAACTCTCGGATCCCTAAGCTGGTTTTTACAGTATGCCCGGTAGGAAATGCAGCTGGCACATTCTATGTTTTTCTCTTGCTCCAAGAATAACAAGATAAGTAGTCCGGAGGTCCTGGGTTCGATTCCCAGGGCGGAACACAAAGTTGATATTTGTCAATTTGTCACTTTGTGAGGTTTTCCCCAGTTTGGTTAGGACATTGCAGGCTGAATCACCTGATTGTCCGAAAAATAAAAGGATGTCGCGCTTCGGAGGGCACGTTAAACCGTCAGTCCCGGTCGCTGTATTTGATAGTGGTCGTTACTCAAACCATGGCAGAGGCCTAATAGCTGTGCTACTAGGCGGTTTGAAAACTCTGACACAAGGGTTCTTCGGGTCGTTGTTCGACTCGAGAACCCACTCGCTAAGAAAAAGTAGTGTAGTGATATAAGTTTAGTTTAAAAAAAATAAGACTATACGGTACATAAAACATTTCTGGCATTATTCCCCGCCCTGTCTAAAACATTCGAAAAAACATAACAATACTAATATAGTAAACACCAACACTGATATTACTTCTTCTTCTTAGTGAGTGGGTTCTCAAACCGAACCACAATCCGAAGAACCCTGGTGTCAGAGCTTTCAAACCGCCTAGTAGCACAGCTATTAGGCCTCTGACATGGTTTGAGTAACGACCACCATCAAAGACAGCGGCGGGACCGATGGCTTAACGTGCCCTCCGAAGCACGGAATCCTTTTATTTTTCGGACAATCAGGTGATCATCCTGCAATGTTCTAACCAAACCTCACAGAGTGATAAATTGACAAATTTCAACTTTTTGTCCCCTCCTGGGAATCGAACCAAGGACCTCCGGATCGTAAGCCCATGGCTCTGACCATTAGGCCACGGAGGCAGTTATGATATAATATTACAGTATATAAATAGTCGTAATAGCAATACCAATATTGGAATAGGTAGTGGACTAAGCAAATCCACTGTGATCTTTGTTCTGCCTTGTTGTAACACCTACTATTATTCTTGTTAAGTAATAGGTATGCTAAATTAACTGCATAGCTATTTCCTTCCATAAACAGTTTAAATTAAAACACCGTATAATATTTATTGACGATAACGACTATAATTAAGTGCCTATTTAAAGGCCTGCTCAGTTGTGGAAAGAAGTTATTTCAGACACATGAAACAATTCTCAAGGTCTATGTAAACTACTTTTAACAACGCAAAACTCAATAAAACGGCTATATTATGTATAGTAATAAAATCCATTATTTCAGTTTACACTGCACCGGCGCCATTTTAGCTATTTTCGGTGAACAATAGTCTGAAAGTCAGGAATAACTGTGCGTGCAATGTTCAAGGGCAAGAAATTGAGCGGCGACGCCTACGATTTCTGCTGTACAGCCACTTAGCCAAGCTTTAACGGTTCTTCAATCTGTCTGGTCTAAGATATAGGATAATAGATAAACAAGATATTAGACATCATCAACATCTCCGTATCTCACGGGGTCGGCCAGTATACAGAACATAAGATATATAGATTATAGGAATTATATGACTAACCCATATAGGATATTACATATAAGACATACATACTATAAAAACAATAGGACCAGCACATACGAGTATAGGATAATAAACATAAGACATATAGATTATAGGAAAAGATTTATCCAAACTTAACTAGGAGAGATGAAATATACCTACCTCCAGCTGCATCGTTTCCCAAGCTTACTGTGAAAACCGGCAGACACCTGAAGGTTTCAGGGAATTGCAATTTAGGCGATGGGCTTTCGATACTGCCCACTACAGAAAAATACCATCCTATCTGAAAAGCTCTTCAAAAAATTCCAGACTTCACGAAAAAGTGTTTTTTTAATCCATTGACAAGGGATGGGAGTAAAAGGTAATAGATATATGTGTTGTGTATGTTTGTAAAATATATTTGAATCAAATACCAGCAAATTAGTACCAAATGTAATGACTTTATGTCTAAATGTTAACCTAGTAAACGGTATGAATATAAAATTAATTATCAATTAATCATTTTCAATCATCCAGAAACAAATTAACATTAGTTTAAAATAGGTACCCTAAATTGGAAAATTAAATCTTGTTGAACGGTAAAAAATCCGTCGCGATAAATTTGTTAGTTAAGTACAATGTCAATTTTATTTATTCAGTCCACTTATTTCATATCTTGATAAAAATAATTGGCCGTTATAATAAAGGAAAACTTTCTTATAATTGCGTACCTTAACGTCCATCACGGTGCTAGTAAACTCTACCTTTTTATGAAGTTAAAAATAGTCTGCGTGAAAATCATAAAAGGTCAAGCAGGATACTGGGAAGCCAAGTTCCAAGTTCCACCCACACTCATCACCCCCACGCTTGTAAGATGTACGTGCCTAACTGAAACAACGTTACATGCCTCCAGGCCCAGGGTTAGCAGACATACCTGACCTACGACTGTCTAACTACCTGTCAGTCCCTTACTATTCACAATTAATTAAAGTAAGTCAACTGGTGGAGGTCAGTGTTAATTCAATAATATTGGTTCAATCAAGATTTACTCGTGAGGTACCGGGCTAGAAAAAGTGTCATCAAAGATATCAAAGTAAAAAATCCAGGGAATCGCGTCCCCTTATAATAACACATTTTCGTGCTCGTTAATCCATCTGCCAAGCGTGGCGAGTACGTTTGTTTTTACTCAATGAACAAATTAGTAATTGAATTGATAGAAAAAAATACAAGCTAAATTAACGAATAAACAAACCTACGATTCGATTTTTTTTTTTTTAAGCTTAGCATTCATCGCGGCTTGGCCTTGTAAATGTAGTACTTCGAAGACATAAAATGTAGGTATACTTTGTTTCTAACTCTAATGCTAACTTTGACGTCGCCTCGTTGGCATTTAACTTTACGTGTATAAATACTAAGCAGAAATAGTCTATCTACATTGTAACTAAACTATGCTAAACTATTACTAAGACCAGTCTTTCCCAAAGTGCGGGTCGGTAAGATCTGGTGGGTCGTGAAAGTCGTGAATGTAGCGATTCGCAAGCGTGTTTGTTGGACCATAAGGCTAATAGCAGGTACAGAATATAGGACTGATAGTTTCAATTTAAATCTCTACTTGTAATCACCCGAAAACAAAACACTCGATTCAAAATAGAAAGCCCATAGGTAAGTACTGCCTTAAAATTCAAATTTATTCTAACTGAATGTTTGATAGTCACCTAATTTCTCTACATCATTGCGGCTAGAGGTACAATAGGCCTGTAACCGGTGGGTCCGCCTGCTTTATTCAGACATCTTTCAGAACCGCTGCTGTTCTAGACTATTACTGTGAAAAAATTGCTCGTTCAGAAGCCAGCCACGTGCCACAGTAAAAACAAAACGTCCACCACGCTTCCACTCGCTAATTTATTTTCTTAGTCTATCAAAGAAGTTTTACAAAGATAAGTTGTAAAAGATGGTGTATTATGAACGGTTACAAGTTTTTAGATTCGATTACAAGTAGCTATCAGCTAACTTTAATGAGATGAACAGGGGTTTGCTCTTTTAGGGGCTGACTAAGACTTTAACAATGTATTTTTAGGAAGTGGACTCGATAAGTAATCGTCTCTATTGAAGGGTTCCATGATGAGTCATTAATTTTTTATGAGCAAAATATGAAAATACAAATAGAGCTCTTTATCTCTGCACTAATATCAATCTCTTTCGTCAATTCATTCTGAAGTTGACTCATCGAGTGCAGTCCCAATACTTAGGTATAATCCATCAAAGGCGATCGCCTCAAACGCTATAAGTGTTGGTTTTGCTCGTTCTTATTGCGTAAAAGGTGCGTCAAACCGTCCGACGGATATGGTTCGATCGAGACTGGTCAAGGCTGATAACTGAGCACACTCGAGACGATCGTGTCAAAGCGATTGACTTATGTCTGCTACTCGATTTGCAAATCGATTCAAGGCTTTGAAATATGAAAAAAGAATTGACAGTCGAACGCATGTGAAGTTGGACATGGTTCGCGAAGTACTTTTAACTAAAATAATATCGCAAGAAGTCTAAATAAAAAGCCTGATTAGTAATTGTCTGTTGCTACGTTTAAGTACGTAATACAGTAAAAGGCTTAACTGTCGTATTAGTTAAGTTACCGTAAGCTAAATGGGCTATTTCCCTAATTAAACACTCTTCTATAGACAGGTAATCCGTTAGGTCTAGCTAGGATTGATTACCTAGGTAATCAAGAATGACTGTGCAGTAAAATGAACCATTAACACGGATTTACTTTTATGCTCATCCGTTTCATAATTTACATGGTTATGTGATAACGATAAAAAATCGCAAGCTTTTGCATTCGCTTTAATAAGCCAATTTCCTTCGGCTTTACTCATATTTTCCCGCAATAAATGAAACCTGTGTCCTAACATAATTTGAAATTAACTATTTCTGTGATTAAAAAAAAAACTAGCATGGATAAACCTATGAGAACCAGTTTCTTCAAGGCATATTAAGCCCCTAGATTAGATTAAATTATACGCTTTTTTTCTTACTCAACACTGTAGATTTATATGGCTTATCCTAAACTATGGCCGTCGTCACTAAAATGTGTCTTTTTATGTTTGCCCGGGGTGTAAATATCCATTAAGGAGACCAAGTAGGTAATGGCTGGGAGACATTAGTGAAGTTAGGTAGCCACTTCATTACATTTTATGATACTTTCCCTTTAACTACGTAAAACCGATCGACCTTTCGATAGAGACATTTACTCGTATTTTCTGCAAGGTGTGTGTGTTATAGGCAAATTTATTTGCGATCTGGTTAATAGGAAAAGAATTTTCATCACTCCTAGGTATTAACAAAATTATAACAGGTGCAAGATGAAATTGTTTTTTAAATAAGATAACAATTTCCTAACCTATAAACAAAAATTGCAATTTAAGATTCTATTGATTCGATCTATATTTTTTCGAGAAACATTTCGATTTGAACAAAAAACATTTTATCTGGTTACTCGTAGCTACTTTACGTAACAGGTAAACTTGCGACGAAAGTCCGGAAAGGTAAAAAGTCGACTTCCAAAGTCCGATATTCCGATTGGACCGTCAAGAGAAGCATTTTGTAAGAATTATAAATTATTTTGGGCTATATAGGAAAGGAGTATTTCTAGATATTTTATTTCTTATGTGCATCCTTACTAAAATAGAAAAAAATAAGGTTATTCTAAGATAGTTTGTTTCGTGTTTTAATCTTGACTTCACCGACCCGAAAGCTCAGCTTATAACTCTATGCCTGTGGTGTTATGGTTGGTAGGTTCAATCGATGCCCACACAACGAAAATATTATGACTTGTAATCCGAAAGTTTTTTAATTACGATAAGCGTATTTGCATTTATTTAAGAGTAGCGCTGTTTGAATTTGTCCTGGAAAATTATTATCATCTGATCAATTTAAATGAATAGTATAGTATAGAGTTACAACTCAGTATCATCTATATCCTTGCAAATGTAAAGCATACATGTAGTACCACAAGTGGAATGCAAATGAAACTACGTGGCAGTGCACAGTGAGCGATAAATCGTTGTCACCGTCGCAGACGCCTCACTAAGCTCCATATTTAGACATGTATTCCCTTTATGTATCCTACGTACTGGTATATAGCACTATTATTAGGCGGACTCGCCTTCAACTCAAAATGCTGTTCGAATGGACCACTGATCTGCAGATAAGATGTAGCTTCGAGTGGAAAAGACTTCCCTGTACGATAATTCGCTTGCAAAGCGTGGTCAGTACAGCAAATCTGAGGGAGGCCCTTGTCCAGCAGTTGTTGACAACAGACTGTTGTACCTAGCCGATATGGTGGCTGTGAGTATGCAACCAATTTTGCGATAAAAACCGATCGTGATTGACCCACGGAACATTTACTTCTGAGAAAATAGGTATGTAGTGTAGATATGAATAGAAATATCTACGTGCCAATGACCTTTAGTTTGCAATAGAACGTTCCGTTTTACCACTGACAATGCATTTCCAAAGGCAAATCTTAACCGAGATATACCATTCGTCTTTGCATTTACTCGCACACATCTAAATAAAGAGTTTATCCCTTAGAACAGTGCTGACTGACTTTCAGCAGGTGAATACTGAAGACAAACCTGGCGCTGAAACTTGGCAACTTAACAAAGTTAACGTTTGACAGTTGCTGTCAAACATCTCTAAAGTGCGCCGAAAGTGTTGGCGTCCAGAAAGCGCCTGGTTGTGCCCACTTCGCAAAGCTAAAGTTGGGAGTTTAAAAAAAAGATAAAATTGAGAAAGACGTTGAGTTTTATTTTTGTGATGATGATGACGCAATAGCCAAGGCGTGTAGTGCTACTACTTTTGTCACTGATTACAAACACAATGAAATGATAAATACCAAAGGAGCAGTCGAAAGTCTGGTCCAGAAAGCAAGTACATAATTTGTAATAAACACAAGTTTTAAACAAATCTGAAACTAGCTAAGTATACAATGTATCTACATTCTACAAGGCCCATGCTAACGTGTTAGTGTCGACTTCGATCGATCCATTACCTACCTATTTACAGGAATAACCCTACTGCGCTAAAAAAAGACCGTGTGTGCTATGTCTGTCTGCCCCGCCGTCTCGGCTTCCTAATGTTGAGAAATTCTACAGACAATATTTTTATAAGCCAACAATTTATCACGCCGAAATATATATTTAGCCGTTTTAATATATTAGAATCCGGAAAGAATTTATCAAGCTTTGTGATGACCGGCGGAGATTTGTGGAGATTCCGTAGAGCCGCAACCTAAATTTCGGCTCGGGTAGTTTCGGGGGCCTAAATACTTAGCCTACCATTTTTTTGTCATTTCGTCCATTCTGTATCCACAAGTAGGTACAGTAGATTATTATTTAGGGTGATTCCTATGGGAAAATGGTGACTTTATTTCTTCTAAGCGAATCATTGGAAAAATCTAAAAATATATACACTTAGAAATTAGTTCATGGCCTGCAATTGCAACATTTGAAAATATTCTAGTTCATAAATAATTAGCTAAGAAAAACTGTTTTTATCAATAGATTTGATATTCCGCCTAAACTATAAAGAGCGCTTTCACGGTTTCTTCGGGTAAATATCCGTATGATGATTATCTAAAATTGCACGACTCATAGTTTTTATGGAATTAGCTTTTTTGTGTCTTTCGCACATTTTTGACGCGGCCACGGATGTCACCGCCACGCCGTAGCGCGCACTTATTTGAACTATATTCTGAGGCATTACGGGCGATGATTGCATATCTTGAAATCTGCCTGCTTATCTGCTGTTGGGATACACCGTAAATATTTCGTCTCCAAGTTGTTTTTTCGTGTGGGTTCTTGATCTGAACGTCCACACGTCCACATCTTAGACTAGACAATGGACACTCTGTATCTAAATCGTACGCAGTATAGGTTTTTTTTTGTAAGAATAAGTACCTACTTTTTGATAAAGTTTCAACATAACTTCCAAGCTGGACTGGGAGCGAGAGAAAAACATAGAATGTGCCAGCTGCATTTCCTCCCGGGCATGCTGTAAGCTAAGGGATCTAAGGGTTTCAGTATATTGCAATTTAGGCGATGGGCTGACAACCTGTCACTACAGCGATATACTTACAAATCCATCTTGAATAACCCTCAAAACTTTTGTCAGACGTGGCGGAACGACCTTTGTTTAGGTCGTTTACGCTCTGCCTACCCCATTAGGGATAAAGGCGTGATTATATGTATGTATGTATGTATGTTTCAACATAAGTATTTGTAAATACTTGGACCGCGTTCCTAGTATTTTAATAAGAGACGGCATTACTCCAACATAGAAACGATGTTTTCATTTTAATTCTTTTGAGACTTCTTTAAATTCTTGCTTTCTTGCATAAAGCTTTTAAAGATTATGTTTAGCTGATGTATTTTTTCTTTCTATACATACATACATAAAATCATGCCTTTATCCCTTACGGGGTAGGCAGAGATTTTTCTTTCTATTATTGTTTATAATCATGATATTTTTTATTTAGTTATGATATCTTCAAGTACACTTCGACTTCGATATGCGCGTTCTATTAGCCGTTACATCAAAACACACATTTCTTAATACGACGCCGCAGTTGCATTTTGATGCACACGATGCAGCCCAAGGACGCGCCAGATGCGTTTTGTTGTTGCACCTGTCATGTCTAAGTTACAGAGCCAATGAAAACACAGGAATTATTCCGCTTAGTAGAACACTGTTACCGAGGTAGTATTTTACAATGTTAGGAATTAATAAGTTTTCGGTAAAACCTCCTGCGATCACATTTTCCTGGACCTTCCCCCATTTTGGGGTTGATTATCATACTGGTACGCTTGGCTTGTCAGACGGCTTGCAGTGCGCAGTGCAAGATTTCACTTAACAGCATGGAATACTCCTGCCCGTTTCCTGCCACCTATGAGAATGTATTTAGGTATGTTGCAGAAGAAAAAGTTCAAAAAATATGTTTTTAAAATCTTATTAATACCTCTCTCTATTTATCTCAAAAAGTAAATATCTTGAAGAAAAAAAGCGCGAACAGAAGATCCCGGTTTGAATACCTAAGAAAAATTCCACGAATCGAACGCTTTAACAAATATCTTAGAAAACGATACCACTTTTTCTTTGCAAATTATAAAACAGGTTTATAGAAATATACCAAAGGTACTCCTGAAAGTCTCAAGAATCTATTGAAATGAAGTAGTAGGTACCTACTGTCATTATCATACTCCTACTGTCATTATCATACTCCTACTGTCATTATCATACTCCTACTGTCATTATCATACTCCTACTGTCATTATCATACTCCTACTGTCATTATCATACTCATATCTCACAATTCCATGGTGGCCTGGGAGCGAAAGAAAAACGTAGAATGCGCCAGCTGATTTTCCTCCCGGGCATGCTGTAAAACAAGCTAAGGGATTCGATAGTTTCAGAATATTGCAATTTAGGCGATGTGCTGACAAACTGTCACTACAGCAATATACAAATCTATCTTAAATTACCCTCAAAACTCAGTCAGACGTGGCGGAGCGACATTTATTTAGGTCGTTTACGCTCTGCCTACCCCAGTAGGGATAAAGGCGTGATTATATGTATGTATGTATGTATATCTCACAATACAAGAGCTTTCTGCCGTTGGTAACATTAGTACCTTCACTACAGCTCGTGTTATGTTTATGCTCGCGTTATGTCCTGTAGTCTTTTAGAGAAAGACTAACATCAGAGCCGAGGATTAGCGCAGTGACATTACCCTGATGAAGCGACCACGACCAAACGTTGCAGCTGCCCCGACTTATGCAACGGCTTTGTACTAGTTAAGTAGTAATAATCAGCTAAACATAATTTCTTCTACTCAAGCACCCAAACTCGACGGAAAGATTAGAGTTAGGCAGGATTTCTGCGAGTGCATACTCAAGGCGACGTCCATGTAGCTAACGCAAGGTAGGTCGCTTTCGGCTGCAAAAATTGAGCCAAAAGTGTACTACACGAAATGAACTATTCTATTTCTTTAGAAAGTATGCTGAAAGAAAAGAACTACTTATTCTAACATTGGTAACACATAGGACTTATATCTAGACTTTAAGCTGATCTCTAGAAGAACTAGACCACAGCAGGGTAGACGATCGGAGCAACATTATCCTGATGAAGCGACCGCGACCGGACTCATTCAACTGTTTTGCTGAAAGGAAATAATACTACTTAGATCGAGTTAAAGAAACAAAACTCGTACCCCTCAGTAAATTCGGTGGTAGGATAGGGGGATACAGGAACCTCGGAATTCTGCGAATGCAAGCGAGAAGCGTCATGTCATCCACGTAGTCAACGCATATGGCAGTAGCTCTCAACGCATATTGTGTCGAAAGTGTGCTAAGCGGAAAGAACTATTCTAGCGTCGGTAATGTTAACACATAATCTAGACTTAAGCAGATCTCTAGAAAGACTAACCGCGGCAAAGTAGAGGATCGGAGTAACATTATCCTAATGAAGAGACCGCGACCGCACGCCGCTGCGCGCTCGCAGCTGCACACGGATATACTACCCACCCCAAGTTATTAAACGCAGCTAAAAGGAAAGATCAAATTATAACCTCTGCTGTTACTCAAGTTACTTGATAGCTCAGCTTGCGATTGAATCTACGATAAAGTTTCTTACCGGAAATCGCGAAATGTTCGAGAAATATATTCAACTCTTAAGTACCATCACCGACCTTATTTCCGAAACAATATACTCAACAAAACAAAAACTTAAGAGGACAGTAAAAGAAGCGAAAGAAAATTTTTGAAAAGCTATAAAGCCGGCAAAAACTTTTACGCTCCAAAGCCTCAAGTTAACTAGAAAGTTTTCTTTAACGTTCATTCTATCTAAATTAGACACGAAACGAGTGGGCGGAGTTGGATAACATAAAATATGAAACTGCATCAAAAACATATATGTGATGCAGTTTTTATCGTAGGCCATGCAGAAGGCATTTACTATGAACAGCCATCTTTGTATAGTCAATAAAAATTGACTTCCAATTTGACGAAACATGATAATAAGGCATTTATTAAAATGCGTCGGGATCGAGGCACAAGCCCTTTACATGCAAAGTGGCCTTCCGCGGGCGAATGATAATGTAACCCGAGTTCGCGACATCGGTTCTACAATTTTAAATCGTCGAGGGTGGTGTCTGGTATAGCCAGTAACAAGACAGTGGGCTGCCAGTTGCCAGGCGCCGTCTGGTCGCCTCACGATGACTCACAGGGATCTCCAGGCCCCATGCTCCCCTTTCACTTTACTATCGTTGCACCCCATAAATACCCCGCCGAACTGCACGCAACCAGTATTGATTAGCCACAATTAATAACAAGTAACTCTACAATAACAAAGAGTAAAGAAATAAGAAATATTGGCGTCAATTCCCAAAGCAGTTAAGACGTTAAAAGGAAACTTTGTCCTTCGCTTTGTTCATTATATCGTTGCTTTGTTGCAGTTTTTGCTTCAGTATTTTTACGACAAACAGTCGCGAAGAAGCTTATGTTTAACTCGAGGCGCAAAAGTTGGAGCTTTCGCCGTAAGAGTTCGACGTATGGACGAAATCTAAGTATGTTAAGTTGGATCCGCTATTTCTGTAGCCGAAGCCGAAAAGCTTTGTTATTTAAGCCGAGAATATGTAGTTAGTGTCTCCCCGCGGCGATATGAATATGTAGCAGACTGTCGCGGGCAGTCGCGTGACGCTTGGCCACGTCCTCCCTCATAATAACACGCAAGCAAATTTTAATATTCACCTACAACCACATTACCCCATCATTTACGATTTTCGGTTTTTTGTTTCGCAGCACCAGTACGAAAGACTTTTAAGATAAATACCCTTAAATTACACTGGTAATTATAAGGCACAAAACGCGTACAAGAAACAATATACTTGTAAATTAGGTTGTTGAACATAATATCCTCGTTTCCATAATTTCATAGGTTACGGAATATTTGCCGCAACTGGTAACATTGAGTTAAGAAAAACGATTTTCCTCCTCGTGATATTTCCTTGGAGATGCAAAGCAATTTTCTGCTAGAGATAACCTCGCTAAACGGGTTTCCGTACTCACACTATTTATTGGTACACCACACTTCCTTATAAGTATATTTTTAAAATAAATATCGTGTTATCCATACTCGTGGAGCTCTTCACTACATAGTGTAAAACAAAGTCGCTTTCTCTGTCCCTATATCCTTATGAATGCTTAGATCTTTAAAACTACGCAACGGATTTTGATGCGGTTTCTTTTAATGGATAGAGTGATTTAACAGAAAGGATTATATGTATAATATATGCATAATATAGTAGAGAAACTCTGATAATTTTCGTGCGAAGTCACCCATAAAGTTAGGTGAATCGTAGGTATGGGTCAACCGTGTTAAGTCATATAGGTAAAAAACCTATCTACGCCTACATTCAGATATTTGGAATGCGTTCAGAATTTTGGACACGATGTTGGACAAGAATTGAAACTATAAAAATGTATAGAATGTACCAGCAGCTTCTCTTAGTACATATAATACACTGGTGTACACTGCAAAAGTTAAGCATACTGTCAAGTGCACTGGGATTTGGGTAAATTACAAATTGAACGATTAATCAAAGCAATACACAATCCTACCGTCAATACCCAAAGTCAGACGTGACGAAAACGATTCTTGGTGCTATGCCCACCTCGTAAAATACATACCTAGACGTTTTATGTACAAGTATGTAGGTATGTAAGAATTCATAACGTGCCAATATAAACAAGAGAACGATGCGACGAACAGCGGCCCGCGCCTGGTTCAAAAATATTAAAAGAAAAGTAATAGTGTGCATCTGGCCTAATAAAAAAGCAATCGAGGCGGTTACACTGCAGAGAGACTGTAACGATCTCTACAAAAGCCATTTTGTTCTGCACTCTAAATTTGTGCAAACAGCTCAAATGGTTAAATCAAGCTTTCAGGACACAAAACAAATAAAAATGTCCCGTTGAATGGTCGCAGTGAGTAATAGCCGGACACTAAACATGTTAGTGCAGCCATAAAGAAACATGTAACTACCCCGTAGCTACAATCAACATCGAACACTTTATTTCTTCCTGTTTTGAACTTAAGTTCGATAAACGAGAGCAGCTAGTACATAGGGAGAAACAGTTCAGTAGCTTCTACATGTTCAGCGAGTGACCGGCCAATCTACTAGTTATTTCAGGGATAAGACTGCAAGAGGCAGAAGGTTTAAAAGTTACACTGGGTGCAAGACTTCTTTCTGAACGAAGCTCAGCAATTCAAATTGAATACAAAATGACTTTAATTATTTTTCTCTAATAAAAGGATTGCTGTTATACCGGGTGTAAGTGACAGCGTCCCACAAACTGATAGGAGTGGCTCAGTCAACGACACTGAACAACTACCGCTAGGAAATACTTTCAGTAAATGAAAAAAAATATCTTTTCTATACAAATTGTCTGATCGAGGTGGAGAGTACATTTTTATGGAAAAGCCTGTTTTTTTCCTCACTTCATTTCATTGCGGGACGCTGTCCCTTACACCCCGTATGTAATTTTCTTGGACTGATTAGAACGGATCGGTTACTTCTCCTGTTGTTTCACTACAATCGTTAAGCGCGCCGTAGACCCCACTTGTTCCATCCTAAAAACGAGCCCAATCGACAAGACCCTTCGCCGGATAAATTACTTTCCAATACAGATTTCTCATAAATATTTCCAAAACACAATACCATTGTTTTTTTGTTATATTTAGAATTTAATGTTAGTATTAGGATCGACTGAAAAGTTCAAGGACTTTTCGGTACATTTTTATAATTTTCACAGCTTTGTAAAATGAATGTTTACGAGGCTACTTGTCTAGCACTAAAATGTACTTTTTTTCTGAAGCACTTACGGTCTGTGCATGTTTATCGTGATAGAGATTTGCATGTCGATGCGAGCTAACGATAAAGACTGTCGGAAGACGTCCACTGCACTTGGCTGCCTCTGAGCACGACAGGGTTGTTTGTCTTCATTTAATAAACGAAATGTCTCTGCCAGTTTAATAAAATCGCGCCGTGCTTATTAGAGCAAAGCGACTGTGGTTATAAAGTGATCAACGTTTTTATACACATCTCAGTTGACGTCGATTTTATTGTCAGTTTCTTGTTGGGAGTTTGAAGGCTGTCGGATGTACTCGCCTCCTTCACCCACGCATCACCGGCTTCCGTCGACGAAGTTTCGTCGAGTTGTTTGGACTTAAATGTTTGTCACTTTGTGCAACTGTATTTTATGGCTATGAAATAGGCCCACACTCGTCGTGATTTAGACTTGACAGTGAGTGAAGGCGTTGCTTTTATCGGTCCTCGGCGTAGGGTGTAGGCTCTTGCAAAAACTTTAGGCGACACTACACCTCGACGAATAAGCATATGGAAATTTGTAAGGAATCTCTCATTAATCCCGTAACAAGATAGTTCTCAGGTAGCATCGGGGGATCATGACGCGTGGCGTAACCCGAATAACCTCAGGCTCGAGTCGAAAGCGAGATTAGCCGAATTAAGGTATTACGCCCGCATCGGATCGCGTTCCGAGGTATTTCCCATGAGGCGGCTAAATCACGCATTTCATGGCTACGTCAGGCACAAACAGCTTGTTCCAATGTTCCCAGAAAATCGCGCCATTGTTCGAATGAATTATGGGAACACCTTTGTGTTTTCCCGGTCTATGTTAGCTACAATCTGCAAGCGAAGCAAAGCTGTAGTGAATAATTACATCAAGCGCTTGAGCTTGTAGGTACCTATCTAAACATAAACTAGGTTATATTGTATGTAGGTCTAGGTATGGTATGCTCCAGTCCGATCCAATTTCATACGAAACTATTCGAAGAATAAAACTAAATGTGTTTGTAGCAAAACTCTGTAGTTTTGATTCTTTGTATTGTCTGTAATATCTGGGATAGGAATGGCCCTCGCACCTGTGATCTACCTACACTTTGGGCAGCTATAAAATACGGGCAGCGGTCTGACGAAGGACGGAATGGAACATTCGAGGACCATTCCCGTAGGGCCGTAAGGGTTGCTATAATGACGTCACATCACCCTCAGCACCCACCACGAGAATTACGAGCGTTGTGCTTTTAGTTGAGTTATGGTCCATTTAACGATCATCATGGTTCTCCAGACGGTATTAAAATATTCAACCGCCGACTCTATTCGGAGGCGCGACTCTTTCATTCGCTCCATTATTTTCGCCTCGGGCCATTAAAACGTATCCATTAAGTGAAAGACATAATAAATATAGAAAGTTGCACTAACTGCGAAATAAACATCAGATATTAGACTCGATCCCAGTTAGATAAATGCCTCACAATTGTAACAAACTTTAGAATACATTGCTTTAACAAAACTCTGTTTATTTTGTTGATTACGACGGTATCATATTTCAAATCTCCGAATAAATCTGGTATTGCGGACAAGTACCTCCGTTGAATTCATTAGCGCACGTAAATTAATACTGTAGTAGGTATAGCCAAAGCCGTTTATTAAAATTAAACTCGGCCTGGCGTGGAACTAGGAAGATTAATGGTCCCTTGAACACGGAGTTATGTAAAGAGCAAATGGAGTGGGCCAGACGGGCACGGGCCACGGGCCACGGGCTGGCATCATTCCAGAATCAATTGTGTCGCTGATATCGCGATATCCTACCCTACACCTCACTATACAACAGCCTTAAAGGGGCAATGCACCCCAGCATGTCACCAACCAAACAGGAGAAGCGAATTAAAACCAGCTAGATAGAAATTTGATACAACCCTCCACATCAAATTGTCCTTTAAAGCTCATTACAACAAAAATAATTGGTTGTTTCCCTGAAAAAACATGGCACATCACTCGTTTAGTTATTACGTAAACAATTGTTTAATAAAGGTTTTTGTTACAGGCACAATGTTTACACCCCGGAAATTGCCGTGAAACAAGTGGAACAACGTCCGTAACGAAGCTTCAAACTTTTATATGGCCAGGTAGGTAATAAATCCATTTGCAGGAGAATAAAAAGTCGCAATTGTAAAGTAAGTGTGATGAATGAAACTGTTACGTTTCACACCTTTTCTCACGGGGCAAAGGAAACAAGGCAAAGAGAGCATGTTGCGCGCGGTGTGAAGGTACTGGCGGTGTCACGGTGTGGAGGCGACGTGCAATTCACAATACAACTCCGTTAGAGTTCGCGAGCTTCAAGTTATATTGTTCCCAGCGGACTGGAGCAAATAGGAAACAAGCAATAAAAATAGTTCCGAGCATCCGTCGGCCGGGGACGGATTCCGACCAAAATTACGTGAGCAAATTAGACATTCCGGGCCATAGCCGCCGGAGTAATTGGGACCCCTGCAGACTCCTGTGCGAACTCTATGCGTCTCTATAAATACCGCTCACTGGTACCCACCCACGTAATCCTTGTCTTGCGGACTGTATAGTCAGTCCATTAAAATATGCACCCCCTACGAAGCTACACCATCATGATGAGTCATTTCCACATAGACTTGAATCACAGCATATTCTTTAAAACGATAAGTAATCAGAGTATGAAATGACGTTCATAATCATAATGTCCATAGTTCCTTACCATCCATAGCACAAACATAACTTTGAGACTGTCATAAAAAAAATACAAAACAATACCCCTCAAGTTTATTTATTTAAACAATCAATTTACACTTTAGAAGCGGAAAGTTTATTTGCTTCAGCAACAGAACAAGTTCTTGACACAATATTAACATCAACAGGTTGCTCTAATGAAAAATGTCATCAAGATAAGGTAATGTTTATTGTCACCACAAAAGCTGTCGAAATTTAGTGTGGCTAACTGTAGTGTAGAGCTTTATAACATAATCACATTAATCAGAGAGCGACCTGTTCTGGAAATGCACACCTGTTGGTAATAAAAGTAGAAGATTTTTTGTACCCAGTTTAGGCGATCGGGCAATTTTGGTTAAAACTAACCGAACTGGATTGGTTCTATCCGCTGGAGATTAACCGGCAGCTGCGGCTGTACAAGTTCATTAAGTTGTATACTAATACCGTAAGTACTGAGTAATCAATTCGAGCTGTCAGTTTATAACTCCACTTGCTTGCTTGCTGAAGCTTAAAGTTATGCGACTGTCGTGCCCAATTCCTCACGGAGATTTTATTCCGCACCACTATGGGATCTTAGCTTCAATCTCCGCGGAATATTCGAGGATTTTCCTCTTTGCAGGCTGCTGGCACGCATGATCGGCCATAATGAAAACTATCTGATCGCCGCGGCCCGCGCACTCCCATCAATAACAATCCCCGCAGATCCCTCGCCGTCCGCAAAAGCCACGCCGACAATTTGTCCCGGACTTTATTCAACTGGATATTTTATTCCTCTAAGGAATTTTCTCCCACGATGGGAATTTCGGACGTTTCATTTCGTAAGACCGCCTCTACCTACATGATTTGTTGCTGACGTCTCGAGCTCCCTTGTAACCTAAAAAGTTGTTACGTGCCTCCGTACCGTAGTATACGTACTTCGCACGAAACATCCTATTAAAAACGGCGAAAGTTTACTGAAGTCCCGGTAATAAAGCTGTTACTAGTCAGTAGCCGTACCTTCAACAAAGTTGGTACACAAACGAGCTTGTAGATTCGATGAGTTTAGGTATGCCAAACACGGGGACGTTGAGTGATATGTGTATAAACGCTGGCCGAGTTTAGGCCGGGCTAGTTGTGTGCCTATGCCTTGAAATTCTCGGCTTACATTTGGTAGTGAATTGCGCGGAAGCCCGGCAGTACCAGCAGGCTTCGCCGGGTCACGACTCCACTCCAAATCTAAAATTGATTACAAAAAAAGAACACTCAACTCGTCGGACCGGTCCTTGTTAAAAAACAAACCCACTCGCCATTAAATATAATTTATTCAGCATTATATATTATTCCATTCGTTTCTAAAAATGATTTCCGAAGGACTCGCGAAAAAAGCAACGCAAAAAATATCCTTAAAATAGTAATTGATAATTGCCGCATCACATGACGTGTGTAATTAGATGTTATCTATAGTTGTAGAGATTTTGTACCTTGATTGTATGCTTAATAGAGTCAATGTTGCGAATTTAATAGCTTAAAACCACCTCGTTAGTTGTCTTACTTTAATAATAATAATATCATCTTATTTGCATTTGCTGACGTAATAAGCAGTGTAGAAGACCACCTCATGTAGTCAAATCCATAAAAAGCACAATATACAGTCCTGTTGACCTGACGAGCTAACCATTGGCATTTAGAATTGTTTTTTGCATGGCAGGGCAAAATAAATATTGCGTGAAACTAATGCATATGCAGAATAGTCTAGCCAGGCAGAACCCAATATATCAGAATACGGATAGATATATTAACAAATCAATATGTATTTTTATATCCAAGTCCAATCGAACTAAAAACCTGGTTAAACCGTTAGCCAAGCTCCAATAACAAACTTTGTAAACACAGTTTTTATCCTCTTATAAAAACACCGAATTCGAACGAATTGATAATATGATTGCTACGAGAGGTCACATTCGCATAATATAAAACCAAGTTTATGCGAAAATAAGATTGTAAAAGGCTAAAATCTCAATTTCGCACACGAACATAAGTACGTAATGAAGTAAAATATATGGCGATTGCCTTAAATCCGGTCGAATGTAAGGCTCTTAACTTGCAGAACCTGTCAAGGAGGGCTAAGGAACAAATAGATTACATTACTGCAAGGAACTTCTGCGCATGTCTGCGTTCAGTCGTATTCAACTGTATCTTGGGTATTATCATAATCATAGCGAAAATGCGCTCAACGAAGTCGACATATCACGGAAGCGAACTAAAGCTTATATGTAGATATATGGCTCTCAGCGTCTTATTACATTACAATGGTGTTGGCTCCAAGATGGTGTGCAGGGTGCGGTTAACGCAGGCTGCAGCCGCAAGCCGAACAGTAAACCCTGGTTATTCCGTATTCTAGTATTATAGCGGCACATCGGCGATTTCCCTATCTTGCGGTGGTACAACAACCGCGAACATTATAAACCAGGAATTGAATTAGAATGCAAAATCCCATTAGCCCGGAACAAAGGAAACGAGTTATAAATTAAATAACCACTTAACTAGAACGAACTCATTTATCATGAGAGTTTTTAAAGTGGTTATTTTGCGGATGATCATCTAAGTAATAATAAACTGCGAACAAAGCTAGCAATTCTTCTACTGGTAATGGAAGCAGTAATGGAAATGACTCTACTGGACCGCGAAGAATTAAAGCTGAACCTAGAGCAATCATATCGCACAATGCCTCCATACTAATAGCCGAGTTATCCGTTACCATTAGTCGCTCCTCTGGTCCGGGATCCCGGGATCCCGGATCCCGTCCGTACTAATGTAATTAGTTCATTACTTTGTCCCGTCCGTCCCGCTGTTTGTCTCCACAGATTTATTGTGTGCCTCTTTTTCTGCCGGTGAATGTGGAACCGCTTTTTGCCGAGGGTGTAAAGCCCTGAAATGGATGCGTATTTCGGGAGACAAATGATGAAACACATACATATACCCTACAAAGCGTAGCCAGGAAATCATCATGGTTAATGACAAAAATGTTTTATGAATAGGTAAGCATAAAGCCAATGCTCGAAACGAAAACTATAATTTAATTAATGCATTATACTCGAATTAACCTTCCCTGACTAATCAAGCAAACACATCAAAGTTTTTTTGACCGAACTTGCCTCGTGCACCAGACCTTGACAGTTTGGACTCAAACCTTGATTATTACGAAACTCAGTAAAAACATTCCGTAAAAACTAATAAATTTTCATGCACTTGTTTGTTTTCTTAGTTCATGGCTCCAACTTTAGTGTAGGCTGGTCGTGGGTTGGAAGCCAATTTAAATTAAGCCTGTGCGTACAAAGCCACCAACATTTCAACTGCAATTCACGAAACTAGTACCAGATCAACAATTTATGCGGAAAGACAGGTCTATAGAATCTATTAAGGTCGATGTGGTAAGCAAAACAAACAACAGCCATATTTGCCCTCTGATCATATGAAGTTGTAGTGCGGGTTGCAGAGCCGGACTGTCCCGTTAATGAACGTATAATGCTAATGAAGGCGACACCTGCGCCGTATATACCCGTGGCCAGTCCGTCCCGCCGACCCGCGGCCAGGCCGTGGGACGCGCGTCGGTGGTCGCATCGCATCACATCCGTCCCAGACTCACTAATGCGACGACCCATCTACCTGTCATTTTAATCTGGTTATCACGTCTCAAGTTCAACGCGTATGTACCGACTTATACGGAACGTTGTACGGCGACACTGCATACGATTAACATTTTAATTATAGATCATAGACATGCACTTATAGGGAAACAATGGGCTATTTTGATCCCGGCTGTCGGGCGTTCGTATACGCTCCACCAGCAATCCAGTTACATTGGAATGAGATCAACATAGCACTCTGTGCTGCACGGGCACCAGCGAGCTGAGCCAATCAAGCGTCATTGTTTTGTTCGTTTGTTCCCCTGAATATGTCACGAGACCTCGCCTCGGGTGTCAGTAAACCGTCGATTGCATTCACCATGTGTGCGTTGTGAGCACGAGTACCGGCCTCATCGCTGACAGCCAATTAGCCCCGTGCCCTTACCCTCGCCTCCCCCGCCCCTCTAACCCGCACTCACGGACCCATCTATCTTTATTCGACAGGATCCAAAACGCTCTCAAACACTAGAGCCGATACGATACCGATTGAGACGCACACCAGCAAACGATTCCGCCTGTCCGTGACACTCTTACAATGGGTAGAATGATGTCCATTAAAATAAATGATCCTCCACTAAGCAGCTATGCTATTGAATTTTTCAATACGCTAGCTACTGACTATTTAATAGTCTTCTCATGAGTTAGGTATCGCTACCTCTATGAAAACCAGTTAGAATATAAAATGAGCAAGAAGTATTATTTTTTAGGTAGGTACTCTACCTATCGCCTTTTAATTATTTTGCTGTTTAGCAAAGCGCGAATCATCTTACAAAAAAGATTAGAGGTAAATATAATAGACATGGACCATTGAGCAAACTACTTCGAACTGTTCGATTGTCAAGGCTACACTTCTGAGAATATCTGTTAGCGCCGTCCATGAGTCAGTTCCTCTGACTCACAGCTCCACATCACTTGTCGATTGTTTCCTGATAATTTGCTCTTTTACTGATCCATTTAAGTTACCACTCGCATTTGTTACAATTCTTTTGTCTGTTTCCGTTCCGACCATACTTACTAGCGGATACAAAAAGCGCCGGCGATAAACTCTTTGCTCAGCTGCATAAGCACAAAATATCATACGTAGAACACGCTCTCTACCGTGCATTCTGAATAAAGAAATCTCGAAATGTTTATTTTTATCCCTACGTGATATATGCAGCTTGAGATACAGCTTCATAAAATTTTAACAATTTACGTTGCGAATATTTGAGCCGGGAAATTTCTAACCTACAGCGACGGACAGCCAAGCGCGTGCCCATGTAAAATGAATCATTTTTGGGCGATAAATCTCTGAAACAATTTTAATGTTACGTTTTGCAAGTAACGTTTTTGTTTTAAAAAGTAACCAGAGGTTTTCGTTCCTGGCGTAAGCACATTTTCTATGTATACACAATTTACAAGTTGATATTCCAGAAAACACACATTGCGCGCTTGGGTGAAAATGGGGCAATAATACAGTAAGTAGATTTGCGCTCAGTTGACATTCAGCGTCGTTGCAATAAAGCAGACATTATGCTAAAACTTCCAGCGAGGCTGATGCACGGAGGGCGTCTTCGGGACTGTTTTCTGATGCGGTACACGCGCCACTCGGCCCACGCGAGTAAGCTACCCGGGATTTGGACGCACATACACGAAAATAGACTTGTTTATGCTACTTATACAGCTACAACACGTATCACACTTCACCCTTTTGAATTTTTGATGGCGACGTGAATCTGTTGTCTTGGCGATCGGTCGCGGGAAATCAGATATGAAAGCACTTGTGTAAAGTTTTTTTTCTGAAAGATTAGAAATGATTGAACAACAAATAAGATATGATGGGACAATCATAATTTTATAACACTTCAGGGCACATCATAATATAACCCATAATTTAATCGAAAGTCGCCAAGCGGTTCATTAACACTCATTCAACTAACTCTCAAATGAGCTGGAAACTTACTTGACTTGGCTTTTATCCTCACAAAATAAAGATGATTACACACTAACGTTTTCCTCGATAAAGCGTATACAGTCGAACGATCGCGACATTTGTGATATCCTGTGACAAAGAATCGGTGGAGAGATTAATGACTCATGGCTGGACACCACCAGTAACAAATAGAGTTGAGAGACCGGATTTTAGTTGCATTTCCCAATTTTTGGACCTTTAACGATCTAACTTTTTCGTATTAATATAAAGCTGGGTGCCACCAGTCTAAACTTTCAATAGTCAAGTTACAAAATGTTACGTACATCAACATTTGTGATCCAAGCCTCTAACTCAAACATTTATTTTTTTAGTAGAATTTTATTATATTTTTCATTTGACAAACATACGCATCGCAACATGCTACATGCGCTTACGGTCAACTTTTAAGAAATCAAGTTGTGCTTTTTCGGATGCCTATGGCAACCCCGATCAATAATAGATCTGGCAACACAACACTAACCGCGAGTAACAAATGGTGCTGCTCGCAGTCCCGCGGGATCTGCCACCGAATCCCAGCCGCTGCTGGCCAGCCTATCATTAGTTTAATGGAACATTTTCTACAATGATCTTTTGTACTTTTTGGGTTTGATAGATAGGTAGAAAGAAGGACGATGGGGCGAGCCTATTTACTTATTCATTTATCGCATGGCAGTCATTTGTTGCGAGGTCCAGAGAACTGGTGCAGCAGCCGGTGGGATCATATGTAGGGTATTCAGGTTAATTCAGTTAAGTTGCTAAATTAAAGATGGATTCCCTTACACGCTGCGCTTAGATGAGTTCCTCCACAGGAAAGTTGTTAGCCTAACCAGCTAATTAGTAAAGCCATGAACGTGCACCTTTAATTTGTTTAGAGAAGTTCAGAGCGGCGTAACTGGTGTGCAGTAGGTCAAACTACGGCCCCGAGCGCGCTCCAACTGGGTTTTATATCCATACAGTTCGGTCCTTGACACCACTTGTAAACATAAATTATAACCGCATCCAATCGTCAAAACACGCTCATTAATATCGTTTACGTCTAATATTACAGGTAATGTTTTAATCCCATCAAATGTACCTAATATAAACGTTATTAACCGCATCAAATATTAATGCCAATTGCAAATGATTATTATTATTTATGCTGGTCACATTCTCACGTGCAATGACACATTTGCCTGTAGGTACCTGTGGGGCGAGATAATGCAGCGGTCATGTAGCGAACCATCACGTAGGTGCCCACTCGAATGATAAAATATGAAACTTGAGTAACATGCCTTTGATATTTATGTTTACCAGTAACTCTACTAACCTTCAACGGTTCTCATAACACCAGCTAATTAATGAACTCGCAGACATATTATGAGTTATTTGGCCTATATACTATATGCAGGTAAGGGCGGGGCTTTTTACCTTCTAATCATTTCAAAACATTTCAAATCTAGCGGTTTGCAGCAGCGCGAGTGTTGTAAGACCACCATCGTGGGAGAGTGTCGTGTATAAGTGTAATATGACACTTAAGAAACTCCAACCAATGCTAATGAAATGACATCAGAAAAAGCAGAATTGAAAACAATCTCACCGTTGCTTTTACTGGACTCATTACCAACACCATCTACGACAATGCCTTGCGGCTTCTTCCCAGTCAAAATTAATGTGTAGAGAAAGTAAAGTACCTACCCTAAAGCATCTACTCCAAACTTTCTCATTATTAGATGGAATTAAAGAAGTCAGATTTGATAATCTTCCGCAGTTACATTTCAATTCTTTATGTCAACACTGCGGAAAAAGAATTCTTTTTTATAAAGTTTGGGCGAGATGTTGTGCTCCCGGGCGAATTCTTTTTTTGTAGCGTTTGATTGATGACTTTTCTTATAACGTGACACTTGGAAGCGTTTTTCTACTGGGCATGTCCCAAAATCCGTGTAAGAGTCAATTACATTTAGCGATATTTCTTCCTCAAATAATGGTCCTGCTGAGTAATCGTTATTCATTTTCTTTGCTTTACGTTTTTGTTTAGAATTTGTTTGACGTGACATTGGACTTCTTCTACATTCAGAATAAATTAGAGTTACTATACAAACAGATTTACTTAGATTGGTGTATTCGTATAGTTAGCAATTCTCTTGTGGCAGAAACAGTACGGTCATTATAACCGGCAACGTTAGAACAATGTAGCCTTTGGATGCTGAAAATTTTCGTCAACAACAATTGTTAGCCTTTTGCTGCGGTTTAGTTACTGAATGATGGATGACTTTTACGTAAACCGTCACTCTGTAAGGAGACGGTCGTGAGCCTCGTGACCTCACGCATCTTCACGAAATTCCGAGCCCATTTGCTGTGTACGTGCGTGAAAACGGTGTGTGCACACCGATATTATTCCTTCCCAGGTAACAGCGATAGACCTCGTTTCGAGATAACGAAATCGCCGAGTCCTTGAACATTTGCTCGTCTAAGTTCTGGTGATTCAGAGTTGTTGAAATTTGCATGCAGGTAATTTGTAATTCTTACAAGGCTTCCTTCACTGACGCCATGAATACGAAACATATAGAGTGCAGTTCGGGCGCGTGTACGGAAGTGCAGTGGCCGAGCACGAGTGTAACGTTGTTAGCTCAACGGATCCCGGGCAGTCGAGGCAACGGGCAGCGGGCAGCGGGCCGGAGCGAGGGAAGCGCGACACGCTCCCTGCTCACAAGATAATCAGACTTCGACGTCCAGGACGTATGAGTGAGAATGCATAAACATGTTGCCAACTCACTTCGCAGACATAAACAGTCTCGCAAAAACACACGAAGGGCTGGCTATTCTGGTCCGAACTACCGTTTAAATAGAACTAATGCCGACGCTCCAGTTATTTGAACAGTTATCTGCTGCAACCGTTAGCTTCGTGAGACCATCTTTAATAAACGTTCAAATTAATTGGTTGACTTTTTATCGGCAGGTGGAAAATGAAATGATTTATTCCGCGACGAATCATTAGCAGTAAATTGCGGAGTCAGTACGTTTTCTATGTCGCTCTAGAAGGAATAGATCTCAAATAAGGGGTTTATTAAGCGCATGGAGCCGAGCGGTGCGATCGACAGACAAGGATAAACGATTTATTGCAACACTAGCAGCATTAAATCTGCAAGGGCAGCATTCTTGCACGCATTCAAAAACCGTAAGCCATCAATTAACCTTAGAGAACCGAGGTGCCTGCGGAAACTCCGTCCATACAATGCGGTAGGTCCCTTTCAACAACTACGCCAGCCAGCCAGCGCAGCGCGCTGATAAAATTATTGAAATAACATTTCATCTCCCTCAGCTCTTAACATGATAAATTTCACATCGCCTGAATCGCCTGATTCAAAATAACGTTCTTTATCTTATTTATTATAACACTGACCTCAATACGCAAATAAATAATTAAAATATGGAAAAGGAGAAATTACAATTCAACCACAGAGTAAGTGATATCTTCCTACAAATCTTTTTGTGTTATAGTTTACAGATAAAAAAAAGAATGCAAACTACATAATATGCTATGAGAAAAAAATACTATTGTCCCGATTGAAAAATACATCGACGACCCGGCAGGACAATGGCTGCGTTATTGGACAGGAGATTCGTAACAACTGATCTATAACCCTCGTTTTTGTGGACGTAAATAAATATCCAACGCAACATTAAAGAGCTGATTGATATACTGCTTGTAGCACCACCAACCGACTATTAAATTTGAAACATTTTGAACTTGACTGGAGCTATTAAGTGTTATTAAGTTTGGTGTGATGGCGTGTATGGTGTGTCCGATGGAGGGAGGGGGGGACGTTGGGAAGTCGGTACGCGTTTGATGCATAAGTAATCAAATGGGCCTCATAGTGGCGGGTCGACGCTCCGTTGCGCAACAAGCTGTTACCTATCTGTTTAAATTGGGTTCGGATGAAATGTGGAGTCGAGTGGTGGGTGCTACAGGCCCTGCGCAGACGAACTGCACTACGACTGTATCGAAACCGCCAACCTACTACTATATCTCTAGGAGTTAAATGTTGAAGCCAATTGACTTATTGATGTAGGATGGGAAAAGGGTAGCTACCTGCCTGGTCAAGTGTTGTGACCAGGAAACCGAAGTCCAACCGGACAAGTTTGGAACTTGTCATATATCTGCATATCACTGAGAAAACTTCCATACCGCGTTTCAGAACTGGTGTCTCGATGTGACGCCATCGCATCTGTCGGCTACACACATGCCCATACCATAGATAAGCTACCCTATGGTAGCAACGGGTAAAATTTGACAGGAAAATGTGACTCTACCAGCTCCCTTAGTCCCATTTTCTGTAAGCGTCCTAGTAATAAACTGAACAACGCTGCCTGTTAAATGCCTTTTGAACCAGGATTGGTCCGATCAGAATGAGCTAATCATACATCTGCGTACGCTGCCTCTTTATGTAGTTTGGCTACTCATTGATACATGGCGATGCAGTCGGTCCGCTGTTCGACTGTAGAAACCTTCAGTCCCGGCAAGATATCAGCCCGAGGCGACTTGAGTACAATAACCAACAGATTACTGTAGTACGTGACTCAAGACCGCTTCTTAGAGTTATGTCACCCATTTCGGCGACATGCCGATACTATCGACTGGTGCAAGCTGCGTCGTAAGTCAACATTCTGATGACTTGTCAATTATTATAGATCAGTTTGGCTATCGAACAATCAATATACTCGTTACACTTACAGATGGAATCTATCTGAAATATCACTGTCTACTATTAGACCTACAGATTATATTGCCTCCATGTCCATAATGAGTTTTATTATGCTGAGATAAATGCAAGCCAGCTGCTTTTCTATCAGCCCAAGTAAAGAAAATGTTCAATCGAAAAATGACTTTGCTATAGGTTGATCTTGATTCTACCGTTGTAAGATGACATGTGCTAGAACTTGTTAAAATGTCACTTAACCTTATTTTTCGTCGGACATTACCCTATTTAAGTAACGTTCAAAAACTCGTCCAGAAATGACCAGTTCTTAACCCAATCAACCGTCCAACGGAATATCATCATGTCGAACGACGAGCCAACGAAAACTCCGCGCTCTCCCAACCAGAGCAAGGGTAATTAACTAGGTGTCCGTTATCGCCGTGAATATTCAATATTAATGTAGCGTGAAATAATTTGAAGCGTTTTCCAGGGGCTATCAATCTGGGCCGTTAATGAGATTCGTCCGGCGGAGCGGGCCCCATTGCGTCCACCAATTTGTGCCTCGATGCACCTCGCTAATGAAATACTACAATCTTTAGCGCTGGAAGACTTTCTTCATTAGGCCGTCCAATAAATTTTGAAGCTATGTTGATTAAAACGGCCCAGCATTCATGTTTGATCGAACCATTACATTTCACTGCAGCGTGATTCTGTAATGAAGCAAGATCAAAGACCTGCGGAGAATTTTTATTACGTTAGAAGTAGTTCATCAAATAACGCTACCCCTCATATATACGTAAATACATACATACATGTCTACATATAGGTAATCACTGCTGGTTGGTGATGTGATGTGATGATGATGAGAAAATGAAATTGTCATTTGACCGCGCTTATATTACGTGCCGGTAACTAAAAGCAATCAGTTCGCCACATCCACGCACTTTACTATTAATATGATATAAGGTACCTAATTCTAACTGCGTATCTGCATTCTGCATAAGTATATTTTAATTGTTACGTTTTGATGCCTGGACCGTATCCAGACATTTGGCATACATATCCTAGATCCGAAAAGTTCGTTGTGTCCAAGGAAAATTAGATGAAACGTGAGTGAAGCCAAGCGTTGTAATCTAAATCATAAATTATATTTACTCATAGCCACGGAAAACCTAAAGCAACGTCTCATTTATACGGCGGCTGAATGGCGCGGCCACAATCTTTGACCGACGCTTTCACTTAATCTATGAACTACCCGCAACCTGTAATGCGTTTAAAATTCAGTGAACTAGTTGAAAATCAGTACAAGAATTTAGTCTAAATAAAAACATTGCATGAACTGATTATTTCTTCTTTTTTAGGTGGGTTAATAATTCTGAGATCAATGAATGCCCCAAACACCCTAATGACAGAAAGTTTTTAAATCGCCCAATAGACCTCTGATGCATTTGATTATGAAAGTCATGAACTAGGCGAGATATGGAAAATCGAAAGTGTCATATCATTTGGATGGCGGCTCTATGGCGCCCCACAGGTAGACCTTTGACCGAGCTCGCGTCCGCTTTCACGTCGTCTACCTACAAACCCACAGGCCACAGATCACGCTCCGAACGATCGCCTCCTCTAACCAAATATAGACTTATCCCACACTATCGTACTCATACACTTTTTATCTACCTCATTGTTAGATAACTATCTTGAACTTTTTCCTGCGTCATTGTTGGGTAATAATCAAATGGCATTTGACTGTTAAGTATTGGTATTGATCTGCTATGATATTGCGCAATTTGAGCGTTGGGCGTTGTTATTTCATTAATAGTATTTCTTAAACAATTTCTTTATAAAAGTATTTACGAGAATACGGTGTAGTAAATTTTCAGTAGACAACAAAGCCATCCAATAAAGATTCGAGGAAAAATTCGTGCCTATTCAGATCACTTATTTTTATTTTAGAGTGTAGGAAGATTGCTCATTGATTCTCTCCAAAAATAGAGCTGTCTCCCACATTGTGTCTTCTATTATTGTCAACAAAACGTGACAATAAACTGTATCATTCTAATCCGTACCAATTATATCCCAAATATTTGATACATACGTATTAGTCACGTCTGTATCTGTATGCTTTTCGGGGTGGACAGAGCGTCAAAGACCTCAAAATAGGACGCGTTTGCCACCTTTGGCAAGATTTAAGGATCATTTTAGAAAGAGTGTGAGGTGACAGGTAGTCATGTCAGCCTTTCGTCTAAATTACAACGTAACCATAGTAGACGTAATCCTCGTGTCGTACTGATTGCTTCTTACCGTATAGCTGGGACCAGAAGCAGCTGGCAGTAGGAACATTCCATATTTTTCTATCACTCCCAGTCCAATCCCAAATAACAAATTATACTCTAAATATTTGATATGTACTCCCATTAGCTTATGTAACAAGCGATGAGTCATTAGCTAACAATAGTTCACCGGAAACAATCCTAGCAACTTTCTCTACAAATATGATTACTGTTTGATATCATTGTTTTGAGCCCCGACCGTTGACCGATGTATTCTTTTGCACAACAATGGCTAAATTATGTATAGTTAAAAGTAGAGGCCGAAACATAGGCTGCTCAGAGATCTTACCGGCAAGTAAAGTGTGTAGTGTAGGCCAAGCGAAGCATCTCTGCTAATATATTCTAGAATGTCTATCATCTATTTTAGGTTTCAATTTCTAGCCACATTCATGCTAATAGATTAATGATTATAATAAACCGATTAAATTGATAGAAATAGAATAGAACTTTAACATTAAATATTTAAGTAGGAAGTACAAATTAAGGGTTTATTATTTGTAATAAGAGGGTTTACTCAATTTGATAACGATCGTTTGTAATCACAACTCCTAACTCGCTTTATTAAGGTTAGCACCTTGTGGACGAGTAAAGTATACAGCGAAATAAATTCAGAATACACGACACGGAATAGCATCGTGGCAATCGTTTGATACCAGACCAGACATAAGTTTCAATCAGTTGGCTTCCTGCGCCTAAGTCGGTGACGTCTCAATAGCTGCTCTTTTGTAATCACCAATTTGTGCCGCTCGAGCCACAGACACTCATTCAATAACGAGAACGAATTCCACACTTATTTTAGCTCCCTCGTTACGATGATACGAGTATTACCCACGAGTGGTACTCATTGTGCAACGCGACGATCCCACAACATGAACGCGCATCGTAACGAGCCCTCGCATCACAAGTGGTTTCTCATAAAAAAATTAAATCGCAAAATTACATCCATTCTTTACGCCTGTAAGAGAAAATGCCTGGAGCTGAGTTGGGAAGAGGCAGGAGGTTAACCAATGAGCATCTAGCCGCGGGCCGGAGGGCGATGAAGTATCAAGAGAGTACTGTTGAGTCGAACGGCTCCGGGCTATGGAAATATAAAGTAATAGTTGTACATTGAACTAAAACATTTACCAAGAAGTATCAAGAATAACGCTCAATTAAACCGCGTCCATGAACTTCAATAACTATAATCAGCTGCAATGCAATTGAATTTGACATTTACTTTGACAATGTATTCATTTATTTATTGTTTATTGTACACAAATTAATTTCTTTCAGCCAACAGTTTCAAGTTTACTTTATGATGGCAAATGAATGGTTTAACTTTAAGTACCGAAGCCTTGATGGCAACTATATGGCTGCATAATTTACGACGAAAGAACGCTACAAAACCCTAATACAGCATATTACCGTATCAACTAGTACGGGTATAAACACGTGAACTCCCGTCAGAAAACTAGAGTACCACGTTGCGTAATAACGCAAATGAACAAAGCAATTCGGTGTAATTAGTGTTTAGCAACCTACATCAAACAAAATTGGCGTTAGATCGAGATTCTTTTTGTGCTTCGCTAATGGCGGCGGCCCATTGTCTCTACATCAGGCAATTTATTTAACGCAATACTACAGACCCACTGTAATCGGCCCAACGCTTCACAACATTAAAACTGCATTAAATTCTATTTAACGGTGGATAAAACACGCCTAGTTAGGCGATTGAAAAACGTTTCGTGTATCATGCGATACGAAAACTCTATGCAATCACAGAACAAAGGCCTTCGTAGCGTTGCGTAGCGTATGAGATTCAATAAAAAGAAATTTGTTTCCTGTTCAGAATAATTATGGATGTCACGGCTCTCTGGGAATTTGGGACTAGTTCCAGTTGATAGGTCACGCAATATTTTAATAGATCAATCACGCGTGAACGTGTGCGCTATCCTGAACTAGAATGCCACAGTAAAAGGCTTTTATATTTCGGTATTCACTTTTGATAGAGAAATATCATTCCAACCTATACAGAATAGCAGATTGAATCAAAGCCATGACTTGATGGAGGTAAGGGTTTAACTGTCTGAAATGCCTTTTAGAGAGCTCAAAGGATTATTGCGTTGGTGAAATAGGAATGCTTGGAACCGGTCGGCGCTTCCGCCGTCCGCCGGGAAGCGTCATGCGAGAATCCGAGATGACTCGGTGCGGTCACCAGCCGGACTACGGACACTCGAACAGAATCCGGCGATAAACTCTCTCACTGGCTCGCTGATGAGAGCTTTACTCCACTGCCGCCCGACCGTCGCTGCTGTAAAACCCTCTCGTTATCCCATCAATGGACTTTACTGGATGCTATCTTCGCTATTAGATTATAGGACGATAACATTGTTTCGTAGTATTACACGTAGAATATATTCGTCTACGATATAGGTTCAATATATGATTATATTTCAAGTTTGTCTGTTATTGAGTAAGCTAAGATACACGTGGGCATATCAAGTGGAACTTGTCGAGGATCTTCAATCATACATATCGACGTCAAGACGCGTGTTATTTTTAAAGCGGCGCATTGCTTCATCATAGCACCCATGCTGAGCAGCTCAGTGTTCAATGGCGGATGCCGTCGATTGTGGATTGGATTATTTCGGTCTCGGGAAGTATAAACCAACGCCGCCGCCCACTGGTCCGCTCATAAGGAAACGCCAAGATTCAAACTCTACCAGCGCCTATTTTAGACATTCTGCGAACACGCAGCGAATAGGCGATTATTGTTTCCAAACATTGTCAAATCCAATAAACTAGTATTGTAAGAGCGCGCGTGAGTTTCATGCGTCTTTCTCCCGCGAATCGTCCCATTCGCACACGAAAAGTTCCTTTCCACGCCATTTCCGTTCCCAACGTCGGTCAACCAGCCACTTGTATAATTCACAGTCTGTGTTTTATTGCACGCTGTCATGTTAAAGTTACAAACATTAAATAATCCCCAGGTGGTGCTACGAGTGGTGGTGATACCTCGTATGTGTTTTTCGGCGAAGTCGCTTATGCAAATATGCTATCCATTTGTTTATCTGTTCTAAAGGTTAGACAACTCTCGATTGCTTTTCGGAGAACTATCAGCGATATTCAAAAGAGGAAAAAACTGCCATCAATAAATCGAAAGATAAATCTTAAAATATAAGTCATATTGAATTTATGTCTTGGGCTTGGTTTAATGTTTGTGTTAAATTAGTGAATGGGGAATAAAAACGTATGAGTGCAATCAATCTTGATGACTTAAAGATTTCTGCATTACTGTTTTATGATGTAAATAATAGTGTAGGTAGTTACACAAGGCATTGATATGTGTTCATTGACTCGCTGCGAAGATTGCTGGGCTATTGGTGTCGAGGGTCTGATAGGGTCCGAGGGACAGCCGTGAGAGGCAATCAAACAATTTAGGTTAACCATCGCTTGCGTCGTCTTCACCGACCACTCTAGCCTCTATTTCTTAACAATGTCGCACAAATACACACCATGTATTGGAATTACCAATAATTTTTATAGCGTGACCGAGACCGTCCTCTAATTAAAACCAGTAACATATTAATTAGTTAGCTCATTAAACAAAACTGCAACACGCTGTTGCAAAATGTTGATTAATTTTAACATAACTTGCTATTGCCTCAAATGTTAGTTACCTGTTTCGCATAATAGACCAGGTGGAATAAATTCTTGTAATGTAAGGGACTAGCTCGCGTAATTGTTGTTGGCTTAGTTCAGCTAAATGCTAATAACAATTTTCGCCGTAGGTGGAAATTAAACAAAATGATGTGGGTCGGACAGGAATGGAACATAATATTTTGTATATTCGGAAATTACTTTTTAAAAGGTAATCTAGAGTTTGCTTTACATCAGAAATTATTGAATAAGGGATTAGTGTTTCACCGAGTCAGCTATAAACCGCTTAGAAGATAAACGCAGCGCTGTACGTGAATATTGCGCTCATTCAAGTAATAGCACAGCGGCTTATTCAGAAGCATCCTGTGAGCAGAAACAGCTTTATAATTTATGCATTCTGTAATTAGGTGCAAGTTATCTACAAAGTATCTGTGTCGCTTTTCGCACGGACATCCGGCGTCCACAGCACGACAAAACAATCTGTTAAAATCGCAAAAAGGCTACTTGTGCCGACGGATGCGCTCTACATTGCCCATTAACAATATACTGCACAAACATGCTTATTGCTGTTGGGTAATTTGGTCGGCCATTTTCACCAGAAATGTGCAGCATTGTCTCTACACGATGGCGCAATTTCACACCAAAATCAATTATTCAAACATTCCTGCACTTCACAAATATTACGGCCGAGAACAAAATGTCTGGATGTGGAAATAGCAAACGCGAGCTTGAAACTTTACATTTTTAAACGTTGCTCATTTGCAGAAAGCGTAAAAGAAAACAAGGGGTGACCGACTCATATTATTTAATTTTGTATGCAAAAATGTTTTCATTTTTCGCTCGTTGCCTAACAATGGAGATTATGATTACAGAGGATCCTGTTTTCATTTAATTATATTTTTATGGTACTTCATACTTGTTTTGATTCCAAATAAAATTATGATTAGCAGCGGTTAAGCACGGAAAGTCACGCAACGAACATTCGCTGGACAAAACGATGTTGCACATCACCTTTACCGATTACTATTGCGAAGTCGAGATACATTAGGATGCGTTTGCAAATTAGGGGCAATTTCAACAGAATTAATATCATGACATATTGAAGCAATTTGCTACATGAATATTCATTTTAGATGCGTTCACACGGGCATTCATATTCAAATTCTTGACTCGATTTTCTACGACCTCGTTAGTTCGGAAAACTTGCTGAAATTGCGCATCTTGCTTGCAAAGCAGCGAGTGTTTACAATACGTCTCTAAATAGACCCGGAGCTGTTTAGACGGCGCTACAAGCTACAAGTTACAAGGTTTCCCTCAACAATGTATCTAACGTTTTAGTTTCAAAGTGCTTTAACAATGCCAAAACAGCCCTCTGCGAATGCTAAAGCCGCGATGCATATTACCGCGTGCGAAATCTATGACTACACTATGCGCATTTTCCCATTGTACTCTTGAGAACATGGAACGAGAATTGCCCATTGTCCTTATATCTCACTCTGTCCTAGCTGATTAGTAAGAAACACCATGTTTTTATTGTTGACACAAAGCCGTTCTCAACAGGCACGTTTAATGTATGTGTCGAGGTTTTGTGGGAAGGAGCGTTTCGCGACTTTGAGGCAAGTTTTGTTGTAGGTCTCACGGCTGCCGGTGCTACCGTCGTCTTATTTAGCTTTATTTTCGCACAGTCGATGGTTGAGATTAATTTTATACTTGTTTCTCGCAGCAGCACCGAGCAGCGAGATACGATTGTGGTGCGAACGAGGAAGTGGAACACACAGGCAAGTTCAATTGCTGTACTTCCTCGTCGTGTGTGTGTTAAGTTAACTTGACGTATGACGGTTTCCCAAGATAACAGTTTTAATGAGTAAGACTGGGAAACTTGGATTAACTGATGTATGCAATTCAGCTACTCAATAATATGCATATTCATAATGCACTTGATGGTCATAAATTAATCAGTGTAATTAAAATTTAATTTAATTCTAGATAGGTAATTGTTAATGATTTCTTCAAAGTTATTAATTATCGCAAAGTTAAAATTGGTTCATCGCACAATATGAATATGATTTTGTATAAATGGAGCCAAATAGTACGGGGTGTAAGGGACAGCGTCCCGCAAACTGATAGGGCTTGCTCAGTCAACGATACTGAACAATTTTTCTTATGAAATTCTTTCAGGAGATGAAAAAAAAATGCGCTTCCCTTACAAAATGAACACCTCGATCAGATAAATATGTATGGAAAATAACTAAAAAAAAACTAGTTGATAGTTGTTCAGTTCCATTGACTGAGCAACCCCTATCAGTTTGCGGGACGCTGTATCTTACATTCCGTATATTCAGTAAAACGTATTTCTAAAATCTAACATGCAGGAGAACAAAGTTCCTGATTTTTTTATTTACATGCACCACAAATCACGGCAGGCCTAAAAAGTCTGAAAAATATTGGCCCGAGTTTACCCTTCGGTGGCTTGGGAGTTACTCAGGTGGAGTTTATTCTGCAATTATTTCGGAATTACATTTGGCGTGTTTTTGTTGGTAATTGAGTGGCCGGGAGGGTCATAGCGCGGGTCAGTAAGATTTAATTGTCGTGATAAGGGCCCGGCCAGGGCGTGGGACAGCCGGCTGACCGTGACGTCACACTACACTAATCGCCACATCTTGCGCACATCCGCTCCCGACCTACAAACCCTTTCTTTACGCCATTTCTTTCTCATTCACGACAAAAATACATTATTCAAACTCGCATTTTGTACGAAACATTTTGGAGCACTGGTCGCCCTATATGGAAACTTGCGGCATTATGAAACCAACAAGATTTAACATTTGAATAAAAAATAAGCCCTTTTAACATAATAAATTGTACAGCAGTATTAAATCCTTTTACGTAACTGTACGTGTTTAATTAAACTTGATCGGTACAAATCGACAAAAAAAGTTAGCATGCATTTTATTTTGTCGAACGTCCAAATGTGGCGCGTATTCAAAGCACTTGAGCGGAAAGTTTCAGCAATGTTGTCATGAAATTCGGAATGACCTGTTAAATGCCACGACACGACGCGACGGCATGAACTTCTAGTTACAGTTTTTTTACCAACTCCTCGACTGTACGCGACGCGGCGGTTGCATTTTTTACTACAATGTACAACGTCGTTATTTCCCGACACCACTCTTGCTGTCTCCATGCTAAAATATCACGTTTTTGTTGCTGAAACAAAGCGGAAGAACAAATGGACTAAATAAACAGGGAAACGACGATGGTTGCACGTTTTTTATTTCGATAGGAATGTAAATTCTTTATCGTTGTAAGTGTAAGTTTATGCTAGTTGGTAACACGAAAGATCGTGTGTGAGTATAATCTGATGAATGGAGTAAGTTAAGAATGAATGGGTGGATGTGCGCGGTCGGTCTCGCGGCTGGGTGCGTATGCGCAGCGTCGCGGCCACGGGTCAGCGCGACACAATGAGCCGCTTCCTGCGCAACACCAACAAGGACACGATGACAATCATTCCCACTGGCCAGCCAGCTCATTATCTAACAATCTCTCCATTATTTTTACACACAATTTTATTGTTCTTTAAACACGCGAGTCATAACTTTAATTACTTACATCACTCCATGACTAAAACTTCCTTGAGATTTGCCCTACAGTGTAACTTAAGATTGTTCATACTTAATGAGCATTACGAACCTGAATTATCTACCAATACAGCGTAAAATATGATACGCAGCATAACACGCGCTTCACGTTGCAGTAAACAAGCGTAGTGGTCATGAAATCGAAGGCACGATTTTATTAAATTACGTGTATAATTTGATCTTACGGGTGATAGGCGTTGTGTGAAGGGCCGGGAAAAGGATGAGGTAAGTAGGTAATCATGTAGGAAGCCTATACTTAGACCAAAGCTGTCTGTCCGTTGTGTCTGTCTAACCCTCTTGCCAGAGATTTTAAGCCCTTTGACGTGCCTTAAGTACTACTCTATGATTAAAGCCAAGTCTTTCCAACATGTAAAATACTATTTTGTTTAGCTTGTTTAGTGACTGGTGTCAACCAACCAAATACTTTCCAAGATTGAGCGAGCATTACAATGAATGTTGAGGATCACGAGGAGTAATCTGGAGTTGGCTCCAGGTGAGGACACCGCGGGTCCGGCCTCGAGCCAATTACGCAGGCATTAGTACAATGGATGCCATTAAGCGGATGTCCAGCTCCGCTTCAGCCAGTGGCCGGCCCCGACCACGCCACGCTTAATTTGCATTTGTTTAGAATTAGTCCGACGCTACTCGCATTCAGCGTCACCTGTAATACACCGCGCTCTATGCCGTTTTAATGATCCCGCGTAAACCATGTGGTTAGCCAAAACGATCCTATTGTCGAGGATATCTATACACGCAGCATAATCATCCATTCGGACGATGTACAAAACGATGTTTACCGGAACGAATCGATGTGAGCGGAACCAACAGCGTCGGTGACCGGCGACTGGCGACGGGCGACGACGTCACCACGCAAACACTGGCTATGAAGCCTGGTATATAATACCTTGTTTGCATTTCGTTGTCACGCTCAATTGAAAGTAACTTTTTGCAAACTGCACCAAATGAACCAGCAGTGTTGATTTTAATTAATTGGTCTACCGGTGAATGGCCGTCGGCCAAGCGACCCGCGAAATCAAAGCCGCGATAAAATCTCAGATCAGGCACAATCAAAGACAAAGACGAAGCTTTGTTCGGATAACCTTGAGCATAATAGCAAGGGATTTGTTTTAAGAACTGTTAATAATTATACCCTTGCCTTAAATTCTCGCTTTTCGAAACCATGGCATTGAATTCATATCTCATTATTGTTTTAAAGTACACGTCTTACAAGGGCAGTCCATAACAGTATCTGATTCCGAAAATAATGTCTGGGAGGTACATTACGTTTTTTATAGAGTCCACGATCGCAGGCCTCAAAGCATCTCGGTCTCTTTGTGATGTCTTACATAATTATCATACCATTCCTTCGACGGTCACGCATCTCGTGTATACGTTTGTACGCACGTACTTGCTGACGTATCAAGGGCACTGCTACACCGCATACGAATACCGGAGAAACACTCGGCTTTAAAGCCCTGTGGTCGCACTTGCACTACCTATATCAGTCGTCAGGGTAGAATACTTGAAATGAGCTCGAAAAAATTACGTCTTCCGACTCCTATTTTTATCGCTGCAACATTTCAGCGAAAAGTTATGGTTTTGAGCGCAACGAACCGACTGACACGCGATGGTAATGACAAATGGGCTATGCGTCTTATCTGAGCGGTCGGTCTACGAAGAAAAGATGTAGCCGGGTTTTCTCGGCGGAGTGAAATGTCGGGCGATGTCGTTAGCAAAGCCCCATCCAGCTGATATCGCTCCTACCCTCGCCCTGCCAGCGCACACCGCACCGGAGATAACTATTTTCTCCTTATCGGAGATATTGCAAACTGACTTCTGAAGTGCCTATTTTTAGACGACGACGCCAATTTGTGGTGTTTTGTCAACATCATTTTAGTCGCCCACATGTTTTGCAAATCGGTTTGAGAATTAAACAACAAAGCACCTAAAATTGTTTGATGCCAAGTTAATATTTGGAATTACAGAGCCGAATGGAACGAAACGTGTGCAGAAGATTTCGATTTGTGAGCTTAACTTTTTATGGCAGGCAGCCAGTGCACCTTCCCGGTTCTATTCTGCACAATAGGCAGAGATAGCGACGTCTTTGCCTGAAATATATTGTCGCCGGCTGCGGCGTACGGAGCTCTCCACACCCGCACCCACTGATATGCAAATAGGCAGCGCCGAGATCGTAAACCGTTCCATATCAGATAGCGTAATTCGGAGCTAAAGTACACCGACCTAAAGTAATTTCCTTGTATAACTTTCTTACAACCTTATTTAACGCTGTTCGAGGCGGGCTGGATTTTTATAATTGGAGTTTGTATCAGATAGAGAGATAACGCAATTGGGCGCTGAAATATCTGCCTTTTAAGTTTTTCGAATATCAATATTCTTATCAACGTTGATTTGTTTAGAAACGTAACATGCGGTCCCATTTATGATTAGTATCTATTAATTATTATCTGTTTGTATTGGTAATAAGTAGGCACAGGCACCATATCAATAAGATTCCGAGGTGAATAGTCGTATAATGTGACAAATGCCGGCGATAACCCTGTAAGGCACGCGGGGCACTCGATTCACTACCTGCTGCCTATCGGACATCTTGGAACCTCTTCCTGCTTATCTTTTGTAATATGTTATTCGGGAGAAAGTCGGACATTACGTCGCTGGAGGCAAAACATTACTGTACAGTCGGTCGTCTCCGTATTAGGTTGCGATGTTGTTTAATCATGACTCGGATAACCTGATAGAAGCTCGCGCATTTATTTGCTCTCGAGCAGTCCCGGAGGTCGGCTATCGTTACGACTATCTTCACCTCCTGAGACTGCCGCTCGATCGTGCCATTTCACTTTATTGATATAAATATGAGCGGAGCATATAAATAGACTACTCTAACTAGGGCAATATGTTTTGCAGAACCGTTTTCAGCTGTGCGAATCTTTTTGGAGATAACCCATGCTTAGGCTATTTTTTGCCGACGCACGTGTCCAGGCCTGACAAATGAGCGAGCAGCATGGAGGCGATAAACAGAGCCCAGCCAACGGGACTGTACATTGTAGAGCTACATTGTATTTCGGCGTCTTAATTAGGCAGAGTACACCGACCGCCCACCGAGCACAGAGCATGGTGATCGTTGTACAGCTCTCTCTTGTCATTTCATAACCACATGCATAATAACAGGTATGCATACCGCCTGTCCTGATAAATTACTTTAGCCTTGTCCGGCCCGACGCTATGGAAATAGTTTATCATAATTATGTAATCGAGTTACCAGCTATATTCAACTAGCTTCATTTGACAAGTAAACACTGTAATTACTTGTTTGTGAACTACATATGAACGTATCATTATCATTTCAATGCAGGATTCCCACTTCTTTAAGATTCCTGCATTACCAGAAAAGTAGAATTTGAAGAAATACATAAAGAAACCCTGAATCGTAAAACTTTTGTTTGTGCTATGGTATTGAAATTTAATTTTATTGGTACGACAGAAGGTAGTGACATAATAGCATTACCGCAGGTAACAACCCAGGTAGCACCTGACACGTTCGGCTGTTCAGTTCCCACAATTCCAACTTCCATGCTTCCATTCCCTGGCGTATTGATTTCCTGCTCGTTTTTGGGCAAAACTATTAAAAGCACATTACGTCCTCCGCAGACAAAATCAGAAAACTCGTATGTTATAAACTTGTGTAGAAGTCTTTGATGACCCGTTACCTGCGAACTCAAAACATCATTACATCCCACGCTCACAAAATCGCCGTGAAAAATAAATTGGAGATGATTTCGTTCGTTTTTATATTTGCTTATGTACTGTTTATAATCATAACAACGGATTGTCCACAAAAAGGGTCCAAATCCTTGTTTTTGTTTCTGGACGTTTATGACCAATATTTTATTTGCTCTGACATTATTCTCGTCAGCTGGCATTGTAGCCCTTGAGGGACATGTTTCAGCCATAAATTCTTATTTTGCTTTGTTTTCTTTCGTTTTTCCCTGTTAGCTGTTAGGTAATGCAACTTTGTGTGATGAACTGACGAATAAAATCTTAGAATTTGCGTTTGTTAACAAGGTCTGGTTGGTTTCGTAGTGTTTGCATAATGTAACGTTTCCAGAATCGAAAGATTACATCAGTGCAGTATTCTAAGCTTGAAATCTTGTGATTACACCCGCGGCCACGTTGGGATTACGGTCGCTCGTTTTTTTCCTCGGATCTACCTGAGATCCCAGCGAGGGGTGCGCGTAGAAATACGCTGCCAGCCACATGTGACTATTGTCATTAGTAAAATGTACAAACTTTACTTGAAATATTGCTACGGCTTCGCTGCATGCTGTGACGGTAATTTGAAATAGACAATACTGGAGCTAAGTTAAACAAACTTCTTTTAAGTCTTATGGTGTGTTTAAATGTTTTTTATATTTTTAATTGTCTATAAATAATACCAGAACTAATTTAATCAGTTTTTAATTTCTGGAGCTGAATATTATACTAACATCAGCTTTATTTTAACCAAAAACATTAAAAAGAAATGTTGGCCAGTATCGTGGTCGCTACTTATATTTTTTCCAAAATCCAAACCGACTCTACGCTCTCACCCTCGAACTTTTTTGTTCGATGAGGTCCGTTTCTAGTTTATGGCCCCTCATTTGGAAGCGTCAACACAAAACAAAAAATATTGTTGAGCTGGCAACGTAGCGGGAGAGGTAAACGTGGCATCGACGCACGCGCAGCGCATATAGAGAAGCTTGTCGGGCAAGTTCGAATGGCGGGCTAGAGGGGGCGCAGCGCGCGGCAGTGCCCCTGTCGAGAGCGTCGCGACCGGCCGCCGCTTGCGCTTACTCCGATAGTATACTACGACTGCGAGCTCTAAACACTGCACGGTCAGCACGCCATAGATTGCTTTGGTACTGCTACTTCAGAACCGGTTTCAACTTTTGTGATATTCAAAGTGACAGAAGCTGATTTAGTAAGCTCAACCAGTTGTGTTTTCTTCAAGTGCTGTGTTCCTACTCTGGCCATGAGAGTAAAAGAAGTGAAATTAAGATTAAGTGTTTGAGTGTCAGTGATTTTGGAATAACTGTCTCCGATATGCAATGATCTCTGGAATGGTATAAATTGGATTGGATAGCTGTTCATAATTGAAACTGGTAAGTTCAAAAGTATCATAGAAGCGCTTGGGTTCGAAGAGTTGCGGAGGCGGCAAACAAAACCCGTAGACACAGGGGAGCGAAGGAGAGAGCGCATTGTTGACACAATGCAAGCGTTCCCGCTCCGCCATCGAGTCGAGGACTCGTCGAGTTAAAATTGTAGAGTCAAAAGCACACTTTATTGCTTTTGTCCTCTTTTGTTGTGTGAATCTTACTTACATTGTAACTCATAACTTCATAATCTTGTCCAAACTTGGAAGTTAAATATCTGGTAGCAGGACTTATCTGTCAGTAATTAATTAGAAAGTTTTAATGAAAGATCATGCTTGAAGACTCTATATGCAAATATAATAGAACGAACCAATTTCTAAAATATCTGATTAATCGGAAACAACAACATTAGCAAATGCCTGTTATTATGCTGCTTGCCACAAAGGAGCAATTCCTAGAACCTGTAAAAGGATATCTCCAACATCTTTACAAAACATGACTAGCTTCAAGCTTAGTCATAAGATTCCTTACGACCTTTAATTTATAAATAGCGATATCACATAAGTTAGTAAATTGCAATCGTTATGAATGAGTGACATTATCAACATCCTGAGTAATTGTAGATGCGTCATAACTCATTACGGAGTTTGTGGCCAAGATAATAGTACTGGTTTGGAGATGTGTAGATGGATACGCCAGATGCTCTGACATAGCCGAATTTATTAATTCAATAAGTGTGACAGGGCCCTTGGGGTCAATGAGAGGATTAAGCACACACTGCTCACAGTGCTCACTTCCATAAGCCGAGCCTATCAACTTAAAGATAATCTTATCACTGACTAAACAAAGAACAATTACTTCAGTTTATCTTTACAATACTGATTCCAACAATTTATATGCGACTCAGTTCTGAAGTGATTTGTAATTTTCATAGCCAACGTACCTATTTGTAAGTCTATTCGACAACAAGGTCCACTATTGTTATGGTTTGTGTGTAAGTAATTTGAATAAACCTTTTGGTAATTACTAGTCTAGGGACGCTTGGGGCACTGTATAATGTATACCGTATCCTTGATAACTTTATTGTTTTGTTTCCCATTTCCAAATCTGAACTAAACACAATTAGTTTGAAGTTATTGCCTTGTAAAATTTATATAATATGAAAGAAAGAAAATAATAGCATCGTGAGTGCTAAAAATGCTCAAAAATTTGTAAATTATGAATCATTTGTGTGTAAATAGGCACTTATTTGGCTAGAAGGTACAAATACGTCATGAAATGAGTATATTTTCTAACCACATCCTCATTATTACAATGAATGACCTTATCTGTACGTTGTCAGAAGCCTGAAATTGCTGGGAAAGTCATATTTTTTCCAAATTATTTTTCTTACAATGAAGGACAATAAGAAACTCATGACATGACGAGAAGAATAATTTCAAAACAAAGGCACAAAAGGGCAGGAAATGACGACCGTTATTAATGGGAAAAAACATTGACTGCGGGGCATTCCCACCATAGAACGACTATTTTTCATTCTTTGAAAGTTAGTGATATAAATAAAGAATATTGAGAAATATCACAGGCCAATACAAAGTTCATAATAATTTTAAAAAATACAAAAACAACAGATAAATGCCAGAACAAAACACTGATTAACAAGGTTTTCATTTCATATGTAAAAACACGCTGTGATGAACAACAAATCGTATAAGGTGATACGATTATCAAATATCATTTTTGTACAATATGTTTAGTCTACATACCTACATGTAGGTATTAATTGAAGTACAAATTATCGTTTGTTCTAGAAACCAGATAATGTTCAATAAACTGATTAATATCTCTACACAAAAATTACCACGCTGCTAATTATCCTGCAATGCAAGAATGGAAACATACAGCCTATTTTAGGCAAAACCACAAAAAGGTCAGACATCGATAATTACAGAAGAACAGAAGCTATCAAAGTTCAGATTTAATATCACGTACAACTTTCTAAAGTCGAACGTGCAAAGTTAACCTCGAAATACTACGTCGATTTTGTACGTAGTGTACTGCGTTGTGTTGAGTCGTAAAATGTATCTCTGGGGAAACTTCGGCAAAAGAATCTAAACAACTTTTGCTCATAAACAAACACAAAAATATTGGACCTCCATACAATTGACCCAATCAGACAATAACATTGTATCACAAAACACTTTTTGCTACTTCAAAGTGCAGAACAAAAGTGTTTCAGAAACAGTGGCGGAACCATGCCATAACAGGTTTGGCGTTGTTTTCCAACTTGCTATATCGGGTGTAAAGGACAGCGTCCCGCAAACTGATAGGAGTTGCTCAGTCAACGAAACTGAACAACTATCACCAGTAAATTCTTTCAGGAGATGAAAAAAGAAATTGACTTTTCCATACAAAATGACCACCTCGATCAGACAATTTGTATGGAAAAGCAATACTTTTTTCACTTCCGATTAAAAATACTGCTGATAGTTGTTCAGTTTCGTTGACTGAGCTACCCCTATCAGTTTGCGGGACGCTGTCCCTTACGCCTCGTATAAACAGACGGCATGTCCAGTATTTTTCTGTACGTAGGTAATTATAATTTTTTCACGAGCATACCCAAAACCCATAAATATAGTAAAACGAAGAATGACTGATCACATGTTCTTGCAGTCTCTTCACGTCGTTATCCTCACCCCGTTTACATCATTTGGAGACATACATTTCACGCGTGACACCGCCAGCAGCGGCAATAAATTGTACGCCGGTATGAAAAAATGCGACAAAATATCTTTTATCGTCTTTGCATGGTCCTTTCTTTCACGGATGGGCCTTTGCCTAGGGCTCCACCGGATTATTTATTGCGGTCTGCGATGAACCGCAGCTTCCCGCGTCGCGTGGGACTTCGCAACGGCCACCGCCCCAGGCTCGGATGTCAACCGCATCTCTGTAATTGCAATCTTATCTTGTTTATCCCACACGTTCCCACACGTAATCCGGTCCAGAAGCTCTACGACTCAATAAAAATGCAGGATGCTAACTGGACACCTACCCATGCCCGTGTAATGAACCTGAGAAATGGCCGTAGCGTATACCTGTCCTGTGGTAGCATCGGCTCCAACCTGTTCCATAAAATATTCATTCGAACGCCTCCTTTACATTTTTATATCTTTCTTATTTCGTATTCGATGTTACATTGCGGGATGTCATATTTATTACTTTAGCCGTTTTCAAGCAGCAGATGTTACTAGAAGTTTACGTTTCAGTTTAGGGACATGAAACGTTTTGAACTGGAATTTAATTAGTGCAAGGAATGCCGCTCCGCACTTAAGTTTAAGAACAACAAATGTTCGGGACCAAGTTCAGATTATTCGAAAAACGACTAGATAACCGCTCGTTTGTTTAGCCCAGTAATTGTGCCGCCGTTTGGAACGTCAATAAATTGTAGGTTCGAGGTGTAATATATTGCAGGACAATTGCGCTAACGAGCTATAGCGCAACAATGAACTAGCTGCGGGCCGCGATGCGTCGCAAGTCCCCAAACAGATAGAAGATGCAGCACGAAATATTACTCCCTCGCGAATGCAGCACCCATCACCCATTGATATGGTCCTTTGTGTGGCATCTGTGCATTGAGCAACGCCTCCCATTGAAAGTCTAAACCCTTTCTGCTCGTAACATCTGACGCAAATGTTGCTGATATTATTGATTTGGTACACTTGTTATTGCGGTGCGAACGCATGCTGTACTAAACTTACTACGGATTATCGCGGACTGCATATTGCAACTCGTATTCATAACGACCAAAACGTCCGAACAAGTCTCGGTTAATCCCCTAGAATGTCTGGTTGATACTAGAGATTGCCCAATGCGCAATAGACATAAATAAACCCTGCATGTTATCACGTACTTGTTATTGCTACAAAGTACAGGAACAGGTAACGGTGCCTCATTTGGTTAGCTCTACGTTATAATAATAAGCATGTTTTCTTTGACCTCTAACGCTACCTCTCTCTAGCATATACGGGTTCTTCATTGTATTACGTAATTTTTTGTATTCATCGTCGCTTCATTCAACTCAGACACAACTGGTGTTTTAATTCAATGTTTAAACAAGTGGGTACTTGGGGTACTTAAGCGAACTACGCCTTAAATGTACTACGAGTTTTATAAGTGGATGTATTATTATATTTAGTTAATATAACGACCTAGATAGGTACATGTACATGTGTGCCTTGTACAGTATTTTAAAATTGTATCGAATTTTATTTTACACTACAAGTTATAGTATTCACCAAGTTATAGTTATTTAAGGAATTTATAAATTTTTGGGTGTGTTTAAACTATGAGTATTTATAGTTGATTTATATGGTAATCTACTTGGTTGCTCTGTACAGCCTTGTGTTATTTATTATGTTTCTTTAAAATAGCATCAGAAATAAATAAACTCGTTTACAATAACAATGGGAATCCACAACCAAGCCCACTATTGTGTGCGACAAAATTATACACATAATAACTCTATTTACAAACTTGATTTGGAGGTATTTACATTAGATGTTGATCAGACTGCTATGAATAAATTATAATCCAATCCACACCCACTCATTACCATGTATATGTAAATTATACCTGTACATAATCAAAGCAGCAAAATTAAGTACAAAACGAATTAAACGATCGAGTCCTTGAAATCAAGAAACTCGCCGAAGGGAAAAACAGACGAGTAAAATAAACTGTATCGAACGTAGAAGACAAATTAAAACTAGATATCGCCGGATTCGCCGGTAACTAAGTGGATTGCGCTGAGATCACGATGGGACGAGACAATCGAGTTCTGCTTCTCACGATCACGAGAATAGTTACATTTCAAAAAAGTAGAATGTGAATCCTGAACGGGCGCGGATCGGATGCGTCTGCGTGCGCGCATCCCGTGTGACCGAGAACCAGAAACGCAACTTGCATGCGATCAACGACACCCACACTGTTATTACCCTCGTTTATTAACTTCATTATTACGCGATCTTCATGAGATAAATCTTCAACGGTGAACATATAATGATGACCTAGCAAACATAAAATGCACTTTAATTATTATAATTTACATCAGTCCCAAGGGCTTCGTGATTCGCAGATTGGATTCTTACAGAAACTGTTCATATCAGGCCCGACCAAATGTTAATGAGTTCTACTTATAAGAAGGGTACATGGTTGTTCCATAAGCAGTTTGTTATGGTTAAAACAGTTATTTATTTTGAGTCTCAATATTGATTTGTTTTGTTGCAGGATGCAGTGGAAGATGGCGCGAGTAGAAAGAACAAGATATTGAAGCAAGATGGCCGTCGCCCGCGCGGTTCTCCTCCTTTTGGCTTCAACGGCGCAAGCATGGATGCCGGACACCAACGGCAGGATACATGTCAAATACGGTAAGCTAGTCCCACGACTTATCCACAGAAACATCTTACGCAACTACTGACCTGACTGACAGATAAGAGAATCTAATCAAAATTAAAGAAATCAATTTTATCTAAAAGCCATCGTGGTACAGATCAAAGAATCACTAGAGAGAAAAAAAACTGAGAGATTAAGTGGATACTCCGATAGGCTTTTAAATTTAATTGTGCCTTAGATTGTGACTGCGTTTAGGCATCATATTTCCTGCTATAAAACTGGTTTTATAAATAGAGTTAATAATAAGTTTAAATAGTCGCTGTAAATAACCGGGAACTATTATATTACGATACTACGGTCAAATTTTCAATTTTGAACATTTTGTGGGCAGTATATATTTTATTACTTTAGGTTTATTGTTGTCGTAAAGTAAATGTGATTCTTGGAGGTGAAGGCGCAGGTGTAACCCACTGGGTGCTCCGGCTGACACGTGAGAATTTCCCCAACAATTGTTATGAAATCACTAACTCTCATTGTTGTTTAATCGCCTGACAATGGGATTATTATTCGTATATTCCAGAAAAGATTTCTGCGTAAATGAAAATAATATTATATTTCACTGGGCGCTGTTTAAATCCGCTATTAATACGTGAATCCAGGTCGATCAAACAAATACTTTTTTTATCCTCACAAATAATAAATGAACACCCCAAAATGTTTTACTAGGTGAAATGTAAATAGCCTCTATATTCTTGCCCGACGCTGAATTAATATGTGTTATTAGCGAAATTCCTCGGCTAAGTTTAGGAGAACGCTGTGTGGTGTGCGGGAAAGGGGGGGCTGTCACTAAGACCAACTGACAGGGTAATGGCGAGGGGTAGACAGCCGCAAATCGCGGGTCATGCCAACTCATGCGACTACTTACTCCGACCGCTTACTTACAATATTTTGAGCCTATAATTTAAGTTGCGCATATCTACAGCGAGCTCTAGTGACTTGATGAAAGTTTTAATAAATCGGTTTGTTACAGGCGATGAAACTTCAGAACAGTTCGTGGGCAACGCGACGGCTCCCGACCACTTTCGGATCTTAGACAGAGATGATTTTTCCATTATCGTCGGAGGAAGGTGAGTTATTTGCAAAAAGTGCAACCTACTATTGTTAAGTTGCCCTCTGGTATCTAGGCATTCTAGCACGGTAAGGTCCCTTTCACTACGGACATTCGCCTGCAGGTTATTGAAAATGTTATGTTGCGTACTTTCACGTGCTAGTTAAAATGTTTGTAACAAAGTAGTTCGATGGGAGTATGTACTTTACCACAAACGCTTTCTGCGTGTTGAACCGAAGCGAGGGAAGCCTGCGAAGCTCTACAACAATTTGCAAACTTACTCGTATTGCCACACTTAAACGTTAAACGTGTCGATTACGCAAAATTAGCATCGAATAGGGTGATTTCCATAGAAGGTTCTCTGGGGGAACATCGCGCCTCGTTTGGGCAGGTACCTAGAGCCTGGTGCCTCCGACTCGTTAGAATGTGCATATTTAATTGGCGCCATTAGTTTTCACTATAAATTGTATTTCGTTACAGGAACACCGTCTACAACCTGAGCCTCTACGACCTGTCGGAGAATATAGATCAGGTAATGTTTATTCAACGCTCTACAAATACGATATTTTATCGAGTGCGCTTTCAAGAACTAGACTAGTGTAAATATTTATGTAGTAACGATCCGTGAAAGCCTCTATTTATAACGGACAATTTTGGCCCGCCACGGTTGTGCATTGTGCTACATACCCACTTATGATGAGTAAGCACATAAACTTGCTCCGAATAGAAGCACTTACAACGTACTTGGCGTAGCGCTGTGATAATTTTAGACTAAAGAGACCGTCAGCATTATTGGTCAAATATTTTCATTAGTCAGTTAGCCGATGTCACGACAAACTGGGTATCTGGGTTAATATTGCGGCTAATCTTTAAAAGTTATGATATCGAAGTGGCAAGTGTTATCGTATTTACTTAGAATACGGGTCAAATGATAGCGGGTGTCTGAAGTAGCTGCACAGTAGCTCAGTTGACAAGGCGGTAGTTTTTGCGAGGTTTGGGGCCGATTGCGACGGTCGGCGACCTGGCGGCAACATTGCATCGCCTCCAACTACAGGTTTATGTATCTAATCTTGAGCAAACAACTACACTCCTCGTTCCTTCTCGCTGCACTCTCTGTTTATTCCTAGTTACGACCCATTTCCCTCGGCACACTGTTTATTTTCTAAATCGCGTAAAATTATTTACCATCATATCAAGATTGCTCGCTCACGTCGCGCCGTCTTCCCCGTTTTATATGACCCTAAATGCGAAGAAAACTTTAGAAGAGACTTATATAATTTATAATGCTATAACTCAGGGCTCTTAACGTACAAACAGGCTAGTTAGTATTTTAGTTTACTATTTCGCTATTGCTTTATATTTCGTAGTAAATGTTCTGCGCTTCGTTGTATACATTATCGATAATTGAACATAAGCCATACGTCTTATAACAATAATTGTAATAGCCTTGTACATAAAGTAATGAATTAGCGCCCCAGACGCAGTCCGTGACCTACCTGGCAACTAGCCTAAATGGTTATTGCCCTCAGATTAGCCAAGTTTATGTAGATTTATTTATTATTATTTTATTTTACAATTTATTGCACACACAATCAATGATCATACAGAGGACACAAACATAAAAAAACAATAGCACAACAGGTACAGCTTATCTCTAAAAAGAAATCTCTTCCAGCTGACCTAGGGTAGTGAGAGTGCAGATAAGTGAGGCAGATGAGGCAGTAGAGTTATATTAGTCGTATTAATACCTAACAAGATATTGTACTTCGGATCGAGACTGTTATAAAGTTAGTTACTAGTATAGAAGTATTTTGGGAGTCTCGTAAAAAACGTAAACTGGACAAGACAAATGGGAGTCGTTGGAGTTCAATCTGGGATTTGCGAGGGTCGAAACACAAATAATTCAGCCTGGACTACGATTAACGGCATCACAATGTGCGCATGAAATAAAAATACGGTTGGAGGGACGCGCGGGGCTGCGAGCCCGCCGCCGTCAGCCGTATACCAATGCTGCCGGCGCGAGGATGCTTGGCACGCAGCCATCTACAGCCAGATATTACTAAAGTTTCACTCATCAAAAAGTCGAGTGTGCACGTCGGCGTTTTGTTTATGTTTGGAATATTTTCCTAATTACGCAGATTGCGAGCACAGCATTTTTCGCGGAACACACACACTTACCGCCGTCAAAGATTTTAATAAAAACTTAAATGGAACTTTTCTCGTGCGCTACGAAATTGCTGCTTATGAAGCTCGCTGACAGGAAATTATTATTGTAAAAACTCTTTTCAAATAAAGTCACATAATATGAGCGTTCCGTTGCGTTGATGCGATGAATTATTCACGGTCGCGGCATAGGCGGCAACAATGCGACATTCGAATACTAATCGCTTCAAAATTACTGTATTTTTTCTTCAAAAAACAGTATTTAATTGCCTCGGAAAGCCACCTATAGCGTTAAATATTTAACCTAATTCCATAACGCTGACACCTAGAAATTAAAACTGTGTTGCACGACACGACATGGAAACATGGCGCACGCTCGTTCGGACTACTCCGGAGTGCAATGCAATGTAGTCACCCACAAGATCGCAATCTGGTCGCCGACAATAAATACCCGGCCGACAACATCGCAGTGATATCGCCTATGAAATACTGCCGTGCTCCTATTTGCATGCGTTGCGGCTGCGGTCGTGTTGCAATCCGCTGAGGAGGCCGATCATGTCCGCGGCGGATTCGATACGCGTAAACCGGTCGCTTGGGCTCAACAACCGCCTACAGCCGACCACACGTTTCCCTACAACAAAACCGAGCACGTCCACAACCGTCCAGCGTCGCTTCCACTGGCCACAGGCGCGGCGATCTTACGAAACGACCCCACGCCCCGTACAAATTGTGTAAATTAGGCGAATCATTTACCTACGTTTTCACTTTATTTATTATGCTAGGAAAGTACCTTATTAAACCCAGCCACCCATTTCCAGGCCAAATTGAATTTGTTTTATATTTACGTGACTCTTGTTGCTACTCATTCTTTTAACATTTGAAATTTATATAATTTGTCTAAGAGATACCAAATTAAAAAAAAAGAGAACGAATTTCTTTAAGTGCTAGGAGGATTAAGTCCTACTTATCGGGAAATTGATTTTTCTTACAATGTTTGTATTATTATTAACGAGGAAATTTTGTCCCCAGCGTCTAGAATGGCAGTCAACAGACGCCCATAGAGAATTATGCCAGCTGAAGGGCAAATCAGCAGACGAATGTCAGAACTACCCGCGTGTAGCGGCGCGCACGCATGGCCGCCTCTTGGTGTGCGGCACCAACGCCTTCAAGCCTCTGTGTCGGCGGTACGCGCGGCACCCACCGAACCACCACCTCGACGAGTTCGACGGCTCCGGCCGGTGTCCCTACGACCCACAACACAACTCCACTGCCATATATGCAGGTAAGCAACTAACAATCAAACAATAAACGTTAAATGTCAGTGGTGCGCAGTCTAACCTTTATTCGCTAAACAATTTCCTGGTTTCGGCGTGATCATACATAAACACAGCTATGCTCGTCTGCCTGCGCGGGCGCATGAACCGGTGCCGCCCGGCGAGGGGTTGTGCCGAACACGACACGCGACTGCGATATCGATCGATTTATTGCTATTACTGTTAACTATTCCTACACAATGTTCCCGGCACCGTTCATGAATGTCTCACTTATGTATGTGAAATAGTTTTAATAACAGACGTTACCGCCTTCGAACCATTGTGCTCTACATGTTTCCCACCGCAGTAAACTATTATGAAACCGCAATCCAAATTACTGTTAGAAATGATGACAGTTCAAGTAAAATGCACCAGCCACGAATGGGTGAAGAAACCGCATAATTATGTTCACGACTCCTTTTTGACTCCGATGCGCTAATGTGCCTCGGTGTAATTTGAGAACAAAATGACTTAAACTGCTCACGAACATGCTTACTTTCACCTTCTTTGCAAAATACTGTTTCTAGGGCTTTGACATAGGCAGAATTGTCGCGTCGTGTCTCGGTTATGATGAAATCGGAGTTGTTGAGTAAGGCTGTTGTTTTTTTCAGACGGCCAGCTGTACACAGCGACGGCGGCGGATTTCTCAGGCACGGACCCGCTAATCTACCGGGAGCCAGTGCGGACTGAGCGATCTGATCTCCGCCTCCTCAACGACCCATCGTTCGTCGGAGCAGTCGCCTCAACTAGCCACGTCTACTTCTTCTACCGTGAGACAGCGGTGGAATACATGAACTGTGGCAAGGTATGTAACATAGTATTTTTGTTTGTCAATTTTTTTCGTTTTTTTTTTACCACTTATTTTTCACTCTTACATAAAATACACTGCTTCATCTATAATTAAATATAATCAAAACTTTTCTCCACAGGCTGTGTATTCGCGGGTTGCAAGAGTATGTCTGAATGACAAAGGTGGTCCGCATACATTCAGCGATCGGTGGACAAGTTTCTTAAAAGCTCGTCTCAACTGCTCCATGCCTGGAGAATACCCATTTTATTTCGATGAAATACGTAAGTTTTTTAAGACATGATAATATATATATATATTTTTTAACGTCAGACTCAAAATTATTAAATATTCTAACATCGTAATTATCTTCTGCAGAGGCAACGACTGAGCTTATAAATGGGGTTTACGGCAGCGACGGCAGCAGAAGCGATATCGTATACGCCGTCTTTACGACTCCTCAAAATGCTATCGGAGGATCAGCAGTCTGCGCATTTTCCATGAGAGATATCTTGGATGCATTCGAGGGACCATTCAAAGGCCAGGAGACTATGAACTCAAACTGGTTGCCCTTGGAGCGAGACAAACTGCCGGAGAAGAGGCCAGGGGCTTGCGTAGAAGACAGTCGAACGCTCTCTGAATCATCAGTGAATTTCATCAAAACGCATCCACTGATGGACAAAGCAATTCCAACTTTCTTAGCACGCCCAATCCTCATTAGAGTAAGTCTACAATATAGATTCTCAGCCATCGCTGTGCACCCACAAGTTCAAGCCATGAACGGCAACAAATATGATGTTATGTACGTGGGTACTGACGATGGAAGAGTCATTAAGGCTGTGAATGTAGCGTCTAATGAGGGCTCATTCGAGGGTAGTTCGGATGAGTACAGCAAGAGCCCGGTTAGGACAGCTGTGATCTCAGAGGTGCAAGTGCTGCCTGTTGGCGTGCCCATCAAGCAGATGCACGTCGCCCTCACCACAGAGAAGCTGATCGTCGCGTCGGGCGACATCATCAAGGCGGTGACGTTATCTCACTGCGGCAACGTGCAATCGTGCAGGTAAATACATTTCCGCAAACTAGGTACTTTGTCATGTTTATGACGACAAGATAAAACAAATATTTTAAGTTTACAAGATAATGGGTATTAAAAATTTATTTTTCTTATCAGTTCCTTTTTATAACTTGTCCTTTATTAATTTCAGAGAGTGCGTCGCGTTACAAGATCCCCACTGCGCATGGGATTCTAAGCAACAGCAATGCTCTTGGGTCGGAAACAGGCAATTTCCTAATCCCGAGAGGTTTCTACAAAATGTAGAGTATGGAAAGACTGAAATATGTAATAAGCTGCCAGCCCTTTTACCGAATGATCGACATAGCAATAGAAATCCGGGCACAAAGAAGCCTACTCTTTCGGAGCCCGATATGCGACAAAAGCCAGACGATGTACAGAATGAAATATTAATCGAAGTCGTCGAAACTAACGTTTTATCCGAAGAAAAGAATTCTAACAACAACAAACACGAAACAGGTAAATAGATGTAATATTACAAAAGATAAGTGTTCACTTACCAAATAAAACTTCATACTGTAGCAAACTTCTGTCTTCTATAACCAGTGGTTTATGTTTCAGACTTGCTAACAGTGGAAGCTGCCGATGGGAACATCTACAGTGCTCAAGCGCTGCTCACTGCCGTGGTGGCGTCCTGCCTGGTCACCCTCATGGTGGGATTCGTCATCGGCTATCTCTTCTCCCGGCGATTTCGACACCCATTTTTTACCGATACCTCACCCTTCAATGAACAACACAATCATCTCAACAGGTTGGTATTGTTTCAGCACAAATATTCTTGGTAGATTTTTTATAACTGACATGAACATTTACGATCAAGTCTTCCTTTTCCAGGCATATTTTTATGATTTCCAAAAGTGAGTTGCATTTTTATTCCGAGATGCTTGCAGGCACTCTTTAGTCCAAATTTAGCACAATTTTACGTTTACAAATTCACAATGCACAATTACCACAAGCATCTTGGCAAGAATGCACAATGAAGTTTATTTTACTTTGTTAAAAATTGCATCTACAGGAGAGCAATTATGACAATAATGTGAATATAATAGTAATAAAATAAATAAAGTGTCTTTTTTGTGTAATAAATAAGTAATGTACGTGTGTGTAATTTCAGACTGAGCCCCCTAGAGACGCCACTGAACGCAAACACAGCGTACATGCCGCCGCGGTCAAAGAACGTCAACATGGTGGCAAATGTTTGCCCGCTAGCCAAACAGGACAACCTGCACTTGGAGCTGGGCAAAGAGCGCACACTCGACCTCCGCAACTCCACGGAGTCTCTCGACAAGGATCTCAAATGCGGCACCCTACAGAAAGTGAAAAAGACTTACATTTGAAAATTACCCCAACAAACTATGTACGGTTCGATCGCAAAGTGATAGACATTGTGTGTCGCGAGTGCCAAGTCTCCCGAGCTGCTGGGTGTGACAGTGTGAATATGAATATTGTGTGCGTCTAGGACTGGTTGACTATGAGTGCTGTAAATAGTGTTGTACAGTTTTCATTGAACATACCTAAGACTTTAAACCTATTCAAGTGAAGATTGCATTTACAATTTAGATCGATATCGAAGTAGTCTTCTCAGCATTTCCCTGGGAAATAGTTTGGATGCTCAATACTTAACTAACATTTAACGCCAGTCAGTATCAAAGAAAATATTTCATTTCAAGTACTCTAGCTAGACATTCAATTCATAAATGTTTACGTAGTTTAGTATTGAACATTCATAAAGTATTCTACATTCCATAAGAAGCGTCGTAGGAGTTAATTGCAGCATTGCTATTTGTAAATATAAACAAATGTGTATATAGTGCTATTTTAAGTATGAGCTAAGAACATGGTTATTGTAGGGAAAACTATAGTAAATTATATTGAAGAAACAACATACTTTAAAGTTCACGCAGAATGCGTATAAATCAAAATAAATATTACGAAAATGTATTCTTATTTAGAGAAATCGAAATGTTAAAATTTTGTTGAGAATGAAGTTGACATAATATTATTATAGCATGTGATTGCTGTGCTAAGTGCATAGTGCCTTGTAGGTTGCCAATTTAGTGCCTAACGTAAATTTAGGATACAAAGAAGAAATACATCACAGACTTATTACAAAACAGTTGTAAGAAACATATGGAAGCAAGCTTGACAAGCCTTGTACATACAATGTAAAATGCAAAATATGTGGACTACTCACAATCATTTTATAGTGTAGTAATGCATTCTCTATGTATTTTTTATGTTTCACCATTTTATGTCTTTCATTTAATTGAACAATAAAGTTTACCAATGGCTATAAAGTATGAATTGACTAGTGTGACCTAAATGAGAAATATACTCTTTAAATTAGGCTGAAATAACCACCAGAGATCTAAAATTAGCAAGTGTTCCCACCGTGATACAAACAAAGTCTATTAAGAATAAACAGATGTAACTGTTTCTGTACATAAATACAAATAAAAGTTAGAAAATAATGTTATAATATAATATTTACTATCAAAGTAAAATAAACTTTCTTTTCATATCACTTTATTTTGATTTCTTTACCTGTTGGTAGTTAAATTAGTAAGAAGTTTTAGATTGTGTATTTAGAATGCTGTTATTGAAAATATCACTCATGTTGTACATTCAGCTGAACTCCATTATACATATTTCAAAAAAGCATTTTATTTATATTTTTTATATTATAATAAATCAATTTAATACTTAGCAATTTTATCAATTCCCATAATAGTGGAGAAAATATAAGTATTATTACAATATTTTCTTTGTTTTCTTTCATCCCTGATAAAGTGTAACATGAGACCAAAAACACTTACCTGGTTTTCAGGTAGTATCAATATAGTTTATGTAGTTACACAAGAACTGTCTTTTTTCTTCTGCAGTCTTCACAATACTTGGATCAATGGTGATGGCATCATCACAAGTAACTGGTTCCTCTTTAAAGCCAGGGTTGCCTTCATGTAGAAGAACAAAATTGTGCAAGACACAAGCAGCACAAATTAGGGTTTTCACAGCTTCAGGCTTACTGCAGTCAATATGATTTAATTTTCTAAATCTTTCTTTCAAAAGTTCAAATGCATGACTGATGTAACTGCGAGCTTTCCAGTGAATCTGATTAAACTTCATCTCCTCATCAGTCAACACCTCTTCACTGGAAAATGGTGTAATGAAAGTCTTCTTTAATTTGTACTCTGTATCTCCAAGTATGTGGTTGTCCAAATCAATAAAATTCTTCAGCTCATTTGCCAACTGACTATCTTTAAACAGTTGTCTTTTCTTAGTGATACCCACATCTCCAATATGAATGTCTATAAATGCCAGGTTGTCATCACATACAGCTTGCAAAAGGATTGTGTCTAGTATAGGTTTCTTATTCCTTCTTGAACCAACTTTAAAGTGACTGACATCTATGAATCCAACACAGTTAGGAAATTTAAATCTGCTGTTTACTTTTATTCTGGTCAAATGTTGTTCCTCCATTGATGGCCAAGTTATAAAATGGTATCTTTGCTCAGCAAGAAGTGCTGCTATTTCATGAAAGATGTAAGATACTGATGACTTGTGTAGACCAAACTGAGCTCCAATTTCACCTAATGATGAATCACTTGTAAGTACCCACAGAAACACATGCACTTTCTTGTCAAATGGTACAACAGTAGGTCCAGGCTTTGCAAGTGGCTGCAGGTGGCTGATCAATACCTGAAAACAAGAAAGTAGTGTTATGAAATTGAAGAGCTTATTAAAGGGCTATATGTCATGATATTAGACAAAAATCAAAAGAGTAATAAAATGTTTATTAAGTCATACAACTAAATCTATCATAAAAAGTAACATTTTCTGAAATTCACTGACCACTCAATTTTAATCTGTCCTGGGCACTTGAAATTTTTCCAAGTCCCGGCCCTTCCTTTTGCTTAACTCCAACCCAAGATTATAATATACAACTAGTGTACATACACAACACAAGGATTTGGAACTTGTGGTGCAATAAGAGGTGCAGGACAGCATTTATAGAAAGTTTAAGGATATGGCAGTTTACAAACAGGTATATCAGTTACAACAATAGGTAATTTTGTGGTTAACAATTACCTGAACAGTGCTTTTCCTCATATTAAAAGTTTCCAAGTAATCCTCTTCGGTGAAATTCAATACAGTTTCTTCATAAAACTCCTTCCCTCGTTTACATCTGACTCCTACATTGACCGGTGTATCCACTATGTCCTTTATTAAGTTGGAATGTTCCATGTCCAATATTTCTGTCACCATGTCCACATTTTCACTGTTCTCCGCGACCACATTGGCGATAGCAACGACTAATCTATTAAGCGTGGTGGTGCTGTCGGTGTCTAGGAACATTTCAGTAACAAATTCTATATCGAACTGATCCATGATTAGCTGTTATTATTATTTTCATTTGCGTTAACACCTGGGTCAGTTACGATGTGGTTATGTTCACAATATGATTAAATTTTAGAGCGAGTTACAGCACTTTTGCTTACTCCTAAAATAAGTAGCTCAATCACGATAAATATGATAACAAACCAGTTAAATATCCATGTATTTTAATAAAAATATATTATCGGAACAAACAAAAACAAACAAATATTTTTTAAACTTGTGTTGCCAGATGAATATAACGGAATTTTCGAATACTCCTAAAAAAACAGCTAGTCAATCCAATCTACTGCCAGTCTGCCACAATAAAAAATATGGTTTGATTCAAATCTCGAAGCAAGATACGATTTTCTTTAGGGTAGTACTTAAACAATAATAATAATAATAAAAAACATTTTTACAGCAAAACAAATTATATGCCCCTGCCAGGAATTAAACATACCTAGCAATTAGTAGGTATACAAAAAATAGAGACAGAATAAGAGAGGAACTTGTGCATTTTCTACAAGTTCTTCTCTATGGTACCTTTATGACAGGTATTTTTAATTCCTGGTAAGGGTATACAAACATACAGGATCGTGAGGAGTGGCGCAGTAGAGAAGAGGCAGGCATACCCTGCAGTGGGTGGATGTGGGCTGAAGATGATGAATTACAAACTGTAAATTATCGTACAAATTCAATAATTAATGTACAATTGGCAATACTAATTTCAAACGTCAAATACTTTTTTTATTTGTCCATTACGGTACAGGCTAAGCGAATAAGCCTATATAGCCATCTTCTGAAGAAATACAGAGTGGCTCAAAGACGTCCAAAGAAAAAATCAGATCCCTTAGATCATGGGGTATCCAAATACCATGTATATTCAGCGATTTTTAGTAGTTCAGGAGTTATGAGCGTTTTTAGAAAAATCGACCTGAGTGCCTTATTAACTTTTTTTATTTTTTGGTTTTAGTATTTTCGCAAGGTTTTTGTAATGCTAATGATATCATCCTAATGAATGGTTCTTTTGATCATAAAAGTTTTACCATCCTAGCTTTGATGTAAGTTACTTATATTTTAATCGAAAGTTAGAATTTTAATTTCAAGCTAGTTCTGAATTTTAAACTTACATACATAAATACATATAATCACGCCTGTATCCCGAACGGGGTAGGCAGAGCGGAAACAACCCAAGCATTGGTCGCTCCGCCACGTCTGACAAAGTTATGAGGGTTTATTTAAGATAGATTAGTAGGTATATTGCTGTAGTGACAGGTTGTCAGCCCATCGCCTAAATTGCAATATACTAAAACCCTCGAATCCCTTAGCTGGTTTTTACAGCATGCCCGGGAGGAAATGCAGCTGGCACATTCTAAGTTTTTCTCTCTCTCCCAGTCCAGCATTTTAAACTTAAAATTAAATAAAGTCTCCAACTAAAGGTTTTCAAAAATCACTTAAAGTGCTCATAACTCCTAAACTACTAACAATCGCTGAATATACATGGGGTGATTTGGATACCCCTTGACATAAGGAACCAGATTGTTATCTTTGGACGTCACTCTTTGAGCCGCCCATATAAAAATATTTATTCTCCAAAATAGGTTCTCCAGGTTTTCCAGTTTATCTCTATACTATACTCAAAAAAATAATATACTTATTGGTAGTTAATTTTCATTGGCTGAAGGCCTTATTTATGAAGGGTTAAGGAAGGTTGGTTGAAGCAAAGTTCAGCCCAATATTTCTTAGCTTAGATTAGAAAATTAAAATCATTGATTTGTTTTTAATGAAACAAAGTTCATCATTATAGTAATCAGTATAATTATCATTAAAAAGCATACATTGTATAAGGCTGCAAATAAAAACCTTAGAAATACCTCCGTTTAAAAAAAAATTGGAAGTAATACTATTTAATACTATAATAGGTTGTATATTTAGTGGTAAATTAATTGTTAAAAGTGTAAGTACACTAGACTTGGCCTCCAGTATTGATAAAGTCTAATCCTTTTTCCATATCAATGTTTTGTTATTTGCTGGCATTTCTATTGTATCTACTAAGGTCAAATTATTCTCAGATCCTAACTTAACAAGATCATTAATATCACGAATACCCCATGTAGGATTTCTGGCTTTGAGAGAAGCATCAAATTCGACATTGCTAGCTGGAGTTAGTACACCGTCTTTTGCAAAAGGCCCATATGTGATCATAAGTGCATCAGGTTTTAAATAAGCTCCTGCATTTTCAAACAGTCCAATAGTACACTCATATGGGCTTATGTGAATCATGTTTGCATTATACAAATAATCTATGCCACCTTCTTGAAATCCATAATTAGAGAGCTTAGTACAAATATCAACTAGTTTTGGTGGCAAGATATTTTTTGTGGGGCAGTTTTGAGCATAATATGAAATGCTTCCAAGCAAATTCTCATCTACTTCTGTTGGTTGAAACTTGATTCCAGGAAAAGCAGGTGCAAAATGAGCAAGGTGCTGACCAGAACCTGAAGCCACCTCCAAGAAAAGTGGACTTTCATCTTCAATTTCATCTAAATCACATAATAGAAATCTCTTCAAAACTTGTAGAACAGGCTCCTTATTTCTGTTAGCAGCTGGGTATATTAATTTTTCGCCTTTTATACTGCAAATGAAAATTGGGATGGTTAATAAGTGTTTACATAGGGGTTATTTCGTCAGACCCAGTTCCTGGAAAGTTCGAATACAATTTATTGGATGAAAATCATACCTGTCATTCTGGGTGAAGGCACAACCAATATCCTTCGATTTAGACATATTTCTTGATGTCTTCGGCACCTTCGGTACAAGAAAACTTTTGGTTCGTTTCACCAAAAACTGTATGTATCGATTTTTCTAAAATTTAAATTTATTCAGTCATTGTTTAATTATATATGCATCTCAGTCAATGTAAAGAACTAACCATTACACTTTTATCTGGCTAGGATGTTTTCATCTATTTGTTACACAGAAAAGTTCTTGGAATAAAGTCAATCGATTTTATTTTATAGGTTATCTACGACATCAGCTGGAATCTGTGATGACAGTGACATGACAGATTGTTTTTTTTAAAGAGTACTGGCATGGAAACACTTTACGGAAGACATTATTCTAGTGATTGTAATTTAATTTAATTGTGAAACCTGTATTGTGAAATTAATAAACTAAACTAAACTATACAAGTCCTTAGAGAGATAGAGATAGTTTAATTCGTAACATCATGAAAGCAAAAGGGATAGAAGATTTGTGCATTTCGAGTTTCAGGGTTACCATTTTATACTGAATAAAAACAGACAGATCTGATTAAGCTGCCCAAACTGAATAGCTTTAGCTTTGCTTGTTTTGTATAGTTATTTTTATAAGAACCCGTTAGTTAGAGGACCAGGCCTGGCCTGTCTCACTCCGCACTTTAAGGCGGTCGGGTATTTGATCGTCTCTGCTCAGTGAACGGTGAAAGATCTGTAAAGAGAGGCAGACCTCTCTTTACTTGTATTGTAACCGTGCGCGATAGCCAATCCTTGTTATATGTAGCCCTGCCTGCCGATGTCAGGAATTAAACATACCTGTCATAGAGGTACCATAGAGAAAAGCTAATAGGAAGTGTATCCCTCTCTTATTTTACTCTATGGTAGGTATTTTTAATTTCTGACAGGGCTATACTTGTGTGAGTTTTTAGCTATTTTCTTCGTTAGTTCCCTTGATTTCAGCAGAACTTGTTTTTTTTTATTTTTAAATGGTAACATAATTCTGATTGTCGAAAAAAAGGGCGGGAAACGTCATACAGACCGGTTGTAATTTCTTATTTGGAAAATTTTAATTTAATTTTAATGGTGTAAATACTTTTGAATAGTCTGGTTATATATATTTCTTTTGTTTAGTGTATACATTTTATGATTTGTGTATATTTGCTGTTATTTAGGTAAGTTTTTGTACATATTTCTCATAGTGTAATTTTGTATACCCGATCAACCCGATAAAACTCGGGGGGATGATGGCTGGCCCTGGCCAAGCTTTCTCCCGGGTTCATCCATAACAATTGTTTCAAACGATGAATTTAGTAAAATGGACACGGACGGCTCAGTGTCGACAAGAACTGGTGATCAAACTGGAGAACAAACGGGTCGGAAACGGACCCGCTATTTACGGATTTGTCGTGACTGTACGTCGTGGTGATTATTGTCAATGCAACACGGTCAATATTAATGATAAACGGTCCTAATGAAAAAAGTTACGCCATTAGTTTCGATCTCTCTCTCTCTCTATTCACAACACGGTGGTGGACCATCTGTAGATGTTCCTCAGAATGATGCCCATTCACAAGAACAACAAAGATAATACTACCCAACAACAAAATGAGTCCCGTCAAGTTGGAAGGAGCGAGTATCTGCCTACAGATGTCGCTCTATTTTTAATTCACGTGCAAAAAATTGAAAGTGTTCCTAATGACGAAACTATATTGCATCCAATTACATTTGGAAATTTCCTTAGAAAAAGTCAGTTTCAAAATATCATCCCTGGAATTGTCAAAAGAATCGGTAGAAACCGTTGTGCCGTTGCCTTTTTCAATTTCAATGATGCAAACAATTTCTTGTGCAGTAATTTAATGGAAATGCACAAATTCAAGGCCAGTATCACCTCATATCACGTAACGCGAATGGGACTAGTCCGTGGTATACCGATGGACTGGGACGATGAAGAAATCAAGAGCAACATATCCACTCCGATTGGTTACGGTAATTTAACAAAAGCAAGGCGGCTAAACTACAAAATGAATGTAGACGGGACCAACTCTTGGAAACCCAATCAGTCAGTAGTAATAACTAACGATGGCCATGTTCTACCAAAAAGAATATTTTTATGTTACAATGCTTTTCCTGTAGAGGTATACGTTTATCCAAACATTCAATGCTTTAGATGCTATAAATTTGGTCATACAAAAGTACAATGTCGTTCTAAGATACCAAAATGTTTCAAATGCGCTGGCGATCATCTCGGAGAATCGTGTGATAAGAAAGAAGACTCCGCATCATGTGTCATATGTGGAGGCTTCCATTTTGCAACCAAAAAGACATGCCCAGAATTTATTCGTCAAAAAGAAATTAAACATAGTTGCATTTCATACATAGAAGCTAGTAAACTTTCCCCTCCCATTTCTAAATCTTATGCAGATGTTTTAGTTTTTGAGTCCGTTTCTGTAAACAAACCCACACAAAATTCCTCAAACAGCAGATCATATAAAAAAACAGTTTTCCTAAAGCCTCATTCGCCTCCTAAAACCCAAGGTGGCTGCGATAGAGCTGCCCATAGTGTAATTATTAATGAGTATAAACCTCCTCAATCTCAGAATGGTTGTGCTATCAAATGAATCAAGGCCTGAAGAATCTACCTTAAATATAATTTTTGCGTTTATAAGTACTCTTTTACAGTCCAATTTATTACAACCGTCACACGTTGCCCCTATAAGTGAAATTTTTAACATTTTAAGTAATTCCATTAAAGGATTCCAAAATAATTCCACGGAATTGCCGAAGCATAATTCCGATAAAAAGTGATATTTGTTTTATAATTTTAATTTGTAAATATAATCCTATTTTAATTTCTTTAATGAAGATTTGGTTAATACCTTGTCTTCAAAATGTTACATTAGATCAGTAGGGAGAAGCTGCCCAAATGCGATTGTACGTCGATGTTTGCACTTCTTTCCACTTGGTGAAACTCGATATTGTAAAATAACTTTTTATGTGAATGTGGGATCGATGTCGGTGATTTTTAACGTTTTTTTTTTGTTTGAACCATTTATGACCATATTTCTTTTCTTTCTCCACAATTTAGTCTTTTAGAGTTTCCCTTTCCTACCTGTTTTTCATATCTTCTATAATATAGTCTATTTTATGTTTTTATGTATTTGTTATGATTTGTTTTAAGTATTGTATGTAGTCAATTATTTGTACTTTTGTCGCGTTATTGTTTATAATTTTTTATCCTGGCTGACTATTTTAATCGTTAGTTTTTTAACATTTTGTATAACTTTCACTTCCATGCTGGACTGGCAGAGAAAGAAAAGCATAGAGTGGGTCAGCTGCTCTTCATCCCGGGTATACTGTAAAAGACAGTAAAAGGGACTCAAAAGTCAGTATCTATGCAGGAAAGTGACTTCCTTACAAGCCTAGCAACCGGCTATCTGCATACCTGCCAACCCGTTTTAGACAAGCGTGGTGGGTTTAATGTCTACTCCCCTCTTCTCTTATGATGAGTCCACCTAATGAGCGGCCCCGAGTGCCCGGCGCCTCCGGCGGAGGCAGGGTCGCTGACGGTAGGCAAAACCACCCCGGAGCATGGGGTGCGAAGAATCACCGGGCGAGATCCCAAACCCGTCAAACGAACCAGGCTAATCTCAAAACGGACTCCGAACTGAAACCTTGGCAAGACAAGGGATAACAAAAGGGAAAAGCTGGATTACAAAACTAAAAGACAGTAACGGTGCGAATCAAGGAAACCGTAGTAAAATTATGGAAATAAGTTCTAATTTCTATAAAAACCTTTACTCAGACAGCAATCCTCCGAATCAACTTGATAACTATGTGTGTAATGATACCATCCCACCCATTACAGAGTTAGAAGTTCATCAAACTTTACGTAGGATGAAATTTAATAAAAACCCAGGTAACGATGGTATCACTACTGACGCACTCAAAATCGGAGAACCCACCCTTTTGCCATATCTCATAAACCTTTTTAATAGTGTCCTAAAATCCGGAAATCTTCCTAGTAATTTTTGCCACTCTAACATAATTCTGCTACACAAAAAAGGTGACAAAACCGACATCAATAATTATCGACCTATTATAGTCTGTCAACGTCGTGCTTACCGCGCCCTAGGGGTACAGACGTTGGCGGGGACGCGGTAGCACGCGGCGATTGCGCGCGGCCTTTCGCACGGCTACACACGTAGGGATTTGCAATAGATATATCTTCAAATTTATAAAGAAGTATTGCGCAATGAATGTATACATATTATTTAGCGTAGGTAGGGTATTTGATGAGAATAAATTAAATAAATCTTGTCAATTACAAAGTATTTAAGTATCAAAAGTATTACTAAGTATCAAAAGTATTAATATTAGATACGGTTTTTGCCAAATTGACATCATTCAGGTATTCTTGCGAACGCACATGTAACCGTGGCGAGTGACCACCGGCAACTGGCGGATGTGCGCACGCGTCGTGCTCGCTCACCCTCCTGCTTCACCGCCCAACCCCTGTTACCGTGTCCCCGCGCACGTCTGTACCCCTAAGGCTCGGTAAGCACGACGTTGACAGACTATAGTATCACATCTATATAAAACTTTCTTTAAAATTATAGAACGACGTATATCAGGAAAATTTGACTTGCATCAGCCCCCCAGAGCAAGCTGGCTTCAGACCTGGACTATCCACCACTGATCACCTGCAAACACTCAATCAACTCATTGAAAAACACCATGAGTTTAATTTACCATTGTATCTAGCCTTTGTACTACTCGAAGGCTTTCGATAGTCTACTCCATACAGCCATGTTTAATGCTCTCCAGAATCAAGAAATAGAACAAACTTACATAGATCTCTTTAAATCTCAAAATTATATACTCAAATACCACTGCATCTATTAAATTAGAATCTACAGGCCAATACTGTAAAATCCGTAAAGGCGCCAAACAAGGCAACCCTCTATCACCGAAACTTTTTACTAGTGCACTTGAGGAAGTTTTTCAAAAGCTGGCTGATGTCTGGAAATATCGAGGTATTGACGTCGGTGGCAGAAGGTTAATTAATCTATGCTTCGCTGACGACATCATCCTCTTTTCAAACACAGCGTCAGAATTACAACTAATGTTACAAGACCTGAGTTCGGCAAGTCTTACGGCTTGACTGATGATGAACATGTTGAAGACCAAAATTATGACAAATAGCACGATATACAGGGTGATTGTGGATAATGGGAGAATGGAATATGTCGATGAGTACATACACCTGGGCCAAATAGTCTCTTTCCAGCCACGACAAGAAAAAGAAGTTGCTAGACGCTTCGAAAATGCCTGGAAGAGCTATTGGTCCATGAAAGAGTACATGAAGAGCGACCTACCACTCTCACATAAACGAAAACTCATGGACATATGCATTTTCCCGATACTCCCTACGGTGCTCAGACTTGGTCTTTGACGGAAGCACAGAGGTCCAGTCTTAAGATTTGCCAAAGAGCTATGCATAGTAGTATGCTAGGCCTGAAGCGGATTGATCGGGTCAGGAATACCATACTGCGCTCTAAAACTCAAATTACTTACCCAGCCCGACCAGTAGCCAAGCTAAAATGGGATTGGGCCGGTCACGTCTGCCGTATGCCAGAAGAACTGTGGGCAAGAACAAGCACTCTGTGGAAACCACCACCCACAAAACGACAAGATTCCGTCGCAGGTGGCGCGACGAGCTCGACAATTTTACAAAAGACTGGCAACTTGAAGCTCAAAACAGGGAAAAATGGAGGGAGAAGAGGGAGGTCTTTGCCCAGCAGTGGGATGATTCAGGCTAAATAAGATAAGATAACTTTAAACGCGTTTCGTTTCCCTACCAAACCATTATAAAAAACACTTGACACTGGCACAAAGTCTTCTAGTGCCACAAACTAAAAAAAAACTCTTTGTCAAACTTCCTGCATCACAGTGCTGCCAAGTGCGGCGATTTATCGCCATTTAGGCTATGTCGGAGGGTACTGTGGCGACCAAAAATTGCGATTTGCGACTGGTCGCAATTTAGGTTACCTCGAAAAAATATTAGGCGATATTAGGCTACTTTCATCATAAAGGGTAAGAATACGAACGAAATGGGCCCAAACACAAGGGGTTTCTTAACTATCATTGGAAATATCTACCATCCACATACCCTCTTTGACTCAAGATTTAGAGATCGAACCAAATTATTTAAATAACATCCCTGCTAAAGACTCTGTGTCTTAAGGGATAGATCCCAAGCATTTAAAATAGTAGCCATTTGGGCCCGTAATTATAACCCGCACTTGAGATTGACAGCGAGTTTGAGTTCGTATCAGAAATGTCATTTCAGTACAAAATGGCTTGTCAAATCCATTCTTAATATTGCTCTCAATCTTGAGATAGCTTCACAAATATGAGCCTTAGACTATTCGTAAATTAATTAAAAGGCGTTTTTAGGTTACTTCACCTTGGGCGACTTTTAGGCGACATAAAATTGACTTTTTGACGATTTCATACTTAAAAGACTTGGCAACACTGCTGCAACAAAGTCTAAAACGTAGTGATTATATGCTCAGTGACAAAGTCGTCGTCTCATCAATCAATAAAATATTCTGTCTGAATCTGATTGTTTGATAAAAATGGCTAAAAGATCGGCGTCTGTCGCTTTCGAAGTGAAAGAGGATGTTAAGAAGCATGCTCCAAAAAGCGAAGGGAAGAAGCACTCGCTGGACTCTGACGAGGAAGATAGCGGTGCCGAAGAAGAGAAGAACAATGTAATGCCCGCCGACGACATCGAAGGAGAGGAGGACGGGGTCGGAGGAATGGAAGGTGAAGTGAGTAAATGTCCTCTTAATATATACCTCAAAATCAGCGAAACAAAATCCTAGATCTCTATCCAATATGCCGAGGGCGCGGTATTGCGCAGGCCATCTGCGGCTCTGCTTTTCCCGCAAGGGATTTTGGGTAACTTCTACTAGTTAAGGGTCTATTTGTTATTTTCTAGATTATTAATTGGCAGATGATAGATTATAATGTTCGCCTCTAAATAATCTAGTGCAGCATTGCATCTTATATTTGTTTGTTTTTAGTAGCTGAATCTGTTGTTCTTTTATTGTATGTGTGTTTCCTCTGTATGGTACCTTTTGAATTTACATTGTGCGATGGACTGTTTTCTTAATCTGTGCCTTTTTTCTAATTTCAGATCACAATCACTCCATTCAACATGAAAGAAGAACTAGAAGAAGGCCACTTTGACAACCAAGGCCATTATCACTGGAAAAAAGAAAAGGAGATCAGAGACGGGTGGCTCGACAACATTGACTGGGTGAAAGTCAAAGGAAGACCAGAAGATAAGTACAAAGTGCACAAAGATGATGATGAAAAAGGACTTGGCGATGAATCAAGCAGTGAAAATGATGAGCCGGAAGAGAAATTCGACCTGATGGAGAATTATAAGGAGATTATCCAGCATATGAAGACCAAGGAATCTATTACTAAAACTCTACAGCGGTTAGGTAAATTCAAATACAATTTATAAATTATTAAATAGACAAAAAGTAAACAGTCAATATTTAGATGGAAGCTCTAATAAATAAAATAATTTGGAGTCATTTATTAATAATAATTGGAGTAAATTATTAATCTAAAGCTAAAGTGGCGCTGGGCAGGCAGGCGATGTCTGTCATATGCCAGACGAATTATGGGCCAGAATTACCACTTGAGTTAATGCCTAGAAGAGACAGACAGCGGGGTGGCCGACCATCGGGGTGGCGATGGCGAGACAAACTTGATGCCTTCCTGGAAGACTGGCCGGAACAAGCACAGGACAGAGAATCATGGAGAGATTGAAGAGAGGCCTTTGCCCAGCAGTGAGACACTAACTGCTAAATGATAAGAAATTATAAATTCAGATATGGTTTCTGGTTACAGGGGCAAGTTCAAAAATATCCAGTGCAGAGCGATGGAAAAGGAAGAAAGCTGGAATAGTTGATGAAGCCAGCAAAACAGTCACAAGGATTACTGAACTGGCCAACCAGATCCTCACCAAAATGGGCAACATGGATATCTACCAAGAGACATATGAGAAAATCAATACTATCCTGAATAAAAATAAGAGGAAAAATGATGATGCAGATTTAGACATGTATGCAGATGATTTTGATCAGAAGGAAAAACAAACTTTGGGACAAAAAGATGACAACACAGAAACCAAAAATGAAGAGGAAGAAGAAGAAGAAAAAAAGGAATTGAAATGGGAGTTCAAATGGAGCCAAGATGATGATGCAGAAATATCTGGCCCTCATTCAACTGAACAGATGCACAAATGGTCTACAGAAGGTTATTTCAAAACAGGAGTATGGGTCAGGAAATGTGGAGAAGACAGCCAATTCTACAGCTCAAACAGAATTGATTTTGAATTGTACATCTAAAATACCATAAACCATACCATACAATCTATTTTCTCAATTTAAGTCTTACTTCCATAGGTCAGCTGGAAGAAATTTCTTAGTAGAAATAAGCTGTACCTGTTGTGTAGTTATTCCTTGTGTATTGTCTTTCTCATATTACTTCTGTATGTTAAACAGTAAATAAATAAATGTAATCACTACATAGTATAAAACAAAGTCGCTTTCTCTGTTCTTATATCCCTATGTATGCATAAATCTTTGAAATTACGCAACGGATTTTGATGCGGTTTCTTTTAATGCATAGAGTGATTCAAGAGGAAGGTTTATATGTATAATACATGCATAATATATAAGAGAAACACTGATAATTTCCGTGCGAAGCCGGGGCGGGTTGCTAGTGATATATAAATGTAATGTGTCTCTATTATTCATACATTACAATTTAATGAAATCTAATAATGAGTCTCTCGTTTTGTAAAGTTAGTGCTCTAAACAGATATTAAGTACTACTATCCAGCTAGATTCTAGATACATAACATACTATTTACTATTCTTACTAAATTATTTGGGATTCTTCGATACTGGACTGAAGCGAAAGAAAAACATAGAATGTGCAAGCTGCATTTGCTCACAGGCATGCTGTAAAAACCACGAGGGTTTCTGTACATCGCAATTTAGGCGATGGGCTGACAACCTGTCACTACAGTAATATACTTACAAATCTATCTTAAATAACCCTCAAAACTTTGTCATTCGTGGCGGAACAACCTTTGTTTAGACCGTTTACGCTCTGCCTACCCCATTAGGGATAAAGGCGTGATTATATGTATGTATATGGGAGTAATTTTGGGTAGGTAGTGAAATACAGATAGCTTTGTTTTTAAACATATTTCTTCCTGCTTTTAAAAATCTCATTGGCAAAACTATAAATATTTACTTCAGTCAAAATCTTTGTTACTTGGTTGATTAGCACAACAAAAAGTGTGATCAGTTGGACTATGACGTATTGTGATATGGAGGTTCCAATTTCCAGCCAGCTCCCAGTATTCCTCACGTAATACAGCAGAAGGATTCCCATTATGTTTGAGTATATGAGTACAATCACATTCATATAGCCAATAGGTGCCTGAAACAAAATAAACACATTTATCCGATGTAATCTAGCAGGCACCAAGCTTAAATAGCTTTAAATCACGGCTTAAGGGGATCCCCGGTTCATGCCAGCGCCCTCATCAGTTAAAAAATCATTACTCACTGAAAACGCAATTAATCGAAAATCCAGTAGATCAAATAGAAGTATATGTACTCAAGTTTATTTTAAGCATTATGAATTAATAATTCAGTGTTCACTCCAGTTACAGATAGCAAAAGTACTAAAAGTGGCCGTATTTCGCAAATTCTCTATCTGTAACTATCAAATTTAACTAATAAATTTTCTATCTGGTTCTAAATGACCTTCATTGCTTTAACCTCAATCTGATCTACCGGATTTTCGATTGATTGTGTTTTCCGTGAATAACAATTTTTTTACTGATGAGGGCGCCACTTAGTCCAGGGAAGCCCCTTAAGCGTTGGCTTGTCGAACAGGCATTCTATAGTTATAATGATTTTATTAATTTTAATGATAATGAAAGCAATACAATTTAAATGAGTATTAATGTTACTTAAGTGCTTATAATTTTAGACTTGTAATTTACAATTATTAATAAATTTATCTCTCTATCTCTCTCTTATCAAAAATACCTGCATGATATCACTAATTCAATATTTTGCAAATAAGAAAGATATTCTTCCATGCTGCTGGACTGGGAGTGAGAGAAAAACATAGAATGTGCCAGCTGCATTTCCTCCCGAGCATTCTGTCAAAACCAGCTAAGGGATCTGAGGATTTCAGTATATTTTAATTAAGGCGATGGGCTGACAACCTGTCACTACAGCAATGTACGTAAAAAACTATCTTAAATAACCCTCAAAACTTTGTCAGATGTGGCAGAACGACCTTAGTTTAGGTAGTTTACGCTCTGCCTACCCCATAAGGGATAAAGGCGTGATTGTATGTATGTATTACCTTTGTAACATACTGAACTGCTCTAAAACTACAGCCTACAATGAGAAAAGGCGCTATAGTCTTCAACAATATCAGTCCTGTGATTATAAAGGGTCTAAATGATGTTATAAAACATGTGACCCATCTAATCTCAAATGAGTTGAGTGAGGCTATGTTGCCTGTGCCGAAAAATGCTGTAATTATAAATGTAATCTGAATAAATATTAAGGAACTTAAAACAAATCATGTAAAAGTAATACTCAAAATCAAGGTTTCCTTGGTATGGACTTAATTAAACACAATGGCTAAATATTATTCAGCTAGTGAAACAGTGCCAGTTAGTTAAATAGCTAGGCAATTAACTAAACAACGGCTTATCACACTAGGTAGCTACCTGCAGCGGCATACACTTATTATTTTTAAAAGAAAAGGATACATAGAAGAAAGCTCTTCTAAAGTCTTCTTTATATAAACTCCTCTCGATAGTTATTGGATCTTTAGAAGATTGCCCCAAAAAGTCTCTATCTAATGTGCATTCTGTGATCTGTAAATGAGAGCACATTTTTTTATTTTGTATACAAAATAGCGATTTAATTATGAAAGTTATAACAGTAATTTGTTCATGATTGGTTGCGCCTACCATGGCATGTTTCAAATTGAGCAGTTCAAATTCCATTAATATCCAACATGTCACACTGAAGATTAGGGTGACTATGAAAAGCCCCTCATGGCTTACAGATAGAAGAAGATAAAAGTTTAACAGGGAAGTGTATGTAGCCATAAGCCGAATTATTGCCCTTCTTGAACTGAAGAATGGGAGGAAGAACGACAGAACTGAAACAAAAAAAAACTGATTTAGTCTCGTATAGATAAGTTAATTTGGCAAATTTTATTGCTGTTGCTTTATTGTGAATGCTGCTTCCCATAATAAATTCAAATTCATCTATTATGTGATATCAGGAGAAAGCTCCTGCGATCCCTGCGATCTACGCAACCCACCGACCAAGACCCTTCTGACGTGAGGTGCAAGCTTTGGGCAAGTGAGTATTGGGCACATTCACTGTACCCCCCAATGAAAACGTGCCTCCAGATTATAAAGAACCTTGGCCAATCTGGAGAAGTCTAAATAGGCTTAGGACGCAGGTTGCCCGCAGCAAAGACAACCTGTGCCGATGGGGGTACTCTAGTAGTGCAGATGCCAGCTGTGGAGAACCATTGCAAACCATGGCGCACCTTACCAACTGTCCCGCGTGTCCGACCACCTGTTCACGCGAGGACTTGCTCGATGGCAACCAGAGAGCCTCTACGGTAGCAGCTTTCTGGGCAAGCAAGATTTAGCCCGTGTTCTTGCCGACACGAAAGAAGAAGACGGAGAAAAAGATGAGGGAGGTGGTCTGAGGCTGATAACCCCAAATAGGTACCATTTAAAATGCCATTATAATTTAATTTACAATATAAAATATATAGGTATTTATTTACCAGCGATTATCCAGGCGATAGTCTGATCAACGTACGACACAGCTGTTCCTACACTGAACCTCATTGACTGCGTATAAATATTGTGAAGGGACAAAGTCAGTAGAATCATCTGGACTACCGTCAGAACAACATCTTTTCGTTTTTCTTCATGATCACGATAAGATGGCAGCAGAAGTTTCCATAGATAGGTGGCCATCAAAAGTAACCAAATGAACCCAGCTAAAATTCTGAAAAAGAAGATATAACAAATACGGAGTAGAAAAGGAAAAAACTTAGAAACTTGTAATATAGAAACTGGGTAGTCTTAACAGGACTAGCAATTAGGCCGCCTTATTGGGCTTATGTGTCTTGAACCTATTAAATAAAATATACTTACACTAGCTCAATGAAAACCTTCTTCCCAATAATGGACATAAAACTAAATAAACTGAGTGATGCACAGCTCAGTACCCAACTTATTAACAAAGAGATTGGCCATTTCCGATGCGACGAGATGAAAGGCCACACACCCATTCCACACAATGGAATACTTAGCATCCACCTGTAGGTAAAACAGAAAGCCTGGAAATAAAAGAAATAAATAGGTAAATAAAGCATACTCTAGACAAAAAATGTAATTTTGTCTCTTCACAAAACTAATTTTATTTTTTGCCAGCGAGATACCATATAGCATCATCTCGGAAGCCATGTATGCAGATTGCGGAATACAGCTAGAAGAAGTAAAGTTCCTAAGCCTTAATTATTCTAAAACTAAATAAAATAAGGATAGAAATATTACCAAGGCTACTGATCCCATGAAATAACACAGGACCGTCATCCACATTAAATAAACTTGTGTCCTATTCTTGAAATGCCTTAATACCTTAATCCAGACATTTGTTCCTGACAAAGCATACCACCACAAATATGCAGGCATTGTAAAATAAATATAATACTGAACTGGCAAGTTTTGTGCTGAAATAGAAAACAAAACATAACAGTTTCTGTTAAGTTGGAGCTATTGATTAGATGAAAGAAATATGGATTTTTCATACTTACCAAATACTAAGACAGTAGATAACAAGAATAATACTAAAAATGCAACATTCAACAAAGTGTTAAAACTATTACTAAAACTAAATTTGTTCAAAATGGAATGTTCATCTTGAGTATTCATCATTTGTTCTAACAATAACTTCAATAAACATACTATCCACCCTATAAACGATAAAGAGACTAGAAACAGTAATGGTTTTTGGTAGTAATTATGATAGTATGACAAGCCCCTGAGGCTTAAATCCATCATCTCTTGACTTATAAGAATAAGTTCTTCATATTCTCCTTTAGCTAATAAATTCTCAGTAAAGGCAATCATCCGGTCATATTTGTCTTTAGTAAATGGTTGGAAAGGCTGATGCAACCATTTTACAGCATTTGCTTCAACATCTGATCGCTTTTTGTCGTACTGGTGAGCCAGTTGCCTGCTGTTGCTGTATATTGCCTTAGCTTTGTCTGCTAGAGACAAGTTTAGGAGATCACTTCTCAACTGTCCCTAAAATATATTTTTAAAATTAGTCGTCAAGCGAAATAAATAAAAAAGCTGACTGTGTAATAAATTCAGCCTTCACTGTCACTGGCAATATCCTATTGTACCATTTGAAAGCAAATAAAAGATGAATATCTATACAGTCTTAGATTTTCTTCCTATTTTATAATGTTGGTTGATCCTTACTATAGAATTAACAGGCACTGGAATAGACAGGATAGTTGACATCAATGGAGTCAAATCAGCTTGGTTGAGATCCATTCTGTGTGTTTTGGACATGTTGTTAGTCTGTGGATCTATTTGGCTGTTTGCAACTTGCTGTACTCCAGCACCCCAAATAACATACGGTGTTTGAGTCTCATGGTCATCCCCAGCACCATGTGTGCCTGTAAATTAGATATATTTCACAATTTTAATAAAATACTACTTCTACACCCAAACCACATTTAGAACTATATTATGCAAGGGTGGATCCAGGATATTGTTTTGGGTGGGGTACAACTATGTCTGGGGGGAGGGCACAAGTATGTACTGTGCTTCTAAGTATATAGTGTGATGTGATGGTACCTCTACAGTATAAAAAGACACCATTCTGGGTTTGGTCATTCAACCCCCCGCCCCTTCTAAATCTGCCATTGATACTGTGGCATTTGAAAATCATAAACTCTAGAACTTCTGCTCAACTACAAGACTATACATACATTTTACTCTAGAATTTTGAACTCTTTACTTACCCCAGTCAGTCATTCCATGGTCAGAAGTCATTAAAAATGTGGTCTTCCCATCATCACCATAGAAATCTCTTATAGCCTTCTCAATATCTTTGACACCTGCATCAACATGCCTTATTGTTGTTAAGAACTGCCTGAAAATTATAAATAATAGACCATTTAATTTAAAAGAAATAAACCACAATAAGATATATTTAGTTATTAAAATACCTACTCAGTTTTTGGTTTTCGCACATGACCTGAGGTATCAGTTCCCAATAAATGCAGAAAGAATGCAATCTTTCCTTTTCTTAATTTCTCATTTAGAGTTTTATCTTTAGTTGCATTAACAAAAAGTGATTTTGTACTATTAAATACCCATGCATCTAATTTAGTCTCATTTTTATCAGTACTAAAAGTTTTGCTGTAAGGATCAAATTTATTGCTAAATATGTGGTCCTCTACATTTCCTTTAGTGAAAACTTCTACAATATCATAAGCCCCCCAGCACCAGGTGTAAGTAGTTCTGTTGAAAACAGAATCAAAGTCAACCGGGTTTTTTTTCCAGCCTTTGGCAACTGCCGAAGGATCTTCATAGAACCCAGCTATTACTGCTACATGCCCGGGACGCGATTCTGTTGGAACACGGGTATGGGAAATACCCCATCGTCCATTTGAATTGGCTATAGACCTGAAATTCATAAAGTAATATTTAAGAACTTGTCTCACTAACATTAACATAAATGTGTTTAAGTTTAAAACAATTTGAAGAAAATAGTACCACAACCATAAAATACTAAAATACAATGTATACAACAAGGAAAAGTAAGTAATAATTTTCATATCTACCTCAGATAAGGCATTGTAGTATAGTTAATGAATGACTCAGCCCTCAGACCGTCCACCATTAAAAGGACAAGTCTTTCGGCAACTGCATCATGTTGAGGCTGGTAAACTTGCACGTTTTTAACAATCGGAGACTTGAAGTAAATATCAAATATTGAAAATAGGAAGCATAAATGAATACATATTCCAATTAAAAACATTATTACAAAATTTTTGGTGATTGTGTAGTTAACTTAGTATTAGCAACATTTCATCTCACTATTACGTTAACTAATGAAGAGTTTTCTGGGATAAATTGTATTTAAAGAATGCAAAACAAAACAAATTCTAACTTCTTGTTGAAAGCACGCTCTTTCATTTTCATCTACACTGTACTAAAAAACCGCATTTCTAGCCCTTTTAAATAACACACATACACCATTATCAAGAAATATTTATTACACTAGACAGCAGTAGCGCTTTTGTAGTATGGTTATTTAAAATTAAGCACGACTGCCGGACTAAAATAGCGCGACACATGACATTTCGTGTGACATCTGTAATTTTGGCATACCATTTAATAAAACTAACATACATACATACATATAATCACGCCTTTATCCCTAATGGGGTAGGCAGAGCGTAAACGACCAAAACAAAGGTCAGTCATTCATTAATAAAACTAAATATGAAAAATTAAGATTATTATGAAAACTACTAATCTTGCAATGAGTATGTTTGTTTGTCTTTATTGTTTTTTTTTCGTGCGCCTCTGTGCCGGGAGGCTCGGCAGGATTTCATTTTGAATATTTAAACAATTAAAAAGTAGACACCGCAGCATTTAGAATCAGAATGAAATATTATAAAAATATTCTCCTAAGTTACTAACAAGTTATTAGTGATAAAAAATTCTTCCATGCTGGACTAGGAGTGACAGGAAGACAAAGAATATGCCAGCTGCATTTCCTCCCGAGCGTGCTGTAAAACCAGCTAAGGGATCTGAGGGTAGGGTAGTAGGTATATTGTAATTTAGGCGATGGCACTCAAAACTTTGTCAGACGTGGCGGAACGACCTTTGTTTAGGTCCTTTACGCTTTGCCTACCCCATTAGGGATACAGGCGTGATTATATGTATGTGTGTAAGTTATTAGTTTACGTTTGATGAAAAACAAAATATGGGTTGATGAGACAAAACTTAGATCTGAGGTAGCACGAAGTAAGTTGTGGTTGCGGGAATCCGAATGCTACAAAAAGTAATGTTGTAGTTTTTCAATTCTGCCAAGAATCAGCTATAGTTCGACAAGATACAGATACATACATATATATATAAATGGAAATATTTTCATTCAATATGGTAACCCTGTATGGTATGTTCGCTTTGTTGAAACGCATGTGACCATAGTCGAAATGTAAAACAGGAAAAGAAATATACTTTGTTGCTTCGATATTTGCTGCGATTTATTTTTTAATAATTACCTTTGTAGCTAAAACTGTGCATAAAAATCGCATATTTTAAAATTTCATTTTAAGATTTTCAAACCGAAACCGAAAAATGTGAATAGTAGTTTTGAAAATCGGTTCAAAGTAGAATTATTGAGTTTACGTGGTAAATTAATAAAAAATGTGTTGATACTGTGTGTTTTATATGATGTGAAATGAACTGGATGTCATTTTATAGATAAAAGTTTGTGGTTTCGTGCGGCCTAAACATGTTTACTATCACGGGACACCATGACGAAGAGGATGTTCGTATCGGGAAGATTGACGATTGTACGTATTGTTTACACGGTATTTATTATAGTAGCTTGATTTTCCTCGTTCTTATTTATAACCTTTACTTTGTATTATATATTTTTAGGTGATTCGGAGGTCCGCAAAACTGGACAGGAAATGGACACGATAAGACAAAGGACTATAGCCTATGAGTATTTGTGCCGGCTAGAAGAAGCTAAAACTTGGCTAGAGGCTTGTTTGAAAGAGAAGCTACCGCAGGCTACGGAATTTGAGGAGAGTTTGCGCAATGGTGTTTATCTGGCTAAGTTGGGACACTTTATATCCCCAGAATGTCTGCCGCTAAACAAAATTTATGACATAGAGCAAAGACGGTATAAGGTACTGCTTATTTATTTATATATAGTTTGTTGTAAGTTAATAGTCTTAGTTATCTCAGATTATTTACCTTATTATAATAAGTTATTTATTTTCTAAATAATTATAATGAATTAGATGTCTTCACAACTAATCTGTTTATCATATAAGATTCATAATCTGTGTAACTTATAAACATACATACATACATACATATAATCACGCCTTTATCCCTAATGGGGTAGGCAGAGCGTAAACGACCTAAACAAAGGTCGTTCCGCCACGTCTGACAAAGTTTTGAGGGTTATTCAAGATGGATTTGTACGTATATCGCTGTAGTGGCAGGTTGTCAGCCCATCGCCTAAATTGCAATATACTGAAACCCTCAGATCCCTTAGCTGGTTCATACAGCATGCCCGGGAGGAAATGCAGCTGGCACATTCTATGTTTTTCTCTCGCTCCCAGTCCAGCTTGGAAGTATCTTTCACTAGTAACTTATAAACAATATCTTTTATTGATATAGTGTTATTATTTTTAGGTAATGGGTCTGCAATTTAAACACACAGACAATATAAACAAATTCCTACAAATATTGAAGAAAACTGAGCTCCCGGTGGTAAGTCTAAATGTTATGTACTTTGTTGTATATGTACTTTACAATTATAATTACAAGGAAAATATTTGAAACAAAAACTGACTATATTAAAAGAATATGTATAATATAGACTGCTTGCTTTTCGCCCTGTAGAGTCACTTGCCGCTTAATGAGTTCTAGAAAAATTTATCAAAGTAGAGATATTTTCCAGGAGTGAAATATACAGGGTGTAAAAAAGTACTGCATTCCTTTAAACCACATTCTAATAATGGAACCAATCACCTTTCCTTCCTTATAGCACAAAAAATTAATATGAAAAAAAAAATTACACATCAATACAAAGATGTTCCCCTTATTTGCTATTTTGTATTGACAAGGTATAATTTTATTACGACTAAAATGATTGTGCTTTGCGAAAATTTGTTATCATTAGTAGAACATGTGGTTTGAAGGAACTCAGTAGTTTTTTTTACACCCTATATATAAAAATGGTTGTTAAATAGGTATGTTTTTAATTGTAGACATTCCAACCGGAAACCACAGACATTTATGACAAAAAGAACATGCCGAGGGTGATTTACTGCCTTCATGCTCTTAGCTCTCATTTATTCAAGCTCGGCAAAGCTCCACTTATTCACGATGTCTTTGGCAAAGCAGTTTTCACAGGTAAGTTCATAATGTTACTGCAGCAAAAAAGTATGTTTGGTTACAATATAAATGTTAATTCTTACCACTACAATTTATATGTCTGTAATTTCCAGATGAACAGCTTGATTCAGTTTCAAAAGATTTACAAAAATGTGAACACCCTCTTCCTATGTTCCAACAAATTGGAGGAATTTTATCAAAAAATAATGTCAAAGATAGTGATGCTCTGCATCATGCTGTTATTGAAGTAAATAAAGTTTTGGACACAAGTAAACCAATAACTTCAGCTCTGTTGAATCCAAAACTTAAACTTAAACATGTACAGAATAAGCTTATTGATGAATACAAAAAAGTTCTGCAAGCAGCAAAAAGAGATAAATTGCAGGTAGCACACAACAGATCTTTAAATGATAGTTATATCCCTGATGAATATGATGAACTTCTTACTCAAGTTGAAATTCAAGGGTATATCACAGCAGTTAACTACAAACATTCTTGGATCAATGCATGTACAGCTGCTAGGAATGGCGACGTCAATACTCTACAGAAAGTTTTCAATGATGAGTGGGTAAAAGTCAAAGAATACAACCCCAACAATGTCGATTTTTACTGTGACATTGTTAATGAGATAATTGATTGCAATAAAGATATTGATGTGGAAGGTATTACAAACTGGCATAAAATATTCCAAAATATAGTGAATCAGGGTAACAGGAAATCTTTTGAGCATGTCAATCATAAGTTAGCCATAGATGATGTTAATAAAGCACTAGACGAAGGAAATCCAGAGGATCTGTTTCACGCTTTAAATAGCCCTCACCTAGAACTGAATATTAAAATTGACAAATTCGCGATACCATTACTTTTTGAAGAAATGAAACTGGAGAAATGTGAGCTGGAGAAGAATTTGAATGAAAGTGAGATAGCTGCATCTGTGTCTTATTTGACAGCAATAGCAGCTATATCCCAAGCTGTAGACAGAGGTAATGAAGCAGCAGTATGGAATTCATTGAATTCAAGACAAATACAGTTAGAGAACCTACGATCACACTGTCGACGACGCTACCTATCGGCATTAGTGACTGCATTGCAAGTAAAAATAAGAGAGCAATGTGCTTGCCCTCTCCTGACTTTGGAAGATATACGCGACACTATAGAGATGGTTAATATGAAGGATGACGTCAACGAGGAATTAGTTGAAGTTATCAATGGCATAAACAAGGCTGTCACTGACGAAGATGCAGAAGCATTGATGAACAACTTGAAAAAGTCTTGTTTAAAAATTTCAACACCTTTACACAAAGAAGAGAAACAATTGTACTTACGACTTATGAAGAAGAAGATGCTTCACAAAGATCCACAAAACCTTTGGCTTGAAGATATTGTTGAAATTGTCAATGATGTCAATACTGAAGCAATAAAAGTCAAGGATCTGACTGAAGCTCTGGTGCAGTTGAATTTGGCAGCATTGAAGAACAATGTTGATGAATTTTGGAGTGCTCTCTCCTGTCCTCTTCTTTCTGGTTCTGGAATCGTTGATGAAAATTGCAAAGATGTATATTTTCAAATGTTTGCTAAAGCTCTGAAGAAGAGGGGACACCACATCTGTCCCTGGATTGTGTGTCACACTGACGCCGGTAACACCGTTTACATCGATGTGGAGTCTTATACGTACAGTTGGAGTACTCCAAAAGATTTCGTACCATACCCTCGCTATTTGACCAGGAAAGACGTTACTACTCTCATTGACAAAACTAATAAGCATCACATAAATAAATACAAACAAATCGCAATAGAGAAGTCGATTGTGAAACTTCAGGCATATTGCAAAGGTTATCTTTTGCGGAAAAGATTGATCGCAAGGCTGCGTTACTTCAAACAAAATGAAAGATATGTGGTAAAGATACAAGCATGGTGGAGAAGAATGTTGATGCAGAAAAAATACGGAACGTTAATAAAGGTAAAGGCAATAGAGGCTCGGTTAAAACAAGAGAGACAGAAAAATCCTATGGCATGGTATAAGATACAGGAACACAAAATTATAAAGATCCAGGCTTTGTGGAGGGGGCGACGTGCTCGGCAGGCATTTACATCTCTGTTTCATTCTCCCAACCCACCACTAAAAGTAGTCAAGAAATTCGTTCCCATGCTAGATTTTTCGACTGAAGATTACGACAGAGAAATTGAGCTACAGTCACTTAAATCCGAAGTTGTACAATCTATCAGGAGAAACCAAGAACTTTCAAAGCAAATTGATGACATGGACCTGAAAATTGGTCTACTTGTACAAAACCGTATTGCATTACAAGAAGTTGCTGCTCATGGATTAAAACTAAATAATTTGGTAAAACACAATTCTATGACTAAACTTGTTTTCCAAAATCGCACAGAAGGCAAAGGAACGCTATTGACTGTATCCTCAGCAGTTAAAGGACTAAAATCTCTTACAAAAGAAAGTAAACGATTATTAGATGGCTATCAACATTTATTCTATGAACTACAGACGAACCCAACATATTTGTCAAAACTGCTCTTCTGCATTCCACAAAATAAGACGAATTTCTTCCTACAGAATGTTGTATTAACCTTGTACAATTTCGGTGCTTATGCAAGAGATGAATATCTTTTACTAAAGTTGTTCAGATTCACTTTGGAGGAAGAGATCAGTTGCAAAGTGACAAAACCTTTTGATATCATTGCATCGACGCCCTTGGTTCTAAAGATGGCAGTAAGCCTATCACGACAACTGTCTGGACTAAATAGTCTTCAGTCGATCATAGGTCCTCTTGTTGAGAACATGCTGAAGAACAAAGATTTGAACATTGAAACGGGTCCTGTTGAAATTTACAAAGCTTGGAGGAATGAAACTGAGATGAAGACTGGACAAATTTCGTAAGTATTTGTTGCTTTTGATTTACTTCGCTCACTTGTATAAATAACAGATCCTACTGATTTGAATTTCTTTTCAAGAAATCTGCCATATAACGTCACACAAGAAGAGGCTTTGTCGTATCCCGAGGTTAAAAAGAGACTGGATGTGGCTTTGACACAGCTGAAAACAATAGTGACGATGTTCTTGGACAAGATCACGAATTCAACCGAACTCCTGCCGTTTTGCATTACATACATGGCGCGAGTACTACACAGGGCTCTCACGTCAAAGTTCCCTCATACTCCAGAGAAGGATATTTTGAAGGTAATTGATGAATGCTTGTATGTATCAATATAACACTTAACTTTTTTGTAACTGGTTTTTCTCTTTGTTCGAAATCGGAATGTCTAGACACTATGTCAACAATGGAGACAAAAACACTGGTTTGCTACAAATTGCCAGATCTAATTCAACCAAAAACTCCTTGTTGCGATTCTTCTTCTGTCGAGTGGGTATCGAGTCTATCGACCCGATGAACCCTGGTGTCAGAGTTTTTAAACCGCCTAGTAGCACAACTATCAGGCATCTGACATGGTTTGAGTAACGACCACTATCAAAGACAGCGACCGGGACCGACGGCTTAACGTGTCCTCCGAAGCACGAAATCTTTTTCTTGTTCGGACAATCAAGTGATTTAGCCTGCAATGTCCTAACCAAACTTGGGAAAAATACACCAAGTGATAAATTCTCAAATATCAACTTTGTGTTTCCCGCCTGGGAATCGAACCCAGGACCTCCGGATCAGGAGTCCATGGCACTAGCCACTAGACCACGGAGGCTTGTTGCGATGAGACCCGATATCGTCAATGAGTGTTCATTTTTAGAGTTTTGGTGGTTAACACTTAGTAATGTTTAAGCACTTTTGAATCTCTTTTCGATACAAATGTAAAATTATGCACATTCTTTTACTTATCTAGGTCATCGGAAACCTGGTTTACTATCAGTTTTTGAATGCAGCTATCGTGGCCCCCGATGCCTTCCATATCATTAATATGCAAAATGGAGGATCTCTTACGACTGACCAGAGGAAGAACCTTGCTTCAGTGGCTAAAATTCTACATTTCTCTGCTGCTAAGAAAGGCGTAAGTATGGATTAGTGTATTCTCTTAAATTAAAATTCCCTTCTGAAGAGTACTTGATTGACGATGTACTGTGTTTTCAGTTCGGAGAAGAGTCAGCTCACCTTCGATGTTTAAATCCCTTTATTGTGGAGTGCCATGAGAAAATGAAGGAATTATTCCGTCGTTGCTGCCGCGGTCCTACACTTGAAGAATACTTTGCTGTAGATGAATATACCGAAGCTACACTGCTGCATCATCCACATATCTACATAACTGTGCAGGTATGTGAAATAAGTAATAGTTGTCTCCAGAACAGTACCTCCTAGTAGTCCTTCAATGCTGGACTGGGAATAAGATAAAAACATACAATCTGCCAGCTGCATTTCCTTCCGAACATGCTGTAAAAACCAGCGAGGGGAGCCGAGGGTTTCAGTATATTGCAATTTTAGCGATGTCACTACGGCAATATACGTACAAAACAAATCTTTTTGGTGGACCGACCTTTGGTTTAGGTCGTTTGCACTCTGCCTACTCCATCAGGGATAAAGGTTAAGATATATTATCTTAGAAAAGTACGGAAAAATCAGTGATCGCAACTTTAGCCTCGATTCTACAACTTTACAATATATAAAGAAACTCTTTATTTCCAGGAAATTGTGGACACACACGCACTGCTTGTGGAGTACCAAGATATCATAGCGCCTGATCATCGGGATCGCTTGAATGATCTGCTGGATGATCTGGGAGAAGTGCCGACAGTCGCGCAACTTGCGTCTCGAGATGTTGTTGATGCGGTACGTATTTTTATGGTAGCAAACTATACGTAATTATTTTCCCATGCTGGACTGGGAGTGATAAAAAAACAGCTACATTTCCTCTTGGTTATCCTGTAAAACCAGCTAAAAGATTGAGGGTTTCAGTGTATTGCAATTTAGGTGATGGGCTGACAACCTGTCACTATAGCGATACAAGTCTAAAATAGCCCTCAAAACTTGTCAGACCTGGCGAAATTTTATTTCGTCGTTTATGCTCTGCCCCATTTGAGATAAAGTCGTTATTATATGTTATGTCCTGATAATTTTTGTTTGTCGTATTTAGGCAAGGGGAGAACCAGAAGATGCTAGACTAGAAGTATGTCTGGCTCTGGTGAATAAGTTCTCAACTCCTGCTGACGATTTGACAGATATCAACAAACTATTCATCAAAACGAAAGAGCTATGTGTGGCTATCATACCTTTCTTGAATGGTAAGTTGACTTTGACTATTATTAATGTTTTAAGAATTAAAAATAAAGTTTAACTTAAAATTAAAACAATAGGCGAGCTTATCTCTATAAGAGATCTCTTCCAATCAACCTAATGGGTATAAAAAATGGGAAATTCACGGGAACAGACACAATTAGTATTATTTAGGATTTTTAGTAATACAAATACACATGTACATATAATAAAATAAACTAATACATAAAAATATATGTATATGATATATAAATGATGTTAATATGTATAAAATATATGAGGTATACGTCATAGAGCGGTCATAAAATGCTATTTCAGTCTCTTTTTAAAAGTAAAACTCGAGGGACGCAGTTTGTTCAATAGTTAATTGGCCCGAACAGTAAATGAGTTAAAGAAGAATTTAGTGTTCGACTATTATACATTGAGAGTAAGTAAGTTGAAAAAAAAAACATTTTCTTCATATTTTAGGTGAACATTTACTGGAAGCTCTCTGCATTGGAACCGCAAAGGAACAACAGGAGCAATATTCAAAGAAAGTACAGAGACGAATTTACTCAGGACAAGCGCGTCCAGACGAAGTGATGTCTCTAAGAGAGCACATAGCCAAACTTCGAAGGAACTTACAAATGCTTGAAGACGAAGGATATGTGACACGGGAAGATGGCTACCAAGCATTGATCACATCAATTGCTTTGGACTTGTGCAATAAAGGGAAATACAGGCAAGCTCAACGAAGAGCTTTGGCGACTCTCACGCGAACTAAGCAAAGTTTAATGGAGAAAACAAAGTATTATGAAGAGAAATGCAAGTCTTACGACCAATACATCAAGTCTTGCCTTGGAAATCTTCATGCTGGTAAAAGGTAAGTACATTCATTTATCCCTTTTACAGACATGTATGTATGTATATAATCAAGCCTTTATCCCTATTTACAGGTAATATTCTAAAATTTTCTCCCATGCTGGACGGGGAGCGAGAGAAAAACATAAAATGTGCCAGCTGCATTTCCTCCCGGGCATGCTGTATAAACCAGCTAAGGGATCCGAGGGTTTCAGTATATTGTAATTTAGGCGATGGGCTGACAACCTGTCACTACAGCAATATACTTACAAATCTATCTTAAATAACCCTCAAAACTTTGTCAGACGTGGCGGAACGACCTTTGTTTAGGTCGTTTACGCTCTGCCTACCCCATTAGGGATAAAGGCGTGATTATATGTATGTATGTATGTGTGTATATTCTAAAAATATTTGTTTGTCTTCTGTCCGCTTTCCGGCTTCGGCTACTTCACTTTAACCGGTCTTCGGCATCAGCCAGTGTAAGAACTCTGTATTATGTATTAAATCGAATATTCTTTTTAGGAGTGTCCACGCATGTCTAAGGAGATCAGGGAAGGATGTCCAGAAGCTGAAATCGAAGCTGACTGTGAAATACTCAGGAGCCAAATTAATGGAAAGAGGAGTATTATTAGAAATAGATGGACTTTCACCATCACAATTTAAAAATGTACAATTTGACATCACACCAACCGATCACAATGGAGTGTTCACCATCAAAGGAAAGTTCATGGGAGTAGAAATGGAATCTGTTGATGTGGATATTCAAGATTTATTGCAAAAGCAGTATGAAGGTTGTGCTATTATGGACATGTTTGGAAAAGCCAAGATCAATGTCAACTTACTAATATTCTTACTGAACAGCAAATTTTATGGTAAGTCAAAAGCATAACTTTAATCATGTTTGCATTATGGACTTAATATTAGCTGTTTCTTTTTTCTACTAATTCGCACCAAATACTCTAAATTTTGTAAGTCAAGTATTACAGACCAAAAATTTTCTTTTTATCATAAGTTTTGGATAAGTTTAATTTAGGAAGCTGACGAAGGATAGATTTAAAATGTTATGCCTAAGCTAGGTTTATGTATTGGTTTCATTTCGATAAAAAAACAAAATCTCTCCATGACAAGTTAACAGAGAATGCGCATTTTACCAGTTTTAATATAGATGTTATTATATGTACGACTTGACTACGCTATGACTGATGTAATCTGGATGTTACATGCAGTCCCTGATTGATAAATCATTTTATTATGTTACTATTATTTTGTGTTATGTGATAGTTTTACTTATTTATACTAATGAATTGTTATTATTAATTATTTTAAGACATTCTGCACTCGTAGTACCTATTAATATACTTATGTGATTTATTGAACAATGTTCATTTATACTTTGAAATAATGAGATTTAAGTTTACTGTGCGTTCAGTTCACTGCCTACAGTGAATATTTTGTACCTGAAAATAATTTGTCTTATTGGTTAAATAAATAGACCTAAATTCTGATTTACCACTTGGAAATAATAGTTGTTCATCATCTATCATTAATTTATAGGTATTACTTTCTCAGTTATCATCACATTACTAATAATCTTTATTTCTATATCATTTAATTTACTGTTTATTATAATAAAAGAGGCTGATCGCATTATAAAGCGTAGTTGATTATTTCTTAACTCCTAGCATTAGATATGATATAACCATTATGAATTACTGTAGTGGCCACCCAACTTGTAATATTTTACCTGTGGCAACAGTTTTGTTTGACAGGTAGTAGGTATACGTAGTCTACCTATATTACTGAGATAAACATTTCATTTAACTTACCAATACACTGCGGTTTACATTTTAATGGAATAATAAGAAAAAAAATATGAAAACATCATTGTTTAGTACTATAACCCACAATTAAATAACCTATACTATATCACAATGCTAACTTCTGTAGCAAAACCAGTTGATATTGTTTAGCTGAACTGGTTTTGTAATTTTTGTAATAAAAATGTTTCGGCGGAAAACTAAAACATTGGCCCTACTTTTTTTGGGTATAGCTGTTATGGTGTTTTATTGTGAATTTCTTATTTATTATGTCGTAATAGCACAGGTGAGTTTAATTTATATTTTGTTTATTATCAGATATTAACACCTACACTTTTGTCTCATTTTATTTGTTTTTAAAAGAATAATAAATTAATGATGGTTTTTTCAGTGTTCCTGGCCAGCAGTAAATGTGACAGATCCCAGCGAAGTATTGAAAGCATTCATGCTGACTGACATCCATATGCTAGGCTACAGAAAAGGAAACCTGGTGGATAAATGGAGAAGGGAATGGCAGATGCATAGAGCATTCCAGAGTATAATATCCTTGCACAATCCAGATGTTGTGTTCGTATTAGGTGGGTGTGCCACTTTTTATAGCTAATCTTATCGCCGAATGCCGATTGTTTACACCTTGAGTTTGTTTTGGCTAGGATTTTACTCAGTTTTTACCTGCAAACCTCACTAAGTAGTAGTTTATACACTAAACCAACTTTTTACAGAAGAACTTAATATTTGCTAACTATCTGCTGTCTCTATTCGCTAACCATCATGGTCAGCTCACACACTACGGATTTTTCTCCTTATTTTTCAGGTGATGTATTTGATGAAGGGCAGTATGCAACAGACACACAATTTGACGAATATGCCGAAGGCTTTTACAACAAATTTTATGTCCCCAATCATATTAAAATGTTCATACTAGTCGGGAATCATGACATTGGATTTCATCACGAGTAAGTTTCAGCTTGATACATCAATCATTTTTATGATGACAATCAATATTTTGGATGATGTTTGCGTGCGACGGTGAGACATTCAATTCAATTTATTTTGCATACATGTACATTTTTACATAATGATCTTAAAAAATATATATTTAGGCATTGTACATGCACCCTTTTATAGGGCGTTGCAAAGGTGTCATGCTTGGTATTTTATACAATTATCTTATATTTAATAATAATTTACACAATTTTCTGGTAGCTCAATTAATAGCACTAACATAACTTCCTTGACTGAGCAACCCCTATCAGTTTGAGGGAAGCTGTCCCTTACACGCTGTATAACTCTTATATAACTACATAAATCAACGTTGATTTTTAGCTAATAATAAAAAAGATCTTTTTTTAGAACTTATAAACCTACGCTTTTTTCAGATTCAAATATGAATGTTCCTTCATGTTTTCAGTATGAGGCCTCACAAAGTGGAGAGGTTCTATAGAAGGATGAATTCAACTTCCGCGCAGCTGCTAACACTAAAGAACAGCCATTTTGTTTTGGTGAATTCCGTTACGATGCACGGAGACAATTGCGAGCTTTGTAAAAACACTAGGAAGGAAATTGAGGAGATAGCAGGTAGGGTAGTTAACTCATACTTTCCATTACCGCTATAGTTTGCCAAACAACTCCGACCATGTTCATCCACAATATTTAGGCATAAGAGTGATCTGTTTTTCGTAAATCTAGCCTATTTCATGATTTTAATACAATTCAGACTTAGTATTTGACATGCCAGTATGACTTTCAGACTTCCATGCTGGCCTGGGAGCGAAAGAAAAACATAGAATGTGCCAGCTGCATTTCCTCCCGGGCATGCTATAGAAACCAGCTAAGGGATCTGAGGGTTTCAGTATATTGTAATTTAGGCGATGGGCTGAGAACCTGTCACTACAGCAATATACCTACAAATCTATCTTAAATACCCTCAAAACTTTGTCAGACGTGGCGGAACGACCTTTGTTTAGGTCGTTTATGCTCTGCCTGCCCCATTAGGGATGGAGGCGTGACCGTATGTATGTAAGTATGCTAGTATGTTTTTTCCTTTCCTTCCTTGGGCCTTATTATTTGTTCCAAAAACGTTAAATTAATACGTAAATATGTATGTTTATCTTTCACAGTTAAACTGAATTGCGCAAGAGATCCAGATTTGTGCAAAGATGGTGCCAAGGCTACATTCAAATACAGTAGACCGATATTATTGCAGGTAAAGCACCTTTTTTTAATTGTTTTTTTACGTGTTTTATACGTATATACTATCCTGTTCGTTTATAAGGCTTAGTTTTGTGATGATTTTTTTTACTTTACAAATGTTGTTTCAGCACTATCCATTGCTAAGAGCATCAGATGCCATTTGCACTGAACCAGATTCAGTACCATGGTACGAGAAAGATATTCCGTTTACACCTAAAATCGAATGCTTATCTCAAGAAGCGACTGACTACCTAGCTACTAAAATAAGACCTAGAGCTGTATTCGAAGGGCACACCCACTATGGTTGCCTTCTACATCATACATACCATGACGAAAACTTGGAATTTATTGAGCATACTATTCCGTCTTTTTCGTGGAGAAATATATTCACTCCGAAGTATATGCTGGTACGTATTTTTACTTTTATTTTGTAATCTATTTTTATTAAGGTTAATAGTGATGATAGTTTTTGTTTTTAGGTGACGATAACTCCTAAAGAATACGCATATAATAAATGCGGTTTGCCAGGGGAACACACCATCGTGATAACTGCTGTGATAATCCTAGGAATAACGATATACCTCGTACGGAAAAGGTTAAAAAAGTAAAATTCTTTAATATTTATCCCATTATTATATTTGACAATAAATACTTTTGACAAGATCGAGCACTTTGTACACTGTACACCTTACAAATGATTTATCTTTGTGTGAAATAGTTACATACTTCATTTACCAAATTATCACAAAAGAAGTATTTAAATTACTTTAGGATTCAGCTGTTACAATAAATACTAATGCTAAGAAAGTAAAATAAGAGGTAGATAATAACATTTGAGAGATTCGTTCATACTTAGAATTATCAATACTGATATTGGTAATGTACCGAAAGCTTAGACCGAAATACAAGATGTCAGTTTTAGAGCACAAAGAACGAAGTCTACGGTTGCTGCAGATCTTTTGAGACAGGTTAACAGAGAGCCAGCAACCTTAATTAAGTACAAACAAACAGTCACTCCAACAACTAAACTGTCAAATAACAATATATCTATAAACTTTCGTCTTCTGAGCACCTAACACTTAAAACTAAAAATCAGTCTAAACTCGACAATGAGTTTCACAATATAAAAGTACAATTACTGAACAATGACAAACTAGCCGTATACATTACATTTTAAAATCGGGAATATTATGTATACCACACACCTGGAGGTCTACGCTTATGAAATCTAAAGAATACTTAATTAAGGCACTTTACACGTTAATGGTCAGCGTAAATTCGCAACCACCCACTGAATCCCGATTGTCTATGAATTTGGAACTTCATAATCATGATTTGCATTACCTTCGAGCTCCAAGCTTGATACATACATCACCCTGTTGCATTAGATTAGTATATAATTTTAAAGAGTATAAAACAGATTCAGATTCTCGCGTTCCTATAATTAATTAGTCACAACATTCAGACCGGATGACACTACACTGTCTTCAATAAATACTGATTATTGACTATAAAATTACATCTAACTTAAACTTACACTATTCGTTCATTGACAAATGTCACCGTTAACCAATGTCTGGTCTGCCAATCATCGTACAGCGCTTGGTAACTCACAATTTTTACTCGTCATCACTTCACTCAACACGAGAAGAGGACAAGGCCGTTGGTGGCGATGTCCTTTCTTCTGTTCTATAAGAATATGATTTGCAGAACTCTTGGTTGCTGGGCTTGAGCGGGGAGGTCGTGTGACCGGGAGCGCGGGTGCTGCGCATGCGACGCACGCGCAGGCCGCGGGGTTTGCACTTGCTTCTGATGATAGCCGGTGTGCGCATGTCGCGCCGACGAACATATCACCGCGTGTAAATAGCGGTCGTATCTACACAAGTTTGAGTCGCCGCCGCTTGCTAAATCCAGGTATCCGTTGCCCGGATTCTCAGATTTCAACTTTTGGAATGCATTCAAGGGTTTCTCGCTGACCGTGTACGATCGGTTGCGAAGTTTCTGGTACTTATTCGTTATCTCTTCTTCATTCGTAACATGTTCACTGGGCTTTCTGTAAAAATAAAAATCTTAAATTAGTAATCATAAAGTTGAAACAAAATGAAACCTCAGACACTTTCTGAGTGATATTCAAAATATATTTTATGCACAACCAAAAACTTAATCTGAACTAACCTTGACGCTTGAAAGCTCAGGTGGTTCTTTTCCATGTTGGCCTGAATGATTTCAAGTAGTTCACGTCTTTGTAAGCTCCCTGATCTTTTCTTGTGTCTGCGCTCCCGGTGATCCCTCTTTGGATGGCGGTGTGGCCGGTGATGAGACTGCGGCGGGCGCTGAGGTTGTCTACGGTCTCCCGAACAGGACGACTTTGAAGAAGCATCGTCGTCATGGGAGAGTCTTTCCCGCTGTTCTTCATCGCTATGCTCGCACTCGGGCGGCGCAGGCGGCGTCTGTTGCTGCTCTTTCCGCCGCCGCCGTCTCCCCTCGCGCCGTTCCCTGTGGCTTCGAGCGCTGCCATCTTCCGGCACGACCGTTAGCCGTACTTGTATGGTTTTCGAGCCATAATGCGGCACTGTGACCGACTTGCCTATAGACTCGTATATTGTTGATACGATTCCCGCTATGTCCTGCAAACGGAAATGATTCATTATTATTTTGTTCTGGTCCATAACATCAATAGTTAATGCAACGTTGTAGCTTCATTGTACTTACATCTTTAGTCATCCGACCATGTCCATCGAGGTCGTAGAGGGTAAACGAGAACTGCAGCGGTTGTTGTTTAGATGCAGGAGGATGCTGCAGTTCCACATCGCACGTCAGCTCCTAAAAGATAAATGCCATTGAGTAAACAATTATAGCACTGGCACTAGAGTTCAAATAGATATCCGATGGATCGTGACAGGCTATCGTCTAATTAAGTATTTTATGAATGAACATGAGATAACATTAATGATTGATCGTTTAAGGGTGTCCACGCTCGATATCAAGAATTATAAGTCGGTCAGCGGCCATAAGTAACAAATATCTGTTAAGTTATGCGCAAGGAATACTAGTATGCGTGCGGCATTAGGCGGGTATTAGTATTACGACACTGCGCATTAGAAGTTCAGAGCCCTGTCCACTTCGTTTCGGATTACAGCGGCGAGGTTATTGTATGTAGGTACGGAGATAGCCCGCCGGCGCCGGCGGCGGAGCGGCGCGACTCAATGGCCGCCGGACACACCGCGCCGCCGCTGCCGTTCTTATCTTACACTTTAAAAGGAAACTAGCCGCGCTTTTACGATCCGCAAGTTAGGTATGGCATGATAGGCCACAGACGTGCCGAGGGAATGAAGTAATTGCTATGCGAAACAAACACTTGATTCATAATATCGCGGCTGATGTGCATCTCTTTATGAGGGCTATATTTAGCACTGTATTCCGTCTATTCCCAACCTACTTATTACGTCGAGCTAGTGTTTAGATGTTGTGTTGGAATTGATAACGCTGTTGTGATTAATATCTCAAGTCACGATTTTAAATAGCTTTAGAGAGGTGGGGTCTACAGTTATTCTACTCTGTAATCGCACTTTCTATCGCATTCACGATGACCGGATCTCTCATTATGTGTGTAAAAACCTTACAAATATATTAGAGCTCGACGACAAACGAGATTCATAAACTAGAAGTACCCTGAACAAGAGAAAAGTAATGAAATGGTTTTGTTCTATCGAGTGGGTTTCCAAGTTCCGAACGACCCGAAAATGTTTTGGACTTGTTAGTACTTTTTTATTCATTAATCTCTACTTTGCGTGCAACAGTCTTTATCAGCCAAAAGGTAAACTGAGTTGGAAACTCACCTCAAATCGGAGTCTGGGCTTGTCATCGTGGTTGTCATGGACCGGCAGGGGCGAGGGCGGCGGCTTGTAAGTGGCCTCGGGCTTGTGCACTCTTGGGGGAGGAGTGCTGGGCTGCAGGAGAGCTCGCGCTTCACTCGGCAGCAGGTCAGGAGGCGCCGAGCATTGAGACGCTGCCCGGCCGACCAGCTCCTCCGTGTCAGTCCGCTCGCTCTCCGTACCGACTGGAAATAAAGAAGTTTACCGGTGAGTATTTTAATTGTTTTTTATCATTTGGATGATGATTTCTATTTTCTTTCTAATATTACAATCGAAACTGAATGGGCAGTTTTGGCTGGGTTGGGTAAATGTGAATAGTTGATGGTATGTAGATAGATAGATATCCTTTATTCACCATAAAATGTACATTAACTAGGGTTTTTACAAAGGAGATAATAATAAACAAGAAGTTGCATCGAATTTTCTAAACTATGTACTAAAACAGTGAAAGAGCCCTCGCTCAGCTTACATGTTACAGTAGAAACTGTAACGCTGATAATTCTGCCAGGACCGCAAAGCTAGGTTACGTTACGAGTACGACTGGACGCTGTGTGCGGTTTCATCAAGCGAAACCTTTTTTTAAAGGGCACTCTCTTAGTGGGTGGATGGATACACTACATACACTTTGCGGTCCTGGCAGAATTATCAGCGTTACAGTTTTTACTGTAACGTAACCTAGCTAGTTGGCCCTAATCTTTGTATCATGTATGCGAAAGTGAAGTAATGCTTCAAGAAACAAACAAAAGAGGATCGAATTTAGCAGTAGCAGGTAGACGCGTTGTGTTTAGCGCTTGCATGTGACTGTAACGTGATGTGATCAATACTGCAGCTGCAGTTTCTTTAAAGTATGATAAAAAGAACCAAAAGATTAAAGCGAGACAATCAATCTTTTGGTTTTTAGTTTTCAATTTTAGAAACTATGATAGTAGTGTTCGCACCGAAACCAAGGATTTAAAGCCATTCACTCGTGTAGAAGAGGACATCAACCAAGGATAATTCTACTTCTCCACTTATTGTCAGTCTACATCAAAATACTACTGAGTAACAGGAGGAAGTTGATGCAGATTGACAATGGTAACAATTCGTAGTTGCAAAAATCACGACTTAACTAATACAAGTCTATACCTGTCATTGGAGAACAGAAAGGGACGCCTATAATTTTAGTCAAGATTCAGTTAAATTGTGTGCTCTGCGAATCAATAGCAATATCATGAAGGTAAGTATCAAAGTACCCATACATTTCTACGAAATAGTTCTTGCTTGGGTGCTCGACCTCGCTTCACGCGACTTTGAGCCCAACTCAACCACGTTGCTTATTGTCATTGATCGCAGCAAAAGAAAAAATCACAATGCACAATAACAAGAAAAATACAACGAAATACCCTAACAAGTTGGCGGCGAATCTCAAAAAGGTCGTTGGAGGCGGGCCGGCGGCGCGGCATAGGGAGCTCGTTTCCTGGAAGGCCCAGCCGCTGATCGCCCCGAATGCCTTGGGATCCACATCTGTCGCTAATGTTATTTTTCTTAAAGGGAACTGATTTTGTAATCATCCTGCTCGATGTAGTTTCGTAATGCTTGTGGTTTAAACAATCTAAAACCACGTTTTGCTTTGTTTCTCATTTGCTTTTATCTAATTTCTATCGTTATCTGTACTTGATTTCGATTCTTGATTTCCAATTTCTTGAATTACAAGGCATATCAGACTTTTAAGATAAGTTGAAGGCATCCTTCGCGAGAGGATATTTAACATGAAAACACGTTCGGTAAGTGACCTTAACCTTAATTATGGAACGCTAATGTAATCAGTAAACCGGCGTACTATAAACTACGTTGTACAATTTATAAACAAACTCCTTTATGTATTTCAAAATTTCAACTGCAGGTAAATAAAACGAGACAATCTACAGTAAAGTTTGTAACGAACGTCACGTCAACTTCGAAATGTAGAAAAAAAAATAAGCGGGTTCCAACGGAACAAATCTAGCGATAGATGAAAGGGACGAAGCCGAACTAAATGAGGCTGGGTGACGTGAGTTACGCTACACCACGCGGCTAGTGTGGAGCATTCTCACTACGCTCGTTACATTCGCCCCCTAATAAATATAAATCCCATTGCAACAAGGAAAGGAATTTAGATTAGAAAGCATTATTGATTTGTTCATTACAATGGAAAACGGTTGATAATGGATGAAATTTCCCGACACCACAGACTTGTCAATGTTATTTCCTGTTTTTGGAATATTTAATTTTAAAACACTTTTGTCTCAGGAACATCCTTAACGTTATTATTTGCGCTTCTTTGGTATCATTATCAAAATATGACCCAACCATAGGTTTTACACTGATTTCATTCTTGTGTCCGTCTGATGTGTTTTAGTGTCATTAAGTCATTTCATTATTCTGATTCTAATTCAGAATCATACATGATTCACGCTTCCACGTGTGTCTAATGCTAATGCCACATTTCATTATCTCTCTTTTGTTTATGTTTGTAGATCTTGATCGATAATAATCTATCTATCGTATGAATTACGACATCTACCAAAATAATTATCTGATACTGTGTACAAGAATATATCTTAAGAGGGGCAATACATCGGAACTAATAGGAATACCGCAGCGCACGTAACATTCCTTCCCTTGACTCTTTATCGAGTTTATCGTGCTTCATTCTGTAAACTTATACTCAACCGTAGTCGCTATACAAGCGCCCAGGATTATGTTTCCCCCTCTAGCGACTACTTGTTTATATAAATTACCAATATTATTGTGTAACTCGACTAACGTGGAATTTATTGAGAATTCGATGAACTTCCACTGTTCTATTTATTAATGTAGACGGCTCCCGTGTCCTTGGTCTTGACTTTTAATCCTACTAAACAGGGGACTAGAGATGTTTTAAAATTCTAAGAACCATAAAATGAGCCCGCGTTTGATAAATTTTAAAGGCTGGGTAGTCGCTTGAAAGCGGACAATTCCCCGTAGTCCACAACAATGACAGTCGCACGGAGAGGTATTTTAAATTATGCAACAAAAGCCCAACATCTCCGAAAAATTTCTTTGTGTTCGTCGGGTTTACTATAAATTGTTGGGTGCTATAGTATTCAATATAGGGTCGTCGTGCGCGTATTAGATGTCGTTATACGAGCGCGTTAAGTAGAACTTAAAGCCGGGAACGGAGTTTTCTTTGATGTTAAATAAAAGGTATCATTGTCTCCGCTTCGACAATGTGCTTTCAACTTTTCTCTTTGAAGTTAATCAAATGAGCGGCACGGCTCGGTTTGCATTTGAAACTCTATTAACGAACTCCGCTTTACGTGCTTGACGTGTGTACGGGAACATTTTAAAAAGAAACATGTTGGAGATATCATCTCGTCATCCAATTGAAGTGTTCAGCTTTAACATTTCGTAACTAAATAAACCGAGATCAAAGCCCCGCTGTCTACTTTGAAGTATGATTAGGTGGGCAGTCGCGTTTCGAGAGCGGAAGTTTAATTTTTTTTATGTAGCCGAAACGATTGTTTCTAAAACAGTGTAAAGAATTCTTCTATTCTATTCTAATTACTCCTGTTACTTATTCAAGAGTCGTGAACGTACTACGTATTTTAGTTGCAACTTGTCGAGTTGTTAGCATAATAAATCAAAGTTCTTGGAACCATAAAGTAAGCGGACCGTATTACTACTGACATAATTAACATAATCGCGTAGGTAAGAATATATGGTACCAACGTCGCATTTCATTACAGGAAACGTGAGCGATTTAGACTGGTTCTTAGCGGCTAGTCTCACATTAACCTCCCGCCGTGATTTTTTGTTTTATTTTTCGTGTTGCGGCGGATGGCGGCACGCCTTTGATCTCGCTACGAATAATTTGATAATGCTCGACTCAGAGATAAAATTTAGTTGGGAACTGCGTGTTATTATTATTGTACAAAAGTAGGTAATTAGGTGGTCGTAACAAAGCATACCTGCTAGTTTCATGAGTGCTTACAAGTAATTATAAAAATGTTTATGATTTGATAGTGTTTCTCAGAACAATTTTGTTTTTATGTTCGGGTTTTTATACTCACAAACTGATATTCAGTCTATGAATATATGTTTTGTAAGTTGGCTCTGTCTGATGGTAGTTTTTTAATACGACTGCCAACTTTTCGAACACGAGTTGGATAACCTCACAATTGTAAACAAAATACGCAACAACATTTATTATAGGTTTGTAGGTCATTTCATAAAACTTTTGGTCAAGAAGAATGCCTTTTAATGGTCATTGCCTTGAAAGACCTGAAACTTTACTTTTTGGAAAGAGTTTTATTAAATGGCAGCTTCGTAGTTAAGCCAAGGTTTTGTTTTGTAACGTTTTTCTCGGAAATGTTTGTTTGTTTACTAACAATTTCTTGGACTTCTAAGTGAAAATACTTACTGCTAAACTTCTTGTATCCATTTCTAAACTTGTTGCGCCACCACTTGACGAAGTGGTGCGCCATGGGGGCGTCTGCGGCGGGTGCCGGAGCTCTCAACGTTTCGTAGCACGTCATGCGCTGCGCTCACGCACGCATCCCGCACACTTCAAAAGGGCCGCTGGCTCGTTATTTCACCAAGAACAATTCCAATTCACTGTCACTAGTATCATTCACAACACTGGCTGCGTCGGTTGGCTTGTGTATCTCACTACGAAACCTGTGACCTAGTTGTCCGCGTGAAGTTGTGGCGCGGTGGCGAAGCGCGCGACCGTTCCACGTGCGTGTCGGCGAGTGACTGACTGATGGATGGAGAGGAGAGGCGAAGGGAGCGCGGCGCGCGGGCGGCGGCGGCGGCACGGCGGCACGGACACGCCGCCGCCGCCGCCGCCGCTAGTTGTATTGTGATTGTACTCCTGCCGCTGTGCTATTTGTTGTACTCCATTGCAATCGAATGCGATAACTGCAATAGTGACCAACACCTTATTCAGGTGTTTCATCAAAATATTGTTTTTCATACCTAGATTCGTCTACATTTGTTCATTCCCAAAATAAACTTAATTCTTCAATAGGTTACACTAATAAACAGATCGTGAATCACGCAAGCATTGTGGATCTATAAAATAAAACACTAGATAAAATTAGAATATCTATCCGAAGCAGCTGTTGCTATAATTTATTTTCGAGATAAAAACAGCGAGTGCTGAATGAAAAATCTACTCTTACGATTTATTCTGTAATACCTATATACTCTACATAAACAAAATCGTGATTAAATCTATCGTAACAGCTAAAAAGTGACCGCGTTGATGTCTTTTACAAGGATTTTTCATCGCGTATGAAAATAAAGCGCGCGTTGAAGTCTTTTGTATGAAATTTCGTTTACGAGTAGTAAAAAGTTCAACGAGTTTTCTTATATTTAGATCAGAACAAAGAGCGTTATGCTTATAGTTTTATTTTATGATATCTACGGTACGGCTGCTCCTGTTGCTTCCATCTATATTTTTTTATTGAAGAATCAATCGAAAAGTAATTATTTCTGTTTCTGAAGCCAAACCAAGTTTCTGAAACATACGTCTGAATTATTAAGTAATCTGTTATTGTAGTAAAACGGACCTGACAGCGTCGTCCTGAAAACAATGGGGAAGAGATAGCAGCTCGTTTAATGTCTGATTGATCAGTGAAATTTAATTTAGCGCATCTCCAACGACTTGTCAATCGTATTGAAATCTGTAGGGCAATAAGAGAGGAACGATTGTAGGTCCGCTCGACGGTATCGGCAGCCTCTGTGCGGCCATTGACCGAAGCCGACTATTACAAAAAAAAAACAAGAAAAAAAAAAGCCTAGCTGCCTCCACGAAGCCACTTCCGCAGTCACTGTCACCTTATAAAGATGAAACTTGAATAATATTAAAGTGAAATCAAAGTAGAGCATTTTAACGGTACTAAACCGAAAATAGATTCTTCCATGCTGGACTGGGAGTAAGAGAAAAGCATGGAATGTGCCAGCTGCATTTCCTCCCGGGTATGCTGTAAATACCAGCTAACGGATCCGAGGGTTTCAGTATATTGCAATTTAGGCGATGGACTGACAACCTGTCAACCTGATAACCCTAAAAACTTTTTAGAAACGTGGCGGCACGACCTTTGTTTAGGTCGTTTACGCTCTGCCTACCCCATTAGGGATAAATGCGTGAGTATATGTATGTAAACAGAAAGTAATTTAAATAGTTTTAACGAATATTCGGTTCTATGTAATGGTGACAACGTCAACATAGAATTGGCTGAATTTTGGGCCCCTACTATGTAATTTATCGTGTTCCATCAACAAGCTAAAATAAGAAGCATAAAAATACAAAATAAAAAATAACGTTATAGAAATTTTAATTTTGCATGTAAGTACTTCTACGTATGCTCTAAATGGTTGCTAAGAAATAATTCAAAACTTCAGCACTTCGCACTGTTAGATTCAGGTAGCCAGAATTCTGTTTGCTTTTGGCCGAGAAAAACACCCACTAAATAAACTGAACAAAATCTAACTTTACTAATTATTTAACATAACAGACAAATATCTCGTGAAAATGGTAGCAAACATACGCGAAGTCAGTTAAATTATACCTATGTAAGTAGGTATTTAGGTAGTTATATTACGCTAACTACCTGTAAAGTTACTTCTGCAACAGTATAACATACGGGATGTAAGGGACAGCGCCCCGCAAACTGGTAGGGGTTGTTCAGTCAACAAAACTGAACAACTATCACCTGGATTTATTTCAGGAAACGAAAAAACAAATTGACTTTTCCATACAAAATGACTACCTCGATCAGACAATTTGTATGGAAAAGCCATTTTATTTAATTTCCTGGTGATAGTTGTTTAATTTCGCTGACTGAGCAACCAATATCAGTTTGCGGGACGCTGCCCCTTACACCCAGTATAAACTTAGTTGTCGGTCGTAGTTTGTTCAGTTAGCAAAGTTGTTCTTCACAAATTTTGGTTTAACCACTGCAATATTGTACCTATTTCTTCCCCATGGAACTGCAACCGCAGCAGAAGCCCCTAGCCAAGGGGGGGTGCGCGGGGCAGCTTAGAATTAGAATTTTACGGCCTCTTCGTGTTAGGTTTATTGTCGAGGAGTTATCTGCGACCGAGATGAGGCCGTATTCCAAAACTGACTACAACAAACAAAGTTTTATGTCCGTAATAAAGAATGCTGGTAGACGAAATTGGTTAATTTGGTACGTTGCTACGACTTCTCGTTTCGCCCCACGAGAGAGTCGGGCCATCTGTTCGATTAGTTTCCTCTCTAAACATATAAAACTTTATTTTTTTCTCGAGACCTAATTTCCGTCTAAATAAAAGAATGTTGATGATGTCACAAACCAATAACTAAACCGAGCGAATGGAGGCTGCGGCACCGGCCGCTACGTGGGTGGCGTATTCCACGAAATAGTGTAGATGGCCAGACCATAATGCCTGTATCATCGATAAACTGCCGGCACTCGATTTTCAATAAAATTTTACAAGCAACTTAACTATTATACTTAGTATGAACGGACACGAACAAAAGCGGGGGGAGCACCCACGTGGTTCCTATCGGCAGTGGGTTGGACCACCCCGACTGATTGACTTTGATTGAGCTAACTTGTGTTTGCATTTCGCTGGAGGGAATTCATTAGCTCTCAATTAAAAGCATACTTCGAGTAGTAAATGCTCGGAACGGTTCGGAGAATAGTCTGCAAATTCGGGAGCAAATGGCTGCTTGGGTCGGAATGGCATACTTTAATAAAAAGATAATCGTACGGAGTGACCTGGAATGTTGATAGTGGCGTTATTTCTGCTATTCAGTTGGCTGGCTCGCCGCCAGTTGCGGGCGCCCGGCTCTTCGCGTGGGTTATGCCCACTCACGCACAAATATTTTCATCTAAAATACCTCATCTGATAATAAGGAAATCTATTCAGACCATCAGGCTTTTCAATATAATTAACGCAGAAAGCACAGAAAATTACTTATATTATAACTTTAACTGAACTCTACATCTGCTAAAAAAAAAAGAAACGACATACGTTCAAAGTATTTTGTCAATCAAACAAATCAATATGCAGATTTTTGCTTGTAAATGGGATACTTAGACGAAGTGGGTGCATTTATAAAACATTTAAGAAAGGGGAATCGTGATCGCGTGACGTTGAAGGTGTCCGATCGCCGGAGGGCGGCGGCGGCGCAAGCGCAGCCTGTAGTAAAGCCGTGGCATCACCGGTCGGTACTTCAAAGAAATAATAACGTACGATTACGTACCTCCGTCGACCCTCTCTCCTCGCGGCGCGATCGCTTCTTTTTCTTTATATCAAAACCTGTTCTCTCCCATGTCGGCCGCTCTCAAAAAGTGATTTCGACTTAATAGCTACGAAGTGTGATTATTAGTATTATATAACGCTCTACGAAATTCAGTTTTAATAATGGGTTTGAAGCGTAAAGATTTACGGCGGAATGGTTTTTAGTATGTAGCCCGAGGATGACGGATATTTTTATCTGAACAACCTACCAACATAAAACAAAATTTACTAAAGTCAGTACCTACCGATGCGTTTTCTATAAATGTTTAGGTAGAGTTTTGTTAAATTACAACTTATGGACATCAAATTGAACCCTATTATAAGCATACGGAATAACTAAACAATGCAAAAGCAGTTTACTCTTCAATAAATTTGATTGTGCATTTAGGGGGTTGGTTGCGTCCCCGGGTTCCCACAGGGGATGCAACTACCGCGACGTGTCGGTGCACATCAAAGGGATTTAAATGATATCAATAGCTTTGTGCTACCGCGCGGCCCTTTGTCGGCACTCTTGAGCGGCTACATCACAGGCGACAACTCTGCAGACGGCGATCCATTACCGGTTCAAAGCGGACATCAAACGGGCCGCCACCTATTGCGTCACGTGCCATTATTGCAGTTGCAACTTGTACTCCGCTTTGTGCGAAAAATGCTTCTTTTGCCTTTGTGATCATCGCTGCTTTGTGCGCTGGAAGCAAACCATTGTTGCTCGAATGCGACAAAGGAGTGCCTAAATAGGTGCTTTATCTTTTCGTCTGCAATGTTTTGCAACTTTAAACTTAGCGCTTTAATAATTTGAAAATCCCATTCGTTGAATTGAATGTTAGCTTTCTAGACCGAGCTATTCCGCCTTTGCAGTTATGTTAACAACCGAGTAAGTACACTTACCTAATACGGATATGTATGGATTCTTTTTTATCGTAATAGCCATAAAACGAGGAAAGGTACTCCGCATGTACAGATAAGAGGCAAAGCTGTTAAAAAATATACAAAAAATAGAGGCGTGGGCCTCGGGCTGCGCCGGCGGTTGATATTCATCTCGGAGCCTTTGATGTGCGCCGCCGCTGCGGCAGACACTCTTCGCCACATTGTCCCGCTCGTGTTTATTACACGTAACAATAAAATAAAACTCATAAAAAGAAATTAATTGCCAAAGAAATAATGAATCACGTAAATTATCAAACAGTTGAATGTTTATTGTAAGTAGGTAGGTAGGTAAGTACTTAGTATGTTTCTGACATTCATTGTGAATTTTGTTTAACCTCAGTGTTTGAATTGTGTTATTCTAACTATAATTGGTGTAGACTCTTCATTAGTTGATTCATTCGACTTCAGAACTCTTAGTTTCCTATCCCGACAACCAACAACTGTGTGTTAAATATTTCAGATTAGTTCGAATGCATTGCTCTATTTATTTAAAATAGTTGCCACATAAATGCAACCCACCCAACCCACCTAAACAATATTTCGGTCCGATTTATTATTTAAGTAAAGAAGACATTAGATTAGCAGCTTTCCGGATTCGCCGCCTAGTTCGTGTTCGCGTGGGTAGCTCGTCGCCGCGCCTACCCACCTACCGCGCACGGAAGTTCTAAGTTTTTGTGGGGGTACTTCGGGGTGATCTCCAGGTACCCTCACCCTCGCAAACTTTTTCTGCTGCCTACCCCCGGTCGTCGCGGGTGATTTCTGTTCGTACCCTCAACCCCGGCCTCCCACCAGCGGGAACCACCGGGGGGGTGCGGCAGTTTTTGCCCGTCCCGGGGGCTGGGCTACGCTTCGCGCGGAACCAGGCCCCAGATTAAATAATCCATGCTCACTGAGCATTAGCAATGCCCTCGTCAGGCAAGAAGCCGTCCCGGAAGCAGAAGGACAAGGCACGCGCGCGCGCAATTATTACCATGCCGGCGCGACTCCCTGCTTCCGACATCGCCGTTATCGCGGCCGCGATAAAAGCTGGCCCAGCCACGCCTCCGCTGCCGAAGCTACCGCCGCCGCCGCGTTTACCCGCGCTGCCGCCCCTTCCGCAGCTACCGCTCGTCCCGCCGCTACTGCAGCGGCAAAGAACGGAGCTCACCGCCGCCCAGCGCGCAGCCGCAAGGCACGCAGCCCTCGACTCACTGAGGGAGAGTGCAGCAGCCTTGCGTGCCGATGAATCGCGCGCCGACAAGCGAGCTTACCCATCGACGTCGTCATCGACGTCATCGCCGCCGCCGTGGGAACCACCTCTCCCGGCCCCCCGAAAAACCCCGCCCGGACTCTCTATGCCGTCTCTCGGATCCGACATGGAAACGTCACCGGTCACGACGACGAACTACGCTGCTGCCGCTGCGCTTTCGACGCCGGGCTCAAGCCCGCCGAAAGCCAGTCAACCGCCTCCGGCGCAGAAACCACTCGTCCCGCCCCCTACCAATCTGTGCAGGGGCAAGAAGATGCCGCCTATTGTGGTGGACCGGTTACCAAACTGGGCCCATCACCTCAGGATTTTGAAGGAGCAGCTGGGACATCTCCCGAACGCGCGCCCCTACGGAAAAGGCTTCCGTTTTCTGTCTAAGACAGAACAGGAGTTCCGCGCCTACCAGCGCTACTTCACCGCGCTGGAAGGAACCGAGGCCGGAATCTCCTGGTTTTGCTACCAGCCTCAATCAAGCCGTCCGCTAAAGGTCGCAATACGCGGCCTGCCCGTTGATGCGCCGATTGAGGAAATCGAAAAGGAGTTGCGCAGCCTGGACTATGAGGTCGACTTTGTGCGCCCTATCAAGGCACGCCAGGGTCGCCCAGGCTGCATATACTTTGCGCAGTTCACCAGGACGCCAAACCTCACCCCGGGCATATATGACCTATCAGAGTTGCTCTGTATGCCCGGCGTGAAGATTGAGGGATGGCGCGGGAAGCAACGCGTCAACCAGTGCCACCGCTGCCAGCTCTTCAGGCACAGCAGCAAAAACTGCCACCGGGCGCTGGCGTGTGTCCGCTGCGGCGAACAGCATGCAGCGAAGGATTGCCGACGCCCCCTAGAAGACCCCGCAACCTGCGCAAACTGTGGCGGAGAACACCCCGCCAACAGCGTGACTTGCCCCGTACTGCGCCGTGAAGTACGGAACAAGCGCGCGGGCACAGCGCCCGCCACGAAACCCATCGCCGAACCGAAGAGGAAGGAAGCGGCACCGCAGGGAGAGGCCAACGCGGCAGGTTCTCTCATGGCGGCCGCCAACGACCCCTCCGGCCCGGCGAAAAGTAAAAGTAAGCGGAAGCCGAGGAGACGCCGCAGAAAGGCACCTCCTCCGGTCGAAAAAGAGCCACCCACGGGCCCACTTAATGCGGTCGGCACCCCTCAGGCTAATCCTAAGGGGGAGATTCCGAAGCATCAGTGGGCCCCGAGACAACAGAGCCCACGAGCAGCCGTCCCTGAAAGGGACCAGATCCTGATAAAGGCGATCAGGATCCTAACGGAAGTCCTGGTAGCGCTCCGAACTGGAACGGACGCTACCGGTATCATCGAGAAGGGCCTCGACGACCTGAGGACCGCAATACCGGCTGCTCAGGGTGGCCTTTCAAAGAAGGGAAGCGAGAGGCTTTCCTAGCCCGCTCTCCCAAATGCCCACATCCACTACTCCATGTCGAATAGTAAGGAATGTGGGTAACCCCATTGGACTGACCTCCAGAAACGAGCCGCCGCGAGCTTGAGGTCGCTAGCTGGGCCTCTCCCCATGGGGAATCCCCCGGCTGGCTCGATCTCGCCGCGGCGTGAAGTTTGCTGATGACCCCGGACTAGACACCGAGCTTTTTAAGCGCCCCAAAGACCTGCCTGTTGTCACAGGCAGCGAATTGAGACCACGCTCATGAGGCCCAGCCTCGATAGCGTCTCCCCGCCGGCCGCTTCGCGGCCGACGTGAAGAAGATCCGAAGCAGATTAGCAGCTGCAGTATTTCCGTGCGCAAGCGCTGATAGTATCACCGGCGCCGCTGCGTTCGCTGCAGTAGTGCCGCCATCAAATTAATTACCCCCATACATCACCGTGTGCATACTGCCCACAGCCCGTTCACTAGTCGCCAGTGAGATATGGTACTACATAGCTGCAAAATGTCCTGCCTGCGTTAGATGTTTGCCCTAGACTTTCCATATTCAAACATTTTCATGAACAGCTATTCCATGCTGGACTTGTTAATTCTTCTTTTGAATACATTTGATTGCTCCTTTATTTTTGCTGCTTCTGTTTCGATTTGTCTTCTTTATGTCTCAACGTTTCCCTATCTTTGGGTTGCTTATTCAAAGATACTTAACAACTTCCACCAAGAAATTCTTTCAGGAAGTGAAAATAAAAATTGGCTCTTCCATATAATATCTCCACCTTGATCAAACAATTTGTATGAAAAAGCCAAAATCTGTTTTTCACTTCCTGAAAGGATTTCCTGGTAGAAGTTGTTCAGTCTTGTTGACTGAGCAACCCCTATCAGTTTGTGGAACGCTGTCCCTTACAACCGTATTGCGAATATTTAACAGTTTCCCCAGTTAAAAAAATCATTAGGAACATCTTTATGTTATTCAGGTAAAGGCTTATCTGCCGATTAATACCAAAGCTACCTTGTTCCTAATGTTCCTATAGGTACCTCAGTAGTTTTCGGTATATATGTACGATATACATGTTCGATACGATACGAAGCAACGCAAATACCAGGGTTTAAGCTCAAATCAAATAAAGATAAGTTCTGCTTTGATCGCGACGCGTGCAACTAAAAATGAAGCTGTGTTTATCGTTCACAAAATACTATGATAAACATTGTTCTATTTTAGTAATCCCGTGCGCTACATTGTAGAAAGGTTAATGGGACAACCATTAGCGTTATCAACAACCAATTAAAATTAGGAACGAGTACGACAGAATAGTGTCCACATTGTAAAATGCAAACTTTACGGTGCCGATACTAGGACGGGCGTTTATTATTTATTATTATAAAGTAAAGGCGATAGGATGCCTACATTAGTTAATATATTCCAAGAGGCCTTTAGCGTGTTGTATCGCACAGGATGGAGCATTTATCGAGGACTCTATAATTTGCCGGCAAGCCGCCCCACGCCCGCCTGCAGGTTTACACGAACAGTAAAAAAACCATAGCTTCTCCATTCTGTAAATTCCCTGTGCCGTTACGCTCGACTGACTTTGATCGCTCGGTGCCATAATAATAACATGTCTATTAAACTCCACGTCCGTAAGTAAATGTGCGTGTACTACTCGTGTCATGAAAAAACCAGCGACAAATTGACTATTTCGAGGCGTGGTCGGCGGAGGCGGCATTTTCAAAGGCCCGTGTGATCAAAGGCGCCGCCATCGAACGACCGCGCTTTGATCTTGCCGCGCGAAGTGCAAATTATGTTATAAAGACAGTGAGTGGCGCGCCCGCCAAGCTCTGCACTGTTAATTAATTCAACCCGTTGCGAAGCTCGTGGGCCGCCGACACCGCCAACTGCTACACGCTACCTATTTTTTTTATTACTCGGCTTTTAGGTTTCTCTTCTCGGAAATTACCGATACAAACATACCTCGGTTCGTGATCGTGTCTAGTGAATATTATCATTATGAAAATGAGTAGGTCCATTTAACAAATTTATACCAATTGCATTGCATGCAGCTTGAAGGGGTTCCCATTCCCACCCTCTAATGTCTACTCTACACTAGTACGGTACGGTATGGTGCATGCACGCGATACTTCCGTAAGGCTATAGCTTTTCAACTGCTTTCTATTTTGGCTAACAAACTGTAGGTACCTACCTATAGCCACACATGCATGTAAAAAAAAATGCGTTTTCGTTTGGCACCTCCATGACATCATTATTCGTAAATTCGAAAGAGATAATGATAATGCGGAAGAAACATACTTCTTAGAACAAGGAGTCGGTGATATTTCGTTTGAGCAATTTATGGCCATTAAACAGTGCTCGTTTGTAAACAATAACCGGTTCAAAGATGGTGGGTTTTCTTTGAGTGTATTTTGCGCGCCGACTCTTCCAACTCGAACGAATCGAGGCATCATTGTTAGGTCCCATTCGTTTCACTGTTGGATATGGAAACGACAAAACAGTCGCAGAAATCCCGTATCAAATCGTCGATTCGTCGTAACTGTTATTCGTCTATTCTATCGGCATCTTTGGTCCGGCCTATAGCTAATCGTAGCTTTTAGAGTCGGCCCTTTTGGAAAGTAGCTTAGGAAATTGCTTATCTCTTATGTTTTCACAGTGTGTACTTGGATCTACGCTCCACCTACATAATTTTGGTAGCTATCAGTAACTTTTAATGTATTTAATTATAACTTTCAGCATTATCAAAATGTTTATTCTTAATTTTAATAAACCTAAGTGCTTTTATTTCCCGTTGCGAAGTTTATGTTTTGTTTTCGTTGGCTTTTAATTCCAAATTGCTTTAAAACTAATGAAACGAGCACGCTGGCAGATATTGTTGTGAAGGGCGCGAGAGTGCGCGGGGTGCGGGCGGGCGGCAGATCGAGCCGCGAGCGTCGACCCGCGGTGAGCTTTGATCTCGCCGGCCGCGCCCGCGCATCTCGCCGCAAAGGTCCGAGGATCCCGCTTCACTTCCACTTACAAGCACACCTGCCGCTTCGCTCTCCACAATCAATACTGCCAATCAGATCAAACCTCTACGCTTCCTTGATTTTAACGAAAAATACGAACAAGCCCTGGATTCTGGAATAACAACTTAAGACGCAGAACGAAGAAAAGTATTGGAATCCACAACGACGCGACGACGCAATTTAACTTTAATTTTACGGCAAATTTAAATGTGCGTCGCTTCATTACTTCTCCTCAAATACTCCTTTCCGAGAAGTGCGTTGCTAAAGTGGCTAAGAATCGTATATTGTTATTGCAACAGCATCAGACGTCGTTTGAGGTTTAACGATGTTAAAACAATTAACCCGGCGGCGTGATTAGGAAACCGGGCCGCGCGGCGCCGGACTAAACATGACTCTACAATGGCATGCCCAGGACCATTATAGCCATAGACTATAGCTCAGGGTACTCCTGTAGCTATACTTGCGTCGTCCATCGTCCATTACGGCAGATGACGAACGACCCACATCTGCTAATGCGATAGAGGGCTCAGTCGAGTATTAGTCTTCATCATCTACTTTATTTTATATCTCTTGGATTATAACGAGCTTCAAATCGTAATTGAGAGTTATGATGTGAGTGAGCTATTCTGATATTTTTATGCAGACTTTCAACTCCTTTTAAAAGAATTACCAGAATGGGTCTCGATCTCGAGCAGTGTTTGCATTTCCTAAAAATATCTAACCACTTTACTCAGCTCGGTTATGTTACAAAGGGAACATTTCTCAAAAATAAAAGTCCGGGAACATCTTACGCGCCTCTAACGCATACGTCGTCGGCGTTCACTACAAAAGATATGACCTTCTTTGATGGGAAGCGCAAGACAGTTATTCTGGCGAGTGATACGATCGCAACTGGCGCTCGCCATCAGATTACGGCTGGTATAAATAAACACGGGACGGGACGAGCGACAAGAGATCCGATGCAAGAGTTACTCGGAAGCGCTATTTCCGACTTTCTAAGAACGTGTCCTCCTCAATAAACAAGTTCAAAACAACGCGGACATAGGTGACGGACGACATCACGACGGATATGCGGACGACATACGACACGGTGTTTATTTCATTTGCCAGTTTGATTCAACATGCCGCTGAGTGAAGCTATGAATATTTAAATGGTTATGGAGAAGGCATTTCCAAGTATAACTATCTGAACAGAGGATATATATACATACATGGGAGATGGGACACAAAAGCAATAACAGCATGATTAGATAATGAAAGAACTGTGATTATAAACAGTAATAGAGAGGTGCAATTCAAATAGGGTAGAGTTACGATTGTAAACCAATCAAGTTAATCCATCGGCTAGCCAAATAATTAGATATGTATGGATTCCTATTACTGATTCTGAATTTTCTATCTAATTAATGGACACATCCATGGCGTTGTAATGAATGCTAATGATGTTTCGAAGTCGAAACGAACTTCGATTTCTTAGTAGGGCTAGTTTCCATTCCACTCGGTTTATTTAACGAGCCAGTCGCCGGGCCTGCCGGGCCTCCTTCCATATTCAAATTACAGGTTTGAATTGTGCACCGCAACGCAACGCTGCGGGAGAGTCGGCCCGCCTCGCCGATGCCGGCGATGGGGCCACTTTCTAGGAAATTTCTAAATTCTCCATAACGGTGCGGTGTAATTATGTGAACGTAACTTTCTTGCTCAATACCATACTTATCTTCATATCATACCTATATTGATCGGACTGCGGCATTGCAAAATATCTACCTATCGATTCGAATTTATGTCGAGTCAAACAGAGTCCAATTTAACGCCAATATCCGCTAACAAATTGGAGAGCCGTTGTCACGGGCCGCGCGGGTTCTGCGCTCGACACCGAATAACGAAACCGCATTACTCTGCACAATCGTTTTCTATTGAAAGGCAAAATCACTTGAATCACTCGAATAATCCTGAAAATTTAATTTCCTTTACGGGTCCTTGGGTATCTCTAAGGATAAAATTACATCTTTTATTAAAATGGAACGACATTTTTTATTTCAGTTCCAGATAAGGTTTCTTTAGAAGCTTTGGCTTTGTGTCCGTTATCGGCGTACCCCCGTGTTACACAGCAGACTCAAGAGCAGGATCTTCTTATTTGTTTAGTTTTCTTTATCAGGATAAGAGCGCCGCTCTTCTATCGCTCTTTATCTATCAACTTGTGTAAATAGCCGGGAATCACTGTCGTAATGTAAATTAAGGAAGAATTATTATCAAGCTAGTGTAAACGAAACATGGAATTATCGTGGAAGCAGCGTAAATAACAGAAAATACTGCATGGGATGATGTGGAGTGTTTAATGTTTAATTTAATTCCGTTGTTGGTAGGCAGCCCGTAAAATACTGAGATGCAAGTAAACTTTTCAGATGCCAATGCAACGAGCTTACCGAGCTATAAAATACGCTATGAAATATTGTCTTTGTCGTTTATAGGTTACGGGAAGCAAGGTTATTGATCAAAAACCACATTAGGGGTAAACAAAGGCCGTCACATCCGGCGGTTTATTCGGGTCGACACATTCCAGAATCCCTCCTCGGTGCGGTGGCGCCGTGGGGTGGAAAGCAAACCCTCGAAGTGTGATTGAATTTACCCACTCGACTTCCTCTCCATTTTATCAGGAAATTACAAACTTGAGTGCTGTTTGTTGTCGCTTTTCGTACTGTTGGTATTTGGTAACTACATCTCCGTATATTTGGGGAAAGTCGGAAAATGTTGCCAGTGGATTACCTACTTGAGCACTTTATATGAAATACTGTGCTGTGTGTGATAAATTATGTTTATTGGCGTCTCATCAGTTTGTCGATCCATACATACATACATATAATCACGCCTTTATCCCTAATGGGGTAGGCAGAGCGTAAACGACATAAACAAAGGTCGTTTCGCCACGTCTGACAAAGTTTTGAGGGTTATTAAGATATATTTGTAGGTATATTGCTGTAGTGACAGGTTGTCAGCCCATCGCCTAAATTACAATATACTGAAACCCTCGGATCCCTTAGCTGACTTTTACAGCATGCCCGGGAGGAAATGCAGCTGGCACATTCTATGTTTTTCTCTGGCGCCCAGGCCAGCAAGGAAGAACCTCTGCGACCAAATTAACTTTAAGGGGTACCCCTCTAATAGTTAATAGTATAACATCCTAAAAATTGATTTCTAATATAGAAACGACTATTTCGTACGAATGACATGATATTCTTAGAGGAATTATTCGAGGGTCGTGTTGAATAGACGCAGGGTCGGATCGTGGTGCGGAAGTGCGCACGATACGGATTGAATGCGAACTCGGCTCGCATTCAGTCCCGCAGGGTTCGATATCCGATTCAATGCGGATCCGACTCGTTCAGCCGGCGCAAAAAACAGAACACTTTTGTAATCCACTGTTGTGACAAGAGAACGCTGAGAACAGACGAGTTAACATGATTCCGTCGAAAATCGCATCCTGTTCTTTACGTTTATTAGCGCCGGTGAGCGCATTCGCGTCCGGTTGTGCGCTCTATAATCATTTCTGTCTAAATATTGATCTTTTTTCGCTTCCGTTCCTTTCTATCGAACGGAGAGGGCGAACTTTTTCGACGTACTCGTAATCAATACGCCACACACCCCTTTATTACACCGTGAACCTGATATCACCGATGACGTGACACGCACGCAACTCTACCTTTCGTTTGTGATACCGAATCTTTTACCGGAAAGTGGGTAACGCGGCTTATTCCGCACAACTATATACCTATCGTAAGACCTATCGACATGTGTGCTATACAAATACCTACGTGCATACTGCATACGTGCGCACAGATACCATGCAAAGCTGCGTTTAAATCGCTTGTGTGTTAAAATATGCGTTAACAGACTACGTAATTGGCTGACTCTACCAAATTGCTCCTGTTAAATTGTTAAATACAATTTACATATTTTAATCAAATTAATTTGACGTATGATCCTTAGGTTAGACTTATCCACTATCCTAGTAACCATCTTAGTAGTTTCTAGATTTATAAATTGATATATGCAATATCAGAAATTGGATCGGATCTTTGTGCGTGGACGTACGGTATTGTAGGCTGTTATAATGTATGTATTTGGAGGCGCATCATTAAATGTTTACGAGCAAATATAAATCATGAAATTCTATAGAGGCTTTTATTGTTGCCCTATACGAACATAAAACAGAAAGCATTAAAATAGCGATTAGGGTTTCGGAATGTGTCATCGATTATATATAATACTATAGAAAATAACGTCGAATAGGTATATTGTGCGCCTTACTCATAAAAATAGCCCCATAAAATGGGAAGAAGGGTCGTTTCGGGTTACCTCCTTACTATTTAATAAATTATTTTTGATAGTGTCCCAAAATCATGCTCGGCTTTCGGTCAGTTTGATTTATTTTTAAAGTAGGGGGTGTAAATTAGTCTATTGTAGAGCAGTTCTAGATTTCGTAGAAACATTGGGGGAAATTTAGAATATGACACATGCGTCATAGATGTTTGACTTAGTAATACTGTAGTAAGTAACAGTACGGGATGGTATGGTACAAGGATATAAAAAAGCTTCTGGAAAAATACCTACCTACATCATTGTTAAAACGGGCCGACACAAAGCGTTTTGTTACATCTCTAAGGGTCAGAATACTCCCTTTTCCATTCGTTTCGCGTAATCTGTATCGTGCTGTTTGTTCTGCTGTTCGGTAACTTTGGAAAAAATCACGTTGCATGCCGCGCTGCACCGATTGTAGCGGCTTGTCAAATGGAGCGGCCGCGCGGATGATAATGGAATTTCTGGGAACAACCCTTGTGTGGAAGAGCCGTGGGGTGTGCCGAGGGGAGCGGTGGGGGCAGGAGGGGGGGCACCGGGCCATCCATCACGCCGCGGGGGAGCAATTAGCCGGAGTAGATGTGCTGACACGCCGCGCCGCCGACGCGCATACGCCGCCGCCATCGCCAACGCCTGATGTGCACTTAACCACTAATCAAATGCATAATCACAAACCCTTTCAGAATTAATGATTAGCCGACATAACTGCACCACACTACAGTCGTTAAACCAAATCCTTATTTAGTGCGTTCGCTCTAGGCGTTATTCCCTTATGCGTCGCGTAGTGCGTGCGAACCATTTTTGCAGCGACGACGCCTCGACATTCCGTGTTTAAATAATAGGTCCCGCCTGCGGTAGATTATATCAGTCTTAATGCGAGGTTAATGTTCGTGAAACTAGAAGCAACTCCCAAGTCAATCCTTCCTAACATCTGAGGGGAAGTTCAGAGAACTGTAACGCCCTCGTTGGCAGTGATGGACGACACCCGATGACGTCACGGTTTGCGGAATTCTCCCCAGGAGGCCATCAGTCAAGCAAACACTAATTATTTCGCAAAACTAATCTTTACGTAGAACTCCACTGTTAAACAACTGCTTATTTGTCACTCCGCATTATTGCATTGTATTTTTTTGTATCTGAGTCAGTAATCTGCGAAATGCCCAAAGCTCAGGGTTAATCATCGTGCGTTTTATGAGCCCTCATGATGGGCAGCGGCACTGTAGAAGCATTCCGAGCTGAAAGAGTCATGTTTCCCATTAACGTTGGCCTCTAATCGTTTAATACCTTTTCCATTCTTATCTATTCCCTTAAAATCCTTAAATAACTTCCATTTAGCAGGCTCCGTCGAGCGATAGCGGTGCGGTGAGGTATGTGGGTGCTTCGATTGTCGGTTTGTTAAACTTTAATTCCCACAAAAATTCGACAAAAAGTTAATGTCCGTGCTCGGGTCGATGGGGGCGCGGGGTGAGCGGGGTGAGCGAGGCGAGGCCGGCAGCGCGGTAGCAGCCGCCGATTATCCGCCGATAAGACACAAAAACAACTTTTTGATTTATGAAGAAAGCTGGAGAGGCGGCTACCGGGCGCCGCGTTACCGCGCTGCAGTTAGTGACGTCAACGTTGCAGCGTATCGGTAACTCGGTATCGATCATTGTTTAGAAAATCCGTCTGTTCTTGTTTTGTTCAGTTATTTTTTTTACTTCCATGCTGGCCTGGGAGAGAGAGAAAAACATAGAATGTGCCAGCCGCATTTCCTTCCGGGCATGCTGTAAAATACAGCTAAGGGATCCTGGGGTTTCAGTATATTGCAATTTAGGCGATGGGCTGAAAACCTGTCACTACAGCCATAAACCTAAAAATCTATCTTAAATTACCCTCAAAACTTTGTCAGACGTGGCGGAACGGTTTTTGTTTAGGTTATTTACGCTCTGTGTACGCCTTTATCCCTAAGGAGGTAGGCAGAGCGTAAAACGCGTTCTAAAACGCGCTTTCGCCACGTCTGACAAAAAGTGAGGGTAATTTTAGATTGTAATGTGTATTGCTGTAGTGACAGGTTGTCAGCCCATCGCCTAAATTACAATACACTGTAACCCTCGAATCCCTTTTGCTGACTTCTACAGTATGCCCGGGTGGAAGGACAGCTGTAACATTCTATGTTTTTCTATCCCTCCCAGTCCAGCATGGAATTAATAATATGTATGCATGTCTTTTTTTGTTATATCATCTTAGGTGTCTGCTTCACAATCTTCTTACTTACCTAGGTTTTTACACTGTACTATATAAATACGTTGTATAGGTGATGTTGAAATCCTCTTATTTGTTATCTCGAACGAATCAAAATTAAACTTAATTAACTCAGCGCACCCTTATTTTAATGAGCGGCGCAATCAAAAACACGCAACGGCCCGCGAAAATGCAATTTATTTTTAAATCCCCAGTTTTAATTCAACAATGCGACCAAATGGAAATAATTAAATTTATTTGAATAAATTTGAATGTCGACAGGTGTTGAGTAGACAGCACTAGCGGGGAGTCGACGAGTTGAGACTTGGTCTTGAGTCCGTCGGGCCGCGGCCAGATTTTGAAACATATGTAAATGAGGCAGCGGTCGAGGTACAAAGATGCCGCCTGCCATCGCCAAGCCTTTTATTAGCTACGCTTTAATTTAACATTTATGTAAAATTAAAATTTGATCTTTAAATATCCGCTGCGTTGATAAACTAAGTGTATGTCATTGAAGATATCGGCGGCGGTAGTTGGAAAAAGAATAATGTAAGTTGTAAAAACTATACTTTTACCATATACGGGGTGGGGTGTAAGGGACAGCGTCGCGCAAACTGATAGGGGTTGGTCAGTCAACGAAACTGAAAAACTATCAGATGGAAATCCTTTCAGGAGACAAAAAAAATTTACTTTCCCATACAAAATTACCATCTCAATCAGACAATTTGTATTAAAAACCATATTTTTTTATTTCCTGATAAAAAAACCGGTGATAGTTGTTCAGTTTCGTTAAGAAGTTGAAACTTCTAACTTCTTAACGAAACTGAACAACTATCACCGGTTGACTGAGCAACCCCTATCAGTTTGCGGAACGCTGTCCCTTACACCCCGTTTATACGTTAAACCTAGAGCTAGGTAGAGTCAGTAACAGTAAGCTTGGTTTAAGAAATAGAAAAGCCTTTGTTTACGATTCCACAAGCAACCTGATCGTAGATATAAAATCTAGAATTTTATATTCGCATGAGTTTCATACTGCACGGTAACTGGAAGAATAAACTAGAAAGTTACGGTTCTTTTGTTGGTGTTTGCAAGTATCTGGCAGCCAGTAGAAACACACATCACATCTACATCTACCTACATATAGTGCAACTATTTCCACGGAGCAATAAAGATAAAGTCGCGACTTTGTTTGTATGCTCTACCTAGAGGGCATATCATATGTAATTTCTGGAACTCTATCATACACTTAGTCTTTCTTGATTCAACCAATAAGAAATATTTCAGTAGGCTTGCCGTTTTCAATCACTATTACCGGCGTAGGTACTTAACATTTTACATAAATTATACCAAAGGCTGAAACCTCCTTTTAAGTATAGGAATACCTGTGCCAGGAGGCTTCGCTCTTTCATAACCACGTCAGTTTTCACATGGAGTATAAATTAAGCAGAAAATAAAGGTTTGTGTAGGTAGAGCTATTCCTATTATAGCTTCTCATCTATTTTCATCTATATGGCACGGCACCTGAATTATTTCAAATGAACCTGTTGGAATAATCTGAGACGCTGTATGGAGGGGTGGGTCGCTCCGCTAGTGTAGATGAAGTTTGAAAGTTTCGTGCAAGTTGGCACGGCTGGCGACGCAGTGAAGGCGCCGGCCCGGCGGGCTCTGTTTGCTCATACAATTCGATCTTCCACCCTATCCACTGTTTGAACAACTATCCCTGCATCTACAGTTAAAATACCGACTTCCAAACGTTTCTTTGTCTTACTTTGTTCAGAAACGACTCGTTGAAATAAAGCTAACAAAGTAAATATAGTTTTATTTCAGCTACGTAAGCTCTTTGTCACAAATACGTTCATACAATGTAAGTAAGTGCCAAATAAGTCTTCCAACCGGCAACGAAATATTTAGCTTTCCGCAGGGATGTTACTCTATCTCCATAACGACTAAAACATCCAACTGGGATGACTCAACAGTGTTTCGGGCGCCTGTCGCCACCCCCTGTGGATCAAATCAATCCGGCCGATTTCGTTCGGGGCTCACGTACCTACTCGTACGTCCGAAACATGCACGCCGTCGCGTCACCACGCCGCGCCGCGCCGTAATCACTTCCGAATTCACCATTGTCTGTGCCCATTCTGTGCCATTGTTTTTCCGCTTTTTATTCATGCTTGTTTTGTTCTGGTACTGACAGGTAGGGCAATTGGAGAATATTGATTGGAAAGGATTAAATTTATTCAGCACTATCTTTCCACCTTTTAGATTCACCTGCTCAGCAGCTAAATGAGTAGGTATTACCGCGTGAAAATACTTCTTTTTCGCGGGAGGTATCCTTTTTCCTATTCCAGGACCTAACGTGATGCTAAGTTTCAGGGATCACAAAGTTGTTAAATTATACGCGGTGTAAGATACAGCGTACCAGAAACTGATACGGGTTGCTCAGTCCACGGAAACTGGCCATTGTATTAGGAAAGTCTTTCAGGAAATGAAAAAGAAAATACTTTTCCATAAAAAAATACCACCTTTTGTTTGTATGGAAATCAAAAAAGTTGGTATTTTCGTTGTCTGAGCAGCCCCTATCAGTTGCTTGTACGCTGGCCACATAACACCCTGTAACTGCTTCCGTGGTCTAGTGGTCAGAGCCATGGGCTTACGACCCGGAGGTCCTGGGTTCGATTCCCAGGGGGGAACACAAAGTTGATATTTGTCAATTTATCACTTTGTGAGGTTTTCCCCAGTTTGGTTAGGACATTGAATTCTGAATCACCTAATTGTCCGAAAAATAAAAGGATTCCGTGTTTCGGAGGGCACGTTAAGCCGTCTTTGATAGTGGTCGTTACTCAAACCATGTCGGAGGCCTAATAGCTGTGCTACTAGGCAGTTTAAAAACTCTGACACCAGGGTTCTTCGGGTCGTTGTTTGACTCGAAGATCCACTCGCTAAGAAGAAGATAACACTCTGTGTATCAATTTATTACTTTGTCAAGTTTTCCCTATTTTATAAGGACAATGCAGACTGAATCCATACAGAATCACGTGATTGTCTGTAAGACAAAGAATATCATGCTTCGGAGGGTACGGTAAACCGTCGGTCCCCGTTTAAGGTAGTGGCCGTTACATAAACCATGCCAGAGGCATATTAGCTGGTGTGATCGGTGTTTTAAAAACTGACAGCAGATTGCATCGTGTTCTATCCTACATCATCATCAAGGCACTCTATGCTTTAACTCCCTAGAAACCCAACGCAACTACCATCTTACTTTGGCAGTCTGTCGCATTATTCGTGGCTAGTAGTATCACAGGCTCTTCAATTATATCCCTATGTCCCGGTTCGGTACCTGCACGGTCGCGGGCTCCAGCTGCTCGCACTGCCGTCGTGCCGCACGGTGGCGCACAGCCAGTTGCCCTTACTGCGAGGCTCTGACGAAACATCCAAGCTGCGAGCACTCGCTTTCATTAGGCAGCTCTTAGACAAATATCATGATTTAGATATCTTTGCTGATAGATGGTCACATTGAGGCAAACAATAAAATTTTAAAAAATGTGAAAATGTGCAATTGTTATAGTAATATTATTGTTTACGACTTAAATGTTTCATTTTGTTATTAGTCTGCAAGTTAACCTCATACATTTGATCTCTTTAGTTATATGTTCACTTGCATAGTGCTTAAGGACTCTCCTATTTACTTTGTAAGTTTAAATAATTAAATTATTAGTAATAATCATCGACTCAGTTGGATCTTAAAAAAGGTCATATAAACACTCAGAATCTCAGAATAAAACCTCTTGGCGATAATTCAAAATTTAAACTTCCCGCGTCTAATTTAAATGTTGCCAAAAAAAATAAAAAACAACTTTTTGTAAAATAGCAACTTTAAATTAATCTTCAAATTCTTACACGAACACGGAGAGAAATTAAAATGAAAGAAGTTGTTCTACATAGTCGTGTTTGTGCTGCATTGAAATATGTGAAAGTTGCACTGATGCGCTTAATTTCAGAACGATTGTTGTTTGACATCCTTGACATTGACATTTGTACTTTTACTTCGTCGTGTTCGCATGTGAGATTTTGAGGTTATTGTGCAAGATAATTTGGTGTTTCTAGAGAATTTCAACCACAAAAATGGGTAAAATCAGGAAAACGAAACCACATAAAAGCAGGCCAAGTGCTCCTGTAGAAGTTTCCGACGAAGAAGAGGAAATTGATATTGATTCTAAGGAAAATGCAGTGCAGACAATTTTGGATCAATTACAGGTTACTTTTTACGCTATTTTTTTAAATATTTTGATGTTGTTAGTGATTTTATTGTTAACCAGATAATACAAATCCTACGTGATGTTTTTACGCCTAAATTAAAACAAGATTTCATTGTTTCTCAGGCGGCAAACGTTGAAGAGAAGTACTGTGGTTTACAGACCTTCGCTCTCATGATAGAGAATCCAGACAACATACAGCAGTTTATAGCTTGCGGAGTAATCAAAGTTGCAGCTCCACTGCTGCTTGATGCTGCTAGCTCAGTGAGGAATGCTGCCGCTGGGTCACTGAGAAACCTTTCCACTGTTAAATCAGAAGTTAATGATGCAATGATGGAGCAGGATGTGTTTACACCATTGACTATGTTTTTTCATGAGGTTTGTTTATGTATTTATTTGTTTACGCTCTGCCTACCCCATTAGGGATAAAGGCGTGATTATGTGTGTGTGTGTTTATTTGTAAGTCAATACAGAAAACGCTGCACATAAAATAACACAGCTTGATACCTTCAAACCTAGTAGTGGTTACTTAATAAAAAATACCTTTACTGTCATGCCTTTGAAGTGAATAACTATTTTAGAACTATTTATTATTTCAGCATGCTGAAACCTGGACACCAGACACAAAATCTAAAACAAATGAGGAGGATATTGATACTATGGTTCAAAATATCAATTTATTGTTGAATTTATGTGAAAGCTCAGGTACCTACTAAAATACAAAATTTATAATTACTATTTTTATATTTTAGATGTTTTTTTTTAATATGTTATGGTGTAATTGCTAGATAAAGACTTATTCATATTTTGCTATGCTAACTTACTAAATAACTTTTACATTTTCAGAATTAGCCATCAAATATCTTGGACAGTCAAGGATACTAGATATCTTACCCAGATTACTCGATTTACCTACATTTGGAGAGAACATAGTCATAGCAACTCTACAGTGCCTGTTTGTAGTAGTTGAGGACAATCCTATTGCTATGGAGAAGATAAAAACTAATTCAGAAAGTCAACTTCAAGCTATATTAGGTTTAGAAGGCAGTGACCCTTCAGTTTTGCTAATGAAGACTTTAGCTGCGGGAGTAATAATCAACACATGTGGTGGAAACATTGCTGCTTTACCTCCCAGTGTGATCCACCAGATCATATCAATACTAGCGACTACTCTATCTGTAGATCATAGAATGGTTTGCAATCAGTTGTCAAGTAGCGTTCCATTGGCGGACGGTGCTGGGAAAGTGGTGCCACCAAAGGGAAAAGACGCACAAGTGTTGGAGAAACAGTTGAAGGCTGTGTCTCAGATGCTTGATGCTCAACAGAGCTCTATTGAGATTATGGCTAATATTTGTTCTTGTGAAGGTAATGCATATTTGTATTTGACTAACTTGAAGTTCTACTTTTGTGATGACTCTTTTATAATAAAAATGCTTTTTTTATATAAACTAAACAGGGTGCAAGGGACAGTGTCCCAAAACAGAATGGAAACTCTGTCAATGAAATTCTTCTGGTAAATCTGTTATTCACTTCAGGACACTGTTATTCACTTGAATATGATAGAAAAATCTTTGTGATTACTATTCTACCTAATATGTTTTTTTCTCATTCCAGATGGTGAAGAATCGGATGGTGAATCATCAGATAGTGAGGAGTTTGGTGAAGATGAGATTCCCAATGGCAACACTGTAGTTGCTGCAGAAGATAAACTACCTCCGGAAGTTATGGAAGCTCTGATCTCTTTAGAATTGTTTCAAAAAGTCTGGGCTAGGACGCAACTGCCTGCTGATAATGTGATGCTCATATTGAAAGAATATGAAGGTTCTAAATCGATTCATAAAAAGTAAGTTTAAAAAATTAATTGTTTCTTATTATTTTCCAAGAGTTTTTATTTTTTTTAAATCGACATATATTAAAACATTAGAATGTCTTTCTTATCGTTTTTTGAAAGAATTTTTATTTTCTCTTCCCATTGCTCCTTTGTTTTATTTTCTACTAGTTTTCCTCCCACGGTTTCACCCTTGTTAAATGAGTTTTCCGTGGGAATGAGATGTAAAAAATTGGATATGTCTAATGCCAGGATTCCTATTAGTTCTACGAAATTTCATTAAAATCCGTTCAGACATTTAGGCGTGAAAGAGTAAAAGACAATGATTAATAAGGATTTAATTGGATTAAACTTTGTTGTACCATAAATTCCTTACTAAAGATTTATGTTCTCTTACAGACTTCTGAATCTACAATCTGGAGCACTCCTTTGCATAAACAACATGCTATCCACAATTCCAATAGACAACTTAGGTGGTGTAGATGGCGTTTACAAAATATGGGTAGAGACAGGGAAAATTGTGTTCAAACAAAACTCTGACAACATGACTCTTCTTGAATCGGCGACGGCGGTGATGCGCGCTGCGTTGGATAAGATCAAGTTTAGAGAAAATGGAAATACCAGTGGCCATGGGTTGTTCAGTGAACTTGCATTATCTGATATTGAGGTAAGACTTCTTTTTTCAATACAACTTGCTCTTTTTCCAATTTGAAAGCAAACTTAATTGATAATTATTAAGGTACACTTAGTATTCTTAATATCTTATAATTTTAATGATTGTTTTCTTCCAAACTATGACTGATTTTATTACCAATTCTATGTTTATTTAAATATATTTAGTGTATTAAAAAAATATATTTATAAGTAATTTATTTTTGTTTAAGAATAACAATTGCATATATACATACATATCCAATCATACATACATATAATCACGCCTTTGTCCCTAATGGGGTAGGCAGAGCAGACCTAAACAAAGGTTGTTCCGCCACGTTTGACAAAGTTTTGAGGGTTATTTAAGATAGATTTGAATGTATATTGCTATAGTGACAGGTTGTCAGCCCATCGCCTAATTGACAATATACTAAAACCCTCGGATCCCTTAGCTGGTTTTTACAGCATGCACAGGAAGAAATGCAGCTGGCACATTCTATGTTTTTCTCTCGCTCCCAGTCCAGCTTGGAAACAACAATTACTGTAAATCTTTATCTGTTATTATTAACACCTGACTTCATTTTGCAGATTATGTTGACCGGGATCAGGGAATGTCAAGTGCCAGAGATAAGATCCAACCTTATCCGAATGATTGGCATATTGGCGCTGCTATTGGTCAACACATTGAACGAGGCCTCAACCACTGTTATATGCACCATCACAGACTTCATTATAGACCAGGCCCATAAGGAAAATGAGGTCTGGGTGTTGGCAGAAGCTGTAGATACTCTGGTTGATCTCTATTCTGAAGATGAGACTGATGGTTTGGCTGCTAAAGTGAAGCTGGTGGAAAAATTGGCTGTGTTAGCGCCTATCTTGAAAAATAAGGTAAACATATGGAGAAATATGATGTTCAGATTTAAATTAGTAAATGAAGTCTCTCGAACCAAAATTTTAATTATAAAACAAGAAACCAAAAAAAATGCAACAAGAGGGAAGTAGTGGAAATACATGATTCTTTTTGGCCTTACATAACACCTATTTACTTCATTTATTACAAACTTCAACTATGTAATTTACTAAAAATTTGTATTTTATTACATTTCCAGGCCAGGCAACAGAAAAGGCTCCCAAAAGAATACAAAGTTCTTGTATCTACAGCCACATCTAATCTACCAAGATTTATCAAGTACAAGAAAGGACAGATAAGTAAATTAAAGTAGATTATTCTATGTAGTATAGAAGCTTGTAACTTATAACAGGCTTGATGTACCTATATATATTTTATTCATAAATGTATAAGATAATTATATTTTTACACTCATGTATTTAAGTAAGTAGTAGTTATAATTATTAAAATGTTAACTATATAAATAATCTTTCTTTAAATAACACACCAACTACACATAAAATAATTTATTATTGATCAACAATCTCTAAACTATATTACATTAAATCCCAAAGTGTACTTTCTATATAAATATAAAATAATTTATAGGAAACTTGTACATGACACACATTTGTGCGATTAAAAGTTACTGCTGTTTAAAGATTGCATACAAGCGTTACGCCTAAACCTTATTTTGATCAACAATAATCTGACAATCTGTATTAGGCATATCTTATTGTACAGTCTACTTCCTAAATGCGTAAACAGCCAATATTTTATGTACTATAAAGCCTATGACGTTATTTATTACTCTAAACAAAAACACCATTCGATCTCACCCTAAATACCACACTTGCTCCATGAGGAGTAAATATTTATTATGGAAATAATTAGTTAAATCTCTATATAAGGTCATTTTAGAGAACGTGTAAATCTACCCATGAAACTGAACAACTTTCCCTTAGGAACATAGGTCGAAAAACGAATTTAAAACAATGGACCTTCCATACAAAATGGACCAGCTGATAGCGCACTTAGTATGGGAAGTCAATTTTAGTTTTGCGTATTTCGACCTATGTTTCTTAGGGAAAGTTGTTCAGTTTCATGGGTCTTCACACGTTTCAATATTTACACTTGATTTAAAATGACATTATATATTCTCTTTAAAACAGTGGAAACAGCGGAATATAACTTGTTCCTACTCGAGAAGCCACAGTAGCATGCATTTTTGTGAAAAATATACTTTATTTTGTATATAAATGTTTATAAACAGTATAAAAGTACATATCAAAGTCATTTAGGTATTAATTTATCCTTAGTAAGAGGCACTTGATTTTAAAAGGTCGAAATATGTGGATATTGCAAATCCTAGTTTATCTAAATTTTCCCTAATTTGAGATCGGATTCGGTATTTCTACGAACCAATTTTGATTAAGAATTTATACATCTAATATCTAAAAATTTGGGAATTCTACAGTGATTATGTGATGATGATGAATCTTTTTTTCTTTTACGATGAAGTTAGTTTAAATATGTAGGTATATTCCCATTGACAGGGGATCCAGGTTCGCCGTAGTGACTTCGTCTAGGTTTCGGAATGGGGTTCGGTGTAGGATTAGGTTTGTCAAATTTACGTTTTATTTCTGAAAACGAAAGTCGATGCTCTGGCGACGAGGAGAAATCTTGTTCCAGAGCTGCGTTCAAATTATTTATATCAGATTCGATCTCTCTCCTCACTTTATCTATTTCGAGGAACTCTTTCTCTGTACTGGATATAGTTTCGATGCTGTGCTTCCTAGACGCATCATTGTAAAGTTTGCAAACTACCTTCTGTGGTTCCTCATTGCCGTTGGAATCTAAAACTTCTTTCTCATTAAGATTTATATCGTAGCTGATGTAGGTTGTATCAAAATTATTATTGAAACTTTTACTTCTTTTAGTTGTTAGTTCGTGGAAGTCTTCTAGATTTCCTCTTCGGAGGCGGATGTCGTTTTCATTTACGCTGGAGTTTCTTCTGTATTTAGCGATATCTACTTTAGAAAACGAGACTGTGTCGAGTATGCTGTCTTCTGAAGACCCAGTCTTTATGCCTTCCTCTGTTGACTCTGGTATTACTTTGTCTTCTGCCTCTGGTGTTACTTTGTTTTCTGCCTCTGGTGTTTTTTCTCGTATCTCCTGACTTGTAGTCGTGATGTGAATAACTTCTGCTTTATCTTCACTAGGAACTTTCGTTTCAGTTTCCGTATTTGATTTCTCGGTTTCTTTGGTCTCTTCGTCTTCAACAATCTTAAGTTCTATGTTCAAGTTCTCTTCTAGATCTACATCGCCATTAGGTTTCTTTTCTTCAATTATGCTAGTTTCCAATGTCGAGTTTTCGGCACTTGTTTGCAGTTCAGAAGTCTCGCTGGTAATCTGTAATTTAGAAAAGAGTATGTTAGTATTTAGATGATTTCATCATAGTAGTTACCGACGTAGTGTTAGTTTTTGTTAAAAGTAAATTGAGGTTGATGAACATTATATTCTTGCAAAATTTTCATGTTATTAGTACCTAGTCATCATCATCAATTTCTGATCTGGGCTAGTCATCATGATGAAACAAACGGATCATTTTGTTACCGTACATACATAGGTACATATAAAATCACAGATATTGCTTTTTTCGTAGAAGATAGAGCGTCTCTGAACTATTTTCAAAATGAAATACGTATGTATTGCTGGTATTGATTGAACATAATGTACGTATCGTATTAAAGAGATAAGATACAAAGAATTATCGTTTCCAAAAATGTTATCTTCGGTTATCATCGGAATTCCGCGCCGGAATATTTTTACCTTGTTTTTTAAATCGAAAATGACATTTTGACAAACTTTTACCAAAATCGTCTGTATCGTCTCTTATCAATTACGTGAGATTAGTTTAAGTACAGACAAATGCTAGTCTATGGAATAAAAAAGTAGTATTTCATTTTAGAAATAAGCAGTACCTGTTGTGTCTTGTTTCCCTATGTATGTTTCTGTGTACAATAAACTGTTATAAATAAATAGTAGGAAGGGAGAGAGGCCTTTGCCCAGCAGTGGGACACCAAAGGCTCATAAAAAAAAATAGTCTTACGGAAACATCAGCTAGTCCCGGCGGCAGTGGCGCCTTCTTCTTCTTCCGTCGCGACGCTCGTACTGGTGGTACCGGAGGCTCGTCGAACGGGTTGTGACTCTCCACGCTGAACCTCGAACCTGAGACTTCGCTCCGAGCCATCCGCGGAGTGCTGGCAACACGAACAACATATTGGAAAGTTCTGCACGTTGCACATACAACACACGGCGCACCACACGCATATATTGAAACACATAGTGACAAACTAGAGTCTCGATAAATATACTAAAATAACAATGTCATGACTGGTGACTAATACAATATCCTACGGGTTCAAAATGTCAGTAAACAACAGGAATACGTTCGCTCAGTAACTCGCACATTTGAGACTGAAGTTATATTGAACATTTGATAAAGCAATGTGGATATTTCTACTTCCACGAACACGATTTTTTTGTTCGCTTCGGGGACTATTGTTATCTGATGATAAAGCAGTAAAGATAACAGGGTTCTGGCTTCTCGCTTATAAACAGTGTATAATTACGACCAATATCATGCTTATCTGCGTTGAATGTGTGTTCGAAAACTAAGCACACACAGTGTTTGTTTAGCAGATAGGTGAAGAAAAGATGACATCATCGAGACGTGTTTGAATATGCAACAAGTGTCGCGGCTATTATCTGGTAATCTTGGGCAGGAAGCGAGTCTTAGCGTCAGTTATTCTTATCATTTAGGTCCAGGTTACAGTGGGTGGTATGGATTAACGGGTGCTGTACGGCGCCATTACAGCCAGATTCATGTTTTCCGGGTCTGATCATAAATCTAGATTTATGCGTTTGTGTACTGCGCAGCAGCTAAATTGGTTTCGTCATTCGGCATTGATTTTAATGGAAAATGGAAACTAATAAAATTAGATATTTCACTACGGGCATACTCGTACATAATACTTTAAGAGCTCAACACTCCGTTTCAAGTAAAGGCATGGAGAAGTTCACAGAAGAGTAAAAAGCGTTGGGAGCTATAAGTTCTGTTGCTAATTTAAAAAAAAAGTCTTCTGATGTATACCTGTGCGAGCTGACTTCCTGCTGGCTGACGCTGCGCAGGCGCTCTTGAAACCTCGAGCGCGGCAGCGGCGTCACAGAACCCCCATAAACGTAGCGGTCTGTGTCCAATGTACTTCTTGTAGGCGACTGTTGCGAGTCTGGAAAGAATCGTATAGAATGTTAGCTTTATTATTATAAATAGACTTTAAATCATTTGATATTAAGACGGGGAAGTGTCTGGATCCGGAAGGACCTTGACACTCGAATTTAAATTCCTCCTACGTTTAACACCAAATAGTTTCATAATATTTACCAACCAACATTGTTCTGACTTTACTACCTCTATGATTATTTAGTACTTCTTGATACTAGTACTTAGGTTCATAGCTTTCGATATGAACGCTTTAACAACCACTAAGTTTGGCGGCCATTTGGCGTTATTTTATTAGGTCAAGAACAAATCAATCAATTCTACAAAAGATCCGATAGTTTCCAAATAAATAACAGTACCTACGACAATACATACATATAATCACGCCTTAATCCCTAATGAGGTAGGCAGAGCGTAAACGACCTAAACAAAGGTCGGTCCGCCATGTCTGACAAAGTTTTGAGGGTTATTTAATATAGATTTGTGGGTATATTTCTGTAGTGACAGTTTGTCAGCCCATCGCCTAAATTACAATATAGAGAAACCCTCGGGTCCCTTACCTTTTTTTACAGCATGCCCAGGAGGAAATGCAGCTGGCACATTCTATGTTTTTCTCTCGCTCCCAAGCCAGCATGGACGACAATACTTAATATTATATTTTCTTTGCCTACGATTTGATTTGTCAAACTATTCTTAGGTAGTCTATTCTTGTACTCTTTTCGTTGGACCTGTTTGTTCCACGCACGGGGAAAGTGTTTATAAACCTACTCAAAGGTATCGGTCACTGGTAAAAGGTCATCCTATATTCAACTTTATATGACTGTTCTACACAATATATCGTGCAGCACGTAGCGTAGGGCGAGCCGTTATAAAATATTTACAGTCGGGGCTATGGAAAGCCCACACTACAACTTTGTGAAGTAAACTCATTCATAATGTGTTGATTTCACGCCATTCTTTCCATTCAAGGCAGCGTGGGTTGAAACAGCTTTTAAGTCTTTAAGCCTTGAGGCAAGTGTAAATTATTAGATCACCAAATTCTATGTTAGGCGACGACGACAATCTTTTTAGGAATTTTGTCGTCATGTTTATTTTTATTTACATAGAACAAGTATAATACTATCAGAATCTTACAAGTTACACTTTGGTGCCGTGACCAGGATATTCTATATATACATACATACATATAGTCACGCCTTTATCCCTAATGGGGTAGGCAGAGCGCAAACGACTTAAACAAAGGTCGTTTCGTCACGTCTGACAAAATTTGAGGGTTATTTAAGTTAGATTTGTAGGTATATTGCTGTAGTGTCAGGTTGTCAGCCCATCGTGTAAATTGCAATATTCTGAAACCCTCGGATCCCTTAGCTGATTTTTACAGCATGCCCGTGAGGAAATGCAGCTGGCACGTTCTATGTTTTTCTCTCGCTCTCAGTCCAGCATAGAAGGTATCGAATGCATTATAAAGCAACTTTCTGTAGGCTACAGAAAGTTTTTTTTCGGCACCAAAGTGTAACTTGTAAGATTCTGATTGTATTGTACTTGCTACAGACTGTAGCGTAATTATTACCGTAAAAATTATTACAAGATAGGTATACTTACATTGTATTGCTCGTCGAAAAACAATTGGACTGGAGTCTCCATTCATTTCACTGCTGGAGTGGTTGGCACCATTCACTTGTACTTGTGCTTGTGGAGGTTGCTCCCGCTTCTTCCCTTTCTTCATGAACGACCGGAATGCCCTGAAAGCCAAAGAAAGTTCTAAGTTAAACATTTTAGTTGCCATCTCGAACAATCGCCACGGAAAAAAATAACAGAAATGGTCGCCATCAGTACCTACAGTCTGCTAAGGATAGGAACTTAGGTATCCTGTTTTCCTCCTGACAATACTTACGAGTAGTACTAGGAAAAGTTTTCCTGTTTGATTGCACGTGCATTAAAAAAAACATGTGAAATCGTGCCTATGCCTATTATCGCTTCTGTGCCTGAGGTTATATTATAGACTCCAATAACTCCCTTTCATTAAGCAGGTCGTAAATTTGATTACCTCGTATATATACCTTGTTTTGTCTAAGAAACTATGTTTTTTAAATATAATTGGTACTTTAGAGTGATCTATTAGGTATATCGTCATAACTAACATGACTCATTGGTCTTGGTCACAACGATGATCGTGTTTGCAACGCAAATCACAAAGGTTGTTTTGCGCACATGTCCCGAAGAAATTGATGTGTTTACGATTAGTTAATGTCTGAACATGTGTTCTTTTAATGAAGATGTTCAGAATGGACCTAGCAAGACCTAGTTTTCCTAACTTTATTACTACTGTGATGGATTGATACAATTTTTTTTATAAATGTTGACGTAATGTGATATCACATTATGAAAGAGCACGATGCCATGCAGATGTCCACTTCTTCTTCATCAAGTCAACTGGCAAAAACTTCACTAATTGGGTCCCTTCTATTATTATTATATTATTTAATCAGGCAGGCAGTTGTAGCAACTGATAGTGCCTGTATCCCATTGTTCACGACTTGCTTGTCTTATTGAAGTTTTGTAGGTATTTGTCCAATTTCTTCTTAAAGACATTTGTATTCTGTGCTGTCACTACATCTTGAGGTAGCTTGTTCCAGTTAGCAAACACTCTATTTGAAAGAATGTGCTTTTGGGCTATTTTTTTTTTCCTTTTTCATTCATAACCAAAAAAATATTTGTTTTTGGTAGGCCCTACAAATTCTAGGGTTCTGGGTTCTGGTAATTTAAATAAGTAGGTAATTAATTCGTGTCTACAAACATATTTCCAGTTTTTATTCTTAGTTCGTACGTAGTAATCTAAAAATGAATCCGAGTTTAGTACTCGTGTTGATTCCACTTGAGCGGCCACTATTGTGCCGTGACGGGCAGTTACAGCAGTCATTGCACGCTTCTTGAGTGACCACTTCCAATACAATACAGCAGCCGTTTACAGGCTAAGTTCGTCAAAAGTATTTGCAGAGGTCTCTGTGTTTGGTCTTTTCATCCTGTGTAATTACGAGTATTACAAAAATAAAGTTTTTTTTCCTGCCTCCACCTACATTACATACTTATTATCACGCCTTTATCCCTAATGGGGTAGGCAGAGCGTACTTGTAGTTAAATACGTCTAAAAACTAATACGAGTTAAGTGCTCTTGTTGACTGTTGATTCCACTTGAGCGGCCACTATTGTGCTGTGACGGGTAGTTACTGCAGTCATTGCACGCTTCTTGAGTGCCCACTTCCAATGCAATACAATAGTGCTGCCGTTTACAGGCTAAGTAGTTTCGTCAAATGTCGATATGTTTGATCATGATGTCAGTAAGTTAAAGACAAGAGCAGCATCGGCTGAGGAAACCTTTCGAATTCGAACCTGACATATCATCCCCTAGCAAATCAAAAGTCGATGTTCAAAGACATAGGAATATTAAAATAAAAACAACATACATACATATAATCACGCCTTATCCCTAATGGGGTAGGCAGATCGTGAACGAGCTAAACCTTTGAGCTACACAAAGGTCGTTCCGCCGCGTCTGACAAAATTTGAGGGTTATTTAAGATAGATTTTTACGTATATTTCTGTAGTGACATGTTGTCAGCCTATCACCTAAATTGCAATATACAGAAACACGCAGATCCCTTAGCTGGTTTTGACAGCATGCCCGGGAGGAAATGCAGCTGGCACTTTTTATGTTTTTCTCTCGCTCCCAGTCCAGCATGGAAGAATACATCTTTTCAATTCGATCGTTACGTTTTCTTTCGATCATCTCTAAAGTCTAAACTCTAGATCTAGAGTAAAACTAGTCTAAAATACAAAACTTCTTTGATCTTTGCAATACTATCTATTATGCTGCTTTCTAATTAATTGATAACAGATAAAAGTTATCTAGGTCAAAGGAAAACTTTCAGGCAAATTATTTATATTCACCGTTGCTACTCTGTCCGATTGACTATATCTTCACTCACGCGTCTTCAACTTTGGTGGACTTCCATTGCTGGTTTTGACTGATGTGTGCATCACAGATTCGATGCAACACAGCAATGTAGAGCATGACGAAAACAACTGCACTAGTGAGAACAGGCCCAGTTAATAACACATGACGGTCATGTTAAAAGTTGTCGTTTAGATAAACCAAGGTCTAGATATGAACGCATTGATTCAAAACACGCGGCCAATAAAATGCATTATCTTAATAAGCAATAACAGTTGACGAGTTATGTTGTACGGCTATTAAATCAATGTCCATAGGTTGATTTATTTTATTGGGTCGCGAGGAGATACCAGATTTAACGTTATACTCTGTAAAAACTATTTCACATTTTCGAAACGAATTAACATGTGGATTCAGGATGGTAGTACTGATGCTTGGAACTGATGCCATCCGGAAGGAAAATAAAAGAAATTGAATCTGTCTCGAAATCTATAGGAATTGCAACTGTCAGTCACATCACAGCTACCATCCTCGATATTAAAAGATTGATTTAGTATTGCATTGGCCTTCTTCAAAATACTTTTACGTTCGACCTAAACTATGAGTAAAGAACAATCGTCAACACATTTCAAATTACAAAGTTTACTAAATGTTTTTAAATACACTACAAAAAGATGGCCCTGCTTCACGTGTGGTAATGTAAAAACCACGGCACCTTTATAAATAACTAATCAATCATCATTTGCTGACATCACACTTGTTCTCTACAATCGGTTCGAACATGTTATTTCTAAGATTATTGATGTTTAATGGTTTACCTACCCATTGTATTCTAAATGAAATGATTATTCGACTTGAACATAATCTAGTTTATTCCATGGCGTGTCGCCCATTGGTTACCAGAATTTCCGATTCAGCATTTGGCTAATTATATGGCGAAATATTTCATTTGTTATCAAACCAATAGTCAGACTATTTAACCATTTAAACGAGTCTTCCAATATAAAATTATAAAACTGTTTTTCTGATATGTGTTTTTATTGTATACCAAAGGTTCAAATCCTGTCTGAGGTTGAAATTATTGATTTGGTGTTTCTCGTATACTAGAAATTATAAAACTTATTATTCTACTACAGCAGTTAAATCTTCGGATTAAATAAGGAAAAACGAATGTTATTATTAAAATGCATTAACATCTTTGAGCATTTTTTGTTCGTCACACTTTGCACCTATGCACTTCATCGTAACCTCCAAGGTTAACCTTCGTAAGGTATAAACTGAGGTGTTAACCAACCGATGCAGTTCTAACTGGCTGCTGGCCCATTACTGATGTGACCCACTTAACTGACTACCAGATATTTTATCAGAATTTCGCTAAACAGATGATTCAGCTTATCCACAGTTATCTATTGTACTTAAACAAATTCGTAGAACAAATAGGTACACGCGATGTTTGAGAAAGAAGTGTGATAATGATAAGAGATTGTCCTGTCTCGGTGTCATTTCTTTTAGTTGTTGCCACATGGTTTTTGATCTTAGTTTTGATGCACAAGTGATACGATTATTTACTTACAGTATTTCCAACTCAGTTTTAGAATAAAGGTGAACAAAGTTTCATGTCTTTATATTCAAAAACACATTTCAGTAATAAATTATACGTGTTGGCAAATTTGTTAAATTACTAAAACTACTATTTCATAATGTTGTCATATCTTATAGCTAAAACTTATTATAGAATCAAGATTTTCGATTAAAAGCCATGAAACTATGTGTACCTTTATTCAAAAACTGTGTTGGTTTTAATTTAATTGCTGATAATAACAATCAACGTTAGAGTAAGTTTCAATAATTCTTTAATAGTTTCAAACAATATTTATGTACGAGTATTATACTTAAATATTTCCGACGTAGAGTATTGTTGGCGTTTTCAGAATATCTGCAATTTTCACATTCAGTACCTGTATCGTATTATTTACTTTCAACGTTAAACGAATTCTGTTTTATTTTACGCTAAATATTCGTCCATTGTTCCATAAACCGTTGATTTCGCATTGGCGTGTAAGTTATGCGCATAATAATAAAGTAAAGGACCTAATGATAATGACACGAAGTCTTGTATTGTGAAGCTGATGGTTCTTGACTCATGAACTTGGTGAACTTTGTTTATCCTTGTTCACTGTATTACAACATGCAAGTTTTTGTAATAAACGAATTACGAGTAGAAGGCGATGAATTACCTACTCAATAGAACTTCGGACCTAGTGTAATAATATGAATAGACAAACAAACAGAATATAGGAAAGATTGGCAGCAATTCGTAGCTGCAAAAATGACGACTTAACTGATATAAGTCTATACCTGTCTTTTTAATTATTTTTGAATAGAAAGGGATGCCAATGGTCAAGATTTAGTCAAGTTGTGCGCTCTACAAATCGATACCACTGTTTCTTTTCGATTATTATTGCAAACATGCATGGTTCTAAATATCTAAACTCTCCAGAACAGTTTATAAAATATTTACTTTACTAAAGGAAAAGTTACTAATAATAATTTATAGTTTTTTTAAGCTAGATTATTCTCGCAGCATAAATGAAGATCCTTGTACCTACTACGACACAATTTAAATAAATGATTGTTGTCCGTATTGTATTACCTAGTAGTTTAATTTAAATTAATGTTAGTGTGGCACTGCGTTGAAGGCTGGTTTTAATCTTCGAGAGTCATATATATTTACTAGCCAATGTTTACATACATAATACAGTATTGTTGTATAAAACATACAATAAGTCATAAGTAACGCAGGTGACCGGTGGCAGATTTAGTATTTTAAATTCAAATAACAAAAAGAAAACAATAGATACAAAATTTCAGTTATAAAGAAGTCTTCTTCTTCCATGCTGGACTGGGAGCGAGAGAAAAACATAGAATGTGCCAGCTGCGTATCCTCCCGGGCATGCTTTAAAAACCAGCAAAGAGATCCGAGGGTCTCAGTATAGCAATTTACTCGATGGGCTAAAAAACCTATCACTACAGCAATATACCTACAAATCTATCATAAATAACCCTCAAATCTTTGTCAGACCTGGCGGCACGACCTTTGTTTAGGTTGTTTACGATCTGCCTACCCCATTTAGGGATAAAGGCGACTATATGTGTGTATGTAAGAACGAAAATGCGGTTTTTTGCTTTTAAATATTTTCCTCTAAGGAATGTCCGTCATTTCGAAAACACTCTTGGAATTTGACTTCAGTATTTCGCGCCACTAGCCTGTGAGGTGTTGTCGGGATACCAACAAACACGCGAACGATATTTTGTTTTAATATATATCCCAACGGCAGATGAGCAGGTAGATTTCAAGATATGCAACCATCGTCCGTAATGCCGTATTCCTATAAGGCATTACGGACGATATTCTTATCGTTCAAATCAGCGCGCGCTACGGTGTGGCGGTTACTACCGTGGCCGCATCAAAAATGTGCGAAAAAAGCACAAAAAAGCTAATTCCATAAAAACTACGAGTCTGATTAAAAAAAATCTTGATTCTAGATAATCATAATACGGATATTTTCCCGAAGCAACCGTGAAAGCGCTCTTAATAGTTTAGAAGGAATATCAAATTTACTGATAAAAACAGCTTAACTTCTAATTTTTTTTAGCATACTTATTTATACATACATACATACTATCACGCCTGTATCCCTAATGGGTTAGGCAGAGCGTGAACAACCCAAACAAAGGTCGTTCCGCCACGTCTGACAAGTTTTGAGGGTTGTTTAAGATAGAACTGGATAATGCTGTAGTGACAGGTTGTCAGCCCATCGCCTAAATTACAATATACCCTCGAATCCCTTAGCTGGTTTTTACAGCATGCCCGGGAGGAGATGCAGCTGGCACATTCTATGTTCTTCTGTCGCTCCCAGTCCAGCATGGAAGCTACTTATTTATGAACTAGAATATTTTGAAATGTTGCAATTGCAGGCTATGAACTAATTTCTTAGATGTATATAGGTATTTTTAAATTTTCCAGTGATTTGTTTAGGAGAAATACGCTCTTAAAAACAACCACCTCTCAGGTGGGCGCGGGGTGTGTTACTTTAACAGATTTGAATTACCAAAAGAAGAAAGAAAGAAATTCTTTATAATTATTCTTTGTAGGTCCTTTGTTATTGAAATTTAAAATACGAAATCTGCCACCGGACACCCCATACCTACCTTTATTCCTTACCAAGTAGGCAAAACGATCTTACACCCACGTATAGAAGAGCGGGAAAAAGAACTCCAGCATTAGGCAGGGAAAACGCTACGCAGAAGAAATCTTCGTCTTAGCGAGTGGATTCTCGAGTCGAACAACGACCCGATTAATCCTGCTGTCAGTAACGCGATTATCAAAGACAGCAACCGGGACCGACGGCTTAACGTGCCCTCCGAAACACGGAATCCTTTCTATTTTCGGACAATCAGGTGATTCAGCCTGCAATGTCCTAACCGAAATGGGGAATACCTCACATAGTGATAAATTGACAAATATTAACTTTGTGTTCTCCCAATGGCTCTGACCACTAGACCACGGAGGCAGTCAGGAGAGTTGACAAAACGCCTACGTTCTAATGACAGCCGTCAAATCATCATCATCTCCCTAGCCTTATCCCGTATCTCACGGGGTGGGCTACCTAATCTAGGTGATTGAACGAGGGTTCTAACGAAAATCAAATATGTCATTATAATTTATTTTATGAAAAAGCTAATAAGCACAAGAATAGCCGCGAGACTGTAAGCTGAGTACATAATTATTTCATGTCTGCATTAAACAATGCACAAGCCTTGTAGTATAACCTAAATACCACAAACTGTCTGTGTTTAACTTTGTCCGTAGCGAAACTATATTATTGTTGTAATTAAATAAACCCGTGATCCTATATTGAAATGAAACTTTTGGATTGCAGCCAAGACACGGGCAAACAACTTTGATGTGTGCAGCGCTCCTGATACGTCAACACACTTTATTTTATTTTGGTGTTATTTTAACGATCATTTTATTATGTCCATAACACTAAATAACAGCCCAGATTAAAAATGCAACCGGATTTTTCAATCTGTCTCAGTTTAGCTGTTTGAAAATATTTAGCCATATAATACTGTCCCGAGGCTTGAAATCGTATTTAATTCGTTTCAAGAATACTTCTTGCAAAAGTGATTCACACTGCATAGGTTATTAAAATCATAAAGGCAAAATAGAGTGCCAGACAGGCTGTGCAGGCATATACAACCAGAACTCTTAGTATTATACCGAATTTAACAGTATGTTCAGGAGGAGAAAATATATTTATCAAGCATACGTATATGCTTCCATGCTGGACTGGGAGTGAGAGAAAAACATAGAATATGCCAGCTGCATTTCGTCCCGGGCATGCTGTAATAATCAGCTAAGGGATAGGGGGTTCTGTATATTGTAATTTAGGTGATAGGGTGACAACCTGTCACTACAGAAATATACCTACAAATCTATCTTAAATAACCCTCAAAACTTTGTCAGACGTGGCGGAACGACTGTAGGTTAGGTCGTTTACGCTCTGCCTATAAAGGCGTGATTATATGTATGTATGTGTACGTATTTATTGAAAAGAAAATATATATACTAAATTCATGCAATAAATTATCCTATATGAAATTGTATTGTTTTAATTTAACTCTAAGGATCTTCATAATTTCTGTATAATTATACAAAATTCATGCAATACAGACCCAATTAATGCTCACACAGGTGGCGGATTCCACAAGTAGGCTGTAATAACAGAAATTGCAAACAGTCGTATCACGGTTACCGTAATATTGTTGTCGGTCAATAACACTTACACATTGGAAAGTGGGTGATTTGCACATGATACGAGGTGTAAAGACGGAACAGACCTAATACCTAACCTATTCTGACATATTACCAAATCGTGACATCATAGATATACAACAATACATACATATAATCACGCCTTTATCCCCAATGGGGTAGGCAAAGCGTAAACGACCTAAACAAAGGTCGTTTCGCCACGTCTGACAAAGTTTTGAGGGTTATTTAAGATAGATTTGTAGGTATATTGCTGTAGTGACAGGTTGTCATCCCATCGCCTAAATTAGAATATACTGAAACCCTCAGATCCCTAGCTGGTTTTTACAGCATGACCGGGAGGAAATGCAGCTGGCACATTGTATGCTTTTCCCTCGCTCCCAGGCCAGCATGGAAGACAACAATAATTTTCTTAATATATTTTTTTGGATTTACAAAAATTCTTACGAAGACAATTTTATACATCTGATTTGGAATTAACTTTTTTTTTTGCGAAAACTTTCTCGATTCTGAATCCGTGGTTAAACGATCGTTTTACTTTATAGTTTTCTTAATTATGCCGCTCTCTGTATAAATATTTGTATAATATTGTTGTAAAGTTAAAATAAGCCATTACCACATTTCCAATGTTTCATATTATTATTATATCAAAATATTCTCTAGATGTAAACAACACATGTGTTGCGGTTTTCCTTTAGCATCAGCTTTTCGCGTAAACTATAACAATGTTTCAAGGCTTCATGGAACAAGATTTGCACATTGTATTATAAAAAGTTAATTTTATATCTATAATCTTCCTTCAAACAAACCTTGGCTTATGTTTAGTTAGATTGTTATTATATCACACCTGATTAGGTTAGGTTAGGTTAGATTCCCATACATTTGAAGATAACTTCTTGTTGTTTATGGATTTTCAGTTATTCGCGTTTAAACATTTGACCTACATACTGACTATATTCGGATTTCAGAAAAACTTTTGGCTTTATTTAATTGAAAGTGTAATTCAGAGAGGAGAAGGCCGTTTAGATTTCCACGAAAATATAAATAAAAGCAGGGTGACCTTTTTACTGTGTACTTTTTAGTAAATAAAGTAAATGCATACCCGCCAGGCTTAGTGCGTGGTAATTAATTCAAGATTTACTGCAAATATCAGTTCGAAAATGGAAAAAATAATTGCTGTTCATTCATAGGTCATTCATTTCTGATCAGATGACTGAATAGTGTTTAGGTACACCCTAGCTAAGTATTTCCTTACAGGGAAAGTAAGCAGACATTTCACCAAATTCTTTCCATGGTTTTAAGTATGGATGATTTAATTTATGATGGCATAAGTATTGATGATTGTCCATGTGTAGAGACACTCTGCTATGTATATCATCGTAACTATGATTTAGCACGTAGTCGATAATAATGACGGAATATAACTAATAACTATCAATCATCACCATCAATCACACGATTATTATAATTAACCCGTATTTTCATACAATCTTTCGATAAACGTGTGATAAAGAAAACTCAAGGCATTGTAATTTAAGTACCTACTACAAGTTGCCTACAATGTAAAGTTCTAAAAAGTTAAAAATAATGTTAGGGAAGACCTAAATTGGCAACCTATTACAAATTGATGTCTTTTATCATTACCAATTAGTTGATAAACATGATAGAACTATAATAAATGTGATATATCGTATGTAGTGAAGAGATGTAGAGCTGGAGATCATACTTCAACCATGAAGGTTTCGTGTTAAAGAATTATGTCGCTTTAAATTAAATGGGGTAGATAGAGAGACATTTCAATTATATTAAACATTATAATAAATACACCTGTTCATACATACATACATATAAACACGCCTTTATCCCTATTGGGGTAGGCAGAGCGTAAACAAAGTTTTGAGGGCTATTTAAGATACGAGGTGCATTTAATAAGTACCGAGCCTCATCGCCAGAGGGCGCTGTAGTTTCAAAAGAGTTTAAACACAGTGTTGCACATTCTTTTTTCAAATTTTCATTCTTATCCCTTCATTTGTTATAATTTTACAACTTATGGAAGCGAACGTGTCGATCGGTTTTACAAAAATGGAAAAAGAGCAATATCGTTCGGTGATTCGATTCCTATTTTTGGAAGGGATAACGCGCTTCGAAATTAAAGAGCGCTTGGATGCTGTGTACGGTGACTCTTCTCCATCGATGGCCACCGTCAAGAATTGGTTCAACGAGTTTGCACGTGGCCGTACGTCGGTTTTTGATGAACCACGTCCAGGTGCACCGAAAACAGCTACTACGGAGGAAAACATTAAAAAAATCCATGATTTCGTATTGGCAGATCGCCGATTGAAGGTTCGGGAGCTAGCTGAGACTGTAGGCATTTCAGAAGGAACAGTGCATCATATTCTTCACGAGGAACTCGGCATGAGAAAGCTGTCGGCGCGATGGGTGCCGCGTTTACTCACACCGGAAAACAAGCGCAACCGTGAGACCACATCGGAGACGTGTTTGGCGCTGTTTAAGCGGTATCCAGCGGAGTTTTTGCGTCGTTTTGTGACCGTCGATGAAACCTGGATCCACTGGTACACACCAGAGACCAAGGAGCAATCAAAACAATGGATCCAGACCGGGGAACGTGCTCCAAAGAAGGCGAAAACTGTAAAATCGGCCGGAAAAGTTATGGCCACCGTTTTCTGGGATTCACAAGGTGTGATCTACATCGATTACCTCCAGAAGGGTAAAACAATTACAGGGCTTTACTATGCCGATTTATTGGGCCGATTAGACGCCGAATTAAAGAAAAAACGACCCCATCTTGCGAAGAAAAAAGTGCTGTTTCACCACGACAACGCATCGGTTCACACGTCTGCCGTTGCCATGGCCAAATTGGTCGAATTACGCTAAGAATTGCTGCCCCATCCACCGTATTCTCCAGATTTGGCCCCTTGTGACTTCTTTCTGTTTCCTAATCTGAAAAAGTCACTCGCCGGGAATAGATATGGATCAAATGAGGAGGTCATCGCCGCCACGGAGGCCTATTTTGCAGTTTGACAAAAACTATTTTTCGGACGGGTTAAAAAAGTTGGAGTATCGCTGGGCTAAGTGTATAGAACTAAAAGGAGACTATGTTGAAAAATAAATTGCCACTTTTCCAAAATTTTCGTTTTCTTTTTGTAGGCTAAGTATTTATTGAATGACCCTCGTACATTTGTAGGTATATTGCTGTAGTGACAGGTTAAGACTAAATTACAATATACTGAAACCCTCGAATCCCTTAGCTGATTTTTACAGAATTATTGGAAGAAAATGCAGCTGGCACATTCTATGTTTTTCTCTCGCTTCCAGGCCAGCATGGAAGAACCTTTTATCATTACCAATTAATTGCGAAACATGATAAAACTATAAAAAAATAGTGTACGTAGTGAAGAGATGTATAGAGCTAAAGATTATACTCCTACCAAATTAAGGTAAAGAAATAATGTCCTGTTACATAATACGTACATATTATAATAGTCTGCTAAAATGAGTAGGATGTACTCGAGAGTTCAGACGTAAGTATTTTCTGCATCAAAACAAGCCCGTTGCATTTAGTTCGATTTTCGATATTCAAATGCCTTGTAAATGCTGTTTACATAAAATTGCAATCACGTACACGGTTTGTTCATGACATACATTTATACCTACGAATATACTTACAAGTGCAAAAATGCTTGTGTGACTAAAGTCTATAAATATAGGTGACGACATTGCATTATACCGACCCTGCACTTTGATAACGTTAAGCAAACAAGAGACATCACACCGATAGTATTAATTATGTGCCTAGTTAATAGAACTTATTTCTCACCACTTACATTAACTATAGCACTATATAAGTCACGTGGCCATAATTTCTATCGGATGTTCTTAAAAACTTACTTATTTCCATGCTGGCCTGGGAGCGAGAGAAAAACATAGAATATGCCAGCTGTATTTCGTCCCGGGCATGCTGTAAAAACCAGCTAAGGGATCCGAGGGTTTCAGTATATTGTAATTTAGGCGATGGGCTGATAACCTGTCACTACAGCAATATACCTATAAATCTATCTTAAATAATCCTCAAAACTTTGACAGACCTAAAGGCGTGGTTATATATGTATGTATGTTCTTATAAAACATCTCTGTGATGAACGTATCCAGGACATGGGTTTTTGAGCCAGCTGTAATGGGAATGACTCTCCATAATTTAAAGTCTTTAGCATCGTTTAAACTGACACGACAGAGATTCTGCGGTAATGAAAACACATTATATATTGCAGATATTTTCCTCAATAATACAGCAAGTTAGGTATACTGTGGCAAGGTTAAAGAGTTTTCTTATTAATGATACTGTGATTCATGTAACAATTCCAACAGCTATGAAATCTCAAGTATGCTTGAGGGTAAAGTAGGTTTTGTGTGTCTGTGGTAAACATCGCTGCTACCGCAATCCGGTACACTTTGATAAAGTTTCATTGAAAGCGGTTAGAGATTAGAAAATTCCTTTGGAAACATCAGGAAATTTGAATGTGATGAACTGATGAGCTGAATTTAAATGCACATAATTGCTATTTTTTGTCGGGTTTGTTTGCATTCCTGCATGAAGTAAACAAACAGGTCCCTAACTCAGGTTGAGCATAAACGTTTGTTAAGTGTATTCAATTCACAAGACTTGAAGGAAGAGTCTCATTTTAAGAATAACTAACAGGAAGTAACTCAAGCGTCTCATTCTCATAATATTATTCTTCATCAATTTGAACGATCCAATGTTAGTTTATGAGGTAGAGATGGCATTGAAATAATATATATTGTAAGTACCTTTAAAACCAAAGTGTAATAAATTAAAATTGTTGATGAAGTATAATAATTACTGATGAGCGCGATTCGTTTGTTACAAACAAATATCACGCAAATCGATTTCTAACAAGGTTACGGAAATAATTGAGAACGTGAAGAATTTCAGTAAGTGGAGCAACTTCGAAACGGAAAGTAGGTAATATTTTGTATTCTAGTAATAAGTATTTTGTAAACTTACCATGAGTTTTTGAGTTCCTTGATTCCGGAGAAATTGATGCTGTTTGAGCGACTGAGCCGCCTGCCCAGCGTCCAGAACCTAATCTTGTTGTGGTTATCATCCTCGTGGAAGGGGTTCAGGTGCTCCGGATAGTCGTTGATCGTGATGGACTTCCTCGAAGGCGCTGCCGCAGTCATGTTTGCAGATCCAAAGGAAACTTTACAATTTTACATAATAGGTGCACAGCCGTCGAGCACTCGGGACTTTATCAGTTATCACACTGGTGAGTTATCACGTTGATAGTTGTTATCACGCGAGATATTGCGGTTGGTTTGTTTTTGAGAGGCGGCGTGTAGGAGAACCGGCGGCGTCGCGGCGCTCGGCGTCGTGGCCGGGGAAACACTGGTCTACAGTGTACAGTAGTGCTGCAGCCACGGCACTATCGCGTCACTGAGCTACGGTAGTCAGATCGACGCGCAAGCGCTTACTGTGCTTTCGATACGGATGTCCATTAATCATCAACACAAAAATAAACTGTAGATCTGTCTTTTGTTAAAATTGTCTATTACCGCGCACACTCTACGATTGGCTTTTTAAATATAGCACTGAAAACTAGTGAGTTTCTCCCGGACTTGCAATTGCTGCACCGGCACATTGCCCTTGTTCACCGGGGGCATTCAATTAACCAGTACAACAGCAAGACGATATTCCGCTGCACATGATTAACTTTTTAATTACGTGGTACTATCAAATTGCATACCACAATTAACAGTTATGCGACTAGTTACGGTACCACGCCGCCATTGATGTCTGAGAAATTGTGCGATCTAAAACGTTTTACACGCTTGCGCAAGAGTTGGTATCGTAGCGAATTTAACGACACGTGTTTTACTGCAAACGGTGTAGTTTATATGTTCATGACGTCAGCTGTATGTCAGTCGCGTCACCCGCCAAAAGGCGAAGGTCGTGTAAACTTTGGAAAATGTACACCTTGAAGTATTTACTCGTATTAGAAGTCGGTTGCTAACCAAGCGGTTGCGTAATCTTTGTGGACATTTAACACAATGGAGACAACCCGAATAACTACCGAGACACTTAGCTACCCAGCTATTGCCCAACATCAGCTCCAACGACATTGCATGACTAGTCACTATTAGGCTCGGTCCTTTCTAGTCCCGATTTTATCTTTGCCATGTCCACAAGTGACAAAATTTACTGACTGCATTATCAAAATTAAATTCCTTGAGATTTATAAACCGCTGCAGCTGCGTTATATTTTTAGCGTGTTGTTGTCGTTGAAATCGTATTAGCGTATTTACATATATACATACATAAAATCACGCCTTTATCCCTTACGTGGTAGGCAGAGCGTAAAACGCCTCGTAACAGGCGCTTTCGCCACGTCTGACAAAAATTGAGGGCAAATTTTAGATTGTAATGATTTGTATTGCTGTAGTGACAGGTTGTCAGCCCATCGCCTAAATTACAATACACTGTAACCCTCGAATCCCTTTTGCTGACTTCTACAGCATGCCCGGGAGGAAGGGCAGCTGGAACATTCTATGTTTTTCTATCTCTCCCAGTCCAGTATGAAAGAACTATTAGAAGAATTATTACTATTAGCGTATTTCGTAGAATTTTATGTGGAATCTCGGTGTAAGGGACAGCGTACCAGAAACTGATAGGGATTGCTCAGTCAACGAAACTGATCAATTTTCACCAGTCAATTCTTTCAGGAAATAAAATAAAATTTCACTTTCCCTTATCAAATGACCACGACGATCTGCTAATTTCTATAGAAAAGCAAAATAGAAAATAATATCCTGAAAAAAGAAAATCTAGTAAAAGTTGTTCAGTTTCGTTGACAGAGCAACCCCTACCAGTTTCTAGTACGCTGTCCCATATGGGACAGCGTACTAGAAACTATAACATAAATTATACGGGGTATATACCCCGTATAATTTATGTTATAGTTATGCTATGTTGTATTATCACCAGTACAGACACCAGGCATTATAATATTAATAAGTTACTGTATTATGGCTTTACTTGTAAGTTTTTCATTTATTTATTTAACAGTTTATTTCACACATGATCATACAAAGGACACACGTAAAAAAAATAGCACAACAGGTACACCTTAACCCTAAAAAGAAATCTCTTCCAGCTGACCTACGGTACGGGTTTTTCCTTTGTGAAGAGCTGCATGACTGAGACATGCTGGACTGGGAGCGAGAGAAAAACATAGAATGTGCCAGCTGCATTTCCTCCCAGGCATGCTGAAAAACCAGCTAAGGGATCCGAGAATTTCTGTATCTTGCAGTTTAGGCGATAGGCTGACAACCTCTCACTACAGCAACAAATCTATCTTAAATAACTTTGTCAGGCGTGGCGGAACGATCTTTGTTTAGATCGTTTACGCTCTGCCTACCCCGTAAGGGATGTAGGCGTGATTATATGTATCATCATCTCCCTAGCCTTATCCCGTATCTCACGGGGTCGGCTACCTAATCTAAGGGATTGAACGAGGGAACGAACGCAACCCAGAAGGGAAACCAGACCCAATCCTAGATTAAATCAGAGTTTTCAAGCCGCCAATGCTTGCACTGGCCTCTGATATGGCTTAACGACTAATATCTATGGTATTAAACGATATTAACCGGGACCAACGGCTTAACGTGCCTTCCGAAGCACGGAAAAAGCGCCGAATAAACGTACATATGAAATTCGAAAACCGAAAAACACATTAGTACGTGGTGGGATTCGAACCACGACCTCCCGCTCAGGAGGCAGCGGCCCTATCCACTACACCATCGGGCTCTCATAGCTCCCATTACGGCGTGATTATATGTATGTATGTATTTTATTATTTGGTTGGAAACTGTGACACGCGAGTTGTTCACGAAATAGGTACCCCCGCTAATGGTCTACACGCCTTGGTCTATCGATCCATTACTACACTGGCTAGCTCGTAGATATATTATACACTAGTACCTACATAGTTTATTCGCCTTCGCCTATAGCTCTATTTCCTTTTTGTTTATACAGGGTATTTTATACAAGGTGTTAAAAAATATCTGTAGAGTTAAATGTACCAGCTGCATTTCCTCCCGGGTATGCTGTAAAAGTCAGCTAAGGGATCCGAGGGTTTCAGTATATTGCAATTTAGGCGATGGGCTGACAACCTATCACTACAGCAATATACCTACAAATCTATCTTAAATAACCCTCAAAACTTTGTCAGACGTGGCGGAACGATCTTTGTTTAGGCCGTTTACGCTCTGCCTACCCCATTAAAGATAAAGGCGTGATTATATGTATGTATGAGTTAAAGGTGTGCTAGAGATAACATACAACTTTTACAACTATCCTTTCATTGCATTTAAACAGCGATCGATAATGCGAATTATTTAGGCCTAATCCTGATGGCTAATGCTATTTTTAGGAAATGTTGTAGTTTCTTTTGTTTCGTAGATACTCAAGTAGGATAGGCTTGTGTTTGGTATCGCAAAGTAGGCGAACTTTTGTCTAATACAAACTTGCGTCTAATAAAAAATATATTTTAAACTTTTCCACAGAGAATGCTGATCGACCGACTTATTGCAAGTAGATAGGTTTTTTAACACTGAACCAGCTTCAATCCGCTTTTGGGTCAGCTTGATAGCACTTACATCTTGTAGAGATGTTTATCTCATTAAGACCCCTCACCGCGAGCCAATTACTCAATTCATTACTTCTACAAAATCCTTAGGTCTAAATCTAAGAAAGTGACAGAGAATTGTTTTTAAAATGTCTTTATTTTGCGAGTTATTATTTTTTACCAGTGAGGGCGCCACCGCTCGCGGAGAGGCCTCTTAACAAACAGTCTGTAACAACATCAATTTTCCTATTATAAAGTGCCTAACTTGCTTTTTGCATGTTTCTGCTATGGCCAGGATATTACTGGCCTAGCCTTTCTGAATTCACTTGGCAAGAAAGTACCTAAGTAGGTAGGTACAAGTACGGTTTGAAATTATACTAGTAAAAGGCTACAGAATTGGCTAGGTGCCTGATAAATAAAGCAAATTATTAGTCATCCTTTCCTTTTGTTCTTTCAACACCTACTTATCCTTGGAACAAAGCTTCATTAACTGATGCACTTTGCATTTGCGCATGCACAGTATAAAGTACGAATACATTTACAAAGAGAAAGACAACTTATAGATAACTGATTTAATATTCATCATCTTCCTAGGCTGATACCGTATCTCACGGGGTCGGCTGAATGAGGGTACTGGTTTTTACACAGAGCGACTGCCATCTGACCTCCGCAACTCAGTACGGAAACCAGACCCAATTCAGATTAGGTCAGACTTTTCAAGCCGTCAATGCTCACCGGCCTCTGACATGGATTAGCGACTAATATCTACGGTATTAAAGTATTTTATCTGTGTTAAACGATATTAACCGTGAACAACAGCTTAACGTGCCTTCATAATCACGGAAAAAGCGCCGAAAAAACGCACATATGAAATTCGAAAACCGAAAAACACATTGGTACGTGGTGGGAGTCAAACCACAACCTCAGGAGGCAGCGGCCGTATCCACTACACCATCGGGCTCTTATTATAACTACAGAAAAAAATAAGATATTTTAACCAGCTTTCCGGACCACAGTTTCACCAGTTTACTCGAGTTTTCCTGTGGGAATAAGATTTCATGCGATAAAAAATAGCCTAAATTTGCTCGAAACCCTACAAACTAGTTGGTAGTCCATCCATCCATCCATCTACCTTCTTAGATAATACAAGGTGGCGCAAAAGAAATCACCCTATTGGAAGATGCTCTCATTTTTGCAAATGGCCGCCAATGTCAAATCTGTTTTGATATTTGTGGACTAGACAGATGCAGAATACAAGTGAACAAGCCATGGAGCGATACACTCCCCAAGAACGCGGAAAAATCGTGTCTATTTTTTTGAGTAACAATTCGTCTGTGGTGTTGGCGCAGCGCGAATTCCGTCGCCGATTCCCCGGCCGTCCGACACCGACTGCGCAAACACTGCGACGTTTAGCCACCAACCTTGAAGAGTATGGGACCACACGAGACGTTGCTAAGAGTGGCCGGCCCCGGAGCGCCCGTTCTGCCGAGAATATCGCCGCTGTAGCCGAGGACGTTGAAGTGAGCCCCGAAACATCGACCAGACGACGTGCCACGCAATTGGGCCTCAGCCGGCGGTCCTTGCAGCGAATTTTGGTGCGAGACTTGAAGATGTTTCCTTACAAAGTCCAGACCGTGCATCAGCTGCTGCCTGCCGACCGCCAAACGCGCGTAACCTACGCCCAAGCCATCCTCAATCTCGAGGAAGAATTGGACAATTTTTCGACCAAAATCATCATGAGCGATGAGGCTCATTTCCACCTCAGCGGTTACGTGAATCGGCAAAATTATCGCTTCTGGGGCACCGAGAATCCACGAGTGATGCACGAGGAGCCGTTACACCCGCTCAAAGTGACTGCGTGGTGCGCTGTTCACGCTGGAGGAGTCATCGGGCCATTTTTTTTCGAGAACGCCGCGGGTCAAACGACAACAGTGGACGGTGCGCGCTATAGGGCCATGTTGACCGAATTTTTTCTGCCGCAATTGGACGAATTGGGACTGGAGGACATGTGGTTCCAACAGGACGGGGCAACGGCGCACACTGCACGAGCCACAACCGACATTCTGAAGGCGGCATTTCCGGGTCGCCTAATCTCTCGTTTTGGCGATTTGCACTGGCCGGCCAGATCGCCCGATTTAACGGTCCCGGACTTCTTTTTATGGGGTTTTTTGAAGTCTCGTGTTTACGTCAACAAGCCTGAGACCTTGGAAGCCCTCAAAGACAACATTCGACACGAGTGCGAGAATCTGTCGCCCGAAGTTCTCGCCGAAGTGATGAAAAATGCCATAAAACGAGCCCGTATGGCAATCAATTGTAACGGCGCCCATTTGGCCGATATCATCTTCTCGACTTGACCAGTAAAATTCTAAAGGTGCAAATAAATATAATCAAAAAACAGATTCGAAGTTTTTCATTTAGAAAAAAAATGAGAGCCAAACAACATCGGATGACTTCTTTTGCGCCACCTTGTAGTTCCGGGTTCATTTCTAGATTGGCTTCTTTTTCATATAAAATATCTGTTATTTCCATTACTCCCTGAAAAGGGAAATCCTTGTTAGGAAGGCTATGACTGTGGCCGTTTACAATTGTTATTATTATTCCTGTAGGGTCGAGTGTCAGCTTTTGTAAATTATAATAGAGGCCATGAATGCACATTTATGTTATTTTATCAAGTTTGTGGTCGTACAATATTAATAGATGCACGTTTATAAATTCAGTCCAAAAAGCCCTGACTGCTGCTCCCAGTTTTTTAGTGGAGTAAACTACAATATTATCGTTCCAGATATCTAGAAGCTATCATACTCATCTAGACATCATCAGCCTGTATAAGTCCACTGTTGGACATAGTCCTGTCCCATGGCACGCCACTCAGCTCGGTCTTCAGCTGTTCTCATCCAATTTCTGCCCGATCTGATCTAGACATAGGTAGATAAAATAAAATAAAAACACTTTCTGTATGAGTTGACTGTACAGTAATCAATAACAGTACAAGGGGCCGTCAACCTCGAGTTGGTTGGGAAACATTCGATTTAGAAGCGTTTGAGTCGTCAATAACCATTGAGAAGCATCAAGTCGTAGTTTCAGTACGGTCAGTCACAAGCAAAGCCTATGCTTGTCAAAATAAGAAAAGCCTTATGCTTGTACTGTCTTAACAATCTAAAGATTTGAGTCTATCGAGCTCTCAATTTGAAGGTCGAAAGTTCAACGCCCGTTGTGGAGTGTACGCAGAAATAGGAAACACTTTGTGAGATTGTCTTAAGTTTGGTTGGAACATGGCTGACTGAATTACACATTCTGATTGTTTGACAAAAAAGATGATTCTGTGGTCCAGGATTTTATTACCAGTGATCTGTTCCTCCACGGAATTGCAATAACCTGTTCTCTAAAATCATACTTCATTCAATCTTTCATTGATCATACACACAGCTTCGATAAAAGGAGGCTAAATTCTGACTCATCTTTTGTAGGATTACCCTAAAATCTGATCTACCAGTTACAGAAGGCCTCCTATCTGAACTGAACTGAATATGTGATCGCTTGTATTTTCCCATTGCGCCATCAATTGTGCCCGATATCGCCAATTCATTGACTGAGTCAGTCACTAATGGAACTTGCCTACTTACTAGCATTACACTCTACAAACAAACACAATTTTGTTCTAAACTACACTGTATGAACAAATGAATGCAAAATAAATATTACAAGAGCCGCAGCTATATCAACTGTACCTTACGTTTTCGTTTTCAGTTGAAACTACAGAAAGGAAAACTGAAAAACTATCTACAAAAACAATTTTTGGAATCAATCTGAGTTTTTTTACTTTTTATTTTGTAGATAATTATATGATCTTCCTCTCACTGCGATATAAAATTGTTCAGCTATGAAAAGGAAAATCAGACGTCCGATAACTAATTAGCATGCGAATTTTACTCAGAGCACTAATTGGAATCGGTCATGTAAAACTTGAAACAAAGAGAAAGCGGATCGCACCAGGAAACCAGACCGAAGAATTAGCATTTATCTGAATGTGGGTCGTTAGTCTCAAGTTTATTGACTGACTGATTGCTAATTGCCGATGCAACTACCGAGGACGATCTTCATTGAGAACAAAAGTGTTTTACTTAAACTTTGCACTCGCTACTTGCCACGTTTTATTTAAGATACGTTAAGCAAATAAAAATAGCTATAATATTGAGATTTATGCGGAAGATACCTATGTTAAGATTGTTTCTTTCTGAACTATTCAGCGTCCTCTTTGAGGTGCTCTTAAGCTAAGCGTTTGCTTGAAAAATTACACGAATGAAAAGGGATCGGGAAAATTTAGGTACCGCATTCTACCTAGACTCGTGAAAAACAGTCGGTCTAACAAAAGTAGGTAGGTAAGGTATAGCAAACTACTCTCTAGCATAATTATTCTATCAAAACCATTTACTTTCTTAACAAAATCATACAGGGGAATTATTTCCGTGCTATTATGCCTGACACCAGGGCAATCCCGACACTGGCAGTAAACTGCGCAGTCGAGTGGCCGTTTAGCGCGCCACCTGATTGCCGCTCAATGTCGTCTGCAGCCAGCTTCCTCTGCAATTTCCGAGATAAGTCGACGCTTCCTTAGCGAAACTGCGAGCAGGATCCGGTCAGCGAAATGGTAATTCATTGTGGGCGATTCGTATGCGCACAAAGCCACTAAATCTTGACTTGAATGTGTCCATTTTAGTCGCCCCTCTCATTGTCTATCCTGAGAGAACGAAAAGGACGGCCACAGTTTTGGCTAAGATTTAGTTAACTCGTGCTCTCCACGAATCGAGAACATTGTCACTCTACGAAATTTAGAGAAAGAATAAACGAAGCTGCTAGGTCGAAGCAGCCAGTCATATTTTTTGGTTGTAGATCATCTTCTGATCTGCCACGCGTTTTTTCTGAAAAAGAGAAAACGCGGATATAATCGTAACATACTGTTCTCTGTCACATAATCGCAGTGTTGTAGGTAAAATCTAGGATGCTATATAGAAATCCAATACGATCCGTCAATAAATAGACATTAGTTCATTCCTTTAACAATAGTCCTCGTAGTCCTCCCACCAAGGATATTGTAGGTCCTGCCACCGATTTTCGGTGCGTGGACCTAAAATTGGTGGGACTGAAAGTAAAACTGCGCAGGACTAGTTTTTAACTGACTGCAAATTCTAAAAAAGGAGGAGGTTCTCAATACGGTTGTTGTTTTTTTAGTGCCCAAGTGTATGCGCTACACACAGGTGCACTCTCTATTTCTTCATTCACTTATTCTGATAGGACAGATTGACTGACACGACCAGAGAGATATCAGGCGTAGGACGGACCATTTACATGCCCATCCGACAGCATGGGTCATCTCACTTTTTGGACAATCAGGTGATCAGCCTGCAATGTCCTAACCAAACTAGAAACAACAACACGAAGTAATTGTCCCCCGCCGGAAATCGAACCCGGGACCTCCGGGTCGAGAGCCGATGGCTCAGACCGCTAGATCACGGAGGCATTTATTCCTTCACCTTACCTTTGTGTTGAGTGAGGTCAATCGATTACGTAACTCCTTTTGTTACGATGCCCTATTTTTGACACTTGTTTGGTCTATGAAGGCTTTCGAGCGTTGCCATAACAACCAAGACACTTTTCTATTACTAAAGAAAGCTTGTTTTATTTCGGTAGATTAGTAGTTTTAGTTAATTTAGGACATTTCCAGCGTATTTATAAAACATAATCATGGCGATTGCAACCCCACCGAATTTGTCTGCGCGAATTTACTATGGCCTGCGTACGGATATACAGTAAGTCAAATTCATTTCATATCATAACTAGATGAGGTGCCAACATTTCAGCATAATCAACAACATCAATAAATAAACAAATTAAATTACCTCTGTTGTCTGTGATGTTTATTACTGTTTTTTTTTTGGATTGTTCACATTTATTTTGGAAAGTAGCGTCTACATTGTCTTGACAGTGGTGGCGAAAATGCCTTATATAAGATTTTGCTCTGCGAACTCCGGAAGGGATAAAGGCTTGACTCTATGCACTGACTAAAATACTTTATGAACTATTTGAACCCCACTTACCAAAGACAAAGTACTATTGACCTTCAACCAGGTCAAAGGAAATATGCGATACCTTTGTTTACTTACTAGACTTTACTTACTCAACTTATACCGGGAGATGGCGTCCCGCAAACTAATAGGCGTTGCTCAGTGAACAACATTGAAAAACCTCCAACAGGATTTTTTCCAGGAAGTGAAAAAATTATGGCTTTTCCATACAAATTGACTAATCAAGGTGGTCATTTTGTATGGGAAAGTAATATTTTTTTTCGTCTCCTGAAATTATTTCCTGGTGATAGTTGCTCAGTGTCGTTGACTGAGCAACCCCTATCAGTTTGCGTGACGCTGTCCCTTACACCCAATATGTAACTGATATTATTGCATGCTGGATTGGGAGTGAGAGAAAAACATAGAATGTGCCAGTTGCATTTCCTCCCGAGCATGCTGTAAAACCAGCTAAGGGATCTGAGGATTTCAGTATATTACAATTTAGGCGATGGGGTAACAACCTGTCACTACAGCAATATACGTACAAATCTGTCTTAAATAACCCTCAAAACTTTGTCAAACGTGGCGGGACGACCTTTGTTTAGGTCGTTTACGCTCTGCATACCCCATTAGTGACAAAAGCGTGATTATTATGTATGTATTATTGCACAGATTCAATGCCCACTACCTGTCGGAGTCAGAGATCCTGTATCCTGCCGGCGGAGTGTTGGTGATACACAACCACCTGCAGAAGAAGCAGAAGTTCATCCGGCTCCAGGATAAGCACAAGCCCATCAAGTCTCTAATCCTGTCACCTAACAAGTAAACAAATTTTATTTAAATCACTTAATTAAATATCATATCCTTAGCTTACCCCAATCTGCCTTACCTTATGCACTCTCAATACCGTAGGTCAGCTGCAAGAGATTTCTTTTAGATATAAGCTGTACCTGTTGAGCTATTGTTTTTTTTATGTCTGAATCCTCTGTATGATCATGTGTGCAATAAACTGTTAAATAATAATGTAATAATTATTATAAATCGCGGTAAGAGCCCGAAGGTGAAGTGGATAGTATAATCCCACCACGCATCAATGTGTTTTGCGGTTTTCGAATTTCATATGTTTATTCCGTGCTTCGAAAGGCACGTTAAGGCGTTGGTCCCACGAAGCAGAGTTCTATAAGAGACCAGGATCAACTGTATCAGCCGCGACCACGACTGGAGTTGTTTAAGAGAAATGCTTATCATATGGCGATACTTGTTTATAAATCCCTTCCGAAGCATGTAAAAAGTATTCCTCTCCCATTGTTTAAGACAAAAATCACTGAATGGCTCTTAGAAAAATGTTATTACTCTCTCAATGAATACTTCAATGACAAAAATAAATAATAGAGTATGCCAATGTCAAATGTAATATAAAGTAATGTAAAATTTGCATGCCTTGATGGTAGGACATATAATACAAATATACCCATGTACCAACAATAATTTTACTATGTGCTTGCAAATAAATTATTATTTCATTTTATTTCATTATTTCTCGGTTAATATCGTTTAACACCGTAGGTATTAGTCGTTAAGCCATGTTAAAGGCCAGTGCTAAGAATTGGCAGCTTGAAAACTCTGCCTAATCTAGGATTGGGTCTGGTTTCTCTTCTGGGTTGTGGAGGTCAGACTAGTACCCTCGTTCAATCACCTATACCAGGTAGCAGACCCCGTGAGATACGGCATAAGGCTAAAGAGATGATGACTTAATTAAATCGCGGTACTCCACATGATGATGGATCACAATTGATATACGTACCACCCTCGGGCACGACTATACCCTGAATTAAGGACTTCATTAGACCACTTTGGACTCAGTGGGTACAAATTGTACGCAGGTGCGAGCAAATTTCCACGTGTTTTTCCCTTTACATTATTTAAATGCGAATGCCTATTATGTCTACACCTGTACAGAAAATCACGTCGATCAATTCTAGTTCTTTTATTAACCACTACAGTTACACATTGTTGTTTGAGACTGTGATAGTACTATTATATATTCTGTGAGTAATAAATCTAATTTCAGACGATGGCTTGCACTCAACGAAATAGTCGAAGAAGGTCAAAAACCTACCATAACAATCTACGACTTAACGACGTACAAGAGACGCAAAATTCTAACCGTGCCCTTCGAAACAACAGCGAATGAGTTTTCCTGTCTCCAGTTCTCTTTCGACTCGAAGTATCTAATAGCAGTGACTGGGGAACCGGACTATTATTTGTATTACTACAATTGGGATAAAGGCAAAGTGGAGAGTCACTCTAAAGCTCAGAATCCGAATGGAATAGGTAGCGTCACCAGTGTAAGTATAATCCACCTATTCCGAACGTTCCTACTGGTTAGGGAGAATGGAGTTTACCACCGTTTGTATGTTTTTCAGTAGATAAATCCCCCAGTAGAAATACGTGGAAGTGATATATCCACGTATCTCTAAAACGTCTTTGACACAGCACGAGCAAGCAGACAGTAGGCTGGTGGTTTCCTTCAGTACCAGTAGGTTTCCTGTGATTGTATTCGCAACTTGCATGCTTAACGTAGCGAGTACCATACTACAAAGTGTATATAATGCGTCACCGGACTAAAGGCGGGGAGTTGCTACACGCAATCTACACCTTTAAATGTAAGTGGCAACTGCCTAAGGGTGCCCACTAGGGCTCGAACCCCGGCTTTTAGCAGTGCCTTGAGAATTCCTTATCGGCGAAAACCTACCCAGAACGTGGCGGTATCGCCCAAATTGGGCAGCAAAAGAGGGACCTCCGCAACCCCGCCGGCGGGGTGCGCGGTTGTTAGAAGAGCTTGAGTGTGGCTCGACTTACGTTGGTAGCATTAATTGCACGAGTAATTGGGTCTTCGCCGTCGGTAAGGATCTAGCATGCTTCCTAATAATGCAGAGACGCCCATATCCAGTAGTAAAATGGTCTTTATGTCACAGGTGCAATGTAATCCCTCTGATGCTACGTTGATCTGCCTAACCGGCCCATACACGTTTCGAATTATGAACGTGATCGAAACTGTTTGGCGTCAATGGGGCTGGACTAAAGCCGAAAATGTAAGTATATATTTTTATACTAAGGTTGCCTGGTAGAAATTTTTGCTTTAGCAATAAGGCCAGTACAATATAGGCATATTGTACTGTCATGTTTGTTCCTTTTTATTTCTGTTGTATGTGTTTCTTTGTGCAATAAACAATTTTGTATTGTATTGTATACTAAAACACTAGTCTTCTGTGTAAAAGTCTATCAAGTAAAGTAATGATAAAGAATGCGTGAATATTTTCATCAAAGAAACGACGTTTGATTAAGATTAATGTTGTAAACAGTCCACACCTTGCTTGGGGTTAGTCCTCCCTTCACACCTTTTATATTTGCAGTTTCAAAACCAAGTTGGGCACTTTTATAATAAAAACACATGACGTACCCCTATAAAAATAGGAACCCTATACGGGTGTAAGGGAGAGCGTGCCGAAAACTGAAAGGGGTTGCACAGTCAATGAAAATGAACAATTATCACCAGGAAATTCTTTCAGGAAATAATAAAGAAAAGTCTTTCCCATACAAGAAAGACAATCCACGAATAAAATTACCACCTCGAACAGCAGAACCATTTTGTTAAATGGCTTACAATGAAACTGAACAACTATTTGACTGAGTAACCCCTATCAGTTTTCGATATTATGTCCCTTACACCCGATATACATTTATTTTTAACTAGGAGTTAAAGGTGTCGTTATGGCTAGCAATTACACTCCGCGTATTGGTCCAATGTAAGGTGTATGAAGTAAAGTTGACCTATTCTATAGTTACCCGCTTCGACGACAATTTTCGCTGCCGCTGGACATACATACATACATACATACATATAACCACGCCTTTATCCCTAATGGGGTAGGCAGAGCGTAAACGACCTAAACAAGGTTCGTTTCGCCACGTCTGAAAAAGATTTGAGGGTTATTTAAGTTCAATTTGTAGGTATATTGCTGTAGTGACAGGTTGTCAGCCCATCACCTCGTCGTCTCACCTCGTCTTGGAAAGGGCTATGCTCGGAGTTTCCCTCCGCGATCGAATCCGAAACGAGGAGGAGAACCAAGGTCACCGACATAGCTCGAAGAGTTGCTCAACTTAAGTGGCAGTGGGCGGGGCACATTGCTCGCAGGACCGACTCCCGCTGGGGTAGGAAAGTCCTGGAGTGGCTGCCTTGGCACGGTAGACGCAGCGTAGGCAGGCCTCCCACAAGGTGGACCGACGATCTGGTGAAGGTCGCGGGAAGCTGCTGGATGCAGAAGGCGCTAGACCGATCATCGTGGAGGTCCTTGGGGGAGGCCTATGTCCTGCAGTGGACGTCTATCGGCCCATCACCTAATTGCAATATACTGAAACCCTCGGATCCCTTAGCTGGTTTTTACAGCATGCCCGGGAGGAAATGCAGCTGCCACATTCTATGTTTTTCTCTCTCCCCCAGTCCAGCATGGCAGTAACTGGACGTTAGGAATTTTCACTAAGCGGCCTGACCACGCTTGTGGTAGCGTTCTTGTTAACACAGTTATAATTTCGGGGCCAGCTCGTGATTACCACCAGTATGTGGCTCACTTCGGATCGCATCATGTTCGGCACCGACAACGGCTTGATCATGGTGGTGGAAAACGGAGACCTGCGGCAGAACTGCATCTTTAAAGCTGACGAAGTTCAAGAGATGTCGCTGAAGAAGGCTGAAATTGAGTAAGTTTATACATACATATAATCACGCCTTTATCCCTAAGGGGGTAGGCAGAGCGTAAACGACCCAAACATAGGTTGTTCCGCCACGTCTGACAAAGTTTTGAGGGTTATTTAAGATAAATCTATAGGTATATTGCTGCAGTGACAGGTTGTCAGCCCATCGGCTTAATTACAATATACTGAAATCCTCGGATCCCTTAGCTGGTTTTTACAGCATGCCCGGGAGGAAATGCAGCTGGCACATTCTATGTTTTTCTCTTGCTCCCAGGACAGCATGGAAGAGTAAGTTTATCTGCATCATATTTTAAACATTGCACTTTAATTTTGTACAGCGGTCCCAAAAGATGCTTCCCATGTTCAAATCAAAGACATAAAAGGCTATGATGATGATGAAATTAAACACGTAGAAACAAAGAAGGCCAGCATCAGAATTTTGTACCTAAATGTAACTATGATGTTTTTTAAGTGTGTGACCTGAAAAGTTATGAAAGCCCTGTTCGGGTTTAGAACTAATGCTATTCGACTACAACCTTTTTCTTCAGGATCCCTGCATCAGAAGAAGGTAGTACTACCGCAAGTAAACAAGAGCTAACCAGTGAATCTTCTATCGCCGCACCGGAGACCTACCCTGTTACTAATTTTGTCAACTTTCCAAAAGGTAACAACAGTAAAAGATTTATGATCTAAATATTAAAAAAAATGGAAGCTTACAAGTTTGGGTGTTAACCTATCATCACCTCGTCTTATTCCGTCTCAGGCTCGGCTACCTAATCTAGGGGATTAACGGAGGGTACTGGTTTTTACGTGGTTTCACACAGCGACTGCCATCTGATCTCCGCAACCCAAAAGTGAAACCAGACCCAATCCTAGCTTAGGCTTGGTTATCAACCTGTATGAAATGCTAAATCTACACAAATTATGTTCCAGGTTTTGCGTATGTGCATGGACCCGGATATGTTCACGTATTTGAAAAGGAAACTCTACATCACTGGAGGAAGAGGAATGTTTATAGAATTAGTAAAAACTCATATAAGTAAGTAAAGAAGTACATAATAAGGAGCGAAAAGTAAAATAAAAATTAAAATGTGTGTAAATTAACGATGATGATGTAAAATCATCCATGTAAAGTTCGTTTTTTTATGTTTAGTTATCAATACCAATACGTTTTACGGACCATAAAAGGTTGTTTTTGGCAACTTAGCAGATTCCAAATTTCGGACTTGCAGACTATAATCATGTTACAAACATATTTTTGCCGTTGACTTTCTTAAAAGTTGTAAGGAAAAAATAGCTTATGGGCTGCAAACTTGGACGAATAATCCTCTGGACGCGTCACCTAACAAAAATGTATGAGAACTCGTTCAACCAAAACTAGGGGGGAGGGAGGTATGACAGATAATACCCGAACAGATTTAAAAACTACGCGCTTCCTAACATATTTGTTTATTTTTGACACTTTTTAAATATTCGGGTTGTATGTCTTTTTTGATCGTGTCATAGATAGTGTTGTACCCTAGTCGATAATCGATAAAGAATGAATGTTGAGTGAATGATGTTTCCTGAATCATAGAAATATGAAGACGTGTTTTTATTAAATTATTTTTGAAATAAAAGTAAAGTAAAATTTACAAATCGATCACTATTCATTGAATTTATACCATTATCGATCTATACACTAAGAAATCTCTAGAGGGGTCTTGTCTGTACTTTGAATATTTTCATGGAAACATTATTGCAATAGGCATTATAGCGATACCACCAACGCCTATATAATAAATTTTAAATATTTATCTGTCTATCTGTCTGTATCAACATGACGCCAAAACTACTGAATCGATTTCGATGGGAGTCTTTTTATTCAACTAAGTGACATTTGACTCAACAAAGGATACATATATCATACTGCCTTATTTAGGGGGTTGGCAGTTAATTGAATTTTGGTTGTATTTCAACCGATTTTGATGCATCTTTTTTTTTCATCCAAAAATTTTGTAGACTCAAACATAGATTTCATCACGCTACACGTAGCTCAAGTTACGACTTGGGGAAATGAATAAATTGTATTTTGGGTTTTGACTTGGAACTAAATACACATATCTATTAAGCTACGTGGCTTCGATTTAAAAAATGTACCTATTCATTTACATACTATAATAATTAGTCCTCCCACCGATTTTCGGTGATGACGGCCAATCTCCCAGGGATTGGCCAACTGCACAGGATCCGTTTTATAGTGCCTAAGTGTTTGCACTACACACAGGTGCACTCTCTGTTCCTTCAATCTCTTATTCTGATGGGACAGATTGACTGACACGACCAGAGATAAATCAGGCACAGGACCAACTATCTACATGCCCATCCGACAGCATGGATCATCTTACTTTTCGGACAATCAGGTGATCAGCAATGCAATATCATAACCAAACTAACAACAATGCAAAGTCATTGTCCCCCGCCAGAAATCGAACCCGGGACCTCTGGGTCGAGAGCCCATGGCTCAGACTGCTAGACCACAGAGGCAGGAGCTTTTTAAACAAAGAACAGCATAACCAACATTGTTAATGACTACCACGCGTACTAAGAAGTAGGCATAATTAGTTGTAAATGAAAATAAAAAGTCACGCAACCACAGATGAAGCTTGTACCAGTCAACAGATCACAAAATATTAGCGTTGTCCGTTCAAATGTGTTTGTTTTTCTTAGACCTACGACATGCCGGCGACGATACAGTAAATAATTCCTATCGATATCGTTCATCGATTGTGTCACGTCTCTAGATTAACAAAAATGAATGAACGAATGGAAAAAATACAATTATAATCCGACTCATTAGAGAATGACAACATACTATTTTACATGCATTCAGAACCCTGGATGTTTTATTGGGTCGTATTATTCACTCCTGTCACCGCGAATTTTATTCATTTTAGAAGAAAATAACAAGAAATATTGATCTAAAATACAATTGCATATGAAAAAAAATATTACTGATTCGATTACTATAAGTTTTGCTAAACAAAACAGCATATTTCACCATTTTCAAAGGTATTTTTCCTCCTCGAAATTTGAAGCCACACTGACGTTGGTAGTTTGTTTACTGTGTCCAAATTTCACACTATCGGTCTAGAGGGGTAAGGAGTAAAATGTCATAATTGCACGTCCAGAGGTTGTTTCGTCCAAGGCTGCAAAACAAGTTGGTATCGATAACTCAACGTTAAATAAAATAACTTTACATATGTATACATCCCATACACGAGCTATTTCGATCTCATAGGCACACACGAGAATATCCAATATGGTCTCCTCTCGATGCCATTCAACACATCACGGTGGATCCTAACCAGGAAACGTTGCTCATCACAACTCTGAGGAAACAACTGTACTACGTCAAGTTATTCGGACTTCATATGCTACAGGTCAGATTTTAAAAAATGTATCTTGGAGGTTTCTAAAATAGCCTCAACCTTACTATAATATGTACTCGAGCACTGTGACTTCCGAGCTGACGTGGTGTACCTGTATACTGCGCGCACTGCAGCTACTTGGACCCACCAGTGAGGGTTTATGAGCTGCCTGCTCCTGGCGATGCACTACTCTCACGGGAAGAGTCGGCTAATATACCTAACGAGAATGACACCCCACGACACCCCAGAAGGCAAAGGGAAGGCACCTGCCTTTTCTTTCCTTCTTTTCATTATACTCTTAAAAATGCTTAAATGTTACCACATTGTAATATCCTTAATACTTTTTTTTTCCGCGCTGGCTTCGCTACAGTAAACATTGTTTTTCAAACGCTCCGTAATAAATTGCTCAAAGGTGGTACAAATCTTCCGTTTTCATAATAAAACTTTACTAACATAGAGTTTAAGGTGCATGTAAACAGATTGTGGTGTTATTTGTGCAAAACAGAAGCTATTTGAGTGACAATATTGGTGAGAAGTGAAATAATTTCTGCGTTGCGTTGCACGGCCATCTTGGAGGTCAAGGTTATTCACACCGTACGCCCGCGCGCGCTGTGCATAAATTATACAAAGTAATTTTCGACTTTATTACCGTGTGTGTGCATGCATATTGGACTGTCACGTTTTTGTGGGTTTTGGATTCATTTGACTAACTCTACTAATACTTACTGTTGCTGATACCTAATACTTAATACTTAGATTAATCAAGGTGGCGCTGGCGCGCTCACCACCAGCGCCAGCGCCACCTTGATTAATCTAAGACTTAATAACTACCTAATCATGAATTGTATGGCATGTACCTAACGCCAAAATTGATCGTGGCTACCTTCTAAACTGCAGCCGCTGTCATGGGGCTTTTCACCATAACTGCGTAAACATCGATTCAGCCAAGTTTCGAGAAAAACAGCATGAATTGAAACGTACATGGCAGTGCACTAAATGTATGCCACCTGTAAAGAAAAATACCCCGAACAAACAGAGACCTGAAGATGCTCCTTTGGGGACCCTGAGTAACACGACAGAACCAGTCACTTATAAACAAATGGAACAACTTCTAGATTTCAAGCTGAATAATGTTCTCGATGCCAAAATGAACACCATGTTTGAGAGAATGGATAATCTGGTTGCATCTGTAAAAAGAGAGCTAAGAGCGGAAATCGAGAGTTTAAAACAAGACTTCAGTCATACCACAGACTTTTTATCGGGCGAGCAAAGAGACCTTGATTCGCGCCTTAAAGATGCCGATCATAAAGTACTCGAACTTGAAACTGAAAAGTGTATTCTCCAGTCGGAGGTTCAAGATCTCAAGCGGCGTGTCGTAGGTATGGAGAAATTTTCACGCAGTCGTAATATTGAAATCCAGATGGTACCCGAAAACCGCAGTGAAAATTTGTTAAACATCATGAAGTTGTTATGCGAGGTCATCAAAGCTCCGATCACTATCGCTGATATCCATTCCGTGCGCAGAGTAGCTAAATTGAACCCAGACTCTGATCGTCCCCGTACAATTCTCGTAACTCTACCTTCTGAACGTTTTCGTGACAACATGATTTCCGCATTTCGTCGTTACAATAAGGAACATAAAAACGGCCCACTTAACGCCTCGAACATCGGCTGCTCCGGTCACAACAAGTTATACATAGTTGAACACTTGTCACCCGAAACAAAATCTCTACATGCTGCCGCAAGAAAGCGTGGTGCCGAACTTTCATACAACTACGTGTGGGTGAAATACGGAAATGTTTACATGAGAAAAGACGATAACTTGATAGATCGTTTAGTAAATTGTAATACCTACCTATGTTTATTCTCTTCTTTACGTTTTAAGCAACTATTTGGTAATTTTTCTTTTTTCTAATTATGGATATATTTTATCAAAATGTAAACAGAATTCGTTCAAAAACTATTGATGTATATTTAAGTGTACTTAATTGTTCTTATGACATTATTTGTCTTACAGAGCCTAATTTAAATTCCTCGGTCTATGACAGTGAGTTTATTGATTCGCGATATAATGTTTTTCGCAGGGATCGTGAAAGTTCTCTGTCACAGAAATCTGAAGGTGGCGGTGTATTAATTGCTATTAAAAAGAACCTGAATGTTATACGTCAAACTGGATGGGATAGTGTATATGAGGATATTTGGATAAATGTTTTACCGAATTCTAACTCTGGTCCACGTATTAATTTGTGTGTTTGTTACCTACCTGATTATTTGAAGAAACAAGAAGTTAAGTTAATTCATGACAAGTTACAAAGAGTAATTTTATCGGAGAATAATAATAATACAGTAACACTAGTGGTAGGTGATTTTAATATTCCTTACTTACAATGGATATCAGCGGGTAATAATAATAGATTGAACCCTATTTCAATCACAGCTCCAGATTTCAGAGCATTTTATTTATATGACACATTGGCACTTTGTAATCTCTATCAATTTAATAGCATAGTAAACGCAAAAAATAGAACCCTAGATTTGGTTCTGTCTTCTAGTGACAGTATTATTGTCAAACAAGATTGTCCTTTATCAAATGAAGATAGTCATCATCCTCCACTATTAATACAACTGAACATTACATCAACTATTAAAAATATCAAGCCCAAAAAACAAAAGTTGTTAAATTTTGAGAAATGCGACTACATTAGCATTAAATCAGAACTAAACGCAATAGATTGGTGCTTCTTAAAATCATTACCAAATATAGATGTAGCGATTGAGGAATTCTATAACATTGTCAAAGGTGTTCTGAAACGTCACACTCCTCTACGTACAAGTAAATCTAATGATTTGCCTTCTTGGTATTCACCTACTCTTAGAAAGTGCCTTGCTGAGAAAAATAAATATCATAGACTCTACAAACTGTATGAAAATCCCCGCGATTATGACACTTTCTCTTTACTTAGAAAACGTTCTCAAGCACTAATTAGTTCCTGTTATGACGCATTTGTAAACTCTATAGAAAATTCACTTACCGATGATATCAAACCTTTTTTTAGATTCATTAGCAGTAAAAAAAATAACGCTAACAGCATCCCACAGAAAATGTCTTTCGGTAATAAAACAACTTCAGATTGTAAGGGGATTTGTGAACTTTTTTCAGACTACTTTGACTCCGTTTATGATAAATCCTCCTATAACTTTTCCGAATCTAACGTTTCTCATTTACCTTGCAATGCATCTCTATCAAAAATTGTCATTTCAACATCCGATGTTCGTAAAACTTTAAAATCTTTGGATCCGAAAAAAGGCCCAGGTCCAGATGGTTTACCTGCTAAATTTCTTAAAGTATGTGCCTCAGAGCTATGTTTTCCATTAGCCTTACTTTTTAATCTATCACTGGATTCTGGAAACTTTCCAAAGATCTGGAAAACTGCCCATATAGTGCCTATTTTCAAATCTGGTGATAAAACAAATTGCTCTAACTACAGACCCATCAGTATTCTTTCTAGTATTGCTAAAGTATTTGAATGTGTAGTATATAGTCGATTTTATCATCATTTTAAACCCCTACTTTCAGATAACCAACATGGGTTTATTAAAAATAAATCTACTGTATCAAATTTACTTGAATTTAAAAATTATCTCTGTTCATCTTTTGCTAATGGCGGTCAAGTAGATGTCATATACACGGATTTTCGTAAGGCATTTGATAAAGTAAATCATTCTCTTCTTTGTTTAAAACTAGCAGCTTATGGTATTCATGGTTCATTACTACGGTGGGTTCAGTCCTATCTTTTTAAAAGAAGTCAGCTCGTTTCACTAAAAGGTCATGTTCCTGATGCAGTTGAAATAAAATCTGGTGTCCCTCAAGGATCCCATTTAGGACCACTCTTTTTCATCGTTTTCATAAACGACCTAGCTGGTAAACTGAACTGCCCAAACTTACTATATGCTGATGATCTAAAGGTGTTTAGTAATGTTAATAACAACTCGGACTGTCTCACCCTTCAAAATGATGTTAATACTATATATAATTGGAGCATAGAAAATTGCGTGATACTTAATATAGAAAAATGTTATGTCATATCCTTTACGAAAAAAAACCATAAGATAAATTTTGTATATACCATCAACAATGATTTACTTGAAAGAAAAACCGTTTTAAAGGACTTGGGGGTCTTGTTCGACGATCAACTGTCTTTTAGGGATCACTACAAATATATTACCAATAGAGGTTTTCAACTTGTCGGGTTTATAATGCGGTCCACTAAAGGTTTTAAACGCCCATCTACAATACTAACACTTTATTACAGTTTAGTGAGAAGCATATTAGAATATGCTGCAGTTATTTGGTCTCCTTGTTACCTAGTTCACGATAATAGTATTGAAAGAGTGCAGAAACGTTTTCTACGAATGCTTAGCTTTAGATATCATTTTGGTCGAACTCTATTTCACTACACCAATAGATTGAAACAGTTCCATATTACTTCTCTCTCTGTCAGACGTAAACGAACAGATTTAATATACTTACACAAAATACTTCACTCAATACTCGATTCCTCATCCCTGCTTTCTCAATTAAATATTAATACTGCTCATAACCTCCGTAAACCCAGAACCTTTTTGCTCCAAACATACACCAATAATACTTCCTACTATAATCCAGTAGTTAGAATGTGTCGTCTCTACAACGAGACATCTTCTCAGCACGAACTTGATATTTTTGATTCACGGCCTTACACTTTTAAAAAGGCTGTTACAGATATCCTCAAATAGACTCCACCAAATGTAAAATACCATCCAATTGTAAAATATTTACTTTTTAAATATGATTTAACCAAAAATTTTTTTTAACTATAATTTTGTTTTGTAAAAACTGTTTATTGTAACAACTTTATCATGCTGTGTAAACACGCTTAGGGTATCAATCTAGTTAAGTTAAAAATGTATAGTTATCTCATTCATGTATCGATTGTTACCTGTTGTGTTTTCCAAATAAACTAAAATAAAATAAAATAAAAAATAAAATATTACAATGCATACATTTAAGCATTGTCACATAATATATAGCGTGTAAGTGACAGCGTCCCGCAAACTGATAGGGGTTGCTCAGTCAACGAAACTGAACAACTATATGCAGGACTTCTTTTCAGGAAATTAAAAAAAAAAGCTTTTCCATACAAATTGACTGATCGAGGTGGTCATTTTGTATGGCAAGGTCAATTTTGTTTTTATCTCCTGGAAGAATTACCTGCTGCTAGTTGTAAAGTTACGTTGACTGAGTAACCCCTATCAGTTTGCGGGACGCTGTCCCTTTCACCCGGTATAATACTACATATAGTCCGATAGCGCTAGGTTTTGAAGTTTCAAAACTCTTAAAGTTTTTTGTTTTTTGCATACAGTTTCCGGACCATTTGCCCAACCTAATACATTATTTTGTGTCATCCTAGGTACTTGCATAGGTAGAAATTTAGGTATTTGTCTTTTCGATCAGTATTGGACGAAAAGATAATTAGAGATGCAAATATTACTTTCATGGTAATAACGAGATAGTTATTGATATACATAGGCATTTTGTGCCATATATGTCCACGAGAATCCTAATATTTAACCAGTACCTAATACGGCACCAACTAGCTCTAAAATAATATTACAATAGGTAAAATAGGTGTTACGCGTTTCAGAATACTGATATCTGTTGTTTAAAATATTTTGTGTCGAATTCATCCACGACGTATATAGATATATTTTTTTTTCATTACTACAGCCTGTAAAATCCACAAAAGAAATGGCAAGTTATTAGAGTTTATGTGTTCTTTGTTATTATGGTGTAACAAAACACTATTCATAATTTGTGTTGTTTTTATCCACGAACTTCTAATATTAGGTAGGTAGGTACCTATATAAGAATGGCGAGCGCAGGGACCATCGAGCGCGCGGAACATCGTGCGCGGGCGCGGGCGGCGGGGGGCGCTGGCCAGCCAAAAGCACGGACGCGTGTATTTCGTTTAGATTCAGTCTTCTTGGTGCAAGTTGCGACAAGCAATTAGTAAAAGTTAGTTATGAAACTGTGACAGACTTCAATGGAAATCGAAATTGAGTTATTACCCGACCGGACCAACGAAGAATAATGAGATTTTTGTTCGTTTTTTACTGTAGATCACGCCTGTTTTTACTAAATTGTTACTCCTGTGTTTGTTTTTTCGTAATTCTACACTGAGATCTCTTATAGGTACCTTATTAAATCAAATCCGAAAAAAATACATGTCACTCATCAATCATCATTAAAAAATACATCAGGACTAAGTAGGTATGTACCAGTGTTGTTGCAATAACGATAGTTTCACAATGGATAGTTGACCTTGAAAAAAAGTATAAGTAGACTATCGCAACAAAACTAGTATGTGCTAAGTGATATTAAGGTAAAGATAGGTAGGTATTTGTTTGATACACTTCTTCTTCTCTCTTACTGTCATAAAATCTTTCGTTTGCAAAGTAAGGTAGGTATGTTTCATTCCACTGCATGACTCGGAGAGCCTGCGGGAGGGAGGGTATAGGTGAGGGGCGGGGCTGAAAGCACGCTTAGCGGCTTTCGCGCGCACTCAGTTGCCACTTTGATCTCATACTTACATACATACACGTTCATCATACTTAGGTATTAAGTAATAGAAACTGTTTTTTATGTTAAAGCTTATATTTAATGCAAAAACCATAAAATAGTCTTAGTTTTTGGAATAAAGTATATACATATAGCTATTTATAAACATCCGTTTCTCCCCGGCTACATTCGCCCAAAATGGTTTTTAGCCGATTTCGACGTTTGAAACCGCTTAGTTGAACCGGCTTTACATCTATAGTAGTGGGTAAAAACCCATTCAATCCATCCGGGTTTAAACCGGGTAATAACCCAAATCACCCGGTTTTAATCCATTATCAACCAATTTTTGGGGTTACATACATACTATCACGCCTGTATCCGTAATTCTTCTTCTTATCGTGTCGATGGAACACGTAACTATCACAATGTGGCGGCCCAGAACGTTGCCACTTGAATTGCGGATCGGCTGGCGTTCATTAGATCCGCTTGCGTGCAGGTATTAGGGCACGCAGGACACGATGTCAGATGTGCCATTGTTTGAATTGCACCGCAAACACAGTCGACCTCGGAGTTTCCCGAGAATCCCCACCTGACCATGTTATCTTTGCTTCTGCCGACCTGAGACCGAAGTCTATTTAAAGACTTCCAGATCGGCCACGGCAGTTCATGCCCAGGAGGCAGATTCTCGGAAAGCGGGACAAATTGGGCAGGTAGAGAAACTTTTTCACGCCAAAGGTTGCACCTGGCTTGTGCGGGTTCGATGGTAAGCGGAGTGACGCACTTGAAAAAGTTACGGCGGCTCTTCAACCTTTGAGGCACAGGATTGTAGCCGTGCAAGGGGTGTCGTAGGTCACGGTCTGCGTTGGCCATTTCAGTGGAACTAGCCACAGCCCTGCGGACATCTGGCGGTGCTATTCCAGCCAGTGGGTACAGCATTGAAACCGGGGTCGGTTTGAGACAACCAGTAATAATCCGGCAGGTGTCATTTAAAGCTGTATCCACTGACTTGGCATGAGCAGAGCGGCCCCATACAGGGGAGGCGTATTCGCTAGCTGAGAAGGCAAGCGCTAGCCCTGTCGTCCGCAGCACGCGCGGCGTAGCTCCCCATTTGGTGGTAATAAGGCGACGAAGCAAGTTGTTCCTTGTGTGCACTTTTTTCTTGACGTTTTCGCAGTTTTTACTGTAAGTAAGGGATCTATCAAGGGAAACGCCAAGATACTTTGGGAAGTCACCGTGCGATATAGGTACCCCCTGCCACACAATGTTGAGCTTACGTTTTGCTTCTCTGTTGCGTAGGTGGAATGCGCAAGACTCCGTTTTACTAGGGTTTGGCTTCAGTGAGTTCACCTCGTAGTAGCTGCTCAAGTCGTTGAGAGCTGCAGTGAGATTAGCCTCGACTTCCTCAAACTTGGAGCCTTGGGACGTTAACGCCAGATCGTCTGCGTATAAGAAGCGGGACGTATTTATGCTCGACGGTTGGTCGTTGGTGTAGATGTTAAATAGGAGCGGCGCCAGAACACTGCCCTGAGGAAGGCCGTTCCTTTGTGACCTCCAACGACTTTTGTCAGAGAGAAGATGCACCTGAAACCGACGGTTATGGAGGAGTTCTCGGAGAACCATGACGAACTTACGATCACCAGTCATGGTGTCCACCTTCCCCAACAATCGGTTGAGGTTCACCGTATCGTAAGCTGCAGAAAGGTCAACAAATACGGCGCCTGTTATCATCCCTGACTCAAAACCATCTTCAATATGTTGCGTGAGCTTGAGGACCTGGTTGCAGCATGATTTGACTGGTCTGAAACCTGCTTGCTCTGGGATTAGTTTAGGGTCGATAAAGCCTGTGAGTCGGGACAGCAGCAATCGCTCGAATAGCTTATATGTGTGGCACAATAAGGATATTGGCCGAAAGCTTTTGGGATTGTCTGCTGGTTTCCCTGGCTTCAGTATCGCTATGACCTTTGACTTTCTCCAGATGCGTGGTATTTGAGCAGATTCCAGACAGTTGTTGAACAGCTGCAAAAGCCAGGATACAGCAACCGGCCCGAGACGTTTTATTTGCTCCACAGAGATGTTGTCTATTCCCGAGGCTTTACCGCATTTAAGATGTTTAATAGCTACAACAACATCAATTAGGCTAAAGGGCGTACTAATTTGGTTGGACGTGCCCGTAGAGTTGTTTAGGGTTGGGTATTTTGCAGACCGGCCCAATTTGCCATTTAATAGGAGTTGGTGTGCTATCTGGTTGGCGGTAACCTGGCTGGGGGATAAGGGTGGAGGTGGATCATTAGTGAGCCTGCGAATCGTAGACCAGGCTTTTTTACTGTTGTGAGTCATGTCGATGTTGGTGACAGTGCTGATCCACGCTTCGCGACGGTTTCCGCTTATTTGCGATAACAGTTCCTCACCAGCCAATGTGGTTTCCTCGGAAAAAGGGTCATTATTGTACATAACCTCGTACCTTTTTAACAGCTCTGTGCAATCGTTTGTAAGGCCGGGGATATGAGATGTTCGGCAACCTCTTGGGATACATTTGAAGGATGTTTTCGCAACTACATCAATGAACATGTATCCGTAATAAGGTAGGCAGAGCGTGAACAAACCAAACAAAGGTCGTTCCGCCACGTCTGACAAGTTTTGAGGGTTGTTTAAGATAGAACTGGATATTGCTGTAGTGACAGGTTGTCAGCCCATCGCCTAAATTACAATATACCCTCGAATCCCTTAGCTGGTTTTTACAGCATACCAGGGAGGAGATGCAGATGGCACATTCTACGTTCTTCTGTCGCTCCCAGTCCAGCATGGAAGCTTTTTGGGGTTACAACCGGGTAATAACCCAAATCACCCGGTTTTAATCCCTTATCACCCAATATGTCGGGTGAAAACAAGGGTCAATAGTCGATAAAAGCTATGGAAACTCCGCCAATTTTAAAGGTAGGATCTTCCAATTTTGTGTTACTACTCTTACTCTACTCTTATTCTATTACTCTTCTTCTTCTCCTAAGCCTTCTTCCTATTATCTGGGGCCGGTTTTCCTTGTCTGCCTCTTCCATTTTTGTCTATATTGTGCTGTTTTGGCGTCTATGTCGGATTCTTTCAGGTATTTTTGTACCGTCATCAGCCAAGTGGCGGGGTGTCTTCCGCGGCGTCGCGTCGTGAGTAAGTTTAGGACTATTCGTACCATATGGTCCTTAGGGCGCCGAAGCACATGTCCTTACCATCGTAGGCGTCGTTCTTCGACCTTGTCTATAATTGGGTCAATTATTTATCTTCCTCTGATGTGGACATTGCGAACTTTGTCCAGCAGTGTGACACCCACTGACCAGCGTAACATGCGCATTTCTGTAGTGTGAAGCTTTGACAGGTGTTGTTTAGTAGATGCCCAACATTCTGTACCGTAGAGGTCTTATGGCCGTTTTGTACAGTTTGCCTTCAAGCACAGCTTGGACATTCCTACCTACCATGTCATTTCGACAGACGCCATGTTGCACTTGGCATGCGTGTGTAAGGGTTGACAAATTTTGTTATACCGGTCATAATCATCACTTGATAAACCAACGTTTTAAAGTTGTTCACTGTAACTGAATATTTAGAATAGATTAGGTTCCATATTTTGTATGTATTTACTTACCGTCTGTCATCACTGTGGAATCTAAAAAAGTTCCTGTTGGAGTCATCTCTTGTAGTAGAAAGACATCCGTACACAGAACAGTACCTAACCATCTTTGGAACACAAAACTTGAATTTTGCCGTTACACCGGGAAACATGCGTGCGCCATACCCGCTAAGCGTAAGCTCAATGTGGTCCACAATCCAGCGCGGAGTGTGACGTATGTCGGACAGGGGAAGGGAGGTAAATGACCATTCTGTATGTAATACTATTATATATTCTGTGCTTTAAGTTTAATGTGCATCTTCTTGTCACACATTACACCTGTGAGTTGTCTCAACTTCATCCATCCCGTAGTTGTTCTATGGGTTACATCTCGCTCAATTTTTCCGTCATTGCTAATGATTGATCCCAAATATTTATGTATGGACGCCCCGTCTATGAAAAGTTTTATCTGGCTCATGTCCGTGTGACCATCAAATATACACGACATATGCTCTGTCTTTTTGCAACTAATCTTAAGACAATTATCTTCAAGTGACTTCCGCCAGAGATTGAAATCAGTCTGTAGGTCTTCCACTGAGTCTGATATCAGAGCAACGTCATTTGCATACAGTATTATTCCATGGTGTTCCATGGTACAGGCAGGTGATCGATACCGTTCTAACGTACGCACGTACTTCTTTGCACTTCTACTATTTGAAGAGATTAAAATGATTTTTTTGCATTTATAAGTTGTAACTTAGTATCAATTTAACGGCCTACAAATTTGCTATTCAACGGTGAAAATAGTTTTTCAATTGGAACAAGGACTGCTGAGATATGAAGAAAAATATTTTAAATTAAATCTTCAACGGCGCCGGACCTGACCTACAACAACAAAGCAGACCTCATCGTGCATCGCCGAGTGTGCTCCCGAGGACCAACGAGTGAGCGGGGTCAACGACCGCCCTTGGCCGCCGGACGCAGGAGCGTAGCAAGCACATAGCAACGTGCGTAGCGGCGTCGTAGAGGACTGCTACGCTGCTACGGAACAAACTGACGCATTACTTGAAGATCCATCGATAGCCAGGTTAGTGCTACGCGCCGCCAAACACATAGTAATATTGGAACCTGAGAAAATCAAGTTTCTTTTTGGACATTTTCTGTGCTTTGCTTTACACCGATTACTATTACTACGAAAGATTAGAAACATCATCTATAAACCACGGAACTCTCAACCTTTCAATATAATGGAATCAAGTAGTCACAAGGACGACAGTTCAGCCGCTAGCCGCAAGGTGGCAGCACTTTGCATCAAGTGCAACAGTCAAGATGATAAGAAAGCACTGTTATCATGCTCACAATGTAAAAAGGTTTTCCATTTTGATTGCATAGGCTTCTCAGAGAGGGTTTATAGGCTAATGGATAAATCAAAAAGGGACAACTGGATGTGCATAATATGTAAGCAAAAGGTACAGTTGGGTGCCCAAAATTTGCCTAAATCTCAACAATCAAATAAAATTCAAAAAACGAAAACTCTTGAGTCCATCAAAGCGGACCAAAAAAAACCTGAATCAAGCCCTACTATTCAAACGTTTTCAACAAACTCGCCACTGAAAAATCCCATCCGTGAGCCTTCAGATGCGTCAGGAGATAACGATAGAACTGCTCTTCACACATCTCACTCGTCATCAACAAGTGACACATCAGAAGATCAAAATATCACGACATTAGGAGGTTTTTCTCTGACTACAGACATAATAAACGACGAAAATTTATCTGTATCAGTAAAAGAAAAAGGTTCACAAAATGACAGCCAAATCGATTATGTAACACAGAGGAAAATGAGAATTCATTTTTCGCAATTCAGCCTCGACGATTCATGTCTTTCCTATAACTATACTAAAACACCTACATTGGAAGATGCTAAATCAAGACAAAAAATGTATGACTTAAAACATAATCTTGATAAGGCAAATAAATACATAGATCAACTACTACTCGAAATGGTGGACATAAAAAAGGAAAATGAACGATTAGAAAATCTTACCAACAGTTTAAAAAAAATATGCTCAGATACAGAAACACCTTCTCCAGGAATACGTAATCATTCTTTTAATAACAATGAACAACTACCAATTACCATGGTCGATGCCAGTATATCGAAGCGATTTTTTTTACCCACGAGTACACCTCTAAAATACACCACTAAAAACGCATCAACTCAAACTCACGAAGTTGAAAAAACAAATAGAGCACCAGTACTTAAAACATCTCAAACAAACAACAAAAAAAAGAAAATAAAAAAACTGAGACAGAAGATACAAAAAATGGTTACAAACTTAGCAAAACTACGAACCGAGAATGACAAATTAATCACAGAAATAGAAAAAATTGTTTTAAAAAATAAGCATATTGTAATCGACTTACCTTATGACGAAGAAGTAGCCAAAAACAGCCTACATAAAAATAAAATATGCATATTAAGCACAAATAAAAGAAACAAAGTATTACAAATTGCTGAGAATATTTTTGCAGATAAATACCAACTTTGTCACTATCTTATGCCAAATCGTGGAATAAAACAACTATTAGACGAAATAACACACAAAATATCAGACTTCACTATTACAGATTACTGCATTATTTTATTCGGCGAAGAAGATTTTTATTCATCAAACAACTACCAGGATTTAGTATTATACATACGAAAGGCTTTACAACATATTCGGCATACGAACATATTAATCTGCTCACCAACTTACAAGTGTGAAAGATATGCTAACATGTTTAACTGGAGAGTAGAAAACTTCAATAAACTACTTTATCAAGACTTCACATCAGATGAGTATGCATATCTGATAGATTCTAACCTAAACTTAAAATATGATGAAACTATGTTTCACCAACGCACTGGAAATTTGAATAACCTTGGTATAAAAACAATTTTTGATACTGTTTCTAAAATAATAACAAAAAATGAGGAATGGTACTATGAATCAACATATTGTGAGCGTGAACGTCAAAATCAAGAAATTAACTCTAGACAGATAAAAAATCAAAAAGAATTAAATATTCAATTAGAAAACAGTAAACCACTGGAAAACGAAGAACAATTAAGCGAAAACCAACAAACTCAAGAACAAATCCAGTTTTTTCGGTAGTAACGAGAATGTGTTTACTATATTACATTTTAATATTCAAGGTATAAAGTCAAAGATAGATGAACTTGAAATTTTAACATGTCAGAAAAATGTTGATGTTTGTTGTTTTAGTGAAACTTTCTTAAAAGAAACTAATGTGTCTATTATGCAGATAGATAATTATAAACAAGCTGCTAGTTCATGTAGATCAAGACAAAAATGTGGTGGTGTAGCTATTTATGTAAGAAATTCAATCAATTTCATGAATCTGAAATGGGTTTCAGATATGTACATTGAAAAACATTTTGAAAGCTGTGGTATTCAGATTCCAGAACTAAATTGTATAATTATATGTATTTATAAATCCACAAGTGGTAACTTTGATATATTTATGTATAATTTTGAATGTTTGTTAAATACACTGGTAGCTAAGAAAAGAAATTCCTCAAAAAAGGTCTTTATTGTAGGAGACTTCAATATCGATGTTCTTGTAGAGAGTGATAATGATAAAAAACAATATACAAAAATAAAGCAAAAGAAGGAATTTCTCAGTACTATGCAAGCTTATAAGTTTCATCCGACGATTTCGGAGCCGACAAGAATCACTGATCATTCTGAAACTTGTATTGATAATATTTTGACAAATATCAAAAAATATAAAGTTGAAGTTTTAAAATTAGAATATTCAGATCATACAGCACAACTAATATCAATTCCAACAAATGTATCTTTTCGTCAAAACTACTGGTATGTTCACAAAAGAAATCCAACGATGTATATCGAGATATTTGTGAAATATGTATCAAAAATCAACTTTAGTAATGTATACCAACAAAAGGACCCAAATTTAGCATATAAACAGTTTATGGAAATATTTAATCTATTATATGAACTTTGTGTGCCCATAAAAAAAGTCAAAATTACTTATAAGAGGCAGCCAAATTGGAAAACAAAAGGAATACTTATAGCTAGTAAAACTAAAAGAATTTTCCATCTACAATCACAAAAAAGTAAATGTTCAAAAATTAAATACTCTTACAAAAATTATTGTAAAATTTTTAAGCGGGTAACTAATAACTCAAAGTCATTATCTAATATTAAGTACATAAATCAAAGCTCCAACAAAAATAAAGCTACATGGTCCGTTATAAATCAGAATACAAAGGCCAATAACACTATAAGAGAAACTATTAAATGTATTAATAATAATGATTTACTGATAAATGAACCTAATATTATGTCGGATACATTAAATAAGCATTTTATTAATTTATGTAAAGCTCATACACCTAGTACTAATTATAAGCCAATAGCTCCAGCAAATTGTAAAAGTATGTTTTTGACACCAACTGATACATGCGAGCTAAAAAAAGTTGTAAAGGGTATGAAGAATAAAAAAAGTGTTGGCTTTGATAAAATTCCAATACAAGCAATTAAAGCAAGCATAGACTATATAGCAGGTCCCTTAGTACACATTATTAATTTAGCTTTTGAGTGTGGTTGCTTTCCAGATGATCTCAAAAAAGGAATAATAAAGCCTCTTCACAAAAAAGGAGACAAAACGAATATGAATAACTATAGGCCCATAGCTTTGTTACCAACTTTCTCAAAAGTTATTGAAAAAATCTTATGCACAAGACTCGTTTCATTTTTAAACTCGCAAAATATTCTAAATCCAAATCAGTATGGCTTTCAAAAACAGAAAAATACTATCCAAGCTATTTTTAAAATTCTAAAACAAGTATGGGCTGCAATAAATAATAAAAGTACATGTATTGGAATATATCTAGATTTATCAAAGGCCTTTGATTGTGTATTGCATGACATTTTATTGAAACAATTAGACAATATAGGTATTCGTGGAAATGTGTTACGTTTTATCGAATCTTACCTCAAAAACCGGGTTCAAGCAACAGTTATTGACACTTACAATAAGGACACTAAGACAATTGAGACTATTCAATCAAGTTATGAAAATGTTATATTAGGCGTGCCCCAAGGAAGTGTCCTGGGGCCAATATTATTTTTAATTTATGTTAATGAATTACCATTAATTGTTAATCACTTATGTGTAATGTTTGCAGACGATGCTACTATATTTATACCAAAAGAAAACAATTGTGACTATATAGAAGAAATAAATAGAACTTTAGAAACTGTTGTAGACTACTTGGAATCAGTAAATTTAAAAGTAAATTTGGATAAAACAAAAATTGTTCAGTTTAGAAATTATAAAAAACAACATTATGATTTGCACGTTGTGAGCCGGGGCGAACAAATCCATGAAGTAAGTGAGATAAATTTCCTAGGTGTAACTATTGACACCCATTTAAACTGGAAATCTCATATTGAAAATATCAATAAAAGAATAGCTAGTAGTTGCTATGCCTTATCGGTTCTAGCTAATGTGACGTCCACTGATGTAGCCAGAAATGCGTATTATGGCTTTGTTTATCCCCTGCTCACCTATGGAATTGTTTTCTGGGGAAATTCTGTAAATGTCCAGTCAACGTTTGTTATGCAAAAAAGGTGTTTAAGAACAATATACAAAATGCAATTCACAGATTCTCTAAAATCAATATTTATTAATAATAAATTCCTCACATTGACATGCATTTATATTTTAGAAATTTGTTTATTTATTAAGAATGACCATGAAAATTTTGTAAAAAAATCTGACATTAGAAATAATTTGCGATCGTTTTATACCCATGACATATGTATTAAATCATCGACTTGCAATATAATGTATAAAAGCACATTAATTACGGGTATTAAAATTTTCAACCACCTACCTGTCTCGATTAAAATGCTTGAAGGTATGTCATTTAAAATTAAACTCAAGAAATGGCTTTTGGAAAAGGGATTCTACAGCTTAAATGACTTCTTTGCATGTTCTTAACTTATAATATTTAGTTATTAAGTCAACAGCTTTATAATATTGTAAATGTATTAGGTGCTAAATATGCTTTGCTTATTATTGTACGCCTGAAAAAGGCAAACTGTTGATACCATTGTTCCACATTGTACCATCAAACAACACAGTTAACAATAAAGAATTATCTTATCTTATCTTATCTTATCTTATCTAGGTTTTTGGCAGCGGTTTGTGAGATAGTCCTTGGTTACATTGGTGACATTAAATAACAAAGGGCTCAAAGCCGCCCTTGATCAACGCCAACTGTAATTGACAGTGATATACAGATGCCTGGTGGACAAACGACTTGAGTTGTAACACCATTGTACATATCCTGTATGAAGGCGATGTATTGTTCTGGGACATTTTGGGCTCTAAGTGCATCCCAAATAAGTTCTCGGGGCGCGTGATCGAAAGCCTTTTCTAGATCAATAAAGATCATGTGTAGGTTTGTGTAATGTCCTCTGGCCTTTTCCTTTTTGTATCGGAAGGACGAGTTGAGTGCCTTTCGAAGCTAAGCCGTCCTGGTAAAAAAAAGGTTGGTTCTGTCCTGCTACTCTTCATCATAGCTAACCTTCAGTCGGTATACGCTTTTTTATCCAGAAATTTCTGGACTTCAAAGGGCCGACGATAGCTGCCAGGAGAGATATTGTAAACAAATTGTGTAAATACCACATGGACTTGTCCGGATGGGATATTGATGGGAAGGTGATGCCAACCTCAACAGACAACTGGTCTTGGGGTCGGTGACTTCAACTCACTAGCCGCACAACCAAACAAATCCCCCATAACTAATAGATCTTGCGGTGGTCAAGCCAGAGGTCGGTCTTATAATTTAAATCACATTTAAACCTTCGACAACCATGTATTCTCCGACCATCTCAGACCAGCCGGCAAATTCCAGGCTGCTGCCGTCGAGGCAGAAGATACTCACACGGCATACGGCACGAGGTACAGAATACTCCCGGGAACCAGTCTCAACACTAAAGGATGTAGATGAGCTCACAAGCGAGTTCGCGACTGCAATTCAGCGAGCAAAGGAATATGCTGCCGTTCTCTGCTAGAAACTCCCGCATGCTTGCGCATGAGGATTGGCGTCCATAAGGCGTACGTGAGAACCCGTCTTGCGTATGTCGCTCTAGCATGGTATGCGTATGTATCTGAGACTAATTGCCAGGGACTGCGGGCCCAGGAGTCGAAGGTGGAGCGTGCCATTACATTACATACTTGGAGAGATCTATGAGACCTTGGGTGAGTTCGTGTCCAAGATCTCAATCGAAATGTTTGTGCGCTGTGACTGGTCACATTTCAAATACTTTAAAAACGTGGCCCTGGTATCACGTTCATACCCTGATAAAAGAAACAGAGTTATGGAGGGACAGAGTGACGAAGGGACTTCAGGGTAGAACGTTAATGGGCTGGGAACGTGAGAGACCAGAGAAGCGGGAGTAACTGAGAGACGGAAAGGATCTCTAAATCATCTATGACTGAATATTCTACTACCTCCATGCTCGTCAATTTGTCTGCCAAATGTAGAGAGGGTTAAGCAATTGAAAAGAGGTCCCTGGACATTGCCGTCTTCTGCAACTGCACTGACAAGAGATAAGGTTCTGACATATAAGATTGTTGCTGGCAATGCACATCTCCTGTAACTACTGTTACAAGCCAACGCATGACCACCACTGTATGGAGCAGTGGCTACGCCCAACTATTTATTTCGTTTTATTTAAAAACTACTGTAGGATATTATAATATATTAAATAACATTTTTTCCTACATAGATTATGAACAGTTTTACAACGAAAAAATATTGTATAATGCCAGCAGGGCACACTCCTTGATCATTTTGTTTTATTCCATACAAAATAATTCAAAAGTTTTTTTCCAGACAAACTATCTGTTTTAGACAAAAACTTGTTATCACAATTATTCATCAGAACGAAAAACCGACTGATGGGTATCTTAAAATTATGAAATTTAATAGTAAAAAACCCTATGTTCCTCATTTAGCAGTTTCGACCCACTGTGCGGCGGAAATCGAACCTACAACCTCTAGCTTCGTAGGCAGGAAGGCAGGGTCACTACCAACTAGGCTATCCGGCCGTAAAAATCTAGTGGATTTTTAATCGACATACCGCTTCTCGTTACATCACTTGTACACACACCTATGTACTCTGATGACTACATAGGTACCTATCAGAAACTACTCCGTCAGACTGTTCAAAGTGGTCACACCACACATAACAAAAACATTAAGTAATTCTTTTTAATTCGTGTATCTTTTGTTTCACTGACTGTACACTACGTACCTACTCGAAGTGGGGCGCGGGACATCGAGAAGCGTTATATATAGCGATGTATGCCTATAATTATTCAGGTTCTAATCGTCGCGTCATAAAATAATATTGATCGTCTAAGCATTGACCATTGATATACGTGGGTATTGAGATTGCAGGCGTGCGTTTTATAAAAATGAATTTAGAAAATTCGCACGTCTTTTAGTTATTTTATTTTTATATTTATGCTAGCTGTGCCCGCGACTCCGTACGCGTGGTGGTTATGATTTTCAACAGCAATGTATTTTTTTGTTTTAAATTTTCTTTACTCTTACTTATTTGTGTCATTTTGAATCGCATTAGATAAGCCTAACACGTGTATAACACTATACTTGTGTGCGTAATACGACTTACCGTATTCTAATGAGATTTTGAAATAAAACAAGATTAAATTTTCTGCCTACTCCCTAAGTCAGGTGGCGTGGTTTTATACGTATATCTATAAAGTTTTACGTGAGTTAACATTGAGCCGAATAAAAAAAAACATCAAATCGGATAAGAAACAAACAAAATTTAATTTCCTACCTACCCCTCAACTCAGGTGGCGTGATTATTTGTACCCTATGTTTTTTCCTAGATAACAATCAGTCGAATAAAAAAGTTTGATCGAAATCGGTTAAAAAATAGCCAAATTCGAATTTCCTGCCTACCCTCTAAGTGAGGTGGCGTGATTTTAGGTATCCTCAGTTGCAACCCGGGTAACACTGAGTTGAATAAAAAAAGTTCCATTGAAATCGGTAAAGTAGTTTTGGCGTGATGTGGTAACATACAGACATACAGACAGACAAAAATTCTAAAAAAAAAACGATTTAGTCTTTATATCGTTAATAATGTCTGCTGCAGTTATTTTTTTGGAAAAATATTCAATGTACAGACACCACCCTTCTAGAGATTTATTATATGTATAGATAGATATAACTGTATAAAGGTCATTTTAAATCAAGTGCAAATATTAATCGTGTTAAACCCATGAAACTAAACAACTTTCCCTAAGGAACATAGGTCGAAAAACGAATAAAAAAATTGAACCTTCCATACAAAATGCTCCAGCTGATAGCGACTTAGTATGGGAAGTAAATTTTTATTTTTCGTAATACGACCTATGTTTCTTAGGGAAAATTGTTCAGTGTCATGTGTAGATTCACACGTTAAAATATTTGCACTTGATTTAAAATGACCTTATAGTACCTACGTAGCGGAGATAACCGTACCCTATGAATGTGTGCGTGCGTATGCCCTCCGCCCCCTACCGCCGGCCCGCGTCCGCCTGTTTCGACCGCATCTATTGTTTTTGTGTTTTATTCATTTAAATATCGTGCATGAAAGTGACACAAATTAAGAATTATGTATATTCATGCATTTTTGATATTGAATAAGTAAACTCTAATAATTGTAATATTTTTCTGGAGCTACGGAAGCTTGGAAAAACAAAATAATTAATAATCTTAAAAGTGCATGCCCTAATTTGGCACAAATTTATTTAATAGGCATATGAAAGTGATTTGAGTAAGGAAACAGTTATTTCATCAATTGTTTTTTTTTGCACTGTTTTTAAATAGTGACCCTAAGATGTCAGTTTGCACTGGACGAAGATGGCACAAACCGGGTTTGCACACTCCGCAGGCTATCCTAAATATGATATTATAGTTATTTTAAAGTTTAAATTAATTTTGCCAGTTTTAATTTGAATAAAAAAAATCAACTACAAATCATCGATTAACTGAAAATGCAAGTACCAGATGTGACACAAAATGCAAAAAATATGATTCATAAATACGACTGTATCCACAGGCAAGAAATAAGCAACTTTAGAGTTTTTGAAACTTATGGTGTCAAAATAGACCAGCGCTATCGGACTAATAGCATTACCTTCAATAACAGAACACACACTGCTCTTATAAACCTCAGTTGTTATACAATCTACTTTTATTATTGTTATATGTAATTATGATTTGACAGAATCCTGAATTACCATTCATGGAGCTAGGTCCAGCGATGCACTACGGCAAAATATCCTCCCTATCCATGTGCGCTTGGAAGCCCATCTTCATCACGGCAGGGGAACAGGACAAGAGCATCAGAATCTGGAACTACCTTACTGATGATGTGGAGATGATAAAGATTTACCAAGAGGAGATACATTGCGTGTCTTTGCATCCAACTGGTGGGTAGCAAATGTAGGCAGTAGATCCGTAAGAACGCCAGAAGAAGGCCGTAAGAATGAGTCTTGAAGTTTATAAAAGACGTTTCCTAGCATCTCGTCAAAATAAAAGGTGCACCAACGGTTATTTTTAATGTAATAATCTTTTTATTTCTTCCATGCTGGACTGGGCGCAATTGAAACACAGAATGTGTCAGCTGCATTTCCTCCCGGGCATGCTGTAAAAACCAGCTAAGGGATCCGAGTGTTCCTGTATATTGAAATTTATGCGATGGGCTGACAACCTGTCACTACAGCATATATTCTACAAATTGAACTTAAATAACTCTCAAATCTTTGTCAGACGTGGCGGAATGACCTTTGTTTAGGTCGTTTACGCTCTGCTTACCCCATTAGGGATAAAGGCGTGGTTATATGTATGTATGTGTGTCCAGCGGCAGCGAAAATTGTCGTCGAAGGTATCCGTAATCCGAGGGTATCAGTGTGTTGTAATTTAGGCGATGGGCTGACAACCACTACAGCGATATACCTACAAATCTATCTTAAACAACCCTCAAAACTTTGTCTGACGTGCGTGGCGGAACGACCTTTGTGTTGTTTACGCTCTGCCTACCCCATTAGGGATAAAGGCGTGAATATATGTAATTACAAGTATGTATGTAATTAAACCTTCTTTAACAAATTCCTCTTTTACTTTTTTAGGACTATTTGCAATAGTCGGTTTCTCTGACAAGTTGCGTTTTATGGTGGTGTTGATCGATGATTTCGAGGTGATGCGAGAGTTTCCCATCAGGAACTGCAAGCAAGCCAAGTTTAGCACCAACGGGCATCTCTTTGCCGCAGTCAACAGCCAAGTTATACAAGTGTTCTCTTCTGTCTCTTTCCATAACATGTTCAACTTGAAAGGCCATAATGGAAGGGTAAGTCGGAACAAGATTTTAAAATTATTTATTTGTTGCGAGGTCCAAAGGACAGTGCAGCCGGTATTGTTGCACCTTTAGGACCACCCAGGGTCACATATAGGGTTTTTAAGGTCGTTCCTACGGACGTGGAGTAACATCGACCTGTTACGACCACTATTAGAAACAGAGACCGGGATCGACGGCTTAACGTGCCCTCCGAAGCACAAAATCCGTTTTCTTCCAGACAATCAGGTGAATTCAGCCTGAATTGTACTAACCAAACTACGGAAAATCTTACAAAGTGATAAATTGACAAATATCAACTTTGGGCCTCTGGGAATCGAACCCAGGACCGTATGCCCATGGTTCTGACCACTGGACCACGGAGGCAATTAGACCACGGAGGCAGTTAGACCACGGAGGCAGTTAGACCACGGAGGCAGTTAGACCACGGAGGCAGTTAGACCACGGAGGCAGTTAGACCACGGAGGCAGAGTTTAAGTAATAGATGTTGAGGTGGATGAAGAACTCAAGAAACAGAATATCAAATTATCCGAAACGAACCAAGTATCAGACACTATCTATTTACTAATGTGATGAAAACCACAGTTCCTCCCTTAAAAACGTTCGACGTTGCCATTCGCTGAAAATACTAGTTCTTTTTTCCTGTTATATGTTATCTTCCATGCTGGCCTGGGAGCGAGAGAAAAACAGAATGTGCCAGCTGCATTTCCTCCCGAGCATACTGTAAAAACTAGCTAAGGGATCCAAGGGTTTCAGTATATTGTAATTAAGGCGATGGGCTTACGACCTGTCACTACAGCAATATAATATACAACGCTATCTCAAAACTTCGTCAAACGTGGCGGAACGACCTTTGTTTAGTTCGTTTACCTACGCCCTGCCTACCCCATTAGGGATAAAAGCTTGATTATATGCATGATATCCGTTATACAGATCACTTGTCTGGCGTGGTCTGCCAACGACTTGATCCTGGTGTCTTGTGGTGCCGAAGGGGCTGTTTACGAGTGGAGCATGTCCACGGGGCAAAGAGTCGGAGAAGTCATATTGAAGACCAACCAGTTCAACGGATGCGCTGTCAATAGGTGAGGCATAGATGTATTTAATTAATCGTTGTTGCGATGTAACCAGTCAATTCATTGAGCACCTATATACTAGGTGTAAGGGAGAGCGTCCCGCAAACTGATAGGGGTTGCTCAGTCAACGACACTGAATCACTATCAGCAGGTTTTTTTTTCAGGAAGTGTAAAAACCGGGTTTTATGTTCACCTCAATCAGACAATTTGTAAGGAAAAGCCTTATTTTTCACTTCCTGAAAAAAAGAAACCGTACTGCGTCGACCCCAAGGAAATGGGATAAGGGCACGATAATGATGCCGATAGCTGTTCAGTGTCGTTGACTGAACAAACCCTATCAGCCTGCGAGACGCTGTCCCTTACACCTGGTATAATACATTTGTCCGAAATAGGTCAAAAGCTGTTTAGTTTTGTCGCCCAAACGTCAATTTCTATCATGACGTGATGATGATTAATAGATGCGTTACTTACTATAAATTTGTTTCATTCTGCGTTTCAGTATTGGTAAAACTACTTACGCAGTAGGATCAGATGGAGAGATCAAGGAAATTGGCACAAATACCATAAGAAGAAACTTGACTCTGCTTGGTTGTCCTTTGACTACTATCGTGCTATCCCGTTCAGACATGATGCTATTCATTTCTGGTGGAGAAGGTGGCGTTACTAGCGTGCAACTGCCATTACTAGATAAAGCTATTTTCAATGAGTTCCATATGCACAATACGAAGGTCACAGCCTTATGCTTGTCATACGATGATCAAACATTGGTCTCTGTCGCTGAGGATGCATCTATTTGTCTTTGGAGATTGACCAACGCTGATGGAAGAGCCGTCGCTTTGGATAAGGACTTCGCCCACGCTAAGGAAATATTGATCAGCAAAAAGGATTTGCAGGAGAAAATTAACAACATAAATGTTGGTAAAACATAATTTTTAATTAATCCAAGTGTCCTTATTATCACCCTTACACGCACTGCTCCGTGCTCTGGTTCGTATCTGTGAAAAAATATATGGAAGCTGTCATACATTTTTGCGCCAATCCATACAATTTTTCCCGGATACGAACCGAATACGTAGTAGTGCTAAAACGCTCTTACGATCCACAAGAAAATGCCTGTACCAGTTTTACAAATTTTGCCTAACCTAAATGTATTTTCAGTTGCTAAGCACTAGAATGAGTGAACTGGAGACAGAGCATACATATCAGCTTCGACAAGCAGAAGCCACGCAAGCTGAAAAGCTGAAGGAAGTCCATGAAGGATATTGCGCAGCCATCGAAGAACTCAAGGAGAAGAATGAGGTAAGTTCTTGCATGATTTGAAAACAGCTGTTTCTAGTCAAATTCTTGGTATGGCAACAACATGTCCTATTTAAGAAAGAACAGTTATTCTATATATTCAGCGTTATCACGGGAATATTCTGTGTTTTCATATGGTTTCCATAAATTGCCAGGAGTGCAAAATACTGACGCATTTCAGTAAAAAGAGTAAAAAAGTGTAGTGTTTCTATCTAGTATTCCTGTTTTCAGCAATTGGAAAATGAACACACTCACGAAATAGGTATGATCCAGCAAGACATCCAGAAGTTGAAGGATGGTCACGAAAATGCGCTACAGCAAATGGAAGCAGACTTCAACATACGACTCATTGGAGAATACGATAGGTATCAGGTGCGTAACACTTATTATTTGCAGACATTCTGGCCGTATCATCTCCCTAGCCTTATCTCGTATCTCACGGGGTCGACTGCCTAATCTAGGGATTGAACGAGGGTACTGGTTTTTACACAGAGCGACTGCCATCGGACCTCCGCAACCCAGAAGGGAAACCAGACCCAATCCTAGATTAGGCTTTTGCTAGGTTTGTGGGCAACTTAGCTGTCAGATTTCAAGCCGCCAATGCTAAGCAATGGTCTCTGACATGGCTTAACGACTAATATCTCGATATTAACCGGGACCAACGGTTCAACTGGCCTTCCGAAGCTTGGAAACGCTCGAGATGTTATACCACTACCGGTCACCAATCAATGGCCTGGCTACGGCGATGGTTGCTTAACATTCACTTTCTGGCCCTATAATTTTTAATGATTAGACAACCAAAACATCCAGGCGCCGCCGATTAATAAGGAGAGCCGACCCGAAATGATGGGAATTGGCAAAGAAAACTAAGGAAAAATTGTAGATATTTTCTTTTAAAATTTGGGATGGATCGAAGTAGAAACCGTAGTTTAATCGATTTCATTGACACTATCCTAATGTATCTGGTTTCGTGCTTTCGTAATACTTAAAAAATAATTGTTTTTTAGAGCCTAGAAGATAAAACAGCGAGAATGAGGAAGGAGTACGAAGAGCGACTTGAAGAACTGGCCGAGAGTAAACGACAAGCTCTGAGAGAAATGAATAACATGTTCGAAGCCAGGTTGGAGGAAAAAGATTTGCTGCTGCAAGAGGTAGGATTCACAAAATCATCTGCATAAATTTCCTGTATACCGGGTGTAAGGGACAGCGTTCCGCGAACTGATAGGGGTTGCTCAGTCAACGAAACTGAACAACTTTCTCCAGGAAATTCTTTCAGCAGATGATAGTTTTTTCGATTTTTCCATACTTTTGTACCTCGATCAGACAGTTTGTATTTAAAAGCTTTTACGACTAATTTCATTGACTAAACAACCTCGATCAGTTCGCGGGACCCTGTCCCTTACAACCCGTATACATAACATAAACTAACCTTTGTCACAAACATCTTTTTTAAAAATTTTGCTCAGTTACAAGAACAAGCAGACTTAGAAAAGAAAGAACATGAAACAATAAAAGTATCTATAGAAGACGACGCTGATCGCGAAATTATAGAAATCAGAACCGCTTACGAAATACAACTTAAAGATGAGAAGGATGCTAACGTAAGGTTGAAGGGAGAAACTGGTCTAATGAAGAAGAAGCTGATCAGCGCACATAAAGAAATGGACGAGTTTAAGCATCAAGTTGGACAGTTGAAAGGTAGGAATCAAAAGATAAATAAATTGCATGGTTTAGTTATACTTAAAGCCATCGGAGATTTTAGGACTTGGCATACTAAAATTTCTTAGAAATAAACATAAAAAATATCTTGCGGCCACTGATGAAACTTATGCCAATCGATAGGTCATAATAATAGAAATATAAAATGCCTCTAGGTAAAATCACATAAAGTGAAGCAGAACAAAGATACAAGCATTTTTTTTATATAACGTACATTTGAAAAATGTTTATATTTTTGTTTGGCTTAACTACGATATTTTACCAAGATGCATTTTTTATTTCTATTTTTATGACCTGTCGATTGGCATATATTTTCATCAGTGGCCGCGAGAATTTTTATTTTTTATTGGTAAATTTTAAAAACTATGCCAGTAATCTTAGTGGCCTTTTCGTAATGTATTGTATCTTTCAGCCGAACACAAACAGTTCCAGAAAGTGATATCGACCCTGGAGAGGGATGTAGCAGACCTCAAAAAAGAAATAGCCGAGCGGGACGGCACGATCCAGGACAAGGAAAAAAGAATCTATGAACTGAAGAGAAAGAAACAAGAATTAGAGAAATACAAATTCGTATTGAATTTCAAAATTACAGAGTTGAAGAACCAGGTAAATCATTTATTGTATTATAATATTTACATACATACATACTGTCACGTCTGTATCTCTAATGGGACAGACAGACAGAGCGTCAACGACTCACACAAAGGCCATTCCGCTACGTTTGACAAGTCTTGAAGATTATTTAAGATAGATCTGTATAGTTCTTCTGTCGAGTAGGTGTCGAGTCTATCGACCCGATGAACCCTGGTGTCAGAGTTTTTTTAAACCGCCTAGTAGCACAACTATCAGGCCTCTGACATGGTTTGAATAACGACCACTATCAAAGACAGCGACCGGGACCGACGACTTAACGTACCCTCCGAAGCACGAAATCTTTTTCTTTTTCGGACAATCAGGTGATTCAGCCTGCAATGTCCTAACCAAACTGGGGAAAAATTCACAAAGTGATAAATTCTTAAATTTCAACTTTGTGTTTCCCCGCTGGTAATCGAACCCAGGACCTCCGGATCGGGAGTCCATGGCACTAGCCACTAGACCACGGAGGCAGTTATTGCTGTAGTGACAGGTTGTCGGCAAATCGCCTAAATTACAATATACTGAAACCCTCGAATCCCTTTGCTGGTTTTTACAGCACACCTGGGAGGAGATGCAGCTGACACATTCTATGTTTTTCTATCTCTCCCAGTTCAGCACGTAAGTATTGACAAGACTTAACAGGTTCGCTGCCATCCATATCAAAAACAATACTTTGCCCACTGACTCCACTGATCTGATGGTCGTGGCGGTGAATGGTTAATAATATTTTTAAAACCTAAAATACTTTTTCGTGTTTTAAAGATAGAGCCAAAACAGAAATTAATAAACGAGTTAAAAATTCAAATAGAAGACATGGATAACGAGGTCCATAAACTAGAGCTCGTAATCCACATGCTTGGTATGTTTCCCGAAATAAAAAATATAATAATTTAGACTTGCGATTGTCGGCACATGGTGAAACGCCATATTCATAATGTTGTTATTAAAAACACTTCTACTTGTTTCACTTAATATAGTTTAATCCTACCGGTTTCGCTGACTTACAGCATCATCAGGGACTTTATACACATCAACAATTGTTGTACTTCTTTCGCTAAATATGAACGGTTTATTTAAATGTTTTATGTTGTGTATGATGTGTATAAAATCCCTGATGATGCTGTAAGTGAGCGAAACCGGTAGGATTAAATTATATTAAGTGAAACAAGTACAGGTGTTTTTAACAACAACTTTATAAAAAATATAGTGTCGATTCACATTTCACCTAGGGCTGTCATACGTTCTATTTTCCCCGGATTTGTCCTCATTTGAAGGGCGTTCGGGGGCGTTCGGGCGGACGTTTGGTAAATAAAAATGCAGTGGTCTTCACCTCTGTTATTTAAAGGGGCATGCAGCATTTATTATGAAGAATGCGTCGCGAATGTGGCGCTCGCTTCGATTGCGTAACCTATTGATTACATTTTCGTGTTTTGTCGCGCTCGCTTCGCTCGCGAAATGTATTAATGCTGTGTGCTTTGGGGCTCGCTTCGCTCGCGTAACGTATGGACTAAGTTTTCATGTAGTTTTGTTTTTTGAATGGACCTGTTTGCAAATACTACAAAGTATATATAATGCGTCACCGGGCTAAGGCGGGGAGTTGCTACACGCAATCGACACCCTTAATGAAATGGCAACTGACTAAGGGCGCCCACTAGGGCTGGAACCTCGGCGTATGGCGTTGCCTTGGGGACTCCTTATCGGAGAGAATCTGCCCGGTACGTGCCGGTAAACCCCAAAGTGGGGAGCAAAGGAAGGACCTCCGCGACACCGCCGGCGGGGTGCGCGGTTGCTGGAAGAGCTTGTGCAGAGTGTGGGTCGACTAATATTGGCAGCATTAAACGCAAGGGTAATTTGGTCATCGCCGTCGGTAAGGTTTCATGTAGTGTCGCGCTCACATTGTTCGTGTACCGTGACCAAATGAGTTGGGTGGTTTCATGCTCACCTCACAAACGGTTCGCGACATATTGATTCAAATTTGGTAAAGAGTCGCGCTTGCTTCGCTCGCGTAATGTATTAATTCAGTGATCATGCCAGGTCGCGCTTGTTTTGCTTGCATTTGGCCCTTGACAAAAAAGTTTGATAAACACCGATGTAATAAAAATATATATATAAATAACGAAATTTTGAAACATCCGGGGATTTTGAAGATTTTGGACGGGCTTTTTCAAATAAATTGATGGCAGCCCTAATTTCACCAAGAAAAAAGTTACAGCTGTATTTTTTTATATTCTCTAACAGATTGAACCATTAGATCGAGCTATCAAAGAGAGCAAAGCGCGTATCATAGAACTAGAAGAACTTTTGGAAAGTCTTTTAAAAGCAAGAGCTTTCCGCGGTAAACAAATGTTTATAATATTCAGTTGTAATTTTTTTCACCACCCATTTAGCTAGAAGTAGTTTTTCTCTGCCACTTTCAAAATGCACTGTAGGTAGATGAATAAACTATACGAGGTGTAAGGGACAGCGTCCCGCAAACCGATAGGGGTTGCTCAGTCAACGACACTGAACAACTTCCACCAGGAAATTCTTTCAGGAAGTAAAAAGATAATTGCTTTTCCATACAAATTGTATGATCGAGGTTGACATTTTGTATGGAAAAGCAAATTTTTATTTACCCCTATCAGTTTGCTGGACGCTGTCACCTACACCCGGTATTATATGTATAGTTTATGCTATTTACGTATATTGTTGTATTTCACTGATAGATATATTTCTTGAGGACACATCTAAATCTTGACTCAAATTATCGCCGTCCCTTTCCGTTCTCTCATAAATTCATGATAAAAAATGACAGGAAACGATATTAGTCAAGATTTTGTGATTTTGTACGCATACGAATTACCCCCCGGTGGTGTATTTATTTGTATCGCAATATTTTTATAGACAACTGCACCTAACATTATTTGGCATTTCTAAAGCCGTGACTCCTGCCCTCAAACAAAACACGAAACATACCCCCGCGGGGCAGAGGGGAAGGGTTTCTCAAACATTTGCCTTCCCCTCTCTGCCCCGCGGGGGTATGTTTTCTGTAATCTTTGAGAGCAGGAGTCACGACTTTGTATTGTTGTTTTTTTTTTTGTTTTTGCTCTTTATTATAATATATGTCGGTTTTAGAGCTTAAAATTGGCCAGCTGAATGATAAGCTGACGGCTGCAAAGAAGGACTACTTGGCGGAAGGAGACAGAGTCTTGATGTTAAAGCATACACTGAAGAAGATAAAAATAGACCTCCATAATATGACAGGCAACTTTCAGAACCCTATGCTGCTAAAAAGAAGTGTGAAGGCAAGTAGAAATTATATCAAGGTCAATTATAGTTACTTCACGAATATGGCCTGGTGACCAGGTATTTTTTTTATATCATTAGTTTATGCACCAGTTTCACACTTCAAAAAAATACCTATTATTTATAGACCCAAAAGAAAATTTTACATATTTGTATTTTGGACAAGTTAGTATAAGATTTGTGAGAAAATTATCAATTTTATTTTTATGCATTATTTATTATTCTGTAGTTTTCTATGCTGTATACTCATGGTAAGATTATCGGAGTCATCTAATCTTAAAAAAAACCTCCCCATACAAAATGTCCACCTCGATATAGATAAGTCAATTTTTTTTTTTATTTTTTTTTTTAATTTATTCATAAACAATTACAAATTGTGTTTGAAATTTATACAATATACAAATAGCATTAAATCAAAATACAATAAAAACTTAAGTACATATAAAAAAACAATTAATATTTAAATACAAAGTGGTGGCCAAAATACGTATGTCCAAATCAATATAAACAGTATTAGATGTCAATAACAATAAAAGTATTTAAAATTCATCTACGCTATATATACACCTCTCCAGAAGAAGATTTCTAAGCTTCTGCTTAAAAGTGCGAATATTTCTTATAATTTTTAATTCAGTAGGCATTCTGTTAAACAATCTTACAGCTTGAACCCGAGCGTAGTGTTCAGCTACAGTCAAACTTGGTACAATGATATTTTTCAAGTCCTTTCTCCTAGTCTTTTCTCTTATTTCCATTTCAGCCTCTGTCTCAAAAATATGCCTACGCTTTAAAAGACCCGTCAATAAAACTAGAATATACAGACTCGGTAAAGTTAAAATTTCTAATGCTTTAAAGAATTCTTTGCATGACTCCCATGGTGGAGCTCTAACCATAGTTCGAATAGCTCGTTTCTGAATTACGAAGGCCTTTTTCATGTTGTATTTATAGCTATTTCCCCAAAGAGTGATGCTATATCTAAATTTCGACTCAACTAGTGAGTAGTACACTACTTTTAGTTGCTCAACCGATAAGATGTCTCGTAGACTACTCAGCGCATAGCAGGCTGAACTAACTGATTTTTCTACGGCTGCTACCTCTGTTTTCCAGTTGAGCAAGTGATCTATATGTACGCCTAGGAACTTAGTTAGACTTACATTATCTATCTGTTCATTATTCAATTGAGCTACTATATTGTCATTATTACGTGATGTGGTCTTAAAGAGTAGTAAATTAGTTTTACTGGTATTTAACTTTAAGAAATTAGCCTTAAACCAACATACAAATTTGTCAAGAGTTCTAACTACGTCAATGTTTAAATTTACGATTGTATCTGCTGTGATAATAGCATTTGTGTCATCAGCAAAGTTAACTAAACTGATGCTATTAACATTATTATTGTACATATAAAAAATTAAATCATTAATAAATATTATAAAAAAGATTGGTCCCAGTACCGATCCTTGCGGAACTCCTCTCGTAACTTTTATTAGCTTTGATGCGTGAATAATTTCAGTTCCTTTGTCTGTTACCTCTTTTATTTCAACAAACTGATAACGATTGTCCAGATAAGATTTAAAAATATTCAGCATGTCATCTCTAATACCATAGTATTCCAATCATGTTCTATTTCCGTTAACTAAGCGACCCCTGTTTCAAAAACTTCTATATAAACTGAGGTAGACGCGGCTTACTAAGCAAATCGTCACTCATAAAGCGTTCCCAAAAATACAACATTCATTTGTTCACGCGCTATTGAACACTGAAGGATTTTGAAGTTAAGCGTTTCAACTTTTGGCGCATGCGTCGCGTCTACTTCACTACACAGTATAAAATAAAGTCGCTTTCTCTGTCCCTATATCCCTATGTATGCATAAAACTTTAAAACTACGCAACGGATTTTGATGCGGTTTCTTTTAATAGATAGAGTGATTCAAGAGGAAGGTTTATATGTATAATACATGCATAATATAGTACAGAAACACTGATAATTTCCGTGCGAAGTCGCTAGTTGGTTTATATAGAAGTCTTTGATCTGTTTACGGAAAGCTGTCCCTTACACCTTGTATGAAAATCTCCAGGAGCTGTTCCACAAGTACACCGAAGACATCGACTTCATCCGTAACCGGATGGCGGAGGACGAGGCGGTCATGGAATTTAACCGGCAAAGAGACCATTTAGAGAAACAGCTGGCTGCAGTGAGATCCCAGCTGGCCAAGGCGCTCAGCGGCTCCAAGAGCGATATCAACAAGATTATTGACGTAAGATAATATACATTCTTTCTTCTTTGCTGACAAGATTTGGAACTGCGACATTCAGAATGTTCCATCGCTCTACAACCTGGCGAAACTATTGATCTCTTATCTATTGCATTCATACAAAAATCACGCCTTTATCCCTAATGGGGTAGGCACTTCCATGCTGGACTGGGAGTGAGAGAAAAACCTCCCGAGCATGCTGTTAAAACCAGCTAAGGGATCCAAGGGTTTTTGTATATTGTAATTTAGGCGATGGGCTGACAACCTGTCACTACAGCAATATACCTACAAATCTACCTTAAATAACCCTCAAAACATTGTCAGACGTGGCGGAACGATTTTTATTTAGGTCGTTTACGCTCTGCCTACCCCATTAGGGATAAAGGCGTGAATATGTATGTATGTATGTTAATATACATCTTTTCTTTGCTGACAAGATTTGGAACAGCGATATTCAGAATGTTCCAGCGCACTACAACCTGGCGAAACTATTGATCTCTTATCTATTGCATACATACATATATAAAATCACGCCTTAATGGGTAAGGCAGAGTGAAAACGACCTACTCAAAGGTCGTTCCGCCACGTCTGACGAGATTTGAGAGTTATTACAGATGATTATGATGTATATTGCTATAGTGACAGATTGTCAGCCCATCGCCTAAAATTGCAATACACTATAACCCTCGAATCCCTAAGCTGGATTTTACAGCATGCCCGGGAGAAGATGCAGCAGGCACATTCTATGTTTTTCTATTACTCCCAGTCCACCATGGAAGAATATCTATTGAGTATTGTATAACTAAAAACCTGACACCACGTTCCAACAAAATTGCGATATTTAACAATGAAGCCTTTTGGTGATGGAAAAAGCTATTTTCTTCCATACTGGACTGGGAGCGAAATAAAAACATAGAATGTGCCAGCTGCATTTCCTCCATGGCATGCTGTAAAAACCAGCTATGGGATCTGAGGGTTTCAGTATATTGCAATTTAGGCGATGGGCTGACAACCTGTCAATACAGCAGTATACGTATAAATCCATCTTGAATAACCCTCAAAACTTTGTCAGACGTGGCGGAACGACCTTTGTTTAGGTCGTTTACGCTCTGCCTACCCTATTATGGATAAAGGCGTGATTATATGTACCAGGCCACTCAGAAAGTATTGCGATAAATAGTTTTTATATATGGCAGACTGGCCGGTTAGAATCTTTTTTGAAAATATGATTACTTGTAAGTAAAAATATGTGTGTTCCATTTTCAAAATTTCCCTCCACATTTTTTGCGAGCCAATTCAAAGTATCATGTCTTACTGAAAAATGGATCTGAACCGGGAACATTTTAGAGCTATGATTTTTTACGATTTCAAGTGTCGCCTGAAACCGGATGAATCGTTCGATAGACTTCAAATGGCATTTATGGATGAAAGCCCCTCCAAGGCAACCGTGTATCGTTGGTATAACGAATTTAGGCGCGGTCGACCAACCTTGGGGGATGAAGAAAGAAGCGGTCGCCCTTTGACGGCTATTACGGAAGAAAACGTGCTAGCAGTGAAATTTTAATATATTTAATAATACGTGTTAATCCAAGATAATAGGCGAATTACATATCAGGAGATTCAGCACATATTAAAGATTGGATCGGGAAGCGTTCACGAGTTTCTACACAGGCATCTTCGCGTGAGGAGGATAGTATCGCGCTGGGTGCCGCACTACCTCACCGACGCTCAGAAGCAGGCCCGGGTGGAATGTTGCCGTGATATGCTGAACAAATTTGAAGCAGGCTCGTCTCGGCGTGTTTACGACATCGTAACAGGTGATGAGTCCTGGATTTATCAATACGATCCAGAAACCAAGCGCCAGTCGACAGTTTGGGTGTTTCAAAATGAACCAACGCCTACCAAAGTGAAGCGATCTCGAAGCGGGGGGAAGATTTTGATCGCCAGCTTTTTTAATTTGACTGGCCACTTGGCCTCAATTCCCTTACGAGATCAAAGAAGCATTAACGCCGAATGGTATACTACCAAATGTTTACCAGAAGTTTTTTCTGTTGTGAGCAACAAGCGACCAAACACAGGGCTCCGCGGACTACTGCTCCACCACGACAATGCGCCTGCACACACCGCGCTCAAAACGAGGGACTTCCTGGACAGCACACCAGTTAAACTCCTGGGTCACCCTCCTTACAGCCCTGATCTAGCACCGTGTGACTTCTTTTTATTTCCAAAAATAAAAAATCAGCTCAAGGGGATACAATTTTCGTCGCCGGAAGATGCGCTGGCTGCGTTCGAGCAGGCTGTAAACGAGGTGTCTACGGCGGACTGGAAAAAGTGTTTTGAAAACTGGTTCAGACGCATGAATCTTTGTATAGAGGCTGGTGGAGAGTACTTTGAAAAGATTTAATAAAAATATATGTACCTGTAGAACAATTTTTTTTAGTGTCGCAAATCTTTCTGAGTGTCCCACGTATGTATGTAAAAAGCTATTTCATTGGTAACTTATCTACTAATATTTCAGGAAAACTGCACTCTTTTGGGAGAGATCAACAACCTGCGAACAGAGCTCAAGTCTACCCGTACGCGATGTTTCCAAATGGAGTCTATCCTGGGCTTGTCAGCGCGCTACATCCCGCCTTCTGTGGCCAGGGCCAAGCTCAAACATGTCACTGAGGACCGGGAGCGGCTCGATGAGAAGTTCCAGCAGAAATACCTGGTACGTTTGATAATTTAAAAAAAAAACTATTTGCAAACGAATTGAAATGCGAAAGACTTTTGTTTTTTTTAATGTCCAAGTTATTTGATACCTATAGTATTTTAAACTCGATTTTAGGATAAAGGAAAACAAAGTTTCATGTAGTTTTGTTCAAAAACACATTTAACAAATAATACATGTTGGCAAATTAGTTACGTTTCCATTATGTTTTCGTATCTAATAGCTAAAACTTATTTTTAGAAACAAGATCTTCGATTAAAAGACATGGAACTTTGTTTACGTTTATTCTAAAACTGAGTTGGAAATACTTATAGTGAGCAACACATAAATAGTAAAATGAGCCATGTCTTCCACAGGAAAACACTTCCATGCTGGACTGGGGGAGAGAGAAAAACATAGAATAAGCTAGCTGCATTTCCACCCGGGCATGCTGTAAAAACCAGCTAAGGAATCCGAGGGTATCAGTGTGTTGTAATTTAGGCGATGGGCTGAGTCACTACAGCAATATACTTACAAATCTATCTACCTATCTACCGAAAACGAACTAACCAAATTTTTTGATATCTCAAATAACCCTCAAAACTTAGTCAGACGTGGCGGGACAGCCTTTGATTAGTTCGTTTTCAGTTTGCATACCCCATTAGGGATAAAAGCGTGATTATATGTATTCCACAGGAAAAGCAAGAAATAATAGCGGCGCTCAAGGAAGAAAACGAACGTCTTTTAGATAAGATCCGGTGTATAGAGGAAGAGCAAGAGGAGTTAGAAAGAGAAGGGGCTGGTGGGGATATGGAAGAACAACCAGTGTCTTCGAGGACGCCGCAATACGAGCCGATAGAGGCCAAATACGCGGTAAAACACGAGCCACAACGAGACTCGAACGTAACGCAGCCCGAGCCAAGCGAGCCAAGCGAGCCAGCCCAACCGGGAGCGGAACAGCCGCAGAAATAGTTGTAATTTTATTTCTTGATATTAATAAAGTTCATTTGGAAAAAAAATAGTTTATTTTATCAAATGCGAAGTACCTATTCATTAATTTAATTAGCCTAACTAATGAAGCAAGAAACAATTTCTTTAAAGTGGAAGTTATTGAATTATTTAATTTTATTGAATGTGTTTTGAATCTCAGATTATGATTGTTTTGTTTGTGATGGATTATTTTACATCTAATAAAAAGATACTGATTTATTTAAAATATTTATTGAAAGTAAATGCATAGATTTCAATTCCAACATTTAAGCATTTATAAAAATAAAAGACGCTACTTTTGAGTAAACAAAATTGCAAAACAGCATCAAGAATGGCGAAATAAAAAGGGCACAATTAAATATGTATTGGCAATGTTAGTTCGTTAACTATCTAACCTAAAACCACTAAATAATATCATTCATTCTTATTTAAATAATATACAATAAATAAAAAACCCCCACACCTAATCCCACTAACCCAGTCTCATGAAGTTTATACTAAATAAAAATTTTGTTCATCTACTATTTTTTTTTGTCAAAGCAAACTTTGGGTAGTTAACAGGTTTTTTGTGACTTTACGTCTTACAAATCACTTCTATAATTGAGCTTACGAAACCTACCTATAGATGCAATAGTTACTCTCCTTCTCTTGAAGAAATGATAGTTTAAAATAGAGAGTGAAGTAAATCATTTATAGAACAAAAGGAATGATTGCCTTGCGTCCCTTGGGGTAGTCAGGGAACTCTTTCTTGTAGTTACGGTGTTTGCCAATAGCCCACAGAGCCATCTGGTAGAAACCTGCAGCTGCGAAGAGGCCAGCTGGAAACAAGAACAATGCAGTATTAAAATACTTGAAAAGGTAGGCTCATCTTACAAGCGCTTATAACACGCCACACACGTAGAAGGTCCGATTCGACATGTCTATGGCGGGGTTTAATATGTTAGGATTTGTTTAAGACTTTCGCGCTTTTTATATTTTAATTTAACGGGTCATAGTCAACGTTTTAGTTTGAGTTATATCAACCGCGACTTGACGGTTGATGTCTCAAACTGAAACGTCGGACAAAGGTTAGTAATAATCCGTGCTAAGACCCATTACATTAAAATAATTTATTATGCTATGGTTCCTTTTTTTACTTCAAAAGAATAAAGAAACATTGCATTTTTTGGCTAACAATGAAAATCATAGGTTTATGTGATTATGATCATTCTTACTGACCGTTAATAGGTATATTCCTGTAGATTACATTCAATCAAAAACTAGGGACATGATATATTCAATAAGTAATACATTTCAATATTAAACAGGTCTCTTATGTAAATAGGCGTGCGCTTCCAGTGCGCCTAAGCAATCGATGTATGCATAAGCAAGCATGACACGTTGGAATTTCGTCACAACAATTACTGATCTTAGCTTAGACCATTTCTGATTTATCCAAGGTTTACCTACCTAATACTTTTGGGTCTTTGTTTGAATTTTACGTAACAGCCCCATGTGAACGTAAGCTATATGGATGATGATGTAATGTGGGTAATGGAATGTATTGTTAACATATCATAACAAGAAAACTTGTTTACTTTATCAATGAGGAAATGTTTTTTGCTTGAGTTATTAATGGAAAATGCAAAACCCCAAAGTGTGATACACAAAAACTTCAATAAATATGCAAATTTTATTTTCTTTCCTTATTTTTCCATAACTTTTAGATATACTTTCAAAAGATTTAGTTATTTATTTTAACTTACCTGGTGCACACTTAGTCATGATGGTGAAGAACAACCAGGATCCAAACTCGTATGTGTAGTTGGGGCAAGATACGAAGTTGAAGAGAAGGGAGAACGGGTTGCCATCAGGCACCGGCACTTTGCGCACCTTGGTGCCCGGCGGACGCAGGTTCTTCAGCAAGATGTGGATGCTCAGATTACCCAGTTCACAAAACTGGAATTGAGCAAAAGTTATATTTTTCATTAATCATATACTTTTATAGGACTGTGATTACAGTAGGGGCTATATTACCATCTAAATTGGAAATTTGTCTACCTGCATTAGATTTCAATGCCTGGTAAAGGGTATAATAAAATTGAAAATAAATATTGAAGTATTTGGATAATGTCGCATTTTATTTATCCCTAATTCATTTTGTTATTATCAAATGAAGGTTTGTTAAAACATAAGCCAAATTGAGGTAAAACTTGTCTTCATTAAATGATTCCATCATAAATTATACTGATAAACTGTTTGATAAACATATTACTTACATTAAACTAATAATAGCATGTTATAAATTTATATCAGGATGTGCCTATGCATACATGGCCTGTGCATACAAAAACATTATGACAGCATCCATTGAATTTATAAGTTCAATGTTTGCTGATGATGATGTTTTTATACATTTGGACTTTGACTCAAGGCAACAATGTGCTATATTGGTAATAAGGTTCAAACCAAAATCAATTCTGCCTTTGTTAACATACTAAAAAGGTTGTAATTGACAAAGTATTTAGGGCTCATGGATATTTAATTTCTATTGGAATAATGAATGTTGAATTTATAAAACCATTATATATAAATCTGGCTCAGAATAAACTTGATACTAGAAATAGGTTATTTTACTAGATAGTAATAATACTTACAACAAATCCTGCCAAACCGACAACAAAGCAAGTGTCACAGGGTGGTGTATACAGGGGGTGGTTGATGTGGTAAGCCACATACAGGGTGAACAACCAGTAGTAAGCACAGTTCCTGAACAGATTGCGCATGGGCATTGTGCCATGCGAGAATCTGTGCACAAATAGTGTCTCAAGTAATCGTTTGGCATAGTGGACTGACCAGCAGGCTGCTGCTACCCTGTTGACGAAAATAAATAAATTTAGCTATATTGACTTAAAATAAGGTGGTAATCAAAAGTTTAATGAAAAGAAAAACTTACGAAGCAACGAATCCTGGCGACGAGGACTGCGCTCCGTACAAAATCCATGGTCTCTGGTATGCCCACAAATACACAAACAAGGGCCCAGCATACTCAGCCAAAAACACATTCTTCCATGAAATCTGTGGACCCAAATCCTTCACGTACAGTACACCACCATTCTGCAGACTGAGAGACTTCAAGGTATCCTCTTCTTTCAGCGTCTTTCCTTTTGCGTCCTGTTTTATAGCCTGCCGGTCGGGGTACAAAGATTTCCGAAGTTTCTGATGGATTTTGTCCTTAACATCTTTGATTGTGGTACTCTCTGTTACTTCAATCTTTCCAAGCGACTTGGAGCCGGCCGTATTAAGAATTTCAATCTGAAACGAAGTCACGATGAATAAATTTCTGGCAAACATGCACGATCATCGAGTAGAAGTATACATGTGAAAATCACTTACCTCCATGACTTTCACTCCGACTGTATTTTTAATCTACAAGTAAGATAAAAATTAAGCTGTTTAATTAACCTTCTTTAATAGCATTAAACAGTAATTATTTCATATTCCGGAAATCTTTCTATAATCGGCACCAGTGAAGTGACGGCCAAGTCCACTTCACTTTTTTTTTCTGACGTGACGTGACAGCTGTGCAGTGTTGCCTAAATGATATTCTAGAATAATCAAAAAATAATTAAAAACTTTAATTTCTCGTTCAAAATTTCAAAAATATCAAAAAATTGGTTGCAAGTATAATTATTCCTTAAAAATGTTACAAGAAATAGGGATTTTCGTTTTTACGTTTAGAATTTTGAATTAAAATTATACATAGTCAAGAAAATAATACATAACTATCTGTTACGGTAATCCAAATTTTGTACTAATACGACTTATTCATCTTAGGTTGGCAATTTGCAACGCAAAGCACAGATTATAAGAAGATGACTTTATAGAGGCCAAAATATAGTATGGGTGAAAAAATTACACGGTTACATCTCCTATTAAAAGATGGCGCACATAACACGGTGTGATTAGGCGGTTAATGACAGCGCTTCCAGGCAACTTTAATTGCAGCTACTGTTTCACAGCCTTAATGAAGTTCATGTATATGTATAGAGGTGCGCAACTATTTTGTCTTCCATTTTTGCATTCTGACGACCGATATTGCAGAACTCAAATATATATAAGTTATCTATATTTTTGGAAATTAACACTTCGGTGGTGCACAAAATGAGCTTCGTGCTACGTCGCAAATAAGATACGTTCCATTGTTTGCACCACAGGGGTACGTTCAGAGCTGCTTAACCGATCGAGTTTTAGCCAGGTTAAAAATTATACTGCGCGTTCAGTGGCGCCTGTCAGATGAAATTTCGACTAGGGGATTTTTTATCCAGCCGGTTCATAGGCGCACCGGAAGTAAAGTTGCATCTGACAGCGGCGATGGTGCTCGTTCAGTGCGTACCGGTAGTTTGAAATTCATACGGTATAAATTTTACACAGGGCCATCTGAACACAATCCAGAGCAGGTGGTTTGAACAATGAAACATAGACAATATTTGCTCTACAATGTGTGCACTGCCTTACAGTGAAAAAATAGCCATGTTCTGGTCGTCCAGAATTTTTATTTACTATTGACGCGAGGAGAAGAAGTGTTAATAAATACATACTAGACTGTGTCAGATTTGTATGGGGAAAGACATTGTGTTAAAATATCCAGTTTACTAGAGCTCTTTTTGATCCTTTAGTTTAAAAATGTATGTGTACCAAAAATCAAGCCGATTAACACACATTTAGAGGTCGCGACGATTTGAAAGATACAAAATAATACCCAAATTTTACAAAATCAATAGATCTATGGTTATAATATTAGAGTATGTAACACTGAAATTCGCTGGGAGTCTTCGTGCGGAGGAAAAGTGCAGGGACTTTGATTTGACATGACTGCTTCAAGCATTGGCTTGAATATGGGCGCTTGCACTTTGATTGAAAATTCTCTCGAAAAAGATATGATTTTGGTTGCTTGTCGACACCATGTTTTTGAAGTAGTTCTTTCAGATGTCTTCAAGTCATTGTTTAGATCAAGTGGTGTAAATCTTTTCAAACAATTTCAAAAGAAATGGCCGGAAATAAACCAAGAAAGATTTTTTAGTAGGGAACGGCGATTGATCTCCTCGATTGGGTTGGATTTGGTTGCTGAACTAGAAACCCTCTGGCAGGTAATGAAGTCATACTACAGTCGTGCAATCGAAACTCAGCAACCGAGAACCGACTACCTTGAGTTACTACATCTTTGCCACATCTTTCTTGGAAAACCAGAATCAGCTGCCGACGTGAAGTTCCTTGCACCTGGCGCCTTACGCCAGGTTAAATGGATGGCAAAAGCTAATTACTGCCTCAAAATTTATATGTTTCAAGATCAATTCACTCTCACTGCGTCAGAGAAACGGTCCGTCACAGAGTGAGTCTCATTTACAGGCGTTATTGGAACGTGGCCCCCTTATACGAGAGAGCTCCTCTAAACGACGCGAACTTTTTTAAGTTACTGGAAAAATACCCTAACAAAAGCGTCAGTTAAACCGCATTTCACGCATTACGCCGACACCTTTGGTATTTTTCGGAACATTTGATTGGATTATCTTTGATCGATTCCCGAGTAACTCTCGAGACCAAAAGATAAATGGTACAAAATATTATGCACAAACCGCCTAAATCTAAGGCGCTGAAGAGACTGGATAGCAAAACTTTTGACCCACATAGCTCTTTACCTACAGTCTTTTTTTTAGTTTGACTTATTAATTAAAAACGGACACGAAAAATCTTCAATATTTTTAGCTAAAGACCCTGAAGAATGGCCATTGGATGAAGTTTATATAGAAATGAAGGATATAACTAGACAAATAAAGGTTGTTAACGATTATGCAGAGCGTGGAATCGCATTAATCAGCACTTTTAATTAAAGTATTACTAAAGATGAGCAGTAGAAGCAGTATCTCCTCCGCGTAGTAGATCTGCACAAAAAAAAACCCCGTGGGCTCCAAATCTCATATACCAGGCCACTCAGAAAGTATTGCGATAAATAGTTTTTATATATGGCAGACTGGCCGGTTAGAATCTTTTTTGAAAATATGATTACTTGTAAGTAAAAATATGTGTGTTCCGTTTTCAAAATTTCCCTCCACATTTTTTGCGAGCCAATTCAAAGTATCGTGTCTTACTGAAAAATGGATCTGCGCCGGGAACATTTTATGATTTTTTACGATTTCAAGTGTCGCCTGAAACCGGATGAATCGTTCGATAGACTTCAAATGGCATTTATGGATGAAAGCCCCTCCAACTCCAAGGCAACCGTGTATCGTTGGTATAACGAATTTAGGCGCGGTCGACCAACCTTGGGGGATGAAGAAAGAAGCGGTTGCCCTTTGACGGCTATTACGGAAGAAAACGTGCTAGCAGTGAAAAATTTAATCCAAGATAATAGGCGAATTACATATCAGGAGATTCGGCACATATTAAAGATTGGATCGGGAAGCGTTCACGAGATTCTACATGGGCATCTTCGCGTGAGGAGGATAGTATCGCGCTGGGTGCCGCACTACCTCACCGACGCTCAGGAGCAGGCCCGGGTGGAATGGTGCCGTGATATGCTGAACAAATTTAAAGCAGGCTCGTCTCGGCGTGTTTACGACATCGTAACAGGTGATGAGTCCTGGATTTATCAATACGATCCAGAAACCAAGCGCCAGTCGACAGTTTGGGTGTTTCAAAATGAACCAACGCCTACCAAAGTGAAGCGATTTCGAAGCGGGGGGAAGATTTCGATCGCCAGCTTTTTTAATTTGACTAGCCACTTGGCCTCAATTCCCTTACGAGATCAAAGAAGCATTAACGCCGAATGGTATACTACCAAATGTTTACCAGAAGTTTTTTTCTGTTGTGAGCAATAAACACAGGGCTCCGCGGACTACTGCTCCACCACGACAATGCGCCTGCACACACCGCGCTCAAAACGAGGGACTTCCTGGACAGCACACCAGTCAAACTCCTGGGTCACCCTCCTTACAGCCCTGATCTAGCACCGTGTGACTTCTTTTTATTTCCAAAAATAAAAAATCAGCTCAAGGGGATACAATTTTCGTCGCCGGAAGATGCGCTGGCTGCGTTCGAGCAGGCTGTAAACGAGGTGTCTACGGCGGACTGGAAAAAGTGTTTTGAAAACTGGTTCAGACGCATGAATCTTTGTATAGAGGCTGGTGAAGAGTACTTTGAAAAGATTTAATAAAAATATATGTACCTGTAGAACAATTTTTTTTAGTGTCGCAAATCTTTCTGAGTGTCCCACGTATTTTCAAAGCATAAGGAAAACAAAAATGCGAATTGATACATACATACATAAAATCACGCCTTTATTCCTTACGGGGTAGGCAGAGCTTAAAACGCCTCCTAAAAGGCGCTTTCGCCACGTCTGACATAAATTGAGGGCAATTTTAGATTGTAATGTGTATTGCTGTAGTGACAGGTTGTCAGCCCATCGCCTAAATTACAATACACTGTAACCCTCGAATCCCTTTTTTTTTTTATTGCTGTGACTTATAATTGTTTAAAATTTGATGACCCCTAAATATTATCATATCATCATCATCATCATCTCCCTAGCCTTATCCCGTATCTTACGGGGTCGGCTACCTAATCTAGGGGATTGAACGAGGGTATTATCATATATGGCTCAAATTTTGCACAGGGGATCCTAAGGCGATATGAAACAAGAAGAGCCTTAGTGAGAATCGAGATTCGAACGTTTGTTTTATTTTTAAATAGTCTAATACATACATACATATAATCACGCCTTTATCCCTAATGGGGTAGGCAGAGCGTAATCGACCTAACCAAAGGTCGTTCCGCCACGTCTGACAAAGTTTTGAGGATTATTTAAGATAGATTTGTTACCTTCAAATTATTGCTGTAGTGACAGGTAGTCAGCCCATCGCCTAAATTACAATATACTGAAACCCTCGGATCCCTTAGCTGTTTTTTACAGCATGCCCGGGAGGAACTGTAGCTGGCACAATTCTATGTTTTTCTCTCGCTCCCAGGCCAGCATGGAAGTAAATAAATAAATATGGCTTAGGTGGGGCTGTATATTATGTGAGAGATTGGTAAAACAAGCTACTTTCACGAAATAGATTTCCATTAAATCAGTTGGCTCGCTAGCAGCTTTATTTATATATTTTTTATTAAATAATAAAAGCCTACATTAATTTAATGTAACTTTCTATTATGGGAACAGAAAAGGCCGGAAACAATTTTATTCAAAATTTAATTATGTTGTATTATATATAAATCTCCAGTCGGTATCTCAATCGGTACTACATTATATCACATTAGTCAGATAATAAAGCTTCTAATGATTATTAAGAAAGGGCAATTAATGTGTATGTTATTTACTGAAATCTACGAATAGATGGCGTTATAGTCAAGTTACTTGTTGTCTACATTATGTAGTGTTTACTATGCAACCTGTGTGACGTCAGTCACTCGTTTTTTTTCTTGAACCTTATTGTCCATTCCACCATAAATAAATTTTTAATTTACAAAGTACATTAATATGTAAAAATCAAAGTCGGTTTCTTGTTCTTAGAACTAACCATATGATTTTTATAAGCGGGTATGACCTGAGCATGGCTTGAGCGCTTGAGTTGATTGGAACATTAAATTTGAACGCAGCCGTTTCTACCGTTTGGTTGGCAGCAGCTGTCTATGTGTGCGTAGTGTTTGTGTCCTATTGGGGATACGTCATATCAATGTGAATGTGTTTGATTAATGGCGATTTGTGATTTGTGAATACTACGTATTTTTGTGAGATATCCTGTGAAAATTGGAAAATATTACCATTTACGAAGTGTTTCTTGTACGCCTACTACTATAAAATGCGCTCAGTGGTAGAAATAGGGGCTACGGTCCCTGCCTTTTTAGGCAAACTCTGGAAATTGGTCAACGATTCAGAAACTAATCATCTGATATCTTGGAGTCCTGTAAGTATTATTGTATGTTCTTTGTACTCAACATAGCACATGAAACTATAAATTCAATTGAGCATACAATGTTACAAGTAAGAATTTCGAAACAACCTTAAAAGTATGCTGTATGTCACCATCTGTGAAACATATAAATAAATAGTTAAGGTGTCACGTTTTAGCCCATGCTCACAGCGCACGGCTATTGACACGATTCTATGCCCCTACCACTCGGGTACTTCTTTAGAGGAAGGCTGGAACTTTTCCTATACCAAATACCTATACTATCGGTCAATTTCTTAACCATTACTGAATAACATTCCAATTCAAAACAAAGCTTATTGAATGGCAATACAATACAGCTCATACATTATTTCGTCATATTTACAGCATAGAAAGATGAATACATTCTTAAATTGATACAAGGCAGCTTTATAAACCTGAACATCTAAAATTTTCCATTAGCATTGCCCACAGAGCATTATATATTCTGTGATTTTGATGAAAAAGGTCTAAATTGAATGCTGGCCTAATTTATATCTTTTGAAGTAGTTGCATTAAATAATGCCATCAAAACAATTTCTTCGGCCACTGTGCAGATGGTGTTTCTTACAAATATTTGCATAATTTGAAACAAAACTTAAATGCTAACTGCTAGTTATGCTTAACTTGCTATAAATAGTCCTGTTATGTATTGATTTTCAAAGTGTATACTGACCTTGGATAGGACTCTTCATTATTGTTATTTTCTCAGCTCTATTATACACAGGTGGCATAGAATTAAATTTAATTGGAAAATAATAATGGTATTTAAGAAATTGCATTAATTTTATTACAATATGTGCGTTAAATTCATATATATATGTGAACTAATATTACAATTTGGAATTACTGTACTATATATTTTATGTATTTATTTTACCATGGGAAAATATCTTGTTTATATGTATTATGGACCATATCATTCTTTATACTAAAGTCTTAACTAAATATCTTATTTGCATTTAATTTGATATCAACAAATGATAAATTACTTTTACTTTTTAATTATTTTAATTCATACTAAGAATGATTTGTTTTAATTTATCAAAAACATCCTGATGGTATAATTTTAGTTAAATTACTAGAATTTATCAATTTTCTTTAAAAAAATGCTCAATGTTTCAACTTTAATCTTTATGTACACAAACAACTAAAGTTAATAAAAATAAAACAAAACAAAATATTTACACTGAAAAACCTTAACTTAAAAATTAAAACCTAAATACTAAACAGGCCGCCCAGTGCGTCTCCACCAGACATGGTTCCCAACACACTAGCAGCATTCCCCCGTTTTATAGCTAGACTAATACGCTGGGCGAGAAAGCTGCCAGCTCTGCGGTCACCAGATGTCTTGTGGAGACACACTGAGATCTCCCTTACATTTTTTTTTGCCTCAGGGCCCCAGGGGCCTAAGGTTTCGTACCCTATTGGTGAATAAGTTAAGGCTTTACTATGAATATAATTTAATTTAGCCTTCTCTAATTCTCATTTTTATTTTTATATAAATGGTTTCCGTAAAATGAATTGTTATGCCCAAGAAATACTTAATTTTAATTTGGAAATTCTAATAATTAAAAATATCTCATTGTATTCAAGTTACATGTTTTGAATAATAATTTAATGAAGAGGGTGGCTGTAGGCGGACATATTTGTAATATATTGTAATTCTATAATTTTCAGGGAGGGAAGACATTTGTAATAAAGAATCAAGCAGATTTTGCCAGAGAACTTTTACCTTTATATTATAAACACAACAATATGGCTAGTTTCATCCGGCAGTTAAACATGTACGGTTTCCACAAAATAACTTCTGTAGAAAATGGAGGATTAAGATACGAGAAAGATGAAATTGAATTCTCCCATCCCTGTTTTATGAGAGGACATGCATACCTACTGGAACATATTAAGAGAAAAATTGCCAATCCAAAATCTATTGTGACCAGCAACGAAAGTGGTGAGAAAATTCTATTGAAACCCGAACTGATGAATAAAGTGTTAGCTGATGTGAAACAAATGAAAGGTAAACAAGAAAGTCTTGATGCAAAATTTAGTGCAATGAAGCAGGAGAATGAAGCCTTGTGGAGGGAGGTGGCTATCCTGCGACAGAAGCACATCAAGCAGCAACAGATAGTGAACAATGTAAGTTTCTGTAACAATATTATTATCATCATCATAAACTTAAGAGAGCTGCTCTTGTCAGTGGAGTATGAAGTAAACGCCAGTATCTCTGTTGTTTTTAATCTTCAATATTAATAAAGGTTTGACAAATTGTGCTTATAATAAAAAATATTTATTTTCAGACAACTTAGTCCATAGATGTTAGTAACAATTTCAACTTAAAACTGTAAATTAGAAAACTGCAAATTTAATATTACTGTTTAAAAATTAAAAATAAATTATAAATAAGTAAAACCGAAACTACAAAATTCAAATTATTAATCAACACAAAAAAAAAGAACTAAAGTCATACAAAAATAAATTTAAAAAATTATAAATCCAAATCTTTAAAAAATTACAAAAAAAACATTATTTGATTTAACAATTCAATTTAAAATAAAAATACTTATATCACATGATTTCATTTTAGCTTATCCAATTCCTGATGTCTTTGGTGCAACCTACGAGACCGGCGAATACGAACGGCAACAATGTAGGAGTGAAGAGGCCGTACCAACTGATGATCAACAGTGCAGCGCACAATGCCGGGGACAATTACCCGGGCAGAACGAAAAACCTCAAATTGGATAAGGACTTATTGTTGGATGATGTTACTGAAGATAACCTGGTAAACTTTGTTTAATTATTTTGTTAAATTTTAAATTTACATTATATAGGTAATGTGTTTAATTCTTTATAGAAGAGCGGAGACACAAGTAATTTTTTGCTTAAAAGGGGACTTCAAACATTGTTAGAAATGTATATTTCCTATTGATGCAATATATATTTTTATTTCATTTATGATTTTATACTGATCATGAAAATTTTTCACAAATTTCAGGAGGAAGGACCAACAATCCATGAATTAGCTCATGATGAGGTATTGCTCAATGATGCCTCTCAGGATTCAGAATTAGCTGTAAACTTTGTAAATAACTTTTCCCCTGGAGCAGGTTCAAACTCTGGCAATAGCCACAGTCCGACCAACCCAGGCACCTCCCAATACCATGTTACAATGGAAGATGGTGACGAAACTCAAGCAGGTAAAATGTACCGATATTTTACAACCAAAACCAATTTTTCTTCCATGCTAGACTGGGAGCGAAAGAAAAACATAGAATGTGCCAGCTGCATTTCCACCCGGGCATGCTGTAAAAACCAGCTAAGGGATCCTAGGGCTTCAGTATATTGTTTACGCTCTGCCTACCCCATTAGGAATAAAGGCGTGATTAAATATATGTATGCAAAACCAATTTCAATTACGGTTATAGTATGGGACTTGACTTCTAAACAATGCTTTTAATTTCAGATGCCAGAACAATTTACCCAATTTTCCCGACAACCGGTTTACTACAAACGGCCGATACACAACAGCCTCTCGTTACGTCACCGTCTCCAAACATGGTTATGCCAACGTCGCCGATCGATCAACCGATTCAAATTAGCAATGTCATCTCAATGTCCCCTGGACCTTCAAAAGCTAAGACGCGAGTGAACAAAGTTCCTGGAGGGAAATCAATGATGACGTCAAACTTTAACTCTATCAACCCGTCAGCTGATATCAGATTGCCAGCTGAGATATTCGCCAGTGACGACTCGGTCAGTGACGCTGGGGTTGCAGCATCTGATGATGCTCTACTACACGACGTGCTTGCCGACCAGCTTCTAAATTCAAAAGACAAGATGCTCGGAGGAATCAACATCAAAGTCGAGAAACCAGCAGAGAACATCAAAAGTTCGAAGAAAACGAAGAAGAACCAGAAAGATAACAATTTCAATTTGAATCTGGCTGATATTAAGACTGAACTCCAGGATGACTTGGATTGGAGCAACATGACTCTGGCGACGGTTAATAACAATAATGGCATGAACAAGCTCTCAATGTAAGTAGCAAATATTTACTTGTTGCATACATCAAGTGCATTCATAATAATAACAAAATGTTCTGAATATTTATTAATATTATCTTTATTGCCACCTTTTGATACTTTAATTAATTATAAAGCGACAAGATAAAAAAAAAAACTTTACATGTATCTGTTTACTTATGTAATTATTGTTATTTCAATACTCAGGAATAGGAGAGATAACTATGGCAAAAACAGAGAGGATTATTCTTCTTTATTTGGATCAAACCTTAACAAGTATGTACATAAAATTTATTAAAAAATACAGAATTCTAGGAGGGATATTGTGGATACCAGTCAAGCCAAATTATGTGTTATACTTGTTTTAAATAATAGCTATTCATAATAGACCAACATCTTTTATTCCAAGGGACATATTGAAGCTTTGAATACATGAGTTCTATCAATGGTCTTGTCCTTTATATCATATTCATATATGTATATACTATTTATTATATCTATTCATTCTTTCATCATCATTATATTTACCTTGATTTCGTTATTAATTTACAAACTAATAATTTTCATCATATTTAATTTCATTATAATATAAGTTTAAGAATATTAAATGTAGAGATTAATAATATAAAATGGGACATTAATTTTATCCTAGAAAGATGACATCTTTTTAGTATCAATGAAAACTTTTGATAAAACTATGACTTCTCTGTATTTTTTTATTGTTATAATTTAATGTTACCTATACTTTATTTATTAAACTGTGCACTAAATATTTATAAGATATTCAATTAAAAAATATATATTTCATATAGTGAATGTGTGTTTCAGGGGCGAGATCGACGACCACTTGGAGACGATGCAGACCGATCTAGACTCACTCCGGGAAATGCTGAGAAATGACAGCTATGCCCTAGACACCAACACTCTTATGGGAGTAAGTACCCCCTTTTCTTATTGGCTTAGCAATTAGAATTGTTTTCTCACTAATATGAAGTTTTTATATCCTTTTAACCAATTTTCGCTTGCTCCATCAATATTTTCAAGTGAAACCCTACAATGTTCTCTGACAAAAGTCTGTAAGTACAATTATTGCGGTTATATGTGATTATTTGAATGTTATTTGGGCAAGTCTTATTTGAGTTTTGTATAGTTTCTTAATTTTTGAGAACTTTACTACATTTGGCATGTCTGTCTAGATGTCCTGTCAATAAATTGTTAGAAAAATGTGTTTGCAATAGGGCATTTAATTTAATTCCATATTACGTAATAAAGTAAACAGGTTGTAAATGATATAAATACTGATCTTAGTTTAGCAATGCTTAATTTCCTCGTTGGAGTGCGTAATAAAGCATCCCCACTTGAGGCTCCCCGGCTTGGAAAGGGCGCGTTCACTAAGACCGGCAGGTATTGACGGGTGAGCGGTGAGCGCCTCACGCACACAGCAACACTCGATGTAAACATTGATATTTGTGCCGTACGGTTGGCAGTATCGTCTGGTCACGTTGCAGCCAACGTGTTCGGAGAGCGTGCGCCGCCGTGTGCCGCTCTCGCCGACGCACACACACAGACACGCCTCGTAGAGCACCGGCAACCGGGCGATAGTGTTTTATTGATGCCAAACAAGCATCGTCACTCTCATTGCTAGTTCAATATCCGATGCGGGGCGCTCCAACTATATGCATTGATGACCTTGAATGAAAATGATTTGCTAATGCATGCATACCTATTGTATTATGTAAGATGATTGCGAGATTGAGTTCTAAAAATAGGACTTTCGATCAATGTTACGAACAGTCTTGTTTTCGTTTTAAGCGTAGTTATATAATATTTATATCTAATTAAATTATTTGGATGCAGCATGAATATTTTCATAGAGAAACAGTACTAATATAGATTTCGTGCGTCATTGATATTAATTTAACCTTATACCTTGCTGACCTTACCTAACATTGATGGTAGTTTTAGATATCTACCTCTATTTTCAAATCAGATTTAGAATAAAGGTAAACAAAGTTTAATGTCTTTTATTCAAAAACACATTTCAAAAATAAACAATATGTGTTGGCCAAAAATTAGTTAGATGACTAAAACTAACGCCAAACCACTAAAAGTTGAAGTTGATGCCTAAAACTACTATTGCATTATGTTATCATATCTAATAGCTAAAACTAATTTTAGAAACCAAGATCTTCGATTAAAAGACATGAAATTTTGTTTACCTTTTTTCTAAATCCAAATTGGAAATACTACATATCCCCATATGTATGTATCATTGTAAATGCAAGTGATTTTATATGGACTCACTAATATGACTTAATTAGGTTTATCAAGAACATTGTTTTTTTTTTCAATCAAGTGTCTCTAGTAGTGTTGCAACAGAACTCTGCTTCCGCTTCCGCAACTGCAGAAGTTCCGCATTTTTTTTCACTTCTGTTTCTGCTTCTGCTTCCGCAAACTTTATAACAGAACTCTGAACGGAAGCGGGGAGAAGCTTAATATGACGATTAACACTATTAGAACCAGACAATCCAATTTCATCCAAGATGATGACTGCGAACCTTCCCCCAAAAGAAGCCGAACTCAAATTGCAATTGAAGACATTGAAGTGCAGCCTTCTACTTCCAAATCATCAGCATCATTGCAAATATTGGAATCGATGTTAAGTGTAAATGAAGACCAGGAGGAGGACTCTTCTACAGCTGACGATGTTGACAATTTACTTTTAAAGATACAGTCACACCTTCGGGAGTACAAGAAAGAAAAAAGACTACCTCTTCATGAGGATCCCCTTATGTGGTGGAATGGAAATGCGCACAAATACCCCCATATTTTGCCAATAGTTCGCCAATACTTATCAGCTCCCCCCACCAGTGTAGCCCGCGAGCAATTATTTAGCGGAGCTGGTTTAATACATGAAGAACATCGAAATAGGCTGAAAGGTGAAAAAGCGGCCAAGTTACTCTTTATTAAATATAACTTGCCGCTGTTTAATTTTGACTACTAAAATACAAATTTAATAAAAAAGTTTTAAATGTACAATTGTGCTTTTTTTTTTCATAGTGTTAACGCTTCCGTTTCCGCTTTCGTTTCCGCTTCCGTTAAGATTTACTTTTGACATCTGTTTCCGTTTCTGCTTCCGTTATGCCAGTTCCGTTGCATCACTAGTCTCTAGGTCCCCATATGTTTTTTTGATTGATGGCAGTATTAAATTGTGTGATTGTTTCATTGGTGTAGATCGCGGGCAGTCCTCAACACTCGATGAACCCCCTCACTGTAAGCCACATTACGGCTGCTAATGCTGCTATGCTTGCTGCTTTAAGTATTAAAAGTGCAAAGAGGGTATAAAACATATCGGATTGGTTAACAGATAGAAAAAGATTTATTTGGCCATTAATTTCGCCAGTTGGTTTGAACGCACAGTCAGTCAGTAAGTTGGTTAGAGCAGCGGAACGTTACGCCGAAACTAATGGGTTCAAATCCCATTTATACAAACATAAAATCACGCCTTTATCCCTAATGGGGTAGGCGCTTCAATTCCAACCCGTGTGAAATTCTTGGATTCTATGTTTTCAAGTTTTAAAAACATTAACACAAATTCAAATTCTAAGAATATTCAATTATCGATTGTTTATGGTACAAAAATAATATTTTTGTAGAGTTTACGCTAAAATATCTTGATAATAACAAACCATGTGGAGCGGCTGATGATGATGACAGAACATTGAAGATCTAAGATATTTTTCACCGAAACTCTACCAAGAAATATTTTTAGTCGCCAATATGTTTACTCCCTCGTTGCATCTAACCACTAAAAGCATCCTGTATTTAGTTTACGACAATACTTTAAAATACCCCATTACAGGTCTATTCAAAATTTAAGTTATGAAAGATACAATTCAGGTTCTTTCCATTATTAATCAGCATAAGCATTGGTTTCAGCCAAACTGAAGCCAGCAGAAAGTCTAATGAAATTGGTAAAGTAAATTTAAACTGTTCTACTTTATAATTTTTCTGAATTTTCAGCTCTTTGGATCTGACGATCCGTTCTACGGTCTTTCGTACAATCCAGTTGACGAAAGAACGAAAACAGCAAACAATGGTGAGTTGAAAAATAATAAGCATTAGCATGGTTTAATAAAACTATAGGTATTCCCTTTTGTATTGCCTGGCAGGGTGAAGCTTTTAAATTAACCGGCAACTCTTCAACGAGTGAAACATCTCCCTTCTGACTTCCTACGACTCTTCGTCGACTAACAACGAAATGCATAGAGTTGATTTTGAAAAATTCCTCATGTTTATGTTAATTGTAGATACAACCAAACAGTATCCGATGCTTGATTTTGATTGGCTGATGTGTAGCAGCGATGCACCGCCTGCAAAGTAGTAGCGGCTACATTCTACGACATCTCAACGTTACATTACCTGTTGGTTATTCCGGGTAAAGGGTCAACACATGTGTTGTTGTTGTGTTACAAATTGTTCCATCCGGACGCAGCTTCTGATTTATTGGACAAAACATTATCCGTGTTAAGAACTGTTCGTTCGTTCGATGTTTAGCGTTATAAGTTATTTTTAATAATCGGGTCTGAGTTTCTATAAAATATCAATATCATTGATTTAATATCACATTTGTGTCGATATAATGTTTGAAAGAACCCGACAAAGCGGTATGAGTTTTAACTGGGAAGCGTTTTATAGATTTTAGATGTAGATGTTATTAATATGTGTTTAGTAAATGTCAAAATGATTGTTTGTTGTTACTTGAAGCTATGAAGCTGAAAGGTGAGATAGCGAATGTGTGCGGTAGCGACGGCCGTGTCCAGGATCTCTGTACAGAGGACAATGGTACTAGCTCCATACATATTTACAGCATCTTTACAGTAGTAGGTCATAGACCACAGCTGGACGAATGGCCTTACCAAAATCACTCCCGGTCACTTCTCTCATCTCATTAACCAACGCAATGGGCGGACAAATGAGATTATATACAAATAATCATAAAACACTTTATCAATCTACAAAATAATTAAGTACAATTTGATTTGTTGATAACCAGACAATTTCTTCGTATTTTTCGGTATGCCATTCGTTAGCTCTTTATCACGTGCACGTTAGCGAAGTAGAATTAAGTTTAGATTTGCTTAAGGCCAACGAAGATGAAGGACTTTTGTCTGCGGACACATTATCATTGATGCGTCGGTTAATATGGATGCGGCTTCAGATGTCATAATTTATGCGGAAGATCCGCATTTGAGCATGCGGATTTTCGCAACAGCCCTGATTAAATATCATATCAATCTCCTTTACATATCAGCGAAAAGAAATAGACGTTCGCAGACTTAAACCCGTCGCCAGCGCTGGCATTTATAGATAATTTCGTCATTTATTATTAGATTTATTTGCATGTTGTAAACGTAAACAAAAATAATTTCAAATTTAACTTGAAACGTAGTTTTTGCGACTTAGACAATTACTTTTAAATAATTTCTTGATTAATGCTACTTAGGCGGTTTTAATGTGGTATGTTATTATTGGTACATAGGTTTTAGCGATATCATAGCTTTTATCTCAGAGTATATTTATTATAATAATCAAAATTGTATTAAATATTGTGTAGTAATTAATTGTTATTTGTATTTATCGCATTTGCGCGTGAGATAGTATATTTTTAAAGTATAAAATATATTTACAGTATAGAAAATATCATATTCTGATTTAATTTATCTTATCAGTCTTTTTAGAATATTATCTTTTCATAAATATTGAATTGAGTACTTTGACCACATAGTTTTGCTAAATATGCATTTTTTCCTGTAATTGTAATAGCTTTTGCTCAACGAGATATTTTTGCTCAATTAGCTCTTGGAGTCCAACGTGTTAAAAAAAAAACAAATATGATATATTAAGTCAGAGAAACTTAGCTGAAAAATAAAATTTATATATATATATATATATTTTTATATCAAACAAAAAGAAATTGTAATAGTATCTATATATTTTCTCAGCGCTTATAAACTATATTATATCTATAAGTATAACATGTAAAATAACAGAATGATGCCCATGTGATATTTAATAATAGTAGGTCCAGTAATTCCTACTTAAATAGATAGTGAATGTTTTATACTATTTGAAGGCCTATAAATAGAAATAGGAATCCTAAAAATAGGAGATTGTGATTAAAACTCGAACAGGTGTATAGAATAGCTTCATATATTTTATCTATTTTGGGTTAAAACGTTCTATAATGTGCCACCTCCAGTTTCTGGCCACTTTCAGTAACTAGTTACTATTTTATTCAATTGTTTTGAAACAAGATCCACAGAAAGAATACATAGCTTACTTCTAGTCTTGTTCTAGTGGAGTGGAGAATAACTGGAGGTGGCCGTTTAATAGGGCGTTTTACCCTACTACTTACGTTTTCTGCCGATTTAATTTCTAGTTTTAATAACTAAGAACATTTGTGTTATTGCGCGTGTTAACTTTACCGTAGACTCATGGCTTTCAGATGAAGCTGTTTGGTATTCGCATTTATTTCTATAACTTTTGTCTCTCTAAGCTCCGCCAGAGCCAGCGTTTATTTTACGCTATGCAATTCGCCATTATGTGTGCTGCTGATCACATTTTATTTAATTCGTAGATAGTTTCTAATGTAAGTATATTTTTTCGCTTACATATTTGCCATGCTCCGTTCGTTCCGTGCTCATTACATTATTTCGGTTTCGGTTTTATTTCTCCATCTGTTCGGGCTTTAGTCACACGTAATGTAAATACACAACACAAACGATTAATACCGTTTTTCAATAAATTTCAGCTGAAGGGAATCAGCTTATCTCGTATACAGGGAATATTCCAGACTTTGATGATATAAGCATGCCCGAGTTGGAAGCGGAGCCGTCGCCGGAGTCTTGCGCGTCCCCCATTCCGAGCGGGTCTTCCCTTAACACGCCGCAAGTCGAGATACGCTCGCCCTCTTACGTGTTGCGGCCATGAGATAAACTCAAAAAGAAACACCGCAAGAAGAAAACTTCTAAAAGGTGAAAAATTCTTGGCATTATCGGGACTCTAATACAACAAATATTACAACGACCACAAGTGCGTGAATCTTCAAAACCATCTACTGTTATTTATTATTCTGTCATAAACTTTGTGTATAATATATTGTATAGTTTCGATTAATACATTTGATGTATCAAATTAAATGTTAGAATAGATATTTGTTGCATGTATAGTGTTAAATTGTTCGGAATTTAAAAATTAATTAATTTATTGGGAACTTAAATTTATCTGCCAAAAAAGGCCAAATAACCTGCGTAACTGGAAAATTTTCTTTCAAAGTTTCTAGATTTTTATACGCATTGCGTTTATTTTAGTTCTAACACTTTCGTATAAATCTCAATAAGAAATAAGACGGTCTTTCGAATTAAATATTACCTAAGTATTGCAAAAAAAAACATTTACTCTGGGGCCTTACAAATAAATGAACGAAATTAAACATTAAAAGTAACGTGTCGACAATTATACTGCATTTTATACACAAGTGATCAAAAACAGGGGTAGATTTTCAGACCGCAAGAAGTAGCATAAATAATTACGATAGCTAATTTTACTCAAAGGAAACATTCCCTTATTTTCTGAAATAAATAAACTGCATAAATAGTTTTTTTTTAAATACGACTGCCATACCCGGGAATCGAACCCGGTAAAACTAAAAAAAATATATATACATAGCCTGTATTTTTTGTGGATTAATGGATAGGGTCAATTATGAGAATATCTCCTATTATGTTTTAAATTTAAGGATAAACATGAAAATATTGTTATTAAGAGATTTGGGTTGCACTCTTATTGTAAACAATTTGAGTATTTAGTGCTTTGATTTAAAATTTCAGTCTTCCTCAATTTTGATATGCAATGTTTATTTGAACACAATGTTCCTTATTATTGACCCCACGCATTAGCATTTTTAAAAATACAGGGTGTTATTTTATTTCGATGTTAGCAGGTTCGATTCCTGGGTCAGGCAAACGATAAAAAAATCGGTAAATGCAGTTTTGCTTCTTTTTGAAAAAAGTGAATGTTTCCTTTGAGTAAAAATTGCCATCATTATTATTCACCGATGTTTTTATCGTTTGCCTGACCCGGGAATCGAACCTGCTAATATCGAAATAATTGAATGTTTCCTTTTATCAAACAAAAAAACACTTATTTTCAAAAATCAGCAAAACTGCATTCACCTAAATAGGGGACTTACCTGTAAGGGCGGTCTGAAAATTCCACCCTGCATTGATGGTATTGAGCTTTATATCTATATGATTAACTCACGTTAAAATTAAAAATACTTAGTCCAGAGTTTATAATGGGTACTTCTGTACTCAAAACAAAAAAAATAGAATTTTACATAACCAGTAGAGGTGTCAACTAAGTAGAATCAAACGGGAATAACTCGGAATGGATACAAAAATAAACCGTCCCACGAGCCAGAAAAGAGCTCTTTACAATAACCTTTTCCAAACGGATATTTTGTTTAAAGTGCACTGTATATACAATTTCAGTTAAGATTTTAATATATTATATATTAATTAATTATTATGTAAGACTTCTATTTTAAGATGTATATTAATCTCATTTATCCGATTTTCGTGGTCATGTCATTCATTCATACATACCTATATTCACGGGAAAACCTTATGACATAGCACTAAGGAAGTATTATGTAAAGTGCATTTTAAGATATCATAGAAATAGGTAGCATTAGTCATGTTGCAGGAAAATTACAAAATCAAATATTTGATGGTATCTAATACAATGTAAATTCGTAAATATCTGATTTTGTTATATTCCTGTAACTATTTAAAGCCCACAGAAAAAGACCAAGATATTTGTTTCAATTATTGTATCAAACGATCTGCGCTTAAGCACATTGTCATATTTATATTATATTACCTTTATATCATAATAGGAATCATTTCCTATTGAATAGAAAATTATTCCGAAGTATAAGTACTTTAAGGTCTCTGTGTGGCTTTAGTTACTTATTATCACAGCAGCTGAAATTTTAGATTAATAATATTTGTATTTATTATATATATTTGGACTTTTGAAATATCTTGATCAGCTCATACAGTTATTTTCGTTTTTGTTTGCATATTTATTCTTGCCTTTCAGTTCAGTCACATATTTAGACGATTACTTACATGATTTGGCATTATCGAAATTGCGGATAAAATGAATATTACAAGTCACATCATCACAAAATGTCAAAAATAACCTACCTACTTTCTGTATTTATTTAGTGATGAGGGTTTATCCTGCAACAACTAGCGCTGCTTTGTAAAAAAATATATGAAATATACAGAAAAGGCATTTTATTAAAATTATGTGCTGTAATTTATTATTATGTTTATGATATGACAGAGATTCATAAAAGGAGTAATTTGGTTACAGAGCAATAACGCTCAATAGTATAGTAGGAACCCTATTATTCGCAGTTATATTAAAATTGATGATTGAATTCATTCTAAATATAGAATTAATCCTAGTGAAAAATAGAATAGAATTTTGAAAAAGATTGCATTTTCCAAGCAATTATTTAACAAAATGGTCCTCTTGTTGCAGGTTGAACACTCTTATTATAAAAAAACTGTTCAATTATTACTTAGTTAACATAATTTGTAGATTATTTTATCCATTGTATGATAAACATTATTTTTTATTTCATTAATATAATAAATGAACAAAGTTTGTTAGGTTAGTAAAAGCGTGTATCGTACTAAGAGAATAGATATATTATGTTAGGTATTTTTAAATTCAATGTAATAAAAAAATACATAAAATATAAATGTTTTATTTTTAATACACCTATCAAACCGGTACTTACACTGTAAGAAAAAAGGTTGCAAATAATAAATTAAAAAACGATAATTAGGTTTTGTAACTTTCCAAGTTTTATTGCAAGATTAAACAATAAATATCTCTATTAGTTTAGTTAAAGTGACGATGCTAGCCAAGTGGCGCACCCATTAGTAAAAAATAACAAAACATAATTCATTAAAACGCAGTGTATCGAAAAACCGGTTCAACAGAATTAAGTTATAGTAATTAATACAATTTAGAACCTTATAAATTAGCAATTCATACCTCGTTGTGATAACAGGAAGAAAAATTGCGAATATCGGCCACCAACGGCAATTTTTGGCTAGTATCGTCACCTTAAACCTATTTTATAGGTACAAAAATGTTATTATCACAGCTAAGCACTACAGATTCTTGACAGCTAAAATGATTATAATTCTTATTTTATTTACGTACACAAACAAACACACTTACAACATTAATACATAATATTTATATTTATAATTTCACTTGTACTTTTATGTTACTATACCTAATTGTGATAATAAGCGTTTGCTATCGAGACACTAAAAAATCACTATCACTGACAGCAGTCGGCAACCAATACTGTGGGCAATGAAATATTACCTTGGTAAATATTCTTGATACTGATGGGTGTTATTTCAAACAAAAGCCACTAGATTTTTGGCATAGTTTTGGCTATGTAGAGAATAAAAAATGAAAAATTCTCGCAAAATTCTTAAAAAGTATTCTTCGGTAAAATCTCGAAAAGTGACGCCAAACAAAGTTACAAGCATTTAAAAAATAATATTCTTTTAAACATCATCAAAAATGCTTACAACTTAGTTCGGCGTCTCTTTTCGCGTTGGCATAGGTTTCATCAGTGGCCGCGAGAATTTTTTATTTTACTAGAATCTTCAATGGCTGTTATCAAACACATGCACTATGATTCTCCATTTATAGGAGTTTCTATAATATTTTTTTTTATTGGCTTGTGTTATTATTGTCATTGCACTTACAGTTGGTTAAAGCAGTTAAAAATAAAACTCTGAATGGATATCAAAATCAGATGATTATTCCATAATACTAATAATAATAAAGATTTGAATAGGTACTCAAATTAAAGTCTAACTAGTTAGTAATACAGAGAAGTTACTATTTATTACTATTAAGAGTATTGTTGTCTATTTTCGTCAAGCACTAAAACTATATTTATGGAATTATATTTATGAATAATAAAATTTAAACTTATAATGATAAATTACCTACCCATAACTATGGAAAGATAATAATTTCTACATTGTTAACTTGTTAACAGGGTAATAATTCTCATAAAGTGTTGCTTTGCGTCATTAATTTCAATAAACTCTAGAATATTTTTATTCATTAACCATAAATGAAATTTTGTTATTAAGGTACTTAAAATCACAGTCAAAAGCATAGCCAATCACAAACTTATACATTTTTCAGTTAGTTCTTCACAAAATAAACCAATTTACGTAAACAGGTAGAGGTTTTGTAGTCACACAATATTATTACGTGTTATTGTACTGTTACAATAAATAAATTAATAATTAATTGGTAAATCAATCAAGTCAGAAATTAAATTAATGTAAGCGCAAAAGACCGAAAAAATTTTTAGTCTTACGCGTTCGAGTAGCGATCGGTACTCCAGGTTCAAACTTAGGCTTCGACATTAGCACTGTATGTAGGGTGGGTAGACAGCCAATGGAGCAGGCAAGTTCAGGGGACATGTTACGACAACATTGCACGTCCAAGTACTTCAGTTTCTGACAGTGAGACCGAATATGCTCCAGCGATTTGTCGGTCAGCTGATTGCAGCCCTGAAAAATATGTCAAGTTTATAGATAATGTTAAGTTTTTTTTTTGTATCTTCATGTTTGTGAATTTGTTCTTACCCGCAATTCTAATTGCTGCAGTCTTTTAAGGCCTCTTGCAATCTCCTTAATAGCATCGTCATTCATATTATAGCAGTCAATTAGATTCAAATATTCAATTGAGGAGCAACTTTTTACAAGATGTTCTATTCCTTCACAAGTAATCTGTTGACATTTGCTCAAATTTAAGTTGACCAGCTCTTTAAAGTTGAAAGCGTAAATGAAACTGACATCTGTGATTCTATTACAACAAGCGATATCTAGATGCGTCAGGGATTTTAAACGCGCTAGAGAGTATCCAGTAACATTATCCAGTGTTAATCTTTCACACATACGCATTACGTCATGTTTTCTTTGAGCATCCCTAACTATTTCTTCTTCAGCTCTTGAGCCCAAGTGTATTCTAGGATGGGCGCCTATTTCGACGTGGATAGACATTATAGGACCTTCATCAGTTCCTTCAGTATCGACTTTTCCCATTCCAGTCATGCCAACATCAGAGACTTTATCACAATGACTCATCAAAAGTACACGTAAATTAAGTTGGTTCTTAAATATCACCTGAATAGACTTGTCAGTCACTGCATTAAAGCAGTAGCTTATGTTGAAGTAGCGCAAATTAGGTAAACTATCAGAAATCATCATCATGCAATCTTGGTCTAAATTCAGGGAATGAATGTCTAATTCCTCCATAACTTGATTTACTCCTGCACAAATACCTTTTTTGAGACCCTCTTTAGTGATAAGTTCACATTCAGATATGTTTAGATGTTTCAATTTCTTTAACTTTTGAATTTCTGCTACTCCCAGATCTGTTAAAGCTCTACATCTTTGTATATTGAGATGTTCCAAATTTACTAGATTTTTTGCAATATACACCAGAGTTTGGTCTGTTACCCTAGTGCACAAGCCTATGTCTAGCACTTTTAGAGAGGTCTGGTGTGTTGTTAGTGCTAAAAATCCAGTATTGGTAAGCTGATCACAGGCATGCACTTTGAGTGACTCCAAGTGTAAATTTTTTGCCTCAGCCAAATTCTTTAAAGCCACACCATCAATAAGAGTATTAGAAAACAACAATCTTTTAATTTTCGTAGCTCTGTTGACTAGGAATTGTAATATAAAGTAAAATGTCAGTACACTCTCAGAGGGGTTTTCAAATATATCTGTATTTTGGGGGTAAAACTTTTTCACTAGACCCACATGAAATTGTACAGAGCATCCAGACAAATTTAACTCTTCTAATGCTGGCACTGCTAATACAAATCTGTTAAAAAGGGCATCTGTAAGATATGCATTATCAGACAGACTTAAGCTTTTTAAATTTTCCATCTTACTAGAGAGTAATCCATCAGTTTTTCCTTCTAACAAACGCCCAGACATGAATAGTTCTTTACAAGATTGTATCTTCAAGGTCTCTAAATTAGTACATTTCTGAAGCATGTAAACAAATACTTTTTCACATATATCTGATTCAATTATGGTCAAACTTTTGATGTGCTCACCAAGTGCATCCCAAAAGTAATTTACTTTGTTTGATATTTCAACTTCATTAAAAACATAATTGTAATATATAATTGATGAATTTTCGAATATTTTTAGTGGAGATGTTGCTTCTTCATTGAGTGCAGTTTTGTAAAATAATACTATTTTATTTTTTAAGAAGTGGTGGTCATTTGCAGCCAGATACCATGATTGACTGACTTCACTCGCAGCTTTTCTATCTGATTTTGGTAGATATTCAAACAGGTAAACTAGAATCTGTAAGAAAAGTTCGGGAATAAGAACAAAGAAGTCGTCTACAAAAATAGCTAGAATTCAAGTTCATTCGAAAGTTTATCTAGAGATAAAGCTACAGTTGTTTATAAAGGCAATCGACAAAAAGGTGGCCTAGCATCAGAGACAACAGATTTACAAGGAAATCACGTGAAAAAATACCGAAACACCCGAACAAAGAAATGTTTCAGAAATCGTCATTTTAAAGAGGAAAATGCCAGGGTATTTACGCACCTCGTATGGAAGTTCCATGTTTTTGTTGTTTTATGTTATTTTCACTGTAATTTTAGGGCCTAAATACTAGAATTTCACATAATTTTGGTACTGCAAGTGAACTGATTTCCGTGTTGTGGTTGACATTGATACTGACATTGACAGTTCTCAGCTGGCTGTCAGACGGCTAATCGATGCGTTTTTTTCGTATTCAAACTGCTTTCACTGCGCGTCTTTGTTGCGTAGATTCTAATAGAATGGTTTGATCCTTTTCGTTTTTGATTCCTCGATGATTGATTGGATTGTATTTTATTTGGGTATGCAATATGACCTTTTTAATATTTCTACCCACTAGCCCACTACTAACTGACCTTGATTGTAGGTGACCTTTTGTTTATTGTGTAATACAGTGTACAGTTATACAGGTTAAACCTAAAAAATACTATACAAGGAACTCTAAATTACTAACATACTATAAGTATTAAAATATAAACATCTTATGCATTAACATTCTTAAAATAGTGAGATCCATTCTTAAATTAACAAATCCTGGCATTAAGCTTTACATTTTTCGCAAAATACTAGGCATTTCTTACTCAAATACGTAAAACTGTCAGCAAATAAATCAACTTCCGGGCCATGTTTATGAGCTGTCTAAGGAGACCAAGTCCACGAACTAAATACTATGTGTGGTTCAGGATGGAATAAACCAACTCACCTGGGCAGAAAGAGCCCGAAGACTTCCTGCGGCTTATCCTGTAGAAGTAAGATATTATGTTACTCCTGGTTAACGAAGCCTTCAAAAGGTAAAAATAAATCCTTCCAGTAAATTACTTATACAATACAGGTAGTTATTAATTAAATGAACGTACAAAGTTTCTCTTTGTAATATTAGAAAATGGTATTGAACGTGTCAAGATAATTAAATCATTTAGTTTGTGAATAAAGTTTATGAATATCGTGATGTTTAGTTTGTTAATATGTTTGTTTAGGTATGATAAAAAGAGTTGAGCCTAGAAAATGTCTACCGCCTAATACAGATACTAAAACCATTATCTAAGTTTCCAGAGAAATGTACTAGGAGAGCAGAACACGCAGCCGGCTAAACAGCGTGCAGTGCGAGTTTGCGCGCTGGCTACATGCGGCCACTTGTTGGGCGCCAAACCTTCAGTAAGCGCGGAGTGCGCCGCGCGACTGCTCCTACCCTCACCGCCGCGCCGCCCCGCACCACGATCGCGACAAACTTTTAACAAGACAACAAGTCAAGAAACCGCAAATATCTAGTGACTGGAAAACTTTATGACCACGTGATATGCCCAGGAAGATGTCCCGGAGGAAACAGGCGAAGCCCAGGGCGTTAAAACGTAAGTTTTTAAAGTTTTTATTGTTGTGTTTTCTGTGAATTTCCAGTTTGAGATGTTTTTTACTCCTAAAGTTAAAATATGAAAGTATCTAACACAAATTTTATTTATTTACCGTAGGTATATCCATTGCGAACTGAATGAAGATTCGCTATTATGTTTTACGTAGTTACCGTGACCAATTCAGTGTGTTTAGATTTTAAATTCTTGTATATTGTTATTTGAAGTATCGTTCTACTGATCCTCTCGAAAAACCTAATTAATTTCGCGAATTCCTTACTCTAGTTACACTTCAAAGTACATCTGATCAGTAAAATAAGTATCTCATGTAATATCCACCACCCCTACAGTCGTGACATAAGATCTAGCTAATCTTCTTCTTCTGTCGAGTGGGTATCGAGTCTAAGGACCCGATGAACCCTGGTGTCAGAGTTTTTAACTAGTAGCACAACTATCAGGCTTCTGACATGGTTTCATTAACGACCACTATCTAAGACAGCGACCGGGACCGACGGATTATCGTGCCCTCCGAAGCACGAAATCTTTTTCTCTTCCGACAATCAGATGATTCAGCCTGCAATGTCCTAACCAAACTGGGGAAAAATTTACATAGTGATAAATTCTCAAATATCAACTTTGTGTTTCCCCCCTGGGAATCGAACCCAGGACCTCCATCGGGAGTCCATGGCCCTAGCCACAAGACCACTGAGGCAGTTAGTCTAGCTAATGCCCAGCCAGGAGATAAGTGGTCCAGCTTTCCGACTAATTCATACATAGGTGTGTGCGTTGGTGGAAGTCGCAGGATGGCTGATAGATAAAAATCACCGTTTTGTCCAGAGAATTGTTTTATCAGTATCTAATCTCATCTGCATCATATCGTCATCGAGTTTTCTGATCAGTAAAATATCTCATGTAAAATCCAACTCCCCTACAGGCGCGATATATGGAAGCGCTAATGCCCAGCCAGGAGATAAGTGGTCCAGCTTCCCAACTAATTAATAGGTGTGCGTTGGTGGAAGCCGCAGGACGGCTGATGGACGCTCGGGCGCGCGGCGCGGTCGCGGAGCCCTAATATCACCGTTTTATCAGTGCCCGGTCGCGGTCGCGGCCTGGCTCACGGCTGCTGTACGCACTTGCCTATAAGTTATGTATATATTTGTAGAGACTACTGAACTGACTGACTTATAAAATTACAGTTGTTGCTCTCGCAACCGCATCAAACGTCGCATGTCTATCGCCTTTATTTGCGGCTCTTGCAGTGTTCCCGACTTGCTTACGTTCAACAAATGTATCGCTGAACATAGCTTCTTTGCTGTATCGCTTAGAACTCTGCTCCAGTCATGTTTTGTTGTACCTACTGTTCGTCATGATCATAGATGATTCTTCATGATCTTTCTGACTAGCCGTTTAGAATGGATAATTTCTCAAAAATCCTTAGGTTCCTTTGCTAACTTTTACAGCATACCTGGGTAAAAACTGTTTGTAAACTTTTATGTCTACCTGTCCAGCATGAAAGTATGACAATTTATGATTTGTCCGATCAAACTTCGGATCTCAAGAGATCTTTCTATTTTTGATCTTTCCCTGATATTTTCTTTACCTAAGCCCATCCTAAGCCTATCTGGTCTAGCTAGCAACTGAATATGTTCTGATCTACCTAGACCTAACGATCCAACGCTCGAGTCCGACACATTAGTTTACACGTGTCTCTGCTGTAAACATCTAGTTATACATTGCAGGCAGCACGTACCACTCCGATCAGCCCTTGTGGCACAGCAGCAATGTAATGTTGTTAACTTTAGGTATCGATCTGTGTCTAGTACTTTCGTAATGCGTCCCCCGGGGCCGCGCGAGAATGCTGCGACTCCCCGGCTGGCTCCAGGGATGCCTAATGCAATACCAGCTCCGTTCCCATGCCACACATATACTCCGTTTCCATTGCTTTATTTACTTGGATGTCAGAAAGTTTACGAAATATTGCAGTCATACCAACTTTCGTCCCTATTATACAACTTGCGACGATTAGTTTAATGTTTAATAGTTTTAGGTTTCTACGCTCTTCTCCTTCTCTTCACAAAGAATAGCACAAAGGATCAAAAAAGGACGCAAACATAATACTTTTTCGCATTTCCTTTGATTCTCTCCATAAAGAGCGATAACGGTGTGTTGTAGCAAGGCTGGCTCACAAGGGTCCAATAACACGTCAATTTTGGCCCGTCCCTCACGCTTACGAATTAAAATTTCACATTCAGTGAAAATGTTAATCCTTGCCTGTCCCAGGCAGACTATAAAAGCGAATGAGTGTATCTTGAATTGTTTACTCTTCGTGTTGCTTATCAAGGCTGCTTAGGTCAGCAATAGGGAAATAGGTTCTGCAGCTAAATTGTCTTCACTCAGACATCAACGGATAGTTGTTCTACAAGTTTTTTGTATTTTTATTGCGATATAAGCACATTTATAGAAATAAAAAATATAATAAAAATATAACTTCCATGCTGTAGAGAAAAATATAGAATGTGCCAGCTGCATTTCATCATAATCATTTATTAATTGCTTACATGGGTACATTAGGTCTTAATTATAAATAGTTTCCAACCATGGACCCTGTTGGGCACTGCGATTACGGACAAACCAGATAACTAATCAAATTATATACATTAAAAAACATGTTAATCGAAAATGGCAAATAATTAACTATAAACAACCATTAGAAATAAATAAAAAAAATTTGAAATTTAGAATCATAATTTAAATACCGACCAAATATCTCATCATCTCCCTAGCCTTATCCCGTATCTCACGGGGTTGGCTACCTAATCTAGGGGATTGAACGAGGGTACTGGTTTTTACACAGAGCGACTGCCATCTGACCTCCGCAACCCAGAAGGGAAACCAGACCCAATCCTAGATTAGGTCAGAGTTTTTCAAGCCGCTAATGCTTAGCATTGGCCTCTGTCATGGCTTAACGACTAATATCTATGGTATTAAACGATATTAACCGGGACCAACGGCTTAACGTGCCTTCCGAAGCACGGAAAAAGCGCCGGATAAACGTACATATGAAATTCGATAACCGAAAAACACATTGGTACGTGGTGGGATTCGAACCACGACCTCCCGCTCAGGAGGTAGCGGCCCTATCCACTACACCATCGGGCTCTCACCGACCAAATATCTATTACTTATCAAATGAACATTAAATAATTATAAAACAATTCATTACAAAAGAAAAAAAGAAAAACATTATAAAAATAAATTAAATAAAATAATATTGTGCTTAAAACATTTGATACTTAAATTAAAAATGTGCTAAAAGAAAACCATAACATTTAAACCCTGATACCGATTAGCATGGACTTATTGTCCTGAAATTCATTAATAGAATAATAGCATTTTTCAATTCAGGTAGTTTTTTTAGTATTATATAAAAAAGTCTTATCTTTGGTCTCGTTATGCAACTCTTGTGGAATTTTATTATGAATTTTTATTAACATATAGTGTGGCCCTTTTTTGTACATTTCAAGTTTAGGGATTGATGTTTCCAGTTTATTTTGCCGCCGTGGATTTGGGTTTTTCTCATATAGATAGTAATGTTTTTTTACAAACATTGCCAAGATGTAAAATACACGGCAACGTTATTTTTTTTTGCTGTTTGAAGTGTGGTTGGCAGGTATCACGTTGTCTAGTAAGCATTAGACAACGTGATACCTGCAAACCAAAGGCTATGCTTAGTATGTGGGTGCACTTCTTCTTCTTCTCGAGTCAATGGGCTTAAATCCTTGACGCCCAGAACGTGGCCACATCAGCAGCCTTTTGGTTGGCGTCAAACAGGTCCTCCTGCGTGCAGGTGGCAGGAGAAATGGGGCACGACAATAAGTGTGACGTAGATTATATGGCGCCACACTTTGCTGCATGATAAAAAGCTGCTCCACTTTCGAACTATTTCCCCATATGATCACTCCATACCTTAACCATGCGTATGCATAAGCATAATATACACTCAAAGCGGTTTTAAGGTTTGTGTTCGACTTTAAAACTGATAATGCGTAGACGAAACTAGATAATTTAGCTTTTGTATTTTCAATATGTATTTCCCATGTCATATATGTATTCATGCTAATACCTAAAAGTGTAACATTAGTTACCTCGTTGACCTCCAAGCGTTCTGTTAGAGTAGTCAAATCTATTTTTAGTCTCTGAGATGGTCGAAATTAAATTAATTTACTCTTTTTATTATTTATTACTAGATTATGCTCGTCTAGCCATATTTTTATATTATCAAGAGTTTCTACAATATTATCATGTGTGTATATGCTTGGGGAATGTTCAAAGAGCAGAGAAACGTCATCAGCAAAGGGAACACATTTAGTAATGGCAATTTTCGGAAGATTATTTATATAAATGACAAATAGTACACAACCGATAACACTTCCTTGTGGAATGGAGCAGTTTGTGGTTAATGTATTTGATCGTATAGTCTCTGTTTTACCCAGATCTTCATTATGATAATAGAAAGATATGATTTTATCCAATTTAACGCCTTTCCTCTGATAGCAATCTGGAATAATTATTTTAAGAGTGTACTGTGTGAAACTTTGTCGTAAAAATTGTGTTGTTTCCTCTCGGGAATGATGTAAAAAAACAGCTAAGGGATCCGAGGGTTTCAGCAAATTGAAATTTAGGCGATGGGCTGATAACCTGTCACTACAGCAATATAAATATACCTTAAATAGCCCTCAAAACTTTGTTAGACATGGCGGAACGACAATTGTTTAAGTAGTTTACGCTCTGCGTATCCCATTAGGGATAAAGGCATGATTATATGTATGTAAAAAAGACAATTAACTTACTTATTAATTCTTTAGATATTATGCAAGGAAAACGAAAGGCATTTGGCATAGCTAAACCCCACACCAGACGCTGCAACGTATCCCCAGTATAAGCTCAGCAAAAAAGTTGACGTACAAAGCTAAATTGACTTAACCCTCTTCAAAAGGCTTACAAATACGTCCAGCCAAAGCTTTTACCTCGCATAAAACATTCACATGTTTTATTGTGTTCTTCACACCTCGCCCCCGCGCCCCCTGCATAGATGTTTAATTATTTATGCCGAAACATTATCCGGATTGGACAAATTAATGGATGGTTCGAGTAAACGGATAATTGGATCCAAAGATTTCGCTACTTAATCTTTTGCTCACTTCCTATTTATTGTAATTGTTATAATATGTAACCAATTGAAAATGAGTCAATTTATTGTAGAGCTCAAGGATGATTTTTCATGGGGTACACTTCTTATCTTCACCTTCTCTCTTCTCTTTTAGGACATCTTTGTGACGACGTATGGCATTCTTGTGTCGTTGGATCTGCGCCTTGTGATACGAAATTTCTTTAGACAAGTGGTCCTTCAGCTGAACAATTTGTTCTCTGTTCTTCTTGTAGAAGTATTCGTCTTCTCTAGCTGCTGCTTTCTTGCCATAAGGCCCGCATGCTTCGCGGATTGAACCTCCACCAGTTTTGTCTGCACCACAACTTGGCTTATCAGCGAACATTCTCACGTTGACTTTACGTAATTTTATAAGTTTTCTTCCAGTTGCCGAACTCATCATGATGATGTTATACAAAAAGTAAAAAATAAATAAAAATTGTTATTTTTCGATGAATTTACATATCTTATATCATTGATTGATTCATCCGATAACAGATAAATTGACACGAAATCTCTACTACTACGGATTTCATTGAAATGGTTTTCTTCCGAACGGCCTTAGACCGAATTTCCCTTAATTTCCAAATGATTTGTTTATGTCTATCTAATTAGCCGTAAGCTCTACTTATTACAACAGTCTGTGGTACGTGTGGCGATAAGAAGTTGATGTGCGAGGGTAGGTGCGGGGTGCGGGGCGAAGCGCGTCCATAAAACTTGTAGAGGCCCTGCGAGAGCCGCCGGCAAATTTCCCCTGGGCCTCAGCCTGGGTGGCTCCTCCCCGGGAGCCGCTGGGAAATACGCTAAAGCCATATCATAACAGTTTTATGTTGATGTCGACCTCCCATCCGCACCGACCTATCGACTACATAATCGCTTTAATTTGGTCTTCTGTTTAATGTTGACGACCTTCAGGTATTACCTGGATATAGTTAATTGTAATTAAAGTTCTAATTATTATGAATAAAATAAAAATGATGGGTAACTAATATACTTAGAATAGAACTACAGCAAAAATATATTGAAAACCTCTAATCTGCTCCTGATCATTACTGGCAAGATGTTTCGAAACTTCTTTAATCGAAGAACACCATGGAATGCATTTGAATTTTAGGTTTTGTGGTCAACCAGCACAAAGTATTTTTTTAAAGTAAATTAAGTTTAAACATTCACGTGCGTCTTCAAACCCACTGTTCACAACTGTACCTTGTGTTCAGTGTTGTAAAGAAAATACGAACGTAAAATATTAATGTAATCTGTTAACACAAGCAAGCATTACTCTGTTTGCTATTCCCAGTCGACTTCCATATATCACTCACGCGTTTTCACGCAAAAAATCCATAAGAGGTAACAAAACCACACGTGTAGAAATAATAAACAAGGCACATGATAATGCGCATTATTAATTATGCGCGCTGCGATGGATTATTGAGAGAGATTTTTTGTTTTCGGCATTGTTTCATATGATATGTATGAAACGAGTACATGACACTGACTGTCGACTAGTTTCAGGACTGAATCATGTTTTTGTTTTTATAAAAGCTACTTATATGGCTTTTCTTCTTCTTCTTTATTGTCGGTTGAATTTTCAACTACGAAAGTTACCAGACTTTAAATGAGTGACTGTTGTGTTCATGTTTTCCGGACTTTTGCAGAACCTTTTGTTTCAACCTACAACATATTTTTAATAAACAGTACCAATTTATCAGCTACTTTGTTGAATACTTTGTATGAAAATGCGATGAATACTTTATCTCTATATTTTAAAGAAGTCTATTCACCGTTCCATTCCAATGCCCTAGTTACTATTTCAGTATTTTGAATCCTAACCAAATGGCCGTGTAACTGGAAGTAAAGAACCATTTAAAGGTTTAATTCCGGAGCTTGCCATTTCGGCAGTTTATCGCGCGTCTAATCGAGTCAGCAGTCGCGTCTGAGAGATATTGTTTAAAAATATCACGGTGGCCGACCTTACCAGCAATGGTGGGGTCTAGGTGGTGGGTAGCGGGGGGTTAGTCCCTGTGGAAGCGAAGTTCTCGCCCGCCGCCCACGCCGCGCCACGTCCCGCGGGACCTGGCCCAGGCAGCGCCGCCTGCTCCCGTGGGACCTCACTCTCGGTCCTCGCCCCCTCCCCGCGCGCCCCGCGCTGCCGCCACGCTCCGCCGCCAAAACAGCTGAGACACACTTAAATTGACAGATCAACCTCCCTGTTGTTTTGATCAGTTACATCTGTAAAGAATTAAAGAATGTAACTTAATATTATAAAGGCTATATGTAAATTGTGAGCAGTCCCTGAGCGTATTTAGCTAATGGTGTTGAGTCGGCGCGCGGGGGGCCGGCGCCCGGAGCCCGGACTTCGGACGCGGCCGCCACCTCCGGGCCTCGGATCCTCCACTATTCCCACAAGGCATCATACTAACGCCTCCGAACACATTAAAATTACAGTTTCCAAGGATACAGCCGAGCGAAACTACGACTTGGGCGGGGAATGGGAATTGTTATTATTCCTTTGTGCTATCCGCTTGGTCCTTAATCAAAGTTATTACCTACATCGTTTAGAGCTGCCAGTGGAATAGGTAGTTTCGAATGTAATGACATAAAGTCAGTACACGTGTTGATGTAACGATTGTTTGTTGTATTACTTGGGTACACCGTAGTAGCAGTTAAAGGCTTTACAATTTCGTCTTGTCGGCTTGAGGGTCACGTATGATTCATCCAGCACAGCCTTTGCTATGGATTATAAAAAATTAAGGATCATTCTCTAGGCAGCGTTCGTCCCAAACATTACCCGATTACGAGTATTACTTACCGACAGCCTGGAGACGTTGTACTGGAGCGTATCCTATGTATCGGTATCAGATACTCCCGTACTATCTAATTTGATTTGCTCTCGTCGCACGATCCGCAGGTGTCAGAGCAAGACGCGACGGTACGTAGCGATGTCTTGATATCATCTTTTTGACTATGATAGAGATATTTTTATGGAGTTTCGTATTCAGCCTGAAGACGTTATACTGGAGCGTATCCTATGTATCGGTATCAGATACTCCTGCACAATCTAATTTAATTTGCTCTCGTCGCACGATCCGCAGGTGTGAGAGCAGGACGCGACGGTACGTAGCGATGTCATGAGATCATCCTTTTGTCGATGTTAGAGACATTTTGTAGAGTCTCGTATTAGAGCTCATCCAGTGCTTCTGTTGGTAGTATAGTATGGAAGCAATGTTTTCGATTATAGGTACATACCCGCTTGTAAAGTTCCACTTATGAACTATTATATGTCATGTTTCTAATGATCGGTCAGGATGCTTTCTGGTAACCTTCTGAATATTCATCTCCCTCGCCTTATCCCGTATCTCACGGGATCAGCTACCTAATCTAGGGGATTGAATGAGGGTACTGGTTTTTATACAGAGCGTCTGCCATCTGACCTCCGCAACCCAAAAGGGAAACCAAACCCAATCCTAGATTAGGTCAGTTTTCAAGCCGCCAATGCTTAGCACTGGCCTCTGACATGGCTTAACGACTAATATCTACGGCATTAACTAGGACCAACGGCTTAACGTGCTTTCCGAAGCACGTAAATAGCGCCGAATAAACGTACATTATGAAATTCGAAAATTACACATTGGTACGTGGTGGGATTCGAACCATGACCTCCCCGCTCAGGAGGCAGTGGACCTATCCATTACACCATCGAAGCTTCTGAATAAGACATCTTTCAAATTGTGATTGAAATTCTTGATAAGAAGTTGCTCATATAATTTTTCAACCATTATGTTTTCATTAGGTACTCATAGGTAGGTTTGTATTTTCTACTCCTCGTGTATAAGTCGTAAACTATGAAAATGTTAACTACGGGGAGTTTGGTTTGACAGCGGGGAGTAATAAGCCATAGCAATATGGTCAGTAAGAAAATTGAATTGCCAGCGTTGTTGGCTCTTTGGTGCTGAATGGTTCCCGCGCGGGACATTCCGCTGCCATCATAGCTGCGGGTAGATACAAGGTGCCGAACAATGTCTGCTTGCCTTCGCTTATATCATCGTGAAATTCTATTGCTGGAAATTATTATTTCGTTAGTTCTGAAGGATTTGTTACTAACTTTCTCTTCTTCTTTCGGGTGCGTGGTCTGTGGCTCGATGAACAACGCACCGAAAGCAATCCTGATATCAGATTCTTTAATCGCTTTAAGGCAAAGCCTCAATATAACGAGCCTCATCATTTTATCAGAGAAAACGATTGGGTATTACGTGTCCTCCAAAGCACATATATATCTTACATACATACATATAATCACGCCTGTATCCCGAACGGGGTAGGCAGAGCGGAAACGACCCAAACATGATCGCTCCGCCACGTCTGACAAAGTTATGAGGGTTTATTTAAGATAGATTAGTAGGTATATTGCTGTAGGGATAGGTTATCAGCCCATCGCCTAAATTGCATACATACATACATACATATAATCACGCCATTATCCCTAATGGGGTTGGCAGAACGTAAACAACCTATACAAGGTCGTTCCGTCACGTCTGACAAAGTTATGAGGGCCATTTAAGATAGATTTGTAGGTACATTGCTGTAGTGACAGGTTGTCAGCCCGTCGCCTAATTGCAATATACTGAAACCCTCGGATCCCTTAGCTGGTTTTTACAGCATGCCCGGGAGGAAATGCAGCTGGCACATTCTATGTTTTTCTCTTTCTCCCAGTCCAGCATGGAAGCATATATATCTTACCTGTCCGTAAATAAGGTGATAAGCTCACTAACCTAATTTGTTTTTTTTTTAAGTCTTGTCCTTTATGTTTCCTTGTGCCAATTGAACCTAGGACATTCGAATCCTAATTTCAAGGCTCAGATTATTAAACCACAGGTAGTTTACATTTTTATTGACAAATCTGTATCAAATATTTTAAGCTTCAACATTTCATTTTACATTCGCATTAATTACTCTGACGGTTACAGTCATTACTCAGGTATCGCTGGCACAACGTTACCTTTGGGACGTGTGGGTTAGGCATAACCAGGATTTAGCCTGTGGCCTGCTTTCGGCGAATCGATGAACGGACGGTCTCTGGGGACAGTCTCCGGCCTAGCCCCTTAGGGATTTGAGGCCTCGGGTCAATAAACGTGGAGTTACTGTAGACCATTAATTAAGAACTGTTAATACCGCTTGTGTGTATATGATAACAGTATTGTAATTTCTTTTTTACAAAGTTGAAATAAGTCGTCTATGTATTAAGCTCAGTACCTAACTATCATTTTGATTTTTCAGAGACGATTGTATAGTCTTCGTTCATTTTGGTCGTTTTGCTTTAATCAGTTGAAACAATGCATATTTTTTTTGCTTAAAGTTGTGTAAAAAATATATGAAAATTTTGATAAATGTCGTTTTAAGTATAGAGTCCTATTGATCGTTTGGTATTTGCGCTAAATGTTGTGTTATGCGATAACATTTAACGTAACTTACGCGAACTATCCGGACTAAACAAATTCCATTTCATAATCACAAATGGTGCTCATTACAAGTGTAATCGTGCTTATAGCAGTGCTGGTGACATAATTAGCGGGCGAGGGCGCGGGTGGCGTGATTGCGCCCCGTCCGGCCCGCAAGCCGCACCCCGGCCCGCGGCCACCGGCTTATTCAATTAAAGCAAAACGACCAGTCGACTGGGACAATACACAAGCATTAGAAAAATCAAAATGGAAATTACTGAGCTCTATACGTAGACGACATAATTTTACGTACAGTCATTGTAACGCACAACTCTACAAGCGCGGAGACACAAGCAATATGACTAACAAGGCTGGGACAATACAAACGCATTCGATTTTTTAAAACAGAAACGACGTAATTTGCCTTTAGAAATTGCAATGCTGTTAGCGTGCATCTTTATTGGAAACAAGCTAACGTAAATAATATGACCGACTAGTCTAGGAGAAAACAATCGCCTATAGACGACTTTCACCTTTAAGATATAGATATGGCAGTAGCAGTGTTTATTTATTTATTTTCGCAAAAGATTAAGCGGTAACACATATTGACGCAAGCTATAAAGAAATGCGAAAACCCCTTAAGACGATACCATGTTTTTTTTTAATAGAATTACAACAACTAACAAATTGTGTTACCGTGACCAAATAAAATTGAGCAGAAATAGCACGTTATTGATGCCAACTTCGTAATTGTGGATTTTAATTAATTAGGATAATGCATCGTTTGACAACAAATCGCAAGCTTATTGCGTATCCAGGGAGTCAGAATCACTACCTTTATCTACCTAGCTTCGTAGCCTAGGTATAGCGACGAAAAGGGCCAAATATTATTTGTTGTGTGATGATGGTTTATACCAGGTGTAAGGGACAGCGTCCCGCAAACTGATAGGGGTTGCTCAGTAAATGACACTGAACAACTATCAGCAGGTTTTTTTTAGGTAGTGAAAAAAATATGGGTTTTCCATACAAATTGTCTGATTGAGATTGAGGTTAAAAAGCCATTTTATTTTCACTTTCTGAAAGAATTTCTTGGTGGAAGTTGTTCAGTGTTATTGACTGAGCAACCCCTATCAGTTTGCGGGACGCTGTCCCTTGACACCTGGTATGTATTCTGGTTCTGGGACAAAGTGGGTTATTGACTAAATCCAAATATAACGCAACCCAAAATTTTACTAGTATGTACTACGCCGAAAATGCACAGAACAGAGTCGTTTGAGACATAGGTACTTTTGTATCAAATGGAATTGCTCTGAAAGGGATGGAATTGAGATATTAATAAAACTTGTTTTTTGTGTGGTTGATATAAAACGGTGACTATTATCAAAGTTGTTGACGCTGTTGCTGAGCTAGTGAAAGCTAATTAGGATAATGCGGTGGAATGCTCAGCGCACCTAATTCATGGAACGTGAGTTAGGTGCGCGCCACTACACCTGGGGGATATGAAATCACTTACTTACTGCAACTTGTTTATATACGGGCATAGTGATAATATTTATTCTTCCATGCTGTACTGGGAGAGATAGAAAAACATAGAATGTTCCAGCTGCCCTTCCTCCCGGGCATGCTGTTGAAGTCAGCAAAAGGGACTCGAGGGTTACAGTGTATTGTAATTTAGGCGATGGGCTGACAACCTGTCACTAAAGCAATACATATTATAATCTAAAATTGCCCTCAATTTTTGTCAGACGTGGCGAAAGCGCCTTTTAAGAGGCGTTAAACGCTCTGCCTACCCCGTAAGGGATAAAGGCGTGATTTATGTATGTATGTATGTATAGTGATATATTTTTAACAGAAAATTGCTGTAGTGTACTTTAATGTTAATGTTTAAAATATGTTACGCATATCATGACGAATTGGAAGCGATACAGTGCAAACTAGTGCAGTGAGTTTCACTACTTTTTTTGTGGCCTTTTTAAACCACCTAAATTGTACCTATAATTTAATGCATAATAGCAAATAGAAAAACTAATTGAAGTTTTAATAAGACACAGTAACATTAAATTAACAGTACACAAATCATCGATTGATCAGAGGTAAAGAAGAAATATTTAAAATGAACAACCGCATGAAATCTTCCTATTTCCTATCCATAGGAACAAAATGTAAACAATATAACGTATCTACTATAAACATCTCAATTTTCTATATTGTTAGAGCAATTCCGGACCCCGAGCTAGCTGAACAACAATTAATTTATTTTACAACATGTTATTACTATTTTCACCCCAAACGTTTTCTCAAATTGGAGGTACACAATAATATTACCATAACCGTGAAAGGGGGCTATTTCAAAATGTCCTCTTTCCTGGTTACGGCCGTCGCAAATCTGAAGAAAATCCCACGTAATAGACGAAGCGACGCTGGCCGTTTGAAATAAAACTGGACTTGGAATTGGATTCTAAAAAAATGTTGTAATAGTTGTTTACATTGAAGGTGCAAGAGTGTGCCATGAAAATGATGTTCAAGAATTGTTTTTAAGCTGACTGTTTTATTTCATCATCTCCCATCATCTCCCTAGCCTTATCCCGTATCTCACGGGGTCGGCTTCCTAATCTAGGGGATTGAACGAGGGTACTGGTTTTTACACAGAGCGACTGCCATCTGACCTCCGCAACCCAGAAGGGAAACCAGACCCAATCCTAGATTAGGTCAGAGTTTTCAAGCCGCCAATGCTTAGCACTGGCCTCTGATGTGGCTTAACGACTAATATCTACGGTATTAAACGATATTAACCGGGACCAACGGCTTAACGTGCCTTCCGAAGCACGGAAAAAGCACCGAATAAACGTACATATGAAATTCGAAAACCGAAAAACACAGTAGTACGTGATGGGATTCGAACCACGCCCTCCCGCTCAGGAGGCAGCGGCCCTATCCACTACACCATCGGGCTCTATCATCTATCATCTGACTGTTTTATTTATCTATTAAAAATATCCATATATATGAAAGTATTCATATTAATGTTTTATGCCCTTTAGCTGAAGATGAAGAATGGAATGACGACGGAGCAGGGAGAGCGGAAGAACCTGATATAAATCCGGAGGAAGAGCCTGGTGGTAATGCTGACGATCTCCAACCTCGAGATATTCGTAATGAGGAAGAAGAAGATGAAGAAGTCGGTGAATCTAAACAAAAAGCGGAAGATGCGGACGATATGGAAAATTTTGAAGGTGCGTAATGTTTTGATGTATTTTCTAATAGTTTACATAACAATTTATTCAGCCTAAATCTTGCTGTGGATGTGTATTAGCTCAGACGACGAATTGAATCAGAGTGTATCAGGAATCAAAAGATCAAGGTGTACATTTTTATAGTCATATAAATACACTAGCGACCCGCCCCGGCTTCGCACGGAAATTATCAGTGTTTCTCTACTATATAATGCATGTATTATACATATAAACCTTCTTCTTGAATCACTTTATCCATTAAAATAAACCGCATCAAAATCCGTTGCGTAGTTTTAAAGATTTATGCATACATAGGGACATAGGCACAGAGAAAGCGACTTTGTTTTATAATATGTAGTGATAAACGTAGCTCTACAAAATGCGACCATTGCACATTCAGCTGGAACTCAAACGTACCGATATTCCCTTAGACGCAACGTTGCCGACAACACAGAGCATTTGCATATTCCAGCATCGTCAGCGCTGGAAGCGGAGTCACCTGACTTTGACGTACAGCGCAGATAAGGGATGACGTACGGGCGTCGAGTGCGGTACAGACTATAGCTCGGCAAGGGTTTAAATGAATATGAGCGAGGGCCCATGTCATGCACTATCAAAAATTACGATTGCGTTTTTCTTGTCTTGTGGGTATCGAATTGATCGTCGACCCAAATAAACCTGGTGTCAGAATTTCTAAACCGCCTAATAGCACAACTAATAGGCTTCTGATATGGTTTTGTTTAAGGATCACTATCAAAGGCAGCGCCCGTGAGCAACGGCCTAACATGCCATTCGAAGCACGGAATCCATTTTCTTTGCGGACAATCAGGCGCTTCAGTTTGCAATGTCCTAGGCCTAACCAAACTGGCGCGAATCTCACAAAGTGATAAATTTGCAAATAGCAACTTTGTGTTCCCCCTGGGAATTAAACCTCTGGATTGGAGCCCATGGCTCAGACCACTAGATTACGATGGCAGTCCGCGTTCATCTAAAGCCTGGATGTACTATAGGCTCGCTCGATGGGTGCAATGCGACGTGGACGCAACGTGCGAATGACATATCGCGTCGTAGGCTGTACCGCTGTAACGAATGAGTTGCCCGATGCAGTTGCCGATAATTCGGGCCACTTGTGTTCCGGCTGAGACGAGCATGGCAACGCAGGAATTCTGGAGATTAATAGATAGCAAATATACGAGGTGGTTCTGCGCCAAAGTTATTATGATCCATTTTGAAGTCAATTTTAATATTTAATATCAGATCTGGAACCGCACTTTTGAATCACTCCATATTGTCAAATTTTATGGACTTTGCATGCGAATGTTACTCTTTCGTATGCAAACGATTAAAGTGATTCAAAAATAAGGTTCCAAGCTTTATTGAGATTTGTATCGTTATCAATAAATTTTCTAATTCTCACTTTGATACGATTACGAGGACTGTCATCTCACATTTCCAAACACTACGATGATCTACGAACGTTTTTGTATTTTACGAGTTCGCGTCCATAACCGTGAGTGCGTCACAAAACATCCTCAGTATGGACAGAATTACGACGCTATGTTGAAGCCAGTCAATGGAATATTGTGAATAAACACGCACATTTTGAAATATGCGATGGGCGTGCGGCAGGAGCGGAGTAATAACTCAATGAAAATTGATTTAATCGCGGCGTCCGCACCCCGACACTTAGTCAAACGTCAGGAACATTCGCTGGTGCATTCACAGACTGGCAGCGACGTGCCAACTCATCCATCTGAGGATTTGTCACTCTCGCACCGACGTTTAGGGCCTTACATTCGGCGCAGCATGTAGGACTTATTTTGACGACTTTCAGGTGGGTTGCCAGTTTTGATGAAGTATGTTATACGGGGTTTTAGGAACAGCGTCTCGCAAACTGATAGAGGTTGTTCAGTCAACGAAACTAAACTTTAAAACTAGATTCGAAACTTGTTTTTTTTTTCAGAAAATGATATTAAAAATTGGCAATTCCATACAAAATGTTCACATCAATCAGACAATTTGTATAAAAATCATTTTTATATTTCCTGAAGGAATTTCCTTGTGGAACTTATTCAGTACCATTACCTGAGCAACCCCTATTAGTTTGCGGGACGCTGTCCCATACACCTTGTATTATATCAAAACATAAAGTTTGTCCTGACGAAGTAGAGAAAGTGAAAGTAAAAGTATGGAAGGTAAACTCTCAACTATCCGCAAGTTTGGTTACTACGACACTTGTTATGCATTTTGTAACGTAAACGATGGCGATCAAGGTGCCATGCCAGTTTGTAAACTCTACAACCTAACACCTATAACACAAAATACGTCTACCTGTCTTCAGTCAGCTCAGCTTCAATCAAATCGTAAAAGAGAGCTCTTCCTGTTTTTTTGTTACGTTTTACGTGTTGGCACACATTTTATATGGGTGAGTGAATATAAAGAGCGCACATTAAAAGGCCCATTTGTTTAACGCTTCCTGTCATACACTCCTGATCACTCGTCGTCGGGAGGATTGTCTTAGGAGGGGCGAAACATCGAAAAACTCTGGGTTCGATGCATTATCATCTTACTTCTGTCTTGTCTACATGCGCGGTCTCGTGGGACGGAACGCCGCACGTTTGTAGACTCGTGCCGCATTCTCTGATATATTGTTCATTTAGGCACCTACTGTAAATATTGCAATATTTCATATACTAACATTTTTAATGGCGTTTCTAAAGATGACGACAATGAGCACTTTACCGCCAAAAGCAACAAAAGAAAATTTACTGGCGAAATACAGAGTAACGTGGGACTTCAAGAATTTATTCAAGGAGATACGTTTATTAACGTTGTTAGACCGGAGCGTGTCTCATTACGGGGAGTCTTCATTGAAATTCATAAGAAGCTCACTAAAATAACGAGCAGTCCCACCGTCGGGCACGAGGCGATGCGTTTTTACTGCGGTTTAATGCTCTTTTTACAACTTCGTCAAAGGGTGTGGTGCGGCCTTACCGCCGGTCCACACCACCGTAGGTAAGTACCACCGCTCGGTGGCGCCCGGCGGGTGCTTTACGACCCTGTCCGCGCTTATCACTCGCCATTCGCGATAAATCTGCGCCAGCCTCCTTGGACCTCAAATATTTACATGCTAATTCGTAGCCAATCTGCACCCGAGATTATAAATAAATTGGCCGTTGTGACACATAATCGCCCGCCGCTACCTCCACTTTATCTTTCATGACTTCACTGAAGTTTTTAAAACACTGCCGCGCCGCAGTTAATGCTTTAATTTTATGCCTCCCTGATAATTCCACTTTTATGGTAGATTACCCAGTCAGTACCCACTGGCAAAGGGGTATTTTCGTCAGAATAATAATTGCAACAGTTTTAGGAAGTCATAACTTTTCCAAAGCCTGGTCATTGCTGTGCATTATTCCTACTTAGTAGAGTCACATCTCTATGAAGACTGTTTACAAGTTCCGTTACTAAGCTATAAAACTGATAGGACAAGGCTTTGAAGATAGTTTTACTACAGGATTCTGGGAGCAAAACAATCGGATAATAAATAGTTTTAGAGTTTGTAGTACCTAGAGATGGCTTAGACGAGACAAAGGCTCTTTCCCTACGGCACCCTCAGGATTATAAGCAAATTACTTATTGTTCCCGTTTTATTACAACTTTATAGTGAGCGCGGTGCCGCAGCAAACGCGAAATAAAGGAAGAAGGACGCTTTGTTTCGCGACAAAAGTATGTATTGGAAAATGAGTAATTTTTCCCAGTGAGTGGTTGGTTGGATGGTTGGATGTCGCAGTTGTTAGGCCAGCACTCGTGTTGCGCAAATGTATTCTCAGCGGGGGCGAGGCGGTGGGGGCCGGCGGAAGGGGGGGGGGGGGGGGGGCATGGCGCGCTGAGCCCGAAGTTGGGCGCGCGGGCGAGGCCCCGAGAGACCGCGCCGCAGGGCCCGCACTCCCCTATTCACTGTATGTTTTTCTTTTTGACACATTTCTAACTTTTGCTCATACATTCTATGTAAAAATTAGAACGATTGGGACCATTGAATTTTTAAGCATTTCACATTGCTAGCTTCGACGATTATGGTCCGATTGTTATAACAATCTTTTTCTGACCGACTCTCTGTCCAATATTCTAATCCGAATGAGATATTTAAGTTACATGTAAAAAAAATCACAATATGATGCTCTGACTAAAGCGAAGCGACTAATAATAAAACAAAACTTTTGAAAGAGTAAAAATATAGTACAACAGTACAACCTGTTCTATTCTATTCTACAATTCATCATCTCCCTAGCCTTATCCCGTATCTCACGGAGTCGGCTTCCTAATCTAGGGGACTGAACGAGGGCACTGGTTTTTACACAAAGCGAATCCCATCTGACCTCCGCAACCCAGAAGGGAAACCAGACCCAATCCTAGATTAGGTCTGATTTTTCAAGCCGCCAATGCTTAGCACTGGTCTCTGATATGGCTTAACGACTAATATCTACGGTGTTAAACGATATTAACCGGGACCAACGGCTTAACGTGCCTTCCGAAGCACAGAAAAAGCACCGAATAAACGTACATATGAAATTCGAAAACCGAAAAACACATTGGTACGTGGTGGGATTCGAACCACGGCCTCCCGCTCAGGAGGCAGCCGCCCTATCCACTACAACATCGGGCTTCATTTATATCTATTCTATTCTACAACTGTAGAGTTGGAATTATGTTTTGATATAGAAATAACAAAAAGGAAATCTACAAATTCAATCCTACAATTAGGTACTCGTAAATCTAATAAAGAAATTCCAACGGGAATACCTTTAATAGGTTTCAAATAACAAGTATAATTATTTCATCAAAGACCCTTTTGGTGGTTACAGCTCAATCGGGCAATGCCAAACATTTGTAAGTTATTCTGTCAACTTAGGCAAGACAACAATGCGAGCGATGTAGGCTCGGTCGGGCGGGCGGCGGCCGGTAGAGGCGCGTGGCTAATTAAATGCCGATGTTCGACAGCGGGTGAGCGGGTGCATGCGGATACGGAATGCTGGAACGTGCCGGCGACACCGCGCCGCATGCCTCCCGAAACACTCCTGAATTATTCGCAAACTTACCCGCAAATTCAGACCGGCATTTCTCAATTCAGATACTGACTGCCTCAACGGTTTGCTTAGCTGTTTACGCAGATGATTACATAATCCCTCGGAATGTTTTGAAGCGACGCGGAGTCCGTCCCTGGCAGATCCCAGGTGGCGCGGCCGCAGCGTTTGGAATTATCACATAGTGGAGAGGCGCGGGCGGCGCGCGGGGGGCGGGCCCGATACATTCGTCACAGGCCCAGCAGCCATTAGGCATTTAGATATTATCAGCGTCACTGGGGGATGACCCGCGACCTGGGGCCAGCGTTGTTTCAATGCTTAATTACGAAAAGTGTTTGTTGTGCCGTTCCCTGTGGAAAAACCTCGTCGCGGACGTCCATCGTTTGAGTCTGTTACTCGTCTAATGCTGCCCCCGCTGCTTCCCCCCGCGGTCCCAGGTGGCGTCGCTCCGGCCACACTTCCTTCCGTCTCCTGGGACCGCTCCTCGACCCGCTGACGCACACATCCTCATGATCACGCACACTCTCGCCTCCTCGCTGATATCTGTGCTGGTATGGCAAACGCTTCTGCAATACGGATACTGTTTTAAGTGCGGGAAGTGGGGAGCATAACGATTATTTTACAAGTTTTACGAGAATTTATGTCCTAACCTTGCGACTTTACGTTTAGTGGGGTGAGCGGTGATTCAGACTGTAGAGATTTGAGACAAAAAATGGCCTTTCATTTTCTTTTGGATTAGTTATTGGCATTGAAAATATTTTTCTCATCGGTAATCGGTATAGAATAAATGGAATAAAATCCCTTTTTCAGCATGATTAGAAGTAACTGATTCAGGACTTTCGCCGCCGTTGGTCTACCTACTTTTAGTGTCAATCGCTAAGCCACAGCTTCAGGCTAAGCCAACCTTTTGGCTGCCCAACTTTTTACTTCTTCTTCTTTCGAGTTGGTATCGAGTCTATCGACCCGATGAACCCTTGTGTCAGAGTTTTTAAACCGCCTAGTAGCACAACTATCAGGCCTCTGACTGACATGGTTTGAGTAACGATCACTATCAAAGACAACTTTTTACTAAAAATCAACCAAGGAAACCACTAGCCTAACAGACAGAATCCTACACATAATTTAGTATTTAGTTCTACGGTCGAATGACTTTGAACAACCACGACTGCACTGATTAGCGCGTAGTTCGGGGATAGCACGTGGCACTGATTGTCTCCGCTCCCATGGGAAAATTCTACACGGCTCGATCGCTTTTCACCCTTGCTCTCCACTTAATATGACCTCCGGATGAGTTGCATACTAGATGTTCGGGGTATTAGACTTAATCAACCTTAGTTTTGGTCGTCCATGGTTTTGGTAAAGTAGGTAAACACTGACTTCCCTACGTACTCTCAACTTCATTCATTCATTCATTCTGAACACATTCATACATACATAGATACATACATACATATAATCACGCCTTTATCCCTAATGGGGTAGGCAGAGCATAAACGACCCAAACAAAGGTCGTTCCGCCACGTCTGACAAAGTTTTGAGGGTTATTTAAGATAGATTTGTAAGTATATTGCTGTAGTGACAGGTTGTCAGCCCATCGCCTAAATTACAATATACTGAAACCCTCGGATCCCTTAGCTGGTCTTTACAGCATACCTGGGAGGAACTGCAGCTGGCACATTCTATGTTTTTCTCTCGCTCCCAGGCCAGCATGGAAGAAGAACACATTCAATGTTCAAAGAACAAATTCTGAATTATGTATGAATATCTATATTTGAATTATTATTCTGAACGGAATTATTACCGCTACAATATTTCTTTAAACTACTTCGATAAACTTATTTAAATGTTCAGAATAATAATTTAAACGTAGTGAATAACCGCGAAAATCTTAAAACTTAAATTAGTTAATATTGTATTAATTATTTTTAGTTAGGTTTCAATTAACATTGTAGGTATTTTTTTAGTTTATTGCTCGCAGTTGATTGGCGCTTGTATGGGCTTTGTTTTACAACCGATGAAGTTCTTTCAAGTGTTTCATTTCAACTTAAATTTCATTCAATATGCAAAACTAAAAGTGAATTAAATGTTGTAATAGCTTTTCAAACTGTGTTCGTCCATGAACTCGTGGGTAGTTTAAAAGTTAACTTCAAATGTCATTTGGCAAACTATTTCATTGCATTATAATTTTCTCTGTTATACACGTGCGAGAAGTAACTAAATAAGTTGTGAATAAATCCATTGAAAAACTTGAATGCTATGAAACAGCATATAGGTAGCAATAATAATGGTTTTGAAAATATTTGCTAAACTAGAGTTTAGTTACAAAGCCAATAAAAGTGCTTAATTGGCTTCACAAACCACAAAATTAATCTAATCGATTTTAGTTTTTGTGTGATTCGAGTTTAACCAATGTGCTCTCCTAATCCTCTAAAAATTTAGATATGCCAGTTTTTAAGTACCCATGATTATCTAGGATTGGGTCTGGTTTCCCTTCTGGGTTGCGGAGGTTAGATGGCAGTCGCTCTGTGTAAAAACCAGTTCCCTCGTGCAATTCCCTAGATTAGGTAGCCGACCCCGTGATATACGGGATAAGGCTAAGGAGATGATGATGTACCTATGATTATAGTACCTAGTGCTAATGTCTACCACAAATCATAAATTTTAATCTTGAACTTAAACACAAAGAAACTTTCTCCACAACACCGATCTCCATACGATCCCACGTATCAGACGTCCACTGGGGGCCGCGTTATTTTTATTCTGCGCGAAAACTTGCCTCTGGAGGCGCATATCGGCATCAGACCGCGGCGTTGCCGGAATAACACCTTCGGTCTGCGAAAGGTAGTACGTCCCCCGAGGGCAGTATGCTCAAGGCGGCAGAAAATTAACGGGGCCCCTGGGGAAATCTGCAGGCAGGCAGGCAGCCTTAGAGCTGCCGCCCTGCGCCCACTCCGCAGGGAGGTATTTAATATCTGCGCCCGGTGACGGTGGCTCGCGACGCACCTGGATGAGAACACGGTCCTTAAATACTATTGGAGCGACTATTTCGTTTTAATCTGTCTTGTATTGAAAAATATGTATGGCACAAAGACTTCCTAATAAAACAGTTTATGAGAGAGATATCAATTAACAAACGCAAAGAGCTAACTAAAACAAAGAGCGCTATAACAGAGCACACACACTAATTATAACAAAACATTAAAGTTATCTGTATCCACAGACACTGATACTTCAGTACTCTCACCTGCATTGGTATATAACAATGATTTTGCGTTACTGTGACTCTACTAGTTGTTAAAACTATCACAATGTATCACTATTTTAAGCACTGATTATGATTAGAGATGTCGCTAGCGCTCCCAGCGTCGTTTTCAATTCTGTGATTTTAACACCTTAAACATCGAACTATAAGACGAGCTGTGCCTGTTGTGTCGTTATTACTTGTGTATTGTCTTTCTCATGTTACTTGTGCACAATATACAGTAAATAAATAAACAATTTTTAATTTTATAATTTTCTGTAGCTTCTCTGTGCTCTCACCTATTAGTTGAAAGAAAGTAACCACCAGAGTGAAGATAGTTCCTTAGTATTAAGCCGGTTAACGTATTCTCTAAGGATCGTAACCGTGAGGGCACTGCTACCTTTCTTTAAGTAGGATGGCTGGTCGGATGGAAAGGAAAAATAACAGTTGTAACACTTGTAATTTACAGTCGCTTTTATTATAGAAGTATTGGAAAGCAAATTGTGACGATAGTTCTTTATTGTGAAGATAGTTCCTTAGTATGAAGCTGATCCCTGAGGATCGTTACCGTGAGGGCACTGCTGCCTTTCTTTATGTAGGATGGCAGGTCGGATGGAAAGGAAAAATAACAGTTGTAACACTTGCAATTTATAGTCGGTTTTATTATTGAGATATTGTAAAAGAGTCTTCCATGCTGGCCTGGGAGCGAGAGAAAAACATATAATGTGCCAGCTGCTTTTCCTCCCGGATCCTAAGGGATCCAAGTGTTTCAGTATATTGTAATTTAGGCAATGGGCTTACAACTTGTCACTACAGCAATATACCTACAAATCTATCTTAAATAACCCTCACAACTTTGTCAGACGTGGCGGAACGACCTTTGTTTAGGTGATTATATGTATGTATGTAAACTTTTACATGCCGTGATGAGAAGAGTTTATTAAAAGATATACATGGTTTGGTTATAGACGGAAACGGACACATAATTACCGATATTAATCTTTGTCGCACACCGATCCCGCTACAAAACAAAAGAAAGTCATCGATATTAGAAACTGATACTGCAAGTATTCAATATATCACGGAAGTGTGTAATTTACTGTATTGTATCGATTGTAGGTACGATTTTTTCCATTATTCATAACATACTAATATATCTGAAGACATAAATATTCTTCCAACTGATTTTAACTTTTTGTAATAATTTTTGTGTTTAGAAAACACTCGGGCACCAAAATTTACTTTGCATTGTAAGAGTATCGAACTTACAGATAAGTTCACTCATTACCTACCGAGCCATCGGGCCAGACATGATCTATTCAAATACAAAACGCTCAATCTCTCCAAAGTTCTCTGTATTCTCACGTCAAAAGTTTAAAGTTTCGTGTAGGTGCAAACTTTTGGGGGATAGAAAAGATTGAATTTTACCAAAATGTTGCGAGGGTTCCCCGGACTACCAAATTGGACTAAAAGTTTAAACTGGATCACCTATTCGAATTGGGAATTTAAAACAAGAGGAAAAGTCCTGACGTTCGCAAGTGGATTAGAATGGAGACCGCAGGAGGGCCATGCGCCCCGGGCTCCAAACTCGAAGTACCCCTGTTGGTCCCAACAGCCTTACAACCTCGTACATTGCGCGACGTGACAATAGCAAGCGTGGTTTCAGCCTTACAAATAAAGCAGTGAACGACATCTCACTTGATCTTATTCCTGTTCGTCGTTGCTTTGAACTTAGCAACCTAAGGACAGATTCACGAACTTTTTGCGGTAAATGCGCGGCACCCCGATGATAGAAACTTATTCCGGTTCTCTCATAATTACACCCTAAAACTTAACACACGTTCCATTTGTAATGTTTCGGAAATGGATGTATATTGGGTTTGATTTGAACTTACGACCTATGGAAACTCATACCGTTCTCTTGAAAGTATTTTATGCCTCCAATGAGGACTAGTCAAAATACCTTGAATACCTAGTTCTTTTTTTTATTTTATTTTTTATATAAATCAATTTTACATTTGTACTTATTCTCCATTTTGTTGCAGATGTTGCTGACATCAAATCAGAAAGCATGGACAGCTTCGAATCCGGTAAGTGGCACTATTCTCAAAACACTCGTTGCTAACGATTTTTCTCACTTAGCTATTCTATTTTGAACAAGAAAACTGCGGCAAGTCTAGCACTAAGGTCCTACTCAAAATTGCGGACGTCTCAACTGCAAAATAAATAACTTGGAGAAACAACGGAGCGCATAATAAACCTGTCGTAAAAATGTGATAAAAATAAAATTTAACTTAAATGACAACGGCGGCGCGAGACGAACTCTCATATTAATATTTGAATAGTGGGAAGTGTAAAAAGTGTTGAAGTCGGAGGTGGCGGGGCCGGCCGTGGCATTAACGGAGCCCTAGAGGGCCTTTGGCGAAGTCCCGGCTACGCAATACAGGCGAAAAGATAAAATGAACATAAAGTTGAGGAGCAGATACTCTCGCTCAGAGGAATCGTAGTTTCCCTCCTGGCGACACTAAACCCGCTACGACTGGAACACGCAGTTTGCGGAAGCTAAGCGCGCGTGTTCTGTCTTTAGTGTTGCCAGCTCATACGCACAAAAAAAAACTGTTCAAAAGTGTAGATTTAGAAGAGCAATTCGATTTCGATTCGATCGATTAAGCTCATAATGCAAGAGAATTAGAGAATTTGTTTTATTTTTGTTAATTTTGACTGTCTATTTAAGAAAAAGACTCCAATTTGAACATTTAAAAAGAAACTAGATCATTCGGTCTGCATTTTAGACTAAACCTCTCAACTGAAAATCCATGTATTGAAGTCCTATAACTCTGATACAAATTCATTTACAATCTGGACAATCTAGTTGTGTTGTGATGTAATTTGTTTTTAATCTAAATTGTTAAAATCAAAATATTATCAACAATAATTTACTCATTTTGAAACAAATCCCACGAATGTCAAAACCAACCTGCTTTTTTTATTTTCGTCACGATACAAAATACAGGTTTAAGGAATGAAAAACGTACATATTCTGGTAAAAATGTGAGTTGGCAACACAACTGTCGGTTCCCCCTCCCCGTTTCTTGCACCTCGGGACTTCCATGAGCCACTGAAACTGCTTCTGGAATGTAGTTTCTGACAACAAAGCGCTGCTACTTTGTAATGACAAGCTAAAATCTCAAAGACTCGCTTTTTAGTTTCCCTGGTCCTGTGTGTAGTGGGGATACATAACTCCATGTTTAACTATCGAAAGGTTGAAAGTGAGACCGATCTTGCAATCGATTACTTTTTTTTGGCAAATCTATGGAAGCACTTAGTCAATAAATATAATCATACATCAAAGTAGAGGCGATCTCGCCCCATTTTGTAAAAGCAGGATTTATCTCAACATTGTTATGTTATGATGAATTATGTACTGTAATATGATTTTCCAAACTCAGCTACGTAACTTAGGATGAAGAACTTCAATGATAATGACCTTTGTTAGATACCAGCTAAAAAATAATAAGAGCGCAGCAACAGATCAGACCGAACATTCAACTTCTAAAGTAAAAGCAACGTTTTCAGTTCCACAAATACAATCACCATTAATAGTACTTTTCGGAAACAAATCGCGTTACAAAACTGTCCCTAAAATAGGCACCTAAAAGGGACTCACTTTAAGAGAGCCGCGACAGTTCGTGAAAATGCGAGTCTAAAATTGCATTGCGGACTCGCCGTGCCGAACTTGCAATTAAAATGGACGCCCCAAATTGCGTACAACGTTCGTCACTTAGTCCCGGCTAGCGGGGCCGGCTGGCCAATGCTTTAAGTAGTTTTTAATTTAGTCTCCAACATGTTTCCAAATAAAAGGGCCAGTTTAAATGTATCGTTTCAGGTGTTGTTACGATACAAAAGGGTCGTTCAATATGGCAGAAGTAGCGATTGGTGTTATGTTTTTTTTAAAACTGTGTGATTTGTATGTACTTAGCTGCAGTATCGTAATCCGATATATTTGTATAAAAAGATGCTAATTGTAAGGAATTTACAAAATATCTGTCACAATCATAACCATGAAAGTCATTAGGAATCTTATCTGGTATGGTACCTACCAGTACCAGGGACACTGGGACATACATAGAATAAAACACAAAGAAAACTAAGACTCAAAACTCATCAGTCAAATACTTGAAATCAGATTTTTTTATACTTGGATTGGAGCCCTTTCACAGAAATGTTGACTATGTCCAAAGAATGACTAGATTCGGTAACTTACTGAGACAACGGCTTACAGTTGCTACGTAGTAAGATCTTTATTTACCTGGATCCCTAACTCGATGCGAAGGCACACCATAACAAAAATATATACCGGAACCTACGGTGATGCACGTAATTCAATTAGGTTTGAAAATGAATAATGAACCCGATTATGGGTGTATAATAAAGCCAACAGTGCAAAATGGCAGTCGCGCGACTTTTAGCGTGGCTAGTGACACGACTATGCAATCAGGTGCAGTTTAAAATGTGCATTTGCGATGCGGGTAGTGTTGCCGGATACAACTGGATGGACGGGTCAAGTATAGTCTGGCCAAAAATGGCTGAATAATGAGATTGCTAGAAGGTTTTTGTTTCATACATGCATGAAACCATGCTTAAGTAATTCGTTGCTTACGTTACCCACTCTTAGTAAGGCGTTTCAGGTCTGTTTGGTAAAAAATCCAAATCGAATCGTGTATTGATGTGGTAACGAATTGTCAATCGTTGTTGTCTTAAATTGAATTACACTGAAACCTCCTCTTTAAGCCATGCTGCAGAAGATAAGCAGCTGTTATATTCTTTATTTATATTTCTTGCAATAGATTGCTAGAGCACGATAGCAAACCTGGTTAAGAATGGAATAATTCTTTTATCTTTGATATTTAGTAATTCGGATAATCTTGTTGTACTCTTTTGTACGTACTGACTTTTTAAGAGCTGGCAGCCCGATGCAGTGGATAGTGCGAGCGTAGGGCGCAGGCAGAAATGCATTTTCAATAATTGAGGGTCAGACAGGGTGGTGGGGGCTTAAATGCCTGCTGGTAAAACTTTCCAATTGTCAACCTGTCGACAGGTTAGATTCCGAAACTAAAGCGGGATTTTAAAATTTTGACAAGTTAAAGGGAAATGAGATCCAGCCGTAGGATCCAACTTAAATTATTAATAGGTTACGAATCTTCTTTTTAGATTCTGGTATAAACTAAGTCTTCACATTCTTCGATCATGTAGATCTGATTTTTGCAGATTAGCATAGGTTTGCAGATGTAGAGTTCAAGTTTAAATCAATGAACCCTTATTTGTTGATGCTGACATTCATACTAATAAAGTAGGTAATTGTTGTTATTGCCACCGTCATTCTGGATTATACGATGTGTTTTTCCGGGATGAAAACTTATGTCTTCCATGCTGGATTGGGAGCGAAAGAAAAACATAGAATGTGCCAGCTACATTTCCTCCTGGGCATGCTGTAAAACAAGCAATGGGATCAGAGAGTTCAAGTATGTTGCAATTTAGGCGATGGGTTGACAACCAGTCACTACAGCAATATACCTACAAATCTATTTTAATTAACCCGCAAAACTTTGTCTGACGTTCCGGAACGACCTTTGTTTAGGTCATTTACGCTCTGCCTACCTCATTAGGGAAAAAGGTGTGATTATATGTATGTATGTATGTATCCAGTTTCGTGGAATGTCCCTTAATATTAGGGTTTCGGAATTCCCGGGGTTTTCTCGTTCCCGGGACCCGGGAATTCAGGGGAATCGTTATTTTTTTTAAATATATGAATTTTTGTTGAGATGAATGAAACTACCACATAAATAAAATAAAAAAATGTGTTTTGTCAATAAAACCACTATTTGATTTTAAAAAATCACGTGATAAGATTTTAAACAGTGATGTATTTTTTTGTTTTAAATTTTACATAATGTCATCTAGTGGTCAGTGGCGGACCCATCAAATTTATAAATGCTACGTTTCGTCAACCATAAGTGCTAAAGTTTTTAATTAGGTTTTCATTTTTTTTTACTGTAAATACATAAAAAGATCTCTATACCGTGTATTTACAGATGTCGCTGTACGATTTGGCGATATTTTTAGATCGCGGTGGTGAGATTTTTCTTGGGAACACAAATACTACTCAGGTCACGCAGCCGCGGTTTTATTATCGGCGGGTTTTCGATCACCTCGCTCGATTTAATTTCATAAATGAGCCAATTCGTAGTTGCAAAAGTCTATACGCGACTTTTTCTATCATGAGGGAACAGAAAGGGACAACAATTTAAGCAGGAATAGATCATTCCATTCTTCACGTTTATGTCGCCAAAGGCGGCCGGGGTCGGGTTATGGACAACCCGACCCCGGCCTTCTTCGTCTCGATGAACGTTTTAATTTCTTTACTCTTATTTATTTGTGTCATTACGAATCGCGTTAGCTAAGCCTTACACGTGAATAACACGATACTTGTGTGCGTAATAAGACTTACTGTATTCTATAACATACAAACATACATACATATAATCACGCCTTTATCCCTAATGGGGTAGTCAGAGCGTAAACGACCTTAACAAAGGTAGTTCCGCCACGTCTGACGAAGTTGTGAGGGTTATTTAAAATAGATATCTAGGTTTACTGCTGTAGTGACAGGTTGTCAGCCCATCACCTAAATTATAGTATACTGAAACCCTCGGATCCCTTAGCTGGTTTCTACAGCATGACCGGGAGGAAATGCAGCTAGCACATCTATGTTTTTCTTTCGTTCCCAGGCGAGCATGGAAGAATCTATTCTAATGAGATTTCAAAAAAACAGGATTAATTTTTCTGTCAGTTTTAGGTGAGGTAACACCTGGTGTTAAAACTTTATAGATATACCTACGTAAAAAACCACGCCATCTGACTTAGGGAGTAGACAGAAAAAATAATCCTGTTTTTTTTTAAATCTCATTAGAATAGATTTTTCCATGCTGGCCTGGGAACGAAAGAAAATTCTCTATTTATTACTATTTTGGCTATTATGCGCAAGCGGTGTGCTTCATTGCTTGGCCGTGTGCGCGGCAGTTCCAACAGCATCCTGCAAATGCTGGCTGATAGATGGAACTCGCCGATGTTGGCTCACTGGATACGACTGCATGCAGCGTAAGCTGGTCAGTCATCATCGGATAGACCAGTAGTTATTGTGTTACTAACCAATAGTTATAAGTTTACTAACCTCTATGGATTATTGTTGTCCGAAATAAATATTATATTATTATTATTATATGTATAGAAGATATAATATATTCTGGTCCTAGTCATAAATTAAATATATGTGTTTTCTTATCGTAAAATTTATGAAACACAGCTCGCATACTAGTAGTTTAACTCGTAAATTGAATTTTCGTCATTCCCGGGAATTTCAGTTTTTTTCCCGGGATCAATTCAACCCGGGTCCGAAACCCTACTTAATATAGTCTTTGTTATTTTTAGGGTTCCGTGGTCTACTAAGGAATCCGATAAGGATTTCGCCATGTCTGTCTGTCTTCCTGTCCGTCTGTATGCCGCAGCCCTGTTAATAATTCAGTTTTTTACCTATTAAATTTAATTATGAAATTTGGTACAAAGATAGATTATGATGACGCAAATTTGGAAATGCATAAAAACAATTCAAAAATATAATTTTTGGACTTCCCATACAAGTAAAAGGGAAGGTATATTTTTTATATATAATATATTGAGTTGGACGCATAATTGGTATATAAGAAGAAGAATATATTCTTCTTCTTATATACCAATAGATTCTTCTATGCTGGCCTGGGAGCGAGAGAAAAACATAGAACGTGCCAGCTGCATTTCCTCCCGGGCATGCTGTAAAAACCAGCTAAGGGATCCGAGGGTTTCAGTATATTGTATTTTAGGCGATGGGCTGACAACCTGTCACTACAGCAATATACCTACAAATCTATCTTAAATAACCCTCAAAATTTTGTCAGACGTGGCGGAACGACCTTTGTTTGGGTCGTTTACGCTCTGCCTACCCCATTAGGGATAAAGGCGTGATTATATGTATGTATGTATGTAATATATTGAGTGGGGTATCGTTAGACAGGTCCTGTAAAATGAAAACGAGGCCACAGGTTTCATTGCCACAAAGTCTCTAAAATGCTCCTGTCTCTAGATATTTGCATTCAAAGTTTGTATAAGTATTTGTCACAATTTTTTTCCAGTCATATCTTCAAAACTATAAATGCGAAAAATATGAAAAAACACAGAATATAGCTCTTTAGTTGAAATTGCAAGAAAACTATAACGAAAAGTGTAGTATTTATAGTTCGCGAAATATTTAGGAGAATCCATTTAAACAAACTACCTACATAATCTGTCAAGGTGAAATGATCCTTATAGCTTTCGTATGAGGTTGAAATCAAATTTCAAGACAATTATGTTGTTTTAAACATATAAGGCTACGGAACTCTACAATATGCCCATGTCCGACACGCTCTTGGCCATTATATTTTAAATCAAATCCTAATAGTAAAAGTCGAAAAATAACTAAAACAACTCAATCTCAGCAAAATATTCAAGAACATTTCCCCCTAAGCACCACTCCTCGCAGAATGTCACCTTTCTCCCCAAATTAAGCCGGAAGTGATGGCTAATAAAGAAGTTGTCTCGCTGCGATGTTCACAGATTTACTGAGCTAATTTGTTTGCGAGTATCTTGTACTCGCGGGATCCGGGACGGGACGGGACAGCTGACGTGCCAGATCCCGGGAAATTAGTAATTAACGGAACTTGTTGTCTTGAAGCTCGTACGTGAAGAGCGCGCGTTGAACTCTTTTGCTTGGTTTGAAATATTAGAGGAAAATACTCAATAGTGCTCAACGCGCTATTGAATTATTATTTTTTTCGTTTTTTTGTGGAAATTATAAAGAAAAAAGATAAAATATATTTTAATCTGAAAGCTTCATATGTTCAAAAATATACTATTTATTGCTTTGGCAAAGTTATGATGCCTAGTAACATTGCTGCAGCAATTTAATACCTTCGGCAAAACAAGTTCTGAAACAAAGAAATCTCAGGGGCTTTGCGCATTAACCGCGTGTTTGCGGATCATCTATTTCACTTTACAACAAAAAAGGAGACAAAACAAAAAGAAGTTTCCCTTTATATTGTCGGGGAGATCACGTAGGCGCGCACCTCATCTGCGGGCGTCCCATCGCGGCGATAAAATTTAAAATTCAAGGCCGCGTTAACGAACCGGCCTCGCGAAGAAATAGATATTCAAATGTGAGAAGATCCCATATTAACATTTATGGGAAGTTTGCGGGGACGAGAGCTGAGACAAAGGCGAGGCGGCTAGGGACACCGGGGGTCGCGGCCGTGCCGGTTGCCACGTGGGCTGCGGCTACAATATGCACGGCCTCGTAACGTACCACCTCATCTTGCCTCGCACGAAACTGATACTTTCAGCCCGCAGTTTCCATAGCTTATCATTGCGTAATACTGCGAAATCAAACTATTATTTCATAAGTTAAGCTTATTTATGTAAGTGGCACATCATAAAATATTTCCACGACATTAACCTCATAAATTATTAAACTTTAAATCCTAAAGGAAAGACAAAAGAAGCAAAGCATTGTGCTTCTCCTAAGACAAATAAAAGTTTGGAAGAAAACAAATCAAAATCCCAATTTTGCTGGCTGCATTATTTATGCGATATTGCCTGGTGACTGTCGACGTCCCCCTTCTTTTACTATGAACTCGCGGTGGTATAATTCACACGCCGCAACTTTTGCTATCAATACTTAAAATACGACCAGCCGCACCTTTTCTCTACTATTGTTCACTTATAAGATTTTCCTATGTTTATAGATAAACAGAAAAGCTCAATTCGAAAGGTCGTTCGTGCGGTTGTCTGCAAAAATAAAATCAAAGTGGTATTTTCCTCGGTGAAGGCTGTTATTTGGCACACACGTTTCTTATTAATATCGGGCTGTTGGAATGGCCGAAGACGTCCCCAGCGCCCGTTCGCTCCCAAATAAAATTGCCGCTATCTAAACAAAGAGCCCTAATTATTCGGCCGTGGCGGGCGGGGTCGCTCTCTTATGGGTGTTCAGGGGCCCATTTCGCTTCTCGTATAGGGCCCTGGGGAGCAGCGGGCGCCGCCTAGCCAATCGCCGGATGGAGGAGCGAGCGATCCGCAACCTTTTTATATGCGATATCGGCGTCGGCGCCGGACCCTCCCCGGCCCCCGCGCCTCCCCGTCGCATCTCCGGGAATTAAAACTTGGAAGGCGCTCATCTGATTACTCGAACACATATTACCCGGATCGGCAATCTCGATAAGCCACCCACAATTTATTAGCGGCTGCTGGCGAGTGTTGTTCTCTGCTTCCGTCTCATCAATTGAGCGCAGAGGAAACTGCCTCGACGAATGATGCAATAACAAAACAGACAAACATCTCAGTCAATTTGCTTTTCTAGAATGTTATAATTTACCTTCTCCAGACAAAACTTTTTGCATATTGTTGATTTTCATTTCTTATTGAAATTCTACCCTTTCTTTTAGGGTTATACAATCAGCTATCTATCATTCATTGCCATTTGAATATAAAGGGGCGGTTGAAAGGTCCTTGGCTGGTACCGGTCGCACACTTCAATACTTATTTTAATTTGCACCCGATTTTATTTTGAGACAATAAATTGGATATAAAGGGTTTCCAAGCGGTTTTACCTCCGGGCGCATTGTCTTCACCCTACGCCTTTGCAGGGTTTTCATTGTGTAGGAATTATGAAATAAAAAGGCGATATCGTGTGTCGGCGGAGCGGCGGGCGCGGCGGCGGCCCGGCGGCGGAGCGGCGGCAGATCGGCGGCGTAGGCGACGGGACATCCGACACCCGCGCGCCCGCCGCCGCCTTATTGTGCTACTCCATTCACCCGCCGGCCGCACTCATATTCGATTCCAATGTTTTAGCATTCGATTGCCCTCAGAAATAAAGGGTTCCCAAGAAGAATCGCGTTTTTTTTCGCATTTCATAGTCTTTAACCGGGCGCGGTTAAGGGTTCAGTCATTGTTTCTGTGGTGAATTGCTTCGGCTGAATGGGTTCCGAGCATTCATCGCCTCGTCAGTTAGAGATGGCAGGAGAGATAATGTGGCACCGGGCGGGCAGGGTCGCGCCCGCCGGTAACAACAAACCTCCTACTAGACGTATGAATTTAATTCATAATATCAAAGGGTATGATTATAATGAACATTTGTCCTTGTGGCTTTGACCAATCTCAGCTTAGTCCCAAAGGCGTCTGTCTGAAGTCGTTTTAATTAAACTTCTTAGAAACTCCTCATTCATAACGTGCTGAAAAGCTCAACTGATATTTTATCATTTTTACGTCTCTATTATTTTTTGACATTTTTTACGAAACTACGTATAGGTATTTTTATTTTGTTAATATTTCTGATTCAAGTTGGGGTCAATACTCATCTTTCCTCTGTCTACCTTTTTCCCATGACCCTAGTGCTAAAGTCCGCATTCTGGCTTCGTCTAGGTACCTATACTACCTTTGTCTCGTTCTGCGTCCGCTGGCTTTAGTCTCTCTTCTTCTTCTGCATAGCGTTTCCCTGGCCTGATGCTGGGGTCCGCTTTCCGGATTTTTCTACTTCACTTTGCCCGGTCTTTGGCATTCATTGGTGTAAGATCGTTCTCTTTCATACCCGCTTTTAAGATTCAAGCTGGCTTTAGTTGTGATGTAAAAATCATCGATGTGGTAGAATTTGTTGCGTACTATCCCATATTACTTTGCTTGATCTTGGACTATCTCCATCACCATAGATCTAGGCTAGAGTTAAAAACTAACCCTTTGCACATAAACAGGTGTATTCTTTTTCTGTTATGATATGATCATGAAACTTAACTCAAGTTTTAAAAATACGTTAAAATATACTATATATACTCCGAGGTCGAAAAACATGAAATAAATGTCGATTAAATTTGGAAGGCCGAGACGCAGTCGAGGCCGTCAAATGCAAATGAGACCTTAAATTTCTATTTCGGCTGAGAGAAGTATAGTACTTTTCTCTCATTTTGCGAGGAAACAATAACATATAATTAAAATTACCTAAAACAAACATCAAACTTGCGATTCCTCCATAATATTTTGACATTTAAGATTTACATGGCGTCTTAGACAGGTGCACATTCCACTAATTCATTAATTACATTTTGTAAACTTAAAAAGTTGTATGCGCATTTAGTCTGAAAATAATCAATAATGTAAACTAAAAAAACACCTAAATCATACATATGTTTCCTTAAAGACTTCGTGAAGCGGTCGTTAATTTAATTGTTGTCGTTTGGATAAATTGCTGGCGTTGCGAATATGCGGACCGAAAAGAGTGAATGCAGATTTTATTTTTCTTTTTTCAAATAATGAAGCTTTTCCCGAGCAAATGGGTGAACATTTACTTCTTCATACACTGCGACTTTGTTCCGTCGAGACAATAGTCAGTAGTAGTTAATACCTAGAATTTTAGCAGCAGTCAGGTCTTTGTTGGTAGCAATATCTCAAGATGTGGATTATTGTGGATCCTCTCGGGAGCGCATGAGCGCATTCCCAATGCGGCTTCAGGCTTACCAATTCATGACTTGGTGTGACTACTCAGAACTACCTAAGGCTACACAAAACATTTTAAAAAATAAAAAAATCAACATTGTTTCTGTAACTTCATAAAAGACTACCTTTTTGCGGCGCAGTTTAATCCGCGGCTTAATGAGTTTTCCCGTGGGAATCAAATATTTTTCCGCAGTCAAAACTGCCTATGTTACTTAGTGGCACGAAGATCTCCCAAAGGTGAAATTATTTTTCAATTCGGTTTAGTAGTTTTTGAGTTTATTCGTTCCATCATCATCTATCTCCCTAGTCTTATCCCTTATTTTTTACGGGACGGCTACCTAATCTAGGTGATTAAACGAGGTTACTGGTTTTTACACAGACCGACTGCCATCTGACCTCCGCAACCCAGAAGGGAAACCAGACTTCGTAATTCGAAAAACGAAAAACACCAATGTACGTGGTGGGATTCGAACTACGACCTCCCGCTCAGGAGGCAGCGGCCCTATGATTATAATGAACAATAAATTCCACTACACCATTGGGCTGAGTTTATTCGTTCCACACATACAAAATCCGTTTGAAAGGACCGAGAAGTAGGAACAATCAGAAAGTATAAAATAAAAAATCAAGTAGCCACCTTTATGGCTATTAAAAAGAAGTAAAACACAGAACATGACCTACGTCTAACAGTATCCGTGGTCTAGTGGCTAGTGCCATGGACTCCCGATCCGGAGGTCCTGGGTTCGATTCCCAGGGGGGAAAACACAAAGTTGATATTTCAGAATTTATCACTTTGTGAATTTTCCCCAGTTTGGGTAGGCCATTGCAGGCTGAATCACCTGATAGTCCGAAAAGAAATAGATTTCGTGCTTCGGAGGGCACGTTAAGCCTTCGGTCCCGGTCGCTGTCTTTGATAGTGGTCGTTACACAAAACCATGTCAGAGGCCTGATAGTTGTGCTACTAGGCGGTTTAAAAACTCTGACACCAGGGTTCATCGAGCCCATAGACTCGATATCCACTCGACAGAAGAAGAAGAAGACCTACGTCTCGGAGATCTAAGTACATATAATTAAATAGCATGCTAAATTATGTCGTCTAAAAATAGTCCGCTTTGATTTTCCTGTGAAAATGGCAGCTAAGTACATGGCAGATTTGCTTCCTGCTTAGTTATTGTGTTAATTTATATTGTTTATCTTTTATGAGAGTGCAATTTATTGTTAATTGTATTACAAATTATAAGAGATCATCAGAGTCAACAGTAAAATTTTCAACAGAGTTTCCTAGTTTCATAATGCAGGATCTAAACAAAGACAAAATGTAGGCCGACTTGCGCATTATTAGCATAGCTTATTATCTGAGTAGACCACATTCGAGGGCAGCTGAAGTGAAGAAGTTAGACCACCTTGAATCCCAGGGGCAGTTCCGATATTGCGTCGCCACTAGACGCAGATGCACTTAACTATGCATGGACAGAGATACCGCGCCCCGACCCGAATGCTTGGCAAACTTTCAGATAGCCAATTTTAAAGTTAATCAGAAACAGCCCGAATTGAAACTTAAAAATAGATAATTTGAACTGGTACACCTAGAAGCACAGTTAGGAGACGAAACTTAATTTGAAAGTTATTTAGATAGCGGTAGCTGAGATTCGAATCAGTACAGAAATGGCGAGGTAATGACATCAGCGGCGTGAAATCACGACGGACATCGATTTTCACCTTGAGCGGTGCTCGTTTGCGTGCGGCGGGCGTATTGTTTGATCGAGAGCGGAACCCGATCGATCTTTCGATCGGTGCGATTCGCTGGTCATGGTCCGCGGAGGCTCAGGTGGTGGCAGGGAGCGACAATGGCGGCGCCGCGGGGTCGCCAGGGAAAGCCGCGATCGTGGGAACCGCAAGGTCGTGTCTGTCGACACTGCTGCGTACCAACACTGAATAAAAAAGCCTGATTCGCGCTACAGATGAAATGGCAGATGCGTGGCTAGTTTATCAAGGATTAGATGTCGCGCGTGGCGGGCCGGCGGCTGGCGGCGGCTGTGGCGGCGAGGTGTCGCAAAGCGTCGCTGATCGTATCTCGACCTTCTTCATCTCGCCGCCGGCCTACCTACGGCTCCCCTTCACTAATGTTATGATTATAATCACTTTATTTAAATTGTATTGCTTTATCTACATTGCTTTTTAAATCAAAAGCGTTGAATCTGTGACTGGCTACCGCTAATCGCTGTATCCGTTTGTATTCAGTTGCACGATAGCATTATTTGATAACAGAATCGTTTTCAAACTGTTTGCGTTTGCTGAGTACCGAGTACCAACTACTTGTTGTTGTAGAGTAGTTGAGTCTGGATTCGAATAATTATTAATAATTATTGATAAGCCTACAAATATTTTCCAAATTCGGAAAATATTATTTGTAGGCTTATCTCTATCGAATTAACGGGTCATTTATGTCATGATCGATCATGACCAACCCGGTTACGTAGTGACGTTTACATCGACCTCCGCGGCTTCAGACGTAGGCTGGCAGGAGTTTCCCGCCACAATAGAAGGTCCCACACTTCGGCCACAGAATATGTAATAGTTACTAGGGTACTTTTATGACCTATTTTGATCACGAGGAGGTACTAATTGATAATGATTTCTAGAAGTTATGAAACTAAAAACTGAAAACGGATTTTATTGTGTACTTTTATATACCGGTTGTAAGGGACAGCGTTCCGCAAACTGATAGGAGTTGCTCAGTCAACGATACTGAACAATTTCTACCAAGAAATTCTTTCAGGAAGTGAAAATAAAAATTGGCTGTTACAAAATGACCACCTCAATCAGATAATAAGTACGGAAAAACAAAATTTTGTTTTCACTTCCTAAAAAAAAACCTGCTGATAGATGTTCAGTTCCGTTGACTGAACAACCCCTATCAGTTTGTAAGACGTTTTCCTTAAAAATATTCGAACTCTACATACGAGTAACGTGGCGCACTCTGTCGACAACTAAAGAAATGCGTTCGAGGGGCGGTTCATACAGGAGGGTGGAAACTTTCCCGGGTGTTCTACACCGACATCTGACGGAAAACTAGAGAACCAACTTATACGCGTGTTTCCACTCAGGAAAAGTTTTTCAAGAAACGCGTAGCTGACGGGAAAGGCGTTGAATCCTCTGTGAATAAAACTTGCGTCATGAATGTCATGATTGATCTATACTATTTCCAAATCTGATTTAGAATAAAGGTAAACAAAGTTTCATGTCTTTTTATTCAAATCCACATTTGAAAGTATTTTTGGAATTTTATTTTTGAAATTTGGATTTTGAAATGTGGAAACTATAGTTTTGGAATTTTATTTTTGAAATGTGGATTTGAATAAAAAGACATGAAACTTTGTTTACCTTTATTCTAAATCAGATCATTACGTGGTCATATCTAATAGCTAAAACATAATTTAGAATCAAAATATTCGATTAAAAGACATGAGACTTTGGTTGTTAATAGGCATTGTGCAGTTCGGTGATTGTATTTTTTAACACACTTTGTTTGCTTTTATTGGAATAGAAAACTATTTTATAAATTATCTGCTAGAAATATTATAATTAATCATATAATAATCTTGTTCAATGTAATCTTGTAAAATACAAGTGGCAATACAGTGAACATATTTTAAGTAGATATCATACATACATATAATCACGCCTGTAATGGGGTAGGCAGAGCGTAAATGTCCTAAACAAAAGGTCGTTCCGCCACATCTGACAAAGTTTTGAGGGTTATTTAAGATAGATTTGTAGGTATATTGCTGTAGTGACAGGTTGTCAGCCCATCGCCTTAATTGTAATACACTGAAACCCTCGGATCTCTTAGCTGGTTTTTACAGCGTGCCCGGGAGGAAATGCAGCTGGAACATTATATGTTTTCTTTCGCTCCCAGTCCGGCATGGAAGAAATATCATTTGAGGGAAACATCTTACCGAAAATAAATAAATTATGAACATAATCCTTATGTACATGTCTACCAACACTTGTATCAAATCTTAACGAGTATTTCTGAAATCAGATAAGTTAGAATGCAAAAATTGTATTATTCCATACCTATAAATTTAATTGGATATAAAATTCTTCTTCAACTTCCATGCTGGACAGGGAGCGGGAGAAAAACATAGAATGTGCCAGCTACATTTCCTCCCGGGCATGCTGTAAAAACCAGCTAAGGGATCCGAGGGTTTCTGTATATTGCAATTTAGGCGACAGGCTGACAACCTATCACAAATCTATCTTAAACAACCCTCAAAACTTTGTCAGTCGTGGCGGAACGACCTTCGTTCAGGTCGTTTACGCTCTGCCTACCCCATTAGGGATAAAGGCGTGATTATATGTATGTATGTATGTATATAAAATTTGATTGTATCAAAGTTTCGTTAAAGGTAGTTACTTTGTGAAAACTTCTTAAAACATCGAAATCCAAAACTTATGATTTACGTTTATCTACTTAGTTTTTGACGTTTATCTATATTTTTGTACAGGCACATTCCTAGTACGTAACTATATTTTAAGATATCTTATTCTAAAAATAAAAGATGGAGCTAGTTGCGTTGGGCGTGGCCTCCCAGTAGGCGGTGTCTGGCCCCGCCCCCGCACCCACGTGAGCACCCAACGCCCCACCCACCAGACACTTCCCTTGCCATTCCTTGCCCAGCACCAAAATAAAACTACTCTATGAGGCTTGCTAGCATTTGTGATTAAAGTGAGTCCAATAGATAAGATAATATTTATTGGTCAAATAAAAAGAGTCAATTATTATACAAAATTACGGGAATTAAACAATCCATAAAAGGTTTGTAACATTAATGTCCACGAAATAAATCTTTCATTAACTAACTCACTAACACATTGCATACATACATATAATCACGCCTTTATCCCTAATGGGGTAGGCAGAGCGTAAACGACCTAACCTAAACAAAGGCCGTTCCGCCGCGTCTGACAAAGTCTTGAGGGCCATTGAAGAAAGATTTGTACGTATATTGCTGTAGTGAAAGGTTGTCAGCCCATCGCCTTAATTGCAATACACTGAAACCCTCGGATCTCTTAGCTGGATTTTACAGCATGTTCGGGAGGAAATGCAGCTGGCACATTCTATGTTTTTCTCTCACTCCCAGTCCAGCATGGAAGATAACACATTGACTTTTAGAAAATTTCTAATTAATAACACTATACCGAGTGTAAGGGACAGCGTCCCGCAAACTGATATCGGTTTCTCAGTCAACGTAACTGAACAACTATCAGCAGGTATTGTTTCGGGAATGAAAGCAAATTTGACCTTCCCATACAAAATAACCACCTTGATCAGACAATTTGTATAGAAAACAAAATTATTTTTTTCACTTCCGATTTCGATAAAAAATTCTGGTGAAGTGAAAGTTGTTTAGTTTGGTTGACTGAGCAACCCCTATCAGTTTGCGGGACGCTATCCTTACACTCCGTAAATTATCAAAATTCCGGTATCCAACCAAATTCTATGAAAGACATTTAACGAGTATCTTTCTGTATGTAATGAATATGAGTACTGTCAAAGGTCATCATATATGTGTCCTCAATCCTTCATGTTTTACTGTATGACTTTTTGTGTAACTTTGTAGTTGTGTATTGTGGAAATAAATGTACATACATACATACATACATAAAATCACGCCTTTATCCCTCACGGGGTAGGCAGAGCGTTAAACGCCTCGTAAAAGGCGCTTTCGCCGCGTCTGACAAAAATTGAGGAAAATTTTAGATTCTAATGTGTATTGCTGTAGTGACAGGTTGTCAGCCCATCGCCTAAATTACAATACACTGTAACCCTCGAGTCCCTTTTGCTGTTTTCTACAGCATGCCCGGGAGGAGGGGCAGCTGGAATATGCTATGTTTTCCTATCTCTCCCAGTCCAGCATGGAAGAAAACTAACGAACGCCTGAACGAACACAAGCTAAATCACACTCGTGACTTCTTAGTGGACGACTGGACGTCCTTACCCTTCACACTTGAAAAAGCCTGATTGCTTCCCCGAATTAATTTATCAATGTCAACCAATAATTAGCATATCACTAAACCGGCTTGATTGGTCTTTGATTGGCCGATCACAACCATCATTGCTTCAATTACATGGTGTTTTAAATGGTGTTTGTTCAGAAGGTTGAGGTAATGGCGGATAACACCGTGAAATGAGACTCCACAGTGCGACCACCCAAAACGGAGGATGCTCTTTGGGCCTCCAAAGTCACGGCTAATGTGCTCCGTGGTAGAACACTTTCTTTTTGTGATTCAAATGCATTCTGTCGCCATCGCGACGCAACGGTACTTTTCTCTAAGGTGGCTTACAGAGAACACATTGATGCGAAAGTTTTGTTTTTCCATTCAGTTTGAACATTTACGAATGCGGAACTCAATGAAATCTTAGGTATGTTCAAATTCAAAATATCTTTATTACTTACACTCTTAAAACAAATACACATTAAATAACACTCACAATAGTACCTTTCGTTTAGGTCGTTTACGCTCTGCCTACCCCATCAGGGATAAAGGCGTGATTATATGCATGGTTGCATGCACAATAGTACGGTTTGAGAGTAAAAGGTTAACTGCCTCCGTGGTCTAGTGGCTAGTGTCATGTATTCCCGATCCGGAGAACCCAGGACGAGTTCGATTCCCAGGGGGGAAACACAAAAGTTGATATTTGGGAATTTATCACTTTGTGATTTTTTTCCCAGTTTGGTTAGGACATTGCAGGCTGAATCACCTGATTGTCCGAAAAGAAAAAGATTTCTTGCTTCGGAGGGCACGTTAAGCCGTCGGTCCCGGAGTAAAAGGTCTCAGTATTTTGCTACTATGTTACTAAAAGCAACAGTGGTAGCACTGATTTTCAGCCCTTACCCTTTTCATATGGTTTTCTTTGAGTCTTATAAAAGTTGTGCCGTTGACCTGCGTACACGGCCTATATTGTACCGTAGATAAACATTTTATTTCCTGGCCGTGGAAATGAAAGCAACGTAATATCTAAATTATTTAATTATTTGGTATTTATTATGTTTATGATTTTTACTTTATGTATACATATGTGCTGTATAGGTTATTATTATATATATACTCTAAATTACATTCAGTTTTATTTGTTTCTAACTTTGTTAGTTAATAAGATAGAAAATCTTTGCACCTGCCTTGTCATTTCCACATGCCCTAACGTAGACTGTTAGATAATGCCTTTGGCGTTAAGTCCGCACATGTAACATTTTTGTGCATAAAGTTAAATAAATTGCCTAAGCTGGGCATTACAGGTGGCTTCTCTTGTTTTATTTGATTTCAAATTTCCTCACTAAAGTAAATAAGTAGTGCTACTTTACGCCACTTTTGCACTATTGGCAAAAGTTTCACCGTCCCGTTGGCCGGCGGAAAATTGGACGACATAAGTTTGTGGTCGCTTGGGCAAGTTGTAATACGCGAGTAATATTAAGGTGTAGTCGTCGCGGTGCCATTGCGCTAAACTGATACTGAGCCATTCGGGCTCGATTTTATGGGAACTTGCGTAATTATAATAAGTGTCTTGGTAGACGAGCTTCAGAACCGCATGACTGCAACCCAACTGCATTTGTAGAGTAGCGTTGAATATGGATGTAACTTCTTCTTCTTCTTAACGAGTGGATTCTCGAGTCGAACGAACCGATGACCCGGTGTCAGATTTTTCAAACCGCCTAGTAGCACTGCTATTAGGCCTCTGACATAGTTTTGAGTAACGACCACTATCAAAGACAGCGACCGGGACCGACGGCTTAACGTGCCCTCCGAAGCACAGAATCCTTTTACTTTTCGGACAATCAGGTGATTCAGCCTGCAATGTCCTAACCAAAGTGGGAAAACCCTCACAAATGGATAAATTGACAAATATCAACTTTGTGTTTCCCCCTGGGAATCGAACCCAGGACCCTCAGATCGTAAGCCCATGGCTCTGATCACTGGACCATGGAAGCAGTTGGATGGTGGATGTAACTGCACTGGGACGACGTAAGTTTGCGGTCGCTTGGGCAAGTTGTAATACGCGCGTAATATAAAGGTGTAGTAATCGCGGTGCCATTGCGCTAAACTGATACTGAGCCATTCGGGCTCGTATGTAAGGGAACATGCGTAATTATAATAAGTGACGGCATAGACGAGCTTCAGAACCGCATGACTGCAACCCAATGGCTTTTTGTAGATGGCTGCAATGCAGTGCTTGCTTGCTGCTCTTGGTTACAATGCTTTTGGCAAGACTGCACATGACTGCGATCTGACTTACCCTCAGGACTTACCCGTCTATTTTTCGCCTATCTTTTACTTACATACATACAATCCGCCTTTATCTACGATCTGCTACTCCATTGAGTAGGCAGATCGTCAACGACCCAAACTAAAGTCGTTTCGCCACATTTGACAAGCTTTGAGGGTCATTTTAGACGGATATGTCAATTGCTATAGTGATAGGTTATCAGCCCGTCATTTATAATTTAATTCTTCAATATTCGTGCAGTTTCAGAACCTTTATTTTATTGTGGTTAACAATTTACATTTACATCATGGTCATCACAACTGCATATAATCACGACACAGACTGTAGGTTATACGGGGTGTAAGGGATAGCGTCCCGCAAACTGATAGGGGTTGCTCAGTCAACGACACTGAACAATTTCCACCAGGAAATTCTTTCAGAAAGTGAAAAACAAAATGAAAGTTGGATTTTCCATACAAAATGTCCAACTCGATCAGACTATTTGTATGAAAAAAGCCATTTTGTTTTTCACTTCCTGAACACGGATTTGCGGGACGCTGTCCCTTACACCCGGAATTTAGCAAATATGATGCATGATGATGAGATTGTTGATCCATCTGCAGTCCGACTGTATAGGTCCAACTTTGCGCGGTTGCGGCGGACTCCAAACGCGGTAGTCACGTTTCCACGCTGGAAAATCGGCGCATTCATAACTTTATTGCTCATCACCAGCCTCATTGTGGTGAAGATTACGTTCACTACAGCACTGGTCATGATTTGGGAACCAACCAATAGAAGTCCGCACTTAGATTAAGTCATTTGTGTTATTTTGGTGAAGATTAGATACTACAAAGGTAGATTCACGCTTCGTAGTAAAGGCGGGTTTCTCGGAATAAGGTGATGGAGATGACGACTGTCATTAAGATTCTGATTAAGTAAATTCATCATGGCGGTGACTCATAGCCATTCCGACATAATTGTGAGAACTTTTTACGTTTAAATGCTCTATATTCCCGTGCATTAATTATAACTACTAAAAATACACTTGGGTCTTTCCTAAATACCTCGATTTGCCATTGACCGTGTAAACTGCAAGCTTATCACGCTTGGCAGGTGGATTGGCGAATGCAGTGTATTTAAGCCTTTACAGGGGAGCTGTTGCCCATTTCCTAGATTTTCCCTTAGTCGAGTTTTACCTATCAAGAAGATATCAATAACAAGCTAAGGGATCTGAGGGTTTCAGTATATTGTAATTTAGGCGATGGGCTGACAACCTGTCACTACAGCAATATGCCTACAAATTTAAATATCCCTCAAAACTTTGTCGGATGTGGCGGAACGATCTTTGTTTAGGTCGTTTACGTTCTGCCTACCCCATTAGGGATAAAGGCGTGATTATATGTATGTATGTATCAATAACAAGTAACATTTTGATCCGTCACCATAGTGCCTTACCGCAGCGAAAGCTCTTTATTCTTTTTGCCCCAAGATAATTGCTCTACCGCTCAGGTGCCTCTAGTAGTAATCGGCAGGTGATCGCTAAAGTGACGTCTTCATCGGCGCGTGCGCAGCTAATCTGCCCCAACCCTTCATTTGTGGAACAATTTGTCGGTAACCGAGTATCAACTGCGTAGAATATAACTACGCTTATAATGAACGTAAGAGAGGGCTCTGCATGTCGAGGGAACTGTCAGAAATATGGCGTTAGCAGCCAATATCAAATCTATGAAGTAATACAAGGATTTTTTAATCTGAGGGTCAAACGCATTGTGATTCTATGTAGTACAACATACATGCATATAATCACGTCTTTTTCCCTAATGCGGTAGGCAGAGCATAAACGACCTAAACAAAGGTCGTTCCACCACGTCTGACAAAGTTTTGAGGGATATTTAATATATCTTTGTACGTATATTGCTGTAGTAACATAGGTTGTCAGCTCATCGCCTAAATTGCAAAACCCTCGTATCCCATAGCTGGTTTTTACGCATGCAGGAAATGCAGTTGGCACATAGTGTGTTTTTTCTTCCAGTGCAGCATGGAAGATACCCGTAGTTAGTATAATATAAGTTATTATTTTTTTTTATCATAAAATAAGATTGTGCAATACCCTACCAGGGTTCATTTAAGAACTATCCTTGTATTTAAGATCTTGTAAAACACTATATGAATGCATGATGCAATTACGACTCTATTAATTACAGGGTAACTGAATCCTCAAGAGCCTAGTATTTTATCAATATAACCTAATTGTATGAAATTAAAAGAAAATTGTATGTTAATCTATGTTTTTCATATAATATTAGTTGAGTTTATTTTGTTTTTAATGTAAGCGGATAATGACATCGAGACAAACTTTATTAAGGTTTAGCGATGTCATTTAACTTGTTAAATTGTGTTAAGTAAATGAAAATAATAAAAAAAAATGACTAAATGAATTATGAATAATAATTCTGAGTTAAAAGCCATATTGTAGTTCCTTTTTTGGCCACATTCATTATGATCGTGGTGGTGGTGGTATCAACCGTGTTATTACACGCGATCAGTGTGGCAATCACATCGCTTCCGCACTTCTAATGGCTTCTAAATGGATGGTGTTAAATTGAGTATTTTGAGCCTGCGGTTCGATTTTTATCGTGTGATTGATTCAATTTAAACTTTTTTGGTTGTTAATTGTTATTTATTTTATCGTCAGACTACTTATACTCATACGTAAAAATATATTCATATTCTTTTTGATTGACACATGTATGTTTGTCAAGACACTTAACAAAGGCCAAAACCAAACAAATATTAATGTAACAGTAACGTTCATATAAATCAGTTGATTATAATTGTACATAATATATGGGGTGTAAGGGACAGCGTCCCGCAAACTGATAGGGTTTGATAGTCAACGACACTGAACAACTTTCACCAGGAAATTCTTTCAGGAAGTGAACAAAAAAATGGGTTTTCCATACAAATCGTCTGATCGAGATGAACATTTGGTATGGAAGACCCAAATTTATTTTTCATTTCCTCTAAGAATTTCCTGGTGAAAATTGTTCAGTATCGTTAATTGAGTAACCCCTATCAGACTACGGGACGTATGTTTTTCGAGACACTTAACAAAGGTCAAAATCAAAGCCGAAGTCAAACATATAATATTATTAAGTACCTAGAATGTAACAGAAACTTCCATGCTGGACTGGGAGCGATAGAATAACTTAGAATGTGCCAGCTGCATCTCCTCCCGGGCATGTTGTAAAAACCAGCTACGGGATTCGAGGGTATATTGTAGTTTAGGCGATGGGCTGACAACCTGCCACTACAGCAATATACAGTTCTATTTTAACCCTCAAAACTTGTCAGACGTGGGGGAACGACCTCTGTTTGGGTCGTTGACGATCTGCCTACCCCAATAGGGATACAGGCGTGATAGTATGTATGTATGTAATAACGTTCATAGAAATCAGTTGATTATAATTTAACATAACATATTTCACGCACAATCTTTCATGCCACTACTAAACGTCACCCATGAGACAAACTACAGAACATTCCTTTACCAATCAATATTATTGAACAGAACTATTACGCAAGTCGATAACAATCTCAAATTACGCAACTAGAGTTGTTTACAAAACTATAATTCGGGGATGCGCACAGTACCCTCCCTTTGTTCGCGCTGGCATTGTGCGTGATGGCTTAGCGCTCATCTCGGCTTCCTGGCATTTCCTGCTCGCTATTGTTGCTGGCTCTTACACTATAAAGGGTCTTTAAGATAGGGGTGATGATTTGGGTGTGGAAGAAATTGAATAAATCTTAAAATAATTGTTAACTGCCTCCGTAGTCTAGCGGTCAGAGCCATGGGCTTACGAACCGGAGGTCCTGGGTTCGATTCACTCTTAAAACAAATACACATTAAATAACACTCACAATAGTACCTTTCGTTTAGGTCGTTTACGCTCTGCCTACCCCATCAGGGATAAAGGCGTGATTATATGCATGGTTGCATGCACAATAGTACGGTTTGAGAGTAAAAGGTTAACTGCCTCCGTGGTCTAGTGGCTAGTGCCATGGACCCGATCCGGAGAACCCAGGACGAGTTCGATTCCCAGGGGGAACACAAAGTGGATATTTGTCAATTTATCACTTTTTGAGGTTTTCCCCAGTTTGGTTAGGACATTGCAGGCTGAATCGCCTGATTGTCCGAAAAGTAAAAAGGATTCCGTGCTTCGGAGGGCACGTTAAGCCGTCGGTCCCCGTCACTGTCTTCCATAGTGGTCGTTACTTAAACCATGTCAGAGGCCTAATAAATGTGCCACTAGGTGGTTTGAAAACTCTGACACCAGGATTCTTCGGGTCGTTGTTCAACTCGAGAATCCACTCGCTAAGAAGAAGAAGATAATGATTGTACGATTTGGTGACTTAAATACGTCCCTACTTTCTGTATTACATTAAAATTCAAAATAGTAAACTACACACACATACTTGCGTTTATTGTAGAGTCAAGAATAACCGATTTGGAACAGTAAATATATATGTTTTAATGTTATAAATGTGAATGTTTCGACGGGTACAATGCTAGATTAACATACATGTAATCATGCCTTTATCCCTTATGGGGTAGGCAGAGCGTAAACTACCTAAAAAAAGGTCGTTCTGCCACGTCTGACAGAGTTGGGTTATTTAAGATAGATTTGTATACCTACACTTACCTATTGCTGTAGTGACAGGTTGTGAGTCCATCGCCTAAATTGCAATATACAGAAACCCACGGATCCCTTAGCTGGTTTTTACGGCATGCCCGGGAGGAAATGCCGCTGGTACATTTTATGTTTTTCTCTTGCTCCAAGTCCAGCATGGAAGAATTGCTATATTTGATTTGAAATAATACCCAATAGGAAAACAGGTGCCTCAGAATTTATTTAACCGTTATAATCCGCGTGTTAGAAAACAAAGATTTTTAAAATTCATTTATTCATGGAACATAGGTTATACATATTATTTTCTATATACTCCACTAAAGAAACTTAAAATAAGTATAAGCTCAGCAGAGCGTCGCTCGAGTAAACATCACTACATAGTATAAAACAAAGTCGCTTTCTCTGTCCCTATATCCCTATGTATGCATAAATCTTTAAAACTACGCAGCGGATTTTGATGCGGTTTCTTTTAATGGATAGAGTATTTCAAGAGAAAGGTTTATATGTATAATACTTGCATAATTTTGTGGAGAAACACTGATAATTTCCGTGCGAAGCCGTGGCGGGTCGCTATTGCATGATAAACAATACTACCAGTGATCATAGATAAAAACTGTAAACTATCTGCAGGTATTGCTTAACTTTTGTTTTATACAAGACTCTGTATGCGTCTTGTTATGTTGTTTTGTCTAAGTTTGCGCGTTGCTCTAGCCTAGTTTACGTTTGATGCAAACTGAGGCACGAGAGCGCATTTCCGGCTGCTTGTTTGCAAATACTAGACATATTATTATAAGCTGGTATCCAAAATAGAGTTTTAATATTATGATCACAGAAATCACTACATAGTATAAAACAAAGTCGCTTTATCTGTCCCTATATCCCTATGTATGCATAAATCTTTAAAACTACGCAACGGATTTTGATGCGGTTTCTTTTAATGGATAGAGTAATTCAAGAGGAAGGTTTATATGTATAATATAGTAGAGAAACACTGATCATTTCCGTGCGAAGCCGGGGCGGGTCGCTAGTTCGTTATATGAATGAATATTATTGGAAAATAAGACAAAATCAAAATTCTAAAAATAAACTGGATTCCAGTTTGATCTTTCCTGTCAATATTGGCTTGTTTCAATGATGGAAATGAAATTCTCCTATAGTAAAAACTTCTCCGTAATTCAAAGATTCTGCAGATTTTGTGTTACACACCTACAAATAGTTCCATTCTTTTTTTTTCACTTAGCTAAGGTTAGTAAGGAGTTATGGAGAATTCTACCTTATTGTCAACAATTAATAAACCATTGATAGAAAGCAGTTCATGCTATAAATCTAGAGTTGTTAGTTGTTAATAGTAAGTACAGTTACACACGACAAATAAATAAGAGGGCGGGTAGTTAAGGAGCGGAAGTCCATCAAGTCCAGGGCCGGTGCCGCGCGGCGCCCGCACGGTAACCGAACGGCAACAGGACGGCAGCCGGACGTGCGGCCCGCGGTCGGACGGCCGGACGAGGGCGAGTCTTCCGGCTCCGTGACGGATGACCACGGCACTTAGAAGCGTCTTATGCAAATAGCTTTCTTAGAGGGAAAGTTATTACGGTTTTGGTGTCCGTTTGAGACAAAGGGTGTGACTTGTACAGTAGTAGACTAGCTATTCGAAACATCTTGAAATAAATGCTCAGAAACGTAATCATAATAAAACCACAACCAAAACCACCTAATACACCGAAATTTGTGAAACTCAGCCGTTTCGCTAAAGGTGTACCATTAATCGGTAGCTGATGACTGTGATTGATCAGTGCGCAGGCGCATGAAGCGTGGAGTGCAGGTGCGAAGTGCCCCAAAGTTTTATAAACTGGACACTTGTACTCTGGTGATGTCGCTTTGAGGGTCCTCACCGCTACGCTTGAGCTTTCCTTCACGCACACAGATGCACGTGTCGGTTGGGATGGAGAGCCAGTATTTTGCGCCGGAGATGTGACTTGGTGGAGACGGTTTAGCATCGCATTGCCTGCTCCGCGCGCAGTCAATGGAACAAGTTTGATCACGACGTGGCAATGTAAAGCAAAAACGCTTTCACCACCGCCCTGGGCTCAGTGGCAACTAAACCTGAAGTGGCCAGAATGACCGCAGCAGCCACCTGCGCGCGCCGGAACTACGTGCCGATTCGCCTGGCGCACGCGCACCGCGACGCGCACAATCACCCCGAAACACCAGCTAATTCATTGGAACCGACTGTTTAGAGGTGGTCTTATCCTCAACCGTTTTACTAGAGAAAAGACTTGGCTTGAGCGACGAAAAAAAAGAAAAAAGAGCACTTTATTAATCAGTTGTCATCTTTCCCTTTCCCAATCAATAAACAGAAATAGATATCAACGACAAAATTGATAAAAAGTATTGAGTCAAATAAATCTGCAAACAAATTATTTGACAGATATGTTTCACCTTGAACCACAGAATTGACGAGCATCGAAAATTGGCGAGTCGATGGAGTCGATACGGATCAAATCGGTGTATTTCATGTTTTCGTCCACATTTACATTAAAGATGATGGGTTGGACAGTTCGAGGCAGTCATTACTTAAATGGCAGCGTTTGGGGGGTCTGTTTCACGGGTGTTTTCATACTATATGTAGGTACTTCAGGTTTTTGCTAAAGGACTTAAAATTGTAGCAAGACTAACTTTCTAAAACTAGTTTTTTATCAAATATTTGCACCACAGTTTTACCTAGGGCTAATAAATAAGTTGTTTCGTAGATATCGGCTAATGATTAACCGATTTCACGCAATAATAAGTACTGGTATATTTTTTTTAACTACTTAGGCAGCGAGAAACTCTAAACAGAAGCTGTATTTTTTAAATCACTCGAATCGATTTCACGGGACGGCTTTACTGTATCTACGAAAGACTAACGTTCGAAAGGTAAATTGTATGAAAATTGCATGCGAAAATTGCTATTTCGTATGCGCATTGGAGTTCGACTGATTCAAAAATACGGCTCCAGATTTTCTGCACTTTTTCGTAGACTTATTTGAATCTACAATGCGTAGGCACTTACAAAAACTGTACCAGTCTGTACTCCAATACTTTGCAACCAATCCTAGCTTACAATCTTTCAGGGTCGCCGTAATAAGGCGTACTCATCGCTGTGGGATAGCTGCAGAAAAACCAAGAGGAGTTCGTTCTGGGTCACCAATGAACAGTTGTAACAGGCGTACCAGTTGGTGGTAAAACGGTGACAAAAAGGTTGTAAAAATGTGGTCTAAAGGTGGTAAAAACCGGTACGTCACGGTGGGCGGCAATCGCAGGTCACGACGCACCTCGGTCGGGGACGGCTTTACTGTATCTGTCGCGGATTCGATACCGGTGCTGGTGACTCCAACATTTTAGATCATTGTGAGACTTTGACTATTTTACGAAGTTCGAATCGAACGCGTATCCCACAGAAAAGGGCAATGAGTCTAGCAAATTTTGTTGAGACTATTGGATGTAAAGTAAAAACAATTTTAAAACTCATGATGTTGAGGCATTTCAGGCACGATGGGAGATAAATGAAGACCCTGTGATACGATGCCATGAAGAAATACCTTAAAAGCTCCATTGCAATGTCAAAAACTGTCTTTTATCCTAAATCTTTGAAGGCTTGGTTCCCCTACAGTCTGACGTTTAGGTGACCCCGGCGTAGTAGGCGCCGACGACCAACTGTCACCGGCTGATCATGGCTCTCCTTTCGTTCCACCCAGGCTTAGTCATGTAGTAGAGAATCTGAGGAGGCGGTTCCCACGCTCACAAAATACCAACTTTCTATAATAACTTTCCAAAATCCAACAGCTAAAATCTCAGTTTAGATTTGGCATAAAACTTTAAAAAATATGAATATACAGTGAGTAAAAAAGCAGCTGGACATATTCTACCCATGAAACTGAACAACTTTCCCCAAGGAACATAGGTCGAAATACGAAAAAAAAAACTCTCCCATACAAAGGGTGACAGCAGCGGCTCGAGTCAATATCAACGTACTAATTAATTCTTCGGTTCAGCAGCGGGTCAATAACTCTCATGGTTTTAAGTCTTAACGGAGGACACAACACTTATTTTCTACTGGCTGAAGAAACCGATGAAAGATCAATAATGAATAGAAATCCTATTCCTGGATTAAGCATCAGCGAAATACTTTCTATTTTTAAAATTTCTTCATTTACCAATGAACGTAAATGGCAAAAGCAAATGGTTGACTTGCTTTAAGTATTGCCAACACGTGTCTATTGTTTTCGGAAGTGATTTGGGATCACGCCCCTTTGAAAAGGATCATTATTGACTTCCGAAGTCACTCTATACAATGGAACAAAAGGGAATCATTGGGAGCAGAAAGGAAGCAGTGCAAAACGTTATGTGCAACTTTACAAAAGTAAAACGACTTGCTAATTGATCTTAATGGCATTTCTCTTGACACAATTGACAAAATATTATGATGAATCCAGTTTTCAAGCTGTCAAATACCTAGTCTCCTATAGAGTGGATAGGATAAAAATTTTTAGACAACTTAATTTAATAAGAAAAAGACAATGATACAGCTAGAAGACACAGGAGATAAGGATTTGTTCCACGAAGCCTTTACCCTCAATCAAGAAGGTACCCTCGACCAAAGTGACTCTATGGGATCCACTTACGTCACGGAGGTGGTTCGTAAAGGCGTGAAAAGCGACGCCGCGGTTATCGTTCCCTTCCATCGGGCGTTACGGTCACGTGTGTACCCCTCCCACGTCCAAATTGACCCATTTCGTGTGAGATGCGCGCGCGCACTGCGTCTGGGATACCATCGCCGCGGTACGTGATGTCACGCCTGTGTAGGCTGGGCTTTACCGTCTCTATCTCTAGCTAGTGGGTAAGATTAGGATAAACTGAAAGGTTACAGTTGTTGGCGAGTAGGCAGTATTTATCTAGTCTAATGTGATAGGTAAGCCAACTAGCTATTACTTTAAAAGTATAAGTAGCCAGCCATGCAATCATTTTTTACTTTTATTTTAAATATTTTTTTTATAACTACCTCGAAAAACATTCCTTGGAAACCGGCTAAAAAATTTTACAGTAAATAATTATGGGGTATCATTAGTATGATATTTTTCTATCCGTTATCAAAAAATCTAGCCCTACTAACACCGAGTAATTTTATTGAGAGCATGTTAAACTTGTAAATTACCTTACAAATTGTAAAGTACCTACCAAAAATATGTAGGTTAATTCATACGGTTACTTAAAAATCTCAAACACGTTGGTTTGTGGTAAGAAACTCTTATGTTTTGTCACAGTGTAATGGGGCGGTTTATGATTGTGAAAGGTGTAGTTCCGGCACCCAATATAAACACCATAGAAAAACACAGATTGCCATCTTAGGGTGAAGTGGCGTATCATTGACCACCCTGGAGTTATCTCCGGCCGATCGCACAAAAACTGCACCCTCATAGATTTATTTGTCTTGTGTGGCCTGATTTTACGCTCATCGGCAACTGTGAAATTGCCCTGGATTGTGTAAGTTACCCTTTACTTTAAACAAAGGGATGAAATTTAAAAGTCACCTTAGCATCCACTATACGGGGTGTAAGGGACAGCGTCCCACAAATGATAGGGGTTGCTCAATGAACAACTTCCACCAGAAAATTATTTCAGGAAGTAAAAAAAATAATTTGCTTTTACGTACAAATTGTCTGAGTGAGGTGAACATTTTGTGTCGTTGACTAAGCAGTCCCTATCAGTTTGCGGGACACCCGGTATTGACCGAAGCAGGCGTAATATTAATCTGACTATTTTATACGATGACTTGATAACAATACAAACGGCATTAGGTAATCTGACTATACCTTCTCGTACTTCTGCGGTGACTTCTAGGTTATGTATGATCTATGACCGATAACATGCAAACTACTGAAAACTATACGAATGTAATAGTTTCCAATTCACATACATACATACATACATATAATCACGCCTTTATCCCTAATGGGGTAGGCAGAGCGTAAACGACCTAAACAAAGGCCGTTCCGCCGCGTCTGACAAAGTCTTGAGGGATATTCAAGAAATATTTGTACGTATATTGCTGTAGTGACAGGTTGTCAGCCTATCGCCTAAATTACAATATACTGAAACCCTCAAATCCCTTAGCTGGTTTTTACAGCATGCTCGGGAGGAAATGCAGCTGGCACATTCTATGTTTTCTCTCACTCCCAGTCCAGCATGGAAGATCGTAATAGTTTCCAATTCAAAAGTTTTAAAATCAGAACCATACAGCATTCTGTGCCTAATACTTAGATAGGTTTCATTAATAAAATTGTGTCCACTTTATAATCCTTACAAATTAAATGATCACACTCCCAAAACGCACAAAAAAGCCTCATGGAAAGCTTATGCTGTGGGGAATGTGAAGAATAACCCACTTACACAAAAACGCGGCTAAAGGGAGACGCAGTGACGTATTAATCTGTCACTGTGACGTGAAATGACGTGCATCGCTGATTTATTAGGACGGGAACAGACGTGGGCGCGTGTGTGTACCCCTAGATCGGAGCAGGTAGATGTTTGGGTGTTTGTTGACAACGCAATTCCGTCATGGTATCACCAAATTGTTATTTAAAGGTTTTTTCGAGGTATGGGTGACGTGGAATAAATGGTAGTTGTAAAGGACATTAAGGCAAAGGATGATGGAGTAAGATGTGATTAAAACTGGACTCGTTTTTTTGAATCGTTGAATTCGTACAGGAGGAGAAAAAATCTTTTACTCTTATCTAAATTCGATTGGAGTGAAAAACAGTAATAACTTTAAAATCGCACCTTATTCGTACATTTCATACCCTGTATAACTGCTCAGAGCGAAAATACATACATACATACATATAATCACGCCTTTATCCGTATGGGGTAGGCAGAGCGCAAACGACCCAAACAAAGGTCGTTCCGCCACGTCTGACAAAGTTTTGAGGGTTATTTAAGATAGATTTGTGTAGTATATTGCTGTAGTGACAGGATGTCAGCCCATCGCCTAAATTACAATATACAGAAACCCTCAGATCCCTTAGCTGGTTTTTACAGCATGCCCGGGAGGAAATGCAGCTGGCACATTCTATGTTTTTCTCTCGCTCCCAGGCCAGATTGGAAGAAATACATACATACATATAATCATAGCGTTTCTCAGACAGACATCAAGCTCAATACGTACATTATAAACTTTCTGTTATATGGTGAAAATTACCTTCAAAGAACAAATATATAAGATTCTATTAAGATGACATCGATACGTGAGACTCTCCTAAAGGTTTGGTAACACTACGTGCTTCTTCCCTAACCCGCTGTTATACGGACAGACGTCAAGCACATTATACCAAAACTTTCTACTAAGTATGGAGTGAAAATTACTCTCGAAAAACAAACACATAAAACTCTAATGAGATTAAATCGATATGTGAGACTCTCCTAAAGGGTCGGTAACACTACGTGCTTCTTCCCTAACCCGCTGTTATACGGACAGACGTCAAGCACATTATACCAAAACTTTCTACTTAATATAGAGTGAAACTTACTCTCAAAAAACAAATACTCTAATGAGATTACATCGATACGTGAGACACTTTCCTCAGGTTCGGTAATACTGTGTGTTTCTTCCTTAACCCGCTGTTAGACGCTACGAACAGATAAGCACATTATAACCAAATATTCTACTAAGAAGGTATAGAATAGAGTGAAAATTGCTTCCATGCTGGACTGGAAGAGATAGAAAAACATAGAACTTGCCAGTTGCTCTTCCTCCCGGGCATGTTGTAGAAGTTAGCAAAAGGGATTCGAGGGTGATTTGACAGTGTATTGTAATTGAGGCGATAGGCTGGCAACCTGTCACTAAATCAATATACCTACAAATCTATTTTACCTTGAAAACTTTTTCAGACGTGGCGGAACGACCTTTGTTTGGGTCATTTACGCTCTTCCTACCCCATTAGGGATGAAGGCGTGATTATATGTATGTATGAAATTTACTCCAAAGTATAAAACACATGAAACTAATAAAACTGTAATGAGCTGACACCGATACGTAACTACGTGAGGCACTCTCCTAAAGGGTTGGATACACTACGTGCTCCTTCCCTAACCCGGCGTTTGTCTAACCCGCTGTTAGCTCGCTACGGACAGACGTCAAGCGCATTTATTATTGAAGGCGGCAATGCTCGGTTACACTTGAGGATTCTGTTAATGGTACATGTATGAATCAATACTTATGAGGTTTGTGTGTAGCTACAAAGCTTGCTCGAGTCGTAGATTTGATTTGGAAATTGTTTAGTATCTAGACTAGAGCTTCTAAAATATTTTTATTAGGAGTGTAATTTTTTTCTTTCAGTTTACGGTACACCGATGAATCTTTTAAAGATGATCAATTAAAAGTATTAATTTTATCAGATTACTAAATAAAAATAAAGGTTAACTTTTTTTTGCGGCCTATGTGGACATAATATACCTACATTTAAAACCACAAAGTAAAATATTCCAAGCTCGAGCACAATAAACAATGTTAATAAAACACAAGAGTTTTCCGAGCCGTCAAATTGTTTGCACAGAAAGGAGCAAGTGAAAGTATTTGGACCCTCATCAGGGCCGCCTGGCCGCGGTCGGAGGCCGCTGGCGCTCCCGGCCTCCGAGATAAGAAACACTTTTTCATAATACTTTATTCAGGGCCTAGAGATTTGCAGTGACAGCCTAATCGAGATTGTCAGCCGAGGTGCGGCCCGCTTAATAATAAATGTTCAACCCTTCTGAATCCAGCGGCGCGTCAATCCCGTGAACGGCTCTGAATGTTTTATGTTCATTAATTTGTCGGATACAGTACGCCCATTTAGTTCGGCTCGGCACTACTAGCGATCATGTCTGCGAACAAACTTGTTAGCTGTCTCGGTTTATCTCACACAGTGTAGGAGACGGGTGACGTTTGATATTCAGTAACTTGTGCCCATAGAAAATAACACGGTACCACTTGTTTATTCGTTTTTTTTTCTGCTAAACAAAACATGTCTGAAAAAATACGAAAAGCTTTTTTTGGGGCTGATTAGAAATACTGGCCACTTTGTCAATCGGAAAAAGAAACTCAGTATTGTTTTTTCTTTGTTAATAGCTTTCTTCTTTTTTTCCTGAAAATAGCCAGCACCTATTAAAGAACAGTCAAATGAAACTCTTTGGTAAACTTTTTGTAATAAAAATAACAAATCGTTTGTCGAATGAGAACTTTCTGATTGCATCTCTATCTATTTCCAACGAAATAGAAGGGGTAATCGGAGTTTAGACAAATCGCTAGGGTGCACTTACATTGGAGATATTTCTCGAGTTTATCCTCAAAATTACAGCAGTTGGTGTCCGACTTAATCCGCGTGATATATTCAAAACAACTAAAAGGTACCCGCGGCGGCGGTCGCGGTCGCAATCGCCCCCAAAGGACCGATCATCGGACATCGGGTGGCCTTCACACTTACTGTCATATTTTACTAAACAACCTGTAAAATATGGTAATAAACAACCCAAATTTTATGCCGATTTTCATCGCTCTAAGGACGACGAAAACAACACCAGTCAATTCTGACTCTACATTTTTGAAGATGATGAATATCCCTCAATATTTTCAAACACAACAAAGTCACAAGCAAAACAGTAAAATCAATCATGCGATAATATTGTGCGACACCTGTAATATCGAAACAAAGAGTCAAGAAACAAAAAAATCTTGGGATAAAAGAGTTGCGAGTGTGTTTAGTGTTGAGAAGTTAGTGGAGCGAGGCGGCGGCGGGTGAGGCGCGCGGGGGGAGATAGCGCCCATTGGCCGCGCCGCGCCGTGGGTGGATCGAGGAAAACCGCGCAGTTTTCTTGACGTTCCAAATTTGAAAAGCTTTTAGCGTCATCCCGCTGTCATTCGGCAGATTATTCACGTTAAATTAGCGAGCGTGTGTTGTGTGTGCGATTGTTAAAACGCGTCAATCAAACGACGATTGATTACGCTTGGGACGTTCTGAACTCGCCTTGATGGATTTTCCCACAAAAGTCTTCCGATCCTATGGTTTATTGGTGGAAAATAACATAAAATATATTGGGTCCTCTGGTATGTAAAAAGTTGTAAAAGTCTTATTTTTCTTACTTTTAAATCGGTTTAATTAATTTGAGTAGAGCCCTTTCTCGATTTTTTCTTAGGAAAATTTTCATTGTGATTTATTTTCAACATGTTTTCAAGAATTTGAATTCATTTACCCGTTTTTTTATGCAACTCAGGCAGAAAATTTTGGAATATTGTATCGTTTAAAATAAGTAGTTTGCAAATTGCAGATTTGTTATCATGTCTACGATTCAGGTAGAAGAGTTTTGCTGCAAGTATAGCTTGCGTTTTCAGGTTTCAGGTTGGCAATCACTTTTCAGGCTCAGTTTATTTCTGCAGCCTGGCCAGAAATAAACTTTTGAGTGGCTGTGAAGGATTATTGTGTCTGAAAGGCTACAGCCTTTAGGAGGTGTGGGTGCAGTGGGGGGGTGTGGGCGGGGTTAGGCGTCAGGCGGGGCGCAGGGTGCGGGCCGACCTCCAGCTCGCCCACACCGCCAGTCGCGCCTCGTCTGCCGCCGCGACCGCACGCACGACACTAAACCCGCGAACCTTCCGACGCACCTGTAGCCGGAAGACAAAGACGATTGTCGCTAATTAACCAGTCCCAAATAAGCGTGAAGCGTACCCGAGCGCCCCTTCAATTAGCCGTTCACCTGTCGGACACGCGCGCGCATTAATTCGCACTCACGGTAAACGCACTCGCAAAAAAATCCAAAATAAACTGGAACCGATGCACCTGCAGTCGGTGGTCAGTTGACGGGACGCACGCGGCCCGGTCACACTGCGACATGATCATGCTATTCAAGGGAAACAGCAGTAGATTGGAGCATCTCATTGAGAAGATACAGGCCAACAAGGAGAACCACGACGTCACCACTGAAGACATAAAAGGTTAGTGTTTTTTACTCTTTCAGTGTTTCTCAATGTTCAAAATATTATTTTAAATTTGTACAGAATTTTTCAGTCTTGATATTAAGTGCATTATTTACTTAACTTTGTTTGTAATCAATGGTGTCTTTGGTGCAAGTGTCCAAAACCTGTCCACAGGAAGGGCATCCCCTAGTTTAATCCTCAATAAACTGGGCGATTGGTGAACGCAGTCCAAGATATTTTATTCACAGGGAATACAAATACAACTGCCGATTTCCTCGATATACCTTCTTGTAGACAGGACACCCACGATAAGAGAAAGAACGATCCTATTCTTACATATAATTGCACATTTTTATGACAAACAGTTTGGAACTATTGTTTTTTATTAATTTTTGTGTTTTTACTTTCATGGCAATTTTTGGGTTCAGTATTGTACTGTGTTAATTTTGTATCCTTAAAAATCTGTCTTACCTTAAAAATCATTCTAACATTCGCACGTATTTACAAATGATGATAAATGATGTATGTAACATGACATGAATTGCAATATACAATATGTCAATGAGGTGATGACAATTTATGACAAACAGTGTTCGGTGTGCCTTTTTTAAACTTCGTTGTTTTATTGAATTTCGGGAGAAGGATACAAGTGAAACGGGTGGAATACTCAAACTTTGTCATCAGAAGTGATTTTTTCTTTAATGCACATACATACATTTATAAAATCACACCTTTATCCCTAATGGGGTAGGCAGAGCGAAAACGACCTAAACAAAGGTCGTTTTGAGATTTATTGTTATTACAGATGATTACGATGTATATTGCTATAATAACAGGTTGTCAGCCCAACGCCTAAAATTGCAATACTCTATATATGACCCTCGAATCCCTTAGTGGGTTTTTACAGCATGCCCGGCACATTCAATCTTTTTTCTATCACTCCCAGTCTAGCATGGAAGAAATATCTTTGATGCACAAATATTTAGTATTTCGTAAACCACGAAAAATCTTACAAATGTTTTGATAAACAGATAAGATAAGATAAGATAAGATTCATTTATTTGCAAGTTAAAAAAAACCAAGTTCACAATTGGTATGCAAATCAGTTTACAATAGAAACATAAAACTTAATTAATCATAATAATAACGAATTAGGTACATAATTTATAATGTCATATATATAAGCATGTCAAATGAAAATTAATTAATTAATTAAAGAAAAAGTCCTAAATATACACAAAAATAAAGATCATTTATTACAATTCTAGCATGTCAAAGGTTCTTACAATATTCAAAGTATTCCTTCAGATTATAGAATGGATTATCAAGTAATAATAGCTTAAGTTTACGCGAAAATTCTCCTGGATTTGGACTAACTCGCAAAAAAATTGGCAAACAATTATAAATTTGGAAACCAATACATAGAGCGCTTCGCTTGAAGACCCCATATTGAGAACTAGGTTGAATAAATTTTCCACGATTGTGTCGCCGCCGGTGGTCCTGATTACCTTCAAGGTGTTTATCTTTATTTTTAAATATTTCTACAGACACTACATAAATATACAATGATACCACTGTCAGAATATTCAGTCTTTTAAATATTGGTTTGCAATGTTCAAGATAGGCCGCACCACCCAAGATTCTTATTGCTTTTTTTTGTAAAATTAGTACAGAGTCAATTGAAGATGCATTACCCCAGACCTCCAGCCCATAACGCACAATACTTTCGAAATATGAGTAGTATATTAGCTTAAGTGTTTCAATATCCACTAGACATCGCATCGACTTCAGGGAATAGCAAGCACTTGCGAGTCTCTTCTTGACTTGGTCAATTTGAGTAGTCCATCTCAACTGACTATCCAAATTTACTCCCAAAAATTTAACAGATGCTTCTTTTTGTATCGGTAATTCGAAATTGTAGTCGAGACTATTTGTATGACGCTTAAAAGTGATGTAATGGCTTTTACCACAGTTCATATGCAGTGCATTTGCCTCAAACCACCCAGTAAGCTCATTCCATATTTTAGTTACAGTGTCACTTAATAAATCGAAAGAGGCATCGCTAACTATGATACTCGTGTCATCAGCATAGAGATATGTAGTACCACCAGTCAAATTATATGGAAGATCATTTATGAAGATAATAAATAGTAAAGGACCTAATACTGAGCCCTGCGGTACACCAAATTGAACTTTCATGTTATCAGACATGACTGTGTGTGTTTTGCCGGTGTTAAAGTTCGTCTCTTTTATTTGCACATACTGAGATCGTTGGTCTAAGTACGATTCGAGAAGATTGTATGCAGTTCCACGGATTCCATAGTATTCCAGTTTCTCAAGAAGTAGGTCATGTCTAACACAATCGAATGCCTTGCTCAAATCGCAAAAGATACCCATACATCTCCTATTTGCATTGAGATTTTGGAGAACATTATTTACCAGGTCTCGTATGGCCATTGATGTGTTGTGTTTTTTCCTAAACCCGTACTGCATGTTCGTCAAAAAACCGTTAGCCACAAAAAATGATTCCAATCTGTCCGCTATCAAACTTTCAAAAATTTTTGACAGTACAGACAAAATTGAAATAGGCCTGTATTGCTGGACTGAATGAGTAGAACCCTTTTTATGTACAGGTATAACTTTGGCTCGTTTCAATTCAAGTGGGAATGTTTCCTGCTCAATACAGGCATTAAAAATGTTACATAGGGGGGCAGATAAAATGTCTACATTCCTTTTTATTATTTTTGTGCTTAATTCATCTGGTCCACAACTATGACTATTGTTTATTTTTCTTACGTAATTAGTTACTTCTATTTGATTTGTAGGTTTCATGTAAATAGTTTTGTTAGAGTCTATTTTATGATTACTCAGTAAATTCTTAAAAGTTTTACATTTGGAAGGTGTCGATTTTCCTACAGTTACAAAGTATTTGTTAAACATGTTGCTAATATTTTTTGGGTCTTTAATTATAATGCCCTGTTCTTTCAATTCAATTTGTTTACGCAAATGCATTTTATTTCTTCCAGTATGTTCATTAATTATTTTCCAAACAGTTTTAATCTTATTTTTAGAATTATCTATTTTACGCCTTACACTAAGTCTTTTAGCTATAACTAATGTAGTTTTTAGAATTTTTTTATATTTTCTAATTAAGTGTCCAGTATATCCTTGTCCTAAAGTACTAGAATTCCTATTAATCATCATCATTCTTTTTCTCTTAGCTGACACACGAATACCATTAGTTATCCAGCTATTGGGTTTGGTACTGATTTTGATTCTTTTAATTGGGAAGTGTTTATCTATAAGCAGGTAGAGCGATTTATAAAATATTTTTAATTTTTCCTCACAGTTAACCTGACCATACATATCACACCAATCTCTAAATTGTAAGTCAACCCTGAAACAAAAGTAAAACCTCTAAGTATGTAAACTGAGAGGGGTTTAATGACAAGTGCACAAAACAAGTAATGTTCGTCCGAGATTTTTAGCTGCCCGAGCCCTCAGGACGAGGGCTGATATTAAGTCAAGGACAAAAATGGGTTTGTGCACAAGTTATAAACTCTGCTTTTCACTTCAATTGCGTGGAGAATTGAAAAAAATCTACATAAATATTCATTTCCTCCATTTAACTTTTTAAATCTTTCGAGATTGAATGTTAGGCTTGGCTTGGAGACCTATACAGCCTACTAAATAAAACGAATTTTGTAATAATAAATCAAATACACTATCGTACTTGAATTTAAATTTTAATATCATTTTATGTTTTAAAAAACACATAAAGCAAATAATTTAAAGTAAATATTTTTAAATTACAAGTTCTATCTATGAAGTTCTTATTGTGTTTCACTGTATGGCCTTATTAAATAAATTTGCTGAAATTTATATTATGCTATAATGTCAACTTGAAATTATCCTAAGAATAATAACTTTAACATAAGTTCCAATTAGATTTTGTTTTGTTACTATGAGGTCACACGTAAACAACGTCTAAAGACTATACCTAATTTACGAGTCCAACGCGCTTTTGATTTTTATGATCCTTCATCATCATCATCATTCGCTTGTCCTTATCTTATTTACTTGGCGTCGACGTAGTACGTTTTCTTCTTCCATACAATCCTGTCAACCGTCAGTTCAACACTCACACCTGTTTTAGACATATCATCTTTCATGCAATCCATCCCTCTTTTCTTTGGTCGTCCTCTCCCAACATATCCGTCCACATTCAAATTCATTACCCTATATGACTTTCATCCTTCCGCATAACTTGTCCATTCCACGCAAGGCGATTTTATACTTGTACTTTGTCTTTAATGGGCGCAACTTTCAGACTTCGTCTTATGTACTAATTCCTTATCTTATCCATTCTTGTTACTCCACACCATCTCATCTCCATCTCAGCTTTCGAATATCCGTAACATGAAGTTTTTTATCATCCTTAATTTGTCATTTTATCTAGGACGAATACATGTTAATATCATCATCCTCCTACCTTTATCCCATTTATTTGGGCTCGGCACACTATGTTTTCTTCTTCCATTCAACCCTGTCAGCCGTCAACTCAGCACTCACACCAGCTCTAGACATATATATTATTTATTCAGGATAACAACAGCATCTTACTAAATTATAATATTACAACATATGATTATACTGATTATACTGATTGCCAATTACTGCTATCCACTTTAAGATAACATATAAGTGTTGAGAGCAGTATGGTAGGTAGAAGAACATCATCTTTCACACAGTCAATGCATCTGTTCTTTGGTCGTCCTCTCCAAACATATTCATCCACATCCGAATTTATAACCTTTTTGCCTATATGACTTTTATCCCTCCGCAAAACATGCCCATACCATACAAGGCGATTTTCTTTTATCTTATCGGTAATGGGCGCAACATTCAGGTTTCCTCTTATACCAGGTGTAAGGGACAGCGTCCCGCAAACTGATAGGGGTTGCTCAGTCAACGACACTGAACAACTGTCAGCAGGATTTTTATTTCAGAAGGCGAAAAAAGTATATACAAATACAAAATGTTCACCTCGATCAGAAAATTTTGTATGGAAAAGGCTTTCATTTTCACTTCCTGAAAAAAATAACAGCTGATAGTTGGAACCCCTAAGGAATTATCCTTATACATTTTAATATCTTATAATAATAATAATTAGGACTAAACATTATATGTACTCTTATATTGCTCCAGAGACAGTAAGTTCTTTAGCCGGAAAAATCCGATATTTTATTGGTCAAATACATAATACCGAATCTATAAAATATCGGATTTTTCCGGCTAAAGAACTTACTGTCTCTGGAGCTCTCAAGTAAACATTATTTCAGATTTAACTAAAAAAAGATAAAGCATTTACCCATAAGTATGTTATAAAAATACGTCTGAGTAGATTGGAGTACATTATAAAATTACGCAACATTAATTTTCTATGAATAAGAATTTGTTATGCTTAAACATTCAGGTTGTTTATAATAATAATATGTGCTCTACTAGTCATAATCGTGAAAGGTGCGAATATTATTAGGTGATTAAACAAAATAGGCTTTTTATTATGAAAATTCACGACGATGAGGGAAAGTTTTACAAAACAAGTTTCCATTGTTCAAACTGCACATTTTATTTGAAAACTTCTTTTTTTATTATCAAAACTTTTTGTCTTTAAAAAGAGGTACATTTTCTAGGAAAATAAAGCTCGTTTGGGTGATGTCAAAGTTGTATTACTTAATTCATAACATGTCACCTTTTTAATTAATTTGGCTTGAGTTTTGTGGGCAGGTGCTTGTCTGCCTGTTAAGTAAGTAGCTTTTGTATACATACATTGTGAAAATTTCTCCTTAATGAAGTTGGACAATTGCCAGGACCAAAAATTTATGACAGAAGCCGCAGGTATGATCCCTTTAACATTGAAAAAAAAATATATGATTAATTTGACATGTTTATCGTTATAGCCGTCTATGTACACGACAAAACCAGAAAAACACGGCTGAGAGGCTGAGAGTGATTATAAGATTTCCTCTGGCAGGCTTAATCCTTAGGACCTAAGTATGGATTTTCAAAGTAAAACACCCAAATTATTGATATCAGATTTTTGAGAAAGTCTGCTTTCAACAGAATCTTGGTGATGCCTCTAGTTAATCTTCCGGGCCAAGAAATGATAAACGCATCGTTGTTTATAATTAGCAGCAACTCGAGGCGCAGGCACCGCTGGAGCAAATACCCTCAAAATTGAAGAGGCCCGTCCAACAGTAGTCTGCTATGGCTGGTAAAGCTAAGGACAAAACCTGACCTGGCTAACATGCGCGCCGCGAGATAATTTTGTCACCGCATTTTCTCGTGCGCGCGAAAATTCACTACGCCTAAAGCAAGGCGTTATTCAGTGTGAAGGACGCAACGTGTGGTGACAAAATTATATCGTGGCGCACATGTTAGCCCTACTGAAAAATGACCGACAGAATCTAAGCTTGTATGTTCCACTGCATATAGGTGATAGTGGTAGACGCAGCGTCGTTCGTAATTAGCGGCGATTACGGGCAGAGGCGCAGGCGCCGGCGATGACTGGCGGTGGGCGGCGGAAGCCCACTTCCTAATTGACAGTCTGCGACACCTCGGCCGGCGCCTCGGCAATCAACGCCACCGCTATCCTAACGTAACGTCATCCGATACCACTCATAAACTCGGCTCGGATTAACAGTACATGCGTCGAGCTTGCCATTTAGCTTTAAAACGAACATCCACTCAGTTGAAGCATCTAGCAAAAAGACAAAAAATATAATTTTGGGTGATTGAAAGATTAGGCGACGCTACGATAAGATTTGAAAACGCGTCTTTGATTGAGTAACGCATAGCGTGAGTGTGTTAAGCTTTGTCCGAAGTAATTCTTTGTCTGTTAAGAATTCAATTACAACAGTAAAAACAAGATTACAATCAATCATAAGCACTAATAGATTATTATATATTTATGATTTTTAGTTACCGTCAAAAGTAGCTTTCGTTCTATGTACTTACACTTACGGAATGTAACCTACCTTTATTGCTTTGCACCCAACTCAGTCACATACAACACATTCAACGCATTTTGATCATATTTCTACTTGCAGGTATTTATATTTATGTAAAAGATTTACATTATATAAGTATTTTACAGTAGTATTATTTTACTAGTAGGTATTTAAACTTTCACAATTACATTTTGCACGTTTTATCCGCGTATCATTAAAAACTATCACTTCTGTAGGTCTGCTGTAAGAAATTTATTTTTAAAAATGAGCAGTACCTGTTGTCTTTGTTTTTTATGTCCTGTTTTTATTATTTTTACATACATACATACATATAATCACGCCTTTATCCCTAATGGGGTAGGCAGAGCGTACACGACCTAAACAAAGGTCGTTCCGCCACGTCTGACAAAGTTTTGAGGGTTGTTTAAGATAGATTTGTAGGTATATTGCTGTAGTGACAGGTTGTCAGCCTGTCGCCTAAATTGCAATATACAGAAACCCTCGGATCCCTTAGCTGGTTTTTACAGCATGCCCAGGAGGAAATGCAGCTGGCACATTCTATGTTTTTCTCTCGGTCCCAGTCCAGCATGGAAGTAATTATTATTTTATTATTTTTTGTGTACAATAAATTGTTAAATAAATAAATACTTTAATAACAACATCTTGTGACATCGCGGTCCAGGTGCAATGAGGTTGCAAACCATAACTTGGTCACAAGGTTTATCGCCGTCTTCCTTTTAGAAACCTAAGAACCACCGCATCATAGTAGAGTAGTATAAAGTTGTAAATGAGGTAATTATGGCTATTAATACGCTTATATTCACTATAATCTGCTGCACTCTAGATAATTGGATTCTGATATGGCCAATTACTATGTCTTTACCCAAAAGCACCCTTTTAAACTTTCATAATTTATAATAAGTCTTAGTTAATAACAAAATTAAATAGGTAGTACATACATACATACATATAATCACGCCTTTATCCTTAATGCGGTAGGCAGAGCGTAAACGACCTAACAAAGGTCGTTCCGCTACGTCTGACAAATTAAAATAGGTAGAAAAGCGAGTAAAAAATAAATGTAGAATAATTTTACCCGTTCGGTCAAGAAATTTCCGTATTAATATCTTGATCAATCATAACCAGCTACAAAATTGTTAACCACTGGATAAAATATGGGTATGATTCTGGGGATACTATCCTATACCTTACGGCACAAAAAAGAAACGCAATTTTCTTATCTTCTTCTTCTTCTTATCGAGTGGATTCTCGAGTCGAACGACCCGATAAACCCCGGAGTCAGAATTTTTAAACCGCCTAGTAGCACGGCTATTAGGCCTCTGTCATGGTTTGAGTAACTCCCACTATTTGATAGCGACTGGGACCGACGGCTTAACGCGCCCTCCGAAGCACGAAACCCTCTTTCTTTTCGGACAATCAGGTGATTCGATGTGCAAACCTAACCAAACTGGGTAAAACCTCACATAGCGATAAATTGACAAATATCAACTTTGTGTTCCCCCTGGGAATCGAACCCAGGCCCTTCGGATCATAAGCCCATGGCTCTGAACACTAGACCACGAAGGCAGTTATATTTTCTTACATTCAAGTTGCAGAAACGTACCTCAAACCGTCAATCTACATTTATCATCATAAGCATGAGTTTTTTCCCAGGGTTCTTTGTGTTTTTGTAACAAGGTGCTATCAGGGGCTGGATTCAATTGTCATTACTTTGGCCATTAGTTAAGGTCGTTACGCACGTCCGGGGCGTGAGGGACTCAGATTGATACAAATAGTTCCCATTATATTCACAAGAAGTTGAAGAGGAAAGTGAAAATATTTTGCTACTCCCTTTATATGAGTTTAGGGTGAACAAAAAATGTAGATAAGATAAGGCTTTTATTTGCAAGAATACATGTAAATAACAAAAGATCTTAAAAATAAAAAAAATAGCATCAATGTATTCGCCCGAATAATCAGTGTGCAAAGTTTTATGATATTCATGCATGAGTGTCAACATAGTTAGTCCCTTAGGTACTATTACAACAATTTAGAGTTTCTTTTTTAAATATAAATAATAATGTTAGGTGTAACTATTACCTAAGTACTTAGAAAATAAAATTTTATTTACTAAATTCACTAATTGAGCTTATAAAAACATTTATACAGAAATAAGTAGTAAATAATTTAACAATAAATTAATGTAGGTACCTATAAGTTAAATATGGTATCCCACATACATGGATCCTTCTTTGGATTCCAAGTATTACTTTACAGAATAACAACATTTATCCATTAACCATATTCAAAAAAGGTTTTTGGCCTAAGTATAATGAAAAATCTTTTCAGGTATGAGACAAAGTGTTTTTAATGCAATAGCGTTTTGAAAGTGTTATTCATTTGGAAGAATTGACCCTGGGGCTCGAAAAATACCTCCAGCACCCAAGGTTTAAAGAAATTTCTTGCTACACACTACTACACTTATAGGAATCAGTAACCTGCACAGCATATGCACAGAGATATTTCCAGACCGATACAACATGGCAATCTTCCAGAAACGAGCCTTCTCCTACACGAAAGGCTGGCAGTGCATTTGTGACGCCTCTTCTTCTTCTTCTTAGCGAATAGATTCTCGAGTCGAACGATCCGATGAACCCTGGTGTCAGAGTTTTTAAACCGCGTAGTAGCACAGCTATTAGACCTTTGACATGGTTTGTGTAATGACTACTATCAAAGACAGCGATTGGGACCGACGGCTTAGCGTGCCCTCCGAAGCACGGAATCCTTTTTCTTTTTGGACAATCAGGTGATTCAGCCCGCTATGTTCTAACCAAACTGGGGAAAGTCTCACTAAGTGATAAATTGACAAATATTCCCCCCCCCTGGGAATCGAACCCTGGACCTCCGGATTATAAGCCCATGGCTCTGACCACTAGACCGCGGAGGCAGTACTGATTCTCAGTGTGACGCCTTTGACACCCTGATGTTGCTGAGCTCATGGAAACCATCGAGTGCTCCCTAGAGACTGTTATTCAACTGAGAAGCTTTTCTTGTTCCGAGCCATTTCTGAGCGCATCCCCGCCGCTGGTCGGATCCCGACATTACTCATCATTTGCGTGATGCCTGACGCGCGTCATCGCGGCACATTCAATTTGTTTATATTTCACGCCACTCGAGGTGCAGCCAGCCAGCCTCACACCAACACAACGACAGTGTTGCCACCATAAAATAATAAAATCTAGTGAACTTAAAGTCACGTCATACTTTCAATCAAATAATTTTAAATTTAAAGTTGAATTCGACAGTGGTTTTTTAAATCCCCTAATTTAATTTAGTAATAGTCATCATTAGTGGTGTATTTTTCTAGTATTCTTATTTTATGTCAATCTTATCAACCGTTTTATAGAACGTAACGTCACAGAGTTGCATTTTTTTTGACAATTAATTACAAGAAGTATTTTGTGATTCAGTGACTATATCAAACAGAGTAGAGTGGCCAAATCTACTATGTGTACCGGGTGTAGAAAGAATTTTTCCAGTTGTTCAGTGTCGTTAACTGAGCAACCCCTATCAGTTTTTAGGACGCTGTCCCTTACACACCGTATTTTGTTTGCGACAAAGTTGCTACAAGGGCAACACTGAACCACCACCGCCCTAACGCCGAAATATGGGGCTTTACCGATATTTATGACGGCTTTATCCGGCCGCGGCTGCGCTGTCCAACCTAATGTGCTTTACTACGTTGTTACCTTTCAATTGTCGTTATTACTCCTTATTATTTGACAGCCAATGATTATCTACTGTAAGCATTCTGTAGATTAAGTTTTATTAAGCGCTGAGGATGTTGTAAATACCAATTTGAACTTTATTTTTTATTTTGATATCGATTTCATATTATGTTTATACTCGAAATCAACAAATCACGACTTACATCTGAAGTTAGAAATTTAAACTTTTTTAGCAATGGAGACGAATGTTTCGTTAAATTAGATCTTGGCTTTAATTTAATTCGCAGTAGCAGCCTGCAGTAGTAACTTTTGGATACATTAATAAACCTCTTGGTCGTTTCTTTACAGCAGCGTCTTTTGATATCCTAGAAATGAAATGACTTGGGACTTTTTCCCTAACACCTTTTGAAATCACAGCGTATCTGAATCTGAAGCATCAATAGCATCTTTATAACGTACCATGCTTTGTTGCAGAGGCGCTGGGCAGCGTGGGCAGCACGGCGGGCAGCTCGTGGCCGTCGTCGACGCCGGAGCCCTCGCCGTCGCCCGCGTCGACGCCGACGTCAGCTGACGCCGCCGACGGTGACGCCGACAATACGTTCACGCTAGGGGCAACAGAGCACACGCCCTACCAGTGCCAGTTCTGCGACAAAGCCTTCCCCAGGCTGTCGTATCTTAAGAAACATGAACAGGTGAGTCGATCTTCCACCTAACATGGTCGTCACCCGCGTCGACGCTGACGTCAGCTGACGCCCCCGACGGTGACGCCGACAATACGTTCACGCTAGGGGCAACAGAGCACACGCCCTACCAATGCCAGTTCTGCGACAAAGCCTTCCCCAGGCTGTCGTATCTTAAGAAACATGAACAGGTGAGTCAATCTTCCACCTAACATGGCTGACTTCAGCTGACGCCGCCGACGGTAAAGCTGACAATACGTTCACTCTCGGCGCCACTAAACACACGCCTTACCAGTGCCAGTTCTGCGACGAGGCCTTCCTCAGGCTGTCGTATCTCACGAAACATGAACAGGTGAGCTGGTGTTCTTATCATTGCCGTCGTCTGTGAACAAGTTCCTGGACTCGATTTCTGTTTCATATGTTTATATTTGTCTTTATATTTAAGTAAAATCTTAATAGTTACAAACTGGAAGAGTGAAGCGTTGATAAATATCTCACTCTCTGGCTGCTGAAACAGCCTTCTGGTTAATAGCATACGCACTCCTAAGATAAACGTAGGCCACTTATAAAGCAGCACTACCACTAACAATACCACTATTACGGCTGTCATATCTGTAAATTCACAGTCCAGTTTCGCCATACAGGCGAGCTTCATTAGCAAGTAGATACCCAAAACGGCCCATTTACAGAGCCGGTGCGTAGATATGCATCGCAGTCGCCTTGCAGCGGCTCTGAGGGCTGTGACGGGCGACCATTACGCTGGCCGTACATCTCGGCTCCTTTGTGCACCGCCATCTCGCCGCGTTACGATTACGACACGCCGCGACAGATCTAGCCGCGATACGACAAAATAGAAACGTCACTTTGCATGCCGCCGCACACAATCCACCTACGCACCGATACGGATCGCCACGTACACCTAAAGTGACAAAAGCGGCACCTCGCCCGAATTTAGGGAGGCCACGTCTAGAATTCATCTCGGCAATATAACCTAATAGGCAGAGAATTACGTTAGATTATCAGTATGCAATTGGCTGGTTCCCGCTGCGTCTGCGCAGATACGGATCTCGCCGGCTCGCGCGAGGAGGTGCGATCCGACAAATGTATCGGGCGATGATCGAGCGCGCGCCGGGACGAGCGCTGACGGCCGGAAATAGGCTTCGCGATAACAACTCCCTAGGCTGGCGCTCCACGCCTTTATCACCGCGCCGCGGCTTGGGAAAGCCGATCATTATAAGTTTAAATCAATTGCTGAGTCCACAAGCAATTGATTTTAGCTCGAGCCTCCGGTGAAATCGTAAAGCAGTAAACGGGTGGAATGTAAATATTACGCCGGCTGAAAGACATGCCGATACGCGGCCGTCCAATTTAATTAAGGTTCGATACGTATTGTGGTTGATAGAGCTCAATCAGACGGTGCGCAATCTCGGTCGTAAAATAAAACAGTCGGTGGTGTAGAGTGCCTAGGAGTAGTTCTAAGGGAAGCGTCGCATCTGCGTCGCTCTCACACCCACCCGTCCGTCTGTCCGTCCGTCCGTTGCGTCTTATTGCAGCCCATTCCACTTTCCGTTGTCTTGCGATCCCACTTCCAATTAACTTTATCATGCTGCATTACTTTATACACATCGCTCTTCTTACCCTATCACCAGTCGACGGCTTTCCTCAGAGTAATTAACGAAACGTTAATGAAATCCAATGCATTTCTATTTGATCCGCGATAAGTAAGAAACGCTAGTTGCATTTGTTAGATGTAAATCTTTACTTAAAATGCAGACGTCTTACTCTCAGTAATGAAGTCGTAATTAGACGATATTTGTAAATCCTATAGAAAAAATATCTTTCAACAAAGCCTTGAAGAACACCAAAAGTGTAGAGTCGTTCTATCTTCTAAAACATCGCATTTCTCTCCCAATCTCGAGCCACCCTGAGTCATCTGCGATGTTATCATTTATAATAAAATAACCACTGCCGGTAACGAAACTGGATCAAAGAACTACATTTGGAAGTGGTTATTTAACATAAAGAGACAGGTTTTATTCGTATAATAGTAGGTCATATAACAAGGCACGGGTGCGTATAGTGAGCCAGTTGACCCGTGTGTGAACCAGAATTATTGCAGCTGGGAAAGTCGCTCGGAAGCCCATAACAGAGCTTTATTGGCTATCATGGTGCCTCAAAACTAGTTTGGAATGCGTCTTGGTGGCTTTACGCGGAAAGGTCTCACATTCGGTGGAGCGATCCCACGGTGGTGTTTGTTGTTGTAATAAGCGTGATGTTATTCGCGTGCGTTTCCCCCATTTGCCGGCTGGTCGTGGCGGGAGCAGTGGGGGCGCCACTGAGCCAGCGGGACTCCGGCACCCAGGGGAAGCCCCCGTCGAGTGGCGCTCGTCTTGCTTATTGAATTCTCGCACGCATCGCGATGACAGGATTTAATGATTTTGCAAACTGAATTATCTATTATTTGTTTATTTTACTATAAAATAGAATACTTAATTAATGCATTCGTAGAATCCATCCTTTGTAATTTTATTCAGGATTCCGTGCAAAGATTCATAGCAGGACAAGAGGATGTAAAAATTTCGCAAAACAGCAGCTTGCAGTAATTAGCCGAACATTTTAATGGGTCCGATGAGCTGCGTGGGCTTGGGCGCGGGATTTATCGCTCTCGGCCGATCGGATTTATTAATTCTGTCAGCTGGCGATTGCTCCAATTAAGCGGGGCGAGTAAACATGCCGCAAGATGTTTATGCGGTGCGCCTGCGCCGCGCCGCGCTAAGAACCGCACGGGGACTCGCGAGCAGGGCTACGGATTCGTATGAGCTTTCAAGTTGCACACAGCTAAATATTTATTCTGAAATTTACTATAGTTACACAACACAAGAGGGCTGTAAATGTATAGATTCGAAATCTTAACACTTTGCGCCATTGCTCAAGGTTCTCGATATGTTTGTCTGTCTAAAAGTCTTCTGCCAGACATGGGCTTCCCGAGCGAGAATTATTAATTATACTCACCATCATTAGGAGAGGGATTTGCAATAGCTGTACAAGATGATATATTCAAAGAAACCTACTGCACATTCTCTGAAATATTCCTGTTTACTACATAATTTTACTACATCCACGGGAAGAGATGGTGTGATATTAATTTGTCCCGGGGCGTCACTCGGGATGCAGTCAGTCCGTCCAGTTGCATTGTAATGTCCTGCATGTTCCTTTTCCAATCACTTACCTGATTATTAGCACAGCTAGCATCTTTTCTAAAAAAGTTTCTGATTTAATGGCACCCCTAGTAGCGCGTCACTCTGGCTAATCACGCGCGTGATTTAGACATCACTTGCGCGCACGCACGATACCGCGCTCAAGACATCATGTTCGGGTTTATTAATGCCGTTCGCCGTTTGATACCATTCTGACGCAGAATCATACAGGATCTAGCCTAAATCATCTGATTATTGACATATTCTTTTTCCAATCACTTTCTAATGCTCTGGCAGCCCTAGCAGTGCGTCACTCTGGCTAATCACGCGCGTGATTTAGACATCACTTGCACGATACCGCGCTCAAGACGTCATGCCCGTCCCTATTAATGCCGTATACCGATTGATACCATTCTGACCCAGCATCATACGGGATCCAGCCTAAATTATCTGATTATTGACATGTTCTTTTTCCAATAACTTTCTAATGCGCTGGCAGCCTTAGTTGCGCATCACGCGCGTGATTTAGACATCACTTGCGCGCGCGCACGATACCGCGCTCAAGACATCATGTTCGGGTTTATTAATGCCGTACACCGATTGATACCATTCTGACCCAGCATCATACGGGATCCAGCCTAAATTCTCTGATTATTGACATGTTCTTTTTCCAATCACTTTCTAATGCGCTGGCAGCCCTAGTTGCGCATCACTCTGGCTAATCACGCGCGTGATTTAGACATCACTTGCGCGCACGCACGATACCGCGCTCAGGATGTCATGTCCGTCCTTATTAATGCCGTACACCGATTCGCGGCAAGAGCTCCGTTATCGGTCTCGGTCCGCACGGGAAGTGGAGATTAGTAATTAATATGTATTATGTTGTGTTGCTTGCAAAGTGTTAGCACTAGAAATTCAAATGGGGATGAGTCTTTAAAAATGTAGATTAATACAAGTTTAAGTGTAGAATACATCGTTTGAAATATTATAAAATTTTGAATTAGTTGGTTAAATGTTATTAAAAAATTTATTTTTTTATTTTTATTAAAGTTATTATTCGCTTGGAATCGAAGTTTTTTATTCAAATTCAGAATAATGGCATCTATATACTATAAATGTTATACAATACATTCTAAATTGTAGTCATGATAAAATTTATAAATGAAAACAGATCGCGTTGATGTTTTTTGTTTGAACGCTAGTGTAAAAGAATTCAACGCGTGCTTGTCATTTGTTAATATTTTTCGAAAATAATATAAAATAAAACAAATCGATTTTAATTATTTATAGACAATTTATGTAATTTTATCTAAACTTTTTTGCAATCACTTTAAAAAAAGCATGTAAGGAATTTAAATTTCGACGCGAACTTTGCAATCTCGATTAATTTTATTTAACTATTACTGAATTTGTTTTTGTTTTTATTTCGTACATCAAATACTAATTTAAACGTCAACAACCTACTTATAGTTACCCTATATGAACAAAAAACTTTAAATCAAAGAAATTTCTATACGCTGATGCCTGTGAGACAGCGGCTGACGAAGTCAAACGATGTCTTCTTTAATAACAAATTATGGCTGTCATACAAAATTAGCTAGGTATGGTAGTTTAAGCATAGATTTCTTATACGGTGGGGGTTTTAGGTACGACTACGAATAAATATCGCCGAACTAATTCAGACAAAATTCCTTTAAGGCAATGGGATTAAACTTCAAAACCTCTACGAGTATCTAAGACGATGCACTGTCTTATCTGGAGTGCCTTTAAAATTTATTAATCGACAAATTGAAAATATATTAGAAAGTATTTATATTTTTATGAATCTTTTGACGCTCATCCAATCGCATTAGGACATAGACGTGATTTTATCCATGTATGTTAAAACAATTTTAGCAGGGATAAAAACGGTGAACAAACATTTTCTTCCAAGCTGTCCTGGGAGCGAGAGAAAATCATAGAATGTGCCAGCTTCCTTCCAGCATGTTTGCATGTTTCCTCCCAGGCATGCTGTAAAAACCAGCTAAGGGATCCGAGGGTTTCAGTATTTGTAATTTAGGCGAACGGCTGACAACCTGTCACTACAGCTATATACCTAAAAATATATCTTAAATTACCTTCAAAACTTTGTCAGACGTGGCGGAGCGACCTTTGTTTAGGTCGTTTACCGTCTGCTTACCCCACTAGGAATGAAGGCGTGATTATATGCATATACAAACATTTTCAGTTTTTTTTTTACTTTCAGATTTGTCAAGCTAGACGGTAAAAGCCGAACGCGTCTGTTTCTAATCGAAACTGATCATCTCTCAATAATATGTATTGACCGAAGTTATTGGTGTTTGTCCAGCAAGGGTCTCGTGGAACCCCTATTACCAAGTCAGTGGGTCCATTAGCGGACTCTTACAATTTGTTAGCGGGAGTCCGCTCTCTTTGCCTGTGAAAAGCATATTTTTCTTACAGGTCCTTTGTATACAAATGTTGTAGAGAGAACGATGCAGGAAAAAGGGTTTTCGAAAATATTATAGCAAACGTTTATATGAGTTAGGTAATGGGCGATTCGTATGCGCAAAATACAATAAATCTTGACTGAAATGGTCACCTGCAGAAAGAGACGGCAACAATTTTGGAAAGTTTGAAAGAGTTGAGAAAAAATTACTACGTTGGAGTACTGTAAACTGCTAACTTACATTATAACCATTTTTACTTTTTGATACAAAACTACCTTAATTCAAATTCTTTGTGACCCTAGTAAAATTGTTGGCGGTTAAAATAATAATAGTCCTCCCACTGATTTTCGGTGATGGCGGCCAATCTCCCGGAGATGGGCCAACTGCGCAGGACTTGTTTTTAGTGCCCAAGTGTTTGCGCTACATACAGGTGCACTCCTTGTTCCTTTAGTCTCTTATTCTGATGAGACAGACTGACTGACACGACCAAAGAGAAATCAGGCGCAGGACCGACTATATTTACATGCCCATCCGACAGCATGGATCATCTTACTTTTCGGACAATCAGGTGATCAGCCTGCAATGTACTAACCAAACTAGAAGCAACAACACAAAGTCATTGACCCCCGCCGGGAATCGAACCCGGGACCTCCGGGTCGAGAGCCCATGGCTCAGACCGCTAGACTACGGAGGCGGTTAAAAGCTTCTATCGCAACAACAAAATATATAAAATCTGCTTTTTAAAGTTAGGAAGTTATAGTACTTCATCGTATATATAGTATAGTCTTCAAAATATTGAATTATGTTATAATTATAAACTTGAAATTTCGTCAAAATTATTTTTTTTGTATTATTACTACTGACGTAAAAAACTCAAAACGGCGCGTGACTCCATGCTAATATTACTTCCAACGATAATAACCTTAGCATTTTAAAAGTAAAATACTATAGTTGCCTCCAATTTGGTGCGTTCCGAATACAAACACCTCCACCTGATTACGACTTATGACAACCCGCAGTTAACCGGCAGTTACAGTATACGGCCATAAGTATTGCACATCGTATACGTTCAGCTTTGTAGAGCGTTATCCCTGTTATACTGGTACAACCACGACCGGCAAATGATATGTACTGACTCTTTCTTCCATGCTGGACTGGGAGTGGTAGAAAAACATTTAATGTGCCAGGTGCATCTCCACCCAGGCATGCTGTAAAAACCAGCTAAGGGATCTGAGGGTTTCAGTATGTTGCAATTTAGGCGATAGGCTGACAACCCGCACAACAGCAATATACCTGCAAATCTATCTAAAATTACCCTCAAAACCTTGTCAGACGTGGCAGAACGACCTTTGTTTAGGTCGTTTACGCTCTGCCTACCACATTAGGGATAAATGAGTGATTTTATGTATCTGTGTATGTCTCTTTGCAAGAGTCGATGTGCAGTATATACGGCCTTTTACTGTACAGTTTCATACCGTCGGTTATTATACCAGTTTGCGTTATGTTCCGACGGTAGACGGTAGCAGCCACTCACAATTCCAACGTTATTATTGTAGCCAACTTTATGCTTTACATTTTTAGTGCTTCCTACCTGTAATGCTAAAATGCTGCGCTACTTGCGTTTAATAACTACAATTCTCACGCATTTGAATCATTTTAATATTCATCGTGATATTTAGTAGTATAAAATAAATATTTCCATCTTGGCCCGGGAGCGAGAGAAAAACATAGAATGTTCCAGCTGCATTTCCTCGCGGGCATGCTGTAAAAACCAGCTAAGGGATCCGAGGGTTTCAATATATTCTAATTTAGGCGATGGACTGACAACCTGCCTTTACAGGTTGTTAAATAAATAAATAAATGCAAGCAAAGAACCCTTAAAACTTTGTCAGACGTGGCGGAACGACCTTTGATTAGGTCGTTTACGCTTTGTCTACCCCATTAGGGATAAAGACGTCTATGTATATATGTATGTATAATATAAGTTAAAGAATATCTTATTCTTTGTTTATGGCGTCGAAACGTAGGTGCAAGATTCCTAATTAATATTTAACATGCATTTCCTAGTTATGTGCTTATCGTGGATATTGGATAAACGTTATTTGATACAAAATTAACAGCTGTGTCATTAATCGTCATAATATAAGTTAGCATCTTTTACCATTAAGATAGAGCAGACAGCGTCAACTTTCTTTTATCAAAGCACAATTTTATAGTAAGAATATGAAACAGCAACCAAAAAAAATATTAATTCATAAGTCCTATTGGGGCATTTTCTGTTCTTAACATTTTTTGTCACCCGTACCTAAACACTTGTACATCGTCTGCGGGAAATTAAAACGTTTCCTTGGTTCGTTCATCAGGCAGCAATGCTGGTTGGTTCCAGCAATTACTTGCGTCACGGGATCCCGGTGATTGTGCTAAGTGGTGGCGCTTCCGGGAGTGGCGTTCTTGGACACTTGGACAGTGCAGGACGAGATTGATTACGCGGTGCATACACTGGGCTACGCGCTACGTCGCGTAGGGCAGATATATAGACCATGGAAGCATCGACAATCCCGCGCTCCGTCGCGTAACGTGTAACCCAGTGTGTGGTACGCCTTAGTATAAAACATGTATACAGTTAACCAAGGAGATAGGCCACCAGAGCGGCTCCAAACGGATGCAGTTTTCTTAGATGTTTATTTATATTTTTGGGGAAGATTTCATACGCTTTTACAGCTTATTATTTTGTGAAAAAACATTAATAATTACACCAGAAAACTTCAGCTTCATTGGTTTGCAGCAGCCCTGGTCTCCTAACTTGTTGGTTGATTGTACACTTGCGCAGATAAAATTTGATCACCCCTAATATAATTACGAAATACCGAAATCTTCGGACCTTATTAACTGGCTTGTATATTTTTGGACGCTATGACATGAAAATAGCTCAATACATAATTAAATTTTATAGCTAGCTACTATTAGTGTCATACTTAAATACGTATACATTGTATTCAAAGCTGCGGGTGACATCAGCTCTTGAAAAGAACACAAAATAGTTGGGCGATTCGTTCCAATTTCAATTTTAAATTACAGTTTGTTTTACAGAACGTTTACCATATTGCTCAAAGGAGTACAGAAGACAAGTCAATCATGGCAGCGTGCTTAGCATGCCAGTGAATGAGCGTCGAGGTGGTCAATTACTAGTAAAAGCGTGAACTGGCTGTCAGTTTGGGGAGTATAAAACGACAACACTTTAAAAGAACGTGGCGAAAATATGAAATAACGCCGCCAACGCCATTTTAACAGCCTCTGTGATCTAATGGACTAACTGCAAGTTGAAACATTTGATGTTTTTCGTTTATCATTGTGAGGATTTACCCAGTTTGGTTAGAACAATGCAGGCTGATAGACCTAATTGTCTAAAATAAAAAAAGATGCCGTGCACGTTAAATCGTCGGTCCTGGACGCTATCTTTGATAGTTGTCATTACACAAACCAGTTTAGAGGTCTATTAGGCGGTTTAAAAACATGATCGCATCGATCGACTCGAAACCCACACGTCACGAAGAAGAATGTAATTTTTATCAGTTTTCCATGCATTCATTTAAAGCTTTGTCGTTGTGTATACAGAGTGGTCAGTTCATGGCGATGCGAAGGCCGAGGCATTATCTTCAAGTGGAGACGATCCACGAGTGCCACATTAGCATCTGCATTATGAACTTATGAATAATCCTTTGTGTTGACTGATGGCGTATTTTTCGATGTAGACGCTACTCTGTCTGCAACATTTGGCGTCGTTTAACTTTGATGTCTAAAAATACTGTACGTAATCAACCATTTAATTGAATAACAAGATAATACATACATACATACATAAAGTCACGCCTTTATACTTTTGGAGTAGGCAGAGCGTAAAACACCTATAAAAAGGCGTCTTCACAACATCGGACAAATATTCAGGGCAAGTTTAGGAAATGTGTATCGCTATAGTGATAGGTTGTCAGCCTATCGCCTAAATAACAAAACACTGTAACCCTCGATTATCTTTTGCTGACTTTTACAACATACCCAAGAGGAAAGGCCGCTTTTACATTATATATTTTTCTCTAAAGTTCTTCATGGAACTATTTATTTGTATCATAATTAATAAAACCTCTATTTTACGAATATTTTCTATTGATGTATGACGTGTCTTTGAGATTATTTTGATCATATTGTTGCGGTCCAAGATGTGTGATAAAGTTGATGTAATGTAAAGCACTTGGGTCATTGCACCTAGGCGTGGATTAAAAACTCATTATAAAACCACTAACGCGCCTTACAAAATAACTTCAAATTCAATGGCGTCTTAATTACAGATCTACTAGCTTTCCGCCCGGGGTTTTACCCTTAAATGAGTTTTCCTATGAAAATTAAGGTTTTTCCGCTTTGAAAAGTAGCCTATGTCCTATTCTAGGACGTAAGCTATATGCGTCGATGAAATTTGACCTGGCACACATAAGTTATTTCCTGAAAAAGACAGTCTACTTTTCACCGCGAGAAAACCTTCATAATGAGTTTGAATGTAACGCGTAGACGAAAGCTAGTATTTAATACATACATACATACATAAATTCACGCCTTTATCCCTTACGGGGTAGGCAGAGCGTAAAACGCTTAGTGAAAGCGTTTACGTCACGTCTGATAAATATTGAGGGCAATATTAGATTGTAATGTATTTAATAATTATTAGTTTTCTCGATACCCACTCGACAGAAGAGGAAGTTTTCTAAGGAATAACTGCAGCTTACAGTTCTTTCACAATCTTTTATTGTAGTTGGCATTTTAGCTCCCCAACTTATAAGATCAGTAGCCATAACGGTAGAGTTTCTTTCGGTGGCATTCAGTTAGATAAAATAGTTACAAAAGCTGGTGAACAATTACCTTATCATAGTGAATCGATCTATCGACAAGTTTGACGGCGGATTCCATTGCTTTGATATCTTATTCGACTGTCACGAGCGCCTACCGAACTTTTTGCCTGATAGACTAGCATCTGACTGTAGATTTATGGGTCTCATAAAATACTTTTAATAACAAGAAAGAAAAAGTCTAAAATTTTTTTGAAAATACCTTGTAGTAAGGATATGTCTTTAATTTTATCTTAGTTGCTATTGAATAATTTCCCTAGTTTACTTCATGATCAAAGTTATAGGCACTACAAAAATGTAATAATATATAGGTATGTGACATTTCTAGATCATATTGCACTGCTGTTTTCCGTCGGTGTTAATGCTTGTGTCTTTGAGGCTTCTAGGTGAGGTTTCTCTTATGTTTTACACATCTCTATTCTCTGGCCTAGTCTTGGCTTAAGTCTTAAGTCTAGACTGGTAGTATAAAAATAATTAGTAAACAAACATTGAAGTGGTTTTCTAGTTTCTTGACAAAGTTAAGGTTTAACTTGTCTACTCTCAAATTTCAAGGATTTACACTTCACTAGCCGTAATATCTTCGTGAATGAAATATTTATTCCTAGTTACAGTTTGTTTATTTAAGGTTGAGTTATCTGCTTTTTCTTTATAACTTTAAAGGAAGTCAACACCCAATCGTATGTTTGTAACAAGGTTGATGTTGCGAAATGGGAATCTCTGCTAATTTGCAAATACAAAGCTGTTGGTATTGATTACTCAACGTAAAAAAGCTATAGACACTGATATCAAAAATTGTGCAGCCGGACCCCAGCCTATTACTATTGACTGGGATTTCTCTGTGGTCGCACTGTAGCCCATTGTCCGCGGACATTTCTCACGAGGTTTTTATGCCCAATACTCCGAGCCATCCCGTTTCAATTGCTGTATGACTTACACATTTTAATCGCCGCCATGATAGTGGCTCGTAATAAGAGATGATGATAATGTCTTGGGAGATGGGTGGCAGCGATGCGGCTGAACTATAATAGGTTGCTAGGTAGAATTTTGTTAGAAAGTATTTTAAAGAGAAATGTTATTGTGAGCTGTGAGAAAGTAAATTAAATAAATATGATTATGATTTTTCGGATATTATGTTGTGATTGTTTTTGTATAGGTTGTCAGAGTCATTGTAAATGAATCTATGGCACTTATATATAATTGCCTACACATATAAATTTTTAATATTTTTTTACCTTAGGAGGACCGGTACAAGTTTAGCAACTTAAGAAACTCGACAAATACTTTTTTAGAGCCTCTATCAGGCTAATCATCAGCAACGGGAAGATTTGGGCTAGCCTTTAAGTAGCTTTTTCGTACTTTATTTAATTTAGCTTAATCTTTCACAGACCCACTCGGATCAGATGCCGTTCAGATGTGAATTCTGTTCGCGACTGTTCAAGCACAAGAGATCTCGGGACCGACACGTGAAACTGCACACTGGCGATCGCAAGTACCGCTGTGCTCACTGTGAATCTGCCTTCTCTAGGAGGTAAGTCCTGTGTTCTATACTGTATCACTTCTGTGCAGGGAAACTACGCTATCGACTTGCACTGACGATGACGACAGAAAATTGCAAGTGCGTGCTGAAGAAGATGACAGACTCAATGAAGACTGAATAATGAGATCGCAAAGTGCCGCTTTGCTCACTGCACACCTAACTTATATATCATCCTTCTTGTTTCTGTGTTCTGTGTCTAAATCAAAAAACTTCTGTAGGTAATTGTTTGACTCCTTAATCCACCGTATGAAGTATCTGAAAAAAATAATTAAGCTATCCATCGATCTTCTCTATTAGGTAAGATTGTACTGTAAAGACAATGCGCCATTCCATAATGCTTACATAGTTGAACACAATAGACTGCTCGTTATAGGCAAGTTTACCATTACCTAAGTATGAACATAACTACATTACGGAGTCAAAACGTAAAGGACCTATGACCAAGAACGGTGATGCTCACAGTGAATACTAATTCTCGTAATCCGAGTCTATTGAGGCTTGAGGCTCAGAGGTGCGCGACAATGTCGCTGCAGTAAGATTGATCACCACAAGTCACAGTCACAAAGCTCTTCCCCGGCCAAGAGGCGACGCGTCACCTTTTTCGTCACCTCACCTCTCGCCGCGGTCACGTGACTAATTCCACGCAATTTGTCGACCCAACGAACCGGCGACGAGTGAAAAGAGATGATGCGCTGACAAATAGCGTCGAGGGTCTCACAAAAATGAAATAATGGCCCGTACCTAAACTGGCGCGGCGAGCGCGGCCATTAGCGGAGGTGTTTGGGCGAACGCCTCTATTCTGTAGTTTGCGTGAAAAGCCTCTTTGTTAGTTCTGTTTGGTCCGTGCTTTATGTGGGTACTTATGTCTCATATGACAAATTGTCGTCGCCGGTCGCATAAAGACGTTTATCTCATTTTATTTTAAATTCCTGTCGAGACGCTTTGGAGCTAGAGATGCACTTTTTGTAGGCGTACCTCATTTAAGGAAATTTATAATGCCGTCACGACAAAACATTTTAATCCGGTTCGTATAATGTCTTTTTCAACCTTCAATGTTTCGCATAAGGTGAACTAATGAGCTGAGTCATCATGAAGTAGCCAGGACCTTTCAAATAAACAAGTGTTTCTTTCGCAGCGACCATTTGAAGATCCACATGAAGACCCACGACAACCAGAAGCCGTTCCAATGCACGGTGTGCAACCGTGGCTACAACACGGCCGCTGCTCTGACGTCACACATGCAAGGACACAAGCGCGACCGAGACCGCGACCCCGACCGACGACGAGCCTTAAGGTGCCTTCGCTGTGGGGATGGCTTCAGAAGGCCTGACTTGCTACAGGTAAGTAATATTATGCTATTAATGAAGTTGACAGAAGCTGTCGACACTTCAACGATAAGTTCTTATGGCAGTTGTTCTTTTTCAGGCACATATGGTTACAGCTCACGGAGTAGACACAGCCTCGTTGACCCCTCCAAGACGAATAGCATCACAACCGCCGCCAACTCTTCTAGCTTGCATTTATTGCACCCGTGATACCTTCACGAGCATGGAACAACTTCAACTTCACGTCAGAGCGGCACATTCAGCCTTGTTGAACGGAGAAACACCGCCCACAGTCGATCAGCCGCTACCGACAGATCTCAGTCGAAGAGGGACTGAAGAGATAAAGCGGTCCAGCTCAGCCAATGAGAGTCCTTCCATCAAACGCCGCCGGTCAGGCTCTGCTACGCCGCAGACGGCACTATCCCCAAGCACACTGCTTTGCAATCAGTGTGACGCTGCTCTACCAGACTTCGAAGCATTCCGAGCGCATTTGAAAGGGCATTTGGAAGAAGGAGGCGAGTTAGGAAACTCAAGCCCAGTCCCGTGTCTGCACTGCGGCGCTACCTTCGCAGACGCAGCGGCTTCAGAGCGTCACTTAACCGCGCACTATTTGGCAATGTCCTGTGAATACACCTGCCACAGCTGCGCGCGCAGTTTCCCTGCCCCTGATGATTTGCAAAAGCATCTACTGGATCTCCATGCCCATCATTTGTACCGATGTTCGCTGTGTAAGGAAATATTCGACTCTAAAGTGGCTATTCAGGTAATTAATCCTAGCACATACCGGGTGTAAGGGACAGTTTCCTGCAAACTAATAGGGGTTGTTTAATCAACCAAACTGAACAACTTGCACCAGTCAATTCTTTCAGGAGATAAAAAAAAACTATTGTCTCCATAATTCCCCCTTTTTTTTCATAATGATCATTATAAGCCAATGAATATTAGGATGCAATTAGGTATAATATTTATTTTCTTTTTTGTAAAATTGTTCATTTTTGTTGACTGACTAACCCCTATTTGCAGGAAGCTGTGCCATCTCATACACATCGTATATTTCTTTGAATTTTGTTTCCATATCAGACTTTTCTCTAATGTTTCTTCCTTCCATCAGGTGCACTTCGCCGTAGCCCACAGCGGCGAAAGCAAAGTATGGATGTGCCGAGGCTGCGGGGCCAGTGGAGGCGCCATGCGTACTGAAGCCGAAGGAGCAGCCCACGTGTTATCACGACACGCGGCGCGCTGTGCTTGTGGCGCGGTCATATCTGGTCCGAGAGCAAGGTCACATCGCGCCTACAGGTGTCCCGTGCCGACTTGCACAGATACCTTTGCCGTCCAGTACCTTCTGGAGCGACATATGCAGGCGCACCATGCTATGCCGCAGCCGGTAAGTTTGGAAACTGAACTCAATTCGTTTGATATAAAAAAAACTAAGTTATAACAAATATTGAAAAAACTTTGTGGTAGCATTTTGCATAAAAAAATACTTATGTCGATTTTCAGGTCCTGAACGGTGATTTATCAAGAACGAAACGATCCGAAAACAACAACACAACCGAAGGGCCTGACGGCGCCTGCTCGCCTTGCAACACCGGCGCCGACAACACTCCAAGCATCGCTACAGAAGATCGTCGACGTAAAAACGGCGCCGTCGCGTTACAATGCGCGTACTGTGGGGAGAGGACTAGGAGTCGCGCGGAACTAGAGGCGCATACTAGAGCGCATTCCGGAACAGCTGCGGCCAGGCATAAGTGCCTCATCTGTGATGAAGTGCTGCCGTCAGCTGCTGTGCTCGCAGAACATAAGCTGACACATTGCAAGGTACGTAAATCTCATGTTCATTGCCATAGAAGATCGTCGACACAAAAACGGCGCCGTGGCGTTACAATGCGCGTACTGTGGGGAGAGGACCAGGAGTCGCGCGGAGTTAGTGGCGCATACTAGAGCGCATTCCGGAACAGCTGCGGTCATGCATAAGTGCCTCATCTGTGATGAGTCCGATTAAACTCGAAATTGTAACAATTATCCTAAAGTTTCTAAAAAGACAAAAATCATAGTATGTAAGTTATGAATAAATGTGTTTGTCTTCTGAAAACATCTTCTCTCAATATCCCCATTTCTTGCCATTACAGGTGGTAGCCGGCGACACGTGCGCGCGCTGCCGAGCGCGGATACCCAACGAGGAGTCCTTCCTGAGCCACATGGCCCGCCACCACCCCGCCCTGCCCGCCCCCTGCGTCGTCTGCCGGCAGACCTTGGCCTCAGAGGCCGAAGCACGTCTTCACGCAAGATTCCATCTGAGAGTCACTGAAGATGAGCAGCGATGCGCGATATGCCTCCGGGCGCTGCCGGAAGGGGAGGCGGGGGAGGGGGCGCGGGCGTGTGCGTCTTGTTACGCGCGCCACGCCGCCCCCCCCCGCGCGCCGCCGCACAGCGACCACGACTGCAGACTGTGCAGACGGACGCTCGGGTCTCCTACAAGACTGCAGGTAATAAAAAAATATATAAATACTTTATTAGCAAGAACTTAAGATACTTGGATAATATACGTAATTAATACCAACAATTCGAACCTATGATAGTGCAGTACTGCGTCATGTGGCATGCACATAACATAACCAAATAGCATACATACATATAATCACGCCTTTATCCCTAATGGGGTAGGCAAAGCGTAAACGACCTGAACAAAGGTCATTCCGCCACGTCAGACAAGTTTTGAGGGTTGTTTAAGATAGATCTGTATATCGCTGTAGTGTCAGCCCATCGCCTAAATTGCAATACTGAAACCCTCGAATCCCTTAGCTGGTATTACAGCATACCCGGGAGGAGATGCAGCTGGCACATGCTATGTTTTTCTTTCGCTCCCAGTCCAGCATGGAAGCAAAAATATACGTGCTAATACCAACCATTCGAACCTATGCTAGTGCAGTACTGCGTCATGTGGCATCCACATGACATAACCCAATAGCATAAGGTAGACATCTTATTTTATTCCATGCCAGCCTGGGAGTAAGAGAAAAACATAGAATGTGCCAGCTGCATTTCCTCCCGAGCATGCTGTAAAAACCAGCTACGGGATCCGAGGGTCGGTACCTATATTGTGATTTAGGCGATGGGCTGACATGTCACTACAGTAATATACCTACAAATCTATCTTAAATAACCCTCATAACTTTATCCTGACCTTAGAATATGAATGACCTTTGTTTAGGTCATTTGCGCTCTGCCTACCCCATTAGGGATAAAGGCGTGATTATATGTATGTATATATGTAGACATCTTATTAATTGATTAATTGATTACACTTGCATTGCAGCATGCACCTAGCACAACCCAATAGCTTAACCAAGAGGTCATATCCTACACAATTAGTGATGCTGTAGTCATGATTATTTGAAATCTCTAAAAATATTTTACTATCAGTACATCCTATCAACCTCTATTATTCACAAAACGTGACCAGAAACTGATATTTTTTCTGTGTTTTCCAGGCACACCTGATCGAGCACACGTTCGCCGGCATTGGCGCGTTCACCTGCTACTTGTGTTCCGCGGTGTTCACTTCAGCGGCCGGCTTACAGCGCCATCTGCCGGAGCACGCGACAGCTCCAAGACCGTACGACTGCGGACGATGCGGCCTTAAATTCTTCTTCAGAGCAGAGTTGGACAATCACGCCTTTGTCCATTTGGAGGAAGCGGAGATAGCCCAAAGAGCGTTTTACGAAGCTTACGCTAGAGGGGCAGCCTCCGCTTGGGCGGCTTTAGCTCCCCCAGAACCTCCGCAAGTCACTACTCCTACGACCATTGAGATACCGGTGAAACAAGAGCTTGAAATAAAGGAGGAGAAGACGGATGAGTACATAGAAGTGTCGTCGCCTCCCCCTCCCGCGCCCCCGCCGGCGGACACCTCCCCCCCGCCCGTCGTCAAGCAAGAGAAGCCTGATGAAGACTGAAATATCTAAAGCAAGTTACAACTCTCATTGCGACCATCGTGTATGAAAGACTCGTTATTTTTCTCCAAACTACTTACACAAGACGTTTTAGCAACTACAAGTTACTACAAATTAGCACAGAATGTTGTAACTATCGTGTATGATGGAACAAATTGCGTTATTTTGTATACAAAGGACTCACTTTACGCAAGACATGCATTTACATGTAACTACAAGCTAGCAAAGAATGTTGATCTAAAATAAAATATAAATTATCTTTGGATATGCTACGAGACGCGAAATCATCTGTATCTTTTATCTTTGACACGCAGTAAAGTATTATATACAATTGGAAGAGAAAATGGATTTGACATATCAAAATGGTAATCAAAACATTCCATTATAGTTCGCAAGAAGAACGTATCGTCCTACGCGGGCCTACCGCTGCAATACTAGTTTACGTCCCTAGTGTACTATAGTTGATTATAATTTATAGCTATGTTGTAGTTATAAATATCGTTGATTTTACGCGTTTAGAACGCCTTAAGCTCTGTAATTAGACCGTACTATCGTTTATGTTGTTTAAGCGTATGTTTTATAATATTTACACAGCTATTTGTATAAACTGTTAACTTAAATAAATTTATATGTTAAGCTTCCGTCGGTATTTTATTATTGAAACCATTCACAATACAAAAAATAATAATTTATTGGAAGTAAAAATAGAGATATAAATTCTGACTAACTACTCCTACTTTCATTAAATTAAACCTACACAACGAAGTACTTAAATAACTTACAATGAAATATGGTTATGTGCACGAATCGAAATTACTAATTTACTAACCAAATATTTAATTATCACATTTGAGCAATTCTTGATAAGCTGGAATATAATTGATTTAAATATCGAATTAAAATCAAGAATAGATCTTTTATGTGGAACCAGTTTTGAGGGATTATGTATCCAACATATTTGATAAAACTTACTTATACTTCAATGTACAATCTCAGTTTTTCGATATATTTCGTAACGGGCTTACACTTCATGACATAATTATTATTGGAAAATCAGCTCCGCAGTAAAATTGAAATTGTAAGTTTTATTTATAGGCTCCAGTTGGCAGGAATGGTAGGTAATCCAATGCATAACTAAACATTTCAATAAAAATACAGTCCTATACCTGAGCTATACACTAAGGCGTGGCAACCTGCTGCTGTATCCAAGGTAAAAGCGCGGGCACGTTCACATATACTCCCGGGACATTGGTGTTCGCACATCCCAGCCCCCAAGACACCAGTCCTACTAGCACCCATGACCCTGCCACGTTGCAGACCAGGCCTGAGCCTCCGTCACCCTGGAAACAATAGAAGACCAAAATGTTAGTCAATGGTTCAGTATATGGTTATAGAACATGTAGCAAACAGAAAGGTATATTTTATTTGGGAAATATCGTGGATGAATTTCATTACCGTTAATTTCTTACATACATACATACATATAATCACGCCTTTATCCCTTATGGGGTAGGCAAAACGTAAACGACCTAACAACGATCTTTGGATCGTTCTGCCACGTTTGACAAAGTTTTGAGGGATATTTAAGATAGATTTGTAGGTACTTTATTGCTGTAGAGACAGGTTGTCAGCCCATCGCCTAAATTGCAATACACAGAAACCCTCGGATCCCTTAGCTGGTTTTTACAGCATGCCTGGGAGGAAATGCAGCTGGCACATTCTATGTTTTTCTCTCGCTCCCAGGCCAGCATGGAAGAATTAATTTAATTTGGTAATTTCTTTTCGATTCAAATTCAAATTCTTTATTTTGCCTTCGTGTACAATGATAAAAGTTATTAAAAATAGGTCAGTTGTACATGAACCCTGTAAGGATGTTTGATTTATAGTGGACAGAGGTGAATTTCAATTGAACGCAGTACAATATTACCATTTTTATCACATTTATAATAAAAAGGGGACGTCCTAAAGAAAGGTCAGGTCAAGAGTACCCTAAACCGACGAGCATGTATGAAAAGATTAATAAATGTGGATGAAGCGAAAGAAGTATGTAAGGATCGTAGCAAGTGGAAAGATGTGGTCTCTGCCTACCCCTCCGGGAAAGAGGCGTGATTATATGTATGTATGTTATAATAAAAAGTTTTATTAAAGAGGACTCTGTTTAGTAATCATTTATTTTTTGCATGGTTTAATTTTCGTAGCGTAGGTAAATAAACATTGCTGTATTAACTATAGCAAGGCCAACACATCCATCATGCTTTGTCCTGAGGCTTTGTCAATGTCATAGCCATACAAAGGATTATCATTACCATTATTATAATAAATTAGAGGAAAAGTTATTTATTTTTTTGATAATTTCACACTTACAGTTGATATAAATGGTCATTAGGTGACTCCTAAAAAGTTAAATACCTAAGTTGTAGGCTTTTTAGTATATTATTTAAACATCGCATTTCCGCGCGCATCTGACTACTACTAAATACTACCTCCCTAGGATACCTAGGCTCGTATTTAAAAAGCGATTTCAAGATTGAGAGTATGGATTTGATCGGTAATTTTGTACTGAAATGACATTTCTGAAACAAACTTGAACCCGTTGTCAATTTTGAGAGCTCCTAAATGCTACCTACGTTCGATGGGAAGAACTATGGAAGGGAAAATCTCTAGTTTTTTTAGTTCTTTCAGCGTAAAAGATAAGACGACAAAGATAGGTCTACATACCGTACAAGCGTCTTTGTTAGCCTCCCCACCAGCGCACACGAACGAGGTCTGATCCAGCACATAGGCGGGTCCCAGCCTCGCGGCCTGCAGCTGGGTTTGACAAGTGGCTGCGGCTACGATCGGCACGTCCACCTTCTTCATGATCTGCTGGTATAAACCTTGCAAGCCGAACTGGTTCTTGCCCCAGCCCGCGACTTGGCACCTGAAAGAAGATGCAATCTTATCAAATTCTGCGGGTTGACTAGAAAAACCCACTCGAAAGAAGATGCCCTGATGCTGTAAATTCTATGTGAAGAGTTTCGGATGCCGAGAGATAGAGATAGATGTTTTCTTTTTTCCTTAACTACGTAATCCGTCGAACAAACATAAGATTTATGAAGCTTGCATCGAAATTCACCTTTGTCCAACGTAAGATGTTGTGGCAGAGGGTGGGAGACACGCTCTGTTTATGGTGACTGCAGCACCAACAGCCGGGGACAGTGGCACTGGTGCTGCCAGCCGGAGGACTGTCAGGTCATACTGCAGTGTCGTGGGCACGTAGGAAGGATGAGTAAAGACCTTCGCCACGTTGAACTCCTGGAACGGAACCGGCTCCGTTGTCACCGCTGCGTCCCATTCGCCAAGACGGACTTTCATGTTAGGCGCTGTAGCTCCAACACTGAAAATTCACTTTAGTATAAACATAATATTCAACAAATGTCTTAAAAAATGGGATGGCTAAAAACCGATTTGGAAAATACTGACTCGTTTTTCCTGATTTAATATGTAATCTGAAGTTTAGATTCTAAACTATCATATAAAAATGGAACGGCTCGTCGTAGCACTTCTATGTTTCGTAGCAGTAATATCGCGTTGATGTCTTTTATATTTCAATTTCATGCACAGACTACGCTCGGAGCGTGTCTAAACAACTTTTCAAAAATTCACCGATATTTGCCTGTTTACAGAAACATCATAATTTCTCTTATATCACTAACAAGTAGGAAACTTGAAACACTTACACGTAATTGACCAAGCGATGAGTCACTGTTAATACATTCAGTTGATCTATGAGTACGCCCCCAGCCAGATAATCGTTTTGCTTCGTGAGCACCATTGCCTGAAATTTACTTGTTATTTAGGTACATTTTAAAGTATTTAAAGTACATTGTAAAGTATTTAAAGTAAAATTGAAATTTTTTAGAGTAGTGTTTTCATGAGTAAAATGTTTTACCTGCCAAGGAAACTCTCCAAAAGATGCTTGCCCAGCAGCAGGCGCTACAGCAGTAGCTGGCACAGTTTGCGTTATTCCACAAGCAACAATTGTGGTTGTGGTTGGTCCACAACAGTAGACTTGGCCAGCTGGGCATACTGTCGGTCCCTGGAACGTTAAACAGAAACAGTTTTTTTGTATTTTCACAATTTACTCACATACTGTGCATGTGCATTGTGCACTTTAAGCTAAGTTATACGACATACACTATGTGCCAAAAAACAACACCACTTTCAATATCTTCAAGTTTGTTTCTCATCCCGGAACCAGACATGCAAAAGACCTAAATAAAACCAATAAAATTTACACAACACTCGCAACCTCAAAACTATCGATTATCCACGAAGCTAGGCCCTATCGCACGATCACCTTCAAAGTGACTACAAATCAATAAATACTCACTACCCCTGGAGTTACGATCCTGACATCAATCAAACCAGCTCCAAAATTGGTGGCACATGTACCTGCAGGAACACATCTACAAGTCGTTTGTCTCTTACGAATTTCGTGCTTATTCTCTGTTGAACGCATGATCCTCGTCAGAGCGTCTTTGAGTTTAACAGAACGCTCAGCTTCAGCGCTTCTCTTTTCTCTTGGGAATTTGACGGCCGAATTGGGTTCCAACTGGGCGGTATACGCCTGAATTTGGGGCTGCGCTTGCAAGGCGGCAGACGGGGGCGGAGGGCTGCCGAGCCTGGGGTCGATCACGAAGGTGCCTGTGCCATCGTCAGGATTAGAAACACATATTGCATCAGGGTTATTACACACAAGGACTGATAAAAGATTTGCACCTATCGTTGTCGTTGTGGGGGGAGCCATTGTCGGCGCGGCGGTAGGGGCCGCAGTGGGGGCAGCGGTAGGCGCCGCAGTTGGAGGAGCTGGAGTTGGGGGAGCTGTAGAGACAGTAGTTGCTGCAGTTGGGGGTGCAGTTGTAGGTGGGGCGACAGTAGGTGCCGCTGTAGGTGGGGCGACAGTAGGTGCCGCTGTAGGGGCAGGAGTAGGCATTGTTGGCGCACCGGTAGTAACAGGCGCAGCAGTCGGTGCTGCAGTAGGTGCTGTAGTTGCCGCAGTAGGAGCAGGAGTTGGCAACAGGATTGGCGCTGGAACTCCTCCTGGCACAGCTCCTGGCACTACTATTATAGTAGGCGACGGGTTAGTGGGTAACATTCCCAAGCAAGCTGTTATCAACCATAAGCACATATTGAACCAAATCCACTACAGACTTGATCATGAACACTGTGACTCCTCTCCTGTCGGTGACAAACTGGCTGTTGTTTCTCAAATGGGGTGTATTAAATATGTCCTTACTGCTGCAGCGGATGATGGTATTCCCTAACAAGTGTAGCCTTCATGCTGTAATGCTCATGATTATGGCGACAAATTGTTGCAATCATCAAAATGTGGATTGCTAATCCGTTACCCATCGGCTGCCTGTATGTATATGTAAATGTTGTTATTATTGTGTCATCGTCCGCTTCACACTTATCACGGTGTAATGATTGGGTATTTATGAATGGCATGTAGGATGAGAATGGAATTTATGGCTTGTGAATAATTACATAAACGCCGGTGTGGTGTGTAGGACCATTTAATGCCGGACTAGAATTTGGAACGTGGTCATATCATAATCGAATTGTTAATGGCCCAGATTAGCTAATGTATAGGGCTATACATAAACTCACGCCATATACCTAACAGGGTGTGCAATGCAGAGCTTTAATGGTTTATTAGACCAGTTGTTTTCGTCCCATCAAATTTTGGGGATCAGCTTTGATACAACTGTGAACTGCTATAGAGATATCCTCTCTGCATCGCCCTGTCTGGAAAAGAACATACATACATACAATCACGCCTTTATCCCTAATGGGGTAGGCAGAGCGTAAACGACCTGAACAAAGGGCGGTCCGCCACGTCTGACAAAGACTTGAGGGCCAATCAAGAAAGATTTGTACGTATATTGCTGTAGTGGCGGGTTGTCAGCCCATCGCCTAAATTACAATATACTGTAACCCTCAGATCCCTTAGCTGGTTTTTACAGCATGCTCGGGAGGAAATGCAGCTAATAGCAAGCCTAAGAAAGAAGCGACTGGTAAATTTTATTTCTTTGAAGATGTTTGTGATGTACTTCCTATCAGTCCACCATCACCAAAGAGTAGAGGAGTTCGTACACGTTATCTATGAGCTGATCTCGAAAAAGTTTTCAAGTAGGAAATCTTATTAGATCTAGTAAACAAAAACGATCAACACGTAAGTTTTTCAAAGTATGTTTTTTAAACTACGCTACCAAAAGTGCCACCTAACCAAACACTCGTATACCTTTACAACGAACGCAGCGTTAACGTGTACCTTTAGTTCATATATATTCCGCAGTTAACTGTAGATGGCGCACGAAGCTATTTTAGTGCCGAGGACTGTCGCATTAGCGGGTGGCGCTCCAAACGGTTTCGGTCCAAAGTGCACGCTAGAGGGCACCACTTTGTCGAGTTCTACCGCCCAGCCGAGTCAATACAAACAAGTCTACAATCAAGCGCGATACGTATATGAGTAGTATAGGATGAGCGCGCCCGTCAGTAGTGTTCCGCTTGCGCACAAAGCTTGTGTGTTTCGAGGCCGATGGTGCATTCGCTTACATTCAATAGAAATCACCTCCGTTCCCGCGGGTTCCAATAACGATGATTTTGTGCAGTTTATCCAATCTAAACAATAAGTTCTTAGCCTATTTAGTGAGCTGTAACAGCTGGACAATCAGTTCTACGGACATAATCGATTAGATCCTAAAGTATAAATCGACAATGTGAATTCGTCATGTTCCTACCATAAGTGCGGATAGTTTTATTATTTACATTTAACCCTGAAGTAGGAACGCAACAACCTAGCAGTATTAACTATTTGCCATATTAGATATATGTAAGGTAATTAATTAGATACAGATGAATTTCGTTAACCGAATATTCAAGATGCCTTCGTTTAGTCAGGAGATTAATGTAGATCTGAATTCTAATGTGGATGGTGCCTTTAAGACTGAAGATAAGAATTTAAGAAGGAATGGGCGAGACGAAGTTTTGAATGGTCGGGCTGACGCTCCCCCAAACAGCGCCCCGGCCGGCCTTAACGCAGACCAGCGCTTCGCCTTCGCCCTACGGGACTTCCTCAGACCAACCACCAGAGAGTTAAGAGATAGAAGAGACGAGGAACCGTCGCCTTCGGCTGTACCGGTAGCGTCCTTAGAGCAATCCCTGCCGTTCATCGACGAGCGATTATCAGGTGATGAACCGCTGCAGTCGGATGAGGAGCCGCAGCAGTCGCGTGAGACCGAGGAGGTGTTGAATAACGCTGCGTGCCGGCTGCGGCGGTGGCGAGCCGCATCGCGGAAGCTGCGGAGGCCGCGGATCATAGACAACCTGGAGAAGGATGGCGGGAAGGAGGGGTCTGTTGGCCACACGGACCTGGCAGACCGGCTGCGATCCCTGGCCGCTGCTGGCAGCGTGTCGGTGTCAGCCAGCGAGCTGTCCTCGTCCCTGGCACCCCCGCCACCCGCTGCCACCGCCCCGCCCTCACCCGGCTTTCTGCTGTCACCGTCACTTGCAGATCAGAGTTCTGCAGAGTATTTCGTAAGTATATTTTGGATGACACTAATGAATACTAAATACTTAGCTAGCTTATACTTTTCTTTATATTTCACCAAGAACGTTATTTTAGTTTTTACAACGTTACACTTTAATTAAAGTCACGTTAAGCGTAACTATCAGTTAAGTGTTCATTTAAAAATAAACTTCAACATTTATTTGTGACTGAATTCATAAATTTTGCTTCATATACATTGCATTTTGCTTTAACTGCTTTGTTTGCTCTGTATCTTATCATACGTATGTCTATCTATCTGTAGCAGGTACTGGTTAAACTTATGATATGAACTGCTTATCACAGAATATCAAGAGTATTTCCATTATTATCTCAAAATTACAACATACCCAAACAGAAGCATCTATATCTAACTATGTACATAAAGTTACACAACTAATACCATGTGCTTGATTTTAAATTTCATTATTCGAAGATTTTGGGATACGTAGCATCAAAATCTCTGGACCTATTGGTATTTCTAACTCAGTTTTAGAATAAAGGTAAACAAAGATTAATGTATTTTTGTTCAAAAACACATTTCAAAAATAAATTATACGTTAGCAAAATTAAATTCATTAAATTACTACTACAACTACTATTTCATTATATTGTCATATCTAAAAGCTGAAACTTATTTTAGAAACCAGATCTTCGATTAAAAGACATGAAACTTTGTTTACCTTTATTCTAAAACTGAGTTGGAAATACTCGTTTATAACCAAATAATCTTTTAAGCTGTAAAAAAAAATTATTTTTTTTTCATTTTGTAGTTTTATTGTATTTACTTTATACTCTACAATACAATAAATAATCCTCTGTGTATAAAAAGCAATGGCAGACAGTCAGGCGGCCTAATAAATACAGAAACTGTGCAGTCTGCATCCCAAGACGGCCACGGCCTCTTCGCTAAGTATGACGTCAATGGTCGAAACGTGCTCATACAACAACATTTTATGTTTAAATGAAACACTACTGGGGTTATCAGCGTTACGAAATGTACAGAAATATACATACATAAAATCACTCCTTTATCCCTAATGGGTTAGGCAGAGCGTAAACGACCGTTTTAACCGACGAAAGTTTTAAAGTTTATTTAAGATAGATTTGTACGTATATTACTGTAGTGACCGGTTGTCAGTCCATCGCCTAAATTATAATATACTGAAACCCTCGGATCCCTTAGCTAGTTTTTATAGCATGTCCGGGAGGAAATGCAGCTGGCACATAGTATGTTTTTCTCTCGCTCCCAGGCTAGCATACAGATACAGAAATATTGAAGAAAGAGCTGGAGATAAGATCAAACGGTGTGACGAGAAACATAACTGAAACGATCAGCTGGTTCCGATAACCATGGAATGCTTAGTAATAGTTTAGTTAAGCTGACTACCCAGTTACAGACTATGCACGATTACGATTAGCTACCTACCTACTTGTTATTTTTCAATTTTACGTCAATCCTTCGTTCTGTTTTTTTTTTTATCAAGTTTAATTTATAAAACGTTACATGAATCTGCTTAGCGATTGTTAATTAAAAATACTAATCAATGAAATGTCACAATGAAGTAGAAAATGAAAAAGAGTGACGTTCATCGATTGTTTATTTATCACTACTACAGTAGCAAAATAACCTATAGGTTATTTATTGTAACCGCAGCATAGTACAAGTGTAATAATAGAACTTTTGAATTTTAACAAAAATAATATGTAAATGAGGGTGTAGAAATGTCATGATAAGGGTACAAAACATGAAGCAGTCCAAATTTTTTCAGTTCATAATAAATCATAGAAATATACTCAAAGAGAAAGTTATTTTATTTTCAAACAAATAAAGGACTACGTACCAAAAGGTGCGATGTCCTTTAAGAAGGACCCGAGGCCTGAGACAAATGACGTCGGTGACCCGAGTGACGTCAAACGTTGCACTAAAGGAGACAGCTTGTTTTAATTCCATTAACTTATCAGCCAAAACATTGTCTTATTTGGCAATTTTCATAGTTCAGAAAATTTGATCTAAACAGGTTGAAAAGACAGACACGTTTCTGTCTATAAAACTGTAGATAAAATACTAGTATAAACTTTTATTGTACTATCCAATGTATATGAGGTGCGTTTGCGTATTTTGACATGTTATACATATTTTCTTGATGCAAAACAAACATTTCAAGAACAAGTCAATGCGAACAAGTTCGATATTGGATGAGCTATTTATAACATTGAAATTAGTACATGCATAATTTATTAATCACTAAAATTAAACTAACTAGAATAATGTCAAAACAACTTTATAAACTCAGTTTTTTTTGTGACGACATAAAATGAAAAAAAGACATCATAAGATGATGTTTTGTAGTTATAGCTTCTTCATGTTAAACAGAAGATAAACGGTCAAACTCATATAACAAATATCTGATTTTGCTTGAAAAATTAGTGAGAGAATGATTCGAGAAGAAAGAAAAAAACTGGATTACAAATTCCAAACTCCTTTTACTTTAAGAAATTTGTCAAATATATTGTATCAACGTTCATCTATTATCAACCAAATGGAACTCTTGGAATAGAATACTATTTATATGAGTTCAAATGCAACCAATCTGTAAATATACTAGATACATCGACCTTTGTGTTCGTGACGTGTTTGTGCATTAGCACTCGAGTAACTATACATTTCGTGTCTATTTTTGGAAATTGTTATTTTTATCCGGCTTTTGAGCGAACGGTATCATAGTAGTCACTCACGGTTCAATGCTAGTTTTGGAAACTTTTATACATACACTGACCAACACACACTGGCTTTACACATTTTGACGGTTATGTTCAAAAATAAAATGTTTCATTTGAATTTGGATATTGTAAATGTAATTATATCCTCTAACCTAGCTCTAATCGTCAAACATAATGGACTATTTTGAACACTATGCGTAGTTGTAAGGAATGTAGAGCAAGCTGGACTCGATTCTAGATACCATCGGCTAAAGCTAAAATTAAAATCACTACCAAAATAATAAAATTGAAAATGGACAGGCGATTTATACTCTATGGTTTTACACTTTGTCCGCTACATTTTGACGCACTTTTGCACGTTTTCCCAGTATTTTTGTCAATTTTAACCACCATATCATAAGACGGCGTTTAAAAATGACAGATAGCGCATAAAACCACCGACTATAAATCAAAAACCGAAGAGAATCATGATCAAGGTCTCATGTCCTTTTCCAACGTCTCTGACTAAAAAGTTTGGAAGTGATAAATAGATTTTAGTTTTAGCCGGCAAATATAGAAACGAGCCCGCTGTGGAAGTAAATATTTTCCGATACAAAAATATGGGTTGAAATTGGCATAAAAGTCTTTCATACGGTCAACGTGCGAGTTGTTTATACCTTTACCGCCTATGTAGTTTTCACGACCTATCCTTCTCGGGAAAAGTTATTCAGTTTCACGAGTACAATTACCTCTTTCAGTATGTTTGTTTGTTTACCCCTTTCTGTTAGTTACACCTTGTATAAATACTTTTATTCTTCTTTGTTGATGATACCACAGAATAATAAATAGAAAGTAACTGTGATACGCTCTGCCTACCCCATTAGGGATAAAGGCGTGATTATATGTATGTATTTATGTAAGTAACTGTGATACATAGATGTTGTCCTGAAATTACCAAAATTCAATCCACCTTAAATAAAGGCATAAGTCTAAAAAATATGACTAAAATTAAACATTTTATAGTATGTTCTATGGGTAGATTTCCCAAAAATCTTCATTTGACTTTACGGTTGTCAAACTTACGTTGACATTTTTTAATGCATCATCTATCTTGCTCCCCAATAAATGTAGTACGGCGGTTATCCAAAAAGCTTGCAAACTGGCGTGATGGCATGAATGGGTCACATACGGGTAGAAGACAACCTAAGGTAAATTTTAGTGGTGCTCGAACAAACTTTGGAGCATACCTTGGGGCCTGTTTAATCGAACTGACAATGACAATTCGAAGTACATTGCGCAGCAGATAATCTTTCTTGTATTGTGTTCGCAAATCAACTACGCAATGAACTACGAATTGTCATTGTCAGTTTTAATAAATAGGCTCCAGGTCCAATTCACATTGCGGTGAAAAAAGCAAAAATGGCGGAAAACAAGATGGCCCCCCATACAAAATAAAAAGTCGAATTTCTCCTAAACGATGAGTGATGGAAGATGTTGGACCAATAACCGCCGTACTAACTAATACAAACAACTGTCTTATATTTTTGGGGTTATTTGGTAGGTAGGTCTGTGACCACCACATCTCTCTCTCTACCTATTCCTATTTGAGATGTTTCATGGCCAGAACAGAATATATTATCAAGCTGTGCAAGCATTTGTAAACAAGTGTGTTATGAAAAGATTTGCACGTCAATAAGTTGAAATTGGATACTGTGCAAGAACAATAATATCATCTGTGAATACTGGTTTAAAGCAGAAAAAACTGGTATTGTTGTAGATTGTTGAATTATACTTATGATATTTTTAGTCAAAACTTACATTCACGTGACAATAACTTATATCGTTTTATTACCAAATTGTATGCCAGATAATATTATTATTTTTATAATAGGTTTACGATAACACGTATCATATATTCGGGGAAAGTACCCCAAAGACAATGACAAAATATGTAGTTAATATTGAGTAGCTTTACTTATCTGTTATATTTTTTCTGATCCTTCAGGCCATTAATGTACTTCTCAACACCATGATATTCAGAGTTCTTAAATTAACAGGTACGTACGATGGTAGCAATTCCTACTTGCAAAAAACACGACTTAAGTAGTATAAGTCCATACCGGACATTTTCTATCATCATGAGAGAATAGAAAGGGACTGCAAGAATTTTAGTCGAGATTTAGTAAAGTAGTGTCCTCAAGGGATCGGTGCCAATGTTGTCACATGAAGACTGATATTTGATCTAGTCGCTATTTCTCAATTTACTTACAAGGTTTATAAACCGCAGTACTAAGTTTTATGTTCCGCGATTACTATTAAAAAGATATAGTGTATGCTACCTGACACACAAAGCAAATAATATTAACAAACTATCTTATGGCGGAAAAAGGCTCGAGAAAGAAATGGCTATCCTTTGCAAGTTTATAAGAAAATGAAACTGCAGATGGCTTGGACGTATGCAAATTGAATTGGAGATATCTTATCGATATCTTCACTCCCGCAGCGGCGGCGCGGCGGCGTGTTTGCGGAATCAGTACAGTATTATATTATCTGTGGCGGAATACATCAAAATGCTGATGCCACAAAAAAACGTCGAGAAAACCGCTATCTTATATATGGCGCAGGATTACGATGAAGTTACGGTTTTTAGATCAAAAAACTAGGATTATGACCACAACCCGGACCTTGACAAAATACTGGTCATAATTCAGAGAAAGTCTAGGATTTTGTCAAAGCTCGGGTTTTGATTTATAGTCAAATTAAATGTAACAATAATTAGTAGGAAACCAATTTTGATTAGGTCATATGGAATATTATAACAAAAATAGTAGATTTTACGACAAGTGCACAAAACAAGTCATTTTTGGCAGAGATTTTTAGCTGCCCGAGCCCGCAGGGCGCGGTCTGATATTAAGCCGAGGACAAAAATATTATTGTGCATTAGTTATAATCTCTGTATTTCACTTTAATTGCGAGGAAAATTGAGGAATTAAAATCCCCTGAGATATTTCGCTGGCTACTACTTCCATGCTGGACTGGGAGCAGCGAGAGAAAAACATAAAATGTGCCAGCTGCATTTCCTCCTGGGCATGCTGTAAAGTAGCTGAATTTTCATTTTGCTCCAACCCCTAGTAAAATAATAGCGAAGGCTGAAGTGTATTTAAAATGAATCCCTTTACAAATGTTAAAAAAGGTAATAAGTTCAAACGCTTCTTGAATTTACCTAAAATCTTTACATATGCGCTGTTGCGTTGGTATTATATTGGTAGGTAGTTACGTCTGATAGCGCTTCTGAAATCTCAAATAACTTCGCGATAACACATATAATAAAATAATCATACGACCTGGAATTGCGTAGAATAAAATATCACTGCGAAGAAGAAAACGTGAAAACAACTCCTTATTTAATTATATCTTAGAAATTGCTAAGATCTTTTCATTTGTATCGCCCTACGCAGAATATGCGTTTTCATTTGCAGTTTCTGTTAGAATTTGATTTGATTGACATTCAATTAATATTGTTATTTTATTGAATAGAACTTTATGCGCGCTACTTTTTACAATTTATTGTATTGTTTAAACAATTAATAATTAATTAATTAATCAGCGAAGCGTATCCTGTTTATGCTCGTATGGTGATTATAACTTCCTGTCTAGATGCGCCAGAACAAACAACAGTGTTCCGTTTCATATATCTATTTTACCTAACTAGGCTAAATTTGTAATTCAATGTAATTTTATTAAATAAATAAAATAAAATATCTTTATTTCAGGGTACAAGCCCCATACATTGCATTACATGACATTCATTCTACAGTTTACATTTTTAAATATTGACCCCACTTTAATCACTACATGTTCACAATAAATATACAGGCAGGTCCGTTAGCCGATGCAGATTATTATTCTTAATTTTTATTTAAAAAAATACGTCACTATAATTGGAAATACTCCAACTCAGTTTTAGAAAAAAGGTAAACAAAGTTTTGTGTAGTTTTATTTAAAAACACATTTCAAAAATAAATGATACGTGTTGCAAATTAGTTATATCACTAAAACTACTATTTCATTATGTTGTCACATCTAATAGCTAAAACTTATTTTAGAAACAAGATCTTCGATTAAAAAACATGAAACTTAGTTAACTTATTTCTAAAACTGAGTTGGAAATACTATAGCTATTCTTCTTCTTAGCGAGTGGATTCTCGAGTCGAACAACACTAGCTATTCAGTCTCTTCACTCGTGTGAAGGTTAAACGAACTTTCCCGTGTAAGGAAGATATAGACGTAAAGGTGTCCAGACGCGACGGTGTAACGTCCTACCACGCAGTCACACCGTGTAGTCGTGTCGTGGCTACCACGACTCGGCGACGTGAGTATATCGATTCGTCCCGGTCGCCCGATTGAATCCACTCCAATCTTGGACATTCGACACACAAGCTTATACCGTGGTTAGAATCAATTTCATTTGCTTTTTTTGTGTGAAGAACTACTGATTCGGGGCCAGGCAGGTTAGCCCTCTGTGGTACTTTTAAGATTAACTTTCAAAAGTAAACATATAAACATTTCCGTATTGATTCCTAGAGTTTTAATCTGTATTGAATTTAATTTCGATTACATTAGGAAGTATGGATATATTTTAAACAATTGTCAAATAGATTTGACAGATTCCGTGCAAAAATAAGGCAACCTTTGACTCAAATAATAAACAAAGTAAAATGTATTTTACTTAATGCACTAAAATCGTAGGATAGTGTCTATTTGCACGGCGCCAGCGTTTGTAACCTCATACCGTAGTCAGTGCGTGATGCTTCTACCACCATCGCAAACTTCAAAACTAAATATAAAAAATGGTTGATCGAAAACGTATTTTACAATTACGTGGATTTTAATAAACTCAAAATCACGCTTTAAATTACATAAATGTACAATGAATTATTTATTTGCAATTATGACAAAACTTTAGCTTTTATTATTATTACAATGAACTTATTATGACACGATGTTATTTTTTATATTGTCTACTAGCGACCCGCCCCGGCTTCGCACGAAAATTATCAGTGTTTCTCTACTATATTATGCATGTATTATACATATAAAGTATAAACCTTCCTCTTGAATCACTCTATCCATTAAAAGAAACCGCATCAAAATCCGTTGCGTAGTATTAAAGATTTATGCATACATAGGGATATAGGGACAGAGAAAGCGACTTTGTTTTATACTATGTAGTGATGTCTGTTTCCGTGGTTTAATTAATATTTCAGTTGTGGTACATTCTATGTTTTTCTCTCGGTCCCAGTCCAGCATGGAATAATATAGATATGAAAACGTTTATCACGAATAAATCAGCTTACAACTACCTACATAGATATCGGCCGCGTCTCAGCTCCAACTGCATTTCCTTTATGAAAGAGATTTAATATTCTTGGAATAAGAAGAGCAGCTTATTTCTAATATTAGAAACAGATTATCATTTTAGTACATTTATTGACGTAAATAATAACATGGATTGTACTAACATAACAGCAAGCAAGCATAATATTTGTTATTATTATTTACTAAGGGACTCGAGGGTTACAGTGTATTGTAATTTACGCGATGGGCTGACAACCTGTCACTAAAGCAATACATGTTACAATCTAAAATTGCCCTCAATTTTTGTCAGACGTGGCGAAAGCGCCTGTTAAGAGGCGTTAAACGCTCTGCCTACCCTGTAAGGGATAAAGGCGTGATTTATGTATGTATGTATGTAATATTTACTAGTAAGAATATTTAGCATATTATTCAAGTAATTGTGTTTGTTTCTATTTTTTAGTGATAAGTAAATTATAATTTATTGTTTCCAATATTTAAAATTGTGCACGTCGTATCTGCCTCTCAGAATGATATTTCACTAGCCTAGGTCGGCTGGAAGAGATTTCTTTTTAGAAATAGGCTGTGCCTGTTGAGTCTTTGTTTTATATGTATATGTCCTTTGTATTTTATTGTGTACAATAAACTGTTAAATAAATAAATAAGCAAGTAAAATGTGGATAGGAGAAACAACTTATTCCAAGTCTTTAAAATTATTTTATTGGTCACGACTCACGAAATTCCGTACATTAAAGCTTAGCCTTGAAACAAAACATACCTTAGCTCATTTATTTATCCAGCTTCGTGCCAGTAGGCAATAAGGAGCATTTCTACAACTAATGGCAGCCATACACGAATAGTTTCCCCTTTCAGCTAAATAAGTACATTACTAAGATGCCTCTACACAAAGGTTCACCTTTGCCTCATAAAAAGGTCGGGAATAATGGAAGTAAATTGAAGGGATCTGATAAAATCAATGCCTGTAGCATCTTGTAGCTCCTACCTACATGTAGACGATATTAATAGTCACGTCTTTATTCCTAATGGGGTAGACAGAACGTAAATGACCTAAACAAAGGTCGTTCCGCCACGTTTGACTAAGTTTTGAGGGTTCTTCAAGTAGATTTGTAGGTATATTGCTGTAGTGAAAGGTTGTCAGCCCATCGCCTAAATTGCAATATACTGATACCCTCAGATCCCTTAGCTGTTTTTTACAGCATGCCCCGGAGCAAATGCAGCTGGTACATACTATTTTTTTCTCTTGCTCCCAGTCCAGCATGGACGAATGAAGGCGATATTTGATTTAAGAAATGCCTCTTTATGTTAATAAAGAGGCTTCGATTTGAAATTGTGCAATCAAATTATATCCTACAAAACTCTGACACCAGGATTCATGGGTTCGTGGTTCGATTCAAGAATCCTCTCGCTAAGAAGAAGAATCCTACAAAATAGGATTTTAGAAAAATACTTGCAGCAGCAGCACCAAACCAACTCGATTCTAGGTTTGCCGGCTAAAACTAAAATAAAATCTATTTGTCACTTTCAGACTAAAAATATTGAAAAAGGACAGGAGATCTATTCTCTTCGGTTTTTGATTTATAGTCGGTGGTTTTATATACGTGGTGGTTTTATGATATGGCGGATAAAATTGACAGATAGCTTATAAAACCACCGACTATAATTAAAAAACGGGAGAGAATAGATCTCCTGTCCTTTTCAATAAAAAAATACTGAAATACTGGGGAAACGTGCACAACCGCGGGAAAAACTAGGGGACAAAGTGTAAAACTATAGAGTACAAATCGCCTGTCCTTTTTCAATTTTATTATTTTGAAAGTGACAAATATATTTTAATAAATTTTTATTTTAGTATTAGCCGGTGGTATCTAGAATAGAATCGAGCCCGCTGTTCGGGAAATTCCTTTCATGCACGTAAGCTCGTGGTTAGGGTAGGCCACAGTTAATAATTATGATACTGGTTTAGGGAAAAGTTTTCATTTTTTTTTGCATAGAAATAGCCAATCAATAGGTATTTGCCGACATACCGAGCCTTTTACGTCATATACGTATGGATATTATAATAATATACGGGGAAAAACTTGTTTACTCATGTCTGACCTAAAAGTAACTACCTCCGTGGTCTAGCGGTCTGAGCCATGGGCTCACGATCCCGATGTCCTGAGTTTGATTCCCAAGTTGACATTTGTGAATTTATCACTTTGTGAGATTGTACTAAGTTGTTAGGACTACTAGGTGAATCACCTGATAGGCTAGAAGTAAAAAGATTCCGTGCTTCGGAGGGCACGTTAAGCCGTCGGTTCCGGTCGCTGTCTTTGAAAGTTGTCGTTACTTAAACCATGTCAGATTGAGATGCCTATTAGCTGCTATTAGGCCGTTTAGAAACTCTGACACTAGGGTTCATCGAGTTGAGATTATCGACTCGAAAAACCAACGCGAGAAGAATAACCTAAAAGTATATTCGGTATAAATGAATACTTCCATGCTGGACTGGGAGTGATAGAAAACAAAGAAACACAGCTGCATATCTTCCCGGGCATGCTGTAAAAACCAGCTAAGGGGATTCGGGGGTTTCAGAGTATTGCATTTTAGGCTATGGGCTTACAACCCGTCACTATAGAAATGTAATACTTATATAATCTGTAATAACTAATATAAAACTTGTCAGACGTGGCGGAACGACCTTTGTTTAGGTCGTTTACGCTCTGCTTACCCCATTAGGGATAAAGGCGTGATTTTATGTATTTATGTATGTATGTAATCTGACGATAGAGTACGGGGATCGATCCAGCCGCGCCTCCTTGCGTACCCCGCAGCGGCCCGGTGACCCATATTTAGTGAATGACGTCATCCACCGCCATGTGGGTCGTGCGCCGACCTGCCTCCGACCATTCCGATACCACAGATTAGATAACGATGGGAAATTATGATTTGCAGAGAATGGGGTAGGTTGGGCAGGTAAAACATTCATCTGCCTTCTGCTATATGTTGATAATGCTAGATAGACACTTTGACAATGAATAATAATTTAATGAACGTAAGTAAATACTCTTAAGTAAAAGTCTATATCAACCTGTGTGTACATACATACATATAATCACGCCTTTATCCCAAATGGGGTAGGCAGATCGTAAACGACCTAAACAAAGGTCGTTCCGCCACGTCAAATTTGGAGGGTTATTTAAGATCGATTTGTATAGGAATATTGCTGTATAGTAGTGAGAGGTTGTCAGCCTATCGCCTAAATTGCAATAAACTGAAACCCTCGAATACCTTAGCTGGTTTTTACAGCATACCAGGGAGGAGATGCAGTTGTTATATTCTATGCTTTTCTATCTCGCCCTGTCCAGCATGGAAGACGCAGGGTGTGTAGATGTAAAAAAAAAGTAAAAAAATAGTTTTTTTTGTGCAAAGGGTATTGTACTATGGCAGAAGCATGGAGGTAATAAGAACTTGGGCAGAAGTTATACCAGCTACAGCACCACACTTGCTTGCCACAGTTTGCAGTTGTCTTAAAAAAATTACATTTCACCATATTCCACCACAAGGCCACAATGTTGACTGCGATAGCAATCTGCATATCTCGGTATTGTTTTTTATTTTTATATGCCTTTTGCGAAAATAAAAAATATTTTAATTAATTTTATTTATTTTACAATTATTCAATTAAATTAGCTGTCAAAATAAGTGAACTTTGATTGTTATCTATTAAAACAACGTTTCGACTGTGAAACTTAAGTTACCAGTACAAGGCCAGTTCTGACGTCAAACATAATGTTTGGTCGTGCACAACGGCATTATATTTATTTGCTTTTGCCGTTTAGATTTGTATGTAAGGTATAAATTCAACATTTTATAGGCACACTAATTTGTGTGAAAAGTACTTGTTTATTGGTAAAATTTCTACAGGTACTAATATAAAATTAATATGTTTTTTTTTTCAAGCGACACATAAGACGTACCTGCTAATTAGCTAGCCTATATTTTTTTTGAACCAGGAAACCGGTATTTTACATATCGCAATAAACGAAACTTGTTTCTAAACACTGATATGTCAAATTGTTGAAATTATACATCATCATTTATCAAAATTCTGATTGAAAATAATTTAATTGTAAAACCATTTCTGACAACTCAACCCCAACTAATATAGAAACGTCGGCCAACAAAAAACGATTTATTTTATATGAGACGATAAGATGTTATTTTTTAAAGAGTTGCCAATTTTTAGAAGTAGGAAACTTAGCAGATTTATGACGCGTTGGAAATACTCGGGTCAGGAATTTTAGTTGCCTTTACAAACAACTAAATCTTTATCCTTTTGGGGAAAAACGTGTCAGCTGTCAAGCAAAGATACCACATACTCATTAAAATTCATGATTTACTTGAGTTTTCCTTTATTTTTGATGACTGGCGTTTAGGCGGACGTCCGGAATCCCCAATACTTAGATAAACGCATGGTATTATGAATCACGTAGAATAAATAAATTAAATATAATCACCACTCGCATGATTCAAACATACTTAATTAATTATCAACATTTTCATAATATTTTTAAATCTATTGCATAGTAATTGAATGTCATATCTTGTATAAAATATTAATGAACAAAAAACAAAAATGAACATTAAATAAAAAAAAAAAATACTGCCGAATTGAGGTTCTCAATTCGGCAGTATGTTTTTTTTTGTTTGTTTTGAAATCGGTTAAATATAAAATACCAATAGATATGAAGTTAAATTATGAAATTTAAAACTAAAGTCAATGATATATTTCATTGTCCACAGGGTTCAAGTCCGGAATGCTGCGCAGACACAGTAGGCCTAGAGGGATCCAACGCAGGCACCCCAGCGCCTCCTCCCGGGCCTCGGTACAAGCTGGCTTCAGAGGGGGCGCTGAAGGTCTGCTGCTTCCAGCACACCCGCACCGTGGTGGACAAGATCCTCGCTGCCAAGTTCCTCCGGCGCTGGGAGACGCACGTGCTCTGCTTGAAGGAGGACGAGGTCGTCTCCAAGACTGTGAGTATCATCAACTACTCTCTAGCTGCTAGAGGAGCTGCTGGTTCCAGCACACCCGCCCTCAATTGAATACACGTCGCGAGTAGGTACATAGAGATATGATATTTTTATCTTCAAAGATACATAATATTGTCTTTTATCTTTGACAACTGACTGTCAAATTCGACACTGTCGAAGGATTTACGGACTCATGTCTTAGGGCAGCAACACACAGGCGTCACTTACTGCGCGCAAGGTTGCGCTCAACACGCTATCAATGGTTTTTGGCTTGCCTACAAGTCTACAACACATGCGTCACTTTACGCTCTACGCGCGCGTAGCGATGGACTCTACTTTGGCGCATCCCTCTGCCAGAACGCGCGCGTAGATCTTAGATCAAAATCTAAGCCCTACGCGCGATAAATTAGATCGTAATTTATTACGATGCCATTTTGCAGACTTCCACGCCTCAACGTCGTATCGTGTTAAATTGTTAACGTGTTTTGTTTGTTATGAAAGCATTGAGCTAATCATCGAATTCCTAGATTGACTGTTCCTAGATTATTTATGTAGAAGACATATTTTTACTAAGAAACACAGCAGTGTTTAATTAGATGACTCTATTTGAGCATAACTCAAAAACATACCGGCGCCTTAACGTGAATCATACGTAAATTCCATACGTTAACTGTTTTTAGACTTTCACTAACAATTGATATTTTAAATAGCCTGCAATCTATTTAGCAACTGTTCAAATAAACGTCAATTGGACATAGTGAGGTGGGTGAGTCATCCAGGGTACGTAATGGCGAAAAAATGTTATGGTGTTTTTGCGTAAACTAACAAACTGACAACTGTAGATTCATATTTTTAGAAGACTTTGTGTGTATTTGTAACTATGTGTAGCAGGATATTTTGGTAATTTTCACAGACTATGCATTTTGGACAAATTGAAGGGAATATTAGGATGAAAAATATCTTTGAAATTAGATTATCATAAGAAAGAGAACAAATTGTTTTGATCTACGGGTTCAGTCTAGATATTTCAAGGAGTGCAGGATTGTGGAATGCTGGAAATTTTACAACTGCCGGTTGTAATTGTAGGTGGGCTACATATAATAACGCAAGGTCGTTAATTTATTTCGTAAACTACTATTTACATTTAGGGTCGTAATTATAAATCAATATTAGAATTAAGAGCAATATTAATATGGATTTGACAGGCCATTTTGTACTGGAATGGCATTTCCGAAACGAACTCAAGCTGGCTATCAATCTTGAGATCGCTTTATAAATACGAACCTTAGTCTAATTGAGCACATGTCGTGCAGTAAGTAAAAAACAATACTCTAATACAAATATATTACTCTATAATGTAGGACGTAGATAGGGTATGTTTACGAGTAATTCGATGGGTTTTGTCCTTATTCCTGTTCCGATAACGAGGCACGAGCTACGGTACCATACTGTGGTGCCATAACTATGCTCGATTCTATATACCACCTGCTAAAACTAAAATTAAAAACTATCGGTCACTTTCAAAATAATAAAATTAAAGAAGGGCTAACGATTTATATTTACTCTATGGTTTTACACTTAGTTCACTAGATTTTGACTTGCTTTTACAATTTTCCCAGTGTTTTTGTCAATTTTATCCGCCATATCATATGAAGGCGGATAAAAATAACAGATAGCGCATAAAACCACTGACTATAAATCAAAAACCGGAGAGAATAGATCTCCTTTCCTTTTACAATGTTTTTAGTCAGGAAGTGATAAATAGATTTTAATATTAGTTTTAGCCGGCAAATCTAGAATCGGGCCCAATGTAGGATAATACGTAGATAGGGTATGTTTACGAGTAATTCGATAGGTTTTGTCCTTATTCCTATTCCGATAACGAGGCACGAGCTACGGTACCTGTGGTGCCATAGTAGTGTTTGATAACAAACACTGACGCACTATTTTACCGATTATAAAACACTTTGCGCAATGCCATTGTTTTACCGAATGTAAATAAAACTGTCCTGGTATTAAACCATGTAAAGGACGTCATTAATTCCCATTAACATTTTTATCAAGATGGCGTCCAGCATATAAAATAGATGATTATTACATATGAACTCGCCAACGAGGTCAATCAGCAGATAAGAGGTGCGCGTGCGTCACCGTTTTTATATCATTCTCGTGCCTATTTATAGTTGCACATCAAATGACCACAAGAAATTGTAAGACAATGCAAGCATACAGTTCTATCAAAGCCTCTACTGTTAAATTGTACGGAAGCGTAAAACATTTGAGAGAAAAACATAAATATTTACATTCACCTGCATGGCGGGATTGGCGGGTAATGTTCAAAACATTCTCGTTGACGTCATATGGTATATACTTGGCCTTCCCGTTCTACGGAAGAAAAATCCGGGATCACATTATACGGTCATCTAAGACGCAATTCTTCAACCCAGCTCATTAAAGCTAATCAGTATTCAATATACATCTAGCAACAGCAACATTGCAGCGTCATAATACGTAATGTTACTCAAGTCACCTTATTCAAGTTTATCGTGACGTACCGAGTTTTGTGAGGCATCGAGTCCGATTCAATGATAATGAAGGCACCATGACGTATGGCCATGCGGCACGTCAAAGCCCCGAAACTCAGTGATCGATCACTAAAGCTGACATTTCTTGGAAAGGGCAGCGGGGGTTCGAATGATCGTGGTGACGGAAGCCGCGGCGGCCGGGGTAACAGAAATGTCAAGGGTCGTCTGCGATAGACGCTACACAGACAGTAGCCACAGCTTATACTTACACACATACAATCACGCCTTTATCCCTAAGGGTGTAGACAGAGCGTAAACGACTTAAACAAATTTATTTTTAAGCCACGTCCAACAAGTTTTGAGGGTCATTCCAGATAGATAGACAGGTTGTCAGCCAATTGCCTAAATTACAATACAGAAACCCTGAAATCCCTTAGCTGATTTTTATAGCATGCCCGGGAGGAGATGCAGCTGGCACATTCTATGTTTTTCTATCACTCCCAGTCCAGCATGGAAGCTTATACTTACATCAATGAATGTAACGCTTGATTTGTTAAGTATTTAGAGGTATTATTATTATATCCCATTTAGGAAATACTTCGTTAAACAGTTGTGTAGTCTTTGAATTTTGCTCAAATAGCATAAAAATTAAGCTATCATCTAAGAATTCTAAGGTCCGTATTTATAATCAGCACTTGAGTGTGACCGCGAGTTAGAGCACTTATCAGAAATGTCATTACAGTAAAAAATGGCCTGTCAAATCGATTCGTAATATCTATCTCAATCTTGAGATCGCTTTTTAAATACGATCCTAAGACAATGAAATAAATAAGTATAATGATAATTTTCTCCTGATTAGTTACTGGATTGTAAAGAATAAAAACATTTTATTTCCAGGGAAAAACTCGTGGCTCGATAATCTAGTTTCATATTAATTCAAGTACTTATTGTTTAAACTTTAAAGGTTCAAGCAAAGACTATAGCATTTCTAACTCAGTTTCAGAATAAAGGTAAACAAAGTTTCATGTATTTTAATCGAAGATCTTATTTCAAAAATAAGTTTTAGCTATTAGATATGACAACATAATGAATTAGTAGTTTTAGTAATTTAACTAATTTGCCAACACATATCATTTATTTTCGAAAGGTGTTTTTGAATAAAACGACAAATTTGTTTACGATGTAAATAATATAGATTTATTTTTAAGTGGTCATGTTCAGTTAGTTTATTAGTTGGCGGACATTGTACTCTTGGTACTTACATATGAAAGGGCGACATTATAAGTAGGTAAAGTCTATTGACGTAAATGCATGATGAAAGTTCTAATGAATGGCAGCGATAGTGAGCTCATTATATTGCTGGACCTAATTTGATAATAATATTTATTTACAATCACACAGTCTGGCCTGTTTTGATAAATATCTCGAATGATGTGACGCATGTAACATTACAAAATATAAATAGCACAGTATTGGGTTTTTTTTCTCTTCAGTTTTGTTATCTTCCATGCAGGACTTGGTAGCAATAGAAAAAAATAGAATGTGCCACCTGCATCTCCTCCCCGGCGTGCTGTAAAAACCAGCTAAGGGGGAGGGTTTTAGTATATTTTAATTTAACCGATGGGCTGACAACCTGTCACTACAGCAATATTCCTACAAATCTATCTTAACTAACCCTCAAAACTTTGTCAGACGTGGCGGAACGACCTTTGTACATACATACATACATAAAATCACGCCTTTATCCCTTACGGGGTAGGCAGAGCGTAAAACGCCTCGTAACAGGCGCTTTCGCCACGTCTGACAGAAATTGAGGGCAAATTTTAGATTGTAATGATTTGTATTGCTGTAGTGACAGGTTGTCAGCCCATCGCCTAAATTACAATACACTGTACCAATACCCTCGAATCCCTTTTGCTGACTTCTACAGCATGCCCGGGAGGAAGGGCAGCTGGAACATTCTATGTTTTTCTATCACTCCCAGTCCAGCATGGAAGAAACGACCTTTGTTTAGGTCGTTTACGATCTGCCTACCCCATTAGGGATAAAGGCGTGATAATATGTATTTGTTGATTTTTTTTCGTCTATCAATAAGAATATAAACATTAAAATATATCTTCAAAATTCTTTTGACTTTCGCCGAATTTATTTCTGGTTAACACATGTCGTCACACAAAACTATTTTGAACTCGGACGAAAATAACACAATAAATATTTTTATGATTAACATATCTAAATATCATACCCAGGTCACGTATTCCATGAGTCTAAAATATTTAAACAGGAACATATTTAACATACATATAATCACGCCTTTATCCCTGATGGGGTAGACAGAGCGTATACGACCTAAACGAAAGGTCATTCCGCCACGCCTGACAAAGTTTTGAGGGTTATTTAAGATAGACTTGTAAGTATATTGCTGTAGTGACAGGTTGTTAGTCCATCGCCTAAATTACAATATAGCATGCCCGGGAGGAAATGCAGCTGAAACATTCTAAGTTTTTTTTTCGCTCCCAGTCCAGCATCGAAGTTTGAAAATATTAAAATTTTGTCTTAAAATACTTTTGCTGCGTTTAATTAGGTAGGTATTACCTTGTATGGTATTACCTAGTATAATTTATATTAGGTATCTTACCTACTTATATTTATGTTTCTTATGTTTATATTTTTTCCATGCTGGCTCCCAGCCAGAGAAAAACATAGGATGGACCAGCTGCATTTCCTCCCAGACATGCTGTAAAAACCAGCTAAGGGATCCGAGGCTTTCAGTATACTGTAATTTAGGCGATGAGCTGACATCCTACCACTATAGCAATATACCTACAAATATATCTTAAATAATCCTCAAAACTTTGTCCGACGTGGCGGAACGACCTTTGTTTAGGTAGTTTACGCACTGCCTACCCCTTTACGGATAAAGGTGTTATTATATGTATGTGTGTTATATTATATTTAATAATTAATTACAATATAATCAGTAAAAATATTGCGGTCTATGACGTCAATCTGGCCATTAAAACAATAGAATGAGAACATTATGAAGTACCTATACATACATATAATCACGCCTTTATCCCTTATTGGGTAGAGAGAGATCCCGATGGTGTAGTGGATAGGGCCGCTGCCTCCTAAACGGGAGGTCGTGGTTCGAATCCCACCACGTACCAATGTGTTTTTGGATTTCGAATTTCATATGTACGTTTATTCGGTGCTTTTTCCGTGCTTCGGAAGGCACGTTAAGCCGTTGGTCCCGGTTAATATCGTTTAACACCGTAGATATTAGTCGTTAAGCCATATCAGAGGCCAGTCCTAAGCATTAGCGGCTTGAAAACTCTGACCTAATCTAGGATTGGGTCTGGTTTCCCTTCTTGGTTGCGGAGGTCAGATGGCAGTCGCTCTGTGTAAAAACCACTACCCTCGTTCAATCCCCTAGATTAGGAAGCCGACCTCGTGAGATACGGGATAAGGCTAGGTAGATGGAGATGATGGGGTAGCCAGAGTAAACGACCTAAACAAAGATCGTTCCGCCACGTTTGACAAAGTTTTGAGGGTTATTTAAGATAGATTTGTAGGTATATTGCTATAGTGACAGGTTGTCAGGTAGTTTTAAAGATTTATGCATACATAGGGATATAGGGACAGAGAAAGCGACTTTGTTTTATATTATGTAGTGATATGAATAAATTAATTGTACATTTATAAAATTGGGCTTGATTCTAGATACACCGTCTAAAACTAAAATTAAAATCTATCTGCCACTTTTAAAATAATAAAATTGAAGAGAGAGGTGATGTATAGTTTATAGTTTTACACTTTGTCTGCTACATTTTGACGCGCTTTTGCACGTTTCCCCAGTATTTGTGCCAATTTTATCCACCATATCAAATGACTGCGGATAAAAATGACAGATAACGCATAAAACCATCAACTATAAATCAAAAACCGGAGAGAATAGATCTCAGGTCCTTTTCCAATGTTTTTAGTCTGAAACTGTCAAATAGATTTTAATTTTATTTTCAGCCGTTAAATCTAGAATCGAGCCCATTATCTCGCTATGGTTTTGACGGTTTGATAATAAGGCTAAATGTTTTCCTTTCATAATCCAGCGGTCATTATAAGTTAATATCAAAATAAATAGTTGGAATATTAAAACTTTGACGTCAAACGGCGGGTTGGCTTGGCCATTAAATAAGAATGATTAATTAATAATGAGTGTTTATTTGATTGGGTTTATTGCAATTTAATAATATTGATAAAAAACATTATTCTTATCGTTTCTTGTACCATGTTTTTTTTACATCTAACACGTACATACCGGGTGTAAGGGACAGCGTCCCGCAAACTGATAGGGGTTGCTCAGTCAATATGCTGAATAACGTTTCCCTGGAATTTCTTTCCAGAGATGAAAAAAATTACCTTCCCATACAAAATGACCACTTCGATCAGTCAATTTGTATGAAAAAAAAAATATTTCACTTCCTGTTGACTGAGCAACTCCTGTCAGTTTGCGGTACACTGTCCCTTACACCTCGTATTATTGATTTTGCAAATCGGTAACTTATTTTTAAAAAATCAATCTTATACCTATTAACTATTTTTATTATAGTACCTATCGATGATCAAAGAAAACAACAATAATTGTTATTTTATTTATCAAATTAGAACAACACGTGCGAGTATGTTTCTAAAATTATGTTGTTTAAGTTCTTATTTAAAGCACCGAGTTATTTAGTTTGAAGAATCCAGATCACCCAAATGGAAATTATAGATCTCAGCTTTACTGGTTCTATATACAGACCTGCCTACCAAAAGTCCAGACCAAATGTATTTTTCTATCGTTGTGGGCCAACAAATAATACTTACATACATACATACATACATATAATCACGCCTTTATCCCTTACGGGGTAGGCAGAGCGTTTAACGCCTCGTAAAAAGCGCTTTCGCCACGTCTGACAAAAATTGAGGGCAATTTTAGATTGTAATATGTATTGCTATAGTGACAGGTTGTCAGCCCATCGCCTAAATTACAATACACTGTAACCCTCCAGTCCCTTTTGCTGACTTCAACAGCATGCCCGGGAGGAAGGGCAGCTGGAACATTCTATGTTTTTCTATCTCTCCCAGTCCAGCATGGAAGTAACAAATAATACTTAATTTTAAAATTCGGTCATGATCTATGAGTATTTTCCAGTTAAATAAACAAACTCTACAGCTAATCTTCGACAGGTACCTTGGTTCTATTCCCGTCTGGGACAGATATTTAAATGACGTATAAAAATAGGTACCTATTCCGGGCCTGGGTGTCTAAGACGCCCACGTCCAAGGGATTTCCTTGGGGCGTTTAAATATGTATAGGTTATTTACATTTACTATCGTAGAGAGTAGTTTTATATGAGTGTTATATTGCACGCTACGTTCTTTCCTAGAAATGTGGAAATCTACTTTAAGCATAACCTTTTTAACTTATTTTTCGAATATCCTAATGCCCTATCTTTTCTTAAATATTTTTTGTTATTTCATGAATTATTTCACATTTTTATAAATGTAGAATATGTCCTCAGAAATTGAATAACAATCCCTAAGCAACATCGAAATAATTTTAGGCCAGATGTAGAGAGTTCGTTCAAATTATAAATTGATTTTTGCTACTTAAAGGTTATCAAGGTTTCATCATCGTCATACTTCGAAATAGAAACATGAAAATCCAATGGAATAACTGTATCTAATGCTGACACGTGTGTAAAGTACGTGACGTCATTGAAAAGCAAAAATAATTACCGATTTCCGCATATATTGGCTTTGTAATGGTGACGTTCAGTTAGTTACAATTTTACGCAATAAGTGAACGGTTTACGCAGTTTATATTATTTAGAAGTTAAAGGTTAAAGCCAATTGGCTTAGTGATGATGGTTGGGAAAAGGGTAGCTACCCGCCTACAGGTCGGGTGTTGTGACCAGGGGACCGAAGTCCAACCGGACAAGTTTGTAACTTGTATATCTGCAGATCGTGGAGAAAACATCGATACCGCGTTTCAGAACTTGTGTTTCTAGATGTGGCACCATCTGTTGGCTACAATTACAACAAAACTGATAAATCTTGATATGTAGAAACTAGTACTGCCAAACGAGCTTTGAAGAATAATGTTTTTTAGTTTGTTAAGTTCAATGCAGCTAGGCCAATGCCAATTTACCACGTATTATATGAAGGATATTGGATAAAGGCATTAGTGCCAATTAATGATCTGAGATACACGTTTGAGGTTGATAATGATCGTATGAAAAATTTATAAAAATACACCGATTTGCCTTGATTTACTAATGCCCCAAAATACCCGTAGGATCTTCGTAAATTTCATAACATGCCAATGTGCTCTGTCTGTCTGTACTTTGTCTATAATATGTTTGAAATCCATTAAGTATAAAACACCCTTAGAAAATATATGTGTTTACTTTGACACAGAGTACACGAAATACACGTAAAAATCAATAGTTCAATGTGCTCACGAATCAGGCGCAATATTCGTGTAGTTTATGTAAACTAAACAAACCAAACCAAATCCAACGCCATTGGGAAAACCGAACTTTATATTTAAACGAAAACACGAATAACAAGTAATATTTCACCAAATCAAAGAGTAGGAAAATGTAGAATCGGGTATTTTTAAACTGGGATAAGCAAATTGCGGTCGATTTTTTAAATTGATATAATAAGGTTATATAAGAAGAAGTTTCAATATTTTTCAGCTTTCTATTTACGTAAACTGGAGCACGCTAACATACATACCGACTCAAGTCATCCATCATGATCATGAGTAGTAGGTAATCTGGCCCATAGTTCTGTAGGTTACCTACATGATACATTACAAACATGATAACATTAAACTAAAACGCCTACTTCCATGCTGGACTGGGAGCGAGAGAAAAACATAGAATGTGCCAGCTGCATTTCCTCCCGGGCATGCTGTAAAAACCAGCTAAGGGATCCGAGGGTTTTAGTATGTTGCATTTTAGGCGATGGGCTGACAACCTGTCACTACAGCAATATACATACAAATCTATCATAAATAACCTTCAAAACTTTGTCAGACGTGGCGGAACGACCTTTGTTTAGGTCGTTTACGCTCTGCCTACCCCATTAGGGATAAAGGCGTGATTATATGTATGTATGTATGTATAAGGTTATAGGCGTTTTACATACATACATACATACATATAATCACGCCTGTAACCCGAACGGGGTAGGCAGAGCGGAAACAACCCAAACATTGGTCGCTCCTCCACGTCTGACAAAGTTATGAGGGTTTATTTAAGATAGATTAGTAGGTATATTGCTGTAGTGACAGGTTGTCAGCCCATCGCCTAAATTGCAATATACTAAAACCCTCGAATCCCTTAGCTGGTTTTTACAGCATGCCCGGGAGGAAATGCAGCTGGCACATTCTATGTTTTTCTCTCTCTCCCAGTCCAGCATGGGAGTAGGCGTTTTAGTTTAATGTTATCATGTTTGTAATGTATCATGTAGGTAACCTACAGAACTATGGGCCAGATTACCTACTACTCATGATCATGATGGATGACTTGAGTCGGTATGTATGTTAGCATGCTCCAGTTTACGTAAATAGAAAGCTGAAAAATATTGAAACTTCCACGAAAACCGCAGTTTAATCACAATTTCTTTTTTACATTATTATAATAATAATGACGCGGAATCGACTTTGACAGTAATTTATTCGGAGAAGTATTTCCAACTTAGTTTTAGAATAAAGGTAAACACAGTTTCATGTACTTTTTTCAAATTACATTTAAAAAACAGATAATTCATGTTGAAATTAGTTACATTACTAAAACTACAATTTCATTATGTTGTCATATATAATAACTAAAACTTATTTTAGAAACAAGATCTTCCATTAAAAGACATGAAACTTTGTTTATCTTTATTCCAAAACTGAGTTGGAAACACAGTTTTATTTGTAAGATCATCAGCCTAAGATCAATAGGTAACCAAGCTGACCTGTCTAGATTTCGACCTGTTAGTATTTTTTTCTTCTATAAACGCATACTACTTATACAGAAACTACGTATAAAGTAAATATTGATTAATCAAATGTCTAGCCATGAGGCACTTCACTTAACAAAACAAAACACATGACGCGGTACGAGTATCATGATAGTAATATGATAAATACTGATAAGAAAACGGATATTATAAATACTTCCATGCTGGCCTGGGAGCGAGATAAAAACATTGAAGATGCCAGCTGCATTTCCTTCCGGGCATGATGTAAAAACCAGCTTAGGGATCCGAGGGTTTCTGTATATTACAATTAAGGCGATGGGCTGACAACTTTTCACTACAGCAATATACCAAAAAATCTGTCTTAAATAACCCTCAAAACGTGGCGGAACGACCTGTTTAGGTCGTTTACGCTTTGCCTATCCCATTAGGTATAAAGGCGTGATTATATGTATGTAAGAAAACGGAATATGAAATGACACTTAGAAAACACGAGACACTAATAAACAGAAGTAAATAAATAAAACATGAACTTCACAGAAACTGTGTTTTATCCCTTTCTGCCTTAGGAGCATACAGGAAAATTACACATATCTGAAACATTTGTCACATGTCTTCGCACTTTGTGGTTTTCCCTTTTCTAGTTCATATACGGAGTGTAAGGGACAGCGTCCCGCAAACTAATAGGGGTTGCTCCGTCAACAAGCCGAAAAATAAATTTGGATTTTCCATACAAATTGTCTGATCGAGGTGGACATTTTGTATGGAAGAGACAATGTTTTGTTTTTCACCCCTATCAGTTTGCGAGACGTTGTCCCTTACACCCGGTATATAAGTACGTATATTTAAAATTTTGCACGTTTTGAGAAATATGTTGGTGCTTATATGACCCCGTAAGGTATGACCCCATATTTATGTGATTTCAAGTATTGCATTGCATTATTCTCGCAATTATACGCAATTTGTCAATGTAACAAATGGCAACTTCTTTTGATAAATGACGTACATTTTAATTGCTATGAAGATGGAGTGGCTCCATACAAAACAATGCAGTTTTATGTCTTTGTTTACTGTCCTACAGTTAAGTTGGCGTATTTACCTACCTACTAACTCTTGTGTTAAAGATAGCTCGCTATGTCCATAAAGGGAGGCTTGATGCTTTTTCCGGCTGAGCCAGCGTTGGGAGGCGCGCTCTGACGTCATAGCCTGGTCGCGGAAGCCGCGGGGCAATGTTCTGTGACGTCACACGCCGACCTCCTCCTTGCGAACCGGCACAAGCATCCTTCTCGCTCGTTGACCCAATTTAACATCTAATAGAAGACTCGAAATTAGGTTGCCAATCTCAATAAGGGAGTTTCTAAACGGTTTCGATAGCTTTAGATGGCTTTGTAAAGACAAGACAACTATTTGATAGATTTTGACTTTAAAAGTTATTTTCATTTACATTACAATACAAAATTCTTTATTGCACAAAGAAACACATACACAGAAATAAAACAAACGTGACAGTACAATATAGGCGGCCTTATTGCTAAAGCAGCAATTTCTACCAGGTAACCAGGCAAATTCGTGGCTGCTAGCTAAATTCACTTAATTAGTTTTTATTTGATTTATCAAATTGGAAATACGATACTTTCCTTACACGATATACTTACGGATACAGACCAATTTCATATTCGCAATCTGAAATCTGTAACTACACATGTAGTAGTTGTTATATTCAAAATGCAAACACATGTTAACTTGTAGGTACGTATGTAAGTACGTTTGAATATGTAACAGTGTAGTGGCGAACATTGCATGAACCACGTCAAATGATTGAATGACCACCTATTTATAGAACAGACTTTAACTAATAGCTCGTATGACCTGCTTGTTTTATATTTGGTGTAACAGAAGTCTTTTAGATAGGTACTTGTCACTCAATCGGAGCTATAGTATTTCCAACTCAGTTTTAGAATAAAGGTAAACAAAGTTTCATGTCTTTTTATTCAAAAACACATTTAAAAAATAAATGATACATATTCGCAAATTCTTTTTTTTATTATTATTAATTTCCAAAAACAAATACACTTTCAATTAAAATTACACTGATAAACCCTGAACGGATTGTCCCAGTGTTATGTAGTACTATTATATATTCTGTGCCAGTGTTATTGGGAGTTATGTGGATAACAAAAAAAAATAAACTAAAGCTAAAGTACTCAAATTACTAAAACTACTATTTCATTATGTTGTCATATCTAATAGCTTAAACTTATTTTAAAAACAAGATCTTCGATTAAAACATAATTTACCTTTATTCTAAAACTGAGTTGTAAATACTATAGGCACTTGTTCAATCATTTATGGCAAAGGTTTTGATGATTTTTGTTTTAATGGTCATCGAAGAGATTCCTATAAAATTAGTATCTACTGATGCTTTTTCCTGAAACTTATAAAATGATGTCACCGTTGACTATTTCCAATGAATAAGATATATTTTAACCTACTTTCCTCAGAGAAATTTGTTTGTTGTAACGCTTGTTTCATATCGGTGACTACTCAAAAGTCACCCTGAGCAGAAAAAAGAAAAATTCTATGAATAATACGGGGTGTAAGGGACAGTTTACTGCAAACTGACAGGGGTTGCTCAGTCAATGATACTGAACAACTTCCAACATGTAATTCTTTTAGGAAGTGAAAATAAAAATAGGCTTTTCTTTACAAAATGCCCACCTCGATCAGACAATTTGTATGGAAAAGCTTTTTTTTTTCAGTTCCTAAAAGAATTTCCTGGTAGAAGTTGTTCAGTGTCGTTGACTGAGCAACCCCTATCAGTTTGTGGGAAGCTCTCCCTTCCACCGGGTATTTTACTGTGTTCTTTGTTGCAGGCATCAGGGTTACTGGAGCACCCTCTACCATACAACGGCATGCAGGAAGTCTACTGCATCTCCCGTTGGGACCCTGCCCGAAGATATTGCCTACGGATCGTCATGGCAACCGGCTCTCTTCTCCTACAGGTAAAATCATCATCATTCACTTACTTCCATGCTGGACTGGGAGCGACAGAAAAACATAGAATGTGCCAGCTGCATTTCCTCCCGGGCATGCTGTAAAAACCAGCTAAGGGATCCGAGGGTTTCAGTATATTGCAATTTAGGCGATGGGATGACAACCTGCGCTTATGTGCGCATACTAATTGCCTCCAATAAATAGTATACATATTATACCGTATACATTCAAAGCTTTGGGAAACTATCAGACAATAATGGCACTCCTCAAAAATCTAAAATTTTTGTAAATAAAGTAAATATTACTCTGTAAAATCGAACGTGTTTAAGTATTTTTACGTTGTTTCTGACATTCAGATCATTCAACCCATAAAACTTGACCATCGGTTGTTACGCTTGCTACACGTGAATAAGATATGACATGATTTACTATCATTGTCACCTTCAACTTGTACATTGAATACCTAATGTACCTACACATTAAACTGGCTGGCAAAGCGACATTGGTGTTTTAGTTTTTATTGGAGATACAACTTAACCTATTTTAGATGATCCTGTCACTTTCTCTAATTTGAATAAAACAGAGACAACAACACAACAGCTGATTATAATCCTGCCAATGAGACGTATCTTGCGTTAAATAAGACGCCATTTAAACGTCACTTTGCCAGGATTTTGATCAGCTGTTTTGTTGCTGACGTTGCTGTCTCTGTTAAAAAGTGCTTTATTTCCATTTCTTATGTCTAGGTAATTAACAAAGGTTGGGACACTTCTTTTAAGTAAAAAATACCTGTGTTAGAAGGCCCCGCTCCTCCCACGGGTTATCGTAAAGACGCGTTACATCTAAATTACGATCTAAAATAAAAATAAATAGAAACTAAGAAAAGTAAATATAAAAACTATTCTAGCATGCTATTTTATGGGTAGCGTAGCAGTTGTGTAGTGTGTGTGTGTGAGAGAGAATATGTGTGTGTGTGTGTGTGTGTGTGTGTGTGTGTGTGTGTGTGTGTGTATTTATCGTATCCTTTCTTTTTTTTACGAAATTATTTTATTCATATTGAATGTCCAAATTATGGAAAGTGACAGGACCAAACTAAAATAGGTTAAATTTTGCCGTCAACAGAATCGACACCATTATTTGACGATGGTCAACATATTTACCACGTAAATTAGAATAACATACAAAATGAATGTGCTCATTACTCCACTGTGATATAGGGAAATACTACGAATGACGTCAAACGAGACTAATGGGCTCACGTGCGATTTCGCAATCATTACAAATATTTGAGGGTTACAGTGTATTGTAATTTAGGCGATGGGCTGACAACCTGTCATTACAGCAATACACATTACAATCTAAAATTGCCCTCAATTTATGTCAGACGTGGCGAAAGCGCCTTTTAGGAGGCGTTTCACTTTCTGCCTACCCCGTAAGGGATAAAGGCGTGATTTTATGTATGTATGTATGTATGTACAAATATTTGACAGCAGTATTTCAAAACAGCGTTAAAAAGGACGATCATTTAAAATTTACACAAAATTAAATGTGACCCAGAAATGGGACTGGCAATTGTTTCACTTTTTTTTTGTTTCCCTAAGAAAAATAGACTTGTTTGTTACTATTTTTAATAATATGTTGTTACTATTTTTTAATTTCCTACGATTATATTTCTTTATTCTATTAATTATATCCGACACTGGAAGTTATAATAAAGAATCTTTCTTTCGCAGGCCGGTGACGCATACACAAGGGACCAATGGTATCACTCCATTATTTGGAAGGTAAAGCGACGCTTCTCCACATGCTTTTTTTTCTTCCACGCTGGACTGGGAGCGAAAGAAAAACATAGAATGTGCCAGCTGCATGTCCTCCCGGGCATGCTGTAAAAATCAGCGAAGGGATTCGAGGATTTCAGTATATTGCAGTTTAAGCGATGGGCTGACAACCTGTCACTACAGCAATCACATCTCCCTAGCCTTATCCCGTATCTCACGGGGTCGGCTTCCTAATCTAGGGGATTGAACGAGGGTACTGGTTTTTACACAGAGCGACTGCCACCTGACCTCCGCAACCCAGAAGGGAAACCAGACTCAATCCTAGATTAGGTCAGAGATTTCAAGCCGCAATGCTTAGCACTGGCCTCTGATATGGCTTAACGACTAATATCTACGGTATTAAACGATATTAACCGGGACCAACGGCTTAACGTGCCTTCCGAAGCACGGAAAAAGCACCGAATAAAGGTACATATGAAATTCGAAAACCGAAAAACACATTGGTACGTGGTGGGGTTCGAACCACGACCTCCCGCTCAGGAGGCAGCGGCCCTATCCACTACACCATCGGGATCTCTACAGCAATATACCTACAAATCTATCTTAAATAATCCTCAAAACTTTGTCAGACGTGGCGGAACGACCTTTGTTTAGGTCGTTCACGCTCTGCCTACCCCATTAGGGATAAAGGCGTGATTATATGTATGTATGTATGTAAAGCGAATCGTTACAACGATTTTCTTAATTAAATTAATAATTTAAAATGTTCAATTAATTGTCATGTAATTTTTTATTACAGAGAAACATGATACGCTACAAGAATTTTCTCACGAAAAAATATAAGAAAGAGGTCGTTTTGAAAGAGCTCAAGGTTAGTATATAGTTTTTGTAATTAATACAAATTAAAAGTAATTTAAGTACTGTACATAATATTTTGGAATGCCTTGATTTTAATACATACATACTCAATAGCCATGAAACGAGTTGAGAAGTAAATTTTAATTAAAGAGTGTAAAATTGACGTCACTAAGCCACCAACCTCAAGAATACTTGGTTAACCTGTTAATTTAAGCAGGTATTTATAAATTTGGTATATTTGTATTTAAACAACTTATTTGTGGAGTAGGTAGCCTCTAAGTCTTATAAATCATTACTAGTTTGCATAATCCAAAATAATATTAATTAATATAAATAAATACGTGTCAGAAAATTCAACTCCCGTCTCCTGTAATCCAAACATTACAAAACCTAATTGTTTTCAGAACATGATTGATTTCGTGATGACAACCCCGCTGCAAGACGAGAGCGTGACGAGGGATCCGCTACAAATCCTTACCGACCTACTTTCAGAGGTAAACACACTGAACATTAGTAACACCAACTGCCTCCGTGGTCTACTGGCTAGTGCCATGGACTCCTGATCCGGAGGTCCTGGGTTCGATTCCCAGGGGGGAACACACAAAGTTGATATTTGAGAATTTATCACTTTGTGCATTTTTCCCCAGTTTGGTTAGGACATTGCAGGCTGAATCACCTGATTGTTCGAAAAAGAACAAGATTTCGTGCTTCGGAGCGCACGTTAAGCCGTCGGTCCCGGTCGCTGTCTTTGATAGTGGTCGTTACTCAAAACCATGTCAGAGGCCTGATAGTTGTGCTACTAGGCGGTTTTAAAAACTCTGACACAAGGGTTCATCGGGTCGATAGACTCGATACCCACTCGACAGAAGAAGAAGAAGTAACACCAACACAATGTAGGCGGGGTTTAGATATACGCAACACGAATGTGGTTAAATAATTGTGCTATATGACGTAGCATTCGCATATATTGGATAATTTATGGGCCAACCAACTGGCTCTTCTTGTCCTTTATTTTCCTTTGTTTTGTGAAAAAAGGTGTCGTGATAAATCTAAATGATCGACACGCTAAAAAGAGAAATAAATCACTGTATTAGCACGTTTATGACGTACGAGTTAGTAAGCACCGTATAACATCGATTATTTTTTATTTAATCGAATCTTTTTTAGAGGGTTTGATTTTTGTTTGATTAGGAAAAACATGAATCAATATTAGTGATTTCCATATCTTACGAACTTTCCTTAATACGTATGATATGCATGTAAATTCCGTATTTACGTCTTTATTACGCAAATTATGAGTAACAAGAAATTGTATACATTGCATTGTATTTTCGAGAAAGATTGGTCATACGAACTATGTAAACAAAACTTTCTCGTCGATTTGCGTACATACACCGAGAATGTTATGTCATCGAAACTGTCGTCGGTATGTTGAATAACACAGCAGAAAACTTGCTTACTGTTTCAATTAGCGTAAATAAAGTAACTTCAGGCATAGCTGGTTATAGATGGGTGACCGGTTGGGATACGTGATTTTCATTCGCTACTTTATTCTTGCTACAGAAGGCGTGATGAACAGGCATTGATATGCGACTAATCAGAGCTGCGAAAATGCTCTGATAACAGCTTAGAATACATACATACATATAATCACGCCTTTATCCCTATTGGGGTAGGCAGAGCGTGAAGGACCTAAACAAAGGTCGTTCCGCCACTTCTGACAAATTTTTTAGGGCTATTTAAGATAGATTTGTGGGTATATTGCTGTAGTAACAGTTTATCAGCCCATCGCCTAAATTGCAATATACTGTAACCCTCGGATCCCTTAGCTGGTTTTTACAGCATGCCCGGGAGGCAATGCAGCTTGCACACTCTATGTTTTTCTTTCACTTCCATTCCAGTACAGAAAATTACAGAATTAAAGATACCAACATACAAGGCGAAGGCGTATTGTGTTGTATTGCCTTTTCTGATTTGAAGTTGTTATATCAACTGGGCATAGTGTCAGGGTATATCTGCGCAAAACTGCCCACACCACGCCCCCGCGGTTGTGTGCATACTCGTAAATGTTAACTCACTTCACGACTACTTACAAATACTGCTCACTGAAACAAAAAAACGTATAGAATACACACTTTTATTCTTTTATATACCATAATTTTATTGCCTCGTTATCTACAAGTGCAAAACCAACAATGTTGTGATATAAGCCACGTGTCTGATATTGTATAAGTTGAACAAATGCACCGACAAACTTCTGATTACTTATTTAAATGATAAATCTGAACTTTGTGGCACATGCACTACATCTGAAGGGCACACATGTCAAAAATTTAGACTCTAACAAACGATCTCTATCAAAAAAAGGGAGCGAGTGCGTCTTAACGTACACTTCGAACAAATTACATACATACATACATATAATCACGCCTTTATCCCGAATGGGGTAGGCAGAGCGTAAACGACCAAAGAAAAGGTCGTTCCGCCACGTCTGACAAGTTTTGAGGGCTAGTTTAGACTGAAATGTGTATCGCTATAGTGACAGGTTGTCAGCCCATCGCCTAAATTGCAATACACTGATGCCCTCGAATCCCGTAGCTGGTTTTTACAGCATGCCCGGGAGGAAATGCAGCTGGCGCATTCTATGTTTTTCTGTCGCTTCCAGTCCAGCATGGAAGAACATCAACAAATTAATCTGCATTAACATTTATTATTAATTAAACTGCCTCCGTGGTCTAGTGGCTAGTGCCATGGACTCCCGATCCGGAGGTCCCGGGTTCGATTCCCAGGGGGGAAACACAAAATTGATATTTGAGAATTTATCACTTTGTAAATTTTCCCCCCGTTTGGTTAGGACATTGCAGGCTGAATCACCTGATTGTCCGAAAAGAAAAAGATTTCGTGCTTCGGAGGGCACGTTAAGCCGTCGGTCCCGGTCGCTACCTTTGATAGTGGTCGTTACTCAAACCATGTTAGAGGCCTAATAGTTGTGCTACTAGGCGGTTTTAAAACTCTGACACCAGGGTTCATCGGGTCGATAGACTCGATACCCACTCGACAGAAGAAAAAGAAGAATCTGCATTGTACAGAAATCATGCGTTGGGAACAATCTCACAATGGGCTTAATTCTAGATTAAACTAGGTAAACCTAAACCTAAAATTAAAATCTATCTGTCACTTTAAAAAAAAAATTGGAAAAGGCCAAAAGGCGATTTATACTATATGGTTTTACACTTTGTCCGCTAGATTTTGACGCGCTTATGCACGTTTTCCCAGTATTTCTGTCAATCTTATCCGCTATACCATATGACGGCGGATAAAAATGACAAAAAACGCATATAACCACCGTCTATAAATAAAAAAACCGGAGCGATTAGATCTCCTGTCCTTTTCCAATGTTTTTAGTCTGAAAGTGACAAATATATTTTAATATTAGTTTTAGCCGGCAAATCTAGAATCGAGTCCATTATGATGATAAATTAATAAATTTTTAATATCAGTTTTGTGCCCTTCCCATGGGAATCAAATCCGCGAACTTCATCACAGACCTTCATCATAGACCACTAGACTATAGCTACATTACGAAAAAAGCTATAGCATAGCATGTTACGAAAAGCGAGGTGAAAATGTTAACTACGGAAAGGATAACAGAGACACAAGTCGGAAGCAGGGCTAATAAAAATTATCATTTGTCGTAAACAGCACTCACCTAGATCCCATTAACGTCATTTTTAATCTTCTCCAAACAGCTGGTTTAGTACTCTACTTCCTGTAGATAAACGACACTCGTGTGATGAAATAGGGACAGAAATCTTTGTTTGTTAACTTTCATCATCTTGTCCGTAAAAAATCGAGCAGATGTAGCTACTCAATTTCTTTCACGCCTTTTTAAAAACCTTTGACGCTCTACCTACCCTATAAGGAAAAGACGCGTGACGTTAACATAATATGTGTTTATTTCAGAAAAAAGACAGCCCAGATTGGGAGGAATGGGCAGAGCGTGCCATCAACGTGTCAGCGCCCTTGCTGGCCGAGCGGTGCGCGAGCGGGGAGCTGTGCGCGTTGCTCGCCCGCCTGTGCAGACATCGTCCGCGCGCCGCCCCGCTGCCCGCTCTCGCTCCGCCTGTGCGCCGTGTGCTCACCCGAAACGTGGACTTCGCTAGGGCGCCGGACGCCCGACAGCTAGTCAAAGATTACATTAGGTATACCGAAAACAAGAAACGACTTAAGACATAATCTTTACTTAACTTAACATACTTCCTTGGCCTTAGAGCGAGAGAAAAACATAGAATGTGCCAGATGCATTTCCTCCCGGGCATGCTGTAAAAACCAGCTAAGGGATCCTAGGGTTTCAGTATATTGTAATTTAGGCGATGGGCTGACAACCTGTCACTACAGCAGCAATATGCCTATAAATCTATCTTAAATAACCCTCTAAACTTTCTCAGACGTGGCGGAGCGATCTTTGTTTGGATCGTTTGCGCTCTGCCTACCCCATTCGGGATGAGGGCTTGATTATATGTATGTACATAATCTTTAAAGAAAACCCAGATTTTCAATCAGCTGGATCGCTGTGGAAGACAATTTTCTTTAAAAAATTAAAAAAATACTTTTTGCATTCGATCTGTTACTGTCAATTATTATAGGTATTTTTGACTAGACTGAGTAAATCATTGACTTCATCATTATCTAATGAGGACACATAAACCAGACACTTGTCATAACGTATGACCAGAGGACATAGTATCGTATTTCTATGATTGAGGCCGATATGAAGGTCGCAATTCTAATAGGGTCGTTACTACACATTTAGGTCATACTCATTACGAAATTGGTATATGATGTAGTATAACTGCCTCCGTGGTCTAGCGGTCTGAGCCATGGGCTCTCGACCCAGAGGTCCCGGGTTCGATTCCCGGCGGGGGACAATTACTTTGTGTTGTTTCTAGTTTGGTTAGGACATTGCAGGCTGATCACCTGATGTCCGAAAAGTAAGATGATCCATGCCGTCGGATGGGCATGTAAATAGTCGGTCCTGCGCCTGAATTCTCTCTGGTCGTATCAGTCAGTTTGTCCCATCAGAATAAGAGATTGAGGGAACAGACAGTGCACCTGTGTGTAGCGCAACACTTGGGCACTAAAAACAAGTCCTGCGCAGTTGGCCCATCTCCGGGAGATAGGCCGCCATCACCGAAAATCGGTGGGAGGACTATTATTATGATGTAGTGGGCTTAATTTGGATTTACAATACTGGCTAATGCTGTCAACTCAAGGACTTAGGCTACTTATTTTTCTCTGCGTGACACTTTTGATAAAGGAACGACCTTCGATCGAAAGCCGCTATCAATCATCGGTCAAGAAGCTAGTTCTTATTCTGCCGAGTGGGTATCGAGTCTATCGACCCGATGAACTCTGGTGTCAGGGTTTTTAAACCGCCTATCAGGCCTCTGACATGGTTTGAGTAACGACCACTATCAAAGATAGCGACCGGGACCGACGGCTTAACGTGCCCTCCGAAACACTAAATCTTTTTCTTTTCGGACAACCAGGTGACTCAGCCTGCAATGTCCTAACCAAACTGGGGAAAAATTCACAAATTGATAAATTTTCAAATATCAACTTTGTGATTCCCCCCTGGGAATCGAACCCAGGACATCCGGATCAGGAGTCCATGGCACTAGCCACTAGACCACGGAGGCAGTTATACAACAGAATAGTTATACTTTTATCTACTTATATCCTAGCTGGCTGAAAAACCTCGTCATAGACGTTTGACCCAAAGAAAGATAGCTATCGATCGATCGATCTTGACTAAAATTATTGCTGTCTCTTTCTGTTCTCTCGTGATGGAAAATGACAGGTATAGACTTAAATTATTTAAGTCGTGATTTTGGCAACTACGAATTGCTGCCATTGTCACATGCTCTTATAAATACATACATATAACATACATACATATAATCACGCCTTTATCCCTAATGGGGTAGGCAGAGCGTACACGACCTAAACAAAGGTCGTTCCGCCACGTCCTACAAAGTTTTGAGGGTTATTTAAGATAGATTTGTAGGTATATGCTGTAGTGACAGGTTGTCAGCCTGTCGCCTAAATTGCAATATACAGAAACCCTCGGATCCCTTAGCTGGTTTTTACAGCATGCCCGGGAGGAAATGCAGCTGGCACATTCTACGTTTTTCTCTCGTTCCCAGTCCAGCATGGAAGTAAGTAGGCTCTTATAAATAACTGTTTAATATGATATCTATACCATGGTCATACAGAGCCCGATGGTGTAGTGGATAGGGCCGCTGCCTCCTGAGCGGGAGGTCGTGATTCGAATCCCACCACGTACCAATGTGTTTTTCGGTTTTCGAATTTCATATGTACGTTTATTCGGCGCTTTTTTCGTGCTTTGGAAGGCACGTTAAGCCATTGGTCCCGGTTAATATCGTTTAATACCGTAGATATTAGTCGTTAAACCATTTCAGAGGCCATTGGCGGCTTGAAAACTCTGACCTAATCTAGGATTGGGTCTGGTTTCCCTTCTGGGTTGCAGAGGTCAGATGGCAGTCGCTCTGTGTAAAAACCACTACTCTCGTTCAATCCCCTAGATTAGGTAGCCGACCCCGTAAGATACGGGATAAGGCTAGGGAGATGATGATGATGTACGTTTATTCGGCGCTTTTTTCGTGCTTTAGAAGGCACGTTAAGCCGTTGGTCCCTGTTAATATCGTTTAATACAGTAAATATTAGTCGTTAAGCCATGTCAGAGGCCAGTGCTAAGCATTGGTGGCTTAAAAACTCTGACCTAATCTAGGATTGGGTCTGGTTTCCCTTCTGGGTTGCGGAGGTCAGATGGCAGTCGCTCTGTGTAAAAACCAGTACCCTCATTCAATCACCCAGATTAGGTAGCCAACCCCGTGAGAGACGGGATAAGGCTAGGGAGATGATGATGGTCATACAGACTACATGATTAAAACGAAGACTTATATGATAACTTACCACCTTGTTTGTGCCCCACAGTGCTGTAAGCGCCCACAACTCGGGTCCTGCCCTGGTGCGTCGCTTCGTGGAGGTGACTCACGGCTGCCGAGCCACGTGCCCCCACCCTCGAGCTGCTCCCAACCTTGCGGCAGTAGCCCTGGCAGCATTGGACGACCACTATCGAGAACAGTCTTCGCCGCATGTCTGTGATGATAAGGAGGACGAGGTGCTGTGCTTTGCGGATATCTTGGTGCACATGTAAGTTCGATACTTACATTATTTTTGCCATTTGGCTTTTTAGAGGTGACATAATGCCGTCTGCCCTCCCACTAAGTTTGTGATATCTTGATGTACAAGAGAGATGATCAGACAATCCCGTGGTTTTGAGATATACCATGTTTATACGGAAGAAAACGTTGGTTAAATTACCATAATTCTTTGCATTGTTTAGTCTACACGAGACAAGAAAACTCACAGAAACCAAAGGGCTCAAAATCTATACATATACATAATCACGTCTTTATCCCTAATGGGGTAGGCAGAGCGTAAACGACCTAAACAAAGGTCACTCCGCCACGTCCGACAAAGTTTTGAGGGTTATTTAAGATAAATTTGTAGGTATATTGCTATAGTGACAGGTTGTCAGCCTATCGCCTAAATTTCAATAAAGAAAAACCCTCGGATCCCTTAGCTGATTTTTACAGCATGCCCGGGAAGAAATGCAGCTGGCACATTCTATGTTTTTCTCTCGCTTCCAGTCCAGCATGGGAGCAAAATCTAAGCCATATTATCATTACAGGTGTGAATACGAAGACTGGCTGGTGATAGTCGCAGGAGTCCTGCAACCCGTTCCCTTCTGCGGCAGCACCTTGCAATGCCCTAGAGTAGCCAAGCGCCTGGGCAATGTGCTCCACGCAATATCTGGTGACCCTCGATGCGCGGTGCACACCTGTATCGCGCCAGCCAGGGCTGCGAGACCGTCCCCGCCATCTTGGCTGAGATCTGCTGCTCCGTCGGATCCGTTGCTGGCCTTGCCTAGCGCGGAATTGGCACAACTTTGGGGAGACATGGTAATTATGATTTATTAGTAGTCTATAGCCAACTTTTTAACTGCCTCCGTGGTCTAGCGGTCTGAGCCATGGGCTCTCGACCCGGAGGTCCCGGGTTCGATTCCCGGCGGGGGACAATGACTTTGTGTTGTTGTTTCTAGTTTGGTTAGAACATTGCAGGCTGATCACCTGATTGTCCAAAAAATAACTTGATCCATGCTGTCGGATGGGCATGTAAATAGTCGGTCCTGCGCCTGATTTCTCTCTGGTCGTGTCAGTCAATCTGTCCCATCAGAATAAGAGATTGTAGGAATAGAGAGTGCACCTGTGTGTAGCGCAAACACTTGGGCACTAAAAACAAGTCCCGCGCAGTTGGCTGATCTCCGGGAGATTGGCCGCCATCACCGAAAATCGGTGGGAGGACTATTATTATAGCCAAGCGCTGCTATCCTATCTTGGCCTATGATGATGGATGAGAGATTGGGCCGTGTTCTTCATGAGTTAGCTGGTGATCATTGATCAAATAATTTTGGTCAAAGCTCCTTCAGAGTATGCCATTTCACTTTACAAAGTGATGAACAGCCACAGAGGTATGCTCTCTGCTTTGTGTAGGTAAACAGCTGACGAAAGCTTTCGAATTACGTAACAGGAATATTACAAAGACCGTAGACATTTGCTACGGCGTAGCTCAAAATAAATATTTTAATAAGAAATAACTTATATAACACGTTAAATCCAGATAGATTTGAATATAAATTCGATAATTTGCCAGAGCGTTTAACGCCTCGTAAGGGATAAAGGCGTGATTTATGTATGTATGTATGTATGTATAATTTGCCAGTCAAATAAAAATATGTTGTATTTATGTTTTAGGTTGGAAGTCTAATGAATTGCTGTCTGAAAAGAAAGAGTTTCCTGCAGAGCATGAGTAAACAGCTGCCTGATTTTGTCATAGTCGCCTTAACTGAGCACGTAAGTATTTCCTTCTTACTTCTCTCTTCTAACTTCCACGCTGGACTGGGAGCGAGAGAAAAACATAGAATGTGCCAGCTGCATTTCCTCCCGGGCATGATGTATAAACCAGCTAAGGGAATCGAGGGTTTCAGTATATTGCAATTTATAAATCTATCCTAAATAACCCTCAAAACTTTGTCAGACGTGGCGGAACGACCTTTGTTTAGGTCGTTTACGCTCTGCCTACCCCATTCGGGATGAAGGCTTGATTATATGTATGTATGTATGTAAGTATTTTTTATAGTTCAACCGAGGATCAAATAGCTCAATTAAATAAGACTAAGTATAAAGTTAATATTGCTCGTTATACCTGTATCATCTTGTTAGTACATACGTACATAAAATCACGCCTTTATCCCTTACAGGGTAGGCAGAGCGTAAATAGCTACGTCTGACGAAAATTAAGGAAATATTTAGATTGTAATGTGTTCTGCTGTAGTAACAGGTTGTCAGCCCATCGCCTAAATTACAATACACTGTAACCCTCGAATCCCTTTTGCTGATTTCTACAGCATGCCCGGGAGGAAGGGCAACTGGAACAGTTTTTCTATCTCTCCCAGTCCAGCATGGAAGAAATCTTCCATTTTTTCTCTATCTTGTTACTATGTTTGCTAAATAATAGTAATAGGATTTTATTCCAGAACAATGTCCATATTACAAGAAATAAATTAATAAAATTAGGGTCAGTCATTCACATTACATTACATTTCATTAAATAAAATAAACATGTTAAAATAAATTAAACAAAAATAAATCGAGTTACGTTATAGAAAACATGCTTTGAGCTAATTGAGCTAAATACCTTCCTTTTCAAGAGCCTGCTGCCTTAGAATCTCTCTGCTTCATGCTGGCTTATTTAACCATAAAGTCAAAGTTACGAGTTATGACCTCAACACTCATAAAATCGTCATGCTAGAATGTATGCTTGCTAAATAACTACTTTCTTTTCCCCACAGCCTGCTGCCTTAGAATCGCTCTGCTTCATGCTGGAGTGGGAGGTGGCTAGCGGGGAACAGACTCAGCTGGAGATGATCGCGGCTCTGCAAGCCACGGAGCTGGGGCAGCGGTACTACAGAGAGCTGTGCGTCAGACAGCAGAACCTGCAGAGATTGGTAAGCTCATACTTTACTGTACCAGTCTACAAAGAAGAAGAATAATTCTTTAGGCTTTTAGTTCAAATGTAGAATATTTAGTAGGTAGATGTTCAAGTATATCTTCTATTTTATTTATTTATTTTACAGTTTATTGTACACAGAACAATTACATAGGAATCAAGACACAACAGGTACTGCTTATTTCTAAAATGAAATGCCTTACAGCAGACCTAAGAAGTGAGATAGCATAAAACGTAGAGATAAGACGTGCACAATAAGAATACAAATTAGGTACATGAACAGTAAATAAGGATATACCTACTTAAATTTACTATACTACGATTATACAATAACTAAATAAATTCTTCTACCTTTGTTTAGTTACATGCTCAACAATCCTCGCCAACGCAATCACCGTTGCACAGGGCGAAAATATTATGACTTGTACCAGTCTACAAAGAAGAAGAATCATTCTTTAGGGTTTTAGTTAAAATGTAGAATATTTGGTCGGTAGATGTTCAAGTATATCTGCTACCTTTGGTTAGTTACATGCTCAATAATCCTCGCCAACGCAATCACTGTTGCACAACACTGGGCGAAAATATTATGACTTGTACCAGTCTAGAAAGAAGAAGAATAATTCTTTAGGTTTGTTCAAATGTAGAATATTTAGATGTTCAAGTATATCTTTTCCCTTTGGTTAGTTACATGTTCAATAATCCTCGCCAACGCAATCACCGTTGCACAACACTGGGCGAATACATCACGACTTTGTTACCAGTCAATACGAAGAAGAAAAATAATAATTCTTTTAGGCTTTAAGCACATCTCGGACACTCCTAACTATCATGTCATTTTGGTCACACATCGACAGACGGCATGTTGAACTTGGCGTGCGTTGGTGTGCGTGTTATAAGGGTTGACAAAATTGGTTATACCGGTCATAATCACCACTTGATTAATCTGGGTCTTGCTTAAACCAACGTTTTAAAGTAGTTCACTGTAACTGAAAAGTTAGAATAGATTAGGTTGCATATTTTGTATGAATTTACTTACCGTCTCGCATCACTGTGGAATCTAAGAAAGTTCCTATTGGAGTCATATCTTGTGGTAGAAAGACATCCGTACACGGAACACGACATAACCATATTTGGAACACAACACTTTATTACTATTAATATTCCCTTACACTGGGAAATATGCGCGCGCCATACCCGCTAAGCGTACGCTCAATGTGGCCCACAATCCGGCGCGGAGTGTGACGTATGTCGGACTGGGGAAGGGAGGTGAATGTCCATTCTGTATGTAGTACTATTATATATTCTGTGCTTTAAGTTCAAATGTAGACCCATTTAGTCGGTACATTTTCAAGTATATGACTAGTTAGTCCAAAGTCGACAAGGCTAAGATCATTTACATCAAACAAAAATGAGTTCGTCTTCATTGGCTTTATGCATTTAATAAAAGATATATTTGAAACATCGAGGATCAAATGTATGTGATTCAAAAATCTGCACCAATTACCTATCTGCAGCACATCCTTGTTCCTTGCCATGTACCTATAGATAAAATAATATACCTTTCTTTCCCCAGCAGTCGGAAGGCGGTCCGAAGCAGCTAGCGCTGCCGGTGCGGGCCACTGACGCTGACGTGGAGGCTCTGCTGGAGACGGGCGCGCTCGGCAACCTCGAGTGTCTCTCGCTGGCCTTCACCAGCGTCACCAGCGCGTGTGCTCACCACCTTATCAAGGTACCTAATTAATCTGAGAGCTGTCTATGTGGTTCAACTGTCTGCCTCCATGGTTCAATTGTTGATAGTTGATGTGGTTGACAACTTGACAGGTATACCTCTATAGGCCAAATCACTATCACTACATAATATCAAACTAAGTCGCTTTCTCTGTCCCTATATCCCTATGTATGCTTAGATCTTTAAAACTACGCAACGGATTTTGATGCGGGCTCTTTTAATGGATAGAGTGAAAGATTCAAGAGAAAGGTTTATATGTATAATACATGCAAAAAATAGTAGAAAAACACTGATAATTTCCGTGCGAATCCGGGGCGGGTCGCTAGTATAAGATAAGAGAAAATATACTTTATTGCACATAAAAGACACAAGAGATAATAAAATTAAATGAAGAAAATAGTGGTACAAATAGGCGGCATTATTGCTAAGCAGCAATTTCTTACAGGAAACCTTAGGGCACAGGAAAATAAAAGTTGAACTAGTGGGCTGGTATACATTTCAGGAAATATATTGTACTAGGGACCCGCCCCGGCTTCGCACGGAACTTATCAGTGTTTCTCTACTATATTATGCATGTATTATACATATAAACCTTCCTCTTGAATCATTCTATCCATTAAAAGAAACCGCATCAAAATCCGTTGCGTAGTTTTAAAGATTTATGCATACATAAGGATATAGGAACAGAGAAAGCGACTTTGTTTTATACTATGTAGTGATACGCCCCTGTGGCCAATATGTAATTATAATTATAAAAATATGTGTAATTTATCTATGAATATTAATATTTATTTATTTTTCTATTGATTTAAATAATATTTATATATTTTTACTAATATATAACTAATAAGCCGGCTACTCTCAAATGTTCTTTCTAATTAGCGTAATTAACCCTGCCACAGGCTTGATTGTCTATTAGGGTTGTTACTATCTACCACATACAAATTTTGTTAACGCTTGTTTTTAGTTACATTTATAAATTGTGGTTAAAATGTAATGCTGTTTTTGTTTCATTGTATGTAAAAATAAAAAATAATAAATAAATGTGGTCAAATATGTGCCTCTGTGGTCCAACTATCTTCCTTTGTGTGCTAACTGCCTCTATTGATCTTAAGGACTCGTTCCTTACAAACATTATCTACTAGATTTGTCGGATTAATAAAGCTACTAAGTTAATTTTCTACCATCCATTTTCTAATTCAAGTAAAATACAAAGATCATGTTAAAATAGGTGTAGATTTGACATTTTCTGACACCGTCCCGAAATAGACTTGGCTGAATACCCTTTTAATACCCATGATTTCCACTACGCCCAACTTAGTTCCACAACTCAAAGTAGTTTCAAACTTGCCCTGCTCTATGTTAACCCCTGACCTTTCACCCCGGACTGTAACTCTTTACTAGGCAGAGCATCAGAAAATTATCATTGCTTTTGAAACTTAGTGCGGGTAGATAAGGTTCAAATTTAGGTGGCAACATATTTGCCACTACTGCCTTATAAAGGACCCGCATAGCCTAGTTGGCAGTGCATCTGCCTGCTACGCAGAGGGTCCCGGGTTCGATTCCCGGCCGAGCATACATTTGAATGATAAATTTAAATGTCAGTTTTAAATTTAAATGGGTGTTCTTTGAGGTTGTTTCTGTGTATGTCCATGGCACCCCGATACAGGGAATCCTAGTGGGGGCAGGGAATCCTAATGAGTGTGATCGTTTTTTTTTTTATGCTGGACTGGGAGCGAGAGAAAAACATAGGATGTGCCACCTGCATTTCCTCCCAGGCATGCTGTAAAAGCCAGCTAAAGGATCCGAGGGTTTCAGTATATTGCAATTTAGGCGATGGGCTGACAACCTGTCACTACCAGCAATATACCTACAACAAAACTTTGTCAGACGTGACGGAACTACCTTTGTTTAGGTCGTTTACGCTCTGCCTACCCCATTAGGGATAAAGGCATGATTATATGTATGTACATGTTTTTTTAAACCCGTTTATTGTATTGTTGCAGCTACCCTCACTGCGCTACTTGAACTTATGGGCGACTAAGTTTGGAGACAGCGGCGTGGAGCTGATCGCTGAGCATCTGCCGCAGCTGCAGGTCCTCAATCTGTGCGAGACTCCGGTCTCTGATAAAGGCATAGAGGCTCTATCTGGTAAGGATTTTTTTTTATACACGATCCAAGACTGTAACTGTTTCCATTGTAAAATCCCCGATAGAAACAGACGTGATTTTATGAATTAGTTCGTTGTTGTAATAATCAGTGTTGCCTTTTGGGAAAAACTCTTTAGCCCTTTCACATCACTGCAGCACACATGTGCATATTGTGTAAACTACTTTGATTTATGTGTTTGTTTTATTGTATGTGGACTGCCGCGATACAGGCTTGACCTAGTGCGGAGTTCTAAGGAAACTCTGTGTCTGTAAATCCTTTTTTGGCAAATAAACGTTTTTATTTTTAATTTATTTTTTATTTTTATGTGTCTTTTTATATTTGCGAAATGTACATGTGTTTTGTAGACATGAATAAAACGCTTTATCTATCTACGTAGGTAGCTGAGGTCTTCCATGCTGGACTGGGAACAAAAGAAAAACATAGAATGTGCCAGCTGCATTTCCTTCCGAGCATGCTGTAAAAACCAGCTAAGGGATCCGAGGGTTTCAGTATATTGCAATTTAGTCGATGGGCTGACAACCTGTCACTACAGTAATATACCTACAAATATATCTTAAATAACCCTCAAAACTTTGTCAGACGTGGCGGAACGACTTTTGTTTAGGTCGTTTACGCTCTACCTACCCCATTAGGGATATAGGCTTGATTATATGTATGTATGTATGTAGGTAGCTGAACAATTGCTTCTCTTTATCCAGGTCTATCAAGCTTGCGTCGGCTGAACCTGAACAGCACGAAGCTATCCGAGCGAGCATTCGAGATCCTCCGCGAGCGGCTGCCCCATCTCCAGGAGTACGACATCCGGTACACGGAGGCCTGGTGACAGGCGCAGCCGCGCGCGCACCGCTCGCACTTTAGACACGCACGATCTCAAATTACCAGTCTAGTGAATAAGGTGAAATGCCACAAACGCTCCGAGTGACTGTCTCGCGAGACAATGTTGAGAAGCTCTAGATTCCAGTGTGCTATAGATTTAAGATGTTCGAATACCAAACGGAGATAATTTTAATGCTATATTAATACGGAGCTATTTCGAAGACTGCGCAAACTGCTTAGACGTCGAAACTAAACAACTTTATAAAAGTTTCCTAAAACAATGTTTTTTGGGTAATTGTTTAAGAAGTTTGCTTTGCGCAATGTCTCCGAAATAGCCCTTTCTGTTATTGTAAATATTTCGTGTTTGTTTGAGTCTCGTCGATGTGAAAACTTCGGTCACATGGCGATTGTATGATAATGATTTGTGGCATCGTGTGGAAAACCTATTTATTTAGTAGTAAAATGTTATATTTATGGAGATGTACACAGGATAGTATTAAACTTTATTTACTTAAAAATACGCTTAAACTGTTAGTATTGTTTACTGTAGAATAATTAAGGACTTTGGGCTGTGAGGAAAGAACCAACACTCGAGATATTCGATTGAAGCACTATACTACGTTGGCGTGCTGTTATATTCTATCGTTTACTAAGTACGTTCGTCTTGTAATGAGTCTAGCACAATTTCATCACTTAAGTGTGTATATCTAGTTGTTAAGTTTAATATCATATTTATAGAAAATAATTTGAGGTGACTATATAAGCTAAGTGGCGCTCCCATCAGTAAAAAAATCATAACTCGCTAAAAACACAACAAATCGAAAATCCGGTGATAGTTACAAAGATAATTTAGAACCTTATATTTTAGCGATTCGTAGGTCTTTGTAGTAACAGGAAAAAAATGGGAATAACGGCAATTACTACAACGAACTACGAATCGCTAATGTATAAGGTTCTAAATTATCTTTATTACTATTACTTGTGTCTGTTGGACCAGATTTTCGATTCACTGCGTTTTTAGTGAATTATGTTTATTTTAATGATGGGGGCGCAACTTAGGCCGCATTTCGTACTCGAAACTAAAATACTGTGTGAAGATTTGTATGTTTATGTCAGGCTATATTGAAATCAGTTTACTCTTCTGGATGCGATGACGTAAGACCGGATCACAAAACTGCCATGGAACGTTGTATCGCACAAATCTTTATTAATCTCTTGAATATAATCTTCCGCGATTAAGAATAAATAACAGTGCCAGGTTGACGTAGACACAATTTAAAGGATTGTGTCAGGATTACCCTTATATATGTTGTGTCGCAGACCAAATCGGTATATCAATCGGTATACCAATATATTTAACCATAGTTCTCATCACGTCAATTCCTAGCTTTGTTTCGACCACGGGTTTCGAACCTAAAGCTGTGACTCCTACTCTCAAAAAAATCCAAAAAAAATACCCCCGCGGGGTAGAGGTGAAGGGAAATGTTTGAGGGCAGGAGTCACAGCTTAACTCAGAACGTACCGTATATATTAATGAGCGTAAAAGATTGCATACAGCCCTAGAAATATAATAAGGTTCACTTTAAACTCGCTAATAGTACCTACCGTTGTAAAATGTTAAATAATTAAATATGAGCACACTTTATTCATAAGGCCAACAGCTGTAAGACTCGTTGTTATTTTACTCTTTGACAATATGTACCAAAAGATAAATAATAGATACATAAGCACGAGTGAGTAGGTATGATATGTATGTGAAGTTGATGTTATTCAAGTAAGTGTTTTAAAGAGGTACAAGACTTATCCACTGTGTGAAGTATGCGAGTTTTTAATAAAAGTACTTTCAATTATGTTTGGTTTTATTGTGTTCCGCTGCGGCCTGAATCCCCTTATCGCGAACAAGCAATTATATTATGACCGATAACTTAGAAATACGAGGTTTACGCCACTGTTAAGAACTGGAACTGAACAGAAAAGTGATTGAAGAATTCGCCATGCAGAAAAATGTTTTTATAATAAAAAAATTAATTAATCCGTGAAAGTTACCCATAGTAAAGTCACATTTCAATTAATCAAAAAATAACCATCATACTGCCTCTATGTGGAAGGTTGTTTTACATACATACATAACGTCACGCCTCTTTCCCGGAGGGGTAGGCAGAGATCACATCCCTCGACTTGCTACGGTCCTTGCAAACTTCTTTCGCTTCATCTACATTCATCAATCTTTTCATGCACGCTCGTCGGTTTAGGGTACTCCTGACCTGACCTTTCTCTAGAACGTCCCTGATTTGGTCGCGGTACGTTCGTCGAGGTCTTCCCCTTCCGTTCCCACTCACGCTCGCCATATATATCTGTTTACCTAATCAGCTTTCATCCGTCCTCTCAACATGACCAAACCACCTAAGCATTCCTTTTTCTATACCTGTCACTATATCCTCTTTCACACCACAACATTCTCAACTATTCTCACTAGTTCAACTTTTTTATTTTCCTGTACCCTAAGGTTGCCTGGAAGAAATTGCTGCATAGCAATAAGGCCGCCTATTTGTACTACTATTTGTTTCATTTAATTTTATTTTCTCTTGTGTCTTTTCTGTGCAATAAAGTATATTCTTATCTTATCTTATCTTATTCTCTCAACGGTTGTTTTACGGACAAGAAAAACCCGCAAGTAATTTACTAAGGAATATATTTTGAGTAACTTTAATACTATGTGTATGATACATAATAATTCTCAATTTTTCCACACTTCATCCCATTAAAATTTTATGATTCATTTGTCGTGGCGTCGTTTCATCTCATATAATATAAACATAACCCCGTAGATAAACAACACATTTTAAAATAGCATATAACAGTTAATACATGCCCAGTATAAACTAAAATAAGAATAGATTGCATCAAGAGTCATACCTTGTGGTTACGGAAATTATTTATATTTGATAATAAGCCGCGACAAAGATTACACTAAACATACCCCGCGGGGCAGAGAAGGGAAGGAAATGTTTGTGAAACTCTTACCCTCTAAGCCTTAATAATTTATATATTTTTTTGTATTTATTTATTATCATATTACACAGGTACTAAGCAGTAGTTAGTTAAATATGATGCTCAAAATGTTCGATCATAGTCCCCGATAGAAAGAAGACTAATTTTTTTTTCTACCGTGTATGTTAATTACCTCTATATCACTGGGGTACTGGACATTTTTATAATTTTATCGGAAGATTCTATTATTTAAGTAGAGATTCAGATATTACTCCGGTTCCCACAAGGTATAATCTTGTGGAATTAATTTATTCAGGATGGTGCACAACTAAGTACCGTTGGGGTGTTTGTGTACTCATCCATATTAGATTCGTATCCAATTCGTATCAAGAACAAATCCAAGTGAAATGTGCACAGGCCGTCATACAATCACTTGGAAGGCCAAATCGGATACCAATTGGATACGAATCTAATATTCATGAGAGCAAACGTCCTTATACACGATGCGGTCGGCAAGTGTCAGAATGTCTAGGAATGTCCTTCGTCACGCATCACCCTGTATATTATTAAAACTATTAATCGTACAAACAACCACAGATAAAGCTATTCTACAAGAGATTGTTTATGTCTTTGTATATTTTCAATGTGTGTATGCCTCCATGGAATAAGTTGAAATTTTGAGGCTTGCTCATGTTCTAGGTTTGCAACAAAATCGTTTCGTAAAAAAACAAAATATACAAAATCGCACAACAAGTGCTTTCTGAAACACAGATTTTTTTATACAACCTCACAGAAAATGTTACTTTTGAACTAAATGTATAGCAGCTAAATCTGTGGCTCTTGCACATAGATTTACTTAATTTAATTTGAAACTAAATTAAAAATACGAAATAGTAATTAATGAAAGGAATTAAGAATAACTTACAGTTATATATTAAAGATAGAATCAGTGCATCTTGCCTAGATATGGCCATCTTCATAAATTGGACTAAGCTCAGTCAACCAACAAAGCATTTTTTTAATAAATTTACTTTCGTATGCGTAGATGTACTTCTAGAACAAGTAGTTACTCTGTGATTAGTAGTTACACAAAACACATTAGTGTGACGGTGACGATACTAGCCAAGTGGCGAACCAATTAGTTAACAAAACATTATTAACTAACAACGCAGTGAATTGAAAATCCGATCGAACAGACACAGTAATATAGTTATTAAGATAATTAAAAATCTTATAAAATACGACACGAAATTGCCGTTATTCGCAATCTTTCTTCCTGTTACTACAACGATCTATGAATCGCTAATTTATAAGGTTTTAAATGATCTTAATTACTATAACTTCATTCTGTTGGATCGGTTTTTTGAATCACTGCGTTATTAGCGAATTGTGTTTTTTTCTAATGGGGGCGCCACTTGGCTAGTATCGTCACCTTAATATGTTTAATGTGTAAATTTGTATCACCTTATTTTAAGTAAATGTGATTTCACAGTGACCTAAACATTAAGACTTTTATCGATTTAATTGTATTTAGTGACTACATTCCATTTCTCATAACTGAATAAATTATTTTTCATTCTTGGGCATACTCAAAGTTAGCTGTAATTCCTTTCAATATATTAGATCACCTATTTATAGTTAAAATTAACTAGGACAATTTACAACTAAGCATATTCATATTTTAACCAACATAATTTACCTGTGAACGCATCTGATTCAGTATAAAATGTATAAGAATTTTAAAGTGTTACCAAAAGATACAATAAATATACATACATATTATAATTTACATAATACTTCTTACATAATAATTAAATAGTACGACACATAAAACCTGATAATAAATTTAAAGCACAGGCAAAGACTTCACAAATACTATACAAATAAAAAGCAGAAATGTATTTTAGACTGTGTTAAAAAATACATAATTTATCTATTTACCTTTCACTATAACAGGTTAATGTACACATGCAGTCATCTAACATTTATCAGATTTCAAGTGAAAACACATTTTGTGCCGTAAAACAGTTCGCGTCAGTATCCACATAGCTAGCCTGCAGTAGGACATTAAAATTTTAACCAGAAACGAGAACCTGCGAATTTCCTTCTATCTCAAAACATCAAAATCGTCATGGAACAGAATTAATACTGTATCGGATACTGCCTGTAAACAATAAAAAAATCGAAGCATCATAATTTCTGTACACTGTCTCGTATGCATAAACATCGATTCACAACAAAATCGTTGGAAAACATTCACTGAAACGGACAATTTTCCGATACCGAGAGTTCATTTCGCTATTGGAGTGTCGATGGCGATTGGCGAGGGTCGGTTTACCACGGCAGCTGCCGCTATTTGGTGAAGGCGGCGAACACGGCCCACATGATCTCGCAGGCGTCGGGCCGCATGGCCTCCGCCTCGAAGTCCAGGTCGAGCAGCGCGCGCACCCGCCGGGTCGCCAGCTCGTAGTCCTCGTCCGAGAGCGGCGCGAAGGCGTTCTCCAGCACGTCAGCTGAGTGGGCCAGCATCAGCAGCGCCAGCGAGCGCTTGTCGGCGTGCGCCACGTCGGTGATCGAGCGCCGTAGAGCCGCTTCTTGCACCTGCAACCCACACCACGTGCCCATTTAGTGTTACAGTCTTCTTCTTTCTACCCAATAGTTACCTACCCACTAAGCTCAATCGCAATTGTTTGTTTTGTTTTGCTAGCTTTGTTCGCAACCATAACCCTGTTTGTGTATTTTAAAATATTTATTTTGTATATGTTTCTCATATAAGTGAATTTATGTATTCTTTTTGAAAAATAAAGATTTCTTTAACCGTTCTTTCATTCTGTGTTGCGGAGTCGACGAATGATCGGATTCGCTAGTTTCTAGGACTATATCTCATTCATTTTCAATTCTCTCAATACTAACGCCGATTTTGTAAGGCAAAAAATATCTCTTAAAAACGAATGTGGGTATAGAAGAGCACTATCTTTCACCACGGATGACGTTAGACGACTAAAGAAAAAATCTAGGGAAACGATTGTCGTAAAAAGCAAAGTTTTCAAGAATTCTTTATTTCTTTTTATACTCCTACGAGTTCTGACATAGTCCGGCATACATTAGAGATGTTACGGGTAATGTCCGACGGCTGGAGAATCTTAAGATTACCCGGGTAGACTTAAGATTATCCAACCCTATAATAATATAATGTCCGATATCTCATTAATTTTGATTCAGATATAGGACATTACTCAGGAGACTTGGATATTTTTAAGACTATCCAGCGCAGGCTGGTTCGATGTAGTACATGTTTTGAGCACGTGACAAAACGCGGGGCGCATGTAATGAGTATGTATCTATGTCCGTACATATCTCATTCCCACGGGCAAACATGTTTAGCCACGGGTTAAACCGCGGGGCGGAAAGCTAGTTTAATATAATGAATGCGAAAGTTTGGATGTTTGTTACTCTATCACGCTTCAACGACAGGACGGATCCGGATGAAACTTGACACACATTATATGTTAGGTCCTGGAATATAACATATATGCATACATATAATCACGCCTTTATCCCTAATGGGGTAGGCAGAGCGTAAACGACCAAAACAAAGGACATACACCACGTCTGACAAAGTGTTGAGGGTTATTTTAGATAGATTATTATTAGGTATTTTTTTTTTAATTCTTTTATGTTGCTGTAGTGACAGGTTGTCAGCCCATCGCCTACATTGCAATATACTGAAACCCTCGGATCCCTTAGCTGACTTTTACAGAATACCCGGGAGGAAATGCAGCTGGCACATTCTAAGTTTTTCTCTCGATCCCAGGCCAGCATGGAAGTTAACATGGAATATAACAGGTTTACTAAATCTTAATTTCCACGGAAAAACTCATTTTACGCGGGTGGAAAGCTAGTATGACATAAACATAATTGTAATAAAAAATTTGCTTCCATGCCGTTTACTTATCCACCTTCCTTTCCCAGAAATACTAAAACAATCTGTAGAAGAAAGAGAGAAGGGTTTCTATAAATTATAACCAAAGATTATTCTTTCTAAAATGAAACTGGTCAGATGTGGAAAAAAACTCCCTACATGAGTTCGTTGACGCTCTTCCAACCACATAAGTAGGTGTGACTCTACTTGTGTAAAAAATATTTCCATAACGGTCGTACTTCACCGCTGATTTCCATACCCTAGGCTAGACAAAGACTTAGGATGCTTTTTACCGCGGGAATCATGACTTGATTGTTTTTGTGTTTCCCATGAGAAAACACATTTAGATGTAGGTAAAACTGCTCGGTAACCGTTTCAAGCTCTAAAACGACACAACATCAGACATTACCCAGCCAGCGCTGCATAATCTTCAGACTACCCAAACCTACTAGATAATGTCCGATATCTGAATCAAAATGAATGATATATACATACATACATAAAATCACGCCTTTATTCCTAACGGGGTAGGCAGAGCATAAAACGCCTCGTGAAAGGCGCTTTCGCCACGTCTGACAAAAAATGAGGAAAATTTTAGATTGTAATATGTATTGCTGTAGTGATAGGTTGACAGCCCATCGCCTTAATTACAATATACTGTAACCCTCGAATTCCTTTTGCTGACTTCTACAGCATGCCCGGGAAGAAGGGCAGCCGGAACATTCTATGTTTTCCTATCTCTCCCAGTCCAGCATGGAAGAATGATATATCCACAGAGATATCAAATATTCAGTCAGATAAAGGCGTGATTATATGTATGTATGTATGTATATCAAATATTATCCAGGAGGCTTGGATAATCTTAAGACTACCCGGGTAATCTAGAAACTATCCAGCCTTCGGACATTGTCTGTCACATGGACATGGAGTGCATAATACCTCTTGCTGTCACCTGCAGAAATGATTGATCCTGAACGGAACTTCTAACTTGGATAGTGTTTGCATTGCAACTAGTAAGTCGAATCTTATTAAAAACACGACAATGTTGCACATACATACGTCATCATCTTCCAGCCTGGGGTCAGCTACCTTACCCCATGGGATTGCACGAGGGTACTGGTTTTTCCACAGAGCGACTGCCATCTGACCTCCGCAACCCAGAAGGGAAACCAGACCCAATCCTAGATTAGGTCAGAGTTTTCAAGCCGCCAATGATTAGCACTGGCCTCTGATATGGCTTAACGACTAATATCTACGGTATTAAACGATATTAACCGGGACCAACGCCTTAACGTGCCTTCCGAAGCACGGAAAAATCGTAAGCGAATAAACGTACATATGAAATTCCAAAACCGAAAAACACATTGGTACATGGTGGGATTCGAACCATGACCTTCCGCTCAGGAGGCAGCGGCCCTATCCACTACACCATTGGGCTCTCCATCGGGTTGCACATACATACGTCTCATAAAATAAATAATTTATTTCTAAAACACAATCTTTCTATTTTATGGTCTGAAGAATAGAATAGTTAGAGAGATAACTACGTTTTTATGATTCATATGAATTAGGTTGTTATGAATGCTTATCATAATTTCAAAACAGTGATATCCTGCATTATAGTTTAGATTACTATGAATATCATCCATTCATAGCCAGTTCATAGTCTAAATTACTTACTATTAAAATATCTACATAATACTTCCATGCTGGACTGGGAGCGAGAGAAAAATATAGAATGTGCCAGCTGCATTTCCTCCCGGGCATGCTGTAAAAACCAGCTAAGGGATCCGAGGGTTTCTGTATATTGCAAATTAGGCGATAGGTTGCCAACCTGTCACTACAGCAATATACAAATCTATCTTAAACAACCCTCAAAACTTTGTCAGTCGTGGCGAATCGACCTTTGTTTAGGTCGTTTACGCTCTGCCTACCCCATTAGGGATAAAGGCGTGACTAGATGTATGTATGTATGATTGATGATTGACATAATTATTCTTTTCAATGTGTAAAATGTGTGATAAATTTCCATCTATGAACAGGTTCATATAATATGAAAGAAAGAAAATAATAAGTTTGTTTCTGGCAGGTCTATTACTCTACCAACTGAGCTACCGAAACGGTAGTGGGACTGACGAATTTATCATAGCATTTCTTATGTATACGTCATGTACTTCATATTCATGAAATAAAAATAGCATTATGAATGCTAAAAATCCTTTAAAATAATCTGAACAGGTTTTTAAGGGAAATCAACAGATAACAAAAAATGTTTTACCTTCTTAACTAAGCGGCATTTAACCACATTGTCAGTCAGTGGATGTGTGGTCATGTCAAACAGCAGGAAGTTCTGTTTCTCAGTAGTTAGGACTCCTTTTTCAACGAGATTTTTCGCCAGCCTCTCTCGCACATTCTTCAATTGATATTTGAGTTTCATAGGATTCCATGTTTCTCCTGAAAAGTAGAAAAGATAAGGATATTCAGAATAATTATATGTGACTCAATCATAAAATATTCTAGCTTATTTAAATTTAAAAAGAATTAATGCAGTTGAACAGTATTATAAGCAAGGTCAAACTGCAAAATTACATTACAGATTCATGGTTGAAGCTTGAACTTGATAAAAGAATATTGTCAAAATAACAAAAACATCTCAAAAAGTAATATTTTTGAAACAAGTTCTTTATCAGAGCCTCTTATAACCTAGTTGGATTAAAAATAAAAACATCATTAATGTATCATTAATCAGTCGCAGACTATATAAATTTATAGTAACATACCTATTCAATAAAAATATGATTAAAAAACAGGATACAAAACTTACCGCTTAAGTATTCTATCCAACTCTGCACTGATTCTGGTGGGTCGGTGCCGACCATGTGTTTCAAAGCCTCGTCAAGAAGAACATCTCCAGTGGGAGTTTCTGGAAACAAATTGTTATGCTGTTTATGATACTATTCTCCAGCAATCTTGGTTTCTGAAAATGTCTACTAAATAATGGCTGACTAGAAAAACAAATGCGCCACACTAATCATCTCCCTAGCCTTATCCCGTATCTCACGGGGTTGGCTACCTGGGATTGAACGAGGATACTGGTTTTTACACAGAGCGACTGCCATCTGACCTCTACAACCTAGAAGGGAAACCAGATCCAATCATAGATTAGGTCAGTTTTTAAGCCGCCAATGCTTAGCACTGGTCTCTGACATGGCTTAACGACTAATATCTACAGTGTCAAACTATATTAACCGGGACCAACGGCTTAACGTGCCTTCCGAAGCACGTAAAAAGCGCCGAATAAACGTCCATATGAAATTCGAAAACCTAAAAGCACATTAGTATGTGGTGGGATTCAAACCACGACCTCCCCGCTCAGGACACAGCTGCCCTATCCACTACACCATCGGGCTCTTCAATGCGCCACACTACTGTGAGCTAATTTAATTGCTCATATGTATGATCAACGCAACTGTGCTCAGCTGTGGGCATCTCAACTTTATTAGCCCTGCGTACACGAACCAAACAAAGGTCGCTCTGCCATATCCAACAAAGTTTTGAGGTTTACTTAAGAGAGATTTGTAGGTATATTTCTGTAGTGACTGGTTGTCAGCCTATCGCCTAAATGACAATATACTGAAACCTTTGGATCCCTTAGCTAGTTTTTACAGCATAATGGCACTTTCTATGTTTTTCTCTTGCTCCCGGCCAGCATGGAAGTACAAAAGATGCCATTTGAAATGCAACAGCTTCTAATTAAACTAATTAGTGAGCAACTAATAAAACTGCATATTTCATGGCAATTATTATATTTGGAAGCATTAATGCAGAATGATATGCAGTGTTAACATTTCTGTGTATTTAAATTCAAGGGGGTTTCAGTTTTGTGAGCAGTATCACTACATAGTATAAAACAAAGTTGCTTTCTCTGTCCCTATATCCCTATGTATGCTTAGATCTTTTAAACTACGCAACGGATTTTGATGCGGTTTCTTTTAATGGATAGAGTGATTCAACATGAAGGTTTATATGTATAATACATGCATAATATAGTAGAAAAACCCTGATGCTTTCCATGCGATGCCGGGATGGGTCGCTAGTTCAACTATAAAGTTTTATGTAATGGTGTCCATAACACATGCATGCCTAGCTTTCTCTCTCTATAAAATCTCAGAAACTAAAATATTGTTGCATAGTCATGTAAGCTTGGTCTTACACCAATATTTGCTACAATATTTTACTATGCAACAATATTTTTGTTTCTGAAACCTAGAAAATTACTTTCACTCTGATTCTTATCATAAAATAAATAGATTTAAATCTATATAGAAAGTACAGTTAACAAATACTCGATTCTTACCCAACTTATCTGCAATTAAAATACAATACATAGTAGTATGAAAATATCTTCAAATCAATAATACAACTAAATATAACCAGATGACATTAATTAGTAGTGAAAGTATGAAACTGGTGAGTAGTCATAATTGAGTAGATGATATTAACCTTACCCATATCCTCTAAACTTGATAAATTACGTAAATACCATGTAATTTTGCAATAGGTCAACTCTTAGCAGTATGTATCGTTTGTTATGTGATTGTAACACAGATGCCTCACCTGATTTCACAATAACTTTTCTAGACAACAGCCCTTTCCTTCGCATGCCAGCCCTCTCGAGTTCCACGCGCCCGCGGAGTCCCAGCTCGATGAGAATACATCCTCGCAGGCCACTCGATATGCAGTCATTCCAAAAAGATGTGTAACCCTGAAACGACCATCACATTCACACAACACATCAGCAAGTCACGACCTCACGATGGCATCATCGATAGAAAGGAATATAACTAGAATTTTCACGTACTTCTTTATCTTTCAACCCTAATAGTAACACTTCTTCCATCAGAGTTAATCGCGTTTCCTTCGAATCCCCGTCATCATAATTTTTATCATTTTTCTTATCATCGATGTCGTGGTTTTCCTTTTGTGATCCGTCGGTATTGCTGTCCTTTATTATGTTTCTTCGTTGCACCAACCCTTCACCTCGATTCATTTTCACATTTAAAAATACAGAGAATCACTAAATATTTAGAACTTAGAGATATTTTGAGAATAATGTAAACGAAAAGTTGACGTTTTGCTACACGACGTATTTGTGGAAAAACATGGCGCACGATGACATATAACGTTCCTTTCCATGCATACGTAAAGTGATCAAGTGGTGGCTAAGTCTATTTTATTTTACTATCAAGTAATCAATTAAAAAACTCTCACACATGATTTTATAATTGGTTATTGACAAAATAAAGTCATATTTGTACTAAATTAATTATCACAAGTCCAATCGTACGTAAATATCGCGACTATTATCATAATCGTATTCAATGAAACGGAGCGATGTGTGGCCACGAAATCAGCAATTTACGATTTCGAAAATAAACGTTATTTACATTTTTATATTATTAAATTAAACTACATACATATCACGCCTTTATCCCTAATGGGGTAGGCAGAGTGTACATGACCTTAACAAAGGTCGTTCCGCCACATCTGGCAAAGATATTAGGAATATTTAAGATGGATTTGTACGTATATTGCTGTAGTGACAGGTTGTCAGCCCAACGCCTAAATTGCAATATACTGAAACCCTCGGATCCCTTAACTGGTTTTTCAAGCATGCTCGGGAGGAAATGCATCTGGCACATTCTATTAAATTAAACTCATAGCAAAATAAAATTACAGGAAGCCGTATTTAAAAATACTTGCTTATTTATTATACAAGTACGAGGTAGCGTAGGTACAGAAAGTGCACAGTGCAGTTTGTGGTACAGTACAGTTTTTATAATAATCGTGTGTGATAACAACTTGTAAATATCTACCATCCTACCCTAGACTAGTTCAGCAGTTATTTTATTTTATTTATTGAGAAAACCATCAGCTATATAAATGAAAAGATAACTTAAACACATCACATAAGAAATTATCAGGTTTCCCATTTCCCTAAATTATAAGTAGTATAAATTCCTCACGCCTCTATCTCTTAGGGTGTAGGCCTATCGTTAAAACCTTTTATTACGGCATAAGTACAAATACTTAAAATATTGTCAATCAACAAATTTTCTTCTTGAATTCCTGTAAGTATACTTATTATTAGGCACCTTATTACGTAATTTTATTCCATGCTGAACTGGGAGCCTAAAATATAGAATGCACTACCTGCTTCTCTTCCCACCATGCGAACTTTTGTCAGTAGGGAGATTTGATAAGGAGATTTTGGTAAACAGTTGAATGAACTGTTAATACTCCGTCTGCATATCCCAAAGAGATAGAGGCGTGACGTGACTGCTTGCATACCTATATAATTTTCTTTAAATATTTCAATAGGTATCATAATACAAACTTTATAGTTTCACTACATAATAGTGAAGCCAAACAATTCAGTTTTGCATCAGCGCTTTAGTATGTCTAAATTAAATTAAATTATTTGTATCCTATAGGTGTTTAGCAGAGGTCGTTTATTTTAGTATTCTGTAAAACTACAAAATTTTATCATCCTCAATGGTGGGACTGACTTCGATGTGAAAGGGTAAACAGACAGAGAGTTACTTTCACCTAATATCTTATAATATCTTGTAACGTACCTACCTTAACAACTTGGTGCGACTATTTTATGTTCATAGGGTGTGTTTGTGTCGACTAAAATAATTCTAAGTAAAATAACTTCCTTATGTCCATGCCAAACCAACTATTTATGGTATACCTGTAGACTGTAAACTGAGATCCGGCATCGCAAGTAACGAAAGATAAGATAGACTTAACCAAATTATGGATATAAATTTAAAATATTGCGGCAATTATATAAAACTGATTAGTCAAAGCCAGTGTGTCGTTTTATCAGTTGAGAAAACTGACGTGCTCGTGCAAACATCGCGCATTCACTGTTGTGTGCGCGCGCCATTCGTGCCGGTGATTCCTAGCACGTGCAGTGACGGACCGGACAGCATACCATGAACGGAGAAGGGACACAAAACCCACCTACAGTACGTAACTTCACTTTCGCTATTTTCTGAAATGTTTCTACTGTCACCGGTTTTATAGCCGAGTGTGTTTAAGGCGCGCGAAATGTGATGGTGGCACGACTCTCCACGAATTGAACTTTACACTATGTTTTATGTTGGTGAGTAGGGCAAAGCGCCAGTTGGCTGCCGAACACGCGTCGCCGCGGTCGTAGCACGCCACCATTTCCGCGTCACGACCCGCACAGGGTCACCTACACCGTCGATACATTTCCAAGTTTTCGGTACGATTTCACGCTGAAATTAAGTAATGTGAATGTGTATATTATCACAGTGAGTTCAGTGTTTACAACCCAAATAGTTCGAATAGCTCAGCAGACTGTTTTCTGAACGAAAATAGGTTTTGTTTACCTACTGACTAGGTGAGATTTACGCACGCGTTTTAACAAAGTGAAATTAACAGCTAGAGTCAACAAAAATAGACTTCAAGTTACTAACCATTTTTCCTGTTAATGTAATATTTGGTGTCATACTCTGTTAATTTGATAAGCTACACAATACATAGAAGATAGTGCAGTCACAAACTACAAACAAAAATAGTTTCTTTTTTTATTGCGCTCTATGAGGATGACTTGTACGTTATATTTTTACACAATACGTTACATTTTAATAAAGATAAGATGATAGTTTTATTGCGTCTATTAAGTATTTATTATTTTTATATCAAACTATCGTTGACTATGGAATAAGTATAGTTAGAAAATATTAGGTAGAGTCCGCGCGTAGGCCCGTTACTACCGTTAGTTGACCGTCTTGCCGAAATTAATGCAACTATGTGAAGTACCATAGAATACTACCGTAAGAATCGACAGAAACGCGAGTTAAATCATTTGATGCACTGGCTTGATTTTTGGTTAAAACCAATTATTAACATTTACATCTAATTAGTAGAGTTCTAATTCTAATACACTTTGTACAATTTCCGCTAAGAGACAGTATTTGATAGCTGATACCTAATTAGGTAATTAGAAAACTTATGACATAGAACAGTTTTCATCCCGGCTTTAGCATATACCTATGTTATAACTATAAGATATAAATATAATTTATAGAAATAAATTAATCCAAATTACATCTATTACCTATTTATTGAAGTCAATTTGTAGAGTTCGAAGTTTGTAGAGTTCTGTACACAGCAACATCACGCCATATTGTGATAAATAGCAGATAAGATAAATGATAACCGGTGCTATTATCACTAGTTATTTTTCCAATGAGAACGAACATATGCTTCACTTTGTAAACCACGGTGTATAAAGTGTATAAGTTTGTTACCCTGTGTATAACTTTGTTACCAAGTGGTATATCATCCATAAGGATAATTTAACATTATATATTTGTAAATAAATAATCCTGTTACGTTTTTTTATAAGTTATTAAAGTGTTCTCCATTCTTTTAATTCATGCGAAAATCAAATAGGATATTGACAAGTGAGTAATGTATCGATTAACAAAACGTACCTACACTACATAGCTATACCTACTATGGATTGAAATTATTGTCTGGCTGATCACAGGTCATTCCGTTCATGGCTCTTGATAAGTTAAAATGTAAGTTATTGGTATTACGTTTAAACATGTCAAAAAAATCAATATTGTCCTCTAAAAAATCATACCACGATATCCGCATACCTCAAATCACTTTATAGCTCGTTTAGTTGGACAACCACTTTTACCCGTTCGCATGTCATACTGAAATAAATAAACACGTGGTTTACCTATTTGTAGCACTTATAGCGTAAATGTTCATGACCCTGATGCGCTATATCACCAAGAGGGCGTAGTTATTCTGATTTAATTTGGTTCTAGCTTCATTTTTTCTTGCGGTGTGCTATGAGGCATTTTTCCGCAAAAAGTAGCCCATGTCCTATTATAGGACTTACCCGATTATTTTTTAAGTCCCAGTTCGTCTAGTGCTCGAAGCGTGAAAGTGTACCACCTACAATCCAAACTTTCGTATTTACAATATTAGTGGGATTATATGAACGTCAAAACTTTTATCCATTGCCTCAAGAAATGAGAAAGATCGGCACATTTATGTAACTCAAAGAAAAATTACTGCGAGTACATTGTATTGATTTGACGCAAAGAAAATAAGTTGGTAGGTTAATTTAAACAATATTACGTTGATTAATTGACTTAACTAGTTTAAAACTAAACCTGTTCTCAAATAAACAAAATTGTTTACATCACCTGTTGCAAGTTGTTGCAGTTATTATGTCGATTCGCTTTCTTGAACACTAGCTGCCCATAAAATCGTGTACTCGTCAAACGATTAGAAATCATTGCCAAGTTTTTTCATAGGTTTTACTCAAGGTCTCTTGAACAATATTTTTAATTAGTATAAATATTTTTATACCTACTACTTTAATTTAGTATTTTCTTTAATAATACCAAATGTATATGTCCATGAAAATATCAATCGTAGATGTTAATATTTTAAGCATTCTGAGTGACAATATAAGAGAAGAGAGAAGTAACGATATTAAGATTAACACGTTTTTTTTTATAATTTTTATCTGTCAGTATGTTACCACATCACGCCAAAACTACTTAACCGATTTCGATGGGACTTTTTTTATTCAACTGTGTCTTACCCGGGGTGCAACTTAGGATACCTAAAATCACGCTACCTGACTTAGGGGGTAGGCAGGAAATTGAAATATGGCTGTTCCTTAACCGATTTTTATGGAACTCTTTTTATTCGACTGAGCATTATTTAAAATCAACGTTACAATACATATAATCACGCCTCATGACTTAGGAGGTAGGCAGGAAATTGAACTCTGATCAATTTTAAGCCATCTTAAAGGGACTTTTTAATTGACTGAGTTTTTTTGAATTACCTGGTGTCCAGCCTAGGTTAGAAATAATCACGCAAACCATTCTAATATTGAGCAAGTATCCCAGTTTGTATGGAAAACACTCAGTGTCGAACATACTGAAAACGCTTCTCCGTGCGTAGGAGCGGGATTTGCTAGCTCGCGCGTGGAATCGTGTTTTCCGTACAAAAACAAAGATCAGACAATGCAAAACACGCTTCCGCGCGCGGGTTAGCAGATCCCGGTCCTACGCGCGGAGAAGCGTTTTCAGTATGATCGACACTGCGTGTTTTCTATACAAACCGGGCGTACGAAGTCGCGGGCACAGCTAGTATATGATATATGCCTTTAATTGGGTCTGGTTTCCCTTCTGGATTGCGGAGGTTAGATGGCAGTCGCTCTGTGTAAAAACCAGTACCCTCGTTCAATCTCCTAGATGAGATGGTGGTGGTCCTGGAAAACATGTTTACCTACATTTGGTGAAGTAAAATAATAGATATTACGAGAAGATCCACTTATAACCATGGACCGGATATGCAGTAGCTTATCATTCAAAACTCCAAATTCTTTATTGCAGTTAACAGGTACAATAATAGATGGTATGGGCGAAAATTAAGACAGTTCCACTGAAAACTTGCTAACATCAGCATACAAACATTTTACGAATAATATTCGACATGTCAATAATATTCTATGATATAATCATTATTTTAAATTACGTAAATTATCAGTCATAAAATCATTATTAGTATAATAACAGTTAGTGATCAATAAATTATGTAATATAATTTTAAAGTTCCTTAACTAGTTTCTTTGATATTGTCAGGTAATCTTTTATTTTTATTTTATTTATTTTAATCATAGATTATACGTAGAAAAGAAAGAAACGAAAAGAAAGAACGCAGTAATCTCATAAAACTGCAGTTATAAAGTTCCTTATCTAAAGATCTTCTTTTTATTGGCTTATGGAGAGCAGTATTTAACATACGTGCATTTTTATGAAATAATTTATGACGCTTAGAGAGGGTTATTAATAACAATTATTATTATCTGTTAATACCTGTCATCCAATAATCCGTTTTTAATAAAAACAAAAGTTGTTTGGTCGGTAACAGTTTATATCTGGATTCTGAACAAAAGATGACAAATGTGGATTTCCCTTAATCCTTTAATTTATTTTAAGAATTTGTGAAAACGCACAAAGTAAATGATTGATTAAACTCTCATCCGTCACTAAGGTGCTGAAAAAGTGTTCTATTGCTATCATATACCTACAATATTGTTGCAATCTTGTCCCCGCAATAAACATACCAAGTGCAAAATCATACAAATCTTGGCTGGTACACCATTTCATCAGTGTGATAAGATAGCCTTTGATTAGTGTTTGTAATATGTCTTAAATTATATAAAATATCATATTAATCTACTATTTCAATTCTACGCGCAAAATGTTAGATACGATACGATTAAGAAGTTAAGTGTTTGCAAATACGATGGTGATTGTAACAGGCGGCCAGCTAAGGAAGTTTCCTCATCTGCCTGACGTAGCGATTTTGTAATTAACATGACAATGACTGTATTACCTACAAGTAGATGTGTAGATACAGCCCTCCGTCACGCTAGGCTTACTCCTGTTGAAATCACTTATTAACAAGGCATTCGAAGTACCTGGGCTGAAATTCACACGCAAGACAATAAATGTTTTGATAAAATTATTTGCGAAAACATTTTTTTGGTGTTACCTACCGTAGGAAGGTACTTATATAAAAACTGTATCCCACGGTTATTTTAAATAAATTAACTATAATTATTATAATTATACCCATCAGTGTACATTTTATTGTTAATGCCTTCAAGAACTATTTTATTTATCCATAAAATATTACTCGCTCACTGAGAATGCTGTTATTTTTTCTGGCTCTAAATTTTACACAAGAACTAAAAAGAATTCAGATAAACATTTTAGTTACGGAAAAATTCTAAAGAATTCCAATATCAAACCTCACTCATAACGAGATTTCAGAACTGCAATAAATATCTTTAATAGTAATTATATACCTAAATCTTACGGTAGTATTTTATTGCTTAACGATTTAAAACACTATACTTCTACGAGTGATTATGTTTCTATGCAAACATAAAATTTTAACGAAATTCTTAAATAATAAAATATTTTTTCTTTCGCAGGCAAATTCAACACTCATAGTAGAGAACGGTGAAGAAATCGTAAAAGTAAACAAAATGATGCCAAATGGAGTGGACAGTGAAAAGTACATCAATGGTACGTATACCTACATTATTTAGGTAACCTAATAAACATAGTATTTCATGTGCGCATTTGTAGTATTATACATACATAGATACAATCAGGCCTTCATCCCCAATAAACAACCAAACAAACAAAGATCGTTCCGCCACGTCTGGCAAAGTTTTGAAGGTTATTTATAATAGATTTGTAGGTATATTGCTGTAATTACAGGTTGTCAGCCCATCGCCTACATTGCAATATACAGAAACCCTCAGATTCCTGAGCTGATTTTTAATGCAGCTGGTACATTCTATGTTTTTATCTCGCTCCCTGTCCAGCATGGAAGAAATTATTATGAAAGAAAGTATTAATTGTCTTATTACCATTTGCTTTTATTAGCATTTATAATATTTCAATAGGCAGGTACATAATTCATCATCACATCGTGCCTTATTTTCAATTTAAAATAAATTTCACTTTCACTGTGAGAAAGATCTGAAATTTTATACAATGATATTGATATTATAACACCAAAGTTTATTATTTATTTTGCTTAGCCATTGTTCCTTTCTCTATAAGCTACAGGCTATTATCATAACCAATATTATGTAAGGATATTATGATGTTGTGATTAAATAAACATCCTAACCCAACACGCGGGGGGTATACACCACGGCTATATTATTTAAATATAAAAAAAATCTTAACATACACTATAATTTCTAAAAAATAACAATTATTTTTATTTACGTACAAACGGATTATTGTTGCACATAAGAGTGTGTGCGTGTGTGAGTAAATCAAACCAATTCTAACTTTTTATAAAAGTGACTTAAATTTGATATAATAGTTTCAACTGTGCAAAAACTTATAGAGAACACTAAAAATATGTAATTGTTTATGGAATAAAGTCGTACTTTTGTCATTAGGTACTGTGTAATAATAATAATGCCATATTTATTACAGGACCGGACCAGGTAATTCCCGCAGACGACTACATAAACTGCAACCCTGGTGGTCATGTGAAACTGCGGCTGGCATCTCGAGGGGTTGCCGCAGAACCTCCTATTTCAGTACCTGGTCTATTGAGGAGAACCACCGCGAGGTACCCAGATGGAATCGCACTGGCTACTAAGAAAGCCGACGGGAGATGGCACAAAATTACATACAAGTGAGTGAAAAATGCACATTCAATACCCACAGTAAATTAAAGATAAGGAAAAAAAATAACGAGCAAGACTCGCACTTTTAACACAATACAATAGCATTGCGTTGCTGCGCTAAGTGAGTAAAATTCACTGATGACTAAAATATCTTCATTTATTTATGTCCTACTTGACATCTTGTGTTACTTTATTTGTGTTTATTTCAGACAATACCAGGAGAAAGTACGCACGATAGCGAAGGGTTTTCTAAAATTAGGCTTGGAACGTTACCACTCCGTGTGCATTCTGGGATTTAACTCAGAGCAGTGGTTTGTCGCGGATCTCGCGGCCATACACGCTGGGTAAGTTAAAAACGCTTTTCGTCAAAAAACTACTGATATTTTCCAAGTATTTCATTTATGGTCGCAACCACAGAACAGAAAAATCTGTGATCGCAACCTATGATCTATTTTCTATTACTATTAGCTTCATTATTAGCTTTGCGCCTATGTTTTCCCTAGCTATAAGTCTATTTCCAACTCAGTTTTAGAATAAAGGTAAACAAAGTTTCATGTCTTTTAATCGAAAATATTATTTCTAAAATAAGTTTTAGCTATTAGATATGACAACATACTGAAATAGTAGTTTTAGTAATTTCACTAATTTGCCACCACGTATAATTTATTTATAAAATGTGTTTTTGAATAAAAAAAACATGAATCTTTGTTTACCCTTATTCTAAAACTGAGTTGGAAATACTTATAATTATAAGTCACTATCACAACTTTTCATCATTCTTATATGTATATCTTTTGGAATAGGTACCTATTACTTATATTAAAAATACTCTTTTGAGAGGTTTTCCCCACTTGCTGAGTTCGATAGGCTAGACAGGCAAGAAAAGAGAGAATACTTACTCAATAACAAGTTACTGACGTACATTCACGTTATACGAGTTAACTCACCTATTCAAAACATGTCTCTAGTCTTAGGTAGTAGTGTACTTTTAGATCAAGGCATATTATACCGGGTGTAAGGGACAGCATCCGCGTCCCGCAAAAAAGATTTGGGTTTACCATACAAATTATCCGATTGAAGTGAACATTTTGTATGGAAACGCCAATATTTTTTTAACTTCCTGAATAAATAATCTGGTGGAAGTTGTTCAGTATCATATACGGAGCCACCACTATAAGTTTGGGGGACGCTGTCCCTTACACCTGGTATATTCTGAGCTCAAGGTTCAATGTTTTAGATTTTAGATGGGTAGTATACGTTTCAATAGTATTCGACTAAAAACTTGATATCGTGATACGTGTGATTCCGAATATGTATCCTTAACTATATTTCACAGAGGTTACGCAGCAGGAATCTACACAACCAACTCAGCTGACGCGTGTTACCACTGCCTGGAGTCTTCCAGGGCCAACATCTGCGCTGTCCAGGATAAGAAGCAGCTGGAGAAGATCCTCTCCGTGCGCAGTCGGCTTAAACACCTGAAGGCCATCGTTCAGTGGGAAGGACCTGTTGATACTTCTGTGCCTGGAGTTTACAGTGTAAGTACCTGTCTATCTGTTTTCGTGCAACGATGCCCCACCTGGGATTGTTTCTAAAACCTATAAAATTGTTTCTCTAACAAACATATAATCACGCTTTTATCCCTAATAGAGTAGGCAGAGCGCAAACGACCCAAACAAAGGTCGTTCCGCCACGTCTGACATAGTTTTGAGGGTTATTTAAGATAGATTTTGAAGGTCTATTGCTGTAGTGACAGGTTGACAGCCCATCGCCTACATTGCAATATACTAAAACCATCGGATCCCTTAGCTGACTTTTACAGCATGCCCGGGAGGAAATGCAGCTGGCACATTCTTAGTTTTCCGCTCGCTCCCAGTCCAGCATGGAAGTCAACAACAAGCTGTAAAAAATGTGTCAAATTTGATTCCGAGATGTTTGATAAGGTATTGTGATATTTACGAAGTAGGTACCATAGGTACCTATTTTACGTGCCAAGACAAGAATGTAGATAGGTAGATATCACAGGGGGTAGAAACTCGTAGTTATCTTCACATTATTAAATTGCAGGTTATTTTTATAGTTGTCATTTCTGTTATCGACATAATCCGCAACTATCTACAAATAATTTATGAATGTATTTACTTGTTTATGTAATAAATATGGGACAACTTTATCAAAAAATATCAATTTATGGTTTTTATCTTTTTTTTTTTACTGACCTTACGTAATCACAATAAAATTCGAAATCTACAGTGATAAATTAATCTCTATCTATACATATAATAAATATAATGTCTGTACATTGAATATTTTTCCAAAAAAGTAATTGCAGCAGGCATTTTTAACTATATGAAGAACAAAATTTTTTTTAAAATTTTTGTCTGTCTGTCTGTCTGTATATTACCACATCACGCCAAAACTACTGAACCGATTTCAATAGGACTTTTTTAATTCAACTGTGTGTTACCCGGGTTTCAACTTAGGATACCTTAAATCACGCTACCTGACTTAGGGGGTAGGCAGGAAATTGAAATTCGGCTTATTCTTAACCAATTTTTATTCGACTGAGCATTATTTCAAATCACACTTACTACGAAAATTTACTACGAAAATTAATTTTCGGTCGTTTTTAACCTATTTTGATGGAACTTTTTTTGTTTGACTGAGCATTACTTAAACTCAAAGATACGATACAAATAATCACGCCTCATGACTTAGGCTGAAGGGAGGAAATTGAACTCTGATCGTTTTTAACCGATCTTAAAGGGACTTTTTATTTAACTGAGTTTTTTCAGCTAGTTCTAATATATTTTACGTCTGGTTTTCTGAATGTCATAAAAAATAACCTAACGATCTAATTTGCAATAAGTAATTGTAATTAAACTTGCGGGTGTAAAAATAGTTGTAATTTAAGTTATTTAGAGGACGCAACGGTCAAACGGTTAAAAGTTATCAGTTTATACATAGTAAAACGGTATATATACTCGTTATCTGAACAATAAATTGTATTTGTATGTGTGATATTATAATACCCAACGTAGCAGTTTACATTCATGTTACAAAACATCTTGATTAATACGCAAACTATACAATACATATATATATATATATATAATCACGCCTTCATCCCAAATGGGGCAGGCAGAGCGTAAACGGCCTAAACAAAGGTCGTTCCACCTCGTCTGACAAGGTTTTGAGGGTTATCTAAGATAGATTTGTAGGTATATTGCTGTAGTGACAGGTTGTAAGCCCATCGCCTATTTTGCAATATACTGAAACTCTCGGATCCCTTAGCTGGTTTTTACAGCATGCCCGGGAGGAAATGCAGCTGGCACATTCTATGTTTTTCTTTCGCTGCCAATCCAGCATGGAAGAACCTGTACAATACCTACGACTAAAATAGTCCCTTCACTTCCTGAGCATACTGTAAAATCTAGTAAAAGGACGAGATAATTCAATTTGCTTCCATGCATGACAGGGAGTGAGAGAAAAACATAGCATGTGCCAGCTGCATTTCTTCACGGGCATGCTGTAAAAACCAGCTAAGGGATCCGAAGGTTTCAGTATATTGCAATTTAGGCAATGAGCTGACAACCTGTTACTACAGCAATATACGTACAAATCTTTCTTAAATAACCCTCAAAACTTTGTTAGACGTGGCGGAACGACCTTTGTTCAGGTCGTTTACGCTCTGTCTACCCCATTACAGCGTGATTATATGTATGTATGTATGTAGAATTTCGTTCACCTAGACTCTAGGTTCTAGAGTAAAAACCATAAAGAAAAATCTAATTTCTTTTAAGTAGAACGTTGACACTCAATCTATCCTATAAGGAAAATACAGGCGTGCGCGAATCTCTTTATGTGTATGTTGGACATTATAAAATTAATTACATAATAGGTACATTTATGGAACCTTGGACTTCGAACATTAACCGCAGTAACCGGACAAATAATAATTAAGTAAACATCTAATTCCGACACATTGGTGGCGAATGTTTCTTTTTCTGTTACTTTTCTAAATTAGATTTGCGTACATATTATCACAGCTTTTATCACTACATAGTATAAAACAAAGTCGCTTTCTCTGTTCCTATATCCATATGTATGCATAAATCTTTAAAAGTACGCAACGGATTTTGATGCGGTTTCTATTAATGGATAGAGTAATTCAAGAGAAAGGTTTATATGTATAATACATGTATAATATTATATAGTAGAGTAACACTGATAAATTCCGTGCGAAACCAGGGCGGGGCGCTAGTACATAATATTAAAACAAAGATGTAAATGCAGACGTAGATTCGATTGTTATTGCCTAATATTTTAATATATTCTGCGCGTAGATCTTGCTACGAAAACGGGAGATAACATTAAACAATGCAATACTTTTTACCTTCATTACTTATTTAATAGTAGATTTTACAAGTGCACAAAACTAGTTTTTTTTCCCGAGATTTTTAGCTGCCGAGCCCGCAGGGCGAGGACTGATATTAACATATTATATACATACAATCACGCCTTTATCCCTAATGGGGTAGGCAGAGCGTAAACGACCTAAACAAAGGTCGTTCCGCCACGTCTGACAAAGTTTTGAGGGTTATTTAAGGTTGGACTTGTAGGTATATTACTGTAGTGACAGGTGGTCAGCCCATCGCCTAAATTACAATATACTGAAACCCTCGGATCCCTTAGCTGGATTTTACAGCATGCCCGGGAGGAAATGCAGCTGGCAGATTCTATGTTTTTCTCTCGCTCCCAGGCCAGCATGGAAGTACTGATATAAAGCCGAGTACAAAACGGTTTTTCTGCACTCGGGCAGCTAAAAATCTCGGACAAAGATGACTTGTTTTGTGTACTTGTCGTAAAATCTACTATAGACTCGGCAAATCATGATGAAATAAACACATAAATAATATTATGAGGTCAAACAATCTGTGTGGTATTTTTTTGCGTAAAGTTCATACGAGTAAGTATAATATGTAGCGAGAGAGATAGCTAGTGTTTTTTTTATTATGATGAGAACAGTGAATGTTCACAGTTTTAGTATATCTTTGTTATCTTGTATTATTGTAGGTATGACTTTAAACAATAACTTTTGTAAGCAAGGACATTTCTTATTACTTACGTAGGTAAATAAGTGAATTTGAAGGCAAATAATTCGCAAATAGTTTGGTTCGATACCTACCCTACTGTATATCGATTTATTGAATGATAAGATGATTAAATAATAATCTACGCAATTATTTAATTATAACTATGACTTAATAGTAGGTAATGCCGAAAATTTTCCTATAATTTTCCGTAAAATTTTGTTCAGTCTCAGAATAGTTTTACGATATATAATATAGATAGTAAAAAAAGTACAGTCATTTATTGCTTCGGTGGTTTATAAGAAAAGAATAGATATAATGGTCCTTCTGACCGCTTTCGGCCGTGGCGACCAGGAGTCGTATTATTGAATCACTCGAATCGAAATGCTCATTTTCATACTATTTTGCATGAAAATGTTAGTCTTTCGTATGCGGATTCGATTCGAGCGATTCAAAGATACGGCCCCAGTTCCACTCTCAGTCAGTACGGCACTCGTGCGCCCGAAAATGACTGACTGACTTACGTGTGCACTTAGGGCAAATTCTAAATATAAATAGATACATTGAATAGATTGTGAATTGTTTTATCAATCTTATCATAGGTAGAGCAATAAATATAGGAGTTTACTCTGGACGTAGAGCTAATTACACAAAAAAAAAATATCCGCATATTAGTAAACATAAAAATAACCCATAGTTGTAAACAGCATTTCTTAAAACTTAAAATATTAACATTTACCATGTATATATTTTAGAAGTATGTAAATTTGTAAAAAGAAACATCCAACTTTTTACACAAAACGGGAACATGTTGCTACATAATATTCACTTGGTCATCAAAATAGACTAACGTTGCGTAACTCCTACTTGACTAGCCATTCATCCAGCCCATTTGTTAAGTCAATAAAAAAATACAAGAATTTACCAACTTACCTTAAAGACGAAACCAACTATAATAAATACATAAAAGTTCTAAAAGAATTCCTCACAAATGAAAGCTATTACACTATAGACGAATACTTAAATGACAAGTTTATATAATTTCTTGTTTTTATATTAGTATTGGTGTTTATATTAATTTAAATTTCATCGCTTTTCTTCCATGCTGGACTGGGAGAGATAGAAAAACATAGAATGTTCCAGCTGCCTTTCCTCCCGGGCATGCTGTTGAAGTCAGCAAAAGGGACTCGAGGGTTACAGTGTATTGTAATTTAGGCGATGGGCTGACAACCTGTCACTAAAGCAATACATATTACAATCTAAAATTGCCCTCAATTTTTGTCAGACGTGGCGAAAGCGCGTTTAAAGAGGCGTTAAACGCTCTGCCTACCCCGTAAGGGATAAAGGCGTGATTTATGTATGTATGTATGTAAATTTCATCGTACTAGAATTAAGATATCTACTCACATTATAAAGTTATTTGAGCTCCCTCTCTAATACGTTGCTGTACCCTAGCAGGGTGTCTCTGTGTTACATACATTCCTGTATATTGTATTCTACATTGATAAATGCAATAAATAACTTGAAACTATTTACAGATCGCGTGATAATGATAACTTATAATTAACCACTTACCTATAAGTAATTTAATGAGAAATTCCATTAAATTTTATGTAAGAAGGTTGATTGTGAAAAATACTTATTAGCCTGCGTAGTAGGTTATGTAACGAGCATTTAAGGGTCGGCCGGAGGAAACTACGATTGTATGGTTTTCACTACTCCGGCAGACCCTTAAGGGGATCTCAGGTGCACGCCAGCGCCCTCATCAATTAAATAATCATTACTCACTGAAAACTCAATTTATTGAAAATCCGGTAGATCAGATAGACATATAGGTACTGACATTTATTTTAAGCATTATAAATTAATGATTCAGTGTTCACTGCAATTATAGATAGCAAAAGTGCTAAAAGTGGCCGTTTTTCGCATTTTTTCTATCTGTTACTATAACAAACTATAAGTGGCAACTTTATGAGGTTCTAAATGACCTTCATTGCTTTAACCTCAATCTGATCTACCGGATTTTCGATTGACTGTGCTTTCAGTGAATTATGATTTATTGACTGATGAGGGCGCCACTTAGTCCAGGGAAGCCCCTTAAGAAAACTTAAATAAGAAGGTAGAGTTAGTATTTACCGTTTGTAAGGAACAGCGTATCAGAAACTGATAGGAGTAATTTTGTATGGTTCTTTTTTCTACCTTTCCTGAAAGAATATCCTGTTAAATGTTGTTCAATTTAGTTGACTCCTGATACGCTGTTCCTTTCGACAAAATTCATGCCATCGACCCATCTAATATTTTACGAGAGTAAAATCATGACGTGATAATAATTTATATCGAAATCAGCCAAATAAAAACAAGACTTCTGCTTATAAAGCTTAGGATATTGTTATATCTTGTATAAGAAGGTATATTATGCTGTTTTATAAAATGGAAAGAATTAATCGAAACTTTGGGTGAAAAAGAAAGACATTGATAATAAAAAAATGACATCATAATCGTATGATGCGATTGTTATTTGTCAAATTCAAATATGTTACGTTTTCTTCGTTGTCCGAATATTTATACAAGAAATCTTCATATTTTTTTTACAGTGGGACCAAGTGATGGAAATGGGCAAGAACGAGCCTGATGCTCAACTGGACAAGATCATGAAAAGCATAGCCGTCAACGAATGCTGCACTCTAGTTTACACTGTAAGTGTATTTTTTATTACAATAGTTTATTTACATGGTGCAAAAAAAAATGCTGACTAAACATAAGGGTGTGATCCAAACCATGAAACTGAACAACTTTCTCCAAAGAATATAGGTTATATGAAAAATAAATTTGCCCGTCCCATACAAAATGAGTGATACACTGACACCATTGTAATGTGGGCATTATTTTTTTCATATATCGACCTGTTTTTTTTATTTAAAGTTGCTCATTTAAAGTTACACTAGGTGAGTTTCTCTTTAACCATAATAATTAGTAATTGTACTCTATCTATAATATGTGTGATAATCGTTACGTACGTGACATATATGGTGTTAGTATAATCTTACTAATCCAAAGGAACTTCCGTCAAACAATGAATCAAAATAAATCCAAAGTTTTTTGTTATCATAATGTTATCAACAAGTAAATTAAGCAGGTATGTCATAGGCTGTAGAAACTGTTAAAGAACCAGGGATTTAATAAATTGTTGAAGAACTCTTTGTTGTCGAGTTTTCATACTAAGTATAAAAATATTCTTTAAAAATATATTTTATGCACATTTGTGTATGATGCTATTATTTCTGCTAAAATATCTTGCAAATTTACCTAATAAATATTTAAATTTATTACATACCTACAGATAAACGCCTTTATTCCTAATGGGATAGGCAGAGCGTAAACGACCTCAACAAAGGTCGTTCCGCTACGTCTGACAAAGTTTTGAGGGTTATTTAAAAGTCATTTATATATTGCTGTAGTGACAAGTTGTCAGCCCATTGCATAAATATCAATTTACTGAAACTTTCGGATCCCTTAGCTGGTTTTTACAGCATGTCAGGGAGGAAATTCAGCTGGCACATTCTATGTTTTTCTCTTGCTCCTAGGCCAGCATAAAAGAAAATTATTCAACTGAACAAAAACGAAACATCAATAAATCTTATACGTCTTGTTACTACAAAAACTAGTACTTACAAAAAATCTAAACACTAATGCAAAAACTAAAAACAATATTTTCAAGCAGGCAATAAATATAGATTTTATCTTTTGGATCTTTTGCCTTTGAGGAAAATTATAATAAATAATAATGAGAATGTACTTAATTTTTAAAGTAAATAGCTTGATTACCCTGGATTGGGAAAGATGCGGTTTCGTTCAGAAACAATAGTATTTTTAGGTGATTTTCTGTGTAAAAGAAAAAAGTTTTGTAATTTTTAAACCTCTCTCCTCAAAGTTCTGTTATACATCTACCATGCCATCACCATCACATATGGCTATGATGGCTACATAATATTATAGATGTTGTATACAAATTAATAATCAAATTAAATTCCATGACAAACGGATTAAAAGAAGAATGTACTTAGATTATCGATTTAGCGTTTTATTATGCAATCTTTTTGCTCGTTACTAAAACGTACATACATATACATATAATCACGCCTTTATCCCTAATGGGGTAGGCAGAGCGTAAACGACCTAAACAAAGGTCGTTCCGCCGCTTCTGACAAAGTTTTGAGGGTTATTTAAGATTGATTTGTAGGTATATTGCTGTAGTGACAGGTTGTCAGCCCATCGCCTAAATAGCAATATACTAAAACCCTTGGATCCCTTAGCTGGCTTTTACAGCATGCCCGGGAGGAAATGCAGCTTGAACATTCTATGTTTTTCTTTTGCTCCCAGTCCAGCATGGAAGTTACTAAAACGTCGTATAAAATTTCAGTCGGGAACCGTGGGCCCACCCAAAGCTGTGATGCTGACCCACGACAACCTAACTTGGGACGCCTTCTCTATCGGCGAGAGGGTGAAAGACTTGCAGCCGTCTGCTGAGCGTCTCGTCTCCTTCCTGCCACTCAGTCATGTTGCTGCACAGGTAAATCATTTACATCATTTTCAGCCCACACTGCAAGGTATAGGCCTCTTCTCTATTACGCTATTCCACACGGTCCTGTGCCAGTCTCATCTAGTTTGTTTTTTATTTTCACGATGTCGTTGGACTATCGGGCTGGTGGTCTGCCTACTGGCCTTGTACAAATACAAATACAAATCAGTTTATTTCCACAAAACACATTACAAAAAATAAAAAACACACAATCAAGAATAACATAACAAACAGGACAGGTAGGCATATAGATATTTAGCAGAAGTGAACCTTGTCATTTCGTCCAGACAGGTAAATGACTGGCTTTTTCCCCCGTGTATTTAAAATGTCTATGTAAGGGCAGTTGCATAAAGTTACACCGATTAAAAACAATAAAAGTCGGTGTATTGTTCTTCTGAGATCAAATTTCATTGATGCTATGTTCTCTTGTTTAAAATTAAAAGTATCATTTCTTTCAATAAGATCGGGGTTTAGATACGGATAAAGAAATGCTTGTTGCAAAGCAGTATTCGCAGCTAAACACTGAGGTGGACTAAGGCTGCGACCTTCACCCAGTGACCTAGCATTATACTGGTAGTTAGACATGATGAATACATTATACACGTGGCAAAAGGTGTATGTTATCAATTTCATGCTTACTTTTTCTATAAGCATTCTTCTTTCGTGATTATGGAACAATAAAGACCGTGGGAATATCTAGCATTTTGTTACAGAATTTCTTAGGTATCGAATAAATATTTCAATAGGCTCTTATGTGGTTAATTGAAACACTTAAGATGGGTTATTAATATTGCTCTACATATACATACATACATATAATCACGCCTTCATCCCTAATGGGTTAGACAGAGCGTAATCGACCTAAACAAAGATCGTTCCGCACGTCTGGCAATATTTTGAGGGATGTTTAAGATAGATTTGTAGGCTTTACATATACGCTACTTTAAATAACTACGTATATCATAACTCTATATTTTAATCACATCTTATGGACTAAGACCTATAATGTAATCAATTCTAGACTAAATCATAATTAACTCTAGACTTTAATCATAATAAACTAGACATAATATTTAAAGTTATCAATCAGTTATCTAGTCCTACGTACGGGTACAAGAATCAAAATACCTAGGTTAGGGTAAGGTATACCTCTACGTAGGTATACTTCGTTTTTATAACGTTGAGTTATCGATACCAACGTGTTTTGCGGCCCATAAACAGCTTTTTCTTTGCAACTCCGCAGAGGTACAAATTTCGGAACTGCAGATAATGTATGTTTGTGACAAACCTTGTTACAAACATATGTTTTGCGGTTGACTTTCTTTAGAGTTGTAAGGAAAAAACTGATTATGGTCTGCAAAACAAGTTAGTATAGATATCTCAGCGTTAAATAAACGAAGTATAAGTAGGCAAGTTATGCCGAAGATCGTGGGCTTAAATTTCACATGTTTTTTCTCTTTTTTAATGGTCTTAAAACTATTTTTTCTCCTATCACCAGGTGGTTGATATCTATACTACCCTCGGAAATGCTGTGACCGTGTTCTTTGCACAGCCTGACGCGCTCAAGGGCAGTCTGGTCGAGACCTTGAAGGAGGTCAGACCTACAAGGTAAGCCTTCTTCTTATTTTCGTATTTCTTTGTAGAAATAAGCAGTGCCTGTTGTGTCTTAATTCCTTATGTAATTGTTCTGTGTATGTTTATGTGTACAATAAACTTTTAAATGTTTTGATATAACACAGATTTAAATTACTCAGATAAATAATTTACAAATAGTTTAAAGGTGCAGTTTGTAGGCGCTTGCCGCTATTTTCATGATTAAATTTTAGGCAAATAAATTTCGTCTAAGAAATCAAGAGCTGGGTGCTCATGCTTTAGCATGGAGAAAAGCTAGACCGCATTGCGCACAAAAAAATACGAAGGTAACGTCCAAAGTACACTAAACTACTCAGTAGGGCGTTTCTTTCATTCAACTATAATTCATTATGTTACCTCCCGGTACAAACCAGCTACGCAATATAGGTGACCGCACGTTATCTACTGGTAGATTAAACTTTCGATAACAGAGCATTTATGACGCTAGTAGGCAGGCAATGAAATAACGAACATTGCCCCCAAAAGACTATGATCGAAGTGTAATGTTATATTATCATTTTATCACACTAGCTGATCATATAATCCATACTAATATTATAAATGCGAAAGTAACTCCGTCTGTCTGTATTTCTCGACGCTGACTCTACGCCACCGTACTTAGGACGTAGGTAGCAGGCAGGGAACTGAATTTAGTTAGTGATTTCTTTCATGCCTAAACGGCTTAACAGATTTTGATGAAATTTGGTATGGTGAAAGATGGTAACCTGGTGACGGACATAGGCTATATATAATCACGCCATCGTATTTACGGGGTTGTTAGTAGGCAGGGAACTAATTTTAGTAAGTGTTTTAACCGATTTCGATAGGACTTTTTTATGCAACTTAGTGCTACCAAGACACAAACTAAAGATTTAAATAATCTCGCCACCATACTTAGAAGGTAGGCAGTAGCAGAGGTTCATATCTAAATTATCAAATTGTTTAGAGTTGAAATCATTATTGATAAACAAAATTTATTTAAGTTCCTCCTTCGGGGTTACGACTTTGAACAAATCAGGTTTAAGTCTACGTAAGCAAAAAATAATTTTCGTTTTCGGAAGCAATGTTTTGTTTCATGAGTCATCTAGTTAGCTATGGGTAGTAAATATAATAGTAATTAAAGGCCAACATATAAAGTGAAAAATCATTAAAGCATAGAAATAACTTATTTTGATGCTCGATTCTTATTTCAAATAAGCATAAAATATCAAAGTTCGGCGCAATGCAAAATTATCAAAATTATTTTTAAAAAACTGGATTTTTTGCACGTTCAAATAATGTTTTAAAAAACTATCTTACCTATTTGTTGGTGATTCGTTCTGACGTAATATTAAAATCAAATAAAGATTTAATATTGTTTTGATGAAAGTATAATGACTTATTCACTGAATTATTGTTAGAGTAGTATATAAATCCCAACACTATTTAATTAGTAAAATTGTTATTCATTATGTGATAAAAAAATAATGTATTAGATTATACTAACTTTAAACTTTTTATAGATGGTGAGGGCACTGCAAGTATCCCTCGTTTCGTCCGGACAGGACCTGATACATTTTTTTCCCTTTATTTAGAAAACATACAGTTTTTTAATAACAATTAAAATAAAGAACATGTTTTCTTACAAACCTAGAGTTTCCTTAATTATACAATAACATTGAAAATGTCAATTTTAAGTACTCGTTAGTAATAAATGCACAGGGATAAACTCTTTGTGTCTAAAGAACTGAAAAATGAACCATACTTGTTATTGTGTTTGTGCACTACATAGTGATTAATTTATTTATTAGGTTTTAAAACAGTGCCGAGGTAAATACCCCATCCAAAAATAATAATAATAATTTTACTGAAAAATATACCTACGATACCAATTCTAAGTATAATCGAATAATTTAATAGCTACCTGTTTCTTATAACTTGACAAAGCTGTGGTGAAAATATCTATATCATTTGTCAAATCGTTGTGGTTTCGCATAACACGTCAGAAAAAAGAATTTTTAGCATAATTTGTTTTACATAAATTTGCATAAAATGTAGGAATTTGAAGAAAAGCGGTTTATTTTCAAATTTATTTTTGATAAATGAAAAGAAGAATCTATGTGATTGTTAAGTTTTTTATATAAAAACAATAAGTCTGGATAAGTCCTTCTAATTCCCAGTGAAGGTATGTGATGGTGTTTTGCTGAGTCGAAATAATTTTCAAAACGATTTTAAGAATTTATTTTGAATCTTTTCTTTTCTTTATGAGTATTTATAAAATATAAGGCAACTCACTTATGGGTTTGATAGAGGTATTCACCTCGATGTTTCGACCCTATACGAGGATCTTCTTCAGGAGAGAAGAAAGCCACGCTTCTCCGCGCGTCAAGTGGAATTTTATATAAATATGAATAACACTTGTTCGTCGTTTAGTGATAAAAAAGATTGTGAGTATCATGTCACGAGGGATTCTTGCAGTACCCTCTCCTTCCATTAGTAGACGAGTTATGACAAGTGTGTCATATTCGCTAATATTGCTTTTTATCACTATCAGTCAAATTTAGAAGAAAAAAAAAGCAAATCTAAGCGATATTCAAACTTAGCTGCTGGCTGGTAAAGAATTTTAATTACATGCGATAAGCGAGCTATATAATTTATGTAGAGGTATGCAAGTTACATATTTTAGAATATGATGCTAAAATTTGATATTCAAATTATTCCTATTTCTACAGGTTCCTGGCCGTCCCAAGAGTATGGGAGAAGATTTACGAGAAGATCATGGCCGTTGGCGCCTCCAGTGGTTACTTGAAGAAGAACATCGCACTGTGGGCCAAAGACAAGGGGCTGAAACACCATCTGGCTAGAATTGATGGGTAAGCCATTTAATAGATTTGGTGTTGATTACTTAAGGCCAGTCTTAATAGACTGTTAAGAAAGTTTTAAAGTCACCTAATCTATCTATATATATAAAAATGAGTCCCTATTTCACTTGGTCACGGCATCACGCCTGAACGGCTGGACCGATTTCGCTAATTCTTTTTTTGTTCTGTTCGTTATTATCGTTAGTTCGGAGAAGGGTCTTATGAAAGAAAAAATTAAGGAAATTGCGCGGAAAATTAGAAAAAAAAAATCTGCTCATTTATGGCGTCTAAGGCGGAACAAAGTTCGCCGGGTCAGCTAGTACTAGATAAAATAAAATAAATAAAAATAGTTTATTTCAGAATCTTAGTTAATAGTAACAAAAGTGTTCGAGGAACTACTAGAACTTATGTATGATCAATATTTAAGAGTAGATGGGATCGCATATCTTTGCTTAACATGTCTCCTGAAGGAGAGAATGCCTCATTATTGTCGATAGTCTCATGATGGCGACTAAACACACCACCAACGTAATTATTTTCGCTAAGTTTAGATTGACATCTTATTTTAAGGCAATGAGTAGTATCGGCCGATAGTTCATCAGAATTCTTGATGACATGATGACTCACTTGACTTTCGGTTGGTAAAGGATTAATTATTTGATGATTACTTTAATCGAAATACGTAGAAACCTATCAGATATGGCTTAGCCGATACGGATAATTTCTAACCTCTATCATTCGCGTGATAAGAGCAATTAGTAATAGATAAAAAGTCATTGAGGTTATCTATCGACTCTTTGCGACAAACAAAACATAGTGTTATTTCTAATTATAGGTACCTAATCTCTAGACAAGAAGACCTAGGTAAACCTAGATAAGGAGGAGGTAGGTATGCACTTAGCTAATAGATGGTTAAAACTTAAAACCAATCAAAGATATATATGTTTTGTATAGGCATTTTTCTTAAAATATATGTACCATTTATGTAATAAAGCCAATTTTTCTTAAAATAAGGAAACTAATATTGGCTACTATACATAAAATTATATTAGGATTCTATATTTTCTTTAATATCAATGTTCCTCGGTTTTTTTAAGTTTTATGAGTCTCCTTGACTCTCGTCAACTCTTGACGCGTCTGATATTACCTAATAAGTAAGTACTAATATTTTGGAAAATACAAAAGGATTGGGTAATAATATACATTTATGTCTTAAAACTGCAGTGGACTTAGGACTTCCCTGTATTGACAAGACTTGTTGTTTATAATTTTATTTTAACTTATTTTCCCATGGATTTTCCTTAGTGCCCTGTCAGCCGACAACCGTCTTCCGATAGACTACTCCACCCTCGAAATGTTAAAGTATTGGTATGTGGTAGAGAAAGAGTAGTTTGTTGTTGCATGGTTTGAAGCTCAAACTTGCATCCCATCAACGACATGTCATAATCATTCTGCGTTTGTAAGGTTCTTCCATGCTGGCCTGGGAGCGACAGAAAAACATACAATGTGCCAGCTGCATTTCCTCCCGGGCATCCTGTAAAAACCAGCTAACGGATCCGAGGGTATTAGGATATTGTAATTTAGGTGATGGGCTGAAAACCTTTCACTACAGCAATATACCTACAAATCTATCTTTAATAACCCTCAAAACCTTTTCAGACGTAGCAGAACGACCTTTGTTTAGGTCGTTTGCGCTCTGTCTACCCCATTAGGGATAAAGGTGGATTATATGTATGTATGTAAGGTTTAAAAAAAGAAAAGCGGGACATACATATATTACTAATACGTGTATCAGAAAAATAATTTGAATACTGTTGTGAGATTCTAGATATTAGATGAAAATGTCGTAAAGTTACAGTTGTTTACACATGAGGTAATCTCTAGAGGGCTTTGTTATTACGCTAACAGTTAATGCGCAAATTAAAAATGACAGCTCACGCCCTTAAAATACGTTTTCTATTTATAGCATGATCTTATGTACAGCTATGGTTATGTGAAAGTAGTTAGAAGTAGGGTATAGTATGTGGGCAAGCTTCATGTGTAGAATTAATAAAACACACATCAATATTTGCGCTTTAAAAAGTTTTCATTCTTCTTCTGTCGAGTGGGTATCGAGTCTATGGACCCGATGAACCCTGGTGTCAGAGTTTTTAAACCGCCTAGTAGCACAACTATCAGGCCTCTGACATGGTTTTTTTTTGTGTAACGACCACTATCAAAGACAGCGACCGGGACCGACGGCTTAACGTGCCGTCCGAAGCACGAAATCTTTTTCTTTTCGGACAATCAGGTGATTCAGCCTGCAATGTCCTACCCAAACTGGGGAAAAATTTACAAAGTGATAAATTCTCAAATATCAACTTTCTGTTTTACCCCCTGGGAATCGAACCCAGGACCTCCGGATCGGGAGCCCATGGCACTAGCCACTAGACCACGGAGGCAGTTTTCATTCGTTACAGTACATTAATTATATTAATTACCATGGAACGTTTTCTCTGCTAGTATTGTACCTAATCGTACACCACATCTTATTATAATTATTAAGAGTGATTTGGTATGGATAAAGAAATAATAAATAAGGAAAGCGTACAGTTAATTTGTAAGGGTCAGTTTGAGACAGTGTTTGGTAAGATGGGTTGGTTTGCGGTTGGTTTGGGTTTGGGTCGCAGAGTGTTGAAGTTTTTTGGGGTTTATGAGGATTGGAATGGGTTTTCGAGTTTTTGGGGTCGTTGAATTTATCAGCTATGACAGATAAGAAATCAAGCCACTACTATATTATAAAATTCTAATAAAAATACCTTGTTTAGGTCGAAGGGCGCAGGCTGTGGCTACAAGATGGCTCGTTCTCTCGTCTTCAACAATGTCCACGCGTCGCTCGGTCTGGATCAGTGTGTGACATTTGTCACAGCGGCTGCCCCACTCTCACCGGACATCAAGAAGTTCTTCCTGTCTCTGAACATACCTATCATGGACGCCTTCGGAATGAGCGAGGCTTCTGGCGCGCACACTCTTAGTATTTACCCTAAGTAAGTAACATTTTATCAACAACGTCCACGGTTTGGACAAGTGTGTGACATTTGTCACAGCGGCGGCACCACTCTCACCGGACATCAAGAAGTTCTTCCTGTCTCTGAACATACCCATCATGGACGCCTTCGGAATGAGCGAGGCATCTGTCGCGCACACTCTTAGTATTTACCCTAAGTAAGTAACTATGTCTTCAATAACGTCCACGGTTTGGACCAGTGTTTGACATTTGTCACAGCGGCGGCACCACTCTCGTTTGACATCTAGAAATTCTTCTTGTTTCTGAAAATACCCACCATGGACGCCTTCGGAATGAGCGAGACTTCTGGCACTAGTGAGTTCGTATAAGAAATGTCATTTGAGTTCAAAGTGGCCTGTCAAATCTATACTTAATATTGCTCTCAATATTGAGATCGCTTTATTCATATGAGCCTTAGTCTTTACCCTAAGTAAGCAATTACCTAACTAAAAAGACAAGCCGCTATGGGTGATTGGTAAATGTAAGATACGGAAAAGCATCATAATTATTTTACGAAGAGACCAAGACAGACTTGAAAGCAGAGCGAGCTTTTTTATACACAGCTTACTTGTTTGCCAAACGGAGGTTATGACCTCGACGTTTTAACGCTTCTGCTTTCTACAGAAGCAGATAGATTATTAAGTAACATTTGCTTGTAATTTTTCTTTATGAAAATTTTGTTTTACTATTTTTACTTTCGGTTTTATTATATCTGATACCTAACAACACTTTCTTACAATTACAAGGCACTTACATGAGAACAAGACTATAACTTAAAATTAACATAATCGTACTTACTTTACAGATTCAAACTGGACGCATCAGGTGAACTCCTTGAGGGTACGGAGACCAAATTCGGAGACTCGATGAGCCAAAACGGCCCAGGAGAGATCATGATGCGGGGTAGACACGTGTTCATGGGCTACCTGAATGATGAGGAAAAGACCAAAGGAACTATTGACTCTGAGGGTTGGCTGCACTCAGGAGATATTGGAAGGGTTGATAGCAATAATCTGCTGTACATCACTGGTAGGATAAAGGTAAGAAGTCAGATTGTAGTGGGAAATAAACCGGGAAAATTACCCTATGCTACGTCTAGTTTATGTAGCTTTTGAATGGTGAAAGGATTATAAAAATCAGCCATTGTTCAAATACAAATCTGTCCTCCATAATACCGGGTGTAAGGGACAGCGTCCCGCAAACTGATAGGGGTTGTTCAGTCAATGAAACTGAACAACGATCACTGGGAAATTCTTTCAGGAGAGTAAAAAAAATATTTGACCTTTCCATACAAAACGACCACCTCAATCAGACAATTTGTATAGAAAAGAAAAATCTTATCCTGAAAAAAATCCTGGTGGTAGTTGTTCAGTTTCGTTGACTGAGCAACCCCTACCAGTTTGCGGGACGCTGTCCCGTATATCCCGTATAAGATGACTAACGAAACTAATTATCCAATAGGTTTAGGCGTTAATATTATAGTGGAATGAATAATCTTCCATGCTGGACTGGGAGCGAGAGAAAAACATAGAATGTTCCAGCTGCATTTCCTCAAGGGCATGCTGTAAAAACCAGCTAAAGGATCCAAGGGTTTCTGTATATTGCAATTTAGGCGATAGGCTGACAACCTGTCACTACAGCAATATACCTACAAATCTAACCCTCAAAACTTTGTCAGACGTGGCGGAACGACCTTTGTTTAGGTCGTTTACGCTCTGCCTACCCCATTAGGGATAAAGGCGTGATTATATGTATGTATGTATGGAATAAATAATAGAATAAGTGTTAGCTCAGATCATCCGAGGTTTATCGTAAATTACTAACTGTGTGGCGTACGTGTCCAATAAGACACACACTGATAAGGTTTAATTTTGCATAAACATATAGTTTACATAAATAATAATACGTAATCTTCCGTGCTAGACTGGGAGTGAGAGAAAAACATAGAATGTGCCAGCTGCATTTCCTCCCGAGAATGCTGTAAAAACCAGCTAAGGGATCTGAGGGTTTCAGTATATTGTAATTTAGGCGATGGGCTGACAACCTGTCACTACAGCAATATACGTGCATATCTTTCTTGAATGGCCCTCAAGACTTTGTCAGACGCGGCGGAACGGCCTTTGTTTAGGTCGTTTAATGGATAAAGGGATAAAGGCGTGATTATATGTATGTATGTATAGTTTACATAATATTCTTGTTTCTTGTAATGCGCCTTTTTGTATTAAATAAGTTATATTATAAATAGGATTTCCTTTTATTATATGGTATTTTTCTAGTGTTCTTCATATGTCTGTGTACATTTCTTTCCATTCACGTAAAACATGTTTTCTTTTTATTATTCCAGGAACTCCTTATCACGGCCGGTGGAGAGAACATAGCGCCAGTGTTGATCGAACAAGTTGTATTGAATGAACTTATGCATATAGGATATGCAGTGCTTATCGGCGACCGAAGGAAGTTCCTGTCCATTCTACTTACATTGAAGGTAAGACTACACCTTCTCGTCTTCTATCGCGTGGGTTTCGAGTCGATCCACCCGTTGAACCCTGGTGTCAGAGTTTTTGAAGCGCCTAGTAGCAATTCCTTCCATGCTGGACTGGGAGAGATTGAAAAACATAGAATGTTCCAGCTGCCCTTCCTCCCGGGCATGCTGTAGAAGTCAGCAAAAGGGACTCGAGGGTTACAGTGTATCGTAATTTAGGCGATGGGCTGACAACCTGTCACTATAGCAATACACTTTTCAATCTAAAATTGCCCTCAATTTTTGTCAGACGTGGCGAAACCGCCATTTACGAGGCGTTTATCGCTCTGCCTGCCCCGTAAGGGATAAAGGCGTGATTTTATGTATGTATGTATGTGTGTATGTATGGAAGAGAAAAATATTGCCGTCCGTTTCCGGTCTCTCATGATAGAAAATGAATTATATTAGTTAATTCGTGATTTCTGCAATTACAAATTGCTACTACTATCAATTCTAAAACAAGATTACAACAATGTTCTGCCAGGCACTGAGGTACATAACTTAAATTGCTTTTTTTTCGACCTCGGAGTAAAGTACACTATTCAAGATTTAGTTAAGCCGTGCCTTGCGAATCGATAGCAATGTTTTTGTATTTGCTTTTTTTGAGTTATCAATGTCTTTTTTTATTCCAGTCCAAAGTAGACTCTGAAACTGGTGAGCCTCTCGACGAGCTGGACAGCGAGTGCAGGAAGTGGGTGGCAAGTCTCGGCAGCAAAGCAACTACAGTCAGCCAGATCGTAGAAACCAAAGACCCGGCAGTAAGTATCAGATGTGACTATAACAACATTTTAAATTGGGAAACTGAATAACATTCACGTGATTCTTTTGTGGAATGGAAGTAAATACCCATACAAAATTACCACTTCGATGAGACATTATTTATGGAATAGTACAAAAGGAAAGTCGTTTTCTGAAAGAATTTCTTCGTGAAAGCTATTCAGTTTCAATGAGCAATGTATCAGTTTGCTGGAAGCTATATACTAACAGAAGCAATTATTTTTAAAACAGATTATCTACAATCTACATAAACTGAGAGAATCGGCTCTCTAGTCTGGACAGACGGACTGCAATCCAACTGCAATCCGAGTTCAGAAGCAGTCTGAATACAGTCGAGCCAACTAATAATGTGCAGTTAGCGTGCAGTTTCATTTAAGTCGTAGCAATTGCATTCAGACAGCATCTAAACTGCAGTTAGATGTGTGTAAAGTCGAGATAAACTTAGCTATAAATTAGACTTTATTTTCAGGTTCACAAAGCGATAGAAGCAGGCCTCGGGCGCGCCAACAAGCAGGCGATATCCAACGCACAAAAGATACAGAAATTCACCATCCTACCAAGAGACTTCTCCATGCATACCGGGGAGTTAGGGCCAACGCTCAAGATCAAGAGAAACGTCGTCTACGAGAAATACAAAGACATCATAGAAGACTTTTACACGGAATGATTCTAATTTGAACTTTGTAGAGATTTTATATTATAGTTGAGTTAAGACGGTGCTACTTTATTTAAGATAAGCGAAGATTTTTCTGGAAACGTTTTTATAATAATTGTAGGTATAACTACAGGGCCGTAAATATTGTACATAGGCTAAGTTTGGCTGTGCAACGACTGGCACATATGACTGTTTCTTTCCAAGATGTGCAATATTAACAGTCCTGTTATGATAACATTTGTTTTACCTAGTAGGATTTTACAATTGAGAGATTGAATTTATATATTCGATCTGTACAATGTCGTAGGATGATTTGATAATTCGATTTTTCGCAAAAATACTAGGTATTTTACAAAAACGCGGATAATTAGACAATGTTTCACCATTGTCTAATTATCCGCGTGAATTGACATTGTGAAATCGTATTGATATCCTTAACTCTGATTGGCTAGATTTTTGCTTATTGATTCTTTATCTTCTGATTGGTTAAATAACATGCGATTATAAATGACATTTAAAACGTCAACCAATCAGAGGAGATCTTGTTTATGAGCGCGCTAACCGACCAATCAGCGTTCTTATTTCAGTTAAGGATATTAAATGTTAGTGGAACGCAGTTTTTTGGATATAAACCTGACTTTTTCCAGTAAAATTTGATAATGGTTTCATCATTGTCTAACTATTCGAGTTTAAACTAAATCCCTAGGACTTTCGCGAAGATTTGAATTATCAAACATACAACACATACAATACATCGACAGCTGGTGGTAAGGGAAATATAAAGATTAATTTAATTTATAATCCAATAAGTAGTTTACCTGACTTTAAGACATTTCAAAGTTTTATATATTTAATGGAGATGTTTCCTTATTGGTTTAGGGATTAAGCTGAATCCAAGACTTTTAGGTTACTTCGGTATAAGAACGTCCATTTTGCCTAGCATCGAGAGAGAAACTATCTGTAATATTAGTTTGTAGGGAAAAGGGCTGTTGTAAGAAAATTGATTATTTATTTATTATATTATATTGTAAAATTTAATCTGCTCAACTAGATTCTAGTACCATGAAATTGACAAATAATGTTTTGTAATTAAAATGTTGAAATATATTTTTATAAAGGACATGAGTTTTTTATTAAAACTAGAAATAACGTAATTAAAACTTTATTTGCGTAATCTTAACTAATAAAATAATACATTTATGATAATTATAATACTTAAGTACAAGTCTTTAAGTCTACGCCGATGCGTAAGGAAGGAATTGTGATAAATTAAGAATACTTTAAAATACCCATCACAAAGGGAATGCTACGTTATTTATCATATTAGGTATCGTCATAATTTAGGAGAGAGTTTAGAATAATTATGGTGTAGGTAATTGTGTCCCATAAAAACCTTCAGATTTAAAAATACATGTAAGCGTCCTATATTCTTGCAAGTAAAATTAAATGTTCGACTTTTATTGTACTAGGCACTATCGGTTTAAAATTGTCTGGTAAAATGGTCCTTAACTAGCAGGATTTTTTCTCTAAAACTAACACACATAAAATATCAATAATACGGATAAAATTTGCTAATATTATTAAATTGAATAACACCTTACGCTAATTTATCTTAACTAACTTGTCTACATAAAAAAGGTATTAAATTTTCAATTCCTGCACACAATCACAAAGATTGTAATAATTCGAGCGCATCGATTTGATACTTATTTTGCTTATTGCATTTTTAAACTAGATTCACCGTCAAGGAAAAAGTACGATATATTAAGATAAAACCGATCACATAAACTTGTTATGACAGATAGCTTATACTTTATGACGAATCGATTGATTATCTAGATCCAAAATTAGTCAGTACACACCTGCACAGGTATATACCAATTCCGTTACAATTTGTTTATTTTTGTAAATATTATTGTTAATAATAATAAGATTACTAACACAACTCATCCCTAGAATAGAGTCTGACACCGGGGTTCATAGTATTGTTCAACCCGATGATAATCCGAATAACAATAACAAAATAAGCGTTGCGTAAGTCGATAATAATTGCATTGTATGGATTCTAGTAATCATAATGTGACTGATTCACAGATAAAAAAAAACGGAAAAGTAATCAATCAGCGATATAAGCTTAGTCATAAACTAAGAGACTACTGTCAAAACACGATATCCGTCGTTTGTGAGTTGTGAACTCATTAATTTTGAGGATTCACTTTTATCTAAGAATTGCCGGATGACTCTGTCGATAAATATGAATAATTAATACCATATACCGGATCTCCGTAAAACAAAAACGTAATATAAAATTAATTTCATGTGATTTATCAGTGACTGAAAGTGACTAAGGGCCGTATTTGTAATCAGCTCTCATGAGTGACAGCGAGTTTGAATCGTATCAGAAATGTCATTTCAGTACAAACTGGCCTGTCAAAATCATACTTAATATTGCTCTCAAGTTTGATATCGCTTCATAAATACGAGCCTTAAAAGAAGCAAAATTAACTTCATTATGTTTCTCAGAGAGCGGCCCTGAATATCCCTGGAATGGCTACATATAAATCCGATCTAACTACTGATCAAATAACATAGATAACCTCTAGTCATCCCTGGTGGGAGGAGCGACGGTGGGCAGCGGCGGCGGCGCGTCGGCGAGCGGCAGCGGCTTGGCCACGCCGATACGCACCACGCCGCGCGGCGCGCCTTTCAGAGCCGCTACTGCTTGCTCTAGGCTCGCGTCTTCTAGGTTCTGGAAGAGAAAGGTATGAATTAGCGAACAATACAATGAGTCTAAAGCCGTAACTCCTGCCCCCAAACAAAACACGAAACATATCCCCGCGGGGCAGAGGGGAAAGTAAAGGAAAGGATAACAAAACGAATGGGGCAAAAACTGCACGTGATGTAGAAACCTTGTGAGACTGGGAGAAGCGGAGTGGATCCATACATAAATGAATTGACCGATCTCATACATACATACATATAATCACGCCTTTATCCCTAATGGGGTAGGCAGAGCGTAAACGACCAAAACAAAGGTCGTTCCGCCACGTCTGACAAAGTTTTGAGGGTTATTTAAGATATATCCGTAGGTATATTGCTGTAGTGACAGGTTGTCAGCCCATCGCCTAAATTGCAATATACTGAATCCCTCGGATCCCTTAGCTGGTTTTTACAGCATACCCGGGAGGAAATGCAACTGGCACATTCTATGTTTTTCTCTCGCTCCCAGGCCAGCATGGAAGTTGATCTCAATGCTCGAAATTTGCGTGTGAATAGAAACATTGCACTGCTGCGCTGCGTTACGCTCCACTTAGTTCCACATCAATAGAACCGTACTTCGGAATAGAATAAATAGAATATAAGAACCAGCTCAAAGTGGGATAATATCTTGTTGAGATGCGGCCCTGAATTCTTAAAAATCATCAATCAATTTCTATGGTCTATGGACTAAAATATCATCACAACGGATCTTAGTATTCCAGGAATGAATTGAGAAACCTAAATGATATTCCATTTTGATCATGCCTAAATTACTTTACTTACAAAATGCCTAAAATACTTCACTTACAGTATCATTGACGAACAAGAGGCGGTCCCCGGGAATAAGCCGGCCATCTTGTTGAGCCACGCCTCCCGGCACCAAAGAGCGGATTACTACGAGAGTGTGCGAGGGACGCAGCGGGTCTTGGTAGTCTAGGATTGAGAAACCTAGACCGCGTTCGCCTTTCACCAGTTCTGAAATAAACAAAAGTTGTTAGATGATACAATGGATGTCTAATTTGTTTTTTGTCACTTCGGGACACAGAGAGCTCTAAAGCAAAAGGCGGACAAAAAAGCTAGACTCTAGCTCTCTCTCTCTCTCTCTTGAAAGTCTAGCTGCTAGATTCTCGATTTAGAGATTAATACTTGAAATGAACGCTCCCTGAGAAATTAATATCTTGCACTATGCTCGTTGATTATATTTTGTAGAGGATTTTTATAGTAGTCGTATTTAGTAAGTTTAAAATTGAATATTGCGTCCTTACATACGAAATTGCCGTTCTTTGATAGTTAGACAGTATTGGGTATCAGCAATTTCATATGTACGGACGGACCGAGCACTTGCCTATAATTTGTGGTTCAGACGACCACATAGCGAGCCCAGTGAGTGGTTCAAGTGACCGCGAGCGCGCTTTCCCGCCCGAGAGCGAACCACCCTCCTCTGCGCCTGCGCCGGCTAAGCTGCCGTCTGATTTTGCCTGTAAAAAGACAAATGGCAGTGTGAATCTGGACGGACTTACAAAATTTCAAGACCTATGGCGCTTAACAAAAAACAAAGAATAATGTGAAAATTATAAGTTATTCTGAGCTCTCAATTGATAGCGTAATCTAGCGGGAATCTAGAGAATTTCTTAGACTCACGGCATACCGTCACTATGTCGCTCTGTTGCTTACTCCAGCGCACACTGTTCCTTGACGAGCGTGGGCGTATCAGCGACATCTAGCGGACACTTTGCCAATCAACGCAAGGTTTTCCAGCAACCGCGCACCCCGCCAGCGGGGTCGCGAAGGTCCCTCCTTTGCTCCCCACTTTGGGCGATACCGGCACGTTGCGGGTTCTCTCCGATAAGGAATTCCTAAGGTAACGCCATAAGCCGAGGTGCGAGCTCTGAGCCGTTACGCAGTACCATTTGCATTTGAGGGTGTAGATTGCGTGTAGCAACTCCCCGCCTTTAGTCCATTGACGCTTTATATACACTTTATAGTATTTTGCAAATAGGTTCATGAAAAAAAAAACCTGGGAAATTTTACGGCCCGCACCATGCTGTAGATGTCACTATACGTACCTTGACGAGCGTGTGCTGAGGTGGGGTGAGGTCTATGGTGGCGGGAGGCGCACACCTCGCTTGATAACTCCTTCAGGATAAACACCACTTCTAGTTTGTTCACACTCAATTAACAGCGACATCTAGTAGAACTCTTGAGAACTTCTTAGACCCACGCCATGCTTGTTCTAGCGACCTTTAGATGTTGCTATTCTTACCTTGACGAGCGTGGGCTGGGGAGGGGCGAGGTCTATGACTGCGGGGGGCGCGGGGCGGGGGCGCGCGCACACCATGCACACTTCGCTTGATAACTCCTTGAGAATAGACACCACTTCCAAGTGGTTCATGCCCAGCAGACGATGGCCGTTCACCTCTGGAATCATACAAGTCTTTAGAAACGAAATTGATACTTGAAACGTGATTTATAACACTAAATAGTAACCTGTAATAAAAAATGGTTTAGCTGGATCTCGGCAGTCGCTGCCATATTGCCTTGTATGGATTTATATGAAACTTTTCTCTATGCAGAGTGGCTGGTGGAATGGCCAACATTTTAGGCCTGACCAGGCGGCGCTGCTGAGTGGCGACTACCGAGATCAGAAGAACCCTTTAACTTGTCAACATTAACTGCTCTATCGTATAATCGACGACGACCGTTCGAAAGGTTTGTTGAGTAAAATAACATACATACATACATATAATCACGCCTCTATCCCTAATGGGGTAGGCAGAGCGTAAAAGACCTAACCAAAGGTCGTTCCGCCACGTCTGACAAAGTTTTGAAGGTTATTTATGACAGATTTGTATGTATATTGCTGTATTGACAGGTTGTCAGCCTATCGCCTGAATTATAATATACTGAAACCCTCAGATCCCTTAGCTGGTTTTTACAGCATGCCTGGGAGGAAATGCAGCTGGCACATTCTATGTTTATCTCTTGCTCCCAGTCCAGCATGGAAGATAAAAAGTAAAATAAAGTTATTCTTATTCTTATTACTAAAGTAGCGACCTTGAGTTCAAGAGCGTACTTCTAAAGGTCATCCTGACAGAAGCAGTAGGGAGATAAATTATTATTATTATTATGTTGGTATACTTTTCAGTATCACGGGTCCACAGGGACCCGGTCCTTTGAGGCATACGTGGGGCCAAAGCCAACAGCGCAGAGGCATTTTTATACCAAATAATGTATTGTGATGTGTACATCATGCGGATACTCGCTCTGCTTGCACTATAGTAATACAACCAGAGCCAGCACCCGCCTGATGCAAGGACTATTGCAGATAATGGTAAGATAACTAGGTCTATGGGAAGGGATTTAGCTGGACCGGTTGCTGGGATATTGATCGAGACTACGGGACGCCTGCCAAATCAAATGTCTCAATCTCGATAATCTCGGCAGACGGTGACTCGCCATCTCACTAAAATGGGCCTCCCAAAACAGCCGAACGCAAGGAACGACAAGAGGGCAACATCGTGTGAGCGACTAAGGTTGTCGAGAGGTGAGACTGCGGGCGCCAGATCGTGATGTTCCAGTCAGCAGGCCCCCGGCGTTATGACATTTTACACTTCCAACCTGGAGCAAAGGTTCCGCTCTTGCGAACTCCACTCCTGGACGGCCAACGAAGGCAAGCCAGGAGGTGAGGGCCAAATGAATACGGGCCCTCGGAGCTGGGGGTCCGGGGTGTCGCCACGCACCATCAGCTCGCCACACAAGCTGCCCCTCCGGGGTTATTATTATTATTATTATTATTTTAAACAGGCAGGCAGTTGTTATCAATTGTATGGAAATCTTACCCAGCAGTTCATCTACTGGCCTATGGACCCCAGCTCTTCCCACCGATCCCTCAGGCAAAACCGACCGCACATAATGATGAGGTCTGACCTCCCTTCCTCCTTCAACATCCACTGAGCCTTCTAGAGAGATAGCTACTAATACAACTAAATATAAGAAGTTGTAGCGCACATAGATGGCGCCACATCAAGATACAACAGTCCTGAAACGCGGTATCGAAGTTTGCTCGGCGATCTGCATATATACAACTTCCGAACTAATCCAGTCGGACTCCGGTCCCCTGGTCACAACACCCGACCAGGTGGGTAATTACCTTTTTCCCATCCGTAATCACTCGGCCAACTGGCCTCTCAAGGAAATGCTCCTAAAAAGTCATATATCTTAACAAGTAACTCATCTCCCGGGCGATGGATCCCAGCTCTTCCTACTGGTCCCTCAGGCAGGACCGACCGCACGTAATGATGAGGTCTGACCTCCCTTCCTCCTTCAACATCCACTGTGCCTTCTAGAGAGATAGCTACTAATACAACTAAATATAAGAAGTCATATATCTTACCAAGTAACTCATCTCCCGGGCGATGGACCCCAGCTCTTCCTACTGGTCCCTCAGGCAGGACCGACCGCACGTAATGATGAGGTCTGACCTCCCTTCCTCCTTCAACATCCACTGTGCCTTCTAGAGAGATAGCTACTAATACAACTAAATATAAGAAGTCATATATCTTACCAAGTAACTCATCTCCCGGGCGATGGACCCCAGCTCTTCCTACTGGTCCCTCAGGCAGGACCGACCGCACCTAATGATGAGGTCTGACCTCCCTTCCTCCTTCAACATCCACTGTGCCTTCTAGAGAGATAGCTACTAATACAACTAAATATAAGAAGTCATATATCTTACCAAGTAACTCATCTCCCGGGCGATGGACCCCAGCTCTTCCTACTGGTCCCTCAGGCAGGACCGACCGCACGTAATGATGAGGTCTGACCTCCCTTCCTCCTTCAACATCCACTGTGCCTTCTAGAGAGATAGCTACTAATACAACTAAATATAAGAAGTCATATATCTTACCAAGTAACTCATCTCCCGGGCGATGGACCCCAGCTCTTCCTACTGGTCCCTCAGGCAGGACCGACCGCACGTAATGATGAGGTCTGACCTCCCTTCCTCCTTCAACATCCACTGTGCCTTCTAGAGAGATGCCCAGGCCTCCGCCACCACGGACCACTACGCCGACGACTATTTCTACGTCATCGCCTGAAAATGAAGGAAAATGAGTAAAAGATTAGGATAGGCTAAATACATCGTATCAAGCGACCCAAAGCAAACAGTTGATTTTAAGTGCCATAAGTTTTAGTTGATTATTTTTAGTGTAGGTAAAATAAGTCTTCCACGCTGGAATGGAAGCGAGAGAAAAACATAGAATGTGCCATGCAGTTGGCAGTTGGTTGAATAATTTCCACACTCTTATTTACTATTTCCATAAAAGTATTACAGTAAGACTTCCATGCTGGACTGGGAGTAATAGTAAAACATAGGATGTGACAGCTGCATCTCCTCCCGGGCATGCTGTAAAAACCAACTAAGGGATCCAAGGGTTTCTGTATATTGCAATTTAGGCGATAGGCTGACAACCTGTCACTACAGCAATATACCTACAAATCTATCTTAGATAAACCCTTAAAACTTTGTCAGACGTGGCGGAGCGACATTTGTTTGGGTCGTTTGCATTCTGCCTATTAGGAATAAAGGCGTAATTGTATGTATGTAAAAAAAGATTGTACAATATCCTGGCCATGATTCTGACACACCAATTCACACCATCTTAATAGCTTTAGTCCTGCTACTGCTGTTAAAGGGCGACTTCGGTAGGTAATGTGTTCTTTTCCATTCAGTCCCAGAGAGCGGTTCAAATTCTTCAAGCCCGGCCTCAGTTGAAGTTGAAACATTATTTACTTCGGCTTCCCTTTCAAGAATTCCACTTCCACCAAATCCGGAATTACGTCGAAACTATAAAGTACTTGAATGTTTTTTTTGCTTTGGCTTACCCTTGATAAAATTGCACTCCTCGCCACTATTACTTACCAAGAATACTCTGCCATTTCCTTCGAATAGCCTCCTTCTGTTCCTGCGTGCGCGGCATCTCGAAGGCGGGCTGCGGGCGCGAGGGGGGCGGCGCGGGCGCGGGCGCGGGGGACGCCGGCGGGGAGGCCCTAGGTTCCTCTACGTTTACCTCCACACTGAAAATGGTTGTTGATTTTGTAGGTAATGGTATAGTCATGGAAATGAATGAGAAACAAAAACAATACATTTATCATCGAAGCCGGTTCCCCGAGTGCTAACAAACCATGCTTAAAAGAATATTAACAAACTTATTTTATTAACAAAATGTTACTTCATCATTATTATTTCTTAGTTCTTTTAAATTTTATACAAGATGTACTTACTAAAATAGGAAACTGTACTATGTTTTATAAAGTTTTTATGTATTGTATACTAAAATGCAAGACTGTTTGTTTCTGACTAAATAAAACTAAAAGTAAAATATTATCCACTTATGACCCCATTCCGATGACCATAGCAAATAAGTTAGCAAACAGTGTTATTTTTTTCCGAATACTCGAAACATAGCGCAGCTGACGGGGATAACAGTAGAAAGACACGGTGCCAATGTACCGCGCGAAATATCACTACAGGTGCTAAACTGCATTGTTATCTCGCTAGGCCATAAACATTACAGTTTAGAAAAAGACAATGGGCTTAGAGAAAGAGGGAGTGACCCAGCTCTGGTACCTTCTTGATGCAAAGGTTGGCCAGAGCGATTCAACGCGGTAATGGAGCGAGCGTTATGGGGACCTTTGCGCCAGGTTGACCAGGGGCGGTTTGAGTAAGTTAAGCTTAGTTTAGTGGACATCATATTGTATATTGACACACATAGAGCCCGATGGTGTAGTGGATAGGGCCGCTGCCTTCTGAGCGGAAGGTCGTGGTTCGAATCCCACCACGTGCCAATGTGTTTTTCGGTTTTCGAATTTCATATGTACGTTTATTCAGCGCTTTTTACGTGTTTCGGAAGGCATGTTAAGCCGTTGGTCCCGGTTAATATCGTTTAATACCGTAGATATTAGTCGTTAAGCCATATCAAAGGCCAGTGCTAAGCATTAGCGGCTTAAAAACTCTGACCTAATCTAGGATTGGGTCTGGTTTCCCTTCTTGGTTGCGGAGGTCAGATGGCAGTCGCTCTGAGTAAAAACCAGTACCCTCGTTCAATCCCCTAGATTAGGTAGCCGACCCCGTGAGATACGGGATAAGGCTAGAAAGATGATATTGTATATTGACATGTTTATTCAAATTAATTTTAGGCATGTTTAGAAGACAAAAATACTTGACCTCGAAATGTTTGACGGCAGAAATAGATTCGGCTTTCTCCGATGGGTTATACATACATACATATAATCACGCCTTTATCCCTAATGGGGTAGGCAGAGCGTAAACTACCTAAACAAAGATCGTTCCGCCACGTCTGACAAAGTTTTGAGGGTTATTAAAGTTAGATTTGTAGGTATATTGCTGTAGTGACAGGTTGTCAGCCTATCGCCTAAATTGCAATATACAGAAACCCTCGGTTCCCTTAGCTGGTTTTTACAGCATACCCGGGAGGAAATGCAGCTGGCACATTCCATGTTTTTTCCTCGCTCCCAGTCCAGCATGGAAGTAATGCCCAAAAATATATCGAAAATCAATACTCACTTGTTCTGTAGACTAGTCATCTGTATCTCCTGTTCGGCGCTTTCATTGCGATGCATGTGTAAGAAGGGGTTGTGTTGTGGTACGGTAGAAGTGGAAGTCTCGCCAGCTGCGATCGCCTGTTGGAGTTGCTCGAATTTCGGCCCGCGGAGGTATCTGGAAAATGTAAATTTCGTAAATAATTTTGATATTTACGTACCATCATAACCATCCGAATCCAGCAAAATTTTAAGCACCAAGCATAGATCCTAGTATAACGACAAGAGTAGTAAATTTTTGAAGCTTGGAAGTGTATCCTACCGCCTGCGCCAAATACAGATGGCCAAATAATGTGATATAGCCACTAGTACTGTAACGGTACCTTACAACCTCATTCTTCCTTTATTATTTCTCTCTGGCCACTTATTTGAACTATACTATTTCAAAATTACGATTAATTACTTTCTTTTTTCACCATTTCCATGTCATTCTAAGCACTTCTTGTCAGGGACGAATCCACATTTTTTTTTTTTTTTTTTTTTTTTTTTATATATATAGGCGAGCATTTGTCCGCCATCTCACCTGGTGGAAAGTGACGATGCGGACTATGTTGAAACATACTCACCTATGTAGTGCCTATTCACTCTCATTTATACTCTATTTTATATACTATACTTCTTTTCCAATGTTTTTCAGACAATAAAACCTAAGATAAGATAAGAATTTTTCCCCAGTTTGGTTAGGACATTGCAGGCTGTATCACCTGATATTCCGAAAAGAAAAGATTTCGTGCTTCGGAAGGCACGTTAAGCCGTCGGTCCCGGTGGCTGTCTTTGATAGTAGCCGTTACTCAAACCATGTTAGAGGCCTGTTAGTTGTGCTACTAGGCGGTTTAAAAAAACTCTGACAGGGTTCATCGGGTCGATACCCACTCGACAGAAGAAGATTGCACCATTTATAATTTGTAATAACAATTTGTATGCATGTTACACTATTGCTATTATACTATTGCATGCTTCAGTACACACCTCTCCAGTTCCAATGTGACGACATTCCCGCTCTGTTTGAGCGCGTCCACAGCCCTCTGGTTGGACTTGCCGGCGAGGGAGACTCCGTCGACGGCCACGATGCGGTCGTTGACCCTGACCTTCCCGCTAAACGCCGCCGCGCTTCCCGGGGTGACTGACTTCACGAATATACCAGATAGCTCCTCTTTCTCGCAGACATAACCTTAAAACACCATTTTAAATGTTATGTCAGTTTTACTTCCATGCTGGTCTGGGAGCTAGAGAAAAACATAGAATGTGCCAGCTGCATTTCTTCCCGGGCATGCTGTAAAATCCAGCCAAGGGATGCGAGGGTTTCAGTATATTATAATTTAGGCGATGGGATGACAACCTGTCACTACGATGATAAAATCCGCGAGTCTCCTACCGTAGTCCGCCTTCCAATAGCTTGCCATTTTTCGTCGTAAATATAAATTTATGTTGTTGAGTTTTTGATTTATCCCTAATGGGGAAGGCAAAGCGTAAATGACCTAAATAAAGGTCGTTCCGCCACGTCTGACAAAGTTTTTAAGGGTTATTTAAGATACATTTGTAGGTATATTGCTGTCGTGACAGGATGTCAGCCCACAGCCTAAAGTGCAATATACTAAAACCCTCGGATCCCTTAGCTGGTTTTTACAGCATGTCCATCACTCCCAGTCCAGCATGGAAAAACACAAATACAGGATATAAATAGCGAAGTGACTTACCGGCTATTGTGATCCCGAGACCATTTTCATCCTTCTTCAGTTGAACAGTAAATCTATCAACTTCCGGAGACTCAGCATCTACAAGAAAGAAAACACAACAATAAAAAAACGGTGTGCAATAAGTACACTAACTAGAGTATCTCTTGTCAAATTAAAAGATTTCAACCGGTCGAATGGACTCAGTCTAGGCTAATTTAATGGACGGCATACGCCTTTTAATGGGGTAGGCAGAGCGTGCGTAAATGACCTAAACAAAGGTAGTTCCGCCGCGTCTGACAAAATTTTGAGACTTATTTTAGATGGATTTGTAGGTATATTGCCTATTACCCGTAGAAGGACTGTCATATCCTCTCCCTCCTTTACTCCATTCTTTCCCACTCTAACACCCCTCCTTATCATAAGGATCGCTTTATTTTTCACTCGGCAACCCTGGCTCGCAATTTGCGTGCCAGCTCTAAATTGACGCTTAACCTGCCGTCTCACAAAACTGACTTCTACGCAAAGTCTTTCACAGTGCGAGCGATCAAGCTGTGGAATGAATTGCCCGAAGACATTCGACGTGCACCGTCTCTTGACACCTTTAAGAGCCGAATTAAAAAACATTACTTGGAAGAAATTACTATCTGATCATTAGTTATCCTTCACTTTTATCCTGTGCTGTTGCTGTCATTTCCTTCGTCTAGTTCTGGTTGTAGTTTGCATTATCCTATCCCATTACTTTATGTATTAGTTTATTATATATTAAGTATTCGTTTATTTTACAATATCTATGTAGTAGCTTGTACCCAGTTTATGTATTATATGTAATGTAATGTATTTAGGATACATATTTTACTAGATTTGCAATATCCCGCTTACCGCTACGCATTTTTCTTTGACCCAAAGGTTGCCTGGAAGAAATTTCTACCTTAGCAATAAGGCCGCCTATGTTGTACTTGTTTTTTGTTGTTATCTGTTGTGTTGTATGATTTGTATTCTTACGTGCAATAAAGTATTTTTATGTTATGTATATTGTTGTAGTGACAGGTTGTTAGCCCATCGCCTAAATTGCAATATACTGAAACCCTCAGATACCTTAACTGGTTTTTGCAGCATGCCCGGGAGGAAATGCAGCTGGCACATTCTATGTTTTTCTCTCGGTCCCAGTCCAGCATAGAAGATGGACGGCATTAATTATATTACTAATTAAATTATAATTTCAATCCACAATACAAGTGGCTAAATTCTGGGATGCTATGATGCCATTCCTCGTGTTCCATCGACACGTTAAGAATAAGTCTCGGCTAAAAAAGCAGTAATGCAGAAGAATACAAACAAACATGGCTCAAGAATGGAATATTTTACCTGACTCAGGTGGCGGTGTGATAGAGTGATCGAAGACAAATCTAGAAGATGAAGTGGTGGTGGTAGTTGTGGCCGGGGTAGGCTGCGTGTGGAACACTTGTTCGAAGCCAGCGTCTAGGAGGTAGCGGTCCAAACCCTCAGGGTCCGAGAGTAATCTGGAAAGAACATAAATATTAAGACATGGTATTTTTCCTGACGAAGAGAAGAACGCGCGTATTAAAACAATTGTGCATTGTTGTTTTAGATTGGCAGCGACTTATCATCGTTGAGAAGATAATCTATTCCGAACCCCAAACGTTGATGACAAGACACCGTCGGCGCAATTACTTGAAAGCCTTGTGATGGGGAAGACTATACCGGGGGTAAGGGACAGCGTCCCGCAAACTGATAGGGATTGCTCAGTCAACGACTCTGAACGACTTCCATCAGGAAATTCTTTCAGGAAGTGAAAATAAAAAGGCTTTTCCATACAAATATGTCCACCTCAATCAGACAATTCGTATGGAAGAGCCATTTTTTTGTCACTCTGAAAGAATTTCCTGGTGGAAGTTGTTCAGTGTAGTTGACTGAGCAACCTCTATCAGTTTGCGGGACGCTGTCCCTTATTGTTTTGATAAGAACATTGCGGGCTGCATCACCTGATTGTCTAAAAAGAAAAAGGATTCCGTGCTTGAGAGGGCACGCTGTCGGTCCCGGTCTCTGTATTTGATAGTGGTCGATACTCAAACCACGTCAGAGGCCTAATAGCTGTGCTACTACGCGGTTTCAAAACGGCCTAATAGCTGTGCTACTAGGCGGTTTCAAAACTCTGACACCAGGGTTCATCGGGTCGTTTGACGCGAGAATCCACTCGCTAAAAAGAAGTGTATGTACAGACCTGGCGGGTACAAGCGGTGCTGGCGAGGCGTGCGCGGCGGCCGGGTCGACGCAGCGCGCTACCACGAGCCGCACGCGCGAGCCCGACGCACGCAGCACGCCTGCCACTTGCTCCGAACCCATCTCCGTCAAGTGAGCCTGCAAATTACGAAACATACATACATATATATAATCACGCATTTATCCCTAATAGGGTAGGCAGAGCGTAAACGATCTAAACATAGGTCGTTCCGCCACATCTGACATTGCTTTGAGGGTTATTTAAGATACATACATACATACATAAATCACGCCTAAATCCCTAACGGGGTAGGCAGAGCGTTTAACGCCTCGTAAAAGTCGCTTTCGCCACGTCTGACAAAACTTGAGGGCAATTTTAGGTTGTAATATGTATTGCTATAGTGACAGGTTGTCAGCCCATCGCCTAAATTACAATACACTGTAACCCTCGAGTCCCTTTTGCTGACTTCAACAGCATGCCCGGGAGGAAGGGCAGCTGAAACATTCTATGTTTTTCTATCTCTCCCAGTCCAGCATGGAAGAAGATTTATTTTAAGATAGATTTGTAAATTACAAAAACTAGTAAATATCTTCTTCTATGCTGGACTGGGAGCGAGAAAAAAACATTTAATGTGCCAGCTGAATTTCCTCCCGGGCATGCTGTAAAAACCAGCTAAGGGATCTGAGGGTTTTTGTATATTGCAATTTAGGTGATGGGCTGACAACCTGTCACTACAGCAATATCTATCTTAAATAACCCTCAAAACTTTGTCAGTCGTAGCGGAACAACCTATGATTAGATTGATTAGGTTCTGCGTTCCCCATTAGGGATAAAAGCGTGACTATATGTATGTATGTAGTAAAATCTAAAGGTACCATGCAAATCTCAGCAGGCGCGGCTTGCATAGTGGCAATGGCAATTAAATGTATTTGATGGAATATATGAATCATATGATACTGCTAACAATTGTAATTCTTCCAAGCTGGACTGGGAGCGAAAGAAAAACATAGAATGTGCTAGCTGCATTTCCTCCAGGGCATGCTGTAAAAACCAGCTAAGCTTTTGTATATTGCAATTTAGGCGATGGCCTGACAACCTGTCACTACAGCAATATACAGTTCTATCTTAAACAACCCCCAAAACTTGTCAGACATGGTGGAACAACCTTTGTTAGGGTCGTTGACGCTCTGCTTACCCCATTAGGGCGTAATAGTACGTATTCTTATTTAATTTAATTCATTTTATTAATATTTTATTTATACTCTCGTCTGCTAAATCTGCTGAATTTTTGACATCACAGTATGTAATAATGTTTATTAATTCTTTACTGTTTCTATCATACATAACACATCAATTTATACCTACTTTGTACCGTTTTTATGTATTAAAAATGTTGTAACCTGTACCTATGAGCTTTTTATGGTTTAAAATTAATGGTTTATTAAATGTATTTTTGATGGAATCTATGAATCATATCATACTGCTAACTATTGTAAATAGTGTTCTGTGTTGTAGAGGGCACATTAAGCTGTTGGGTCCCGGTTAATATCGTTTAATACCGTAAATATTAGTCGTTAAGCGTGTCAGAGGCCAGTGCTAGGCATTGGCGGCATGAAAACTTTGACCTAATCTAGGATTAGGTCTGGTTTATTTTATGGGTTGCAGAAGTCAGATGGAAGTCACTCTGTGTAAAATCCAGTACCCTCGGGATAATAGCTGGGGGTTAAAGCGACGGGAGATGATGAACTACTGTAAATAGTGTTGTAACTCTAAACAGTTCATGGGATTTCATAAACTTACCTCACCAATTTGCAGAATGTGATCACCAGATTTGAGGCGGCCATCGCGATCGGCGACACCCCCAGCCAAGATAGTTTTTACAATTACTCCACTTGTTCTTGCACCAATTATACCTGTAATCCATTATAAACCATAAAAACAATAAATTTGTATAGAACAGACTTAGGTTATAATTTCCACACTCTTTTTTAGTATTTTCATTAAAATATTACAGTAAGACTTCCATGCTGGACTGGGAGTAATAGAAAAAACATAGAATGTGACAGCTGCATCTCCACCCGGGCATGCTGTAAAATTCAGCTAAGGGATTCGGGGGTTTTAGTATTGTGATTTAGGCGATAGGCTGTCACTACAGCAAAAGATCTACAAATCCATCTTAAATAACACTTAAAACTTTGTCAGACTTGGTGAAACGACATTTGTTTAGGTAGTTTACGCTCTGCTACCCCATTAGGGATAAAGGCGTGACTCTATCTATCTTCTTCTTATTAGCAAGTGAATTCTCGAGTCAATCAACGTGATGAACCCTGGTGTCAGTTTTCAAACCGCCTATTAGCACAGATATTAGGCCTCTGACGTGGTTTGAGTAACAACCCCTATCAAAGACAGAGACCGGGACTGACGGCTTAGCATGCCCTCCAAAGCACGGCATCTTTTTTCTTTTTAGACAATCAGGTGATTCCGCCTTGAATGTCTTAACCAAACTGGGGAAAACCTCACAAAGTGATAAATTGACAAATATCAACTTTTTGTGTTCCCCCTTGGGAATCGCACCCAGGACCTCCAGATCGTTAGTCCATGGCCCTGACCACTAGACCACGGAGGCAGTTACTATATTTATGTATATATGTATTACAGTAAGTAATAAATGAAATATATGATTACCAAATCCAAGCCCAGTGCCATCATTGACCAAGTTGATGATCTCCACTTGCGCCCAATCACCGGCTACGATGTTGTGTGATGCTGAAGCTAAAGAGTCATCAGTCCGAGATAGGTCCAATATAGCATGATTCTGAAAACAAAAACAGGAAATGTCATTTATTTGTTACATAGTACATTAATACATATAATCACGCCTTTGTCCCTTATGGGGTAGGCAGAGCGTAAACGACCTAAACAAAGGCCATTCCGCCGCGTCTGACAGAGTCTTGAGGGCCATTCAAGAAAGATTTGTACGTATATTGCTATAGTGACAGGTTGTCACCCCATCGCCTAAATTACAATATACTGAAACCCTCAGATCCCTTAGCTGGTTTTTACAGCATGCTCGGGAGGAAATGCAGCTGGCACATTGTGTGTTTTTCTCTCACTCCCAGTCCAGCATGGAAGATACATAGTTACATAGTTATTGAATTAATTGCTTTGTTTTGATTGCTCAAACTTACAATCCACTGTGTCTTAATTAAACATTATGTTATAACGATAAACATATTTTCCAACAGAGAATTTGTTAGTGTGAGAAGCTATTTGTAAAGCAGTGAATCATTAGATTCTTTTGAGTAAAAGCAATATTGTTTTACATAATCTTCCATACTGGACTGGGAGAGAAAGAAAAACATAGAATGTTCCAGTTGCCCTTCCTCCCGGGCATGCTGTGGAAGTCAGCAAAAAGGATTCGATTTAAGCTCTGCCTACCCTGTAAGGGATAAAGGCGTGATTTTATGTATGTATGTTGTTTTACATGGCTTGCAGACAGTTGTAAGCTAAGATGTTTGCCAACCTGTTTTGGAGACATATTTGAGTCTACAGATCCACTGTCCAGTCCCAGGATTCTTTCATTTTCAGAACCTGATCCAAAGTCAAGGCTATGAGGGGGGGAAACCTGGGGGACCCGCTGCTCTTCTTCACTCTCTTGGCCCCCATATAGATTCTTTGCTTGTAGTGATAGATCACCTAAAAGTAATAAAATTTGTATCAGTTTCAATACCATGAGGAATGTGAACAGGTACCCAAATTAGCTTGAAAGTAGAGCCTGTAGGTATTAATACATTAGTTTTTGTTTTATTAAAAAATCATCAGAAGTTATGATTTTAAAGCCATTTTAAGTTCGTCTAAATTTTACAGCCCGCATGACTGCTGCCAAAGGAAGTATATGATTTCTATGAAACAGCTGGACCGATTGACATAATTTGTTCTTAGATTGATACGAAGGCGTGGATCAGACCAGTAACCGCGATCATTTTAAAATTGTACATACATATAATCAAGCCTTTATCCCTAACGGGGTAGGCACAGTGTAAACGACCCAAACAAATGTCGTTCTGCCACGTCTGACAAAGTTTTGAGGGTTATTTAAGATAGATTTGTAAGTATACTGCTGTAGTGACAGGTTGTCAGCCTATCGCCTAAATTACAATATACTGAAACCCTCGGATCCCTTAGCTGGTTTTTACAGCATGCCCGGGAGGAAATGCAGCTGGCACATTCTATGTTTTTCTTTCGCTCCCAGGCCAGCATGGCAGAAATTCTATATCTCAGTAATTAATTGCCTTATCAAAATAATTTTTTCACACTTATTTCTAATTTTCAACATACAATATGATGAGGAAATTTCTCAATTAAAAAGATATTGGTTTATAAAAATATTTCACACAAAAATGTTGATAATTCCCAAAACAATTAGGCATAATATTTGCAACAATAGGTGACTCATTTCAATGTTATTAGACCTTATCAATTCTAGCTGATGATAAGTGCAGTGAACCATAATCATCTTTTACAGATGCTTGTTGCAGTGTAAAGGATAAGGTATTTATTGACATATTGATTACCTGATGGAGTGATATCGAAGTCCCCAGGCAATATTGAAGGATGGTGAGCGATCTGCGTAGCTAACATTCCCACAGAGTCGTGTAAAGTTGCTATGCTCTTCAATATGGGACTTTCCAGAAGATTGATTAGCATGTTCAAATCATCGGTTGCTGCCGCCTATAGGCAAAAAAATATAATTACACATTTCTTAACCATTTTAACATGAATATAGAACGGTATAAAGGTATAGAACGTAAAACAAGTCTGCAGAAAAGTGTGCAATATGAAAATTACCTTTAGTTTAGGATCATCACTTTGATCCACTGCTGATTTAACGCTTTCCAGCTGTTGCAATGCATTTGATATGTTAACAGATAAATGCATGGTGCCGATTTATATTTGTAAAACACTTTATGATACTAATTTTGTTTCAAATAAATTAAAACACACACAATTTCCCTTCACAACACCCTAGTAAATGTCACAAGTTTGACAGTTTAGTTTTTTAATGCTTAGTTTTTGCATAGGAACTGTGGTTTTTTCTCCATCAATCACATTGATTCGAATTCAGTCAATCGTCAAGTGAGACGCTAAGTGTTGCTATCCGTAAATAAATATTACCCTACCTTCCTTCCTTTCTGTGGTTGGTGGTTTCGATTTAGTGAGTGACAGTCTGACATTTTGGAAAACCGTTGAGTTGGTTTTGTTTACTTTGCATAAAAAAGTTATCATAAACTTGCGCGGAAGTTACAAGAAAAAACAGTAGAAAATGTGCACCATGAACAGTGAAAATAACGAAGTTATTGACCTAACAGATTCCTTTACATTAATTGACCACTGCCAACTGGCAGACGTTGTAATCGAACTAGATGAATCTGTTTATGTTTTGCCACCTGATTCTCCACGTCTAGAGCGTAGAACTAGTTTAAGAAAGCCTAAAAAGAGGACTACTGTAAAATACAAGAAGGTAAGAATTTAATTAATCACAATCATGAATACTTTTAAATACAAAAATGAAGGTAGCAGACTTATTTAAATAATATTGATTGTATTTAATTTCAGAGATCTTCGTCGCATTCGCCTCAAAATGATAGAAGTAAATCTTCAAAGGGTATTGGTGACTGTCCTGTTTGCTGGGACGAACTGGGAAAAAATCCACTTGCATCAACCAAATGTGGCCATGTATTCTGCCTCCACTGCATACAGCAGGTAGTAAAACAAACTAAAAGCTGCCCAACTTGTAGATGCTCTTTGAAAGGTGCTACTGCATTTCATCCTATCTATTTATAATTAATATTTAATTTACTATGATATTTTTTTTAAATAAGTAAACACTTGTTAAATTTCCATTTGCAGATAAATATTATTTATATTCAAAAATGATTTCTTGCATCTCCAGAATTACTATGTAACCACACAACTCAGTGAAAATATATTTATATTGTATATAAATAATTAATATATGTATGTAGGTACCCATTACGCCCTATGACCCTACTTAAAACAGTAACCCATCGAATTCTCTACCTGTTTAGTGTTAAAAAATAATTCTTTAACAGTTAAACTTTGTGCATCTGATATCATATCATACATAACTTAGCATATTTTCACTGAGAAGACTGTTAAGTTTTTTTTCATTACAATGGACTAAAGTATGTAGGTACCCATTACGCCCTATGACCCTACTTAAAACAGTAACCCATCGAATTCTCTACCTGTTTAGTGTTAAAAAATAATTCTTTAACAGTTAAACTTTGTGCATCTGATATCATATCATACATAACTTAGCATATTTTCACTGAGAAGACTGTTAAGTTTTTTTTCATTACAATGGACTAAATTATTACCAAGCAGGTAGGTAAGTAAGTTTGTAGGTCCTACCTGATTAATTAAATAGATGTTTGTATTATAATGTACATAAGTAGGTATATAGTAACGTAAAATTAACCTCATTTAATTTATGCATGAATTATGTAATTTTGCTTACAACAAATAAAAAAATCTATGTTTGTACCTACCTACTTAACTTAAGATAGACTGATATGAATAAAGCATGTTATTTCTATATTGTTTGCATAATTAATATAGCTGACTGATTGATTAATGAAAATATTAGAAAATAACAAATCAAAAATTCAACCGCTGACAGGATTTCTGATTCGTTATTTTCTTAATATTTTCAGAAATATAATAGCACTGTGAGTTCAGAAAACCATTAGAAAAAGATAGATTAATTCCTTATAGTAGCAAAATAGGATATAATAATATCCTTTGTTCCCAGTAGTTTGATTGATTAGTTCGATTGTCAAACATGTGAGAATTTTTTTGTCATTTGTTCGACCGTCGCACAAATTTTCATTTTAAAATAGTTCTACCACATTTAAATGTTTTACTAATTTCGTAATAAAATTAAACACGCTTGGTTCGTTATAAAATATATATTCGTAGCATATCTTTGATTATAGTCCTCTTCCACTCCTTCTAGAGTTAAATTTTTATAATGTATAATAATGCACATTCCTAGGTGCTGTAGGTATAGATGCATTTAAGGAAATGTACAGTAGAATAGTATAGATCAATTGCTCTCGCCCTGTCCCCTGGGGTGACAATTCGTGCCAATTGTTCCCTTTGAAAGCTGAATAGAGGGGACAAATGGGAAGTCTATTTCTCAGTTGTCACGGGGGGGGGTGACAATTGCTACAATTACTTCCCAGAAAATAAAAAAAACATGTAAATTTTCCATTAGATTTCAGCTTTTTTATTTGTTGTGTTATATAGAATCAAATAAAAAATCAACATTATGTTTCACTTACTTATAGGTACAATCATCAACCAATCACAGGTTTATTTATGTTATTAATACTTATCGTTTTTATAATTTAATTTTGTCATGTTTTTTTATTTTCTGGGAAGTAATCGTAGCAATTGTCAACTGGGAAGACAATTCCCAGCTGTCACCCTGGGGGACAGGGCTAGAGGGGACTACTGGGAACAATTGGTATAGATTTACACGAATATATACTTTATAACATGAATATAAAATTGGTTCGACGATCGAACTAATGAAACGAAGTAGTGGGAACAAAGGGATACCTAATATATATAAAATAAAACATTTAAAAACAAGTTCTTAGTATTATTATTTTTAATTAAAATTACCTGTATGCAAAATTAAGTAGCCATTAAAGTTACATATAATATATTATAATAACCACGGATTGGATTTGGTGACAATACTTAAACTTTTCAATGAGAAGTTGCAAAGCTAGCTGTTACAATACAACCACATAACTTCTTCATACCTTATTTAGCCTACTTCATTGTGACTACCACTAAGCGGAGCTACGAAATCCCATAAAATAGTAACGTAGTTACGTTCTCATTTTAAAACGGTAAGACCGCACTCTACCAAACTATGAACACGTCATCAAATACAAATTATTTATATTTATAATTAATTAGGTTTCGTTGCAACCACTAACGAAACAATGGCGGGAATACGATTTTGTATAAAAATGGCCTAAAATTTAATTTGCTCTCTTATTTTGTATTTGGTTAATATTTTGATACTGAAACTAATTGTAATCATAGATATGTTACATTTGATTCTATATGATAACTACCATTTGTATGGGATGCGATTTCCATGGCAGTCTTATATTCAATACAGAAGATTTAAAATAACATATAGGTACTAGAAATGTCAATAGTAACTATACCAAAGTATATTTTTAGGATAATGTTGACCTAACCTTAATTGCAAACAAACGAATCTTAATTCTAATAATTACAATATCAGTCTAACTCTAGCACAACTGCTTACATACACATTACACGCTATACAAAGTTTCATTCGTTTTATTATACAGGTGTAATTTTTTTAAAACTATATTTCACCCTGTGGTTTCACCACAAGTTACCAAACAACTTCCATGGCATAGCACAAAAAAAACGAAAGAAGAATATGTATTCTCCATATAAAAAATGTGAAATGTAATTAATTCATCTACAATTTTGTATGGAGAAAGATTTTTTTTTATATGCCTTGATTTTTGTTATCATTAGTAGAAAATGTGGTTCAAAGGAATGTAGTACGTTTTCTAACATTCTGTATACTATACAAGATGTGTCAGAATTTCTTTTAAGTTATAAAATAATTATAATAAATTCTGAAAATTATTTAGATGTCTATTATATTATAGCTAAAGACTATTTACGATAGTCGTTGTATATTGGCCACATAATCATGGCAATTTTAAAGCTAATAAGATAAGTATCATACAGGTGGAATTTTCAGATCGCTCCTTCAGAGGAAGTAATGAAGATAGCAAATTTTACTCATAGCACAGCTCGGACACTCCTAACTATCATGTAATTTTGGTCACACATCGACAGACGGCATGTGGCACTTGGCATGTGTTTGTGTACGTGTTATAAAGGTTGACAAATTGTGTTATACCGGCCATAATCATCACTTGATTAATCTGGTTCTTGATTAAACCAATGTTTTAAAGTAGTTCACTGTAACTGAATAGTTAGAATAGATTAGGTTGCATATTTTGTATGAATTTACTTACCGTCTCTCATCACTGTGGAATCTAAAAAAGTTCTTATTGGAGACATATCTTGTGGTAGATAGACATCCGTACACGAACAGTATCTAACCATTTTTGGAACACAAAACTTTATTATTTCCGTTACACTGGGAAACATGCGTGCGCCATGCCCGCTAAGCGTACGCTCAATGTGGCCCACAATCCGGCGCCGAAAGTGACGTATGTCGGACTGAGGAAGGGAGGTGAATGTCCATTCTGTATGTAGTACTATTACATATTCTGTGCTCAAAGGAAACATTCCTTTGTTTTTTGAAAGAAACAAAACTGTGTTCAAAGATTTTTTCAAAATACGACTGCCATATCCGGGATTCGAGAAAACTTTAACACCCTGTATTTTTAGTTAATTAATGGATAGGGTAAATTATGAGGAACAAATATCTCCAATAAACAATATGATTTATGAAGACATTTGGGTTGCACTCTTATTGTAAACTATTTGTGTATTTGAACAAAATGTCCCTTATTATTTACCCTACGTATTGGCATTACAAAAATACAGGTGTTATTTTATTTCGATTTTAACAGGTTTGTTTACCAGGTCAACCAAGCGATTAAAAATCTGTGAATGCTCAGTTTTGCTTCTTTTTTAAAATAAGTGCATGTTTTCTTTCCTTCCTTTTAGGTCTATTTTTATTTGTATTATTATGCTTGTAATTATTTTATTATGAATTCAAATGTTTTTATTTTGTTTCTAGATTTTAATGGAATTGTTCCATGGATTGTTAAAGTACCTACGTATTTTCTTTTTTATGGTTTATGTTTCCATTTCTATACAATGTACTTTGTTATGAAATAAATAACTTGAACTTTGAGTAAAATTTGCTACAATCATTATCATTATTTAGGGTACTTCCCCTGGAGGAGTGGTCTGATAATTCCACCCTGTATTAGTATCTAAAAGATTCTTAAAGAGAGACATGGTTTGATTCTCTTCTATGTCTAATTTAACACACAGGCACACACTTTAACTAGTATTATCATACTTATAGTAAATGAAAAGGCACTTGAAGAACACATTTAAAAGGTTACTTGCATTAAAATTATAAATACGTGATAAATAATAAACTATATTTTAAATCTGCAGTTATATATGTATTACAAAAGTTTTCAGTTTTTTAGGTATAAACTTAGTATATATTTCAAGTAATAATCACGTAATTTGGAAATCGTGATCAATGAATGTCCCTACTAATAATACCTACCCTAGGCTAAAAAGTGAACTGTCATATTTTAGTCTCCATTTTCCCCTCGTTGCCCGTGATCCGCCCGCTCGGTCGACCTGTTCTCCACATATATCAAACTAATAATAATAATACACGGTGTTGGGAATTGACGGCCCCGCCGCCCACCACCTCGGTGGTGCAGTCAGTTACCGGAGGGGCAGCTTGTGTGGCGAGCTGATGGTGCGTGGCGACACCCCGGCCCCCAGCTCCGAGGGCCCGTATTCATTTGGCCCTCACCGCCTTTCTTGCTTTCGTCGGCCGTCCAGGAGTGGAGTTCGCAAGAGCGGAACCTTGGAAGCGGAAGGTTGGAAGTGTAAAATGTCATAACGCCGGGGGCCTGCTGACTGGAACATCACGATCTGGCGCCCCGCAGTCTCACCTCTCGACAACCTTAGTCGCTCACACGACGTTGCCCTCTTGTCGTTCCTTGCGTTCCGCCGTTTTGGTGGGCCCAATATAGTGAGTTGGCGAGTCACCGCCTGCCCATATTTTCGTGTTTTTAAACATTGATCGGGCAGGTGCCATATTTTTCTTTCCATATCCCAATTACACAGTCTACTCAATTATCCAATCCAACACAATAACCCGGTTTCTTTGCTTCCACTTTCCTCTATAGTCCTACACTACCCGGGGGTTGTCCTTGGGTGTACTTCTATAATGCATACAGGGATAGCCGCCGGATTACATCACATTACTATTATTAAAGTTGTTTAAAATGGCCTCTACGTGTTGGCTTCGGCCCCACGCACGCCTTCCAAAATCCGGGACTCTGTAGTCCCGAGATATGGTAGAACACACATAATAATAATACATTATAAACATAAATGTTAACAGCAAATAACTAGTTCAGTGTAAATAAAAAAAAACAAAACGTAAATGTTATGCTATAAGATTACCATAATCAATATACAAGTGTAAAAAAAGTACTGCGATCCTTTAAACCACGTAATGTATTAATGATATACAACACAAAAGAAAATAAATAAAAATATTAAATTTTCATTTAGTTTCTCAAACAGAAACGAGTAACCCTATCTTTACGGCGAGGCGCGGCGGCGGCAGTGTACATGTGACGAACGCTGTAGTGTGCTTGCAACTAGTTTTGGTTTTACGAATATTTAATGAAAATAAAATAGATTTATTAATTTCATTAAATGCGTGTTTTGTGTTGTATGTCACTAATACATTACGTGGTTAAAAGGAACACAGTACTTTTTTACTCTATGTACGAGTATATCAATAAATTTGTAGTACTTAAACATCAGTTATCTACCCATAAAATAAACAGTCATGATGATTGTGATGAACAATTAAACCAATGCGAGAAAATAACCACCTACATTTCGAGAGATTTTGGAGTGTTTTTACTCTGTTAGTCATGGACTATTTGTCTTATTTTTCATTAAAAATGCCATGCCATGCACTCTGAAATGTTTTTCTAGATCATCTGCGTTCTCAAATTGTTCTCGGCAAATTTTGCATTGATTTTCGCGTAATGGTTCATTTATTTCGGGATTGTCTTGATATTTCATAAGAGCGTTCTCGTTATAACACTGTTTCTGACTTATGTAATCCTCAATATTCGAGATATTATGTTCGATTATCAAATGTTTTGAAAACGAAGGTTTAACGACGAAGCATTGGCCGCACTCCATACATTGGTATGCCATACAAGGATCTCTATGAGTCAGCAAATGTTTCTCTAGATTATCTTTGTTCTCACATTCATGATTGCAAAGTTTGCAAACAAGCTCTCCAGTAATATGAGGGATATTCGTGTCTGGATTCTTGTTTTTACAAGTGTCTTCGTTGGAGACACCTACTTCTTGCTTTTGAGCACGCTTTTTCCTGAGCCTTCTTGTTTTCTTTTTGTTCAGAGTTTGAGTCTTGATTGGCAAATATTTATCAATGTTAATTTTAGATGCAACCACTTTTATGTCTATGCAACGATGTATTGGGTGGAATTCTTTGTAGTGCTCTTTGATTGCTTCCCAGTCTTGAGATATTTCATGTTTGCACATATAGCAAATAAGTGTTTTATTTTCTCGTGCTTCTGGCCCGCTGGAAGCAATACAATTGTACGGACATTCATTAGGTAGTTTATTTATTTGTTCAAATTTGCATTTGTAAGAAAAGCTTCTTTTGCATTGATCACATCTTTTAATTACACGATAAATTTTCCTTTTATTACTCGGAGTTTTATTTTGGAAATTCATAAATTTTTGTATGCAGCTTCGAATAGAGTTATGCATCTCATGAGATATCATGTGATGTGAAGCTAGTGAGATCATGTCATTAAATGCTTTACCACAAACCCAGCATGGGTATACAGTATTACAAGGCGAATGTATTTTATAATAATGAGTTTCTACTTGAGATTGTAAAACAAGTTTTCCAGGGCATAAATCACATTGATAAAAAGTGACGCATTTGCCGATACCTAACGGAAATTGTTCTTGGTGATTTTTCAGGTGATTAGCCATTATCTGCTCATCGAAGCAAGCAACGTAGCAACATGGGCATTTAAATACAGCTTTCAGATGTTTCTTTTTATGGTGTTCTTTGAAATCGTTAGGGTGAAAGGGTTGACAATTTGGCGCTGGGCATTTCACTCTCACCGTGGCTCTCAGCATCATAAATCCCTCGCATTTATGATCGAAGGGATACTGAAAATTACTCAAGTGCCCTCCACATTCAGGACATAAATACGGAGGGATTTTAAAATGGAATCGCAAATGTGTGCTCAGGGCACATGTGGTTGGCACTGTAAACAAACAAAAAGGGCACGTATACGTTTCATTGGTAAATTGCATATAATGCTTTGCTCTATTTTTAACAGTTGTTGATTCTTGTTTTGCGAACTCTTCGTTGCATTCAAGGCAGCACAAAGAACCGTTTCCTTGGTAAAGAGTAATTTCCGAATTATTAATTTCTTCTTGGCTTGATGATGGCGTAGCACTTACTTTTGCTGGAGCGCTGGCTGTAGAATTTACTCCTGAACTTCTAGCTGCTTTATGGATTTTACTTTTATAAAAATTAAGTGGCAGTGGCTCCAATTTCAGGTCACCTACGTTTATTGTAGCAGTCTTAAAGGAATGCGATCTGATGTGATTGAGCAAATTGCATCTGTTATAAAATATTTTCGAGACATTGCAGTGCCGGCAGAAGTACGAGATCCTTACAGATTTTCGGTTTGTATGATAATCATAACTGGACTCGAGTATGAACCTGTAACAAATCAAATAACTCTTATGACTGGTTTGGTTAGTGTGGTGTCAGAGGCAACTGAGAAAATAAATATGGCTTTCACGTCTATAACGTAGGTTATACTACGTTTGCCTATTGATTAGCTAACGAAAGGGGGACAAAAATGTTTCTTTTTTAAATTGTCGCCAGCATCGCAGGTGAACACTTTTAATTGCTATGCTGTATTTTTAAGTATGTTTATAATCTGTTATTGTACCTTGTTCAATAAAATAAAATTAATAGGAAAGCAAAATTAATTTGTTCCCACCACAATTACTCCTTTTGAAAACCATTGATTTATTTGATGTAAGTATAAGTGCTTATTAAATTTCAATTAAGGAAAGCAAGTGATATTTAACAAATTGAAGGTTAAAAAAAACTAAAACTAATGCGAAAATATTCATACCAAGTTCAATCTTGCAAAATGTATGATTAGAACATTCATTGGCTTGGCATGGCAGTAGTCATATCCCTTTCATTCATATCTAGAATGAGGGAGAGAGATACGTCAAAAATGCTATTACTACCACATCAGTGATACCAGTTTACGGAACTTACTTGTCCCCACAATCGTTACATGCGAATACTTTGTGGCCGGTTGTAGGCACGGGAATCACGTAGTTTGGAATTGCCTTAGTGAACAGCAGATTTTTAATACTAAATTGATCGTTCGCTAAATCCATGGTTAAGCATGAAAGGTTATTTCATTTCGGACCTGGAACAAGTAAATAAAAATAAATTAGAGAGAAAATGGGCTATAGGAAAAAGACATCCGGCTGCCATCAAACCAAAGCAGGCCGATTACACAACATTTTATAATTTATTATTTGAACACGAGAGAAAACTTGATTTTGTACAAGATAAGACATAAAATTTGTTCGGGACGATTCGATGCAATTTGTTTTGAGGGTTTCAGTAAATTAAAATTTTGGCGATGGGCTGACAACCTGTCACTACAGAAAATCTGTTAAAACTTTGTCAGACGTGGCAGAACGACCTTATTTAGGTCGTTTACGCTCTGCCTACCCCATTAGGGATAAAGGCGTGATTATATGTATGTATATATTAAATTTGTTAATAATAGGTATAAAAACAATGATTCTAAATCAAAACTGCATATAAACTAAAATAACTACATTACCGGTTATGTTATCGGTAGGAATTTTCGCCATTTTAGCGGAGATCATATATTGTTGGCAACACTTAACAGATCGGAACCTGTAACACGATCACTTTTTAATGCCGTAAATGCCATGGCCCAACTAATCTAAAGTGAAAACTAAATTGGTATTTTCTTATCTGATATAGGTATAAAAGCTACTCACCTGCTCTGAATGTTATATTTTCACCAGCAAAATTATATTATTCACGACCACGAATCTTCACTGACAGGAATATACGAGAAAAGAAAACGCCCTCTGCAGGGACCAATGAAAAATAATAATGATAGTGTCGCCATATATAAAAAAAAAATAATGTTGCCAATTTTCAAACAATGTGGGAGGTTAGTAGATAAAATAAATAATTCTGCAAGCAAAGTGTAAAATTCTTGGGAGTTGTTTTAATCCAATATTTAAATAATAATTAACATATGAAATATTTAGATTGTAGTATCCACCACCAGCTAACGGATCGAGGGTTTCCGTATATTGTAATTTAAGCGATAGGCTGACAACCTGTCACTATAGCAGTAAACCTACAAATATATCTTAAATAACCCTCAAAACTTTGAGGAACGACCTTTGTTTAGGAATGGAATCCAGAGATGTTTGAGTAAAATAAAATAAATGTTTACTCTTTATGATATTTTATTTATTAAAAATATAAAAATCTTAGCATCTAATTTGAGTAAAGTAGTCATGTATAGGTATTATAGTTTTAATAAAGTATAAAAAATATATAAAAACAAGTAGGTGTAGGTAAGTATACCTAATAAAAATAAAGGCACTGGTACTGGTACCTAAATATCACATCTTAAACATGATTAAAATTTTAAAATTAAGTTTTTTGGTATTGTTTATTAGCATTATCCTCATTGCTATTCAGCAAGTAGATATATTATTAAAAAATAATTATTTTAAATGGCATTAGTGTCAGTATTATCATAATGTCCTCTATGAAAAAGATTCAAGAGTTTCTTTTCATACACATCCCGTTTGAAGTAATACACAATATCAGATCTCGCAACAAAAGCTTCAGTACCAACTGTGGAACTGTAAATCTTTTTATTACCAAGCATATCCGGATCATTTGGCAAAAGAACCAAGTAGCTAGCTACTGTCTTTGCTGCTTCATTAATTCTATCTAAGTGATAGTAAGATATTTGAATGTAATTCAGGACATCAGCCAGAAATTCCACTCCAGTACCATATCCAAGCATTTTGAGTTTATCTTGGCAACCTTGACGACAGTGCAATAGCGACACCATATTATTTGACATTGTTACAACAAATTCAGGAGACCACTCTTGTTCGGGCTGCCTTTCACATTCCACTCTGCAGTTATTTTCTGAGGATATATAATTTGAAACCACTTCCTCCATACTCGCAATGGTTTCTCCCCAGTTTTTGTTTTTATATGCTTCAATACCAAGTTTGTAGAGAACTATGTAATCATCACTTTGAAGATCTACTATTTCTTTTACATCTACTTCTGGTTGGTCAATATAGTATTGTAAATTCTGCTTCATAGTATCATCTTCTGCATTTGCAACCACATAAGTAAATGCAGAGGATGCTGCTTTAGGTAACATGTTCATTTGAAAGTAACACATGTGCAAATATTCATAGGGTTTCCTTGCTTGCATATTATGAAGAGTAAAATCAGAAATATCATTTTGCAAATTAACATCTTCAAACCCAAATTCTTGGCACAGTTTGAGACAATTTTTCACATTAAAATATTTCTCAAAAAATTGTAGGTCTTCAATATTATCTTTGACTTGAGTATCATATTGTTTAGAGCTACAAGTCAGTCTGCAGTTTCCAGTTATAGTCTTGTATAGTTTATACAGATGCAAAGATTCTTCAAATTGCTTTATACATTCAGACCATCTCTCTCCTTTGTATGCTTCGGTTCCTTTCTGATAGGATTTGTCCAAGGATGCCCTCAAAGCTTCACTTGAAAATATTGCACACGAAATTAGCAATAAAGGTATAAATTTTACTGATGATATCATTTTTCCGGCGAACAGTGGAGAGCTTTAACAAATTTCACAAAGGTACACTGAAATTTTGCATATTTTCTGCATTAATACTTAGTAACTGTACTGAACACGTTTTTCGAATCAAGATAAAGTTAGATACGAGTTCGCAATAACATTAATATCATTTCGGTACGACGCACTATGACCTAATAAAGATTAATAGATAAACAGATTTAATTAGAACATTTGACATATCATTAATAATTACTGAACGAAACGTCGAACTGAATCTGAACAGGAAACGAAACGCGCGAATAATCTTGCCCGGGAAATCTGAATCGTATGAACTTTTGCAGCTTAAGATTTCTGTACTCGCTTCTTTTTGAGCTAGTGTCCACTAGCTCTGGGGTTTCCACTGTGCGTTTGTAGATCGAAGTAAACTACAAGATTATAGTGAATAAGCCTTTATTGGTACTATTTTTGGTCACTTTACAAATTAGCACACCTATTTGCTGGAGACAATATTTGAAGACAAACAACAAGTACAATATTTTATTCTTCTTCTGTCGAGTGGGTATCGAGTATAGACTCGATACTCACTCGAGTCCATAGGGGTCCATAGGGACCCGATGAACCCTGGTGTCAGAGTTTTTAAACCGCCTAGTAGCACAACTATCAGGCCTCTGACATGGTTTTGTGTAACGCCCACTATCAAAGACAGCGACCGGGAGCGACGGCTTAACGTGCCCTTCGAAGCACGAAATCTTTTTCTTTTCGGACAATCAGGTGATTCAGCCTGCAATGTCCTATCCAAACTGGGGAAAAATTCACAAAGTGATAAATTCTCAAATATCAACTTTGTGTTTTACCCCATGGGAATGGAACCCAGGACCTCCGGATCGGGAGCCCATGGCACTAGCCACTAGACCACGGAGGCAGTTTTAATAATATTTTATTAATCTGTAAAGACAATAAACATCTAGTAGGTACTTTTTATTTATCTGTGAAAAACTTACTTTTTTTTTAGAATTTTCTGTCTTTATATTACCACATCACGCCAAAATTGCAGAACCGATTTCGATGGGACTTTTTTTATTCAACTGTGTGTTACCCTGGTTGCAACTTAGGATACCTAAAATCACGATACCTGACTTAGGGGGTAGGCAGGAAATTGAAATTTATCTGTTTCTTAACCGATTTTATGGACCTTTTTTAATTCGACTGAACATTAGCGAAACCCGTCGTTGTATGATGAACTACCGCTAGACTTGCAAAATTAAACATGCGACTAAGCATTTAGACTCGATTAAGGAACCTTTTATTAGAAACAGTATTTTATTCTGTAACAGAGTATTTGAATGGTAATTTTAAATTAAAATTAAAGTATTAATTTATATGTATTTTGTAATAAGACAATTGACATGAATTTTGAATTGTTAATTTGTATAAATTATCACTGTTTTTATTTTAATTTAATTTACTATTTGACATATAATAATAATAATAATAAAAAGGCGTAGGGAATTGACGACCCCACGGAGGGGCAGCTTGTGTGGCGAGCTGATGGTGCGTGGCGACACCCCGGACCCCCAGCTCCGAGGGCCCGTATTCATTTGGCCCTCACCTCCTGGCTTGCCTTCGTTGGCCGTCCAGGAGTGGAGTTCGCAAGAGCGGAACCTTTGCTCCAGGTTGGAAGTGTAAAATGTCATAACGCCGGGGGCCTGCTGACTGGAACACCACGATCTGGCGCCCGCAGTCTCACCTCTCGACAACCTTAGTCGCTCACACGATGTTGCCCTCTTGTCGTTCCTTGCGTTCGGCCGTTTTGGGGGGCCCATTATAGTGAGATGGCGAGTCACCGTCTGCCGAGATTATCGAGATTGAGACATTTGATTTGGCAGGCGTCCCGTAGTCTCGATCAATATCCCAGCAACCGGTCCAGCTAAATCCCTTCCCATAGACCTAGTTATCTTACCATTATCTGCAATAGTCCTTGCATCAGGCGGGTGCTGGCTCTGGTTGTATTGCTATAGTGCAAGCAGAGCGAGTATCCGCGTGATGTACACATCACTATACATTATTTGGTATAAAAAGGCCTCTGCGCTGTTGGCTTCGGCCCCACGTATGCCTCAAAGGACCGGGTCCCTGTGGACCCGTGATACTTAAAAGTATACCAACATAATAATAATAATAATAAACGTTTATTTCGGATTTTCATCCATAAGTGTTAGTAAATACAATTATCCTTAATATCTAATGTTAGTATTACAGATATAAGCTAGGTTTAGGGTATATGTGCACATATTAACTGAATTTATATTGTACAATTTTGTTTCGATCACTTTACCGAGGACATTATTCTATTGATTGTAATTTAATTTAACTGTGAACGTTTATTGTAAAATTAATGATCTACACTAAACATTATTTAAAATCAAATTTACGATACAAATAGTCACGCCTTATGACTTAGGAAGTAGATAGGAAATTGAATTTCGGTCGTTTTTAACTGATTTTGATGGAACTATTTTTGCATTACTTAAACTCAAAGTTGCGATCACGCTACCTGACTTAGGGGGTAGGCAGGAAATTGATCTCTGATTATTTTTAACCGATCTTAAACGGCAATTTAATTTGACTTAAGTTTTTTTTATTACCTGGTGTCCAGCCTAGGTTAGAAATAATCACGCAAAGCATTTTTTATATTGAGTAAGTACCCCAGTTTGTAAGCGTGTTTCGCATTATCTGATCTTTGTTTTTGTATGGAAAACACGCCTCCGCGCGCGGCCTACAGATCCCACTCCTACGCGCGGAGAAGCGTTTTCAGTATGTTCCACACTGCGTGTTTTCCATACAAACCGGGCGTACGAAGTCGCGGCCACAGCTTGTACATACTAATATTATACGGAACGTGAAAGGTAATTAATGCTCTTTTACTCTCCTTTTAAATACAGCGACAAGAGGACTGTCACGGACCGTGTGCGGCAGCGAATTCCATTACCTGGCCGCATTGACAGTAAAAGAATAAGAGTAAAAATCTGTGTGGTGCTGAGGAATAAACAGTAGTGTTTTAACAATAAGACGATATGGTTTTTCTGGGAACGCGAGAAATTGAAACAAAATTGTATATTTCAGCTTGTCTTGTGTTGTCTTTGTTATAGTTTGGATACTTTCACCACCAACCTCGTCTATGCAACCTTCAGGAAACTACGAATACTGGCCACACACATTAAAAAGATATTGTCTTTACAGAAGCCGAGCACGGCACTTGCATATAGACCTAAAACGTAGTGATTATATGCTCAGTGTATAGACCGTCGCGGAGGGCGGAAGTAATAAGTTGGAGTGAGGGCCGGGAGGTCGGCCCTCCGGACCTCAGAGCAATAGTTTGATAAGATGCTATATACCGAGAGTTTGTTATGTGTTTCTTAAGTGGTTCATAAATATATGTATTATACTGAGTCAAAAGTCCCTTTCATTGATAAGTCTAACAGTTATCTAGCCGTTAATGTCCCACTGCTGGGCAAACGCCTCTCTCCGGTCTCTCCACGAGTATCTATCCTGTGCTTCCTCCGGCCAGTCCTCGTTACATATTTCAGCTACAGTACGAGCCGGAAGGGAGGACTGCCGGAAGTAGGTACAATGTACATTGAACACTTTTATTTCCGCAAACGTTTTAATCTTTTTTACTCTTATGCTGGACTGGAAATGATAAAAACCAATAATTGGGTTTAAGAAAATTAAAGAAAATATTATAACAATACACCGAGCAAAAAGATGACGAAAAAACCGCAAAACCTATTTTTACAGGTGACGTTTACCTACGCAAATACCAACAAGGAGTTTTTATTTTGAGATATTGTTTTCTTTTACAAAAGAAATATTGTAGCAATTCGACACTAAATCGACTTAAAAAATCTCGACTAAAATTATTGCCGTCCCTTTCTGTTTTCTCAAGATAAAAAGTATGAGGTATACACTTATTAGTCAGGTCGTGTAATTTGCTAAAAACAAAACCGAATTGCTACCAGTATGTCACAAAAAAAGTCACTATTCTACACCTCTCATAATTACTGTTTTTTTTTTTGTAAACACTGAAAATAAAAAGCTTACGCATGAATTACTGTAATTCTGTCCTTGTTGGTAATTGGAGCGAAGAAAGATTAAAAAACGAGGTAAATAACAGGTTTCGATTGTAAAACTGCAGATGTGTGAGTGCAGGAAAAAAGTGACACTCCCTTTTGTCCCCATAATATTTTTGCATTCATTTTCAGTACGAGTTTAAGATATTTCTTCGGAAGCGCGATAGACATGAGTTGTTATTGCAACGATCGAGAACATTATTCAGCAATTTACTCATGGAGGTAAATTTTATATCAGTATCTGACACTTACCTATGCATATAATAAAGGACCGAAGGCATGTACTAAAGGCATGGACCAAAGAATAGATAGGAAAGATAACGATATAAGACTTTGAAATAACTACCCAATACTTCCCTAAAAGAGTGAAGGCTCTGTAAATAAATACGTCTGAAATAGGCAGACGCGGGCTCTATAAATCACTAAAACTTTATATATTCTTTATTGTGTACAAAAAGTTAACAATAAATAAACAATCTTAAAAGTTCACAAAAGTGAGCTTAACTCTATAAAGAGATCTCTTCCAACCAACCTGTATAACTGAATATGAGATAACAATATATACGGGGACAAGACTACACTAACTAACAAACTAACTTAACTGTAACTTTGTCTCGGGAGACATACGTTTTGTACTTCTTTTAACCAAGTATTCAACTATTTACCTACTTACTTCTTTATACCTACTCTAAACACACATATTCACGCCTTTATCCCTTATGGAGTCGGCAGAACGTAAACTAGATAAATTTGTAGGTATATTGCTGCAGTGACAAGTTGTCAGCCCATGCATATACTGAAATCCTCGGATTCCGTAGCTACTTTTTACAGCATGCCTGGGAGGAAATGCAACTGGCACATCCTATGTTTTTCCAGCATGGACTCTAAATGTGGTACTAAATATTGTTTTCCGAATTTCAGAAGTCATTGCATCTTAGTGGCAACTTTGTGCTGTATGGATATAATGTGCAAGTGGTAGCATCTGACATGCCGGGTAATTATTTAAGGTTTTTATTTAAACCACGATTCCCTTTTTTATTATTAAATTGGATTAGCACCTTCTGAAGAACTTTGAGCTGAATTTAAACGTATCGCGATGTTATAAGGTTTCTCTCATGCTGAACTGGGAGCGAGAGAAAAACTTAGAATGTGGGGTAGCTGCATTTCCTTCCGGGCATGCTGTAAAAAACAGCTAACGGATCCGAGGGTTTCTGTATATTGTAATTTAGACGATGAGCTGACATCTGTCACTACAGTAATATGCTTACAAATCTATCTTAAATAACCTTCAAAACTTTAACAGACGTGTCGGAACGACTTTAGATCGTTCACGCTTTGCCTACCCCATTGTGGATAAAGGCGTGATTATATGTATGTATGTACGATTCCCTTTTTACCCATGCGAATGCGAAACTTTTCTATAATGTTGCTCCTTAGGGAAGATTATGGGTCTTAGAATCGTTCTTTAATATAGAAAGTTATCCCTTATACGAGATTCTTTAGTAGCAATACCATTTTCCCTGTTACCAGCTAAACCAAAACGCCCTGGTGATAAGCAGCAGTATGGCCTGGCGATGTCCAGTCTCGTAACTGCTCGACAGGTGGACTACATACAGAACATCGCTGATGGTTGCCTCATGACGCTCTCGCCAATCACCACCCCTTGCTGTCGGAACTCCTTTGTCATACTGAGGTATATTGGAGTAGTAGACATTCATATGTTAGAGTAGTATACCTCATGGTATAAAGGTAAAAAGCAGCAGTATGGCCTGGCGATGTCCAGTCTCGTAACTGCTCGACAGGTGGATTACATACAGAACATCGCCGATGGCTGCCTCATGACGCTCTCGCCTATCACCACCCCTTGCTGTCGGAACTCCTTTGTAATATTGAGGTATCAGATATTGAAATGAGATAGGAAGCGGACACATGTAACGTATTCTAAATTCTAATGCTATCTTGGTTTATTGGATTTATTTTTCGATTACTGAAAAAAAACTTGTGGAATGTGTTTTATACTTACTTCTTCTTCTTTTTTGTGTGGGTCGTTGTGACGAACGAACGATATGACGATTGTACACTACTGGTCAAAGTATTTAAACCGTCATATACGTAAGGCTCTCGTTCTCAAAATGCAGTTACAACCAAACTAAAATCAATAACTCTGACATTATTGTCCTCGGAAACCGAACCTACGACGTCTGCATCGAGACCCCATGTCTGAGACCACTAGACCACGAAGTATTTCATGTATGCAGGCAAGGGATGCGAAATTCCTTTAACTTACCTTAGGACTGCCCTTTCAATATTAAATTGATTCCAACGTCTTCTTGCATATTGAAATGCTACCTGCTTCAATAATACCTGCTCTGAATATTGAAATGGCACGCGTCCTTTATGAACCTTTCTTTTGAAGTGTTCTAAGATATTTCCTACACAGAGTTCGGCCGAGATACACGTAACTAAATAATTTGGTACACTGAGAGAATTATAAAATGTTCTTTCATGGTCATTTCAAAGCATCGCTAATGTTATTTTTAATACGAGTATTATATAGAGCTGATAACTTTTTTTTTATTAAGCTGTGATATGAGCATAGGTGCACTATTATACTAAGTTGTCATGTGGATTCTAGATTACATAAAACGGTCGACTAAATGTAGTATAAATACACCCTACAAATGGATAGCAGCGTTCATCTTCTAAGTTTAAAATCTGACTATACTCAACAAATCGCCAGCCATGCTCACTATACCTACTATTTCCAAATCAGTTTTAAAATAAAGGTAAACAAAGTTTCATGTCTTTTAATCGAAGATCTTGTTTCTAAAATAAGTTTTAGCTATTAGATATGATAACATATTGAAATAGTAGTTTTAGTCAACTAACTAATTTGCCAACACTCTTCCATCTATTTTTGATTTGTGTTTTTGAATAAAAAGACAAGAGACTTTGTTTAACTTTATACTAAAACTGATTAAGAAATAGTCGCGTAACATTACCACTGCGACAAATTAATATTTTTTCGCTACATTACAGTACTTCAGATGATAAGGCCTACGGGCAGAAAATGAACTACGGCGACGAGTTTTTCTTGAAAGCTGAAAATTATGGAGACCCGAAGGTGACGTATACAACTTCAATCCAAAATTGAAAAACAACTGATGAATGTTGAAATTTCCCTTCGCAATTATACATTGCTGCCTACCTTGCAGTCACAACCTAACTTATTTCAGTTTGGTTCTGTCACTTTCCGTCTTCAGAAAAGGATGGCAGTATAGATGGACCTATTATATTCCTGTCACATGGAACTCGTTCAAAATTTTCAAAGGTTTTAGTCGGGACCCATTATCATCACGACTAACGGTGACGATACTAGCCAAGTAGCGCCCCCATTAGTTAAAAAAACATGTTTCACTAAAAAGGCAGTGAATCGAAAAACCGGTCCAACAGAATCAAATTATAGTAATTAATATAATTTACATACATACATATAATCACGCCTTTATCCCTAATGGGGTAGGCAGAGCGTAGACGACCTAAACAAAGGTCGTTCCGCCACGGCTGACAAAGTTTTGAGGGTTGTTTAAGATAGATTTGTAGGTATATTGCTGTAGTGACAGGTTGTCAGTCTATCGCCTAAATAGCAGTGTACAAAAACCTTTGGATCCCTTAGCTGTTTTTTACAGAATGCCCGGGAGCAAATGCAGCTGGCACATTCTATGTTTTTCTCTCGCTCTCAGTCCAGAATGGAAGTTATAATAATTTAGAACCTTATAAGTTAGCGATTCATAGCTCGTAGTAAGAAAAAATTCCGTTAGTGGCCGTTATTCGCAATTTTTCTTCCTATTACTACAACGTGCTAGTACCTTAACATGACGTAACACTCCATAGATTTTTGAAATGACAGAATTATAATAAGTCCATTCGTCCATTTATACTGCCATCCTTTCTGTTCGCTCAAGACGGAAAATGATGGGTATCTTTTCATTTTAGTTCGATCTGGTTTGTGCCGAATCGTGGCCATTGTCTCTAATTCCTTTATTGATTTATTAAAAAATTAACCTTAAAACTACCTTAATCTCGAAAAAAGTAAACTACAAATAAAACAGACCCTCCAAGGCATCTCCATGAGGTAAAGTGCCCAATAGGCTGGCAGCATTCCCCCTTTCAATAGCAATGCTCAATCTTTGTGCGAGGTAGCTGCCAGACCTCGGGCCGCCTGAAGTCTCATGAAGACGCGCTGACCCTAAGGGCCCAAAGTCTCAACTGCGAAGGGCACGAAGACATAATTGTTCAAAAGATCAGAGTACTTCCAGCGTTTAAGACTTTCCGCAGTAGCTGCCGCTGCCCCGGCGCAACGAACGGCGCAACCTTTGTTAGAAAAGTAGGCATCTTTTACATAAACAACGTATGTTTTAAACTCAGGCAGCACCCCTATACGTGCGGTACACCCCTCAAGGTACTCCTGCGCCGAAGGATGTGATGCCACTTGCCCTGAGCGCTTCCAAGGACACCAACTGCCGATTCACAGCATTTCCACTTTATACCAGCGACTACCTTGAGCTGCTTGGAAACCCTGTGCAGGTATGCTAAACGGATTTTGATAAAATTTGGTAGAACTATGGGAAAGCTAGTATAATAACAATGCATAAAATGACGCCTTTATCCCAAATATGGTAGGGGTAGGCAGAGCGTTAACGACCTAAACAAAGGTCAATCCGCCACGTCTGACAAAGTTTTGAGGGTTATTTAAGATAGATTTGTAGGTTTATTGCTGTAGTGACAGGTTGTCAGCCCATCGACTATATTACAATTTACTGAAACCCTCGAATCCCTTACCTGATTTTTACAGCATGCTCGGGAGCAAATGCAGCTGGCACATTCTATGTTTTTCTCTCGCTCCCAGGCCAGCATGTAAGAGATAAATGGATATTAACAATATAGGCCATATTTACCCACCTACTAGTTTAGTTAGATTTTATAGCCGTGACTCCTACTCTCAAAGATTACAGAAAACATACCCCCGCGGGGCAGAGAGGGGAAGGGAAATGTTTGAGAAACCCTTCCCCTCTGCCCCGCGGGGGTATGTTTCGTGTTTTGTTTGAGGGCAGGAGTCACGGCTTAAAATTAATCTTTTTTTTCAGACGCAGACGCGGTTGGTGATAAAAAACTGTATTGCTGATCAGAACCTGTGCGTTATGAATCAGAATTGGATGCAAACGTTTTTTGGACCTGTAAGATTCTGTTTATCGTAGACAGTTCGTAGCTTGATCGTAGACCATTCGTAGCTATGTCGTAGAGCTAGCGCAGAACGATTATAGTTACGTCATAGAGTTATAATGAGTTATCTAGACTAATCGGATCGTAGCATCGAAAATGGTATTCCATGATGATGATAACAAATAAGTTAGTGAATTTCGTGAAAAAGCAACGGATTGGATTCCGAAAAAGCAGAGATTTTGTTATCTCTCGTAAAGCCCTGCCAGGAATTGAAAAGACCTGTCCTAGAGAATAAAAACAAAGAAAGAATAAGAGAGGGACTTATACACTTCCTATAAACCCTTCTCTATGGTACCTCTATGACAGGTCCTTTTTATTCCTGCAGGGCTATAAGATTGGCTATAAGACTTATTATTTGCGGTTTGATTTCTCATCTTTCTTCCATGCTGGACTGGGAGCGATAGAAAAACATATAATGTTCCAGCTGCCCTTCCTCCCGGGCATGCTGTAGAAGTCAGCAAAAGGGACTCGAGGGTTACAGTGTATTGTAATTTCGGCGATGGGCTGACAACCCGTCACTATAGCAATACACATTACAATCTAAAATTGCCATTAATTTTTGTCAGACGTGGCGAAAGCGCCTTTTACGAGGCGTTTGACGCTCTGACTACCCCGTACAGGATGGAGGCGTGATTTTATGTATTATTATTATTGATTTCTCATACCTTCAGAGGGCTGATTTCTTATGCTCTGATAGACTGACAATACTTACCTACTTACAGGAATGTGGAATCACGTGTCGCAATTTCAAGGACATTCATAAAAGGTACACGGCAGAAAATGTGTTCAAGTTGGTCAGTGATATCGAGACGAAATCTCAAGATAAATAAAAGAAGTGTATTTCTATACCTACTTAATATATAGAATTTGTGTTTTTTTTAGAAATATACTAGATCTTTACGTACTATATGTTTTTCCTTACTAAGTATAAGTTATAAGATAAATATGAAACTAAGAAATTAATAACTTGCCGCGGGCAAGATTTCAACCTGCGACCTTCGGAATGCCGTGCCATCCCTCTGCCAACTGAGCTACCGAGGCGGTAGAAAGATTTTCTTAACCTGTATAGCTAGGTCTGCAGCCGACAAAAACCGGAAATGTACGGCTGAAAGTAATTTTTAGATTTCCTTTGACAGGATTACTCCTTGGAACCTAAGCCATGGCCACCTTGATTTTGAGATCAGTTTTTGGAGGGGGATCCGCTTTCCATCGAATCCTGGCGATATTCCTAATTAAGCTAGTAAGTCGAGTGTGGTATAATTTTCACATAAACATCTTCCTAGCCTTATCCCGTATCCCGTGGGGTCGGGTACCTAATGTAGGGGATTGAACGAGGGTACTGGTTTTTACTCAGAGCGACTGTCATCTGACCTCCGCACCCCTGAAGGGAAACCAGACCCAATCCTAGATAAGTTCAGAGTTTTCAAGCCGCCAATGCTTAGCACTGGAGCCGTATGTTTGAACCGCTCGAATCGAATTCGCATACGAAAGTTTAACATTCGCATGGAAAATTGTATGAAAATCGTATGCGAATGTTACTTTTTCGTACGCGTATTGGAGTTTGAGCGGTTCAAAAATACGACTTCTGGCCTCTGACATGGCTTAACGACTAATATCTCCGGTATTAAACGATGTTAACCGGGACCAACGGCTTAGTGTGCCTACCGAAGCACGGAAAAAGAGCCATGTAAACGTACATATGAAATTCGAAAACCGGAAAACACATTGGTTCGACCAGCTCAGGAGACTGCGGCTCTATCCACTACATCATCGGGCTCTCCTAAACCAAACCAAAACCAAAATATACTTAACCAAACTTGTATTAGTTTGAAGTAATAAGGTACAAATTGATATTTCAATAATTATGACTCACTTTTTTTAACTTCATATGTTTCAATTTTGCGACAGTTTGAAATTTAATAGAATTAAAATATTAACTAATAACCCTATTATTCTTTATAATAAAAATAGGATGTATATCATTATATTGTTTCAAGTTCTATTAACAGTCGCTTATCTAAAAGTTATAGAGGAGCCGATAAAATTGTTAAGCCCTTTCTACATACATACATACACGTATGTACACACATAAATTCTAAAAAAAAAACATAAATTCACGCCTTTTTCCCTTACGAGGTAGGCAGAGCGTAAAACGCTTAGTGAAAGCTTTTACTCCACGTCTGACGAATATTGAGGGCAATTTTAGATGGTAATGTGTATAGCTATAGCGACAGGTTGTCAGCCCATCACCTAAATTACAATACACTGCGACCCTCGTGACATTTGAAGATCTGGAGTTCCTGACGCAGAAACCTAACAGCCCTAATATTCATACACTTGAAGAGTTTTAATTTTTAATAGAACTTTAAAGAAGTTAATTATAATGATATAAAATATATTTTATTATAATACAGAATAATTGGGCTATTATATTGTTATTCTTTTTAAAGTTATGAACATTTAAAGGTAAAAAAAGTGAGTAAATATTACTGAAATATCAATTTGTACCTTATTACTTCAAAATAATGCAAGTTTGAAACGCAATTAAAAAAAAAAGAAGGAAATCTGCAATAATCACTCCCGAACCCCAAGAACAAGGATTAAGTCATTGTTCTGAGCCTTTTCATAGCCCAAACCCATCTATTAACCTTTTCACCACCACAGTCGGGTTTAGCCGACAACCCGCGCCTTGCCGTCAGCGCCACGGTCGGCTACAGCCGACAAAATGTAGTTAAAAAGTTTATGTTAATAAACCAGCATTTTGAAACTGTATCTTTTTATTTTTTCGCATATTGCATTTTTTGTACCTTCTACTTTGATTTATAAACTTTTGCGCCTAGATATTTATTTGTTCTGTAGTATAAAATAAGAAAAATACTGATTACGTTTTGAACCTGCAGAAGTACAATTCGCACACGCCACAGTCGGCCCCACAGGACTGTACGTCGATTCTGTAAAATCCGAACAATAACTCGCATCTCTCTTCGATCTTCATACTCACTTCACACCCGGACAACAATAACCTTGTATTTGTATTCTGTAAACATCGATTCTCAGAACATAAACAAATGCGAAGTGAAGTGAGCTTCGAACGCTCGTTCGTCTCACTAGTGATGGCCACATTGATGAAAATGTTAGTCGATCTAAATCGATATTTTGTTTTTGGTGTAATTTGTGAGTTTCTGTGCAATAGCTAGCCGGTAAATGGTTTTATATATATAACAGTACTTAATTTTAAATAATAGTAGTTTTAGTTTTGTGTTTCAGTAATGAATTTATTAAAATTAAGTAGTTTGGCTGTATGAGCAGAGATGCTTCGTCTTCGTCAAATAAAACAGAGTTTGTTTATAAACTTTCAAGTGCTTGGCAAGTGGTTTTTTGTTATGTTACATTTTGCTGTGTTTTACGTGGAATAATCCAAATAATTGATTAAAAAGTGAACATGTGGTAAGTTTGCTACTTAATATATTCGTGCTATTGTAACTTTGTCATTAAACAACAACACTGTTATATTTCCAGTGAACGTTCATCTCATCCTTCTTCAGCACAAATAGAGGCCTTGTTAGACTCCTCAAAAGAAACCCTGACTTTGCAAAGGGTTTTTTCAAAGTGTCAACAAGCCAGAGATCGAAGTAGACGCCAGTGGGAAGAATTAAGCCTAACGCTAAACAAGCTGGGATGAACAATTAAAACATCAAAACAGTGGACCAATGTTAGTACCTATGCCTGTTATTATTATTTGTCAGAATTATGTATACTTAACATTCCTAACAGAGACCCCATGCAGCAGCCATAAAACACTTCAAATGCAAAAAAACTAGGTCAGTTGATAAGCTTAGTTGAAAAAGCTCTGTTTGAGTTTTGTTTCTTAACTTTGTAATCTAAATAAGAATAGAATATTTGTGTTGAAATCTGTAATTCTAGTCCGTAATCTGTAAACCTAGTCTCAAAAGAGTCATAATCATAAATGATGGTACTTTTTTATTTTATACATACATATAATCACGCCTCTTTCCCGGAGGGGTAGGCAGATACCACTTTTTATTTTATATATATTAGTATTGGTCTGACAAAAAAAGTGCTGTTTAAAAGAAAGTTGTAGCACGTGCAGCTGCTAGGCGTAAAACCGGTGGTGGTCTGGACGGTGTAGTTGAACTATCAGAGTTGGAGGAAAGAATTGTGGTTTAATTTGGTGGAGATGCACATTTAGCTATTTCGCTTTTTCCAGTTAAGCCTAGTTTACACGTATTAAGTAATGAAGTGATTAACTTACTTTTAACTAAATTTTAACTAAATAGTTGCGTGTAAACGATCACTTAATGGTTCATAAGTCACATGTAGTAAGTAAATGATTTAGTGGTTAAGTAGCTAAGTAGAATAGAATCGAGTCTATTTTTCGAATAAGTAACCACCCCTCCCGCACCGCACGCATGCCCTTGGAGGGCGTGGCCTTAACTAAATTGTCATTTAGCGCGTGTGAACTAAATTGACATTTAGTGAAGTAGATAAGTTTGGTATCAAGCGTTTATTTTTTGTTGAGTTTTTGGTTTTGGCAAAATGGCAAAGTGGACGGAAAACACGACGGTGAAGTTTGTGGAAGAATATTTACGTCACGAGGTGTTGTGGAATTTTCGAAATCAGGATTATAGGAACAAACAGGCTAAACAAGAAGCAATAAATAGGATTGTGGCAGCTATGGCGATTCCTAATTTTGGGTGCAAGGAAGCCGAATTGAAAATAAAAAGTATAAGGTCTACATACTTTTTCATATTTTTTTCATTTATTATTTTTCATATTTTTTAATATTTTTTCGCTACATTACAGTACTTCAGATGATAAGGCCTACGGGCAGAAAATGAACTACGGTGACGAGTTTTTCTTGAAAGCTGAAAATTATGGAGACCCGAAGGTGAGGTATACAACTTCCATCCAAAATTGAAAAACAACTGATGAATGTTGAAATTTCCCTTCGCAATTATACATTGCTGCCTACCTCGCAGTCACAACCTAACTTATTTCAGTTTGGTTCTGTCACTTTCCGTCTTGAGCAAACATAAAAGGATGGCAGTATAGATGGACTTATTATATTCCTGTCACATGGAACTCGTTAAAAATTTTCAAAGGTTTTAGTCGGGACCCATTATCATCACGACTTAAGGTGACGATACTAGCCAAGTAGCGCCCCCATTAGTAATAAGACATGTTTCGTGAATCAACAGAATCAAGTTATAGTAATTAAGATAATTTACATACATACATATAATCACGTCTTTATCCCTAATGTGGTAGGCAGAGCGTAGACGACCTAAACAAAGGTCGTTCCACCACGGCTGACAAAGTTTTGAGGGTTGTTTAAGATAGATTTGTAGGTATATTGCTGTAGTGACAGGTTGACAGTCTATCGCCTAAATAGCAATATACAGAAACCCTTGGATCCCTTAGCTGGTTTTTACAGAATGCCCAGAAGAAAATGCAGCGGGCACATTCTATGTTTTTCTCTCGCTCTCAGTCCAGAATGGAAGTTATAATAATTTAGAACCTTATAAGTTAGCGATTCATAGCTCGTAGTAAGAAAAAAATCCGTTAGTTGCCGTTATTCGCAATTTTTCTTCCTATTACTACAACGTGCTAGTATCGTCACCTTAAGGGGATCCCCGGAGCACGCCAGCGCCCTCATCAGTCAAAAAATCATTGCTCACCGAAAACGCAATTAATCGAAAATCCGGTAGATCAGATTAAAGTATGGGTACTGAAGTTTTTTTTAAGCATTATAAATTAATAATTCAGTGTTCACTTCAGTTACAGATAGTAAAAGTGCTAAAAGTGGCCGTTTTTCGCAAATTTCCTATCTGTAACTGCAACGATCTATAAGTTGCAACTTTATGAAGTTCCGAATGACCTTTATTGCTTTAACCTCAATCTGATCTACCGGATTTTCGATTGATTTTGTTTTCAGTTAATTATGATTTTTTGACTGATGAGGGCGCCACTTAGCCCAGGGAAGCCCCTTAACATGACGTAACGCTCCATAGATTTTTGAAATGACAGAATTATAATAAGTCCATTCGTCCATTTATACTGCCATCCTTTCTATTCGCTCAAGACTTAAAATTATGGGTATCTTTTTATTTTAGTTCGATCTGGTTTGTGCCGAATCGTGGCCATTGTCTCTAATTCCTTTATTGATTTATTAAAAAATTTACCTTAAAACTACCTTAATCTCGAAAAAAGTAAACTACAAATAAAACAGACCCTCCAAGGCATCTCCATGAGGTAAAGTGCCCAATAGGCTGGCAGCATTCCCCCTTTGAATAGCAATGCTCAATCTTTGTGCGAGGTAGCTGCCAGACCTTGGGCCGCCTGAAGTCTCACGAAGACGCGCTGACCCTAAGGGCCCAAAGTCTCAACTGCGAATGGCACGAAGACATAATTGTTCAAAAGATCAGAGTTCTTCCAGCGTTTAAGACTTTCCGCAGTAGCTGCCGCTGCCCCGGCGCAACGAACGGCGCAACCTTTGTTAGAAAAGTAGGCATCTTTTACATAAACAACGTATGTTTTAAACTCAGGCAGCACCCCTATACGTGCGGTACACCCCTCAAGGTACTCCTGCGCCGAAGGATGTGATGCCGCTTGCCCTGAGCGCTTCCAAGGACACCAACTGCCGATTCACAGCATTTCCACTTTATACCAGCGACTACCTTGAGCTGCTTGGAAACCCTGTGCAGGTATGCTAAACGGATTTTGATAAAATTTGGTAGAACTATGGGAAAGCTAGTATAATAACAATGCATATAATGACGCCTTTATCCCAAATATGGTAGGGGTAGGCAGAGCGTTAACGACCTAAACAAAGGTCAATCCGCCACGTCTGACAAAGTTTTGAGGGTTATTTAAGATAGATTTGTAGGTTTATTGCTGTAGTGACAGGTTGTCAGCCCATCGACTATATTACAATTTACTGAAACCCTCGAATCCCTTACCTGATTTTTACAGCATGCTCGGGAAGAAATGCAGCTGGCACATTCTATGTTTTTCTCTCGCTCCCAGGCCAGCATGTAAGAGATAAATGGATAATAACAATATAGGAAATATTTACCCACCTACTAGTTTAGTTAGATTTTATAGCCGTGACTCCTACTCTCAAAGATTACAGAAAACATGCCCCCGCGGGGCAGAGAGGGGAAGGGACATGTTTGAGAAACCCTTCCCCTCTGCCCCGCGGGGGTATGTTTCGTGTTTTGTTTGAGGGCAGGAGTCACGGCTTAAAATTAATCTTTTTTTTCAGACGCAGACGCGGTTGGTGATAAAAAACTGTATTGCTGATCAGAACCTGTGCGTTATGAATCAGAATTGGATGCAAACGTTTTTTGGACCTGTAAGATTCTGTTTATCGTAGACAGTTCGTAGCTTGATCGTAGACCATTCGTAGCTATGTCGTAGAGCTAGCGCAGAACGATTATAGTTACGTCATAGAGTTATAATGAGTTATCTAGACTAATCGGATCGTAGCATCGAAAATGGCATTCCATGATGATGATAACAAATAAGTTAGTGAATTTCGTGAAAAAGCAACGGATTGGATTCCGAAAAAGCAGAGATTTTGTTATCTCTCGTAAAGCCCTGCCAGGAATTGAAAAGACCCGTCCTAGAGAATAAAAACAAAGAAAGAATAAGAGAGGGACTTATACACTTCCTATAAACCCTTCTCTATGGTACCTCTATGACAGGTCCTTTTTATTCCTGCAGGGCTATAAGATTGGCTATAAGACTTATTATTTGCGGTTTGATTTCTCATCTTTCTTCCATGCTGACCTGGGAGCGAGAGAAAAACATAGAATGTGCCAGCTGCATTTCCTCCCGGGCATGCTGTAAAAAACAGCTAAGGGATCTGAGGGTTTCAGTATATTGTAATTTAGGCGATGGGCTGACAACCTGTCACTACAGCAATATACCTACAAATCGATCTTAAAATAACCCTCAAAACTTTGTCAGACGTGGCGGAACGACCTTTGTTTAGGTCGTTTACGCTCTGCCTACCCCATTAGGGATAAAGGCGTGATTCTATGTATGTATGTATGTATTATTATTGATTTCTCATACCTTCAGAGGCCTGATTTCTTATGCTCTGATAGACTGACAATACTTACCTACTTACAGGAATGTGGAATCACGTGTCGCAATTTCAAGGACATTCATAAAAGGTACACGGCAGAAAATGTGTTCAAGTTGGTCAGTGATATCGAGACGAAATCTCAAGATAAATAAAAGAAGTGTATTTCTATACCTACTTAATATATAGAATTTGTGTTTTTTTTAGAAATATACTAGATCTTTACGTACTATATGTTTTTCCTTACAAAGTATAAGTTATAAGATAAATATGAAACTAAGAAATTAATAACCTGCGACCTTCGTAAAGCCGTGCCATCCCTCTGCCAACTGAGCTACCGAGGCGGTAGAAAGATTTTCTTAACCTGTATAGCTAGGTCTGCAGCCGACAAAAACCGGAAATGTACGGCTGAAAGTAATTATTAGATTTCCTTTGACAGGATTACTCCTTGGAACCTAAGCCATGGCCACCTTGATTTTGAGATCAGTTTTTGGAGGGGGATCCGCTTTCCATCGAATCCTGGCGATATTCCTAATTAAGCTACTAAGTCGAGTGTGGTATAATTTTCACATAAACATCTTCCTAGCCGTATCCCGTATCCCGTGGGGTCGGGTACTTAATCTAGGGGATTGAACGAGGGTACTGGTTTTTACTCAGAGCGACTGTCATCTGACCTCCGCACCCCTGAAGGGAAACCAGACCCAATCCTAGATAAGTTCAGAGTTTTCAAGCCGCCAATGCTTAGCACTGGAGCCGTATGTTTGAACCGCTCGAATCGAATTCGCATACGAAAGTTTAACATTCGCATGGAAAATTGTATGAAAATCGTATGCGAATGTTACTTTTTCGTACGCGTATTGGAGTTTGAGCGGTTCAAAAATACGACTTCTGGCCTCTGACATGGCTTAACGACTAATATCTCCGGTATTAAACGATGTTAACCGGGACCAACGGCTTAGTGTGCCTACCGAAGCACGGAAAAAGAGCCATGTAAACGTACATATGAAATTCGAAAACCGGAAAACACATTGGTTCGACCAGCTCAGGAGACTGCGGCTCTATCCACTACATCATCGGGCTCTCCTAAACCAAACCAAAACCAAAATATACTTAACCAAACTTGTATTAGTTTGAAGTAATAAGGTACAAATTGATATTTCAATAATTATGACTCACTTTTTTTAACTTCATATGTTTCAATTTTGCGACAGTTTGAAATTTAATAGAATTAAAATATTAACTAATAACCCTATTATTCTTTATAATAAAAATAGGATGTATATCATTATATTGTTTCAAGTTCTATTAACAGTCGCTTATCTAAAAGTTATAGAGGAGCCGATAAAATTGTTAAGCCCTTTCTACATACATACATACACGTATGTACACACATAAATTCTAAAAAAAAAACATAAATTCACGCCTTTTTCCCTTACGAGGTAGGCAGAGCGTAAAACGCTTAGTGAAAGCTTTTACTCCACGTCTGACGAATATTGAGGGCAATTTTAGATGGTAATGTGTATAGCTATAGCGACAGGTTGTCAGCCCATCACCTAAATTACAATACACTGAAACCCTCAGATCCCTTAGCTGTTTTTTACAGCATGCCCGGGAGGAAATGCAGCTGGCACATTCTATGTTTTACATAATGTCCGACATACTAAAATGATTTAAAAATTATGTAACTAAAATCTACTTTTTTATTCATTTGCATTTCAGGAAAATGGCCGTTTACCACGAACTTTGCTCTCAGATTCAGAAGAACCAGCTACATTATCACAAACACCAAGCCCAATACCCTATGCCTTGTCGTACCTGGCGCGGAGCCACTGCCAGAGATGCTGATTCTTCAAGTAAGTAAAGAAGTGGAGTTCGATTCTAATACAAAGGTTCCGTATATCCCTATTTTTGAAAATTTTAGTTGTAAAAAAATAAACACTTTATTTGTAATGTAGTTTTGTTTCAGCGTCGCGCCACGCGCAGCCACCTACACGCCGACTAGCATCGAAATTCATATATGAGGCTTCCTTGTCCGGCCGTGGCGTCACCGGTATTAATACCAGTATGGTTCCATGCTAGTGGAGATGCTATTTCTTCAATTTAATTTATAAATTGCTTCTAAGTGCTGTACCTATATACTAAGTAGCAACACCTCTATCTCACACAAACTCGTTCACCTTTTCAGCATCGCGTTCTGCGCAGCCTCCCACGCCCCGACTGTCGGCAACACCAGCATCTGAGGTGTCTCCCTCTCGCCGAGGTGCCATCGCCGGTTCAAATGCCAACCGAAGCATTCTTACTAGGCGAAGTGCTGCATCAAGTGAGTTACTAAAAATATTTTATTATTTGCGAGGTTTACCTCGCAATTTAGGTCACTGAAGAATTATAAATTTAATCGCTTATTTTTTTTTGCAGCTCGTACAACACGTCATTTTGCTGCGGCACCAGCACCACCCTCTCAACGACAATCGGAGTTCAGTCGGATTACTGAGCGCTTTCTGAGGGTCGAAGAGCAGCAGCTGGAGATACAGCAGTCTAATGCTCGTATCTTGCAAGCTTTGTTGTAGCTGCCCATTGAAAAAGACAGGGCTCTGTCTCGAACTGTAGCAACGGTGGGCGAAGTGTTGCAATCTTTGGCGGAAGCTACTAAAAATCGGAGAGATTAGGAACTCTCGCAGCTTAATATAAATTATTAGAATAGTTTAATGAATGATAATGTGACAAAAAAAGACTGTTAGAAATAAGTATGTTTTTATTACATATTATTATATGAAAGTTACACACACTTTAATTATTAATTACATTTATTCTTCGTCGGTGCATCCCTATCCTAAGTCTAAGTTAATAATAAAACTTATTTGATGATTTTTATGCTAGCCCTAATTAAATATGTAAACATAATAATAATATTACCTATGGTATGATAATGAAATAAATTATTCAAGGTTATTATAAAACTTAATAATACCTAAATTATGAATGAACCATTCGGCGTGATCACCACAACCGATTTACTAATTTCTGCCTATGCAACTTTCCCACATGCAAATCTGCATAAGACGGCATATCTCTCTTTTGATTATCTTCTCTGCACCTCAGCAATCATTCGAGCCTCTTTTTGTCTCTCGTCTTCGGTCACTGTAAATGCAGGCAATCCCACCTGGTTGCATATATCGTGTAGAACACTACATGCAATTAAAATCTTTGCAACTTTGTCCGGATGATAGTTTAGGACTCTGTGAACTAGCAAGCATCTCAAACAGCCCTTTAAAAGACCAATTGCTCGTTCAACAGAGTTGCGGGCAGTTGCGTGGAGGCTATTGTAGAGAGCTTCTGGTGTGTTGTCCTCGGTGTTACTGATGGGTGTCATAAGGTACGCTCGCTGGGCATATCCGGAATCACCTAAAATATTGTAGTAACTTTAATACAATTTACTTATTTTACCCAAATCAATTATTTTAAAATTGTCTACGATTTGACATAAGAATATTGGGAAATACTACATACTGTTATTTTATTATGATATTATGTATGACTAAAGTACCTACTTACCAAGTAAAATGGCTTCTTCCCCAGAATTTGTTATTTCCTCTAGATATTCTTTTATAATGCTATAATTAAAAATTAAACTATCATGTGTGGCTCCACCATAGAATACCAACCATCACGTAGAATCACGTAGAATGTTGACATCGGCTACCGTTATCTAGAAAATATACAGCAGGGCAATAAATAGGTTTTTTATTGACACAAAAAATGAATATCCATAATAAGGAATAGTATTTTAGGTTTAGTTGGCGTGGTAGCCCTTTCGACAGTAGAAGCGCTCCTCATTTTATGTCGGTCTCTTTAGTGCTACTAGAGTACCATCAATACAGCCGATGACCGCCGGGATTTTGAACGTTTCATAAAATCTGTAACGTATACCTATCCACTTTAGCATTTTGATCAGAAGGATTTTATCATGAGGTCAAAATCAAAGCGTAAAAGAACTAACAAACCTTTCCTTTAAGATTTGTCTTTCTTGAACATTTTTCGGGAATCTTATGTACTTTTGGACTGTATTTGGCTTATTCAGCGCATCTACAACCTCCTCATTGCAGCGAGATGCAGACTGCTGAGACAAATATGTACGTTTATTTTCCTTTATTATTTTCTCATAACTGCCATTGGCCAGGAAAGACAATGTGCATAATATCTGTGGAAAAGTGAAATAAATTAATTTAATCTGACAGACATTATATTATTAATAAACTGCATATCATAGCAGCATAGTAGTTAAATAGATTTCATACCTTTATACGAGTTTAAAGTCCTTTTCCTTCACGTATTGGACACTTTATATGAGGCAATAACTCCGTGCTCTAATTTGTAGATTAACTCTTTGTTCAGTCTGGTCACTTTCACATAATCATCATCTCGGGTTAATAATGATGTAGCCCGGATTTGGTATGCTTGCCGACGCATCTCACAATTATCTAAAGCATGCGCCTCTTCTTATAAAGATAATAGTAAAAACACCCGAGCCATTTTTAATTAGCACTACACAAACACCAAAATAACAATAAAAAAAACAATAGTTTTATGCACCTAAGTCACGCCTAACACTTGTTATTATTATTTTTTGTGAAAAAATACTTAATTGAATGTTATTTGTAAAAATTTTGATTAAATTATTATGTCTTGACTCCGCTTTCACACGAAGAAGCTTAACTTTTTATTTGACAGATGAATTCGAGTTCGAATGCGAAGTGAGCTGCGAAGTGAGGGGGGAATTTCCTTACCGAATACCGATTCATATGTCATCTCATACATTAAACGTCAAAATCTCGCAACTGATTTAGTTCAACTCGCCGCCACTCTCGCAGGGGTGTCGCTAGTGGAACTGCGATTCTTAAAGGAATTTATAGAATGCCGATTTGGAAACTCACTCCGGATTCAGATTCGAGTTTTGACATTTAGCTTTACAGAATCGCACTGCTGGAAGTGTTGTTCCTTGCTAGTTCAAATATAAAACATCGATTCGTCTACAATATCTATACGGTACATAGTATAATTATGTGTAATTAGTAATTACACATAGTATAATTATGTGTATATTTGTCAAGTCTATCATAACAATAACGATTTCTTATTATTCTAATGTATAATGAAAATATTTCCGACATCGATTTGCAGAAATATGCTAAGAATTAGACATTTTTTTCTTTGTTTGATTGAGTATCGAAAAACCGGTTTCGCCGACTCGTGCACAGCGATAATTGCTTGACCATTGATAGTTCGTAGTTTTTAATGAATATTCAACACAAGTAAAATAATAAAAAAGAAAGGGAATGAATTAATAAAAAAGTCGCAATGAAATATTAAAATAGGTACCAGAACAAATCCTTAATGTTCTAAAGTTGAAGAATTACATTTTCATATTTTTTATCGATGTTGTATATTACATCCTCATTTGTCCTAACGGTTTAAGAAAATTTAAATGCCACCGACGCCACAGTCGTCTATAGCCGACAACGCGATGTATAGAGACGCGTAATAGAAATGCGCCAGTGCTAGATCCTGCTAGATCGGGGAACATCAATGCGCACCACGAGAATTGGCGTCATATAAACAGCATCATGTGAATCAGCACCACGAGAATGGATGTAACGTGTCGTCAATTCACATGCTGCGTATTCCCGTGCTGCTGGTTACACTGCTGCAAATTCATCAAGCGCTTGCGGAAATCACAACACGCGCATGTCGCTAAAAACCGTGGTGCGAATTCATCAAGCGCTTGCGGAATACTCACCATGCGAGTACGCACCACGAGAATTGATGTAACGTCAATGACCTCTGTTAGAGGGGTACCAAGCGCGGTAGCGTATATTTCTCGATTTAAAATTATCTCGATTTGGATCCTTGAAGTGTCATTTTCAGCGACTTGACAAACGTTGTTTGCGTTGTAAATAAATACCTTAATTATTCTATAAACTTAGTTTCGAGGATAAGATAACGTATGGAATGCCTGGAAAAAATAAAGGAAAGCATTCCCAAAGAAGACTCCAAGAAAAGAAAACATTGAGATCGAGAAATGCAAGAGAGTAAAGTTGATTGTGTAGCGCGTGCTATTCTTTAAAGAATGTGGGTGAGTTGTATTAAATTACTAGTTTACACAGCAATTCAAAGATCGCTTGTTTCACGAGCATATCTATTAATTAATTTTTATATTATAACCAGCGACCCGCCCCGGCTTCGCACGGAAATTATCAGTGTTTCTCTACCATATTATGCATGTATAAAGGGTGGTTTAAATGGTTCAAGCTGTAAGTATAGTTGGTAAGTGGAAATGTGTAAACGGTTCTGCTTTCAACTTGAATCAAAATAGAACTGGGTACTGGAACCGTGTAAATGTCAATTTGATAGCCAACTTATGCACTGTACTTACAACTGTCCTAATGTAAACCGCCCCTAACATAGGCTACTTTTCATTGCGGAAAGGTAGACCATTCCCACAGTAAAACTTATTTAGCAGTGGGTTTCACAGCTGACAGTGTATGATATAGTTACTTAGGTACCATATGATTTTGCATGTTTCAGTTCTCAAGAATCCTACCTCCCAGCAAACTTCTTGGAGCACCTATAAACATGCCTAAAGTGTACCATAAGTTAGTTTGACGGACTCTTCCGATGGATTGTTATCATACTGTTTGCGAGCCTATGCTGGATCTATCAGTTATTGTCATATACCTAGTCAGTTAGAAAACTGACAGAAAGCATTTACTGTTCACAACTTGTCAGAAGATAGAAATATTCCTATCAGGACTAACAAAAAATAAGGAGAAATCATAGTTGCCACGGGCCGATATAAGAAAGATTGTCTGCTTCGCAATGTGCTTTGAATTGTTATTGTCAGTTTTATTAAACGGGCCCCTGCCTGGTCTAACAACAGAACAACCTAGTGATAGTGTGGCAAGTTTTCTGACTTTGATTATTGTTATATCCTATGTTTACAAATATGAATGAATATACATATAGAAAAGATTATTAGACCTAAGTACAATATAAATTATTATAAAACAATTATTATAATTTTTTTTAAATAAAGTACTATAGTAAGATATTGAACTCTTAATTATATCATAATTATTGTGTGTGATCCATTATATGTAGTACTATTATATATTCTGTACCATTAGCAAGAAAATTTGTTTTTGTTTGTTTTATGCTGTGCAGATAAATAAAAACACAAGTACTTATTACATTAGTGTTTTATTGTTCATGACATGACAAATAGTGTATAAAAATACCTTTATACTTGGTAAACAAAATTGCTGAAAACAGAATACTAAAAGATAATACTATACACACTTTCATATTCTAAGCTTTTATCGTCGGTCCCGGTCACTGTCTTTGATAGTGGTCGGTATTTGAATCATGTCAGAGGCCTAATAGATGTTTAGGCGGTTTGAACACTCTCTGAAACACTCTCGGTTTGACACCAGGGTTCATCTGGTTGTTAGACTCGATAATCCACTCGCTAAGAAGAAGATGGACGACTAACTCTAGTGCTCTAGTCGTTCATGGTGTTGAGCACTTGACTCGCTAGCTTTTCACCCCGCGGTTTCACCCGCGACTCAGAGAGTTTTCCCGTGATAATAATTTGTTTACCTAGTAGTAAAATGAAACCAATATTTGACACAAAATCGGAAGATACAGTTTTATATCAGTTTTTAATCATAAGCCTCTAAACACGAAATTGGAAGATCCTAACTTTGAAATTGGCGGAATTTCTATACAATCTTCCAACGAAACGCTGATACAAGTGTCGAATAATTTTTAATCATTAGCCTACACACAAAATTGCAAGATCTTAACTTCACAATTGGCGTAATTTCTATACAAACTATTAACTCCTATTTAACTCCCTTAGGGGTAATAAATCCAAGAACGCTGAAACATGTATTCTTTATTATTTAATTATTAGTCCAAACACCAAAATTCAAAATCTTAACTTAAAAATTTACGAACTTTCATACGAACGTCAAACACCCATTTTCAGACATACATACAATATTTTATCCCTAATGGGGTAGACAGAGCGTAGAGAGCCCGATAGTGTAGTGAATAGGGCCGCTGCCTACTGAGCGGGACGTCGTGGTTCGAATCCCACCACGTACCAATGTGTTTTTCGGTTTTCGAATTTCATATGTACGTTTATTCGGCGCTTTTTCCGTGCTTCGGAAGGCACGTTAAGCCGTTGGTTCCGGTTAATATCGTTTAATACCGTAGATATTTATTACATATCAGAGGCTAGTGCTAAGTATTGGCGGCTTGAAAACTCAGACCTAATCTAGGATTGGGTCTGGTTTCCCTTCTGAGTTGCGGAGGTCAAATGGCAGTCGGTCTGTGTAAAAACCAGTACCCTCGTTCATTCGCCTAGATTAGGTAGCCGACCCCAGGGGCACGGGATAAGGCTAGGGAGATGATGATGGGTAGGCAGAGCGTAAACAACCTAAACAAAGGTCGTTCCGCCACGTCCGACTAAATTGTGAGGGTTATTTAAGATAGATTTGTATATAGCTGTAGTGACAAGGTTGTCAGCCGATCGCCTTAATTGCAATACACTGCAACCGTCGGATCCCCTAGGCTGATTTTTACAGCATGCTCGGGAGGAAATGCAGCAAGCACATTAGATTAGAATAGAATATTTACTCTCACTACTTGTCTAGCATGGGGTGGAAATTCCAAAAATTCTTTCTATAGTGAGTGGTTATGGTTACGTTGTAAAATAAATCTTTAGAATTTTAGTCTCTGCGCTGATGAGTCAGTCAGTAAGGAAACGATTTTATAATCTTATCATTATCATTTATCATCATTATCTAAATATTGGCTAAATAATTTAGCCAGTGTCAGTGCTTTTTGTTTTTGAGCAATTATTGCTGTGCAAAAACCAAATAATCTAAAAGAAGAAGAATCAAGAAACGGCGGAATAAATGCGCGGGAAAAGTTTAGCGGGAAAACTAATACATAAAGTTCGTTTATTTAGCGTTGAGTTATCGGTAGCGTTAGTTAGTAATAGGTACCGTTATGCATGTATTATATGTACCTACATACAAACCTTCCTGTTGAATCGCTCTATCTATTTAAAAATAACCGCATTGTCATATTCGGTTGCGTAGTTTTAAAGTTCTAAGCATACATAAGCAGGAAGGGGAAGCGACTTTGTTTTATACTGTGTTGTGCACCTACCTAATGTAGTGAAGTAATAGATGCGTACCTAAACCAAAATAATTTCGCCTACATGTTATGCGAACATGCGAAGTATGTGAACTTGAAGTTTCGTTTCTATTTCACCCCGCGGTTCGTTTACGCCACTTTTCAACAATATACCTAGTATCAATCAATGGTAAAAGGGCCCTTTTACCATTGATCTACACAGTATAGTAATATTTCTATGCCTTTTACCTACTTATTATATCGTTTCCACTTTAAGACAACCTGCCAAAGGTCAAAATGGTTAATGAATCAGCTGCGATGCCGTTGGTGGGTCTAGCAGTGGTAGACGAACAATCACGTAAAAAGCCAAAAAGATTAAATAAAAATATGTACCTATTGAAATCGCTATACAGGTGCCTATTAAATTGAAGGAGTTCCTTCAATAGGGAAGTATCCAGTTCATCCACTTTTATTTTTACATAATCAGTGTTTCAAATCGCTTTAAAATTACGAAGTTATTATTTCCCCCTTCCGTATCCAAATTGCAAGCACTCGCGGCCGGCCGACACGCGTGTGACGTCACAGTTCTCGCACCGTCGTCCACCGAATGGGAGTTCAACTCGGCGTTCGTTCAGTCGCACGGGCGGCGCACACTGGCTCCATATTGAAAAATTTTGGCCAAGGGTCCAAGGTCAATGAACCGGTATGATTTTTGTTTTGGAGGTCGCTGGCATCATTACAAACATTTTTTACTGAGGATGATTTTCTGTAAAATGTGTATTTTTACAGATATATACTATTTATATTTCTGTAAAAAATTACAATTTATACTTTGAACAATAGCTTGCGTGATTCAACCGGATTTAGAATAGAAGTTGCTGTAAGTTGTTGAAGAAGTTACAACTGACATTTCTTCATAGACGATGTTTGCGAATCGTTGCTATAAGCAAAGCTTCAGGCGGATATGTATTTTTGTTCTGAAAGTAGAATGTTTTTTTTTTAATGTGAACAAGTGGCACTATAATAAACACTCAGCACTCAAATGATTTTCCAAAAACTTGGGTACTCCTATATAAAAAATAATTTATATTTTTTAATATGGAGAAATAATAATAACTTTAAATTTCTTGCGCGATTCAACAGGATTTAGAATAGAAGTTGCTGTAAGTTGTTGTAGAAGTTACAACTGACATTTCCTCATAGACAAATGTTTGCATATAGTTGCGATAAACAATTATTATATAAAAAAATATATGTATAAAATGTTTCAATTAACTCAATTTAACTTAAATACAATATTGTACTTACCTGCCCAACCTCAATATTTTTTTAAATATTTCTTAAATTCTAAGCAATGGTCTAAATAATAAAGAACTAAATTCCAGTGATGTGACGTCATCACCCGTGTAGTTCCCGGCGTAGAATAGGACTACCCTATACCATGCCATGGGTGTCGTAAGAGGCGACTAAGGTAAACTTCCCAGGAGGGTGGGCAGCAGCTTCCTTCTGTGTACTTTTATACTATACTGCAATCGCCTAGACGCCGCCATGCGATTGGCGACTGGAAAACTCCCCTCATGGATAACACAACGAAACCACGGCCCCTTGTCCCCGGCAGCTCCACTAGTCCTGTCTACGGTAGCGGGCATGGTAACGGTGGCTAAGAATCCCCGGCAGAGATCCGGCTACCAACACAACAAAAAACTAGACCTGGTAACATTCAATACAAATGGACCGATGAAAAGTTTATAGAGCTAGAAGAACAGGTGAACAAGTTACGATGGGATATAATCGGATTGTCAGAGGTCCGAAGGCAGGGGAGGACACTATGATCTTGACATCTGGTAACTTGTTCTACTTCTTCTTCTTCTGTCGAGTGGTTATCGAGTCTATCGACCCGATGAACCCTGGTGTCAGAGTTTTTAAACCGCCTAGTAGCACAACTATCAGGCCTCTGACAGGGTTTGAGTAACGACTTGTTCTATTACCGGGAGGGAGACCAACTTTCCCAAGGTGGTGTCGGATTTATTGTCCACAAATCTCTCGTCAATAACGTTGTGTAAATAGAGAGAGTATCGAGCAGGGTGGTATACCTTATACTCAGAATTACCGAACGGTATTCGTTAAAGGTCATACGGCTATGAGCACCACACTCGTTACGCCCCGATGATGAGGTGGAGGTGAACAGCGTACTGCCATAGCAAGCACAACTGCATTTACTTTCTGCACCACAGCATATGCTGAGTTAGGGCCTATTTAGGGGTGCGGTACACTTGCGATAACTTGTAACTACTCAACTTTTTTATTAGTTCTTGTCTTTTTTTACTTTTCATGTTGTTGTATTGTGTTGAACCCTTAATAAACGGTTTTCTATTATATTCTATTCATTTATGGAGCCATACGGACGGGGTGTTGAACTCTATGGCGGGAGCTAATGAGAGTGTGAGATGATGTATGACTTTGATTTATTAGTTAATATGTATGATGTTTTATAATAAAGTTATGTAATACACACAGTGACAAAAATATCTTAGTATTCTATGCGTGTAAGTTGCAAGCTCAGCATGTCACTCAGTATTGGTAATAATTATGTAGTAAGCAAATCCATAACCTGCGCGACATGCTGACATAGAATACTTATACGTAAGCGGCGCGGCGGGCGCATGCTGGATGAGATGTTTGGGTTAGCCCAAGGGTTTTGTGGTTGGGTTTTGTACGAGCATAACTCGAAAGCCTTACACATCTCGAGTACGCACTTTAACGTTATTATGGGGGAGTTCAACGCGAAACTAGGCACAAATAATGGTGATGAGTTGAGAGTAGGGTAATTTGGATACGGACAACAGAATCGTCGAGGGCAGCGCTTGATGGACTTCATGGGAGAACCTTTTTGCAATGAACTCTCTCTTCCAAAACGTTTAAGTTGGAAATGGACCTGGTTAAACCCAGACAAGACAAAAAATCTTTGAGCATACACTTAAATGATCGAGATGAAATGAGACTCCAGTCTTTAGCTGATATGCCAAAATTTAGGTAGCTTAATAGACAGATCTGAAAAGCCATGAGACGCGATACATGCGAGTATAATACTGATCGTATTAAGGGTGCAATTGAGCGAAACCCAAATCGGGCTCGAAAGTATTCGTTAGAGATCTGTCTATTGCATAAAGCTAACTAACAAAGCTGAAGATCGATAAGAGTAGTATAGTTTCATTTCATTCAAGTTGGAAGTGTTAAGTGAGGTTGAGGAGTTCTATGGACAGTTATACACGTCTACACAAAAACCTGTCATAAGTTTGGCCAACGAGCCAAGAGCCAAAATTAACCCGACACTATACCGAAGATATTCCAGATGTCAGTCTGTATGAGATCAGAATAGCTCTCTTCTTCTTCTTCTTCTTATGTAGCCGTTATGTGTCCCACTGCTGGGCAAAGGCCACGAATAGCTCTCAAAGAACTAAAAAATAACAAGGCGCTGGGTGAAGATGGAATCACATCTGAATTGCTGAAGGCAGGTGGTACACCGGTACTTAAATCCTCCAGAAGCTGTTAAATTTCGTCATACTCGAATGTTCCACTCCTAAAACCTAGACCAAAGGAGTGGTGATGCTGTTCTTCAAGGTGATAATACCCTATGGAAGAATTATAGACCTCTCACTCTCCTGAGTCACGTATAAAAGTTGTTTGACGACTTTCAGCCTCCCGAACAAGCCCGCTTTCGTAAAGGCTTTTGTACTATAGACCACATTCACACGCTCCGCCAGATCAACATCGATGGCGAATATATTACTCACGTTCGATTTCCCGACGACTTAGTTATCATAGCGGAGTCGTTGGACGATCTAGGCACAATTCTCCATGATCTCGGCAATGTTTCCGAACGAATGGGCCTTAAAATGAACATGGACAAGACAAAAGTTACGTATAACAGCCATGTTCAGCCTATACCAGTACATGTCGGAAGCAAAGCACTCGGAAGTTTTAGACCGGTATGTATGTTTACCTTGGACAGACTGTCCAACTAGGTAGATACAACTTTGAAAAAGAGATTAGTCGGAGAATCTAACTCCAATGGGCAGCGTTCGGGAAGTTGCGATATATCTTCGAATCCCAAATACCACAGTGTTTAAAGACCAAAGTATATAATCAGTGTGTGTTACCAGTGATGACATATGGCAGTCAGACGTGGCCCCTTTTTTTCTTTCTCTCTTATATTGGTCTCATTAATATGCTCGCAGTCGCTCTGCGCGCGATGGAGAGACCTATACTCAGAGTTTCGTTACGCAACAGAATAAGAAACGACTATATCCGTAAACGAACAAAAGTAACCGACATAGAACTGAAGTGGCAGTGGGCAGGCCATATTGTTCGTAGTACTGATGACCGTTTTTAGAAAACAAGCATATTAGTTAGAAAATCATTTAAGTAATAAGTGTTTGTTATAATGTCTACATGAAAAAAAAACAGTATCAAAACTATAAATAAATATGCGCCTGAGGCTTTGCTTATTGCAACTATTCGCAAACATCTGTCTATGAAGAAATGTCAGTTGTAACTTCTACAACAACTTACGGCAAGTTCTATTCTAAATCCGGTTGAATGGCGCAAGTAATTAATCAAGGACTTTTTTTCCACAAAAAAATAAATAATAATATTTGTATCTTAAAAAATACGCATTTTACAGAAAATCATCATCAGTATAAAATGTTTGAAATGATGCCAGCGACCTCCAAAAAAAAAAAAATACCGGTTCATTGTCCTTGGACTCAATGTCCAAAAATGTTCAATATGGAACCAGTGTGCGCCCGGGAGGAAGGGCTGTAAAAACCAGCTAAGTCATTTAAGGGTTTCAGTAGGTACCTGTATTGTAATATAGGCAGATCAATCTAAAACAACCCTCAAAACTTGTCAGACATGGCTACTCAAGTAGATTTTTGTAAGTTTTATTATTAAAGGGAACTATTTCTTAATTTTCTAAGTTTTTTAAAAGCCTGCAAAGCTTATGAGAACTACTCACCAATGTAAAGTCAATCATAGTAGGTATTTGCTAACCAAAATATGTTAATACCTATAGCTAGGTAGGTATTAACATATTTTGACAACTCAAATTTAGGTATTACTTTTCAATTTATTTAATGTAATTTCATTCACATAATGTGCAATCAGATTAAAAACATCCCAACATAAAAACTGTATAAACGTTATATGTCTCAATTGTAGTGAATGCACAAAAAAGTTGTGAGATCAAAAATCAAAATCTAGGTTTAGGTAGGCATTTAAAGTTTATCATATTTTTTAAATAAATCAGATTTTATATGACTTGGCTGTTAACTGCTGATAGTTTTGTTTTTGTTATTTTCAACTTCTGGTATTTACAGTGGCCAATAAATAAATTAGATAGATAAAATTAAATCATTCTTTATTCAGTAAATAGGTAGCTCAGTAGGTTAGGTATAACTTAATTGATCTATAACTAAGTGGGTAAATAATAAGTACTAATTTACATGTTTTCCAACAAGTTTATTGAGGATAACAAGGGTTTTTATTCTTCAGTAAAGATCTATATGTAGGTATTAACTTTACATCTTGTAAGTACTAATTTATCTTTATTTTATTGCTTCAAAAATTATCACTTCTGTAGGTCTGCTGTAAGAAATTTATTTTTAGAAATAAGCATTGCCTGTTGTGTCTTTGTTTTTTATGTCCTGTTTTAATGTTTTTGTATACAATAAATTGGTATATAAATAAATATTAAATCAATTCTGGTAATTCTGTTCAATTATGACTATAATTTGAAATCCTATCTAATCCTATGCAAATATTTAATTATTTTTTTAATAACTTAAATACATTTTAATTTATGCACTGTTTCAGTTTTTAAACCACCTAATAGCACAGCTAATAAGACCTCTGACATGGTTTGTGTAACAATCACTACCAAGGGCAGACCGGGACCAACGGCTTAACACGGAATCTTTTTTCTAGATAAACAGGTGATTTAGCCTTCATTATGCACCTGACTACACAAGTACCTTATGTTGCTTGTTAGTGATGAATATAATATATTAAGAGCCACAATAATAATGTGAGTGTAATATGACTGTGCAAGTAAGCTTAGCAATAATAATCTTTCCGCATCACAAAATAGAACTTTTGTCCTAATTCACTTGCAGCTGTGCCTGGACTCTGGGCCTTGCACCATAACAATAGATAAAAACTACATTGATATGGTTCCATGCTGGACTGGGAGTGAAAGAAAAATATAGAATGTGCCAGCTACATCTCCCGGGCATGCTGTTAATACCAGCTAAGGGTTCCGAGAGTTACAGTGTATTGTAATTTAGTCAATAGCTGACAACCCATCTATATAGCAATATACATAGTCATCTGTAATAACCCTCAAAACTTGTCAGATGTATGTTTAGGACATTTTGCTTGTGCCTACCCAGTCAGGGATAATGGTGTTATTTTATGTATGTCTGTTTGTATATGCTTGGACTTATCAGATACTTACCTAATGCTCCTCTGTTTAACATGAGTTTCTATGAAAAATGTTAAGTTCAGTTATAAGTTTTTATGAAAACAGTTAACAGATAGGCACCTACTACTATCTACAGTTTGAAGCAACCTCAATGCAACACACCACCTGTTCTACAATCTTCTTATTAGTAGGTAGGTATGCCATGAATGTATAATGTTGACTTTCTGCATACAAGGATTAGTGAGCCTTTCTTCTTTGCTTTCTTCTATAAATAATAATAGCAGTGGTAATGTAATAGACAGACGTTTGCCCTTTTAGGTAAATGCAGACTGATTGGGTCAGATACATAATTTCAGGGTGGATTTCTTGACTATTCCTTCTACTTCACGAACCATTTTACACCGAACACTGTGCTTATTAAGCACTGCTTAAGTTTAAAAGTTTGCTTAAGTTTTACTCCATTTGTCCACAGTAGGTACAAGTAGAACTCTACATAGCAGTCTCTGCAAGGTATAAGGCAATATTTGTAACAACACAGTCCACTCCACTTCTTCTTCTCGAGTCAATAGTTTAGAGATTTCTTCAGTACTGAATTATTATCCTAAAAATAAAAATCAACCGGCGATATCAGCTTGTTATCACCACACCACAGGAGATATACTAGAGTCTAGCAGAGAGTAAAGGAAAGGAGGCGCCTACTATAGTGTTAAAAACACAAAAATTTCGAGACATTTTTATTTTTGTCCAAAAATGACAGTTTTTGTTTTTGCGATGAATTAAGCAAGATTATGGCAAAATAAGCATACGATCGATATTTTCGAATTTCAAGTGATTTAAGATATTTTATTTTTTTGGACCGAGAGAAAAACATAGAATGTGCCAGCTGCATTTCCTCCCGGGCATGCTGTAAAAACCAGCTAAGGGATCTGAGGGTTTCAGTATATTGCAATTTGGGCGATGGGATGACAACCTGTCACTACAGCAATATACGTACAAAACCATCTTGAATAACCCTCAAAACTTTGTCAGACGTGGCGGAACGAGTAAAATAGCTTTTAGGAAGTTAGAAATCCAATTAGCATCCTAAATCGGAAGAAGTGAGGCTTCTGACTGACTAAATCTTTTAGCATCCTAATTAGAAAGCCATTTAATTTAGGAAGGTGGAATAGCGTTTAAAAGCGTTAGTCGAACCGCATCCGTCACTGCGGGAGGATGTGCAATTTTTTATTAGTTAACATGTAAGGACGTGAGTGTACGATGTCACCGACGACGAGAGAAAAAGAAGTTATGACTAATATAATAGAATTATATAAAGAGATGCTTTATCTCCGGAACAAAAACTATTCAAATAAAAATATTAGACGTTTTTAAAGTATTTACAAGGACTTCTATTATTTATTTTTTATATTTAAATGATTAATCAAAACTCGAAAAAGAAAATTGTCAATTTAAAAACCAATTTTTAGTTATTCCTTTTTATTTTTTTATTGCCCTGCAGTGGGACACCACAGGCTCATAAAAAAAAAATATTGACCCAACAGCCAGGCCTATGAGAAGACCAAAACCAATTTTTGATATTTTGACAGGACTGAAGTCATTCATCATCAAACGCAGAAGAGCAGCCCCTCCACACCAGCGTAACTAAGTGCAGGCACCTAGCTCACCTGCGCAGCCTCGGCCACTACGGCTCGTACGGTGCCCGCGCTTAGTAACAGTGGGCAGGGGCTGCCCTCCCTCCACGCCTCCAGATTTTTATATACAGTCTTGGGGGTATGAGCGGAAAGACCACGAGAAATTCGGGGTTGACAGATTCGGTTCTGTCACAAACAAGCAAACATGCAATCAAACAAACATGCATGCAAGTATGTATGCAAGCAAACAGGTAAGCAAGCAAGCAAGCAGGCATGTATGCAGGTATGCATCACTAGCAATCTAACCCCGAAGGGTATGGTGGAAGCAAGCTGGGCGAGCGCAGCGAGCCTAATCTATCGAACCTAATCTATCCGTGTCGGGGTGCACCGAGTCGGTTTGAATGTCGTTCGGAAAATTAATATAGCTGACAAATAAGTATTCTGTAAAATGTTGCTTCGGTATGGAATACATTATGTCAAGTAAATTATCTGACAATTAAGAAAAGGACTTACTGTAAAGCAGCGTAACGTTGTTCGGAGAAAGAATACTGCGGTGAAATGTTAAAAAAAATACAAAATATAAAAATAGAAATAGTAAAATGTCCGAATCGTTTATGGAATATTGTAATACGGATATAGGTTACTATCACTTCTGGCACTTCGCCGGCCGCTGCCATGGCACGCTCGCGGGGCTCGTGCGTTGTGGTCACTAGTCTAACCTAACCTAACCAACCAACCAAAAGGTTTTTTTTATTGCCCCACGTTTCCTCCCTCGGAGTTTGCGACTTATTGCGGTTAGTTAGCATATTTGTCTGACAGCTGTTTTATGTATTTCTCTAAAATTCGTCATGAATCCTAAAAACATAAAAAATAAAACTTCGATTTACTCGAAAAATATTGATTTTAGAGAAAAATTGAAAAGGTAATAAAATGTTTATTTAGTCATAATACAGCTAAATTCATCATAAAAATTAACATTTTCTGAAATTCACTGACCACTTCAAAAATTTGCTTAGTCTTTAGCACTAAAAAAAATTCTAAGTCACGCCGCCCCCGTAAACTAAAGGGTATCACACACTGCCGCGGTGAGTAACGGTGGATGTAGTAGGTTGGCTGACTAAAATTAGATTTTAAACAGGGTACCTAGGTACGCAAATATAATATTATTATTGACAGTACCTACATTACCTATCTATACACAGTGCAGGCAAAGATAGTAGGTATAATACCTACACTACAGTGCGGGTGCGGGACACAAATTGACCCTAATATTGTCTATTATCTATGAGAAATATGTCAGTCAGTATGTTCATCCGTCCATCAAGAAAGAATAATAAAGTATTCGTTAAACGTCCAATCCAATCTCAAAAATGAGTAGTGTCCCACGACTGGGTCACCTGGGTAAAGTCCGATATCATATCTGATCAATTTTGTTGAAACATGGAATTATCTTACCCGGCCTTGGGTAGAGTTCAACATTACCCAACGCTGGCTGGGTAATGTCCGATGTTGTGTAATTTTAGAGCCTTTGTGTATGTTTGAGAGTTTGTGTTTTCCCGTGGGAATGACTTGACTCCTGTGGTAAAAAGCAACTCAAGTCTTTGTCTAGGGCTTTTTTTTCATTTCCAGAAAGAATTTCCTTTTGTATTTGTTTAGTTTCGTTGACTGAGCAACCACAGTTTCTAATACGCTGCCCCTTACACGCGGTATAGAACGGTACAAGTGGCACCAGCAGCAGCATGTGAGACTCTTAACGTGGTTAAAAATTTAAGCGGTTCTCACATCACATCTGGCACGTACTCTTTGGGACACTATGAAAAAAAAATACACTTTATGTGGGGCCAAAATTATTCTAAGTAAAAAAAAAGAGATTTTCCTAAAATTAAATAGGTATTAAATTATTTGTAACTTCACGTTCCATACTTTGCGTGTTTTTCATACAAACCGAGGTAGGTACTTAAAAAGAACGATCATCACGACAACATCAACGACATCTCCGTCGCGTACCGTGAAGATGATAGTAGCTAGTCTACATATATAATCTGTGATAGATAGTGTGACAACCACTTAATGTCACTTGTCGTTGTCACGTTTTTCCCGCCTAAAGGCAAATTATATGATTTCTGATACAGCCTGCTTGGCGTTAAAAATCGTAACTTAAAAAAATGCACATCTCATCAAAAATCCAAACGCCCAAAAAACACATGCATCAAGTTAAAAAGCATAAAAAGTAACATCTTGAAATGGTTTTTCAATTCTGTACTTATAAGGAATGACGAATTTAAACTACTGTCCAGCTCGTCTTATACTGTAGCTCTTCATTTGCTCTACTCTAGTAGCTTAGAAGCTCCAAAGATTCAAAACGAAACTGCGATAACTTTTTTTTAATCGATCGATTTATAATCGGAATCGATGACAAGCTCGGACTTCGTCTCAACTCCACGGTAGAGGTCATTCACATGACGAGAATTCTCGTGGTGCTTCTTCCTCAAGCGCTGTGGGAATTGTCGTCATATATTTTGCATCACGGTAATTGTTGTCACGTGTTGTATTCGCGTGCTGCCAGTTCACATGGTGCGTATTCCTACAGCGCGTGGTGAATGTTCATCACGGGAAATAGCAGCATATAGTTAGCACCCTGGGAATTGTTGACATGTCATGTTTTACCGTGACGCGTATTCACATGGTGCGTATTCACATGTTGAGCATTATATGCTGCACACTAGCCGCACTCGCTAGATCGAAAACTGAACTAAAGTTTTTTTTTTTGTAAATATTTTACCTACTAAGGTAACAACATTTAGAAATTACGATCTAGTCTAATCTAAAGCTAATGAGTAATTTTACTATGACTTAATTTGCTAGGTAGACTAAACTAAGAATGTGTCCAATAACACGTTTCTTATTGTCTCTATTAAGGGGAAGACACTTTGTTCTTGTGTTCTTTATGTATAGCACTTAATACACTATATTACATTGTCACTTTACAAAACTAACTCAAAAGGTTTTATCCTCTTCAGTCTTCTCACTATGTCCGTGTTATCGAGGAGCTGGATGACCTCGACGTTCACATGGTGAAGAAGTCTTCGTTCGTGAGCTTCAGCGTTCTTCTTAATTATGTCAGTGACGAGGTCTACTTTAAGGTCCCGATGTAGGTCGTCATTTCTTATGTACCAGGGAGTGTTTACAATTCCTCTAAGTACTTTGTTTTAGAATCGTTGTATTATTTTTACGTTACATTGTTTGGTGCAGCCCCAAAGCTGACTACCATAAGTCCACACAGGCATTAGGACTTGTTTGTATAAGAGTATTTTGTTATGCTTCCAGCGAAGCTTTGCGTCTAATGTCATACCCAGGTATTTGGCTGTATTCTCGTATGGTATACTATGTCCATTTATGTACACAGGGTGGTAATTGGCCTTTTTATTTGTGAAATCTACATGCGTAGATTTGGATTCGTTGAGTTTTACTCGCCATTTTTTGTCCAGTCAAAGATAGTATTGACGGCTGTCTGCACCTTTTCTACTGCTTCTTCGTGAGTGACACCCGTAGCCATTATAGCTGTGTCGTCAGCAAATGTAGCAATAGTATTGTTTTCTAATTTGGGAATATCGCAAGTATACAATAAGTACAGTATGGGACCCAAAACGCTTCCTTGCGGTACTCCAGCTTTTATTGTCTTAAGTTCTGAATATGCATCTTCTTGTCTAACTCTAAACATACGCTGCGACAAGTAAGACTCTAAGATATCAGCAAACGATTTTGGGAGCATATTTCTGAGTTTGTGTATAAGCCCTTCGTGCCACACTTTATCAAATGCTTGAGCCACATCTAAAAAGATTGTAGTGCAAACTTTCTTTTCTTCTAGAGCTTTTTCAATTATATTGGTTATTCTATGTACTTGATCTATAGTAGAATGTTTTTCTCTAAATCCGAATTGGTAATCAGGAATTAAATTTCTTTCCTCTATGATAGGTTTTAATCTTTTCAACAGAAGTTTTTCAAATAATTTTGACATGATTGACAACAGAGAGATTGGCCTGTATGAAGTTGCCTCATTTGGTGGTTTACCAGGTTTTGGTATCATTATAACTTCAGCTACTTTATATATTGTTGATTTTCTTCATTAGGTTTGAATATTTGCTCCAGATGCTGCGCAAACCTTACAGCTTTTTGTTCGTTGCTAATTGCCCATTTCCCATTTTCTTCTTTGATTGGTGGTACATGCATCATTGGTTTCTTTGAGTTTTTAGTCGTTTTCCATAAGGAGTATTCTGTGGTTCGATCAGTGGTTAGATGAGTTAAGAAAGCGTTCATTGTTTCATCTTGAAACTTTTGAATAGCTTTTTTTAAGTCGTTGAGTTAAGTTGTTTAATATTGTTTTATCTTGTGGACATCTTGTTTGGTGCCAAAGCTGTCTCTGTTGCCTTTTTTCGGCTACAAGTTTTCTTATTTCTGGAGGAAAATAAGTAGTTCTTTCCCTTCTCGTGACTGTAGGTGTGTTATTCTAAGCACTTTGTTGTATATTTATAATATATTTTCTGATTTCACAGTCCAGATTTTCCTCACATTTTAGCGGAACTTTTAAATCAATGACAGAATCCAAAACTATTTTAAAGCTTTCCCAATCAGTATTTTTGTTTATTAGGGTTGGGAAGCTTTCTCTCAGCATTATACTCTGACTAAGAGTCAGTATAATAGGTGAATGGTCTGAGCTCATATCATAGCCTTCCTTAATGTGAAGGAAATTTTGTGATATATTCTTATATATAAAAAAGTCTAGTAAATCTGGAATTTTATATAGATCGGTTGGCCAATAAGTAGGTTTTCCCATTGATATAGTTTTGCATTGTGTATCTCTAATTGCACTTAATAACTCTCTTCCTTTCGTTGTGGTCAGTCTGGATCCCCAGATGGTGTTTTTAGCATTGAAGTCACCTCCTAGTATAAATCTATTTCCAAGATTTTGTAATAAGCTCTTATACTGACCTGCTTTTATGGAGTACGTCGGTGGGCAGTATAAGGCTGATATGGTTATAAGGCAATGTTTTGTTTTGACATTAACCGCTACTGCTTGTATTTCTTCTTTTTCGCATTTATATACTTCATAATGGTAGATGTTCTCCTTAATTATGACGGCACTTCCTTCTCTTGATGTATTAAGGGGATACAAAGCGTGATATACTTTATAGCCTTTTATTTATACGTGAGATTCTCTGTTGAAGTGTGTCTCTGAGATACAGCAAATATCAATATTTTCTATGTCTAGGACTGCTGTTAGTTCATTCTTATGTTTTAACAGCCCATTTGCATTCCATGCCATAATTTTTATCGAGTTGGCCATTTTTATTGTTTTTGTTTGGCAGCTGTTTTATTGCTACCTTCAATCTTTTTCAGTCTTTCATCAAATGTAGTTAAAAGATTTAAGATTGTATTAATCTTTTCTTCCACATTAGGTCTCATAGGCTTATTTTGCAACTGTGGATGTTGTTGCGGCTGCGTTTCTAAAACTCTGTCCTTTTGCTTTGTTGTTGGTTGGTGGAACATGGGAATCCGATATCTCACTCCTTTGGATAGTTTTATTTTTAATATTTTGTAGCTCTTTAGCTACTATACATCCTCTATAGTTGGCCGGGTGAGGCTCTCCACAGTGAACACATTTTGGTTTTTCTTCTTTTGGTTTCTTACAATCTTTAGTTAGGTGCTTACCAGTACATTTGACACACCTGGGTTTTTTGGCACAGTATTTCTGCGTGTGTCCATATGCTTGGCACCTTTTGCATTGTGGGATTAGTTTTGATGTTCTTAATAGCTGAATTTCTACTTTAGAACCTAGTATGGAATTCTTCTTCTTCTTATCGTGTCGATGGAACACGTAAGTATCACAAAGTGGAATTGATTTCATAAATCTTTTTTATGTCTTCATCCTTTTGAAATGAGAGCATAAACATATTCAAGGGTTCTTTATATAACAAGGGTTCTTAACATAACTGCCTCCGTGGTCTAGTGGCTAGTGCCATGGACTCCTGATCCGGAGGTCCTGGGTTCGATTCCCAGGGGGGAAACACAAAGTTGATATTTGAGAATTTATCACTTTGTGAATTTTTCTCCAGTTTGGTTAGGACATTGCAGGCTGAATCACCTGATTGTCCGAAAAAGAAAAAGATTTCGTGCTTCGGAGGGCACGTTAAGCCGTCGGTCCCGGTCGCTGTCTTTGATAGTGGTCGTTACTCAAACCATGTCAGAGGTCTGATAGTTGTGCTACTAGGCGGTTTAAAAACTCTGACACCAGGGTTCATCGGGTCGTTAGACTCGATACCCACTCGACAGGAGAAGAAGGGTTCTTTCTTTTTCCAGCTTAGCTTGTTTACAGCATCCTGGATTTTGTATCCCTTAGATGTCAAGTCTTCGATTATTCTCTTTGGCAAGCACGTAGAATGCAGGTGTTTTGCCATTACCCTGATTGGCCTGTCCTGTTTATTTTCATACGAGTGCCAGAGGCAGTTATTCTGCAACAATAACTTGGTAACCATTCGGTATGAATTATCGCTGTAGGTGTTAATCTTGACTTTCTCTCCATTTAGCATTTTCATGATGAAAGCGTCTTTAGGTACACTTGTCAAAAGATAATCGTAAAACTCCTGGTAGTTTTTAACGTTTTCGACAACTATAGGTGGCGGTGAAGGTTGTTTCTTCATTTTCACTTTGTCTGTTATTTGGGGTGGTGGTGGGGAGAGTGATGTGTTCAATTTCCTTTTTTTTCTACTCTTCTGACGTACCCACTCTGTTTCTTTCGCAAGCTCTTCTTCGTCCGTTTCATACTGAATGGGCGGCGGCTTCTCAGAACTATCATTTTTGTTTTCAGTGTCTTTTTGAAACTGAATATTTTTTAGCTGTTGCTGAAGTTCCTCTATTTGACCTTTGAGGTCTTCAACCAAACCTTGGAGATGTTCTCGTTGATTCTTCTCTTCGGTGTAATGTTTATACAACAGATGCTCTGTGTCCGTTTTTATTTTGATTGTGGGTGATGGAGCCATAGTTAAAATATAAATTTCAAACTATAGCTTCGCCTTGACACTGTTTACACTGATATTTGTGACTCACTTTCGATAACTGGGTCATCGCAGCGACCGCGCGCGGCCATACGTGACGAACCGGAGGCTGCTGCGTCAGCGCATTACCCGAGCACAAACTAGCACAAGTGCGTGAGTGACGCGACTATTCTTGGCAGAAGTCGAATGAACTAAAGATAAAGTTATTGAATATTCCAAGTGTTGTTTAGTATACCACCACTACTATCACTATGATATATTATTGTTTTGACCTATATGAAAGAATAACTGAAAATTAGGAAGCAAAATAATGGTTTTAGATGAATTAGAACTTGGTTAAAAAGTAAAGATTTACTATAGATATGAACTGTTGGACATCTCCATTTTATTGAGTATTTCTTTACCCAGAAATTGGTGTGGCGCTGGTTACAATTTTTTACCTGTATTGCTTGGCAGCGAAAAGGTTAACTTTTCCTGTAACCTGCTTGTAGCATGGTTAACAAATTAGTATAAAAAGTATTGTAAGGAGATTTTTATCATAAGTGATAGTCTTTTTCTGTTAGCATTTTTGTTGGCATTTTTTATGCATCTTCGATTGATTTTTGAAATCATTTGTTTGGCAGTGTCAAAATAATGTCACAATTATTCTGTAATTAATCATAAGATCCGTCTGTAATCGTTTTTATACAATTTGTACAAAATGATGGGCGAGCCAAGTTATGGAGGATGTGGAAACATGTTGTATGACCATGTCGTACCGAAAAAAAGAGTTAAAAAGAAGCCATTCCAGAATCTTAAATACAATACGTTTATTAAAGGCGCTAACCTAGAAGAAGAGAAGGAAATAAAGTACAGCAACCGTGTACGTATTGGAAATTGGTATGAATCCGCAACGCTGGAAGAGGTAGGCATTATTTTTTGGTATTTAAATAATATTTAAGCTTATTTAGATTATAGTGGTAGATCGAGACTAAAATCTACGAACAGGCTGTAGTCCAGTCTATAAAGTGCAGCGTAAGGTAAGACCGCACTAGAACGTAGCTACAGCAGGGCGGCATGGCGGCGGCGCGGCTATGTCAGTTCATATATTTTTACAGTTTAGCTGCGCCGTGTCGCTATATATTATCGATACCAACCTGTTTTGCGGCTACATCTTTAAAGAAAGTCAACCGCTAAACCTACCTATGTTTGTAGCACGGGTAACGGCGGTTCCGTGAACCTTTTCCAAAGAAATAATAAAGTACCTTAAATAGTATAGAAATCTCACTCCCCTACAACGATCGCTCAAAAAACTAAATACGAGGGGCGGCTGATATAAAATCTACTTTGTTAAAGAAAGTTTTGAAAATCGAACTGGCCATTGCAAAATCATATTCTATATTTATTCCTTTTTCAAAATTATGACGCTTATTTTTTTTCGCTTGCTTTTGTTTTTTTGGCGCGGCTTTGATTTCACCATGTCGAAAGAAAATTGCAAAATGATGAAATTTGAGCATCGAGCAGTGATTAAATTCCTAAGTAAAGAAGGAAATACGCCTACGCAGATCAGAGAGCGCATGTTAAAGGTGTTTGGTGATTCAAGTCCTTCTGAATTCATCATAAAGTTTTGGTCGAAGCAATTTAAACATGGCCGTGAGAGCCTGGAAGACGACACACGTAGTGGAAGGCCAATTTCTGCTGTTACCGCAGATAATGTTGAAAAGGTGAAGAACCTGATTCTTGCAGATCGGCGAATCAAGCAGTGGGAGATAGCCAGAGATGTGGGCATTAGCAAGGAACGAGTTCATGAAATTATTCACGAACATTTGAGCATGTCCAAGGTGAGCGCGCGTTGGGTCCCTAGAATGTTGACCCCCTTTGACAAACAAAGGGGAGTAGAATGTTGTCAGGCATTTCTAGACCTGGTCAAAGGTAAAGTAGAAGAGACTATCTCTCGAATTGTGACCTGTGATGAAACTTGGATTCGCCAGTGGGATTCGGAAAGCAAACAAGAGTTGTCTTCCATGCTGGCCTGGGAGCGAGAGAAAAACATAGAATGTGCCAGCTGCATATCCTCCCGGGTATGCTGTAAAAACCAGCTAAGGGATCCGAGGGATTCAGTGTATTGCAATTTAGGCGATGGGCTGACAACCTGTCACTACAGCAATATACCTACGAATATATCTTAAATAACCCTCAAAACTTTGTCAGACGTGGCGGAACGACCTTTGTTTTGGTCGTTTACGCTCTGCCTACCCCATTAGGGATAAAGGCGTGATTATATGTATGTATGTATGTAAACAAGAGTCAATGCAATGGAAATTTAAAGTTCAAGGTTCGGCCGTCGGCTGGACAACTAATGGCCACCGTATTTTGGGATGTCGAAGGGATTTTGGTGATAGATTATTTGCCTAAAAATACAACAATGAATGCTGAATATTATGCAAACTTGCTTGACCAGTTTCGTGAACAAATCAAAGAAAAGCGGAGAGGCAAACTCAGCAAAGGTGTTCTGATTTTACAAGACAATGCTCCTGTACACACAGCCTTAACGGCGAGGTCAGCCCTGAGCAAAAACAGCTTCACAGAAATTAACCATCCACCTTATAGTCCAGATCTGGCTCCCTGTGACTATTTCTTATTCAAAGATTTAAAGAAAAAATTGAGGGGTCGCAGATTTTCGACGGACGAAGAAATGAAAGAGGCTGTGACTGACCATTTTGACGAGCAAAATAAAAATTACTATTATAACGGCATGATGTCACTTTGCAAATGTCATAAGTGTATTTCACTTGCAGGAGACTATATAGAAAAATAAAAAATAAACTAGCCATCTAAGTCTTTTCTTTCATAGTTAGGTAGATTACTTATCAGCCACCCCTCGTACATACTTTGAATTATAAATTCATGTTAAATTATAACTTACGCGTAACGCGGAAGGTCAAACTTCTCTTATGGCTTAAGATAACGCACACTTACATACATACATATAGTCACGCCTTTATCCCTAATGGGGTAGGCAGATCGTAAACGACCTAAACAAAGGTCGTTCCGTCACGTCTGACAAAATTATGAAGGTTATTTGTGATAGATTTGAAAGTATATTGCTGTAGTGACAGGTTGTCAGTCCATCGCCTAAATTGCAATATACTGAAACCCTTGGATCTCTTAGCTGATTTTTACAGCATGCCCGCGAGGAAATGCAACTGGCACAGTCTTCTCTCGCTCCCAGTCCATAATGGAAGAAATAAATTAAATAAATAAATTATAAATTCATGATAAATTATACCTTACGCGTAACGCGGAAAGTCAAACTCCCCTTATCGCTCAAGATAATGCACAAAATTACACGTGTTAGGATTAGCTAACGTGCGACACAAGTTCGAAATAAAGAGAGAGGCGGACGACGACTGTGCGGTTTATCGAGGCATACGAGGCGATCAACAAGACGACAACCCGACCGGGACCGCCTTAGCCACCGTTTACGTTCAAGGGCCGCAAAACACGTTGGTTTCGATAAATCATCAATAAAATTACGAATTATAGTGCGGTCTAACTTTGGTTGTACGTTGTGATAGAAGTTTTTATTCTGTGCTTGTAAGACTTGGCTGTAGTACAAGCTTGAGTACAAGCAAGGAGGGTTTTGTTTTATAAATCTGTCACATTTTGTGATATGGTTTTTTATTGTGTCAAAACAGTGACACTTTTTTTGGGTGCACATTTTTGATTTTTGCGATATTGTTTTTATTTAATTTTTATCAAGTTTTTATGATTTATACATAATGTTTAACCAAAACACTCTCAAGTTAGTAGAAAACGACAATGGCGTAGAGTATAGTAACCGTGTCCGTATTGGAAACTGGTATGAATCTTTAACGCTGGAAGAGGTAAATTATACTTATTGAAGAAGCTCATTTAGGTTATAGCGGTAGAGCATACCGAGTGTAAGGGACAGCGTCCCGCCTCAGTATGCGGTCAGACAATTTGTATCTCCTCAGTCAACGGAACTGGACAACTATGAGCAGAATTGTTTCTTAGGAAGTGAAAATAAAAAATTGAATTTGCATACAAATTGTCTGAACGAAAAGGTAATTTTGTATAGGAAGTGCAATTTTTTTCTTGCTGATAGTTGTTCAGTTTCGTTGACTGAGCAACCCCTAGCAGTTTGCGGGATGCTGCCCCTTACACCCAGTATATCATTGCATATTAATAATAGCTATTTTGGTAAGAAAAGTCTACAAACAGATTGTAGTTGAGTCTGTAGCAATCAGCGCAAATGTTCACTGCTGGACATTAAGGAAGTTATCGAACGCAGCAGACATACATACATATAATCACGGCTCTATCCCTAATGGGGCAGGCAGAGCTCAAACGAATAAAAAAAAGGTCGTTCCGTCACGACTGACAAAGTTATGAGGGTTACTTCAGACAGATTTGGTAGGTAAATTGCTAAAGTGACAGATTGTCAGCCGATCGCGTTAATTATTATATACTGAAACCCTCGGATCTGGTTTTTACAGCATGCCCGGGAGAAAATGCAGCTGGCACATTCTATGTTTTTCTCTCGCCCCCAGGCCAGCATGGAATGAACGTAGTAGAATTTGTATTTATTCACTAGGAACACACCGACCTATTCCCTGAATTAATCTGATGACACCTCAAAGAATTTATGATATGGTAATGATAATGACCATATTGCTACAGTATTTCTGCTATATTTTTGTAACAGAATTTAAATCAAGCTAAATCAAAATTTTCTATAACTATAAGACATTTTACGGGTTTCTTACCGCGATTTAAATTATTTGATGAGTTCCCGATATTTCGGCGCACTTTACCCGTGATCAGGGCGTTCGGAACAGCGCCGAAATATCGGGAACTCATCAAATAATTTAATAAGACATTTTACGGGTTTCTTACCGCGATTTAAATTATTTGATGAGTTCCCGATATTTCGGCGCACTTTACCCGTGATCAGGGCGTTCGGAACAGCGCCGAAATATCGGGAACTCATCAAATAATTTAAATCGCGGTAAGAAACCCGTAAAATGTCTTATAGTTATAGTGAAAACAACCGCGAAAGTTTAAAATTAAGTGTCACAATTTTCTAGTACAAACTCAACACCTTCCTCGATCAAATGAAGAAGGGTGATTTGATGCTGGCTCGGTACCGCAAGATGACGGAAAACTTAAACAAGAATGCTGACCTAACCCAATCCACTGGACCAATTAATTTTGGAGCGAGAGTTACGTTGCTGGCTCCTTATGTCCCAAGTAAGAAACATTTCCTTGCATCTTCACTAAACTGCTAAGATCTCATCTCCCTAGCCTTATCCCGTATCTCACGGGGTCGGCTTCCTAATCTAGGGGATTGAACGAGGGTACTGGTTTTTACTCAGAGCGACTGCCATCTGACCTCCGCAACCCAGAAGGGAAACCAGACCCAATCCTAGATTAGGTCAGAGTTTTCAAGCGGCCAATGCTTATCCCTGGCCTCTGATATGGCTTAAAGACTAATATCTACGGTATTAAACGATATTAAACGGGACCAACGGCTTAGCGTGCCTTCCGAAGCACGGAAAAGGCACCGAATAAACGTACATATGAAATTCGAAAACCAAAAAACACATTGGTACATGGTGGGATTCGAACCACGACCTCCCGCTCAGGAGGCAGCGGCCATATCCACTACACCATCGGGCTCTCTAAACTAAACTAAACTGCTAAGACGTTATACCTAATTCTAAATATCAAAATATTGATACGTTTTAATAAACACTTTGTTTTTCTAACAGTTCCGTAGAAAAAAAACAGCTGTTCAGAAGTAACTTTGTTAATAGCTCGGTAGTGTACCTTACGTGAGGTTTGCGAATTAAAGAAAAACACGTGAAACTATTCTATTGATACCTACTTTTGTTTTATATGAATACAGTAACATTAAACCCAGACGGTGAAAAGGGTTTGATACTTGGCGGTCGCATATCTTCGAATGACATCAACTACTCTCAAGAGCTTGAAGACGGTTGCCAGGTCGTTGGTATACCGAATAAGGCCACTACTGAAAGATGTGCCTTCATCGTGACCAGTGCTGACTACTGTGATAGAGCGGCGGACAGTGAACATCTCAAGTATAACCAAGAGTTCTTGTTAGCTTTGTCTGCTTCTGTTGATAAAAAAAAGGTAAGATTTACAGATATAGTTTAAAGGTTTGATATTTTGTCGAATGACATCAACTACTCTCAAGAGCTTGAAGACGGTTGCCAGGTCGTTGGTATACCGAATAAGGCCACTACTGAAATATGTGTCGTCATCGTGACCAGTGCTGATTACTGTGATAGAGCGGCGGACAGTGAACATCTCAAGTATAACCAAGAGTTCTTGTTGGCTTTGTCTGCTTCTGTTGAGAAGAAAAAGGTAAGATTTACAGATATAGTTTAAAGGTTTGATATTTTGTCGAATGACATCAACTACTCTCAAGAGCTTGAAGACGGTTGCCAGGTCGTTGGTATACCGAATAAGGCCACTACTGAAAGATGTGCCTTCATCGTGACCAGTGCTGACTACTGTGATAGAGCGGCGGACAGTGAACACCTCAAGTATAACCAAGAGTTCTTGTTAGCTTTGTCTGCTTCTGTTGATAAAAAAAAGTAAGATTTACAGATATAGTTTAAAGGTTTGATATTTTGTCGAATGTCATCAACTACTCTCAAGAGCTTGAAGACGGTTGCCAGGTCGTTGGTATACCGAATAAGGCCACTACTGAAAGATGTGCCTTCATCGTGACCAGTGCTGACTACTGTGATAGAGCGGCGGACAGTGAACATCTCAAGTATAACCAAGAGTTCTTGTTGGCTTTGTCTGCTTCGGTTGAGAAGAAAAAGGTAAGAACGCATTGATGGTAAGGTATACTTAGTGTTCGGATAGGGTTTATAATTTATATCATCAAACGACATCAACTATTCCCAAGAGTTAGAAAAAGTTTGCCAGGTCATTGGTCTGGCGAACAAAACAACCACTGAAAAAGTTCATCGTCACCTCAATTATCAGGAACTCTCTATTCTTGCTAGCTCAATCTTCTTCGTTTGAAAAGAAAAGGGTAAGATTGTAGAGATGGATTAATTTTAAATTACACTATGTTGCGAATTTATCATTGCCATACATTATGCTTTCGATAACTATTTTGAAAAATCTAACTTAAATATGTTCTTAAACGTTCTTAACTCAAATCTTCATGATAGAACAATATTTTATGATCTGCTGGAAAGTAGATCATTTGACCAACATTGAAGCAATAGTAACGTCTAGTAGTAACCTCAGGTTATAATAATCTATACATAGTACATACATACAGTAAGCTGTTTGTATAGAGTAGTTTGCGAAATATTACAATACTTTTATCAGCTAGACATTTAAGAATTTCAATTTTCACATACTTGTAATTCCCCATCCATAACTCTAGACCATTATAAATCTAGCCGCGCGTGTATTCAAAGTTAAAACATGTGAGATGTTCTAGACTTTTTATTCCGTTGCGGATAAAGGCTTAAATTTTTGCGAATTTTCAACGAATAGGTGGACTATTGAATATCGATTTAACGTACAGTAGGCATAAACAAGTGCATACCTCGTGACGCCGCAAACGTGGCTATTAAAATAATGCTACAGAACATAGGGAGTAAAAAAAATTGCTGACCAAACTTCAGAGTGTTTCTCCAAGGTCAAAATAAAAAAACAATACTCTCCCATACAAACGGCATCAGCGCCACGAGTCATATTGTATGGGAGATCAAATTTATTTTTATATTTGAGGCGTCTATTTTCAAAATACGCCAAATAACTTTTTCTAGTACTTTTAAAGTACTATAAGTATTACTTAAAAACTTAGTATTGAAAACTGTTTAGTATTTTCAATATTGTATATGATAAGTGAACCATTCAGTAAGAAAATCTTTTAAAACCCTGATAAAAAGCCTAGAAAAAGTAATGTTTCCTAGCAAAACTCGCTTAAACAGTACAGGACTCAATTTTTTTAAGTGTTTCTATTTTAATTATACTAATTACGTCAAATTTTATTAAAATTTGATATTTTTTAAAGATTTCCATTTTCCCAACATTTTGCAATAATCGTTTTAGTGGGATTTGATATTAGACGCCTCATTTCGAAGTTATTGAGTTCATGGGTAGGCAGGCTCATATTCCAAAGTTTGGTCAGCGTTTTCTTTACTCCCACCCTACCAGTCAAATGATGGTTCATCTTCCAGCCGCTCTACGTGCGCTACGATCCGAACCCGGTCCCGGGTTTGTTCCAAATTTTCCCGCTGTACTTGAGCGAGCATCCCGTCTCCAACTGTAGATGGCGCGTGCTACCTAAAAAGCGCCCGGATCTGACGAGATTCGAACAAGAGGGATTGCCAGTACAAGTAAGTTTAGAAACTAAAAATGTGGGCGGAAGATTATTTTTAATCAAATACTAGCTTTCTGCCCGCGGTTAAGAGATTTCCCGTGAGAATGAGATATTATCCCGCGGCAAAAAGTGGCCTATGTCCGTTCTCAGGATTTCACCTATTGTCATGTGGTAGACACAGTTCAGCAGTTTAGGCATGAAAGAATATAACAGACGACAGATACAGTTATGTCATGTACAAATCCTTTGTGCGAATAAAGTAAATTTATTATTATAATTATAGTTACTTTCGTATTTATAATATTACTAAGGGTGATTATTGATAATGATTAAAAAAAACTTACAAAATCAGAAAGCTACAATACTTTTAATGCGCGAAGACTCTAATAGTTAGACAGTGATTGAAACTGCCCACTATACTAGGTCCAGGTGGATGGGAATGCTGACTAATATGGAAAATACTGGCATTTATTTTATTAAAATTAGGTAGGTATCTCAAATGATAATTTTATGTAATTTAATTTGGTAATTGCAGGTGAATACTGATGTAATCATCAACCATTGTGGTACCAACATCAATTTGGGATTCAATACCAGCCAATGGTCTTTGGGCTTCTACGGGAAAGTGAGTAAATTATACGTTATCTACTCGTAGAATCAGCTTTCAAATTATTAACGTTTTTGGAAATCATTTTCCGGTTCAGTGGTAAAACAAATATTTTGTTTATTTGTAGAGCGGTAAGATATCAAAAAACCAAATGCATACATTATTAGGGGTCCTGTTTAGTCACGTCTGTCTTTCCTACATATTGTTCTTCATACGGGGTGTAAGGGACAGTGTCCCGCAAATTCTTAGAGGTTGCTCAGTCAACGGTACTGAACAAGTATCAGCAGATTTGTTTTTCAAGAAATGAAAAAGGATTTTTTTTCGATACAAGTTATCTGATCGAGGCGGTCATTTTGTATGAAAATTTATTTTTCTTTTCATCTCCTGAAGGAGTTTCCAGGTGATAGTTGTTCAGTTTCGTTGCTACCCCTATCAGTTTACCGGTAGTACCAATTAACTGGTTGTAATTGGCATAAGTTTTCTTTTAATCCATCCTTACACTTGCGTCTTTCCTTCTTGATGAAACAATAACCAATTTATTGCAGGTCTGCTCGCCCCAAATAAAGACCTGTCTGGATGTCTATGGCCGCGAACTTCCTAACAATATCTGGAACTTTTACCTCCCCATAACTGATTAATTAGTACTAGCTGCATATTTATAGGTGCATTTATCATTAATTTTTAAAATATTTTTGTTTATCTTATTTATAAATTAATACATAATATACTGATTTAAGTAAAAGTCTAGTTTCAATCCGAAAGAAAGCACTACACGCTGATGAAATTTTCAGCTAATCCCATTGAATGAAACGTTGGTTTGTCCATTACTTTTTATTGTTAAGACTGGCTCGCCATTGCGGGCGTGCTTATTACGGAATGTTTTACAATAATGGCGGCCACCAACAAGAGCAAACAGTGGATGTCTCGCAGACAGTGTTCGTTATTGTCTCGTTATTATCCGTCGTATCGAGCCTTCGACTTATTGCGTCTACCGAGAACATGAATAAGTCATACCCTTCGTTACAAGAATTGCTCTAAAACATGAATATCGCAGACGTACGGTTATTCACGACGATTCGATTGTATTTTATTTTAGCCCCGACTTTCAGACTAGTTATTGCTTTGGCACTTTTAGATATTCGTAGCATATCCAATTATTTATTTTACTTCAACATTTGAATCAAGAATTCACGAAGAATTTTACGATCCAAATGAGATATTTATTGACTCAAGTAAAATTTAATTAAAATGTTTCGACTTGTTATTTTGCATTTGCCGCCGGTTTTGAAATGAAAGAAAAGAAAACGTATCCCATTTCTTATATTCGAGTTTTACCCTTAGGCCACGAGGGTCGTACAATTAGAGTGGATGTATCAAGTGCGCCCAAGAAAATTGTATTCCATTGAATCCGAACTTCTATTACGCTACGGGACATCGTTGAACTTTTGATAAAAGGACTAAACCTATCTTATTCCATTCGACCCTCTCAGAACTTCTTTCGATTTTGGCCTACGATTTTGGCTTTTGATTTATATTCGAGTTGCAATTTCTCTCTAATTTGTATTGAATTTAATTTATTATCGTTTTACAATAAACTTATATCTAAATTCTTTTTTACTTCCTTAACCTATGTAAATTATAAGTAGTTTAATTTCACGAGTAGATCAAGTTGGCCTTTAGAAAAAACAAAAATGTAAATGATGGTACTAAGCGATTTACATAGTAAGTTTTAGCTAAGGATTTTTAAAACCAACAACCACGCTACTATACATATACGCTACTATAATATAACTGGATACACATGAAATAGAAGAATACAGCCGGTTAAATGGCATAAATCACCCAAATGAATTTTGGGCTCCACCGCTAAACAAAATGTCTTTCATGAGGATATATTTGAGGGAAGCCGCCTATAATGTAGGTTTATCGCGATCGACAGGAAACGATATTTTATACAAGCTGCCACGGATTTATTTCAATAAGATTCTTCGCCTCAAACTATCCTTTTTATTGTTATCATTTTGAGGGTGTTTTTTTTTGGGTCGAAGAGCGGTTGCCATTGCGGTTTAAATAGTTCAACGGAAAATGGTTTTCGATCTTCTATCTAATTAGTGGCGTCTAGTTTAGAAACCATCTAATAGACCTCTAACAATTTTGATATGGTTTATGTAACGACGCTAGACGACAATTAAGACTGAGAATGTTTGCTCTGATGCACGAAATCCTCTTTCATTTGTTTTCTATGACAATAATTATAAACTGCTTAGGGAGGAATTCAAGTAGAAATAGCTGAAAACTTCATAGACGGTCCGATCGTGAAACTACTTCATATTCCGCTCGCCTTCATTGATCAAACTTGTAACTACAGATTACTGGACGATCAAACCAAACTTTCAAAGCATTCAATTTGTAGCTATGGTCCCAGAAAGAGACTTATTGAATAGATATATATAGAGCGTTAAGTTGATAACCTGTCACTACAGCAATATACCTACAAATCTATCTTAAATAACCCTCAAAACTTTGTCAGACGTGGCGGAACGAACTTTGTTTAGGTCATTTACGCTCTGCCTACCCCATTAGGGATAAAGGCGTGATTATATGTATGTATGTACTATTATTATCTTTCTCCAATATCTGTCTAGCTTAAAATGGTATGTGCCCTATTACTATCCTATAACATATACCTTCATAATATTTTTAAAATTATAAATATGAAAATTTTCTTTTCATAACTTACATTTTCTTAATTTCCGCAGTTTTGTAGTGCTAAAAATATAGAATATTGTATTTTAATGTTCGTATGAACTATCATAAGTCATTCATCACACAAACTTGTCGTCTTGTGAAACAAATATCAAAATGTCTTTACCATTCCACTTACACAAAGCTGTATAGAAGCAATCACTAACTGAAAGCACTCAAGACCAGGTTTGCTGGAAACTTGTCGTGGCCCAAAGGGATTGCTCAGTCCCCACTGGCCACAAAGTTCCTTCAGTGGCTGATACTTATCAGGCTTCCGTGAAAAGCCAAAGAGGAGGAGCAACTAATCTCCTTGAGAAAAGACGCCAGATACAAACTGACGTTGCTTCCCCGTTTAATGGATATTTATATAGTAGAGTGTAAATAGAATTACTAAGAAAGAGCCCGATGGTGTAGTGAATAGGGCCGCTGCCTCCTGAGCGGGAGGTCGTGGTTCGAATCCCACCACGTACCAATATGTTTTTCGGGTTTCGAATTTCATATGTATGTTTATTAATATCGTTTGTGCCGTAGATATTAGTCGTTAAGCCATTTCAGAGGCCAGTGCCAGTGCCAGCTAAGCATTGGCGGCTTGAAAACTCTGACCTAATCGAGTATTGGGTCTGTTTTCTCTTCTAGGTTGCGGAAGTCAGATGGCAGTCGCTCTGGGTAAAAACCAGCACCCTCGTTCTATCACCCATATCAAGGTAGCCGACCCCGATACGGAATAAGGCTAGGGAGATGATGATGATGACGTGTTGTTTTTCAATCTTGGTGACAATCTTGTTTTAGTACCGGTATTTTGTAAAGTCTCCATGTACTTGCGGTACCAAATTACGCTTTAAATAATACTTCTTATTGGCGGTGCTTCACTACATAGTATAAAACAAAGTCGCTTTTTCTGTCCCTATATCCCTATGTATGCTTAGATCTTTATAACCACGCAACGGATTTTGATGCGGTTTCTTTTAATGGATAGAGTAATTCAAAAGCAAGGTTTAAATGTATAATACATGCATAATATAGTAGCGAAACACTGATGATTTCCGTGCGAAGCCGGGGCGGGTCGCCAGTACTGTATAATATGTGTTCTGTAAATGTTCATGCTGTATAATAGTGTCATGTAAATTACACTCAATACAGGTTAAAGCTGCTCGTAAATTGTTATGTTAATCTTAGTAAGAGCTTCCAGATATAAATTGAAATAAGTGATTCGTAGCAAATTGCTACGCAGTTTCGTAGCACTAGCACTGCGTGTTTTTGTGCGCAACTTTGTCGTAGCAGTAATGTAACTGGTAACTTCTATTTACATTTCAAATTATTTAGGATTTTGGAGGGGAGGGACATTCGGACTAATTGTGAACTTTTGTAAGCTATTTTATAAAATATGCAGATCGCCATTTAATTTGAATTTAACATTTTATTTCATTTCATTTCATAAAAGTGTCACATATTTTTTTATAAAAACCATAGAAATATAAGATAGCAAAAACATGTATTTCTTGGTGTGATTAATGGACACACTTTCACATTGTATTTAAATCTATTTCCCTGTGTAGAGTATGCTTTGTAGTGCTATCCCCGACTGTCTGGGGATCAATCGGTTCGTTTGAGGGGACATTCTAGTCCACTCCGGTTTCACTGCTAACGATATTAGGTTTATAGAGAGCACTACACTACCAATATAGGACTTGTTGAGAACCACTTAGTCGTCAAAACAGTCACACACACAGTTACAGTTAGTATACGTTGTATAGAGCAGAGAGCTTTCCTTGTGTTGGAATGTTTGTATTTTCATTATTACCATTAAATTAATTCTTCCATGCTGGCCTGGGAGCAAGAGAAAAACATAGAATGTGCCAGCTGCATTTCCTCCCGGGCATGCTGAAAAAATAAGCTAAGGGATCGTAAGGGTTTCAGTATGTTGTAATTTAGGCGATGGGCTGAACACCTGTCACTACAGGAATATACCTACAAATCTATCTTAAATAACCCACAAAACTTTGTCAGACGTGGCGAAACGACCGTTGTTTAGGTCGTTTAAGCTCTGCCTACCCCATTCGAGATAAAGGCGTGATTATATGTATGTATGTTTTCCAGGAATTGAATGAAATTCGATGGACATGTACTGTTTAAGGTGACGATACTAGCCATTTGGCGCCCCCATTAGTAAAAAAATTACACCCGGTCGAACAGAATCAAGCTATACTAATTAAGATAATTTAAAACCTTGTAAATTAGTAATTCATAGTTTTTTGGAGAAACAGGAAGAAAAATTGCCGTTGATGACTGTTATTCGCAATTTTTCTTCCTGTTATTACAACGAACTATGAATCGCTAATTTATAAGGTTCTAAATTATCTTAACTACGTTAACTTGATTCTGATGGACCGAATTTTCGATTGACTGCGTTTTTAGTGAATTGTGATTTTTTACTAATGGGGTACAACTTGACTATTATCTTCACCTTAAACAAAGTTCTGGGACATAGTGGTTACTTCAAAACTCTGATATTGGTATAATTGATCAGATCAAACTTTTAATACGACTACCTATACATGTATCAAAACAAAATATAATATCATCATCATCATTGCCTTGCTCTTATCCTATTATTTGGGGTCGGCGCAGTATGTTTTCTTCTTCCATTCATCCCGGTCAGCCGTCGGTTCGAACCTAACACCTGTTTTCAACATATCATCTTTCACACAGTCCATTCATCTTTTGTTTAGTCGTCCTCTCCCAACATAAACAAAATATAATTATATATAATTTAATATCTAGCCAAGAAAATGTAAGTTTTCATCACATCGCATCGACTTTTCTTTTCAAATTCCGAAAACTTGTTAGAACAAATTGGTTTTATCGATACCCGTCGTGTCGGACGTCGTTCTACGTTCGAGTCGTAAAGTTGAGGCGAATAGCAGCTTGACTTACAAGAAGAGAATATTACTAGCTATATGGTGGACCTAGAAAAGTATTCAACTTTTAATCAAGTCTTAATAAGTTGCGGGATTGTTTAATTTAAGAATTTAACATTAACTGCAGAAGTTTTCGAATATTCAAAATGGCGTCTCATTTTTAACTTTCCCTCTTTACTTGTAGTTCCTTCAACTGCTCTTTGATTTCACGAATAATTGCTTAATTTTATGCAATAGCATTACTTTTACAGTTAAAATGACTGTACACTTCATTATAATGAAGTGTGCTTGTCAGACCCTTCTTCATAATACGAGTAATAATTTATTACATCAGCAGGGGCAACTAAAGCTAAACTACCTTTCCACAGCGATTGCTGCTAACCTCCTAAAATATTTAATCGCGCCCGTGACTTTTTATATACCCCTACTTAAACACGAGTTTCGAACAAAACAGCGCTATAATTACCTCAGCTTATTTTGTGCCTCGAAGGGTCCAGGAGGTACTTCACGACCCTTCAAGGAGGATAATAACCTGTAGAATAAGCGTTACCACGCTGGACTGGGAGCATGAGAAAAACATAGAATGTGCCAGCTGAATTCCTCCCGGCCATGCTGTAAAAACCAGCTAAGGGATCCAAGGGTTCAGTATATTGCAATTTAGGCGATGAGTTGACAACCTGTCGCTACAAACATATACCGACAAATCTATCTTAATAACCCTCGAAATTTTTTATCAGACACGGCGGAACGATCTGTGTTTAGGTCCTTTACGCTCTGCCTACCCCATTAGGGATTAAGGCGAGATTATATGTATGTATGTATAGAGTAAGCGTGCAGAGGCAAATGTACTCACTAAACATTAGCCCATTTTGTAGGTTGTCATTGTCACAATATTTCTGTCAGTATTGTCACACTAATTGAATTATTAATCAGTTGCATTGCATCATGACATGATTGCGTTAGCCATAAAAAATAAATTTTCGCCTTACAGCGGTGAGTTGTGACTGGAACAACAAAGTATGAATGCTCACTCCATAAGTTAAGTCCTCCTTGCGACCCTTGTGTTGTGTGTTTACAGGTTTACCGATGAAACTTATCTACCCTCCACTGAGATATGGTGGTAAAAGTGGCTGGCTTTCCACTATTTACGTGGACCTTTTGTTGGGCGAGGTAAACGACGCCCGGAATTTTATACCTGTTTTAGCTAAGCGACGTCATTTGGACCCTCGGGGAAAAGTATTGGGAGGAGTAAATTGAAGAGTTGCTTTTGTTGCTCGAATAATACCTAGCTTAAAGACAAGATTTTTTCTTTTCTATTTTATGCTGGGTATAAGTATGCATTACAAAATGTTTTGCAAAACTTTTTTTTATGGCACTATGATCCCAGAATAAACCACTAACTTCGCATCCCTCGTATTATTGTTCTATAATAAAAAGTGGAAAGTTTTTATTGTGATTCTGCCGTAGCTACAGTTGTACAGCGGTAACCTTTCCCACGTGAATTATTCATAAAATGAAATAACAATATTTTTGTAGTTTTAGAAGTTTCGATTTGTTCAATTCGCTTATTTATTTTTATGCCAAAAATGTGTGACAAATAAGAACATGGCTTGCTTGCAACAGTATAACAACAGTAATAGGCAGCAAACTAGCAAGCGTAAGTTAATAATAATAATAAATGTTTATTTCAGGAAAATCCCATATCTTACGACTAACAATATTGATAATCAAATTGGGTAGGTAAATTTGTACACACATAAACTGTAAAATTAAATAAATAAAATTGTATAAATAATAAAATTTTCCAAAAATTGTACATGCTAGATAAAATTAATGCGGGACCTTTACGTTATTTTAGGATAAATCATCTATTCGGCTTAATATTATTAAATATTTCCTACGTATAAATATTGGCTAAAAATGCTAGCAAATGCATTATAATTAGTGTGGATCCCTGGGAAGAGAAATCAACCAACCACCTCTATGCCAAAATAAGCAATCTCGCTATATCCATGGCAGTATCTGTATCCCAAATAACTGGACGTAATTTTCGCTACTAACACGAGTGCGGGTTTACTCGCCTCCTGTAGCCTAAAATAACTGCCATCTGCGACGACGATCCGCAGAATCCGTACTATACTGATATTGCTCTTTACTGATATTACTCTCTACTGATATTGCTCTCTACTGATATTGCTCTCTACTGATATTGCTCTTTACTGATATTACTCTCTACTGATATTGCTCTCTACTGATATTACTCTCTACTGATATTGCTCTCTACTGATATTACTCTCTACTGATATTGCTCTTTACTGATATTACTCTCTACTGATATTACTCTCTACTGATATTACTCTCTACTGATATTGCTCTCTACTGATATTGCTCTCTACTGATATTGCTCTTTACTGATATTACTCTCTACTGATATTGCTCTCTACTGATATTACTCTCTACTGATATTGCTCTCTACTGATATTACTCTCTACTGATATTGCTCTTTACTGATATTGCTCTTTACTGATATTACTCTCTACTGATATTACTCTCTACTGATATTACTCTCTACTGATATTGCTCTCTACTGATATTGCTCTTTACTGATATTACTCTCTACTGATATTGCTCTCTACTGATATTGCTCTCTACTGAAATTACTCTCTACTGATATTACTCTCTACTGATATTGCTCTCTACTGATATTGCTCTTTACTGATATTACTCTCTACTGATATTGCTCTCTACTGATATTGCTCTTTACTGATATTACTCTCTACTGATATTGCTCTCTACTGATATTACTCTCTACTGATATTGCTCTCTACTGATATTGCTCTTTACTGATATTACTCTCTACTGATATTGCTCTCTACTGATATTACTCTCTACTGATATTACTCTCTACTGATATTGCTCTCTACTGATATTGCTCTCTACTGATATTGCTCTTTACTGATATTGCTCTCTACTGATATTACTCTCTACTGATATTACTCTCTACTGATATTGCTCTCTACTGATATTGCTCTTTACTGATATTACTCTCTACTGATATTACTCTCTACTGATATTACTCTCTACTGATATTACTCTCTACTGATATTGCTCTCTACTGATATTGCTCTTTACTGATATTACTCTCTACTGATATTGCTCTCTACTGATATTACTCTCTACTGATATTGCTCTCTACTGATATTGCTCTTTACTGTTATTACTCTCTACTGATATTACTCTCTACTGATATTACTCTCTTCTGATATTACTCTCTACTGATATTGCTCTCTACTGATATTACTCTCTACTGATATTACTCTCTTCTGATATTACTCTCTACTGATATTGATCTTTACTGATATTACTCTCTACTGATATTACTCTCTACTGATATTATTCTCTACTGATATTACTCTCTACTGATATTACTCTCTACTGATATTACTCTCTACTGATATTGCTCTCTACTGATATTGCTCTTTACTGATATTACTCTCTACTGATATTGCTCTTTACTGATATTACTCTCTACTGATATTGCTCTCAACTGATATTACTCTCTACTGATATTGCTCTCTACTGATATTGCTCTTTACTGATATTACTCTCTACTGATATTACTCTCTACTGATATTACTCTCTTCTGATATTACTCTCTACTGATATTGCTCTCTACTGATATTGCTCTTTACTGATATTACTCTCTACTGATATTACTCTCTACTGATATTACTCTCTACTGATATTACTCTCTACTGATATTGCTCTCTACTGATATTGCTCTTTACTGATATTACTCTCTACTGATATTACTCTCTACTGATATTACTCTCTACTGATATTACTCTCTACTGATATTGCTCTCTACTGATATTGCTCTCTACTGATATTGCTCTTTATTGATATTACTCTCTACTGATATTGCTCTCTACTGATATTACTCTCTACTGATATTGCTCTCTACTGATATTGCTCTCTACTGATATTGCTCTCTACTGATATTGCTCTCTACTGATATTACTCTCTACTGATATTACTCTCTACTGATATTACTCTCTACTGATATTATTCTCAACTGATATTACTCTCTACTGATATTACTCTCTACTGATATTACTCTCTACTGATATTACTCTCTACTGATATTACTCTCTACTGATATTATTCTCTACTCATATTATTCTCTACTGATATTACTTTCTACTCATATTACTCTCTACTGATATTATTCTCTCTGTACCAATTTGTAGGCCTTGGCGAAAATATCTAATTCACATATTGGAAAATAAATTGCTAACTCTTCTATTAAGTGGATTTCGTTCGAGATAAAATAATCTCGTATCTATAGGTATTCGAAATAACGGGACGTAATTTTCGATAATAAAACGAGAGCAAAAAAAAAACGAGTGCGTGTTTGCTCACCTCCTGTAACCTGTAAATTACTGCCATCTGCGACAATCCGCAGAATCCGCTCTCAACTGATATTGGTATTGCTCTCTCTGTACTAATTTGTTGACATGCCTTGATAGAAATTTGAAATACCCACATTTTAATTTTATTAAGTATATTTTGTGCTAGGACAGTCAATTGTTCCATCATTACGTATACCAAAGGCAATTTCGTTGTATCTGTATCCCAAAACGGGGGAATGAGCCGTAATTTTCGCTAATAACACGAGTGCGGGTTTGCTCGCCTCCTGTAACTTGTAAATGATTGCCATCTGCGACAATCCGCAGAATCCGTACTCAAGTGGTATTGCTCTCTGTACTAATTTGTTGACCTGCCTTAATTTTTAGAAAATTTTAAATACCCACATTTTAATTTTATTGAGTAGATTTTGAGGTAGGACAGTAAAATGTACACTCACTACCTATACCAAAGGCGATTTCGTTGTATCTGAATCCCAAAACGGGGGAACGAGACGTAATTTTCGCTAATAACTCGAGTGCGGGTTTGCTCGCCTCTTGTAACTTGTAAATTACTGCCATCTGCGACAATCCGCAGAATCCGCACTCAACTGATATTGGTATTGTTCTCTCTGTACTAATTTATTGACCTGCCTTGAAGAAATTTGAAATACCAACATTTAATTTTATTGAGTAGATTTTGAGGTAGGAAAGTAAAATGTACAGTCACTACCTATACCAAAGGCAATTTCGTTGTATCTGTATCCCAAAACGGGGGAATGAGCCGTAATTTTCGCTTATAACACGAGTGCGGGTTTGCTCGCCTCCTGTAGCCTGTGAATGACTGCCATCTGCGCAGGATCCGCACTCAACTGATAGAAGTATTGCTGTCTCTGTACTAATTTGTCGACCTGGCTTGATGAAAATTTAAATTACCCACATTATATAATAATAATTATTATTTATTTACCAGTAAAGTTACAAATTGATTAATATTTCAATTGGACTTCACACTAGGTTGAACCTGTGACGTGATAGTCCAGTCAACCGTTACGTTATTTGTTTTACAAATGCTTTGTAATTACGCAGTGTGCTTATTAATGAATCGTGTATTAAAAATAAAAAAAAATTAAAAATAAAAGTTAAACTTATCGAGTAGTAACAAAAAGGAAAATATAAAAATACTACATGTACTTCAATAATATATAAAAGGAAATAACGAATACATTCAAATATATATATAGAAAGAATATAAAAAATAATAAAGAAAAATAGTAAGAATGAGATAGGTATTTAGAATGCTGACAATGAAGTGTGAGGTTCAGGAACATTGGAATGTATTTTTTGATATTTTATTTAGTAGATTTTGAGCTAGTACAGTAAAATTAACCATCACTACCTATACCAAAGGCAATTTCGTAGTATCTATATCCCAAAACGGGGAAACGAGCCGTAATTTTCGCTAATAACACGAGTGCGGGTTTGCTCGCCTCCTGTAGCCTGTAAATGACTGCCATCTGCGACGATCCGCAGAATCCGCACTCAACTGATATTACTCTCTCTGTACCAATTAGTTGACTTGATTCACTAGTCCTTGATTAAAATTTGTAATACATGCAAACCTTATGTTTATGTGTATTTGACGAGTATAGTTTGGACCACTGCTGAAGTTCCAGAAAAACTCTTTTTTTGTTTATATACATACATTTAATCACGCCTTTATTCCTAATGGGGTAGGCAGAGCGTAAACGACCGAAACAAGGGCTATTTCGCCTCGTCTGACTAAAGTTTTGAGGGTTATTTAAGATAGATTTATAGGAATATTGCTGTAGTAACCGGTTGTCAGCCTATAGGCTTAATTGCAATATACAGAAAACCTCGGATCCCATAGCTGGTTTTTACAGCATGCCCGGGAGGAAATGCAGCAGGAACATACTATGTTTTTCTCTCGCTCCCAGTCCAGCATGGAAGTAATACATGCAAACCTTATATTTTGTGTGTATTCGACAAGTACAGGTTGGACCACTTGCTGAAGTTCCAGAAAAACTATTATTTTGTTTATATTTCGCGAAGGCAACCATTTAATTTTTACAGTACTTAAAATCGGTCGGTCGGTCCCGGTCGCTGTCTTTGATAGTGGTCGTTACTCAACTCACCATGTCAGAGGCCTGATAGTTGTGCTACTAGGCAGTTTAAAAACTCTGACACCAGGGTTCATCGGGTCCATAGACTCGATACCCACTCGACAGAAGAAGAAGAAGTACTTAAAATCCTTAAGGATTCCATTGGATAGATAATAAGAGTCTTCCAATAGTTCGCTTGACTGCCGATCAAGCACAAACGATCCAGGCCGAATTTGCATGCAGGTGATCATCCGACTTTGGAGTTTGGAGATCATTATGAAGATCATTAAAACTTAGAGCTGTTTGAGGGAACTGGGGCGTGACGACATCGGAGACGCTTTGTGCGAAATCAATCCTTACTTCGGAAATAATTTCCGGGAGTCAAAGGTGCAAAGTACCGAAAAATTATGAATTCTCTTTTAATATTTGCTCGTGCGGAATTTAAATCAGAAAACGTAATAACTTACTTCGTGGAAACAGCTTTATATTCCACTAGCGACCCGCTCCGGTTTCGCACGGAATTTATCAGTGTTTCTCTACCATATTATGCATGTATTATACATATATAACTGCCTCCGTGGTCTAGTGGCTAGTGCCATGGACTCCCGATCCGGAGGTCCTGGGTTCAATTCCCAGGGGGGAAACACAAAGTTGATATTTGAGATTATCACTTTGTGAATTTTTCCCTAGTTTGGTTAGGACATTGCAGGCTGAATCACCTGATTCTCCGAAAAGAAAAAGATTTCGTGCTTCGGAGAGCACGTTAAGCCGTCGGACTCGGTCGCTGTCTTTGATAGTGGTCGTTACTCAAATCATGTCAGAGACCTGATAGCTGTGCTACTAGGCGGTTTTAAAACTCTGACACCAGGGTTCATGGGGTCGATAGACTCGATACCCACTTGACAGAAGAAGATTATACATATAATCCTTCCTCTTGAATCACTCTATCCATTACAAGAAACCGCAGCAAAATCCGTTGCGTAGTTTTAAAGATTTATGCATACATAGGGATATAGGGACAGAGAAAGCGACTTTGTTTTATACTATGTAGTAATAGTGATAGTGAAGAGACAGCAAGGTTTTTTAATTTGGCAAAAGCCGGCTTCTCACAGCAACTAAGACAAATGTATTCGCCTTATCGTCTCTTTGAAACATGCCACAGGTAATCTCGTTGGTTTCATCACAGTCGTTTTATTCTCACTCAGCAATATCTCCAGCTGTTAATATAACCTGAACATTACTCAAACAAGTAATTTTTGCTCTCTCGGCGAATCTCCGGCGAGATCAAACGATATTATTTCAGATGTTTGCGCTTCTAACACAGATCTGCGAGGACAACATTTGCATTCAAATCATATGATAATTTCACAGGAAAAATGGGATGATTAGAAAACAATATCCGTACAGCAACAGCGTAAGATAAATGCAAATTGCGCGTTTAGTAAATGTTATTTATAGAACAAGGGAAGCTTCGTTTGTATTAAGTGGGAATTAATTACTTGTTTCGTAGATATGGATATATCCCTTTATTCGCATTTTAGCAGATTCGGATTTTCTTCTTCTAGCTTCCTTCCATGCTGGCCTGGGAAAAAAAAGCATAGAATATGCCAGCTGCATTTCCTCCTAGGCATGCTGTTAAAATCAACTAAGGGATCCGAGGGTTTTATTATATTGTAATTTAGGCAATGGGCGGACAACCTGTCACTACAGCAATATACCTACAAATCTATCTTAAATTACCCTCAAAACTTTGTCAGACGTGGAGGAACGATCCTTGTTTAGGTCGTTTGCGCTCTGCCTACCCCATTAGGAATATAAGCATGTATGTATGTTAGCAGATTATCAACGTAGCAAATTCGTGAAATAGCGAAAATTGTACTACAGAGGGATTGGCGTGGTTAAGTAGCGAGTGTGTGATGTGGTGAATGCTGGATGGTGACTGAACTGGCTAAAAACTGCATCACAACTGCCTCTGCCGACACAAACATCGCACGAGCTCAGATTTCAGGCCATTCACTTTGTCAAACTAGCACAAAGGCTTTATTGGAGACAGGTAATTAGGCTTCGTTTTAGCTCCAAGGTTTTCTGGGCATCTTTGTAAACCTTATATGGTCAGTTTATACAGGATGTAAAAAGATACTGCGTTACTTAAAAATTCTCAAATTTTATCTTAAGAGGAAAATTGCTTTCCTATAAAACTATACCACCTCATCTACAATTATAGAAAATTAAATGGAATAGTTAAAACAAAAAATTATCAATTTTGTGCTTTGAGAAAATTGTTTGGTATTACCAGTAGAAGCAATGTAGTATATACTTTGTTACCTCTACACAAAAAATAACATTATCCCTAGACAATACCTAATGCTACAATTGAAACGTCAAGTTGTCGATTTTTCCGTATCTTGCACACTTGCTTATTTCCCTGGAGTAAAACTAGTAGTTTCCACTTACATATTCATGCAATGTTTGGGCAATTTTCGAAGGGTTTTATTGCATTTTTTATTGATGTGGTGTTACCACGAGTCAAATAAATAGGATCAGCTACGGAGGTGAAGTGAGGTGTGAAGAATATTAGTTTACGAGGCGCATTGAGAGCAAATTTCTTCCATGCTGGACTGGGAGAGATAGAAAAACGTAGAATGTTCCAGCTGCCCTTCCTCCCGGGCATGCTGTTGAAGTCAGAAAAAGGGACTCGAGGGTTACAGTGTATTGTAATTTAGGCGATGGGCTGACAACCTGTCACTAAAGCAATACATATTACAATCTAAAATTGCTCTCAATTTTTGTCAGATGTGGCGAAAGCGCCTTTTACGAGGCGTTAAACGCTCTGCCTACCCCGTAAGGGATAAAGGCGTGATTTATGTATGTATGTATTGAGAGCAATGACTATCAATGCTATCGATTCGTAGACCGCACAGGCTAATTAAATCTTGACTAAAATTGTTGGCGTCCCTTTCCGTTTAACCATGACAGAAAATGACAGGTATAGACTTATATTAGTTAAGTCGTGATTTTCGCAATTACGAATTGGTACCATATTGACTTACTATTCAGGTAATATTTTAACTATTTCTGATATAGTTGTCTGTCCATAAGCAAGTTTAAGAAAATCAATTTTGTTTGTTTTTCTGTAGAGATTGCGGACTGGAGTTTTGTTATTTCTAATCCAGAGTCTGATTGAATGTTCCATCGTATATGTTTATCTGAGATGTAGATTGCAGTGCCAGCCCTGCCTAACTCAGCAAGTACCGCACATCTTGGAGAGGTTATTATTAGCTACATACGCAGTTCAAAACAAACCTCAAGTTTTCCAATATCAACCATATATATTTTGAATAAAATTTACTCAAAGCTTTGTGAAAGACAAACTTTTCTTTTAAAAATAATAAAACTTTCTTACAGTTTTTGAACTTATTAAATCTCATGACTACGTTAATAATTCAAACTAAGTAGTTTTGGTGAGTTAGTTTGTTACAAAATCAGAATTTTGACTTTTAAATTAGTTTTTTGCTGTGAATAGTATAACAACAAAAACCAAAGTAGGTAGGTATAGTTAGGTTTTTTTTTTGCTCGTACTATAGAAAGAGCAAAAGTTTTATAAGCATTAATATGTGATTAATTTACTAACACTCGGGGAAATAAAGTCTAAACATTTGTTAATGTACACACTTTCAAATTGTATTTAAATCTATTTCCCTGTGTAGAGTATGCTTTGTAGTGCTATCCCCGACTGTCTGGGGATCAATCGGTTCGTTTGAGGGGACATTCTAGTCCACTCCGGTTTCACTGCTAACGATATTAGGTTTATAGAGAGCACTACACTACCAATATAGGACTTGTTGAGAACCACTTAGTCGTCAAAACAGTCACACACACAGTTACAGTTAGTATACGTTGTATAGAGCAGAGAGCTTTCCTTGTGTTGGAATGTTTGTATTTTCATTATTACCATTAAATTAATTCTCCCATGCTGACCCGGGATTTATCTCGGCCAGGCGTCAGTTCGACACTAACACCTGTTTTCAACATATCATCTTCCACACAGTCCATTCATCTTTTGTTTGATCGTCCTCTCCCAACATAAACAAAATATAATTATATATAATTTAATCTCTAGCCAAGAAAATGTAAGTTTTCATCACATCGCATCGACTTTTCTTTTCAAATTCCGAAAACTTGTTAGAACAAATTGGTTTTATCGATACCCGTCGTGTCGGACGTCGTTCTACGTTCGAGTCGTAAAGTTGAGGCGAATAGCAGCTTGACTTACAAGAAGAGAATATTACTAGCTATATGGTGGACCTAGAAAAGTATTCAACTTTTAATCAAGTCTTAATAAGTTGCGGGATTGTTTGATTTAAGAATTTAACATTAACTGCAGAAGTTTTCGAATATTCAAAATGGCGTCCCATTTTTAACTTTCCCTCTTTACTTGTAGTTTCTTCAACTGCTCTTTGATTTCACGAATAATTGCTTAATTTTATGCAATAGCATTACTTTTACAGTTAAAATTACAGTATAATGAAGTGTGCTTGTCAGACCCTACTTCATAATACGAGTAATAATTTATTACGTCAGCAGGGGCAACTAAAGCTAAACTACCTTTCCACAGCGATTGCTGCTAACCTCCTAAAATATTTAATCCTAAAATATTTAATCGCGCCCGTGACTTTTTATATACCCCTACTTAAACACGAGTTTCGAACAAAACAGCGCTATAATTACCTCAGCTTATTTTGTGCCTCGAAGGGTCCAGGAGGTACTTCACGACCCTTCAAGGAGGATAATAACCTGTAGAGTAAGCGTTACCCCGCTGGAATGGGAGCAAGAGAAAAACATAGAATGTGCCAGCTGAATTCCTCCCGGCCATGCTGTAAAAACCAGCTAAGGGATCCAAGGGTTCAGTATATTGCAATTTAGGTGATGGGTTGACAACCTGTCGCTACAAACATATACCGACAAATCTATCTTAATAACCCTCGAAATTTTTTATCAGACACGGCGGAACGATCTGTGTTTAGGTCCTTTACGCTCTGCCTACCCCATTAGGGATTAAGGCAAGATTATATGTATGTATGTATAGAGTAAGCGTGCAGAGGCAAATGTACTCACTAAACATTAGCCCATTTTGTAGGTTGTCATTGTCACAATATTTCTGTCAGTATTGTCACACTAATTGAATTAATAATCGGTTGCATTGCATCATGACATGATTGCGTTAGCCATAAAAAATAAATTTTCGCCTTACAGCGGTGAGTTGTGACTCGAACAACAAAGTATGAATGCTCACTCCATAAGTTAAGTCCTCCTTGCGACCCTTGTGTTGTGTGTTTACAGGTTTACCGGTGAAACTTATCTACCCTCCACTGAGATATGGTGGTAAAAGTGGCTGGCTTTCCACTATTTACGTGGACCTTTTGTTGGGCGAGGTAAACGACGCCCGGAATTTTATACCTGTTTTAGCTAAGCGACGTCATTTGGACCCTCGGGGAAAAGTATTGGGAGGAGTAAATTGAAGAGTTGCTTTTGTTGCTCGAATAATACCTAGCTTAAAGACAAGATTTTTTCTTTTCTATTTTATGCTGGGTATAAGTATGCATTACAAAATGTTTTGCAAAACTTTTTTTTATGGCACTATGATCCCAGAATAAACCACTATAACTTCGCAACCCTCGTATTATTGTTCTATAATAAAAAGTGGAAAGTTTTTATTGTGATTCTGCCGTAGCTACAGTTGTACAGCGGTAACCTTTCCCACGTGAATTATTCATAAAATGAAATAACAATATTTTTGTAGTTTTAGAAGTTTAGATTTGTTCAATTTGCTTCTTTATTTTTATGCCAAAAAATAAGAACATGGCTTGCTTGCTACAGTATAACAACAGTAATAGGCAGCAAACTAGCAAGCGTAAGTTAATAATAATAATAAATGTTTATTTTAGGAAAATCCCATATTTACGACTAACAATATTGATAATCAAATTGGGTAGGTAAATTTGTACACACACAAACTGTAAAATTAAATAAATAAAATTGTATAAATATTTTTTTTTTCTAAAAAATGTACATGCCAGATAAAATTAATGCGGGGCCTTTACGTTATTTTAGGACAAATCATCTATTCGGCTTAATATTATCAAATACTTCCTACGTATAAATATTGGCTACAAATGCTAGCAAATGCATTATAATTAGTGTGGATCCCTGGGAAGAGAAATCAACCAACCACCTCTATGCCAAAATAAGCAATCTCGCTATATCCATGGCAGTATCTGTATCCCAAATAACTGGACGTAATTTTCGCTACTAACACGAGTGCGGGTTTACTCGCCTGCTGTAGCCTAAAATAACTGCCATCTGCGACGACGATCCGCAGAATCCGTACTATACTGATATTGCTCTCTACTGATATTGCTCTCTACTGATATTGCTCTTTACTGATATTACTCTCTACTGATATTACTCTCTACTGATATTACTCTCTACTGATATTGCTCTCTACTGATATTGCTCTCTACTGATATTGCTCTTTACTTATATTACTCTCTACTGATATTGCTCTTTACTGATATTACTCTCTACTGATATTACTCTCTACTGATATTACTCTCTACTGATATTGCTCTCTACTGATATTACTCTCTACTGATATTACTCTCTACTGATATTACTCTCTACTGATATTACACTCTACTGATATTACTCTCTACTGATATTGCTCTCTACTGATATTGCTCTCTACTGATATTGCTCTCTACTGATATTGCTCTCTACTGATATTACTCTCTACTGATATTACTCTCTACTGATATTACTCTCTACTGATATTACTCTCTACTGATATTACTCTCTACTGATATTACTCTCTACTGATATTACTCTCTACTGATATTACTCTCTACTGATATTACTCTCTACTGATATTACTCTCTACTGATATTACTCTCTACTGATATAACTCTCTACTGATATTACTATCTACTGATATTACTCTCTACTGATATTACTCTCTACTGATATTACCTTCTACTGATATTACTCTCTACTGATATTACTCTCTACTGATATTACTCTCTACTGATATTACTCTCTACTGATATACTCTCTACTGATATTACTCTCTACTGATATTACTCTCTACTGATATTACTCTCTACTGATATTACTCTCTACTGATATTACTCTCTACTGATATTATTCTCTACTGATATTATTCTCTACTCATATTACTCTCTACTGATATTACTCTCTACTGATATTACTCTCTACTGATATTACTCTCTACTGATATTACTCTCTACTGATATTACTCTCTACTGATATTACTCTCTACTGATATTACTCTCTACTGATATTACTCTCTACTGATATTACTCTCTACTGATATTATTCTCTACTGATATTACTCTCTACTGATATAACTCTCTACTGATATTACTCTCTACTGATATTACTCTCTACTGATATTACTCTCTACTGATATTACCTTCTACTGATATTACTCTCTACTGATATTACTCTCTACTGATATTACTCTCTACTGATATTACTCTCTACTGATATTACTCTCTACTGATATTACTCTCTACTGATATTACTCTCTACTGATATTACTCTATACTGATATTACTCTCTACTGATATTACTCTCTACTGATATTACTCTCTACTGATATTACTCTCTACTGATATTACTCTCTACTGATATTATTCTCTCTGTACCAATTTGTAGGCCTTGGCGAATATATCTAATTCACATATTGGAAAATAAATTGCTAACTCTTCTATTAAGTGGATTTCGTTCGAGATAAAATAATCTCGTATCTGTAGGTATTCGAAATAACGGGACGTAATTTTCGATAATAAAACGAGAGCAAAAAAAAACGAGTGCGTGTTTGCTCACCTCCTGTAACTTGTAAATTACTGCCATCTGCGACAATCCGCAGAATCCGCTCTCAACTGATATTGGTATTGCTCTCTCTGTACTAATTTGTTGACATGCCTTGATAGAAATTTGAAATACCCGCATTTTAATTTTATTAAGTATATTTTGTGCTAGGACAGTCAATTGTTCCATCATTACGTATACCAAAGGCAATTTCGTTGTATCTGTATCCCAAAACGGGGGAATGAGCCGTAATTTTCGCTAATAACACGAGTGCGGGTTAGCTCGCCTCCTGTAACTTGTAAATGATTGCCATCTGCGACAATCCGCAGAATCCGTACTCAAGTGGTATTGCTCTCTCTGTACTTATTTGTTGACCTGCCTTAATGAAAATTTGAAATACTCACATTTTAATTTTATTGAGTAGATTTTGAGCTAGGACAGTAAAATGTACACTCACTACCTATACCAAAGGCGATTTCGTTGTATCTGAATCCCAAAACGGGGGAATGAGCCGTAATTTTCGCTAATAACACGAGTGCGGGTTTGCTCGCCTCCTGTAGCCTGTGAATGACTGCCATCTGCGCAGAATCCGCACTCTACTGATAGAAGTATTGCTGTCTCTGTACTAATTTGTCGACCTGGCTTGATGAAAATTTAAATTACCCACATTATATAATGATAATAATTATTTATTTACCAGTAAAGTTACAAATTGATTAATATTTCAATTGGACTTCACACTAGGTTGAACCTGTGACGTGATAGTCCAGTTAACCGTTACGTTATTTGTTTTACAAATGCTTTGTAATTACGCAGTGTGCTTGTTAATGAATCGTGTATTAATAATAAAAAAAAATTGAAAAATAAAAGTGAAACTTATCGACTAGTAACAAAAAGGAAAATATAAAAATACTACATGTACTTCAATAATATATAAAAGGAAATAACGAATACATTCAAATATATATAGAAATAATATAAAAAATAATAAAGAAAAATAGTATAAATGAGATAGGTATTTAGAATGCTGACAATGAAGGTAAGTGTGAGGTTCAGGAACATTGGAATATATTTTTTGATATTTTATTTAGTAGATTTTGAGCTAGTACAGTAAAATGTACCATCACTACCCATACCAAAGGCAATTTCGTTGTATCTATATCCCAAAACGGGGAAACGAGCCGTAATTTTCACTAATAACACGAGTGCGGGTTTGCTCGCCTCCTGTAGCCTGTAAATGACTGCCATCTGCGACGATCCGCAGAATCCGCACTCAACTGATATTACTCTCTCTGTACCAATTAGTTGACTTGATTCACTAGTCCTTGATTAAAATTTGTAATACATGCAAACCTTATGTTTATGTGTATTCGACGAGTATAGTTTGGACCACTGCTGAGGTTCCAGAAAAACTCTTTTTTTGTTTATATACATACATTTAATCACGCCTTTATTCCTAATGGGGTAGGCAGAGCGTAAACGACCGAAACAAAGGCTATTTTGCCTCGTCTGACTAAAGTTTTTGAGGGTTATTTAAGATAGATTTATAGGAATATTGCTGTAGTAACCGGTTGTCAGTCTATAGGCTTAATTGCAATATACAGAAAACCTCGGATCCCATAGCTGGTTTTTACAGCATGCCCGGGAGGAAATGCAGCAGGAACATACTATGTTTTTCTCTCGCTCCCAGTCCAGCATGGAAGTAATACATGCAAACCTTATATTTTGTGTGTATTCGACAAGTATAGGTTGGACCACTTGCTGAAGTTCCAGAAAAACATTTATTTTGTTTATATTTCGCGAAGGCAACCATTTAATTTTTACAGTACTTAAAATCGGTCGGTCGGTCCCGGTCGCTGTCTTTGATAGTGGTCGTTACTCAACTCACCATGTCAGAGGCCTGATAGTTGTGCTACTAGGCGGTTTAAAAACTCTGACACTAGGGTTCATCGGGTCCATAGACTCGATACCCACTCGACAGAAGAAGAAGAAGTACTTAAACTCCTTAAGGATTTCATTGGATAGATAATAAGAGTCTTCCAATAGTTCGCTTGACTGCCGAACAAGCACAAACGATCCAGGTCAAAAGATATCCGTTAAAGTCGAGCCGAATTTGCATGCAGGTGATCATCCGACTTTGGAGTTTGGAGATCATTATGAAGATCATTAAAACTTAGAGCTGTTTGAGGGAACTGGGGCGTGACGACATCGGAGACGCTTTGTGCGAAATCAATCCTTACTTCGGAAATAATTTCCGGGAGTCAAAGGTGCAAAGTACCGAAAAATTATGAATTCTCTTTTAATATTTGCTCGTGCGGAATTTAAATCAGAAAACGTAATAACTTACTTCGTGGAAACAGCTTCATATTCCACTAGCGACCCGCCCCGGTTTCGCACGGAATTTATCAGTGTTTCTCTACCATGTTATGCATGTATTATACATATATAACTGCCTCCGTGGTCTAGTGGCTAGTGCCTTGGACTCCCGATCCGGAGGTCCTGGGTTCAATTCCCAGGGGGGAAACACAAAGTTGATATTTGAGATTATCACTTTGTGAATTTTTCCCTAGTTTGGTTAGGACATTGCAGGCTGAATCACCTGATTGTCCGAAAAAAAAAAGATTTCGTGCTTCGGAGAGCACGTTAAGCCGTCGGACTCGGTCGCTGTCTTTGATAGTGGTCGTTACTCAAACCATGTCAGAGACCTGACAGCTGTGCTACTAGGCGGTTTTAAAACTCTGACACCAGGGTTCATGGGGTCGATAGACTCGATACCCACTTGACAGAAGAAGATTATACATATAATCCTTCCTCTTGAATCACTCTATCCATTACAAGAAACCGCAGCAAAATCCGTTGCGTAGTTTTAAAGATTTATGCATACATAGGGATATAGGGACAGAGAAAGCGACTTTGTTTTATACTATGTAGTAATAGTGATAGTGAAGAGACAGCAAGGTTCTTTTATTTGGCAAAAGCCGGCTTCTCACAGCAACTAAGACAAATGTATTCGCCTTATCGTCTCTTTGAAACATGCCACAGGTAATCTCGTTGGTTTCATCACAGTCGTTTTATTCTCACTCAGCAATATCTCCAGCTGTTAATATAACCTGAACATTACTCAAACAAGTAATTTTTGCTCTCTCGGCGAATCTCCGGCGAGATCAAACGATATTATTTCAGATGTTTGCGCTTCTAACACAGATCTGCGAGGATAACATTTGCATTCAAATCACATGATAATTTCACAGGAAAAATGGGATGATTAGAAAACAATATCCGTACAGCAACAGCGTAAGATAAATGCAAATTGCGCGTTTAGTAAATGTTATTTATAGAACAAGGGAAGCTTCGTTTGTATTAAGTGGGAATTAATTACTTGTTTCGTAAATATGGATTTTCCCTTTATTCGCATTATAGCAGATTTTAATTTTAGCAGATTCGGATTTTCTTCTTCTAGCTTCCTTCCATGCTGGCCTGGGAAAAAAAAGCATAGAATATGCCAGCTGCATTTCCTCCCAGGCATGCTGTTAAAATCAACTAAGGGATCCGAGGGTTTTATTATATTGTAATTTAGGCAATGGGCGGATAACCTGTCACTACAGCAATATACCTACAAATCTATCTTAAATTACCCTCAAAACTTTGTCAGACGTGGCGGAACGAACCTTGTTTAGGTCGTTTGCGCTCTGCCTACCCCATTAGGAATAAAGGCGTGATTATAAGCATGTATGTATGTTAGCAGATTATCAACGTAGCAAATTCGTGAAATAGCGAAAATTGGACTACAGAGGGATTGACGTGGTTAAGTAGCGAGTGTGTGATGTGTTGAAGGCTGGCTGGGAACTGAAGCTGCTGAAAACTGCATCACAACTGCCTCAGCCGACACAAACATCGCACGAGCTCAGATTTCAGGCCATTTACTTTGTCAAACTAGCTCAAAGGCTTTATTGGAGACAGGTAATTAGGCTTCGTTTTAGCTCTAAGGTTTTCTGGGCATCTTTGTAAACCTTATATGGTCAGTTTATACAGGATGTAAAAAAATACTGCGTTACTTAAAAAATCTCAAATTTTATCTTAAAAGGAAAATTGCTTTCCTATAAAACTATACCACCTCATCTACAATTATAGAAAATTAAATGGAATAGTTAAAACAAAAAATTATAAATTTTGTGCTTTGAGAAAATTGTTTGGTATTACCAGTAGAAGCAATGTAGTATATACTTTGTTACCTCTACACAAAAAATAACATTATCCCTAGACAATACCTAATGCTACAATTGAAACGTCAAGTTGTCGATTTTTCCGTATCTTGCACACTTGCTTATTTCCCTGGAGTAAAACTAGTAGTTTCCACTTACATATTCATGCAATGTTTGGGCAATTTTCGAAGGGTTTTATTGCATTTTTTATTGATGTTGTGTTACCACGAGTCAAATAAATAGGATCAGCTACGGAGGTGAAGTGAGGTGTGAAGAAGATTAGTTTACGAGGCGCATTGAGAGCAAATTTCTTCCATGCTGGACTGGGAGAGATAGAAAAACATAGAATGTTCCAGCTGCCCTTCCTCCCGGGCATGCTGTTGAAGTCAGCAAAAGGGACTCGAGGGTTACAGTGTATTGTAATTTAGGCGATGGGCTGACAACCTGTCACTAAAGCAATACATATTACAATCTAAAATTGCCCTCAATTTTTGTCAGACGTGGCGAAAGCGCCTTTTACGAGGCGTTGAACGCTCTGCCTACCCCGTAAGGGATAAAGGCGTGATTTATGTATTGAGAGCAACGACTATCAATGCTATCGATTCGTAGACCGCACAGGTTAATTAAATCTTGACTAAAATTGTTGGCGTCCCTTTCCGTTTAACCATGACAGAAAATGACAGGTATAGACTTATATTAGTTAAGTCGTGATTTTCGCAACTACGAATTGGTACCATATTGACTAACTATTCAGGTAATATTTTAACTATTTCTGATATAGTTGTCTGTCCATAAGCAAGTTTAAGAAAATCATTTTGTTCGTTTTTCTGTGGAGATTGCCGACTGGAGTTTTGTTATTTCTAATCCAGAGTCTGATTGAATGTTCCATCGTATATGTTAATCTGAGATGTAGATTGCAGTGCCAGCCCTGCCTAACTCAGCAAGTACCGTACATCTTGGAGAGGTTATTATTAGCTACGTACGCAGTTCAAAACAAACCTCAAGTTTTCCAATATCAACCATATATATTTTGAATAAAATTTACTCAAAGCTTTGTGAAAGACAAACTTTTCTTTTAAAAATAATAAAACTTTCTTACAGTTTTTGAACTTATTAAATCTCATGACTACGTTAATAATTCAAACTAAGTAGTTTTGGTGAGTTAGTTTGTTACAAAATCAGAATTTTGACTTTTAAATTAGTTTTTTGCTGTGAATAGTATAACAACAAAAACCAAAGTAGGTAGGTATAGTTAGGTTTTTTTTTTGCTCGTACTATAGAAAGAGCAAAAGTTTTATAAGCATTAATATGTGATTAATTTACTAACACTCGGGGAAATAAAGTCTAAAAATTTGTTTCTGAATGTGCGATATAATAAGAATTATTATTGTTGATAGATAGATTACTTACAAGGAAAACAGATGATATTATTTGGAGGTAGAGAGAGACTAGAGTGCAATAAATATTTTCCAGTCGACATGGACAAACAAGCTCGCGGTACGGTACATTAAATAATATCGACGTATCCGAGCCAATTTCATTCTTTCCACTAAGCTTATTTCGGATTTGTCACACGCAATAACATCTTCTGGAAAAATATTATACACGTTGAAAATATAAATATATAAGTTGAGATAAAAAATGTCGCTCCTGTTCTATCATTAGTCTAATCTTTTAATTGTCCACAGATTAATTTATTCCCAGTAAAATATTATCCTGAGAAAATAATGAAATACCGCTGTAAAGATGGTTGATAAAAAATCTGTGATGTCAATGGAGGAATTTTTTATGCTACTACAAACTCAAAAGCTTTCTTGTGAACTTTCCCCAACCTAAACAATAATTTGCAGTAATTCCATTGAGTCGTTGAACTAAAGCTTTTAAAAAAATATCTTAACTTCTTTTGCATATAATCTATTCACAGCACGCTCTTGAAAAATCATCTACAGAACTCCATACCAGTTCCGTTAAGTATGCTTACATAAGGAAGTGTAACACTTGTGCAAAGCACATCGTGTGAAAGGAGAAAGTAAGCACGTTCCAGAGATATTTATTGTCAATCAGCTTTCCGCCCTGCAGTTTCACTCGCGGCTATATAGTTTTTGCCGAGGGAATAAGATGATTCCCCGAAAAAATACGAGTATTGTGATTTATAACTCTTTCAACTTCGATAATTGATGCTACACGTAACTCAAAACGTTTTCCCGTGAGAATGTCATTATTTCCCGTGATCAAAAGTGGCTTCTTTTGAAAAAATATATTCGTAGTGAATACTGTTTTATCGATCTTCTGAGTGTTGTTTTTAGATTTAACAAAGAAACAAACGTACAAAGTTTTTCTTTCAGTAGGTACTAATATAAGCTTTATATATTTTCGCTTTATATATTTTCGCTTTATATATTTTCGCTTGAACGCGCGTGACGGTAACATCCGGCTCGCATCCGTCTTCTATTGATGAAACCAATCGCCAATGTTACACACGTGCTCGTACTTGTGAATGTTTAAGCTGATGCGAAACAGCCTCCATTAATTTTCTGCTTGAAATATCTGTTGTATTTCTTATACCTTATTCTACGGGGTGTAAGGAACAGCGTCCGGCAAACTGTTAGGGTTTGCTGAGTCAACGATACTTAACAACTTTAACTTTGGACGAATAACTTTAACCTGTATATTTTTTCAGGAAGGAAAAAAAAATGGCTTTTCCATAGAAAATGTCCACCTTAATCAGACAATTTGTATAGCAGAGCCCATTCTATTTAATTCCTGAAAGATTTTCCTGGTGGAAGTTGTTCAGTGTTGTTGACTGAGCAACCTCTATCAGTACGCGGGACGTTGTCCCTTACATCCGGTATACCAACCTCAAATTCAGGATTCTTGCATAGATCATAAGATCTAAAATACTACACCATCATGGCCCAACTGCGTCGGTTACCCGTAGTACACCCGGGTGGACCACGGGTAACGAGGGGGCTCAAGCCAACAACAGCCGAAGACTGGCTACACAATCTGAATATTAAAGTAAACTTTAATCTGAATTAAAATTAAAGTAAACTTTAATATTCAGATTAACAACAGTCGAAGACTGGCTACAAAATCTGAATATTAAAGTAAACTTTAATCTGAATTAAAATTATTAAAGTAAACTTTAATATTCAGATTAACAACAGCCAAAGACTGGCTACAAAATCTGAATATAAAAGTTTACCTTAATTTTAATTCAGATTAAAGTTTTGATTTGATTTTGTAGCCATTCTTTGGCTGTTGTTGGCTTCAGCCCCCTCGTTACCCATGGTCCACCTGGGTAGTCCACCTGGGTGTACCACGGGTAACCGATGCAGTTGGGCCATGATGGTGTATGTAGTATTTTAAGCATCGATGAAAGTAAAAAAAGCGTATTTTTTTTCAGAGTAACTTAGAAATGCAAGGTTGGATCTTAAGTCTTGTATTGTAGATATTTAAGGCTCGTATTTATAAAGTGATCTCAAGGTTGAGAGTAATAGTTTGTGAGAGTGCTAAGTGCTAGACTGGGGCTGAGACGAAAGATACCCGAATACAGTGACCGTTTTATTAAATTTGGTTTAAGTAGTCTTGAGGACCGGAGGTGGATCTCTGATCTGAATATTTTGAATAAAATAGGGAATGGTTTGGTGGGTCAACTGCTGAGTTGCTTGATTTTCCGTGTTCCGACAAGATATGTGCGCATCCTTCAATTCTTTACAACACCCTTAACTAATAATAATGATAGATAGATAGATAAAAGGTTTATTGCAAAAAAAAAACATGTAATGTATCACATAACAGTCCACTCATCAAAAATGTGTAAAAATTACAACGAAGTCTGTGCTTACTTGGAAATCTTCAATAGCACCATACAAGCATTCAAAAAATCTAAGCGTAACATAAAACATTAAAGTAACCTGTGTAACTTAATTTTTCTTTTATTAGACAATTTAATTATTCTTTGTAAAACTTTCTACCTTGTGTTGTGATTGCTGTGTACAATTTTAAAAGGATCCCAGATTCATAGTGCTATGCTGTTAAAGTTTTTTTAATTATGTTTATAATCTGTTATTGTACCTTGTTGAATAATAAATATAAAGTATGGATTTGACAGGTCATTTCGTACCGAAATGACATTTCTGAAACGAATTCGAACTCGATGTCAGTCTCAAGTGCTGATTACAAATACGGGCCTAAGTAAGTAGGTAAGTACACTGATTTGAGAAGTCGCTACCAATCCTTTGTTTTGGACGTTTACGCTCTGCCTACCACCCCATTTGTGATAAAGGCGTGATTATATGTATGTATGTATGTATGTATGTACCACTCCTTTACCTTCTACTTGAGTAAGTATGAATGTCTCACTCTCACTTGAATCTTCCATTGATGAAAGGGACAACCAATCGGTAATGGTCTCACGTACTCGATATTTTTCCAAGGAGGAATGTGTAACACCCCTCATTCATTTTCACCCTTTTGTTCTCTCTGAAATATTAGTTTGACTGTGGGTAGGAGTAGAGTAGGGTTGAAATAATGATATCGCTGGAAAGGTTGAATTGCTAATGAACTTATATTACGGGTAGGTTATTATTAGGTATTAAGTTATGCCTCATAGATAGATAAGTTTCTTGTTCTATATAAATTCAATAATATAAATCATCTCCCTAGCCTTATCCCGTATCTCACGGGGTTGGCTTCCTAATCTAAGGGATTTAACGAGGGTACTGGTTTTTACACATAGCGACTGCTATCTGACCTCCGCAACCCAGAAGGGAAACCAGACCCAATCCTAGATAAGGTCAGAGTTTTCAAGCCGCCAATGCTTAGCACTGGCCTCTAATATGACTTAACGACTAATATCTACGGTATTAAACGATATTAACTTGGACCAACGGCTTAACGTGCCTTTCGAGGCACGAAAAAAGCACCGAATAAACGTACATATGTAATTCGAAATCCGAAAAACACATTGGTATGTCATGGGATTCGAACCACGACCTCCCGCTCAGGAGGCAGCGGCCCTATCCACTACACCACCGGGCTCTCTAAGTTCTATAATATAAATATAAGAAAGAAATGCCCATCATCATTTTAGAAATGTAAAGAAATGGTAAATAATACTGAAATTTTTTCTTACAGTCGACTAAAATAATTCTTTAGCTAGATAGGTACATAAGGAAGTGTTATAAAATAACTTTATAAAGTTCTAGAATTCTTTCCATATGTACTTATTTTATTTTATCTAGCCTATAACATCAAAACGTCTATTATTTTTCTAAAATATGCTGAGTTTTATTGAAAACTAGTCTAGCTTAGATCACTATTCTGAATACACGTTGGCGGCGTCAATTTTAAACTCTAATAGAAACCCGTCTTCCCTTTGAGACTCTTTCACGCCACACTCTGCGCTTGAATTATTCATATTGACGGTAAATATCTATGAAATCGAACGTTGAAGGTGAATACGATAGACAGAGTTCATGTGAGTGACCTTAAAATATTTCAATATTCATTATTTACAGCGCCTTTTTATTTTGAAAAACATACATACAACAACGCACCTAGGCAGTATAACAAATCAGTACCGAAAATCAAATAGGTAGGTAGTCAATTAATTTAAAAGATTCAAGTATGATTTAAGTTCTTCCATGCTGTAGTGGGAGCGAGAGAAAAACAAAGAATGTGCGAGCTGCATTTCCTCCCGGGCATGCTGTTAAAACAAGCTAAGGGATCCGAGGGTTTCTGTTGTTTGCAATTTCGGCGATGGGCTGACAACCTGTCACTACAGTAATATACCTACAAATCTATCTTAAATAACCCTCAAAATTTTGTTAGACGTGGCGAAACGACCTTTGCTAAGGGCATTTACGCTCTGCCTACCCCATAAGAGATAAAAGGCATGATTATATGTAAAAAACTAATTATTTTATAAAATTCTAGAGCCATCATCGTATTTTTTTAATGTGCTTAGTTTTATTGAAAACTAGTCTAGCTTAGATCACTATTCTGAACACACGTTGGCGGCGTCAATTTTAAACTCTAATAGAAACCCGTCATCCCTTTGAGACTGTTTCACACCACACTCTGCACCTAAATTATTCATATTGACAGTAAATATCTATGAAATCGAACAGTGAAAATAAATACGATAGATAGAGTTCATGTGATTTCAGTATATTCAGATGAGATTTCAGTATGCATTTTTTACAACGTCTTTTTATTTTGAAAACATACCGGGTATAAGAGACAGCGTCCCGCAAACTGATAGGGGTTGCTCAGTCGACGATATTTAACAACATACATACATATAGTCACGCCTTTATCCCTTATGGGGTAGGCAGAGCGTAAACGACCTAAACAAAGGTTGTTCCGCCACGTCTGACAAAGTTTTGAGGGTTATTTAGGATAGAGTAGGTAAGTTGCTGTAGTGACAAGTCGTCAGCCCATCGCCTAAATTACAATATACTGAAACCTCGGATCTCTTAGCTGGTTTCTACAGCATGCCCGGGAGGAAAAGCAGCTGGCACACTCTATGTTTTTCTCTCACTCCCAGTCCAGCATGGAAGTTCATAAAGGCGTGATTATATGTATGTATGTATGGAAAAAGACAAGGCTCTTAATGAGGATTGTAAAGAACATAACAATAATGAATGAAAATAAAGGGTGGTAGAGAGGGACAAGTGAATGCGGGTTGGCTGGAGGCCATCAATCTTAGGAGACACGGGGGTCCACTTCCGAACTCTTGTTATACTTTTTAAACAAAACCGTGATGAATGGTCGGACGTGATATAAAATAAATAACAGCGTACAGTATGGGGCCATTAATATTGCTCGCAAAGCGTAAAATTGCGACATTAAAGTAGACTGAACTTATTCATTCGTTTATTTACTTTGCCGATGAACAAAATGTTATGGTCCATTAGTATACGCCGTATTTATTTAAATTGTATATGTAGAGTTAGTACTACATGATAGGTACAAGATCGATGTGTGATATCGATATGATATGATAGCCTGTTAGGTACATTTTCTAAAAAACTCAAATTAAAACTCATGTCATGTGAAACATCATACATACATAAAAATCACGTCTTTATCTCTAATGGGGTAGGCAGAGCGTAAACGACCTAAACAAAGGTCGTTCCGTGATAAAGTTTTGAGGGTTATTTAAGATAGATTGGTAGGTATATTGCTGTAGTGACAGGTTGTCAGCCCATCGCCTATATTGCAATATACAGAAACCCTCGGATCCCTTACAGCATGCCCGGGAGGAAATGCAGCTAGCATATTCTAAGTTTTTCTCTCGTTCCCAGTCTAGAATGGAAGAAATGTGAAACAAAAGAAAATTAAATACAGAATGTTAAAGTGTCATATTTATTTGATTAATAATTTAGTAACTTCATCGTACGTTTTATGACAAACCGAATTGATTTGACAGCTTTTACAACTTTAATAATCTTTAAATTCCTATTCAGTTTAAATCCAAAACGAAATACAAATTGGCAGCAGTGAGAAGGAATTATTATTTCCTCAACTTTGTTAATAATTCAACAATTTAATTTCCTTTGCGGTTGATTGAATCGGTGCGAGGTGTAGAGGGGTGGAGGGGAAGACCCCTCAGGGGTGAATGGACGGTTCTTTCACTCAGATATCCGTTTTATACAGCAAAGTTACATTGTAACATGATTACTCTCATTTAGGAAGATCGTATCGTGTCTTTGGCTTTGAACTGAAAAGCGCTTTAATAAGCTGTTTAGTTTTGCTTTAATTGAAGTTCGGAGTAGGAAGGCTTCATTATTCACTAAATGCATATCTGCATAAAATCACACCTAATTTATTTTCGTAAACAGCCCAGTAAAAACCCGTTACTTCAGATAGCATTGTGTGTATGTTATGTGGTATGTCTGTATTGACACTCTGTGATATAACGTATTGTCTACTACCCATTGTAAAAAAATGCTATTTTTTTTAGAGGAATCTGAGAAAGATTACTAACTTTGATTACTATCAATGACGCTGATACAGAGTATAGTGAAGTAATAATGTTTACCAATGAAATCCACAGAGTACGCAAAGCACTCTGGTCAACACTATCTGATTAACATCGCAGCGCAGACTGATCCCAGAGGTATTGCTGTTTCGGAGAAGCCCTATGGAAGTAGTCCTTTGTATAGAGCTTTGCACTGAAGTAATACGGTAAATTGTAGTAGGAAGCGGTGCTTTAAGTTTGTCTTCTAATTGGCTGTATTTGTAATTGGAATGATTACTGTACCATCACTTTAAAATGAAATATGAATATATTAGTCAAGTAAGAATTTGAAGGGATTCGAGGGTTACAGTGTATTGTAATTTAGGCGATGGGCTGACAACCTGTCACTACAGCAATACACATTACAATCTAAAATTGCCCTCAATTTATGTCAGACGTGGCGAAAGCGCCTTTTAGGAGGCGTATTACGCTCTGCCTACCCCGTAAGGGATAAAGGCGTGATTTTATGTATGTATGTATGTAAGAATTTGAAGAAAGAAAGGCAATATTGTTTCACCCACTGATTTGAGAAGTCACTGCCGAGATCCCAACGCTATTTACTTTTCTGTGGCTTCACCAAGTATTTCTCATGAAACTCATGAATTATGATAAATCAATAAAAAATTATGACTCTGTTAACGGTACGAGCATTGAGTATCACTGACCAAGTGCGGATTTGTTCGCTGAGCCGTGACTCAAGCGAACTATTGTCAAGCAAAAGGCTACATTTTTCTATTAGGCACCTATATCTATCAATTTCTAGGATTTTGTTCTGTTTGGATCAAATTTGAGGATTGGGGTAAAACTTTTAATAAAAAAAAATAAAAAATAAAAAAAATATCTTTATTTCAGGCTTATCACCCATATTTTTACAATAAAAAAACAAACAAACACACATTCACTCATATTATAACATAAAATTTAAGCAGCATTTATTTAGAATATTTCCAATTATAACTGAAGTAGGTATTTCACACGGACATCCCTCATTTGAATAGTAAATTTTCTGCCATTCAGGTTCCAGAATTAATTTCATGTAAAATGTAACGTCATCCAATCTCAATAAATGAATGCAAATGCGATTCGTGCGAATAGAATGAGCGTTGCATTTCCGCGGGTCGGAGATTTACACGCAGGCGCATTCTAAGCTAGAGTCTTACTTCAGTGTACAATGCGTGTTTGATAACTTTTATTTTACTATAAAATAATAAAATATAAAACGTTTATTTGCCATAAAAGTATTAAAAAACACAATCCTGGACTTCTTAGCGAGTGGATTCTTGAGTCGAATGACCCAATGAACCCTGGTGTCAGAGTTTTGAAACCGCCTAGTAGCACAGCTATTAGGCCTCTGACGTGGTTTGAGTAACGACCACTATCAAAGGCAGCGACCGGGACCGACGGCTTAGCGTGCCCTCCGAAGGAATTCTTTTTCTTTTCGGACAATCAGGTGATTTAGTCTGCAATGTCCTAACCAAACTGGGGAAAAACTCACACAGTGATAAAATGAAAAATATCAAGTTTGTCCCCCCCCCTGGAAATCCAACCCAGGACTTCTGGATCGTAAGCCCATGGCTCTGACCACTAGACCACGGAGGTAGTTACCTGGACTGAAATTGATAAAAAAAGATCGAATTTACCAGCAGCCTCCCCTTTCCTGGTATAATGTAAGATCCAGTTGAAGGACCAGAGGGTTGGACGATAGGCTGACTATGTACTTGTCAATACAGCTACGAGTATTTCTATCTTAAATGAAGATTAATGTTTGTCAGACGAGGAGAAATCGGCTTTTACTTAGCTTTTTTTACCTATTACTTCTTGGATGGATCGCGTGTCCAATCTACCATGCTGGATTAGGAGCGAGTGAAAAACAAAGAATGTGCCAGCTGCATTTCTTCCCGGGCATACTGTAAAAACCAGCTAAGGGATCCAAAGGTTTCAGTATATTGCAATTTAGGCGATGGGCTGACAACCTGTCACTACAGCAATATACCTACAGTTCCATTTTAAATAACCCTTAAAATTTTGTTAGATGTGGCGGAACGACCTTTATTTAGGTCGTTTTTGCTCCACCTACCACATTAGGGATAAGGGCTTGAGTGTTTCTAGAGTGATATTATTATGTGTGGTGATAATGACATGGTTCTCTCAGGTTACTCCATGAATGTCGTCACTATCTGAAACATTCAGTATGAGTGGCGAGGAACAACACATATTCAGTGAAACACAATTTTCCTGATGCATATTGTCACGTTTCAGTCTACACTGACTCTTGTATTGGGATATGAACTGTACACGGATCTAAACCGAACTAGTATAGTTGTTTAATTGGTGCATGGTAACATGGGAAAACTTAATAAAAAATATAAAGTAAATTGTTATATGGATGATGAATAAGATCTCTGTAGACTCACCATCCCACTTACACTACCACTGGTGGTATGGTGGGAATAAGACCATACCACCCTTTACCTTGATGATGATAAGATATTTTACTTAAGCGGTGGTTGGCTTCGCAAATGGCCACTTGGCTTACCATAATTCCATCGGAGATAAGACCACCGTTTAGGCTTCAGGGAGAACTTGTTTCTTCTCTGACCTAGTCTGACCCTAACTAGACTGAAGAGAGACTCGAAAAAATAATGATATATTAATCACAATATCTTCGCAGAGATTTAATCTTAAAAATACAGGTGAGTTCCTCATGTTACCTAAATAATATTGTACTCAAATAGACACAGCAACGAAGCAAGTACAAATACGTTGGACAGGTACGAAAGCCCGATAAGCTTTTCCTGGATTTTCGTATGTGAGTGAATAGCGTCCGCCGATATCACCGGAGGTCCAAAATAAGTTTCAAAAACACAAACAAGCCTTTGTGACCGTACTTCATTTATACGCTCGGTCCGTGTTCGGCGAAATCGTAAATGTAAATATTCCTGCAGCGGGTTTGCTTTTAGAAAGTTCATACGTTTTCAGGTAAATAAAACATGCTATACAGTTATATGGTACTTTAAGCACCCGCCTTGTGAAGGAGGTAAAACAAGGCGACGCTTCGACAGGAACAATAAGGTGAAGGCATGACGGAGGGTAGCTACAGTCGTCTATAAGGGAACAGTTATACGGCAAGAATAACCTTTTTCTCTTTGAAATAAGATCCGGGGAAGTCGGAATCGGTTCTCCAGTCGACTGTACGTCTGCCCTCTCGACGTTTTACGATTGCTCGTAAATTCGACACGTGACAAAAGGTGTCGGAATAATCACCTTTTCTAGAGATCGTTTTTAGTTTGACCTACATCGCAGTTGAAGCAATTTAATTTCATCGAAAAGTTTCTTTTTTGCTCATAAATATGAAGGTAACTATGCATCTGTCTCATTACCTGGTTAAGTTGTTTTTGGCTGCCCACGATACAGGCAAGACCTAGGCTCGTATTTATGAAGCGATATCAAACTTGAGAGTGATATTAAGTATGGATTTGACAGGCCAGTTTGTACTGAAATGACATTTCCGATACGAACTTAAACTCGCTGCCACTCATGAGGGCTGATTACAAATACGGCCCCTAGTGTGGGAGCCACTGCTTTGCTTTACTGTTTTTGTTACGTAGTTAAGTACTGCTAAAATATATGTATAACTTTTACTTCTTTTAGCATGATATATGTAACAACACTTTTTAATAAACTATTTGTATAGCTGAAATATGTCTTTGGGGGATTGATGTATGTAACAATACTTGTACTCGTTATACAATAATTTTCGTTTATTCACATAGCATCTTTAAACCTAAACCGATTGGTGAATAAACGAAAATTATTGTGAAACGAGTACAAGTGTTGTTACATACATCAATCGCTCAAAAGTGATTATGGCGTTTCACAATCGCAAGTATAAATAATGAAATATTTCTATCCATCTGTAATTTCTTGATCACGCACTTAATATTTATGACAAATAACTACGTAGATAGTTCGTATTTTGAAGATAGACTAGGCATGACTGAATTCGATGTAATGCAGTTTGAAACTGCTTTATAGTTTGGAGTTGATAAACTTGTCAGTGTGTAACAAATCGAATTATTAGATTACGTTACAGCCATAAATTAATTTGCGGTTTCGCTTCAGGCAATCACGTATTGAATACGCAACACGATCTCGGTAACCTGCTCATGTTTCAAAGCCAACTGAGGGCTCAGGGCTTCACTGGTAATGACGTTTGATTTAGCTTTGTGACGACAAATAATACCACAGTCAACGAGGGTCATTTTGTATTAAGGTCCCTGTAAAAAATATTTCGATCCAAAATTGGTTAAATGATAAATGGAAGTAATCGTAAATTAATTTGAGGTTTCGCCTGAGTCAATCACGTATTGAATACGCAACACGATCTCGGTAACCTGCTCAGGTTTCAAAACCAACTGAGGGCTCAGGGTTTCACTGGTAACGACGTTTGATTTAGCTTTGTGACGACATATAATACCACAGTCAATGAGGGTCATTTTTGTATTAAGGTCCCTGTAGAAAATATTTCGATTCAAAAATGGTTAAATAATAAATGGAAGTAAACGTAAATTAATTTGAGGTTTCGCTTCAGGCAATCACATATTGAATACGCAACACGATCTCGGTAACCTGCTCGGGTTTCAAAGCCAACTGAGGGCTCAGGGCTTCAATGGTAACGACGTTTGATTTAGCTTTGTGACGACATATAATACCACAGCCAATGAAGACCATTTTTGCATTAAGGTCCCTGTAAAAAATATTTCGTTCCAAAATTGGTTAAATGATAAATGGAAGTAAACGTAAATTGATTTGAGGTTTCGCTTCAGGCAATCACATATTGAATACGCAACACGATCTCGGTAACCTGCTCAGGTTTCAAAGCCAACTGAGAACTCAGGGCTTCACTGGTAACGACGTGATTTGGTTTTGTGTCGACATAGTATACCACAGTCGATGAGGGTATTTTAGTATCAAAAACTCTGACGAAAGTCCTGCGTCCCTTATTTCATTCTTATTTAGACACTATAATATCCCACGGCAATCTTGGACTTTTTCCGGTCATGACTGGCTGAAGGCGACCAGTTCTATCTGCGTTTGTGTCTGCCACGCTGGCTTCTCTCAGTCGGTCTACTACTACGTCCCTAAAATTAGTAAAATGATAATAAAAAAGTCATCTGTTTTAAATTATAGTACATCCGAAGTCTACTTTATTTACTTTATCACCCCGTAAATTTCAGCGACCTACAAATTTTGTTAGGGTCACCTTCTTCATCGATTGGAGTATCACGTGCGGCAAACGCACCGGGAGTAAAGTGTAACAAGAAGTCTCAGGAGACAGACGAAGTAATAACGTTTGACTTCAATGTCGCAGCCCAAGTGCTTCAAAGTCACGTATGTAATGGATCAACGTACACACTATAGAGTGCTATAGTGTTGTATAGGGTCTAAATATTTAGTCTCATTTACAGAAAATATTTACATACACATACATACATAAATCACGCCTTTATCCCTTACAGGGTAGGCAGAGCGTTTAACGCCTCGTAAAAGGCGCTTTCGCCACGTCTGACAAAAATTGATGGCAATTTTAGATTGTAATATGTATTGCTATAGTGACAGGTTGTCAGCCCATCGCCTAAATTACAAAACACTGTAACCCTCGAGTCCATTTTGCTGACTTGAACAGCATGCCCGGAAGGAAGGGCAGCTGGAACATTTTATGTTTTTCTATCTCTCACAGTCCAGCATGGAAGTAAAATATTTTGTATAGGTAAATGGGATAACGTGGAGAAAAGTCATCTTTTGTTCCGTTCTAGGTTTGCAGATGATTCAATCAAGTCAAAATTTTCTCATATGGATTACGAATCTTCAATTATTTCTTAATTGTTACGTATCTGAGGTTTTCACTTACTTCCAGTCAAAAATAATTATTTTACAAAACCAATCTGGTACGATGTTAAGTTACGTTAATAAAAGAAACGAAAAGGAATACTTTTATATTCCGAACCCAAACTTCTGTTTATATAAAAGTAAAAAATTGGATCTTACCCCTTTGTTAGATAAGTAACGAAATCGCCTAGAGCTCTTACCAAGCCGAACCTTGAAAAGGGCAGAAAGGACAAAGTTTTCTATACAATACGTAAGAAATGGGTATCATAGTACAAGTGGGGGCGTGCACTGACTTGTAAATAAGAGGCGGTGTAGCGCACGTCTGCAACGTTGTGTACGTAACAAAGTCGTCTGCAATTTGTCTCGCGGCTCCGGCGCTGTGATTGAAATTCTTACCGCTCCTTCTTTCAGTAACAAAATATATAATACATACATATAATCACGCTTATATCCCTAATGGGGTAGTAAGAGCGTAAACGACCTAAACAAAGGTCGTTCCACCACGTCTGACAAGTTTTGAGGGTTATTTAAGATAGATTTGTAGGTATATTGCTGTAGTGACAGGTTGTCAGCCCATCGCCTAAATTACAATATACTGTAACCCTCGAACCCTTAGCTGGTTTTTACAGCATGCCCGGGAAGAAATGCAGCTGGCACATTCTAAGTTTTTTCTCGCTCCCAGGCCAGCATGGAAGATAGAGAAGAATATATAATGGTACTACATACTTCAGTCCCTGTGAGCGTGACGTCATGCCACCTGGTATTCAGTACCGACACTAGCTGGTAGTCTTCTAATAAGTTGATCGCACTTTAGTAAAAATAAATCTGTTTAACCTATACCATCTTTTACAATACATACATACATATAATCACGCCTTTATCCCTGATGGGGTAGGCAGAGCGTATACGACCTAAACGAAAGGTCGTTCCGCCACGACTGACAAAGTTTTGAGGGTTATTTAAGGTAGACTTGTAGGTATATTGCTGTAGTGACAGGTTGTGAGCCCATCGCCTAAATTACAATGTACAGAAACCCTCGGATCCCTTAGCTGATTTTTACAGCATGCCCGGGAGGAAATGCAGCTGAAATATTCTAAGTTTTTCTTTCGCTCCCAGTCCAGCATGGAAGTTTTACAATAAGTTATTAATATCCACCACCATTGCTAATAGGTATTATCATTCTTATTATTATTTTCTTCCGTGCTGGACTGGGAGCGAGAGAAAACCATAGAATGTGCCAGGTGCATTTCCTCCCGGGCATGCTGTAAAAATCAGCTAAGGGATTCGAGGGTTTCAGTATGGGCTGACAACCTGTCACAGCAATATACCTAAAATTCTATCTTAAATAACCCTCAAAACTTTGTCAGACGTGGCGGAACGAGTTTTGTTTAGGTCGTTTACGCTCTGCCTACCCCATTAGGGCTAAAGGCGTGACTATATGTATGTATGTATGTTTCTAATATTATATCAAAGAGTTGATTTTCCATTCGAACCAGATATTTTTTTAATTTTTGCGATATTGTACAGAATTTTGATAATCTTATCATTGCATTTTATATCTCAGCTTTTAACAGCATCGTAGCGTATCGTAGCCAGTGTCTACGCCGTGACTTTGCTTTCTACGGCGTAGCGATACTTCTTCAAAATAAGAGTACCATAATATTTGTGCAGGTAAGTAAATAAAAGTTGTTTACTCTTTACGAAATTAAAAGGCTAGGAGTAAATAAAACGACTTTACTTAATTAAAATAGGATGCTTCATTGAACGCGACGAAGTTCGCAGGAAGAGAAAAATAAAATATCAACGCAGACTCGAAACGGGACAAAGGTTAACAGGGTTATTTCCATTAGCGACTCCGCTTCCCGGAACAACGGGAACTTTGGAACTGGCCGAACAGTAATAAATAATTTACAAACGCGGTCATGTGAAAGGGGATGCTCTTCGGGCCGCGAGGTGGTTAGCTATTTGAATTGCTAATGATTTCCCGAATAACTTGGAGCCGCGAGCACATTAGCAGCAGAGGCTGGATACATCGCCCCTGGCTGCTCAGCTGGTCAGCCTTCGAGACAATAAGTCACGGATATTACCACTGCTCTCGACACCACGTAGTTCCATGTGAGAGATGACATCTGAATAACTTGGAGCCGCGAGCACATTAGCAGCAGAGGCTGGATACATCGCCCCTGGCTGCTCAGCTGGTCAGCCTTCGAGACAATAAGTCACGGATATCACCACTGCTCTCGACACCACATAGTTCCTTGTGAGAGATGACATCTGAATAACTTGGAGCCGCGAGCACATTAGCAGCAGAGGCTGGATACATCGCCCCTGGCTGCTCAGTTGGTCAGCCTTCGAGACAATAAGTCACGGATATCACCACTGCTCTCGACACCACATAGTTCCTTGTGAGAGATGACATCTGCATAACTTGGAGCCGTGAGCATATTAGCAGCAGATAGCTGGATACATCGGCACTGGCTGCTCAGCTGGTCAGTCTTCGAGACAATAAGTCACGGATATCAGCACTGCTCTCGACACCACATAGTTCCTTGTGAGAGATGACATCAGAATAACTTGGAGCCGTGAGCATATTAGCAGCAGATAGCTGGATACATTGCCCCTGGCTGCGCATCTGGTCAGCCTTCGAGACAATAAATCACGGATATTACCACTGCTCTTGACATCACATAGTTCCTTGTGAGAGATGACATCTGAATAACTTGGAGCCGTGAGCATATTAGCTGCAGAGGCTGGATACATCGCCCCTGGCTGCCCAGCTGGTCAGCCTTCGAGCCAATAAGTCACGGATATTATCACTGCTCTCGACACCACATAGTTCCTTGTGAGAGATGAAATCTGAATAACTTGGAGCCGTGAGCATATTAGCCGCAGAGGCTGGATACATCGCCCCTGGCTGCTCAGCTGGTCAGCCTTCGAGACAATAAGTCACGGATATTACCACTGCTCTCGACACCACATAGTTCCTTGTGAGAGATGAAATCTGAATAACTTGGAGCCGTGAGCATATTAGCCGCAGAGGCTGGATACATCGCCACTGGCTGCTCAGCTGGTCAGCCTTCGAGACAATAAGTCACGGATATTACCACTGGTCGTGACACCACATTTTATGTGAGAGATGACATCTGAATCCCGATTCCGATTTGACCCGTCCTTCCGTCCAATGGTGAGGAAACGAAGGACACTGTTTCAAAAAAAATATTTTTGGTCCCCTAGTGTATATTTTTACATCATTATTAAATCATGCAACATTGTTATCGGACCAATTAAAAGGAAAATGCATTTTGTATCGCCATATAATTGATGTTTACGTTACGTTATTCTGAATTTATTGTGACATTTTAAATTAATGGTTCAGTCGTATCGTATAGTATTATGGAAAGAAACATTATTTTAACGGTAGTGAATTTAATACATAGACTATACTGTGAAAATAATTATTGAAAAAACTTAAGGGTTTGAAACTAGATAGATAGATAAATCGTTTATTTCATTGCTACAGACACATACATGAACAAAGGCTTTAGTTCGAAATGACAAGAGAATTCTATTTAACGATAGGCCCTGATAATAGGGCATGTATGTGTGCTGCAGCAGTGCAAAAGGCCATAGCTCAGCGTCTATATTCGCTTTTGGGTGCCCCCAAAAGCAAATATAGTCTTCTCCTTAAGTTCAACGTGGATACGGTAACCAGCCAAAACTATAAATACAATAGTAAATAAATTAGTCAATTTAAGGTAAATTAAAATATAAAATAAATTGTAAATATTATCATTACTTCAATAAAAACAGATCATTAATAAAATAAAAATATTGTTATATAGAATAATGCAATGAAATTGATTTGTAATAAAACTACTAATGAGACTAAACAACTTTCCCCGAGAAAACATAGGTCACACTGCGGCGAGTCATTATCCTTTGCATAGCAGTGGGATCTATTTAATTCAAATCATATATTTCAGAGATAAGGTAATAATAATAGTTAGGTGGAGCAAGGACAACTTTTTATAAAGCTGTTTCGTGTTTTGCGGAGGGAGGGGATCCACGTCCTAGTGGTCCACTCCGGGCAACGGCAACACAAGCTTGCCTGTGAATAAGTCCGATTGAACGATCCCTACAAATAAAAGCGGTAGTAGGCTCTGCAAGGGGCCGCCTGGCTCGCGACCCTCTCATCGGATTCCGGCGCCAAACAGCTTGCTGTGTTCCGTCGGTGCGTGCCATAACAGTCTTCTGGGTGAGCTCGCTCCATCGTCGACTCTGTCACGGTCATCCTTGACCAAGAATGACCTTGTCTAGAAATACCTTGACCTGTGACCTTGCCTTGAAGTAACTTGTCTAGAGTGTAGATTTTCTATTTGGAAATAAATGATTTGACTTTGACTTTTGACTTAGAGCAAACCCATAAAAATAAAATAAAAAGCTGTTGACACTCTGTATACCCCGTGGATTACTTGATTTTATTTATGTTATAAGTTTATGAGTATAAAATAGACATAGGTTTTGGTGATACCCAGTGACGTGTTAATGTGAATGGCGGCAAACAAGCGCGCGGTGGCGCTGGCGTCGCGGCGGTCGTGTTCGTAATTAATTGCAAATAGTGTCGCTGTCCCGCGAACTGTTTAGTGTTACTATAAAACGTTTTAGTGGTGTAATCTATGGCACTTGTGGTCTCTTGGGCCATAAATCTGTATATATTGTACCGACCGAAACAAACTATTGTTTATGAGGTATTTGCCATAATCTCCATGTTTGGCAGGCAATGCTGCAAAGGACTTTAAGCTTTTAGCTCTAAATTTCAGCATACCGAGTCTTTTTTGGGACTAGACCTTTAAATATTTTGTCATTTTAAAAAGCCTTTAGCCCTGAAAAAGCCTATAGATTTTTTAAAGTAGTAGGCTTATAGGGACTGGAGTAACAGTTTAGCCTAGCCGCAAGGACTAATTGGCTTTATAGGATTTTAGCCTACTAGGCTTTTTATTTAACAGTCTACTTTTAAAATAAGGGCTAAAAGTCCTTTACAGCACTATTGGCAGGCGTCTTGGCAAGTGCAATATTAAAAGTTACATTTACAGGGACTGTTGTTGCCTATTCTCTGGATATATCTCTTACTTGGCTCTTACAACATCCGCGGGAAGGTAAGGGGCAGCTAGGGAAGCTATGAGGCTATATTCCGTTTTTTTAAGATTGCATAACCGAAAAAGATGTCCTAAAAACAACCTGTAACTATTTTGAAAGCCAGGCTTTGAATTCATAACATTATTTAGAGTTTACTTTTGTACTATACTTTAAAAAAAGTTAAATCCTTTAATTAGAACAATACTTAAATTACGTAACGCGTGATTAAAGCTAGTTGATAAATACAAGCCTGTGGTCATTCATTAGCGTGCTAATTACGTTGCAAACTGTTGGGCAATACTGAAATGGAATATTTTAATTGAAAATCCTGGCGCATGTTGTCTGCCCGTCGGCCATACAGTGCACCATAATGGTGTAATGTGTAATACAATCCTTTTGGTCTGATCTGAACATTGTGTCGGTTTATTAACCACCTAACTACAGGGTAATTTTAAAATTTAAAACCGGTACGCAAAAATTATATGATAAGTCTTGCTTAAATGACAAAATTGAAGAACTTTCACAAAGAAAAATTTCTAGTTCCAGTTCGACTAGGAATGAAATAATTTGACAACCCGGTTGTTCCAGTTCGACTAGGATCGAATTAATTTGACAACCCGGTTGTTCCAGTCCGACTAGGATCGAACTAATTTGACAAACCGGTTGTTCTAGTCCGACTAGGATCGCATTAATTTGACAACCCGGTTGTTCCAGTCCGACTAGGATTGCATTAATTTGACAACCCGGTTGTTCCAGTTCGACTAGGATCGAATTAATTTGACAACCCGGTTGTTCCAGTCCGACTAGGATCGAACTAATTTGACAAACCGGTTGTTCCAGTCCGACTAGGATCGCATTAATTTGACAACCCGGTTGTTCCAGTTCGACTAGGATCGAATTAATTTGACAACCCGGTGGTTCCAGTCCGACTAGGATCGCATTTATTTGACAACCCGGTTGTTCCAGTCCGACTAGGATCGCATTAATTTGACAACCCGGTGGTTCCAGTCCGACTAGGATCGCATTAATTTGACAACCCGGTTGTTCCAGTCCGACTAGGATCGCATTAATTTGACAACCCGGTTGTTCCAGTCCGACTAGGATCGAATTAATTTGACAAACCGGTTGTTCTAGTCCGACTAGGATCGCATTAATTTGACAACCCGGTTGTTCCAGTCCGACTAGGATTGCATTAATTTGACAACCCGGTTGTTCTAGTCCGACTAGGATCGCATTAATTTGACAACCCGGTTGTTCCAGTCCGACTAGGATTGCATTAATTTGACAACCCGGTTGTTCCAGTTCGACTAGGATCGAAATAATTTGACAACCCGGTTGTTCCAGTTCGACTAGGATCGAATTAATTTGACAACCCGGTTGTTCCAGTCCGACTAGGATCGAACTAATTTGACAAACCGGTTGTTCCAGTCCGACTAGGATCGCATTAATTTGACAACCCGGTTGTTCCAGTTCGACTAGGATCGAAATAATTTGACAACCCGGTTGTTCCAGTTCGACTAGGATCGAATTAATTTGACAACCCGGTTGTTCCAGTCCGACTAGGATCGAACTAATTTGACAAACCGGTTGTTCCAGTCCGACTAGGATCGCATTAATTTGACAACCCGGTTGTTCCAGTTCGACTAGGATCGAATTAATTTGACAACCCGGTGGTTCCAGTCCGACTAGGATTGCATTAATTTGACAACCCGGTTGTTCCAGTTCGACTAGGATCGAAATAATTTGACAACCCGGTTGTTCCAGTTCGACTAGGATCGAATTAATTTGACAACCCGGTTGTTCCAGTCCGACTAGGATCGAACTAATTTGACAAACCGGTTGTTCCAGTCCGACTAGGATCGCATTAATTTGACAACCCGGTTGTTCCAGTTCGACTAGGATCGAATTAATTTGACAACCCGGTGGTTCCAGTCCGACTAGGATCGCATTTATTTGACAACCCGGTTGTTCCAGTCCGACTAGGATCGCATTAATTTGACAACCCGGTGGTTCCAGTCCGACTAGGATCGCATTAATTTGACAACCCGGTTGTTCCAGTCCGACTAGGATCGCATTAATTTGACAACCCGGTTGTTCCAGTTCAAATAGGATCGAATTAATTTGACAACCCGGTTGTTCCAGTCCGACTAGGATCGAACTAATTTGACAAACCGGTTGTTCCAGTCCGACTAGGATCGAACTAATTTGACAAACCGGTTGTTCTAGTCCGACTAGGATCGCATTAATTTGACAACCCGGTGGTTCCAGTCCGACTAGGATCGCATTTATTTGACAACCCGGTTGTTCCAGTCCGACTAGGATCGCATTAATTTGACAACCCGGTGGTTCCAGTCCGACTAGGATCGCATTAATTTGACAACCCGGTTGTTCCAGTCCGACTAGGATCGCATTAATTTGACAACCCGGTTGTTCCAGTTCAAATAGGATCGAATTAATTTGACAACCCGGTTGTTCCAGTCCGACTAGGATCGAACTAATTTGACAAACCGGTTGTTCTAGTCCGACTAGGATCGCATTAATTTGACAACCCGGTGGTTCCAGTCCGACTAGGATCGCATTAATTTGACAACCCGGTTGTTCCAGTCCGACTAGGATCGAAATAATTTGACAACCCGGTTGTTCCAGTTCAAATAGGATCGAATTAATTTGACAACCCGGTTGTTCCAGTCCGACTAGGATCGAACTAATTTGACAAACCGGTTGTTCTAGTCCGACTAGGGTCGCATTAATTTGACAACCCGGTTGTTCCAGTCCGACTAGGATTGCATTAATTTGACAACCCGGTTGTTCCAGTTCGACTAGGATCGAAATAATTTGACAACCCGGTTGTTCCAGTTCGACTAGGATCGAATTAATTTGACAACCCGGTTGTTCCAGTCCGACTAGGATCGAACTAATTTGACAAACCGGTTGTTCCAGTCCGACTAGGATCGCATTAATTTGACAACCCGGTTGTTCCAGTTCGACTAGGATCGAATTAATTTGACAACCCGGTGGTTCCAGTCCGACTAGGATCGCAATAATTTGACAACCCGGTTGTTCCAGTCCGACTAGGATCGAATTAATTTGACAAACCGGTTGTTCTAGTCCGACTAGGATCGCATTAATTTGACAACCCGGTTGTTCCAGTCCGACTAGGATTGCATTAATTTGACAACCCGGTTGTTCCAGTTCGACTAGGATCGAAATAATTTGACAACCCGGTTGTTCCAGTTCGACTAGGATCGAATTAATTTGACAACCCGGTTGTTCCAGTCCGACTAGGATCGAACTAATTTGACAAACCGGTTGTTCCAGTCCGACTAGGATCGCATTAATTTGACAACCCGGTTGTTCCAGTTCGACTAGGATCGCATTAATTTGACAACCCGGTTGTTCCAGTTCGACTAGAATCGAATTAATTTGACAACCCGGTTGTTCCAGTCCGACTAGGATCGCATTCATTTGACAACCCGGTTGTTCCAGTTCGACTAGGATCGAATTAATTTGACAACCCGGTGGTTCCAGTCCGACTAGGATCGCATTAATTTGACAACAAAGGTTGTAAGTTGTACAAATTCATTAATTCTATGTTTCTGAGGGTATACGTTGCGTTGTAGTAAGTCGTAGGTTCCTGACTGCTGTCCGCCCGCTGATCATGCAGTGCACCATCATCTACCTAGCCTTACCCTGCTATCTCACGGGGCGGCTACCTAATCTAGGGGATTGCACGAGGGTACTGGTTTTTACATAGAGCGACTGCCTTCTGACCTCTGCAACCAAGAAGGGAAAACCAGACCCAATCCTAGATTAGGTCAGAGTTTTTAAACCGCCAATGCTTAGCACTGGCCTCTGACATGGCTCAACGACTAATATCTACGGTATTAAACGATATTAACTGGGATCAACGGCTTAACGTGCCTACCAAAGCACGGAAAAAGCGCCGAATAAACGTACATATGCAATTCGAAAACTGAAAAACACATTGGTACGTGGTGGGGTTCGAACCAGGACCTCCCGCTCAGTAGGCAGGGGCCCTATCCACTACACCATCGGACTCTACAATACAATACAATACAATACAAATATTCTTTATTGCACATAAACAACACATTGTACAGGAACAAATATTACAAAACAAACAGAGTACAACTAGGCGGCCTTATTGCTAGGGTAGCAATTTCTGCCAGGCAACCTTTGGGTAAAGGAGTAGTTTTCTAATATTATGCGGGATAGTGCAGTTACTATTGTTATAAATTTAAATAGAATACACAGACAAAGTACTTATTAGTTACATAAATAAGAATAGGTACAATAGACTAATACATAAGTACAATTATAATATAATATGCTATAAGAGAGAGGAAAATGCAATATTTCAATCAGATGGGGAAGTGAGATTGTGAAAAAAAAAAAAACTAGATTGTATAATTAATACACAGTAGGTAATTACTTAACTCAATCAGGTGCTATGTAGGAGAATGTAGGTATTATGTTTTAACAAGATCTTTAAAAACCGCAATTGAGGGTGCCCGCTTGATTTCCACAGGTAAAGAATTCCACAATTTGATTGCTCTCACAGTAAAAGAGAAGAGAAAATGCACAAGAGACGCAAAAGTCTGTCTTGTGTGGAACCATATTTATAGTGAGATTTTCACTAGAGCGGAGATTACGAGCTAGGGTTGCAGAGTGGAAAACAAAACGGTCTTTTAGATAGGGAGGGGTATTAGGATAGGAAAGGATAGAGTACAGAAGAGAGAGAATGTGACAGTCCCTCCTACGGGCTATAGGCAGCCATTGAAGTTGTTGGCGGTAGTCTGACACATGATCATACTTCCGCAGACCAAAAATAAATCTAATACACAAATTTTGCAGACGCTCCATCTTGTTCAGCAGTTGAACAGTCCAAGTCCGGATAGCAGACATCTGCATAGTCCAGTTTTGGCAGTAAAAGAGATTGCGCTAAGGAGATTTTAGTTTTAGTCGGCAAAAGATTCCTAAGTCGCTTTAGTGAGGCATATGCGGCAAACACCTTCCTGCTAACCTCCGTGACATGAGTCTATATTAACCGGGACCAACGGCTTAACGTGCCTTCCGAAGCACGGAAAAAGCGCCGAATAAACGTACATATGAAATTCGAAAACCGAAAAACACATTGGTACGTTGTGGGATTCAAACCACGACCTCCCGCTCAGGAGGCAGCGGCTCTATCCACTACACCATCGGGCTTATCAATATTATATTATAGTCCTCAATAAAAGTGGTACTTCCGCAAAGCCCTGTTAACAATAAACACTTCTGGTCTGTACATTGTATTGCTTTGTTAAGTAGACGATCAACAAAATATTCTGTAGCCACTATTGGTGAAATGGTCCGAGCATTAAAATTCCGATCCAAGGGTCCTGGGCTTTGTTTATTATAGTGACACTCTGTTGATATTACCATGGAGAAATATAATTAACTAGATTGCTGTCAGCGGTGTCAACCGCTGCTAAATAAGTTTTCCCGTAGGAATAAAGTACGTTCGCACAGTAAAAAGTATTCTTTATTACAATAGGAAAAGAATTTTATTTTTATACCTATTGTTTATTCATTACAAACATTCACATAAATCTTAAAAACTAATACATAGTCCTTCAAAACTTAGAATGAGTCCAGTAGTTTTTGAGTTTATTCGTTACAAACATACACACACACACACAATAAAACACATCTGCCCTCTATATAATATTACTATAGATAGTATAGATAGATATACGTAGACTAGGCGCAAATATTACCTAGGTATAGCTTTACGGATTAGTTTTTATTGTGGTAAGCTGATAATATTATAATCGGCTTTGTGAGCTGATTTTATTACTGCTTACGGTGCAGGAGTAGACCTTTGATACGCCATCAGCTTCAATCTTGTTACAATATAAAGCATGTCTATTACAATTTGCCGTCAAATTAATCCAGGCCTTAAGACGACAATATACGGTCCATTACGATGCACTCAATCTATGGCCCACTTAAATTAGCAACGCTATATCGAGGCAGTATCGAGGAGGTAACAACAGAAGGCACTATTGTACTGGACCACTAGATAATTTACTGTAAGGGATTCAACTGTAGTCTGGGCCCCATCTTTAGTGGATATTACTAAGTATGTGAGCAAGGAATTAAAAGAATTTAAGTATCTCGAATTATCACTTCTTCTTCTGTCGAGTGGGTATCGAGTCTATCGACCCGATGAACCCTGGTGTCAGAGTTTTTAAACCACCTAGTAGCACAACTATCAGGCCTCTGACATGGTTTGAGTAACTACCACTATCAAAGACAGTGACCGGGACCGACGGCTTAACGTGCCCTCCGGAGCACGAAATGTTTTTCTTTTTCGGACAATCAGGTGATTCAGCCTGCAATGTCCTAACCAAACTGGGGAAAAATTCACAAAGTGATAAATTCTCAAATATCAACTTTGTGTTTCCCCCCTGGGAATCGAACCCAGGACCTCCGGATCAGGAGTCCATGGCACTAACCACTAGACCACGGAGGCAGTTATCACTGCTATTACCACTATTAATTAGACTTATATTTTATTTAAGTAGTTATCTTTAAATATACCAGCGTAGCGTAAGAAATAATAGCTTGCAAAATACGAACTTTCCCAAAATTCGGTATCTCACTAGAACTCGTTCCAAAATTCCAAATACTGTTTGGAAAGAAAAACGAACGGTCAGATTTTCCACGAAAAAGCGTACGCTGAGAGAGATCATTTGTTTTGTTGGTTTCATTATTTCCAATTAATCTGTAGTTTCTACATACATACATACTATCACGTCTGTATCCCTGATGGGGTAGGCAGAGCGTCAACGACCCAAACAAAGGTAATTTCGCCACGTCTGACAAGTTTTGAGGGTTCTTTAAGATAGATTGTATTTTGCTGTAGTGACAATTCATCGTCTAAATTACAATATTCTGCAACCCTCTAATCCCTGAGCTGGTTTTCACAGCATGCCCGGGAGGAAATGCAGCTGACGCATTCTATATCTTTCTATCGATCCCAGTCCAGCATGGAAAGACAAGTTTCTAGTGTAGAGAATATGACAACAGAAATTCCATATATAATTCAGTACTAGCATATTAAATAGACCAATTTTTGTGCTTCGAAAGGCATTTTAAGCCACCAAACTACTTGCTACTGTTATGTGTAGAGATTATTAAGCCAACAATAATGAATAGGAGGCTTAAAAACTGCTTTAATAAATCACACAACAGGATAGTACATACATATCACTGTTTCGTTCACGGATCGGTAGGTAGGTTCTTACTGGACTAAGTCCCGTATTGATGAACATTACTTGAGACTAACAGCTAGTTTGAGTTCGTTTCAGAAATGTAATATCAGTATAATATGGCCTGTCAAATCCATACTTAATATTGTTCTCAATTTTGAGATCGCTTTATAAATACGAGCCTAAGCTAAGCTTACCTAACCTACATAATTTTATGCAGTCCTACAACAGATTTGATTAGAATGTACGTACAGTGTGAATAAAATAATGGTCTGCCCACATTGTATATATAAAAAAAAAACGATATTTCACTTAACTGCTCCCATAAACAAGCATAATAATATCTTCTCGGATGTTAGCCACCTCGTTACGTAGACTTTATATTCAAACTTATTCAATATTTCGTCGCTTAAGAAAAATATAACGTTCTTTGAAAGTTTGGGTAAAAGTGCTTTGCCGGGGCAAGTTCGGATATTAGGGGCATTTTCGCGCTGATAAAACTATTAAAGCAGCGAAAGAGCGCTAAAAATGACTTTTACCGAATAATTTAGTACGATAATTAACCATCGCATAGTAGGTAAACAAAGTAATTGACATAAGAAATTACAAGGGTTTTTCTTATAAATGGGTTTTCTTCCATGCTGGCCTTGGAGCGAGAGAAAATCATAGAATGGGCCAGCTGCATATCCTCCCGGGCATGCTGTAAAAACCAGCTAAGGGATCCGAGGGTTTCAGTATATTGTAATTTAGGCGATGGGCTGACAACCTGTCACTACACCTATATACCTACAAATCTATCTTAAAACAACCCTCAAAACGTTGTCAGACCCCATTAGGGATAAAGGCGTGATTATTTGTATGGTTTGCTCTTGACTCTAGACACTTGGTCAGGAATGACCATGACAGAGTCGACCATGGAGCGAGCTCACCCAGAAGATGCCTGTTATGGCACTGGCAATCTCACGCACCGACGGAACACAGCAAGCTGTTAGGCGCCGGAGAGGGAGATCCTGTGAGAATAAGTACTCTCGGCATGATATTAATCCAGCCAGGACCTCATACTCACCTACCACACTGCTTAGCAGGCAGAATACGAGTGCAGTGAGCAACAGTATTCCCTGTAGGTAAATATAACATCTTGTAAGTACCTACTATACTCACAAGGAACGCTGCTGCTCATTCCCCACTTTTAATAATTTTTCAGGAAAAGTTGAAAAGTTCTTTTCGGACCCGGGACGAAACGGGAGCCATTTTATTTATAACGCTATCAAGGAAAATACGCATAGTCATAATTATAGTATTTCCAACTCAGTTTTAGAATAAAGATAAACAAAGTTTCAAGTCTTTTTATTCAAAAACACATTTCAAAACTAATGATATGTGTTGGAAAATTAGTTATATTACTAAAACTAGTATTTCATTATTTTGTCATATCCAATAGCTAATACTTATTTTTTAGAAACAGCGTATTCCATCAAAAAACATGAAACTTTGTTTATCTTTATTTATTTATTTAACAGTTTATTGTACACATCAACATACACAGAACAATTACATAAGGAATTTAGACACAACATGCACTGCCTATTTCTGCAAAGAAATTCTTACAACAGACCTAATAAAAGTGTGATGGCATACAACACAATTTAAATATTATAGAACTAGCTATGCCCGCGACTTCGTACGCCCGGTTTGTATGGAAAACACGCAGTGTCGAACATACTGAAAACGCATCGCCGCGCGTAGGAGCAGAATCTGCTAACCCGCGCGCAGAAACGTGTTTCGCATTGTCTGATCTTTGTTGTTGTATGGAAAACACGCTTCCGCGCGCGAGCTAGCAGATCCCGCTCCTACGCGTGGAGAAGCGTTTTCAGTATGATTGACACTGCGTGTTTTCCATACAAACTGGGGTACTTACTCAATATTAGAATGGTTAGCGTGATTATTTCTTACCTAGGTTGGACACTCACTTGTTTTACAATTAGAGGATTGTTTGGTAGCTTTTATTGTTAGCAGGGTTTCTATTATATCCTATCTATACATATAATAAATCTCTAGAAGGTTCGTGTCTGTACATTGAACTATTTACAAAAAAATAATTGCAGCAGGCATTATTAACGATATAAAGATCAAAACGATTTATTTTTTATTTTTTGTCAGTTCAAAACGACCGAAATTCAATTTCTTACCTACCTCCTTAGTTATGAGACGTGATTATTAGTATCATAACTTTGATGTTAAATAATGCTCAATTGAATAAAAAAAAGTTCCATAAATTTGGATAAGAAACAGCCAAATTTCAATTACCTGCCTACCCCCTAAGACAGGTACTGTGATTTTAGGTATTCTAAGTTGCAACCCGGGTAACACACAATTGAATAAAAAAGTCCCATCGAAATCGAAAAGATGTGGTAACATACAGACAGACAAAAATAAAAAAAATAAAGTTTTGATCTTTATATCGTTAATAATGCCGCTGCAATTATTTTTTTGTAATAATATTCAAAGTACAGACACGACCCTTCTAGAGATTTATTATATGTATAGATAGAATACAATAGAAACCCTGCTAACAATAAACGCTACCAAACAATCTTCTAATTGTAAAACAAGTGAGCCGTTATTAAACTATCCAATTGCCAATGATTACTCGTTCGAGTGAATTTTAGGAATAGGTTTTATTACAGCCAGGTTAATAATGCAGATGAGTAGGAAGGTAGTTAAAATTGTTACCATAGCATTAAGGCTGCCTTCGTTGTATTTATAGTTATATCCTTTGAGGGTATTGGGTAATTCTATCGTTGATTCTATCTTTAGGCAGATCTGGCCTAGAAAAGAGTAAAAAAAAAACCATTAGCCTTTTACTATTCTCTTCAGACTTAAAAAAAATATATACATACATATAATCACGCCTTTATTCCTAATGGGGTAGGCAGAGCGTAAACAACCTAAACAAAGGTCGCTCCGCCACGTCTGACAAAGTTTAGAGGGTTATTTAAGATAGTTTTGTAGGTATATTGCTATAGTGACAGGTTGTCAGCCCGTCGCCTAAATTACAATATACAGAAACCCTCGGATCCCTTAGCTGGTTTTTACAGCACGCCGGCACATTCTAAGTTTCTTTTTTCGCTCCCAGGCCAGCATGGAAGTAAAAAAAATATGACAAATTAAATTTTACAATAAGTAACATGTTTTGAAAATTTCTGAAATAGATCTGACATTTGTAACCTGAAATCTCCGAGATCAGTGCCAAACAGCTTGCTTCATCCTTTGAGGCTATTGGGTGACTCTATCGTTGAATCTATCTTTTGGCAGATCTGACCTAGACTAGACATACATACATACATAAAATCACGCCTTTATCCCTTACGGGGTAGGCAGAGCGTTAAACGCCTCGTAAAAGGCATTTTCGCCACGTCTGACAAAAAAAATAAAAAAATGAGGGCAAATTTAGATTGTAATTTGTATTGCTAAAGTGACAGGTTGTCAGCCCATCGCCTAAATTATAATACACTGTAACCCTTGAGTCCCTTTTGCTGACTTCTACAGCATGCCCGGGAGGAAGGGCAGCTGGAACATTCTATGTTTTTCTATCTCTCCCAGTCCAGCATATAATATTAGTATGTATATATATATATATATATGTATTTTTATATTTTCATGTATATATTATTATTATGATTTTATGTATTTATATAATTATTTATTTACTAACTGTGCCCGCGACTCCCTACGCATGGTGGTTATGAATTTAAACTAGACTAGAGTCAAGAAAAAACAAACTTATTATAAAGCAGCTAAATTTCCACTAGATTGACTAACCCTACATAATGATTTAGTTACTTAGTACTTACCTAGCTACTTGGTCCTATTTGCACAATAAGGGCAGGTATACAATACAAATGAGGGCTTGGTGATTTGTGGCGGCTGGGCCAAGTTGGAGCAAGTTAAATTGCCTGCGCCTGGCCCGCGGAACCATTTCACGGATTTAACCCACTACATTACACTATCACGGATTTAATGAGGCCGTTGTTTTGTTGTAGTTTCCTCACTACCGTAAGCTAACTGCCTCCGTGGTTTAGTGGCCTGAGCCATGGGCTCCCGATCCGGAGGTACTGGGTTCGATTCCCAGGGTGGAACACAAAGTTGATATTTTAATTTGTTGAAAAGTTTGTGAGATCTTCCCCAGTTTGGTTAGGACAGTGCAGGCTGGGCCACCTGATTGTCCGAATGAAAAAAGTTTTTATGCTTTGGAGGGCACGTTAAGTCGTCGGTACCGGTTGCTGTCTTTGATAGTGCTCGTTACACAAACCATGTCAGAGGCCTTATAGCTGTGCTAATAGGCGATTTAAATGATACCAGGGCAGGGTTCACCGGGTCGGTCAACTCGAAACCCACACGGCAACAAGAAGAACTAGCTTAATCTTATTTTACCGGCTAGCAACAGACGGGAACAGATATAATCTGATCTGTACAAATATCAAATGAAGAGGTATTTTTGTATATAATCCGTAATCCTAAAAAGATAACGTGCACACACTATTGGATTACGTAGTTATGTAAGCTTTTTACGGGACACGTTTCTAAATAAACGATCTACTCAGAACATTTTCTGATGACGTCGACCGAATTTTGTATAAAAGTGCATAAAAATATCTTATGGTGGTTATTTTAATATTTTTTTATCCACTGTCTCCAGCAACGACACCATCAGTTTTAAAATTACTGCAACTAAAATTTGCGCAAAGCTTTATCTTCTATTCCATGGGGTTTCGTAAAGAAACGGTATTTTTAAGAAACAATGGAGGAAAGGCTGCGGAGCTTACCGCGGAGTAGCGAATTGTTTTATCACGGCTTGGGCGGCTATAAGTTCTGAGGTACAAGAAACCGCAAAGGTTACGTTATACATCGCTGGCTAAAAAGGAAGTATTCCTATTTGCCCGCAAGTTGGCTCATCATTCTTCCATGCTGGACTGAGAGCGCAAGAAACGAATGTGCTAGCTGCATTTCCTCCCGGGCATGCTGTAAAAACCAGCTAAGGGATCCGAGGGTTTTAGTATATTGCAATTTAGGCTATGAGGTGACAACTTGTCACTGTAGCAATATACGTACAAATCTATGGTAAATAACATTCAAAACTTTGTGAGACGTGGCGGAACGACCTATGTTTAGGTCGTTTACGCTCTGCCTACCCTATTAGGGATAAAGGCGTGATTATATGTATGTATTGGCCCATCAATCTATACAAAACATTTTTCAGTGCTGCAAAGTATTGTGTTTCAGCCCTGAGAGTGAAAACCAGGCACCCTTTCGCGGCCGGCGGGAGTCAAGTGGAAAATTGAATTGTAACCTTCGCCGCGGAGTTATCTCGTGGATGGTGTGCCGACTGTCGGCAGACCACGGCAACAATGACGGAATTTACAGCTTGAAAATGGAGGTATTGTTTTAGTGTTGTTTGGTATATTATTTTATTTGTTCTATGTGTGTAGCGCAAACACTTGGGCACTAAAAACTAGCCCAGCACAGTTGGCCGATCTTGAGAGGAGATTGGTCGTTATAACGGAAAATCAGTGGGAGGACTATTATTATTATTTGCTCTATCTATTACTTATTAAAGGATTTAGATAAGTTGTTTATTTAATGTGTTTTAAGCGCCACGGTTTATATTCTGGGATTACTGGGCGAACATGACACCTATACAGGGTCTGATAGAATGCGCAATTTAAAAGTTCACCAAGGATTTTTGTGTCTTAGACCCTATCTTAGACCCTATTATATTGTCATATATGCTGAAGAATGTGCAATTTGAAGATATCGACAGTAAAAGATTTTATTTATTTTATTCCATGCTGGACTGGGAGCGAGAAAAAAACATAGAATGTGCCAGCTGTATTTTCTCCCGGGCGTGCTTTTAAAACCAGCTAAGGGATCTGAGGGTTTCTGTATATTGCAATTTAGGCGATAGGCTGACAACCTGTCACTACAGCAATATACATACAAATCTATCTTAAATAACCCTCAAAATTTTTTCAGACGTCGCGGAACGACCTTCGTTTAGGCCGTTTACGGTCTGCTTACCCCATTATGGATAAAGGCGTGATTATTTGTATGCATGGAAGTAAAATAATATTTAAAAAAAATACAGTTCCTTTTGCTTTATACGAGTAGTACGCTATATATAGTGTACGTACATATAAAAATGCACTATCCTCAAGAAAACCTTTTGTTCATTTACCGTCATATTCTACGCCAGCAATTTTATTTCAGTTTATCCTCTACGCTCATATTTTCTTCCGTACATAACTTGCAGTAATATGGTTGGGATACCCGTTTTTGTTATAAAGTTTATGTAGTTGGATACTGAAAAGAGAAACAAAAAAACCCCACAAATAATAGCAAGAAAAATTACATTTACAAAATGCAGTATCCAATATACCAACTCAAACATTACTAATATGAAAGTAAACAAACCCACAACCGAATGAGTTGTAATAATCCAACAAGCTTGCACGCTCCATTAATTTATTCAGCAAAAAAAGTAGTAGCGCAATTGGCGAACAATGTTGGCATAAATTGCGAGGAGTGCACTTTTTCGGCCGAATTTTATTGGCAATTCGTTCTCGCCTTGCTGGGGTTAATTACAGGCAAACGCTATTCATGAGGTTTTTTTTTCATACTCCTATTATTATTGCATGCCTGGTTTAAATTTTGAGTTGGTGCAATTTACCTGATTGCATGTGGATATTACTTACTTCCATGCTGTATATTGCAATTTAGGCGATGGGCTGACTACCTGGCACTACAGCAATATACCTACAAATCTATCTTAAATAACCCTCAAAAGTTTGTCAGACGTGGCGGAACGATCTTTGTTTACATTGTTTACACGCTGCCTACCCCAATAGGGATAACGGCGTGATTATATGAATGTATGTATTACTTACCAGCTAATAATATTCAAAACATTATTGTTGTCGAGTTTAGGTTTAAATTTGATAAAAAACTATCTGATGGTTAGTTCCGACTCTCAAAAACTGATGCAAATTAAAAACTCTCTTGCGTGCAACAGTTCAGACGGCAATAACAGCATTTACCAACTCAGAGTGGCGGAGTGACGTCAGCTGAGAAACTTATTGCAACTTGTTTACTCGCCGTCTCCCTTTGTTCCACTGCTGGCTTACTCAGCTACCGTCTATCACAGAGCAGTGGCACATAGACTGAGCAGTGACGTCAGCTGAGAAACTTATTGCAACTTGTTTACTCGCCGTCTCCCTTTGTTCCACTGCTGGCTTACTCAGCTACCGTCTATCACAGAGCAGTGGCACATAGACTGAGCAGTGACGTCAGCTGAGAAACTTATTGCAACTTGTGTACTCGCCGTCTCCCTTTGTTCCACTGCTGGCTTACTCAGCTACCGTCTATCACAGAGCAGTGGCACATAGACTGAGCAGTGACGTCAGCTGAGAAACTTATTGCAACTTGTTTACTCGCCGTCTCCCTTTGTTCCACTGCTGGCTTACTCAGCTACCGTCTATCACAGAGCAGTGGCACATAGACTGAGCAGTGACGTCAGCTGAGAAACTTATTGCAACTTGTGTACTCGCCGTCTCCCTTTGTTCCACTGCTGGCTTACTCAGCTACCGTCTAGTACAGAGCAGTGGCACATACACTGAGCAGTGACGTCCGCCGAGAGACTTATTGCAACTTGTGTACTCGCCGTCTCCCTTTGTTCCACTGCTGGCTTACTCAGCTACCGTCTATCACAGAGCAGTGGCACATAGACTGAGCAGTGACGTCAGCTGAGAAACTTATTGCAACTTGTGTACTCGCCGTCTCCCTTTGTTCCACTGCTGGCTTACTCAGCTACCGTCTAGTACAGAGCAGTGGCACATACACTGAGCAGTGACGTCCGCTGAGAGACTTATTGCAACTTGTGTACTCGCCGTCTCCCTTTGTTCCACTGCTGGCTTACTCAGCTACCGTCTATCACAGAGCAGTGGCACATAGACTGAGCAGTGACGTCCGCTGAGAGACTTATTGCAACTTGTGTACTCGCCGTCTCCCTTTGTTCCACTGCTGGCTTACTCAGCTACCGTCTAGTACAGAGCAGTGGCACATACACTGAGCAGTGACGTCCGCTGAGAGACTTATTGCAACTTGTGTACTCGCCGTCTCCCTTTGTTCCACTGCTGGCTTACTCAGCTACCGTCTATCACAGAGCAGTGGCACATAGACTGAGCAGTGACGTCAGCTGAGAAACTTATTGCAACTTGTGTACTCGCCGTCTCCCTTTGTTCCACTGCTGGCTTACTCAGCTACCGTCTAGCACAGAGCAGTGGCACATAGACTGAGCAGTGACGTCAGCTGAGAAACTTATTGCAACTTGTTTACTCGCCGTCTCCCTTTGTTCCACTGCTGGCTTACCCAGCTACCGTCTAGCACAGAGCAGTGGCACATAGACTGAGCAGTGACGTCAGGTGAGAATCATTTGGCAACTTTTACATCCCTTATTGCTGTCATTCTTTATTCCATTATTAAACAAGGTTTCCGTTCTGTGTTTTTGAGTTTTAAATAGGTATATGTAATATTTTATTTCAAGCTCAAATGCTGCATTCGTTTCCTTATTCCATAAAACAATAAACATAATAGTTTCTCTGCTAATTTCACTCTCGTTTTATTCTGCAGTCTTTTTTCTATCAGTCTGTGGCCGTCAGCGCCAAGTCTGGAACTTCCCAGACGCGGACACTCTACTATAAATATAATTTACATTCATTATTTACCCCGTGAGGGCCCGGTGAAATTAGGTAGCGGTAATAGAGGGGTGAAAGGAAAGCTTATTTAAGTTAAAGTTGGTTGCTAGTTTTACTGCTAGACGAAGTACAGTTTCTTGTAAACTTTGTATGTACTTCCTTTTCAATATTATTCGTACCCAAAAACTCATTACGCTGAAGCCGATTACCTTAAAAAGCATTCAAGCATATCTGTTTTAATGAAAACAAAAAATGCAATTATCCGTGATTTTCAGTAAAGTAGCTCCATTATCATGCTAAAAGCTCGGCGGGCGGTAATATTGCCTCTACCAAAAGTCATTTACTTTTAGGGAATTCTATAGGCTATAAAGGGGCATTTCATTTGCTCTAGGAAGTGGTCGTAAACTTACCAGCCTCGTGTCAGGATCAACAGCTCCGCTTCACGCTACTATAGCAAGTAACAACTGTGTAGTACTAGTACCTACCTACTCTATGTAGGTGTCACAATACGTTATTTTCCTACTAGTCAAATCAGCAACTGTTTATGAAATGTAAAAAACTATTTTTTGTATGAAAATAGTGGGTTATAACGTCACTCTCCGGATACGTCTGTGCTCTCCGGTAAATATTTGACTACTCAAGTGAATAACTTATATATTTTTAACTCTATCATTAAATCAAAACGCATTTAAAAAAAAATATGAATGAGATTCACAGTATTTTAGTATAATGGTATTGATTTTTTTAACTACCCAATCATTATAACTGATTTAATTTTAATTTTTGATTATCGCCACTGTGTTAATATTATTAAACATAAATACTTTGTCTTAATTTCGTTAGGTACGTAGGTACATGGTTGATTAATTGATTATAGAGTACACGGGTACACAGGGAACATGTGTAAAATGTTTCTTGTCGATATTTTCATGTCTTCTAACTAGGTAGCTTTAAGTTTTGGAAATTCATAAAGGTTTGTTAATCAAGGGCGGTGGTCGTTTCCCCTCAGGCAGCGGTATGGAGATTTGCTCTGGACCCGTGAATTTAACAACATTCTCATAGAAGCTTGTACCTGAAAACCCAGGATAACGGAATATTTCGGTGTCCCGAATAACGTGGTCGGATAAGGAAATAACATTTTGCATACCGAAATATTCTTGATATTTACTTAAAAGTGTTTGAGAGATATTAAGGCCCGTATTTGCAAAAGTCTGAGAGCAGTATTTAGTATGGATTTGACAAGTAATAATATACTGAAATAATATTTCTGATACAAACTCAAGCTTGCTGTCAGCCTCAAGTGCTGATTATAAATACGGGCCTAAGATTAAATTCATAGGTAAAATAAGCCTCTTCATGAAATCTGATACATGTAATTTTACGCGATTGTTGGCAAAACATGCGTGATTGTACAATGTCAATAAACTTTGAATCAAAATATCAAATAATTTTGAAGCTCAGTCATATCACTACGTAGAGGTACAATAAAAACAAAGTCGCTACTATTTAGATCTTTCAAACTACGCAACGGAAGTAAATCCGTTTTTTTTAATAGATAAAGTGACTCAAAAGGAAGGTTTATACGTATAATGCATAATATGGTAGATAAACACTGATGCAGCCACGCGAATCCGGGGCAGGTGGCTAGTAAAATAATAAATAATTTTCCCCAGTTCGAAGCTAATAAAAGGTAACTTCTATAATTCTATCTAAAGCAAACTAGTGGAGCAAATGAAATGACCTTCGGACAGGGGTTTTATTAGCAGACATAAAGCCGAATCGTATTTGAGAGGATCTTAATCGTCTTCTATTTGTCGGATCACTAGGTTACATCTAATATCGGAAATGATAGTACCTGCAATAAAGGTAAACTTGGGTCTGAAGAGGCCATATCATTTTATAGTTCTAGGGTTTCTTGCGAAATTTCATTGCCTAGGTAATTGGGTTATTGTTCAGCTAAATTTAATAGCTTGACGACATTTTTATGAAAATGGATCCAACCGGCTTAATTTTTGGATGACACTTTTGAATCATTCTTATTTCTCCTTTAAAATGTTATTAAACTTCAAAACTAACATAAATTTAACTTTTTAAAGAATTGAGCAAACAACAGTACGAATATGGCAATTTAAAAGGTTCTCTTCTAGCAGGCTCCACCCTTACTTACTGAAAGATGTTCATTTTATGTTAATTAGGCGCTGACTTCCCTCAAAACCATATCAATAAGCCATTTAAACTTCCTCAATTATAAATCTGAAATCTTTGCACAGCTTACGTAGCACTTTGCTACGCCGTAGCTCCGTAGCTTTTCCGAATCGAGGCTACGTTTTCCGAGGCAAGTATCAATGTGTTTTTAGTTGTTTTGTTTTCTGCTTGTAAATGTTAAATGGAACTTGTTTCAAGAAGAAGACAAATAAAAAATAAAAAAACACGATTCCGTGCTTCGGAAGGTATATTAAGCTGTCGGTCCCGGTTGCTTTTTTTGATAGTGGCCTATTATAGATAATAAGGAGTATTTCCCTTTACTAAATCTATTAACCGTGGAACACTTAGGAAAATGATCTGCATTGTACCTTTTTTACAATTTGAGAACTTAAGTGACTCGAGTTAGCCTCAAAAATAGACGAAATATTTACGTCTTGGAAACCGGCACCAACTTTAAGCATGTTATGAAACATGTTATTGTCTAACCAAAAACGCTCAGACCCCAGCTGTAAAGTCCCTGGATCTTTTAATATGACGTCATGTTTTTTTGTATAGTGGTTAAAAAAAACATTTTATTTATTGAGTGGGTTATCAAATGAAAGGTATCTTGTGAGCAGATTCTAAAAATATAATCTATTCCTTTTTTATTTATTTCAAATCGGATCAACCTGCAGGTTCAATGTGGAAGAATTTCAGACTTGTTTCTTTGAGTTTATTAGACTATTCTACTGTAACATAGTGTTTTTTTTTATTCTACTCATTATGAGCTTACATTTGATACCCCACACAATAAATAAATGAAAAATACTCCGTAATAAATTACGTAATAACGTCTTATAAAAAATCTATTGTTTTGACAGCGAAGGTCTGGGCGTTTCTTGTAGGAAAATAACATGTTTAATAACAACCTCAAGTTGGTACTGGTTTCCAAAACGTCAATATTATAATGCTAATTCAACTCACTACTTATTAAACACGAAGGGATATATGGAATAAGAAACGGTTTCCTAACAAACGTTTTCGGTATCCATACATAATCATGCCTCTATCCCTAATCGGGTAGGCAAAGCGTAAGCGACTTAAACTAAGGTCGTTTCGCTACGTCTGACAAAGTTTTGAGGGTTATTTAAGATAGATTTTAAGGTATATTACAGTAGTGACAGGTTGTCAGCCCATCGCCTAAATTGCAATACACAGAATCCCTCGGATCCCTTAGCTGGTTTTTACAGCATGCCCTGGAGGAAATGCAGCTCGCACATTCTACAGTTTTCGCTCTCTCCCAGTCCAGCAAGGAAGAATTCCATTCCATGAATTGGTATCCAAACCAAAATTATCTCCCATCTCGATCTTCCAATCAACATGTAAGTAGGTTTCCTCGTAAACATGGCTGCTTGACCGACACAGCCTTCGCCTCGGCTAGTTGATAGGCTCATCGCGTACCCATCAGGCCTGACTTAATCAAGTGCACTCCGGAGCCCCCATTACCTTAACATATTGCCTCCATCAGCCGGACCGCTTGACAACCGTCCTACAACTCACAAGGCAGACGCAATCTTTGTACTGATTTAATGATTGGCAAGACGTAACTGGATGACACTTTTTTTCTATAAAAAGTAGTTTATATATGTAAGGGACAGCGTCCCGCAAACTGATAGGAAACATAGTCAACGGAACGGAGCAAGGGTTATTTTTCAGAAATGAAATATATATTTTTTTTCATACAAACATGTTTTACTCGATCAGACAATTTGTATGGAAAAGCCATTTTTATTCACTACCTGAAAAAAAATCCTGCTGACAGTTGTTCAGTGTCGTGGACTGAGCAACCCCAATTAGTTTGCGGGAGACACTGTCCCTTACACCTGGTATAAACCACCCAGCAAGAGGCAATATCCAGAAAGCTCTAATATTTTATTTAATGCATATTTTGTGAAAACACATTTTATGACTAAATTCTAATATTAAAATGATCCCAGCTACGTCCAAAAGCTTGTATAAGTAAACTTAGTTAGTATACAATACAAACTCCAAGTTATTGAAGATTCTAAAATGAGTTTAGTATTATTAAAAGCTAAGAGAAAAGAAAAATCAAATATTCAGTCTAGGCAAGATTTGTGCTTACATACATACATATAGTCACGCCTTTATCCCTAATGGGGTAGGCAGAGCGTAAGCGATCTAAACAAAGGTCGTTCCGCCACGTCTGACAAAGTTTTGAGGGTTATTTAAGAAAGATTTGTACGTATATTGCTGTAGTGACAGGTTGTCAGCCCATCGCCTAAATTGCAATATACTGAAACCCTGGAAACCCTTAGCTGGTTTTACAGCATACTCGGGAGGAAATGCAGCCGGCACATTGTATGGGTTTCTCTCGCTTCCAGTCCAGCATGGAAGTTATAGTTGATTTGTGCCTGTGAGTTAGAATTGACGCTCTACCAGGTACCTGAGCTACCACAACAGTCATTTTAATACTTAAGCAAGACAATGATAATGAATTTATGTGTTTCTTTAAAAATCGAATAGATGATTAAAGTAAAATATCTTCTGCGCAAAAAATACTCAAAAATAACTATTCAAAAACATGTGGCAACTTTAATATTTCCAATTTGGTTTTAGAATAAAGGTAAACAAAGTTTCATGTATTTTTATTCATAAACACATTTCAAAAATAAATGATACGTGTTGGCAAATTAGTTAAGTTACTAAAACTTCCATTTCATTTGTTGTTATATCTAATAGCTAAAACTTATTTTAGATACAAGATCTTCGATTAAAAGACATGAAACTTTGTTTACCTCTTTCTAAAACCGAGTTGGAAATACTATAGGTGTAACATTTCTTTTCCTCTCACTACAAACAGCTTTTAACTAGAGAGAGGTGGCAAGGATAACGAGGGGTATAACTCGACTCGCACTCGGGCCGGCTGCGTATTCTTAAAAATAAACAAGGTTATTTCCACTGAAACCCTCCTGAAATTCAGCCTTTTCAGTGAGCTCACGTGATCCAGTTACAGAGATGTTTTGTACTCGCTACAACAGATGTAACAGCTAAATTAGTGACATTTACTTGTACACATTAAGTTAAGCTTGCTTTTAAGTTAGTCTAGAAATATTTTCAAAGAATCGTTGTAGACTCTAAGTAGATTTCTAAGCTAACGTAAGAAAAGAGATTTCTTTGTTTAGAATCAAAACTTCAAAATTAAATTGTATGATTCTCTTATTATTACATACATACATATATAATCACGCCTTTATCCCTAATGGGGTAGGCAGAGCGTAAACGACCTAAACAAAAGTCGTTTCGCCACGTCTAAAAAGTTTTGAGGGTTATTTAAGATAGATTTGTAAGAATATTGCTGTAGTGACAGGTTGTCAGCGCATCGCCTAAATTGCAATATAATTAAATCTTCGGTTCCCTTAGCTTGTTTTTACAGCATGCCCAGGACGAAATGCAGCTAGCACATTCTATGTTTTTCTGTCGCTCCCTGTCCAGCATGGAAATAATAATTTTATTATTATTTGTTTATTATTTTAATTATAATTTCCTTTTTTACTATTTTCGGAGCCTTATTTTCATTCATTACTGATATTCGCTATAGTAATTTTCAAGTTAATTATAAACGGTTCTGTTGTTAAATAACAATAATTCTAGGGAATAGTAATTAATTAATGTCTTAATTTTAATAGTAGTTCGGATTAAAAATAAATAAAACGATCTTTTAAAATACTTAGCTTTAGGGAATTTTGATAATAATTAAATTTCTAGTTCTAAACAGTTTCTTAGAAGTAGTTAGGTATTCATTAGTCTTAAGTAGTTACGAAGTTTGATATTTACTCTTTCAAAAACTGAAATAATATTTTTTCTGCACGGTTAATAAGACTTACATGCTGGACTGGGAGTGAGAGAAAAACATAGACTGTGCCAGCTGCATTTCCTCCCGGGCATGCTGTAAAAACCAGCTAAGGGATCCGAGGGTTTCAGTATATTGTGATTTGGGCGACGGGCTGACCACCTGTCACTACAGCAATGTAGCTACAAATCTATCTAAAATAACCCTCAAAGCATTGTCAGACGAGGCGAAACGACCTTAGTTTAGGTCGTTTACGCTCTGCCTACCCCATTAGGGACACAGGCGTGATTATATGTATGCATGTATGTTAATAAGACAAGGACGGTAAAGAAGAGTGTTTTGCACTACTGGCCAATCTAACAGACTAAATTGGATATTGATTGCAATTTACTCTCGCATGCGGAAAAAGGTACCCAGCAATCGAATTAAAAAGCTATTTTCCAGCATTTGTTGACCAAGCCAGTCAAATAAATATGTGCAATTTTAAATATTCCATTCATTGGCTCTGCTCTGAATCAACTTTGGTTTACTTCCGGAAATCAACCGAACATTTTCGGGGTTTAAATTAAGTATTATGTTTTAACTATATTTCGGCCCATAGGTTTTGCCCGCGGCTCAATTAATATCTTTACATAATCGGGGTAATAAACATGTTTAATTATGCAGATAAACTGATATTTGGAAATAGTATATTAAATAGCGGCCAACTACTGTCAAACAAAACTTTTAAAGTCTTATGCATGAAAATTAAATTTAAAATGTTTGACATTACTATTTCAATGGCATATTAACTATTTGGATGCACCGCAGTTTTGGTTGTAGAGTTTATTTCAAAGAAAGTGTTTTAATAACTTAATTTATTCCATGTTGGACTGGGAGTCAGAGAAAAACATAGAATGTGGCAGCTGCATTTTCTCTCGATTAAGCTGTAAAAACTCACACAGCAATATACGTACAAATATACCTTAAATAACCCTCAAAACTATGTCAGACGTGGCGGAACGAGATTTGTTTAGGTCGTTTACGCTCTGCCTACCCCATTAGGGATAAAGGCGTGATTATATGTGTGTATGTATTCTAATAACGGTGAAATAAAAATGGTTTGATTTATATATAAAATGGAAGCCTTTGTCTAAGTAGTTTGTTATTTTCCGCAGGTCACCGCACGACAGCCCTCGGCGTAATACTGGAGCTAGAGATAAACCTTTTACTTTGTCACATACAGTGTCATTTTGGGTTTGGCTAGCTTCGACTTTTCAGAATCAACTGCCTCCGTTGTCTAGCGGTCTGAGCAAAGGGCTCTCGACCCGGAGTTCCCGGGTTCAATTCGCGGCGGAGAACAATGACTTTGAGTTGTTTTTTCTAGTTTGGTTAGGATATTGCAGGCTGATCACCTGATTCTCTGAAAAGTAAAATAATCCATGCTGTCGGATGAACATGTAAATAGTCGGTCCTGCGTCTGATTTCTCTTTGGTCGTGTCAGTCAATCTGTCTCATCAGAATAAGAAATTGAAGGAATAGAGAGTGCACCTGCGTAAACACTTGGGCAATAAAAACTAGTCGGTGCGAGGACTATTACTTTTCTGACATAAAACATTTTTTTTTGCTCGTACACCTAAAATTGAATAATATGCCTAGCCTAATAAACACTACTCTTTTGAATGTAAATATAATGGAAAATATACTTTCACAACAAATACAACCTTACTTTTGAATACAATCAGCGTGATAGGTACTTTTAAAGAAATAAAAAAATCGTTAGGTTGAGAAGGTAAATATTTTGGGATCGTGCGCTCGTATTTATAAAGTGATCTCAAGATTGAGAGCAATATTAAGTATGGATTTGACAGGTCATTACGGGCCGTATTTATAATCGTCTCTCATGAGTGAGAGCGAGTTTGAGTTCTTATCAGAAATGTCATTTCAGTGTACAAACTGACCTGTCAAATCCATATTTAATATTGGTCTCAAGTTTGAGATCGCTTCATAAATACGAGCCTTTGTACCGAAATAACATTTCTAATACGAACTCAAACTCGATGTGAGTCTCAAGTGCTGATTATAAATACGGGCCTTGGTAACTTTAATAGAAAGTTAATAATTATATCAAGCTGTAAGCTAGTATTTTATATCAATACTTTCAAATTCAATCAGGGGTAGAAATAGTATCCGTGTAAGTTCGCTTCGTGATAGGAAACTTCTTTTGTTCAACTAGATTGTGCCATAAATCGATTAAAGACACCTCTGTTCTTCGGAACAGCTGGTAATCTTGTGCCAATTTCACGGAGTCTGGGCATCATTGTTACCTGAGACTGAGACGCGCTCCTCCACTCAAAGGAACTCACATTCTCAACGACATTTTGTACCCTTTATTTCCCTCTCTTGTCATGTAGGCTATATCCAATAGGCCTCCGACGTGGTTTGTGTAACGACTAGTATCAAAGACAGCGACCGGGACCAACGAATCATAAAATTTTATTTTTCTAGACAATCAAGTGATTCAGCCTGCATTGTCCTAAACAATCAGGAGAAAATCTCACAAAGTTAAACTCATACTCTTTATTTTATAATTATAAATATTACATGTCAATAGGAACAATAATTTAACATTTCATATTATAAGTATAAGAACTCAAATAAAAGATATTTATAATTAGATTATCATCATCGCTTATTTAAAAATTAATTAACATTATAGAAAGCATTGTCAATTATTTCTTCCATGCTGGACTGGGAGCGAGAGAAAAACATAGAATGTGCCAGCTGCATTTCCTCCCGGGCATGCTGTAAAAGTCAGCTCAGGGATTCAGTATATTGTAATTTAGGCGATAGGCTGACAACCTGTCACTACAGCAATATATCTACAAATCTATCTTAAATAACCCTCAAAACTTTGTTAGACGTGGCGGAACGACCTTTGTTAACGACCTCTGCCTATCCCATTAGGGATAAAGACGTGATTATATGTATGTATGTATGTATGTTGTCACTTAGCATTTTTTTTTAATTATTTTGAAACTGTTCTGATGTTTTATGTCGTCAGGAATGGAAATCAAACCCAGGACCTCCGGATAAGGAGCTCATGGCTCAGACCACTAAACCACAGAGGCTTTAGTTACCTGAGACTGACGCGCTCCTCCACTCAAAGGAACTCACATTCTCAACGACATTTTGTACCCTTTATTTATATAAGTACATTCTTCTTCTCTTGTCGTGCGGGCTACACCTTATAGGCCTCTGACATGGTTTGTGTAACCACTATAATCAAATACAGCGACCGGAACAGACCGCTAAACCTGCCATAGAACACAGAATCGAATTTCTTCCTAATAATCAGGTGATTTAGCCTGCATTGTCCTCCAAACTAGGCAAAATCTCACAAAGTGATAAATTAAAGAATATCAACTTTATGTCCCCCTCGATGGAATCGAAACCAGGACCCCTGGCTCATGGCTCAGACCACTAGACCACGGAGGCTGTTACCTGAGATTGCTCCTCCACTCAAAGGAACTCACATTCTCAACGACATTTTGTGCCGTTTATTTCTATGCACGCATTCTGTATCACATACTTTACGATGCGGAAGTAACGACTAAATAAACATGAAGTAACAAAATGGCTGGTAGCTTTAGTGAGGAGACACGCTTAAAAACGATTAAGAAAAATATTTTAATCAGTGATGCAGTGCTTAACTAAAATATTACCTATTGTATGTATGTTATAACACAGAAATTAATCAGCATACTTGTTACATTCATTAAAAGCTACCTTATTTGTACGAGTAAAAAACACATACATACATCATATAATCACGCCTTTATCCCTAATGGGGTAGGCAAAGCGTAAACGACGTAAACAAAGGTCATTCCGCCACGTCTGACAAAGTTTTGAGAGTTATTTAATATAGATTTGTTGGTATATTACTGTAGGGACAGGTTGTCAGCCCATCGCCTAAATTACATTATACTGAAACTCTCGGATCCTTAGCTGGTTTTTACAGCATGCCCAGGAGGAAATGCAGCTGGCACATTCAATGTTTTTCTCTCGATCCCAAGCCAGTATGGACGAACAAACACATCGAGAGAAAATTGTGGGGAAATGATCTTTGCCCGCTTCCAGTCACCTCAAAATAAGCTCCCCGGACTGGCTTATTCAACCCCAGTAACCACCCCACCCCGTATAATACCAACCTCAAACAAAACCTTTCTCATTTACGAACATCACAAGCAATTCACATTATTTAATTACTAATTTCCCTAAGAATACTTTTCAACTCTCAATTTAGTATACCTGCTGGCAAGTCGAGAAAATAATAAATTTTAATTAAAAACTTGAGTCAGAAAGTGAACACAAAGTTCGGTTCAGGTGAAATTTCCTTAGATTCGCGAATTTCAGCTTATAAGCTGAGCATGACGTTCTGACGAGACGGTTTATGTTTTAGAAAGGCAAAACTAATTTTGAAATATTTTGGAGCATGAAGATATAAATTGAAATTCGAAAAGTTTGTTCGTAGATAAATACTAGGTATTTGTACATAGATACATATATCTTTTTTCAGCTTTTACCTACACAGAGGTCGTTCCGCCACGTTTGACAAGTTTCGAGTGTTATTTAAGATAGATTTGTAGGTAGATATACTGCTGTAGTGACAGGTTGTCAACCCATCGCCTAAATTACAATACACTAAAATCATCGGATCACTTAGCTGCTTTTTACAGGGTGCCCGGGAGGAAATGCAACTGGCGCATTCTTTGTTATTCGTTCACTCCCAGGCTAGCATGGAAGAACTTTTCTTTTATCATATTTATAAGTTTTTTTATTTTTTATTATAAGAATCTAGGTATTTGTTTTAGAATAAAATTAATATTAAGTAAGAAATTTTCAGACAATACAAAGTAGGACGATAATAACTTAGCTGGCCTTATTGGAACTTTCGCAATGTGTAGAAATTTACTGCCCTGAGGTCGATGGGAACACTCAATGCGTATCCGTCCAATGTTCTAACACACACAATGGTGGAATCGCAAAGGGATCTGGCCATTGTTCGATTTCAAGCAGGCTGTATACGGGGTGTAAGGGACAGCGTCCCGTAAACTGATCACTACATAGTATAAAACAAAGTCGCTTTCACTGTCCCTATGTCCCTATGTATGCATAAATCTTTAAAAATACGCAACGTATTTTGATGCGGTTTCTTTTAATGGATAGAGTGATTCAAGAGGAAGGTTTATATGTATAATACGTGCATAATATAGTAGAGAAACACTGATAATTTCCGTGTGAAGCCGGGGCGGGTCGCTAGTAGGATATAAATGCAATAAATGCAAATTCTATACAAATTGTCTGATCAAGATGGTCATTTTGTATGGGAAGATCATTTTTTGTTTTCATCTCCTGAAAGAATTTCCTAGTGAAAGCAACCCCTATCAGTTTACGGGACGCTGTCCCTTACACCCGGTATTGTATACAGAGTGTCTCAGGTAAACTGTACTGGCGGAGCCTGTGTTCAGGGAACTCTAATATCCATCGATTGTAAGATCCACAATATTTTGTACAATGTTTCTGAAGTTTAGGTGGTTTCAGTTTAAACTTCTTCTAAATGAGAAATCAATTTTTTGCTTTAATACGGATGAAATAATCTTTTAGTAAAGTAAGACAATATAATAACTATCCCAATAATAACAAAATAAAATATTGCGGTAAACGCATAGGGTTCAATCGGTATATCTATCCATATGCTCTTCTTCTTATTAGCAAGTGGATCCTCGAGTCAAACGACCCGATGAACTTAGTGTCAGAGTTTTCAAACCGCCTAGTAGCACAGTTATTAGGCCTCTGACATGGTTTGAGTAAGGACCACTATCAAAGAAAGCGACCGGGACCGACGCTTAACATGCCCTCCATTTTCTGACAATCAGGTGATTCAGCCTGCAATGGCCTAACCAAACTGGGGAAAACCTCACAAAGTTATAAATTGACAAACATAAACTTTTTCTCCCTCTCTGGGAATCGAACCTCCGGACCTCCGGATCGTAAATGGTGGATCCTCCATGCTGGACTGGGAGCGAGAGAAAAACATAGAATGTGGCAGCTGCATCTCCTCTCGAGCGAAATCAGCTAAGCGATCTGAGAGTTTCTGTAAATTGCAATTTAGGCAATGGGCTGACAACTGACAAATCCATTTTAAATAAACCTCAAAACTTTGCCATACGTGGCGGAACGACCTTCGTTTAGAGAGTTTACGCTCTGCCTACCCCATTAGGGAGAAAGGCGTGATTATATGTACGTATGTACGTACACTCGATGATAAAACTGGACCAATGTCCTGTACACTTGCAATGTTGCGGTCTCGTTTATTGGTCCACGCTGAAATATCAACGGTATCCATTCGCTTTCTTCCGTGCTGGACTGGGAGCAAAAGAACAACATTTGTTTTTTATTTATTTATTTATTTCAAAAACATTTACACAACCATGACAGGAAATCCCAAAGCGATTGCATAAGTAATATTGAACACTTATAACTATTTAAAACTAACTAAAATATAAACTACTTAAAACTTAACAATAAAATGAGATCAAAGATTATGAATTAAATTAACAAATAACATAAAACTTTGCAAACCAGTTCGAAAAACAAAATAAAAAACAGCAGTTATGAACAAATTAAATAACTACTTCTAAATCACACATTCTCACAATATCTCAAAACATAGAATGTGCCAGCTACATATCCTCCCGGGCATGCTGTAAAAAAAAAGTTAAGGGATCCGAGGGTTTTACGTATTTCAATTTAGGCGATGGGCTGACAACCTGTCACTTAAGCAATATACCTACAAATCCATCTAAAATAACCCTCAAAACTTTGTCAGACGTGGCCTTTGTTTAGGTCGTTTACGCTCTGTCTACCCCATTAGGGATAATGGCGATATACGAGGGGCGGCTGATATAAAATCTACTTTGTTAAAGAAAGTTTTGAAAATCGAACTGGCCATTGCAAAATCATATTCTATATTTATTCCTTTTTCAAAATTATGACGCTTATTTTTTTTCGCTTGCTTTTGTTTTTTTGGCGCGGCTTTGATTTCACCATGTCGAAAGAAAATTGCAAAATGATGAAATTTGAGCATCGAGCAGTGATTGAATTCCTAAGTAAAGTAGGAAATACGCCTACGCAGATCAGAGAGCGCATGTTAAAGGTGTTTGGTGATTCAAGTCCTTCTGAGTTCGTCATAAAGTTTTAGTCGAAGCAATTTAAACATGGCCGTGAGAGCCTGGAAGACGACACACGTAGTGGAAGGCCAATTTCTGCTGTTACCGCATATAATGTTGAAAAGGTGAAGAACCTGATTCTTGCAGATCGGCGAATCAAGCAGTGGGAGATAGCCAGAGATGTGGGCATTAGCAAGGAACGAGTTAATGAAATTATTCACGAACATTTGGGCATGTCCAAGGTGAGCGCGCGTTGGGTCCCTAGAATGTTGACCCCCTTTGACAAACAAAGGCGAGTAGAATGTTGTCAGGCATTTCTAGACCTGGTCAAAGGTAAAGAAGAAGAGACTATCTCTCGAATTGTGACCTGTGATGAAACTTGGATTCGCCAGTGGGATCCGGAAAGCAAACAAGAGTCAATGCAATGGAAATTTAAAGGAGAAAAGCCGCCAAGGAAGTTCAAGGTTCGGCCGTCGGCTGGAAAACTAATGGCCACCGTATTTTGGGATGTCGAAGGGATTTTGATGATAGATTATTTGCCTAAAAATACAACAATGAATGCTGAATATTATGCAAACTTGCTTGACCAGCTTCGTGAACAAATCAAAGAAAAGCGGAGAGGCAAACTCAGCAAAGGTGTTCTGATTTTACAAGACAATGCTCCTGTACACACAGCCTTAACGGCGAGGTCAGCCCTGAGCAAAAACGGCTTCACATAAATTAACCATCCACCTTATAGTCCAGATCTGGCTCCCTGTGACTATTTCTTATTCAAAGATTTAAAGAAAAAATTGAGAGGTCGCAGATTTTCGACGGACGAAGAAATGAAAGAGGCTGTGACTGACCATTTTGACGAGCAAAATAAAAATTACTATTATAACGGCATGATGTCACTTATTTGCAAATGTCATAAGTGTATTTCACTTGCAGGATACTATATAGAAAAATAAAAAATAAACTAGCCATCAAAGTCTTTTCTTTCATAGTTAGGTAGATTACTTATCAGCCACCCCTCGTATGTATATATCCATCCGCTGTATAACAAACTGGCATCAGGATCCAATCAGTGGGTGCTACTGTTTTTGAATACGCACCTTTACTGGTACTTGGGACACTTAGGCCCGCATTTATAAAGCGAACTCAAGTTTGAGAGCAATATTAAGTATGGATTTGACAGGCCATATTGTACTGAAATGAAATTTTTGATACGAACTCAAAGTCGCTGTCAGTGTCAAGTGCTGATTATAAATACGGGCCTTAGGACATCCTGTATACAAGTACTGCACCAATATGTCCACTCGCAATGTTCCGGTCTCGTTTATTGGTCCACGCTGAAATATCGACGATATCCATTGGCTGAATAACAAACTGGCCCGTGCTGTGTGATCCCGCATCTCATTAGGGGCTCAGTAGTCAATTGTATACAATTTGGATGCAAGAACGTAGTAAATATTAACAAACAAGCTTGTTACATATACTAATCTTAGTAGGCCTAGACACTAGGTTTCTAATTAAATAGACCAAAGCAATAAGTAACATAGTAAAGCATTGGTAGATATATGTGATTGCACAAAAAAATACTATTACTTAGGCTCGTATTTATAAAGCGATCTCGAGATTGACAGCGACTTTGAGTGTGTATCACAAATGACATTTCAGTACAAAATCTCCTGTCAAATCCATACTTAATATTGCTCTCAATATTGAGTTCGCTTTATACGAGTCTTAATATTGGTACAAATGTCTACAGTGTAGAAAAAGCAAAAAGATGTAGGTAGCGGTTGAAAACAGTTTTAATTCTAAATCTGTGCTTATTTCCTGACTCTATTTCATAAACCCTAAACCGACGAGCGTGCATGAAAAGAATTATGAATGTAGATGAAGCGAAAGAAGTTTGCAAGGACCGTAGCAAGTGGAGGGATGTGATCTCTGCCTACCCCTCCGGGAAAGAGGCGTAACGTTATGTATGTATGTGTATATCATAAAAAAATATTTTTTATATGCATTCAATCGAATCATAAAAGGGCCGGGAGTTATTTCACTCAGCGCGTTAGCCTGGCGATACAGCTCGGAAATACTGCCAGCCTGCTGGGTACCCTGCCTCATTGTGGTACGTTGGAAGATATTTTCAACTTATTATATTTATTTACCGTAACTTAGGTTTAGTTTTGTGTTATTTAAATTGTATTTTTTGTAAATAAAGTATAATTAAATCGGTTCATAACTATATCTAGTAAGCACATCGTCTCAATTACTGCAAAAAATAAGTTTACAGATGTAGCATGGATAAAAGGGGTGCTACACAATCACTACATCACTACATAGTATAAAACAAAGTCGCTTTCAGTGACCGGGACAAACGGCTTAACGTGCCCTCCGGAGCACGAAATCTTTTTCTTTTTCGGACAATAAGGTGAATCAGCCTGCAATGTCCTAACCACACTCGGGAAAAATTCACAAAGTGATAAATTCTCAAATATCAACTTTGTGTTTCCCCCCTGGGAATCGAACCCAAGACCTCCGGATCAGGAGTCCATGGCACTAACCACTAGACCACGGAGGCAGTTATCACTGCTATTACCACTATTAACTAGACTTATATTTTATTTAAGTAGTTATCTTTAAATATACCAGCGTAGTGTAAGAAATAATAGCTTGCAAAATACGAACTTTCCCAAAATTCGCTCTCTCACTAGAACTCGTTCCAAAATTCCAAATACTGTTTGGAAAGAAAAAAGAACGGTCAGATTTTCGACGAAAAAGCGTACGCTGAGAGAGATCATTTGTTTTGTTGGTTTCATTATTTCCAATTAATCTGTAGTTTCTACATACATACATACTATCACGTCTGTATCCCTGATGGGGTAGGCAAAGCGTCAACGACCCAAACAAAGGTAATTTGGCCACGTCTGACAAGTTTTGAGGGTTCTTTAAGATAGATTGTATTTTGCTGTAGTGACAATTCATCGTCTAAATTACAATATTCTGCAACCCTCTCATCCCTGAGCTGGTTTTCACAGTATGCCCGGGAGGAAATGCAGCTGACGCATTCTATATCTTTCTATCGATCCCAGTCCAGCATGGAAGGACAAGTTTCTAGTGTAGAGAATATGACAACAGAAATTCCATATATAATTCAGTACTAGCATATTAAATTGACCAATTTTTGTGCTTCGAAAGGCATGTTAAGCCACCAAACTACTTGCTACTGTTATGTGTAGAGATTATTAGGCAATAATGAATAGGAGGCTCAAAAACTGCTTTAATAAATCTCACAACAGGATAGTACATACATATCACTGTTTCGTCCACTGATCGGTAGGTAGGTCCTTACTGGACTAAGGCCCGTATTGATAAACATTACTTGAGACTAACAGCTAGTTTGAGTTCGTTTCAGAAATGTAATATCAGTATAATATGGCCTGTCAAATCCATACTTAATATTGCTCTCAATCTTGGGATCGCTTTATAAATACGAGCCTAAGCTTAGCTAACCTAACCTACATAATTTTATGCAGTCTTACAACCTATTTGATTAGAATGTACGTATCAGTGTAAATAAAATAATGGTCTGCCCACATTGTTTATTTTAAACAAAAAAACGATATTTCACTTAACTGCTCCCATAAACAAGCATAATAATATCTTCTCGGATGATAGCCACCTCGTTACGTAGACTTTATATTCAAACTTATTCAATATTTCGTCACTTAAGAAAAATATAACGTTCTTTGAAAGTTTGGGTAAAAGTGCTTTGCCGGGGCAAGTTCGGATATTAGGGGCATTTTCGCGCTGATAAAACTATTAAAGCAGCGAAAGAGCGCTAAAAATGACTTTTACCGAATAATTTAGTACGATAATTAACCATCGCATAGTAGGTAAACAAAGTAATTGACATAAGAAATTACAAGGGTTTTTCTTATAAATGGGTTTTCTTCCATGCTGGCCTTGGAGCGAGAGAAAATCATAGAATGGGCCAGCTGCATATCCTCCCGGGCATGCTGTAAAAACCAGCTAAGGGATCCGAGGGTTTCAGTATATTGTAATTTAGGCGATGGGCTGACAACCTGTCACTACACCTATATACCTACAAATCTATCTTAAAACAACCCTCAAAACGTTGTCAGACCCCATTAGGGATAAAGGCGTGATTATTTGTGTGAATGTATGTATGGGTTTGCTCTTGACTCTAGACACTTGGTCAGGAATGACCATGACAGAGTCGACCATGGAGCGAGCTCACCCAGAAGATGCCTGTTATGGCACTGGCAATCTCACGCACCGACGGAACACAGCAAGCTGTTGGGCGCCGGAGAGGGAGATCCTGTGAGAATAAGTACTCTCGGCATGATATTAATCCAGCCAGGACCTCATACTCACCTACCACACTGCTTAGCAGACAGAATACGAGTGCAGTGAGCAACAGTATTCCCTGTAGGTAAATATAACATCTTGTAAGTACCTACTATACTCACAAGGAACGCTGCTGCTCATTCCCCACTTTTAATAATTTTTCAGGAAAAGTTGAAAAGTTCTTTTCGGACCCGGTACGAAACGGGAGCCATTTTATTTATAACGCTATCAAGGAAAATACGCATAGTCATAATTATAGTATTTCCAACTCAGTTTTAGAATAAAGAGAAACAAAGTTTCAAGTCTTTTTATTCAAAAGCACATTTCAAAACTAATGATATGTGTTGGAAAATTAGTTATATTACTAAAACTAGTATTTCATTATTTTGTCATATCCAATAGCTAAAATTTATTTTTTAGAAACAGCGTATTCCATCAAAAAACATGAAACTTTGTTTATCTTTATTTATTTATTTAACAGTTTATTGTACACATCAACATACACAGAACAATTACATAAGGAATTTAGACACAACATGCACTGCCTATTTCTGCAAAGAAATTTCTTACAACAGACCTAATAAAAGTGTGATGGCATACAACACAATTTAAATATTATAGAACTAGCTATGCCCGCGACTTCGTACGCCCGGTTTGTATGGAAAACACGCAGTGTCGAACATACTGAAAACGCATCGCCGCGCGTAGGAGCAGAATCTGCTAACCCGCGCGCAGAAACGTGTTTCGCATTGTCTGATCTTTGTTTTTGTATGGAAAACACGCTTCCGCGCGCGAGCTAGCAGATCCCGCTCCTACGCGTGGAGAAGCGTTTTCAGTATGATCGACACTGCGTGTTTTCCATACAAACTGGGGTACTTACTCAATATTAGAATGGTTAGCGTGATTATTTCTTACCTAGGTTGGACACTCACTTGTTTTACAATTAGAGGATTGTTTGGTAGCTTTTATTGTTAGCAGGGTTTCTATTATATTCTATCTATACATATAATAAATCTCTAGAAGGTTCGTGTCTGTACATTGAACATTTTTACAAAAAAATAATTGCAGCAGGCATTATTAACGATATAAAGATCAAAACGATTTATTTTTTATTTTTTGTCAGTTCAAAACGACCGAAATTCAATTTCTTACCTACCTCCTTAGTTATGAGACGTGATTATTAGTATCATAACTTTGATGTTAAATAATGCTCAATTGAATAAAAAAAAGTTCCATAAATTTGGATAAGAAACAGCCAAATTTCAATTACCTGCCTACCCCCTAAGACAGGTACTGTGATTTTAGGTATTCTAAGTTGCAACCCGGGTAACACACAATTGAATAAAAAAGTCCCATCGAAATCGAAAAGATGTGGTAACATACAGACAGACAAAAATTAAAAAAAAAACGTTTTGATCTTTATATCGTTAATAATGCCACTGCAATTATTTTTTTGTAATAATATTCAAAGTACAGACACGACCCTTCTAGAGATTTATTATATGTATAGATAGAATATAATAGAAACCCTGCTAACAATAAACGCTACCAAACAATCTTCTAATTGTAAAACAAGTGAGCCGTTATTAAACTATCCAATTGCCAATGATTACTCGTTCGAGTGAATTTTAGGAATAGGTTTTATTACAGCCAGGTTAAATAATGCAGATGAGTAGGAAGGTAGTTAAAATTGTTACCATAGCATTAAGGCTGCCTTCGTTGTATTTATAGTTATATCCTTTGAGGGTATTGGGTGATTATATCGTTGATTCTATCTTTAGGCAGATCTGGCCTAGAAAAGAGTAAAAAAAAAAACCATTAGCCTTTTACTATTCTCTTCAGACTCAAAAAAAAATATACATACATATAATCACGCATTTATCCCTAATGGGGTAGGCAGAGCGTAAACAACCTAAACAAAGGTCGCTCCGCCACGTCTGACAAAGTTTAGAGGGTTATTTAAGATAGTATTGTAGGTATATTGCTATAGTGACAGGTTGTCAGCCCGTCGCCTAAATTACAATATACAGAAATCCTCGGATCCCTTAGCTGGTTTTTACAGCATGCCTGGGGGGAAATGCAGCTGGCACATTCTAAGTTTCTTTTTTCGCTCCCAGGCCAGCATGGAAGTAAAAAAATATGACAAATTAAATTTTACAATAAGTAACGTTTTGAAAATTTCTGAAATAGATCTGACATTTGTAATCTGAAATCTCCGAGATCGGTGCCAAACAGCTTGCTTCATCCTTTGAGGCTATTGGGTGACTCTATCGTTGAATCTATCTTTTGGCAGATCTGACCTAGACTAGACATACATACATACATAAAATCACGCCTTTACCCCTTACGGAGTAGGCAGAGCGTTAAACGCCTCGTAAAAGGCATTTTCGCCACGTCTGACAAAAAAAAATAAAAAATGAGGGCAAATTTAGATTGTAATTTGTATTGTTAAAGTGACAGGTTGTCAGCCCATCGCCTAAATTATAATACACTGTTACCCTTGAGTCCCTTTTGCTGACTTCTACTGCATGCCCGGGAGGAAGGGCAGCTGGAACATTCTATGTTTTTCTATCTCTCCCAGTCCAGCATGTAATATTAGTATATAATATTAGTATGTATTATATTTTTATATTTTCATGTATATATTATTATTATGATTTTATGTATTTATATAATTATTTATTTACTAACTGTGCCCGCGACTCCGTACGCATGGTGGTTATGAATTTAAACTAGACTAGAGTCAAGAAAAAACAAACTCATTATAAAGCAGCTAAATTTCCACTAGCTTGACTGACCCTACATAATGATTTAGTTACTTAGTACTTACCTAGCTACTTGGTCCTATTTGCACAATAAGGGCAGGTATACAATACAAATGAGGGCTTGGTGATTTGTGGCGGCTGGGCCAAGTTGGAGCAAGTTAAATTGCCTGCGCCTGGCCCGCGGAACCATTTCACGGATTTAACCCACTACATTACACTATCACGGATTTAATGAGGCCGTTGTTTTGTTGTAGTTTCCTCACTACCGTAAGCTAACTGCCTCCGTGGTTTAGTGGCCTGAGCCATGGGCTCCCGATCCGGAGGTACTGGGTTCGATTCCCAGGGTGGAACACAAAGTTGATATTTTAATTTGTTGAAAAGTTTGTGAGATCTTCCCCAGTTTGGTTAGGACAGTGCAGGCTGGGCCACCTAATTGTCTGAAAGAAAAAAGTTTTTATGCTTTGGAGGGCACGTTAAGTCGTCGGTACCGGTTGCTGTCTTTGATAGTGCTCGTTACACAAACCATGTCAGAGGCCTTATACCTGTGCTAATAGGCGATTTAAATGATACCAGAGCAGGGTTCATCGGGTCGGTCAACTCGAAACCCACACGGCAACAAGAAGAACTAGCTTAATCTTATTTTACCGGCCAGCAACAGACGGGAACAGATATAATCTGATATAAGCTGATCTGTACAAATATCAAATGAAGAGGTATTTTTGTATATAATCCGTAATCCTAAAAAGATAACGTGCACATACTATTGGATAACGTAGTTATGTAAGCTTTTTACGGGACACGTTTCTAAATAAACTATCTACTCAGAACATTTTCTGATGACGTCGACCGAATTTTGTATGAAAGTGCATAAAAATATCTTATGGTGGTTATTTTAATATTGTTTTATCCACTGTCTTCAGCAACGACACCATCAGTTTTAAAATTACTGCAACTAAAATTTGCGCAAAGCTTTATCTTCTATTCCATGGGGTTTCGTAAAGAAACGGTATTTTTTAGAAACAATGGAGGAAAGGCATTCAGCGGAGCTTACCGCGGAGTAGCGAATTGTTTTATCACGGCTTGGGCGGCTGTAAGTTCTGAGGTACAAGAAACCGCAAAGGTTACGTTATACATCGCTGGCTAAAAAGGAAGTATTCCTATTTGCCCGCAAGTTGGCTCATCATTCTTCCATGCTGGACTGAGAGCGCAAGAAACGCATGTGCTAGCTGCATTTCCTCCCGGGCATGCTGTAAAAACGAGCTAAGGGATCCGAGGGTTTTAGTATATTGCAATTTAGGCGATGAGGTGACAACTTGTCACTGTAGCAATATACGTACAAATCTATGGTAAATAACATTCAAAACTTTGTCAGACGTGGCGGAACGACCTATGTTTAGGTCGTTTACGCTCTGCCTACCCCATTAGGGATAAAGGCGTGATTATATGTATGTATTGGCCCATCAATCTATACAAAACATTTTTCAGTGCTGCAAAGTATTGTGTTTCAGCCCTGAGAGTGAAAACCAGGCACCCTTTCGCGGCCGGCGGGAGTCAAGTGGAAAATTGAATTGTAACCTTCGCCACGGAGTTATCTCGTGGATGGTGTGCCGACTGTCGGCAGACCACGGCAACAATGACGAAATTTACAGCTCGAGAATGGAGGTATTGTTTTAGTGTTATTTTATTTGCTCTATGCGTGTAGCGCAAACATTTGGGCACTAAAAACTAGCTCTCAGATTTCCGCTCTCTAGGAGATTGGTCGCTATCACCGAAAATCGGTGGGAGGACTATTATTATTATTTGCTCTATCTATCACTTATTAAAGGATTTAGGTAAGTTGTTTATTTATTGTGTTTTAAGCGCCACGGTTTATATTCTGGGATTACTGGGCGATCATGACACCTATACAGGGTATCAGACCCTGTATAGGTGTCATGAATGCGCAATTTAAAAGTGCATCAAAGATTTTTGTGTCTTAGACACTACCTTAGACCCTAGTATTCCTATTGTCATATATGCTGAAGAATGTGCAATTTAAAGATATCGACAGTAAAAGATTTTATTTATTTTATTCCATGCTGGACTGGGAGCGAGAAAAAAAACATAGAATGTGCCAGCTGTATTAGCTCCCGGGCGTGCTTTTAAAACCAGCTAAGGGATCTGAGGGTTTCTGTATATTGCAATTTAGGCGGTAGGCTGACAACCTGTCACTACAGCAATATACATACAAATCTATCTTAAATAACCCTCAAAATTTAGTCAGACGTCGCGGAACGACCTTTGTTTAGGTCGTTTACAGTCTGCCTACCCCATTATGGATAAAGGCGTGATTATTTGTATGCATGGAAGTAAAATAATATTTAAAAAAAATACAGTTCCTTTTGCTTTATAGTACGCTATATATAGTGTACGTACATATAAAAATGCACTATCCTCAAGAAAACCTTTTGTTCATTTACCGTCATATTCTACCCCAGCAATTTTATTTCAGTTTATCCTCTACGCTCATATTTTCTTCCGGACATAACTTGCAGTAATATGGTTGGGATACCCGTTTTTGTTATAATGTTTATGTAGTTGGATACTGAAAAGAGAAACACAAAAACCCCACAAATAATAGCAAGAAAAATTACATTTACAAAATGCAGTATCCAATATACCCCTCAAACATTACTAATATGAAAGTAAACAAACCCACAACCGAATGAGTTGTAATAATCCAACAAGCTTGCATGCTTCATTAATTTATTCAGCAAAAAAAGTAGTAGCGCAATTGGCGAACAATGTTGGCATAAATTGCGAGGAGTGCACTTTTTCGGCCGAATTTTATTGGCAATTCGTTCTCGCCTTGCTGGGGTTAATTACAGGCAAACGCTATTCATGAGGTTTTTTTTTCATACTCCTATTATTATTGCATGCCTGGTTTAAATTTTGATTTGGTGCAATTTACCTGATTGCATGTGGATATTACTTACTTCCATGCTGTATATTGCAATTTAGGCGATGGGCTGACTACCTGGCACTACAGCAATATACCTACAAATCTATCTTAAATAACCCTCAAAAGTTTGTCAGACGTGGCGGAACGATCTTTGTTTACATTGTTTACACTCTGCCTACCCCAATAGGGATAAAGGCGTGATTATATGAATGTATGTATTACTTACCAGCTGATTATATTCAAAACATTATTGTTGTCGAGTTTAGGTTTAAATTTGATAAAAAACTATCTGGTGGTTAGTTCCGACTCTCAAAAACTGATGCAAATTAAAAACTCTCTTGCGTGCAACAGTTCAGACGGCAATAACAGCATTTACCAACTCAGAGTGGCGGAGTGACGTCAGCTGAGAAACTTATTGCAACTTGTTTACTCGCCGTCTCCCTTTGTTCCACTGCTGGCTTACTCAGCTACCGTCTATCACAGAGCAGTGGCACATAGACTGAGCAGTGATGTCAGCTGAGAAACTTATTGCAACTTGTTTACTCGCCGTCTCCCTTTGTTCCACTGCTGGCTTACTCAGCTACCGTCTATCACAGAGCAGTGGCACATAGACTGAGCAGTGACGTCAGCTGGGAAACTTATTGCAACTTGTTTACTCGCCGTCTCCCTTTGTTCCACTGCTGGCTTACTCAGCTACCGTCTAGCACAAAGCAGTGGCACATAGACTGAGCAGTGACGTCAGCTGAGAAACTTATTGCTACTTGTTTACTCGCCGTCTCCCTTTGTTCTACTGCTGGCTTACTCAGCTACCGTCTAGCACAGAGCAGTGGCACATAGACTGAGCAGTGTCGTCAGCTAAGAAACTTATTGCAACTTGTTTACTCGCCGTCTCCCTTTGTTCCACTGCTGGCTTACTCAGCTACCGTCTAGCACAGAGCAGTGGCACATAGACTAAGTAGTGACGTCAGCTGAGAGACTTATTGCAACTTGTTTACTCGCCGTCTCCCTTTGTTCTACTGCTGGCTTACTCAGCTACCGTCTAGCACAGAGCAGTGGCACATAGACAAAGTAGTGACGTCAGCCGAGAGACTTATTGCAACTTGTTTCCTCGCCGTCTCACTTTGTTCTACTGCTGGCTTACTCAGCTACCGTCTATCACAGAGCAGTGGCACATAGACTGAGCAGTGACGTCAGCTGAGAAACTTATTGCAACTTGTTTACTCGCCGTCTCCCTTTGTTCCACTGCTGGCTTACTCAGCTACCGTCTAGCACAGAGCAGTGGCACATAGACTGAGTAGTGACGTCAGCTGAGAATCATATGGCAACTTTTACACCCATTATTGCTGTCTTTCTTCGTTCCATTATTAAACAAGGTTTCCGTTCTGTGTTTTTGAGTTTTAAATAGGTATATCTAATATTTTATTTCAAGCTCAAACTCTGCATTCGTTTCCTTATTCCATAAAAAAATAAACATAGTAGTTTCTCTGCTAATTTCACTCTCGTTTTATTTCTTCAGTCTTTTTTTCTATCAGTCTGTGGCCGTCAGCGCCAAGTCCGGAACTTCCCAGACGCGGACACTCTACTATAAATATAATTTACATTCATTATTTACCCCGTGAGGGCCCGGTGAAATTAGGTAGCGGTAATAGAGGGGTGAAAGGAAAGCTTATTTAAGTTAAAGTTCGTTGCTAGTTTTAGTACAGTTTCTTGTAAACTTTATATGTACTTCCTTTTCAATATTATTCGTACCCAAAAACTCATTACGCTGAAGCCGATTACCTTTAAAATATTCAAGCATATCTCTTTTAATGAAAACAAAAAATGCAATTATCCGTGATTTTCAGTAAAGTAGCTCCATTATCATGATAAAAGCTCGGCGGGCGGTAATATTGCCTCTACCAAAAGTTATTTACTTTAAGGGAATTCTATAGGCTATAAAGGGGCATTTCATTTGCTCCAGGAAGTGGTCGTAAACTTACCAGCCTCGTGTTAGTATCAACAGCTCCGCTTCACGCTACTATAGCAAGTAACAACTGTGTAGTACTAGTACCTACCTACTCTATGTAGGTGTCACAATACGTTATTTTCCTACTAGTCAAATCAGCAACTGTTTATGAAATGTAAAAAACTATTTTTTGTATGAAAATAGTGGGTTATAACGTCACTCTCCGGATACGTCTGTGCTCTCCGGTAAATATTTGACTACTCAAGTGAATAACTTATATATTTTTAACTCTATCATTAAATCAAAACGCATTTAAAAAAAAATATGAATGAGATTCACAGTATTTTAGTATAATGGAATTGATTGTTTTAGCTACCCAATCAACATAACTGATTTAATTTAATTTTTTATTATCGCCACTGTGTTAATGTTATTAAACATAAATACTTAGTCTTAATTTCGTTAGGTACGTAGGTACATGGTAGATTAATTGATTATAGAGTACACGGGTACACAGGGAACATGTGTGAAATGTTTCTTGTCGATATTTTCATGTCTTCTAACTAGGTAGCTTTAAGTTTTGGAAATTCATAAAGGTTTGTTAATCAAGGGCGGCGGTCGTTTCCCCTCAGGCAGTGGTATGGAGATTTGCTCTGGACCCGTGAATTTAACAACATTCTCATAGAAGCTTGTACCTGAAAACCCAGGATACCGGAATATTTCGGTGTCCCGAATAACGTGGTCGGATAAGGAAATAACATTTTGCATACCGAAATATTCTTGATATTTACTTAAAAGTGTTTGAGAGATATTAAGGCCCCTATTTGTAAAAGTCTGAGAGCAGGATTTGACAAGTCATAATGTACTGAAATAATATTTCTGATACGAAATCAAGCTCGCTGTCAGTCTCAAGTGCTGATTATAAATACGGGCCTAAGATTAAATTCATAGGTACAATAAGCCTCTTTATCAAATCTGATACATGTAATTTTACGCGATTGTGGGCAAAACATTCGTGATTTTACAATGTCAATAAACTTTAAATCAAAATATCAAATAATTTTGAAGCTCAGTCATATCACTACATAGAGGTACAATAAAAACAAAGTCGCTACTATTTAGATCTTTCAAACTACGCAACGGAAGTTAATCTGTTTTTTATAAATAGATAAAGTGACTCAAGAGGAAGGTTTATACGTATAATGCATAATATGGTAGAGAAACACTGATGAAGCCATGCGAACCCGGGGCGGGTGGCTAGTAAAATAATAAATAATTTTCCCCAGTTCGAAACTAATAAAAGGTAACTTCTATAATTCCATCTAAAGCAAACTAGTGGAGCAAATGAAATGACCTTCGGACAGGGGTTTTATTATCAGACATAAAGCCGAATCGTATTTGAGAGGATCTTAATCGTCTTCTATTTGTCGGATCACTAGGTTACATCTAATATCGGAAATGATAGTACCTGCAATAAAGGTATACTTGGGTCTGAAGAGGCCATATCATTTTATAGTTCTAGGGTTTCTTGCGAAATTTCATTGCCTAGGTAATTGGGTTATTGTTCAGCTAAATTGAATTGCTTGACGACTTTTTTAAGAAATTGGATCCAATCGGCTCAATTTCTGGATGACACCTTTCACACATTTGTTATTAAAATTCAAAACTAACATAAATTTAACTTTTTAAAGAATTAAGCAAACAACAGTACAAATATGACAATTTAAAAGGTTCTCTTCTAGCAGGCTCCACCCTTACTTACTGAAAGATGTTCATTTTATGCTAATTAGGCGCTGACTTCCCTCGAAACCATATCAATAAGCCATTTAAACTTCCTCAATTATAAATCTGAAATCTTTGCACAGCTTACGTAGCACTTTGCTACGCCGTAGCTCCGTAGCTTTTCCGAATCGAGGCTTCGTTTTCCGAGGCAAGTATCAATGTGTTTTTAGTTGTTTTGTTTTCTGCTTGTAAATGTTAAATGGAACTTGTTTCAAGAAGAACACAAATAAAAAAAAAACACGATTCCGTGCTTCGGAAGGTATTTTAAGCTGTCGGTCCCGGTTGCTTTTTTTGATAGTGGCCTATTATAGATAGGTAGCGGTAATAAAGAGTATTTCCCTTTACTAAATCAATTAACCGTGGAACACTTAGGAAAATGATCTGCATTGTACCTTTTTTACAATTAGAAATCGGCACCAACTTTAAGCATGTTATGAAACATGTTATTGTCTAACCAAAAACGCTCAGACCCCAGCTGTAAAGTCCCTGGATCTTTTAATATGACGTCATGTTTTTTTTGTATAGTGGTTAAAAAAAAACTTTTTATTTATCGAGTGGGTTATCAAATGAAAGGTATCTTGTGAGCAGATTCTAAAAATATAATCTATTCCTTTTTTATTTATTTCAAATCGGATCAACTTGCAGGTTCAATGTGGAAGAATTTCAGACGTGTTTCTTTGAGTTTATTAGACTATTCTACTGTAACATAGAGTTTTTTTTATTCTACTCATTATGAGCTTACATTTGATAGCCCACACAATAAATAAATGAAAAATACTCCGTAATAAATTACGTAATAACGTCTTATAAAAAGTCTATTGTTTTGACAGCGAAGGTCTGGGCGTTTCTTGTAGGAAAATAACATGTTTAATAACACACCTAAAGTTGGTACTGGTTTCCAAAACGTCAATATTATAATGCTAATTCAACTCACTACTTATTAAACACGAAGGGGTATATGGAATAAGAAACGGTTTCCTAACAAACGTTTTTGGTATCCATACATAATCACGCCTCTATCCCTGATCGGGTAGGCAAAGCGTAAGCGACTTAAACTAAGGTCGTTCCGCTACATCTGACAAAGTTTTGAGGGTTATTTAAGATAGATTTTAAGGTATATTACAGTAGTTTCAGGTTGTCAGCCCATCGCCTAAATTGCAATATACAGAATCCCTCGGATACCTTAGCTGGTTTTTACAGCATGCCCTGGAGGAAATGCAGCTCGCACTTCTACAGTTTTCTCCTCTCCATTCCATGAATTGGTATCCAAACCAAAATTATCTCCCATCTCGATCTTCCAATCAACATGTAAGTAGGTTTCCTCGTAAACATGGCTGCTTGACCGACACAGCCTTCGCCTCGGCTAGTTGATAGGCTCATCGCGTACCCATCAGGCCTGACTTAATCAAGTGCACTCCGGAGCCCCCATTACCTTAACATATTGCCTCCATCAGCCGGACCGCTTGACAACCGTCCTACAACTCACAAGGCAGACGCAATCTTTGTACTGATTTAATAACTGGCAAGACGTAACTGGATGACACTTTTTTTTCTATAAAAAGTAGTTTATATATGTAAGGGACAGCGTCCCGCAAACTGATAGGAAACATAGTCAACGGAACGGAGCAAGGGTTATTTTTCAGAAATGAAATATAAGAATGTTTTTTCATACAAACATGTTTTACTCGATCAGACAATTTGTATGGAAAAGCCATTTTTTTCATTCTTCTGAGAAAAATCCCTGCTGATACTTGTTCAGTGTCGTGGACTGAGCAACCCCAATTAGTTTGCGTTAGACGCTGTCCCTTACACCTAGTATAATCCACCCAGCAAGAGGCAATATCCAGAAAGCTCTAATATTTTATTCTGTATATATTTTCCGAAAACACATTTTATATCTAATATTAAAATGATCCCAGCTACGTCAAAAAGCTTGTAAAGTAAACTTAGTTAGTATACGATAAAAACTCCAAGTTATTTAAGATTCTAAAATGTGTTTAGTATTATTAAAACCTAGAGAAAAGAAAAATCAAATATTCAGTCTAGGCAAGATTTGTGCTTACATTCATACATACATATAATCGCGCCTTTATCCCTAATGGGGTAGGCAGAGCGTAAACAACCTAAACAAAGGTTGTTCCGCCACGTCTGACAAAGTTTTGAGGGTTATTTAAGACAGATTTGTAGGTATATTGCTATAGTGACAGGTTGTCAGCCTATCGCCTAAATTGCAATAAATAGGAACCCTGGAAACCTTTAGCTGGTTTTTACAGCATGGAGGAAATGCAGCTGGCACATTCTATGGGTTTCTCTCGCTTCCAGTCCAGCATGGAAGTTATAGTTGATTTGTGCCTGTGAGTTAGAATTAACGCTTAGGTACCTAGTGGTACCTGAGCTACCACAACAGTCATTTTATTATTTAAGCAAGACAATGATAATACATTTATGTGTTTCTTTAAAAATGGAATAAATATTTAAAAAAAAATATCTTCGGCGCAAAAAAACTCAAAAATAACTTATCAAAAACATGTGGCAACTATAATATTTCCAATTTGGTTTTAGAATAAAGGTAGACAAAGTTTCATGACTTTTTATTCAAAAACACATTTCAAAAATAAATGATACGTGTTGGCAAATTAGTTAAGTTACTAAAACTTCTATTTCATAATGTTGTTATATCTAATAGCTAAAACTTATTTTAGATACAATAATACAATATCTTCGATTAAAAGACATGAAACTTTGTTTACCTATTTTCTAAAACCGAGTTGCAAATACTATATAGGTGTAACATTTCTTTTCCTCTCACTACAAACAGCTTTTAACTAGAGAGAGGTGGCAAGGATAACGAGGGGTATAACTCGACTCGCACTCGGGCCGGCTGCGTATTCTTAAAAATAAACACAAGGTTATTTCCACTGAAACCCTCCTGAAATTCAGCCTTTTCAGTGAGCTCATGTGATCCAGTTACAGAGATGTTTTGTACTCGCTACAACAGATGTAACAGCTAAATTAGTTACATTTACTTGTACACATTAAGTTAAGCTTGCTTTTAAGTTAGTCTAGAAATATTTTCAAAGAATCGTTGTAGACTCTAAGTAGATTTCTAAGCTAACGTAAGAAAAGAGATTTCTTTGTTTACAATCAAAACTTCAAAATAAAATTGTATGATTCTCTTATTATTACATACATACATAATCACGCCTTTATCCCTAATGGGGTAGGCAAAGCGTAAACGACCTAAACAAAAGTTGTTTCGCCACGTCTGACAAAGTTTTGAGGGTTATTTAAGATAGATTTGTAAGAATATTGCTGTAGTGACAGGTTGTCAGCGCATCGCCTAAATTGCAATATAATTAAATCTTCGGTTCCCTTAGCTTGTTTTTACAGCATGCCCAGGACGAAATGCAGCTAGCACATTCTATGTTTTTCTGTCGCTCCCTGTCCAGCATGGAAATAATAATCTTATTATTATTTGTTTATTATTTTAATTATAATTTCCTTTTTTACTATTTTCGGAGCCTTATTTTCATTCATTACTGATATTCGCTGTAGTAATTTTCAAGTTAATTATAAACGGTTCAGTTGTTAAATAACAATAATTCTAGGGAATAGTAATTAATTAATGTCTTAATTTTAATAGTAGTTCGGATGAAAAATAAATAAAACGATCTTTTAAAATACTTAGCTTTAGGGAATTTTGATGATAATTAAATTTCTAGTTCTAAACAGTTTCTTAGAAGTAGTTAGGTATTCATTAGTCTTAAGTAGTTACGAAGTTTGATATTTACTCTTTCAAAAACTGAAAACTGTCTTCCATGCTGGACTGGGAGCTAGAAAAACATAGAATGTGCAAGCTGCATTTCCACCCAGGCATGCTGTAAAAACCAGCTAAGGGATCCAAGGGTTTCAGTATATTGCAATTTAGGCGATAGGGTGACAACCTATCACTACAGCAATATACCTACAACATCCTCAAAACTTTGTCAGACGTGGCGGAACGACCTTTGTTTAGGTCGTTTATGCTCTGTCTACCCCGTTAGGGATAAAGGCGTGATTATATGTATGTATGTATGTAAAAACTGAAATAATATTTTTTCTGCACGGTTAATAAGACTTACATGCTGGACTGGGAGTGAGAGAAAAACATAGAATGTGCTAGCTGCATTTCTTCCCAGGCATGCTGTAAAAACCAGCTAAGGGATCCGAGGGTTTCAGTATATTGTGATTTGGGCGACGGGCTGACCACCTGTCACTATAGCAATGTAGCTACAAATCTATCTAAAATAACCCTCAAAGCTTTGTCAGACGAGGCGAAACGACCTTAGTTTAGGTCGTTTACGCTCTGCCTACCCCATTAGGGACACAGGCGTGATTATATGTATGTATGTTAATAAGACAAAGACGGTAAAGAAGAGTGTTTTGCACTACTGGCCAATCTAACAGACTAAATTGGATATTGATTGCAATTTACTCTCGCATGCGGAAAAAGGTACCCAGCAATCGAATTAAAAAGCCATTTGCCAGCATTTATTGACCAAGCCAGTCAAATAAATATGTGCAATTTTAAATATTCCATTCATTGGCTCTGCTCTGTATCAACTTTGGTTTACTTCCGGAAATCAACCAAACATTTTGGGGGTTTAAATTAAGTATTATGTTTTAACTATATTTCGGCCCATAGGTTTTGCCCGCGGCTCAAGTAATATCTTTACATCATCGGGGTAGTAATCATGTTTAATTAAGCAGATAAAGTGATATTTGGAAATAGTATATTAAATAGCGGCCAATTACTGTCAAACAAAACTTTTAAAGTTTTATAAATACATGAAAATTAAATTTAAAATGTTTGACATTACTTTCTTCCATGTTGGACTGGGAGTCAGAGAAAAACATAGAATATGGCAGCTGCATTTCCTCCCGATGAAGCTGTAAAAACTCACACAGCAATATACTCGTACGTACAAATATACCTTAAATAACCCTCAAAACTATGTCAAACGTGGCGGAACGAGGTTTGTTTAGGTCGTTTACGCTCTGCCTACCCCATTAGGGATAAAGGCGTGATTATATGTGTGTATGTATTCTAATAACGGTGAAATAAAAATGGTTTGGTTTATATATAAAATGGAAGCCTTTGTCTAAGTAGTTTGTATTTTCCGCAGGTCACCGCACGACAGCCCTCGGCGTAATACTGGAGCTAGAGATAAACCTTTTACTTTGTCACATACAGTGTCATTTTGGGTTTGGCTAGCTTCGACTTTTCGGAATCAACTGCCTCCGTTGTCTAGCGGTCTGAGCCATGGGCTTTCGACCCGGAGTTCCCGGGTTCGATTCGCGGCGGGGAACAATGACTTTGTGTTGTTGTTTCTAGTTTAGTTAAGGTATTGCAGGCTGATCACCTGATTCTCCGAGAAGTAAGATGATCCATGCTGTCGGATGGGCATGTAAATAGTCGGTCCTGCGCCTGATTTCTCTCTGGTCGTGTCAGTCAATCTGTCCCATCAGAATAAGAGATTGAAGGAATAGAAAGTGCACCTGTGTGTAGCGTAAACACTTGGGCAATAAAAACTAGTCCTGCGCAGTTAGGAGATTGGCTGCCATCACCGAAATTCGATGGGAGGACTATTATTACTTCTCTGAAATAAAAACAATTTTTTTGCTCGTACACCTAAAATTGAATAATACGCCTAGCCTAATAACCACTACTCTTCTGAATGTAAATATAATGGAAAATATACTTTCACAACAAATACAACCTTACTTTTGAATACAATCAGCGTGATAGGTACTTTTAAAGAAATAAAAAAATCGTTGGGTTGAGTAGGTAAATATTTTGGGATCGTGCGCTCGTATTTATAAAGTGATCTCAAGATTGAGAGCAATATTAAGTATGGATTTGACAGATCATTACGGGCCGTATTTATAATCGTCTCTCATGAGTGAGTTTGAGTTCTTATCAGAAATGTCATTTCAGTGTACAAACTGACCTGTCAAATCCATATTTAATATTGGTCCCAAGTTTGAGATCGCTTCATAAATACGAGCCTTTGTACCGAAATAACATTTCTCATACGAACTCAAACTCGATGTGAGTCTCAAGTGCTGATTATAAATACGGGCCTTGGTAACTTTAATAGAAAGTTAATAATTATATCAAGCTGTAAGCTAGTATTTTATATCAATACTTTCAAATTCAATCAGGGGTAGAAATAGTATCCGTGTAAGTTCGCTTCGCGATAGGAAACTTCTTTTGTTCAACTAGATTGTGCCATAAATCGATTAAAGACACCTCTGTTCTTCGGAACAGCTGGTAATCTTGTGCCAATTTCACGGAGTCTGGGCATCATTGTTACCTGAGACTGAGACGCGCTCCTCCACTCAAAGGAACACATTCTCAACGACATTTTGTACCATTTATTTCCCTCTCTTGTCATGTAGGCTATATCTAATAGGCCTCCGACGTGGTTTGTGTAACGACTAGTATCAAAGACAGCGATCGGGACAGACGGCTCAACGTGCCCTCCGAATCATAGAGTTATTGTTTTTCTAGACAATCAGGTGATTCAGCCTGCATTGTCCTAAACAATCAGGAGAAAATCTCACAAAGTGAAACTCACTTATTTTATAATTATAAATATTACATGTCAATAGGAACAATAATTTAACATTTCATATTATAAGTATAAGAACTCAAATAAAAGATATTTATAATTAGATTATCATCATCGCTTATTTAAAAATTAATTAACATTATAGAAAGCATTGTCAATTATTTCTTCCATGCTGGACTGGGAGCGAGAGAAAAACATAGAATGTGCCAGCTGCATTTCCTCCCGGGCATGCTGTAAAAGTCAGCTCAGGGATTCAGAATATTGTAATTTAGGCGATAGGGTGACAACCTGTCACTACAGCAATATATCTACAAATCTATCTTAAATAACCCTCAAAACTTTGTTAGACGTGGCGGAACGAGCTTTGTTAACGACCTCTGCCTATCCCATTATGGATAAAGACGTGATTATATGTATGTATGTATGTTGTCATTTAGCAATTTTTTAATTATTTTGAAACTGTTCTGATGTTTTATGTCGTCAGGAATTTTGTAAAAAAATTTAGGACCCATTGCGTGTGTTAGAATAAGATAATAAATAAAAAGCTCGATAATAAAACCTCAAAGTGAATATAAAGAATTTTGGTAGCCAAGCGAGTTACGGTTAAGTTTATAAGCAAGGTTTACTGTCTCAAATGTTGAAATTATTTAATCTAAAAGGATAATGATTATAGTTATAAATAAAATGTCATATTTATGTATTAATTAATTTAATACCCAGCAAGTATTTATTTATACGAGGTATGGTAGAAATAATTGAAAGATACAGACAATGTCAATACATACATTGATTTATTTGATCATATTAAATACAAAGAAATATAAAACTGACCATATATTGAATAAATAAACCAAAACTGTCATAATATCAATTAATATATTTGCCAAGTTGAACTAGATGCTACGGAGGAGAAGAACCTGAACAAGAATCTCCTCCGCAATCAGATCTTTTTCAAATATATAGAAATATCAAACTAAGTATATAAGGTGAATATCGTAATAGACGAATAAGTACATAAAAGGTAAATAAGTAAGCAAAGTAAATGACATAATAATCATTATTAACGAAGCACATAGGTTTTGCATAGTAAGTACATAGAAAAGTATATGTAATGTTCATTGGCAAGTAAATAGATAAACATAAAGAATATCAAAACATATATAAAGCAATGTAAAATACAAAAGTACTTAACTTATGTGTCACCAACTCCGCAGACAGTAGAAAAACTGACTGGGAATGACCTTACACTGGCTTAAATAGCCTGGTCCGCGTTTCTGATTGGACAGAAAGGACGTGATGACTATTCCTGTCTTACAATTTAATAAACAACTCTCCATAAATATTTTAGAAACAACCAAATCGCTTTAAGAAATGCAAATAGAATTAATTGACACTTAAAACACTGATCTTATAATTTTAAATTATAAAATTACTGATTAAAGAAATACGAACAAAAACATTAGTTTGACATTTATAAAATTCGTTCAGAAATTGTAAAACGTTATGGGCACCCGCTACACTGCTCCGCGATCCATCACTCGGGGCAGGTATTGTCTATGGTTTCATTGCCCACTTAGACAGATATCGCTGTGCAGTGTGACAACCGCCAGATCCGTTTACAAAGACAGTTAGACATTTAAATTAAACGTAGTAATTTTCCAAAGACAGATATTAGAAGATTTACGGAGAATGTTATAATTAATTAAACATATGACTATAAAATATATTATCTGTCACGGCCATACTGACAGGTACTTCGCTCTCGAAGTACAAACAAAAAAATATTTGATTTAGAATATTCAATTACATATAACAATATATCCTATAGGTAGTCCAACGGTAGGATCGCTACGGAAGGGACTTTTAAGACCTTTACAATTTAACTTTAATTTATAAATTTATATAAAATGACATATACCCTATAGGTAGCCCAACGGTAGGATCGCTACGGAAGGGACTTTAAGACCTTTACAATTTAACTTTTATCTATAAATTTATATAAAATTACATATACCCTATAGGTAGCCCAACGGTAGGATCGCTACGGAAGGGACTTTAAGACCTTTACAAATCATTTTAGCAAATTAGTTGTTATATGTGTGGTCATATAAATCGACTTTGGAGTATTAAGAAATTACATCACACATTCTCAACTGCTAGATAATCAAATATGACAAAATTTAAACCATTGTATATATATATATATATTATATATATATATATATTATATATATATATATATACACCCAAGTATATATCAAATCATACTAGTTTGACCGTCAATTTAAGCAAACTAAAAGGTTCAGTGCCTTAATACCATTGTTCAAACATAAAATATTATATTCTCAATATATTATATATTCTCAATTAATTATTGCATTGGATATGTACTTATCTATAAAAAGAAAATCAGTTCAGTCAATCACAAAGCCAAAAATAGAAAGAAAAGAAAATAACATTAAAATTAATTAAATTACTCCGGGATCCATTCACCTGGCCATAGTCTTAATTTGTCTATAGCGACAGTGATATTTCTTAAAGATGCTACACCTCTAAGAGGATACCTATCATGAGGAAGAAGAGCAATGATTTCATATGGCCCCTTGAACCTAGGGCTTAATTTACCCTGACGTATATGATCTTGGTTAACATAGACAGTGTTACCCATTTCAAAAACTATTTGATCACGCCTTGTTGAGTTAAAACGATTTTTAAATTTATTTGCCTCTGAACACAATCGTTGGTAGGTCAATGTTCTATCTGCTCTAGTGTCCACGTTTCTTTCAGAAACATTAACTTCGTTGAGCTGAGCTTGAACGGATGGTATATTAGCGTTACAGCCAATAAGTAGACGAATACGAGTAAAACCAGTAGAATGTTGTACGGTAGTATTAATTGACTGTTAAACCTTTCACAATCCGCTTGGCCAATCTGACGAACCATTGCACGTGGTGTTCAACATGTCTATAACCGTAGCAACATACCACCTGTCCATTCCCTCTTGGTGTGCCTGTGGCAACCATGTGATGCTCATTTTGCAATTCTCTAAAAAGATATTGGATTTGCTGGGAACTAAAATTTGTTCCCCTATCAGTAATAATCCTAGCAGGAGTGCCAAATATAGTTATTGTTTCACGAATGAGAGGAACTAATTCTTGTGCACCTAGAGTTTTGAGGGGTATCAACAAACAAAATTTTGTAAAACCACCCACCAAGAGTAAAATATATTTATATCCTGAGTCTGTTTGTACAAACGGACCAGTGCAGTCTAAATGAATCGTATGGAATGGTATAGGACTTTTATCTATAAGATATAAAAACCCTTGCTTTGGACCCGAATAACCTTTCCGTTGTACAAGACAATGTTTTAAATATTTCTTTACAAACTGACTCATGCGAGGAAACCAAAAAAGCTCTAGAAGTTTTTCCAGGGTCTTGTTAAATCCTACGTGACAATTTTCGTCATGAAACAGTCTTAAAAGGTTGAATCTAGAATTGTTAGACACAAATAATTTAGGCTCTTCAAATCGACCCTTATAAAACAACAAATTATTACTGAATAAAAATGGATTTTCATCAAGTTCACCAGATAAAACTTGATGGATCAAATTTTGTGTTTCTGGGTCATTTTGTTGAGCTTCCTCTAACCACGATTGAGGTTCATCAATAAGATTAACGTTATTTTCAATGTAACAAGGCACATTCGAGTCTGGTGCTACTGGTATTTGATAAAATCCATTTAACATGTCTATAGATATAAAAAAGCTTTGCTTTACCAAGCTTATCTATTTGATTTTTCCAAAATTTTGTTTAGTGCTCGGTAATCGATACAAAATAAAAGAGGTCTTGAATTATTTCGTTAACTTTCTCCTTTTAAATCGGAGCCAATCGATATGGGCGATAATTAACAATATCATTAAGTTTTAAACGTAGATTCAATTCTCCGGTTAGTACAGTACCAGTTCCGTCTAAGACAGATGGGTATTTCTTAAAAAAATTGTCTTATTTGGTTCTGAAGTTCAAATCCAAGTGATCAATTTTCGAGTCCACCTCTATTAAATCTATTATAGAATAGACTAAATTCACTGAATCAATATCAATTGATCGTCTAAAAAAAACGGCTTTCCATATAATTTGTAATTATTTCAATATCAGGGAATTTAACAACATTTTTACCAATTAAAACTTCATACTTAAAATCACAATCCCTGACAACATTAAACTCAAGTTCTAGACTAACATCATCTATCTGAACCAAAACCGTAATCATAGCAAAAACGTGAATTATGCCTTTTCCAAAACCTTTCAGATATGTGGAAACTGGCGAAAGACGACAATTTAACCTTTCTGCTACGGATTCAAAAATTATGCTACAAATTGAACCTGTATCTATTGATTGACTGTAGAGAATTAATTTGTATACCATTAATTAGAACAAGTGTTAAATCAGAGTTCTCTTTTCTAAAAACTTGGTCCCCTTTGAAGTGGAAGCGGGAGTGGAAGCAGTATTTGGTGGGGAACTACCATTATCAGTTTTTTTGCTTCAAAAAACATAAGGACTCTATATGGCCTAGTTTTTTACAAAAATAACAGACTTTTCGAGGTTCATTGGGTTTAAAGACATTTTGTGAAAACTGAGCAGACTTTTGAAAAGGTTGAACTGGTTTGATATATTGAGAATGCACTTGCCCTGTCTTGTTATATGCTAAAAAAAATTCTAGGTTGTTTAGCTTCAACAACTTCAGAAAAATCTTTAGAATTCTCTGATGGTCGTTTTTTAGCTTTCACATAACTTGAAAGCAAAGCAATAAGTGATGAAGTTGTTGAAACGCCACTATTTAAAGCTGCCATTTTACATCAACCTCGGTTATACTACCAGAAACTAACTCAATCAATTGGTCCTCCGTAAAACCAACTTTGGTGCTTCGAAGCAACCTCAGTTTCTCCCTAGCATAATCACCATAAGACACAGCCGATTCAGATGAATACAGAACCGCTTTACTAAGCCGTTCTGACAGGTTTTTCTTATCCGGAAAGGTGTTAATAATATCCTGATGCAAATTTTCCCAGGATCTACCTTCAGCAGGTCCCCAGGTTTCAAACCAAGTTATGCAGAGCCCTTTAGGGCCTTACCAGCTTTAGCTGCAGTTTTGAAGCTGCTCCACTTCAGTTCCTTGGAAAGGGCTTCAATGCTGTCGCACCAACCCGTAGCTCCGCAGTTGTTCCGGTCAGGATCATACATAGGCAGCGCCACGTCATCATCTTTCTGTTGTGGTGCAGAAACAGCTCCGCGGATGGCTTCCAGTAACGCAGCAATCTTTTCAGAATCCATCCTAGAATAATATGTGTATTAGAAAAGCAATATATTAGGCTGAAATCATCCCACTTCTGATGTTAGAATAAGATAATAAATAAAAAGCTCGATAATAAAACCTCAAAGTGAATATAAAGAATTTTGGTAGCCAAGCGAGTTACGGTTAAGTTTATAAGCAAGGTTTACTGTCTCAAATGTTGAAATTATTTAATCTAAAAGGATAATGATTATAGTTATAAATAAAATGTCATATTTATGTATTAATTAATTTAATACCCAGCAAGTATTTATTTATACGAGGTATGGTAGAAATAATTGAAAGATACAGACAATGTCAATACATACATTGATTTATTTGATCATATTAAATACAAAGAAATATAAAACTGACCATATATTGAATAAATAAACCAAAACTGTCATAATATCAATTAATATATTTGCCAAGTTGAACTAGATGCTACGGAGGAGAAGAACCTGAACAAGAATCTCCTCCGCAATCAGATCTTTTTCAAATATATAGAAATATCAAACTAAGTATATAAGGTGAATATCGTAATAGACGAATAAGTACATAAAAGGTAAATAAGTAAGCAAAGTAAATGACATAATAATCATTATTAACGAAGCACATAGGTTTTGCATAGTAAGTACATAGAAAAGTATATGTAATGTTCATTGGCAAGTAAATAGATAAACATAAAGAATATCAAAACATATATAAAGCAATGTAAAATACAAAAGTACTTAACTTATGTGTCACCAACTCCGCAGACAGTAGAAAAACTGACTGGGAATGACCTTACACTGGCTTAAATAGCCTGGTCCGCGTTTCTGATTGGACAGAAAGGACGTGATGACCATTTCCTGTCTTACAATTTAATAAACAACTCTCCATAAATATTTTAGAAACAACCAAATCGCTTTAAGAAATGCAAATAGAATTAATTGACACTTAAAACACTGATCTTATAATTTTAAATTATAAAATTACTGATTAAAGAAATACGAACAAAAACATTAGTTTGACATTTATAAAATTCGTTCAGAAATTGTAAAACGTTATGGGCACCCGCCACACTGCTCCGCGATCCATCACTCGGGGCAGGTATTGTCTATGGTTTCATTGCCCACTTAGACAGATATCGCTGTGCAGTGTGACAACCGCCAGATCCGTTTACAAAGACAGTTAGACATTTAAATTAAACGTAGTAATTTTCCAAAGACAGATATTAGAAGATTTACGGAGAATGTTATTATTAATTAAACATATGACTATAAAATATATTATCTGTCACGTGCGTGTATTTAGTCGCTTTGGTAAGTAAATGAACAAATATCAATTTTGTGTTCTCTTTGTTTAGATTCGATTGGAAATCAAACCCAGGACCTCCGGATAAGGAGCTCATGGCTCAGACCACTAAACCACAGAGGATTTAGTTACCTGAGACTGACGCGCTCCTCCACTCAAAGGAACTCACATTCTCAACGACATTTTGTACCCTTTATTTATATAAGTACATTCTTCTTCTCTTGTCGTGCGGGCTACACCTTATAGGCCTCTGACATGGTTTGTGTAACCACTATAATCAAATACAGCGACCGGAACAGACCGCTTAACCTGCCATAGAACACAGAATCCAATTTCTTCCTAATAATCAGGTGATTTAGCCTGCATTGTCCTCCAAACTGGGCAAAATCTCACAAAGTGATAAATTACAAAATATCAGCTTTATGTCCCCCTCGATGGAATCGAAACCAGGACCCCTGGCTCATGGCTCAGACCACTAGACCACGGAGGCTGTTACCTGAGATTGCTCCTCCACTCAAAGGAACTCACATTCTCAACGACATTTTGTGCCGTTTATTTCTATGCACGCATTCTGTATCACATACTTTACGATGCGGAAGTAACGACTAAATAAACATGAAGTAACAAAATGGCTGGTAGCTTTAGTGAGGAGACACGCTGAAAAACGATTAAGAAAAATATTTTAATCAGTGATGCAGTGCTTAACTAAAATATTACCTATTGTATGTATTTTATAACACAGAAATTAATCAGCATACTTGTTACATTCATTAAAAGCTACCTTATTTGTACGAGTAAAAAACACATACATACATCATATAATCACGCCTTTATCCCTAATGGTGTAGGCAAAGCGTAAACGACGTAAACAAAGGTCATTCCGCCACGTCTGACAAAGTTTTGAGAGTTATTTAATATAGATTTGTTAGTATGTTGCTGTAGGGACAGGCTGTCAGCCCATCGCCTAAATTACAATATACTGAAACTCTCGGATCCTTAGCTGGTTTTTACAGCATGCCCAGGAGGAAATGCAGCTGGCACATTCAATGTTTTTCTCTCGATCCCAAGCCAGTATGGACGAACAAACACATCGAGAGAAAATTGTGGGGAAATGATCTTTGCCCGCTTCCAGTCACCTCGAAATAAGCTCCCCGGACTGGCTTATTCAACCCCAGTAACCACCCCACCCCGTATAATACCAACCTCAAACAAAACCTTTCTCATTTACGAACATCACAAGCAATTCACATTATTTAATTACTAATTTCCCTAAGAATACTTTTCAACTCTCAATTTAGTATACCTGCTGGCAAGTCGAGAAAATAATAAATTTTAATTAAAAACTTGAGTCAGAAAGTGAACACAAAGTTCGGTTCAGGTGAAATTTCCTTAGATTCGCGAAATTCAGCTTATAAGCTGAGCATGACGTTCTGACGAGACGGTTTATGTTTTAGAAAGGCAAAACTAATTTTGAAATATTTTGGAGCATGAAGATATAAATTGAAATTCGAAAAGTTTGTTCGTAGATAAATACTAGGTATTTGTACATAGATACATATATCATTTTTCAGCTTTTACCTACACAAAGGTCGTTCCTCCACGTTTGACAAGTTTCGAGTGTTATTTAAGATAGATTTGTAGGTAGATATACTGCTGTAGTTACAGGTTGTCAACCCATCGCCTAAATTACATTACACTAAAATCATCGGATCACTTAGCTGCTTTTTACAGGGTGCCCGGGAGGAAATGCAACTGGCGCATTCTTTTTTTTTCTTTTGCTCCCAGGCCAGCATGGCAGATTTTTTCTTTTACATCCAGGCCAGCATGGAAGAATCTATGTATTTGATTTAAAATAAAATTAATATTTGCATATATTTTTCTCAGTAGTAGAGACGGTTTTTTCAATCGAACTTAAAACACTATTAGCGGAGTTATTTTCTTCGTCTCCGGTAGATATAATTAGCTGTTTAGACTTCTGTGCTGATGGTAATATAGGAGTTTCTTGAATAGTAGTAGGGCTTGATGTTCTGGTGCTTTTCGGGGTAAAGCTTAATTTTGTAGCATTTAAACGATTCTGTACGTGCTTGCTTGATTGTGGCGTTTTGCAGATATGAGTAAGTTTATTTACCTTTAGTTCATACCCTTTCAATTGCTTCTTGAGCGTGTCATTTTCTAGTAAAAGTTGATTTATATATTTGTCCATCGAAGTTAACGTTGCTTTGAGCTCGCATATTTCTGTCCTAAATCTTACAGTATTGTCACTTTCAATTAACTCTGGACAGGTGTTGTTTAAAGTTTGGGTAATTAAATAGTCCTCCTGGTAGTCGTCATCAACAGGAAGAGACTGAAAAGAGTTTGATATCGGCACGTTTATTTCACAATTTTCCTCATGCAAAATCTCTTCTTCTTTACTGCCAGGTGTGCTGATTGTAGGTAGATTAATTGGAGACTGAAAAGCGCTCGATATCGGCACATTTATTTCAATGTTTTCACTTCTTTACTACGAGACGTGTTGGTTGTACTTGTAGACACCGACGCTGGCGGTGTGGTGGATTTAGTCGGGGTTTTTCGATTCCTGGTTATCGGCTGTTTTTGTACTACATGTTTTGTTGGCTGTGCACAAAATTTACATATAAAATTTGTACGAGTTCTTAATCTATGTAGTTTCTCAGAATAACCAGCACAATCGAAATGGTAATAAACTTTGCACTTCGAACAAGATATGGTTTTCTGATCAGTAGATTTTTTGCATTTTGTACAGGTCATAGGCGTTATGGGAGTTATTTTGGTGTTTGATTTAGCGTCAATACGTTTACTCATCCTTATAATTTGTTCTTAATACTTTGCGTTAGATTCTTTGCTCTATAAACTTAGTAGGCGCTTTAGAGATATTGCCTTCACCAAAGATCAGGCGCTTTACTAGAATAAGTCTGCTTGCTTGCTTTGTTTGTTGCGTGGTCCAAAGGTCAATTCTATTGTTATATTGACCCAGGTCGGATGATAATACCGTTACTTAGATATATTTAAAAACGATACGTATTATTAAGATTTTAGGAGGTAAATTATAGAGTTCGGCACTTTACCTCCGCATTGAGTATTTGGTCCCAGTAGTGCAGCACTTAGATTTTCAGTAAATCGTAAAAAGAAATTTGAACACTTCTCACGCTATAAATGTCACGGTACAACAGTTACATAGTCACAAACACTAACACAGCTGAGTTATAACGTCTTTATACTGAATAATTGAAGGAATATTTATTGTATGTAATCTTAGTATTTTTAAGCTAGAGATAAACGTAGAGGTAATGTTTACTTCGCAACGCCCTCTGGCGAAAAAAAAAGTTAATACATAGTAGAACGATAATAACTTAGCTGGCCTTATTGGAACTTTCGCAATGTGTAGAAATTTACTGCCCTGAGGTCGATGGGAACACTCAATGCGTATCCGTCCAATGTTCTAACACACACAATGGTGGAATCGCAAAGGGATCTGGCCATTGTTCGATTTCAAGCAGGCTATATACGGGGTGTAAGGGACAGCGTCCCGCAAACTGATCACTACATAGTATAAAACAAAGTCGCTTTCTCTGTCCCTATGTCCCTATGTATGCATAAATCTTTAAAACTACGCAACGTATTTTGATGCGGTTTCTTTTAATGGATAGAGTGATTCAAGAAGAAGGTTTATATGTATAATACATGCATAATATAGTAGAGAAACACTGATGATTTCCGTGCGAAGCCGGGGCGGGTCGCTAGTAGGATATAAATGCAAAAAATGCTTTTCTATACAAATTGTCTGATCACGATGGTTATTTTGTATGGGTAGATCATTTTTTGTTTTCATCTCTTAAAAGAATTTGTTCAATTTCTTTGACTGAGCAGGTAACAGTTAACGGGACGCTGTCCCTTACACCCGGTATTGTATACAGAGTGTCTCAGGTAAACTGTACTGGCGGAGCCTGTGTTCAGGGAAGTCTAATATCCATCGATTTTAAGATCCACAATATTTTGTTTTATGTTTCTGAAGTTTAGGTGGTTTCAGTTTAAACTTCTCCTAAATGAGAAATCAATTTTTTGCTTTAATACGGATGAAATAATCTTTTAGTAAAGTAAGACAATATAATAACTATCCCAATAATAACAAAATAAAATATTGCGGTAAACGCATAGGGTTCAATCGGTATATCTATCCATATGCTCTTCTTCTTATTAGCAAGTGGATCCTCGAGTCAAACGACCCGATGAACTTAGTGTCAGAGTTTTCAAACCGCCTAGTAGCACAGTTATTAGGCCTCTGACATGGTTTGAGTAAGGACCACTATCAAAGAAAGCGACCGGGACCGACGCTTAACATGCCCTCCATTTTCTGACAATCAGGTGATTCAGCCTGCAATGGCCTAACCAAACTGGGGAAAACCTCACAAAGTTATAAATTGACAAACATAAACTTTTTCTCCCTCTCTGGGAATCGAACCTCCGGACCTCCGGATCGTAAATGGTGGATCCTCCATGCTGGACTGGGAGCGAGAGAAAAACATAGAATGTGGCAGCTGCATCTCCTCTCGAGCGAAATCAGCTAAGCGATCTGAGAGTTTCTGTAAATTGCAATTTAGGCAATGGGCTGACAACTGACAAATCCATTTTAAATAAACCTCAAAACTTTGTCATACGTGGCGGAACGACCTTCGTTTAGAGCGTTTACGCTCTGCCTACCCCATTAGGGAGAAAGGCGTGATTATATGTACGTATGTACTTACACTAGTACACTCGATGATAAAAACTGGACCAATGTCCTGTCCACTTGCAATGTTGCGGTCTCGTTTATTGGTCCACGCTGAAATATCAACGGTATCCATTCGCTTTCTTCCGTGCTGGACTGGGAGCAAAAGAACAACATTTATTTTTTATTTATTTATTTATTTCAAAAACATTTACACAACCATGACAGGAAATCCCAAAGCGATTGCATAAGTAATATTGAACACTTATAACTATTTAAAACTAACTAAAATATAAACTACTTACAACTTAACAATAAAATGAGGTCAAAGATTATGAATTAAATTAACAAATAACATAAAACTTTGCAAACCAGTTCGAAAAACAAAATAAAAAAACAGCAGTTATGAACAAATTAAATAACTAATTCTAAATCACACATTCTCACAATATCTCAAAACATAGAATGTGCCAGCTACATATCCTCCCGGGCATGCTGTAAAAAAAGTAAAGGGATCCGAGGGTTTTACGTATTTCAATTTAGGCGATGTGCTGACAACCTGTCACTTAAGCAATATACCTACAAATCCATCTAAAATAACCCTCAAAACTTTGTCAGACGTGGCCTTTGTTTAGGTCGTTTACGCTCTGTCTACCCCATTAGGGATAATGGCGATATATGTATATATCCATCCGCTGTATAACAAACTGGCATCAGGATCCAATCAGTGGGTGCTACTGTTTTTGAATACACACCTTTACTGGTACTTAGGCCCGTATTTATAAATCGAACTCATGATTGAGAGCAATATTAAGTATGGATTTGACAGGCCATATTGTACTGACATGACATTTCTGAAACGATCTCAAAGTCGCTGTGTCATGTGCTGATTATAAATACGGGCCTTAGCACATCCTGTATACAAGTACTGCACCAATATGTCCACTCGCAATGTTGCGCTCTCGTTTATTGGTCCACGCTGAAATATCGACGATATCCATTGGCTGAATAACAAACTACCTTCCATGCTGGACTGGGAGCGACAGAAAAACATAGAATGTTCCAGATGCCCTTCCTCCCGGGCATGCTGTAGAAGTCAGCAAAAGGTACTCGAGGGTTACAGTGTATTGTAATTTACGCGATGGGCTGACAACCTGTCACTATAGAAATACAAATTACAATCTAAAATTGCCCTCATTTTTTGTCAGACGTGGCGGAAATGACTTTTGTTTAGGTTGCTTACGCTCTGCCTATCCCATTAGGGATAAAGTCGTGATTATATGTATGTATGAATAACAAACTGGCCCGTGCTGTGTGATCCCGCATCTCATTAGGGGCTCAGTAGTCAATTGTATACAATTTGGATGCAAGAACGTAGTAAATATTCACAAACAAGCTTGTTAAATCTACTAAGCTTGGTAGGCCTAGGCACTAGGTTCCTGATTGAATAGACCAAAGCAAAAAGTAACATACTAAAGTATTGGTAGATATATGTGATTGCACAAAAAATACGGTTACTTAGGCTCGTATTTATAAAGCGATCTCGAGATTGACAGCGACTTTGAGTGTGTATCACAACTGCCATTTCAGTACAAAATCACGTGTTAATTCCATACTTAATATTGCTCTCAATCTTGAGTTCGCTTTACAAATACGAGCCTTAATATTGGTACGAATGTCTACAACGTAGAAAAAGCAGAAAGATGTAGCGGTTGAAAACCGTTTTAATTCTAAATCTGTGCTTATTTCCGGACTCTATTTCATAAACCCTAAACCGACGAGCGTGCATGAAAAGATTGATGAATGTAGATGCAGCGAAAGAAGTTTGCAAGGACCGTAGCCAGTGGAGGGATGTGATCTCTGCCTACCCCTCTGGAAAAGAGGCGTGACGTTATTTATGTATGTATGTGTATTTCATAAAAAAAAAAAAATTATAGGCATTCAATCGAATCATAAAAGGGCCGGCAGTTATTTCACTCAGCGCGTTAGCCTGGCGATACAGCGCGGAAATACTGCCAGCTTGCTGGGTACCCTGCCTCATTGTGGTGCGTTGGAAGATATTTTCAACTTATTATTTTTATTTACCGTAACTTTAGTTTAGTGTTATTTAAATTGTATTTTTTGTAAATCACTACATAGCATAAAACAAAGTCGCTTTCTCTGTCCCTATATCCCTATGTATGCATTAATCTTTAAAACTACGCAACGGATTTTGATGCGGTTTCTTTTAATGGGTAAAGTGATTCAAGAGGAAGGTTTATATGTATAAAACATGCATTAATATAGTATAGAAATACTGATTTTTTCCGTGGAAAGCCGGGACGGGTCGCTAGTAAGGTATAAATCCGTTTTGTACTCGTAGTTCCCTGCTTAATCTGATATAATTGAACTCACAGGCCATACTATTTTGATATAAAACGAGACCTTTCTGTAGGACGATTGGGAAGTGGGCGCTATAGTGAGGAGTACAATGCAAGTTGTAATCATGCTTAACATTATGTTGATACTTTTAGTAACTAGTATTTATTTTTTTTGCTAAGAATTAAATCATTTGCATCTTATATTGTGTTACTGTTATAAAATGTAACCTCGTATTTTTTTAAGAATAACACTGAATAACTTGTTTACTAATTTATTATACAACAAAAAGTATTGGACATTCAAATTATTTTATGATAGGTACCTTTGACGTGATTTCATTATTTCATTAAAATGTTGTGGTCCCATTCTAATGACTTATTCAATTCGAAAATTGATCATTAATAATATTATTTATTGGCTGCGGTTTTTTTTACAATCTTATTTGATTATATTTCTTATACTTCTCATAAATACGCGGAATGTTTCTCTTCTGACGCCGGAACCGGAAGCGAGTCGTCTCCGACAACGATCGAGTTCGCTGCCCTCAAGATATTACGTTTTCTATAATTTATTATTGTATATTTTATTCCTTTGGTACATTTCAGTAAAATATTACTTTATTTGATTCTAAATTTAGACATGTTTATTTTATATACTTAATATAAATTAATATTTGATACAAGTTAATACTATCACCATAATCGTTATTTATTAATATTATATCAAGCTATTCCTACAAAGTCATCACAAGGGCCAAAGTGTCTTTACACTAAACATTGCATTATTTCGACAGGGATACAAGTGGGAAAGGGCCCTCCCTTGCGGGGAGGACCTCTCTGTGGAGATCATGCTTAACGGCTGCTCCTAAAGAGTTGGATTTCGTTCCGATCCAATCAAGCTAAACTCACAAGAGCGAAGCACTTGTAAACCATCTGTAATGCGGACACTTCCGCATCTGATGAGTTGAAATGAATACGAAACAGTGGTCAATAAACGACGAGCCGATGCATTTCGTTTTCTTTCACAGTCATCACAAAGTTCAAAGTGCCTTTACACAATCCTACTAATATTATAAATCCGCGATTTTGGATATTTGGATGTTTGTTACTCAATCACGATTTAACGCATCGCGAAGAAACCTGGAATGGGATATAAGCTGCTTTTTACTGCTGAGAAACCTTCATTTCTGCGGGTGAAAAGCTAGTTAATAATAACCAAAATAATTAATAAGTAGTTTGATACGGATCTCCCACTAAAAGAAGTTGTAGATAATTGGAATCTATAAAGACTGACGTGTACGTACTAGGGAGGGATAATTTTATATGAAGTGAATTTAATTTATCTTAACTTAATATTCATATTTCAAGAACACAAACACTTTTTCTATCAAGCAGCAGAATGTAGAAATCACCAACATTTATTTTATGATTTCCCTCGAGCCACTATCCCACTATTTTAGCTGATGATATATCCTTGTTATTTGTGATCGTCATACTGTCGGTATGGACGACCTTCGGGTAGCCTATAAATTTATGCTGGGACTCCGAAACCAGTAGAAAGATTTATTTTTCTTTCAACTGTCTTGACGAAATCTACCTACCTAAATAGGTATATTTGGATAATAAAGTGATTGCATACTTCATACTTATTTACTAGATGAATTAATTAAAATAAATGTCTTATTACCATATCTTGATGCAAGGGCTAATAAGATACATACATATATATATAATCACGCCTTTATCCCAGTCCTCCCTTTAGGCAGAGCGTAAACAACCTAAACAAAGGTCGGTCCGCCATGTCTGTCACAGTTTGAGGGTTATTAAAGATAGATTTATAATAAGATATCTGCTCGCAAATTCTCAAAATGAAGAATCGCAAAGCGTATCGGAATCAGCACCTGGTGCGGTGTGAAAGTAAAGTCTCAGTGACATGTTTGTTTGCGGAAAGTTCAAAGAAGCTCGTCGTAATGAAGGCAGTGGGTGACAAAGTTGGTGACGACAGGTGTGCGGCATACACGACAAACGGCTTCAATTTCACCAGGCCTGTAGCAACTTGCTGGTGTGTGCGTGAATCACGGTGTCAGGGCTAATCTACTACGGGGTGAAGTCAAATATACTTCAAAGATTTTTAGGGCATTTTTTTATTATTATTGCTCTTGAGCAGGCAGGCAGTCGATAGACAACTAATAATGCCTGTATCCGGTAAATTTAGTGAGCTTTCTTTTTCTTTATTTCATTTATGTGTTGATCTAGTTTGTTTTTAAATGCTTTAACGTTTGGCGCTGAGACTAGTTCTTCTGGCAATTTATTTTATTCGTTGATAACTCTATTAGCAAAGAAGTTTCTGTGAGGAATGTTGTGCGAAAGACAAGTTTTCAGTTTCATGTGGTGACCTCTTAGACGGGTGTTTTTGTCCATCTTGAAAATTGACTGGAATGTTTTAAGATCGTAGTGGCCATTTAAGCTCGTATTTATAAAGCAATCTCAAGATTAAGAGAAATATTAAGTATGGGTTTGACAGGCCACATTGTACTAAAATGACGTTTCTAATTCGAACTCCAACTAGCAGTCAATCTCAAGTGCGGTATGAGCGTCAGATCAGGGTGTCGGAGTTTATGTACTACGGGTTGGGATCAAATAACTTTTACAGATGTTAGACCATTTTTTTAAACAGTACTAGCTCTACTATAGCAACGTTACTGATGTGTGCGTGAGATCACGGTGTAAGGGTTTATCTACTACGGGGTGAGGTCGAATAAATTCCAAAGATTTTTGAGGCATTTAAAAAAATGTGTCTTGCTTTTTAACAACTTGTTGGTGTGAGCGTGAGATCAGGCGGTCGGAGTTTATGTATAGGGCATTTTTTCTAATTTGTCACTGGGCTCGATTCTAGATTTTCCGGCTAAAACTAAAATAAAAATCTATTTGACACTTTCAGACTAAACACATTGGAAAGGGACAGGAGATCTATTCTCTCCGGTTTTTGATTTATAGTCGGTGGTTAAATGCGTTATCTATAATTTTTATCCGCCGTCATATGATATGGCGGATAAAATTGACAAAAATACTGGGTAAACGTGCAAAAGCGCGTCAAAATCTACATAAGCACAAAGTATAAAATGCTGGAGTAGGAGTGAGAGAAAAACACAGATTGTGCCAGCTGCATTTCCTCCCGAGCATGCTGTAAAAACCAGCTAAGGGATCTAATATTATATTTAGGCTATTGGCTGACAACCTGTCACTACAGCAATAAACGTACAAATCTTTCTAGAATGGCCGTCAAGACTTTGTCAGACGTGGCAGAACGGCCTTTGTTTAGGTCGTTTACGCTCTGCCCCACCGCATTAGGGATAAAGGCGTGATTACATACGTATGTATGTAAAACCTCAAAGAGTATAAATTACCAGTCTTTTTTCAATTTTATTATTTTGAAAGTGACAGATAGATTTAAATTTTAATTTTAGCTGGTAGTATCTAGTACCGAGCCTATTAGCTTTGTAGCAAGTTGCTGATATGTGCGTGAGATTATATTATGGTGTCAGAGTTTATCTACTACGGGGTGGTATCAAAATACATATAATAACGCTTTTATCCTAAATAGGGTAGAATGAGCGTAAACGACCTAAAAAAAGGGTCGTTCCGCCATGTCTGACAAAGTTTTGAGGGTTATATAGCTGCAGTGACAGGTTGATCCTATCGCCAAAATTGCAATATACAGAAACCCTCGGATCCCTTAACTGTTTTCTTACAGCATGCCCAGGAGGAAATGCAATTTTTTCTTTCCCTCTCCAGCATGGAAGTATCAAATACCTTTTACATAATTTTAGGGTATTTTGTAAATAATCGCTAGCCCTGTAGCAGGTTACTAACCTTCTTGTACAAGCTGTTACTAGAGCGTGTTGTTAAAGCACTGACTAGAATTGGCAAGCTTAAAGTTACAGTTTATATATTATTTAGAAACAATTAAGATAAATAAAAAAAATACGCAATACCCACATGTGACGTAAGCGTAGCGTGGCCCAGGCATCATGCCGCAGTCTATGGCCCGTAATTATAAACAGTACTTGAGACTGACAGCTAATTTGAGTTCGTATCAGAACCGTCATTTCAGTACAATGTGGCCTGTCAAATCCACACTTAATATTGCTCTCGATCTTGAGATTGTTTTATAAATATGAGCCTATGTATGCTGGTCTGCTTGTTTACTTCGCTAATAATTCACACTCCGTGTACCAGTTAAATATTGCGCTCGCTTCAAAAGTGGTTCCGAGAAATAAAGCTGCTGGTAAGTTCTATTGTTCTTAGTCAATTAAGAGGACACATACATACAGTCACGCCTTTATCCCTAATGGGGTAAGCAGAGCGTAAACGACCTAAACAAAGGTCGTTCCGCCACGTCTGACAAAGTTTTGAGGGTTATTTAAGATAGATTTGTAGGAATATTGCTGTAGTGACAGATTGTCAGCCCATCGCCTAAATAGCAATATACTGGGATCCCTCAGATTTTTACAGTATGCCCGCGAGGAAATGCAGCTGGGACATTCTATGCTTTTCTCTCGTTCCCAGTTCAGCATGGAAGAAGCTAAATAGTGCTCGCTTTAACAGTCGTCCCCGGGAAATGAAGCTGCTGGCAAGTTCTATAATTTTTCATCGCTTTTAGCTAATTAACAACATTACGAACTGTAAAATGAAGAGGATAACGGTCTAATTCACTTTATGTCTTGAGTTGTATGTGACAGACAAACGTAACCTAGCCAGGCTTCATGCCGCGGTCTATGTAACATGGCCGACACGCATGTCATGTTATTTACTCTGCTAATAATTCTCACTCCATGTACCAGTTAAATATTGCGCTAGCTTCAACATTGATTCCCGGGAAATGAAGCTGCTGGTAAGTTCTATCTTCGTTTGACTTGGACACGCTACCGCGTGTCTAGTTTTAGTCAATTAACAGCATAACGAACTGTAAAATTAAGAGCTTAACGGTCTAATTCACATTATAAAAAAAAAAATCTTTATTTCAGGCTTCTACGGCCCCATATAAAATACAAATTACAACAAACTTTAATACAAATTACATCAAACCATGCCATAACATCAGTCATATCTAATCAATTAAGTTACATTAAAATTAAAAGAACATGTCAACAAATATTAATTAAATAATTATGTCTTTATTAAGTAATTTATGTCTAGAGTTGTAAGTGACAGAGAAACGTACCCTAGCCATGCTTCTTGCCGCGGTGTATATAACATGTCCGACACGCAGGTCATGTTGTTTACTCTGCTAATAATTCACACCCTGTGTAACAGCTAAAGATTGCGCTCGCTTCAACATTGATTTCCGGGAAATGAAGCGCTGGTAAGTTCTACTTAGTCAATTAACAACATTATGAACTGTAAAATAAAGAGAATAACGGTCTTATTCACTTTATGTCTAAAGTTGTATGTGACAGACAAACGTAGCCTAGCTAAAATCATGCTGCGGTCTGTGTAACTTGTCACGCTTTTCTGGTGGTTTACTCTGCTAATAATTCACAACCTGTGTAACAGATAAATATTGCGCTCGCTTCAACATTGATTCCCGGGAAATGAAGCTGCTGGTAACTTCTATTATTTTTTATCGCTTTTAGCCAATTAAAAACATTACGAACTGTAAATTAAGAGGATAACGGTCTTAGGGCCGTATTTATAATCAGCTCTCATGAGTGACATCGAGTTTGAGTTCGTTCAGAAATGTCATTTCAGTACAAACTGGCCTGTCAAATCCATACTTAATATTTCTCTCAAGTTTGAGATCGGTTCATAAATACGAGCCTGATTCACTTTATGTCTAGATTCGTATGTGACAGATATACGTAGGCCAACCAGGCGTCATGCCGCGGTCTATGTAAAATGTCCGACAGGCAGTTCATGTTGTTTACTCTGCTAATAATTCACGGCCTGTGTAGCAGCTATTGGGCTAAATTCTATATTTGCCTAGCTAAAAATAAAAACTTTTGGTCACTTTCAGACTAAAAACATTGGAAAAGGACAGGAGATCTATTCTCTCCGGTTTTTATGTATAGTCGGTGGTTTTATGCGTTATCTGTCATTTTTATCCGCAGTCATACGATTCTCTTCTTCTTCTTTCTTTCACTTAAGAGCTGGGCTTTTGTCGGTAGAGTAACATCCATTTTTGTCAATCATTGGCCAGTTCTTTGGTATCCTGATACGACTTGGCATTTACTTTTTCTTTACTTCATCGATATATTTACGTCTCGGTCTTCCTCGCTTCCCTTCAAATTTGTCTCGCGTCATATGATATGGCGGATAAAATTGACAGAAATACTGGGGAAACGTGCAAAAGCGCGTCAAAATCTAGCGAACAAAGTGTAAAACCATAAAGAATAAATCACCTGTCCTTTTTCAATGTTATTATTTTGAAAGTGACGGATAGATTTTATTTTTAGCCGGTGGTACCTAGAATCGAGTCCAATGTAAAGCTAATCCCTGAACGTTGAAATAGTTCTATCGAATATATTTCCACAACTGAAATGTATTACTGTTTTTATGTAGGGTTCCGCAGTTGACTATAAATCATTTGTCATGATGCCTGTTCTCTGTACGCCTTAATAATTCTTGTTTTGCATCAATAATGGAAATAACCAGAAACACAAAATAAAATTAAATAAATAGTGCAAATAAAAAGTTTCCATGTAAATTATAGGTACCTATAATTTACATGGAAACTTTTTGCTTTTTAAAAAAAACTTAAAATTTGATAGACATGTCAAACTTCAATGGTCAAACTGAACATATAAATCCAAATTAGGTACAAATTATACAATAAGCATGTCTGATACGTTCTTGACCAGTTTAATATATCTGTATATGTAGCGCTTTTTTACTTGTTTTCTGTTGCCGGCATAAAAAGGAACTTAAAAAACAACAATGTTTTTTTGTTGCTCGAGGATATTGTCCAGAGCTTTTAAATAAATAATAAATCCTGTGTAAGCCTAAAGCATACCCATTTATTTTTATTCCTATTTATTAATTCATACATACATACATTTAATCACGCCTTTATACCTAATGAGGTATGCAGAGCGTAAGCGGAACCTAAACAAAGGTCGTTCCGCCACGTCTGACAATGTTTTGAGGGTTATTTCAGATAGATATTACAGTAGTGACAGGCTGACAGCCCATCGCCTAAATTGCAATATACTCAAACCCTCGGATCCCTTAGCTGGTTTTTACAACATGCCCAGGAGGAAATGCACCTAGCACATTCTTTGATTTTCTCTCTCTCCCAGTCCAGCATAGAAGATTAGTCGTAAATTTAGATATAAAAATAAGTTTTAATATGTTCATGACATCAAAAAATTCCTCTTTTTTCTCTTTACACGTGCTAGGGCTTTTTAAGCCACCTTATATGCCTGTGACATGGCAACCACGCTACTAAGTTATAGAAAGTTCATTAAGGCCCGTATTAATTAACAGCACCTGAGACTGACAGGTAGTTTGAGTCCGTATCATAAATGTAATTTCAGTACAAAATGACCTGTCAAATCTATACTTAATATTGCTCTTAATCTTGAGATTGCTTTATAAGTATGAGCCTAAATCTTTCAAGATTGTGCTACGCCACTTATTTTTACGCCATGTAGCACATAGCTAGCTACGGACTACGCCGTAGCAAGTAAATTAAGTTGTTTTATCTCACGACTGCTGCTTTGCCATACTGTGTATGTAATTGTGAATAACAACCTCCGTGGTCTAGTGGTTAAAGCCATGGGCTTACGATCCGGAGGTACTGGGTTCGAATCCCAGGGGGAACACAAAGTTGATATTTGTCAATTTATCTCTTTGTGAATTTTTTCCCAGTTTGGTTAGAACATTGCAGGCTGAATCACCTGATTGTTCGAAAAGAAAAAAGATTCCGTGCTTCGGAGGGCGCGTTAAGCCGTCGGTCCCGGTCGCTGTCTTTGACAGTGGTCGTTACTCGAACCATGTCAGAGGCCTAATAGCTGTGCTACTAGGCGGTTTGAAAACTCTGACACCAGGGTTCATCGGGTCGTTCGACTCGAAAATCCACTCGCTAAGAAGAAGAAGATTGTAAATACACGAGCATTGACTTAGTAAGCGTGAGTTTGCCACAGTAACTAGGTACTGTTAAGCACACAAGGGTGTGTATCCGTGTACACAACCATAAGTTTGGTCGAGTGGGCAGTCGTGAGTAAATAATATCTACTTTATTATGTAGTTAAAATTTAAAAAATAAAGTTTTCAACCTTAGCTCGTTAAAAAAGCTGAACAGGAAATTAATTATTATTATAATTAAATAGATCATCATTAACGTAATATCCTCTCCTTAATTTGTATAACGATCAACTCCTCGTTTAATTGGACTCACATTTGATTCGAGTAAATATACGAAAGCTAACAAAGCTGAAAAAAGTATTTTCAGGGTGGCTGCACAAAAGCTTGTAATTAAAGAGTATTGCTAACAAGTGGCAGCAGCGGGCAGGCGAGCGGATTTGGTCCGTTGATCCGTGACTGGGGCGTGCTAATGGTCGCTCCCAGTCAGCTTTACAGCACTGTAACCGTGCTCCATGGCTGGACGTAATCCGCTAGATTGCTGGCTGCAGCGCCGAATAGTAAATAGCGGGGTTAGCGCCCATTAGCGAACTGCAAAAATACTTTGTGTAAGCTTAGACCAAACGGTGTTTTGCTTGCACGCTGCGGACAATTAAGGAAATTTTCGAGTTCTGATTAGGAGTACAAGTTTTGCATTGAGCTATAATGCTGTTGGCTAAAATAGTGAACTAAGTATTCTAAATATGGGCAAAAACTTGTTAAAAATTTTCTCGGATTATGTTTAATTTTACTTCTTTTCTGTGATTTTAAACTTATATATATTTTTTCAAAGTTTTTTGATTACATTTTAAACTATTGTGTTTGACTTTCAAAATAAACCAGTTGCTGTGGCATGAGGAGGAGACGAGTTCTTGATTGAAGGCAAAGTCAAAATAAATGAAGTATGATATAAAAACTGGATAAAATCTTTACGTGGGCTAAAAGATAGGTACAGCAAGATACTGCCCGTTTATTCTCCAAGTTGTATAATTTCTGCCGCAAGGTGGCGCTGGCTCGCAGTATTCCGAATAGTTAGCAATGCTAATGCAGCCAGGGATTGCTGCCAAATAAACTGTTATGAGAAAAATTAATTCAAACATTATGCGAACCCTCCTTCTGCCAACTTATTCCGAGACTATCTGCTAAGTGAATTGTCTATTGTACAATTTTTATTTATGATTACAAATCTATGATGTTACCACCATTTTTTAAAGGACATTCTGTGTCTCCAATACCCAAGAAATTCCTGATATTCTGTCCCGCATTAATAATCATCTCTTGAGACAGTGATTTTGGGTTTGTATCAGAGTTGTAATTTCAGTACAATACGGCCTGTCCAATCCGTACTTAATATTACTCTCAATCTTGAGAACGCTTATAAATACAAGCCTATGTACCTAGTCACAAGGAGACTTTTATCTGCTATTAGCAAAGTGCTACGATGTGTGTGTAGCATTAGCTATGACAATAATGAATGAATTCTTCCATGTTGGACTGGGAGCGAGAGAAAAACACAGAATGTGCCAGCTACATTTCCTCCCGGGCATGCTGTGAAAACAGCTAAAGGAAGGGTTCCAGTTTATTGTAATTTAGGCGATGGGCTAACAACCTGTTACTACAGCAATATACCTACAAAACTATCTTAAATAACCCTCAAAACTTTGTCAGAAGTGGCGGAACGACCTTTGTTTGGGTCGTTTACGTTCTGCCTACCCTATTAGGGATAAACGCGTGATCGAATGTATCTATGTATGAATATTGTAGAGACTTGGTGTAGAAACTATGTACTCTAAACCTAACTATCATGCTCCTTTGTAACGCTCAGTTGACAGAGAAATTAAGCTCAGACACTTGTCGTATCTTGAATAGTGCAGGCGGTAAATCTTACATGATGAGGATTGTACCGCGCTGATTGCCGCCTGCACTCCGCTAAGTGGGTATTTGCTATGATAATGAGAATGCACATTGCACACATGTGGAGATAGAAATAATAAAATATATTATTCTTCCATGCTGGCCTAGAAGCGAGAGAAAAACATAGAATGTGCCAGCTGCATTTCCTCCCGGGCATGCTGTAAAAACCAGCTAAGGGATCCGAGGGTTTCAGTATATTGTAATTTAGGCGATGGGCTGACAACCTGTCACTACAGCAATATACTTACAAATCTATCTTAAATAACCCTCAAAACTTTGTCAGACGTGGCGGAACGACCTTTGTTTGGGTCGTTTACGCTCTGCCTACCCCATTAGGGATAAAGGCGTGATTATATGTATTTATGTATGTAAAATATATTATCAGGTTAGTAAAGAAGCTCTCGTGTAAGTCTGTACCTAATAATCATAAAAGAAATATGGTGTTATCATTTAGCTGACTTATAAACTGTGATACATATCACGCCAGTACTCGTATGCGTATCCCAAAACTGTGATTCCTAATAATAAATAACTAACGAAAAGATTTTAACAAGATGATTTGATATTTAAGAGGCGAAGACATTTAGTAAAAATGGATCTTCTTAAACTGGACAAATCTGAAATTATATTTTTTTCGTCGAATTATTGTGTTTTTTTTTTAAATTAATTACCTCACTGAAGCGAAAGTTGTTCTATTTAAATTCAGTTTTACAATGTGCAAACTTACAGCAGTACTTAGTGGGTTTCTAGACGATAACTTCGGCCAAGTGAGATTACGAAAACCGTACCGACAGAGCTGCAGTCAAAGGGCCTCCCAAGGGCCCTGTGTTGAAACAATAATAAGTACTGTGCAGTGTAATATTCAGTAAGATGTCTTGAACAGAGTGGTTCCGTAGAGTCTGTAGGATTCAGTTGACCCTTTGTCGCTTTGAAACAAGTAGGTTACTGAACAGATTTTTTGTTATATGGAAAGCATATATTGTACCCACTTTAATTTATGCAATTTTACAATATTGAGAGTTTCTATTAGTTTTCTGTGATGAGAAATTCGCGAGAAACTTATTTTATGTAAAAAAAAGATATCTTTTGATTAACCAGAGTCTCCAAACTAACAAACCATTCCTTAATTTCTCAAATAACATGTACAATAATTCTACATGCTGACCGGACCATATTACTGTAAGATCGAACAAGAATTCTGTAGTTAATACTAATATTTCAACACGTAACAATCCCTTACCCCCACAGACTCACAGACCCCGTGCCGATTCAATCAACCGCAAAGGAAATTAAATTGTTGAATTATTAACACGCTCAAAGAAATGTTCACCAATATTTCCTAACGATTGCTACGAAATTGTAAAGAGTTTATTAAGGTTCGCTTTGACTTAATATTAATACTTTCCATACATATACACAATCACGCCTTTATCCCTAATGGGGTAGGCAGATCGTTAACGTCCCAAACATAGGTCGTTCCGCCTCGTCTGATAAAGTTTTGACGGTTATTTAAGATGAAATTAAATGAAATGAAAATGAAAAATACGTTTATTTGATTTAGACTACGAAACAGACACAATTTCACACAGTACTTGTATGTTAATCTTTGCATAGTTTTAGGCGATTTTTTTCTAGTAGATGTTTTTATTTTATTTTTAAATGAACCTTTTGTTTTACAATCCTTAATTTCTGTCGGTAAATCATTCATAAATTTAGGGACTAGGTAATTTCTACATCTTTGGCCAAAATAATTATTAAATTTAGGCATAACATAAGTTCTATTTTGCTGTTTTTTTGTTTCCTAACTTTTTTTTTAATCTTGTCGCAGCCGAACTGCTCCACTAATGTGAACAGCACAAACTTTTCATGGACTGGAAATAATTCCTCATAATCATTAGTATTACAGCGTTTTTTAACTTTTATGTGTATTAAAAATTTCCTATATCTAATTTGTAAATATTATATTTTATTAAGATATGTTTTAAATGTTTGCGCGTAACTTCCCAGCCCATAAAAAATAAGTGAATCCACCAGCGCATAATAAACAATATACATAGTAGATCTGTCTAGTATATAGCTGAGTTGGCGAAATCTTGAAAGTACAGCTCTTAATTTAACACAAAGGATACCAATATGTCTTTTCTATGAAACCTGACTTTCTATAATCAGACCTAAGTACTTGTAATCCTGCACCTCCTCTAGCTCTGCGCAGTGACACGTCATTCCACCATTATGTAAACATCGATAGCTGTGTCCTATTATACGCGGCGCTCGGCTCGCAGGCGCAAGATATGAGGATCGAATTAGCATACATTTTGTTTTGCTGCTGATTATCACAATTCCATTGTCATAGATTTGTAGGTATATTGCTGTAATGATAGATTTGTAGGTATATTGCTGTAGTGACAGGCTGGACCCATCGCCTAAATTAATATATACTGAAACCCTCGGATCCCTTTGCTGGTTTTTACATGCCCGGGAGGAAATGCAGCTGGCATATGTTGTTCTCTCGCTCCCAGGCCAGCATGGAAGTAATTAATACTTTCCTGTGTGGTTTTATGTATCTGCAGGAAGAAATAACTTACTTAATTAGATAAAATTTACTTTTATAATTATTCGTAATCTTATTATTTTATATCTTCTTCTTCTTCTGTCGAACGGGTATCGAGTCTATCGACCCGATGAACCATGGTGTCAGAGTTTTTAAATCGCCTAGTAGCACAACTATCACGCCTCTGATATGGTTTGAGTAACAACCACTATCAAAGACAGCGACCGGGACCGACGGCTTAACGTGCCCTCCGAAGCACGAAATCTTTTTTCTTTTTCGGACAATCAGGTGATTCAGCCTGCAATGTCCTAACCAAACGTGGGAAAAATTCACAAAGTGATAAATTCTCAAATATTAACTTTGTGTTTCCCCCCTGGGAATCGAACCCAGGACCTCCGGATCAGGAGTCCAAGGCACTAGTCACTAGACCACGGAGGCAGTTTTATATAATGCTATAGGTAGACTTTTGATCGAAGTAAGTACAGCTTCTACCAAATCTCTTTGTCTCTACAAAACCTAAAACGAACTAATTGACGTATCATATTTATCAGATTTTACACTATTTTATTGATTTTAACAGCAGCAACGTTTCGACATTTCATAAAATATTATCAAAAAATCCATAATACGGAGTGTAAGGGACAGCATCCCGCAAACTGATAGGGGTTGCTCAGTCAACGGAATTGAGCATCTATCAGCAGGTATCTTTTTCATTAAGTGAAAAAGTAAATTTGGTTTTCCTTACAAATAGTCTGATCTAGGTATTTTTTTTTCATCTCCTGCAAGAAATTCCTAGTGATAGTTGTTCAGTTTCATTGACTGAGCAACTCCAATCAGTTTTCGCGACGCTGTCCGCTTACACCCGGTATATCTAAAAAATAAAATGTGAAATGACGTTAGTTTGAAATTAATGTGTACAACTCCTTAGGGTATAGAACGCATTGTTTACCGCATGTCTGGCCATTCATCAATGTTTTGTAGCAAAAGTTTCGTGTAACAGTTCCTGAGTGGACCCCTGCCTCTTCCAAGATTGATGTCTTCCTTCTCGCTGCGTCTGTCCCCTTCTTCTATCATCCACCCTTTGTTTTCATTATGGTCGTGTTCTTCACAATTCTCATTAAGATCCTTGTCTTTCTACGGTGATGTCTGTGTACTTTATTTTGAATTCAACTTTGCAGACGGGCGATGTAATGAAGAGATTATTTTTGGATTCAATTTAGTAATAATGTTTGTAATACTGTGTCTTAAAATTATACTGAACTTTTCATTACATTTGATGACGAAATTATACACATATTTTGTATAATTACATACATATACATATAATCACGCCTTTATCCCTAATGGGGTAGGCAGAGCGTAAACGACCTAAACAAAGGTCATTCCGCAACGTCTGACAAAATTTTGAGGGTAAAGTGTTTTAGATAGATTTTTAGGTATATTGCTGTAGTGACAGGTTGTCAACCCATCGTCTATATTGCAATATACTGAAACCCTCGGATCCCTTAGCTGGTTTTTACAGTATGCCCGGGTGGAAATGCAGCTGGCACATTCTATGTTTTTCTTTCGCTCCCAGTCCAGCATGGAAGTAAAGTCATTTTGTATAATTAGATTAAGATCTCAAGATGGAAAGCAATATTAATTATGGACTTGACAGGCCGTTTTGAACTGAAATGACATTTGTGATACAAACTCAAACTCGCTGTCACTCTTGAGAGCTGATTATAGTTACGGGCCTTAGAGTGTCTCTAGAGGTGTATCTACTTATGAGAATATTTTATAATCCATAACTTTTATTTACCTAAAACTTTTATTGCAGTTTTAATTTTTGCGCCATGCACGAGGTAGACTTGTACTTTACCGTATTCAACTTCACCGTTCGATTTCATAGATATTTACCGTCAATATGAATAATTCAAGCGCAGAGTGTGGCGTGAAAGAGTCTCAAAGGGAAGACGGGTTTCTATTAGAGTTTAAAATTGACGCTGCCAACGTGTATTCAGACTAGCGCTCAATACAGGGTGTAAGGGACAGCGTCTCACAAACTGATAGGGATTGCTCAGTTAAGGACACTGAACAACTTCCACCAGGAAATTCTTTCAGGAAGTGATAAAATAATGGCTTTTCTGTACAAATTGTCTGATCGAGGTGGACATTTTGTACGGAAAAGCCAATTTTTATTTTCACTTCCTGAAATAATTTCTTGGTGGAAGTTGTTCAGTATCTTTGACTGAGCAACCAGTACCAGTTTGCGGGACGCTGTCCTTTACACCCGGTATATTCAGCATATTTTCAGAACATGACACTGGTGTGGGACGGATCGTTTGATTCCTTAAATGTTTCAGAATCGTGTCGAAATGCACCATTAACTACATTACGATTTGTCACGGCATGTTGCGGAAATTGAGGGCATTGAACTTTGTAATAAAATGAAGTTTTTTAGAATCTGTCAAAATTTCTTAATCTGGTTTGTAAATTTATCAATACTCTTTTAATGAACTCGGTATATATGCTGTGAGATTTTTCTATGAATTAAACAAATAAGAATAGTTGAATAACAATTTTTGTCGGTTTAGGTGCGGCTCAGGTCAATAATTTGTTCTTTTTTGTAGTAATTATCAGGATTTTTGTACTACGGTAATAAATTTTATTTAAATAAAATAACATCTGTAAATAATTTATTATTAATCAAAACAACAATTATCAATATCTTCAATTTTTAATAGGAAATTGTATTTTATTTTTATTCTGACAGTATTACTTATGTTATAGGATTGAAATACAATTATTTTACGGATAAATTATAGTATATGAAAATTGGAAGTTAATAACAATTAACAAAAACATCGAATATAACTGAAAACTTTTTTAAAATAAGTTTTTGTTTTGACACGTTAAATGTATTCTCATGTCTTTCATTAAATTTATGGGCCGTATTTTTAATCAGCTCTCATGAGTGACAGCGAGTTTGAGTTCGTATCAGAAATGACATTTTAGTACAAACTGGCCTGTCAAATCCGTACTTGTTATTAGTCTCTAGTTTAAGATCTCTTTATAAATACGAGCCTATGATATGAAACAAAAAAAACGGTATAAAATACTAATCTACGGAGAGTAGCATAATTCCAACGAATTAGTTATAATTTAACTTCCAAGCATTCTAATTGAGTTATACACTACCACCGGTAACATAAGCAAAACCCCGACTTGATTAATTTGATTGTCACCTTCACATCAAGGTACCCCACAACGTACCACAGTAAAAATAAAATAAGCAGTACTGTATCATAATGATCCTGTTTCTTCCATGTTGGACTTTGAGCAAGAGAAAAACATAGAATGTGCCAGCTGCATTTCAAGATCAACTAAGGGATCCGGGGATTTCTGTATATTGCAATTTATGCGATGGGCTGATAACCTGTCACTACAGCAATATATCTACAAATCTATTTTAAATAACCCTCACAATTTTGTCACACGTGGCGAAATGACCTTTGTTTAGGTTGTTTACGCTCTGCCTACCACCTTTAAGGATAAAGGCGTGAATATATGTATGTATGTATCATACTGTATATTTGTTGCGGCTTACTTGTTTTGGTTGAACCGAGGTTTAGACCTAGACGTGTCGAAAATATACAAAATAATAAGCCGTAAATTAATAAGCCGCAACAAATATTCTCTATGAATAGGACTTGTTTAATAATATTACATTACGATATGAGTTGCCCTAATCGAGGGTCAATCGCCTTATTTGCCACGGTTAGCCGGCGAGCCGGCGGATTAACGAGCGCAATGCGATATTTTACCTTTATAGAGAATATTTTAACACTAAACGAGTGTTATTCATAATGTAAACTGATCGGCTTAATTGTTTGTATTGTAAGGAGGGTTAGCGTAAGTGCTGGTTAAGGTACGTCGATGATATGTTTGCCATAATAACTAATAACAAGGTCGATACTAAATTGGAACACCTCAAGTCTGTCCATCCTAAAATAAAGTTTACTGTAGAGAAAAATGGCAGTCTGGCTTTCTTGGATGTGCTGGTTAAAGGAGGACCCGATGGTCGATAACAAAACACTGTCTACATAAAAAGACCTACACAGACATAATAGGTACCTAAGAGCAGATTCCCATCCCCCAAGACATCTTTCTTCAGTTCCACGATCCAATAACAATAAGCCCAAACGGCGGAACGGCGTCCCATCTATCTGCCATATCTAAAAGGTGTAACTGATAGGATTTTTTTCTGTTAAGTCGGAAATATAACATAAAGACAATCTTCCGATCAAATACACAAATAAAGAGCTGGCCGAGGTCACCATAAAGAGTCGCTAAGTGGTCCAAGCGTATACTCTATTCCGTGCGAGTGTGGAAAAAGCTACATCGGCGAGACCCCTCTACTACAGTCGTGGAACGCATACGCAGTGTAAAGAATTGTTGTACTTTGACGTTGGCGGTAGCATAACATTCGTTGGATTCGGACTGCAATCACTTCATACTCTTCGACAAGACTTGTATTGGCTCGGGAAAAGATTTTCGTTATCCGTAAAATACGAGAAGCCATTAAAATTATCATTGAATTAGCGAATTTTAACAGAAATAGTGGGTGGTCTCTATCGCAATCGTAGAAACCTGTGCTACGATCAGTGTTGCTTGCATCCATAAAACTAGTGAAAAATGAATATACAGTCATTGTTGTGTGTTTAAACCTTCCGATAAACGATGATCCATCAACAATACAAGAACCAGCCCCGGCGCCGACTACAGCGCCACCTGTCGTGCTGTCGACGCGGGCGCAGCGAGCAGAGAACCGCAGTCGAAGTTTGCACTTGGCGGGCGGTGGAGTGTGACTTTCTTCTCTCCTGATGAAGATCCTCGTATAGGATCGAAACGTCAAGGGCTAATCCTCCTTTCAATACAAACAAGTAATCCGATCGGATTTCAATATTTGTAGAGAATGATGCTGCCCATTCATTGGATTTATCACAGAGTAGCCTTTTACACCACCTTCGGGAAGATATGTGGACATACCTACTATTTCTCTAAGGCTCGCATGTTGGGTAGTAAACATTGAAATAATTTCCTGGGCCTGCTTGCTACTCAAACGCACGATTGATTACGCGGCGTGTTTGTAATTTTCAACTGTTTTTTAGCTTAGTTTTTAGAACGATATCATACTCCGTTTTACTTATACTGTACCTCCAAAACTACGAAAGCATTCTAATTACACTGCTAAGTAATTTATATTATTACCCAAATATTTACTTCACATGCGCGAGCAAAGGTTCACTCTTGAGGGACGTCCAGCGTTATTGCCACTTTAAATTATTAGGGTTATATTTCAAACGCTGATATTTCATTAGCTAGAGTGAATTTATTTAGAAACGTAAACTATGCATAAAAAACGTAATGAATTCATTCCCGGAAATTAAGCTTTGATATTAAAGAACAAATAAAAATAAAATAAACTCGTTTGGTTTGTATAATTGCGTAGTGATCGAAATAAAATAAAACATATCTGACGTTGAAGTTATAACATTATATTTATAAAAAATCCAGCTCAATTATGTGTTTCACAAAAAATATAAATATACCATTTACTTTATATAATCATTTACTAGTATATATTGGTTATACAGCCTTAATATTTAAGAAGAAAAAGAGATCCAGCAATCCAAGAATATTATGTACTGATTAAGTATGTGCATAAAACAACCTTTTATCATAGTGATTTATATTAAGGTTATATTTATTCATTACATTAACTAGATTTCCATGTCCAACCGAAAACAATAATTTCTCGTAGACAGTAGGTATGAATCCTATACTAGGGTGTCATGCAACTTTGACGTCGTCTCATAATTCTATTACTAGTTTTTAAATCACAAACACACTTCCGAATTTCGCTTGTCATTTAATATTCTTGTGAAGTTTCTCATATTATAAAATCCATTTCCCAAATAGGTTTCCGGTAAATCTGGTAAAAATGCGAAATGTGTTATTGCCCGTGTTATGACGCTCATGCAAATGGAATCTATTTCCGCGCGGGAGATGTTTGCGTACGGGAAGTCTCAAACAAGCTTAACGGAAAGCACAAAATTGGCTTCGAAACGTCGATATTATTTAATGTACTGTACCCGCGGGATGTTTGTCGACTAGAAAATATTTATTGCACTCTATCTTCATTCTACTTTCGTCCGTATTTTTCTAAATACTTGTTAGCTCTTCTATCAGATGAACGCGTGTAAATGCGTAGGCTTGTTATGCTAATAGAGGCCAAACAGTAACTTATCAGTATAAATTCATGCATATATTCCGTAGTAACGTTTTCCCTACGTTATTACGTTGCCGACGTAAATAAGCTGCCACAAGTCTCGCGATGAGTCGAGGGGTGGAAGAAATGTAAGAAGCAAAGTTTATTTGTTTATAATGAAGACTTGTCGCAAGGAAACTCTGAGTTAATTTACATAAAAGATGCAGAAACGAATAACAATATTGGTGATATTAGAAAACTTGAGGCAATGTTCCTACGTCACTTTGAAGGTAGAGATATAAAGTTAAATTATGTAAAATTCTTGACAAAATAATTATTTTTTGAAGAAAAACCATACTGAACCATATGATTTTTTAAGTGAAGTCTCTATTACATACATACATATAACCACGTCTTGATCCATAATGGGGTAGACAGAGCGTAAACGATCTAAACAAAGGTCGTTCCGTCACGTCTGACGAAGTTTTGAGGGTTATTTATTATAGATTTGTAGGTATATTGCTGTAGTAATAGGTTGTCAGCCCATCGCCTAAATTACAATATACTGAAACCCTCGGATCCCTTAGCTGGTTTTTACAGCATCCTCGGGAGGAAATGCAGCTCGCGGATTCTATGTTTTTCTCTCGCTCCCAGTCCAGCATGGAAGCAAGTCTCTATTAATGAGCACAAAAAAAAAGACGAGTTTAATTACCTGATTAACTAAAATGAGTACTAACGTCCTACCAAAAATTATTAGGTAAAATGAGTACTAACTTCCTACCAAAGATTATTAGGTAATTTGAGTACCAACTTCATACCAAAGATTATAAGGTAAGATGAGTACCAATTTCCTACCAAAGATTATTAGGTAATATGAGTACCAACTTCCTACCAAAGTTTATTAGGTAAAATGAGTACCAACTTCCTACCAAAGATTTATCAGATAGATCTACCTATAAATGACACAAAATATACCTCAGCACGTATTTCCAATAAGCCTTTGAGCCGCTAGTGTGACAAAGTGAATAGCTCCGTCTGAAATCTAAGTCTGTGCGCTGTTTGTGTCGGCTGAGGCGGGTGTGAGCTGCATTCCGGCCTCTTTACAGCACATACAGGATTTAAGGCCCGTATTGATAAACAGCACTTAAGACTGACAGCTAGTTTGAGTTCGTATCAGAAATGCCATTTTAGTACAATGTGACCTGTCAAATCCATACTTAATATCGTTCTCAATCTTGAGATAGTTTTATAAATACGAGTCTATATGAACTCGTCGAAAAAGAGATACTAACGCCGCCAACACAGCAGCCAACGCCATTTAACTGTTTCCATGATCTAGTAGTCTGAGCCATGGGCTCTCAAAAACCCTACACGTGACCCCAGGTGCTGCTAAAGGTGCAACGAAACCGGCTGATGTACTGTCCTCTGGACCTCGCAGCAAATAATGCCATGCCATAAACGCGGCTAAAAATGAAACTTACGCCTTGTCCTTGTCTTATAGGTTTTGATTTGATCAACCCGATGAACCCCGTTATCAAAGTTTTTAAACCACATTAAACATAACTAATAGGACTCTGACTTTGTGTCATGATAATGACCACTACCAAAGGCAGCGACCAGGACCGAAATCTTAACGTGCCCTTTGAAGCGCAGAATCTTTTTTCTTCTCGTCAAATATGTAAATTAGCCTGAATTGTCCTAACCAAACTGGGGAAGACCTCACTAAGTGTCAAAACTACAAATATCAACTTTGTGTTCCTCTCTGGGAATCGGACCTCGGAATCAGGAGACCACTAGACCATGGAGGAAATCACGCTATTATAGTTACGCCGCCAACGCCAGTTTTGATAGTTCTCCCAACAAGCAGCACCCTCGTTCACGTGCATTTAATATGCCTTTGTGTACTGTTAGTCCCCAGCCGAGCCTCACCACACTCGCTACTTACTCGTAACCACGTCGATTCCACAGCCTGATTCATTCTCCGTAACAAGTAATTCCCACTGAATATAAACGAAGTTTCCCTTGTTCTATGAATAACATTTACTAAGAGCGCAATTTGCATTTATTTTACGCTGTTGCTGTACGGATATTGTGTTCTAATCATCCCATTTTTCCTGTGAAATTATCATGTGATTTGAATGCAAATGTTATCCTCGCAGATCTGTGTTAGAAGCGCCGACGTCTAAAATAATATCGTTTGATCTCGCCGGAGATTCGCCGAGAGAGCAAAAATTACTTGTTTGAGTAATGTTCAGGTTTTATTAACAGCTGGAGATATTGCTGAGTGAGAATAAAACGACTGTGATGAAACCAACGAGATTACCTGTGACGTGTTTCAAGGGGAGAATAAGTAATATTATTTTGTGAAGATGGCTGTGGATGTAACTTGACTCGGCTTTCTTTGAGTATTTAAAAATTAATACCATGCTGGATTGGGAGCGAGAAAAAAACATAGAATGTGCCAGCTGCATTTCCATCAGCTGAATGCTGTAAAAATCAGCTAAGGGATCCGAGGGTTTCATAATATTGCATTTTAGGCGATGGGCTGACAACCTGTCACCGCAGCAATACACCTACAAATTGATCTTAAATAACCCTCAAAACTATGTCAGACGTGGCGGAACGACCTTTGGTTAGGTCGTTTGCGCTCTGCCTACCCCATTAGGGATAAAGGCGTGATTATATGTATGTATGTACTATCAACGACTGTTTTAGTAATATTTTATTTAAGTTTTATTCATATGTAGTATGTCAAAGTCTATGGTGTCCAATAAATATGACGTAGGAGATGTGAAATTAATATTCAAATAGGTGACTACAAATTTTCAGACGTGCAAATTATGGCAGATTTTTTCTCAGCTACTATTTTTTACTCATATTTCTTTAAGGCTGCCCGGAAGCACTCAAACAAATTTCTTTAAGGAAATACTAAGTTAAAATGTTGCTTTGCTTGAAAACAAATTGTTTCTTTAATGCTCCGCCTTTTCAGTGTTTTCGTAAAAGAAAAGGCTTTGTAAGTAATTAATTAATAAGTTTTAGGTTTGTATCTTTTTGAACTAATTTAATTTAATATCTTGTTCTTTGCATCAATATAAAAATGTGTAACGTGAGAATTAAAAGTGTACTGATACATTACATTATTAGAATGAAAGCTGACGAAAGCTTTTACAAGCGTATCGCATATATTGTGAAAAACGTTTTTACTTTTACTATACTGCTGTAAAATATTGGTATAATCCAGGCACAGTTATTAAACGAGATGATGTTAATAGGCACCCGAATCCGGAAGGAGACAGCAATATCGGTTGAGTATGGTGTCACAGATGGAAGTAATTCACACGAGTGAACTCTCGCGCAATCGTGGTTATTGCGAGTTCACTCCAGCTCGTGTTATTAGCTCAAATTACAATTCGTTCCGCTGTTTGGAATACAGATGAAACGAAATTGTTTTCGGTGTACTGGCTATTGCCCGGTATACCGGGCTGATTTCACTTGCTAATCAGTACCTTGGTAAACGATCTAAGTTGGGCGATAAAAATTGTACCTAATGGATTGTATAGAGTTAGTATGGTGTCACAAAATGGAAGTAATACACACGAGCGAACTCTCGCGCAATCGTGTTTATTGCTGGTTCACTATGCGCTCGTGTTATTAGCTCAAATCACAACTCGTTCCGCTGTTTGGAATACAGATGAAGCGAGGTTGCTTACGGCGTACTGGCAATACGGCGCTGATTTCATTTGTTAAGAAGTACCTTGGTATACGATCTAGGTTCGGCGATAAAATAGAACCTAAGGGATAGTATAGAGACAGCAATATCAGTTTAGTATGTAGTCACAAGATGGAAGTAATTCACACAAGCGAACTCCCGCGCAATTGTGGTTATTGCGAGTTCACTCCGCGCTCGTGTTATTAGCTCAAATTACAACTCGTTCCACTGTTTGAATACAGATGAAGCGAGATTGCTTTCGGCGCACTGGCAATACCGGGCTGATTTCACTTGCTAATCAGTACCTAGGTATATATTCTAGCCTCGACGATAAAAGCAGTACCTAATGCATACTATAGAGACAGTAATATCAGTTGTGGATGGTGTCACAAGATGGAAGTAATTCACACGAGCGAACTCCCGCGCAATCGTGATTATTACAAGTTCACTCCACGCTCGTGTTATTAGCCCAAATTACAACTCGTTCTAATGTTTGGAATACAGATGAAGCGAGATTGCATTCGGCGTACTGGCAATACCGGGCTGATTTAACTTGCTAAGTACCTCTATATCTACTACCTTTAAGTTCTGCGGTGCTGAATGCAATAGTGGAACTAGAGTTCGTACTTATAAAATGTTCTTAAAATCGAGAGCAAAATTAAGTATGGATTTGACGGGCCATTTTGTACTGAAATGACATTTCTGATACGAACTCAAACTTACTGTAAGTCTCAAGTGCTGATTATAAATACGAGCTTAGAAGAATTTTGAAACAGAATTCTTATTCTTTCACGCAATAAAATAAGTGTACGAGAAAGTGTTCGGCGTAACCAAACGTGCCTACCTCAATGTACACGAAATAAAACTATACTATAAATGGACTGTATATTTATTAACGAAAAACTACTAACAAATCTATGTACGAAATTACTGGCAACACTATGGACGAACTGTCAAAAAAGAACGAATGAAAACGGAAAATTCTACAAAAAATTTAATGTTAAAACTATCTGGCAACACTATAAAACAGAATGGCGCAAAATCTTAAATATCTATGAATTAAACTATAAACGGCACTTCACACTTCTGTTATCACTATTAATCACTGTTATTTCCACTGTTATTCTTGTTCTTGCTGCTTTCGGAACTATTCGAAAACGGATACGAAACGGAAACTGTTTACGGAACTCTTTGTCGATAACTATAAACGAACTATCACGGAAACACTATACGAAACGATTACGGAACTGTTTGTCGATAACTATTTACAAACTGTCACGGAATCACTGTCACTGTTACTATATACTGTTCACTGTTCACTTCACTATTTCTTCCCACTATTCGATCACTGATTCGAAACTGAATCTGAAAACTGTATGCTTGATGCAGCTCATGCAGCCGTTTATATACCCCAATCTCGGTAGTAAAGAATCTTCGGGAAACAGCTGGCAACTCTTTTCTCGAAATGACAAGTGTCTTCTGTAATGTTCGATCGAGATAGCTAAATACAAACTGTCACTGGTAAGAAAAGAATGGCGTTATATCGATTCTCGAATATTCTTGATCATACGTCAAGTTCGTAAAAAGACAAGAATAGAATACTATTGCTATCTCGTTCTATCACTCGCTCTGATTGGCTGATTTGAATTTGCCTCTTATTTTAGGGATGACAGCTCTCAATTGTGGCCATCCTAAAAAATACTCCTTATTTCTATGGGAATAAAAAATACAAAAATTAATACATTTGCGCCGTCGTCGCGAACAATAAGCGTTTTCCTATTTTGCATTTTCTGAAATTTCTTCTTGTTATTTTATAATGTTTATGGATTTTCTGTATATACTTAACCGTATAACATTGATATAGCCTTGTTTCTGCTCACAAAATACTTAATCATTAATAATAGCCTCAGAACCACAAACAAATGTTATTGCAAAATTCCATTTCATGAATAATTCACGTGGGAAAGGTTACCATTGAACAACTGTAGCTACGGCCGAATCACAACAAAAACTTTCCTCTTTTTTATTAGGGAACAATACGAGTTTGTGAAGTTAGGAAGCTTGTCCTGGTTAACAGCCTTACAAGAAAATATAGTGGCTGGAAAGCTTCATGAAATATAGCAAGAAAAAATCTCGATAGGTTGTGATTGTGATATTTTTATCAGGTTAAAGGAACAGTAAGTATGTTGAAATGTTTATAGAAAAGTGAGTGGTCAGTAATTTCTAAACACCCGTAACAAAAGAAAACAATTTAAGGTCGAGTACATTTTGCAAACGAGACCTTAAATTGCTATTTCGGCTGAGAGAAGTATAGAGCTTTTCTCTCATTTTGCGAGGAAACAATAACAATACACTTGAAAACAAAAATTAACTTGCGATTACTCCATAATATTTTGACATTTAAGCTTTGCATGGCGCCTTTGACAGGTGCACATTCCATTCATTGATTCATTCCATTTTGTATATTCTTCTTCTTCTATCGAGTCGACGGCAAGTCAAACCCCATCTCAAATTTCTCTAGCCCAGTAGTCGGCAACTCTCACCGCATCTTCTGTGGCACCGCATATTTTGTATATTTAAAATAATCAATAATGTGAACTAAAAACACCTAAACCAAACTAGTATGTCCTTAAAGACTTCGTGAAGCGGTCGTTAATTTCATTATTGTTGTTGGGAGAAAGTGCGAATATGAGGACCGAAAAGAGTGAAAGTAGAATTTGTTTTTTTAAATAATGATTATTTTTCCGAGCAAATGGTAGAAAAGATACATTCCCACGGTATATACCTAATGTACCTCACATAAATTTTGTTAGTAAACAAGACAGAAACTCCAAGAAATGCTGTCTTGAGATCCGGTAGAAAATAAGCTTAGGTTTCCTACTAATTAAAGCGTTGTTTGTGTTAAACAAGTTCAGAACAATGTTAAAAAAATATTAGGTATGAGTTAAATGAAAAATTTAATCCCAGTTTCAACGAACAAGTTGTAATATTCTCATATTGAAAGTCATTCTGAGAAGCTGCCATTCGCTTTTGAATTTTATGACTAGAACGTAGAACGACGTCCAAGAAAATAGCTGCTGATAAAACCGTTCTTTCCTAACAAGTTTCTGGAAGATTTAAAATAAATCTTCCACTTGCAAATAAAATTTCAAAATTGTTAAGAAAACTGAATTGTATTTTCTGAAGAATTTAGTTTAATAAATAACCGATTTCCTTCAAGGCTCTACCGAGAGAAATGGCACATATACATCCACGTGTCGAAATTGAAAATTTTGTTTTGACATGGTGTTTCCTATAAAATGTGTGATAGCAAAGCCATATATTAAAATTCAAATATACTTACATACATATAATCACGTCTTTATACCTAATGGGGTAGGCAGAGTGTAAATGATCTAACCAAAGGTCGTTCCGCCACGACTGTCAAAGTTTTGAGAGTTATTTAAGATAGATTTGTACGTATATTGCTGTAGTGACAGGTTGTCAGCCCATCGCCTAGATTGCAATGTACTGAAACCCTCGGATCCCTTAGCTGGTTTTAACAGCATGCTCGGAAGAAAATGCACCTGGCACATTCTATGTTTTTCTCCCACTCCCAGTCCAGCATGGATATAGAAATTCAAATATAATATATTTCATTCAACCAACACCATGTCAATATTATTTGACAACAAAGTATCATAATTTGATGCCATTTGTGTTTATTAATATTTGACAGCTTACATTAGTTATACACAAAGTTCTTGAAATGGTCTAGACCTCTCAATCTCTAATATAGTTAGTGGTAGTTCCAGTGTAGACTCGGATACGGTCCTCTAACGACCGATTGATGCCCAGACAGCTGAAGGTACTATCACAAAGCACAATTTATGAACCTTTAGTAATTCTAGTAGACAGACTAAAGATGCACTGTATAAATAACAAGTGCTTGGAATAGTCGTCTAGACCTCTCGATTCCTAATATATACCGGGTGTAAGGGCAACAGCGTACCAATAACAGAAAATTCTTTCTGTAATAATTTACAGAAATCGTAATCGAAAGAACACTTTTTCATATAAAATAACCACCTCGATCAGACAATTTGCATGGAAAAGCCAATTATTTTTTTTATTTCCTGAATTAATTTCTTGCTGATAGTTGTTCAGTTTCGTTGAGTGAGCAACTCCTGTCAGTTTTCGGTACGCTGTCCCTTACATCTGGTATAATTGATGGTAGTCCCGGACTAGAACCGGATCCGGTCCTCAAATGACCGATTGATACCCAGACAGCTGAGGGTACTATCACCATGCACAATTTATGAACCTTTAGTAATTCTAGTAGACAGACTAAAGATGCACTGTATTAATAACAAGTGCTTGGAATAGTCGTCTAGACCTCTCGATTCCTAATATATTCCGGGTGTAAGGGCAACAGCGTACCAATAACAGAAAATTCTTTCTGTAATAATTTACAGAAATCGTAATCGAAATAACACTTTTTCGTATAAAATGACCACCTCGATCAGACAACTTGCATGGGAAAGCCAATTTATTTTTTCATTTCCTAAAAAAAATTCTTGCTGATAGTTGTTTAGTTTCGTTGAGTGAGCAACTCCTGTCAGTTTTCGGTCCGCTGTCCCTTACATCTGGTATAGTTGATGGTGGTCCCGGAGTAGACCCGGATCCGGAACCTAAACGTCCGATTGATGCCCAGACAGCTGAGCGTACTATCACAAAGCACAATTTGCGCACACAAACCTTTAGTGGTTCTAGTGGACAGATTGGTAATAGGATTCTAGGAAAAACGGTAGAGTCGTGTTTGTGATTTTTTTTAAAGCCATAAAAAAGTAAAATTCTAAAAAAATTAAGCCATTTTCAGTGCTACGCCATGACAAAAAAATATATAGTTAGTAATGGGTAGGAAAATTGTATTTTTACAATATAAAACATATTTTTTCGTATGTGACCACTTATTTTTACTCCGAACACAGATTGAAAAGTAGAATTTTACTTGATAAATCATGGATTGTTTTTTTTATTATGCAACATAATAACATGTTTTCCTTTGAAACCATGGCACTGAGCACAGAGCCACTGAACTATTACGCAAGTAAAATATGTTCATTATGTATTCCGCGAACGTAAACAGTGAGCAGGCTGCCTCTAAGGTAGACTAATTAAATTTTCATAATATTCACCGCGGCAACTAAATTCAGGCGTACCAACATGACAATTGTACTGGGAAGGGATTTGCTACATTTATTAGATCCTGATTTACTGTATCCTGTAACCTGTTGTATGTATTTTAATGTTTATGCTTGCTTATGTACGGTTCCAGTCCTTAAGGGGGTAGGTAGGTGTATGCCAAAACGATAATAACCTATGGAGTGAGCATGCGGGGGCAAATGCACTCACTAGCCCATTTTGTTGGCTACCACAATATGTTTGTCAGTATTCTAACTCACTGATTGGCTAATTAATCAGTTGCATTATCGCGTCATGATTGCGTCAACTAATAGTAGCCAGGAAACCTCCTCCGCCCGCGCTATAAAAAAAAAACTTTATATCAGGGTACAAGCCCCCATACATTACATTACATTGCTATAAAGCGGTGAAATTGCGTTAAAAAAAAATAAAGTATTAATGATCACTCCAAAGGTTAAGTCTTCCTTGCATTGCATTTGAAATATAGTCGCTGGTAGTGAGTTAAGTAACTCTTTTGCTATGCCAATTACGAGTGATATGTCTAGAAGCGTTTAATCCTTATAGGTGGATATGTCAACTAGGTCGGATGGTATATTCGTTACATGAACTAGGAATGCTAGCTATCTTCTAGAAACTTGGGATTTGAGAACAGGAATTTAGTCGGAGTTTACGCTTGGGAAACTAGACAACCTAGTTAGACAGAATATGTTAGTTGAAAAGGAATATTTGAGATGACATGACCGCGTTAATATAAGCACTTTACAGAGAGCGACGGAGAGTAAATAAGTATATTCTAGGTTGGTAATAGTTACCTAGTTCAAAAAATAAAGTAATTTGATTGCCTTTAATCACGTCAAAATTGGGTTCAATTTTATCCGACATTACTCGGACTTTGGAGAGTGTCATTTATATTATCACTAGCGACCCGCCCCGGTTTCAAACGGAAATTATCAGTGTTTTGTCTACTATATTATGCATGTATTATACATATAAACCTATATCTTGAATCACTCTATCCATTAAAAGAAACTGCATCAAAATCCGATGTGTAGTTTTAAATATTTATGCATACATAGGGATATAGGAACAGAGAAAGCGACTTTGTTTTATACTATGTAGTGATTTTACAATGTCAAATATTTTATTTTGTCGGTAAAAACAGAAACTATGACAAAATATCCAAGATCAATTATAATATTTATGACAAGAGCCTTTGTTGTGGTATACTGCAATGCCATGCTATGCTAAATATTTGATAGGTAAGTTCTTACACGCATTTTGTACTGAGAATGATATTTTTTCACAGAACGGCAAAGTCTAACATTTGGCGTATCAGACTTGAATACTAATATCATGAAACTGAACCCTGACGTAACCCAGGCACCCGCGTATCCAATATGATGGAGCCGCTAATGCGGGGTGTAAGGGACAGCGTCCCGTAAATATAGGGGTTGCACAGTCAACGAAACTGAACAACTTTCACCAGTTTTTTTTTTACAGTAAGTAAAAAAATACATATTACAATCTAAAATTGCCCTCAATTTTTCTCAGGCGTGGCGAAAGCGCCTTTTACGAGGCGTTAAACGCTCTGCCTACCCCGTTAGGGATAAAGGCGTGATTTATGTATGTAGTAAAAAAAATTGATTTTGGTTTTCCATACAAATTTGGTAGTCATTTTGTATGGGAAGGTAATTTTTTTTCATCTCCTGAAAGAATTTCCCGGTGAAATTTGTTCAGTTTCGTTGACTGAGTAACCCCTATCAGTTTGCGAGACGCTGTCCCTTACTAACGGTATACAAGTCTGGTTGGGTCGTCAGTTATCTCCAGTAATCTGTAGTTACAAGTTTGATCAATGGAGTTGAGCAGAATATGAACTAGTTTTGCGATCGAACGTCTATGAAGCACTTGCGGGAAACTTGTCTCAGGAGAGAGCTACTTTTACTACCACCCAGCTAGATGAATTGGGTTGTAGAATACTTATTATATAGCAAGAAAAATTGCTGACATTTACTTTGAGACCTACGTGTATCATCTTACTTTCATTAAACCGTAAAAAAGTATTTTTGTTATTTAAATAAAATATTTTTCTACAACTTATTATTTGACTCCCGTTTATTATGACAGGAACGATGACTTAAACTAAAATGATGACAGATTAGATTGATGCTTACCAAAGGAGTCTACAGGACTTTCATTGGATACATCGATTGGATACAATAAATTGTATGAAACCTCCAATATTATAATGAAAAATAACAACGGCTTGGAGAAGCGCTTCTTGAAAAGCCGTGAAGCCTCTACTATAATATCACTCTACTCCAATCCCGATAAGCCTATTTTATAGGCACTTCTCGCAAATATATCCCGAGAACGATACTTTATTTAGTAGCGGTTGCCTGAAAAAGTGAAAATTGGCCATATGGGCATGAGATTCAAAATTTTACTTTAATAAAATCTGAATACAACTCACTTTTATCCTATTTATTTTAGCCTATTTGTACTACTATTTGTTTCATTTCATTTGATTTTCTCATGTGTCTTTTCTGTGCAATAAAGTATATTCTTATCTTATCTTATCTTTTATCGCTTAAAGGTCAAGAAAAAACGAAATTATACAAATTGTTTGATCGTAGTGTTCTTTTGTATGGGAAAGACATTTCTTTTTGTTGGTATATCTTTTTTTCGTGAAAGATGTTCAGTTGCTCGAGAAAAATTCTATCTATCACTAAGCGTATTGATTAAAAAATAACCTTTAATGACGAAAACCTGTATTCAAAATCCATTTAGATATCAAGCATGATGGAGGATGTAAAAGTTAGAAACAATTTGATAACAAAGCATAGTCTTGTGTAAATATAAATACGATCTTGGCAGTACTCGTACAACCACTGTTATTGTGCAGTGCAATCCTCTTAGCCCTGCGGCTAATCTTGCTAAGACGGAATTGGAAACATTTTATCTTCGTGTATTTATGGCGCTGTCTAGAGCTATTTATAGTGGGTTTGAACCATTCATTATGCTCAGAAAAATACTAAATGTTAAAATAACACAAGACGTAACTAAGTAGTATTTTTTACTCCAATTTTTTTCACTCGTAATTAAAATTAATTATGTCCTTAAATTTCAGTGCAAAGTTTAATCGTTTTAAGTAAGACAGTACAAGGGGTTTTTGTATGACCCTCTTCTGTCGCTGCAAAGATGTTTATTTATAAATGAAGTTTATCTTACCAAGCAATACCTATTATTATTTGTAATTTATTCATGACTAGCTGTGCCCGCGACTTCGTACGCCCGGTTTGTATGGAATACACGCAGTGTCGAACATACTGAAAAAGCTTCTCCGCGCGTAGGAGCGGGACGGGACCTGCTAACCCGCGCGCGGAAGCGTGTTTCACATTGTCTGATCTTTGTTTTTGTATTAAAAACACGTTTGCGTCGTTTTGATCTTTATATCGTTAATAACGCCTGCTGCATTTTTTTTGTAAAAATATTCAATGTACAGACACTACCCTTCTAGAGATTTATAATATGTATAGATTCAGTATGATCATATACGAAAAGGAAATATTTTATTAAAATACTACGTCTATCGTATCTCAAACTAAAAGGAACGACGATCACAAATAATAAGGATATATGAACAGCTAAAGTAGTGGGATACCGCCGAGGGAAATCATACGAGTAAATCTTGGTGATTCCCACATTCTGCTGCTTAATAGAAAATGTGCTTCGCTCTGGTATTCTTTATTCTTTTATTCAATACAGCCTCTATGGTTTTATTATGATTATTTTATGGATACTGATTTATGTGCATACATAGGTCCTCTTGTCATTTATGCTGTGAAATTGTATTGGATTTTTCTAACTGTGTTACATCCAATAACTTTTATGATAAAACAAAATACATCGTGCAAATTTTGTAGGACATTATTACAGCTGAAAATATAGCTAAATTGTTGGATTCAACTATTAAATAACTTGTTTGAATGGAAACAATATTGTGGAAATATCTTTGCAATTATACCACTAAAAAAAAAGCCTTGTTTATTTGATAACATAATAATAACCTTTACCTTTATATTTTAATTTAATTAACATAAAATACACGCCACAACAGACTGACTGTAAAAAACATTTTCAAAGGGAAAATGTAAGACAAACTCTGATAGCTGAAGGGCCCAGATCCACCCACAGTTCACATAAATTTATGCTTATTTTGTTTGCTTTTGTAGATTGCGGGAACAAGGCATTTTTTTTCATGTTTAGTTCTTAGAAAGATTATATAAGAAACTGTTCAATGACTATAGTAGAGATTAAATCAATTTTTGATACAAATAAAAATAACCTAACGCTAAGTTTAAGTTTTTCAGTCCCTCGAACTTCACTTTTAAGAAGAGACTGAGAGAGAATTATTATACTAACTGTATCTGTTCTCGTGAATTTCCCATCTTTTATCCCCATTAGGTTGGCTGGAAGAGATCTCTTATAGATATAAGCTCGCCTGTTGTTTAATTTTATGAGTTTAACTGTATTTTTAATTTCAAAAGCAATAAAGAATATAATAAGTTTAGGTATTCAACATATATCATATTTTAATACATACACATAATTTAGCCTTGGACTACAATTAATAGTAGACTGCGTCTCGGCCTTATAATGCAAACATACATACATAAAATCACACCTTTATCCCTTACGGGGTAGGCAGAGCGTAAACGCCTCGTAACAGGCGCTTTCGCCACGACTGACAAAAATTGATGGCAAATTTTAGATTGTAATAATTTGTATTGCTGTAGTGACAGGTTGTCAGCCCATCGCCTAAATTACAATACACTGTAACCCTCGAATCCCATTTGCTGACTTCTACAGCATGCCCGGGAGGAAGGGCAACTGGAACATTCTATGTTTTTCTATCTCTCCCAGTCCAGCATAGAAGAAAATATATATATAATATAATGCAAACGACCTTAAATTGCTATTTCGGCTGAGACAAGTATAGTACTTTTGTCTCATTTGCGGGGAAACAATAACTATACACTTAAAAACAAACATCAAACTTTTGATTCTTCCATAATATTTTGACATTTAAGATTCGCATGGCGCCTTTGACAGGCGCACATTCCATTCATTCATTCCATTTTGTAAATTTGAAAAGTTGTAGCGCATTCAACCTTAAAATATTCAATAATGTGAACTAAAAAACACCTAGACTATACTTATGTGCCCTTAAAGACTTCGTGAAGCAGTCGTTAATTCGAGGAGTGCAAATTTGAGGACCGATAAGAGTGAATGTAGGTTTTATTTTTAAAATAATCAATCTTTTTCCGAGCACATGGGAGAAAAGTAATGAATTTAATTTGCTTTACTCTACTTTATTTGAAATGCGATATTAGTACCCCAGTGGATTTTAAAGCACCGCCTAACAATATAAGTGTAAATTAAACATGATATTATGTCCTTCACTCGAGCATATTCAAAGGCTCGCAACACCCCATATCAGAACACGAGAACCTTCAGAGGGTTCGTTTGATGTCGCAATAACAACCAAATCGAGTTCAATTATTATCAGGTTAAGAGGGAAACGACAAAGCCGCTTTGAGACGCAACCTTATTGTGTACACGCCCTCTGCAGGGTTAGTTCATACCGGGAAGTGATGCGGCGCGGAGCAGCTTGAAGATGCATCTCGTTGTACCACGAAGTGACAGGCTTCACCACGCGATGCAGAGGATGCGACGTGAAGGAAATTATTTTTTTATATGTACTAGTAGATCCCGCTCCTACGCGCGGAGAAGCGTTTTCAGTATGTTCGACTTTGCGTGTTTTCCATACAAACCGGGCGTACGCAGTCGCAGGCACAGCTATAAAATCTATATTTTATCACGCTCTTGAGAAATGCACGGCGCGTCGCTTCCCGGTGCGAATTAACCTTATTGTGTACACGCCCTCTGTTATCCGTGTTTCGCATCTGTAAACTTATTATTTGCAGTAATTGAGACGATGCCAGCTTTGTCGGCAGATAAGTAAGCCTATTGTTGGGGATGTAAGGAAAATTGCCAAGGAATTTAGCAAAAATACAACTCATTTGAGACAATGGGAAGATCGTAAAAATAGCTAAGATTTAATACCTCCCACCGTGTACGTATGTTTAAAATACCGGGCGTAAGGGACACGGTTCCGCAAACTGATAGGGCTGCTCAGTAAACGAAACTTTACAACTTTCATCAGGAAATTATTTCAGGAGTTAAAAACCAAATTACGTTCCCAAACAAAAGGACCACCTCAATCAGACAATTTGTATGAAATATTTTTTTTCAGTAATCGAAAAGAAATCACGGTAATAGTTGTTCAGTTTCGTTGACTGAGCAAACGATATCAGTTTGCGGGATGCTGTTCCTTACATCCCCTATAAAATATTTGTTTTGTTTCGTCATAATTTTATAAATGCTTAAAACTCGAATACCCAATAATAATACAAGCGAACCAAGTAAGTATGTTGGTGCTAATGTTGACAATGGATAGCAAACCGTTCGCAAATAACCGTATCATGAATGCTGAGTGGATATGAAGAGCACACATACCGTGGAGCACCGGGGCACCCCGGAGCATAGCCCGCCGGCCTGGCGGCGAACTTCTCAATATTGCGAATTCCCCAAATAGGATGGCATCAGTTATTATAGCTCTGACTATAAAGTGAGATTCGGAAAACTTGTTTTTGCACTTTTATTTCATTTTATTACTCATGAGTCATGATATTAGGAATAATACGTTCACACTTCTCTATCACCAAACTGCCTCCGTGGTCTGAGCCATGAGCCAGGCTCCTGATCCCGAGGTCCTGGGTTCGATTCCCTAGGAAGGGAACAGAAAGTTGAGCATAGCCCGCCGGCCTGGCGGCGAACTTCTCAATATTGCGAATTCCCCAAATAGGATGGCATCAGTTATTATAGCTCTGACTATAAACTGAGATTCGGAAAACTTGTTTTTGCACTTTTATTTCATTTTACTGCTCATGAGTCATGATATTAGGAATAATACGTTCACACTTCTCTATCACCCAACTGCCTCCGTGGTCTGAGCCATGAGCCAGGCTCCTGATCCCGAGGTCCTGGGTTCGATTCCCTAGAAAGGGAACAGAAAGTTGATTAGTTAATCTATAGGTATAACTTTTAGTTTTTTATCAGTTAGGACAATGCAGGCTGAATCACCTGATTGTCTGGAAGAAAAAAAATACATGCTCTGGACACGGTTAAGCCGTCGTCCTGGTCGCTGTTTTTGATAGTGGTCGTTACACTAACCACGTCAGAAGTCTATTAGCAAAGCTATTAGGTGGTTTCAAAACTCTGACACCAGTGTTCAACGGGTTAATTAACTCGAAACCCGACAGTATCCCGCAAACTGATAGGGGTTGCAGTCAACGAAACTGAACAACATTCACCAGGAAATTCTTTAAAGAGACGAAAAAAAGTATTAACAATCTCATACAAAATTAACACCTCGATCTGACAGCTTGAATGAAAAAGCATTTTTTTCTGAAAGAATTTCCAGGTTATAGTTGTTTAGTTTCGTTTATAAAGCAACCGCTATCAGTTTGCGGGTCACTGTCTCTTACACCCTTTATAAGAGTTTGTTATTGACTTCGTGTTTAAAACATTGCCGTGCCTTGATTTGCAACGTCTCCGCAGGCGTCACGATTTGAATTTTGCAAGTCTGAAGAAGTTTCCTTTGGCTAAACTTTCATAACTTGCCTAATGAATTTTAACTAAATTTATATTTATTTTTAGATGGGCGGCAGGTAAACGTACCTAGGTACTTCTAAGTAGTCTTTTCTTTGATTAATGAATTTGAAATGAAAACTAATATCAGTAGGAAAATATTCGTTACAAAAGCATCTCATTGCATATCTTTGAATGAATTGAGGCTTGCATAATGCAATGGCTGTGGCGATGGGTTGTTGGCTGTTTGTATAATACATCGTTGACGCGGTGCGGGCCGGCAATGGCCGGGAGCTGCAAGCCATCATTTTCCCTTTCCCGGCATCAGGCTTAGGGATTCAGACCGACAGGCTCACAGGGTCAGCTCGGACGGCACATTACAATGCGGTAAAACTGGCCAGGGAGCGAGAGAAAAACATAGAAAGTGCTAGCTGCATTTCCTCCCGAGCATGCTATAAAAATCAACTCAGGAATTCGAGGGTTTCAGTATATTGTAATTTAGGTGACAAATCTATCTTATATAACCAAAGCTTTGTCAGACGTGGCGGAACGACCTTTGATAGGTTGTTAACGCTCTGCCTACCCTATTAGGGATAAAGGCGTGATTATATGTATGTATGTAAAAAACTTGAGCTCTACTGACTGATTACTTACTAGTAATCAGGAATGATAGGTCATATTAGCACGCATTTTTTTAAACAGTACCGTACGGCTGACACGACGTGTCAAATGTAAACATTGCGTGCTAATATGAGCTGTCATTTTCTAGCGTTCGCATGAAGACGCGACGGAGCCGTTGGAGCTAGCATACCGTGGCAGCCGTACGGTTCCGTTCCGAGCCGGACCCATGCGAGCCGCTCGGTATGAATCCTACCCTTATAGGGCGATGTGTTTGTGGCTCGTAGAGATAGCGCCAGCGAATTGAATGCCGCCCGTTTGCTGGCTTATCCCCGTGTAACAGATACTTTGTTATTTTTTATTCCATCCCTAGGCACTGGCTTACTGATAAGGCTATTTTCCTTAACGCAACCCCTTGCGCGCTACTTTATAAAGAGTCGCTGTTTATGGAATTGTTTTCTCTTTTTGCTGCAAAGCAGTTTTGAATACGAAAAGTGTAATACTATTGAGATGTTTACGCGTTTATTTTCGTATTTCCGATTCAGTTGTAGGTGTGCTTGAGCGTATAAGAGATGTGTTACAACACAAGAGATAAATCGTCGTTGTCCAGGAAGTGAGTTTCTATGGCTCGTATTTATAAAGCGATTTCAATATTGAGAGCAATATTAAGTTAGGATTTTACAGGTCGTTTTGTACTGAAATTACATTTTTGATACAAACTCAAACTCGCTGTCACTCTTGAGAGCTAATTATGAATACCGCCCTTAGAATGATGTTTTGACTCAGGTAATAATAATGCCCAGATGCCGTGAAATTGGCAGTAGATAACCAAAGGCTAAAATGAAACCAGTTTCTTGAAAACATAATTTTTTTGTAAACAGTACATTTTGTAAATAAGAACCAAAAATCTCCACAAACTTGTAACTACTGCATTGCAGTACTGCATCTTATCTTCATGTTTAAAAGCCTTTATTAGCCAGTGCTCACCTGAAATCAGTCGAGCACAATGTCGACGTCACCAGGGGCGAGAATCATAAAACAAAATGGTAGAGACAGTAGAGAGACTGTCTGTTGTTGGGCGTTTTTCGACTAGACGGCACGGCACGGCGACGGCAACGGCAACGGCAATGGTACGGGAACGAAACGGCATTGATTTCCACCGCTACCGTCGCCGGTCTGCCAAACAGTATTCGTTTTGTTGTTCGTATAAAGCATGCGCGCGTGTGTGTGCGCTCAAATTAGAACTAGGTGGACATTATCGGGACGTTACCGTGTCGTTGCCGTGCCGTCTAGTGGAAAGACGCCTATTTGTACCAGCAGCACAAGCAACAAACCTGCCGAGATCAAACAGTGCCGCCGGAATTAATTTGCGAACGCTCCCGTCACTACCTCTCGCCCCCTAAGCTTTCATGCTTCAGATCTCAGAAAATATTTTCCAATTTACAATTTTTACAAGTCCTTTGAAGTAAAATAATGAGTCAAATTAAATAGACATGTTATAAGACAAGCTTTGTGCAGTCAACTACACTCTGGAGGAAAAAGTCAACAAACGTAGCAAATTGATTGCAAACATGTTTGTTTTACGGAAGTTTTTTATTTATTGAATGTGTTGAATGAGTAGAATTTATGTTTCCTCTATTTGCCTGTTTATTCCACTCGTTGAACCAATAAAAGCTCGCTAATAGCTTTCTGATTCAATTGCAGAGATTTTTCGTAATTTGCAATTTACATGCAATTTTGTCTGATAAATAAGCCATATCTGAATATCTGTTCTTAATCCATAAGTTAAAGAGAATTAGCTATAAATAATTACGCTCTTATCCGTAATGGGGTAGGCAGAGCGTAAACGACGTTAACAAAGGTCGTTCCGCCACGGCTGGCAAAGTTTTGAAGGTTATTTAAGATAGATTTGTAGGTATATTGATGTAGTGACAGGTTGTCAGCCCATCGCCTAAATAACAATATAGTGAAACCCTCAGATCCCTTAGCTGGTTTTTACAGCATGCTCGGGAAGAAATACAGCTGGCACATTCTATGCTTTTCTCTCACTCAGTCCAGCATGGAAGAATTTGCTATCTTTGGGACTTATGACTAAAGATGAATGAGTAAGCTGAAAATGATCTGGCAAGATAGAAACATCTCAAACCACACAAAGATGAGATTAGTCCGTACTCTCGTGTTACCTATTTTGCTTCTCGGCGCCGAATCCTGGATCATCCATGAGTCCGAGCGAAAGAAGATTGACACATTTGAGATGTGGTGTTGGCGACGCATGCTTCGAATACCATGGACTGCAAAGAGAACTATTCAGTCTATTCTCAATCAACTTAAAATAACTCCCAGATTGTCCACTGTCTGTTTTCAACGGATTCTTGATTATTTCGGCCATGTGGCCAGGAGAGAACCATTTTCCTTCAAATTTATTTCATAGGTAACTACGCGTATGAGATGACGTTACCACAACCCAGTAAAAATTCGTTCTTTGATGTATTCTACCTGTAATAAATGCTGTTTATAAATAAAACACAATATTTCCTAAACAAATGTTAGGTAAATTTAAGTTTAACCGTTATAATTAGCGTGAAATTTGCTACGGTGAATATTATTAACATGAAAATAAGCCGTCATCAAATTTAATTGGAACCAGCGAAAGATTCTCTTTCATAAAATTAATTGTAATTACCGTTTGAAGTGCCCATTATGAAATGATGTTTTATGCTGGAAAATACACATGGAGATCATTAAATTACTGATGAAGTAGGTTAAAACAACGGGCCATTATTTAAAAGAACAAGTGCAACGAGTGAAGTAAAAATACAAAAATGTCTTTACTTAAATTTCTGTGGAGAAAAAAGGATGAAAAATGTAGTTTGTGCCAAACACATCACACTGATGCGGAAAGCAGTACGTTTGAGTGTTTCGGGCTTTTGAGTAAGTATTACTAGCTATTATTATTGGTGTAAGGGACAGTGTCCCGCAAACTGATAGGGGTTGCTCAGTCAACGAAACTAAACAACTTTCACCGGCAAATACTATCAGGAAATGAAAAAAAATGACCTTCCCGTACCACCTCGTCACTACCTCGATCGGACAATTTGTATGGAAAACCAATTTTTCTTTTTCACTTCCTAAAATAAAATCTTGGTGAAAGTTGTACAGTTTCGTTCACTGAGCAACAACAATATCAGTTTGCGGGGCGCTGTCCCTTACACCCTGTATTGCTCACTATTATCCTCGTTCAAATCTATTGTAAATATTAATCTTTAAGAAAAATAACCTATAAAAAGTTGAATTTATATACCACAGATAAAATATATATGTAGAGCCCGATGGTGAAGTGGATAGGGCCGCTGCCTCCTGAGCTGGGAGGTTGTGGATCGAATCCCACCACGTACCAATATGTTTTTCAGTTTTCGAATTTCATATGTAAGTTTATTTGGCGATTTTAGCACGCTTCGGAAGGTACGTTAAACCGTTGGTCCCGGTTTTTAATACCGTATATATTAGACATTAAGACATATCAGAGACCACTGCTGAGAATTGTCGGCTTAAAAACTCTGACTCTGACTAGGATTGGGTCTGGTTTCCCTTCTGGGTTGCGGAGGTCAGATGGCAGTCACTCTGTGTAAAACCAGTACCCTCGTTCAATTCCCTAGATTAGGTAGCCGACCCCATAAGTTACGGGATAAGGCTAGGGAGATGGTGAGATAAAATATATAGGTAGATATAAGAAAGTGGTAATCTTCTTTTCTTGTTCCGTGGCAGTATACATCGCTTTTTATTGGAGAAAGTTGGCACGGATAACGAGCAACATAACTCGGGTCACATGCGCACGCTCTTTGCCTTCTAGGAAACAAGGTAAATATCAAGAAAGTTTATATTCCTTTATAAAAAAATACCTACTTTCTCCATAACATTCAAATATTTGTTTACCTCATTTGAATAAAATATGATCTCGTTAACAATGGCAAACAACATTCGCATTTATAATATTAGTGGGTTAGGATGAATGAGATTTGACATACTTTTTATCACTTTTCTGTTGGATATCGAATTCATGACATTTTACTATTTTTACATGAAACTTTTAATTGATTATCTCTATTTTAGAGTTTTTATTTATAATTTTGACGAATTTTCCTTTCTTTAATAATAATTATTATTTTTAAATATGATTCATTCTAGAAGGTCGTAAGTCACAAACTGAGGACGCACGTAACTTTTGTCTTTGCCCAGAACAAAAAAAAGTAATCACAGATTAAATAGTATACACCAAGTAGACGTCAACTTGCTTTTTATCATCATTTATTTTTTATAGGCATACAGATATTAGGCAAATGATATTTTGAGATAAATCCGAGATCATCCCAAAAGCACATTTTTTAAATAACTCAAAAATATATATATATTAAAACAAACCAAAAAAATGTGTACCATGCATCACAAAATCTTCGAAACTGTATCATCATCTCCCTAGCCTTATCCCGTATCTCACGGGGTCGGCTTCCTAATCTAGGGGATTGAACGAGGATACTGGTTTTTACACAGAGCGACTGCCATCTGACCTCCGCAACTCAGCAGGAAAACCAGACCCAATCCTAGATTAGGTCAGTTTTCAAGCCGCCAATGCTTAGCACTGGCCTCTGATCCATATCTTAACGACTAATATCTACGGTATTAAACGATATTAACCGGGACCAACAGCTTAATGTGCCTTCCGAAGCACGGAAAAAGCACCGAATAAACGTACATATGAAATTCGAAAACCGAAAAACACATTGGTACGTGGTGGGATTCGAACCATGACCTCCCGCTCAGGAGGCAGCGGCCCTATCTACTACACCATAAGGCTCTCTAAACTGTATATTTTTTTAATTACCTAATGAAAAATTAGTTCATGTGAATTGTGTTTTACCCTAAAAAAATCACTACGACGACTATGACGTAGGCGTGGTGTTACAAGCAAGTCAACACAATGGCCAATCGAGTTAATTTGATAAGAATTGCAAACCACGGAAACCATGGAAGCAAGTTGTGCTAATAGAGGCCATATGTTAAGGTAATGGCGCCCTTAACGACACACTTGACTGAGTCAGCCTTGGCAGATAGAGCCATGGGTGTATCCACTCCACTAGGCAATAGAATCTCGTCTTTATCAAATACTAGCTTTCCGTTCTATGGGTTCTCACGCGTGACGATACGAGTAATACGAGTAGTACGGGATACTGAGTGAAGAATGAGTTCTTACCCGCGGCCTAAAAAGGTTTCCGGTGGGAAAGTGGTATTTAAAAAAAACATGTTAACCTTACGTCACAAAAGTTTTAGAGTCAAAGAACACCATTGATACAAACTGTCATATTTACATACGTACATGTAATCACGCCTTTATCCCTAATGGGGAAGACAGAGCGTAAACGACCTAAACAAAGGTCGATCCACCACGCCTGATAAAAGCATGCGCGGGAGAAAATGCAGCTGGCACATTCCATGTTTTTCTCTCGCTCCCAGACCAGCATTGAAGAAAACCGGTAGGAAAGTGGCATTTTAAAAAGTATGTTAACTTTACGTCATAGAAGTTGTAGAGTCAAACTGTCATGTTTATAGCAGGATTTTAATAAAACAACTATCTTTACTCTTTTGCTCAAGTGACTTTAAAAATTAAGATTGGGAGTTAGGACTATGGGTATCGTGTGATTTAAGGTGACGATACTAGCCAAGTGGCGCCCCCCATTAGTAAAACAAATCATAATTCTCTAAAAACGCAGTGAATCGAAAACCCGTCTTACAGACTCAAGTTATAGTAATTAACATAATTTAGAAGCTTATAAATTAGCGATTTATAGTTGGTTGCAGTAACAGGAAGAAATTGACGTTGGTGGCCGTTATTCGCAACTTTTCTAGCTGTTACTACAAAAAACTATGAATCGTTAATTTATAAGCTTCTAAATTATTTTAATTACCATAACTTGAGTCTGTTGGACCGGTTTTTCGATTCACTGCGTTTTTAGTGAATTATGATATTTTTTACTAATTCGGGCGCCACTTGGCTAGTATCGTCACCTTAAGTAGGTATGTTATAAATCAATATTGAAATACTTGAACTATTTAAGATCAGTGTGTTATTAAAACAGCGAATTATTTATTTTTTTATTATCGGACTCATATTTATTTCAATAGCTAATTTTTCTTCCAAGCAGGGCTGGGAGACTTCCAGCTGCATTTCCTCCCGGGCATTCTGTAAATACCAGCTAAGGGCTCCCGAGGGTTGCAGTATATTGCAATTTAGGCGATGGGCTGATAACATGTCAGTACAGCAAAATACGTACAAATCTATCTTTAACTCTCACATCTTTGATAGATGTGGCGGAACAACCTTTAGATAGGTCGTTTACGCTCTTCCTACCCCATTAGGGATAAACGCGTGATTATATGTATGTATATATCATATATGTAATTTGTCAAAATTTTGAAAGTAAAATAAACACATACATTGAAGATACAGGTCTTGTTGCACTACGCTTTACACTTTGATTTTATCTTATTTATGTGGAATATGTAAATAAGAAGCAAGAGTCTTACTCTACCCTCAAGTGTAATTATGGTCCCGTAGCAACTGTCTACGATGTGCAATTCCATTATTGTTATCTGTTTTCCAATCTCACTGTACGAAGAAGTTGTTACAAAATGTATGAGCTAACTTGGGTCTAGTTTAAAATAAACGAGGGCTAGAATAGAAACAGAGAACTCCCATTTAGAAGTGCTACGCCGTAGCAAAGTGCTACGCAAGTCCAGTTGGACGATAGTCAAGATTCTATCAGATACATAATAAATGTTTTTTTTTTACAATTAAAATAAACTTTTTTCTTTACGGTTATTTACTTATTTTTGAATACCTAACTTTTACTGGACGCATTTATGATATTGTTATCTAGTTTTCTTACAGCTAATTATTTTGTTTTATTACGTTGATCTGATAATAATAAAAAAATACAAGCACCTAAAAGATTAAAACTTCTTATGGACTTGAGGGTAGAAGTGACTTGATGTGTTTCGATGGTTTTTTTAAATTACTTTTAAAGTTAGAAAGCATGGCTAAAACTATTGTGATCTTTAAAGTTCTGCCTTGCCTGTAAGAAATAATTCCTTATTTAATTATTTTACTGCCTATAAAAGGTCTAAGCAGCTACTTTTTCGTATCATTCCTTTGAAAACGGGAATTTGTTTTCAACAGAGACAGCTCACTAAGCGCTACTTAACTACAGTGCGGATTTCTGCTTCAAGTTAAAATGGCTAATTGGCTGGTTTTAAGGAATCCTGTACCTAATTACCGGGATCTGGGGGTGAACGAGGGTATAGTAGGATATAAAAACCAGTAGGTATAATGCATACAAACGGCTTCTTCTGTGGAGTAGGCCGTCGAGTGGAATAATTAAATAATCCGATGGACCCTTGCGTCAGTGTCTTAAAATAACTTCTGGCGTTGTTTGTATGACAACTACTGTCTACTGCTGCCAAAGCTATCGTTGCAAACTATTAAGATTATCAGTAGAGCTAGCGCAGAATACCGATACCAACATTTTTTTAATAAAAGCAAATCACAGATTTATCGTTTTAATATTTTGTTTTTACTAAAACATTCACATGACATGATCTGAATCAACATGAGTTTCCTAGCAACGAAATATATGGCAAAGACAATGATAAGTTTTCAATCTTCTTCTGTCGAGTGGGTATCGTCTATCGATCCGATGAACCCTGGTGTCAGAGTTTTTAAATCGCCTAGTAGCACAACTATCAGGCCTCTGACATGGTTTGTCAAAAGTTTTCAATAATTCCTAATGAAACCTCAAATCGAACACAAACAGGTTCGATGACTCCTCCTTAGCATCTAAGGCTGAAACTTGTCGTATAATATGAGAAATAATAAATCAAAAAATCGACATGGCTGCTGTAGTTTAGCGGTTAAGAGCGTTGGGCCGGTTTTCCTAAGACGCGGGTTCAAATACCGTTTGCGGTCAAATTTTTGATTTGTAATTTCTAATATTTTTAGAAATAAAATATTTAATTTATTTCAATTTATTTAATCAACTACAAAATAATATTTGTGTATGACAATTTTCTTACAACTAACAACATAAAATCTTATAATTCACAACAAATTAATACATTTAGAAAAAGGAATGTTATCAGTGGTAGTATATAAAAAAACAATAATACCGATATCGGTATTTTTCACTTTCAGACTAAAATTTTTGGAAAAGACAGAATATCTCCTTTCTCCGGTTTTTGATTTATAGTCGGTAGTTTTATGTTATATATATTATATTTTATATCTGTCATTTATATCCACTGTCATATGATATGGTGGATAAAATTGACAGAAATACTAGAGAAACGTGCAAAAGCGCGTCAAAATCTAACGGACAAATTGTAAAACCACAGAGTGTAAATCACTTGTCCTTTTTCAATTTAATTATTTTGAAAGTGAAACATTGATTTTAATTTTCGGTTTAGCCGGTGGTATGTAGAATCGAGCCAAATAACTAAAATATTATAGACACCTTAAATACAATAATGTTAAAAAGGTAATTGCTTAAGGTTTGTCATGGCAGTCAACCATACAAAAAACGCTCTTTGCACTCAAACTAGAAAATAATTTCAAAAGTCATTAAAACTTTAGATTTTAATTTAAACAAATTATATAAACCTGCAATTTTCCTTTCTGGTATCTTTCCTTTATGTATTCCAATATTAATAAAGTTTATTATTTGGAAGTTATTCATAAAATATCAGCTGCTTTCAACAAGTTTTATTACGAGCATGAGAAAATATTTTCTAAAAGATATTAACTCTCTGAACTTTGCATAGTAAAATCAAAATCTAGAAAATCATAATAGTTGAGATAGGGATTAGATATTTAGGTACATTTAATATCATGAAGTTACGAGGGTCGACTTACTTACTTGTTTTAGTGTTTTGAAATCTCTTTATGTAAGTCTGCAACTAAAATTCAAATCGTGATGCCTGCAGGTTTATTGACGGTTTTTTTATACATACATACCTAGACGATGAATTGACAGAGAGACAGACCGACGAACAACCAAGTTTTCCTATACGGTTTCCATTTTTCCTTTTGAGATAAGTCATCTCCCTAGCCTTATCCCGTATCTGACGGGGTCGGCTACCTGATCTAGGTGTTTGAATGAGGGTACTGGTTTTTATACAGAGTAACTGCAATCTGACATCCGCAACCCAGAAGGGAAACCAGACCCAATCCTAGATTAGGTCAGAGTTTTCAAGCCGCCAATGCTTAGAATTGGCCTCTGATATGGCTTAACGACTAATATCAACGGTATTAAACGATTTTAACCGGGACGGAAAAAGCGCCGAATAAACGTACCTATGAAATTAGAAAACCGAAAATCATATTGGTTCGTGGTGATTCGAACCACGAGCTTCCGCTCAGGAGGCAGCGGCCCTATCTACTACACCATCGGGTTTCTTTTGAGATAAGTACGGAGCCTTAAAAGCATAGGTACTATTAAACCGTTACTTCCATAATACTCGTATTTAGAAAGCAATCACGCGTGTTGTAAGTGGATTGCGATTGCCCCGGTATGGGTCGGGCCACCTTCGGACACAGGGGTCGGACCATCTTCGGACATAGGGGTCGGGCCATCTTCGGACATAGGGGTCGGACCACCTTCGGACGCAGGGGTCGGGCCACTTTTGGGTTGGTTTACGAACCACAGTCTCCTTAGTAGTCGACAAGAATTAGTACGGAATGGCGTCTCAGTGCAACAAGACAATACAGACAGATATTTCTAACAACGTTTGGGTTACATTGCTGTATCGAATACAATATCGATATAGCCTCACGACCAAGATTTCAAATGAAAAATTTCAGGTCGGCCGCTGTAAGGAAAATCTCTTTCGGTGGGGTTATAGTAGTACTCGCAACTGTGCATGTGGTGCAAACTCGCAAACCATGGCCCACCTGATGACGTGTCCGGCGTGCCCTAACACCTGCTCGTTGGAGGACCTGTGGAAAGCCACCGATGAAGCCGTGCTCGTGGCTTCGCACTGGTCCAAAATGGTTTAATATATATTATTTTTATTTTCATCGACACGCAAAGAAGAAGAATGAAAAATCAGCTACTGTCGAAAAAGTTACTGTATTAAATAAGGGTAGGTATTTAGAAAGCAATCACGCGTGTTGTAAATGGATTGCAATCGGCCCGGTTTGGGTCGAACACAGAGGTCGGAGTCAGAAGGTGGCCCTTCAGCTTGGTTTACGAACCACAGCCTCCCGTAGTCGACATGAATTAGGACGGAATAGCGTCTCAGTGCAGCAGGACAATACAGACACAGACATCGTTTAAGATCTATTCCATGTTTTGGTTACATTGCTGTACTGATACATAACGTACTTATGTAGTACATAACATACCATTTTTTAATGATATCTTAACTGATTTGTAGCTTGTCTATTTGTCAAGATAATAGGTATTTTGTGAAAACTATGGCTAACCACTCGGTCTAACTACCTAACTACTAAAAATTACTTAAAAATACGAAAAATGTTTTGTATATTAACCAGTTAAGTATACCTAATTACAAAAAGGAATATAAATTCACAAATAATCACAAGGTGAACCTTTAAAACGTAAAATAACGCAATGTATCAAGAAGCTCCGCTACAATCATCGAACCCAACTCCAACTGACGTCACGGAAGTCACAGCCCTGACCAATAGGGAAACGATAGAGATCCCTCTCGCAACGATTGATTTAGCTTTATTGCCGGTAATAAATTTACCCCAGGCCTGCAGTCGTTTTATTTTCTTTATTGGTTTGCATTAGCAAAGACATTGAAGTTAGCATCGGCATCCGTCTCCCCCAATGTTATGGATTAGACGCCGTTTATGTGAATCACGGAAACTTCCAGCAAATAAAGATCATTCGCAAGGCTCCGTGAAATGCGTAGGATATTATATCTTTGCGTATTAGAGAACGTAACTAAAATGACTATAGTGGTGAACTTATTAGATTTTTTTTTCATTTTACCATACTGGCCTGGGAGCGAGAGAAAAACTTAGAATGTGCCAGCTGCATTTCCTCCCGGGCGTGCTGTTAAAACCAGCTAATGAGGGTTTCAGTAAATTGTAATTAAGGCGATTGGTTTACACCCTGTAACTACAGCAATACACCTACAAAACTATCTTAAATAACCCTCAAAACTTCGTTAGATGTTTCAGAACGATCTTTGTTTAGGTCGTTTACGCTCTGCTTACCCCATTAGGGATAAGGGCGTGAGCATGATTATATGTATGTACCAGGCCACTCAGAAAGTATTGCGATAAATAGTTTTTATATATGGCAGACTGGCCGGTTAGAATCTTTTTTGAAAATATGATTACTTGTAAGTAAAAATATGTGTGTTCCATTTTCAAAATTTCCCTTCACATTTTTTGCGAGCCAATTCAAATAATAATAATAATAAAGATTTTTATTCAAGTAACCAGGACTCATAATATTAGTAAAACTTATAACTATGTTAGAAAAATGAGAGATATTAGATAGTTATATAATAAAATAACAGTATGATAAGTCACCGCTGCCCCATTCCGCTTGAAATAGTGCAACAATGACTCAGATACTGACAGTCGAGCCTACTCCCGATCATGTTAAGGATGCTGTTGGTGCTACTCCGTATTCTGCGCACCAGGGATCCGCACCTTTTTCGCATTGTTGCGTAGAAACAGTCTACCCTCGCGTCCGCAAACATCCCTGATGCGCTACAGAATCGAGGCAGCCTCAACAACACCCTGAACGCATTGTTATATTGGACCCGGAGGGCATTATAGGATTTTTGAGTATATCTAGCCCACAGGCTGCAGGTATAGAATGATGTGCAGTAAGATCTGAAGAGAGTAATTTTAACTCTTTCTGAGCACCTTGCAAACCTGCGCGCCAGCATGTTCGCTCTCACCGACAATGCCCTCCGTTCCCTTTCGATATCAGTATCGTCCTTGAGGTCAGGGGTCAATATGTGGCCAAGATATTTAAAAGTATAAACTCTAGCTAGCTCACATTTATTGAGAAAAACAGGTGGAAATGAGTCTATACGATTTTTACCTGCCTCAAAGACCATAAACTGACTCTTTTTAACATTATACATGAGACCATGTTTCTCAGCGTATTTCTCACATACGGCTACAAGCTTTCTTAGCCCACACACTGACGCGCTCAGCAACACCATGTCAAAGTATCGTGTCTTACTGAAAAATTTATCTGTGCCGGGAACATTTTAGAGCTATGATTTTTTACGATTTCAAGTGTCGCCTGAAACCGGATGAATCGTTCGATAGACTTCAAATGGCATTTATGGATGAAAGCCCCTCCAAGGCAACCGTGTATCATTGGTATAACGAATTTAGGCGCGGTCGACCAACCTTGGGGGATGAAGAAAGAAGCGGTCGCCCTTTGACGGCTATTACGGAAGAAAACGTGCTAGCACTGAAAAATTTAATCCAAGATAATAGGCGAATTACATATCAGGAGATTCAGCACATATTAAAGCTTGGATCGGGAAGCGTTCACGAGATTCTACACGGGCATCTTTGCGTGAGGAGGATAGAATCTCGCTGGGTGCCGCACTACCTCACCGACGCTCAGAAGCAGGCTCGGGTGGAATGGTGCCGTGATATGCTGAACAAATTTGAAGCAGGCTCGTCTCGGCGTGTTTACGACATCGTAACAGGTGATGAGTCCTGGATTTATCAATACGATCCAGAAACCAAGCGCCAGTCGACAGTTTGGGTGTTTCAAAATGAACCAACGCCTACCAAAGTGAAGCGATCTCGAAGCGGGGGGAAGATTTTGATCGCCAGCTTTTTTAATTTGACTGGCCACTTGCCCTCAATTCCCTTACGAGATCAAAGAAGCATTAACGCCGAATGGTATACTACCAAATGTTTACCAGAAGTTTTTTCTGTTGTGAGCAACAAGCGACCAAACACAGGGCTCCGCGGACTACTGCTCCACCACGATAATGCGCTTGCACACACCGCGCTCAAAACGAGGGACTTCCTGGACAGCACACCAGTCAAACTCCTGGGTCACCCTCCTTACAGCCCTGATCTAGCACCGTGTGACTTCTTTTTATTTCCAAAAATAAAAAATCAGCTCAAGGGGATACAATTTTCGTCGCCGGAAGATGCGCTGGCTGCGTTCGAGCAGGCTGTAAACGAGGTGTCTACGGCGGACTGGAAAAAGTGTTTTGAAAACTGGTTCAGACGCATGAATCTTTGTATAGAGGCTGGTGGAGAGTACATTGAAAAGATTTAATAAAAATATATGTACCTGTAGAACAATTTTTTTTAATGTCGCAAATCTTTCTGAGTGTCCCACGTATGTATTAGAAACTCCGGGGAACTTTTTATCACAGATCGATTTAGATCTGGATCAGTCGCATCAGATTTTTACAAAACAATGGCTATATGAGTAATACATTTTGATACAAGCACGTGTTGATTGTTGTGTAGATTTGATTGATTTCGCTATCTCCAACTTTCTTCAGAGCGAAATAATGAAGTGCAATAATTTACGTACATATAATCACACCTTTATCCCTAATGGGCTAGGGAGAGCGTAAATGACCTAAACAAAGGTCGTTCCGCCACGTCTGACAAAGTTTTGAGGGTTATTTAAGATAGATTTGTAGGTATATTACTGTAGTGGCAGGTTTCAACCCATCGCCTGAATTATAATATACTGAAACCCTCGGATCCCTTAGCTGGTTTTTACAGCATGCCCGGAAAGAAATACAGCTAATTTATTATTCAACCCAATTATTCCATATTATCCTGTGTTGTTAGTAACAGTGCATATCAGTTCACTGGCCTTAACAAAGGTCGTTCCGCCACGTCTGACAAAGTTTTGAGGGTTATTTAAGATAGATTTGTAGGTATATTACTGTAGTGGCAGGTTTCAACCCATCGCCTAAATTACAATATACTGAAACCCTCGGATCCCTTAGCTGGTTATTACAGCATGCCCGGGAGGAAATACAGCTTATTTAACATTCAACCCAATTATTCCATGTTATCCTGTGTTGTTAGTAACAGTGCATATCAGTTCACTGGGTGTCGACACAGTCTCTTGGCGAGTTTTACGACCACTTTCCGGCGCAAGGGAAACGCGCCTTTATTGCAGTAAATAACTTTTTAGTGTACGCAATATCATCGCCGCCACGAGAGCCTTTAGCAGGCTTGAGGGGAAACATTTCTGAAAATACGAGAAGTGTTTTGTTGTAAATGTGTATGTTGCTTAACTTGTTTTTTTTTTTAATAAAATGTACCTAATGATGTTTAGTTGTAACTATTTTGTGAATATTATATACTTATATTCTTGTATTTATATAACATATATTTTGTATTCATTTCAAAACTGTCTTTTTATTATTGCTGGCTCACTTTAACTTTTACAAACTTTCCGTCATTAATTTTAAATGTTGTTACAAGGGCTTTTTCTTAAAATGTCAACTTACTAATGTTTTGTTTTGGCAAAAATATTCTTCTTTTATTTTTAAGTAGACTGACGGACCTATTTAATATTTGTCTGTCATTTGTATTTGAGGTTGAGATATATATATATAAACAATATTTTGACATACTGTAATTTTTGTAATTAATATATATATATATCAATGGCTTCTCATAAAAACAGATACTATTTATTATGACCATGTCAATTACAAAAATTACAGTATGTCAAAATATTGTTTTTATATTCTCCCATGATGAGAACCCTTCGGCCGCGTACGTAACCGGAGATTCGTAACCAGTTGCGATAGAAGAAAAAATACTTTTTGTACGATACCAGTTACTAACCACGCAGAGCGTAAGCTCATGTAGCCTAGTCTTTAGTATATTCACTTCTGTAGCAACATTAACCTAAAATCACAATGTCAAACTTAAAACTAAAACCTACTCAGTCAAAAAGACCGCCCCGAATCGTACCTGATAGGAAGATATAAGGTGGATCACACTGGCAGTATTCCCTCGTTGCATAGCCAACGAGTTGTGCTGTACCAGATACGACTCGGCGTGGGGGTCAGATCCGTCAAATTAATTATTTGATTTTACAATTTATAATAGGTAATAAAAGTTACGGTATAGCTATAAGTATATGGGATACAATACCTTACAAGCCTAACTCAATCTCGCTAACTAAGTAATTGCGTAACTTGATACAAAACTAAGTTCATCCAAGCCGGTGAAACTATCTTCTCACTTACCTGTTTAACTTTCCATTTACCTCTCTATTACTACACCTGCTTTCATTCTCCTAACAGGGTAATTAATTAATGAACAGTATTTTTATAGTATACGCTGGACTGGGAGCGATAGAAAAACGTAGAATGTTCCTGCTGCCTTTCGTCCCAGGCATGCTGTCAACTTCTAAGTCAGCAAAAGGGATTCGAGGGTTTCAGTGTATTGTAATTTAGACGATGGGCTGACAACCTCTCACTATTAGCGATACACATTTCGATCTAATCTTACATAAACATACATATACATAAATCACGCCTTTATCCCTTACGGGGTAGGCAGAGCGTTTAACGCCTCTTAAAAGGCGCTTTCGCCACGTCTGACAAAATTGAGGGCAATTTTAGATTGTAATATGTATTGCTTTAGTGACAGGTTGTCAGCCCATCGCCTAAATTACAATACACTATAACCCTCGAGTCCCTTTTGCTGACTTCAACAGCATGCCCGGGAGGAAGGGCAGCTGGAACATTCTATGTTTTTCTATCTCTCCCAGTCCAGCATGGAAGAAAATATCTAATCTTGACCTCAATATTTGTGACACGTGGCGAAAACGCATATTACTAAGCGTTTTACGCTCTACCTACCCCGTAAGGGATAAAGGCGGGACTTTATGTATGTATTTACATGGTAGAGTGTCCGCGTCTGGGAAGTTTTAGTCTTGATGAAAATAGAATGATAAACTTCGAAGGACACGTTATCCGTCGGCCTCAGTTTCTGTCTTTGAGAGTGATTGTTACAAAAATAATGTAATAAATAGGTGGTGGCCAAACTTTGACACACATCGACTCAAACAACCAGATGATCCAACTTAAATCACTACATAGTACAAAACAAAGTCGCTTTTTCTGTCCCTATATCCCTGTGTATGCATCTTTAAAACTACGCAACGGATTTTGATGCGGTTTCTTTTAGTGGATAAAGTGATTCAAGAGGAAGGTTTATATGTATAATACATGCATAATATAGTAGAGAAACACTGATTATTTTCGTGCGAAGCCGGGGCGGGTCGCTAGTTACAGATAAAGTTACTTAAGCTCGTATTTAAAAAGTGATATCGGATTGAGAGCAATATTAAGTATGGATTTGACAAGTCGCTTTGTACTGAAATGTCATTTCCGATACGAGCTCAAGGACGCTGTCATTCTTGTGTGCTGATTATAAATACGGGCCTTAATCGTGAACAGTGCAAAAAAATATATTTCAATAAATTTCAACGACAATGAATAACGTACGTATAAATTGGAAGATAAATGGAATATTTTGTGTCTAAGAATAAACAAAGGTAACAAGGAATAAAATAAAAGATAAGTAAACACCTCTGACACAATTTTCCCTTCCGGAGTTTGGCTCAACGCAAGATTCCGCCCTTAGCTGCAGGACTCTGTTGGACAAATAATACGCACCGAGGGACTGTTGTTTTGCAGTAACGGGAAAATACAGCCATATTACTGTTAGTTATGGACCAAGAGAAATATGAGCACTAGAGAATAAACAGACATAAAATTGGTACTTAGAGAGAAAAGAAAGAAGCGACTGGTTTTACGCATAAGTATTCTGATAATTACGGCCTTCTTTCTTCCATGCTGGACTGGGAGCGAAAGAAAAACATAGAATATGCCAGCTGCATTTCTTTGACATACTGTAATTTTTGTAATTGACATGGTCATTATAAATAGTATCTATATCTATGAGAAGCCATTGATATATATATATTAATTACAAAAATTACAGTATGTCAAAATATTGTTTTTATATATATCTCTCAACCTCAAATACAAATGACAGACAAATATTAAATAGGTCCGTCAGTCTACTAAAAAATAAAAGAAGAATATTTTTGCCAAAACAAAACATTAGTAAGTTGACATTTTAAGAAAAATGCCTTGTAACAACATTTAAAATTAATGACGGAAAGTTTGTAAAAGTTAAAGTGAGCCAGCAATAATAAAAAGACAGTTTTGAAATGAATACAAAATATATGTTATAAAAATACATGAATATAAGTATATAATATTCACAAAATAGTTACAACTAAACATCATTAGGTACATTTTATTAAAAATCAAGTTAAGCAACATACACATTACAACAAAACACTTCCCGTTTTTCCAGAAATGTTTCCCCTCAAGCCTGCTAAAGGCTCTCGTGGCGGCGATGATATTGCGTACACTAAAAAGTTATTTACTGCAATAAAGGCGCGTTTCACTTGCGCCGGGAAGTGGTCGTAAAACTCGCCAAGAGACTGTGTCGACACCCAGTGAACTGATATGCACTGTTACTAACAACACAGGATAACATGGAATAATTGGGTTGAATGTTAAATAAGCTGTATTTCCTCCCGGGCATGCTGTAATAACCAGCTAAGGGATCCGAGGGTTTCAGTATATTGTAATTTAGGCGATGGGTTGAAACCTGCCACTACAGTAATATACCTACAAATCTATCTTAAATAACCCTCAAAACTTTGTCAGACGTGGCGGAACGACCTTTGTTTAGGCCAGTGAACTGATATGCACTGTTACTAACAACACAGGATAATATGGAATAATTGGGTTGAATAATAAATTAGCTGTATTTCTTTCCGGGCATGCTGTAAAAACCAGCTAAGGGATCCGAGGGTTTCAGTATATTGTAATTTAGGCGATGGGTTGAAACCTGCCACTACAGTAATATACCTACAAATCTATCTTAAATAACCCTCAAAACTTTGTCAGACGTGGCGGAACGACCTTTGTTTAGGCCAGTGAACTGATATGCACTGTTACTAACAACACAGGATAATATGGAATAATTGGGTTGAATAATAAATTAGCTGTATTTCCTCCCGGGCATGCTATAAAAACCAGCTAAGGGATCCAAGGGTTTCAGTATATTGCAATTTAGGCGATGGGCTGACAACCTGTCACTACAGCAATATACCTACAAATCTATCTTAAATATTATCAAAACTTTGTCAGACCTTGCGGAACGACCTTTGTTTAGGTCGTTTACGTTTTGCCTACCTGATTAGAGATAAAGGCGTGATTATATGTATGTATGTATCCTGATAATGATGGCCTTCTTTCACTCTTCAGTGACTCTCATTCATTACAGTTTTATACTCTGCAATAATTTATTCGACCATACCATGGTTAAGTATGAAAATAAAGATTTTTTTTTTTACGTCACTGCAACACGTTTCTGATAGAAACATTTTTAACAGAGATGAAATAGGTTTGAGCTATGCAATATCGCCGGGAAATGAAAAAATACCTTCCTAGCTGCAAAATTCATATTTAGTTATTGCCGGCGTCATCTGCCAACAGAAAGGGCTATTTTGCACTGCTCCGTATTCGGTTGGTATTCAATTCGTATCCGAATTGACCCTCCTCGTAAATGTATGACAGCGCGCCCATCCATATGTGTTTTATGTGTAAATTTCACGGATACGAACCGAATCCGTATCAAAATATTTTCTGATCCGAAGTGACCTTCCTAGTTAATGTATGAAAGCTTGCGCACCCATCTATATCCGTTTTATATGAATATTTCACGAACACGATTCAAATACGAACAGAAAACGGAGCAGTGCAAAACCGCTCTACAGGGAAAGGTTTCACAGTTTTCACCCTTCTAGTAACTTTACACTCTTTAAAATATCCTCATAATTAAAGACCACCCTTCAAATAAATTAAAGCTAAGAAATAATTAATGTCTATTATCTAAAATATTTTAGTGTGAAGTATAAGATGGCTAAATTAATTACTCAAGTATAATTCTCCTCCGTAGTAAAATCCCGCAGGACCCAGAAGGGAAGATATCTGAGCAAACTTCATTATTATCTCTGCAGTAAATATTAAAGTTACTTATACTTTAGTTTTCCCTTCGGCCAAAGATAATAAAGGATTATGATTATAAAAACAAAGATATAAAACCAACAGAGGATTACCGTAGCAATGCGTAACAGCTTTACGAAGGAAACTTGTGTAGGTATATCAGATATCAGCAGATTTGATTCGTTTCTGCCGGAATCTTTGTGCTCACTACCGGTGAAATGAGATTAAGTGGTAGGAGGAAACTACAACAAAACAAAAGCCCCATTAAATCCGCGATAGTGTAATGTAGTGGGTTAAATCCGTGAAATGGTTCCGCGGGCCAGGCGCAGGCAATTTAACTTGCTCCAACTTGGCCCAGCCGGCCACAAATCACCAAACCCTCATTTGTATTGTTCGTCTGTATTGTGAAAATAGAATACTAAGTTGCGCCTAAGTTATTGGTAATACAATTGATTTAGAAATTTACTCGAAACTTATTAACAACGACTTCATTGTGTGTTTTTGTAAAAATTTCTCTCCTATTTGCAGCGCCAGAGACTCTTTTTTTAACATCACATTTACGTAATTATTATTTTAGTTTTCTTAGAGGGCGAATGAAATTACTACCGACCCCTTTTCTGTGTTAAAAAACCGACCTTTTCTGTGTAAAAAACAACACAAATACTCTATATTTTCTACCCTTTGAAGTGAACAAAGCACCGACGTTTTTCAGCCAACATTCTTTCCCCAAGTTGGCTTCTTTAATGGTGATTCTATCAAATTTCCCGAGTGACCGGAAGAAGATCAATTAAGCAACTCCTCGACTCATGTTGACTCTGGCTAATTGAAACCAAACTGCAGTAGACTAATGAATTGAACCTGGCTTAATTTACATACAAAACTTTCGACCCGCTACACAGTGTTTCACTGTAGGTATTTACTCTCCAAATTAAGCTTGGAGTACTGTTCTACACCAATTAATTGCTTTGTTTACGATGTTTTAATCTATGTGACCTGACTGAAGAGTTTAGTAACAAACATTCTAATGAATACTAATGATAATGACTGTTATACTCGTAAATTACGCCTAATTCCAGAACTTACTACATGAATACTTAAGAGATCACCAACTTTTACGCAAACTTTTTATTAGTGACCAAATCTTATTTTTTAAATTATATTCATTCAATACCAGCTTCCCGCCTGCGGTTTCACCCACGTTTAATGAGTTTTCCCGTGTAAATAATAGCTTATATCCGTCTGTAGGTTACCATATATCACTATGTCAAATTTCATCTCAATCTATTCAGTAGTTTAGGCGTGAAAGAGCAACAAACATAGAGACAGAGTTACTTAAGCAATTATAATATTGACACTCCTCAACCACAGATGGTTTGTATGAGTGCACTGCATATTCCTTTAAAACTAGATGTATGTGCTGGAGGTATACCGGATGTAAGGGACAGCGTCCCGTAAACTGATTGGGATTGCTCGGTCAACGATACTGAACAACCAAGAAATTCTTTCAGGAAGTGAAAATTAAAATTGGCTTTTCCATACAAAATGTCCACCTTGATAAGACAATTTGTATGGAAAAGCATTTTTTTTTTATTTCCTAAAAGAATTTCGTAGTGGAAGTTGTGCAGTGTCAAGGACACCCCTATCAGTTTGTGGGACGCTGTCCCTTACACACCGTACACAAACAACCTTTAACCTAGTAAAAAAAGACTTTCATAGAAATTGGCGATCATCTGATTGATTATTACAAAAAGCTGTCCGGAAATCTCATTGGAATGCCTAATTATAAATTGCAGCATTTAAAAACTATCCTAATTTTTAGATTAGCTATAAATGTTACTTCAGTTTTCTCTTCCTAATTAAATTAAGGTTGATACCTACATTAACGGTCAGACAAGGATTAATTAGGACGAGACTGGTGGCTATTCATGTTCATTCATTCAGAAATGATTCATTCATTCCTTTTGCTCTTAGCTGATACCTGATTGGGCACTACAGGGTATTATGTTGTATGGTTTGGACTACAATACTCGTATTAGCACAGAATATCGGACACCTGACATTCCCTTCTATACAATGACATGGGATGGGACATATGGGGCTTGTCTAATGGAGGGATTATTGTCCATACTCGCCACCTGGGCCAACGTTAGTGCTATAGAGAATAATCGTATTTTATCTAGCCTGCATCATTCCATGACCATGTTATGCGGAGGAATGAAAGTCATATAGGCAAAAGGGTAATGAATTTGAATGTGGATGGATATGTTGGGAGAGGACGACTAAAGAAAAGATGGATGGACTGCGTGCAAGATGATATGTCTAAAACAGGTGTGAGTGTTGAACTGACGGCTGGCAGGTATGAATGGAAGAAGAAAACGTACTGCGCCGATCCCAAGTAAATGGGATAAGGGCAAGCGAATGATGATGATCTAGCCTGCATCATTCCGAAGTTGGGTAAAAACCTTCCTTTTGTTCATTTATATTTTGGGCTTTTGGGTGCAAGTCTTTTAAAATTCTACTGGATTATCACATATAAGAAAATTGAGCCACTTGTAATATCTTATCTAATTATCGCGCTAACGCCGATTAGCAAAGGCACCATCTAATCACATGCAAGCAGCCATATTGGCCGAAAACAGACAAGTGTTACTGTGAATGTCAGCAAGGCAAAATCTGCGATTTCAAGTAAATATTTTTGAGTTAACGTTTTTGTTCATTACTTTCGCATTTAAGAAGATACGCTCTAGCAAATTTTATCATTGTTTTGCGTGGTTATCGTGTTAGGATTATGGTTTAGTGGTGTATCCCTATGTACTTACTACATTCAGAAATTACCGAAAAATCAGGAATGGGTGTGGGATACGTGAGCCAGTCAGATAAAGGGATAGTTGACCTTCTGTTCAAGTATCCCTTTGGCATTCTTGACTTTTTATGATTTTGTTGTGTGATTATAGTATTAATGTTTGTGTACTGTGTATATATACACAAACTACATATAATTTAATTCTGTGCAGGGCTGTTTTGGACTAATCACAAATAAATGCTTTTATGCTGGACTAGGAGAAGGAAAAAATCATAGAATGTGCTAGCTGCATTGTAAAAACCGGCTAAGAGATCCGAGGGATTCAGTATATTTCAATTTAGGCGATGGGCTGATAACCTGTCACTACAGCAATATACCTACAAATCTATCTTAAGGAACCGGGAACGATCTTTGTTTATTTCGTTTACGCTCTGCCTACCCTATTAGGGACAAAGGCATCATTATATGTATGGACAAATAAATGCGCGAGCGTCAGTTGTCAAAAGTCTCGACTGTGATCTTTTCCTTGGAAAAAACAGGGGGTGTTCAAGTAACCCGACCATATGATCATATTATTATCCTCCCCCCCCCCCATGATCAAGTATCCCTTGTCACCGGGATATTTGAACCAGATTTCTAAAGTGGAATATACCTAAAAATATTGTTTTTTTTTTTTTTGTTGGCATTATATTCCTATTCCTATGAGTTATCCATTCGGTAATGAAAAAAGTGGCTCATGATTACATAAAATACATAAAATTATGAGACATAATGTAAAAGGGGGTCCAAATATCCCGGTCCTACTTACCCTATTTTAACTAAAAGTTAAATCGTTCGTACTAACGAAACTATTTCCTAACTATTATATAATATCTCTGCCTAGACTAGGATCTTAAGCTCCGCTTTCCCGAGTCTTGCGAAGGAAGAGACTAATTAGTTTAACATGAGAATCCGTTATTTGAACAGTGGTCTAGACGTATTGTATTGTACTTAGCAGCGTTATTGGGTGAACAAATATTTAAGTTCTAACTAGTTAAACTACAAAGCATTTCATTATATATATTTTTTTGCACATATAATCATACAGAGGACACAAACATAAAAAACAATAGCACAACAGGTACAGCTTAGCTCTAAAAAGAAATATCGTCCAGCTATATATTTATATATTTAGCTATATATATTTCTTGGAATACTTACTGGTTCTGCTCTAAATTCCTAAAATATGAACATTATATTGATTTTTCCCGTTGTAGTTTATTCTCACAAATAATATTGTTTCCAATAATAATATTTTTTATGCAATAAATATTGTATCATAATATATTTTATCCAAAGTAAAAATTTATATAAATATTTAATAAAGAAATATGAGATCTAAGATCACAATAAGTAGATATATTAAACACATTTTTATTACAAAACATGAGCGGTAGCTTTCGATATAGTCCAGCCAAGGATTAATTTACTAAAACAGTCTAGGCCGGTTGTGTTCTAGCCTAGCCCTGGACATGGCCAGACGGCAGACAGACACCGCAATCAGCCATTAATTATGAGAAGGACCGCTATAAGTCTGCCTTTCTATGGCATTCATAAATAGAGATGCCGCCAGATACCACACGGATACTCAAGCACCTTTTATTTTGTTCACTTTTTGTATGAAGGATCTCGTCAATTATTAGTCGATTCGACTCGAGAATCCACTCGCTAAGAAGAAGAAGAATTCGATTGCTGAAATAATGATACCAAAATTACATTAGCACCATTAAAATTGAAAACTTTTACACCTATGCACGTTATAAAAAAGAAAAATATCTAAATTACATACATACATACATACATATAATCACGCCTTTATCCCTAATGGGGTAAGCAGAGCGTAAACGACCCAAAAAAAGGTCGTTCCACCATGTCTGACAAAGTTTTGAGGGTTATTACATATACATATATAATCACGCCTTCACCCCCAATGGGGCAGGCAGAGCGCAAACGACCCAAACAAAGGTCGTTCCGCCACGTATGACAAAGTTTTGAGGGTTATTCAAGATAGATTCGGAAGCACATTGCTGTAGTGACAGGTTGTCAGCCCATCGCCTTATTACAATATACTGAAACCCTCGGATCCCTTAGCTGGTTTTTACAGCATGCCCGGGAGGAAATTCAGCTGGCACATTCTATGTTTTTCTCTCGCTCCCAGGCCAGCATGGAAGAAATCTAATCTAAATTACAATAAATAAAATAACAATAATTCACTTTATTTGCCTGCGAGTTTTTATCCAATTCAGAAGTACCTATAATAGTTCGGTTTCATACGATAATTGTTAATACTTTGAATTGACAATTTTTATCCAGCTTAGACGGGTTAATTACTGGATACATCTGAATGACGTACCTACGTTATTCTCAGGTTCTATTCCCTTATTGATTAGAGTATTTACGAGATAAACGGAATCAGTTAAACAGTAGGTATATTCTAGCACTGTCGTGTATCAGTGTAGGCTAGACAGACAGTCACCACAATCTGCAGTGAATTACGGGAACAACCGTGACAAAATCTGTGATGTGGCTCTATTTACTGCGATTCATAAATCCACACATATTACCCAAAATCACCTCCGTTTCTGAAACAGTTATGGTCATTTTCATAATTTCGTATATGTTTTATAATTTTATGGTATTCAGTGTACTATTCCTAAATTATTTTATAATGGAGCAAACATGTGCATTTTTTTATAACATTACTGTTACCGTTACCATATTTGTAATAATAATAGTTTAGTTTTCTTCCATGCTGGACTGGGAGAGATAGAAAAACATGGAATGTTCCAGCTACCCTTCCTCCCGGGCATGCTGTTGAAGTCAGCAAAAGGGACTCGAGGGTTACAGTGTATTGTAATATAGGCGATGGGCTGACAACCTGTCACTAAAGCAATACATATTACAATTTACAATTTCTTCCATGCTGGACTGGGAGCGAGAGAAAAACATAGAATGTGCCAGTTGCATTTCCTCCCGGGCATGCTGTAAAAACCAGCTAAGGGATCCGAGGGTTTTGGTATATTGCAATTTAGGCGATAGGCTGACAACCTGTCACTACAGCAATATACCTACAAATCTATCTTAAATAACCCTCAAAACTTTGTCGGACGTGGCGTAACGACCTTTGTTTAGGTCGTTTACGCTCTGCCTACCCCATTAGGGATAGAGGCGTGATTTTATTTTTATTTTTTATTTTTTTATTTTTATTTATTCAGGATAACAACAGCATCTTACAAAATTATAATATTACAACATATGATTATACTGAATGCCAATTACAGCTATCCACTTCAAGATTACATATAAGTGTTGAGAGCAGTATGGTAGGTAGAAGAACAACTAGATTTAATAAAAAAAACTAAAATATTATTAACATAACATGTCGGAGCCTAGGACAAATATATGTTTAAAACTAAAAAAGTAAATAATCTATATAAACATTATAATACAGTATATATTTAATTTATACATGTTTATAAAATATAGAAATAAAATCGTACTATTAAATTATAATTTAAGTGAAATAGCATTATATAATACATAAATACTAATATAAAAAATAGAAAACTATTAGAAGAAAAGGAAATAAACTAAATTATACCAAGCCTGTAACACTGTGTTGAGTATTTGATCAGATAGGCACTAACAAAGAAAGTTATAAACTGTTGATGAATAAATTAAAGTTACTTCATGTCATGAGTACCCATCATTACTAAAGCAAAACAAAAGAGAAATAAGTGAGTGGATCAAAGCTGTTAAAGTCATCTATATATAACATCCATGCTGGACTGGGAGCGAAAGAAAAACATAGAATGTGCCAGCTGCACCTCCTCCCGGGTATGCTGTAAAAACCAGCTAACAGATCCGAGGGTTTTAGTATATTGCAATTTAGGCGATGGGCAGTCAAACTGTTACTGCAGAAATATACCTACAAATCCATCTCAAACAACCCTCAAAACTCTGTCAAAAGCGGCGGAACGACCCCTATTTAGTTAGTTTACGCTCTGCCTTCCCCATTAGGGATAAAGGCGTGAATGTACAGGTTATCTGTATGTCAAATCGGCCCAAACTGCAGTCCGTCAACCACCGGTAAATAAAACGAAAATAGGTTGACGATCTATTTACATCACGGAGTTACATGGCAGTAGATATACCCGGTATAATAACCTGTTATCGCTTAGCCAACTCTGTAAGGGAAACTGGCATGAATATGTGTAAGTAAATGAACCTATTAAATTAGTGTGATTATATGTATGTATGTATGTATGTACATATTACAATCTAAAATTGCTCTCAATTTTTGTCAGACGTGGCGAAAGCGCCTTTTACGAGGCGTTAAACACTCTGCCTACCCCGTAAGGGATAAAGGCGTGATTTATGTATGTATGTAATAATAGTTTAAATTGTTTACGTTCTGTAATTGCAAATTAAACAAACAGTTCTTTTTTCTTGCATTAATCGAAACATCACAAGATGTAAACAGCAAACTTATTTGTAGTAGCTGTGAAAGCGTAGTAACAAACGTAGCTAAGTGCTGCGACGTGCTACGCCGATAAAAGTCCAGCTACGATTTAAAGGCTACCTTGATACCTTCAGCGTGTGTAAAAGCCGATGTGACGTCACACTCACGCTCACGGCGACTGAAGGAAGGAGCGGTAAGAATTTCAATCACAGCGCCGGAGCCGCGAGACAAATTGCAGACGACTTTTTTACGTACACAAGGTTGCAGACGTGCGCTACACCGCCTCTTATTTACAAGTCAGTGCACGCCCACACTTGGACCATGATACCCATTGCATAAGATATTCAATATTCAGAATTATTCTACTTAACTAGGTACATACAATGACATACATACATAGATAATAGTCACTCCTGTATATTCCTAAAGGGGTAGGATGTAAGGCATAATTCTACTTACCTCATTATAATTTTGTTTTTCATTTCGATATAATTTTAGGTATAGTCATTCATGTTTACGTAAAAGCTTACCGTTGTATCAAAATGATAGAAACATATTTTGTATCCTTATTTACTTTAAGAACCACCTACATTACAAAATAATCGTATTGTAGATATTATATTTTTGAAACTCAATAGAACTATGAAACACAAACACGTGGAGCACACTGAAAGTTGCACGAAATTAGAACAAAAGAAAGTTTGTTTACGTTCGAAATATGTGAAAATAGCATCCTATTTATTGTAACTACTATAAAAGTTCCACCATTACATTTGTCCGAAACAAACTGTCAACCATATCATCTTTAAATGCCCTCTCACCAAGTACCAAGGATCTTCAGGACTTCAATAATCGCACGAGCTATGATAATCATAATCATTTATTATTATAAACAGATTCCAATCATGAACCCTGTTGGGCACTGCAATTTACAAACATGAAAATTTAAAATTATAATTAAAATACGTACAAAACAGATAACTATTCAAATTATTTACATTATAAAACATGTTAATTGAAAATCGAAAAGGCAAATAATTTAATATACAAACAGACTATGTACGTAGAGTTAAATTTAAGATTTAAGTTATGCATAAGTAATATTATAAACACAGTGTAATATTTTTGCTATACGATAAACAAATAATTACATTTGTTTGTTTTTGTTCGGATCGGAATCCGAAAAATCTCATACTGCTGTGTTGCGTATTATATCTATAGTGTTTCGGGAATTAAATCGAATATTGAGTGCTACATTTGTCAAAGCAACTTATCACGCCTTTATCCCTAATGGGGAAGGCAGAGCGTATACAACCTAAAAAAGGTCATTCCGCTAGGACTAACAAAGTTTGAGGATTATTTAAGATATATTTATAGGTATATTGCTGTAGTGACAGGTTGTCAGCCAATCGCCTAAATTGCAATATATAGAAACTCTCGGTTTCTGGTTTTTACAGCATGTCCGGGAGGAAATGCAGCTGGCACATTCTATGTTTTTCTCTCGCTCCCAGTCCAGCATGTAACGCTTTACCTGTTTCTAAATGCAGACGAAATATACAACTGTAACTCTGTCTGTCTCTTGAGATCTTTTGTTTCACTTAGCTTGTCCGTGCGTTTCTGCACACGTAATATGTAGTCACAAAGCTATATCAAACGTCATTACCAGTCCTTTAGCCCGCGCTGCCTTTGATAAACTGAGCCTGTTACTGAAGTAGCAAGCGCATTCAATATGTCAGGTGGGAATTACGGGTGATATACGACTGTTTAGAACACAAAGTTTACACGATTACCTGTAACTTAGTTGGTATCATGCTATGGTTGTTTTAATGCTACCTCTGGTGTGGAAATACCAGGTGTAAGGGACAGCGTCCCGCAAACTAATAGGGGATGCTCAGTCAACGACACTGAACAACTTCCACCAGGTATTTTTTTCAGGAAGAGAAAAATAAATTTGGCTTTTCCGTACAAATTGTCTGATCGAGGTGAACATTTTGTATGAAAAAGCCAAATTTTATATTCACTTCCTGAAAGAAATTCCTGGTGGAAGTTGTTCAGTATCGTTGACTGAGCAACCAAAATCAGTTTGATGAAAAATTTACAACAGTCAGATAGACTCTCTACACGTACCTACTGATGTAGATAATTATTTTATGATATTCGCAGTTTCGTTTTGGGATTGATTATGTTCATTAAAAAAAAGAAATTATTTTTTGAAATAAAATATGACATTTATAAACAAACTAGCGACCCGCCCCGGCTTCGCACGGATATCTTCAGTGTTTCTCTACTATATTCTGCATGTATTATACATTATAAACCTTCCTCTTGAATCACTCTATCCATTAAAATAAACCGCATCAAAATCCGTTGCTTATTTTAAAAGATCTAAGCAAACATATTAATATAGGGAGAGAGAAAGCGACTTTGTTTTATACTATATAGTGATTCCTTGAAAAGATTTTTATTATAAGTTTATCCCCGCACAGAACAGAAATAAGGATATTGGATGCAGACATATCTACTTGATTCTAGAGAGTTTCTGGTTTCTCTATAATAGATATACGATTCTAAGAAACTGTACAAGTTCTGAGTAAATCCAGTTTTAAAAGGGAATGAAAATATTGATACTCGGAAAACATCGTGTTATTTTGTACGGCGGTAAAATACAGCGCCAAATACACACATACATATAATGTATAATGTATATGTGTATTATTGTACATACATTATATGTGTGTGTAACGCTTTATCCTTAATGGGGTAGGTAGAGCGTAAGCGACCTAAACAACAACTGACAAACTTTTAAGGGTTATTTAAGATAGATTTGGACGTATATTGCTGTAGTGACAGGTTGTCAGCCCATCGCCTAAAGTGCATTATATAGGAACCCTTGGATCCCTTAGGTGGTTTTTACAGCATGCCCGGGAGGAAATGTAGCTGGCACATTCTACGTTTTTCTCTCGCTCCCAGTTCAGCATGGAAGAATACACACGAACTCTTTTAAATTAGCTTATGTTACGCACCGATTTACTAATAATTAAGCGTATTCATCCTTTCATCGATGCTGAAAATCTGTGTTAATTTATGTTTAAATTTGTATGGAACCCATTTCATTTCAATATTTAACGTGCACTATAAGCACGAGCTGATAACTTGCGGCTATTTGGCGTTACGGTGTTTGATTAAATCACATACATACATATAATCACGTCTTTATCCCTAATGGGGTAGACATAGCGTAAACGACTCAAACAAAGGTCGTTTAGCCATGTCTGACAAAAGTTTTACAGCATGCCCGGAAGGAAATGTAGCTAGCACATTCTATGTTTTTCTCTTGCGCCCAGGCCAGCATGGAATTAATCACCTATGTTGTAAATATTTTGAGAGGTTTTTGTTTCTTTGCGAGTATTTGACATCTAGTAGTAATTTTTGATACGATATTCACAATAATCTAATTTTAATAACTATAGGAAAAGGTATAGCTATACCCAAAACACCAACTGAAGAATAATCGACCCGCCCCGGCTTCGTACGGAAATTATCAGTGTTTCTCTACTATATTATGCATGTATTATACATCTAAACCTTTCTCTTGAATTACTCTATCCATTTAAAGAAACCGCATCAAAATCCGTTGCGTAATTCTAAAGATTTATGCATACATAGGGATATAGGGACAGAGAAAGAGACTTGGTTTTATACTATGTAGTGATGTCTGTTTCTGTGGTTTAATTAATATTTCAGTTGTGGTCCGAAGTAAGAAGATAAGCCGGTGTAAGTAGCTCTGAGCTTTGCCGTCTACCAACTGATATGATGACGAGCTTTAAGTGCTCCTCAAAGCCTTTGATGTCGAGCTTTTAAATACAACTTACAGTTGATATCAAATACAACAAACAGTTTGTTCTCTTCTACAAACATACATACAAATAATCACGCCTTTATCCCTAATGGGGTAGGCAGAGCGTAAACGACCTAAACAAAGATCGTTCCGCCACGTCTGACAAAGTTTTGAGGGTTATTTATGATAGATTTGTAGGTATATTGCCATAGTGACAGGTTGTCAGCCTATCGCCTAAATTGCAATATACTGAAACCCTCGGATCCCTTAGCTGGTTTTTACAGCATGCCCGGGAGGAAATGCAGCTAGCACATTCTATGTTTTTCTCTCGCTCCCAGGCTAGCATGGAAGTTGTTCTCTTCTCGGTAGTAATTAATGGTTTCTGCCAAGCCTAAATTTGATTATTTGCATTATATATTTGTATAATTCTACGACTTAGATAAACAAGTAAAAAATTGTCTAATTTTTCCAAGGCTAATGTTTCTTTTTTTTCTCTCTCATATGTTTGTGCAATGTTGGAATATATTTAGATTACTATTGACCTAGTTCATAAAAAAAGTTTTAGTTTTCTTAAAGTTGTAAAGCTGTTTTAAGTAAATCAAAAAAGCGTATGCGTTCCTCTCGCTCCGTACCTCTCGCTTAAAGCGCAACAAACGTAATGGAAACACCATTACACAGTGAAATACTTTACTTTTATTTATTTGAATCCTCTATTAGTTATTTTTGTATTTTATTTTTAAGCGTATAGAGGTCGTCATGTTGCATGTTGTAGATTCCGCAGCAATCAAAATAAATATGGTGGAGTACTGTTGTTTGTTTCGTTTCACTGGACATTTTGAATGGCCTTTGTTATCGGCAGTAATTGGATAAGGCCGGACTTGAAAGGCCTGGACGCAAAATATTATGTTTTCCAATGTATTGATGGTTGTAAATGTCAATGCAATATGCCAATTAAAAATTATTTCTTTTACTTCGAAAATACGGCATTATTAAGTATTCCATTAAATATTCAGAATGCCGAAAGTACACACAAAATTTTGTAAAGTTAAATACTGAATACATCTCGTAACCACACTAACGAATTAACTTGCAAAGCGCAGGAAAATTTTCAGTGTTCACTTTACGGGCTCGGAGGGGGTGAGGGCGGGGTGCGGGAGGGGCACGCGCGCTCTATTTGCACACGTTTTGAATGTCATTGTCACGGTGCTAATTGTCGGCGACTGCACAACTCCCACACTCCCTCAGCCCAGACATCACAACACACCTATGCTACTACCGTAGACACTAAGTCGAAATAGTCTAATCAAATTCAGAGCAGCCGCTCGTGCAGTTTTCATTAAAACTTAAATGAGATACATCAAAATATTTGCTATCTGAAGCGAGGGATGATATTGAGGGAATATTACAGAGCAATATTACTTGCGTTTTGAGAGAAATATTTAAGGGTATTTTTGTCACTTTATGAAAGCTAGAAAAGGCGGTTCAGTCAGATAGGGGTGAGACGTAGTTAGTATTTTGAGGTACGTTAGTACCGCAGCAGCCTTCAGTTTCTAGCCTCGAATTATTTTTTTCCAAGCAGTTGAGTCCGAATGCTTCCGCCTCGAGTCGACTCAACTCGAAAGCAAACTTTTCATGTTTACATTACGACAAATTCTCTTACCTCTTGGCTTTGCTCAGGCGTACTTTGTCAAGTATCATTCTCAGTATATTTGAATAAATCTTTGGTTTTTACTTTAACGTAAATTTTATTTACGAGTAGAAAATATTTCTTTCATTTGGATGTTTTTGGAGTGCAATAAAAAGAAACAGAGATTCGTTTTCCTTTTCCAGAACCTAAATAGGATATTTACAAAGCGATCTCAAGATTGAGAGCAATATTAAGTATGCATTTGACAGGGCATAATGTACGGAAATGACATTTCTGATACGAACTCAAACTAGCTGTCAATCTCAAGTGCTGTTTATCAATACGGGCCTTGGAAACTAGCGTAACTAGCTTTAGTTGAATAACGCGTGTACTGTATATGTGATTGTTTGTACTGTAGTGTAAATATTCCAGTAGTGTCCCAGTGTGGGCCAGTTGAGAGCAGACAGACGCCACAATCTGCAATTAATTACGGAACAACCGCAACGAGACCTCCGCCACGGGCCTGTTTGCCGCCATTCATAAATTTACACTCGGCCAGATATCACCAAACCACCATTTATGAAACAATTACATGTTTGTTTTTTCTGGACTGTATTTATTTCTCTGTTAAAGTTTCAGCGAAAAATTACTAGTCCAATATTTTTTTTTTATTAAAGCCATTAGAATGCCCTGTTAAGGCAACGTTTTACCGAAAATACCGCCATTTCCATAAAGGAATATAGATTTTCTGATAAAAGATCTATTTGGGTTAATACGCGGGGTGTTAAAGTGAATTATGATACGTAGATAATCCATTAAATGTAACTTCGGCGCGACATCTTTGAGTTCACAAGCCATTACACTCTAACCCCATTGACCCGATTCAGATGTCATCTCTCACATGGAACTATGTGGTGTCGCGAGCAGTGGTAATATCCGTGACTTATTGTCTCAAAGGCTGACCAGCTGAGCAGCCAGGGGCGATGTATCCAGCCTCTGCTGCTAATGTGCTCGCGGCTCCAAGTTATTCGGTCGGGAAATCATTAGCAATTCAAATAGCTAACCACCGCGCGGCCCGAAGAGCATCCCCTTTCACATGACCGCGTTTGTAAATTATTTATTACTGTTCGGCCAGTTCCAAAGTTCCCGTTGTTCCGGGAAGCGGAGTCGCTAATGGAAATAACCCTGTTAACCTTTGTCCCGTTTCGAGTCTACATTGATATTTTAATTTTCCTCTTTCTGCGAACTTTGTCGCGTTCAATGAAGCATCGTATTTTAATTAAGACGTTTTATAAACACCTTACCTTCTCATTTCGTAAGAAGTAAACAACCTTTTTATTTTTCAGAAAGAATTTTGTTACAAACGTAGCAAAGTGCTACGACGTGCTACGTGAAAAGTCCAGCTACGACGTAGTATCCAGCTTCGTAGCAGAGGCCGGGCGGCGTGACGTCACGCTCTCGAGACCGGCGACTGAAGGAATGATAAGAATTTCAATCACAGAGTCGGCGGAGCCGCGAGATAAATGGCAGATGACTTTGTGACAGGCTATTTATTTATAAGTCGTTGCACGCGTACATTTTTACTCGACACTACTGTTTTTTTTATTTATTAAGGACAGCAACTAACAGGCGTCACTTACTGCTAATATATAAATACAATACTCCGCGGAAGGTTGCGCTCAACACGTTGTCAATGTTTTTTTGCATTGCCACAACATACATGCGTCACCTTACACTCTACGCGTACGTAGCGATGAACTTTACGTCGGCGCATCCCTCTGCCAGTACACACGCGTAGAGCGCAAGGTGACGCATGTGTGTTGTAGGAATGCAAAAAGCATTGACAGTAGTTCAGCGCAACCTTGCGCGCAGTAAGTGATGGCTGTGTGTTGCTGCCCTTATATTTTATGTATACGGAAAGGTAAATTTGTTCAATCATTGTTCTAAAAATGTTCCCACAGATGATTCTTCTACGCTAATCGATTATTACACCCTTCACCGCAAAGTGTTTCATACGATTCTTGATCCAGAAAAGGGCAACCAACCATAAATAGAACCAAATCCGAACATGTTCCGCCTGTTGGAGTTTGTATATCAATTACGTCTGCGTGATAACGACCAGTGAAGGCGGCTCGGCCCACTGGCGCGAGACGGCGCTGTTACGAGATAATTGGAGATCCGTATAAGGACATTAATAACAAAACAAGCTGTTCTTCAACTAGACTGCCCGTCCACGGCGACGGCAACGAAGGCGTATCGTGGAAGATATAATGTATGGAAATTAATTAAATGATATGAGTCACTTTTCCACTTGCTTGCACGGAAACGTCACGGCATCGGCACGACATTGATTACCGCTACGCATTTTTCTTTAACCCAAAGGTTGCCTGGAAGAAATTGCTACCGTAGCAATAAGGCTGCCTATGTTGTACTTGTTTTTTGTTGTTATCTGTTGTGTTGTATGATTTGTATTCTTACGTGCAATAAAGTATTTTTATGTTATGTTATGTTATTCCTACCGGTTTCATCGCCGGCTTGCCAAATTTCATGTTTTTTATATAACTAAACGAAGCATGCGTGTGTGTGAGTATATGTGCTCAGAATGGAACTACGTGGACGATACCGTCGACGATATTACCGTCTTAGTGTAAAAACATGGCCATGGTAACGTGACGTTATCGTTATCGTGCCGTTACCTTGCCGTGTACGTACCGTTTAGTGGGAAAATACCCATAGGTATAAGACGCCGGGTTCGGGACCCCTGCCGCTTGTTATACCCGAAACAAGGAAATTGTAATAAAGTTACTGGATACGGTCGCTGCCCTGTAATATTGTTACGGAAATCGGGGCGCGAGTGATCGAGCCATCTTCATCTTCCATGCTGGCCTGGGAGCGAGAGAAAAACATAGAATGTGCCAACTGCATTTCCTTCTGGGCATGCTGTAAAAACCAGCTAAGGGATCCCGAGTGTTTCAGTATATTGCAATTTAGGCGATGGGCTGACAAACTGTCACTACAGCAATATAGCAACAAATATATCTTAAATTACCCTCAAAACTTTGTCAGACATGGCGGAACAGCCTTTTTTTGCGTCGTTTGCGCTCTGCCTACCCCATTAGGGATAAAGGTGTGAGTATATGTTTCCGATTCGCACTGTGACGCGCCACGTCTGTCAAAGCAATTTAATTCATTCAAATAAAATTACGTCTTCAGGGAAGGTGATTGATGACTTCATTTAAGTGAGGAAACGACCGGAATAAGACTCTTGAGTTTTCGAGACTGTAAAGCTTTGCTGTTTCCCTCAACTGTTCTTAGGGCGGTATTGATAACCAGCACTCATGATTGATAGCGAGTTTGAGTTCGTATCAGAAATGTCATTTCACAACAAACTGGCTAGTCTGATTGATACTTAATATTGCTCTCAAGTTTTAGATCGCTTCATAATTTCGAGCCTTAGTCAGTCAAAGTCAAACCTAACTCCGTCTGTCTCTTGAGATCTCTTGTTTCACTTAGCTTGTCCGTGCGTTTCTGCTATAGTAGTCCACCCGATTTTCGGTGATGGCGGCCAATCTCCCAGAGACAGGCAGGCACACTGCGCGGGACTAGTTTTTAGTGCCTAAGTATTTGCGCAACACACAAGTGCAGTCTCTATTCCTTCAATCACTTATTCTGATTGGACAGATTGACTGACACGACCAAAGAGAAAACCATCTGACAGCATGGATCATCTTACTTTTCGGACAATCTCGTGATCAGCCTGCAATGTCCTAACCGAATTAGAAACAACAACACAACGTTATTGTCCCCCGCCTGGAATCGAACCTGGGACCTGCGGGTCGAGAGCCCATGGCTCAGACCGCTGAACCACGGAGGCATTTTCTGCACGTAATACGTAGTCGCAAAGCTAAATCAAACGTCATTACCAGTGAAGCCCTCAGCCCGAGTTGCCTTTGATAAACTGAGCCTGTTACTGCGGTAGTGTAGCGCATTCAATACATTACGAACCTCAGGTGCGACTTACGGTTGATATACGACTGTTTAGAAGCCAAAGTCTGAAACTCAGTCATGGGTTATAGTTTGCTGAAGCCAATAGTTTACATACATACATGCATAAAATCACGCCTCTATATAGGCAGAGCGTAAAACGTCTCGAAAATGGCGCTTTCGATACGTCTGACAATAAAATTGAGGGCAATTTTAGATTGTAATGTGTATAGCGTGTGCTGTAGTGACAGGTTGTCAGCTCATCGCCTAAATTACAATACACTGTAGCCCTCAAATCCCATTTGCTGACTTCTACAGCATGCCCGGGAGGAAGGGCAGCTGGACCATTCTATGTTTTTCTATCTTTCCCAGTCCAGCATGGAAGAAATACGTAGTTTACCTATGTGTTATTATAAGCAAAAAAAGAATTCAACTACCTATGAATATAAATACCTTTTAAAACGGTATTGGTTCTTATAAACCTCACAGTGTTTAGGTCCAGACAAACTTTTCGTTGAAACGATATTTACCTTTCGCTTTAAACCAGACTCGAGTGTAGAGAGGCAATCGTCTCAAGAGGTGACCGATTTCGACTGAAAGCACAATACCGAGAAAGATCGGCTAAGTTTAACAGCTAAAATATACATACATACATATAATCACGCCTTTATCCCTACTGGGGTAGACAGAGCATAAACGATCTAAAAAAAAGATCATTCTGCCACGTCTCACTAGGTTTGGAGTGTTATTTAAGATTGATTTGTACGTATATTGCTGCAGTAACAGGTTGTCAGCCTATCGCCTAAATTACAATAAACAGAAACCCTCGGATCCCTTAGCTGGTTTTGACAGCGGACTGCAGGGAGGAAATGCAGCTGGCACATTCTATGATTTTAACTCACTCCCAGTCCAGAATGGAAGATAGCTAAAATAAATACGTACATATACACTATAGTATAGGTACATTCAACGTATGTATATCCTCATGATATGAAAAGATTTTTATGTATGGGACGGAAATGAGAATATTGAATACGGTCATATCAATTAGATTACAGACAGTTTTTAGTTCCTCCGCAATACACGTTTTGTGATTCCAAGAAATTATACAGATGTAATGAACTCCGTTGGGCAAATTAAATGAAAATATAGGTACCCGGAATACAAAACGCTTTGGTGAACTCCGCGAAGAGAATTAATTTGTTTTGGAATTATTTTTGATGGTAAAATACAGAGGGAAGGAAGTCTGTAGGTAATTGGATTAAAATTTCAACACTTTTCTTGGAAGAAATAAATCGACCCTTCTTTGCTGAAGAACCGCCATCTATTTTGTAGAGGCGCTGGTTATAATCTGTCTGGTATCAAAGTAACCATTGGTTATTGTTTAATTTTAATACTTCCACAATGTCACGAGATCCTTACAGGTTGATTTTTATGAAAAACAGTAGCAAGACATCGCTTTGAAAAGTGATAATCTTCTTTTACTGGTCCGATTTTGTTTTAACGATGATCTAAAACGAACATATATTTTAGACCGATGAGGTATATCGAAAACCCGCCCAGAGTAAACCCCATTTCCGTTTCAATATGTCTGACTAAATTGCCTTTAACAGCGGAAACACAAGCAAATATGATTTGGCGACGAGCTCTATCAAAGGCTAATTGCTCAATATTGTAGATGTATTGCATTGTGAGCACCTTGTTGAAATGAAAATAATTCAACACAAGAGTAATTTCTCTACCCAAGTTCTCGTAGTACAATTTATAAACTAATAATGTCATACAATTTATTTTAAGTACTATATGTATGAACACAATTATGTTGTTTAAAGTAAACATATAAGGCTACGGAACCCTACATAATGGGCGTGTCCGACACTCTCTGAGTCAAGTTTTTTAGAAGATAATACTTAGTTTGTATTTGTAGCCGACCCCGTGAGGTACGGGGCAAGTCTAGGGAGATGATGATACTTAGTTTGTATTTGGAGCAGGATATTTTGGCAATTTTCATAGACCATTTCAGTGAATTTTGGATAAAATAAAGGGAATGTTAGTTTGTATTTGTAGCCGACCCCGTGAGATACGGGATAAGGCTAAGGAGATGATGATACTTAGTTTGTATTTATAGCAGGATATTTTGGCAATTTTCATAGACTATTTCAGAGAATTTTTGATAAATTGAAGGGTGTCCTATTGGATGAAAAAGATCTTTGTAATTAGATAATCATAATAATCAGATGTTTCAAGGAGTGCAGGATCTGCCGGTCTCACCTACTTAAAATAACACAACGTCGTTAATTATGGCGTAAACTACTACTTACTTTAAAAGACTACAGCATGCATGATAATTTTGTGTCATACTACAAAAATTCTTTATCACAAACTTTTATTACCCAACTCTAAATTTCTTTTTCACGGTCGTTACGCATAAACATTTATGTAGCAACTAAATCAGTACGCACAAAAACAAACGGCTATTTTTGTCTGAATTTGTTACAGCCATTGTATAAATTGCAGTGCCACGTAAACCTGCTTTTGTTTGTATGTAAATAAAGTAAATAAATTTTAATCTGAAATCTCTGTGTGTATCACGGAGCTCTAATACTCGGGTAACGGTAAACCCAGCTCTGAACTTAATATATGGCGACAGGCACTCTCGGTGATTGCGGATAAAGGGACCTATTATTTGGATGTGTTTATTTAGTCTGATCATTACCGCTGAGAGCAGAAGTGATATTATAAAATACTTACCTGATTATAAATAAAAATAACATCAAAAAGACATACCTAACGTCTTAGTTCTGAAAATTTCCTGAACGACCTTAAAATTGAGAATTTATTTGATATTTATCACTTTTCATCATTTTATTACCATTGTGAACACAAGTATTGTTTACTTTATGAAATAATATGACCTACTTAAATAATAATAGGATATTTTTGGATAAAGATTCATTCTAAATGTGAACATGAAAATAATTGTCATTGTGTTACTGGATTATTCGATAATATTATTACCATTATTCAAATTTGAATAAAAGATCAATTGCACAGTAATTTTGTGAATAGCACACGCCCATTTTATTTCATAAATCTAGAATTTTAAATAGAGTATTGGATGGAAAATTGAAAATTCCGAATAGAGAAATATGCTTTTCATCTTTGTCTATTTTCGAGCGACAGGCTCCGCTGTTTTGTTGGACCGGGAGCAATTTGAGCACCGTTCAATTTATGGGAAAACTCATAGTACCGGCTGCAGACAGCCTGTTAACAGATATTAAATTTGAGGTGCGTCAACGCACAATTTCGCTTCCCAATTTGCAGCCACCTTTGTCTCGCCCTCTGATTTTCCGCCTTTCAATTAACCAGTAATCATACACGCTACGGGAACCCTTTCATTAAACATCGGTAATGAGTTTTCACCCTTCGTCGCATAGTGGACATTGGAGCTTTGATAGACCGTAGCACCTTATTTTGTCTTTTACCTCGAGGCAGACAAATTGGCCCGGACTAGAGCTCAGTCAATTAGGGTGAATAAATTAGGTGTCTAGGTGGCGGCGACGGCGGCTTTAGTCGGCGGCTATAGATCAAAAGAATCTAGTTCTTGCGTTGACATTCATTAGCTATTTAAGTAGGTCGTACACTGATTGTGTTATCATAATGTTAGATGCCATGATTTGTGACTGAATATCTGCTTGAATATTTTATTTATTTGTTAAAGTAAATTCAAGCCTTTTGATGAGAATATACTTACAGTTTACTTACACAGACAATAACACACCAATTCATGCTTCCTCTGCATCTAGCTTATTATTTCGTTTGCGTTGTTGTAGCCGCGAATGTGCGTCACTGGCGAAATCTTAGACCGAAAACCTTAGGTCTCTCTACAGGCGCCTATAGAATGCCCGGAATAAGAAGTCACACACTTATTCAAGTACAGCAGCATTAGAGTGTCTTTGTATCAAAATGAAAGTATATATGTAAATGCAAAAAATATATTCTTCCATGCTGGACTAGGAGCGAAAGAAAAACATAGAATGTGCCAGCTGTGTAGGAAATACCCGGGCATGATGTAAAAACCAGCTAGTTTCAGTATATTGCAATTTAGGCGATGGGCTGTCAACCTGTCAGTATAGCAATATACGTACAAATCTATCTTAGAATTGAGAATAACCCTCAAAACTTTGTCAGACGTGGCGGAACGACCTTTGTTTAGGTTGTTTATGCTCTGCATACCCGATTAGGGCTAAAGGTATGTATATAAATGTATGTATAAGTAAATGCCTGGAAATTCAGAATGTTAGCAGACAGTGAAGTCGCTATGGCGAAACTTTTACCCAAAGCCGCAAGACTGCCTCCAGCCTCAATCCTCATTAGTGGTAATGGCACTGATATCTGAGACCCACCGCTTTAATTAATACCTCCCTCGCTTTGCTTTGTCGGATAATCGATATCCATCTGATATTGTATGGGTTTCATTAGTACCAGCAGATTAATGTGTCGACAGTGATAATGTTATTATATGATAGTTGTACGCTTATTATGCCAGTGATAAGAGGTTTAGCTGCATTAGTATTGCAGTAATCATATTGATTACTAGTTTGTGTGGGTTGTCCCAATGACGACCCGAGGAATCCTATGTTAAGGGTTTCAAATTATAATGGGAGAAAAGTCTTTTTCCGCGTAAAAACCATATTTTCTAGGTCTCCATGTAACCCCGATGTGCGATATATTCTAATACTTATGCTCGTAGACATTTCCATTCCATTCCAAATGATAAATGAAAAGATTTTTCAATAACAATGAGTCAAACTGGTACCTTACTATAAGTAATAATAAAAGTATTTAATATATATATGTATACATATTTCATATAAGTAGTCATTATAAGGATTAAATACGTAAGTTTACTTATTTTTTAATAGGTTATACTTTATACTGTATTTTTATGTTATCGTAATATTCTATAGATAGTAATATTATTGTACACGTTATATGCGCTTCTCGACATCAAATCTCACTTGTGTAGGTCTGCTCGAAGAAATTTCTTCATAGAAATAAGCAGTGCCTGTTGTGTCTTTTTTCTTTGTATTTGTGTTTTTGCACGTCTTTTATTATTTACAATAAATTGTTTAATAAATAATAAATAAATTTACTTACGTCAAACTCTACCTGTACATAATGTCAAATATGTTGCCTCCTACATACATACATACATAACGTCACGCCTTTTTCCCGGAGGGGTAGGCAGAGATCACATCCTTCCATTTGCTACGATCCTTGCAAACTTCTTTCGCTTCATCTACATTCATCAATCTTTTCATGCACGCTCCTACATCTTCTTAAATAGGTAGGCATTATTTTACCTGGTATTCATTTAAATAACTGAAGTAAAAGATAAGGCTGGCTTTGTGGATGAGATAAATAAAACAAGAAATTCAAATAATATTGCTGTTTAATTAGAACATCAAAACAACATTTAAAAATACGTATGAAATCGCCGTCGGTTACAAATATGGCGTTAATTATATTTTTTTATACATTTACATGAAACACCATCAGTCTTGCCACAACAGTACCAATTGACCATATCATAAAAAAACACATATCACACTATAAAAAATGCTAATACTTATTGTATTTTTTTTTGTTTCAATTCACCGGTTTTTTTTATTAAGGAGTATTTTTATAAAAACACATACAACCATACTTAAACACATAAACTCATGCTTATTAGAGCGTCAAAAGTCTAACAAAATCCACGAGGAAAATAAGCTGCTAACTTCACGACTGTCCAATTTTGAGAAATAAGAGGTTAAGTATTAACATATTTTTAAAGTGTATAATAGTTATATTAACTAGAAATATTGTAAAATTTGTACAACGGTAACTTTTACACTGAAAATGTGGCGATCGTCTGGAGTTCATAGATTTTAATCATTTGTTTAGATTGCTACACAGAATTCAAAGATGTTAACTTTAAAACCGATGAGAAATATTTTCCGGATATTTCTTATGTTTATTACTTCCCCTCAAATTTTGAAGCTAAAATGGCGAATATGGCACATCTGTGGACCCCAGTAAGGGGCGTGCCACAGACTACCGTAATTTTTAGCCCAACCAATTTTTGGCTTTCTTTTATTCTAATTAATGGTGGCATCCCTTTATAGCAAGATTAGTAGAATTCAGACAATCATTCAGGTCGTCATTCTCCACTCAGAATCATCCTACTTCATGTACTCCCATTTATTGTATCAAATGCTCAATACGAACTTCGTACAAAGCTAAGCTACATAACAATTTTACCTACAGTATTTATGACTCAGTACAAAATATTTGTTTAAGAAAATGGTGAATGAATAAATGAATACCCGTTGTTCGAGGAATATTATAATAATGTGGCGTAGGCAGATGATAATTCCAGAAACAAAATTATTTTACGATAATGTTACAGTTTTGAAGGAAAATTATTATGAAAATAAAACAATTTCTAAAGGAGTTTTTGGCAAAATACATTTGAAAATAGTTTTATTATATGGAAGAGAGAATTGGTAAATATTTACAAACAATTATTTACATAAAATATCTTATATACTAGAATGATTCATCGTTTTTTTTCTATCTCTATGCTAAATGCAATAGCTTATATTAAAATTTCCAGTACTAAATTTTGAAATCGACGTTAGGTTTTATAAGTCTGATTATAAAATAACTAGAAAGAAGAAAAACCCGAGCACTTCTTCAATTATTACGGCATAAAGAAGAAATAAAAAATATTTTTTCATATTTTTAAAGAGACCTTTGGTCGAACCAATCATTTATAATTAATTACAAGTAAATAAATCTGAGTATATAAACAAGAAAAGAGTTCTAATAGTCTTTTTGTTCTATACTGACTGGAGTATTTGAATAAATAACGTACGCAGCTTTTCTAAATAAACTAAAATATGTACATAGAGGAAAGAGTATTTACAGGAGTAAGGATTGAGTTTACAGTTCGGTGCTCATCTCAGCTGTCCCAGGTGGTTTGCCTTCGACTGCTGGATCGGATGATGCTTCTTCTGGAGCTGGATTCAGTTGCTCTGCAGCCTGCATTTTTTTTAAACACACATACATACTGGGATTCATCCAAAAAATTGCATCTGATTCATTTTCAAAACATTTAGTTAACGGGACAAAGTTAAAATTTACACACAGTTAAAACAGTACACAAAGGTGCAACACAAAGTAACGCAAATTAGAACGAAACCAAATTCATAAAACAAATTAGAAATGTTAGTCAACTCGTGTTAGTCTACTTAACCGATGCAAACACAACTAAAACTAAGCCACAACCAGCATGCGTACAGTACAAACACAAACACAGAACACAACGAACACAAACGCCTCCGCGAGCATCCGGGGGGTGCGGGGTGCGTGCAGCTAAACATTCCGCTACGTGTAGACAAGTCCTGTGCGACCTTACTTACTGCGTGCTTTCTATCAGAGGTTTTAGGATAATGTCGAGCGTGTTGTCGTGCCGGTGGAGGCGCGAGTGTGTGCGCGCCAAGTTCGCGTTGCAGTCTCGCGGATCTCGGGAATCACGCGGGTCTCGGGAGTCCCGCGACGGCCGCAGGTACCGCCGCGCCAGCGACCCGCTCTCGCCGACCAATATGTTGTTGTTGCTAGCATGTCTCTGCGTATCCCAATATCATACACGCGCGTCAACGCTACCAGTGCACACCATAGCTTATAGGTATACATACACTTTACAATACATACAATAGCTGAAACATAGCTTCGGATATATAATGTGATATTCGTAGCCCCCAAACAAGAAAGTACAATGCACTAAAGTGGCCGTAAATTTTGGGAATGTTCTCCGAGTGTCATGTTGTGGAGAGAAACTCGTTTAAATGTAGACGCCACTGTAGCGCTTTGTTACTCGGAAATCTGAAAGCCCCTGAAGCAAAGTATCATCTAGTACTAACAAGTTCGTCAGTGAATTAGACTACCTATGTTTCATTCGTAAAGGCATCAACTATTTATGTTTGGATTAATGTAGAAAGAATTAATTTGTAACTTTGTTTTTTTTTAAGGTGTATCCTGCTGGCAGATGAGCAGGTAGATTTCAAGATATGCAATCGTCGCCCGTAATACCTTAGAATATCGTTCAAATCAGCGCGCGTTACGGCGTAACGGTTACGTCCGTAGCCGCGTTAAAAATGTTCGAAAAGCGCTCAAAAATACGAATTCCATATAAACTACGAGTCCGATTTGAAAAAAGCTACGTTGCGATTTTAGATAATCATAATTCTAATAATTTCCCGAACGAACCGTGAAAGCGATCCTAATAGTTTTATAAAAATTACTGATAAAAACAGATTTATTTCTGTACTAGAATAATTTTAAATGTTGCAATTGCAGGCCATGAAATAATTCTTAAATGTTAAATTTTCTTCTTCTTTTAATAGACGCTATTTAAAAAAAAAAAACAATGTTTCGTTTAGGAGATATAAGCTCTTGAAAACAACCATTTGCCGGGAGGAATCACCTTAAAAGTTGCTAAACAATTTACGAAATCTTAAAATGTATACATTTTACAGCAGCCTGTACACGGTTAGCTTTTCAGCGACCCAGAAACAGGAGCTGCGGATTACTCCGTCGGCCCTCGTAAGCTTATTTAATTCTAAAAGCATTTTTTTTCCTTTTAAAGAGTCCCCCCTCGTAGTCAGGTATTAAGCCCGCTAACAGAAATAAAGACCCATCGTAAAAAAATAAGAGGCCGTTGCGGACGTAAATATTTTATTAACTTTTGTTTGTTTTGTTTTGTATTTTGGACGTGTTGATATGGTTTATCGTGACGAGGGCCGACGGAGCGCGGAAGTATGTTAGAAAGCGAAGCGCCCACTCACGAAGAGAGAAAAGCCAGAGTCCGCGGGGTGAGGGTAGTGGCGCGGGGCGAGGTCCCGCGGGCGGCGCGAGGTGGCGCTGTCGCTGGCCACCGACAGCAGCGAGCGCTGCGAGCCGGTGGCGGAGGCGCGGGCACGGGCGGGCCCGGCCGGCGGTCTCCGCGCCACCATCGCCTCGCTCAGCCGGCCCAGCGCGCCGCCCCCCATCCCCACACCCCCCGCGACGCCCGAGCCTGCCATCATCCACTGCCTACTCACTGGAGCCGTCGAACCTCCCGCACCGCACTTGGCACTGTCGCTCGACCTGTATATCAAAAAATTAAGAATAAAGAACCACGCAGCTGTACCTAACCTATACACATCTACCTATCCTAATGTCCACTCGTGACTCCACATAGAATGTAGAGAAAGCCAATTATGTATCTCAAAGTCACGATATTTATAACATTCAAACAAGTAGGTTACCGAAGCCAGCCAAGCACGGCCAGACGGCCACTAAGTGCCATATGACACGAATCTGCAATTCTCACTCGAGTAAACACGAATACGCGACGAGCCCATTAATTCACCAAACATAACTCAAAAGGGGTTTAAGTTCGTACCTCTCAGATGAATAAGCATAGTCCTGATCAGCACCAAGTCCGGAGTCCGTATGCTCGTGAGATACTCTTGCGCTTCCTATCAGCTCGCCACTTGAGCTATTGCTGTTGCTATTCGTTACAGGGCTGTAAGGGTTGTTATTATTGCAGACTGGTGTCACATTGCCTCTGTATCCATTGTTGGTCAAGAAATCGTCTCCAGGCCTTGCTGTTTCATCGTAGCTTGGATAAATTCGCCTGAAAGAAAATTTCGAACTCATTTCCTCGGCCTCTCAAGATGAATTATTTTAAGATGTTGGTGGCAACCTACCTTCCATGTTTCTCTGAATTTGACCTATGAGTGCTTATATTACTGGAGTTCGATCTGAGTGATCCTTGCTGGTGATTGTCATGGATGCCCTTGTGTGATGACGAGCTCTTGTCTCTTCTTGCCAATGATCCGTGTTCAGTCCTGTTAGTAGTAATATTTTTTTTATCAAGAAGGGACCGAACAGACTAAGTAATTATACTGTCTTAATGTTTTTCTTTTGTTTTTAATTTATGTCTTCCATGCTGGACTGGGAGCGAAAGAAAATCATAGAATGTGCCAGCTGCACCCTCCTCCCGGGCATGCTGTAAAAACCAGCTAAGGGATCCGAGGGTTTCAGTATATTGCAATTTAGGCAATGCGCTGACAACCTGTCACTATACCTAAAAATCAAATATTAAATAACCCTCACAATTTTGTCAGACGTGACGGAATGACCTTTGTTTAGGTACTTTACGCTCTGCCTACCCCATCAGGGATAAAGGCGTGATTATATGTATGTATGTATGTTTTTAATTCAAGGATCATATTTAATTATTCCGTCCCCCACTTTTTTTTCTCCCGTCCGTCCCTCCCATTCCACTCATCTCTCCCATCCCTCCCGTCCCTCCCCTCCTTCCCGTCCCTGCCATCCCTTTCGTCCTTCCATCCCCTTCGTCACTCCATTTAATTTTTAACCACAACGATTCATTTTTTACATTATTAAAGACCTCATGTCTGAACGACGTTACTTACTGTCGATGCTTGGAAGACGTCCTAAGTTTGGTTTGTCGCGCGTGGCTTGTCTGAACAACAGTGTAAGGTATCTCTTTGAGCTGCTCCTCAGTCATTCCCGCCGTGTCCACTAATGAAAATTCCAAGTGCTGCTTCAGTTCACTTGGGAGCCATTTCTTCTCATTCGGTGAACCGGACCGAGATCTAGAGGAAATTTTAAAAGGTCTATATTTCGTAATGAAATAATTGAAAATATTATGTCCACAGCCAAATTAAGAATACCACGACAAAAAAATATAAATATATTTTGCATTAAAAAAAAATGCGGTTTTAAGGGACAGTGTCCCGCATACTGATAAGGGTTGCTCAGTCAACCAAACTGAACAACTATCACCAGGAATTTCTTTCAGGAGATAAGAAAAAAACATTTAACTTCCCATACAAAATGACCACTTTGACCAGATCGTTTTTTTTTTAGTTACACTTACTGAAAAAAAAATCCTGTTGGTAGTTGTTCAGTTCCGTTGACTGAGCAACCCCTATCAGTTTGCGGGACGATGTCCCGTACCCTCTATATACTAAAAACTATCACGTTTAGTCATGGAAATTTCTAATTAAGTACCTATGCTTTCGATGCCTTCTATGCCTGTGGGATGACCTATGAGTACCAACTTCAGGCTCCATCTGCGACCTCCGAACGCTCGCCACCTAAAATAGGATTTTTGAGTGAGAAATCCAATAAAATACAATTGAGTTCTTCAAAAAGGGCGTAAAAAAATCTACAGTGTCGGCGACGCAAAGGTGATGACTTTGGATTCCATACGTTCTTTTCTTACGCTGCTATATGTGAACGTTTTCCGTTCGATAAGTTAGAATCCAAACAAAAGGAAATCTGACACTTACTTGCACTCCACTGCCAGCATTCGTCTGCCTTAATACCTCCTTCCATTGTGACTCGGACTCAATCAGCTCGTATTCTCTGCAAAAACAACGTTCGTTAGCTGGCTTTTCATCACACCAGACTATTCAGCGAAGTTTTGCAGTTCCAAACAAACCACTTTCGAGCGCTAATAAGTCATTAATTTAAAATTTGGTTTCGAATAATTGCGTAGTTTATTTTGCAACAGGTCCGGGCTCAGTAACAGAATTTTGGGGCCTAGAAGTTTGATGATTACAGTTTAATTAATGAAGGTCGGGATTGTCATCGACTAATAATGAAGAGCATTAATATCTCCTTAGATATCTATGATGGCAACCATTAAGGGGATTAATACGTACTTGGTATTAGGTTGACCGTCGTCCCTTTCGGAGCCGGACTCGTGCTTGTGTCGGGAGCGATGCCTACGGTGTTTCCGACCCGACCGCCCGGAACCTCGGGACATCTCACTTTCAGCGTCCGATTGTTGTCTTCGCGATCGATGTTTATGCCTATATTGTAAAAAAAATATATATAGTTACTTACAGTTAGAAAAAGAGCATTCGATCATTGTACAGGTAAGGTAGCAATTTCCTCCAGGTAGAGAGGAAACATCATATCACGAAGAAATTGATGCACGTTGGAGCAAAATAATAACTTAGCCTGAGAAATTGAATCGGTTATATTGCTGTGGGCACGGAAATGTGGCTGATTATGCTGAGTCTGGCGTATACTTACTTGCGATTAGATCTGGAGTCATTAGAGCTCTGGGAGTCGACAGAAGCGGACCTGTCGCGGTGGCGAGGCGCGGGCGGCGGGCGGGTGGCCGTCGGCGACGCTGAGTACAGCCCCCGTCTGGTCGGGGCTGACCGCGTCGACCGGGGCGACCCGCCCGGCCCTGGAGGTGCCTCTACGCCTAGCATTTCACCACTGCATCTAGGAAAAGTGATGCGAATGTAAGCTGTTGTTTGAATAATAATGATAATAAGAGACAGACGGACAGATTTGACGAAATTATTAAAATTCCTAGTTGACTACGGAACCCTAAAAATGGTTATCATATCATTGCATGCTACAAGGATAGGAGGTATTATTGGACAGTGGCTTGCAATTTAACAAAATACATAACTATGTTTTTGGTGTAAATGTATGGCACGTTTACCACAACCTGGCTGAAATCGCAAAAAAATATTTTGTTCTGAACGCCATCAAATGTTTAAAAAAAATAACTTTATTTTATTCGTATATTATTTAATGGCTCTCTGTCATATATTTTTTTAACAAGAAATGGCCAGAAGCTGTTTAAGCTGCCTATTAAAATCTCTTTCACCTACTTGGAAATCGCTATTTTTTATATTAGGCCGTTTGCAATATTTTTGAGGGAATGATCTCTTTGGTGGAAAAACTAGTAATGAACGCCATTATAAATAATGTTGAAACATAAAGTTTAATTTTTTCGTTAATTATTAAATGGCTTTCTGTCATATATTTTGGTAAAAACAGTCACAATATTTAGAAAAAAAAAAACATTATAATATTATTCTGGGTCAAAAGCTTCCATGCTGGCCTGGGAGCTATAGAAAAACATAGAATGTGCCAGCTGCATCTCCTCCCGGGCATACTGTAAAAACCAGCTAAGGGATCCGAGGGTTTCAGTCATTGTAATTTAGGCGATGGGCTGACAACCTATCACTACAGCAATATACCTACAAATCTATCTTAAATAACCCTCCAAATTTTTTTGACGTAGCGGATCGACCTTCGTTAGGTCGTTTACGCTCTGCCTACCCCATTAGGGATAAAGGCGTGATTATATGTATGTATCAAAAGGGGTTGATCTCGTGGTAGGTATATTGGTAGCTTTTGTTTATGTCCCCTTATATAACCACCTTTTTTTATGTCACTTTTAGGATGTTCCTTGGGGAAAGTTGTTCAATTTCATGGGTTCACACCGTAAAGTTTGGTCACCTATTTATTTTTACTGCCTTTTTTAAGACCTTGCGAATTTAAACCTGAACAACTTTTGTAGTTATATAGAGACAAACTTACGAATTCGGTCGATGTACTGAGGTAGGTTGTTTTACTTCAGGAGGGCAGTCTTTTATTCTCAAGTCTTCTAATTTTGGCACTAAAAACAAACATACTGATTAGAAAAAGAAAAACTGAAATATAATTATTTATTATCGAGTGTTATAAAAACAAATGCGAACCGTCATGTAAGGAAGTATGCGAGACATGTGAAGGGCGAGACATTCTACGTGAGGGTGTTCTCGTGAAGGTGGGAGGTGGTCTCGGCCGCGCCCCTCTACCGCTGCAAACAAAAAAACAGCTTTAATATCGAACAATTTGTTCCCCCCGCTCAACGCTGCCACAAAGTTAAATGTTACCTATTTCTCAGTCTTGATCCTAAAGCAAAAATATCCGCAGACGCCGGCGAAGTTTGCTGTAGCCGGAAAAATGTGTGGTGGTCGGAGCAACAACGCCACAAGTGCCGGCAGGCGGACCGCGTGGGACTCTCGAAACCGTACGTTGAAGTTTCATTCTGCAAATACACGAGAAATTTAAAAATTCCTCGAATACAGACCGAAAACGGTATCCAAAACTAAATTCACGGAACTAAACGTCCTTTTACCTCTCAAAGCCTGTGTTATTCAAATATGTCCGCAAAGTTTATTTCTCATAAATCCCTTCATGAAAGTCGTATTTCATTTTATCGCAAAGCTTCATAATTGCCATGAACAAATACAGAGAAAGGTTTTACATAGAGTTCTAAAAGGCGTGTTTATTTAAAGGTACCTAGAGTATGAAAACATTTCAAAGCTTGCGTGATTTTTATAGACAGGCTAGATTTTTTTAACGAAAAGCGGTTTCACCGGTTGGTTTGGTGAATTTTCTCGTAAGAATATTATATATTTTTTACGCGGAATAAATTCTGTATTAGTTACTTTTGGATAGTCGTTTCTAGTGTTTTCTAAAACATAAAGATTAATTTATCAGTGCCGCAATATTTCTAATCCAAAATACAAATCTCTTTTCTTTGTAATATCAGTAAGCATAGATAGAAGACATGAATAAATGTATTTTTGTTGGTAAGTATGTCAAATAAAGAGACATTAAGAGAGCTGGTCCCACGCCGCAGCGGGCTTCGCGTTATCACTTGCTCCCGGAGCGCTGCAAATACGGCGCTCAGTCGTACAAGACTTATCTATAATTGCCTGCCTGCGAGTGTCTTTCAAGAAACTCTCACAAGGTGGACTCCATCTTGCACCACCATTCAGACTGTGTTATCAGTTGGCAAGATCCGCAGAATCGGGTCATGCTGCCAGATACCAATGTTTTTGTTTTGTTTTCTAGTATTTTTGTTCATATTGTAGGAGAGGGATTAGAGAAAATAGCACGTACATTTTTATCTGCTACGCGGAGCATGAAGTACCGTCCTTTGTAGTAAAGTTTGGAGACTCGTGGCCAGTAGTAGTTCGCAACTGTGTGCTTCCCCCGCAACAGCAGCAGACCGCTCGGCGCCAGTCCCAGGAAATACTCCACGCTGTCTTCGCCCTGTTATTCAATTACACAAATGTTTAAAATATTCCAACCACTACTTTCGCTGGAATTAAATTGCGCAATACTTACCAAGACGGGATGCAAATCTACGCCATACATATCAAGCCACTTCACTTTGTCTAGGTAACTCAATTCAGCTTGCGCGGGAGAAATGCCTCTGTAAGCAAAAGAAAAGAGGGTTGAAAGCTGAAAGCAATTAATTTAATTGTTTTATGCTTAATTAATAAGGAGGCGGGCATAATTCACAAAAGGCTAAGCTACAATGAGTAATCACGTCGCTGGGCGTCGGGCGAACGGCTACACGACTGTCGCCTCTCTGTTAAGTAGGTACACATAATTTGCATGTAATTGCGGCTCCTGACGAGATGACGGCCGCAGACTGCATCTTTGCACAGTTAAAAATTCATTCAATTAGTGGTGAAAGGCGGCGAAGTTTAATTTCCGGGACGGGCGCGACGCTTTCGGCGTGAAACTGCTCCCTCTGAAATCTTAATTTCTTGAAACTTGCTTCCCCAGACACTCTTGCGAGATCTTAAGTGTAAGTACCCGTCTATTCGTGTTTTGTGCAACGCTTAATGCTCCTTTAGAGGAGCGGGCGTTTATCGCATGAAAGGGTTGAGCCAATTGCAGAAGCTTTACGCCCGTGCACTGAAAGAGGATTTTGGACTTAATTTCTTATTTATGCGGAATTCACACTCACGTTAGGGTGCGATGTATGTCTGCCGCTCGAGCTTCGAGTTCGGGGGTCTGGTGGGCCAGCAGTCTGAACTCCGACACGTAGCCGTTCAGGTGACGTCTAGGGTCGTAGTCACCCAACTCCGCTAAACAAACAAAACATAACTCTTAAAAAATATTGTCTTCCATACATCATTCCAACTTCAAACATCATAGAACTTAAAGCTATAAAATAAAGCTAAAAAATAACACGACAACACTGTGTCATGTAAGCTCATTTAGCTGATGGGGTACTTCAAACAGTAGATAGAAATAAACTGGGAGTACGTCGCTGTCGCAGCTCCATTTTTGGAACAAATGCCTTGTTTAGAAGCGCGTGCAGCGGACCGAAAATATCCACAACAAACACCCCATGTGGCCCGGTATCCATATTATGACAGCGACCCATCTTCAACAATCGCAATTAATTCAGTGAGCGCCGGGAGATCATGTCCTAACCAAACACGCGCCGTATAAACACAAATATTTGAATATACGTTGATAATATGATTAGGGTTTCAGAGTTTCAATATTTCCAGCTTTCGGGTGAACCGGGTCGCTGCAAATAACAAACAACAGTTTCCGAATTGAAACAGACGTATAACATCTGTGATTGTGTAACAGGCTGTGGTGTTAGCGGTACACGTAGTTTAACGGAACACAAAGGCGAGAACAAAGTGAAATAACTATCTTCTCACAGGGAGACTGGGCTTAGAAAAAACTACAAGTAAACGAGGCTGACAGTCATTTCCTGTCGTCAATCTTTTTTTGTCCTCGGAAATCGCAACATCTGGTGTACGCTTTAGCGCGAAAATACAGAAGCAAGAAACGACGCCTTACGACATTCTCGCGTATGTTAAGTACAGTCGTTAGTAATTATCTAAAATTCAAGACGTAAATAGCTCGTTCCACCTAGACGGCTAAGTGTACGCTAGACAAGGGAGTAAAGTAACGTACAATGTTCCAGTTTTAACTAGTACATTTTATGCTCGCCACTTAACGACCCTGCATCCAACAGGGGTCGTCCATAAATGTAATTATTTTTAAACTCACTTAAGTTACGTTTTAACGAGCACTTTAGATGCTGTGATACAAAGAGTCCCTACTTTCATGCATTTAAAGTAGTTAATAAACAAATAGGGAAGCATAAATTCTAGTTATATTATAATTTAACATTCTGTTTTGATAGAAGATAAAAAAAATATGACTTTACATGTGTGAGTGAAATTTGAAACATCAAAGAGTTTCATCGCCGGGTGGTTTCTATCCGACACTCACGCCATCTGTATAAGTCAGAAGCTGGAATCTGTTTCGCGTTCCATCGTGAATGATCTGTGAAGAAACCATCGATCACTGGAGAACGAGGCATGAGGCAAAGCTATGCTATATTGACAGTGACATGCCAATACTAGAGCTTCAACATAGTTACATTGCTGCAGTTGTTTAGATTTCCAACTGGATTTTCTTCAACATTTCCGCAATGGAAAAGTGTACAGCGTTGAAATGTTGTTGCCTTCTTGTGTAAACAGTTCTATGTCGGCGTATGGACCGCCAAACATCTCACAAAACCGCATTTTACTGCCGATCGATATATAAACAAAAACTTTCAGAACATTTCTACGCCACAAGCCGCAATGTTTCAGCGTTTTTCCGTGAGCAAACATGAAAAAGTGTTCGAGAAGATCTCCTAAATAAATACGATAGACTTTCGAGTTCTAAAAGTTAAACTCGGTCTTTGAAGTTTCAAAATCGGTTTCCAATAATGAAACGAGGGGCACATACTGCTACTGTAAAACATTTGTTATAATTTTTTCAGAAATTAAATTTTTGGATAAACAAACGCCTGCAGCACTCGGCTCATAATCTATCATGTCAGAAAATGTAACCAAGCTCAAAACCCACAAACTACTTACTTTAATATTCTGTTTTAGCGTGAAATACGTAACATCATTTCATTTCATTAACATTTTAATCTACGCGGCGGAGTTATCTCGTCTGCGGTTACAATATCTCATTTTCACAGTGTCTGAGTGATGATTGTCCATCCCTCTGATTAATGTGGGGAGGAGCTAACTTGTTGCAAAGGTCCCGACTGTCCCGGGATTTCGAATGTCCCGACACCGTTTCACAATGTCCCGCTTACAACACCCAAACTCTCCCAGCGTCCCGACACTCCAAACAACTAAAAATAAATACATAAATAGCCAACAGTGATTAATAGTGTTCCGCCCACCATAAAAACGTATCTTTTTATATCCCTATTCTGTAGAAATATCCACGTTTTGTGAAACTTCGTCCGCCTCCAATTATACTTTCACAGAACTTCAAACAGCAATATGAAATAACCTGCATGATACCCTCCATTTGCGGATATTGTAATATAGCCTCTTCTCTTAAAGAGCAATGTAGATGGATGATTTTCGGATGCAAAAAGGCGGAAAAGGGAATATTTTTCGTTGCTCTACAAAACATACGGGAGGTTGGTTGAAATTCTATATATACACGGTTTCACGATAACAAATTAAGGCTCGTAACTATAAAGCGATCTCAAGATTGAGAGCGGTATTAAGTATGGATTTGACAGGCCATATTGTACTCAAAAGAAATTTCTGATACGAACTCAAACCAGCTGTCAGTATTAAGTGATGTTTGAAAATACGGGCCGTAATTAACTACTACGGTTGTAGTCTAGATATTACAAAAAAAGGGCATACGTAGATATCAGTTACTAAACAACGTTAAAACTGTACCACAGTAAAACTATGATAACTTTTCTATGAACTATCGTTCGCGTAAAACATTATCTGATACAATTAACATAAAAAATAAAGTCTGATGCTTATGGTAGAGTCAAAAATTATAGGGTGCGTCTAAAACTTGTGAGAGGTTTTTTTCATCCGTGTGTTGTGTCGGTGCCGTCGGTGGCCCGCCGGAGCCCGCGGCCGCGCAAGGGTCGCTGATGTGGGCGAGATTAGATGCAAACGACGCCGGCGCTGATGGCTCATTTACCTCTTGAATAACGCATTGATATTATGCCCCTCACTGCCCCTCCCCTCCCACTCCTTGCCTCATTTTATCCAACGTACCATTTACAAGGAACATTGTTACAACCTCCCTATTTTTCTTCCAGCTTACAAGCCAAGTGATATTTTTCTTCTTATCTAATGAAATCAAAAGAAATATCTAGTCCTCTGCGGTCTCTCTTGATCTAGATAAAGATAGACTCAATCTACGTCGTGTGATAAAAAAACATATAAGGTTCTAACACAGAAAACTTTGCTGGCTTTGTTTCAATTCTGCCGACAAAGCTATATTTCTTGTCCGAAAAGTTCAGTTCCTATTTCTCGGAAAAGTTCGCCCTATTGCCAATTTCTTTATTTAGGAATACGAAAACATAACAAGTATGTAAGTAGGCGAATAAATAAGCAACGAAATGCCAAAGAAAATAAAACTTGATTATGTTGGAGGAAGCTACTTACTTCGTCATAAATAATTAATTATGTATATCATCAAAGACTAAGTGCAATAAAAATGGTTTCTCTTATAAATAGACGACGCAACAAACATGAGCGATATGGGAGTAAATTAAATTTATCTTTAAATAGAAAATGGGAGTGTGCGATAATTTGAGAGGTTCCGTGGGGAGATGGCAGCATCCCGCTCACTATTGCAGTGCACTGTATTCCAGAGAAGAATGGCTCTAACGATTGCTGCCGGCGGAATGGAACCCGGTCCCCGACTGCACTATTCAACCAATTGACTAAATTAGAAAAGAAGAGCGCCCTGACGAAGCCAACCTTTATTCCATCAATATTTTATTAGGTATTGCAAACACGAACCCATTGTGTATTCTGTACCGCGAACTGTCCATACAGTTTTTGTGGTGATATTTTTTAGCACGCTACATAATTACGTTACGGCATGACTGGCCGTTTTGGGGCGCGCAGGTAATAGAATTGAACATTTAAGCTGAACTTTATTTCGGAGTGGAGTTGGGAATTGTTGTATGAATACTAATGGTCTTACGAGCTAGTGCTTGTATGATACTGAGATTATGTGGTGATTTGCCGCCGCTAGCGTCAGTGAAGTCAACGCCCTCTTCCTCTCTGACTCTACATCAAATTATTGCTTTGCGTGTACTTCACAATTTCGTCGTGGAATGTTGAACCGATTGTTACGATAATTAGACGACGGCTGCCACTTAACCACGTGAATGAGTATTATACCTATACTTTCGTACGATTTCAAACTTAGCTCGAGTTAGAGTTTTTGTTGTGCGACTGTTATTATTTTAATAGGCATCTCTTGCCAAATGTATGATGTGATGTGATAAAACATAGCTGGTCTCTTCAGATTTCTAAAATGCTCAAAATTAATTTCATTGGGCCGTTGATGGTCTGTCTACCCCACAAGCGATGAAGATGTGGTATCATAGATTTATGACGTAAGATACGGAGATCTTTGGCAATATTCAATCTGGAATAGTCTCGCTTGGCTAGAATCTGTAAGTAGATCTCAGTACTCGTAAACACGCTGAAAGATCATATTTCACAAAGTGGCGCGTAAAAGAGTCGTATTCCGGAACCGCGGTGTTCAATCAGGTTAATAAAAGAGGTTGTGCTATTAAGTGAAATAGTAAACTGCGAGTGTGGTGCGATGTTGAGGGAATTGAGGTTAGTGCCCGGATCGAGTGGAGTGGCAAGCGCCGGGGTTGTCAACTTTGGCCCGAATTTATACTGAAAAACTTGAAACCTTGCTTGAAAACTCCACAAAAATATTTCAGGGAAATTGCTACATAAAGTTAACAGTTCTCATTTATTGTTTTCCGTTACATTTTAGTTACATATACTTTGATGTCTAGATTTCCAATAATTTATCGTGTGGTGGTGGTGTTTTGTCATCAAATGTGTCAACATGCTATACTCCAGTAGTAGATATTGGATATAAGAAATTTTATAATGAATGAGTTAAATTAACAAACGGCAATAAATTCAGTTATTGTTTTAGCCTTAGACGACACGTAAACACTTAGAAAAATACACACGATGGAATCCTTTGGCAACACCAGTAGCAAGCGTGGGAGCCACTTGGTAAGCGAATCACGCCTCGGCTGAGGATTTTACTGCCATGTGTGTGACGCTTAATGCGTTGTTACTGTTTACTACAATAGCTACTTCTATTCAAGCTCTTTATGCCTATTAAAAGTAGCCTCATTCTTCCGTGCTGGACTGGGAGCGAGAGAAAAGCACAGAATATGCCAGCTGCATTTCCTCCCGAGAATGCTGTAAAAACCAGCTAAGGGATTCGAGGGTTTCAGTATATTGCAATTTAGGCGATAGGCTGACAACCTGTCAGTACAGCAATACTATCAAATCTATCTTAAATAACCCTCAAAACTTTGTCTGACGTGGCGAAACGTACTTTGTCTAGGTCGTTTACGCTCTGCCTTCCCCATTAGAGATAAAGCGTAATTATATGTATGTATGTCTGCTACAAAACTTGAGAGCTACTTGGTAATCGGAGCACACTACGGTTAAGGATTACTGCCATATGTACACGACTAATGTATTGCTGTTGTTTACTACAATACCTAGAACTAGAGCCTAGGCAGTCTAGGCACTCCGGGTGACTTCCAATGTTCTTAATCCTATTTTCTACTACAGCTATAAAGCTTTGTTAGGAAACTTTCGGCGGAATGAACTCTCTGTAACTTCTGTCTTCTTAACTGCCTCCGTGGTGTAGTACTCAGAGCCATGGGCTTACGATTCGGAGATCCTGGGTTCGATTCGCAGGGTACACTCAAAGTTGATATTTGTCAATTTATGTATGTATCACTTTGTGAGATTTTCCCCAGTTTGGTTAGGACAATGCAGGCTGACTGTCTGGAAGAAAACGGATTCCGTGATTTGGAGGGCACGTTAAGCCGTCGATCCCGGTTACTGTTTCTAATAGTGGTCGTAACAGGTCGATGTTGCTCCACGTCCGTAGGAACTACCTCAAAAAATGTGTGCTAAAGTGGTGTTAAAGGTGCAACAAAAACCGGCTGCTGCACTGTCCTCTGGACCTCGCAGCAAATTATGCCATACGATAAATAAATAAATAAAATGTTGGCGGCGCTGCCTTTGTCGCTGTAGCCACCATTCTTTTCTATTTCATTCACTTTCTCCTTCAACTATTAGTACGACTCTCTGCATCTCTACTTTTAGTATGTCAGTATACTATATGGGTCATCTTCTTTCTCATTTTCCTTCAAAATTAAATAGCATAAGTTTGTGGTGTCGGTGTGATCGAAGCAGTTGGCTTGGCTCATGCTATTGTTTACTACAGTGCCTACCTAACTAGAGCCTAGGTATCCTAGGTTAGGCATTCCGGGGTGATTTTAATGTTGTAATTCCATTTTCTACCACAGCTAGAAAACTTTCGGCGGAATGAAATCTCTGTTGAGATATGAAATCGCTGTTACCAGCGTACCAGATCGAATTAACAACATCATAAAATAGCGGCGAAACTACTTAGCTCTCAGTTTTTTATAAAGTAGAAATAAACAAGCTTGGATAGAATTTGAGATAGACGTAGTACTTTGCCTAACTAATCTAACTATCAAATTACAAAAAGAAACTCGTTATTTACGACAGTTTTTAAGTTTAGAGAAAGAAATGAAAATTATTATTTATAAACACACCAACATTATTTTACCTGTTTTGCCTAATTTTACACCAAAATTAAGTTTGCGATGCTAAATTGCCACGTCTCACACTGTAAATCTAGATGTAGTTAAAGTCCCAGCTGGCATCCATGCCGCTAGATATGCGTACAGGAGCCAAGCTATTATACCAGCAACAACATTGATGTACACAACATGTTCTGAAATAACATGTCAATATTCTACTTACATTGCAAAACATACGCTGCAAGTTCCGCAGCCAGGTCGAAGTTGACAGGCAACCTTCCACGAAGCACATCTTGCTTCAGCTGCAGAAATAGCTGGTACCTGTGTAAAAAATACAATTAATTTTATATTATTATGATTCAAATTTGTTGGAGTCCAATAGCGAAAGTCGAAATTCCAAATGAGAGCGCAAAGTGTTCACAGTTTATGAATATCATTTTGGGCAGAATAATTTCACAACATTTGCCAGCTCTCACCGCGGCAAAACAATGCGAAATTATCGAAAACATCTTCAAAGTTCACAAAGGATCTCTGTTAAAGGCATTCTTATCAAAGCTGCGGAACATTTTGCGAGGCGTAGACTTCGTTTATTTTAAATTTATTTTTTATGCGACGTGGAAAGAGCTAAGTAAAAGCGACGTAAGGAGCATAGCCCTTAAAAGGAAATTAAATATTAAAAGACCATCAGAGCAAAGGTTTTCAAAGATTTTATGAGTATTAAACCGTGTCTCTTGGTGGCGGGAGACACCCCCGTAGCGCGTGGCGTGGCGTGGCGGCGCGAGGCGGCCGTGTCGACAGCGACAGAGTAATAACGAAATTTTTAATATGACATCTTCTTATTTTCTCCGGTTACCAGCATACGAAAAGAAATACGCATTATGAAAAACTTTTTGAATATTCCACTCAACTGGCCTGGATTGTAGCCATTGTTGTGAATTATAAATGGCCGGAGTGCTCGGTCTCCGTATCAAAAATTAAGTAAAAATGGTGCGAACAAGAAAGTGAATAGGTAACAAAGTTACAGAAAAAGCCCTGAATACAAATTTAATTAGTTAAAAAGCTTATTTCTGTAAATGGCATCCAATTAAAAGTGTCTGGGGAAGGAATATTCGTGCTACTTTTTATATTTAAGGGTTGGCAACTAGCATACAGTTTAGTTGAGCACCGCCTCGCCCATTCATTCCATCAGCGCCGCGTCTGTTTACGAGCTCACGGAGTTTACTACGAGGGCACTAGACCTTCTTTATTCCACGACTTCTCTACTTTTTATGGACTTGAAATTTTAACCAAACTTAATACAGCTAAAACGTTTTATATGTCGCATTCATAGCGAAGAGTGCATGCTTCCACAAACAGAGCAGACGGTGCGTTACAAAGTCGGATGTAAATATCTTGAGAATTTACGGTGCTATATGTTAACCATATCGTAACTTTGTAGTTTAGTGACGACGTTTACAAGTTGACATTATCCTGAGTACCACTCAGCAAGATATATGGCTGCTTATTTACTTGTAGGTAAATACTGCGTGGTTTCCCACCGCAGAGTAATTTAGTTTTAATTAATAATATCTTGGTGCTATTAGGCGCACATGTGGCAGTGGTTGGTACGTTCAGAATATAACAACGACGCCATTATTTATTATTATTATCGTCACGCGCTTTGATTGCCACTAGGCATGGCGCTATGTTCCCATGACGTAACGCAAGTGGAACGTAGCTAAAGAGTGGGGAGCTTATCTGGGGTGACGTCAGATCCTGAGAAAACTAATGGTAATGAACTAATGAGACAAGATCAGATGTATATTTTTTTTTGTAAGCTATCATGTTTCGCCGTTGATGTTATTTATAATTGAGAAACCTATTCACAGAAGAAAAATATATTGCTCGGTTTCCAGGAGCAAATCTCAATAAAGGAAACAAATTAAATCTCGGAAGATAATATTTCTGGATAACACATTCCGACGGAAATTTCCTGACAGTATCGAGCGGGAGAAATAGGTGATGCTGACGAAGCTTCAAGCTCGGCACAGATGTGTTTTATTATCACTTCCTATCCCCCGATCGTATTAATGTTTTATGAGTCTCCATGAAAGTATTACATGCATATTACCACTCTCTTGCATACGCGATATTCTATACCGGGTGTAAGGGACAGCGTCCCGCAAAATAATAGCGGTTGCTCAGTCAACGATACTGAACAACTTCCACAGAGAAACTGCTTCAAGAAAGGAAAATTAAAACTGGCTTTTCCATACAAAATGTCCACCTTGATCAGACAATTTGTATGGAAAGGCCTTTTTTTATCACTTCCTGAAAGAATTTCCTGGTAGAAGTTGTTCAGTGTCGTTGCCTGAGCAACCCGTATCAGTTTGCGGGGCTTTGTCCTTTACACCCCGTAGAACTGCACATCAACTTTGATGGAAAACCACCGTACATATATACGCATAGTAAAATATTAAACTGTTTGAAATTTTAATATGCGCTCATTAATTTGGTTTTCACATGCTGTTAGCGGTCTGTGGCGGTCATTATACTAACAGATTCGAAATGTGACCGTTCATATCTGGCTCTGGGTCGGAGGTATGTTCTTATTTCCTTCGCAAACAGGTTTATTTGGCGCCATACTAAGGTTAACGGTAAGTAGAAAGTTCATGTTGTAATTGACGCTAAGTATTTCCAGTACCGATTTAATTTCAACTATACTGTTTGCGTGGGCCTAAAGGTGTTTCTTGGACGTAAATGGATTAAAATCATTTGCGTCAAACTTGAACGGTTTTTCAATATAAGCCTTAGGAACTAGTTATACCGGAATTGTGGAGCATTAGTTGAAATTGAAAGTTAAAACTTGCTTTCTCTTCTATGAATAAAAAATATTGGTAAAAGAATTTGAAAACAGTAATAAAAAAGTATCAATTCGCCAAATATAAAAACTGGCTGGCTGAGTTTCAATGTCACGTTTTGTTTTTCGAATATGATTTGGATTTTGCATTTCCAACTTACCGTGTGATTTCTTCTAGGAGCTTGCAAGGGTCAGCAGCGTAGAATTTGACTCCGAAATAGAACGTGTGTGAGTCAGAACTGCGGAGTTGCCGCTTCAACCGCTTCCCCGCATCCAGCCAGTGCTTCAGAAAAAAAAAAGAAACATTAATAAACTTCACACTAGAAAATACGTGCATAAAAATTGTAGCCCGGAGTTATGGCGTTGTTGTCGTTTTGCATCGCATAGAAAATTCCAGTTTACTGTTGGCTTTTATTACTTAGAAAAGAAAGCTGTTGCGCTACCGTCATCTACATCTTACTTAGTAAGTAGTTTCTTTCCTATAGGTGGCTAGGCATAGATTACTTTCTAGGCGTTCATCGAGTCTAATGAGTTTTAGATGAGACGGCCTAATGCCCTAGCTTCGCGCAAGTTTTATGCAATACGGGGTGAGGTAACAGGGCAACATCTAGGGTATCTTTGAGATAAATAGGCATACTTCCTAGTCACGCAACCCTCGTCTAAAAAGTTTACGAATTTTACTGATGGGTTGAGTCTGAATAATTTTTTGTTCCAAAAATATATTTCTTAAGAAACATACATCCATACATACATATAATCACGCCTTTATCCCTAATGGGGTAGGCAGAGCGTAAACGACCTAAACAAAGGTCGTTTCGCCACGTCTGACAAAGTTTTAAGGGTTTTTAAGATAGATTTATACGTATATTGCTGTAGTGATAGGTTGTCAGCCCATCGCCTAAATTACAATATACTAAAACCCTCAGATCCCGTAGCTGGTTTTTACAGCATGCTCGGGAGGAAATGCAGCTGGCACATTCTATGTCTTTCTCTCACTCCCAGGCCAGCATGGAAATGTTCTTAAGAAACAACTTTTTAATAATTTTAGCTGACATGGCTTAGCTGTTGATCTCGACTACAATTATAATGAGTAGTAACTGTTATATAGGTCCGTATTTATAAAGCAATCTTAAGATTGAGTGCTGTATTAAGTATGGATTGGAGAGGTTATAATGTACTGAAATTACTTTTCTGATACGAACTAAACTCGCTGTCAACCTCAAATGCTAATTATAAATACGATAATATTTATTTTAACTTACCGTTTGACTATCCTGGTCGACATAGCGCAGTCCAAAATACGCCGTCTCCAAAAGATCAAGATGTCTGAACACGACGTCCAACAAAGCCTGCCCAGTGCTGTTATCCTGCAAACACAATCAACAGTTAATAATATACATTTCTGCATACCTACAGGGGTAAGCAGAGCGACAACCTCATAAATAAGCGATTTAACCACGTGTGACAAGTTATCCTCCATGCTGGACTGGGAGCGAGAGAAAAACATAGAATGTGCCAGCTGCATTTCCTCCCGGGTATGCTGCAAAAAATAGCTAAGGGATCCGAGTGTTTCTGTATATTGCAATATAGGCGATGGGCTGACAACCTGTCACTACAGCCTTATTCCTAAAAATCTATCTTAAATAACATTTGTTTAGATCGTTTAGGCTCTGCCTACCCCATTAGGGATAAGGGCGTGATTATATGTATGTATATATGTGACAAGTTATCTTAGAAAATACTAACTGTGTATTGTTATTAGTGACAGATAGTCAGCCCATCCACTGAAACTTTCGTCTTTCTACTACTGACTTCTTCAGTATGCCCGAGAAGGGAAGCAGGTGGAACATTCTATGTTTTTCTATCGCTCTCAGTCCAGCATGGAAGTTAACACAAGTTAATGGCACTTTATCGCAAATCAATAGTCAATACCACAGTAATTATATCCGATTGTTCCCGTAATTAAGTTTCGGCTAGCGTTAGATACAAATTATATCCAAACATTATAGTATTTAGCAAGCAAACATAGGCTACGTATTAATGTACGCTGTAATCCATGTACGTAGAACAAACAATAAACTAAGTAGTTTGTGATATAATATGAAAAAAACATTATAAATACTGCCTCCGTGGTCTTGTGGCTAGTGTCATGGACTCTCGATCCGGAGGTCCTGGGTTCGATTCCCAGGGGGAAACACAAAGTTGATATTTGAGAATTTCACTTTGTGAATTTTCCCCAGTTTGGGTAGGACATTGCAGGTTGAATCACCTGATTGTCCGAAAAGAAAAAGATTTCGTGCTTCGGAGGGCACGTTAAGCCGTCGGTCCCGGTCGCTGTCTTTGATAGTGGTCGTTACTTAAAACCATGTCAGAGGCCTGATAGTTGTGCTACTAGGCGGTTTAAAAACTGACACCAGGGTTCATCGGGTCGATAGACTCGATACCCACTCGACAGAAGAAGAAGATAAAATATTAATTTTAATTTCCATCGGAGAAAATTACAAAACCATGCCTGAGGCATGATAATATTCTCAAATAATTACTACTCGTAAAACGAGATAAATTAAAATCGCAGAAATTTTCTCTATTTTAAAACTATAGTATTTTCAACTCAGTTTTAAAATAAAGATAAACAAAGTTTCACGTCTTATAATCGAAGATCTTGTTTCCAAGGCCAATATTTATAAACAGCACTTGAGACTGACAGCGAGTTTTAGTAAGTATAAGAAATTTCATTTCAGTACAAAATGGACCATACTTACATACCATACGTCAAATCCATCCTTAAGATTGCTCGCAATCTTGAGACGGCTTTATAAATAAATTTTAGCTATGATATGATAACGTAATGAAAAATAGTACTTTTAGTAATTGAACTAATTAGCCAACACGTATCTTTTATTCTTGAAATATATTTTTAAATAAAACGACATGAAAGTTAGTTTACCTTTATTTTATAACTGAGTTGGAAATACTATAGGTACTGCCTTGTATCTAGCTTGTTTTTCTCGTACAAGCTTTAAAAACGTGCAGAGAAAAATATAAAAATAGTAGTCGCCAAAACAGCGCTTATCTCGTGTTGTGTGAGAATTTCGCCACTACGAAAATATCTCCACAGTTTCGTTAAAATACAGAAACTTGATATTCGAGCTAAAAATAAAAAGAAAGCGGCAAATATTGGCAACCTAATCTCCCACGGCGGAATACGAGACTATCACCAATTAGCATTTCTCGATGCTTTCCACAATTAGGTTAATACACGCAATGGTGCAAGCAGGTAGGTGGGTAGGTGGTAATACCAGTAGTCGGCTGTCCGCGTTGATATGGTATTGGCATTATAATAAGCGGGTGTGGTCTGCGCAGCTCTCACGCGCAGAGATGGGAGCTTGCGTGCGCCTGCGCGCGTGACGCGATAAACACAGGGTGTAGCGCGTTTCCCAAAACTGAAATCGCACTCCCACGAGATACCTACTGGTCTATGGTTTTGTTTCTCTTACTTTGCTCGGAAAGGTCACTACTGGCTTACAACAAAATCGCATCGTTATTCCGACTCTACTACAAAAATAAATATGTTCCGAAATTTTAAATGAATCATTTGTTTACGATCTCTACTAGGTAGGTACACTAGGGACATGAATTTAATTTCCATATTATATTTTGGGCACGTGTTTCATTCATAATCCCACCATTTAGATGTAAACAAGCGAGTTCAACCAATCGGAAATAGATTACAATTGGAAAATTGGAAATTGGAATATTCAATGAATCTCAAATTAATTTCTATTGCGTTGATTAGATCGCAACATCTCTAAACTCAATCGCCGTACATTTTGCGCTGCTAAATTGCGTATAATGAGGGTTGTAACAAAATACACCTAGATAGTCGTAATTGAGAGACGTACGTTCGGAACAACATATCACGGTAAGTATTCGTTAAATTTGCTTGTGCCTCCGTCGGCTTGTGGGAAAATTGCGAAACAGTTCGTTGGGCTGAATAATAAATGATTTAATAACAGAGCGCGTTTGCTCCCACCGGCGCTCGACTCAAAAAATAACAAACGGTTTCAAAATCCGCCTCTGGTTGTAGGTACGAGGATATCAGTATGTACACGCGATCCCGGCCGGCTGCTGGGCGAGTGAGAGTCAACACGCCGTACGCATCGACTCACTGGGACGATATTATGTATGCAAAAGGTATTAAAGGGGTTCTTCCATGCTGGACTGGGAACGAAAGAAAAATATAGAATGTGCCAGCCGCATTTCCTCCCGGGCATGCTATAAAAATCAGCTAAGTGATCCGAGGGTTTCAGTATATTGCAATTTAGGCAATGGGCAAATATATCTTAAATAACCCTCGAAACTGTAACAGACGTGGCGGAACGACCTTTTGAGGCCGTTTACGATCTGCCTACCCCATTAGGGATAAAGGCGTGATTATTAAATAAACCTAAACAATTAAAGGAGTCTTCGATGTTTTGATGCTTACTACTTTCATATACAACTGACCACCGATCACCATTCCATGTTTGATATTATCAAAGACAGCGATAAGATAGAACGAGGTCTGCTGCAGCTTCCGGCGCAAGCACTGACGCAACAGACCGTGAAATACTGTCGACTCAATTCGCGCCGAGACACTACACGACAATGACAGCCCAGCACTAGGCTTGCTCCATAAATTGCTGAGCAATTCCTCGCTTTCCTCCGCCGATGTAGTATTTGAGCCAAATAAAATAGTGTCGAAGCGAAAAATTCTGGCAAAATGCTCGATAAATTGTGGCTCGCCTATGTTGTTCTTTTTCGTGTATGTGCCTCAAAACGGTTGAACGAAAATTTCGTAAGAGCAGCACAGTTCTTCTCGTAAGATATTTTCAAGTCTTTTATCTTTCTTTGTTATTGATTTTCCACAAATCAGTGGCCTAATTTACCGGTCAACTCGTGCGATGAGCTCACTCAACCATCTCATCTATAATCTTCTGTAATAAAGGTAATAAGAGCACAAGCTCGAGCAATTACGGGCACCGCCATTCCTCAAAATCAAAGATAATCGGTCAGGACTTACCAGTTAGCAACCAATTCTGAATTTCCTGTATTAAATTGCTTGCGGGGAGATAATGAATAGGCATTACGAGCGTTTGTGGGGAAATTATAATAATTTAGCAAAATACTAATAGGCAGAATAATAAATTAATTTATTCCACGCATTTGTGTTCACGCACCGGAAAAGAGCGACACTTTTAGGAATAAATGTAGGTAACTTCGAAAATATCATAAATCCTTCTATTTCAGTGATGGGGGAAAAGAAAAGTTGCCCATAGATCCATCCAAGACAAATGTTCTTTTATAGATAGGGAAACTGTGAAAAGGGCAGCGATTTATCTAAAATATCCATACAATTTAGCGGGAAATGTCGAACTCTCGTCGGTCCCACTTTACCTAAATTGGACTATTCTAGGACAATATATCTTTGGGAATTTGTGTGACGAACAAGTTGCGGGGCTTACCATAGCGGGACACAAAGGCGGCGGGACACATTCCTGGCTTGTTTACGGTTATGATGCACAGTTTGTAAGTACGTATATCTGAATGAGTGTGGATTTATTCGGAACCGAAGGACTTAAAGTCGTATGTTTTCAAGTTAGCGGGAGTTCCAGAGATAATAGAGATTGTGTGTGAGGTTAGCGGCCATTATTCTCCGAGAGGCAGCGACGGTGTTAGCGGAAAAGATACTGCGCTGTTTCTTGAACAACTTTCAGCGGGGCTTCCTTCTCTTGCAAAATTAATTTAATGTAAAGTCTACGATAAGACTGATATAGACAGGACTTCCTAACGTAAAGTTTGGTTTAGAAGTTAAGAACTTTTAAACGTCGAGTTATCTATTCATTTAAACGTCTTGGGTAACCTTCAAAAGTTATAATAGCTTTTTTTACGTTTATTAAGTATGGATTCAGCATTATATTTTGGGCAACAAAAACTCAATCTTCTAGCTACCTTTGACTTACTATGATGCTATGCGCCATTGCATATGAATGACTTTGTAAAGTACCCAGATCTTAGTTCTTCTTTTGTTCGAATAGATCCGTATTTAGTGGCGTTTTCTCTCACCTAGTGTTTGTTTACAACAAACCCACAATAGGTAGGGTGTCGACAGTTGCCGACCGCGGGTCGCAGTCGCTCGCGCACTTACCGTCGACAATGCCGACCAAATAGAATTTAATATTCATAGAGTCGACGTACGATTCAGTGAATTCATACGCACCTTAGACCCGAGCCTCGCATATAAAAGACCTTCGAGCCCCCGGGTACACTTCAAATAATTCGTCTTGGAATGGCTGCAGTTCTAAAGGATGGAAAAGAAAAAAATCCACGCGTTTGTTCTATGCGGGAAAATTGAAAAATTCCACCCGAGCCCATCGGGACGGCCACACAAGGCAAAGGTTGATTTTTCAAATAATCCCTCGGCTATTTCTATCACACGAGAAATGTTCAAAAGTTTTATCGAAAAAAGGTTCTTGTTATATGTAAGGATTGGTTGGATTTGGGTACTAAATAAGTCAAATTCTTTTTAGTTCCACCTTTTACGGTCTACTAGATTACACTTACACCTAGAGTTTTTACGTGAGTTATACGTAAAAGGTAAAACCGGATCCCTTATTTTTTATGACAAAGGTGGGTCATAACAAGTTGACGACGTACCTGATCGACAGCGGTTATCGGGCCGTTTATAAAACAGCAACCTTAGTACAAAAGGATTTTTATAGATAGAGCTGAATAAGTCCTTCTTATTTTTGACCTCAGAAAGTATAAGACGATTTATGAGAAGAGAACAACAGCATAAATTAAGTATTAACGAAAATTTCATATTTTTCTTGGCGTCTAACAAAATTTTCCAATTTTCTTTTGATCAAACTTTGCAAGATTTTTCAACAAAATTAAAAGTTAGTAACTTCGTAACAAAATTAGGTATAACCTCAGTCTGTGTGTTGAGTAACCTAAGACTGGCCAGAAATAGAATTCGTGTCGCCACGACGGGAATGATCCCAAAAGCACTATGTTATTTCATCGATCACAAATGGTTTTATGTATCACGGGCTAGTTTAGCTATTGTAGTTTAGATGTTGTAGTTGTAGTAAGTACTTGTATCTACTATTACATCATTTCACTTGAGCTCCTCCATGCTGGCCCGGGAGCGAGAGAAAAACATAGAATGTGCCAGCTGCATTTCCTCCCGGGCATGCTGTAAAAACCAGGTAAAGGATCCGAGGATTTCAGTATATTGTAATTTAAGCGATGGGCTAACAACCTGTCTCTACAGCAATATATCTGACCTCTGCAACCAAGAAGGGAAACCAGACCTAATCCTAGATTAGACCAGAGTTTTCAAGCCGCCAATGCTTAGCACTGGCCGCCTCTGACGTGGCTTAACAACTAATATCTACGGTAATAACCGATATTATCCGGGACCAACGGCTTGACGTGCCTTCCGAAGCATGGAAAAAGCGCATGAAATTCGAAAACCGAAAAACACATTGGTACGTGGTGGGATTCGAACCACGACCTCCCGCTTAAGAGGCAGCGGCAGTATCCACTACACCATCGGGCTCTTATATATGTATGTTAATAAATAAGGTTGATATTCACCTGTATTTCGTGTAGCAGTTCCCGCTCGTCGAGCAGCACGACGCGGCAGGCGAGCATGCGCGGCGCGGGGCAGAGGCAGTCCATCATCCTGCCACACCTCTTCTGTAACAACACGGCACTGCTTACAACATGGGCATTGGGCATTGAACCTTTAATGCTTATACAGAGCAACTACAACCTAACTACTTCTTCCATGCTGGCCTGTGAGCGAGAGAAAAACATAGAGTGCCAGCTGCATTTCCTACCGGGCATGCTGTAAAAACCAGCTTAGGGATCCGAGGGTTTCAGTATATGGTAATTTAGGCGATGGGATGACAACCTGTCACAACAGCAATATTCTTATAAATCTATCTTAAATAACCCTCAAAACTTTGTCAGACGTGACGGAGCAACCTTTGTTTTGGTTAAAGGCGTGATTATATGTATGTATGTATGAATTAAATGGTTAAAATTACATAAGAAGTTTAAAAAAGATTCACACAAAGTTACCCCGCATTAGACTACATACACTACATTTCAAAACTTGTAGTATGAAAAAAAATATGAGTATCATGATACCAAATGCTTTCTCGGAGATCTAACTTACTACCGGGCAAACGAGATCATTCATTACTGGGTCAGTTTTGCATCTGCAAAAGGTGAAACGCAGTTATGCTACAAGCTATGTACCTATCTTGCTAGGTCACATGACCTTATTCGGGTGAGGAACTTGATTATGCAGTCGGACTAAATGGTCCCTTAGCTGGTCACTCGTCAGCATCACTCTCGGCAACCAAGACATTAAACAAGTCAAGGTTAGCGTCTGAATAATTGCCTCCTTCGTCTAAGTCCACAAGTCCGCCTTTAACAGTCTTACTGCCTACTTATTGATTGACGTGCTTCTGAAGGAAATAGGCGTTTTTCGACTAGACGGCACGGCGACGACAACGGCGACGGCACGGCACCGTCTACGGTACCGTGGAAGATATAATCTATGAAAATCAATTAAACTATATGGAACGCTTTTCCACTTGCCGGCACGGCAACGGCATAGCATTAATTTCGACCGGTACCGTCGCCGGCCTGCCAAACTGCATGTGTTTTGTATTTGTATGAAGCATGCGTGTGTCTGTGTGTATGTGTCTGCGCTTAGATTGGAACAAGGTGGACGTTATCGGAACGTTGCCGTGCCGTCTAGTGGAAAAACAGAGCCACGGCATCGTGACGGCACCGTTGCCATGCCGTTGCCGTACCGACAAGTGAAAAAACGCCCGATTGCTTTTCGCCTTAAGCTAGCTAGCCCTACTCCCACTCAAACGAATTTATAAGCTCAAGGTTGCCACGGTAAATAATTTATTATTTTATAGTAAAACTGTTCAACAACTCGGTCAAGAGACGGTCAAGAGTCTGGTCAAAAGGACACAGCTTTCGAAACAATTATCGATTTCAATTTGTGTTAGGTACGGTTAGATTTTATTATGATTTGATTATAAATTACTTACACTAGTACACTCATACATGTGCATGAGTGTAACTTCTTCACGCTTTAACAGTTTCATGGATCTGGATTAAAATTAATGCACAGACAGAATATTATGGCCATGCTAAAACTTATCCTACTTTAGTGTAAGGCTTGTATTTATAAAGCAATCTCAAGACTGAGAGCAATATTAAGTATGGATCTGACAGGCCATTTTGTACTGAAATGACATTTCTGATACGAACTCAATATAGCTGTCAATCTTAAGTGTTGTTTATCGATACGGGCCTAAGATCAAATGGATACACACAGACTATTTATAAATATCAGTACTGACTATATGTGTTGCGTAGAGATCGGATTTACAATAAATTTTCATCACTGTAGAGTTAACATTTACTGACCTGGCCAAATCAGAAAAAAAAACTAGCGTCATTTTTGTTTAATTTTATTTTTATTAAAATAAGTTTTTACGAGACGCATAGTGAGCCTGAATCAACAATGTTAGTAGAAAAGACCAGACTATCTACTGTATCCACTCATGATGTGGGTGTGTACTTTATTTTATCATCTTGAGACGAGAATTTCCACTGCACGATAAAATATTATACGACAAATAATAAAAGCTGAGGGGTAAGCAGCTTTTACATCCGGGATGTGTAGTCCCCGAGATAATATCAAGAAACTATGTGAACAACGTGTGTAGTAATAACGTGTAGTGACAGGGGAACGCATTGAAAACTGAAGGAGAAAAATGAAGAGTCATGACTCTGATCGATTCAGACACATATCGTTAAGAAAAAAATAACTAAAACTATCCACACAATCTAAAAACATTTTGAACAAACGTCTTATCCCTGACGATAGAGGCTAAAAAGCCGTTTTCACCGAATTTTGACAAATGAGGATTTTTGGTGGCCATTTCAGGTGTTTTTGTAGAGTCTATGACATGCCATAACTACTTACAGATCGATTTTCGTACAGTTGTCAGCGGCGCTGTTGTCAAATAAAGAGTCAAATGGCAACCGTTATTTTGTAGTTCTCAAATTGTCGCCTGAACAAAAATCGCGGCCGATCTGTAATTACATTCAGATCTCTTTATTGGCTTTTACAAATTCCCGGAAAAAGAGGAATTTACGGTGCGTTTACGTACCATATCATTTTAAGCACATTCAGCATGAAAGTCTTTATTTGTTTACCAACTACTTTCCTAAAGAACGAATTTTCAGTTTCCCAATTACTCATATTCATTTCATTCTATACTACCTACGAATATACTACGCGCAGACAAGTCTGTCTCAACGGAAAGTTATGCCAGCACTCACAACCGAAACTCTTCCTGCCTCAAATATGCAGGTATCCTAAAACGTGGCAACTTCAGTATTATACTCGCGACACACGAGTTGTGTTTCAAGTCAATAACGAAGTTATTTGCAGGCAAACTCAAAAGCGAAATCACCAAAGGGTGGATCTGGATAGAAACCAAATATATCCTCGTTAAAAGTTAGACCGGGGAGTACCAGTCTGTTTTCACAGTTTTATTTTAATTAGTAACAGCGCGCTCCCTAATAGGCGGATTTGGTCCAACGGGGCTATTCATTGAGGGCTACTGTGCAGAAAAAAAATATTGATGCATTTTCGGCGGCGCGTCCGAAATATTGACGAGGATGCTTTTTACTTTATTTCAATTTAATATTCGTTCCAAAGCGCGTACACAAAATGACATGCAAAAGCTTTAATACTTTGAACAACAAAACCTCGAAACAGAATAACTCTGTCATCGGATTTTACTTTTCTCGTGTTGTATATTTTCGGCAACAAAATCTCTCTGGCAGGATAAATTTCCACATCCCAGCGGCCAAGGGTGCTTGGTACCTGGCCTCGATGACTTTTCATTTTCACCGTTTTCCAATTTCACCAGGCTCGTCCTCTGCCGTCCGCTCTTGTGATTTGTGAATACGCTGAAAACAATTGACTGTTGCTGCCCTGCTGCATTTTACACAATGTTTGCACTTTGAACAATGGATCGCTGAAGTGAAAGAAATGGCGTACCATGAAGTAATCGTTTATTCAAGGAAATGTTATCGCAATATGAACGCACTCCCAAACAAAGCATCATTTTGCTAATCTAAGAATCCGATACACAAAGAAGTTTTTATGTTTGTAATGTGGAAAGAGGAACCGATACATACAGCAATAGTATGAAAATAAACACGCGCCATAAAAGCAAAGTGCAGGAATAAAACTCGGTTAATGTTGCTACACAAAACTTTGAACAACGAGAGCGAGCAAAGAACTCGGAAGCAAACAACGGAGACGGCATTGCGAGCCATTAATCCGAACGATCCCGGCAGAGATTAGTGCTTCAGCTATTGACCCACACCCCGCACCGCCGCCCTCACACGTAGAAAACATTTTCCCGTCATTGTCTGTGCAGGAAGCAAAAGAGGAGTCGCGATTGACATCGTGGCCCTAACGCGCCAGTGCAGGGCTGCGGGCCCCCCGCCACACGCCCTCGTTGCAATTTTTTCCTTTTGTTTGATCCAGATGATGCTCACGACACGAGAAAAGTATCCAATCCAACTTGGCAAATAGTGTTGCAGTACTAATAATCTCGCTCCAAGACTGTACCCACGATGGTATCGTTCCATAACATCGTCGTTCTCACGTGCTCCCCTTCCTCATACAGATAATGAGTCTTAACAGTTAATTGTCTTTTGTTATTTTTCTCGTTAAGATCAATCTTGACTTGAAATGTCAAATGTTATTATTACTAAGAAATCGTGCTTCCTATACGTAATTGAGCATGATTTGCGTGGGAAAGCGAAAAGTTGACTGCTACTTGTGACTTTTTTAAGAGGTGTTTATTACATAAATTTTCTGAACGTCTCTTTAAATGACTCACAGGTTGTTAAGTGTCATTCACCTGTAAATTTGTTGTCATTATGCGTACAAAAAGTTTAATAACAAGGAGACGTTTCTAGGAAGGGATTTTAGTGTACATTCGAGGAAAGTTGGAGCGTAACAACTGGCAATTACAGGGTTGTTAGTGGTGGCGTTGGGACTACTGGTTGATTTACACTTGAATCCGAACTGTGTAGTCATTTGTGGTCACAAGCGCTCTGCGGCCGCCGGTCCCCAATCGTGGTTATAGTTTGAGGCAATCAACTTGAATGACACAATCCATGCATTGAAAATTCTTCCCTAAATCCAAGCATGTCAATATAAATTTTAGATTGGGAACATTTCTTAAACTTCTTCAAGAAGATTGTCCTTTAGTGTACGCCTTGTACGTGTAAATTTGGTTCGAAAATTGGATCTGGTTTTATTATATTCGTATCGATGTGATGATGTGAAAAGCCAGCGGAGCGTGACTCTGGAAGATATTGCTATGGATAATTTTAACGAGATTGAGGTATCTGGCGCAGCCAGTAGGATATTTTTACGGAATGTATTTTTCCAATCACTTCTACTACTTTATTTTTTAAAAGTTTTGAGCATAATTACCACAACAGCTTAATTTTGCATCGTGTTTAGATGTAACTTCCATGCATGGCCTGGGAGCGAGAGGAAAACATAGAATGTGCCAGCTGCATTTCCTCCCGGGCACGCTGTAAAAACCAGCTAAGGGATACGAGGTTTTCAGTAAATTTAGGCGATGAGCTGACAATCTGTCACTACAGCAATATACCTACAAATCTATCTTAAATAACCCTCAAAACTTTGTCAGACGTGGCTGACGGACGTTTGTTTGGGTCGATTGCGCTCTGCCTACCCTATTGAGGATAAAGGCGTGATTATATTTATGTATGTATATGTTTAGATGTATATAGTTACTATGAATCTAGCTGGTATAAAACTTTTTTATATCCCAAATTATTATCAATACGACTAATATAATGTTCTCCATTAGGTGCGAAAGAAGGTGTAAACTCTTGCGTCGCCGGTGTCACCCATAGAGAATGCTTGCTGTCATCCGGCGACGCGACGTGTCATCAAATATGCGTAAGCGCGTGTTGGCATGCGTACGCGCCAGTCGTGCGCGTGGGCACCTACCCATTATACTATGAATATAGCTGGTAAAAGGATTTTTTATATTCCAAATTATTTTATCGTTTGTTATATTTTTAACCCAACGCCTAGAAAATTTGGTTCGATTTTGTTGAAAACATTTTAAACACATTTGTCGTCGTCTGAATTCAAATTGGTACTATTTCAATTCAATTCTTGATGCAATGACATCGTCGAGCCTTTCGGCTTAGCTGAAAATCCGATGTGGATTGCGAGCGAGAGGTGTCGCTCGGGAGCAAATTAGGATAGGTATCCCGAAAGCTGAAGAGAATTTAGAGATATATGTACCAAGTACCTATGCCATGTTTGGTTTTGATTAATCATGGCAATCCTGAAATGCGACCATTCAATAACATTAATCACTAAAATGTATCGAAATTTGAGTTCTCAATTCCAATGTATCATTGGAATAATTTCGGAAATTCTACACATTGGGATTGTATGTAATGCATGCACACAGCTTTATTAATAGCTGTATAACGTTTGATCAACGGAACGTGAATATTTTGACCGATTGGACGCATGAGCGCATGGCTTTATGTCCTTTATGTCAGTGCACTAAACAAGTGCGCTACATGCAAAGTACGTGTTTCAATCGAAAATATTCCGCTCCATTGCTACGTTTTTTAAAAACCGCAAACAAACATACGGATCAAAGCTGCCGCAACAGCATCTATGCTAACTACACACTAATATTATAAAGTGAAAAATATTGTATGTAAGTTTGTTACGAATAACCTCAAATACTAATGAACCGATTTCAACCTAGAAACAACATGGTTTTTTTTTTATCTTTATTTAAATAGTTTAGTCACAAAGAGCAACTATGACACGCTATACAGCCTCAAAAAGCAAAAGAGTAGGCTTGACTTTAAAACATGTTTCAACCTTGTCTCAATTTCAAGCCCACCCGTACAAGTTTATAAAGTGCTTTGGCTTCATTTGATAAAGGAAAGGCCAAAACACTATTGCATCCACCAACATCTCTAAATGTTTCAAACATCATTTGAAGATTAAACTTATCTGATCCGTTTCGGACACACTCCATCATGATATGGTATACATCCTCAATAATATTACATTCTGAACAATTGGGGGACTCAGATTTAGGCATCATAAATGCAAATTTGTTTAAAGGAATAAACATGGAATTGTTCTTACTACGAAAAAATATCTACTTAGAGGCTTGGAAACTAACTAGTTTGAGGGCGTATCAGAAATGTAATTTCAATACAATATGGCCTGCCGAAACCATACCTAATATTGCTCTCAATCTTGAGAAATATGGATTTGACAGGCCTGTTTGTACTGAAATGACATTTCTGATACGAACTCAAACTCACTGTTAGTCATAAGCGCTGATTGTAAATACGGCCCTTAGTAACAAACAAAAGCTAATGAGCCTACACTGATCAGCTACTAAATAATATTGAATACCTACTAACTTGATGAGCAAGAAAATATCTGAATCTTCACGATTAAAACTCAAGGTAATGTGAAGTATCAAAACATTGCTAAATTGCTCATTAAAAATTTAAACAAGATTAAATGACTCGCTGAATACGAAACAATCCTCAACAATGACAAGAGATAAACGCGTTTCGCCGGTTTCAAAGACAAAGCCTGCGTTTTAGAGAGGCGCAAATAATTTAACTCGATAATAATAATCTTCTTAGAATAGACGATTATATTGTAAACGTCGAGCGACTCAATTTCGGAGTTATTATTGAGACGGAATTCGAGACTGAATGATATCGGTAATGCGTTTTCCCATTAAATTCAAATGATCTCACTGAAATTTTATAAAGCCATAAATCGCACGCACTCGTTGAGTAAAGTAGGGTAGGCTCGCCCGATGTATGGAAAGAACAGGAATAAATTAATCAAAGAGGCCATATCTCGGCGGACGAATGTTGTAAAGTTTGCTCAACAGAAACCGCACTTTTCGCGCTTCCAGACCGTTAAAAGTGTTCGTCTCGCTCACGTAGCAGAAATACTCCGATAAAGAGCTATCAAGTCAAGAAATTCCTCACAAATTGTACGTCCATTTTGTTACAAATTCAGCCGGGTTTCATTTAACATTTTCCCCCATTCATCTTATGCCCTGCCAAGCATTGCGGTAAATTCAACTTGTAAAATAAATGATGAAAGCTTCTTTACATTTCTGAATTGAATTCGGCCAAACGCCAACATATCAACTCCTTACCGAAGAGTACACGGGGAGTATTACATACTTGAAATAAAGTTAACAGATTACTTGGATCCGAGCACCGTGTTGGATTCGAGCCAAAAATGGAGTTGCGAATTGCTTGCGAATGATATAACACCAGGGACATACGTTGAGCGCAACTTTAAATGCTGCAACACACAGGCATCACTTACTGCGCACAAGGTTGCGCTCAACACACTGTCAATGCATTTTGCATTTGCCTACAACACACATGCGTCGCCTTACGCGCTACGCGCATAGTGATGAACTCTACGTCGGCTCATCCCACTGCCAGTACGCGCACGTACCGCGTAAGGTGACGCACGTGTGTTGTAGGCAATGCAAAAACCATTAACAGCGTGTTGAGCGCAAACTTGCGTACAGTAAATGACGCCTGTATGTAGCTGCACTTAAATGAAGAAATTGCAGAGACTTTTTTGAGGTAAATTTGCTGAGTATTTTCCGTAAGAGCAACACATAATTACAGAATCTCAGAAGGCTTCAGTTAAACGGTGCTGACTCAGAGATAATCTGTTGCGAAAGAGGTTCGGTCGCTTCAGTGAAGAAGTTAAAGCTTGCTTCTTTTTTTGAAAAATTAGTAGGTGCATTTATTATTATGAGTGATTCCTTTGGTCTCAAATTACGGCAGGTAGCCTGCGGGCACAGCGGCGCGGCAATCAGTAGACCGGAGGCCTGCCTGCGCCCGCGCCGCTCATGTGAAGGCTCACCTCTGTACACTATAGCCTCAGGACCCGCCCACCGTTTAACATTTTTCGACTCGCCTGGGAATTAATACTAGTTCGTTGTATTGTTTATTATTATAGAGCCGGGAACACCAATTATATTGTCATTATATTTCGACCGTCGAATATTTCGGGGTCTCATTGTATTCTTATTGGATACTTACGGGTCAATGGCTTTCATAATACAGCTTATATTTGAACTTGAATAATGTTTTTTAATCTACGTTTAAAATCTCAATTTATCGCATCCACCGCTCATTTTTTTCAAATAAGATTAGAATTTTGGCGATTTGGAACAAAACACTCATGTAACTTTGTCTCAGCCCATATTACAGAATGACCGGTAAAGAAGCAGTTTAAACTTACATTGCTTCTTTTAACGCTCTTAGTCCAGCTTGGAAGTAATTAAAAGCAAAATGTCCTTTACATAAAACCTTACAGATTATTTTCTTTTATGTAACATAATATTCTACACAGTGCATATTCATTTGATCCCGGAAGTCATACGACTGAGGAAGAGGAAGCTGCTCTCGCCTTTTTGTGCGATGTTAGTATGAGGTTTAATTAAAAAGTTGCAGTTATCGTATAAGGAGCGGTGCTTAGCTGCGACGGGATGACGGCCAGGGTTGCCAGTATTTACAGAATTCTTGCACAACTGAGTTTCTTTATTAAACATGTAATCTACCAAGAGAGAATCTATTTAACTTGTAAACCACATGATGAATGGTAAAACAAACGTCGACATATTAGATAATATTAGATATTAAAAGATATAACCGTTTTAGAAACTTGCCAGGATCGATTGTAAACCGCGCATAATATAATTACGTATTTGGTAGAGATCTAAATACATGAAAACTTAAAAGAGGCTACAATGTATACCATTAAGAATGACTGAACAATTTAATTGTTTATTTTTTACTATAGATGTTCTAGTAATTCGAGTAAAAAGAGGATGAAATAGGTAAAAAAATCTGCAATCTCTACAATACCTGAAATAAATGAACGATACTGCTGGTCTAGATGAAGTCCTCCTTGGACTAGATCTAGTCTAGTGGGTTAAAAGTGGCGTTGTTCATTAGACACTACACTTGTCTGGCAACACAGACGGGGTTGGCGAGCTGGCAAGGCCCGGCGCCGCTAAATAGGATTTTAATAATGCCATGCCCTCGCGCCGAGCGCATTAAGATAATAATATGAGCATGTACGGGCGCCTGGTGCCTGATGCATGCACTCACGACTATTACGCTGTTATTCCATCTTTTCTCCATGCTGGACCGGGAGTGAAAGAAAAATATAGAATGTGCCAGCTGCATTTCCTCCCGGGCATGCTGTAAAAACCAGCTAAGATATCAAAGGATTTCAGTTTATTGCAATTTATACGATGGGCTGACAACCTGTCACTACATCAATATACCCACAAATCAATCTTAAATAATCCTCAAAACTTTGACAGAGGTGGCGGAATGACCTTTGTTTAGGGCGGTTACGCTCTGCCTACCCCATTAGGGACAATGGCGTGATTATATATATATGTATGTAATCCATCTTCAAACCTGACAAGTTCTTAGACTTATTTAGTCCGAGCTAAATATCTGCCCAAGGAGGTCATTTCTAAGTAATAAATGTAATGTAGAGTCAGTCCCGAAAACTGAAACGGGTTGCTTAGTCAAGTCAGAAACTGAATTACTGAAACTCTGATGAAAAAATAAAAAATACGGCTTCTCCATAACAATTGTCTGATCGAAATGTTCATTTCGTATTGGGAATTGTTTCTGTTTCCATGAATTTCTTTGAGCAAGCCGTACAGTTTTGCTAGCAACCCCTGTACATACAAGAACACCCTTCATAACTAGTAGGGAAGATTTTCCACCGCGACTACTTTTACATAATGAACTTTCAAACTCAACGAGAATATAAAGTTAGAAGATGTTTACTAAGACTGAAGTCGGGACACATTCACGATTAACATATTCATCGTGTTCAGGGGGGTGGGGCATCTTCACCTGTGAGTGAGCGACTAACGACGAACCCTCTGAAACTTTGTTTTGCCCACGCCGCACTCGCTTTGTGAATTAAAACCGGCGTGCTTCTCGCACTAAAACGGCTCTTAATGAATCGAGGATCGGCGCAAATTCGTCTAAATTTCCGCAACAATGAACAGAACGGCAGGCGTCGCTCCGCCGACTGTGCGCTACTCATCCACCCGCATAACGAGAGGTTAAATTAAATAACAACCAAACCTTGAGCTTCCCTGGAGTAGGGTAACCGTGAAGCTCAACCTCTACTTCGATACGTATTGGAAGTTTCTGACCGCAAAGCCGTTTGTGACAACTTTCCGCGGCAGGTTAGGGAAACGACAAGGTTCCTTGCCTTCTGTTTTGTTCTGGTATGAAAACTTCGACTTCGAAAACAAATGATGTAGTTATGTTTTGACATTCTAAAGGGCGTCAACTGAATTTACCCATGTCATTTGTGCGCGTAGAATTGCGATACGGTTTACCCCACGTCAAACTAAAAATGTTAGCTTTAGCAGCCGTCCAGAATTGAGACCTATTTAATGATAAATATAGAGTAGGTGCAAATGTCGTGAGAAACTATGGTAGTTTTCAATGAAATAACAACCAAACTTTGAACTTTCCCAGAGTAGGGTAGCTTCACTGAAGCTGCTGTACGTGCTACGTACATCGATAGGATAGCTATTGAAAGTTTCTGACCGCAAAGCTGCTTGTGACGGCTCACCGCGGCAGGTAGGAGAAACGACTTACGGTTTCTTGCCTTCTGTTTAGTTCAGGTAACTAAAGTTAGAACAAGAAAGATCTGCTTAATGGAAACTACGACGTCCAAAACAAATTGAGTCAAGTTGAGATGTCGTGAAAAGCCAAGAGAAGCTTTTCAATATGCTACTGCAAACGCTTGGAGTAATGTATTACTAACTGGAAATCTGTGTCTGTAAAAACATGAGCCAATCAACAACATTCAAATAAATATGTGGTAGATGTTGATGTCCTATCTCCCGCATATTGAAGGATGACAATAGCGTCACTCCAAAAATGTCATCCGTACAGACGATTATTGGAACGGCAGCGCTTTGGTGGACACGATTCAATCTGGTAATCGGAAATGGGCATTGTGCAACAAAGGCTCTATTGTGTCCTCCCGCGCCCGCGCCGCACCGCGCCCCGCGTCCTCGAATATTCATACTGAACTGATGATACACCTCGCATACAGATTCCGACATGTCCGTCAGACCGTCACAGTATTAGGCGAACACATACCCGCACACACAATTACCATAATACACAGGTATTTCTGATGCCCAAGCGAAGAATTTTAAGATCTACCGTAGCTATACAAATGCCGATTTAAAAATCGCAATTACTGAAGGATCTACGTCAACAGAATTTTAATGTTCCCGCCTATGGAAGGCGCAAAATTATGCGCATTAATTTTCAAATCTATTGGATAAAAATCTGAAGATCTTTTTGTATTGAATGCGGAAATGAAGATTGTCGGAATATCTTCACGATCGGAGGACAAAGAGTTTTTGGATGAGGAAGATCTTGAGGGTCCAAGTGGACCGCGATTTACAAATCTCCTTCGAGGACAAGCGCCCACTTGACCCTCTCGAAGGAGCTAGCCCTATCCCTTAAGATCCTGACTTTCTTTAATCAAAACTGTGAATTGAAGTGTCGTATTCGGAGACTCGAAGGGATGACTGAGAACAGGATTTATTATTATTGATTCGATGCTTGATTTCTCTTTGTGTTGCAGGCTATTGTTGTTTGTGTAGATCTAAAAATGCTGTTTGATAATTTAAGAAAGAGTTTATCATATTTAATGGAAAACGATAAGTAATTGTAGCATCAAGTAAATAAATACATACTCGTACATATCAAAAAAATTAAATAGGGCTCATTGATATGATTTTTAGCTGAGCTCTAGAGCAAAAACAAGAAATTGACAACTTCCCCAGACCGCCTCTACGAAAACCGCCTTCTTCCTTATAAAAAGAATAAAAACTAGGTATTTGAGAGATACATCCAGTAGTAGTACATAACAACAAACCAGTCTAGGTCTAGAAACAAAACCCTACAATGAAACAAAACCACCCCATAATTCCCATTTGATATTCAGGAGATAGTTAAAATTTTGCCTTACATAATGTAATTTAACTATTATATGGCTTTGTTAAATAGAAGAAGAGAAAAGTGATAATATTGTTGCAGCACATGAAATCTGATAAGTAACTTTTACTCAATCAAATTCTAAAATCTTCCCTACCCTACCCTACCCTACCCCGTAAGGGATAAAGGCGTGATTTTATGTATGTATGTATGTATGTCTTCAAAATTGCCTGAAAGAAAATATCGGCATTAGGAAAAAAATGAGTATTATCACTCTGTTGATGCGACTTCATCTTCTTCAGATGATAAGTCAAATTGCGTAAAAATACGTTTGATTAAAGATAGTATCCAACTTCTGACACATACTGAAGAAGATCAAATTGAGTCAAACGAAATAAATTGATGAAATTTTATGAAAATTGTCCCACGTAATTAAATAATATAGCAGAAGTTCTTTAGTGAAGGTATTGAATAGAAGAAGGTATAGTTCCGTAAACAGTGAATTAGATGCCAAGGTGAGGTTCCCTGGTGAGTGCGATTGGATGCACGGCGGCGCGCGGGCATTCAACTCGCCGGCCTCACGGGCCCGTGCCGCCGTGCGCCGGCGCAGCGTGCTGCGTGCTGCCTGTGCACAATCATATCCACCACATTCTGTATTCCTGGTACCGAACGTCAAGTGTCTTGTCGAAGATTCCAATTACGAATTCGGTTTAATTCAATATTTCAGACTACTTTATGGCATTAAAGCTGCACCAAACTAGAACGTTTCTAAAATAGGAAAAGAAGACTGAGTCTACGTCTAATTCAATTGAAAAGCGTGAAGACTTCTCAAATAATTATTGCGCCCTGATTCCCACACTAATTATAATAGTTAACTCGATGTGCTCTCTATCATATCATAACATCTCCAACGACAAAAAAAGCCAATAAGACCATGGGAACTTCGTTGTATTACTTACGGTAACTGAACAAGACAGCCAAAACTCAGCAACGTTCACTACAATCCATGCGGGTCCAAGTTAGTGTACATCGTCAGTGAGCAAGACAATTTTTGCACTTAAATCGTACTTAACGACATGCTGACCAATCGGGCCGGTATTTATACACTTCACGTCACTTTCCAAGTTCACATTTTATGAATAAAACTTAAGTCAAGGTGTTGGGGAAGTAAAGTTAGCGGTAAGGGGGACACAACAAGTGTTAATAAACAATGGGGTTGTTTCGCGGGAGTATGCAAGTTGCGCGGGCGGCGTGCCACCTGTCACCGCGGCTAACACGACTCTACTGCCGCCGGCTGCCGGTCCCGCTTCCAACTCTCTACACCACTTCGAATCTCATTGCCCCAAACGACTATCCCGTATATGCGCAGTACATCAACGCTTGCTTCACTGCCTCTCTCCGTTTTACATTCAAACTTGGCAATGTAGAGCGTTTTGCTCTGTTACGTCGTGTACAAAACTTGTTCTACGCTCGGTACGAAGGTTTAAAAGCTCGCTCCAAAGTTTGCTACGACTACAGCGCAGTCTGGCGACTTGTTAAGGAAACGTTACAACGCCATCTGTTTGAATCAAAGGGAAGTAAGTTTAACGCCTTGCGTGCTACGCCTCTTGTTGTAGTTAAGTTGCTAAGTGCTACGCCAAGACAAGAGCGTAAAGCTACGCTAGTTTACCGAAAGATGGCTGATGTGAATATCATAAGTTCGGTATAGTTCAGTTTTAGCATACATACATATTGTTACGCCTTTTTCCCTAATGGGGCGTAAACGACCTAAATAAAGTCGCCACGTCTGACAAAGTTTTAAGGGGTTATTTAAGATAGATTTGTAGGTATATTTATAGGTATACTGTGTAGTGACAGGTTGTCAGCCCATTGCCTAAATTGCAATATACTGAAACCTTCTGATCCCTCAGCTGATTTTTACAGCATGCGTGGGAGGAAATGCAGCTGGCACATTTTATGTTTTTCTCTCGCTCCCAGTCCAGCAAAGAAAAAGTCGGTTTCGGTTTTAAACTCATATGAAACTCGCTGAAAATTTGTATAATAGTTTTTTGAGAACATAACATAATTTTCTGTTGAAATAAAAATAAAGCTTCTAAACATAAAGGGAAATACTAATATTTAATTATGCTGCTATTGGTTATAATAATAATGGTCTAGTAGTAATATTTGTACACTTATTTACAACGAAACAGCAATAAATACGAGCATTACCTTATCTTAGTATATGTAGAGTACCTTTTTACTTTCTTCAATTGAGGGCATAGTAACTCCACGATTAGGACTTATAAATATAAAGAGTTAATAATAAAATATTGTGAATCATTCCATGGATTATATTTGAACATTTTGTGTTAGTCACAGCCTGTTAGGCTACGTTATTAATATTCTAAAGGCAATCCCTATTCGTGGGACAAGACCCTATGACAAATTATGAGTCACCAGTTCACCACGACTGCCAAGCAAACGCGAACGTGATGTAATTTTTTTACTTCAAAGTAGTAGAGAAGGCTTAATTGACACTCTTCTATAAAATTGAGAAAAAGAAATTCAATTGATACAAAAATAAAACATGAAGATTTCATAGTTTAAAACCATAACAGCTATAGGAAATTGACGTAAATTTATATGCAAGATATCTTGACGTAAAAATAAGCTATTGTCACATTTATGAGACACATATTTATGTACACTTAAAATGTGCATTATGTTGGAGCTAAAAAATATAAATTTATTCTTAGGTAAACTAAAATGGCTGCTAATCATAATCACTTCACTCCCATCATATAACTTTACTTTTGGTCACTCCTTCAAGGCTCAATTTCTCACGAGTTTACCCTGCCTGTCATAAAATTAAAAATGGGCTATAAATATTATAAACATGGCTAAGCCTACACCAACAAAAACATAACATACGCCACAATGCGTAAAGAAATTGAAACTGACAAGTTTGAAAAGTACAAGCTTGCAACGTGTGTGGCCTTTTCTTTTGTTTATTTGACCAGTTAAAAGTATTTCAAAAGGCGGGTAATTATTCGTGGTGTAAGATTACGCAAGGGCTAAGAGTACGCGAAAGTCTCGAACAATGGGAGGCAATATCCTTTCTGGTCCAGAAACTGCGTCCGGCCTAGATGTGCGCGTCGGCCGTCGCAAGCGCACTAGTGAAAGCTACCATTGTTTAGGTGACATACGGTACTGGCAATCGCGACAGGCCTTGTGTAATATACCTATAAGACATTTCTGGTTTCGGTTTTATGGAAAAAAATACAGATTTTGTGCCTCACACTACTATCGAGCACAGTGGAAATTAATTTACGGAATTCGAAAAAATATTGTCGCTGTGCAAAAAGGTTAGGCTAGAGGACAGGGCAAACACTTAGCATTAGTAAAGTAAGTCAAATTTGTAATGCGATCTCAAGATTGACAGAAATATTAAGTATAGATTTGACAGGTCATTTTGTACTAAAATGACATTTCTGATACGAGCTCAAACTCGCTGTCAGTCTCAAGAGCTGATAGTAAATAGTCTTTGTTTTCGTCTCAAATTGTAGCTGTCTAAATTGTCTACAGAAGGATATCTTATTTTTTATCATTCGGTGTAAAACGTGTTCCTTATTTGAAATATCTCTGAAATTTTCTCTTATTTGAAGTTTTGCTGCTATTCCTAATATGCATTTTATGCCTTTCTCATTCAATCTTCTCATAGGTCAGTACACTTCTCAAAAATACCAGTACTACTTATAACCCATCAGCAAGCCATCAGTCATTGCCCTTTTAAGTACTATTAAGTACTGTGTCATCATATGTCTCATCAAGTCATATCATGACACAAATAAACAAGTTTCAATCAAAACGGCTTCATTCGTTGCAATTGGCAATTATTCGAGAGACTTAGGATGGTGTTACTGATCTAGATTAGAGTAGACCACGCAACCTCTTCAAATTAAAGGAAAGTAAAACAATCTTTGCATCTATTTTTATTAACTGCAAAAGGGAATCTCATTTATATCATCCGTCGCAGAATTTGTACAATTTGTATTGCAAATTAACCATTTTTTTTTCATCGATTAAATACCGAATGTTTACTGCAGCAGTAGGTAACTGAAATCAGATAAATAAGACTGCGGACTAAGTATTTAAATATTTCCTATACTTCAGCACTACTATCTTCTCTTTACATTCTCCTCTACCCAAAGGTTGTCTGGAAAAGATCGCTTCCAGCGATAAGACCGCCTTGATGCACATTAATTTAAGTTTATTTTTGTTTTTCTTGTTTTTTGTGTACAATAAAGTGTTTTTTTTACTTTACTTTATTGCGGCTTTATCCAAACTCTACACTCCGACAATTGGAGTTACAAGCAATATAGGTCAACTTACGTTATCTACTCCAATTGGGTCTGTTATGGGTGTAATAAGAAACTGGCTCGAGCAAGGGTGTCGTTCTCTGTAATTTGTATAAGCAGTCTGATATTGATTTGCATCACATGCTGGAGTCACATTGCATTCCTTAAGTGGTTTTTAATGTCTTATTTTGCAGAAACTTATCATTTTAGGGGCGGTAGATGCTGTTCTTCTTACCAATTTAAGCTAGAGCTATGTTTAATCTTCCATGCTGGACTGGGAGTGAGAGAAAAACATAGAATGTGCCAGCTGCATTTCCTCCCGAGCATGCTGTAAAAACCAGCTAAGGGATCTGGTGGTTTCAGTATACATATTGTAATTCAGGCGATGGGCTGACAACCTGTCACTACAGCAATATACGTACAAATCTTTCTTGAATGGCCCTCAAGACTTTGTCAGACGCGGCGGAACCCCATTAGGGATAAAGGCGTGGTTATATGTATGTATGTTTAATGTAAAATACTAATTTATAAAATAAGGGTGACCACAAAATTGTAACTATTTTAAGCCACAATTAATATGATAACATTATGTTTTAACCTCAAGTGCTCCTGTTAACCGAGAATAAATTTAACACTTAAAAGTCAAATTATCAGGATTACAACATGTCAGATTTATTTTTTAAAAATCTTCATAAATAGTAAATAAGACTTTTCAAAAATTGAGACTAGAGCAAAAGGTTTAAGGAACTTAACTAGCCCACAACAGGTTTTGCATTATTCCTTCGGCTTACGCAGGTTATTTAAAATAATGGGTGAACACAATGTGCCATTACTTATATCCTTATTAAAATAATACGCAGTTTTTCCTTCTACATTCTTCAAAAACTTCAAGTGTGTGAAGATAGGAAAAATTTTCCCCACGATTGGTAACGGTACCTTGACAACTGGTGCTCATCCATGCGAGGAACTTCTCAGGTGGAAACCGTACACCATTGTCGAGGTTGATCTGCGCAGACGCCGACGCGGGAATTGTATGTGTAGGTAAATGTTATTAATTGTGGTTGATGTGGTGGTAACACCATTGTGAGTTTTTTGTTGTTATTCACTTATATATAATCATGTCTTTACCCCTAATGGGGTAGGCAGAGCATAAACGACCTAAACAAAGGTCGATTACGTCTGACAAAGCTTTGAGGGTTATTTAAGATAGATTTGTAGGTATATTGCTGTAGTTACAGGTTGTCAGCCTATCGCCTTAACATCCTATTCACTACGCTTGAATTACGAATTTGAACCAGGATCATATGATGTTGTCAAACATTTTATCATATTAATTTGATCAATCCTTATTTTAGATCGCGCTAGCTAGAAACTAAAATCATAAACCAAGAGATTAATGTAGTTTCCTAAAAATATGTTTGTGTACTTTTAAGATCGTACCATTAATAATTTCATTTTGAATGCATGAGTGCATAGACAACAAGCACACATCAACATTAAGAGTCGTATTTATAAAACGATCAATATTAATTTGACAGGCCAAATTGAACTGAAATGACATTTCTGAAACGAACTCAAACTGGCTGTCAGTCTCAAGTACTGTTTATCGATACCGGCCATAAGACTTACCTGCATATTTCCATTATGGATCTATCATAAAACCAATCGATTTTGACATTTCAAGTCGTCATTTGTCTAATGTGTGTATGCCTATAGAAAGGTACTTATCGTCTTGAACTTTGATTTCTCTAAAGTTCAAATATAATTCGGATCACATACAGGTCAATCGATAAAATTATTCTCGCTCCGGGATGTGATGAAATTGTCGGGAAGTGTTGTCTTAAGTCGACATGATTCTTGAGGGCCATATCTTGCGTTTTTTTTTTATAAAATGGTAAAACAATCACCTATGCTTCAAAAATATTTATAGGAACTCACGGATTATAGGAAGCAAAGCAGATAACGGAATCGATTCTTGATTCGCCGGCTCAAACTAAAATTTAAATCTATTTGTCACTTTCAGACTAAAAACATTGGAAAAGGACAGATATTCTTTTTGGTTTTTGATTATAGTCGGGGGTTTTATGCGTTATCAATCATTTTTAGGCGCCATCATATGATATGGAGAATAAAATTGACAGAAATACTGGGGAAACGTGCAAAAGCGCGTCAAATTATAGCGCACAAAGTGTAAAACCATAGAGTGTAAATCGCATGCCCTTTTTAAATTTTATTATTTTGAAAGTGACAGATAGATTTTAATTTTAGTTTTAGCCGAAGGTATCTAGAATCACCCATTGTTTTGTACCAAAAAAAGGAAATAAGTTGGTACTATAAACATATGACATAAAGATTTTGTTTTTGGGTAATAAAAATTAAACAGCACTAGCTGATAAGTAGACACGTTCTGGGTAGTATAGGTATGATAAAAAACCCCTAATGAGTAATGGACAAATACCGTCAGTATGTAAATAAATTCTAATAAGTCGTGAAAAGACAATAGGAAAGTTTCCCAAGGGTTGTAAAGTCACCGGCTTCAATGGGTGTGCTGTTTCTCACGCAACCGTTTGCCGTAACGATGCTGCCGTGGTAATGGAAAACTCTTGTACCACCTTGAGAACATGTGCGATGAAACACTACTTAGCATTTTGTAATGGCGACGATCTCTCCACGCTCTTGTTGGCCTAGTAAACGATGCGAATTTGTAAGGCTTGTCGAAATGTGCAACGCTGCTTTGATATTTCACGCCTGTTCTATTCGTTTCATGTTTAGAAATAACCCGAACAAATATACTTAATCCGTCACGGTTTATGTTGAGATAAATGCGCCTGCAAAATGTAGCGAGAAATGAGTGTTCATGTCCTGCAGTTTGCTATTTTGTGGTTGTTAGGAAAACAACACACAGGCGTCACTTACTGTGCGCAAGGTTGCGCTCAACGCGCTGTCAATGCTTTGAGCGTAGCGATGAACTCTACGTCGGCACATCCCTCTGCCAGTAGAGCATAAGTTGACGCATGTGTGATGTAGGCAATGCAAAAAGCATTGACAGTATGTTGAGTGCAACCTTGTGCTCAGAAAGTGACGCCTGTGTGTTGCTGCCCTTATAGTAACTAGCAGCAAGATAAATAATTTGCTACGCACCCTTTTTTTCGTCACTTTTTGTTCATGTGTTATTTCAAATTGTCGATTTAGTTTTTGTAGAAAAACATAATTAGTCTAAAAGTTCTTTTTCATCAAAGTTTACATCTACGCCAAATACTGGTTTGCGTAACAAAAAAACCACAGCAATCAAAGTTGTTTTAACGAATGCTCTCGTTAATAATAGCAAATGGCTCTTAAGCCTAAACGACCCGGATCCTTAACTATGATATCATTCAGATTAAACTGATAGTACTTGACTGGTTTGAACCGTGAGATCTCTCCGTTTTAATTCCAAATTGCATCGTTGTTGTTATGATTTCTCAGGCACTTAAAATGATTCATATGCGTAGTGTGAGTTTTAATTTTATGAGTTTCGCATTGTAACAGAAAGTCACTTTATGTAGCTTTCGTATATGCTAATAAGTGATAATGATTTTTAGAGTTTTATACAACGAAACATTAATAAAAGTACCATAATAAATTGACTTGTCCAATCACAACGGTAATCTATTGAAGAATCTTTAAAAACTTTTGCAGTGCGCTGCGCTGCTGCGCTACAAAAACGTTCCACTATTAGTAAACGTCTTCACTACATAGTATAAAACAAAGTCGCTTTCTCTGTCCCTATATCCCTTTGTATGCTTAGATCTTTAAAACTACGCAACTGATTTTGATGCGGTTTCTTTTAATCGATAGAGTGATTCAAGAGGAAAGTTTATATGTATAATACATGCAGAATTTAGTAGAGAAACACTGATGATTTCCGTGCGAAGCCGGGGCGGGTCGCTAGTATAGTATATAGTATTTCCAACTCAGTTTTAGAATAAAGGTAAACGAAGTTTCATGTCGTTTTATTCAAAAACACATTTAAAATATAAATGAAACGTGTTGGCAAATAAGTTAAGTTACTTAAACTACTTTTTCATTATGTTGTCATATCTAATAGCTAAAACATGTTTTAGAAACAAGATCTTCGATTAAAAGACTTGAAACTTTGTTTACCTTTATTCTAAAACTGATTTGAAATTCTACTATAGATGCCTGCCTATAAACTATGTTGTATTGTATTGTGAAAATACCAACCTGTAGGTAATTCATCGCAAAACTCTGTTTTGCTTTTGTATCCACATCTCCATTATTCATCTTGATCGGACATTCCACTTTGACAGTTACCAGGCCAACTCGAGATGATCAAGATACCGCACCACATGCCGAAACATAAGACGACGTAAGTAAGATATTGACAAAACATGTTCGCCACAAAGGTCATGTAATGTAACAATGGCTAACCTTGGAGCGACGCTCTTCACCGAGCAGAACATGGCTTTTAAATAGACATTACGTATGGGCAAATAGTACAAAAGGTAGTCTCGCCGTGACTGGAAGAGCTAATTCGCAGGGCTTCAAGCGAGATAGGATTAATGTGATAACGTTATTAGGACGATTATTCTATCCTGTGTGGACAGTCTTTAATACTTACATACATACACTATCACGCCTGTATCCCTAATAGGGTAGGGAGAGTGTAAACGACTTAAACAAAAGTCGTTCTGACAAAGTTTTAAGACCTTTCGTTGACCGGTCGTTTACACTCTCCCTACCCTATAAGGGATACAGGCAAAGTTTTAGGTCGTTCTGGCAAAGTTTTGAGGGTTATTTAAGATAGTTTTTTATGTATTTTGCTGTAGGGACAGATTGTCAGCCCATAGCTTAAATTAGAATATACTAAAACCCTCGGATCCGTTAACTGGTTTTTACAGCACGCCCAGGAGGAAATGTAGCTGGCACATTCTATGTTTTTCTCTCGCTCCCAGGCCACAGTGGAAGTAATAAGTAATCTTAAGGAATCAAAGGGTACAGACTTGTGCCAGTCAGATGGAGATACGCTTTAATGGTATATGTTTGAACTGTAGTATGCAGTTGCGTACCAAGCCCATGACTCAGATATTTAAATCAGGACTATTTATTATTCCATGAGTTATTTGCAACAGAATACCTGTGTGTAAGTTTGTTCGTAAGTAGAGCAATGCGGTATTGTGTATAAATCCTTTGTAAGGATTGAGTTAAATACCGGGTGTAAGGGACAGCGTCCCTCTGACTGATATGCGTTGCTCAGTCAACGAAAATGAACAAGTATCAGCAGGATTTTTTCAGGAAGTGGAAAAAAATAGACCTTCCCATACAAAATGACCACCTCGATCATACAAGTTACCCCGTATAAGGGGTGTAAGGGACAGCGTCATGCAACTAAACAACTATCAGCAGGATTTTTTTCAGGAAGTGATAAAAAAATGGTCTTCTGTACAAATTGTCTGATCGAGCTGGTAATTTTGTATAGAAGGTCTAAATATTTTTTTTTGTCCCGTGAAAGAATTTTCCGTTAAAAGTTGTTCAATTTCGTTGACTGAGCAACCTCTAACAATTTGCGGGACGCTGTCCCTTACACCCGGTATAATTGAGTTATTTTAATTTTAGTTTCTGCTACGATCTTCCCGAAATTTGCTTGTTGTTTTTGACATCACTAATTTTGATTTATGTTTTCCTCATAAGCTAGTCCATCTGTACTAAGAATGCAAGGTTTTCTTTAAAATGTTTTGAGAGGGACGATTTATTTCTGTACATATAAAAAGAGTGGTAGAATATCTATTTATTTCATGCTAACCTGGCAGCGAGAGAAGAGCATAGAATGTTCCAGCTGCATTTCCTCCCGCGCAAGCTTTAGAAACCATTTAAGGGATCCGAGGGTTTCAGTATATTGTAATTTAGGTTCTGGGCTGACAACCTATCACTACAGCAATATACTTACAAATCTATCTTAAATAACTCTCAATACTTTGTCAGACGTGGCGGAAGGACCTTTTTTTAGGTCGTTTACGCGCCTACCGCATTAGGGATAAAGGCGAGATTATATTTATTTTATTTTATTACAAATAGGAACGTCAACATCAGTCAAATTTTGCATTCATGGGTACAAACAAAATAATAATACAATTCTAATTTGAGTGACAATTAGAGGTGTACACAACGTTCACTACAACAACACTAAACTAAACCTAAAATTAAAAACTTAAAACTATGTAAGTATTATTAAAAAATATTAATTAAGAATACACTAAACTAATTTAGTTGAGATCAATTGAGGTCAAGTGAGTAAAAGGTATTCATGATTATCGAAACAATACGTTTAAAATTATGAAGTATGTTGCTGCATAAATCTATACTATCGTTTTTACCACTAATTTCATTATAAGACATATACATTCGTGTTATAAGCGAATGAACACCTGTATGTATCATACTGTTAGCTTATATTGACAAATAAATGAATAAGAACATGTAGAGATTATCAAAACTCTTGTAAACATTTAATCTCTCTTTGGTTACTATAATCAGCGACATTCCCTTTAAAGGAGTGGCATCAGGCAAGCCTGTTCCCCGAACCGTGAGGTGCGTTGAGTGAGTCCCAACCGTTTATTTGACGTATCTTTTGTCAGATATGACATGTGTGGGCGTCCAAGTACTTTTCCAACTACCATGCTCTTTGTTTGACATCTCCACTGTTCTTACCATACCATTAATAAATCCAACTTTTTAAAATCACATATTTACTCAAACTCTTCTCTATATTTGGTTTTACCTTTATCGTTTCCTACGTTTTTGAGGAAGTTATTATTATTAAACAAAGGAAATCGTTAAAATAATTTAGCTTCGTTACACTTAGATCGGTGCTTAGATTTGAGATGTTATTATTAATGAAAACGAGCAACTATGTCATAAATATTGAGTACAACAATTGGCTGCGTGACTTGGCTTTTTGTTATCTGAATCATATAATCTTGATTCAAAAGTGGTCCAACTCTTAATGCTTTAATGCGATAGGAGTTTTGAAGGACTGTCATATTGTTATACCATTGTTGAGACTGCAATGCAATCTGTATGCTTGTTTGTCATAAAGCTAAGTGTAAAGCTTAATTACTTCATGAAGCTGCCAAGCCTATGTTCGTAGTTAATACTATTCTGTTTTTTTTTTAAAAAGTGATAATTGATACGAGACTTAGACTAGACATTCTAGATAGATAGATCTGAGTTGAATGTTTTACAATATATTAAACAATTTAAAAAAAGAATATACTGCTAAAGACTATCGCTACACCAAGCACAACCAGGCACACATATAATACCACCGTCGTTTGCTACCGTGTTTACATTCCAAGTTCGATTATGGCGGCCCCGGCTCCTGCGCGCACGCACCCGGCCGGAACACTGCGACCCGTCAAACAAATCTAAATTAAAACAAAAGCCACCGTACTGTACGACAAGGCTTTCAATGAACGCGGGTGGGGGCGCTGCATAGCATGGAGAACTGTCAAAAATGGCGTTGGCGGGGTTAGTTCCTTTAATTCACCACGTTCAATTAAAGCCTTATCTTATAGTACTGTATTTGCCTCTGGGTTCAATAACCTACAATACCTGCCTTTGTTCTTTTTTTTTTTGTTTTTAATCATTTCTAGATTCCCATGACAAAATAAAAAATATTCTAGTGTAGGTACATATTAAAACCAGATAAATAATTCTAAGCTATGTTAGGGTTCACACCGCATCTGTTCAAACTTAAACATTCTTACGAAAGAATTCACATATTTCTACTATTTCAACACCGTTAACAGTATCGTTCAAAGAGAAAATATATAATTATATTTGCTGTTAACTGACTATTAAATGATTTTTCGTTTACGCCCATATGAGAAACACATTACCAATTATTATGTGTTGAGTGTGCTGCAGGCAAGGGTTCAAAGCAACAAACAGCCCACATCAACGTCCGTGTTTTTAACCACAACAATATACAGCGTGATGATATAAATCTGAGCGTTATCGTCATGGGCACAACATTTTTTGGTCTTTTTACTTTTAACGTGGATTGTTTGATGGAATATCATGAAAGTAAATTAATGATGGAGGTAAGCTCTTGAAATGTAGAGCAGAGTGTTTTTAGTCTATCAGTTATATACACACATATATACATAACGCCTATATCCCTAGTGGGGCAGGCAGAGTGTAAACGACCTAAACACCAAAGGGCGTTCCGCCACGTCTGGCAAAATGTTGAGGGTTATTTAAGATAGATTTGTAGGTATACTGCTGTAGTGACAGGTTGTGCGCCCATCGCCTAAATTGCAGTATACTGAAACCTTCGGATATGAGGCCGATGGTGTAGTTGGATAGGGCCGCTGCCTCCTGAGCGGGAAGTCTTGGTTCGAATCCCACCACGTACCAATGTGATTTTCGATTTTAGAATTTCATATGTACGTTTATTCGGCGCTTTTTCCGTGCTTCGGAAGGCACGTTAAGCCGTTGCTCCCGGTTAATATCATTTAATACCGTAGATATTAGTATTTAAGTCATGTCAAAGGCGGCCAGTGCTAAGCATTGACGGCTTAAAAACTCTGACCTAATCTAGGATTGGGTCTGGTTTCCCTTCTGGGTTGCGGAGGTCAGATAGCAGTCGCTCTGTGTAAAAACCAGTGCCCTCGTTCAATCCCCTAGATTAGGTAGCCGACCCCGTAAGATACGGGATAAGGCTAGGGAGATGATGATGACTGAAACCTTCTGATCCCTTAGCTGTTTTTTAACTGCCTCCGTGGTCTAGTGGCTAGTGCCATGTACTCCTGATCCGGAGGTCCTGGGTTCGATTCCCAGGGGGTAAACACAAAGTTGATATGAGTATGACTGAAGTCTATAGTTTACTTTTACTTTATACATGTTTATTATTATATTTATATATGTTTTATTATATTTAAGTGGTATATGTTTTTACAATATTTACCCCAATACCATATTTTATAATCATACTTTCTTTTTATCTACCCTTCATACTTCTATTAATACCATTACATACATTGCAATTTGTTAATTTATTATATTTATTTTAATATCGATCAATATATTAAAGACACGACACAGAATTTGTTAGCAACTTTTAATTTAAATTTAATATCTACTTTTTTTGCGTAACTTTGGTACTGACAGAATATCAGTGTTGCTTAGAGTTGTACTCGTTCTACTCTCTGCAACAAAATGCTGAGTCAGTCCCTTTTCCCTGGGCAGTGCAGTTTACATTATTCTAATGTTATATTTTACAGTGTGATGTTTTTTGTAAGCTTTTACTGTTTCCTGGGAATAAAATATATTCTATTCTATATTTGAGAATTTATCACTTTGTGAATTTTTCCCCAGTTTGGTTAGGACATTGCAGGTTGAATCACCTGATTATCCGAAAATAAAAAGATTTCGTGCTTCGGAGGGCACGTTAAGCCGTCGGTAACGGTCGCTGTCTTTGATGTTGGTCGTTACTCAAACCAAGTCAGAGGCCTGATGGTTGTGCTACTAGGCGGTTTAAAAACTGACACCAGGGTTCATCGGGTCGATAGACTCGATACCCACTCGACAGAAGAAGAAGCTGTTTTTTATAGCATGCCCGGAAGGAAATGTAGCTGGCATATTCTATGTTTTTCTTACGCTCCCACTCCAGCATGGAAGACGAGTTATCAGTGATACAAATTGCGTAAATGACTCACATAAAACATTACTAATAGTACCTACATATTTTACACACAAAATATATTATTTCCTCAATGAGGTTAACCAAAGAGGATTATGTTCCGTGTTCACATGTTATTCATTAATTATGAATAACAATGAGACACTTTGGTACTCTTGTGTTAAGCTTCATCGTTTATCATCATTCTATGACAATTTCCTATTGAAAAGGTTCAATGATTTTTGTACACCGTTGTCCTAAGAACGTTTACACGACATATGACTTCAAATAAATTGTAGGTATATTTATATTGGTAACTCAAGTATTGTTAAATAAACTCAAGTTATTGCTAAATAAGGTTTCCCATGAGAACGGTGTATTTTCCCGCAGTAAAAAGTAGCTTATGTTACTCAATGTTGGTGAAAGAATTTTTGAAATCAGTCAAGCAGTTTTTGAGTTTATTCGTTACAAACATACATACACACACACACACACACAATTGCAAAAATTTTCCTCTTTATGATATTAGTGTAGATGTAAGTATTTACTAAGATTGACACTATAGTTAAGTAAATGGTCTGGAAAAATAAAAATTATAAATTAATTAGAATGATAGTATTAGGATGCTGTATTTTTTATGTAGAGCCTTAACGTCAGTTCAAATATTTAATAATTTGTCATATTTCACTTACAGTTACAAAACAAAAAGTACGTCTCTATTTATCTATCCAAAACTCGAAATTATTTTTTACTCAGAGTAAAGCTCTAAAAAGAAACCTCCTATACATGGGTGGTAGGTAGCGCACCTAGACCAACGTTTCGTTCGACACGCATTCTGAGACGCGTGGCTCGAGCGCGTGCGCAGGAAGCACGCGCCGCTAGCCGACCCGATCTATGTGGCTAAATAGAGGCCTTTACTGCTTACCAAAACCCCTATACAGTTCATACAGGTCAAGGAATGTTTAAAACCTCATAAATCTGTCTTAATTGGAATAGAACTCCATTTGGATACCAGACTATAAAAGGATTAAACAGAAATGCATTAATTGGTCGTGATCGTGACCAGATTTTTGTATCTTAAGCTTTATTTTGTAATGATTACTCACTTTGATTGAACTGAGTATTTAAATTACTCTTGTTAGAGCAGACTAGAAATGTGTATAAACAGCAGCCTTGCAGTCTCCGAGTGTAATATCGTGTGTGGGCTCTCGTCCTACACCTAAACGAACCTTGACTGTCTAATGCTGATTGAAAGTGCACGAACAAACCCGCTCATCAATTTAACTAATTGTGAAGTACTGGAGAGCAAAGCTTCCTTTTGAACAATTAACTGCGAAGAGGTATACAATAAAATACACAATGTAAGAAAGACTATAGAGCCCAAAGCCACTAGAGAATACGCAGAGTGGCAAGAATTTAAAGCAGGTTTTTGTAAGCGGCTGCTAAGAATCATTCATTCTTCACGCTTGAATGGTTTCTGTATGGGATAGAAATGGGTCCCCGGGGAGACGTTGCGCAGGTACACAAAATGCTGTCGCGATAAAAGCTTTTTTTGGGACCCTTCAACTTGTTCAAGTATACAAGTGGGGTGTACAAATGTAGAGACGATTCGAATTCAAATCGGCAAGTATAAAAGCAGCGATGCATAATAAATTCGAATGGAGAATTTGAATTATTGTTTTTAGACATATGCATTGGTCTACGTTATATCATACTAACTCGCTAGTTTTATCAACAAAGTGCGTAAATTGTAAGAAACATGTGCCATATTTACTGTTTAGTTTATCGCTTACTAGATTCCGGCCGTTTCCGTTGTTTCGAAACCGCGAGGAAATAGTATACCATCTCAGTAAACACAACCATTTGTTACATTTTTGTTTACCAAGCATTGTTTGCCAATTGCACCGACTTTATCATTGCCCTATTGCAACGTATAACTCCCCACGTTATAAGTTTAGTGCTCTGTCTTTGTCGTTCATGGGGTTTGTTATATGTCGTTTTCATTTCTGTACCCCATTGCCGTTGAACAGACAGACAGGCAGCCTAAACAATTTCTTGAGCGGCGGTCGTAATTTTGAGGTTATGTTAGTATTAATTCGACGTCGGCCGGCGGCGAACGTGTGCGCGGCTGGATATTCCCGCCTTTCTGTCGCGATCGATACTTTATGAAGTGCAGACTGCAGACATGTACTGTGATACGTGAATAATGATAGTTTTTAACCGAAACTGATATGATCGCGACTTTTGGACTAAAGTGCCAACGATCACCTTCCAGTTGGATTAATTAAGTGCTATTCTTCTTTCGGTGAGTTATTGTTTGTTTATTGAAAAGTTTTACTTAGTCATCAAGAGTCGCAAGAGTAAACATTAAAAATATTATATACATAATAAAAATATTAAAATCTTACAATAAATAAAAGGCTTTTACGAGAAGAATTTCTTTAAGTTCATTTGCGTGCAAATTAGCGACGCACTTGTTCAAATTTTAACGGTTGCGTACCGTTTTTGTTTACGGTGACCTGTATAATCAAAGGTGAATCGCTTATATTAAGTAGATACTTATAATAATTACCATAGGTATTTATGTTTATAGTTTTAGTTATTTCATATAAATTAGTTTAGATTTAATATCAAATTGAATTCTTGTTTTTAATTAAAAGGGCGTACCTACTTGAACCATTAATTGTGCTTATTGTTTTGTGCAGTCAGCTGGAAACTGATAAAATAAATGTTTAAAAAAGCTTTGTTTGCAACGTTGCATCGTCGAGGGTTTTCGGCCCCCTCACACCTTGGACCCTCGCTGTTCGCCACACTCCGGCAGACAGATGCGTCACCTACGCCATGCAGATTCTTACCACCTTATTCTGAACGACATAGAGAAGATTTTTTAACGTTTTTGGGTGGGGTTAAGTTGGTGATATTGTCCGTAGCCGTGCATTCATCCCACCCTCAGTTTATTACCTATACCGTATGCATGTTGCGGTGCTATTGTGACTTGCAATCCATTAGACGATTAATCCCTGCATTGTTGTTCTACGCATTGTTGTGCAAATGGCATCGAACTAGTTACAAACTATTAACAGATGCCCTCTAACAAATTCGAAATGAACTGTAACGAAGAACCAATCATCGTTGACCGTTAGCGGGCATTGGCCACAATCGACTCGACACTCGCTACTGAAAATTAAATTGTTTTTAAAGACTGGTAATTTTTAACTGGACTAGGAGTGATAGAAAATCATACAATGTGCCAGCTACTTCTCCTTCCGAGTCTGCTGTAAAAAAAAAACAAAGCTAGGAGATACAAGGGCTTTATTGTAGGTTTCAGGGATGGGCTGACAACCTGTCACAACAGCAAATAAATAAAATTTACAATCTAAAATGTTGTACTCATTGTACTCAATATTTACATATCAGAAGTGGCGAAAACGCCTCTTTCTATACACTTTACCCTCTGCCTACCCCGTAAGAGAAAAAGCGTGACTTCCTGTAGTATGCATTTTTTCAACTAAGTTTTGCTTTTGGATGTCGCCTTGTTGCGCCAAAGAAGGTACCCAAAGGTCATTATCGCGGATATGAACAAGATCCACCTTCTAAGGCAATGTGTGGGCTTAACATTAGTGATCGCTCCTCTTATAGGCACTTCTGAATTTGGATAATTAAGTGTTACAATTCAAACGACATGTAGATTAAACTTTAATTTATATTGGAATTATTAATAGATAAAGGTAGGTTGCAAGCAAAAGATGGTACCTATTAATAAAATAACCACCTGTTTCACATAGACCAACCTTTAGTCGAACTTCAGTTAAAGTTCAGTTGGTGTCGAAACCTGAAAGTTGCATTTTACCGGCAGGTATGGTACAAAGAATCTTTAGTCCTTGATCTATAGCAATCAACTTATGTTTGACGCCTTAAATCCTACACGATTTCAAACCTTTCACGACAATCATAGTCAAAGTCACGATATATTCAACGCTTTCAAATATACATGTAATAAACATTGTTTAGTCTCGGTTGTGGGCTTAAATGCACAAAATGCAAGGCTTACGGTCAAAACGACAATACTTGTACATACTGTGTCAAGTAAGGTTCTATTGTGTGTTTATTGCTGGTCCGACTTTCAACCCGTTCGACCCGGTTCTGTTAAGAAAGAGTTGGCTGAATACTTTCATTCTCAGACCCAGACAATCTGCACTTTGTTAATATTTGTAGCTTTACTATCATACAATCGTAGAGCGCTCATCTTAATATTACGAATGAGTATATTACATTACAAACAGGAAAACCACGCGCAAATCAGCGCAAAGGCTATAATTTATATGTCATTTGTTGGATTAGATCAGACCAATTCACAAACAAACGCGTCGTAGGAGTTTACAAATAAAGCAATATGATAAAGACATCGTCACGTTCCGGGTCTCCCACGTTCGATAATGAAGCTGCCAGACAAAGCATCTTTGAGACTGAGAAAAGAGGGCATAAAACAGCTACTGTTCGACTAGTCAATAGCTAGAATGCTTCACATACTGGCCCCACAATACACCCTTGTGCAACCAGATCTGATAAAGGCTGTAGTCGCCGACGTGACCGAAGTACATTCGAGGCTTGAACGATTTTATCTGACAGCTGCCCGCTTGAATAGAGTTCTAGTTTCAGATGTATGTATTGTTGATAGTTTGATTCTGTTCCTAACAAAGCTTTTACTCGAAAACGTTCTACAAAAAGAAAGTATAGAACCGTTTCTTCAATATGCGGTAATAGTTATTTGGAGAGAAATTGCATTTCAATTTAATACAACCAATAGCGTCTTTCGAAGAAATTGCACATAAGTGCAGACACGAAATATTTATCATCACGAGAAGACCAATTACCTGCGATTTCGGCTTTCTTATAATTTGGCGAGATTCATATGCATCGAGTTGACCTACACTTTTACTCTTACGAAAACGTCATCTCGTCCTACATATATACTTGGAATTGCTTGGAGCCATTCGTCAATCACACCCACAGATGTATTTGTCTGGACTAATGATGTTGTTCCCATAGAAATATATGTGAAAATTGATTGATTATGCCTAAATCCTTGACACGAAAGTATACTGCGATAACGAGTAGTGTAGGATTATAGTATGCGACAGTTAACTTGACTAAGAATGACACAGTCTGCGCACCGAATGTTCAATCTTAAATTAAAGCGCTTACGTGTGAATTTTATATTGGCAAAGCCGCTTCAAGAAGTTAGTATATAACCGTGTACTTAATCTCAGTAATAGCACTGTAATACCTACAGCAGAACCTCTTGATGGTCTTGTCAGTGACCAGCCGACCGTTAAATCACATCCGCCGCCATTTTTACTGCGATTTTACTCGTGGACTGCTAATTTAATAGAAATATTTTTAAATACTTCCTAAACAAAGACAGTTCACATGTTTCGCATTTTATGGACAGTTTTATGGTTTCTTTTGAAATTGTAATAAGATATCATAGTTATTATATTTAAAATAAGGAATAGTGTAGCGTTACGTCATTCTGCGTCGGTGTAGGTAATTTCACACGGACGTCTATTGTTCAGTTAATCAGTTGATTAACAATACCAACTAAACTAGCTATTGTTGGGTAAAAGAATAAGCTTAATTTATGTTAACTTTGCTATAAGTTATTCTATGTGATATGATTTTCGTAGATGATCTAGAAATCTTTAGAGCAGAGGATTTAAAACTTTCAAGGAGAAATTTCTGCAATAACATTTTCATTTTTTTTATATTACATCATAATATTGAGTTCTATGCTGGAATAGTAGTGATAAAAAAATATATAAATATACTAGCTACTTTTTTACGAGACGGCATCATTCAAACTAGTAAAGATATACCTACCAAATTCAATTTGGGCGATGGGCTAGTACCAGCACCAATGTACCTACAATATCAATCAGTTGTCACAATCCTATCTAAAATCCTCAAGTAAAATGTCTAAGTCACACAGCCAATGGGCGTTTTTCCAATAGACGGCACGGCGATGGTGCCGTCTCGATGCCGTGGCTCTGTTATTCCACTAGACGGCACGGCAACGTTCCGATAACGTCCACCTATTTCCAATTTGAGCGCACACACACACGCGCATGCTTCATACGAATCCAAAACCCATGCAGTTTGGCTGGCCAGCGACGGTACCGGTAGGAATCAATGTCGTGCCGTTGCCGTGCCGGCAAGTGGAAAAGCGTGCCGTATAATTTCATCGATATTCATAGATTATCTTATTAGGTAGCCGACCCGAGAGATACGGGATAAGGATAGGGAGATGATGATTTTCACAGATTATCTTTTCCACGGTACCGTCGAACCATCGGTACTAGTCGCAAAACGCCCATTAGGTTCTTACAAAATATGGTTTATCTTCCAACAGTTAGCTAGTTCGGTGGTCTGCACAAGCTGATCTAATAAAGTTACTGATAGATCCCGCCTGTGGCGTATCTAAATCACAATATAAACGCGCTCTACTTATTCCGAACGCACTCTAATGATATAATTTAAAAGTTACAATAGTGGAAGTAGACTGGCCTGATTTCTCATGAGAAAAACCTAATAAAGAAACCTATAACATCATAATGCTATAATAGAGAAGCAATTTCACAGATTCATTTGTTCAGATTAGATCTAGAACAGTTGCTGATGGTTTGTTGGTGTTTGCAATGTTGTGAACAAAAGGTGACAAGAGAGATCCGCCATGACTGTGACTTCAGTACCAGGTACCGTACGGCCTACTTGCTAACAGAAATTAACAATAACAACACAAACCATAGCGACGGCCATTGCGACTGTTGACTCTCTATCATTCATTTCGTTTCGGTGTTGACTTATCAACTGCGGAATATCTTCCGTGACTAGCTCGGTAATGGAAAAATAATTTTCTGCAGATTATCTGTATAAGACATTGTACAATACAGTAAAATCCGGTACGATATTGTAACTGTTAACTTACGCTCATTTTTTTGTGTAGCAAATTAATTCGTGTGTACTTTTTCTGCTTCCATGCATGCTGTAAAAACAAGCTAAGGCATCCGAGGGTTTCTGTATATTGCAATTTAGGCGATGGGCTGACAACCTGTCACTACAGCAATATACGTACAAATCTATCTATTATCAGATGTGGCGGAACGACCTTTGTTTAGGACGATTACGCTCTGCCTACTACATAGGGATAAAGCCGGATTATATGTATGCACTTTTATCCACCATGAGTACGTAGTACCTAAAGTTATCCTTTGCGATGAGGAGGTGATACTGATAGAGGCTAGAAGGGCCACCCCTAACGACATCTTAAGAAAAAATGATCCAGAATGTAGTAACAATATCCCCGAATAGTAAAAGTGACATTCCTGGGCGCATTGTGCTGTTGTGCCACTCTATCGAGCCCTAGCCACGCATAAATCTCAGTTTGGTTAATAAGTGTGGGCGCGACGCGGGCACGAACCCGTTATGCACGACGCATTGTAAATTCCTATAACTTTATACCATGGTCAAGTAATATGTTTGTTGAAACATGATACAGAAAATACTAGACTTGTTTGTAAGAGGAGACGTCGCCATTGTATAAAATATCATGTTAAGTGACGTCCGTACGAGTACGTAGATACGAGTACGTAAGTCTCCTAGTTACATCCAGCTTTCTCTAGAGAATCAGAGTAGTGGGTAAATGAATCTAATTTATCCGGTGAGGTGTAATAGCGGATACCGGGTACAGCGTTTTTCCGCCCATTGTGCTTACTCAGCACTCTTCACAGAATTGGAATGAACAACTAATGGATTCCGGCTATAAGGGCAAAGCGCCCACTTGAGATCAAAGCGCGGCCGCGGGGCAAAAACAAACGGTGCACCCCTCGAAATGCCATAAATTTCTGTTTCTGTCATTCCAACATATTGTGCCCAGAATAAGCCCCCAAAATCAATAATACTGTTTATATAAGTAAGCGATTTATCTCTCTCAATAAGAAATCGATCTAATTAGTTGACGACGGCGCTAGATAATCCCAACAAAAAACGCCCATTGTATGGTAAGGCAAGAAAAGCGTGGGATTGTAACCTGTCGTTCCCAATACTCTCAAAGACACATGTTCCGATACTTGAAAAAAAAAAGTGAGCTGTTGTAACAGTATCGTTTGCGGAGGATGGAGTTACCGAAACAGTTGGCTTGTTTGGGAAAGTATCAAATCTAACTGTTTTCTGTTTACTCAAGTTTTTGTTGTCACAGAATTGGTTATTATTTTGGGAACACACAACCGGTATGCGTTTATGATAAAGATGCTATTATAATTTAAGTTGAGCCATTGTATGCAAATAGGAACAACTTCGAAGTTTACATTCGCACGGGGTCATAAACCAGGCACTTCCTCGGCCATTTTAATTGTAATTAACGGATGATGAAGAGGGATTCTAAGCTGGTGTGACAAATGAGACAGGCGCATCCGTTTGGCCTGCATAGTGCTAGCCACCGGAAGATCAGTGACCAACGACCGCCAAATTCGGACAGCAACGGGACTACCGACAAATTAATGTTGGTAATCCAACCAGCAACTGCGCTGGTAAAACCATTGTGCAGAACAGCACGGACAATACAGTTACCTCTATATTATGATTACAGGTAAACATATTTTTTAACATCCATGTTCGATTGGGAGCGATTGAAAAACATAGAATGCTCCAACTGCTTTCCCCGGTATACTGTACAAATAAGTAGAGGGAGGCTATGGTTTTAGTGCTTTGCAATTTTGGTGATGGGCGGACATCTTATCAAGTTATCACTAATGCACAGTTTAGTTTTCACTAATTAGACTCACAAAATTTGTCTAACATAGCGAAAACGCCCGTTGAGATTCTGCTTACTCCGTTAGGTATACAGGTGTGCCTACTATAATTACATATAATTACGCGTTTATCCCTAATGGGGTAGGCATAGCGTAAACGACCTAAACAAAGGTCGTTCCGCCACGTCTGACAAAGTTTTGAGGGTTATTTAATGTAGATTTGTAGGTTTATTGCTGTAGTGACAGGTTGTCAGCCCATCGCCTAATGTGCAATATACAGAAACCCTCGGATCCCTTAGCTGGATTTTACAGCATGCCCGGGAAGAAATGCAGCTGGCATATTCTATGTTTTTCTCTTGCTCCCAATCCAGCATGGTACTTATTTGGATGGTGTAAATGCCGAGAACGGGAGAGTTTAGGTCAGTAGTAAAATTCCTCAGCGCGAGTAATTACATTTCCGAATCCCCCTCGTTGTCATTTGACCACAGGCACGTCTATCGTCTACCCATAAAGATCACCCTCGGTCGACCGCTGGGAGTTTAATTACACTCCTGTGTCCACACCACGTCCCTAAAGATTAATGACCCCTGAAACCAGCTTCTATTACCCCCCATGGAAATTAATAACCATTTATTACTGCGTTTTCGTCGGCGGAATTTCCTTTTCAATGCGCTTTATGGTTTCTTCCTGCTGGACTGGGAGCGAGAAAAAACATAGAATGAGCCAGCTGCGTTTCCTCCTGGGCATGCCGTGAAAACTAGCTAAGGGATCCGAGGGATTCAGTATATTGTAATCGAGGCGATGGGCTGACAACCCGTCACTACAGCAGTATACCTATGAATTTATCTTAAATAACCCTCAAAACTTTGTCAAACGTGGCGGAACCACCTTTGTTTAGGTCGTTTACGCTCTGCCTACCCCATTAGGGATAAAGTCGTGATTATATGTATGTATGTATGTAATGGTCTCATAGCGAAGCGTGTCAAGATCATAGCGTACTCTATAATATTTTATAGCGTTAGATAAAGTTATTAAAGACATGCAATGTAATCTCTATGGTTTATTAAAGAGGTAAATTACAATCTCAGGGCTAGGAGAATTTATGGCCATTGGTCACCATGGTAATGGTTCTGTCCTACATAGTGTAAGGTAGTTAGTATGTGGAGGAGGCGTGCTGCGCTCGGCCGGATGTCCGCGCCGTGCAACTCCTGCGCCGCTTCGGTCACGCCGACTGATTTTGATTATAAACTGAGTGCTTTAATTATTCAAAACAAGTCTCCATGTCTTCCTTTTGTCTGTGCCTAAATGAGTGCGGTCTAGATTCGAGTAAATCTTCCATACCGAGCTCTACCAAGACATACACGCAAGTAAGTACGTTGAACCATACTGGACTGGCAGCGAGAGAAAAATATAGAATGTGCCAGCTGCATTTCCTCCCGGACATGCTGTAAAAACCAGCTAAGGGATCCGAGGGTTCCTGTTTATTGCAATTTAGGCAGGCTGACAACCTGTCACTGCGGCATTATCAAAACTTTGTCAGACGAGGAGGATCGACCTTTGTTTAGGTTGGTTACGCTCTGCCTACCCCATTAGGGATAAAGGCGTGATTATATGTATCTATTGATATAAGTTCGTTGATGACGACGCCATGTACGCTACTTTTTATCAACTTTAACAGTTCTAGCTTTATAAGGCTGCTTACTCATTGTTAACAGATTTTGCAGAATGTAATTTTCCTGGAACTAACGCATTAACCGAACTAGGGCGCCGGCTCTAGATGACTATAAGCAACACGTTGATTTGATCACCGGACGTTGGCTGTTTGGCATTAGAACCCACGCGGTGTGGGTGTCCACTGGTTCATATTTACATACAAGCCGTGGTCAATGTTTAGTCTCAGCGTCCATTCATTCCATATGCATAAAATCTACTGCTACTGTTACAGCCCTTGGGCCATAAAGCCGTATCTAATTATATCATCAAGCTTCTTACAAGTGGCTCCTATATTTAGCGGTGCGTGATAACTTGGGTTATTAAACTCTGGGAAGCACGCTATGCCTTCGTCTGAAGAAATGGGTAATGATGGAGATAATTGACGGGAAGGTTGCATAATGTGAACGATGCAACGATCACACGAGTGCTGGAGCATAGATAAACAAGATGAATCTACATAACTTATTACATACCTAGAGGTATAAGAAAAACAACGCAAAACATCTTGTGAGGAATATTAGCCTAGTAGTTTCTGAACTGATGGGTTAATATCATCATATCCTAGTGCATACGCTACAAAATATTACGAATACATTACGACATACTGTCTCATTCCTTGAAGGGGTTGTATACCCCTTATATTTCAAAGTTAGCGTGCCTTCTGGGTGAGCTCGCTCCATCGTTGACACCGTTGCTGTCGCCCCAAACCTAGAGATGGGAGTCTACAGAAAACTAATTAGGGAAAGAAAAAGCATTTATTCGGTATTAATTATCACAATTATACAACTTAAAACTAATTAGCTTCAGCATGTGCTACTGTCCAAGACTGTAGCGCTGGTTTTCAGCAGGAACATTACTAAACTAACTTTACCTATGCTAAATATTAAAATCACAACAGTATAAATATTACTTAGAAAAATTATTACTTATAAAAACAAAACTGATTATTACAATACACACATGGAAAGAGACGCAGCGGATAAATTCTATTCTTATCGCTCCCAATTCAGCATGAAAGGAAAATTGTTGAAATGTAAGCGGCAATTTTGTCGATTCGTCACAGTGAGAGGTACGAGGTGGTACGAGTAATCCTTTCTTATCTTAAAAAGTGTGCTCACGCGCAAACCCGATAACAAAAGGTGCGAAAGTAAACAGTGGCGCATTTTATCAGCGTAACTAAACGTTTCCTTGAAAAGTACAACTAAATAATATTGACACAATTTGAATTGCCTCTGCATTCTACTGGTCTGAAACTCGAGCTCTCGAATTGAAGATTCGATTCCCACGAAGGAGACACAAACTTGATATTTTCACAATAAATTATACACGCCAAAATAATTGCAAAATATTCGCCGCATAACTCAGTTTAACTTTAAAGGACAAGAAACACGTTCAAACTACATAGCTATCTTGATTCAAAAGTCACCACCAAAAAAGGAAAAGTCATATCCAAAAGTGGTAAACAATTTAGTATGGCGGCCATAGTAAAGAAACGGCACAGTTAAGTTACCTCTTATATTTAAGTACTTGCCTGTTGCTATTGTGAAGATTATTTTGCGTTACTAAAAAGTCTAATATATTATTAGTCACGTAACGGGTAGGGCTAGGGCATCTACCTATTTCATGTAGACTAAGATATATAACCGTAAGACGATATGCTTGGGTACTCGTAATTTCAAACTCTTGTAGAGAGTGACTTGGGTAAAACTATGCAGGCCTACTTTCTTCTTTGCCTGATCTCTCTAAAACGTGGAATCTCTTACAATAATGGCGAAAACTACAGATCAACGATATCGAATTGGCATATCTAATGTTCGTTGCTGTTTTCAAATAGTCAGGAATACAATCACAAGACTTTTCATTTTGAAATAACCGAACCTTAGCTGATGAAAATTTATTTGAATTCCAGGAGCGCAAGATGGGCGCGCCAGCCTGGGGCTCCCGCAACGGCAGCGACCGCCCCCGGCTGCTGCGGATGACGCCGCTGCGACACAGCTTTGCCGCCCCCGCCTCACCGCCCGCACCGCCGCCGCCACGCTCGCACGACTACGCTTCAGACGCAGACACTAATAAGAAAGGTACCCTTTACACCCAATATAAACACTTCAGAAACTTTCCTAACGTGTGTACAGAGTAGCATTTTGATGCTTCGAAAGCTAAAATAGTGACCCAAACAAACAGACAGCTAGTTAGGTTAGTATTACGACGATAAGTGGTATCTAATTGATTCCACAAATAAAAGGGTATTCATCTTTCATTCGTTTCCAACTATTACGAAATTTTAAATGAAATAGTCTTTGTTTTCCTATCTGTCTGTGTTTACTCTACAACGTTCTTTGATTCATGAAGAGTGTTTGTCTGTTTACAGAAGACGGATGGAACGCAAACCTCTCACAAAGATGGCGAAAACTGCGTCGGCGTTGTTCACGGCTTCGTCCTGGCTCTGGCAACCGTGAAGCCAGCCCAGTGCACTGCTCACCATCTCCACCACGACCAACACCACATTGTTCCCCTGCTCCCCCCTCTAAACTGTCGTTTAGGCATCGTGGAAAAGTCTACACTACAGCCTCATTAAGGGTCACAAGTGGAGCCCCTGACATACTACGAGCTCTTGGAAAACTTGGTGGTGGCTTGCGAAGGCGGGCATTATCCGCCCACGACGTACTTGCTCCACAGCCGCAACAACAGCCCGCAACATTCTACGTTCCTAGTCCAACAGCAGTCCGGCAGCCGGCGTCCCCTTCGCCTTCACGACAATCAACGCTACGAAGAAGATGTAGCTCTCCAAATGTCTATAGAACCAAAGCATCACCCAAACCCAGAGACCGTGCGCCTCTCATCAGCAATGAAGACGAAAGTCGGGATATTGTAGACATGGCCTACATTCCAGAAAGACGGAAACATAACAGCTCTGAAAGGCTGAGAAGACCGTATAGCGAAAATGTGGAAGATATTCCTTACAGAAACGGATACACAAGAATGTCTGCAGACCAACAAAGGTTATGGGAGGAGCCGTATAGATTACCTCGCGTGCAGATGAGGCATAAGGGTGGTAATGAGAAGCAGGAGCCAATTCAGCAGCTGAGGAATGGTGTGGCTGTATTGAGTGTGAGTGCTACACCGCGATCACCACGGCCGCCGCCTGCGCCTCCAGCAAGCACGCCACAGAACAAGCGACCTCCGGCGCCGGAACCTAGAGATTCGCATACTTTCGAGGTAAATATTATTCAATGTAAAACGTGACCAAATGAAACATCCGTGTTTTGTTTACGTTATTGTGTTTTTGTTTACTCTACTGACTAAAGTTTTAAACGTCATGCCATTGTTATAAAACATTTTGCAATCTTTTATAGTAAACATCCGGTCAATCGCAACATCAGAGATGGGAAAGTGGTTTATTAACTTAAAACTCTTATAATTTCAGGTGCGTTTCACAAAATCAGCCGGCGGCAAAGGTCTGGGATTTAGTATAGTCGGAGGACGAGATTCGCCTAGAGGTGACATGGGCATCTTCGTGAAAACCATCTTCAACAACGGGCAGGCAGCTGAATCGGGTCTGCTAAGAGAAGGTTTGTCTCGTTTTCTCCTTATCCTTCAGTACTTCAGCAAACGTTCCAATTATTGTAGAACTAATGTTTTAGACATTTATCGCAATTAAAAGACTATACCTAGTATCAATTCAAAAGCTTAGATCTATTACACACACACACACACACACACATAATCACGCCGTTATCCCTAATGGGGTAGGCAGAGCGTAAACGACCTAAACAAAGGTCACTCCGCCACGTCCGACAAAGTTTTGAGGGTTATTTAAGATAAATTTGTAGGTATATTGCTATAGTGACAGGTTGTCAGCCTATCGCCTAAATTGCAATAAAGAAAAACCCTCGGATCCCTTAGCTGATTTTTACAGCATGCCCGGGAAGAAATGCAGCTGGCACATTCTATGTTTTTCTCTCGCTCCCAGTCCAGCATGGAAGTTATCTATTACACCAAGTATGGTAAGTCTAGAGTCTAGATTCCTTAACAGCAGACGGGATGACACCTTTGCAGCCAGTTTCATAGGGCAGGAAAATGTCACATGCCGTCCACTTTTTACTTCTAGATAACTGTTAGCCAACGATGCGCCTGGACGTTTCTTTTTGCGCGCTGCAATAGAAGGAGCGCAAATTCCTTAGTAACGGTCGGTGACAGCTGCATGGTTTATTGCGCGTGCCTGCGCAAGCGCACCTGCCTCGCGAATATCAATATTAAAAGTTACCTGCATCGATATTCGATGACAGCTCTGTAACGGTTCTTAGCGTTTAATAGTTTTGAATATTAGATCATCCGGTCTAATCATCAAATAATCCGTTAGGTTGTCTGCCTGTCTGTATGCACTTATCAAATTTATCTATAACAATAATGATCACATTTCTTCGATACAATATTTATGATATGTTTTTTTTTACCATAAACTTATGTTTATGTCTTGCCTATTATGATGTTCGCCAATAAAAGAATGTGCGTCTTGAAATACAAACATTAATGTGCCTAAAATATTTCTACCGGTTTAATTATTTATTTGTTTCCATAATAGAGTGATTCATTCAACATTGTTACTTTGTAATGCTTGTAAATAGGTATACCTATATAGTTATATACCGTAGTTAGTCAGATGAATCATATATAGAGGTTAATTAAATAACAATAACAGTAAGACGGTCCATTTAATTAAAATATTCTGCAATGAATAAGTAAAATCATCTATGAATGAGTAATTGCAGGAAAAAATGGTTAACAAACGACATACTTATTAATCCTTAATGAAACCGATGACCAAATAATAATAATTAATAAGATATGTAGGTAAAATGTTCTAGGTATTAATTAACATTATTCTAGTTGTTCTTCTACCTACCATACTGCTCTGAACATATGTAATCTTGAAGTGGATATCTGTAATTGGCATTCAGTATAATCATATATTGTAATATTATAATTTAGTAAGATGCTGTTGTTATCCTGAATAAATAAAAATAATAAATCAAATTAAATACCTACTTATTCCTTTTAGATAGCATTTTTTGACACCGATAAATGCTATCTATACTTAACTAGTCCTTAATAAATTAGCAGGAATTTGCAAACTCTTCGCATAAGTAATTGGATCGTATCATTTACAAGAGTGTCAAAAATCACGAACTTAACCCCAGCTCTCTTCTTCCAGGTGACGAAATAGTATCAGTGAACGGGCGAGGCACCGCCGGCCTGACTCACGGCGAAGCCATCAGGTTATTCAAAGACGTGAGAGCTGGTCCCGTTCTGCTGAGGGTAGCTAGGAGAGCCCCGGCGCGCTGACTGCCATGCGCCTGCTGCGGGGATGAAGACTGCCCCCCGTTGCAGGCGACCCCTGGCAGGATCGATGCCTACTCCACTTTATAAATAAGACGTGAGAGGTGGTCCCGTCCTCCTGAGGGTGCCTAGGAGAGCCCCGGCGCGCTGACTGCCATGCGCCTGCTGCGGGGATGAAGACTGCCCCTCGTTGCAGGAGACTCCTGGCAGGATCGATAACTTTTTAGATATTGTCTTGTCATACGTCTGGGAGAATCTTCAAACCAGTCTTTCGCTTCTAAGGATATTCAAAAGAGAGCAATGGCTACCTTAATGCGTCTGCTTTGGATGTGCATACTTGCTTCTATTAAATACATTGGCAGCAACTCATAGATGCAAAAATCACGACTTAACTAATATACTTAATCTATACCTGTCATTTGCTATTATGAGAGAACAGAAAGGGAAGGCAATATTTTTTGACAAGATATAGTTAATTTGTGCCCTCCACGAATCAATAGCATTGCCATAAGTTCTATAAACAATGCTATATTTAGGAAGTTTTGTAAACAAGTGGTAAAAGACAATGTGTTCTGTATTCACTTTTCATATATTAGATCTAAACCCTGAAAAGAAATTATGGCCTACATTTTATAGAAAAACGTATATATTTTTGTAATTTTGTACGTGATAAAATAAATTTGACAGCTGTAGTTTTTGACAGCACGATATTAATCGCGGCTTCTAAGTATATTTAATTATCTTGTATATAATTTTAAAATGCATTTATATATCCCTTAGACAGTCTGTAGAAATACATACCTAAGCCTTGAAAAAATATATACTTTAATAATAAAATAGGTATGAATTGAAGAATTAAAAAACGTAGTAGACTGTGTTTTAAACCTGTGTTGGCAAGTCCGTCTTAAAACTAAATCATCGAGTTCAAAAGCACAAGGCAAATTTATTTTGATAAAGACTTTGAAATTGATATTTTTTAAAGTAAATTAAAGTAGGTATACATATTATTTAGATTTTTAAACTAAGCTTATGATATGCCTTACGTGGCAGAATAAACACAGAATGTTGACACAATGTATAAAAAAATTGTCTGTGATATGAAATTCAAAGCTAATTCGCGCAAAGTATTTGTAAAATGTAATTATAATTAGTTATAGAGCATTAACTTATTTTTACATTCTACTTTTAATATAATCTTAATGTACTGTTAAGTATCTTAAGTATAATAAACAGTTTTAAAAGAAGTTAAATGTTTTATTTATGCCCTAAAATTAATAAAGCTAAAAACTACAAAATATCAAGTAAATTATTTTAATAATATCTGTTGGAATCGTGCAACTCGTTTACAAATAATTGGACGTTGTTGACTCTAATCGAAATAGAGGTGCGTGACTGAGACAGAGTCAAAGCCGAAGCATACTCAGCTTAAAGGCCTCAAAGGCACATATTCCCAGTGACCATAAATTAAACCTACTGAAAACAGCCCTACTAATTAATTTCGAACTTTAGATAAAGAACTATTCTCATCTGAAATGCTCAAATTCAAAAAAGAAAATCTACTTAATTTGCTCAAATTCAGAGAGAAAATATTTCTGAAATTAAATTATAGGTTTTGTGTGAACCTGAAAAATAAGAACATACGCCAGCGCCATCTATCCCAGCAACATGGAAGTAAGTGCTCTACAGTTTGGTTAGCATCTTATTGGCTGTGTAACGAGCTCCACGTTTTCTCGTAGCCCTTGCTTGTAGGTTTGCAGTTTACCACCAGGCCGGGCGGCATAGAGTAACACTGGTTTAGAATACAGAGGGCAGCACTTGTGCTTTCCGTAGCAGTTGCTCTACATTTTGAAGCCAATAAAAAACTGTGATGCCTGTAAATCTAGCAATCTATCTATTGTATTATTATATGTAAGTATATCTTTCACAATATTCACATTTGATTTAACATCCACTACCATATGTAAAATTTTCCTTCGTAACACGTGCAGCCGTAAGTTTTAATTTTTATTTAAATAAGTGCTAAAGTAAAAGCTGTTTTAAATAATATCTATGTACTTTACTCTGAGGTAGATAATTCGAAATATTGCTAACCTTAATTGAGCCGTCAGACCATTATTTGCAACTGTATAAATACTATTTTATTTATTTTTTCTTTTGGTATGCAGTCCCATTATGACGTACCGTATGACGCCCAAGAAAAATTGCTTGAACTGAATAGTAACTGAAAACTGGTAGCGACATACAATCATAAAATGTACCACATGTTTCTTTTCCCGGGAACATTTAGGTAAATGTTTTCAGATGTACCGCTCCGAAGGTTTCAGTATATTGCAATTTAAGCGATGGGTTGACAACCTGTCACTGTCCTGTCAAGAATATACCTACAAATCTATCTTAAATAAGCCTCAATACTTTGTCATACGTTGTGGATTGATCTTTGTTTAGGTCGTTAACACTCTGCCTAGCCTACCCCATTTGGGATAAAGGCGTGATTATAATGTGTGTATATATGTACTGCTAATGTGAGTCTTTAGAATAATACTCAGAACAATAATAAAATATTATTTATTTCTATAATGATAATAGGAGTACAAAATTTTAAGGTACAGATGAAATTATAAATAAATTTCTAAAAATTCTCATTGATCACTTGTTAATACGTTATCTACGTGGATATATTCGTAATACAATTAGTATAAAAACAAATAATACTATTTACAACCCCCTAAAACTAATTTTACATTAGTGGTAAGATAAGGCATGCGATAATTATAATATGAACATCATGGCAAGTTCCTGTTGGATAGTACAATTACTATACATTTTTTGACATAAACGGTTAAGCGATAAATAGACGAAAATAATAAAAATAAACTGGGCTTAATTCTAGATTAAACCGGCTGAACCTAAAATTAAAATCTTTCAGACTAAAACCATTGGAAAAGGGAAGGAGATCTATTCTCTCCGGTTTTTGATATATAGGTCGGTCGGTGGTTTTATGCGTCATCAGTCATTTTAATCCGCCGTCATATGATATGGCGGATAAAACTTGTAGAAATACTGGGGAAACGTGCAAATGCGCGTCTAAATCCAGCAAACTTAGCTTTGGTTTTAGCCAGTGGTATCTAGAATCCAGCCCATTATTCATCAATTTTTTCAGTGAAACAGTTAAACAAGTTGAGGTTACAAGGGATGGAAAAACTTCAATATTTTGATAACTTAATTGTAAATACACAACAGAGCACGAAATAATACTCCACGAACAGATGGCACATCTAATAATTAACGAAGAATAATGATCCTCACATTTTAAGTACAATGCCTTGATAACATTACGCATCGTCCAGACTAGTATTAATTTAATCGAATTAATAAATAACAATTTTAACACAAATGAAACAGTCTTAAAAGAGTCCTAACTTACGACACTGCGCCGTTCTCTCCATTTAGGTAAAGAGGCAATGGTACAACTTTATTTACAAGGAGCCTACTGAAGTACTGACTAATGAAGGGAGCAAATTGTAGGTATTTGTACGAGGAGCAAACGCCTGGGGCCGCTTTACTTTAGACGCACTTTGCTAAATTGAATGGTGTCAGTTAGCATCTTTTTATTCTCTCCTTCGGCAAACGTTCGCAGATAAATGACTCTCGTTAGACTGAGTGCTAACCGGATTCCGAGAGGCGTTCACGCGTCGCCGAACTAATAAAGCCGGGGGCGACCCTTCGTTCTCCTCGCCTGGACTATTCTCGCCAAATACGATCGAATAAATATAGCCAACTCGAGCCTCTTCTTGAGTCGTGATGACAGAATGTCGTGTCTATAACAATTGGGGTTTCAAGGAGCCTCTTGATCTCTCGGGTTTCTGAGCACGAGAGCGACTGGCCCGGCTGGCAGCGCCTTGAGTGCTGCCCACGCCTGTGTGCGCGTGAAACCCTCCATGGATTGTCCTCCAGCGGACAATAGTTCAGCTCCGACTAGGACGCGCCCGCTTTGCGCCGCAGCTCCGCCTGGAAAACAAAATTATATTCATAAATTCTTGTCCTTAAACGAGTTTCTATACAAGTTAATATAAAAATAAAAGTGACAAACCTGCGAATAGTTTCTTGATAGTGAGAGGGCGATCACCTTGCGGAGAGTCGCGGCCTCCATCCAAGCCAAAGCCGAGCCCCGCGCCTCCGCCAGCCTTCTCCAGCATCACCGTTACCACAGACCGTGATGCCTTGTCGACACCGGCTACACCGTCGACAACCCCGTGTCGGACCTTCGACTCCGCTGAAAATGTAAAACATGTGATGTCACTTTTCATTCATCGTCTATTCTTAAAATACGAGCATATATAAATGGGAATACGTGTTTGCCAAATTCTTTGTTTGCTCTTCTTTCACGTTGACAAACACCTGACAATGCCATTGGAAAATACACGAGGGAAAACCCAATTCGGTCGTCGATAAATGCAACTAGTCACAAAATTATTTTTAAATTGATCAATTAAATATCCCATGTAAAAATGAAAATCTTATAATATCATTACCATTTTCAGAGCCGCAGCCTATGCCGTTTGCATTTTCTCTGGTTTCTTTTTCGATTTCGATCACAACTTCAGAACGTTGTTCCTGTGATTTCAAAAAAACATTTTATTATTGTTGTATATTTTTAACTAATATTCACACTATACTGTCTTACATGATACTTAATTTTTTCAAAAAGTAAATAAATAAGTATAAATGTTTTTGAGTATCAAATATGACAAATTGCTACAAGCATGTACCTTTAAAATGGTGACAGACTGAGCATGAGTCAAGCCTGTCATATTATATCCATTGATGGTCCGGACTTTGACACCTCGTTTTAGTCCTGCCTTGGCAGCTGCACTGTCTGCTAATACTCGATGTACCTAAAATATAAATTTATAATAAATACTATAATGACACTAGCCGGAAATAATTATTACTGACTGTATTCTTTATACATACCGTAACATCTTTAGCTTCACAGTCAATACCACCAGCCAAAATAAGACCCACGCCTGAACCAGCTCCTTTCCTCAGATGGAAAGTGTGTGTAGGAACTTTCCTTTCTTCAACTGAACTGCTATCTGTTTTATCAACAAAACCAATTTTACTTTTGGAAAGTTGCGATACTTTTGAGTTATTTTCAACAATGTTTGTATTTTTAGCTATCGGTATAATGCTCTCCTTTTTCACGGGTTTTACTATTGCTTTATCTTCTTTCTTGTCTTTGTTAATTTTAGACTCAATTTTCTGTACTTCAATCTTATTTTTGTCTGGAATTACAGGACTCTTGATACTGCTGTAATTATCAAGACCAGCCTTTTTAATTTCCTTTATAATTTTCTCCGAAATAACTCTGGGGGCATCTTCTGCTTTAGGAGATTCAGAGCTATTTTCATTCTGTTTGCTTTTCGCTGAACTCGAATTTCGTTTTAATCTCGTATTTTTAAAATCAGTCTTCCTTTGTCTCACGTTAACTTCACTGTCACTATCAGAATCAGTTTCGGCAATTACTTTACTGCGTCGTCTGACATCACCTTTATTCGTTACAGCACTCACTGAAGACGTGAGTGTAGAAAGGCGATCAGACGCTTTGGGAGTTGGACTCGGAGACCTGTCGTACGACTCATGTGAGAACTTAGTTTCAAATACAGGTGACTCCAGCTTCTCGTCTCTGCCACTTCGACACTTGGCTGAAGCTAAAATGTTCCTCCTGTTAATCGTATCTATATTATACGTTTTCGAAACTTTTCTCTTATCGGAGTCAGCGACAGAACTTTCAAGTGAGCTGCAACTCGCCTGCGAACCGGATGTAGCAGCTGAGCCTGCCGAGGAACTGAATGACACGTTTGTATCGGACGACACTGACCGACACACGTTACGTTTCATATACTCCTCACAACTTTTTTCTACGACGGAGGTTTTAGTAGGAATTTCAGTTTTTACCAAAGAATAAGTGGTGTAATGTGATATTCTCGGAGATAGTCGTGAACTATCAGACTCTATTGTATCTATAGTGTGCATGGGTGAGGAAGCTGATGAACGATAGCTTGACTGCGTTGAACTCATCGCAGAATCATTGTCACTATCCACAATGTCGGTCGCTGTGCATATCTTAATCTCTACATTTTTGTAGTCACTCAAAATATCTTTAAATTCTTTGTCATGAAATTTTCCCGATATTATTTTTGTCGGGAATTTCGATGGTAAGGTTGCTGTTCGAGCAGATCCATTTTTGTAATCTAGGGAGCCCATCAAAGGTTTTATAGCATTCTGAGCTTTACTTAGCATTTCCACTTTTTCATTAAACTTCCTTTCAGGTGTTGATTCTTTAGATAACGAAGTTGGTGTGTATACTTGCAATGACTTCCGTTTGAATGCTGGTGAATATTTTGGTAAATTGTTCGGTAAAAGATTATTCTTCCATTTAGAATCATTTAAGACTGACGGTTTAGTAGCATTTGATTTGTGTTCTTTATTTTTATTACTATTTTGGTTTGATTTCATGAGGAAAGATTTCGCCAAAGGATCTTCAACCTTTATTTCAGGTAAGTCAACTACTGGACCTTGAACCTCTGGTATAACAAGGCCTCTTAACTTTGACATAGATTTCTTCCTTTGCTCAATAAGGTACTCAAGGTTTGATTTATGAGTGTTTTGATTACCATTGTCATCACTTATACTTCGCGTATGATAAACAGGCTGTGCATAAGATTTATCTTTACTTGAAGGCAGCGTTGTCGAACTACCGTAAAACAATGGTTTACTATCTTGTAGTGGCCTATGTGTTATAGAAGTGGAATGGGATGTAGGTATTGTATTTTCCAATGACCCCAATACTTCTGGCCTATCCATATGCCTTTTATATGACCGGGGCAATTCATCTAAATTATCTTGTGACTTTGTTAAACGTCTATCCAAACTGGATATTTCAGCATAGTTGGTGGTATACGTTGATGTGCTTTTCCTTGTGTTTGAGGATGTCTTAACTGGTAATGTGCCACATTTGTCCAAGTGGTCGGAGGATGTTGAGTGATCATTAGAAAACATCGCAATCTTGTCTTTGACGCTTGCTTCACTTCTTGCATCTTGTGTTCTTGATGTGTACGAAAAACGCGTTCTTGTATTTGGCCAGCCGGCCGGTAGTCTAGGCGGAAGTCGTGAGGGTGGGTCTGGGATCTTCTCCACAGCATCCGAAGGCGTCTCTACCCCGTCGGGAGGCTGACGAGGGCACGTAGGTAGCGGTATCTCGTCATTTGACAAACTTTTGTCTTCTGCATCACTTTTGCTGTGTCGATCTGCAACAAAAATATAGGTCAGTGGTATATTTTAATACAATTTAAATAAATAGGATGTTTATAAAACGAAGAGTGGCAGGCCCTACGGCTTAGCTGCTGCATCCCTGCTATTATCAGCACGCAATCTGTCTGCGCGATGTCTGGCAAATCAGCTGATTTAGATTAAATCTCCCAGCTTAAGTCAACACACTGCACATTACATTAAAAACAAGATTATGTAGGTAAGTTACACTTGTACGGGCGGAGGTTAAACAGATACTGGCGTGATGTGATTCTTAAGACAAATGAATCACTTGCGGTGTCGTATTGCAAGTTGACCGATCTATTAGCCAATGATGCGTCATTATTCCATCATTACTATTAGTCACCGATTGTCACTGATTTGTGAAAAGTGCTAACCAAGATTTTGTAATAGGAATCTTATGAGAATAAGCAGAAAATATTACATGAATCGGAGCTGTCTCTTTCTTCGTCAATTGTATGTAAACATCGGGAATGCCTGATTTTGACCACACTGTAGGATTTAGTATCTAGCACTATTACTTTTTGGGTGTACATTACTTAATGGCAAATTAGCTATATGCTTACACAGAGATGTCCAAGTTACAACTGGTGTTTTCCGCCCACGTAAATACATTATGTACGTAAAACGGCAATGTAATTGTTTGCCCAGTGAGCATAGCACGCTTCAGTCTGTTTGAACAACTGGTCCGCTGAAATTCAGCTTTGTGTCTGATAACCTCAAAGGTTCTACTGTTAACAATATTGAACTCAATTTCGTTATGAAACTGGAACAAAGACATTGAATCGATTTATTCAGTTGGGCAGATGGGTAATGGGAGTAGGATCGCAAAAGTTATTTCTTCACAGGCATAAAATTTATGGAGAATGTTGTAAATTAACTGCATATCATATCAATTTAGAAGTGTAAGTACAGGAAATCGAATTTACGCAACTTCCTTTGTATTTTATTTCACTCAATAAAAATTGCAAACGGAAGTACGTGAAATATATTTGACGCTTAGGTATTTGACATAGTTTTCTGTTGCGTATTAAATAAATTTGATATCTAAGGACTAATCCTATATTAATTTTGCAAACATATTTTGATCAGAATATTCACCAGCTGATTTGTGATGTAGAGACTAAATATATTGTATGTGACTTTAGGCTTTACTAAATGCTTTGGATACTCATGAATGAATAACAACCAATTTCAAATCTGCAACGGATTTCATAATTGGTTAGTAGCTCACTCGGTCCTCAAAAGTTTCTTCTCTTCTAGATATTAAAACTTGAAGATAGTTTGCAATACGAACCATGAACAGACATTGATCGTCTCGGCAACTTCCTGGTTTCCAACATTGTAGAGACCTTTTATAACACCTTCAATATTATATCACTAGATACATAATTCACAAAACACTTTCATCCGTGAAACCAGTTTTATGTTCATTGTGAAAATATTGACTTCCATTGTCTCATCGCAAAAAAGGTTTTTAAAAAACAAACTGAACAATAGCATCTCTTGCGCAGAAAACTGTATCCACTTAATTCGGCAGCGAAACAATATCGCGGATCTCCCCGGCCGGAGGAAGATCGAGTTAAGAATGCGGAACGTGTCCATTAACGACCGAAATAACAGTTATTTAAGTTAGGGCGGTGCGTGCGGTGCGGTAAGCGCCCACCAGCCCACGAGCCCACGACACAGGCTCCAGCGGCGCGGTCACGCGGTAAAGCGCGAGCGCGGAGCCGCCGCGGCGGGGCGCGATGCACTGAGCCGCCGCGGACTTGCAGAATTTTGCAGCGTCGCCGCCCTTGACGGGGGCGTTGCTCCGAGCCAGGGACGGACACCGAGCTGCGCACGCGACGCTCCCCCGCATCCCGCCGTGCGCGCCGCCGCCGCGCAGAACCAAGACGCAACAAAGGTCCCGTCTCCGCGACCTGAGCTATTCCTACGCGAGCAAGCTTCAACCGAGCCGGCGAAACCGCAACTGACCATTTAATATTATAAAATCTGTCTGCGAAACCTAACCCACCACGAGAAACAAGTTCGGCGACCGTTACGAGACCACGCTAATTGTGTGTGTTCCAACATCGATCTCGGTAAGCATCGATCGATAAATCTAAGTTATTTTTAGCGCTTCAAAGCTTCAGAGGGCGGCGACCGTGAGCGCTGGCGCAGACTGCACTCGGCGTACCACAGATGTCAGGGTCGCGGCGCTCCATGCTCCAGTCGTTGCGCCCTACTTCCTACCGCATGCTTCTGTCCTTCCAATGACGCGGTGCGGGTGCGAAATGCGCTTACACTGAAATGGCGCGTGCTTTCTTTTCATTGTTGCGGTGAGAGAGCGGCGGGCGGGTGGCATCAGGAATGCGCCTACATGTATGTGGGTAGGCAGGCGGCTGCGGCCGGCGGCGGCGGCAGGAGTGACGTCGCGGCGGCCGCGGGAGGCTGGAATGCTGCCCGTGCCCTCCGCCGCCGTCCCTCGCAATCCGGACGCGGCCTTTAAACCGCTCCGACGTGTTTGCAGAGTTGTTTGCACATTTTTTTACATTCCCGTCCTTTTATTATGCCCTCTTATAATAGCCTCGATACACTAGATCAGAGCATCGAAGGTGGGAAAAATTACTAGCCGAGTGGTTGCGTATTTATGTTGCAGTTTTTGTAGCTTATTATTTTTCACATGGAACAACTTGCTGTTGATGTTATTCTGATAATAATTTAAGATCAAATATTTTACAATCAAGCTGACGGGTTTAGAGAATAGAATGTACAATGGAGAGTACAATGAAACCAATTCGGCCTAAACATATCAATGATTTGATTTATTTTAATAACCTATGGATTCCAACAGCGAGACTAGGAAATGGATAAGTGAAAGAAAGTGCAATCGATTTCACTTTCAAAACTAAATTAACTTTCTCCAGTGACATGTCTTACGTAATCTGGGCAAGACAAGGCTGTCATAACCACAACATTCGTATCATAAAGGTCGTCGGGCAGCTTTTATTAATTCATAATGTTTCCTGTTGTTATTCGCGGGCGATTGACCCCATACGCTGAGAACCAAATGTGCTTTTAAAACTCGACATTTGGATGTTGCTTAAAATTCATATCCATCGGAAATAATAAAATGCTTTGATCTTACATCCGGCTAAAGTTAAAAAACACATTATAATAAAGATATCGTTGAACGACCTACTTGTAAACGTAATTATATTCTTATTTGCACTTTTCTTATCATGCTATCTAAATAAGTCCTTAATGACTGCATAAATTCGGGTTGCTTGCGCTCCACATTCCAGTTCCTATATTAATTTCATTCACCAAAATGTTTCTTGCCGAAGGCTACATGACCAAAGTATTGATGGAGCCTGTATACGCCAACAGCGGGAAAACGTGGACACGTTTTTAAAAACCACTTTTTACTCGATGGCTTCGGATACAGTGAATGGCCTGTGCTTTAACGACCAACCATAAACGTGTAAGGTATTAACCAAATAAAATACTTCAGTGGCGGTATGCAAGAGCACACAGCTTGAAGTAAAGCGGGCACGCCCTGGAATCCGCCAAACGTTACAACATCCTTGCTGAAAGCCACATTGTAAATAACGACCCTATGTCTTCCCCCTTTCAGACTTACATCGCTTGAACCAAACAAAATACTTTTTGTTACGTCCGCCGCGGAAATTCCAAGACTTCCAATTTAAATGGCAACCGGATAGGTCCCATCAAAGCGCTTTTTAGTCGGAATAGCGATATAATTTTATAGTTTTTTATTTGTCGTCGAATAACTTTGAGGCCGTTTCAAACTATCCAAAAACAAAAACATTTAAACGTATGTCATTTGAAAATGTGCGGTCGATATTGTGAGTTAAGAGTATGTTTGTGGTTGTTGCAAAAAATCGTCAATCACTTTCGATCATAAAACGGTTTGAAATAAATTGGCTGGTCGTGGTCGTGGCTCGCAAAGTGCGACTGAACAATGAAAGCTGAGGGGCAACTCGCGGTCCGCGGTCGTCACTTAATGACCGTGCAGTGGATTCCAGCCTTACTTTCCATGGGGGAATTCATTTGAAAGTACCCTTTATGATTGAGTCTTATGTTGAGTCTTGGAGATTTTATGGTCGACTGCTTTCTGCCTAACTATATCAACGATATGCAAAATTTATTTCACATTACCTCGATTATGACTCCTTGTATCGGGATACCTATTAATATTTTTTAGGTAGCTACATAATTTGTGACTCATCGCGCAAATATCTCAGCCAATAAAAAAAAAATGTCTATCGCAAAAGTTTAAAAAGTCGAAAGGCTTCATGGCCGTGGCATGCGTGCAATGCGGTCCAAGCCGTGCTCCAAAACTGCATTACGCCATGTGCACGCGCAGGTGGCGGCTTGCAAGGTGCGCCTGCGCCGGCTACAGCGCATGCAAGGATTCTTTTGTGGCAAGGGTTTAACTTTTGTTTTAAATTATGCACTAGAAAGTTGTAGGTGCGAAATCATTGATATGAATTCAACAATTCCTTTATCCAATTCTAGATCAGTTCCTATTGTATTGACAATGACAACTTATTTCTATCAAAAACTAAAACTAAGTTCTTCAAATTTTAATATCGGGACTATATGTTATGTGATACCTAAACTAAAACCTCTCTAATATTATAATAATAGCACTTATCGCATAAACGTTTTCTATTCGAAAACACAAAAACATCGTCCCAAAACTTAAATGCCAAGAAAACCGCAAAATTTCTCCAGTCCATAAGGTCGACATAAAGAAATTTACATAAACTCGATTTGCAACGATATTGTTTCCTAATGGCTATCGAGGCCGGAACGGGTTTTAGAGGCGTGGTGCAAATGTTGTTTTACCACAACACACCCTTACCGTCATCGTTAACCGTTCATATCGGTACATCGATGTTCACATCGATAAATCAATTTATTCTGACATCGAAAAAGTAATAAGTAGGTATAAACTAACTGTGTCTGTAATCTAAATAAATAATAATGACTCTACAATCTCTACATATATGTATAGTCTAACGTTATATTATTAAGCTAGAAATTATACGTTGGGATAGACAAAGCAATCAATAATTGTGTTATTATGCTTTTTTTTATAAACAGTGCAGGTGTAATTTTTCAATTAACGAGGTTGAACAGTCGTGTGCGCGGGCGCAGTCCCCAGCACTTGCCATGCATCGGCGCGTGCGTGCTATCGAACGCCCCCATCGGCATTCATAATAACGCATTTGCAATTTTACTACCAGCAATTAAACCTTTAGTTATGCAAGCAGTTAAATCGGTCTCACCTTCCCAAAAGCTGCTCTCGAACACCGCCTTTCTGTCCGCCGGCTCGTTGACAACACTGGCTTTTCTGAAACAACGGGAAGTGCAAATCAGTACTTATCATAATTATTGACGTAGCGTGAAGACTCGCCTGAACTCTGGCAGTAAATTTCCGTTACTCGGGCGAGCGTAGTATTTATTTATTAAAACAAGCGTCTAATCGTGTAAACGTCAACTGCGCGAGCTTTTAAGCTCGCTCCGCGGGTAGTGATTTATCGTAATTCAGTTTAAGTGACCAATTTCTGTAATAGCAACAATTAGCGGCGACGGGTGGCGTTGCCTCCCCCGCCTCACCTCGCCCTCACCTTAAACCACCTCTTCAGATTAAACACACTTATTAGAGCTTCATAGAAACCATATTTTACCACACTTCGGTTTACGTGGAAATAAAACTTGAGCAAACTCCTCTCGTGGCGTAAATGAACCATTAAATTGGTAGTTCATTCCCGGAAAAATCAATTACGTAATATGCTTTATTACGGCGGCGGTAAATTATGTCGTAGCTGTCGGCGACGTAACGCGGGATTATTAAATTCTGACATGCTCTTGAGCGATGCTGGCACTGCCATAACTTTGGCAGAAATTTTACGCAACTAATGTTACTGGCAGGAAAACTTCAGCCGTCTGTCTTAAGAACGTGCTCGTTAAGTTTCCGACTGTTTCGTTATCATCACGTTTTTTCGATTCATTATCGATGAGTTGAATCGAATGATTCTTAACCTTTTTTATCGTTTTGGTTACGCCCAAGAAGGACTAATATCGTAATGCATGACAAGCCTTTATTTATGTGTCCACTTGCCAAGTTGCTGCAAACTAATTAGTATCATGTAATAAAGGTCAATTTCAAAATTGCTTTTACATCTACTGCATTATATTAATCAAATGACTGTTATGGCCCAACCTTAATAATATTTAGTAGACACCCAATTATGTAATCATAAAATCAATACTACGCAAAATTCATAATTGTATAAAAACCTATACCTCAATGCTAAGAATAAAATGTAGCGTCGAATAAAAACCACATTTAGGGCCATATTTATAATTAGCACTTGAGACTGACATCGACTTTGAATTCGTATCAGAAATTTCATTTCGGTACAATACGGCCTGTCAAACCCATACTTGATATTGTTCTCAATCTTGAGATTGCTTTATAAATACGAGCCCAAATGTATTTGCAATCCAGGAATTATGAAAATCGATTTCAAAGCCCAACACGAGTTAAATGGCAAATTATTATCAAGAAGCCATTTCCACATACTCGCATATAACTTGCATAGAAATATCATCAGGTTAATTTGACATTCACAATTCGATCGAATTGACCTCTCATTCATGTCAAAGAAACACAAATTGCTTCGGTTTTATTTGTTTGAATGTCAAAGGTCATTATCATCTCACAGCTATTGTGTTGCTGGGAGTGTTTTATGTGTTTTGTTCAATAGGCAAACATATATGTACGTATGCTACGTGAAGACATGCAATTCTCACACGTAGACTTCACTTACACAATAGTAATGTTTCTCAATGATAGCTAGTTCATCATTCGCAAAAGTCATCAGAATAACTGGCCGCAAAAACGTGCTTGATGACACAAATGATTCATTCGAAATTTAAATGTCACAAATCAATAAAACATCGGAATGTGATGCATTAAATAAATATGACGGTTGAATTCGCAAACATTTGACGTCGCATTAAAAATAAGGCTGCCAAAATGTCAGGGTCTTTAGCTGAACCACCGGATTCTGAATGTCATCGAATTTACACAAGATTTACATATTTATTTACTTGTTTAAACGTGACAAAAATAATCAATTTTGCACATTGGAATTAATCATAATAATATAGAGCCCGATGGTGTAGTGGATAGGGCCGCTGCCTCCTGAGCGGGAGGTCGTGGTTCGAATCCCACCACGTACCAATGTGTTTTTCAGTTTTCGAATTTCATATGTACGTTTATTCGGCTTTTTCCGTGCTTCGGAAGGCACGTTAAGCCGTTGGTCCCGGTTAATATCGTTTAATACCGTAGATATTAGTCGTTAAGCCATATCAGAGGCCAGTGCTAAGCATTGGTGGCTTGAAAACTCTGACCTAATCTAGGATTGGGTCTGGTTTCCCTTCTTGGTTACGGAGGTCAGATGGCAGTCGGTCTGTGTAAAAACCAGTACCCTCGTTCAATCCCCTAGATTAGGTAGCCGACCCCGTGAGATACGGGATAAGGCTAGGAAGATGATGGAATTAATCATAATATTTATTTCCATTTAAACACTAATGGGAGAAAATCCAGTTAAGTCAATAGCAGCCGAAAAAGGATTTATTTCGTCTTGAATGTACCTAATTGGTACCATTATCATTTACTTAATTATCATCACGGAAACATTTTTTATACTTCGATATCTTAAATTGTAAATCACACTTATAAAATTCGGGTCAACTCGTATCCTTTGTCGGTAATTTCACTTTACCTCTTGACCTAAAATCCTGACAGATTTTATTTATCACGACGACAAATACCCTTACACCAAAAACTAATGGTTTGTGTGACGGTTTAATAAATCACAAGGGATATAATAAACTTTCATCTATTAGCAATCTTTACGAGAGAACCACTTTTTTTCGAATCACACCAACCGGTTTTCTGACAAAAATAAATTATTAATTTCTAATGAGATTAACGCCTAGATTTAAATCCTCTTATCTGTTTGAACACATTGGGAGTTTAAGTGACATCCGCTAATATGTTTTTATTGTAATTTTACTTTTAATTTAATTAGGCTTTTACATATAGTCACGCCTTTATCCTTTTATTCCTACCCGGGTTATGTAGGTAAATTTGTAAAATTATTGGCTAGAGAAAAGATTGGCAGCAAACTGATAGTGGTTGCTCAGTCAGTCTCACAACTTCCACCAGGAAATACTTTCAGAAAGTATAAAAAAATGGCTTTTTCATGAAAATTTTGATCTGATTCTGATCGAGGTGGAAATTTTGTATGGAAAAGCCAATTCTTGGTGGAAGTTGTTCAGTATCGTTGACTGAGCAACACCTATCAGTTTGCGGGACGCTGTCCCGTTACACCCGGTATATTAATCAAAATTGTGTGGAAACTATGATAAATTGTTATGAAGCGAATTTGCGTGTTCAACATTGATTTGACATTCATTATGAAAAAGAATGACGTGACCTTCACATATTTTTTTATTGCAAAACGTAAACCAATAATCTAACAAGAATTCAAGACTGAAAATAAACTAAAGCCTCTATTAAGTGAACAAACTTAAGTCTGTAGAAAACGGCAATAAATAACAGTTTTGAAAGAAACATAAGAAGCACGTTGACTCAATATGCGCCGTGCGGAGTTTTTTAATCGAAGGGCAGCCAAGAAACTAAAAGGAGAGTCTATCGCGAGAGGCGACGTGACGGGACGCGAAAGGCACCTTGTATAGGGCTGCTAGACTTGCTATGAAGTTTTATTCGATGAAATACTGATTACGTTATTTTTTTGTCAAAATCGCTTTCTATCGAAAAATCTATCATTTTTTTATCGCTATTTATTTGTAGACTAGCTTTTGGAGCCCCCTATATCTCACTCTTTTTCCGATATTTTCCATCAGTGATATCTGATAAGAGAAGTGTTCCAACTGTTCCATATCATTACAAATATTTTACCTAGAAAAAATCCTATCTCAATGTAAAAAAAAACATATTCTTCGATTCTTGCCAGTAGTTCCAGAGATTTTTCATCTGGTAAAAAAAACTCATTAAGTAAAATTCTCAGTTTGCTAGTAAGTTTTCAGCATTAGGGTGAGGCTAGCCTAGATTTGTTTTTATAGCTTTGATTCATCCTTCACTTTTACCAAAAAAACCAATGAACAAAGGAACCGTAGGTGGCGTTATAATATTGATATTAGCTCTACATTTATGATCGTTGTATTTTACGAGATTATGAAAAAGGCTTTATTTGATTGGTTCCAAAATACTTGCTGGCAGCCCCAGTTTGCTTGCTAGGCTGGGCCTGTGTCTCGGCTAGCCTAATCGAGTCGTGTCGTGACTCCCCGCCTCTCCTGCGCATGCCACAGCGCGCGCATTCGCGGCTAGGGTCACCATGTCGCCGCCATTGTTCTTTTCTTTTTGTATTTTGCATTTTGTAGTATTATGACTCCGCATAGGTACCAACATAGAGCTGCATGCCGCATGTAGATATACTTGATGCATGCCTAGTTCGCTAGTGTAATATTGTTCAAAGCTCTTTTCATTATGACACATTTTCAGTCACGATCATGAAGATAGCTTTATGTTGCTCTATGATATTCGATATTTTTTAACTTGAGTAATTATTACTTACTTTTAAACTAACTTTGAAAGGATTTTGAAAGGAAGGTTCTGGCTAAACTAATTAATGGATGGGACATTATCAGAGAGCAAATAGCGAAATACTTATATATTTTTTGGAAAGTTGTTACATTTTCTCATTACATTTTTCGTAATTAAAGATCACGTTCTACAAATATTTTTCACCGAACGGTACAACATAAAATCACAACCTAACAAGATACGATAAGCAAACTATGCCCGAAGCCGTGTTGCATCAAACATGTCACGAAAATAATCTTATTGTACCGAAGAAGGACCGTGTACGTGCTTAAACCCATTTCACGGCAAGTATGACCTCATCAATGTTGTCTCATCTAATAAGTACAGTGTATCTGGGTCGAAAGCAAACATGACGAACGATACGACGAAACGATAGTGTATGTAGAGATTGTAAAAGAAGAGTCTTTAATTAAAACTAATTAAATTTCGAACCGTTCTAGACTAGTGAAAAAAACTGGAAATGTGTCTAAGGCCCGTATTGATAAACAGCACTTGAGATTGACAGCTAGTTTGAATTCGTAGTAGAAATGTAATTTCAGTACAAAAGGACCTGTCAAATCCATACTTAATATTGCTCTCAATCATGAGATCGCTTTATAAATACGAGCCTTAATAAAGAAAAAAAATGGTTTACGATATATTCTACGGTTGTTTACTAGTTATTACCAATGTTCTCCCCAGTTTTTTAAAATTCTGAAGCTTTATGCAAAATGGTTTAGATGATTTCAAATTTCTGGCAGCACTTATCATAATTCACAAGATGTTTAACATAACTTGTAAGACTTTTCATTCATGAAAATACTTGCACTTTTAACCGCGTTCCAAAAGTATTTGTTGTTATTTCCTTATCTTTCAAAGGAGCATTCCACGCAAGTCATGGTCACCCTACCCGAGCGCCGAGGCCCGCTCGCCGGAGAGCCTTCGCGGTGCTATTTAGTTACAACGAACTATTGGATCACTAAACCATATACAGACAACCTGAGCTATATGAGAATATGACCTAAGCGCATTTATCACAACCTAAGTATGTATAAATAACGGTTTCTAAGATCTTTGAATCAAATATCAATTATATGCACTCACATTATGTTTTATAAATAAAACCTCTCTTTATATAACGTGTAACAAAATGGGTATTATTTACATCCTATGCATGGGTATAATATGCATCCTGAAGTATGTATGTACTTTTTTCCATGCTGGACTGGGAGAGATAGAAAAACATAGAATGTTCCAGCTGCCCTTCCTCCCGGGCATGCTGTAGAAGTCAGCAAAAGGAACTCGAGGGTTACAATGAATTGTAATTTAGGCGATGGGCTGACAACCTGTCACTATAGCAATACACATTACAATCTAAAATTGCCCTCAATTTTTGTCAGATGTGGCGAAAGCGCCTTTTACGAGGAGTTTGACGCTCTGCCTACCCCGTAAGGGATAAAGGCGTGATTTTATGAATGTATGTATGTATGAAGTATGTAACTGGACCACTTTTCCTAAGGAACATTGGTTAAGTGAAAAATATTATTTGGCTTCCCATGGTAAACGTCATATATAGATGATATGAGAGCCCGATGGTGTGGTGGATAGGGCCGCTGCCTCCTGAGCGGGAGGTCGTGGTTCGAATCCCACCACGTACCAATGTGCTTTTCGAATTTCATATGTACGTTTATTCGGCGCTTTTTCCGTGCTTCGGAAGGCACGTTAAGCCGTTGGTCCCGGTTAATATTGTTTAATACCGTAGATATTAGTCATTAAGCCATATCAGAGGCCAGTGCTAAGCATTAACGGCTTGAAATCTCTGACCTAATCTAGGATTTGGTCTGGTTTCCCTTCTTGGTTGCGGAGGCCAGATGGCAGTCACTCTGTGTAAAAACCAGTACCGTCGTTCAATCCCCTAGATTAGGTAGCCGACCCCGTGAGATACGGGATAAGGCTAGGAAGATGATATGATGAGTAAACGTCATATATAGTTCATATTTTTTTTTTTTTTTTTTTTTTTTATATTTATAGGCGAGCATTTGTCCGCCATCTCACCTGGTGGAAAGTGACGATGCGGACTATGTTGGAGCATACTCACCTATGTAGTGCCTATTCACTCTCGCCTTGAAAAGGCCCAGGTTATATTGTTCCGGAAACAGATCCGCCGGCAGGGAGTTCCACTCCTTAGCCGTTCGCATTAAGAATGTGGAAGCGAACCGCTTCGTGCGAATTTGTGGTATATCCACGACATAAGGGTGGAACCCCTGTCCACGCCTCGTGCTCCGGAGATGGAAAGGGGAGGGGGGTATAAGGTCATGAAGTGCTAACGCGCACTCCCCGAAATGTATCCTGTAAAATACCGACATGCACGCCACTCTGCGACGGTGCTCAAGGTTCTGTAGTTTTGCCTCAACCAGTGCTGAGTCTCCAATGAGCTTCTTAGCACGTTTCTCGATTGAGTCTAAGGCAGCCAGCTGGTATTTAGCTGAACCGTCCCAAAGGTGGCAGCAGTACTCCATACACGATCGGACTTGAGCTGTGTACAACTGCAATAGCTGTCCCGGTGTGAAGTATCGCCTCACCTTCGAGAGGATACCAAGTTTTTTGGCAGCTGTTGTGGCCAGAGACTCAATGTAACGTCCAAAGTTCAAGTCGGACGTAAGGCTCATACCAAGAAGCTCAAGATGGTCAGAAATCGGTACGGATACATCCCGGAAAGTTGGAGCCAGGTTAAAAGGACTCCGTTTTGTCGAGAATAGACACGCCTGGGTTTTGGATGCGTTGAACTTGACGAGATTGGCATCGCCCCACTCGGATATCACCCTTAGCGATGAGTTCAGACGATCCACTATGGACTCCCGACAAGACTGGATTGTTTCACTGTTGGCCCTTGCACTGGACAGATATCTGTCAACAACCGTGCTGTCATCAGCGTACCCAAAGGTATCGGGTGTCAACATGTCGTTGATATGCAGCAGGAATAAGGTTGCAGACAGGACAGAACCTTGAGGAACTCCGGCATCAATACCCTGTTGTCCGGAGGAGCAGCCTTCTAAGACCACTTGTATGGATCGTTCACTCAAGAAGTCCGAAATCCAGTTGCAAAGGCCAGCAGGTAACCCGTAGGCGGGAAGCTTGCCAGTAAGGCTAGCGTGCCAGACCCTGTCAAAGGCCTTGGAGATATCCAGAGACACGGCAAGTGCTTCACCATGTCTCTCGATAGCCTCGCTCCATAAGTGAGTGGCATGCACGAGGAGGTCCCCCGTCGATCGCCCTCGGCGGAAGCCGTATTGGCGATCGTTAAGGAGATCATTATCCTCAAGGTATGCCAGGAGCCGATTATTCAGTACACGCTCCATAATCTTGCAGAGTATAGAGGTTACCGATATGGGTCTATAGTTGGCAGGGTCTGCCCGACTACCTTTTTTGGGTACAGGTTGCACATTTGCAAGCTTCCACGATTTGGGGACAACACCAGTCTCAAGTGAGAGGCGGTACAGGCGTGTCAACACCGGAGACAACTCAGGCGCACAGTTACGCAGGACGATTGCAGGGATACCGTCAGGGCCACTTGCTTTATTCACGTCTAGATTTCGCATGGTTTTAAGGACCTCTTTTTGCCGGATGCGTACGGCTGCCATAGAGCAGTCGACACGAGGTAACGGGGGTGGTATTTTACCTGCGGCATCAAGACGCGAACTTTCCGCAAAATAGGAGGCAAAAAGATTGGCTTTCTCCTCCGCAGTATGAGCAAGTGACCCATCAGGTCTCTGCAGAGGCGGTAAAGATGGCTGGCAGAAATTGGTTTCCACTGCTTTCGCAAGCGACCAGAATGCTTTACTGCCAGCCGGATAGGAAGCAAGCTTAGCGCCTACTCAGCCTATGTGGGCGAATCGAGCCCTGCGTAATTCCTTAATATATTGAATTCCTTCCTCAATATATCGAACTATTGGATCACTAAACCATATACAGCTAACCTGAGCTATATGAGACCTAAGCGCATTAATGTTACAACCTAGGTATCTATAAATACTAGCCATAAAATATCTTTGAATCAAATATCAACGATATGCACTCACATTATTTTATGTTATCTTTGATGAATAAAATCTCATATAATAGTCGTCCCACCGATTTTCTCATTATATAACGTGTAACAGAATGGGTATAATACTTAAGCACCCTGAGGTATGTAAATATGCCAATGAAACTGGACAACTTTTCCTAAGGATGTTGTTAAGGGTGATTTGAAAAATGTTACATTTGGTTATAACCATATATTGTATGAACTATAGTTCATACTTCGAATTATTGAAACACCTAAACTTTATACAGCCAACCTGAACTTTATAATATATGACCTTATCGCATAAATATTACAACCTAGGTATCTATAAACACTAGCTATAAAATATCTTTGATTAAAATATCAATTATGTACATACATACATAAAATCACGCCTTTATATCTAATGGGGTAGGCAGAGCGAATACGACCCAAACAAAGGTCGTTTCGCCACGTCTGACAAATATTGAGGGTTATTATTAATCATCAATCAATCAATAATTATGAATCCCTTAGCTGGGCAGGAGATGCAGCTGGCACATTTTATGTTTATCTATCACTCCCAGTCCAGCATGGAAGAAATCAATTATGTGCACTCACATTATTTTGACTTCCATGCTAGACTGGAAGCGAGAGAAAAACATAGAATGTGTCAGATGCCTTTCCTCCCGGGCATGCTGTAAAAACCAGCTAAGGGATCTGACGGTTTTGTATATTGCAATTTAGGCGATGGGCTGACAACCTGTCACTACAGTAATATAAGTACAAATCTATCTTAAATAACCCTCAAAACTTTGTCAGACGTGGCGGAACGACTTTTGTTTAGGTCGATTACGCTCTGCCTGCCCTATTAGGGATAAAGGCGTGATTATATGAATGAATGAACATTATTTTATTACCTTTGATAAATAAAATCTCTCATTATAACGTGTAACAGAATGGGTATAATACTTATGCACCCTGCAGTAGGTTAATATGCCCTTAAACTGAACAACTTTTGCTAAGGAACATAGGTAATGTGAAAAATATTATTTGGCTACCCATAGTAAACGTACTAGAAAGATAGATAGAATTGAGAACAAATCAAATAAAAATTGAAGTACAATGAAGGCGGCCTTATTGCTATGGTAGCAATTTCTACCAGGCAATCTTGGGTAGAGGAAATCAAATGTAGATAATGCGGGATAGTGCATCTTAGTAAAAACTAATTAATATAGACAAATCTACATAAAATACATATATGATATACGTAAATTACGTAAATTATAATGTACTATATAGTTCGTACATCGAATTATTGAAACACTTAACCTTATACAGTGAACCTGAGCTTTATATGAAAATATGAGTTAATCGCATTAATGTTACTACAGCTTAGGTATCTATAAATAACGTTATATTCCCTCAGTGGTCTAGAGGTCAGAGCCATGGGCTTACGATCCGGAAGTACTTGGTTCGATTCCCAGGGGGGAACACAAAGTTTCTATTTATAAATTTGTCACTTTTTGAGCTTGTCCCCAGTATGGTTAGGACATTGCAAGCTGAATCACCTGATTGTCCGAAAAGAAAAAGAGGATTCCGTGCTTCGGAGGGCACGTTAAGCCGTCGGTCTCAGTCGCTGTCTTTAATAATGGTCGTTACTCAAACCATGTCAGACGCCTAAATAGCTGTGTGACTAGGCAGTTTGAAAACTCCGACACCAGGGTTCATCGGGTCTTTCGACTCCAAAATTCACTCGCTAAGAAGAAAATGAATAACAGTATAAAATATATTTGATGAATAAAATCTCATTGAACAATGTGTGACAGGCTAGGGTGACAATGGTTACGACGTGTATCAGAAAGGATATATGCACCCTGAAGGATGGAGAATCTACCCATGAAACTGAACAACTTTTCTCACGAAACAAGTCGAAATGTAAAAAAAAGACGTTTGGCTTCCCATACAAGGCCCGATGGTGTAGTAGATAGTGCTGCCTCCTGAGCGGGGAGGTCGTGGTTCGAATCCCACCACGTACCAATGTGTTTTTCTGTTTTCGAATTTCATATGTGCGTTTATTCGGCGCTTTTTCCTTGCTTCGGAAAGCACGTTAAGCCGTTGGTCCTGGTTAGTATCGTTTAATACCGTAGATATTAATCGTAAAGCCATGTCAGAGGCCAGTGCTAAGCATTGGCGGCTTGAAAACTCTGACCTAATCTAGGATTGGGTCTGGTTTCCCTTCTGGGTTACGGAGGTCAGATGGCAGTCGCTCTGTGTAAAAACCAGTACCCTCGATCAATCACCTAGATAAGGTAGCCTCCCATGATAAGGTAGCCTCCCATCCCCGTGATATACCGGATAAGGCAAGGGAGATGATGACTAAGGCCCATAATTATAACAGCACTTGAGACTGTCAGCTAGTTGGAATTCGTATCAGAAACGTCATTTCAGTACAATGTGGCCTGTCAAATCCATACTTATTATTGCTCTCAATCTTTGAGATTGCTTTATAAATACAAGCCTCTTTGTCCTAAATAGTTACATTGAACTATTGGATCACTAAACCTTATACAGCAAACCTGAGTTATAATGAGAATATGACCTAATTGCATTAATGTTACAAATTCACAGGTTATAAAATATCTTTGAATCAAATATCATCAAAGCATGTATGTATATTATTTCAATAATCCTCATTAGAAAATCACATTTATACGAGCTTTTTAATTAGTGAAGTTTCGTAGTGAATGAATGAAAAACCTGAAAATCGTTAAACGACTTCATAGCGCGTAACGGTCGGTACTACGAAAAGCAATATGATTTATTTCAGAGTATTTTAATAAAAAAATATTGACTATGGAAAAACATTTCAATTTTACGGAAAATCCTCAGTGGAGAGTAACTTATTTCCCTATATTCATCAAATTTGGCGCAGAATATCGTTCGTTACTCTACAGTCGATACCTTTATATTAGGCATTAAGTTTTTATTTCTAAAATATCTACTGCCCTAATATGACAGTGACATGGAAGTAACCTGTACTACAAACATTCACTTTTTACGCGCATACAAACCGTCTCGCCATTCGCCAATGCCAATCAGTCGCTACAATGTAGCTGGCAGACGGTTTATGATCAATTCGAATGTTTAATTACCAGCGTGTAGTAGGCAAACTGATTGAAGCCAGTCGTAAATACTTCCAGTGCGTGGGATCGTTAAAAATAACGAGATAATAAAGTATAGGAGTGTCGGGGGAAGGTGCAAGGCAGGGAGGGGGGAGTACCGTTACTAGCGCGCGACATTTCGCAGAATCGTCCACTGCAGCCTTCATTATCCACAGCCTGTCTTACATACGCTCACGATACCACGATACCCCCTCCGGCGATACTTGAATCTGTTGAATCTGAAATTTTATCACGAGGAACCAGTTAAGAGATCCTACTTACATACAAATGCCGGGGCGAATCACGATTTTCCCGATTTTCCATTGTTACGAGATAGAGTGACGAATTATGAACTTCAACGCTAAGTGTTTACAGTGGTGACAATGCCACTTAAGAACAATAGAAATCTCTACATAAGTACAGGAAGATAAAATGTCACTTCAAATAATAACAAGTACTGAAAAATTTATGTTAGTAGTACATTATTTTATTTTTTTCCACTGTTTTCTTTTGAATTGTATGACTACCTAGACCTTCCACTCTACCAACAAACCATGTTTAGGTCTTATAAGTAGGTTATGCTTATTAAACATGCAATTCTTTATATAAATAATAACTAAAGACCAAGTTTTATAGGATTCACAACAAAATAAACAGTATATAGCCAGTGTACAACCCACACAAAGAAACGTACGCATAAAGACAAAGTTTCAAAGACGTTCAATCAAAATATTTTGTATTTCTCCTTCATTTCATTTAAATCAAGAAAAGTTTAATAGGAAGTGAACACCCTCATTTTCATGCACAAAAGCTTAAAACATTAACAATTAAAACATAAACTGTACTCTGAGTCAGATAAAAAATCTCAAACCGCAGAACGCGACGATTTCGCACATAAAATATTTTCGTTTCATTAACAGCGAGGGCATTTTTCATTCAGTTAAAATTTATGGTCCCCGAAGGACTCTATATCCTGCAGACGTTTTGGACAAGTTGACTGCTACGCAGTAAGTATACTTACCTTTTAGTATCTGGTTAAAGTTCTCATATGGTGATGGACTCATATGGTCAATGCGAATTTTTTTATCAATACACGATGACGCAGTGACGCAAAATCACCTAAATTAAAATATCCTATATCTAGAAACGCCTCGACTTTTAATCTCACCAGATGCGAATGTTTCAGTCGGCTTTAGATCTCACCAGATGCGAATTTTACAGTCTTTGATAAATGTATGACATTAATTTTGCCTTTAAATTTGTTAACTGTCAGATAAAAATAACTGATCTTTAATTATGACTAAAATAAGCATTAATTCTTATAGAAATTACGCGAAAAATTAAAATTCAAACTTAGTGCTAGAGCTAAAGCACTTAAAATTGTGTAGGTAGAGCATTTAAATATTAAAACATAATCTTGATATTTTATTTAAAGGTCTTTTATTTTATAGTGTAATAATAACGTGGCTGAGTTAAGAAGTTATTCTCCCAGTTAATTAGTACCGTAACTATTAGCATATTTGTAGGGTAAATATAAACTTAATTACTATACAGTTAGTTCCACAACAAAAAAAGTAATACTAGCGTAGGTTGATGCTTTCCCTAATGACGTTGCAGAAGCGGTATATCTAAGACCTGTCAGTGTAACGCTTCTTGCAAAAATAAGCTTTAATATCAGGACATAAAGTACCACTTTTTCAAGGTTGATCTTAGTAAAAACATCGGGGCTGCCAGACGTACGTGTACGAGATTTGCAGTCTCTGTTACGATTTTGTACAAGATATTATCAATGTCGACGTAATCCTATGATCAATCATCAAACTACGATTATCAAAATGTATGAAAATAAGCAAAGAATATGAATTTTTTTGGGGAACTTTCACTGAAAACTAAAAAAACAACCGATTTGGCTAGTATTGCACTTATTCTTTTACATGCAAATGCAACTACGAGCTGGTTTTCCACTAAAATTTTGCTGCATGTAACGTCCGAAGCGCAAGCTTTTACAGTAAAGGATTATGGATTTATGTTGTTTTAAATTGCTGTTTATTTTTTAAATTGATTTTGACCATTACGTACTCATCTTCTTCTTCTTCTTGCCCTTTTCTCAGTTTAGCTGGGATCAATCCTCTTTTGTGCATCGGTACCAGGATAGTCTATCCCGGGTTGCCGCAGGTGTAAGGTTTTGAAATTTTATATCCCTCTCAACATTTGACCACCACGTGGCTGGAGGTCTGCCTCTTCCTCTAGGTTAAGTATTTTGACTATTACGTATTAAATAAATAAATATTTATATAAAGCGATATTTTAAAAACAATTCTTACTTGTACGAGATTTTTACTGATTACTCCAGTACAAGAAAAATAATCAGGTATCTGGCAATGGTAACCCTGGCATCATCAACTCTTGCGTCGGTGTTTTGCGCACTACCGGCTTTCCGCGCACTTTTCCCACCGTAATGAGTTGTGAAAGCTTGTCCGTCTGCGTCTGCGCACCCATCAAGCATTATCAGTAACGTTATTTGCATTATGCCTACATAAAACATTACTAGCTATTGACGCCAGAGAAGATCCGCATGGTGTGTGGGAAAATTTCATATAAATCTCGTGAGCACAGAATTTTCCAGTCTCTATAAACTTATTTTGGCTCTTTATGAAATCACTGGACATTGCTATCGATTCATTGAAGGCACGACATAACTAATTCTTGACTAAAATTATTAAAAAGGGACGCTTTTTGATCTCTCATGATAGAAAATTATAGGTGTTTGCAACTAAGAATTTCTACCATTATATTATGCCCTGATTCTAAAATCGTATTTTAGATCGTACCTAACGAAAATCTCGTTAACGTCCATCAAGCGCAAATTACGGTCAAGGCAGTGTATGAGGGGCGTTAATGGCCCGCAGTGAAAATAGATAGACTGTCAATCGAGTCAGCACTTATCAGCGGTAATGTTGGAACAGGGCTGAATGTGTAAATACTTAAATAGCCCTGTTATAGAGTCGATAAATGGAGAGTGGGAATAAGGTCAAGCGTGCTATTGTCACTTCGCGATGTTTCCACTAGACGGCACAACCGCGGAAACGGCAACGTCACATTCTCGTGGAAGAGGAAATGCATAAAAATCATTAAAAATATATGGCACGCTTTTCCACTTGCCATTACGACAACGTCACGGCATCGGCGGTATTCACTCCTACCGGTATTGTCGCCGGCCTGCCAAACTGCATGTGTTTTGTATACGTACGTATATTACCGTCCTAGTCGAAAAACATAGCCACGGTATCCTGCCGTTGTCACACCGTGGACGTGCTGTTAAGTGGAAAAAACGCCCTTTGTGTGTGCGCCTGCGCCACATACGCCGCGAACAACGTGCAAGATCAAGGCGCTCGCCGCTTCCGCCTCTCGGGGCAGGAATTCCATACCGTACCCACTTACATTGAAACACGTCGATCTTGTAATTATAAAGGGGCACTTCGTTATCCGCCAGTTCCTCAGCCGCATAACAGCAATACCTTGTGCTTTTCATCGGTATTTCTATAATTATTCTTATTACAGGTAATTTCTAGCCAATCAAACTATTCGACTCAATCTATCACGTGAACGGTACAGTAGAAATCTGCGGGACCATTCACGTAAATAATCACCGTGTTATTGTTATCGTGATCAAAACGATTTCGGTATCATTAAAGCCGCATTATAGTTACAAAATGCTTTCGGAGCAGGTTGCTGGTGGGTGTTAAAATATGCTAAACGGATAAGAAGAATATCTGAATATCGATGGTATCTGTGTGATCGATGCCGGTGATTACCATCAAACACGAGAGAAAGTACACACATAAATTTAATAACAGTATTAGATGTATTGGTTTGCGGAGTGGGGTTTAGAGGGCCGGCGCGGAGTGCCTCATGCCTATACTACCAGAGTACCGTTAGCTAGTGCAGTCGCCGCAGACATCACCAGACGACTCAACCTACTTAAAAACAGATGAGGTTTTCCCCAGTTTGGTTAGGACACTGCAGGCTGAATCACATGATTGTCCGAAAAGAAAGAGGATTCCATGCTTCGGAGGACACGTTAAGCCGTCGGTCTCGGGCGCTGTCTTTGACAGTGGTCGTTATTCAAACAATGTCAGATGCCTAAATAGCTGTGCTGTGGTTTTAGCATATTGCAATTTAGACGATTGGCTGACAACCCGTCACTACAGCAATATACCAACAAATCTATCTTAAATATCCCTCAAAACTTTGTCAGACGTGGCGGAACGACCTTTGTTTAGGTCATTTACGCTCTGCCTACCCCGTTAGGGATAAAGGCGTGATTATACGTATGTATGTACTAATACTTGAAACTTGAAAATTCTGACACCAGGGTTCATCGGGCCTATCAACTCCAGAATCCACTCGCTAAGAAGAAGAAAACAGATAATTTACCTATCACGAGAGGTGATGCTAGCCTAACCTGCTCGCTCACCTTGCACTATTACGGACTAACGGACGTACGTAATTTCAGCCCTCACGTCTACCTATTGTGAATTTGATGAGATGCAATTTCTACTCAGATTGCCAATATCATTAATGATAGAATGAAACTAGACGTTTATTTAACAGCTTCATCGAACGCTCTATGCAATTAAATATACCTACCTACACGTATTATTTTATTACAATCTAACCAATAACTTTAAACAATAAATTCTAACTTGCCCTAAATATTTTTAGGTCCATATTTATAATCAGCTCTCATGAGTGACAGCGAGTTTGAGTTCGTATCAGTACCAGTACAATAGTACTCTCAATCTTGAAATCGCTTTATAAATAGGAGCCTTGATGCCCTTTACATGTTTGGAATTTATAAATTTATATAAGAAGGGAGAGGTCACAATACAATACAAATATTCTTTATTGCACATAAACAACACATTGTACTGGAACAAACATTAAAAAACAAACAGAGTACAATTAGGCGGCCTTATTGCTAGGGTAGCAATTTCTGCCAGGCGACCTTTGGGTAAAGGAGTAAGTAGTTTGATAATATTACAAGGCATTAATATTAAGATCAGCAATTTTAGTTTTCCTTACAAGTGTTGTTTTCTAGCTGTATATTAATTTAACGGTCACGCATAAAGTATGAGTCCAAGTCCAAAAAAGTCCCTATTCATTCCAAAACCGTACAACCGCAAACTTAAGAAGGCGGACCGTTAGACATATGATGTGACCTTACTTGGTACATCACCTATTCACACTGACTTGCACTTTGTACGAAACAAATCCACGCTCTATTAGATATTACTATTACACTGCATGCGTCGGGCGCACCTACCCGCATTCTAGGACACGGCAAAATTGTTTAGAGCAATCAATTATGCCTATACATTACGGCGATCGATCGGATGCTACTTTTACGGGGTAGACAGAGCGTCAATGGCTGCAAATCCACGTTCTATTAGATATTACACTATATACGTCGGGCGCACCTACCCGCATTCTAGGACACGGCAAAATTGTTTAGAGCAATCAATTATGCCTATACATTACGGCGATCGATCGGATGCTACTTTTACGGGGTAGACAGAGCGTCAATGGCTGCAAATCCACGTTCTATTAGATATTACACTATATACGTCGGGCGCACCTACCCGCATTCTAGGACACGGCAAAATTGTTTAGAACAATCAATTATACCTATACATTACGGCGATCGATCGGATGCTACTTTTACGGAGTAGACAGAGCGTCAATGGCTGCAAATCCACGTTCTATTAGATATTACACTATATACGTCGGGCGCACCTACCCGCATTCTAGTACACGGGAACATTGTCTAGACCGATCAATTATACCTATACATTACAGCGATCGATCGAATGCTACTTTTACGGGGTAGACAGAGCGTCAATGGCTACAAATCCATGTTCTATTAGATATTTCACTATATGCGTCGGGCGCACCTACCCGCATTCTAGGACACGGCAACATTGTCTAGAGCAATCTATATACATTTACATTACGGCGATCGATTGGACGCACTGAAACTTTGCATACGTTAAATCACGCACAGTATATCACTTACGTGGTGGGTAGATCGTCACCGCCCAGGCAAAAGTTATTGGCAAGTTTTGTGGAGTGTTTTAAAGAGCACTCTCACTTTATATTTCTGCAGTGACGAGGCCAGCCAACTTATTGCCAAAATACACTGCAACTCGCGAATCTTCTTTATTGGCATTTACTTACAGTACGTTAAGCAAAGCAAGTTCTCAAAAAAAAGTTTTTATATCTCCCACTCCAACCTATGGTAGTAAACATATTAGTATCAAACAAAGTTTCCATATTGTCCTATATTAGTTCTCGACAATAACATTCACCTCCTTCGCTGAGATGTGGGTCGCGATGTGATTGTTTCTCTTGCTCTAATGTTTGTTGTACGACTGAGCGAACAAAAATACCGGAACAAATTCGACAACCATTCTTATGATATGAGACATCTACATTGAAAGTTGATTGATGGAATTAGCCGGAACACAATTGGATTTAATGTCAAATGTTAATGCTTGCTTGCTGGATTGGAGGAGATAAAAACAGAATATTTCAGATAAGTATTTCTGTTTGGTTTCTCTTTCTAGTCATACTGTTAATGCCCGTAGAAATAATTTGTATTATGGCTCGAGAACCTGTCACCATTGCAATTAACACTCATTTCGGCAATAACCCGTTACCCACATCATATGCAACATGTGATGCTGTTAATCTTAATATTTTATTTTGTACAACTTAGTTTTCTTTGTAAACACAAATAGACCGTAGTCAAAAGGTCACCTTAAATTTGAAATTTTGACAGATTCCATACAAAATTATCTATGAACTAGTCTTTGTTCTTAATATAATCGATTTTATACAGTCCATTGAAGTTTAATTCGGAAATCTAGATATCCCTATACCTACCGAACATTGGGGCACTAGATACTTTTCAGATGCAAATTCCTTTTACTGGGCTGTTAAGGATTTGCCTACCTCTTAAAGGCACGTTTTTTTTATATCAGTAGGTACCTCTGTATAGCAAGTGATGTTGGCGGAATCTTTTTAAGCTAATCCCATAAGTCCATGCAAATAGTACACTTGATGTTATACATAAGAATGAGGACCGGAGACAGAATCAGGAAAACCAATTTAAATTTCTCCTGCCTCACCCAGACTCTTCCTTTTAACATTACGTATTAACGGAGTCTTATTACGAAAGGGGATATAACCTTTTTGGCATAGTGTGAATGGTGGCCCTTAAATTTTTCAAAAATCTTTTTGCGCACGTTTAGACGTAAACTATTCGAATTTACACGTAAACACAAACCTAAAATATAGTTCGTGTTTTTTTTCTAAACGGTCACATTATTGAGATATTTTCACTTCAAAACAGATTTTTCGAAATTCTGATATCTTTGATTTAACATATCTCGGTAAAGCCAAAAATCAAGAAATATCTTTGATTTATATTTGTGTGTAGAATCGATTGGTTTAGGTTTAATCGTGCGCCGCGATGTTTTAAAAAAAAATAAGGCTACTAAAATAACGCCATTCACAGTATGCCAGGCTCCATACAAAAATGTTAAACTGCTTTCGAATTACGAGTACTGTAAAAATTGTATGTCATCTCTTTTACGCTTTAGCGATTCTGATTACTTAAAAGAAGAGCCGGATTTCAGTGTCAGCTTTGGCTTTGGAATTTCTTTGGGATTATTTGTGAAGAATGTTGCCTGGGCTTGTGTCCGATTTGCGCGGTGTTTTTATGTTGTTTGCAATTTGTCGGTATTTGTCGCGGTCGGCAAGCGGTACGGCAGTGCGCATTCTACACAGATAAAGTTAAGATCAGTATAAGGTATTTCATTAAAGATGAGCGTCACTGAAATAGCGCTCTATACCTACATACCGGGTACGTACGGTACAGCCTTTGAAAATATACGTTAATAATAATAAGAAATATGTTTATTTTTAACAAGTCTTACAATACAATGTGTTACAGACTTCAAATAAAAATGATATTTTGATTTGACTTAAAAATAAACTCAACTCAAACATCTAATACATCACTATCTCAAGGAGACAAGTCTGTATAAGTCACTATTTTATTGCGTGTGTGAAGCCGATAAACTGTTTCATACGTCAACTGTACCTCCGACCGCAACCACTAGGAAACTAGTATAGGAAATGATAAGAAACACGTAGCTCAGCTGCATTATCCTGTTCCAGCCGTATCAGTTAACGTGTAGCCTCGCCGTCTTATGCAACGGTTGAGACATTCCCGATAGGATAACTCCGCTAATTGATAACACCAGGTGAAGACTAAGGCAGGGATCCTCAAACATATGGTCCCACGTAAAGCTGCTGAATATTCCAGACAATAGCGCTCCGACCTCTAAAGTAAGGATAATATAGTTGTCGAATAAAATACGTTTTTATTTTACAAAAAGTTTTCGAAAAATGGCGAATCAGCAGATGGTCTCTAGGCGCAAATTAAATAGTCATATTAGGACATGACTTAACTAAAATTATTGCGATCCATTTCTTTTCTCACATGACAGAAAATGACAAGTGACAATTTAATGCGTATGCGAATTGCTCCCATTATTTCCGATTCTCGCATACGCCGAACCTACTATAGGCTCAAATGGCGATTATATGTACGTTTCTTCCATGCTGGCCTGGGAGCGAGAGAAAAACATAGAATGTGCCAGCTGCATTTCCTCCCGGGCATGCTGTAAAAACCAGCTAAGGGATCCGAGGGTTTCAGTATATTGTAATTTAGGCGATGGGCTGACAACCTGTCACTACAGCAATATACTTACAAATCTATCTTAAATAACCCTCAAAACTTTGTCAGACGTGGCGCAACGACCTTTGTTTGGGTCGTTTACGCTCTGCCTACCCCATAAGAGATAAAGGCGTGATTATATGTATGTATGTAGTATATTATATTACTCCATGGTTACGTATATCTCACTTTGAGAAACTCTGGTCTAAGACTACGACATGTGTTTACGCGCTGGTCCTTTATCTCACCGGAGTGCTAAAACTGTATGGCTAATTAAATTTATGCACTATGAATGTTAGACGACACTTTGAAGTGTTAACTATTTACATGCCTTAGTACTTAATTTCCCGTTGCAAATTGCTTATTCTATGAACTAATTAAAATCTTTCGTTATGTACAACGGGTGTAACAAAAATTAGCAGACTAAACTTTAGGGTTTCAATCTACCCGTGAAACTGAACAACTTTCCCCAAAAAACATCATCATCTCCCTAGCCTTATCCCGTATCTCACGGGTCGGCTACTAAATCTAAGGAATTGAACGAGGGTACTGATTTTTACACAGAGCGACTGCCATCTGACCTCCCAAACCCAGTAGGAAAACCAGACCCAATCCTAGATTAGGTCAGAGTTTTCAAGCCCCAAATGCTTAGCATTGGCCTCTGACATTTCTTAACGACTAATATCTACGGTATTAAACAATATTAACCGGGACCAACGGCTTAACGTGCCTTCCGAAGCACGTAAAAAGCGCCGAATTAACGTACAAAATCGAAAACCGAAAAACACATTGGTACGTGGTGGGATTCGAACCACGACCTCCCGCTCAGAAGGCTATCCAAGCCTATCCACTACACCATCGGGCTCTCTTCCTCAAAGAACATAATTAGGCGAAAAAAAAAAGAAAAAACTTTCCATAGATACGGTATCAACGACTTGAGTAATTTTTAAATACAATTTTTTTCGCAATGTTGGCTCAGCTACCCTGTACCTACTTTCAAAATTATGCTTTTCAGGTATTTCAGATGTTTTTCAGTACCTATTTTCCCTAGTGTCAGTAACAACAGGCTGTCGACAGGCAGTTGTTTTGCATGTCAATAGGGGCGCTGTTTCGTCAAATGTCAAACACAAAGTCAAAGGGACTATCGCAATTAAGTTGCAAAGGGTATTGTATGGCACACTAGAGAGGCTGCCGTGCTAGTAGGCACATCTTTTGTATAACGTAGCTCTTTGTGTAGGCTTTTCTATAAAAAAGCTCTTTTACAGCTGTGATACCGTACACCTCGAAATTTTGTACTATTTTTAAACTACCTGAAAATATGCTTTAACGCACAGTTGTGTATGTGCCTGATACATACATACATATAATATAGTCACGCCTTTATCCCGAATGGGGTAGGCAGAACGTAAACGACCTAAACAAATATCGTTCCGCGACGTCTGACTCAGTTATGAGGGTTATTTAAGATAGATTTGTAGGTATATTGCTGTAGTGACAGGTTTTCAGCATGTCGCCTAAATTACAATATACTTAAACCCTCGGATCCCTCAGCTGGTTTTTACAGCATGCCCAGGAGGAAATGCAGCTGGTACATTCTATGTTCTTCTCTCGCTCCCAGGCCAGCATGGAAGAACAAATAACTTTTTCTGTGAAAACTACTTTCATCAAAAATAATAAACTTTTTGATACAGAGATCTAAATGCATGAAAAAGTTTTTTTATCGTATTTATATGTATTTTGGCACGGTACTAATTAATACGTAGCCTGAAACCTGTCGTATAACCTCAAGTTAATCATGCATACAAGCATGAGGCTTTATGTGTCTGGGGTGAGCAAACACGGGGTCTATAACTAAGCCAGAGACGATGGCGGCGCAACGGGCGCACTGCGGTAATTATGCAGTTGTTCGTACCGTGGGTACCTCTACAACAAACTTGCACCAGTATGCCACTAACTAAGGGTCGTATTTATAGTCAGCGCTTATGAGTGACAGCGAGTTTGAGTTCGTATCAGAAATGTAATTTCAGTACAAACTGGCCTGTAAAATCCATACTTGATTTAATATTGCTCTCAAGTTTGATATCGCTTCATAAATACGAGCCTAAGTCATTTCCAGCCAGCCAGCTTGCTTCTGGCGTGCAAAATGATCCAATTTTGAAAAATAAAGTAAAGTGAACGCCATTCCGTTCTAATTTCGAAAAAGAAAGAAAAAAGCCAGCCAGTAACATAAACTTTTTAATAATTCCAAGTTAAGTTTAAAACCGTAATCAAGCTTAACAGCATAACTCAGCAGAACTAATACCAAAGTGTTTAAAATATTTTGCCATAAAGTGGGATATTATTCACCAATAAAAAGTAAACTGGCAACATGCGTTCAACTTTATTAGGCACTGGTTAAAAGTGATACCAAAACAAATTGATTTAAAAAAAAGTTTATTTGCAAAAAGCGAATTTACTGCAGTCGTCAGTGAAATTCGAGATTGAAATCGATTCGATTCGAAATATCTTTATCTAATTACTTGCAACGAATCACGATATATAGAGAGAGCTTTAGAATTCTTTGATTCATTTAATTTCATCATTCTGGAATGTGAGTTACACTTTCTTTCATACATTTAATTATATATTTAACTATCTTGATTATTGAGTTAAAGAGTCTGCTCTTTAGAGTAACTCAATTATAAAAAAACGCTCAATCATGATTCGAGATAAGTTCGAATGTGGGTTTGTGTTACAAAATGTGTTTTGATGATGATCACTACAGCAACGGTACTACAGTGTAGCTAGCAGTGATAATTAGTAGCTATGTACTGCATTCTGTCTCTACTGGTAGCGATTCGATTTAGCACAAGACTTAACTAAAATAAAAGCATATTTTGCTATGCGTCAGTTACAATTCGTTTAAAAAATATAAAAGATTTTAGATGACACTTCGCGTTATTAGAAACAAAATTTTGGCTAGGTTTCACTGACAGCGATTGAAGTAATGACAGCTATAGTGGCGACTTGACAGGTGAACAGATATCCGGTTGATATACCTTTTCCTATTTCCTACACTTATCCTTATCTCCTATCTTATGAGGAGCCCGATGGTGTAGTGGATAGGGCCGCTGCCTCCTGAGCGGGAGGTCGTCAATGTGTTTTTCGGTTTTCGAATTTCATATGTACGTTTATTCGGCGCTTTTTCCGTGCTTCGGAAGGCACGTTAAGCCGTTGGTATCCCGGTTAATATCGTTTAATACCGTAGATATTAGTCGTTAAGACATATCAGACGCCAGTGCTAAGCATTGGCGGCATTGGTTTTCAAGCCGCCAATGCTTAGCACTGGCGGCTTGAAAACTGTGACCTAATCTAGGATTGGGTCTGGTTTCCCTTCTGGGTTGAGATGGCAGTCGCTCTGTGTAAAAACCAGGACCCTCGTTCAATCCCCTAGATTCGGTAACAGACCCCGTGATATACGGGGTAAGGCTAGGGAGATGATGATACCTTTTCCTATTTCCTACACTTATCCATAGATTTTTGAAAATGTTGATATAAATAAGTTCTTTACCTGCCATGTTCCATAACAGAAAATCGTAGGTTTACACTTTATTTTAGTTAAGTCGTGTGCTAACCGAATTGGCATTACTAGTATACGAGCACTGCACACGGTAACTAGATGCTCCGACAAGTTTAAAGAGCTAATGAAATACCCGTTGGTTAGACTCAGACTGATATATGATAACACAACGAACACAGAGCTTACGATCTCGGATTACCGGGATCCGTTATGTCAGTACTTGAGGGTTTAACTAACCAGTAAATTGCATTGAACATAATCAAGACTCTTTGGCTGTTTTCCCACTAGAGGGCACGTCCAAGGCAACGGCAATGGCAACGGCACGGTATCGTCGACGTTATCATGGAAGAGATGATGTATGAAAATCAAATAAATAATATGGTATTCCATGCTTTTCCAATTGCCGGCCGGCAAGGGAACGGCATTGATTCCCTCCGGTATCGTCACTGGCCTGGAAAACTGAATGTGCTTTGTATGCGTACGTAGCATGCGCGCTCAGAGTGGAACTAGGTGTACGATACCGTCGACGATATTGCCGCCCTAGTGGAAAAACACAGCTACGGTATCATGACGATATCATTATAGTACCGTTGCCGTGCCGTAGACGTGTCGTCTAGTGGAAAAACGCACTTTCCCCGTAATGTTGAGCAAGTCCCGACCTTTGAGGTTCATTAACCCGAAGAAAGGGAATAGTTAACAATGCATCGATCATGCACGAGACGGCTGCCATCAGATATTTTACAGTAATGAATCTTCATAAAGTCCATTATGTGTGTTTGTATGCCATTTATTATTGAGGTGGCCTCCGTGGCCTAGTGGTCTGAGCCATGGACTCACGATCTGGAAGTCGTGCGTTTGATTCCCACAGGAGGAACACAGAGTTGATACTTTGGTTGATACCGGGTTGGGTTAGGACAATGCAGGCTGCATCACCTGATTATCTGGAAGAAAACGATTCCGTGCTTCGGAGGGCACGTTAAGCCTTCGGTCCCGGTACTGATTCTTATAGTGGTCGTTACAGTCCATGTTGCTCCACGTCCGTAGAAATTCCCTTAAAAACAATGCACGTGACCCTGGATGGTGCTAAAGATTGCAACACAACCGGATGTTGCAGTCCTCTGAACCTCTCGGCAATTAATGCCATCTTCTTCTTCTACCTTGCCTACACATACATACATATAATCACGCCTTTATCCCTAAACCCCATTAGGCAGAACGTAAACGACCTAAACAAAGGTCCGCCACGTCTGACAAAGTTTTGAGGGTTATTTAAGATTGATTTGTGCGTATATTGCTCTACTGACAGGTTGTGTATATTGAAACCCTCGGATCCCTTAGCTGGTTTTTACAGCATGCTCGGGAGGAAATGCAGCTGGAATATTCTATGTTTTTCTCTCACTCCCAGTGCAGCATAGAAGTTACCTTGCCTATTACTGGGTTCCACATTCCACGCTTTTTCTACTTCACTTTGCCCGGTCTTCGGCTTTCGCTGGTGTGAGATTGTTCTCTTCCATATCCGTTTTCACGACGTCTTCTTCGGAATGCCATACGATAAACAAATAAATATCTGAGGTACGTCGACCGGCGCGTACGCAGTGTGGTCGAACAGCGACCTGTAGCGTTGAAACAAACAATCAAGCCTACTCGCAGCGTTCGATGAGTTATTGCAATTATTGGCTTTCTATTTCACGTTCAAAAACCGTGACGATAAATAATTAATGGTACTTGGAAGCTTGTTAAGATACCCACGTGTTCACAGGTAACGCACGTCAATATTACATCATATTACGGAGAAGATGCGACTAATCATTTCAGTTAAAATATTCGAAAACTAAGAATCAATTAAAACGGTACTCAGAAATTTATTCAAGTATAAGATTATACTAAACTTGGAGTAAAATAACTTATAGAATCCATTACGGATAGTTAGCCTTGAGGCGATGTTGTACAGTTTCAATTTAATGCTACTTGGTCTAAATATGTCTATGTCTAAAGCAAAGTTCGTAAACGTAATTTCAGACTATGCTAATTTTAATGATGTTTAAAGAGTTTTTGAAATAAGAACTGCAAAGACTAATGTAGACGAACTTAAGAGAGTAAGAGCCGAAGGACCTCCGACCTGACACTTCCTTACTCACTCAGAGCCGGTGTAAGTTAGAGTGTCGCACAATGGCTGCGAGTATAACAGGCTGGGTGCATTTCAGAGCTAGCAGGGTGCCGGCGGGTGCAGATGGCCGCCGTACCCCCCACACCTCCCCTCTATTGTTACCCGCTAGTTTGCATGAAAATAGAGAAAACTTTCCATGTGTGTCACCCGTTCCGAATAAAATATTCTTTTCTTTCTTTGCACCCGTTGTTCCTGCGCAAATGGTAAAAGTATTGTTTGCGGAGAAAACAATGAAACACCTACATATTTCATGTACAAATGTTCCGATGTGAAGTAATTCTGTCAGGTTATGTAAACGATCCCGGGCCTTTGATTTGCATTGTCGCAAGCTCGCAAATGGCATGTTTCGTGTCGTGATGAGAAACTGTAACAATTGAGGCGTTTTCATGCGGTAGACAGAAGCCTGAAGATGCGCAACTTAATGTAGCAGTGAGTTTGAAAATATGACAGGCTCACAAGGCTCACAACACAAGTTACTCTTAAACTTTAAGTAAACAATCTTCTAAGTAATGACACTTTGAACAGAGTGAGTGCTTGCGGTGAACTGTCGCACGCCTTTCTCATGAAAGCCTCAAAATTAGTAGGCGTTTTCGTGGCCTCAATTCGTTATTAAAGGACTAGCAAATAGCAACGCTCGAAATACAGATACGAATTCTCGTATACACTTTTTAATTTTCTTCATCAAAGCTTAAATTTTGGCGATTTCATGAAAACCACAATTTAAACAATACCTGCTACGTTTTCTTATACCTATTTAATTGAACAAAAGCAAACATCTTACACTTTGTTTGGGAGGTGCCGAATACCAAAAACAGAAATGAGTGACAGGCCACATTGTCTGCGTATGCATGAGGGACGTACGAACGCTATATAATGTACTATTATATACCTGTGGTGCGAGGTATGCTTTGTACCATCACAATAAGAGGAAGAAGTTCATCATTCGACCGGTATTGTATTTGCAACTGAAGGCAAATGAGGTAGGTAGGTACAGTAGTATATTCTGTCTTTCATGACGTAGAGTTGTTTATGTAGGTAAATTGTATGTGTTTCCTTTCAATCATTAGATATTGTACTTAAAGAGAAGGACTAAACAAGTTAATTAGTAAACGTTTTAATTTCCATAAACTATACCTAGGTACATCCGCAAGTAAACTACACAAAAGTTCTGTAATTTAAACAAACAACGCTAGTTTAAAATAAACACAGAAGTAATTACAACAACTAATGGTTAGTGATTACCTAGTCAGCTCTAGAAAACTGTTAGCCGCTTTCCTGTGCAAGGGAAACGTAAATTTTAACCAATGACTGCGACTTGCAAATGTACGATTTCAATTGCACCCAATGATTACTTCCCTTGGGTGAAAATGCTGCTTTCCTCCACTCACTACTCGCTTGGAGAAAGAACTTTTACTTGCATACTCGTAACGTATGGCACTTATAGTTGCATATATTACGATTGCATACATTTCTAGGGGTTTCGAAAAGCTTGACAAGGAATAAAAGTGATACTTGCAAAATATTGTAAATTTTGTTAGTGTTTGTCAGTCTGTCCGGTCATATTTCATGACATGACAGAAAGGAAAAACCAAAAACAATGATCCGAATTTTATTTTGTGATAGAGGTAGATACATCCGAAAAGACGATGTCAAAGATCAATGAGAATATTGAAATTATATACGTATATTCTCAAACAGGAAAAAAATAAAACAAAATACAAATCCCGGGTATAAAAAAAAATGTGAAGGAAAGTAACGACCAAAATTATCCAACGTTAGGGCGTGAACTTGTCTAGGCACCGACCTGCAAACCCCTTTGCTCACAGTAGTATGGATAATTAGTGGAAAGTGGGGGAAGTGACGGGTGAAGAAATTAGTTTCTGCCGAGTAACCGTCTGCAGCCACAAACGCGTTCCCGTAATCATTCTTTAACAGCTGCCTCGAGATTAACAAACATTTCTCAGCAACGTTCACAGTTCTTAAGGTGGTAACAGAGCAGAGATGACGCCACTTTTCGTACAATTATTTTTACGAATATATTACGATATTCATGAGAACGACATATTCGCGACATCTTGAAGTTATTCTTATGTTAGAAGTGATCATTTTAGCACCTTTGCAATGCAAAGATTACATGTTTAGTATAAATTAAAACTTTATGGATTACAAAATGAATAATCTTACTTCATGCTATCGCAAATCGTAATATTTATATTTATGAAAATATTTGTATTTGAGATATGTGATAAAATTTATTAATTACGAAAAGTAGCGAGGCCCGCGCCGCCACCTTTGCTTTGTTACCACCTTAACTTGACAAAAGTGGGCACTTACATTTACAACATACTATTGTGCATTAGAATGCGGAATCTAAACGGAATCTAGGCAATTGGATTTTGTAACTGACTGCTTTCACCATTGGCGTCGGGAACTCGGGAAAAACCATAAAATGGGTTGACCTGTCGAGCTTACAAATATTAACGTGGGTTGTTTTCATAAAGACATCGTCCTGGCAGTTTGTGCGATTATTTATTATAGGTGAGTTGAGTGTGGATTCGTGGCGAGGGTTCGATGTTGCCTCCTGCATTTCTCGATCACTATTTCGTGATTATTTAGGCCCGTATTGGTAAACAGCACTTGAGACTGACAGCTAGTTTGAGTTCGTATCAGAAATTAAATTTTGGTACAATACGGCCTGACAAATTCATACTTAATAATGCTCTCAATACGACGGAATAGGGATCTGTCTTTAATTTTATCAAAGAAAACTGTTTTTTTCGAAATATAACAGACTACTCAAGTATGTTTTGCTATTTATTGGAAGAAGATAATTCCACTTCTTCCTAAAGAATATCTTAAATTGATCACATAACTCGTAGAAAAACTCTACGATCATGCAATTGCGAGGAATAATAGCAAGGTTTGCTCGGTTAGTAGTGAGTATTTACACAGCCTTTCCAGTAACAAAAACATTAAAATGTTAGTTTCCCTAGTAAAAAATGTAGAACTTAGTTTAGAACATCGCAAATTCTTCAGGTTGAGGTTGTCAACATTGAAACCCTCAGTGAAACCCGTACGAGCGGATTTTACGAGTCCGCCCGGCAATTCGCGGGGACGAATAGGCAGGTTTACGCGGCGAATGGCCAGTATTTATTTAACAAGCCAGCCGGCCCGATGACGGATCCACCGGAGAAAATCTTTTGACGGCACATTTATCGCTCGGCGACGGTTATTGTTCATCCGACGAGAGCAATTTTACGTTGGAAATACAAGGTTGTAATGTAAGGGACGGTAAAACTAATAGGAGTTGCTCAGGTAGGCAACGAAACTGAACACCTTTCGCAAAAAAAAAAGGAATATAATTTTCCAAGACCACTCCACACACCAGTTTAGAAAATTTGCTACATTTAGGGTTCCGTACCCAAAGGGTAAAAAACGGGACCCTATTACTGAGACTTCGCTGCCTGTCTGTCTGTCACCAGGCTGTATCTCATGAACTGTGATAGCTAGAGATTTGAAATTTTCGCAGATGATGTATTTTTGTTGCCGCTATAACAACAAATATTAAAAACAGACAAAAAAATATTAACAAACGTGATTTTCTCTCTGTTACCGCAGACTGTATCCCATGAACAGTGATAGCTAGACAGTTGGTATTTTCAATGATGATACATTTTTGATGCCGCTATAACTCAAACACACAGGACAGGGAAAGGTTAGAGGCCTTCGAAATGTGGGGATGGAGAAGAATGCAGAAAGTTAAATGGACAGAAAGGGTTACTAATGAAGAAGTATTGAAACAAGTAAAGGAATAAACGAGAATTTTGTCCATAATCGAAAATAGAAGGGCAAAATGATAGGGCACCTGTTGAAACATAATGAATTTATAAAGGTTATATTGGAGGGGAATATTGAAGGAAGGAGAGGTAGAGGAAGACCGAGAAGAAACTATTGTAACCAAGTGAAGGAGAAGGCGGGTGTGAAGACCTACAGGGAGCTAAAGGACTTTGCTCACAAAAAGAAGACTGGAAATCTAATGATTTCGGTGTAATCACCGACAAGAAAATCATCATTATTATAACTAAAAATACAAAAATAATAATTAAGGGGGGCTCTCATGCAGCAAACGTGATTTTATGCCTGTCACCACGTCGCCAGCATGTCTCATGAACCTTAATAGCTATACAGTCGTATTTTTCAATGATGTATTTCTGTTGCTGCTATAACAACAAATACTAAAAATAGAATAAAATAAATATATAAGGGAGGCTTCAATAACGCGACTTCTCTGCTTCTCTTTGCCTTATATTAATTACGGTAATTGGTAACAAACTTCTTCTATATATAAAACTTCCATGCTGGACTGGGAGAGATAGAAAAACATAGAATGTTCCAGCTGCCCTTCCTCCCGGGCATGCTGTAGAAGACAGCAAAAGGGACTCGAGGGTTACAGTGTATTGTAATTTAGGCGATGGGCTGACAACCTGTCACTATGGCAATACACATTACAATCTAAAATTACCCTCAATTATTGTCAGACGCGGCGAAAGTGCCTTTTACGAGGCGTTTAACGCTCTGCCTACCCCGTAAGGGATAAAGGCGTGAATTTATGTATGTATGTATGGTAACAAATGGTTAAAATATAGTGTCTTGATGCACGCTAGCATAAATATTGTATTGATAATGGTATGGAAGCGGTTTTTTTTTTCAATATTTTTCTTATTTTATTTCCCAGTAATATTGTTTGTTATGTGTTCTGCTTCGTTGTCTTAGCAACCTGTCTTATTTTCAGTGTTCGGGATACTGTCTTTCTATTGTAATACAGTACAGAGTAAGGACCCTGTATATTTTTTTTTACTGGGAACCTCCTGGCGGTCTCCGTTTTAGAACTAGTTGTTGAATTGTTTAGTTTGAGAATACTACTAGAGTATTCTCAGTAGGCTTAGCTACAAAAAAAAATCCTTAACGATACATTTTTAAGATGTGAGACTTGTACAACATATTTCGTTTAGTTAAGGGTTTCCTTTCGAAACGTTCTCATTATTTTGTTAAACTTAACCTCCAGACTATGCAAATGTAAATAATAAAATTGTTATTTCATTTACCGTAGTCGTGAGAGAATCTACGGAAATTATGCTGACGCAAGATATCTCGCAAAATATGAAGTAAACAATTTTGACTGTTTATATTTGTGTTGTGTTTGTATTGTGTGCATTATGCACGGAAATTTCTAATGAGACAATATTGGATCTTGCCGCTTGAAATTAATTACGGTATAAAACAGAAAACAAAAGAATTAATACCACAAATATACAGCAATGCACAGTCAATGTTTGTGCAATTAACCATAACATAACAAGTAGAAAATCTAAAGGTACTTACACACTGTCGGTGACATCGCTGCTCTCGTCCAATTCACCGATGGTGTCCAGAGAGGCCCCCGAACCGTCTTCCCTTGTCTCAGCAGGTGGTGGTGGTGGAGGCGCTGTGGGTCGCGCCATTGGAGTCTCGCTGCCTTCCTTGAACTGAGGCTTCGGCACAAAGTCAATGAGGCGAGGCAAAGCTTCAGGCACTGGCGGGTCCTCGAGCTTTTCAATCGTTTTGTTATTCATCTCCGCCTCAGAACGCTGCAGCCATGTCTCGATGCAGTTCTTTTTCGTTGGAGTTAATAGTGGCTCTGGTACTGCAGGTGGAGGCGTCTCGGGTATCGGAATCGGTCTAGGCTTACGCTCGCTAAGCGACCGCTCCACTTTTATGTTCCTCGGCATTGGCTTTGGCTTCTCTGCTACTCTTTCCTGTTTAATTTCAGTTTTATCAGGAGGTGTAACTTTATTAATATCTGGTGCTGTGTTTTGCACAGTGTTGTTATTTTTATCATTCTGTTGAGCTTTTTTGACTGGAGGTGTATTTTCAACTGAATTGATGGTTTCATGGTTGTAACCGTTAGCCGTTGTTATTTTTTCAGATTTCGTTTCTGTAGTCATATCGATCTTTTTTTCTAAAAACTTGTTACTGGTCATGTCCCGTAAAATGTTACTGTCTATATTTTCAATACAATTAAGTACTTTCTGTATGTCAATAGTTTTTGGTTGCATTATTGGGGTAGAGGGAATGCTATTTTCGACAGAACTTGCCATCGATCCTAATCTATCAACTACGGTTGAAATAGAACTGCCGGTGTCATCAGATTCAGCGTCTGCTAGAAGGAGACACCGCTCCCATTCATTGGATAATAAATCAATATAAACTTCAGCTTCCGGGGGCATCGTCTTACCATCTGATAATCGACGTACCAAGCGTCTCACTTCTTCTGGAGATCCCTTCTTGAGATATGCTATTTCCTTATTTTGCCGATGGATGTGACTGTCAAATGAAGATTTTCTTGACAATTTAGTCATGGTAGAGACACCATTGTAACCATTTTCTTTGCCATTCAATGTAGGGTGGCCATCAATAAAGTTTTGTTCTCCGACAGTTTGAAGTGTAGCTTTATCTTTGAAAGAATTCTTCTTACCAAGTTTCCTTGGAGGAACTGGCGGTGGTAGCGTAGTGGGACGTGTGATTTCAGTTGGTTTATTGACATGTCCATTTTCAGACTTTTCCATGTCTTTATTTTCTGCTTTTTCTTCTGAACTAAAGTGTCGAACCATAAGTGTTAGAGTCTCATCAGAATCTTTTAATCTACGAACGCAGTCTATTCTCGTCAACTCCGAAACTGACACTCCATCAATGGCAAGAATTTCATCTCCAGGAATCAATTTTCCCCAAGGAGCAATAGCATTTGCCGCTGGACTATCTTCTGCACATGATTGCACCAATAATCTTCTTACTTTTTCAGCCGCAGCCGAACCGCCTTCGAATTTAAGCCCGAGTCCGAGACGCGCTCCTCGTGGTCTGCGCACGACCACCTCCGCAGCACCTGTAGCTGCGCCCACGGTCAGCACTGTCACGAAGGCGGGGTCCCGCACCGGCGGCTGAGTCTCGCCCACTGGCACGATGGTGATGAACTCTTCTCCGACGGCGTCGGTCGCCATGCCTCGTGAGACGCGCGCGCCCGCGCTCTATCGTTTGTCGCTTTCAGGCCCGTATCTGTCGACAAAAAATAATATTCATGAGCTTGCGTAACAAAAATGCAATAATATTAGAGTTGCGCGCGCGACGGACAGCACGCGAGAACTGCGCGGCCTCTCTCTTTCACCGTTGCACTGCACTCGAACGTTTCGAGATGAACCAAGATCGGAAACGTAGGTCTCCGTTATAGTGGTATAGGTGCTTGTCCAAATACGGCCTCGAGTCGGTATCTTAAAGATCCGGCACAACTGCAAATCAATCTCGTTTTCGTTTGGCATTATAAAAAAGAACTCACGTATCAAGTTTCCAATTGGATCTTAAGTAAAATTCCTTTAAAAGGAAGTATGCTAACGTATCTCGTCCGACATTACCGTTTATCAAACAAATTCGTTCCAAGCAATACAAATATCAACAATCATGACTAGCTTGGCTGTTTAATAGGCACACTTCCTACTCACTCAGTCATTGAGAACTTTCGTCGATCGATATGAAAGTGTAACGAGCGTGTTTGGGAACGCGTTGACCACAGCAGACGCATCAGCGTGATTACTGAGAGCGAGATGTGGGTTAGTGGCACTTTGGGCACCAGCGGCGAGGCGGCGGCGGCGTCGCGGACCCGCATTAGCATATCGCCGGGGGCTGCTGGCCCGTTACTCCCGCGTCCCGTTCTGAAGGGCCACTCATTCTCACGGCTCAACACCGTTTCGTAGTAACTATCAGATTTGACTTCACGACCTACTACAAGGAACTTTAACTTCATTCTCTTACGAACTCTCTTTAATTAACGTGATAGTTAAATTAACATGAAATAAAGACTTACGTAGTGACATCCAAAATAAACCCCTTTGCAGGTGTATAATTATAATGTTTGTAATAATTGTTGTCTGATTTTTAAAACGTTCCCAAATTATCATGAATAAAACGCTCTCACTTTATTGCACGCGCATCGAAATGAGAACAAATCTAAAGTCAGCGTTTTGTTACACATTTCCAAGGTAAACAATGAAACGTTTCTGTAGATGGCAACGTATTGTTCGTCGATATCTCATAATTGAATCTTCATACCGTAACGTACGAAACGATAAAGAGGCCACAACCGATGTATAAACCCACATATTTTCAGTAATACTGACCGCGAAATAAGAAAGCAATTTGCATAATACTCGCAAAGTTATTACCGTTGAGAAGAAGTGTATAAAATCCCGTTGGGTTTCAAGCCCGTATCAAAGCATAATATGCAAAATTCGATCACTAATGATTGAGTCATGAATATGTAGTGTTTTATTTATGATCATCTGATGTGAGCATGAGCACCGGTTACACTAAACTTGACTCGTGAACAATTATACACTTGGTGCACAACTAGGTAATATGCAACGCTATTGTTTTACACACTCCTAAATATATTTAAATTGAGCAAGATAATGTATGAACAAGAATTGCAATGTTTATCTTAGTTGGCAAATCAACGAAAATACCTACTTATTACGTTCTTCGCAAAAATATTACTTGTAACAAATTATTGTATCTGTAACTACATTTCGATACACAAACTAAATCAATAAATAATATTTTTTATCTTTACCAAAAGTTTATGTTTGCAACACCATTTTATTCGATTATCGACTGATTGTAATCACTTTTCATAATGTCCCAACATTTGCAAATCGATATATTTACGTCGAACTGTAGTCGTATTTATTTACGCTTTATTGTAACAAAATTAAAATGCGCTTGCACGACTGTATACAACCGCTGTCACAACGTGTTTGACACTGATTCCAAAAGTGCAAATTGAGCTCTTATGCAAACATACTCTAAATACACATTGGACTGAATGCAAGTAAGTTCATTAATTTCGAGAATAGTATGTCACTTGACTTATCATATACGTAAACACTGTTATCGCCTGATATCTAGATAGAATTTCCTTGTTATCAGCAAAATCTTTATTGTGAATAATAGCTACAACATCCATCCTTCACTGGATTTGGTAAATAAACATTTTGAGTAAAACAAAGAACAGTGTTTTCTTCATTAATGTAAATATAGTAGAAAAGTTTATAGTAATTTATAGTTAAAGTTTGTGAGTTTGCTTGAGACTACAAAGCTCCAAGGATTTAACATTTTTATGATGGTTTATAGGTATGTTCAGCGTACGTTTTTCTTGCGCGTTCATGAAATTATTTTAAATCCCTCTTTCCTGAAAGTTTTTCAGCAACAGTTTTTTTTTTCAAATACGTAATATCAACAGTATTTCTTTCACCATTTGACAGTTATACCATTTTGACGTAATATTTATTGAATTATATCGTCTGACATTATTGAACCTAGGAACTTTTATTAAATCTACCACCGTAATTCTGCGTAAAACAGGTTGATGGGTAACAACGAACGTATAGGAATATTAAGACTTTTGACGACAACGTTTCTTTGTTGACTCTGTCCCAATTATCATCATCACTGATGTATATTTAAGCTGACCCATTGCAAATAAAAACTTACATTTTCTGTTGGGGTTTGTAACGATTTAACTAATTATATAGTTATTAAGAAAATACATATCTACACAAATTTTGTTGTACCTTATCAAAACCGATACAAACTTAGCAGTAAAATCTTTAGAAAATTGTTTCCATTCACAGTTATAGATATACACTAACGCACTTTCTAAAGGCAGCAAGCTCATGACCGGTTCCTGCGTAAACGCAACACCAGGTATGCATATTCAGACGCATAAAAGTAAAAACTGACATACAGCCAATACTGGCAACTTTGTAAATGTGGGTATGTGTGCCTGCTGTGCATCGTTACACTAAACAAGTTGAGTTATACTATGGATTGTTTCAACAACATTTGAGGAGCTTTCTGTATTAACTTAACCTTTTTGTATTATGTTACATAGAGACACATCAAATATTTGACCAGAACTTGTCCGAATATTTTCAAAATAATATAAGGACCTGAAAAGTATGTGATTACTGTAACGTAACTGTAAATATGATCAATATTAGAAGAAAAAATTAAGGAGGGGTATATGTATAATACTTATCTTGTATTAGGTATAGTATTAATTGTTATATACTCGTATGATATAAGTACAAAATCAATCAGATGATCGGAAAAAGTTGTTGCACCTAAATAATACCGTTCTTACATGGCATCGAACCCACGACCTCCGTATTGAGAACCCAAAGCTTACACTACTAAACAACAAACACAGCTAAACAGGCTACAACGTAAGTAACTAGAACATTAGCAGTAATTCAGAGTGATGAATGGCGAGGAGTTACTTCATGGTTACCCCACAGCACGATTCTGTAGCGCAGTTTGCATACAACTACAACCGGTGGTCGATCGCTAACTACATCTATGCAATTAGGATGATTGTGCAATGTGCAAGCGCGATATGGAGGCCTAGGTAAAGTAGACCGCAATCTTAGCCTAGATAAGTGTAAACATACAAATTTATAATTAAATGTGCATACCAGATTACATGAAAAAAGTGTTTCAGACTTTTCTGTCGAGATCAATGTTTGGTAGCTGCCGGTAAATAAATGAGTAAGTTAAACACGGTATAGGTATTTAAAGACCGTTTAGAGTTATTTAATATTTAACACCTAGCTTTGATGCCAAATGCATTGTTGATTCTAGAGATATATAAAATAACATGAAAATACAAGTATAATAAATAGTAAGTATTTTGCTGGACATTATTTTATAAAATTTCCCTCTTCTTTTTTTATTTAAACTATTTACCGATCTGTCAAACCATCCAGGTTTTATGTATGAATTTACTATCCATATAAAATAAATATCAACGATTCTTTAGATTATAAACGGTTTTTATTGCGACATTTCTACTCCCCTTACGACTTAATCACAGTCAAAGAATTTCCCTATCTTCCTATTTACAGGAAATATTGCACGTTTAATATCTTTATTACTAATTCATTTCTATATTTCTAAGTTAAATATCAATATCAAAAAATTTATTCACCATTAAACAAGGTAAAGTACATATGAGAAACTTAATGTTTAGTTCAATTCAAATTATATAAATTCCACTTGTTTAGCCATGAAATATAATAAAGAAAAATATCTTCTTTTTCGTGTGGGTTTTGAGTTCACCAAACCGATGAACCGTGGTGTTACAGAAAAAAAAACACAGGATAGGACACACCAGCTGTTACTCTTCTATATTGCAAATAGAGTCCTAAATCACTTTCTGTACCTACAAGCACATACATACATACGCCTTTATCCCTAATCGGGTAGCAGAGCGTAAACGACCTAAACAAAGATCGTTTTGCCACGTCTGACAAATATTTTAGGGTTGTTTAAGATAGATTTGTAGGCATATTGCTGTAGTGACAGGTTGTCAGCCCATCAAATAAATTACAATATACTGAAACCCTCGGATCCCTTAGCTGATTTTTACAGCATGCCCGGGAAGAAATGCAGCAGACACATTCTATGTTTTTCTCTCGCACGCAGTCCAGCATGGAGGTTCTTTTTGAAATACAGATATTATAATATTTATAATGGACAATACGCACCAGCGTATAATGTGCCTCAGAGAAGTTAGTAACTACCAAGTTAATAATGTCAGATGTAGAGTAAACGACTTTTATTGAACCATTAACGCTCTGTCAACCCCCTAATATAAGCGTGATTTTATGTAGGTATATTTATAATTGTTAATCACTAGTAGGTATCGGCACGGAATGTGCCAGAATAACGCATACCATACCGGTAAACATTATCGCATACCTTCTAACCTAAAGGCATCAAACTCAATGCTCTGTTTATTAATTAACACGTTGACTTCTTGAATAAAACGCAACTGACCTCCGTAGTACTTTTGTATCCGTATTTTTGCCAAAGATATTAAAGGATGTCCGTTGGGATACCAATAACATGCACATATTTTACCATCTTTGATGCACATGTGACGTCCACTTCCATATATTTACCTGATGCTGCTGAGCATTTTCATCTCAGTCAAATACTGAAACTATGAGCGTATCGGCCACATATATGATATGAGATTGTTTGAAGAAAAAGTCACCGGCTGCAACTAAGAAGTATGGGGTTCTATTGGTTTGGTCCATGTTATTTGACATTCAAAGAAGTAAAAGTTCTCGACACTGTCAATTTTGTCTTCATACCTTTTACACTGAATACAAAATTATCAATTGATGATTATTTTGTGGTTAGCTGTCAGTTTGATAGTAGTCGTTACATAAACCATGCCAGAGACCGATAATATAAGCTGCGCTTTGGCGGCTGAAAACTGGCACCAGGGTTCATCGGGTCACTTGACACGAACCCCACTCGACAAGTAGAAGAAGAAGATTAGCCATTGTCGAGACCGTAATACATAATAATTATAGCAAGTGAAGTGTTAAATGCATTGCACCCGCTGCACCGCGCGTATATTTCGACCGGTGCGGTTGTTTATGCATTAGGTGCGCCCAACTTATTTGCAGTTGCAGTAGCAGGTGCAATGGCCTCGTTGCAAATCTGATTCCTGGCGCTATTGGATACACAAACCGTACAAGGCAGGTATTGCGCGGATAGAAACCTGAGAATGATGATTGGTATCCGATGTTTTGAGAGAAACGTAAAATATTTCATTGATATTACTACTTTCATGCTGGACTGAGAGCTGCAAACTTAACAAATAACTACTTAGATTACTTATAAGCTGCTTCACTGCTGCAAGGAAATGACCAGACAACTCATTTTATTATAACAATACCATACTTACGGTTCTATCTAAAATTCCTTTCAAGATTATCCAGACGCCGTAAAGACGGTTATCAGATGCTCGGCCTATCTTGTGAAATATGTAGGTGTGATTTTATGTTTTAAATAAAGCTTTCGATTCACATAAATAAATTATTTCATTGTTTCTATTACTTTAGCGAGATCTGACCGTGACAGTGAATACATAAAACTGCGTATACATAATCGGTCGTTAAACTCGCACGTGTGCATTTATATTTCCATTTATATTCGAAACGTCCGCGCGAAAGATTTCCATGTCTTTCTAATACCCGTTTTTATGTAAAATTTACGTTTTCTAGAGAATTTCGCAATTTATATTATATGAGCTTTCGAACTATGACTCCATCGGCGCGCGGCATTTGCATAGCGGTTCGTAAGTCGATGCGAGCCTGTTCAGAACTAAGGCTCGTATTTATAAAGCGATATCAAACTTGAGAGCAATATTAAGTATGGATTTGACAGGCCAGTTTGTTCTGAAATGACATTTCTGATACAAACTCAAACTCGCTGTCACTTATTCTGCTGATTATAAATACGGCTAGTTACAATCAAATCTATATGAAGGATGTAGAGAATGTTTGTAATGTGATGCCAGATATAGGACATATATCTACACGAAATATTGTTTCAGAGACTAACAACATTCTTTAAGAAACAAAGGTCGAAATATGAAAAGAATAGTCTTTACAATGTATGAGTGGCATTATTATAGGTATGTCTCTTCAACTTTAAAACCACAGTTATATCTAGGTAACTCTTAACAATCATAGTACGTACATAGGAATCTCTTTTAGCTGTGCATGTACCGACCTCGTATTCCGGCACGACGGTGGCGGCGGCGTGCCGTTGGCGGGGTGCCCTCCTTCACAGTTATCTAGCACGAAATTGAAATAAGTCGGATAAAATCTCGTCTTTGTGGAGTCGCCGCGAAAGGCGAGTGGTCCCGACGCTATCTCGATATGTGCCACCAAAAACAGCGCGCAGAGAGGCGTAACGAGCGATAGTCGCGCACCGGATCAACATCACAGATAGCCAAAACCAAATTTAATTTCACAATCTTATTTTATTGCACTGGGAATATTATTTCTTCCATGCTGGACTGGGAGCGAGAGAAAAACATAGAATGTGCCAGCTGCATTCCCTCCCGGACATGCTGTAAAATTCAGCTAAGGGATCCGAGGGTTTCAGTATATCGCAATTTAGGCGATGGGCTGACAACCTGTCACTACAGAAATATACCTACAAATGTATCTTAAATAACCCTCAACAGTTTGTCAGACGTGGCGGAACGACGGTTGTTTACGCTCTGCCTACCCCATTAGGGATAAAGGCTTGACTATATGTATGTATGGGAATATTAAAAAGTCCTAAGACCAAATTATATTAAAAAGTAAACGTGCCGTTTTTGAACAAATGCAAAACAAGAAACTTAATAATTTGGTCTCCCGCAGAGAATATCGCCCACGCCTCCCGGCTTTAGGAAGTAAATTATTAAACTACAAAACAACATCGTCTGTTATAAAGTTGATGAGAGTTTTCAAAATACTGTAGGTGTAGCTATTATGCAAAAAATAAAGATTTTTTTAGGAAGAATCGGGACTTTGAAATTCGATTAGAGCGAGGTTGTAAATTGCGAAAAATGTCACATCTTCTCTGTGATAAATGGAAGGACGCTCAATTTAATTTAAGTGGCATCTTTTTGGAATTTATTTTCAGCCATTTTCTAAATTAGCTTCTAATAGGATCTTCACTTTCAGCGCCAGTGGGGAAATGGTCGTTATGAACTCATCTATCACAATGAAATGACGCGATGTCTCTATGATTAAACGTTTACAAACAAGATAATTTCTTGTCTGTTACGCTGCTACTAGCTGTTGCTGGGTACTAGCTGTCCGGGTTATTCATCTATGTTTACAAATTTATGAAAACATGGAAGCCGTTGAACTTTATAGAGATTAATGGATGGTGAACGATAGAGCAACGAAAGAAATAGAAATAGACGGCGTCACGGCATGACATCAGCCGTTACGGTCCCCGGCAGAGCCGCGAGGTGAACATCCTGCCTCCCGGGCCGACGGGCCGAGCCAATCAGCCAATCGAATCAGCCCGAAAACCAAATAATATCGGAAAGCCTGTCTGACAACTCGCCTTTTATAACCGCGCAACTTTGGCTAGACGCGAGACAACTAGAAGATAAATAGCTGTTATTTGTTGCCGCTGTCTTCAGAACCATACTCGTAAATATACATGAATGGCATTTCATTCAATTCAATGTATGTCTGTGCATGCGAGACTTCTATGCACAATTAGAATAAAAAGTACTGAAGAACTTTTAAATATTAAACAGGCATTGGCCGTAAATAAATATGTTTGCAAAGTGAAAAATGTCTTTCGGATAGCGATCGTTCTGTCTGTTCGTCCCGGTGAGGTCGGGGCAGCTGTTATCTCTGGAAGTCAGCGCTTAACAGGGAATTGCATTAATTTCTTCCAGGACACGGCACATTGTTTGTTTTCTACAGCTATTTATCTCGACGAGACACCGTTTTAAGAAAACAGCTTTACAATACAAAACGAAGGTTCCTCTCTTAATTAAGAATTCTTTAATTCCATTCTTTCTCCGCTCTCATTTTTATTCACAAATGAGGAAAGGTTGGCTGTTAGAAGTTTTTAATTTAAACCTTCAAATTAATTTATTAGGTAATATCCGTTGTTTATTACTTTATAAGTATTTGTTTTGATACGTATGCAATACAATTTACGTAATTATTATGCGGTGTTTATCTGCATAAATATCTTATTAGGTTACATAAATTCATAACTGACAATAGAAGGTACTTGCGTACCCTAATAAAAGGCCGCCTTATAAGGCGAACCTGAGACGTTAATAAGTTTTTGTAATACTGTCGCCTCCGGGAAACTTTCTTGCGTCAGATGTAACGATTATCCAATTTAAATCGTATAATTGCCGGAACAAAGAGCTAGGCAGGTCGTGGTGTTTATGCAGAGCTTTCTCCCTGGCTAGATAGACCATGAGATAACATTATCATATGGGAAATATCACGCGACAAAGGCACTAAGTTTTAATGAGCGATGGTGCGAGATAGCACGCTAGGCACCACTCTACTAGTACACAATCTTCGTAAAGAAAAGTGCTAAGATCCTTATACCACCTGCTCTTCTCATGATAACAAACAACTTTCTGGAGGGAAAAAATATAGTTCTGTTGTTATGACACAAAAGTACTCGTAATCTGTGAACCCATTTTGTATGGACAAGGCAAAAACATTTCATGATAATATATACTTTTCCATACGCCCTATTCACTGACTTTATTGAAAAATAAAAGTTTGTTGGTTATGATCAATAAAGAGTGAAACTACTGAAGCAATTTTAATGTGTTTCTTGTCTTCGACATTTATCACAAAGGCCATAGAGCTTTCACTCTTGTCAATTTTAATACCTTAATTATTTGATCATTTCAAGGCTACGCGTTATCCAGAAGTCACACAGGAAAATAACTGCCTACGTGGTCTAGTGGTCAGAGACATGGGCTTACGATCCGGAGGTCCTGGGTTCAATTCCCAGGGGAGGAACACAAATTTGATATTTTTAAATTTATCACTTTGTGAGGTTTTTACCAGTTTGATTAGGACATTGCAGATCACCTGATAGTGCGGAAAGAAAAAGGATTGCGTGCTTCTGAGGGCACGTTAAGCCGTCAGTCCCGGTCGTTGTCTTTGATAGTGGTCGTTACTCAAACCATGTCAGAGGTCTCATAGCTCTTCTATTAGGCGGTTTGAAAACTCTAACACTAGGGTTCGTTCCGTCGTTCGACTCGAGAATCCACTTTTTTTTTTAATGGACCTACTTGCACCATACTACAAAGTGTATATAATGCGTCACCGGACTAATGGCGGGGAGTTGCTACACGCAATCTACACCCTTAACTGCAATGGCAACTGCCTAAGGGCGCCCACTAGGGCTCGACAATCCACTTGCTTATTAGGGCCGTATTTATAATCAGCACTCATGAGTGACAGCGAGTTTGAGTACCTATCAGAAATGTCATTACAGTACAAACTGGCCTGTCAAATCCATACTTAATATTGCTCTCAAGTTTGATACCGCTTCATAAATAAGAGCCTAAGAAGAAGAAAATAACTTCCCACAGGATATTAATTGTTCCACTTGTAAAATCTCAAAGCGGTTTCGTATCATAAATACAAAAAAAAATTGTACACAAAAACATCATAAAAATCAGGACATAAAAAACAACAACAACAGGCACTGCTTATTTCTAAAAATAAATTTCTTACAACCTACAGAAGTGAAATTTTTAATGATACGCAGATAAAACGTGCACAAAATTGTATACCTACTAATAAAATATATAAACATGGATGTTTAGCACATCGTTCGTTATAGCATCAAATGAGTAATTGATGACACCTATGATTTCATCTCGCAAGATCGCAGACACGTTGGCTTGCGAAGTGGCCGATCAATTACATCGCGATACTGACAATTGAAATGTACCTACATACCTAACCAAAGGTATATATATATAATCACGCCATTATACCTAATGGGGTAGGCAGAGCGTGAACAACCTAAACAAAGGCCGTTCCTCAGTCTGACAAAGTTTCGAGGGTTATTTAAGATGTATTTCTAGGTTTATTGCTGTAGTGACAAGTTGCCAGCCCATCGCCTAAATTGCAATACACTAAAACCCTCGGATCCCGGACTAACGGGTGTACAGGATGTCAAATAAGTAATGGATTATACTGAATCTACTCATGAAACAGAACAACATATTTTTCGAAATGTGACAAAGAAAAATGCACTTACATACATACATACATATAATCACGCCTTTATCCCTAATGGGGTAGGCAGAGCGTTTGCGCTCTGCAAACGACCCAAACAAAGGTCGTCCCGCCACGTCTGACAAAGTTTTGAGGGTTATTTAAGATAGAATTTTAGGTATATTGCTGTAGTGACAGGTTGTCAGCCCATCGCCTAAATTAAAATATACTGAAACCCTCGGCACTTCCTACAAAAAATCACAGCTGGTTGAGTCAATTACGTATGAGAGACCCAATACTATTTCATATTACGAGAAAATGTTACAAAGAAATCTTGTTCAGTTTCATGCGTAGATTCTTTCCTAACTACCCACGAGACTTATAAGACACCCTGTATATTTACTTCGTGCCGAGCCTCGCAGTTTGACAACAAGAATGCACGTTCAAATGTCTGCAAAGAGGTCGTTTGCTCCAATTCTCGAACCACTCAAGGCGAACGATTTGTTCGCATTTTGTTTACAGCGTTTTATTAAAGACATCTCTTCCCTTCGTTTCTGTCTCTACCTAATTATCTGTAAATACTAAAGCATTCAGCCTATTAAATCTTCCGGAACGTCTTCAGCAATAATTTATTAACAGCAATCAGGTACAATTTTAATTTTCTCTCCCCAAACACTTTATTACGTTGTTTTATCTCTAAACGGATTTAATTTAACGCAATGAGGGATAAACGAAACCAGTGAAGTTTTATTAGAATTCATCATTTCAGTGAAATTTTTAGGCATAATATTAAAATGTGAAAACATTTAACGAAATATTTTAAAGGTAGGTTGAACTTGTTTATTTCAGTAATTTGGAAGTACATAACTCGCGTCGTAAAGGCGGGCGGGCGGGAAGAAAAGTGAGGGTGCGTTCAGCGCGGGCGGGACGCAGCGGGGGCGGCGCGGGGTGCGGGGCGCGGGGCGGCCGGGAGCGCGGGATCGCTCGCATCGCCTCGCAGCCTCGCGGCCGCCCTAATCTCATTACCACGCACGGCCGCCCTGCTGACCTTAGCCCGCTTCCCGACATGGGAACTCGCATAATTGTACATTACCCACCCGTCATTGTTTACATCCTGCCGTACCTTACGATTTATCACGTCAACACGGGCAAATAAATATTCTACTCACCCTCTATCCGTGTAGAAGACCTCTTATCTAGGCCAAATGAAACTTCTCTCGTAACCAAACACTGACACGGTGTCCAAAAACACTGAGTTCTGAATTCAAAACATCTTAGTCCTTCACATGTGTAGGTTTTGCGAATGTTGCGGATAAAAAAAAATAGTATGCGGTCGGTGGGCACACGGCACACGGGTGCGGGCGCGGGCGCGGACGTAGCGCTAGCGAGCGTCGCGACGTCGGCGGCGCAGAGCGTGGTGTGCGCGCGCGCCGGCCGCCGGCGGAGGGGCCGACCGGTCGCAACCGGGCCGCGCTCTCACCGAACGCCCGCTGCCACTATGTTGGCTATAATCGCACTTGACACCGTGCCGCGCTCGATCTCCAAGAAAGTTTCACATTTCATCGACGATGGCAGAAAAATTTACTTCTCGACTTCACCTGCAGCTCCGCAACGGTTTTCCGAACGGAGACGGAGTGTCACTTTCGTTTTCCGCCGACACGACCCGACTGGAGTGAGGTGGACCATGAAGCCGTCTCTGGTTCTAATTGAATTAGACAAATTCCGTAACATATGTCTACTGGGCTTCTCTGTTCTTGAACACTTTGCATACCTACAAGTACAGAGTTAGATCACACAGGTGTGGCTGTGATTGCTGCTTTCCTCGTCCGTCGCTGACAGCTGGAAGACCGTGTATTGACGAGCTAAAAGCCAGTGAAAGTATCTGCCAATTCTCTCCACGAGATCATGTCCGATAACTTTGTTACTACTTTTAGGCATCTTATCTTGAGAACAATCGGGTGTTAATTTAATTACTAACCGATCGTTCTAAGTGTTAATTTTAGCAATAAAACAAAATCTCCGTCAATGAATAGAGATGCATGACAAGACGAGCCAAAATATGTGCTTACAACAGTTAACTGACAGGCTCTGTAATTTAATAAAAGTTTCTTTTAAGAAGTAATCATGATGACGCCGCTGTTATAGCGATATTAAATGCATTACAACACCACATAGATAGATCGATAGCGTTTTAATTAAAATGGTATGTGTACTGTAGTTTCAACACATTTTGTGGCAAGGCTGTTGAGATAATATTAAAACTTTTAACTAAGTTATAAATATTCTAGTCACACTGCGCCACCTAGAACCAAAAATAAAGCTAAGAGTGCCCTAGATAACTATAACTACCACTCGTATACAAACACTCATTTTAACATGTTTTACTAAAGAAAACTTTGTATTAGACTTTAAAAAATTCTAGGCAGGGCTCAATTCTAACTAAAATTCCGCCTAAAACTAAAATTAAAATCTATTTGTCACTTTCAGCCTAAAATTTCGAAAAGGACAGGAGATCTATTCTCTCCGGTTTTTGATTTATAACATAACATCATCATCATCATCATAGCCTTATCCCGTATCTCACGGGGTCGGATTTATAACATAACATAAAAACCTTTATTGCACGTAAGAATACAAATCATACAATACAATATATAGTCTGTTGTTTATGCGTTATCTGTCATTTTTATCCGCCGTCATATGATATGACGGAAAAAAATTACAGAAATACTGGGGAAACAAAAAATATAGCGGGCAAAGTGTGAAACCATAGAGTATAAATCGCCAGACCTTTTTCAATTTTATTATTTTAAAAATGACAGATAGATTTTAATTTTAGTTTTAGCCGCTGGAAACTGGAATCGAGCCCATCGTATTGGTATTTTTAAATTTTATGAATGATAGAATATTATACTTAGGCAACTAAAATAAAAAATACTAAAAATTTATTAAAGAAAACACGACACAACCATGTTGTATGAGGATAGAATCTATGACTTCACACACACACAGGCGGGTTTATCTACTGCGGTTAAAAACAGTTGGACATGTTCAGCTTCTTCTTTTTAGTGAGTGTATTCTCGAGTCAAACGACGACCCGAAGAACCCTGGTGTCAGAGTTTTCAATACGCCTATCAGCACAGCTATTAAGCCTCTGACTTGGTTAGAGTAACGACCACAATCAAAGACAGCGACCGGGACCGACGTCTTAACGTGCCCTCGAAGCACGAAATACTTTTTACTTTTCGGACAATCAAGTGATTCAGCCTGCAATGTCCTAACCAAACTGGGGAAACCTAACAAAGTGATAAATTGAAAAATATCAACTTTGTGTTCCCCTCCTGGGAATCAAACCAAGGACCTCTGGATCGTAAGACCATGGCTGTGACCACTGGACCACGGAGGCAGTTCAGCTAAAAAGCTTAGAAAGCATTTTCCAGCGTGTTTAATAAGACAGCTAAGTTGGAGCATTCAGACCTCGTTACGCGCGCACTAATGCTCTTAAAGACTCTAAACCGGGAACAAATGCGCCGCCGACAGCATTTTTCTCATTTCAGGTTAATGAAAATCGCCGCCTTTGCCAGTCGCCGTACTGGGCGGTCGGTATCTGACACCGATCACGATATTTATGGACAATGCAAGGATGTATTTGCAAAGGAAAATGATACACATTTCCTTATGTTTATGATCATATTTTGGCATTTGACTTTAATTAAACATCTATACATATAATAAATCTCTAGAAGGGTCGTGTCTTTGGTCTGTATATTGAATATTTTTACAAAAAAATAATTGCAGCAGGCATTATTAACAATATAGAGATCAAAACGTTTTTTTTTTTAATTTTTGTCTGTCTGTCTGTCTGTTACCACATCACGCCAAAACTACTGAACTGACTTTGATGGGACTTTTTTTATTCAACTGTGTGTTACCCGGGTTGGAACTTAGGATACCTAAAGTCACGCTACTTGACTTAGGGGGTTGGCAGGAAACTGAAATTTGGCTGTTTCTTAACCGATTTTTATAAAACTTTTTTTATTCGACTGAGCATTATTTAAAATCAAAGTAACGATACAAATAATCACGCCTCATGACTTGGGAGGTAGGTAGGACATTGAATTTCGGTCGTTTTTAACTGATTTTGATGGAGCTTTTTTTGTTTGACTGAGCATTACTTAAACTCAAAGTTACGCTACAAATAATCACGCCACCTGACTTGGCAGCAAAGCAGGAAATTGAACTCTGATCGTTTTTAACCGATCTTAAAGGGACTATTTTTGTATTGAGTTTTTTTAATTACCTGGTGTCCAGCCTGGTTTAGAAATAATCACCCAAACCAGTTTAATATTGAGTAAGTACCCCAGTTTGTAGCGTTCTGTATGTTCGACACTGCGTGTTTTCCATACAAACCGGGCGTACGCAGTCGCGGGCACAGCTAGTACATACATATAATCACCGTTTATTCCTAATGGGGTGGGCAGAGCGTAAACGACATGAACTGAACAATAGTCGTTCCGCCATGTATGACAAAGTTTTGAGGGTAATTTGAGTTAAATTTGTAAGTATATTGCTGTAGTGACAGGTTGTCAGCCCATCGCCTAAATTGCAATATACTGATACCCTCAGATCCCTTAGCTGGTTTTTACAGCATGTCCGAGAGGAAATGCAGCTGGCTCATTCTATGTTTTTATTTTGTTCCCAGTCCAGCATGAAAGGTCTGTAATTAAAATACACACGCAGACTTGAACAATTTGCGTCTTAAAATGTTCTGTCGCTTCATTCATCACTACATAGTATAAAACAAAGTCGCTTTCCCTGTCCCTATATCCCTATGTATGCTTAGATCTTTAAAACTACGTAACGGATTTTGATGCGGTTTCTTTTAATGGATAGAGTGATTCAAGAAGAAGGTTTGTATGTATAATACATGCATAATATAGTAGAGAAAAACTAATGATTTCCGTGCAAAGCCGGGGCGGGTCACTAGTATTAATATAAATCTGATCCTCAATAACTCCATAACTGTCAATTTTATGGGATGTCATTGGGGGCATGGGGCAATTCGTACACAAAATCACAAAATGTTGACTAAAATCGTTATCTGTCATTTTCTATCATGAGAGAACAGAAAGGGACGGCAAAATTATACTCAAGATTTAGATATGCAATGTCCTCAAGGTCTCGGTACCAATATTATATCATATTTTTGATATGTTTTTTGAGAAATAAACAAGAGTAGAGGCGTCCTAAGATACATTTCACAGTGTATTCTAAGACTCGGTAACTGTCCGTAATCTTTCAGTTGTCTGGTCTGGTGCGGCGTGGTGCGGCACGGCACTGCATGACAAATGATTCTTTGTATAAAAATCTCCATACATACATACATATAATCACGCCTTTATCCCTAACGGGGTAGGCAGAGCGCAAACGACCCAAACAAAGGTCGTCCCGCCACGTCTGACAAAGTTTTGAGGGTTATTTAAGATCGATTGCAGGTATATTGCTGTAATGACAGGTTGTCAGCCCATCGCCTAAATTACAATATATAGATACCCTCAGATCCCGATACTTTTATAAGAAATAATTAAGCCGTACTTGAAACCTCAAAATAATACAATCAATGCACATACACTGACCAAATTATTGCCTCTCTCTCCATTCTACCCACAATCAATTTAGCTTGAAGAGAAAAATGGCTTCAACTAATCAACCCTCACGCTCCAGTGGAACACTCCACACCGAATATAAAGTCCAGGATCGATATTTGGCATGCACTTCATAAAGCCGCCGAAACGATTCAGCTCTGATATTGGTTTCATCTTTTCCAAGTTTCATTTGCTGGAATCAACTGCAATTCCGGTCAGGATTTGGAGATCTGCTCACATAGGTACATGGTCTTAATAATATAAGGATGTAAGGGTCAGTTTCCCGCAAACTGATAGGGGTTGCTCAGTCAACGAAAAAGGAACAAGTCTTTTTCAGGAAATAAAAAAAAGCTTTGCTTTTTTTTAATATTTGATAGGCAATCATTGACAAGAATATACATACATATAATCACCGACGGCTTAACGTACCCTCCGAAGCACGGAACCCTCTTTCTTTTCGGACAATTAGGTGATTCAGCTTGCAATGTCCTAACCAAACTGAGGAAAACCTCACAAAGTGATAAATTGATAAATATCAACTGCGTGTTCCCCGCTGGGAATCGAACCCAGAACCTCCGGATCGTAAGCCCATGGCTGTGACCACTAGACCACGGAGGCAGTTCAAGGCACCTACGCGGTAACTCGACCCCACCGAATGCTCCACGTGTAAAAAAGCATGAAAAAAAGTATCTTGCATATTACAATAAGTAGTCCACATCATTGGCTTTGCGTAATTCAAAGTGATGTGCTTATGGTCAAATGTCAATGGAAAGTAGCAGTCAGACAGACGGTCCGTCAAACAAGATAACTTCAGAGATAGATCTTAGATCAGTCACGATTACTGTATACTTGGATCACGTCTGTCGAATACTGTGGCTGTGAGAATATACTACGCTTTGGTTATTGTAGTCCATTATTAATCAATAGAAAAGGCTTATAAATTCATCAAATTACAAAACATACCCGACTTATGTTCATTTGTGAAAACTTAATATGAAAACTATTTGACACGTAATATAAGTATGAAGGCGTAATTATACGAGTATGTATGTATAATTACGCGTTTATTCCCAATGGAGTAGGCAGAACGCAAACAACCCAAACAAAGGTCGCTCGTTTTGAGGGTTATTTATGATAGATTTGTAGGTATGTTTTTGAAGTGATAGGTTTTCAGCCGATCGCATAAATTACAATATACTGAAACCCTCGGATCCGGATATGTATCATAATATTTTATATTTAAGCAATAAAAATAGGAGTTTCAGTTATATGAAGTTTCAAATAGACATCCATATTTTTTACTAAGCGCCGTAAATTTTTTATTAATTTAATTATTTTTAACTGACTAAGCGATTGCTTTTTTTCCACTTCGACCAACCAATTCATTTATTTGTATGAAAATATTACATACATACATATAATCACGCCTTTATCCCTAATGGGGTAGGCAGATCGTAAACGACCTAAACAAAGGTCGTTCAGCCATGTCTAACAAAAGTTTTGAGGGTTGTTAGATAAATAAAGATTTGTAGGTATATTGCTGTAGTAACAGGTTGTCAGCCTATTGCCTAAATTGCAATATACATAAACCCTTGGATCCCTTAGCTGGTCTTTACAGCATGCCCGGGAGGAAATGCAGCTGGCACATTCTATGTTTTTCTCTCGCTCCCAGACCAGCATGGAGGTAAATATTATTATAAAAATATTATTTTTGTAAAATATTTTATGGCACTTGGTTGCAGCATTGTACATTGTTAATAAATTTCCATACATATTTGAATCATAGAACTCCCCTCAATGTGTTAAGTCGGTTAAATTTACATTTGTCATAGATTTTATCAATATTTGACGCGCTTCGACTGTCTTGATTGAAATTCTGTAATGTTTGGTGTGGTAAGATCGCTCGTGGATTATTTGAATGTGAAATTCAACAAATGGTCGCCAATGGGCTCGATTCTAGATTCCACCGGCTTAAACTAAAATTAAAAACTATCTATCACTTTCAAAATAATAAAATTGAAAAAGAACAGGCGATTGATACTCTATGGTTTTACAATTTGTCCGCTAGATTTTGACGCGCTTTTGCACGTTTCGCCAGTATCCATATCATATGACGGCGGATAAAAATGACAGATAATGCATAAAGCCACCGACTGTAAATCAAAAACCGGAGAGAATAGATCTCCTGTCCTGTTTCAATGTTTTTAGTCTGAAAGTGACAAATTGATTTTAATTTTAGTTTTAGCCGGCAAATCTAGAATCTAGCGCAATGATTCCTTCATCTGACATTTAAGAACAGTTTTTTTAAGATTTAGATGAGTCAGATCAGAACAGTATGGTACGAGTAACTTTTTACAATATGTGCGGCCGTAATAAATGACTTTCTCCCAGGAATATAGATCGAAAAATATTACTTGCTAGACCTACTTCATTTTAGAGCTACTTATGTAAAATGGTATCATAATATCATTGCATTTTGATCTTATCAGATCATACAAAAGGAATAAATTCTTTATCCGAATTACCGCAAAACTTATGATCTTCTTCAGATTTCGATCAAAATGTAAATGTAAGCATCTGTTGTGTAAACATCGCCGGTGCGGTAGCTGAAATCAATTACACGCTGTCTAGACCTGAACTTCCACCAACAAAACCTATATTTATCCTTTATAGCTATCGGGTTAGAAATCTGCAAACATAGAGTCAACGAACCCAGAGAACGCAACGTTATATAACACGAGACAGATCAACAATCTGTAACACCTTACGCTCATTCGCAACGCTCCGCATAAGTTACAACAATTAATAATTCTTTCTGCAATCAAAGAAACAGCTATTCAAAATACAAACGAGTCCAAAGCAATAAAAATATCTTATTAGACTAGAAAGTGTGCACTCTACCCGAAGAACTCTACATAAAAAGCCGAATCTCAGAAGAATAACTTTTTATTTATTTATTCAGACTTATTTACACTTTGGACAGCTGGTGCGCCATTTGGTTGAATGTTTTTTTTTTTTTTTTTTTTTTCTTTTATTGGCGTGACGCGGTTTGCGCATTGCCATTTACAAACACGGGAAACGGATACGAAATGAAATGATACGGAATTTGGAAAAATCTAGGATCAGTTAGTTAGGAAATGATATAAATATTAAATACGAATATTATTCAAAGAGATGAAAGATGATAAAAATTTATATATAAAATAATCGTTAGATACAAGAAGGACATTAATCGAAGTGGGAAAAGGTACATTATAATTAAGTAAATTATTTATAAAATACGATCTATTGTTATTTGGACAGGAGAAGAAAATATGATTTAGATCCCCAACATCCCCACATTCGCACAAATCATTATCAACAATGTTAATTTTATGTAAATGTTTGGGCGTACAAACATGGCCCAGTCGCATACGAATAATGATACTAGTAGCCTGTTTACCAAGCTGAACTTTGCGGAACCAAGGCTTGCGCAAAATGTTGGTTTGAATCTGCGCATAAGATTTACCTTTTGTTTGGGAGCTCTCTGACCACATCTGACCCCAAGTCTCTAAGAGGTCACAAGCAGGTAAAGAACTTAGATCATGGCTATAATTTTTATAAGGAAACAAGTCTCCACATAAAATTGCGTCATTGGCAAGGCGATCTGCCTTAATATTACCAGTAATTCCGCTATGACCCGGTATCCAAACAAAAAATATACTAAAGTTTTGAGTAGCGCATTCGTACAACATCTTTCTTAAATCAATTAATATAGGAAATATAGTTTTACAATTGAAAGGATATTTAGCCAATGCTTGCAAGGCGCTCATGGAGTCAGAAAAAATAACAGACTGTTTCAGTTTGGCTAAACGAACATACTCAACCGCTTTATATAAACCATAGCATTCGCCTGTAAATACAGATGTCTCAGGTGGGAACTTTATTTGTTGAATAATTTTGTACTGGGTGTGATAAACTCCGACACCCACGGGACCAGTTATAGAGTGTTTGGAAGCATCCGTAAAGATGTAATGATAATCTTCCCATTCTCTATTCCGTAAAAAGTTAAAATTAATGTTATTATTCATATCATTTTTTATTAAACCTAAGTTTAGAACAACATTAGGAACACAAACTAAAGCCTTGAAAGAGCTGCAAAATAATGGGTAACAGGGAGAAAAATGAGTAGGAGCCTGCAGAGAATTAAATTTTTGATAACTTTGTACTAGGCATGGTATCGATTTATGAGTCCAATAATCAGATTCATTAATTAACTCTGAGAGTCTTCTGAGTTTAAAATGGAGGGGATGGTGAGAAAGTTGAAGAGAACGGAAAACAAATTTATCTGAAAGATACTGGCGACGTAAATGTAAGGGTGGTTCACAGCACTCAATCTGCAGGGCATTAATTGGGCTTGACTTCATAGCTCCCGTAATCAATCTTAATGCTTTCGATTGAATGTTGTTAAGTGTTTTAAAGGCAACTACACTACCCGGCTCGAGCAAAAAAGTACCATAATCTAAAACGCTGCGAATTACAGCATTATATATTAATTTCATACAAAAAGGGTGAGCACCCCACCAAACCCCAGACAGACATCTTAACATATTCAATAGACGTTCGCATTTAGCATGAATATACTCACAATGAGGAGTACCGGTAAGTTTGGAATCTAATACTACACCTAAAAATTTTGTGTGACTTTTAACAGGGATTTCAGAATCGTTATAACGGACTGAGACGGGAGGAGGAAGTCGTTTCCTCGAGAATAAAACTATTGAACTTTTGGAGGGAGATAAATCAAGTCCGTTTCGGTCCATCCATCGTTTTAGAAGTTTCAAAGAATTAGTTAGTGAGGAACTTGCCTTTTCAATTTTTTTATTTGTGCAATATAATAACAAATCATCTGCATATTGGAGTACACTGACATCATTATTAAGTGAAGAATCTAAGTCATATGTGTAAATATTATAAAGTATAGGACTCAACACAGAGCCTTGAGGAAGACCTCTACATACTATTCTAGACTCCTTGTTACCATCATCGAGAAAAACATGAATACTCCTCTCTGTCAATATATTCATGATAAAATTACATAGACGAATTGGGACGTTCAAAAATTTTAATTTCTGTAATAGTATACTTAGAATAACATTATCGTAAGCTGCATTAATGTCAAGAAAAGCTGCAACCACAGATTCATTACAAGAAAATGCAAGTCTAATGTCAGTTATAAAAATACCAATACTATCTATTGTACTTTTACCACGCCTAAAACCAAACTGATTTTTACTTAATAGCTCCTTGGACTCAATAAACCATTCTAGCCGATTCTTTATTAAATGTTCTGTAATTTTCATTAAAACTGATGAAAGAGCTATTGGTCTGTATGATGAGGGATCTGATGAGTTTTTGTTAGGTTTTAAAATTGGAATTACTTCTTGAGATTTCCAATCGGGTGGAATATTACCTGTCATTAAAATGGAATTGATAATATTTAGAAAATAAGAGAGTGAATTAGTACCAAGATGCGATAAAAAAGAGTAGGGAATCCCGTCTAAGCCAGGGGCTGAATCTTTGACTTTGGATAAGACTCCCTGTATTTCGACTAGAGAAAACGGTCCATTGAGTCCCTCAGAGTTACAAGTAATAGAAGATAAAGGAGGAAGCCAAATTTTATTCTCAGAAACTGTGGGTGGAGCCAATTTATTCATGAAAGCATTAGCTAAGTGCGCAGGAAAAGAACGGGATGAGGACTCATTAAAAGCGGATCGAAACTTTCTAATATTCTGCCACACCTCTGATGAAGGAACATCCGGGGATAAAGATAAACAAAAAGACTTCCAACTGTCAAACTTTTTCTTTTTAAACAATTTATTATTGTTAGTAAGTATGTTAGTTAATAAATTAAAATTAGCATCTGAGCCACACTCATTGTAATTGCGCTCCATTTCTTTCCTATTTTTAACTGCCTCAGAACACTCGTTATCCCACCATGGCGGGGACGGAATGTAATCTCTACACCAGCGTTTAACTGGGAATACTTCATCGGCTGTTTCAATAACGACTTTAGCCAAGTCAGCTGCACATAAAGGTTCTGATCCCTGATTAACACTTGGAAGAGATGAAATTCTAAGCTCAATTTTTTGTGAAAACTTGTCCCAATCAGCATTATCTAATTTATATTTTAATCGTGGTTGACGTTTCTGCACAGGCCTTACTATAAGTGGAAAGTTTATTAAAATTGGGAAGTGATCACTACCATGAGTGGATGGTAATGTCTGCCAAGTTAAAGAGGACGCTAAATTAGGAGTGCACAAAGAAAGATCAGGAGCACTGGAACCTTCATCAGGACTAGTTCGGCGAGTTATTGAACCAGTGTTTAGTATACAAATGTTGTGGGTGTCCACTAAATCAAGAACTACTGGACCATAATGATTTGGATTAGAGCTTCCCCATGACTCGTGTTGGGCATTAAAATCTCCAAGGATAATGTAAGGTCTAGGAAGAGAAGAAAGTATCTGGTCTATTTCATAGAAAATAGCAACAGTGGGGTGAGGTATATATAATGACACAAAGCATATATTTTTGATGATAACAGCAATAACAGAATAATTATTATTATGAGCAGGAATAGGAAAATGAGTGAATGAGACAGAGTGTTTAATTAATAGGGCAACACCAGCATATCCATCCTGGCGATCTTCCCTAACGCAAGCATAACCTGGTATCCTAAATAAGGATACCGGTTTTAACCAAGTCTCTTGTAATGCCAAGAGAAATGGCCTATAAGAGTTAATTAAATAGATTATTTCATGTTTTTTATGAACTGCGCTTTTGCAGTTCCACTGAAGAATTTTGGATTGGGAATCCATTGTTGGAAGGTTTAGAAATGATAACATCAACTGATGGGGCGGCGTGGGACGGTGACTGATTTGAATGAAGTAATGATTTAAGAAGAAGCATAATTTGTTGTATTGTAGAATCAACTGATGAATTGGGATCGTTGTTCTTTGATACCAAGGCACAGCCGTTAGGTGAAGGTGGGAAATTTATATCTTTAATAAGGGCATTGTGAGCAGCGACATCATATCCTTTAGAGGATGGAGAAGCAGGGACACGTGGCTTGGAAAATACAGTTTTATTGTACGAAGTATTAGTACTCTGTTTAGTAGAAAGATAATTATAATTGGGAATAGATATTGTAGATGGAATACTTGGCGCAGATAATAGTGCATCAGCGTAAGATTTCTTGGAAATTTCTGGGTGCAATTTAGCAGCCTCTGCGTACGATAAGCAGCTTTTAGCCATTGTCTCTTTAATCATTTTTTGTCTAGAGAATTCCAGACATTTCTTATCCGTGGCAGTATGGGATCCATTGCATAAACAGCAGTTGATGTTATCGTCTTCTATATGGCATTTGTTACCCTCATGAGTTTCCTGTCCGCATTTGAAGCACCTTGGGTTCTTTGCTCTACAATTGATTCTGACATGGCCATAACGGCAGCACCTGAAGCATTGGATTGTTGGAAATATATATAAATCAACTGGCAAAGCAGTATAACAGAGAAAGATTCTCTTTGGTAAAGTTTGTCCGTCGAAAGTGAAAACAACAGTCTCGGTTGGTTTTAATTCTGAGCTTTCATTAATCGTAACTTTCCTTTTTATACGTCTCACTTTTAGAATTTCCCCGCACCTAACAGGGACACTAACATTTTCTTTAATTTCGTCCTCTGACCAATCCACGGGAATTCCACGAACAATTCCCATCCTAGTTAAGTTAAATGAAGGGATAAAAGCTTTATAATTGTTCGTCTCAAGCAATGGACTATCAACAAATGAATTTGCATTCTCATAGTTTGAGAAGGACATGGACACTCTGTTCCTACCAATTCGCTTTAAGCTACCGTCAATAACGTTCCTAAAAGCATTTGTTTTTAAAAATCTTCCAAATGTTATCGGATGAAGTGTCACATTATCGTTCGGGGACATTACTTTTCGCTGAACATGGACGACAAAGGGAGCAGCATCAGATGATTTATACCTTATTCGAGCAGGGTTAGAATTTTCTTGAGACTTTGTTGTGTCATTTCCCGAGGTGTTATCTGTCTTATTGTGAGTATCATTAATATTATCCGAGTTTGGTCTAGCATGTTGTGTACAAAGCGATTGCTGTTGAGTTTGCAAATCATTCTGTGAAGATTTAAATAAATCTTCTAAGCAATTGCAGTCATTGGCTGTTAAATCCTTACCACTACGGGCTTTACTGCGCTTTTTGTTGCATTGTCTACAAACGCGACGGGAAGAGATTCGTTTGCGCAAGTTTTGTTTCGAGTCCTTGACCGAGCTGTCGGTGTCCATACTACTAGCATCATTATTTTGTTCATTAGAAATGCTTACATTATACGCAACCTCCATTTCATTTGTCCCTCCTGGATCAACGGTGCCTCCGGGATCATCCGGGGGCGGCATTTTAATAGATAAAATACAAAAACTTACCAATCAGAGGTGAAAAATATTTACACTTAAAAGAGAATATATACAACATAAAAGCTAAGAAAACAATACTACACTACTATATTACAAGTTTTATGAATTAACTGATCCTATTGTAATGAGAAATAAATAAAGAAATAATATTTTAAACGAAAAATCCAAAATCACTTGACCGCCACCGACGACGTTTCCCGCGCTTTTTTCGGTTGAATGTTTTATCAGCGAGCGTCCTCGGGGTCTATCTACGATCACATTTTTCAGATCAATGCAGAGTTACTATTTTTCACAGAAGTGCAAATAGCTTCAACTCATTCAGTCACATACTCATTAGCGCTCAATACGACTGCACGTCAAAATAATGATTCCGAAAAACTATTTGTACATTTCAGAACAGAATTACACAATTATTTATTTTAAACATAATAACGAGCGGTACCATCGATATATTTACAAAATAGTCACAAATACCAACCAAATAAAATTATGAAGATATTATTTCCTTGTGCCTGCGGTCCCGCCATTTTGGAATGCATAGATTAAAAAGTAGGAATCCTCAATTGTAAAATGTCACATTTCCGTGGGTAGTGGGTACATTTTTTCATTGGCATGTCGGCTCTATATATTGAACTCGATGGATCAATGGCACAATTTGGTCCAAATTTATCATCGGCCGGCGGTCCCCGTCATCAATAAGTAATCAGTGTGACCTGTCTACGGTCTCACAGCAATATCGCAAAAAGCGTCCGCGTGTAATATTTCATAGCTTATGCATTAATGAAACCCTGTCCAAACCCGTAAACCTTTTTGGGGCAATCATCGAAACAGAATTTGATTCACGCTGAATCAAATTATACTGATCTAACGAAGTAGAGCTCAACAAAAAGATTATATATATATGATAAATGCGAGTATAATTTCGAGTCACTGGCTGAAATGCATCCTACAAAAATAAAGTTTAACTGTCAAAGTTTAAAAATAACATAAAGTTATTTTTTAGCTTTTTTACATGTAGTAGTAACAGTATCTAACGAAGTAGGATTTAATAAAAAGATTTTATGGTAGCATAGAGCATGCTTCCTTATTATACGTCAAATAAGCAGTTTTATGTCAGATTAGGAATTTTAAAGTCATGTGTACATTTGCTATCCTGTTCTTATATCAAAGTTAAGAAACAGACACTTGCTTTGACAGCACTAGCTAAGAATGAGAATTAGGATTATGTTGCGAGAATCGACGACATTGTTTTACAAGTCACTGGCTGAAATTCGTCTTAAAAAATATGTGAAACTGCCATTTATTAAAAGAAGAATAAAATCCTCTATTTTTCATTACTTTTTTTTCATATTACCAGAAGTCGCGTTGAATAAAATATGAGCATGAATAAGAAATCTCCATGCTTGTCAAGTTTAAAGTTTAAACGAGGAAATCCTTAAAAAGAAAATCTGCGAAAAGAACCTGCTTATGTACTCACAGGGATGAGGTTTCAGCTACTATAACTTTCTACATAAGTTTTAAACATTCAAGTTTCGTATGTACCACTCAAATGCCTTTTTTTAGTCTTTTATTAATAATAGTAGCCATTTCACAAAACCATAATATAGCATGGTCAGGGACTATTGGAAAAGTTGAAAAATTGTGTGACACTATAGGTTTTTGGGTTGTTCGATCAAACCCACACAAAAAAAAGTGTTCCTACAAATGAAAGCACTACATAAGATCAGGAACTAAACCGCGGAACTTGTTGTTGCACGTGATCCGATATCGATAGCGTTTACAAACATGAAAGCAGCGTTGAAAGCCGCTAATTTCGCCCTAGTGAAAAAACTGTGTTAGTTTCCAATATTGCCATGGTCGGTGCCGCTATGAGGTAATATGGGTTGCACCGTCTGAATGATATTTTTATTCTTCTGCTATCGACTATGTTTTCAACCTGGTCATGCAGAGCTTTTAAATGTACCAAAAAGCACAGTCAATAGACCTCTGACATAGTTCGTGTAATGACCACTGTCAACAACAGTGACCTTACGATTTAACGTGCCTTCCAAAGCACGAAATCTTTCTTTTAACAGATCGTCAGGTATTTTAGCCTGTATATTCCTAACCAAACTGGGGAAAAGCTCACAGAGCAATAGATTGGAAAATAACTGCGTTCTCCTATGGGAATCGAAGTCACAACCTCCGGATCGGTACCCCAAGGCTCAGGCCACTAGGCCACGTAGGCGGTTAGGCAATCTGTGGGTATGCACTAATGGCCGGTTGCACCGTGTAATGTGCAATTTGCGGGCAGCCATTGAGCGGTCACGCGACGCACTGTGACGTCATCAGGCTATAAGTCACCAGGGCGACTGCTACGGTTTTAAAGTGCTGGCTGAAAAATATCCTAGTACAGATTTTCATAAATTAGGAATCCGCAGTTAAAGTACTATCTTTAAACCAAATTATATCCAGATCCATTCAATTGTTTAACCGCGATGAAATAAACATACTATCGTGACCATGGAGCTTGTAACCGCTCTGAAATAATGATTTTTGTGGTAATAACCCTGTTCAAAATGATAATTTATATGTAGTTAACTTACTACACAAAAACAAACAAAATAGTTTTACCTATTTATTCTAACCACTTTTCATTATAGTAAAATGAGAGCATAATGTCATGTCCTTTAACAAAATTGCCACCGGTACAGGCAAGGAAAGGAAAGTGTGAAAGTAGTTCGAACACTTTTGCTAAGGTGCTAGAAAATAGTGCATCAGCTTAGACCAGCTGATCTAACATGATTATTTTTTCTTCTTCAAGCTTTACGTTCAAGTTAGAAATACTTACAATTTGTCAACTTTATCTACTATCTTCTTATCACTTAACCTTTAGGTACTTAATCTATCATAATATTTCTTGGACTTAGACTTGGAGCCATAAAATAACATTAACCAGCTGCTTCAATTCCCGGACATTTTTGTAAAAAGTAAAACCCAAGAAATCTAGTATCTAAAAAGATCCGATAGTGAATTGCAATTTATGGGGTAAAGAGAGGTCTGAAATTACACAGAAGATTTTCAGAAGTTCTAAATTCGGTCAATTTTAATAGCATATAATTTTATTGCTCGCCGAATACGAGTTTAACATTGTAATCGCAGTTTTTGGTATTTTATATTGTTTATCACAATTACTTACGCGCATTAAATCTGGCTTAAAATAACAAACAAATTACTGCTTTAGATACTTACTTAACAAATCTTTTGTTTGTGCTCAACTCCCACAAACTTCTGGGAAATCTCCGAAATTATTAAAAAGACAAACACTTCATCAACCAAGTTAGAAAAGTTCATAACGGGAGTTTGGTACTTCTTTATCTTAAGCCAAGCCAGCGTATAAAAAGACATGGGCTATGCAAGTAGCCGGCAAGTAGCTGTCTAGTAGTTGTGTCGCCTCACCGGCCCAGAATTTTCATCTGGTACCGTTAACCTGGAGAAAAACTATGCCAATAGAGCTGATAGTCAATGGCGCCAACGAGTTTCTACTATTCTCATAACTGTGTGTTAATCATTGACATGTGCTATGGAGACATTTATAAAAAAAACATGTCGGTAGAGATTCAATTGCTGTGTGCTTGTCTGGTTTTTTCATGGACATCTGCTTCTGTGGTAGCTTGATTTACTTATAGGTAGAGCTAAAGATTACATCTGTGATGGGCCATAATGCGTAAAATTGAATTTGTTGTGAGAGCACAGAATGTATAATAGTACTACATACAGAATGGACATTCACCTCCCTTCCCCAGTCCGACACACGTCACAATCCGCGCCGGATTGTGGGCCACATTGAGCGTACGCTTAGCGGGTATGGTGCGCGCATGTTTCCCAGTGTAACGGAAATAATAAAGTTTTGTGTTCCAAAGATGGTTAGGTACTGTTCCGTGTACGGATGTCATTCTACCACAAGATATGACTCCAATAGGAACTTTTTTAGATTCCACAGTGATGAGAGTCGGTAAGTAAATTCATACAAAATATGCAACCTAATCTATTCTATCTATTCAGTTACAGTGAACTACTTTAAAAAAGTTGGTTTAATCAAGAACCAGATTAATCAAGTGATGATTATGACTGGTATAACAAAATTTGTTAACCCTTATAACACGCACACAAATTCATGCCAAGTGCAACATTCCGTCTGTCGATGTGTGACCAAAATGACATTATAGTTAGGAGTGTCCGAGCTGAGGTGAGAGTTAACCTAACTTGCTGAACGTTTTTTTAACGGTCTAATTCCAAATGCAATGTAATATACCTAAATATATACATACAATTACGTAAAGCGTAAACGACCTAAGCAAAGGTCGTTCCGCCACGTCTGACAGAGTTTTGTATACCTAAAAGCAGAATAGATTTGCAGAGATTCGTATACCAAAGCTAGCGGTAACTAAATTCTAACTTAAGTTTGGAGAATATAATTATCGATTCATTAGGCGTACATAGCCTGGGTGGCGAATGCATGTTATGCTGTCTATTAGACTTGCAAAGTGGATGCAGGAGTGCACTTTACGCGACGGTAACTGACCCTACTTTACATTACATTGCTAAATGTTTCTCACGTCCGCACGAAACTTTTTCACGTTTATTTTCGCTCTCACGTTCACTTCAACTTGAAGCTACAAATCACCCGTAACATAAGGCTTCATTATTGTCACGTACCAGTATTTGCTATAGCTAATAGCAGGTCCGAATGGCAGCTCGTTAACGTCAGTCAACACATTAAGGCGTGGGCGGCGGCACGAGGGGGTACATCCACACAAGTGCACGCCGCACAGGCCTATTGAGAGCCGCGCTGCACTCGTAACTTTTAACCTTTACGTCTGACATTTCACTTAGGTATAGAACGGTCATTATTTCGCCTGGTCCCAGCAATGCGGGCAAATGAACCGCTTTTGTTCCTTCTACCCACCGCGCTACCTCCTTGGGCGCTTTCTCTCAGTTTCGCTAACTTCCTAGTTCTGAACACATTTGCCATTTACCAAATATGTATAGGCAGCGCCAAATACAGACTCGGAACAGGATCGTGAGTGCCGAGAATAGTACTGTTTCATTCCATTGCTAGGAATAATTAATGACCAATCGCTGCGGTAATGGGATCTGATATAACAATATAAGGCAAAGCATTAAGCTATTCACAGCATCGAGGTTTGCGATAGTCTGAAAATAAGAATTGTCTTTCTAACTTCACATACTATAACTGCCGCAATACTTTCCACTTCTAGACTCACCTATACACCTCCCGCAATAGAGTTTATGCATTTTTTTTGTGTCTGAACTTATTTTCCAAAAATATCGAATATTATAAAAACAATTGTTCCATGCTGAACTTGGAGCGAGAGAAAAACGTAGAATATGCCAGCTGCATATCCTCCCAGGCATGCTGTAAAAACTAGCTAAGGGATCCTAGGGTTTCAGTATATTGCAATTTAGGCTTTGGGCTGACAACCTGTCACTACAGCAATATACGTACAAATATATCTTAAAAACCTCAAAACTTTGTCAGACGTGGCGGAACGACCTTTGTTCACTGTCGTTTACGCTCTGCCTACCCCATTAGGGATAAAGGCGTGACTATATGTATGTTATTATAACAACAGTGAAAAATATATTAAATTGAACAAAGGATCACCGAGATATGCCATTACAAAGTTAGTTTATCTATCTCTCTTTTCGAAACGAAATTTTATATGGGAGTAGTACATCGCTCCTGTCATGTAACGTCAGATGACAGTTTGGATCTCCCTTTATAACTCACAAACTAATTAGTATTTTGCGAAAATTCTTTAACGTTTGTTTGTTAATCGTGAAAACTCCCTCTGTGGTCTAGTAGTTTGAGCCATGGTATCACGACCTGGAGGTCCTGGGTTCGATTCCTGGCGGGGGACAATGCCTTCTCCGCGCTTAGGCGCGGGATCTGCTAACCCGCGCGCGGAAGCGTGTTTTGCATTGTCTGATCTTTGTTTTTGTATGGAAAACACGCTTCCGCGCACGAGCTAGCAAATCCCGCTCCTACGCGCGGAGAAGCGTTTTCAGTATGTTCGACACTGCGTGTTTTCCATACAAACTGGGGTACTTACTCGATATTAGAATGGTTTGCGTGATTATTTCTAACCTAGGCTGGACACCAGGTAATTAAAAAATCTCAGTCAAATAAAAAGCCTTTTTAAGATCGGTTAAACACGATCAGACTTCAGTTTCCTGCCTACCCCCTGAGTCAGGTGGCGTGATTCTTTGTATCGTAACTTTGAGTTATTGTGATGCTCAGTCCAACAAAAAAAATCAATCAAAATCGGTTAAAAACGACCGAAATTCAATTCCCTACCTACCTCCTAAGTCATGAGGCGTGATAATTTGTATCGTAACTTTGATTTTAAATAATGCTCAGATGATCTATCTTCGGTTTTTGATTTATAGTCGGTGGTTTTATGCGTTATCTGTATTTCTTATCCGCCGTCATATGACATGGCGAGAAAATTTACAGAAATACTGGGGAAACGTGCAAAAGCGCGTCAAAATCTAACGGACAAAGTGTAAAACCATAGAGCATAAATCGCCTGTCCTTTTTCAATTTCATAATTTTGAAAGTGACAGTTAGATTTTAATTTTAGTTTTAGCCAGGTGGTATCTAGAATCAAGCCAACTCACTCACTATGCTTGGCAGATGAGTTGGCGAGCGCAATATGCCATAAGTAGGCAATTCTCCTTGACGGAAATGATTTGATTGAATTAATTATCACTATTACATAGAAACTGTTTTATTTTTACAAATATCCCACAATCAAGTGACCCACATTCACAAAGCTATATATTATTCACGTCTAAAGATTGTAGATGTAAAATTGTTCTAAGGTAATGTTTTATCGCGGAATGTCAGGTGCCCGATGGTGTAGTGGATAGGGCCGCAGACTCCTCAGCGGGAGGTCGTGGTTTGAACCTCACCACGTACCAATGTGTTTTTCGGTTTCAATGTACGTTTTTTCAGTGCTTTTTCCATGCCTCGGTACGCACGTTAAGCCGTTGGTCCCGGTTAGTATCGTTTGATACCGTAGATATTAATCGTTACGCCATATCAGAGGCCAGTGTTAAGCATTGGCGGCTTGAAAACTCTGACCTAATCTAGGATTGGGTCTGGTTTCCCTTCTGGGTTGCGGAGGTCAGATGGAAGTCGCTCTGTATAATAATCAGTACCCTCGTTAAATCCTTCAAAGATTAGGTAGCCGACCCCGTGAGATACGGGATAAGGCTAGGGAGATGATGTTTTATCGCGGAACTCGTGTCATTTCTGTCAATGAGGAGAACTATCCAAGTACAGTAAACGCTTTATCCCAGCATTTATCCTTTAGCCAACTCCCGCGGGAAGAAATAGGGTGATGATATTTAAGGTATTCTGTCCCGACATCAAACTTCACACTACTTGCTCTAACTAAATAAAATATTTATTCATAGAGGGACTTCCTTCGGCGATAAAGCATTCAGGCATGAAGTGTTTATGTTGATGTTAACACTTTCGCTTCCTCTCTCGTCTATCCACATGGGAGAGGTAACATAATCATATCAAGCATTCCAAAATAGGGAGTTATATAACTTAAGTTAGGGGATCCCCGGTGCACGCCAGCGCCCTCATCAGTAAAAAAAAACATTAGTTACTGAAAACGCAATGAATCGAAAAACCGGTAGATCAGATTGAAGTGTTGGTACTGAAGTTCATTTAGATAGATAGATAGATAAAAAAAATAAAAAAATACACATATATATTTTAAGCATTATAATCAATAATTCAGTGTTCACTGCAGTTACAGATAGCAAACATGCTAAAAGTTTCCATTTTTCGCTAATGTTTCTATCTGTAACTACAACGAACTATAAGTTGCAACTCTATGAGGTTCTGAATTACGTTCACTGCTTTAATCTCTGTCTTTCTTCGGCCACTCGGCTTCGGCACGTTTGCTATCTGTAACTGCAGTGAACACTAAATTATTAATTACTAGCGACCCGCCGCCCCGGCTTCGCACGGAAATGATCAGTGTTTCTCTACTATATTACGCATGTATTATACATATAAACCTTCCTCTTGAATCACTCTATCCATTAAAAGAAACCACATCAAAATCCGTTGCGTAGTTTTAAAGATTTATGCATACATAAGGATCAAATCAAATCAAATCAAATAGCCTTTATTTCACTGAACAATGCAATAATTTTAGTTACATAAAAAAATGGTAAAAATATATTTCAATATAGTTTAAATTCCAATAATAATAAACATCAATTAAAATAACAATAATCTCTCATTCAAATTAGTTCAATCATAATATATTCAGGTTGTTTCATTCATAAATCAATAAAATCTCTTAGTTCAGTATGCCTTTCGGCAAAGGCCTCCTCCAGTAACTTCCATTGTTTTCTATCGAGGGTCACGCGGCGCCATAGAGGGCCGGCTGTTAGTTTTATTTCGTCTTCCCATCTTTTGAGTGGCTTGCCTCTTGATCTAATGCCATCTATGGGGTACCAATTTATCACTGTTTTGCTCCACTTTTCTTGGTTGCATCGTAGGGTATGGCCTGTCCATCTCCATTTAAGCTGATCATATGTCTGTAACTTTTGTTTTACTTCTTATGTCTGTGTTTCTTATGCGATCTCTCTTCTTTACTCCCAGAATACTTCTCTCCATAGCCCGTTGGCAGGTATTTAGTCTGTCCCTGTGAATTTTATTGAGTGACCAGGTCTCGCAACCATATGTGAGAACTGGGAGAATGCTTGTGTTGAAGACTTTCCTTTTCACCTGTATGCTTAGGTCTTTGTTCTTCATAATTTCCTTCATTGACCAGTATGCCTTCCATCCATTTGCTATTCTTGAATTTATTTCTTGTGTTGCCTGGTCTTCAAAAGATATTATTTGCCCAAGATATGTGTAGTCTGAAACATATTCCAGTGTCGTTTCCTCCAGACTTATTTTTATTTCGGTTGAGTTGGTCATCATTTTGGCTTTAGAGGTGTTTAAGGTTAGTCCCACTTTTTTGCTCTCAGTTGCTAGTTCATTTAACATAATTTTCAGCTTGTCTGCGTCCTCTTCGAAGAGCACTAGGTCATCTGCGAAGCGAAGGTGGTTTAAGCGTCTCCCATTTATTCGTAGGCCGTAGTTGTCCCAGTGAAAATTTCTGAATATTGTTTCCAGTACTGCTGAGAAAAGTTTGGGTGAAAGTGGATCACCCTGTCTCACTCCTCTTTGTATTGGAAATTCGTCCCCAAGTAGTTCTAATTGTATTTTTGCATTACTGTTTAAGTATATTGTTTTGATTATATTTACGTATACATGACTTATTCCTTGTTGTTCTAGACTTTTCCATATGTATCTGTGACTTATACTATCAAATGCCTTAGAATAATCGATGAAAGCAATATAAAGTGTCTTATTAAACTCCTTGTATTTTTCTATGATTTGTTTGGTTGTATGGATGTGGTCAATCGTTGAGAAGTTTTTCCTAAAACCGGCTTGTTCTATTGGCTGTTGTTCATCTAATTTAGTACTTATTCTTTCCAGTATTACCTTAGCAAATATTTTGTACACATTCGACATAAGACTAATAGGCCTGTAATTATCTATATTGTCTTTATCTCCTTTTTTGTGTAATAGTATTATGTGTGACTCGCCCCACTGTTTTGAAATAAGCCCTGTTGCTAATATGTCACTAAAGATTCTTGCCAGGAATGGACTGATCTCTTCCATGTTTCCCCTAAGGAGTTCGTTTGGGATTTTGTCTGGCCCAGGTGCTTTTTCCATTTTTTGACTTCTTATGGCTTTTTCAACTTCGCTGATAAGTATTTCAGGTTCCGTTTCGGTGTTGCATGGCCTTGGTGTAGTCCCAGTCCTTAGGTTTGCTTCTTGGTCGGAGTAAAGCGTTCGGTAAAATTCTGTAGCAGTCTCTTTGATTTCTCTTCTTTCACTTTTGATAGAGCCGTTTTTCTTCGTTTTAGGAATCCATTCTTTTCCTGTTTCCTTGAGTACTTTGAGGGCTTTTCTGGTGCCGCCTGTTGCTAATATTTGTTTCTCTAGAGTCTTATTTCTTCTATCCGTTCTATCTTTCTTTATGCTTTCCCTTATTTTCTTATTTAAGCTTGCCACCGCTCTACTGTTATAGTCTTTTTTTATTTTAATTAGCCAGTATTTTTTTTCTTTCCTGTAGGAGTTTGACTGTGTTGTCGCTTGTTTGAGGTTTTTTCTTAGTTGTGGTGAGGGTTTTACTGACTTTCACCATTTCGGTCTCGAATATTGTATACTTTTCTGGTACTCCTGTATGTTCTTCGGTTTTTCTAATGGCAAGTTTAAGAGCTTCATTTGGAACTGAGAAATATTCTTCTAAGTTTACTGTTTGGTTTCGCTTTAGGAGTTTAAATCTAGATATTTTAGGCAATTTTGTTCTCAGCGAGCATCTCACCATTCTATGGTTTGTATTAAAGTTGAGATTTTGTATTACACCTGTATCTGTGAAGGCTCTTGGAAGGTTTGTTATAATGTAGTCGATTTCATTCTTATAAAGCCCACCGGGAGAAATCCAGGTCCATTTGCTAGTGCTCTTTTTCTTGAACATAGTATTTAAAATTGTAAGGTTATGTCCTAGTAGAAAATCAACTAGTTTATGTCCGTTTGAGCTTCTTTTTCCGTACCCAAATGGGCCCATGACCACCTCGCTATTATTTTGCGTTGATCCCACTTGAGCATTGAAGTCGCCCATGAGGATCATATGTTTCTTATCATGAAGTTCAATACAGTCGGATAGATTCTCGTAAAAACACTCTAAACTTCTGACACTGGCATCTTCGGTTGAGGCATAAATTTGTATTATTACCCAGTCTTTATTATATCCGGGTACACTGATAGTAAGAGCTGCTATTCTGTCTGAGATGCCGACGAATTCTTTAATATTTTCTTTCAGGTGTGATTTTACTAGGAAGCCTACGCCATTTCGTCCGGCTATCTCTCCCTTATAGTATAGTATGTAGGAAGAGCGTTCTCCTATTGCCTCTCCTATTCGTCGAACCTCACTGATTCCAATAACATCCCATTTTAGATCCTCTATCGCCATTTCTAATTCCTGAAGGCCAGCTTCTGTTCTCAAAGTTAGTGTATTTAATGTAACATAAGGATATAGGGACAGAAAAAGCGACTTTGTTTTATACTATGTAGTGATAATGCTTAAAATACTTCAGTACCTTTACTTCAATCTGATCTACCGGATTTTTGATTCATTGTGTTTTAAGTGAATTATTATTTTTTGACTGATGAGGGCGCCAGTTAGACCAGGGAAGCCCCTTAAGATAGAGTTTTAATAGTTAAGCTATCGGGTTCTCCTTTCATGTTATCCCTATAGGATTTAGAGCTATGTTCCTTGGGGAAAGTAATCCTTTGTCATCACACGCAGACCCCACGTTATGAGCTCGTGAGTATCGGTCACTAATAAAAATAACTAAATACCGGGTGTAACTGATAGGAGTTGGTCAGTCAACGAAACTGAATAACTATCACCAGGAATTTCTATCAGGAGATGAAAAAGAAATTGAACTTCCCGCATACAAAATGACCACCTCAACCAGACAATTTGTATGGAAACTTTAAATTTATTTTCACTTCCTGAAAAAAAACCTGCTGATGATGTTGTTCAGTTTACTTGACTGATCATACCCTATCAGTTTACGGGACGCTGTCTCTTACACTCCGTATTGTCAAAGTTTATGATGCACCAATTCAGCCAAAGCAAGGTAAGTGCTGCGGAAATCAAAATGATCATTTACTAACAACCAAATTTTGATTAGTTATAAGTTCTATCTAAAACGATAAAGACCCGGAAGTAAAACTGGCAGAACTAATAGAATCAGGGATACTGTTTAAAGTCAATCCTCTTTATCTTTCCACAGTCGGATAGACCCGATACGCTTCTGCCCCGACACCCAAGACTGCTCAAGCCTGACTAACAGAGACGTACTGGTAGCAATTCGGCGTGGCGAAAGACACGACTTAACTAGTAAAATATTTGTCATGAGAGAAAACTGCCTCCGGTCTAAAACACTAGTGGACTAGGCCATGGGCTCCCAATCCGGAAGTCTTTGCTTCGATACCCAGGTGGGGGGACACACACTATTCGTTAATTTATTACTTTTTCCAGATTGGTTAGGACAATGCAAGCTGGATGGATTCGTATGGCACGTTAAGCCGTCGGTCCCGGTCACTGTCTCTGATGGTCGTTACACAAAACATGAAAACATGACTGATTTGACTATTCGTTTGGCAGAAGCCTATATTAGCTGCGTATGAGGCGGTTTAAGAACTTTGACAATAGGGTTCATCAGGTCGATCGACTTGAATCCCACACGACAATAAAACTCATGAGGGAACGGAAAGAGACAGCAATAATTTTAGATGCGACTTAGTCAAGTCGTGTTCGTGCCGAATCGCTACCACTGAATTGAAATCGTCTGAGGAGTTTTGTTTTCAACACCTCTGTGCAACGGATGATTGCACACCCTGTAATTGGAATTGATTACTTTCTGCAATCAATTGGACAAAATGCAGATTACAGTTGCATTTCAGGAAAGGAAGGCAATTATAACCATGATACGAATTAAGCAATTAAAATACATACATATAATCACGCCTTTATCCCTATTGGGGTAGGCAAAGCGTAAACGACCTAAACAAAGGTCGTTCCGCCACGTCTGACAAAGTTTTGACGTTACTTAAGATAGATTTGCAGGTATACTGCTGTAGTGACATGTTGTCAGCCCATCGCCTAAATTACAATATACTGAAACCCTCGGAGAGCTTAGCTGGTTTCTACAGCATTCCTAGGAGGAAATGCAGCTAGCACATTCTATGTTTATGTTACTCTCGCTCCCAGGCCAGGAAAGCAATTAGAATGTGCAATTTAAAACACATTTTGAGAGTTACCTCAAACTAGCTTCTTGCCCGCGGTTCCATCCGTTTTAATTTTCATGAAAGAACAGAACGGGGCGACAACAATTTTAGTCAAACTTAAGGCTCGTATTATAAAGCGATCTCAGGATTGAGAGCAATATTAAGTATAGATTTGTCAGGCCAAATTGTACTAAAATGACATTTCTGATACGAACTCAAACTAGCTGTCAGTCTCAATTGCTGTTTATAAATACGGGGCTTAGTTAAGTTGTGTCCTCAGTACCAATGTTCACTGCTACATAACAGCCACAAAAGCAGTATAAGCTTTCTAGCTCTACCTTCTAGCTCCCTATTCAGTACTCAGCATCGGATATATTTTGTGTAAATCACTACATAGTATTAAACAAAGTCGCTTTCTCTGTCCCTATGTATGCATAAATCTTTAAAACTACGCAACGGATTTTGATGCCGTTTCTTTTAATGGATAGAGTGATTCAAGAGGAAGGTTTATATGTATATAACATGCATAATATAGTAGAGAAACACTGATAATTTCCGTGCGAAGCCGGGGCGGGTCGCTAGTTATGTATAAAAACTAGAGCTTACAAAATAAACATCTTCTACTTTACTCGTTCATCATAGAACTCTCTCATCCAATAGCCTAGAATAGGCGTTATTGGCAACTGTAAAGCAGATATTTATGGCAAGGTAAATATGGCCTAACCTACTCCGCTTTTCATTAGGCGTGAAAGTGCATTTATGATCGACTGTCGGAGACTCGCGTAGGCGTTATTATACTGGTCATTCATCCCACCTGATATTATCGCCAATTTGTCTGTGTTCATGTAGAAAAACACTACAAATATCAGGTGTAGTAACTATAGGCTACTTTCTTCAGCAGGAATAAATGTTATTCCTGCTATTTAACTCATTAAACCATCAGACTATGGTATGTAAAGCTAGTGTTAAATCATCGTAACGGGACCAAAGATGACAGCCCTGACAAAGCACCTTATCTTTTTTCAATTTCACAGGAAAGTCGGGGAAATATAAAATATCAGATCAAGCTGAATCGGCAGTGGCGATAGAATGATGGGCGAGGATAAACCTTGATCTCTTACCACGAAATCTCTACTGAATCGCCTCTTTCGGCCTCGATTATCGACTCGTGAGGGGTTGTCAGCTGATATCTTGAAAGTCAATGTTCGAGTTAGGTGTCGAAAATTCGTGGTTGTCGGGTAGGTTGGAGGTGGGTTCGTGCGGGAGAGATGTGCGGGGCGCGGGGGAGAGCGGCCTCATTGATCGCCGGCGCGCAGCATCCCCCCGGGCCCGCAGCCCCGCAGCCTCCGCTCCACACTACCACAACAATCGAACCTCTAATCGCATGATTCCACAACCCCTCGTCATTTTTGTCACCTCTAAACGAGGTCATTAATCGTATAATGTCGTTAAATACTTGCACTATCTTTAGTTAACTTTGCTTATTGCGCTTCTTAGGATGATACTAATACTTCGGTACCTATGTACGTTTATATTTTATGTAGGTATGCAAATTAGTTAAATAAATGGCAATCCATCATGTGTTTGAAATTCTACAAATAGTTTTTTATGTCTGAAACAAAAACACTTTAGATCTTATTATCATCCTCATCTTTTGATAAAATAAAATAGTTTATCAATCACCCGGGAATCTAGGTAAAATTGATTTAGGCATGGGCAGTGATCAGTCTCTGTCAGTGATAAACAGGTAGCGATCTCAGGTGTGCTCGTGAAGGCCGCAGCCGAGCTCCGCACCGCGTGGCGGGCAGGTGCTGGATGCGGCCGGGCCGTCGGGCCGTCAGGGCAGGAGCCAGGCGAGCTCGCGGGCGCCGGGCGGCTGCGGCCGGGCGGCCGGGCGGCGAGCGGGCGGGCGGTGCGCGGCGTGAATGGGCGGCGGCGCGGCGCCTCGCGACTGCGCGCCCTCAGCCACTCCGCCAGTCCGCACACCGGCGGCTCCGCTGCCCCACGGTCGGCCGCACTCCGCTAAACAACAATGCTCAAAAACACACCGTAGCTCGACAAACCTAAACGTGACGCGGTCGGCGATGCTCGAGGATCGGACGGCACGCGTGGCCGTCGGCGAGCGGTCGTGAACAAGTTTGATATATGAAAACCATAGAAGAATTTAATTTTAAGCCGATCGTATTGAATAGATTGGAATAGAGAGGCAGGAGTGTTTGCGGGGCGGGGGTGTGTGTCGAGCAGTGATGGCGCGGCGCGGCGGCGCGGCGGCTGCGGCGCGCGGCGCGGTGGCGGCGCGGCGCTGACATGTGCGGCGGGCGGGCGCGCCGCGCGCTCACGGCGGCGCCCGCGGCTCTCTTCCTGCTGTTGGGCCTGCTGTGGCCGAGGGGTAAGCCAGAACCCCTCGCTGGTGTCCGCTCCTGACAAAACTGCATGCTACCTTCACAAACCATACTTCAAATGAATAAAGCTCCCTTCCACTCCACCGATCCTATCGCGTAGTGCCCGGGAAAATGAGCTCGTTCCTGGCTCAAGGTCAAGGAAAACAATTGAAAATGCGAGTGGTGTTTTTACTCTCCGTGAACACTGCAATGTAATAAAATAAAATAAATGGATCTTGGAATGCAAAAATTAACGATTATAGCTCATAAGAAATAGTAAGGGACTATGTAGATCGTAATACATACAAAGTAAAATGATAAATAATCTTTTTTCTTATAAGCTAGGTTTAGGGGCAGTAAAAATATTGCAGTGTTGTTGATCATATATCATGGATTTAGATGCTCCTCTTCCCGCCCAGGGGAATGGAGTGGAGTGGAGCTCAGTAGAGTGAGCCAAGGTTTCTCTAAGTATAATACAAATTTATAATATGGGTTCACAATCCATTTCACCGCACAATTTCACAATCAATATAAAAACTGTTCAAATCCGATCCTAATCTCAATAGCAAATAAGTAGGTATGTTTATTTATTAAACGTTCTGCCTACCTTGTAAAAGATAATGATATTAAACAATATACACACTTATAATGGGGTAGGCAGAGCGTAAACGCCCTAAACAAAGGTCGTTCTGCCACGCCTGACAAAGTTTTGAGGGTTATTTAAGATAGATTTGAAGGTATATTGCTGTAGTGACAGGTTATCAGCCCATCGCAAATTGCAATATACAGAATGCCCCGGATCCCTTAGCTGGTTTTTACAGCATGCCCGGTAGCAAATGTAACTGGCACATTCTATGTTTTTCTCTCGCTCCTAGGCCAGCATGGAAGGTTGAACAATATAAAATAAAAAATAAAATAAAATAAAATAGCCTTTATTGCTGAACTTATTTTTACAGTAATTTTTCTTACAAATACGTTTATAACTTTTAACAGTTTCTTTTCTTTTCATAAATCAGGTATCGGTAAACGGTCGTTTCTACATTTCAGCTTGTCTTTCGACATAGGCCTCCTCTAAAGATTTCCACTCTGTTCTATTTTTCGCTATGCGCGTCCATATTGGGCCCGCCACTTTTTTGATGTCGTCCTCCCATCTTCTAGTCTGTCTGCCTCTGTTTCTTTTACTATCTCGTGGTTGCCATTCCGTTATTATTCTCGTCCATTTCTCCTTCTTCTCTCTTATCATATGCCCAGCCCACCTCCACTTTAAGCACCTGTATGTTGTGTATGCATTCTTAAATTTTGTTTTGTTTTTGATACATTTTAGTTTAACTCGGTCTTTTCTTTTAATTCCTATTGTGCTTCTCTCCATTCCATTCTGACAAACTTTTATTTTCCTTGCTTGTTCTTCTGTCAATATAGGAGTGGTTAAATAAAAAATAAAGCCGGACAGACACATTTATCTAGAGATGAGATGATAAGAGAGTATTTACATTTACACATATTCTAAGACGAAAGACACACATGTCCAAAAAATACATTATATACAGATAAAGTAACACGCAATATCAGTTTTGAGTAGCCAAAAAGTTGTTTTACTAAGCAGTTGGGTATGATCATGATAAATAGGTAAATACTGACGATATTTCCACCAGATTTCAGGATAAAAAGAGCTGATAAATGCCTGGTGATTTACTGCTTGAAATACGAGTACTTTATTCAAAAACTATTGGACCCTTTTCTTTCTCCGCACCCTTCAAAGTAATTTACGAGGCCGCCTTTCATCTCAGTGCTGGGTGCGTGCGTCGACACGTTCGCTATTTTTCTCCCGGATGCCGAGTCACGTACAGAACATCAAAGATTTCGGGATTTCGCGACATAAGCGGCGAATTTCCCCACAAAAGGCCGTCCTCTGGATGCGGTGTGCCTCTCGATCGAGAGCCGTCGAGAGCGATCAGCTTCAGATAACGTAACGACCATTAGAGGGACTCTCTACAGCCTGAGAGGGGATAACGAACCGACCGAACATGTCTACTAGCCTGATTTGATATCAAAGGAAGAGCCACCAAGAGGCACATTGTTGTCGCCTGACATTCATTTAGTTTTGCCAAGAAACTATGGCGTAACCGAGATATTACGTCCTTCGCTTTGTCAATGGCTCTTTGTGTAATTACCCACATTTAGAGCAGTTTGGTTCGATAACTGAGCTATTTAAGGCGAGAAACATGGCGTATTATGATGAATAACCGACATTCATATGGAATCCTGTCATGAGTTTGCCTCTCTTTTGTTTCGTTAACAATTAATAACTCTGTATTGTTCTGAAGATAGACACACATTAGTGACTACAATCAGTTGATGACTATGCAATTAAAAATAACAAATCTTTTATCAAATATAATTCTGATTTAAATCTGATAGGATTGATTACAAACAACAAAAAATCTTTTTATATTTTTTGACACCCGTTGATGTCTTTTCTATTGAAAATGAGCTTTTTTGAGCGAAGAGGCGCTGAGTGCTACGAAAATTATTGCTTATTGATTATTTTTATTGTTTCACTTTTGAAATACCGTTTTACCTTAGTTTTCTTTTAATTTTATATGTAGAAAAGCGTTGACACTTCTGTATGAACCACACAGCAGCGTTCAAAAGCTAATACAGCGTTAAAAAACAAAAACTAAGACATCTTCTGTCGAGTGGGTATCGAGTCAAAGGACCCGATGAACCCTGGTGTCAGAGTTTTTAAACCACCTAGTAGCAGAACTATGAGGCCTCTGACATGGTTTGAGTAACGACCACTATCAAAGACAGCAACCGGGACCGACGGCTTAATATGCCCTCCAAAGCACGAAATCTTTTTCTTTTCGGACAATCAGGTGATTCAGCCTGCAATGTCCTAACCAAACTGGGGAACATTCACAAAGTGATAAATTCTCAAATATCAACTTTGTGTTTCCCCCCTGGGAATCAAACCCAAGACCTCAGGATCGGGAGTCCATGGCACTAGCCACTGGTCTAGTGGCGGAGGCAGTTAACTAAGACAATAATGGGTGTTTATTGGTAATTATGATCATATATCTTGTATCCATTTTAATTTAATTTATTTGTACTTAGTTATATACAAGTATGCATATACAATACATAGATAAATCAAAAGAAAATTACATTACATTACATATAGTCACGCCTTTATCCCTAATGGCAGAGCGTAAACGACCTAAACAAAGGTCGTCCCGCCACGACTGACAAAGTTTTGAGGGTTATTTAAGGTAGATTTGTAGTTGTAGGGTTAGGTTAAGTTGTAAGGTTATTTAAGGTAGTATATTGCTGTAGTGACAGGTTGTCAGCCCATCGCCTAAAAGAAAATAGTATTTCTATTTTATTTAATTAAGCAGAATAGATAGGTAGCTAAAGGAAAAAAAGTACTGTTATCTGATATCACAGTTAGATCCACATTTATTATACATAGCATAATTCATCTATCAAATCACCCCTACTTATGTCCCTAACAGGCTAGGCGTGTTGAATTAATACAGTTTACGCCACATCTAGATCAATTTTGAAAAAGGATTGCAAATTTTGTAATGAATCATGATTTTCTGTGTTAATATTGATTTGATAGAATAAATTTCAATCATTTGACGTCATGAAATATTATTATCAACAATAACTGAGTTATAGAATTCATAATCAATTAATTTTGAAATCACTATTTAGAAAATACAAAACAATACGCCATTACCTCCTCATTTTCACTGTAAAGCTTATGCTTATCCTATTTATATAGGAATATAATAGTTTTGAATTTAGTAATCAAATGAACCAAAACAATCCAAAACATTCAGACGACTTTTAATAATGACATAATAATAGTTCCAATTTGAGTATGGGACACCGTATATCGAAAACTAAAAGGTTTTGCTCAATTAATGAAACTGAAAAAATATCAGCAGGAAATTCTTTAAGGTTTTTTTGCTTTCCCATACAAATTGTCTGATCGTGGTGAAGATTTTGAATGGAAAAGTCTAAAGAAAGAATTTCCTGGTGTTAGTTGTTCAGTTTTGTTGACTGAGCAATCCCTTTCAGTTTTTGGAAAGCTGTCTCTTACACCCGGTATTTATCAGCTGGGTGACTCAAATAGGTATTCCAATGAAGTATGTTTAATCATGCACTCATCAAAATATTTGATTTCTATCTTATCCACTGTCTATATACGTATTATGTGATGTACTTTGCTACTTTTAATTATCAAATTGATATCATGAAATAAATAAAGTCTATCCTATCATAAGGTGTTTTAGAAATAAAATAGCACTTTAAAAGCAATACAATAAAAACCAAAATAAAATCGTGGCAAGAATCCGTATAACTGATTATGTACCATTTTTAACAGGAGCGTGTGGTGGCTACCACGAAAAGCGGTTATTGCACCACCTGCTGGACCACTACAACGTGCTGGAGAGGCCGGTGGTCAACGAGAGCGACCCACTGCAGCTCTCCTTCGGCCTCACGCTCATGCAGATCATCGACGTGGTAAGCAACCACCTGGAGACTGTTCCATGAATAACTGGAGGCCGGTGGTCAACGAGAGCGACCCACTGCAGCTCTCCTTCGGCCTCACGCTCATGCAGATCATCGACGTGGTAAGCAACCACCTGGAGACTGTTCCATGAATAACTGGAGGCCGGTGGTCAACGAGAGCGAACCACTGCAGCTCTCTTTCTGCCTCACGCTCATACAGATAATCGATGTGGTAAGCAACCGCCTGGAGACTGTTCCATGAACAGCTTGAGGCCGGTGATCGACAAAAGCGCCCCACTGCAGCTCTACTTCGGCTTCACGCTCATGCAGATCATCGGCGTGGTAAGCAACTGCCTGGAGACTGTTCCATGAACAGCTGGAGGCCGGTGGTCAACGAGGGCGAACCACTGCAACTCTCTTTCTGCCTCACGTTCATGCAGATCATCGACGTAGTTAGCAACCGCCTGGAGACTGTTCCATGAACAGCTGGAGGCCGGTGGTCAACGAGAGCGCCCCACTACAGCTCTACTTCGGCATCACGCTCATGCAGATCATCGACGTGGTAAGCAACCGCCTGGAGACTGTTCCATGAACAGCTGGAGGCCGGTGGTCAACGAGAGCGCCCCACTGCAGCTCTCCTACGGCCTCACGCTCATGCAGATCATCGACGTGGTAAGCAACCGCCTGGAGACTGTTACATAAACAGCTGGAGGCCGGTGGTCAACGAGAGCGACCCACTACAGCTCTCTTTCTGCCTCACGCTCATGCAGATAATCGATGTGGTAAGCAACCGCCTGGAGACTGTTCCATAATCAGCTGGAGGCCGGTGTTCAACGAGAGCCATCCAACAGATCATTGACGTGGTAAGCAATTGCCTGGAGAAAATTCCTGGAACTGCTTGAGGTGGAAGTACTCAAGCAGTTTTTGGATTTAGTAAGGAATTGCCTGAAGATTGTACCAGAAACAGCTGTTAAACTTTATAAGCGACCCGCTTCGTCTCTTATTTGGTCTCACTCTAGGGTAGATCATCGTCACAGTAAAGGGATTTGCTGAAATAATCCATTTTTGTTTTCACTTGTGGTTACCAAATCTTTTATTGCACTACCCTGTCGTATGTTTGTAGAGTATAATGAGTTTAGTTCACAAAGCGTCTAAAGTTGTTCTCTAGACTTACAAGCGACACGGTATGACCATTAGCCCACACCATTAGTTCTATGGTCACTGTGTTGTTGAGAACCTCAATTAAAGTTGCGAACAATTTAAAGTTCTAAAAGAGCCATTAATCTATGTCAACCTTCTTGTCAAGTAGTCTGTAAAGCAACACAGCAAAAATAAACATGCATCAATGTATTATTTGTAAATTTAAATATTGCTCATTTTTTTAAGAGTCGTGTACTTTATTAGAAATTTAAAAAAATATGGCACGTGCAGAAGATTATTGCAAGTTAAGGTCAATTTCAAAGGTCATCCGGTTTTGGGATAATCATGGGGCATCCCACGGGGTTCGATTCTCCATTACAAACCAGTCACATAATTTTAAAGAATAAAAGTCGTCTTATATTTACCTGCGTCTTGTTCTTGTTGTGTTATTTACAAAAAAAAATAGATATCAGATCCGAATAGACTGCATACATACATACACATACATAAAATCACGCCTTTATCCCTTACGGGGTAGGCAGAGCGTTAAACGCCTCGTAAAAGGCGCTTTCGCCGCGTCTGACAAATATTGAGGGCAATTTTAGATTGTAATGTGTATTGCTAATGTGTAGTGATAGGTTGTTAGCCCATCGCCTAAATTACAATACACTGTAACCCTCGAGTCCCTTTTGCTGTCTTCTACAGCATGCCCGGGAGGAAGGGCAGCTGGAACATTCTATGTTTTTCTATCTCTCCCAGTCCAGCATGGAAGAAATCTCAATCATGCTTCATCAACTGGACGGATAGAAAAGAAACTTTCAAAACATACAGTTTAGGTCTTGGAATGGGACATACCTATGCTACTTTTCACCTGGGGAAAATCTTCATTTCCGAGGGAAGACTCATTTAGCGCGAATAAAACCGCGGGCAGAAATCTAGTATTGCCATATATAAATGATTCATATATTCAATTACTGCTTTTTTTTCAGGACGAGAAGAACCAGCTATTAATAACGAACATCTGGCTCAAACTAGTGAGTATAATAGAATTAAGGAGAGTTCGCGCGGCGGCCTACAACGGACAGTGACAGAGGATAATATCCTCTTAAACATATTATGTTTGCCAATTATTATTTAATCCATTAGCTATATTGCTAGCCAACATCTTCATATGGTCATGAGTTTCGTCGGCAATACAATTAGGGGCCGTTTTTGAACACCTGGTGTCCGTCATGAAATAAGTAGGCGTATACACCGCGTTATTTCATTCGTTTTAAAACTGAATAGGATGATTGATTCTAGCTATGAAACTGAACAGATAAAATAAAAGGTTCTTCCATATAAAATGACTCTATCACGGACGACATTTGTATGGGATATATACATATTTTTTCTATTACGACCAATAATGTTCTTTGAGGAAAATTGTTCAATTTCATGTTAAGATTTATGTCCCTTTGGTTCTTAAACGAATGAAATTTTACGGTATATAGGAGAACACATAGTTCCTACAGTGACAGAGTTGAATGAAGCATTGATAATTAAACAAACCAAGCGAGTCGGTCTATCTGTTGCTCCCATTGTGGAAATGGAACTATAAATCAGAGAATAACTGTCCCACATTGAAACTTCAACAGCGTAGGAAACTTATGCATATCAGGTCGAATCGATTGCTATAGGTAGGATCCTATAGGTAGCATCCTATTCCTATAGCCATAGGTATTATACATATAGTAGAATGTCTACCTATACGATGACTTTATATGTATAAAATTGGATTGTATCCATTATACTTAAGTACCTACCTAATAATAGGATAGCCAAGTAGTACATATTTCTACTTATAGAGCCATAGAACATTTATTTATTCCTTTTAATATCTGACGCTGCCAATATCAGCCAAAAAGATCAAGACAAGGCTCACTCATATAATTTCAATTTAATCTCAATTTCGGTCGTTACTTCTTATAGATATTAAATTCCAGCCACCTAATTAAAAATAATCAACCAATTTACGGTTCCGAGGGATTAAAAATAAAATCGAAATTAACCTCGTATTTTTACTGCTTAGTACTTCCGACTTTTCTTACTGTACTTCTTATAAGAGCTCCCATAATTTTGAATTAAATAAGGTTTTTATTCATTAATATTTTAATTTGTGATCACAGGAATGGAATGATATGAACTTGAGGTGGAACACATCAGATTTTGGCGGAGTCAAAGACTTGCGGGTGCCTCCCCACAGACTATGGAAACCAGACGTCCTTATGTACAACAGGTAAGTAAACAATTCAATGAAAACCAGCACATTTGCGAGCTTTTTTGCTGCTCGATATAGAATAACTGCTATTCATACAGGATGTAAAAGGGCTATGTATTAAAAGTCAATTTTATGTACAGGTTGAGGTATGTTATTAAATGTGGTTCTATTGGACACATAGAAGCTATTGCAATACAGGAACTATTTAATGTGTATCTTAACTAATTTTTAAAATGCAGCTGGACTATTTGCATATTTATTGCCATTTTTAACCTTGTTTAGCCCGCTGAAGTTTCTGTTGTTTTTAAAATGGAAGTTTCACATACTTGATATGGATTGAGTACCTTTGACTGCAATAAATTTGATGTAAAAACATTTTATATATATAAAAATGCAGCTCAGGAGTCACACCAAGACCAACCAGGGGAAAGACTTGGACTGGATATCTAATCTAAATTCCTAGATGTTGATGCCGTTAATAATTGAATGTCTGTTCCCTCAGCGCGGACGAAGGGTTCGACAGCACATACCCTACGAACGTGGTGGTGCGCAACAACGGGTCCTGCCTCTACGTGCCACCAGGGATCTTCAAGAGCACCTGCAAGATCGACATCACATGGTTCCCCTTCGACGACCAGCGCTGCGAGATGAAGTTCGGCAGCTGGACTTATGGTGGATACCAAGTGAGTTCTGGTCTTTATAGTTGATTCTTTGATGTTGTCTTGTGATCCTTGTTCTTCCCATAGTGTGCTGTGACTTGTCAAGGTTGGCGGATACGTTTCTGTCTCCTGTAAGATAAAATTGTCACGTTCTCTATCTGCTTCATGTAATATATCTTTGATGTATCCATTTTCCTAGTCTGCTTTCTGTCTGGCATTACTTATAATATTATATTTTGCATTTTTACTGACAATCTTGCATACTATCTACTTAAATTTAATGCATGCTTCTCGTATTTTAAATAGGTGTGTTGTATTTAATCTTGGGAAATAAAAGATCCTAAAATAGGAAGTACGACCGTATCAACAATATAACCATATTGTATCGCATGTGACAAACATATAACATTTGTTTTCATATAAATGGCATATGTTCGTCGAAGACGGTAAAATATGTGAATAAAGTTGATATTGGGGTCAAAGATCTTTTATAGTCTAATCTTTGACTACTATACGCATCGCTTGCTTACAAAATTATTTAGTTTCTAACTGATAATATTTATCTTTCAAAATCTGTTGAATTATTTCTAATGCATTTATTTATTTTTGTTCACAGTTGGACTTACAACTACAAGACGAAGCGGGTGGAGATATAAGCAATTTTGTCACGAACGGCGAGTGGGAACTTATAGGTACGTTCTGTTTTTCACAATTAGCACTCAAGCACTACAGGAGGTCATTCCTTTTGTACATTGAGCGATGATTGTGGAAAATGCAGCGTCCCCAAGAGTTCCGGCACGCCCTTCTACAGTTCCAAATTCAAAAAGTTTAGGTGAAGTGAATGACGACCAATCGTGACTACTCCACACACGCCTGAAGTATCTACCAGCACTCAAACGACGAATTCTGTGTTTTATAAGGGCTATATTCTTTGACCGATCCGTCAGACCTCAGAGGCCAGCAGTTGTGTAAATTCTAGTCCAGGTTAAAGCTCACAGACGGTAGCGAAGACTGATCAAATCAAATCTAGGAAAGCTATTACTTTTAATTTACCCTCTAGGTCAGGCAAGTGAGATTGTAATGGTAAAGCCAGTGACCTCTTAATCTATGTAAGTTGGATGAATGACCGCACTTGCAGTGGAATGGAGGTAAAGATGACTGAGAAGTGAAGGAATGTTGTTTTCTCATTATTTTAGAACGGCGTGAAAGCTGCCGATTAAAATTTACCGCTACGACACTTATTTTAAAGCAATACTGAAATTAAATACTGTTTTGTCATAATCTTTTTTATTGACGCATCATTACTATGCCATTGCCATTAACACATTTTAAAAGATTCAATAATTAAATTCAAATAATACAGTCAGTATGCTTAATGCATATTTTGACCATATTACAGAGAGCGACTTCTATCTGCAATTCGGATTTGGAAACTTTATGTTATCATTTACGTATTGCATGATGTTCCATATGTATCAGGTGTCCCAGGGAAGCGCAATGAAATCAACTACAACTGTTGTCCGGAGCCGTACATCGACATTACATTCGCGGTGGTGATCCGGAGGAAAACGCTCTATTACTTCTTCAACCTCATCGTGCCCTGCGTGTTAATCGCCTCTATGGCTTTATTAGGTTTCACCTTACCGCCTGACTCAGGCGAAAAACTATCTTTAGGTACGTGTCACTCTTATTTGCTAGTAGATTTTGCATGCTGCATGATTTTATAAAATTATAGGCTTAAGCCCCTTGCAATAGTAGGAAATTATGATGTAAGCGTACGCATATTTGCGCGTGTTCAACGCTCGATTAATCTTCAATTACATTTTTGCCAAGAACTGATGAGTATAATGCACGCACTCAGACTATACAGAAATGGAAGCTGAATCACGTAATTTTACTCTTAATAGTAGTGAATTAAGTATATACATATTTTATAGCTTGTAACGAGTGATTATTCCACAGGTGTAACGATATTACTGTCACTGACCGTGTTCTTGAACATGGTGGCTGAGACGATGCCGGCGACGTCGGATGCCGTGCCTCTGCTGGGCACGTACTTCAACTGCATCATGTTCATGGTCGCCTCGTCGGTAGTCTCCACCATACTCATTTTAAACTACCACCATAGACACGCAGACACGCACGAAATGAGCGACTGGGTAAGTTGATATTCAAATTCTTGGCAAATAGCGAAGTATGTATCCGATTTAGCTGATGTTTTACTGATGTGTCTTCGTCTTTTCCCCTCTAAATAATAAAATTTTTTCAAACTAACAATGGAGCAACTGCAAGATAAGTTACCTTCTTTTAGTTTGATGATCCAATAACTGTCAAGCTTCTCGCCCACGCCTGTGTTGTCTGTGCGTCAAATTTTAGAGCTCAAAAATGTCGAGAGCACACACCCGTGTGACATAGTTTCGTCGGCACCTCGGCTATATCAATAATGTTTTGTGCAGATCCGCTGCGTATTCCTGTACTGGTTACCGTGGATACTGCGCATGTCGCGGCCGGGTTCGGCGGCGACGCCCCCGCCGGCGCGCGCGCCGCCGCCGCCGGACCTGGAGCTGCGCGAGCGCTCGTCCAAGTCGCTGCTGGCCAACGTGCTGGACATCGACGACGACTTCCGCCACCCGCAGCAGCAGCCGCCCTGCTGCCGATACTACAGGTCCCTCGACGATCTACACGAACACTACTCGCCGTAAATAGCACGGTTACGATACTACACCCTGCCTCGATCGATCCGCAGTTACACCTAACCGCAACAGCTTTGGCATCGACATCACATAGACATTTAAATGATCACATTAATTTCACTTTTCACTCGTCTCTTCCACTAAGGATCTATTGGACTTGAATCTTTATCATCTGACGAGCATAAATCCAGTAGTATGCCCTCCGATCCTCGGCTCCGCTGTAGTTAGAGTTCAAATATGAGTGAAACGCTACAGAGTTGTGTCTTTTACAGGGGGGCTGAGGAGAACGGTGCAGGACTGGCGGCGCACAGTTGTTTAGGCGTCGATTATGAGCTCTCTCTAATACTAAAGGAAGTTCGGGTCATCACAGATCAGGTAATTATGTCAGAGTATGCATCCTTGGTGCACAGACATTATATTGAACAACTCGATACATGTTATCTGTCTGCCTTCGTTTCAGATGCGCAAAGACGACGAAGATGCGGACATTTCGCGCGACTGGAAGTTCGCCGCCATGGTCGTGGACAGACTGTGCCTTATTATCTTTACCCTGTTCACAATCATTGCCACGCTAGCCGTGCTGCTGTCCGCACCGCACATCATGGTGTCGTAGCGACCCGCCCGCTTGCGGCTGCGCATACGTAACGTTCTGTGATAACGCGAGTACTTGTTAAGTTGTGATGTGCGAAGTGGTGCGGGCGCCGACGCCGCGTCGCGCGCGGAAGAGGACGTCGCCTGCCTCGCCGCCCGCGCCCCCCTGTAGATTTAAGAAAACCGCTGACTGCCATACCTTAGCTCTCAACCGAATACTGCCTATCCGACTAATATGTGTCGTCATATGTGTCCTGTAAATTTGTGACCTCCTATCAGCGACTCGTGCTTTCCTCCCATATATGACATACTATCGTGTTCTTTGGGAAACCTATTGGCATACAAATTAATGCCCTGATGACATCCCACATCAGGTTCAGGGCAAACGAGTGTTTCCCACCCTCCTCGTGATAGACCGACGTGGCAGTAAGTGTCGGTGCCGGCCAGCTGGCCAGCCTCCAGAGCTCCACGCTAGAATAGTCGCCGTTTCAAATGGCTCTCCTCTGGTGGCCAGTTCAGAAAATTTTAGCACAAAAACGTCTTCCTTCATACCGTTGAACGACCTGGTTCGCATAAAAAATTTAACTTTGTTAGAACTTTCTCGATTCTTGAAAATCTATTGTACAGATTAGAATTTGGGCAGTGAGTAAGCAATCGCCCTTTGTTTCCTTCTTGTTCGATTCCGTGAATCGTGGTTATTCCCTAACTTTATTTTCGGATGTATTTGTGTCAGTAGCTAGTATAGAACTTTACAAACAATGTTGATTCAATTCGTACTGGTTGTGATATCTAATGGCCGTTGAGAACGGGTCGATATTGTTACAAATGGTAAAATATCCATGGCTATAGCTTAATAAAACGTTCGTTAAAAGTTGTAGTTAACAAAATATTATTTTATTAAAATCATACCTGGGTCTTTCGGAATGACTTATACAAATAACTAAATTAAATTACGTATTATATTATCATGTTTATACTTCTTTCAATAAAATAAAATTAATTCATGCTGCAATAATGTTAGCTTCTCAGCAAAGTTTCTTCTTTCAAGAATCTTTAATTACCGAAAGTGAAGCTATCCTAATGGGTAAAATAAAATAATACCGACATAATCGTATCATCTCCATATCTTTGTTATTTAATATAGGTAAGAACCGAACAATAATTTTAAGTTAACCAATAGGGGAACATTGAACTGAGGTGCCTATAAATACATAAAGTACAACAGTCGACTAGTACCTTCCACACCCGACTCGACCAGCACTAACGCTCATCTGCCACAATCCGGCGACAAATCGTTGTTACATTTCACCAAACATCATCAAACATTTCTGATCAACTACGTTGTGACCCATCCTGACGTTACTCATACACAAGGATAAGGTATCATTCATTACAGAAATATGTTCCGTGAAAACATTGACGCTTCTTAGAAGGAAAACGTCGATTGAGAGGAGCAGGTGCGGGGGTACGTTGAAACTAATGTACCCTTGCAATGCTCCTTATATGTTTTCTTTCTTCGAGACTGCTGGAGTAACATAAGGTGTTAATTAGGAAGTTGCTAACGCCTTTAGTTATGAGCCGATGTTTTCTGTCGTTGATTTATGTACTGTCGCATGAAATTGTCTCATCGACCACTAAACAGCGGTTGTGTGAGAAAGCTGCTCGGCGAGGCTTGCGCGGTGCGAGCCCTTCAGCAGACGCTTTGTCTCTAAATGCACGTTACAACCGCAAAGCCTCACCGACAGCAATGGGACGACCTATGGTCCCCATAATTTGTTCAATTGTTAGGGTTAATACTCTGAATTGCACTTTGTTTATTAAATATAAACGAATGAAAAAATATCTTCGTTTCATTTTATTCCCCTCTCCTGGAAACGTAGCCTAAATATAATAAAGTTAATCAAGCAGAACTGTTTGGAAAGCGTTTTAGATGATTGGATAACTTCTCTAACGGGGTTGATTGTGCAACGAAAATTTTTCCTTTATATGAATTGGTGAAATAACCCTGACCTATATTTGAGAGGGTAGCTCGGGCTGGAGACAATCGATGGTATCCCGCGGGATAACCGCACATGCGCACAAGGTGCGCCGCCATTGCCCTGGCTACTTATACTTACCTAGCACAGCGCTTATCATGATGTACCTACACGTATTTAAGAATTATATAATACAGAGATATCGTATGCAGATAAAAATAGAGGATATAGAGAAGTTTAGTAAATAAATGGTATAGGTGGTAGGTAATTGTACTTATTTATATAAATGGACTTAATTATACAGACTGTACAAGAAAGAGAACTTTAAAAGTGCGAAATTAATTATAATAAGAAATTAAAATTATTTTATTTTATTTTAATAAGAAAATTAAAATTTTGCTCTAAGCAAAATGGGTCCAGAATCCAAATATAAACGGGCTTCACACGTAGATACACATAATTTCTGATTAGCTATTGATTCTCTTTAGGGTTTCATATTTGATTTTTTTTACTGAATTAGAAATAACTTTATGTGTAATTTATTTCTATCCAATTCTTTGTAGAAAGTTTAGTTTTATTTATGCTTTAATCCACATACTTATAAACTTTCTAGTACACCTTGTATTTAAATGTTTATCGCTGATATCTATACCAGAGAGTAAAAATATAAGTCACAATTAATGCGAACCATGAATAAGAAAAATAAATGCCTCAAACAAGTTATGCTCAGATTAAAATACAGAATTGACTGACTGTTTTTACTTTGCAATATGTCGCAGACAATTAAATTAAATATGTCTGTCATAATTTTATGAATGGAATAGAAGTAGCGGCGATATCGTGGGCGATATATTACAGAAGCATGATAGGATGCAAGTGTTGGGCGGACGGGAGAGTGCGGGCTAATGCGGGTGCGTGGGCGGGATAGGGGGGGGAAGGGGAAGGGTGTTCCAGGGGGTGCGGTAGGTGCGGGGGGCGCGGCAGGGCGGCAGTGCGCGCCGCCATGTCGGGCGGGTCGCGCGCCTTACTGCTCGCAGCTGCCCTCCTCACAATCCTCTACTCAGGTACATACTTATATTCCAATGCATGAGATAAACTAATACCTAACCTGTTATAAAACAGTTTCCCAGGAACTCTGGATCCGCAACCAATCAACTTCTAATTATTTATCCACTTCGGATAAACCGTTAAACTATTTGCGTATCTAATGCTATCTTAAACGAATTTATTTGAAATTTATTATGTGTACGTGTAATCTTAATGGATCCTTACATACCGGAGATTCCTTCGTGGAGATATTAATAAATTATGTGCTTGAGAAAACTTATAAGATTTCCATTTTAGTAAATTCAAGTAGTAATAGAACTTAACCGGTGGTGATCAATTTAATATCGCATCTTCGAGTAGTGTAATTACGTAGTTATTGCTACTACATTACTTGTGAATCTATTAAAAAACTTTAAATATGTATTAAATTTAAGTAAAAGACAGATGGGTGGAAGTTTATCTCGCGAGCCGCTCCTTATTGATCTGTCGTCGTCGCTGCAGCATCACGACCAATGACAGATGTTCCGTACACAAATCCATTATATAGCTACCGCGAGAAACCTTTAAGAGCTTTAGAGCATTAGCAGTGATGGATGAATACTCGCGAGGCATGTTTCTCTATTAATGTACTCAATATTTCCCGAATCATTTTGTGATACGTGTCATACATCTTCGATAGGCCTACATTTAGAATAGGTGCTGATGTGCTCAATGATTCGACACTTTTTGTATTTGCTTAAAGCCTTGCAAATTGTTCCAAATATATCATACTAAGTGCAGAGCGATACCAAACAATTATATTTCTATACCATGGACGAAATGCAAGATTATTTATTTACGGTAATGTCTAAGCAGTTGCTACGGCGTAGTCATTGCCTACGCCTGTTTTTTGAAACATTAACAGCGTGGGATATGATCAACCCCTGATTGTCAAATTCCAGGATGGTGTTCAGAAGACGAAGAGCGGCTGGTACGCGACCTGTTCCGAGGGTACAACAAGCTCATCCGCCCCGTCCAGAACATGACGCAGAAGGTCGACGTCCGCTTCGGCCTTGCCTTCGTCCAGCTCATCAATGTCGTAAGAAGTCCTCTAGAATCCTTACTATTTCCCTATATTAATTTTATTGGTAGGTCTACGTCGGGCAATGATATAAGAAAGTGCCCGACAGATTCCTGCTGTCACGCCAGATATTCATAAAACCAACCGACTACATATTTTCAATGAATCCCTTATATTTTACACCTGTATATTTCAGAACGAAAAGAATCAAATCATGAAATCGAACGTATGGTTGCGGCTTGTGTGGATGGACTACCAGCTGATGTGGGACGAAGCAGATTACGGTGGCATCGGCGTATTGCGACTGCCGCCTGACAAGGTGTGGAAACCGGACATCGTGCTTTTCAACAAGTAAGAAACCATCTACATACGATTCAGAACATCCCGATAAGCATCTAAAGGATACTGAATTATATTATGAATTTTATTCCAGCGCTGACGGAAACTATGAAGTACGATACAAATCAAACGTGCTGATTTATCCCAATGGAGAAGTGCTTTGGGTACCTCCAGCCATTTACCAGGTACTAAGACATACACTCTTTCCGAATTATACCTATAAATTGTAGATCTCCAATATGAGTGAACTTATCTATATCTCTATTCCAGAGTTCTTGCACCATCGACGTAACATATTTCCCCTTCGATCAACAAACTTGCATCATGAAATTCGGATCCTGGACCTTCAACGGCGATCAAGTGTCTCTTGCTTTGTACAATAACAAAAACTTCGTAGATCTCTCAGACTACTGGAAATCGGGAACTTGGGACATCATTGAAGTGCCAGCGTACCTGAACATTTACGAGGGCAATCATCCCACTGAAACTGATATCACTTTCTATATCATTATAAGGAGGAAGACTTTGTTCTACACTGTCAACTTGATCCTGCCAACGGTTTTAATTTCGTTCCTTTGTGTGTTGGTATTCTACTTGCCTGCTGAAGCTGGAGAAAAGGTACATACACTAAAGGATAACTATTGAATTTTCTTTATAAAGTTAGTTTCTTAACTGTATAAATCTTTCAGGTTACATTGGGTATCAGTATTTTGCTGTCACTGGTCGTGTTTCTGCTGCTGGTATCGAAGATTCTCCCTCCAACTTCACTCGTACTTCCACTTATAGCCAAATATCTTCTCTTCACATTCATCATGAATACCGTCAGTATCCTCGTGACGGTCATCATCATCAACTGGAACTTCAGAGGTCCAAGAACTCACAGGTAACTTTGAATAAATAAGTAGGTACAACTGCTATAGCCAACAAACAAAATGTGGCAATAAAACATAATATTTCTTTGCAGAATGCCTTTGTGGATCCGTAGTGTCTTCCTTCACTATTTGCCAGCGGCGCTGCTAATGCGGCGTCCTCGCAAAACTCGTCTGCGCTGGATGATGGAGATGCCAGGAATGGGCGCTCCACCGCACGCGACGACAGCCCCACATGACTTGCCTAAGCACATCAGGTAGATAAAGCATATTGTCAGCTAATAAGATCCAATCCTATTTCGCGAGTGAACTTTATTTTCTAACTCCACAGCTCTATCGGTTCTAAACAAAGCAAAATGGAGGCGATGGAGCTGTCTGACTTGCACCATCCCAACTGCAAGATAAACCGAGCAGCCGGAGGAGGTGGCGAGGTTGGAGCCTTGGGTGGGCTTGGCGCCTTGGGCGGGCTCGGGCTTGGAGAGCGCCGCGAGTCGGAGAGTTCGGATTCTCTCCTTTTATCTCCCGAAGCTGCCAAAGCCACAGAAGCAGTGGAATTTATAGCAGAGCATCTTCGGAATGAGGATCTTTATATCCAGGTATGATAATAAAATCGCTTTAGTTTCAGTGCTTGTTCTTTTGAAGATTTTTTTTTAAATAAATGACTTTTGATTGTAGACGCGTGAGGACTGGAAGTACGTCGCAATGGTGATCGACAGACTCCAGCTGTACATTTTCTTCATCGTGACCACGGCCGGTACCGTCGGCATCTTGATGGATGCTCCTCACATCTTCGAATACGTCGACCAAGACCGTATCATCGAAATATACAGAGGAAAATAAATATCTTCTTAGCTCAATGTCAACGTTTCTGATGCTCACTTCTTTGGTGTCCAAAATTACACTATTTAGGAACAAAATCACAGTCCATTTTGAAAGTTTTTTGTATATTTCTAATATAATTTAAAATACAAGATCGCATTTTTCCCTTTTGCAGTTTGCCTCATTAGTGTAGAGGCCATGCCAAAAGTCAAAGTAGGTACAGTTTTCTCTTGCCTGGTGTGTACCATTGACACTCGAGGGAACCGCGCTCATCAGAAACAATCCTGTACCTACTTTATAAAAAGTTACTCACAAATTGACTTCCACTTAGTTCCACCTTCCACTCTTCGCTTCCAGAGAAAGTTGCTTCCATGAATTGTATTATTTATTCTTCCTATTAGTTCATAGGGAAATTGTAGCTTCAAGTCTTTTCTTTTAAGCTGGCTCTTAAAAGGCATATTTGATTTGCAAAACACTAGAGTTAAGAGTAAATTAGCATAATCTAAACAATAATTTTTATAGAATTTAAAATGGCTGTGTTCGAAGTTTATAAAGCACAATAGGTATGATTAACGATTTGATGTAAGTTTGTATTTTTATCAGCTACTGTAATAATCACGTTAAGTAAGAAGTAGGCCATAATGTAAATATCATAAGACAAATTATGATTCGTTAATTGTGCAGTCCCCATTGTAATTGTATACAGTAGTGTAATAAATTAGTATGTGTTAAATTGCCCCAAAAGGATCTCAAACTATTATTTATAATATTATAAGAAATTAAAACTGTTAGCTAAATAAGCGTTTGTTTTATACTTTTATTATAATTTTATGTAACGTAAAACTAATGTCTTTAAAATTAATAAACAAATATTGATTAATTGTGTTCATTTCTTTGTGTAACTTTTCAAAATAAAAGAAAGCACTGACATTTAATAACTTTTATTTCTGAACTTAAAATAAAAAAGAATCATTATTTTTTATTACATAAAATACATTCTTATTTCCGATTTTTGAAGTCCAACGAATTGGGTTCATAAATTCCTTATAAAACCAGTCTATGCCACGCGATATTCAAATGCAGTCCCACCCCACCCAATTCGTCAGTAACATTTAACTAACTAACACTTACATTTTGATATCATGAACATTGATGTCTTTATGAGAAAATTACACGATGCCTTATAACTCTAAACAAGTGCATAGTTTCTATACCCTTCCATAAAATAGGTAACAATTTCAAAAGTACTCCTTAATAGAGATAGTAATGTAAAGTAACTCTTAAGTTTAATCGTCACTATCATCATAGTTTGGAGAGGTTGGGGAATAGGTCGGGGACGTGGGGGAATAGGTGTTGGGAGCAGCAGACGCGGGCGAATAGGCCGGTGATGTCGGCGAATAGTTCGACGACGTCGGTGTGTATGTAGGCGACGTCGGCGAGTATTTAGTAGAAGATGGCGAGTAGCCAGGAGACGACGGCGAGTAATTCGGAGATGACGGCGAATAGTTCGGCGACGATGGGGAATAGCGCGTGCTGGCCGGGTGCTGCGGCGACGAGGGCGAGTACGCCGGGCTCGTGGGCGAGTACTGGTGACTCGTCGGCGAGTATTGTGGACTCGTTGGCGAGTAGGTCGGACTGCCTCCAGCCACAGATGGCGATGTCGGGGAATAGTTCGGCGATGTAGGAGAATATTTCGGTGAAGACGGCAGGTAACTCGGCGAAGTTGGCGAGTATGCCGGCGACGTCGGCGAGTACGACGGACTCGTCGGGGAATAGGCCGGGGAGGCTGGAGTGTAGTTCGGAGACGATGGCGAGTAACTTGGTGACGCCGGGCTATAGACCGGGCTAGTAGGCGAGTAGCTCGGTGACGATGGTGAATATCCGGGGGATGTCGGCGAGTAAGCCGGGCTTGTCGGCGAGTACGAAGGACTCGTCGGAGAATACGAGGGACTCGTTGGCGAGTAGCTCGGTGATGTCGGCGAGTAGCTGGGAGATGTGGGCGAATAGGCCGGCGACGTCGGCGAATAGCTAGGCGACGTCGGAGAATAGCTGGGCGACGTCGGCGAGTACGAAGGGGACGTGGGAGAATAACCGGGCGACGTTGGCGAATAGCTTGGCGACGTCGGAGAATAGTTCGGTGAAGTAGGTGAATAGTTGGGTGATGTCGGCGAATATGAAGGACTGGTTGGTGAATAGTGTGGTGATGTTGGAGTGAGACTTGGGGAAGCCGGAGCGTAGACAGGACTGGTTGGGGAATAAGAAGGAGAAGCTCCAGCGGGTGAGGCGTAAGGAGACAACGGGGGTCCAGGGGATCCAGGGGATCCGGGTTGTGGCGACCATGCACTGTAAGCCGGTGATAGACCCGAAGCATCGGACGCTCCGGATGGCGAGAATGACGGACCTCCTGGGGTCATACTGCTGCCAACTGTAAAAGAAGACAATTATATGAGAAAACCGGTCTAAATAATTGAAGAGAAACATTGAAGTACAGATGGAGGCAATATTCTTGAGTATGTAGCTGGTGGGATGTGGACGTGGGCGGGATGCGCAAAGCAAATAGCAACTAATCTACCAATAGCGAGACTTTGCACGTTCGAATATTGACTCTCCCGCCGTCGCGCCCCGCACCTCACCTTGAAAGATCTTCAAAAAGTTCGCCCCCATCTATAATAGGTATAGTTTTTGATAGTTACCTTGACCAGGGGACCATACGCTGCTAGCGTATCCAGGTGTGTTCTGGTTGGACCATGGTGTCATAAGTGGGGTCATTGATGGTGTGCCCACGCCGAAGTACATTCCTCCACCGACTCCCATTCCAACTCCGAGACCACCCATCTCCATACCGTCCTTACATTTTTCGGCATCAAGCAGCAGATCGAAGCATCCTAAAAAAATACCATAGTAGTTTAGAAATTGTTAAAGGCTTATGGAAACTAAATTATTTAGGATAAAATTGATGCTCTATCTTACCTGTTCCCATTCTGGGTAATTGGCCCATAATAATATTCTCTGATACACCCCTCATGGGGTCCACTTCAGCATGACTTGCAGCGTCCAACAAAACATCGACAGTTTCTTCGAAGGAGCATCTCATAAGTGCACCAGTGTCTTGCCTGTTGATACCGTGACGTGTGATGGCCATAAGATGACCCTTTGCAGTCATGACGTCACAAAGCAACGCAAGGTGACGGTAGTTTACGTAAAGACCATAGAACTGCAATACAGCGTTCATTTCCTTTTCCACTGATTTACGCACAGCTTCAATACCAAGCACTTGGAATATCTCACAGATGTCGTTACTGAATGTTCTTACAGGGTCGACATCTCTTTCAGAAAGTACTTTCATCAAAGAAGTACCGTCAGTTTCCAGCAACCATTCAGCAATAGCCTTAAATTCTCCTTGTTCAGTGATCATAATACGTTTCTTAGCTTCTGTTTGAGGCAAGTGCATGTACACTTTAGCAATGGCTTCAATACCTTGGAGTGTCATGTCAGACAACATGTTAGCCTCAATACATCTCAAGAACATGTCGTCTTCCATCTTATCAACAGTCTCCTCGTCATTGTCTTGGAATTTGCTTTCTTCATTATTCATGATCCTAATACGCAACACTAGTTTTTCAGCGTTATCGTCGTTGAAGATACAGTTCAAGTCATCTCCAAAACCAGCATTGATCTTTTCAGCAATCTGTTCCATAGTCAGTTTCTTATCTGTCATTCTCTTTCGGTCAAGTTCAATACGTAAAAGCCAAGGTGAAATCTTTGTAGGGTCGAAGTCAGGCATTTCGTAGTAGACGTTAACGAATTCTTGATCTTCAGTAATGACTGTGTTTTGTGGGTCAGGGTCGTAGTAAATTGCGGTATTCGCAGTAACTTTACGAAGTGTCGTATGTTCCAGTCTGCACAGCACATTCTTAGCCTTTTCAGCATCTCTGGCTGCTCCTCCAGTTAAGAATACAGTTAGAGAAGGAGCTTTAGGTTTTTTCGAAATATTAATGATTTCCTTCAGACGAGGCACACCGAGGGTTACGTTTTTGGATGACACACCAGCAAAATGGAAAGTGTTCAGTGTCATCTGAGTAGCGGGTTCTCCAAGAGACTGAGCGGCCAAAGCTCCCACCATCTCTCCAGGATTGACTTGCGCCTGTTGGAATCGTGTCTCAATTTCTCCGATCAACCATTCAAAAGCCTCACTTGACAGCCTGTATTCTTCAGACACGAACTTTGTGCAAAAAGTAGATCTTACAAGACACTGGAATAGCAAGGTTGCGTTCTCGTTAGCTTGTACCGACAGACGGTCATCACCAGCTACAATGATACATTTTTTTAGAAGGTCTTTGACTCCTTGAATGACTTTGATAGGGCTCAGATCTGTAGGCAGCCGTTTGTCAATGTGGAAGATCTTTTGCACATTCCAGATCATTCTCTTGAAGTTGCACGGCAGTACAACTTTAGATTCACCACTCGGGAAAATCTGTCGTAATACTTCACGGTCTTTGCAAAGTTGTTCCCATTCGCTTTCAAGATCACTAATTACGTAACCAGATTCAGTAAGTTCTTTTATAATGTCTTCGTTGAAGATTCTCTTCAAGTATCTTTCGTTTGAGGGATCGAATTTGAACTTCTTTTCGAAAGCTTTGTTGGACAGTTTGATTGTTGGTAAATTCTGGAACTCTACCGTCTCTCCCGCCAAGCCGTCCTCACCATATCTCAACTGGATGAGCTGTCCAACTGAGTTACGCACAGTTCCGTCGTAGTGAACCATTACAGACTCCATAGCCTTTATCAGACGACGTTGGATGTAACCAGTCTCGGCAGTTTTAACGGCGGTATCAATAAGACCTTCACGTCCTCCCATAGCGTGGAAATAGAATTCAGACGGTGTCAATCCGGCAAGATATGAATTTTCTACGAAACCTCTTGACTCGGGACCGTAATCGTCCTTGATGAAATGTGGCAATGTGCGTTTACGGAATCCGAAAGGAATTCGTTTACCTTCAACGTTCTGTTGTCCCACACAAGCAATAACCTGGGAAATGTTAATATTTGATCCCTTGGAACCGGCAACCACCATAGCCTTGAGGTTATTGTATTCAGTAAGTGATTTCTTAGCAGAACCTCCAGTTTTGTCACGAGCGTCGTTCAGGATACGGTTCACCTGGTTCTCGAAAGTCTGCCTGAGGGTGTTACCAGGCGTAGGCTCCAACTCCATGTTGTGAGCTTTTTGAATGACTTCTATGACATCGTCTTTAGCTTTTACGATGGCGCGCTGAATCTCTTGGTAAGTTTGAGGATCGGCAATAGTGTCTCCAATACCGATAGAGTGACCTTCTAACAAGAGCCAGTTGTTGATGACAGTTTGGATGTTACCATAAAATCGTCCAGCTACTTCATGACCCAGCTCCAACATGCAAATGTGAAGCAGGGATCCAGCTGAGGCACCAAGTGATTTCTTACACAAGATACCCATGAGAAGCTCACCATGTTCTACCACGACTTTCGTGTCCCCAGGTGAAATCCATTTGTATGGACCATCATCCTCTTCATCAGGATGTGTGGAATGAGTACGAATCATGTTTACGTTTCCAGGAATGATCAGAGTGAATATTTGTTTTCCAGTCCAAAGGGGCTGTGGTTTCAAAATGCAAGGTTGAGGAATTTTTCCATCCCAAGTGGGTAAAAACATGAGAAGGTTCATCACTTGTTCTTTAGTGAGGAATACATCGCGTTTCGTCATTTTTCTTACAGCTGTCAGTGTGTCCTGCACAATACCCATAACAGGTTTGTTTGCTTGTGGTGTAATAATCTGCCTGGGCGTGATGTGAATGTTCTCTACCTCCGCACGAGTTTCCATTGATTGTGGCACATGAAGGTTCATTTCGTCTCCATCAAAATCAGCGTTGTATGGTGAGGTGCAACTTAGATTCATACGGAAGGTCGACCAAGGAAGTACTTTTACCCTGTGACCCATCATACTCATCTTGTGAAGAGTTGGCTGTCGGTTGAAAATAACCAAGTCGTCGTCTCTCAAATGTCGCTCGACTTTGTAACCGTATTGGAGATGTAAATCAGAAGTTTTGGGATGGAATCGCAAGTCGATGCGCTCGCCATTGTCGCGAACGATGTATTTGGCACCAGGGTACTGCGCATTTCCCCTGCGCACCAACTCTTGCATCCTATCAATATTGAAAGGTGTGACAAGTTCTGGGAATGTTAAATTTTGCGCAATAGATCTGGGTACTCCTACTTGGTCAATACGCAAGTTGGGATCTGGTGTGATGACAGTTCGGGCCGAGAAATCCACACGTTTTCCCATAAGGTTTCCTCTGATTCTGCCTTCCTTGCCCTTAAGACGAGCCTTGATAGCTTTCAGTGGCTTTCCTGATTTCTGCATGGCTCTGAAAATATGACATTGCTAGTATTAAGACAATTTTGCATTGATTATGATTCCACTTCACAAATACTGTTATACAAAATATTACATACTCTACAGTTCTATAGATACTCACTTTGGCATACCCGGCATATCATTGTCAACAAATGTAGCAACATGGAACTGTAACAGTCTGATGTTTTCAGCCAGAACATGGGCAGCAGCTCCTGACTGCTCATTCCTCTGCAGCTCATTGTTGGCTTTAATAATATCAGCCAGTTTGTGAGTCAAGTCATCCTGATTCTTTGCAGCTCCAAACATGACTACAGCTGGCCTCACAGATAGTGGAGGTACAGGCAGTACTGTGACAATCATCCAGTCAGGCCTGGCAAACTTTGGATCCATACCCAATATGAAAGACTCCTCATCTAAAAAAAATATAAATAGTCATTAGACAACTATACATGAAAAATAATAATAATAGGCTTTTTATTTCCACAAAAATTTCTACATAATTACATTTAATTAACATTTTGTTATTCATTTAATACAATTTGTTGCATAAAAAAAACATATTTTTTTGCGTTTCTTTTCCTTCTTCTTTGTTGGTGAGGAGCCCTCGAGGACAAAGGCCTTACCCAGTCTTTAAGAAAAATACAGCTACTAAAAGAAAGATAACAAGTCTTTAAAACAAAGAAATACCTGTAATATGTTTTAATATTTCCCAAACTCTTTCTGCTGTAATTATAATCTTTTTCTCCTGTGTGTCTTCATTGGCATGTTTCCATTCAGCTGTAAGATCTAAACCTTGTCTCCTGATTGATGGCTGGTAGTGACCACAACCACCATGCCCTGATCCCTTCTTCTCGTCTCCCTCTTTTCCTATATCCATGTCTTCACCACCCTCACAAATGTTTTTTCCTTTGCACAGGTCATATACATAGGTCAACCTCTTACGTGGCTGACCTTTAGATTTCATTACAACTTCCTTAATCTTTGGGTTTGTCTAAAATGGGTAATGTTATTATGAGAAACAATGTACTTATGATAACACAGTATAATAGAAGGACAATTGAAATAGAAAACAAAACTTACAGGGCTGACAAGCAGCTTAGAGCAGTAAAAGCAAACACATCTCAATATCTTTATGGTCTTGGTGATAAATCCAATGTGAAATACTGGCTTGGCCAGATCAATGTGTCCGAAATGTCCGGGGCATTCCGCCATGTTTCCAGCGCAGGTCTGGCATCTGGAACTCCTGTCAATCACCCCTTGTCGAGGGTCCATGAGACCACCAAGCTTGGGCCTTCCGCCCTCCATAGTTTCCGGGAAGCGGATGCCTCCTTCTGTGACTGACATACGACGCTGGAAATTCACATTATCAGATTAGGTTGGGATTCCCGAAGAATGGTAGGTACGAAGAAGTGATAAGGTTGTCTTCATAATGTTGTGAAATGAGGGTCAATATGGAAGATAGTTTGGGGTATCCCCAATGCACATAAGGATGTAAAACATGCATAGGTAATCGACAAATGAATCATCAAGTCATGTAAGCGATGTTTTCCTGTTGATACACGGAGCTTACACAGCAAAATATCACGAGCCTAACTGCGTGCCACAAACAACACTTCATAAACCCGATAATACAGTAGTAATACCCAGTGAATTATATATCATTCAAAAGGGGAAAGTATATCGTTTATAAAAATGCTACTTACGATTTCATCTGGAGATATTATACCGAATTGTACTCTTTTTACTTGGCGCAAAGGCGCCTTCGAATCATTCGTGGTAGCCATTTTGTATGGCTATGACACGATGTTGCCAATATTAAAAATCTTTGTCGAAAAATACCATATCAATAAATAAAAAATCTACTATTTACTTCTCCACTCCGTGTCTACGGGACTAACGGACACAAACGGGAAAACTGTGTATTGTACGCATCTAATACTTATGCTCACAGATTGTCCTACGGACACTACTTATGCTGTAGGTACAGTACAGGCAGATCAAGTATCAAGATCCACGAATTTGATTTTATCTTTTGGGGAAGAGCAGTTTAATCATTTTTGCCCATCAATGTAGAAAATCCACTTACAGCGGAAAAGCGGAATGCTATTAGAAAATAAAACACAAATTCATAATTACCTATTTTATTGCAAAGTCGTGTTATAAATAAATATACTTTGGCAGAAAAAAAATCTAGCATTCACAAATATTATACATTCGTGCAGAACTTCTTTATTCCTAAATATTATTGTATTTACTTAGAATGCAAGTTGAGGTTCATATTATTATTATACTTTACTACTTGAGGCGCTATTGGTGTTAAACTCTAAGAAATCCTTCAGTAGTGTGGTACGTCTTTTCTCGGCGATATCCATTTGATTTTCTAAGTCTCCTCTGTCAGTAGTTTCCGCTCTCTCTACTTTCCACGACAAATTCTCAATCTCTGCTTCGAGTTGAGCCTGTAATAAAAATATTCTTTAGTATATTAAGTATATTTTTTATTTATTTTTTAATTTATTTTATCATATAAAAGTTGTACAATGCTATTATAAATATATTCTCCCAAACTTCGTAAAAGTTTAACGGGACATCAGTTGCTCTGCGCAATACAACTACCAGGCCACTCAGAAAGTATTGCGATAAATAGTTTTTATATATGGCAGACTGGCCGGTTAGAATCTTTTTTGAAAATATGATTACTTGTAAGTAAAAATATGTGTGTTCCATTTTCAAAATTTCCCTCCACATTTTTTGCGAGACAATTCAAAGTACCGTGTCTTACTGAAAAATGGATCTGCGCCGGGAACATTTTAGAGCTATGATTTTTTACGATTTCAAGTGTCGCCTGAAACCGGATGAATCGTTCGATAGACTTCAAATGGCATTTATGGATGAAAACCCCTCCAAGGCAACCGTGTATCGTTGGTATAACTAATTTAGGTGCGGTCGACCAACCTTGGGGGATGAAGAAAGACGCGGTCGCCCTTTGACGGCTATTACGGAAGAAAACGTGCTAGCAGTGAAAAATTTAATCCAAGATAATAGGCGAATTACATATCAGGAGATTCAGCACATATTAAAGATTGGATCGGGAAGCGTTCACAAGATTATACAAGGGCATCTTCGCGTGAGGAGGATAGTATCGCGCTGGGTGCCGCACTACCTCACCGACGCTCAGAAGCAGGCCCGGGTGGAATGGTGCCGTGATATGCTGAACAAATTTGAAGCAGGCTCGTCTTGGCGTGTTTACGACATCGTAACAGGTGATGAGTCCTGGATTTATCAATACGATCCAGAAACCAAGCGCCAGTCGACAATTTGGGTGTTTCAAAATGAACCAACGCCTACCAAAGTGAAGCGATCTCGAAGCGGGGGGAAGATTTTGATCGCCAGCTTTTTTAATTTGACTGGCCACTTGGCCTCAATTCCCTTACGAGATCAAAGAAGCATTAACGCCGAATGGTATACTACCAAATGTTTACCAGAAGTTTTTTCTGTTGTGAGCAACAAGCGACCAAACACAGGGCTCCGCGGACTACTGCTCCACCACGACAATGCGCCTGCACACACCGCGCTCAAAACGAGGGACTTCCTGGACAGCACACCAGTCAAACTCCTGGGTCACCCTCCTTACAGCCCTGATCTAGCACCGTGTGACTTCTTTTTATTTCCAAAAATAAAAAATCAGCTCAAGGGGATACAACTTTCGTCGCCGGAAGATGCGCTGGCTGCGTTCGAGCAGGCTGTAAAAGAGGTGTCTACGGCGGACTGGAAAAAGTGTTTTGAAAACTGGTTCAGACGCATGAATCTTTGTATAGAGGTTGGTGGAGAGTACTTTGAAAAGATTTAATAAAAATATTTGTACCTGTAGAACAATTTTTTTTAGTGTCGCAAATCTTTCTGAGTGTCCCACGTATATCTGATGATGGTTGGTGTGATGATAACTGATTTTGATAAATAACCTATTTATATAGTGATATTATAAGAACATACCCTCGTTCAATCCCCTAGATTAGGAAGCCGACCCCGTGAGATACGGGATAAGGCTAGGGAGATGATGATGATTATAAGAACATACATACATACATAAATCACGCCTTTATCCCTTACGGGGTAGGCAGAGCGTTTAACGCCTCTTAAAAGGCGCTTTCGCCACGTCTGACAAAAATTGAATTATAAGAACATACATACATATAATCACGCCTTTATCCCTAATGGGGTAGGCAGAGCGTAAACGACCCAAACAAAGGTCGTTCCGCCACGTCTGACAAAGTTTTGAGGGTTATTTAAGATAGATTTGTAAGTACCAGGCCACTCAGAAAGTATTGCGATAAATAGTTTTTATATATGGCAGACTGGCCGGTTAGATTTTTTTTTGAAAATATGATTACTTGTAAGTAAAAATATGTGTGTTCCATTTTCAAAATTTCCCTCCTCATTTTTTGCGAGCCAATTCAAAGTATCGTGTCTTACTGAAAAATGGATCTGCGCCGGGAACATTTTAGAGCTATGATTTTTTACGATTTCAAGTGTCGCCTGAAACCGGGTGAATCGTTCGATAGACTTCAAATGGCATTTATGGATGAAAGCCCCTCCAAGGCAACCGTGTATCGTTAGTATAACGAATTTAGGCGCGGTCGACCAACCTTGGGGGATGAAGAAAGAAGCGGTCGCCCTTTGACGGCTATTACGGAAGAAAACGTGCTAGCAGTGAAAAATTTAATCCAAGATAATAGGCGAATTACATATCAGGAGATTCAGCACATATTAAAGATTGGATCGGGAAGCGTTCACGAGATTCTACACGGGCATCTTCGCGTGAGGAGGATAGTATCGCGCTGGGTGCCGCACTACCTCACCGACGCTCAGAAGCAGGCCCGGGTGGAATGGTGCCGTGATATGCTGAACAAATGTGAAGCAGGCTCGTCTCGGCGTGTTTACGACATCGTAACAGGTGATGAGTCCTGGATTTATCAATACGATCCAGAAACCAAGCGCCAGTCGACAGTTTGGGTGTTTCAAAATGAACCAACGCCTACCAAAGTGAAGCGATCTCGAAGCGGGGGGAAGATTTTGATCGCCAGCTTTTTTAATTTGACTGGCCACTTGGCCTCAATTCCCTTACGAGATCAAAGAAGCATTAACGCCGAATGGTATACTACCAAATGTTTACCAGAAGTTTTTTCTGTTGTGAGCAACAAGCGACCAAACACAGGGCTCCGCGGACTACTGCTCCACGACAATGCGCCTGCACACACCGCGCTCAAAACGAGGGACTTCCTGGACAGCACACCAGTCAAACTCCTGGGTCACCCTCCTTACAGCCCTGATCTAGCACCGTGTGACTTCTTTTTATTTCCAAAAATAAAAAATCTGCTCAAGGGGATACAATTTTCGTCGCCGGAAGATGCGCTGGCTGCGTTCGAGCAGGCTGTAAACGAGGTGTCTACGGCGGACTGGAAAAAGTGTTTTGAAAACTGGTTCAGACGCATGAATCTTTGTATAGAGGCTGGTGGAGAGTACTTTGAAAAGATTTAATAAAAATATATGTACCTGTAGAACAATTTTTTTTAGTGTCGCAAAACTTTCTGAGTGTCCCACGTATATTGCTGTAGTGACAGGTTGTCAGCCCATCGCCTAAATTACAATATACTGAAACCCTCGGATCCCTTAGCTGGTTTTTACAGCATGCCCGGGAGGAAATGCAGCTGGCACATTCTATGTTTTTCTCTCGCTCCCAGGCCAGCATGGAAGAATCTCGCTCCCAGGCCAGCATGGAAGAAACATTGTTATTGTTTTTATTAATAGGATTCTTTTAGATCTAACCAGTTTCAACAGATGCCTTTGATAAAGACATGTGAATATTTATTATTATTTAACGTATGTGGGGACGTATATGAACTGATGATGATGATTATTTTTTATGAGCTTGTGGTGCCCCACTGCAGGGCAAAGTCCTCTTTCTTTTCCTTCCATTTATATTCTCTAAATTCCTTAAAATATGTTACTAGTTTACCTCGCCACCCTTTTTCTAATATGAATATAAGTTCTCTTTGCAATGTCATCTTACCTGCTGATATTCAAACAACTCTTTCCTCGGCCCAATCTCCATGAAATACGCGAAGGGATAGGTGTACTGAAGGGTATACCGACAGCGTTTCAGCAGCTTCGCGGAATCCCATAGGTATTGCCAGTCAATCCAAGTGCCTTCTCCTGCCATCACCTGAAGTAAAAAATATGGTATCTTTTCATAAAATAAAATAAAAAAGATCTTTTAAATTAATACATACAAGTATTATTGATAAAAAAAAAGACTTTACTGTATGAAAATCATTTTTGCAAACAAATAATTGTTCTAAATCCTTCAGGCATGGAAAGTCCAATTACCGGAATGTCCATTTCCTCGAACATCCGTTTCCTTGAGAATCCAATTCCCCAATTTTAGGCATGGGCTTCCGATCCGGAGGATTAAATTTGTGCATCCCCTTTCCAGGTGGGGGCACAAAATTTAATATTTGTTAATTTATCACTTCATGCGATTTTCCCCAGTTAGGACATAGCAGGCAGTCATTCAGATTGCTATTTCCTAATGATTGTCCAAAAAGAAAAAGGATTACATGCTTCGGAGGGCACGTGAAGCCGTCTGTCCCGGTCTCTGTCTTAATCTTAATCTGGTTCTTGATTAAACCAACGTTTTAAAGTAGTTCACTGTAACTGAAAAGTTAGAATAGGTTAGGTTGTATATGTAGCATGAAGTTACTTAACGTCTCTCATCACTTGGGAATCTAAAAAAGTTCCTATTGGAGTAATATCTTGTGGTAGAAAGACATCCGTACACGGAACAGTACCTAACCATCTTTGGAACACAAAACATTATTATTTCCGTTACACTGGGAAACTTGCGCGCGCCATACCTGCTAAGCGTAAGCACAATGTGACCCACAATCCGGCGCGGAGTGTGATGTATATCGGACTGGGGAGGGGAGGTGAGTGTCCATTCTGTATGTAGTACTATTATATAATCTGTGACCTGGGTACATTGGGTCGATTGACCCACACAGCAGAAAGAACATGAGTATGAGTAGTTTAAGATTCGATAGTTTACGAGATATGGGTAGCCAATGGACAAGGACGTCACATAAAATGGACATTCCGGGAACTAGACCTTCCGTAAACTAGACTTTCAAGGAAATGGACATCCCGAGAAATGGACTTAATGTCCCTAGTGGGTATTCCAGTAATAGGACCTACCGCGCCTGAGGGTTCTAAATCAATACCTTTTGGTTGATACGGCTCTTCAGACTTGCTAGAGTTTGTTCCTCTAACTTTAGAGATCTTGCGTGATTTTCCCATCTTTCGTAATAATGCAGGTACTTTTTCAGGGCTTCCCTTGCCTGCAAAAGCATTTTGATTAAACAAATTATATATAAAAAAAAACAATAGACAATATAAAAAATAGTTAAACATTGATTCTTACCTGAGCATGTTGACTGTCGTTAGAAAAATTTGGGTCCTCCTTATATCTACTGCACTCATAGTATTCTGAGCCATGGGTTCTCCAGTCACCTAGACAGACCCAGCAAAAGTCGTGTCGACACGCTCCACACTGCATATGGTTGCAGCCCCCGTTCTTTTCTATACAAATCTGGCATTTCGGACAATCCTGATAAAAAAAGAAAAAAGTTTATATAAATAAAAAAAAGACTAAAAATTTTAGCAGTGTGTATTGCTGGTAGAAGTAGGTGGTCCCCGTCTATCTCCTACAAAGACCTTAAATTTTAGATTTTTACAATATGCTTGAGGAACAAAAGCAACTGGTCCATCACAATAAGTGTTTTACCGTGCCCAGTACGTGGGACACTCAGAAAGATTTGCGACACGAAAAAAAATTGTTCTACAGGTACATATATTTTTTATTAAATCTTTTCAAAGTACTCTCCACCAGCTTCTATACAAAGATTCATGCGTCTGAACCAGTTTTCAAAACACTTTTTCCAGTCCGCCGTAGACACCTCGTTTACAGCCTGCTCGAACGCAGCCAGCGCATCTTCCGGCGACGAAAATTGTATCCCCTTGAGCTGATTTTTTATTTTTGGAAATAAAAAGAAGTCACACGGTGCTAGATCAGGGCTGTAAGGAGGGTGACCCAGGAGTTTGACTGGTGTGCTGTCCAGGAAGTCCCTCGTTTTGAGCGCGGTGTGTGCAGGCGCATTGTCGTGGTGGAGCAGTAGTCCGCGGAGCCCTGTGTTTGGTCGCTTGTTGCTCACAACAGAAAAAACTTCTGGTAAACATTTTATAGTATACCATTCGGCGTTAATGCTTCTTTGATCTCGTAAGGGAATTGAGGCCAAGTGGCCAGTCAAATTAAAAAAGCTGGCGATCTAAATCTTCCCCCCGCTTCGAGATCGCTTCACTTTGGTAGGCGTTGGTTCATTTTGAAACACCCAAACTGTCGACTGGCGCTTGGTTTCTGGATCGTATTGATAAATCCAGGACTCATCACCTGTTACGATGTCGTAAACACGCCGAGACGAGCCTGCTTCAAATTTGTTCAGCATATCACGGCACCATCCACCCGGGCCTGCTTCTGAGGGTCGGTGAGGTAGTGCGGCACCCAGCGCGATACTATCCTCCTCACGCGAAGATGCCCGTGTAGAATCTCGTGAACGCTTCCCGATCCAATCTTTAATATGTGCTGAATCTCCTGATATGTAATTCGCCTATTATCTTGGATAAAATTTTTCACTGCTAGCACGTTTTCTTCCGTAATAGCCGTCAAAGGGCGACCGCTTCTTTCTTCATCCCCCAAGGTTGGTCGACCGCGCCTAAATTCGTTATACCAACGATACACGGTTGCCTTGGAGGGGCTTTCATCCATAAATGCCATTTGAAGTCTATCGAACGATTCATCCGGTTTCAGGCGACACTTGAAATCGTAAAAAATCATAGCTCTAAATTGTTCCCGGCGCAGATCCATTTTTCAGTAAGAAGATACTTTGAATTGGCTCGCAAAAAATGTGGAGGGAAGTTTTGAAAATGGAACACACATATTTTTACTCACAAGTAATCATATTTTCAAAAAAGATTCTAACTGGCTAGTCTGCCATATATAAAAACTATTTATCGCAATACTTTCTGAGTGGCCTGGTATAACATAGAAGACAAACAAAAAGTAAGCACCTTAGTATGTGCACTGATATAGTTGGCGGTCTCAGAGTCGTCGGCGCACTTGGTGGGCCAGCGGCGTATGGTGGCGCAGTCGGTCTGGGCGTGGTGTGGCGCGCCGCACGAGAAACAGGTCACAAGATCACAGCCCTGGCACTCCATACCAGTAACAAGCTCACCTTAGTATGTGCACTGATATAGTTGGCGGTCTCGGAGTCGTCGGCGCACTTGGTGAGCCAGCGGCGTATAGTGGCGCAGTCGGTCGGGGCGTGATGTGGCGCGCCGCACGAGAAACAGGTCACAAGCTCACAGCCCTGGCACTCCATACCAGTAACAAGCTCACCTTAGTATGTGCACTGATATAGTTGGCGGTCTCGGAGTCGTCGGCGCACTTGGTGAGCCAGCGGCGTATAGTGGCGCAGTCGGTCGGGGCGTGATGTGGCGCGCCGCACGAGAAACAGGTCACAAGCTCACAGCCCTGGCACTCGATGCGGCGGGCGCCTTCCCGCGTCCACGCGCGGAATATCCACTAGAAATGAGGTTAAATTAGGTATTTTTTGTAAAGGGGCTGGGGCTTGGACCAAACAAAAAAGGTATTTTCGTGCAAGGGCTGGGAATAAGAAGCCCAACAGCCACTGCCTGCAACCTTTTCAGACATATTGTACTAGCCAGGTAGGTAAATGTAGATAAGACAAATCCAATTTATAAAGTCTAATGCTATCACTGAAAAAAGGTAAAGACTCATTTATGGCAAACGGATTTGATAACATAGTCATAAATATTTTAATATTTCATTTCCTATGAGCTGTAATAATTTAGATATCAGCATAAACATAAAATTACGTAATTTATTTGTTCTAACTTACAATTTCAGAATCGAAAACTGAAAAAGTCATTGTACAAAAAGCAAATACATATTTAACATCTCATTACAATAATAATGCAACAGGAAAATAAAAGGTTATTTGCAATTCAAGGCTATTTACCTGACAATTGGGTCCAGGACAGAATCTGAGCTGTGGATGTGATTTGACATGGTCCTTGAACATGAATTGCTGGTAGCGATCCCGCAATCCTGGCTTTGCAACATGGGATATGACAAAGTCTTCGGGAGCTCTCACTTCACAATCTTGAGCCATACACTGTATTGTATTTGATACACCTGAAATCATCATGGTATTTTAGTTCTTGCTGATTATTTCAAAACAATTAATAGATGATTGTAAAATAATAATGAATGTATTGGCCACCTTTTCATAATTAAACAGAATAATAGATACAAGATACCTCAATACAGTCAGAAATTCTAATGATTTTTTTAAAAATATTTTTATTATTATTCAGCACAGTTTTAAGTTAAATCATGAGTCACAGTGTGCATACCACGTATAGGTACAAATACATTGGACAATGCCCCCTGCTGAGTAATGTGTTAAATGTGTTTGTATGTTCTAATTTTATTTATGTACATCAAATATGCAATTGAATTTGGGTCATTATTCTTTTAGTTGTAATCAAACTTAATGAAGGAATCAATGAAACTAATTAGGGTTACAAATTGTTATGCTACTGCCTATTTAAAACAGAGGTCGCTAAACCATGTTTGTTTATTGTGTAACAGTGAAGTGTAATGTGGGAAATTACCTTGCATAATTTGTACTTCAAAGTGCATTCCCCAGCAGTCATTGCAGAAGTAATGGCCGCATGCAAGTGCACTGTACTTGTGCAGCGGAGGTGTGCTTGCGCAGACTGCACACACTGTGCGGCTGGAGCCTGCTGCCGACGCTACCCGCGGCTTCACGCGACTGTAGACCAACACCTCATTCGCGTTCTCCTTATATTTACTAATAATCTCTTGAGCATTCCATTCATATGCATGTAATATTACCTAAAAACACTAACATTATAAAACACTGTGTTTAACTCATAAGTCTGAAAAAGTATAGGAAAAGGACAAACCTTGGCGAGTGACGGCGTGATCTGAAGGCTATTACTGAGCAACTCGATAGATTCATTCAACAATTTCTCTACTTCTTCAACTTTCAAACAGGAAAACAAAAAATACTCTGGATCGTCCTTGATGCGGTCCATTGCCTCCATATCACAATCATCTTGTCCGCCGTAATAATCGTAGTCATCCCCCTCATTGTCCGAATATTCCATATCAGATTCCGCAGACATTTTGTGGGGTGTTTGGTCTCGCCTCGAGCATTCGTCAGTAGCAGGAAGAAGTGATCATAACTTAACGCAAGACACTAAAAATATAAAAAGTAATATATCGAGACACATGAAAAACAAATGTTAATTAAATAAAGGTACGTTTTATTACTTGTTTTTCGTAAATAAAAATAAAGCAGTAATCAATGACGGACGACTAATATTACCATTTAAACAATTTTACTACCACAATGATACCAGCTCATAGTCTGAATTAACTACTATTAAGTTATTCCCGTGCGTAATTCAGTAAAAAAAAACAACGTTAAAAACACAAACACACGCCACACAGGCAAATCCACTTTTACAATTGTTTGAGTTTCCTGTTGTTGTCTGACCTTTCCGTAACGTATCTAAAATTACAATAATTCTACCAGAGAAAGATAGTTCTTCTGGTCTGGCAATATTTTTCTGATAGGAATACCAGTCTTAAAAATAAGTTTGCTGTGGTAGAATAAGTTCCTACTATTAACATATAAGATAGATGGCTCATAAAACCAGGAATAGACAATCCCAAGGAAAAATCCTCAGCAAAATCGCATAACCACCTCGATCTTTTAATTAAAATCGATTACAAGAGCTTTTCTGCAATTGTTTAATAAAAATACTATAAAATCAAAAATTTACATGATTTAGAGTTGGTAGAAATAAAAAAAAAACATAAAGTCATTACAAAGGTCACCTTGATAAAGTTCGGATTCAAATTCTCTCGAAGATTTTTAATTATTTTGGTGCGTAGAAATTCAAATAAAATTCTTGTGATTTGCTAAAACCTTTCATAAACCTTTGGTCTAAAACTTGTAAATATATTTTTTAACTGCGTCGCATATTTCCAGTGATAATTTGTTTATTGTAACCTCTAGGTGTCGGGGAACGTTTATTGTCCGCAACGATGGACGGAACCACAACTAGGTTCATCGAGAGGGGTTCCCACAAGGGTAAGGGCCTGGCGGTGTTCACCAGCGGTGGTGACTCGCAAGGAATGAACGCCGCTGTGCGCTCAGTGGTCCGTATGGGAATATACCTCGGCTGTAAGGTGTACTTCATCCGTGAAGGATATCAGGGCATGGTAGACGGTGGAGACAACATTGAGGAAGCGAACTGGTCTTCCGTGAGTTCTATCATTCACAAGGGAGGCACCGTGATTGGATCGGCTCGTTGTATGGACTTCATGTAAGTTATTATTGTTTGTTTATAATTTCGCGTAACGATAACGGTGATTGATTCCTGTTTATTTACGACAATTCTTAAATTGTTTATCTAGCATCTGCTAATGTTTTCCTATTATTTATCTAATTATAAAAAAACATGGAAATAAAACTATACTCCAGTCTTTATTATTGATATTTTGTACTTCTACACTATTTATATTTGCGCAAATAAAACCTAACCATAGAAGATATTGAGTATTGAGATAGAGCAATCCATAGAATGCTTGATCTTTCATCACAGCCAGAAAGAGGGACGTCTCAAGGCAGCTTACAACCTGGTGAACCGAGGTATCACCAACCTGGTGGTGATTGGTGGAGACGGTTCCCTGACCGGAGCGAACCTCTTCCGCCAGGAGTGGTCTAGCTTGCTGGACGAGCTACTGGCTAACAACAAGATAACTAAGGACCAAAGAGAGAAATATCAGCACCTCCATATTGCTGGAATGGTAAGATATGCATTCAAATTTCATCACACAGGAGATTGCTGAAAATAAGTACATACTGTACTTTGCCTTTACCTATTTGTATTGCACCTATATTACATATTAAAAAGTATTGCAACCCACAAAATCTTACACATTTACAGATCTCATTCTTTTAATTAAAAAAATATTTGCATCATGAATGAGCCAAAAAAGCTCTTACAAAGTTCATATTGAAAATTTCATTACACAAGAATTTTCTGATGACATCTTGTGAAAGGTTATTCAAGGCACATTGACCTTCCTGAAGGTGTCTGTCTGTCTGTCTCTGTATCAATATAATAGTATAGTTAATCTGTTAGTAGAGATGTTGAAATATCTAGACATTTTAGAAAAATATGTATTTTTGTAAAATATATCATCAAACCTGAATTCAATTTTATTCTCTACCATTTGTTGTTATATGGTATAAAAACTGAAATAGGTTACTCAGATAACAAAACTGAACAACTATTACAATTTATTTGTTTCCTCATACAAAATTACCACTTCAATCACACAATTTACAAGATTTTGCATCACCATCCCTTACATCTTTTATGTGTAACTTCTTTTTGTTTCTTATCGGTTCGTCAGTGCTGAGGATCGTGACCTTTGTTATGTTTGTGATTAGCAAGGGTCCTCAATCTCCAGCGGCAGAATGGGTTCCAATATGGGTTGTGTCTTGAAAGGAGTAATTACCAGAATACTAATATTGCATATTATTATCCAGGTTGGCTCCATAGATAATGACTTCTGTGGAACAGACATGACAATAGGCACAGACTCCGCACTGCACCGCATCATTGAAGCTATTGATGCTATTGTCAGCACTGCATACTCTCATCAAAGAACTTTTATTATGGAGGTCATGGGCAGGCATTGTGGGTAAGTTGACTGTTATTTTCGAATTTAAATTGATTTATTTGTAACTCTTTTTTTCAGTTGAATATTATATGTTTAGTAGAAAAAAAAATTGTAAGGAAATGGATGCCAATTCAGTTACACCATATGAAATGTTAATGGAAGTTTGTTGATGTAGATATCTTGCAGTGGTCACGGCCTTGGCCTCCGAAGCGGATTACGTGTTTATTCCTGAAGCGCCGCCCGCCGTTGACTGGCGGGATAAACTTTGTGATAAATTAGAACAGGCAAGCTTTCACAATAATCTGTGCCTTGCCCTTTTTTGATTCACCACGTTTGACACCTCTTGTTTGAATCTTGTGATTTTTTCCCTATAAAACCTTTCCTGTTTTTAGTTTTCTTGCAGTATACACCGCCATGTGTACGGATGCCACTTATAGTTTCATTTGCGAAGACCCAGCGCCCCTCAATTGGGAACAAAAGATGTGTGCAAAGTTGGCACAGGCAAGGAATTCAAATAGTACCACCTAATGTATGTGGGAGCAGGATCACTTACTCTATTAATATTTACTCTATTTACCATTTCACCCTTTTGAATTGGCAGACTCCATTGGCGCGAATATCATGTTTGTGATACTTCTAAATTTGAAATTGTCCTACAAAGGCCTTTGCTCGTTTTACTGGCGTAAAGTCACCGTGTAATAAGTATGACGAGTTAATTTTAATTTAATTTCTTTATTGAGAACCCAACAGCAATTATATCACTATTACAAACAGTAATCTTAAAAAACTTATATAGCCAATAACAGAGTTCATCATATTAAATATACATAATAGGGTAGTAAACAATAAACATAAGACCAAACCATACATACCTTTGAATAAACGGTCCACTTCGTAATTTGACGAACCATGTCGACCGTTTACGGTATTTTCATTTATACAATCGCTGGTACACCTTATCGGAATCGAATTTTCGTTTAATTTTGGAATACGCGTTCCGGATCATGGGTGGGTTGTGCCGGTGTTCCACAAAATGAGCAAAGACCTTTAGCTTCTCTTGGAAGTGTTATCATTTTTCCATGCATGATCCATATGGCCGGGTGCTGCTTGTTGCAGTTACCTGGCACTAGTGGCCGCTCTGGCGAGCGAGGCCGACGCTGTATTCATTCCTGAGGACCCTGTTCCCAATAATTGGGTTGAAAAGCTTTGCAAAAGGTTACAGCAGGTACGCAGGCTTAATTGAGTGGCACTGTATTCTTATAACGCACAATCTACTAAGGCTCTATAATAATTATTAACTAAGCATCCAGTAGCATTTCGAGAATAGACACAAAGAGGCACTGCAATACTAAAATTAAATGTTTTTTTGGATAGTGCCATTGTTCTTTTCTGGACTTGCGATTGGATGGCCAGTGTCACATTTGGAAATAAATATAGCGCAATATTAACGCTTCATTGCATATAGTTATGAGTTTGTGAGATAGAATATTCCTTTCGTAATTGTAGCCACTTGAATCTACCATGCCTGAAGATGTTTGATAGATTCTAATTGATCAATTTACAAACGATATTTTCAGTAATTTCAACAGTTGACAGCACAGCCGCTACTAATATATATCAAATATCATATGCTTTTGTTCGGATTGTATTTTGTCTCTGTACATTTTCTGTTTCTCTGTAAATATCAGGGTATCTCTTGTCATTGTTTATCATTGTTTCTGCACTATAAATCTATAAGGGATCATTTCTTGAGTACATCCACCTATTAAACCGGGGAGAAAAGAAATACCTACCTATCATTATCAGCATATTGATATCCATTTTTATCGCAACAAAACAAACAAGCAATTTATTGTTTTTTTTCGTTCGCTGCCCTTGTATGTAATCGTGACATTCTCGAAATCAAACAATCGGTCATTATCTCTCCATATCACGACTGACGGACTGAGTTACTTGGTACTTTGTTAAAGATTAACAAAGTATTTAGGTAAATTAGAGCAAGGATTTTCTCTTTACGTAATGTAGATTTAGTTTGTATAAGACAAAAAGCCATCAAATCACCATATCTCTACGCAATATGGGTTAATTCGATCACATGACGTTTTCTACCACGGGAAAGACATAGCTCATTTCAGCCACTTAGGCACAATAATCTAACAAACATCAACATATCATATTCAAAAAGCTTTAGCAGAACCTGCATGTTAAACCGTCATACGTTCTCCTCGTAATCACCCCGTCTTAAACAGGAACGCAAGTCCGGTCAGCGACTGAACATTATCATCGTGGCCGAAGGTGCGATCGACCGCGAAGGCAAGCCAATCACCGCGGAGCTGGTCAAGAAGGTGGTAGTTGAGAAGCTGCAGCAGGACACGCGCATTACTGTGCTCGGTCACGTGCAGCGAGGGGGGTCGCCGTCTGCTTTTGATAGGGTGCTGGTGAGTGGTGATTTTTATTTATTTTTTCTAACATACATACTATCACGCCTGTATCCCTAATGGGGTAGGCAGAGCGTGAACAACCCAAACAAAGGTCATTCCGCCACGTCTGACAAGATTTGAGGGTTGTTTAAGATAGAACTGGATATTGCTGTAGTGACAGGTTGTCAGCCCATCGCCTAAATTTCAATATACCCTCGAGTCCCTTAGCTGGTTTTTACTTCATGCCCGGGAGGAGATGCAGCTGGCACATTCTACGTTATTCTGTCGCTCCCAGTCCAGCATGGAAGTTTTTTTTCTAACAAAAGGCGTATTTGTCTGCCACAAATGTCGAGTTACACCACTCATAAAAATAACAATTCAGTGGTAGGCCGAATCACTTCCATTGGAATGTACTTGGATAAGTAGAGTAATTCCTGAATAACTACTGAATACTTCCATGCTGGACTGGGAGCGAGGGCAGAACATAGAATGTGCCAGTTGCATTTCGTCCCGGGCATGCTGTAAAAACCAGCTAAGGGAACTGAGGGTTTCTGTATATTGCAATTTAGGCGATAGGCTGACAACCTGACACTACAGCAATATACCTACAAATCTATCTTTAATAACAACCAAAACTTTGTCAGACGTGGCGGAACGATCTTTGTTTAGGTCGTTTACGCTCTGCCTACCCCATTAGGGATAAAGGCGTGACTATGTATGTATGTATTCCTGAATAATTCGTTATTAGTCTAAAATCAATAACATTTAAAATTATCTGACTTCCATGCTGGACTGGGAGCGAAAGAAAAACTTAGAATGATTCAGCTGCATTTCCTCCCGGGCATGCTGTAAAAACCAGCTAAGGGAACCGAGGGTTTCTGTATATTGTAATTTAGGCGATGGGCTGACAACCTGTCACTACAGCAATATACTTACAAGTCTATCTTAAATAACCCTCAAAACGTCGTATACGCTCTGCCTACCCGATTAGGGATAAAGGCGTGACAATGTGTGTAAGTATTCCTGAATAATTCGTTATTAGTCTTAAGTCAATAACATCAAAAATTATAGTTAACTTCACCACTCGCTGCAATCATCGTATTCTTCTAGTTTCAAGAATAATGTGAAATAATGCGATGATTAAATCACCCAATGTGCAGCGATCAATACAGCTAAGATGTGTCTCTGAATCGAGACCATTTGATCTTGGTTATAGCTTCAAACTGCCTAAACTTTCCCGTGGTCTAGTGGCTAGTGCCGTGGACTCCCGATCCGGAGGTCCTGGGTTCGATTCCCAGGGGGGAAACACAAAGTTGATATTTAAGAATTTATCACTTTGTGAATTTTTCCTCAGTTTGGTTAGGGTATTGCAGTCTGAATCACCTGATTGTCCGAAAGGAAAAAAGATTTCGTGCTTTGGAGGGCACGTTAAGCCGTCGGTCCCGGTCGCTGTCTTTGATAGTGGTCGTTACTCAAACCATGTCAGAGGCCTGATAGTTGTGCTACTAGGCGGTTTAAAAACTCTGACACCAGGGTTCATCGGGTCCATAGACTCGATACCCACTCGACAGAAGAAGAAGAAGAAGAAGAATTAGCTTCACAACATTCTCTGGTGACTTGGTTATTCCTATAAACTTCAGATTAATAATTACTAAAAAAATATAGGGATGCCGTATGGGTGCGGAAGCCGTGATGGCGCTGATGGAGGCTACTCCCTCCACGGAATCGTGTGTGGTGACCTTGGACGGAAACCAGGCTGTCAGGCTTCCCCTTATGGAATGCGTGCGCCGTACAAAGGCTGTCGCTCAGGTAACTGTTTTATTTTTAATTTGCGATCAGTTAGATTTTCCATGCTGGCCTGGGAGCGAAAGAAAAACATAGAATGTGCAAGCTGCATTTCTTCCCGGGCATTCTGTAAAAACCAGCTAAGGAATTCGAGGGTTTCAGTATATTGCAATTTTGGCGATGGGCTGACAACCTATCACTACAGCAATATACCTACAAATCTAACTTAAATAACCCTCAAAATGTTGTCTGACGTGGCGGAACGACCTTTGTTTTGGGTCGTTTCCGCTCTGCCTACCCCATTAGGGATAAAGGCGTGATTATATGTATGTATGTATTCTAATGAGATTAAAAAAAAACAGGATTAAATTTTCTGCGTACTCCCTAAGTCAGGAGGCGTGGTTTTTTATGTTATCGGGTAAGAAACAATCAAAATTTAATTTCCTACCTAACCCACAACTCAGGTGGCGTGATTATTTGTACCCTATGTTTTTTCCTAGATAACAATCAGTCGAATAAAAAAGTTTGATCGAATTCGGTTAAAAAACTGCCAAATTCGAATTTCCTGCCTACCCTCTAAGTAAGGTGGCGTGATTTTAGGTATCCTAAGTTGCAACCCGGGTAACACTGAGTTGAATAAAAAAAAAGTCCCATTGAAATCGGTTTAGTAGTTTTGGCGTGATGTAACATACAGACAGACAAAAATTCTAAAAATAATCGATTTGGTCTTTAATAATGCCTGCTGCAATTATTTTTTCGATAAATATTCAATTCACAGACACGACCCTTCTAGAGATTTATTATATGTATAGATGTAACCAATATTTCTGGTATTAGATGTTTTAAATAAAATATTAGGTATTAGTTCAAGTTCTCATCGTCCCATACAAAAAAAAAATATTCCAGGCCATGGCTGACAAGAACTGGGATCTAGCCGTGCAGCTGCGCGGGCGCAGCTTTGCACGCAATCTCGAAACCTACAAGATGTTGACTCGCCTCAAACCGCCCAAGGAGGCTTTCACTGCCGCTGTAAGTGTATTTCCCTGCGGAGAATTTTAAAGCAGATTAAATTATTCTTTCTTTACGTGACTTAAGTTATTGTGTAACTAATTTGTAGTCAATCTGATTCAAACCAGAGACAAGACAATAGGTACATTATATGTTTAAATAAGTGTGCAGCAGTTACTTCCTATGTTTACAATTATTGGATTTTATTGCAATTTGTAATTTAATAATCTCTTGAAACAAAGTACACAAAAATAATCAATTGTTGATAAAATCAAGTTACATTTTTCACCGTGGATTAATCTAGTGTGGTCAATACTTGAATTATTAAACTAAATACGCTATTGATAGCATAATAATTGACCTTGCATTTACTCCTTCTGTTTAGAAGGCACAAGGACTGGGGTCGGTAAGTGTACGATTAAGGAAAATAAGATAATCTTCGTGATCTTATTTTGTACACATTGGTTGATAGGAAAATTCTACATTTGTATTTTTATTTGATGTTATATTGGCTTGATTCTTTGTAACAAAAAATAACCATTGTACTACTAGAATTAGTCGAACTTCGATCGAGGTCCGTAATCGTTACATATGGTGTAAGGGACAGCGTCCCGCAAACTGATAGGGGTTGCTCAGTTAATGACACTGAACAACTTCAACCAGGATTTGTTTTAGGAAGTGGATGCAATATTGGCTTTTCCATACAAATTGTGTGATCGAGGTTAAAAAATTGGCCAAATTTATTTATCACTTCCTGAAAAAAAAACCTGGTGGAAGTTGTTCAGTATCATTGACTGAGCAACCGCTATCAGTTTGCGGGACGCTGCCCCTTAAAACCTGGTATACTGCCATTCTCACGCAGTTTCGTGACGCTTTGGATGGCGCAAATAGCAAGGTGATATCAGAGATTATGAACCGCCTTACTAATTTACTGGTTTTTGACAAAGTCTGTGTAGCGACCACGACCACTCTCAGAGCACAGTATCATCTCAATTAATTGTCTTACTCAAACTAATAACAAGCTCACAAAATGTAGGTACTATCAATTACCTACGTGGGACCCAAAAAAAAGAACAACAAAGAAACAACAGCTTAGTGTCATGGAGTAAATCTATAACCGTTAATCAATATCAGGTCGTTGCGATACAAGCTTTGCTTAGTGCAGGGTCCGCTGTTTCTCATACAATTATTATGCTAAATGATTTTATTGTTATCTATCTGGTATTTTTAAGTGGTTTTGGTAATCAAATATTCTTATTCTTACCCCCACTTTTTGAAACAACTCCGGATGGGTCATCATACCAAATTGATCATAATTTGATCTGATCAGGAGGGCTACACGCTAGCCGTTATGCACGTGGGCGCGCCAGCGTGCGGCATGAACGCGGCGGTGCGCTCGTTCGTGCGCAACTGCATCTACCGCGGCGACACCGTGCTGGGCATACACGACGGCGTCGAGGGGTTCATCAGCGGGAACATCGTCAAGATGGACTGGTACACATTTTTTTTAAACACTTACGATCACACTCAGTTTCCCCACTAGGACTCCCTGAATCGGGGTGCCATGGACATACTTACCAGGGTCAATTTTATCGAGGGTAAGCCAAAGCAAAATAAAAAAAACATTTAAGTACTTTACAGTTTTGTCGTCATTCCGGATTTGGTAAAGGTGGAATTCTTGAAACGGAAGCTGACGGGAATCGGCTCGTATGGACCCTTCGCCACTGATACCTACACAAAAACAACGACAAAGAACACCCAGACACAAACATTAGAAATCATAATTCATAGAATCTGCCCGCCTGGCCAATCGAACCCGAAAACCCTCTACGTAGCAGGCAGATATTCTGCCAGCTAGCCACATACACGTTCACAAAAATAAATATGTAACGATAGAGAAGCGAGTAAGTAACTCACTAACATAAACAGCGAGCGAAGCGAGCACAAATTTAATTGCAATTAGGTATCAGTTTTTACTTCCATGCTGGACTGGGAGAGATAGAAAAACATAGAATGTTCCAGCTGCCCTTCCTCCCGGGCATGCTGTTGAAGTCAGCAAAAGGGACTCGAGGGTTACAGTGTATTGTAATTTAGGCGATGGGCTTACAACCTGTCACTATAGCATATACGTGGGACACTCAGAAAGTTTTGCGACACAAAAAAAATTGTTCTACAGGTACATATATTTTTATTAAATCTTTTCAAAGTACTCTCCACCAGCCTCTATACAAAGATTCATGCGTCTGAACCAGTTTTCAAAACACTTTTTCCAGTCCGCCGTAGACACCTCGTTTACAGCCTGCTCGAACGCAGCCAGCGCATCTTCCGGCGACGAAAATTGTATCCCCTTGAGCTGATTTTTTACTTTTGGAAATAAAAAGAAGTCACACGGTGCTAGATCAGGGCTGTAAGGAGGGTGACCCAGGAGTTTGACTGGTGTGCTGTCCAGGAAGTCCCTCGTTTTGAGCGCGGTGTGTGCAGGCGCATTTTCGTGGTGGAGCAGTAGTCCGCGGAGCCCTGTGTTTGGTCGCTTGTTGCTCACAACAGAAAAAACTTCTGGTAAACATTTGGTAGTATACCATTCGGCGTTAATGCTTCTTTGATCTCGTAAGGGAATTGAGGCCAAGTGGCCAGTCAAATTAAAAAAGCTGGCGATCAAAATCTTCCCCACGCTTCGAGATCGCTTCACTTTGGTAGGCGTTGGTTCATTTTGAAACACCCAAACTGTCGACTGGCGCTTGGTTTCTTGATCGTATTGATAAATCCAGGACTCATCACCTGTTACGATGTCGTAAACACGCCGAGACGAGCCTGCTTCAAATTTGTTCAGCATATCACGGCACCATTCCACCCGGGCCTGCTTCTGAGCGTCGGTGAGGTAGTGCGGCACCCAGCGCGATACTATCCTCCTCACGCGAAGATGCCCTTGTAGAATCTCGTGAACGCTTCCCGATCCAATCTTTAATATGTGCTGAATCTCCTGATATGTAATTCGCCTATTATCTTGGATTAAATTTTTCACTGCTAGCACGTTTTCTCCCGTAATAGCCGTCAAAGGGCGACCGCTTCTTTCTTCATCCCCCAAGGTTGGTCGACCGCGCCTAAATTCGTTATACCAACGATACACGGTTGCCTTGGAGGGGCTTTCATCCATAAATGCCATTTGAAGTCTATCGAACGATTCATCCGGTTTCAGGCGACACTTGAAATCGTAAAAAATCATAGCTCTAAAATGTTCCCAGCGCAGATCCATTTTTCAGTAAGACACGATACTTTGAATTGGCTCGCAAAAAATGTGAAGGGAAATTTTGAAAATGGAACACACATATTTTTACTTACAAGTAATCATATTTTCAAAAAAGATTCTAACCGGCCAGTCTGCCATATATAAAAACTATTTATCGCAATACTTTCTGAGTGGCCTGGTACATATTACAATCTAAAATTGACCTCAATTTTTGTCAGACGTGGCGAAAGCGCCTTTTACGAGGCGTTAAACGCTCTGCCTACCCCGTAAGGGATAAAGGCGTGATTTATGTATGTATCAGTTTTTGTGTAGAGAAAGTAAATGATTTATTTATTTATTATATTCATCATCACTTGAACACTGTGTCATGGTTTGTCCTCTACCCCAGGTCTGATGTAACCGGCTGGGTAGGGCAGGGCGGAGCTTTCCTTGGCACCAAGAGAACTCTGCCGGGCGACAAGAAGGGAGAGATCGCTGCTCGCATCAAGCAGTTCAACATTCAGGGTCTACTCATCATTGGTGGCTTTGAGGTAAGATGTGATAGGGTGTGATGAGACCAAATCAGACTGGTAAATTATTATTATGAGTTGGGAGAATTTCAATAATTCTCGGCTGCATTTTTCCTCACTTGTATTTACGACTATTTTACGGCTACTTCCATGCTGGACTGGGAGTGAGAGAAAAACATAGAATGTGCCAGCTGCATTTCCTCCCGAGCATGCTGTAAAAACCAGCTAAGGGATCAGAGGGTTTCAGTATATTGTAATTTAGGCGATGGGCTGACAACCTGTCACTACAGCAATATACGTAGAAATCCATCTTAAACAACCCTCAAAACTTTGTCAGACGTGGCGAAACGACCTTTGTGTAGGTCGTTTACGCTCTGCCTACCCCATTATCGATAAAGGCGTGATTATATGTATGTATTTACGACATTCATCAAGATTTTTTTTATTATTCTAGGCGTACCAAGCCGGTCTAGAACTGTACGAATCCCGCAAGCAGTTCCCGGAGTTCTGCATCCCGCTGGTGGTGGTTCCGGCGACGATCAGCAACAACGTGCCCGGGACCGACTTCTCGCTGGGAGCTGATACCGCTCTCAACGAGATTACTGAGATCTGTGACCGCATTAGGCAATCTGCGCAGGTAGGATATCACAGTAACGTTAGCGAAGCAAGCACAATGTTTCAAAGTGAGCGAAGCGAGCGGAATGTTTCATGCCACGCGCTAAGAACAAAAATGACACAAGCGAAGCTAGCACAACATTTCATCATATTGGAATGGAATATGTCGTTACTTTAGCAAAGCGATCGTAAGTTTTTACGCTGTTTGAGAGGCACGTAATGTCATAAGTCGTAATTTGTATTTTTATTGCAGGGTACGAAACGTCGAGTGTTCGTCATTGAAACCATGGGAGGCTACTGCGGCTACTTGGCTACTCTGGCAGGTAAAAATCAATCCTTGAAGATTTCCCTTAGAGAAGTCACAAAAGTTCATAAGAAATAATCAATTTCATTTGTTATATTTATCAGGGCTGGCCGGAGGCGCGGACGCTGCCTACATCTACGAAGAAAAGTTCTCCATCAAGGATTTACAACAAGACGTGTACCACATGGCGTCTAAGATGACCGGCGGCATACAGCGCGGTCTCATTCTGCGGAACGAGAAGGCCAACGATAACTACAACACGGAGTTTATCTACCGTCTTTATTCAGAGGAAGGCAAGGGATTGTTCACCGCTAGAAGCAATGTGCTGGGTACGTATTTCAATATAAACTATAAGGCATTTGTAGCAATGTTCAGAGCAAATATGTTACGAGGTACGAGACCAAACAGATGGGCCGTTTGGTGTTTAAGATCTTGAAACTTCACTAGATAGGATCCAAGTACAATATACCGGAGGCGTCCGTTTTCTGCGTAGTGAGAATGACAATAAGGCGGTTAGCACGGTGTAACTCGTTCCGTCGTGTACGGCGGATAATTATATCACGCTCGCTCCAGCAGAATCTGCTCGCATTGTGTGCAACGCCTTTACAACGTTATAGCATGTTAAGGCGTGGCTCCTGCTCTTATACATTACACAAAACATACGGGGGGAAAGGTTTCTCAAACATTTGTGTTTCCCCTCTACCCCGCGCGGGAGTGTTTTGTGTAATGTTTGAGAGCAAGAGTCACGACTTTATAGCTTCAATATCGAGTGTATGTTGAATTTCCTGTTTTTCCCAGGTCACATGCAGCAGGGTGGGTCCCCGACGCCCTTCGACCGCAACATGGGCACCAAGATGGCCGCCAAGTGCCTGCACTGGCTGGTGGAGAGCATCCAGCGCGGCCCGGCCTCCGGGCCCGACTCCGCCTGCCTGCTCGGCGTCGTTAAGCGACAGTACAAGTTCACGCCGCTAGAGGACCTCAAGGCGCAGACTAACTTCGCGTGAGTACATAGGCATATATTTGGGTGAAATTGTTCCAGCATATGGAGCTGATCATCCGTCTGCGTGTATCGCAACCGTCCCACCAAGAAGAGTACATAGGCATTAAAACAAGTTTAAAAGACGAACCCCACACACCTCACCTGAGCGTTGAAATCTCCTAACAGTAATAGGCCCTATCTAAGCCCAGATACTGCATATGCAGCTTAGCAAATGCTAAGTATTTTTGTCTGCTTTTTTACAGGCATTTCCTCCCGGGTATGCTGTAAAAACCAGCTACGGGATCCGAGGTATTCAGTATATTGCAATTTAGGCGATGGGCTGACAACCTGTCACATACAGCAATGTACCTACAAATATGTCTTAAATAACCCTCAAAACTTTGTCAGACGTGGCGAAACGACCTTTGTTTTGGTCGTTTACGCTCTGCCTACCCCATTAGGGATAAAGGCGTGATTATATGTATGTATGTATGTATTTTTACAGGCAAAGAATTCCGAAGCAGCAGTGGTGGATGAAGCTGCGTCCCCTGCTCCGTATCCTGGCGAAGCACGACTCTACGTACGAGGAGGAGGGCATGTACATGACGGTGGAACAAGGCGAGTTGGACTCTGAAAACGTCATCTAAATACTCATATCTGTGGGCAATATAACTCATTGTAATCTGTGGGAATCTGGATGTTGCCAGCACCAAAATTTACCCGCGATTAGGCGTTTGATCACGCGTTTAGGATGTATTCGCATTTTTAGGAGATTAGTAGAATTTCAGTGTTTTTAATGAAATGTTCATGGTTATTACAAAGACAATCGGCTATTTGTATTTAATGTTATGAGATATGCTTATGTAGACAAGATATTAGAAACATGACAGTAATTTGTAGTTCTATGCAAGATGTATGAGATGTTCAAATCAAGATACTTGACATAACATTTTATTGTTATTTTACAAACAGCCACCAGCCATATAAGATACTTATTTTCATATTTACAGGCTAACTAGAACCAATTAGCTTTTTATATTTTAAATGATATGAATGTCAGATAAAGTAGATTTACAGAATAATACAATAATCTATGGCTGTGGAGCGACTGTGTAATATTTATTAGTTGTTTACTGTTTTGGTATTCATTTAACTTATTGTAGAACAATTTATTTATTATTATATTTATTTTTGAACCCGTCTGTATATTCGTAAGCAATCGTGCTATATTTTAGGAATATTCTGAACTGTTTTTGGCCATTAAAAAATCTAAGATCTAAATATTTTAAGTGTAAGCTTTTTTATTAGAAAATATTAAGTGAAATCGTAATCAAAAATGTTATCTTTAAAAATTAAGTTTAGATATCAGTATTTTTATGAGATGGAAGTTTAAAATGTAACTGAATTTTTTGACAAGGAGATTATTATATTACTTAGGTATTTGGTTGTTTTAATGTATTATAGTTACATTATCAATCACAAATTATTCGACAGCAAATAATATAAATCTGTTTTTATTTATAACTATGATTTATAAAATGTATAAAAATCTTGTACCAACTTACTCCTGCGTTTTATCTTTCCTTTTTATTTTACTTACTATTTTGAAACAAAAAACATCTTATCTACCCACTTCTCCAATCGATAGATAGATATAATAGATCCCGGCAAATACATACATACATATAATCACGCCTTTATCCCTAATGGTGTAGGCCTCTGCAAACGACCTAAAAAAAAAGGTCGTTTCGCCACGTCTGAAAAAGTTTTGAGGCCTATTCAAGACAGATTTGCAGTTATTTTGCTTTTTTTAGTTAGTTTTTTTTATTTTGGTTGTCAGCCTACATTGCAATATACTGAAAGCCTCGGATCCCTTAGCTGACTTTTACAGCATGCCTCCCGGCAAATAAAACAATCATTTTTTTAAAAATAGAGAATAATTTTTCCCTACTGCCGGAAGGAACTATAGTGGCTCAAAGAATAAAAACTTGTAAGTTAAGGCGAGTCTCCTACCGATGTTTCGAGACAAAATATTGCAAAAATAAAAACAGGAACAAAATATTGTTTGATTTGTCTGCGTAGGAAATTGTGAAGAAGCCATCATGAGTTTTGACGAGGAAGACGTGACGAGCAATCGCAAATGCAGTTTCATGGAGAATCCGACAACCTAGTAACAAAGCTATTACTCCTATAGCATTTTTTTTATTCTCTCTATTACTTCGGCTCTGCATATCCCAAATGACGAGTTATTCGCAGAAAACGAAAGAATAAAAATATCTTTATTAAAATCAATTTTACTACCGACTCAATTAATGTAAAACAATGCTAATTATAGCTTATATCCCTGTCTTAGAGGTACCATAGAGAAGGGCTTTTGGGAAATGCATAAGTCCCTCTCTTATTCTGTCTCTGTTATGTTAAATTCCTGGCAGGGGTATAACTACAAAAAGATAACTTCGAAAATCCATGCAAAAAACGCTTAGCCACGGATCGCGCCCGCTTGGATGAAACATGCCCTTCCCCTATCTACCACGCGCGTTTGTTTCTCGGAAAAGTCGGAAAACAAAACTTTTGTTTCGATCTACATATCTGTGTACAGCCACGCCCCTTTGTTTTTCCAATCTTTCCTCTATGTTTATTTTTTCGGGGCAGGAGTCACAGCTTTACTGGTGTTTGCTCAACTACAAGTCTGAGAATCACCTTATCTCTGAGTACAGTCTAACTATAAAACAAACAACTTATGTTAAAAAATCGATTAGCTCTTCGATTATTTTAACAATAAAACGAACGTGCTGTGTGACGTAGCATTTGAACCATAGAAAAAAACATATCCGGTTTCTAAAAATTTCATATCTTTTATAACAATTTCATAAAAAACATTAATAAAATTAAATGGCTCTAAACAAAATATAAATATTAATAATTTATTGTTATAGATTTTATTGCATTCCTAATTTTATAACAATTAAGAATAAAAGAGTATGAAATTTGTTAGTTCCGAGTGCCAACACAACCAAACAATGGTTGACGTTTCATCGCGTAGCAAGTGAAAGTTGTCACGTCGGTCGTAGTACTGTCAGAAAATATTTTTTCCAAGTTATTGTTCATATTAGTTACAAATTGGTAAGGAATTGTGATATAACTGTGAGAATTGCAACAGTTTCTTGAATTCTAAGTGAAGATATACGACAAAGACTGTTTGTTCTGTGCTTTTACAGGTAGAGGTTACTGCCGGGAAAATGGGTGTAAAACCTGCAATTGGAAGAAAAACTAACAAGAACCCACCTATTTTTAGTCACGAATTTGTGATCCAGAATCATGCGGATATTGTATCATGTGTGGTTATGGTTTTCTTGGTCGGATTGATGGTACAGGTACGTTTTCGTGAGGTGCCACGTAAGCCGAAAAAATGTATGTATTCCGCTATATTTCCTATTTTAACAATTTTTTGCTGGATTTTTGCAGTCGACTAGCCCCATTGCGAGTTTATTCATCAGTCTCCATCACAATGTCAGCGGAGTGGAGCCATCAAGAGAGCTTCCGAAGGGTGAGCCCTTCACATATGAAGCTGGCTGGAAGGACCTGTGTGCGGTGTTCTTCTACTCACTCGTCTGTATCGTCATGCACGCTATCCTACAAGAATACTTCTTGGACGTGAGTACTAAGCTTGTAACAGCTGTTACTTACAGTTTCCTATAGTTAAACATTACCATAAACAAATTTGAATGTTGAACTGTGATATTATTATGTTGTGAGTTTGCCGGAGCTACTCCGCTCGAATTTGCATTGGATAGTTTCTACTTTGCATAGATTCCAACTGAAGTACACAAATCAAAATGTTTGTTCTTTTAGAAAATCTCCAAGAAATTCCACTTGTCGAAGTCAAGGCTAAGTGCTCTGAATGAGTCCGGACAGCTTGTGATATTCCACCTTGTGACTTTCTTATGGGGAGGAGATGCCATCCTGAGGGAAGGTTTCATCTTCAACATCTCATCTCTATGGGACGGTAAGTCTATATTATCTTCTTACAAATCTCTAAAGAATGAGTTATACTAAACTAAACCATTCCAGTGTATTCAGAATAATCAATGCATGCAATATTTAAATATTAATTTTGTTTTTATTACAATAGTTTTCCAAAATATTTTAACATATTTGTTCTTGGAAGTGTGAAGCATTTTATTCAACTTGTTATGCTCCAAATCTGTTATCCTCTTTACTAGTCTAGAATTCTAATTTATCATAATAATATGCCAAAATATTTTGCAGTAATATACTTCTGTAGTTAAAATATTTATTAGCCTACTTAAATAATGAAACTCATTAAACTTTCATGTTTAGCTTGTATTTCAGTAGCATGAACTTTTTTGTTAATAAATCCCTTATCTCAAATACATGCCTAAACTAAACATATTTCATAATCAATCATAACATCATGACATAATTCTGTTATCAAGACTTCACTTACTAATCCAATGTTTTCATGATAGAAAATGGCTCTTATATTATTATAATGCATTTTTTTTTCATTAGGATAGTTGTAAATAAGATTTTGATAACTAAATGTAAAATAAATACATACTAGAATTATAGTAAAAATAAAAAAAAAACACTTCTATTTATTATTTTGTTGCATTTCAAATTGGAATGTCCTTGAATTCTTTTATCATTTCCAAGTTTTATTCTTAGGCTACCCTGCTCACCCAATGAGCTTCCTGCTCAAGCTGTGGTGGATCGTTCAAGCTGCATACTGGCTGCACACGGTTCCCGAGCTCTACTTCCAGAGGATCAAGAAGGATGAATGGGCTGCTCGCATCAGACACGCCGCTGCTGCATTCGCTTTCGTCGCTGCTGCATACGGTTTTAAGTAAGCAGTACTATATTTTACTAGGTTAGAGCTTGGTAGGGTAGAGCTTGCATCAAATTCAAGACTGAAACAAAATCCCCCCTGAACATTTAGGAATAATCAAACATTTAGGAATAATCAGGATTTTTATGAGGACATACAAACATTGAATCAATACGTAACGCGAGCGAAGCTTGCTTTACTTTACACCTCGCGTAAATTTAATCAATATGCAATGCGAGCGAAGCTACAACTCACGAAAATTTTATCAATACGTAACTTGAGTGAAGTGAGCTCTACAGTGTAGAGCCTCCTACTCCTCACGAAAATACGTTGCGCGAGCGAAGCTAGCTCTACATATACATCACGAAAGTTGAATCAATATGACCATGACATAAGGCAGTCAATATTTTATGCGAGCTTTGCGATGGCCCCATCATACCAGTCTTACGACTACTGTTTTTTTTAAAGAGGTTGTGTTATTTTAATCAGGACAAAATACCAATCTAACCGGGACGCCAGAACCAATAACTGAATGTATGGTAACCCTAGTGAAATATAGAGATTTTTGCCAGTGAAATATTGCGTAGATTGAAAGCAGCAGGTATAATATAATAGTCCAAAAACTTATTGTAATCCAATATTTTTAAACTTCTTTTTGTATTATAACATGTTTGCATTGGTATAGCGTTGATTTGAGCCCCTCACTTGTTAATATGTTTTAAAGCAATAAAATGTAAGTTAGTTGGTGCAGGGAGGTAATTCAAACTCAAATCCATTGATCAATGACTCTTCGACTCGATTCTTATCAAAACTATCTAAACTATCATTTATATTTGTGCGATCTTACTAATTGGATTGGTTATATATAGGACACTATGTGATCAGTTTTTATAGGAACGCTCTAATCTCTTCCATCAGATTGCAACTGATTGCGACAATATTTGGAAAATAAACCCAAAACAACGAGATCTAGGCTTCTCTTAAAGATAAGACCTTCGCAATATTTATATAGGAATGTCTCAGAAGTCATGTTTTTTATAAGTGTAATATTCCTAAAAAAATACGGTAAGAGAAGCCTAGATGCCCGCTTAGTCCGTTGTCTTGAACTTATTTCCCAAAAAGTTACGCAATTAGTTGCGATTTAACGAGAGGAGTATTGTAGTGTTTGTATATAAAACCATTCGCGAACTGTCTTTTTAACTTTTCTCTTTTCCAACCCATTGCGACAATTTTTGGAAAATAAGCTGAGATCTAGCTAGGTTTCTCTTGAAATATGATCTCCGCAATATTTATAGAGGAATGTCTTGGGGATCATATCTTTTTACAAGTGTATTATTTTTAGGAAGTAAGGTAAAAGAAGAGAGAAGCCTAGATGTCCGCCAAGCCCGTTGTCTTGAGCTCTTTTCCCAAAAACCACGGATCACACCACCGGACATCATCATCACAATATAACTAAGCCAATTGGCTTCAACTTTTAACTTGCTTACTTGTCCATCATTATATATTTTAGAAATAGCACTATTTGTAAAAGCAAATCCTGATATGTTTTCGAGACTTTCGGAGAGAGTAAAACGCAACAGACGCGATAATGACCTGGTGCGGGTGACATTTACTAATACTTATGAGTAAGAGTGTATTATGCATAGCCCCAAATTTTTACAACAAGATACCTAAATAAATTAGAACGCTTCCATATAATTCATTTAAAAATGCTTTGAAAAACTTTTATTAGAAAAATGTATTTATAATTTTTGACTATAACAAATAAATAAGTAATGTACTTTGACATGTTCCTCATTGATTTAGTATTTTAATTTTGATTAGTTATATTGTACTTTTATGGATTTACATTGATTAATTTATTGTTCTTAGATAGGATATATTATGCATGAATGTTCTTTTTTCTTTTTTTAATGAAATTTGTATACTTAACATAAGGTCGGATATAGCGATAAATTTTATATATAAGATCAAATGGTTAACCTATATTCTAAACAAATAAAGGCATTTGAATTTGAACTCCTAAAAGCGTTTGTATGAAAAATGAATAACGAACAGTCCTCTTAATATTTCCTGTTTTGTTCCAGATTCCAGAGGGTGGGAGTGTGTCTGATCGTGCTGCACTCAGTGGCGGAGTTCGTGGCGCACGCCGCGCGGCTCAACAGCATCCTGCGCGGGGAGAAAGAACACTTTATTGACAAATGTAAGACTTTTTACGTCCATGCTGGAGAAAAATGAGGCTGGCACATTCCATGTTTTTCTCTCCCAGCAAGAGAAAAAAAATTGAATGTGCCAGCTGCATTTCTTCCTGGGCATGCTGTAGAAACCAGCTAAGGGTTTCTGTGTATTGCAATTTAGGCGATGGGCTGACAACCTGTCACTACAGCAATATACCTACAAATATATCTTAAATAACCCTCAAAACTTTGTCAGACGTGGCGAAATGATCTTTGTTTTTTAGATAATTTACGGTCTGCTTACCCCATTAAGGATAAAGGCGTGACTATATGTAACGTGAATGTATGTATGTAAGATTTTTCTACACTAGCTATGTTGCCCGCAGTTTTTATGAGTTTTACAGGCATTCATATATTTTCCACCGTAAATTAGTATCATCTTCTTCCATGCTGGACTGGGAGCGAGAGAAAAACATAGAATGTACCAGCTGCATTTCCTCCTGGGCATGCTGTAGAAACCAGCTAAAGGATCTGAGGGTTTCTGTAGTGACAGGATGTCAGCCCATCGCCTAAATTGCAATATACAGAAACCCTCGGATCCCTTAGCTGGTTGGCTGGCTGGTTTTCCAGCATGCTCGAAAGGAAATGTAGCTGGCACATTCCATGTGTTTCTCTCACTCTCAGTCCAGCATGAAAGAATTGCCTCCGTGGTCTAGTGGCTAGTGCCATGGACTCTCGATCCGGAGGTCTGGGTTCGATTCCCAGGGGGGAAACACAAAGTTGATATTTGAGAATTTATCACTTTGTGAAGTTTTCCCCAGTTTGCTTAGGGCATTGCAGGCTGAATCTCCTGATTGTCCGAAAAGAAAACGATTTCGTGCTTCGGAGGGCACGTTAAGCCGTCGGTCCCGTTTGTTGTCTTTGATACTGGTCGTTACTCAAACCATGTCAGAGGCCTGATAGTTGTGCTACTAGGCGGTTTAAAAACTCTGACACTAGGGTTCATCGGGTACATAGACTCGATACCCACACGACAGAAGAAGAAGAAGAAGAATTAATATCATAACATTCTCTGGTAACTTGGTAATTCCTATAAACTTCAGATTAATAATTACTATAAGAAGAAGAAGATGAAAGAATTTTGTATAAATATTTGGATGTATTGCTTGCAGTGGTGAGCACGGTGAACGGCGCGGTGTTCGTGTGCGTGCGCCTGTGCTCGCTGGTGCTGGGCGTGCTCACCTTCTACTTCGGGCTCAATGGCGTCGCCAACATCATCACCAGGGTCGGCGCCCTGTCGGCCCTCGTCTCCTTCCAGGTGAGGCATTACAGGGTTTAGTTATAGGTATTTATAGCATTATTCTGTTTCTCGCGTCCCTCACGCCCTTTTCGTCCTTCGCGTCACTCACGTACGTCCTTCGCGTCCCTTTCCTCCTTCGCGTCCCTCACGCCCTTTTCGTCCTTCGCGTCACTCACGTACGTCCTTCGCGTCCCTTTCCTCCTTCGCGTCCCTCACGCCCTTTTCGTCCTTCGCGTCACTCACGTACGTCCTTCGCGTCCCTTTCCTCCTTCGCGTCCCTTTCCTCCTTCGCGTCCCTCACGCCCCTTTCGCACTTCGCGTCCCTTTCGTAGGTACTTCGCGCCCCCTTACGTCCCTTTCGTCATTGGAATCCCTTTCGTCCTTCGCACAACTCATTCTTTGTCACCTACGGTCTCGCGCCCTGTCATATCTGAATTAGACAGATATAGCCTGACCGGGATTTAAAAACACCTGTCATAGAGGTACCATAGAGGGACTTAAGGGGCATAAGTCCTTCTCTTACTCTTTCTGTCTATGACAGGTCTTTAAATTGAGGTCAGGCTATAGCCATTTTTTTCATTTCATAGATTTAGTTTTGTTTATAAGTTTATGTTTCTGCTCAGGTGTATCTGATGTTCACGTTCATCTCTGAGACGATCAAGCAGCGCCAGGAGTCGCGCGCGGCCGCGCTGGCCCGCCCCAAGCGGGAGAAGAAGGACAAACCCAGGAAAGAGAAATGTGAGTACGATACTAAGCTGTAAATATAGCACATCACATCGACCTTTGGAAAGACAATCGGCACATCATAATAGGCGTGACGACTGGATGGTTAAAAAAAACTTAAAACTGATGGCTAATATTGTGGACCCCATTCATAATTTGAAAAATAAATGCGCATCACGATTTCATAATCGAGTTCAAAAATAAAGTAGTTATTGATTTGAGTAGTCGATATTTACCAAAGCGTGACGTCATTACTAGGTATTTTCATACAAAAAAGCGTTTTCGACAGTTCATTATTGTGACTCCACACGAAGTCAAAATTGATAATATTTTCAATGATTTCATTATTTCCAACTGAAAATTGAATTATAAAATATGTACCAACTTTCTGTCAGCGGCGTCACCCGCTGCTAAAAAAGTTTTACCGTGCGAATGATGTACTTTCCCGTGGTAAAAAGTAATGTAATGTAAACTCAGGGAGAACGTAGCTTTCTAATGGTGAAAGAATTTTTAAAATCGGTCCAGTAGTTTTTGAGTTTATTTGTTACAAACATACACACAAGAATCCAAAGATACAAAAATACAAATATCTCCTTTTTATACTAATTCTTCTTGTCGTGTCGATCGTTTAGGCGTTTTTATATTAATGTCGACCAGTACTCTGCCAAACTATAATAATTAGTATAGATAGAACAAAAGTAGTTTCTAGTTTTAATCTTTACATAAAATATTTTAGGTTTTCTATTCACGTCTAGTATCAAATGGCGGTTTGATCGTGGGACGCCGTCGAGTTGGAAAAAATATGGAGAAGGTGGCCAATTAGTATCCAGAAATGTTAGTCTTCTATATTTTGCTTTATTTGTAATTTCGTGCAATGTCAGGTTAAAATAGCAGCAATCATCCCATATCCGGCATTAGGTTGTAGTACTAGATAAATCCACGGAAACACCAGCAACATTCTCTTTGAAAATTATATCTTGACAAAGCCCAGAGAGAATGACAAATATCTTCCTGTTCAAGGGAAGCATGTATTCACTAGATTTTAGTATTTGCAAACTTTATTTGATTCCCATTAATAATAAACTATCGTTCTTTTTATCAGCAGCAAAGAAAGAAAAAGCTCCAGTAGAAGAATCCGACCTTCCGGAAGTCGACCAGAACACCAACAAGACCCTGCGCCTGCGCAGCGCCAACAAGGCCAAGTGAACACACACACTCATACGTGCGCGTGACGTGCTGCCGACACACACACACACACACCACCACACCGCGCAACTACCAGTAGTCGGACAAAACAGGAACACTTCTTAAATAAGCATCTCTAAACTTTTCTGTACGACTGCCTGCTGACCTTTTACATTTTAACCATTTCCATTTTTAATTTTATTATTAACAAGTTCTAGAGTATTTTATTTAAGTTATTTTAAGCGATCTAGATCTATTTCTAGTGGTAACGTAGGGTCGGCAGCGCCGGGCCGTTTCTCTGCGCCCTCACACTTGTTCCGTGGAGCACAAACTCTAGTGTATGACAATCTGCCCGCATGTATCCTGCGAGGCGAGCATGTGACGTATATTACTGCGTAAGGTAGATAGAAATGAATGTATAAATCAAAACTTGAATGTATAAATGTCTCCCGACTCGATATCCTTGTTTATCATTAGTATTTTGGTATCCGACTGGGCATCTAACTATTTTTAAAAATAACCTACATCCGTTAGACTGCAAAACAATTGTCGTTAAAGAATAGTGGATACAGGGTTGTAAAAATATCTCCTAAAGTGTAAAAAAATGTCTAGGATAAAATGTTGTTTATATTAATATTTGATAAGATTTAAGTACTGTGTTCATACACATTAAACGATGGATTCCATGTTAGTTTCGTGCATTTTAAAAACATTTATTTTTGAAATAGCTTTGAAGAATCAATTCCATTTAAGGTTATATTTTTGTAGGTTGTTCACTTTGACAATTGTGTTCTATTTTTGTAACGTCTGTATTTATTTCAATGTTCGGAGAAATCTGAATCGGTGCTCTTGAGATTTATTTATTGAGAATTGTGTTTGTCTGAGATTTAGCATTAACTCCAAGAATTTTATATTTCAAACCATAATCAAAATTGACTTAATACAATTGGCGTGCCTCTTGAAACGCTGAAATATATAATTATGTTTTAAATTAATATTTTTTCTTCAACTTTTGGAGTTAGTGTGAGTCTTGTTATTTTTATACTATTTGGTAATCTTCCGTTAGTAACATATGGGTTGTTGTAACATGAGATTTTTACTTGATGGCTGTTGTTACGTGTACTCATATCGTATGTGGAGTACTAATGAGTTTTTGAAATTCTTCCTCTAAATGTGAAAATGTGCTCATAAATAAATTGTAATATAATTTTCACGAGAATTGTCAATTTAAAAGCTTGATGTTATTTTTATTTCAAAATAAATTTTGTAAGAATATTATGTTGTTTTAATAAAATCCCAAATATTTATACTGACTTCACACACTAACTACACATACATAACTTGACATTACGTCATAACATGTAATTTTTTTTTAGTATGTGGGTTTTACTGAGATAAATTTATTTTATGAAGTATTGTTCTTTTCTATTTATTCTACAAGACAACATTCAAAGGGCGATAAAATAATACTGCAATGTTCATGACAGTTCTTAGAACGATGTTACTTGTGGCTATGGCTAACTATAGGTACCTATTTGTTAAATATTCGCAAAAGATGTATCAATTAGTTTATAATTATAATAATATTAAGAATTCCTATTCCCTAATTGACTACGAAAACAAGCCAACTCACACAGAAAGTACTGCATTGCTATAGCCAAGTCATACGAAAAATTCGCTTTTGTATAACCAAATGTTCTACTAATGATAAAAAATCAATTTTCCCAAGCACAAAAATCTTCTTCCATGCTGGACTGGGAGAGATAGAAAAACATAGAATGTTCCAGCTGCCCTTCCTCCCGGGCATGCTGTAGAAGTCAGCAAAAGGGATTCGAGGGTTACAGTGTATTGTAATTTAGGCGATGGGCTGACAACTTGTCACTACAGCAATACAAATCATTACAATCTAAAATTTGCCCAAATTTTTTGTCACACGTGGCTAAAGCGCCTGTTACGAGGCGTTTTACGCTCTGCCTATCCCGTAAGGGATAAAGGCGTGATTTTATGTATGTATGCAAAAATGTTAGCTCAAAGAAACATTTTGCCTTCCCCAATTCTCTAACAAATTATCTGATCGAGATTGTCCTCTTGTATGGTGAAATGAGCTTTTTTTCATCGAGGTATTTTTGTGCATTGTGAAATATGCTCATGCTCAGTCAATGAAACTGAAGCACTTTCACGAAGAAAATCCCATGAAAATTGATCAGGACATGAAAAAAAAATGGGTAGCCATTTTTATACAAATTGTTTTATCGCGGTGGTCATATTGTGAACCGGGGGCGGGTGTAAGGGATAACGTCCCGCAAACTGATAGGGGTTGCATTCAATAAAACTGGTTGGTTACATTCAATAATATTGAACAACTTTCATCAGGAAATTCCTTCAAGAGATAAAATAAATGACCTTCCCACACAAAATGACCACCTGGATCAGATGATTTGTATGGAAAAGCAGATATATTTTTTTCACTTCCTGAAAAGAATACTGATAGTTTTACTGTTTCGTTGACTGAGCAACCTCTATCAATTGCGCGACACTGTCCCTTACAGCCCTATGTTTTGTATAGTGAAGTATTTTTTTTTCAATGCTGGTTCTGATAGAAAAGAATCCGTGCATCGAAGGTCACGTCAGTTATTACTATGCACCTACTACTTACTATACCGAGTGTAAGGGACAGCATCCCACAAACTGATGGGGCTGCTCAGTTAACGAAACTGAACAACCTTCACCAGGAAATTCTTTCAGCTGATGAATATATTTTTAACTTTACCATACAAAATGACCACCTCGATCAGACAGTTTGTAAGGAAAAGTAAAATTTATGTTCATTGCTTTAAAGAATTTCCTGGTGATGGTTGCTCTATTTCGTTATGTACTAATTCACGCAAGACATGTAAATGTACTTTTGGGGTAGGCAGTAGCTTCAACGACTTCATCGTTATCACCACGTCTGATAGTTTCCCAGGTCAATTTAGAGAAAACGATTTCTTGAGTATGGCTAGGACGAGAAGCAGCTGAAACATTCTATGTTTTTCTCTTGCTCCACGTGTACCATGGAAGCATGTAAGTACACGTTTACTCAATTTTTAGAAAACTATTTTTGTAATACCTAAAACTACGGTTTTACTTTTTACAAGTGCTTGTTACGTCGAAACAAATCAATTAAGTGTGGCAAACAAATCAACCTAGGATGTTAACAGAATGTAAAAAAACTCTTGTGGGGTAAAAACTGTTTAAAAATAAAGCATTTGAAAAAAAAAGTAAAAATGCTTATTTATTCGATTAATAAAAAAAATTCGAACCCTGTGACTTAGAATTAGGGTACAATACTTATTTAATGACTGATTCTAGTAGGAAGTGATTGATATGTTGAACCATAACCCGAGGGTGTCAGACAGGCACACTTGGGAAAAAATAAATATCGGGGCAATCAAGTACCACTTTTTCATTTTTCGCTTATATATATCGAAAATGATGCGTTTTAAGAGAAAACTTGCAATGACCAATCAATAGCTTATAAAATTCTGTACAAAATCGTAGTACAAGTTTTTCTGCTCGGGCCATACCGCTCCGATATTTAATTTTCCCTGAGGGTGCCAGTCCTTCGGATTAGGGTTAAACATATCCAACAGTACTAGAGTCAGTCATTTCTGTTGTACCCTAATCTAAGTAAAAATCGATGATTATAGAGCGTCTCTGGGACATATAGCGCTAGAAGTCGGTATTTCAAAGTATGTGCTAAGCTGCGGTAATAGTTAGAAGCCCGTTTCGAAACGAGACATTTTGTTCTAATTACGTACCTAGTCGTCTTACGAAACGGATTGATATTTCATATCGAAGTCGAACTGGCTACGAAATGGACCCAATTTATCTCTCCAGAGATTAACCTACACCTACGAATTATAATAATAAGTAATAGTCCTCTCACCGATTTTCGGTGATGGTGGCCAATCTCTCAGAGATAAGCCAACTGCGCAGGACTAGTTTTTAGTGTCTAGGTGTTTGCGCAACATACAAGTGCACTCTCTATTCCTTCAATCTCTTATTCTGATCGGACAGATTGACTGAAAGAAATCAGACGCAGGACCGTACCGATTATTTACATGTGACAGCATGGATCATCTTATTTTTCGGACAATCAGATGATCAGCCTGCAATGTCCTAACCAGACTAGAAACAACAACATAAAGTCATTGTCCCCCGCCGGGAATCGAACTCGGGACCTCAGGGTCGTGAGCCCATGGCTCAGACCGCTAGACCACGGAGGTACCCTGTATGACGAACTCTGACAGATCGGCCAGAGTGCGTCATACTAGTAGTATATAGTACATGTGTTAGTATCTATCTATTTACATAACCATAGCATAACCAATAATTCATTTTATCAGGCATATCCGACAATTCGTCGTGATTTATATTTTAATCGAATTCTTTGAACTGCGGTGACCTATTGACATGAACGATAAGTGTTCAGTATAAATAAGTACAAATGAAGTTAGGGAATCACTCTCGGTCTCAAAATTTATTTAAAACCACAAATAAAATCATGAGGGTGGTAGCCATCGCATTTTTCCTTTTCGTCATGGCGGTGAAACGTAAGTAAAGTAAGGTGTTGTGCGTGCCATAGCTTATGGGGTGTTTTAGAAACGATAAAGTACTTATCACGTAAAAAAGTATTTTAATATTTCAACTCAAAAAAGAAATATCTTTCCCATACAAAATACTTCGGTCACAATTTTTTTTGGTGTAGTTTTTTTTTCAATATATTGAAAGTATTGAAACACCCCCTAAGCTATGGGACTCAATAAAAATGAACACCCTATAGAATTTAATTTTGATAGTAGGTATTTAAAATGGTACGTAGAGTTACTGATATACGAAATAACCTCATTCCATAAATTAGGCACCACTATAGTCCAAGTCTAAGACGGACGTAATACCTATTAGATGGAACAGAACATGCACTTTTACCATCATGTGGACAAATTGGTAATTTCGGTACTTATTCAGAAGATGATAGCTTTTCCCGAGGACGACCGTTATTCAGACGTGCGCGCCGATGCGCCAGCGCATTCGATGTCTAGATATAAAGCTGCGGTTGTGTGCGGTAGAGCCAGTTCTTTCTCAGCACCAGTGTAGGTTCGACGTCGTCATGCGTACGCTCATCGTTTTAGCCGCGGTCCTGGTCGCCGCTTCGGCAGGTTAGTGGCCCCTACTTTTTACCGCCATCTGACTCAACCACTTTTTCTGATTCGCCTCTTGCTATTATCGATTGGTTTCAGTTAAGATCCCACTTAAGTTTTGTTCTATTTGATTGCATTCTGCGATAGTCATACTACTGTGGAGTCCACAATTACCGGACTTCAAAGAAGGCATTTTGTTGTTTTGTTTACTTTTCTCATTAACATCATTTTACGGTCAGGCCTTCTTCCCGCAAGAATGTACCTAAGCTTCTCAAGTATGCGTCTGCTTTTTACCTTTCGTCGAGAATTCAATGGAGCTTGTTGAACTCCTCGAATAGCCCTCGATGCAAATTTCTTGAGCGTTTTCATACAAAAGACATCAACGCGAGACTTTTTATTTCTTTCGCGAAACACTGCTGCAGGTTTCGTTTTTTTGCCAAATATCTCCCCACACAGGAAGTAAGATTTAAATACTTTATTCGTTATCCTACTATGAATTAACTAATCAACATATGACTTCACCAAATCCATTGATCGATCACAAATCAAAGAGTCACGATATCCTAAGGTCGTAGTTTACAATGAATTTTCTGCTTTAATCCGTTGAGTTGTGAGTATAAATATCATTAAGAACCGCTTGTTATCCGGAGATGTGCACGATGATGATCTCAACCTTGTCTGAGCAACACTAATACCTCTTCCTTAGTAAATCGTGCCCTTTTTTACTGCATTTTTTATTGTAGCCGGTTAATAACGCGTTTAGTTTATTTTAGGTGTTTGAATTGTTTTGATCCAATAGTGGGTCTAGTTGTGGTGTGCTGCTATCGAACAGCTATGGATGGGGCTCAGCGTAGTAGTATAATGGTTAGGATGTTGAAGTACCCAATTAATTTACCAGTAAAATACTCATTACAATAAATACCGGGAGTAAAAAAAAACTACTCGCCATATTCTAAGATGTCAATCTACATGACACTGAATATCTTTACCCGAGGAACATAGGTCGAAATATGAAATTGGAATTTGGCCCTCCCATACAAATTGTAAAAAGACTCGATGCACTGTCTCAAATTATATTTGAGGGCCAATTTTATTTTGGGAAAGTTGTTCAGTTCCATGGGTAGAATCACAACCTAAAATATGGCCAATTTTTTTACACACAGTATTTGTAAAATATTAGAGAATCCCGATCAGCTGGCCACTCGCATATTAACTACGTAGAAGATTTTAAGAGGAATTCATTCTTATCCTGGCTTTTCATCACAAAAAAATCGTAGATAGGTGGAGAGTCTAGTCCAGCCTAGTCTAATTCTAATAGACTATTTAGTTAGTTGATTGAATTCTCTGATTATAGAGTTAGACAGGAAGACCATTGCCCGTTTGTTGCTTTAAGTGTATCGTATAGATATAAGGTGACAGACTGGTAACTTTTACTGAAAATCCGAAAATCTGAAAATATAAAACTACTGAACCAGGGTACTTAATTCGAAAATATCTTGATTGATTTGAATGCACTTACTTTACTAATACTTCAACTGTCTATTTCCAGCGGGTCAATTCTACGTGCCCCGCGCGTACTACACCATTGACTCGGCAGGCCACGAGTCTCTCCCGGTGCCCTTGGCTCGTCTCCGCAGGTCTTACCAGCCCCAGCAGTACCCGTACCCTTCACCTCAACCTCAGCCATACCCCGGCAGCTGTAAGTTCCCCACTTGTTGTAAGTTTCCTACTTGTTGTTTTTTGTTTTTTCCACAGGGTGAAACGGATAAATCTCAGGTACTTCAAATGCATGTGAACAAATAGTTAATACCTTTCCTTAGCATCATCATTATGTTAAAATATGAAGGTACACTACGTACTTATAGCTCTACCAAAATGAAATTATCGTAGTCTCCATCAACTTCAGGACTCTCGTGAAACGAAAAGACATTCCAAGGATCCTTCGATTGCGTATGAACAAACACTTAACTTTCCTCAGCATCATTATATGATAAAATACGTAGGGCTTAGGTATAGCTCTACTATAATGAAATTATCGTTCATTGACCATCAACTTCAGGACCCTAAAAACATATAATAGTAAAATAAAAGGCCTCTGAACTCTGACACACAAGTGAGTCCTAAATATATCGTAACTAAGTATTTTATTTATTTTAAGTATTTCCTGACGTATTTACAGATTACTCTTTACCTGGTAAGTTTTTAATCCATCTATTCACATACCGCATAATAATAATCTATTCAAAATTCATGTTGTTGAAAATATCTTATAAGATTTTGTGTAATGGACAGTGCGGCATGCGTGCATTGCATGCAAGTAGTATACAAGAAATAGTACAATGGTACAATATATTTTACTATGACTACTATATTTGAAACATATTTTAACTGAATGACCGCATCCCCATGATATCGCTGAGTAGGTATATACTACGAACTACTATAGTAGTATCGTTTATCAACGCATCGTATCAAATTAAAAATAGCTTGCATCAATTACACAAAAGTTCGTGATATAACCAAATTATTGCAGGAAATCAATTTATTCGCATGAATAGGCGTCACGTTTTACTATTTATAATTATTTTCTAAAATATGTTTTCAAGATCGTCTTGAATTTGAAAACATACAGGCATAATAACATTACATCACCGACATAAACAGAATGTAGAGACAGATACTATGAGACAGCTTTTGCATTTCAAACAAGCCTTTACTTTGGAATGCATTACCAATGTTCGCCTGGGAAATGGACTGACACGGCCATTTTGCATTTATATGGAGCACAGGAGCACCGTTACTATGGCACTAGTTTCTCGCAAACTGACAGTGAAAGACAGTTCTAATGGAATTTACGGTCCGGCCGGTCAGTAAAAGGCTTTAATATCTGTTAAACATAATTTGCCAAGCAAGGCAAGTATGGCAATTACTCTCCCCAACGGGGAAGGCTACGTCCAAAAGTAGACTGTTGTAGCTGATGAAGTATCGATATTATAGTCGAATCATTTTGTAAATGCCTAACCCTATTTGTGATTACAAGTTACCGAGAGTTATTTCTTGGCACGTAAGGCCACGACGTGGCTGGTTGAAAATGTCCCCGTCCACTTTGAATAGAATTCACCTTCATTCCATAGAATTACGGGTATCTTCATATTCAAGTGCTCTGCTTATGTTCTGTAGACCGTACTTACAATTTCATGTGTAGAACACGTCTCAGGCCGGTCAGCTAACGGTCAACTTCCGTGCTGCAAAAAATGCCCCAATAGATAACAACTCTTCAAGTTCAAAATACCAAAAAAAAGTGTACCGTTTTGGTGCTCAGATGCTCTGTATACTATTGACATGGTTATTAACTAGTTATGATTAGCTCCGGGCATTTTATAGGCCTCGCACCGTAAGATGTACGGTACCATGTCGTGGGTAGTAGGTAGACATATCTATGTTATGATTGATATAAAATTTATGATTGATTTGCATTAAATTCATCTAAGTATACGGGGTGTAAGGGACAGCATCCCACAAACTGACAGTGGTTGCTGATCAACCTGGGGAACAACTTTCACTAGGAAATTCTTTCAGAAAGTATTTTTTCTTTTGTCTTTTTATACAAAATGTCCGCCTCTATCAGATAATTTGGAAAAGCGAAACTTTTTCACTTCCTGAAAGAATTTCTTGGTGAAAGTTGTTCAGTGTCGTTGACTGAGCAACCCTTATCAGTTTGTAGAATGCTGTCCCACATGTAAAATATTATTTCGCAAATTTAGTTTGACACGACCATCCGTATTTTCTTAAATTCCAGGAGGATCCGCTAGTGCAAATGCAAACAGTAACTCATTGGCTAATGCAATCGCAAGCGCATGGGCTAATGGGGCTCGGGGTTCTTATTTTTTTAATTTTTTTTTCATGTTTTTTTACCTTTGTTTTTCTGTTTTTGTGTGTTTTTGTACCTTTTGTATATATATACCTATTTATATGTAAATCTTTATGAAGCTCTATATTTTTGCTATTTTCTAAAACTACTTTTTATCTTAGTTTGTGTGTGCTCTCTAACATTTTTTTCTGATTTCGTGTAATTTACGTATAGTATGTACTTGATAAATACACAGATATAGTTCTTAATATGACCTAACTTTAATATGTTTTCTAATTTCAGGGACTACTGCTAACGCAAACGCTTGGGCTAATGCGAACACCGGAAGCTGGTCCCCTCCATACCCAGGCAGCGTCGGCTCTGCTGGTCCTGGGTAAATACCATCCTTTTTTATACGGCATGTGTGCTATGACGGGTCAGGACCCGTGTTTTTGAATCGCTCGAACTCCAATGCGCATAATAAAGAGTAACTTTCCCATGCGATTTTTTTATGTTAGTCTTTCGTATGCGAATTCGATTCTAATGATTCGAAAATACAGCTCCTAATCTGGAAATGAGGGTAAGTAAGGCAGTAGACAAACGGCTGTTGTCGACGAATTGTTAACTAAGCAAACATACGGATTAACTAAACTAACTAGAGAGTGAGACATATCTAGGTTATTTCATGTATTTTGCTGTAGATATTTTATTTACAGTCACTGTTTCAATTCAGTGCGTGCGCATTTCACTATTAATTCGCTATAAAGAACGACTACCGACTGAAAATCAGAAGTATACGAATTGCGGGTACTGCTCAAATGGTGTAGTTTCCTGGATAAGCTTTATTATTTATTACAAACCAAGTACATGCAAATTTAAAAAAATTGCTGAAAATCAATGAAAAACGCTGATTCTGAGCTCGACTCTCCATTACCTTAGAAAGCATCTTGAAACCCTTCAGCAAGTTGTTTCATTATTTAGGTTCTTAAGGCTTCACTTATCAACTTTCACGCGAAATCTTTAACTTACCTCCCTATGTTGAATCATTTACAGCTTTGCCAGTAAAACGGAGTCGTTTTTTGGTCGCTGAAGAGCTTGGACGAGCGTCTCCTTTTGCGATAAATTACGTCGTCAATTGAAATTCTTATTAAAGTTTATCAAATATATCGAAATTGGCGTTGAATTTTATTTTGTTCTTCGATGTTCCCGAAAATAAAAGTACCTAAATGGATAAAATATATCAATTACAATAACTATTGTAACTAACTAGTTGCCATAGTTTGAATAGAGTGTTAAATTGAAAAACTGAAGAGTATAGAGGTATAGTAGATGTTTCTATGTCTAGTGTCTGAAATGATACTATATTACTATCGATACTGAAGAATCATGAAACTTCCTTTGGTAGAGACGAACATCAACTCACGTAGAACCCTGTTACACCGGCAAGAGAAGAAAAACTGTGTGAGTGTGCATAATTGAAATACAGCTAGGTACGATAACAAAGCCTCTAGTATCTTAGTAATGTCTCTAGTATCTTTGTTCATACGATACGCACTTTGGTAGGAAGAGAGATAGTCATAAACACTAAAGAAATAAGTAAAGACATGGTCAGAATCAACTTTTTAAGTACGGTTATAAAAATGGCATATAACTAGCTGGCTTTGTATGGTTAAGCCCGTTTCGGAACTACATCTGAAATAATATTTAGTTCAAATCCATAGTTTAAATAGGAAAACTTCTCAATAACTTTATAAGGGTGACATTTTACTAATTATCGACACTATTTTGACGTAGGTTAATTGAGAAAAGATAATTTGCTGAAAAGTTACTTTTTATCACCAGCACGTATTTACTTATTCAGGCTATTGATGTAGTTACTACACACAAGCAATTTACTTAAAGCGGTGTGTGGTTGCATCTCTTATAAGAACGATAATAAAATCCATCTTACGGTACAATCATTGGGTATCTTTACTCAAACGATAGGCACTTTGCTAGGAAGAGAGAAGTCAACAAAAGTAAAGAAATTAGGAGAGAGTCTTGGTCAGAATCAACTTTTTAAAACATAGTTAAAAGATTACGTGTTACACATAGCTGGTAGGAATGTGTGTAGGTAAAGTCCGTCTCGGAACTAAGTAGGGAATCTGGAATGATAGTTCCAAATCATGGCTGTTATGAGAAAACTTTACAATAGTTTGATTATATAATAAAACTCTATACTTCCATGCTGGCCTGGGCGCGAGAGAAAAACATAGAATGTGCTAACTGCATGTTCTCCCGAGCTTGCTGTAAAAACCAGCTAAAGGATCCGAGGGTTTCAGTATATTGCAACTTAGGCGATGGACTGAAAACCTGTCACTACAGCAATATACCTACAAATCTTTCTTAAATAACCCTCAAACAATATTTTGTCAGACGTGGCGGAACGTCCTTTGGTTAGGTCGTTTACGCTCTGCCTATCGAATTAGGGATGCAGGCGTAGTTATGTGTAAATGTATGTACATAATAATAACATACAAAATCAATGATCGTCCGTTCTATGTGCTATTAAGGGTATTCTGTTCAATTAACTAAACAATTGGTATAGTACATATAATCCTTGAGAACAGGAGCCCGATGGTGTAGTGGATAGGGCCGCTGCCTGCTGAGCGGGAGGTCGTGGTTCGAATCCCACCACGTACCAATGTGTTTTTCGGTTTTCGAATTTCATTTTATATATATATATACGTTTATTCGGCGCTTTTTCCGTGCTTCGGAAGGCACGTTAAGCCGTTGGTCCCGGTTAATATCGTTTAATACCGTAGATATTAGTCGTCAAGCCATATCAGAGGCCAGTGCTAAGCATTGGCGGCTTGAAAACTCTGACCTAATCTAGGATTGGGTCTGGTTTGGGTTGCGGAGGTCAGATGGCAGTCGCTCTGTGTAAAAACAAGGACCCTCGTTCAATCCCCTTGATTAGGTAGCCGACCCCGTGATATACGGGATAAGGCTAGGAAGATGATGATATAATCCTTGAGAAAAATTGTTTATAACGAGCAGAAAATTAAATAGGTAACTGGTGAAAAGTCATCTAGGTAGGTATAGATGAAACAAACTCAATAATTTTCTAGGACTGAGTGATATTTTATGGGTGTTTCAGTGTCTGTCCATCGTTTAACCTAATGTTGGGCTGTGTTTTTGTTTTAATTGTGTGTGTTTATTGTTGCATTTTTTTGACGTAATGCAAAACCTCTCGTCGGATAAGTCAGGCCATAACATTGAAGAACTTTTACGTATTTTTTTATGGATTGGTTTTCAAATCCGTTGGCAAAGTTCAGAGAATACTGAGATAGACCACCCACCCATCACTGTCTTTGAAGATTTTGTTTGAATAAAGGATGACCTATATATGAGAGGTTTTTCGTTATTTCCCTGTATGTGTGTGTCAAAGATATTGGATAAAAAACTTTAATTTTAAAATAACCCTTATTGTGTGTGAAAATTATGTTGTTTTAATGTAACTAACTTACTTTGTTTGTTCGTAGGCGTTCCGGGTAGAGAGGGCGGCTCGGCGTACTAACTAGGCGAGGTTTGGGTTCATCCATCGACTCATTTTCCATCAGTTGCACGCTGCGCGCGCGACGGCCGCCTTGCCTGCGCCCGCGCACCCCGTGTAACTGCCGGAAGATATTAATTTAGTCATAACTTATTAACACTAGACTAATAAAGGAATGTAATTTAGTTTTGTGTTTCATTGGTCATAAAATACAAAACTTTATTGATGAAGCTGGGAAATTAACTACACTATTGGATGATAAAAACTTACCACTACTGTCCAGTAGTGTAAATAAGATAAAGTCGGTCATTTAATGGAGCATTGTTATCTGCAGTGTATAAATTTAAAACTTTATTATAATGACTTGTGGGATAGTACAATAGTAAAACAAAAGCATTAGTACTATTCATAAAACACACTTTTACGTATTTAGGTACACTAAGGGCAGCAATACACAGGCGTCACTTAGGGAATCCGAGGGACGGAAAAAACCACCATAAAATATATTTTTTTTTTTGATGACGTTTTTTTTTGTGCCTTAGCAATATTTACTAGGTTTTATTATTACTTTCGACCTACACTAGTTTCATTAGAAGAGGAAAAGAAACAACCAAAAATATTTTTTTACTTGATGACCTCGGACGAATTTTTCAGTACCTTAACAAAAGGTCATCAATACGTTTGATTCAAACTAGTTTTATTAGTGGAGGGAAAAAAACACTTATTTTTTTTTATCTGATGACCACCGGCACGCATTTTTTAGCGACTTAACAAAATATACTCAGTTTTATCAATACATTCGACTCACTAGTTTCGTTAGTGGAAGTAAAAAAAACACTCAAAAATATATTCTTTCTGATGACCACCGGGACGAATTATTCAGAGCCTAAACAAAACATACTCAGTTTTATTAATACTTTCGACCTGCACTATTTTTATGAGTGGAGGAAAAATTTATTTAAGAATACTTTTTTATCTGATAACCACTGGGACGAATTTTTCAATGCCTTAACAAAATGTACTCAGTTTTGTCAGTTCTTTCGGCCCACACTAGTTCCATGAGTGAAGGCGAAAAACAACTCTAACCAGACCTTCCGTCGTAGCGATTTGTATGAAATGGGAGCTCTATGGAATAATCGAAAATAAGTACCTAGTCAGATTTTGATGCGCATTGGCAGAGGGCTATCTTCCTGTGTTAGCATCAATCCAATAGTAGTTTCAGTGCTGAAGCTCCTGGGTGCATGGCCCATACATTTCTGCTCATGATCCTTTAATCTTTATTTCTTCCATGTTGGACTGGGAGTGAGAGAAAAACATAGAATGTTCCAGCTACATTTCCTCCTGGGCATGCTATAAAAATAAGTTAAGGGAACCGAGGTTTTCAGTATGTTGCAATTTAGGTGATGGGCTGACAAGTTGTCACTACTGCAACATACCTACAAATCTATCTTAAATAACTCTGAAAACTTTGTCAGACGTGGCGGAGTGACCTTTGGTTAGGTCGTTTACGCTCTGCCTATCATCACTACATAGTATAAAACAAAGTCGCTTTCTCTGGTCCTATATCCCTATGTATGCTTAGATCTTTAAAACTACGCAACGGATTTTGATGCGGTTTCCTTTAATGGATAGAGTGATTCAAGAGAAAGGTTTATATGTATAATACATGCATTAATATAGTAGAGAAACACTGATGATTTCCGTGCGAAGCCGGGGCGGGTCGCTAGTTAGGGATAAAGGCGTGACTATATGTATGTATCCTTTAATCACTTTTGTAAAATAGGAAAAACCAAACATTTATGGAAAGTAAGTATATCATCAGAACCATGAATCACGATGTTAGTATGCTAGTTAATATTTCCTTTTCCAAAAAAAAACTTGGTTCCAATTAAAAACCAACAAAAAACGTAAGAAGCGTTATGATTATTTTAAGCCGGTACCGGAAAATCAGTATAGTAACTTAGGTACATTATATTTAAAATATATAGCGCGTGTTTTATTTATCGTATAAAATAAATAGGACACTTACTGGAATATTACTTTTTTCTACGAGGTGTAAGGAACGGCGTCCCGCAAACTGATAGGGGTTGCTCAGTCAATGCCATTGAACAACTTACACCGGAAAATTCTTTCAGGTAGTGAAAATAAAATTGGCTTTACCATACAAATTGTCTGACCGAGGGGGACTGTGTGAAAGGGCCAATTTTTGTTTTCACTTCCTGAAAGAATTTCCCGGTGTAAGTTATTCAATATCGTTGACTGAGCAACCCCTATCAGTTTGCGGGACGCTGTCCCTTACACGCGGTATATGACCAGTAAACTTGTAGTCAATGTGTTCCATCGATAGGTGTGTGGGAGGAATGCCAGGGCCATTCAGGATCAGGACTCTGGTTGAGCTCGCTCCATCTTCGACTCAGTCCTAGCTACCACTAAGCTCTTTGTCTGTCTGCGCATTTGTGCAACCAATGCGTCAATAATTATGAAACCTAAGTGATCCTAGTCTAGACGAACTTATCTTTTAAAAACGTTTAATACTAATCTCAAAGAATAAAATACAATAGTTTTCTAATATAGGTATTGCAAATTGTTTAACAACTTATTGTAAAGGATTGAGACTTCTTTTATTCAATACACCCATTAGATTAGGCCATTAGGTCTTGTTGTTCACCTAAGTTTAAATTATTCGTTACGTAACTTGTAGTGATAGGCAAGTTTTAAATATCAAAATAATAGTGCCCATCTAATTCAGCATTTGTTGTCATGGACGTCTCTTATTTCTTGAGTCTTTTTCTTCTATCTTATTATATAATAAAAATAATTAATTTTTAGATAGATTCGGTACCAGTATTATCAATTAGATATACATACATACATATAATCACGCCTTTGTCCCTAATGGGGTAGGCACAGTATGAACAACTTAAACAAGTTGAGGGTTATTTAAGATAGATGTGTAGGTATATTGCTATAGTGACAGGTTGTCAGCCCATTGCCTAAATTGCAATATACTAAAACCGTCGGATCCCTTAGCTGGTTTTCACAGCATGTCCGGAAGGAAATGCAGCTGGCACATGGTATGTGCCAGCTCCCAGTCCAGCATGAAAAAATATATACCTATACAGACATACATATAATCACGCCTTTATCCCTAATGGGGTAGGCAGAGCGTAAACTACCTAAACAAAGGTCGTTCCGCCACGTCTGACAAAGTATTGAGGGTTATTTAAGATAGAATTCTAGGTATATTGCTGTAGTGACAGGTTGTCAGCCCATCGCCTAAATTACAATATACCGAAACCCTCGGATCCCTTAGTTGGATCTTACAGCATGCCCGGGAGGAAATGCAGCTGGCACATTCTATGTTTTTCGTTCGCTCCCAGACCAGCATGGAAGTATACCTATACATTAAATAAATAGTAAAAAAAAAACTATGTAGGCACTTTGGGTAGTACTATTATACATATATTCTGAGCTTTGGGCGACGGCTCGCGTTGCACGTCCACTATACCTTCTGATCATGCCGTTTTACCATTGGGTACGGAAAATGCTCTATCTATACTGACTGTCCTGCTGAGCATTTTAAATATCTTGGCTTTTATACTTACTTATTTACAAACTTCCTAAAATATAAGTTTGGAATTCTTTGGGACGAATTCCACTAAGGAACGATACCTAAATGTTGAAATACTCCAACTCAAGATATGAAACAATCATGGTTTTTGAAGTACCTTTACGTTGTACAGTAATGTCATGTTCCTTTTATCTGAGGACGATTTATTGAATACTCAAAGCAGTCACTCACATCGACATAAAATGGATGACACATCATCGTGCTATGGATTTTAAAATAACATGCAAATATTTTAAGTAGTTAAATGCATCTATAGTATATAAAAAAAATGGCTTTTCCATGCAAGTTGTCTGATCGAGGTGAAAAGTTTGTATGGAAAAGCCAATTTTTATTTTCACTTCCTGAAAGAATTCCCTGGTGGAAGTTGTTCAGTGTCGTTGACTGAGCAACCCCTATCAGTTTGCGGAACGCTGTCTCTTACACCCCGTATGACAAAGATTTTGCATAAGAATATCTGTCAGTTTGAAGTTGGCGGTCAAATATAAATTATCAAATTTCTTCAATTATATTTGATCCAGGAACTAACATGTTATAACTAGGTGTAAAAAAATAGCAAACAAAATTTAAGGTATGAAAGGGAACCCTTGAAACTAAACAACTTTTCCCAAAGATCATAAGTTGAAATATCATCATCTCCCTAGCCTTATCCCGTATCTCTCTGGGTCGGCTACCTAATCTAGGGGATTGAACGAGAGTACTGGTTTTTACACAGAGCGACTGCCATCTCACCTCCGCAACCCAGAAGGGAAACCAGACCCAATCCTAGATTAGGTCAGAGTCTTCAAGCCGCCAAGCACTGGCCTCTGACTTGGCTTAACGACTAATATCTACGGTATTAAACGATATTCCAACAGCTCAACGTGCCTTCCGAAGCACAGAAAAAGCGCCGAATCAACTTACATATGAAATTCGAAAACCGAAAAACACATTGGTACGTGGTGGGAGTCGAATCACGACCGAAGCTCAGAAGGCAGTCGCCCTATCCACTACACCATCGGGCTACATATTTTAACTTATGAAATAACTTAATTATATATTTTTTAATACTTATTTCATAAGTTGAAATATGTAGGTATAAAAGAAAAATACCCTCCAAGCTCCTTCTATACAAAATGATTCGTCCAGCTGGCTCTATTTCTATTAAATTCCTCCAAGAAGATTCAATACTATTTTTAAGAAATATTTGACCTCATTAGTTTTTCTTCTTTTTAGCAATATTCTGGCCGAAAAGCTCTAAAAAAACAATTAAATGCCATTTACAGATTATTTTTCTCTACCGATTAATTCTATTATAAGAGACGTTCACAAAAGATTTTTTTGTAATAAGAATGCCAGCAGTCTTTCAGCAAATACCTATTTGACCTCATTAGTACCTATGCTACCTTTCTATCAATATCCTGGCTGAAAGGCCCGGAAAAATATTGCGGATGCCATTTACTCTTCTTTTTTCCATGAAAAGGCATTCACAACAGTTTTTATTGCAATTAAATGGCCAGCATGTATTCAACGTATCCAAAAGAAAAAAATGGGAGGATCAATATATTTCGTCCTTTGTTCCTTGAGGAAAGTTGTTAAGTTTCATGTGTAGTTTCATACCTCATAATTTGGTCAGCATTTTTGTAGATAAAACATAATTTACAAGGTGTGTTCTACTTCCAGTAAAGGCCACAGCTATGGAGTAGCGGGTTCTTTTCGCAGCGGAGACAGCGCAGACGCAGATGCTCCCAATTATCGCGGTGTGTCTGCCAGTTCATCTATAGGCCTGGACTCCGACGGCCAGGGTACTTATGACACTCATGTCAGCACCTACCCTTGATGATACAATCATCGATTGGTAGGCAAAACGATTGGTGGAGGCAGATCCATCGATCTCTTGGCGTGAGCAAAACGATTTTTGGATTCAGTTGTATTTAATTTTAATCAAAGTTATATGTTGTAACATACGATTTGTTTTAATCTACCTACTCAACTATTATAATGAAAAAAAAAATGTTTCTGATCTCTTTTTTATCAGAAATTCGATTTTAGTTCAAACTATATGTTAGATAAAGTTACTACTTGTACTTTAAGAAGCAGCGATATTTTTTCTCCGTCCAAATTTTTAGTCAATTGGTCAGACGGAACTCAAATAAGGCGATACAATGTTATGGTATTATTTTTGAATAACTACTGGAATGAAACCATTTCTAGTATAGGGAAGTCTCAGAACAAAGTGTTGAAAAGGTGAGTTATTTATCGAACTTCCGAAGTAATATAAGGGAAGATTAAACGTTTTTATTAGGAAAGGAATTAAAAATGTTTTACTACAATATGGCACTAGCCTCTTTATTCATTAAATAAAAATGAACATGATTTCGAACATATGCAGTTCTTATTTAGGCACTTAAAATTAGTGGCGATTGGCATAAAATATGAAGATATTTTAATACTGGTAAAGAGAGCCTTTTTACCTTCACAAGTAATACCCGTAAGAATCATTGACTTTTATTTGCGAGAGGTCTGTTTTAATGGCAAATTGAACTAAAATTAAGTATCACAAATCTGGAATTTTACGATGACTTAAAAATTATCCTCAAATTGTAATTTGTCTAAATTACTTTTGAGGCAGTTCGAGTCTGTACTGAGGCCTATTGTAGGAGTATCCTTCGCCGGCTGGTTGCGGGGCGGGTTGGGGCGGCGGTGGTGGCGCAGGAATGACAGGTCTTGGGGGCGATATTGGGACTTGAGGAGGAGTCACGATGATGGCATCATCAGTGAAGCCTACGTCGCGCCCGCTCGGAGCGAACCGCGTGAACTGGGGCTGCTGGTACAACTGCTGCGGTGGTTGGTACGCTTGAGGAGCCTGGTACGTCTGCGGTGCCTGGTACGTCTGAGGAGGCGCATAGTACTGCTGTTGAGGAGCTTGGTAGAATTGTGGCTGGAAGCGCGCCGGCACTCCGTAATTGGTTTGAGGTTGAGGCACAAAATTAGTTTGCACTGGCGGCACTCCATATTCCGGCGACAGTTCCATCCTGCCGAACATGTTACCCAGGAACGGGAACTTGTTGGTCAAATGGGCCCAGAGACCGGTTCCTCCCACCTGATTGGATCCTTGGTTGTTGCCCCAGAACAACCGCTGGGATTGTTCGGGGAGGAAGTTAGGGCTGACGGCGACGGAGTAAGGGTCGTTTGGCCCTGTGTTGTACGGCGCCTGCCTTTGCGGGTAATCCGCAATGGCGCTACCTAAAATTTAATTAGTTATTAGTATATTAATTTGTTTGATTTTAATGTTTTAATTAAAATTGTTTTCTTCAAATATAAAATGTTCAACGTTTGTATTAAAAAATAAACGACTCTAAAATGTTGATAAAGGATAAGCTTCCAACTCTGAATCGATTATGTAAATCACTGAACATTTATCCGGATTGTCACTATAAATCCTCACTGCAAGATTTATGTACCAATAATTAATGCTTTTAAAATAATTTATTTTGTAGTGTTGCACAACACTGTCCACTGCACGTACCGATCACACCGCACACCAGAAGAGCAACTCGCGCATTCATTTTGGGGAGAGCGAACTCCGACTGCGTGGCATTGTTGCTCGTCTTACCATTTATACCTCCACTATTTGCTCCTAAAAGAGAACCTTGAAGTAAAATACTCGTAACCCAATATTGAAAGTGTGAGGTAATGGTGGTGGCTCACCCAGCGTGTGGACAATAGGCGCGACATCTAGGTGACTCGCGGACACACAGGACGTGCACGCGCGAATCCAATATCGTGTACCTATTTGTCACGCGTCACTCACGCATGTTATTCCAATTTTTACAACAGAAACTCTGAATTCTTAAACAGTTTTACAAAACCGGTGAAATCGATTGATTGCTAGATTTATGCATGTAAGGACGTTACATTATCAATGCCATGTTCTAGCTAGACTAACGCAAGGTTTCCTCAGATTCTTTTCAAAAAGCTTTGCTACAAATAAGGAATGAACCATAAACAGGTGACAAACGCTGACACAAGGGCGGTTGTATGGTGTTACACAAACTGAGCTATTGTATGGTCGTTAGTAATTAGAAGAAAAACTATTCAAAGCTCTTTTCGAATCTTCAAAAGAGTTCCGTCAAAACATGCCTACAAAGTTTTAGGAGGATTGTAGAGTGTAAAGTAACTCACGTTGGTAAAAGTGAAAAGATAATTATAGTTAATAATTATGAAGCAATTAGTTAAAATTCTAACAAAATGTCCATAATTTGTAAGAAGTAAAACAAAGATGCATAGATAGACTCTAAATGGCCTAGTAATAGCATCTGGTCCTATAGTTTATTTACACAAAACAGGTGTTGAAAAAAACAGCACCATGTATATGCCCGATAAGGTTTAGTGAAAAATGCACTCGAACGTGCGTGTTTGCCGACATAATCGGCATTATTCATAAGATAACGCGTGTTTGTCTCATTCGCTCGTCACGGTATTGCCATGGTATTATGGTACTGTTGTTGTACCTCACGACTGCCGCTAGGCCATGCTTGTGGTTGTGCGTACAGACACGCGCGCTGTGCGAAACTCTTATAGTTTCCAACACAGTTTTAGAATAAAGGTAAACAAAGTTTCATGCCTTTTAATTGAAGATCTTGTTTCTAAAATAAGGTTTAGCTATTAGATATGACAACATAATAAAATACTTCTTTTGGTAATTTAACTAATTTGCCAACACATATAATTTATTTTTGAAACGTGTTTGTGAATAAAAAGACATGAAACTTTGTTTACCTTTATTCATAAACTTAGTTGGAAATACTATACAGGCTTACTATTCCGAGCTAACGCATATTAAGGCAATATGTATGAAGGTAGGTACATTTACACACACAAGTATGAGTAAACGGGTGCGTTTCGCGAACGTCGCCCATTGCGCCACTGCCCAAACGCCCAACACCCAGGCCTTACTGGAAAAGATAACTGTGTTTACTATAACACGCTTTTCTGATTACCTTAATCAGGACAAGGTCTTTTACCACCAATTTTCCTTTTGTTGGATTTAGATTACTCATGGGAATAGCCGAGCAGGGTCACACTACAATCAGTTACCTAGAAGTAGAGTAAGTAAGTCATTGAAATCAGTTAGCGTTTTGAATCGTACATAAGTAGTGGAATATTTTTGAAAGACAAGTATCAATAGATTTGTTGCATGAAGGTCAAGGAGCAATAAATAATAAAGTATTTATTTACACAAATCATCCAATTTAGAAAACTATGTCGGTAGTAAAATATCAATGAGATGATCTAGACTGCCTCGTGGTCTAGGCTAAGTAAATAAAAAAAACGATCATATAATCGATAGCATGATTAAAATTCCGTCAGTATCTTCTTAGGTTTCTCGCAATGAAGAAATATCACTTAGTACTCCATACAGATGAGAAGCTAGACAACGGTTAGGTCTTGATCCCGGATCTTAAATTACTAAGTTATACTATTGTAAACTTTAATTGCTAAGTCGTAAGTATGTCAGTTCTTTATTGTACCTTAAAAATCTTAAAAGTAAAATTCTGGAAGAATAAGACAATAGTGGCACAAAGGCGGACTTATCCCGTTTAGGGATCTCTTCCAGTCAACCGTTGATAAACCCAGAGGAGACAATTATGCTAGTAGTTTATATTAGTCGTTGTAAGGATTCTATGCAGGTAAGTTTATTCGTTGTAAAGATTTAAACCTAACTTATGGATTAACTGCAAATTAACAAGGAATAAGTACGATCAAGCGTACTTATTCCTTACGCTTGATCGTACTTAATTTTATAGTGAATTAAAATTTAACAATCAATAAAATGTTAATAAACACCCAAGTTTGTAGTCGTCACTGTCACATGACTCTACATAATGTTATAGATAAGTATATGTCATATATCCAGCTCCCCAGCATTGTATAACAAAATCTTATCTCCTGATCTTACGTTTAATTGATTAGCAATAGGGAAAGTAGCTGTCGGGTCAAGTCACTTGTCTTACTATCGGCGTGTCTTGTTGACATAGATTAAGCTTATTTTCCGTATGTCTGATGACTTAGAAAAAGAAGTAAGATTATAATATGAAAGAAAGAAAATTAAAATTCGCCTCGAGCAGGATTCGAACCTGCGACTCTGGAATGCTTTCTTTCATATTATATAAAATAAAATATCATTGTGAGTGCTAAAAATTTCAAAAAATAGAAGTAATATTATTTATAAAGTAAAATAAATAAAAACGCCTGAAGTGGAAGTGCGTGCGCTCGCGTTGTAGTCTTTTGTATGGCTACTGAACTGACGGTGCGTTCGCAAACAATATTAACGATGAGAAATTCAATGATGTGTAAACAATTAAACATACTTACCCTTATTAGTCCATGCTTTTGTCTAATTAAAAAATAAGCATTTTATTGTGCCAAAATTACGTTACCTAATTAATTACAATGAGGACATGCACAATTTAAAAAATCTAATACTTGATGAGAACATTTGTATTTTTTTTGTTACAGTGCAGAAGATTTGTTCAGGTTTTTGGTGATTGCGTAAAACAGTAAAATTTTCAAATATAACAATGCTAGTCTCAGTCAGTCATAAATATAATTAAATTAATGTGATCTAGATCACATAAAAATCGTGAGAAAAAGTTTGTCATAATGTATACAATGCTGATTTGTTTTAAAATAAATATTGAACACAGATAAGCTGAACTGGCAATGCAAAAACTTCTAGTAATTGCATACCTACAAATATTTTGTAAATGATGACTCGTCAGGTTCAGATGTCGTCAACACTTTAGTAAATAATGCTTGGTATTTATTCAATCCTTTTAGGTTATTTAATTTGTCGAAGTATTGGCTTTAATTGTACTTACCATTCATTGTTGAATACTGTGTTAATGAGATGTCGTCTTGTAAAATATTTCTTAATTACTTAGTGCGAGCACTCATTATAGGCTTAAGTTTGGACGAAGTGAACTTTCGCACAATGGAGGCAAAAAAAGTTAATTTATCGGTATTATTATATTAAGCCTACTTAAGTTTGAAACCACGCATTAAAAAATCAACCTTAAATTCAAGCACTACAGTGTGAATTTCAAGTTGGAAAAATTGCTTAAACTTCTTCAAGAAGATTTCCCATTACTATACCTGTGCTCCCATACATAAAGTTTGCGTAAGAGAGGGGTAACTTGCGAGTGTTGTTTATGACAACGCGGAGAATAAAATATTGTTTTCCGTGGTAGCCAATTTGTAAAACCTGTCAATTATAGCATTAACATTACTTTAAATACTCATTATTTTGTTTAAAAAGTTTCCAGTAAATATATTATCTGGTGCCTCCACCATTACATTTATAAGAGCAAGAACGCGGTTTAAGAATACCAATACTACTAAGTGCTGTAAAAATATAAAAGCCTTTAACTAAAATTGGCTGATAGTCCCAGTTGGCCTGATAGTTGTGCTACTAAGCGGTTTAAAAACTCTGACACCAGGGTTCATCTGGTCGATAGACTCGATACCCACTCGACAGAAGAAGACTAAAATTGCTAAAGGCAGATAGGTCATCCCAATCGTTTGATGTACAATCATCAACACCGAACAAACATTGTTAACTATTCAGATGTGGCGCATAATATTAAGATATCTAGTAAATAAATAATGCAATCCGTAATGCATTGCATTATTGCAGCGTCGGTGGCGGCCATTTTCGGAGGTTATGTTAATATTTAATTTGTCTCTTTTGCACTTATGACTCGCATAAATCACACGCCATAAATATGTCGACGAGTCCATAAAATATTTATCACAAATCGATTTTAAGACACAGTTCGGGCTAAAACTAGTAATATCGAATGATAAAGTCAACCCCTTATACGTACAGATTGTAAGGCAGTTACTCATCCCAAGACACCGTAATTAATATGAATGTGTAGCAGACTTAAAATACGAGCGCCGATTTCATGTTTTTACCAGAAGTAATTATAAGATCAAATTATAGAGTGAGATAATTTCTGTTCACGCACTAATAGTCTTAACAGTGATGAAACTGATGAAGTATAAAAATAGGAAGTCACTAAAATGTCCTTGGTGCTCATACCTAAAGCAACTAAACCTTTTGTTTCTTGGTGATATATTCGAAAAAGCTAGCAGAAAACGTAGTACCTAACCTAATTAGATAAGTATAAGATGCAATCAAGATTATGGGCAGCTATGTGAACTGGCGCCATAATGAAGAATCTCTTTAATAAGTACATGATTTTCCCCGTTCCTTCTGCGAATGTACCTTCCCCAAAAAGGGTCCACTTTTACCGCTTATATAAGCCATATTGAAGTACAAGTCCAAGTGACGGATTACAAACTGCTTTTTTCGGCAGTCGGCAGCCATAGCAGGCATAGGTCAATGGGCGACGTAACAGAGATTAACATATTACCATAACAATCCCATCGGAAGATTGGCTTCAAGATGTATTGTGATGTCAAAGAAAGTTATGCTTAAAGGAAATGTATTTATTTATTTAACAGTTTATTGTACACATAAACATACACAGAACCGTTACATAAGGAATTAAGATAGGCACTACAGAGACTGCTTATTGCTTCAAATAAATTTCTTACAGCAGACCTAATAAAAGTGTGATAATGTAAGTATTAGTGGTCTATGTTTGTGACAAACTTTATCACTACATCTTTACAATAAAAACGTAAGAGTTCGGACTAACTACTTAAATTATTAGGAACCCTACAGCTGTTAACCACTAGTACTCTGCACTTTACTACGCAATACTTACATAGTTTAAAATAAATTTCGGAAAATTGATGTACTGCTAAAACTCATGAGCCTTAACAGAATCGATATACTTGTCATAATAAAGTTTAAAAGGCTTTCAAAAGTGAGATATCGTTATCTCAACCATTAGTAAGAATTAATAATTAATATTTCTTATGTCGGCCGTCTGTCTAACGTCCAAATACAACGCCGAAGGTTGTCTCGCGGTCATCGCTCTGACACTGAGGCGTGAATGGCGAACATTTTAAGATGACAAGTACACATCCTGCTACATTATGCACAAAATTGTAGCTGTCAAGATTGTGAATAGATGGCTCTGTTGTCTAGTGTTACAAATCTATCTTAAATAACCCTCAGAACTTTGTCAGACGTGGCGGACCGATTATTATGATTATATGTATGTATTTGCCGGAATAATTATTATTTAATTTACTTGCGTATTTCCCGGAATAATTTGGTTGTAACATTTTCTTTCATTAGTATTATATATATTTATATATGTATTATAGTATTTATGTATTTCTATGTAGGTATAAGTAATTTATATGTATGACTATTTATTGTTATTAATTATATAAATACACCTAAGTAGCTTATTTACTTACCTATACAATATATTGCCTAAAATGTATACCAGCCCACTAGTTCAACTTTTTATTTTCCTGTACCCTAAGGTTGCCTGGAAGAAATTGCTGCATAGCAATAAGGCCGCCTATTTGTACTACTATTTGTTTCATTTAATTTTATTTTCTCTTGTGTCTTTTCTGTGCAATAAAGTATATTCTTATCTTATCTTATCTTATGTATGTATAAAAGAATGAATGTGAGATCTGATTTATTTAATCCACAATTTGATAAACGATTAAAATTAAAAAAGCGTACCTACAATTAAATACGTGATCATTATAATTCGCAACGGAGTTATTAAATCCTGACACATCCAGAGAAAAAAAATAACGATTAAGTATAAACAATTTAGCGAAACGAAGAAAATCGTATAATTTGCACGTTGAACACAATTTATTGCATACATTAGGGTATTTAATGGTGCCGATTCTGTTGTAGACACAACTAATTTTAGTTAATCCTGTCACGTTCTAACATTTGAATTAAAAAAGAGACAGCAACACAATAGCTGATTATAATCTCGTCAACTTGACGTAGTATGCCGTCTCATTTTAGGCTGTGCCTGTTGCTGTTTTTACAGCATGCCCGGGAGGAAATGCATCTGGCACATTCTATGTTTTTCTCTCGCTCCCAGTCCAGTACGAGGAAAATTAAAAAAAACTGTTAAAATTAAAACAACGAACAAAGAATCGCTAATTATCTTAATAACTATTACTTGAATCTGTTGGACCGGATTTTCTATTAATTATGTTTTTGGTGAGTTATGATATAGTAGATTTTACTTAGCTACTATAGTCACCTTAACGTCTCTAATCAACTGTCTCTTTTTTATTCAAATCGTGACTTCGTGACAGGGTGAAACTAAAATTAGTTAAGTTGTGACAGAATCGGCACCATTGTCTCTATAGATAGGTACGAGGATGAATATAGATATCTTATATGATAAGAACGAGTCGTGACTATCCTTTATGTATTCTATGATTGTATGTGGGCGGGTAAGGATCGAAAAACTCATTCTATCTATCTAGTGTTTGATTTAAATTTATGATTGTGATTTTAGTTTTACGACTGAATTTAGTATTAAATTTAAATGTAACGGTATAGTAATAAATCCATGCTGTGAATTTTATGTATTTTTTTAAATTAATTATAAGAAAATGGTTAGGTATGCTTTATTTGCCTACGCGTGTCCACCATATTTAAAAAAATATAAATATAAGTACATTTTATTTTATGATATTTTCGCTAGGCTAAGCGGCAAAACAGTGTTACTAATTTGATATTTCTAATATTTTAGAAATTTTCGACTATCTAACTAATTTGAGGTAAGATTATCTTACGCACGTGCAAATACCCATGAATATTTGAAGGCCAGGTTTTTACGCGGTACTGAACTGAACAGTCATTGAAATCGTCATACTCATAATTCATCATAACTAATGCTCTAAAAAAAACAATACATCACGATAATAAACACACATTGAATTATGTATTAGCGATAATGTTTAGGAGATGTGAGTCATATTTCACTCATATTTATATGTCTAGCTAACGAATGTTTTAAATTATTTGGAATAGTTGAATATTCGCAGACCATTTAATTTATAAAATCTGTTGTAAGAGTCTCTTGTAATAGAAAAAAACTTAAGAAAAATAAATAGTTCATGGCATCCGCAATATTTATTCGGGCATTTCAGCCAGGGTATTGATAAAAAGGTAGAATACATACATACATACATATAATCACGCCTTTATCCCTAATGGGGTAGGCAAAACGTAAACGACCTAAGCAAAGGTAGTTTCGCCACGTCTGACAAAGTTATTTAAGATACATTTGTAGGTAAATTGCTGTAGTGACAGGTTGTCAGCCCATCGCCTACATTGCAATATACTGAAACCCTCGGATCCCTTAGCTGATTTTTACAGCATGCCCGGGAGGATATGCAGCTGGCACATTCTATGTTTTTTTCTCGCTTCGAGTCCAGCATGGAATACTAAGGAGGTCAAATATTTCTTGAAAGCAGGATCACAACTTCTTAACGGAGTTCAATACTTGAAGAGATTTTGTTGAAAGTTTGCTGGCCATCTTATTACAAAAAACCTGTTGTGAATGCCTTCTGTAATAGAAAAATTGAAAGAAAAGTAAATAGTAAATGATATTTAGTTCGTGAATTTCGACCAGGCGAATAGTAAGGAGGTGAAATATTTCTTGAAAGCATGAATACATCTTCTTGGAGGAGTTGAATACTTGAAGAAGTTTTATTCTGAACTTTGATTAAACGTTTTTGTAGAGAACAGCCATGGAGAACAGCCCATGAACATAAAAATAATTTGACAGCTTATTTTTTACCAAAAAGTTTTTAATCATATCACGAATTTAATGCAGCCACGTTGTTACTCTGTCGATGTATTAGCATAGGTGCCTATATTATTTCCAACTGAGTTTTAGAATAAAGGTAAACAAAGTTACTTCCGTGCTGGACTGGTAGTGAGAGATAAACATAGAATGTGCCAGCTGCATTTCCTCCCGAGCATGCTGTAAAAACCAGCTAAGAATTCAGAGGGTTTCAGTATATTGTAGTTTAGGCAATGGGCTGACAGCCTGTCACTACAACAATATACATGCAAATCCATCTTAAATAGCCCTTAAAACTTTGTCAGCCGTGGCGAAACGACCTTTGTTTAGGTTGTTTACGCTCTGCCTTCCCCATTAGGGATAAAGGCGTGATTATATGTATGTATGTAAACAAAGTTTCATGTCTTTTAATCGAAGATCTTATTTCTAAAATAAGTTTTACACCATAAAAAAGTAGTTTTAGTAATATACCTAATTTGCTAACACGTATCATTTATTTTTAAAATGTGTTTCTGAATAAAACGATATATGATTATTCTAAAACTCAGTTAGAAATACTATAGTTACATAACTTAGTATTTAAATTATAATAAATGTGTCAGTAATAAAATAATGTTCATGTTGTTTCTATCCAGTTCGGTAAGTATTTTCTGATACGCCAGAAAACGAAAACGAGGACGAACATACATACATATAATCACGCCTTTATCCCTAATGGGGTAGGTAGAGCATGAATGACCTAAACAAAGGTCATTTCGCCACGCCTGTGAAGTTTTTAGCGTTAATTAAGATATATTATAGAGTTGTCAGCCCATCGCCTAAATTGCAATATACAGGAACCCTCGGATCCCTTGGCTGGTTTTTACAGAATGCCCGAACGGAAATGCAGCTGGCACATTCTATATTTTTCTCTTGTTCCCAGTCCAACATGGAAGAAGAGATTAGAGGACGATCTTCATTCATCATCAGTTTTGTCAACAGTTAATTATTCTACTACTTATTTTACCTAGTTACTTTTAGGATCTTGCATCGTGCGAGTACCAATAACATAGGTATTTGGTATGAATAATTTATTATCTACTGATGCTACATTAGCATCCGCAAAGACCATAAGAGTCGTGAACAATGGGCGAAGGTAGGATGATTATCGGCAGAAATATGAGACAGCTCGTGTCGTGATTTATCGACCTAGATCATCATGTCCTATCCTAAGGACTACTATAATGACTGCAATCATAGTAGTCTCCGTAATAGGGCTATAATAGAGTAAAATATTCTTATTTGTACATCGATTAATGTTGCAAAGGACATAAAATCTCAGGCTGGGCGTGCCAAGACTTTAGATTAAATCATCATGTTTATTTTTATACAGGTGACGGTCAAGTTCGTTTGTATTGTTATTTTATTCAAGAAATCACAAACGAAACAAAAAGGTATCCTGTTCCTGCAGTGCAAAGCGAAAAAAGTAAAGAAAGAAGTGAATGTAGTTCTTTTCCATCAATGACAACTAGTTTATTTAGTCTAATAATTTCCTACAAATCTATCTTAAACAACCCTCAAAACGGAATGACCTTTGTTTAGGTTGATAACGCTCTGCCTACCACATTAGGGATAAAGGCGTGACTATATGTATGTATGTAATAATTTCGGAGGTCTAAGCTTTATGCTCTCAAACTAGCTAGAGGTCGTGGGTTCGGCTACAGTTGATGTGAATCAATATATTTTATCACTTTGTGAAGTTATCCCAAATTTGTTTTAGGACAATGCAGGCACAATCATCTGGTTTGCTGTCAAGAAAATAAACCCTACCAGAGGCGGTTTAAATCTCTAAATACCTGGTTCATTCATTATTAATCAGTTAATTCGTCGACTGGAAACCCACTTGATAGAAGATTAATTTGCTAATGGATGATGAGGAACTCTGTACCTACAGTCTGATGCTACCTTGACCTATGCTCGCCTGGGAAAACAAAGAAACAGACTGACTTTTTGTCATGGTTATGAATTTTATGCTAATTGTGTTCGAAAATAGATGTAACTAGACTAACTAGGTATAGCTAAGCAATTTTGCTAGTGTAACATTTATGCGACGAAAGGTAAAAAGTATTTTAAGTAAAAATACAAGCATGTTCGTAAAAAACTATATTTTCAGTTTTCAACATAAGTATAAATAAGGGCTTAATTTACTTACTCGTTTGTACTAACTGTATGGCTACAAAACTTGTATAAAGTTAGTAAAAAACTAATCTCACAAAGTAACTTCCAAATATCACATAATTGCGACATTATAATATCCTACTTTATTACATCACGAGACAATTTAATCTACGTCATTCCAGTCTTGGATTGATGATTCGAATGTTTGTACATTTGATCATAATTATTATCTTTTGCCGTAAACTGTAACAAAAAAAAAAAAAAAATAACATTATAATTATTATTCCAAAACATTAACATAAAATTTGTTGGTCCAAGAGTAGGTCGCTTATGAACGATGTTTTTTTTTCTTGATTTATAGTTAGTCATATCATAAGCAGGTTAGCTGGTCACCTGTACATTGATATTAAGTAGGTACCTAATAGGTTAAATTTGTTTTTAAGAATAAGCATTGTAAAGCTCACCTCCTTTAGTTGCAGCCCCGGCAGTCGCATGTGCTGAAGCAGAGCTGCTGGCATAGCTGCTGCTGTAGGCACCAGCACTGGCACCGCTCACGGCATTGGCAGCACTCTTAGCTGCAGCCCCGTTGTATCCAGCGCCAGATCCACAACCTCCATTGCAGCCACCTGCAACGTGGCTGTTGTCTCCTCCAGGTGCACTGCCTCCTCCATAAGTACCAGCTGCTGCTCCAGCTTGAGCACTAGCTTGGGACCCAGCTCCTGCATTTGCGCCGTAGCCTGCACCGTTTAATGATTTTCCGTAAGAGGAATGGACAGCAGCCCCAGGTGCAGCGGCAGCATTTACTATCTGCGATCCTTTGATACCAGCTCCTGCAGGTGATTTTCCGTCATAAGGTTGTAATAGTCCGGGTGGGCCACCGAATCCTCCAGTATAGGCTACTGCACTTGCACCAGCCACAGCGCCAGCTGCTGCATGAGATCCCGATGTGCCACTTTGTCCGTATTGAGGTCCGGTATGACCAGGTTGAGAAGCGCAGTTTCCTGAGGAGCATGGTGGACTGTAGGATCCTGAAGGTGCAGTAGCGCCGATACTCGGCTGACCAACTGGTACAGGCTTTGTAAATTCATTGGGTTTAAGTATGCCTGGAGGTCCTCCAAATCCTGGCGGAGAAGGTTTGTATTGAGGTCCAGTTGGTGATCCAGCAGGTTGCGTACCACAATTTCCGGATGAACAGGCAGTGGGACTGTAAGATCCCTGAGGTCCTGATAGATTGTATGAACCAGGTGATGCAGGTTGAATATAGCTAGGCTGAGACCCGCAGTTTCCTGATGAGCAAGCTGTTGGTCCATAAGATCCCGTAGATCCAGTTGGTTTGTAAGAACCACTTGCTGATGGCTGGGGTCCACAGTTTCCAGAAGAACACCCAGATTGACCATATGATCCTGAATTAGTGGGATTGTAAGAATTTGACGGTCCTGTCGGTTTATAAGAACCGGATTGGTCATACTGAGGAATCAGTTGACCAGGCTTAGTTCCGCAATTGCCAGACGTGCATCCAGTCGAAGGAGTATATGAACCTGATGGATTATACGAAGCAGTAGGTCCAGTTGGCTTGTAAGAACCACTTTGTCCAAATGAAGGAGATGATTGGCCAGGCTGTGCTCCACAGTTTCCTGAAGTACAAGGGCTAGGATTATAAGATCCTGAAGGTGACGTGGGTTTGAAAGAGCCAGTGGGTTCGTAGTGGGGTGACTGGTTAGATGCAGATCCACAATTACCAGACGTACAAGCTGACGGGTTTTGAGAGCTTATCGGTGCTGTTGGTTTATAATGAGATTCATTCGGTCCTAAATTAGATGGTGAATGGCTAGGTTGACTTCCACAATTTCCAGATGAACAAGACGTAGGGCTGTATAATCCAGATGGTTCTAAAGGCACATTAGACCCTGAAGGTGGTAAAGGATTAAACGAGCCGGAGGATCCTGTTGGTTTATATGAACCACTTTCGTCATATTGAGGCTTGGGTTGATTGGACACGCCTCCACAATTTCCAGATGAACATCCTGAAGGTTTCGGTGATCCTGAAGGGGGGTAATAAGATCCTGCGGGCGCTGTTGGTTGTGGTCCTAAAGGCACATTAGACCCTGAAGGTGGTAAAGGATTATACGCGCCGGAGGATCCTGTTGGTTTATATGAACCACTTTCGTCATATTGAGGCTTGGGTTGATTGGACACGCCTCCACAATTTCCAGATGAACACCCTGAAGGTTTCGGTGATCCTGAAGGGCTGGGGGGGTAATAAGATCCTGCGGGCGCTGTTGGTTTGTAGGAACCGCTTTGTTCATACTGTGGTGTCGACTGGCTAGGAAGGGAGCCGCAATTTCCTGATGTGCATCCCGTAGGCGTTTGTGGTCCTAAAGGCACATTAGACCCTGAAGGTGGTAAAGGATTATACGAACCAGAGGGTCCTGTTGGTTTATATGAACCACTTTCGTCGTATTGAGGCTTAGGTTGATTGGGCACGCCTCCACAATTTCCAGATGAACATCCTGAGGGTTTTGGAGATCCTAAAGGGCTGGTGGGGTAATATGATCCTGCGGGCGCTGTTGGTTTATAGGAACCGCTTTGTCCATACTGTGGTGTCGACTGGCTAGGAAGGGAGCCGCAATTTCCTGATGTGCATCCCGTAGGCGTTTGTGGTCCTGAAGGCACTGATGGGTAGTATGATCCTACAGGCTCCGTTGGCTTATTGGTACCAGTTTGACCATATGAAGGTGTCTGGTGACTAGGCTGTGGTGATCCACAGTTGCCAGAGGTACAGGTTGAGCTAGGGCTTAATGGTGTCGAGGGATTGTACGATCCCGAAGGTCCTATTGGCTTGTGGGGTCCACAATTACCAGAGGTACAGCTTGTAGGTTTTGTAGGCATTGCAGTGCCTGAAGGAGTGTATAACCCTGCGGGCCCAGTTGGCTTATAGGATCCACTTTGTCCATTTTGGGGCGGCGGTGGTTGACTTGATTGGGATCCACAATTTCCTGATGTGCAAGGGGCTGGATGGACAGGTACCGTCGGGCCAGAAGATCCACAATTTCCAGACGTACACGATGTTGGACTGTTAAATCCTCCTGTAGGTGTGTTAGATGTCGGAAGTTTAGAAGGAACATTGAATTCATTTGGCTTTAAGATACCAGGTGGCCCGCCGAATCCACCATGATAGGGAATCTTTTGTGACGAAGCACTACCTGGTTTTGTTGCACCATAGGAACCCGAAATCGAATTAGCTCCAGCTGCTGCAGCCGCATTCACGAAAGGTGTGTTCGTGGGTTCGGAACTAGAATAACTTGGCTGTTTAGAAGGCGCTGGGCTGTGAACATTAGATGGACCTGATGGATTTACTGACGGTACTAACGGCACGAAATCGGGATAAGCATTGTGCAAATCACTTGGAGTTTTGTTAGGCGACCCTGGAGTAAATTGAGAGGGCCCACAATTTCCAGTTGAGCATCCACTGGGTGCGCTAAGTCCTGATGGCGATGGCGCATACGAAGTATGTGATTGATTATTGCCACAATTACCAGAAGTGCAAGGAGTTGTACTTTGAGAAAAGACAGTTTTCGTAGGAACATTGTAGCTAGATGGATTTGCTTTGTCGTAGGATCCGCTAGCTGGCAAGCCACAGGTAGGGGAAGTGCACGGCTCTCCTTCTTTTGGTGGAGATAAGTCTGCTGAGGGTTTATTCGCTGAAGCACTGGGATATGCGTCTGCAGAAACATGAGAGGAAGGATTGGTAGGAGCTGTTGATGATCCACAATTGCCATAAGAACAGCTACTGCCTGATCCCGACGTTGCTTTATCGGTAGATTTTGATCCAGAAGTAGATACATAAATATCGTTAGATCCACCCGCAAAAGGTGATGCACCTGACTGATCACAGTTTCCTGAGGTACATTTCTTATCACCACCACAGTTTGATCCCACACATGCTGGTTTCACGGAGCAATCTCCCCCAGTGCATCCCGTGTTGTGACCTCCGTAGGAACCAGGGAACGCAATAGCTCCAGCTCCAGCCGAGGCAGCTGCGTTAGCACCACTGTAAGCTCCATTAGTGCCTGAGCCCGAAGGTCCATAGCCACCTGTTTGGCAGCTGCCTGTAGAGCATTTCGTGTTGCCTGTTAATCCGTGGGCATCAGGCTCTGGTGCTCCACCATTGAATGCAAATGAACTGGAGCTGGAACTGGAACCTGCAGCGGCGAAGCTGGATGATGAGGATTTGGAGAAGCTTCCGGAGTAGCTGCTACTGCCGCTGGGAATAGAGAGTGGAGCCGCGCCGCCATAGCCACCGAAAGCACCAGCTGCTGCACTCGCGTCAGCTGGAATAAAAATAATTAAAGTATTTTTTACTACAGGAAAATTTCCTATCCTTATAATAAATTAAGCCACGGCAGGATATTTATAAGTATATAGGTATATAATAAAATAAATAATATAAATGAGAGCCCGATGGTGTAGTGTATAGGGCCGCTGCCTCCTGAGCGGAAGGTCGTGGTTCGAATCCCACCAAGTACCAATGTGTTTTTCGGTTTTCGAATTTCATATGTACGTTTATTCGGCGCTTTTACCGTGCTTCGGGAGGCACGTTAAGCCGTTGGTCCCAGTTAATATAGTTTAATACCATAGATATTAGTCGTTTAGCCATGACAGAGGCCAATGCTAAGCATTGGCGGCTTGAAAAACTCTGACCTAATCTAGGATTGGGTCTGGTTTCCCTTCTGGGTTGCGGAGGTCAGATGGCAGTCGCTCTGTGTATAAACCAGTACCCTCGTTCAATCCCCTAGATTAGGTAGCCAACCCCGTGAGATACGGAATAAGGCTAGGAAGATGATGAGGTATATAATAAAATAAATAAGGTTAAATATCGCTAAGTAGGTACCTTATTTTGTTTTACATTAGGTATCTTAAAAACTGGTTGGTGTAGAGTTGTAAAAAAACTACCGTGTTATAAAAATTGTTATGAGTTATTTAAAGTTATACACTAAGTTAAACTATTTCAATGTCGTTACGATTCTAATAAACTCACTTTACAATTTACATACATACATACTATCACGCCTGTATCCCTAATGGGGTAGGCAGAGGGTCAACGACCCAAACAATGGTCGTCCCTCCACATCTGACAAGTTTTGAGGGTTGTTTAGAAAGAACTGTATATTGCTGTAGTGACAGGTTATCAGCCCATCGCCTAAATTACAACATACCCTCGAATCCCTTAGATGGTTTTTACAGCATGCCCGGGAGGAGATGCAGCTGGCGCATTCTACGTTATTCTATATTCTATCTATTCTATATCTACTATTGAAAGCTAGTTTACAATTTAGGTAGTAGTTTTTATTGATAGGGAAATATAAATGGTAATACCTTTAGCTGCTGCGCCCCCTTTCACTCCATATCCGTAAGGGGTGGCTGTCACTGCACTCACTAGGGCTAACACTGTTACACATACAAGCTCCATCGTGAAGCTTCCGACTCACAGTGTTGTTTACTAGCCCACGCGGGCTTTATAAAGCGAAACACAAATAGGCACTTGTATGTATACTTAGTACAAAAAACCTGTTGGCGTTTATACCGCGAATCCAAAGTGTTCGCGTAGGCGAATTAGCCGGCGTTGTTCCCCGCGCCAAGGTTCTACTGCCGGTATGTTGCCGGTTCTTTGAACCAAACGTGAGGGCATCACTTTTGATAAGCGGCTGACGTTTACCTCGCGCGCCACCGCCGTAACGGCAACAAAAACTCTTCTTAGTATTCATGAGGCTACTTCGTAAATGCTTAGAAGATAATTGAAGTGCAGATGCTGTTCGAAATTTATTCATGGCTGACAAAAAGTCCTCTTAACCATATAGTGGGGAAACCCGTCCCTATCCGGGATTCGTATTTGCACGTTCAGCGGTCCACAGAATAAGTATTTTTTTATTTTATTTCACACAATAAAGATTCTACAGACATAAATTCTTAGTACCAATAAACCTTAAAAAGGTTTGTCTGGCACTGCACATTCCTCCTTAATCTAAAAAAAACAAAACAAAAAACTTAATTAACTTAAAAACAACATACTCGTAAGTGTGTTTAGCATACTAGTTACTAATTTCATTTAGGAGTTGCGTTTACAAAAGATTGAACGGGACTCTTTTATCAATAATTCGCAGTCCATCTACCAGGGGCCCGTTTCATAAAACTATAAAGCCTTTTAAATAGGTAATCCTAAAGTATTACCAGCTACCCATTACAAGTTTTAGGATACTAGGGAGGATTTACGCTAACCGTCAACTAATCCTATATTTGTAGTTTTATGAACGAGCTCGCTCCTGTCAGTTGGTTAATAAATAAATAATAATAAATAAATAAATAAATAAAGATCTTTATTTCAGGCAAGTAAAAAATAAAACGTTTCAAATAAAAGTTAAACCAAGTTTAACCAAACGGTATTGCCTATACTAAAATTAAAGTAAAGCCAATAATCAATATCTTTAGTCACTTGCGATTTGCTTCCCGATGTAAAGTCAGCCAGTGCTTAAAAATATATCCTTGACGGTCGTCACTAATTGCAGCTAGAATTGAGTTTCCAGTGCTACGTAGCCTTTCCCAAAAGGAAGCTACGCGAGATCTGATTACTGCGAAGAAATCTGGTACTCGAGCTTCAGCGAACATGCTCGATGCGCTACACCATCTGGGCAACTTCATCAAAATGCGAAAAGCGTCATTATATTGTACTCGCATGGTGTTAATAGCTTTTCTGGTGAAGTTGACCCAGAGTTGACTTGTATAGAAGTTCTGGCAAAATGCTCGGAAAAGTGTCACCTTGACATCATCAGAGCACTTGCCGAACCTCCGCGCGAGCATTTTACACCTTATTGATAAAGCTCTTCTCTCCCTTTCTATATCCGGGTATCATTTAAATTCTCTGTGAGAATGTGCCCCAGATATTTGAATTGCTGCACTCTGGACACAGGCATTCCGTTTAAAATAACCCCAGGAATCCTCTCCGGACCCCTTCCAGTCTTGAACACAAGCATCTCTGTTTTCAAAGCATTATATTTCATACCGTGAGCACTTGCATAAGCTTCACAGTATGAGAGTAGCTTTCTTAGACCTCTGATAGAAGGGCTGAGCAGCACCATATCATCAGCGTAGCTAAGACTGTTGACACATACGTCACCTATATGGCATCCAGTCTTGGTGCTCCTCAGTCCCCCTATCAGTTCGTTCACGTATAAGTTAAAAAGGTCCGGAGAGGTCAGCCCTCCTTGGCGGACACCGCATTCTAACCTATAATCGCTAGAAGTCGAGTCGCCCCATTTTACGCCATTCGTTTGGTTTCCGTACCAGAATCTCAACAGATTAACGACCTCGGTTGGAACGTTCGTCTCAGATAGCTTTTTCCATAGTACATCGTAGTTTACGAGATCGAAGGCTTTACTTAGATCTAGAAAACATGCGTAGATAGATGTTTCCCGGCAATTATAATAATTTACCGTGTGTTTTAAACTCAGTATTGCCGAATCCGTCAATACTAATTCCCTCCTGTATCGCAGGTTGCAGCAGTCTCTCAAATATCTTCCCTATCACTGATCCCAGAGATATCGGACGATAGTTGCTCGCAGATCCAAGATCTCCAGTCTTATTTTAATATATTTAATAAATAGATTACTACTAGGTATACGAGTATATCTATTTACAATGTTATTAAGATTGATATAAGAATAAAGTAAATTTTCTTTTGATCTGTTAAGGTAAATTTAACCTTAATTTTGACTTATTAGTTTAAATTTTTGAGCTAATTTACTAATCTCGCGAGATTGATGGCATGATCTCGCGCGATTGTATTTCCTAGTCAGTACGCAAACTGATAACACGGGGTTTCTCAGTCAGATAAACTGAAAAATATACATATAACCACGCCTTTATCCCTTCTGGGGTAGGCAGAGCGTAAACGACCTAAACAAAGGTCGTTCCGCCACATCTGCGTCTGACAAAGTTTTGAGAGTTATTTAAGATAGATTTTTAGGTATATTGCTTCTTCTTCTTTCGAGTGGGTATCAAGTCTATCGACCCGATAAACCCTGGTGTCAGAGTTTTTAAACCGCCTAGTAGCACAACTATCAGGCCTCTGACATGGTTTGAGTAACGACCACTATCAAAGACAGCGACCGGGACCGACGGCTTAACGTGCCCTCCGAAGCACGAAATATTTTTTTTTTCTTTTCGGACAATCAGGTGATTTAGCCTGCAATGTCCTAACCAAACTGGGGAAAAATTCACAAAGTGATAAATTCTCAAATATCAACTTTGTGTTCCCCCCCTGGGAATCGAACCCAGGACCTCCGGATCGGCAGTCCATGGCATTAGCCACAAGACCACGGAGGCAGTTATTATTACCACGGAGGGTATATTGCTGTAGTGACAGGATGTCAGCCCATCGCCTATATTTTATTATACTAAAACCCTCGGATCTCTTAGTTGGTTTTTACAGCATGCCCGGGAGGAAATGCAGCTGGCACATTCTATGTTTTTCTTTCGCTGCCAGTCCAGCATGGAAGAAATATATCTTCTGGATTTTAAAACTATGATTTTTAGGTTCGTACAGTGGTGGTACGGAACCCTGAAGATCCCACTCGCACTTGATATAATATATTTTTCTAAATGACATCACTATTTAACATCATACTAGCATTGCCAGTGGACATCAGATAACTGCTAACGAGTTCTTTGACCGCATTCAGACTTGAATATTTGTGCAGTTATTCGTTAAACAATATTACCATTTCTAGTCCTAGTTAGTAGCTTTGAATATTATTGTTTGACCTCTGATACAACAGAACTATATACATACGCTACTTACTTTATTATTGTACCTATGAAACAGCGAGTTATTAGTTGCTATGATTTATACATACATATAATCACGCCTTTATGGAAATGTGGTAGGCAGAGCGTAAACGACCTAAACAAAGGTCGTTCCGCCACGTCTGACAAAGTTTTGAGGGTTATTTAAGATAGATTTGTAGGTATACTGATGTAGTGACAGGTTGTCAGCCCATCGCCTAAATTGCAATATACTTAATCCCTCGGATCCCTAACCTGGTTTTTACAACATGCTCGAGAGGAAAAGCAGCTGGCACATTCTATGTTTTTCTTTCGCTCCCAGTCCAGCATGGAATAATGCATGCAATCATGTTATGAATAATGCATACCCATATATTGATTGAATTTTATAACCATGACATTACATCGATATATCATACTTACATCGTTTAATTATCAAATTACATATAAGTGGGCATCACACTTACATACCTGGAGAATACGTGTGGTGTCATCATCATCAGTAATGTTCGAGCATCATATCCGGGGAAGCGCATCGTGATCACCGGCCGCAGGCGTCGTCGCTGCATCCTCAACCTTTTGTACTATTTATACTGAGTGTAAGGGACAACTCCCGCAAGCTGATAGGAGGTTGCTCAGTCAACGAAACTGTGCTTTCATAAAGAAATTCTCCTAGGAAATGAAAAATATATTCGACCTATCAAACAAAATTATCACCTCGTTCAGACAATTTGTATGGGGAAGCATTTTTATTTCAATGACTGATAGAATTTCTTTATGAAAGTTGTTCAGTTTCGTTGACTGAGAATGAAGTTAACTCTTTCACCCTGTATATTCTGTGGCTCAATACTGCAACGAGACTCCAATACCGCATCCGGGTGATGACATGACAATCGATCACATACTTACTACGAATTCCTTCCACATAGCTTTATTTGTATCAATATGCACGCACGATCACGGCTACAAATCACGACTGTTCTTTTATAGCTTAATCCAGATTGATGTATTAGTAAAGGAAAATAAATAAGTTATTTAGAAAATCTGGAATGATTGTTCTCCTTGAAAAGTTTTCTTCAACTTACAATATTATTGTTAAATCAATAAACAGTTTTTTAAGCGTAAATATTTGAAGTGAATACAGGCAATCATCTGACCCAGAGAGAGCATTTGCAACAGATATTACTCCTTTACAAGAGTTACAAAATGAAGTTATCGTGATAATTTTTGCAATGACAATTTGTCGTAACTTGTAAAACAGCTTGAGCCAGCCATTCTTTATGTCTGTTGACTTAAACTACAAGTATGTAAGCTATAGGAAATAAATAATCCGAATTGGTTGATAATTCATTCATAACAATGACGTAAGAGTCGCCATAACGCCCAACCCACAGAATTCATTGTAAGTAAATGCAACTTACAGCATGATGTCAAGGTTTGTACACTTGTCATCTTAAAGCACCTATAAGATGTTTATTATTCAAAGTCAAATAATATAACAAGGTTTTACAAAAGTCCTGTAAGTACTATCATATTTTGTAGTAAGTAAAGGTGTTCTTGTGATAACAAACTAGTTTCCAAAAAAATATAAGTCATTTAATAAAAAGAAAATATTATGATCTTAGATCTGACAAACCACTTTCATTAGATAGTAAACTTTATTGTTATCAGACGAACTCCATGAACCTTTCTGAACACCTTATATATAAACCCTGCATGATCTAAATCCCTATTCTTAGTCAGTAATAATTCACAGTCTACTTCAATTTTACTTGGTGTTGAAATACCGGGTGTAAACAGCGTCCCGCAAATTGATAGAAGTTGCTCAGTCAACGACACGAACAACTTCTACAGAGAAATTCTATCAGGAAGTGAAAATTTAAAATGGCAAAATGTCCACCTCGATCAGACAATTTGTATGGAAAAGCCATTTTTCTTTCAAGAGACGAAATAAAAAATTACCTTCCCATACAAAATGAACAACTTGATCAGACAATTTGTATAAAAAAACAAAATTTATTTTTTCGCTTCCTGAAAAAAAAAGCTGGAAGTTTTTCAGTTTCGTTGACTGAGCAACCCCTATCAGTTTGCAGGACGCTGTCCCTTACACCCCGTATCTGTAGGTTAGGAGCTTTTATTTATAAGTTCTTACGAAATATCCAATGATACCCGCCCTCGCATTGATTTGTGTGTTATTGTTTTTTAATCGTGATAGAAATTCGTAGAATCTGATCGCGGATGATTATATTACAATGCAAGGTCTAATCAGCTAATGTTATTTTCCTTAAATAAAGTGATACTTATACAACCAAACTGTTAGTTGATGATGTAATTAAATCTTAATACTTTTAGCCACATAAAGATTTTTTAAAACTGCTTTTCCTAGTATTTTGTTACCTTGACAGTTTGTTGTACATTCTAAGATCTTAATGCCTAGTATTGTGTAAAACTACTTATTTAACTCCTATAAGTAATTATACTTCGATTTTTCGGGGGTGCTAAATTATCTAGGCCATTATTTCTAAATATTAAAAAGCGCATATTTCATTAACACTTCATGTATTTAAAATACAATCGTATTCCATCAAACCAACACTAACTTACGACCTACAACAAAACGTATGCAATACTGTTAAAACAAAATTATTTACATTACTTTGTGACATCTACTGGTAAATGGTGCGAGAATGTTCTTTGTGAAAATTTGCCCTTTTGATACTGATATACGACGGACGGAGGTGACGACGAGCTATCGATGGCGTACACTACAGTACGACGCGGTTCTCAATGAAGGCGGGCGCTACAGTATTACAGAACTGCTAAAACAATGTCAAAGGGGTGTCATATTTTTGTATGGAGCCTAGCATACTGTGAATGGAGACAATTATTTAAAAAAAAAAACGTTGCGGCGCAAGATCAAACCTAAACCATTTGATTCTACACGCAAATATAAATTAAATCTCTTTGGGATTTTTGGCTTAAGCATCACATTACAGAGATATTTTAAATTTAAATCAATGATATCGGAATTTCGAACCATCAATTTTATAGTGAAAATATCTCAGTAATGTCACGCTTTAGACAAAAATCACCATACATTTTAGGTTTGTATTTACGTGTAGAATTGAATAGTTTAGGTGTAATCGTGCGCCGAAATATTTTTGTAAAACGTAAGGGTCGCTATTCACACTATACCAAAAAGGTTACATGTCTTTCAAGATAGTGGCGCTAGTTATTTTTTTCGCCACGTTCATTTGAAGCGTGGTCGTACTGTGCACACTTTAATTGAAATAGTCCATATTTCGATGCCGTCGCCACCACGCCGCCGAATACAGTGTGGCGAACGCGTCCGGCGGTAAGAAGCGGCGCTGTTAAACGAATTCGTCGGGGTCTCGCGGCGCGTCCAAGTCCCGGTAGTGTATCACTGGGCGGAAATCGGCGCCACCGCCGCCCCTTTAACAACCAACAGCTTCATTAATAGCAACTCTCTACGCGACACGCAAACGACATACACACAAACATATGCAGGGAGTTTGGAACAGAACTATACAAAAACGGGTACGATAAGAAAGCAGGACTGATATTGAAAAATAGAACATATATCTAAGATCATAAGTTATGTCAGATCGGTTCCTTCTAACACCCTGTATATTTTCATCTGTAATAACTAGTGTGCAGTTCCCTAAACATGCCAATCTCGGCTTCCCGGGAGTTGCATATGAGAAAAGGAATTTCAGATATAGGGTTTTAAGAAAACATAGATGAATAGAGTCACAAATTAGGACAGTTTATTATTGTAACTTTTCATACAACAAAATATAATGAAAAAGAATATAATGCGTTATATCTATGTATAAATTATTCTATTGTAACTTTATTTATTATTGTACAATTCAAATGTCAGATAACATTCTTAATTTTGCTGAAAATGATAGTAATATATTCATGATTAAATCAAGTAACTACAAAAAGTTATGAGTCTTACAACAATTAAGAGATAGTTTTAGAATAGAAAAAAATAAAGGATGTACGTCATTTAATTACATTTACTTGTCGAACACAATTATCGACACAATACAAAGACATGCAACAATACATAACATTGTTCAGAAATACAAAAGTAGTAATTACGCTGACAGCTTCGCAATCGGAATGCATACAAACGATACAAAATGTGTCATGGGTGAGTTTGTCTCTGCTTAGAATATGTCGCCACTGTCCGGGAAGTCAAGATCGTTGTACGCAATAATAGGCCGGGACCGATCCACATTTTCCCTGCAAATTATTCCTCTCAACTCAGAAACACGTCTCGAATTTGGCAAAATAATTCAAAGTGATAGACAAGCAAATGAAACGCAACTGTGCAAATAATATGTAGCAACGTTGATGTTAAGCGTTAGTGAGTCACAAATACGCACACATCATTCGTACTCGCAGCATAGTAAAAAAGTTTATACTGTGTTTTTTTTTTTCCAGTTAATGATGCCGTGTTAGTGTTTTTAAGTATTTGAACAATATAAATATGTTATCATGTAAATATATGAGTAACTATTGTATTGTGCGTTAACTGAAGGCAGTATAATCTTTTTTCTGAGCTACCATTGAAGGGAACTAAATGTTAAGGTCATGCTAAAATGAACAATAAATGCAAATTATTTTGTGCTCGTTCTACGAAAACCGTAAATTAATTTTACTAGGTATTTGCTTACGATGTATCCCAACTGATTATTACAGTATTGAAATAAGTAATCGCAATATTATAATCATATTCGTAATCTGAGTTATCATAAACATTGTTACTTTGCGACGCAAACGAGCACCAAACTGGTTTTTCGAGTCAATGGTCGATTTGTCCTCTACATATTTCAATTTTCCTTATTGTTTTTCAATCTAATAAAACTAATATTAAAATACAACAAACCAACCATTAAATCGTGGGTTACAGCGACCATTGCAAAAAGCATGCAAAAGTAGAATCTAGACGTAGAAATGAGAAGAGCAATGCATTCATGAGGACTACTGTGAATGTAATATTAATAAGAAATGGTATGTTTACATACCATTAGGAATTCTTATTTTAGTTCTTCTTTCTTCTAAATGAGTATATAAAACTGCGAAGTGATTGTTAGACTAACCATGCAGTAAAACTTGTGCAAGCACTGATTGTTGAATTCGATGTATGAATCAAAGCAGGAATTTACTAGTCATATTTTAGATTTTTTGTTGTGTATCAATAGCGTCTTCGAAAGCTTAAAATAATTAAAAAATAGGGTACAAGCTCAAACTTAAAAATCTAATTAAAGATTAAACAGATACATCGTGTTATTGAGCAGTTGTAAATTATATAATACTCAAAACTTTTTAAATGAGTTGCTTATACATAGTTAATTTGAAGACAGCGGGGAAACTAAGAGGAGTTGTACAGACAAAAACACTCCACAAGTTTCAAACTTAAAAAAAAAAATAACTAAAATTTAGATATTGATGATTTAGATTGTAAATCCTTTAGAAATATAAATGTATACATATAGATGTATAATAAGAATATAAATATTTATTAGTTTTGAATATTACGGTATTTATCACACACTAACCAAATTACACCCTACATTTACAGAGTGGGGCAAAGGTCTGGCGTCGGCCGATATAATTATCTCGACACTTGATGAAATAAATTCTAACAGATTAAATAAATATATGCCTCAAGCAGAACTCAAGACTTTCATAAAAAAATATAGCTATACAAAAATACCTTTGCTCAACCCTATATATCGTCGGCGTACTGTGAATACCACGTATGTGCTTGGGTCCCAATTTTACAGGAGAAACAAAAAAACCATCTGGTGTTTTTTTTTTGTATGAAACAGTTTCAAACATGTAATTGTTTACATTTATGTGTATAATGCACATGATCGTGTTAACCAATTTTAGATATTCCTTGTTCGTTGCGAGGTTTTTTAGCCATAAAGTAATACATACATACATACAATCACGCCTTTATCCCTTACGGGGTAGGCAGAGCGTCAAACGCCTCGTAAAGGCTTTCGCCCCGTCTGACAAAACTTGAGGGCAATTTTAGATTGTAATGTGTATTGCTATAGTTACAGGTTGCCCATCGCCTAAAATACAATACACTGTAACCCTCGAGTCCCTTTCGCTGACTTCTACAGCATGCCCGGAGTAAGGGCAGCTGGAACATTCTGTTTTTTCTATCTCTCCCAGTCCAGCATGAAAGATTTAAATTTGATAAAGTAGTAGATGATAAAAAAATACATATTACAATCTAAAATTGCCCTCAATTTTTGTCAGACGTGGCGAAAGCGCCTTTTACGAGGCGTTAAACGCTCTGCCTACCCCGTAAGGGATGAAGGCGTGATTTATGTATGTATGATAAAAAAAATAATATGATTTTTTGTACTTCCGAGGTATTCACGATACGCCGACGATATCGTTCTGTTATGTAAGTGTAGTTGTTTACCTGGGCCTGGAGAAGCGCGGGTGTCGCGGCTGGTAGGGCTGCGGCGGCGCCCAGCCCGCCCAGCCGCCACCCCAGCCGCGCGCCGGCGGGCCCGACGCCGCGCCCGCTCCCGAGTACCTGCGCCAATTGGATTCGGCTTATTTTATGTATAAAATATTTTTTATGAATTGAATGAACTTTTTAATAAAAAATTACAAAGCTTGTAAATGATATTAACATTGTATAAAATAAAATGTCATAATTTTTGCATGCTAATTTAAGCAAAATATGTTGGACTAAATTTATTTTAACATCTTGTATACCATATTTTACGCAAATAAAGAAACTTTTATGTTTGATCACGCCTTTATCCCTAATGGGGTAAGCAGAGCGTAAACAACCTAAACAAAGGTTGTGCCGCCACGTCTGACTAAGTTTTGAGGGTATTTTAAGATAGATTTTGTAGGTATATTGTTGTAGTGATAGGTTGTCAGCCCATCGCCTAAATTGCAATTTACTGAAATGCAGCTGGCACATTCCATGTTTTTCTCTAGCTCCCAGTTCAGCATGGAAGAATAAACAATAAATACAATAAAAATAAGCCTCTACCATGCTGGCAGGGTTTCTGTATATTGCAATTTCGGCGGTATGCTAACAACCTGTCACTACAGCAATATACCATATAATATATAAATAACCCTCAAAACTTTGTCAGACGTGGCGGAACGAACTTTGTTTAGGTCGTTTACGCTCTGCCTACCCCATTAGGGATACAGGTGTGATTATATGTACGTTATGGTGAAGAAGACTTTTGCTTATTGTGATTACTATGGAGATCGACTCGCACCTGAAGCAGCTGCGATGGTAACAGAGTCGCGCTTATTATTGACCTATTGTACAGATTTATAGTTAAACTAGCGATCCGCCCCGGCTTCGCACGGAAATTATCAGTGTTTCTCTACTCTATTATGCATGTATTATACATATTAACCGTCATCTTGAATCACTCTATCCATTAAGAAACCACATCAAAATCCGTTGCGTAGTTTCAAAGATTTATGCATACATAGGGATATAGGGACAGAGAAAGCGACTTTGTTTTATACTACGTAGTGATAATTCTAACTAAACTTGCGGCCCGTCTGACAATAGTTGTAGCGCAAGGAGTCTTCGTTCAATATTGTGTACGACTTCATACAGACGAACGGCACTTGCCAACTGTAGGTACGACTGCAGCCGACGCCTTCACGCGAGTGATCAGTTGTCGTATTTTTGAACCGCTCGTATCGGAATTCGCATACAAAAAAGCAACATTCGCATTCAAAATCACAAAATCCATATTTTTGAATACTCATACGTATGCGACTCTGCAACGAGTGGTCTAAAGTACTCGTTTTCTTTTCTACTACTCGAAACGAGTCGTAGGTAGTCTATGATCATGACACAGACAATCATTTGACAAGTAACACTTTTAACTTTTTAATTTACGTTCAGTTTCTCTGCGATTCATTTCCGGTTTTTCAAATCAACGATTTTTATTAGTGGTAGTGGTGGTATAGTAGGTGTATTTCTGCGTAGAACGAAAACAATTTATAGGATTAGACTTTATTGGTAACACAGATTTCTACTGCTTCAAAAATACGTAAAATCGTGTGTGATAAAATTTGATTTCGTACACGAATGATTTTCGCATGCGTTTTTAGTTTTCATATGAGCGGTTCAGAAATACGACTCCAGTGCGCTTACGAGCCGCGCGTCTCCCCTACTTACGCTGCGGGCGGCGGGTTGTGGTGCTGCGGCTGGTTGTTCCGGGCGGGCGGCTCGGGCTGCACGGGGCGCCGCACGTCGCGCACGTACGCGTTGAAGTACGCCACCTCGCGACGCACCTCCTCCACCTGGACAAACAAAACAACACCAATAATAAGCTGGCGCCAAAGATTTCACATGTCACGTGTCGGGTGCAGCCGACTGCATCGACTGCAGTCGTCGTCGTCAAGACCCGCGACGGCAGACGTCGTCTATCGCCGTCACTCAAATACGGTGCGGCGTCATGCCTGCACAATGCACAATCATGATTGTCGAAGCTTTAGGTAAAGTCATTTCTACAATGGCGTGTATTGTACACAATCCCGTCCACATAGTTAATGTGTAATGTTCTAATGCGGTCTACAAAATTACTAAGTTTAAAAGATTGCGACATAAACTAATATAGAAATAAAAAAAATATATATAACAATATTTTAACAACTGTTACCTTCTCGCCGTGCTTGTTGAAGATGTGTTTTCTGATGAAGTCAGGTCCCTTGAACTTCTTCCCGCTGAGTGGACACAGCCACTTGTCCTTGGACAGCTCCTGGGTGTTGGACTGGATGAACTTCTCTACTTCCGCTTCGGAATCCTACACAATAAACAAGAAATATTCGTTTTATTTTTAACATCATCTCCCTAGCCTTATCCCGTATCTCACGGGGTCGGCTTCCTAATCTAGGAGATTGAACGAGGGTACTGGTTTTTACACAGAGCGACTGCCATCTGACCTCCGCAACCCAGAAGGGAAACCAGACCCAATCCTAGATTAGGACAGAGTTTTCAAGCTGCAAAATGCTTAGCACTGGCCTCTGATATGGCTTAACGACTAATATCTACGGTATTAAACGATATTAACCGGGACCAACGGCTTAACGTGCCTTCCGAAGCACGGAAAAAGCACCGAATAAACGTACATATGAAATTCTAAAAACGGAAAACACATTGGTACGTGGTGGGATTCGAAACACGACCTCCCGCTCAGGAGGCAGCGGCCCTGTCCACTACACCATCGGGCTGCTCCTTTCCACCATTCGTTTTATTTTTAACATGAAATACAAATTGATCTGGCGTAAAACGGTGGTCGCTGAGTGGCGACAGTGGGAGACAGACGCCCTGTAGGAAAATCCCAAATGGCTATCAATTTCAAAAGAGCATTTGATTCAAGGTTGCATAAGAAGGAAGTTAACAACAATTACTACAACTTGATTATAGAGGAATGAAGAAAATTCTCTGTAAAACATTGAAAATAGTATAAAAGTTTACCTTGATACCAAGTTTCTGCAACTCTTCGTCTGTAAGGGGTTTAACGTCTTGCAGGAAGGCGGACATTTTCCCTTCGAATGCCTTGATGTAGTCCTGAATTTCTTGTTGAGATGGCTGCAAAGAAAATCTTAATTTTAGAGCGAGCTTATAAAGAACTTAAAATCCAAGGCACACAAGGCATTGATATAGGTAAGTTATCGCTACAAAACTTGGATGGGGAGTGATCAATTTCTATATCCAAACGTTGCCTAGTGAAAATTGCTGCTTTAGCAATAAGGCCGCCTATATTGTACACTCACGTTTGTTCCTTTTTATTTCTGTTGCACGTGTTTCTTTGTGCAATAAAGAATTTTGAATTGTATTGTTTCATCCGGTGTGTTTGAAGGCACGATAACTTAGTTAGTTAGAGCAACCATACGATTCGACAAAGGTCGTGTCGAGGTAGATCATTCGCTAGGAGGTAGATCTTATAATTTTGCCATATTCAGATCCAATGAAAATATCTTCTTTCCTTATAAGGGATTTAAGGGTTTCAGTATATTGTAATTTAGGCGATGGGCTGACAACCTGTCACTACAGCAATATACAGATCTGTCTTAAACAACCCTTAATACTTGTCTGACGTGACGAAACGGCTTTTCATTAGGTCTGTAAGTATACAGGCGTGATAGTATGTATGAATGTAGTTCTTCGGGATCGGCCTATAGATGCTCTGCCAACGCCGTAACGAATGTACATACATACAATCACGCCTATATCCCTAATGGGGTAGGCAGAGCTTAAACGACTTAAACAAAGATCGTTCCGCCACGTGTGACAAAGTTTTGAGGGTTATTTAAGGTAGATTTGTATATTGCTGTAGTGACAGGTTGTCAGCCCATCGCCTAAATTACAATTACAAACCCTCGGTTCCCTTAACTGGCTTTTACAGCATGCCCGGGAGGAAATGCAGCTGGCACATTATATGTTTTTCTCTCGCTCCCAGGCCAGCATGGAAGAAACAAATGTAGGCGTGACTTTATCTACGTGCGCTTACCTTGTTGGCGGGAGCGGGCGACCGGGCGTGCATGATGCCGCAGCGGTTGGGCATCTCGTCTTCATACGGGTACTCGCAGTGGTTGTAGTAGTCCACCGAGTGCACGATCCTGAGGTACAACACTAGTCTGTCCAGTACGCGCATCAGTTCCGGATCGAGCTGTTCCGAGTTCGATTCTGCTGAAGCCTCCAGCCCGAGGAGTTCTTCCTCTTCTGTGGATGCTTCCTCGATGAGGTGCTCGGTGATCTTGTGCAGGACAGGGTTCTTGGAGTTGAGGCTGAAGTTCTGTAACGAAAGAATGCCGGTTATAGTATGATTTGTTTATGTCTTGAATGGAAAGCTTGGGAGTTCGGGTCGACAGCTTTTACTGCTGTAGATATTAACTAAAGGGTTAACTCAAATCAAATACAATAGAACAGATCGCCTACGGCAATTAACTTACCTTCCTAGATACAATCTACCTAGACACAATAATGTTTACGGGATGAGGACGTGGGAGTACATGCTGCCGAGCATCCTCAATCGGATACCCAGTGATCTTCATAGTGACGTCACGTCGATAACCGACGTGGAAGCTTGTAAACGTCTACTCAAAAAATATCATTTGGGTACCTAAAATACTAAATAATTTATAAGAGTATTATATATTATGCAACTCATTTGTGCCTCGCATAAACCTTTAGGGGTTTTCTGAGGGACGTCTCATCTTTAACTATGTAAAATATGTTATTTTCATTTTGTCTTAAAAAAAAAAACTAAAATCGTGGCTTTTGGAATAACTTGAGAAGCGTATGGGATATGTCTTTAGCCGCCTAAACACAGTGACGCCGGGCGAGCCGGTCGAGTTTCATGCGTTCTGCTTGTTTTGCGGCTTGTGTGTAGCAGCATTTTTGACTGCAATACTTACGTGTGTTCTTCCATGCTGGACTGGGAGCGAGAGAAAAACATAGAATGTGCCAGCTGCATTTCTTTCCGGGCATGCTGTACAACCCAGCTAAGGGATCTGAGGGTTTCAATATATTGCAATTTAGGCGATGGACTGGCAAGCGGTCACTACAGCAATATCTTACAAATACATACATATAGTCACGCCTTTATCCCTAATGGGGTAGGCAGAGCGACCTAAACAAAGGTCGTTCTCCACGTCTGACAAAGCTTTGAGGGTTATTTAAGATAGATTTGTAGGTATATCTTACAAATCTTATCTATCATAACCCTCAAAACTTTGTCAGACGTGGTGGAACTTTGATTAGGTCCTTTACGCTCTGCCTTCATTAGGGATGAAGGCGTGATTATATGTATGTATGTACTCACGTGAGTTTCCCCGGGGTCTGCCCCAGTGTTGGAGTTCTCCTGTTCCCACAGCTTGGTCCTGGTGTCCAGCAGATGCGCGAGGCGGGCGGCGAGGCGCGCGTCGGCTCGCAGCACGGGCCGCTCGAGCGTGACTATATGTATGTATGTACTCACGTGAGTTTCCCCGGGGTCTGCCCCAGTGTTGGAGTTCTCCTGTTCCCACAGCTTGGTCCTGGTGTCCAGCAGATGCGCGAGGCGGGCGGCGAGGCGCGCGTCGGCTCGCAGCACGGGCCGCTCGAGCGTGACTATATGTATGTATGTACTCACGTGAGTTTCCCCGGGGTCTGCCCCAGTGTTGGAGTTCTCCTGTTCCCACAGCTTGGTCCTGGTGTCCAGCAGATGCGCGAGGCGGGCGGCGAGGCGCGCGTCGGCTCGCAGCACGGGCCGCTCGAGCGTGACGCCCGACACGGAGCGGATGCGGCGCTGTAGATCCCGGTTCACTATGGCGCCCAGCTCGCATTCGCGCAACTACACAAATACAAGACGGGGTCGTCGTCATAGCGTATGCATCCCGGCTTAATTAAGAAATATCTTTATTATTTACCACAGAAAGAATGTATCTTCCGTGCTGGACTGGGAGCGAAAGAAAAACATAGAATGTGCCAGCTGCGACGTGGCGGAACGATCTTTGTTTAGGTCGTATACGCTCTGCCTGCCCCATTAGGGATAAAGGCGTGATTGTATGTATGTATGTTTACCACAGAAAGAATGTAGATTATATACACTATACAACGAAAGCATAAATAAAGAGACGCCTATAAATATCACTAGTGTTCAGTTTTCTTCCATGCTGGATTGGAAGCGACAGAAAAACATAGAATGTGCCAGCTGCATTTCCTCCCGGGCATGCTGTAAAAACCAGCTAAGGGATCAGAGGGTTTTGGTATATTGTAATTTAGGCGATGGGCTGACAACCTGTCACTACAGCAATTTACCTACAAAATCTATCTAAATTACCCTCAAAACTTTGTCAGACGTGGCGGAACGACCTTTGTTAGGTCGTTTACGCTCTGCCTACCCCATTAGGGATAAAGGCGTGACTATATATATGTATGTATTCTTCATAATTTTATGGTGAATTGTGAATAGCTTTTGTTGGCAAACTCACCCGAATGTTGTTCAGATTCCAGCAGATGTCCTTGATGTTGACCTCCCGGCGGAAGGTGACCCACCCGCGGCGGAACCAGCGCCGCTCGGGCAGCGGGTCGGCCAGCGCCACGCGCAGGAACCCGCCGTAGCGCTTGCACATCTGCGCGGAACAGATAACAAATGTCACCAATATGGTCTAGAGTTTTTCAGCGCCAAAGTCTGATATATCAGACATTTAAGTTTCGGGCCCTCGCCGCCAAAGTCTATTATATCAGACAAATAAATCTTACCAATCTAACTCTATTTTTTCTTATTGTTATAGTACCTGACGACATATTCATAACATTTTCAGACAGTTTATACTTTGGTTTATCAAAAATAACAATTTCACAATGTATTATAATGTTATTTTAATTAGAAATAATTAAAAACAAAACCGTGTTTATTAGCTAAATCCGACTCTTTTTTTACTTCAACCCTCAGCGCCAATGTCTGATATATCAGACATTAATCAGAAATTAGTGATGTTACATTACAATGTTACTACCAAAACCAGAAATCTGGAACTATAAGTGTTAACTATAAAGGAACATCTAAGAAAGTAAAAATTATACGGGTATTTATTTTGGGCATAAAACTTTTTAGTGTGACGTAATTTTACCACAGAAAATGCATTTATTTTCGAATGATGTTTTGCATCGCATCTAGTAAATAGCATGGTATACCACAACACTATAGAGACACGATCATGCATCAGTCTCGTACGCCAACGTCTGATATATCAGACTCGGAAGTGACGTCAGAGGCGATAGATGTTTCTGGAACTATCTATTTAGTGCTGTACAATGACGGTAGGAGTTATCGATAAATTATGGAAGTACCTTGCAAAATCATGTTATTTAGTGGGTTACCATCTTTGCGTTGCTGTGTTAATATAATCAAAATAACAAAATCAGTTAAAAAAACTAACTTAATTCAGTTCCCTGCCTGCCCCCCAAGCACAGGGACGTGATTATTTGTATCCTTAGCTTTTGCCTATTTAACACTTAGTTCAAATGAAAAAGTCTTATCAAAAACGATTGAACATCACTAACTAAATTCAGTTCCCTGTCTACTACCTACCCCCTAAGTACGGTGGCGTGATTATATACAGCCTTTATCTTCTCCAGGTTACCATCTATCACCATACCAAATTTCATAAAAATCCGTTTAGCCGTTTAGATGTGAATGAAATCACTAACTAAATTCAGTTCCCTGCCTACTACCTACCCCCTATGTACGGTGTTGTGATTATATATAACCTATGTCCGTCTCCAGGTTACTATCTATCATCATACCAAATTGTATCAAAATCCGTTCAGCCGATTAGGCCTGAAAGAGCAACAAACAAACAAACAGACAGACAGAAAGACAGAGTTACTTTCGCTTTTATAATATTAGTATGGAAGTATGGATTTTTTAATCTATAATTAAATCAATAAGTTAAAAGTAACTCTTTCGTAAGGTGTCGAAGTTTATGACCGGAAGTTGACACATCACTAACACTCGCCGAAAACTCATATTAAGCGTACGCCACTGTCTGATATATCAGACACGTAGTGATGCAATTAATATCATCATTACTTGTGCGATTTTTCACTGTATTAATACGCCACTGACATTTCAATACATTTTAGAATGTTTCGAAGAGTAAAACATAATAAAGTAAATCCCATGAACTTGAAAATAACTATAGATTTATTTTTAAAATGATTTATTTATTACAAATTAATAAAATCGATACTTAATATCGCCAACACTAGTAAATCAACCACGTTTATTGTCGTGGCGTGTGGTGAACGTTTTTGACGAAAACTCTTGGCGTGGAAAGGGTTAAAGAGGATGTGGCTATATACAGCGTGGCCCAAAGAGTGACGTCCAAAGGAAAAATTTTGATTCCTTAGGTCAAGGGGTAGCCAAATCACCCCCATGTATGTTAAGCGATTTTTAGTAGTTTAGGAGTTATGAATTTTTATGCTAATTTTCTAAGAAAATTGACCTCAGTGGATTAATTATTTTTTATTATTTTTTTGGATAACTTTTTTTATTTTTTTTTATTTTTGTGACATTCTCTTAAATTGTTCTTTTAACCATAAAAGTTTCAGCTTCCTAGCTGTAATGTAAGTTAGTTATTTTTTTATCAAAAGTTAAAATTTTACGATCGAGCTAGTCTGCTCTGAATTTTCAACTTGAAATTAAAAATTGAAAAAGATAATCTCATGGTCCCTTATTAATTTTAAAAACTCCGCAAGGTTTCAAAATTACATAAAAATAAAAATAACAATAGTTTATGACGGTGCACCATGCCACTACGCAGCACAAGTGCGTAATCATTTGAATGAAACGTATCCCAACAGGTGGATCGGACGAAACGGTCCAATCAGATGGCCTCCACGATCGCCTGTCCTAAATCCGATTGTTTTTTTTATTTGGGGTTATTACAAGGACATAGCTTACGCCCGAGAATCGTTAAATGAAGAGAAGCCAAGACAGCGAATTGGAGAGGCCGGAAATGTCGTTAGAGGAAACAGAGAAGCGTTTAGGCGACTTAAAGAAAATTTCTTGCGTAGATGTAGGTTGTGTATTGCTGTCGCCATTTTGAAAAATTATTGTGAGTAAATGTGTAAAAGAATTATCCGAGTTTATTTACTTATTATTAATAATACAATTGTCTCATAAATCTTACAACTCACATTAAAACATTTTACTAAGAATTTTCATTCAAAAATGTAACTTAAATAACATTTTTTAGTAAATAATTTTATTTTCCCTTTAATTTGATACATTTTCTAACTTAATTAGTCCTTAGTAATGACATAACAGGAATCTTTCAACTTTCTGAAACAATTTACTAATTAGGTAATTTCCACCCAAGTACCTTTGAAGGCTGTTTTCTGCAAATAATACCCCATTAAGCAATAGTTTATTTTTATTTTTATGTAATTTTGAAACCTTGCGAAGTTTTTAAAATTAATAAGGGACCATGAGATTATCTTTTTCAATTTTTAATTTCAAGTTGAAAATTCAGAGCAGACTAGCTCGATCGTAAAATTCGAACTTTCGATAAAAAAATAACTAACTTACATTACAGCTAGGAAGCTGAAACTTTTACGGTTAAAAGAACAATTTAATAGGATGTCACAAAAATAAAAATAAATAAAAAAAAGTTATCCAAAAAAATAATAAAAAATAATTAATCCACTGAGGTCAATTTTCTTAGAAAATTCGCAAAAAAATTCATAACTCCTAAACTACTAAAAATCGCTGAACATACATGGGGGTGATTTGGCTACCCCTTGACCTAAGGAATCAAAATTTTTCCTTTGGACGTCACTCTTTGGGCCACCCGATATATCACTACATAGTATAAAACAAAGTCGCTTTCTCTATATCCCTATGTATGCATAAATCTTTAAAACTACGCAACGGATTTTGATGCGGTTTCTTTTAATGTATAGAGTGATTCAAGAGGAAGGTTTATATGTATAATACATGCATAATATAGTAGAGAAACACTGATAATTTCCGTGCGAAGCCGGGGCGGGTCGCTAGTATAATAGTAAATCTTTATTTCTCTCATCACAAAGGTAGTATATTGAATAATTTAAAGAGGATGCGGATTTATCAAGACTAAAGTTAGAGGATGTGTATGAAGATGAGAATTTTCTGTGAGGATACGGATGAGGAAGAGTATCTTCTTCTTCTGCTGTCGTGCGGGTATTAAGTCAATCGACGAGGAAGAGGATGAATAATAAAGAGGGTTAAAAATTATACTGTTTTTTTTTCTTCAGTATCCATATAAATGTAGGATCGGGGCAGGGAAGGAAAGGCAAATCTTCAACCAGCAACGTCTTTATTCAGCTTCTTAACATCCTTCTATCTTCATCATCACCACATCCTTCACCTACGCTCGACCCATACAGACTGAACTGCCAGACTGATGTGCTCACTCTTTCGCACTCATACAACATAACTCTATCATCGACCCTTTCTCACATCTTCGTCTAAAAACTATTATACTTTATCGTTTGGAAATAGATCATTCACCATAGAGATCTAATCCCACATAAATAAATGTGTTCTGACTTTGTTTGTTGAATCCTGTTTTTTTTAAAAATATATTTTGTCGCCGTCACACTCCCGCCGCAATAAAATTCTCATACACATTCTCTTCATCTTAGAGGATGCGGATGCGAAAACTTTGACTTTATGTTATGAGGATGAGGACATGTAAAAATTGCGGATCATCCGCATTATGAGCGGATTCCTCATTTACCCTATCTGGTCTATCGACTCGAAACCCATACGACAGAATGTTGTGTTTTTGTTTTATATGTATATGTTCTTTGTATTTTATTGCGTACAATTAACTGTTAAATAAATACATAATAAAGACAGAAGACCAATTTGTCGTTATTTTGCCCTTTTAAAATCCAACACGTCGTTCGACACGACGCACAAGGGCTATTTGAATGACAATCTTACGCAGCTTTTGAGCTAGTACCAAGAACAAAGAAACCACAAAATCTCTGAGGTGTATTTTAAGTGGATTCTTTTAGAACATGAAAAGAAAGTTTCCTCTTGAGTCTCCAGGCATAATCAAATCAAATCAAATAATATCAAAAGAACATTACCAAAATGACGGATACTTACAGCTTCAACCTCGGCCTTAGTGATAGTCGGCGCCAAGTTCCTCAAGAAGATCGACGTGGTCTTATGTAACGCTCTGGACTCCTTCTTCTCAATGGTGACATCCGTCACAGACTCCGCTTTATCATCTCCGTTCTTTTCTTTATCCTTCTCTGCATCGTCAACTTTTACCACTTCAGGTGATTTGGATTTCTCCTTCTGTTTGGGTGATTTGGCCGGGTCTGGAGTCTTGGATTTGGACTTGGACTTGGATTTGCGGTGTGTAGTGGTCTCGCCCTCTTCTTCCGAGCTGGATGATGAGGAACTCGAGGATGATGAGCTCGAAGAGGAGCCGGGTGGAGCTAAGGAAACAAAGAATATGCTTATTTTTATTTGTACATATAATCACGCCTTTATGCTTAATGGGATAGGCAGAGCGTAAATGACCTAAACAAAGGTGGTTTTTATTTGAAGTTGTTGTGAATACAATGTGACAACATAGTCAATCAACTATCACAACCTGTCACTACAAATCTATCTTAAATAACCCTCAAAACTTTGTCAGACGTGGCGGAACAACCAAGTCGTTTACGCTCTGCCTACCTTATTAGGGATAAAGGCGTGATTATGTGTATGTATGTATGTACGAATCAACTATTATTGGCATGGATGTGGAGCGTATAGTTGGGTATTAGTCAGGCGCCTAAATGAAGGGTGCGTCGTCGTGAGGTGCCCCATTCAGAGCGCACATTCAGCCGCCCAAATTCAGGGCGCACCGTCAGGCGCCTAAATTAAGGGTGCGTCGTCGTGAGGTGCCCCATTCAGAGCGCACATTCAGCCGCCCAAATTCAGGGCGCACCGTCAGGCGCCTAAATTAAGGGTGCGTCGTCGTGAGGTGCCCCATTCAGAGCGCACATTCAGCCGCCCAAATTCAGGGCGCACCGTCAGGCGCCTAAATTAAGGGTGCGTCGTCGTGAGGCGCCCCATTCAGAGCGCACATTCAGCCGCCCAAATTCAGGGCGCACCGTCAGGCGCCTAAATTAAGGGTGCGTCGTCGTGAGGCGCCCCATTCAGAGCGCACATGCAGCCGCCCAAATTCAGGGCGCACCGTCAGGCGCCTAAATTAAGGGTGCGTCGTCGTGAGGTGCCCCATTCAGAGCGCACATTCAGCCGCCCAAATTCAGGGCGCACCGTCAGGCCCCTAAATTAAGGGTGCGTCGTCGTGAGGCACCCCATTCAGAGCGCACATTCAGCCGCCCAAATTCAGGGCGCCTAAATTCTCGCCCAAGTCTCGTTCCTTTTGGTTTTGGTTGGCTTCAGACTAGCGGCCTGCCCGTGCCTCGCCACGCCCACGGCTGCAACAAGCAATGCAATCTCACGCGGCTGTTTGTCGGGCTCCGGCTGCGGCTCGGTGCCGGGCGCGGAGTTGAAGCGCGAGAACAGCTTGGCCTGCTCCTGCAGCTGCTTCAGATGCGGGTCGATCTCCATAGTGAGCGGCGCCGCCGGCTTGTCGTCGTCTTTCTTTTCCTGCTGCAAAAACCATCTATATTATTATAACCATGTCAGAGGCCTGATAGTTGTGCTACTAGGCGGTTTAAAAACTCTGACACCAGGGTTCATCGGGTCCATAGACTCGATACCCACTCGACAGAAGAAGAAGAAGAAGATTATAACTAGCTTTTTTAACTCCTCGTTTCACCTATGTTTGTTTCCAGAATACCATCTATCATCATGCAAAATTTTATCAAAATCCATTCAGTCGGTCAAGCGTGAAAGGGTCACAAACCAACAAACAGACAGACAAAGTTACTTTTGCATTGATAAAATATTAGCATGGATGCGTGCTGTGACACACACACACACACTCACACTCACACACACAACATCACACACACACACACAAGGCTTGGGGAGGCTAATAACCAGGAATAGCCGCGTCATGGGATGAGTCCGGAGACCATGGGTTGATTTTACTTACAGGCTTGTCTTTATTCTCAGTGTCCTCCTTTTCTTCCTTGACTTTGACTTCGTCGACATCAATAACAACCAGTTTGTCAGCATCTGCTGTGAAACAAAATAGAAATAATAGGCCATTGACCACACCCTATCAAGCAAGCCATAAGTTTGCTGGTTGTAGTTGATATTTGAGAATTTATCACTGTGAATTTTTCCCCAGTTTGGGTAGGACATTGCAGGCTGAATCACCTGATTGCCCGAAAAGAAAAATATTTCGTGCTTCGGAGGGCACGTTAAGCCGTCGGTCCCGGTCCCTGTCTTTGATAGTGGTCGTTACACAAAACCATGTCAGAGGCCTGATAGTTGTGCTACTAGGCGGTTTAAAAACTCTGACACCAGGATCATCGGGTCCATAGACTCGATACCCACTCGACAGAAAAAGAAGAAGCTTGCTGGTAATTTTTATCTATTTCCAGCAGTTCAATTGAACTGTGATTGAACTGGTGGGAACTTTACACCCCAGTAGTTCAATCAGTAAATATCATTGAACTATTGGGACGAAAAGTTCCCACTAATTCAATCATTGAACTACTGTGCACAGAAGGTAATTTTTATAATCAAACTAGCGACCCGCCCCGACTTCGCACGGAAATTATCAGTGTTTCTCATCTATATTATGCATGTATTATACATATAAACCTTCACCTTGAATCACTCTATCCATTAAAAAAACCGCATCAAAATTTAAAGATTTATGCATACATAGGGATATAGGGACAGAGAAAGCGACTTTGTTTTATACTATGTAGTGATCTTTGTTTTATACTATGTAGTGATCTTTGTTTTATACTATGTAGTGATCTTTGTTTTATACTATGTAGTGATAGTGATAAGACTGGAATCTTGAAGAATACCTACCTGGTTTATCTTTAATGGTGATTTCTTCCGGCGGTGGATCATCCAGAGCCTTAAGATCCTCGTCAGTGCCACCTTCCAGCTTGATAACGACAGTGTCCAGAAGTCTGATCAACTTGTCCGACTTATCCACGTCCACAGTCACTTTGTCCAGTTCGCCACCTCCTAGCAGCTCCAGAAATACATTAAGACGATTCTACGAAGATATGGAAAAGTTTTTAATATAATATACATAACAAACAGTACTTCTTCCATGCTGGACTGGGAACAAAAGAAAAACATAGATATTGTAATTTAGGCGACGGGCTGACAACCTGTCACTACAGCAATATACCTACAAATCTATCTTAAATAACCCTCAAAACTTTGGGAGACGTAGGGGAACGACCTTTTGTTTGGGTCCATTACGCTCTGCCTACTCCATTAGAGATAAAGGCGTAATTATATGTATGTATCAGTATTATCTGTTTAATTATGAATCGGACTTGATCGTGAATACTTCCTAGTTGCTACCCGGTATAAACACATACTTAGTGTTTGTATCTACTTTAATCTGTGACATTGTTATAACAGGAAATAAGTGTAGGGCGGTTTTGCACTGCTCCGTTTTCAGTTCGTATCCGAATCGTGTCCATAAAATTTCCATATAAAACGGTTACAGATTCGGACCGAAATATTCGGATACGGTTTCGGACCGGTGATAAAGCGGCCCAAACTTGTTACATAAATGATTTGAGTTGGGTTAGACTAGGAACTGCTTTGCTTATCTTTATCTAGGATTATGAGAGTCATGCAATCTTAAAATATAAAATGACGAAAAAATATACCTTTAGTGCTGCTAGCTGTTCCTCCTTTCGTTTCACAGATTCCTCAGGATGGTATTTGATCTTGAACCTAAGAAACAAATATATTTTTCAGTGATTACTATTCTCGTATTGAATTTATACATCTACAACACTAATGGTCCAGATATGAATGATTTCCAAATAGATTTTTAAGATAAAATGTGGAGTAAAGTTGTGAGTTGTCCAAAATAAAAAATCTGTTTGGAAACCATTCAAAACACAGTCATACAAACCTCTCGACGCAGAAGTAAAAACTAAAAAGTCTTAGTAAAATGTAAAAAATCTTCAGTCTCACCTGTACCAGACATTGCGGTATATTTAGCCCTACCCCTATCAGAACGGAACCTGTAGCATTGCGCGCTACGGGTCAACGCGGAATCAACTAGCTACACACGTTATCATTTCAATATAGTTTGCATATCTATTTTCTTTAACGCTGTCCAGCCGCGCGATTACGCTGTTGACTGTAGGGAAAAAAGGTTACCAGTTAACATTTGCCACATGCATTTAAAAAATTCTAAGCATAACTGGGAAATATCATGTCTATTCATGATCTTATTATAAAAATTTGAATTGAAGTTATTGCTTAGAATTTTTTAATTACTAGCAAACCATATGAAGAGCAATTATTGACTTTACTAATAGTTTAAAAACATTCTGAACTCCTATAATTTGCCATCAGTTTAGTTCATTAAATGAATTTATCCAGTACCTACTGATCAGAATGAAGCAAAGTTTATAAAAATTATGTAAACATCATTACTATGCTTACCATTCTTCATCTTTATGTGCAACGAAAAACTCGTTGAGTTGTTGTCTTCGGAACTCAAGTTTGTATTCATTGTACTTCTGGATAGCATCGTCCACTGTAATTGAGTCTTCTTGAGCGGCAAGGAAGGCTTTGAAGGACATCATGGTGGGAGGACCATCCACAGCACCCATTGGTAGAACGGCATCTCTAAAATCATAATTCCAGTAATTAATACGAAAGCAATTATTATTTATTGGTGCAAACCGTGCTAGAGCAATTTTGCCACAAAATAATATTATTATTTAATAATAGCCGAGCAGCAGAATTGCTGATGTGGCTATATCTGTAGCTGGTGTGTGCGCTAGTATTTGATTAAAGTCCATTGTATGATTCACTTGAAAGTCTTACACATTGTATGTTATTTTATTATACACTTTTTAAATTTTATTATTAATTAACCACTTGTCAAGTCTATTTTTAAAAGTGTTTGTGGAGGGAGCATCAACAATATCTTGAGGGATATAATAGTTATGATATTATTACTTGCATGCTGGATTGGCTTGCGAGAAAAACATAGAATGTGCCAGCTGCATTTCCTCCCGAGCATGCTGTAAAAACCAGCTAAGGGATCCAAGGGTTTCAGTAAATTACAATTTATAAGATGGGCTGACCACCTGCAGCAATATACATACAAATCTATCTTAAATAACTCTCAAAACTTTGTCAGACGTGGCCTGTGGAAATGACCTTAGTTTAGGTTGTTTACGCTCTGCCTACCCCATTAGGGATAAAGGCGTGATTATATGTATGTATGTATGTATTATGATGGTGTGATTATATGTATGTATGTATGAAATTATTGACCCTATATTTGAAACTTGTATAAATTATACTAAGTTAATTGACAAATTGATACTAACCTTGCTGGTACTGGTTGCATGGGCTGACCATAGCCTTGATGTGCAGGATGTGGTCCAAAGTGGTCATGTGCCCAGCCATACGACCCATACGAGTCATGCGGCATGCCTCCATATCTTCTCTCTTCTATCGGCCAGTCAGGTCTGATGCGTTTGCTCGGTGGCCCCTCCCCTCGCACTGGAGAGTACCCCCTGCTGGCGCTGGCTCCACCGCGGTAGTCCCTGTAGTCAGGACCAGAGCGACCTCCACGAGATCTTCCAGTACAACATTCTATGTTGTAATTACAAACTCAAAGAACTTAAAATGTTCATGCAAAAACAAATTACATAATGCATGCAAATTCTATCTACCTAAAATAAATTGTAAATGATTTCAATTGAATAAACTAAAGGAAATTGAACAAATGTCACGTACGCACGTGACTTATCTACGGAAACAATAATAAGAAACAGAAATAAAACATAAAATAAGTGTAAAGTTAGAATGGTCTGGAAGATCTTTAATATTTACTCAAATACATTGAAATAAGTCGCAGAAGTACCTCACAATAAAAGCAACAGAAGATCGTTTCATTGGCTTTGGATAAGGAGGATGGATTTTGGGAGGATCAGGGTGATGATGAGGTTGGGATCTGAAAGAAAGGTTAGTTTTACAAGAAAGTTTTGTTAGTAAAACCCAGTGCCCTTACGATGCTAAATACCTCTCGGACCACTCTTCGCGCCCCCGACTGCGTTCCTCGCGACGATCGCTGCTTCTGTAGCTGCTCTCAGCCGCTCCTCTTTCACCGCGGAACTTGTCACGTCTCTTCCGGTCGTACTCATCGTCGCTGTCGGCCATTGTTCAATCAAAACGAAATTACTTGAATTCCGGGTATCTACAATGATTACATAGAATAAATAGCATAAAATGTAATTCCTAAATTCACGAAAACAGTGACGCGAATCTGCAAACGGTGAAAGCGATTCGAACGAGATTGAGAATGGAGAATGAAACAATCGACCGAAGAACGAGTGAAATGAGGTGTCGTGCTTCCGCCGTTTGACGTTATTTTCCACCTTTGTCTGTTGCTCAGTAACATTATATCTATCTCTTTCTCATACGTAGCATTTTACGCCAACGGAATGCAATGAACGAATGAATTACACCGGAAATCACATATTACTCCAAACACAGTTAATGGCGGGAAATACGTTATGTCTGCACGATAACTTTTCCTAGAGCAACGTTTTAAAATATGGGAATGGGAAAGTAAATGATAAAAACAATATACTTGGAAATATACTTTATATTGGTTAAAACTCTTTATCGTGGCGAACACTAAACACTACAAACAAACAACACAAACTTAGGTAAGTCAAAATTAAAATCAAGTAGGTAATCTTTGTTTATCAATTTAGGTACCTAATGGATTGTTTACATTTACGTCTAGGGTGATATACGAATAGTGTTAATCCTTGAATTTAAATAATATTAGAGGTCAGTTGATTACAGACAAATGGAGTCGTACAAATAAGATAGATGAGTCACTCCTAATCCAGAATGTCACTCTATATGGAACACAATACACACAAGAGCTTTTCTGAACTATTTGCATCATGAGCACTGCATTTCGTCTGTGCCGTCGCCGCAGTGGTCGACGCCGTCGCAGCGGGCGCTCTGTGGTACGCAGCGATGGTTGCGGCACCGTAATTCATGGGCACCGCACGCACCGCCACAGCCGCGCGGTTCGTCGCTGCTGTCAGCACAGTCGGCTAGCCCGTCGCAAAACCTCGTCGGAGGTATACACTGCCCGTCTGTGCATGTGAACTGGTCTTCTGGACATTCTGCAAAAGAAATGGTTAAATAGTTATTTGCATTTAGAAAGTTATCAGGATATGGCTCAAAAACGTCTTCAATATAATTTTCATGTTTTAGATAGACAGATATCGCAACTAGTAATTATACAAATAAAAATATTAAGTATAATAATACGCGATGGATAAACACAAGGTGGTAAACAATACTGCGGAAAGCATGATTGAAATTGTTTCACCGAGGTTTGCACTTTCAAAGAGCTCCTATTTGAACCTGCTACGTATTTTATTCCCATTAAGGCCTTACGATGCCGTATGGCAACCAAAGCAATCCAGTTTTGTTTTTAGCTGTTTTAGTGTCTACTAGACTACACAAAAAAAACATAAACGTACCTATAAGTTACGTTAGTATTAAGTATACTCTAAGGGTTAACTAGATTCAATGCAAATTAATCTTTATATTTATTTATGTATTGTATATAATTAGGATGACTATTCTTAACATTGGTTTTATGAGGTTCAGAAACGGGTCAAGCTGACACCCAACTGACACGATGCGTCGACAGTAGTAGTCCAAATAGATTGGTGTCTGTGCTAGGACTAACTACATCTTGTTTTTGACTTTAAATTATAGCAGCTATAGCATGGTAACTTTATGAAGCTAATAAAACGGAGAAAATGGTATATTTTGTTTAAAAAAACTGATAAAAATCTGACTAAACTAACTTAACAAAACAAAGGGCATGCATTATAATAGTTTTGTTTGGAATAAAAATTTAAATTATGAGCAGTTGACGGATTTCCAATATAGAGGAAGTGGATTGGCTATAGGAAGCCCCGTTAGGTCTGACTGGTCTCTGTTGAGCACATTCGTAACCTAGATTCGTGTGTTGCTGAACGGTATAAGTACGATTTACATTCCATTATAGTAAAGTTTGTGTGTCATTCATGAGGTAAAGAAAGTGATAGGCAGGTTGTAATAGCTCTATCGCTTTTTAATCAAATATTGATATTCGTCATTGCTGACTAAACTAGTTTGACTAGTTTTGGAAGTTTTCAAGCCTACTTTGGTACATAAGAACAATGGATATTTAAATAAGATTTTCTGAAAGCAGTAGCTTACCAGCTGTACAGTTAACCTCGTCAAAACCATCCCAGCAGTCGATAACCCCGTCGCAGAGCTTCGTGTTGGGGAAGCATGAAATTGACTGACCACAGCGAAACTGCTTCATGAGGTCACATTCTAAAACAAACATAACAATACGGTTCACGTTACGGTTTATCTAGGTATTATTCGAAGTTAATTTAATTTACTCAGTTTCTCTCAGAAAGAGTACTATGCATTTTAGATCTCTACATAAATTGGTAATAAGTATTTGTCTTAAGTGTAAAATGAAAATATAGTAATGCTTACCACAATGCATTTCATCGGAGCGATCGTAGCAATGTATGGAACCATCGCAGTGGGCTTCAACGGGCACACAGAGGCCGTTGCGGCAGCGCCACTCATCCGCAGCACAGGTGACCGGGGTCAGCAGGCGGCACACTCTCACGCCCCGGAGACGGTCCACTAGCTGGCAAGCTTCTGTCTCCATGGCACAGAGACCGCCGCAACCTGTTTGTAAAACACATGAAAATGCTAATAAAGACCAACGTAGTCTATAAACTTTTGTTCGTAGAAATGATTGAACGAAAAAGTATTCTGGAGTTACAGATCACTTTATTATTAAAAACTTCGATTCGGTTTGTAAGAAAATAAAAACCAAGTCAAAGTCATACTAATATAAATGTAAATACAGTTATAAGTTAATAACCTTATTATTACCTGTAGGATCTTCGATATCTATTGCTTCTTTGCAGATGGCCGTTCCACTACTTTCTTCCAACATGCACACTTCGTTGGTTTGGCACGAACAAAATGTTTTAGATAAATCTCTATTGATGATATCTTTTGGTTTCAGACTTTCTTGTAGCTTCTTGGAATCTTTTGGATATGTTCTAATATTTTTGCGGATTTTTGATATGACGTCGGAAATAAGCGAGGTAGTTGTTGTCGATGCTTCTGTGGTCGTAGTATTTTCCATGTTTGGGACCATTGCTGCAGACGTAAGCTCTGTTCTAAAACTTGTTATAGAAACAGCTGAAGATGTTTCATTGAAGTCTATACTTTTAGTTGGCACTACGATTGTACTCGCAACAGTAGTTGCTCGTGTAAAACTAGGAGACGTAAAATTAACTAAAACGAAACTTATAACTACGATTGCTACAATCATCACACTTATTGAGCACGCTTGTATTTGTGTCCGCTTTTTTACAGGACTGTCAGTCAAGGCTAAGTTAACGATACAGCCGATACCTTTCAGGCTTTTTCTCAGTCTTCGGCCATTTATTTCATTTGGGCGCATTTCATACGACGTGTATTTTTGTCTAAAACTGGAGTCGATTTGGCGTGATATCGACGGTATGCATTGATTAACCTCCAAGTTTGTAGCTTCAGTGGGATTCCGGTTATCAGTCAAACTTGCGTGTCTTATTTCATGTAACGAGTTTTCCTGTACATTATCTATAGGTATAGGTAGTTCTAAATCTTTCGTAGTTATTTTACCATTAGGAGTGGAATGATTGTTAGGAACAAAATTGTCTCTTGGCGATTTGATTTCATATTTTCTTATTTTTCCTTTGCATGTGTAGCAATATTTGATGACCATGCTGTCCGCATGGGGCGCTTCGAGAACTGCTCTTCGCAAGTTGCTGTTGGACCAGAGGTGTGAGCAGTAGAGCGCATCCCAAGATGTGGTGGATCCATCAGGCACGTCTGCGGCGGGAGGCTGTTCATCAAAGCTGTCCAATAACGTCATCGTGCCGATTGTGCCGTACTTGCAACATAGTAACTAGTTGTTAGCACCTGTAACAAGGAAACATGCCGATGTTAATATGTCAGTCGTGGCGGAGGTAGAGTGCAGGTCGGCAAAAACGTTGGTATGGTCAGGTGATTCCGGCATATTTATATCCATTAGTTGATTAACGTGTTTAATAAATTTAATAATTATTTAAGTATATAAACTCAATCGCAATTAATGAAGTTCAGACGATTTCGTAGTTTAGCGACAATATACCTACCGATTAATCAACTGTCTTTTTAAATGGTATCTGGGGTGCATGCAGGGTTTCTTTTTATTCCTTCGGCAATAAAACACCCCGCGTGAAACCGTGAGCTGTCACGAAGCGGTCTGTTACGAAGAAAGCTATTCGTTACTTGATATGTTGCGTGAGTTCAAATTTTCGACTTAATTAAGTATGTAATCGATATAACTAAGTTCAAGTGCGACTAACTAGTTTTAAATGGGCAATCATGAGTTTTAAAGTACCAATTAAATACTTAACTCATAATCAACTCGAATAAGCGTTAGTGAGAGATTAAAGAACGATGTTATGAACTTTTTGAAATAACTTCAAGGTTTATTGTGAAAAACAATGTAGAGCTCTTATTGACAGAGATTTAGAACAGACAGGTCAAGAGCTAACTATTTCTAGGTCACATTCAGACGTAAGCACCAGCCGGGGACCTCGCACGATCAGCTGATAGCGGCTTCGTACGCAATTTATTGTTATTACAAATAGATGATAACTTACATAGTGATGTGCTCTCCTTTCGGCAATGATCACGTCTCCGAACACTATTCGAAATACTAGTAAAATATAATATTGTCTAGTGGAAGCTATCGTGCACGTCTGGTTGGTGCGGGCCGCGTGTCTTGTATCGGACTACCGTTGCCGGTGACAACGTCTAAACAACTTTACACCGGCACCAGCACCCTGCACGGAACAAGGAGGAGAGATACGAGTGGACTGTGGTGAGTGAGGGACACATGATGGGGTTGGTTGGTCGCGTATGGTGTAGCAGCGGCCGCGGCGGTGCTCAGCCAACGGTGACCCGCGGTGTTTTTGTTGGCAACTGAACTAAACATCTGTTCGTAATAATCCCCGGAGGCACATGTTACCTGTAGGTAGAGTTCAATTTGACGCTTCTTTAGTTTAGGGGTTGATGGTTATTAGAATTTTTGATTGGATCAATGTAGCACCAGGGAAACCTTGGTTAACTCTATAAACACGATGCATCATTATGTAAACAAGCAGTTAGGTTAACTCCAATAGCTTGAAGAAGAAAACGTTTATTAGTTTATTGGTATCGTGAGTCATTTTCATCCGTAAATTTTATTCTTTATAGCATTTACCCTTTACCCTTATCACATTTTTGACTCAAAGTAATTTGAGAACAATTTCCTCCTAACTTGATAAGAATAAAATAATGAGAACTATTTCATAAAACAGGTGCCTGATGATAATTGCGAATTTAATAAAAATGAAAACAGGCAAACTTTAAGACAAATAATACGTGATATAAACCCATATTTCGTATTTTTAATTAATGTTGTTAACCTACTTGGATCATAGATCTAATCTGCTGTAACATGTGTGTAAACGCACAATGACTTTGAAACGCATAATAAATAAAATTCCTATCTGCAACTAAAATGCATGCAAACTATATGCTAATTAGTGAACAAGTGGCAGTTAATCATTATCAATGCCGTGGATCAGTAGCACGTGGTCAACGACCGGTCATGCAGGGTATGCGACCTGACTCCGCAAAGATTGACACTGCGAGCGAGATTGGCGCGTTGCGGTAGCAGGTGCGTCATGCGTACTGCGGCTGCAGCGCCCGTGCGGCTGAACGCATCGAGCTGCATGTGCAGCATCTGAAGGATGCGGCCGCGCGTAGGCTGCAGCGGCCTTCGTCGGCGATGAGGCGGCTGTGGCTGGCGCGCTGCTGCGGCAGACACCACCGGAGCGAGGCACAACTCTCACTGCGCGCGCCGCGTGCGGTTGTGGACACTCGCCCACTCCTCGTATCGCTCGCTCGCTGCGAACCCACACCTCAGTGTTCTGACGGCGATCCGTATGCGCGCTACCGTTCAAACCGCGAAGTTTCTTTCGAAAATAATTAGTATGTGAATGTGGCGTTCTTGTTTGTTCAACACGAAAACGAGTGAAATGTTATTGTTCGCACACTGATCATCCACGGCCACTTCACCTTGCACTTGGGTAGACTTCATGAAGAACAACCTAATCCTATTTTGTTGAGGTGAGACAAAGAAGCATTAATTATTAAAACTTTGTGTAGGATGTTTTTGCAAATCCGTGACTCCACCTACAAAGAATAACTGTAAATAATTTGATTACAATGCTCAGTTGTTATTATTTTCCTCATTTATTGAATATAGATAGACTAATTCGAGCAGTGCGGAGTGTAGGCCACAGAGTCAGCTGTCCCAGTTCTCAGCGAGCGACATCAAATCACAAAGTGATGGACTGTTAGTTTGTGCCGCTTTATTGCTTGCGATTTTACCATTTTAACTTTAGAAACGGTTTAAAATAAGTAAACCATTCCAAATTCGAAGTAAATATTGCATGGCTGGCAACTTAAAAATACAGGAAGGCGAAAGTAAACAAACAAAAAGTCGATAAAAAAGTGTATTACATTCCGAAGAGGAATTTAATGAACGAGGAAACTGTCACGTATCGTTTATATGCTCTTTGTCACATGTACATCACACATGTACATATGGTTTAATAGATGTGCTTAATAATGATGATTTCTATTCCTATGGGTTTTTCCATACCTATCTATTACTTTCCTGGCGCAGAAAGTAGAGCGCTTAAGACTAACTGCGTCCCTAGGCTAGACGGCGGGGTCGCTGTTTTCTAAACAAAGTCAACTTTCCTTATTTTATTACGAAACCACGTATAATGATGAGAACAAACTCGGGAAGGCGACAAGCGAGAGTATGTATTTATAAAAACACAGTAAATTCTCTAGTCATTGCCGCTGTAACTGTTTAGTATCGAAAAAAGTGAAATCTCTATGTACAGAGATTCTCAATTGTTACTGTCACGACTAAACCTGCCTCCTACTTCGCATGGCGATTGGCAATTCTGAAATCTCCAAAGATATGTACACTCACTTTTCTTTATGTAAATTTGGATACTTTCGAGTCAAAAAATAAAAGCTAAAAGTTGAGGAAAGCCTTGTGCTTGTATCTACAACGCAGGTACATGTGTTGAACCTATGAGGTGGTTTAAAAATTGACTCCCGGGTTGAGATTCTAAACTGATACACAATCAAAATTCAGAACCCTTCTTCATAGTTTTACTCGACAAAAAAACAACACAGTTTTTTAACGTTGCGTTTTCGTAAACCTTGTTACATACATACATACATAAAGTCACGCCTCTTTCTCGGAGGGGTAGGCAGAGATCACATCCTTCCATGCAAGTCATAAACGGCTTTTTCAAAAAAACTTTGATAGAAGTCAACCGGAAAACAGTATGTTTGTAACAAAGTTATGATTGCATACATACATACATAAATCACGCCTTTATCCCATACGGGGTAGGCAGAGCGTTTAACGCCTCGTAAAAGGCGCTTTCGCCACGCCTGACAAAAATTGAGAGCAATTTTAGATTGTAATATGTATTGTTTTAGTGACAGGTTGTCAACCCATCGCCTAAATTACAATACACTGTAACCCTCGAGTCCCTTTTGCTAACTTTAACAGCATTTATGATTATGATTGCGGTTCCGAAAATTGAACCTCTGCGAAGTTGCAAAGAAAAAGCAGTTTACGGGCCGCAAAACGCGTTGGTATCGCAAACACAATGTTAAAAAATTAACTGTAGGGGAAATTACACAAACCTGAAATACTATAAATTATAACTAATTAAATTATTTACTTACGGTAGAACCACGTAGTTCTTTAAATTTATGAAAGTGTCAACATTAGGTGCCTCTCATTTCAAATCTTTCGTGAGTACAGTAGGTAAATCAACAAGATAACACTTTATTAGATTTGTACGGTAAATATTCCCACAATCGCTACTTTACTTCGAAGATTCAATAGAATTATAGACAATAGAGCACAGTTTGGGATAAGTGAGCCTTTGTTGAGCAGCTAGCATGATTTGCTTGCGATAATATTGTGTGAAATACGAGATAATAGTTACAAACAAAGCTAATAGAAAACGGATCCTATCCAACAGATAGAAACCAGGAAGTTTTACGTTACATAAAAATAAGTTTAAAAAGTTACTGATTAGCTACCACGATGTAAAGCGTTGATGTCTTTTGTATGGCGATGTGTACGATTCGTAATTCATTGTTCGAAAAAAAAACTTTTTATTCTTTTTACCGATGATTTGTGATTCATTAAGTAATAGTTAAGTAAGATTAGTCAATCGATACTTAGCATTATTCAAGAATATTTACAATGGATATTACTCGGGCAATAATTCAAGGTTAAGATGATTTTAAAAACAAAGTTTTGCGTTGTATTAATATTGTAACCATGTCATCCTCGAAATATTGTCACAGTGCACTTTCTTTCTGGTACCCCAAAGGAGGTTAACGGCGACTTCAGATGCGGTCAGAATCATAAGTGCCCAATGGGCGATGGCAACACTATTCTGTATCGATGCCGCATATAAATTCACTTCTGGTTATTGTACATTCAAGAAGCTGGCGATAGCAGTATAAACAACGTGCTTAAAGGTGATTCGCATTCAGCGAATAGCCCTATATGGATAAAAGTAGAACTTGCAAGGTTGAAAAGTGCGCAAACTACACATGTTTGTACGTGAGAGTAAGCATTGTCAAGCCTGAGATTGTTTATCAAGGACTGTTTATAAAGTAAGTACGATAGGGCTAATCAAATAGACTCAGGTTTATTTTACGTAAAGACGGTAGGTATATAGGTGCCATTGGTATATGCAGAAATAAATAAAGTGGAACGTTGGGTCACTTACCCTTAATAGCCATAGCCATTCAGATAAAACAGTTTTGCTATTATTCAATTTGGAATATGGCAAAAACGACACGCGTAAAAAAAGATAAACAATAAATAATACAAACAATAAGTATGATAATATTCCTATTATGGTATATTTTTTCCATGCTGGCCTGGGAGCGAGAGAAAAACGTAGAATGTGCCAGCTGAATTTCCTCCCGGGCATGCTGTAAAAACCAGATAAGGGATCCGAGGGTGTCAGTATATTGTAATTTACTCGACAACTTGTCACTAAGCAATATACCTACAAATCTATCTTAAATAACCCTCAAAGCTTTGTCAGACGTAGCGAAACGAACTTTGTTTAGTTCGTTTACGCTCTGCCTACCCCATGAGGGATAAAGGCGTGTCTATATGTATGTGTGGTATAGCAACACAAAAAACGCGTGAGTCAGTATTCATTTCTTTGTTTAAGTCTATTGTCAGTTTAGACTTTATCCCTAATTACTTAGCGTGTAAATCAAAATAGAACTCTTTACGTCTTTTATAGTAACTTTCCTTTCCATTTAGGTATATTCAAGTGTGTCTTTAATTCAAGTAAAAGACTTTTATCACTATTATCTTAGTTTCATCTGTATAGTGGCCGAAGGTCTCTATATAAGTTAGAACGCTATAACACACTTTCCGGAGTGACGTAAGCATTACATAAAACAAATCGTACAAGTGCCTCGTTAAGAACCTTTATATCATAATTATTATTGCATCACGATCCTACAGTGGCGAAAGAAAGTGGGGTAGAGGTCAACAAATAATCAGCAAAATGTCGCGCAGTTCTGAAATCCAATTAAATCCATAATGAAGTACTTCGGGTCGATGTACTTAAATATATACAAGATCCGGTATGTTAATTTTATCTTATAATTTATTGTTTTAATTAATATAAGCACCTACTTAATTAATAAACAACTATCTAAATATGTGAGGTCTAGTAAAAATACAAGATAAAAAAATTACAATACCTATAATAAGCACAACAATACTTATATTGATAAAAACTAAATAACTAAAAATTTAATACCTGAAAAATAATCCCAAGCAATACTTACTTTTTTGCGTGGTTAATCCTGTACTGAATTATTAATTAAAATCTTCTTATTCAGTCTACAAAAAGACTATACATCGTTTTTCCAATAAATGAAAAATACTAAATTTTATCATCACAGTATGTTTATGTAATAAATAATTACAACAGAAAAAATAATCCTTCCATGCTGGCCTGGGAGCGAGAGAAAAACATAGAATGTGCCAGCTGCATTTCCTCCCGAGCATGCTGTAAAAATCTGATAAAGGATCCGAGGGTTTGAGTATATTCTAATTTAGGCGATGGGCTGACAACCTGTCACTACAGCAATATACCTACAAATCTATCTTAAATAACCCTCAAAACTTTGTCAGACGTGGCGGATGGACCTTTGCTTGGGTCGTTAACTATACCAACCGTGCATATGTATTTATCTACCACGGGAAAGATACTGATCTTTTACTAATTGTATAGTGGGTGAATTCGTATGCATTGTTACATTTACTACCTACATACAAAATTATTATTGTTTTCTACACATACATATCCCTAATGGGGTAGGCAGAGCGTAAACGACCTAAACAAATGTCGTCCCGCCACGTCTGACAAAGTTTTGAGGGTTATTTAAGATAGAATTGTATTGCTGTAGTGACAGATTGTCAGCCCATCGCCTAAATTACAATATACTGATTTTAACTGCCTCCGTGGTCTAGTGGCCAGAGCCATGGGCTTACGATCCGGAGCTCCTGGGTTCGATTCCCAGGGGGGGGACACAAAGTTGATGTTTGTCAATTTATCACTTCGTGAAGTTTTCCTCAGTTTGGTAAGGACATTGCAGGCTGAATCACCTGATTGTCCGAAAAATAAATAAATGATTCCGTGCTTCGGAGGGCACGTTAAGCCGTCGGTCCCGGTCGCTGTCATTGATAGTGGTCGGTCGATACTCAAAACCATGTCAGAGGTCCAATAGCTGTTCAACTAGGCGGTTTGAAAACTCTGACACCAGGGTTCTTCGGGTCGTTGTTCGACTCGAGAATCCACTCGCTAAGAAGAAGAAGAAGAATATACTGAAACTTTCGGATCCCTTAGCTGGTTTTTACAGCATGCCCGGGAGGAAATGCAGCTGGCACATTCTATGTTTTTCTCTCGCTCCCAGACCAGCATGAAAAGAAAATCATAGTTATTTATATTTATACTAGCTTTACCCGTGTCTTCGTCCGCGAAGGTCCTACCTACCTGTTCCTTCCCACTCTACAATACTCCCGTGTGTCCAGTTCCTTCCGTTCCTCCCGTTTCTGACTCCCACCAATCCCTTCTGTCCTCTCATCTCTCCCGTAACTCCCAAATATTCGTCCTGTGCCTGGCCTCTAACGTATTTTAAAAATACACAGTTCAAAAATATTAAAACAATTGCTGCCCACAACTTGGAACTTTATTTTAAAACTTAGTTAAAATAATATCCATTAAAATCGGTTCAAAATACTTTAACTTCAGTTTGCTGTCTACACCCTAACTTAGGTAACGTGATTATATCGTAAGTTTGATTTCAGTCCAGGTAACACAGAGTCCAATAAAAAAAGTTTCGTCAAAATCGGTTCAAAAACACTCTAAATTTAGTGCCCTGCCTACCCCCTATATTAGGGAGCGTAATTATTATGTGTTATAGTCTGAGTCTAGGTAACAAAAGTACCATCAAAATCGGTTCAGTAATTTTGGGGTCTTGTGGAATCAAACACGGCCACGCTAGTGTAGATTCTAGTGGGAAAAAGATGTTTTCCCGCGGTGAAAAGTAGACTATTACCTTTTCCAAACTACTATCACCATACCAAATTTCATCAAAATCCGTTAAGCCATTTAAGCGTGAAAGCGTAATAATAATAAAACATACCTTTCCGCCCGCGGTTTCAGCGGCGGTAAATGAGTTTTCCCGTGGGGATTAGATATTTTCCCGCGGTAAAAAGTAACCTGTGTCCGTTTCCTGGATTCTACCTTTATGCCTACCAACCATAGAAATCCATTCAGCCGTTGATCCGTGTTTGCATTTATAATATTATACGTACGTACGTATACGTATAGAAAGGATAAAAAATACTTCAAATAAAACACATCATGTAAATAGGGTCAAGGAAATAAGTTCTCGTATCAATCAGTAGCAATGTCATTGTTATTCTCTTACAAATTGCATGAAATCTGTATATTTAAACCAATTTGAACAAAGATCTACCATTTAAACCACAGTTTAATCGATCAGCCTGCACTAACTTGCGTGCCGAAGTATATTTAGAAATAATCTGGGTGATTCATAAAAAAAATGTAGTAAAATCTATCAACCCATTGTTTCTGTGAATCCTTGGAGATCGGTAACAAAAATCTTTATTTATTACAAAATACATTTACCTTGTAATGTTTTTTATCATTTTGTGCAAAATATTAATATATTACCAATTAGTTAGAACCAGTTTTAATTAGCCCGATCGATAATAAAAAAATAGTAGGTATCAATTTTTTTCCATGCTGGCCTGGGAGCGAGAGAAAAACATAGAATTTGCCAGCTGCATTTCCTCCCGGGCATTCTGTAAAAATCAGTTAAGGGATCCAAAGGTTTCAGTATATTGCAATGTAGGCGATGGGCTAACAACCTGTCACTACAGAAATATGCCTACAAATCTATCGTAAATAACCCTCAAAACTTTGTCTGACGTGGCGAAACGACCTTTCTTTAGGTCGCTTACGCTCTGCCTACCCCATTAGGGATAAAGGCGTGATTATATGTATGTATGGTATCAGTTGAATACACATATAAGGATAGTTAATACATTACATTAATTTGTTCTCAAACAAATATTATTATTTACAATTAATTATCATGAACAAAAAGAGTTAATACATTAACTTGAGATAACGATTGAAGGGTATTTAAAATACATATAATAGCTAATAGTGTATTTTCTTGATATTAAAAATATTCACTTTGGGGGATTGATGAATGTAATAATAACAACACTTGTACTCGTTTCACAATAATTTTCGTTTATTCATCGACTCTTATCGTTAATTAAATCACTGGTAGCCCTATTATCGAACATTGTCAAAAAATTATAATCATCATCTCCTATCATCTCCCTAGCCTTATCCCGTATCTCACGGGGTCGGCTTCCTAATCTAGGGGATTGAACGAGGGTACTGGTTTTTACACAGAGCGACTGCCATCTGACCTCCGCAACCCAGAAGGGAAACCAGACCCAATCCTAGTCAGAGCTCTGAGTTTTTAAGCCACCAATGATTAGCACTGGCCTCTGACATGGCTTAACGACTAATATCTACGGTATTAAACGATATTAACCGGGACCAACGGCTTAACGTGCCTTCCGAAGCACGGAATAAGCACCGAATAAACGTACATATGAAATCCGAAAACCGAAAAACACATTGGTACGTGGTGGGATTCGAACCACAACCTCCCGCTCAGGAGGCAGCGGCCCTATCCGCTACACCATCGGGCGGCAACAAAAAATTATCAAAAAATTATAATGTTTACATTTTGTTGCACGTAGCGTTTTTAAGTTTAAATATATGCACGCAAAACCAGTGTAAATAAACCAACCTGAAGATGCTATATTAGCGAAACCGTTCGGTGAATAAACGAAAATTATTGTGAAACGAGTACAAGTGATGTTACATACATCAATCCCCCAAACTGATTATGGCGTTTCATCAAGTGACAATCGCAAGTATAAATAATTACAATATTTACTTTGAATTGATCTCGACAAATCTTCAACATCGCATCAAATCAATAATATTGTATGACATTTGTGGCGTCAAAAACTTTGTTTTATTAAACTTTAGATATAAACAATAAATATGACATCGCAAAAACAATTTAACTAAACATATAATTACGCCTTTATGCCTAAAGGGGTAGGCAGAGCGTAAACCACCTAAAAAAAGGTCGTTCCGCCACTTCTGCCAGGGTTTTAAGGGTTATTTAAGATATATTTGTAGGCATATTGCTGTAGTGACAGGCTGTCAGCTCAGCCCATCGCCTAAATTGCAATATACAGAAATATTCGGTTCCCTTAGCTGGTTTTTAAATCATGCCCGGGTCTTAATGCAGCTGGCACATACTATTTTTTTCTATCACTCCCGGTCCAGCATGGAAAAAAGAATTTAACTTATTCTGGAAATTATAAAATACAAGTGATAACAAGATTACTGAGGACCTACATTATACTTTACTGTAACAGCTTTTGGAACCTGTGTATCACAATAAAGTATTTCTGATTCTGATTCGGGTTTGTATTTTTGTGTAGTTACAATAAGCATAAGCAAATCCTGGTTATTGAAATATTACGCATTATTACAAAGCTATCGATTCGTAGAGCGCACAACTTAACTAAATCTTAACTAAAATTATTAGCGTCCCTTTCTGTTTTTTCATGAGAGAAAATGACAAGTGTAGACTTATATTTATTTAAGTCGTGATTCGAATGACCAATTCGAAACAAGATGCATCGCACACAAGGACTCTAGCGCTAAACAGGTGGTCCGTATGTTTGATTGCCATTACCAGTGCATTGTTTGGGTAAACCCGCTGCGCTTCATTGTCAGCTCTAGCAGATGAGGTAGGCAGACCTAAACAAAGATCGTTCCGCCACGAATGACAAAGTTTTAAGTGTTATTTAAGATAGATTTGTAGGTATATTGCAGTTGTGACAGGTTGTCAGCCTATCGCCTAAATTGCAAAATACAGAAACCCTCGGATCCCTTAGCTGGTTTTTACAGCATGCCCGGGAGAAAATGCAGCTGGGACATTCTATGTTTTTCTCTCGCTCCCAGTCCAGCATAGAAGAAACTTGAAGACACTACGAAACTGACGTTTTATATTTATTAACCCTGTATATATTTCGGTAAACAATTTAGAACTGTACTAGATATTACAAAAATATAAATATTGCCCTTACTGATAAGTTTCTACACAAAGCTGGTTATTATCAATGAGATAAAGCATAGAAGGACTCATTCTACGGGTCATCTTTTTTATCTCTAGGGTCAATTGGCGTCTGATTCTGTAACATCGCATAAATATAACGTATCGCTTGATTCTTTCGGGACCAATACGAATGTAGAAGCGTTACTTACTTCAACTCCCCCGCGTTGTGGTTATATTATTCAGTTTAAAAAAAAACAGGCATAATAGTGGCGGTAAAAATTTCCAACTTATTAAATATTATATTCTAAGAATTTTGCTTGAGGTTAAACAAGTTTCCAGTTGTTAATAGGTTCGGTGAGTCCTCAACTACTTAATCATCCATTTTCCATGATGTTACGTCAATAGATACGGGAACGCGGATATCTTGGTCACATTATAGACATAATAATAAACAACCACACATAACTTAATGAAATACAAAGTTAGTCGCAATCTAGAATGTACCCATCCATTTAATTATACCAGTCAAACTTACCTTACTGATAAGTATGTGAAAGGAGCGTTGTTCTGTGACGACAACGTAAATCTTGTTATTGAATTTGTAGAGCACAGTTTTCACGGCATCGAGGCGGGCAAGTAACACTATTTATAAGATGCTGATATGAAACAGTCGGACAGTGCGATCCGAACTCTGAATGGCAAATGAACAAAAATCTTGGCACATTTAGCGACCAAGTCGCGACCTCTTACCCTGCTGCTAATGTTCCTATCAATTATGCTTCATGAACGGACAAATATCAGAGATACGACACTGCTCTACAATAATGAATTTAAGATTGAAAGTATTCCGCAGCATGTCGCGTGTGGTTTAACGAATATCACCTATGAAAGTGGTCGAAGATTCTTTCACATATTTACTAAATATGCGGATAGGCATGTCTGTTTTTTGCAAGCTGACGAGACTGGATGAAATTCGACAAGTATCAAGAAATATTACTTCACAGATGCATCTAAACATGGCCTCCACTGCGCAGTCACAATATAAAGTGGTAAATAGTACACGTCGTGAGCAAAGTGAGCAATCGTAACAACTGATCAAGATCTATAAAAAACCGAGTGCATCAGACAACTAGAGGGTAATGTCATCTACATATAACACGTGGAAGCCACTGATATAATAGGAGCGCATTCCAATGAGAACAAGCCTTACAATGGGATCTATCTGCAGGAGAAAGTCAGTTCGATGAACTAAACGAAAGTTTATAATAACAAAGGGCGTATGGCAGAGGGCAAGGACCATACTCCAGAAAGTAAAAGGTGATCTGTCAATACGATTATGACACGGTTGTTGTTTCCATGAGTAGAATGGATTGAACGGCCTGCGCTTGCGCTCGCTTCCTCGTCGTGTCTATAAGCAGAGACTGTAAACTGGAGACGACAATTAGACGGCTCGTACAATTTACAGCTTGCATAAGTATTGCAACGTGCGTACGGAAGCCGTACTTTCTACGGCTTACGTGCTATAATAGATTGTCAGAACTAGGTCCATAAAATTGCACATGAGAAAACAAAAGAAAAATACGAGCAAGGAAACCATATCTTAGCATAACATATAGTTAGACTGTTAGATTATTTTACTAACCGATCGTTAAAGTACGTCAAAGTTATAGTATGTTGTTATTAAGATGATAGTATATTTAAACAATTTAAATATGTCAAAGCGCTATCTGCTACGATAAATAAGAATACCTAAATATCTACTTTAAACTATTGGTATTTTTTTTTCATTTAATTTGATTAAAATATGTAGGTACTCTAAAAAATAAAATATAGATTTTTCAATTTTATTAAATAGAGGAGAGAATAAGATTAGTAAATTATCTTTTATCGATCTCACTAGCAATACGTAATATTTAGTATCTATATTCTCATCCTAAAATCAAATATAGATATGTCTACTTACTTACATACATACATACATAAAATCACGCCTTTATCCCTAATGAGGTAGTCAGAGCGTGAACGACCTAACAAAGGTCATATTGCCACGTATGACAAAGTTGAGGGTTATTTAAGATAGATTCGTAGGTATATTGCTGTAGTGACAGGTTGTCAGCCCATCGCCTAAATTTCAATATACTGAAACCCTCGGATCCCTTAGCTGATTTTTACAGCATACTCGGGACGAAATGCACCTGGCATATTCTATGTTTTTCTCTCGCTCCCAGTCCAGCATGGAAGAGCGCTCCCGGTCCAGCATATCTACTTAAATTGCTAGTTAGCTGTAGTAGGATACTAACTTTCGAAAAGGTATAACTTCCTACTATTCCTTCCCCTTATTTTACTACGATATTTGGCCTATAATTTAGCCCCAGATGAAAATGTTGGTACTACAGGTTGGTACTCAACACATTTTTACCGAGAGCCATTTGCCCGTATCGCTATAATGATACCCGCAGATATTATCTTGCCCTAATTACGGGCATGCCACAGAATATGCAAAAATAAACCATATCATGATTCGTTTTACTTGGATTGCCGTACCTAAGTATATCGTGGTAGTCTTGCTTTAAAGTTGTAGTGGACTCTATCAGCGCAGGTGACGGCAAACGGGTTTTACTTACGCGTCTTTACTAGAAATCTAGTCTCGAAAAAGTCTAGTATAGAAACTAATGATTTTTCAGTCATCTATCAGTAAATAAAATATACACGAGTCGAGAAAGTAGAAATATTACAACGTGTCGAGTTCTTGTAACGAAGATCACCGATTAAGATAAATTAGTAAGTTTATTGAATTTTAATAAGACATGCTTTGCAAATAACTTTGACGGTAAAGCTAACGGAATGAATAAGTAAAGTTGTCAAGCTTTTGCAATAGCGGATAAATATCTTCAGATTACTTCGACAATACAAACAATATGTATAGTTGTTTAAAAGACTCTTTACACTGACCAGTGGCTATCTAAAGTGTTGCATCCAAGTGTTTTCTTCTTGTGCAATGGTGCGGAACTCAACAACGCGAACATGACAAATGGACGCGCTTTGTATGTATCACACTCGAAAGTAAGGACAGGATTCTGCATTGAATAACCAGAAAGGAATGTCAGATTATGAGCATAAAGGAGCCTGACACAATACGACAAGTGAAAGCGATGAGATAATCTGGAAGGAGCCGAAGAAAGTGGACAGAGTTTATCCTTGCTGTTAAATTGCCTCGTTGAGTTACATTTACATTTTATGTGTTGCATAAAGAGAAACGAGTTCGTTAGAGAAATGCAAAATACAAGTTTGCTGAACTTGCAAGGTCAACTCACGTTTGGTCGGACGTTATTGTTGGATCCTATTAATTTTATAATATAAATATACAATGGTTTCACAAAGCGCAGTTGTTTCTAATTCTATACAATGCGCACACTTCGTAATGAAAAGTGAGCGCACCGTATATCGCAGACAAGAGAAACGAATGAAAAGTGGGAACGAATTACCGCACACAATCAAGTTTATCGCAAATATGACCTGTAATAATACAACATGAAAGTAAAAATATAGTTATCTTTCATACATAACACGTGCGAAATGTATAAAAATAAAATACATTTTTGCAGCTGCAGATTATCTAAAAAAATCTAGGATGACTGAGAGCTTGTGATTTCTAAAACGTATTTCCTTTTGTTTTGCTTCTAAATTATTTATGACGCAGCTACCATCCTAAATTTTAAAGAGTACAGATTACAACAGGATATTTTAAAATAAATCGATGACTATGCCGGAATCCACATTATGAGGACATTCTCTAAACCAGACCCAGCAGAGGCTATTGTTTGTATTGCGTGTGCATGATTACTCAGTTTCGTAAGGCCAGAGCAAACTTCTCAGTACAACTCAAGGCGCTAGGGAAGGTTTGTACCAACCTTAAGAAACACGTGATTCGCCTAATTCTAGTAGCGTGATACAATATCGAAGCATCGGTGCATTGTAGCCGCGTCACAATGAACAGGCGCGACGGCGTGCGGCGTGTGCGATATGCGTCACTTTCCTTCCAACAAACTCAATGAAGCGCGGAGAAAGTGCCGACTGCCGACCTCCACGTCCGTATGTGTCTGTAAAATCTGCTGACTCATAAAAATACAACTTTTTACAAGTAATTTAATAAGCGGCGTAGTTAGTATTGCGAAATGATCATGTCATCCGGCAAAATTTGCAGTCGCCGTTCTTACTTAGCAACGTTAAGCTTGAGTGAAAAGTCATTAATGTTATTGAGCTTGCAGTTTCTACATAATGTAGTGGCAAATACGAGATAATCTAGTCATCACTTATGGCGTACAGCCAAGGTAAGGTCGGGTGGCTAACTGTTCTGCAGATACCGGTTCCAAGAGTTTCTCTCAAGAAATATGAAATTCTAACAACATTAGTTGAAAATCCTTTTAAGTATTATGTTTTACTATATCACCGTAGTTGAGCTTAATTTATTTATCTAAGTATTCAGTACTCCATCAAAAACGTTTTCTATTATGCAATCGCCCGTATCATTATAAATTTCCCCAAGGCATTTATATTTTACGAGTGACCATTTAATAATAGTGTCGTTCATCGTGCTCAATTTATGTTAAGCCCCATAAAGTTAAATAGGCCATCGCTGTGGTAACCTACTTTCCCTGTGATTTTTCTATATTACTATATTTATTACATATTTGAAAAGTAATTTGATTCGAAAGTGTGGGAGAAATGGTAAATATATTTTATGGGGATTTAATGTTCGTATGCGCTGAACCTCCCGGTCAAAGTTTTATGATCCAAAGCCAAGCCTGCAGGAGGTAATATATTATGAAAATTAATTTCCTACAAATACTCAAGCGACTATAGTGTGGGAGAGGTTATTCGAGGAAACTTTCACAAGAGAAAATCAGGAAGAATTAAACTAGTGAGAGTTGACATAATGAAGATAATTAAATAAATTATAAATTGATGGTACTTACTACGCTATAAATTGATACAAAATATATAAGTTATTTAAGTGGTTATTTCAACCACGTCAACGTTATTGGAATTGCCAATGGAGAACATTAATTTAATTAGTGTGATCGATGTAAGATGAGGTTTTACAAAATGGTATTAGTCATATAAAAGTTAAATTGAAATAAGTTGAGTCAACAGGTTTTTAGCGGGTGTGTGGTTTGTGTAGGAACTGTTATTAAAGTGCGGTTAACTTTTAAAAAGTCTTCGCATCATACCTAGTTCCGTTTCCTGGACAACTCTACGTTTAATTCTGAATATATTACTCATTTGTATTAGTTTGCTACTTGCAGTCGTGCATATTTATAAGTTTATGCAACGAGTGAACAAGTTTATGTAACAATTTTGTTTCATTTGTTACAGGGTGTTTCCTTCTCCTTCGTTTCACAGTTATGATTATCAGGACACCATGGCTACAAATATTAGTGATAATTGGTGCAACTTCGACGATATTAGGTCAGTTAAACTTTTTACAATAAACTTCTTATAGCGCTACGACATGATGCAAAAATAAAGACATAAGATTCTAAAGCGAACGTTTTTGCACATTACAGGTAACCCTTTATTTCTGGAGACGTCAAGGTCTAATCAGCCCATGATAAGATGGAACCCACCGACAGACACCTGGAACGTGACGGAGGGTCCACGAAACGACGAGCCACTTTTCCACCCCTCAAACTTCACGCACAAACTACCCCCATCTGCCAACGAGACCGAACTCATAGCACACATGGCTGCGCTTAAAAGAAACTACTCCAGACTATTATGGGACAGCGATAAAAGCACCAATCTACCACTCTTCGTTGAAAAAGCCCTCAAACTTCTTAACCTGAAGCAGGTCTACTATGAAGTGGAACACTCCGTCATGTCCAAAGTGTCGTGCACGGCTTGCAAGGCCGGCGCTGGTCTGCTACAGCATTACATCAAACTCGGCAAGAGCAAGGATGAGATCAACAAAATGATCTATCAATTTTGCGTCTCATTGAAGATTCAGTCTGCGAGAGTTTGCGAAGGAATTACGAGGCTATTCGGGGTGAGAATATTTTGCTATTTAATGCTAATTTCTCTTTGTCTTAGACCCATTAATAATCGATGAAAATTCCAAATTCTGTGAAAGCCTTACTGGCTTCCAATAATAACTATGTTTCAGAATCAATAGGTCAAGCTTAAATTAATTATTTGCTTTACAGACTGAAGTAATATACGTATTAAAACGTGTGACCATCGGCCCGGACGAGATCTGTAGTTTCGTGATCGGCGACGCTTGCGGCGATGTTTACAATCCCTACCACGAATGGGAGGTTGCTTTCCCTCCGGTGCCGAAACCTGCCGTACAAGCACTAAAGGCGCCACTGGAAAAAGCACCTTCTTTTAAAGTTCTGCAGATATCTGATACGCACTTCGATCCATATTACGCAGAAGGTGAGTTGCGGGATAGATTTTTAGAATGTTTTCTGTACCCGATATACAAGCATCAAAATGACACAAAACTAAGAAAATTGAAATATTTTTTATATCAGAAAAAATATATCCCATTTCCAGGGGCAAACGCAGAATGCAACGAGCCTCTATGCTGCCGGGCGTCCAGCGGGCCTGCGCTGACTCCAGGTGGAGGTGCCGGCCGCTGGGGCGACTACCGCAAGTGCGACACCCCCAAACGGACCATCGATCACATGTTGAAACATATCGCGGACACGCATACCGTCAGTATTCCTCAAAATAACCTTTTGACTGCTAAATACCCATTCGGAGAGTGGTGAGCCTTGACCAACAGCAGTGTAAATAGCTTAGCAAAACATTACTTAACGTAACCAAACCAGATTCTAAAAGCAAAAGTTTATGATGAAAACATTTAGGTGTTATATTGGCCTATTAGTTACATACCATTTTTATTTTGTTTCAGGACATAGATTACATCCTATGGACAGGAGATTTGCCACCGCATGACGTTTGGAACCAGACTAAGGAAGAAAATTTGAAGGTGCTTCAAGAAACTGTTGCACAAATGTCAGACATGTTCCCTGGCGTCCCGATATTCCCTGCCCTCGGAAACCACGAATCATCTCCAGTCAACAGGTGCTTAGTTAATTAACTTTTTATTTATCTTTTTATTAAAGAGGGATGCAGATAGGTCACTGGATGGTAAGCAATCCCCGCTGCTTACAACTTACAACACCTGCAATACACGAGGGGGCTAAAAACGCGGTGGGATTCATAAATGCGCTGCCTATTTTTCATAAATATAGGAGAAGACTCGTTTCTGTTGATCATTAAATACTGAATGCTAAGCATTAACGCCTGTAGTGTTGCAATGAAGGTCGTAATAATCAGGTGCATCCATACCAGGTATTTATAATGATGCACAAACCGGTATAATCATTAGATGCTATCCTTTTGGTTTATTAAGGTCTTGAAGGATATGGAGATTATAGTACTGGGCGTAAATCGCGAGAACCAGTTTAGTATAAGTGCAGTACCAGCATTCCTTGCACTCTTATTAACGCCACAAAACGTCAGAGCAGCCCGCAAGTAAGTGTCTCAGTCGCAAACGAGTTGTACTGCAAAACAGTGAACTTTCACAACGAGCGGTGGCGAATCTCTCTCCATAATATAAGGTAACAACGGAAAGGACGGGCGGCCTTGTTATACCTACATGTAGATTAATTTTAACAACAGCATAATCATGTGAATTTGTTTTGGTATCAGTAATTATGATCTACATGACCACATCCACCACATCTAATCAAACAATAAAAAATGTATAGTAGTAACCAAAAATATCATCCATGTAACCACGTAACGTAGATTTTTTTTATATTACGGTACACATTATTGGCAACGGCGTCAACAATACTTGTGCATCCTCTTCTTCTATCGAGCGAGTTTTCGAGTCATTGAACCATGCGATCTACCCTGGTGTCACAGTTATTTAACCGAGTAGTCCAGTAGTGTGCTAATAGGCCTTTCATGGTTTAATAACTTGTGTCATACATACATACATATAATCACGCCTTTATCCCTAAAGGGGCAGGCATAGCGTAATCCACCTAAATAAAGGTCGTTCTGCCACGTCTGACAAAGTTTCAGTTGTCACCCATCGCCTAAATTGCAATATAAAAAGCCCATAGATCTGTTTTTACAGCTTGCCTAGGAGAGAATGCAGCAGGCTAATTCTATGTTTTTCTCTCACTCCCAGTCCAGCTAGGAAGACAAAACTTGGGTCATACTTACCTAATACTGCAAAAATCACGAACTTACCTGTCTTGATATTGACAGCTTCCCGCCTCCATACATCTCGTCCCCGGAGTCCAACATCGCGTGGCTGTACGACGAGCTGGACGCGCAGTGGCGGCGATGGCTGCCGGCCGGAGTCTCCCATACCGTGAGACGAGGAGCCTTCTACTCCGTGCTTGTCCGACCAGGGTTCCGCATCATATCGCTCAATATGAACTACTGCAATAACAAAAACTGGTCAGTTGTTGCGACAGGTGCTGTGAGAATTGCTAATCTTATTTCATACAAAATAGAAGACTCTAAACTTAAAAAATGATGTCTCTCTTTCCAGGTGGCTCCTATTGAACAGCACAGACCCTGCCACTGAACTTCAATGGTTTATTTACGAGCTCCAGTCTGCAGAATTCAGCGGCGAAAAAGTACATATCATTGGGCACATTCCTCCCGGTCATTCTGACTGTATCAAAGTGTGGAGTCGAAATTACTATGCCATCATAAACAGATACGAGGCGACTATAACCGCACAGTTCTTTGGCCACACTCATTATGATGAGTTTGAGGTGTTTTATGATCCCAACGATTTAGGTAAAACACGATTTTATGAAAATATTGTGTATCTCAAATTTAACTGAATAACTCAATAGGAAATTATTTTTCATAGGACGAGCGACAAGTATAGCGTATGTGGGTCCATCCGTATCACCATACTATGATTTGAATCTGGGATATCGAATATATTACGTCGACGGCGATCATGAAGCTTCGACTCGTGTAAGTTGTTTCTATTTATGTTTAGTAGCTAGACTTTACAAAGTAATACTTGATGTACAAACTAGAAGGACTTTAACTATTTTCCAGTTGGTGGTGGACCATGAGACATGGATTATGAACCTGAAGGAGGCTAACCTGTTTGGATACCCGATCTGGTACAAGCTGTACTCGGCGCGTTCCGCATACTTGATGGAGGCGCTCCGACCACAGGATTGGGACAAGTTCATCGACGACATGACCTCCAAAGAGGATGTTTTTAACTTGTACTACAAGTAAGACCAGGTTTTGTTTACACATGAAAAAGTATTTTGATTAAAGAAATGTGAGATCAAGATTTACATCGGTTCGGAAAAGGTCAATGTGGTAGCTCACTTGGTAGAGCGATGAAATTGTTTTTCAAGGACACAAACTTAAAGCCTGGCCACGTCAAATCTCAATTTTGAAACGCAAAAAGATGTAGTATCTTTCAATGTTTTTCTTTACTAAGTACCTTTGTTTTCAATTCAAGACATTACTGGAAGAACAGCCCCCGTCGAGGCACCTGCGACGGCGAATGCCGCAAGCGGCTGGTGTGTGACGCGCGGTCAGGCCGCTCGCACGACCGCCGGGCGCTCTGCGGCCACATCGAGGCGCGCATCGACGGCGCCCAGCCCGCCCCACAAACCTGGCGCGCCTGGTTCTACAATGGCTTGTCTGTCTCGTGAGTTATACGGACACCGCCTCATTCATTAACGCACCGGTGGCGGCTATGCTCGCTTCTTTTAAATACTACTAACTTCTGCTTTTAGTCTTTTCTTCATGCGCAACAAACATTTAGATATAAGGTTAGGTACTGTAGCCAGCCATTGATATAATGCCAGTCAAAATATTAACATGGACTCCCGATCCGGAGGTCTTGGGTTCGATTCCCAGGGGGGGGAAAACACAAAGTTGATATTTGAGAATTTATCACTTTGTGAATTTTTTCCCAGTTTGGTTAGGACATTTCAGGCTGAATCACCTGATTGTTCGAAAAGAAAAAAAGATTTCGTGCTTCGGAGGGTACGTTAAGCCGTCGGTCCCGATCGCTGTCTTTCATAGTGGTCGTTACTCAAACCATGTTAGAGGCCTGATAGTTGTGCTACTAGGCGGTTTAAAAATTCTGACACCAGGGTTCTTTGGGTCGATAGACTCGATACCCACTCGACAGAAGAAGTCATAATATTGATTACTTTACTATTTCCGATCGATTGAATACTTTTTTATACGCACTCGTATTATTTTGTATTAGATACCCTGCAGTAGGTGGATGTGGGCTAAAGATGATGATTGCTGATCAACAGATTAAATTAAATTGTAGTAATTGCTAGAACCTATGACTTTTGTAATATATTATGAATCCTTTCTGCACAGAAATAGCTCTACAACGTCTCCTTCTGTAATACAAGTGTAACGGTGACGGCTTTAACCTTATAGCTAACAACCGGCACATTGGATTAAAGGTCTGTATTATAATAATATAAATATTTAGGTAAAGTAAACAAAACAAGCATGCTGTAAAATAATCTTATGAATTATGATTAAGAGACCAATATTGTGGAAAATTTCAAGCTAAAAAAACAAAAGCTTTCTCACTTCAACCTAGCGACGACAATATATATGAGATACTTACCTATAATTATAAATTACTGTGTAAATATTCCACTATTAATACTTTAATGCAAGATGCTCCTATAAAAAGGTAGAGGGTAAACCACACCTATGTAAAAACCAAACTATCCCAACTTTTTGTAAATACAAATTCTAATTTCTTCCATGCTGGACTGGGAGTGATGGAAAAACATATAATGTGCCAGCTGCATCACCTCCAGAGCATGCTGTAAAAACCAGCTAATGGATTCGAGGGTTATAATATACTGCAATTTTAGGCGATGGGCTGACAACCTGTCATTAAAGCAATATACGTCATTTTTAATATCATTTTTAATAATCCTCAAAACTTGTTAGACGTGGCGGAACGACCTTTGCTTAGGTCGTTAACGCTCTGCCTACCCCATTAGGGATAAAGGCGTGATTATATGTATGTATGTATGTATGTACAAATTCTAAGCGGATGTAAAGACTCTACCCTAACATGACTCCCTACAATAAAGACTCGATGTAACAGTGTCCCAATTACGTTTTCCAGGATGTCGATGCTGATGCACATACCACAGGTGGCTTATCAGATACCAAAGTTCGTGATGGGGCTCGGCTGAGGACCTCCAGAAACAAGCCAGCGGAACAGTTACACCGAACCACCGGACAGTTACGATATGAAAAGAACAAAAGGCCCTGCTAATTCTACTCCAACTTTAAAAAAAGACAATAACACAGTGCCTACCACTGCGGAAGAGTAACAATTAAAGCTTTAAATTATGATAAAACATTTTTTGTTCTTAGTCATTTTGATTTTTGGATTGTATATAGTTCGACATTTTGAAGATTTTACTTGTGTCGGTGGTCAACTCTAGTAAAAAATAAGTTAATTTATCTGTTATCTTGTAGTTTTAATTAGTAAGTAATCTATCCTGTTGTAAATATTGTAATTTGTGAATGCATAATAAATTTTTGATACTTAGCGGTGAACTGAAGTTTAAATTTTATTTAACCTAATTTATAGGATCATCTACCTCAGATATTTTTATTTTAAACCACTTAGACAATTGGGTTGCAATGAAGGAGCTTATCAGTACACAGGCGACAATTTATTTAAAAACTTGAACCGATAAGTTTATAAAGAGTGGTTTGTTTGATATGGGTTGCTCACATCTATATGTTCAGTTTTGTTGACTTTTGTTTGTTTTTGTTTCGGGGAATTTTATTTTTATTTATTAACATATGACATTCTTACTTGACGTTCTTACTACATTATATAAGGATATGAAAGTTTAGAACCATGTTGAAAACTGAACACAATGCGCAATATTCATATGATGTAAATTGACAGTAACTAACAGAATTAAAGAAAAAAACTGCTACACCATACCACAGATACTATAATACTAGTCCATACAAACTGTCCGATCGAGGTGGTCATTTTGTTTGAGAAAGTCAAATATTATTCGGTGAATGTTGGTAAAATTTCCTAGTGAATGATGTTAAGTATCGTTGACTGAGCAACCCCTATTAGTTTGCGGGACGCGATCCCTTACACCCGGTATTGATTGATTTATCTATAACTATGACATGACTCAATACGTAGATGGGATGTAGTTTATAAGACTTGCATTCAGACATCACTAGTCACTACATAGTATAAAACAAAGTTGCTTTCTCTGTCCCTATATCCCTGTGTATGCTTAGATCTTTAAAACTACGCAACGGATTTTGATGCGGTTTCTTTTAATGGATAGAATGATTCAAGAGGAAGGTTTACATGTATAATACATGAGAATATAGGAGAGAAACACTGATGATTTCCGTGCGAAGCCGGGGCGGGTCGCTAGTATAACATAAGTAACATTTTTTTAACTGCTTTATAGTGGTAACTGGCTTACTAGAAATTGAGCTTGATATCAGACAATGAACTTATATTTATGTATGTATGAGATTATCAGCTAGACAAATTCAGAGATATAGATATTATTATCAGTCTTGATCCCGACAGCCAATTTACTGCTTTTTTGCGGGTTACTTACGATAGTAGATAAACTATTTCCTGCCACAGGGTACATATAGAGTGTAATTTTTATATAATGAGGGATTTTAAAACTAGAGTGTCAGTTTAATAGCATCAGACGAGTGTTTTGATATGTACAGATGCATACAGTTTATCTACACTCATACAGAATGGGATCTTAAATTGATGTGAAATTGGAAAGAGAAGTCAACCAGTCGTAGTGCGACCGATATAAGCTCTATAGAACAAATTCGACAATCAGGGGAAGATCAGATTCCGAGATCCGGGACCCGAGATTATCCCACGTGTACTACAATTATCAGTGCCGGATTAGCCTAGTAGCAAGAGTAGCAATTGCTACGGGCCCTGCGCAACGAGGGGGGCCCCGCGTACCCAGACAACCCAGACCTAACCCACCATCTCCGTCTGTTAGTGACTCAGCTTATTTTTTTTTTCATAAATATTAATAGGTATAAAAAAATACCCCAGTTTTAAAAGTTAGCTTAGCGCTGGCAACACCATTTATTAAAAGAACAAAACCGGGGAATTCCCTAATTTCCAATCACGCCTGTGTACGGCGGACGGATAGTATCTCATTTTTTGTCTCCGTCACTCATGAAACCGTTCCAATTCGAATGACTGAAAAATACTGATAACCCGACCTTATATAATAGTCTAGTAAAACCATATCAACCAATTAGAAAATGGGTGCTCGTGTGGTTTGTTTTTGTGTTATGACATGCGCTGCCGATTCTTTCTCCTGTCCTGATGCGATCAATTTCTTTGTAGCTAAAAATAAACCTTTTTAAAATATTTAGAGATAGAATAGTGAGTTTATTTTTATGTGTTTAACTGAAAAAAAGCGAGAATTATTGTTGACGCTTAAGGTAAGATATTTAAGCTACTTTAAATTATCTAAAGCATAAGGTAATTAATTACTTAGTTTTCTTCTTCATATTTCTTCAGACTAAAGGTTAAACCGCACTTAGCGGCAGTGGCGCGACACTGAAGGTGGAACTCGATGGGTCAAGAACGCCTAAATCATCTCTGTTTGATGAGTATAGAATATGATTTACTCAAAGATACTGAAGTTAAAAGTATTATTTCTAAATTTGCCCATATTAAATTTCGAAAAGTTAATTTGTAACAATTTTGTTTTTATTCGCTACCCAACTTAAAATTCTAGGTATAGTATATATAGTACAGCAAACAAAGGGGCCTCTCGATAAAATTTGCTACGGGCCCCTCGTAGGCTTAATCCGCCACTGAAAATTATGATAGCGTAAACGGACCGTCCAGGATATCTCCACGATATAAGCCTCGTCACAATATACGAGTATCATCCACAATATCATCCACGTCATCATCCCACGATATCAGCCTCGTCCAACGATATCGTCACAATATATCATCCACAATATCATCCACGTCATCATCCCACGATACCATCCACGATATCAGCCTCGTCCAACAATCTTCTTCTTTCTTATCGGTCCCTCAGTGCTGAGGACCGTGACCATTAGCAAGGATTCTCCAACTCCAGCGGAAAAATAGGTTGCGTCTTGAAAGGAGCTATTTGTTGCCTTCTTTATTGCATCCGACCAAAGCATAGGCGTTCTACCTCAAGCTCGCGTACCTTTCATCCACTTGGTCAGTAATTATGAACTTCTCCAGGCTGTGTTTAGGCGATCGCATTATGTGCCGGAGAAAGTTAAGACTTTTTGTTTACAATTGTCTAGGAGATGGCTTTTGATGTTCAGCTCCTGCAAAATGGACTCGCTAGTTCTAAAGTCGGTCCAGGGTAATCTAAGTAACTTCCTCCAACACCCCATTTCAAATGCGTGAATTTTACTGCAGTCCTGGCTTCGTGAGCACCATGTTTTGGCCCCATATATGAAAATCGAGAAAACCAGAGCTCTAACCAATCGTATTTTAGTTTGTCGACGGATGCTTCGGTTTTCCAGACCTACTCAAGGTTCGTAATAGCGCTTTTGTTCTGTTGTGTTGTATGATTTGTTTTCTTACATGCAATAAATAAATAAGTATTTTTATTTTATCTTATCTTTTAGCCATATCGGCTCTCCGGCGTTCACTTGTTATCAAGGACCAAAGATACACAACCTGGTTGACCTTTTCGTACTGCTTGAGAGCATCGGTTTGCGGAAGAATCTGAGCCCTGTCTACCACCATAATCTTGGTTTTAGAAAGACCAAACTCAGCGCTCTCTGCTTTAATTTTCTTCAGCAGTACTGCCATTTCTTCCTCGCTCGCTGCAATTATAGTGGTCTCGTCTGCATATCTCAGGTTCGTCACACTTTGTAGTATGGGGCAAATAGGTGCATTATGTAAAAAAAAAAAAAAACATCCACAATATCGTCACGATATCAGCCTCGTCCAATGATATCGTCCCCGAAATCATTACGAGAATATTCACAATATCGTCCCATAATACCATCCATGATATCGTCCTTCGTCCATGATATCGTCTCTAAAATCACATGATAACGTCCACGAAATATTCTCCGATATCGTCCCACTATATCTCTCCCGATATCGTCCCAGGATATCTTCCCCGATATCGTCTCACAAAATCTTCCCCGATATCGTCACACGATATCAACACCATATCCGTTATCGTCATCCCATCTATTTATAAGAAAAGTCCATACAAATTGAATTACTAAACAACTATAGTTCGTTGTCCATTTAAAAATGGCATTTCTTGCGTACAACTTCAAGATTATTTTTAACATAAACGCACTATAGTTGTAAGGTAATGTACATTACCACACACCTTACTTTTACCTCACCACGGGTGAGGAAAAAGTATGTTCTTACATACATACATACATAAATCACGCCTTTATCCCTTATGGGGTAGGCAGAGCGTTTAACGCCTAAAAGGCGCTTTCGCCACGTCTGACAAAAATTTAGGGCAGTTTTAGATTGTAATATGTATTGCTATAGTGACAGGTTGTCAGCCCATCGCCAATATTACAATACACTGTAACCCTCGAGTCCCTTTTGCTGACTTCAACAGCATGCCCGGGAGGAAGGGCAGCTGGAACATTCTATGTTTTTCTATCACTCCCAGTCCAGCATGGAAGTATGTTCTTAATAAGGTATTACTGTCTTTACCACATGAGTGTAGATAAAGTAATATTCCTATCATACGTAACATTTGTGAAGCATCATAGCTGTATTAAAGTGGGTACACAATAATAAATTGGCAGCGTATACTAGAGTATGAATTTCTTTAGAATTAGTTATCAATTTAGCAAAACGTTTTGTATATCGCCTGACAGCACGTGCACGTACTTTGTTCTAATCTTTGGCATAGTTATACGATTGTTATTTCTTTATGGAAGCGAATATTTCTTGGTTATTTCTGCCATATAATACCTATAAACCTAACCCGCCACACGTATTTACTTCCTAACAAGAAAGAGAATAGGAAAGAGTTGATTGAGTTGAGAATAGGAAGTTACGAAATGATAAGCTAAATATTTTTATGTCCAATCTTATATTGATTTTGGATAGAATTATCGATCAGTGACTCTTCGGTGTAAGCTATTGTTATAATAATTTGTGTTACATATTTCACTTCGAAACAAAGTTTTGGGTAGGTACATATTATTTATAAATAAGAGTATCTATTTATTTCAAGTTCATCTACTAGTTTTTACCACGATGTCGATCAAAAAGAAAGAAACCTTTTTTTTTTATTACAGCATTATTTTTCAACACTATGAATATCAGGACAGGACTACAATTATTTTTTATTCTGGCTGTTACGACTATTTCAGGTCAGTGGTCTTTAAAGTATAATTCATTTTTTAATACACGTAATGAATTATTAGGATCTTAATATTATCACATTGGTATTCACTGTGATTTAAGACTTTTATCCAATTTAAGACACAATTTTTATTAGTGTCAAATGCATACTAATAACTTCTTCTTCTTAGCGAGTGGATTCTCGAGTCGAATAGTGACCCGAAGAACTCTGGTGTCAGAGTTTTCAAACCGCCTAGTAGCACAGCTATGAGGCCTCTGACACCTCTAATAACTGACATATACATACTGTTTAGTATAAAAATGATGTTCCGCGAACTCAAATCGTTGTCAGTGAGCAGAATAACATTATTTTACTCAGTAACTACACATATATTCTTAGGTACCTACTTATTGGATAAGATTCTTTATAATTAGTTTTTAACAGGATATTCTTACAATGAATTTGAGAATAATATCAAGAAATTCAAGACCGAACCAAAGGTATTCAAAAGAAATTACTCAGTACTTCCATGGAAGAACTATAAAAGCACAAGGCTATTTCAAGCCCAACTTTTAAAAATGAAGCAGGTTTATAACGAAGTTGGATCCTCTTTGAATTGGCTTGATTGCACGGCTTGCACGTTAGGCGTTGGTTTAGTACAGACTTTGATGACACTTGGCTTGAGCGAAGACAAAATTATTAACATGATATATGACGATTGTGTCTTTTTCAAGATTAAATCTCCGAGTGTTTGCGAAGGAGTCACGAAGGTATTTAGGGTAAGAAAATCTTGCTTATAAAGCCGAGTCTCCAGCGCATAAACAAAACACGAAAACACGTTTCTCAAACATTTTCCTTCTGCTGGAATGTTTCGTGTTGTGTTTGAGAGCAGGAGTCACGGCTTAACGATACAGATTGAAATTAATTTACATAAAATATGGGTACAAGTTGGACTGGAACCTGACCCACCAGTTTTTTTTCTATTCTGGAATAAGGTACTGACATAAAAGCAGTAGTGGAGGGATCAGATGATTTGGTGGTTGAATGTAATACTTCCATGCCGGACTGGGAGTGAGAGAAAAACATAGAATGTGCCAGCTGCATTTCCTCCCGAGCATGCTGCAAAAACCAGCTAAGGGATCCGAGGGTTTCAGTATATTGTAATTTAGGCGATGGGCTGACAACCTGTCACTACAGTAATATACGTACACATCCATCTTAAATAACCCTCAAAACATCGTCAGACGTGGCGGAACGACCTTTGTTTGGGTCGTTTACGCTCTGCCTACCCCATTAGGGATAAAGGCGTGATTATGTGTATGTGTGTGTGTGTGTGTGTAATGTAATACTTCTAGACTAGCAGTAAACAAAAATAATTAACCAATATAGTAAAATCATTTCATATGAACGATTTCTAATTCAGATATGAGTCTACCTACGTAAACGTATCAATATTCCAATAAAAAAAATCTAATATATTTTCAAGGACATTCTGAAGACTCAAAGAGTGGAAAGACAAGAGGAATAGGCCTCTGCTCTGCAGTGGGATGATGTAGGCTAAGCAAGATAAGATAAGATTTTCTACTTTCAGACCGAATTAATGTACGTACTGAAGCATGCGACATTCGGGGCTGCTGAGTTCTGCAGTTTCCTATTTGGTGACTCTTGTGGGGATTCTTACAGCCGTAACCATAACTGGAATGTTGTTTTCCCTAAAGTGCCGAAGCCTCCGGTACATGAAATAAAACCACCAGCGAAAAACGTCACGACGTTTAAAGTATTGCAGATATCTGATACGCACTTTGATCCTACCAAAATCACGGCCGAATTCTGACAATGTCAAAACCAAACTACAGTTTTTTTTTTTTTTTTTTTTTTTTTATATATATATAGGCGAGCATTTGTCCGCCATCTCACCTGGTGGAAAGTGACGATGCGGACTATGTTGAAACATACTCACCTATGTAGTGCCTATTCACTCTCGCCTTGAAAAGGCCCAGGTTATATTGTTCCGGAAACAGATCCGCCGGCAGGGAGTTCCACTCCTTAGCCGTTCGCATTAAGAATGTGGAAGCGAACCGCTTCGTGCGAATTTGTGGTATATCCACGACATAAGGGTGGAACCCCTGTCCACGCCTCGTGCTCCGGAGATGGAAAGGGGAGGGGGGTATAAGGTCATGAAGTGCTAACGCGCACTCCCCGAAATGTATCCTGTAAAATACCGACATGCACGCCACTCTGCGACGGTGCTCAAGGTTCTGTAGTTTTGCCTCAACCAGTGCTGAGTCTCCAATGAGCTTCTTAGCGCGTTTCTCGATTGAGTCTAAGGCAGCCAGCTGGTATTTAGCTGAACCGTCCCAAAGGTGGCAGCAGTACTCCATACACGATCGGACTTGAGCTGTGTACAACTGCAATAGCTGTCCCGGTGTGAAGTATCGCCTCACCTTCGAGAGGATACCAAGTTTTTTGGCAGCTGTTGTGGCCAGAGACTCAATGTAACGTCCAAAGTTCAAGTCGGACGTAAGGCTCATACCAAGAAGCTCAAGATGGTCAGAAATCGGTACGGATACATCCCGGAAAGTTGGAGCCAGGTTAAAAGGACTCCGTTTTGTCGAGAATAGACACGCCTGGGTTTTGGATGCGTTGAACTTGACGAGATTGGCATCGCCCCACTCGGATATCACCCTTAGCGATGAGTTCAGACGATCCACCATGGACTCCCGACAAGACTGGATTGTTTCACTGTTGGCCCTTGCACTGGACAGATATCTGTCAACAACCGTGCTGTCATCAGCGTACCCAAAGGTATCGGGTGTAAACATGTCGTTGATATGCAGCAGGAATAAGGTTGCAGACAGGACAGAACCCTGAGGAACTCCGGCATCAATAGCCTGTTGTCCAGAGGAGCAGCCTTCTAAGACCACTTGTATGGATCGTTCGCTCAAGAAGTCCGAAATCCAGTTGCAAAGGCCAGCAGGTAACCCGTAGGCGGGAAGCTTGCCAGTAAGGCTAGCGTGCCAGACCCTGTCAAAGGCCTTGGAGATATCCAGAGACACGGCAAGTGCTTCACCATGTCTCTCGATAGCCTCGCTCCATAAGTGAGTGGCATGCACGAGGAGGTCCCCCGTCGATCGCCCTCGGCGGAAGCCGTATTGGTGATCGTTAAGGAGATCATTATCCTCAAGGTATGCCAGGAGCCGATTATTCAGTACACGCTCCATAATCTTGCAGAGTATAGAGGTTACTGATATGGGTCTATAGTTGACAGGGTCTGCTCGACTACCTTTTTTGGGTACAGGTTGCACATTTGCAAGCTTCCACGATTTGGGAACAACACCAGTCTCAAGTGAGAGGCGGTACAGGCGTGTCAACACCGGAGACAACTCAGGCGCACAGTTACGCAGGACGATTGCAGGGATACCGTCAGGGCCACTTGCTTTATTCACGTCTAGATTTCGCATGGTTTTAAGGACCTCTTTTTGCCGGATGCGTACGGCTGCCATAGAGCAGTCGACACGAGGTAACGGGGGTGGTATTTTACCTGCGGCATCAAGACGCGAACTTTCCGCAAAAAAGGAGGCAAAAAGATTGGCTTTCTCCTCCGCAGTATGAGCAAGCGACCGATCAGGTCTCTGCAGAGGCGGTAAAGATGGCTGGCAGAAATTTGTTTCCACTGCTTTCGCAAGCGACCAGAATGCTTTACTGCCAGCCGGATAGGAAGCAAGCTTAGCGCCTACTCGGCCTATGTGGGCGAATCGAGCCCTGCGTAATTCCTTTTTGCTTAACTTGGTGCCTTTGTTATAGTTTTTCTTCAGATCGCGAGTATTCGGAGCTTTGCGTGCACGAGCATCAGCCCAAGCAAGGAATGCCGACTGTTTCTGCGATTCCGCGCAGTTACAGTCAGCATTAAACCACGGGCGAGCTTTGCTACCGGTAGGAACATCAGAGAACGGTATGAAAAACTCCATACCCTGACGTATGACTTCTGTAATAGCATCCGCGCAGCTCGACGATTCGCCTGAAGAAAAACAGTCCTGCCAAGGATACGAAGCAAAGAAGTGGCGCATCTCATCCCATTCTGCTGACCTGTATCGCCACACCCGTCTTTTACCACAAGGGCCCTGATCGGGTGGTGAATACACTGATACAGATTTCACCAGACAGTGATCTGAGGTGCCCAATGGGGCAGAAACAGACACAGAGTATCGGTCTGGATCGGTAGTCAGCAGAAGGTCTAAGCAGTTGGCTGTATGAGACTCAATATCCGGGACCCTTGTTGCACAGCTGACAAGCTGGGAGAGATTTAGCGACAATGCAAATTTGCGCGCCTCTCGCCCAGCATGATCGGTCACTAGGTATGGGAACAACCACTCTTTATGATGAGCGTTGAAATCCCCCAGGATGACTAGCTGCGCTGCCGGGTATCTCTGGAGAGCTTCATCAGCACCTTCACTGAGGTGTTCAAACAGTTTGGTTGTCTCCGTGTCTCCACTATGCGAGCGATAGACGCAAGCATACACAATTTGAGCTACACCAGTATCGACCAGTACCCACAATACGGAAAAACTTGGTGCCTCAAGGTTCTTGAGACGCTTGATGCAAATGTCATCGCGAGCGTACACACAGACTCCGGCACGAGGTAGAAACCTGTGTTCTAGTGTGTAGCCGGGATAGCTGAGGTACGCCGCGTCAGCCGGACAATTGATTTGCGTCTCAGTGAGGAACAGCAGATGCGGTTTTTCAGTCTCAAGATGGTGATGGACGGGGTTGAGATTTGAGTGCAAGCCTCGAATATTTGAGAGGTGCACTTTAAGTGGGAGGACGTGCAACCGCTGTTTAACCATTTTCCGTTTTTTGAGTGTTTTCATAATTGGTGATGTGGGGAAAAAGTGAATAGGCAGGAGGAAGGCAGTTGTACGAGGTACCGCGTTGCAATAAGCTTAGAAAATGAGCTGATTGCAGCCACACGCAAAGATAGCTGGCTTGGAGACCGCGGGGACGCCCGAACCCCCCCGGGGATTGCCACCTGGTCCTCCCATCCGGTCGCCAACCGGCAAGGTGGAGCATCCCGGGATTTTTCGTGAGGTGGCAGGGCAGCCTTTCGCGGGTGGCTTTCCCGCTACTTGGGCCCTCAACTTCCTACGGTCGGCCAGCGGTGCACCGTGCTTCGGATCCCGCTAGCCTCCAGAACCAGCCACTCGTTGTCGCAACAATCAGCCACTCCGACCTGCTACATGCCGCGGTACTACTGTACAGACCCAACCTCCATACTGGCTTCTCCTTACTACATGTCGGAACACGGCGGTACCGCTTGGCGACATTATTTAGTTAGGAGGGTGGTAACCAGCCGCGGCCGAAGCCTACCACCGGAGAGGGTGCTGTCCATTTTGCACTACCCAGGGGCCACGTGTAGGGAAACTCGAGTAAGAGGCCCAGAAAAGGGCCTCGCCTACGGACGCGGACAGCTTTGACCCCCAAAGCTTTTTTTTTTTTCTAAGCAATAGTTTGAAACTTTAAGGAAATCAATATCCAATTAGCAGAAAAGATGTCGCATTGCAGGTGCGAACGCAGAGTGCAACGATCCTCTTTGTTGTCGGGCATCGAGTGGTCCGGTGAAGAACGCAAGTGCAGCTGCCGGCCGCTGGGGCGACTACCGCAAGTGTGACTCCCCGAAACGCACCATCGACCATATGTTGAAACATATCGCGGAAACGCATGCAGTCAGTGTTGCAGATCCTCGCGACATAACCCTAATTCTAATTCTTGGCTTGTGCTGTCACTTTCTTAACTTTGACATAAGAACAGGATAGCAAATGAACACATCACTTTAAAATTTCTAATCTGACATTAAGCTGCTTATTTGACGTAAAATAAGGCATGCTCTATGCTCAGTTCTTATTTTAAGCGTCTTGCGTCAGATTAGGAATGTCAACGTCATATGTTTATTTTCTATCCTGTTCTTAAGTCAAAGTTAAGAAAGTGACAGCGCTAGATAAAAAATAGTTTAGGAATAGTGCGTGCAGAATTGCCGCCAATACCTACTGATCAACTTTGTAGGATGAGCCCTAATTTAATCAATTATCAACCAATAGGAAGATATTTGATTAGGATCACATTTGACACAAGTGAAAGCAAAATTATATTTGACCAAATTTTGAATAGTTTGCCGTAGCGTACCTAGTAGGTGTTTGACTTACCATACGTCGTTATTTTAGGACATAGATTACATCCTATGGACAGGAGATTTGCCACCGCATGATATTTGGAACCAGACAAAAGAAGGGAATTTAAAGATTATTAAAGAAGCTGTCGCACAGATGACAAAAATATTTCCCGGTATTCCGATATTCCCCGCCCTAGGAAACCACGAGTCGGTTCCAGTGGACAGGTACTTTGCATATCGTATGTTTGTTAAGGGGCTTCCCTGGGTTAAGTGGCGCCCTCATCAGTCAAAAAATCATAATTCACTGAAAACACAATCAATCGAAAATCCGGTAGATCAGATTGAGGTTAAAGCAATGCAGGTCATTTAGAACCTCATAAAGCTGCAGCTATAGTTCGTTGTAGTTCCAGATAGAAAATTTGCGAAAAGCGGGACACTTTTAGTACTTTTACTAGGTATCTGCAACTGCAGTGAACACTGAATTATGAATATATATTACTTAAAATAACTTAGTACCTACCTACTAACTTCAGTACCTATACTTCAATTTGAACTACCGTATTTTTAATTAATTGCGTTTTCAGTGAATAATGATTTTATAACTGATGGCGTGCACCGGGGATCCCCTTAACAGTTTTTAATTTGTAAGTTTTTGTGTTCATTTGTGTTGTTGTATTTATGCATGATTAAGTTTATTTTTAGCAAATAAAAAAAGTTGCAAACTATAGCTCCAACTTATATGGCGAAAACGATCCGTTGTAGACGTCGGACTGAAATTGCTATTATACAATTTTATATCGTCGTCGTCTCAGCCGATAGACGTCCACTGCAGGACATAGGCCTCCCCCAAGGACCTCCACGATGATCGGTCTAGCGCCTTCTGCATCCAGCAGCTTCCCGCGACCTTCACCAGATCGTCGGTCCACCTTGTGGGAGGCCTGCCTACGCTGCGTCTACCGTGCCAAGGCAGCCACTCCAGGACTTTCCTACCCCAGCGGGAGTCGGTCCTGCGAGCAATGTGCCCCGCCCACTGCCACTTAAGTTGAGCAACTCTTCGAGCTATGTCGGTGACCTTGGTTCTCCTCCGGATCTCCTCGTTTCGGATTCGATCGCGGAGGGAAACTCCGAGCATAGCCCTTTCCATTGCCCTTTGAGTGACCTTGAGCCTTCTTATGAGGCCCATTGTGAGTGGCCACGTTACGGTTCCGTAGGTCATCACTGGCAACACGCACTGGTCCCAGACTTTTGTCTTGAGACATTGCGGTAGTTGTTTGGATGAGAAGATGTTACGTAGCTTCCCGAACGCTGCCCAGCCGAGTTGGATTCGACGATCGACCTCCTTCTGAAAGTTGGACCTACCCAACTGGACTTTTTGTCCCATGTAGACATACTCGTCGACAACTTCCAGAGTAGAGCCTCCAACCGTCAGGGAAGTGGGTGCAACAAGGGAGTTTGACATGATCTTCGTCTTCTCCATGTTCATTTTAAGACCCACTTGTTGAGAGGCTCTATTGAGGTCATCGAGCATTGTACCGAGGTCCTCCAGGGTTTCAGCCACAATAACAATATCATCGGCAAAACGAAGGTGAGTCATATTCTCGCCATTGATATTAATGCCAAGATCCTTCCAGTCCAGAAGCTTGAAGACGTCTTCCAGTGCTGCGGTGAACAGTTTTGGAGATATAACATCTCCCTGTCTCACTCCTCGCTGCAACTGGATAGGCTTCGAGTTCTGGTCCTGAAGTCGGACTGACATGGTGGCGTTTTCGTACAAAGACTAGCACTTCGATGTACCGGTAGTCGATTTGGCACCGCTGGAGTGACTGCAGTACGGCCCATGTTTCGATCGAATCGAAGGCTTTTTCGTAGTCCACAAACGCGAGGCAGAGTGGTTGGTTATACTCTTCGGTCTTCTGTATAACTTGCCTCAGTGTATGGATGTGGTCTACGGTGCTAAAACCTTTTCGGAAACCGGCTTGTTCGGGAGGCTGGAAATCGTCGAGCTTGCGTGCGAGACGGTTCGTAATGACTCTTGAGAACAGCTTGTAGATATGGCTCAGAAGCGTGATGGGTCTGTAGTTTCTCAGCAAGGACTTATCGCCCTTTTTGAAAAACAGCTCCACCACGCCTCTGTGCCATGCCCGTGGCGTTTTGCCTTCGAGTATGACAGAGTTGAAGAGCTTCTGCAGTGCTTTTAACATCGGTTTACCACCGGCTTTTAGAAGCTCTGCCGTTACTCCATCATCACCCGGCGCCTTGTTGTTTTTAAGCTGTTTCAGAGCCATACTAATCTCGTACAAGCTGACGTCCGGAATATCTTCCGTGTAGTGTCGGGTTAATCTGGCTCTTGGGTCTGCAGCCAGATTATTAGCAGACGATCGTGTGGTAGCGTATAACTGCCCATAGAACTTCTCGACCTCCTCCAGAAGGGGTGTATGAGGCACTTGGGGCCGATTTGCGATTGTACTGCCCATAGGGGGTTCCCCCCTATGGGCCGTTACCCACCACTCTGGCCCAGTGCGGGTTGGTGGGGCGCCAGAGCCTCGTTTGTAATCCAGCAGGGTGCACCGCGAGCAGGAGAGGTTGGCTTAGGGCCCGAGAGATGTAGTTTGGGCCCCCTTACACCACTATTTTATATAAATACATATAATCACGCGTTTATCCCTAATGCTGCTGTTTCTTCCATGCTGGACTGGGAGAGATAGAAAAACATAGAATGTTCCAGCTGACCTTCCTCCCGGGCATGCTGTAGAAGTCAGCAAAAGGGATTCGAGGGTTATAGTGTATTGTAATTTAGGCGATGGGCTGACAACCTGTCACTACAGCAATACAAATCATTACAATATAAAATTTGCCCTCAATTTGTGTCAGACGTGGCGAAAGCGCCTGTTACAAGGTGTTTTACGCTCTGCCTACCCCGTAAGGGATAAAGCCGTGATTTTATGTATGTATGTTATCCCTAATGAGGTAGGCAGAGCGTAAACAACCTAAACAAAGGTCGTTCCGCCACGTCTACTTATACCATTTTAAATTAGGTATTAAGAATCTCAAACACTCACCCAGCTTTCCTACTCCGAGCACCTCGCCTCCAGACTCCAGCATCACCTGGTTGTACGACGAGCTGGACTCGCTGTGGCGGCGATGGCTGCCGGCTGGAGCCTCCGACACTGTCCGTCGAGGAGCCTTCTTCTCCGTGCTGGTCCGGCCAGGGTTCCGCATCATATCAATTAATATGAACTATTGTAATAACATGGACTGGTTAGTTAGATTTAATCCATTTATGTAGTGCTTCGATCGTGTTTCGGTGGTAATGGTAACCCATCTGTCTTAGTGAAACGTTTTGAGAGGGAGACATTTTGTAAAGTCTACTATTACCATAAGAGAAAAATAAAAACGAATATGCAATGCAATGCAACGCAAGGAACGTTTTTCTAAAGTGATCTTATGAGTCTGAAAGATACTGGGTGTAAGGGACAGCGTCCCACAAACTGATAGGATTAGCTCAGTCAACAAAACTGAACAACTATCACTAGGAAATTCTTTCAGGAGACGAATAAAAAAGTTGACCTTCCCGTACAAAATGACCACCTTGATCAGACAATTTGTATGATTTTTTTATTTCTTTCAATTAAAAAAGTTGCTGATAGTTGTTCAGTTTCGTTGACTGAGCAATCCCTATCAGTTTGCGCGACGCTGTCCCTTACACCCCGTATTTTGCACTGCGGACCCACGGTACCTCTGGTGGTATCGTGGGTCTTTTAAAATCAAACGATACCCCTGATCGAAATGACTTGTATGTAAATAAATGTATTTATAACTATAACGCATAATCGGGTTCATCGGGTCGATAGACTCGATACCCACTCGAAAGAAGAAGGCGCATAATTATTCTCCGAACAGGCATACTGTGAAGTAGCATGGAGGTAAGAGTTGGAAGATTTTTTAAATTAATAATAGGTTTGCTTTTGACTCTACTCTAGGTCAGGGACGATAGAGACGTAGTCGACGATGGAGCGAGTTCATCCAGAAAAGTCCTGATCACTTTAACTTTGAAAAGTCAAAGTCAAATCATTTATTTCCAAGTAGATTCCTAAGAACACTTTTAGAAAGTCACAAGCGAGTCTATTACAAATAAAATTAAATTATATCTATGTCACAAAATAAAATAAAACTACATCACAATGAAGAAGAAGCATTAGAAACTCACACTTTGCGCCCCTCCCTTCGTTTTATCTTATTCTTACTTTTGTCCTTCTTTTTGTTCAAAATAGGGTTTGTGACCGCAATGTGTGCCAATTTCTTAGGCTTCACTGAAATATCAGAGCTCCAGACATCTTTGTCATTAGTATAGTCATCTAACTTATAATAGGCTTTCCGACATAATGTGTTTTTAATAGTATCTTTAAATTGATTTTCTGACAAATTTAATATATGGTCAGGTATTTTGTTATAGTATTGTATACTTAGACCTAAAAATGATTTTTTTACTTTAACTACCCTAAACGGGGGTTGGTCAATTTTATTTTTCTTTTAAGGTTCCGGTTATGACTGTCACCATTTTTGGTAAAACTATGAATATTTTTCCTTGCATACATAATATTTTCATATATAAATTGACATGGTACAGTTAAAATATTTATCTCTTTGAACAATTCTCTTAGGGAATCACGAAACAAATATAACTATAGCTAAGTAATAAATCATCATTATTCCCTTGCCTTTATCCCATTATTTGGGGTCGGCGCAGTATGTTTTCTTCTTTCATTCACCCCTGTCAGCCGTCAGTTAAAAATATATATATAATAATAATAACGTTTAACTTACTTTAAAGAATTTCGTTCCCGATTCCAGGTGGTTAATGTTGAACAGCACAGATCCTGTTTCCGAACTTCAATGGGTTATTCACGAGCTTCAGTCAGCTGAATTCAGCGGCGAGAAAGTTCACATTATTGGCCATATTCCACCTGGTAACGCCGATTGCCTCGAAGTATGGAGTCGAAATTACTATGCCATCGTGAACAGATATGAGTCGGCTATAACCGCACAGTTTTTTGGACACACTCATTATGATGAGTTTGAGGTGTTTTATGATCTCAAAGATTTTAGTAAGTAAATTCCATTAATACCACATACATATAATCACGCCTTTATCTCTAATGGGGTAGGCAGAGCGTAAACGACATAAACAAAGGCCGTTCCGCCACGTCTGACAAAGTTGTGATGGTAATTTAAGATAGATTTGTGGGTATATTGCTGTAGTCATAGGTTGTCAGCCCATCGCCTAAATTAAAATATACTGAAACCCTCAGATCCCTTAGCTGATTCTTACAGCATGCCCGGGAGGAAATGCAGCTGGCACATTCTATGTTTATCTCTCGCTCCCAGGCCAGCATGGAAGAACAGTTCATTGAAGTAAATTTAAGCTTTTTCGTAGATAGAGCAACGAATATAGCATATGTGGGCCCATCCGTGACGCCATATTACAATTTAAATCCGGGATATAGAATATATTACGTCGATGGTGACCACGACCACACAACACGGGTAAGTCAAAATTAAAACGTTATATTAGACTATCATGCCTTGAACAAAAAGAAATAGCCAACCATATTTTACAGTATGAACTATACATATACTATACGTATTAACCAACCCAAGAAACGAAAGAACTTTCCTCAAGGAATGAGGTCGAAATGAGAATAAGTCTTCCTTTTGGCTTTACCGTATTTGAGTCAAAAGATAGAACTTTTCATACGAATGGTGTCAGCTGCTGCCCAAGTTTTAGATTTCTTATGGGTAACTTTTCTTCATACCATAAAATATGGTCATTATTCACATAATTAGGCGATTTTCCAGTTGGTGGTGGACCATGAGACGTGGACTTTCAATCTGGAGGAAGCTAATATAGCCGGTGGTCATCCGATCTGGTACAAGTTGTATTCTGCACGCGAAGCCTACTCGATGGAGGCTCTCCGACCGCAAGATTGGGACAAGTTCATTGGTGAAATGGCTTCCAATGACGACATCTTCCAATTGTACTACAAGTAAGGCCCCATAACCAAGTGAGGTTTTTTGAAACAGTTTATTTCTAAGTTGTGTTGACTGTTCCTTCTTTGTGTTTCGTTTTTTTATGATGTTCGTTCATACTGTGTATTTTTTTTACAAAGGAATAATATACATATACATTAAATGTGTACAATAGAGTTCATCTGCATGAGGCAGACCAATGCAACTCTCGCTAACTCTTTCTAAGAAAATAAGTTTTATTAAAATGCACAAGAATCTCTATGTTTTGTTCACAAGCACTACTGGAAGAACAGTACCCGCCGTGGTGCCTGTGACAAGGAATGTCGCAAGGAGCTGGTGTGTGACGCGCGGTCAGGCCGCTCGCACGACCGCCAGGCGCTCTGCGGACGCAAGCCACTACGCGCGGCAAACACTCCGCCCCATTTATCTCATTGGTTTAATTTATAAATATGTAATAAAACTGTTTTTATAGGAGGTTTATGAATTAAAATATATGCTTCAGGAAAATTATTTATTAAATTATCATAAAAAATCAAATAGAGAGCTTTTAAAGCATCGCAAACCTCTTTACTCCACACAACAAAACGGACCAAATAAAACTGGCATTAAATAAATTGGCGACGGTGGTTTTGCGTTTTGTTATATCGAGTAAAAGTAGAAGAGTACGTTTGAATCTAGAACTAGAATTAAAATAGGTTTCAACCTAGAAATTAAAATTCGGCAACACTTGGTCCCGCCTTCATGACAATACAAATATGGGATAATACAGACAAAAGATAGTCATTTACAAATAAATAAATCGGCAAATAAAAGGCAATACTTGCACTTGCGATGTTGCGTTATTCATGTTGTACAAAGTCTATACTGCACATTCTTTTCACTGGACTCGAAGACAACAGTTATTTCAAATATGTAAGTAAGCATTTACTAGCAAGCAATGTACGATATTTAAAATGTTCTGCACGTGAATAGCTCATTATTATCTATCAACTAATATTATCAATTAGTAATTCACATTGCTAGCTCAGAATAATACCTCAAAAGACTTCAATTTCTTTGAAAATCTGATCAGTCTAGAATAAAACATTCGTTTTCTCTTTCGTTCGTTCGCTCTTGTTTTCTTTAAGCCAGTAAAAAGATTTTAGCAATTTAGCAATGCTGGCAAATTGTTTCTAATGGTCATTCAATATTTACTATGCCAGTTAATAGGCAATTGTATCGTCGTGCTATAGCTAGGGGAAAACAAAACTGAATTCGGTTTTTCTTACATTCAAAAACTAAACTAAGTTCATTATCTAAAAACAAATTAAAATTACTTATTATACTGTATTAATTGTAGTTTTCGATAGTTAAAATCATGAATCAGTGATGTTTAAAAGGCAGTCTTCATTCTAAAAACATCTAAAATATAATGAGTATGGTTTTTTAAAGAATATTTGTGAATTTAATTTCCATGGTATACAAGTACTATAGTGGTCCCATTGTTAATGTTGAGATCACTTAAACATTATTCTGTAATATCACAGAGTTTATTGTTAAGTTTTGTACTGCTGCATGTTCTGAGGTTTTACATTATGTTGGTGTCTTGTAGTGATACTTTATTTTCATCATACATTAAAAAATATATTATTTGTGTAAAGACAAGACCTTACTGAAGATGATCAATTTTGTAATAAAATTTTGTTTATGTAAAAGTGTTTATCTAATCTCAATGAGGTCAATGTAGCAATACTTATTGAACTTCCACAGTGAGAATCATAATATCTATTTAGTATTAAAAACAGTGCGAACTTCAAAGTACACCAAGATAATGCAGAATGCCCTTACCTAACCTTTGACCTAACTGTACCTTAATAATACTAGAAACGGCACACACATAAAATGTCAAAAATAACAATTGAATGAATAGTACTAAAACATTGGATCAATCAAATCAGATTATTAAAATATATCAGGGAATGTGTGTATCAGTAGGATAATTACAGTGATTCTTTAAATTATGGATCATAGAAAATGAGGACAGAAACATTTAATATTATAATTTGTGGAAAAACTAGTTTTACCTACAGTATTTCTCTTTAGCAACCCATAACTTTAAAAATCACTAATTTCAACCTACTGTAATAGTAGGTGTTTTCTGTATAAAATTAATAATAAAAAGAATCATTAATCAAAATGAATAGTAAAAAAAAAACATTAATTGACATTAACATCTACTATGTACAAAACTAATAATGTCACTGACATTGTAACTATTCATGGCGAAATCAGTCTAAAGTTTACAATAATGACATGGTGGATCAGATCATTTACCAGAAATTATGAAATGAAATGTTTGAATCTCACAGATGTTACAAATTAGTGAGGTATCTGATATGCAATATCCTAACTGACTAAAATATTAAGCAATTTTTGTAAAAATCATTAAAACATGGCACAGTATCAGACACTGAAAATGCAGTCACTATAATCTCAAACTATGACTCAAACTCTAACCTACTTAACTAAAATGTTGTGTATTTATTTTATCTTTGGACATGGAATGCAAAAATTATCAATAAAAGTAGAGAAACACTGGTATAAAAATATTTGCAAGTGTATTGTTCAAATCATGAGTCTGTAAAGATTCCTTTTGCTTTTACTAGTGCATGCTGCACTGGTGCTATTCTTGCTCTTAGAAGGACTAGAGTTATCAAGGTCATATTTGAAACATGTCTTACCTGGATGCCGGTCACATTTACAATACTTGCAGAACCGAAATGAGCAGGTGGCACTGGTGCACTCAGCCCACTCCTCACCTGAAGGTTCCTTTGTGATCTTGGACGGTTGACTGCAACGCACACAAGACATTTGCACACGTTGGTCCAGTTGAGCACACTAAAATAAAAATAAAAACCTTAAGCCTTTTGACATTTTGCTCATACTAACTTTTTTTTATCAATGATTTTGTCAAAACACAAAGCCATTAATCAAGATTAACAATCAATCTAAGAAAAAGAGGTTTATAGAGAGATCTGCTACACCAGAAGTACAGAAGAAATCTTTATCATAATATAAATAATCAGAACTAAAAATATTGTAGTCTTACCTTAGTAAACTTTCTAAACTTATTACTCCTAGGAGTTAAAGGTGGACTTCTTGGTGTGCTAGTTAGTCTTGTACAAGTACTTGTGTTCAGGAGATTGTGCACCTCTTTCAAAGATCTTTGAAGGTTTGCATCACTATTCTTCCTTACAAGTCCCTTTTCTATATTCTCCTGATTGTCCTTCTTGTTTTTCAGATATTTCTCAAGTTCTTGCTTCCTTGCTAGTGCTAGTTCATCCCACACTTCATGCCACAGTGGGCTAACCTTTTTAAATATGCAGATGTCCTTGTTAGATAAGTAAGTCAAAATGTTTACTACAGGTGGGATAGCTCCTGCATCTCGGTACAGCATTTTTATGATATCTATCTTTTGATTTGGACGAAATTTTGGTATTTTTAAACCTTTGTGATGTGGCTGATGCTTTACAACACCCCGGCTTTCACAAGATAGGGAATGTATGGTAAAATTAAGTTTCTTGTTTGACTTTTTCATAGGACTGAGTTTGCAACTTGTCCTGCATATTTTCTTCACTGGTGTGGTTGGGTATGACAAGTTTTGTGGGTACTCACTCAAATGGTAATGGCCATTTGGTATGATTTCTGAATGTCTGGAAGTCCCTGATGACGAAGAAAAGAATGTATGACTAGGCCAACTGTTTTCGGTCACCTTTAGCTTCTGAATACCACCAGCTATTGCACTGGTTGGAGTTGGCACTGAGGTAGGTGGACTATCTTCGAAATCATCATGATAGGTGCGTTTGACTCCTCGACGAATAAGAGGTGAATCTGGTGTGCTTTCAGTTTGTGTGCTCGATAAAATATTTTTGGCACGAACATATTTACGAGCTAAACTATCTGGAGTTACATCGTACCTGACTTGAAATTGACCAGAAAAACGTATCTGACGTTGTGTAATGGCAGGATCTAAGTTCTCGTTGGATATTTCTGAGCAGTTTACCGAGCCAGGGGTAAACGACGACGTGTGGTATCCGCTATCTTCAGCCCGCCAAAAGCTGGCATTGTTGCTGGTCAGCGCTGGAGTGGCAGGCTCCACAAAATCAGACTGAACTTCCATTTTATCCCTAATCACAATCCACTATTTTAGCTCACATAATTGTAAACACAGACAAATAGAAATGAAAGTAAACAACGTCCATGCCTAAGCCCAACCGATATTTGAGCATCACTTAAGTTGGAGTCACTTCACATTTTTATTTGTTTGACAGTTTCAAGGCAACGCAAAATCACACACAATATGTTTATCGTCTGTTTACTATGAAATTATTTATATAAACAAGTTAATTTAGTATTTTCTCTGTGTCATTTCAACAGACTCAACAGTTTGACAACGAACACGAACAGTCATGGCATCATTGGCATCATTCGTTTGAAGTTTTGTGCTTTTTTTATCACATAACACATTTTTACTAAAGTACGCAACAGAGACAAAAATATTAAATAAGCACATGAACGAAAGGGATCGCATTACATGCAATTTCTTTTTTAAGGTTCGTTGTTGATCAAAAAAGAGGCTATAAAACGCAACTATCATAGACAAAAGCAGAAAAAGAACGATCATTGCTTTCTCTTTCTACTCCAAACGATAGTAATTTATTTTTTTCCAGATAAAACGTTTTTTATTTACTAAATATATAATGAAAATACAAAATAAATCTTAAAATAAATCTAATGCTGGACTGGGAGCGAGAGAAAAACATAGAAAGTGCCAGCTGCATTTCCTCCCGGGCATGCTGTAAGAACCAGCTAAGGGATCCGAGGGTTTCAGTATAATGTAATTTAGGCGATGGGCTGACCACCTGTCACTAAGCAATACCTACCTACAAATCTATCTTAAATAACCCTCAAACTTTGTCAGACGTGGCGGAACGACCTTTGTTTAGGTCGTTTACGCTCTGCCTACCCCATTAGGGATAAAGGCGTGACTATATGTATGTATGCAAGTACAAAATAAAACTTAAAAATAACTATAAATAATATATGGCCTCCAGAGCGTCCCCTTGGGGCATGGTGCCGAGGACGCTGGCAGCGTTACCCCTCTGAATGGCGAGGCTGATCCGTTGTCCCAGAAAGTTACCGGCCCTACGGTCACCAGTGACCCCACTGAGACGCTCGGAAAGGTCCTTTATGTTTTTTTTTTGTACACGGGCCCCAAGGACCCAAGGTTTCGAAACCTAGCGGCATAAACATGTATGTGCCAGTAATGTCAGTGTTCTATCGTGTCTTTAATTTCTCAGCGTTCGCCGCTGCAGCGCTCGCCTGTTGGCTGGTGGCGCGAACATGTGATGGTGCCAGAGTGTCTACGCACGTCACGTCCCATACGAGACTTCTCCCTTTCTCCCAAGGAACGAGCGTGAGACCGTCGGGTCTATTGCCGTCAGAGCGAACGATACCGTTTGGTTCTAACAATGACGGCATATTCGCTGAGGCAAGGGCCCGACGGATTACGTCGTTCAGTTTAGCGTGGCGGGAGATACGGCCAGCACTTCTCTGGCAAGACAGCCCGTGACGTCCAAATACGTCTACAACGGCTCCACACCTGCACATATGCGGTTGTGTAATCTTTAGCCCTAACCTAAGGCTGACAGCTATGGACAAAGTGCGATTATCTAGGAAAGTTCCAATGTGCGTAGAAGGTAAAGCATTTAGATATAGGCCTGATTCCCTCTCGAAAGCAGCCAAGAGGCGGGCGCGATCAACTGGGTTTGGAAAGGCAGCCAGAAGCTCTTGTTGTGATTTTTTGCAGTGCTTCGTCCCACCGCTTTTGTAGGTGCGCTGCCTCGGGGTCAGGACAGTCGCTGCCACTAAGGGACTTCCATGTCTTCACAGCTTCGGGAAAATGGATAAGGTCTGAATGGCCTAAAGAAGGGTTGATAATCCTTGCAAAGAGTTTTGCACAACCAAAACCAGAGGACAGATAAGCGGGTAAGGATATTGCTGACACCTTGCGTATACCTATACCTCCGAAGCGGAATGGAAGCGATGCTTGCGTCCATGCCTCCGCGGTCAAGGAGCAGTTAAGTATTGTGGAGAGCACTTCGGAAATACAATCATCCACAGATTTCAATAAAACCTGATGCTTCCAGAGCGGACTGCAACGTAGAGTATACGTGAATTGTGGCACGAATAAACAGAACTTTATAATTGTCAGAGCTATGTGAGATGAAATTTCGGTGAGCCGGGTACTTTATTTCTTGAATTTCTCGGTTTGTTCTTGAAACAAAAGAGACAGACAATAGTATCAAACTTCGAATGAAATAGAACGCGCAAATACCAAAGACAAATGTTCATTTAAAAAAAATACTGTCAAGAAAATCACTACAAAATGTTGTATTTTCGATTAAAATCAATTTATCTTGATAATTGTTAAAAGATTCAAAGAAAATAACATGTTCTTACGCTAAAAACTATATGTAAGCGTGTTTATGTTGATCATAAATGTGAATTCGCGTGTAGTTGCGAAAATGGCTGAAAGAGTAAAGGACTTGTGTAGACTGTGCGCCAAGCAACATGAAATATCAAAGGATCTCTTGGATGAAAATAACAAGCATGTTTCAGATCTTATCCGGCAATTTACTCAAATAAGTGTAAGCATAACTCCTTAGAATAATGTGGATGCAATAGTTCCTTGGCTTTACTTCATTAACAAACTATGTTTTCTTATAAACTGTGTTTACAGGTAACTGAATGTGACAATATGCCTACAAAAGTATGCCTGGACTGTGAGGAAAGAATGGTATCATTCCAGCTCTTCATATTTGAGTGCTATAAAGTTCAGGATAGCTTGAGAAAACTGTTTCTGGAGAATGATATCAAAACCGAAAATACAATATTAGACTTGGGCATAACAGTAATTAAATCTGAGGTAAGGGAATAATTGTTATTGATTTTATATCAATTACAAAAGCTAAAAACTATAACAAAGATGTGCCACAAATCCCTGTGTGTGTAAGAAATTTCTTTCTAATATAATAACATATATGCTGTCCTCTCCACTCGCTCTCCTTCCATGTATGCTGTAAAAACTAGCTAAGGGATCTAAGGCAGTATATTGTAAATTAGGCAATGGGCTGACAACCTGTCACTACAGCTATATACCTATAAATCTATCCCTCAAAACTTTGTCAGATGTGGCGGAACAACCTTTATTTAGGTCGCTTACCCTCTGCCTACCCCAAAGGGACAAAAGCATGATTATATATATGTATGTAAACTATCTTCCATGCTGGACTGGGAGTGAGAGAAAAAAATAGAATGTGCCAGCTGCATTTCCTCCCGAGCATGCTGTAAAAACCAGCTAAGGGATCTGAGGGTTTCAGTATATTGTAATTTAGGTGATGGGCTGACAACCTGTCACTACAGCAATATACGTACAAATCTTTCTTGAATGGCCCTCAAGACTTTGTCAGACGTGGCGGAACGGCCTTTATTTAGGTCGTTTACGCTCTGCCTACCCCATTAGGGATAAAGATAGATAGATAGATATATTCTTTATTGCACATAAAACAAAAACAACAGGAATTAGAACAAATTAAATAAAAATTAAAGTACAAAGGCGTGATTATATGTATGTATGTAAAGTATTAAGTAGTGTATGTTTAGTTTTGATTCTTTTATAGGTGGCTCTATGGTCAGAGTCAAGTTCTGGGCGGAGTGTAGGAGTTGGAGTATAGGGTTTGCGGCACTATGAAAAGGGTAGAAAAATAATGTAAAAATATACTGAAAATATAAAATATTTTTAAGTTCTTTTTCCATAGTGCCCCAGAAGTTACACTCCAACCGGCTCTACCTCTGTTTCTGTGTATATCATGTGGTTTTATAAATAAAACTTAACTTATTATATTATATTTTGTTACAGGTTAAAGATGAGTTAACAGCAGTAGATTTTCTAAATAGTAAGTATTAATTATGTATTGAATTTATAGTTGAAAGGTTTTTTATTATATTACAATATATCTTCTTCTATGTTGGACTGGAAGCGAGAGAAAAACACAGAATGTACCAGCTGCATTTCCTCCCGGGCATGCTGTAAAAACCAGTTAGGGGATTCAAGGATTTCAGTATATTGCAATTTAGGCGATGGGCTGACAACCTGTTACTACAGCAATATACCTACAAATTTATCTTAATTAACCCTCAAAATTTTGTCAGATGTGGCGGAACAACCTTTGTTTAGGTTGTATACTTCTGCCTACCCTATTAGGGAAAAAGGCGTGATTATATGTATATACATTTCTTAATTTCCAATCAAATTATGACTAATGAATTAAATTGTTTCTTTTTCAGATGCAATACAAAACAATGATATAGAAGACCAATATGAAGGGGACGACTTCCAAAATGTTTCCAGTGAGGAAGATGATCTTGATAATATCACAATAGCATCACTGAAGCAACTAAAAAGCAAAAGTTCACATAAAAAAGACACCACAAATGGACAATCACACAAAATGAGCAAAAGGCGTTATTCCAGAATTGATGATTTTATAAAGTAAGCTCAAGAACTTTGCTTGCAATAAAATATAATCACATCACATCACATCACAACGTAACATAGTTTGGTCGTAACTCAAAGCCGTGTCAGAGTCCTTATAGCTGTGCTAACTTGGCGGTTTGAAAACTCTGACACCAGGGTTCATTGGGTTGTTGAACCCTCGACTCGAGAATCCACTCGCTAAGTCTTCTTAGATATCACAATTATTTATTATACTTTAGTAAAACTTCACACTTGATGAGATCAAAGCTAACTTTTATTTTTATTCATCAATGTACTTTAACCTACCTATCTTTTTTAACCTGTGTGTGTATTTATCATATTTCAGGCTAGAATGCACTTTATGTGAAAAGGAGTTCAACAAATCATGGGCAGAATTACGTGTGCATTACATTAAAATACACCAAAGTCCACCAGTTGCTTACTGCTCTTGTGGGTTTGCAATACAGTCGAAGAGTGTCCTTTACAAACACCTGAATGAACATAGGGCTGAGAAGAGGATGAAGAGAGAAAACTCAGAAGGTTCTGATGCGGATTCTCATTCTAGCTTCAGGATCAGTGATTTTGTGACGTAAGTAAAAGTTGTTCTTTCACCCAACCATACTTTACAAAATAGGTTTATTTATTTGTATTGAGATAAAATAGCAAATACACACTCTACTAGGGTGTTACGCTCTGTCTACCCCATTAGGGATTAGGCTCTGATCCCTAATTTCAGCTAAACACCTTAGGATATAATTGGGGTACAGCAATGGTACTAACAGATATTGTTTGTTATGAGATCTAATGCAGGCAACAAAGGTTAAAATAGGAATATTGGTCATTAGTCTATTGCAGATTAATGATGATGAGTCTATTGCAGATTAATACATAGAATAATGGTGTTAAAGCTTTAAAACATGCTTTCGATTCAGGCTGTTTAACTGTTTAGGAACTGATACACTTTACAATTTGTTTACAGTTTCAAATGCCAGAACTGCAACAAGCAATGTTCAAGCTGGTACACGCTGAAGGCGCACTGCGAACGATTCCACAAGCAAGCGCCCGTCGTCAACTGCAAGTGCGGCGTCACTCTCAAGTCTAAGTCAGTGATGTACAAGCACGTTCAGGACCATAAGAATCCTAGCAGTCTATCGTAAGTATTTAAAAAAAGACATCATAGTTTTGTATGCAACAGGCATGTATTTAAAATCAATTACATACATACATATAATCACGCCTTTATCCCTAATGGGGTAGGCAGAGCATAAACGACCTACACAAACATAGTTTGGCCACGTTTGACAAGTTTTTGAGGGTTATTTAAGATAGATTTGTAGGTATATTGTTGTAATGACAGGATGTCAGCCCATCGCCTATATTACAATATACTGAAGCCCTTGGATCCCTTAGCTGGTTTTAACAGCATGCCCAGGAGGAAAAGCAGCTGGCAAAATTCTATGATTTTCTCTCGCTCCCCGGCCAGCATGGAAGTATAGTATAGTATAAGTAACTAGACATATAATAATTTTAATCTTCTCTTAGTATATTTTTGGAATTTGACACTCACAATGTAGGCTGCTCCTAGTTTCGTCAAGTGGATCAGTGACTCTGTGATCAAAGCATGCTGGACTGGGAGCGAAAGAAAAACATAGAATGTGCCAGCTGCATTTCCTCCCGGGCATGCTGTAAAGACCAGCTAAGGGATCCGAGGGTTTCAGTATATGGAAATTTAGGCGATGGGCAACCTGTAACTACAGCGATATACCTACCATAAATAACCTTCCAAACTTTGTCAGACATGGCGGAACGACCTTTGTTTATGTCGTTTACGGTCAGCCTACCCCATTAGGGATAAAGGCGTGATTATATGTGATTAAAGCATCGGCACGGTAGGCCAAAGAACATGTGAAACATTTAGCTTTTGTAACTTTTATGTTTGTAAAAAAACATCTTATTGGTTCTCTATCTATCATAAGCTTTGGGGAATAAAACGTCATATTTTCATTGCAGCTGTGATAAATGTTCAAAAATACTGAAAACGCCGTCGGCGCTAGAGAAGCACCTATTGAGGCATGTGCCAAAGACGGATCGCAAGTTCAGCTGCGTCACCTGTGACAAAGTGTTCACTAACAAGGACCTGTTGCGGTCGCATGAGCGGTCGCACATACCCATTGAAGAGAGGAAAGTCTTCACCTGTGATATCTGTAATTTGAAGTAAGTATACCTATCATTTTCTTATAATATGCATATTGCAGAGTACATGGGCGTACCGAGGGGCGGAGGGGCGGGTAGAGGGTTCAGCAGGCCCCCCCCAGGATTTAGTTTTCTCCTACTATCAACTTTTGTACATCCAAGTAGTGATTTGTACGCCCATGGCAGAGTAAGTAAAGCGTACATGAAAACATGAACGGACATGAAACAATAATCTCACTCAATGATATTATATATAGGTAGATACGTTACCAACGCGCGAAACTCGTGCCGTCAAATGGTCCTAATTGTGAACATTTTAGGCAGTCGAGCTGCACTGATTACAAATAGCTATCTGTTTCACTCTTACGCTTTGCCTATTTTGTGTCGCACTCAGCGTTTGTTTAGATATGCAATGTTATAAATATGTATGTATATGTGTCGCGGAACAATTTAAATGTGCGTGCAGTATGAACGTAACGTACCATTCTTAAAATATCATTGAATGTCACTTATATTACGCACCGTGGCCACGTTTGACGCAGTAAAGCCGCGCCTGAATTAACTTTTCAAAATGTTCTTTGTCAAACGACGATAATCTAATCAGGTTTCTGTAAGAAGTAAACCTGGGCTATCCTCTCGATTAATCGCTTCATTTGTTGTTGAACAGTAAAGAGTTAATACTACCCACTTATAATGTTTTAATTGTGAACTTGTGTTTAAATTTTGGCTATAAACGTAATTAATTAATCTTGGCATACATTGTTATTTTAAGTATTAATAAAAATTAGTGATGTAAGTGTTATAACTAATAACGTTTACTTTAAAATGTATATCTTGGATGAAAGACTGGCCTCCCATAGCACAGGGAAACCTAGTTTGGGGGTCAGGCAAATTGTAAACACGATTGTAAACCGTAAGTTACAAATAAATACCTTTTTTTTTTTTCATCAGGTTTACGACCCGTTCATCCTGCGCGTCCCACCGGCGAGTGGTGCATGATAAAGTGAAGGCGTACGTGTGTGATCTGTGCGGGTACGCGTGCGGGACCAACGGCGAGCTGCGCCAACATCGCGCCATACACAGCGACGACAAGCCCTTCGTGTGCGGGAAATGCAACAAGCCGTGAGTATCGTGTGGCGGAGTTATTTTGGCCTGGGTACATACATACATACATAAATCACGCCTTTATCCCTTACGGGGTATGCAGAGCGTTTAACGCCTCTTAAAAGGCGCTTTCGCCACGTCTGACAAAAATTGAGGGCAATTTTAGATTGTAATATGTATTGCTTTAGTGACAGGTTGTCAGCCCATCGCCTAAATTACAATACACTGTAACCCTCGAGTCCCTTTTGCTAACTTCAACAGCATGCCCGGGAGGAAGGGCAGCTGGAACATTCTATGTTTTTCTATCTCTCCCAGTCCAGCATGGAAGAACGTTATTATTATTATTATGAACCTATGGTGTCCCACTGCAGGACAAAGGCCTCTCTCCGTCCCTTCCATTCATCACGGTTCAGCGCAAGCTCTCGCCATTCTTTTATATGTGCGTGTAACTCGTCCCGCCACCTTTTTCGGGGTCGTCCACGTCGTCTTCTGGCATTGGCAGGTTCCCATTCAGTGGCTTTTTAAGCCCATAGGTCTTCCGGCATTCGAGTGACGTGGCCGGCCCAATCCCACTTCAAGTAGGCAGCCTTCTGAGCTACAAAACATTAACCAACCATTATTGTAGAAGACACAAAAGGAGAATGTAACTACAGTCCTTACAGTATACAATACAATACAAAATTCTTTATTGCACAAAGAAACACATACAACAGAAATAAAAAGGAACAAACGTGACAGTACAATATAGCCGGCCTTATTGCTAAAGCAGCAATTTCTACCAGGCAACCTTTGGGTATAGAAATTGTACAAGCAGAAAGCGGGATAATGCATATTACTACATATAATACTTAGACAATATTTACACACTATAGTAGTATCTACTTCATTATGACTTCATATCGTTTCTGATAATCATTGGACGATTGCAAAGGGCATAGGATAACTACATTACAGGTTATTAAAAAGTTCTGTGTGAGGTCGGAACTTATTATAGTTCCGAGAGTATGCGACCATAGCCGGGGTGGCGTGGTAGGTACCATACTCCCGAACCACCCTACAATCCTCATCCTGTTTCATTACTTCCATGCTGGCCTGGGGGCGAGAGAAAAACATAGAATGTGCCAGCTGCATTTCTTCCCGGGCATGCTGTAAAAATCAGCTAAGGGATTCGAGGGTTTCAGTATATTGTAATTTAGGCGATGGGTTTACAACCTGTCACTACAGCAATATAGCTACAAATCTATCTTAGATAACCCACAAAACTTTGTCAGACGTGACGGGACGACCTTTGTTTAGGTCGTTTATGCTCTGCCTATCCTATTAGGGATAAAGGCGTGATTATATGTATGTATGTTTCATCCTCATTAATCTCAACATCAAGGAACATACTCACATTTTCAGCTTGTTCATCCAACGCTGGCAGCTCGATCGCTATCAAACTCCATCCTCTGTCCTGTGTTGTCTCACATAACACAAGACGTTTCTCTCATCTCCTTGCACGAACGTCGCAAACCACACTTGGCTCGCGCGTCTTCTCTCCTTCCAGTCCTATCCTCTCTGACAGCTGACAGCTCGGAAAACTTACAGCCGCCCACAGTGACGTTTTTTACTTCGTTCAGGGTTGCCATTGCATAGTTACGACTTAACACAAAATTATATAGTTTAACATACATATATACATACATATTATCACGCCTTTATCCCCAATGGGGTAGGCAGAGCGTAAATGACCTAAGCAAAGGTCGTTCCGCCACGTTTGACAAAGTTTTGAGGGTTGTTTAAGATAGATTTGTAGGTATATTGCTGTAGTGACGGGTTGTCAGCCCATCGCCTAAATTGCAATATACTGAAACCCTCGGATCCCTTAGCTGGTTTTTACAGCATGCCCAGGGGAGGAAATGCAGCTGGCACATTCTATGTTTTTCTCTTGCTTCCAGTCCAGCATGGAAAAATATAGTTTAATCTTACCAAAATTTCCGGAATCGCGAATCTCCGCGACATATCTAATTGTAAACCTAACCTGCGACTACGGCAATCCGTACCGTAGCTCTAACTAACTCAACTTCCGTGTGGCCATACATTGACGTTGAAGGAGACACTATACTATAAAATATACAACGGATGAAAGACTGGCCTCCCATAGCAAAGGGAAACCAAGTTTATGGGTCAGGCAGAATTGTAAACCATAAGTTACAAATAAAATTAGATTTTTTATATTTTCACGTGATAGCTCAGTTGGCAAGGATAGCAATATACGTACAAATCTCAGTTAGCAAAGATAGTAATATATGTACAAATCTTTCTTGAATGGCCCTCAAGACTTTGTCAGTTTAGGTCATTTACGCTCTGCCTACCCCATTAGGGACAAAGGCGTGATTATATGTATGTATGTATGTAGCTCAGTTGGCTAGAGCTGCTAGCGTAGTTACGTACTGAGCTATGCTTTTTTAGCAGATAAGTAAACGACGTGCCGTTTAAAGAGTGTAAAATCATATTGTTGTTGACAGGTTCAAAACCTATTCGAATCTCAAGACCCACATGGACACTCACGAAGACACGTCGTACGTCTGCTACGTGTGCAGTCGAGTGTTGAACAGTCGCCGGACTCTGCGGAAACATCTGTTAGTTCACGAAGACAAGTGCCGCCATGTCTGCTCTTACTGTAATAAGGCGTTCAAGCGACGGCAGACTCTCAAGGTAACACATAATACGTTTTTTATTATCATTATTATTAGCCTATGGTGTCCCACTACGGGACATAATACGTAACAAGTATTTTTTTAAAGAATTCAAACAAACCGACTAGTACCTATAAAAAATATTTGATGCATTTATTGTTCTAAATTTGAGCTTTAACATTATGAATCATATGTATTTTTGTACCCTCCTTTTAATTTATTTTATTTCGATACCCCGAATAGGGCTAAATCGAAAAACAATAATTGATGACTTATAATTTAACGCCTAAAATCCGCCATTTTGTCACTCGGTTGCTTGAGACGATTCGAACAGTACCCTATTTGTTAAATACCATCAAGCCGTTTCGGAGATACGAGGTAATAAAGACATATTAAACCACATACATGCAAGATACGCACGTAAAACATAACCTTTCCTTGACAGTCGGGTAATGAGACCTAATATTTATTAGTTAAAATATAATATTAACATGCCTCCTTAAGGTTTTTAACCAGTGTTTATCGGGTCGATCGTCGCCCCGTTCTATGTCCCAACGAGTCAAATTATCTTTGTCCACAGGTCCACATGTACACACATACTGGCGACAAACCTCTCTGTTGCAAATGGTGCGACGAGCGCTTCTCATACGCGAGTACCCTGCGCTCGCACCGCCTGCGCGCGCATCCAGACAAGATGGCGGCTCAGCACGTCGCCGGGTACAACCCTGTCACCTTCACACACGTCACCCACCTCCAACAACAGCAGGAGGTAGGTTATAGAGCGCGCGTCATAGGCGAGTACCCTGCGCAAGATGGCTGCTCAGCACGTCGCCGGGTACAACCCTGTCACCTGCAAACACGTCACCCACCTCCAACATACCTCCTGTTGTTAGGACAATTTTTATACACTACCTTTCAGTATCGGTCATTTCATACCGAGACGCGGCGCGTATTTATTGAGACTCATACAAAAAAATACTTTTTCACTTCTCATGCTCGAAAAGCGTAATTTTGTGCACAAGGGCAAAAACGTAGCTACTCATAAATTCATCTCTTATTTGGCAAAGAAAATTAGGCCATACAGCCAAACATAATAAGAAGTTCATAAATAGAACTTTATTTTTTTTTCACGAATTTTATTTAAACACATGATTTGCCTTATGTGTTTTAATGACCTAAAACGATATTAAAAAATGTAATTCAAGTACGATAGTTTATTTAATTTATTATTGAGACTTCAGGCGACCCCAGGTCTGGCAGCTACCTCGCTCAAAGATTGAGCATTGCTATTCAAAGGGGGAATGCTGCCAGCCTATTGGGACTTTACCTCACGGAGATGCGTTGGAGGGTGTCTTTTTTATTTGTAGTTTTTTGTTTTATTATTTTTTAGAAATTAAGATAGTTTAAGATTTTATGAATTGTACGATGATTTTGTTTTTTTTTTGATAATAAAGATTAGTATTTATTATTACAAAATTAGTTTAATAGTAGGCTGTATAGGTCTCCAGCCCAAGACTAATATTTCATGTCGAAACATCTAAAAGGTTAAATGGCGGGAATGAATTGTTAAGTTCACAATATTTTTGTAGAATTTCTTAAATTTTCCTCGTAATGTAAGTGAAAGGCAGAGTTTATAACTCGTGTACAGAACCATTTTCGTCTTCGACTTAATGTCAAAATCTCAGACCAAACTTTTTTCTTTTTTAAATATTTTCGCGCTCATAGCCCCCACTATTCCCTGTATCGGGGTGCCATGGACATACACAAAAACAACCACAAAGAACACCCAAACCCTGAAACAAACATTTAAGTTCATCATTCAAATGTCTGCCTCGGCCGGGAATCGAACCCGGAACCCATTGCGTAGCAAGCAGATACACTGACAACTAGGCTATGCAGGCCGTCAAAAAACTGATTTGTTTTGTGCACTTGTCGTAGAATATACTAAATTTAACTTCAGTACAGAAAATAAATCATATTTTCATTGAGATTTCCCCCGGCGTCGAGATGCACTTTACTGCGCCACAACGCGGTGGTGCATCGCCAGAAGGGTGTGAAGCCGCTTGAGGAAGTAAGAAGCCGTCGTCACGTCGCCGTGGCGACTTGTCTCTATTATTAGGCGAACTCAGAGACGAACCCCTGTGCTGTACGGCGTTTTGTTGTCTACACGGCGCCAGAGAACCTAAACTTTTCACGCATCGTCGCATCGCGTCGCGTCTCGTTGTGAATTAACCCTAGTGTACCGTTTGCAGCTCCGGAAACTAATTACATAGGCTTTTCATCTTCCATTCACACGTGACAACCTGTCACTACAGCAATATACCTACAAATATATCTTAAACAACCCTCAAAACATTGTCAGACGTGGCGGAGCGACCTTTGTTTAGGTCGTTTACGCTCTGCCTACCCCATTGGGGATAAAGGTGTGATTATATGTATGTATGTATGTATTCACACATTAGGAGATAAAGCTAGATAAAAACAGACAATCGATCTGACCCTGTCATATTCAGAGTTTCTATGGAAGAACAAACTCGAAAATAAAATTATAATTTTGTAACAAAAATATAATAAAGACTAGAAACTTTAACTGACTGACCATTTTCACTTCACCGTGCTTTCTCCCTAAGTAGAAAGCTTTTATGGAAGAAGTATAAAAAAAAGTTTATCATTCCTATTCAAACGTTCTACAAAAATCAGACCTCTTAAGCGGTATTTAGATATAAAGCCTTCGTCACTACTCCAAAAGCATAACTGATTTACAAGCTGGCACTTACGCGAATTGGTGTAGCATAATCTTGTTTGTGTCTTATCCTAAAAATACAAAGTGGCCTGGATATTCCGAAGAAAACACTTCCATTTTCTTGGAGTGGTCTAGTAAATTGAATGAGGTTTACTACATTATCTACTAGAATAGCGCTTGGGGATATTCTATCCTAATATTATAAATGCGAAAGCTTGAATGTTTGTTATTGTTACTGAATCACGCTTCAACCACTCGACGGGTCGAGATAAAAGTCACCGCGAGAAAATCCTTCATGTCCACAGGAAAACTTATTAAACACCGGAGAAATTGCATCCGGAAAGCTAGTTTTATGTTTTGCTATTAAAAACATAATGATGATATTTACGAGTTCTTATTTGTTACAGGATTACATCAAAAGGGATTTAGCAGCGATAGGCATTACCAAGAACGAATCTGAGGCTACACAATAAAAACAATGTAAATATCAAATACACGTATCTTTAAGAATAGTGAGAAGTCAATAAATTAAAGCATTATAAAATGTAATGTAATAGTCTACACGTTTTGTTTATATTTATTATACTTAAGTATGTAGTTTCAGTAAATAAAAAAAAATCTACACTATACTTTGGCATTTTTAATCTATTAGAACTTTGGATAGGTCATAATGGTAAAAGAGTAATTCTTGAAACGTAAAGCTATTTAGTAAAAAAAAATTACACAAATTTTCCAACACTATTGAAAGCAGTATTATGACCTGTTCTACTTTACCTAAATGTTGTTTTAGAAGCGAGTTTCCTGAATATTTCGTTTAGAGAAAAATACATTGTAGGCAACCGTCTAGTAGTAGTATTCCACTAGGAACTTCCGAGAATTTTATCTCTTTTACTTTGTAGATTACTTCCTGAAAGTTTAAAACGCGCAATAAAGGTAAAGGTGCAATACACTTGGGACGTGCTGCCTGCCCGGCCAAACACTACGCTGAAATGAAACATAGGGAGTGATATTAAAATACCACCGCTCGCTCTGCACACGGCGGCGTTATCTTCGTAGCTCTAGTATTATACATTAGAATAACATCTGAAAGCTATTAGAAATTATGAATAGATTTTTATATGAAAGATTGCAAATACAGAAGACAAAAGATAATCCAACACTTCTTTGCGAGCGTTCTTTTTTACTGTTTCGTTTTGAAATTTCCGGTAAATATTTTTTTCAGATGTTTTTATTACAATTGTTTTTACTTCCATGCTGGACTGGGAGTGATAGAAAAACATATAATGTGCCAGCTGCATCTCCTCCCGGGCATGCTGTAAAAACCAGCTAAGGAACTCGAGGGTGTATTGCACTTTAGGCGATGAGCTGACAACCCGTCACTATAGCAATATACGTAATTATCTAAAATAACCCTCGAACTTGTCAGACGTGGCGGAACGACCTTTGTTTAAGTAGTTTTTGCTCTGCCTACCCCATTAGGGATAAAGGCGTGATTTTATGTATGTATGTTTTTAATAACAAAAAAGCTCTGCTTTCTATTATTTGTGGAGAGAGATAGGTGAAGCGAAAAACATATTGAAAGAAAATCATCACAAAAGAAGAAAGTATTCGCGCACAATAGGCAGGAGCTATTGAAACAAATGGAGAAAAGTACAAAAGCGGAGCAACATCCCAATATTTCAGCTCTGCGATATCGGCGATCGACTCCACGACCAGAACGTGCGCGCCGTAACTTTCAATTTAGAAAATAGCGCAGTCAGCGAAACGATCGAAAATTGCATCCACGGTGCCAATACTGGCATTGCAATATTTTATGCATTCGGTGTGTGGTTTCGTGTGGAGAGTGGAAGCAAAAGTGAAGCGAAGCGGCATTGGCGATAAGGGTCGTCAGCCGTCATCGCGTTGGCTGCGTGCCAACCCTCCCTGGCGCGCCAGCCGCCGGCCGCCGGCCGCCTGGCCCCGGAGCTGCCGGACATTCGTCTCCGCGCCCATTCGCCGCACTTAACAACTTATTACGCAACGCCGCGGAACGCTCTCATGCCTCGTTATCGCTTAGCCTACCCGCCCATAAAAAAACTTTGGTCAATACTCTATCTATCGACTCGTGCCATCAATATAAGTCCGGCAACAATAAGCTCTTGCATAAACTAATCAAATATTCATAGCGAGAGGTTGCAAATAAGAAGACCATGTTTATTCAGATTCGCTTATACATGTAATCTACATACAAAACAGATAATTTTGCTATAGTACCTAACCGTTGTAGGCTCTTTTCATAATGCGTCTAACTAATGTTGTGATATAATAAGGTGGGCTACCTTTGTTCGTTCCATTAGCGAACAGTAATGAAGCCTGCGGCGGGGATTTAACCTGGCGCGTGTAACCTCTAAATCTCTTCCATCATGTTCAGTGAGCGGATTGAGGGGATTACAGTAGTTATAGTTAGCATTGTGTAGTTACGGTGTTATGGGCTCAATTCTACAGACGAGAGTTACCGCCGATCCGAACCCGCATCATTGTACAGATTTGATAAGACAAGTCAGGGGTTGCGATGCGACCCTAATAAAAGGATATTACGATTTTGCGAAATTTATTGAGGATACACTTACACCGTATTAGTTCAAGGGGTTTTCTTGATTCGTTCAATATGTTTTCGTCCAAATCGATAAGGCTTCATATAGTGAAGCGTGTATTATTTGCGTACATTCCTTGCCTATACAGATAAATTCAATTAATTTAGATTTGGGTCCATTCGGAGTTCAACATTCAATTTGTATCTTTCCTTGCGAGCAAGTCGTGATTAAATTATACGGAGGTGTGTATTCATTCGACCGACATTGTGCTCTGACATGACATGACCTTTATGTAGAGCTTTATACATATATTCAAATCCAAAACATGCTGCTGAATAATTCTATCATAGTAACTAAATAAGTTTGCGATAACAAGAATTGCTCAGCAAGTGTGTTTTTCCCTAGCGGAAGGTTTCCGCAGATAGAGTGGCGTGATTCAATTCCGAACTATTTTATTTTTATACCGTCGCCGTCGTAGATTGCGTCTGAACGAGATTGCATGTCTTTCGTTCCTCTTCTGAGTTACTAGAAAAATGAAAATTAATGTGCACCTTTTCATTCTTTCAAACAGAATTTTATAAAAACGTGATCGAAGAGTGAATAGGAGTTTAAAGCGCTCGGTGAATTTCTGAAGACTATTTGATATGCAAGAGCAATTTGAATTCGAATCCGAACGTGCGGTTTTTTACCTTTTAAAGCTATCACAAAGCGGAGTCGATAAAGTAAGGAGAGTAAGATAGGCTTTCAAACCAAGCATAAGATAAAACTCGCGTATTACTCTCGACAGAACCCGTAACTTGCTATGAATGTTTGAACTTCCACATTTACGGGATGAGAGAGGATTTCCATAAAAAGACGTTTTATGTGCTACGCTAGGTGTTCGCTACTCAACGTAAGTGACAATTTTGAAACTTTGTTGGGAGATGGGACCAGCGCAAACAAGGTTTCGTTGCGTAACTTCTGAGCTTAGGTGGCGTATTCTCGTAGTTGATTCATATAAGTTACATATCCTCGTCACTAAGTAAGTATAAGTGGCTTGTCTGTTTGGTACTTACTATTCTAAAATACTTGAGCAAGTCTAGGTACTAGGTACCTACTTCAGATACCTACAGATGTAAGTATTCCAGATTTTATATGTAAAGGTATAACAAATATTAAAAACAACAACATAATTAATTACAGTCGTCGTTTTCCTTCAAAAACTTCAACAGTGAACTCGAGCTTAAAGAAATCAGTACAGAACAAGCAGTAACTTTGCGACAGAAAAGCTTAACGGGAGTCTGGCAGAGATATCCACTTCTGTTAATTTTCCTTTTACGTCGTGTAACACGTTTTCATTAACATTCTGGCGGCGTACCGTGGCGCCCGTTCTTTTTTATTTTCAAATCCTAATTATTCCCCGGCGGCTGCGAGCGATGAATATTTTCAGCTGCGGGATTAACTCGATAACGTCGCGTGAAATGTAACTGACTACAGGGGATTCATTTTTGACAGGCACTGATTTCAATAATCTTAGCAGTATCGCGGCTATTCTTTTCGATAGTAAAATATGCATACATGAGATAGATGATAATAATGCAAGGTAACAAACCCTAACGACATGATGATAAAAAAATATCTATGTGGAGCCTATTTTTTTAAAGTTAATGTATAATTTAGCGTTTTTTTTTCTTTTTTAGGGAATTGTGCGAAGCTATCTTTACACGATTTTCAGCCATTCAGGGACTTTCAAAAATTACACTTCAGGAATCCGAATAATTGTCAGTAACAAAACGATATTTCGTTGGACGGAAAAATATGCCGGGTCTTAAATCAATGGCCATGAATTGTATGGCTACGAATGCTGTGTATTATGTAGCGCACGGTCAACAGGGTTAGACAGGGAAGTGAAATATCGTCGGCAACGAGAATATTTTACATAGATAAAGGATATTCCGCGGTTTCGTGATTTGTTACCGCCACGCAGCCCATACGTATTGTGTTCGATGTTTTTGGAGCGTGTAATGTTATTGTGGAAAAATATTCAGTGGGAGCTTCAAAAGTGCGATAACTCATCGCCGGAAAGATCATCTGTTACTCTTACTCATATCTATGTAGCTAGGCGCACCTCATATCGTATCTAATGCTTTTTTTTTTCTAAATTACAACCCTCTGCTCATAACTCCTGACAAATTTATCATCCGTAGCCACATTTCAGACGTTAGAATATCAATCAAATTGAAACATAAATTACGGAATATCGACGTTATAGTAAAGAAAAGTGCCTATCCAGGGTGGGCTGGGCAACCCTCGGTGACGACGTGTATGAGCTGATAGAAAATAATGATGATGATGACGGATCTACTTATTAGTACATACATATACATACATATAATCACGCCTTTATCCCTAATGGGGTAGGCAGAGCGTAAACGACCTAAGGAAAGGTCGTTCCGCCACGTCTGACAAAGTTCTGAGGGTTATTCAAGATAAATTTATAGGTTTATTGCTGTAGTGACAGGTTGTCAGCCCATCGTCTAAATTACAATATACTGAAACCCTCGGATCCCTTAGCTGGTTTTTACAGCATGCCCGGGAGGAAATGCAGCTGGCACATTCTATGTTTTTCTCTCGCTCCCAGTCCAGCATGGAAGAACTTATTAGTTTACTTACAAAATCCAGAATCAATTTATTTATTATGCCCTGGACCCTTATGAAATATTACGCCCTAGACCCTAACGAAATTGAAAGCTACATGGATTATCAAATTTAATAGATCCTAAACATAAACCCCACTCGCCGAATATTAAGCCTTTGACCTCCCATATTCAGTAAAATTTCTGATCATAACTGTAGCTAAATGGTCACTTTTATTGTCCTCTCACTCGTAATATACAGAAACATGTAAAGATATAAACGTCCTAACACAATGTTAGACTAAAATAGCCTATCTATTGTTGAAAAGATGAGATATTACGGCGTCGGGAGTTTCATTTACACGACATTCTTGAGTTATATCTCCTGCGTGGGTATAAAGGTAATTGGTTGCTTTTTCGGCGAGAGAAAATATTTGCAATCTGCCCATATTGGGTTGTGTGTGAGCGAGGTGCCTCTGAAATGGAGCTCCTGGAATGTACGTAATAAATACCGGTGGGATGGCTGGGTCAGGGGTACTTAAGCTGTGCGTCCGGCCGGCCGACCTGCGGGCCTGCGGGCCGGGACCGGACCGGACGCGATATGTGCAAAGCAGCGGGACCCCTGGGATGTGTCTCGTTTATCAGGCTCGCCTGGCAGGACCCTTGGCTTCAAAAACCTAATCCCGTCTGAGAGCCACAAATAAAATTCTACTTTAACATGTATCGATGGCACCGGGTGTAGAGTGATAGATAAGTCCCTTTCGTTTGAAGCAAGGACTTCTGTAAGTGCGGGGAAGTTGCTGCCATTTCGTATTTACTGTTTATGGTGATTGTTGTGCCTTTACGAGGCGCAAACTACGTGAAATTTGTGCAGTAAAGTTATTATAAAATTTTATCTGGTTTCTCCTACGACTACGAGAAGGTACGTGGTAACTAGTTATACATAAGTAATAATAATAATAAAATTGTTTATTGATCTCAAAACTTAGCCTATTACAATGTTATGCTACATTTTTATGTTAAGATTTACATTTTACGAATTACAATAGGCCAACTTAAATAAGGTTTGAAACCCTCTGCACTAGTGTGCACTGTATCGCAGAGAATATCTCCTCTTATCAGTTGGTATTGAGTGTTAATGCGGTGTCATTGTTGCTGCTGGATACTTGATAAATATATTTTGTGCCTTTTATTGCTATGCTAATAGTATTTTTTACCATTTGATGCTAAAGAAAGATAAGATAAATAAAAAAGAAAAGATGTTAGTAATGTATCCTAAAATTAGTATTGTTAACGTAAATATTTACATAAAAAGTAAGTACTTACTTACTTATTTATAGGTAAGTAGTAATAGGTAGTCTATAGTATTTCCATCTCGGTTGTAGACTAAAGGTAAACAAAGTTTCATGTCTTTTTATTCAAAAACACATTTCAAAAATAAATGATACGTGTTGGCAAATTAGTTAAATTACTAAAACTACTATTTCATTGTTGTCATATCTAATAAATAAAACTTATTTTAGAAACAAGATCTTTGATTAAAAGACATGAAAATTTGGTTACCTTTATTCTAAAACTGAGTTGGAAATACTATAGATAGGTATATGTGACAGAATACCGGGTGTAAGGGACAGCTTTCCTTGTAAGGGGTTGCTCAGTCAACGAAACTATGCAAGCTAGTAACTTGGTGACGTAGATGTATTGTAATTTAGGCAATAGAATAGGCTATCAACCGGTCTCCACAACACACAATTCTACTTATAGTCTTCTTCTGTCGTGTGGGTTCGAGTCAATCGACCCGATGAACCCTGGTGTCAGAGCTTTTTAAACCGCCCAATAGCACATCTAATAGGACTCTGACATGGTTTGTGTAACGACCACTATCAAAGACAGCGACCGGGACCGACGGCTTAACGTGCCCTCCGAAGCACAAAGTCCTTTTTCTTTTCGGACAATAAGGTGATTCTGCCTGCAATGTCTTAACCAAACTGGGGAAAACCTCACAAAGTAATAAATTGAAGAATATCAACTTTGTGTCAACTGGGAATCGAACCCAGGACCTCCGGATCGTAGGCCCATGGCTTTGACCACTAGACCACGGAGGCAGTTACCCTATACCTAGGAATGAAAACCTGAAAGGTCAAACTTGCTAAAACTGTTTTCAGTTCTTGCCGCTCTACATACTTATCTCATGAGCCTATATACCATAAGGCATAAAGGTGTAAATATTTTTAATACTTAGTTTTATGTAAGTTATAAATTCCATTAGAGCTACCAACAGCATGATTCGATTTGATAGATCTGTTACGTACAGAAATGTCCAGATCGAACTGGTACAACATTGTGACCTTTAAAAAATGAGCTTATATCCATATGAAAAGCAGAACATTTGCAACCACCTGGGTTTTGCAGGTGTCCTTGGGTGACAGTGATTGCTTACCATCAATTTGACCCGTCTCCCAGTGGGCCACCCTTTTTCACATATTGTTGAAGTCCTTTCCATTCCCCAAAGGTAGGACTTATATTTAGACAATAAAACACAAGTTGTAGCATTTTATGAAATTTTGTATTTAGTATTAAAACAAAAAGAACACAAAGACTCGGATCATTGCAAGTTTGCGAAGTAAATAATATTGTCATGTGTTTTTTTCTTGGCGACGCCAGTTGTTTTTCCCAAGTTTGCATGCAGATACGCTTCCGCTGAAAATAGAATGGCTCGGAGCCTCAACTCCCATCACGTTAAGGAAATCGTTGGCATTACAGGCATGGAGTAAAATTAAGTAAAGATACAGGCGTGCAGGGTGTGCGAGAGGGGGGTGCGGGGCTGGAGGAGCGGCGGCGAGGGTAGTCGGGTGAACACGACGCCATGAAGCGTGGACGAGTTGGTCCCTCGCCGGCTTAGCTAGGGGCGAGTAAGTGAAACTCTATCGACGCAAGCAATGGATGACGATACTACGTCTGCGCCACGTCGATTGAACGCGCTGCGCCCCTCGGTGGCGCGGCGGGCTCAGTGTCGCGGAGGCTGCGGCTCACTCCGCCGCCCTGCCGTTTAGCCGCCCGCCCGACTCGCCGCGCCGCGCGCTCAACGCACAAATAAACCCGAACTTCATCACATTTTACCGCACCTCCTTCAAAAATAAGCTATTCCAAGCATCACTAATGCGACGCACAGATTACTCTATCTCGCATGATGATGTTATGAAAACATAAACACCAAACGTCATTTTTGTTTTAGTGGTAACCTAAGATAAAGCTAGAACTATTTATTTTAATTTACTGTGGATAAGTGCTAAGGTTTTTAGTCGAAAAGGAGAATGATATAGCTACCACCCTTAATGCTTACGTAAGTAGTTTTCACTGTTTTTCTAGAAGAGCTAGGTATATCAAACTTTTTGTCTAGATTTTTTAATAATAATTGCTCTATCTATATAGCTCGCAGCTTTAATTCGTAGAACATTAATAGTACTTAGATTTTAGTTTGAGACAAAATTTAAAATAGATTTTAAATGCAAATCGGCTGAGCAAAGTTTATCCGGGGTCTGTACTCGGGATCTGAAGAGGGTCGCTCTCGAGGTGAGGACCCTACAGCTGTCCAATTATAGATGTTTTCAGCAAGAGAGTGTCCGCCGGCGACGCGACGGCTTGTACCTCGTAGCGCTGCGGCCAATAACAGCCCCTGCCCGATTTTCCCAATTTACATTTTCGAGACGTCTGCGACAACAAAACAATAACCAACTTACCTTTATCTGTATTTGATTGTTACCTCTTATGCAAAGATTTCCAATAAATTTCACTGTTTGGCAGGGTACGCCATCTCGAACCTTGTCATTGAAACCGTGCCAAAAAACTACAAAATATTTTCGATAAAAGAAAGCATTGAACAATGAATTCAGTTCAAAGTGAAATGAACAATATGAGAACGACGCGTTTTTTACCAAAGGGGATGCTGCTTATCCTTTTATTAGTCGGAACAGGCTTCTCTCAGACGACTCTAGCCCCTAAAGAAGAGATAAAAACCGTATCAAGTTCGCAAGCTACTCCAACCGCAGCTTTTATCCACTCCACAAGGCACACTGCAAAGCCATTAGAGACTACAGTAGCGCCTACTACTTCAACTACAAAGGAAAGCTCTAAAACAACAAAAGCGTATGTGGGGACCGAGAGCCCGACCACCGCTCGCCATTCAACGGTTAGAGTACACACGAGCACAAAAGGCGTAGTGAAAAGTGCAAGAAGGCAGAAGATAAACAGCAGTTCTAGTACGGGGGGTAGTTCCCCCGGGCGGTATCAGGAGCGGGTGACGGGAGCCGGCGTGGACTGCGAGCTGCCGCTGCTGCCGCGCGAGTCCCGGCTGTGGCGTGGCAATGAAACGCACGAGCTCAACCTGCCCGTCACGGTAACACATCTCACCTCACCCATTGTCAGACACACCACTCGAATCAAAGGCGATTAGTTCCTTTTTCCCAACACGTACAGCCAATACAAAGACACTCGATGCGACGACTCGAATCCTGCTTCTTTTGTCATTCTTTTTAAATAATTCTTATCTTCCTTTTTATGTCTCTATTGCTAATTAAGTGCCTCCCTGAGGAGGTGCTACTTGTACGCTGTATTTTCCGCAAGAGGAGAGTCGCGGCTTAAGCTTGCCACATTCAATTATACCGTTTTTAGAAAGTTTTCAGTTCCTTTTCTAGTACCTACCCGTACTCGAAGGAATTAAAATTTTAATTTCGTTTCAAAGCTAGAGCCAGAATTAAACTTTGGATAACCTTCTCGAGGCATGTTATAATTAAACAGATTGTAAAATTTGAATACAGTCGACAATTAATTTGGTATTAAATAACACCGTTTATGTACATGTGTATAGCGATCTTAATAACCTCTCTTGTTTGAATCACTAATACGTTTATGATCCTTATATAATAATGAAACATTAATGAACCAATAACCGTAGCAAGTGCTCAATAATAGCACCTAACGACGGCAATGCTCTCCTTAGTTAACGAGGTCCTTTCTCATCGTAAAGTAATTAAATTATAATTTCATTTGTTCACGCTTACTTTTGATGTCTCTAGATCTAATTATCGTACCTGCTTAGTTCCAAAAACCTAATACTTTGACGGAACTACGTAATAAAATTTTCTGAGAATAATATAATTGAACAAGTATGTTTGTTCGTGCAATTACTTATATTTATCGAGTAATTGCGAGTATCTTCAAATAATAAATAAAATGTGAGACGTAAGAGCATTAGTGTAATCCCCAAAGGCAATTTACAAGAATGTCTGAACCCAAGTTTTTCTTTCGCCCTCGTATTTCAAACATAATATTCTTGTTCGCAAGTTTGATCGTGACAGCAGGAGCGAGCGCAGCGAGGTCAAATACATAAACCATAAATCGTCTTAGTCAAGGAGAAAAAGGGGAAAGCTTTTTTGCTTCAGTGGTTGAACTCTGTTCATTACTCCCGCTAAAGGGAAAACTGCAACTTTTCTTTGGTTAATGCGATACTGGTTGTTCCGAGATTGTAAGCCGCGCTCGTTTCTTTCATTTATTCCCATGTTCGTCCGAAAAAATATTTCCACCGACTCATCAATGTGCTATTCACTGCGGTTGTGAAGGGTTTACTAAATGACGCCTTCTCTCCACTTTTCATTTTTTAGTACTACATAAAAAGGTTTTCAAAAGCTTTCATCTTTCGATCATAATCATAATAACACGTTTCTGGTTTCTCAATTTACCTTCTTTATTTTACAAACTCCCGCATAGGTAGGTCGGTTTCGTCGTTTTAAGGGTAGGTACGCAATGAGGGCAAACTGGGTTTCTAATTGAACAATTAACTTTATTGTAATATTCATACGAGCTTGTGTACGTATTAAACGTAGGCAATATTTGTTCAGCGCTTCGCATCGTAATCCAAAGGGTACCTAAGCGTAGTAACCCTTTATTATATTGCTAAGTAATAAAGGGTTACAACGTATGTTATGTATAACTTTGGTATTGCTAAGAGTATTGAAGTAGGTAAATTCCCTTTGATCCGAGTGTGTTGCAAATAAGTTTCTATTTGAATGTGAGCTTTACAAAGGTTGACTTGATAATTAATGTGTGACTTTGCGGTGTGGATGGCGGAGGAGTGTGGCGGCGTGTCAGGCGCGGGGGGCACGGGGGGCACGACCCCGGCCGACGACGAGTGCCCCCCGGTCATCGTGTCATGGGAGGGACTCGCCGACATCCAGAGCGGGGACATCCTTATCGTGCGCATCGCCGACTCGCTGCTGCTCGATGCCCCTGCACAGCAGAACACAACAACCCCACTCGACGGCAACTCCTCGCGTGTCGACGACGAGAGGTGTGTATTTTTGGAATTGGTTTGCGTTGTTATAGGCGACCTAAATCGGTCACGGTTGGAGGCAGTGACCTGGACACGCGGGTGTGATATTCCTCATCACTGGGCACGCACCCTTCGCTATCTACCTTGATTCAAATCAGCCGTAAATTTCAATATACCTGAATGAAGATAATATGATGGGCGGGAAATAGTAGAGCCTAAATAAATTCTTGTCGTATTTTTTAGTTATATTTTTAATTACTTAACCAGTCGATGAGTGATGATTAATCTGCCATTGAGCTGAACCTTAATGTGCCTTCCAGACCTCGAAGTCTACCCGTCAGGCGCCAGTGCTCGGATTGTTTATTTTTCCTAATCAATTAGAACTCGCTAAAAGCTCTGCTGTATTACGAGCGCTTCAACTCAATAGACTAACGATGTTGTTCGAACTTTAAATCAATTTATCATCAACTAAACGATTTTGCTAGAGCATAACATTACATGCGCGTTTCTTTCATTTACGTATAATATTTTAAAAGTCTCTGTCTGTTCTTAATATGAAAAGCATTTTGGCACGCGTAAAATTGTTTTTCATCTTTGAATTTTAAATAAAATCATAACTTAACAATGCTGCAGGCGAACTAATTTGCTTATCTTTATTCTTGGAGAATTTTGCTCAAAGAAACTCGTGTTACAAATCGGGTCTCCCATTATCTCGAGAGATAAGTTTAACTGAGCGAGAAACCCAAGGCTCAAAGTTGGGGAACTTTCAGGGTACACCGCGCGCCATTGCAGCCAGCCGTGTACCAAGTGACGAGACAAGGACACGAGCACTGTGACGTCACGGACGGCATGCTGCTGGACATCACGCCGCTCGACGAAGGCGGCGCTAAGCTCTTCACGCTCTACGACAAGGACCTCAGCGAAGGCGTCAACCTGTTCATAGGTGATGAGAATACGTGGCCTACCTGACCGCCATACGACGCACGCCCACTCGCTCAATATTGCAGCTCACGTGCGCGCACTACGCAAAGGGACTACGTAATACATTGTCAAGTGCCGCGGAGTTGCTCAGAAATCTGGTCACGTAGTGCACGAGGTTCATTAATTAAGAAAAATAAAGCGAAAGCACACACATTCATATTTCGTTGCCAGTATTTTTACCCTTATCATTATCACAATACGTGAAACAGCATCGCCATAAAAATATGAAAAATTAATGCGTGGCTTCCGCCCGTGCGACGGAAGGAAGTAAAAAGCCGACGGCGCGTCGCGACGGGTAACTGACGTTGAACAATAGGTATGCGAGGCATCCCTTATATCGTGTTTCCGCGACTCACAATGACGTGAAAACGCCTTCATTTACGATTTTTATGAACTCAATAGCCATTCTCTGCTACGCCATACATAATAATGACTTTATTTTCGCAGTTGTGTCCAAAAACTGGGGGTCACAGTGCGTCCGACTGAAAGTAACTGTGAAGTCGGATAATTGTGGCGAGTCCCAGGAATGTTCGGGCAAAGGCGTTTGTTACACCAATGTTTCAATGGTAGGTCCATAAATTATGTGAATAGTTCGAGATAAGTGATTGGTGGAGAACCGCCGACAGTGTTATTAATGTAGTAAAAGTAAGTGAGTAATCCTGAAGGTAGAGCCACCCAGACTAATGATCTGTCTAACAATATTCTGCGAGTTTTGAAGCTTGAAAATAGCCCCTATTTTCGCCTAAGGTCTATCTCAAGAGAGGATATTTTTGGAGAGATATGAATAAATTGCAAATGTACTGTAGCGGGACTGCAAACCGTCACTGTGCCTTACCTGACCCGACAACGAGTAGGTACATACATACATACAATCACACCTTTATCCCTAATGGGGTAGGTCTAAGGTCACTACAGGAATATATTATTCAATATATTATTAAATATTAAATAACCCTCAAAACTTTGTCATACGTGGCGGAACGACCTTTGTTTAGGTCGTTCACGCTCTGCCTACCCCATTACGGATAAAGGCATGATTATAAGTTTGTATGTAGATTTGTAGGTATATTGCTGTAGAGGCAGGTTGTCAGCCTATCGCCTAAATTAAAATATACTGAACCCCTCGAATCCCTTAGCTGGTTTTTAAAGCATGCCCGAGAGGAAATGCAGCTGGCACATTCTATGATTTTCTTTCGTTTCCAGGCGAGCATGGAAGAAACGAGTAGGCACTTTATTATTATTAACGTATTGATATTTTAGGAGGGTTATGAGTGCCAGTGCTGCCCCGGGTTCACGGGCACACACTGTGAGGACCGGGATGTCTGCAACCCGTCTCCGTGCCTCAACCAGGGCATCTGCGTGGAGATCACGGCGCCATACAGCCCCACCGGCGAGATCGATGTGCCCAACTTCCACTGCCTTTGTCCTTACGGTAATATTGCAAACTATTTTTTTCATTTACATGTAGCTACAAATATTCACGATTGGCTGTTCTTATTAAATAACCCACTAACAAAATTAAATTCTCAAGGAGATCATGTTATATTCTGCTTTCCCTATGAGAATTGTTCGACGAGCAATAAGACAGGCTCAGTTACAAAATAATGTAGACCACCCAATATAATTTCAGTTTAACTATCTATCACTCTATTTCCGAATTTCTAGCTGGATACCTAATTTATTTTGGACAATAGTTTCGGACTTTGATAAATTCAGTGAGTCGAAGTCGATAATAAATTTGGTATCGTGGTCAATTAACTGTCAATGTGACGCAATCTGGTGCTCGGAACCACAGCTCGGAACACTGGCCGCGTTGTTACGTGATCGCTCAGCCAATTTTCTGCTTCGAAAGGGTTTTCCGATTCCGATAAAATAATATATTCATTATTCGTGCGAATAATCGCTGACACACGATATCGGGAACCTTACATCCAATTTCCTTTTCGAGGAGAAGCTTGTGTGTGCGATTATTGCTGTTTGGTTTGAAATAGGTTTCACCGGTAGAAATTGCGAGAAGGACCCCTGTTCTTCGGCGCCATGCTTGAACGGAGGTTCTTGTATGAGCATGGCGCTGAACGGCACGACCACGTTCCATTGCGCGTGCGCGGACGGGTGGACGGGCGCGCGCTGCGAGCGCTCCGCGACAGGCGGCGCCTGCGCACCCAACCCCTGCGTCAACGGCATTTGCATCGAGCACTCCGATAACGACATAGAAGGCGAAAAGTTCCGCTGTTTCTGTCAACCCGGTAAGTATTTATTTGCACTTTTCTGAATTTATTTCCACGTAACAACAGAAGTTGGTCTCATTTACCATGTTGGAGTAGACAGGAGGATTTAAATCACGAAGTTTCCTACTCGTAAATCTTACGAAAACTTTAACGTGACTTAAAGCGCGCTACAATTTTTTTAATAGTATCTGATTTCCAACCGAGTTTATAATGTGCAAAGTTCCGAGTTTCTAGGTCAACGGGGACTTATGAAGGGCGCAAGCGGAGAGATATACTGACATACATTAGGGGTTTCTCTTTTTGAATTTAGAACGGAACTCAAAGGGAACGAGAGGGGTCGTTGGAAATGTATTAGGCGTTACGAGCACTGAAATTTTATTGTCGTTATTGTAATAAATCGTTGGGAAGTTAGTCAATTTAATAATGGTTAATCTTGTTTGCGAATGTTTGGCGAGGGAAATTGCGCGAGTGATTTATTTGGAGCGCAGTTGGAAGGTTGCCCGCAACCGCTTCCTCACGCGGCTCTATCTAGACGCGTTTAATAGGACGCACCCTTATTTGCTACGGAAACAAAGTTACCTAACGGCAAACACCGAGCAGTTTTATCGCCGCACTTAACTGCAGACTGGCGGGGAGCTTTAGTGTTATGTTACTTGAGAAATGGGTAAACAAAGGGAAGGTAGTTTTGCTCGTGACTTACATTACTCCTCCAGTCTGTGTGCATTGAACAAAGTTGACGGGCAAAGTGATAAAACGCTTGACTTAGTAACAGTTGCGGTTTAACCCAGCTAAACTGAAATAAACTTATAACGTTCGTAGCGTAGGTGTGTGGTATCAATGAAATGAAGTTTATTTTGTTAGCGTAGTAAAGCCAACATTGTACTGAAATAGCCTCGTCCTGAAAAAACAATATAGACCGCAAATAGGGATCGCCCGCAGTAATATCTGAGGGGTGCTGTTTTTTACGATACCTAAATAAATGGCGGTGAATTAATCAAGACTTGTTTTCCTGGCAGCCGAGGAAATCGGCCGTGGGTGCAAACAAACGGCCCCTCGGGACCGATTGGTTTCTACCGAAGTATCTTGAGACGAGTTCCGACTCCGATGTTTCTTCGGATTAACTATTTGCGGCACGAATACAAATTGAATTTGTACATGAACGTGGAAAATATTGTGTTATCGTGTTTCAGAGATACAATTTTGCGGAAAACCTACTTTTTCTTTTCGAAAGCCCGGAACTTCAGCTGATTTATTTTGTTTGACTAACTGCAATTTACTGCATACAAAAATGTTTATACATAAAGTCAGAAGTAACATTTTTCATACTAAAAAAACTGTCGTGGAAAGCTTTGCAATATGTGGCGACCCAAATACCCGCAATTTTTCAGCTGGCTGTATGCTGCTTTTAGTATGCATCTCGTGCAAAACGTCCGTCGTTAGAGTTGTCTGTCCCAGCGGGATGGCGATCAAAGCGCAAAGGTCCGCGCTCTATTCATGCTCTATCCATGCTCTATCCAAACAGAATACATACAGGGTGTTAATTAAATTGCGTGCCATAGCTTAGGGGGTATTTTAGTAACATAAAAGGAGCTTATAAATAATATAAAACAAAATCCAACACAAAAAATAAAGAAACAATAGTCGGTAGGTACTATTTATAATGATTACCAGGCTCGCGCGGGCTCTGTTATAGCGCGGCGGCCAGACGCAGCTCTTGGAATCTTAATAAATACGGACTATTGATCTGTTTTTGAGGATTTTTAGCACTCACAATGCTATTTCATTTCCCACTACCGTTTCTGTAGCTCAGTTGGTAGAGGCAGGTAGGCTCCGGCATTCCAGAGACGCAGGTTCGAGTCCTGCCAGAAACGAATTTATTCTTTCTTACACATTATATGAAATAAAAATAGCATTGTGAGTGCTAAAAATCCTCAAAAATATGTAAAAAGTAAGGCGATATCATTATTGACATGAATTCCCATCTTAATTTGGACTGGTCAAGCCCTACATACTTCTTAAAACTACAGGGCTAGATGTCGCTAACGTCGCTATGATGTGTGCATAAGGAAGACTATAATAAATTCGTCACTCTCGCTACCGTTTCTGTAGCTCAGTTGGCAGAGTGATGGACCGGCATTCTAGAGACGCAGGTTCAAGACCTGCCAGAAACGAATTTATTATTTTCTTTCTTTCATATTATATTGATCTATATTATCACTAAACGACGAACAAGTGTTATTCCTACTGATAAATCAACGACTACTCACTTGTATGTTTAACGGAGGTGTTTGACGTGTGTGAAGAATTTCTCCATGAAGAAGAATTTCGTAAAGAGTCGAAACGTAGAGGTCAAACACCTCCGTTACAGATACAAGTGAGTAGTCGTTGATTTTTGACTAGTGATCTTATTTATTTTTTTAGTTGGTTCAAACGAACCAATAATAAAATAGTATAAGTTAAAAGAACCTTATATAAAAATATAAGGTCATTTTAAATCTTCTGCAAATATTTAAGGCGATGATCAAATAAATTTCAAGACACTATTTAGAGATTTTCTTTTTTTTTATTCGCTAGTTTTCGAGATAACTTAGATTCTTAAATTAAAAACTAAACAAAAATTGGACACACCGCATATCAAAATAAAACAAAACACGCACACTAACATGTTCCTTTGCCATCAAAAATTTACGCGCAAAAATCAGCATTCTAGTACCACCACAGGTTATTCAAAGCGTGTCCACAAAATATATATTTTTTTGTTAGGAAAATTAAAATAAAAACTACTGCACATTTTAAATTTAAAATGCAAATATTCTATTTCTTCCATATAAATATACATACCCTTAAAATATTTGCAGTTGATTTAAAATAAACTTATATATTTTTATGGGCTCCTTTTACTGAAACACCCCCTAAGCTATGGCACGCAATTTAATGAATACCCTGTATGTGGAACACCCTCTCACAGCCTAGTGCTTACTGAAAGAGAAAATCCCCTGAAAGCAAATAAGCAGCAACCACGCGGCTACGATAAATACTGAGATAAAGTCGGCAGATATTACTCTTTTGATAAGTGTTTTTTTTTATTGGAAGCTTTTATTAAAATGAAACTTTAGCTCCTTGACTGCCTCCGTGGTATAGTGGCTAGTGCCATGAACTCCCGATCCGGAGGCCCTGGGTTCGATTCCCAGGAGGTAACACAAAGTTGATATTTGAGAATTTATCACTTTGTGAATTTTTCCCCAGTTTGGTTAGGACATTGCAGGATGAATCACCTGATTGTCCGAAAATAAAAAGATTCCGTGCTTCGGAGGGCATGTTAAGCCGTCGGTCTCGGTCACGGTCTTTGATAGTGGTCAGTACTCAAACCATGTCAGAGGCCTGATAGTTGTGCTACTAGGCGGTTTAAAAACTCTGACACCAGGGTTCATCGGGTCGATAGACTCGATACCCACTCGACAGAAGAAGAAGTGGTTAGGCTAATTAAACGCAGTTAAATAAAAAAATATCATATTTCATATCGAGAGGAATGATAGTCCAGTAAATTAAATATATGTGTTGCAGGATTATGATGAAATCGGGGTTTTTATCAAAATTCAAGAATTTCGATTAAAACCCGAACTTTGACAAAATACTGGTCATAATCCAGAGAAATGTCTAGGATTTTGGCACCAGGGTTCATCGGGTCGATAGACTCGATACCCACCCGACAGAAGAAGAAGAAGCTCCTTGAATTCACCCGCGGTTTTATGAGATACTTTCGATAGGTAAAAAGCAGTCTACGTCTGTTTTCAGAATTTCATCTACTCGTATGAATATTGTTCTGTTGCCTGGGCGTAACTAAGGTAACTAACTTAGCTAAGCTAAAAAAAAACAGACAAATAGCTGCTGTCGCATTTATTAATATTTGATTTTATTAATATTAAATGCTTAGTGTCATTTTCTTTTAGGTACTTTTTCGCTACCATGCTAGCCTGGGAGAGAGAGAAAAACATAGAATATGCCAGCTGAATTTCCTCCCGGGCATGATGTAAAAACCATCTAAGGGATCCGAGGGTTTCAGTATATTGCAATTTAAGCGATGGGCTGACAACCTGTCACTACAGTATACCTATAATTATATTTTAAGTTACCCTCACAACTTTGTCAGACGTGGCCAAAAACGACATTTGTTTAGGTTGTTTACGCTCTGCCTACCCCATTAGGGATAAAGGCGTGATTCTATGTATGTATGTACTTTTTGTCGGATGATTTCTACGTACCTAGTACCTACTCACCGTACCTATCGAATTTTAATTACGAGTAGGATAGCTCTATTAAGTACATGCGCTCCAAATAATATACTTGCGCTATAAATTATTCGCAACCTTTATAATCTCTTGGTTTTATAGCACTTTAAACAAATTTATGCTATAATAGATACTTAAATGTTATCGCAGAGGCTCGCCCTTTTTGTTGCTTTAATGAGTGACTATCTACTGTGAGTTATCAGGGCCGCTTGATAGCCGTCATTTGGAAGGGCTGTTCCTGATTTAATGCCAGTACGAAGAATAGGGTGACCTCTATATCTGGACGTTCTCTAGTAATAGACTTCGTTGAACGATAAGTAGTAGTTATTTAGAACGTTCGTAGTTTTTTCTCTTCGACACCTTTAATTTCATGTAAAAGTACATAATAATAATCATTTAATTTTATTTAATTTTCTTTATTGTGAACCCAACAGCAATTATTTCACTATTACAAACAGTAATCTTAAAAACTTATATAGCCAATAACAGAGTTCATCATATTAAATTTACATAATAGGGTAGTAAACAAACAAACGATAACATAAGGTAGGCTAAGTGTGCGTGTAAGTGGGAATGTATGTGTATTGTGTAGTGTAAGAGCTTCAATGATATTATTCTAATTACATAATAATAATTATATAATATTTTTCTAATTACATAAATTTGATCCTTTTGTTAATGTCATTAAAGATAAGTGAAATTCAAACATGTTTATTTGCTTTGATCGCTTTAATCTGATTTCAAGCTCAAACTACGTACGCTACGAGTATCTTTTTTAATCGTAGGCGTTATACGCTGACCTTTCCTATCAGAACGGGCTTACTTGTTACATAATTTTTAGCCGTTTTTATTAGAGGCGTTTTCAGTTTATATAATGGCTGTATTTTAAACAACTGTACCTGATTAAAATCTGTGTAGGGTTCACCGGCGACCTCTGTCAGATCAACTACAACGAGTGCGAGTCGTCGCCGTGCGCCAACGGGGGCACGTGCACCGACCGCGTCGGCGGGTTCAGCTGCGAGTGCGGCCGCGGGTACACCGGCAACTCTTGCCAGTTCAAGGTAGTGAACATCTTAATTAGCTTATTTTTTTAAATGTTCCGTAATCCAAAGCGAGTATATCATGCACGATTTACATAATCTTATCGTGAATATTCATAGTGAACTCTTCATTCGTCTAAAACATTAAATTCTGAAGTCTAAAAACACACAGACTATTAAGTCTGTTCTTGGCAAGGTCATTTAAATATTTATATTAAATCTTGATAGACTATTTTTATAGTTTTATAGAAATGTATTCAATATTTAATCAGAGTTCTATGATAGATTATAATTAAAATAGCAAATTATACCTACATTGTTGTACAACATAATATAATGAAACACACAGGTTGACTTATGCTCACCAAACCCGTGCTCGGAGCGACGGTTCTGCGTAGACCACGGTAACAGCTACGCGTGCGAGTGTCCGCGAGGCTACGTCGGCGACGAGTGCCACATCCCGACTAGATCGGTAAGAACTAGTCATAATTTAAACATTTAATTGTAAAGCTGAGTGTCCAGCGCATAAACAAAACACGAAACATACCCCCGCGAGGCAGAGAGGTGAAAGGAAATGTTTGTGAAATCCTTCCACTTTCTATCCCACGGGGGTATGTTTTGGTGCGCTGGAGTCACGGCTTAATAAAGATGTACCCAGCTCGTTTGTAATAGAACCAATCAGTTCGTAGCACGGCATTTATGTAGTCTAGTTCGTAGCTCGTAGCGACGGTTCTGCATAGAACACGGCAACAGCTACGCGCGCGAGTGACCGCAAGCGAGGCTATGTTTGAGATGAGTGCCACATATCAACTAGATCGGTGGGAACTAGTCATAATTCAAACATTTAATCGTAATAAAAATATACCCAGCTCGTTTGTAATAGAACCAGTCAGTTCTTAGCACGGACATGTATGTAGTCTAGTTCATAGCACAGATACTATTCTGCGACGGTTCTGCGTATAACACGCCTACATCTACGTATGCGATTGTCACATCCCGACTATAATCGCTATATAGCCACATCCCGACCATACATATAGCGATTATAGTCCGATTATAGTCGGGATGTAGCACTCGTCTCTCATATAGCGTCGCTCGCGAACAATCTCATACGTAGCTGTAGACGTGTTATACGCAGAACCATCGCTACGAACTTGACTACATACATAGTATTTATGCTACGAACTGACTGGTTCTTACCTAATCTAGTAGTAGGGATGTGACACTCATCTCAAACATAGCCTAGCTCGCGGACAATCGCATTACCATGAATGTTTGGCAATTACAGTTACTTACATCGCTAAGTAACTGAAACACCCAGCTTGTGGCTCGTAGCCTGTAGCGGCTGTCCTGCGAATACTACGATAACAGTTACGCTCGGGAATATTTTCGAGGCCATTTCGGGAAAGAGTGTCACATTTCGATTACATTGGTAAAAGAACTAGGAACTAGTTGTCCAGTTAAAGTCGGAAAATGCAGTATAATGATACTCAGCTCAGGTAGCTCGAAGCTACGTAACCACTCGGTCGGTCCTGCGTAAACCACTGTAATAACTACGCGCAAATGTTGCCCCGGCTACAGCGGGGACGAATATTACATTACCTTTACTACTACTAAATTTTTACCTTTAATATATTCGTTTAATATAATCGTAACATTTTCTAAATATTCAGTAAAATATGAGAAATTAAGAAAAACTCGTAGCCGTAGTAACTGTTCTGCGTAGTCAGCGTAAAAGTTACGTGCTACGAAGATATGCAAATTTTCTTTTTTATATTTTAAGGTAATGATCACGTCAATCAACTTTTTACTTTCTATCGTTTATGGAAATGGATTGACTATTAGATGGTTTAAAGTCACAAAGTAAAATACTCATTAACACCAAATAACTTGACCCTTACTCCATTTTAATCCTTGTTAATAACGAAATGGATTAGGTCCGTATCAGTGCCAACCAGAAGGGTATTACGACGTTTAAAATTCATATCACAACTATCACAACTATCACACCGTCCAAACCCAACCCATATCATCAATACGTCCTCCACTATTGATTTACATACGACTTCGAATTATATAGTTTAAAGTTTGCGCCTTAGCATATCAAAGCGAAGTTGAATATAATTCTATTAATTAACTGAGCCTGCCGAATAAAGGCTAGGATTGACGTGGGAGACCTACGAATATATAGGTTTCTAGTTAACATAAACAGAATAACTAATATGTTAATGAGGTCACGCAACAGTCAACCGTAGGACTAAAACTCTCCGCGGCTTAATAAACATTTGCATACCCAGAGTTGAACTTAAACGAGCCTGACCCCTAGCTCAATTAATATAGGTAGAAAGCAGAAAGTTTGTGCATATCATTAGCGAAGTTTTTGTCCCACAGCCTTGTGACACAAACCCGTGTGCCCACGGAGGGACTTGCTGGAGTGACATCGATTCGTTCTACTGCTCCTGTCGCCCCGGCTACACCGGCAAAATTTGTGAAGGTAATTTAAAACTGAAACTTTCTGTGACACCGATGTAAAACGATACTTTTGAAGTTAAGCGAGTTCTACTCTACCTTTTAGTTAAATTTAAGTTTGTTCGTTGTTTTCCGTACCCTAATGTAATAAGACAAATGACTTTGGCTCCGAAGTTTGAATTATTACAATGAAATTGTTTGCACTATTAGTTCATTTTGTGATAGGGTTTAACCCACAGACTTGAGTGTGTGTGATTATTGAATTGACATATTTATAAGTCAATTTTATTCTTTCAGAGGATTTTATTCTGGAGTCAGTAGTGGGCAGTGAGAACAATATGAACACTGAACCCCGCGGTGGGTCGGTGCGCGAGGTGCGACTGCCGCTGGGCTTGTACCACGACCGGCTGCACAACGTGTACATCGCGGCCGGCACCCTCGGCGCCGCCATCGCCATCGTCGGTGTGGTGGTAAGTTAACACGCGGGTCGGTGTATGGGGCGCGACTGTCTAATACTTGTAGAATACCGATTCCATGGATATCTATCTTACTGACATCAAGCACCTTCTGAGCACAGATCTAAATATTTACATTCCCATCACCATAGCCCATCCAACTGCATTATTTACGAATTGAGAACTCAAAGTTGTTGTCTCCCAATTGAAACCAAATCTTAGACCACTGGAAACAACGACCGATACAAGCAATAAGTAAACTTGTAATGCAAACTTGTAAAGTATCACAAAATATTTTTCCAGTTCACACCACATTACGCTATTTTTAAACACACGCGACTAAATGCGATAATTGCCAACAAGTGGGCACTTATCTTAAATCGTTATTGCGAGAAATTATACTTGTAGAAACTCTTATATTCTAATAATACATTTTTAATTACCTTGGCGTGAAGGACATTAAAAGAAGAGTATTTTAATAAACTATGAAAGTAATTTGCTTATTATTTTTTTATTTAATCTCTAAGCAACCGTATCTCGATTGTAATTCTGCCATCTTTTATTTTTCGAGTAGGTACACATTTTTTGCATAAATATAATGTGCATCATAGTAAATAGATTTATGAGTAATAAAATAAATAATGAATAATAGATGAGTCTAACCTACACATCACATCACACACATTAAATTCGATTGATATTGCGTTGTGGTTTCATACCTACTATATTTCCATTCCTATTTAAAAAATATTCTATGCGGTTTATAGATAACTAGCTGTGCCCGCAACTTCGTACGCCCGGTTTGTATGGAAAACACATACTTTAACTGGGGTACTTACTCAATATTAGAATGGTTTGCGTGATTATTTCTAACCTAGGCTGGACACCAGGTAATTAAAAAAACTCTGTCAAATAAAAAATCCCTTTAAGATCGGTTCTTCTTCTGTCGAGTGGGTATCGAGTCTATCGACCCGATGAATCCTGGTGTCAGAGTTTTTAAAACCGCCTAGTAGCACAACTATCAGGCCTCTGACATGGTTTGAGTAACGACCACTATCAAAGACAGCGACCGGGACCGACGGCTTAACGTGCCATCCGAAGCACGAAATCTTTTTCTTTTCGGACAATTAGGTGATTCAGCCAGCAATGTCCTAACCAAACTGGGGAAATATTCACAAAGTGATAAATTCTCAAATATCAACTTTGTGTTTCCCCCCTGGGAATTGAACCCAGGATCTCCAGATCGGGAGTCCATGGCACTAGCCACTAGACCACGGAGGCAGTTATCGCAGGCATCGGTTAAAAACGATCAGAATTCAATTTCTTGCCTACCCCCTAAGTCAGGTGGCGTGATTATTTGTATCGTAACTTTGTTTTAAAATAATGCTCAGTCGAATAAAAAAAGTTCCATAAAAATCGGTTAAGAAACAGCCATATTTCAATTTCCTGCTTACCCCTAAGTTAGGTGGCGTGATTTTAGGTATCCTAAGTTGCAACCCGGTTAACACACAGTTGAATAAAAAAAGGTCCCATCGAAATCGGTTCTGTAGTTTTGGCGTGATATGGTATACAGACAGACAAAAAATCTAAAAAAAAACGTTTTGATCTTTATATCGTTAATAATGCCTGCAGCAATTATTTTTTGTAAAAATATTCAATGTACAGACACGAACCTTCTAGAGATTTATTATATGTATAGATGGACCCGATGAATCCTGGTGTCAGAGTTTTACAGGCGCCTACTAGCTAATAGGATTTTGACATGGCTTGTTGATACTCTGATTGAGTCCGATGTCTTATCGCCATGCCATAACATACATACATATAATCACGCTTTTATCCCTAATGGGGTAGGCAGGGCGTAAACGACCTAAACAGAGATCGTTCCGCCACGTCCTATAAAGTTTTGAGGGTTATATAAGATAGATTTAAAAATCTATATAATACACCTAAAGGTAAATTGCTGCAGTGACAGTTTGTTAGCCCATCACCTAAATTAACAATTACAATATACTGAAACCCTCGTATCCCATAGCTGTATTTTACAGCATGCCCGGGAGGAAATGCAGCTGGCACATTCTATGTTTTTCTCTTACTCCCAGTCCAGCATGTAAGAACATACCATAGAATCCAAACCACGGATTAACAGCTCCAGGCTCAGTCCACGCTCAATCCACTAGGCTAAGCTAAGGATATAATATTATATTAAATTTTGATTTATAATTTTCAGGTTACAGCCTGCCACTGCCGGGTGAACAAGACGTACTCACGCATCCTATCTCGCATCTCTCGCGTCACGGAGTCTGGCCCGCCGCATCACTGGCTGCAAGACAAGCGAGCTGCTCCATTGAATCCACACTTCCAGCCTCGATCGTACAACCCTACTGGGCCTGTAAGTATACTTGCTTACTACTGAGTAAACAAGACGTACTCGCGCATCCTATCTCGCATCTCCTGCGTCACGGAGTCCGGCCCGCCGCATCACTGGCTGCAAGACAAGCGAGCTGCTCCATTGAATCCACACTTCCAGCCTCGATCGTACAACCCTACTGGGCCTGTAAGTACACTTGTATTGTTAGAAGAAGACTTATCAACTTGTTCCATTGGATGACGAATACCAGGGGAATGCCTTCTGGCTTAAGAAACTTTGCCACGTTAGACAGGCGTCAAATGTCAGGACACTTAAGGCTTCTGTGTGAGCTCAGTTCATTGTCGACACTTTTTGAACACACCGAACTAGAATAAAATTCTTGTGGAATGACTCAGACAAAAAATTATATTATCCCAAACAGTTTATCATATATTTTTGTACTCCTCTTATAAAATAAAAGATTATCTTTACCCAAATTCCTCTGAAACAAAAATTATTCATACCCCTACAAATATAAAGATTGCACTATCTTATTTCCAGCCGCCTCCAGCAGGCCTGGACACCACCGACATGTACTACACCCTCGACTTCAGCGACAGCCAGAGCTCCCCGCTCATCCAATAGCCATCACTGTTGAACTGCTCCGACGGGGAACGGTTCAAGATACAGATCTAAGACAACACATCCAACTCGCTTATTCGCTTCGGCCGATACAGGCCACTAAACAAACGATTGGTTAAAAAAAGTGTTTGTGAAGTCGCTTCCATCGATACTGGCCATAATGGAGTTGTTTGAAAAAAGTGCAAGTTGAAGAGAAATAGCGCGCGTTGATGTCTTCAGTATGAAGCAATCGTCTGCGCAAGAGTTCATACAAAAGACTTGAACGCGCTACACGGTAAGTTGCTAAAGTGTTTAAAACTATTTCAGACTGTTTATTGAAAATATTTTTGCAAAAGAACGTTTAATATAATTATAATATTTGCTAATAATTACCCGTTATAACGTTATTAATCTTTGAGCAATTTATGATCATCAACCTTGTAATTTATCCAACTGAGAAAATACGTCGTGACGTTATTTAATGTGGGTTTTTTTATGAAGGGTTTCCGACTAAGAAATGAAGTCAGCGCCAATTTAGTAAGATTTGTCGCAATATAGCGTTAAGATATCTGTTTTAATCTTACAAGATGTGACTTAGCATTAGGTGTTGGGTATTTTATAAGTATAAATGAGATGGTTCTATTAATTACCCGAATAAAGTCCACAAGAGTTAATTATTAATTGATGTCACTGTTTTGTGGACTTTTCGTCGCATCTTTTCAAACGACTTACGTTGTTTATTTAATTTTTACTTTTACGACTAATACATCAGTCAGTACCTAATCTCTTTAAAAGAATATTGGTAAGTAGATATCTTGCTATATGGTAATCAAAATTATGTGGAGCTTTTAGAAGTATTGAAACTAAAATAACAATAGAATTATTAGTAGATATGTACCTAGCTAGCTAGATGCAGAAAAGATTATTGTTTTGTCTTATAATTTATTGTGGTTGTAATAATGTATTTTACTTAGATAAGAACTTCATTACAACATACAATGATCAATATTAACAGTCAGAATTGTTACAGATTTTTGCTTTCCTATAGCTTGACACTTTCTAATTGCACTGAATGTTGTAAATGTAAAGGCGTATATTTAATATCTAAAGCGTTTAAGTACTCTTTAATTAATTCAGCCTTCAAAAAATTATTGATAATGTTTATGTGAATGGCCTTCAAACTAGCCTGCTAACGGTACCGATTCTATTGTAGACACAATTTAACTTATTTTGGTTTCGTCCTGTCGCATTGTATACAAACTTTACATACAAACATTTTTATAGAGACTTTGTATACAAAAGTGAAATTATAATTTGAATAAAATAGAGGTAGCAACACAACAGCTGATAATAATTCTGTCAAAGTGAAGTATATTACTTTTAATAAAACGACACCATCTAGAATGTCGTGTTATTTTAGGCGTTTAACGTCATTTTGACGAATCTAATCAACTGTTGTGTTGCTGTCTCTTTTTTGTTTATTTATGGTAAGTTATAGGACCAAACAAAAGTAAGATGTGTCTATGACAAAATTGGCACCAGTACCCTTAAAGCATGGCGTAAGAACTTAATACCACGTTTAATCCGCGCAAAGTTAGAAGCCTGATTTAATCTCAAGAATAAAATACGTTTATAATTTACAGTGCATACAAACCCGTGCTACCGATGACATTTATGGTCATTTGTATAATATACAATTCATTATGCAGCTATCTATACGATTCATAATTTGTAATCGTTAGGATTGAACATTTTACACGGTATTAATATAAGTTGGTTTGTTAATTGTAAATGCCAAATAGAGTAATTATTGCGGATTATTCCGATCTGTAATAATGTTGTTAAATTATTATTGTGTGTTTCAGAAAGCGGTTTTAAATTATTCGTAATCCATTAAGTATATTAGCTATAAATTAATCGTTTTAATTGCCAACTGATAACGCCTTTAAACACAATCAACTACAAAAGCAAGACGTACCATAGCGTGAATATAACGATTTAATTTTCCATGTTTTATCTATAGAAGTCAAATAAGTTTATAAATAGTATCGCTTTTGTGGTTGACTGTACTCAAATGATTGTTTTATCTCGGGTTCACTAAGTGCCTGCTCAGGACGTTTGCTATAAACTTAATTGATTAGACGATAAAATCTACCAGCAATAGACGAACATCGACACTCATTTTAAAACTGTTAAGTACTTGCTATTTGAATTTATTTACCATTGTGTATATTGTCGTGTATGATAGAATGGAATTTCTGATAATGATATTATTATAAGAATAGATTCATATCCATTTTCTATGTTTATTTATGAGGTTATAATAGCAGTCTTAAACTCGTAATTTAGTATCTATCTATATATTTCATTTGATTATATTTCATCCCATTAGGTGTATAATTATTCGACTGATCTCCAGCGTAGATATCTTTCCTCCTTCTCTAGCTTGCTTTAGATGTCTGTCAGAAGTTCTTTCTTAAACTCTCTTCTAATCTTCTCCCCCCATAGGTCTTCTTCTTATTCTTACGCTTTCGTGACTGTTACCGCTTATGGATGTAAATAAATAAGTGACATTTAATTGTTGTCATGCAACATAATTAAAATTAAACATGACAGTTTATAATGGCTTTTAATTTAGTGACCCTTCGAATAAAACCACCGTAACGTTTTGAAGAAAAACATTTTTATTTAGATTATAAACTTTGATAAAAATAATTATATTAATAATATTTTATGACAACTTACAAATATTCATATAAAAGAATAACGTAACATCTATTTTCCATTTAAACTTAAGTACAGTAGAATTTATAAACGAAAATGTGCTACCACTTTCGGGGGTGTGTTTAACTAGTGTGACTATACGGCGGCGACGAGCGGCCGCGCAGGCGCATACGACACCAAACATTTCATTTCAAAAAGTCACTTCTCATAAACTCTTTTTGAACGTCAAGAAATCTTAAGCTACGCTAACCTAGTACTTCCATCACCGCTCACTTACACGCGCCGTGATTCACAAAAGTTTACTAAGACTAAAGTTTCGCTGCTACTATCCCTTTATCATACTCCTTGAATAAGGATGACACATTGATCATTTGCGACTTTAGTCATATTACACTTTAGTGCAACGCGGCATAAATCGTCTCAACTCCACATTGCACAATCGGCGTCCGGCGCGCCCGCTCCTCCCGCATTATCTACTAACTGTTCACATTATTGCTACTGACGTTTGTGACTTATGACGAGATTCTGAATCACGAACTAACATCAATGTAAGTAAACATTAAAGCTGCACAATTTATTATAATAAGTACATAAATAAATATCATTACTTGGATACGTATAAGTAGGTATCATAAATGTATAACAATGTTAGAGTCCGACCACAGAGAATGGCTAGTTCAGACTTTGAGCAAAATGCATAATATAAAGACAATTTAAAAACTTCAGTAGTGGAGATACATTAACAAGTGTAGAAATGCAAATTAAAACAATCGCTAAGGAAGATTTCGATTTATAAAATGCGAGCGACGAAGCTACTATAGCTTCGTCGCGTGCGCAGAAACAAAATGACGACATAAATACCGACAACATAATCCTAATTAAAATTCGATGCCTACCTGCAAGTCGTGTGACAATAAAAACGAACTATGTTTATAAATCTACAGCTAAGATAAAGTACTCTAAACTATGTGATAATATGGCAGTTAATCGAACCGTCCGCTGGTCGTCCACGATCCACAACGATCAGCCAGCGAGCAGAACCTGGCTCCCAATTTTGAATATTATCGGTGGAGAAAACTTAAAGGTACAAAGATTTAAAAATAAGCCCGCTAGGCTCAAAACAAATAGGTATTTGCTGACAGATAAATTAGTAATAGAAAAAGGATCCACCTATAAATGGTTCTGCGGAAAAAGGAAGGCACTATTCACCCAAAACAATCATGGTGTTTTGTTCAGAAAACAAATGGTTACATTTACTATGACACCTTACAGTTATAAGTCTTGGACACAAATACTTCTCATTAAACTAAAACGTTGTCATGGCCCGATAACTTAAATATCGAATTTATTTAAAATATTTACTTCTATTATCGATAAAAAAATCTTAATTATACACAAACCACTCCCGTCGATGATAATATTAATGTTCGGATGGACGATATTTGTGACTATGTTTAATATGACTATTATGTAAACTGTGACTGTATCTCATTTAAAATTGTAATGTCCATTGCTTCTATTTCATTAATCTCAAAAAGTTGGTAATTAATTAAAATTTATTATACGATAATCGTCCCCGGATGTTTGAAGGTGAGACAAACACACAAAAAATATATGATTCGACTAAATAACAAACTCAAACGTAGATAGTTGTGTGTGTATGTGTGTGATATTCTGAAACAATGGACTTTATGCTCGATCCTTAAACTAAACCCAACTTTACTAAGAGAATGAATTGAGCGAGCTTACAACCAAACTTAAGTTTAGAAAACTTAACAAAGTGGATGGCATTTAATTTGACTTAACTCACTTACAATAAGAGATAATAATAATTATTATGATCAAGGCACATTACGTTTTTAATCACTGTAGAAATATATCCACATAAATTATTATGTTTTGTGACAAGAATGTCTTATTATATCATCATGGCAAGATTAAAAGGTACCTGTTGAACAATACAATAACTACATAACATACATCTAGTATGATAACAGAGTGAATGGCACACACGTTTACTTCAGCATCAGATCATTCATTTACAATTTATATTTAAAATCATGTTCTTGAAATAAAATTGTTCTCTCTAAAGCAATCTAGCTCTCCTTGCCATCACCACGTCTACAATTCGTATTGTAAATTCATAAGGCACTACAATAGATAATATTTACAATGGTCCCTCTCGACCGCCCTCTATGACGGCAAAGAAAATTTGTGACGAGTTCCAGTAAAAAGTTATGGTGATGAATCGCTTATAAGTAATTTTCAATCTGAGATCGACACTTTTGAGACAAATTTATCCCATTTATAAATAATTTTTATTTAATGAGTGTTAAAGGAATGTTTTCAAGAATGTCCAAAAAGGAGTTCGCCACAAGTAAGAAAAGTTTTATAGTCCATTTCACACGTTGGCTGTGCACTTGGTGGCGGCGAACCTCGCCGTGCGCCCGGTGGCGGGTGCGGGTGGTGGCGGTGGCGGTGGCGGCGCTGGCGGCGCTAGTGGTCCAGCGGCAGCTCCACGAAGGTGATGTCGTAGAGCGGCTCGTCCTCGCTGGCGCCGGCCGGCCGCACCTCCAGCAGGAACAGGTCCTCGTTGCAGTAATATGCCAACATCTCATCGTCAATTTTGGCCGTAATCCTGAAATACACGCACAAACCTACGTTAGTCTCGATACACGGAAATTTACGAAAATTTCCTAATTATGCAAAGAGGCCATAAAATTGACTTTATTAATGGAACTAATTGATATTTTAATAGGCAATAAAATAAACAAAACAGATCGTTATTATTGTAATAAGTGTGCACAATTTATTTGATGTGGTGTAAAGTGCTCGGTAATAATTAATATGCAAACGGAGTAATTCGATTAGGGGTGCCAGGCTAGCGTTTAGGACAGGTGATTATGGAGCTTATTGTTTAGTTTAGTAATATCGGGGCCAGGGCCAGGGCGTCCATCACACAAGCATGGCGAGTTAGTGACGCGCCCTCGCGGCTCGGGGCTCGGGTCGGGGGAAGCGTGCTCCGTTAACGCGAGGCGGCCGGTGTATACTCTTAGACATACTAACTGAGGCCAATGAAAACCACTTACCCTTTCTTGTTCTTTCGATAAAGATTATTAATTGCCGAACTTGAAATTTTGTACTTATTCTCAATCTGAAAATAAGCAAAAAAACACAAATTACTATGAGCTTTTGCTTTTTTCAACCGAGACGTCTCGTCTTTCGGAGCGAACGTGGGTTCAGTAACCGGTGTAGTGGTTTCACAAGGACAATAGCAGCGCGAGGCGGCGTCGCGGCGTCGCGGCATCGCGGCTCGCGGTCCGGGATCGGCCGGCGGGGTTAATTACAACATGCAGTTATGATGATCGTGTGTATTAGACGGGGTTATGAAGCGCCACATCGGTTACAGCGGGTTGCGGGCGGCGGCCGCGGTCGGTGCGACCTGACCAACGGCGCGGGCGCAGCGGCCGCGACCAGCGCCCGCAGCGCGGACGAAGCGTCTCGATTGCTTTAGTTTCAATCAAAAGATCACAATTTAAACCGAACATATGAGCATTTCGTTAGACCAGAGAAAGCGTCATGTTTCTCTCGCTCGATCGTGCTCTGCGGTTAGCCGACATCACCAAGGTTATTCTCGTGCTACCGTATAGCGGCGATTCTCTCGATACGTTGCTTTGACTCAAATTTCCCAAGCCTCCATCAACATAAATAATAAAAAAATTGCTCTCGGTTAGAAGAGAGTTGATAAACCCTGTCATGTATATTTCTTTCTCTTTAAAATTGTAACTGATTTGACTAAAACCAAATAAAGAATTTGGAAAGAAGCCCTAATCTTTCTCCCTCCCGATCAAAGCAACGTATAAGTTCATCATGTGCGTCACGTCACCGTACTTACAGCGTGCAAGAGTCCCTGCGTGGTGGGCGGGGCGACGTGCAGCGGCGTGTACACGTCGTCGGTGTCCTGCCGCACGTACAGCATGACGCGCTCGCTGAGCGGCGGCGGCGACGTGCGCGCGCGCTTGCCCAGCACGCCGTCCAGCTCTAGCGCGTCCTTGCGGTCGCTGTACGGGGATAGACCGCCCACTTCTCGGTATCTGAAACGTGAAGTCACCAGTCAGTATGTTGCACTTGCTGTTAATAAAATACATCGTGTAGATAGAGGCTCGAACTTGTTACTTACGCTGGCGCATCTGGTGGGAAATGATTGTGGAATTTGAGCGCAGGGGCTTGAGGTTTCGCTGCGTGGAGAAGGAAAGGCGAAGCTCCTTTCAGGTGAGCCTCGGCTAAAGACTCATCGTGACCGTAGAAGCCTTGTATGTCCATGCCGGCTAACTTGTCGATGTCTTCCGCTGGACTGAACAGTACTGGTGGTTTCGCTATGTCAGCCATCGTGTAGAATTCACTTCTTTCCGTCACGGGGTGGTAGATTTCGTCAAGTTTCTTCCTATTCGTTGCTGACATCTTTCTCTTCGCTGCTCTTCTCTCTTCGTCTCTTGTTTTTCTTTCCGCGCCCTTCAGCGTTAATAATTTAAATTAATATCTGATATTATAAGTAGGTACATAACAATATTAAACAAATGAGAGATAATATTTACCTTATCGCAGAACACTTTGATTTGACAGTAACCTCTGTGATATACTTGAGTATCCCGGGGATCCTCAAACGTATCAATCTGAATATGAAGTGGCAGTCCCTGTAGAAAAAAATACGTAGTAAATATTTCAAAACTTAGCACACGTTTCCAAATATGGCAGGTATGATAAAAAAAAATCGTCAATAAAAATTTTGACTTATACAATTTCACGGTTCGCGTCAGTGCTTATCTAAGTCTACGAAAAAACGGTTTTAATAAACGTTCATAAGGGATAATTGCGATAAATTTACGAATAAGGAAAATATGCACGTGTCTGGATCGAATCGCGTTAAAACGTCTTAATTGCGTGTGCTCGAGGTCGCGGCGTCGCCGGCGTGGGCGCAGCGCGGATAGGTAATTGAGAGCCCGATAGCGGACTGGTTCGATATCAGCCATGCGTAGTGCAAGCCATGTGCTGTAGCGGACAAGACTTGCAGTGCCAATGTCTTTACGAACTTATTTTGGCCTGAATCATAAATATTTTGTTTAAAATTTGCTTATTGAACGCGTTGATGTCTTTTCAATGGAAAATCTATCCTGTAGCTTACGGTCGTCGGGACAACTTTTTTTTATTGTGTATGATCTCCGATCGCGGTCTTTGGGGCTGTGTTGATCTGGCGCGCGCATAACATGCGTTGGTCGGTGGTTATCGAGGCGTCTCGGCGACAACGCGGTTAGCGACCCTCGACGAACGACGGACCAGCCTCACATCACCGCAACATTTACATACTTTCAGACGGTAAACTTAATTAACTCCTCGCAAGAAATGCACTTAATGACAATCGTAGATTCAAACTGCTATCCGATTTCCCACGCGCATTAAATTTGCCATTATACTGCGTCCATGTTGTAAGTATCGATAGTGTAATTGCAGTACAAGCGAGTACAATGTCGGAGTATTTATGGTAATGTTAATAGAGATGCTGTCTTAACATATCATCTACATGTAGTATTTATCAGCCTATTCATTGATGATGCACTAACATTACAGTATTGACTTATAGTATATATATGCATTTGAATGGTCTATTGGCGGCACTAACCTTCACTCCTTTTTGACTACTAAAGTCTGTGCTAAGGCATTGAACGGCGATGTTGATCTGAAACAAAAAATGCAATTATAATGCTGCTTCTCCGCAAAAACAAAATTACAAGACGCACACAAAAAGTTATGTGCGTAAAATAACGTACACATCCTGACCGCTAAGACAGGCGCCAGCGTTGACGGCTGACCGGAACAAGGTTCGACATGACACGAGAGGAAAACTTGAAAAAGCTGTAAGAGCCGCAGTGAATGGAGCCCATTGAGCGGGTGGAGCTAGGGTGTATAATCGCGCGGGAGCCGGCGCCCGCTCATTACCGCGGTCTATGCAAATGACCGGCTCGCGTTTTTGCGCCGCGCCCGCCGCGCACCGCGACCGCCAACCACCGCATATTATCTGTCGCAAACTACTCGCATCCGCCACGGTTTCAACAGCCAACAATAAATAATTACAACATATCGATAACTGTCTAGATGCATCCCGGCAATTTGAGGCAATAAAAGAAAATAAGAGAAAAATGTGAACCGACTCTAGTTTCTTCCCGACGATTTTGTAACAGTCCCACTATATTTACATGAAGAATTGCTCGCTGTCAATATTAACTCCAGTTTAATAAGGACAATTAAACAGAAGATAGTTAACGCTAATAACTGTGCCCACGGTAGCCGTTTCTATTACTTTACTGTAGTTTAATGACGTCCACTTAATTTTCACGGGGTTTTAATTGTTTCATGAATATTAAAATGTTTCTGTGTCCCATGCATAAAATTAATCATTCGTCTTTATTCTGATAGTGGTGTACCGTAATTATAATGTAAGCAATTAAAATACACTATGCTGTTTATTATTCAATTATTTAATGAGTATTCGCGTCGAGCGACCCGTGGGTACCACATCGCTCCCAGACGCACATACTTTTTGTTTCTCTTGCCAAAGCCAGTCTTCCAAATATGGTGGCAGAATTCTATTTAATTAACCCTTAATAAGTGTAATAAAATCATGATCAGCGTTTCAATTTTGCACATAATGAGCATCATGTGCGGTCACTTGTGTTCGTCTCATTAATGCGCATATTTTTGCGTGACTCCGGCACGTCGCCGTCGCCGATTGCATACTGCATACTGCGCAGCCTCTGACAGCAAAACATATTATCCTATTTGCGGCTCGCATTTTTTTATTCAACAGTATAGGTAATTAGGAATTTCCTGTAGGCCACATTATGAATCACTTTCATATGGAACAAGTGTTGTTTATAACTTTTTACAATTAAGGCACTAGCGGTTAATAAAGTTTTACGTATCTGAATGCAATTACAAGTTCATGAAAAGAGTGGGTGTGACGAGTGTGGGGCGGATGCGGGAGTGGACGCAATTAGCGGTGGCGGTGCGCGGTGCGGTGCCGTGATGCGCGCTGCGGGGTAGGCAGTAGTCACGTACCTTGGCGGCGCTCTCGAGCGGGTTCCAGTAGACGGCGATGGCGTTGTGAGCCACCTCCTCGATGCAGCCCGCCAGCCCGATGCTGTTCTTTGTGTCTGAAACAAAACGACAAATTGTCATTAATCTCCCCCACAAGTAACCGCAGTAATGGCGCTCGAGATTTCGATTAAGATATCAGCGCACAATACGTCATCGACGACGGAAATTTATTTGCTGGGCGTGAATAATCACGTGATAGGATCGATTTATCAACGATTGCACCGTTTCCACTCCGTTCATCCTAGATTGAAGTTTATGGAAATGAGTACATTTCCATTCATACCCTTCGGCCATTCGAGATAAATTTGTATAAACTGAACATCATCCCGTACGTCTAGAAGCAACCATACTTTTTTTTCAAGATCGCCTGTCGCATAATAAGTAGTTATAAACTCATATCATAATTTAAATATGATTAAAAATTGGCCCGAGGTGACGTAATTATTTGCGTTGACAAATATACGGAACGAACTTCGAATCGGCGAGTTTTCGTCCTCGGTATTTCCGTTCTAGGTGTTAGATCGTAGGTGCCGAATAGGTAACGATTGGGGTTATAAATAATTCACATTGCAGTTTATTTTGTCACCGTGGAGGTGTTCATTTCGATACAGATGTTTATTGCATTTGGAGCAATATAGCTGCATTAGCAGAGTTGCGCGGGAGTTGTTAGTGAGTAATCGGCGCGTTGTTAGGGCAACCTTCGTAGGGCTGCCGTCACCGCTGTTTCCATAAAATGCATTTATACGTATTAAGATAAAATGCCATTTCAATTATTTTTAACTAACGTACGTATAATGTCACCAGTTTACAGAAGATTTTCACCCAAACAACATGAAATTTATTAATTGATGTTTAACAGCAGAATTAATCTTGTGTAGAGATAGCAAGAATGCCCTAACATGCTCTTAAATTGTGATAGTGATATGTCAATCGCATCGCAATGTAATACAATCCTATCAGCCCTGTAGCTGGGAGTAGTGGCCTGCTGTGCGTGGGCGGGTGCCCATACTATCAGTCTGGCTGCGATCTGTGGGGCGCGCGCTGACGGGTTTATGCGACAGGGGGAACTCCGCCCGCCCTCACCTAGCCTTATTGTTTTAACAGCTCCACGAAATTTACGACTCTATGTGGGCACCCGATGACTTCCTGCGTACCTACCTCGCTACCCACACTAGAAAGTAGCTTGCAGTTTGTCTGCGCTAATGAACCAATACATCCGTCATCTCAGTAATCAGTTTCGGTTTCAAAGAGGATTTTCAATTATTTGCGCTTTTCACGCTTTCTTCATGAATGCAAGGCGTCACGACATTGTGCATGTGTTTAAGATAATTCACGATGAATGCACGGCGAAAACAAATTTTATCTTTGAGTTGGTTAAAATATACATACAATCGTGTCCAAATTCATTTCACGCAGTGAATTTAACACCGGCAATTTCCGTTACTTAAGCACACACGTCAATTAGAGTTTTTGTTTATCGTCAAAACATTAAAATAATCAGTTGGATCAGTGAAGCGTTGTAGCGAAAACTGTCAAGAGGAATAAAGGTAGATGTGAGGATGATGCGACGAGGGACACGCGATCCCCGAAGACGTGTAGGTAACCGGAGAAGACATTGTGCGGGCGCGCGGTGCGTTGCGGCCCTCCGCCACCTCCCCCGCGCCCCTCAGCCCCCCGCCGCGCTTTCACACGCCTGCGCACAGGTGTCTGGTGTCGCCCTTGACGCTATTCCAAGTGCGTTCCATGCACTTATGGTGCATCACCACCGGTAGATACCCAAAATGGTACGATACTTTATCTAATTAGATCTAGACGATACTCTAAGCGGCTACAAGCTCTCATTAGCGCGTATAAAGTTTTTACTCCATTATATGACTATTGATCAGATAAACGTAAAAGGTGATATCAGCGGAAATCTTATAATCAGATCTGATACACTATTCAGATAAACTTTGTTTACTGGACATATGGTAACATAAATTCCCGTAAACATTATTTAATTTTATATAATCATATCAACAAAGTAAAAAACTGCTAACGTCGAGATAAACAAAAAACCTTGACATTAAACTTGGCCCGGCCGCGCGAATTAATGGCTTCCATGTTTTTATTTTCCTTGAGATTTAATTTATAGGCACTGCTTGTGGTCGCCGCGTCACTCATTACAAATGCTACAGGCCACGGTAAAGCCATGCTAGAATGTGTAAAGTGTCATATATCAGCGCCGTTTGCTCGTTTGATCATGTCAGCCGATTAATAAGTTACGATTCTAAAGATGACGCAAACATCTATTTGTTCTGAGCCCTCAGCAGGGTTGAGTAAACACGAACAACCCATTAAGTTTACCATATCGCAAAAAATCCTCGTCAGAAACCTTCGCTTTATTTAAGCAATTTTATTGAGGAAATAGAAACCTATTAGATTTGTATCCGTACCTATCCAAGTTTCTGCGAGAGCCATAATGCAAGGAAACATTTTCATGAGAGGAGTGTGTATTTTGTAGCGACCGTGTCGCGATGCGTGGTGCGTGGTGCGGAGGACGGGAGGACGGCGGGACGGAGGCTCATCGCAATTAACATGCTAATGAACGCGCTCCTCGATATTATCGTCGCGGTAATTATGTCCGCAAGAGGCGATATTGTACCTTTGCTTATATCTCCACTCCGAGACTTAGACAACCCAACACGCATATTTACCAGCAACTCTACGTCCCACGAATACTTCAATAAAATACATAATATCGTTGTTGTAAACAGCGATGCTTACGATTAGACGTCTTTTTTGTTTATGAACCGCGTTTCTTATACGTCGGAGATTTCTCACGAATTTTTATGATTTCCTGTTACTAAGTCGTAGAGTCGGTGAAGCACCGGTTAGATATCTCTAACGTTTTATTTAACTCCGGCTCGTGGAAACATTACAATCTGTATCGTATTTTTAATCTGGTTAATGTCTAGGAATGTGTCATTATCATTATGTGTGTAATATGAGCCTGGCAGTCGGTAGCTGGTAGTCGAGTGCGGCTAGGCGACGCGGGCGCCGGAGGGGTTTTATTTTTAGAGGGCGATTGATAGGTACGGAGGAGCAGGTGAGGGGTGCGGGGCGCGGGCGGGGGCTGAGGCTGAGGACGCGTTATTTATGCAAATGTCCTAACGAGATGTAATGGTGGTGGGTCGGTGGTGCTCGGCGGCTCGGTGCCCGCAGCACGGTAATTAGGTCCTGCGTGCCTCCGCCGCGCCGCCCTCGCCGCCGCACGCAACGCGCCGCCATTCTGTGTCGCCTCGAGCACGACTGTTTTTGTGCAGTTAATATCGTGTCTCAAACCCTTGTATGCGCTACCGTCTCCACAAAGCATTCGCGGATAATCATGGAAGCATTGTTTTCAAATTTAACATTCCAATTTAACGTAATTAAGCAATAATGGCAACCTTTCAACACATAAATTATCGCGCAATGTTTTTATCGTTACATGTCGTTAATTTGTAAAGGAAATATAAACTTACCCGCGTCTAATATCCTTTGTTTGACAGAATGTTGTCTCCCGTGCCAAAACTGCCACGCTTTGATTTCATCCTCCGGTGACTTTTCTTCTCGGAACATCAACATAACCACGCTCTGAAACAAAATTAAACGTTAGCACATTACGGCAAGTTCTAAACCAAGGTGCGTGTGTCAAGGAGTAATGAGCAGGAAAAATGATACAAATCACTTCAAATTTGCATGTAGTGGAAGGTAACATAAAAGTAGTGTGTGATGTAGAGGGTATTTATGATATACAAATGGGCGCCGAGGGTGGTCATTAGAAACATCTGACGCCGAGGAGCTATGCTCCCGAGATATTTATTGCCAACTTTTAATGTGGAAAGCGCAGCAGAGCGCCGTGAGCATTTCGCGAATACGCAAAACGCGATTACTGAGCTGCGTTTCTCAGCTATTACGTTAAACGACCGCGATTACGTCGTTCCAGTGGGTATCTTAATTTCATACGCATTTAAATGCACTTTTAAACATACGTGAAATCTTTCGACCGTTTCCGTTCCCTTGAAAAAGTGAAATATTCGCTTGAGAGATTTCTATGAACGAGTTAGAAAATGAAGTGAAAAAGAAGTGGCTAGTGCGAGGCGTGGTGGCAGCTCATGCCATATAGGGCTAACGACGAGAAAGCACCTCCGATCGTCGCCTCTGATTGATGGATCGGCGGCTACGCGCCTCGCCCCGCGCCCCCGCTGGCCCCGTGAGCCCCGCCAGCCTGCGCCTGCGCCTGCTGCGCTGACGCTACTATGCGCTTTGCGCTGTCTCTATAAAGCAGTATTCTAATTGCAGCATTCGTCAGATGACATTATAATATCATGAATATGCACGGTAGGAACAGATAAGCTAAACAAGATGAAATATCCGGATTAGGAATTAGCAATTCCATCGACTGCAACTAAGTCCCGCAAGGACTTTATGTATAAATGAAAGGCAATAAAATCAGTGTTTTATCACGAATAGGCGAATTTACGAGTAATCTGTGTCGGCGAATAGTTCTGGGTTTGTATAAGCGGGGCTGGGCTGGGCTTTCTCTGCGTTGGGCGGCTCACAGCGCGGGCACGTAAACTCAACGGAACCGCGCATACTAATGGAAACCAAGTATCAAATTGTAACGGTGCACCCAACATCACCTGGCAGCAGATCGCGTTGCTTTAATAAATATCAACATTTACTACTTTATTAGAATTCCCAAATTTTTTAGAATGCTACTTTGAAGAAATACATAATGCATAGTAACTGTAAAAACGAATTAGTATATCGCTTTGTCAGATATATTCAAATCACAGATAAGATGTGTTAAAATCTGGGTTTATAGCTGTAGATGATGCTTTTATTGTGTTCATATTTTATTCCTTATTTATTGAGCATAAAAGTCCACTGTTGTTTATTTTATAAAGCGTAATGATTCATAAACAGTCGCGCACCTATTTAAAAGCCTGCTAATAATGGTTTGAGTTTATTTTAGCGCTTATCTAACGGTTGCAATTGATATTGAACATTGTTTAATGTTGTTTTGTTGCGCTGTTGTCGCACGACAAAGCTACATTTTATTTGTTAACCAAGTATCTTAAACGTTGAAATTACGCAATTTATCAACGATACGATAAGATATACTTTGCGTCCCTTTACAGGTTTATATTGCGATGTTGTTTTATTATACCTTTAAATTATTTATAAATAAATGAGGTTCAGTTTTTGAAAGTAAACACGCAATACTAAAATGATGCAATATAAGTAGTCCCTTTATTCATTCAAAAATTTCAATCCTTATTACAAGCCACTTGATACTTCTTCTTCTGTCGAGTGGGTATCGAGTCTATCGACCCGATGAACCCTGGTGTCAGAGTTTTTAAACCGCCTAGTAGCACAACTATCACGCCTCTGACATGATTTGAGTAACGACCTCTATCATAGACAGCGACCGGGACCGACGGCTTAACGTGGCCTCCGAAGCACGAAATCTTTTTCTTTTTCGGACAATCAGGTGATTAAGCCTGCAATGTCCTAACCAAACTGGGGAAAAATTCACAAAATGATAAATTCTCAAATATCAACTTTGTGTTTCCCCCCTGGGAATTGAACCCAGGATCTCCGGATCGGGAGTCCATGGCACTAGCCACTAGACCACGGAGGCAGTTGATACTGACTGCACATTTCTTTAATGGTTTTTATTACTTTAATAATAGGTACCTTATATAACTTAATTATTACATCAACGAATAAAAATATAGAGTCATGTCAAATGTCTAGGAATCTCGCGCGCGGAAGCGTTTTTCGCATTGTCTGATCTTTGTTTTTGTATGGAAAACACGTCTCCGCGCGCGTGCTAGCAGATAGCGGGTCCTACGCGCGGAGTAGCGTTTTCGACACTGCGTGTTTTCCATACAAACTGGGGTACTAACTTAATATTAGAATGGTTTGCGTGAATATTTCTAACCTATGCTGGACACCAGGTAATTAAAAAAAACACAGTCAAATAAAAAGTCCCTTTAAGATCGCTTAAAAAGATCAGAGTTCAATTTCCTGTCTACCCCTAAGTCAGGTGGCGTGATTATTTGCATCGTAACTTTGAGTTTAAGTAATACTGAGTCAAACAAAAAAGTTCCAATAAAATCGGTTAAAAACGACCGAAATTTAATTTTCTACCTATCTCCTAAGTCATGAGGCGTGATTATTTGTATCGTAACCTTGATTTTAAATAATACTCAGTCGAATAAAAAAAGTTCCATAAAAAACAGTTAAGAAGCAGCCAAATTTCAATCCTGCCTACCCCCTAAGTCAGATAGCGTGATTTTAGGTATCCTAAGTTGCAACACCCAGTTGAATAAAAAAAAAATCTCATCGAAATCGGTTCAGTAGTTTTGGCGTGCTGTGGTAGTAACATACAGACAGACAGACAGACAGACAGACAGACAGACAGACAGACAGACAGACAGACGGACGGACAACATTTAAAAAAAAAAATGTTTTATCTTTATATCGTTAATAATGCCTGCTGTAATTATTCTTTTGTAAAAATATTCAATGTACAGACACGACCCTTCTAGAGATTTATTATATATATAGATTTGTTGTTACTCTATACTTATCTGTTTGTCATATTATGCTTTAGCAAGTTGGGATATTAATGCATAAGGTAGTGTTTCATACAAATTGACACATTAGTAGGTATAAGATACACCAATCGCCTTGCTTATCTCAAAATAGTTTGGCAGATTATCATCTGCATTAGCATAAGAGTAGTTAAAATATCGTAAAAGAAGCGCCTAATTTAAAGATAGAGGTAATGATGACTTTTGAGAACGGTTGACATTAAAATGTTTGGTATATACCTAGCAACCTAATTAGTACTGGCTAGTGACATAAGTAGGTATACCTATATTATATAAGATGTTTTATACAAATACAGTTTTGAATCAATAGGTGCCAAGAATGCTTATATCAGATAATTTAATGGATATAAAATATAAGCTCTACGCATATATCAAACGTATATTACCAGTTGAAATAGAATTAGAAATATGTGCATGATATTTGATTCAAATATCTCTAATATAGAGAGATGATTAAAAATTGAAAACAATTTGTACTGAAGTATATTTTAAATATCGCATAATACCAATCCCTACTTCTTGTCTTGTAAACATATTATAAAGTATTCTTAAAATTAGATTGCTACACAACATGACACGTTTGAGTCTAAGTTTAAACCTAAATGTTTTATAAAAACTTCGTGTCTTCAAATACATGTATCGTCTATGATAAAATTGGCTAATTAACAAAATCTCATGTGTACTTAAGTACCTCGCGGCGAGAATTTCACAAGAACAGTTTTTGTTTGTCGGGCCAGTTACCTCCAACTTTTCGGACCGTCAATTAATTAATCGAGTGTATCGACATTCGACCCGATTTCAGGAGCTCGGTTGACAATCTGAGTTATCTGATTAAGCACGCTTTCTCTCCGTCGTGTGTGTGTGTGACACATGCCCAGAGAGTGTTGTACAACACGCCAACTCAGGGTTACACCACATACCGAAATTAGGTATGCCATTATCGACAGAGCTACCTCCACACAAAGACTAAAACCGCATATCAGACCGATTTATGATAAAGTAAGCTATAGACTGTGCTCGTATGTCGCTCGCCGATAGCGCTGTGACAACCGCTGCACACTAATTTCGTCACTCTATTTGAATAAATAAGCATTTGCATATATTTATTTCTGTTGTAAGTACGCAACGCACGATCTATATCTCGCGCATGTGTGACAGCGGAGACAATCATTAATCCCCGGTCGCGGCCGGCGCGGGCGCAGATCTCTTTCTTGCCTTCAATTTGTTGTGAGAAATAAAGTTTATTGAAAGTTCGCATTTTATGAGCAATTAAAAGTTCTACCTTATTACTTTCCTTCGTTATTTGTTCATTCGATAAATAAATAACTACAATAAAAAGTTTGAAACTGGAATCGTAACTTATTGCTTCCTTAATCAATAAGACGCCGAGATTTAAGGTCCCACAATCCACAAAGCGTACCTGCAGTAAAATAAATTGTGTTTTTCTTACAACATGATAGCAGTTAAGCGTCGGATTCCAGATAAATGGTCTAATTAAGACTGGTACGCAGACGTGTAGTCACTTTACTCTTTTATCGAACTCTATTTCTCATTGATGCTGTCCGTTGTCTACAAGGGCCGAGTCCGAGAGCAGAGCAATCATCCATCGGTCCAAACATAGCACACCTGCCCGTCTCAATGTTGCCCATAAACTATAATTTAATGGCATCGTCAGTGTGTCGACGTAACAATTACGTACTTGAGATTTTATCTGTATACACGTTACGCACTTGTGCACCTACAATTGGTGCATGGCGTAGCGGAACGAAGAGGTATATTCGCATCATCTGTTCATGAATTATTCGCTTCACTTAAGTAATACCTAAAGAAAGAAGTCGGTGCGAGTGGGTTTATCTATGGTAATGCGGGTTATGCAGAACGGCGCGACGCGGCCGCACTCTGGGCGGCTTTTTGTTTGCGAGTGCTTCCTCGTTAGCGGCGGCTGCGGGGTGCAGTGTCCATCCATCACCCACTATCTATTTTATGACAATTATTTATGTTCGCTGCGTGGCAAAACTATTTCGCTTACCGTTGAGCTTTATCGATAGCGCAGAAGTAATGTCCTGCCGCCCCGATACGCCCTATCTGATACGGATACGTCTGTTTGTTAAGTGCGCCAGTTGTTTGTGTTAGTTGTTTTAACGCCTTGGTTATTTGCTGCGAATGTTCTCCGCAGTGAATGTCGGGTTTCGACATAAATTCTGTACGGAACTGTGGGTGTAACTGCCGCACAGTTGCCTACGGACTGCGTGTCGATATTTATTTCATGTCAACTGAAATTATATCGATGGTCACTTCGGTGCCATAAATACGTGTGCATTGCGAATTCCTTTCAAAAGCATGTTTTGCCTCTTAAAATGAATCTTTCCTTGGAATTCCGAGCAAACTAAGTGTAGGTCGTCGACGCGATAATTACGCGTTCGTAGAAGTAGCATTTTAGCAAAAATGTTCAAGATGTTGCTCTAGCAAAACACATATTTAGTTGGGTTCATAATGTGATGTTGCGTGCGTGCGTGGGGCGGGCGGGGCGCGGGGCGAAGGCGGGGGCTAGCGCAACGCCGCGGGCGCGGGAGATTGCTAGAGATGTGCAGCTTCCGCTCGCGGACAAATTGCGAGTGCACCGCGCCACTCTTGCGCATCCGCTGCTCTCCCGCCGCCGCCTCTAATTGAATATTAAGCACGTACGCCAATATTGGTTTCAATACTGCCATTGCACTATTGTACGCGCAAAATTATAATCTTTTTCGGAGGCAGTCCATCAATATATTGCTTTCTTGTCATAATGGTCATTTATAATGTGGCACATAAAAGACCACACGGACCGTATTACATACATATAATCACGCCTTTATCCCTAATGGGGTAGGCAGAGCGTAAACGGCCTAAACAAAAGGTCGTTCCGCCACGTCTGACAAAGTTTTGAGGGTTATTTAAGATAGATTTGTAGGTATATTTCTGTAGTGACAGGTTGTCAGCCCATTGCATAAATTACAATATACTGAAACCCTCGGTTTCCTTAGCTGGTTTTTACAGCACGCCCGGGAGGAAATGCAGCTGACACATTCTATGTTTTTCTCTCGTTCCCAGTCCAGCTTGGAAGAAAAACTGACTGTATTTCGATAGGACAAAATACTTAATTATGTAAAAGTTAAAGGTTTCTAGTCTACTGATGAGAAATTCTGATGGTGTTTCGGTACAAGCACTGTGCGAGCCCAGTGACCGCTAAATCTCGATTTGAATCGGAGCAATTCTTGAGATCCGTCCAGCGTCGGATTAACATCCGAAGTCGCGTCGTAACACTAATCTGCTTAAATGTCGAAAGGAAATGTCAGATCGTAAAGTGCAGGGCTCTGGACGAGGCGTGATGCGGCTTACCTCGACGTACCTACCGCTTAGAGCATGCTTTCAATCACGCTTTTCTCAATCCTAACATGGCGTTGTGCAATAAAAATAGCTTGCTCTTATCCGTGAATAAAACCTGGATGGTAAGTGACAAGTAACATCGATGTAATGGACGCGACCATCTTTATAAGTAGACAAACGAACCACACCAGCTTTCAGTGTCTAGAAAGAATAAATTTACGAGAATTGTGAATGGATGTGTTGATAGTTGTAAGTTCCGTAAGAGTTATGGTCAGTACCCTACTACTACTCTAGGTATCAACATAATTTTCCTTCGGGGGTTTGGTGTTATCAATCAGATCAATATAAGCTTTCGGTCACGTAGGGGTTGTATAATTGGCTCTGAGATCACCTAATGTCGCTGATTGCGAGCTGCTGCCTGGTTGCGCTTGCGACGCGATGCTATCGAAGATTGACGCTAAATACGCGCGCGTTGTGACAGCTCCAATATCGAGACAATGACAGAGCTCGCGTTGCGTAACGCCATTTACGTCCAGCTTTAACTGTCGCCTAATTTGACATCGACTCGATTGCGGAATTAAAATACAGAGAAAGTTGACCCAAATACTTGAAACATCAGCCGTTATCATTACGATGAAATCATTAACATTATTGTAACAAAAAAGGTATAGTTAATTACTAGATACAACAGGTTACGTTAGGGGATGACTAATGATTTGTTACGCGTTTCAGTGGTTACGCGAGTATTACCGAATAGTACGTAATATTTCGAAAGCATAATAGCTATCGAGTAACGTGATGCGAGTCTGAAACCGAAGGTGGAAAATTCACGCTCGGCGAAGCGGCGCCGGTCGAGCAGGCCGGCTTGCAGCTCGCGGCGCGCGCGCATCCTGGCCGGCTGATCTATGCGCAAACCAAACATTTATCAGATTTTCCAGAGTTAAAAAATATATACCTACAAATCTAGAAAATTTATTCGACGAAGCATTCGACACTGCAATAATATTTCTCTTTATGGGAAAATAATTCGCATCCATAACGGGATTATTTGTCACCGACTGACAGAAAAGTAATTGATTTTTTGCGCTGTACAACAAAATTACTTACATATTTTCTTAGGTTGAGAGGCAAGACACCAAAATGTATTGTACGTTAAAATCATATTTGAAATTAACTCTTAAAAATAAGGAAAGCCATAAAAAGAACATTACACTAAAAAGCTGGACCGCGTTGATTAATAACTGTAGGAACGCCGATAAAGATATTGTATAAGATTTTTATAACAGTTGTAAATATATCAAAAGACGCATAAGGCACTAAATGAGATTGTTATTATCGCATATTTATTATTATGAATGAGTTACAGTTAGTATTAATAGAATCAATAGCTGCTTATTAATTAAACACGTAACATGAAACCCACTAGGTACATATCTCACGCTGATAAAACATCTGTGTTTGATGCTATTTTAAAAAATACCGTTACTGAGCTTTCTGTTGTATAATTCTGCAATTTATAATCATTAGGGTTTTTCTGGTGCGACAGGGCCGTCGCGGGGCAGACGCGAAGGGGCCGAGGGTGCGGCAAAATTGAGATATCTCAACGCGTGATTGATTGCAACCGTGATTGGCAACTTCCAACTATCAAGAGCACGCATGCAAATTTTTGCATCGTTTTTTGCTTGCCCGCATTATGAAATAAATTCGTGGAGCTGTGGACGAAAACTTCATTACTCGCGCGTGAATTCTCCTTGTGAGAAATATTCGGCGTGTCTCACATGACAGCCCTTCACTCGGCGCGATCTCGGCCGAAAGGTTCTCGCTACGTACGAGGAACCGACCGCTCCGAATGCCAACCGTTATAATCCCTCATCGAGCGTTACATATTCAGTGCAAAAGGCATCATTAACGACTACCTTAAAAAGGCAAACCGGAGCAATCATTAAAATCGTAAAATATTGCAAGAACAAAAATAAAACAACAAAGTGTCTCGTTACGCGAGTTTCCGTTGCTACGAAAGTGAACACAATGATGTCAGTTAGTGATAAAAACTCGTGTAAAAAATGCTCTCAATGAATAAGTGCGCTCTAGACATGCTCGATACAGTTTAATCGCAGGCATCGAGGTATCGGCTGACTTACACTGAATGAATACAAATGGAACCTATCCGCCAGTAGCGCAGGCGTATGTAAATTGAATGAGCTGTAATTACTGCCCTAATTTGGTGCAAAGTGTAAAAACCATGCATACCTAAATAGTAATTTTCTTGTAAAATAAATTATGCCTACTTCCTAGAAGGGTTGTGCATACTGTTGAACGTTTAAAAAAATCTTTTATTTAATGTACAGTCAATATTTTTTATACTGCGCTGGAGCGAATATGGGAAGTTTATTCAAGCAGTAATGATTAATGTAAAATGTTATTACTTATTAAGACGTGTTCTGTATGTATGTTCGTGTACCTGGCAGGCCAGACCGGCGGGCAGGCCGCACCGGGCGCGCCGGGCGCCGCACTGCTCAACCCTTCAAGTGTCGCAGCGCATGAGACGCGACGCTCCACTAGCGAGATGATTAATTGCCACTACATACTGTGATTGATCGACTGCCTCTTGCAGTGTTTTTTGCGCTTAAGAATCTATTTCTTCCTAAACAATCTGTTCAACCCTATTATTATACTTCTTTGCATCACTTTAAAATGTGATTTGTCATTCTGAATACAAATGCAAATACAGTTTGTTTATCGTGCGAAACATTGGCCGCAGCGCTATCTTAGCTCTCGGAAATGGAGTCAGTATTTGGAACACCTAATTAGGTATAAATCTGGAATTGGGGCAAACGGTGTCTGCGCGGAGTGGGCGATGGTATCTCGCAGCAAAGCAGCCGAAACAAGGGCGGCGCTGGCCGTAATTACGACCCCGCACCACCCCGCACGCACCCGCAGGCGGACCTGGCTAAATCTCTCTGTTTACTGAAATTCTCTCATATCTTTTGACACGCGAAATGTATTCGCCTCGCGTGTGAATTTTAAATTGTCAGCTACGGTTGATGCCTACAATTAATGCTGTTTAAAACATCTTGTACGGCAATTAAATTTTGCGCGTTTATCTACTCGTAAGTTAGATGTCTATAAAATATATTTGATTGCTATGAAAGGAAGTAAGGATAATTAACAATTAAATTTAATCGCTCTTTCTTAAAAAGAAAAAAAAAACTACACAAACTGAAAACAAAGACTATTAAACTATTAATAGCATCACATCACCAGCGCTATTATTTATTTAATACAATGCTACGGAAAATTGAGATGGCTATCGTCATGATGGAATCCTCGATTTCGCACCCGATATTGGCATACCTATCATCTTCAAACAAAACTCTACATCGTTATTCAGGGCTCGGATATTGGTATCCTGGTATTTTATCTCGTTATTGGAACAGAAACAATGCTCGTTAAGAAAACACGATGTTTGCTGCATTGAAATTATTTTATCATAATACAGCGTAGTTATTGTTTAAGGGGAGCGATATTATCCGAGTATCCGAGCGAGCGGCGGGCGGCGGGCGGCGGGAGAACGCTGGGCTCCCGGGGCGGTCATTGTGTTCCTATATGGCGAATGTCAAAAGCGTCGTCTTAATTATCGGGCGCGGCGCACAATGCGGACTCGATTGCGGCGAGATAAGCTCTCTATACCTATCTGAGTCGTATTGAATGCGATACCGGCCGGACCCGCGGCCCACTTACTGCCCAGGGGCACCTCACTCAAGACGGATGCTTTTGTCGCGATTCTAAACTGAGACTAAGCTTTACCCGCAGGCTAGCTTGAGATAGAGTTCCTGTTTGAAGTTTTACAATCTTCAATCGAACCGTGACTTAAATGGGGTGGGTTAGGCTAACTACTTCATTCGAAATTCTAAGATAGATTTATGAAATTTTTAATAATTGTTTCATTATAATATAACTTTTTTTAAATACTGTTGGTTAACATAAATGATAGAGCAAGTTTGGCGTAGTATGTGGCAAGACCCTTAATAATAACTTCAAACGCATGTCGCATTGTATCTCTGATTATTCCGATCTAAGTCCATTGAATTGAGATAAAACGTGTTTGAATATGTTATAGTTAAGTTACTGGCAGAAAAACGAAATAAAATGCAAGCTATAGAATAAAGGCCGCATTTCATAAGAGAATAAACTAACATAGTAGTAACACAATGACTCATTCTTGATGCTACATTTTCTACAAACAATAGATGAAGCATATAATAAGAAAAATAGTTAAATGGGCACTATACAAGATCAATTCCGATTATCTTAAACAAGATTGGCGAGATCGGTTACTGGACTTTCTGGTTTTTCAAGAAGTTTGTAATTTGTGAAATAATGTAATTTTATTGTGTGGAAGTTCTATTTACGACCTAGTTTTCCAGAGAGGAAATGATAATTGATGGGATTTCCGATACCATGGGAAATTAGCCACGCGGCTCATCTTGCGGTTTTATCTTTTGTTTTGTTCAATATTTTCTCAGGACTTAATGGCCAACATAGTCACGCTATATGTGTCACTCGAAGATAAATTAGATTGCAACTATTACGCTGCAGCATTCAGCCTGACACACACTAATCAGTAAAACCCAAGGCGATAAAAAACAGAACTAGATTATACGAGATTAGTTGACGGTTCATAGTAAATATATCAATTATAAAATCAACGTAGTAACTCCTATGACGTTATACCCTAGTACCGACAATTTAAAACAAGTCGCAAGAAGTGATTTTGAAAGAAAAATCCAAAATATGACTATTTTAACATCCGTGAACCCAGTCAGTGTTTATCAAACAGGCATGTTAATGGCCGCCATCCTTTTGAGAAATTCGACAACGCAGAGTTGGAGATTATGACGGGCGCAAATATGCGAAGGTGAGCGAGGGCCGTGAAGCCCGGGAGCCGCCAACCGCCATGCGCCAACCGGCGGCGTGCGCAGGAGTCGGTATACAGGGAGTAAATAAAATGCTGACCAAACTTTAGGTTGTGGAACTACCCATGAAACTGAGCAACATCCGAGGTAGAATTAACTAAAAATAAAATTCGAACTCGTACACATAATAGTCTCAGCGGCTCGAGTCATTTTGTATTGGAAAAACCAATATTTTTCCACATTACGACGTATTTTCTCTCGGGAAAGTTGTTCAGTTTCATGGGTAGGTTCACACCCTAAAGTTTGGTTAGCAGTTTTTTTTACTCCCTGTATACTTTATTGAAACCGAGTCGCTGCGGTCGGGACTTCCTCGCAAGTGTGCAAGTGTAGCCTTATACGCGGACCCACTCGCTCGGAAATAACAATGAGTGATCATGATCAGGTATTACGAGGCTTCATGATACAAAGACTATTCAGAGTAACTTGTTGCAGATTATCAGAGAAGATTTTCATAAAACTATTTTTATTGAAATATGATTTTTTAAGTCCACAATCTATATTTAACTGACCATGTTATGACTGTCAAATCAAGATAATGTTATGTATATTGCACATTGTTCAGTCCCTTGTTGTTTTGAATCTTACTTCTATAAAATACTCTTTTATATAACACATGTACAGGAAAATTCTGAAGTAGACTAATTGAACAAACACAATATAATAGGAGTCATACCTACTTAAAACACGACCATAAAATTAAACAAGATAACGGACAAATAAAAAACTGGATGTGATTAGCCACCTACAGAGTTAAGGGCAATTTAAAGTGGCGTAAGAGCAGCATTGCTGATTTTATTGCCCCCTTGCTCCCGAATAGGGCGGTAAAAGCGCTACTGTGCGGGCTCGCGGCGGGGGGGACCAGCCGCCAGCGCGCGCGCAACCTGCTACCAACCAACTACCAACAAACCACCAAACACCAATAAAATTATACGCCTCACATTTCCCTCGTAAATATTGAACGGACATAGATTACATTTCCGCACAGGAACAATAATTTTGTACATTTTATTCCTGCCGTCTTGAATTATAAATTGAGATGTTAGCCGGGAGGCGGCGGCGGCGGCGCGGGTTACTTTACGATTGCTTCTGCCACTAAACTGCGCTGCGCTTTCTAAGATCCGCGCGAGGTAAACATCCGGTGGGCCCACTGTTAAACGTCGATAAATACCTGCGATTAATGTTAATGGAAAAAAGTACTTTGCTTAGGCATGCAACTAATTTCCTTTATGTATCCATTATAAATCTTTCGATTTTATATAACTTATCTATCTAATACACTCTATGGTGAATGCTACTTTCCACTACTTTGCAAAACTATTACTTGACAAGATTTATGTAAGGACCATTCTGACCTACAATACAAAAGTGCCTAATATAAGCATTGACACCATTACACATGGAATTCATGGCACATATGGCTCGTGATACAAAGATAGCCAAAGTCTGAAAGGTACATAATGAGAATAAATCGATCACTTACCTTAACCGTTTGGTTCTTGAGCGGCTTGTCAGGGTCGTGGATGTACTCGAGCGTGATGCCGTAGAACTGCCCCTTGTTGATGTAGGTGATGCGGTCGTCCTCGCGCCGCTGCGAGCTGCTGCTGGCCGTCTCCAGGTGGTACTTGAACCCGTACGGGGAGAACCTGCACAAACATACCGCATTATCTACCTCCGCTTGACCACTTGCCACCGGCATGTGTAACACACATTAAGATAAACACATCAAACACATAACGTCCAGTAGCTCAGTAGGTAAACTACCTTAAATGTTGCACCGCGGGGCAAAACGACCGAGAGAGCTGGTTCTGGAACATTTAGAAAAAGTCCGATTTCTTCTCCGAGATTCTTATCTACAGAATACACGTTCTCGACAATAAAGTTTCCATGAAGTGAGTAATAAAAGTGCGCAAAAAGTGGAAATCTTAATTGCTCCGCCAGTAAAGCTTGTCAGCGGTGTCGTTACATAAAGGCGTGGAGATCCAGTTCGTAGTGCGAGATGAAAAACCGTGTTTTCTCGCGATTTCCTGAGCGCGGGACCGGCGGAAGGAAAACCCCGCTAATTTAGCAGCGATCGCGTGCCTCGGCTCGTTACCGCGCGGCACACGCGCAGGCGCACGCAGCACGCCGTCGCGCCGCGCGACACTGCGACACGGCCGCCGCGCTTGTCGCCGCGATCTGCGCTCAGCGCCCTCGCCCACGCCCGCCTGCCTGCCACGCGCAAAGTGAAAACTAACTAGGAAACACCGACATCATTATCGGCTCACTCCATTGTACCTCTAGTTTAACTTATGCAACACGATAAACAACTATAAATCCTGATGAAATGTTTTAATCTACTAATAAATCTCTCCTGGTATGCCGGAATGCGAATAAGCATCGATTGAAATCCAGACTTGAGGTTACACCATTAGTTAGGGCTTATTGAAAACAATTTGGTAAACAATTCCGCTGATGTTTGCGATTTAAGCCGAGCTGTTCAGATAAAGGCCGTGTAATGCAAACGCGGGCCGACAGTGACGGATCGGGCGCGGGTCGCGGCCAAGCGGCTATCTGATGCTCTCTAAGTGATTCAGAACGCAATTTCCATTTCGACATTGCTCGCCATTGTCATTTTGACTATCCTTATTCTTTGTTTAGTTAGGATTAAAGTATAATTCCCAGAACTATCACTTTGTCAAATATCTATGACGGAGGGACCATGTGCGATTGTGCATCACAGAAGTATTCTAAGAAGCTCTGCAAATTCTGCTTGAACAGAAGTAAAAATTCCCCATGTTTTGATGCAGTACTCACGAGTTTTCTCCGTATTTGGTAATAAATAACACATTGTTTTCGAATGAGCTTCATTACAAATTTCAGCGACGCAGAAGCCGAAAAAAGGCACTTCCTGCGTGAAGGCGAGGGCCTTTCATGAATAAATCAATCCTCGAGGCGCGGAAATTGATGAGTGCGCAAAAAGTCACCGAACGCTGCGACAACAAAGTGGTCGCATTCGCAATAAAAACGCATGCCCCGATAAGAGGCCGGAGCGAGCGGCGAGCGGCGTCCTGCCGCGAGCGTGCGCTTCAGAGCCAAATTAGATGCGCATAAATCCGGCCTTATTTAGGCGCGATGTACACAAGACACGAAAGACTTTGTTGTGATCGTGCCTGATCTATAGGCAGGCTCGACTCCTAGTTAAGAGCGAATAATCTATCTTTAAATGGATTAAAACTGCGCTCCAAGTCTTTCTATCAGATGCATAAAACACTGTTAACAATCGCATCAAGTCATTATAGTGATGGTAATAAAAGCATACTTCTGTTAGATTCACCGCAGTTGAAGGTAATTCTTACCATTTGACTAGAATTATGAAGATGATTGCAAGCTACAACACCCAACTTTCAAAGCGAGGAAAAGGACGTTTACGTTAAATTTCATTGAAATTAAAAGATGTTATCCGGGGCTACTTATAGGGTACACATGATAACACGTAAGAGTCGGGTGGAGAGCGGTCGGGGCTGGGGCCGTGGGCAGCTAAGAGCGCATCTCGGCAGGCGGCAGCAGCAGTTAATGAGAACGCTTAGCCGGGTAATGGCGGCGTGCTGCGGCTGATTGCCGGGTACCCGCGTGCACGCAGCGTCCAGCCATCACATCGCCCCAACAGTACAATTATTCGCCGCTACCACTCTAGCAAACGATCGGGGAGGAAATTGTTCGCGACTACCGGATAGCATCACATTTGAGCATGCGTTTGAACGATTCTAACACCGATCCCTTATTATGCTCCGATTGACGCTGCAATTATGATGTGGGGCGAAATAAATTTAACGCAGGCGATAAAACACATAATTGGATTGCAGCTTTCCAACTAATCGAGCAGTGGAATGAAAATGTACCTACGATACTTAGCTTAACCGTGTCGGAGGAATGCCGTTTAAAGTACACATTCATTCAGCTTAAAGCGGACAGATGTTGGGTTCGCGTGTACAGCGCAATCCTGAAGCACGGCTCCTATATCGCTCCCACACTTAAACCTCCGGTGATCAAAGCTATAGGCGCTTGTAATAACTTTACAACTTAATAGTATCTACTAAGTCAGTTATTTCAAAACAGCATAATATGTTAATGCCGCTTCCAATTAGACCCCATTCTTCCAATGAAAAAGTAGCTGGTAGGTTTTAAACGTGCTAATAGCAGCGCACACGTAAGTTGATTAAGTTACTGCCTTTTAAAAGCTCATTCGTGTGTTGAGTGAGGTTTTGGGTAAATAGAATGTATATTGGAGGCATCGGTCGAGCGTTCGTAGGGTACTTAACTGGACGGTAAGTAATAGTCTAAACATCTGTGAGGGCGTTGTAAGCCCGGCTCGACGAGGCGAGGACCGCGCCGCACCGCCAGTATCGGCCGCACGTATTATCGGCGCCGGTAATTTAAGACGGTAGAAGCGACCGAGCTATTTGGGCCAAATGCAAGCAAGTAATTATCCAGATAATAATGCTAATGCACTTATCATGTCGACGACTGCTTCCGCCGCGTGTCGCCTGCGCTGTTATTTGACGATTGCGTTGAAGGGTTCAACGATATGCACTCTGTTGATACCAGCGTATAATTTATTCATTAATAAAAACAGCCAATTAGATTTGGAATGAGGCATTATTTTCCCACATTTATGTATCTTTGTATAGAAGAGCTGACATCAAAAAGAATCATTGCCTTAAAACTCCATAAACTATTATCTACAGATAGATTGTGTATACTTACGTTTCCTTGTGGTCCACGTAATCGTTTGCGTGCAAATGAATTTGTTTCATTATTCAATAGTTACTCAATAACGTGCGTGCGAAGAGTGCATTACGTTACAATCGAGCGGCGGTCGTAGACAACTTTTTGCCGATTTATTTGTACGAAATTCACTTTACTTAAGATTTACAACTTTATTTGTTTCAATTAAAGCTATACATACATATTATCACGACTTTATCCCTAATGGGGTAGGCAGATCGTAAACGACCTAAACAAATGGTTGTTCCGCCACGTCTGACAAAGTTTTGAGGGATATTTAAGATAGATTTGTAGGTATATTGCTGTAGTGACAGGTTGTCAGCGCATCGCCTAAATGGCATTATACAGAAACGCTCGGATCCCTACGCTGGTTTTTACAGCATGCCCGGGAGGAAATGCAGCTGGCACATTCTATGTTTTTCTTTCGTTCCCAGTCCAGCATGAAGAATTAAATAATTAAAGCAATGATTGTTGTTAATAAACTTTGTATTAATTTATTCGCGGTAAACATACTTAAATAGTATATACTTTATTTGCGTCAGTGTTTACGCTTTACTTTGTTTATGCCAATGATTAACTTCCTTAATAAACATTTTTTTCGCCGTGATATTTATCTGTTCAAGTTCGAATTGGACACGATATTTTGTCTGATTTTAAGCAAACTTTAATTTTTTGAAAGTAATTAAATGTTCCATATAAAGAAATTAAGGTATAACCAATTTACATACCCTGTTACTGTGTATTGAACGATCACGATTTAGCACCTCTCGGAGAGGTCCCGTTGGAACAACAACGTACCTAAATGAGCGCCGACCGGAGTGGCCCGCGCTGTCTTTTGTAAACAATTTCTCTTCAAATTGATACAACTTGATTGTTTACATTACCGACTCTTTTATTTAATTACCAATGTGACATTTAAAATGTTGTCATATCATTATATTTATATGTAGAAGATATAAATTACCTACTATTTAATATTTTCTGTAATCGGCTTGCTTATACTGGGTGTAAGGGACAGCGTTCTGTAACCTGATAGAGGTTGCTCAGTCGACGAAACGGAACAACTTCCATTCGGAAATTCTTTCAGAAAGTGAAAAATAAATGGCTTTCCCATACAAATTGTCTGGTGCCCTAAGTGTGCACGAAAGTTCAAGGCAAAAATCGGGTACGTGAGACACTTTCGGGCGCACGAGCGCCGCGCCGACCAGGAGTCGAAGTAGTCGCCATGGCCGAAATCGGTCACACGGATCATCATCATCATCATCATCATCATGTCTGATAGAGATGGACATTTTGTATGGAAAAGCCAATATATTTTTCACTTGCAAAAAAGAATTTCTTGGTGGAAATTGTTCATTATCGTTGACTGAGCAACCTCTATAAATTTTCGGGACGCTGTCCCTTACACCCGGTATAGTAGTCTGCAGTACATTAAAAAAACATTAACGCGTTGAAGTCTTTTGTACAGCGGTTAGAAATTAATAAGATTTTTTTACTGAACCATCATAGTGTTTAATAGTGATCCAAATTTGTTTTGTTTTGTATTTTTAGTATATCTACATATGTTTAAAGATATACTCTTACTAGATTGAGTGTGTGTTAGCTTGCGCAAGGAGATGCGAAGTACTCAGTTTTATGCAGAATTTTACTAAGTTGACGTTTAAAATGTAGTCACATTGTATATGGATCAAAGATTTCAATTAATATCTCATATTTTCTGTGATCAGCGTGCACAAATAGTCTGCTCAGCTAACACTAATACGCACTACTATTACTTTACTAAAACAAGAACTCGTCGATGTCTTTTGTACTGCAGTTTCAACCAGGACTTTCTCCCAACACAATCAATCAATCATAATGTTCAAGCAATTCGTTTTTTTTTTTTTTTGTATTTTCAATATGTTTTGCTTGGAGATATTTCTTCTTAAAATTAGTGCGTGAGCATTGGACATAGGGAGGTGCGATGTGTGTAGTTTTTATGCAATGTAATTTAAGTTGACATTCAAATATTGTCGTCATACTCGCATCGGTATTACGTGTTTGGATATAACAATAAATAATATCTCCTATTATGTATTTGTACTCGAACTACACAAAATATTCGTATCAATTGCTTATTACCAAAACATAAACGCATTGAAATCTTTTGTAGTGCAGTTGCAACTTGTCTAAGAACTTTCACGAAACGTCATAATTATTTTTTATTGATGGTATTATGTTTTATTTTTATTTTTTTCAATATCTTTGCGTGCGTTCAGAGATATACTTTTCCTAGAATGAGTGTGTTAGCCAAGGCGGATAGGCGCGAAGTGCTTAGTTTCTATGCACAATTTAATCAAATTGACATTCAGAATGTTGTGTTATTTCATTGTATTGCATGATCGATATAAGGTACCAATGAATATCTCATATTTTCCGTAACCAGCATACACAAAAAAAAGTATTATAAATACTTTACCAAAACATGAACGCGTTGATGTCTTTTGTACTGCGGTTACAACTTGCTACGAACTTTCACGCAACATCTTCCTAATAATTTCAAAGTTTTTGTTTCGAGTTTTTTTGTTTTAGTATTTTCAGTATACTATATACTTATATACTTTTCCTAGAATTAGTGTGTTGGTGAGTGCGGGGAGGTGCGTGATGCTCAGTCTTTTGAGTCAATTTCATTGTCATTCAGAATGTTGTCTTATTTTATTATAAATGTATTATATAGTCGGTATTAAAGTATCATATTTTCTGTAACCAGCATACACAAAAATAGGCGGCAGTATAACACTTTACCAAAACGTGAACGCGTTTGTGTCTTTTGTACTGCGGTTATCGTAGTTTCACGCAACTCTTTCATAGTTCATTAATAATTTAAAGTTGTATTGTTTTAGTATTTGCAGTATTCCTGCGTGTGTTCAGAGATATACTTTTCCTAGAATGTGTGTGTGAGCGAGCGCGAGGAGGTGCGAAGTGCTCAGTAAACAGCGCTCGCGCATACACTCATATCACTTATGCAGGGAACGGCTTGATCAATTCCCCCGTGTTTACTCTACGTATTCACGGCAATTTGGTAAACTACTGGCACAAGTTCCTTTTTAATTTACTGTCCCACTAGTACTGAACACCGTTAGATATGTGAGTTTGTTCAACTTTACTGCTGAGACAACTCAACTATCGTTCAATGAAATATTGGCACTCTGTCCGTGAACGATTATGTGAAAAAAGCGATACCTCCCGTCACATAAATCCTAGTCCGTCTGGTTGATGTATAGGCTTATCGACGAAACGTACTTTGTAGATATTCTTAGGTAATGTACATCTCTCTGATTGTCTAGTGTGTACGTTTTGTTCAAATTCATTCTGCGAGCTCGACAAAGCATGAAATGTAGATTTATTAGAGGTTGTTAACAATCAATTTCCGATAGCATCAACTTGTTAGTCCCATAAATGAGCTATTGCCTGATAATGATCGAGGTAAGGGTGGTGGTGGTACTTACAATTTGGCGATCTGTATCTTATCAGCGTCATTCTGTCGCCCGAAGTCGTGCCAGGGGCGCGTGCGCGGCGCCTGCGAGGGGGAGTGGTGCGCGGAGGGTGTGCCACGACCGTCGTCGCCGACGCTCGACTGCTGGCAGATCACCGTGTAGTCGAACGACTGCTGGGAACATCAGGATCTGTCAGTTTCACGTCATGCTACTGGTGCCAGCCAGGATATACCTACATCCAGCCAGCACTGGGCGAAACATTCATGCATGCTAAAAATGGGTTGAAACTATGCTGTTACCCTAAATAATAGAATTTTTCGAACTTCTATGGGATTTTAAGTACGTTTAAATAGATTGATATGATGAATATAATATTTCTATCGAAAAGAAAACGTGCAATCTTGCATAGAAATTTCGGCTAGCTATCTGTAATGTGGTTGAGTTAAGACATCTGCAGCTTTTTTAGGATCCTATTTATTGGGGATTGATATAAGTAAAAACTATTTTAAGTATTTATTATGATAAGTTAATGGGCATCTTATCACCAATTGATCTGAGTATCAGAGCAGAGGAAACCTATCGTGGGACAGATTAAGAGTTAGTGTGTTTTATTTTCAATCAAATCAATAATATAGTTTCTTGTAATAAATTAAATTTTCAACTATTGGTAAAAAAAAATATTGTTTTTCATACAAGGTGCTAATAACTATTGTTTTTAAAATAGTGATACATAAAAAATACAAATAATTGAATACAATAAAACTGTATTTCTTGGGAAACTGAGTTGTCAAATCATATAAATTATGCTGAATAACAAACGTTGCCTACTTCCTAGCACGAAGTGGTGTTGTGATAAGATTTTACGTCCCCATTTGCCATAAATTAAATCTAATTGACTACTAATTTATGATAATTATTATTTCATTAAAATATTATTTTGACCACGTCCCTATTCTTAGTCAAAAAACGTCCAATTCGCGGAATAAAGTAAATTGTAAAACGGATATTTTGCTTTGTAAATAATTTACTTTAGCTAAATAAATTTCAACTTCGCGTACTCAAATATTTTTCTTCATAAAAAGTGGATATAGGTTACACAACGCCAATCACAATTTATCAATAAATATTATGTGAAGTTAGCATTAGTATTTATAAGCTATTAGTTAAGTGGACGCCTTTGCTAAATTTAATAGATTCCTAAATGCTTAGTCACGATGTCATTACGAGCGCTTGTCTTTAAAAAAATTAGTACGATTATATTTTCTGATGATTGCAGTTAAAAGAGTGTTATGATAGTTTTCTTGTTTTAGCTGTACAATAGACTAGTACATAAAATAAGCAGGTACTTTTAAATATTTTAATTATTTGTATTTTGTGAATCTGCAATGTTAAAATATGTGCATGATTTTCCTTGATATGGAATAAAAAATATTTGATATTATAATAAATATGACGTAGATAGATTTGTGTATGTAATTGATAGAAATTAACTGTTCGATAGTAAAGGTATTTTTGACCTTTGACTTTAAAGTAGGTTTCAGCAACGGATCAAAACACAATTAGCAATGGACAAACTATGGATACACTTTAGTTTGTTGGTTCTGCTATCAAGATGTCAAGAAAGATTTATTGGGTGGTGGCAAAGTTTCTTTATGTCACGATAACAAAAGGCAAATTTATAAACAGTCCGATCATTGTTTGAAATACAGGTATTCGTGATCGCCACACCTATGAACTAAGAATGTCCTTCAAAGCCACTTAGCTCAACCAGATTACAGCCATGACAATTTGTTATTTGAATATGTAAACCCATAAAGTTAGCGAACGCGAGGTGCAGATTGCATCGGTGAAGGTCTCGTGTGCAGGCTATTGTCTGCATCGACGCTACTGCAATTAGTGGAACCCACTTATTACACCCAGTAGTTTCTTACTAGATGTTTATGTAACATCTGCTTAGACATTGAATGCCAATGAAGTTTTAGTTCTAATTGGAATATCATAGCAATTAATGTCATTAGTTGTCTTATTAGAGGCACCCTGAAAACCTAAGTCTTAATATGGTAGGTGAATAAACAAACATAATATAGCAGTTGAACGTCTAGAGCGCGGGTGGGCTTAGCTGGTGATGAGGTGCAGATCTTGTTTGATCTCAATTAAAGTATGGTTAGTTTAATTTGTAAGATGTTTGCAAGGCTTTAAAAACGAACAAATTATCAAACTGCTACTTATGCAATGAAAAACTTATATAAAGTAGGTACGTATTGAAACTGGTCCGAATGTTAAGCCATATTTGGAGTGGAATGTGTACATATGTATATTGTATAGTGAATTGAGTGTGAAGCCCGCCCGCCCGCGCCCGTCAACCGCTGCTAGCACAGACCTGCTGCACGGCGGTGTGGTCCCGGGGGGTGACCGCATCCGCTCCGATCCCACTGTCAGGTGAAGGCAAATCCACTGTAAGTCCAGCAGCCGCAATCACACTCTTGCTGTGATAACGTGGGGCGGCATATCTGTCGCCGAATGCCGAAGCTGGGGCGGCTTCAGCATCCCCATATGGCGGAGCAGCTCGCTGTTGGTAGCCATCACCGACGAAGTACTCTCTGTAGTACGGTTCGCCGGGGAAGGTAGCCGGCTGCCGCGAGTACTGCTCGCCGTAGGGGGTGGGACTGGGGGTGCCGGGCGGCGCGAACATCTGCGCTGCGTACATCGCCGCGTCCGGCAACAGGGATCCAGCTGAAGAGGCTCGGGACGGCACCGGGGACGGCGACGCCGCTTCTCCGGGCTCACCGACCGCCACCTGCGGACACACGCGTCTGTTACACGCGTTCTCCCACGACAACTGTCCGCTCCGCAGCGTCGACGCGTACATAACGCGTCAGATCAAATCACAGTTCACAGCTGCACGTACACTGAGGGTGTTTAGTGTTTACACGTTCACGAATGAGGGTAATCCCGGAATAGGTCCTGAGGGTTGCCAGCATGGGCATGCACTGGGCGGGCGGCGCTGGCCGGCCGGACGGGGGCGCGGGCGGGCGCGGCTAGTGCTCGAGCGCGACGCTCGGCGCATCGTACGCTAACCGCGATAAATAATACATGAGTGACCGGTACAGCGAGTGTGTGAGTGCGTGCGCGCGCGGCGGCGGCGTACGGACGTGTGACGCACCTTGTGTCGCGGCGGCTTGAGCGCGTGCGGCTCATGCTCGTCGACCACCTTGCGGCTCAGGTCCTCGGGCTCGCGCTTCACGAGCCCCGCGTGCAGCAAGCCCGACAGCTCGCCGAGCTCCGCCCCGTGCGCGCCATTGGCTGCCTTCAGCGCTGCGCCGGCCCCGCTACTCCTGCGGAGGGGAGACAGGCGTGATTGGCGCCGGCGACGTGCGCGCGCGACTACTCCGCAACACTGCCTCGTCGCGCGCGCGCATTGCCGACGCCGATACACTAGCATTCTCGCTCTACGAACTGACACACTGTACAAATATTTATTACAACTGGGTGTTTACATCGCAGTCCGATTTAAATAAAATTATCATTTAAATTGACAGTTCGTAGAAGATTGGCTATCTACCTAGTTTATTTATGGAATGGTTGAACAAAAATCTAATTTGCAAATATCCTATAACATAGTAAAATCTTTAGAGGAAACAGAACAAACAATGTATTAATAATCAGAAACTTATTTTTTTTTTTATACATTTAACCATAGGAACATATAGCTATAGCTCTCTGTATAAATTTCAGTTCAGGGTTTAGTGTTTTATGAAGTCCTATGACTGATGAAATTTATACAAGGTGTAAAAAAAATCAGCTCACCAAACCTTGATCTTATCCACAAAACTGTACAACATTTCCCATGGAACAGGACGAAAATGTTGACTGATAGGCACACCGAAAGGGGTTGCTCAGTCAACGAAAGTGAAAAATTTTCACAAGAAAGTTTATTTTGATATTACCATATAAAATTATCACCTCTTATCAGCATCCCCATCAGCCTACGGCGGGGGCTCCCCTGAACTAAGTAGCGCCATAATCAGTCAATAAAACCATATTCCACTGAAAATCCAAGCAATCGAAAATCAGGTAGATAAGATTGAGGTAAATGCAATGAAGGTCATTTAGAACCTCATAAAGTTGCAACTTATAGTTTGTTATACCTAGTAACAGATAGAAAATTTAAAATACGGCCACTTTTAGCACTTTTGCTATTTTTAACTGCAGTGAACACTGAATTATTATTTAGTAATGCTTGCAATCTGCGGCAGATCTCCAACGCGGTGGACGGACCAAATCAGAAAGGCTTTTGATGGGCCCCTTTACGAGTGCACAAGAAAAGCAGCCATAAAGGAAGAATGGCGGCGACTGGTGAAGCGTGCCATCAACCCATAACGACCACGACCACTCTGCCAAGAGTGTTACGACTGAGAAGAAATGCTTGCAATAACCTTCAGTATCTATAATTCAATCTGATCTATACCAGATTTTTTATTAATTGTGTTTTCAGTGAATTTAGAATTTTTACTAATAATGCGTCACCTAGCTCACGGAAGCCCCTTAAGCTGTCCCTTACACCCGGTATAGTTCTGAGTTATGGTGGTAGCAAGCATTTGCTACCACGACAAGTACAGTGGATTAAAACAGAACATTGTAAAACAGTATGCAAAGGGTTGTTCGGAAAATTAACTAAATTAAACAACTTTCAGAAAAAAATAGGAATACTAATAAATATTTTCCAAAAATAATGATGATTTAATCGGAAATATAATCCAGTATATTTTGTCAACTAATTATAACAAATATATTAGACAAATTAGCACCCCTATTCTTTATATATGTCGCAGGATAATGAAGAAAAGTATTTTTTTGATCATAAAAAAACTAGGATTTTGCATAAAACCCAAACTTTTTCAAAATACTGGTCATACTCCAGAGAAAAAGCTAGGATTTTGATCAATAGTCAAATTAATATATTAAACGCTACAATATTTTGTAGCAACCGATCATATGGAAAAAAATTACAATAAAATAAATTATCTCGTATCTCTATTGTTTTCTTCAAATATAAAATAGAAACCAATATTGACTTATCATAAAACCGACAAATAATTGATCACAACCCAGACTTTGACAAAATACTAGGTTTTTGATCAAAACCCGGACTTTGACAAAATCCTACACGTTTCTCTGGATTATGACCAGTATTTTGTCGAAATTCGGGTTTTAATCAAAATCCTCGATTTTTGATAAAATCCCCGAGTTCATCATAATCCTGCAACACATATATTTAATTTACTGGACTATCATTCCTCTCGATATGAAATATGTTTTTTTTTTTACTGCGTTTAAATAGCCTAACCACTAACCAATAGGTAATTACAATATAAATTTGTACTTTAGTACAAAAGACATTAACGGGATCCTAAATATAATTAATCCTGTTCTGATGTCCGATAAATAAAAAAATCTGTAAAATAACTTTGAAATTTCTGAAAAGTCTATCAGCTAATCGGGTACCTCGTAATCGATAAATTGAATTGTTTACACAGCCACTGGACTGATTCGCGGACAACTTCACACAAAGATAAAACATAAAAGTTTATGACATGATATTCTAGTTCCTATTATTTTTCTTTCACCAAAAAGTCAATTTGACGTATCCGTATTGTCTCATATATTCTGCATACAAAAATTGACATCCACATAGCATGCATGCTACAAAATAACTCTTTCCCAGTGTAATTAATCTGTCCCTATTGGAGAAATTTGATCTAAAATGATTCATTGTAATCTTCTTTTTCCCTCAAGTGAGAATTTTTCAATTTTGAGAGGCTAGATGATCTTCTACTAGACAGAGGCAAGGTTTGTGAGACAATCACTATCAAAAACAATGACCGAGATCAACGGGTTAGCATGGACATCAAAGCACGGTACTTAGGTATCTTTTATTTTTTAAACACAATCAGGTGATTAAGCCTGCATTGTCCTAACCAAACTGGAGAAAATCTTACAAAGTACCAACATTGTGTGTGTCCCAGGGGAATCGAACCCACGATCTACGTCGAATCAGAGTTCAAACTCAGATAGTAGACCACGAATGTATGAAAAAAAGTGACATCAATCACAGCTATCGCGGCAGATTCTGCTTGTGTTGATTAGTAAGTCAAACAGCCACCGGTCTGTATTTGTGTTTAAATGACTTGTATCGTATTTGCTATGGTCTTATTAAGAGCTTTGCTAATTGAAGGCGGGTAGGAGCGTGTTGGCGGCTCGGCCGGGGCTGGCGCGCTGGCTACATTAAAGCTACGTGATTTGTTAGTGCGCGCGAGAGCAGCCACCTCCGCAACGCGGGGCGCGGCCCTCGTCCGCCAATGTCAGTGCACACCGATTTATGATAATTGAAGACATGTTTCATTGGCGCTCAGATGTTTATTTTAGATAAGCCTCTCGCGGCACTATTTCATGCGGCCGAATTGGCCGGGACGCGCGACCGCCCGCGAGCTCTCAGTGGATCACACCGCTCCACCGCCGTGTCTGATTGCAATCCTCGCTTTGCTCATTCTTCGCGATTTATACATGCTATTTGTAAGAGAAACGCGACGAGTGTGAAATCGCTCATCCGATAAGATAAAGCGCGAGTGAGTTAAATATTTCGGCCGCTATCAACAGACTTTCAATATCGCGGCTTAATAAACCCCGACGATTGCGAAGCGAATTATTAATTTCAATATGTAGAGTCGGCTGTTATGTTGTGACGTCGCGAAGGGTGTAAGCCAGCGTGAGTTTTTGCGAGGCATGCAAATTGAATTTGCGTTAATCCGGGCGCTCGGTGCCGGCGGCGAAGCGGCGCAGATATCGTTATTCATGTGCACGTTGTACAAAGCGGTGTTTGCTTGTCGCTCATTGTTGGCGCCTACAAAAACGCGGGACAAAGCTCGCGCCTGACAGCTGAGCGCGCAGCGAGCGGCGCCCGCGCACACCGCCCGACCGATTGCCTTCCTACCTCGCGGCGATTTGGCTTCTCTCATACCTATAGGTACACAGTTAGCATGTCTCGTAAATTTTATGCGATAGTCTTATATTTATTTCCTTAGTATAACTCGGCATAAATAATAAAAAAACATCGTTATATATCAGTAAAAAAATAAAGAAGAAATGATACAAGAACTAATAAACATGACGAAACACTGGTATGGATTTAGAAAATTTACTCAAAACGTCCAATATGTACTCCGTAACACGAATATGTGGGTCGTAAATATTTACCACCTGTAAGGAGATCTTGGTATAAATAAATAAAACGTTCTCACGCAGACGAGAAATAACAAACAATTTCATTCGCAGAGATACAGTGGGATAAAGCCAAAGTTTATAGATTGGCACAGAATATCCTCATACGAAGCAGGTAGTAAAATGGAGACTCAAACTCGGGATCTGATATCAGTGTCATGTTGCATCCCATTAGCATAACACTGCGCACCATAAAGGACAGCAATGAGCGCCTTCAGCAACCGTGTGCTACATTTTACATGCAAATATAAAATTCCTTATCAAAGCAGAATCGGTAGAGCGCCGGATGCAATTGCCATTATAATTATTTGCAATGTTTACTTAACACCCTTTCACACATGATGAGATCTCGACAATGCGCCGCCTGGGGAGACGCTGCACCCTACACACTACACAACCATCGCTAGATCGCTTCTTATTCAACTATCGAAATTCATCTTATGAATCACAAAAAAAAATACAAATAAACGTAATTTTTCCGTTTTATTTGGATTCCGCAAGATACCGCCGATCAAAACCATGGGACACAACGTGTCTATAAAATCAATATGCAACAAAATGTTTGAATTTCGAAATAAATTATGGGAAAGAATCCAAGATGCAATAAACATTTGCATCTTGAGTAGGTGAATAAAATGTGTAGATAACAGTAACTACATAGGCATCTTTGTAATTATTACGCACAAAGAAAATGATGAGCCGATATTGAGTACAGTGCGTTTTAAGGCGAAGACTACATTTAAAATTTAATGCTTGTCTCTACTATGTAATATACGTGAGTAGTGCTCCGATGACGAACGAACCTGAGTCTGCAGATGCTAATATGCGCTCGTTACACAGAACCCTGGGAATAAATAAATGAACACGCACACACATGCAACGTTATCGCAATTAAAATCAGAGGCGACGACAGTTTATCCATCGTTTGACGAATAGATTAGTATCTATCGGCGATAAAACGAGATGAGGCGCTTGCAGCGGATGCGAGCAACGTAATTCCATTCTATTTGAATATATCATTTGATCAAATGTAGGTTTATTGCTACTTTTCTCACGGAACTAATACATTATCAAAAAGTTTTAATTGAAAACGATTTCACCATTTGTCTATGTCATTAAACGAGCGCTGGATTGCGCGTTCGACCAAAGTGATTAATTTCCCGTTAATTTTTTCCTCGAACCTAATTAACCGTAAAGAGCTGAAGTTTGTAATAATAATGATCGTAGTAGTGAGTAATAATTCGCGAACGGCTGTAACGGCAATTTCAATGAGAATGTTCGCATGATAAAAAATGGTCAAGAAGAATGGTCAAGCCCTGATTTTATATTTGGCTGCGCGATGACCATCAGGGACATAACGATGTTGCTGTCTTTTATACATTATCTTTGTAAGAGGGTCGGGTGTTTCCAAGGGGATTGAATGCTATTAACTGCTTTGCCATGAACAATACCGCTGTATCTTCAGTGGAAACCGGTTCTAGTCCTAAATGGGTCACACGGTTCCAGCTCCCTGAGTTTTTGTGAACACACCGCGACACGGTGGCGGTGGCGCGATATTCTAAACACTACTGCGCAAATCTACATATTAACTCTCGTCATGGAATGACAACGTTCTAACATAAGGTTTAAGTACCTACACACTTAGGTACAATCAATAATATGACCCTTATGCAGGTGGGCGAGTAAAACAAATTACCTACATCGCAATTTATACATACCTAATAATGCCTAGGTTTATTTACGTTTCTCCTCAGCAAATCCTATTTAGGTAGGTAATAAAATAACGAAGATACCTGCGTGTGGAGAAACTGATTTCCCGTTAGTAGCGAGTGTGAACAGTGACAGGGTCAAGAGGGCGCGCCCTCCCCGCCGCCGGAGGCATCCCGCCGAGAGTTTCTATGCTAATCTTAGCGTTTGCATTCGACGGGCTCCGACAACTATTAATGGTTATAGCCGCAGTATTAATACCTGTAATATCCACGGTCCAGGATACAACGGCCGGCCCGCGCCCGCGCACACGCAATGTGTTTACGAAATGCGCTACGCCTACGACGAATCTGGAAGGAGCGTATAGACGGAACTAGTTCATTTCTACATCTATCGAGCATTCAATTCAAATAATACGAGCGATTTAGACAACAAATACAGCGCCCCGAACCTGACGATGCACTGGCGCTGAGCTAACGGATTAGCATACAAACGCGAGCGCAGACGCAGTCGCGGATGGGCGCGGGCGCGGGCGAGCTCAGTATTCGTTATAATTTTGAATGTATGAATGAGCAATAGGTGCGCGTCGAACCGGAGCGTGGGCCGCGTGCCGACAATGAGCGCGAGACAAGTCCTGGGCGTCCTTGTCAATGTGAGCCGCTTCCAGCCACATCCGTCTATTGTCATTATTTGTATTTATGCACTCCCGTGCGGTGACGAGGATGACGAGGCTCTGCGCCGGCGATGGCGACAGTGCCGCATCACCCGCGCCTCCCCCGCAGGCTCCGAGCTCCGAGCACCGCCCGCCTGACGCCCGCTCCAGCTACGTGTGTGGTGGACTTTGGCTTTATTCATGACACCTCGACATTCTTCTAATAAATTCTTATTCCTATTATGCGCTACTCACTGCGTAATAAAATATTGTTCTTAATTTTTTCCTCTAAATGCTATGCATTTCATTAACATTTTAATGCCAGAAACTAGTTTTCTTTTATAAAATAAATGGATGTTTATGGAATAGAATAAAACGTTCATAAAAGAATAAAGTTCAGTGGGGTCAAGTCAACATTATGCACTCGCTGAATTAAGAATGTGACACGGCGTTTGCTCATTTCTTCGCCGCATTCAACGGATGCTGTTAACAACGTTTGTCAAAGAGCGAGCATAATTTGATCGGGGTCGCGTTTCTATGGGAATACGTTGAATGCACCCGACTTATCAAAGCGTAGCTCTATCCTTTACAGTTCATCGCCACAAAGAAAAATTCTAAATATAAAAAATATCATGATGTTCACCTTCAACAATTTTACTATTTTCCAAATTCTCACTATCCAGCAGGATTAAGTTTATAAACATTCCATGTCCTTAATCTTCGTGCTTGGCGAGATTTATAATCTTGAGGAAAATTCCATAATATTCCTTCCGTTAGAACAGTCTTCAATTTATGATATATTTATTTATAATATTATTAAAAATCGTAATAAATACGATTTTGCGAAAACGTTGTTAAGTCGCAAAAATATGGTAATAATTTGAATGATAAACACAGTGGGTTACAAGGGGAGCAGCGTCTCAGTTGCGAATGTTTCGTTAATCCCGCCATAGGTATTCAAATGAGTGCTTATGATTTATTGAGTGGAACATTAACATTTTTATTATTTGTTATTCTTACACCTTTCCTTGGGGCCGGAAGCCACGCGGCCTATGTCTCAGTGTACTCATCCGTGAGAGTCGCGTACACTTTTACTACCCGCCTCGCATTCGCTTTGCACACAAAAAATACGCTATCAAAAGATTGCACATTATCATAGTTTACATATAAATTTTACGCGAATTCATTCCGTATTCACTTCGTCTCGAATTCGTCGATTATGATGATAATGGCTCAGATACACGAACGCTGATCTACGGCCGTGAGAATCGACGATTAATTTTCCGCGATCCGTTCGGATTCACCTCTGATTGTTATTGATATTCGAGATTAGAAATATTTGCATATTCGATTACAAGTTTTTGGATTTTTTTGTAGAAGTGCTATTAAAAAGTGAATTTATTAAATATGTTAACATCTGATAATAAAAGTGATATGACACATATCTATGCGATGTCATTTTCTGCATTGTTCTGAATCCAGTTCATAAATTAAACTAAGCAATAGTATAATTATTTGCATCAATACAGTATTTTCAGAGACAGCACAGATCTAGGATCCCTCAATTCATCAAATACTTATGGTAATTTTAAAGGAAGTGCAAATATTTTTGAAAGTGTTCTTCTAATTAAACTGAAAAACATTTCCTAATAAACTTTTGACTTACTGCCAGACGTCGACGATCTTGCCATCCTTGTGCAGGTTGAGGTGCGCGTCCTGTCCGAGCGGAGGCAGCTTGTAGTACTCGGTGACCAGGGGTTGGGGCTGCTGGTCGTCCACGCCGAGCACGGCAGACGTGGCCGCGCTCAGGGGGTGCTCGCCGCTCGGGTAGTACCGCCAGGACTCGCCAGACACCTCCATCACCTCCTTGCGTCGTCTAAAACAATAGAAATAAAGGTTAGAACTTAATTCTGCAAAATAGGACTGCCCTTCCTCAAGCAGTTCATATTTGGGAATACACAAAAAAGCAGTTAGTATATAAAAGCTTCGCAACTTCGCAATCCGTAGTAGCAAAATTTTGGGAACAATGTCGAAATACTTTTTATTGCAGGTAGCTAAAATATCTTGGAATTTTATTAAAAGTTAATTTGGAACATTTCTTTTAGTGTTCTTACATACACCGGTAAAGGGAGAGTTAGATGAAGACCTCCAATTCAGGGTTTTACGGTATTCTCCAGCGACGCTGCTGTTGTTCGTGACCTTTTATAGCATCTGCGCTAAGATATAATGTGCTGAACCCTTATGGCACCAGGAACGTGGTACCATATGGATTTATTAATTGGGATTAAATTATTCATAAGTTAGAATATGATTTCTACCAATTACCAGCACCTCAAAATGCTAAAGGTGATTGATGTACAGTACAGACATAAACAGCGGTACCCAGTCACCCTGGTCACAGATGTCATCATCATAAATGGGGAAAATTAATACTATAAAGTGAAGTCATGATATTTCTATTATTATTATAACCAGCATAAACTTTGCATGAGGTCGTAGATCAGTTAGAAGATAGCAATAAATAACTCTATGGTCGTGTGCGTTAGGTAAATCTTAACAGTAAAACCGTTTCAAACAATGTTGTAGCACCGGATAGTTATTCTTGAATCGTAATTATATTTCAAACGAATCGAGTCCGCTCATATATCAGTTGCTACAACAGTAGGTACTGGCATAGCATAGATTCCGAACACGACGTAGTGTTTTTCATTCAATTCGCGTCAATCGTTATACACACAAATACTAGTATCTAAAGCCTGTAGTTTTACGTCTGGGTCGAGTACAACTTATCCGAACCAGTTATTAGGCGTGACCATTTTGGTACGGATACTGACCTTTGATGGACCAAGAGCGGTTGTCTGCATAATGCGAGTCTACATGTGCTAATTGTTGCGTACTCGCAATGAGTCAGCAAGTCGAGTGGCCGGTTCGAGAGTGAAATGAGTCAGTCGTTGTGACAGGGTTCGGTCAGCGCGGGACGGTGACCGGCGGGCAGTGGCGGGCAGCAGCAGGCGTCACCCGACCACTTTATTTCGGATGGCTATGCCCGGAGTCCGACGGATGCTCGTACGTCACGCGCGGGTCGCTGGTGCCGCACAACCTGATGTAGAACAGGTCCGAACACTCGCAGAACCGGAAGGATACGAGGCAAATCCCTGCTCCCTCGCTAACCAGTTTAGGTCGTCTGACGTCACGCCCAGCGGTATCCGACGATGCAGACAAATAAATAAAAAATGTTGGAAGCACGCGTTGGACGGGTTTGACCGGATCGTAGTTCTACCTGATTCCTGTTCCTGGTCGTGTGTTGATATCACGGGAGGTCATTGTGGAACCACATAGATAATTATATCAAGTAACTGTACCGGTGCATGCAGCGCATGCGGCGCAATCTCGCAAGGGGGTGGTCGATGTAGAAGATATTAGCAATTTGCTGCTGCCCATCTCGGGAGGCGATGGTGCTGACTAGAATAATAAACTTAAATAGTCTATTATAATTCTTGAAACGCCGTTAAGAAGCTAGCAAATTTCTTGAAACCACTTAAGAACCCCTATCTTTAATGGAGCCATACTAAATTTGTATATTATTGCTAAGTAAAAGCAAATTTTCTTGTAATTTACCTTAACCATATTCTAAAACAAGTCTACGGGTGCGGTTTACGAAAGGTCGTGTTGGTGTCAAGTTCATGAAGAATAGAATGCGCGAATTGGATCAGAAAACTGGAAAAGCCAGCTTCTGGCATTTAACCAACCGAAGCGTGAGTCATTTGACGAGTTAACTGGCGTACGGGCGGAGGGGGGCGCGGGTGCACCACGTGAATGAGATTCCGGTAGGTGCGCACGTAAAAATCGTGCAACGAATCTAACAGGTTTGCTGCGGGGTCCTTGCGAGGCCACCGGGACTGGTCTAACCTGCCCTGCGCAGCCGAACCACGAATTTCCGACCGTTTCCTATCGAGTTTGCCTCGAACCTATACGCGTATACACAAGCCCGTGTTTACAGCACGACCAGACTAACGATCTTTGAGATTAAGGTTATCGCACTTTATGCAATCGGCTTAACAAAAGCGTTTGTTGACTCGCGCCTCTATAAATAATTAATTGATCGGTCTTTTGTGTCAATTGTTCGACCCATTTAAAGTTTCGCAAGTTGCCTACTCGTGTGTTTGTTTGATGTCGAGGCAGCTATTGAATGAAGCGATTAGAAAGTATCTTGCAGCTGTCACGATGCCGTGACGTACGTTGGAGCGGAACCGATGGCTCCGAGCGAAGGGTTGAAGGAGTCTCGTCTCGTACACAAACAAAGCATTCGGCACGGCCATTGAGTACACGACCGTTTCTCAGAGAACTATACCCTTGATAGGTAACCACGACATCTCATGGTACGGTTGATGAAAGTGAAATTTGAACTGAATGCCGACGTTAAGGTTCTTCAGTGCGAGCAAAATGTAGGTCTGTACCAACAATTTTTATTAAAGAAAGAACTTTAACCGCAAGTTTGCTCAACAACCGAAGTATGGTAGGTATAAAAAATGCGGATTTGAGCCCGAGTGGGTTTCACAGTGCATAAGATCGAATTATCTGAGATTCAGAGCGCGTGCAGTGGAGTGATCGGTCGGCGGCGGCGGTGAGTTTCGAAAGGCTCGTCCACGTCCGGTGTCGCGTCCAGCTATCGATCATTCGGTTCGTTAATAAATAACACGTTGGCGTCGCTCGCCGCTTATCTCCGCGGCCCGGCCATGTGGAAAAATTTGGTGTAGGTGTCGTAACGAAGCGGTATGTCGCGTAGAGCTGCGTGTGCGCCGCCGCCCGCCGAGCTTACGCTACGGTCGTTGCCATGCGCCTTCATTTCCAATCTCTAATTAAAAACAAACGTGCCGACTCCAACTATGTACAGATAACTAATTTAATTACTACTCAGATGATGCTTCAAGTCCATTAGAAATGTGCATCTCAATAGGTAAGCATTCATCGATAATAGCCTTACGGTACCGTAATGCTCTGTGAGAGAAAATCGTACCTAGGATACCTTTGACCTCACCTAAATACTAAATGGCCTCACGTAGTAGCGTATACATGTAAAGGTTTGAATAATAACTGCGCAAGAAGACTAAATCGTGTGTTTCTCGAGCTGCGTTCTGGCTGGGCTGCTAGACAGGTGCGAGGTGGTCGGTGGTCGGTGTTCGCAGACCGGCCACGCCGGCCGCCGGCCCGGCCAGCCCCGGCCGCTGTCCGCTGCAAGGGAAAGTGCAGGGTGCGGCTAAATCCACGCATGTTTTATCATCGTTGATAAGAGAAACTAGTATCGATCGCCACCAACAACTCATTACGCCGAGTAGACATTAAACCATCTACGCTTAAACGCCTGTTATTTTTCTCACCGGATACCATATACATAACACGGTAATAATCCTAAAATTGCTATCGCAAAAGCCGTATAAACACTATGTTTATGTCATATAGAAACGACACGTTTGCAATTAAGGTAATGAGATGGGGTAGCTGGGCTATGAAACTTAAAGGAAATAATATTTACCTATGTTTTCCATATTTGGTATGGACAAGATACCTACCTATCTATCGAATAACCCTCTGAGTGAAAGTAGGTAAAGTAGATAAAGGCGAAGCTTAAACTATTAATGTAACGGGTAAATACAGATGCATAGATATAGTGTCGTCGCGTTAAAACAAATGAACAAAACAAAAACCATTTACATTAAAGAACAGCAATAATAATTAGTATCACACGTCATAAAGGATGATTATCCGTCTTGAGCAAGAGTGAAAATGTGTCATTATTAATCGATTTTGTATTCCCACATTAAAGCTAACGATCTGCTGAGGAATGCGGCGTCACTGCATTTCGTCAATTAAAGAATTTGCAGTCTCGGATTGTGCCTGTGCGCAGACTGCGCAGCGCAGCAATGGACGCACGCTGTTATGGACACACAAAAAACATACATTCTTCATACCAGTATAAATAAATAAGGGATGAGTACAGACTGTTGCCAGCGGGCAGCAGGCAGCGGGCAATGCACAGAACGGCACAAACTAAACGAGGAGCATTTTCGACAAACCTCTTTTTGCACTCTGACGAGGAACGCATATACGATGATTCATTTACGGAGTTCTTCACAGTACGAGTATGGCTAACATTATTACTTCTGTTTTCTTGGCAGCATTATAAGTCAACAAGAAATGTTTTCTCAGAAATATGCGCCCACGCAGATTAAAGATGGAAACGCTACATGGGCACTAAATAAGTCATGTCTCCTGTCCGCGTAATAGTAGCGCTCGGGTAATCTGGAGCCGTAAGCGGCGGCAAATACCTATATAATTATAACCACTGGATTCCGAAGGTTTCAATTAATTTGCACTAAACCAGAGAGCATGCACTTAATAACTCGGTATCCGTATCGACAATATCTCTTGAAAATGTCCGAGTTGAGCCGTTTAAATACTTTTGCGACGCTCACGATTCATAAATAAAAGGGGTGTTACTCATACTTCGATGTTCGATTAAGCGCCTGTTTGGGGCACTCTTCTTTATTATCTTTTACGCATGGTGTTATAAACATTGCATACACCTTTTTTGTTTATTGTTTATGGTGTAATATAAAGTATTGAACGCATAACGGTTTTTACGCCTCGCGGTGTTAAACATTTATTGAAGCGATTCAAATACCGGGTACAAGTAATAATATATAGGATTGGTACAGTAAGAAAATGACAAAAAGATTTTTATTTTTAAACGTCTCTACATCGGGCTCGTTAAGGATTTTTGGAATTGACATTTGACATGGATGTAAAATACGATAAAAGGTCCTTATTATATCTTTTTTCTAATAAAACCGTTGGCTGACCGTTGAGTGACAGGCTGGCTGGCTGGCTCAATGAACGCGTTAAATGTGAACTCGCGTTTATGTGGAGTGGTCTTTGTATTGTGGTCGGGCTTCGAGCCTTGAGCGCGGCTGCACGGGGGACAAGCGCGCGCAACGGGTGACAACTATGACTCCTCTTTATATCACAACCTTTTCTTTCATTATGACACTAGTATTCTTTTACACTAGATTTGCGTAAAATTTATATACAGGTATGGTACATGGGCTTTTAACCATCTTTACAGTTTTAAACGCCTAAGGGCATACACACCCAAAACGAAAAACGCATAACGTTTTCCCAGTAAAGTTTGGAACATAAACATAATTAAACTGAATAAGATGGAAAGTTTACTAAAATTTATAATTTAATTATATAAAACAGAAGTAATCAAATGCGTTCATCCATGGACAAATCACAGTTTAATAAACCCACATGACAATGTGATCAACTTGTGATTGTACCGTTATCTTTCAGCGGTGAGGGGAAGTGCGGAAACGGAGACGACGCCGAAGGTCGACAGCTTCTGGCAGCCGTCAGACTGGCGGTTACTCCAACAGACAAAACAAACAAAACACACAAAAAAAATCTAGCAAAGATCAGTTAGTAACCATCAGATAATCTCCAACAATATAAACATAATAAGCAACAGGTAATTTATAAAACGCTATGAGACTCTTTTAACTCTAAATGTTATCTTCTTTCAGATCTACAAATCAATCTTGAATGGTCTCACAAAAATTATTACACTAATCGTCTTAACGGCGGATCTCTGAACAAGTGTTTCGGTTTCACCACAAATCAAAATGAAATATCTGATCGATGTTTCTCGCATTAAGCTCTACTAGAGCTCTTGTAAAGTGTCTTATTAGAAGAGTTACGAGTTTAGAAATAAGATCGCCCGCGGCGCTTTACACTAAACCCAGTATAAATGCATCATTTCCGTTTTGTCCACTTTCCTAATTCGGCCGGCCGTGTGTGGTCCCTGTCCGTCCAGCAGGCGTTACCTAATAGCTTATTATAACCTCTCGAATAAATCAGACACATGAATATTATAACTGCCGTTCATGATGTAATTGTAAACTAATATTTTTAGGGTATCACTTCCTCCCATCCTACATGAGTTATGATTGTATAGAAACCAGCGTGACTCTACATTGAAGCTTTAGAAATGTGAGCGCTGTATAAGTTTGGTAACACAGTGTGATGTTGTCAGCATCGTATCGAAGGACCGGCTCGGTTCGGCTGATTAAAGCACGCACGTTTCAATGGAAATGTTAATGTACTCAATTGTGTGCTAAACGCGATACCTACTTAAATGGATTGAACAAAGACGAAGCACTATAAATTTTATATGGCACAAATAAAAAAGTTATAATAGCGCTGTATGAATTTGCGATTCTTTGTAGTGGGAATAGTAAAAACTTGTGAGAGCGGGTTTTCGTAGGGATTCCGCGGTTGTGAGTAAATGAGCATGAAGGTATAAATTAGGAGCGATGTCGCCCGCACGGTCGTGGCGATGCGCGCGCGCATTGTGCCGTGCGAATTGAAACAGGTTGCGGCTGGCAGGTATCTATACCGAGTGATTTACGCCCGATTATGTTGTACTTCTGCGACTATAATTAAATCGCGGAGCTATTATACCCGAAAGATCTGCGACACTGCCCACGGAAATGAACCGCGTTGATTTAGTGTGCTCAGCTGTGTTATCGCATTGTTCCACCAGGAATCGCGGACAAACGGTGGGGCAATTGAAGGAACGCAGACATTAAGCAACCGCCGGGATTAATTTGTAGCAAAACGATAAGGAAATCGCTAGAACAATCTGGCGTTAATACAACTAAATCTTGCGACAAAATACTTCCTTCGCTTTGGAATGCGAGTACCGCTACGTAAACAAATTCATTCGCCAGTGCCTAATACGAAAAACCGTTCTAACAACATAACTTATTAACCGAGTCAATAAGCTGGTGAAAATTTGTGGTATTAATGTGATTTATAGATAATAGCTTTTGAGAAACAGTTAACCGTCGGTTATACGACTTAAAATGATGTGTTTTGCGTGGAAACGTGGAGGTGCGCGCATCGTAGCGGGACGAACAGGGACGCGGCAGGCTGCGCGATCGCAGACCACGCTGCCTTTTTAATGGTACAAAAATCGCGAACAACTCGTCAACAAGCTGACAATTGTGAGAACGCGATCAATTATCCTGTGCAAATAGTAATTGTCAACAATAAATAAAATATGAATTAACTGTGCAGGAACGTTTTCATTATCGGTAGGCCGTTAAAATAGCATGTCAATCATTTTACAGAGCAATCAGCGGCCGGCGATGGCACATGGCAGGGCGGGAGATAAGCTTTTAATTACCTCCGACGCCTATTTACATATTGTAGGAGATACGGAGGGATATCTCGCAATTAGGGGCGTATGCTTCTTCCTTTTACGCCCGGCGCTGGTGTGTTTGTTGGATTGGATAACATCAGTTTGACGGAAAGATTAAATGCTCTCATGAGGGAAATTTGCAATATGTGCTGCGCATTGGCTATTTACATTTTATAAAATATGTATTTAGCAATATTGATAAGTACTACAGCAGTATTACGGTACGAAGGTAATTAATAAATGTGTCGTCTACTGGATACAATTTGCATTTTAAACATAATATGCAAATTTATAACTAAAGAGGCATGAAAATATTGTATTTACCTTATATATTTTGTTACAGTATGTAATTTAATTCTAAGTAATAAATAAGCAGTTATGTCCTCATGAATTCCAAGCTAACCACAGGGCTTGGCAGAACAATTGTTTCGAAGGTGAAACTGAGTTTATAAGTAGTGTCGCGGTGGTAGAGCGCGGTGATAATGGCGTTAACCATTCACTGAGTGCTCTAGGATTTAAGTCCAAGCAAGAGTGGGCACGGGTTCTTCCACTGTGCTCCACAAATTTATCACTATTCCACTTTGCTCCAAACATATATTGTTTGTTTCCTTTTTAATATTACTTATTAAATAATCGACTCATTCCATACGAAAACCCTCTTTTGCTAACTCAGCGCAAACATATTTTTAAGATCGATGGTTTTACGAGCGTCGTGGAACTACTCGACCGCAGCCGCAGGACGCGGCTGTAGGAAACATATAATGCGCCAAATCGGCGCCTGCTAATTGCGGAGGTCGATAATTTACGAGCAGCCTGAATACCGGCGCTCCGCCGCCGCCGCCCCGCCACCCGCCGTCGCCCGGCTCTAATGCCCACCGCCCTAGACGAATTGCTACATTACTCAATTTGCATACAGTTCATAAGACTTCCGTTTAGTAAGTAATACCTAAGTAAGTAGATACATCCCTGATGATGATAAAATATTGCTGACACACATAAAACAAGCACTATGTATAATATGCATAATATAACAGCACATGTATAATATAATCAGAATCCTAGACAAGAGTCAATGATACAACATAAAGACAGCCTGCCCGTCTATCAAAATAATTATGCAATCACGCCTTCATCATTTATCATCTAATATAAATAAAATTGCCGTTCGCGTCGAGACAAGACAGTAGTTATTTGCAGAAAACTGAGACATGGGCCGATGATTGGACGATTAAATCTCTCATTATTGGGATGCGAAGCCATCTTGGTTTTTTTGCGGGAACATAATTTTATAGTTAATTTACGTGCGATAGAGTAAAGCGGCGGGCGGGGCGGGACGCGACCGCGCGCTATCTAAATGCAAATCGGATAGTTCGGTGGATGTCCACGATAAATCAGCCCGTGGCCCGCACCGTTAGCCGCGCGGCCGCACCGCATCGCCGCTCCGCCACTCCGCCACACCGCCGACGCCCGCACGCGGCCGCATCGCGCCCGTCTCGTTGACGCGAGGACTTACTATAAACATACGAGTATGACTTGAAACATACGAGTATGCCTCAGATATCTAAAAGTAAACAATGAAGTTTGTCGGTATACTTACTAGACTGCGAATACATATAGTCTTAACAAAACCCACTGGAATTTTAAGCGTTGAGCTTTTCCTCGTTAATATTACCGTAATTTACATCAGAAAAACATAAAATTATCCACTAGCTAGAAACGTCAACACTGTCGTGGTGACACAAACTTGAGGCCGGCAGTTTACAACACATTACCGCATTTACAATTCCAATTCGAAAAAACCATAACTTTGCCGTTCCGAAAAGGGCTTTGTCAGGTTAACCTACGTCGCAATTTGTAACAATTTGCATTTCATTAAGTTTCATGTTGTCACAGGTGATTACATCTCATATTCTGAAATGAATATCCCAGAATAGTTACGTAGGTAGGTTCGCAATTGGAAGCCCCATTATCTTGAAACGGTAGCGTGTTAATCGAATCGATTGTTATTGAGTTGAGCTTAGTTACAAAGTTGCTGCTATATTGTAGAAACCGAATAGGAGCCTTTAATCTGAAATTGATACGCAGTAGCGCTGTAGAGTTTAACAATCCGAAGATCTATAGGTTGTGTCCATTTAGTGTTTACTTTTACTCTGCAGCAATCCCATTAATAGCAAAAGTAATGGTGACAAGAGAGTTATGCGCTCGTAAGGGCCTTGAAACGGAGCCGGTGCGCAGGCGCATGCGGCGGTTAAGGAAACGCAATCCCTCCAATCATTTATCATTTGTGTACTACAGGCGAACTGACACCGGCTGCAGACTGCTAAGTGCTAATAAGTAACGACTCGGAAACATGGAATAAAATCTAAGTGCCCAACAGTAATCGTATTGGCAGCCGTGCACTTTTGAAATCACCGGGTTTCTCGGCCGTTCTTATGAGAATAAATCAAATCCTTGACAGAAATGCACGTTATGCATATCTCACTCATTTATTAAACCTGCTGTCCTTTGAACTGTACCTGCAAATTAAATCGGTAGCTCGATGTTCAATATTTATTCATAAGTTGTGCGTTTGATAGAGGCAATTGTTTATAACAAGTAGTAATGATGGCCAGCAGCAGGCGCGCGATGCAATTAGCAGAACAGTTTTACTGGTGAAATAATAAAAGCCTCGCATAGCGGGAGCTGCTGGCTACATGACTAGCGACACATAATTGTCGCCTGATCACCACGTCCAATCCAACTTCATAACCGTTTTTATTGACCAGTCCTACTGGTTGGAATCTAATTAGATTAGCTCGACTCAGCTCTCCACTTTAAAAATTATCTCGATCGAATCGAACGGAAATGTCTCTGTAATAAAATTGTTTTCTGTTACACTTTTTTTCCATCTTCCGTTCTCATTTGCGGCATTTAGTTTTTACGACGTCATTGAACACATAAACATGGGTGTGTTATAGCTCGAGTGACGCTGGTCGATGTTGGTCGGAGGTGGCCGGTGCTGGCTGGTCCCTGGCCATCCTACGTTTATTGCCATCATCGTGGAATTTTCCATACTGCACTGGAAGCGAAAGAAAAACATAGAATGTGCCAGCTGCATTTTCTCCCGGGCATGCTGTAAAAACCAGCTAAGGGATCCGAGGGTTTTAGCATATTGCAATTTAGGCGATAGACTGACAACCGGTCAATACAACAATATACCTACAAATCTATCTTAAATAACCCTCAAAACTTTGTCAGACGTGACAGAACGACCTTTGTTTAGGTCGTTTACGCTCTGCCTACCCTATCAGGGATAAAGGCGTGATTATATGTATGTATGTGGAGTTTTCCTTTTCTCGCCTTTCTAAGTACGCAAAAAGCGGAAACTAGATTTCCTAGAATGCAAAAGAAAACACCGAAGCTCGTACGAGTATAGTTTATGACTCTTGTTTATTATGATGTCAACTTGAACAGTTAACAAATTATTTTCTCTGGGCTGATACTGGTACCAATCAAAATGCGAATATCGTTATAAGTTAGCGTGTAATATAGGTTGAGTGTTCGTTAATGGATCTATACATTTATTTACATCTCAATTCAGCCAATTATAAATATTCATTCGCTACCAGCTTTATCTTAGTCGATAATGGTGTAAATGATACGCGTATAAAATGAAATACCTATCATTTTAACGTTTATTTATTCCATGTCATTTCCGCCCCTTAACCTCGACCGAAATGAAGTGTAACTACTCGCCTCGTTCAGTGATTTTAATTATCATTAATCGTAATTATAAAGTGACAATCTAGCTTCCATTCTCTTATAAAATGTCATAGATTAGGAACTAATGTTTCTATCCAACAACCCAACTTACAAAAGGTAATCTTGTACATGCATATAATTACGCCTTTATCCCTTTTACGAGGAGTTTGACGCTCTGCCTACCCCGTAAGGGATAAAGGCGTGATTTTATGTATGTATGTTATCCCTAATGGGTTAGTCTGAGCGTAAACGACCTTAACAAACGTCGTTCCGCCACATCCGACAAAGTATTGAGAATTATTTAAGATAGATTTGTAGTGAAAAGTTGTCGGCCTATCGCCCAAATTGCAATATACAAAAACCCTCGGGTCCCTTAGGTGGATTTTACAGCATGCCCGGGAGGAAATATAGCTGGCACATCCATTTTTTTTTCTTTCGCTCCCAGTTTGGCATGGTAGAATCTTGTAATATCACTACATAGTATAAAACAAAGTCGCTTTCTCTGTCCCTATATCCCTATGTATGCTTAGATCTTTAAAACTACGCAACGGACTTTGATGCAGTTTCTTTTAATAGATAAAGTGATTTAAGATAAAGGTTTATATGTATAATACATGCATAATATAGTAGAGATACACTGATAATTTCCGTGCGAAGCCGGGGCGGGTCGCTAGTGACACAATATTTTATATTTGTAAAGTTCCTCACAAAACCCTAATAATATGTGTATGGTTGATTAATATTCTATAGAGTAGAACTTACTTAAGATATAGTTTTAAGTACGGCCATCATCAAGATAATGCAAAATAAATATTAATTAAGACCTTACAGTTTTGCAAGGGAAATTTTGATTGAAGCGATTTTCATCGTGGTTAAATATGGAGGACTCATGAAAGAGATGCAATTTTATGTAGATACAGACACTTAGTGGGCACAATTATGCAAATACGCTGCGTCGATTATTGGCTAGTAACCACCGACTAGTTACGGGAATTTATCGCGGTACTACGTCCCTGCTGTATCTGTGTCCCCGAGAACCTAGGACCGACGAGCCTCAGCTATATCGGTCCCACCTGTGGATCCCCATCGTCGTTATATCTTCGAGCTGTAACTTGCTTCATTGAACTTACACTTGTTACAAACACTTCAAACTAAAGCAGCAACGGATGACGTGCAATATAAAAAGCTCAAGTTGAAAGCGCACAAGTGCGTATAGGACGATAGGGTCTTTAGCCTTGGCTCAAAATAACCACGTTCTATGAAAACACAAATTTACCTTAACATAAACCGAAACGACGTAATACTCTCTGCCTACGTGCATACAAATTAGTTTTTAAAATTTAATAACTTCCCCTAACATACCTGATTTTAATAAAGAAATACAGGTAACCACTATTATTAACAACTGTTTTATCGAAAATAGTAATTGGGTTTGGATAGAAGCTACAATAATGGTCAATAATATGGTATGATTTTTTATGGTTTTGAATTTATTTGCCTAAATAGTTTTTTTTTAAGGCAACCAATTGCTTTCCGGCTACCATAAAATGCTTGTTGAACAGTATTTTTTTTAAGATTCGAGAGAATTTATTTTATTGATATGTGATAAACAAATGATAGCTCTCTTTTACGCACCTACAAATAAGAACACTTAAATTTAGTCTTATTTATTTGTTCATAATTGCATAAAACTATATGAAAAAATTAAACACAAATAGGTAAGTACACACAGGTTCGAAAATTTACTGTTTAAAAGTATAACTATAACAAAAATCAAAAAGGCAATACTAGTTAGTATCTTTCTTGCATTTATTTACTTTTATACCTTTTAAATAAAGAACGCATATCGTTTGTTTTGTTTATAAACATAGGGATTAAATATCGAGCGTCGTAGCAAGTAATACCTATTAGAATCATATAATATCGTATTAGAGTTAGTGTCCAATACGGTATGTGAAATCGATAAAGTTTAATTACTTCCATTAAGCTTATAGAGTTAAAACTCGCGCGACAGTAGGCACTCGACTCATATAAGTGTGCCTTCAATAAGATTTCAACTAGCGATACCAAGCAATAAAATAAGTAATAAAATCGACCGTAAATGCTAAAATATAGGTATGAACAAGTGTTATCTATGCAATAGGCAGATCTGTAGTTTGCTCACAGAAGCTGCATCGAGTAAAAATAAGCAATTTTATTATTATAGAGTGATACTTGATTTGACTACATGAAAGAATGAACTGCTATCAAAGCCAGTATCCTTGCTCGAGATTTTTGTGTAATAATACTCAGTCGTGATCTGAAACAGTAAAAACAGCGCATGCGCGGCAGGCGGGGCACGCACGCACTTGGCCGTTTCCGTGGGAGAACTCTCCACCGCAAGGCTATATACATAATAATTTTTCACCAAAACTCTTTGTATAAGCAATTATAAGTGCATTTTGTCGGTGTGTCTGTCATTAACTTAAACGTACGATGTTATTTTAAGGGCCGTAATGGCCGCAGCAGCGAGGCTGTGCTGTTTTTTGCGAGCGCTCACGAAAAGCTATGCATTTAAACGCTTGAATTATGAAATTACAGTATTGAGTGTAAACAAGGGCCGGTGGGGGGCGTCACTTCAGCCGGGGAAAAACTGAGACCGTTCAATACCAAACATGTACAATTTTTTGTAGTCCCGAAATAAATACAGTGTTATTTTTATTATGATTACAGCGTCTAAAAAAATCTATTTTTTTATAAAGATACTGAAAATAATAGAATAATTAACCGAAGAACAATTAGTTTAGGAAAATCTAGAAAGAAATAAAAAACCCTATAAAATATATATTTAGATCGCGTTGAACTCTTTTGTTCTAGCAATTAATAACCTGTCGTCGGCGTAACGAACTGGCGCGCCACCATCGCGGCATCGCTGCCACGCTGATATCACAATATTGACACAATATAAACGAGCCTCCATTGTCTCAGCGTCAAGTATACTCTTACCTATTGCTGTTTGCGGCCACATCCTAATACGCTACGTAAGCTCGACACCCAGAAACAAAAGCTGGCTATAGATCAAATCGCTGTATTGATTCACAAAGCGTAAATTCATTCTGTTATGACAGGCGAGCATAAATTGTCGGCTGGAGATCCCTCGGATGCTGCGAGACAATGCCCCGACCTACCTGCAGTACAGTACGCAGCCCACCTCCGTGGACACCGGGCAAAAGGGTGCACCAAAGAAAGGGGTTGCGAAATATTCTATTTAATTATAGGGGAGACATAATGGTCAAGTGTACATTCACCGTGTGAACTCATCGAAGGCGCGGGTATCTATGCTTTATTGAGACAGAATAAATTACCGGCGCCTCAACTTCACTGCGCTCGAGTTTAATCGAGTCGAGTTTATTTTTTCTCAATTACTGTGGCAAACTTGTCACTCTCAATATTATATTAAGCCCATGTCATTAATGTAATGTAATAAAACACCTGCGAGTGACCGCAAAATTACAGGCTCCCGGCGCAGCGGGCTAGCGGGCTAGGTATAGTCGCGGCGCAGGCGCACAATACGCGCAGCCCTCGCGCTCTATAACTGATTGCCAAATTACAGGGTAAAGTGTCATAAGTACCGGTTATGTCGGCGCCACGGAGAATGTTTATTCATTTATTGTTGTTTACCGCAACTGTGATAGTATCTAACGCGGGAAACACGCAGGAACGCGGGATCGCTACTGCGATAATTACACCTAATAAACACCACCGTTTAGTTCGCGGATACGCTCAAATTACAACGACTCAAAAACTGTACAGAGGATTATTGAGTCTTTAGTTCTTAACTATAAAATTTTACTAAAGACACGTGATTATTGGTGAAGGATGAGTACCTACTCGAGGACAAAGGCGGGATACCGTAATTAAAATTGAAATTATAGAGACAACTATTTATAAATTAAATTACAAATAAATATAATGCATTACGAGTGAATGCGAGGAATCCAATACGCACACCAGGCTGGCGAGAACATAATTATAATTTTTCCATAATGACAACATTGCACAACGCCGGTTGCACAAAAACCCTTAAGCGTTGAGAACCCCTGATAAAGGGTCGAAGTAAAAGAAACCGGCAAAAAATTAAGAATCGCCCCGATGAGCTATTATCTTGTGATGTTAAAAATAATATGGTCATGGGGTAGTGGTAATTCATGCGAGTGGCGTATTGCGTCCAGGAGCGCATTTGAATACGGGCCGGAGCCCCCGGAGCCCCGACTGAGTCCCTGCGCCGGACTTCACACGCCGTAGCGCCTCCTGGCGGCTCAGCGAGGTACCAAGCGCCTCGGCGACCCCTTACGGCCGCTCGACACCGCACAATACACACATACTACGAGTGATGCTACTTGAGCCTGTCAGACATCGCTGTCTAATTAATTTGACTTTCCACGTGACATTAACTTGATAGTTAAAAAACTACTTTTATCCAACAAGGTTTTCTTAGGATTAATAATAACGTCAACTATACAATGTACCGGACCAAAACTTATTGAATCAAAATTACTGCATAAATCACTTATATGATTTACGATCAAAGTAAAGAGTTATTTTTAAGTATAGTGCTCGCAAGAATTAGATTGAATTCCATTATTTAAGGGTTAATAGGATAGAATAGAATAATTAATTTTTAGAAAACATAGATCCAATTTAATGCAATATTCATAATTAAAATTCCAAAATAAAAAACTTGCCTTATTTCTTACTAAATTGGATCTAATAATATTTATGTTACATACCTAACGCCCTACAGGCGAAAAAAACATCACATTTACATCATCAAAAATACTCAAGTGTCCAATATGAGCTACTTGTACTGCACAGTAACAAGAAATCACATCACTTATATGAATACACAAGTGTCAAGAGTGTCGAGGCGCGCTATTTGATGGACGAGCGAGCATTGTTCGGCGCAGGCGATTGTGATTGCTAATATAAAACGTGATTATTATTACTGTATTATACTTTACACACAAATTGACGACTAATTTCGGTAAACGAATCGAATGAATAGTCCAGAATGTAGCTAATGAGACCAGTGTTTACGTTGAACTATGAATCGCAATATTATAGAGGAATATAACGTAAAATATTTTAATTACTTATGCAACAACATAAATAATTTAAAAAACAGTTTCAGAGAATCCATTCTGTATATAATGAAATGATTGGCAAATGGATCGAGAATTTATACTGTATTTTTATACTTCCCTAAACACTATACCACCCCGTACTAAACAGACATCACATCATTATCATAAAATTTAACACTTATCTAAACAAATTAAATTTGACATTGCTTACATAAAATTAATCCGTATGACTTCAATTTAATGTAAAAAACTCTAGAAATATTATATCCGAAGACCGTCTATACATAAAAGAGTTCTGAATCTGAGGCATTTTGTTTGTCCTCTCGCGTATGCGGAACTGGTCAACGAATTGGAAAGTACCAGCAAGCGTTTTTGAAATAAAATGTCCCATTTATTTACCATATAAAAACTTACGTATTAGCACCAGTTAGCCATGTAATGTAAGACCGAATGGCGGCGGGAAATAAAAAATCAATTAATATAACGTTCCTAATTTTACGACTTCCTATTCTACCTATAGTTGTTTACTGCCGTTAATTGATCGACGACCCTGTATACCTATAGCTAGCTAGCTATATAGCTAAACTGTCTGTGTATGAGTAATCAAACCGTGGCTCTGTCAGCAGCGCAAGCGCACGGTATATAAAATATACGCTCGCCGAAGCTTTGCTCTCATGCCGACCTGTCGTGTTTGGGAATTGAAACTAATTTAGAAAAGTTAACAGAACGCAATAAATTTCAAATTCCGAGCCGTTATACTCGACGTTTCATCTACTATTAAGATTATCTCTAGGTGTATGGATGACGTTAAGGTTAACTTAAACTATTTTGACGAGGTTAATGCATTTTCGTGCTTAGAGTTAATTTACATTAAGTGAAAAGATATGAATGGAGCGACGTATAATGATATGAGCATATCTTGTATATTACACACAATGGTCACTACGAGCGTCCCTTGCGCAACAAAACGTAATAAAATAAATAAATATGAAATGAAACTACCTAATAATCTCCAAGAAAAGGCAGGGCGTAATAAATCCAAATATTCACCTGCCACTCAGGCTTACTCTCATTTGAATACGCCGATAATGTTGACGATTCCAACGCGTAATAAAATACGTGGAGCAACATCGCGTGTCAGTTGACATTCGTGAGTATTCAGCTTTAGCGACGGACGGCGCGGGCGCAGCGAGGGCTTTAGAAAGCGCGCACACCAATAAATACTCGTCCGATTATGATCTACGGCGCGTAGCCCGTAGCCACAATGCATCCAGTAGGTATGTATCATGCCAACCTCCTTACTTACCGGATGGTCCATCTTTACTGCGTGTGAATATGCTAGCATACATAATTAATGGTCGCTACACAGATAATATAATTAGTAGCCCCAATACGGTCAGGCATGCGTTCCAATTAGGGAACTATAAAAAATATTTTGGAGCTAACTACCCTTTACTACGAATGCAGCGCAGGCAGGTTCGCGGCTGCATTCCGCGCTGCACTCGCGCGTCATACCTAGAAAAACTTACACGGCGTGCGTGGGATTCTCGGGAGGACGCTACTAGTAAACACAAAAAGAGAGCTCTATCTTAGAACACAATGCACTCCTACATAGTTGTCTTTCATAAATGTGCCCGTTTTTAAAATACGCCTTTTATATCAAAAAGTTTCAGTACCTTCCGGCCAAAAATATTGTGTAAATAAATTATGACTTAAAAATATACCTAGTAACAATATCATTATCGAGTTGATTATTTTGGATTTAATTAAAAAAATATCAATAGCAAGGGTTTTGTCGTAGCTAAAAGTCTGCTTGCGATTTGTACGCCCGCGGGCCGCATTCCCATGAGAGCCGCGCGGCCTGCGACCAGCGGCGGCCAACGGCCAACAGATCATGCAAATTATAGATATGCCAATTTCAATATGTCCTCCAATACGTGTAGGAGGCAGCATCGCAAAATAATTCCAATGTAGGTCAGCCAAATATCAGTTCGGCCCCAAGTAATTGGATACCAAGGTAATTGTACACCATGTATAAAGCGTTTATGTTTAAGTTTACCACAGCATGTGATTACGATACATGTTCATGATTTATTCTTTATTAGTCGCAATTTAGAAAGATAAATGTTCTTAGAGTAGCGTTCATTTCTATTTTGACTCATGTGTGTCGATAACTTTCTGCAATCGCCAATTTAATGGGCTCGCGAAACATTTTTATAAAGATTGGATGAAAGGGAGCCATTTGCATGATGATTAATCGCGCTGTTTGTGACAGATATTATTTCGCTAATTTGAGCCAGTGGCTCTAAATTAAATTGGCATCAATTACAAAATTGCGATTCGCAAACGCCTACATAATATTATATTTTATGAGCGTGTGCACACATGTGCGGGGTGTGAGGTGGGGTGGGCACTCATGTGCCATGTCCGCTACTTTCACGCAGACGGCGCGCCCATATTAATTGCTCCCGTTCTTCGGCGAAGCCTTATTTATTGCTCTCGTCGGTGATTGTGAAAAGCTCCGAGTGTACATTAGTTTAAATTTTATCTCATGTATTGGATCTGACGTGTGACACACACTAGCGAAGGACGTGCGGTCACTGCGTCTGCGCTGCATGCTGCGTGTGTCCGGACCGCCCGGCGCCGGGCCCATAGCACTGCCCATAACAAATGACAAGAACTATGACATTAACTTATATCTCATTATTGTTCAATTTAGTAGCTTTAATTTGATCATATACTCAAGCTGTCTGTAATGGGCTATCAACAATGGTTTATTCAGTTTTCCTAGGTAAATAAAAAACATATTTTGCCATGGTAACAAAATCCTTAGTTACTTCTGTGTAATTGAACTTTCTAAAACAAAAAAAAACGGTTCTCTAGTTTAGCCATTAATTACTTCATTATTCTATATTTATATATCCTCTTCACGACGTTAGTTAGTCTAGTACCTACAGAAAAACATGACATCAGAAAATAATCATTGTCAATACATTAATTAAAAGCCTAAGCCATTCTTTAAAACAACACTATGGTAAGTAAACGGCGTTTCGTGAGAAAATATTCGAAAAACTTTATTTGCCGTTGTGTTCATACGGCAACACTTGGGGAGTAAATAAAAATCAATTATTAGCTAAACAAAAAAAATATGAACGTCGCACGCCGATCTCAACGTTTTTAGAGAAATAAACATTAGCTGTTTGCACAACGACCGCCGGCATAACCAATATTTGATATTCGAAAATACTATTCTAATGTATGTCGTGGGCTTGTAGGAGACACGAGTAGGTCTGCGCCCGGCATCTGGCACGTTAGCGGCTCTTTTGGTCTCTACATTAAGATTGTGCTCTTACACCTTTGGTTATGATATACCTCTACTTCACTGCAGAAACATAAAATAATATTAAATTTGAAACTAATCCTAACTTTATCGATATAGTACTGAATTATTTGAATACTAATTTATTTTGTGTGTGGTCAAATTTCTTTGACTGACATTAAGAACTTTGGTATTTGATAAACACTCTAATTCCCTGTTTAACAGAAATAGGATTTTTTTTTATGTGTGTAACGACTGCTAGGCTTCACAGTTCATGTCAATAGAGCATTCAGTTTAGTTTATCAAAGAAAATGTGGCGGAAAATTTATAAAATTTGCTTCAATGACATATATTCTCATTTTGATCCCCTACCATAAAAATATATAAAATAGCAAATTTACGTCTTTAAAACAGAATGTTCATATAAATATCTTATAAATAATAATAATAGTCTTCCCACCGATTTTCGGTGATGGCGGCCAAACTCCCGGAGATGGGCCAACTGCGCAGGACTTGTTTTTAGTGCCCAAGTGTTTGCGCTACACACAGGTGCACTCTCTATTTCTTCAATCTCTTATTCTGATGGGATAACCAAACTAGAAACAACAACACAAGGTCTTTGTCCCCCGCCGGGATTCGAACCCGAGACCTCCGGATCGAGAGCCCATGGCTCAGACCGCTAGACCACGAAGGCAGTTAAATAAATAATACTTTAGATAAAATACACCTGTTTTGCATAAAATGAGCATTCAAAATAAATAAATTCTTACATTAGCAAAAATTTGTTTTATTTATACATTAATTAAATTATTTTTAAATAAGTGTCCTTTTAGTAATAGAGATTAGATTACCCATAGTATGTAGAAAAATATAATTGTTACTTTAGATCTATATGGTCTACTTCAAAAACACAACACCTGTTATTGAAGTCCCACGAGAACGAAGTAAACAAACAATTTTATCTCTACACTTGATATCCATATTCATTAACATCTTTGAACAGCAAATTTATGTTTTATATTTGAAGTTTTGACACAGATATCTACTTCTAACATTAACATCGTTTTTTTATTTTCAAATTTTAATAAATATCTCATTAGGCAAAAAAGCGGCTACGGCTCTCATGGCCAAACTCGCAATAAAACGTGTTGACGAACATCGGCGAGACCACGCGGCTGCCACGTAACCCGGAAATTATTACCTAATTATCAAATATCCCATCTACATTGTACCTAAGCATTGTAATATTTAAATTACACGTCCGCTAGGCAGGCATTACTCTTAATAACAGCATACGCTTCCCATGATGACGGTTAGTGGCCGAAACAGTAAACACAGCAATTACCAACTCATTGTGTTCATTAGACATCAACGCGAGATTTAATTGAAACCATTTTTTTCTCTAACAGCTTTATAAACAATAATTCCGTTTCAATATTAACTGACTAGAATATAAATAATAACAATCTTTTACAAGGAAAGTTACGACTGTTTTATTGTTTCAGCATAAAATAAAAATAAAAGTTTTGAATTTACATCTCAACTAATTAATAATGCTAGTGACTACAGGTTGCAATTACGGCTCGAAATTGTTTAATTGATACGATTACAATGATCTTAAAACTCGTATGCAAGTTCTGATGTCATAAGTGATTCAATAAGTTTTCGGGTAAGTAGTCAAGAAGAACAGGTCAATCGAAAATACCTGAGGAACGGGTCGAGATCGAGAACTGGTCTGCGAGGGGCGATGAGCTGGTTAGTGGGCAACCCCGCGTCAGCGGAGGGCGCTTTGCATGATGTCAGGTACCGGTCAGTTGGGTCGTCCAATGGGGGTCACTCGTGCACAATGGGATGTCCGGTCGGGCTGGGGTGCCGGATTGGTACAGGTCGGTTCGGGCCGGGCGCGGCTCAGTCGGTGCGCGGCTGCCGGCGGTGCGGTCCGGGTGCGGCGTCGCTCGCTACTGCCCGCCGGTCGGGCCGCCGCCGGTCGGAGCCATGAGCCAGCGCCCGCTCGCCGAGACCCACGGAGAAGGGTGACATCGCGGCTCTTCCTTATTGTTTGCGATGTAAAGGGGTGCCGACCGTTAAATGCAAGACCCTTTGTATGTGTCCATTTGTCTTTCAGATGTATAAGACTTAGATATCATCGAAGCGACCATACTGTACGGCAAAGATAACGTCTCTACTATCGTATATTATTTTGTTTTATGCACGACGTTAATTTGCTTCAAACAATTCCAAGACTCAATGGTCATAATATTAAACTACCTAAGTACTCCCTAGATTTATCGATTAAGCCTAGTGGCTGAGAGATATATTGCGCCGATATCCACGAATGATACATAGAGTCTTAACAACACACTAAACTCTTTCATCTCCCTAGCCTTATCCCGTATCTCACGGGGTCGGCTTCCTAATCTAGGGGATTAAACGAGGGTACTGGTTTTTACACAGAGAGACTGCCATCTGACCTCCGCAAACCAGAAGGGAAACCAGACCCAATCCTAGATTAGGTCAGAGTTTTTAAGCCGCCAATGCTCTGATATGGCTTAACGACTAATATCTACGGTACTAAACGATATTAACCGGGACCAACGGCTTAACGTGCCTTCGGAAGCACGGAAAAAGCACCGAATAAACGTACATATGAACTTCGAAAACCGAAAAACACATTGGTACGTGGTGGGATTCGAACCACGACCTCCCGCTCAGGAGGCAGCGGCCCTATCCACTACACCATCGGGCTCTCAACACACTAAACTCTTTATGCAGACTAAATAGCGAATTTTTGAAATCGACTATTCAGGCCGCTTACCATTTAACTAATCAAAAAATAATCATAAATACTCTGTACAGCACAACTGTAATTGACAGGATTAGTTTGCAAGTTTTTATCGCAATTAAAAAAGCAAGTTTGTGTTTATACACAATAACAAAAAAACCTCACCTGAACGAACAACTTACTAAAATTAAACTGACCTTCATCTATGAGCACGCTGCGTAGATTTATGAAAATAATTAAATAGAAACAAAATTTACATTATTAAATCATGATAATGCAGCATGAGAAAAGCATAGACGATGTAAGAATTAATTAAAGTAATGGTCTGTCTGAGGAAACATAAACTGTCGGTAGTGGCCAGGTAATTAGAAGTCAAATTTGAGCGCAGCCGTGAGCAGGGTGGGGGGGCACAGGTGCGGGGCGCGACCTGCGTGCGCGCAGATAATATAAATTAATTTACCCGCAATACAACACGCCCCATAGATATTCCCAATAATGAAACTATCACTATCTTCAGTCACACCATCTTTCATTACATTAATGATGATGATGATAGATATTGCTTACTCGAGAACCGCCTCGGCTTGACTTGATTAGAAGAAAGATTACTTAAGTGGTAATGAAGACGTCTATTTGTCCTACTTACCAAAATACACAAACACTTTAGGACTTAAAGTTTAATGCCCAGCTCTACCTAAGAGCCTACTAAATTTACTAGAATGTGGTTTTTTCTAGTATATTAGAATTGATTTGTCCCTTAAAATCGAATACTCAACATTAATGATTTGTCTCTGAAAGTCTACTGCTTAACATTCAATTCAATTTTTGTATAAAATGGCTTCGACTTAACATTCATGACTTGTCCCTAAAAATCTGCAGCTGAACATCCATGATTCGTCTCTGAAAATCTACACCTGAACATTCGTTACTTGTCCCTGTAAATCTACTGGACATTCATGATATTTTCCTGAAAATCTACTGAAAGTAGCATTCATAACTTTTCCCTAAAAATCTACTGATAAAGAATAGAATAGAAGAATAGAGAAACGTTTATTCGTGAAACAATACAAAGCTCAACATACAGTAAGTAGTAGTAGTAGACTTATGTTACATAAACTGTACATGAAAACATAGTCATTATTTTTATTGAATGTTGCGATCTGTATTGCACCAGAAATGGAGCTGATTCAGCATTTGTTACAAGTTATATCTATAACCAGTAACACTGATATTCTGAAATTGTATTATTATATTCGTGATACAGAATTAAAAATATATACTATAAATACACTACAAATATTGAATATAATTTAACTATTTAATTGTTTTTTTTTTATTTTAAAGTTTTATTAATTTAGATTATTCTCTAACTCTACCTGCTCAATCGGAGGTAGTCTCTAATACCACGTACCTAGTGGATAGATATGTCTTGGCTAACAAAAACACATGCAAATGTTTTATAATATTGTATACAGGCTGCAGATGTTAACGATGGTGAAATATGTCTATAAAAGTCATGGTTATAATTATATTACAATGTAATGTGTAAAAATAAAATCACGTAGGTACGTGGCGTCAACTTGTGACGGCAACGGTTAATAAAATTTGTTAAACGTTAGTTTCAAATTAATATTGTTGGGTTTTTTACTTTAATCTATAAATATATATAGTCCGCAAAAGGATACTTAAATTTTGTCAAATTTCTAGCGTCCAATCTTAATCTAATGACATCATATCTACTTTTATAGGAATCCGCCTTAATTACTATCATATTAGATACGTTGACGTATACAAATGACAATAAATATTTTATAGCTCAATAAATCTACTCTTTCACCTGAGCAACGAGTAACTATTTCGTCTAGATTTAATTGAATAATAAAATGTAGAACACTTACGTCAATTGATAGAAACCAAATCGGCTTTAAAGATTTGCCGTCGTCAGTTTTATTATTACGGCCATTAATTTATATTGCGTTACAGATAGCAAACAGTTTAGATGTTGTATTTTTACCGTTTTACATAATTACAAAATTGTGGCTCATGTGTGTGTAGTAGTACCGGTCGGCGCGCCCACTCCCGCGCAGCTAATAAGAGAAAGAGAGTCGCGAGAGATGGATGGCCTGAGATAATGTGTCGTGTTAGATCAAGAGTAGCCAAATATCACTAACTAGTCAACTGCGCCGCTAATGGCTCACCAATAAGCCTCTTGATAGATTCATATGCCAAATTAGACACTCACATTACGAGCTTTCAGTTCCAATTGGAACACCAATAGTCCGATACTATCATTAGCAATAGACCTTTTGTATTCTGACACGTAAAAGCAATCAAATATAAATAAAAATAAAATTGTATGCAGAAAGCTTCTTATCTTAAAAATATCAGCAAACAACGTCGATTATAGATTCGTGCATATGTAAGGAACCTTCCGAGGGTATGATTGGCGTAACGAGCGCAGGTACCGATTTTGGTCAATAATCGCCATAAGTATAGTGAGTACTTTCGCGTACCGAATGCAATAATAATTTGAGGGTCCGATTTATCACATTGCTGTTCTCCGAAACAGCCGAACAGTTCTTGTGCAAGCCGTTCACGTCGTGCGCACGAAAATATCTCGAGGAGCCATGCCGAGTGCCGAGTACGCGTAATTATAGGTGGAAAAATACATGCATGGGAAGCCCGCGCAGGATGATTTTTATCTTATTATTTTACCTAACTAACCGTTCAAACCGTGCAAAAAATAAACAATCATACAACTGCGCATATCCTTTGAAATACCCCTTCGCATTAACGTTACGAAGCAGCTCCGATAGTCACACAAAAGAAGGGTCAAGCACTAACAAAGCGCTAACGTTCCTTCCCACACTGGTCATTCGAAGTACTGGTCATCGGTGGTCATCGAAAAGTTTGCTTAGAGATATTGTCTCTTTATAGAAAAAACAACCCTTTCTTACTTTTCAATGCATTGAAAGACAACGGTAAGGTGTGCAACACCCCATTGAATAGCGCAAACCGTCACAGGTCGTGAGAGTCGCGGCCCGCAGGTACCCATCGGATAAGCCACGTTATAATGTAAGGGTCGGAGAACAAAAGGCTCTTCTGAATAAAATGCGGATGACATTTGCAATTTACGAACGGATCTTAAGAGACTGAGTGAAATACGCTACATTCACCGTAGCTTCAGAATTCAGGGCCTCGTTCGAGAAACTCGTTGATGGTTTGGACTGTCTGCGTACGTGGCCAGAGTGCGCAAAAGCTCACGAGGCGAGGGTCCGCAGGGCCAGCGGTGGGGCGGAGGCGCGGGGGCGCGGGGGCGCGGGGGCGGGAGGTGCGCGAGGGCACACGTGTGCTTGCACTGCCTCTCCCGCAGCCTGGGATATCGACACTCGGAGAAAGTCGACGTGATCATGATAAGCCGCTCGCCGACGATAAATTTATGCGCCCTTTGTTTCTTTTCGACGATTTATCAAAAAACCCCCTTTGTGTCCGCGTGATGCTCTAGCCTCTTGAGCGGGAACTCATAAACAGGTCGCGCGGTCATGATATGTCCTATTGTTTACGCGAAATTTTCTCATAATATCAAATTCACATAGCGGGCAATGTTATGGTCCTGTCCGTCCGGTCGACCACGAAGGTGCGACTTTATATCCGACGCGTACCTAAAGCATAATAAGGCGCGGACTGTTATTACTGCGAGAGGGCCGTTGTAACGAGATAACCAACGGAGTAGAATAATAATAAAAACCGTAATGTATCGAGTGCCGTAAATTGCTCGTTTTGTTCACATAGGCCGCGGGCGGGACAATTTGACCCTTATCGAGAGAATAACCGACGAAAGCACCGACCTATTAACTGCACCGAGAAAAAATAATTGTTTGTGATTATGGATTGTGGATAATTGATTGTCGGCTCGGACGGGATGTCGCGAGGCGCTGGAGACCGTCCTCCGCGCGCCAAATTACCTCCAGACCCAAGCCAATAAATGAGATGTGTCAATCCACCAAGGAGACGCTATTCATGTTGCATGTTCAACATCATCTCGATGTGTTAAGAAAAAGAAATGTTAACCATTTAAAATCTTTTAGCAAACCAATAAGATATGCAATCTTCTCACAATTAGGTCTACATTATTTTGACACCTTATGTAATGGTACATGGTGTAGTACACTCATATTTTGGTTCGTACACAGCAATGTCCCACACGGTGCAGTAAATCACAACATTTGACAGCGCTGATAAATTGTCCCGATCTGCGTGCGAATAGCCCCAGCCTCCATATAAGTGCGTATTGTAAGTAAAGTACAGTTCTATCTAATACATTATTGATAATACGGGACCTGCGCTAGACGTAACATAGCACCTCGACTTTACATTTTTATCAAATAAAAACATCCTGTAACATAATATAGTACGTCATATATTCTGATACCAAATGAAATACACATTTGACATAAAATTGAAATACACTTATCAGTTTATTGGCGTTGCAAAGTTGTTTCTGTTACATTGTAAAATACTTATTTTACAATTAGGAATTCCAATCCTGATGAGTGCTAATGTGTAATGAAAACACATTCGCAACTTTCTCGTAAACAAAGTAAGTTAATGCAGTTAGGTTTAATGTCTACAGAAATCGTAAAATGCGATAGGGTCATGAATTTTTAACTAGCTTCCTAATGGAGAATATCGACGCACACACGCGTTTATGACAAAGCGATCGAAGTCAAATTATTAATTGCGTACGTCGCATGAATTTAAAAATGCATGGCATTTAAATGCCAGCTCGGTCGCCATTTTAGTTCGACGTGAGAGACTATCACCTTGAACACGACTTAAATCTGACAGCCTCGAATGTCACTCTCACTCGAACCAATTAAATTAAAATTAAAGTATCTCTAGTTTTTGTCTCGTACTTCGTCATATTCGACATTCGTCGTGATTGTTTTTTTTCGTCCCATAATAGGCGCCACGGCTTTTATGAACATGTCATTTTACAAGTAATATAAAATTTTAAAGTTAATAAAGCGAGCAGTCCACTCTAATAAAAAATTGAGTCAGTACTAATAAAAGTCAACACGCAGTGCGATATTGTCACGTTTGTAGCGAGAACCGAAAAGTAGAGTACACCTGCTGATGAAAACTACCGCTCGGTTGCATGTCCGAGTGCGGCGCAAGTGTTACGTATTGCGAAAGTTGATGTAGCGAAACAAGGCGGGCAGATCTGAAACACTTATAATATATCATATACATACATACAGTTACTGTCACGAGATTCAGAGATAAGAATTCAGAACACCTTAACCAGAAAAATGCGCGACGGCAGTGCTTCAATCATCTGTAGATCGACATCTTTTGTTTCTCAGTACCGCTAAATTACGTTTCTAGTAGCTGTGCAGCGCGTTTACGAGCCACTTTGAAGATGCTTCGGTGTGTCCGTAATGGCTATTGCAATATTATACGGTCAGATGCTCAAAGTGATATCAACATTCTCTACTGTGTAATTTTTGTCCATGAAAGATACCGTGTTCAGGGTCAAAGAAAATTGTAGAGGTACACAATGTGATGCCTAACATTTGCCGCGTATCAAACAGGCATCTAAGCTTTCTTAGAAAACGAGAAGCGTAATACCACAACAACGAGACATTCGCTCAAGCACATTGACATTTATCTGTTTGCCTAGAAATACACAAATGTATTTTTTTATAAAACTCTGCCAACAATATTTAAGTATTTAATATAAGATGAAAAATCGCGCAGTTGTTTTAAGGAGAAACCTTTAAATCGCAAAGTTCTTAGGGTAAATAATGTCCAGCTTAATGAGTATGACCCTTTTGACTGTACCTTTTTAGGACACGTCTCCGCGGCGGCGGCGGCGGCGGCTGTCGGTGATTGGAAAGCCACCGTTATTCAGTTTAAACACTCGTGCGCAGCTCTCCGGCGATCCTTATCGCGAGCTCTGTTTGAACTCAATTATTTACGACTTACCTACTCACATGACAGTTGCATTATAGAAGTTGAAGTCGTGCAATTGGTGGCTACGAATTTCAATCACTGTTGTGTCAGATACCAATCACGAGCTACCGCACTGCAGGCGAGCTGCATATCAGCATTTATTGAACCTCTGTTGCTCATTGAAGTTTCATATTTTATATCATCGTAAAAATAACTCAAGATAGATTTTTTTGAGCTCTTAGATTGAGTAAGTATTATCAGACATTCCATTCGTAAAATAAATAGCGTGAATCAATAACATTCTTATTCAATTTTTTGGTGTCTTCATTGAATTCATCATCGATATTCAGTCCGACAAAATTAATGGCGAGCGTTAAGAGCAATCACAGACGATACGATCGAGTAATAAGTGGATTGTATACAAATTACAATCGTTAGACGGGAGACGACGCCAGACAAATGTGGCGCATCTCTTTTGCAATCACAAGACTAAGTGCGGAAGCGATCAACTTTAGGCTCACTGATTAATCAATCATAAATGCTATCGTAAAAATGTGATACCTAAATGAACGCCGCGGGCAAGCAGTGAACACCGGGCGGCGTCGATGGCTTGGCTGTTGGCTACCCGTAGCACAGCATATACAATACAGGGTGTAAAAGATCGTGTACTCAAAATTTGAAGGGTTTGAACAAGTTTCACAATAAAATTATTATGGGAAATAAAAATAAACTTGGCTTTACCCTCTGATCAAATACATCAAAAGGGAACTCAAATTAATCCAATGCTTTAACATCCCATATGAATTTATTTGTAAAAGTTGTTCAATTTTGTTAACTGAGCAACCGCTTTCAGTTTTTACTACACCGTCTCTTACACCCTGTATATGTATATTCTGTGGTACAGGTAGCCAGCCAAGCCATCGACGCCACATTACACCTCCACATTGCTATAAAATTTATGGAGGCTCTATTTTGGAAGCTAATTAAAGATAGTGATAGCCGTTAGAAAAGTTCGACCGTGAGAGAGTGATAAAACTTCTAGAGGAGTAATTTGGGCAGTATACCATAATTAGTCAAAATATAAGCTCTAGTCAACATGTTTTTAATACAACTTTAATCCTGAGAGTCACAGTCTTGGAGTTGATAAAACTCGCAGATTTAGGAATGTTCGTGTTCAAATGTACATTCCTAAATCCGTGATGAAACTACACGTTAGCAAGTGTGTAAATATGGTAGAAATGTGTAATGGGGAGGGAATTTGAACGGGACTCAGCACGGCAATATTTATAGTGACCCGGTACGGTCAAGTCGCTAGTCGCTAGTCATAGTCATAGCCGGCCGACTCCGGGAGGTGGTAGTTAGCGCGACCGAGAGTTACGAGCCGCTACGTACCGCGCGACCCATTATATGAAAGGAATGCGAGAAATACCCATATTTATGAGAAATATTAGATGTATGCGCGGACTGCCGCATTATCAATTTATACGACAATCGCATTTATGAGCTACGTAAGTGCTTGAAACCCAGCCTACCTAATCGCGGGTCAAGCGTTATGTGCGATAAATATGAAAAGGAATCTGATAATCTGCCTATGTGGGTTTAATGAGCAATATTTCGTTTAATTTCATGCTCATCACCGTTTCCTCGGGAGGAAGTCGAATAATGAGCTAAGCACGACGATTATACCGCACAGGAAAGAAAGCTAATATTTACGACGTTACATTTAATTAAGAGTCGTAATTTCACAGAGATATTATGAGATTTATATCGCGAACGTTTTACATCGACCCCAAACGAATTCGTTTCTAATATATCGTCTCATTAATTACAAAGTCGCCTCGACGTGAATGAATTGCGAGGCTGATACCGAACCTACGTCTCGGAATTTAGTCACGCGATTATTCCAGGCGGACTGCAGCGCCCCGCCGACGATGCTCCGAGCCTCGATTTCTATTACATTTAAAATTTGCATATAATCGATCAACGCCCACAGCGCACTACTCGAATACGAAGCACTTGCACCGAAAACGTACTTAGTTTACATGAAAAATTCTCTGCTGTCCGATCTCGAGTAATCAAAAACTCGTCCGTACCTAATATGCAATCGTATCGAATCACTATCGAATGGTATAAATTTGTTTAATGAGGCATCTAAGTGCTTCGTTTAGTGCGTTGTAATAACCGCATCACGTTCGTTTTTCAGTGTGCGGCGGCGAACAGCGGTGACGAATGGCGACACGGCTCGGCGCTTGCTTCGCGGAGATTTATGCTCGGCGTAAATTAGCGCGAAGGGCGGACCGAGGATTAAGCAAAACGCTGCGTACTGTGGACTAGACGTTCGCGTGCGCAGGATGACCTATCGCTCCCGCGATCGCGCGATACCCGCGGCATGCGCGCGCGCAGACATCCCAACAACACGTTACAAATAGCGCCTCCCACAACGACTCACAATTGGGCTCGACTCGTGTTCACAAATTGATAACAATCGTCTAAGTTCATTCTCTTTTGAAATGTTTGAATAACAATTATTTTGCAATTTATCGCAGTACGAAATCGGGCAAGAACATACTTCGATTCATAAATTCAGCCTGGGCAGCTTTATCTTTAACTGATTAAATATCGTGATTTAACAATTCCTTCTGTTTAAGAAAGTAATAGCTGTAATTTATAAGTTTAGTTGTAATTAGCGGTAAATCTAAGCCAGATGGCGATGGCGGCATGGCAGCCGGCACGACACGACTGAAACTACCCGCCCGCGGTAATGCCCATCACTACTAACTGATCATGCTATAAATCTTAAACTAGATAAGTACAACTAATAATTGATTTTATATTGTATCAATACACCTGCACTAACAAGTCAGACCTATATCCTCTACGGGGTAGGTAGAGCGTTTAACGTCGAAAATATATAGACGGTAAATTATTTTGAAAAGAAATGTAATGGCACACATGGCAGGTTGTCAGCAAATACAATACTCTGAGACCCTCGACTTCCCCTACGAACTAGGTTAGAAAGAAAAACAGCGGGCAGATTTTACGTTATCTCTTCCTGTCTAAAAAATATCAAAATATCGGGACATTGAATAAAGACATAAAATAGAAAACAAATAGAGAAACTCTTTAGGTCAACGAGGTTATGTAGAGTCAAGTAACGATGCTCATTAAATAGTTAGCTGACTGTATAGAATATCAAGGATAAAGTGAATACATGATGGCTAGTATAGGATTTCAATAAACGGGATAGAACTGCCTCCATGGTCTTATTATCTGAGCCTTGGGCTCCCGATGAGGAGGTTGTGGGTTCGATTCCCAAAATTAATAAACATACATACATATAATCACACGCCTTCGGCAGAGCGTAAACAACCTAAACAAAGGTCATTCCGCAACATTTGACAAAGTTTTGAGGGTTATTTAAGATAGTTCTGTAGGTATATTGCTATAGTGACAGTTTGTCAACCCATCGCCTAAATTACAATATACTGAAACCCTCGGATCCCTTAGCTGGTTTTTACAGCATGCCCGGGAGGAAATGCAGCTGGCACATTCTATGTTTTTCTCTCGCTCCCAGACCAGTATAGAAGAATGTTAAAATTTGCAAATGTCACTTATGTGAGATTACAGGCTGAAGATCGTCTGTCAAGAAAATCAAAAAGGAACTTTGATAGTGGTCGTTACCCCAAACATTTTAGAGGCCTATTCGAATCTGTGTTTCTATAGGGTCCATCAGGTTATTCGTCGCAACCCAGGAATCCACACGATAAAAGAAGATGAATTGAGTAAAAGATAGTATTCTGCAAGTTTTGAGTACGAAGTGGCAGTACTACTTATTAACGGAGGGTATTTTATGAGTGCTAATTAGGCTTCTTGTAGACGGTGCGCGGGCGCAGGTCTCGGCTGAAACTAATTATTAGTTGGCGGCGGGTTTTTATCAGCCCCCGTCGGACAATGGGAACGTGACTGCACTGGCGATCGCCCGTGGCTATTATTACGCGGGGTGCGGTACAAAATGGGAACCGCTGAACATTGGCCACTGTGAGCTTTTATTTACTAACTACATATTCGAAATTCGATTTTTGAATGACTATCGGTGTTCTAAAATATTAATACAGTTTGAAAGCTTCTAAAAGCGACGACACTGTCTACTGCTTCTATTTATTAATTATTCGAAATTTAAATTATGATAGAATGGCAACGTGACTGCACTGGCGATCACCCGTGGCTATAATTACGCGAGGTGCCGTGCGGTACGAACCAAGACCCACTGAACATTGGCCACGGTGAGCTTATATTTTGTAAGCTTTTATTTACCATAAATACATACATAAAATCACGCCTTTATCCATTACGGGGTAGGCAGAGCGTTAAACGCCTCGTAAAAGGCGCTTTCGCCGCGTCTGTCAAAAATTTAGGGCAATTTTAGATTGTAATGTGTATTGCTAATGTGTAGTGACAGGTTGTCAGCCCATCGCCTAAATTACAATACACTGTAACCCTCGAGTCCCTTTTGCTGTCTTCTACAGCATGCCCGGGAGGAAGGGCAGCTGGAACATTCTATGTTTTTCTATCTCTCCCAGTCCAGCATGGAAGAATTTATTTTATTTACCAACTATTCGAAATTCAATTTTTCAATCGGTGTTCTAAAATGTTTATTCAGTTTGAAAGCTTCTGATGAAGTGACGACACAGTCACTAACTACTGCTTCTATTCCCAAAATTATTTGAAATTAAAAATTATATTGAAGTTCCGGTTGAGAAGTCAAATGAATAATCATATGGCAACCAAAGCACCAAATCAAAGCACCTGCACAACCAATCTTCGCAACCAAAGCACCAAATCCGTCAATTCAACTAAGTCTAGTAAAATGACTAACGCCAATTAATTACAAATCGAAAATCGTAGGTATATTATTTATTTACTGATTGTAGATCAAGGATAATCGCAGGAAACGGTTTACATATTTTCTTATTGGATTGGCCTCATTTTTCTGTGACTAATCTAGGAAGAACATAAGTAGTGCAATTTAGTTCAATCATTAATTTCATTTATATATACATACATACATACATATAATCACGCCTTTATCCCTAATGGGGTAGGCAGAGCGTAAACAACCTAAACAAAGGTCGTTCCGCCACGTCTGACAAAGTTTTGAGGGTTATTTAAGATATATATGTAGGTATATTGCTGTAGTGACAGGTTGTCAGCCCATCGCCTAAATTACAATATACTGAAACCCTCGGATCCCTTAGCTGACTTTTACAGCATGCCCGGGAGGAAATGCAGCTGGCACGTTCTACGTTTTTCTCTCGCTCCCAGTCCAGCATGATTTATATATCGAGATGCAAAATTATTTAATTCATAGCCATAAACATTACTAATAAATTAAGATTGAAGCATTCCACGGGGGTGTCGGGCACGTTACATTTAGTTTTTTTTTTTCAATAATACTTAATTGTTTTTTGTCATAATACACATTATAGTTCGCATTCAATAAAATAATATACCAATGTGTTAAAAAACGTAAACAAAATCCATTTTTTAAAACTACAACGAAAAAACGACGTAACGTACCCGACATTTTTGTGGAATGCCCCAGCAGCGATAAAATTGTTCCTAAGTTTTATTTTGGGAATACGCATTTTTTATTAGTAGCTTTTAATTTCAAGTTTCACCACAAGGTGTATTTGCTTTATTACAATATCATTATCAAGATCATTAATTTATGATAAAGTGTAGGGTTTAGTAGCATCAGTCACGATTATCATTTATTTTTAACTGCCTCCGTGGTCTAGTGGCTAGTGCCATGGACTCCTGATCCGGAGATCCTGGGTTCGATTCCCAGGGGGGGAATCACAAAGTTGATATTTGAGAATTTATCACTTTGTGAATTTTTCCCCAGTTTGGTTAGGACATTGCAGGCTGAATCACCTGATTGTCCGAAAAAGAAAAAGATTTCATGCTTCGGAGGGCACGTTAAGCCGTCGGTCCCGGTCGCTGTCTTTGATAGTGGTCGTTACTCAAACCATGTCAGAGGCCTGATAGTTGTGCTACTAGGTGGTTTAAAAACTCTGACACCAGGGTTCATCGGGTCGATAGACACGATACCCACTCGACAGAAGAAGATCATTTATTTTTATAAACATAAACATTTCATACAACACAGGGATTATTTCTTCATTGTTTTGATAAATTACAATGTTATTATACCTACATATAGGCAGTTTACGATAAGTTTCCGCAATTCTATAAGGAAATGTAGAGTTACAATTTTGTTTACTCCATCTTAAAAATATCACTTTAAACATGATATTTTCTTTGGAATGTTTATTAATATCAACAACATTGCAAAACAACGTCATGGCCAAATTGTGGGTCATAATGAGGATAATGATTTTGGAGCACTTTTCAAAATTATATTGTCAATTTTTTTACAGTGACATAAATTTGTTTTTGTTTATTATACCTACCTACTTGATCAATAAAACTAATAATAACATCGTGGCGGTATATTTGCAAAGAAAACCTATAATTTCGAGCAAATGTACCTACTACAGGTGTAATTTTTAACTTTATGATGTAACCGAAACAAAATAAGTATGATATCAAAAATTCAGTTTGTAAAGTTGGAAACCCCACGGCAGTGCAGCGAATAAAATACAAACAGCAAAACTCGATAAAACCGTCGTATCCACGGGTTCAAATAACGACTGTCAATAAAACGTTTATGGTAGTTTGTACTGAATGACCATAAATTGTAAAGATTAAGGTCAATAACGCGATGGATATGATGATTGCGGCGAAGAAAACGTGAACGACGCTAAAGTTCATTTCAATACTAATACCTGTGCTAATATAATCCTAGAGCCCCAATTAGCATTAACACCGAAACGTCTTATGAATGTAAGAGAGGAAAATACGTTTAATCGGAAATAACTTCTGCTTTCAAGTAGCCCGCTATACTAATAAACTTATAAAACCTTTATAACCTACAATATATAAGTATATGTAAAGTATAGTCAAATACATGCGCGAGAGTAGAGTTTAGAACTGTATAGTAGCGCCATCTAGCAGCGAAGATCGGGTTTAACAAGTGAGTGTGAACTAGTGACATCTACGCACGAAGCGGCAAACCATCTCCGCCGGAGCAGTTCCGTAGTGATGCTACGACGCGGCTACGAATCCAATACTTGCTATTTGTTTAAGTCAGTCTGTCGATTCGACGTAGAGTCAGCGAGTCCTATCGGTATTAATTATGTTTGTCACTTTTCGCAATTATATACCTTCCAATATATTGGTTTGTATTTTTTCTAGATTTTCTTATTATTATTATAATAAAAATGTATATTATTTTGCTGATAAATTGATCTCCAGTAATCATCAAAACTCTCAATAAACAAACCGCTACACGCCCAAATTCTTAAAGATACCTACATACATATAATCACGCCTTGATCCCTCATGGGGTAGGCAGAGCGTAAACGACCTAAACAAAGGTTGTTTCAGCTACGTCTGACAAAGTTTTGAAGGTTATTTAAGGTAGATTAGTAGGTATATTGCTGTAGTGACAGGTTGTCAGCCCATCGCCTAAATAATAATTTAATGAAACCCTCGGATCCCTCAGCTGGTTTTTAAAGCATGCCCGGGAGTTAACGTAGCTGGCACATTCTATGTTTTTCTCTCGCTCCCATGAGCTCCCTCGAGCATGGAAGATACCTACGTTAAAGACCGCAGATATACATCACTGGCTTTGAAGCCTACATCCCTGTTGTTACATAATCTTATCTAGATCAGTCACATTCAGATATCCAGCCTTTGGCACGTAAACGTCTAATTATCAATAACTGGCCGGAAATCGGTGTCCGATCAGAATCATGAAAAAAAATCTCTTGCACAAATAACGCGGCTCGCTACTGAGCCGGCCATTGATTGGCAGACGAAGACAAGTCTGTCGCGCTCGCGGCTTCGATGTATGCTGGCCACGTCCACTATTGTTTTAAATAAAATGCGCACCATGTATAAAAAGACGGAATTGACATGGCCCGCCTACCATCTCGTTAACTCGTGAATTTCGCTGCGCACGATCAAAAATTCCAAAGCCCTTAAAATTATTTTTTGAGAACGGCTAATTAGCACTTCCGGGAGGACTGATACTTATTTTTTTACCTAAAGCTGAAGTTTATCAGATAAATCTGACGTTAACGTCGACATTTTCTTGGATATTATAAAAAATCAGAAGTGATATTCTGTGTTGGTAGTTTTTAAATTGTAGCAATCAATTTTCATTTAAATCAAATTAAGTGGTCATTTTCGCCATAATTCTGAATCTCGCGGCAGTTTGTTACGAAAAAACCTCATTGCTCCATAGTGACTTAATAAGCTTCATACAGGCTCCATACATTATTAATGGACTCCGACAACCACACTCGGGATCAAATTGCTCTTTGCCTTTACACATGTTATTTATAATAAAAACCTTTTTAAAGTAAGATTCAGCATTTTTTGTTACTGTCGAAATAAATGTTCAGCGGAAACATGAATTTGCAATTAGGATTTGGATATTTCATTCGCTTTCTATAAAGTAATGTAGTTTAAAAGCATTCCGAAATTTTAAATATCACGCATCTTTCATGCATGACGGTTATAAAAAGACAACATATAAAAAGAGACAATTAACCGTAATTTTGTTTGTGACCAACAAAAATAAATTGTTGCATGGTTCAACAAAAAACGGACAAGGGACACGTTGGGCATTTGCCGTTAATCAGGCAGATAGACGGTCTGTGAAAGCTGTAGTGATTTTAAAGAGAAAAGTGAGGCAATTCTCATTCCGCAAATTAAATTAAAGCTCTAATTATACGGCAGTTAACGTTGAAGACTCTCAAAGTGACGTACTGTCGGCTGACGTTAAATTTCCTCTGAATTAAACCCACAGCTACCTAGCCGACAGCCATTCAACGGGAAAACACAATAACGATATTTAAGTTAATCGTATAATGTACACCTTTATCTCATAATTACACACCGTTTCAAAACTTCTGTCTCAGGGAGTTAAACATTCTGAGTACGCGTGCGTTGCAAAAGTCGCCTATTATACGTAATTATGCGGCCGCATAAACCGAGCACTTTGCTGCTCAAGCCCCAATTACACTTAGCTCTTAATATTGTTCATTATGCTAAGGAAATGACAAGATTTTGCTAGAATCCATTATCCTTATAAAGTCCCTGGCGCACATACACGCACCGCGCGATCAAAATGACAAGAACGCGCACTCAATCAGTGTTCCCATAATGGTAACTCCTCGCCGGAATCCCTTAACCGCTCGCCTCCTCGCCTTCTCGCCAGCTAATCATATTTGAATTTCAAATTAGGAGCCAATTAGATTTAATGACACTAGCCATCCGCCCTACGCTGCAAACTTTTTTATACCCTAATGTCCTTACAGTGGCAACTAGAATCGAGAATCGATCACATCAAATTATTTTCTATGATGAGTGAATAATTTGTCACCAATGAAGTATTCCAAATTGAATAATTTAATTTACCACAAAGATAAATTAGCTCTACAATATTATTATTTTTAACAGACACGCAATGCTGTACGGTGTTCTGTTTACATGACCGTATGTACATACTCGGTAACTAACGGTCCCTTTTGTCGTTTTTGATCGCTATATACGTATTACAGATGGTGCCCGCAGATCGCTATCTAACTCATAGGCTCGTATTTATAAAGCGATCTCAAGATTGAGAACAATATTAAGTATGGATGTGACAGGCCAGTTTGTACTGAAATTACATTTCTGAAACGAATTCAAACTTGCAGTCGCTCATGAGAGCTGATAACAAATACGGGCCCTTACACATTGACTGCACCATCTATTTATTTGTACTCATCCGGATCCTTAACCTTATTTTTATTTTTTTATTTTATTGATCACCAATAGAGTAAGCAACAATACAGACATAGAGGACACATACAAAAAAATTAAGCTAATTGCCACCCCAATTATAGGTGATGACGGCATGCACAGTTTTGTCACGTATAACAACTAATTAAAACAAGGGAAATTTAGTAAGTAAGTATTAACATGCAGTTTTAACAAAAAAAAAAAAGACTAGGTACATAGCAAATAGCATTTTAAATTAAAATTGATTTTTTTTAGGATTGATGAACGCCTTGTAAGTATGAATACTACCCCATCAATATCTGTGTGGCAACTAATTTCATTGTAACGTTTCATTAATCTATTTAAAGGCGAATAAAAACCTAAATTGGCCCTTGAAACATTCTCTTTTAAAAGTTTATGTTTTGCATTGCAACGTGGTATATTATAGGGCAAGTTAAAGCGCATACGATCGAGCAAATTGGGTGAATTGAAAATACCATTAACTAGTTTCCATCCACTGTCTGTCTCCTATCGGATAAAGAACACATTTTAAAATGTTCGAGACGAGCCGTGTAACTTGGAATCTTTTTCGCTAGATTGCAGCTGTCGGCCAAATGCCACAAAAACCTTTTTTGTACATTCTCCAAACGCTTGTCGTATACGTCGTAATGTAGATTCCATAAAACGCTGCAATGTTCCAGACCTGACCTCACCAGAGAGAGCATTGTAGATCGTAATTTTCGTATCTGGCTTTCGAAATATAATTGCGTTGCGTAAAACAAAACCAAGAACCTCAAAAGCATGGTTTGGAATCTTGTCAATGTGAACTGCAAATTCTCATCGAGAGTCACCCCCAAATTACGTGTAGTTACTGTTTGCTTCAAATCAACATTGTCAATTTGCTAAGATCTATGAAAATTGACTTGCGCTTTAGAAAACGTCAGTAACAGGCACTTATCGATATTTAAAGACATCCCGTTACTGTCGCACCACTCAACAAGGCGCGTAAGATCAGCTTACAACAAATTAACATCTTCCTGTGAAGCTATGCGGCGAAAAAAATCAATTCGTGGGCGAAAAGGACGCACTTACTATTAATAAAGCAATTACTTATGTCATTTATAAAAATATTGAACAACAATGGCCCAAGATGCAAACCCTTCCGATTTATATCCATTAACCATAACTCGTGATATCCTTCCGGTCAAATATGACCCAAACCAATCCAACAAACTGCCCATAATTCCGTTAACATGCAACTTTTCTAGGAGGATCACGTATACTACTCGGTCAAACGCCTTACTACATACATACATACATATAATCACGCCTTTATCCCTAATGGGGTAGGCAGAGCGTAAACGACCCAAACAAAGGTCGTTCCGCCACGTCTGACAAAGTTTTGGTTATTTAAGATAGATTTGTAAGTATATTGCTGTAGTGACAGGTTGTCAGCCCATCGCCTAAATTACAATATACTGAAACCCTCGGATCCCTTAGCTGGTTTTTACAGCATGCCCGGGAGGAAATGCAGCTGGCACATTCTATGTTTTTCTCTCGCTCCCAGGCCAGCATGGAAGAATACTAAACAAACTACAAACGCCTTACTAAAGTCTGTGTAAATGACATCTACGGAAAAACGGGAGTCAACAGAGTGGGAAACATCATCTATAAATTCTGCAAGATTTGTTGCAGTAGCCCTTATAACCACAATCTCATAAACTCTAATTTGTATCACAATCACAATGGCTTTTCACTTATGTTGTAATGGAATGTTCTTTACTTATAATTGGTATGTTTCAATTTGAACCAGACTGAAAGAATAATTTTAATATTCTTTAAAATCTTCGAGTTTTTGGAATTACTTTTAAAAATTACGTCTTAAAGTTAAAAGGACTCCCTTACAAAGTCGTTTTAAAAGACGTGTCCAACACCGGATGTTATAGTATATTGAAAACAAAGTACACCAAGTATTCTTAAAGATGGTTTTCGCAAAAGCTTTTACAATCTCGCTACATTACCTACCTAAAATATAAAACCCGCATCACATTTGCATATTCTTGTATCACGACGATTTGCGTTTGAGAGTTTGGAGTCTCTCGAATTTTTTAAGAACCTTTACGATTGGCAGTCGTGACTTTGATGAGTTCCAGAAGACAAGATATATGCTGTATATTATGAGAATGGGATTTAATTTTGCTAAATGTAGTAAATTAGCGATGTTGTGGAAACACCTGCAGAGACGTATGATGGCCGCACAGCGAACTGCCAGCGAGCTATTATTGTTATGACAAGCTCGGAACGGTAATTTGTGGTAACGGGCGTTAATCGACCTTAAATTGCTTATACATGGCAAATATATTTAAACGGTATCATATAAACTGAATGGGACGCATTATCAGCGTTTAAGTCGTCACAAGTTATAAATTGCTCCTCGGACTCATAGCTGTTTCCAAGTGCTAATCAGTTATCAGCGTGCTGTCAATTAGATTGTTTTGAAGCACTTAAGTTGAAATTCCTGTAGACTGACCAGACCGGATCACATTCACGAGAAATGCAGCGCTGCGCCAGCGCATCAGGGAATTAGTAACTGTATTACGCGGATCTTTTAAACTCGTTTAAAAACCTCACCGTCAGAGCCCGAGACATGTAATAAAAATGTAATCTTAACGTTTCGGAACGGATTTCAAAGGCTTATCTCAACTCCCTAATGACTAACAAAAAACATTTTTGGTTACTAATCCCGATACCATAGATAATTTAATATTTGTAAATCTGTCATTAATCAAAGTTCCAATGGCACTTTAATTTGAATAACATAGGTGTTAATTAAATCAGATTAAAAACCAAAAAGAATGGCAGTATTATTTATAAATTTTCCTCTAGATCTTGGATTGATGGTTGTTTTCTGTCAGTAGTGAAATGTAAGCCAAAATAACCAATGAAACTCGAGAGTTTTATGGTTAGACTTCGTAGTATCACCCCATTTACAATGTACGATCAATAAAAAATATATAGTCCCAACATAGTCCTACGTGATTCAAGTACAAATTGTCCTGGGATCGTTTAATGAGGAACATTAGCGTGAGATGCGCAGGCGCAACCCTGGACGCACATCGACGGATACCATCTGCGGCGCTCATTACAACTTTTGCCCAAGTAAGGCGTAACGGTGAGGGCCTCCCTTCATGATTTATCTTTCTCATTTGCAAAAGAATTCCGATGGACATTTTCGATCAATATTTAATCGCGTACGATTTTCGGTACTGAATCACCCGACGTCCAGCGATGGAACGACTTGATATTTTCAGCTCAATAAAAAAAAAACAAAACATGATCACACTTACAGCCCCTACTAGGATTCCCTGTATCGGGGTGCCATGGACATACACAGAAACAACTACACAGAACACCCAGACCCACAAACAGACATATAAAGTCATCATTCAAGTGTCTGCCCGGCCGGGAATCGAACCCGGGACCCTCTGCGTAGCAGGCAGGTACACTGCCAACTAGCCTGTGCGGGTCGCCAAATAAGTTCATGTTATTTTTAAAATATGATTTAATTAAACTCTAAACTATCATCGCATTTGTGTATTCGAATTAAAAGCTATTACTCACTAAATGACTGTCATTAGTCTCGCGAATTAATTTTAGCGGAGATTTTTTGTATACTTTTAAATGGGTAAACAATCTGCCGGTAAAGTCACCTTAAAATGTCAAGGATTTACTTAACGATGCAGTATCTAAACGGAAATAGTTACATTTGACTACCTCGAACGTAAATTTTAAATCTTATTTTCCAATAGCAACGCCATAAGATAAAACTATACATGATTCAAGAGCAATAAATTCTAGTGAGAAGGAAAAAGGTTTTAATTGCATGCCTAAAATAGATATCGTTTAGCATGTACCTCGAATTAACTGCATATTTTAAAGGGTGCCCAGACGCTCGAGTGAGAGTCACCACCAGAGAAAGTCCGCAACGCCCTGTTATGGCGGAATTTCTCATTCCACGGAGCCTTTTCCCCTATTACTCGTGTAAATCTGTCTCTTTGGTATTATAAATACCACCATTCAAAGTTTCTCTCAGCAAGTATTGTCGACGGCGATCGTATCGTTTATACGTGCAAATAATTTATAAAAACACATAGGTAGAAACGGATAATAAATAACTAAAGCAATAACATTTATGATCAGACTTAAGTCCAGCGACAAACGTGAACAAAGAACTCTGCATAAACCGCAGATGCCGTTTGATATTTTTATGTATGATATCACCTTCGTTATAGCACGAATTTTCCTGCCAAATAATATACAAGAGGCCACCTAAACTTAGTGATATAAATCTCTACATTGTTCTCTGTAAAATACGACAGTGTTTAAATATCTATTGAATTTCCTAAGACGTGCTATCTAAAACAGCCTCGGGAAGAAACGTTACATTTCGGGTAAGTACACACTAGACTTTGTGAAATGTTTCTTACCGTCATCTCCATAACCTTATCCCGTATCTCACGGGGTCAGCTTCCTAATCTAGGGTATTGAACGAAGATACTGGTTTTTACACAGAGTGACTGCCATCTGACCTCCGCAACCTAGGAGAGAAACCAGACCCAATCCTAGGTCAGTGTTTTCAAGCCGTGAATGCTTAGCACTGACCTCTGATATGACTTAACGACTAATATCTACGGTATTAAACGATATTAACCGTGGCTTCCGAAGCACGGAAAAAGCACCAAATAAACGTACATATGAAATTCGAAAACCGAAAAACACATTGGTACGTGGTGGGATTCGAACCACGACCTCCCGTTCAGGAGGCAGCGGCCCTATCCACTACACCATCGGGCTCTCCGCCATGTTTCTTACCAACTCTTGAAATCGAATACAAAATCACAATAGATTGCTTTAGGATGATAAAGCTCGTAGACTAACATTGTCTCTTACAGTGTGTTTTATGTGTATTGTATGATCTGAATGGAGGTATCGTGAGCTGTGTGCAGCGTGCTTTAGGAAAGCGTGGTATGGTCGCAAGCGCATCAACACGCGAGTGTGACCTCTGCGCGGCGCGCGCGGCAAGGTCACGAACGCGCGTGCGACTCAGTCGTGACCCGCTCGCTCGGTCGCGCTGGTAGGGACCCGCCCGCATCGCCACTACCACGCTAGACACAATCGCCATAGAGCTCACTATCATCTGCACTCACCGCATCCAAAGCCTCTCGCCACGATGTCTATGTATCTAATAACACCGGCGGTATTCGAGACCGCCGCTAGGGCATATCTATCGTGATTTGATACTAAGCAAATACTTAATATGTAAGCAGGTTGAGTGCTTTACATCGACATTAGTACCGAATAGCGACTCGCTGAGATCATAGACGGTTTTATTTGCAGAACTTAATCTGTATCTTGTCTTGACCTAGCATTGGAAGCGGAGATAGTTAATGTTTAGGTATGTTTATTAAACGCAAACAAAATAATGCAAATTTGTAAATTAGTCTCAGTATCGTTAATAGTTAGTGAGCAACGTTGTAAACAATAGTACAACGATGTCATTTTAATGAGAGGTAAGTGAATAGGTTTTCTTATCTTAAGTGTACCGGAACAAAAACGGATAATAAACACAATATTATTACCGAGACGCGTGTTGTTAGGTAATGTTGCGGTAAACGTCTGTAGTGGAAGTGTTCACCTCGAGCCATGAACTCTGTTACGGCGGCGGCGAGACAAGAGCGAAATTGTACACGACGCAACACGTATTTGCCTTATTCATGCGCACACGCAGCTCGAGCACGCGCGCTGAGATAATCTTCAATGTCTCGCGACGTCCCCGGCGGCGGCGGCCGGAAGTCTTCACGAATGTTACCACTATTGCAGTAGCATCAGACTATATCTCAGTGAGGTGCATAGTTAGCAAGCGGTTAGAAGTAACGGTTGATTGTCGTGTGCCTTATACGCCGGTGGTGGATGGTGGATGGCCGCGAATGGGATACATTATTCAAGGGGATCATTTACATCGCGGTGCAGCGGACGTGGCGGATTGCGACTCCTTGTATGTGCATGGCGGCGCGCAAGGCACTCGTCGCAAAAAAGCTTCCATATTGCTCCTTGAAACCTTTCGTTTTTTTTTAATGTAACCGAGGAATTCACTTAATGATCGAGGACAACAGCCATAGATTGCATTGAATTCAAAAGATAAGAAAGTTTATATGATACTGTTTGTTAATTTCAACATGCAAGTATTTATACCTATTTAAGTTGAAAAGAAACTGATATGATCCTATTGAAAAGATGTTAACTAAATAAAATATCTTTGACATACCTATCAGGAAATCTAAATCACTAGTTACTTTTCATGTTATATTGTATGTAGAAACTTGATAAAAAATATCTATAAGTTAAACAAGTCGTAAAAAGAAATCATTTTCCAAGACGTACAGGTACTAATACGATAATAACCTATAGTAACGCTACAACTGCCTGCTGGAATGTCATATCTTGTTATATATTATCTAGATTACAGCATAATGAATGTTTGCAACATTAGCACATTTAAGTATGAAATAATGTAAGTTAATATAGTATATTTTATAATTAGTTACTTGCCGCAGGTAAGTAGAGAATGATGGTATTAATTTTAATTAGGAAATTGCTACCGAATCCCCCTTTTTATGAAGATCTACACGGCAACTGCGCACAATTACCAAGGTAAATGAAGACGAACTGTGTATCTGACTTATTATCTTTCATTATGAAATCAATTAATAAAATATCGGTGTTCGAGTAGCAGGTATCGATTAAGTGGTGCAATTACGTCGGCATCCAAAACAGTGGCTGGTGAGAGGCGCGCCCTTGCGCCGGCGCAGGCAATGTCATCGCCAATTCACCCCTCCCGCCCCCCGGACTACTTGCATATGAGAGAATGTAAATATACGACAAAATAAAACCTAAATGAAGTGTTACTGTTTGTCCTTACCTACCTTTGTACCCCTAGTCCCAGAACATCTAGTCTCGACTCTGCCTATCGTATTTGGATGTTTTATTTTTCAGGTTGTGGTCATAGTGTCTATTGTTGCGTCATGAATGACTGACTATAATGAATTATATCTTATCAAATTAACAATCAAAACTCTTCAAATAAATAGTACCTATAGCATTGATAAATTATTTTGCGATATGTTTTAAACATAATACCAATATTATTTAACAAAGACAATCTTCGCGCCATCTCAAACACGATACAAGACTTATCTCTATCTCTCTATGCGACAGTGGCGTAGAGGGTTAACAGTTACGCCATATTACATTCTTAATTAACAATTGTGTGACAGATAGTCGGACAACGCAATTTATGTCATATTAATTTACACTTGGATCTCTTGGACATAAAATTCTTTTACATAGCGCTATTAGTGAAGCCATAAAAATATTTTAGAGACCACATTATGGCTCGGCTGATACATTCCCACATTTTGATAGAGATTGCCTCATACATAATACAAACTATCTCTGACATACTTAACTTAAAAATAAATGTATACTCTTTGTATTCTGTAGGCATTATTTTGTACGTATGGACATAATTTTAAAATTTTGTTTGAACAATAAGCAATAATATATGAAAAACCGAACCATAAGATACAATTTATATGAATCACCACCCACAGTCTAGCTGCGCTGTACTTACGACTTAATTACTTTATAAATTGATCTTTGACATTGCTGCAATAAATAATTATGAGAAGGTTAATTATATAAAATTTCATACACGTTCGTTGGTGGTAACGTCTTTAAATGTGAGGTACGACGAAGGTACCCAATATAAAGCCTGTAGCTTTGAACCAAGGATAATTCAGAAGAAATTAAAATACCTTTTGTGCAAACAAGTAAGATATTTTTTTCACTTATGTTTTTTTTATCGGTTATAAACATGTACACAAAGTAATACGCAATATTGAACCTTAAAAGTTCATACGCTAAATGTACAAAAAACTGTTTTCTTAATGCAGTGGCAATATAATATATATGTACGTCATAAATACCATTTCACACTTACAAATAGCTAATAACAAGCACGTTATATCTTTTCAACACTAAAAACGTGATACATAAAAACAAAATGTTTATATTTTGTGCTATGATCTTAAAATTGGTCTAAATTGTGATTATATGCGGTCGTATATTATTATAATGTCGAGCCGTATACCGAATAAAGTTAATAAAAACGTACAAACATATAAGGTAAAGCTAGCCTTGTTGACGTCTGTTGCTCTCAGTCTTACAGCTTAACCGTATCTCTGTCTTTTTCATACTAATAAGCTACAATACGAACACATGTGTCTCACACAACGATGAGGCTTGTCTGTGTGCACACGTCAATGTGATGAATAAACAGTTTCTCCGATTTTACGATTGAATGATTATAGATACCTATCTATGCAAAGTTGGTTAATGATTTTGAAATGTTTAAGTGATCTTGGGAAATGAAAGAGCCACAAACAGAAACCAAAAACGAGATTAAGTAATCGTATCAGTACTTTGTTACGCATCGGTGACCACTCATTATATAGTATTAAGGTTTTTGGTCAGAAGGCAGACAAAGCCTGTCATGTATTGTTACTTTACAGACGAAATAAATTAGCAATTCAAGTCAAATATAATTTAATTTATCAGTAGAACACTAATTCGGTAAAATCAAACCCCCATTTAACATTCTCGAACTAGCAGTGCACGTTTATTCAATACCTATTCATAAAGCATTCACAATCGATGCAAATTATATCTGCAAGTAATCTGTAATCACAAGTATTTCCAAGAACATGATTGTACAAATTGTATTGAGCGCAGTGATCAATCAGCCTCAAAACCAAAGGCTTTATTTGCGCAACGGGTGGCAAAATTACAAGACTCTACCACGTCATGGGTGCCATGTGCCATGCGTGACCAGGCAGAAATAAAGATCATAAGCCGACGGTCTGACGGAGCAATACTACACCGGATTAAAATAATTATTAAACGACTAACCATAAACAAAAGGCAAACAACGGGACAAAAATCTCCTCTCTGGCCATCCGAAACCACAAAGGAATCCCCGACCAACACAAAAAATCTCGCGTATCTCCGTGAATACTAACTTCCCTAGACTCTGTGACTTTCGTTTTCAATCGTATTTACTTATAGCATAGAATTAATTTTGAAATGGCCGAACGCGACAGCCTCACAACACGTTGCCTTACGATTCCGAACCTTGATGTAAGATAATAAAACTCTAATGGGTTTTACTCTGTGTTGTGTTGTGGGCTTGTGGCCACAAAAAAAGATGAAAGATTTAACTACTTCTGGGTATGGATGTGACCTTATCCTTACTAAGTTATGAATTCGATTGTTTACTTGAATCAAGGTCTCACTCATAGCATGACACTCATATCTGAATAGGAAACTTTATTCATGAACATTGTACGAGTAGGTTTCCCAGTTACTATGATAATTAACTTAGATAAAGATTGATAGCGTAATTTAGTATAATTATGTTATAACAAGCACTGCTACTTATTTCCTTAAAATATTAATAAAATGTGCTTCGGTACACGGTACCTTCACGTTATGATCGTGCGGTTGAGTGCAACGATTTATCAAAGTCTATTACCTATGTCATTAACCTATTACATAAACCCTTTAACTTTTATAAATCTTATAAGATACTGAAAAACATAGCGATTCTACCTATGGCATTAACCCTTTAACGCTTTAACTTTAATAAATCTTATAGGATACTGAAAAACATATCGATTCTACCTACGAGTATGTCATTAACCTGTTACATTAACCCTTAAACGCTTTAACTTTGATAAATTTTATAGGATACTGAAAAACATAGCGATTCACATAATATTTATAAGATAAGATAAGATAAGAATATACTTTATTGCACAGAAAAGACACAAGAGAAAATTAAATTAAATGAAACAAATAGTAGTACAAATTGGCGGCCTTATTGCTATGCAGCAATTTCTTCCAGGCAACCTTAGGGTACAGGAAAATAAAAAGTTGAGCTAGTGGGCTGGTATACATTTTAGGCAATATATTGTATAGGTAAGTAAATTAGCTACTTAGGTGTATTTATATAATTAATAACAATAAATAGTCATACATACATACATATTTATGTAAGTACCTACAAGTACTTGTTCCCTTTACAAAAAAATATTTGGGCACCAAACAGCTTATTACTTTAGGCATGATTGTGAGAAAAACATATCGGAATCGATCCATACTATTCTTACGTTGTAAAGAAATTTTATCCCCCGTCGAGAATTCTGTTGGACGCTCGTCGTCGTCGGTGCCTAAAGTGAAGCTGAGGCTACGCGGCGGTACGAGTGTGTGGGTGCGCCTGCGCATGTGTGCGGCGCAGCCTCCATGTGATGGGAAGTGAACCCTTTACGCGGGGAAACCGTTTTTTATTTGCACTCGGACAGCGGCATCAGGTAGAAAGGATGATCGTTAATTTTTAAAGGACACACTGAACTTTGTTTTTATACTCGCGGTCACTGTTGACTCTTACATATCTTTAGGATGTGATTTTTAAGAAACCTCAACTAAAATACCGGCCCGAACGACTTACGATACAACCGATACTTACATCGAAAGGTCAGGCTGAATGTGTAATAAAAAGAAAAAATCTTGAGGGCTGCACGAAGTCGGTTTCGAAAACAATAATAAACGTTCGCGGCAGCACGTAATCGGCAATTTGCGGAGCGGAGTATTTTACATTTTAAATAAATAAATTGTGATAAAAGTAATCTCAATCAATATGGTTTAATAAATGCGGTTACCGCGTGTAGATAGGAGGAATAGCAGCGTGCTGACGTCATCCCGGACTCTCGGCCTCGTCGTATACTGGTCGTATATCGCTACGGGAGAGCGGTGGTGAAGCTGTAGCCGCGCGCCCGTTCATGTCTTTTCCTAAGAGCTTAATGCCTCCCGCTTTCACGAGTTTGTTGACCCCATCTCCTGGCGTATTCGCACGAATTGTGCCATTCACAAGTATTTTTTTATGCCGTATGCGTTATAAGAATCATGTAAATGTAAAAACTACCTACCAATGGTAGGTATACCATCTGTAATATACATAGGTCTTAGTGATTTTTGGAAGCGCGCTACAAAAAATATACTACGACTTAGAATTTATAACAATTCGACTCAAATTTATCTTATCATTATATCCTTTGACATTTATGAATTTTGTTCTGTCTCTGCTTCATTTACCAAGTTTTGAATTATTACGACCAACGCAATACTTATGGTCGAAACGAATTTTAAATTACTAAAAATGTTAAGCGAACTCGCAACTCCATTAAAGTTTTTTCCAAAATTCAGTGTCCAAATGACATGAGGTCCCGAAAGCTAGGGCCGAACGATAAAAAATGTACGTAACTGTTATGGAGTGGAAAAAAAAGAAGTTTACCGAGGAAATAATTACATTAAATAATGATCAGGGTTCGGTTTGGTTGAGTTGGGTGATGGTAAGCTCATCTCGAGGGCAAACGGGCGGAGGGCGGAGGGCGGCGGGCAGGGGAAGGGGGCAGTAAAATAAGAGGGGCGCGGGGGCGGGAGAGAGCACAGCCTCGAAAGGGAGATTCAAGTGATAAGAGACTGCGGTGGGACTAATAAGAGTAATAAGATTCCGGGTCAAAGTTCTATAACTAAAATAAAAAAGTACCATAATCAACAAAGGCACAGGTGAAACACAACAAATGCACAAAAAATTAGAACTATTTTAAACGAAAGTTACAATATTTATTTATGTTCGCAATTGATTACATTAAAATCGTAGCATATCTAGGTATGGTGTTGAATTATAGTCATACTAACTATACTTAGACACTAAAATTTACTACTCATACCAAATCTATTTTTCAATTTTGAACTTTAGTATTCATAAAACCAAAATATGTTAAGATTTCATTTATTAATTTTCTGTAGACATACTTGCAACTTCCATCATTCAAAAACAGGATGTGTTAAAAATATTTGTGATCAGAGCTGTAATCTTCGCGCGTCGCTCATAAATTGCGGCGCGGTGCTACAAAAAGTCATCATTAAAGTGTTGGGAGCTCCAGCGCCCGCGCACCACTCCCCTTTTCGATCCTCCGGGCGCCCGGCAGAGACGAAACAAAATACGGGGTGTAAGGGACAGCGACCCGCAAACTAATAAGGTCAGTTAATGAAACTGAACAACTATAAGCAGTTTTTTTTTTCAGGAAGTGAAAATCTATATTTGCTTTTCCATACAAATTGTCTGATCAAGGTGGTCATTTTGTATGGGAAAGTAATTTTTTTCATCTCCTAATAGTTTTTCCTGGTGAACGTTGTTCAGTTTCGTTGACTGAGCAACCCCTATCAGTTTGCGGGACGCTGTCCCTCACACCTGGTATATTTTTTTACATAAACTTACTATAAAAAATCTTATCTGACTTCAATTACAAAAATAACAAAATAAGGAAAAAAATTGAGGGATAAATGACAGTAAATTTTTACCTACACCTACTTGAAATCAATCGTTGCTGAGACAAGGTACCTTCTTAATCGTTTTTTACGTGAATTTTATCCTCTTTCGTTTCTGTAGAAGTAGATGCACAATACATCGTTGGCACAAGAGATATATTTCAAATATGTCTGTCTACTGGTCTCTACCGAGAGCGGAATGGAGCTACTCCCGTCCACTTCCTAAACGATCCGACCGACTTTTTATCGGCCCTCGGCTCTCGGCCGCGGCTCGCAGGCTTTCCACCAGCCCATATCCAGCTTACTTTATTCACTTTTTATAAAACCATTCCCGTTTTATTCCCTTATCAACATTAATACCTGGCGACTGAGCTCAGAGCCTAAATGCAACATTATAATGCAGTATTTATCGTAGGTAATATTTCTGATCAGTTTTGTATCTTAACGTAATTGTATTAGAAAATTCAATTACTTATACGATCGGTCATTTCTTCACTTAGTTACAACTCATAACATTACTTATCGCATTTAGTTTCACTAAATATAAAATATATAAGACTTCTAGTAATAAATCCAACTATCGCTATGTATGGATGATGTGACAGGGTGGTTGGTAGTCACTACATAGTATAAAACAAAGTCGCTTTCTCTGTCCCTATATCCCTATGAATGCATAAATCTTTAAAACTACGCAACGGATTTTGATGTGGTTCCTTTTAATGGATAGAGTGATTCAAGAGAAAGGTTTATACATATATATATATATATATTAATATAGTAGAGAAACACTGATAATTTCCATGCGAAGCCGGAGCGGGTCGCTAGTGAGTTATAAAATCATATTTATGGTAGGAACTCTATTTAAAAGAGTCGAGAGGCGATTTATTTATACGGGTTTAAAACCGTAATATTTTACTTAGGTTATGTAAAATGACGTCATCATCATATCTAGATATGGATCATAATTAATCGTTAACATAAAACATTTATTCAAGAACTTACCTTATTTATTTCAAAGATTGATTTTTCAAAATGTAAAGAATCAAGTGTATTCTCTCGACCGATATCATTCGACACAGCGACCATCCTCTTTTTTTAAGACCATTTTCTTAATATATTCCGAGAGCAGTCGTAGAACCAGATAACATTATCTATAATTTATAGATTAGCTTGTGGATGAGCAGATTATTGTAAGTGATTTTACTTCGGAGCCGTTATTGGGCATTCGTTGGGAAGGTATCGCTATACAATGTTGTAAGCTTTTGAATGTAAAAGTATAAAAAATGTTCGAGGTTTTGTGCTCTTTTTATACCGTCGTATGAGTTTTCAAGTCGATCAATTTAATCCAATGAAACAGACATACGTGTTTGCCCCTAATGGGGTAGGCAGAGCGTAATTGACCTAAACAAAGGTCATTCCGCCACGTCTGACAAAGTTTTGAGGGTTATTTAAGATAGATTTATAGGTATATTTCTGTAGTAACAGGTTGTCAGTCCATCGCCTATACCAAAATATACAAAAACCCTCAGATCCCATAGCTGGTTTTTACAGCATGCCCAGGAGGAAATGCAACTGGCACATTCTATATTTTTCTCTCACTCCCAGTCCAGCATAGAAAAATGTCCAATGAATGCTGTCATTATTAAAATCTATCCAACAGTGACCGAGTTCAACATCCGAACAACGAAAATCAACCTCGTGTGTCCTCTGTAGAAATCGTGCCCCAAGACCGACCACTAGACCGCGGAGGCCATCTTGAATGTACTGATAAGTGACAATTTAGTAATTCAGAATGAGACACGGATCTGATGCTGTGAATAAACCCTCAAAACAGCGAATGCTTATCAGTTCCGTCACCAGCGCGGGACCGGCCCCACCTTACGATTGTTTGCCTGATGGTTAGCGCGGCCGTAATTACTTCACTTCCCACTCGTATTGTCGGCGAGTGGCGTGGTGTGGCTACCGAATGACATGTTCTTTATTGTTATCGAGACGGTGTCAAAATAAAAACACGTTTTTATACTTCAACTAGCTTTTTTCTGCGATTTTATCCACTCTTTTAATTTATTGTTAAATATTTGTCTTGTATAATATTTAATATTTTAAAAGTCTTATTATCTATAGGGCACGCATCGAAACACAAAATATATCATAAACTTCAGAGTTGTTTTGTGTGACGCTCCATCAGACAGAAAATATTATCGATTGAAATCATTTACTATCGTCTATCACACACTTATGGTATGTACGTACGCATGATAATAAATCTGACAATCTATAGTCAAGCTAATTAATTTCTCGACTAAATCTACAAAATCACAGAAAAAACCTGACATATATGAACAGTTGTTCATGTTCAGAATCAAATTACATTTTAGTCTAACCTACTTTATGAATGAAGAATGAAACATTTTCCGGAACAATTTTCTTGACAGACAGGTTTGTATTATGAATGAACGGTCGATCATACCCGAACAAACATTACTATACAATTTACTACGCGTCTACTTGACTAGTTTCTGCTTATAAAACTTGTCTAGGCCAGTAAACAAACGTAACTAAATTTACTACTGGCTGTTCTTCGTCTCTACGTACACGTAGATTGCAACGTCATGCGTCGTATGAATGACATGCACATGACAGGTTTTTGTGACTCGCCGGTAAGGTGCAATTTGCCGGCTGACTAACAAACAACTATTTTTCCTTAACCGCACGTAATGACTTTGCCACTTCCAGTAATGGCTCGAATGTTTCCCAATAAATAGATAAGTACTCGAATCGAAAATGATGTTGTGCAGACTAAAACGTCGTATGACACCTACAAGAAAATTTTCCGAAAGCAAACTTATAGGTTTAATTATAAACTTCGAAATTGAAAGGAGAGGGCTCGTTGAATGAACGATTTAGATACGATCGAAAAGCAGCAGAGGCGAGCTGCTTAAAGTGGGGTTATGACAGCGATCCATTAGAAAAGTATATGTATAGGTTGGTATAAGCGAGCGGTTGGCTACATCACACCATCGAAATGTGATCGGATGTTGGTGTAGAGGCTTGGTGCGGGCGCGCTGCGCGGACACGGCTCTCGCGGCAAGTTCAAGGTGAGCCCGTTGCTCCGCCCACACGCGCCCGCGCAGGCCGCGCAGCCGCCGCTCCTAGCACAACCGTTACTGGACCTCCGACACAACACCTCGCCTCGCTCCTGCGTCCATACAGCCTATACTAAAACTTGCTTACACAACAATCAATTGTTTCTAACCATTCAAACTGTGAGGTGCCAAGTGCCAACACGCGAACGACTTAATTAGCAGCCGTAGGTTCATTATGATTACGGTCATGAAGTTACTAACTGTCGATGAATAATTTAACAAACAATAAAATGAGTATTTAAGATAAAGAAGTCGTAAGATATAATAAATTTACCCTACCAACATTCGTCGTATATGAAAGAATTTAAATTAGCGATCTATAGATTGCCTGATTTCTCTCTCCTTTAGTTTTATATAATAAAATAATAATAACTTTTGAAGTTGGAAATTCCCATCGTATCGTATCTCACCAATGAGACTATGGAGCCACCTGGCAACGTGATATTTAAGCATCATCTCATAAATCACGAAGCAATAAAATCCGCTGGAATTTCGTAATCCTCTAGACGAAAATCGTTAAATTATTCTGATATCATTTTATACGGATGTCACGGATGACCTTCGCGTTATTACCTATCTATTTAAAACTAAAACATATTTTAGAGAAAAAAAAATACGCCGTTGAAAACTTACCTGGGTATAGTGATGACCTGGCCCAGCTCGTCGACGACGTGGTCGGCCAGCACGAGCACGGTGCCCTGGCCAGCGCCGCCCACCACCACCGACACGCCGCCGTCCACCAGCTGCCCGCCGCTCGCCACCAACTGCCCGTCCTCCAACTGCCCACTGATCATCTCAACTCTCTTCTGGTCGGGCGTCGTCGTGTATATAACCGTCTGTTTGTCATCTTCGTAAATGAGATCTATTGGGGTCTTCTCGTCCATGGAGTCCATGCCCTGGTCGTAGACGTCGGGCTGTACGGGCATTTTATTGTCGGGCGCGTAGGCGGCGAGCTCGTGCGGCGAGTGGCGGTAGGAGTGCGCGTCCGAGGGGTAGCCGTCGTCGGAGTCCATCTCGACCTTGTGGGGGTGGTAGTAGTCGTGCGCGGGCTGCACGGGCGTCATGGTAGCCAGCACGGCGTGCGCGGGCTGTGGCGAGCGCGGCGCGGACCCGGGTGACGCGCCTGCGCGGCTCGGGCTGCGCGCGCGCTCCTCGCTCGCGGCGTGCGCCGGCGGCGACGCGGACATCGCTGCGCGGCTCTTTCAGAGACTTTTGCTTGCCCCGCTTAAGTCTACTCGCAATAACAGTTTCAGATTCTGTAACAAACATTGCTAATTAGGCGTTTACAAAACAAATCCAACTAAAAAACTAACAATTACCCAAAAAGTCAACAAAATAACAAAAACAGTCAAGACGTGCTCGTTTACCTACCAGCCAATGTACGCAAAAAAATGTTCAATAGCCTAAACATCAACATAAAAACGTGGGCAAGGTGCCCGCCCTCATATTATGAATGTGGTCCTAAAGCAACAATGAGTTGGTTCAAAGAGGACGACTCGTTTTACCACGCCAAGGGCGACGACGACGGCTCATCAGCTGATCCGAGTCCAGTTAGAACAGAACGAGTATCAAGTGGTCGGTGGAAGCGCCCGAACTCGTTCGGAGCGGTGTACCTGCGGTACCGGGCGCGGGCCTGCACCGCCGCGCCGCCGCCGCCGCCGGCCGCACCACACCACACCACCAACACAGAACGGTACAAACTGGTAACTATTGTATCCACGTGGCTGTCAAACTTGTCAGAAAACAACATTACTGACGACAACGCAACAAAAAACAACAACAATAGAAATTATTTTCATATAAGAACTTCATAGCGCTGTCTAGCCTACCCTCATTTCCAATACCTAACGAGCAACAGTATAGCATTTATTTTGCATTTAATTAAAAGATAAAATATATTTTACTTACTTGAAAACCTACCAACAAAACGCAAGTAGGTATTATTATGGTGGAGTCACTCACGAGAAAATTAAACAGTGGTGGATTCGAAAAGTTCATAATCATTTCCCTTATCTACTCTGGTGAAATCTTTTCAGAATATTCTAGTGATATAGCTACCTACTTACTTTGAATCGGAAAATCCAATTTAAAGGTAGATGTAGCAAAACTTCTTCTAGGATACAGATTAAATGTTTTTACTTATCTACTAGGTAATTAAAGTAACCATTAAGAATGGAACCTATTAATTGCTATAAATTGCAAGACCATGTTTTGTGGGTTTGAGCATATATATCCGAGATGGAGAGACAGCAATGCAAATGCGAATCATAAACAAAAATTATTGTGTTACCTAACAAAAATGTTCTCTACACTAATAATAAAAGCCACATTTACGTCGGCGAAAACCAAAACGTATTCGACTTCAAACAATAACTGGCAGTTTAACCAATTAAAGAACCTAAATGGAATCCTATTCGATTCTTAAGAAAAAGTCTTAAGGATGTCTTTGTCAGTACCACATGCTAGTATGAACGCCATTGCCTCGCCGCGGGAGGAAAAATAAAATTACAAAAAGGCTGCGCCGGAGAGCTCGTCAGAGTGTGCGTATACATACACACACACATACGATGCGGTAAGCTCGCGGACACACACAGACACGCAGCACGCCGTACACGCACGCAGTGTACACACACAACGACTTTCGCGCCTGTGTGCAACCGTCGTGTTTACAGCACACACGCTCATCAATTACACAAATTAAAGCCTTATTTTTTATTCTTTAGTCTCGAGTTATATTAGTCACATACCAACAAATTATTAAACGGAAAACGCTCCATGAAGTGAAACAAAGAAGCGTGCAAAGGCTAAATGAACAAAGAACCAAATCAGGCGATAATCTAACTACAGATGCAGTAATTAAATGGAATCACTTCGCAGCTGGCGCAGCATCATCTTTATCTTCACTTAGAAAGCACGGAGGAGATAAACGAGCACGTCATTGCACTGAAACTAAGGTCGGGGGCGGCGGCGGTGCGGGCGTCCTGGTGCAAAACGTCACGCACGTCAAACTAGTATCGTGACGTCACGGCCCGCCCGGCAGAAACCGGCCGGGCGGCGCAGCAGCGTCGGCCAGCAAGCGGCCGACGGCACAGCGGAGCGGCGCAGTGGCGGGCGCGCCGCCGCGCGACCCCGACGCGCTGTACACGTACCGTGGGCGGCGTCGCGACGCTCGCGGCGCGGGTAGCGCGGGCGCGGGGACTGGCACGCGGCGAGCGGCGCTACGGAGCGCGGGCGCAGGTGCTCTGAGCGCAGCAGCCTCCGCGCGCCGGCGCCGCCGCCCTCCGCGCCTCCCCGCGCGCCCGAGCCGCCCGCGCCGCGCTCTCGCACGCACCAAAACGACGAATTTATCTTCCGCGCATGCTGGCCCTTCTCCCGAGGACGATGCCCAGGGTGCCTCGATCGACTATGCCAGAATACTTTATGCGATCTCAAGAACAATGACTTTGCCTGGCTATTTCTTTATTACACTATGCTAAAGAGAGAATATTTAATGTATCCGTAGATTTTATCTAGACTAGAGAAATACCATTCATAATTTTTGGTCAATTAGTTCAATCAAGGTTGTTATGTGGACGTCGGTCCGACGGCGCGGCGACGGGCGGCGGCGTCGCCCGGGGCAAGGAGCGCCGCCGTCGTCCGTCGCGACCGGTCCCGGCTCGAGGCTCGCAGCAGCCGTTACAAAATCTGCGACCTGCGTCGTTGGAATTGCCCAACTTTACGCAACTTCCCTTATTGGACTTTCATGTAACACGATATCGACTCAAGAAAATTACGTGTGATTGAGATAACGCACCATCAGGGTAAATGTATATTTTATATGGATTTATTTTTCTGAAAGTAATAACACAGAAAATAAAAACAAAACTAAAGACAGTTAAATCGTTAAGACGTGGTCAATTTATTTAAACTACTTATGATTGAAACGCTCTCGATGAAAATTTCATACAAAAGACATCAACGCTGCGCGAGGAGCGTAATATTCCTGTAAAGTAAATGCGTTTTAAGTTATTTTACTACCTAAAACGCTTTTTAAATATTCGCAACTTATCAACAAATCAATTATATTATTACTACTTAGATCATTACAGGAAATGTGAACAAATGAATACTTACTGCCAATGTTCTTTATTGTTTTCCACGCGCAGTATTCAGCCGTTTGTAAGAGACCGCGTTGAAGTCTTTTGTTCCCGATTTATTCACGTAGCGTGCGTCGCTAGTAGGTATTATCTGGCATTACTTCTAGAGAATACTACGAATTTAAAGATATCTTGTAAATTAGAATATGAAATACATTATATATATGCACTTGTCAAGTTAGTACCTAGGCACAGTATATTACATAAGATGTAAAAAAACCGTGTTTCTTTTTAAACCACATGTTTTACTACCTATAAATAAAGAAACTAACTTTCCAAATTACAGAAATGGATTACTTAATGCCCCTAGAGGACATTCCACTAAGTGGACCCTATGTCTGAGGGTGTTTTTTCCTCTTATGGAAATTTATTTCTTTTCAATATACTGTAGTACTTTTTTTACACTCTGTGCATTAGATTAGATATCTACAGATGTAACATAAAGAGTAACCACGAATTTAAGAATAGTATTCTATTCCTGTTCGATGATCGGTGCTTGTAACTGAACAACTTATCCCAAGGATCATAAGTATTTCAAAAACGAAACAAAATTATAGACCTCCCATACAAAGTGCATCAGCTTATAGAACATTTAGTATGAAAAGCCAAAATTTCAAGTCTAACGCCTTTCCTGGGGTAGAATGGTAGGAGTAGTCTGACGTGTAGAATAGTAATTTATATCGCAACAGAATTGTACCAACTACGAGTGGATTGGATACATATTTAGTAGCTATGTAAGTAATTAAATTAGATTGTATAGGTACAACTGGGTGGCCCCTACAACCCGCTACTTTTTGCAAAAAGCTCTATGTAGCCGCATAAAATACTCGCGAACGATGTTGTGACATGTTTATGTTGTTTCCTAGGAATGCGAGTGTTGCTGTAGATACTCCGCAGCGTTACTACTTCAATTACACACAATCTTAATATGAATCTTGGACATTGTACGCGGCGAGACGCGGCCGCTTATTTAACTTCCCAGAAATGCTTAAATGAGCGGTGAAAGCACTACGAAACAGGTGTGTAACGCATTATGGATATAGGTAGATGTGGTACCATTTTACGAAACACTTTAAATTATGGATGCCGTAAAGGTATCTACATGATTAAATATGTATAATATAACATTGGTTCATTAGTTAGTTTAATAGGGATTTCTAAACTTTAGAAACTTTTTTATTATTAAACTTGAGTATTTTAACAGGCACATAGTTTAACGATCTGAAGACTTTCAGAATTCAGGCAGATAATTTGATTATAGCCTTGCCAGGAATTGAAAATACCTGTCACAGTGAAAAATAGAGACAGAATAAGAGAGGGACTTATGCACTTCCCATAAGCCCTTCTATTTGGTACCTCTATGACAGGTACTTATTTTTAATTCCTGGCTGGGCTATACCAAGCTGTAAAAAATAGTCACGGATAATGATGCCAAAGTTCTATCTTTTTTTCTTGCGATGACTCTAGTCTAATCTATAGGTGAAATAGAAACGACGATGGGGCAAGCTCTCCTAGGAGCCTTAGATAGAGTCACTAAAATTCCTATTAGCAAGCCATACTGTGGATCAATCATTGCATCATCTACATAATAATATCTGTTTCATAAAAACAGTAGTCATTAGATAAACCATGGAAGTAACAACAATAATAAATCACTTACTTAGCGAACTTCATTTGTTTCGTTCATGTTTCGTTGATGTATTTCATTCACACAAATCAACCGCGTGAACGAAAGACATCAACGCAATCACTTACTACTGAAATTGTGGTTTGCAGAATCTTTATAAACAATCCTTATTTTATTAAGGTGAATGTAATAACTGCCTATCTGTCTGTCCATCTATTACTCTTTCAAACTCAAACGGTTGATATGAACAGATATTGATGTTTAGTAAGGATCCTAGGAACTGACAAATAAGGGTGTAAGGGACACAGCTGCATCCCGCAAACTCATAGGGGTTGGTCAGTTAACGAAACTGAACAACTATCAGCAGGCACTTTTTCTAGAAAATGAAAATAAAAAATAGCTTTTCCATGCAAATTGTATGTTTGAAGTGGTAATTTTGTATGAGAAGGTTTCATCAAATTTTCTTTTCATCTTCTGAAATAATTTCCAGCTGTTCAGTTTCGTTCACTGAGCCACCCCTATCAGTTTTCAGGACGCTGTCCCTTAGACCCGGTATATAGACTACTTATTACCCTTTTCGTAAAAATTGAATTCGCACGAAAAAAAAGGCTTTAGCTACGGAACCTTATAAATTACAGGATGTAAAAAGTACTACGTTCCACCAACATTTAGAGGTACATATGATAAGATAACAAACAACTTTTCCAAAGCACGAAAAACCAAATAACTACCCCCATACAAATTGTATGAGAAAGTCAAAACATACTAACAAATAATTGTGCTTTGAAAGTTGTTTGGTATCATGAGTAGACTTGAAACACAGTTAGTTTTTTCTAAAATTACACTCAAACCTTGTCAGACATAGATCAGTGCCTACCCCTGTAACGGATACAGGTTTGCTACATTTAACAAAATTAAAGCTTTTTGGGCAGTAGGTATGAGCCGGCAAATGAGGTAAAAAAAAACTACTAAAAAGCTACCAAATCTGAACTATTTTAACACTGGCAATAAATAACTGCTGTCGTGGAATCTGTCATTGAACTCGTGGATTGTCGTCCTTCTCTTTCCCTCTTGTACGAATACCGTCGAAAGTGCGGTTTGTTCTGATTATTCAACAAGTTTTATTTTTTGTTATTCCCACTTAAAGGGTCGGTGCTTCTTTGTTTAAAGAAACATTAAATTACATTTACATACGTAAGTAAACTTATGTGCATCTAACAACCGTAATAAAGCCGTAATTTCAGAACTAAAATACGAACACAACCTCAAAATCCAATAGAAACTTTGTCCACATCCTTCGTTTTTCAGTTTTTACCTGATGTCTTTATAGAATATAAATTTGCTACTTCACTTGGTTAACAAAATTCTTTCTCGATACTATTAGTCATCAACCAAAATATTACTTGTATTTGCATTGTAAGGTAGATGACCCTCTACCAAGACTATTAATAGGGTAAGTTGCAAAAGCTGTTGTTTATCATGTATCTTTGTTCGGGATCTTTGTTTGTATGCAGCTTTATAATCGCCTTTTATAAGCGACACTCTTGTCCAATTGTTTATATTATATTCTGTACATTGTAAACATGATGGTAAATAGCATATTTTAAAAAATTTCAGGTCATGTCTGCTCTTCTTCACGAAAAAGTCTGGGTTGACAAGCCCCTGTACAGCGAGGCTGAGAAGAACTACTACGAATCCTTGTCAGGAAAGGTTTGTAACACATAAAACAGCTTAGTTCGTAGTTAGTACTAGTTTTTAAGAGCTGGAAAATATTTTACTTGTTTTTCTTTTCATTTTTATGAGCACCATTATTATTATGCTAGCCATCACTCAAATTGATTTCCGAAATAGTAGCTGCTTTAAGCCTTTTTCTTTTTAATTACTTATTAAAGACTAATATGTTATAGGTGCGAGTTACCCCACTTGCGTTAACTCAATCGTCTTTGGCCAATGAAGTGGCAAAGGCAAGACAGCACATCAAAAACTCTCTAGAATGTGTGAGTACTTTAAGTGTATTAGATTCACACATTAGAATAGCCTTTTAGTGTGCTCACTGCACAATGCTAGGGCCTGCAGCAGTTGTATCTTATATGCTGATGTGCTTCTTTGTTATTATGGCTAAGCCCTTACAAATAACCTTTACATTGTTACACCAGTGTACACTAAAAATGTATGTACTTGTAGGATATTGAATTAGATTATTTGTAGGGGTTACAATACAATAGTAAAAAAAATGGAATTAGATATTCCATAGGCATGTTGTGTTGTTGTGTGTGTATGTGAACAAATGTTCATAGTTCTTTATTGGTTGTTGTAACAAAGATGTAATTTTTTCAGATGGATAGTGTGTCATCCCTAGCTGGTGTGCCGAACACCGAGATCAACAACAAAATAAACAGCTTGGAGAAGGAGAATGCTGACCTCAAGAAGGCTATAGATGATCTGCGTAATTTGGTCATCAGCCTTCAGGCCAGAGTAGACTCACTCGAGTCGAAACCAGGCAGCAAGACTGAAGCACCTAAAGTAAGCATATTACACTTTTTTAAGACAACAGCTTGATAATTTTAGCCTGAAGAATAAGCCTCATATTATCAAGCTTTTCATCATGATGTTTATGTTATTTATATAAAATTAATCTTGCAGCCTGCTGCAGCACCTGCTAAGCCAGCACCAGCTGATGATGATGACGATGGTGTTGACCTTTTTGGATCTGATGATGAAGAGGAAAGTGCAGAAGCTGCTAAATTAAGGGAAGAACGTTTAGCTGCATACAATGCCAAGAAGTCTAAAAGTTAGTATCACCTCAGTCAGTTACAAAACTAGTGTCTTTTTTTTGTATTTGCATGTTAACCATATATTAATTTTCTTTCAGAACCAGCCCTCATTGCGAAGTCAAACATCATTTTGGATGTAAAGCCATGGGATGATGAAACTGATATGAAAGCCATGGAGAATGCAGTGAGAGCCATCACCTGTGATGGTTTGCTGTGGGGAGCTTGCAAACTGGTGCCTTTAGCATACGGAATCCACAAACTGCAGATATCTTGCGTTGTTGAAGATGACAAAGTCTCTATTGATTGGCTCACTGAAGAAATTGAGAAAGTTGAAGACTATGTCCAAAGTGTGGATATTGCTGCCTTCAACAAAGTTTAACAAAAAATAATAACTTTAATAATAAATATTTTTCTTTCATAACTTTTTAGTATTATTTTACCAACAATTTAAAATCATAGAAGTAATCATCCATTAATCAAAAATTATACATAAATAATAAATGGATCTATCAGAGTCTGCCTATATGTAGAACCGCTTGTCTGTTCAACATAATCTACAAACACGAACATTTTGTAAAAATTGAACGCACCAAAAGATATTATGTCTATTCTAAGAACGCACTAAAAATTTAATGTGTCAAAATAAGTTAGTGAGGGGAGTTTCGAGTGGAAATCGTAACGAATCGATAGAGGACTGAATTTTTGGCTTTATATTAGTTTTTCTCAGCTATTATTGTGATAATGTTTTGGGATTAGCATAATAATGTGCCGGTAGTGAAAGACAATGAAGTGGAAGTCAAAAATAAAGCACAGAAACGCTATATGGTTCAACTCGACACTCCCACGTAAATCTTCATAGAGCATTGGAATGTGGGCACCACACTCGCTTTTTATGGGTTTTAGGTAAGGTTGGCGTTTTGCGCTAGGAAAAAGAAAAATCAGACGGACTTTGTTCCTCGCTCTTCTAAATTAATTACTTGCGGTGTTTATTGTATTAATATGGTGGATTTAACATAAAAACCTGCTGACGTGGAACAATATGGCAGGAGTAACAATCAAAGGAAGGCGCTATCGTATAATTCGGATTGATATCCACACGTAAAAGTCTGTTAAGCAATGGAATGTGAATCACTGGTACCGCATTCTAATAACTTTTATGTTAGCATAGGTTAAGATAACTTAAGTATAAATACAGAAGAATAGGCTGCATGGGCTCACACTCTTTGCATTCCGTAATGGGAATATAGTAAAAAACAAATCGTGATGAGGGTGGTTTGCACAATTTCGATATGTATAAATAACTTTAAAAGAATATGAGACAGTAGATAGATAAGGGGTTAATAGTAAATAAGTTTTGTAAACAGCATCGGTTAATTATTCTCAACCGTTACAGCTTAGATTAAATAAAAAAACAATTCAGTACGACAAGGCTTTTATCCCGGATATAATGGACAGCGTCCTACAAACTGACAGAGGATGCTCAGTCAACGAAACTGAACAATTTTCACAAAGAAATTCTTTCAGGAAGTGATGTCTTTGTCTGTCTTGACTGAACAATCCGTTTTTGTGGGACGCTGTCCCTAAATACCCACTATGAACATGGGCGAGGGCGCTGATTGCTAGGAGAACTGTTACAAATGGTGTTGGCAGTAAGTTAGCAGCGTGAGTTCCTTTTCGCCACGTATTTGAATTGAAGTATTGTCGTACTGTATGCGGTGAAGTATTATCCACCTGTCCTGCCGCCACCACAAAATATTTATTTTCTCTAAGGTTATTTTATTGGATTTGTCTCTATCGATATCGACTATTATTGCCATCATCATCAGCACTAGTAATGTCAATTTAAGAACGTGATCATAGTGACGTTTTGAATTAGGTTATTTTCTGAAAAGTTGTGTTTTAATTTTTGGACATAAATGGAATTAATTTGATATGACAATGGAATGTAAAAAGTGTGCCAATCCTGGAAATATTATATTGAGGAAAAAAGACTCTTATTGTGACAGTTGTTTTCTCACAAACACGAACCACAAGTTTCGCGCTTGTATTGGGAAAAATAAAATACTGTCTAAAAATGAAAGGGTTTTGGTATGTTTATCTGGAAACTTAGGTTCAACAGTGTTATTGGATTTAATATACAATGGGATATGTATGGACAGCCATAAAAAGTTAAGGATCATCCCAGTGTGTTTGCATTTGATAGGTAAATACTTTTAACTTAAATAATATTAAATGTTGTTGCTACAACCTGTTTATTTTATCAATCAATTTTGATCTATTTGTTCACTTCCAGGTGCAGAGAGTAACAGCCTCTCCCAAGCAAATAGTGTGATGAAACAATGTGCAAAGTATAACTTTGATGTACACTTTGTGCATATTTCCCAATACATGGAAGAAAATTTCCAGCTGCTAGAAACAAACACTATTCCGTCCTTGAACAGTGAAACTGAGTTGCAGTATAATTCTTTATTAAAGGGTTTACCGAATACAACAACTAATGACTTGTTACCTAAAATTCAAAGGAATTTGTTTATCAAATGTGCAGAAAAGTTAGATTGTAAATTTGTTTTTACTGGCGAGACCACATCAACATTGGCCGTTATGTTACTCTCAAATCTTGCTCTGGGTCGAGGGTCACAGGTTGAACATGATGTTGTAAGTGTTGTTACTTATCTAATATGTGACTATTGATCAAAGCCTTACTTAAATAAGCTTAAATTTTATTTATTTATTGTGTGTCATTTATTTGCTGCGAAGTCCAGAGGACAGTGCAGCAGCCAGCATTGTTGCACTCTTAGCACCGCCCGGGGTCTTGTGTAGAATTTTTAAGGTAGTCCCTATGAGAGTAGAGCAACATCAACCTGTAAACACCACTATTAGAAACAGTGACGGGGGCTTAACATACCCTTCAAAGCACAGAATTTCTTGCAGACAATCAGATGGATTCAGCCTGCATTTTCCTAACAAAACCAGTGAAAAATTGGCAAATCTCAATTTTGTGTTCCCCCCTGGGAATCGCACCCAGGGCCTCTGGATTGTGAGCGCATGTCTCTATAAGCTTAAATAATAATTATACTTCCTTTCCAGGGTTTCTGTGATGCAAGAAATGAGAAAATTAGAATTATAAAGCCTATGAAAGAAATCAGCCTAGAAGAACTTAACTATTACAGCAACATGAAGCTGTTGAATCTTACCAAACATAGCCAAACAAAAACAAATAGTCTCCAATCAGTAATAGAAGCTTTTGTGACTGATTTACAAGATAGTTTCCCTGCAACTATATCTACTGTTTGCAAGACGGCTGATAAAATTGGAAACTATGATGAGGCAAAACAAAAAGGAAAATGTGCAATCTGTGAGGTATTCAATAAACTTTACTTTATACTAACGCTATGATATTACATAATGGGGTAGGCAGAGTGTCAACGACCCAAACAAAGGTTGCTCCACCACATCTGACAAGTTTTGTGGGTTGTTTATGATGTAAATCGCTGTAGTGACAGGTTTTCAGCCCATCACCTAATTTACAATTTACTGATTCTCTGGTTTTTACAGCATGCCTGTAAGGAGATGCAGCTGGCACATTCTATATTTTTTATCACTCCCAGTCCAGGAAGTTAATATTATTACACTATGATATTGCAGCTCTAAAATTAATATCATCCACTTTGTTATTTAACAAGTTGGCTGCCCATCCATACTCCATCCACTAAATCCACTGATATCATGGCCATACAGAGAACTTTATGTGATCTGACTGGTGATGCTCATGGCAGTCAATGCGTTAATATTCAACTTATAAATATGTATGTATGTTTCAGAGTGACCTTGGATCAGAAACCTCCAAACTGACAGCTCTAGAAGCAACAAAATTCTCAAGAAGTGTCTCACAAGAAACTGACCTTAATTTTGATAATATTCAGGATGATGTTTGTAAATCTTTATTCCCATTTATTGATAAGAAGTTATGCTATGGATGTAGCAGAAATTATTCAGATATTAATAAGCATAACAATATACCTAATCTAATTATGGACAAAGATTAATAAAATATATCTTTTTATTTCTCCTATACATACATACATAAAATCACGCCTTTATCCCTTACGGGGTAGGCAGAGCGTTAAACGCCTCGTAAAAGGCGCTTTCGCCGCGTCTGACAATAATTGAGGGCAATTTTAGATGGTAATGTGTATTGCCATAGTGACAGGTTGTCAGCCCATCGCCTAAATTACAATACACTGTAACCCTCGAGTCCCTTTTGCTGTCTTCTACAGCATGCCCGGGAGGAAGGGCAGCTGGAACATTCTATGTTTTTCTACCTCTCCCAGTCCAGCATGGAAGTTATTTCTCCTATATTTACTTTTTAATTTTTTTTTTATTTAGTTTCTAAACATTCTTAACAATAACCTGGAAGGCACTTAGACAATACTTAGAGGATCCACCCACCACACTACTTAGAACTTCACCCCACCACTCATTTATGAAAATTACGTACATAGGTAATAATATTTTTCCCAAGGGAATAAGACATTTACCGAGGTAAAATGTACTCTCAATAGTCAATACTTTGAAATAGACTCCTCAATTCCCTCCCTCTATTGACAGAAGCCGGGGAAGAGAGGCAGCTGGAACATTCTGTTTTTCTAAGATCCCTGTCGAGTATGTAAGACGACGCCATCCATACCAACCCTAATAGTAAATGTGTATATCGGGTGTAAGGGACAGCGTCTCGCGAACTGATAGGGTTGCTCAGTCAACGAAACTGAACAACTCTCATCACCAAGAAGATCTTTTAGGACATAATAAAATATGACTTCCATACAAAATCTTCCATGCTGGCCTGGAGCAAGAGAAAAACAAGAATGTGCCAGCTGCATTTCCTCCCGGGCATGCTGTAAAAACCAGCTATGGGATCCGAGGGTTTCAGTATATTGTAATTTAGACGATGGGCTGACAACCTGTCACTACAGTACAAATCTAGCTTAAAATAACCCTCAAACCGTTGTCAGTCGTGGCGGAACGACCTTTATTTAGGTCGTTTACGCTCTGCCTACCCCATTAGGGATAAACGCGTGATTATATGTATGTACTTCCATACAAAATGACCACCTCAATCAGACAATTTGTATGGAAAAGCAAAAAATATTTTTTTCAATACCTGCAAGAATTTCCTGGTGATAGTTGTTTAGTTTCGTCACAGAATATATAATAGTACTACAGTGGTTTCGTTTACTGAGTAACCCCTATCAGTTTGCGGGACGCTGTCCCGTATACCCCGTATAAATATGGTGGTGTTGTGTAAACTTGTGTATCTGTAAGTTTCGATAGAGCACGAAGTTATTGTTTCAATTGTAATAAGTACCTATACCAAAGCAAGATTGTAATAAGTCCATTACGAAGGTCGTAGTATCAAAATAAAATCAAATAATTCATACGCAGGTAGCATGTGACTCGCGCGTAGGTAGCAAATCTATTTGTAGTTAGGAACTTCCTTTTAGAGCATGCCAAGTATGACCTAAATTAAGGGTCAGCTACGTTATGCGTGATCGCACTGTGTTAAAGTTCATTACATGTTGGATATACAGGATGGGAAAAGGGTGTGGTGTGCCTCATGTAATTGATTGAAATCTTGTCTATTATTTAGAACTGTTTTTGGACTATTCAAAATTACACACTCTCAGTGCTGTAGCGCCACCTAACGCACCGACATGGTATCGGGTAGGCAGGTTGTGATTGCGTTTTCGCCCCCACTGGACACGTGTACCAGTAGTGCTACCAAACCTACTTTCCTAAATCAGAAAACCTTCTTCGACGTTTCCTTACAAAAATGCTTACCTCATCAACAATTTTGTAAGGAGAAAGCAAAAAATATTTTTGCTCTGGGAAAGATGTTTGGTAGTAGAGAACGCAGTACTTTTTTACACCGTGTACCTGTGCCTATATGAAAGAAGAACTCTGATGTGGAACGAAGCTAAAATGCAGAAATACAAGATAAGGATAGTACAGAAGTACCCCTTAGCCATTTGCTGTTCACTGCAGTTTTTCGAAGAAACGGCTACTGCACGACACTTCTGATTTAAACTTATCCAGCGCAGCATCAATAAGTCAAAATGACTCAAAAATACAGTACTTCCCCCATACAGTGTTCATTGCATACAGAAGTCGTATTTTTGAACCTATCGAACTCCAATACGCATACGAAAGATAAACTTGCGCATACGATTTTCATACAATTTGCCATGCGAATGTTGGTCTTTCGTATGCGAATTCGAGCGGTTCAAAAATACGGCTCCTGGTGTTGATTAATTTCCTCATGCCATAGCTTAGCGAGTTTCAGTAACGATTTATTTTATAAATATAGATTCCTACTCAGATTTTTTTTATTTTTTCCCTATACAAAATTGCCATTTTGGTCAGAAAAATTGTATGGGTTGCCAATTTTGGAGTAGAATGTTCCTTTATCCTAGGAAAAACCCTCTTAAAGGTTTGGCATGCAGATAAATTTAACACCCTTTATTCAAACATTTCACAGGGGTTGTTTATGTAGATCAGCAGTTCACTGACTTTAACTACTTTGTTTCTTTTTTTACTTCTAAATCTAATATTTTTTCAGTTTTGATTGGATTAACGGTGTTTATTTATGTGATTTTTATCTTGTTAAAAAATACGATATTTTCCTTTTGTACAGAGAATTTTGAGTTTGGAGCAGAGAAATAACTTAATTTACTGGAACTATTCTACTGGTTTTATGAGAGAAAAATCATTTTTGTAATGTTGTGAATAGATTTACTGCAGTAATATATGTACAGGTCAATTATTTACTGTAAAAGCCACAACGACAAAAAATACTTAAAAGGCATTTATTACACCTTAGAAAATAAATTCAACCCTTGCTCACTGTTTTCAACTTTGAACTTTAAAAACATTTTAAATTAGTGAATGAAAGCTAAATCGTTTTCTAATGTGTAAAATAATCCAAGAGTTTCCAGGCAAAGTTAGTACTGTTTATTAAGAAAATTTTGATGCAACAACTTGAAGTTATTACCCTAAAAATAAATTATAATTTAAAACCAATGAGGCTCACCTTTTTATTGAAAATACGACTTGATTTAACTATATGTATAAGGGACATGTAATTTAACATGTATTAGGATAGCTAACTTACTAAAACATACTAATAGAAACAATATTTCGACATGTCTTCCTTTTAAAACATATAATATTAAAAGAAAAACAATTAAATACTCCTCTTAAAATTTTGTATTTATATCGCACATTATCTACATTTTACTTCTATTACATAAATACAAAATTTTAAATAGTACCAACGAAAAGCTGCTAACCAATACTTGCAAATGGTATGCAGGTGTTACCAATATTATATTATACAAGTAATTACAATAGGTTAATAAATGCAAAAGATCAAGTGCAATGAAACTCGAATGGGTCTTTACCTCAATAAATTAATATTGAAATTCATGTAAAAATAAAAACATGTTCAGTTTTAACAGGGCAATCTCATATCCACATTAATTAGAATCTCGCAAAATAACAAGTCAAGAACAATTTCACTTTCATGGACATGACAACTTGCAGTTTATACCTGAGATAAAACACTTTAAAACAATGAATAAACCAGATTTACTAATATTAAACACTAAATTATATTGTCTTTCCAAATTATATTTGTATTTATCAAACATTGGAATTACATTAAAGATGTTGGTTCACTGTCTTCTTCCTAGAATATTTACACCATCAGTGGCCTTCTTTTGGTGTTCCTCTTACAGTGTCTCTTCTGGAATCTTGTACAAGTATATATTCAATACATATTACTATTACAAAGAGCATTACCAAATTGTGTTATGATTATTCTGCAGCATTTATTGGTCCTTGCAATGCATTAGGAGTTGGAGAGTTGGAGGACACCAATCGGCCCTGCTCTTTTACAATTGGATCTGAAATAATTTAAATAATGTTAGTAGATAAAGTGAATTAATATTTATAAATACATACAATACAAATAATTATAACTCAATAGAGGTTCAAAATTATTTTGTGTAAAAACCAACAAAACTTACAGAAATATGGGTGATCCATAGCTTCACGAGCAGTATAGCGCTCGTAATGATCATAGCGCAGCAGACGATCAAGGAAGTCCAGGGCTTCGGGAGACACTAGGTGCTGGTTTTCAGAATGAACGAATCGCTCCCACCGTTTACGGGAATGCCTGTGAAAACAAGCACCATTATTATTTTACTTTTCTCCATTATTTAATTACAATTGTAAAATTAAATAATTAAATTGAATAATTATTCAAAGTTAGAAGACAAGATGCATACCTTCCAAGAATATCATTAAATCGGGGATCCAATTCTATATGATATTTGTCCAAATATTCAAACAACTCCTCTGTGCCAAGCACCTTGGCAATGCGCACGAGCTGGTCATAGTTGTCATGGCCATGGAAAAATGGCTCTTTGCGGAAAATCATAGATGCAAGCATACATCCCAATGACCACATATCAAGGGAGTAGTCATACATCTGATAGTCCACCAAAAGCTCAGGGCCCTAAAACAAAATTTAACAAAAATGTATTGTCTATTTAGAATAATACCAATCAAACAGAAAAGAGATGTGTACGATGATGTCACTGTCTGACTACGGATGGTTACTAAATGTTTACCTTGAAGTATCTGGAAGCAACCCGCACATTGTACTCTTGCCCTGGGTGGTAGAACTCGGCTAGCCCCCAGTCAATGAGACGCAGCTTTCTGTTATCATGGTCAATCATCACATTGTGAGGCTTCACATCTCTGTGCATGATGCCCATACTGTGGCAGTAATCTAAAGCCTTCAGTAGTTCGTACAAATAATACCTGAAATGAATCATAATTTCTATATAAAACAGTCACTTGTAGAAATATTATAAAACCAGAAAAACATTAAAGCCGAATGTGATAAGAAAATATAAATAAATACCTTATATCATAATCTGAGAGGGTTTGATACAGTTGCTTAAAATCGGTGTTGTTCACATGTTCAAAAATAAGTGCTGGAGTGCGTGATACTGGATCTTTGACTACAGCTTGTAATGTAATTATATTTGTGCCTCCTCTTAAGTTTTCTAATATTTTTATTTCTCTTTTTATCTTCTTCTTTTTCACAGGCTGAAATAAAATAATTAGGTCAAGGTCACCATAAAAATAATATTGACAAACATTTGAAATGAAAGACCAACTTCCAGTTTTATCATATAAAAGTCAACTATAATAATATTATAAAAACCGAATTTCGAATTTAATATAATGAATGAATAATATAACGGTAAAATTAAGTTCTGCAAAAATTTTACATTAGTAATGAACAACTACTCACCTTCAATATTTTAACTACACACTTCTCGTTATTTGTGATATTTATTGCCTCAAATACTTCACTGTATTTTCCGCGTCCAAGTTTACGAACCAACTGGTAGTCTTCCTGGTTTCCCCAGTCCACAACATAGCTTTCATAGTCCCAGTACTCTCTTGGTTTCTGTGAGTTGACATCGGCATATACCCGAGCTCTACTAGGTACTGCCATCGTTTTCAGACTCTTCCAATCTAACGTTTTATTAGCGATACTCTTTCCAGAAATCGCATAAGTCTTGAGTAGAGATGCTGTGAACAAAAACGACGATCACGTCACTTACACATAGTATGCACCTGATGATTTTGATTTCTGCAATTTCTAATCATTTGGCACTTTGAATCATAAGCGGTTTGATTACGAGTCACTTCAATTAGGATTGTGATGTATAACCTAAAAACGACATCCAGCTCACTACGATTTTACGATACGATCTAATCAACGTAATAAAAGCATCTTTACATATAATAAGTTTCACTATGTAATCATACTATCACAACTCTGTTTCACAATAGCCTATTCATAGGTTCTGACGACACGAAATAAAATTTGAAAGTGTCTTCTGCAGAAAAACGCACGCCATTACTAGTCAAATGATCAAATGGTTCCAGAGTAGGATATTCATACCTAGCACATTACAGTATTTATTCCTATTTTATATGATGAACAGTTCCAGCACAAAAATCTTCATAAAAATTCACGAAATCGTGGTTTTTGGGCCACAAACTCCACCTTTAACACAAGAAAACCGGCTCAAATTCAGTAAAATTCAAGATGGACGCCCACCCATCCACTTTTTTACTCTTCCTCCCGCCACTACACCATTTTATAACTGACTTTCTCGATTTGACAAAATCGATTTTATTCAGATAAAAAAATATAAAATATTAATTAATTAATAATATGAGCGTTAAAATTAATAAAATTATATTAATAATAATGTAAGCCTTACAATTTCAAAGATCAATGTTTGATCTGTAAAGTAAACAACTGGTTTTTTTTTAACAAATAATTTACGGAATAATCGGTTTTGTAACAAATCGATTTCAGGCTATCTCCATTTGTCCCAACCGAAATGTATCTGGCCGGCGTGTTTAGACTGCGACAATAAAGTCATTAAACCTGAAACTAAAATAGGAAACCTCATTTTAAGAGGGTCTTATCTCACAGACGTATTATAAAGGGAAGGACATCGTATAATAACTTTTTATACCACGGGGAAGTGGTGTAGAAGCAAATCTGCTACAATGTGAGAATTCTTGAAGGAGGCCTATGAACAAGAACCTTCATTGAACCTCTCATCGGCTGAGACGGCAACTTCGTATGTAGGAACTAAGTGAGGCTGACGTTGCTACTCATCTCATTGATTTATTTCCAATATGAAGATAAAATAACATATATTCTAAAATGTACAACCTGTATTTTATCCAACATTGATTTTATTTAAAGATTTGAACATATAAACTAGTGTAAACGAATCATCATTCATGACGAACGCGAAGTAAACGCATGAGTAATGTCATTAAAACACCAACAGATGGCGCTTATTACGTACAGTTCGCAGATGAATATTTTTTTGTACTAAGGTAGTACAGTTAAACTGAGCTTCTCCCACCCCAACTTCCTTGAACTAGAATTTTAGCGGCATCTAGCGGTAGGCACTACTAAGCACCACGCACGGCGTCGGCGACGCTGCAACAGCGCAGCGGTACGGTGGTCAGCTCTCGAGAAAGGTCCAGAGTTCGAATGCCACAATACAAATTAAATCTCCTAGATTCAGTTGTATAATATAGCCATGGCCGTAGCTAATAATTTCTTGAGGTGGAGGCGGCGGCGCCGGCGATGACAACTACGACGACGATGAACTCAGGTTGATTTTATACATTACCCAGGCGAAATAGAGTGAGATGGGAGATTATGTTATTTAATAACAAAACTTTGTTATTTTACAATTAATTTTTTAAAATAAATATAAAAATTCCTCCATGCTGGCAAGAGAAAAACATAGAATGTGCCAGCTGCAAATCCTTCCAGGCATGCTGTAATATCCATCTAAGGGATCCGAGGATTTCAGTATATTGTAATTTAGGCGATGGGCTGACAACCTGTCACTACAGCAATATACCAGCAAATCTATCTTAAATAACCCTCGAAACTTTGTCAGCCGTGGCGGAACGACCTTTGTTTAGGTCGTTTACGTTCTGCCTATTAGGGATAAAGGCATGATTATGTGAGTAAGTGTATATTTTTTATCCCAATGTTCAGAAGCCCATCTAAGGCCCATCCTATACGGCTTCCTTCCTTCATTGAAGCAGGCCTACACTTGTTTACTTATTAATTAATTTAATAAATATTATAATCGATAAAGAATGAGCTTACCAAATGCTGTAATAAATATAAATCTAGTACTTCTAAGGTAACCCATAACGGCACGTACATATAGGGTATCTATCCTACAGTGGTTTAGAAACTTTACGAATTATGTCGAATTTATAATATTCAATATAGAGAATGTCGTAAAATTTTAAATGGCATTGGTTTATAGCGTCAGTCCTATGCTAGATTCAAATATTGGAAAAGTGCACACATTTGTAGAATTTTGTATTTGTTTAGCCGAAAATTAAACATATGTATAGTTTCTTCACCATAAATAAACTAATTTCTATTTCATATAAAATATCCAATATTTCAAATAAACTTAACCATATATTTGCTAATTTTATTACAATGCAATAATGTATTCACAGTTACTCGACTAAAATTACAAAACTCGCTTTATGATTTCATTTATTAACAATAAAATAAATAACAATGATTTTACATTAAGAGCAAACAACACATTTATAACTAATAGTGTTTCGGCTTTCCGTCAAGACAAGCGTGCATAATTCGCGTATGTTCATAAGATAAAACGATAGAAACATAGAATATACTAGTTCGTTTACGACCTGGAGCCGTATTTTTGAACCGCTCGAATCGAATTCGCATACGAAAGACTAACATTCGCTTGGCAAATTGTATGAAAATCGTATGCGAAAGTTACTTTCGTATGCGTATTGGAGTGCGAGCGGTTCAAAAATACGACATCTGCTCTCTGCTAGGGATACAGGCGTGATGTTCATGCTTGCTGCACGACGAGCAGCGAGGTGTCGTCGGCGCAGTGCGCGGCGGCGCGCGTGCTGTCGGCGCGCGTGGTGGTGAGCGCGAGCGCCGCGCCCACGAGGTAGGTGCCGGGCGCGGCGCACGCGGCGCGCACGCGCACGGCGCGCGACTCGAACTTGCCGAGCGCGACGCTCACGCCCAGCTCCTTGGCGTCCGCGTCGGCCGGAGCCCCGCCCTGGCTCAGCGCGCCCGCCCAACCGAGCACGCCGTACGATTCCCTGAAACAAGATCAGACGGTTACGCAAGCATTCGTTATACGTGCACGATCCAAAGAAAAGAATGCAGCCTATGGTCAGCCTATGTAGGTGAAATATGAATGAAAATAAACTAGGGTAAGACAGGTTTGTGCTCCTCGGTTGGGACCTTGGGACGTAAAGAATCTGAGAGATCATACAAAATTATTATTTTTATATAATTATTCTTTATTTTACACAAAATATACATACATATAATCACGCCTTCATCCCTAATATGGTAGGCAGAACGTAAACGACCCAAACAAAAGTCGTTCCGCCATGTCTGACACAGATTTGAGGGTTATTGAAGTTAGATTTATAGGTAGGTATATTGCTGAAGGTTGTCAGTCCATCTCCTAGATTACAATATACCGAAACTTCGGATCCTTTAGCTGGTTTTTACAGCATGCCCGGGAGGAAATGCAGCTGACATATTCTGTTTTTCTCTCGCTCCGAAGCCAGCATAACATGTACAAAATAATCATTACTTAAAACTTATTACAGATAAATAATTACGGTTTTTATATTCTAAACATAATCATTATGATAAAAAAATTGCCATCTTTTTCTGTTCTCTCTTGATAGAAAATGACAGGTGTCGTGATTTTTGTATGTTATCATATAAATTTCATAAAAGCTGGTAGAATACAGTAGTTTCGTACCTGTTTTGCTGTTTAGACATATCAATGAATACTTGAACTGGAACTCCGTAGCAGTTGACGATGTTGATAGTAATAGGAACTAAACAAAGCTTCGTTTGGTTGAAGTTGTGGCTGATGTGTTTGGAGTGCTCCAGTCTGAATACTACTACGTTGTCTTTATTTTTCTTCTTTCCATCGTTTACATCGGTTCTGGAGTCGGCTTCGTCAAGAGCTAAAGCAGGGGTATCCACAGGTGACAGTATTCTTTCACGAGATTCTGTTTTCGTAAATCCGTCCAGCCATAAACAGTGCTGACCGGTCGTAGACCTGCCTCTCGTCTTGTTGCTGAGCTTCCATCTAACCACGAGCATAGATTGTATCAAACCAGCTGGCTTCTTATCTTGGGCTGTGGTATCAGTGATATCTAAGAACGAAGGCTTGTATTCCACTACAAACTTCGTGTACGAAGGAATGTTAGAGTTGTCGGTAGTGTCAGGGTTGTTGGTGACCTTTAGTCGAGATGATTCGACTTTGCCCTCTGGCAAAGCTTCCAATATGCGCCTGGCTTTGAAGATCAAGTGAAGTCTTTCGTGAGACATGAGAGGGTCGTCTTTGTTCCTTGCAGCTGTGAGATCAGTTAGCTTCCACTGTCGGCTAATGAGGTATGATTCTAAGATTTCTAGAGCGACTTCTTCGTCTTTCTCGCTGTAAATGTTTTTGATTTCGACCGCAATGTTCATGTTTTCTACTGCAGTGCCGTCGACCGTCCGCACGCTACGTCGTGGTGTGGCCGATAGTTCGACCGCTTCCTGTTAACAAAGTAAATGGAAATGACTACAAGGAACATCAAACTCTATAAACTCTAAATAAATGATAATCGTGTTATGGCATTGGAGAAGAAGCGTGATAATAACACTTCGATGTTTTCTAGCAGAAACTAGTAGTAGGCCAGCAGGCAGAGCGCGGCGCGTGTGCCCGAGGCCGCAGCTGTACGACCAGGCTCTGATACTCACGGTGACGGTGAACCGGAACACGTGTCTGAGCAGGCGGTGCGGGCGCGGCGGCGCGCCGGTCTCGTAGTAGGCCAGCAGGCAGAGCGCGGGCGCGTGTGCCCGGGGCCGCAGCTGCAGGCGCGCGCGCACGAACCCGCCGCGGGGCACGCCCGTGGCCGCGCGGGTCACGTGGCGCGCCGCCGTCGCCTTCCATGCGGCCGTGCGGGCTGCCCGCTCGTCTAAATACACAACAGAATTATTATCCTACAACATGACCACGCCTGTTTCTTCTTTTCTTCCGTGCTGGCCTGTGAGCTAGAGGAAAACATAGAATGCGCCAGCTGCATTTCCTCCCGGGCATGCTGTAAAAACCAGCTGAGGGATCCGAGGGTTTCAGTATATTGTAATTTAGGCGATGGGCTGACAACCAGTCACTATAGCAATATACCTACAAATCTATCGTAAATTAACCCCCAAAACTTTGTCAGACGTGGCGGGACGACCTTTGTTTAGGTCGTTTACGCTCTGCCTACCACATTAGGGATAAAGGCGCGATTATATGTATGTATGTATGTAACATGACCACGCCTGTTTCACGGAAGGGTAGGCGGAGACCACATCCTTTCACTTCATACGATCCTTACAAATGTATTTCCGTACTACAACATAATATGTTCCATATTATGGAACGCAGAGCACCTACAGAGACGTCAAAAATATCACTGAACCACACAGAACTGAAGGAAGTCGTTGATCAGCCAGACATTTCTTACTAAAGGTTTTTCGTCCCTTCCATCTCTCCCTGACCTGAGTTTATTCTCTAACTCGTCTTTCTCCATATTATTATATATTATCTAATGCATCTAATGCTAAGCCCAGCATTCTCACTTCTGGTGCGAGAGGAAACGAGGTGAGGACTACTGATTCCGCAGTTTTAACTTTTAGTACCTACAGCACAGCTAGGACACTCCTAACTACAATGTCATTTTGGTCACACATCGACAGAGGGCATGTTGCACTTGGCATGCGTTTGTGTGCATGTTATAAGGGTTGACAAAATTTGTTATACCGCTCATAATCATCACTTGGTTAATGTGGTTCTTGATTAAACCAACGTTTTAAAGTAGTTCACTGTAACTGAATAGTTAGAATAGATTAGGTTGCATATTTTGTATGAATTTACTTACCGTCTCTCATCACGGAGGAATTTAAAAAAGTTCCTATTGGAGTCATATCTTGTGGTAGAAAGACATCCGTACACGGAACAGTACCTAACCATCTTTGGAACACAACACTTTATTATTTCCGTTACACTGGGAAACATGCGCGCGCCATACCCGCTAAGCGTACGCTCAATGTGGCCCACAATCCGGCGCGGTGTGTGACATATGTCGGACTGGGGAAGGAAGGTGAATGTCCATTCTGTATGTAGTACTATTCTGCCCTCAGAATAGTACTACAGAGAAAAAAAACATAACTGCATCCTACCATGTTGCGCGTAAAATGCAAAAGACTTTCGACTATCATATCTTTTGGTTAAATAAACTTAAAGGTACATGTTTTTTTTTTAAAAGGAAGCATTTGATTGATTTGATTTACATAGATTTTGGATATTTTGAATAGTTTTTAAGATTTCGCTAAAATCTGTAGTTATGTTTTTTTTTCTTCTGAGGGCAGTATTATATGTTCTGGGCCTGAAGCATAAACTTACCAGGATAAACAACGGGCTCTTTGAACTTGTCATCGTACAGCTGTTTGAAGTCGTCTTCGTCACTCTCCGTGACGACGCCGATGCAGTCTGGATGCGAGACCGCCAGGTACACGCCCTGCATGTCCACGGGGCCCACGTTGCGGAACTCTACGTCTATGGTGCGCAGCTCGCCGCTTAGCACTTCGGGGTTGGTTTCAGAGAATGTCATCTGTGAAAACGAAAACATCTTGTTGGATCAATAGGATCGTCTTTACTGACTCAAAGACAGGTACGTACATACATACACATAATCCCGCCTTTATCCCTAATGGGGTAGGCAGACCGTAAACGACTTAACAAAAGGTCGTTCCGCCATGTCTGACAAAGTTTTGAGGGTTATTTAAGATAGATTTGTAGGTATATTACTGTAGTGACAGGTTGTCAGCCCATCGCCTAAATTACAATATACTGAAACCCTCGGTTCCCTTAGCTGGTTTTTACAGCATGCGCGAGAGGAAATGCAGCTGGCACATTCTATGTTTTTCTCTCGCGCAGGCCAGCATAGAAGAGTAGACAACTTGTAAATAGCCAGCACATTGATGGTGGGGTAAGTACCTAAGTATGAGCGCTTTACCAGCTTCGCCAAACATTTTGTTTTTGAAAAATATCAACAAAGTCACTAGTAAAAAAAAGGGTCGATTCTTACCTGCAAGCAAGGTGAGTGAGGAATAACAGTAATTTGCAGGCGTTTGTCATTCACTCCGGACAATAAATCCACTTTCCCTGATATAGTCACATTCCCGCTTTCAGTGCCACTTTCACCCATGTTTATAAGCCTTAAAACACACCACAAATTAAGGAATAAAATATGTATAAACTGTCGATGCAATAGTTTTTATTAAATCAGTTTTGACTAGAACAAAACGCTCATTATTTTAAATGTAAACTAGCTAGAACATACATCAATGATCAATTTTGAACCTACTTGTAGGCGCACCCCTGCACAAACAGTTGCCCGACTCGCAATGGCGTCAGACAGAACGTCAGAATCTTCTTACTATCACCATCTAACAACACAGTTTTTATCTTCTGTCCGCAAATGACATTGCTTTCAAGGACGCTTCCCGTAGCCACGGCCGGCTCGTTGTTTATTAGTGGTTCCTTATGGGCGTCTGGGTCTTCTTGACTTGGTGCGAACTGCCATAGAAGTTCCACGTCTCTTAGAGCCAATGATATCTTCAATGGGTTTCGTAATGTGACCGATACTTGTATTGGTTCTGAAATACACATACTCATACGATTAGACTTACTTACAGGAAACGAAGTGTATACTTAGAACTTTTAGAAAGTGCAGCCAGCATTGATTCCACAAATAACCTTTCCAGTAATCCATTCTGTTGCCCTTATCCTATTTGTTTTAAGGTTGGCGCAGTCTGTTTTCTTCTTCCATTTTCCATTCAGCTGTAACATATTCAGTATTATGTATTAAAAATAATGCTTACCTCCTTGCGGTACAACAGGATTGACGTCAGTTTTCTCCGTGTACAGATCTATCGTCGGCTTGAATATCATCGGCACGCTTCCTTGCGCCACTTGCAGGAGCATTTCCTCCATCTTGCTCCAGTATTGGGCTTCCTTTAGCATCTGTCCTTGTTCTTGTATGCTTAGAGAAGTGGCCGGTACTCGGCCGGGAGAGGACAGTGGCGCGGGGCCGACGCATAGCACTGTCGTGGCTCCACTGTCCAATAGAGGTAATGGTAGCGGTGGTAATCGGTCTTTGTATTCCTCTGAAGATTCTATCCATTGCTGTGAAAAAGAAGAGGGAAGATGTTAGGAGACTTGGTACGATATGTTCAGTTATTAAGGAGAAAGTAAAAGATAGAAGGAATAGTATAGTCATCTCCATCCTTCTATTTTTTCCTTGCTTCTTAATAAGAGAAAGAAGCAGAAGAAACGACAAAGGGACAAATCAAAACATAGAAAGCACCAATTTACCTGGTGCGCCAGCGTGTACTCGCGCAGGAAGGCGCTCTGCTGCGCGGGCGGCTGCAGGCTGTGCGGCGCCAGTGGTTGCCGCAGCCAGCGGACGGCTTCGTGAGCCAGCTTCAGCACATGTTATGTAGCCAGCACATACCTGGTGCGCCAGCGTGTACTCGCGCAGGAAGGCGCTCTGCTGTGCGGGCGGCTGCAAGCTGTGCGGCGCCAGTGGTTGCCGCAGCCAGCGGACGGCTTCGTGAGCCAGCTTCAGCGCGCCCGCGAGCCGCCCCAGCGCGAATTGCACGTGATCTGTTGCTAGGCGCCATCCGCTCTCTACGTACACCTGCAATAACAAAAAAACATATTTTTTTAAACTAAAACTACCTTAATTACTAATGGGTTTTTTTCCTTCACTGTCCAATGTCCATTACCTGATAAGCCTGTTTGTAACATCGGTAGGCATGTTTCTTCTGTCCCGACTTGGAAAACCTATGCCCGGCCAATACCATATGGAAGGCGTATTTTCTGCACATGGCTTTAGTTCCTGGCCCTGACATGAAGCAAAGCGCCGCTTGTTCTAACAGCATTGCGCTGCGGAGGTCGCTGTCTTCTGACGTCATACGGATCAGCTGTTTGGCAGCCTCGCCGTGCAGCCCTGAACTGCTCAAGCACAGTACTGACAATAAAGTGGCTCGAACGGCGTATTGCACCATTCTGGAAAAAAATATAGCCTCTAGTAGCCATCCAACTGCACTTCAAATCCCGCTACTTCTTCTTGTGTGTACGATAAAAACACAGGCATTAATCCAGTTTACGTAAGCAAATCAAACCAACCTGCAAGTATTCAAATATGTTACAATACTCTCTTCCATATAGCCGTGTGTCTTGCGATTAGCCTCTCCAGACATAAAGGCGCTCAACGCGGCCATCTCAAGCGCTCCAGCGTAACAAAGCCAGGCGCTATCCGCGTAGAACTCTCTCTTGGCGGTGTGGTAGGCATCGAACGCGCGCTGCCACTGCCCGCACATGAACCACAGGTCGCCTAACCTACGTAGTTGAAGTTCTGGGCAATCTGGCGAATAGCTGAAACAAAATTACTAAATTATTAGCTGAAAATGCTTATAAATAAGTCCACGTCTTTGAGTAGAAAAAAATAACTATGCTAAACATACATGACAGCATTGTTAACGGTAGTGTTTCCACCTTTTCCTGTGTTGAACCACCTCTTTGTTGCTGAGATCAAGGATCTGCTTACACCTTTTTTGGTGGCGACCTTAGAAACAGAAAAAGAACATAAGTAAAATGGCAATCATTATCAAAGTTAAGGCAAATTATACTAAAGTATTTAACTTACCCCTTCCGAAAGCTGGGCTATTTGCTTTTCTAAGTGAGGCAGGAGTGCTTTAGAGGCATAATCTTGAAGAAACTTCTTGACTGAATCTATATCATTACTATTCAAAGCTGCACCATGTATCTCGGTTGAGTAATCCAACATCTTTCCTGATACACTAACACTTTCAGAGCTACCAGAGAAAGAATGTGTCTGGAAGTAAAAAATCAATATGAAAATTGCAGACTTCAAATGATTATTACAGAAATAACGAACAACCTCTATGCTATGTAATATATGCCTATCTTTGCCCAAAAAAGGGTTTGAAAACAGACAACATTTCAACCACATATACATCTGAAAATCAAAATTGTTCGCTCAAACTCACCTGCAAGCTATTGGCATTATCGTAAATATCATTTTCATTTGTTGTAAGTGGATGTAGGCCATCCTGGGTTGACACTGTAACTGTGGTCTCATCTGAAAGAATTAACAAATTAATAAATGGAATTTCCTTACCTATTTTACATACACAAAACCATAATTACAATTAGTTCTACCTTTAGAAACATTGGCAGGTGGGAAAGCACTCTGTGGTTCATGAGGAGTGGTTGTAAGCGAAGAAGACATGGTATCCATCTGAAAAAGATACTTTATTTAGATTTTTGTCATCTATCATGAATGGAAACAAATAAATATAAAATAGCAATGAGAGGTGCACATATCGCAGGTTGATTTGATAATTCGAATCTTCGCGAAATTCCTACACATTTTGCAAAAACATACATACATATAATCACGCCTTTATCCCTAATGGGGTAGGCACAGCGTAATCGACCTTAACACAAGTTGATCCGCTACGACAAAAATTTTTGAGGGTTATTTAAGATAGATTTGTAGGCATATTGCTGTAGTGACAGGTTGTCAGCCCGTCCCCTAAATTGCAATATTCTGAACCCTCAGATCCCCTAGCTGGTTTATACAGCATGCCTGGGGGGAGATGCAGCTGGCACATTCTATGTTTTTCTAACGCTCCCAGTCCAGTATGGAAGATATTTACTGAATGGATAACAAAAAAAATATAAAACATACACATCGTAGGATGATTTGATAATTAGAATCTTCGCGAAAATTGTAGACATTTTGCAAAAACACGAATAATTAGGCAATAGTGAAACCATTGTCAAACAGGATGTCTGCAAAAAAAAAATGCGTTGTTCTAGCAACATTTGATATCCTTAACGACAAAAATTAAAAAGGAATGTTTATTGGTCGGAAATTAAATCTCTAGGATTTTAGCGAAAATTCGAATGATAAAATCACCCTATGACACATACATTATTATCAGATGATCTTTTGATGAATTGTGCCCAGTAGTCTGCAGGCAAGCATGGATCCACAGTGCTCTTGGAGTTGATTGATAGCATAAAACAATTTGCAGCACCAAAAGCTTGCTTCAATGCTTCAAATGATGCATCTGCCCTGTAAATATAAAATCAAAATTCAATTTAAACTTTCTTAAAATTAAGTAGATGTTTCAAGAAGAAATAAATAAAAATCTTACTTTTCCTTTGTTACAGAAGATACATCATGTAATAGAAGATAGGATTTCAAAATCTCATTATTAAACCATTTGGGTAGTTTTGGTGGAGTGACATTTTGCAGCTGTGCATATTGCTGGTTCAAAGCGTTGAAGGTGTCCACAATATTCTCATCATGTGTGGTGGCCACTATGATGCAGGATAAAAAGTGCTTTGTATACTCGTGGTCAGAAGGAAACTGAACCTCCAAGTAAGTTTCTCTCCATGCATCAAACCATGGTGTAGATTGGGGTATTTCAAACTTGCGACCTTCTGAAAGGAATTAAAAATATGTTTTATACTATGTATTGTGGTTTTGTTTTGGTAATACAGGTTTTAAAACAGTGATTGTAAACTTACCAAACTCTAAACAAACAGTTTTTTCGTTATAGTTGTGTAAGACGGCATTGTTCAACTGCTTTCTTGCTTCAGTTGGTTGTAGGGGCTTCCAGTTCACATCCCGAATTATCAATTTCCAATTTTTTATAATACACACGCTACCCCCTGGCTCTCTGAACTGGCCTGAAGAAGTAAAAAATCATAAAACAAACCTGATAATGTCTTCTTCATAGAGATAGACAGCAAAGCAAAACAGACGTGATAAACATATTGGTATTCCAGACTATCATAAAGTTTACATTTCTGAACTTTTAATAATGTGTTACCTTCCCAGTCCATAGAAGCGAAGGGCTGCAATAATTCTGTGAAGGATAAATTGTTCTTGCAGACAACATTTTCAACTTTGGGGCTGCACAGGACTGCTACGATGGGCGAAAACGAGGATTGGATGAATTCTTGTGCGGTCTTCGAGGACCGAGCCATTGCTTTTATTAATTACACACACTCAGAATTACACTGCAGTTCCCTATGGACCATAATACTACACAGAAACAATAGATTTGATCGAATTTTAACAAAATACAATTTTTGATTCATTTACGATTAAGAGTTATAATCCGAGTAGTAGAAGAAAATATAAAAATAAATTTTAAAGTGTAGTTTTGCTGTTCATTGCATGAAAAAACTCAAACAGTTATTATCAGTTCCTATAAAAAAACGCAATGTATAATTATGTCATCACATTTTTCGTATGCATACAATAACACGAATCAGCGAAAATATAGTGACAGCCAACTGACAGTGACAATTTTTTTTTTCATGTTGTGATTAGGCAAAGTAAATAAGTGGGATGCGGTCGTCGCCTGATACCTCCGTGGTTTTTTTTGTAATGCAATGTAACTTGTAAGCTTAGATCAGCTTGGACCCCACGATCCGGAGGTCTTGTAATCGATTCCCACGGGAGAAACACAATACATACATATAATCACGCCTTTATCCCTAATGGGTAGGCAGAGCGTAAACGGCCTAAACAAAAGAAAATAAAAATTGGTTTTTCATACATACATACATAAATCACGCCTTTATCCCTTACGGGGTAGGCAGAGCGTTTAACGCCTCGTAAAAGGCGCTTTCGCCACGTCTGACAAAAATTTAGAGCAATTTTAGATTGTAATATGTATTGCTTTAGTGACAGGTTGTCAACCCATCGCCTAAATTACAATACACTGTAACCCTCGAGTCCCTTTTGCTGACTTCAACAGCATGCCCGGGAGGAAGGGCAGCTGGAACATTCTATGTTTTTCTATCTCTCCCAGTCCAGCATGGAATTTGTTTTTCTATACAAAATATCCACCTCTTCTTCTTCTGCTTAGCGTTTTCTTACTACACTTTCTTTTCCTACTTCACTTTGCCCGGTCTTCAGCATCCACTGGTGTGAGATCGTTCTCTTTCATGTCCGCTTTCACGACGTCAAGCCAGCGCTTCTTTGGTCTGCCGCGTGATCTAGGGCCTTGGACAGTGAGATCGAGGCATCTCTTTCCAACGTAGTCTGGCGGTCTGCGACTTAAATGCCCATACCATCGAAGACGACTTTCTTGCAGCTTATCTGCTACGTCGCGGACTCCAAGGCTGCCACGGATGTGCTCGTTACGAATGCGATCTAATCTCGTAACGCCGCACATCCATCGCAACATCTTCATCTCCGCGACGTGAAGCTGCTGGACATGTCTTCCAAGGACAGGCCAGGTCTCGCTGCCGTATAGTAGGACTGTCGGATGATACTCTTGTACACAAGGCCCTTAAGCTTCACTGGTATTCTGCGGTCGCAAAGTACACCAGTTACTTCCCGCCATTTTGCCCAAGCAGCGCTAATTCGGGCTTGGACATCGCAATCAATTACACCAAACTCGTGCAGCACAGACCCAAGGTATTTAAATGTATCTGTTTTTGAAACAAGTTCATCTCCCACCTTTATGGGGTTGGGGTCTGTGCTGCCACATGCCATGTACTCGGTCTTCGCGACATTGAGTTTTAAACCACCGTTCTCAAGCGCACCCTTCCATTGGTTCACCTTGTGCTCCAGTTTCTGTTTGTCCTCATCTGCAAGTGCGATGTCATCGGCGTACATCATAAGCTATGGAGATGGTTCATGGACCTTCGCCGAAACAACGTCTAGCACGACACTAAACAAATAAAATATCCACCTTAGCCAGCCATTTATTTTTACTTCCCGAAAGAATTTCCTGGTGGAACTAGTTCAGTGTCGTTGAGCAACTCCTATCAGTTTGTGGAACACTGTCCCTTATTATACCCCGTATTAGAAGGAAACTCGGCAAAATTAGGGTTTGTCGGGTCGTACCGTACGTCGACTCGAAAAACAACTCTACTAAATCAGGATTATTGTTATCAATGAAAATCAATTTATGCGATTTATATCATTTAATATTTAATGAAAAATTCATTTTACAAAATTCAGATATACCTAACGAACCAATTAAAATAAAGATTTATTATGAAAAAGAATTCATAAATGCGTTACTTACTATACATAAAATATTTAATCTTAGAAATAAAAATCATTTTAAAATAATTTTGATTTAAGTATACGAATTGTATAAAATAAAAATAAAGGCCTAAAATTAATTCGCAAAACACTTTCTTACGATCTAATACTGATTTTATATTGCGTATTTACCTCCTATCGTTTTCTGTAAATAGCACAATGGGAAGATTGTATATTTTTATAGATATGTATTGGGCAAAAGTTATTGTTCTTACAGTCCAATAGAAGGTAACTTACAATATGGTGGCTATTATTTGCCTCTGATGCATAATATATTGCTTGAAAGTGTTTCAAAATATAACAGCTCCGCGGTGTAGTGTTCCATCAATGAATAGGGTTAGCAAATAAACTTGCGTCCATAAAATCTGGAAGAACTTTGATGAGAACATTTGTTTGTGACGGTGTGTTACGGGTAACTTGGAGCTAGTTTTGCGGTACCCTCTCCCGTTACTGGTACACTTAGCTTAGAAAGCAGAAACTAGTATTATCTATTTATTTACAAAGAATCAACCAAATATTTATCTCAACAAAAATTTACTATTTAAGAAAGTATTTCTTTACATGCAAAATGTATAAAAATTAATATTTTCATAGTAAGGTTTCTCTTATTCTAGGCATTATGATTTCTGATAAATAAATACGCTATCATAAGATACACACAGTGTTGACTCATATTTATAGTGTTATGTTGTGACTTAAAAAACTCTTGATAATTTTTGTTCAGATAAATATCACTTTATTATGGTAAACGGTCATTCTCATCAAACAGTCGGCGATTGGAGAACGATTGATCATCCGTGTGATTGATCATGATCACACAGCTGCCCCGTCCTAGGCACACTTAGGACTAATTAAACTATTCAAACTCTGAATAATCATTTGTTCCGCACTCGAAATATACTAAACTGTACATTAGCCGCTCACTCGCATTTATCTAAATTTAAAATTACTCGAGATATGTGGTACTTTTAACCCGGCGGCCGCGCGGCTCGCCGGACCTACTGTCGTTGAAAGTACGACTTATCTTCACCACGCTCGACCCCGACCGCCCTCCCGCCCTCTCGCCCCACACTCGCATACCAGCACAACGAACGAACAGAACAACCAAGCTTTTCCTTACAAAATAATATCATCAAAATAATACTCAAACGATCACGATCGGGTCGAGAGCGGAGCGCTCTAGTCGTATATTTTACAAGGCTAGGTACATAATTTACAGCTAGGGCTATTCGAAGTTGGAGTTGAACATGTTGATGTTGAGGTCCTCGAAGGTGGCGCCGCCGCTCTGGTCGAGGATCTGCAGCATGTCGGACAGCTCGTGCGGCGCGTGGCCCGCCTCGCCCCCCGCGCCCGGCACCGCCACGCCGCCCACGCCGGGCACGCCGCCCACGCCCGGCACGCCCGCGCCGCCCTGCCACGACCACATGCCTGCTGGAGAAATAAACATACATTATTGCAAAAAGGCTCACCTAGAACTGGCGAAAACAAATAACATTTTTCAACCAACGTAGATTCCAATGATGTTGCTCGGAAATACGATCCTGTAAGCCGCTGGTTTTTGTCGACAACTGTCTCGGTGATCTAGTCCGTATGTTATTGACAAGCTGTGCGACTCACCGTGCGCGGGGTGCGGGTGGTGGTAGTGCGCGGCGGGGGGCAGGTAGGCGGGCGCGGGCGGGGAGCGCGCGGGGCTGCCGTCCGCCGCCGCGCCCCCGTCGCCGCTGTACGCGTACGTCTCGTTGCTGCCGCCACCCTGGGGACACAATGATACGTTATAGGACACAGTAAATAAGAGTGGATGACAGAATTAGACTTATATCATGAGGCATGCCTTACTTCTTCTTTTTGTTGCACTCACAATGATGTAAAGGTAGATCTGTCAATCGGCAAATAGGCTGGTGTTGCCAGTCTTGTAAAATAGTATTTGACAAATTATTTTCCTTTTTTTTTTCTCTCCCTTTGCCTATTGACTGGCAAGGTGTGTCATCACTATACTGCCTTTGTTAACTGACATTATATTTTGTTATTATTAAGAATGTTTTATATTAATATTGTTATTTTTTGCTTGCTATTGTAAATAGTTAAACAAGTGATTCTAAATACATAATTTGTAACACCTGTTGTACCTTGTTTAAGAGCAAATAAATGATTATCTTATCTTATCAACTTTTAGAAAGCCAGTAGTGTGAGGTGTATATTTACCGGGCGCAGCGTGGTCCAGGTGGTCTGCGGGGGGGTGTTGGTGGGCGCGCGGTGCGGGGAGTAGTCGGGCGCGTAGTGCGGGTAGGCCGCGGGCGCGCCGGCCGCGAGCGGCACGCCGCCGGCCTCGCCCGGCGAGCGCGCGTGGCCGCCGCCTACGGTGCAAACCGCTAGATAAGGTTAGTCACACGATATTTTAGACCAGTTACACATACTGCCGCAGCGGCAACGGACCACCGGATGGGGAAGGCCGCTGCACTAGTCTGGCTTGGGTTTGTTTGTAGGGAGGGACGAGGCGCAAACGGCCACCGCCGTGTGTAAGCATCCATATAACCCTAACTAGTGCAGCAGATTTCCGCGCCGTCAGCGGTCAGCTACCGCTGCGGTGACTGTGTAATTTTGGCATTTAATTGGTAAGGAAATTAAATAGTTGATCACTCATTATCTCCATCATCTCCCTAGCCTTATCCCGTATCTCACGGAGTTGGCTATCTAATCTAGGGTACTGGTTTTTACACAGAGCGACTGCCATCTAACCTCTGCAACCCAGAAGGGAAATAAGACCCAATCCTAGGGCAGAGTTTTCAAGCCGCTGGCACGGGCCTCTGACATGGCTTAGCGACTAATATCTACGGTAATAAACGATATTAACCGGGACCAACGGCTTACCGTGCCTTCTGAAGCACAGAAGAAAAAGCGCAAAATAAACAAGATCTCCCTAGCCTTATCCCGTAAAAGCGCCGAATAAACATACATATGGAATTCGAAAAACGAATAACCATTGGTACGTGGTGGGATTCGAACCGCTATCGACTACACCACGACACTGCATCCTGAGCGGGAGATCGTAGTTCGAATTATCAACATAAAATTAGTAGAAAATTAAATAGTTGTGTTAGTTCTCCTCCGGCGGCGACTCCGTGTCCTGGCTGCCGAGTGGCCGGCTACAGGAACCAATGATATTATATATTGGTAGATACGTTACCAACGCGCGAAACTCGTGCCGTCAAATGGTCCTAATTGTGAACATTTTAGGCAGTCGAGCTGCACTGATTACAAATAGCTATCTGTTTCACTCTTACGCTTTGCCTATTTTGTGTCGCACTCAGCGTTTGTTTAGATATGCAATGTTATAAATATGTATGTATATGTGTCGCGGAACAATTAAAATGTGCGTGCAGTACGAACGTAACGTATCTTTCTTAAAATATCATTGACAGGAGCACATCACACCTACGTCACTGTGGATGCAGTGGGCAGTACCTGGGGGCGCGTGGTGCTGCTGCATGTTGGGCGCGGGCTGGTACACGTCGCGGTGCCGCAGGTGGTAGTCGTAGTTCTCCTGGCTGGCTACAGGAGCACATCACACCTACGTCACTGTGGATGCAGTGGGCAGTACCTGGGGGCGCGTGGTGCTGCTGCATGTTGGGCGCGGGCTGGTACACGTCGCGGTGCCGCAGGTGGTAGTCGTAGTTCTCCTGGCTGGCTACAGGAGCACATCACACCTACGTCACTGTGGATGCAGTGGGCAGTACCTGGGGGCGCGTGGTGCTGCTGCATGTTGGGCGCGGGCTGGTACACGTCGCGGTGCCGCAGGTGGTAGTCGTAGTTCTCCTCCGGCGGCGGCTCCGTGCCCTGGCTGCCGAGCGACCGGCTACAGGAACAAATCATACGTACATTAAACACTGAACTATGTCGCATTCCGACGGCGAATACGTTCATACATAATCACGCCTTTATCCCTAATGGGGTAGGCAGAGCGATCTAAACATGGGTAGTATCGCCACGTTCGACAAAAGTTTAAGGGGTAATTTAAGATGGATTTGTAGGTATATTGCTGTAGTGACAGGTTGTCAGCCTATCGCCTAAATTAAGATACTGACTAAATTAAGAAATTCTCGGAGCCCTTAGCTGGTTTTTACAACATGCCCAGAAGGAAATGCAGCTAGTACGTTATGCAGCTAGTACGTTACGGGACTGCGAAAGCCCGTCCGGGTTTTTGAATGGGTTTCTAATAAAGGTTTGCTTGTAAATAAGGGTTAACAAAATACGACCAACTTAGTAGACAATTTTCATCTTTATGGTCCTCATTATATGGTAGATTATAGAAAATGCCGACGGCGATGGACAAATGCTTTACCTTGAAATTGACACTTATCATTGAAAACCCTTAACAAACCCCTTCAAAACTCTTTCATAACCTCTTCCCGAACCCAACTGAACGGGTTCCCTTTTCAATCGAGTTAACTAAAATGAAACTATACCAGTGATGTTTCGAAAAGACATTTACTTGGAGTATACGAACGCAATCCGTCCCTGGTACCAACCATCTTTATGTCATGTTAAAAATCTCCAAAAATAAATTAATATTTTATTTTAAAGAGACGTTGGTATAAAAAATAATCTTATTTACTTACTTGGCCAGTGTATTTGTGCAGACGATATATTCTACGTCGTCGTTATAGGGATTAAGGAAGGCGAATGCAGACGTTCTCAGCCATACCCATTCTCTGCTTTTCGTACGAAACCGGTACATCAGCGAGATTATCTGCCCTTTCAGTTTTAATACTGAAACAATAAAGACAAAATTAATAAAGTTCATCAAATGGTTTATCTGCCTTCACTCATGTTAGAAATTCTTAATAATATATTTAGAAACCGTAGGATAAACGATTTACACTTTTCGATGCAGCCGCGACTTAGGAATTAGTATCGCTAAGCTGTGAGAGGCATTAAACAAGCCATCCGTGAGGAATGGCGACGGATCGCGGAGTGGGAGCGTGTCGCCAACCCGGATTGAGTGTACCGATGAAGAAGGAACTGTGATTTCGTCTTTCGCTATTTTTCTTTGGTGAATGCTCGTTCTGCTCGAAACTATTACCGATGTTAGGCTGTATGACGATATTTACATAGTTTGAATGAAACATAACGCGCCACCCGACATCTCGCTTGCTTTTTATTTTATTTAGGCAGTGTGGCGCGGCCATTTTATCCGGTGGTTGACACTTTTATTTGGAAACCCCATGGTATTTTATTTACTAGGGAACTGCTTGTGAAATCGTAATAAAAACATAGTTTAGCAAGTTCGACTGGCTGTTTCTTTTTTTAAATCCACCGTCAAATTTCAGTGACGTTTACCTTGGTCGAAGTTGTCGCGCATGTGCTGCTGGTCCTCCGGGTGGTAGAACTCGTAGCAGAGCTTGCCGAGCAGGTCCTGCGGCGCGTGCCCCACCACCTGCGCGGCGCGCTGGTCCGCGAACGTGAACCGCCCGTCGGCCGCGTGCCGCGACACGAACTCCACGCCGCCGCCCATCACGCTGTTCTCCGACGCGTTCGGCGTTGAAGTCACCTAACAAACCACATTGATAGACAGATAGATTAACTCATTATTGCGCGTAAATCGTACTGTTTGGAATATTTTAAAATAACAGTGTGCACAAAGGCAGCCTTATCGCTTCGAGCGATATTTTCCAGACAACCCTGCGCTTCTACCTTTTTCCTGAATATTTTAAAGTGTTCGCGTTCTAAAGATTGTATCATTTTTAAGCTTACAAACAGCAAAGTTAAATTAGATGATGAAAAGCACTATCGACATCTTTTTCAATACATTTGAAAGAAAAAAAAAAGGACAAAGAAAAAAGAAAGGAGCAGAGTGCGCATTCTATCATTGGTTGGCTTAGTTGGTTGGTAAGGGACACATGTCGACCTGTTTAATGATACATACATACATATAATCACGCCTTTATCCCTAACGGTGTAGGCAGAGCCTAAACGACCTAAACAAAGGTCGTTCCGCCACGTCCGACACAGTTTTGAGGGTTATTTAAGATAGATTTGTAGGTATACAATACAATATACTTTATTGTACAAAAACAGAAATTACAAATTGATAAAAAAAATAGTACTATAGGTATATTGTTGTAGTATTCAGCCCATCGCCTAAATTACATTATACTGAAACCCTCAGATCCCTTAGCTGGTTTTTACAGCACGCCCGGGAGGAAATGCAGTTATCACATTTTATGTTTTTCTTTCGCTTTCAGTCCAGCATGGAAGAATAATTAATGATGATTTGTAAATTTTATACAGATTAAGATTTGCTACTAACCTGCCATGCTGGACTGGGAGAGATAGAAAAACATAGAATGTTCTAGCTGCCTTTCCTCCCGGGCATGCTGTAGAAGACAGCAAAAGCGACTCGAGGGTTACAGTGTGTTGTAATTTAGGCGATGGGCTGAAAACCTGTTACTATAGCAATACACATAACAATCTAAAATTGCCCTCAGTTTATGTCAAACGTGGCGAAAGCGCCTTTTACGAGGCGTTTTACGCTCTGCCCTCCCCGTAAGGGACAAAGGCGTGATTTTATGTATGTATGTATGTACTAACCTGCAACCGGCCAATGGCGACGAGGCAGCAATGCGACGCGTGAAGCTCGTCGTCCACCGGGCGGTCCATCTGCATTCCTGGAAACAGATCTGATGTCCCAAAATAGATATAAATCAACTATCACAGGCTTTCACAATAATACAATGTCTTAAATAGTGCCCTTACTGCTAAACCAACGCGAGAACAGTGCAAGATTTACTTTGTAAATGCGAAAATGTAGCGAGTCAAAAACGGCCTCTTTTGATTGACTTAATGAAATCCAAAAATACTTTTTCAAATGAAGAAAGTAAACAAAATACCGTAAATGCTCTACTAGCCCCGTATGTAAATCATTTGAATGAAATTAATTAGGTGCATTTTTAAGATCAGCCGTTTTTAACACACTTGATATCGATTATGTATATTTTTTTAATAGTTCAGGCAACGTAAAGCAATGAAGACCTAACAACACATCATAGTATAGCCTTGTCCCGTCGATACGATACCTGTGGGCGGCCAGTTCTTGATGTACCCGGTGCAGTGCACCACCGCGTAGTTGTGTCCGTCGTGCGAGGGCCCGAGCGAGTTGCGCGCGCGCAGGCGGCCCAGGTGCGCGCCCTCCGCGGTCCCGCCCACGCGCATGCGGCAGATGAACCCGCGCCGGGAGCCCATCACTTGACGCATTGAGGCTGGTGGAACATGGTACAGATATTTTATCTCACACATATATATAATCACGCCTTTATCCCTCATGGGGTAGGCAGGGCGTAAACTACCTAAATAAAGGTCGATCCGCCACGTACGACAAAGTTTTGAGAGGTATTGTATGTATATTGTTGAATGACAGGTTGTCAGCCCATCGCCTAAATTGCAATAAACTGAAACCCTTGGATCCCTTAGCTGGTTTTTACAGCATGCCCGGAACTCACTTCAGCTGGCACATTCTATGTTTTTATTTCATGATTGCAGTATTGCCATACTTGTGTGTGTGTGTGTGTGTCTAAAGTACCTACATGTATACTGAATGTGTGTAAGTTCGCCATAGTAAAAATTATGTTATGCTCACGCGGGCACGAGTACGCACAACCACAAGGAAGGCTTAGCTCAGTCACAGAATATAAAATAGAACTACATACAGAATGGACATCCTCCCTTCCCCAGTCCGACATACGTCACACTCCGCGCCGGATTGTGGGTCACATTGAGCGTACGCATGGGCATGGCGCGCGCATGTTTCCCAGTGTAATGGAAATTATAAAGTTATGTGTTCCAAAGATGGTTAGGTACTGTTCCGTGTACGGGTGTCTTTCTACCACAAGATATGACTCCAATAGGAACTTTTTTAGATTCCACAGTGATGATGAGAGACAATAAGTAAATTCATACATAATATGCAACCTAATCTATTCTAACTATTCAGTTACATTGAACTACTTTAAAACGTTGGTTTAATCAAGAACCAGATTAATCAAGTGATGATTATGACCGGTATAACAACATTTGTCAACCCTTATAACATGCACATTAAGTGCAACATGCCGTCTGTCGATGTGTGACCAAAATGCATGGTAGTTAGGAGTGTCCGAGCTGTGGCTCAGTCGTGATAAAACAACTGCATTAAAAGTGAGATGGAGTATTATACCATTGCATTGTGAAATTTGTAATATGCAACTATGTTTCGAAAACAAAATTAATATAAGCGATATAGGCTCTGCGAGGGGCCACCTGACTTGCGACGACCCTCGCACTGGAATTTTGAGTTGAATATCTTGATGTAACTGTACATGTAGTATATGGGAATGCCAGGACCTAAACCTTCAGGGTGAGCTCGCTCCGTTGTCGACTTTATCTTGACGGCTCTTGACTTGAGCATTACAAATAAAAAGACAAACAAATATTAGTATAGTCGCGGATATGAGCGGACGACTGCAGAGGAAATGAGCAAAACCCTACTCCTGTGTATCCTCTTCTGTACACCTGACGTAGGGTGGACTTAAAAACAGCCAAGCTGTGTACACACCTTTTTCCACTTCTTTAATAAATATACTGTCTACCTACCTGCCCTGTTTGTTATGTTATTCTTGATTGTGTGTTTTTATTATTTTGTAATGTGTTTTGAGGAAATAAAGTGATTTGTATTTGCAAATGCACCAAAATCTTGCGGTATTAGCGTAAAATCGTAGAACTGTCCTTTTGTATTATTTTGAAACTGAAAAAATTATAGTATAACTCACATTGATGTCCTTCCTTCTTGACTGTGCCAGTCTTCAGATCTAGAATCCGCCCTGTGTTCTGCGGCTCTTGAGTGCTCAATTGTTCCCGGACTTTCTCCAGGTCGTCAGGATGAACCTGATCGTATAGGCACGACGAATACCATTCCCCCTACAGAGAGAATGATAAAATGCATCAAAATATGTAACAGCTGCTTTTTACTATATTTTTATGTTTTGAAAAGGGTCAGGTAGCATTTGAGAGAATAACTGGAATATTTTGTAAAATGAGTGGAGTATTGATGGGAGTGCTTTTTAATGACGAACAATAAAAGTTAATAAATAAAGTTAGCAATAAAAAGCAAGGTATATTAATATTATAAATACAAAAGTAACTCTTGTCGGTCTGTCTGTCTCTCTGTTTGTTTGTTACTCTTTCATGCTTAAACAGCCAAACAGATTTTAATGAAATTAAAATTTGCCATGGTGATAGATGGAAACCTAGAGACGAACATAGGTTATTTTCACCGCGGGAAAATGCCTAATTCCTATGGGAAAACTCACTAAGCCACGGATGAAAACACGGGACGAAAAGCTAGATAAATATAAAAAAGTTAGAATTCGAATTTCACCTGTGAATAATTAAGTACTGGAGCTATACTATCGCTGACGTAAATGATGCGTCCAGTGTCGCAGCTAACGACGAAGAGGAACCCGTCAGCCGCTTCGAGGATCAGGTGCTTCAGCTCTTGGTCGGTCAGGAACGACGGCTTGTATGTACCGTCTGTGGATGTGTTGCCGGTGCCTAGAAACACGTCATCTAGTTGTAGATATTGAATTGACAGCAAATACGGTTGCGATAGATATTTGATAATTAAATATCGTGTGACTTCATGTGGTCTTCTGTCGAGTGGGTATCGAGTCTATCGACCCGATGAACGCTTGTGTCAGAGTTTTTAAAACGCCTAGTAGCACAACTACCAGGCCTCTGACATGGTTTGAGTAACGACCACTATCAAAGAGAGCGACCGGGACCGACGGCTTAACGTGCCCTTCGAAGCACGAAATCTTTTTTCTTTTCGGACAATCAGGTGATTCAGTCTGCAATGTCCTAACCAAACTTCATGTGTTGTGACTTTGTTATAAGGTTAATTTTAAACTAGGTTAAGTCCTACTTGTAACAAAGTAACGTACCTTAAAGTATAAAAAATACTTGCATAAATCAATGAAAATATTACTTTGCAACTTGCACTTCAAGATGAATGAAATTTACAAAAGTTGTAAAGATTTTTTATTGTCAATTAACGTAACTGCCACAACTTTCGAGTATTGTGATTTACAATATCTGGATAAACAAAAGATGAGAGACACCTATTGTTTATTTATTCCGTTACGGATCCTTTTGTTTTCCAAAAGAACTTTAAAGTGCATTCACCTTTTGGTGCATCCATTCGAGTTTGTAACTATAGATAATAGAAAAACAATTGGTGGTCCTATAGGAAGGAACTGGTTTGCTTCAATGGGCTATTTCCGCAATGACTCAAGCTGTGCTTTTTATTGGTATTGACTGGTACATTCTCAATATGGTGACACCATGTCTCTTATTCACACTCTAGAATACCATGGGATGCGTGAACTGAGTGATGAACTGGGTTTCACGGCGTGCTTACCTCTGAGCGCCTTCATATGCGCGACGGCCATGCGCAGTATGGTGAGCTTGTCCGGCTTGCGCGCCAGTGCTGAGCACGTGGGCACCATGTCGGATAGCTCAGTGATATACGCCGTCATCTTGTTGCGGCGTCGACGTTCGATCTCGCAATGATTCTCTCGACTGAAAGAACGTACTCCATTACAAATACGATTACACTATCATGTTAATCTAACTGGTCATGATGAATAACCATAAGTGAAAAAAAACATGTGTAACAAAACTACGAAGATGTTAGACTCGGAAATTATATCTATGGCGGTGTTGTCGAAAAATCAAAGAGAGCCTTCCGTTTCATGGTCTCATACTTTTCAAGATAAGTTTTCTCGTGGATATATTTTTGCCCAAAGTGTAAATCGGTTGATTATAAATGTGGGTGAAAGGATATGAAATTTTGCACTCGGAAGGGAAGTACAAGTTCAGTAGAGATAGCGATCGGTAAATCAATTTTCGTTTCCGAAAGTAAGTACAGAAAAGCTAAAGAACAGAATGAGTGAATAATCTCGTCATAAATTTAATGGAAGTAATATCATTATTGCTAATATTTTAAGCGCAAAAGCTGCGCGTGTCGCCTGATAAGACACGTTTTCAATCATCACACGGTAACTTAACAATAGGTTGTTATGGGAAAGACGCAGCCTTCACATCGAGCTTCGTAATAGACTGCCTATTAAATATCAATTATGTAAATTTCTATTGATTTCAAGGGTTTTTTATGGATATTAAGCGAGTTTTGCTGAGAATTTTCGCTGTACTATGCAAGATGTGACAGAAAACCCATGTTGGATGTAATTAAGTGTTGTAGGTTACCTGGCAAACCTTTCCTTGTCCTGAATATTGTCCTCCTCCATCCTTGTGTATTTCCCACCACTTGCGTCGTCTTCATCGGATCTAAATTATGTTAAATACTCCAATTAGTCCGTACATATTTATTATGTGATGAATTATATGATCAAACACTAACTGAAGAATTCAGCTATCTCTTCACAGCTTTATAGTTATTTTGTATATTTATGAAAAGAGTAAAGATAATGAGAATTACACAAAGTTTACTTATTTTAACTATACTTATTTTTCGTAAATGATTTTGACTTGTTATAAAAGCAGTTGGCATGTAATATAAATATAAACAATTAAAAAAGTTTTACATAATAACAGGAAAACTAACAAAATATTATTAAAACTATTCATATCAAATTGATGAGTATGATTAATTATACGAGGTTAATGGAGGCTATCAGTGTCTATGTAGGTAATTAAATATGTTAAACAAAGTGCACCTTTGATAAAATAACAGGGCTATATTTTAAAGAAATATCTTTCTTTGTAAAACATTGTATTTGCTTCAATGGCAAAATGACCAGTAACTGCTAATATTTTATGCCGTTACTGCAATAAACCTACAACACTTGTAAAAAATATTGATGATGAAAATGGTGTATGATTTATTTGTTTGGCCTAATAAAAAATGACATAACCGAACACTCTAAGTGACATACATGCAGACTGACTCACCCAATACTGCCAGCACGGCGCTTTTGTAAATCCTTTGCTGGGTCAGCCCCTATAAACATGATTTTCCATTTTTATTGCATTTCATTATTTATATGAAAAATTATATTTGTCTAACAGAGTATTTGCTTTGCCTCCATTTCCACTCTAACAAACAGGCTCCTAAAACATCCAAATTGATAAGCTTTTGCCATGCATTGTAAAAACTTTATGTTTGTTATATTATTCAAAATAAAATATAATAGCAACTGCAAACTGCCTCAGTATAATTGTAAGTGCATGCGATTCTTCTAAATTGCTGACATTCACACTTTTTTACTTGGTAGGTATTTGACTGAACACACCTAACTATACTATTATAGATGTTTTCTTCTGGTGGTATGAAATTAACAATGTTAATTTGAGTTTTATATTTTTAGATATGTGGTTTTATGTGTTAAGTTCCTAAATAAACTTTAAGTCAAGAATTTATATGTATTATCAAGGTCACTCACCTAATCAAGGCAAATATGATAATAATAGTTACAACCCTGACCTCTTAAAAATATTTCTTGAAGTTAAGTCACAGCACAAAGCATGCAGAGTATCTTAAAGCACATTCACACAGGTGGAATATAAACTATTATTAAAAGCTCGGCGTGTAAGTGGTACCTATTCAGTCAGCATAGAACTTAGTTAATTTGTATTCAAGTCACTCTCTTGTTTGATCAAAGGTGCTGATTAACACTTTACTAAAACTTTTACAGATCTTTTCTAGCATTGTGAATGGGTCGGTTTTCTAGGAATAATAAACACAAAGCAATGTTTTTTATTATAGGATATGGATTTCAGAATTCTTTGCGTCGCTAACAACGCGTCACGCGGAGCAACGTCGACTAAATAGGTCGATAAGTTTTAAGGCTTTCCGTAACATAAATTGCAAAAAGAACTGTAAGATAATAGCTCTGCTATTCATACATTTTTATTATATACATATAGTGGATTAAAGAAGCAAAAAAAGGTATTTTGTGAAAGTAGAAATTATGGTCACCAACCGGGGATAGTGGGAGCCACGGCAGACATCGGTCAACAAACTCATTAGTCCACTTTATTTTATCACTATCTAGTTGCAATTGTATTGATGAAATAAACACGAAAATTATATTTAAATAACTTAGAAGACACCACGTATGTTTATCGTAAACTCTTCAACACAACACAAACGCCATTTTTATTTGCATGTGGTGTTGCCATTTTAACTAACCTAAAATCTACCAACTGATTATGTTGCTACCATGAAATAAAATATGTCGTGTTGTATGGTGTAAAGAATCTTTTTTTTCTGAATAAAAAAGAACCATTGTTGCTCTGCTTACGTCGTAGGGGATACAAGCGTGATTATATGTATGAAAGATGCGAGATTCATCCCAATATTGATTTACTATTCTATAAAGCTAATGAATTTAATGAAAATAAACCAAAGCCAGATGAATTTAATGATTCGTTCTGATTTGGAAAAGGAAATATAAAAACTTCACAGATTTTGACGACTGGCTAGGAATAGATTTTCGTTGTTTTAAAAATCACTTTGACAGACATGTTTGCTGTCAAGCAAAATAGCATCATACCAGAATTCAAAATTATGATATTTTTATAGGCAGAATATAAATCGCCAGAAAAATCAAAATTATGGACGGTGTAACAGAAGTATTGTCCGATACAGCAACCAACTGTAACCTGACTACATCGGACACTATGTCGGATTTCAACCAGGCCAAACTTGATTCACTGGAGAAAAAGGCTGTCCATTTGCGGTTTGTTGATTATTTGTCCAGATTTAGTCATACGCACTACATTTTTAAATTAATATACGAACTATCCACGCATACTTTATCGTTAAATAGTCTTGTTTGCAATTTCTTACTTTGCAATAATTTTATTCCTAAACCTGCGCTGACGATTTCAAATCGAAGTAAATAAATCTCTAGAGAAATAATCTTCTTCCATGCTGAAATGGGAACGAGAGAAAAACATAGAATGTGCCAGCTGCATTTCCTCCCGAGTATGCTGTAAAAACCCGCTAAGGGATCCGAGGGTTCCGTATATTGCAATTTAGGCGATGGGCTGTCAACCTGTCACTACAACAATATACCTACAAATCTATCTTAAATAACCCTCAAAACTTTGGCAGACGTGGCGGAACGACCTTTTGTTTAGATCGTTTACGCTCTGCCTACCCCATTAGGGATAAAGGCGTGATAGATGTAGAAATAATCTTGCAGTTAGCCGCGGTTTTCCGTAATTGAAGTTCGAGTTAGTGCACTTTAACCACCTCGGGTAAAATCAACCATAATTTTCCTTGCCTGTGATTTTTAGATTAATTCTTGAAAAGGACTTTAAAGCGGCTGACATAAAATGGAGCTTGTTCATAGCTGCGGCGTTCAGTTTCCGGTACGAGAGCTGTTTGCGGCCCTTTCCACCCACTTTCATGAAAGACGGCATCAAGGATATGGACGAATTAGTTAGTTTTTATCTTTTATCGAAGACAAAACTAGAACATTTTGTATTGTATTTCGTAACCACGTCGGCTTAGTTCCTTTTCCATATAAGAATAAATAAACTTTTCTAAGTTTTGGAGAGCACGTTAAAACGACGTCGTTTCCGGTCGCTGTACGTACCTGAAAGTGGGCGTTACACATTCCAAGTTTAAAGACCTAGCTTGCATATGTAATAAGGCAGTAAACAACTACTCGACAACCATCATCATAGCAGAAGTTGAACACTTCGATAGATAAATAAATGATACCTACTCGTAAATAAATTTTAAATAGCAGCTTGACAACACAAGGCAACTGGATACCTTTGCTTAATAAAAAGTACGCACCTTTCAGCTCAGCGTAATAACGGACGTGCCGGCTTTGGACCTGGTGCTACAGCAGCTGGATGACCTGGACAATCTGGCCAATATCGGCGAGATCCTCGATCTACTATTCTATGTGCTGGTCAGATTAAAAGAGCCGACTCTTAGGACAGTGCCACCTGAAGCGGTAAGATTTGCAAGATCTATTGTTTATCGTTTTTTAGTGGATAGCTTACAGCAGCACAATAAATACTAATATCAAATGTCTTCGAAACGTATTAAATTTCATCGTATACCAGACGCGACAAGTGTTTCCCATGGAAATAACATTGCGTAATTTGGCACGGTAAAAAATGCTTGTAAAGCAGACTGTTAATTACCATTATTATTGCCATGCCATGGGTGGGAAAGTGAATATGGAATAGTAATCGCATTTTTTTATCGTAGCAGTGTACACATACTCCTAAAAATATACTTCCAAGGCATAATTATTTACTGATAATTTCAGCACGATTCAATCTTGACAAGTACGCACTCTATCCACCCAGTAGCGAAGCCACAGTACATCTTCCAAGTTGTTAGTTCGCTGAAGTCTACGTCCGAGATGAAGTGGAAGGAATTAGCGAAGAACCACAATGTTTTCTACGCCTACCACGGCAATCGCTTGGAAAACTTCTATACCATACTCAACTTCGGATTACAACAGCACTTAAACAAGGTGGGTAACCTTGTTTTTATAGTCTACGTCAGACAGGGCTTCTCAAATAAAAATATTATGTAAGATCCTAGACTCAAACTTTTTTTCAGACCACAATGCTTGGCAATGGAGTATACCTCTCTCCGGAGCTGAGCGTGATCCTGCCGTACAGCCACGGCGGCTTCGGCTGGGGAGCCAGCGTTGTGGGTGGACATCTATCTTGCGTGGCCATGTGCGAGGTGATCGACGCACCTGAGGGTATCAACTGCCAGCGCCCTGTCACCAATGAAGGTAATACGACTGTAATTAAAAATAAATATCCGATTTTTTTATAATTATTTAGTGCAGTGCTCATTCTTGATGTTACGTTTGGGATAGATTAAAGCTGGAAAACAAGTCATTGTTATCATTATAACCCTAATCTACCTAACTACCTAGCTATACCTACCAGCAGGGCTATGTTGCTCTGTAGACATAGATTTGTTTTCACGCGTTGTATACTTCACGTAGTAGCGGTAGTGCGCAACGAAAGACGTACACCTGTAGACAAAACGAAGTCTACAGTGCGCATACAGCCCTGCAGATACAAAGTTGGATACACTGTAGACAAAACGAGGTCTACAGTGCGCATACAGCCCTGCAGATACAAAGTTGGATACACTGTAGACAAAACGAGGTCTACAGTGCGCATACAGCCCTGCAGATACAAAGTTGGATACACTGTAGACAAAACGAGGTCTACAGTGCGCATACAGCCCTGCAGATACAAAGTTGGATACACTGTAGACAAAACGAGGTCTACAGTGCGCATACAGCCCTGCAGATACAAAGTTGGATACACTGTAGACAAAACGAGGTCTACAGTGCGCATACAGCCCTGCAGATACAAAGTTGGATACACTGTAGACAAAACGAAGTCTACAGTGCGCATACAGCCCTGCAGATACAAAGTTGGATACACTGTAGACAAAACGAGGTCTACAGTGCGCATACAGCCCTGCAGATACAAAGTTGGATACACTGTAGACAAAACGAAGTCTACAGTGCGCATACAGCCCTGCAGATACAAAGTTGGATACACTGTAGACAAAACGAGGTCTACAGTGCGCATACAGCCCTGCAGATACAAAGTTGGATACACTGTAGACAAAACGAAGTCTACAGTGCGCATACAGCCCTGCAGATACAAAGTTGGATACACTGTAGACAAAACGAGGTCTACAGTGCGCATACAGCCCTGCAGATACAAAGTTGGATACACTGTAGACAAAACGAGGTCTACAGTGCGCATACAGCCCTGCAGATACAAAGTTGGATACACTGTAGACAAAACGAGGTCTACAGTGCGCATACAGCCCTGCAGATACAAAGTTGGATACACTGTAGACAAAACGAGGTCTACAGTGCGCATACAGCCCTGCAGATACAAAGTTGGATACACTGTAGACAAAACGAGGTCTACAGTGCGCATACAGCCCTGCAGATACAAAGTTGGATACACTGTAGACAAAACGAGGTCTACAGTGCGCATACAGCCCTGCAGATACAAAGTTGGATACACTGTAGACAAAACGAGGTCTACAGTGCGCATACAGCCCTGCAGATACAAAGTTGGATACACTGTAGACAAAACGAAGTCTACAGTGCGCATACTGTCATGCGGATATAAAGTTGGAAAAAAAGTTATTTTTTCTGATGATTGCTGATAACTGATAATCATTATTTAATTTATTAATACTGCAACACGTTGATGTCTTTTGTATGACAGTTTTGTTGTCAGTTTTTTACATTACCCTGACTACAAATATAACCATATCCATCACTACTATTCCTCGTCGGCAGGTGATGCATCTGATGAAAAGAATAAGATGTTCCTAGAGCAAGGGGAAGGTCCGACGACGCCTCATTACCTGGTGACCAACTGCGATCTGGTGCGCGTACGCTACCTGTTGGTGTACGCCAAACAACCCACCTCGATCCGATTCTCCACTCCAAGCATCAACAGAAATGGTAAGTATCGCAATCTCCATCAAACTGTCTCCGTAATCTTGTGCCTTCAGACTTGGGCTCTCGTGCTGGATGCCAAAACAATCTAAATATTTTTATTGTCAATTTATCAGGCGGGGTTCGGCAGTGGTTAGCGAGGCACAAATTATTCTCGATCCTCCTCGGCTACGGACTGATGCTGGCGACAATCGGTCTCGCGAACAACCAGCCCATCAACTACTACTACAGGATCCTGCTGAAGAAGCTGGACGTAGCTTACGGTGCCAGAATGTAACTCTATTGGTGTTATATCTTCGGTGTCGATGTCAAATTTCTAAGTTCTCAACTTGTCTACCTTCTATTTTAAGAAATTTTTGGTGTTCTTAGATCCTCACTTTGTAATGTTTATAAGCAACGTTTTACAAACAATTTTGCGAAGTGTTTCATTGAATGTAACTAACTACTCTAGATTACTACAAGTGCGTTTAGTAACTAGTCGCACGCATATCATGTTGAAATATTGTCACAAAGGGGATTGTTGTGAATTTAGAACAATAGTGTGCATAGTCGTTATGGAGCTCTCGTCACGGCCTACAGCGTAATCACTGTACGATCTAAATGTTATTGTGTCGAATGTCCATCTAAACATAATGGTAAACATCAGTGTTTATCCTGCTTGCCCACAGACTACGCGTACTGCAGCATTTTTCAACCTGTGCTAGTTAATTGCTCTAAAATATTCCAAAATAATCTTAACTTAAACCGGTGGTGTGGTGTCAAAGGCAGCTAACGTATTTAACTACCTGAGTGCGTTATTTTCCGATTAAATATACGAGCTAAGTAGAATATTCTGGCTTCAGTGATTTGTTGTGATATAATTTGTACCTGAATCATGGAACGACACATTTGGTTCATCCGCTGGTTTTTCATCCTGTCGTGTGTTGTTGCTCAAGATCCTACTGCTACTGTACCACAAGGACGTATAGTCGGAGTAAGGCGTTATTTTAAATTGTTTTCTGAAGTATACAGGGTGTGAGCATAAGTACTTAATACTATTTTGTACTTTCCAGATTAAAGTTTATCCAGAAAACTCAGTGACACCGGTGGAAATATTTTATGGGATCCCATACGCAATCGCTCCTGTTGGCCGCTACAGGTTTTCAGTGCGTATTGTTTGTATTATTTTATTGAGCTAAAGAGCTTTCAGGAATTTTCTAGTCGTAATATTTATTAAGAACGTTGGAATTATTCTTTTAGATTATTTTACTTCAGTAAATTTTTCTTTTAATACTTTAGGCTCCAGAACGTCATAAAGGATGGAGACGCACTTTTTTTGCGCATCGAATGCCTCCCAAATGTCCACAAATTGAAGATGAATTGAATCATTATATTAGTGAGGATTGTCTGTTCTTAAACATATGGACGCCACGGGTAAGTCCACGTCTTTTATTGAAGTGAAAATCACCTAAGTTATACATCTGAACTTCATGTAAGTTTTTTCAGATAGCGTGCAGATGGAAGCTCGTTACCTGTCGTAGTAATATTGTACAGTGAATCATGGGAGCGAGCAGGCATCACCTTACCATGCCAGGAGTTGGCTGCGGAAGGTGTCGTAGTTGTCACAGTGGCTTATCGTCTGCACATGCTGTCGTTCTTCACGCTGAGATCAATATCAGCCCGAGGCAACCTTGCACTATTAGACCAATATATGGCCTTGCTCTGGGTGAGAGATAACATCGCAGCTTTTGGAGGTGATCCCACAGCGATTACACTTATGGGTCATTCAACGGGGGCCGACTGTGTGCTCTACCACATGTCCTCCCCTCGATCAGTCGGTAAGATATGCTTCGATGAACTCTAATCTATGCGGTATATGATTTTGTATTGTATTGGACTTACGATAGATTTTTGCAGGTTTATTTCAAAGAGCGATAATCATGTCACCACGTCACATTTGGAAACCGATAGATAAGGAGTCCAATCTGAATGCGACTGAAACAGAACGTATTTCTCTGGAGATGGCCAGAATGTTGGGATGTTCCAGTGACATAGACGAGGAAATTTTACAATGCATGCGTGCTCGACCTTTGGCGGATATTATGGCCTTGTATTCGGTAGGTAACTGACTGACATTCTCAAATTATTTGTAGAAACGCCTATCATGATACAATTGATTTCACCATTGTATGTGTTTGCAGAAGGTCAATTGGAGCGACGTCATGCAACCGGCGGCTGATAATTTTTTGCCGGCATCGGAACAATATTTGCCAACACCACTCTCGGTGGCTTTGTCTGCAGGAAAGCAGCAGTTGCCACTCGATTTGCTTTTTGGTTTTACTGACATTGAAGCTGTAAATAACAACGGTCAGTTTTCAATTATAGTTTTTAAAGACAGATTTCCCGCAAACTGATAAGGGTTGCTCAGTCAAGGAAACTGAACAACTATCAGCAGTTTCTTTTTAAGAAAATGAAAAAAAAAATGCTTTTCCATACAAATTGCCCGGTAATTTTGTATGGGAACGGAAGGTAATTTTTTTCAAATAATCCTACCTCTATCAGTTTGCGGGTCGCCGTCCCTTACACCCGATATATATAGATTAGTCAGTGACATCTTAACTAAACCGGTTATTCACTAAATTTTGTTGTACCTCTATCAGTTTTCTTTCTTGCAGATATAGACTACCTGCAACTGATGAAACAAAACCCAGCTCACATAACTGAATATGCAAATTCGAAATTAATACCGGAAATATTGCGCATGCTCTCTCTACATGAATCAGAAGCTCTACCTTTAGTAAGTATTTAAGAATTTGTATCCCGCAAAATCGAATCGACAAAGAATCTGATCATCCTCGTTAGCTTTCAATCTCTGACATAATTATGTAAAAAGCCGTAACTGGCGGCTTAATTTAACGTACCCTCCGAAGCACTAACGGAATAATTATAAGTGTTTTTGTTGTTGAATACGCGTAATGTATTTCAGTTGCAACAAGCTATCCGTTGGGAGTTCTTTGGAGGCAAGCCCAAAGGGTCTGGAGGTGGTTATTCCGTGCAGTCCGTGGAGACTCTCGCCCGTATGGAGTCGTCGGCGCGTTGGGGCGCGGGCGGGGCGCTGCTGGCGGCGAGGCTGGCTCGGCGCGTGCAGAGACTCTTCGTGTACAAATATTCACAGCCGGGCATAGATTTACACGGACGCAACTTTAATTTTACAGGTAAAATCTAGTTTGATAAGTAGAGCGGTTGTTTAGTATCCTTTTAGACGAAAAAGGTAACGACACACAAGCAAAATGTCCCATTTCCTATTTCTAGGAGCTGTTCATGGCACGGATTTGGTTGCGTTGTTGGGAGACACGCTGATGCTCCAAGTGGCTCGTCGGCGAGCTACAGCAGATGAAAAAAGGATTTCAATTCTGTTTCAAAAATACATCGCTAACTTTATAAAATATGGGTATGTATTCACTTACAAAGATAGTCCACTCATTTTTATCTTCTTATATTTAAAAATGAAAAAAGCTTGTTAAGGGTCGTTGATGCCCTGCCTTCCCCGTAAGAAATATCCCTGATTTTACGTATGTTTTTTATGTTTAGTGCACCAACGCCTGATGATGAATGGCAGCGATATAAAGTAGGAGACGCACATATCCACGAGATACGCGATCGAGGTTCGGGCGGCAACGAGCATTGCACGGACCGAGGGGCGGCGTTCTGGCTGCAGTACTTGCCGCAACTCGCTAACTTGATGTCTTCCTCTGAACGCACCGAACAACTTACTTCAGACAAAGGTAAGAAAATAAAAGTAGGTAACTGAATAAGTTTTACAATATCATACATGAAACAGCCAGCCTGTTCCTGATCCAAACACTATTAGAACTAAGATTATATAATACAATTTTGTATAAATCAAATCCATCCATCCACCATCTCCCTAGCCTTATCCCGTATCTCACGGGGTTGGCTACCTAATCTAGGGGATAGAACGAGAGCGACTGCCATCTGACCTCCGCAACCCAGACCCGCAAACGTACATATGAAATTCGAAAACCGAAAAACACATTGGTATGTGGTGGGATTCGAACCACGACCTCCGTCAGGAGGCAGCGGCCCTATCCACTACACCATCGGTATGTAGTACATTATATAATATATGATAATATATATTATGTGCCATCGGGCTCATCAATCAAATATCTGTATCAATTTTATATATTAATCAAATATCTGTAATTTCCAGGTGAAAGCCGTCTACGAGGTGGAGTATTTGCAATGGTCGGTGTATCGGTTGGGCTGCTGATGCTGTTGTTAGCGTGTGCAGTGCTGCTACATAGGGAACGAGCTCTTCGAGCAGGGAAAGCTAATGATCCGCATTTCTAAAATAAAACGATTTACTTTTAGTTAGTTGTTTCATTTGGTAACTGACCAACATTAAATACAAAGATTTTAAAAATTTATTTAAAAATTTACACAACCACTAGGTTGGTAATAAAACTTTTTTCGACAATCTGTTCGTTAATAATAACTCTTTGTACTAAGCAAAAAAAGTTTTGAATTTCGCGACCAGTGACAATTTGCTGCCAGCCAAGGTTGCCAACATTGAAAAAAATCCTACATATAATGATCATTCAATAACTATCATAAAATCGCATGGTGTAAAGTGGCCTCGGAAATTTATTTAGGGTAATTTAGCACGTTTATTATTCAAGAAAGAGACAGACGAAATCGAAAATTAAAGCATTTATCTCTGTTATTATGTTCTATGAAAGCAATATTTGAGTTATGAAAATAATCATTAAAAAAAGTATTGTCAATGTCAAAATAAATGCAAAAAGGCTTGTGTGCTTGTTTGTATTAAATATAGTTTCGCGAAAAAGAGAAATATTTGAGTACAACAGCTACGTAATAAAATATCTAAAAAGCAATTTACTGCAGCACTTTTCTATATTCTTTTTGTGTTAAGAATGGCCTTAGCACTTCAAAGGCGTGCAAATGTAAGTTGAATTTTCTAAGCTCTATATTATTCTTAATTCTTTGCTTGTAAACTTCTAGAAACCCCCGACTAATATGAACTTTAACTTACTTTCAGGTGCGTCTTCCTCCAGAAGTAAATAGAATCTTGTACATCAGAAATTTACCATACAAAATATCAGCAGAGGAGATGTACGATATCTTTGGAAAATATGGAGCAATAAGGCAGATCCGCGTGTACGTACCAGCATTAACCTAATATTATATACATACATAAAATCACGCCTTTATCCCTTACGGGGTAGGCAGAGCGTTAAACGGCTCGTAAAAGGCGCTTTCGCCGCGTCTGACAAAAATTGAGGGCAATTTTAGATTGTAATGTGTATTGCTAATGTGTAGTGACAGGTTGTCAGCCCATCGCCTAAATTACAATACACTGTAACCCTCGAGTCCCTTTTGCTGTCTTCTACAGCATGCCAGGGAGGAAGGGCAAGTGGAACATTCTATGTTTTTCTATCTCTCCAAGAAGCATTAATATTGATGTACATAAATACAATTTTACTGCTTTGTCGAAAATCTAGAGTACTAAGATAAAAGTGTGTTCTTCATATTTGCATGTTCTGATCAAATGGTCTTCATTTCAGTGGCAATACACCAGAAACCAGAGGAACGGCTTTCGTAGTCTACGAAGATATTTTTGATGCAAAGAATGCTTGTGACCATCTCTCCGGATTCAATGTGTGTAACAGATACCTTGTAGTTCTCTACTACCGATCTAACAAGGCCTTCAAGGGTATGGATATTGAAAAGAAAGAAGAGGAATTGAACACATTAAAGAAGAAATATGGGATATCTTCAGAGGATCTACGTAAATAAGCTAGTTTAGAATTACTAAGAGGATAACAATAGATTTAAGGCATTTCTCATGTCACAGCTGGACATGTGTTCAAACCATCAGAACCATGTAAAATTTACATAATGAAATAAACGTTTTTTCAACTACCTATCTACTTATTTATCAATTTGGCACCCAGCTGTTTAAGAGTGAAATTATAAAAGTACTCTGTTCAAGGTAGGTCCCATCATGTTATTTTACTATTAGGTTCCCATCTAGATTTTCTATGAAACCACAACAAGGTATTTATTTGTTGTGTGAACAAAGATTTGAGTAGCAGGATTGTTAGATTACTGTTAAAAGAGCGCACTGGTGTAGTGGATAGGGTTAGCTCCTGAGCAGGTAACCCCGAATAGGCCGTTGGTCCCGGTTATATTGTTTAATGTCGTAGATATTAGTCGCTAAGCCATTTCAGGGGCCAGTGCTAAGCATTCGCAGCTTGAAACTCTGACCTAATCTAGGATTGGGTCTGATTTCCCATTCTGGGTTGCGGAGGTCAGATGGCAGGCGCTCTGTGTAAAAACCAGTACCTTCGTTCAATCACCTATACTAGGTAGCCGCCCCTAGAGATGCGGAATTAGGCTAGGGAGATGATGATATTACTGTTAGTTATGCATTGGTTCAGAGAGTGTGGTGTTTTTGGTGAAACAGTAAATAAAAAAGCAAATATCTGACATAGATTCTTTTTATTTTGCATGGCTACTATGGTTATAAGTTACATGGTTTACTGCTAAGCTGGATAAAATACTAGGATATGAACTTTGAGTAAGCGGTAGAGTAACAATGGAATGATTATTTTGGAACAGTGCACACCAATAATTACTGTATTATTGATTACATAATAATGATTATTATATGACGAAACCTCTTAACTAAAGACAAAGTCTAGAACTGGTATTTTAAGTAGTAAAATATAATCTAAGGACAATGTCTTAAAGCTAAGAAATCTCATTTAGATACACAACATCCCCATTACATGTCTAATTGGATAAATGTAATAATACTCTTTTGAAGTATATACTTTATGAAAAATTCTAGCTATAGCTAGATAAAATTTTAAACTTAATTATTTGACACTTATGTGATTACATGGAATACAATGTTTTTACCGCTAAAATAGTTCGTCCGACAATAAATAATGAGAGATATGACGCCAGCACAAGATCTTCAAATCACAGAATTTACAATGTCCTTCACAACTCCGTCCGATCGCGGGCCGGCTGTCGACGTCCGAGATAGAACAGTCATACAACTTATAATAATAATCATGTCTTCAACAACGAGAGTATTTTAGGCGACTCGAAACAACTTAAATAATATTAAAACAAAAACAGAGAAGAAAAAAACAAATGATAGGTATACATCGGCGATAAACCGACCGCATAAACAATATTAAGCTTATATACAAGGGCACAAGAGTAAGAAATCGTACAGAGACGAGCCTTTATACTACCGTGCCGACATAGCACACTTCGCTCGCGCAAGCAATGCGCGCATAGAGTCAACATTTAAGTAGAGGAGATGGTGTCATTAGCTGCGGCGGCGGCGGAGGCGGAGGCGAGGCGCGCGCGGCCCTCGGCCACCAGCTGCCGGTTCAAGTACACGTCCTCGTCAGTGGAGGTGTCGATCAGGTCGAGCGTGAGCAGCGGCTCGCCGGGGTTGAGCGGGTCCTTGCCCACGTCCTTGCAGATGCCCACGAACTGTTGCTCTACACACAGTTCCTGGAACCTGATGCAGTCTTCTACCGTCCAGTCCTGGTGCAGCGGCCATACGTCTGTGGGATAGATGATCAATTAGTAAAACACACTTCTTTAAATTATGCAGTACTAGAAGATAAAATAATGTTGTAGAACCTAAACAGATTTTGAAAAACTCGCAACAAAGGCCTTCATTATAGTCGTAAACGCAGTCAGTACCCGTACCAGAAGAATAAATAACTGTACAAAGAGAAAGCTTCATATGATCGCACTGTTACAGTTACACTACTAAAGTTTTATGGCGCATGTGTGCGTGTCATCAGCAATTAGTATTCAGGGCAGTCTCTGTACAATTATTTACTCTTGTCCGATCACCGCGTATTAGCTGCTGCTTAAGAGCTCGAAAGGTCTTGTCTTGTATTGTCTAGCCGTTAATGTCCCACTGCTGGGCAAAGGCCTCTCTCCGGTCTATCCACGACTCTCGAAAGGTATGAAATAAAAATGCTAGAGATCGTTCTCACCGTAGAGGCGCGCCTTGATGGCCTGCGGGGGCAGCGAGCGCGCGAGCGGCGCGGCGGCGGGCACGGGGCGCAGCGCGCGCGTCGCAAACAGCGCCAGGTCGCCGTAGTCGCAGAAGTACACCGACACCATGTCCGACGACACCATGCCGGCCACCGTCACTCTGCGGAGGAAACACATCGTTAGTAGGATAAAGGTTGTTTTTCTCTCCGATAAGGAGTCCCCAAGGCAACGCCATATGCCGAGGTTCGAGCCCTAGTGGGCGCCCTTAGGCAGTTGCCATTTCATTAAGGGTGTAGATTGCGTGTAGCAACTCCCCGCCTTAGTCCGGTGACGCATTATATACACTTTGTAGTATTTTGCAAACAAGTCCATTCAAAAAAAAAAAAAAAGGATAGAGGTTGTGAAAACTACCGTTAAGCTGCAAGTGAGCAAAACTTGCACACTGACTTATTGCATAAATTGTAGAATTAAAGGAAGGAAATTTATTTATTAGGAAGTTATTGTCCCTGTACAACAAATAGTTCAATTCAATTTCTTTTATATGGCGCTTTCATTATGATTCCGCCAGTGTCAAGTGCGAATACTAAGATAACTTTAGCTGTCAAACGGGCTTCACACAAGAACAGCAGTAACGCGTTTTTTTTTTTTAATTCAGCAATCACTCCTGTCTGTTGAAGTACCTAGAACAAAATAAGACAAACAACATGTAACAAGAGGTTAGTGGATTATTTAAACAGACAAAATAGATATTATAGTCTAATGTTATTGATGTTAATATAATTACTAAGTATATGAATAAATGGAGTATTAACAAGAGATAGTAAAAATTTAAAATTTGTAGGGCGAGGGACATCAGAAGGAAGTAAATCATAAAGGGAAATCGAAAACTTTGTGCAACAAAAAATATATGTTCAAGAGTGCCCTCGTCCAATCCACATTCACAAATAGACGAATCCTTAACATGGATCTTAGCAAGATGAACAGGGGAGCAGCAATGTCCAAGACGAAATCTGCAAATGGTAGATGTTACTTTTTTATTAGACTTGCGAAATTTAAAAAACCAAGGAACCGGGGGAATAGAATCCTGAATATCAGCATAATGTTTACCCTTCAAAGCTCTTGATTGTTTCCATAATTCATCCCAAATACAATACAAGCGTTTCCTAGCTAAAGGAATTAAATCAGAGATGTAGCATCTTTAGCACACTTATCGGCAACTTCATTCCCATGAATACCAGAATGTCCGGGAATCCAGGCTAGAATAACTCTTATGTTTGAAATATGACATTTATGAAGAATATTTTGAATTTTTAAAATAAAAGAAAATTTTGATTTACAACTAAATTGATTGGCCAATATAGCTTGTAAGCAGCTTCTAGAATCAGAAAAGATTATGGTTTTGTCAAGGTTATAAGATTCAACATATTAAAGGGCTTCTAAAATTGCAATTGATTCGCCAGTAAATACAGAAGAAAAAGGAGGACATTTGAAATTAAGGATGACATTATGTTTAGGAATCCAGACTGCAGCACCCACACATCCCTGATCAGAAATTTTGGAAGCATCTGTATAAATAGTAAACCAATCACTCCAATTCTTACCTATAAGGCGATTGAGTTGACTATTAGCTGAGGGGGAGTTTTTTTCAACACCCAAATCTAAAAAAATATCAGGGTTATAAATAATAGACTCAAAAGGAGTCTCGAACAAAGGATTAAGTTTACATTGAACAACTGGACTAGGGAGGCTGATAAATTTAACAAAACTATTAAAAAGACAAGGAGGATTTTTATTTACCCAATATTGGTCATGAGAAATAAAATCAGAGAGGGAATGTAATTTAGAAATAAGTGGATGACCTGAAAGCTGAATTACTTTGTAAAAAAATCTGTCAGCAAGGTACTGTCGTCGTAAATGAAGAGGAGCTTCAGAGCATTCCACTTGAAGTGCATTAATGGGTGATGACTTCATAGCTCCACAGACAAGGCGCAAACATCTAGACTGAATTTTATCCAAATTAGCTAAAGCAGACTTATTACACGGTTCCAGTAAAAGCGACCCATAATCTAAATGACTCCGTACAAGGGCATTATACAATAATTGTTGGGTGTACGGGTGAGAACCCCACCAAACACCAGATAAGGAGCGAAGAATATTAATACTTTTTTCGCATTTTCTAGAAACATAGTCAATATGGTGAATTCCTTTCAATTTGGAATCTAAAATAACCCCCAAAAATTTTGATTTATCTTTCACTGGGACCTGCTGACCATTTAAAGAAATATAAGCATCAGGGATTAATTTGGCGCAACTAAAAACTGTAACAGAACTTTTAGCAATTGAAAGAGACAAACCATGATCATCTAACCATGAATTAAGATAGTACATAGCAGAATTAAGACGAGAAGAAGCGTTATCAATATTTTTAGAAGATACATATAAGACTATGTCATCTGCATACTGCAAGATATTACAAAAACTGTTCACTGAAGGATCCAGATCAGAAGTATAAATACTATACAATAATGGGCTAAGGACGGAACCTTGAGGAAGTCCCTTCCAAACTGTTCTTGAAGGTAAAAGATTATTTTGGAACTTGACCTGGACAGATCTAGCAGTAAACAGATTCGAAACAAAATTCACTATCTTTACTGGAACACTCAGCTGAAGTAATTTACTCCTGAGCACAGAAAGAAGTACATTGTCATATGCAGATGATATGTCTAAGAAAACACCTACAAAATGTTCACGTTTGGAAAAGGCTAAACGAATATCAGTTACAAATAAACTTAAACTATCCATTGTACTAAAACCTTTACGGAACCCAAATTGGCTTTTAGATAAAAGGCCCCTACTTTCCATGAACCATTCAAGACGGTTTTTAACAAGATGTTCGTAAATTTTTGACATAGTACAGGATAGAGCAATAGGTCGATAACTAGTAGGATCCTTACAAGGTTTCCCAGGTTTAAGAATTGGAATCACAATTTGTGTTTTCCAATCCTCTGGTGGAGTACCAGTAAAAAAAATTGAATTTAAGATTTTTAGAAATAAATCTTTAGAAGAGGCAGAAGAGTTAACTAAGAAAGAGTATGGAATCCCATGCCAGGGGAAGAATTTTTAAGGTTAGACAAAACTATAGATAATTCCTCTTGAGAGAAGGGATCATCAAACTTATCATTAGAGGAAATGGAAGATGAAAAAATTAATGTATCATGAAAAGTAGGAACCGAAGGAGGGGTTAACTTATTGCAAAAATTTTCTAACCACTCAGAGGGATCATTAGACGAAACATTCTGATCACATGAAACTGAACCACGAAATCTTCTCATATTTCTCCAAACCAAAGTTGGGGAAGTACGAGGGGAAAGAGACTCGCAAAACGAATTCCAGCCATTTCTTTTCTTCTCTGACAATGTTCGTAATGTCTTAGCAGAAACTCTCTGATACTCAACCCAATTCTCCGTAGACATAGACAAAGTATACGTTTGTTCAGCATCTTTCCTTGCTTTACAAGCATCAGTGCAATCGGAGTCCCACCAGGGAAGAGAAGGAATTTTATGTCGGGCAGAAAGAATTCTTAACTGGAATCGCCTTCTTGGCAGAGTATAAAAGAGCATCTCTAAAAACGACATATACATTAAGAACATCTTCAGACGAAAGAGGAGAAATATCAGAAACTTTCTTATCTAATTCTGATCTGAAGAGAGGCCAGTCTGCTTTGGATAGATTCAATTTTGATACAGGATTAGATAAATTTTGAGAAAAGGAACTACCAGAGTCTTGCAAAGAAACAATAATAGGGAAGTGATCACTACCATGGGCATTAGACAAAATAGACCAAGAAAGACAGGAAGAAAGAAGAGAAGAACAAAGAGAAAGATCTACAGCACTTTTATAATTATGAGAAGGAGGAACCCTGCGAGTAGGAGAACCATCGTTAAGAATACATAGGTTAAAATCATCACAAATATCAAAAAACAAGGAAGAAATAGGGTCACATTTATAGGAGCCCCAAGAAGTATGATGAATATTAAAATCACCTAAAATGATAACAGGAGAAGGAAGAGAAGAGATAATAGATTTAATTTCCAAAAGAATGGACGAAGTTAGGTCAGGAGGAACATATACAGATAGAAAGGAAATATTAAAAGCTCTTACAGCTACAACATTAAAAAGAGAGCTATGGGCACAGAATATATAATAGCATACAGAAGGCTCACTCCCTAAGAAACAGCAAGTTTAGGTATGATTAGATACCTACACTTCCCAGCGCCGCTTGCCTGCAAGCTAAATTGTACCTTATGTCAGCGCGCGAACTGTGAACGTTGTTTGCGCGCCGCAGTTCAAGGACGTTGCCGCCGGCGATCGCAAAGGTTGTCACTTGCGAACTTTTTGAATCTTATTCATAAATGCGATTTTGATTTTAAACTAAGACATTATTATGTGTAACTAAGAAAACTACGAATCATTAAATTATTTAGCATAATAAATACACAACGAATCCATAACCTAGCCTTATTATGAATACGAATAAGTAGGTACAGTGGGCAGCAGGTCGAGTTATCTACTTGGCGGACCAATATATACTGGTTGTATCTATCTGGTTATACTGTATAACCAGTATAAATTTCCTTAAGTAATTTGTGAAACTATAATTATTATTGACAAAACCCACGACTCATGAAGTCACACATTATAGTTCTAATAATTATATTATTAGATGCCATATTGCTTGTTGATTTTAGCAGCAAAATCACGAAAAAGAAATTGACGCAACGCGACTAGCGTGCGAACTGCGTGCCGCGCGGCAGCCTACTGACATTAGCCGCTCTTAGCGGCAGTTCGGCCGAACCTACCTAAACTCGCGAGTGAACCAGGCCTGCTATGGGCTGGTAAACTTAGTTGATTAAAAATTACAGATCTGGAGACCAAAATGGCAGCTCCAGCTTTACCATCAATTCTGTCATCCCTGAGACATGAAAACCCAGAAACTCTGAAAAGAGACCCAGGCTTACGCCACATCTCATGGACGGCAAGAAGGGATGGTTTAAATTTGTTAATCAGATATATTAACTCATCTTTTTTATTGGTAATGCTGCGACAATTCCACTGAAGGATTGTAGGCATTTTGAGAAATAAAAGGTAAAAGCTGAGACAGTTTTTCACGGAGGTTGTTCGGTAAATTGGGAGGATTCGATTGGGAGAGGATATTTAAGACAAAAGAAAGAAACTCATCAATTTGATTGAAATCTAAAGAATTGGAGTTAGAAGTTGCATTAGAATTAGGAGACAAAGCACATCTATTAGAGAGAATAGGGGCAGGGGGATTTACTAAGTTGTTATGAGCAGCTCTATCATAACCATGAGTGGAGGCAGGCAAAAAGGGGCCGCGTTGAGTTGTATATGTTCTGGTTTAAGAAGAGGGCCTAGGAGGTTGAGGTAAGGGGAACTGTTGGGAGAACAGAGGAGGAGAGGAACGGGATGCATCGGCAAATGATTTCCTTACTGGAGGGTGTCTGGCAGAGGCTTCCATATAGGACAAATTTAATTGAGACATAACAAGTTTAATATTCTTTTGTCTAAAATGCTCAGGGCAGGTAGTGTCTGTAGCCTTATGATTTCCAAAACAGAACAGACATGTTGGGGAAGTCTTGGTGCAAGAGATCCCCGAATGAGGACCAGCTCATATAAAACAGCGATCCTGAGACCTGCATTTGGAAGCAATATGACCAAACCTACAACACTTATTACATTGAATGGTTGGTAATACATAAGGAGTGATCGGAAGAGAATTATAGAAGCAGTAAACATGAGGGGGAAGCTTTTGACCAAGAAAAGTTAAGACCACAGTTTGGGTGGGAATCCAAACAGGAGAGCCCTCATTAATAGTTTTTCTGTTTAGTCTGCGAGCTTTAACTACAATCCCATAGCCAGATGGGACTTCGATTGCATGTACTAACTCTTCAAGAGTCCACTCTGTGGGGACCTCCCGAACAATGCCCATACGAGTAATATTGTAAGAGGGGATGATAGCTTCATATTTGGCAGAAGCAAGGGATGGATGGATCAAAAATGCATTTGCGTCTTCTGCTGTCTTAAATTCAACTGAGATCCGATTACGACCCACTCTTTTGATACCGTCTTTAACAACATTTAGTATTTTATTGTGATGCAAAAAATGACCAAACTTTATTGGCCGTAAGGAAGTACCATACGGGTTGTTTTGAGTTTCAGGAACCACTTTGCTTATCAAGACCACAAAAGGGGAAACATCATGTTCTCCATAGATTTTCTTTACCTCATCAAACTTTGGTAATGTGTATGTTAATTGAACAGAGGCAGCAGGATTATTGGGAGAATTTTTCTTTGGACGAGGCGAAAGATTATCAGAATTCTCATCTAATCTCCGTTTAGCAGCTGCAGAAATCTCATCCAAACGACGATTAGCAGCTGATGCTGCCGCAATTTGTTCAACTTCCATTGAAACTGCAGTTAATAAGTTTTCAAAAGAAGCACGCGGAGGAATAACACAACCTCCCCCGGGGGGGGTCACCGTCCATGTTTATAAACTTGTAATTAAATAGTGAAAATACTTATACTTACTTAGTTGATAATAATAATATGACTACTACAACAATCACGAAAACAACACAGACAAAAAGAAGCAAATCAACAGCTTAGAAGATAGCTAACAGTAAACGAAAAACACTAAAATTCGAAAACCACAAGTGCTTACGCTCAACCCGAAAGCCAAAAAAACAGCAAAAAAGTTCCGCTGGCGTGGCAGCTTATGACGTCATCATCATCGGATAGTAATGAGCTGTCGGCGCAATAGCATAAGAAGTTACCTCTGTACGATTTCTTACTCTTGTGCCTGTGTGTAGTATATATAAAGCAGTACCAAGACAATGTAAACATCACTTGCCGCGCGTGGCGAGTGGTGTGGCGAGTGGCGTGGCAAGTCGTATCTGTACCAGGAGGAGTCCTTGTCGTAGTAGACGGTGAAGAGCTCTTTTTTTTTTTTTTTTTTTTTAATATATATAGGCGAGCATTTGTCCGCCATCTCACCTGGTGGAAAGTGACGATGCGGACTATGTTGGAGCATACTCACCTATGTAGTGCCTATTCACTCTCGCCTTGAAAAGGCCCAGGTTATATTGTTCCGGAAACAGATCCGCCGGCAGGGAGTTCCACTCCTTAGCCGTTCGCATTAAGAATGTGGAAGCGAACCGCTTCGTGCGAATTTGTGGTATATCCACGACATAAGGGTGGAACCCCTGTCCACGCCTCGTGCTCCGGAGATGGAAAGGGGAGGGGGGTATAAGGTCATGAAGTGCTAACGCGCGCTCCCCGCTGGCGGGACTGGCGGGCGCGTCTGCTTCGCTCAGCTTGCCGCGCGTGGCGAGTGGTGTGGCGAGTGGTGTGGCGAGTGGCGTGGCGAGTCGTATCTGTACCAGGAGGAGTCCTTGTCGTAGTAGACGGTGAAGAGCTCCCCGCTGGCGGGCCTGGCGGGCGCGTCTGCTTCGCTCAGCTTGCCGCGCGTGGCGAGTGGTGTGGCGAGTCGTACCTGTACCAGGAGGAGTCCTTGTCGTAGTAGACGGTGAAGAGCTCCCCGCTGGCGGGCCTGGCGGGCGCGTCTGCTTCGCTCAGCTTGCCGCGCGTGGCGAGTGGTGTGGCGAGTCGTACCTGTACCAGGAGGAGTCCTTGTCGTAGTAGACGGTGAAGAGCTCCCCGCTGGCGGGCCTGGCGGGCGCGTCTGCTTCGCTCAGCTTGCCGCGCGTGGCGAGTGGTGTGGCGAGTCGTACCTGTACCAGGAGGAGTCCTTGTCGTAGTAGACGGTGAAGAGCTCCCCGCTGGCGGGGCTGGCGGGCGCGTCTGCTTCGCTCAGCTTGCCGCGCGTGGCGAGTGGTGTGGCGAGTCGTACCTGTACCAGGAGGAGTCCTTGTCGTAGTAGACGGTGAAGAGCTCCCCGCTGGCGGGGCTGGCGGGCGCGTCTGCTTCGCTCGCTTGCCGCGCGTGGCGAGTGGTGTGGCGAGTCGTACCTGTACCAGGAGGAGTCCTTGTCGTAGTAGACGGTGAAGAGCTCCCCGCTGGCGGGCCTGGCGGGCGCGTCTGCTTCGCTCAGCTTGCCGCGCGTGGCGAGTGGTGTGGCGAGTCGTACCTGTACCAGGAGGAGTCCTTGTCGTAGTAGACGGTGAAGAGCTCCCCGCTGGCGGGGCTGGCGGGCGCGTCTGCTTCGCTCAGCTTGCCGCGCGTGGCGAGTGGCGTGGCGAGTCGTACCTGTACCAGGAGGAGTCCTTGTCGTAGTAGACGGTGAAGAGCTCCCCGCTGGCGGGGCTGGCGGGCGCGTCTGTTTCGCTCAGCTTGGGGCACTCCGCTTGTAAAGTCGCCATCATCGCTTGCAAAGCGTGGCGAGTGCTGTTCGGCTGCACCTGAGGGAAATAGAATTGTGTAAGGTAAGCCCGTCAATTTGTATATGAAACTTTTGGGAAAGTTGTTCTGTTCCAGGGGTAGGTAAATACCTTTGCAATAAGGCAGCCTATGTTCTACTTGTCTTTTGTAGTAATCTGTCGTGTTGTATGATTAGTTTTCTTATTTGCAATAAAGTTTATGTAATTTCTGAGGGTTTCAGTACATTGCAATTTAGGCGATGGGTTGACAACCTGTCACTACAGCAATATACCTAATCTATCTTAAATAACCCTCAACACTTTGTCAGACGCGGCGGAACGACCTTTGTTTAGGTCGTTTACGCTCTGCATACCCCATTAGGGATAAAGGCGTGACTATATGTATGTATGTAAGTATATTTATATTTTTTATCTTAGGTTAAATATAATCAAATCAGGTATTTATTTCCATCTTATACCAAGTGTGAAATTCAATTGAACAACTTTGTCCAAGTAAAGTAGGTTAACAGACATAAGGCCCTACCATCATTTTTTTTTTGATATTTCGACCTTTTCTCGGAGAAAGTTGGTGGGAAGGTTCACAGCTCAGCATTATTATTTTTTTACTTGCCGTTTGTGTTGCCTTTGCCCAGCAGTGGGATGGGATGATTTATAGGCAATAAAAAAAAGTGAAAGTAAAATCTTTCATGCTGGACTGGAAGAGATAGAAAAACATAGAATGTTCCAGCTGCCCTTCCTCCCGGGCATGCTGTAGAAGTCAGCAAAAGGGACTCGAGGGTTACAGTGTATTGTAATTTAGGCGATGGGCTGACAACCTGTCACTATAGCAATACAAATTACGATCTAAAATTGCCCTCAATTTTTGTCAGACGTGGCGGAAGCGCCTTTTACGAAGCGTTTAACGCTCTGCCTACCCCGTAAGAGATAAAGGCGTGACTTTATGTATGTATGTAAAAAAAAAAGTGTTGTGTGTGTAGTCAGACTCACGACGAAGTTCCACGGGTTGGCGGCCATGGCGATGTACACGTCGAAGCAGCGGCCGGGCGCGGGCAGCGGCGGCGGCGGCAGCGCCCCGCCCGCGCAGGCCTCCGCCATCGAGCAGTTGAGAGACGAGCTCCGGAAGATGCGCTCTTTCTTCTTGTTCAGAGCGTCCACAGGGTTGTCCGTCTCTTGCTCGGTCTTTGGTTTCTGGCCTCTGTACAAACGATTTCTTTTAAATATGTTTTATGAGATGCTGGATGAGAGCCCGATGGTGTAGTGGATAGGGCCGCTGCCTCCTGAGCGGGAGGTTGGGTTCGAATCCCACCACGTACCAATGTGTTTTTCGGTTTTCGAATTTCATATGTACGTTTATTCGGTGCTTTTTCCGTGCTTCGGAAGGCACGTTAAGCCGTTGGTCCCGGTTAATATCGTTTAATACCGTAGATATTAGTCGTTAAGCCATATCAGAGGCCAGTGCTAAGCATTGGCGGCTTGAAAACTCTGACCTAATCTAGGATTGGGTCTGGTTTCCCTTCTGGGTGGGCGGAGGTCAGATGGCAGTCGCTCTGTGTAAAAACCAGTACCTTCGTTCAATCCCCTAGATTAGGAAGCAGACCCCCTGAGATACGGGATAAGGCTAGGGAGATGATTATGAGATGCTGGACTGGGAGTGATAAAAATAAGAATGTGCCAGCTGCATCTCCTCCCGGGCATGCTGTTAAAACCAGCTACGGGATTCGAGGGTTATAGTGTGTTGCAATTTGAGGCGATGGGCTGACAACCTGTCGCTATAGCAATATACATCATAATCAACTGTAATAAATAACCCTCAAAACTTGTGAGACGTGGCAGATCCTTTGTTTGGATCGTTTTCGCTCTGCCTACCCCATTAGGGATAAAGGCGTGATTATATGTATTTATGTATATTTTATGAGACGCAAAGAGATGGCTAATGGTTGAGTATATGTGTATCTGTATTTATAAGGCTACCTATTCCTTAAATGTTACGTAATGTAACGTCATTAGTTGTAAGTCTCAGGAGTCCCCAAGGCAACGCCATAAGCCGAGATTCGAGCCCTAGTGGGCGCCTTAGGCAGTTTCCATTTCATTAAGGGTGTAGATTGCGTGTAGCAACTCCCCGCCTTAGCCCGGTGACGCATTATATACACTTTGTAGTATTTTGCAAACAGGTCCATTCGAAAAAAAAAAGTTGTAAGTCTTGTAGGTATGAGAAAACAGGGAACAATTGAATAAGTGTTATGTTATTTACTAGCCATATCGTTGCGTAAAACAAAGCATAGGTGAAAAAACGTAAAACCAATGACGGAGGTAGCCTGATAGACCTTGGGTTACTCTCTTGCCCCGCCCCCCGCGCCCCCCTCTCTCCCTGCGTGACGTCACTGCAGCTGTACTCACGCGGTGAGATACTCGAACTCCATGAGTATGGCGTTGTTGACGGAGGCGAGGATGTTCTGCGGGCCGGTGCGCACGAACAGCTCCACGTTGGGCGCCCCGCCCCCCGCGCCCGCGCCGCCCGCGCCCCCGCGCTCGCCCGGCAGCGCGCGGCACAGCACGCGCTGCTCTAGCAGCAGCTCGCGCATGCGCTTGCCCATGCTGCTGGCCGCTTTTTCGGCAGCGCCCAGCCGGACTTGGATGGCCTAACGAAAGAAACGGTAGTATCAGTAATAACATAAGTATTATTTAATTAATTGATCAATTTAATTTAATATAAAATTTAAACTTGAATCTATTTATATAAGGACAAATAATTGCTTACATGACTGTAATATAATTTGGTCTGAAATAAAACATTTTTTTTTTTTTTATTAGTACATGCACTACGCAGCGTTAAGTGAGGCAGCTGACTATGTGCGCGGGAGGTCGTGGTTCGAATCCCACCACGTACCAATGTGTTTTTCGGTTTTCGAATTTCATATTTATGTTTATTCGGTGCTTTTTCCGTGCTTCGCAAGGCACGTTAAGCCGTTGGTCCCGGTTAATATCGTTTAATACCGTAGATATTAGTCGATAAGCCATATCAGACGCCAGTGCTAAGCATTGGCGGCTTGAAAACTCTGACCTAATCTAGGATTGGGTCTGGTTTCCCTTCTGGGTTGCGGAGGTCAGATGGCCAGTACCCTCGCCCAGTAGCCGCCCCGTGAGTTACGGGATAAGGGAGATGATGACTTTCCTTAAACACTATAATAATCCCATTCGAACAGCGTTGGGCTAAAAACAGCAAGCATTACCTGATAAGGGTAGTCATTGAGCACGGGCGAGAAGGTGGCGAGCGGCACGAGCGAGGATAGCGGCGCGCGCAGGATGAGCCCGCTGTCCACCAGCTGCGTGCGCACCGTGCCTTCCGAGTCCAGAGAGCTGATTATCGTGCAGCGAACCCTGGAACACATACACACCATCTTTAGCTATACAGTTGATTTAAATTAGTAGTTAAATTGAGTGACAAGATACGAAATAGTGTGATTAGGGAACGTTGTGGTGTGAAAGAAGATATAATGGCAGGTATTGACAAGGGAATGCTTAAATGGTTTGGACATGTTGAGAGAATGAGTGAAAGCAGGTTGACCAAACAGATATATATGGCGACTGTGGATGGAAATGTTGGAAGGGGAAGGCCTCGACGCACGTACTTGGATCAAATCGGGGACGTCTTAAAGAAAGGTCCGGTCAAGAGTACCCTAAACCGACGAGCATGTATAAAAAGATTAATGAATGTGGATGAAGCGAAAGAAGTATGTAAGGATCGTAGCAAGTAGAAAGATGTGGTCTCTGCCTACCCCTCCGGGAAAGAGGCGTGATTATATGTATGTATGTATGCAGTTGATTTAGGATTCATACACATCCCGAGAAGAGCACAGCTGTGCACTCATGACTTCCATGCTGGATTGGGAGATAGAAAAATATAGAATGTGCCAGCTGCATCTCCTCCCGGGCATGCTGTAAAAATCAGCTAAGGGATTTGAGGGTTTCAGTATTGTAATTTAGACGATGGGCTGACAACCTGTCACTATAGCAAGATCAGATCTATCTGGAATAATCCTTGAAACTTGTCAGACGTGGCGAAACGACCTTTGGTTAGGTCGTTTACGCTCTGTCTACCCCAGAAGGGATAAAGGCGTGATGTATGTATGTATTTTGCACTCTCGAACTCAGGTTCGGCGTCGCACCATCCCGCTGTAAATCTCTATGGTCGAGCCGTCCCATGGTCTAAAGACGAAAAGTACTTGAGGGTCACGTTTGAGTCCCAACTTAACTTTGCCAAACATATCAAGACAGTCCGAAACCGTGCCAAATTAGGCATAGGCCGACTGTCCCCAATTATACGCAAATGCAGTAAACTCTTCCTTAGAAATAAGGTGAGACTTTACACCACATGCGTTAGACCCATCATGACTTACGTCACACGTACCCCACTTACCTGAATACCTTTCAGACAGTTCAAAACAGCTTCTTGCGGAGGGCAACCGGGGACCCCTGGTCACAGCTCGGACACTCCTAACTACCATGCCATTTTGGTCAAACATCGACAGACGGCATGTTGCACTTGGCATGCGTTTGTGTGCGTGTTATAAGGGTTGACAAATTTTGTTATACCGGTCATAATCATTACTTGGTTAATCTGATTCTTGATTAAACCAACGTTTTAAAGTAGTTCACTGTAACTTAATAGTTAGAATAGATTAGGTTGCATATTTTGTATGAATTTACTTACCGTCTCTCATCACTGTGGAATCCAAAAAAAGTTCCTATTCGAGTCATATCTTGTGGTAGAAAGACATCCGTACACGGAACAGTACCTAACCATCTTTGGAACACAAAACTTTATTATTTCCGTTACACTGGGAAACATGCGCGCGCCATGCCCGCTAAGCATACGCTCAATGTGACCCACAATCCGGCGCGGTGTGTGACGTATGTCAGACAGGGGAAGGGAGGTGAATGTCCATTCTGTATGTAGTACTATTATATATTCTGGGCCCTGGTACCTCCACAACGCTGACATCCACATCGATCTCGGTGTTCCGATACTCAAAGAGTACATGAAGCAAGCGGCCGAACGCTTCGACAAAGCCCCCCAACCCACTCGTAGTTAGCGCTTCTGACTATGTCCCCCAACCTGCGACTCGTAACAAACGAAGACCTAGTCATGTCCTTACCGACGGCGAAGACCCAATTATTCGACCTAACGCAACTCAAGCCACACTCAACTCAAGCTCTTACAGCAACCGCGCGCCCCGCCGGCGGGGTCGCAGAGGTCCCTCCCTTGCTCCCCACGGTGTGACCAAGTGTGTCCAAGAAATACAAAAAACAAATTTGAGGTCTATCCCCAGCAACGACCTAACATATTATTCTATGCAAATACGGCTTTAGTGATGGCACCTAAATTATTTAATAAGTTACCTGACTCTTTAAAAGAATTCGACTATGTATTTGAAATTTAAAATCAAATTGCACAATTTATTGACGATGAAATGTTATTATAGTATAGATATTATTTTGAATGATAATTTTAATGATTTGGCTTTATGATGACATTCTGAATTGTATGATATTTGTTTAATTATAATCTAACGCAGAAAATATATTGCACGCTGATACTAGTAAGTTACAGTGATACTTCCATTCTCTTCTTCTGTCGAGTGGGTATCGAGTCTATGGACCCGATGAACCCTGGTGTCAGAGTTTTAAAACCGCCTAGTAGCACAACTATCAGGCCTCTGACATGGTTTTGTGTAACGACCACTATCAAAGACAGCGACCGGGACCGACGGCTTAACGTGCCCTCCGAATCACGAAATCTTTTTCTTTTCGGACAATCAGGTGATTCAGCCTTCAATGTCCTACCCAAACTGGGGAAAAATTCACAAAGTGATAAATTCTCAAATATCAACTTTGTGTTTTACCCCCTGGGAATCGAACCCAGGACCTCCATTAAAAATGTGTTTAATATCTTTACTACCTGTGACTAGCAATAAAGAAATTTGATTTTGACGTCTACCCAAACTGGGGAAAAATTCACAAAGTGATAAATTCTCAAATATCAACTTTGTGTTTTACCCCCTGGGAATCGAACCCAGGACCTCCATTAAAAATGTGTTTAATATCTTTACTACCTGTGACTAGCAATAAAGAAATTTGATTGTGACGTCACTCACCAGTCCCCGGCGAGCGTGCGCACGATGTACAGCGTGCGGTTGTTGGGCGCGGGCGCTTGCGGCGCGGCGGGCAGGGGCCGGCGGTAGGGCCCGGCGGTGAGCAGCGCGAGCGCGGTGCGCACGGTGGCGGCGCCGCCCGCGCGGGAGATCCACACGCGCCCCTCCTCGGTCACGCACCCGACTTCCACTTCGGATGGCTTCTGCTTTTAGAAATAAGTTATTGACACACTCATCAAGTTCTTCCATGCTGGACTGGGAGAGATAGAAAAACATAGAATGTTCCAGCTGCCCTTCCTCCCGGGCAAGCTGTTGAAGTCAGCAAAAGGGACTCGAGTGTATTGTAATTTAGGCGATGGGCTGACAACCTGTCACTAAAGCAATACATATTACAATCTAAAATTGCCCTCAATTTTTGTCAGACGTGGCGAAAGCGCCTTTTACGAGGCGTTAAACGCTCTGCCTACCCCGTAAGGGATAAAGGGTCATTCCGCCACGTCTGACAAAGTTGGCGGTTATTTAAGATAGATTTGTACGTATATTGCTGTGGTGATAGGTTGTCAGCCTGTCGCCTAAATTGCAATATACAGAAACCCTCGGATCCTTTAGCTGGTTTCAGCATGCCCGGGAGGAAATGCAGCTGGCACATTCTAAGTTTTTCTCTCGCTCCCAGTCCAGCATGGAAGTAATAAATAAGTATATTACACTAACACTAATATATAAGTATATTAGTGTTACAGGCATATATTAGCATGAGGTATTTACAGTGAATCTTTTTTATGAACGTTACGTGATTTACCAAGGTTGAAATCGAAAACCAGTTAACATTTAAATACAGGTTTTTCAAAGAACACAAAATATTTGTTATGTAAATGTATTCATAACAGGAGATTTTAATCTTTGATACAAATAAATAAGTATCCGTTTAATTTTAGCATTCTAGAGCCTTATTTTTTAGCCCATCGAACTTCTATGCCACCTGTTCGCTGTTACTAAGCAGCTGTGCGTTTAAGTATCCAAGATAAAGAATTAGATATTCGATAAGAGCATGTAAAAGAAAGATACATTAAATAGAAATAATACTTTCAGATAAGTATTTGTTATCGTGTTACAAATTATAAAATCACACTCGCATACACTTTTCACTTCTCATACTCTGAAAGTGCTATAAGTTTCGTTGACTGAACCCCTATCAGTTCGCGGGACGCTGTCCCTTACACCCCGTATAAATTCGTCTTTTATGTGTTCAATATTTTACTCGAGAAAACAAATATTTAGTTGAGAGTGAAATCTCGTGGAAGGAATTGAACGGTGTATCTAAACGATGAAAGTAAAAGATGATCCTCAGCACTAACCAACACTTAGGACAATGCAAGCTGAATCACCTGCCTGTCTGTAAGAAAAAAGATTCCGTGCTTCGGAGGGCACGTAGAGAAGTCGGTCCCGGTCGCTGTATTTGATATTGGTCATAACACAAACAATGTTGAAGGCCTATTACATACATACATATAATCACGCCTTTATCCCTAGTGGCATAGGCAGAGCGTAAACGACCTTCTATGTTTTTCTCTCACTCCCAGGCCAGCATGGAAGCAGGCCTATTAGCTGTGCTATTAGGCGGGTTTAAAACTCTTACACCAGGGTTCATCGGATCGATCGACTGCAAACCCACACTCGAAGAAGAATCCCTGACCTGCGTGACGGTGAAGGCGCCGGCGGTGCAGAAGTCGCTGGCAATCTCCTTGTTGAGGTTGAGGTCGCGCTGCGTGCTGGTGTCGTACAGCACCACGCCCACGCTGGGGTCGGCGGGGTCGGCGCGCGCGCCCGGCGCCGCCACCAGCACCTCGCCCGGCAGACGGCGCTGCGCCAACAGCGCGCCCGCCGCGCCCGCCGCCAGCTCCTCGCAGCCCTCCAGGCGGCATAGCACCGCCTGCGCTCGCAGATAACGACAACATTCAACAATTAAACAGTGCATGTTGTTCTTTATTATTTATTTAACAATTTATTGTACACAAAAAAACATCATAACCACAGGACATAAAAAACAAAGACACAACAGGCACTGCTTATTTCTAAAAGAAATTTCTTACAGTAGACCTACAGAAGTGATAATTTTAAAGATACGCGGATAAAACGTGCACAAAATTTAATGAATATCAATAAGATTAATTGTGATATAGTTTTATTTTATTTTGTGACAGATATAATTTTTCACTTCTCATGCTCGAAAAAGTTCTACTTTATGCAGAATCTAGGCTACATAAAGTTGAACTTTACGCACAAGGGCAAAAAAGTAGCTTTTTAAATGTATCTATACTAAGGCAGTGACCATTTAGACCATGCAGCCAAACATAATAAATTGTGCACGGATAAAACTTGCTAATTTATAATATATCCTTCCCTATTTGCATTTTTGGTTTATAATAAGATAATACGAAAAAGTAACTAAATATCAAGACATATTCATCACTAAAAAAAAACAATATTCCAAAATAATTTAAGAGTAGGCTGTATATATTTTATTCTTTGCCCAAAAAATCATGCAAAAATTAAAAAAAGTAAAGTAGCGGGAATATACCATCTTCTGTCATGTCATCTCAAATTCAAAAGAATACCGTTAATATGCCGGGAAAAACCATATCATTCAGCATTCAAAATTGTACTAATTTTACTTTGAATTTTAATTAAATAAATGTTAGTATGTTATGTTACTGTTTTATTTTATCGCAATCGAAGTGAAAAGCAGAGTTTATAACTCGTGCACAAATCATTTTTATCCTCGACTTCTTCATCTGACGATCTCGGATAATATTGACTTGCTTTATGCACTCGGCATAAAATCAACTATTATTTGTAATAGACTCGCTTGTGACTTTCTAAAAGTGTTCTTAGGAATCTATTTAGAAATAAATTATTTGACTTCGACTCTTTGTTTCTTATGTGTTTTGTCCTTTGTATGTTTCTGTGTACAATAAATAGTTAAATAAATATACTGTTGTTATTGAAACACTTGTATTTGCTTCACTTAATATAATTTAATCCTACCGGTTTCGCTAACTTATAACTAATATATCAATTGTTGCACTTCGTTCGCTAAATATGAACGGTTTATTTAAAATGTTTTATGTGTTGTGTATGATGATGTGTATAAAATCCATGATGGCTATAAGTTAGCGAAACCGGTAGGATTAAATTATATTAAGTGAAACAAGTACAAGTGTTTTAATAACAACATTATAAATATGGAGTTTCACCAAGTGCCGACAATCGCAAGTATAAATTGTTAAATAAATATATTTATATATAAAAATTAATCCCTATTTCCCTTGGTCACGGCATCACGCCTGAACGGCTGGACCGATTTCGCTAATTCTTTTTTTTGTTCTGTTCGTTATTATCAGGAGAAGGTTCTTATGAAAGAAAAAAATAAGGAAAAAAAAAACAAAAATTTTGAAAAATCAAAAATCTGCTCATTTATGGCGTCTAAGGCGGAACAAAGTTCGACGGGTCAGCTAGTAAGTAATAAATAAATAATTTGTAGAAACTACAACAGCTTAACAATCCCACTGATATTATAAAGTTTAAACTAAATAAAGGCGTGATAATATGTATGTATGTATGTAAACTAAACAACGCTTCACCTACTGGTCGGATAACTTTTGTCATGCATATAGATTTAGGTTCTGTTTTAATTCCCTATGTACTTGTTCTGTAAATGTTTCTGGTGTTTAAAGTGGGAATTCACTGCCTTAAAAAGACACAGGGTATGAAGATGCGGTACAAAACAAGACTTTCTCTAAGATTACTAGGCTAGGCCAATGTCTTTTACAAAATGAAAATTATTAATAGTCAATTATTTTTATAATTCTGTTATTTATCTACTTCAAATTCAGTTATTCAAAGTCAAAAAGTTGACTCTATATTAGCTGATACATAACACAGATATTATAATTGAATTTAAATTATTAATTTAATTACAATTCTTGCTAAATATTGTGCACATACGCTTCGATTCTGCGATACAATTATCCAAGGCGAACTTGGCAATTATAGAATTCTTGTAAGTGCAAAATGGATTACATTTCCGCTTTGAGGTTAGCTAGTTTCTAATCATAAAATGCCTTATTACAAGTTTTGCAATATCAAAGTAAGATTTATTGAAACAATTTTATGAACCAAATATTGGGTCCTTTCTTACGTAATATGAAATTGTCGTTCTTTCATAGTTGACAGTATTGACAAAGATTTGACAGATTGCTTATGAGCGCGGCGGGTGCCCAGTACCGAGTATAGGCCAATTTCATATATAAGAAAACCTCATCATCTCCCTAGCCTTATTTTACGGGATATTTTACGGGGTCGGCTACCTAATCTAGGTAATTTACGAGGGTACTGGTTTTTACACAGAGCGACTGCCATCTGACCTCCGCAACCCAGAACGGAAACCAGACCCAATCCTAGAATAGGTCAGAGTTTATAAGCCGCCAATGCTTAGCACTGGCCTCTAACATGGCTTAACGACTAATATCTACGGTATTAAACTAACATCTATTATATTAACCAACGGATAACGTGCCTTCCGAAGCACGGAAAAAGCGTCGAATAAACGTACATATGAAATTCGAAAACCGAAAAACACATTGGTACGTGGTGGGATTCGATCCACGACCTTCCGCTCAGGAGGCAGCGGCCCTATCCGCTACACCATCGGGCTCTCTCCCTATCCACTACACCGGCTCTCTATATGTAAGAAAACCTGTGTATGTAAAAAAAAACCTAAAATATACGGGGAGTAAGGGACAGCGTTCAGCAAACTGATAGTGGTTGCTCAGTCAACGACACTGAACAACTTCCACCAAAATTCTTTCAGGAAGTGAAAAAAAAAATGGATTGTTCATACAAATTGTCTGGTCGAGGTGGATATTTTGTATGAAAAAGCCATTTTCTTTTTTCATTTCCCAAAAAAATATGCTGATAGTTGTTCATTTTCGTTGACTGAGCAACTCCTCTCAGTTTGCGGGACGCTGTCCCTTACACCCGGTATATTTTACTAAAAATAAGTATAACTAAGTACCTGTTTTTTTTTATTCAACTATATCCCTGGTATTTACAAAAAGACACACCTAAATTAAAAAACATTGTTTTTAATTCCTAATCAAATAATACTTTTTTATACACAGGAAAACAAAAAATAAACTATATCTATGAATTAAACAGACATAACATGACATAAATGTACAGAAAGGCGGCCTTATTGCTTAGGTAACAATTTCATCCAGGCAACCTGGGGTAACAGGACAAAAAAATAATTTGATTTCGATATTTAAAAAAAAACTTTAGCAGGGATACAATCTCAATCGGAAGAAGTGTTTTTACTTTCAGACTGCAGACATAGAAATAATCTTCGATAATGTTACCGAATGCATTACGATACGAATAGTCGAAACGAACAGCGGGCATTATGTAACAAGGTGAATGTACTCGCGCCACTTAGTTTGGGTACGTTGCTATGCAGTTATATTTGATAGTGAGCTCGAGTTGCTAGAGGAAATGTTTTGTACTACCAAACCAATATGTTTTTAACAACGTTGTTGTGTATCTTCGTTTCCTCGCTCGCTCGCTGGTCATACGGTAAAGTTAGTCAAGGGACTCGCCAGTGAGCTTCCGTGTCTAATCATTTAGTTGGTTTGCTGTTATCTCGACACTACAAAGTATTACATACTTAGTTTTATTAGAAATATTATACCTCAAGTTCGATACGGCAAAATCTTGTCTTTTATTGACTTAATACGAGTTTGCCTAAATCTGGACAGACATCACGGGGGTAACTTCCTAATAATCCTACTCAAGGTTTTGATATACATACGCACATATAATCATGCCTTTATTCCTAATGGGGTAGGCAGAGCGTAAACGACCTAAAAAAGGTGGTTCAGCCGCGTCTGTAAAAAAATTGAGGATTATTTAAGATAGATTGATAGACTAGAAATTTTAAGGGTTATTTAAGATAGATTGATAGACTAGAAATTTTGAGGGTTATTTAAGATAGATTGATAGACTAGAAATTTTGAGGGTTATTTAAGATAGTTTGATAGACTAGGAATTTTGAGGGTTATTTAAGATAGATTGATAGACTAGAAAAAGAAAAATGCGTAGCGGTGAGCGGGATAGTGCAAGCCTAGTCAAATTAGTATCCTAAATACATTACATTACATACAATACATAAACTAAGTACAAGCTACTACATAGATATTTGTAAAATAAAGTAATAAATAATATATAATAAACTAATATATAAACTAATGGAAGATAGAATAATGCAAACTACAATCAGAACTAGTCGAAGGAAATGACAGCAACAGTATCTACAGCACAGGATAAAAGTGAAGGAAACTAAAGATCAGATCGTAATTATTTGTTCCTACCCAATGATATTTTGAGAAAGATACGTTACGTTCATACTGCACGCAAATTTTAATTGTTCCGCGACACATATACATACATATTTATAACATTGCATATGTAAACAAACGCTGAGTGCGACACAAAAAAGGCAAAGCGTAAGAGTGAAACAGACAGCTATTTGTAATCAGTGCAGCTCGACTGCCTAAAATGGTCACAATTAGGACCATTTGAAGGCACGAGTTTCGCGCGTTGGTAACGTATCTACCTATAAATATCATTGTTCCTACCTGAGCCGGCAGCTTCCTGAACTGCGGCTCGAGGATCTTGATCTTGTCGAGCAGCACGACGTCGTCGTCGCCGTGGTCGCCGAGGAACACGGTGGCCGTGGCCTCATCAGTCTCCAGGATCTTGGCGCGCTGCCACCCGCCGTCCTCCAAGTTCACCGCGTACCTGGACACGTGGGTACACACATCAGACTAACCGTAAGCACCACTGTTGTTATATGTCCATTTGGGCAGCGGTAGTAAGTAACCCATTTTAATGCTAAGTTAGTTTTATCATGTCTGTACTTTGTATAAAACTGAACCAAATAAATAATATTAAAAACCTACTCTAACTAAACGTCACTATCAAATAGCTGAGCGCTTGTTTGCTATGCTAAGTTAGTTTTATCATGTTTGTACATACATACATATAATCACGCCTTTATCCCTAATGGGGTAGGCAGAGCGTAAACGACCAAAACAAAGGTCGTTCCGCCACGTCTGACAAAGTTTTGAGGGTTATTTAAGATATATTCGTAGGTATATTGCTGTAGTGACAGGTTGTCAGCCCATCGCCTAAATTGCAATACACTGAATCCCTCGGATCCCTTAGCTGGTTTTTACAGCATACCCGGGAGGAAATGCAGGTGGCACATTCTATGTTTTTCTCTCGCTCCCAGGCCAGCATGGAAGTTTATCATGTTTGTACTTTGTATAAAAGTGAACCAAATAAATAATATTAAAAACCTATTCTAACTATTCAGTTACAGTGAACTACTTTAAAACGTTTGTTAATGGTAACAAACCTTAGAATTATGTGTAGTAAGGACAATGGACATTATGATTGAGATATTTATGTGATCAGTGAAATTAGGTGTTGCTTAGATATCGCTTTTAACTCTACGATTCCACGTGAATATGACAAATGCTTGTTGTTTATTATTGCTATATATATAACTAGCGACCCGCCCCGGCTTCGCACGGAAATTATCAGTGTTTCTTTACTATATTATGCATGTCATCATCTCCCTAGGCTTATCCCGTATCTCACGGGGTCGGCTTCCTAATCTAGGGGATTGAACGAGGGTACTGGTTTTTACACAGAGCGACTGCAATCTAACCTCCGCAACCCAGAAGGGAAACCAGACCCAATCCTAGATTAGGTCCGAGTTTTCAAGCCGCCAATACTTTGCACTGGCCTCTGATATGGCTTGACGAGTAATATCTACGGTAATAAACGATATTAACCGGGACCAACGGCTTAACGTAACTTCCAAAGCACGGAAAAAGCACCGAATAAAAGTACATATGAAATTTTGAAAACCGAAATACACATTGGTACATGGTGGGATTCGATCCACGACCACAGGCTCAGGAGGCAGCGGCCCTATCCACTACACCATCGGGCTCTCTTACTATATTATGCATGTATTATACAAACAAACCTTCCTCTTGACTCACTCTATCCATTAAAATAAACCGCATCAAAATCCGTTGCGTAGTTTTAAGGATTTATGCATACATAGGGATATAGGGACAGAGAAAGCGACTTTGTTTTATACTACGTAGTGATGTTTATTAGGTAAGTGCTTACCAATCGAATACGTTGTTAAGGTACCAGATTAATCAAGTGATCATTATGACAAGTATAACAGATTTTGTCAACCCTTATAACACGCACACAAACACAGGGCAAGTGCGACATGCCGTCTGTCGATGTATGACCAAAATGACTAGGTAGTTAGGAGTGTCCGAGCTGTGGTACGGTCCATCTTTTTCGGAAGAGAGAGCGACAAGGACAGATTAAAGAACTTGTGTGGATTACACTATTAGGGGAACAGGCCTCAAGCAAGTACAACCGCACTCACGATATTTAGAATAGACAAATAGAATAGAAAACATTTATTATTCATGACGTCACAAACACAACACAGTAAATACATTTTTAAACAAAACAGAAGAAACGAAAGTGAAACAAATAATGAAATGAAATGAATATCTATTACCTAATCTGTGATAGAGGTATCTAAAAATAAACAGTTAATGCTACCGGAATGTGCGTGTCGCGACGGCACAATAAAAGGACCCACTCAGCTTATGCCGCGATCTTGAAAGACCGCGACGCTGGTATTCTGTGCTGAATATTTCGGGCTGTATGCCTTATATTATAACGGAATGGGGAGTTGGAGGGACATCAAACTAATCATGAAAAATGGACACAAAAAAAGGTCTGTAAATTAACATTTCGCATGAAGTATTATGATTAATGACGTAACTTGCGTTACGTTTGTAGAGGCATGAGTAGGGTCAGTAATATAACGCGCGTCAGCGTAAAGACAGTGTGTGCTGACTTAACACCGCGCATCTTTTGGTAGTGCATTACGTTATTCAAGTCGCATAAGAACCTATAAATATCTATAGCATAAAACGGTAAAAAGAAGATTCTAAAAGACGTTGCATAAATACAAAATCCACGACGTCTCCGAGCTTAATACCTCGCTTTGCTGAAACCCTTTTCTATCATACTGCACTACCCCAAATCTTGGAGTCTTCTATTTGTATTACATTACATACATATAGTCACGCCTTTATCCCTAATGGGGTAGGCAGAGCGTAAACTACCTAAACAAAGTTCGTTCCGCCGCGTCTGACAAAGTTTAGGGTTATATAGAAAGATTTGTAGGTATATTGCTGTAGTGACATGTTACCAGCCCATCGCCTAAATTGCAATATACTGAAATCCTCGGATCCCTTAGCTGATTTTTACAGCATGCCCGGGAAAAACATCAGGTGGCAGAATCTATCAGCAGCATCAATCAATCAACATGGATGAATATTTTACATTACTATGGATTTATTTCCTATAAGTCAAAAAACCATAGGCGTTAACCTAGCATAATATAGATAGAAAAAAGTACTCACCATGCATTATTAATTATCATTGCTTTATCCACGGAAGTCCCATATCTGTCATAATACGAGGCCATATCAGCTAGCAGAGTTTCGAATGCGTCCTGTACAAAAAAAGGAACAATTCGAATAAGTTATGTTGTGATATTCTGCAATCAGTATATCAGCATCAAATTTCTATAATTACCAGACAGACTGCAAAACCTGCAGTTAAGAACAGTTAGCACAACTGCAATGACTCTGCACGCCAATTGCAGTCGTGGCAACTGCACTGCATCTGAACTGCAATTTTGCAGACCGTTTGTCTAGTCTAGTCTTATCAGCATTGTTAACTGCCTCCGTGGTCTAGTGGCTGGTGCCATGGGCTCCCGATCCGGAGGTCCTGGGTTCGATTCCCAGGGGGTAAAACACAAAGTTGATATTTGAGAATTTATGACTTTGTAATTTTTTTCCCAGTTTGGGTAGGACATTGCAGGCTGAATCATCTGATTGTCCGAAAAGAAAAAGATTTTCGTGCTTCGGAGGGCAGGTTAAGCCGTCGGTCCCGGTCGCTGTCTTTGATAGTGGTCGTTACACAAAACCATGTCAGAGGCCTGATAGTTGTGCTACTAGGCGGTTTAAAAAACTCTGACACCAGGATTCATCGGGTCCATAGACTCGATACCCACTCGACAGAAGAAGAAGCATTATTAATGGAGCAGCAGGCAGAAAGTAAAAAAACGGTTGTCTGTATAGACGGTTTACTGACGATAGTTGAACGTGACAACGTCATAAGAAAATACTGATTTGCACGAAAACATGTAAATGTATTATTGTAAAGCAGCTAGCTGTCCACGCGGACGCATCGCTCTCTCAAGTAGGAGAGAGACAGATGTCGAACGCGGAGGCCGATTGTGCCTCTTTGTCGCTCGTTCCGCGCTCTCGCTTGCACTTCAAGCCTTAAATGGAACGCCTCAGAGCGAGGTAACGCCGCATGAGTCATGTTTTTTCGTGCGTGCAGCCGGCTCCATCGAATTACAAGACGTTGTCACGTCAAAAAACCTTGTCTCTACCACTCACACTATACTCGGCTCCTATGATCCTAAACCAGATCTCGAGCGTGGAGTTGGCGACGGTGATGAACACGTTCCAGAAGTCATCCTCGGGGAACTGCAGCGCCGGCAGCTCGCTGTCGATCGTGTCCGACTCGTCTGCCGGCATCAGCGTCGCGTCCAGGAATGGAGGCGCCGATTCCTACCAATATGGAATTACATTTAGCTTTCCTAAGTAAATACCATACATACAATCAATGATATTATATATTGGTAGATACGTTACCAACGCGCGAAACTCGTGTCGTCAAATGGTCCCATATTGTGACCATTTTAGGCAGTCGAGCTGCACTGATTACAAATAGCTGTCTGTTTCACTCTTACGCTTTGCCTATTTTGTGTCGCACTCAGCGTTTGTTTAGATATGCAATGTTATAAATATGTATGTATATGTGTCGCGGAACAATTAAAATGTGCGTGCAGTATGAACGTAACGTATCTTTCTTAAAATATTCTTGCATACAATACAATAATTCTTTGTTGCACCAAAATTATTACTGATACAAAAACTAATAAAAGAACAGTAAGTACAATACAGGCGGCCTTATTGCTAGGGTAGCAGTTTCTTCCAGGCAACCTACATACATACATATTAAAACTTTATAAAAAATATTTTAGTGAGGTAAGTTCTAGCCATAATAAATAGTGATCCTCTAAACGAAAAAGCGAACTAAAGCAGACAGTTACGTCTCCAATATCAATCCGTAGTTTCACCAGCTTATTTTTGATTGTGGTGTTTAAACTTTGAAATTATCAGTAACTCAACTTTATTAAAATAATATAATGATATTGCGGTAAGAGTCCGTTAAAATGATGCCTAAATCAAACATCATTATTAAATGTCATAAGGCACTTAGATATGCGTTCATTAAAAAGAGAAGGCATTAATTGTGAGAAATTGCAAAGTCCAGCGAAATTTGACATCAACGCGGTAATGTCGAGCACTTACAAGCATTTATATGTTCGTTAGCTTGTTTGTTCAATTTCTGCATTGCAATATTAATAAAAGTAAATAAAAAGGGGCTTACTGTAAATAAATTTCAGGAATGGAAGTAAATGAAAAAATAGGTTCTAAGAACTAAATGTTTTACTTTTCGAAACAATGGATATTTTCCGGAGTGATCAAAGTTAGTAGATGTTAAATAAGTAATTGATGAAGATTATCTCCAAACACACAAAGCAAAAACAGAAAATATTTATGAATTATGGGCATGAATAAGATAAATATTATATACGAATAGTGAGAACATTGAAAATAATATAGCTGCACATTCATCAGAAGTAACCTAAGTAGAGATAATATCCATTTCAAATGCAGTATCAAAAACAAAGTTGTGGAATTCCTTCATCTAATGTCTTACCTCATTATTGGGAACGAGTACTAAGAGTCCATTTACGACTCGGTCTTTTATGATTCGTGGACAGTTTTCCACCAGTTCTTGCCAGTTACTGGGTAAGTTTTCGCCATACTTTTCTCTAAAACAAAATTCAGTTTACCTTTATAAAGACATAAACTTAATAAATATTATAGGATTTACTGGCGAACGACATGTAATACATATTGTTATAGATAAAAAACAGTACAGTAGTGTACTTAAACTATACAGTATACACATCATAATATCATAAACTAGCATACACTGAACAATAATAGAGGATGGGGTGTGATGAAAGTTAAATGTTACTCAAGCTAAAATGAGTTTAAAAGAACTAAGTTATTCATTAAAATAGCTAGAAAATATTAAACTTGATTGTTTTAGATAAGCCAAATTAATAGATCAAAATTTAGAATTGATATTAATTTTATGAATCAAATTATCGGTAATTAAAGTGTCTATTCTACATCTACTAGTATGATCATTATCTGTATTATATTATCATCTAAGTATGAATAATAGGACGAAAAGATGTATGGTAATAGACGCTGAAAAAAATAGCATGCAATAAATATACTGATTCATGCAGGCAGAATATCAAACTATCCGCCCACCTGTACAAGTGCGGTACGGTGTTCGCCCACAAGCCGGCCTCGTGTTCGGAGACCAGGTCGGCGAGGAAGGCCAGGGCCTTACTGCTGGACGAGGTCGGTAGCCCGCCCGCCTCCGAGCTCTCGATCACCGCCAGCAGTTTCACCGCCACCACCTCCTTGGCCAGGTCCTCCGACGGCGACGAGTCCGGGTACGACGACGCCGTGTAGTTGGTTCCTACCTGCATTCCACACGATTAGTCACGCTGTTGCGCTTTGCCTGATAACTCACGCACGCCTCGAGCATTTTACGATGACGGCACGTATGCCGAGTTAATTGCATTGAGTTTAACGAATTTAGTTTCAAATATCTAATAATGTATTTATTGTTTTTAACTTTCTCGATATTATTCAATAAGCTTTCCTCATAAAGTTGAAAAAAAAAATATACTGACATCTTTATGATGCCACAATTCACAACTTTAAATGTGACGTAATGCACATTGATCACAATGATCACGCTTAATCTTTCTATCATAATGCCTCATTAAAATTAGTAAATGAAACAAAATTGTGTTATTCAGGTACCTGTTATAGATATGTGCGTAATTTCAATAGAAAATAGCTCCCACTTTTTTTTTAAATCATATTATGTTACCCATACTTACTTTACAAGTGCAGTCGTACATGGGTGGTCCTCGCTTGGGGCGAATCTCGTGCACCTTATACACTGGCTGGGGCAGGCCGAGCTTGCGGCAGGTCCACTCCAGCTTGACCGCCGAGGAGGTAGAGTCCGGCGGCGGCTCTAGGCTGTGCGCCGGCACCACGTGCGCCACGGGGCCCGTACCTTGCTCCGGCTGCTGGGACCAAACAGTAAGTCTAACACGCGGTTGAACGTATACAATACCTAACGACTTTAGAACATTGATCCGCATTTTCGTGTTACCTGCAGCTGATGATTACATCTACTAATGAATGAAATATATTTATCAGGGGGTCCCCCCTTTGAGACTCAACAATTAAGTGTTTATGTTCCTCTTAGGTTCCTATAGACACTACGTCTAGATGTACAGTTATTTGAGTAAGGCAAGCAAATAATTTTTCGACTGCTATCATATCTGATGTACATACATATTATCACGCCTTTATCCCTAATGGGCAGAGTAGATATCGCATACATTGTTATTTCATGACTACATTAGATATTATTTCATGCTGGACTGGGAGCGAGAGAAAAACAATGGGGTAGGCAGAGCGTAAACGACCTAAACAAAGGCCGTTCCGCCACGTATGACAAAGTTTTGAGGGTTATTTAAGATAACTTGTAGGTACATTGCTGTAGTGACAGGTTGTCAGTCCATCGCCTAAATTACAATATACTGAAACCCTCAGATCTCTTAGCTGGTTTTTACAGCATGCCCGAGAGGAAAAGCAGCTGGCAAATTCTATGTTTTTCTCTCGCTCCCAGGCCAGCATGAAAGTACAAATGGAAGTACATGGGATAAAGGCGTGATTATATGTATGTATGTACTGACGCTCTGCCTACCCCATTAGGTATACAGGCGTGATACTATGTAGGTATGTATGTAAGAAAAATATACTTTTATGTGTATTCCAACAAAGAGGGATTTGTAATATATGGTAATACATACATACATAAAATCACGCCTTTATCCCTTACGGGGTAGGCAGAGCGTAAAACGCCTCGTAAAAAGAGATTACGCCACGTCTGACAAAAAAAAATTGAGGGCAATTTTAGATTATAATGTGTATTGCTGTAGTAACAGGTTGTCAGCCTGTCGCCTAAATTACAATGCACTGTATCCCTCAAATCCCTTTTGCTGACTTTTACAGCATGCCTGGGAGGAAGGGCAGCTGGAAAATTCTATGTTTTTCTATCGCTCCCAGTCCAGCATGAAAGAAATATATGGTAATATCTACAAATTTACTATAACTAAAGCCGTGACTCCTACTCTGTAAGATTACACGAAACCTACCCACGCGGGGCCGAGACGGGAACCCTTTGTGAAACATAATTGTTACACATATTTTATACCATTATGTCATGTCATGACGAAATGGAAGCGATTCCCACTGCGATACAGTGCAAAATAGTCCAGTGAGTTTCACAACTTTTTCTTGTGGCCTTTTTAAACCACCTAAATTGTACCTTTAATATAATTTGGCAAGATGTTTGTACAATAAACTACTTTTTTTTTATTTTTTTTTTATTTATTAAACCCTTCCCCTCTCTGCCCCGCGGGGTATGTTTTGGTGCGCTGGAGTCACCGCTTTACAATAACAGCCATAGCCAACTTATATTCAACTTATTTCTTCCATCCTGGACTGGGAGCGAGAGAAAAACATAGAATGTGCCAGCTGCATTACCTCCCGGGCATGCTGTAAAAACCAGCTAAGGGATCCGAGGGTTTCTGCATATTGCAATTTAGGCGATGGGCTGACAACCTGTCACTACAGCAATATACCTAAAAATCTGTCTTAAATAACCCTCAAAACTTCGTTAAACGTGGCGGAACGACCTTTGTTCAGGTCGTTTACGCTCTGCCTACCCCATTAGGGATAAAGGCGTGATTATATGTATGTATGTATGCAAACTTATACCACGTGAAAAAATATTTGGCCGCGGAAGTAAAACCGCGAGGCAGAATCTGGAGTGTCATAAAATTATTCTTACCAAGTTTTGCTCAGTGTGGGCTGCAGGCAAGTGTAGTGGTATGAGATCAACTGTGCTGAGGCGATCACGTAGGTTTGATAGCCTTTGTGACGCCGATATTTTCTTACTAGGCTTAACTTCAGTCGCAGAGTTCGATTCGTTTTCGGTACGTACGGAATGTTTAAACTGAAAAACAACATTAAAAAATAAGTACTTTAATATAAATTGATTACTAATTTAACTCTCAAATCCACAACAACAACGACAATCTTTACAGGTTTATTCTTTTCAGACTGGACTAAGTTCAGGCTAAAAGAAACACTTATACTATGCTTACAACAAATTACATTTGACATTTAAATTTTTCAATTATTCTTTTCAGACTGGACTAAGTTCAGGCTAAAAGAAACACTTATACTATGCTTACAACAAATTACATTTGAAATTACAAAATTTCATTATTCTTTTCAGACTGAAATAATGAAATGAAATATGAAATAATAATTTATTTGCAAGAACATAGTAAAATAATTGTTGGTACATGGGTATATTTGTATCATATGTCCTATCGTCAAGGCATGCAAATTTTACATTACCTACTTTAAATTACATTTGACATTGGCATACTCTATTATTTATTTTTGTCATTGAAGTATTCATTGAGAGAGTAATAACATTTTTCTAAGAGCCATTCAGTGATTTTTGTCTTAAACAATGGGAGAGGAATACTTTTTACATGCTTCGGAAGGGAGTTATAAACAAGTATCACCATATAATAAGCATTTCTCTTAAACAACTCCAGTCGTGGTCGCGGCTGATACAGTTCATCCTGGTATCTTGTAGACCTCTGTTAGACCTCGTTGTTTGATGTGAAATATTCAGGGTGGTCTTTGACAAATATACATACAAAATAGAGTCAAAATTTTGGCAGTTTTAAACAGAGGCCTACAAGAATCTTTATAATGAGCTCTACAAATAGCCCAAACACATTTTTTTTGGACAATAAAAGCTCTACTGGACTAAATTCAGGCTAAAAAAAACACTTATACTATGCTTACAACAAATTACATTTGAAATTTAATTTTTTCAATTATTCTTTTCAGACTTTACTAAGTTCAGGCTAAAATAAATACTTATACTATGCTTGCAACAAATTACATATGAAATTTAATTTTTTCAATCAATTACTTTTTTATGAGTACTAACCTCTTCAGTGACAGTATTAATCTCCCGTTGTAAAGGTGGACTGCTACTCTTTACTGATGCATTTGAAGCTTGTTTTTCCGTATGTTCGTTAGAATGTTTTGTAGGTTCGTTTATTGTTCTGATTTTGTCATTTCCTGGTTTTGTTGTATCATTTTGTTTTATTGTGTTCCTTGGTGTTTGTTGTGATCGTGGATCAGTTGCTTTGCTGAATTTACTATTATATGAATTCTGAAACATAATTTAGTGAAAATAAATACATCATAATAAAAAAAAGCATTAAATAAATAAATTAAAACCTACATACATATAATCACGCCTTTATCCTTGATGGGGTAAGCAGAGCGTAAACGACCTAAACAAAGGTTGTTTCGCCACGTCTGACAAAGTTTTGAGGGTTGTTTAAGATAGGTTTGTAGGTATATTGCTGTAATGACAGGTTGTCAGCCTATCGCGTAAATTGCAATATACAGAAACGCCCAGAAATGCCAGGGAGGAAATGCAGCTGGCACATTTTATGTTTTTCTCTTGCTCCCAGTCCCAGCATGGAAGTAAAGTAATTAAAAGCAAGTAACAATTTGCTTTAGTTTCTATTCTCAATTCTTACTTTCATTGACATTGAAAATGTTGGACAAATAATTAACACAGAATAATCAACTGACATACCTTAGTACTATTATAATTGTTATTGTAATATGGAGCATTGCCTTTTGCTCTATAATATTGGTTAGAATATTGGTTGGAGTACTGGGTGTTGTAGTTGTATGAATAATTGGTAGATGCTGGTTTGCGCCAGGACGACTGCTTTTTAAATGGAATACGGTTCTAAAAAATAATATAAAAAATAATTTCCTGATAAAACAGATTTGTGTAGGATAGGTGCTAAATGACTCATACAATTAATAACTTAATGAAAACTGATTGGCTTACTTGTTTGTATTAAAAGGAGGGTTAACCTAGTCGAAGGTTGCAAGTAGTGGGGGTGACATTCTTCTCTCCTGATGAAGATCCTCCTATAGGATCGAAATGTTGAGGGCTAACCCTCCTTTCAATACAAACAAGTAAGCCAATCAGTTTTTATTATGAATAACACTTGTTTATTGTTTAGTTCTAAAATTAATAACTTACAGGATGACTCAATTTCACAGACTTTTTGCTAGATTTTTGCCTGGAAACCATAGCAGCAATATGTTGAGTTTCCTGGCTGGCAATAGCATCAACGTACCACTCCCCATTCTGTTGTGTAACTTTAAAACTAGGGACATGCAAGAAGAGCTTTTCCAAGGTTGGATAGCCCAACCTTTTAAATGGAATCCATTCTCCTTGAAGTTCTTTGTAGTCACCTGAATGTAAAAGGATAATCAAATCATGAAGATAAGATAAGGCATTTATTTGCAAGAATACATATAAATGAAAAAAGATCTTAGAAATAAAAAATAGCATCAATGTATTTGACTGAATAATCAGTGTGCAAAGTTTTATGACATTCATGCATGAGTGTCAACATAGTTAGTACCTTAGGTACCTACTGTTGCAACAATTTAGAGAAAAATATTTTAATGGTAATAATTATACGTTATTATCAGAGGTCGGAAATTCGGGTGCAAATAAAGTAAAAACCCACTGTTGGAGCTACTAAGAGTTGCTACAACCACCTTTTTCAAGATTTTTAGGGCCCCAGTTTATTTTTCTTTATTAAATTGTTTTAGTAATGCCAATGTGTTCTTTGCGTCAATATAAGTCGAAACTGTTTGCATTTTTTTTAAATATTTGTTTTAATTTGAAAGATAAAAGTAGAAATGAGTTTTCAATGTACTGAAAAATATTAAAAATATCGTTTGATTGTTTGATATTTTTATTGAATACCGTTTATAAATGATTTCTACAATGCTTTTATTATTATTACACAAAAATTTTAATGGGGCCCTCGGGGGCCCAAAAGCGTTTTATTTCTTAAAAAAAAATTGCGGAGAAAATTAAAATTGAAATTCGTATTTGGCAAGGTTAAGACAAGATAAACGCTTTTTACTCTTGTATTTTTTTCTATACGGTTGATAGTTTCAGGATAAATTGATGTTGAAGTTAGCAGGACACAATCGTTCAAAACCAAGCAAAGTAGTGAATTTTATGGTGAAATCGTATAGATTAAGAAGAGATAGGCAAGGCACTTCTCTTTCTTGTTATTTTTTCTCTACGGTTGACAGTTTCACAGTGAATTGATGTTAAAGTTGTTAGGACAATTTTTGGGCCTGGGGGCCCAAAGCATTTTACTTCTTAAACAAAGAAATTACGGAAAAAACAAAATTAAAATTCTTATTTGGCTAGGTTAGGACAAGATAAACGTTTTTGCTCCTGTATTTTTTTCTCTACGGTTGATAGTTTCATAGTAAATTAACAATTAAACGCTTGTTACTAAGTTACATGAAATACTTTTGGCTTTCTTTATAAAATTTGACCATAATATTGTGTACTTTCAACATTTCACAAATTGAAACAGATGCAGCTCTATACGCTGACCTTGTCGCATATACTGAGAGAGAGAGAGAGTATATTGGACCAGCATGTATGTGTCTTTCAAATAAATATTTCTAGGAAATTTATCACTTCGACCGTGTATCCCAGTCTCTCTCTATCCTTGTCCCTGTCTATCTCTCTCTTTGAGTATGTGCGACAAGGTCAGCATATTGACTGTATCTGTCTAAGTGCGGTTAGGATGTATTGTCTTAATTTTTGGTTTGTAAAATATGGCAAGTACACAAAATCAAAAGTGTATTACATGTAACCTAGTATCAAGTATTTTCTCTGATATACTTATTGGAAACCGGCTAACCCAGGGAGGGTTTCAGTATTGTATTTTAAACGATGGGCTGACAACCTGTCACTATAGCAATATACAGATCCACCTGGAATGACCCTCAAAATTTGTCAGACGTGGCGAAACGACCTTTGTTTAGGTCGTTTACGCTCTGCCTACCCCATTAGAGATAAAGGCGTGATTATATGTATGTATATACTTATTTGTAAAATATAAAATAAAGACGAATCCGGTAAAATTCTTTTTATATATATATGCGAGTGCTTGACTGGTCTTATTTTAAGGATTTAGGTGCTTACAATGAACCTTAATAGTTTCACAACGAAAGAAAAAAGTATAGTAATGTTTAAGCAGTAAAACGCTTTGGGGCCTCTAGGCCCAAAAATTGTGTCCAGGGAATTTTAACATCAATTCACTGTGAAACTGTCAACCGTCGAGAAAAAATTCTTTCTTGAAAGAGAAGTGCCTATCTCTTCTTAACCTAGCTGATTTCACCATAAAAACAACTACTTGGCTTGGTCTTGAACAATTGTGTCCTACTAACTTCAACATCAATTTACCCTGAAACTATCAATCGTAGAGAAAAAATGACTAGAGTAAAAAGCGTTTATCTTGTCTTAACCTTGCCAATTACGAATTTTAATTTTAATTTACTCAGCATTTTTTTTTAAAGAAATAAAACGTTTTTGGGCCCCCGAGGACCCCATTCAATTTTTTGTGTAAAAATAATAAAAGCATCGTAGAAATCATTTCTAAATGGTATTCAATAAAAATATCAAACAGTCAAATGATATTTTTATATTTTTAATATTTTTTAGTACATTGAAAACACATTTCTACTTATATCTTTCAAATTAAAACAAATATAAAAAAAAATTGCAAACACTTACGACTTATATTGACGCAAAGAACACATTGGCATTATTAAAACAATTTAATAAAGAAAAATAAACTGGGGCCCTAAACATCTTGAAAAAGGTGGTTGTAGCAACTCTCAGTAGCTCCAACAGTGGGTTTTTACTTTTTTTGCACCCGAATTTCCGACCTCTGGTTATTATATTAATATAAGGTATAACTATTAACAAACAACTAAAAAAAATGGGGAAAAATTTGCATAATGAGCTTATAAAATCATTTATACCTAAATAAGTTGTAAGTAATTTAACAATAAATTAATGTACATACATACATACATATAATCACGCCTTTATCCCTAATGGGGTAGGCAGAGCGTAAACGACCTAAACAAAGGTCGTTCCGCTACGTCTGACAAAGTTTTGAGGGTTGTTTAGGATATATTTGTAGGTATATTGCTGTAGTGACAGGTTGTCAGCCCATCGCCTAAATTGCAATATACTGAAACCCTCTAATCCCTTAGCTGGTTTTTACAGCTTGCCCGGGAGGAAATGCAGCTAGCACATTCTATGTTTTTCTTTCGCTCCCAGTCCAGCGTGGAAGAATCTTATAGTCTACACTACATAAAGCAAAGAGAGATCTAACGATCAGCTGACTGCTAGTTTCTTCAAAAGGTAGATTCAACAATTTGCTGAGTTTTTAGTCTGTAGTGGAAGCCCTAAGAAATAATTTCCCAAGTCAATAATTTCGGCCCACAACCGTGCTCTGTGGAGAACCTTGGCTCATGTCCAGCAGTGGACGTCTCACGGCTCGTGAATAATTTAGTCTAGTAGTGTTTGCGTTTGGTATTGTAGCTGTAATGTCAGTTGTAAATTAATGTAGGTACTTAAATGTGCAATATGTTATCCCACATACATGGATCCTTCTTTGGATTCCAAGTACTGCTTTACTTTTGAAAAGGTATAACAATTTTTAATTAATAAATTAACAAATATAATACAATGAATAAATTCTTAATCTCTTCATAAAATTGTACATGGCAATTTTGACTATTACGTGCTGGCAAAATTAAACTTTAGTGTACCAACTAGGTCAATGCGCATTCCACAAGTTTTTAGGTTACCGTCTTCAAATAATAATGTTTCTTACAATAATCCTTTATGGAGAATGTGTAGAAGTTATAATAAAGAATGCGCTCACACTGACATATACAATTGCAGTCTAAATTCTTTTAAGTCACAACTGTATAACAGTATTAAAAACAATGTTTAGGTTCCTTTATTGTAATTTTTTGTAATTAATCACTTTCAAACCGTTATTTTTAATAAGTGTTCTCTTTTTATTTTATATCTTAACTGTTTGGTGAATGTTGTGTACAATTGTAATAGGACCTCAGATTTATAATGTTTTCTATATTTTTTTTATTATCTCTACCTTGTTATTAGTCTGTAGTCTGTAATTGTACCTATCCAAATAAAATAAAAATAAAAATCATTGAAAGAGTCTATGTTGCATTTATAGCATTATCCTAATTTATTTTTTATACTCAATATTTGAAAGGACTATGAGGTTTCGAATAGCAACATTTTTTGTATTTTGTATACTCACGGTTCGCCTGCTTGATAGTTAGTGCTCCTTTAACAGAAATTAGTGTAGCCCGAAGTGCTTGAATAACCTGTTCTTTATCAGCCATATTTTAGCTCTGCAACAAATTGCACATCTATGTAATGCAACAGACCTAATCACACGAAAAAATTACATGCCCACTCACTAGAGACAAGACAAAGCTTTGAGTTTTACATGTATTGAATAGCTGTGCATATATTTTATTGGTAAATATTCCGTGTAAGTTATGTAGTGTACTGTACACACTTCATTTTATAATTCGCAACACCAACAAACTATTTACCGTACCTACCTGTCAGAAAATTATCGCCGGTGAAACAGACAGCAAGGGCCAGACCTAAAGCCAGACACTATCTTGCCGTGATGAGGGTACCACTAAAAAACAGTTACATTTCGATCACTTCATACATTCGACAAAGCACTTAACTTATTGGATTCTATCAATTCTGTAAAAATACTTGACGCGTAAGCAAGAGAAATTCCACAACAGAATGTTTTCAAAGACTTTCACCCAGAATAAAATTTAACAAATTGACAGGACATATGTTTTTTTAAAACAATTCTTCCATTAGGAAAGGCAAAGAGCGTGAGCCCATGCAGCCTAGTCTTTAGTATTTATTCTTGAGATGTCATAAGGTCCGTATTTATAATCAGCACTTGAGATTGACAGCAAGTTTGAGTTGGTATCAGAAATGTCATTTCAGTACAAAATGATCTGTCAAATCCATACTTAATACCGCTCTCAATCTATAGATCGCTTTATAATTACGAGCCATGATAACTCACTTTTGAGCGGAGATATATCAATCCGAATAGTTTGGTAGCACCTTCCTTTGCTTCTTACTCCTCCTATAGTGTTCCTTGTCAGCAGATCATCATGTTAAATCCACCACATTAATACAATAAACACTGAAAACTCTGCAAGGAACTAATTTAGAATAGAGAGGAACAAACTCCGTCGGATTTTTCATGTACCCCGCGCAACACCCCAACCTAACCTAACCTTGAACTCAATTGCATCGTTCCCGCTATCAATATTATCACGCGATATTTGGATTACTATCCGTCTACTGATGAAATTACTGACGTATCATATCCGATGTAATATCATTAGTAATACTGTTAGATTTCGTGATCCTGAGATACAGCGGGCGTGGCATCAAATAACAATAATCATATAAATTATTTAAATTGTTCATTCAGATCATACCAGTTGGATTTCAATGGCACCGATGGCGTTGTCAGTATTATTGCAAGATCCGTGATCTTGAGTATGGATCAGACAGGAAAAAAAACCTGTCTTAGAGCAGAACCGACAAAAAAAAAGTATTTTATTGGCATCGTTTTCACTATCAGTAATACTAATGCGATATGTGATCCAAACCATAGCCCCTCCAGGAAAAAAAAGACCTCTAAAAGGTCTTTTTAATTCCCTAGGGCCATACTCTGGATCGCGAATCGCATCAGTATTACTGATAGTGAAAACGGTGCCATTCTGGCTGGTCCATACTCAAGGTATAATACTGTCGGTGCAAACGCTGCCAATGATTCCTTCGTCTTAAAGATTTATATGATTATTGCTATTTGATGCCACGCCCAGTGGATCACAGGATCACGAAATCCAACAGTATTACTTATGAATCGGTGATACTGTGATCCATCAGTAATTTCATGATATTCGGATCGTAATCCAAATATCGTGCGATAATACTGACAGTGCGAATGCTGCCAATGTGCTCTCGACCAATGCTCTACAAACACAGTCTCACAAAAAAAGTTTTTTTTACCGGCCTGGATGCGAGTCTTTTGGGCCAAGCTTGCAAAATGATAAAAAATGACAGTCATCTAACATTCAAATCATTCATTCATTCATTCCCCTAATCATTTTGAAAATTGTTTTGGCGCGTTAGATATTTTAGGATATTGTGTAAAATAAAGCGAGTCTATTTGATAAAATACTAAATAATTGAATAGCGAAACAAATTACAAAGTAACTTTAAGTTGTCGTTCGTCGTAAAAACTTATTAAAAATACTTTTCTTGCCTTGGCTGTATTAGTTTTGTTCTCTCTGCCTCAGTAATAAAACATTTCGAAAGAAAAAAAAATCGGGCGGAGGTTGGTTTGGTTCTCGGGTCAAGAAATTTTTAATTTTACTCCTAAATAACAACCACTGAAATGGAAGATAACAAAGCCGCCCACATTAACGAACACCAACATGAAAACGAGGAGAAGACTTCAAAGAAGAAGAATAAAAATAAGAAGAAACGAAGCAGCGGTGATGGCGACCACGGTGGTGGGTCGGGATCTGCTGATGGGTTAGTGCCGGCCCCCAATTCAGGTGATATTCAGCAAAATATTTCGCTAAAGGATTTAAAAATGGCCATGGAGGTTTTAAATTTACAACAAAAGCCAGCGAAAACGACTGAAGAAGCTCTGCATAAATCTTACCAGTTTTGGTCTACCCAGCCTGTTCCCAAATTGGATGAGAAAATTGTGTCGAACGAACCTATTGAACCACCAAAGTCTGTAGAAGAAATCAGAGCCGAACCTTACACTCTACCAGATGGTTTCCAGTGGGACACTTTGAACCTAAATGAACCCTTGGTGCTAAAGGAGTTATACACACTATTGAATGAGAATTATGTTGAGGATGATGACTGTATGTTTCGATTCGACTACCAAACTGATTTTCTTAAATGGGCCCTACAACCTCCAGGCTGGAGAATGGAATGGCATTGTGGAGTCCGAGTAATAAAATCTGGTCGATTGGTAGGCTTTATTTCAGCTATCCCTGCTGAATTGAGAATATATAATCACACTCAAACAGTGGTTGAAATAAACTTTTTATGTGTGCATAAAAAACTGCGTTCCAAGAGAGTTGCCCCTGTATTAATCAGGGAAATAACCCGCAGAGTCAATTTAGCAGGAATATTCCAAGGAGTATACACTGCAGGCATTGTGTTGCCTAAACCGATAGCTACATGCCGTTATTGGCACAGGTCCCTAAACCCAAAAAAACTGATTGATATTAAATTCAGCCATCTCTCAAGAAACATGACAATGCAAAGAACTTTGAAACTTTTCAAACTACCTGATTTGCCTAAAACACCAGGATTCCGCAAAATGGAGCCCCAAGATATTGAAGAAGTTGTTGTGCTTTTGAATGATTATTTGAAAAAGTTTGATCTGGCACCAATCTTTTCGGAAGAAGATTTTAAGCATTGGTTTGTGCCTCAGGCAGGCATTATTGACAGTTATGTGGTGGAAGCTGCTGATGGTGCTATAACAGACTTTGTCAGTTATTATACTCTGCCTTCAACAATTGTCTATCATCCTGTTCACAAGATATTAAAAGCTGCATATTCATTTTACAATGTTTCTACAAAAACCCCATGGACTGAACTGATGCTAGACTGCCTTATCTCAGCAAAGAATTCAGGATTTGATGTCTTCAATGCATTGGACTTGATGGACAATAAAGAGTTTTTGGAGCCTCTTAAATTTGGAATTGGTGATGGAAACTTGCAATACTATTTGTACAATTGGAGATGTCCTAGTATGACACCTAATAAAATTGGTTTAGTTCTTCAATAATTTATGTAATTTTAATGTTTATATGTGGATGCTAGCCATTTTATTTTGTTTTTTGTCACTTTGTGTAAAGTGTTTTTATGGATTGAAATATATGTAGCTTAGTTCAACAGTATGTTTTTATATTTTATTCTTTTCACTCTCTCCCTCCATCTGTCATCCAGTTGGCTCATTCCCAGATGCAACCACCATTGATGGCATAAGAAAATATTTTGTATGGTAGATAGAAGACTACTGCCACTAGAGGGACAAGTGCTATTCCCTGTATAACTTCCCTGTATGCCAACAACACTAATATTTTCCAAACTACAGTAAGAAATATATAAAAGGCAACATCAAATTGTTACGACCACTATTAGAAACTGAACGGGACAGGCCAATGGCTTAGTGTGCCATCCGTAGCATGGTATAATTTTTCTTGGGTAAATGTAAATGAGTCTGCATTATTCTGCTCAAACTACGGAAAAATATCACAGTAATTTAATTTAAATACCGGGAAGAAAACAATGGACCTTAGATGATTCCATCTGCTGACGTCATTTAAATGGAAGGGCTATTTTGATGTTCATATTTCGAATTAGGTTCCTAAGAATGCCGGCACTTCACTATTACATTGCAATCAATCCAATCTGATCATCAATGTAGATGTCCCGCTAGTACCAACTCTACGTTGCGATGGTATAAGAGGTCCTAAAGGATTATTTTCTATACACCTACGTGTACCTTCTTAAGGTCAGGGGGGGGGGGGGGGGGTTTACGAAATTATACACCCTGTTTTACCATACAAATTAAACACTCTGGTATAAAGTGAAATATAAAGCTATTTGGAGTTGTAGTCCAGTTAGGGTGGCGCACACCACCCCTACTTCAATATTTTATAGCCAAATACCAGAACAGTCTCCGTCATGGGCTTCCAATCCGGAAGTCTTAGGTTCGATTCCCAGTGGAACCACTGAACACAGTTATGATTTGACAACAATTAGGACAATGCAGGCTGAATAACGTGATAATGTGGAAGAAAAGATTCTGTGCTTAGGAGGCCGCCGGACGTCGGTGGTGCTATAGTGGTCGTGTTACGACACAAACTCTGTTAGAAAACTTCTAGCTCTGATATTAAATGGTTTAAAAACTAACACCAAGGTTCATCGGGTAGAAGATTAGTACAGGAGTCGTGTTACGACACAAACTCTGTTAGAAGACTTCTAGCTCTGATATTAAGTGGTTTAAAAACTATCACCAAGGTTCATCGGGTAGAAGATCAGTACAGGACCAGGACCAGGTGCACGCGAAACCTTTACTAGTGATCCTCATGCTAGCCATACTGAATTAGTGAAGCGATATAGTTTTATGATCGATGGCTGCAGACGGATTTTCAGAATGTCGTTTATCATAATCTTTTTATTTGCTTTCCTGTGTTATTCCCAGACGCCAAAGGTTCCGGGAATAGTTACTTCAATCTTATACCATTATACCCGCCGCCTGCTCCCGATGCAGCTGCATATTGGGCGAAATTACATCGACGACCGCGCCGGAACTTTGCTAACTAGCCATCTCAGTTGCCCACCCTTACATGCTGCACCTGATAGAAAAAAGCCCAACCAAAGAAACGCTGCGACCAGGAAGATGCGGATGGGTTTACCCTGGTCGAAAAGAACCGTACCAGCCGGAACAAATGCGGCACCTACTCTACTGCTACGCTGAATCTGTCTTTCGCCTACACGAAACTTGAAATGCGCAAGACGTGCTGGACTACATCTTCGCGAGGCATAAAGTAGGTGCCTTCAAGAATTCGCCGAGACAGGGCGTGTGTGTGGAGGCTCTGGAGTCGCGCCACCGGGTGAGCTTCAACTCGTTCGCGTTGCGGATCCCGACTGCACATCTGGGCATCTTCACATCGCCGGCGTGTTGGCCGAAGAGTAGTTTTTCGCAGTTTCCGTGGGAATATGCGGCACACAGCTTCAGAGTCAGCATAGTTTTAATAGTGCTGTTAGTTTATTTTAAGTCTTATTTATTTTTAGTGAATTTATAGTCGTATTGTTTATTAGATTTAAGTTTGTATAGTATTTTATGTATTGATATGAGCCTCAGTTGCCTGATATAAAACAATAAATAAATATACATCAGACAGGCCGGGTTAATCCCCTTAGCGCCGATGGTGCTTATAGTAAGTACCTAGTTAAACTGAAGTGTGGGAATAAAGAAATATTCCAGAAGGGTAACTCAATGAGGAGATAAATAAAACATCATTAGGTAATGTGAATAGTTCACGGAATATATGTAACAAATACAAATATTCAAAATCAGTTACATTGGCGACCAAGTTTACAATCCAAGGTAGATAATATCCAATGTAAACTGATAAGTAAGAGAAAAGAAAAGTAACTGCAAGAACAAAAGCCAACTCCATTTTCTGAGGAAAAGAAGATATTTTAAATGACAAAACTTAAAAACCATACTTCTGTAATAGTCAATGTAAAAAGTCACAAGGGTCTCGTGTGAGACCCTCCAAATATAGAAATGTTGACAGTTGCATTATTTTTGTTTGCGGAAATGCACTCTTAATAGTTATAATAATAAAGTTACACATTTTTGAAGGGTGCAATCCTGCATTTTCTTTTTTTTTTCAATTTTTATAATATTATTTTTGTTTTAGATTGCGGGAACGTTAAAAATAGAAGTCCAAAGCATCAACAAATACATACAAGAACATAGTACTATTGTTTCTTGTAAAATTCATTACGCTGTAAATATGATGTTTATGTGTCCCGCCACGTTACAAAAAAAATTACTCTTTCTTAGTAGCTTGCTGTTTAGCCTGGTGAGCTTGCAAAACAGCAACTGCTTCATCAACTTTAGCCTTGAGCGACTCTCCATGCTCTAACATGTGAAGTAACTCAGAATTGTCAATTTCCAGAAGCATACCAGTAATCTTGCCAGCCAAATCAGGATGCATTCTTTGAATTAACGGGAATAGACGCTCTCCCAACATCTGCTTCTGCTCTTGAAGTGGAGCTGCAGCCAGCATGGTGGCAGTCAGAGGCTCCTGGCCTTGGATGTGCACAGCTGGCTGAGGAGCAGGGGGATTGCGCATATTGGCGGTGTATTTGTAGCCCGCCGGACGTCCACCTTGGGAGACCATGGGTGCTCGAATGGAGGCTCCTGTGGCAACGCCTTGTTGTCCTGTGATAGGTCTAGCCCCAAGAGAAGAACGCATAGCGGCTTGTGCTGGACCTCTTGGAGCAGGACGGAAGGGTGCTTGCATGTTGGGGTACCCTGAAGCAGCAGTTTGTGCGCTGGGCCTGACTGGTGGTTGCGCAGTCCAGCGTGGAGATGGTCGGATCTGTGTCATTTGAGCGGGGCCATAGAAACGCTGCGCAGGGGGAATTGTTGGTACAAAGTACCCACCAGCACCGCCTGGTTGGAAGATTTGGCCCATTTGTTGCATACGCATGCTAGCCATACGTTGCATGTACTGAGATGTCAGATGTGCTTTACGATCTTCTTTACGTTGAGCCAAGGCTACATACAATGGTTTGGTTCCAACAATACGTCCATTCATTTCAGTAACAGCTTTGGTTGCTTCTTCAGGAGAGGAAAAACATACAAATCCAAATCCTTTGCTACGCCCATCTTCCAACATAACCTGCAATAATATAAAATAGTTGAGCATTTGTTTACAACACAATAAACAACAGTTGAAAGTTGAAGTTGAATACTATGTGACAATGTTACATACCTTAGCAGAAGTTATAGTACCAAATGGAGCAAATTCTTTACGAAGCCTTTCATCATCAATTGTGTCGTCCAAATTCTTCACATACAAGTTCACTCCTTGGTAACGAGTCAAACGTTCAGATTTAAGTTGTTCAAATTTACGCTTCAATTCTTTTTGTCTCTCTGCTTTCTTTTGAGCACGGCCCACATAAAGAGGCTTGCCTTCTACCAGCTCTTTGCCATTGAGCTCCATGCAAGCTCTCTCAGCTGCATCAGGATCTTCAAAAGCCACAAAACCAAAGCCTCTGGAGCTTCCATCTTCTTTGTACATTACTTTGTGGCTTGTAATGCGACCATATTTCTCAAACATTTCTCTGAGGTTCTCATCAGTGAAATCCTCTCCAAAGTTCTTCACATACACATTAGTGAAGAGTTTAGCCTTCTCGCCAAGCTCCTTTTCGCGTTCTTTGCGAGGGATGAATCTGCCCACATACACTTTCTTTCCGTTCAGCAACATACCATTCACCTTCTCAATAGATTTATTAGCAGCTTCTTCAGTTTCAAAGTGGACAAATCCATATCCCTTGGAAGCTCCAGTTTCATCTTGAGCTACCTTACAGCTCAGAATATTTCCAAAGGCAGTGAAAGTGTCATACATAGCCTTGTTGTCAATGGTTTTGTCAAGGTTTTTGATGAAAACATTCCCCACACCAGACTTGCGCAGGGAAGGATCACGCTGGGACCACATGATTCTAATAGGTCTTCCTTTGATCATATCAAAATTCATAGTGTCTAAAGCTCTTTCAGCTGAAACAAAAGAAAACAATGTTTATTATCTAAGAAATGCAAGAGCAGAATATTTTTTAAACTAACAATACTTAATAATGAAGCATTCCTAATTTCATATTTCAAGAAGATACAAAAACACGCTTATCAATTCAAGCATATCAGTATTGCAGTACAATTGGAAAACTGGTATTACTACTATTAGTCATTGAAATTCCATTGTAAAGATATTTAAATTTAATGAGGAAACCTGTTTGAAAATGATATTGGAAAGCTAGTAATTAAGCAAAACCTTGAGGGTCCTGATAGATAATAATAGTGCAACATTCATGTAACTTGCAGTAATACAGACACATTTCTGGCTACTTTCATACAATACAATGATGACAATTAGGTCTTTATTACACATACATTTAGCGTTCATTTTTGTACTAGTGACAGTTACTACACTAGTGTGAAACTCGCTTTAGGTAATGCTTCAAAATGAGACATTTATCAAGTGAATTACGACCTTGAAAAAAAACGAATGGAGAAAAAATCTTTTGAGGTTACTTACCATCTGTAGGCTGCTGAAAATTCACATAAGCGTAGCCAAGGGATCTGCGTGTTATCATATCGCGGCAAACGCGAATAGACAAAACCGGACCAGCGGTTGAGAATTTCTCAAACAACATGGCTTCAGTAATATCGGAGTGCAGGTCTCCGACATAGAGCGAAGCCATGGGATAATTTGGTGGACCAGGATTCATTTTGTAGTTTTCACTGTGACAGCTTGATGTAGAACATGAACTTTACTTAGACGTTAGCAACGAGTAACTTCACTTTCTCTTTACAATGACTATCGCATTCCTTAGACCACGTTGCACGCTTACGTACACTAACTTAAAATCGAGTGATTCCCGTTTAATTTTATTATTTTACTATTTTTTTGGATTTTTGTGTATTTTATGTTTTTTTTTTATATTTTACAAGAATATTTCACGAAATTATGAGGATTGTGTGACCTAATTCGAGGGAACACACAACCTCACGTGAACACACCTTGCTCACCAAAAGGAAAGGTGACGTTTGAACAAAAAAGCAAAATGGCGGTGGTGTCCATAGACAAAAGAGTTCACGCGTTGCAAACCATAGATATATTTTTATTTTCAATATTATTTTCGTGTTATTCATCATCCAACCGACAGGAAACATAATGCTTTTAACCGATTTGAAGAATACCGGTTAATATAGATTTTTCTAATAGATAAAATTAATTAAAAATCAATACAGCGCCGTAGAGGAGGATGGATCTATTGTTTAGAAATGTAAGGAAAAACGATTTATTGTCTGTCTACCAAAAATAATTATGGACGGTATTCCTTGGATTGGAAGGCATGCATACGCCATTCTTATAACTACTCTCATCTTTTCCTCTTGCAGCTTGTAAGTGAGCCTGTCATGCCAGGAATAGAGGTACCATAGAGAAGGGCTTGTAGGAAATGCATAACTTCTTCTTCTGTCGAGTGGGTATCGAGTCTATCGACCAGATGAACCCTGGTGTCAGAGTTTTTAAACCGCCTAGTAGCACTGCATAACTTATGGAGCATAAGTCCCTCTCTAATGGCAGCGTTTTCACTATCAGTAATACTGATGTGATTCGCGATCCAAAGCATAGCCCTGCCAGGAAAAAAATTACCTCTTATTTTTTGTCTGTTTCTCTGTATGACAGTATTTTTTTAAAATTACATCTAGTTATGCTTTGGTTCGCGAATCACATTCACATCAGTATTACTTATAGTGAAAACGCTGCCCTTCTGTATCTATTTTTTTCTATATGTGAAGTATTTCTTTTATATTATGTGAAGCTGGGTTTTGTATTTTATTTTCTTTTCCATCTTCACATCACACATTGCTGATGCTGATTGCTGACTGCGTGCCATTGGATGATGTATAGAGAGCTTTGAATAAAAATAATAACTAGTGAATATTTTTGAACGTTTATATTTTTGACAGTTTCGTTCAGAAATTCTAAACGTCATTCTTTCATGTCTTGCTTGTTTTCGTGACCGGTTAGTTTCTTAAAAAATATCCATAATTTTCAAAGATATCTTATGATATTTTGTGAGGTTTAATCTATAATTTAATTATTTTACCTGTATATTAAGTGTTTATAAGTATATTTGTGTTATAGGTGAGACAAAAACACAAAAATGGGGAAGGGAAATAATATGATTCCCAATGGCCATTTCCATAAGGATTGGCAAAGATTTGTGAAGACTTGGTTCAACCAACCTGCTAGGAGACATCGCAGAAAGCAGAACAGAATCAAGAAAGCTAAGGCTATCGCACCTAGACCCGCTGCTGGGCCACTACGACCAGTCGTTCGCTGCCCTACCATTCGCTATCACACTAAGGTTCGCGCTGGACGTGGATTCACTCTCAGAGAGATTAGGGTAAATAACAAATTTGCTACTTTGTATTTTAAGTTCATTAAATTTAAAATTCGTTTTATCAGTTACTAAGATATTTTTTTTTGTTTGCAAACACTTTTATAGGTTATTGTTGGGTCCTTTTTAACAACGTTATTTTTTTTAGGCTGCTGGCCTGAATCCTGCTTTTGCCAGGACTATTGGCGTTGCTGTGGACCCCCGTCGCCGCAACAAGTCTGTTGAGTCCCTGCAGATCAACGTCCAGAGACTTAAGGAGTACCGTGCCAGACTCATTCTCTTCCCTAAGGGCAAGAAGGTAAGGTCAAATTTAACTCCTTAACTTCTACTTCTTGAGTCGAAAGTATATACTAAACTAGTGCTGGTTTTGTAAAAAGCAATAATTATTTAATAACTTCATTTCTAATAGATTTACCTCTTATTTTTATATCATGACAAAATCACTACTGGAATGATTTTAAATACTTCAACTATATTGACTAAAAATATTAAAGAAAAAACAGATGAAACCTGTCTGGTATATTAGTTTTAAATGAAGAAAAGACTTCAAATTTACATTAGAAATATGTTTCTTAGGAATTTTGTTATGAACAGATACAGGAAATTTTATAGTAAAAATAGGTCAATAATAATCAACTTACTCCATTAATTCTCCTATCTCCATCCTCTATTAATTTCTGCTATAGTTAATATCTTAGGAACATTCTTTTGCTTATATATCTATTTCATTCTAACAGTGTTGTGCATTGTGCATACAAAAAAAAAGTACTTTTTTAGTTTATCTCATAAGTAAAGACAAAGTTCTTAGCCTATACAGCTTATGGCGCCAGGCGTTTTTCATATTTTCCACTAAATTTACATACTGTTCCATTTTTGGGATATGAGTAAGTTGGCTGTATGGGTTGACTTCATTTGCCTTAGAAATATTTGGTGTATGGGGTGTTAATGGTTAAATCTTTGCCTGTATGGGCTAACTTCTTTTGCTGTTTGCCTTAAAAAATATTTAGTTGAGAAAAAAATGACGAATGTAACCTCAAAATTGTGCTCAAATTGATGTAGTTATTTATTATTTTCAAGATTATGAGTGACCGGCAAAGAATCTTAGAAGTAATACATGGGCTATCTTATGGTACCAAAATAAATAAATTATCTTGTATCCTTAATGTGCATCCCACCCAGTTCTTTTCCTAGTGTTGTAATTAAAGTGATTGTTTTTCAGGTCCTGAAGGGTGAAGCCAATGAGGAGGAGCGTAAACTGGCTACTCAGCTGCGTGGACCTCTGATGCCAGTACAACAGCCCGCACCTAAGTCCATTGCTCGAGCTATCACTGAAGAAGAGAAGGACTTCCGTGCCTACCAATACCTCCGAGGGGTATGTATCATTGTATAAATTACCCAGTTTGTTAAAAGTTCATCAAATAATAATATATCTCAGTTTGATTCATATTTTTAAGAATATTGTTAGTGAACGAGATTGAATCCTTAAAATTAAGGAATGAAGTTGAAAAGAAATCTTTTCAAGAAAGTAAATAGTCAGTCCTCCATTCAGCCCAAGAACATCATTAGTCCAGTCCCTTGTGCAGCAATGCAGGAGATTCTGTTAAAATTAATTTGGATTGTGACTTCTTTACCCTATGCCGCAATGCAGCAGATTCTGCCTGATACAGTTATTTCTGATTGTGACATTATCTTTTCCAGGCCCGCACTATCGCCAAGCTTGTTGGTATCCGTGCTAAGAGACTAAAGGATGCTGCTGAGAACCCTGACGACGTCACTAAAGCACCTACTGCCGTAAAGGAAGCTAAGGCTAAGAAGTGAAAAAATAAATACTTATAAATAAATATCTAGTTTTATTAATGCAAACCAAAGCAAACACATTTTTGTTTTTTATTTTGAGGCTTGATAACACGAACTTCATTCCTAGATGCTGATATTATCTCATTCAGGTAGTCAAGCCATCCCTTGATGCCCAAATAGCATTCCATCCCTTCATATCAGCAAGCGGATTCTCGAGTTGAACTACCCCATTAAAACATCTGTACTGTAAACCACCGTACCACTCGCAATTACCCCTGCACTGAGTAACGTTATCAACTAGCGTGTTCATCTGGTGGGACTGAAAGTGTGCGTCTCCCCAGCCAACCCAAACGAGATAGGTGTTTTTTATATCATATATCAGGATTTAGAGCATAATTGGAGCACCTACACACTGAAGTCAGTAAATTGGAGCATCAATAGGATCTTTCCTATTGATCCCGCTGCGAGCTAAAAACCGTGGGCCAGCTGGGGAGATTCTCGTCGGCAAGCCCATGCTTGATCTCAAGTATTGTTGCGAATAGAGCAATTTGTTATTGCTCTAGATTTAGAGCATAATTGGAGCAACCTGCTGCAATCAAAATCAACTTCGAAACAGTAATAAGAAAGGAGTTATACGCGATTATCTGTGGGCTTGCTAGACGTCTCTCCAGCGAGCCCATTTGGATCTCTTAGGGATTTAAGTTTTGATCTAAAGTACTACAAGGCCTACATACGTGCCCTAGTTGGAGCACTGAGCTCCAAAAAAAAAATACTGAGTTCAATAGTTTTCGAGATATAGGTCTTTGAAAATGGTATGTACGGTGTTGTTTCAAGTCGTCGAGGCCCCTCTCTCTGTCTCTCTGGTTGCGTCCGCTCCAGTGCGAAGCTCTACCAGGACTTCGGTTAGGCTCCTGATTGCCTTCATCAGGATCTGGTCCCTTTCAGGGACGGCTGCTCGTAGGTTCTGTTGACTTGGAGCCCGCTGAAGCTTCGGATTCTCCCCCCGAGGATTAGCCTTAGGGGTGCCGACCGCATTCAACGGGCCCGTGGGAGGCTCTTTCTCTACCGGAGGAGTTGCCTTTCTGCGGCGTCTCCTCGGTTTTTCTTTCTTTGCCTTCGTCGTTCCAACGGGGTTGTTGGCGGCCGCCATGAGAAAACTTTCCGCGTTGTTCTCTCCCTGCGGCGTCGCTTCCTTCCTCTTTGGCTCGACGGGCTCCGTGAGCGGTGCAGTCCCCGCTCTTTTGTTCCGCACTCCGCGGCGTAGCACGGGACAGTCGAGGCTGTTGGCGGGGTGGGGTCCGCCACAGTTGGCACACGTGGCTTGTACCGTGTAACCTGTGTAACGCGAAAAGTGAGGGTACTTAGGAGCACCTAGAGTACCCCAACAAAACACAAGAAACTTCCGGACGCGAAAGTGCGGGTAGTTGTAGGAACTTACTACTACTCGCATGCACGACTAGGCGGCGAATCAGTTGCCGGCCCATCACCTAAAATACAATATACTGAAACCTTCTGATCCCTTAGCTGGTTTTTATAGAAGAAATTGACTGCCTCCGTGGTCTAGTGGCTAGTGACATGGACTCCTGATCTGGGTTCGATTCCCAGGGGGGAAACACAAAGTTGATATTTGAGAATTTATAACTTTGTGAATTTTTCCCTAGTTTGGTTAGGACATTCCAGGCTGAATCACCTGATTTAATTGTCCGAGAAAGAAAAAGATTTCGTGCTTCGGAGGGCACGTTAAGCCGTCGGTCCTGGTCGCTGTCTTTGATAGTGGCCGTTACTCAAACCATGTCAGAGGCCTGATAGTTGTGCTACTAGGCGGTTAAAAACTCTGACACCAGGGTTCATCGGGTCGATAGACTCGATACCCACTCGACAGAAGAAGAAATGCACATTCTCTGTTTTTCTCTCGCTCCTAGGCCAGCATGGAAGAATCAAATGAACGCCGGAAAAATATAAATGTCAAGAAAAACAATGATGATAACATAGTGGTAGTAGTGGTGGTATAGTAAACAACACTTGGAATATTCAATAAGTTTATCTTTAGTTCAGTTTTCGAATTAGCACTGGCCAGGGTTCGAAAGGATAATTATCAATGATAATTATCGTGATAAAAACAGGTTGATAATAACAAAAAAAGCCTAAGGTACACTGTATCCGAACGTACATTTCCAAACTTGCGTGTATCGAAATGCGCGAACTGTCTTTACATGTCGCGGGGATTCCCCTAATAATACAAAAATTTTCTGTGCTCCCAGATTGTATATTTTGATACAAAATCGGTATAATTTAACATCCGTCCCTATCTTTTTCTTTCTTTTATATGATCAAATATTTATATAAATTCGGATTCAGATAAAATAAAACTAAACAAAAAACCATGGGATCAGAGAGGAGATTACATACATATTATTAAGTACAGGATGCAATTTGAAATACAACTATTTTAAGATAAAATAAAAACTGAAGTTCCCCTTTAAAACTAATAAAAAACCTTCCATGATAGTTTTATTGTTATTTTTTTATAATGCTCAGTGTTTTTCTATACTGTTGGAAATCTTGTTGTATAATTTTGTTTTTTTATCGGATAATTATCAAGAAGCGTTTTTATCTTGATAATTTCGAACCCTGGCACTGGCGCATCTCTATCACGCGTCTCGATACACAGCGTTGTCGGCTATAGACGACTGTGGCGTCGTCGGTGTCATTTTTTTTTAAACCGTTAGGACAAATAATGATGTAAGTAATATAGAATATCGATAAAAAAATATGTAATTTTTCAACTTTAGAACATCATAGAATTTATTCTGGTACCTATTTTAATATTTCATTGCGACTTTTTTATTCATTCAATCCCTTTCCTTTTTATTATTTGACTTATATTGAATATTTATTAATAACGACGAACTATTAATGGTTAAGGTTAGTTAGCTGCCTGGGAGTGAGAGAAAAACATAGAATGTGCCAGCTGTATTTCCTCCCGAGCATGCTGTAAAAACCAGCTATGGGATCTGAGGGTTTTAGTATATTGTAATTTAGGCGATGGGCTGACAACCTATCACTACAGCAATATACCTACGTATAAATTTATCTTAAAAAACCCTTAAAACTTTGTCAGACGTGGCGGAACGACCTTTGTTAAGGTCGTTTACGCTCTGCCTACCCCATTAGGGACAAAGGCGTGATTATATGTATGTATGTATGTATCAATGGTTAAGCAATTATTGCTGTGCACGAGTCGGCGAAACCGGCTCAAATACTCAATCAAACAAAGAAAAAAATGTCTAATTCTTAGCATATTACTGCAAATCGATGTCGGAAATATTTTAATTATACATTAGAATAATAAGAAAACGTTATTGTTATCGTCAGACTTGACAAATATACCCTACACATAGTATCCGTATAGATATTGTAGACGTATCGTTGTTTTATATTTGATCTAGCAAGAAACAACACTTCCAGTCGTGTGCGAATTGTACTTCTGCAGGTTCAAAACGTAATAATTATTTTTCTTATTTTGTACTACAAAACGAATTAATATCTAAGCGCAAAAGTTTATAAATCAAAGTAGAAGGTGCAAAAAATGCAATATGCGAAAAAATAAAGAGATAGTTTCAAAATGCTGGTTTATTAACATAAAACTTTTTAACTACATTTTGTCGGCTGTAGCCGACCGTGGCGCTGACGCACAGTGGGCTGAAATTAGCGTTTCATAGACATTCAATATATATTTTTTAAGTTACGCTTTTTTTGCTTGTAAACGATTGAGGATACCTACTATATGCCTTATATAATGAACTTTCAGGTTTATAATTGTAAACAGCGCACTCAGATTTTTTTTCTAAAAAATTTGTATGGAGTCGGTATAATAAATGATGATATCTCCATTATCGCACAATTGCGCGTTATGTCCTCTTAAGTTATTAATAAGTGAATTATTTTGGATTTTTTGACATACTCCATGTTGAGGCCAAACTTGCGCCTTTTTTTAAAAAAAATCTTTAAAATATATTTTTTTTTATTTTATTTTTTTTCATTTTAAACTAATATTAAGCTTAACATGGATGTATGTATACAGACTAGCGCCTTTAAAAAAAATCTTTTCCAAAATTACCATTTTTTTTTGTTTATGTTTTTGTTTTTAACTAATATTAAAGCTTAACATGGATTTACATAGACTGGTCATTTACGAAAATTAATTGTTGAAAATGAAATTATTTAAAAACCAATACAAACGGCTCATTATCTTTATTCTTTATATTTATATCATAGAAACATTTACACACAACGACTTAAATTTAATGAACAACTAAGTAGTGAACTAAGAAGTAAGTGGTGAACTAATAAAGTAATTATTTTGCGACTCTCAACATCCCTAATTAAGTAAAATATTTAACAATAAACTAACTATCTACTGACTTTTAAATTTATACTAGCTTTTAATTATACATTGGTAATACTTGTCAAATATTTAAATTTTAAACATCATACATAAAATGCATTTTGTGATTATTAGTTGGTGGCAGATGACCAGAAGTTGTAGAAATGCCCTAAAAACTAAATTTTAGTAGTTCTTCAATACAAATAATCATAAAAATAAATGATCCCATTAAAATAAAAAAAAATGAATATAAAGGTAAAAAATATATTAAAATGAATACAATATAAATTTATGTTATAAAATTAAATAAAACAATAAATATATTAATTAAAAATATTGCTTATTCTGAATCACTATGTTCAGAGTCGAACTCAGAGTCAGAGTTTATTTGAGCAATATCCCTAAACTCGAATTCAGGTTTTTGAAGATTCAGCAGATCCAATGTTTCATCAAAGAAAGGTTTATTTTTCTTTGCATCCATCGTTGGTCTTTCTGCTGATATAAGCGGATCAGACGAAAGCAGAAGGAAATTGAAAATATCTTCATTGGAATTCACTCTGCTCTTCTTACGTGAGTGATGTTCTCTGAAACTTCTGAAGTCCTTGGTCCTTGCTTCTGAAGCCTCTTCAGATAAACTTCCAATCGGTACTATTGCGTTAAAAGCGATAATTTCGGCCCCATGAAGCAGTATCGTGTGCACTGTTGCTGACATGTAGTACCAGTTGTACAATTCAACATACTTCTCAGCAGTTATGTACGCATATTCTTTAAATTTTGAAACATTGATGGGTTCACCTGAAGTTATGGCTTGCAAAATTACAGCAAATCTTCGGATCAGATCTTCATCTAGTCCAGTGATAGCCGCAGTCTTTTCAGGAAATTCAAAGAATCGTCGTGCAGTGTTGCCGTCGTTAGTTGTGCCATGACCTTGTTTTACAATATCGATTAATAGGTTGAACTCCGTTTTGAACCTGGCTTGGATAGCTTTCTTTCTTGCATCCACTGCGGCTTTGTCACTTTCCCCTCTAGCAGACCACGTCTTAATATCTAATTTATATGCTATATGCAAGAGACATTCCATCATGTTTATGCGCGCATGTAGTGAAGAAAGTCCGAGCTCCATCAAGTCATCTTCTGTTGATTTCTTTTTAACTTCTTCCAAGTTGTTCATATCCGTGGGCTTCGCCATACAAATGTAGCACACTGCATTTGATCTTACTTTAGGAGAAAGGTATGTTTTTATTTTAGCATCAATCATGGTGAGCATCAGCTTATGACTCACCATATTGCTATCACAATCAGATGGTTGGAGAGCTGATATCTCAGCTTTGACTCTTTCATTTTCTACCTTCACCACTGTTTCACTTTCTTTAACAAAGGTAAACTGTACTGGACGACAATACGCTGCTGAGCACGGTTTCGGGTTCTCCCAAACTGTGATGTCTTCACATGTCATTTTCAGTGGTGATAACGAAGTCATGAAGATACTAGAGTCATCTTGTATAGAATCCATCTTCTGTTTGTATCTGCTTTGACTGGATGCTCCGTCGAAACCGTATTTTGATATTAAAATGAGTTCTTTATTTTGTATACTTTCTGGCAAAGATTTAATTATTCTATTTGCTGTCAGATCTAGCAATGCTTGCAGTGAAATTTTTGCTGAAGAATCTGTCACCGTAATTGTTTTTTTTGGTTCAGGTGGAAAGCACACATTCTTCTCTTTTTGCACGTGGTAATACGAAGGGTACAAGTGCTTAAGGCCTTCTCGAATTGCTGATTCTCGCAAAGTTATATATTGCCACTTTGATAATTTCAGATATATCAGTAAACCAAGTGCTTTTTGGGGTGAAAACGTTTCTTTACTGGTTGGTTTTGTAATTAAATCTCGAAGATTTTCGACTGATTCTGGGTGCTTCACCATATATTCAATCACAGAAGCAATGTTGTTTTGGCCTTCATCTTTCAACTTAGAAATAGTTGCAAATACGAGCTCACTGGAATCTCTGTCTGTTGTTAGGTCTCCACTTCGCCTCTTTTTCTGCTTTGTTGCCAAGTCTTCAAAAGGTTTACGATTTGAGAATTTTCTTTTCGTCATAGTTCCAATTGATGATGTAGATGGCTCCAAAAGAGAAGCAGTAGCGCTTGATGATGGCTCCGAAAGTAGCACTATAGGGCTTCCCTCATGCTGAGTAATTGATTTTATATTTTCTTTTAAGCAACTCGGCCAATCAACGTCAGCCTCAAGCCAACTTTCGTAATTAGTTCGTAACCTCTCAAATTTCCGATGTGACAATTCATATCGTTTCTGTGCAGCCCTGGTGAATCTCCGGCAAAATTCTTTTAAAGTCACACAATCTTCTTCAGATACACTGTTGCACAATATGTAAAATGACCTAAAAATCGGACATCCTCGTTTTCTTCCATAAACCAATAACAGTTACTATTTACAATGCAGGAATAGCCCCACTGATTGATAATTCTTTTTAATTACGGATATTGTTGAATTTCATTTAATTTTTACCGGTATTTTCTGACAGTGTTAATTTACTTAGAAATAATAAGCAAAAAAATAAAAAATAAATATGTAGTACATGGAGAATGGACAAATACACATAAACATAATATTCACCATTTGGAATTATCGTCGGACTTGGAGTAATTTTTTTTTTTATAAAATAGTTTTTATTTATTTACTTTTAAGTACTACCATATTAGAATCTGATTTTATGATACAGAAATAGCTCCAAAATTTGTCTCCAAAACATAAATTTATTGAACTCTAATTGCGTGGGTCTTACGAGTAATGCTATTTTGTAATTTTGGTTCAGGGTTGTCACAAAAAATACCGGTAAAATTTTGTCGGTTTATATTCTTGAACAAAAATTTAGAACTAGAAAAATATCGCTACCACAGCTTAACTAAATAGGTCAGTAGTATTTTTTGACTTCGCTTCCGCAGAAATAAGTTTTTAATTTTGTGAATTTTCTCAATGTTACTTTTCCAATGAAGACCTTTATGTGGTATGGGAAGGGGTCCACCCTCGTCAGGCATAGCTAAAACCCCATGCCATGACATAAACATCCGAGGAACGGGGGTGAGGCTTCATGGAGCCGTTACAGACCCATGAAGCCACTTTGCCTCAACAGGAACTGACCCGACCTGTTGGGGGATGTCCGTTTGAGCTCCGATCGGTGGACTCCATGCTAGGAGGGAATGAGGGCGCCAACCCTCATTTTGGTCAACGAGTGGCTAACGATGTTGTGGATAGAGCTACAGCCGGTACTTCTCAGCCTTCGGAAGTATTCGAAAATACACAAGGAGAAGAAACATATAATTTAGTTAAGACTTTTACACGGCTCGATATACACAACTTACTATTAGATGAAAGCAAAAAGCTAGGACGCAATTGCAGACCCTGCAATTTGTCTAACCCTCAAAGACTAGACTTAATTTTAAATGCCATTGGCGATCAGTTACGTTTACTTTCTGAAACTGAAAAGGAATCATTGACAAAATTTATTGGAAGCTTCATAAGCAAAACAGAAGTAAGGTTCAAGAACTGTAAAAGTAATTCCCCCTATTTCGAATCTAAAAACAAAGATTGGCTCAGGAAAAAATTTGTAGATGATATTCCTAAGGAACTTAAATTAGTACCTTCTCATGATGAAACACCAACATACCCTCAGTATACTGAGCTGAGGGAACGACAACAATTGCGGTCGCGGCGCAAACTTGAGAGTATTCTGGAAAATGAACCACCTGCTAAAGTTATAAAGGCTGTCAGTTCAACAATATCGATTGAAGGAAATAAATTGCCGCCAAAGTCAGCTCGTGATCTGGAATCTGTCATAAATCTGTGCTTAACGTCAATATCAAAGCCAATTGAAGTTTTAAAAAACCTCTCACAACCTTTAATTCAGCCTTATACGTCTGACAAAGCCCTAGCAATTATTATTGACCGCAAATTGTCAGTAGAGACATACAAATTCGTTCAGCAAGATTCTAAGAAACGAGGTTGTGCTTTATATCCCCTCTACAATAAATTAAAAGAAGCTAAAAATTCATGCTACCCGGATGAAGAATTATCAGTATCTGAAGTAGAAGCTTCCATTTCTTTTCAGAGTTTGCTGTCTCATACGTTTAAAAAGTTGATTAATATTTGCGACTGTGTTTTCTCGCAGTATTGCGATAAATTGAAAATCACTCATCTAAACTGTACTTTTGAGGGATCCTGGGGTTTTGATGGTAGTTCAGGACAATCACTTTACAAGCAAGCTTTTCTTTCAATTCCGGATTCAACATACAATGAGAATAGCATTATAGCTACTACATTTGTGCCATTGCGTATAGTCGATAAAGTAAGGAACCAAACCATTTGGCTTAACCCTAGCCCACAATCTTACCGTTCATGTCGTCCACTACACACAGTACAGAAAAGAATCAACAGCTCTAATCCTCTCCGAGAAAGAGTGGGTTGAGCAACAAATACGAACTCTTGAGCGAGTGAGTACACAGACGTCTAATGGACATGAAATATCAGCCGTATGTCAGCTGACATTAAGTGTTATTGACGGTAAAGTACTGAACATTATTACAAATACTAATTCCCAGTTAAGATGTCCAATGTGCAGATTAACATCTACTAACTTCAACAATTTGGAGTTAGTATACTCACAGCCTAAGCCTCAACAAGAAACTTTGCAATATGGAATTAGCCCATTACATGCGTGGATACGAATATTAGAGTTTCTTTTGCACATTGCTTACAAAAACGATCCAGCTGTACGTCAATGGAGAGTATCCAAGGCTTCGGAGGCTGGTCGTATAACAGCCGAAAGAAAAAAGGACATCCAGGCTAAAGTTCGACAAAATATGGGTTTGTTAGTTGACGTTATAAAGCCCAATGCGGGTACCACTAACGATGGTAATACAGCGCGAACTGCCCTTTCAGATAAGTATCGCTCAATATTTGCCGAAATTCTGGGCATTGAACAGTGGTTGGTCGATGATCTCTATGTGATTCTAGTGGCGTTGTCGTGTGGTTTACCGATCGATACTGAAAAGTGTGCGAAGTTTTGCAGAACTCTGGCATATAAATATGTTGATGCGTATAAGTGGCACCCAATGACAGTAACGGTTCACAAAATTCTTGTTCATGGGCATGAAATAATGAACCAGGCTATTTTACCAGTGGGAATGCTTTCGGAGCAAGCTGGGGAAAGCAGAAACAAGTTTTGGCGATACGATCGCGAACATCATAGCCGAAAAATGAATCGTATACAAACCATGACTGATTTATTTCATCGCGCTCTGGAATCTTCAGATCCAGTCATCTCAGACATACGCCTGTCTAATCGTCAACGAAACCGAAAAAGACTGCCGTTGCCAAAAGCTGTAATAGACATGTTAAAACCAGTTACCGAAACAGATCTCCAGCCTGCTTCATCGGATGATGACGAAAGTGGTGAGGAAGACGCGTATGCTGAAGATCACAGTTCTGAATATACCACTGTTGTTTGTAACGAAAGTGACATTTATGAGGATTGAGACGAAAAACCTGTAATACATGATGAGAGATATTAAGACGTACCCTTTGTGATGTAATATTTAATACCTACCTAATTTAAAATACAATATTATTGTCAACTTTTTTTTTCACATATCTAAAAATATCCCTATTTTAAAATATAGCCCTTTTGAGGTACCTAATGTCAGGTCCTCCGTGCCTAATGTACGTAAACATAAGAAAACATATTCCCCACAATTTATTCACAAAAACCGGTAAAAAAAAATGTGTAGGTGACATTGACAACCCTAAGGGTGAAAAATTCCGGAAAAATTAAAAATAGCCGTAACTTTTGAGTACCGCGGCATTAGAATTCTGTATTTTTTTACATTGAAGAATTAAGGATATTCTTTACATATTTAGTAAAACCAGATTCTAATTTAGTGATATAAGGAAGAAATAAATTAAAATATAAAAGTTAGAAAAATTCAATTTAAAAAAAATCTACTGCATAATTTCCTTTCAAATATATTTTACTGAATCTATTAATAATACCTTGCATTGCTTCTTGAATCGTTTCAATAAAAAAATACATATTTACTAAGTTCTGACTATATTTCCAGATTTAGACGTAAATTTTTTACATAATGTTTACTATTATTTTTTAGTCATTTAAGAAAAACTGTCAACCTGTAGATATACTCCTGCCTTGGAAATAGTAACTATTGTTGGTTTATGGAACAAAACGAGGATGTCCGATTTTTAGGTCATTTAACATACTGTGTGTTGTTTAAATGAGATAGTATGGTTTCAAACAAAAAATTGTAGTCACTTAGTTTTTTAGCGTTTTCCAGAATAACGAACAAATCCAAGTTTGTTACAAAGCTTGCCATGATGTTTGTACTTTCAATGATTGAAGATTACTAAATAATTTTCTTTCAGTACGTTCCTATTTATGGCGATCGAATTTAATGTATGTGCCCGAACAACTAATTTACTAACTACCCTCTTAATTGCTAACAAATGAGAACCCAATTACATAATAGATATTGGTACCTATTTAATAAATCAGTAGATAGTTAAAATGTCATAAACAAACAATAGTTTCCTTAATGTTGTCGGGGATTTTGAGAATAATTAGATAATTACTATTTTTAATTACAGCTAATGAGTTTTTAAGCAATTTTCACTATCTAATATTGCACACAATTAATTTTCGTAAATATCCAGTCTACGTAAATCCATGTTAAGCTTTAATATTAGTTAAAAACAAAACATAAACAAAAAAAAAAGGGAATTTTGGAAAAGATTTTTTTTAAAGGCGCTAGTCTGTATACATACATCCATGTTAAGGGTTAATATTAGTTTAAAATGAAAAAAAAAAATAACAAAAAAAAAAAAACTGAAAGATTTTTTAAAAAAAGGCGCAAGTTTGGCCTCAACATGGAGTATGTCAAAAATCCAAAATAATTCACTTATTAATAACCTAAGAGGATATAACGCGCAATTGTGCGATAATGGAGATATCATCATTTATTATGCCGACTCCATACAAATTTTTTAGAAAAAAATTCTGAGTGCGCTGTTTACAATTATAAACCTGAAAGTTCATTATATAAGGCATATAGTAGGTATCCTTAATCGTTTACAACCAAAAAAAGCGTCACTTAAAAAAATATATATTGAATGTCTATGAAACGCTAATTTCAGCCCACTGTGTGACGGCAAGTCGCACGTTGTCGGCTATACCCGACTGTGGCGGTGAAAAGGTTAATCAGATAAGAGCTCAATGAGCCGATTGGACCCCACTCAACAGGTTCTTGAAAAAAAAAACTATGCAAGAAATGTCACATCCAAATTTTGTTACTACCAGACGAACCTACACCGTAGCCACAAAAATATAATAGTACTACCACAGAGTAACTATAATACTACGTACAAAAACTACATACCGTAGCGGCAAGGTTGTGGAAGGTGCTGGTGGGAAATCAAAGTCAAAATTATTTAAATTTTATGTATTTTAAGGTTACAATAGTCTAAATTATTGATATTCTAGTCATGTAGACTAGACGATTTTCTCCTTAATAGTGTAAATATCTAATGCATTACAGTACGTAATATTTTATTCATTAAATCATCATAGGCTACTAAAATGCTAACTTCATAATCTTCACATTGTCAAAGTTAGTTTTTGGAACATAATTTATGCAGGCGCGTCGATTTCGTTGCTTTTGTTTTCAGTGGCATCATCCGCTGCGTTTACTTCTTCGCCCTCTTCACCATCAGCCGCTTTCGACTTCTTGTCGCTCTTGCGGAATTTATCATACCTGAAAATAAGTATATAAATGTAAATAAAATACGGCTGTCTAGCAGTTTTAATTACATGGGTCAATTTTATGTAATTCCCTGTTCAGACTGGGTAGCAGCATCAAGTGAAAAGTAGCCCCACCATTAATATATTTTTTTAATTATGATATGAAGTAGTTACCTGCCAAGGTCCTCTTCATCGTCGCTGCCCTCGTGACCCTGGGGGTCCACTTCGCTCAGCAACTCGCCCAAGTCTTTGTCCACATCCGCCCATAACTTGTCTTCGCTTCCTATAAAGACAAATATTGTACTGTTATTTATTAGACTGGTTTCAGATATTTCCATTGAAATTAAAGTTAACTTTACTATGAATCTATATAAAATAAGTGATATATTTACCAGAAGCATTGGTTCCATCTGTGCCATTTTCCAATTTCTTTTTACCTTCTTCAGGCGAGGCCTCAGAGTCCTTTCCCTCTTCTATTGCTGCATTTTCGGCATTTTCCTTTTGTTCTTCTAAAAAGAAAAAGTAATAAAGTTTAGTAACGAAACCAATGTAGGTTTCTAAAACATGGAATACAATATTAATTTTCTTATAAAGCTGAGTCTCCAGCGCATAAACATAACACGAAACATACCCCCCCCCGCGGGGCAGATAGGGGAAAAGTTTCTCAAAAAAATCCCGTAAACCTCTCGGCTGGTGCAGCTGTCGGTGTATGCGCTCGGCCTAATTGTGCAGTGTGCGCGTGTCTCGGTGCTGCACGTAGTGGGAAAGATGTGGGGGGAGGAGGCTTGGGGGGGTGTTACCTCTCTGCTGGTGCAGCTGTCGGTGTATGCGCTCGGCCTGCTTGCGCAGTGTGCGCGTGTCTCGGTGCTGCACCGTAGTGGGAGAGATGTGGGGGGAGGAGGCTTGGGGGGGTTACCTCTCTGCTGGTGCAGCTGTCGGTGTATGCGCTCGGCCTGCTTGCGCAGTGTGCGCGTGTCTCGGTGCTGCACGTAGTGGGAGAGATGTGGGGGAAGGAGGCTTGGGGGGGTGTTACCTCTCTACTGGTGCAGCTGTCGGTGTATGCGCTCGGCCTGCTTGCGCAGTGTGCGCGTGTCTCGGTGCTGCACGTAGTGGGAGAGATGTGGGGGGAGGAGGCTTGGGGGGGTGTTACCTCTCTGCTGGTGCAGCTGTCGGTGTATGCGTTCGGCCTGCTTGCGCAGTGTGCGCGTGTCGCGATGCTGCACGTAGCGGGAGAGATGTCTCCGCAGGCGGCAGTGGCGGCGCGTGGACTCTGCCTCCTCGGGGCTGCCGGGCTCGAGGCGCGGCAGGTACATCTGGCACAGCTCGCAGAACCACACCTGGGGAGGACCAGACATGAAATCCAATGCAACTTAGGTAACAAGCTCCCATATTGAAGAACGCTGAATGAAATATATGAATGAATCTTTATATTGAATAAAGTTACCTCAAGCTTCTTGATGTGTTCATTGCCAATGTTGATTTCTACTTTGGGTTTCTTTGTAGCAGTTTCATCTTTCTTTTCGCCACCTGAGTCATCATCTTCGACTTCTGTGAAAATAAAAAATAGATTAATAAAAGTTACAAAGCGAAAGACACTGACCAACATATATTAGAAAAAACAAACTGAACCGGCAATAGGCCGGTCTTGTCTGTCGCAGAACCGATGGAAGAGGACCAGAAGAGTTCTCGAATGAAGACCACGTCTAGATAAACGCAGTGGTGAGATGCTCTTTTGTCAATTGCCAGAATTTGAGGCTCGCAAAAATAAAAAAGAATAGGAAGGCCCGATGCGTGTGGGAATGGAAAAACCCACCGTCCACATCTCCCACGGAGTCGAGCGTCATGAAGTTGTCGAGGTCGAGCTCCATGCCCTCCGCGTCGCTGGCGTCGTCCTCCTCGTCGGGCTTGGGGCTGGTGCGCCGCAGCGCCGCCGTCGCCTTGCGCTTCAAGTGATCCAGCGAGCAGATGTGGTGCTCGTACCTACCGGACATGAATGTAATGAATCTATTCCGGTACACTTACAGTTCAGATTATAAGCATGAAAGACATTCGGTCTCATTGACGTAAAATTGTGATCAATCCATCAACATCACATCAGGCAATTAGAATAAAATGCTGTAATCTGTCAAAGACTTACAGCATTGGCGAGCGGAAGGAGAGGCGGCAGGTCCTACAGAAGGGCATGAGGAAGCGCTTCATGGCGCGGTGCGTGTCGGTGAGGTTGTGCGCGTGCCTGGTGGTGCGGTGGTTGAGCCGGCACACGAGGCAGAAGGCCGTGCGCGCGGCCAGCGGCGCGGCCCCGCCCGCCTCCAGCTCCCGCTGCGCGCCGCGCTGCGCCAGCCGCATGCGCAGCAGCTGCGCCTTGTGCCGCCGCGCCACGTTGCCCATTGCGATGCGGTGCTTGTTCGACAGCAAGTGCTTGGTGTAGCTCTGAATTGTTAAATTTCACGTCAGTTTTCAGCCTAAAGCAGTATGATTAGTAGCGGTAACAGAAATTCAACAATACAAAGGTCAGTAGAATGCGAAATTTGTTCAATAACAAATAAAATATGGCTGCAAATTAGCCACAAACATTTTAATATTAACACCAATTACACTCTTTGAAATAATTTATAGTTTCGAGCATTACAACGCACACGCAATAACGACAGCAAAGGAATGTCTGTTTTGTCGTCACTAATGGTACTGACCGCGAAGGTGGCGCACTTCTCCTTGCAGTGCACGCAGGCGAGGTGCACGTAGGTGCGCGGCGGCGCGGGCGCGGGCTGCTCCTCGTCCGCCTCCTTGTCGGTGTCGTCGCCTGCCTCGCCGTTGCCTGCGTCCGACCCTTCGCCGTCCGGCTGACATTATAATTCAAGTTAATATAATGATTAAAACCACTTGATAGACCCTGCTCTTTAATTTTTTTACACTAAATATTCAACTAATGCGGTTCACACTTTATGCTCCGCGCTAACTCTCGTAGGGCAGATATTGTTTATGTTCCATTGTTCAATCAAACAATGGGAGGATAGACATACACGCGCTTCGCGTAGTGTGTGGTATGGGTTAGACTTAAATTGATGATGATATTATTTTGGATTAAAAAAGGTCTAAACTTTGAAATGAGTTTGATAAACATGCAGCTCTTGCATGAAGCTGATTGATAAGTGACTGACCTCTTCTAATTTTATAATCCTCAGATTAACAAGACTAAATTTAGCTACAGAAAGTAAGCAAGTTCTGCAGCAGATAAACATCTCGGAGATTGCCGGTCAAACATTGGTTTAACTACAACACTTGAATCTGTCTTACCTTTGGAGACTTGCTGTTAGCATCCTTCTTCTCTTCTGCGATTTCTTCCTTCTCATCAGCATCCCAGTCTTCTTCAGTGGAAGATGCTTCTTCATCATCCTTAGATTTCGCCGGGCTGCTGTTTGCATAATAATAAAAATGTGTCAGTGTTATTATAATTTGATTAGTTATAGAAAAAATATTAACAGATGTTGACCAAAGTTAATGACTGGATAAGCTTATACCAGGTCAGGTACCCTTCGAGTTAGTGCCTATTTATTGTTTTCAATGCTTTTCTTAGCATTTGCAAATGTCTCAGCACTCAGCAGGTGTGTGCAGCAATAAATGATGTTTCCATACACTTATGTCTTACCATTGCATTTATCATCTCAAATGATGGTCTCACTCATTTTTTTAGATACATACTATCTTGGTATTCATTCATTACCAACCAATGAAAGTATTCATCCGGTATCAGTGGATCTGTCTTTATATCTCATTCATCTTATCCATTCACCTCCCGACACAATTTTCGCAAGGCGAGTCGCATCTGAAACTAAGGGGATATACTCTACATGTCAATTACCTTCGGCTCTTCATAGGTCTGAACGCACGCGTATAGCCGAGCGATCTGTCGCCGTATCGCCTGGAGGCGAAGGCCCCGCGCGAGCGCGGCGCGCCGCGGTATGTGGCGCGCGAGCGCATGGTGCGGCCGCGGAAGGAGCGGCGCGGCGCGCGCGACCGCAGCGAGCTGCGCGGCGGCTCGCGCGGCGGGCCCATGCCGCTGGGCTTGCGGTAACTCTCTCGGGCGGGCGACCGTCTTCTGTCCTCGCCGCTGAACGAGCGCCTCTCGCCGCCGTAACTCTCTTGTCTACCGCCGTACGAGCTACCATAGTGTCCGCCGCCGTCATGGCTACGTCTATCGCTCGAGGAACCCTGTACATAACTCTCTCTCGTTCTCCCATCATGTTTGACAAATCAAATTGCATAAATTGGTTAATAATACAAACAAGAAGAATTAAATCGATATCCTCTCTCTGGCCCATTGGTCTCAGCCAAATGAATTCCTGATCTCTTGTAGAGGGTATTATACCAATTTGTGCCAAAAACTGCATGAGCACTCATAATTTTGGTTCCTCTGCACATTCATTTTAACTGGTTATACTGACTAGTTTTTCTAATTACCTCTTTATTGGCCGTTCATATTTGGTTAGGGTGTTGGGAAGTGCAAGAAAGGTTAACCACATATGGTTTATTTCTGTAGATTCTAAGAAAAATATGCATTCTTCGGCACTGGATTTATATAAATGATATGACACCATCAATTTTGTCATTAATATTCTGCAGGTGTGTAGATTACCATTTTCTGGCATGATGCAGCATATACTAAAAATCTCCTCATGTATCAGAATTGTGAAGATGACTTTTAAGAGTAAGATGAACTCAATGTGCTTGCAATATTCTTATCTTTGTAGCCTTATTTCAATAACCTCAATATTCACCATGTTCAGGATCTGCGTAAAAATGTGCATAGAATGTGGTGCTACAGTACATAATGGGACCTTTTGTATTTCAATCTCATGCTTATATCACATCTTTCTGAATGTATAATAGTCATTGTGATATGTATGTAAACATCAAGTGCTTGGGTTGTATTTGTCTTTTATATTTCCATACACAGCACATTAATTATTCTTTAATGCTCTGACTGACATACCACCCAATATTTTTGATGTATTCATCCATTTATGCAGGTATTTGACATCTTCCCTTATTAGGCTCTAAATGTAGCTCATATTGTAGTATCATAGCAGACGTTTCAAGGTGATAACAAAGCCAGGATTCGAATAGGTACCTAATCAACAGAAAAAAACATAATATACTGACCTCCATCCTCATTCTTTTACGCTCAGGTGAACCGGACCGCCCGCCATACTCTCGGGTGGAATAGGCAGCAGAACTTTCCTGTAGATCAAATACAATACAATCAGAGCAAGATATTTAACAAAACTTTAGTATTTTTTCTTCTACAGATAAAGCTGTTTCTTTACTTAGATAACAAACATCTAAGGTCTTTAGAAATTCGAGTTCGTGGGGTTATTGACCTTTTCGAACTTACCGATCTGTATGACTTTTTATAGGAGTCATCTATCCTATCGCGAGATGAAGAGTATCGGTTCCCGCTGCTGCTGTTATAGCGAGAGTCATTGTTGTAGGACGAATAACTTCCGCCACCGCGGCCACCACGACCCTCGTAGGAGCCGCGGTTGCTGCTGCCACGGAACGAGCCGCGGTAGCCGCCGCCGCGGTTGCTGTACGACCCGCCTCGCCCTCCATAACCTCCGTATCCTCGTCCCCGCGAAGACATCTACAAAATCAAAGCTGATGAAAATATATCCCTCAAAAATCATGAGCACTGATGACAACCAATAAAATAAATGACATGAAAATAAATTACTGAAAAATGTGCAAAAAGGAGACCGGCTGCCAAGTCACCGTTCGCGAAAGATGGCGCCGATTGCGTCTTTAGGCAAAAAAAAATGCACATAACTGGTAGGAATATCCTTCATTTTAATATTTATGGATTAAAAATACTTACGTTTTCCAGGTACCTAATATGTTAAATCACTAAATAATGCGCATTTCTTTTACACAAAATTCACTACGCGCTATCCCGCATACAACGCAAGCCAAAGTACGAGTGAGTGTTGCTATTTCAAGAATTTAAATCCTACTAACCGGCAAAAATTATTACATCAAAAAATAACTATATGGTAATTTCATCTAAGCTGCGGTAATCGCCACGACTTATTTGGTACTCTTAAGCTTCTAGGTATATTTCTCTGTCTACGGTATAAAACATCTATAAAATTATTCGACATAAGCATTTTTCCATTTATTTCTCTCATATTTTTTTTGTTACTAAAATGAAAATAAGAATTTACTGGTAACACTGAATTATATTTCATTGGAAAACGGGATGTCCGGTTAAATATAGAATCGAAATAATGTTATTTCGTTGCGCTTTACCGTTTCTTAACTTTTATTACGCGAAGCACTCTGAAGATAATATTTTGTTCAAAATAAACAAAATGCAATGATGAATTTATTATTTTATAATACTTGATTTAATTTTTCTTCCATGCTGGACTGGGAGAGAAAGAAAAACTTAGAATGTTCCAGCTGCCCTTCCTCCCGGGCATGCTGTTGAAGTCAGCAAAAGGGACTCGAGGGTTACAGTGTATTGTAATTTTGGCGATGGGCTGACAACCTGTCACTAAACAATACATATTACAATAAAAAATTGCCCTCAATTTTTGTCAGACGTGGCGAAAGCGCCTTTTACGAGGCGTTAAACGCTCTGCCTACCCCGAAAGGGATAAAGGCGTGATTTATGTATGTATGTATGTATGATTTAATTTTTCGGAATAACATAGCTTATTCTTTATCAACATCAACAACAAAACAAAAGTTTTCTTTAATTTCCATGGTTTCTTTTTCGAGTCGAAAAACGACCCGAGGCCTGAGGCCTGGTGTCAGAGTTTTCAAACCACTTAGTAGCAAGCTATAGGCCTGTAATTAGGCCACAGATGAATAAAAAATTGTACTAGGATTAGGCCTCCATGTATGTGTAACAACCACTATGCCACTATCAAAGACAGCGACCGGGACTGACAGCGGACAGAGACCCTCTTCTCAGACTATCAGGTGATTCAGCAACCTAACCTAACCAAACTGGAGAAAATCTAATGAAGTGATAAAATTAACTTTGCGTTCCCCCCTGGGAATCGAACCCAGGACCTCCGGATCGTGAGCCAACGGCTCAGACTACTACATTACCGAGGCAGTTTTCCGCAGCTGAATAGTGGTATGATAGGTAGGTATTAAGTAAACCATACAAATAAAAAAACAATGGTTCAGAATTAATTATCTACGACTATCACCTTTATTACTATAATTTAACAAATAAATACAGTACACTCGTAATGTGACTAATTTAAATTCATCTTTTCTTTTTTGATTTCTTTCCTCTAAATATTTCATCTTTATATCCCCGTATGTTATTCCATGAGTCCTGAAAAATAAATATTAAAATTAATAAGAGACAAATTCAATCAGTTATTGTAAGGTTAGGTTAGGTTAATTTACTAACCTTACGTGCTTCTCGCCATTCTAAAGCACGAAGGCGGGCTAGACCTTTTAAATTCCTGTCTAAAATCTTTAGGAATTCTTGTCTTGATATTTTAGAAGATTCCGTTGTTGTTTCGTTGCCAGTTGGGTCAGGTGTCGGCGTAGGAGCCTGTTGAAATCATGACATGAATCACTTAAAATCTACATTAGTCGTTCTGGCGAAATAATGAGCAAATCATTAATGCAAGTAAGTAATGTAACGCTTTGTGTAGAGAATGGTTTGGATTCAAGTAGACAAAAGTAAATGAAATACCGGTTAAAGTATTTTATATAAATTTTTGTTATTCAAAACATGAAGCCTACTCACATTATCGTCGACAAACTGATTGCCTACTAACTCCGATACTTGGTTGTAAGCACTTTTTGTGTCATTTATTTGCTGAAAAGGAAATTATATATAATTAAAACCTGTCATTTACTTCCATGCTGGACTGGGAGCGAGAGAAAAACATAGAATGTGCCAGCTGCATTTCCTCCCGGGCATGCTTAAAAAACCAGCTAAGGGATTCATGGGTTTCTGTATATTGCAATTTAGGCGATAGGCTGACAACCTGTCACTACAGCAATGTACCTACAAATCTATCTTAAACAACCCTCAAAACTTTGTCAGACGTGGTGGAACGACCTTTGTTTAGGTCGTTTACGCTCTGCCTACCCCATTAGGGATAAAGGCGTGATTATATGTATGTAAAACCTGTCAAAACCTGTAAAATTGTATAACAAGAGTGAAGAAAAAAAACTATCAGACTTACTTCTAATATTAGATGAAAGATTGTTCCGAAAAAACCCAACTGCACTGGCTTCGCAACGCTTTTTCCGGCTGACAGTCTGAATATGCGGTCTTTTGCTATAGACTGTTCTGCTGTGGGTGACTATAAATAAAACGCTATTATTATTATTATTAGCTCCATTCCTTTTATCTGATCGATCAGACTAATTTTGTACATAGAATTTGACAATATTATCTCAGGGGACGCTTATTATGCAGACTTAGTTTTGCTTTGAACGTACTTACTGAGAGTAATGTTGCCGGGCATCGTACTCTCTACTGGAGAAATCTGCTCGAGGCTAGGGACTGGTCAATCAATATGATAATTTTACGTCCAAGTTTATAACCTACTTGAAATGCCTGCTGCCTGCTTGACACAGACAAATAATGCAAGTACTGAATCTTAATGCACCTGAACGCTTTTAATGGTTCAAAAAAATACATGCTGTTTGTTTTGTTCTATGCTGGCCTGGGAGCGAGAGAAAAACATAGAATGTGCCAGCTGAAATTCCTCCCGGGCATGCTGTAACAACCAGCTAACGGATCCGAGGGTTTCAGTATATTGTAATTTAGGCGATGGGCTGACAACTTGTCACTACAGCAGTATTACCTACAAGTCTATCTTAAATAACCCTCAACTATTTGTCAGACGTGGCGGAGCGACCCTTGTTTAGGTCGTTTATGCTCTGCCTACCCCATTAGAGATCTTCTTCTTCTTCTGTCGAGTGGGTATCGAGTCTTTCGACCTGATGAACCCTGGTGTCAGAGTTTTAAAACCGCCTAATAGCACAACTATCAGGCCTCTGACATGGTTTTGAGTAACGACCACTATCAAAGACAGCGACCAGGACCGACGGCTTAACGTGCCCTCCGAAGCACGAAATATTTTTCTTTTCGGACAATCAGGTGATTTAGCCTGCAATGTCCTATCCAAACTGGGGAAAAATTCACAAAGTGATAAATTCTCAAATATCAACTTTGTGTTTCCCCCCTGGGAATTGAACCCAGGTCCTCCGGATCGCGAGTCCATGGCACTAGCCACTAGACCACGGAGGCAGTCCATTCGCCCATTAGAGATGAAGGCGTGATTATATGTATGTATCATCCAAATAGTAACTATTACTAAAACAAACATACTAAATATTAAAATCCTCCTAAAAGGTTTACTTATCACTTAGGCTACTCATTGGAGTTGTAGTTGGAGATATACTAACGCGTTGTGCCATGACGGCGAGGTGCGGCGCGAGAACCGCGAGGGCGAGCAGGACGGCGGCGACCCGCGCTCCCGGGGACTGCGCTTGCGCCATCTCAACTCTCAGCGCGGTCGCGGCTTCAACAGATTGAGCAATTAATTGATCACCACCCGCTTCTGTTGCAAACGCATCCACTTGCACCACTCATTCTGAGATTGTAAAACGTTTGACACAAGTATAAAAACAGTGTTGTTAATGTTGACCAACTCTTCGTTGGGTTACGATAATTACTTACACCTCTGTTAAGTGTGTGAAAACTGTTAACGGTATAGGTAAACGTTGTTCACGAGAGATGAAAATCTTTAGTTTAAATATATTTTAGATACAGATTTAGTTTAAATCGATTTTTTCAGGTAGTGAAAAATATATTGGCTTTCCATACAAAATGTCCACCTCGATCGGACAATTTGTATGGAAAACTCAATCTATTTTTCACCTCCTGAAAAAAGTTCCTGGTGGAAGTTGTTCAGTGTCATTGACTGAGCAGTATCAGTTTGCGGGACGCTGACCCTTATGTAGAGTGTCTATATATAATCACAAATTATAAAATAATAACCAAAAAATCGTAACGCAATATCAATTGAGTTCAATTGTTTCGTGTAGAGATTGCGTTGATGTCTTACACATGGTTACTCAGTAAACCCGCCCAACCCGTCAGATCGCTCACGTAAAAGACTTCAACGCGCGCGTAATCGGATTACTTGCAGCACCTTGTAGTGTAAGTAGTTGTAGCAGGCCTTTTACCTTTTTTTAAACCAGATAATTTGACAATACGTTTTCACATGCATCTAAAAGATTATAGATTACATTACAAATTTTTAATAGGTCACGGAATCACACAACGGAATCACACAACTGGTTTCATTCATTCTATTGTTTTATAATTTCATACTTATTACTATGCATGCATTCATATATATTACAGTCTTATTATGAGCATAGTAATGAACTAAATGGTTGACTTAGATAGTTTATGAAGTTGTTTGTATGTAGGTACGGTACTTACACATCAGGCAGCTTACTACAATAAACAATACACCTAGTTATTTGATTAATCGGTGTAGTAACGTGAATACGAAAAAAAACAAAACAGCAGTTCGTAGGTACTTTACCACTAGTCTATTCAATAAGGCTCTACAGTGGCTCAACACAATTGCATCCATCAAGATGTTAGGCAATTTGAACAATAGGCAGCCTAATTAATCAGGTTTTCCTTTTGAAACTAGTTATTATATTAGCTAAAAGGGTAATTAAACTAGCTATATTGCACTTTTGTTCAGTTTATTTAAAGAATAAATACGTATAACGCACCTACTTAATTGCATACAAATAATAAAACTTCAAAAATTTTAAAAATTAATTATACCAGGTGTAAAGGACGGCGTCCCGCAAATTGATAGGGCTTACTAAGTCAACGAAACTGAACAACTTCCACCGGAAAATTCTTTCAGGAGATGAAAAAAAAAATACGTTCCCATACAAAATAACCACCACGATCGGACAATTTGTATCGAAAACCAATTTTTTTTATTCTCTTCCTGAAAAAAAAAACATGGTGAATGTTGTTTAGTTTCGTTGACTGAGCAACCCCTATCAGTTATGCGGTACGCTGGCAATTACACCCCGTATACATTCGAACCTTAATTTCTTAAAATAGTGCATTAAGAAATCTGAAGAGGATGCTTATAAGTTAAAACGCGATCGTGATGTAAAAATTAATAAAAGGCTTCAAACTATTTATTTTGACATACAACAGCGTGCATTTTTAACTAGTGGATGCGATGCAATTTCCATAGGTAATTTCATTTACTTGTATGATATATTTAAGCATAGGTACTAGATAGACATTTTAATATATTAATTTGGTGTTTCTTCTGTCCGCATAGATGCATAAACCTCTTCCCTAGCACCTAGCATATGCATCGGATATATCAAAATAATTTGCTTTTTAATTATAATTTATACCTGCATAGTACCATGAAGCTATAACTTTACACTTGAAAACTTTCAAAGGAAAGAAAGCTAAATTCATCGTTAGCTAATGATAATATAATGATAGGTACAAAAATTCAATAAAATTCCACAAATACCTAAGATTGTATTTGAGCTGTTTCTAAGCTGCAGTTAAGTGCTTATGTAGCTATCTATTATATCTACTTATAGCTGTTGAGTAACGCTGAATACAGCATACCATACTCAAGTTCCAATGTCCTTGTATTAAACTACAATACAACATGTTTAAGAAAATAGTTGCGTGTACAACTATTGTTTGTTACTTTTTATGCAATATAATTTCTTTGCAGTTTTGAATAAATTGACAAAATGTATGTGAGTATAAATTTAATCATGGTTTAGCTATTTATACTGATCAGGTAGCGTATTGCCAAATATACTCATTGACCTCTAAATATAAAATAGTTTTTTACGTTTTGTTTGTGGTTAGCATAGTTAAGCGATCAGTCAAATCAAAGACCTTGAAAGTTTTATTAAATTCGCCTTCAAGTACCTAAGTTAAGTAAGTAAGTAGGTATGTACCTACAGTGTAGACTTGTAGAGTGTAGGTACTCGTTTGTATCTATCAATAAAAATATGTAGTGACTGACTTCTATGTAATAGAAGAATAATAATATTCTCTGGGCTTCGTAAAAAGAACCGACCATGAATTTTACTATTGGGTAGAAGAAACAAAGCCTTGTAGTCTCAGAGGTAATTGTTAGGTAGGTAAAATGTCAATGCACTTTCTGCAATCGGCAGTATGTGGCAAGCCAGACATTTCCTTGGATATGTAAACAGCGAGATAGAATGAGCTACATTATTTTATGTCCACATATTTTTTTTCAGTCCCCAATTAATATATCTACAGGTAAGTATTTTTTCCGACAGGTTTATTTCTAAAAAAACAATAGGAATAGATAGATCTATTTACATATGGACTTTGTTTCAATTTATCAATGTATTGGAATTAATAGTACCTATGAGACGTTAAATGTCAGACCAACCTCGTCAATAATTTATTAACATCCTGTATACAGCGTCAATAGCACATGCTGGTACTTACTACAAATCGTTCCCTCTTGCAAGAAAGGTCATTTGCGTACATTTGTAATTCACCTCTCACTGATATTCGTCCTTTAGAGCAAAGTCGCAACAATTTTGTGGTAGAGCGTTATTCACTGAGGTAATATATTATTTGTAACTCCAATGAAATGTAGATCTCATGATATGATATAACACGCGGATAAGACAGGGTGTGTGGAAATGAGGCTTTTTTGCAAGTTCTATGTAGCAGATGCAACTTGATAAAAAGTTTTATAGTCTTCCCTATCGTGCACGTAATAATGTATATGTATAAGATTCCGTGTTGTACAAGGTGATCTTATATGTTAATCTATCTTAATTAGATTTCAAAGACAAATTATAATTAATAATGACAGGTATTTTATGCATTGTACTGTCTTGTCTGGTATAGGTAAAGCACGAAAAGATTTGGGGATTAAGGCGTTGACGTGTACCAATATATTTTTCGTGTATTATTATTGTTTCAGAATGAAAACTCTTTCACTAGTTTCAAAAGCTGGACGTTGATTTATGTTGGTTCTTATCGTAACGGAAAATTGGCTTACTTATGTATAGGAAATACAATGTGATGATTTAACAACTGTGATTTAACGGATAATAATAAATGTTCCGAACAACAAATTAATCTCTAGCAAAATGTGTCTGATTGTAATTCTAACTAAGCTGCGTTTAAATGAATTACTAGAAAATAAACACAAAACGTACAGACAAATAATTACATAATTAACTAACAAACACAACCTTTCTCAAATTATAATTTTATGAACAAAAATCTAAAGTTCCGAAGAAAGTTAAGAAAAAAACTAAACTTGTGAACGAAATACTGAACTTCCAGCTGCACATGTACTACTACAATAATCGTTTTCTTACTCGCTTTATTTCTATTTTTGATTAAAAAATATATATTTTTACTCTAAATTTTAATGAAAACCTAAAAATGAATGGATAAATGACAGTCGGACAGCCAATTTGAAATTAAAATGACCAAAACTGTTGCGAACTACGAAGCGGGGGGTAAAGGGGGCTCGGGGGGCGTAGTCCCACGCGATAAAAAAAAAGAATCCCACCATAGAGGTTAGGTTAGAACGGTGACCCTTTGAACCTAACGAAGTAAGCGACCGAGCCGCGGAGGTGGAAGGGGTAAAATGGAAATTAAACTAGAAGAAAAGTATTTCCTTCAGTATATTACGAAATAATTGTGCGCAACTTTCAGTTTTTTTATCATGTAAATAATGAATAAAATGGTGTATCATAACTTTTGGTAAAATGGAAATCAAGCTGGAAGAATAGTATTTCCGTCAGTTCGTTACGAATTAATTTGTTTGCAATTTTTAGTTTTATAACCATGTGAAAAATGAATAAAATAAAGTATCATAATTTTCGGTGAAATATAAATTAGGCTGTAAGAAAAGTATTTCCGACAGGAAGTTACGTATTATTTATAAGCAGCTTTTAGTTTTTCAGTCAGTCGTTACTTTATTTTTTAACCGCACAAATGTGGTCAACAAGTTAGTTATTCAAACAGTATATTTCATATTTAGAAAAAGCTTAATTTTGAATTAATTTTCAGAACTTTCATTACTACCCTGGCTTAACCAGTAGCTATCGTACGTACCTAAGCGTAGAGACAGGTTATGCATCTACGTAGAAACTTACTCAGTAGTTTTGCCTTTTCTAGTCTTTCTAGATGCGTCAATGCAGTTGTCTAGTTCTTACCCAATGACTGGTAAACTATTACCGAACTTTCACTCACAGCAAGCTCGGGGTCCCGGAAAACCTCCAGGGCGGTCGCAGTGCAATACAACTTATTTATTACTAATACTTCACTTACATTCACTCTCAAACTAAATAACACACATATTCTTCTAACATAAACACATCCTAACAAAAATATTTTGGTTGAAATTAATTTAATAAACACTAATATTGATGCGAATCGAACGAGCACACAAACGAAAAAGGTTTGTTTGTTTACCTTGCGTTGCGCGAGGTTGGTGCGTGGTATGAGGTGCGCGGACGCTCGTTCGCGCTGCGTCGCCGCGTGCACTGCGCGGTGCTGCGCGCGCCGGCAAGCCGCACCACCGGCGCGCGCAGCAGCAGCGGCCAGCGCCATCCGGGCCAAGGCCGCGTGTCGTTGCGAAGCCATCGTTATGTCAGCTCGCGTTCCACTTATGCAACCATTACCAATTCAATGCAGTTCGACGGCACACTATTATTAACATATTATAAAAATGCAATTTGACAAACCTATTTAATATGTAACTTTTTATGGTGTTCGTATAATTATATCGTTAGGGTTTGGAAACAATGGGTAGGATGATGAAGATCATTTTCTGTTGAGTGGGTGTGTGTATAACAAGTGTTCGATATAGTGTTATATTATGATTGTATAAAAGAAAGAGTTTGCAATTATTACACATAGAGATTTATTGTTCTGATTAGTTTGATCTAATTTCATACAATGATATGTGCTGTATATTAACTTAAAACTAATATTTGGTATTCGATTTTTACGACCTATTGCACGGTCAACGTAATCAACATTCATTACCCTTAAAATTAGCTACATACAAAATAGAAAAACGGAATTTAAACAATACTTAAAGTAACGCTGTATCGATGACTAAGGAACGATTCTAGCAACAATCTAAACAGTGACCAACTCCATTTTCCTGTACTTTTTCCGTAGCGTGGAGACAGGGTCTTTGAAGAGTATGGGGTCGAGTCTAAGCACGGATCTCATGAGCGGCATGTACCCCCACGCGGTCGCGAACGTGTTGAGGCAGGATTGCCGCTGGACGAAGTGCTCGGGGTCGCTCCACGACGACCTGCGGAAAGGCTTGCGTTATTCCGACCCTTGACTGATGTTGTAGCGACGAAAATTACGAAATTACACGGAGAATGGGTATTTCCTTTTGTGTCATCTTGACCGCAATAATGTAAAGACATAACTACATGATTAAATATAGTTTAGTCGCTGTTGTGCAAATTATGGTATTTTATAATTAGTTAATCACTAATAAAATAAGCTAGTTGGATTTTTAATCTTCACGAAAAAGTGATATTCATTCGTTTCCCTAACTCGATAGATAGATTTTCTAGTGCATTAGCACAGAATAGCGTTAGTCAGGCACGTGGTGTGGTGATGGTGTTGCTGATAGATAGATTGTAATGAAAATCCCTCAATATTTACACTCCGTTGTTGCTGTATATATACTTGTCACTTCGGTCTTCGTCTATGATGCATAGATAGTTCAAAAGTAGGTATATTATAAGTTTCAGGTGCGTCGCAGAGCGGGTCTTAGCTCGGCTGCGTCCTAGATAAGATTTATCTCAATGTTACCTGTACCGATGATACTATAGTATTTCCAACTCAGTTTTAGAATAAAGGTAAACAAAGTTTCATGTATTTTTATTCACAAACAAATTTCAAAAATAAATTATTATTGTTGGCAATTTCATTATGTTTTTATTTATTTAACAATTTATTGTACACAAATATATATAGCTGAAATTTATTTTAAAAACAAGATCTTCGATTAAAAGACATGTAACTTTGTTTACCTTTATTCTAAATCTGGGTTGGAAATATTATAGGTACAGTTTGACCGATGGTGTTCTAGTGAGTTGCGTCACCAGACAGTTCAGCAGTACATCTTCACAGTTCCTAGTTCGCCTCACTGCAGCTTATAGCTAGAACTAGGGTATCTACAAGAGCTATGTTAGGGTTCCCTATACCGGTGATGCTGGGCCTTGTACCGCCGCCTCTGGGTCAATTTTACCGGGGGTCGTCTTGTAACACGTGACACCAATCAGTTGAGCAGTATATCTTCACAGTTCCTAGTTCGCCTCACTGCAGCTTCTAGTTAGAACTAGTGTATCTACAAGAGCTATGTTAGGGTTCCCTATACCGGTGATGCTGGGCCTTGTACCGCCGCCTCTGGGTCAATTTTACCGGGGGTCGTCCGCTGGCCCTGTACCAATCCTGCCAATTCCATTCAGCCAAATGCGCACGTGGCTGCGAACATTTACCAACAACCGACACAATGTCCAATGGACAAACCTTGAAAGCTGTAGACAGTCGAGAGAGGCGATACCTGCACTTTCGCCGAGACTGACCCGAAGACTTTTCAGCTTAAATAAACATGACATCCGAATTGTAGTGAGCACCCTCACAGGTCACATAACTCTCAACAAACATCTATTCACCATCGGCGTCACAGACAGCCCAAAGTGCAGGGGCTGCCTGGACGAGGACGAGACGGTTGCACACGTACTCCTGGGATGTACGAGTGTGGCTGACCAACGGGCAAAAATCCTCAAGGAATTGAGGTCGCTCCGAGAAGTCTGTGAAAACCCCAGGAGAATTCTGAACTTCTGGAAGGAGCTGGGCTGGTTGGAATAAACCAGTCAACCCTGCACGCACAACGGACCAAATTAAGAGTCTAATTGCGGATACAGGAGCCCCATAACATAACCGGGGGTCGTCTTGTAACACGTGACACCAAGCAGTTGAGCAGTATATCTTCGCAGTTCCTAGCGCGTCTCACGTTTTGTACTAAGAATGGTAGTGGCTCCTAGAGGACATTACAGGGAATATCTCAATGTTACCTGTACCGGTGATGCTGGGCCTTGTACCGCCGCCGCTGCGCCAGTTTGACCGGGGGTCTTCTAGTGAGATGCGCCACCAGGCAGTTGAGCAGTATATCTTCGCAGTTCCTGGCGCGCCTGACTGCAGCTCTGAGCGCGGGCGCGGTCGCGGCGTAGGCGGCCAGCGTGGCGCGGTGGACCAGAGCGGCCCCCGGGAGCACCATCGAGTATGTACCGCCCCACTTGCTACTGTAGCCCCACGAGCCCTGACGACAAGACGAAATTATCATATCGAAATCGTAACAATATAACTTTTGACGTGACAACGTCTTATAATTCGATGGAGCCGGCTGCATGCACGAAAAAACATGACTCATGCGGCGTTACCTCGCTCTGAGGCGTCCCATTTAAGGCTTGAAGTGCAAGCGAGAGCGTGGGACGAGCGACAAAGAGGCACAATCGGGACGTTGTCACGTTCAACTATCGTCAGTAAACCGACTTTACAGACAACCGTTTTTTTTTTATAATAACTAGTAGTAAGTCCGCCTGATAGTAGGCGGCCACTGTAACCTATAACGCATCGAGACGATTTGACTCTAATGGGGTAAAACATAAGGAGGGATACAATTTATACTTGCGATTATCGGCAATTGCTATAAGTTAGCGAAACCGGTAGGATTAAATTATTATTATTAAGTGAAACAAGAACAAGTGTTTTAATAACAACATTATACATAAGGAGGGTTTTCAGCAGTCCTAATAAAAACAAACAACAAATAAGTAACTGGTATACTTATTCATCAAATCACACAATCATCTTTAATTAAACAATAGAACATAAAAAATATTGATCATTTTTATACAACAGCCTTGAAAAATCGACAGGAAAAATCAGCAATGAAATTAATTTTTGGCGTAATGGCGTAATTCTTCGAAGTAACAGAATCACACGAGATCTTTAACAGTTTTAGTACTTTTATTGTAATTCTGCCCGGCGAATAATTTGAATCTTTAAATTATTAGCAGCCAGTGGCGAGGGGTGCAATTTTATCGAGGGTAAGTTCTTCCATGCTGGACTGGGAGCGAAAGAAAAACATAGAATGTGCCAGCTGCATTTCCTCCCGAGCATGCTGTAAAAACCAGCTAAGGGATCCGAGGGTTTCAGTATATTGCAATTTAGGCGATGGGCTGACAACCTGTCACTACAGCAATATGCCTACAAATCTGTCTTAAATAACCCTCAAATCTTTGTCAGACGTGGTGGAACGACCTTTGTTTAGGTCGGTTACGCTCTGCCTACCCCATTCGGAATAAAGGCGTGATTATATGTATGTAAGTCAAAGTAAAAATAAAAATTTTGCTCACAAGCAAGCCAGCCTATACCTTAGCTTCGTCCCAGAAGTGCTCCCTGGCCGGGTAGCCCACGATGCGCTCGGGGAACAGCTGCCACACTCGGAACGCGAAGTCCAGCTCCTCGGCCAACAGCGGCGCGTCGCCGTCCAGCGAGAACACGGCCGCCGTCGGGAGCGCCCACAGCGGCTGCCAGCGGGCTGATACTCCCTCGCTAGCAAAGCACATTATTTCATTTTACTCTTGACAAACTTTAAAGTTTAGTTCGCATTAAAAAAAATCGCATTCATTGCATTATCCTATCTTCCATTAGTTTATGTATTAGTTTATTATATATTATGTATTAGTTTATTTTACAAATATCTATGTAGTAGCTTGTACTTAATTTATGTATTATATGTTATGTAATGTATTTAGGATACCTATTTGACTAGGTTTGCACTATCCCGCTTACCGCTACACTTTTTCTTTTACCCAAAGGTTGCCTGGAAGAAATTGCTACCTTAGCAATAAGGCCGCCTATGTTGTACTTGTTTTTTGTTATCTTTTGTGTTGTATGTTGTATTATTACGTGCAATAAAGTATTTTTATGTTATGTTATGTAAAAAAAACACCAAGAGAGCTTCCATTGCAACTTTGCAAGTCATATTTTTTTAATAAAACTATACCGGGTGTAATGTACAGCATCCCGCAAACTGATAGGGGTTGCTCAGCTCAGTCAACGAAACTGAACAACTTTCACTAGGAAATTAATTCAGGTGATGAAAAAAAATACTTTCCCATACAAAACGACCACCTAGATCAGACAATTTGTATTGAAAAGCAAACATTATTTTTCACTACTTGAAAAAAAAAAACCGTGATAGTTTATCAGTTTCGTTGACTGAGCAACCCCTATCGGTTTGCGGGACGCTCCCTTACACCCCATATTACTATTTTATAGTAAAACGTTGTTACTAAACATTATCAACTTTAGTTAGCCAGCTATTAAATTGTGTGGCTTATTAGTTATTTACCCAGGATAGTGAGTCGTAGCATCGATGACTAGAACAGGCAAGGGCTCGCGGTTGTCCCCGACGACTCGCGCTAACGTCTTCAACGACGGAGCGGCGCGCTCGCTGTCCCAAACTATCACCACCTAGGAAGGGAAATACCGAAGACTGTAGAGGACTCCAATCAATGATATTATATATAGGTAGATACGTTACCAACGCGCGAAACTCGTGCCGTAAAATGGTCCTAATTGTGACCATTTTAGGCAGTCGAGCTGCGAGCTGTGAAGTGAGTAAAAAAGTTAAATAATATTCAAGGTTGCACTGATTACAAATAGCTATCTGTTTCACTCTTACTCTTTGCCTATTTTGTGTCGCACTCAGCGTTTGTTTAGATATGCAATGTTATAAATATGTATGTATATGTGTCGCGGAACAATTAAAATGTGCACGCAGTATGAACGTAACGTATCTTTCTTAAAATATCATTGACTCCAATACAACATACACTTTTAATAGGTTAGATGTGCTATTTTTCTAGCTGGCCTGGGAGTGAGAAAAAACATAGAATGTGCCAACTGCATTTCCTCCGGGGCATGCTGTAAAAACCAGCTAAGGGATCCGAGGGTTTCAGTATATTGTAATTTAGGCGATGGGCTGACAACCCGTCACTACAGCAATATACCTACAAATCTATCTTAAATAACCCTCAAAACTTTGTCAGACGTGGCGAAACGACCTTTTTTTAGGCCGTTTACGCTCTGCCTACCCCATTAGGGATAAAGGCGTGATTATATGAATGAATGAATGTTATACTTTTACCTTTTCACAATATTCGCTGCTGGCTATACTGGCGAGAAGTTTGTGCAACGCCGGCGAAGTAGCTTGGACGTAGAGCAGAGCCGTGTACGTAATCCCGGGCGTCGGCGGGGGTGAGGCCAGCGGCACCGAGGGCGCGGGGAGGGGCTCCAGCGGCGGCGCGGGCGCCTGCGGGGGCTCCAGCACCGGCGCCGCCACGGGCAGGTGCGCCCGCGAGTCCCCGTACGATGACAGGGTGCCCAAAGCGCCCGGGTATGCGTTCCAAATCAGCGCCTCGCGCTGCCTCGACGTTCTATGAGCTAGAATTCTCTCCAATATTATCTATGGGATAAAAAAGATGTTAGGATGCAAAAGACTTGGAATCTTTATAAATTTATTTATTTAACAATTTATTGTACACAAAAGCATCATAAACACAGGACATAAAAAAACAAAGACACAACAGGCACTGCTTATTTCTAAAAATTTCTTACAGCAGACCTACAGAAGTGATAATTTTAACGAAATTTTAGTTTTTTTGGTGAAGCAGAATCAACCTTTCTTACCTCAATAGTAGTAAATACAATCTTTTCGATTGAAGAGAAATACTGCTCCCATAAAAACTGCGTTTGCTGACGTAGAGCAAGCACGCGCTCAGGTGGCACTGAGCGCACAAGCTCTGGGACCTGTGGAAACAAAAATATTGAAAAAAAATACAAATAAAATTAATACATACATACATATAATCACGCCTTTATCCCCAATGGGGTAGGCAGAGCGTAAACGACCTAAACAAAGGTCGTTCCGCCACGTCTGACAAAGTTTTGAGGGTTATTTAAGATGGAATTGTTCGTATATTGCTGTAGTGACAGGTTGTCAGCCCATCGCCTAAATAACAATATACGGAAACCCTCTGATCCCTTAGCTGGTTTTTACAGCATGCTCGGGAGGAAATGCAGCTGGCACATTCTATGTTTTTCTCTCCCTCCCAGCCCAGCATGGAAGTATTTAGTATAATTAATAGGACTTCCATTTTATAGATTGAGAATGTGATGATACCTTCCATGCTGGACTGGGAGTGATAGAAAAACATAGAATGTGGCAGCTGCATCTCCTCCCGGGCATGCTGTAAAAACCAGCTAAGGGATTGGCGGGTTTTAGTGTATTGCAATTTAGGCGATGGGCTAATAGTAATGTACATAATCATCTGAAATAACCCTCAAACATTTTAGATGTGGCGGAACAATTTTTATTTAAATCGTTAACGCTCTGCCTACCCCGTTAGGGATAAAGGCGTCATTTTATGTATCAATATATGTATTTCTTCGATACTGGACTAGGAGCGAGAGAAAACCATAAAATGTGCCAGCTGCCTTTCCTCTCGGGCATGGGTTTCTGTATATGCAATTTAGGCGATGGGCTGACAACCTGTCATTACAGCAATAAATAACCCTCAAAACTTTGTCAGACGTGGCAGAACGACCTTTCTTTAGGTCATTCACGCTTTGCCTACCCCATTAGGGAAAAAGGCGTGATTTTATGTATGTATGTATATTCAAATAATTAATAGAACATCAGTTTTGTAGATTGTGAACTCGATACAAACTTGCAGCAGTAGACGTTCATCCGCCCAAATAACAGCGCGGCGCCAGTCGACGCGTTCGTCGAAGGGCAGCCGCCAGCCGTTGCTGAGCAGCACCGGCACGCAGCCGGCCGCCAGCGCCTCCAGGAAGCGGTACGAGCCGAGGCGACGCCCGCGCGCAACCAGGCAGAACGTCGAGTTCGCTAGTAACTGCTCATAGTCAAACCTGTAATAAAAATACATACATATAATCACGCCAATATCCCTAATGGGGTAGGCAGGGCTTAAACGACCTAAACAAAGGTTGTTCCAAATACAAATACATTTATTATCCACATTTACAAACAGAAACTAGTTCCACCACGTATGACAAAGTTTTGAGGGCTATTTAAGATACATTTGTAGGTATATTGCTGTAGTGACTGCTTGTCAACCCATTGCCTAAATTGCAATATACAGAAACCCTCAAAATACATGGTTAGAGTATATTCATTATTGGTAGCAAACTTTATTCTGCAGATGATTTAAAGCCTACAAATCTAATCAATCAATCAATCTTTTAGGTTATGGCATTTCCATTATGATTTCGCCAGTATCTAGTTGTTATAAATTTGACTCTGCTTGTAGACGAAAGGCTTCGTGAAAGAACAAGGAGTTTCTTATTAATTGGCTAATAACATTCCGAGAGCAGACCTACAAATCTATCTTAAATAACCCTCAAAACTTTGTCAGATGTGGCAGAACAACCTTTGTTTAGGTTGTTTAGGCTCTGCCTACTCCATTAGAGCTAAAGGCGTGACTATATGTATGTATGTATGATTTAATAATTAGATTTTAATGCAACAAATTACATTTTAAATTATGGGCTCAATAGCTCAGTGGGTCATATTGTATTGAAGGTTGAGGGTTATTTTATTCAAGACATAAACATTTTAAAATCATATTTTTCAAATGAATATGTTTTTATGTAAAATAAAATAATTATTTTCAAGTATTTAGTTACCAGAGTACAAACTTTGCTTAGTTTTGGGGTAGATAGATAGTGCAGCAAAATATTAAACTAAAATATTAACTGCCTCTGTGGTCTAGTGGCTAGTGCCATGGACTCCTGATCCGGAGGTCCTGGGTTCGATTCCCAGGGGGAAAACACAAAGTTGATATTTGAGAATTTATCACTTTGTGTATTTTTCCCCAGTTTGGTTAGGACATTGCAGGCTGAATCACCTGATTGTCTGAAAAGAAAAAAAGATTTTGTGCTTCGGAGGTCACGTTAAGCCGTCGGTCCCCGTCGCTGTGTTTGATAGTGGTCATTACTCAAACCATGTCAGAGGCCTGATAGTTGTGCTACTAGGAAGTTTAAAAAAAAAAAACTCTGACACCAGGGTTCATCGGGTCGGTAGACTCGATACCCACTCTAAAAGAAGAAGAAGAAGAAGAAGCAAAATATTAAAATATACTCACTTATCATATTCCCTATTATCTTCATCACACCTCTCATCTCTCAGATCCTTCCAAGATTTACCATGTCTACAAGTTGTCACTAATATGAGATTGCTTCCATCATGTAAATGCCATAATGAATTTCTAGTTTCACTGCCAATTCCATGTACATATCTTTTTCCTTTAAATGCAAGTAAATGCTTTTTTGGAGCTGGAAATGGGTTAGCAGTGGCAGCAGGAGGGACACCCCCTTTCTCTGGGTGCTCTTTGTGGAACAGTGGAAGGGATACATCAAATCCATCACGGAATATAGTCTCAGAAGCACTAGCCCTGGCTAAGATTGCTTCCCCAGGGTCAAATCCAAGAGAGCCTTCAGCATAATCTGGCCAGGTGCCTGCATATAAGTTAAAAATGAGATGATTTCTGCCATTTTTCCAATATGGGAGTCTTGATAAATGTGCTGCAACATCTGGCATGTGTTCAGGGGATAATGGGTCAGCATCTAGTGTGTCTACAGCAGGCACAAACAAACATGCTTCACTGGGATCTCTGGTGGCATACCGGGACTCTCTTATCACTGACAATACCTTCCTGTATGATGCACTGACGGGCCCATCACTGGGGTACACATATATCTTTGGATCATTTCCACATTTAGAAAAATCAAAACATGTTTCCATACGGCATGGTTTTGAAGTTAACTGTGGCCGCTTTTGCAATTGTTGTGATGGCATTTCAAACAGTTCCTCCAGGGTTGCAAAAGAAGGCAATTGATCATGTGGACTGCTCTTAATTAGCTCTGATTTTAAATTGTATCCTCCATAGTAACAATAAATCAAAAAAGCACAAGAAAGTATGAGAAGTATGTATCTCTTCTTAGCTTGCATTTCAATGACTTTAAATAATAATAGTATAGCTAACCCTAAAAGAAATTCTTATTTTAAAATCCTTCAATTTTATTGTAGATATTTTATTTTCTTTCGATCCAGCAGAGCTTCTATGTGATAGTCTGCCTGAAATTAAGATTAAACATGTTAGTAAACAGTTAAAATCTATCATAAATAATTCGCAATCCTTTGTCAGATGTGGCGGCACCCGTCTGCGTGCATCGCAGCCGTCCCACCAAGAAGTAGAAGTAGGGATAAAGGTGTGATTCTGATTATATATATGTATGTTAGTAAACCAAAGTCACAGCTAAGAATGTAGAGGGTGAAAAATAAAGACTACGAATTTGGGTTTAAAGAGCAATATGAGGCAATATGTATAATAGACCACAAAGAATAGGTATAAATTACTGTAAAGGAAGGTCTTATTTTTGCATTATGCTTAAGAATTCGAACACATAGCTTAATATAAAATTTATACTGGACACTGCTAAATTTGTACGCATCTGATTAATCGACACTAAAATTAATAAATGAAACTATATTTCATATTATACCAAAAACATAGTAAAGAACCTTAAAATCTTGCTACTATAAAAGAAAACTGCATGTCGATTTTTACTATAATATATACTTACTGAATAACTTGAAATTGCTCTTAAATATTTCACATTCAAATGTTACCTAGCCAAATTTTAACTATTTTAAAATTCAATAGAATTGTTTTATAATTCATTGTGACATTTCAGAAAGTGACAACTAAATTATTTGTTCTAACTTGAGCCACTGATGAAAAAAAAGAGAGCGATAGTTGTATACGAACTTTACTAGGAACTTTATCGCGTTTTCTTTGTCTAAAGTAACTGCTAGTGCTCAAATTGTATGTAATAAGCGAAATGAGACATTCGTTTCATCGACAAGAAAAATCTTGAGAAAAGCGCGGGAAACGTCGTCGGTGGTGGTCGATTTTTCTGGTTATTCCGTAAAATTTTATGTTTTTCTGGTTTAATTCTCATAAAAATAGGATCAGTTCATTGGTATATCTCGTAGTAGGTATAGTAGTGTAGTATTGTTTTCTTCATAATTTTCTTGTAAATATTTTTATGTACGTGTAAATATTCTTCATTGTTAATTGGTAAGTTTTTTGCATTTTTTTCACTATGCCGCCCCCGGATGATCCCGGAGGCACTGATGATCCCGGTGGAACAAATAATTATAATGTAAATAATGAAATTGAGGTAGGTTATAATGTAAATATTACGAATGAATGTAATGATGCCAGTATGGACACAGACAGCTCGGTCAAAGATGCGACCCATAGCGCGCGCAAACGTGTATCTTCACGCCGTGTTTGCAGACAATGCAATAAAAAACGCAGTAAAACCCGTAGTGGTATGGAATTAACAGCCAATGACTGCAGTTGTTTAGAAGATGTCTTTAAAAATTCCTTGAATAGTTCAGAAAATATGCAACAGTCTTGTAAGGCCCATGCTAGACCGAACTCTGATAATGATTTGAAAGGCACAAAATCAATCCCAAATAACACCCAAACAAAAGTAGTTGGCAATGTGCCACATAACTTAGAAAAAGATTTATCCCCATCACAGGGATATTCTAACCCTGCCCGCATAAGATACCAGTCATCTGACGCTGCCCCATATGTGGTGCACGTCCAGAGAAAAACTATATCACCGAATGATAATGTCACACTTCATCCCGTGTCATTTGGTAGATTTTTGAAAATAAATGCATTTAAAAACGTAGTTGATGGAAGTCTTAAACGAATTGGGAGGAACAGAGTGTCAATGTCATTTTCCAATTTTGAAGATGCTAATACATTCATTGATAGCCCTCTACTAGAAACTTATAATTACAAGGCCTTTGTCCCCTCATTCAATCTCACTCGAATGGGTATTGTTCGTGGCATACCCGTCGACTGGTCAGAGGAAGAAATCAAAGAAACTGTTAATGTTCCTCTTAGATGTGGACCAGTTCTGAAAGTAAGACGCTTAAAAAAGAAAATCACGACAAATGACAATTCAGAATTAAAACCAACAGAAACTGTTATTTTTACGTTTGATGGGCAAACTTTACCCAAACGAGTTTTTCTTTGTTTTACCGCCTTGCCTGTTGATTTGTACATATTCCCTACAATTCAGTGTTACAGATGCTGTAGGTATGGCCATGTGAGAGCTAATTGCAGAGCGAAAACCCCTCGATGTTTCAAATGTGGACAGGAAACACACGAAGGAAATAAATGCCAGATAGATGACGATAACATCCACTGTTGTTTGTGTAATGGACTTCATATTGCAACTGATAAAAAATGTTTAGAATTCGCAAGGCAAAAATCCATAAAAGAAACTATGGCCAAATGTTGTCTGTCATACGCAGAAGCTGCTAAACAACATCCGGAAATTTCTAGGAAATCCTATGCAGATGCTCTTCTCTCTTCTCCAAACATTCCTTCAACACTATCATCTAGTTCATCTACACCATCATCTAGTTCATCTACACCGCAATTTAAAACTCCTTCTATTAAACAGAATATGAATACTTCGTACACAAAAACTTATTTCTTAAAACCGCGTACCCCTTCCTCTCCTTCTTCCAAAGGATACGATGTTGCTGCTCATAAAGCTCTCATAAAAGACAGCCATCCACAGTCACCTAATGGATGCGCTTTAGTATTGAATAATTCAGACTCTTCTGTTACGTCTACCGTAGAACAAATTATGATACTTTTAAAATCCTTGCTTCAATCGATTTCTTTACCGTCCCACGCTGCCTCATCAGTTGATGTTATCGTTAGTCAATCAATGGATTTACAATCCAAGATACTCCAGTGGAACTGCAAAAGCGCAGTTCATAAAAAACATGAAATTATATATTTAATAAATTCATATAAACCATTTATCTTTGCCTTGCAAGAGACATGGTTAAAACCGGTATCTTTATTTAAGATACCTGGTTATGCTTGCCTTAGGGAAGACCGCTATGATGGATATAGTGGTGTGGCCCTTTTAATAAAACACACTGTTTCTTTTTCTCATTTCCCTATACATTCTATTATTGCTGCTATTATAAAAAAATATTTGTTTTGTTTCACTATACATTCCACATCCAACTGTAGCTATATATGATGAACTAGACCGGTTACTTCCTTCTCTTCCTAAGCCTTACATTATACTTGGTGATTTTAACGCTCAACACCCATTTTGGGGAAGCTCTACTGCTAATCATTATGGCCCTATAGTAGTTGACTTATTAGATTCCCACAATATCTGTATTCTAAACACTGGCTCAATAACTCGCCGAACTAATCCTAATGAAGGATTAAGTGCTCCTGATCTCTCTCTGTGTACTCCTAATTTAGCGTCCTCTTTGACATGGGAAACATTGACGTCCACTCATGGAAGTGACCATTATCCAATTTTAATAACTTTTCCTTTTACGATAAGACCTATTACGAAACGTCCCCCACGATTAAAATATAAGCTTCAAAACATAGATTGGGACAAATTTTGCAAAATAATTGAACGTAGAATCATGTCTCTTCCTAGAGTCAATCAGGGGTCAGAACCGTTATGTGCATCTGAATTAGCTCAGGCTATTACAGAAACAGCTGATGAAATGTTTCCAGTCAAACAATGGGGTAGAGATTTTATTCCCTCTCCTCCATGGTGGGATGGTGATTGTTCTATTGCAGTTAAAAAAAGAAAGGAAATGGAGCGGATTTACAACGAATGTGGTTCTGATGCTAATTTCGAAGCATTAATAAATATAATTACCAATAATAACAGATTATTCAAAAAGAAAAAAATTGATAGTTGGAAATCCTTCTGCACGTCTCTGTCCCCTGATGTTCCTCCAACACAAGTCTGGCAGAATATAACGATGGGTGCCTGGAACAAAACCACAATAGCCATAGTGGCAGTTTTCCTATCATGCCATTTTCATAATCTATGGATCCGAATACACCTCGTGTATTTTTTTCACGAATATTAAATGAACACTGGCTGATTTAGCAAAATCGTTATGGGTATTGTCTCGATATTCCTTATTTAGAATTTGAATTTTGTTTACTGGAATAATGGTGCTATGTACAAAGATAAAAGTTTTTTTCAATGGTCTACAGGTAACAAGCATTACAGCTTTGTTCCCCGAAATAAACATGTATGCCGATTCACGATCACCATTACTGTAAGATAGTCGCTCAAAACCTTTACACAATATATTTAGTCGCTATGACGAACACATAAAGAATAAGGAAAGAGTGCGTGAGATAAAAGATGCTGAAAAACAAAACGTTACTGACTTGGAGACTATAGCAGATTTTGATCTTGAGAAGGTTCTTTACATTCCAAGGTCAGATGTTGGGGTTTTCTATTACAAAAGAAAATATCCCGTTTATAATTTTACTGGTTCGGTTACAGTGTTCGATGCAGGCCGTAAGCTGGGATACTGTTTTATGTGGCACATGAAAATAGCGAAGCGAGGAGCTATTGAAGTCGGGAGTTGCTTATTAAAGTTTTTTGAAAATGAACATAAGCGCTCGGTTTCCAAAATTTCACTGTATTCAGACGGTTGTCCCGGGCAAAATAAAAATCGATTTATATTTGCACTGCATTTATATGCAGCTTCAAAATATGGAATGACAATCACGCATCGATTTTTTGAAACCAGACACGGACACAACGAGGGTGATTCAATGCATGCTTGCATAGAGCGTGAGCTAAAGAAACAAAAAAAATTGTACACGCCAGAACAAATTTATGCTGTTGCAATGAATGCCAAAGTTAGTGGCGAGATGGCTCAATCTGACTTTGTTGATATAAAAAAGCTCATTGAAGGACGAAACTGGATGCATGACTCAGAGGGAAATAAGATATTGTGGTTCAATGTTATGGAAGTGGTCCCTTGTCATACTCATGAGGGCATTCTACTTCTTCTACTTCTTGGTGGGACGGCTGCGTTGCACGCAGACGGGTGATCAGCTCCTGATGTTGGAACCATTTCACCCAATTCCCAGTGGTGGAGCACTGGGTTCACTGGTGCTCGGTCAGCGTCACCTCCTTGAATCTACCAGTGGCCCTGCAGAAGTGCAGAATGTCTAGTAAGGAAAAGATAAGAGTCGTTGGCGTAACCAAAAAAATGGCCTACCTCAAGGTAGTGTTCTCGCGCCTACACTTTTTAACATCTACACCAACGACCAGCCATTAAGCCCTAACACGTCACGTTTCCTATATGCTGATGACCTGGCCCTTACTTCGTGTACCGCAACTTTTGAGGAAGCCGAGAAAAACCTTTCAGTCGCACTCGAAGCATTATCCGTGTACTACGAAGGAAATGCCTTAAAGCCAAATCCGCTTAAAACCCAGTCTTGCGCCTTCCATCTTCGCAACCGGGAAGCGAGTCGTCATCTGGATATCACGTGGCGAGGAGTGCCGATTGCCCACAGCGACCACCCGAGATATCTTGGTGTTACACTAGACAGGTCACTCACATTTAAGAAGAACTGTGAAAATGTCAAGCAGAAGGTATGTGCTCGTAACAATCTTCTGCGAAAACTGACAACTACTAAATGGGGTGCCTCACCTACGGTTCTGCGGACAACTGGTCTGGCGCTTTGCTATTCGGCGGGCGATTATGCGTGTCCCGTGTGGGAACGCTCTGCTCATGCCAAGAAAGTGAATACAGCACTCAATGAAACGTGCCGTATTATTACAGGCTGCCTTAAGCCGACCCCGGTACAAATGCTGTATCCACTTGCAGGAATAGCGCCTCCAGATGTTCGCAGAGCAGTATCTAGTTCCACCGAGAGGGCAAAACTGGAAACAGACCCACTTCATCCGATGCACAATTACAGTTTTGTGCCTCAAAGGCTCAAAAGCCGCAAGAGCTTTATGAAGTGTGTCAGTCCAATTTCTGAAGAGGCCCCGCAACAAGCTAGATGCCGGTTATGGAAGGATAAAGCTTATCTGCCTTTGCCCTTTGTGCCGCTGTCGGAAAATCTCCCGCCTGGACACAATCTGGCGAGGCCGACTTGGAAATCTTTAAATAGGCTCCGAACTCAAGTCGGCCGGAGCCAAGATAACCGCTTCGGGTGGGGATTTACACGTGACCCCGACCTTCGGTGCAAATGCGGAGTTGACCCACAAACCATGGCCCATCTAATATCGTGCTCTATGTGCCCTACCACCTGTACGAGAGAGCAATTGATGCAAGCCACAGCAGATGCGGTGAGAGTTGCCGACTACTGGGCTAGAGTAATTTGAGATGGGGTTTGACTTGCCGTCGACTCGATAGAAGAAGAAGAAGTAAGGAAATGTTTTCTAAGTCCTTTGTCTCTAGTTTGTCAGTTCCTAAGTATTTCCATCTTGGCAGTGAGTAGCTAGGACATTCGGCTAAGAAGTGGAGACTACTTTCCTCCTGTCCGCACTCAAGGCAATTTGGGTTATCTATTAATCTCATAGTGTGTAGGTGTTTGTTCAGTCCGCAATGTCCTGTCAGTAACCCTACCAAGAGTCTGATATGTTTTTTACTAAGTTGTAGCAATCTACGCGTTTTTCTAAAATCTAGGCATTTTATGAAAAGCTTAAATTGTCGACATGACTGTAGGTTATTCCATCTACTGTTACTATCGTTTTTAATTTTTATATTAATAACGCCTTTTGTTGTTTGGCCTGGAATTGGTAGACATGGTTCAGGGCCCATGAAGGTTTCATCTGCCCCGGTCCTGGCCAGTTTGTCTGCTATCTCGTTTCCTTCGTTGTCTTGGTGCCTTGGCACCCAGGCAATTGTGATACTAGTTTTGGTACATAATCTGTTTAGAGTCAGTTTGCATTCCTTGACTAATGCAGAGGTTGTACAGGTTTTGTCCAACGCTTTTAATGCAGCCTGACTGTCACTATAGATTATGACTTCTGGTGTCAGTTCTAAATTTTCTAACTCGCCGGCGCACTCCAGGATGGCCTGCACCTCAGCCTGGAAAACGCTGGCGAATTTTCCTAAAGGTATTGTTCTATACAGACGTGGCGAGTTTTCTATGTAAATGCCCGCCCCCGATAATTTGGTGTTTTCTTTCCTAGATCCGTCAGTGTAACAGATCGTTATCGGGTTGTCTGTGTGGATTTTCCATTCATCTCTTGAACCTATGTGTATCAAATCGTTATTTGCAAGAATCATCGAGATATTTTGTCCTATCACCGAGTCTATCTTGACGTGCCCTTTGTCCAGATGGTTACCCTTCCAAGATTTAAAGGACTTCATTCTAAACCATTGTTCTAAGGCTACCTTCTTCACCTGTAGGTCAATAGGATAGACCCAGGATCATATTTAAGGCCGCTGTGGGAGTTGTTCTCATGGCCCCAGTGATCATCAGTGCGGCCAAGCGTTGGACCTGGTCCAGCGCTGTTTTATTCTTGATGATTGAGGCTCTATGCCACCATACTATTGCTCCGTAACTAATTCTGGGGAGAATTATAGCTTTATAGATCCATAGGACTATATGTGGCTTTATTCCCCATGTCTTACCGACGGCTCTTCTGCATTGCACTAAAGCCATCTTTGCTTTTTTGCTTGAGTTTTCTATGTGTGTGTTAAAGAGTAGTTAGATCAGAAACTATATTGTGTTCATACTATTTACAGTATTCACGAGTACAGTTTTCAATTATATTTTAAAATTCATGTAATAACACTGCAAAACCCTTTTATTGTTTTCGCGATACAAACTTCAGAACTGCGCAGAACGTTGCAATACGCTATTGCTGTTTGCTTTCCTCGCAATTTTACTGGAATAAAACCACAATGAACTCTTGCGGTAACGAATTTAAGTGTATGAAACGGCATTATCGTTTTTATCGTTTTATTAATAATTACGTAAGCACTAGATGTTTCTTTACTTGATAAATTACTCCAGAAAAAATAATACATCGATTAATATTCAAACCGTTATAATACGCCTCGTAGCTTAGTACTTATTCAAGATTTTCACTAAATCTTTTTTCCTGAAAAATTATGTTTTTTCTATTGCGGCTTTGTTCCAGGCACCCATCGATAAGAAGATTTCGATCTGCTTTTAAAGAATCGTCATCACGTTCTTTTCCGTCAAACTTAGCTAATGGTTTCTTGAATAGGTTAGCCCCGCCATCTGTTCCTGAAAATATAGTATTACCCTACCCTCCTTTATCGTCTTTAACTGCTAATTCCGATGGTCTCAATGGACCATTCTCTCTATTAGAACTAAAGGGAGTTTTATCTAAAGTTAAGGATTCAGCCCCAGGTTTAGATGGAATTCCCTATTCTTTTATATCTAATCTTAGTGATATATCACTTTCATATTTTTTAGACATTATCAATTCTATTCTAGTTACTGGTAATATCCCCCCTAATTGGAAATATCAGGAAGTGCTACCAATATTGAAACCTAACAAAAATTCATCAGATCCCATGTCATACAGGCCAATTGCTCTATCATCTGTATTAATGAAAATTTCAGAACATTTAGTCAAAAACAGATTAGAGTGGTTTATTGAGTCTAAAGAAATATTGAGTAAAAATCAATTTGGTTTTAGGCGTGGTAGAAGCACTACTGATAGTATAAGTATTTTTATAACTGACATAAGATTAGCCTTTTCCTGTAATAAATCAGTAGTTGCAGCATTCCTAGATATTAATGGAGCATATGATAATGTCGTGTTATGTATTTTAAATGAGAAACTACAAACTTTAAACGTTCCTTTGCATCTCTCTAATTTTATCATGAACATCTTGACTGAGAGACGTATTAAAGTCTTTTTGGATAATGGTAAGGAAGAATCCAGACTTATAACAAAGGGTCTTCCTCAAGGATCTGTTTTGAGCCCCCTGCTTTATAATATCTACACTTATGATTTAGAATCTTCTCTGTATAACTCTGTTAATGTTCTTCAGTATGCTGACGATTTATTGTTATATTGTACAAATCGCTCTGTAGAAAGGGCTAGTGCTTTACTGACAGTTTCTTTAGAACATTTGAAAAGATGGTTGGATTTGAATGGACTAGACTTGTCTCCTTCAAAAAGCTCAGTAGTACTGTTTTCTAGAATGCGCCTACCTCCCCCAATATCCGTTTGTTACAATAATAATCAAATCCCTGTAAAAGAAAATTCTAAATTTCTGGGTGTAATATTAGATTCAAAATTGACTGGTTCTGCTCATTGCGAATATGTTTACGCTAAATGTGAACGATTATTAAACATGCTTAGATGTCTATCTGGCGTTTGGTGGGGTGCTCACCCATTTTGCATGAGGTTAATATACAATGCTTTGATTCGGAGTGTATTAGACTATGGAACATTTTTACTCGAACCAGGTAGTGTTGTGGCTTTTAAAAAACTAAACAACATCCAGTCAAAAGCGTTAAGATTGATAACTGGAGCCATGAAATCAAGCCCCATTAATGCCTTGCAAGTTGAGTGCTGTGAGCCACCATTAAAGATCCGTCGTCAGTATCTTTCAGATAAATTTTTATTTAAGACTCTTCAACATTTGCATCATCCTCTCCATTTTAAATTACAAGAACTTTCAGAATGTATTAATTCGTCTAGTTATTGGACACATAAATCAGCTCCATGTATCGTTAACAGCTATCGAAAATTTAAATCCCTTCAGGCCCCAACCCATTTTACTCCTCGTTACCCTTTATTTTGTAGCTCTTTTGAAGCATTAATCTGTGAACCTAATGTAGTCCTTAGCTTAGGTTTGATTAAAGATGACCCAAATAATGATGTTCATTTCAACTTTGTGCGGGATAGAGACTGGGAAGGCTATCATTACATATTTACAGATGCCTCGAAACATACTTCAACTAGTCCTGTTGGTGATGGGGTTTATCATTCCCAGTACAAAATATTTCAGCAAATTAAACTCCCACCTGAAACATCCGTATTTACGGGTGAGTGTTTTGGTTTATATAAGGCTGTTGAATATATTAGATTAGCTAAACTTAGAAATACGATAATTTTTACAGATTCCATGAGTGCCTTGCAGGCGTTGGCAAAATTTCCTTTTAATTGCAAAATTGTATATCCAATAATAATTGAAATAAGAAAGCTTTTATACAAATACTCTACAGAAAACTTAAGAGTATCTTTTGCTTGGATACCGGGTCATAGCGGTATTTCTGGTAATATAAAGGCAGATAGCCTAGCCAATGATGCGGTTGTATGTGGAGATATTTTTCCCTACAAAAATTATAATCATGATTTGGTCTCTTTACCTGCATGTGATCTTTTAGAGACCTGGAATCAGATGTGGGTACAGAGTTCCCAAGCAAAAGGTAGAACTTATTCGCAAATTCAAACTAACGTTTTGCGCAAGCCCTGGTTTCGTAATGTTCAGCTTGGTAAACAATCTACAAGCATTATTATACGCATGCGTCTGGGCCATGTTTGTACGCCAAAACATTTGCATAAATTTAATATTATTGATAGTGAATTGTGTGAATGTGGAGAGGTTGGGGATCTTAACCATATTTTCTTCTCCTGTCCTAATCACAATAGATCTTATTTCATTAATAATTTACTGACATACAATATTCCTTTTCCTACATCCATTCATGTACTTTTGGCATCTAATGACCATTATATTTATAGATTACTATCTTCCTTCATTACACTGAATAATATACGTATATAAGTATTTCATTTTCTTTCCTAACTGATCCTATTTATATTTCCTAACTTTCGTTTCCTTTTACTTTGTATACGTTTCCCAAGTTTTGTTAATGGCAATGCGCAAACCGCGTCATGCCAAATTAAAAAAAAAAAAAAAAAATCTTGCAAGGAGGCTCGATACGTTTCATGAATGTGATCAATGATCATACAAAATTATAAATGAGCTAGAAAAAGCGCGGGAAACGTCGTCGGTGGTGGATAATCGTCTTGGATTTTCCGTTAATTTTATTAATTTCTTATTTATTTCTCAGTAGAATAGGATCAGTTAATTAATGAAATTTGTAGTATAGTAGTTTAATTTTGTTTTCTTTATTAATATCTTGTAAATATTTTATACATACATACATAAAATCACGCCTTTATCCCTTTACGCCTTTAATGATGAAAAATATTTTATATATAAGTGAAAATATTCTTCATCATTAATTGGTAAGTTTTTAGTACTTTTTTGCCATTATGCCGCCCCCGGATGATCCCGGAGGCACTGATGATCCCGGAGGAACTAATAATAATAATTTAATTAGTGAAATTGAGGTCGGTTTCAATGTGAATATTTCTAATGAATGCAATGATGCTAGTATGGATACTGACGACAGCATTATCAAGGATACGAATCAAGGCACACGCAAACGTGTTTCCTCTCGTCGTGATTGCAGACAATGTAATAAAAAACGCAGCAAAACACGTACTGGAAAGGACCTTACAGCGAATGATTGCAATTGTTTAGAAGATTTTAAAACACCAAATAATTTGCATAACCATCATCAACTGCCTTGTTCAAACCATCCCAGACCAAACGCAGATAACTCTTCCCATTCTAAAGACCAAACCCGAAATAAAACACAGTCACCAACAATCCCTGAAAAAGATCCGGTAAACTCGCAAAAAAATTCTAACCCTGCTCGTATTAAGTACCAGTCGTCCGATGCTGCCCCATTTGTTGTGCATGTTCAAAAAAAAATAATGTCCGCAAATGAAAATGTTACTCTACACCCAATAACATTTGGTAGATTTTTAAGAACAAATTCGTTCAAGAATGTGATTGATGGCAGCCTAAAGCGTATAGGGAGAAATAGAGTTTCTATGTCTTTTTCCACTTTTGAAGATGCTAATTCCTTCATTGACAGCTCATTATTGGATGAGTATAATTATAAAGCATTTATCTCTTCATTTAACCTTACCCGAATGGGTATTGTCCGTGGAATACCTGTTGATTGGTCAGATGATGAAATCAAAGAAAGTGTCAATGTTCCTGTTAGGTGTGGAGCAATTTTAAAAGTAAGACGTATAAGAAGGAAGGTCATGATTGATGGCAATTCTGAACCAAAACCTACAGAGACTGTAGTTTTTACTTTTGATGGCCAAACTTTACCTAAACGTGTTTTCTTGTGCTTTACCGCCTTGCCAGTCGATTTGTACATATTCCCCACAATTCAGTGTTATAGATGCTGTAGGTATGGCCATGTAAGAGCAAATTGTAGAGCAAAGTCCCCCAGATGCTTTAAATGTGGACAAGAAACCTATAAAGGAAATCAATGCCAGGTTGATGATGATGATATCCACTGCTGTTTATGCAATGGATCTCACATCGCTACTGATAAAAAATGTCTTGAATTTTCAAGACAAAAAGGTATAAAAGAAACCATGGCAAAATGCTGCTTATCATACGCTGAAGCTTCCAAGCAACATCCGGAAATATCCAGAAAATCTTATGCAGATGCATTACTCTCTACTCAAAACGTTCCAACGACAGTATCAGCTATTCCTCAATACAATGATATTGCTTCCAAACACAATTTAAAATCTTCTTATACAAAAACATTCTTCTCAAAACCCCGTTCTCCTGCTTCTCCTTCTTCTAAAGGACACTCACAGATAATTCAGTGGAACTGCAAGAGCGCAGTTCATAAAAAAACACGAACTTATTTATTTAATCAATTCTTACAAACCTTTTCTTGACTTTCGAGACTTGGTTAAAGCCAGTATCCTTATTTAGGATACCTGGTTACGCCTGCATTAGGGAAGACCGCCATTATGGATATAGCGGTGTAGCCCTATTAATCAAACACACTGTTTCATTTTCACATTTTCCTATTCCAGTACACAGTAATGATTTTTCGATTATAGCTGCTATTATTAAAAACATATGTTTCGTGTCTGTATATACACCACATCCTACAGTTGCTATATATGATGAATTAGGTCAAATACTATCTACTCTTCCTAAGCCTTATATCATTCTTGGAGATTTCAATGCTCAGCATCCGTCATGGGGAAGCACAACTGATAATCATTATGGTTCCGTGGTGCTTGACTTAATAGATTCTCACAATATTTGTGTTCTTAATACTGGCTCAATAACTCGCAGGACATCTCCCGATGAAGGAGATAGTGCTCCAGATCTTTCACTATGTACACCCCGGCTAGCAGCAACTTTAACGTGGCAGACATTACCGTCTACCCATGGCAGTGACCACTACCCAATTTTAATGACACTTTCTTTCTCTACTAAGCCTGCTGAAAAACGACCCCCGCGATTGCGATATAAACTAATTAATGCAGATTGGGACAAATTTAACAAACAAATTGAGCGTAAAATCTCATCACTACCTAGAGTTAGCCAAGGAACTGAATCTTTGTGCGCATCTGATTTGGCTAAGATCATCACTGATACAGCCGATGATCTTTTTCCAACTAAACGTTGGGGAACAGATTATATCCCTTCTCCGCCTTGGTGGGATACTGAATGTTCAGAGGCAGTTGTTCTAAGTATTTTAAATAAGAAACTTCTAGTTTTAAAAGTCCTTATACTTCTTTCTAATTTTATAATGAATATTTTATCTGAGAGGCGTATTAGCGTATTCTTAGATGATGGCAATGAAGAGTCCAGATTAATATCGAAAGGTCTTCCTCAGGGGTCTGTATTGAGTCCCATACTTTACAATATATACACATATGACTTGGAGCCGTCTCTAAATAATACTGTTAATGTTCTTCAGTATGCTGACGACTTATTACTTTACTCTACAAATCGCTCTGTAGAAAAAGCGAGCGCTTCATTGACAGTTTCCTTGCGATTTTTGAAAAGATGGTTGGATCAGAATGGATTAGACTTATCTGCTTCCAAAAGTGCAATAGTGTTGTTTTCAAGAATGCGGCTTCCACCACCAGTCTCAGTTTATTTCAATAATATTGAAATACCCGTAAAAGAAAATTCAAAATTTTTAGGTGTAATTCTAAACTCAAAATTAACAGGTACTCCACATTGCGAACATGTTTACGCTAAATGCGAACGTTTGTTAAACATGCTTAGATGCCTGTCTGGGGTCTGGTGGGGTGCTCACCCATTTTGCATGAGGTTAATATACAATGCCTTGATTCGCAGTGTATTGGATTATGGAACGTTTTTACTTGAGCCAGGTGTGTAGTATCTTTTAAAAAATTAAACAATATCCAATCAAAGGCATTGAGGTTGATAACTGGAGCCATGAAATCTAGCCCAATTAATGCTCTGCAAGTTGAATGCTGTGAGCCACCATTACAGATCCGTCGTCAATATCTATCTGATAAATTTTTATTTAGGTCTCTTCAACATTTGAACCTCCTCTTCATTCTAAATTGCAAGAACTTTTGGAACTTATAAATACTTCTAATTACTGGACACATAAGTCTGCTCTATGTCTGGTTAACAGTTATCAAAAATTTCTGGCTCTTCAGGCCCCAACCCATTTTACTCCTCATTATCCTTTATTTTGTAGCTCTTTTGAAGCATTGATTTGTGAACCTAATGTAGTCCTTAATTTAGGCTTGATTAAAGAAGACCCAAATAATAATAGCCAAATAAGATAGAGATTGGGAAGGTTTTCATAACATATTTATATTATATATTAGTAGATTCTATTTCATTAATAATTTTCTGACATACAATATTCCTTTTCCTACTTCTATTCATGTACTTCTAGCATCTAATGATCATTTTATTTATAAATTAATATCTTCCTTTATTAGTTTGAATAATTTACGTATTTGAATATTTTTATTTCTGTTTCTAACTGATCCTATATAGATGTTCTAATTTCCGTTAATACCTTTTGATATTTAATCGTTTCCTAAGTTTTGTTCGTGGCAATGCGCAAACCGCGTCATGCCAAAACAAAAAAAATGAGCTAGATCAGCCATTTCTTTTTCCACCAGCCGGGGTCAAGTTATCTCTCTCGTTCACACCTTCGTTTTTTAATTTTTCGTTCTTGGCAATAGTTTAACTTTATGCCATTATCATGTTGTTAAAAGGTTAGGAAACGAAACGCGTTACAAACAACTAAATAATCTTTAAGCAAGGAATTAGGATAGTCAGGGATAAAAACTGGAATATTATATACAAAAAAGAGGAAAATAAGGTTTCATAAATAAAATTTTTATGTTATTAAATAAAATAAATGAAGACAATACATAACAATATTTAAGAGGATACATCAAAAGACAGGACATTCGGGTAGGAAAGGGAACTTTAAGCATCTGAAGAGAAGAAAGAAAAGAAGAACGGTGGTAAAGAGAACAAGCAAAAAATATATGATCTAAATCACCCACATCACTGCCACATTCACACATATTACTAATAACAATATTGAATCTTGCCAAGTGAAAAGGAGTGCAGACATGACCAATTCGCATTCTAGATATAATAGAAGTTACGATTTTAGGGCAGTTTACTTTAAAAAACCATGGTTTTGAGGGAATACATGGTTGGATATTAAAAAATGATTTGCCTTTTAACAGTCCACTCTCTGCCCAAAGATTATTCCAAGATTTTTGCAGGTAAACCCTGGGCAGCGCCCATTATATCAAGTCATGAATATAATTTATAAATGGAACCATGTCACCATCTTGTATAGCTTCTTTGGCTAATTGATCAGCTTTTTCATTACCTTTAATACCGCAATGACTAGGTATCCATGAAAATGACAGATAATCCTTTGGATGCGTACAGTTCAAGACTTTTGCGGATTTTAAATATAACAGGATAATACGGTTTCATCTTAAATGGGAATTTATCTAACGTCTGTATAGCACTTTTAGAATCTGAAAATATTATAGTTTTACGTAAATTCATCATTAATATCAATTCTAATGCTTTAAGAATGGCAAAGCATTCACCTGTAAATACTGAGGATTCTGGAGGAAGTTTGACTTGATTTAAACTGGGCTAGATAAATACCTACACTGACACAATCCTCTGAAGAATATTTTGATGCATCTGTAAATATGTGATAATGATTTACCCATTTTTCATCATCTTTGTTCGAAAGGAATTGCAGGTTAGCATTTAGATCTTATTTGCATATACCAAGATCATACCATATAATGGGTTGAATTAACAAGGACTCAAAGTTAGAAATAAAAAGAGGAAAAGATGGAGAATTGTGAATATGAGATTGAATTGAAAGAAATTTTCTATAACTCTGAATAAGGCAAGGAGCAGATTTATGTTGCCAATAGCGAGAGGTCACAACGCATTCTTCCAAAGCTTCAAGCTTTGTTCGAAGAGGGTGGTTTGAAAACTGAAAGTATTTAAACAAAAAGCGGTCACTTAGATTCTGCCGTCTTATCTTTAATGGAGGCTCACAACACTCGACTTGGAAAGCATTTATAGGACTTGACCGCATGGCTCCAATAATCATTCGAAGTGCTTTCGATTGAATTAGATCTATTTTTTTAAAGGCTAATACGTTACCACCCTGCAATAAAAAAGTACCATAATCTAAAACTGATCGAATAAGAGCATTATAAATAAGCTTCATTGAAAACGGATGTGCCTGGACTCCCACCAAACACCAGAAAGACATCGTCGAGCTGCGCGGATGCTATTACAGAAGTCATACGTCAGGGTATGGAGTATTTCATACCGTTCTCTGATGTTCCTACCGGTAGCAAAGCTCGCCCGTGGTTTAATGCTGACTGTAACTGCGCGGAATCGCAGAAACAGTCGGCATTCCTTGCTTGGGCTGATGCTCGTGCACGCAAAGCTCCGAATACTCGCGATCTGAAGAAAAACTATAACAAAGCCACCAAGTTAAGCAAAAAGGAATTACGCAGGGCTCGATTCGCCCACATAGGCCGAGTAGGCGCTAAGCTTGCTTACTATCCGGCTGGCAGTAAAGCATTCTGGTCGCTTGCGAAAGCAGTGGAAACCAATTTCTGCCAGCCATCTTTACCGCCTCTGCAGAGACCTGATGGGTCGCTTGCTCATACTGCGGAGGAGAAAGCCAATCTTTTTGCCTCCTATTTTGCGGAAAGTTCGCGTCTTGATGCCGCAGGTAAAATACCACCCCCGTTTCCTCGTGTCGACTGCTCTATGGCAGCCGTACGCATCCGGCAAAAAGAGGTCCTTAAAACCATGCGAAATCTAGACGTGAATAAAGCAAGTGGCCCTGACGGTATCCCTGCAATCGTCCTGCGTAACTGTGCGCCTGAGTTGTCTCCGGTGTTGACACGCCTGTACCGCCTCTCACTTGAGACTGGTGTTGTTCCCAAATCGTGGAAGCTTGCAAATGTGCAACCTGTACCCAAAAAAGGTAGTCGAGCAGACCCTGCCAACTATAGACCCATATCGGTAACCTCTATACTCTGCAAGATTATGGAGCGTGTACTGAATAATCGGCTCCTGGCATACCTTGAGGATAATGATCTCCTTAACGATCACCAATACGGCTTCCGCCGAGGGCGATCGACGGGGGACCTCCTCGTGCATGCCACTCACTTATGGAGCGAGGCTATCGAGAGACATGGTGAAGCACTTGCCGTGTCTCTGGATATCTCCAAGGCCTTTGACAGGGTCTGGCACGCTAGCCTTACTGGCAAGCTTCCCGCCTACGGGTTACCTGCTGGCCTTTGCAACTGGATTTCGGACTTCTTGAGTGAACGATCCATACAAGTGGTCTTAGAAGGCTGCTCCTCCGGACAACAGGCTATTGATGCCGGAGTTCCCCAAGGTTCTGTCCTGTCTGCAACCGTGTTCCTGCTGCATATCAACGACATGTTGACACCCGATACCTTTGGGTACGCTGATGACAGCACGGTTGTTGACAGATATCTGTCCAGAGCAAGGGCCAACAGTGAAACAATCCAGTCTTGTCGGGAGTCCATAGTGGATCGTCTGAACTCATCGCTAAGGGTGATATCCGAGAGGGGCGATGCCAATCTCGTCAAGTTGAAAGCATCCAAAACCCAGGCGTGTCTATTCTCGACAAAACGGAGTCCTTTTAACCTGGCTCCAACTTTCCGGGATGTATCCGTACCGATTTCTGACCATCTTGAGCTTCTTGGTATGAGCCTTATGTCCGACTTGAACTTTGGACGTTACATTGAGTCTCTGGCCACAACAGCTGCCAAAAAACTTGGTATCCTCTCGAAGGTGAGGCGATACTTCACACCGGGACAGCTATTGCAGTTGTACACAGCTCAAGTCCGATCGTGTATGGAGTACTGCTGCCACCTTTGGGACGGTTCAGCTAAATACCAGCTGGCTGCCTTAGACTCAATCGAGAAACGTGCTAAGAAGCTCATTGGAGACTCAGCACTGGTTGAGGCAAAACTACAGAACCTTGAGCACCGTCGCAGAGTGGCGTGCATGTCGGTATTTTACAGGATACATTTCGGGGAGTGCGCGTTAGCACTTCATGACCTTATACCCCCCTCCCCTTTCCATCTCCGGAGCACGAGGCGTGGACAGGAGTTCCACCCTTATGTCGTGGATATACCAAAAAATCGCACGAAGCGGTTCGCTTCCACATTCTTAATGCGAACGGCTAAGGAGTGGAACTCCCTGCCGGCGGATCTGTTTCCGGAACAATATAACCTGGGCCTTTTCAAGGCGAGAGTGAATAGGCACTACATAGGTGAGTATGCTTCAACATAGTCCGCATCATCACTTTCCACCAGGTGAGATGGCGGACAAATGCTCGCCTATATATATATAAAAAAAGGCATCTTACAATGTTAAGAAGACGTTCACACTTATTGACTACATATTCTATGTGTGGGACACCTGTAAGTTTGCTATCAAATATTACGCCTAAGAATTTAACAGAATTCTCCACAGGCAGAAGGTGATTATCGTATGTTACTAATATTGGAGGGATTTGCCGTTTTCTAGAAAAAACTACAACAGAACTTTTGGATACAGACAAATCTAGACCGTTATTTTGAAACCATGACTTTAACAAATCCAAACCAGATGATAGTGAACTACATGCGCAATGTATAGAATTATCAATAAGTAGTATATAAAAGTAAATCATCGGCGTATTGTAATATGTTAACTGAATTATTTAATGAGGATTCTAAATCATGAGTATAAATCTTGTATAAAAGTGGACTGAGAACAGACCCCTGCGGCAAACCTTTAGAGACACTCCGGGTGAATTTTGTAACATCATCAACAAGCGAAGTTATTGATCGATTAGATAAAAGATTAATTATGAAGCTGACTAAAAAGCTAGGAACTCCAAGATTTAATAGTTTCTGTTTTAAAATAGATACTAAAACATTGTCATAGGCGGAGGAGATGTCCAAAAAAGCTGCAACTACAGAGTTATTTTGTGAAAATGCTAAATGAATATCTGTGGTAAAAATACTTAAATTATCAAGAGTGCTCCTTGCTTTGCGAAAGCCAAATTGGCTTTGGGATAAAAGTTGATTATGTTCTACAAACCACTCTATGCGGTTTTTAACAAGATGTTCAGCAATCTTTGCAAGTACTGACGATAATGCTATTGGTCTGAAGTAAGTAACATTATCCAAAGGTTTATGAGGTTTTTTAATTGCGATGACTTCTTGGGATGTCCAGGATGAAGGAATATTTCCTGTTATCAAAACTGAATTAACTAAATTTAAATAAAAAATCAAAGAATTGTCACTGAGATGAGTAAGAAAAGAATATGGTATGCCATCTTCTCCCGGGGAGGAGTCTTTTACACTTGATAGTACGCCTTTTAATTCAAATAATGTAAATGCAGAATCTAAAGCAGATGGAGCGTTAAGAATAAATTGCAAGGGAATGATAGTGTTATTTTCCGGAACAGTAGGAGGAGCTAACTTATCTAGAAATTTATTGATTAATGATGGAGGCATGTTGATAGATGACCGTGATTCATTGAACGCTGATCTGAAACGTCTTATATTACACCATACTTCTGTAGGACAAGAAGTGGGAGAAAGAGATTTACAAAATGTTCTCCACCCTTCCTGTTTTTTCTCCTTAAGAAATTGCTGCGAAGCTTTCATAATATTATTAAGTATGTCTAAGTTTTCATCTGTCATACTTGCAGCATACATTTGTTCAGCTTCTTTTCTCTTGCGTACAATATCCGAACACTGATTATCCCACCATGGTGGGTAAGGAATTTTAGTAGAAGAACTGTTTTTAATCGGGAATATTCGATCAGCAGCTTCCACTAAGCACATGACTAAGGCATTAGAAGAATCTGTTTCACCACCTTGTACTATTTCCGAAATGTCAACAATTTTAGTCTCAACATTTTTTTTAAATTCTGACCAATCAGGATCATATAGCTTATATTTTAAACGTGGTTTACGTTTTCGGGGAGTGCAACATCTAAAGGGGGTGGATATAATTAAAGGGAAATGATCACTGCCAAATGTTAAATTAAAAGAAACAAGTAAACCCGGGTATGTTAAAAACATAACCAGGCTTTAACCAAGTCTCCGTTAATGCTATAATATTCGGATAAAATTTGTTTATCAAAAATAATAAATCAGTTTTCTTGGGGATGATGCTTCTGCAGTTCCATTGAATTATTTTTGAATCCATTGGAATTGTTACATAAATTATTAAAGAGTTCATTAATAGGGGCAACGTGGGACGGTTTTAATAACTTTGACTTTAACAAAGTGTTTATTAAGGCAAGAATTATATTCAAGTCTGAGTCTTCAGGTTCTGATTCTTTAGGTGATAATGCGCACCCATTGGCCGATGTTAATGGAAACTGGAATTCTTTTAAAATTGCGTTGTGGGCAGCCCTATCATAACCGCCTTGAGATTTTGGTGGAGGTTTTAAAAATACAGTCTTTTTGTGTGAAGTACGAGTTGACGATTGATGTGAAGCCTCATTTAAAAGAACCGGTTCCGAAATTTGAGACTTTGAAATAGGAGGGTGAATCTTACTGGCTTCTATGTAAGAGATACAGCTATGCGCCATTGTGTGCTTTATTTCTTTCTGGCGTATAAATTCAGGACAACTTTTGTTTGTTGCAAAATGAAAGCCTCCGCACATGACACATGATGCAGAGTCCTCTTCTTTAGAGCAAGATTCACCTAAATGATACATACATATAATCACGCCTTTATCCCTAATGGGGTAGGCAGAGCGTAAACGACCTAAACAAAGGTCGTTCCACCACGTCTGACAAAGTTTTGAGGGTTATTTAAGATAGAAATCTAGGTATATTGCTGTAGTGACAGGTTGTCACCCCATCGCCTAAAATGTCCAGTATCACCAGCTCTTGATGATACCGAGCCATCTGTATCCATCTTACTTAGCTCATCGTTCGATACAATGGTAATTTGTGATCCCACAGGGAGATTCAGGCCAGGCCAAAGCCTACCTGGATCCCCCCGATCTTTATCGTACAATTTAAACTATGTCATACAATGGAAAAACTATTTACATATATGTACAAAACTTACCAATAATGCAGCAAATAAAATACAAATATAACTGCACTACTAGACTATCCTAATCAGTTTATCCTATTTTAAAATTAATTTATAAATTCCAAATCGTAAAATACACCCAACATCTACGACATTTCCCGCGCTTTTCCACCTTCGTTAATTACAGGGTGGATAGGTAGGACATATATACTGTCTAATCTGTGGTAGATCGAGACAGACCGTGGATGAGATAGACCGCAACAGAAGTATTATAAAAGGCATTTTCGCCAAATCTAACAAACATTGAAGTTAATTTCAAAGGAATAAGAAACAATATATAACAATACACTTAGCAACATAGCTTAGCAATATATTTATTTAAAATTTTAAATGAAGCAATATTTACATGTCACAAAATACGATATCTATAATGTTCTAGTTCTAGGATTAAACACTAATTTTTTGCTTTTTCTCTGCTTGTTTTCTGTTGGAAAATATATGTAATATTGCACGACAACCTGGGTATACTTCATATTTTGTTCTAAGAATTCCTCTCCCCCCTATTCTTTTAGAGACTTCCTTTTGATCTAACATGACCTGTACAGCTTTTTCTTCACTTAAATTTGCTAGTTCAGCAGCAGGTATTTTCAGGTCACATCTATCAGATCCATCCACCTGGAAATTTATTGACAGTTAGATACCTACTCATAAAATTTAATTTATCTTCTATTACTTCCATGCTGGACTGGGAGCGAGAGAAAAACATAGAATGTGCCAGCTGCATTTCCTCCCGGGCATGCTGTAAAAACCAGCTAAAGGATCCGAGGGTTGCTGTATATTGCAATTTAGGCGACAGGCTGACAACCTGTCACTACAGCAATATACCCACAAATCTATCTTAAACAACCCTCAAAACTTTGTCAGACGTGGCGGAACGACCTTTGTTTAGGTCGTTTACGCTCTGCCTACCCCATTAGGGATAAAGGCGTGATTATATGTATGTATCTTCTATTCTTTTACATATAGATAAAGATACATAATATATGGCTTACTTTGCACATGAATGATAATTTGTAATCATCATCCACAGTTGGCCACCTCTGATCCAGTACACCTTTGTCCCAATTTATTAATTTTGGGTTTTTATTCAATCTGTGTGGTGCTGATTGAAAACCAGCCCACAATTCTGAACAGAAGTGTGGAGTTATAGGTGATAACATTATTATTAAATTAGCTAGGGCTATTTCAAACTCCTTGCTATTGGCTATTACTTCTGGTGTAACTTTGTTCTGGAACAATAAAGAATAATTAGATTAACTAGTTAACTGAGAGTGCCTGTATTATTATTTTTATAGAGAATATGGCAAAAAAACTTACCCTCAATGAACTAGTCAATGATTGCAGTCGTGAAATGCCCACACTTATCATCTGAGTATGTTTAAACTGAAAAGTTGTTTGTGCAATTAAATAATTTCTGGAGTCCCATAATTTCAATTCATGACTTTTAAAATCTTCCTCACATTTCTTTTTACTATTTTGTAAGGTACTGTCATTTCTGTGCTGAAGGAACTCTCTTATTGTCATCCACAAGCGATGCTGCCAATTTAGAACTCCAGGTAAAGCTGTAATAAATAACTTATTATTACAAAATATTTAAAGTAATTATAACAAGACAAGAATTGTTTACTCACTTGCATCAGACCACTGCCTTGCTGTAGCTGGGGGTACATCAGCTAACATGAGCAATTTGGTTGTATCACATCCATAGGTGGTTATCAGCCTCTCAGGGTTTTCACCATTATGTTTAGATTTACTCATTTTCTCCCACTGTACTACTACAGATTCCCCCGTTTCTTTTTCTTTGTACTCTTTTCCAATCTTTTCAACACTATCAGGTTTGATATATTTACCAGAAGATTTCAATTTAAAAGATTGTCCCATAACCATTCCCTGTACAAGTAATTTCTTAAATGGTTCTTCATTTGGAGTTAATCCTAGAGAGTTCAGGAAGTAGCTCATAAACCTTGCATAGTATAAATGTAAAACTGCATGTTCTTTGCCTCCAATGTAAATGTGAACTGGTGTACTTCCAATGAGTTTATTTGTATCAAATGGCATTTTATTATTATGAGGATCCAAGAACCTGTAGTAATACCAAGAGGAGTCAACAAATGTGTCCATTGTGTCAGTTTCTCTTTTGGCACTTGATTTACATTTGGGGCATTTGCAATTAACCCAATCATTTACCTTTGCCAGAGTTTGTATGCCTGTCCCCATGGAGCTTGGTGCAGGCAGTTCTACTGGTAAATCTTCATATGGAACAGGTACAGCACCGCAATTGGAGCAGTGGATAATAGGTATTGGGGTTCCCCAGTATCTTTGTCTAGATATAAGCCAGTCTTTTAGCTTTGAGCTCACAAAATAACCTCCTACTTTTTTTTTCTGTGCTAGTTCAACAGCTGCTTGATTTTCATATTCAATATTGAGTTTGTTTTCAATTTGAACTGTATTTATATTTAAAGATTTTGCTAGATCCCAATCCTTTTCATCATATTGTGGACATGCAATGTAGACATCCCTTCCCTCTGGATACTCAAAATCATCAGTTACATAAACTGGCATTTCATTGTTTGTAAGGGGATTTTTAATCTTTATAACCGTATTGGCTGCCATGTCTTGTAGGATTATATTGCTTTTACTCATTATTATGAAGTTACCATGAATAAACTTGTATGGGGTTGATGTCCACAGATCTATACTTCTTATTTTGTTGTCAACTTCAACTTCAAATGTAACCACTACTCCATTACACTCACCTATCCAATGTTTTTGAAGATTTATTATATCCTTCCAATTTTCAAGCTCCTTGCTATTGAGACCATTATACAATCTTTTTGCATACTTTGTTGTTTTTACAAACCACTGTGTGAGGGTTTTCTTTTCAACTTTAGCTCCAGACCTCCAAGAGCATCCTTGTTCATCTACTTGCTCATCTGCAAGTACTGTTTTGTCAACTGGATCCCAATTGACAAGTGCCTGCAATCACAAAATATTATTTTTAATCAATATAAATGTCTGATAGTATTCACCACAGAAAGGGAAATATTTTCACTGTAAACATACCTTACTTTGGTATGCCATACCATTTTCAAATAATTTGAGAAATATGTATTGAGTCCATTTGTAGTATTTTGGATCACATGTAGATAACTGTCTATCCCAGTCAAATTTAAAGCCCATTTGTAATAGCTGTTTTCTCATAGATTCTATGTTGCTATTAGTCCAATTAGCTGGTGGTATATTCCTTTCAATTGCAGCATTCTCTGCTGGCAAGCCAAAAGCATCCCAGCCTATGGGATGAACAACATTCATTCCACTGAGTTTTTGAAATCTAGATATTGTGTCTGATAGGGAGTAAACTCTAACATGCCCCATGTGTAAATTACCAGAAGGGTATGGGAACATTGGAAGTACGTAGTAATTATTTCCTTGTCGTTGTTTGGATCCGTTCATAACTTCATCGCACCAGTGCTTTTCAATTCTGAGTTTTATAGCAGTGTTCACATCTTCTTGCTGTAATGAAAAAGGTATCTGTAAGTATACATGTTACTTCCATATCATATTAACTGCAAGTTAGGACAGTAATTGTAAAGTAACTTACCCATAAACCTAAACTGCTCTTATTTCTAAAGAATAAATACGAAAGACGTAACCTCTTACTCGGAATCATTTTATGTATTAAACATGAAGTGTTTAAAACGTCAGTCAACATTTTACAATGTCCGTAGTAGAAATAAGAATTAACACTGGATGTATGTTGTGTTAAATTGTCTTATTATATTTAATTTTAGTAAAATACTTGAAAAAACCGGATCACCAAATTTCACAACAAAGACCTGTCACTGTCATGCCATAAATGTTTTTTTTTATGCTCGGAAGCAAGGCTTTTTGAGTTTATGACGATTTTAGTGGTTACTAAATACCCGCTTTAATTTTGGCGCGCATCACTACACTGTTAAGCTGCTGTCACATTTGACATATCTTATGACTTCGATTTTTTGCTTCTTTCTTTGTCGTGCTCTTCGTTCTACTATAAATCTAGAAAATATTTTAGCAATTCGTAAGAATGGCTAAACCAAAAGCAGAAGATGCGTCCGAAGATGCAAAGAAAATTGTGGATGAGGCCAAAGGTTTTATCGAGAAAGCAATCAAAGATATCGGGAAAACATCTGCAACAAAACAGCTAATTTTAGGAACTGCGTCAGGATGGTAAGTTTTATTTGAATTGCATTGCCTTTGTTTTAATTACATCATTAGCTATACTTAGCTTGTTCCATGAACTATTTTATTAGTAAAATGTTTAAAAATCACTATGATGATGTCATTGCAATCATGATCATGAATGATGGAAAACAATGATATCATTTGCAATAAACAAACATTAGCATAAACTTGCTCGACTAATCGACGATGTTTTTGTATTTTTAATAATTGTTATATTAGAATGTATTCATGTAAAGATTACATTTCAGGATCACAGGTTTTGTTACTATGAAACTTGGTAAAGTAGCTGCAGTTGGTTTAGGAAGTGGCGTTATTCTACTGCACCTTGCCAGTCAAAAAGGATATATTGACATTAACTGGGATAAAATCAATAAGAAAGTGGACAAAACCATTGACAAAATTGAAAAGGAAACAACAGGGAAATCAGCAGACTGGTTTGAAAAAGTAAGTTTATTTATGTGTGGGGTTTGGGCTATCTGTGCTGTGGTAATTTACTAAAACCTTTACTCTTATCTCCACTTCTTACATATTTTCAACCTATTGGGTCTTTTTTGCTTGACCGGTTTAACCTTCTTCTCATCTCAACTCATATTTGAGATGACTCATCTTCTTTTCATTCCCTGTACTGAAATACTCCAATCATAACTTTATTTTGTTGCAGGTCTTATTATTTGTCAAAGATAACTCCTATTACTCAGCAGGGTTTACAGGAGGATTCTTTTTTGGCATTGCATCTTCGTGAATTTCAAATTTTCTTACAGATTTTAAGTGAGTTCATGTTTGCAGCTATTAAAGACCGGTCAAGTAAAGAAGTCTGTGTTTATTCTCAGTTTAAAAATTGTAATAACCAAATTAACCTTGAACTGTTATGTTTTATTTGTGAACCTTAGGATTTTTTACACGATAAGTTAAGTTTATATAAACAGGTGAAGGCTCATTCCCTCTATCTAGTGGATTTTTTAAGTGCACAACAAGTAACTTGGAATGTAAAAATATTATCTTGTTCTAGGTGGAGAGATTTGTTGACCGTAAACTAGATAAAGCTGAAGATTTATTGAAGAAAAAAGAAGTAAAGGCAAAGCGTTGGTACAATAATTTCACCGGAGATGATTCTTACCGTGCTACTGAAACACATGTCTTCATGGCATCATTTTTTGCAGGAATGGCAATTGGCTTGCTCTGTGGCAAATAGATACTCATATTAGTTCACAGTAAAATAAGCACCTTCCAGTATTTTATTTACAAAATTATAGAATTAGGGAATACTTTCTTTTTAATTGTTTTATCTTATAGCCATGTTTTTTCTTCATAATCTTAGTAAGAAATAATATATACTTATTTTTTAGATTAGTATGTAGTAATTTGTGTGTTAATTGAATGAATCTAAATTTAACTTTGAGAAAGTGCTATGTATGATGAAAGTTTTCCGATATTCTACTACTTACCAGTAAGATTGGATCAGCTTAACAAATTGTCATAGATTATATCACAATAAACTCTATTACATACTGTGTTGTTTCATTTTAAAACCCATACAAAAAACCAAGCTTTTTAGAGTATAATTGTTTTATTGTAGTAATTGTACAACTGCTTTAAAGGTAGACTTTCTAAATATGCCTTGTATTTCTTAATGTAATCTTTCTTTAAGGTGAGGACAGCCTGTCTGTATCTACGCTTTTCTGTGGTTGTAAGTGTATCCCAAGATTTTTCATTTTTATCATTCATTATGTTAACTAAGTTGAAGAGTTCTTTTGCAGATCTGAAAACAATTACAAAACAATACTTTATTACAGAACTAGCAACCCACCTAGGTTTCGCATGGTTTTTCGGTTTTTTTGCTATAAGGACAGATGGATATCCAGAAGCAGGAAGCAACTTTGTTTTATAGTGATTTGTTTTGTACAAATTTTACCTGTGAATTTTATGACATAAAAGTATACCTACTTTACACTTGGAGGTGTGGGCTCAGGCAAAGGAGCATTTGTTGTTGCTTGTTCACAAATAGTTTCTTGATATTCAGGTGTCTCCATAAAAGATTTAATCCTGAATAAATTAATAAATCCTGAATTAATCATAAATTAGGCTTAAATATTTACTGCTTTGTTTTGTAACTCAAATAAAAACGTCTAACATAGGTAATGTACAAATTTCATACTCAAATCAATATAAAATCTGCAATTTGTGTAAAGCTTACCAACAGCTTTTATCCATCTCTGACACAGTTTTATTCTCAGATTCATTCAAAAATACACATGTATTTTCTTCATTTGTATTGACTACATTATTCTTATCAAATGGTTCAAAAAGATTATTTGAAGCATCAGTTTCTTGTAATGGTATTTCTTCAGAAAATCTGTAAAAAGATAATAAACAAAATCGGGGCAAAATTATTCAATTTTATAGAAACACCTTCACTGCTTTATCCAGAAAACCTACCTTTTATTAAGTTTTTTCTTTAGATAAGGTTCTACATTTTTTAGATAGTCTGCAAATTTATGTTTATACTTTACTTTGCATTCTTTTAATTTGTTTGCAAATTGTTCTTTTTCTTGTTCATCTAGGGACAGCCAAGATTTAGTTGCTTCAACTAGGTTGTTATAATACTGAAATAACGTAAAGAATGGTTATTATTATTTATTGATGAGCCTGTGGTGTCTCATTGCAGGGCAAAAGCCTCTCTCCCTTCCTTCCACTTTTCCCGGTCCAGTACAATTTTTCATTAGTAAAGAATAGTTAAATTATGAAAAAGTTACGGAAAATATTAATTTGTTTTTAATTTACCTTTGTGTCCGTTCTACCTTTTCGTTTGCAATATAATTTTACGTACAAAGCTAACGCTGATTTAGGTACTTTTTCAGGTTTCTCGTTCATTGTTCAGTTACTAAGACTAAATAAACATTTACTATAAAATAAGTAATTGAAGAGAGAGTTGTGTTTTATTTGTATGATGCGATTCTTATAATGCAATGTGCATGCGTGCGTTTGGATTTGACATTAACATGACAGGTGACAGACAGACAGTCAGTCGGTGACAAGTGACCAAGAAGTGACATATCCGTTGGTAGGCGTTTTAAAAAAAATATATTACGGCTTGGCAACAAGACCATCATTCAAGGGTGCGTTCAGACGGCCCAATATCAAATTTATACCGTATAAATTTTCGACTACCCGGACGCACTGAACGAAGACCTTTGCCACTGTCAGATTAAACTTTACTTCCGATACGCCTTTTAACGGTAGCGTTCGCACCGTCAGTATTATCGCAAGACCTAGACCTTGAGTATGGATCAGCCAGAATAAAAAGTCCTCTTAAGCGCGGGAAACGTTGACGGTGGTGGTCTATCGTCTTGGATTTTCCGTTAATATTATTAATTTTTATTATTATTATGTTGGTATACTTTTCAGTATCACGGGCCCACAGGGACCCGGTCCTTTGAGGCATACGTGGGGCCGAAGCCAACAGCGCAGAGGCCTTTTTATACCAAATAATGTATTGTGATGTGTACATCATGCGGATACTCGCTCTGCTTGCACTATAGAAATACAACCAGAGCCAGCACCCGCCTGATGCAAGGACTATTGCAGATAATGGTAAGATAACTAGGTCTATGGGAAGGGATTTAGCTGGACCGGTTGCTGGGATATTGATCGAGACTACGGGACGCCTGCCCAATCAAATGTCTCAATCTCGATAATCTCGGCAGACGGTGACTAGCCAACTCACTATAATGAGCCCCCCAAAACGGCCGAACGCAAGGAACGACAAGAGGGCAACATCGTGTGAGCGACTAAGGTTGTCGAGAGGTGAGACTGCGGGCGCCAGATCATGGTGTTCCAGTCAGCAGGCCCCCGGCGTTATGACATTTTACACTTCCAACCTGGAGCAAAGGTTCCGCTCTTGCGAACTCCACTCCTGGACGGCCAACGAAGGCAAGCCAGGAGGTGAGGGCCAAATGAATACGGGCCCTCGGAGCTGGGGGTCCGGGATGTCGCCACGCACCATCAGCTCGCCACACAGCTGCCCCTCCGGGGACTGACTGCACCACCGAGGTGGTGGGCGGTGGGGTCGTCAATTCCCTACGCCTTTATTATTATTATTATTATTATTAGGGGACACAGTAGGCTAGTAATAATATTGGGGGGCCCATTATACTAAGTTGGCGAGTCACCGTCTGCCGAGATTATTAAGATTGAGACATTTGATTGGGCAGGCGTCCCGTAGTCTCGATCAATATCCCAGCAACCGGTCCAGCTAAATCCCTTCCCATAGACCTAGTTATCTTACCATTATCTGCAATAGTCCTTGCATCAGGCGGGTGCTGGCTCTGGTTGTATTTCTATAGTGCAAGCAGAGCGAGTATCCGCATGATGTACACATCACAATACATTATTTGGTATAAAAAGGCCTCTGCGCTGTTGGCTTCGGCCCCACGTATGCCTCAAAGGACCGGGTCCCTGTGGGCCCGTGATACTGAAAAGTATACCAACATAATAATAATAATTATTATTATTAATTTAGAATAGAAAAAGAATAGAATAGTAAATAACATTTCTTGTTTATTTCTCAGTAGAAAAGGATTAGTTAATTGATAAAGTTTGTAGTATAGTAGTTCAGTTTTGTTTTCTTTATTAATATTTTGTATATACCTAAGTGTAAATATTCTTCATTATTAAATGGTTAGTATTTGTACTTTTTCTCCACTATGCCGCCCCCCGATGATCCCGGAGGCACTGATGATCCCGGAGGAACTAATAATAATATTAATAGCCCGTGATACTGAAAAGTATACCAACAATTAATATTAATAGTGAAATTGAGGTTGATTCAACGTAAATGTTTGAAATTAATGCAATGATGGATACTGACGACAGCTTTATAGAGGATATACGAATCAAGCCACGCGCAAACGTGTTTCCTCTCGTCGTGTTTGACAATGTAACAAAAAACGCAGCAAAACATGTAATGGAAAGGACCTTACAGCCAATGCTGCAATTGTTTGGAAGATGTTTTTAAAACACTGAATAATATGCAAAACCATCAACAACTTCCTTGTTCAAACCATCCCAGACCAAACGCAGATACGAGGGGCGGCTGATATAAAATCTACTTTGTTAAAGAAAGTTTTGAAAATCGAACTGGCCATTGCAAAATCATATTCTATATTTATTCCTTTTTTCAAAATTATGACGCTTATTTTTTTTCGCTTGCTTTTGTTTTTTTGGCGCGGCTTTGATTTCACCATGTCGAAAGAAACTTACTGCGTAATACGCCTACGCAGATTAGAGAGCGCAAGTTAAAGGTGTTTGGTGATTCAAGTCCTTCTGAATTCGTCATAAAGTTTTGGTCGAAGCAATTTAAACATGGCCGTGAGCGCCTGGAAGACGACACACGTAGTGGAAGGCCAATTTCTGCTGTTACCGCAGATAATGTTGAAAAGGTGAAGAACCTGATTCTTGCAGATCGTCGAATCAAGCAGTGGGAGATAGCCAGAGATGTGGGCATTAGCAAGGAACGAGTTCATGAAATTATTCACAAACATTTGGGCATGTCCAAGGTGAGCGCGCGTCGGGTCCCTAGAATGTTGACCTCCTTTGACAAACAAAGGAGAGTAGAATGTTGTCAGGCATTTCTAGACCTGGTCAAAGGTAAAGAAGAAGAGGCTATCTCTCGAATTGTGACCTGTGATGAAACTTGGATTCGCCAGTGGGATCCGGAAAGCAAACAAGGGTCAATGCAATGGAAATTTAAAGGAGAAAAGCCGCCAAGGAAGTTCAAGGTTCGGCCGTTGGCTGGAAAACTAATAGCCACCGTATTTTGGGATGTCAAAGGGATTTTGATGATAGATTATTTGCCTAAAAATACAACAATGAATGCTGAATATTATGCAAACTTGCTTGACCAACTTCGTGAACAAATCAAAGAAAAGAGAGAGGAGACGGAGAGGCAAACTCAGCAAAGGTGTTCTGATTTTACAAGACAATGCTCCTGTACACACAGCCTTAACGGCGAGGTCAGCCCTGAGCAAAAACGGCTTCACAGAAATTAACCATCCACCTTATAGTCCAGATCTGGCTCCCTGTGACTATTTCTTATTCAAAGATTTAAAGAAAAAATTGAGGGGTCGCAGATTTTCGTCGGACGAAGAAATGAAAGAGGCTGTGACTGACCATTTTGACGAGCACAATAAAAATTACTATTATAACGGCATGATGTCACTTATTTGTAAATGTCATAAGTGTTTTTCACTTGCAGGAAACTATATAGAAAAATAAAAAATAAACTAGCCATCAAAGTCTTTTCTTTCATAGTTAGGTAGATTACTTATCAGCCACCCCTCGTAGCTCTTCCCATTCTCAAGACCAAACGCAAAATAAAACACAGTCCTCAACAATCCTTGAAAAAGATTCGGTTAACTCGCAAGAAAATTCCAACCCTGCTTGTATTAGATACCAGTCATCCAATGCCGCCCCGATTGTGGTGCACGTTCAAAAAAAATATGTCCCGAAATGATAATGTTACTATACACTAGAGATGTAGGTAGGTACCCGGTAGCAGATCTAACTGCCGGGTCGCCGGGTAATCTGCCGGGGTAATAATAAATAAATTACACCAAGATGTTTCGACTAGGTAGAATTCTACGTTTTATTAGAACGCTTAATTGAACAAAAATGTGCAAACTTTTTGTGTACTTTTCGGAATCAAGAACATTGAATTTCGAAGATTTATCAAGTGATCAATGGGAAATATTCGTCGCTATTGAGACTACCAACAGAGACCTCATCAGTATTGCTGAGTGGAGTCGTTCCTTTGGCTTAAAAGTTAATCCAGCCAAAACACAAACCATCATAATTAACCATCACTGGTATATTGCACGAATTAAGTATGACCTGTTACCCCAGATCATGTTTGATGGAACTCCAATTCCTTACAGCCGCAAAGTCAAAAGCCTGGGCGTTATGTTTGATGACTGATTCTTGTGGAATCACCAGGTATCAGAGGTAAGCAGGAAGGTGTTTGCTGCCTACGGGTCTCTTAAGCGACTTAAAAATCTTTTGCCGACCAAAACCAAAATCAGCTTGGCACATTCGCTTCTCCTTCCTAAACTGGATTATGCAGACGCTTGTTATCCTGATTTATCTGTTCATCTATTAAAAAAGCTCGAACGTCTGCAGAATCTCTGTATAAGATTTATATTTGGCCTGCGTAAGTATGACCATGTCTCTTCTTATAGGTCCCAACTTCAACGGCTGCTTATTACACGCAGAAGGGACTGTCACATCCTCTCCCTACTTTACTCCATTCTTTCCCACCCTAACACTCCTCCTTATCGTAAAGATCGCTTTATTTTTCACTCGGCAACCCTGGCCCGCAATTTGCGTGCCAGCTCTAAATTGACACTTAACTCATATTTCATTTATTCATGAATTCATATAGTGTTTACAAGATCTTAAATACTAGAATAGTTCTAATATGAACCCTGGTAGGGTATTGCACATTTTTGTCTTATAATAAAAAATAACAATAATATTTTAAAATCTAATTAATATGTCACGTTTTTAAAAAAAAATATAAAAAAAGGAATCCGAGTTACATAAATAAGAATAGGATAATATTAGTAATTTTCTCAAAATTCAGTATCAAATATAAAATTTTAAAATGATTCTTAGAAATTAGATGACTTAATGTCAGTTTTGCAGCGATTATTGAAATTATTTTAATCTCTATTTATAGAAACAGTGTAATAGCATTTAGTGATTAGGATTTTTTTTAAATTTGAAATTAAATTTGTTATTTCTGACTTCATTTTTTATATCTTCTGGGATCTTATTGTAAATTAATATGGCTCTGTAGAATTGACTTTCTTTAAACATTTCTATTCTCGGTGCTGGTAGTTTTAACTGAGTTGCGCGTCGTGCTCTTGTGTTAAATTTCAATTCATTGAGATGTTTTCTAACATGCCATGCCATCTCGAGTATATATTATATTATATACAGGCGAAGGATAGCATATTTCGTTTGATGAAAAGTGGTTTACAACTCGTTCGGGGTCTGATATTTTTTAAGAATGCGCATACATTTTTTTTGTGTTATAAATATGTCGTTAGAATCTGTACTTTGTCCCCAGAGTGTTACTTCGTATCTAAACCAGCTATACCTACGCATATACGTAATATGTATTTATTGCCGTTGTGTAATTTGTGTTTGTTTTTAATACTGCCAAAGCGTAGATGAATTGTGACATTTTATTTTTGATATATCTATTGTTATTTCTAATAGTTTGAATTCGTTAATTTTCTCGATGTTCAGGGTTCTTGCTACGTAGTCTAAATTGAGTTTTTCTTTCTGGTGGGGTCTAAATTGGATTTTTTTTTTTTGTGTTTATTTTTAGGTTGTGATTTGTTAGCCATTTTTGGAGTTTTCCGAATGATTCTACTATGTATTTTTGACAGTTTATGTTTTCAGTACATTTGAATAGTAAGGATACGTCATCGGCATATAATACACACGTAGTTTCGATGATGTTAGGCAGTTCATTTATGTAAATCACGAAAAGGATACTGCCCAAAACTGTTCCTTGCGGAATGTAGTTATTTGTGATTTTCACCTCTGACGTCATCATTTCTTTTTCGCCGGTTGTTTCATTGTAGTTTTGAATTGGGGCCTGTTCTTTAAGTACGTGAACCATTTGTGTGCCTTTTCACGTCATCAAGCTGTGGAATGAATTACCCGAAGACATTCGTCGTGCACCGTCTCTTGAGAATTTTAAGAGCCGAATTAAAAAACGTTACTTGGAACAAATAATTATTGTCTGATCTTTAGTTTCCTTCACTTTTATCCTGTGCTGTAGATACTGTTGCTGTCATTTCCTTCGTCTAGTTCTGATTGTAGTTTGCATTATCCTATCTTCCATTAGTTAATGTATTAGTTTATTAATTATTATATATTGTGTATTAGTTTATTTCGAAAATCTTATGCAGATGCATTAATGTATATAATGCTATTGCTTCCAAACATAATATAAAATCTTCTTATACTAAAACATTCTTCGCACAACCCCGTTCATCTGCTTCTCCTTCTTCAAAAGGATACGATGTTGCGGCTCATAGAGCTTTAACAAAGGATAGTAATTTGCCCCGGCTTCTCCAAACGGATGTGCTTTTACCTTAAACAATCAGTCAGATACCTTAGTAACTACTAGTACTTCCTACTATTCCCTAATCTTGCATATCCCATCTCGGTAATGATTCACTTTCATATATACTTGATATTATCAACTCCATTTTAATCACTGGGAATATTCCTCCAGACTGGAAATCCCAAGAACTCATTCCAATATTAAAACGTTACAAAGGCTTATCAAATCCCTCATCATACAGACCAATAACTCTATCTTCCGTACTAATAAATTTGCAGAACACATAATCAAAAATAGGTTAGAATGACATATTAAGTAAAACTCAGTTTGGTTTTAGACGTGGCAGAGGCACTATAGATAGAATAAGTATTTTTATAACGGATATAAGATTAGCTTTTTCTAGTAATAAGTCTGTGGTTGCAGCATAACTCGATATAAATGCCGCTTATGATAATGTTGTTCTAAGTATTTTAAATAAGGAACTTCAAGTTTTAAAAGTCCTGATACTTCTTTTTTTTTGTAAATGTTTTATCTGAGAGTCGTATTAGCGTGTTCTTAGATGATGGCAATGAAGAGTCCAGATTAATATCGAAAGGTCTTCCTCAGGGATCTGTAGTGAGTCCCATACTTTACAATATATACACATATAACTTGGAGCCGTCTCTAAATAATACTGTTAATGTTCGTCAGTATGCTGACGACTTATTACTTTACAAATTGGTCTGTAGAAAAGGCGCGCGCTTCATTGACAGTTTCCTTGCGATTTTGGAAAAGATGGTTGGATCAGAATGGATTAGACTTATATGCTTCCAAAAGTGCAATAGTATTGTTTTTAATAATGCGGTTTCCACTACCAGTCTCAGTTTATTATAATAATATTGAAATTCCCGTAAAAGACAATTCAAAATTTTTAGGTTTAATTTTATATTTAAAATTAAAGAACCTGATTCTTGCAGATCGGCGAATCAAGCAGTGGGAGATAGCCAGAGATGTGGGCATTAGCAAGGAACGAGTTCATGAAATTATTCACAAACATTTGGGCATGTCCAAGGTAGCGCGCGTCGGGTCCCTAGAATGTTGACCTCCTTTGACAAACAAAGGAGAGTAGAATGTTGTCAGGCATTTCTAGACCTGGTCAAAGGTAAAGAAGAAGAGGCTATCTCTCGAATTGTGACCTGTGATGAAACTTGGATTCACCAGTGGGATCCGGAAAGCAAACAAGGGTCAATGCAATGGAAATTTAAAGGAGAAAAGCCGCCAAGGAAGTTCAAGGTTCGGCCGTCGGCTGGAAAACTAATAGCCACCGTATTTTGGGATGTCAAAGGGATTTTGATGATAGATTATTTGCCTAAAAATACAACAATGAATGCTGAATATTATGCAAACTTGCTTGACCAGCTTCGTGAACAAATCAAAGAAAAGAGAGAGGAGACGGAGAGGCAAACTCAGCAAAGGTGTTCTGATTTTACAAGACAATGCTCCTGTACACACAGCCTTAACGGCGAGGTCAGCCCTGAGCAAAAACGGCTTCACAGAAATTAACCATCCACCTTATAGTCCAGATCTGGCTCCCTGTGACTATTTCTTATTCAAAGATTTAAAGAAAAAATTGAGGGGTCGCAGATTTTCGACGGACGAAGAAATGAAAGAGGCTGTGACTGACCATTTTGACGAGCACAATAAAAATTACTATTATAACGGCATGATGTCACTTATTTGTAAATGTCATAAGTGTATTTCACTTGCAGGAAACTATATAGAAAAATAAAAAATAAACTAGCCATCAAAGTCTTTTCTTTCATAGTTAGGTAGATTACTTATCAGCCACCCCTCGTAGCTCTTCCCATTCTCAAGACCAAACGCAAAATAAAACACAGTCCTCAACAATCCTTGAAAAAGATTCGGTTAACTCGCAAGAAAATTCCAACCCTGCTTGTATTAGATACCAGTCATCCAATGCCGCCCCGATTGTGGTGCACGTTCAAAAAAAATATGTCCCGAAATGATAATGTTACTATACACTAGAGATGTAGGTAGGTACCCGGTAGCAGATCTAACTGCCGGGTCGCCGGGTAATCTGCCGGGGTAATAATAAATAAATTACACCAAGATGTTTCGACTAGGTAGAATTCTACGTTTTATTAGAACGCTTAATTGAACAAAAATGTGCAAACTTTTTGTGTACTTTTCGGAATCAAGAACATTGAATTTCGAAGATTTATCAAGTGATCAATGGGAAATATTCGTCGCTATTGAGACTACCAACAGAGACCTCATCAGTATTGCTGAGTGGAGTCGTTCCTTTGGCTTAAAAGTTAATCCAGCCAAAACACAAACCATCATAATTAACCATCACTGGTATATTGCACGAATTAAGTATGACCTGTTACCCCAGATCATGTTTGATGGAACTCCAATTCCTTACAGCCGCAAAGTCAAAAGCCTGGGCGTTATGTTTGATGACTGATTCTTGTGGAATCACCAGGTATCAGAGGTAAGCAGGAAGGTGTTTGCTGCCTACGGGTCTCTTAAGCGACTTAAAAATCTTTTGCCGACCAAAACCAAAATCAGCTTGGCACATTCGCTTCTCCTTCCTAAACTGGATTATGCAGACGCTTGTTATCCTGATTTATCTGTTCATCTATTAAAAAAGCTCGAACGTCTGCAGAATCTCTGTATAAGATTTATATTTGGCCTGCGTAAGTATGACCATGTCTCTTCTTATAGGTCCCAACTTCAACGGCTGCTTATTACACGCAGAAGGGACTGTCACATCCTCTCCCTACTTTACTCCATTCTTTCCCACCCTAACACTCCTCCTTATCGTAAAGATCGCTTTATTTTTCACTCGGCAACCCTGGCCCGCAATTTGCGTGCCAGCTCTAAATTGACACTTAACTCATATTTCATTTATTCATGAATTCATATAGTGTTTACAAGATCTTAAATACTAGAATAGTTCTAATATGAACCCTGGTAGGGTATTGCACATTTTTGTCTTATAATAAAAAATAACAATAATATTTTAAAATCTAATTAATATGTCACGTTTTTAAAAAAAAATATAAAAAAAGGAATCCGAGTTACATAAATAAGAATAGGATAATATTAGTAATTTTCTCAAAATTCAGTATCAAATATAAAATTTTAAAATGATTCTTAGAAATTAGATGACTTAATGTCAGTTTTGCAGCGATTATTGAAATTATTTTAATCTCTATTTATAGAAACAGTGTAATAGCATTTAGTGATTAGGATTTTTTTTAAATTTGAAATTAAATTTGTTATTTCTGACTTCATTTTTTATATCTTCTGGGATCTTATTGTAAATTAATATGGCTCGGTAGAATTGACTTTCTTTAAACATTTCTATTCTCGGTGCTGGTAGTTTTAACTGAGTTGCGCGTCGTGCTCTTGTGTTAAATTTCAATTCATTGAGATGTTTTCTAACATGCCATGCCATCTCGAGTATATATTATATTATATACAGGCGAAGGATAGCATATTTCGTTTGATGAAAAGTGGTTTACAACTCGTTCGGGGTCTGATATTTTTTAAGAATGCGCATACATTTTTTTTGTGTTATAAATATGTCGTTAGAATCTGTACTTTGTCCCCAGAGTGTTACTTCGTATCTAAACCAGCTATACCTACGCATATACGTAATATGTATTTATTGCCGTTGTGTAATTTGTGTTTGTTTTTAATACTGCCAAAGCGTAGATGAATTGTGACATTTTATTTTTGATATATCTATTGTTATTTCTAATAGTTTGAATTCGTTAATTTTCTCGATGTTCAGGGTTCTTGCTACGTAGTCTAAATTGAGTTTTTCTTTCTGGTGGGGTCTAAATTGGTTTTTTTTTTTTTGTGTTTATTTTTAGGTTGTGATTTGTTAGCCATTTTTGGAGTTTTCCGAATGATTCTACTATGTATTTTTGACAGTTTATGTTTTCAGTACATTTGAATAGTAAGGATACGTCATCGGCATATAATACACACGTAGTTTCGATGATGTTAGGCAGTTCATTTATGTAAATCACGAAAAGGATACTGCCCAAAACTGTTCCTTGCGGAATGTAGTTATTTGTGATTTTCACCTCTGACGTCATCATTTCTTTTTCGCCGGTTGTTTCATTGTAGTTTTGAATTGGGGCCTGTTCTTTAAGTACGTGAACCATTTGTGTGCCTTTTCACGTCATCAAGCTGTGGAATGAATTACCCGAAGACATTCGTCGTGCACCGTCTCTTGAGAATTTTAAGAGCCGAATTAAAAAACGTTACTTGGAACAAATAATTATTGTCTGATCTTTAGTTTCCTTCACTTTTATCCTGTGCTGTAGATACTGTTGCTGTCATTTCCTTCGTCTAGTTCTGATTGTAGTTTGCATTATCCTATCTTCCATTAGTTAATGTATTAGTTTATTAATTATTATATATTGTGTATTAGTTTATTTCGAAAATCTTATGCAGATGCATTAATGTATATAATGCTATTGCTTCCAAACATAATATAAAATCTTCTTATACTAAAACATTCTTCGCACAACCCCGTTCATCTGCTTCTCCTTCTTCAAAAGGATACGATGTTGCGGCTCATAGAGCTTTAACAAAGGATAGTAATTTGCCCCGGCTTCTCCAAACGGATGTGCTTTTACCTTAAACAATCAGTCAGATACCTTAGTAACTACTAGTACTTCCTACTATTCCCTAATCTTGCATATCCCATCTCGGTAATGATTCACTTTCATATATACTTGATATTATCAACTCCATTTTAATCACTGGGAATATTCCTCCAGACTGGAAATCCCAAGAAGTCATTCCAATATTAAAACGTTACAAAGGCTTATCAAATCCCTCATCATACAGACCAATAACTCTATCTTCCGTACTAATAAATTTGCAGAACACATAATCAAAAATAGGTTAGAATGACATATTAAGTAAAACTCAGTTTGGTTTTAGACGTGGCAGAGGCACTATAGATAGAATAAGTATTTTTATAACGGATATAAGATTAGCTTTTTCTAGTAATAAGTCTGTGGTTGCAGCATAACTCGATATAAATGCCGCTTATGATAATGTTGTTCTAAGTATTTTAAATAAGGAACTTCAAGTTTTAAAAGTCCTGATACTTCTTTTTTTTTGTAAATGTTTTATCTGAGAGTCGTATTAGCGTGTTCTTAGATGATGGCAATGAAGAGTCCAGATTAATATCGAAAGGTCTTCCTCAGGGATCTGTAGTGAGTCCCATACTTTACAATATATACACATATAACTTGGAGCCGTCTCTAAATAATACTGTTAATGTTCGTCAGTATGCTGACGACTTATTACTTTACAAATTGGTCTGTAGAAAAGGCGCGCGCTTCATTGACAGTTTCCTTGCGATTTTGGAAAAGATGGTTGGATCAGAATGGATTAGACTTATATGCTTCCAAAAGTGCAATAGTATTGTTTTCAATAATGCGGTTTCCACTACCAGTCTCAGTTTATTATAATAATATTGAAATTCCCGTAAAAGACAATTCAAAATTTTTAGGTTTAATTTTATATTTAAAATTAATAGGTACTAATACTCAATTATTATAGGTATTAATACTCTATATTGCGAATATGTTTACGCTAAATCCGAACGTTTGTTGAACATGCTTAGATGTCTGTCTAGGGTCTGGTGGGGTGCTCATATTTTGCATGAGGTTAATATACAATGCCTTGATTCGGAGTGTATTGGATGGGACGTTTTTACTTGAGCCAGATAGTGTTGTCTCTTTTAAAAAATAAACAATATCCAATCAACGGCATTCAGGCTGATAACTGGAGCCATGTAATCTAGCCCAATGAATGCTGTGCAAGTTGAGTGCTGTAAGCCACCATTAGATATCCGTCGTCAATATCAGGTATTTTTTTATTTAGGTCTCTTCAACACTTCAACATGTGCATCATCCTCTTCATTCTAGATTACAAGAACTCTCAGAACTTATTAAAACTTCTAGTTATTGGACACATTAATCTGCTCCATATCTGGTTAACAGTTATCAAAAAATTCTGGCTCTTCAGGCCCCAATCCACTTTTATTTCGTACACACTTTATTTGTACGAGATAGTGTTCGGCGTAACGTTCTTTCCACTGTTATTCTTGTTCTTGCTGCTTTCGGAACTATTCGAAAACGGATACCAAACGGAACTCTCTATCGATAACTATTTACGAACTATCACGGAAACACGGAAATCAAAGAAAGTGTCAATGTTCCTGTTAGGTGTGGAGCAATTTTAAAAGCAAGACGTATAAGAAGGAAGGTCATGATTGATGGCAATTCTGAACTAAAACCTACAGAGACTGTAGTTTTTACTTTTGATGGCCAAACTTTACCTAAACGTGTTTTCTTGTGCTATACCGCCTTGCCAGTCGATTTGTACATATTCCCCACAATTCAGTGTTATAGATGCTGTAGGTATGGCCATGTAAGAGCAAATTGTAGAGCTAAGTCCCCCAGATGCTTTAAATGTGGACAAGAAACCCATGAAGGAAATCAATGCCAGGTTGATGATGATGATATCCACTGCTGTTTATGCAATGGATCTCACATCGCTACTGATAAAAAATGTCTTGAATTTTCAAGACAAAAAGGTAAAAAAGAAACCATGGCAAAATGCTGCTTATCATACGCTGAAGCTTCCAAGCAACATCCGGAAATATCTAGAAAATCTTATGCAGATGCATTACTCTCTACTCAAAACGTTCCAACGACAGTATCAGCTATTCCTCAATACAATGCTATTGCTTCCAAACACAATTTAAAATCTTCTTATACAAAAACATTCTTCTCAAAACCCCGTTCTCCTGCTTCTCCTTCTTCTAAAGGATACGATGTTGCGGCTCATAGAGCTTTAATAAAGGATAGTCATTTTTCCCCGGCTTCTCCAAACGGATGTGCTTTTACTTTAAACAATCAGTCAGATACCTCAGTAATTTCAACAATTGAACAAATTATGACTCTCCTTAAATCGTTGCTTCAATCTTCATCACCGTCCCACGCCGCCTCATCAGTTGATGTAATCACTTCTCAAACTAACAATAATGGATGTCCACTCACAGATAATTCAGTGGAACTGCAAGAGCGCAGTTCATAAAAAACACGAACTTATTTATTTAATCAATTCTTACAAACCTTTTCTCTTGGCTTTGCAAGAGACTTGGTTAAAGCCAGTATCCTTATTTAGGATACCTGGTTACGCCTGCATTAGGGAAGACCGCCATGATGGATATAGCGGTGTAGCCCTATTAATCAAACACACTGTTTCATTTTCACATTTTCCTATTCCAGTACACAGTAATGATTTTTCGATTATAGCTGCTATTATTAAAAACATATGTTTCGTGTCTGTATATATACCACATCCTACAGTTGCTATATATGATGAATTAGGTCAAATACTATCTACTCTTCCTAAGCCTTATATCATTCTTGGAGATTTCAATGCTCAGCGTCCGTCATGGGGAAGCACAACTGATAATCATTATGGTTCCGTGGTGCTTGACTTAATAGATTCTCACAATATTTGTGTTCTTAATACTGGCTCAATAACTCGCAGGACATCTCCCGATGAAGGAGATAGTGCTCCAGATCTTTCACTATGTTCACCCCGGCTAGCAGCAACTTTAACGTGGCAGACATTACCGTCTACCCATGGCAGTGACCACTACCCAATTTTAATGACACTTCCTTTTTCTACTAAGCCTGCTGAAAAACGACCCCCGCGATTGCGATATAAACTAATTAATGCAGATTGGGACAAATTTAACAAACAAATTGAGCGTAGAATCTCATCACTACCTAGAGTTAGCCAAGGAACTGAATCTTTGTGCGCATCTGATTTGGCTAAGATCATCACTGATACAGCCGATGATCTTTTTCCAACTAAACGTTGGGGAACAGATTATATCCCTTCTCCGCCTTGGTGGGATACCGAATGTTCAGAGGCAGTTAGAAAAAGAAAAGAGATGGAGCGGATATATAATGAGTGCGGTTCTATTGCTAACTTCAACTCATTAACCGAAATGATAACAAATAACAGCAGATTGTTTAAAAAGAAAAAATTTGATAGTTGGAGGTCCTTCTGTTTATCTTTGTCCCCTGATGTTGCTCCTACAGAGGTTTGGAAAAATATTCGCAGATTTAGGTCCGCATTCAAGGAATCATCATCACGTTCTTTTCCAGCAATTTTGGCTAATGGCTTCTTGAATAGTTTGGCCCCACCCTCAGTCTCGGAAAATATAATATTACCCTCTCCATCTTCATCTATATCTGTTTACACGGACAATAGTCTCGATAGACCATTTTCTTTAGTAGAATTAAAGGGAGTTTTATCCAAAGTCAAAGACTCAGCCCCAGGCGTGGATGGAATTCCCTACTCTTTCATCTCCCATCTCGGTAATGATTCACTTTCATATTTACTTGATATTATCAACTCTATTTTAATCACTGGGAATATTCCTCCTGACTGGAAATCTCAAGAAGTCATTCCAATATTAAAACCTCACAAAGACTCATCAGATCCCTCATCATATAGACCAATAGCTCTATCTTCCGTACTAATGAAAATTGCAGAACACATAATCAAAAATAGGTTAGAATGGTTCATTGAGTCCAAGGATATATTAAGTAAAACTCAGTTTGGTTTTAGACGTGGCAGAGGCACTATAGATATTATAAGTATTTTTATAACGGATATTAGATTAGCTTTTTCTAGTAATAAGTCTGTGGTTGCAGCATTCCTCGATATAAATGCCGCTTATGATAATGTTGTTCTAAGTATTTTAAATGAGAAACTTCAAGTTTTAAAAGTCCCTATACTTCTTTCTAATTTTATAATGAATATTTTATCTGAGAGGCGCATTAGCGTATTCTTAGATGATGGCAATGAAGAGTCCAGATTAATATCGAAAGGTCTTCCTCAGGGGTCTGTATTGAGTCCCATACTTTACAATATATACACATATGACTTGGAGCCGTCTCTAAATAATACTGTTAATGTTCTTCAGTATGCTGACGACTTATTACTTTACTCTACAAATCGCTCTGTAGAAAAAGCGAGCGCTTCATTGACAGTTTCCTTGCAATTTTTGAAAAGATGGTTGGATCAGAATGGATTAGACTTATCTGCTTCCAAAAGTGCAATAGTGTTGTTTTCAAGAATGCGGCTTCCACCATCAGTCTCAGTTTATTTCAATAATATTGAAATACCCGTAAAAGAAAATTTAAAATTTTTAGGTGTAATTCTAGACTCAAAATTAACAGGTACTCCACATTGCGAATATGTTTACGCTAAATGCGAACGTTTGTTAAACATGCTTAGATGCCTGTCTGGGGTCTGGTGGGGTGCTCACCCATTTTGCATGAGGTTAATATACAATTCCTTGATTCGCAGTGTATTGGATTATGGAACGTTTTTACTTGAGCCAGGTAGTGTAGTATCTTTTAAAAAATTAAACAATATCCAATCAAAGGCATTGAGGTTGATAACTGGAGCCATGAAATCTAGCCCAATTAATGCTCTGCAAGTTGAATGCTGTGAGCCACCATTACAGATCCGTCGTCAATATCTATCAGATAAACTCAAGTCTCTTCAACATTTGCACCATCCTCTTCATTCTAAATTGCAGGAACTTTTGGAACTTATTAATACTTCTAATTATTGGACACATAAGTCTGCTCCATGTCTGGTTAACAGTTATCAAAAATTTCTGGCTCTTCAGGCCCCAACCCATTTTACTCCTCATTATCCTTTATTTTGTAGCTCTTTTGAAGCATTGATTTGTGAACCTAATGTAGTTCTTAATTTAGGCTTGATTAAAGAAGACCCAAATAATAATGCAAATTTCAACTTAGTGCGGGATAGAGATTGGGAAGGTTTTCATAACATATTTACAGATGCCTCCAAACATACTTTAACCGGTCCGGTTGGTATTGGAATTTACCATTCCCAGTATAATATATTTCAACAAGTTAAGCTCCCACCTGAAACATCCGTATTTACGGGTGAGTGTTTTGGTTTGTATAAGGCTGTTGAATATATTGATTTAGCTAAACTTAGAAATACGATAATTTTTACAGATTCTATGAGCGCCTTGCAGGCATTGGTTAAATTTCCTTTTAATTGTAAAACTGTATATCCAATAATAATTGATATAAGAAAGCTCTTGTACAAATGCACCCTGCAAAACTGTAAAGTATCTTTTGCTTGGATACCGGGTCATGGCGGTGTTTCTGGTAATATAAAGGCGGATCACTTAGCCAATGATGCGGTTATGTGTGGAGATATTTTTCCCTATAAAAATTACAGCCATGATTTGGTGTCTTTATCTGCATGTGATCTTTTGGAGACCTGGAATCGGATGTGGTTAGAGAGTTCCCAAACAAAAGGCAGATCTTATTCGCAAATTCAAAGTTCCATTTTGCGCAAACCTTGGTTTCGTAATGTTCAGCTTGGTAAACAATCTACTAGCATCATTATTCGCATGCGTCTGGGCCATGTCTGTACGCCAAAACATTTGCATAAATTTAATATTGTTAATAATGATTTGTGTGAATGTGGGGAGGTGGGGGATCTTAATCATTTCTTCTTTTCCTGTCCCAATTACAATAGATTATATTTCATTAATAATTTACTGACATACAATATTCCTTTTCCTACTTCTATTCATATACTTCTAGCATCTAATGATCATTTTATTTATAAATTAATATCTTCCTTTATTACTTTGAATAATTTACGTATTTGAATATTTTTATTTCTGTTTCTAACTGATCCTATATAGATTTTCTAATTTCCGTTAATACCTTTTGATATGTAATCGTTTCCTAAGTTTTGTTCGTGGCAATGCGCAAACCGCGTCATGCCAAAAAAAAAAAAAAATCTGTACTGATTGATTGAATTTATGTTGTTGACGTGACGTTGTACGAATTCCAGCTTCCTTCCAGCTGATTGTATTTTAGACTCTTTTATTTATTGTGTAATGCTAGAATTTTGGACTTTAATATAATGTCGAGCAATAAAAAGTAAGTGTGTTATTTTGTTATATTTCATAAACCTACGATTTGAAACCTAACCTAACTTTTTAATTTCTTTGCCTAGATATGGCCTAATATTGCCTGGTGCTGCTATACCTCAAACTACGGCGTTCCAAGCGTCTCGTAATGTGTTTGGGGATGATTCCGAATCAGATGATGACGCAACCAAGAAGCCGGGTTTATTACGTCCCAGCCAAAATGTAAACAGACAGGTGTGATTTTTTATTTATCTTAACACTACTATTAATTACTTAAGATCTTCCCTATCGGAATTCCTATATAAATTAAATATATAATATTACTTTTTTGTTTAAGGCCAAAATAGAACAAGAGAAAGCGATTCAAGAAGATCCAACGGTTTATCAGTATGATGAGATTTATGATTCTATGACCACACAGAAGGAGCAAAAGAAAAGTAAAAATAAAGAAGAAAATAAGCCCCGGTATATAGAAAACCTTTTAAAAACTGCTACTAAAAGAAAAATTGAGAATGAACGCCGAATAGAGAGACAGGTACTATCAAGTTAAGTTATGTATAAAACTAGTAAGATGTTTATTTTTAGTAAGCTAATCTATCTTAATTTATTTGGTATTTGCTTCTATAGATATTTTTTAAAGTAATAGTTATGTACTACAGGTAACAAAAATATAAATCTTCAAAAACAAATTGAATTACAGATACAAAAAGAGAGGGAAAAGGAAGGTGATGAGTTTGCTGATAAAGAGGTGTTTGTTACTTCTGCATATAAAAAGAAGTTAGAGGAAATGAAACTTGAAGAAGAGAAGGATAAGAGAGAAGAATACTTAGAGAGCATTGGAGATGTCACTAAGCAAAGGGATTTAGGTATTTTTTGTTTATGTTTACTATGAAATTATTCTGATAAAAGAAATATAAAAATATCTAATGTACTACAACTTTGTTTCAGGTGGTTTTTATAGACATTTGTATGAGCAAAAGTTAGGATCGGACAAACAGACTGGAGACAGTAAACTATCACTCCCAGAGGAAAGACCAAAAGACAGTGATGCTAGCACAACACCCGAGAGGCCACAGCTAGATGCTTTTAAGAAGAAACACACCGAAAAAATTGAGACTTTAAAGAAAACAACTGAAAGTTCAGCAAAAAGAAACTATAGAAAAAGAAAATCTTCATCTGAAGTTAACAAACACTTGTCTGAAGGGGAAATTGATGAATCAGGTGATGAAATTAATAGAATGAATCTTGAGGATATAAGAGATGCAAAAAGAACCAAGAAAAATGAAGAAAACATTGATGCAGACTCAGATTTCTCTGTAAATGATCCAAGTGAAGACGAAAGTGTACCAGAACCAGGTGATAAAAATATTCTGGATAAGAAAACTGAAGTTGAAGAACCTGCTAAGAATGCTGATAAATCTAAAACATCTAAGAAAAAAGATAAGGACAAGAAGGAAGATATTAAATCAGAGGAAAAAGAAGCGACTCCTGAACCACCACCTAAACCTAAAATTGACATTTGGAAGAAGAGGACTGAGGGTGAAGTATTTGAGCAGGCTTTGCAAAGATACTATGAAAGAAAAGCAGCTAGGGGCTCTTAAATAAATGTTCATGTTAGTTCTTAAGTTTAATGTTTGATAATGATAATAAATCTTATAACATATTGAATCTTAATAATTTTAGTCCTAATCACTATAAACTAGTAGTGCGCCTTGCAGTGTACTGAAACAAAAAAATATATATAATCATAGCAGCACGTATTTCTTATTTGGCAGTAGTTAGGTGACAGGTAAAAAAATTACCTATGAACTCCGAGACAGGGTCATTATCGCCTTCAGCTCTCATGGTGCCTGTAATCTCCTCATTTTCTACCATGGGCAGCACCAACTGAACGAACTCGGAGGTATACGGCGGTGCTATTGCGTCCAGTACCTGAGAAAAAACATTTTCTTTTACGGAGCCTGTTTTATTTACATTGACATCTTTAAATGAATAGAGGAATGTACATTTAATGTAGATTTACCTCTGTAATGAAGTATCTAATGAGTGAAATGTCGGTGTCTCCGCGTTGCCAGCATTGCTTGACGTATCGTAAGACGGGAACCACGCATCCGCGGCTCAGTAGATTTACCATACGATCTAAGAGCATTTTCCTTAGCTCTAACTGTAATACAAAAGAATATGTTACTACATGATTGAGAGCCCGATAGTGTAGTGGATAGGACCGCTGCCTACTGAGCGGGAGGGAGGTCGTGGTTCGAATCCCACTGTGTACCAATGTGTTTTTCGGTTTTCGAATTTCATATGTACGTTTATTCGCCGCTTTTACCGTGCTTCGGAAGGCACGTTAAGTCATTGATCCCGGTTAATATGGTTTAATACCGTACCGTAGATATTAGTCGTGTCGATGCCATGTCAGAGGCCAGTGCTAAGCATTGGCGGCTTGAAAACTCTGTCCTAATCTAAGATTGGGTCTGGTTTCCCTTCTGGGTTGCGGAGGTCAGATGGCAGTCGCTCTGTGTAAAATCCAGTATCCTTGTTCAATCACCTAGATTAGGTAGGGAGATTCAAAGTAGAACTGAGTACTTATCTATGCAGATATTTTTAATACAAGCGCAACATATACAACACCTCACCAGTTTACCTGAACTAGAATTTCCAGTTCATCTTGTGGTGACTCAAATAATTGAATTAGGAGTTTTAATAGCCTGTGATGAAGCAACTGGTGGCAAGAGGCCACTTCGTCCAGCAATGCCAGATGCACAGGGCAATGTTCTGTGCACAATTTGAAGTAGGAAGGCTCGGTGACCACACATTCCACCCATACTAGGACTCCCATGCCGACGACAGGAAATCTAAATAAAAAAATATTGAGAATTATGTTATCCCTTAATAATAATATCGAAATAAACAGTTGTATTAAAAAAAATTACCTGATACAATGATATAATGCTGCTAGTTCTGCAATAAGTTCGCTTGAACTGGCTGAACTATTACAAACAGTGTGGACTTTTTCTATAGCTTGTACAGTGGACTTCAGTTCGTCCTTAATTGGTTTACCAGGTGTCGCGCTTTCACATACGCTAGCCGCGTAAGCTAGCAAATACATGTACTTCGATTTGTGTTCTGGATTTAATCTGCTTCCAATTTTGAATAGGGCATCGATAAGCAGTTCTGAAAGCAACATGTGATGTTAGAAACTGAGTATCAGTGAACAAAGTACTCCATAGGAACCATTTTACCAAAAGGAACTTAGCAACGTGTTCTGTAGCTGTCCCGTTTGAATAGATTGATGGGGAGCTTTATAATCGCAATACAAATACAATAAAGCCGTGATTCCAGCACACCAAAACAAACCCCCTGCAGGGCAGACAGGGGAAGAGTTTCTCAAACATTTCCCTTCCTCTCTCTGCCCGCGGTGGTATGTTTCGTGTAATCTTTGTGAGCAAGAATCACGGCTTAATGCATAGTTACCTAAGAACTCCCACCTCCTCCCATGGTCCTACCGACCTCTCGGTCATCAGGACCGTGTCAGACCGAAACAACGGGACGTACAGGGGACTTACAAAGCATACGCTAAAGCACTACCTGAATTCTCTATCCCTACAAGTTACCTAAGAACTGCGGTATTCTGATGAGATGTACCGGCGGCGGCTCTGGCTGCGTGTATGCGCGGAACAGCACGGTGATGTCGGCGGGGTTGAGCGCGCCGCGCGACAGCATGGCGGCCAGCGCCGTGCGCGCGTTGCGCCAGGACTCGCCCGGAGTCAGCGCCAGCGTTATCGGGGTCACGTCGTGACCGCTGCAACATGCAACAAGAACAACGTGACCATGAAGAAGATGTGCTATGCTAAGTATTTATAAAAACCCAACCAAGAATAAAATTATTTTTTCAGAGCATGATTACAGGGACAATACAGATTATATGATTATACTACTGTGTCAAACATTTCATTTTAAATTATTATTTTACCGTGATTTTACCTTTGCTGGGCGCATCGCGTAATTTCTTGGCTTAGTCTCTTCATAATAGCACCACCTCTTGGTTCTTGTGCCAGGATATGCACAATCACTTGACTGTACACATATGTATGAGCACCATGACAGACCATTTTCTAGAGAGAATAAAAAAAAATAGATAGGTATAGAAAATGTAAGGTATTTACAAAATTTTCTTCACAGTATAGGTGAATACTTACTGCACATTCATTTACACTGGTTTGCCAGTCATCAGAGCTTTGTAAGAAACCAACAATAGCGCTTTTGAGCACTCTGGAAAATACTTCAATTTGTTGAGCTGCTGTAGAAATGCTGGTGATCTCTCCTTGGAATCCAGCATCTGATATTAACTGCATCAAACAAATATTTTAGTATTCACATAATAAAACACAGGTAAAACAAAATGTATTTTTTTTCAGCTGCTTTGGAATAAAAATTAAATTACCTTAATAGTGAAGTTGAGCATGAGACAGTCAGGATATTCTTCAGCTAGTCGGTAGATAAGAGATCTCCATGTAGGGTGCTCAATCATTTCAGTAAGCCAAGCTGGGGTCTGAAAGATAAAATGGAGAATTTATAGTAAGCTGTTTATGGTAGGCAGTTAAATAACTCTGTCACAAAAAATAATTTTCAAAACATGTTATTATTATTATTAACAGCCTGAGGTGTCCAACTGCAGGGCAAAGGCCTCCCTCCCCTTCTTCCATTTCTCCTGTCTTGAGCCTCTTCCAACCAGTTTCGGGCGTGTGCGTTTAGCTCGCATTGCCATCTTTTTCTGGGACGACCTCGTGCCCGTCTCGCGTTAAGAGGGACCCAATGTGTAGTTCTTTTTGCCCAAAGTGCGTCCGGCATCCTAGCAATATGTCCAGCCCAATCCCACTTAAGGAAAGCTGCCTTCTGACCTACGTCTACGATTTTTGTACGGGATCTCAGCGTCGTATTCCTTACTTGGTCGATCAATCTGATCCCGAGTATGCTGCGTTCCATACTTCTTTGACAAACCTTGAGTTTGGATTTTTTGATGTCAGTCAAAGACCAAGTTTGAGCTCCGTAGGTAAGGATGGGAAGATTGCACATGTCCATGAGTTTTCGCTTTAATGTGATTGGCAGATTGCCCTTCATGAGATCTTTCATGGACCAATAACTTTTCCAGGCGTTTTCGACCCGTCTTTCGACTTCTTTGTCTTGTCGTGTCTGGAAAGAGACTATTTGGCCCAAGTATATGTACTCATTGACATATGCAATTCTCCGCCCATCCACTTCTCTACCCTATGCTCAGCTCTGTTTGCCATAATCTTGGTTTTTGTCATATTCATCTTCAATCCAACCTCAAGGCTTGCTTTGCTAAGGTCTTGAACCATTTCTTGTAGGCCAGAAGCTGTTGATGAAAACAAGACAATGTCGTCTGCGACGGGAAGGTTTGTAGGTTTTATTATATTATCTAGTTCTTTTTTTTTTCACAATCTCACTTCCCCATCTGAATGAAATATTGCATTTTCCTCTCTCTTATAGCATATTATATTATTTTATTATATTATAATTGTACTTATGTATTAGTCTATTGTACCAATTCATATTTATGTAACTAGTAAGTACTTTGTCTATGTATTCTATTTAAATTTATAACAATAGTAACTGCACTACCCCGCATAATATTAAAAAAACTACTCCTTTACCCAAAGTTTGCTTGGCAGAAATTGCTACCCTAGCAATAAGGCCGCCTAATTGTACTCTGTTTGTTTTGCAATGTTTGGGATTTTAAGCAATTATTAATGACTTATTTGCCTCTAAGGCCACTTGAACCAATTTTGTGTTGTGCTGTCTTAAGTCTTTCCTAATACTTCGTTTAACTTTTTATCTATTGACCTGCATTGGTCACTATTTGTGTCTTTTTTGTGCTCCTGTCTATTGTCAATTAACTTCAGTGTAACATTAGAAAGTATGTCATTGTATTGCTGTTGAACATTATCTAAATCTACTTCTTTTAAATTGTCAAAACTATTTTTAATTTGAAACGATCTGTGGCAAACGGGCATACCAACACTTTAATTAAATGAGCCAATATTTTTAAAATATGTTGCACTTTACTCTGACATCTCCAGAAGACAGGTGATTCAAATTCAAATATAATTTATTCACTAGATAATACTACTTACTTCTCCCTCTTCAGTAAAAATAGTATCTGCCTTTTTTGGGTCAAAGGTTTTCAAAATCATATCCTTCAAATGGTTCTCAACCATAGCTTGTACTTCTGTTACTTTGACACCTGAAAAGTTTAAAAGAGTCATTGCATTAACCAATGTAACAAGTATATTGCGATAAGCAATGTAACAAGGATATTCCACATGAAAAGGTGCCATATGGAGGACTTTTGAATAGCCGCATAACTAAAAACTCCATAAGGTACCTTTGCATGTGGAGCGTCACTTATGTTTATTTTTGTTTGGTTTAAATCCGCACCTGCAAGTATGAGCCACTCTGCCAATAAATTTGCCATCTGAGCTACAGCACTGTAGTTTATCGACAACTGTTCTATAACCTGCTCGGGGTTGCCTCCGGCTTGGAAATACCGCTTTAGTTGACCGAAGATTCCTGGCTCCATGATGTAGTCAGGTGTTTTGAATTTCTCAAGGCATTCTTGTAGCACTTCCTCCGGATTTTCAATAACATCTTCGGCACCCTCATCCTAACAAATACATAAGTTTAAGTCAGTTAAGTACAAATATAAGCTACAAGTATGAGACGTAAATTTGCTTACGGATTTTCGTACCTCATACTGACTGTGATTCGTTCCTTCCCAACCTCTTTCTTCCTCGTATTGGCTCGGCATTTTGGTGAATACCTAAGCTTACCCGTTTTACAACATGTAACGCAATAGGTTGCTTATTTCTTTATAATATAATTGAGTAAGCTCGCTTGCATTTGCAACAACATGGCATCAAATCAACAAAACATAGCGTCCGAGTGACATTGACGTTTAATCAATCAGTTGATTGATTAACTTGGAGCGGCAAAGTAAACACAGCATATACATCCATGTTGTTTTATAAAATATTCTCTTCTCCTAGTATCAGTTAAGGGTTTTTAAAATATTATCCAAATTGATACGGTCTGTATGTTTTAAATGTGTTCAAGTTACATTTAGTAGAAGATTTAATTGGGAAATAATAAAATAACCGGTATCAAGCCCGACCCGTTTGACGTTAATTTTCTTCGTAAATGCACCTTTACACTCGACAACGACACCACAGTAAATATAATAGTACTACATACGACACGCGACGCATACGACTACGCTTTGAATGAATGCGATAAAAAAAGGAACTAATGCCGCCATCTTGAGTTTTGACAGTTCTCCTCTTACTGCAGCGCCCATTGTACTGAACACGCCATACTGAACACGTTCATTGCGAATCTCGTAGTACTGTAGCAAATTCGTAGACTTTCGTCTGTGCTTTCGTAGAGTTTCGAGGCAATGGCATGGCATTATGATGTCGGACAGCGACTTGACGCTCGAACTTGATGTGATGAGTCGAGATTCGATCGTATTGTACTGATCTTAATTACGATTCAAGTGTGAACATTAATTACAACATTTTCTAAATACCTCAATCCATGCTCACTACTAATATTAAGTTTACTTCTTACAAGTTTACAACCCACCCACCCTGTACAACCTCACTGCTACCTCGTTTAGGCATATAAAAATTAAACGCTGTATTTTGAAGACTAATTTTAGTTTATTTCAATATGTTTTGTTAACATTTTAAATGTACAACTAAGAATAATACGAAAACAAAATAACAATACATAGAAGCAATAACATAACAATCCATAAAAAATAAGTAGATAAGAATCACAAAACAAATTCTAAAATATTTATTTGTATACTTTGATCGATAAGTCCCATGTAATAGCTTTAGTACCTATAATAGATAGACCTATAAAATCTAATTATTAAGTTGATAATACTTTCGAATGGAATAATTTTAAAATTTGTAAATTGTGTTTCATTAATAATCTCTTACAATAAACTAATGATTTAAACCGAAAGCAACTAGCTCAATATTTAATCCCATCAAGATAACTTTAACTTTTATTTTATAAAATTATGGAGAGTTTGGGACGGGAACCACACGCAATGATTCTGGAACGCACCAAAATAATTTACAAATGAATACCTACATCTTACTTAAGTTAGTTTACAGGACATGCCGGACTAACCTATCAAAATTGGTCCAAAAAAGCGGTAGGTTGATATTACAAATGAAAATGATATCGGATGTAAATACTAGAAGCTTTTCAAAAGTTTCTGCCCAAATTCGAACTGAGATATTTCAATTTGGTGTTTTTATTATATTTATATCAGATTAGAATTTGATAGAAAAAATATTTGGTCTTATCAATACAGGACTCTATAAATAATAGAGGATTAATTTCACATAAAAGACATCAACGGCGTCATTAAATACGTTGATATCTTTTGTTATGTTTCGGTACTGTGGAATACTTGGTCGGATTAACAGATTTTTTCCACCTTTTTAAAAAAAATGGCTTGTATGTGTAATAAATGTAATAATCAAGATACCTGTGTTCGAGTTTGGAAAGAAATAAAGATACACTTCAGTTTTAGTGGTCTACGAAACTACTGAGGAAAAGGAAATATTATTATTTTTAAGAAATACGAATTATACTAAATAATTTATGTTATAAGTTATGACCAATTTATTAAAATATTTGTATGTTTACGTTTTGAACGCAATGATTTGGAAAAGGTTGTAGTTGAGGTGTTTTCAAGCTTTTATTTTCCTCAGGCACATCAAAACTTTGCAAATAAAGTAGGGCATGCAATGTTTGTAGCCTATAATTTATACTTAAAGTACTATATTAATTTAGGTGAGGATCGCTTTTCTTTGCATAGTTCGGAAAGTTACCGCGACATTAAAGCATCCTTATCATGGACTCGTACGGTTTGACGAAACTGGCAAAAGCCTTACATTTTGCTTATGGGCATATAAAATTGACGTGGTCATTAAAATACTATTTAATTATAACATTCTAATTGTTAGGCAAATAGTAGGTCCCATCGACTATGTGGTTAGGTCCATCTTCGGTACCTATAATACGTAGTTATTCAGTAAAATGTATTTTTATTGCACAGTTTAGTTTGAAATAATGTGGGTTTAAGTGTTGTATTGGATAAAATATAAATACATACAGTTATACATATCATAGCATAGTGTTTAGTAAAGATAATTATAGTACCTTATAGTAATATTTCGAACGTCAGGCAAATATTTACCCTGCTTTTATTTAGAAACGTGTCCAAAATTTTAAAAATTGGTTCAAGAATAGGAATTTCTAGTAAAATAAATTGTTTTCTAGCAATAAGGGTATTGTACTGGTTTCCATAGGCAGTAAACTACTTTCAATAGTAAGACAAGTTAAGGGTAAGTTTAGGAATCGTTAGAATACAATTAGTTTGATAAATGCAGATAACATAACGCATTTTAACAGAAGATCTATCACAGTTCCTTTGTATTGATTGTCTTTCGTTCCCTTTGTAAGGAAAATATTAATGAAATTATAGCATAAGGATCCCACTTTTAAAAAGGTAGACTTTTCAATAAAACTTGCCTTAGGCAAGTAGAATTAATTTAATATCTAGTATATTTGCATATTCGCTGTGATTGTTTGATGCAGGTGCTAAAACCCCTGTCCGATCTTTAAATTATGGTACTAATAATACAGTAAGCCGCAAGAAGACGCAAAATTTTCATTTGCGCATTGAATTCACATTTTTAATATTTCACGCTCATTCACTCGTGTCCAGATCGGAAAGGGATTCACACAACCAATAATTACTCAATTACTTATAATATATTTACAACTTATGTCGTTACATAATTTAATAAATTAGAAGCCTCTATCTAATTATTGGTAACTCTCTTTGAAAAGCAAAGTGTAATGAATAAATTAAGCGTAAATATTACCATAACTACGTTATTCATAACGCGTCTACTTCGAGTCTTTAGGATTTTATTTAAAATATGGTTGAATCGATGATTGCTGATACATAACCACAATGATTACTCGTTGTACATTTTGTATTTTGGAATCGCACAGTTCACATTTCTTTCATTACGCCTAATAAATCCTTCTATACTAACTTATGATTGCTTTTTACATTGTATACGCACCTATCTAATCGAAACGTGAACGGGTGGACAACACTTCTTATGCGTTTGAGTTTATCGAGTTGTGCGAGTATTTATCGAAAGTCACCGTGATGGATTTTAAGGGAGAGTGGACAATGTTTGGCATCGACGCGTAGCAGTGGAGGCGTTCAGACGTCGGGCCTGAGCAGGTGCAGGTCGACGGAGACGTCGCGGCGCTGCGCGCGGCCGACGCGCGGCTGGCTGGCGTGCGCGGCCTCGCCCAACAGCGCCGCGTCCTCGGCCAGCGAGTCAGCGTCGGCGGACGCGTAGCCGCGCTCCTCGGCGCAGTCGGCGTCGCCCTCGCACCACGAGGCGGAGGCCGAGCTGCCGCCGGACGGCGAGCCGCCGCCCCCGGCCGCCTCCACCTCAACCGAACAGCTCGCACATACATCTGTAAAGTACCAATAATTAACTGGCTTTGCTAATCGGTTCTCTAATGTACTACCGTTCCACTCGTTACTCTTTGTAATGAGCTCAACAGCATGCTACGCGGTGCTACGCTTTTACACCCACTCTACACGCAGGCAGGGTGTGGCTTCGATTATTAGATAAAATCTCACCTTATCGACTGGTCATTAGCCTTATTCATTTAAACGATGGTAAATACGTGTAGGTAGGTGCCTCGTTCGTTTGGGTGTAATTTTGTAATCGCTTTGACTCGTATAGATATATATTAAAGGGTAATAGTAATAGGATCAAAAAATGACTTATATATATCGACTACTGTATTCTACACCACATAAACATGCTAGAACTGATGAAAATGTTACAAGTGAGAAGAAAGGCAAAACAAACAAAACCATTGCATAGTAACTAGGGATCCTTTCCGCCCCATATTTTGATAGCGGATGTAAAACTTTAATATCGTTTGCAACTCGCAGTACCCGTAACTCTCTGAATCTAAGTTTCGTAAGTTATCCTTAATGTTAACTATGAAAGTTTGGTATGTTTATATTTTGTGTACTTGGGTAAAATATCTAAAAAGTAAGTAGGTAGGTAGGTATAGCTACGATATCGATAAAATATTTGGAGAGGATAAAATATGACAAAATATAAAACAGAGATACAGACAAGAGGAAGATAATGGAAAGATAAATTATGTAGATGAGGTATGTGGATCAAGATGCAACACCATTGTCGGGGGCGAGGAGGCAAGGGGAGAGGGGGGGCACGGACACATATAGGCATTCCACACATCGAAACGGGAGGGTTGGGACTCACGCCGCCGATGCCGATCGAATAGATTGCGGCTCTCCCAAGGTGCCGGTCAGAGAGAAGTCGACGACGAATAGTCTTCATAAGATGCTGCAATTTTGTAATATTCGCATATTTATACCTATGGCAATGACGTTCAAATGGTTAAATTAGCATCTGATCGTGTCAAGTATTGTGTTCTGCTTGAAAGTGACAGTTAATTGTTAAGCTCCTTACACCACATTCAATTAAAGCAATTATAAATTAGTAGGTAGGTATCAGTTACATTAATTACACAGTTTAGTAAGTATCGTGATCTTTGTTGCAAATCACGGGACGTGGATACTGACCCGAGCTGTCGGTGACTAATCGAGGAGGCGTGTCCTCGCGGTCGGTCGGTACTACTATCACTACTTCATCATCCCTCGGCGAGTCACCGTTTCTACTTGACGATGTTCTGAAACGAAGTTCCCTTTAAAAGTACATGCAGGTAAATATTTCAATGCGTGCCACACAGGAGTCGGGTAGGTGCAAAACTTACTTGACTATGACTTTTTTCCGCATGAACCTGGTGCCGAGGTCGGAGTAGCCCCGGTTCATGGGTCGCTTGTGCGGCGCGGGCAGCGCGTGCGCGAGCGCAGAGTGCGCGGGCGCGGGCGCGGCGGCGGCCGGCTCGAACGTGCGCGTCACGGGCGAGTTGGGCTCCGACAGCTGCTGCTTGTCCCCCACCTGCAGCTGCCCGCGCAGCGCCAGCGCATTCGACCCTTCCCCTCCACCACTAGCTCCTCCACTGTTATCTATCCTCCTTCGTTGTACTCTTCTATCTTCTTCGTACAATTCTAATAAATGATCCAACTTACTTTCTATATCATCTACCTGAAATTAATTAGAAATGACGTCAAGATTTGCATCGATTGAATATTCATAAACACTAATGAAGAAACCCACTTACTTGTCTTTCAATTTTAACTACTCTGGAAGCGAGGCTGATTTTAGATGCATAGACGTCTTTGGCTTTCGATCCTTGCTTACCGAGTATTTGATCTAACCTGTGAGTTATAACGCAAATTATGAATTGATAGAAATTACTTTAGAAATAAGCTAAACCACAGACATGAATTTAATTTACTTAGCAAAATAAACAATACACAGCTCTAGGACATTCAATTTACAACACTGTGTTTATAACACAAAAGCGCTTTCAAAAACAGAGACCTGAAATAATGGCATTAGATTTGAATGAATGATAGGCCGATTATAAAATGACGATTAGTGTCTGTTATTCATTGATGAGAAAATATCTCTCTGATACTTTAGTATGAAACCAACTGCAAAGCTAATTGTAACATGCTGCATCAGAGGTGAGCCTTGTTGCTGAGGACGCACTGATAACTTCTCACTTCTCTGGCAAACGCGCGGTTTCCTCTAATTAAGTACTCCCAGCGCGAACACCCGCCATCTCATCAGGGTATAGAATAGCAACACACTTGTTTTCGTAGCGCCTTTGTGTTGTACACTAATTGTTTTGAAAGTTATAAGCGCACAATCACGTGACAACAATAGCCGCCTAATCTGTTTGCTTTGTTATTCTAAGTAAGTACATGATTGTAAGCTATTTGCATATTTTACGACACAGACAATGAAATATATATAAATATTTAAATAAATCTCTACTATTTACAAAATAGATCATCAATTAAGTAAAAAAAAAAAAACTTATATCGCTACTTGACTAGGTACCATGCACACAATACAATAAGTTAGTACAAGTCCAGTTTGCACAGACTTACTCGTGCGTCAAATGCTAAAAGCGTGTCATAGATATTTTAATAATATATACTTAGACGATGGAAGAAAGCGATGATTTGATGAAATATGAGACCTTACAATAACATTTATTATACCATTATTCGATGAAAAAAAAACGTATTCAGTGATAACTGCAATTCCGCGTTCAAGTGACCTTATATCAAACTATAGAGATTTATTATTGTACACATGCCTATTTGGCACACTTCCCGAAATCCCTGACAATAAAACAATGTTATCAAGCCAGTTAATATACTTACATAAGATATATTCAAAGCAAGTATCTAATAACTTACATAGGGTGTTACGGAAACGCTCTGAATTGCGTTTGCGAGGATCGTTCATGAACACTTTCCGACGGCATTACCTTCGAGCTGTATTCTGATTAGATTGAAAAAAAAGCTCGGGAAAAATATAAGATGTAAACGTTATACAGTTATTGAAAAAATGTTTCCTTCCCGGTGGTACGACAACGATATTAGGTATGTTTGCTTCCTTTCGATACCACTTGAGATGGTGTGTATCGCGAGTGCTTATAGATGATCGGTTCGTATCGGGCCATGGGAGTGGCAGGTCGTTGGTCGCGTGGTGCCTGCGCGGGATGGCGGTGAATGAAGCAGCTGGCGAGGGCTGCGCGGTGCTGTCCAGCCCTCCCCCCCTCCTCACCTGTACTGCAGGTTCTTGGTTCGGTTAAGCAGGTCGGCGTGCCCCGAGGAGTACTGTTCTATCACGTCTTTCACGTCGTACGGTTTCAACGCTTCTCTAAATCTCTTCCGTGCGACAAAGTACTTGAGCTACACGGAAATAAAACAAATCCTGATGGCCAACTTATACAGTAAACATATTTTGATAAAAAAGAATCTAAGTAACTTGTAAGGTGAAAAGGTATTTTAAGAGAAATGCTAATGTTAATAGAGTACTGTTTTATGTCTAAGATGGATAGTTATATTTGAATATTAGTAAGATATAGGTAGTTTGCTGATACCGTGAGCGTTAGTAAAGATTCTAGTATCGCATGCTGTTACGCCTAATTAGGACAGGTGATTGAGTTTTTGGCAATGAACGGACAGATTTTTGTTAGTGTCAGTGCGTTCATGTCAGTAATATGGTCAAGGAGACAGCCATGCATACACTATAGCGTCATCCGGCATATTGAAGCAGACCTACGACACGTTGTGTCTGCCAACAAGGGATATCCTTTTGGTTTTAAAATTGCAAGTATTTCCACATGCAACTTTAAGTGTTGCGATAAGGGCTTCGACTGCGGATCAACCCTTACCATAAACATTTTATTTATAGGTAATTCACGCCAATCATAAGCTTAATTCGTGATACATTATTCATTTCAAAACTACATTCATGCAAGTAAATGCGAATCACAAATGAAATGTTTAGTGATTATAATTTAAGATAAGAATAGGTCTGCAGCCGCAGTCCGAATCTGTAGGTAGGTAATGTTGTTATGAGATAGCATTGCACACACTAGCTACAAAGGGTAGATTAGATTAGATGCCAGCTTTGACTACAAAGATCACATTGCAAGACAGTAGTACAGTCGAGACGAGAGCGGATAGACGTAGTGGTGCATGTAACTGGCCGGTGGGAGCGGAGTACCTATTCTGGACGTTTTTCACTCGCCCCAGGAGGTCCACGTGGCCCGCCGAATACTGTTCGATTACGTCCTTTACGTCGTACGGCTTTAGAGCTTCTTTAAATTTACGGCGAGCCACAAAATACTTCATCTGTTAGAATTTCACAACATATTTCACTATTTGTCTTAAGAAAGGCTAGGTATACAATTTTAAAGCCTTTTCGAAGTTTTATGCTTTTGTTTAAAATATTACGTGAGACATGTTTCTATGGTTTAAAACATAAAATGAAATGGTATAACACGAGCTCCAGTCGCCCCATTCGGTAAAACGTTCGCTCAATAGTTTTGTAGTTCCGAACAATAGCCTCGTAGCAAAGTGCTACGGCGTAGCACGTTCCACCGCGAAATGTATAAAAGTTGGACGATGAAAAGTCGTATCTAAGTTGGGGCAGACAGTTGGTAGTAGTGTAAACGAACACGTGTACTCGAGGACAGTGGAGTGGAGTAGGAGCATTGCAAACAGGCTCAATAATTCAGCGGGGCCTGCGATTACCAAGTTGCTTCTTTACCCTGATCAATTATGTAACGAGGGAGGTAGATTTTATTAACCTCTGCTCGATTGGGTGTCTTACCGCTACCTTGTGCCTTCAGATCCTTCTCACTTGTACCTCAAACAAATTACAACTCTGTCAGCAGCGCGATCGTAAAAGAACATACTTATACATTTACGAGTGTGCCCGCGACGAATTTTGTTAACTAACGAACCAACTGAACCTAGCTGCTCAAAAATAAATTGCAAATCCGGACTGATTACATTTTTACTTTAGTAGAGAAAAGATATTTAAGTACAAGTAGGTACCTATTCGGTGTTAAGCACTGAAAATCTTCTTTAACGAGTAAACTTTTCTCATAAATAAAAACGCAAACCATAAATTGCAAACTTTCCAGTACAATCTGCAACAAGCTAGTTGCCAGTACAAGAGCTACGTTAACATTTATAAAACGTTTAGGTATGATGTAGACTTTAATATTTACATTTCGAATCTGAATAAATGAATCCCCAAGAGAAAATAAATTCAAACCAGTTCAAAGATGTTGACATTTTCAGAGGAATTCAGCAAAAAAATAATAGATTTGATAGAATCGTTTCTGTACGATTTCTGAATATTTGCAACTCGACAAAATTAAAGGAAAGTATGTATAGCGAGTAGCGACGGCAACCTCTTTAGAAAAATTCTGCGAAAGAGCTCGTATTATTCCATTTACCACATAAGATTATACACATTTGAGTTTGAAGTATTCGCAGTACAAAATTGTGTGTGCAGAGTGTAGGTTTAATAAGAAGATTAGGGTAGGTGAGTGTAGCGTTAGTCTCAAACTGGGCTCTCAAATCAAGGCATTGAGTGTTCTCTTTGAAACGAGGCGCTTTGTTCGTGGCTGCGTTTGACTCGGGCGGAAACTGCTTATACGGAACACACGTTTTCTGAACCGTGGGTCGTCAAGAGTCTCGCTGCACTGCAGTGTTGTCAACCCTACTTAATAGAAAACAGCAAAGTAGCACTAAATAATATACTGGAATAAAAAAAATAGAAATTTGAAACTGCTTTTGAAAATTATACAGAATTTTCAGTAAAATGTTTTGAAAATGTTCGTGTACCATAGACAAACATTTGAAGTAGTAAATATTTAAAGATTTCATCATGAACATTATTCTTTTTTAGTGCATAAATATTGAGCAAGGGAAATGATGATAAAATATTATAAGTATTTTAAGTTTTAGTAAGTACACAACATTTATAGGTATATAAATGCGAAAGTTTGTGAGTGTTTGTTTCGTAAGTCTTTTCCGCTGAAACCGTTGGACAGATTTAAAAGAAATCGACTAAACTCTGGCATAACACAAAAGCTATTTTTTTACACGAGTAAATACTCATCCGAGCGGGAAAAATATTTCACCGCGGAGTGTAAAGCTTGTGTGTACAAAACAAAATGGAAATACATCGCAAAAACCTATGGAAAATATCTACTTGGAAGTACCTACCAAACCCTAATAAAACAGTAGGGTTGACACCACTGGCAATGTGACTCAAACGAAACTTACACGGCGCACGTAACCGGTACATATGTTACCGTGTCCCGAAGTTATCGCTTCAATGTTAAATTAGGGTTTACGTGTCTGGAACAGGTAGATCGCGAACTTTCAAGTACAATTTGATTTACAATTCTGTTTGTAACTGCGTTGATCGTGGTTTACGAGTTACGAGAGATTAGTGTAAGTAGAGGGTGATTTGTAGCTGTTGGTTTGTTGGTGTAAGTGATGAGATTACATTAAAATACAACGTGTAACAAAAAGGGGAATTCTAAAGGAGGCTAACCGTGCATTTCTGTTCACATACCACGTTATGTTTTGTGGATAAAGATAGATATATATAAAATACAATATGTAAAAATATGCTATATTTGGTACGTTTTGTAGCCTCTTTTTGTTACACCTCGTATATACATGGTCGAATTTTCAGACCGCTCCTCCAGGGAAAGGGCTCTAAATACTGGAAAAAGCGAATTTTACTCAAAGGAAACATTCCCTCCCTTATTTTCGAAAAGAATCAAAATAAAAAAAAACATTCAACGATTTTTTAAATACGACTGCTACACCCACGAACAAAACCTGCTAAAATTCGAAAAAATAACAACCTGTATTTTTATATGGAATTAACGGATAAGGTCAATTATGAGGATCAAATCTCTCCGACAAACATTATGTTTTAAATTCAAGGAACAACCATGAAATGTTGTTATTAAGACATTTGGGTTGCACCTTTATTGTAGACTATTTGAGTATTCAAAGTGATTTTATTTTAAATTTTATAATCTTCCTCCTCAAATTTGATACAATGTTTATTAAAAAAACCTTATTATTTGCTATCTTGAGTCTTTAGAGCACTTCCCCTGAAGGAGCGGTCTGAAAATTCCACCCTGTATTTTTGTTTGTGTGGATGTATGAGCTTTTATGTGGGGGTGTATATGTAGGTGACACGTACCTTTCTTATGAACCTGATGGCGGCCTTATGTCGCGGCGTGAGCGTCACACAGCGCGGCTCCTCGTCCTCGTCTGCACAAAACATACTTTTTTACTTATCAAAGGCCAAGGGTCGGGGGCAGTCGGCTAAACGAACAAAATGTCAGCGCAGGTGTGTTCCGATTACACTTCCATTAAACATATTTTTTGGCTTCCGCCGTCGAGAGATATTTTTAGCCTGGTAGTTAACTTTAATTAATATTTTAATTATTTCTTGGTTCGTTAATGATTTACTAAATTATTTTGTTACAAGACCCTTGTCGACACCCAATTAAGTTGTCACTTTAACATATTATGTAAGTACTGCCACAATAATATTATAATTAAATATTCATTTATTAATCAAAAAGAGGCGACGATGAAATTAGAATTTGTTGTTTATTTAGTTTGGAGAAAGTTAAATAAAGTTTGATGGAAAGTTACGGAAAGTAAAACAATCGACATTTTCATAAAGAAAGGGTACAGTGTCACCGCCCGCCCTTCACCCGCCACCCGCTGCCGCCCGCCTTCGGGGTTTCTAACTAAATTCGCAGAAGACCCTTGTTTCAAATTGAAACTACGGGCCGGATTTGTCTTGATTTTTCCGAGGGTCTTTTTGACAAAATATTAGTTTTCACCGACTTGAGTACACAATCTTAGCTAACAACAACAGAGTCCCTGTAAGTAATAGATGAGACACCGAGCGTTGAAATATGTACTTATTTCGTGACCAAATATTTTACGTCGAATCCATTACTGAAAATGGTTGTGCCTTTCAGCTGTCATAAAAACAAACACCATTATGTGTGTTGATGTCTGGTAGTGCTGCATCGCAGCTTTATATGAAAACATAACGAATAAAATTGTAAATAGAGAAGTATGGGTGACATATGTCACCATTAGAATAAGGAGCTAGTTTGATATTCGTGAAAGCTGATATCAATTTGCGAGCTTGTTGGAAAGTGGGTCTCCGGCGGGCCTGGCGCTCGAGGAGAGCGTTTTCCAAAGGGTCAATAGGACTATTCAGCATACACACGACGTCGTTTCCTCGGCTATTTGCGGCACGCGGCCGGGGTCGATACCGGGAATAATTATCACATTTGGGAGCACGAAATTTGAGGCCATTGAAAATATCACCCATCAAGAAAACTTTTATAGACGTTATCCTTGCATCCAATAGATACTGCGGGATCAAAACATACTATTTTTCTTTAGTTGGATTCTTTGAAAAAGATTTCGACAAAGAAATCTCAAGATATCTCCCTCTGCGCTGAGTCGGATGTCCGTACATAAAACTCCCGAGTTAAATTGGTTTCGCCGGCTTGCAGACAGCTAATAAAAGGAAAGGTTCGGGAAATTGAGACCATAAATATTGACATCAATTAAGGATCATTTATTATTTACAATACTATATACTAGTCGGCAATTAAAATAGTTAAAGCATGTTAAAGACAATGATGTTTTTTTTTATTACAGAATTAGATTATTCTACACCTACCATTAGAGTAGCCTACCCTACGTTTATCCTTATTAAATGACGTTCAAAGTTTTGTAGAATATATTCCGGTCGGGTCTCATGCATATGTTAATGGAGTACAATAGTCGACCCCGCGTTTAGGATAAAATATGCGTATATAAAGGCAGGTAAATTCAATTAGTTTCCTAAAGACAAGCAAGCGACCGACGATTCGACATAATCATTAGGTACGTTGAATTTAGTTGCTGATATAGTAGCTGATGTTTTTTTGACTAATTTATAAGTTCCGGTACACATATTTTACAGATCAGCCACTGAGAGTCTTAGGCTCGTATTTGTAAAGCTATCTCAAGATTGAGAGCAATATTAAGTATGGATTTGACAAGCCATTTTGTACTGAAATTACATTTCTGATACGTACTCAAACTGGTTGTTAATCTCAATTGTGGGTTATAAATACGGGCCTTAGTTTTCTTCGATCGGGAGCGGGGGGGTATTTGCCATACTCGCCATTCTGGGCAGGAGTATTGGTGAGCATCGAGCAAGACTTTAATAAGTATATTTACAGCAATACTTGCCCTATTCGTAAATGTAACCGCCAAGAAGTGTAACTCGCTTGAAAAGATAAACTGATGCTATTCTAAGCCAGCATTAGCACATATTACTGAATAATGAATTATATCATATCACTGAACTGCACTAATGCTGCACATATAAAGCGCATTAAGCTTTGCTACGCTACATTATGCCAGCTTTTCCATTTCAGTGGCATATTACTCATTTGTGTGACTTGGCACTGGTTCATATTTCAATAGAATTTAGTTTGATATGATGTCATATTTTTATTTGTTGACTAATTTGCCACCATGTTTTGATTTTTTAGCTCATATCTAATTTATCCAACTAATATTGAGAAATCAAAGTTTAGGTGTTTTTCTGCCAAAAAATGGATGGATTGGCAGACACAATGGGCGACATAATGATAACCAAAAATAAAAAAAACATCCGGTTGCAACTCCAAACGAAGGCGCGGGTAGAAGTTAGTATTCTATAGGGATATACAAAGAGAGCTATCAAGTAATAATTCATTATCGACGGGAATGGCAGACTGCTGAATTAGACTGCGCTCGGATCGATCCGCGATTCGAATATTTGCGAGCGAGTACGTAATCAAGTTAATGAGGTCAACTAGAGACCCCTCCCAACTGCTTCGTCTGTTACAGATAACAAATGCCAGTAAAATATTAGATCGACCAAGCAGCGTACATTTCCCGGAAAACCTCCCTAGCCCGCGAGTTCTGTACAGCGAGTCGGTGACTATGATGGATGACGTCATGTCGTACAAAATTGGATTATCTAGTATTGAAAAATATCTGACCAAAAATAACCTACACGGAAAAATACCGTAAAATGTAATGATAGTGAATATCATTAATTCACCCACAGTGTGTAGCTATTATCCGTTCAGTTCACGGAAAATCAAGTTTTCTTCATTTTGTCGCAGTGAGTAATTGCTAGGCTGGAAAGGGCATAATTTTATCGATTTGCTGTCATTGCTATTTCTAATGTGTCATACCTAATGAATGAAATTCTCGCTCGTATATTTTCAGAACAGACGGCTGCCATTCCTATGCTTGAATTTGTTTACAATAAACGATGTATTGCGTATTTTATTTTAATCATCGGCGCATATATTATATTTCTGACACTAGAAAGGGCGTGACGATATCAAGGGTATCCATAACATATGTTTTTACGACATCAATTTGTTGCACGTTTCCGCCCATTTTTCGCCCGGGTTCGATTCCCGATTCCGACATCCTAAATGTCGTGTGAACATTCGACAAACGATTATTGATGTGTATACCAGCCTCGACATTTTCACGATCAGTGAGTGTTTATAATCTTGAATAAACACACGTTAAAGAAAAACTAAACAAATCAACATGGACACAAATGTACAAGCATTGGATTTATATGTAGTTCCTTGAGACTTTTATTAGTTTTGCTACTTTTTACGCCTCTAGATGCTCGTAACAAGGGTTTTATTCTTACAAGATTGAGTTTCTGTTTTCTTTATACTGTAGTATACAGCCAAATGTAAACCTTAAGTGGATGGTCATTCTACATTAAAAAATCACAAAGTTTTGTTTCACCGTAGTAAAGTAGGACAGAGTACACTCGTTGTAAATTAGCTGCAACAGGCGGTAATAACGAGCGCACCTTTTGCAGTTCACACACTGTATTTCCAAGGGTACTTAGCTGGACGGACGCTGGGAGGGGGCGGGGAAAGATTACTGCATGCTGCATGGACATTATGCGGCTGACGGCCATGTCAGACGTCCGTCTGTCATTTAATTATCCTATCGACTTGACGCGAGTATTACGGGTATTACCAATTAGCCAAAATCACGTGATCAACAATACAATCTACACACTAGACGTCTAGATGCATCTACCAACATTGATTTTGCAATCCGATCCGGTATGACTAATCATACCATGTGCATCGATTTTTTATTGCTGACAAATTTGTGAATTCACTAGTCTAAACAAAGCTTGTGTTAAATACACTAAAGATATAGAGTTAGTAGAGTCATATTTCAAAGTCTAAATAAATAGTACATTTTCATCGAATTTGATTACATTAAGGCTAAGTAAACATCTAAATTCTATAAGTGACAGTTAAAATAATAGTGCCTAGCTGGAAATTAATGCTAATCAAACAACAAATGCACATAGATTTGTAGATCTATCTAAAAGAAGTAGCTACGGAAAGCGACAGATCGAGCAAGTAAACAGACGAACAGTTGGTCTAGAACATGAAGTACAGCAGAAGTCGGGCAGTCTTCTTACCGTCGGAGTTTTTCTTGGAGAGCGCCGTCTCGGCCACCGAGTCTTCGCTGCGCGCCGGGTTGACGGGCCCTGCGCGCGCGCCGCGCCCGTTCCGCGCGCCTGTCACACACACACGCTCACTTCAACACTGCTCTCACGCTTGCTACCCACAGCCCACAGCCCAAACCCCTGCCATTGCCAACTACTATCTTTTATGCCATAATAATATGACAGCAAAACTAGCGAACTTTTGAAATCAGGCGTGTATTTACACTGGTATTGGCAAGCTAGCATAACATAAATAAAAAGTTCAGGCTTCACTCCAATCGTAAGCACAAATCCGCCTGTCCGCCTGCCAGTCCGCTTAGTTTTTGTGTTAGTTTTATATTTAAACTAGGTACAGTACAGTTACAAAATGTTATACTTTGTTTCGCGGCTTGGTTGTTACGTCTAACTTACAGATCTAAAGAGATTATTTAAAGTGACAGCTACAGAATGAAATTGTCAAGATGATCGGATTAAACTTTTTGTTTAAACATCTTGAAGAATACTAGGTAAGCCTTGCGAATCAAATTTGCCTTGGCGTACCCCATAGCTTATGCTAAGTAGGATTCTTCTTTTATCTCATTTAAGATCACAGAGTTCAGCTAAATCTCAAAAGCGGGGGATTTCTTTTTAGTTTTCAGTACAAAGGGGAAACCAGACGAGAATTTACATTATGTTAAAAAGTACGAAATTAAATAAAAATTCAAGATAAGTACTTATTTAAAATTATAAAGTTTAATATAAAAATAATATCAGCATTCAATAAAGGTTCAATTTACGCTGCTAAAGTAGAAATTTATATTATAACTATCGAACGCTAAAAAAAAGTCAACGAAAAAGTTTTAGGGATGGCATTGTAATTTTTTAACGAAATTCTCTTTTATTCTGGAGATAATACCTTTTCTAAGATGGTACGTATAAGTTAAATTGATTTCAGTTGTTTTTCATCAGGTTTAAAGCCTTACCAGCAAATGCTGTTAATTTGTGAAGTTACAGAAACAATTGACTGAAGCTGAACTATTCAAACGACTAACTTGACCCGGTTAGCGTCAATCGATAAATTTTAGATTTCAGGAGAGATATTACGAAAACAACTGTACATTTTTCATATTTTATTATTTCATAGGTAATAATAGTGCCTGAAATATCGAACTTGAACATTGGCCTGCAGTATCATCGTCGGTTTGTTTAAAACTGGATATTCAGAAATATTTTTTATTTATACCTTAATAGAGCTGCATTGAAGAAACACCTAAATAATGAGGTCAATGCAGCAGTTGCCATTTAATGTCAGAGCAAACTATCGATCGGTTTGTTATCTCTTTCTTGCTTAGGTGCAAACGCTCTTGAAGACCGCTTTCACGATCCGTCTGACACAATTTAATAAACTCGTAAACATTTAGTTCACGTACACAGAATAATAGAAAGTGAAACTCTATTTTTAAAAGCGCCCAGTGTTGTGAAAAAGTATAAACACCCTGATAAGATTAATTGAAGTTGCGAATATAATGCTGTCTTATCTCCTGTTCATGATAAGCGTTAGATTTAATTTTAAAAAGCTTCTCTTGTTAAAACGCAGAACTCCCATTTAGGTCGCATTGTGTTCGTTAGAAGAGTAGTAACTTTGAAAGGTAGGGAGCGCGGATAAATAAATAGATTCTTAAGGGAGTGACTTTGCTTTTATGACAGCTGAAGTTGTTTATGGATGGCAATTGTTGTTTTGTCGGTCAAACAACCGTCGTACCGGGCGGGTTTATTACCGGCGGCACAAACGGGCCTCGTTATCGTTATTATGTTTAGTACGGAACATGTAACATTGAACACAACTTACTTATTACTGCAATTAAATTTCGTACATTGTATTTCTTTATTAGGGCAAGAGGTATTTCAGATATCATCAATCGTCAAAGTTTTTACTATGAAAGTAGTATATGTCTAGAATGGCTACGTTTTACGACCGTTTGCTTACTTTACACTCTGAAGGCTCATGCCCTTTTACGGTCATTCTTAAATTCCAATCGTCTAAGTGGATACGTAGCACGATTTTGAAAAATATTCTCAGTCGCAAGAAATAAAGCGAAGTTAATCTTGAAGACAGCTTTGACGCGGACCGTGATGAGAGAGAAATTACTTACACTCTTTATAGCGCCAGCTGACGTTAGATAATTCTACTCTGAGCACTTCTTTATGGGAAAGACAATAAAAACGACTACGTTTCAAATTAAAATTTCATTTCATATTTATATGTACGCCGAGAAATAAATACTTTTACGTCTTTTATTAAATAATTATATTGAGCATAATTACATGTTACGTACAGTAAAATGTTATGAGCATATTGTCTTACCTACGCTTAGCACTAGGCTGCGTAGATCTTCGATAAAATGGAAAGACGAAGCAAAGACAGGCGGACTCCGTCATTTGCATAAAGTTGGTGTCGTATTACTGTACGTAGGTAGTAATTTGTTATAATGTACCATAAAATTACTTATGAAATTGGAACTCAATTATTTTACAGCTTTCCTAGAATCTATCTGGCATGCATAATAAAATAATGCAAAGCAGTATAAAATCAATACCATTAAAATTTCAGTCAATAAAACTCAAAATAAAAGCTTCATCAAAGCCATTCCAGTATTAGGCACCGTATGTTACCTGCCCTGGAATAATCGGGAAACCACTGTGTGAACTGCTCTCTATTCATGATGCTAAATGAATGCAATCTTTGCAGCCTTTACTCGGTAATGTTAACTCCTCGTGTCTACCTTAGCATTGTAATACGCAGAAGCGATCTGAATCAATAAAGCCATTTGGTCACTCAATGTCTGTCAAGCTTCTGATTGCGAGATTCTCGAAGCGATATGTTATCTACGTAGGTGCATTTTATCTCAAAAAGTGGTAAAATAGAAAGAAGTAGAAGTAAGTAGGATGTCAGCAATCGTGTTTCGAGCTAAACGTAGTCATTATCGCCGGAAGGCGGCTGTCATCCGGACAATGCTACGCCGGCAACATACTCGCTTTCGTGTATTCACATGTTTCTGGAAAGTTTTTACTAGTAAGAATGAATAAGAAACGCAGCAGAAGTTTATCGATTGTAACTTTCATGCCATGTGCCTTCTAAAAGATCAAGAATAGAACCTTTGAAGCAGCGATTCCAACAATGGAGTAGACAACAGGCACGGTCCTCGCCCGACGTATGTATATCTACGAAACAGGGCAATACTCAGTCACTCTCTGCTCCTCGTCATCACTGCAGACTGCACACCATTTTAATTATCATGTAAACAGCTTTTCAAAAAAATACAGTCTTGTTTTATTTTGTTTCTTCGTTTAGTGTTCGTTGTTTCAATTATTTGGTATGCGATGAAAGTTGGCGGCAAATCACCCGCTCGTGTTGCTTGCATTTGATAGAAGTTCCACAACAGAAGGCATTCGTTAACTGTTGTCCCAGTAGTAATTTTGTTGTCATTCTGTGTTATTAATTTGCTGTCGTTAATCATGGCGGCGTGATTTTATTTTCCTCTGAGTAATTTTGTTACATTTTCGTCAGTGTCATGTACTACTAATGTTGGTTGCCAATTTTGTTTTGGGTAGCTTTTATGGTAGTTATTTTCGTAAGTAGGCCAGGCCAATTGGTTGATTCGTAGAGATTTAAAAATTGTTTTGGAAGTTTTAAATTATTCATAAGTATCCGTACAAATGGCGTATTAGCATGCGACGCGGTGTAGTAAACGTTGGGGAGTTGTTAGTTTGCAGACCTCGGTTAAAATTATTCCCACTGAGTCAGTGTGAAACAAAACATGTAATACCTACTAAACAAACATTATTTAACTTGTAAGACGCAAACTTCAACACGTGTTTCTGATATTATAACTTTGTGAAATGAAAATATGAATAATAAAGTAATGTGATATTATTTGGCAGCATCACAAAAAGGTGTCGAAGTTTGCGTTCTTCTGTTCAAATTGTGAGAGACTGTTTGATAGTTTGAGCTTTTTTGGGCGTGTGTGTACTAGTGTGGGGGTTGCGGAGGAGTGTGTGCTCACCGAGGTTTTCCGCGCTGGCGTTGACGTCGTAGCGGTGGTGTTGCGGCTTGGAGTGCGGCGCCGGCGAGTGCAGCGACGTGCTCTTGTGCCGCCGGATCGTCGGCAGCCGCGACACGAACGACGCGTTGTTCTTGAACGACGCGCTCATCACCCGACTGAATAACAATCAAACAAAATGTCAAGCTCCCTTAATAGGCTAGTCGAAACGTCGGAAGCCACCAGATCGACCAGAAAATTGTTACAAGATGTAACAATCTTCACTTATTTACTTATTGCCCAATTTGCCTCTCTTAGTTTCCCCACCCTAGTAGAGTTACAGATGTGCACAAATGGGGGTTAACTTTTTTTATGGGAAAATTATTTCTTTTGTTCGGGTTCATATCGTGTGTAGTAGAAAGAACATTTTGAGCTGATTCTAAAACTATATCACACCATTACATATCATCCATGCTGCTGGAGAGTTGGGAGCGGGAGAAAAACATAGAATGTGCCAGTTGCATTTTCTCCCGCCCATGCTGTAAAAACCAGCTAAGGAATCCGAGGGTTTCTGTATATTGCAATTTAGGCGATAGGCCTGTCACTACAGCCTATACCTACGAATCTATCTTAAATAACCCTCAAAACTTTGTCAGACCTGGCGAAACGGCCTTTGTTTAGGTTGTTTACGCCATGCCTACTCGATTAGGGATAAAGGCGTGATTATACGTATGTACGTATGTAAATATCAGTCACCAATTCTAAATAAAATCTAAAATGATTTTCAAAACATACCAAGTTAGGGTTGCTCCAGATACGAAACTGTACAATATTTTCTTGTAATATATACATACATACATACATATAATCACGCCTTTATCCCTAATGGGGTAGGCAGAGCGTAAACGACGTAAACAAAGGTCGTTCCGCCACGTCTGACAAAGTTTTGAAGGTTATTAAGATTAATATATATCTAAAATTTTACGTAATGATACGAAACTAAGAGAGGCATAATAGGCATTATGTGAAGCCATTTAAACAATAAAACCTCTTGTAGCAATTTCAGGGATTAGTTAGGTTTGAAATGATTTATTATTTTTTATTTTTATGTACGTCAGTTTAAGACTCATGTATTGCGGCACTGTTAAAATTTTATGCGTCGTAAAATTTTGCATATTGAGAAGACACGAATCCACGTGAAAGAGCCGTTAAACCATATCGATAATATTCAGTTACATTCAAGTTTACGCTTGACGGGAAGGTTAAATGCAATTGAATTAAGCTATCTGTCACTGTCGATTGAGTGAGTTATTATAATAATTTACCTTGTCTGCGGGCTTGGCAGTGGTATCTGATGTATTTTCCACGTGGCTATGCTCATGGAGTGCTCATCTGCCGCGTAACACCTCCACAGCGCTTGTATTAACGAGGCCGCCGGTTGCCGCCTCCTTATCATATGTTTTTGCCTCTGTTGCTGCTGTACTTTTAACGCGAACCCTGAGCCCAAAATACCCTGTGGAAAGTAGACCTTGTGAGAATCCCGCTTCTTCTTCTATTTGTCGAGTTTCGAGTCGACGAATGACCCGATGAACCCTGGTGTCAGAGTATTTGAACCGACTAATAACACAGTTTATAGGCCTCGGACTGAAGACCGACTCTCCGGCTTTACGCAGCATGGAATCTTTTCTTCCAGACAATTAAGTGATTAAGCTTATATTGTCCTAATCAAACTAGAGACAAAGTGATAAATTCACACAAATCAACTTTGTGTTCCCTAACCGCCCTGGGAATCGCACCCAGACTACGCTAGACCACGGAGGCAGTTAATCAGAGGCAGAATCCCGTTGAGAGGATGATTGGTGTGGTAATTAAATTTCGTATAGAATAACAAATGAGGTGGTAAGTAGAGCCAGCGGCTGTCACTCACCGCGGGGAGTGCGAAGAAGGAGATGCCCAGCAGCGCGCAGAAGGAGGCGATGAACTTGCCCTGCCAGGTCTGCGGCACCATGTCGCCGTACCCCACCGTGCACAGCGTGATCTGCACACACCAACACGGGGGGTGTTGCAAATATACGGATACTAATGATCATTGTTCCATGAGGAAATTCATTTGAGACAGAGATTCGTCTTTTTAGAGCCGTATTTATTATCACCGCTCATGAGTGACAGCTAGTTTGAGTTCGTATCAGAAATGTCATTTTAGTATAAACTGGCCGCTTTATAATTACGAGCCTTAGTTAAATACAAATAGATTTGTCTTTTTATGTTTGAAATATATAAACACATAAAATATCAAGGCATCCAAAAAGAATGATGGGCAGGAAAGTTTCCAGGGTAAACTTAATAGAGCGAGATTTCGATAATAGGTATAGTATAGAGCTTTTGGGTCTTGTTGCTTGAATTAAAGGAAACCTTGCTTATCATCATACAATTTGAATTGATATAGTCTTCAAAATTTGTTTAATCTTTAAATATTATTTACGTGGAATAAATTCCCTTTGTGCGTGAAATATCTTAGATATCCACATATTTAACAGATTATATGCAAAAAAATTTGAAGATCAAGTATACAGAATGATAAAATATATTGGATCCAAAATATTTGATAATGCGATAGATTACAGAAACTATAAAGTAATATTTTACTTACCACACCCCACCATAACGCCTCTGCAAAATTTTTGAACTTTGTATCTGTTACATCTTTTTCTGCTAAATAAACCAAAAACGACGCGAATATCAGCCCTAGGAATCCTATATACAGTGTTGTTATTAGCTCCTGGAAAGAAAAACATATTATTGTTAATAAAACCAAATCAGAATTTATAATTTTATACCGGGGACAGCATTCCAGAAATTTATGGCGTAGCTCAGTCAATGAAACTGAACAACTTTCACCAGGAAAATTTCAAGAAATAGAAAAAAAACATTTCCATAAAAAAAAACACCTTAATCGGACAATTTGTATGGGGACACCAAATTTTATTTTCATTTTCTGACAGAATTTCCTAGTAAAAAATGTTCTTTTTCGTTGACTGAGTTTCTGGTACGCTATCCCTTTCACCCGGCATAATGTTTGTGGTTTCAATTCAGTGGAAAATAAAGTTTGTCCTACTTGAAGGAACGAAAACACGAACAACAACAGCTGAGACTGAGGGTCAAAATAATAAAACTAAGCTCCTATTTTTCGCAAAACAACCCTATACAAATCAAGAGGGATCACGAAGCGATTAGCCAAGTATTTATTTGGCGCTCACATTGTTTCCGGAAACCAAATATTGACGCTAGAAGTTGTTTGATATCTAATAGTGACATTGGATGGGTAATGTACACAACACACATCATCGCATATTAATTTGCGATTTGTTAAACGCTTATATTACCGAACAAAGAGATCAACCCTCAGAAACTTTTCCAATATTCCCAAACGTGTGTTGAAGCAGTGAAAAGTAAATACATTCTTAGACATGAGATTGTTTAGGGGAGAACGTAATATTTGTAGCATACGCAGTGTAGCGTGTGAAGGTTGACTATTACTCGAACAAGAAGACAAGACGAATGTCCCTTATCAACGCAGATGTGGGATAAGCTCTTAGCAAGGGATTTTTCTGCTACATTAGAGCAGTTGAATGTAGTAAACGCTGCGATCCACGAAATTGAGTCAGCACCGCGGTCGGCCGTGCCACAAACCAAACAATGCCTGATTTGATAAAATGTTTCATCTTCGCATCGCTGTAAAAAAAGCAATAAACTGAGCCGCGAAAAAATAATCAAAGTACACCAAATTTATCTTTATGCTTAATTATCACGTTGTGGCTTGCCGTTGCGTGTAATTTTACGACGGCTATGAATACTAAGTTTTCATAACTGTAAATATTATTCGTTTTGTAGGTCTTTTAAAGCCTAAGTAATTGAGGATTTTGTAATAAAGTTAAGTAACAAGGAATATAAATATGGATACATACATACATACATATAATTACTCCTTTATCCCTATTGGGGTAGGCAGAGCGTAAAAGACCTAAACAAAGGTCGTTCCGCCACGTCTGACTAAGTTTTGAGGGTTATGTAAGATAGATTTGTAGTTATATTGCTATAGTGACAGGTCGTCAGCCCATTGCCTAAATTACAATTTACTGAAACCCTCGGATCCCTTAGCTAGGATTCTTGAGGTTAAATATGGATATACTTAATATTATGTATTGTCACGTTCTTTCGCGAAAAGAAATGTACTTACGGTAAGTATTTTCCTGTATCTAATAATTTCTTTTCTATTTTCATATCGTTTTCTCCATCTGGCTGAATCTACCTTTGTACTTTTCATAAACGTGATTTTACCAAGAATTCGGATTGTATGAGTCTGTAATATATTTCTTGTAAGTATGATCACTTCCAGGAGGAACATAATTTAACACGTAGATCTTCAATGCGAGATATTATATCATATCGCATCAGCGGTTTCCATTTTCAGAGCTACATGTGGATCGTCACGTTACATTTCCACTTTGTTGAAAAGGTCTCATCCTGTGATCAACGTGACATGAGTCGACAATGCACATTCGAGCGATAAAATATATAAAAGGTATATAATATAGTGTAAGAGACGTGGAGAGCTACCCGCACGGTAAAGTGGTACTCTTGACTATTTCTGCGGCGGAGCAGAGTTCATGTTTGAAGGGGTAGAGGGCCAGCTTAATTACTCGCACATCAGATACTTTACTTTGAGCTACGAGATTTTAGTGCTTATAACCTTTATTGATAAATGAGATTTTAAGAACCTCCTTTCGACAGACCAACTTGTGGTGGAATAAACCAAAACTTTTTTTAAATTGAGTCTTTGTGTAACTATTTTTATCAGACACCCTATTGTTACTTAATTTAGTTGTTTACTCAATTAGCTAACCTTTACTGAAACATAAGGCACGTAGAAAATTACCGTGAGTTCTATGTACGCCTGCCTTTAGCTTGTTCCGAGTTCAACTGTTATCGGAGCGTAGCCTGTTTCCGGTTGAAGTTTATTTGCAGCAAGCAGTTTGAACGCCATTGTTTCGGATCAAACTGTTTGCTTAGTCAATATTGCAGAAGCGCGCAAAGTGCGGCTCCGGGTCTCGGTTTATTTGCTCTGCATCGAGATCATGCAACTTTAACCTGCGCCGATTGTAAGTAGATATCGCGTTTCGACCCACCTGTTCTAGTGCTCGTAGCAGGCTAGGAATAAAATACAGCAGGAGTGACCTTTGCCTTTAATATTGTACGAGGAGTGGACTAGCACGTACGACCCTCGCGGTGACGTGTTGAAGGATTTTGTACTTGTACGTTTTTGTCTAGTCAAGCATGTTTAAAGTAAATAGTTGTGAACAAATATACCAAATTTGTACGTTATGAAAGTGTTTATCTGTTTGTGCAAGAACGACCTGTGACCTATTATCACGCTTCCAAAAACGCGCGATCGGAAGTTGACGTAGGAAATTATGCGGTGCCTCTTCCAAAAGGTGTTTGTGTACGTCCAAATTTATATCTAAGGACGTTGCCGGCAGCAAGAAAGGAAATTGCGGGCAGTCGGGGTGCTTACTCAGCATGTTTTGGTCCCGGCTATTCCACGGCTCCGCCACGCCGTGGCCTCACGCCTCACGCCCCTCATCAATGATATAATTATTCTTTGGGCGCGGTCCGCCCTATCAACCTTTTGATATACTGAATATTAATTCAAATTTAATACACACCATTGCTTCTGTAATATCTGTTAAACACCAACAAATCATAAAGTACGTAGCGATGTTTATACAGTAAATTGCGTACACAGAAATAATGAGCTTCCGATATTCGAATTTAGGATCGATTAGTTAGTCATCACCATCTGTTTTAAATATCCTGCCGCGTTCGTGGTTATATAGAATTAAGATAATAATGGTCGTTTTATGGAACTGAATTTAATTTGACTATTGTTATGGTTGTTATTTTATTGTCTACTAGACAGAACATCAACGAGCTAATAAATTCGATCAAGAGTCAATATACTGCTAAAGAGACAGGATGAAATAATAAATAATTTATTACGATACGAGGTACGATTATTTATACGATATATCTGTCCTCCGCAGAATTTAGCGTGAGTCAGCAACAACACTTCAGTAAAAGTATGTGGCATTGTGTGTGCCATTCACGTGAGTTATGAGGCGTTTATTAAAGCAGGTCAAGCCTAATGATGAAGTATAAATACCATTCATTAATAAAAGTTTTTTGCTCCTTTATGTATACTTAGATCTTAGAAGTTTCACATGACATTGAAACTAATGTGTTCATAACGCAGCGACGAAATGTAAGACATTAACCCTTTGGGATCATCCTGTAGGGATTGAATACGAAAGTGAGCAAGTTATTAGTGAAACAAAGAGCTGATGACGGACCCAAATATTTACACATTCTAGAAAATGTTATGAGCGCTATAGGAATAGTTACACAGCTTAAACTCGTTTACGTAAAGCAAAGTACGTTGTTACATGAAATAGTTTACCTAGAGACTAAAGCACGTAGTATCTAATTTATGAGTGGTGTAGGTATGGAACTAAGCCTGTGGTGGTTTTCTTCGTTTTTCCTCGAAGTCGTGGCCTAGATATGCAAATTTTCTGAGAAACGTTCCACTTCCTCGTACATTTATCAAACGGCTTTCCTCTGTGGCCGCAGTCTTTCTCCTTAACCGTGGGGTTATCATATATCACGATATCCTAGCGCTAAGTAGGTAAGTAGTCGGACCGCCCGTGGTTACTCTGTTGTCAGAGTTTTAAATCCAGCAAATGGTCACGTGACTTAAGCTTAGCGACTACTCACTTCATAGGAGCTTAGAGCTAACTTTTATGGATATGCTAGCGATTGGAAACAACTTTTACCCAGCAAATATTTTTTGGGTATCCCATAGCAATCTACAGCTTTTTGTATGGGAGAAGTTTTTTGCTATTCGTCGATGTTTGTTAAGTTATGCATTGTTATAAGCACATAACAAGTCAGGTTCTTTCGCGTTTGGTAACGAAGGAATCTTTCAGTCATATCAGTCACCTATCCAAGTACTAACCACCACGGCAGATGTTGCTCAACTTACGTAATCGGAACGAATAAATACGCACGAGCTACTTCGTTGAGCAAAGATTACGGTGTTGTATTTCGTAATAGATGTCGAGTGGGCCAAACAAGATTAAGCCGTTCAATCAAGTGGTGGAGTGTCCCTTTATCCGTCATCTTAAGTTATGTACTTAAAGTTATATCAGTGTAATATATTTGTTGGCTTCTCTAATATGTCTTAATGCACGGGTTCGTCTCGACGGGAAAGTTGTGTTGGGAAGGATTTCACCGCAGCGGCGACCGACGACCGACCGCGGACAGCACTGACGCTCCCCTAGGGAGATTATCATAAGCGGAATATTTAGATGACAATTGTACAGTTGTGTTTGCAATTAGGAAAACTTGTAATATGCTAGTTAATATTACTCCGGACGTATTGTTATAGAATTCATTTGAGAAACTCCTCGCGAGTGAAGTTACAGATCACGATTACAACAAAAACTATTTCAGGAAAGAATCACGGTTGATAACGATAAGCGTTTAAATTGCTTTTGGAACTTGATACGCAAACGACATTCGTTTCGGCCAATAAATGTTCGATTTTTTTTAAATCTTTGTATGCTAACTACAGTAGAATCTACTTATAACGACGCCCAAAGGACGGGCGATTTTACGTTGTACTAACCGGACGTTGTAATAAAGGAATTGACTATTTTAAATATGTTTTTTATTAAAATATCCTATTTTGTACTTCACACAACACTCGCAAATTACTACCATGAAATTAAAAGTCTCATTTCCATCAGAAACAACGCGCAGGTAAGGTAATGTGCGGGGCGGGATAGCTTCTTTACCTCTGATTTCTTTGTAAATAAACACGTAAACACACGTAACCGGACGATTTACCTTGTAACCGGACAAATTTTGTATGGAATCCCGTCGCTATAAGCAGTCGGTTGTTATAAGCGAAGTCGTTATAACCTACTTAACGTAACTAACCTAACGTACTTTCATAGTGGTTTATATAAAACCAAACAAATGCCTATACCTTCGTTGCTATAACCGGTTGGTTATATGTGAAGTCGTGTAAACGGATTCTACTGCATACATACATACATATAATCACGCCTTTATCCCTAATGGGGTAGGCAGAGCGTAAACGACCCAAACAAAGGTCGTTCCGCCACGTCTGACAAAGTTTTGAGGGTTATTTAAGATAGATTCTACTGCATACAAAAAAAATCTAGGATGGTAGTTGTGATGTGACAGATGCAATTCCTATAGATTTCAGATACATTTTATTTTGTTTTCCTTCTGATTGGCATTTGTCGCAGCTACCATCCTAAAACAGAGCATAGAGATACCTTTCTTCACAATAAAAGGGCTCAAGATTCTCCTACGCCGCGAACTTGTTTCAACCCCCCCTAAAAAAATTTGGTTATTACATTTTTCTATTTTCATTAAATTAATTCTTTGAAGAAAAGTACAAGATATACTTGAGATGTAATCTGAGCACTTATTGGTTGTCGTTTTAGCGGGGAGATTGAAATCAAAAGTTTCGCCGGCGCTGGTTGAAAGAGATCAAAGATCTCGCCGCGCCGCCAGACCGCGATATCTCAGACAGAATTGAACAGACTTCTGAAGTTTGCGCTCGCAGGTTTAGAACTTGCTTTGTTATAAAACTTTTCATTTCCTTTGTTTTTATGGATTTTATTTAAACACGTTGTTTCTAAAATAACAATGACTTTGATGAAGAATATTTTTTTTCATCAAAGTTTATGTCAACTTTTTTAGATTTCGGTTTGAGCATAGAGATATGACATGGCAGCTATTGTTTACTATTTTGCGGATGTCAGTAATAATATTCTAAAATATGAACACACGGAATTGAAAAGCTTTTTATCTCTCTTAATAACTGTAAGCTTTACGCTAGGGCTATTAGTATTGCGGTCATCAAAATTTGACTTATCTATTCAAATTGACCCTCAGCTTCAGCCTCAGTTTGTTCAGGTTATTTTAATAATATTTATTCGCAAACTTGTTAGTAGGGTCACTGAGAGATTACTGATTTGACAGCTGTCAAACCTATCTTAAACAGAAGATAACGTTAATAAATGTCAAATTGGATGTTAATCTCTCGGTGACCTGCTGCGGTGACCCTTACTTTAAGGGTCTCAGCCGACAGAAGGCGTCACACGTTTAGCGTTTCGAGTAACATAACGAGCTAGCAGGAGCTCGAGTTCCCCTGCAGTTGGAGCTGAGTGTAATGTAACACAGAAATTGGGACACTGAGCGTAAAGACTGCTTTCTATCTGCTGAGATTCAGACTACCACACTAAAGTGTTATACCAAAAGTTGACTAAAAGATAAATTCACGGGACGGGCAGAAATCTCGCACGCGTGCCAAGCTCATGTCCAGCAGTATGATGTTCACAAGTAAAAGTGCTATAAGTATAAAGTGAACCTGTCTGTGCGCGTAGACGACTGAGCCGAGCAGCTTCCAGGTGCCGCCGCGCCGGTCCATGCGCACCATGCGCAGGATCTGGAAGAAGCGCAGCCCGCGCAGCGCCGACGCCGCGAACACCTGCCCCGACGAGCCCATGCCTAGCACCACCAACGACGCGAGGATCGTCGTCACGTCTGAAATAATACAACAACTGTAAAACATTCCGTGGTGGCTAGATTGTGATCAAATTGTACTACCAATGTCACATAACGCGATCTGATAAATCACTAACATTATAAAACACTATGAAATGTTTCACCATGTATATTTTACGTATTTACATTATAGTCAGACTCAATCTGTCTGTGTAAATCTGATGTCTGTCTTTTATATCCGCCTCTCACTTGGAAATTCATAGTCATGATCTAAAAACTACAGGCAGGGGGCTTTTCAGGACAGCTCTTACGATCTGAAAAAGAAGATATAACGCGTAACCGGAAATCACTTACTTATCTAAAATTGATTTTCTTCACTGTATTTCAGCGGTAAAAGTATATTTTTGAAAACATTAAATAAAAGTAGTTTCATTTATGCAAATGCATATTAAAGCAATGTCACGTGCATTGCATAAAGCTACGAGTTGAATATTGAAAGTGCATAATTATTGTTTAAATTTATTCTAGCACGATTTCCATTTCATTTTGTTAAGTATATTTTTGTGTTCGACCAAATCAACGTTGGAGCGTGCAAAATATCGATAATTGCACTCCCTTATCCACCAACGCTTGGAATTAACGACGTTCGACACGAAAAAAGAAAACAAAATAGAGTTGTAGGTCATAGCTCATAACATAACATACGTAATATGTAATTTGAAATCAGTAAAACTGTTATGAATAGCGCTAATATAAAAAAAAAATGCGAATTTATTTAACTGCAAGTTGAAAATGTGACTTTGAGAATATTTTAACAAGATAGGTATCGGGTTACTGCTTTGTCAAGAGTCTCAACAAATTCCTTTTAATAAAGTTAAAATGGCGTAATTGTTAAGGAGTTTCCATTACGAGTTGGTCCGCAGGCGCATTACTTAAGCAAACCGCCAGCCGGATAAAAGCTTTCAACTTAATCGAGCCACAGTTTATCCGGGGACTGGACGCCGCCGGTTCAGACCCTCAAAGCAAAAAGGATAAAGTTGGTATTTTCTTAAATAAAAACAAACTCGTTCAACCCACATCCAACTTGCAGTTTAATTACACGAACAACTCCGTTATTAACTTTGCAAAAGTTTGTTTGGCAATCACACCTGCCTCCTGCAGCACCTAATTGGTTCAGCATAGGTAATGCGGATTCATGTTTCATGGTCGAAATGAAAGTCAAGAAATCGGCTATAAATCGAATGTATTGAGACGTAAAATATTGCACGTAAGTTGAATAATTTTGGGGATCTATTTTAGTGTTCTTTTTTACTGTCGTCGGAAGTATAGGTGGTGGGGAGAGGGGGGTGGTAGTGGTGCCGTGCGGGCTTGTTTGCCGGTTACGGTCCGCGCGGGCCGGCTCCCCTGAGAGCCGAACAGCGGTCGCACGAAACTACTGCCAGGGGAACGGGGACTGAAATGCGAAGGTCACAGCAGATTGGTCGCACCTGAAATAGGGTCACTTCGTCACGGTTTATAGACGAAACGTGACTTTTACTTGGAAATGTTGAGGATGAAATGTCTGCAGTTGCTACCGAGGATATTGTTCGAGGTATATTGTTTTACTATTTGTTTAGTATCCTTATGTTTCTTTTATATGGAGTAAATTGTAGGTACTTGATTTCCTCATTTCCACGCGTCATAAAAACACATTTTTATAACCCGAGTTAGTATTATGTTGCCCCAAAATATTATAAACCATCGCTACATCCCATTTCTAGCATATTGTTGGAACGTGGGAATGACTCTATCTCGCGGTGGGGTTTATAAAAATAACTTTTAGCTGAAAAACGTTTGGCGCAAGGAAGGTTGTGAATGGCAGCTGGCATGTTACCTCCCCCTCTATTCCCCTGGTGAACATGGGAACGATCATGCGGAAAGCTGGCAGGTTCCGTGGCAAAGAGAGTTCAAAACAAACTGAAGTTTAGACACCTATCACCAGCACGCATGTTGAACAGTACCCTTTCGGAGTTTGTTAATGGAAAAAATAAATTGAATTTTGTCATCTAAATTGGTAGTGAAATACGTTGTATTTAATTACAAAATGTGTTTTTTTTTATATAATTGTTTAAAATGTTGCATGAATATAAAGCAACTTACCTATTATGCAGAAGGGCCGTCTCAAAAACTTGAGGCGACCCATGGAGCCTTGATATCGTGACCTGCATCCTGACGACCATAACCTACAAAACAAAAATGAAAAACAATATTATTCATACGGTTAAATAGAAAGTTCTGTAGAAGAATGATAAATATTCAATAGACAACTCCGCAGTGGGATTCAGGAGGATAAAGTGGATAAAACCAACCGCAAAGATAGGAAGTGTGTAAATCATCGAGTATACATACACTGCCAATAGACTGCTACAGTACAGATAAAGGAAAAGAAAATACGGCCTATATAAATCCAGTGACGGCGAGCAATCCGTCTACATTGAGTGACGAATTACTTACTCAACGCGAGAAGCGCTCCCGGCTTATCTATGAGCACGTCATTCGAGTGTTCAGAACAATCTAACGTTTTTGTACTAGACGAGGAAATTTCACGAGAACATAATGGGACTAAATTCAATCAAATTGAAGTGTCAAAGAACAAAGCTGGATCTGTTTCTCATTTGCAAAAGATTCAGTCCGTGAGGCAAAACGGCCTCGTCGAAAATCATTCAAAAAGCTCACGGATAATGAACTTTACCGAGAGGATTGTAGGTGTATTGCAGGTGTTTGAGAATGTTTTGAAGTAAAATAGCACCTGTTTACGCTTTTATTTTCTTAGATCTCAAAAGCCGCGGTAGGTGCGCGAAGCAATCAATCAGACCGGCACGTTTAGACGAATTACTTCGTTACCAGCTCTATTTTTAGCTGTATTGAGACGTGTACTTTGTAAACTTTAACAGTGCTAAAAGCTCTCTTTTACTAGTTCGACTGTTCTCAATATTAAACTTTTATTGACATATCCTACTTGTTTAATTTATTAACAGTAAGTAAGATGGTATCGGTATATGTATTATAATAACCTTGTTATTGGAAAAAGAATAGAAGATATCCTTTAGCCCAGCCAATCCACCGAGTGATAAACGAGTAAAGTTATAATAACACTGTGTCACTGTTAATAGGCAGTATTTTTCAGAATCTTTTGAAGTTATCACTAAATTTATTTAATTTTTTTTAGATATAGAAATATTCAATATGCGGAATTGTTGTTTTTTTGTAATCATCATTCATAATTACAAAAATGATACCTAACGTTTTAAATGTAACGTTTTAATTCTGAAAGTTGTATCTAATAAAACTTGTTTATGTAATTAACTAATTATAATAGGGTAGCACAAATATATTCGTAGATTTTTAGTAGTTGTTGTAATATAAGATATATTTTCACGATATTTCAGGAGTGACATACATACATACATATAAGCACGCCTTTATCCCTAATGGGGTAAGCAGAGCATAAATGACCTAAACAAAGGTCGTTCCGCCACGTCTAACAAAGTTTTGAGGGTTATTTAAGATATATTTTTAGGTATATTGCTGTAGTGACAGGTTGTCAGCCCATATCATAAATTGCAATATACTTAAACCCTCGGATCCCTTAGATGGTTTTTACAGCATGCCCGGGAGGAAATGCAGCTGGCACATTCTATATTTTTCTCTCGCTCCCAGTCCAGCATAGAACGATTTCTGGAGTGAGGTTATGTATATTACCTGAGTACGAACTCGATGGCGAACCAGATGACGACGACGGTCTCCATGTAGAAGAGCACGATGCCGGCCTTCGCCTCGTACTCCTCGATCGTGGAGAACACCGACAGCGACAGGCACATGAACACCATCAGGAACCTGTGCCGAGAAAACACCAAACAATACACTACTTATATAGGGAAGGCTTGAGGGAACGGTGTCCCGCAAATTGAAAGGAGTCGTTGATTCAACGAAACTGAACAATTTAAACAAAAAATCTTCTGACAATGAATAAAACGGCTGTATACATCATTTCTACATACATTTAACTTCCCGTGATGAGAAAATTCTTTTTTTTTTATTGTGATTTTCAGATTTTCATGGCCAGACTGGCCGAAACAACCGAAAAAAATGTTGTGGATGCCATTTCATATTTATTTCTATCTTAAGTTTTTCTCAAGTAAATTTTTCTTCTTCTTATTAAAAACTTATTCAAGTTTAGAACTCCCGTACAGGTCTTGTAACGATCGTTTATCATTACATATAGAATAATTAGTTTATAAATCGACCCAACACTTAAACAAATAGCATTTAGATTTTTCGTTCAAAAATTGAGACATCTTTACCTGACATGACCCAGCATTTAAACAAGAGTAACAAATGCATAAATATCCATACTTGTAATTTTGAATGTTACAAAATATATTATACTTTGTTTTATATATAGCATAGAACTTGGAAGATTATAAAAAAACAGAGGAACAGCGGGCATGCAGTGGGGGTTGGTAGTTGCTGACGGGCCGGGACGATGTTCTAACGCGGAAATTGGCGATTCCGAGCATCGTGTGTTGTTTATTTTCGGCGTTGTGTTTTATTCGAAGTCCATCGTTGTGATTATTACTGTAAGTGTTTCTTAACCTTACAGATAGACGATTTCGTAATAAAGTGATAGTTTCAGCTTTCTGTACCTGCAGCGTTGCGAGTTTTCAAACATCATTCAATGATAATCGTAGGGAAATGTGTTATTAGAATAGGAAATAGGTGTGTGTTATGTGTAAAATATGAGTGTGCGTGAGTGTGAAGATTAACAAATGCAATATAAACTAATAGGAATATTTTGATATGTCTTTAAGATACAGTGTTACACGTTAAAATATTCAGGATAACACTTTACATACATTAAATACACATCGACAAGGCTTATGGGCTCCGAGAGTAGCTGGCCCATAATCCCCTCTCGAGAATTCATTCGAATAGGTATTCATACAAACCTCTAATGGTCTATTTCTCAGCTGACGTAGCGAGCTATAAAGGTGATAATTTCTTGACACAGTCTCTATCATTTGAACTGACTTCTTAGCGCATATCATGTGATTTTGGTACAGCAGTCCTTGAAAATTATACCATATTGCAAACTGAACAGAGAAATTGATAATCAAAAGATTTGAACATTAGTACACCGTCACAGGTGACCAAAACTGCAGTTAATAGGTAACTTGTATGACTTTGATGAATGATTGGTAGTATGAAAGAAGTTTGTGAATTAATTAAGATGATCGGAAAATTTGATGGAAGGTTTGCAAGTTAGATTAGACTAGGGTTTAGTTTTAGTCTGTGCAAGGTTTTCGCGCGTTGGCATGGTCTGTAGGTTGGAAGGGAGGGCCATTTCATTTGCCTAGGTATCCTAATTCTAAGATCTTAAAGATCTTTATTCGAATTCCCTTCCCTGGTTATTGAGTCTTTGTACCTTTCAGCAAGCTACATTAGCCGGGAGACTTAGTATAAAGTATGTTTGGTTTTATTTTATTTGGGTTAGTTATGCGCAAGAAGAAAGAAGTGAAAGAAGAGTTTCCTGATTCCTGAATTTCAACTGAAAATATTTTATGTGAGTCGCAAGTTTTATATTATACATTTATATTTATTTTTTTGTCATTTTGTGTTATTTTTCAGCTGAATTTGATACTGAACTTTTATTAATCATTTATTTACTTAAGTCATAATCACAATTACGAATACCCTATTCAAACTTAACTTAGATTTGTTTCATTTTTTCTATTTGAATACACAACGTATGGGTCTTTTAATTTGACATAAAATCAGTTTTTAGACGATCACATATTTATCTTTGGCCATATTAATTTTATCAGATTATTATTTAATTATAGTTTGTAAAAAGTAGCTTGGGTTCTATAACAGATGTCAAACACATACAGTTTTGAAGGAGTCTTTTTTGCACCTGTGATGTTATGATATTTACTGCCTGCTGTCATACGACCCGAGCTATATTTTACAAAGTATAGGGATAGGGTGTTACAGTCCGCCATAAAGAGTTGAAATTAATTAAAGAGGAACTAAAGTTTTTATTATATGACAACACTACATCAACCGACAAACGTCAATCAAATTTTCAAAACAAACAGCATTTTTTACGGGAATTGGTAGTTGTACATGGATAAAAACGTTTAATAGTATATTAATAAACGAGGGATGGAAGCCAGCAAATGCATACGAGGTCCTTAATAGTACGAGTATGCATTTGATGCTTACAACCGAGTTGAGTACTATGTTTTACATATCTAATAAAAAAAAACGTTAAAATAAGAGAAAATTTAAGAAAATTAAAGCATGAAAGTACTACGAAATAGTAAGCAAAACCAACTAACCATGAGCGGTTTTAGCCATCACAAATATCGTCACTTGCGTAAGAAAATTGATTTCATTCGCATGTAGACATTTTGTGTAACATTTTGTTTATGTTTCATAATAAAATACTCGGGAACAAACCTAAATTTTGAGGTTTTAAAAATCACAAAGTAAAAATTTAATATGCTATGTTTATTTTTTTTTAGTCTTATTCCATGTTTTATGCGACATAGATAGTACTGGCCAGTTCGATATTTAAAATAAACACAACTCAAATTCGAATACAATTTGTTTGAAAATTCGATTTCGATTCGATTAATTATCCGATTCCCATAGTTTTTTTCTTGCAATTTGACTGGATTTATTTCAAATTACTTTGCGGTATAGGTTTCAATACCTATGCTGTAAAGTATTACTTATATCCCGGATGTTGGGGTTGTATTGACCACTTGCCGAGCATGAGATCAGTGGGTTGTTATTTAAATATTGATCTAAGGGCAAGACAATAAAAAGCGGCGCCAGGGAAGTAATATATAAAGTTTTAAAGTGATGTTTGGCGGAATATCGGATGCCGAAAAACTTCTTGTAGATTTATGATCTTTACAAACGAATTGCTATAATACAGGTATTTATATGCTCCAATACACGTAGTTCACGATGTAAATTCCTATAATTAACAGTTAAGAGTTTCTTCCATGCTGGACTGGGAGTGATGGAAAAATTCTTCCATGCTGGACTGGGAGTGATGGAAAAACATAGAATGTGCCAGCTGCATCACCTCCAGAGCATGCTGTAAAAACCAGCTAATGGATTCGAGGGTTTTAGTATACTGCAATTTTAGGCGATGGACTGACAACCTGTCACTAAAGCAATATACGTCATGATCATCTGTAATAATCCTCAAAACTTGTCAGACGTGGCGGAACGACCTTTGCTTACGTCGTTAACGCTCTGCCTACCCCATTAGGGATAAAGACGTGATTATATGTATGTATGTAAAAGAGTTCCATGCTGGACTGGGACCGATAGAAAAAAATTGCATGTTCTAAACATATTAGAAAAAACAAATAAAAAATTCGACCGCTGACGGGATTTGAACCCGCGTCTTTGGAAACCCGTTGTAATATTATACGACAGATATCGCTAGCGTCTACCCATGACGAGTAATAAATAGCAGATTACTAATTCGTCGCTCGGGATATGGCTGCTCTAGCTTAGCGGGTTAGAGCGTTGGGCCGGTTTCCCAAAGAAGCGGGTTCTAATCCCGTCAACAGTCGAATTTTGATTTTGTATTTCTAATATTTACAAAAAATAAAATAGCACTGCGAGTGCAAAAATCAATTAGAAAATTATAGAATGTTCTAGCTGCCCTTCCTATCAGGCATGCTGTAGAAGTCAGCAATACGGATTCAAGGGTCGAGGGTCGCAGTGTTTTTTAATTAAAGGCGATGGGCTGACAACCTGTCACTATAGCAATACACATTAATTACAATCTTAAATTGCCCTCAACTTTTACGTTGCGTAAAAGCTTTCACTAAGCGTTTTACAAGCGTTGATAAAGGCGTGAATTTATGTATGTATGAAAATGAGTCAGAAATATCACAGGTACGAAGTTTTCTACGAGTTTAGTTTAATTTGAGAGGTTATGTTTACATTTGGAAGATGTTAGGTTTTATAAGTAGTACGATTGTATATTTTGGTCGTTTGACTCAAAATTAGAAGTAATCCATATATATTTTTGTATTGTTAATTTATTACAAACATTTACATAAATCTTAAGAACTAATACATATTCCCTCAAAACTGTATGAACAGTTTGTCTGAGAGATCGACGAGTCTCAATCTAATTAATTATTTAACTTATTAAGCTAACTATGCTATTTACAGCAGCATAAGATTTTTATCACATTATAGTGAGATTAGAGCTTAGAATTAATGTGATCAATTTATATTCACCAATCGATATCATCTAATGAAGATAGCATAACTGCTTCCGTGGTCTAGTGGCTAGTGCCATGGGCTCCCGATCCGGAGGTCCTGGGTTCGATTCCCATTGGGCAAAACACAAAGTTGATATTTGAGAATTTATCACTTTGTGAATTTTTCCCCAGTTTGGGTAGGACATTGCAGGCTGAATCACCGGATTGTCCGAAAAGAAAAAGATTTTCGTGCTTCGGAGGGCATGTTAAGCCGTCGGTCCCGGTCGCTGTCTTTGATAGTGCTCGATACACAAAACCATGTCAGAGGCCTGATAGTTGTGCTACTAGGCGGTTTAAAAACTCTGACACCAGGATTCATCAGGTCCATAGACTCGATACCCACTCGACAGAAGAAGAATGAAGATAGCAAATGTGTTTTTAATAATCTTCTGAACCTATTAATGTTAGGCTCCCGTCTGATGTCCTCAGGCAAACTATTAAGTATATATGGTAACCGTTTCTTTAGTGTTCTATCTGCATAGTAATTACTAACCCTGGGAACATCAAATTTGCCTGCAGACACCGAACGGGTGCCATGACTATGTTGGACCAATGACAAGCTATGCTCTTGATTGTTATAATTGTTAACAGCTAACATATATTTGTGTTTTGAACTAGCTGGTTGAATTTTACATACTTTAATTTAAATAATTTATAAATCAAGCAACTGAGGTAGCCTAAATGTGTTGATCATGTTGAGAAAATAGAACAAGAGTATTTTTATAAAATGGCAATTATTCTAAGTATCATTTGTGATTTTGAATTAATCGGAAGTACATTATAAATATTCCGCTTTAAATCACAGCCTATAAATAACAGATGAAAAAAAAAAAAATTATAAAAAGTCTTTAAAAAAAAAACTAGTATCTTTGCCCAGCAGTGGGCACTATCGGCTAAATAAGATAAGATCTTTATTCAAGTCGTAGTATAGCTGTTGCCATATAAACGATAAGCCCTAATTAGCGCCCCAACTGCCTCCGTGGTCTAGTGGCTAGTGCCATGGACTCCTGATCCGGAGGTCCTGGGTTCGAATCCCAGGGGGGAAACACAAAGTTGATATTTGAGAATTTATCACTTTTTGAATTTTTTCCCAGTTTGGTTAGGACATTGCAGGCTAAATCACCTGATTGTCCGAAAAAGAAAAATATTTTCGTGCTTCGGAGGGCACGTTAAGCCGTCGGTCCCGGTCGCTGTCTTTGATAGTGGTCATTACTCAAACCATGTCAAAGGCCTAAAAGTTGTGCTACTAGGCGGTTTAAAAAATCTGACACCAGGGTTTATCGGGTCGATAGACTCGATACCCACTCGACAGAAGAAGAAGAAGCGCCTAAATTTTTTTCAACTCTTTCTGGTCGACCTGTAAGAAGATTTAATCCTGCAAGAAATATTTGACCTCCTTACTACCTTTAATAATTTCTTAATTCTGCCGATATGCTGCAAAAAATATTTTGGATGCCATTTACTATTTATTTTTCTCTTAATTATTTCTATCACATCTGGCTTTCTGAATAAAATCTCCTTCGAGTATTGAACTTCTCTAAGAAGATCTTGCAAGAAATTGACCTCCTTACTATTCTACCTTTTTAATAATATCCTGGCCGGAATGCCCGAAAAACTATCGTGGATGCCATTTACTATTTATTTTTTCCCAAGTTTTTCTTATCGTAAAAAAAGGCTTTAACCACAGATTTTTTGTAATGAAATAGCCAGTATATTAAATTCCCCAAAACAGTTTTAATTAAATTGCAATTTTATGAGCACACAACGTGACGGTTTATTTTAGATTTTTGTAAATTGTTCTTTGGAGTGGGTTTATGGGGTTTAAGTGAAAGCATGTTGAAAGTTAGGTTGCTTTTTTGTCTAGCTGGAGTTGTGACAGGTTCTACGCAGATGATAGGGCGTTCAAATAAAAGTAAATGAACGCAGTACGTGGGGTACGGAGATAAGACGGAGACAATCAAAATACGGAGACATCACGCCCCTTTTCTTTCTAAAGAATTACTGAAGCATTCAATATTTGTGGTCTGCGCCATTCCATCTTCAACTCATTAAAATGTAGGTTATATTGATGTTCTTCTTCTTCTGTCGAGTGGGTATCGAGTCTATAGACCCGATGAACCCTGGTGTCAGATTGATGTTGATTTGATATTATTATCTACAGAGATTTACTAATAAACACTACAGTTGTTCAGTTTCATAGACTAAGATTATCTTCCATTCTCAGCAAGCGTACTGTTTCGCCTTGGGACACATTTATCGTAGCCAATGAACGCCTGCAACACCAAATGCATCACCGGGCTACAGACACCGGGTTGCGGATTCTGCCAGGAATTAAAAATACCTCATCATCTCCCTAGCCCTATCCCAAATCTCACAGGGTCGGTTACCTAAACCTGAACGAGGGTACTGGTTTTTACACAGAGGGACTGCCATCTGAGCTCCGCAACCCAGAAGAAGAACCAGACCCAATCCTAGATTAGGTCAGGGTTTTCAAGCCGCCAATGCTTAGCACTGGCTTCTGACATGGCTGAACGACTAATATCTACGGTAATAAACGATATGAACCGGGACCAACGGCTTAACGTGGCTTTCGAGGCACGGAAAAAGCGCCGAATAAACGTACATATGAAATTTGAAAAAACACATTGGTACGTGGTGGAATTCGAACCACGACCCCTCCGCTCAGGATGCAGCGGCCCTAACCACTACTCCATCGGGCTCTGCAGAATTTAAAAAATACCTGTCTTAGAGAAAAATAGAGACAGAATAAGAGAGGGACTTATGCACTTCCTATAAGCCCTTCTCTATGGTACCTCTATGACAGGTATTTTAAATTCCTGGTAGGGTTATAATATAAATAATGGCACAAAACCATAAACATGTATTTCTGCCTCCCTGTACTCATCATCATTGGCCACGACATCTTGTTCAGATGATTGTTGCAGCGTCAACTAATTGGGACGAGATTTGTGCGCCGTCGGAGGTAAGAGATGCGGCGCATCTTTTTCTATGGCTGTAGAGTCCAATTGCAGCACGGCACTTCCTGCCACAGAGATCACAGGTGAAGCGTGAATCTGAACATGGTTCCTGAGCTGCACGAAGTCTCTTCTGCTTCAGGCCATCGAGCCAGGCCGCGTCATGATGATTTATGCCATCACGCAGTAGGCCGCGCCATTCGGTTCTTTTAACGGCTTCCGTTTCCCAGGTGTTCGGGTTAATGCCAAAGGATAACATGTCACGTTTGCAAGAATCCTTAAAACGAAGCATCGGGCGTCCTACTGGTCTTTTGGCGTCTGCGATCTGGCCCAGCATCACTGCACGTGGAAGTCTATCGGGGTACATTCGTAAAACATGGCCCAGCCACCGTAACCTACGTTGTTTTAGAGTAGCAGTGATACTACAAGTGCGAGTAATATCAAGAACCCTTCCATTGGACATTCGGTCTTTCCAAGTGACTCCTAGTATTGCGCGTAAGCAACGCATGTGGAAAGCATTTAGGCGGCGTTCATGCTTCGAGTAGGTAGTCCACGTCTCGGATGCGTACAGGAGAATACTTAGGACGCATGTTTTGTAGACTAAGATCTTGGTAGAGAGTTTCAATTTGTTGTTCCTCCAAACTCGAGCTTGTAGCTTTCCGAAGTTGGTCGCAGCTCTGCCTATTCTGGTGTCAATTTCTTTATTGTTGCACAATTTACTAGTAGTAGTGGAGCCGAGGTAGCAGAAGTTGTCAACTACTTGAAGGATGTCCTCACCAAGTATTATCTGAGGTGTACAATCCAGAACCAGAACTACGGTTTTCTTACTGTTCATAGTCATCCCAAAAAGCTTGCATGCATTATTAAATTTGGTTATCAGTTCCTGAAGTTTCCCAATTTCTGTATTCGCGACTAGTGCAGCATCATCTGCGTTCTTCTTTGACCTTAACAGGTTGATGTTAAAGAGGCGACCATCTTTTCTTGTATGCAGATGAACTCCAACATCACAATCTTTAAAGGCCACCAAGAGAAGAACAGAAAAGAAGGTGCCAAAAAGGGTCGGAGCCAGAACGCACCCCTGTATTACTCCCCGATTAACATTAAACGGACCCGATTCTTCACCGTCAAATAAGACTGTACCACACATGTCATCGTGGAAGGATTTAATGATAGCTAAGAGAGTAGGTGGGCAGCCAATGTCTTCAAGTACACGGTAGAGCCCTTCGCGACTGACCGTATCAAAGGCCTTCTGTAGGTCAACGAAAGCTGTAAAGAGGGGCATACGTTGTTCTCTGCATTTTTCCTGTACCTGTCGTAAGGTGAATATCATATCCATGGTAGATCTGCCAGCTCTAAAACCGCATTGTGATTCTGGATATACTCGATCAGCAAGTGACTCTAATCTTTTCAAAATCACTTTTGCGAGTGCTTTGCCAGCGATGCTTAGCAGTAATATTCCTCTATAATTGTTGCAATCCCCTCTGTCTCCCTTTCCTTTGTACAGTGTAACAATATTGGCGTCTCTCATATCTTGTGGAATCGTTTTTTCATCCCAACAGCGTAAAAGTATCACAAAGAGCAGCGAGAACACGTATCGTTCTGCAGGAATTTCATCTCGCCCAACGCTTTTCCCCAACTTTAGTCTCATGATAGCATTATGAAGCTCTTCAAACGAAGGTGTTTCATCTAGGTCAGATGCTACTGGGAAATCTTGAAGGGATTCTAGAGCCGAAGCGCTGATTGAGATAGGTTCTGCGTAAAGATCAGTGTAGTGTTGTGCCCATCTCTCCAACTGCTTGCTTTTCTCCGTGATTGGCTCGCCATTTAGGTCCTTTATGGTAGCACGCTTCCTGATGGTGGGGCCGATTGCTACCTTGATATTTTGATACATACCCCTATAGTTTCCTACGTCATGGCATTGTTGAATGTTCATGCACAATTCAGTCCAGTAGGAGTTTGCACATTCACGAGAAATGCGTTGTAGGTTAGATTTCTCATTTTTATACCTAATCTCGTAGCGAGCGACAGATGGGTTATTCAGGTATTCTGTGTGTGCATTTCGTTTTTCCTCTACAAGGGGGCGTAAGACTTGTTCGTATTGGGCGAACCAGTCGTTTTGCTTACGGACCTTTCTCCCAAAAGATTCAACAGCTGTCTGCATGAGCGTGTCTTTAAAGTTCGTCCAAGCAGATTCAAGACTTTGGGAGGCTTGCAAGGTGTCGATGTCAAGCTTTCTTTGTACAGCCGCAGAAAAATGGTTTCTAGTCGTTACGTCAGTCAAGCCTGAGGTGTCCAGTGGTGCTCTTATTTTGCGTCTCGGTCTTGCTGAGTGTTTTTTCTTCGGCAGAAGACCCATTTTAGTCAACACTAAAGAATGATCAGTGTCGCATATTGCACTGTGATACGTACGAGTGTTAAGAGTATCACGCAAGTCACGCTTTCTGCTAAGAATGAAATCAATTTGATGCCAGTGTCCCGATCTGGGATGCCTCCATGAAACTTTATGAGCCACCTTATTCCGGAAAAATGTGTTAGTGACGCATAGGCCATGAGGGGTGCAGAACTCGAGCAGACGTTGACCGTTATCATTCATGTTCCCAATGCCGTGAGTTCCCATGCAATCGGACCAATCTGATGAATTGCTGCCAATTCTGGCGTTGAAATCCCCGAGCACTATTAGTTTGTCTGAACTACTTATAGACTCCATTTGTACACGTAGATCTTCGTAAAAGCTGTCTTTGACGTCGGATGAGGCAGTGAGTGTTGGAGCATACTTAGAAATCAACGTGACCGGACCAGTTGAGGTTATCATTCGCAGAGACATAAGACGTTCCGATGTAAAAGCAGGAGGTTCCGTGCAGGCAAGCAATTTATTGTGCACAGCAAAACCAACACCATAGTCACGACGTTGATCAGAGTTTCTGCCCTTCCAGAAAAAGGTGTAATTTTCTTCACGTAGGCTTCCCGCATCAGCAAGGCGAGTTTCCTGGAGAGCAGCAATGTCAACTCGGAGCCTAAATAGTTCTCTGTCGATGATAGCTGTTTTTCTAAGTTGCGGTATATTGTCAGGTGAGGGATTTTGGCCGGGTGTCATTGTTCTAACATTCCAAGTGGCGAAGCGCATAGTCGGTAAGTTTATATGTGTATGTTTATTTTTCTTTTGAGTTCTAGGTGCTGCGAAAACTCATCTTGTTTCAGACATTGTGACGTGCCTGCTGCTCCACACACCTATAGAAGCGCAAGACGAGGGACGGATCAGTACCTTATTGGCTAGGGGCTGCCCAGCTAGGGCAGGCGGTAACTGATCAATTAACCACGATGGGCTATCCTACCGTCGAGAGTCACCCCTGGCGCCCGCGCGTGACGTCCATTGGCGCAGACTTATCACCGGTGACTGTGACTCCCCGTGTTGTTTCCCACATCTTTCCGTAAAAGATGCGGGTGAAGTGACCTCTCCACAGGCCTGGCGCTGCATCGCCTTGGACGCATTGAAGGAACACGAACTTGCCCAGCATTCATGCTCCTTTCTCGACCTCAACGTCTTTATCCACAGGAACGACAAGTCATTACGTGTGGAGACGCTTTGGTTGCAGGAGTTGCCGACTTGTTTAGGTTGGAACCTACTGTCGCCTACGGTACTCCGAATCCGTTGCCTCATCCGCCGACGTACACCGTACCGAATTCCATATTCTCCGCTGTAGCCGCCGTTAAGGTCTTCACCCGTATCCCTGGGCAGGGGTCCACGATATACCCCGCAGAACTGGGTCCCTAACTGAACTTAGCCACCGACTCCCTCCGGCCTACTGAAGCGAGTGGTGCCCACCCCCGCGACTAGGACGCGCCAGTCAGGAATTCTCCCTGTACTAAATCTATGTAATAATTACAATTAAAATGTTGCGTTTCCATGGTTTTGACATTTATTTTCTTATTTGACGTTGTGTTGCGTGAGTCTTCTGACTGAGCCATTGATCGCAAGTAATTAAGTTCGCTTGTTCGTCTCGGTTTTGGCAGTGACGACGCAATTAATATCGGTACAGTTGCTATCACGCCTGTGTAGTATAGTAATCATCCACCTGTCATATTATTAAGCGAAAATCGTTAATAACACTGCTCTGGGATATCGGTGTCGATATTAATGGTTACCGTCAAATTGTTTATTACATGCTTTAGCTTTACCAGCACTATTAAATTATTCTAGCAACTAAATTATTCATAGTCATATTTTCGGTTGAGATAAAACTTTAAACACGTGTTCCTAAACTCTAAAAGTGTTTTGTGAATGAACGTGAACGGTACGTGCTTAGCTTACGAAAACACTTTTGTGTGAAGTTTGACAACGCCTTCCTCAAACTACTAAAAAAGCGCTAAAAGAAAGTGCGGCAGTTTCGTCACCAAAAAAAGCAACTAGATAAAATAGATGGGCTTGTTTACAAATAGCAAAAAAGTGGGTTAATGTTAGCGAGGTCGACTTACACAATCATATGATAAAGGACGGCCTTTACACCCCTGGGCCGCTCGAGGAAGTTGTAGAACTTGGACTGCAGGCGTCGGTAGCGCGCGTCGCGTCGCGTGGCGCGGTAGCTGAGCGGCTTGCCCAGCAGCGACATCCGCGGCGTCGCCAGCCGGTCGCCCGCGACTCCACGCTTACTCTCACTGCAACCAATGGTGTCTGAACAGTCATTCAATACATCTACATGCGCTTCTATTGCATGCCACACTCGCTACGATAGGTTCGCGATGTATCGTGTGATATTTTAATATACTAAAGGGTGTCCAGCGGAAAATTTTCAAGTTAGAAATTGAATAAATAATAAAACTAAAGATTGTAGCTTATATTATATTTTACCAAATTGTGCAGTCATGTTTTGGATTTTAATTTTAAAAAACGAGGTCATCAATTTGACTGCCGATTTTTTTCAGGCTCTTGCAGCTGGTCCCTCGGATTTGCGATAGAAGAAATGGCAGGTTAAACTGTTATTGACTGTGATGAAAATGCCATTTTCATTAAAATATTACATAATTTGCGTTTTCTGGTGAAGCCAAATTTTTTGCTTATAAATAAAGCACGTTGTTGGCTTCTTTATTCCGTTAGAGACTTTGATCTGTCTTAAATGGGTTGAAATGGATTTAACATGATTTGGTGTCGAAATTGAGCCACATTTTTCGGCGTTGCTGCTGACGTTGAGAGACCCGAAGGAGTTCGGTTGACCACTGTCTCTTCAAGTCTGATTCATAACGCCTACGATCAGATAAGTTACGTGCTCGAACCATCACCACGCTTGAAGATATTGATGTGCGAACAAAAATGGGGATGCGCCTCAACCGTCGATTTCCTCGTTTCAGTTATCACAGATGTTCTTCGGATCAGTAACATCGCGACTAATAAATCCAAACATGATGCTCAATTTAGAAAAATAAAACTTAACATACATTGTTTAGTTTTCATTTATTCAATGTCAAACTTGAAAATTCTTCCATGCTGGACTGGGAGAGATAGAAAAACATAGAATGTTCCAGCTGCCCTTCCTCCCGGGCATGCTGTTGAAGTCAGCAAAAGGGACTCGAGGGTTACAGTGTATTGTAATTTAGGCGATGGGCTGACAACCTGTCACTATAGCAATACATATTACAATCTAAAATTGCTCTCAATTTTTGTCAGACGTGGCGAAAGCGCCTTTTACGAGGCGTTAAACGCTCTGCCTACCCCGTAAGGGATAAAGGCGTGATTTATGTATGTATGTATGTATGTAAACTTGAAAATTTCCCGCTGGACACCCTTTTTGCTGCATTATTTCTTGCTATTAATTAACATTTATTAAGAAAGAATTTTCTATCAGCTTGCGCAAAGCGGTTATATCATAGGTCATAATATAGTATAGTGAGTGACCATCTGACCTCTGCTACGAGCTACGGCGTAGCGCTCGTAGCAAATTATACTCATCAATTTGAAACGTACCTCAGGAATGTGAAGTACATTGCGGCAATCAAATTGCGTCTTCGGATGACAGACTCTAATAAATTCAGCATTGAGTGTATAAAAACCCCATCTTGGCGGGCGTACAGTTCCTAGGGCTGCTATATTCTAGTACGGTCGCGCGCTATCGTTAATAGCCGACGACCACGCAGTGTGGCATCTGTTTTCCTTCTGCTCTTGTTCGCAATTTATTAGCCACTTACACGGACTTTACTTATGAACTTCGTCCGCAGCTTTTTATCGAGAGTTGCGAACACAAGAAAGAATTATGATCGAGCGAAACTCAAACTGCGATTTTCTGATATACTGTTATTGTAGAGAAGGAATGAAAATAAAATAATGCTCTTGTAATGGAGTTGAGAGAAAAGCAATAACGAGTAATACAAAACTTTGTACTTAATGTCGTTCAACGGTCGCTAATGGCGTTCGGTGTGACCCTAACTGTTTATATTCACTTAAATCTACACATTTCATTGGAAAGTCTCAATTTTAGTTCCAACTGCGTTTTGGCTGATAAATGTTGAATATAGTGTGAACATTTCCATCAGTTGTGAAGCGGAGCGAAATACGGAACACACGTATCATCGTCGGCCATAAATAAAATAGTTACGCATACGCAGATCAATCGACTACGGAACGAGCTCACACTCACACAAACAACGTTAACTACAGGTAGCTGCTCACCAACACATCACACACATTCCCAGCATTTAAAGCTAAATAAATAAAATCTAACATCAAGAATACAGTCTGGTATTTTAAATTAACAAATAGCGGAACTAAGTCGTAAATAAATGATTTACTCAACTGCATTACAAGTTATAAAATAATTGAGGTATACTCTACGCCAAACATGAAATAGATATAGAATAGGATAACATATTGTTTGTATAATTCCCAGCGATGCTTGTCTTTCTGTCGAGAGCATAAACACATAAATCTTCTAAAATGGATTCGACGATAACGCTTATACGGCGATTGATAAAATCGCGCGGATTGGTCACCTTTTAAATCAGTACGCACATTCCAATCAATAAAGAGAAAACGGGGCAAGTGAAAGCTTTGTAGGATTTAATCCGGATTCTAATTCACTCTCCAAACATTTGCCGTGGTTGAAGAGCTCCCGGCGTGATGGCTTCCACAAACATCTCGGAGTCACAAGTCGAGGTATATACGCCGTATGAGTCGACACAGAATTCACCTCCTAAATTATTCTCGCAAGTATAAATATACATAAGTACCGACGTAGTTGAGTTAATTTTCTTCAGCGTGAAAATTAACCGTCGAAAATGAGTTTCAGTCAAATTAGGCGTGTGTTTATTAAATAACTCACTTAATGACCCACATTACACTGTAGCATTTAGATGACGAGTTAATATTCAAGTAATAATATTTTAATTATCATTAATATTTTTAACTAATATTTCATGCTATGTATTGAATAACTAGACGGATGTAGAAAAGCTTTATATTATTTTATTATTCAGCAGATCCACAAAGAAAAATAACATGAAAGAACTCTTCATTCGACAATACTGGGACAATGAACAAGTGAGGTGGACAGATGAGATAGTAGGCACTTGACACCGTGGCTCACCCTCGGGCACTATAGAATACAAAATAACAGTCCCCGCGCTACACAATGCCTCACCCTACTACATAATCATGTCGTGAACATAGTTAACGACGTACACTGTTTCAGTCTATAAAGTTAGGTGTCATGCTTATGTACACTTTACTTGGAACAACATAAATAGAAAAGTTTACTTTGGTTTTAGACTGCCGAGTATTTTTGAAATATAAATAGGTAAAATACATTCTTTTTTTACAAAAAGACTCTACAATTAAAAAGACGCAAATCCATGTCACATTAAATGACTAAACGTACTTTGTAATTGTATGAAAGATCATAATACTTTATCTTTTTGTATTTTGACCTAATTTCGCCCTGTTTTATGGGCGCATAAATTCCCCTCTTTGTTACCCGTTATATCCCTTTGGAGCACGTGGTTCACTTTTCCAATATGTCCACTTCCCCTAGAGGTCCAATCTGTTTGAAGTAGGTTGTTTTTGGACCTTCATTATACAACGGTCTACATTTAAAATCGATTAGTACCATTGGGGGAGACATTAAATACACGAATCGGTACTTGGTACATAATGAGAGCGATACTTATAGGTCAAATTAAGTAATAAAATAGCACGTTCAAATTCTGTACTTCATTCAATTTGTTATACTCCTTCGTATGTACGACCCGTGGCCGGGACGTGTAAATATAAAACTAAGTAGGGACACTTAATTAATTTTAGATCAAAAGATTTTAGAAACTCATTTTTAAAATTTTGTTTCTATAGTATTTCCAACTCAGGTTAAGAATAAAGGTAAACAAAGTTTGTTGTCTTGTAATCAAAAATCTTTTTTCTAAAATAAGTTTAAGCTATTAGGTATGACAACATAATGAAATAGTAGTTTAAGTAATTTAACTAATTTGCAAACACGTATCATTTATTTTCTAAATGTGTTTTTAGTTTCGTGTCTTTACACGAAACTTTGTTTACCTTCATTCTAAATCTTATTTGAAAATACTACAGATACTTCACTTACTTATTTGACACCATCTATACTAAAACTTTAAACCTGAAACAGTACGAGGAGAATAAATATATAATTCTGTACTATTCCAACTGTTAAATTTTAGTATAGATTTATAAAGATAATGAGTAATTCCAGACAGAAAGACGCAAGTGTAGTTCCGCAAAGGATAAATTGAATGTAGTAAATAATTCAGACAAATAAACTAATAGGTAAACTGGTTCGCATTATTCAAAGGAAGTGAATCATTTTATACATTTTAGTACACTTGGTCTCAGATGATTTGTGCTCAGTTTCAATAAGATAAACTCGAACTTTATAGAAAATAATAAATATTTACATAAAATATGAACCTCGTTAAATACGTAGAAAAATAAAGAGGATTTCCGTGCTTTGAAGTAATGAAAGAAACTCGTTTAAGGGATTACTTTCAGAAGCTACGAGTAACAAAAAGTTAGAGGATTACACATATAACATCATTATGATGAGAGAAAAGAAATGGCTTTTGTTTCGTTATTTTCTGCTTCAATGTAGATACTTTACTTACAATAAAATTATAAAGTTAATTTTGATTGAAATGATAAAGTTCAATGAATTATACATTTAGAACGTGGCATTTACATAATATGAAAAACGTTCAGCTCTAGATTAGAGGGTGCCGGCCTTAGTGCCGGCGGGACATGGAGACCGCCTTTCACACTAAATGTCAATTGGCCTAATAACGGTTGCATGCAGAGGCGCCCGGACAATAATTTCAAGGGAATCGTTTCGACTAGGGGGGTGCATCTATCATAAAACGTGTCTTTACCGGTTCACTACAGACTAACACGCGAAAGGAAGTCGAAATTTATAAGAAGTCTGAAATTGTGCAGAGTTTAAAGATAGGATTTAGATAAATATAGAATGAGTTTTATAAATCTGTACTATTCAAGTTCGGGCGGTACAAGTACAAGAAACCCTTATTCACTTTTATAGACACCTATGGTTGCATGCATACGACTCTCGTCAGTAGAGGTATACAGACGAGAGAGGAGTTGTGACTTATTAAGGATGTGTAGGGCCTTTAAAAAGATAAATATTCATGCGGTTACTCACAACACAAAGGAGTGTCTTTATAATGAGAGAGCAATGTTTCTTTGTGTTGGGAAATTTATCAAATTTCTCGTATCCTATGACATCAATCATGTACACATTGTATGACAGTGATGGTAAGGAAGATACATGTTAGTGTTCATCATAGACGTCAAATGTGTGTACGTTATACATTATATGTATTGGAGTATATAAACTTTACAATGTACTCGGTAACTTACTTCCATGCTGGACAGGGAGCAAGAGAAAAACATAGAAAGTGCCAGCTGCATTTCCTCCCGGGCATGCTATAAAAACCAGCTAAAGGGTCCGTGACTAAATGGGGTAGCCATTAGGGATAAAGGCGTGATTATATGTATGTATGTACTCGGAAACATTGAATGTTAAAGATTATTTTAATCGCTGTACAGAATTGAGTTGGGAAAAATGTATAGTACTTGTATATTTGTTGTGTGATAAAGTACCGATTTGGCAAATCGTCGCTGAAAGTCCGGTCGTGCGACAGAAACGAATGCGAACGTTAAATGTTACGGCGCGGGAGGAAAATTTTTGCGGGAGTATGGCGGTGGACGCCCGACGACCAGAATTGCTGATTTGAATTCCTAATTATTTTTATATTCACTTTCAAGCTTAGTCTTTTTTATACCAATGTAAACAACTTACAAGCATTTAAGCTTGCCTAAGTACTGCTGTCTATTAGCTAATGGTGAACAAACTAAATTATTGAAATTGAGAAAGTAAAACGACGCGACGTCAATAAAATATTCTCTTTGCACAGACGTTTGTAGCGTAATTTAAGTAATTTGTACCGATTAGCTATCGTTCTCTTATTTTTTCACATTTAATATTGAATAATAAAAAACTTAGGCTTTTTGCAACGTAAAAAGGTCTTTTGCCAATTCATTATAAAGTCACTACTTTAAACTTTAGAAGCAGTTTAACGCAATATAATGCCTTTTGTCTAATGTTCGCAAATGAAGATAATGTTTGATGTTATAAAAACAAAATTTTACTGTTATTTTTAGTTCTAACTACGCTAGGATCTAAAATCAATTAGTTATAGTCGTATTTATATGAAGTTTTTTTTAAATAATGGGAAACAAAACGTCTACGAAATATCTACAGAAAGTAAGAATTATGTAAATAATAAATAACAGTAATATTACCTATGTCGTATTGCATCTTCATGTACCCGTACCCGCCTGGTCGATTTCATTTTCACCTGAACATTTATGCCAATGAGTGAATGGAATTTTAGGTAAACTGTATTAGAATAGTTTAGTAGCGACAGTTGGAAAGTGAAAGTAGTAGTTAGTAACATCCCTTCGTGGCGAGTTGATCGAGAACAACAACAAAAACAAACACATACTCGTAGTGGGAGCTCGCCACGACGACAAGGGGTCGTCAATCGGTATGCATTATTCATAATCGTTCGGTATGTATGACTTTCTTAAAATTATAGAAAAACTTTTTAAAGTCGGTCGTAAAATAATGTTTTGCCAAGTTGTTTGTTCCAAAGCTACGAACTTTCGTAGCACTTAAAGTTATTCTACGTTAATGTCTGTAATGTTAGTTAGTAATTGATGGTATTGTATTTCAAATTACCGTCTGTTGGGTGAGCATTGTAATTTATTACCTATGGATATGAAAGTAGAAGTATTCCGCGGCGGCGCAATCGCGCTAGCCGCTTTCATATTTTAATCACGTAATGCGAAAAATCAGTTCGACCCAACACTACTACGATAAATGGAAAACTATCGATCCAAATATAGCAGGGTTTGTACGCCATTAACTGAAGTCATCATCAGCAATTATGTACAAAGGCACAAAGCACAATGCGATATTGAAGAGGCATGCTATAATTTGTAGGTACTTTTTTACTTCTTTCGCAGTCAACACGCAATAGACTGACTAAAAATAATTGTCGTGCAAAAATCAAATCACCAGACATTACTTACGTACCTTAAAATTCACAGCCAATCTAAACAACTGAAAACTGACATCCATAAATATTTACATTCCGGTATACGTGAGGCATGTAGAATCGCGTGTGCTATGTAGCACGGGGCGCTGTAGTCGCGAGTGTGGGGCTCACGTCGCGGCGCGGCTCGCTCGCGGCACGTGCGGAGCGGCCCCCGCGCGCCGGCATAATACCGCGCGGCGCTCCGGTCCCGCTCCCGGCGGGCGGCGGCGTCGGCGGCGGCGTGAGCGCGGGCGTGCGGGCGTGGGGCTCACCCGCCGACTGACGCGCCTGCCCGCCGCACAGCCCGCCGCCCGCCCGCCGCCGTCAGCCGCCCGCCCTGGGTCGGGCCGCACCGCTCTACGATCAAGGCGGAAAGTTAGCGCCCGAAACAATAAAGGACCGATTGTCACGAACGTTTTAATTAGCAAGATATTGATTAAACTTTAATTAAAATTCTGGATAAAGATGATTTCAAATTAATTAAACTCATGGAAGAGGCCGGCTCTTGATGTTATAAATGTAATATTAAGTTCAGGTAAATATTTTGATTGACGGGTAATAGTTTGCGTTAGTAACAATAAATGGTTTTTGAATCATATGAACAATACATATGATTAAAAAACGATTTATACACAATACTTTGGTATTTAAGCTTCATATGAACTGTGAAGGCATAAAAATGAGTAAAAGCCTTCCGTGGAGGACTTCACTAACCCGCGGCAAGTGGAGACGCACCCTAATTCTAATTGTTGGCCACCTTCGACTATCCAGGTCATCGTACCTGCACTCGAATTTTCCCAAAGTGCAAAAAAAGTTGATTACAATTTGAATTTTTTAATAGCTTTTGATTCACCCTAACGCTTGATTAGGTAGAGGTCGTAAAAAGTTACTATCAAAAGCGCTATCACTTATTTACCTATTTAGAATCTAAGTGTTTGGAAAAGAAAGAGGGAACACCCCTTGATTTAATTTAATGATTAAAACACTGCATGTCCGTAGAACCACCCGTAGTAGAAACCGTAGAGCCGTTGCTGGATAGATATTTCCACCGGAAAATGTGATAATACGGAAGGAAATCCTCCAGGGAGAAGTACCTTACCCACTATTCTATTGTTTGCAAGTAAAATGTAGGTCTGTCTACATACAAATTAGGTACAATGTAAAACTTCGGATACGTATTCATTTGAAAGGCAAATACTGATGCCAAAATATTCCCAAGTGCATACAATGCATTTCTGTTTTGTAGAAAGAAAAAAAATCAAATTGAATCGCAATTGAAACCATTACTCAAAAAAAATATGTAGTATACTATTTAATTAACCTACGGGTACCTAAAGGTACCCACGCATCTAAATAAAATATGTACATAAGTCACCATAAATAAAACTGAAAGTAATGAGTAGGTACTCCGTAAACTTAGTAAGCTCGCTTTATTTTCTAATATTATATTTGACTCTGTTGTACCCTTGTTGTACCTACCAATTAGTTTATATATTTGTCATTTTATTGTCTTCTATTTCTATTCTCTATCTACCGTAGTACCAATTAGCCCGTCTTTTGTAGCGAGAAGAATACAGTTGAGGAGTTATGTAATTTTATAACAGAAAATAGGCTCCTAATATTTGTACAGATATTTCTGTGGTTATTTCAATACTAGGCGTCGGCGGTGCGGCAAAGAAAACCTTTACAGCCCCAATGCTTATATTGCTTTTTCTTTATCCAATTCTATTGAAATGTTAAATCAAAGAGAAAGCGTGTACCTATTCTGTCGACAAATTGAGCTCAACATTTAAATCGGATTTTATCCTCACTTCAAACGCAGGAACGTAGGAATGAAATACTAATTATTCTTTGTGAGACTTGAAATTATAAATACAGGGTGTATCTGCAGAAGAAAAATTCCTGCTATCGATGCATAGATCGCAGAACTTAACTAAATTCTGACAAAAATTATTGGCGTCCCTTTCTGTGCTCTCATGACAGAAAATGACTTACATTAGTTAAGTCGTGATTTAAGTAACTACGAATTGCTACCGTGATGAGATGATAAACAACTTGGCGCAAGAATTACTACTCGAAGTAGAAAAAAATGCTTAACCATACAAAATTGTTGATTAACGTGATTTATTTCATAATTCGGCTCATACATTGCGAGTTAGGCAGGGTGAAGAGGGAAAAATTGTGGGAAAGTTTGGCTTGGGAGTAAGGAATGAAAGACGAGACAGGCTCGTAGAATTCTGCTCATTATATAACCTGGTAATATCAAATACATGGTTCGAACATCCTGCAAGAAGACTTTACACATAGTGCTCGCCAGCTCATACACCATCACATATTGTTAGAAACCAAATTGATTTTATCATGATGAATGAGAGATTCAGAAACTCCATAACTAACGTCAAGATATTCCCCGAAGCAGATATAAAATCAGACCACAATCCTCTTGTAGCAAACATGCGAATCAAGCTGAAAAAGTTACGACCCAAATCTGTTAGTAAAAAAGTCTCATTAGACCGCCTGAACGATGAGACCGTAAAAAGATCTTTGAGTTAACAACTGTATTAAACCTATCTGTGAAGAGGGAAATGATGCTCTAACAACATATGGTAATTTGTCCACAAAAATAAAGAACTTAACATTACAAGAACTGGGTTTTAACAAGAATAGTAAGCGACGAGAATGGATGACAGATGAAATATTGCAGTTGATGGATGAGCGGAGGCAATACAAGAATGTCAACATAGACAAATATAACCACACTGATGCGACTATTAATTTCAATATCTTAATGGCAAGAGAGCAATGGTTGTCAAATAAATGTGTCGAAATACAATTATTACAGAAAAAGCATGATAGTTTTCAGCTACATATACGAGTAAAAGAGTTTACAAATACTAACAAAAAGCAAATTAAAAGTATCCTTGTGAACAAAAATGGTAACATTGTTGTTGATGATGAAGAAGCCAGTGAGGTCTGGGAAGAATATGTACAAGACCTCTGCAAGGACAATCGGAAACAGGTGGAACAACTTAGTGAAAATAATCTACAAAGTTCACCAATATTAAAATCTGAGCTTATCTCAGCTATACAACGCATGAGAGGCGGAAAAGCCTTGGGCCCCGATGGAATTGCTGTGGAAGTATTAAAACTAATTCACGACTACAACATTGATGATTTAGTGACACTTTTCAATACATTTTATGAATGTGACAATGTGCTCCCTGAAGACTGGCTCTTGTCCGTTTTTACACCTTTACCAAAGAAGCTCAATGCCAAAAGTTGCGGCGACCACAGGATGATTAGTATGATGAGCCATTTTTTGAAAATATTTATAAAAATCATTCAATCCCGAATATACAAGAAAATTGAAGAAAATATAAGTGAAACACAATTTGGGTTCAGAGCAGGACTAGGCACTAGAGATGCTTTAGTAGCAGTACAAATTTTGGTGCAAAGATGCTGAGATGTACAAATGGATGTCCATATGTGCTTTATTGATATCGAAAAAGCATTTGACAACGTTAAACATGATAAACTAATAAAAATCTTAAAATCGATTGGCTTAGATTAAAATGATATTGATATATATATATTGATATTATATTTATAGAAATTTTGACCCAATAATCGAAAATAAAAATTGATAACACCCTTACAAATGAAGTTAAAATAGAAAAAGGCGTTAGACAAGGTTGTATCTTGTCACCTTGTTTGTTCAATCTATATTCAGAAATGATTTTTAGAAATGTCTGTGATCAACTTGATCTGGGCATCCGCCTAAATGGTAAACTAATACAAAATATTCGCTACGCTGACGATACCGTCTTGTTGGCCTCTAACTCTGAAGACCTTCAAATTATGGTCCAGAAACTAAATTATGCTTCATCAGACTATGGTCTAAAAATTAACATTAACAAAACAAAACACATTATCGTCAGTAAAAATCCAACAGTTACATCACCAATCAGCATGCATATATGCAAGGAAAATCCGCGGACACCGCTCTTCATAACCTGATAGTCAAAGCTGAAAGATCCATACATAATAAAGAATACGCTATGGGATGTTTCTTTGACATTGAGGGTGTTTTTTTCTTTGACAAGGAGACCTCATATGCCATAGCTAACTCCCTAGAGAGAGAAGGAATAAAACAAAGTCTAGCCAGATGGGTGATGAACGCTCTGAAACATCGTGCCATTACGGCAGAGCTAGGAGGCACATCGCACACAGTTCGAGCCAAAAGAGGTTTCCCACAGGGAGGCTGTCTCTCACCACTTATAATAATAATAATAATAAAGATCTTTATTTCAGGCAAGTAACCCATACTTTTTACAATATAATTATAAAAATAAATAAAATAAAATAAAACGTTTCAAATAATAGTTAAACCAAGTTTAACCAAATGGTATTGCCTAGACTAAAATTAAAGTAAAGCCAATAATCAATATCTTTAGTCACTTGCGATTTGCTTCCCGATGTAAAGGCAGCCAGTGCTTAAAAATATATCCTTGACGGTCGTCACTAATTGCAGCTAGAATTGCTCGATGCGCTACACCATCTGGGCAACTTCATCAAAATGCGAAAAGCGTCATTATATTGTACTCGCATGGTGTTGATAGCTTTTCTGGTGAAGTTGACCCAGAGTTGACTCGTATAGAAGTTCTGGCAAAATGCTCGGAAAGGTGTCACCTTGACATCATCAGAGCACTTGCCGAACCTCCGCGCGAGCATGTTACACCTTATTAATAAAGCTCTTCTCTCCCTTTCTATATCCGGGTCATCATTTAAATTCTCTGTGAGAATGTGCCCCAGATATTTGAATTGCTGCACTCTGGACACAGGCATTCCGTTTAAAATAACCTCAGGAATCCTCTCCGGACCCCTTCCAGTCTTGAACACAAGCATCTCTGTTTTCAAAGCATTATATTTCATACCGTGAGCACTTGCGTAAGCTTCACAGCATGAGAGTAGCTTTCTTAGACCTCTGATAGGAGGGCTGAGCAGCACCATATCATCAGCGTAGCTAAGACTGTTGACACATACGTCACCTATATGGCATCCAGTCTTGGTGCTCCTCAGTCCCCCTATCAGTTCGTTCACGTATAAGTTAAAAAGGTCCGGAGAGGTCAGCCCTCCTTGGCGGACACCGCATTCTAACCTATCATCGCTAGAAGTCGAGTCGCCCCATTTTACGCAATTCGTTTGGTTTCCGTACCAGAATCTCAACACATTAACGACCTCGGTTGGAACGTTCGTCTCAGATAGCGTTTTCCATAGTACATCGTAGTTTACGAGATCGAAGGCTTTACTTAGATCTAGAAAACATGCGTAGATAGATGTTTCCCGGCATTTATAATAATTTACCGTGTGTTTTAAACTCAGTATTGCCGAATCCGTCGAGAGTCCGGGACGGAAAAAAAACTGTGCGTCGTCAATATTAATTCCCTCCTGTATCGCAGGTTGCAGCAGTCTCTCAAATATCTTCCCTATCACTGATCCCAGAGATATCGGACGATAGTTGCTCGCAGATCCAAGATCTCCAGTCTTATTTTTGACGATCGGTACTACAACCGTCTTCATAAGTGTAGCCGGAATATAACTATACCGAATACACATATGAAACAGATTGCACAGTCAAGTAACTATCGTAGGCCCCGCGAAGAGAATGTGCTCAATACTAAGTCCATCTTCACCAGGAGACTTGCCACGTCTCATATTTTTTAAAACTTTACTGACATCTTCCCCATTAAATGTAAGGAAATTTTCTATATTTACACTCGTGTCGAGCTTGGGCACACTCTCTACCGGTAATGGATGAACCTTGAATCTACGCGCAAACATGTCCGCGATCTCCCCATGATCCTGTAACCCTTCCACCGAAACTGGTCGTTTTTTTAGAACTACTCTGGCTTTTGACTGATTTCCAAAATTTTATAAAACTCTTCTCCTTTCTCTGCATTGCTAAAATATCAAGCTTTATTTTCTCTTCATTTTGTTATCTTATGTGATGTCTTCTTCTGGATGTCCTAATAAAGACTATAAACAGAACCATGGTATACATGCAAGCATACTCCGATGACGGAGTAATACTAGCTACTGGAAGAGAATTGAACATGATTAGTAATATCATGAACAGGACACTCAAACTGGTCCTTCAATGGTGCAGGGATAGAGGTCCTCAGCCCGAATAAAACCAAACTAATCATCTTCACAAGGAAAAGAAATAATTTAGAATTACCAGTCCGAATCGATCGAGTTGAACTGGAAGTAGTAAAGGAAATAAGATACCTAGGTGTGGACATAGACAGTAAACTGCTCTTTAACATACACATAGAAAACTCAAGCAAAAAAGCAAAGATGGCTTTAGTGCAAGTTAGAAGAGCCGTCGGTAAGACATGGGGAATAAAGCCACACATAGTCCTATGGATCAATAAAGCTATAATTCTCCCCAGAATTAGTTACGGAGCAATAGTATGTTGGCATAGAGCCTCTATCATCAAGAATAGAACAGCGCTGGACCAGGTCCAACGCTTGGCCGGACTGATGATCACTGGGGCCATGAGAACAACTCCCACAGCGGCCTTAAGTATGATCCTGGGTCTCTATCCAAATGACCTACAGGTGAAGAAGGTAGCCTTAGAACAATGGTTTAGAATGAAGTCCTTTAAATATTGGAAGGGTAACCATCTGGACAAAGGGCATGTCAAGATAGACTCGGTGATAGGACAAAATATCTCGATGATTCTTGCAAACAACGATTTGATACAGAAACAAGAGATTTTTGATAAGAAGTACAGAATACACATAGGTTCAAGAGATGAATGGAAAATCCACACAGACAACCCGATAACGATCTGTTACACTGACGGGGAAAGAAAACACCAAACTATCGGGGGCGGGCATTTACATAGAAAACTCGCCAAGTCTGTATAGAAAGAACAATACCTTTAGGAAAATTAGCCAGCGTTTTCCAGGCTGAGGTGCAGGCCATCCTGGAGTGCGCCGGCGAGTTAGAAAATATAGAACTGACACCAGAAGTCATAATCTATAGTGACAGTCAGGCAGCATTAAAAGCGTTAAACAAAACCTGTACAACCTCTGCATTAGTTAAAGAATGCAAACTGACTCTAAACAGATTATGTACCAAAACTAGTATCACAAGACAACGAAGGAAATTAGATAGCAGACAAATTGGCCAGGACCGGGGCAGATGCGACCTTTATGGGCCCTGAACCATGTCTACCGATTCCAGGCCAAACAACAAAAGGCGTTATTAATATAAAAATTAAAAACGATAGTAACAGTAGATGGAATAAGTTACAGTCCTGTCGACAATCTAAGCTTTTTATAAAATGCCTAGATTTTAGAAAAACGCGTAGATTACTACAACTCAGTAAAAAACATATCAGACTCTTGGTAGGGTTACTGACAGGACACTGCGGACTGAACAAACACCTACACACTATGAGATTAATAGATAACCCAAATTGCCCTGAGTGTGGACAGGAGGAAAGTAGTTTCCACTTCTTAGCCGAATGTCCTAGCTACTCACTGCCAAGATGGCAATACTTAGGAACTGACAAACTAGAGACAAAGGACTTAGAAAACATTTCCTTAGTAGACATTCTGCACTTCTGCAGGGCCACCGGTAGCTTCGAGGAGGTGACGCTGACGGAGCACCAGTGAACCCAGTGCTCCACCACTGGGAATTGGGTGAAATGGTTCCAACATAAGGAGCTGATCACCCGTCTGCGTGCATTGCAGCCGTCCCACCAAGAAGTGAAGAGAAGAAGTTAAGTACATCACCAATACTTTTGAATGACTAAGTCATAGAAAAAGTTATAAGTATTTGGGTTGTTGCTTAAATGAAGATTGGGAATCTGAGAAAGAGATCCGTATAAGAATCGAGATAGCCAAGAACACCTTTCAGAAGATGAAGAAACTGTTAACTAACATGAAAATCAATCTAAAACTGAGGTGGAGTATGGCGAAATGTTACATTCTTCCTATACTATTGTACGGCTCTGAAAGTTAAACCCTTAAACAAAATTAAAAAAAAAAACTCGATGCTTTTGAAATGTGAATCTACAGACGAATGCTGAAAATTAAATGGACAGATAAAGTAACCAATGTAAGGGTTTTAGAAATGATGGGTAGTGGGAGGGAAGTAGTGACAACAATTAAACGAAGAAAAGCAGCATATTTTGGCCATATTTACAGAAACGATAAATATAACCTACTAAAATTAATTATTGAAGGCAAGATTGCGGGTAAACGAGGCCGAGGCAAACGACGCAAAAACGCGATCTTGGACACGGAACATAAGAGACTGGCTGGAAGTGGAGATGGCACCTGAAGAAGAAGAATTGCGAGTTAACTTTTTTCTCTATAGGGTTTTTCATTAAGGGTGGGTAGATGTTGAAATGGAATAAAACAAGCTGTGTGAAGTATTAACGAAATTATTTCTTTATTTAAAAGAGTTAGTTAAGTTTGCCAATTTGCTTTGTATACGACATGATTTAGCAATACAAATGGATCTATTACAGTGACATTCATATCGGCTTGATCTGTACATTATTCTTCTGTCGAATGGGTATCGAGTCTATCGACCAGATGAACCCTGGTGTCAGAGTTTCAAAACCGCCTAGTAGCACAACTATCAGGCTTCTAACATGGTTTGAATAACGACCACTATCAAAGACAGCGACCGGGACCGACGGCTTAACGTGCCCTCCGAAGCACGAAATATTTTCTTTTCGGACAATCAGGTGATTCAGCCTGCAATGTCCTAACCAAACTGGGGAAAAATTCACAAAGTGATAAATTCTCAAATATCAACTTTGTGTTTCCTCCCTGGGAATTGAACCCAGGACCTCCGGATCGGGAGTCCATGGCACTCGCCACTAGACCACGGAGGCAGTTAAAAAGTTACAGATCTGTAAATGTAAGACTTTAGGAATTTGGACTAGAAAAAGTTTAGCGGAGTAAATTTTATGACACGGTAAATTTTGAAACATTTTCATATATCAAACAAATTGGTATGATTGAGCCTTTAAAAAAAATAATGAATTTTGTTGATATCTCACACACAGAATGTTTTATTCCATTTCTACATCTACCCACCCTTAATGAAAAACCCTATATCAGTATCACAGGCATACTCACGTTTATGTGAAATACCTACGTTTGTAGAATACACGCTGTATACGGCGTGTTAAGGAAACGAGAGTATCTTTTTTTTCTTTTAAGATTTTCAGTTTAATGAGCTTCCACTTGATTTGATTTTTCCGTGACATTCTGTAATACACATTGTACTTAACAGAGGAAATTTGAATGGTAAGTTTTTTTTTTTGTATATATACAAAAAAAAACATAGAATATCTTGGTATCAATTAAGAAGCAACCATTATTCACAACACATTTATTATTTAGATGCCAATAAGTATTCCATTATCCAGTGTCAAGAAATATACCAATATTCGATCAAATGTATAACACAAAGCTTTTATTGGGTATCCGAACTTAATTCTCAATTAATCCGTTGTGTGGCCAAGCGTAGAAAAACAAACTCGGTAATCGGTTCCTCCTAAGAGCCAATGTTTAGTTCCCCAGACGATTATGTGAAAGAAACTGAAAGAAAGAATAGTCAGCAACTCTATTGTGTTAGGGAAACTATTCTTTGCCGCCTATCTACGCTTGCTGAATCGATAATTAAGTGCGTAATAATAATAACAGATAAGTATTCATTAATGCTAAAAAGAGTTTTTATGTGCCTGTTTGGAATACCTCTAATTTGTTGTGAAAACAGCTGTTAGCAAAGCATTCACGGTCTGCCTACTCCATAAGGATAAACGCGTGATTTTGTGTACTTGTGCGTTGTGGAAATCACAGACGTAGAGCTATTTAAGTTTACTTCAGACTTCTTAAAACATGTCAGAATGTGTCTGGCCTGCAAATCATTACAAGTGTTTTGAATGAAAGTGGCACTAATTTGAGATGTGTGTTTGTAAACAGTTAGAGGCGAACATGACTGACTGATTTGCTTTAGCCCGCCCGCCTACGCGAGCTTCAATATTAGTATTAGTGCATGGTACTTGGGCACGCATCGTAACCGTTCATGTAGCGTAACGCCTATTTCAAAATTTTATGACTTCATCCGCATACAGGCTCGTCGTATTAGCACGTAGGAAGCAAGTTCATGACGCTATAAGTGTTTGAGCGGGAGTGGTTCGAGCTCATTTATGTCATAATCTATCTATCAATATTTTAAAAACAAAATTACAAATTTTATTTTTGTTCTTCTCATTTATTTGTATCTCAGCTATTTTTATCATAGTATTCGTTTTCTGGGATATCGTTCTCTCGAATTTCTTTGTAGTGTCAGCTGGTACGTATAGCTCAGCCTCATGTTAAATTGTCAGCTGGTACGTATAGCTCAGTCTTATTTTAAGTTGTCAACTGGTACGTAAAGCACAGTCTAATGTTATGTTGTCAGCTGGTACGCGAAGCCCAGTTGCATGTTAAGTTGTCAGCTGGTAAGCGTAGCTCAGTCTAATGTTAAGTTGTCAGCTGGTACGCGTAGCTCAGTCTCATGTTAAGTTGTCAGCTGGTACGTATAGCTCAGTCTCATGTTAAGTTGTCAGATGGTACGCGTAGCTCAGTCTCATGTTAAGTTGTCAGCTGGTACGTATAGCTCAGTCTCATGTTAAGTTGTCAGCTGGTACGTATAGCTCAGTCTTATGTTAAGTTGTCAACTGGTACGTAAAGCACAATCTCATGTTATGTTGTCAGCTGGTACGCATAGCCCAGTCACATATTAAGTTGTCAGCTGGTACGCGCAGCTCAGTCTCATGTTCAGTTGTTAGTTGGTACGCATAGTTCAGTCTCATGTTAAGTTGTCAGCTGGCACGCATAGCTCAGTCGCATGTTTAGTTGTCAGCTGGTACGTATAGCTCAGTCTCAGTTGTCAGCTGGTACGCGTATCTCAGTCTCATGTTATGTTGTCAGCAGGTACGCGTAGCATAGTCTCATGTTAAGTTGTCAGCTGGTACGTATAGCTCAGTCTAATGTTAAGTTGTCAGCTGGTACGCGTATCTCAGTCTCATGTTAAGTTGTCAGCTGGTACGTATAGCTCGGTCTCATGTTAAGTTGTCAGCTGGTACGCGTAGCTCAGTCTAATGTTAAGTTGTCAGCTGGTACGCGTATCTCAGTCTCATGTTAAGTTGTCAGCTGGTACGTATAGCTCGGTCTCATGTTAAGTTGTCAGCTGGTACGCGTAGCTCAGTCTAATGTTAAGTTGTCAGCTGGTACGCGAAGCTCAATCTCATGTTATGTTGTCAGCAGGTACGCGTAGCATAGTCTCATGTTAAGTTGTCAGCTGGTACGCATAGCTCAGTCGCATGTTAAGTTGTCAGCAGGTACGTATAGCTCAGTCTCATGTTAAGTTGTCAGCAGGTACGCGTAGCTCAGTCTTCTGTTAATTTGTCAGCTGGTACACATAGTTCAGTCTCATGTTAAGTTGTCAGCTGGTACGTATAGCTCAGTCTCATGTTAACTTGTCAGCTGGTACGTATAGCTCAGTCTCATCTTAAGTTGTCAGCTTGTACGCATAGTTCAGTCTCATATTAAGTTGTCAGCAGGTACGCATAGCCCATTCGCATGTTAAGTTGTCAGCTGGTACGCGTAGCTCAGTCTCATGTTAAGTTGTCAGCAGGTACGTATAGCTCAGTCTCATGTTAAATTGTCAGCTGGTACGTATAGCTCAGTCTTATGTTACGTTATCAGCAGGTACGCGTAGCTCAGTCTCGTGTTAAGTTGTCAGCTGGTACGCATAGCTCAGTCGCATGTTAAGTTGTCAGCAGGTACGCGTAGCTCCGTCTCATGTTAAGTTGTCAGCTGGTAGTAGCTAAGTCGCATGTTAAGTTGTCAGCTGGTACGCGTAGCTCAGTCTCATGTTAAGTTGTCAGCAGGTACGTATAGCTCAGTCTCATGTTAAGTTGTCAGCTGGTACGTATAGCTCAGTCTTATGTTACGATATCAGCAGGTACGCGTAGCTCAGTCTCGTGTTAAGTTGTCAGCTGGTACGCGTATCTCAGTCACCATGTTAAGTTGTCAGCTGATACGCATAGTTCAGTCTCATGTTAAGTTGTCAGCTGGTACGTATAGCTCAGTCTCAAGTTAAGTTGTCAGCTGGTACGTGTATAGCTCAGTCTCATGTTAAGTTGGCAGCTTGTACGTATAGCTCAGTATCATGTTAAATTGTCAGCAGGTACGCGTAGATCCGTCTCATGTTAAGTTGTCAGCTGGTAGTAGCTCAGTCTCATGTTAAGTTGTCAGCTGGTACGCATAGCCCAGTCGCATGTTAAGTTGTCAGCTGGTACGCGTAGCTCAGTCTCATGTTAAGTTGTCAGCTGGTACGTGTATAGCTCAGACTCATGTTAAGTTGGCAGCTTGTACGTATAGCTCAGTATCATGTTAAGTTGTCAACTGGTACGCGTAGCTCAGTCTCATGTTAAGTTGTCTGCTGGTACGTATAGCTCATTCTCATCTTAAGTTGTCAACTGGTACGCGTAGCTCAGTCTCATGTTAAGTTGCCAGCTGGTACGTATAGCTCAATCTCATGTTAAGTTGTCAGCTGGTACGTATAGCTCATTGTCATCTTAAGTTGTCAACTGGTACGCGTAGCTCAGTCTCATGTTAAGTTGTCAGCTGGTACGTATAGCTCAGTCTCATGTTAAGTTGTAAGCTGGTCCGTATAGCTCAGTCTCATCTTAAGTTGTCAACTGGTACGCGTAGCTTAGTGTCATGTTAAGTTGTCGGCTGGTACGTATAGCTCAGTCTCATTCAAATTCAAATTAATTTATTATTATACAAATTACATGATTCATTGTTAGTATGTTCTTAGTTGTAGGTTAGATACATAGTATAAGTTAGTAGGTATGTAGGTTAGGTAGAATCACAGAATACGATACAATTTATGCAATAGTAAGCACGTTACGCATTTGATAATAAAACTATGCTCGCTAATTCTCTAAATAATAATTATAACATAACATAAAAATACTTTATTGCACGTAAGAATACAAATCATACAACACAACAGAAACAACAAAAAACAAGTACAACATAGGCGGCCTTATTGCTAAGGTAGCAATTATATTAAAGTGCCTAAACTAAGTACTTATGTAATGTAAGTACCAGGCCACTCAGAAAGTATTGCGATAAATAGTTTTTATATATGGCAGACCGGCCGGTTAGAATCTTTTTTGAAAATATGATTACTTGTAAGTAAAAATATGTGTGTTCCATTTTCAAAATTTCCCTCTACATTTTTTGCGAGCCAATTCAAAGTATCGTGTCTTACTGAAAAATGGATCTGCGCCGGGAATATTCTAGAGCTATGATTTTTTACGATTTCAAGTGTCGCCTGAAACCGGATGAATCGTTCGATAGACTTCAAATGACATTTATGGATGAAAGCCCCTCCAAGGCAACCGTGTATCGTTGGTATAACGAATTTAGGCGCGGTCGACCAACCTTGGGGGATGAAGAAAGAAGCGGTCGCCCTTTGACGGCTATTACGGAAGAAAACGTGCTAGCAGTGAAAAATTTAATCCAAGATAATAGGCGAATTACATTTCAGGAGATTCAGCACATATTAAAGATTGGATCGGGAAGCGTTCACGAGATTCTACACGGGCATCTTCGCGTGAGGAGGATAGTATCGCGCTGGGTGCTGCACTACCTCACCGACACTCAGAAGCAGGCCCGGGTGGAATGGTGCCGTGATATGCTGAACAAATTTGAAGCAGGCTCGTCTCGGCGTGTTTACGACATCGTAACAGGTGATGAGTCCTGGATTTATCAATACGATCCAGAAACCAAGCGCCAGTCGACAGTTTGGGTGTTTCAAAATGAACCAACGCCTACCAAAGTGAAGCGATCTCGAAGCGGGGGGAAGATTTAGATCGCCAGCTTTTTTAATTTGACTGGCCACTTGGCCTCAATTCCCTTACGAGATCAAAGAAGCATTAACGCCGAATGGTATACTACCAAATGTTTACCAGAAGTTTTTTCTGTTGTGAGCAATAAGCGACCAAACACAGGGCTTCGCGGACTACTTCTCCACCACGACAATGCGCCTGCACACACCGCGCTCAAAACGAGGGACTTCCTAGACAGCACACCAGTCAAACTCCTGGGTCACCCTCCTTACAGCCCTGATCTAGCACCGTGTGACTACTTTTTATTTCCAAAAATAAAAAATCAGCTCAAGGGGATACAATTTTCGTCGCCGGAAGATGCGCTGGCTGCGTTCGAGCAGGCTGTAAACGAGGTGTCTACGGCGGACTGGAAAAAGTGTTTTGAAAACTGGTTCAGACGCATGAATCTTTGTATAGAGGCTGGTGGAGAGTACTTTGAAAAGATTAAATAAAAATATATGTACCTACCTGTAGAACAATTTTTTTAGTGTCGCAAATCTTTCTGAGTGTCCCACGTACTTGTATCTTAGGAATTTAAATTGCTGGGAAAATATATTCTAATGCTAAGGAATAAAATAATTAATTAAATAACAAAAGGTAACTAATTTAGTATTAGCTATATTAACATTATAGTCATCAAAATCTGATTGCGCCTGATTAGTTGATTATGTAATTACAGTCAGTAGGTTTTCCGTCTCTTCATTATCTTTAGTTTTTAACCAATTCATTGCAATTTTCTACATTCTAAACTACGTTTATCATATATGCATAATTCAGTATTTATCTTATTATAAAGATGAGGGCCGAGAAAGCAGAAAAATCTTTCCGTATTTTCAAAATGGAACACCTGGTCTCGAACACAGACAAAACCCCTACGATTTTTTGCTTTATCTGGGTCATAAGGAGTCATAAGGTGCTGTTTGATAATGGTTTGTAAAATAAAAAGTTGTCGGACTGAGAGTACGTCAAATTCAACTAGGAGCTGGGTCGTTGGGTAGCGGAATGGGCGGAATGTGCTGACTTTTAGAACTGCTCTTTGTGCTCTTTCAAGTTGGAGCATGTTTGTTTTATACGCACCACCCCAGGATGTAATGCAATATGTCAAGAGAGACTGACATAGCGCAATGTATACGGTCTTAAGTAGTTTATTACTTGCTGCGTGTCGAAAATTTTTAAAAACATAAATTAATTTCCGGATTCTGCCTGATACGACTTCGAGATGTGTCTTAAAAGTAATGTGTTGATCAATTACTACACCCAAGTATTTGATCGTTTCAGTCTTACTGAGCTTGGGGCAGTTACAGAGTGATCTGTTCTGGGATTGAGGTGTGCAACTGTGAACGTTGTGAAGTCCGGGTCTGGTTGTGTAGTAGAGTTATAGGAGAAGGTCATATATTTAGTCTTATCAGAGTTAAAAGTAAGTCCATTTACTGACAGCCACTGGCTCACCAAATTAAAGCCAGCCTGCGCATTACGGAAAAGATTGTTTCAGCTATTTGCAGTGAATAGGAGTACCGTATCGTCGGCATAGGAGATAATTTTTCCATTTGGAAGATGAAGGTTACATAGTTCATTAATATAAGTCAAAAATAGGACAGGCCCTAAAATAGAACCTTGAGGAACCCCGAATTCAATTAACTGCTCTTCGCTCAGGATGTTATCAATTTTAACACTTTTTATTTATTTATTTACTCACAGAAAATCTTACAGCATTTAAGTATAAAAATAAATCAATTACATTAGACATCGCGATTGCCAAAAAAAGATTTTACATATTAATTTCATTATACACATTATAACAGCTAATTAATTTACCGATAAAATTACAAAATACAAAATAGATATACAATAACAACAAAAGTAATTATATAAATTAAATTCAATGAAAGTGTGAGCATGTATGTGTGCGTCTGTAAGTGAGTGTGCGTGTGTGTATGAGTGTGTGTGTATGTATAAATGAGATTATCCAGCGACCTGATTTCCACCATCACAAGGTCTGTTTGAAATTGCAGTATAAAGGATTCTTTTATACTGGCTTATTGTGAGATGGAATATATCTAACTCCTGAAAACTTGAGTTATAAGTGCGGACGCATCTGTTTATGACACAGTTATGAGCATCATTGGTAAGAGCTCTAGGTTGATGAAATAAGCTTGTGTGTCGAGTGCGCTTACCGGGAACACATAGACATATACTCGCAACAAGTTCTGGACTGTCAATTAAATTATTTATAATTTTAAAAAGGAACAGCATATCGCTCATCTTTCTTCTATCTTCAAGGGACATCATTTTGTATTTCTCCAGTCTATTTTCGTATCCCGCAATGTTACCACCAAAACGTCGGTTTATAGTTCGCAAGTACCTTCGCTGGGTTTCCTCCACCTTGCCCACGTGAACAGCATAATTTGGAGACCATATTAATGACGCAAACTCCAGTATGCTCCTCACATAAGCAAAGTACAGGGTGTTCATGGTTTGAATGCGTTTAAAGGGTTTCGTTATACGCAAAATAAAACCTAACATTTTATACCCTCTTTGCACGATACGATCACAATGCAGTGAAAAAGACAACTTATCGTCGAGGATTACACCTAAGTCCCTAACGCTGGTAAGTTTTGTAAGATGCTCACCATCAATCGAATAATTGAAGTTAACAACATTAATCTTCCTAGTGTAGGTGATGCAGTGACACTTGTTGACGTTCAGGTCCAGAAGATTTAATTTACAATAATTGCTAAGACTGTCCAAACCACGCTGCATATCCATGCAGTCATGCTCACCACTAATAATACGGTAAATTTTCATGTCGTCGGCATATGTACATGGAGAACTGCGAGTGACGGAAGCATGTGCATATATCAAAAATGTATACATCAAAAAGTAACGGGCCCAAATGGGAACCCTGGGGAACGCCAGATGGGATTGTAGCATAATTTGATACACATGCTCCAATTCTGACCGCTTGAGACCGATTGTCCAGATATGATGAAAACCACCTAAGAAGATCTCCATTTATGCCCACGGACCCCAGCTTATGAAGTAAAATTGTATGGTCCAGTCTATCGAAACATTTGGAATAATCCGTATAAACCGCGTCAATTTGACCACCACCATCCATATGTGTAAGCAGATAGTTGGTAAATACAGCCAGATTAGACGGAACGGACCATGTTGCTGAGTCGGAATTAAACGTTCAAGAAATGGATAAATATGGTCATGGACAATGAGTTCCAGAATCTTGCTAAACACGGACAAAATAGACACTGGTCTATAATTATTAAACCGTGACTTAGACCCACTCTTGTGAATTGGCACAACAAGAGCCTGTTTCCATTTGGAGGGAAAAATACCTTCGGACAAAGATCTATTGAAAATAATTGAAAGTGGTTGCGCAAGTTCTCTAGAACAGGCTTTTATAAGTAATGGTGGAATGTTATCACTACCAGGACCCTTGTTAATGTTAGTTTTTTCCAGATACTTTAGGACCACATCTATAGTCACTTGAATACTGTTATAACTGAAAGTAGTATTATAATCAGGCAGACACAGTTCCATGCCTATAAACCGAGTGGAAGTGGAGTACGTATAGCTCAGTCTCATCTTAAGTTGTCAGCTTGTACGCATAGTTCAGTCTCATGTTAAGTTGGCAGCTTGTACGTATTATATAGCTCAGTCTCATGTTAAGTTGTCAGCAGGTACGTGTATCTCAGTCTCATGTTAAGTTGTTAGCTGGTAGTAGCTCAGTCTCATGTTAAGTTGTCAGCTGGTACGCATAGTTCAGTCTCATGTTAAGTTTTCAGCTGGTACGTATAGCTCAGTCTCATCTTAAGTTGTCAGCTTGTACGCATAGTTCAGTCTCATGTTAATTTGTCAGCTGGTACGCATAGCTCAGTTTCATGTTAAGTTGTCAGCAGGTACGCGTAGCGCAATCTCATGTTATGTTGTCAGCTGGTACGCATAGCTCAGTCGCATGTTATGTTGTCAGCTGGTATGCATAGCCCAGTGTCATGTTAAATTGTCAGCTGGTACGCGTAGCTCAGTCTCAAGTTCAGCAGATTCAACCTGCATTGCAAACTGATGACAATACTATAAAGTGATCATCACCAACTCTGTGTAAAAATTGAATTCACGATCTCCGGTTCGATAACCTAAAGTTCAGATCAGTAGCCCATAAAAACAAATTTAATTAGAAGAATGTGAAGTAGACAGTTAGGAAAGTAATTTAACTTACCTACTGCTGGAACACGGACATGTCTTGTTGCCGAGGACTGCAGGAAAACCTCGGATTTGAGCTTTCTATGGCCATCTAGCGGAAATGTGCAGAACTAAATCGCAGTTCATGACGGCTGTAAGCCAACTCCACCAATGAAATACAGTCCAAGGTTCCTTTCTTCCTACTTCCAGTATGGTACTGAAACAGACAGATCATTCCAAAGGTAATGTAAAGGTTTACTCACTAGGTTTTACTTTTAATATCTAAGTAGGTTAGCGAGATATTATTAGCTTTTTAGTGTGGTTGAGTTTTCTTTGCAATGTCATAAGGAAAGAACCCAGAAACCCTAGAAATTATTTGATCACCATCTTATTTCATATTTATGGATGCTGATTGATATTTTTAATATTATCAAAAAGAAAAAAGGAAGTTTGGTGGATTCATTTTCCGTGTTAAGTACGTTAGTGGTCAGTAATTACAAATGTTACAAGGAACAAAATAAAAAAAACATCTCCAATCCTTAATATAGTTTATGTTTACAAAATACACAGGCATTTACAGCATGTTTACAGCACAATAACAACAATATTTTTCTACGAACACTTGTGCCTTTTTTATGAAGTTATGCAGTGAATAGCGGAGTAAGTGTGTATAATTAGACCTACAAAGTTTTGTAGGTAGCTAATATTTTTATAGTTTAAATCTTAGATCAAGTTTATTATTGATGGGATGTATGGCAGAAGCAAATTTGTGTTGACGATTAAAACTATTATTTGCTATAACTTTATAACAATTTAACAGGAAAACATGAATTCCTACAATTCACTGCAATATTCCCCATAAATTACATAACTTAGTCAGTTAACATCAGCCTATGTACAACACAATTAAAACTAGAAATAAGTCATACATCATATCATAATCTATGCTAAACATTACAGTTATCACTAAGATATTATCCACCCTTCTTCCACTTTTCTCCAGGGGTGTAATCAGTCATTGGTTTGCCGGATATCCCGCAGGTTCCGATGCCGACTCTGCCAGTCAAATTATCAGGAGAAGCAAATATACTTTTGCCCTTGACACCAGCTTTCTTGGTAGCTTTAGTATGGAAGTTGAGCCATTTGTTCTTTTCACTTTCACGCTCCTCTTCAATCTGCTTGAATCTCTGTTGCTTTTTCTGTTTTTTCTTTTTGAGGTATTCTCTGTTATAGCCTTTGCCGCCATGTCTGGAATAATATAAAACATACATTTACATGTACTGAATAGTTATGAAAACTAGTTTAAATCATATTAATTAATTGGTTACACAGTTCTCAGTAATCTTCCATGCTGGCCTGGGAACGAGAGAAAAACATAGAATGTGCCTGTTGCATTTTCTCCTGAGCATGCTGTAAAAACCAGCTAAGGGATCCGAGGGTTTTAGTATATTGCAATTTAGGAGATGGGCTGACAACCTGTCACTACAGCAATATACCTACAAATCATTTTAAATGGCCTTGTGGGTCAGACTTTTTTAGACATGAAGGAACAACCTTTGTTTAGATAGTTTTCACTCTGCCTATACCATTAGGGATAAAGGCGTGATTGTATGTATGTACCAGGCCACTCAGAAAGTATTGCGATAAATAGTTTTTATATATGGCAGACTGGCCGGTTAATCTTTTTTGAAAATATGATTACTTGTAAGTAAAAATATGTGTGTTCCATTTTCAAAATTTCCCTCCACATTTTTTGTGAGCCAATTCAAAGTATCGTGTCTTACTGAAAAATGGATCTGCGCCGGGAAAATTTTAGAGCTATGATTTTTTACGATTTCAAGTGTCTGATGAATCGTTCGATAGACTTCAAATGGCATTTATGGATGAAAGCCCCTCTAAGGCAACCGTGTATCGTTGGTATAACGAATTTAGGCGCGGTCGACCAACCTTGTGGGATGAAGAAAGAAGCGGTCGCCCTTTGACGGCTATTACGGAAGAAAACGTGTTAGCAGTGAAAAATTTAATCCAAGATAATAGGCGAATTACATATCAGGAGATTCAGCACATATTAAAGATTGGATCGGGAAGCGTTCACGAGATTCTACACGGGCATCTTCGCGTGAGGAGGATAGTATCGCGCTGGGTGCCGCACTACCTCACCGACGCTCAGAAGCAGGCCCGGGTGGAATGGTGCCGTGATATGCTGAACAAATTTGAAGCAGGCTCGTCTCGGCGTGTTTACGACATCGTAACAGGTGATGAGTCCTGGATTTATCAATACGATCCAGAAACCAAGCGCCAGTCGACAGTTTGGGTGTTTTAAAATGAACCAACGCCTACCAAAGTGAAGCGATCTCGAAGCGGGGGGAAGATTTTGATCGCCAGCTTTTTTAATTTGACTGGCCACTTGGCCTCAATTCCCTTACGAGATCAAAAAAGCATTAACGCCGAATGGTATACTACCAAATGTTTACCAGAAGTTTTTTCTGTTGTGAGCAACAAGCGACCAAACACAGGGCTCCGCGGACTACTGCTCCACCACGACAATGCGCCTGCACACACCGCGCTCAAAACGAGGGACTTCCTGGACAGCACACCAGTCAAACTCCTGGGTCACCCTCCTTACAGCCCTGATCTAGCACCGTGTGACTTCTTTTTATTTCCAAAAATAAAAAATCAGCTCAAGGGGATACAATTTTCGTCGCCGGAAGATGCGCTGGCTGCGTTCGAGCAGGCTGTAAACGAGGTGTCTACGGCGGACTGGAAAAAGTGTTTTGAAAACTGGTTCAGACGCATGAATCTTTGTATAGAGGCTGGTGGAGAGTACTTTAAAAAGATTTAATAAAAATATATGTACCTGTAGAACAATTTTTTTTAGTGTCGCAAATCTTTCTGAGTGTCCCACGTATGTAACACAGTTCCACATTTTTTGAGTGTTCAAATGATAGAAACTAATGCATACATTGTAAAATAAAATAAAAATCTATTGAACACTCACTTGCCCTCATCTGCGCTTGCAGGTCTCTTGACTCCAGCTCCTAAAGGCTTTACATCTTGAACATCCACATTCTCCAGAGAGGTGTAACCATCAAACTTTACTTTGAGGCTGTCATCTGATATCTCTTCGATCAAAGCTTCATAGTACCTAAAATACATATATTTTAAAATCTTGTTTGAATATATTGAACTACTAGATTGTTCAAAATTCATGATAAATAGATAATAATAAAATTTACGAGATAGAATTTGACTATTAGTCTATCATTACACTATAACAAAATCATCATTAGGGAAGATATAGATCTTAAAGGCTCAGTATGTAACTGGAAGTGCTATGAAATTAAGATAATAGAATATAATGCAATGATAAACAAGTAAAGGCTGAAAAATAACAATACAAGCAAATGAAACTGCACTTACATGCCATCTGCTTGCCATTTAGCCAGGCACCTCTCCCCGACCCTCCATTGTACTGCGGCTCTTTCGGTGGCGCTCTCAGCAGCCAGCAGCGACGCTGTAACATCATCATCATTACTAGAACCATGAATAATAGGCACTTTGGATTCACCTTCCTGGGTCTTTATAAGATCTTTTGTGAGTTCAATTACTTCTTCTAAATCGGCTTTCAACTTGAGCAGCTCTTCATTCTGTGGGTCGGTTAGCAACGCCGCTTCCACCTACAACAAAAAAAGAGCAACATTATACCATGCCATGGAACGTGTTGATTGTGATGTTATGCATTTACGAGTATCCAAATTGGATCATTTGCACTGCACATTACCTGCTGCAACTGCAGATTATAATTCCTCAAATCTTCAGCAGCCATTACAACTGCTGTAATAACTATTATTTTGTAGAATTTACAATATTTAATAGGTTCACAAAATAAAAATTCAATAATTTCTCGCTTTCTATTCTTTTTGACAGCACAAAATGATGTTTTTTATAACATGAATCCCTTTTTTTGGAATGGAATTTAGTAATTTTAGCCATAGTGTTGTTCCGATTGCGCAAACGGTTATTTGTTTACCTTCACACGAATAGCGTTTCACGTTTTATTACCGGTTATGAATAAGTGTAGTTTCTACCCCTAAAACTAAATAAAAACTCCTTGTACCAAGATTTCTTCGTTTTAATTTGATATTAGAACTTCTTTTTGTATGTAAGTTATTACCAGCCAGTTCTGTAACCAGTTAGGCAGGGAGAATCTATTCTCGAAGTGATTATATTATAGGAAGCATACTCTTAAGGGCGCTTTTGCACTGCTCTGTATTCGGTTCGTATCCGTGAAAAATCCATATAAAACGGATATGGATGGATGGGTGCACGCACAAGTTTATTGTAAAAAAGATAATAAATAAATACAATACAAACTGTCATTCATTTACAAGGAAGGCCAATTCTGATATGAATTGGATACAAACCGAATACGTAGCAGTGCAAAAACGGCTTAAAGTGCCAATTTTTACGAGACAGTGAAACCAAGACAGATGTACGCAGAACTAAAAATCGAGTAGATTTCTTAACCTATCGAACTAACGAATATAGTGGTCCTTACTCAAACCATGTCACAGGCCTGATAGTTGTGCTACTAGGCGGTTTAAAAACTCTGACACCAGGGTTCATCGGTTCGACAGACTCGATACCCACTCGACAGAAGAAGAACGAATATAAACAAAATAATTTATTTAAATAGGTACTAAGTAAAATTTGGGTTTTAGGTACTAAATAAATTTACAGGTTTTGTTAAGTCTCTTTTATTAACGTATAAAAATAAGTTAAATACATACATCCAAAAAATATCTTAAAGTTATTGTTACAATCAGTTCTCATAATTATTATGTTCATCAACCCATTCATCATCCCACTAGCTGCCATCTTTTTAGGGCTTAGGGTTTGATTACTGTACATAGAACACTAGTTCAACTATCTACTAAGAGCATACTTGGTCAATAAATAATTCACTTATCTAGCTAGAGATGTAAACTAATTAGTATTTACAAGTATTTAATTTATTATATTATATATAATCTGATCAATGAATCGATGCAAACACAAGTCCACTATATTTTTTCATATACCAGCTATATGTAGTGATGGGCGTGCAAGCGTGCGTTGCTAGTTGTAATAGAAGCGCATATATATTATTTGATTCATACAATAGGGTATGACTTGATTAACAATAAATTACTTATTAAACTTATTGTGCAACCACAAAATGCGTACAGTCAGTCACAACAGTATTTAATCTCTAAAAGCACAGCATGTTATTGTATAGTTACAACAAAATTAAGTTACGCAGACATATACACAAAAAACAGTTTGTGAAAGAATATATAAATAATGCAATATCATAAACCCCATTTACGTACCTCATTAGGGATAAAGGTGTGATTATATGTATGTATGTATGTAATATCATAAATATAAAATGATTTTAAAAGGATATTGTAAAGTAAATTATTTAGAATATGAGAATGAAAAATATTTGAAAGTGTTAGAAAATGACCATTCATGGGCCATTGGTACATCACATCAACATATAAACATTAGAAAATAAAATCTCATTTAATCAAATTCAATCAATTCGTAAAATAGACAAATCCAAAGAGGATTCATCAATAGGCACAGTTTCATAAGTCCATTCATTGTTTTGACAAGTATTAAATAGTGAGACCAAACGATAAAACGCCACAGATTTAGAGAAAAGTAGATAGAGCCTGTCCAATCGTGCTTGCCTAGTTTGAACAATGTAAAACGCCGGTCTTATAATCATTTACACCCTTACAAGTAACTAAAAAGAGCTACCATTAAGTAGGGAATATACTAGGGCTAGATTATAGACCGGGACTTCCTATAAGTCCGACTCAATGGCATCGTTCGCACTGTCAATATAATAACACGATATTTGGATTACGATAATATCGTGATATCACGTAATGGAATATCAAGGGTGGATCAAGGGTGCATCGATATTATTGACGTCAGTACTGAGTTGAGTTCGCACGTTGTATTTACGCTCGCTGTTATCCAGTCTGTAACTTAAACTGTAGGATAGGGATGAAATTTCGTATACTTTTGGATTATGACCACTAATAATGCATACGCTACATTTTGGCGCAGAAAAGTATATTTTCCTCACGGGATTAGCTGGGCCTAAAATCAACCAGTAAGTAGGTAGATCATACCAGTTGGATATTACTGATTCGTTGTCTTCATCGAGAATTCAAATATTTTATATGATTATTGTTATTTGTTGTCACGCCCACTGGATCTCAGGATCATTAAATCCATCAGTATTACTGATGATATTGTGATCCATTAGTAATTTTATGATATTCGGATCGCGTGATAATATTGACAGTGCGCTATGATAGGTCTTTTTAATACCTGGCTGAGCTATTATAGCTATTAGTGGCGAAGGGTCCATACAAGCCGATTCCCGTCGGCTTCCCTTTTAAGAATTCCACCTCCACCAAATCCGGAATTACGTCGAAACTATAAAGTACTTGAATGTTTCCTTTTTGGCTTACCCGCGATAAAATTGCACTCCTCGCCACTACATACATACATAAATCACGTCTTTATCCCTTACGGGGTAGGCAGAGCGTTTAACGCCTCGTAAAAGGCGCTTTCGCCACGTCAAAAATTGAGGGCAATTTTAGATTGTAATATGTATTGCTATACTGACAGGTTGTCAGCCCATCGCCTAAATTACAATACACTGTAACTATCGAGTCCCTTTTGCTGACTTCTATAGCATGCCCGGGAGGAAGGGCAGCTGGAACATTCTATGTTTTTCTATCTCTCCCAGTCCAGCATGGAAGTAACTACTCCTCGCCACTGATAGCTAATATACTAAAAAAAAACAGTTGTCTGTAAAGTCGGTTTACTGACGATAGTTCAACGTGACAACGTCATAAAAATATACTGATTTGATGATAACATGTAAATGTATTATTGTATAGCAGCTGTCCACGCGGACGCATCGCTCACTCAAGTAGGAGAGAGACAGATGTCGAACGCTGCCGAACGCGGAGGCCGATTGTGCCTCTTTGTCGCTCGTTCCGCGCTCTCGCTTGCACTTCAAGCCTTAAATGGGGAGCGAGGCAACGCCGCATGAGTCATGTTTTTTCGTGCGTGCAGCCGGCTCCATCGAAATATAAGACGTTGTCACGCAATGATATTATATATAGGTAGATACGTTACCAACGCGCGAAACTCGTGCTGTCAAATGGTGCTAATTGTCACCATTTTAGGCAGTCGAGCTGCACTGATTACAAATAGCTATCTGTTTCACTCTTACGCTTTGCCTATTTTCTGTCGCACTCAGCGTTTGTTTAGATATGCAATGTTATAAGTATGTATGTATATGTGTCGCGTAACAATTAAAATGTGCACGCAGTATGAACGTAACGTATCTTTCTTAAAATATCATTGTTGTCACGTCAATAGCACGTATGCATTTACGCATCCACGTTGACGAGATGGCTCTGCAACGCGGTGGACTGGTGGTAGCGGCGGCGCGACGCGAAGTCCTCGTTGTCGTCGTTGAGCCGCTCCTGCTCCACCGTGATGTCCGAGTGCACCGGCGTCACCACTAGCTGCTCGTATTCCAGCGGCCTTTTGCTGGAAACGTAAAGTAATATGAATCGTCTGGGACATCGGACTGGGAGAGATAGAAAAACATAGAATGTTCCAGCTGCCCTTCCTCCCGGGCATGCTGTTGAAGTCAGCAAAAGGGACTCGAGGGTTACAGTGTATTGTAATTTAGGCGATGGGCTGACAACCTGTCACTAAAGCAATACATATTACAATCTAAAATTGCCCTCAATTTTTGTCAGACGTGGCGAAAGCGCCTTTTACGAGGCATTAAACGCTCTGCCTACCCCGTAAGGGATAAAGGCGTGATTTATGTATGTATGTATGTATGTATGGGACATTGGATTAGAGGACCAAAGTAGTACGGCAGATGTTGTCTATGGCTTCATTGTTGCACTATGGGAGTATAGACAATCACGCTCACTCGGGCAGATTCTGCTCGATTGAGCGTGATGGCTTGCGAACCGCGTTAGGTACTAGTTTTTTATCGTTAAGGAGTCAGCCCTGTTGTATACTTACAAATTGAAAATTTCACACTGCTGAAATCTAAAACCTTACCCAATAGTTAAAGAAGTGAAAATCAAAAATGGTACAAGATCGCTTAGACTACCTATTTTATTTGATTGTTTATTCCTTTAGTCCTTGAAGATAGTCGCCCAAAAACACTCACCCTATCGCGTGCAAGAAGGATATCTTCAGCCAGTGGAAGAAGTGGAACTCGGAGGCACGTCCCGGTTTCACTGCGGGGTTGGCAGCGCCGATGTAAAGCCACAGCAGCCACAAGATTGACAGGCAGCCCAGCGCGTAGACCCAGTTTACTAAGAACATCAGCACTAGTTTTATCAGAACCTGTAAACAAAGAGATTATGCACCTATGTAAAATAAAACAAAAACTAGCAGATAGTTTATTTTTCGACCTGCACACTCCTACAAAAAAAAAAACAAAGATTGTGTATGTAGTCGACCAATCCGTACTGGTTGACTAAGGCCCGATCGCCCTTTTCTAGGATGGCTAATGCCTCTTGGTGGGGATGTATTGTATATGAGCTGATAATGATTTTTCGAATGGTTCATGTTTACTGGGATAAAGGTACTTGCCGCGGTGGGTAGTCGCACTTTGCGACCAAGAAAGCAACTGTTGCCACTGTAAGATTTCTCGCGCGACTCTACGACGGGTTTCCCAAGGCCTGGCCATAAAATAACGATAGATACTCACTCCAGCCAGAGACAGCCACCGGTTGCAGAGGTGCGAGTACCAGTTCTTGTTCTTGGAGTGCACGCTGACGCTCGGCCGCCGCACCGCCGCCGCCTCGCCGTTAGCAACGCGCCCGTTCATTATAGCCGGGTCTGTCGGTGATGGCGTGAAATCCTGAAAAAATATTAACTGTGCTAGTTTTCGAACGTATGAGATTTGTTTTCTATCAATTTCCTAACAACCTTTAAATCTGGAGTCATACATATAATCACGCCTTTATCCCTAATGGGGGAGGCAGAGCGTACACGACCTAAACAAAGGTCGTTCCGCCACGTTTGACAAACTTTTGAGGGTTGTTTAAGATAGATTTGTAGGTATATTGCTGTAGTGACAGGTTGTCATCCTGTCGCCTAAATTGCAATATACAGAAACCCTCGGATCCCTTAGCCGGTTTTTACAGCATGCCCGGGACGAAATGCAGCTGGCACATTCTATGTTTTTCTCTCGCTCCCAGTCCAGCATGGAGTCAAAGTTTGTAAAACACTGATAATTTTCTAGAGGATTTGGTTTGTGTAACGACCACAGTCATCAAAGGCGGCAACCGCTTCTGAAATGCGAAAATGTCTGATGAGTATACCATCAATGTAGAAAGAACTTACGCCAACGGTTTTATGCCGTATCCTCTCCGGGAACAACAGATCTAAGTCACTACCAGTAGCACCATATACTTGATCTCTTTGAGAATGTCCCTGGAACCTGTAAATCATTAATCACAAATAAAAAAAAACTGGCTGTAGGTATATTGCGCATGTCTTAACCGCGTATGATATAATGCTATTTCACTCCTGTAGATTTGCTGTGAGACATTTTTAGAAGTAAGCCCTGCCTTTTCTTTTCTCGTCTATTGAATATGTTTTCTTTTCTATGTGTTCCATTCTTGTTCCTACGTTCAAAATATAATTCATAATTGTGTAGCGGACATAGGTATATTCGAAATGAGTCTATTCTAATTACTACCACAGAAAAGCACTAAAAAGGATGAGACAAAATAAAAATCTAGCAATGATACCTCATCTCGCGTCTATGTTGCAAATCAAATGTCTGCGCGAGCGCGAAGTATGAGTAGTCGATGCTCGCGTACGTGATGAGGAACGGCATCGTCACGATCGGGGCCAGCGCGTTGATGTCGCCGATTATGATGAACGTGATCGTCACCGCGCCGACGACTACCATCGAGTAGATCGGCACTTTGTTCGGCCCACGCTTCGGTGATGGAAGGAAGATGATGAGAAAAAACAAAGTTAGAAATGAATGGTGAAACTTTGGATCTACAATAATTACGTGAATAAATCAATAAGCCAAAAATTATAAAAAAAAAGTATTTTAGATTTTTATTAGGTATTACACTACACATTATACAAAGGAATCAAACTACGCCTGTCTGTCTCGTAAGACGTTAAATCTTAGCGCTAGTAGCAAAATACACTATAGAAACATCAAGCCATTACATTTTCTTATTTCATACTTACACCTCTCCCCAGAATTTCCAGTCCAGGAATGACTCTTTCGTTGGCAATACTCTGCAAAACCCTCGGCGTCCCGTACATGGCCCCGAGACACGAGCTCATAGAGCTGACGTATAATCCAGCCAGCAATAACACTTGAAGGGCTGAGATGTGAGCAGCTATAGACAGGTTGGTTTGAAGAGCTGACCTTGTCACGGTTGCTCCTAGCGTTATTATGAACATCAGGTACAGGAATGTTCTGTGGAACAATTAACAAATTAATTATGAATGGTAATCTTGAAATTTATTGCATTATTCGTAACTCGTAATTTTAAACTTGTTTTATTATTATATTATTCAATCAGGCAGGCAGTTGTAGCAACTGATAGTGCCTGTATCTACTGTTCACAGTTTGCTTGTCTTATTTAAGTTTTGTAGGTATTTGACAAATTTGTTTTAAAGATATTGGTATTCTGTACCTTTAGGTAGCTTGTTTGGGAACCACTCTATTTGCAAGAAAATGCTTGTGTGGGTTGTTGTGTGAGAAACGAGTTGTCAATTTCATGGTTCGACCTCGCCAACGGCTATTTTGGTCTCGATTGATTAGGGCATCAAAGTTTGATAGGTCATGGTGGCGTGTTTTACTCCAAATCTATACCACATTCGTTTTTAAAGCATATTCCCGCCATACTAACACGTCGTTTCCGTACGGCAATTTTTGAAAAAGATTGTACCTACTAAGGATTCTACTAAGACTAAGAGTATGTATAGCTCTACACAGGTGATAACAGGTGAAATCATCATCATCACTTACCCAGTGCTAATGGCAGCTAAAGATCCATTAGGAATGTTATTTGAAGGGTTGTTGAGATCTCCACTCATATTGATGCCAGCTAAAATTCCCGTAATAGTTGGAAAGAACACTCCAAAGCATGTGAACCAGGAGTACCCTTGCTGGTAATCGGACCAGGTGTTGTTTGCCATTGTGCCTCCAAGCCAACCTTTGAACTCTACATCTGAAATAGCACACAAATTAATATTTTATTATTTAGAACTACTTGCTACAATGGTGTTCCTCCATTACAGCCGAAGTATAGTTTTGTTAGTTTTAAGATAAACCAGTGGACATAATACTTAGACTTGAATTTGTGATTTTCAAGATTTAAACTATTCAATCCTTACCAGGTGTGGAAGTGAATGATCCAACAAAGAAGTCAAGAGCAGCCATCAAGATGATGAGCAGCAGGGCAAATTGCAGCTTTATCACCCACTTGACTCCCGCCACATTAATAGTGGCCAGGAGCACCAGAGCTGCAATGGCAAACCCTCGAGCAGGCCATTGGTTCTCCGCAGTGGCTCCCACTAAACTGGCCATTGATTCTCCAAAACCATATACATTTAGAGCACATCCTACAGCCTGAAAAAGTTAACATATTAAGAAGTGTTGGTATCTTACACTACACATATACGTGACTCATGCATGGCATTGTCATAGTTTGTTAATTTATCCTCATGTTTTAATTAAAGATATTTATGAATTATATTATTGTTTATTCAGGTGTGTAGAGGAAAAACAAATATACTAGATCATGAATAGTGCAAAATGATAATGCTTAAATTTTCCTGTCCACTGATCAGTGGAATTATAGTTAAAAATACATTTTATGTTACTAATTATTAATTTATTTTAAAACATACCTGACCAAAACAGTAGATCATTCCCAATGTGCCACCCATCCTGGAGCCCAACGTATGTGCTAGAATGAAGTATACTCCCCCACTTTCTATCCGACATCGCTCACAGATGCCCACCGCTGATAACACTGAGATCAGAGCCACAAACACTGAAAGAATAAAAAGTAATAAATAACTTAGTTATAGTCATATCTATCCAAAATAAAAATCAATCAAAAATTATGTTTATTGCCTTTTACAAGTTGAATGATTATAACAAAACAAAGTAAAAAAAAGACAAAAGGAAATGTCTGTTTGTGCTGATGAGACTTAGGTTTTAGCTGGTGTGACCTAAGTTTTAGCTGGTGTGACCTAAGTTTTAGTTGGTGTGACCTAGGTCTCATCAGCACTATTTTTCAGCCACTTCCTCCTTCCTGAGATCTTATATGGGGTATAACTATTTATTCATATTTTACTTTAAGGCAATCTAAAAAGAAAGTTTTCTATTTGACTTGAAAGTGTCTACAAGAATTCTTACCAGTAAAAATTACTATAAAGACAGCATTAACTATTCCAGCTTGGCCTACCAGCCATCCAGATCTTAGAAATACAATTACTCCAAAAATATTGATAAGACATGACGTGAAAACTCCGTCCCAGGTGCCAAAAAGCACTGGTTGTGATATAAAGAAGTTTGATTTCCACCAAGGCACATCTCCCTAAAAGAAAACATGAACAATTATTTATGTATCCAATTCAATTTTAGTGATGTCATTGCCATATCTACATCTGTTCTTATCTATGTATCATCTGTTCTTATAAAGTTTATCAATCAGTAAGTACATATGTACTTTTCAGTATTAACATGTGGAAAACGAAGGCTGAATGCTAAAGCAAATAATCGTTGATTTCCGAATCAGTGTTCATAAAAAGGATTATGATTATTCTCAGTGACCTAGTGCATCCGGCAGGTGGAATGGAATGGAATATAGATTATGTAGTTCAAATGTGTTTAGTTATTTACCTGTACATCTGCGAAGATCTCGTTAGCCCCAGACGCCTGGTGGCCACCGCTACCGTACTGTGATTCATTTCCCAGGTCCACGAAGCCACCAGATTGTCTTCTCATACGAGCCCTATCGTAAGAAGGCTCGTCACTCCGGAAACTGTCTACATCTAAATCCCTTCTAGGGCGATTACTCGGATCCATTTTAAGTTATTAATCACTAAAACAGCATAATATAAAAATAAATTGTTTACAAAATCTCAAGAAAGCATCGCAGATTTGCAAGTATAAATTGACTGTCTGGTGCTTTAGGAGCTAGCTTGTTAATCTATGAAATTATTTTATGAAAGTATTACTACACCACAGTCAATTAACATAATCAAACAACAGTGAAAAACTGGTTGTCGTGTTGGTGTAGTGGAATGGAATGACACGTTCCTCGCACCGTTTGCTGCTACAGGAACGACGGATATTATGAAAACGTCAACATGACGTATGTATTTTCGTTCGTAAATTTTGTATTATATTCAGCTTATATGGAAGAGGCTGCATGGGCTATGGCTTCCAAAATAAAATAAACTTTGTTTATTTATTACAAACGTTCCCATAAATCTTAAAAACTAAAACTTAGTCCCTCAAAACTGTATGAACAGTTTGTCTGAGAGATCGACGAGTCTCAATAAGCTTAAAAAATAATTAATTATTTAACTTATTAAGCTATCTATGCTAATTACAGCTTACAGCATAAGATTTTTATCACATAATAGTGAGATCAGAGCTTAGAATTAATTCACTAATCTATATCATCAGCAAACCATCACGTCATTCAGTATGCCACCAGCCAGTAATCACTACATAGTATAAAACAAAGTCGCTTTCTCTGTCCCTATATCCCTATGTATGCTTATATCTTTAAAACTACACAACGGTTTTTGATGCGGTTTCTTTTAATGGATAGAGTGATTCAAGAGGAAGGTTTATATGTATAATACATGCATAATATAGAAGAGAAACACTGATGATTTTCGTGCGAAGCCGGGGCGGGTCGCTAGTCGAATCTAATACGGAGGTGGACAGGAAGTGATCCGAAACGGAAGCAGTTTTTGTATTGCCAGTTCTGCATATCACAACTTCATAAGTATGAACACAACTTGGCAATGCAATGCAAAATTGTATTCGATATTCAGATCCAGTCCTTTTTCATTGTGTTAGCGGCGGCATCGGCGGCACCTACATACTAGGTAAACTTATTTTTTTATCGTTGCGTTATCGAAACAAACTTGTTTTGTGGCACATAACTAGTTTTTGCTTAACAACTTGAAAGAACGTTAACCGCGAAACATATGTTTCTAACAATGTTACCGTCTGCAATTCCGAGAACCTCTGCTAAGTTGAGAAGAAAAAGCAGTTTATGGTCTGCAAAACACGTTGTTATTGATAACGCAATGTTTAAAAAATTAACATTAGGTACCTACATACAGGGTTATTTAAAATAACCCTTAAAAAATAACTTATATTTTAATTAGTACCTACGCAAAATAATAGGGGTTGCTGAGACAACGAAACTAGGCAATTGTCATAAAGAAATATACATGTAGATAGTGGGTCAGTGGTGTTAGATGTATGAAGAGGGTAAAAAACAGGTTCCTGTTAATTATTTTTTTCGGAAACGCGAAGGAAAATTACTTCACCATACAAAGTAAGCACCTCCATCAGACTATTTTTAGGTACTTATGTACGATTGTATGTAATAATATAAAACATTGCTAAACAAAAACCGTTAAAACTTAGGTAGGACAGCTTCCGGCCAACTGATCGGCTGACTGGAATGTATTCAATTTCGCAACCATTATCAGTTTGCCGGAAGCTGTCCTTTACACCCCTTATTTGTTGGTATAAATAATGCTGTGCTGGGTTATCTAAAGATAAACCGACTCGGAGAATTTTTAATGGAAAATACTTTACTTTTTTTAAATTTAATACGAGTCATGAATAAACCGACAAATACTTAAACCTATTTATTACTTTGCCAACGCCTGGTTACTTGTGTGAGTGAATAAACATAAAAATTTGAACAATAGGAACGTGCTAAAACTTTTAGAAAGAAAATATATGGGATTATTTCCAACTCAGGTTTAGAATAAAGGGAAACAAAGTTTCATGTTTTTTATTCAATAACACATTTCTAAATTAAATTAGACGTTTTGGCAAATTAGTTAAATTACTAAAACTACTATTTCATTATGATGTCATATCTAATAGCTAAAACTTATTTTAGGAACAAGATTTTTGATTAAAATACATGAAACTTTGTTTATCTTCATTCTGAAACTGAGTTGGAAGTACTATAGAAACAAACTTCGTAAGTTCTTCCATGCTGGCCTAGGAGTGAGAGAAAAACATTGAATGTGCCGCATTTCCTCCTGGGCATGCTGTAAAAATCAATTAAAGGATCCGAGGGTTTCATAATATTGTAATTTAGGCTATGGACTGACAACCTGTCACTACAGCAGTATTCCTACAAATCTGTCTTAAATAACCCTCAAAACTTTATCATACGTGGTGGTACAACCATAGTCTGCCTACTCCATTAGGGATAAAGGCGTGATTATATGTATGTGTTTGTATGTCGAAACAAACAACTTGCCTGAAGGGTAAAAAGGACAGGGGTTCCTACGTTAATAGTTCACTACGGAACCCAAATTTGTTTTATTTTCTTTATTCATAGAAAAAAAATATATCGATGCCACGTCCAAGCTACGCCGTAGCAACGTAGCTGTAGCAGAATTGTAGCATTTATCTACTATTGGTTGGTATTATGGTTTGGCGTATAAAGCAGATAAATACTTAACTTGTATTTTATATTCTTTCAAAATATTGCCCATTCAACCTTTAAAGGCCAACAAAAATAAATTATCTAAATAAATAAAAGAAGAAACTGACTGACTGACATATCAACGCACAGCCCAAACCGCTGGGTCTATAGATTCCAAATTTGGCATGCAGGTTTCTTGTGAGGTCAAGGGGTGCATTATGAAAGAATTTTTCAAAATTCACCCCCTCAGGGATGAAAGTTTGTATGAAAGTCCGTGAGTTTCGAAGTTATGATCATCAAATTTTGGATTTAGGCTAATTATTAAAAAGTTATAAACACATGTTTCAGTGACTTTTTAAATACAGCTCCCTAAGGGGTGTAAATGGGGGATGAAGTTGTCTATAAAAGGTCCTTCATTTTTAATAAAATACATCATTTAGGGGAGCCTTACGACTAATACTTTCTTATTTGTTAAATTTATACATAATTATATAGTCACGCCTGTATCCCTAACGGGGTAGGCAGAGCATCAATGACTAACTAGAAACCTTTACCGACACTTTCTTACGTACTTTCTCACTCTAATAAATTTAAACATACTAACAAGAGTCACGTCTGTATCCATATGACCGATACTTTCTAATTTAATAAATAAATACGCATCGACGCCTCTATTCCTAACGGGGTAGGCAGAGCATCAATGACTAACTAGTAGCTGTTGCTGCTACTTTCTTCAGTTGGTACTTTCTCACTCCAATAAATTTAAACATACTAATAAGAGTCACGTATGTATCCTTAACGAGGTAGGCAGATTATCAACGGCTTACTGGGAACCGTTTCTATGTGTTCATCATTTAAAAAATAAAATAAAAATTTGTTAGGTCTATGACTGATATTTTCTAATTTAATAAATAAATACGCATAGACGTCCCTATCCCTAACGGGGTAGGCAGAGCATCAATGACTAACTAGAAACCGTTGCTGCTACTTTCTACAGTAGGTACTTTCTAACTCCAATAAATTAAACATACTTATAATGGTCACGTCTGTATCCCTGGCGGGGTCGGCAGTTTTTTAACGGAAACTGTTTCTGCTACTTTTATCCCTACTTTATCATTTCAATAAATTATTAGGTATATACGGAGTATCAAGAGCATCTGGGTAACTGCCTGGCTAGAGTTCTTGATAGAACGTAGGTTGATACGCACAGCCCAAACCCAGCAGGGTCTAGAGACTCATTAACAGATGAAAAAAACCAAATTATAAGCAGTGTGAATTCAAGTTTTACTTCCATGCTGGACTGGGAGCTAGAGAAAAACATAGAATGAGCCAGCTGCATTTCCTCCCGATCTGAGGGTTTCTGTATATTGCAATTTGGGCGATAGGCTCACAACCTGCCACGACAGCAATATACCTCCAAATCTATCTTAAATAACCCTCAAAACATAGTCAGACGTGGCGGAACGACCCGTTTGCGCTCTGCTTACCCCATTAGGGATAAGATAAAGGCGTGATTATATGTATATATGTATGAATTCAAGTGAGGGCCTGTATGAATTTTCCTGGTGCACCAGGGGGAACCGGCAAGACCTACCTACTAAATTTGATTTTGGGAAACATCAGGTCTACCTGTGATATTGCTTTAGCTGTGGCTTTTTCGGGAATTGCCGCAACACTTTTGCAAGCTGGTCGGACTGCGCACTCTGCCTTAGAGTTGCCACTTAATCTGACGAATGTAGAAACTCCCTTTTGTAATATTTCGAAACAGAGCAAATTCGCAGATTTATTAAGAAATACTTAAAGTATTCTCTGGGAACAAAGTACTATGGCCCATAAAAACGGCAGATCTCTATAGAAGCTTTGAATAGGACTTTGCAAGATATACGCAGCAACAAAAGTATAATGGATGATTTAACTGTATTGCTGGCAGGAGATTTTCGACAAACTACTAGTAGTTCCAAGGGGAACGCGTGCCGATGAGATAAAGGCGTGTCTTAAAAGATCATCATTGTGGCCCTCTGTCAAAATTTTAAAATAAACAAAAAATATGAGAGTCCACCTTGGAGGTAATGTTACCGCCGGCCAATTTTCTGACCTTTTGTTAAAAATCGGTAACGGAGATTACCCCGAAAAAGATGGTATGATATCTGTGCACTACAATAACAACAGTTGAAAGCCTGATTTCAAAAATTTATCCGGACATTGTACTTATACAGAAAAAAACAATTGAGTGCTAACCAAGCTGTTTGGTCGTTTTTTGGGGTAAGTATACCTCTTTCGCATAAGCACTCTATTGTTTTTTTCTGTATAAGTACAATGCCCGGCCAAGTATCACAGACTATTAGTTCGTGTAAAAGCACGAAGTAAAAGTCTGTGATGTGGCATTTTCATTTGTACCCGCACCTGTCATGTTATTAAGAAATTTAAACTCTGTAACGACATAAGGCTGTAAGTTAAGGCTTTACACTGAAATGTAGTAAAGGAAATTATTTTGACAGGACCTGCTCAGGGAGTTTGATTCTCCCAAAAACAATTCTATGTATCGTGATCTCGTGTAAGTTCACTATTAAGTTTGGTTCTGTTGCTACCACCTTTGAACATGGTAAAAAATGTAATTTATAAGGAAGTATTAAGTTAAATAAAAAGTAAAAACAAAATTAAAGTAGGTATAAAGTTGTTAAAATTTGTGATATGAAAGATCAGTCACGTAATAAGTATTTAAAGTGTTCAAGAACTCCACTGGATGATTTGATTTGCCTTCTGTATCGTCAGCATTTACCACAGTTTTTGTACTCAAAGGACCTTAGCTTTAATAACCGCCGCTTGACCTTTATCAAGAACTTATTTCTGTTACTGTAGTGCACAGATACATTTAAGAACCATTTACGTCACGTTTTTATCTTATCCGCACGTTTTTCTTCGGCTTACTATACTTCCATGCTGGACTGGGAGCGAGAGAAAAACGTAGAATGTGCCAGCTGCATTTCCTCCCGGGCATGCTGTAAAAACCAGCGAAGGGATCCGAGGGTTTCTGTATATTGCAATTTAGGCGACAGGCTGACAACCTGTCACTACAGCAATATACCTACAAATCTATCTTAAATAACCCTCAAAGCTTTGTCAGACGTGGCGGAACGACCTTTGTTTAGGTCGTGTACGCTCTGCCTACCCCATTAGGGATAAAGGCGTGATTATATGTATGTATGTATCTATGTTCTTCTTCGGCCTATTAGAAACGTATATTGTGAAAGTTTTCGTTCCTTATTATGCTAGACTCAAATAAAATTCAACAGTTTTGCTGTATTTCAAAAATGTAAACTGACTTTTGTTCATTCTGTTGAATTAATCACAATAATTATAATAAGGTAGCAGAGGCGAGGGGTAAAATTTTATCGAGGGTAAGCCAAAACAAGAAAAAAAACCATTTAAGTTCTATATTGTTTCGACGTAATTCCGGATTTAGTGGACATACATACATACATATAATCACGCCTTTATCCCTAATGGGGTAGGCAGAGCGTAAACGACCCAAACAAAGGTCGTTCCGCCATGTCTGACAAAGTTTTGAGGGTTATTTAAGATAGATTTGTAAGTATATTGCTGTAGTGACAGGTTGTCAGCCCATCGCCTAAATTACAATATACTGAAACCCTCGGATCCCTTAGCTGGTTTTTACAGCATGCCCGGGAGGAAATGCAGCTGGCACATTCTATATTTTTCTCTCGCTCCCAGGCCAGCATGGATTTAGTGGAGGTGGAATTTATTTATTATATGTATAGATGGAAAAACCTGTCACTACAGCAATCCTAAAATTACATTGTCAGACGTAACGGAATGACCTTTGTTTAGGTTGTTTGCGCTCTGCCTACCCCATTAAGGATTAGGCGTTATTATATATGTATGAAATAATTAAGAATAGCCAGACGGTGTGAAGAATCTTGACCATTATCTTTTTAATCTCGTGTACACATTATTGATTGTTTTTTTTATTTGTTTTGGAGATAAACTGAGTGCAAATGTTAGATTCTAGCTAGTGAAATTCAAGACAATTTGGGTTTAGAGAGGGTAAATCGGCCGAAGACGCAGTCTTGTTGGTAACAAATATTGTTTCTTCTGCCTTGGATCAAAATAATCAGTGCTTGGGAGTGTTTCTCGATCTCGCCAAGGCATTTGACACGGTCTCGTTTCCTATCCTTCTCAAAAAACTGAATGGGGTCGGCATAAGAGGAATAGTGCAAGATTGGTTTCGCAGCTATCTTTCGGAAAGACGACAATGCGTCAAAGTTGGCCAGTATATGAGTGATGAGCGCCTCGTAAGCTTCGGTGAACCGCAGGGCAGCGTGTTAGGACCAACATTGTTTTTAATTTACATGAATGATCTTCTGGACATGTCTCTACGTTCCGCCGACATAATTTGTTATGCCAATGACACAGTCATTTTATTTCAAGGCGCCACTTGGGAACAGGCTTAAGACACAGCAGAACAAGGACTTAAGCATATTTCCACCTGGCTCGACGCTAATCTTCTTACTTTAAATGTAGAAAAAACAAAATACATAGTTTTCCACAAAACCTACAAGCAGCCACCTACAGCTATACCACTTAAACTACACTCACGGACATGTTTATTGGAGAAAGAAGTGAATCAGAGGCAGCCTCAGGCACCACTCGCTTGTCTGTGCCATTCCATCGGAAAAACTTCAAACATATTTTTTTTTAGGTATTTTCGTGGACAATAACTTATCCTTCAAACGACATATATCAGCCTTGACATCGCGAACAAGTAAATTAATGTTTGTTATGATATCATTGCGAGACTATGCAAAAAAATACCCTGCTGCTAGTTTACAAAGCTCTGTGTCAGTCCATATTTCTTTATTGTTTAAGAGCTTAGGGAGGAGCGGCAAAGACAATTATGATAGAGCTGGAGCGAGCGCAGAGGGCAATTCTAAAAGTGATGCTGAGGAAACCTTTCCGATTCGCAACAGATGCTTTGTACAAGGAATGTAAAGTACTAAGAGTCCGCCAACTCTACATATTAAGAGCGGTTGTTGGTACTCATAGAACTGCCCTTAGTTCTCCCGACTACGAAGACCTCCTCAAACGGAAAGTGTTCAAAATTAGTGTTCCAGCTGTGCGTACCACTTTTGTAAAACGCCTGCCACTATTTTTCTTTCCCTATTTGTTTAACGCCGTTTGCAAAAAACTTCCCCAAATTAAAAGCTTAACCAATAATAGAGCAATAGCTGCTCAGTTTAGATTATTCTAAAACAGAGGATATCCTACCCATGTGGGGATCCTGATATTCACATAAACTCATAAAATACATACATACTCATAAATCACGCCTTTATCCCTTACGGGGTAGGCAGAGCGTTTAACGCCTCGTAAAAAGCGCTTTCGCCACGTCTGACAAAAATTGAGGGCAATTTTAGATTGTAATATGTATTGCTATAGTGACAGGTTGTCAGCCCATCGCCTAAATTACAATACACTGTAACCCTCGAGTCCCTTTTGCTGACTTCAACAGCATGCCCGGGAGGAAGGGCAGCTGGAACATTCTATGTTTTTCTATCTCTCCCAGTCCAGCATGGAAGTACTCATAAAACACAGGCACAAAAAAACACACACACACACACACACACACAGAAACACACACAAAGAGATCGCGATACGTAGTTTTCCTTTGTCTACTTTTATTTTATAGGATTTGTTAGTTTTAGTCATTTTACATTTAAATGTACTCTAACCTTATCTTTGGGTAACTCACCTTTATATACCTACTATTTTGTATTTGTATTGTAAGTTTTAAAAGAACAACAGCTTAGTGTCATGGAGTAAACCTATTACTGTTAATCAATATCAGGTCCTTGCGATACAAGCTTTGCTTAGTGCAGAGTCTGCTGTTTCTCATACAATCATTATGCTAAACGATTTTATTGTAATCTAACTGTTATTGTTAAGTGTTTTTGGTAGTAAAATATTCTTATTAGCTCAGTTAACAGGAAATAACTGATTAAATCGGAACCTTACTGACAAAAATATTCTGGAGATGTTGATTAGGTCTAATGTGAAATAGAAACATAGTATTGGGCTCGATTCCAGATTTGCCAGTTTCAGACTAAAAACATTAGAAAAGGACAGGAGATGTATTCTCTCCGGTTTTTGATTTATAGTCGGTGGTTTTATCATCATATGGAGGATAAAATTGACAGAAATATTGGGAAACGTGCAAAAGCGCGTCAAATCTAGCGGACAAAGTGTAAAACCATAGAGTATAAATCGCCTGTCCTATTTCAATTTTATTATTTTGAAAGTGACAAATATATTTTAATTTTAGTTTTAGCCGGTGGTGTCTAGAATCAAATCCAATGTTGGATTTGTTCTTAATATCACTGTCATTATCTCATGTGGTACTGAAATATTAACTATTCGGAAACGCAATAAAATACGGGGTGTAAGGGACAGCGTCCCACAAACTGATAAGGGTTGCTCAGTCAACGTCACTGAACTTTTACCAGCAAAAATCTCTCAGGAAGTGATATTTTATTGACTTTTCCATAATGAATGACCACCTCCATGAGACAATTTGTAGGAACAACATTTTTTTTACTTCCTGAACGAATTTTCTGGTAAAAGTTGTTCAGAGCCTGAGCAACCCCTATCAGTTTGTGGACACTGTCTTTCACATACGGTATAGTATAAGTACATCAAACTGCCTCCGTGGTCTAGTGGTCAGAATCATGGGCTTACAATCCGGAGGTTCTGGGTTCGATTCCCAGGGTGGTGTGTGTAGTTAAGATGGATTTGTAGATATATGCTGTAGTGACAGGTTGTCAGCCCATCGCCTAAATTGCAATATACACAGACCCTCGGTTCCCTTAGCTGGTTTTTACAGCATGCCCGGGAGGAATTGCAGCTGGCATATTCTATGTTTTTCTCTCGCTCCACGTCCAGTATGGAAGTATTATTCGTAGATTTATCCATTAACAGTTTGAATATTATGAAAAGGATAAAGAAAGGTTTAATATTAATTTATTCTAGTACGAAATCTTTTATTATAATTATTATTTTATTAATTTTAGCCCATTAAGGTTAGACCGCACAAGCACGTAGGGCACGGCACGGCACGGCGCGGCACTGTGCGAAAAAAGATTCTTTATTTAAAAATGTTTGGGTTGTACCGCACTGAAGCAGCACTGAAGCTGCGGCAGAGCGGCGCGGCGAGACACGGCGCGGCAATGTCAGTTCATGGATTTTGTCGGTTTTTGTCGCGCCGCTGCAGTGCCGCGCTGCGTCGCTCCGCCGCAGGTACGTCCTAGTGCGGTTTAACCTTTATTCTAACAAGAGAACACTTCTTTTTTATTGGCTCTTGACTCCAGTCTAGGTCAGAGGTGATTGAGCCGGAGTCGACTATTATTTCTAAGAATGACTACACGTTATTTTCGATTCTGGATAAATAAATCCTCCGTTATAAAAAAATGGTTCTAACGCACAGTTTCAGCAAATGTATTTTTAGGCCCGTATTTATAATCAGCACTTAAGGCTGACTGCGCGTTTGAGATAGTATCAGAAATGTCATTTCAGTACATATACCTGTCAAATCCATTCTTAATACCGCTCTCAATATTGAGATCGCTTTATAAATACGGGATTTAGTGCCATCAAGCAGTAGCGATAGTTACCTAGCTACAAAGTTTAGCAAACGATGGTGGTTTACATGATTATACTCGATGTTTAAAAATATTTTATTTCATAAGAATACAAAAGATAAAAATGACATTTAAATCTTTTGCATTTTATTATTTAAATTTGATCCTAGGTAATAAATTACATCGGAGGCCAGTGCTAAGCATTGGTGGCTTGAAAACTCTGACCTAATTTAGGATTGGGTTTGGTTTCCCTTCTGGGTTGCGGAGGTCAGATGGCAGTCGCTCTGTGTAAAAACCAGTACCCTCGTTCAACTCCCTAGATTAGGTAGCCGACCCCATGGGATACGGGATAAAGCTAGGGTGATGATGATCCTAGATAATAATTAAAGCGATTCAGCCACAAATTGAGTAAGTGTCCATATTCTTAAATTGTGTCAACACGAGAGCATCACGTGCTTTTGTTGCTCTATAAATTCAGGAATTTCCAAAGTTGCGCGAGGTCACAATGTCGACGGCCTCCCGTTCCTTCATACACCTATACGTAGTATGAACAGGAGTAAAGCAAAGGAAAAGGCCTCGAGAAGGGCTGGATCCCATCGGAAATCGGTTAGCTGCGGAATGTCGGCCCAGGAAGCGATTTGGGCGCTATCTTAATCGTCCAGCGTTTAAGCATATTTACGTAGCAATAAGTTATTAGGAGGCTAATTACGGCCGCGAAACCACCTGTCCGCTATCATCTGTACATAGGCCTTCGCATATACTTCCGTGCGTCTTACGCGCGGGCCCTCCCCCGCCGTGCGATTGGTCGTCGGGAGGAATGCGCGCGCAGCGGCCGTCCTCGCGCCTGGTGTGAGACGCGGAGACTCCGGAGGAGCCGGTCGCGGCGCGATGCAGCCGCGATCACGGACAGTGCTGCCGCGACCACGATCCCTCGCCGCCGTCGCTCGCAGCCCGCACGACCCGCACCGGGAACGCGATACGAACTTACAAATATAACTGTTTTATTCAAACTTAGTAAAACTATTTCAAAGTAATTTTAGTAGTTGTTTAATTTGATTTAGGACTTCAATTGTTAAGTATAGAGTTACTTAAAATACTTTTAAAGTTTGAGTTTGTTTGGGGGCACATTGGAACTTCAAAGATTTGTCAGTGGGTGATGTGATGGGTCCGCATGGGCGCTCGGTGCGCGCTCGGGCGGGTGCGCGCGCGCTGGTGGCGGCCGGCTGCGCGTGGGCCTGCGCGCTGCTCGCCGCCGCACACGCGCACCCCGACGTCGACACCTCCACCGGACACGGGGATAATACACTCACCAATTCAGGTAGGATTCAGAAAATGCTTCTCCATTTCATAAAAAGAACATTGCATTACAACTGCAGCTCTTATCTTACTTAGCCTACATCATCCCACTGCCGCTCTACATTACAAAAATAACTTCGATAACGCGGTGTTGATAAGTATGAATGTTAAAGGGTCCTGTGGTAAGTTATGGTTAGATTACATACTAAACATAAATATATGTAATCGCACACAAAAAAATGAATATATATATATAGGTACATTTAAAAATGATTACACCGTGTCTTTAAAAATATTGACCAATACAGACAGATGATAGGATGTCTTCGTACACTTTGAATACGAGAAAATTTTGTTTTGTTTGAAAATTTTATGTTTTAAGAAAAATTTGCCGTCGGCCGCAAAAAAAAAAGGAATTTAGTAATTTATTATTTTGATATATTTTTACGCAGCAGGATCATTTGACGGATTCTTTATTGCAAGCATAATAAAATAGGCACATATAGAAATATAGTAATTAATTTTATATATTCTACCAAAAATGATGGAAAATATTTTAATGTTCCTTGACCCCAAATCCCATTTCACAAAGCTAAGTTACCTTTTAAACATCTAAAATTGCTTACTTGGTAAATAAAACCCCGACTCTACCACACGACATAAACTGCCTTATATAACTGCAGCACTGAATTAGAAGTAATTCCGCATTCGCTGTGTTCTATTGAGAAGGGAATTGGGTTAAGCGCAGAATGTGAGTGTTAAGTAATTAAACTAGAGACAGATTTTAATTAAAACATTCCACATCGGGCGGCAGTCGGCAGCTGAACCGTCTGCGGTTTGCGGTCGAATTATCATTCCATTATTTTATTTAAGACGTAGCCGACGGTCGGTGGGCGGTGACGAAATAGAACAACACCTACTTACTTATGTGCGTAATCAGAGCCTTATCATGATCTATTGGCGAGGAAATATTGCTGGCAGGACAGTGTTTTTTTTTATGAACAGAACTTTACATGCTGTGCGTTAGAAGAGACAGACGGATATTACTGCTGCTAAAAGTGCCTTGAAAAATAAAAAGCAATAATAGGTAATTTTGTGAAAAAAAGCATAACAAAACGAAAATTAGGTAATTAGTGAATAAATTTACAAAAGCATAATATTTTATTTCGATAGAGTCACTTTAGAAACATAATGAAGCTTTAGCTGTTATCTTATAATAAAAAGTTATGGTAAGGTCAATTTGTAATAATAATTGGCCATTAGTGTTTAATGGCAATGTATTATATTGATTTTAGTTCATTAATGTATTCCAAATGAGATAATTTTCCAGAAATAGTACAGTAGCATTATATAGCATGGTGTAACGTTCTGTTGGAACCTTCACAATCAGTGACACGTAGAGGTCAGAAAGGGCTTTAGGTATAATGATGGGGGTAAACACCACCCTAGTGCTTATGAACAACAAAATTTTAAATAAGACCTTCTTTTTAAAATCCGAAAGGCTTTCATAGGATAAGAAAATGCATATATCGAAGTATATTTTTATTTATTATCATATCACAAGCTTTTATTTAATTTTATGTAATCATTAAATCATGCACGTTATATTGATATTTTGATCAAAATTATTGTATTTATATTTCAAGTATTCTTTTATCAATTAAAAAAATGAAGAGTTACTTTTTAATAATTCTGGCTTGACATGTTTTATTTATAAAAAAACACTGTGGAGTTCCATCAAGAAGGAACATCATAAAGTGCAACATACCTGAAATGTCTTATTTATATACTGGGCTCGATTCTAGATACCACCGGCTAAAAGTTCAAAATAACAAAATTGAGAAAGGATAGGCGATTTATATTCTATGGTTTTACACTTTGTCCGCTAGATTTCCCCCCGAGTTCCCCAGTATTTAAAGGATAAAAATGACAGATAACGCATAAAACCACCGACTATAAATCAAAAACAGGAGAGAATAGATCGCCTGTCCTTTTCCAATGTTTTTAGTTTGAAAGTGACAAATAGATTTTAATTTGAGTTTTAGCTGGCTAAAACAAAAGCTAAAATCTAGAATCGTGCCCAATTATGATTTTGAATTGAAACTATGTTGGAAGTGAGAATTTTGGAATTTCCACCAGCACAAAAATTATTTATTGGTCTTAGCTTTGAAAATTTGGGGTTTCGGGCCTCTTGTAGCCATGCCATTTTGAGAATTGAGAATTGAGAAACCCTTGCGTATTGCGACCATGTCATTTACCAAACAAATGAGCATTATGGGGCCTTTCAACTTTTGTTAATATCTTATACAGCTGGTTTTGCTCCATTTTAATATCAAAACCCTATTAGTTGGCTCTGGAACTATTAGATTTCCTTTGGCAGGATTAGTCCTAAGGATTGATTTGCGAAGAACGGCCACCATGATTTTTGAGATTAGTTTTAGGGGGGGTCCGCTTTTTACCCGACTGTGCAACACAAAAAAGGGTAATGTGTGGCGCTCTAGAGACCAAACGCGTGGGTCAATTGTAATAATTGTTACGTCAATCAATTCGTCTTAACTATGCAAGTGTTACTGAAGATATAATTTTGTAAAAAAAACAATATGGCGACAATTAGACGCCATTTTGTGAAAATGCAAATAATGAAAGTCGTCCAACTATGATGAGCTGTCATTCATCAATATTACCTAATTGTATGAATGTATGTTTTTCATATAATATTAGTTAACTTTAATTGTTTTTTAATGTAAGCGGATAATGACATCGATACAAACTTGATTAAGGTTTAGCGATGTCATTTAACTTGTTAAATTGTGTTATAAACCAATTTGATTTTTCTACTTTTTAAATAACTTGTTATTGAATCCCAGTGATGTCCCTTGTTAAGGAACAAGGTCGAGTGTGGTATAATTTTCGTATAAACATAGCATGTTGAACTCAATTCTAGAACCGAATTTGCATTATTTTTGAGTAATATCCTACAAAATTATATTTCAGTAATTTTAACTCACATTTTGTTTACCTTAAAATGCTTATAACTTTTTAAACAGCTTGCATTTAAAAATAATAAAAATATTATCTCATACCCCTTACTTATTATAAAAAATATATTTGATATCATTAGTTGACGCTGCAACAATCATCTGAACAAGATGTCGTGGCCAATGATGATGATTTGATATAATTATAACTTCTTCAAACATCTATATAAAAAATAAACATAATTTCTTTGTATATTAGGGCTGTTAGGTTTCTTTTCTCCAAATCTTCAAGTTTTTATGCCAACAAAAACTACTTATTAATCTTTTTTTTTTTTATAAAGTAGCTTCTCTGGAATTCTGGTAGATTAGCTGGGCTATTAGGTTTCTTCATCAGGTACTTCAGATCTTCAAACGTTACACATCAACAGAAAGTGATAATTAGGTTAAAAACTTCTGTTATGATGGCTCTTTCGTGACTCTGATAGATTCGCCTGGGCCTTTAATATTTATAGAAATCGAAGAGTTCATATTTTTTATAGAAATTTAAACAAGTTATAATGATATAAAATACAGGGTGTAAGGGACAGCGTCCCACAAACTAATAGGAACTGCTCAGTCAAAGACACTGAACAACTTCCACCAAGAAATTATTTCAGGAAGTGAATAAAAAATTGGCTATTCCATATAAATTGTCTGATCGAGGTGGACATTTTGTATGTATGAGCCATTTTTTATTTTCACTTCAAAATAATAGGCCTATGAGGTGATATTTTTATTCTTTCCAAATTCAAAGTGTTAAAAAGATCGAAACATTTTAAGGTAAAAAAAATTGAGTCAAGTTCCTAAAATATCATTTTGTGGGCTATTACTTGGAAATAATGCAAGCTTGATTTTAGAATTGAGTTTAGCATCTTTTGTTTATATGAAAATGATACCACTGTCGATTTAGTAGCTTAATTAGGGACATCACCATGGTTCAATAGGAAGTGGACCCCCCTCCCCCCAAAAAAAACATCCCTAAAAATTAAGGTGGCCGAACTTCGAAAGTCAATGCATAGGTTCTAAGGACTAATCCTGCCAAAGGAAATCTAAGAATCACTCTCAGCCGCATAATGCCCACTCATGTCGTCTGCAGACCCAGCTTTAATAAGTTTAGGCTCTGCGATGATGAATATATTTATAAGTAGGTATAAATCACATTTACACATTTAAATAAAAAACTGATCTTAAATATTCAATTAATTTCATAAAAACATGCCCTAAATGTGTTAAATAACCCTCAAAATTTTGTCAGATGTGGCGGAACGACCTTTGTTTAGGTCGTTTACGTTCTGCCTACCCCATTAGGGATAAAAGCGTGATTTTATGTATGTATGGATGTAAAAACATGTCAAGTTAAAAAGTTCGTACTTACTAATGTTTGATTCTGTATTCTAACACTGAAGGGCGCCTTAATGCTTTAATTTAAGGGCATTCATGCGCAGAGCTAGCACCATTTTGTTATGAAAAATCATAATTTGCATTTCTTTAAAACTTTGTTCTTACACTTCCTTAGAAATCGTCCCGATGATTTAAGCAAATATTATAATACTCAGTATTCATGTAGGTATAAGATTCATCTTTACAGTTCCTTTCCTAAACCAAAATAATTTGCTAAATATGAATAATAGACGACTTTTTAAACTTATTTCCCTACTTCACAATTTAAGAATAACTTCTACACTCCAGTACTTAGCGAAAAAAATACATTGGAACGATAGAAGAGAAACTGAAGGTAGAGTGTATCGGTATCTGTCTCTAGACGTATTTCCACTGCCTCGCTTAGTGTTATATCGAGGCAGCTTTCGTTTCGCTGCCTCAAAAGTTTGGAATGATTTACCCCCTCCTCTCAGGTTGGTAAAATCGCCATATACATTTAAACTACACTGTAGGCAGTGAATGATAAACAAACAAAAAACAGAAAGCAATTGGGTGGCTCCATTGTTGTAACGTCCAGTATGTGCTTTGTAGGTATTAATTAATTAATTGGTTAATTTGTAGAATAAGTTTGCTGATATAATATTGATAACATAAACTAAGTGTAAGCTAGTAAACAAAATATGTCAATTTATACTTATTAAAGTTCAGGTAACCAGCTGTGAGAAGCATTTTCCAGATAAGTGATTCAGGGAGATTCTGAAAAACAGCATTCATGCTGAGCAATCTTGCCTTTTTACCAGCTGTAGTATTAGTTAGTGATTAAGTCTTACAAATAAGTTATACTGTAATTTGCATACTTTTTGGTAAATAAAGTTCTTATTTTATTTTCGTATTTTTTTCAAGATGAAATAATTCAATGCTGAAAAAATTCGTGTCACGATGCAGGAACGCGCGATTTGTATGTAGGTACATTATAAATAGTTAGTGTTGTGGGTAAGCGGTTGCAGATATGGCAGTAACGGTCACTTTCATCTGACTGCCATGCTAGACCGGAAGCGTTGTAAAAGCATAGATGTTTACATTTGGCTCAAGTTACAAATATGACCAATCATATTTCTTGGAACTACGATCAAATTACTTGGAACTATGATCATATTTCTTAAAACCATGACGCTTATTTCTGGGAAATAAAATTATATACATTTTTAAGGAGAAATATTGGCGATTACTGACAAGAGCAAAGCTCTTAAATTTATGATGATGACATTTTTATAACGCTTCCAGTCCAGCGAGACAGTTAGATGAAAATGACTAATATTATCAAAATCTAAAAAATTTCGCCTCAAGACATGTATGGTTCAGAATGTTCCAATTGGGGTCAAGTTTTTGCACTTATAACCTGTATAAGGTATATTAGGTAAAATGTAAATCTTTTACCGACATGGCACAAATGAAGTAATTTAGGTAACCTACATTCTACTGTACACCACACATCCAGACCAACGTACATGAACAATAGGTACATGTACCCAAAATTCCTTCACTCGCCGTACCAGCAGCGAAAGACGCGTGCAATTTTGGAGAAATGTAACTGGTATTTCGTCCATTATGCAGAAATGTTAAGGCTATCAGATAGCCAGACGTAGTGATGCCCGTAATTTCGCCAGTCATAAATTACACGTTTAACTGAATTACGCGAGTCGAAAGCATTCCACTTCGGCCGGGCCGGCGACCGGGCCATTTTCATTCGTATAGGGCTACCGTGATATGATCATGACGTAACGATGACAACACCGTCATTTGTCAAACTGGCCTAATCCTCGCTACCTATAGACCTTTCTATTTTTTTTGTGATATTGGTATTTGAAACATGTTAGGACCATTTAGGCTGGTGATCGAAGCGTCTTCTGTTTCTTGGCCGCTACTCTGTCAGTACTTGAGTCCATATATCGCTTTCACGTCTTGTCAAGCAACTCCGAAGCTCATTTTGACTTGACTTTTATTTTATCTTGGGCTTCTATTTCAAGGCCGTATTTATAATCAGCTCTCGTGAGTCACAGTGAGTTTGAGTTCGTATCAGCAATGTCCTTTCAGTACAAACTGGTCTGTCAAATATTGGTCTCAAGTTTGAGATCGCTTCATAAATACGAACCTTATTTATTTATTTAACAATTTATTGTAAACAATAAAAGACATAAAAAACACAAACACAAATAAAAAGACACAACAGGCACTGCTTATTTCTATGAAGAAATTTCTTACAGCAGACCTACAGGAGTGAGATCTTAGTACCGGGACGGATTTTGGTATCTCAGAAATTATTTATTAATGCACGTGTTAAGGTGATTTTATGCACATAAACATTCATGCTGATTAATTCTAATAATATTTTTTGTAGATATTTAATACCTGCGTTATATTACCTACATTAAGGATGATTATAATACTAATACTCCATCATACAACGCGGCGTTGACGCATTATATACACTGTATAGTTGACGAATTATATACACTTTGTAGTGACGCATTATATATACTTTTTACTTGATGCATTATATACATTTTGTACTTGACGCATTATATACACTTTGTTGTGACGCATTATATACACTTTGTAGTATGGTACAAATATGTGCTTTATAAAAAAAACGCGTCACTAAACGTTTTTGCCAAAGTAGTTAACAAATAATAATAACGGGGAAGGTGAAGCCGGGGGGTCTGCATTTGTCTAGCAGTGGGATGATGTAGGCTAGATGAGTTAAAAAGATTAAAAGGGGTTTATATTAAGTAGAATCTCTTTTTAGTATACCTACCAGAAACAATTTAATCATAGCTAAGGTTTGTTATACATATCGTGCCTTTATCCCTAATGGGGTAGACAGAGCGTAAAGGACCTAAATAAAGGTCGCGTTATTTACGATAGATTTGTAGGTATATTGCTGTAGTGACAGGTTGTCAGCCCATCGCCTAAATAACAATATACTTAAACCCTTGGATCCCCTAGCTGGTTTTTACAGCATGCCTGGGAGGCAATGCAGATGGCACATTCTATTTTGAAAAGTTATGTTTAGTACTTAGCTGCCTATATTGTTACGAATAATTACAAAATGTTCAGCTGGCAACCCTATCTCCGTGCATCTAGCAGTCGCTGATATGTTGGCATTCGACGCACTTCACAAAATGAGCTTTGAATCAATGAAATTTAATTAACGTCTCATATGTAACGACAACGAGAATGCGCTAAGTGACAAAATTCTTTGAGGTTTAAACAATGTTTTACAATTTACTTTGCAAAATGCGATAGAATATTAATAATTAACCGTTTGAAACCCTGCCTATTAATTTCTGAACTGCCTTTCATTGTCGGTGGTTATACCTAAGTCTAATACTGCAGTGAACATCTAGTAGTGGTTAGAACTAAGTGGGTGCAGTGCAATTATTATTCCAAAGACTGTCCTTTCACCAAAGTTTCCCGTTTGGAGCCGATATCCGGAGCACTGTAACGAATTAATCACAATTTCACCTCGGGCCTAATATGAGCCATGATTTCCGCCAGGAACAATGGGTAGTGGCGCACTAGAATCGAAGTTGCTGAAGTTGAATCAGTTCCTACAGTCGGAGTTCCTTTGTTGGGGCAGAGTAATGAAAGCGCTCGCTGATAATAATTTACGAACAGCAGAAGTGTCGCTGTTTAATGGCGAAAATAGGGGTCCGAGAAGCATTCCATCGGGCGGGCGTCGACGGGCGTCGGGCGTCGGGCGGCGTGGTGCGGCCGTATCGTCGCCCGCGCCGACACCGAACTAAAATAATTATCATCATTGTCCCTGGCCACGGCCAGCGCTTTAATTGTTCATTTACATTTGCAACGATGATACCAGTTCCGAACTATTTCGCTCGACGTTTATTTTACTCTCGGCGTTCCATTGCCGTGTTATTGTCCGGGGTTAATGGTCTGAAAAATAGAAATGAATTGCAATTTGTATGAAGCTATTACTCGTGTACGCTGGTAAGTTATAGTTACAATTTCATTTGGGAATGTCCGGAGCAATATATCGTGTGTAAATCTAATTTATTGAATTTACATTTTGCCACTCATTTTATATAGTATTTACGTAAATAATTACAACACAAGAAAATACAATACAAATACGTTTTTGTTCTAAAAAGACACAACTTGCTCTTAGTAATACCCTAATCACAATGCATACAAGGTTTTCCTATATGGAAGATTAACTAATCCCCCAACGTTTCTTTCTGATGTTTAATTTTAGCTAGCTCTTTTGTCATTAATTGACAAAACATTATTATAATTTGTTTCCACTGCCTACATGTTATGTTTCTAAACGTGCTACAATGTAAATAAGCAACAACACGCCAGTAATTTAAACACAAAGCCGTGAGAGATATACCCATACTCGCACATTCGTAGGTCGCGTGAGGGTTGAAACATTACAGACGGAATTACAAGTGAGCCGCGGACTCCTCCCGCGACATTAATTTGTATCAAGAATTTGTAGAGATTTAGCTTGAGCCGCAGTGAAGTAGCGCTCCCAGCTCCCACTCGCAGTGTTCATCGCAGCCGGCGAGCGTTAACACTTATTAAAGGGATGCATCCCTGCGACAGATGTAGGGGAGGACCCGCCATTTGCGTAATGTCAGGAATGGTTACACTCGATTTAATAAAACTCCAGCATTTCATTTTGAAGAATTTAAGAGTCGATCCGTTTTAAACGCCGCAGCAGCATTGCGAGAAAAAACCGTGCGCCGAAACGTGCCGGGAATACATTGCCGAGGCTTGGATTTCTTATCGGTGGCAATTGAGATGAGTACTTATGGCTTTCCGAGTGGCTCGGCTTCGTTTAATTTGTTGTTTCAGCGTGGAATTTTTATTAACGTCTCCCCTCGTTTTGCATTTTAGGGACGGCAACGCTATTGGCAAGTCAAGGTGAAACGAAACTTTTATCTTGTCGTACTCTTCCTCTTGCTTTTAAGATATTCTCTCAGAGATAGCTATAACTAAATCAACTTAATCCGGCTGATAGGAGACATCTGTAGCTTTGAGATCTGAGGTCCAGTTTCTCTTTGCAGATTACAAAGAGGCTGTAGAGACTGCAATAATATTATTTAATTTACTTGGGCTCGGACGAATATCAAATAAATAGATCAAAGAATCTATTTGCTTTTGTATAAACTACTTTTTTTTAAAGTTGTATTCTACGTATCGGCAGAGATTTTTTTTCACAGATAATTTTATTATTCTAACTCGATTCACACGTTCCACGGATTTCGGTAAAAATATAAATAAAGTAATTCCGAGACGACTGCATGAAATTATCGTGTATATTTTACTTGCAAATATAATCACATTATGTCCAAGGGCCGAAGCTGGAAATTAATAGCACGCGTCGATATGAACGGAGGGGGAACACTCAGCAGATGCTTATCCGCAGACACGAGGCCTGTATCAAGCCAGTCGATCTGGGAATGCCAAATATACGCGATACAAATGTTGCTAATTAGCTAGTTTACTACTGTGCACATCATCAACCCTGATAGGTATAGTAATCATAAGTAAAAATACCCAGAAATAAAATACTTGTGTTTGTAATAAAATTATATTCTAAATAGTTCTATTATTTACGGGGAAAACAACACACCCCAAATGTTTTGATATCGTTCTAATAATACAAAAGTTATAGTACCTATCCTATAAATTTCTTGTTCTACATACATACACACAATCGCGCCTTTGTCCCTAATGGGGTAGGCGGAGCGTAAACGACCTAAACAAAGGTCGTTCCACCACGTCTGACAAAGTTGTGAAGGTTATTTAAGATAGATTTGTATGTATATTGCTGTAGTGACAGGTTGTCAGCCCATCGCCTAAATTACAATATACTGAAACCCTCGGATCCCTTTACAGCACGACCGGGAGGAAATGCAGGCACAATCTATGTTTTTCTTTCGCTCCCAGGCCAGCATGTTCTTGTAATATAGATATAACATGCATTTATATTTCATATAAATAATACTATAAAATTTTTCGCATGTTAATAGTATCTTTAAAGTTATCTAATTTCATAAGTAAATATTGGAGTTAGAATGTAATATTTTTAAGTTTTATGATTGCAAAAAAAACATTATGGTTACGATTTAAAAGACTTTTTTATGTACGTCGTGCTTAAAACAAAGCAAAGTAAATTATGTATAGATCTAATTCAATAAATCCCTTGATATTAGGAATCCGTTGGTTCACCACAAGGTAACGTAATCTGCCGTACAGAGGGCGCAGAAGGAGCTTATCTGTTTCTGTGAATTCCTACGAGTTGTTGATGGTAACGATCCTAATGAGCTGAGAGATGCTGTACTACAACGGACTAGACAGACACAACTGTCAGTTGTACTATAGTAGAAGTGGGCAGATATTAGTAAAAGTATTCCTACAAGCAAGTGATACAAAAATACCCAAAGCCAATTTTTTCTCCGCGAATTCTAGAATCTTGAGCCGAGAGGCGGCCAATGAACAGCATCTAGAGTCGACACAAGTGATAGCTGTGACATACGGGTTGTAAAGGACAGCGTCCCGCAAACTGAGAGGGGTTCCTTAGTCAATGAAACTCGACTATCACTAGGAAATTCTTTCAGAGGAATAAAAAAAAACGTGTTTCCACACAAAGTGTCTGATTGAGGTGGTCATTTTGTATGGAAAAGTATTTTTTTTTATCTCCTGAAAGAATTTCCTGGTGAATGTTGTTCAGTATTGGCTGAGCAAGCCCTATCAGTTTGCGGGACGCTATCCCTACACCCGGTATAGTAGTAGACTTCTTCTTATAGAGTGGATTTTCGAGTCGATGTAAAATAATAATAGTAAAATGATTTTATATGCATTATGTTCCATCATAAACCCACATGCTACCAATCTCAGCTATCTTGTAGAATCTATATTAGGTCGCACCGTTTCGTAAAAAATACGGTTTTCAATACAGGAAGGTGCTTTTTTAAATATTTTGAAGTTTATTCCAATTCAATTTTCTTAAAGTTCAACAGTAACATTATTACTGACGCTGTCATTAAATATTTATGTAATATTTGTTTTACAAATAACTTTTACAGGCATATTGAATATGAGTTACCTACACATGAAAAAATATATCTGTGTCGCTTCCATCACGTGACAAATTAGCGTCAATGTCTGCACGACAAGTAATGCAGTTACACATTCCAGTAAGGGGGATCCGGACAGTCATTCATTATTGCAAATAACAGTAACATGTGGCGTGTAAATGTGACTAAACGAAATTATAGTAACGATCGATTGTAAGCGGTAGGCCGACTGTGTCGCTTCTCCTAATTATGCAGTTAAGGAATAAAAAGTGTAAGGAATGGTGTATCGAAAACTGTAAGAGGTTACACATTCTAGTAAGCGGGATCCTGACAGTCATTCATTATTGCAAATAAAAGTAACATGTGGCGTGTAAATGTGACTAAACGAAATCATAGTAACGATCGATTGTAAGCGGTAGGCCGACTGTGTCGCTACTCCTAATTATGCAGTTGAGGAATAAAAAGTGTATGGAATGGTGTATCTAAAATTGTAAGAGGTTACACATTCTAGTAAGGAAGATCCTGACAGTAATTAATTATTGCAAATAACAGTAACATGTGACGTGTAAGTAAAAGTGACTAAATGAAACTATAGTAACGATCGATTGTAAGGTAGGCCGACTGTGTCACTACTTGTTATTATGCAGTTGAGGAAGAAAAAGGGTAAGGAACAATGTATCGAAAATTGTAAGAGGTTACACATTCCAGTAAGTGCGTTCCAGTAAAAGCAATCCGGACATTTATTCGTTATTGCAAATAACAGTAATATGTGACGTGTAAATGTGACTAAACGAAATTATAGTAACGATCGATTGTGTTTTTATAGGCCGCCTTTGTCGCTACTCCTATTTATAGAGTTGAGGAATAAACAGTGTAAGGAACGGTGCGCCGAAAACTGTTAGAAGTTGCTCAGTCAACGGATCCAAGAACGATACTGAACAACTTCCACAAATAAATTCTTTGGAGAAGTAAAAATAAATTGATATCCATGATTTGACGATGTCGTCTGACCAGCATATCTGCTTTGTGGGTCTGCCCAACTGGCCTTGTCACTCCTCATGTGGCAGATTTAGTCCACCGTCTATCAATCTGTCTAACCAAGTGCACTATTAGCCCCCAAAAAATATACTGATGCCTCGAAATAAGATTATTGTAGCTCGTTTACTCGGACCCGAACAGAAACCGTACCGTGGAGATTAGGCCCTCCGCAAAATCTTTACCGGCCAAAACTGGAGTCCCGGGGGCTCCGCGCCTTTTAATTTGCGAACATTAGGGGTGAGCGCCGCGCCCCATGCCGCCACCGTCTTTATAAATTTTTAAATTAGTTCTTGTATACTGCATAGATTTTTTGATCAATTTTGTATGCACTTGTGTCAAGGAATTAATTATGTATTTCTTAATTCTTTATGCATTTACTTTACTGAAATGTACTTATAACAAACATACAGTTCCAATAAATAATTTATTACATATTACTAAATATTTTTGATTTTGAAAATATATTATGTCAATACAGCAATATAGAAATATATCTTAAACAACCCTCAAAACCTCTCAGATATGGCGGAACGACCTTTGAGTGGGTCGTCGACGCTCTGCCTACTCCATTAGGGATACAGGCGTGATAGTATGTATGTATGTATTATGCAAATATACGAGTTTCAGAAAGCCAGAATTATTTAATCCTTTATCGCAGGTTCTTGATGATGGGTGGTAGATATAGATTGATAGGTTTGCAAAACTGGTTCATAACCTAATGTAACTATATATTTTTTTCTTCTTGGCAAGTGGATTTTCGGAGAGAGGCCTTTGCTCAGCAGTGGGACACCTACGGCTATATAAGATAAGATAAGAAGTGGATTTTCGAGTCGAACAACGAACCGATACATACATGCATATAATCCCGCCTTTATCCCTAATGGGTAGGCAGAGCGTAAACGACCTAAACAAAGATCGTTCCGCCACGTCTGACAAAGTTTTGAGGGTTATTAAGGATAGATTTATAGGTATATTGATGTAGTGGCAGGTTGTCAGCCTATCGCCTAAATTGTAATATACAGAAACCCTCGGTTCCTTTACCTGGTTTTTACAGCATGCCCGGGAGGATATGCAACTGGCACATTCTATGTTTTTCCCTCGCTCCCAGTCCAGCATGGAACCGATGACGGCATTTTTTAATGGATGTCGGTCAATCCACTCAATGTTTTTTTTATTTTACCTGTAGTGGTCATGACTGTTTTAGATTGATCAGTGTTAAAATTACCGTAATATGCTCAGATTTCTGTAACAGGGTTATTTCGAAGCACAAACTTGGTCGGTAGTATTCAGTTCTAAGTTTTAACTGGAGTGCGTATTCACACTACTCTAAAGTTAGCGAGTATGGTTGAAAGGAATCCGTGAGTTAGGGCTGTATTTCCATCTTTCTTTATACCACTATTATTTACACAATTTAACATAACGGTAAATTCTTCTTCTGAGCGTGTCGATGGAACGCGAGAAATTACATTATAGGGGAATGTTTCAGGAATAGTGTGTCGGAAAAGAAAATTGATTTTAACTACATGTCCTATAAATGTGACATTGTGACATATTTTTTTATTGACAAACTAAAATAAATTGAATTTGAAACCAAATACGCTGTTATGAGGTTTCAGCAACCATAACGTTTTACAAATAGTAATAAAAAACTGCTCGGTTCCGAAATTCATGTGGGCAACTCTGAGACGCGAATGAGAGCTTCGATAACACTACTCGCTCCCCCTGTACCCCTATACGCCCCTGTCGAATTTTTAATCGCGGCCGATGTCGTGTGTGCGCGCGAGCCCCCTGTACCACCGAACTGCCGCCGGCACCACCCCACGTGGATTTAAAATTCATATCAAAGATAACTCTCTCCTCCGCTGTTCACTATCGTAACCAAATCTCAGTCTTGCCACTGGCGCTGGCAATGTTGAGACAGTAATTCACGATTGCCATTTGTTTTGTCTAGGACGCGTTGCTCGTCGCTCATATGTTGCGTGTGTTTCTACTGCTAGCTGAAGAGTTTTCTTGGATATGATAAGAAATAATAAGTTTTCGTTTTATTTGGTCAGAAAGTCACCTACATGTTTTCTCGACAGATGAATAAACAACAAACATTGTACACATGTGTTAATGTTAAATCAACTGATACGTTTCCTATTACCATGATATTGTAATCATCGGCCAGCTGAGGGTTCGATTCACTTTGGTTACGCTTTGTTCGACGCGACCGTGTCGTAATAAGATGTGGGCGAATCTAATCATAAATCAGTTTGCGGTCGAAAAAACGTCGATATCGTTATTGGTAAGAGCGCGCCCCTGTATAACGAGAAGGCGATGCGAGTCAGTAATGTTTATTTGATACATGTAATCGCAACATGATGTATGGGCGCGATCGCCGATGGCCGCAGTTGCTTGCGTCGCGCGGGTAGCGTGGTGCGGGTGCGAGCGGGCCCACGCGACGTACGCAAGGTTTATGATGATTATTCGCTCAAAATGATGATTTATTAGGGGATTAGGCAGGCACACGGTCCATTTTGCGGGGAGATTGGCTTTATTTATATTATAATACCGTCCTCACATTAAATCAGAAAGAAATCGGCTTTGTAGAATATAAATTGCCATTATTTGTTAAATGTTTGTGGGTGTCGCGTTTACAAAACGAATTGATAAAAAAGGCGGCGTTGATTACGGTATTTGATTAATGTTTTTATCACATTCGTACTTTATGACGCTTTTTATAGGGTGTTAAAAAGAAAATTACTAATTTTGTTACCAAAGTTTGGGTTAAAAGTTTGTTAAGTTCGCCATTTGGATCTCATGGTTAGATAACGATGGAACTTAAGTAATTTTGGGTTACACTCTTAGGGAAAGTATCCAATTTAATATTACACCTTCCTGAGATTTAAGAATTTAATATTGGCAGCAGCTTGTTTGAATGGACGGATGCTTTTTCGTTACCATAAATTAAGGCGAAGATAATCAAATTATAATTTGATAAAAAAATGTGCCAAGAAGTGATGGAATTTTCTTATATTTTTGGGCTACGGCCGTAAATAACAATAAAAAGGCGGTCCTGCGGCGGTACAAGACAAAGCTTATCAAATTATAATTTCAAATTATCTTGGCTGCAGGCGACTTTATGACACAACAATGTAATTTAGAGCGAGACTTAATTCGCTTACTTACCAACTTCTTACAAAATTACAACTTTAGGCTTGTTGACTTGCGGCGTGTTTATAAAGAAAGTAAATAGTAAGCATAATTTGAGACAGCTTTTATGTAGTGAAATTTAAACTAAGTCTGTTAGTTTCATTTCCATACTGATTAAGCTAAGCAAGCATCTTTGTTTTTTGTAAAGAAACTCTTTTAATTTTTAAATAAAATCCACATTACTCTCCCACACAATCAAATAAACGCATAACTTCTAACTCTTGGCCAAGAATAACAAAGACGCTATTTTAAATTACTTTATATAAGTTTGTTTCTCTGAATCGCAACGTTGAGGGAAATTTTTGGAATTTACTTTAAAGCATTTCTTGGAACGAAGCTTCCGACGTTGCCGGGAGTTAGACGGCCACGAATGCAAAAAGTAAAATAAGTACAAGCGAACCACGAATCTGGACGCCAACGAATAGACGAGAGCCTCACCTACCGAGCTTCCAACTCGCACCGCGCGCCGCGGACCTACGTCTCTACTCTACACACTCAATTACACATTCACATTCCGGTTTCTTTGACTGAGAGCAACCAAATGTCCACATAAAAATATGTCTCTTGTGACAAGAACATTAAGGCCTCAAGAGTGACAGCGAGTTTTGTACCGAAATTTAATTTCAGTACAAAACGGCCTGTCAAATCTAAACCTAATATTTCTCTCAAACTTGAGATCACTTTAGTAATACGATCCTAAGGCCCGTATTTATAATCAGTACTTGAGAATGACAGCTACTTTGAGTTCGAATCGGAAATGTTATTTAAGTACAAAATGACCTGTCAAATACATACTTAATATTGCTCTCAATCTTGAGATAGCTATATAAATACGGCCTTTAACCACTCAACATTTCATCGTACTCAAACGAAAAAAGAAATATTAGGATAGCACCATTTGCTCTTCAATATTTCAATACCAAACAATCGAGGGGATGAAATTATGAACCCCACTTCTCCAAATTAAAAGGAACACTCAAAGAGTCCTCAAGATCTGTCGGAAAAGTGCAATCCCGGGTAATATAACGCCCCGCAGCGACCATCGATTCAAAAGAACGACAAGTAGAAAGTTTCCCGCCAAAGACATGAAATCATAGAGCGATTTCTTTTACGACTTCGGTTTCAACTTCATAGCGATGAATTATGCAGAGAGGAGAGAGATTTCCCGCGATAAAACTCGAAGCACCCAAGGGTGTTCTAAAAAGTGTTCCGATATGATGATACCACCAAAATACCTTTTTACTTGTGTAGACTTGGTCGTTTAGATTGGAACCTAAATCTTATCCTTTCAATATATTCACACGTACAAAAAAATCTTCATAGAAATTGAGCTTCGTGGACCTTTTTCCGCTGTTAGAAATAATTTACTGGAGACGGTCAAGTCCTATAAGACAGTCATCATCTCCCTAGCCTTATCCCGTATATCACGGGGTCGGCTACCTAATCTAGGTGATTGAACGAGGTTACTGGTTTTTGCACAGAGCGACTGCCATCTGACCTCCGCAACCCAGAAGGGAAACCAGACCCAATCCTAGATTAGGTCAGAGTTTTCAAGCCGCCAATGCTTAGCACTGGCCTCTGATATAGCTTAACGACTAATATCTACGGTGTTAAACGATATGAACTGATTCTATCATAATACTTAGAATTTATAATCAGCTTTCATGAGTGACAGCGAGTTTGAGTTCGTATCAGAAATGTAATTTCAGTACAAACTGGCCTGTCAAATCCGTACTTAGTATTGCTCTCAATCTTGAGATCGTTTTATAAATACGACCCTTAGATGAGGAGGCTATATGTCGTCACTCACCAGCGTTGCATGTGGCTCGGCCGCGGCAGGCTGAGTGCGGCGCGGTGCGGTGCGGCGCGGTGGGCCAGCCGCAGTCGCCAGACGCAGCGAGCGGGGTGCGCCGCACGCGGCCTGAATATCTAATTGACTAATATTAGTTGCTGCGAGGGGAACTTCCTTAGAGGTGAGCACAAACTTGAGACAAAGAACACGTACGGTTTACAAGGGCTACTTTTTAACTTTTAATATGAGAACTCCACTCAATCCTCGCAACCGCTGATGCCGGCCCGTCTTTATTGCTAAACTTTAAAGTTTTTAATCATTTTAAGCACAGGCGAGTTATAGCAGATAGTTCTACTTAGTAATATCATTGGACTATTTGCTTGTCTGTTTTGCCATTGAAGCGCGTACTTGCCTCTACAATAGAACAAATTGAATCGGAAATTGTGACCGATGAGAAAATAGTTGGTATCCTTCTCGGCCGCCGGCATAAGTGCACTCAGCGCTCCGCTTGGACCCTACTTGCAGTCGTGGAGTGGCGTAGGTTCCAAATGAAATAAATTCCATTAACGTAATTGATAGAGCGAGTGACCGAGGTCGAGGCGCATACTGCACGCGAGTCATGCGCAGCATCCAGATGTCTCCAGTTTACAACTAACTTGAAGTATAGGTAGAATACAACTGTAAGTCTATACAAGATATTTAAGCTACAAAAGGTGACGCATTCCCGCAACACAGATTTCGCTTACTTTGTTATGCTAATCTTCATAATTCCTCGGTGGGAGAAGTTTGTAAAAGTTGTTTTTTGAAAAAAGACATTGTAATTTGTACGTAATTTGTCTCGGCACCAAATTGTTACGTGAGCAAAACATAAATCGTGCACAAGTTGAGTTTTTCATTTACATGAACGAACACACTTGGCATGAACAACTAACTAGTTAGTAAAATTGCAGAGAGCGAGGGGCGAACAATTAATTTAATCGTTGGCAGTTTACAAGACACAATCTTGCTAATAAAATTGAACGAGGTAATTATAAACTCTGCAATCTGCGAGCGTTGTTCTCTACACTATCCTGACAGTTTTGTGAAGCTCCTGACTTGTTCAAATTAACGAAGGAAACTTTTCGATCAAGTCCGTCTACCTGACAACACAAAGTAAACTCCGCGCCTTTGCAACTTATCCATTAACTTGAGTAGAATCTGTAGACAGCACGGAGAGAATAGTGCCTCCATCGCGTCGCTAGTTCGAACGTTAAGCGAAATTTATGATATTAGATTGATATCTACCGTTGTTTTGGTTCGGTGAGATTGAAAATAAAAGGATTTTATGCGTTGACTCGGTAACGTGCAATTTATCATGTGGTGTGTTGAAAGGAATGCGAGTTCGCGACACTGCGCGTAAACTGACGAGTCACCCTCTGACAATATGCTGCTGTAACATATGTACGCCACGATCGCAGGGAGCATGTAGAATACATCCATTATGTTAACATAATATGTAAATATATGACACTTATTTAAAAGAACAAGTAGCTTGTTTTAAACTCTACTGCCGCGGGGAGAGGTTATTCTTCATTACGCGACAGAGCGTTAAGTTGTCTAGAACTAAGAGAGTCGCAGAGCAATCTCCATGAAATCTTCATTATTTTAAAGAAACTTCCAACAATTTCCTTTCGACTTCGGGGCTTAAAATTAAAAATTATTTCCTGGATTTTTACTTCCGTAAAATCTGCACAACGTGGTAGTCGACGGCCGCTTTATTATTTATGACAAGGAACACGAAACTCATCTCGAGTTATAAACTTCTTGGAATTTGTCATGAAGTAATACAGAGCTATTATTATGATGTTCCCGCAAAAAATATTCGTTCGGACGGCGGCAGGGGTCACGAGGGGCGAGGGCGCGGGCCAAATATACTCGGGCGGTGTAGTTCACGAGGGACAGACGTCTCGTGGCGGCTTTGTGTCGGCCGCCTTGCGTCTCGGTCTCGCCCGACTCCTCCGAAATGTTTATAAAATTGCTTGCAGGACAGCTCCGCTTCTGACAACTTCCACCGATGTCGAGCTCAGATGATATGTCGCTTGGAACATGTTTGAAAACCTATTAAAAGTTTATTTTTCTCTAATGCCTCAGAATATAATATGTAGGTATTGCTAAAAATATGGAAAAAAGCTCTCGTATATAACGATTCAAGTATGCTTTACACGCTTGAATATATTTTTCTTTACAGAGAATAGCATTATTATAATAACATAACATCTGGCGTACGTGTATATGTTACGAAAAATAACTGAGGGTTTTGAAATTCGCTCTTTATTACCCGTCGATTCTTTTACGACTATTTGACAACCGTAAAATTTTATACCGCGTTTATACGATAAAATGCCGCGCATCGCTGTTACACATAACCGCGAGTTTATTTGGGTCTTCAGAGAATTTGTTTGATTTAATGGAAATGCCATGAAAGAACTTAGGTCGTGATCATTTCTAGCAATTTAGAAACGCAAACAAAATATAGTTTCGTTTCGAACAGTGGAAATGCCTTGAAAGACCTTAAGTCATGATGTTTTCTAGCATATTAGGGCCATAATTATAAACAGCACTTGAGATTGACAGCTAGTTTGAGTTCGTATCTTTCTATCAGAAATGTCATTTCAGTAGAATGTAGCCTGTCAAATCCATACTTAATATTGTTCTCAATCTTGAGACTGCTTTATAAATACGAGCCTAAGAAATGCATACAAAAGATAGTTTCGTTTCACAGTGGAGCAAAATGATTTTTCAAAAAACAATGTAAACATATTATTTGACTTAATACATAGACGTCATACGAAAAGTAATAAAATCCTGTTTTGTCTCAATTCAATGTGTGATTATTGCAACAAGAAACAGGGGACGAAAACAGATCGTTTCATAATGTATGAACCCGGCTTCGCTCGGCGCATCGCGGTGAACTCGCTTTGAGCCACTCTTATAAACTTCACCAAGTTTCACTTGAAGAATTACAAAGGTTATTATTACGAAGTCCGCCACAAAAAACCGGGGGACGAGGGTTGTTTTGCCAACTTCTCGAGGGGCGATACCGGACGCTCTTGCTCTCCTCCCTAACAATTTAAAATCTGAACTTGAAAAATTAATACATTACTTTTTATCTAGTTAGAGCGTTTCCCGAGGCGAATAGTGGAAAAGTGGGAAAATAGAATACCTACAAAAGGAATATGGCTTAAATGGTAGAGGGCAATAAAAAACTTTTTGTGATGTTTTTCTTCCAAACCACTTAACAAGCTTGGCGCACGTAGACATGTTTGTGTCTTGCTTGCATTATGACACCGTGTTGCTATGAGATGTGGGGGGGGGGGGGCGAAGTGCGGAGACGCGGCGGCGCCAGACGCTGCCTACTTTGTCATAACTACGCTGTAGTAACCAGCGTGTTACCTTTTGTCGTTCGTGAGGAAATGAATCGATCACTCGTAGTAGTGACTGGGTTACGATTAGAGATGTGAAGCAGTAAAATTACCTAGGTAAAAAACTAAATTTACCTTAAAATATGTTTTTACTGTAAAATACGGTAAGATTCAGTAAAAAACGCATCACGTTGTGCTAACAGACGTAGATACATACCCTAAGCATGATACCTAGTGACTAAGTTTAACTGAACAACTTTTATCAAACATTTTTTTTTTCTAAACTAAAAAAACTTTTCTCGAAAGTGAACAACTTTTCTCAAAACTGATTATCTTTTCTCAAACTGAACAACTTTTCCCAAAGTTGAACAACATAATTTAAAACTAAACAACTTTTCTCAAAACTGAACAACTTACCTTAAACCCGCACAATTTTCTCATACTGAACAACTTTTATCAAATCAGAACAACATATCTTAAAACTCAATAAATTTTCTCAAACGGAATAACTTTTCTAAATACTGAACAAGTTTTCATAAAACTGAACTACTTTTCTCAAAACTGATAATTTTTTCTCTTAATAATCGAGTTTTCACTTTATAAAAGTTCCTCTTAAAACGTCATAATTCGCTGGTAATTTTAACTCTATATAGACCGTAAAATTCCCGAATTTACCGGCGTATTCGGTAAAATTACGTAATTTTGCATCCCTAGTTACGATTCTAATGCTTGTATTTGCGTAAGGGATTTGTGGAAGATGTTGATGGTTCAGCTATAACAACAGCGCGTCGTATTGCAAGTATATTCTTCTTCCTTGCGAGTGGATTCTCAAGTCGAACAACGACCCGATGAACCCTGGTGTCAGAGTTTTGAAACCGCCTAGTAACACAGCTATTAGGCGTCTGACATGGTTTTGAGTAACTACCATTATCAACGACAGCGACCGGGACCGACGGTGCCCTCCGAAGCATGGAATTCTTTTTCTTTTCGTGCTATCAGGTGATTCTGCCTGCAATGTCCTAACCAAACTGGGGAAAACCTCACAAAGTGATAAATTGACAAATATCAACTTGGTGTTCCCGCTTGAGAATCGAACCCAGGACTTCCGGGTCGTAAGCCCATGGCTCTGACTACTAGACCACGGAGGCAGTTCCAAGTATCATTGGTCGAGTTACAAGTCAGCTATGTGAACGAGCGAGTATAAATACTTGTAGTAATAATTGGTATTATTATCAGGTTTATAACATATTAAACAAAGACGCACATAAGAATAAATTTAAGTTGAGAGACATTAATTTATTTATAGGTAACTTAGGCCCGTATTTATAATCAGCACTTGAGACTGACAACTTGTTTGTGTAAGTATCAGATATATCATTTCAGTACATTATGACCTGTCAAATCTATACTTAATACTGCTCTCAATCTTGAAATAGTTTTATGAATAAGAGCCTGAAGAACCTATATGTCCTTTGTATTTTATTGTGTACAACAATAAACCGTTAAATAAATAAATAAACCTAAGTGCATACATGAAGATACATACATACAATCACGCCTTTATCCCCAATGGGGTAGGCAGAGCGTAAACGACCCAAACGAATAACAAAGGTTATTCCGCCACGTCTGACAATATTCTGAGGGTTATTTAAGATAGATTTGCAGGTATATTGCTGTAGTGACAGGTTGTCAGCCCATCGCCTAAACTGCAATATATTGAAACCTTCGGATTCATTAGCTGGTTTTTACGCTCCCAGGTCAGCATGGAAGAAAACAAATTCTAAAAAGAAAATACATGAAGATATACGTTTTATTATCATTATCAATGGACCAGCCAAGCGAGGTAAGTGAAAACAGCTAGTTAAACGAGTTAAACCTATAAAGGTTTATAAGGCTTGCTCGTAGCGGTCGTAGCCCGTAGCCGCTACGACTACGCTACGGTGCTACGACAATGTCGCCGTAGTATGAAATGTTAAGTAGAGGAACTTCGGGAAAGTCAGACCGCTTCGGTTAGTAATTTTGCTTAGCTTGAGAGCTGCAACAGTGGCGCCATCAGCTTATAACATAACATAAAATATAAAAATACTTTATTGCACGTAAGAATACAAATCATAGAACACAACAGATAACAACAAAAGGCGGCCTTATTGCTGATTGCTTATATTAATTGTGCTTGAAATACAAACATTATCATGAATATTTTACGTTTGGCTACAATCACAGCTAATTCTCCATTTTATAATCCATAATATAATAATTCACACTAAGCTTAAAAGCTTTGTATTGCAATTGTGTTAAAGTGGTCACTTTGAAATAAAGAAAAGGCTATGTATTGCTACTTTATATTATGGATTATAAAATGGAGAATTAGTTGTGATTGTCGCCAAACGTAATATATTCATAAAAATGTTTGTATTTCAAGCACAATTAATATAAGGCTGATGGCGCCACTGTCGCAGCTCTCAAACTCCTTAACCTTATTTATATACAACTAAGTTTCTCTTTCAAACTTAATTGATTGAGATTAGTTAATTAAATATTTCTTAAATCGTTTGCAAAATATGATTATAATTAAATTAAATAACATTGTTAAGAATTATGTTAACGATCACGTAAAATAAAAACTCTTGTCATTATACATATTGCAGAAAAAAATCTTTGACATTATAATACGTAGTTTTTCTTTATTGCATTGCTATATTATCGATTCGTATAAATGACAGGGAAATTTAGTTTACCAGTGGCCGTATTTATAATCAGCGCTCATGAGTAACAGCTAGCTTGAATTCGTGTCAGAAATGTCAATTCAGTATAAACTGGCCTGTCAAATCCATACTTAATATTGCTCTCAAGTTTGAGATCACTTCATAATTACGAGCCTACAATCAGAAACTTATCCAACTTGCTATAAATCCCAGCCTCCCCTATCCCCCTGTTCTCATTATCGGAGACCTCTTGAAGTGGGGTTGCTTGTTGTCATAAAGTTAACTTGTTCTAAGTGTCTTCTTTATTTGAAAAATAAACTTTTAATAAGCCCCGACGCAACATGCTGCTGCTGGCTGCTGTTTGAGCAAAATTTGTTCTTGTTTGAAGCTACTTATGAGCGAGCTTGCTTCTCGTTACAGCTCGGAATAATAGTTAATAATGATTTGCTTGTGCCTTTGCTCATTTAACGTAGTGGAACAGTATGTGTCTGTGCTGTAATATTTGCTGAAAAATAGCAAGAAAATATATTTCCATCTTAAAACCCACTCTAGATGTTTTTACCTTTAACCGCTCTGGATATAAAAGCTCGTAAAAATATCAATATTTCACCTTCCTGAAGAAATCCTTTTAGCTTATCTCAAAGCTAATGCTAAAGCCAAAGTTAATTCTGATATAATGATGAAAAACGTGTAGTTTCCCGCTGCGAGCTGAAGTAAAGGACTACCTTGGAATTGAGGAAAGTAAAGATGGATCACGGAGAAGTGGGAACTGAAGTCATCCCAAGGAATATTTGGGGGTATAGAGAATATTTATAGGAGCTTATATTTTGACTGCATACATACATAAATATAATCACGCCTTTATCCCTAATGGGGTAGGCAGAGCGTAAACGACCTAAACAAAGGTCGTTCCGCCACGTCTGACAAAGTTTTGAGGGTTATTTAAGATAGATTTGTAGGTATATTGCTGTAGTGACAGTATATTTTGGTTGAGAGAAGACTTATGCCTCAACGTTTCGACCATATTCAATGGTCTTCCTCAGGAGCGTTATACGTCGGAGATCACACCTGTCGTGCGGTGGTGTGTCAACTCCGAGCTCCTGAGGAAAACCATCGTATATGGTCGAAAAGTTGACGCATAAGCCTCTCAACTAAGACAAGTAAGCCGCAACTAATATTCACTATGAATAACACTTGTTCTTCGTTTAATAATAAAATTTGGGGCTGTATTTAAAACAGTAAGTGAATTTATTCATGAAACTTAACAAAATTCCCAAAAAGGATATGTGTTTAATAAAAATATGGTAATCTAATGCTACAACAAAAAAAAGAAAACTTTAGTTCTACGGCTTGTATTTCTAAAGCAATCTCAATATTGTGAGCAATATTAAGTATGGATTTGACAGGCCATTATGTAAAGATATGTCATTTCTGATACGCACTCAAACTCGCTGTCATTCTCAAGTGCTGATTATAATTACGGGCCTACATGTCGGTCAACAGATGTATGTCTACTACCCTGATATTTCGTAGGTATGCCTTTTTCTTCTTCTTCTGCCTTCATTTTGTAGTTCCCTCCACCACAACTAACAATGCCTATATCTATTTAACTGCAAACTGTATGTAATCTAGCTATAGTTGTGGTTGGAAATAAATATTATTTTATTTATTAATTTATTTTATTTCCTGAATCTGGTGTGTTCTCTAGTCTAGTCTAGTCTTGCACGCAGGAAGGCGCGGGAGATGTCTCGTCGGGTAATATACGCTAACGGGCCAGGACAAGACAAATGTGTTTTCTCTCGCTGCTATTAGACGCTCCCAGCTCAGCCCGGATCGCCCCTATCTTGATTGAAAACAAAGCTTTATTATTGTATTTTAAGGGACATTTAGCAATGTTTACATCGACCGTGATTTGGAAAATAAAGCTGATTTGTGATGTTGTTGGAAGCTGTTTCCACGGAGCTGTTTGAACGGAGAGATGATGCTAGCTTGCTACCTAGGGGAATACATTTTAATATGATTTGTCTTAATTGGGTTATTGTCAAATATTAGCTTTGCTTTTTCTGGGAAAATTTATGTTGAAGATTATTTAATTGTGACAAAAAAATTGTCCATATGAGTATTTGGATTCAAAATCCAATTCATTTGGTAATTAATACCCTGAGGGTAATCAATAACCTCACCCACCACAAAATATCTAATTCCGTGCTAACGATTGATTTTTAGTAGCTTCACTGAGAGGTCAAACACTTTTATTAGCTTTCACCCTCTGGCCAAGAACCAGAGGCCTCTACGTAAACACATATGACAGGTGGCGAAGGGAACTGGAGGTAGCCGAGCCAGCGAGCATTCGAGACAAATTAGATTTGCGCGGACGCTGCGACGGACCAGTTTGCGCTCCTAACTAGCTGCGACGTGAATGCCGCCTCTGTTGTCTTTATGTTATATTAAACTATCCAAGACGCTCTTTTACCTTTAGTAAAATCAAGTGATTCGTTTAAACTAGAAATCATGTTTTTTTTTACTATTTACATGAATACGATTGTATTCTAGAGAGAATTGTAAGTATTTAATTAATTAATTAATCTACCTATTACGTTAAAGAAATTAATAAAAAATAATGTAGGCATTCACTTTCGTCAACAAAGTTAAGAGGTATCGCGCGGTGACTTCGCTTTATCGAGTTAGAAGTGTGAGATTAATGACCTTTAGCGCGGCAATTACACGCGTCGCTGCGGTGACGTCATTGTTTTATTGTCACACCAGCGCTGTCATTCACATACATACAGTAGCTATTATATTTAGGTCTAGTTTTCTGACATAGGGATCTACTAGCCTTAGTTAGGTGTTTGTATCGCGCGGTGACTTGCGCTTTATCGAGTGAGAAGTGTGAGATTAATGACCTTTAGCGCGGCAATTACATGCGTCACTGCGGTGACGTCATTGTTTTATTGTCACACCAGCGCTGTCATTCACATTGATACAGTAGCTATTATATTTAGGTATAGTTTTCTGACATAGGGATCTACTAGCCTTAGTTAGGTGTTTGTATCGCGCGGTGCCTTGCGCTTTATCGAGTGAGAAGTGTGAGATTAATGGCCTTTAGCGCGGCAATTGCACGCGTCGCTGCGGTGACGTCATTGTTTTATTGTCACACCAGCGCTGTCATTCACATCCTACAATTTAGCTATTTTATATATCTAGTTTTTTAACCAATGAATTAAATAGCCTTAGTTATGTGTTGGTACTGCGCGGTGACTTGCACTTTATCGAGTGAGAAGTGCGAGATTACACGCGTCGCTGTGGTGACGTCATTGTTTTATTATTACACCAGCGTTGTCAATCACATATCTTCAATACATTGTACGGTGTGTAAGGGACAGTTATAAGATTGCTCAATCAACGAAACAAAGAAATTCTATCAGGAAATTAAAATAAATAACGAATATATTATGTCTGATGAAGTGATCATTTAGTACAGGGAAGAATTTTCTGGTGAAAGTTGTTCAGATGCGTTGACTAAGCAAATTCTATTAAATTGCGAGAAGCTGACCCTTACACCCAGTATTTAGGATTAGTTTTCTGACCTCTTCATTTTTAGTTAGGCTTGTAGGTGTTGATATCACGCGGTGACTTGCAAGTTATCGAGTTTCAGTTTGCAATTTTAGAATAACTAGTTGTACTTGTTGCATTCTCTGATGAAGCACTTTTTTTAATCTCATATAAGGTTTATCTTGCGTTGTTGCCGCCAGCGGAGATTGATAGCGAGTAGTTGCTCTGTAATTACACGCACGATGTGGTGGCGCTGCGGTCGCGTCATGGCTGTGTAGTTTATTTGTAAATACCTACACTATCATTCCCATATCAAAGGGAGTATTTCTAGTTGCACTTGTTGCATTCTCTGATATAAGGTTTATCTTGCGTTGTTGCCGCCAGCGGAGATTGATAGCGAGTCGTTGCTCTGCAATTACACGCGCGATGTAGTGGCGTTGCGGTCGCGTCATGGCTGTGTAGTTTATTTGTAAATACATACACTATCATTCACATATCAAAGGGAGTATTTCTAGTTGCACTTGTTGCATTCTCTGATATAAGGTTTATCTTGCGTTGTTGCCGCCAGCGGAGATTGATAGCGAGTCGTTGCTCTGCAATTACACGCGCGATGTAGTGGCACTGCGGTCGCGTCATGCTGTGTAGTTTATTTGTAAATACATACACTATCATTCACATATCAAAGGGAGTATTTCTAGTTGCACTTGTTGCATTCTCTGATATAAGGTTTATCTTGCGTTGTTGCCGCCAGCGGAGATTGATAGCGAATCGTTGCTCTGCAAAAACACGCGCAATGCAGTGGCGCTGCGTTCACGTCATGGCTTATGAGCTGTGTAGTTTGTTACACACACGCCATCATTCGGGTATTGAAAAGAAAGGTTTTATTTCAATGAAATTTATGGTTTTTCATTAAGGGAAGATGTTGAAATGGAATAAAACAAGCTGTGTGTTAGATACTAACGATTTTATTTAAATTATATTTCTTTATATATTTTTTTATTCGAATGGCCCGATTATTCCAATTTATTTGGTATATGACAAGAAAACTGACCGCATCATGGCTCATCAAGGGAAACGTTGTGGGTAAGAGAAGGCTTCAATCAACCAATCTCCGGTTTGCCGACGACATAGTCCTGTTTGCATCCAACCCGACTGAACTTGAACTAATGCTCCAAGAACTGAGCGTGGTTAGCCTTGAGGTTGGACTTAAGATGAATATGTCGAAGACACAGGTGATGACCAACAGCACGAAACGTAGGGTTGAGGTTGATGGGCAGGTTATACAATATGTTGATGAATACACTTACTTGGGCCAGATTGTATCCTTCGACAATAGGCAGGAAAAGAAAATAGACCGTCGGGTCGAAAACGCCTGGAAGAGTTTCTGGTCCCTAAAACCGTTCTTGAAAGGCGATCTTTGACTTTCCTTTCCTTTTCTTAACCTAACCTACGGTACTCAAACTTGGTCACTCACTGAAAATTAGAAGTCCAAACTCAAGGTTTGCCAAAGACCGATGGAACGTAGCATTCTGGGCGTCAAGCGACAAGATCGCATTAGAAACGCCACCCTACGTTCCAAAACTGGTATAGCCGATGTAGGTCGCAAGTCAGCCAAACTCAAATGGGACTGGTCAGGACACGTCAGCCGGATGCACACGGAGCGGTGGGCTAGAATTGTTACAGAATGGACACCTCATGATGGAAATCGTTGACGAGGTCGTCCCCGTAAGAGATGGAGTGACGATGCTTATTGCGAGGATTGGTGGGAGATTGCACAGGACCGTGAGACATGGAAGAAAGCAGGGGAGGCCTTTTCCCAGCAGTGGGACACAACAGGCTAGTAATAAAATAAATAATAATGACAATGTTTCAAAATTTGCTGTGTTTTTTTATAGGGGCATGAATTTTGTTTGCCCTGCCCTGTTGCTGTACCCTGTTTCAATCACTACAAAATACTCGTAAAAATGTTTTTTTTTTTTTTATTTAACTCCGCTGCATGTTATTTGGTCCAAATCCCTAATGTCCTAAGACTATAGGTGAGTCCGATATCAACCAATGCCTTCTCAAAGTCCACAAAGCTTTGTTGACCTTTGTTGAATCGACCAAATTTTGCCAAAATCGTTAAGAATGTAGGTTTTCGGGCCTCTCGTATCCATGCCACTGTGATAAACTCTTTGCGTTATTGCTAAACCATATCATTTACCAAACAAATTGGCAAAAATTTGGCTTCTTAGTGTTACTACCTCACACACAGCTTGTTTTATTCTGTTTCAACATTGGGTTGATGTATTAATAAAAAAACTTAACGTATATATAATTTGTAATCATATTGTAGATTTTTAGTGGCAAAAAATATTTTGAGTACATATTATTCAATGAAGTAGGTACAGTGCATGAATAATTTATAATATAATAATTGTATACTTTTCTGAGTAAACCACAAAAAGTAAAAAAAAAAGAAACTACTGAAGTCAGAGGGGTGCTCTTTCTCCTTTTTGTGGATTTAACTATCCCTACATGTTTCCACCATCCCTTCACATAATGTATTCATTAAGAATGCAAATTATAAATTTCCCTCTAGTAGCCATGTCCTCATACATATGAAATACTCATTCATAAAATATTCAAAATGGTTTCATGCTTCTTAATTATCTGTGTTTGTACGCCGGCAGAAAGTTCGGGCGTCGCACTCTTTGGTCTCGTATGTAAGCCCTCGGTAACGACATACGTCGCAAGTGTTTCAACACGCTGTTACTTTTTTTATTTCAGGAAGTGTACGAAAAAGTTGATCGTAATTTGTAACTTTAGAAATTCTTTACTTTGGTAATCGTAAATTCTTGTTCAAACTCGTTATTTTAAATATCAAACAGTAATGAATTGAAAATATTTGCTATTAGCCCGATGGTATAGTGGATAGGGCCGATGCCTCCTGAGCTAGGTCGTGGTCCCACCACGTACCAATGTGTTTTTCGGTTTCCGATTTTTGTATGTACGTTTATTCGGCGCTTTTTCCGTGCTTCGGAAGGCACGTTAAACCATTGGTCCCGGTTAATGCTGTTTAACACCGCAGATATTAGTCGTTAAGCTATTTCAGAGGCCAATGCTAAGCATTGGCGGCTTGAAAACTCTGACCTAATCTAGGATTGGGTCTGGTTTCCCTTCCGGGTTGCGGAGGTCAGATGGCAGTCGCTCTGTATAAAACCAGTACCCTCGTTCAATCATCTAGATTAGGTAGCCGACCCCGTAAGATACGGGATAAGGCTAGGGAGATGATGATTTGTTATCAGAATATTAACGAAAGCTCTATAAGCATCGTATCCTGGATGAAATGATGTTTTTTTTTCTTTTCTTTTCCGTTCCAACAAAACAAGTGTTAAGTGAGGCAACTAGAATGAAGGTTGCATTATCGTTGAAAGTTGCACAAACATTCGTTACGGACGAAGCGCTACTTTACGCTACCTAGTGAAACTACTGAAATAATAGTTTTGATGTACCATTTAAATAAAAGTATTAGTATCCTTAGTAATAGTGGTACGCAACGTTGGGGGTACTTCAACCTAACCGCATACCGTAAGAAACGTTTTGTTGATGCAGAAGTAGATGCATTGATGCATAATCAATTTTCTTTTTGGTTATGGCGTTTCTACTATGAGATGCAGAATAATAAAATTGAAAATATTCCCTTCAAATAGTTATATTTTTTTCTTTTTAATTTCAGAAAAGAGTTCCAAGTTATCGTTTATACTTACATACCGTCTAATACGACAATAGCGGCCATATTTGATAAAAAAATGTGAATCAAAGCCATTAAATTATAAAACAAAAACATTGGCAAAATAAAATTAAATGGTTGTTTACCATTTTTTCGACGGAATGGCCAATTATAGCTTTATTTTGTTATAACGTAAAGGTTTTTGAAAAAAATATTTTTAACAAATGGTAAAGAATTCGATGTACAGACTTTTCACAAAGTCTTATTTCCGGATATATGTTCATTTATTTTTCAAATAAGTTATATTCGAATTTTACCCATTCTTTTTTTTTACTAAGTCTATTTTTGAAAGGATTTGAAGTGAAGTTTTTCACATTTCACAAATCTTGAGGCATGTTTAACACGTAACACATTTCTTACTCTCATTTGGAACGCAGTAAAGTGGCTGTGTACTCACAGCTAGCTACAGTTGGTGGTAGTGTGTGGCGCTTAGGAACACTCCCGCTAAGCAAACAGACAAAACTTGGCTTGTTATTGTACTCGTTTGCACTCGCCGCGATCTCGCGCGCTTAGCTGCCAGTTCTGTGAAACGCGCTTTTAGACAACATTTAAGAATATTATTTTATGTTAAGAGGAAAATGGGATTCAAGAAATATGATTACTTTTTTAAAATTTAATATTGCGTTTATCTTAATTTTATTTCTAAGATTTTTATATAAATCTTTTGTATTTTCAGGTAATTAATCCAGCTAAAAGTGATATATCATGGTTGCAAGTAAGTGCAATGTATAAAAGTTTGGAAGTAAACCAGATATGAGTAAGTAAAGTAAGTAAATCCATCTGTTCATAGGACATGTATATTAAACCAAACGTGTTTGTGTTCAATTCTCTCCAGACTATCGCAATATTGTCCGAGTGTATGCCATAGGCGGCTCGCTACGAACAGACTACGTGCTACGTAGTATCAGCGTAGCGCTGTCCGTAGCTCGTAGCCGCGTAGCACGTGCCGGCTGCTACGCGTCAGCTGCGCGACGCAATTACACGCCAAATGACTTACAACTAGCAATCTTGTTTGACTGCCCATTTTGTGCTACAAGTGCGTCCAACGCACATATAATCTGATTGAAACCCAAAAAAATGTTCACATAAATGTTGTGGGTTTCTATCCCTTTCAATAAACAGTTGTGCCGTCTAAACATACGCTTACCAAATCTGCTAAGAAGCCCATTTCTTCGGTACGTGACTGAATCGAAAGGAATTTGTCCCGCTAAATCCACGGCCATTTTCTCACATTCGATGGACCAGATAGAGATAGTCCCTTCAAGTGGAAAGCCCTACTAAACCCTTAACACTCAAATTGTGACTTGCGGCTTTCCCTTTTATATTTTTAGACATTTTACGAGTTTAGACAGAGAAGCTTATCTAGAATCGTACACAGATTTCCATCAAAACTCAAGCTGCCATTCAAACATTCACGAAACTACGTTTTTATTAGAGTTAGTCACAGAAAATAAAAAAAAGCAATACTAAAACTAAAATTATAGCGCGGAAGCTTGAAGCAATCGACGCGGCAGGTGCACAGCTGTTTCATGATTTAATTTGGGACTTAGGGATCGTCGGCATTGAACGTATTGAATGTGCAATCTTTTCATCGCTCGCACTCCCCTGTCTCGGCACACTCGGGCATGCTGGGCATACAGCGGCATACTCCGCAACTCGGCATGCTTGCGTATGCGCGGGTGTACTCGCCAGCGGTTAGGATTCAATCCACGTCTCGTCCGCGGTAAACACACCGTAATCTGGCGAGTCATTCGGTAATCATTCAATTATATTGGTATTTGAGAAAATTGGATCTGAATTAATGGCAAAGTACGAATATGTGCTGAATGGTAAATGTTGCTTATGTTGCGGACCTCTCGGCTACACTTTTCACAAATTGTTTTATCTCCAAGGAGTATTTCAATATACAAAACCAGCACGTTGAATTGATCTAGTCTAGGTAATTAATACTGCTTGAAACGTTTTATATTGAAAGTTTTATATCTTTAGCCCGGGGCCAAATGAAACAATAACTTCATTTATACTGGTCAGTGCAGATGGCATGAAACGTATCACACGAGTCATTAAATTTTAAAATATTGATAAAACCGTGTATGTCGATGCAAATGGATTTTGGAAATATTGAAATATAACCGCGGTGGATGGCAGACGGTGAACAAATGTACAAAAGGGAAACCGCGCACGGGTGAGTGCGCGCGGACCTCGCTTGGAAAAATGAATGGTTATTCTGCTATAATTGCGACTCACTAGACAAAGCAACCGCCGCGTATTGATATCCTTACAGAACTGAATTCTAGGTATTATAGGTTGTATTCGTTTAACATAAAGCAGTTATAATAATTAGATTTACGCGATTCGGTGCTAGTCTACTTTAAATAAGGTATTGTGCTTTTTGATTCCTTGATGTTGGCCTAGGAGTGAGAGAAGAACATAGAATTTGCCAACTGCATTTGCTCCCGGGCATGCTGTAAAAACCAGCTAAGGGATCCGATGGTTTCAGTATAATTATGTTAATTTAGGCGATGGACTGACAACCTGTCACTACAGCAACATACTTACAAATCTATTTTAAATAACCCTTAAAACTTTGTCAGACGTGGCGGAACGACCTTTGTTCAGGTCTTTTAGACTGTGCCTACCCCGTTACGGATAAAAGGCATGATTATATGTATTGCGCTGTACCTATTCACAAAGCTGCGGTTGGTTTTTTTGGATTGATTGCATACTTAAAAGTTTTTTTAATTGTAGTATTTTTATGAAAATTAAAGCGTTTAGCGCCCATATCTTGATCTAAGATCACGGTTCAGTTCCTATATCTGGTTGCACTTGCACCACTAATATCGTAATTTTAAAACATTGTGTGAATTGTTTTTGCACTAATTAGATTTTCAAAATTCTAGTAAATTGCTTTCAATTTTGAAAAAAGTGATGAATAAAAATTAAATTATCGATACTTTTAATGATGGATGACTCTTTATTCGTTTTACTTGAAATATGACAGTTCAAAGACAGATTTTTTATTCATTTCTATATCCTATTTCAATGACAGCCTTACATCTCGGTTTGTGCTTGGTGAAGGTGAAATGAACTTAGTTTAAAGTGTAAAAAAACAACTTACAGGGCAGTATCTCATCCACTCACATGCATTGCTTCTAAAACACTAATTACATTTGGCGAAGACGTGTTTATACTTTGGCGCAATATGCAGCGTGACGGTTACACAGCTAATATTCAGCGAGTCGGGGCGAGCCGGCCGGCGCGCGAGGAATACCAAACAGTCGGCTAATATTGCACCGACTCACATACCTCTAACGTGCCCCTTTATTTCTTTCTTACCCCACCCCACCATTCCGCACATCTTGGCTACTGCTTTTTCATTATCTTCGCTGCAAGATTATAAGTGAAAAGAAGAATGCTATATCGAAAATATGGGCCATAATGTAATTGCAACCTTTTCTTTTTTTGGAAATTGTCATACAATTGCAAAAGTCAACTGTTTAAGTATAAGGTACAGTTGCAGAACTAAACGTGAATATAATTTATGTTTTCAATATTGATGTTGATGGATGTCCAGCGAGAATCCCGTGCTTAACTTTAGCACTGTTATCGAGTATTTAATATACCTACGTGTTAGCTATTGTTATTCAAACTATTATGTTTGGTCTGAATACTTGCATTAGTATTCGCCGAACATTAATGGTAATTTGTTACTCATCATCTCATATCTATTCCACAAATGGAATGCAATAGTTTTGATTAAGTTACAAATTCGTATAGTTCAATCTCGTACGGTATTGTATTTGGATTGATACTAGAATGTAATATGTTTGGATATTCAAATTATGTGATTATAATTCCATGCATTGGGCGAGCGCTGTGGGTGGTTATGTTGTCATAGACTTGCATGTAATTGCATTTGGAAGCTATTTCATGTTGTATAACAATTTCCTATGATCGTATAAACCAGATGTTAACTTTTGGATAAAACCAGTTCAATAACGTACGGAGCTAAAGCTGGAATCTCTATGGAGATTACAAACAAAAGTTTCGGTTCGGTGCCAATACGAAAGTTTCCTAATCGTTACAGATGAACGCGAGTAAAATATTCCCGGCCTACTACTTACTTATCGCGTAGGCCCCAAATGTAATCGATTCAAACCATCGTAACGGTGCTAATCCCGATGAGAATATATGCCGCGTGTAACTTTCCCGCTCCTTTATCGTACCGTTGAAATCGTACTTCTTTGTGAGTAATCCCTCCACGTCCCGGCGATGTCGCCGACGAAGATAGAGCACGATCTTCACAAATAATGTCACATGCGATTCGTTTCAGGCGACGTGACTCGCATCGCCGCGACTGCCCGCCGCCGCACCGCACCGTCGTGCATAATGGGATAAATATGCTGCGGTTATGTGCCCACACATGGCCCTCGAATTAAGTGAGCGCTATTTACTGCACGCGGCGAAACTTCCTTGCCCGCTTGATTAACTAGATTGTGTTTACTTGCGACGGTATCTGTGCCACTGGCGGGTACACCGCGCTGTTTGCGACACGCCGCGCTCGCCGTCTCTCGTCTGCATATCAAATTACCAACAATGAGGAACGACACGTTTTACGAGCTCCGATTTAAAGCCTCATTAAGGTATGAAGACCCTCTATTAATACAGCGTTATTAAGGTACTGTGTTGACTGCCAGCTAAATGAGTGAACGAAAGTGCGAAGGCTGAGATGGTTTTTACTGTCTATAATAGAAATATTGAATCCTAGTGTTTGGTTTATGGTATTGTCGTAATAATATAATGTCAGACTAATTCTCGGCGTTTGTATTGTGCGAAGCGAAAGCTAATTTTGTTATTTTACTAACGATTCAGAAACAAAATTACCGAATCTGGTGATTTTGGCTATTTTATATATGCATTGGTATAATCACGCCTTTATCCCTAATGGCGTAGGCAGAGCGTAAACGACCTAAACAAAGGTCGTTCCGCCACGTCTGACAAAGTTTTGAGGGTTATTTAAGTTAGATTTGTAGGTATATTGCTGTAGTGACTGGTTGTCAGCCCATCGCCTAAATTACAATATACTGAAACCCTCGTAACCTTCGGCTCTTTTATCTCTCAAATTTATGTTCAAATTTTAACACCTGTCTTCTTCAAGGGTTAATTTTATGGGTGTACTTATCTAAGGTCGGCAATTAGTTTCAAACTAACTCCTTCAACTTCGTTTGCATAAACTAAACTAAAGTTCATAAAATATGAACGAGATTTTCCCTCAGGTGAGTGAATTTCTTTAAAAACTTCCCCTACTAATACGTCGAAAAAAAGAGTGCGATTCTTGGAACGTCTCAAGTAAAATATGTAATTTGAGATAAAGCGGCATCCCATTCCAGATAAGCGGCAGCACGACCCACGTCGAGAGCCATCCGCCTCGTTACGAGCCGCCCCGAGCGAGGTGTGATACAAAATCATCAATCTTACCCCAGATTGTACTATTAAATGCCTCTTCGCTCTTTTCCCTCGAACTCGAGACCAGAAACAAATGTAAAAAGTTGTGTGATAAGTTCAATTTGAATTTGTAAAGCCCCTTTCAGCGTTTCTCGCCTGTTTATCTCGCCGAGGAAGGAACGGAAAATACAAAAGTAAGAGATAGGAAATGAAGAGGCGGAAAAAAGTGTCGGGTGCGGAACAAACGCGGGAAAGTTGGCGTTATCCGGGAGACAAGTTAAATCGCAATTTATTAGGGCGTAGTGCGGCTTAGCAGTGGCGGGCCGTGCGTCGTCGCCGGAGCCACGCGACCTTACGGGGACACGAGGTAACAAGAACGTATCGCGTGCGGCAAATCAAATCAGTACTCACCTCAATTATCTTCTCATTAACATGCTCTACTGTTACAGTGATTGGGTAATGTGGTCTGACAGTCGGCGCATCAGCTTAATATTCATTCGGCTTGCAGTTCTGAGACAGGCTCGTTAAATGAGCAGACGGGGCTAGGGGCAGTCAGGGCTGGGCTGCAGTCTGTCTGTAGTGCTCTCGTTATTTGTTTGTCGGTATGAAGTGCCCTCGTCTCGCCGCCGACCGCAGAGCAGACACTTTGTTAGTGCAGAAATTATGCATGTCAATGAATTAAATGAGCCTTGGAAACGGTCCGTGGATAGAGTGATTTAATTTTGCATTAGTATACAGCGTACAAAAATACCAGCACTCGGTATTTGGTTTTCATTCCAGCAAAGTATAGCATACTTGTTGCATTAACATAAAAATATTTTTTTGTGAAAAACACAATACAATTAATGATTTTTTTTTAATAAATACTACTTCTTTTATTACTGGGAGTGAAAGAAAAACATAGAATGTGCCAGCTGTATCTCCATGGGTATGCTGTAAATATTAATATTGTGTTTCGTATGCCGCAAGGTTCATTGAAGAGGTTCTTTGTACTATGTGTGATCTTTGTTTCTAGCTGTGATGACAAACAATAAATGATTTATGATTTAAAAATCAGCTAAGGGATTGGAGGGTTTCAGAATTGTAATTTAGGCGATGGACCGATAATCTGTCACTATAGTAGTATTCATGGAAGAATCTTAAATAACCCTCAAAACTTGTCAGACATGGCGGAATGACCTTTGTCGTTTACGGTCTGCCTACCCCATAAACCATAAAGGCGTGGTTATATGTATGTATGTTTGCTTTTTTTTTTACGTGGTATGATAGATAGGTATGATGTCTGTCTGCTTAGCAGCGGTGGGACTGTAAACGTTGCTGTTAGCACTCGTATCTGTATATATATTCTTTATTGCGTACAAAAAAAGTTTTTTTTTTTAATAAAAGGCTTTGAATGTTTGGATGATATCAAACCAACATATCGAATATCAGTCAGCAGAGTACAGTTCGAACCTTCAATACAGAAATACTTTTTAAATATACGTGGTGTATGAGACAACGTCCCGCAAACTGATTGGTAACTGGAAGGTAACTCAGTCAACGGAACTGAATAACTATCAGCAGATTTCATTTTCCATTCAAATTTTTTGATTGAGTTGATCATTTTGTATGGGAAGTTCATTTATTCTTCATCACCTGAAAGAAATTCCTCGTGATAATTGTTCAGTTTCGTTGACTGAGCAATCCCTAGAGTTTGCGGGACGCTGTCCCTTACACCCGGTATGACTTTCTTATTTTAGACATAACATACGATTAAATCATGCTCTTGCTGATATCGTAGGCTTAGCCAATACGTCTGCAAAAACACGTTTATTAACATAAGTTGAAATTCTGAATTAGTTCACAATTTTGATTCAAGATCAGTTAAGCGGTTAAGTCACTTCTTGTTTTCCGAATATTCCACATTCTAGGCGGCTAACGTAGTAGTCATAAAGCGGCAACGATGCACTTGCACCTGGCTGGCCCGGACTAGAATGAGAGTACGTGCCGATGGCGCCCCCGCGTTATCGCGCATCTCCAGCCCCACAAACAAACCGCCCCCGCCCGCGCTGCCGCCCTGTTTACTTCCCAAAGGAAAACCCGCTTTCCGCTGCGAATTTCCGAGCCTATTCATATATTTCACGTTTACGACGCACTGACAATATTTTTGAACATTCAAAACGGATTTCTACAAATAAAACGAATTAAATTAAAAATCACACTAAAACATAAAAAATAAAAACCTAGCTAATGCGTAAGAGAAAAATCCAATGAAAAATTCTTTCACCAGCATATCCATGACGGAGTCCTTGTTCAAATCTTTTTGTATTTGGTCCGCTAATTGTGGCGAGGACTAATCGGATCGCCGCCGTGTGCAGATTCCATTATCCGTAGGATCGTGTCCGCTCCATACATATTCATAGGCCGAGTGAGCACCGGGAGCGGTGCCGGTGGGCGACGTGAGCGATGTGGGCAGTACGAGCGCTCACCACCACCGCCACCAACCGCCACCGACCGCCACCGCCACCGCACGCCGACAACCGCGCGACGATTAAATCAATGTCACGATGCACTCATTCCTGTCACACTGCCTGTTACAGTTTGTGTGCATGAAAATGGATTTAGAAAAGGACATTCATGACAAAGGGAATTGAATGCACTGCGATTATTCTCAATCATGTCAAAGATATTTGCGTCCGTTCTTTATCTAAAGTGCTCCTTATGATGTTCAAGTTTAAGTGGCTCGAAAACTGATACAGGTATACCTCCTCTATCTAGACAAAAGCTTGAGATAAACTTCAGTTTGATGACACGTAGGATCCAACGGATTCATAGAATAATACTGTTGTGTCTGATAACTTCTCAAAATGTAAATTACTTTTGGAGAACGTACCTGAAACAGTGGCAAACTGGCAAGTCCGTTATTAGAACAGGATGTAAATCGAAGTATTCAGCATTCATCGGGAGCCGGCGTCTAAATATATTCCTCTATCGGACGCAGCGAGTGCTGAGTAGCATCTCCAGCTCCACTCGACGCCACTTCTACTCGGAAGTTCCAAACAAACTTTTTAATTAGTCTGCGAGGACAAACAAGCTGTGTCTTCTTAGTTCCGATACATGCGCCGTACCCCGCTCTGCAAATAGAATAACTTGTACTTTATTTTACAAGATTTATCGAGCGGTACGTAACTTATTCAATTAATTAGGTTAAAATGGGGTCCTTTAAAATACAGAGAACTTATTTAATATCCTATTGTGCAATAATTTAGATGGATATTTATATCCGTGTTTACATTTTGGGCTCAACCTTGCCCATATAACTGCCAGTGCAGCAATACATAACGTATTTCAAGTAAATTGTAAAACTTAGCAAATTTATTTTTTAATTCTTCCATGCTGGCCTGGGAGCGAGAGAAAAACATAGAATGTGCCAGGTGCATTTCCTCCCGGGCATGCTGTAAAAACCATCTAAGAGATCCGAGAAAGAAGTATATATTGTAATTTAGGCGATGGGCTGACAATCTGTCACTAAAATACTTTGTCAGACGTGGCGGAACAACCTTTTGTTTAGGTCGTTTACGCTCTGCCTACAACATTAGAGATAAAGGCGTGATTTTGCGGGGTGTAAAGGACAGCGTCCCGCAAACTGATAGGGGTTGCTCAGTCAACGAAACTGAACAATTTTCACCGGGAAATTATTAAAGGAAATGAAAATAAAATACCTCCCCATTCAGAAAACCATTTTTATTATCACTTCCTAAAAAAATATCCTGGTGATAGTGGTTCAGTAACGTTAACTAAACAACCCCTATCAGTTTGCGGGACGCTGCGCCTTACACCCCGTATGTTTATTTAAAAAACTATAATGTAGGTACATTTTCATTTACTACACTTAGAAATACCCTGTATTCGAGACCGGGTATGAATTAAGCACATAGGTACGTGCGTCGGAATATCTCGCATATGCAGGAAATCTAATAACATAACAGCGTATTGTTTGTTTATGGCGAGATGCTATAATGAATAGTCAACACGAGCCACGCGTTGTTCCCGTGAACTTGATCGTCCTTGTTTTGCTAGTGCTAATTTGTTCACGTGTTCACGAGAAAATAGCAACTAGAAAACGTATCTGTTACGGTGCACTTATAAACACTATCGTTTACAGTTTAAGTCTTTAAATCAAAAGTCTCCGGAAACATCAGTCTATTTTTCAACATTGGTATATTATACACTGGTCTATTCAAGAAACAAAATTTTTGATGAAATCACTTAGTTTTTTTTGTGGATTTGTAACATTCACTTTTTATACAATATTCTGTCTTCTAGCGATGTTCAAACTGCTCGTGAAATAAATTGTAGGTATAATATTGAAATAAGTTAATTCCCTAAAAACTTAACTAGGAAATGGCCTACGCAAAATCCATAGTAAAAATGAGTAGGTAGTTCAGATCACCCGTAACTGTCGACGGATCGCAAATAGGACACAGTTCCACGTCCCGAAACCACCGACACCAGAGAGGTAGACGCGCTTCGACGCACGGCAGTCAGGACGCACAAATACATGCCCTATAGAACAGAAAAGAACCTTACAAAATGGCCTACTTAAATTCTTTAGTGAAATTGAATAGGTAGTGCAGCTCACCCGTAACTGTCGACAGACCACAACTAGGGTTCGTATTTATGAAACGATCTCAAACTTGAGAGCAATATTAAGTTCAAGGCAGAGTGCAGGCGCGCAGGACGCACGGCAGTCATTCATGCCCTCCGTTAAATCATATTAACAGAAAAATACAAAATAGGATATTTACTACTGTAGGGACATGTGTACCTAAATATGAGCTTACGCTGCATTTTGCTATGCCTAGCCGCGTGGACGCGCCAGTCGTTCCCCGCGCTTGCCCAGATATAGACACGCTCATGCGTCGATTCAAAATTGTGTTGTAATTTCGAAATAAGTTTTAAAGGAAAATATACCCGGACTTTCGTGAACTGTGATTTACTTGTTTCATTGGAACACGCACCTTCAACCTACACTGCTCATTCCTAAGCCGCTTCACGGTGATGGAATTCACAAAGGACTAAATCAGCAAATAGTACACTAACGTTACACTACAAATCCAAGGTGAAAATCTACAGTTCAGCTTAATTCAGCGCACCCGAAACTATCGACAGACTACAACTATATAGGACCGACACCAGTGAGGCAGACACGATGCGACGCACGACAGTCAGGCGCCATGCCCTCCGTTAATCATGAACTAAAAAAAAACAAAGTTAACTACTCGACATCCTTAGTGAAAGTGAGTAGTTCAGCTCACTCGTAACTGTTGACGGACCACAACTAGGACCCAATTTTACGTCCCGAAACCACCGACATCAGAGAGGCAGACGCGGGCCGGCGCACGACAGTTAGACATTCGCTAAATCATAGGTATAAACAGAAAAAATACAAAATGGAATTATGAACTACTCAAAATTATTGTGAAAATGAGTGTTCCGCTTCTTCTTCTTTTAAATCAGCTTAGTTGAGCTCACCCGTAACTTTCGACGGGCCACAACTATATAGGACCGACACCAGAGAGGCAGACGCGACCCGACGCACGACAGTCAGGCGCCACAATTACATGCCCTCCGTTAATCATAAACATCAACCCCCCATTTAATCCAAATAGTCCGTCGTTAGTCGAGCAGCCTGCGTCTAATTTGTCTCCTGTAACTCGAGATTAATTTATTAACATTAATTACGTGACAATAGCTCTTAGTCTAGTTCGTGATATCCATAATTACAAGTTCGCGAGTTTGTAAACACTCTGCATTGTTATTGAATAATCAGGTCAACATAATTGTTATAATTTAGTTATGCGTTAATTTGAACAAGAAATCAGGTAGTTTTATACAGTTTTCTATATAAATATCTATACATATAATATCTTCCATACTGGACTGGGAGAGAAAGAAAAACATAGAATGTTCCAGTTGCCCTTCCTCCCAGGCATGCTGTAGAAGTCAGCAAAAGGGATTCGAAGGTTACAGTGTATTGTAATTTAGGCGATAGGCTGACAACCTGTCACTACAGCAATACACATTACATTACAATATAAAATTGCCCTCAATTTATGTCGGACGTGGCGAAACCGCCTTTTAGGAGGCGTTTTACGCTCTGCCTACCCCGTAAGGGATAAAGGCGTGATTTTATGTATGTATGTACGTATAATAAATCTCTAGAAGGGTAGTGTCTGTACATTGAATATTTTTACAATAAAATAATTGCAGCAGCCATTATTATCGATATAAAGATCAAAACTTTTTTTTAAGATTTTTTGTCTGTCTGTCTGTCTGTATGTTACCACATCACGCCAAAACTACTGAACCGATTTCGATGGGACTTTTTTTATTCAACTGTGTGTTACCCGGGTTGAAACTTAGGATACCTAAAATCATGCTACCTGACTTAGGAGGTAGGCAGAAAATTTAAATTTGGCTGTTTCTTAACCGATTTTATGGAACTTTTTTATTCGACTAAGCATTATTTAAAATCAAAGTTACGATACAAATAATCATGCCTCATGACTTAGGAGGCAGGCAGGAAATTGAATTTCGGTCGTTTTTAACCGATCTTAAAGGGACTTTTTATTTGACTGAGTTTTTTTTCTTACCTGATGTTCAAAGCCTAGGTTCAAAATATTATTTAAAAAATAAAAATATATTCTTATATTGTATTGTATTAGTAAGTACCCAAGTTTGTATCCATCTGCTAACCCGCGCGCAGAAGCGTGTTTCGCATTGTCTGATTTTTGTTTTTGTATGGAAAACACGCTTCCGCGCGCGAGCTAGCAGATTCCGCTCCTAAGCGTGGAGAAGCGTTTTCAGTATGTTCGACACTGCGTGTTTTCCATACAAACCGGGCGTACGAAGTCGCGGGCACAGGTAGTCTAAAATATATTTCATTTAAAATGGACACTTCCTGATTCCATTGTGATCCAAATAAAAAACATCTGTAGTGTTTTATAAATTACCTTTGACCGCACTTACGTAATCTCATCTAATCCATGCACAAAATCACTGCATTCTATTTTAATAGTAATAAAAAACATAAGGATATTATACATAGACCGTCTTTCATTTCGCAGTTTTATTAATTTTGTTTAGCAATATGTTGCACCGGTTTCCGAAACTATGGCTGCTGCTGGGCTGGGCTAAATGGAGCATAACTTTTTATGGCGGTTTTGTTCCCACTGCTTCTTATAATATTAGTTTACCTGTTTTACCTACACTGGATAGCTGTAAAACTCTTCCGGACATAAAATAGTCGTAGTTCAATATAATAACATACGTCAAATTAATATTATGAATGTAAAGTTTCGTTTGAATGTACGGATGTTAGTTGCTCTTGGTTGAAGGTTAGTATACCGGTTGAGTATGATAGCTACGGGTAAAACCGTGGGCGAAAAGCTAGTACTGTAAAATAAAAAAAAAACCTCAAAGTTGTATTTTCGTCCGCTTGTTTCGGTGACACCTTTTAAACCATCACTTTTTAAAGAGGAACGTTTTAAAGCTCTTTGAAATAAACATTCGCGGGCATTTCGCTTTGCAGTGGGAAATATTTCGAAGTGCCATCAATTATATTTCCGTCAATTTGCATGAAATTTGGTCCAACACAGCGAGCTATCGTTTCGAATATTTTTATTGCTAATAGTTTCTGTGGTTTTCATTCACCATTTTAATAATATTTATTTTATGAATGAATTTCATGCAAAAATTCGTGCCATTCTGTTTACGAACATGATTATTTTCGTAAAGAATGAATTGCGATTTGTTGTTTGCATTGTCAAATTAACAAATCAACACGTATGTTTTCACGCTTCGAGGGTCAGTTCCGGTCGAGCGTTTGCATTTTGTACGTTTTAAACAAAGGGGCGAGGGCAAGCGGCGCTGACGGTTGTTTGGGAAATTGTGGAAAATTGCCCGCGGAAAAATTACGCGGAAGTGGCCGGCGGGCTCGCCGTGCGGGCAGCGGGCAGCGGGCGCCGCCACATGGCGCGCGGCGATACGCCCTACATAACTGATGACTTTCCGATGGGTATTCATTCGCGGCCGCTTCCCGCCCGCGCCCTTAGCGAGACACATAAATTCATGGAATCGTTGTTGTGTGCTCATCTGTAAAACAATCACCCGTAAAGCTGCGCTAATGCGAGCTTGGTCGTTGTTAAATGTAGTCTATTAAATATTAATGATAATTCATTTCCTCGTCGTTCGTGTTCCATCAGTTGTTAAGTAGTTTTGATTGAAGTAAATGTTATTCCTACTTTCGAATTTACTTTCTGTTTGCAAAAGCTCCTGTTCGTCTTCGAACGAACCACAAAAAAGAAGCAAGTCCGCTGTCAAAAAAGTTTTCCGATATAATAAAAACACGTAGACGGAATACGAGATGAATATCAATGAGGGACACACAAGAAAGTGGATGGAACTATTTTAATCTAAACTAGAAGAAATATCTCACTGTGTTGCGGAGTCGCGAGGAGCATAAAATATTTATCAAAAGAGTCCCGACTGCGCGCGGCCCCACGGGACGTCACCGCCGCGCCGCACACTTCACTCCCCGCTGCTTAGCACCTCTGAATACTCACGTCACACCTTATAAAGTTAAGGCCATATTTTTGGGAGATTCCGTAGTGCTTATCACCAAATAAAACATTTTTTAAACATATTAAGTCGTATGTTCCGCATTGTTTCGTTATTTGAATAATGCTGTGCGATTAACGAAATTGAATTTATAAATGTCCGTACGCGTATTAATCGTGTTACGTTAGCGAGTGGATCTGTATGGGACGTGTGATTTTGTTTCGATTGTGAAGGTGGGCGGGTGGCACTGCGTGCAGCGAGGCGGGCGACTGCTTTTGCTTTGTGCGCGGACGCGGTCTGCCTGACTGATTCCACGTTTCGGTCTGTCCTGCACCCGTGCACCTTTAGTAGTCACCAATTAAATAAATCATTCGATTTAAAAAGTATTATTATTTTATACATATAATCACGCCTTTATTCCTAATGACCTAAACAAAGGTCATTCTGCTACGTCTGTCAAAGTTTTGAGGGTTATTTAAGATAGATTTGTAGGTATATTGCTGCATTTTTTATATTGTAAGGATATCTACAGGACGTAATAGGCGGTGTACTTTCTTACATGATAATAGTGAATACTGAGCTACTCCTAAGAAAAAATATTTTTGACAAAAGTATGCCAAGAATATGTCATATCTTACCTACACTCCGTCTGCGGTCTTTACTGACGGAAATCCTCGTTTCTATTTCCACTGAACTAAGTTCGTGTATTAATTCAAAGTTGCAGTGTTTAAAGAAAAGCGAATTGGCCCAAGTTTGCGAGTAGTAACTATGATGACAGACGAAAACAAACTTGCGGACTGATCCGCAACGTTTGCCCACTACAGGACTGAGAGCTACGAAACTACGAGTAAGCCTTACATTTTGACGGGAAAGAGCACACAATCAGAGATATACCGAGCGCACGACCAATTTTTTGCATGCCCATACATACATATAATCACGCCTTTATCCCTAATGGGGTAGGCAGAGCGTAAATGACCTAAACAAAGGTCGTTTCGCCACGTCTGACAAAGTTTTAAGGGTTTTTTAAGATAGATTTATACGTAAATTGCTGTAGTGATAGGTTGTCAGCCCATCGCCTAAATTACAATATACTAAAACCCTCAGATCCCGTAGCTGGTTTTTACAGCATGCTCGGAAGGAAATGCAGCTGGCACATTCTATGTTTTTCTCTCACTCCCCGGCCAGCATGGAAGCTTGCATGCCCATTGGATAACATAATCTTACTAATTGGACAATGTTGTCTTCTTCTTCTGTCGAGTGGGTATCGAGTCTATCGACCCGATGAACCCTGGTGTGAGTTTTAAAACCGCCTAGTAGCACAACTATCAGGCCTCTGACATGGTTTGAGTAACGACCACTATCAAAGATAGCGACCGGGACCGACGGCTTAACGTGCTCTCCGAAGCACGAAATCTTTTTCTTTTCGGACAATCAGGTGATTCAGCCTGCAATGTCCTAACCAAACTGGGGAAAAATTCACAAAGTGATAAATTCTCAAATATCAACTTTGTGTTTTCCCCTTGGGAATCGAACTCGGGACCTCCTGATCGCTAGTCCATGGCACTAGCCACTAGACCACGGAGGTAGTTAAACAGGTCTTATAGTAGCAGTCTTAGGTGCGGCTTAACCATTCAACTTTATTTCCCCACTAAATAATTCCCTCTGGTCTGCAATACAATTCCCAGCTCTAGATATCTTGGCTCGTCCCCACCGCTCCGTCACCAGCGCCCCGGCGATCAACTCTCAACTTTTTAATTAGTTTAACGACAACAATCGAACCCTGTCTTGTTACTCGCAAGACTCCGAGTTGTGGACTTGCCGTGATAATGCACATCGCGCTCTTTGTCAACGAGGTCGCTTCAAGTTTTGCCCTTATTGTTGGATGCACTAGTTAGAGTTAGGTTGGTTATTGATTGTTTAATTGCATCCCGGTTTATATTTGACAGCTGTATATTATTTTTACTACAACAATCGTACCCTGTCTTGTTACTCGCAAGACTCCGAGTTGTGGACTTGCCGTGATAATGCACATCGCTCTCTTTGACAACGAGGTCGCTTCAAGTTTTGCCCTTATTGTTGGATGCACTAGTTACAGTTAGTTGGTATTGATTGTTTGGTTGCATCCTTGTTTGCGTATTCGACATCTGCATAGCATTTAGTTTAATTACAATATTTTTTATTAAAATAAATATGAGATTGTCTTCATACAATATTGTTTTTACGAATTTTGTTGCAATTTACAGCTCTCTCCTGTGTTACGTTTAAAAAAGAAACTACAGCGTAGCAACAACCGCAGTAATCTGCTACAGCCACGAAGCACTGTCATAGAATACAAATAACTTATTACATTAACATTGGGCGCGATTCTAGATACCACCGGCTAGAACCAAATCTAAAATCTATCTGTCACTTCCAAAATAATAAAATTGAAAAAGGACAGGCGATTTATACTCTATAGTTTTACACTTTGTCCGCTAAAAATGTACGCTCTGTTGCACGTTTCTCCAGTATTTCTCTCAATTTTATCCGCTATATCATATGACGGCGAATAAAAATGACAGATAACGCATAAGACCACCGACTATAAATCAAAAATCGGAGAGAATAGATCTGCTGTCATTTTCCAATATTTTTAGTCTGAAAGTGACAAATAGATTTTAATTTTAGTTTAAGCCGGCAAATCTAGAATCGAGCCCATTGAGAAACATGTCTTGAATGTATCTGTGTCTAAGGTCCGTATTTATAATCCGCACTTGAGATTGACAGCAAGTTTGAGTTGGTATCAGAAATGTCATTTCAGTACAAAATGATCTGTCAAATCCATACTTAATACCGCTCTCAATCTATAGATCGCTTTATAATTACGAGCCTGATACAACTAAACTTTATATACACAAGCTACTAAACCGAATCCCATAAGTAGAAAGTTTCACCTTCCCGATTTCCAATATCGCCATTGGCCCCATAACAGCACTTGCATGAGTAACGTTTTATCTAATTCGGTCTGATTCCCAAATATCCCCATAACAATATCAAATAACGACTGCGAGTTTGTACACATGTTATCACACAAGGGGGGGGGGGAACGTCTGTTAACGTCGGTGAGAAGGACGGTCGGGGTTATTTGGCTTCTATACAAGTAATACATGTTTTTTTTTTGTTCAGTTTACTTCTATCGATTTAGTTAATAAAAAAGTGTTTGTTTCAAAATCTTGTTACAATTACAAGTACCTACGGGTACAATAAATTACCTTTTAAAGGGGCTTTAAATGGGCTTCAATAATTATATGTTGTACAAAATTATTTATTGTTTTATTACTGGCAGGAATATTATTTTGGACAGTAAATTATAAGATATGGGTTTGAAAAGTATTTTAGTAAAGAAATCAAATTAGAACAAATTATGAAATTTTACTCTTAGTACTACCGACACATTATTACACCGGTTTTATTTGCCACAAAATTACTGGTGACTTTAGAATATGTAATCACGCCTTTATCCCTAATGGGGTAGGCAGAGCGCAAACAACCTAAAATAACGGCCGTTCCGCCACGTCTGACAAGGTTTTAAGAGTAATTTAAGATAGATTTGTTGGTATATTGCTGTAGTGACAGGTTGTCAGTCCATCGCTTAAATTCCAATATACTGATAACCTCAGTTTCCTTAGCTGGTTTTTACAGCATGCCCGGGAGGAAATGCAGCTGGCATATTCAATGTTTTTCTTTCGCTCCCAGTCCAGCATGAGAGAAATGATCCTTTAGAATATGAGTGTTCAAAAATCTTGGGAGCCGACCGTACGTCGGTGAATACTAGTCGAACGAAGGGTGAGCGCTTGTTTTCGATGCCCGGCTAACAGTTAAATAAATTAGATAAGACGGGATACAAGCTGACGGGGCACTTACCAACTTTCTGTGACGTCAACACTTTTATGTGTGTAGTGAGCTCAAGCTGACCCATTACGCTGATTCGGGGGTAGTGTGCGAACGGTAATTATCACTTTACTGGTGTTTGTATTAAACTGAATGGCCTATTTAAGCGACTTTATGGCTCATAATAATCGCGAAATAGTGGACAGTTCAAACAAATGTATTTTAAGTAAGTACATCTATTAAAATTGGGACTTTTATGAATACTTAAACGTATCTGCCTAGAAAATTTACTATGTTATTTCTCATAAAACAAAAAGTCGAAATATGAAAACAAAACTCTATCACTATGATGGATAAAATTTAAAAAAATCACATACCGGGTGTAAGGGACAGCGTCCCGTAAACTGATAGGGGTTGCTCAGTCAACGAAATTGAACAACTATCACCAAGAAATTCTATTAGGAAATTAAAAAAGAAATTGACCTTTCCATACAAAATAACCACCTTGTTTAGACAATTTGTATGGAAAAGCCAATTTTGTTTTAAATTGTTGTATGAGAAAATCTTTTTTTTGTTACCTGCAATAAATTCCTGGTGATAGGTGTCCAGTTTAGTTGACTGAGCAACGCCTATCAGTTGGCAGGACGCCGTCCCTTACACCCCGTACAGAGGAAAGTAGTTGACATCAATACTTTAAAGAGTTTAAGAACTTCAACCATCGGAGAAAATAATATTTATCTCGAAAATCCCTTCTAACCAGTGTATGTAGTTAAATCAGAAGAGACCTTTATAACATCGTTACAGTTGTTACCGAGACATCATGTAAGTGAACCCGCCAGTACTCACTAGTCAGTACTCGAGTGTACTCCTTTGCATCTGCTTTACATAAATCAGGAAATCAAAGAACAATTTTTCTTTTTACCACTTCCTTGCGAGTGTAAGCCGGTAGGGAGCGGACGCATAATATTGTCTGCCTTCGGGTTTAAACTTGGACGCTTCATTTAATCAGGACCTCGTTCTTTCACTGTTTATTTGACTGAAGTATCCGCAGACTCTTTCAATTTCTTTCCAATTTTGTGTAAGCTGCAATTTTATTTCGGTTTTCAGACGAAAAGAGAAATGATGTTCTCTATTTTTATGCCCGACTGCCTAGGGAGAGAAATGCTCATGGTTTGTAATTTTATGCGTATTTAGTAGCAACGTTTGCTCTTTTTAAATAAAAGTAGATCCAACATCGTCCTACAATAACAAAGCAAGTGCACAGTTTATTGTAATTTACTTAATATCGGGAAAGGAATGAGACGGTTGTAAGAAGTTTTAATATCTATTCCGATTAGATTCAGTGTCAGGGAGGAACGCGATAGCGTGGAGTTGGAAGGAAATATTAGACGGATCCGGCTTCGAATACAAATATGGGGAGATAGGGAAATCCGATTTGCCAGCAGTCCCAGACGTGTCGTATTATCGGACTTTTTTGTAACTTACCACATTTTAATATGACAAATCTGAAAGGGCTATCTATACAAAATGTACCCTTACTTATGGAGTCAATGTTTACGCAATATGTTATGTTTTTATTCTTTAAGCATCTCATTTTTCATTCAGGAGTTTAATATAGACATTGTGATTGGATTTTATATTTATGGTAAACTTTATGAACTTTTGTATCTTATAAAAGTACGTACATAAATAAATCTAAACATTTCCCTAAAAAAGAGCAAGTTTAATGTCTATATCTCTTTATTTAATACTATATATTGTATCATACACCTTGTCTTCTACGTACAATATATTTGACTTCTCTTTGTCTAAAATTCTTTTATTAAAATCAACGGTTCAGCATAAACTGACCGCCGATAAAAATTCCATCAAATACAGGCATATTTCATTAAAGCCAGCACGCCGCGCAGGCACAAGTTCAAATTAGTATTGAATACAAATGTACATACATACATAGGCAGAACGTTCGTACAAGGCGCTTCCGCCACGCTGACAAAAATTGAGGGCAATTTTAGATTGTAATTTGTATTGCTATAGTGACAGGTTGTCAGCCCATCGCCTAAATTACAATACACTGTAACCCTCGAGTCCCTTTTGCTGACTTCTACAGCACGCCCGGGAGGAAGGGCAGCTGGAACATTTTATGTTTTCCTATCTCTCCCAGTCCAGCATGGAAGAATGTACGAACACAAATGTACGAAGCCACTAATTAATATTTTGTAGAATCTTTAAAAAACTACATAAATATAACTTTTTCCAAATAAAAAGGCAAGTTTTTGTTTTATATTCCTTTATTTGACAGCATATCTTGTATCATAAATATATTCTGAATGCTACGTGATATATCTATAACTAGAAGTATAAATACTATAAAATCGATAGCAACAGTTCAGCATCAACCTGATCGCTGATGGAATTCCACCAAAATACAGGCATATTTCATTAAAGTCAGCACGTCGCATAGGCACAAGTTCAAATTAGTATTGAAGACAAATGTCCGAAGCCACTAATTAAATTCTCTTGGCTCAGTTTCATTTTACACGTCGCCGGGGACTCTATAAACTAAATTACTTGCTCACTGTGGTGTTGGTATTGCGTACACGGAAGGATTCTACAAATTCTGCCTTTTGTGAAACAATTTACTTCATTAGTTAGAGCGGTTTTACAAAAATCAAGTGCAATGCGGTAAAATTTTAATAATTAATTGAAATGAAAATAAAGAATAATCGGTTGATTAATTATTAATAATTAACAAATTAAATAATTATTACCGCTCTTAGCATGTCAGATATTTAAGACATCCTGATCCATCTGATTCTGTACCATTTTTTCTATCGTATGATTATTAAATAGTCGTTGGATTATTATATAGCCCAAGAAACCCAAGAGGCTTGAGTCAAGTCTTGTAAAAAATAATCAAAAATACAACTATTTTAAATTTCTAGTACTCGTGTCCGACCGGCGCGTGAGTGCTAGCCATCAGAGCAGGCATCGGGCACCATGCGGTTATGGCAATGATTCGATATTATCAAACATCCATTGCTGCATTTGTTTACTAGTAGTCTTAGAAGTCAATGCGCAATGCAGCAATGTACTGACACGATTTTAAAAGCGCGCGGGTGAGGACATAGCGCCGCGTCCGTGGCGCGGATTGTTCCTCACTAATTAAATCCCGCCGCTTACCGCCGACGGCCTCTTAATTATTGTTCCGCCTCTTAACATCTGTCTCACCGTCACTTTCCATTTAATACGCCGATTCTTTGCCCTTTATTGCTGAACCGACCGACATCGTTTACCGAATTTAATTATTCGCAGTTTGTACTTAACAGTTTTTGTGAGATACTTAAACATAAAAAATCTTTTAGAATAACTGTCATTCCCACTCATGTTTGCGACTGTGCGATTCGAATGAAATCGTCAGGTAGCATCGATTTCTTTCACACAAAACATAAGTTTGTTTATTGGGTTACTATCTCTACAAAAAGTTAGGGAAGTTTTTAATTTTCTTACTGGTACACAAATTGGTTTCTGAAGCTACAAAAGAAGCACACGCCGGTGCCTCCGGCGGGCCGAGGGCTGCATACAAATTAGCCAGGTCCGCCTCGCCAACTAGTTAATGTGTGCAAACGTCTGGATTTCAGATAGTTCACCGGGCATGACAACTAGCTTCACGGTACTGCAAAAAATGTTTATATTCAATTTTAAAAACCGACAACGATCTTAATAAAATTCTAATAACATAATTAAATAAGGTTGTTTAAATAAACTTTAAAATTACACAAGTAAAGGCAGTGGTTGTAATTAGTCCTCACTTGGTCTCGTCGACCGGGACCCGTTCCGAACGCCTCCTTAGTTATTTATGCGCTGCAGGCTGAATAAGGAACGCACTTCTACTTGCCTCCCCTCCCCTGCAAGCTCTCTGCGCCAAAATTAAAACAACCAACGACATAGAGAGACAGAAACAGACTTGCAAATAACTAATATAACTTTATCGATAACCTGCATCAGATACATTAAAATTCTAAGTCAGAAATCCAAGAAGTTTTAATTCGGTACACTTCGCTTGAAATCGCAAACTTAGATTTCAGATTTCGATCTTATTTTTTCTGATTCGGAAAGTCAAATTAGTTCCTTGCATCTTTAAAAGACGTAGGCAGATCGGAGCGGGGCAGGGTGCGGGGCGCAGGGTGGCTCTCCATTCGTACAAAGGGCCAGAGCTCTGCGGACGGAAAGTTTTAATATCCCTGCGATTGGATTCAGCCGCAAGGACGAAGGTACTTACGGGATTCAGGGAAATGTTCCACCATTGAACACGAATGCGAATATCGACTGATAAGGAAGTCGGCTGAGCCGAACTGGATTTCAACGGAATCCCTCGTTTATCGGGTTCCGTTGTTTATGACCCGAATTAAGAGCTGCACGACTCTTCAAATGTTTAGGTTTAAGACGCACACACGTTAAAACTAATAAGTTTGCAAGAAAAAGCATATTTTCCCAAAAATAATATTAAGTCCGTAAGATTTTAAATCGAAAAATACTTATCATTAATCCAGTCAAAATATTTAAATCAAATCAAAAATTCACTCTAAAGAACATTTCCGGGAATCCCAAACACCTGACGTTGTTATTATAGGCAGGTAAATCTCCGTAAAATCTCCAGTGAAGCAAAGTTTAATATGAAGTATACAAGAGATTATTTTTCGGCTGTCTGACCGCGTCTGTAGGGCAGGAGGGTGCGTATTTCCGCCACGGGGAAGGTTCGGAAGACTACAAATCCATATTCGATCAGCGGGATCTGCACTGAGCCGAACTGACAAGCTGCCGATCTACTTTGCATTTATATAAACACCTCTTACCTTTAATATACGAGCCTCTGGTTGTGAAGGAAGCGACGGTACCGAAGCCAAGAATTTTTCTTGATATTTTAGAAGTAAAGGAATTCGTTTAAAATATTTGTACCGGCTTTTGTAGTAATCAACAAAATCACAAAATATTTTACTATTTGTGTATATTTCATGCGTTTTGTTGATGCAAATAATTAAAGCAAGAAAGCTTCCAAAAACAAAACGTAGACCTCGTAGCTATGTGCTACGCCGTAGCACTTTAAAACCTTATTAAAGTATTTTTGTTGATGATTTTGTTATGTTCTAAAAATAAATTGTTTCCATGAGTAGAAGTACTTATTGGGCTCGATTCTAGATACCACCGACTAAAACTAAAATCTATCTGTAACTATCAAAATCTATACATATAATAAATCTCTAGAAAGGTCGTGTCTGTACATTGAATATTTTTACAAAAAACAATTGCAGCAGGCATCGTCACTACATAGTACAAAACAAAGTCGCTTTCTCTGTCCCTATATCCCTATGTATGCATAAATCTTTAAAACTACGCAACGGATTTTGATGCGGTTTCTTTTATTGGATAGAGTGATTCAAGAGAAAGGTTTATATGTATAATACATGCATAATATAGTAGAGAAACACTGATGATTTCCGTGCGAAGCCGGGGGGCGGGTCGCTAGTTAACGATATAAGGATCAAAACGATTATTTTTTATTTTTTGTTTGTCTGTCTGTATGTTACCACATCACGCCTAAACTACTGAACCGATTTCGATGGGACTTTTTTTTATTCAACTGTGTGTTACCCGGGTTGCAACTTAGAACACCTAAAATCACGCTACCTGACTTAGGCAGGAAATTTAAATTTGGCCTAAGTCATGAAGCGTGATTTTTTGTATCTTAACTTTGATTTTTAAGTTCCATAAAAATCAGTTAAGATACAAAAAATCACGCTTCATGACTTAGGAGGTAGGTAGGAAATTGAATTTCGGTAGTTTTTAACCGATTTTGATGGACTTGTTTGTTTGACTGAGCATTATTTAAACTCAAAGTTACGATACAAATAATCACGCTACCTGACTTAGGGGGTAGGCAGGAAATTGAACTCTGAGCGTTTTCCAACCGATCTTAAAGGGACTTTTTATTTGACTGAGTTATTTGATTACCTGGTGTCCATCCTAGGTTAGAAATAAGCAAACCATTATAATATTGAGTAAGTAACCCAGTTTGTATGGAAAACACGCAGTGTCGAACATACTGAAAACGCTTTACCGCGCGTAGGAGCGGAATCTGCAAGCTCGCGAGCGGAAGCGTGTTTTCCATACAAACTGGGGCAAAGATCAGACAATGCGAAACACGTTTCCGGTGAAGCGTTTTCAGTATGTTCGACACTGCGTGTTTTCCATACAAACCGGGCGTACGAAGTCGCGGGCACAGCTAGTAATAAAAAAATATGTATCAAAGTATCAAAAAGGCAGGCGATTTATACTCTGTAGTTAAACCATACTATAGGTACTAAAACCATACATACTATGTGATATAACCCACCACTTTGTCCGCTAGAACTGTCTTTTGACGCGCTTTTGCACGTTTCCCCAGTATTTCTGTCAATTATCAGCGGATAAAAATGACAGTTAACGCATAAAACCACCGACTATAAATAAAAAACCGGAGATAATTGATCTACTGTCCTTTTTCAATGTTTTTAGTCCGAAAGTGACAAGAAGATTTTAATTTTAGTTTTAGCCGGTAAATCTAGAATCGAGCCAAATGGTTATGACTGCAATATCGCGACGACAAAAGATTGAAAGCGAGTTATAGTGTTTAACATTTTCAAATTTATACTCTGTAGTTAAAACCATACTATAGGTACTAAAACCATACATACTATGTGATATAACCCACCACTTTGTCCGCTAGATCTGTCTTTTGCACGTTTCCGCAGTATTTCTGTCAATTATCAGCGGATAAAAATGACAGTTAACGCATAAAACCACCGACTATAAATCAAAAACCGGAGATAATAGATCTACTGTCCTTTTCCAATGTTTTTAGTCCGAAAGTGACAAGAAGATTTTAATTTTAGTTTTAGCCGGTAAATCTAGAATCGAGCCAAATGGTTATGACTGCAATATCGCGACGACAAAAGATTGAAAGCGAGTTATAGTGTTTAACATTTTCGATTACAGAATATTAATTATTAAATTAAAAAAATCTTCTATAAATGGGCGGTAGATTTGGTAGATTTTGTCGCTGGCAGGAGGCAGCGAGCAGCATGGTATGGTATAGGGTACAACATCGGACCTTCATCAACCGCCTGACTGCTATTAGGGTCTACATTGTTCCCCCTCGTCCCACCGGCATTCCACGCCCCGCACAACACATATTTCACACCGAGATTTCACAAATTAGCACCCATGTCTACTCAAACGAATCTCAAACTCTATAAATCATCTAATTATAAATAATTTCTCAAATTACGGTCGTAGTTTTGCGTCATCGCAAGGTTTATCTTTGAATAACAAAATTTTGTATTAATATTTATGCAACCAAGTTTTAAATTAAAAGTTGCGGCAAAGATAACACCCGACGGATATGTCGACTAGTTTCCCTAGTTATAGTTAGTAAGTTTTTATAGTAAACTGTAATTAAAATGTTGGAGAAGCGGAAGGTTTCAGTCGTCAGCATCAAAGAACAAAGAGTGTTTGAAGATGTGTAATTACAAAATCCCTCGTGTATCCGTTATTTTCCCGGTGTTTTCGCGCGCACGAGTACGTGCCGTAAAAATAATTCGCCGCTCCGTGGGGATCGTTTGTAAAACGTCACGCGTAAAACATATTATAAAGCCAATAAAACGTGTTTACAAGGGTGAGCAGAGCTCGCCGTCCTAGGGCGGCGCGGGGCGCCCCGCTCCCGCCCGCCCCGCGCGATATCCGTAAACATTTTAGCGCTGCAATAAATTTAACATTATCCAACTTGCGAGACATTCTGTTTTCTTCCGTTCCGGGATCAGTTGGTTAACGGTCGTAATCTCGGTCGACTCGGATTTTCCGCTCTCTGCAACAAGGAATTATACAATTATGTGGCTTTTCGCATGTTTCACCTTCCGCTCAGCTTTATTTATGAGGATTCTTGACGATTTTCTTTTCAACCCCTCGCGGTACGCTTTTCATATCGCGAAGGTATATTTCAGAAAAGTTCACATCTTTCAAGATTTGCATTCACAGAAGGCATAAAATGTAGCCACTTTACTTTACACATTTTTATAAAGAATTGATCTTTTGACACAATAGGGAAAACCGACATTTAAACAAGGAGTCAAACGACCCCAAATTAGCATGAGAGATAAAACCTCTGTTGGAGTGACAGCGGGGAGTGGCCACTCGGCCGTCGATGGCCCGTCTCCCGTCTCCCTACGTCAAACAACGCTACCGACAGAAACTGATTTTCATGGAACTTGTTGATATTTTGTTGACGGGACGGTGATACAGAATATTTGAAGAAAATCATTATACCAAATCATCAACACGAACAATACTTTAATAATTGGGTGTTTCTTCATAGACATCATCCTATTTGTAAAAAAAAATCTAGCCGCTGCTCTTTGCTATGAAAATATTTTTTCTTTCTTATTTGATGCAGTCAAATACAAAGTATTTTGTATATAAACTCGATTGAAGAGGGTAAATGTAGTACTTCCTGTTTCCACTTTGTTCCTGTTGACGCGTACAATACCTTTATAGTCGTCGGTGCGTGGGGACTCCCCGCGGTTTTTAGAGAGTCGATTACTTTCGCAGCTTTCATTTATTTTCTTCAAAGGAAATAGCAACATTGGCATCCTATTCAGAATTAAGTAAACTTATAAAATAGTCCATTTCCTAGATGTATTTTATTAAAGGTATTTTAAGGTTTGCAACGATTTACGTTAGGGATTTTATAAAGTGGTAGAGCAAACTTTCTCGGAGCAATATTTTTATAATCTGTTTGAAAGAAAAAGTTAGTGGCGGAGTAAGTTGATCACGTATGTATCGTGAGGCGCCCGCGGCGAGCGTGACACATCCACACGCGCTGATTCGTATGCATGCAACCACAGATACTTGTTCAAACAGTACGTTTCAACTTCTTACTGTTTCTATTCAACATAACTTTGGTATCAATAATTTAGCTGTGTATTCTATCGAAGCTGAATTCAGCTTTATTTATTCCGCCTGAGAAGATTATTTTCTGATTTTCATTTCCCTCTCATTTAGATATTTCCAAATTACGATTTGGGACATTGTGGACTAATATGCCAGCGACTAATACACAATACATTAATCAGGCGGGTCAGCGATGCGATGCCATTCGCAAAGCTGATCCACTTTTCTACGGATGCGAGATTAAAGGGGAAAGTAACAAAATGAGAAATGGAACGATTTCAGGCATATTGTTGGCCGGCTGGCCGTTGTCGGATTTATGACAAAGAACAGTCGGATGATTCAATCAGGCGAGCTCTTTAGTTTGTTATATTCATGTAACAGGCGAGCCGCCCGTCTACGCTCGTATTGTTGGCACCGTGTGGCTTTTTACTCCATTTGTCCAGTTTTTCATAGTCTCATAATTCGCTCTGCTTCACTGGAGTGCATTCTAGTTTCACATAGAATTTATAGTCATTCCTGTTTGTATCCTAAAGCTGTTTGTACCAGAGTAACATTTTGCACATTAGTTACATACGATTGAAGTTAAAGAAAGTTTTGAAGTAAACAGCTTTAGCATCATCTAAACATACCTGTGTGCATTTATTTGCGGCTTGGCAAAATATTTGCTAACGAGTCCGGTAAGCCAGAAGATTTAGTACAAATGCTGCAGAGAGACTTGCTGCGGAAAGGGCAAACTTTCGGCAAATAGGTATTCAGTACAGGAGAGCAATTTACAATTTAAATATTCTTAATGTCTCCAAGTTGTCGTGGCGGGGGAGGGGTGGTGTCGCGGGCGGCAGGGGAGGGGGCGGCGGGCGCAGGAGCAGCGCTTCCACTACATCAATCACTCGCGGACGCTGCGCCCGAACATTTCTAATTATTCGCCTTGCTTTGAACCGCTGAAAAGCTAGTATTAACATGTCTGCAGTGACGTGACTTTACCACAGAGCTAGAAAAAAATATTTTAACGCAAGAAATACGTAAAAACTGTTCTAAGTCATTTATGATTAATTAACAAATACGAATCTTATGAAGCTTGTATCTAGGGTATGGAGAAGGAGCTCTACCAAAGCGGCCTTAAGCCTGGTAGTATTAACATGGACATTCATCACACTGATTGGATTAACAGTATCACTAGATCACATCGACTCAAATAGTAATGGAACCGTTTAATAATTTTGATATAAAAAAACAGTTACAGTTTGTACATTTTCAAATACAAAACGCATGGAGGGGTATTACAAAACATAACCTGTGTGACATTTATTTTAAAAAACGTTTTTTTTTTATTATTTGGTATATGTCATCTAATTGAGTACCTTTGTGCGACAAGTTTCAGTTTACACTTCCCTACCTATGTGACATTTCCACGTAGGTCGTGTTTATTTTCCACGGCAGACGCCCGAGGTGCGATTGTCTCAAGAGTCACTTAGCCGAGAGTCCTCTCAAGTGACATGAAGAGACATCGTCGCCGGTAGTTCGATAACGACCCAGCTCACTAGCGGAACTGATTGCTAAATGATTAGATTCTCTGGATAGCTAACTCTAGTACTATGCTATTTCAGTTCATTTCGTAAGTTGGCCAGGTTTTTTCTTTGCGGAAACTTTAAGAGAAATCAGGTAAGTAGTAAAGCCTTTCAAGTGACGATGGAAATCGATCACGTGGACTTTTTGCTAATTGACTTTATCGTCCTAAAAAATTTTGTTTGTTTCTAATTACATTTCTCTATATTAGTAGAGACATTTTATTATTTATTTACGTTTAATTTTAGCACTTGTCATTTTGTCACTTTGGTAATTATTAGTGCCTTGGTCATTTTAACACTTTGGTCGTTTTAACACTTTTGTCATTACGCCTAAGAAGGAAATTCATATGACGTCATGTCATATCATATTTTCTTCTTATTATTTGCATCATTATTTAAGGATTTATATTCTGGAGTGACTATTAGTAGCCATGTTTTTGTTTACCGAGAGCTAGCTCGAGGCACATAAGTCTCAAGAGCTGCTCACTCGAGTTCGAGATTGACATCTCGAGTGACTACGTAGACTATTATCACGTCATTGTTCACTTCAACAACTAGACTAGTGACTAATTTGTAAAATTGATATTTGCTTTTGATTGTTATATTAAATAATAACGTAAAAGTTATTCGCTCGATTGCTTTTTAAAATCAGATGTCTGTATAATTCATTTTTTTTTAATCTGTCTTAATATTTTTAACATAAATATGTTAGGTATGTCATAGTTTTATGTTTGAACGTAAAAAGTTGTAGTCAAAGGCTACTACCTAGACATATAACATACTTAAATACGTACATCTTTTAATCTAAATAGACGTGTGATTCGCTTTCGTTTGGAAATGGCTTCATCGTCTAATTTCCGTAGGCTTCTTCGATTCATATGTAATCGTGCGATTGATGCGTAGGTAGGCACGTTAACTATAATATGCGCTGTATAATAATAAGTATGGTTTAATGACAACAAAGCAATTTATAACCATTTACCTGACCTAAGAAAGAAAGTAATACATTTAACATAACAGAAGCTCATTTGAGTAAATTACAGGTAATTTCCTACTTGTTAACACAAATTATAATTTAAGCTCGTTTAAATGATATTAACATGAATTAATTAAGTATGTTAGTAAAATATCATTATGAAATCGGTATTCGAGAGCAATATAACTTGCAGACAAGATAAAATTATTTTATTATGATGTTACTTTAAATGTCACGTTTTGCAATATAATATGAAATTATTACCACGCCCGTTATCTAATTAACCGGCAAACATGAATACGATTTATTATGCGAAAACACATGCAATTATCACCTCAGTTAATTATTCGCCGGTTTCCAAACAATTACGATAATACGTGATTGCAAACTGATTAATTAAAAATGCTTTAAGGGACGTTACCGAATTTAGCGCACGCACGCACTCGCACGTCCGTCTTTGTTTCCCCATTTGTCAGGATGGGTAAGCGTGTGTAACGGAATATAACAAACAAATTACTCGTAACATTTTCCCGAATGAAAGGGCGTGAGTTGCCGACACGTCCCCGACACAATGGACGTGTTTACAGGAAGCCAGCGCGAGGCGAGACACCCGCCGCCCGTCGCCGCTCGACGCCGCCCGACGCCGCCTGCACAGCGACGACAGCGCCGCACAAACATACGCAAACTCGGCTTCATGCACGATAAATTTGCCATTACACAACTTCAGGGCCAAGTTTAGATCAAATCCCCCAACATGGTCGGAACTTCCCGATCCGATATGGGATTACCTTGTTACCTTAATTTGTTTGTTTCAATCTGCAAAATAGGGATCGGCGCCGGGGGAATATAATGCTTACGTTACCGATGTCGTTGGGTAGGCTGACTCGACTTCAGCACGTAGTAAAGTATTCACTTAACGAGAACCTAAAGCATTCGCAAGTACTGTGCAAGTTAAATGACAAAATGTGTGGGTTCATAGAAAGTAGTATAAAAGCATCAGAGACGACGATCTGTCTATTCACGTTTAATTACGAGCTGCCTTACAAGAGGGCTGCTCTGAAAGCGATACTCGATAAATCTACATTTCTATGAATTTGTTTTCACTTTGTACGTTCACTGTGCAAAAGCTACTAGGAAGATGATGATGGCTGCTCTTTGCTGAGAACTAGATAAAATAAATATGAAACAAATTGAATTAAGATATTATATTTAGTAAATTATATCTTATTTTCCTTTGCAAACTATAAACATTTATTTTTTATTACAATAAATATGTTTAACAGTGATGAAGTCGATATCTGTATTCAGAGCGGCTTGAGTAGACGTTATGAATACCTATGGCATGTTGTCGGCATTATCTGCGTGTTCAGTAATGTATTCAAATATGTATCAAGCCCATCCGCACCATGTTCCCGTTGTTATTTTATTTCGCACGCGTGACGCCGCAACAAGCTTTATTTTTTCACGATATACAAGGATATTATCATACGAGTAGCAGAGAGCAGTGCACAGACTCAGCTGGAGTTCGAAGCCGCATACATCGGAATCGGCGACCCGGAGCCGGATTTGCAGTGTCTGCAAATTAAACCAGATATCCCAGTCGATTTTCTGAGCAAATATTTTCAACCTCTCCGCTACGTGAGTCGAGCGAGGCTATATTTTGAGATTAGGAGATTTTTATGACAGAAATATTGCCACGTAGTGTGTGTTTTTATATAGAGAATGCTTTAAATATTATTATCGAAAACTTTTATTTGTTTAATTTAATAATAAAGAAATTATTTTGCGTTTGCGCACGAACGTGTGTTTGCAATAAAAATGTCTGTAGTACATAGGATACTCTCCTGTCGGCGCTCGCTGTTCCAACGGATATTGATTACTTGTCTGTAAGGAATACAAATGTATCAGGGAACTGTGTCCCGGGTGCTGAGACCCATCCTTTGTACTGACTGCTAACATTAAACTTCATAGCTTCGTTTACGTTTTGTATTACGGTTTTCGTTTAAAATTATCCGAAGCTCCATTTTAATTCAAATCTCTCCTATCTTTACCTTTAATTAAATTTTATATCCAAGCACGTTCGCGAGGAAAACAATTTAGTATATCCTTTTTATGATGCGAGGAAACGTCCAGATAACTGTGGAAGCAATGAGAGCCCGCGGCGGCTAACTAACAGGTGCACGTTAGCAAGGAAAAATGAAATAACGTAAAAAGGAGATGTCAGGGGGTAGGAGGGGGGGAAACCGACGGGGTGGTTCTTTCGTAGAAAAGCCAGTTTCCTTTAGTGGAAACAGATAACGATCCACTGCCGACGACAGAATACGTAACTGCACTCACTAAGCATAGATCTACATACTAACGGTTGGCTCGCCTATCAAAGGTATCTAACACAACTGATTTCCTTTAAGACGGTAGAAAGTGCTCAGTCAGTGTTGTCGCTAGATGATATTCCGCTTCATTCAACTTATCGTGCCACTGGATGAGTAGCGCTTTTCTTTTCAATAAAGCTTTTTCTTTATCCGGTTTTGGCTTTTTTCCTTTTTGTTAGGTTACAAATTTGATAGTAATGTTTCTAATCCTTTTTACGTTAATGTAGTTATTTTTCACAATTATTTTGGAAGATAGGTAGGTATAATAAACGTAGATCATGATTGCACAATATAAGATAGATAGTAGGAAGGCTACGAAGGTGAAACGAGAGGAACATTGATTCCCAGGGGAAGGCGCCGCGTCATGCATCCGTGCCCGGCATCACGATGCATGGTTTGCTCACAATCGAACAAAAAAATAATGGCTGCAGATTTTGCAGAAAATTTTCATACAATCTCACGTCCAACCACGTCCCGAGAGAGTCGTAGGGAGTAGAGTAATAACTCTGCAACTTGACAACTTTCGTCGTATAAAATACAAAATGGTAGATATTATTTTTTCATTTAGTTCCTTTGATATGATAACTAGGCTACAAGTTAGGTACCACATGTATTTTTTGTCGTCTGTTAAGTAAGCCCAAAGACACAGTAACTCAGAAGATGTTAATATACAGTTACAACAACAGTTATAGTACAACTGCCTCCGTGGGCTGGTGGTTAGAACCATGGGTTTACGATGCGAAGGTCCGGGGTTCGATTCCCAGGAATTGATATTTGTCAATTTATCACTTTGTGAGATTTTATACAGTTTGGTTAGGACAATGCAGGCCGAATCATCTGATTGTCTGGAAGGAAAAAGATTCCGTGCTTCGGAGGGCAAGAAGAAGAACATGCAGTTGTGTTTCGGTATCTGTTATTGATTAAAATGGAAATAGTCCGCGGGTCAACCCTTCTAGAAATCGTTTACTTTTTGTAAAAATAGAAGTTTCAATGAACTCTGCTCGCAGTCGGCACAAGAAACTCTGGGGAATATTTAAACAAGTTTTCAATTCGTTCTTGTGCATTCCATAACGTTTTTTATGTCGTTCTTAGTGGAGTTTGATGTAAATGTGGTCGTTCACGAATTCTACTGCCTTGTTATGTATAGGTATTTGGTTTTGTTTGTCATTTGTACTTTGAATTACACTGGTTAACAATCTCATTCAAATTAAAGAAATAACTTCTGCAATTAGAGTATTTGGTTTTACAATTTTATTTTAGGTAGGTACAAATTGAGGTAGAAAGAGGTAAAATCTTGCACCAGTATTGGCTAGAACAGTGGCAGGGATCCTGGATCACCGAGTTCGTAGTACCTTAGTTGTGGTCTCGACAAAATTAGGTACACAGTAAATTAATTATTACTTCCATGCTGTACTGGGAGCGAGAGAAAAACATAGAATGTGCCAGCTGCATTTCCTCCCGGGCATGCTGCAAAAACCAGCTAAGGGAAGGGTTTCTGTATATTGCAATTTAGGCGATAAGCTGACAACCTGTCACTACAGAAATATACGTAAAAATCTATCGTAAATAATCTCAAAACTTTGACAGACGTGGCGGAACGATCTTTGTTTAGGTCGTTTTTGATCTGCCTACTCCATTATGCATCATTATAAAGGCGTGATATTATATGTATATTATTTATTTAACCATTTATTGTACACAGAAACCTACAAAGGATAAAATACATAAAGATCATCTCCGCTCACAACAGGCTTTGCTTATCTCTAAAAAGAGATGTCTTACAGCAGACCTAGCTATCATAATAATTTTCTTGGCTTATCCACAATCGGTACTTATAATGTAAAATTAGTACTATTTGTAACGAACTACGAAGCAATTTTAAGCAATCGCTAGCATCAATTCTACATACATACATATAATCACGCCTTTATCCCGAACGGGGTAGGCAGAGCGTAAACGACCTAAACAATGGTCGTTTCGCCACGTCTGACAAAGGTTTGAGGGTTATTTAAGATAGATTTGTAGGTATATTGCTGTAGTGACAGGTTGTCAGCCCATAGCCTAATTTACAATAAACTGAAACCCTTGGATCCCTTAGCTGGTTTTTACAGCATGCCCGGGAGGAAATGTAGCTGGCACATTCTATGTATTTCTCTCGCTCCCAGGCCAGCATGGAAGACTAGCATCAATTCTGCGGTATGCATACCACGTGACCTGCATCCAGCAGCTTGGACGCATAGCTATCAGCAATTTGCACGCACGGCACACCATACCCATAGTCAATATTTGTTTCGGTTCCGCTGAGTGGTTCGTTTTTTTATTAGATGCATGAATTGCATTAATACAAAATGAAGTAATATAATTTTAAAAAGCAATATATTGAGAACGTCTTAGTCAGACTTCTTCTTCTTAGCCAATCCACTATTCACGAATCGAACGACCCGATTAACCCTGGTGTCAGAGTTTTCAAACCGCCTAGTAGTAGCACAGCTATAAGGCCTCTGACGTGGTTTGAGTAACGACCGCGACCGGGACCGACGGCTTAACGTGCCCTCCGAAGCACGGAATCCAGTTTATTTTCGGACAATCAGGTGACTCAGCCTGCAACGTCCTTACCAAACTGGGGAAAGCCTCACAAAGTGATAAATTGACAAATATCAACGTTGTGTTCCTCCCTGGGAATCGAACCCAGGACCTTCACATCGTAAGCTTATGGCTGAGACCACTAGACCACGGCAGTCAGTTAGTTAGTTTGAGTGAACAGGTATTTTCTGGGTTAGTTGGCATTGTTTTCAACTCCATCTCTGTTGCATCTGACCTAGACAATAAAAAGAAATTTCTAGAACAACCTGAAAAGTCAGGAAATCAGCAAGCATCAACGTGAGGCCGAGCAAAGCGCGGGGCTATAATGGTCACATTACCATTCCAAGTTGATAGCGAATGGACCGGTAACAGGACAGCAATATTAGGCGGTGGCCGGGTACATTTCAGTTTCACCAACATTTTGCAGGAATTGAGCGGACAGCAACGTGATAGTGGTCACATTACCATTCCAAGTTGTTGGTAAAGTCAATGAAGATGTAGAATTTTAGGTAAAGTTGTACAACTTCAGAACTAGAGCACAAAAATAATTTTGACCCAAAGGTTCAGTTCATACATTTTAAGTTCAGCAGTATTTTAAATCTTTTAGAAGTGGTGATATAAAATAAAAATTGTCTTTTTTGTACGAAGCGAGAGCAACCCACACACGGGTGAGAATGGGTGGTAACCTGTAACCAATGAGTAGCAACCTAACCTAACCAACTAGTGAATATGCAATGTCTACTATGTGAATATTAAACCTAAACTGCCTCCGTGGTCTAGTAGTCAGAGCCATGGGCTTACGATCCGGAGGTTCTGGGTTGGTTTCCCAGGGGGGTACAAAGTTGATATTTGTCAATTTATGACTTTGTAAGGTTTTCCCCAGTTTGATTAGGACATTGCAGGTTGAATCACCTGATTGCCTGAAAATATAAAGAATTACGTGCTTCGGAGGGCACGTTAAGCCATCGGTCCCGGTCGCTGTCTTTGATAATGGTCGCTACTCAAACCATGTTAGAAACCATGAGAGAATCCACTCAATAAGTATTGAACTAGTGCAGTGTTAACCTCCATACGCGTTATTTTGACAATATCATTATCTTAACAAGTCTAATAAGATAGAGAAGAATAAGTTTATTAATATTTTTTTATTAATATTACATACATAAATATAATCACGCCTTTATCATTAATGGACTTGGTAGAGCGAAAATGACCTAACCACAGATCGTTCCGCCACGTCTTACAAAATTTTGAAGGTTATTTAAGATAGATTTGTAGGTATATTGCTGTAGTGACAGGTTGTCAGCCCATCGCCTAAATTGCAATATACTGAAACCCTCGGATCCCTTAGCTGGTTTTAACAGCATACCGGGAGGAAATGCAGCTGGCACATTCTATATTTTTCTCTCGTTTCCAGTCCAGCATGGAAGAATTGAAATTGCTGCATAATTATAGTTTAAATAATTAGAAGCTCATATAGCAAAATAATTCTACGAACGAAACTTTCTCCTAAACTAAAATAAAAACAGTAGTGCTATAAATATACTGGGTGTAAGGGACATCGTCCGAAAACTTATAGGGGTTGCTCAGTTAACGATACTGAACAACTTCCACCAAGAAATTATTGGAAGTGTAAATAAAAAATGGCTTTTCCATACAAAATGTCCACCTCAATCAGAGAAATTGTATGGAAAAGCCATCTTCTTCTCAAAGAATTTCCTGGTGGAAGTTGTTCAGTGCCGTTGACTGAGCAACCCCTATCAGTTTGTGGGACGCAGCACATTACACCCCGTAGTAACATAAGAAGTCAAATTGAACTAAAGTAACAACTTACCTATTAACTACCTATCTATGATACTAACTAATGGCATATGCCCCAATAAACTAAATTCATACATCGACGACCTCTTGGACTGTAGAGATGTGTTACGGAGCTACGAACCTACGGGACTACGTAGCAAACGACGAAATACTATTTAAAATTGTAGACATAGCTATATCAAAGAAATCCGATAGAACAATTATGGTTATCTCATTGATAACATCAAACTACTTGCCTCTCTTTTTTATAAATATAATATTGTAAATAAATCCACATACTTATAACTATTTCATTTAAAAATAAACCCCTATCAACACTAATGAAACTTCTTTCACAGATTTTTTATTTTAAATCAATGCAGAGGGTTCTGCATCAAAGAATCTAATTATGCAGTTCCTTCGATATTCTATTAAACAGTTACTCACTGGTTACTGACAAAGTGATTCAAAGAGCTTGGCTTTATAAAGCTTCTCTGCTCAATCGATACTTTCATTACTCTACTGATATTAGATTCTATCAGAATGTAGAGAAAAACAAACATAGGAAATCGAATAGTTATACGCTTATCAAAATGTTTATATTGAGCAATGCACGTGGCATGAAGCATAACCGATATTACCAAGAACGTGTGGGGAGCGCTGCGAAAAGATATATCCGCATAAAATATTCTTCGATGGACTGATAAAAAGCTGATATCCAGTGGCATGTCAAAAATAGCGCGCGAGAGAGCGGCTGGCGTCGGGCGTCCCGCGGCGCATTGTGCCCGAAATGACACGTGAAAGGCGTCGAGAGCGGCGCGCTCTGCCTTCACAAAAGGCTTACAGATGCGCGCACCAGAAGATTTTAATGAGGCAACGACTCTGTGTGATTTTATCGCGTGTGCCGTAATGAGAAATAACCAAGCGCATCCTCTTTGCCTGCACAAGTAGGGAGCTTGTATCAAAAATGTGTCGCGTGTACTTCCGCAGTGTATATTCAATTTGTTGTCAGAGAAACGCAAATAGCATATCAAAAGAAACATGCACACGAGACGTCTACGCGTTATTGATTTCCGGAACGCAAGTATATCAGACAGAAATTGCAACATAGCAAATATTTCTAGGCAGCTTTTATTCACGTATCGAGTTTTTTAGTCGGATCACCTGTCCATTTCGGTGATTGCAAGCGCCTAACAAATCCGCTTCGTTGGATAGAGTTATACAAATGCAATAAAATGAAATTAGCCCGCGAGTAAGCCGGGAAGGATATGCCGGCTAATTTCCATCAATGCAAATCACGTTGTCGACTCGTCAACCCAATTACCAAGAAGTGAATTTAAATAAAGATAAGTATCGCCCTCTTGGAGACAATGCTAATAGGAGCTGGAGGCGCGATAATAGGCTCGGGCCGGGGTCCGCGGCGCGCCACCGCACCGCCGCCGCCGCAGGGCTGCCAACTTGAACTAAGTAGAAAAGAAAAGCTAGGTAATTTACTCTAAATAATATGCACAGAATGAATGTGGTAATTATCTCCGCATTGAGGTAAGTGTTAGTCATGTTAATCTTTTAGTGAATGCGGAGATGTTTTGATCATTCTAGCTTATTACTAGGTACGACTACATTAAGACAGTAGAGTAAAAAAATATTATCTTTAATTTTTATGAGTGAGTATCATAAGAGTACATTTACGTTTTATATGTTGAGACTTATTTTTGGTGACATCAGCGCAGAGTTGGCAACACTGTCCACCGCCGCGTTCGGTAGGTGCTTTAATTAGATCTCTCGACTGGCGCCCGCCATTCGCCGTGAGCCTCCAAATGCTTGTTCAATTAGTGATCAGCCCGAGATACTTTATTATGCAAACGTCGATCCGTCCGGACCTTTAAGGGAACTTTTGTTCCTTTACAGCCTTCCTTTTAAATATGGATTTTTCCCGTTGGCATTAGATAACTGAAACTCAATTAACAACGTCATTATGGGTAACTTACGCGTGTATTTTCTCATCATGTATGTTTACGTTTAGTACAAAACATCACTAGTAAAATGTCAAAAAAAAAACATAGAATGTGCGAGCTGCATTTCCTCCCGGGCATGCTGTAAAAACCAAATGAGATTCGAGGGTTTCTTTATATTGCAATTTAGGTGATAGGCTGACAACCTTCATCACTACAGTAATATACCTACAAATCTATCTTAAATAACCCTGAAAACGTTGTCAGACGTGGCGGAACGGCCTTTTTTTAGGTCGTTTATGCTCTGACCCCCATAAGGGGTAAAGGCGTGATTATATGTACCTATGTATGTACATCCACGTATTTTTTTATTTCTGATCTAAATAGATCAGACACATTTTCCCTCAAGGTTTTCCAAACTGTATCAGAGTAGAGCAGGGCATGTGTCGGAATGTGTGGTCGTCTCTATACCGGTTGATTCCCGGTGACACGGTGGCCGGCGTCCGAGCACGGAAGCAGACGTCCCCCCTTCCCCCCCTCCGCTCTTATCGGCGGCCGGCTGTCAAACGAGCAGGAACTAAACGAACATCCCCTTCAATCTCCTCAAACTACCCAATAGAAACACCTCTAAAGATTTCTTATTTCTGCAATTTTCGACACCCCCTTATTGGAATGGCTTTGAAGGGATGTTTTAAGATTTAGTACTGTTTTCGTATCAACTTAGATATCTATCTGATAAAGGAGATAAGAACGTTTATGGTGCAACTTTTCAACAAAATACGAAAATAACAGTAATTAAAAATTAATACAAATTTCTTCCATGCTGGACTGGGAGCGATAGTAAAATATAGAATATGAATGGGCCAGCTGCATCTCCTCCCGGGCATGCTGTAAAAACCAGCTAAGGGATTTGAGGGTTTCAGTGTATTGTAACTGGCAACTTGTCACTACAGCAATATACAGTTCTACCTTAGACAATCCTCAAGGCTTGAAAGGCGTGGCGGAGCGAACTTTGTTTGGGTCCTGCCACATTGGGGATGGAGGCGTGATTGTATGTATGTAAGAATAAATACAAGAGTCAACTTGTAGTTTTCATAATTACTAGATGATTTATTCTTCTTTTTTTGACACAAAATATTAGGAACAAATTATAGAAATTATAGAATGATAAACCTTACCCCATTTATTTGTTAACTTCCACAACAAGAATATCAATCATTGAAACCAGCCCGTGACGTGGATGGCAAGACAACAAAACAAAAATACACTGTAGTTTTTCCACAATCCGTCCACTAAAAGATAATATGTTACTTTATTTCTATTTTCCGTATTCACTCAGGGTTTATGTATCTCGAATAGTCACGTCCCGGCCGGCGGAGGGCGAGCATACAAATAAGTGAAAGTCCGAAACCGCCCGAACACCCGCTGCCGTGTTCTTTATCTGCGGATCTCTTAAGAATTTGATCGTATACGAGAATATTACGATCGACATCTGTGACAAGGGACGTATAAACTTAAATATTTGGCTATATTTCTGCGTGCAGTGCGAACCCTCTGGTTGACCCGTAAGGAGATTGTGAGTCAAGTTAAAGCGTATGCAGCCGTGCGTTTGTCATAAAGATTTAAAACTCCGTGTGGGGTGACTTATTGAACACGAGTTTTCCCGTAGAAATGAAGGTTTTCCCGCGGTGAAAGTAGCCTATGTCATATTTCAAGATTTAAATGTAAGTATGCTAAGTCTTACCTATCTTAATCCATCCAGCGATTTTAGAATCACTTCTTCTTCTTCTTAGCGAGTGGATTGTCGAGCCGAACGACTCGATGAACCCTGGTATCAGAGTTTTCAAACCGCCTAGTATTTTGGCCTCTGAATAACAAAAATACAAACTTTTGCATTTATAATAATTATAGTAGGATTAGCGGACTTATGCTTTTTCATAAACTAAGTTATGGGTTTCGTAATAAAAGAAAACGTTGCCAATGCCTTTTGCATTTGGACAGTGTCCAGTGACCTTTTTTATGGCGAGTGAAAAACACATAACTCTGTTAGCGCGAACTGTACGGATAGGAAAAACAGGTTACCGTGATACCAGCACATGCTAATTGATTAGTTTCAGTTCCCACTGCTGCAAAGAAAAAAGAACTCAAACAGTAGCCGCTAGATTCAAAAGGTTTTGCTGGATATTTCTCAATAAAATTGTTTCAGTTTAAAAAACTCAAAAACTTCAGTATCCTATATAATTTTATAGGTAGGTTAGACGGCACCTCATCGGAAGGGTGGAAAGCTGGATGATACATTATTTGTCAAAATCCTGTCACCAGTATTATAACGAGGCGTTTGTGTAGCCATAATCAATTTGCTAGATTGGGCGGCTGTCAATTTGCGGGCTCGTCGGGAGTCGAACCCGGGCCGCCGCCGCCGCTGCCGCCGACTGATGACTTCCGAGTGACCGCCTCGCATTTGCATAAGGGCCAGCTTTAATACGAGATTATTCTCGAGTTAGGCCCTCCCGAACAGTCCCATTCATTATTAGTTTTGGAATATTTAGTGAGCCCAAACCCTGGACGCAATTATTAGAATTGCCACTCGTATTTGACATGATTGCCGGCGGATTGCGTTTAAATCAAGTTGTTTTAATCATTTTGATTGAAATCAAACAATTTATAGATTTACGTGCAAAATTCGAAGTAAAGTAATTTTAATAACATACAGAGACGTTTCAAACTGATTTACTTTGTAGACTGAGTAACTAAGTCTCAGTCTAAACTAAAACTAAGTCCAGACGTCTAATTTCACTAACGTCATTACATCAAGATATCCCCGGCTACGGCCGAGCTACGCCGTAGCTCCGTAGCAGACCGGACTTAGGGACGGAAACATCAATACATACAAGATATTACAAGTGTACGGTTGTGGTACGGTAGATTGCGTTCGGAGGCACACAGGCACATACTGTGGGACTGTAGCGGTGTAGCGTCTTGCTTCGGCGACAAAGGGATTACCCCCCGTCGCGTCTGTGGTTTCTTAATTAACCCCTAAATACCCTTGCAAGCGGCGTCGTACGGTGTGTAAGATTATTGCCGACGGTGCCTCTGTTCATTTTAATTTACGGTATTATTGAAACAAATAGAACGGCTTTGCTCATCATCAGCTACATCGACTTCTTAAACAAGTAGGGTTGCTCGTGTTTGAATGTAATTATGAAGATTACACTTTATAACTGTCTTTAAAAGGATGTTGTAGCTATATGTCTACAAGTACGATCACTTTTAACTGCATGTTCATAAACTGTTTAGTACTGGAAACCACGGTTGCGGTTTTGTATAAACTGGGGCCAATTAGCGGATTAACTGTGCGGTTAGCCTAGCTTGTTTTTAAAAAACAAACTTTATGTTGTAAAATCGCTATTGGTGTAGCTCTAACTTTACTAAAGCTTTGAGTAGATTTATCTTCTTGCACTCCTTTGAAAACGATTCGTAGTTCTTTTCAGTTGAAAATTTATATAAATCGAAATAACATTTAGTTGCTGAATCAATAGATAGAGAATCGCAGAGGCAGCTAATAGGGTGCGTTATAGAAGGTAATGAGCGATTTACATGAGTGGAGTCAGGAGCAACGGGGCAGAAACCGTGTCCCCCTCCCCCCGGCCCGCCGCCCCCGCGCCCCCGCGCCCCTGCTTACCGCTAATGCGATCAGGTGGGCAAACACACAACCGCCAGCTTTCATCTTCACTCAGGTATCGAAGTACCCAAGTACGGATCTTAACGTATTATCGGACGAGTGTGTGCGTAAACCTTTTGTGATTCCGAGAATTTGAGATTTGATGAAATTTATTGACATGCATACATAAATCATGAACAGAACACAGCGTCAGCGGCTAAATAAAAGCCGTTTTGGCCACATGACTCACCTTTATCTTATAGTCAAACAAAAATAACCTGCAAAAACTTACATACATACATAAATCACGCCTTTATCCCTTACGGGGTAGGCAGAGCGTTTAACGACTCGTAAAAGGCGCTTTCGCAACGTTTGACGAAAAATTGAGGGCAGTTTTAGATTGTAATATGTATTGCTATAGTGACAGGTTGTCAGCCCATCGCCTAAATTACAATACAGTGTAACCCTCGAGTCCCTTTTGCTGACTTCAACAGCATGCCCGGGAGAAAGGGCAGCTGGAACATTCTATGTTTTTCTATCTCTCCCAGTCCAGCATGGAAGTGAATGGCAAAAACTTAACTCTAAAACTGTCTGTCTGTACATTGAGAAACACACTTGTTGACTCGTATTTATTGTCCCAATACAATGTTCAATAAATTCATCGATGTCAGTTTGAACGAGACTGTGATACGTAAACACGGGGAGCCGGCGAACTAACGCCACTGAGCAAGTTTATTCACCAAACACGGCGTGTGCGCGCCGCCCCGCCGCCCGCGCTCCGCACCGCCGCCGCCCGCGCTCCGCACCGCCGCCGCCCGCGCCTGCAGAACAACTCCGGCAAGAGATAGTCTCCGCAGACTCCTTTCACAAATGTTTACTCGCACGACCCCACTCCACTCGCCTTTTTCCAAACCTCTTTCTTTATTCATACCATTAGAGAATTCACGCCATCTGATACTCATTCTCCGTTCATTGCCTTCACATAAAACTAAGAACCCACGAGGAAAACAAAGAGCGCCAATTTGGCAAGTCGAAGACAAACGCATTTAAAATGGGCAGAGCAGAGCAGGAGCCATCTATCTCGGAGCTTGATAAACGACGACATTATTCCTTATCGCCCACTCAATTTGTTTAAAAGCGTTCTGCTTTGATAATTTGAGAATTACAAATCGTATCCTCTGACACAAAAATGTTCTCATAACTGCAGAGTCTTGCCAGCTCTTTGATAACAGGGAGATCGTTCCAATTTATCTTAATTTATATCTTTGGGATACCCCGTTCCAACCGAACAACGCGAGGGATGTAATAGACTTCAACACAGGAGGATTTATGATAGTGAAATAAATGTTGACCTTCTTTTCACTGAGGTATTTGTTTTGTTACAGTAACGGAGGAGCCCGAGTTCACCGATGTGATTCAGAACATGACAGTGCCGGCCGGGCGCAGCGTGCGACTCGCCTGCTCCGTCAAGAACCTCGGTTCATACAAAGTAAGTAATATCTCTGTAACAAAATCTCATAAAAATGTCTTCCGAAACCTGCGTACTCCGAAAATGCCAGCACCAAACATAAAGCTACACGTGTTGAGGGTGAAATTCACTACCCTGCGCTCTTGCACGAAAACAGAGCATTTTATCTTCAAATAAGACACGAAATCACGACTCCGGAGGAGCACCACTTACGAAGGAGACGCCTACTGTAGTGGGGACGACGACAATATGCGTGGAGCGGCGAAAGGAAACATAAAATAAGAAGCATTTTATCATTTGATTTAGAACGTGCCGTCGTAATAAAGTGTCCATATAAATGGAGGAGGATATGATTTACAACCCCGCTCCGAGTTTGCACCTCTTTTCCAGCTTAGAAGGTTTAAAAACTAAAATAATGCTATACATTGAAAAATCAGCCCTAAGTCGATTTCACAGATTCCCTTTTTCTTTGGTTACTGTTAACATTATTTATTCGTGTTGTCGTAGAGAAATAGTGATTGGAATTTTAAACATAGCGTGAACATAGCCCACATTTCTTATCTGTTTAGACGTAACTTTTATTTTTGTTATATTCACTACATATTTGTTGTTAGGAAAATTAGATACTTTGACCTCTTTCTCCTTGAAAGGTGACTTTGTATTAAAAATGTCTGCAAAGTATTCACATTAGTCAGCGTCGTATAACTTCTAGTCTACTATTGAAGTTACGTTTCCATAATAAGATATGATCAGGAGTTGGCCGTAATTACTATTCCAATTTGGTTATCCAATTTGGTAGAGTAAGAGTAGAGATAAAAACTATAAGTATAGATAGGTTTAGAACTTGTTTTATTCTTTAGTATTGTATGATCAACGAATAGTCCAAACAACGCTTAACTATGTACGAAATTATCTGTATTGATCAATTTCAGATACCTATAGAGGTGGTACAGGGTAATTCTCCTTGACGGAAATGATTAGACTTAATTTATTATCACTATTACGTAAAAACAGTTTCTTTTTACCAGTAAAAATAAATGACTCACATCCAAAAAGCTATATATTATTCACATTTAAAAGCTTGTAGCTGTACAATTATTCTATTTTAATGTTTTATCGCGGAACAACTCGTGAAATTTTCGTCAATCAGGAGAACTGCCCTGCAGCGATCTCACTAAGATACAAACTTTATGTTTTTAGATATCCTATAGTTCATATCATTCAAACATAAGGATAGGTAGCTAGTAAATCGCCATTTACTACAAATAGGTACAGTCAGCAAAGGTGATTGCTGTACAGGGCCACACGAAACTGATTAAAACAATAGTTTTTTGTTACCCTCGTTCTATTACATATTATTATCTAATTGTGGAAGGCAAGTTGACTACAACTGAGTCCCTTGCCTTATGTCATTTTTTTTTAGTGTCATTCCTTTAACATGCTTCATGTTTAATTATGTTATGGCAATTGTAATGAATGTTTGTAATAAATAAATAATAAACAATAATAATAATAAACAAATTCTTATTTTTTCTTAAATTCTTTCCGGAATTTCTTGAAGATTTTAATAAATTTTCGCTTTTTTAATTGTTCTAATATACGGATTCTCATAACCTTGTGAAATATCTAAATCCGATTCGAGCGGCCCTGCACATATGTTTCCTTTGCTGACTGTACATACGGGAGTAGCCAGTAGAGTATCAGTCGGCGTAACCGGACGGCTGCAACGATCAGCCGCAAGGTGACTGCGCTTCAGCCACAAGTTTTATGTACTTGTGACTTGTACTGGTGCTAAACAAATGTTTTATCTATCTATACAAGTCTACTTCGTCTTGTTCTCTCGAGAATGTTATTGGTTAAATAGAAATTTGAATATATGAGAAAGAGAGAAGAAAGATTTTTTTAAACAACTCTTTTGAAGATATCTATACTAATTATAATTTTATCAATAACATAAATTAGGTGATCAGTAACAATGGTCGACATTATATAGCTATTACACTTTGTATTTAACTCATACATATAATCACGCCTTTATCCCTAATGGGGTAGGCAGAGCGTAAATTTAACTCAAGATAAAAAAAACGTATTTTATTAAATTTACTTGCCTGGAGCTGTCTTCCAGCGCAATAAAAGCCGCGATAGTGTTTTGTTACTTGTGAAATAAAGGCTTAGCGGAGGAAGCCATCACGGTTGCCCTGTATTGACAACAAGAGCGGATTTTCCCAAAAGCCTCGCCTGTGCCATTAGTTTCCCGCATCGGTTAAAAAGATTTGCCTCCTTGGCGGTCTTTCTACAGAATTATTGATTCTAGTGAAATATTACGACACGAAACTTTCATCCATTTTTGTTTTACTTGCGTTGAAAAATAAACACTTTATTTTTGGAAAACGTCGTATATTATAGCAAAATCAATTTAGATGCAGGTGAAACTGAAACCACGTTGTGTAGTTGTGTATAGTATTATATTATCTGTGGTTTTGTATACTTTAGAGACCATCTTAAGTATGTATGTACCTATTTTTGTATGTAAGCTCTTTATTGTACCTTAAAAATCTTAAAACTAAAATACAAGAATATTAAAAAAATAGTGGCACAAAGGCGGACTTATCCCGTTAAGGGATCTCTTCCAGTCAACCTTTGATAAACCCAGATAAGACAATTATGCTTGCAGAACTAAGATAGGTACTTGAAACGATTATATAACGTGACATAGACAAAATAATATACTTAACAACTAAAATTTGAAGTATTCGTGGTTGTAATAGTTCGTTACCGTAAAAGCCATATTACGAGTAATGTATATGTCACACTCGTTTTATTTGACCTTTTCGGCAAATTCTGCATACGGCGTTAAAACGGAAACATACAATAGTCGACTGTTATAAAGATAGGAGCACAAAGTTATTCCTGAATCTCGATAAATTCGCAACTGTTTATTGGTCAGGCGGGCAGCAGGCAGAGGGTAGTAACCGGCACAGTAACGCGTTCCTACACACGGCGAGCCTCCATCGGCATGAAATGTCAGATAGTCGCCGGCAGCACGTATGCGGCTTTGCAATAACATGCCACAACGAGTCGCAGCAATGTTGCACTCGCGCCGCATGCGACCAGCCAACGGCTGTTCAAATTCTGGCATATTTCTCGTGTCCGCACGATACCGCTATTGCCAAACTGTGCCCAAGGTAACGGAAACAGAGTCCTCTCTGCAACAGTCTACGGACGGAACGCAAACAATTACCGAATGAGCTGCACTGATGCACTAATTGAAATTTTTCGAGTAATTTGTTTGTTATTGCTGATACTGCCAATCATTATCTTATCTGCCTGCGATAATATCTGTTATTGCAGGCTGATTAAGATAATTACGCAATTTGCATTATACAAGTTACCGAAATTAGCTTTAAATTATACGCAGATCACGATCATCACGTCCACCGAAACCCATTTTTATTCAACGTCCGTAGCGCGATGCTACGTTCCGTAGCCGGAAGCTACGATATTGCCTACAAAAAACGCATTATGATCCAGGTATCGCGCTAATTACCCGCGCCTACATATGTTGCTGAAATCGAGTCGAATTTTCACAAGCGAAATGTTGGCATTACTAACGTCGAAAGTAACTTATTGGCCGAAGATTCGCGGAAAGTTGGAGAGCCCTCACAAATCCGGCAGCGAAGAGATCTCTAAGTGGGCTTTTAGTGGGAGTGAGCTAAGCCGTCTTGCGCACGGTTGCCGCGAGTCGCTCATTTCACCCGCTACGAGTATTGCATTAGTACGTCACCACTGTTACCATTCGTGTTTGCTTTGTCAGTTATTTTATTTACTTGACATTAGGAGTTTAAAAAAAAAATTCGTTTCAATATAGTAAAAAATATATTTTTTAGAGTGTACGTACCTACTGTTGTAATTACAGTTTCTTTATAAGTATCTCACCATATTCGAGTATAAAGTTACCTCCGTCTCATATGATACATAACTAGGTAGGATGAAATATCTACTACTAAAAGTAAGTATCTGTAGAGTAGCTTATTCCATCGCTGTAAGAGGCAGAGTTATTCTTAGTCGTTCGTTTACTAAACCTTTATACAGAGCTAAACTTGCTCCGTAGACGCGTTGAAAACTTGGAATTTCTCTCCTGGATTTTACTCAAGTTAGTCCGAATGTTCTTACATCCTGTTTGTTTAATATCACCAACCTTGCTTTGTTTTCGCATTTCCTTTCTTCTAGCTACTTATTTTGTTTACTACAGTTTAGTGAATAAATCACAGCTAGGGGACATCCCGAACAAAGCAAGAAAATGCGATATTGTCTCCTGCTCTAGCGACATTCCGCTCTATGTTCTATTTAATTTAACAGACAAACCATTACTAGAGGCTTACAGATATCAGGTAATGTCGATAGACGTCAAATTGAACCCCTAAACACTTTGAGTTATTAACCTAATCATCCAAGTTTACTTTGTAAGCAAATTAAGATAAGTGCGGGGCGTAAATCTGGTGAAGGTTCCATAATTAAATCTGTCGTAATAATATTATACACGTCTAGGAATCATCTCCTGCGGCGTCGAGCGGGGACTGCGAGGCAGGCGGGGTGCGGGCGGGGTTCGTCGTTAAAGAGGTTCGGAGCAATGCGCGGTGCTCTTACACAGAATGGCTAAACTTCCCAACGAGTCCATTATAAATCAAACGACGCCTCCCGGCCATGTCCTGAGGGACGAACGTCTCCCGCCGAGCCTCAAAACTTCAACTTTGCCTCCTTAATGCCTCAACAATTAAGATAAAAAGAAAGAAGGGCCTAAATTAAAGGTGGTTAAGAGATAACGAGTTAATAGGCCCCTTTAACTTTGCCAGTGAAACGTTGAAACGCGTGTTTTTAAAGATTAAAGCGAGCGTTTTGAGTTATTACTAACAGTTATCTGTGTTTAAGTAGACAGACTGGAAGCTAATATTGCATATTCCATTCCTGAGAAGATGGCGAGCGCCGCAAAGTGACTACTCCTCTAACTCGTTTAGGATCCGCAGACGAATGGAATTAGTTACCGCTGCGGCTATTGCGAATATTGCATCGCATCCGTCAGCCTCATTTACTACATTACAGTCTGCTGGTTGTGATGTGTAGGGTTACCTCCAATGTGTATAAAATCCCTGATGATGCTATAAGTTAGCGAAACAAGTAGGATTAAATTATAAAGTGAAACAAGTACAAGTGTTTGAATAACAACATTTTAAATATACTAAGTGCCGACAATCTCAAGTATAAATTGTTACCTCCAATCGTTGCGTGAAATATCTTGTTGCAAAAATATCTTGATAGAGCTAACGTCATGTAGTTTTGTAAAAGTAAAAGTATTAAATATAGATTTGGCAACAACAGATACCGAATCTTGTACCAAAAATTTCATTATTTATTTTTTTACTGGCCTACAGCTTTTTATATAATATCTAGGTATGTACCAACTCTCAAAAAGATTTAATTTAACATTTCATTCATCTCCCGATTTCCCTCAGAAATAACTTGAATTCCGAAGAAGTTGGTTGTTACAAAATATTTGAAACCGGCCGCGACCCGGAAACGTTATACCGAGTTGGTGAAGTTCAACACTCAGCGCTTATCTCGACCGCTAATAAAATTTTGATTCGTCTTTAATTTTATCTTAATTGTTCGAAGAGTAAAGGAGAAGTTTGAGGGATATCCTTTTGTATTACGGTTGTGAGATGGTAGATTTGTGGGGGTTATGATATCCTCTATATTTCTTCCATGCTGGACTGGAAGCGAGAGAAAAACATAGATTGTCCCAGCTGCATTTCCTCCCGGGCATGCTGTAAAAACCAGCTAAGGGATCCGAGGGTTTCTGTATATTGCAATTTAGGCGATGGGCTGACAACCTGTCACTACACCAATATACTTGAAATCTATCTTAAATAACCCTCAAAACTTTGTCAGACGTGACGGAACGACCTTTGTTTAGGTCGTTTGCGCTTTGCCTACCCCATTAGGGATAAAAGCGTGATTATATGTATGTATATATAAATCGGTTAGGCAGAGCCTCAACGCCTCAAACAAAGGTCGTTCTGCCACGTTTAATAGGTTTTGTGGGTTGTTTAAGATAGATCTGTATATTGATGTAGTGACAGGTTGTCAAAATACAATATACCGAAACACTTGAATTCCTTAGCTGGTTTTTACAGAATGCCCGGGAGGAGATGCAGCTGGCACATTAAACGTTTTCCCAGTCCAGCATGGAAGATGAGGGTTATGATATCGTTCAAGCGGTGGCGGTGGCGGGTGGTACAGCGGTGGCGTTGGCGGTGGCGGGTGATACAGCGGTGGTGGCGCCGGCGGTCCCGGGCTCTAGTAATTCAATCAGTGCTGCAGACGGACACACCGGCGTGATTAGATTAGACGCCGGCCACAATTACGCAGATCAGATTTACATCCGCCGCTCTCCCCGCCGCCGCCGCCGTCGTCGTCGCGCCTCACTAACCTCCTCCAGTAACTCCTTTAAACCAACTGCTTTTCATAAACTGACTAGTTCACTTCATATATTTTCTTAGTATATCAATTATTTTTTATAAAATATCGGGGTGTCTTGAACATCATACACCAGAAACACGAACAAAATATACCTAGACCCAGTACAGATAGATAGATTTGAGGAAATGCGCAGCCCTGCCAGTTATGCTTGGCGGATCGTTATATTGCGCCTAACAGTTTATGTTTACTTGTATGAATAATAATTATTTTCTTGATTATTATCTAAATTTTAATTCCAGAACTCTCTATACTGTAGGTACTTCATTTAGAGATAGGTCAAGAGATAAGAGATATAGCCGCCTAATTAGAGTTTTGTGTGACACCAATTTCACGTAAATCACTTGAAGTATTAAGCCTTGTTTAATATCTCCGAAGCCCCAGGTTACGCCGACAAGTCAGGTCGCGTCATTAGAGGGGTTACCGTCCCATTGCATAATAAAATGGCCAAAGTTTCCTCAAGTCCATTATAAATTAGACAGGCCGAGAGAGCCGCATCACTTAAGATAGGTAAGATGTGACCCGGCACGAGTTTCAGCTCCCAAACTTCCCTCTATATTGCTTCCACAATCTTGATAAAAAGAACTACCCATGATTCAAACTTAAAGCCGGATTAAGAGGCGGAGTATGCACGTCGAACTTTTAGTCTAGACCCCCTTCTAACTCCGGTAATTTTTAGTGTAATAAGTTAATAATGAAGCTAACTTTTAAGTTCAAGGCGAGTACTTTAGTTATACTTGGATGCAACTTGCAACAATTTACGATGTACTAACACTCAGTAAAGCTTTCTTTTATAACAGCAGGGTAAGTAAAGTTCAACGCCTGCAAAATTCCTTTAGTGTTTGTTTCGAGGAGATTAAACGATACCAAACCGAGATTAAAAGTGTCGAGATTGCTGGAGGTGTAACAATCCCTGCGAAATGCATTTTAAGCGGTTAATGCCGTGGAAATTGGTGCGAAGCGGGGCGACACGACACGGGTAAGGGGGGGGGGGGGGGAGCAATTACACAGATGTTGCGAGTGTTCTGCCGCTTTCCGGCGCGTGTAGAGGGCGACACCGACGTAAACGTTCAAGTTCAACTATTTATGCTTTACAAACTGTTTACACGGCTCTTTGTTTCTATGTTACTGTGTGAACTAGAGTTACCATGGAACAGATCAGACACAATTTATTTTACTTCAAAGATCTTTTATAAACATCTGTCATGAATATTAAGATTATCATACCACATTACTATACTTCCATGCTGGACTGGGAGCGAGGGAAAAACATAGAATGTGCCAGTTGCATTTCTTCCTGGGCATGCTGTAAAAACAAGCTAAGGGATCCCAGGGTTTCTGTATATAACAATTTGGGCGATAGGCTTACAACCTGTCACTACAGCAATATACCTGCAAATCTATCTTGAACGACCCTCAAAAATTTGTCAGACGTGGCGGAGCGACCTTTGTTTTGGTCGTTTACGCTCTGCCTACCCCATTAGGGATAAAGGCGTGATTATATGTATGTATGTATGTAAATTACATTTCCTTGGTAGATCAGTTCCTTAGAATTCACATCCAACTAATTTCAAAATATCTCCGAAATTATTTGTTCATTCAATGGCCACAAAAAGTAAATAACGTACCCACATCGATCGTCTTAAAAATACAATATTGGAGAGTAGCAACGTTTTCTTTAATTTCCGTTACGTCACTCGTCAAATTGGGAGAGCGATTCGCATTATTGAACCTCTCTCCGCACCCTACGCTACCTCAGTCAGTAAACATAAAAAAAAAAAGTTCAATTGTAAAGACGACGAAATATTAAACAGATCTATTTAATCTAGGGTATCTAGCAAGATTAGATGTGGTCGATTACATGTATAAATGACAACTTTTTCTTCAAATATAATTTAAGCCAAATTAGATTTGAAAGATCTAGAGACCCAAACCTGAAATCCTCTGATAATTAGACTTTTCGGCCAAGATTTAAAAAATATATTAGTCTTTTCAGCGGTGGATTCCAATATCAGCACAGAATAAATTTTATGAACTGTGCTCCACTTTAAAAGATTATCTTTTTTCAGGTAGCGTGGATGCATTTCGAGCAATCTGCCATACTGACAGTGCACAACCACGTGATCACGCGCAACCCTCGTGTCAGCGTGACCCACGACAAGCATCGGACGTGGATTCTGCACATTTCTGACGTCAGAGAGGAGGACCGCGGCCGGTACATGTGCCAGATCAACACCGTCACTGCTAAGACGCAGTTTGGATACCTGCACGTTGTTGGTAAGATTACGATTAGAAAGGACAGCATTACACGTGGTTCCTGCACATCTCTGACGTCAGAGAGATACCTGCACGTTGCTGGTAAGACCACGATAAGAAAGGACAGTATCAATTGACAAGCTTCGCACGTGGTTCCTGCACATCTCTGGCGTCAGGGAGGTACCTGCTCGTTGTTGGTAAAATCACGATAAGAAAGGACAGTATCATTTCATCAGATGGGCAGAAGATTTTGTTTTCTACAAAATACCTAATAACAACTACGGCGTTGTCAGCAGTTTGAATACCTGCATTGCACTATCAATAAATATGGTCACACATTCCGCACGTGGTTTCACACAAGGAGACCGGTAAATAGGTCAAATTTACAACCTACACATAGAGCAGTGGATAAACAAAACTGCGTTCCAACAACACGTCGGTGTCTGTGAGGATATACAAAGAAATCGTGCCGTGAATGCAGGATCGGCGATTCGTTCTATAAAGTGAGCTTACCGTTTGTTTACAGTGCCGCCGACGATCGACGACTCGCTGAGCTCCAGCGACGTGATCGTCCGCGAGGGTGCCAACGTCACGCTGACGTGCCGCGCTAATGGCTCCCCTAAGCCCACCATCAAGTGGAAACGGGACGACAACTCCAAAATATCCATCAGCAAAGGACATGTCGGTAAGACGCCTAGTGACATGACAGAAAAAGTTAATTGGTTTTAACGCGACGACGGTTCCTCCGGACCCTAAAAAATAGCGCTTCACTGATATTTGATTTGCAATGTTTTTTGCAGTATCCGAGTGGGAGGGCGAAGTGTTAGAGATGGCGAGGATTTCTAGGCTGGATATGGGAGCATACTTGTGTATAGCCAGTAACGGAGTACCACCTACAGTATCTAAGAGAGTGAAAGTTAGCGTCGACTGTAAGTTCCACAAACAATTCTTAACATCACATATTGACACACGATCAATCAAAAACTAAAACTTCTATTATAATTTTCAGTTCCACCGATGTTATGGATTCCTCACCAGCTAGTAGGAGCTCCACTCTACTACAATGTGACGCTAGAATGTTTCACTGAAGCTCATCCGACTTCCCTCAACTACTGGACAAGGGACGACGGTCATATGATACATGAGAGTTCCAAGTATCACATGGAGAATACAGTTGGGATTCCAGCATACAAAACACACATGAGGCTGCTGATCAGGCATATCGTCACTGAAGATTATGGCACGTACAAATGCGTTGCCAAGAATCCGAGAGGGGAATCTGATGGGACAATTAGATTGTACAGTAAGTGTCTGAATAATATAAAATTATATTAAATTTAATACTTTGATTATTAATGTGTGTTTATTTATTCGTAGCTTCTTCGCCGCCAACCACAACGCCAGATCCCCGTGCGCTGACCGTCCCGCCGCCGTCGCGACCCCCGCGCCGCGACACACCGCACGTAGATAAAGGTAAATATTTACAAACGGACCACATAAACAAACAAAAATACAAGTTTCATTTTCTATTTACATCATTCCACTCAATACAAACGATAGAACATTCGTAAACCACCCATCATGAGCTATGCATAATTAATTTTAATATAACATCAAAAATAAACAAGCCGACGAGTGTTTCAGTAATTTTTTATATTGGTTTCTATAAATAAATCGAAACAGCATTTTTACGTCGATGATTCCGTTTATTAAGAGATAATGGTACCTTTATGGGCCGTATCTGTGCGATCGCTCAACTTGTTTCATTGTTTGTTGCTGTTTCAGTTATTATTAGTGGTCGTTATATTTGTTTATAGATCGTAAACCTGTTACGACGATCTGGTTGTCGCCAGTCGGTAGTTTGTTAACTGGCTTCGAATGTTACGGCCGTCATAAAATGTAAACAAATCGTTTATAAACAAACGTTTTATGAAGTGCACCAAAATGTATGGCTTCATAAAAGCTGAAAAAGAGTTACAATTTAACAGCTGATACGCTATAACTAACTACTTTGGTTTTCAATTTAAGTTTTGAAGCGCTTGATACTAAAATATTGGTGTTATATTACTAGCATGTATGGTCGGGTAAAGTCATAAGTTGTTGGGGCGCGTCATTACTCGGCGATATTGGCAAGTTGGGCGTTTTCCCGGACATGTTGCCGCCTCGCCGCCCGCCGCCACGCTGGACACTAACAACATCTTGCGCGACAACCTATTACCCACAAGTGCTACTTCGCCTGATTTCCTTCATTATCTTGTGCAAGCATATTGCCTTTATAGCTATTCTAATATAAGTACTTTTAGTTTTTGGACAAAACGCAAAAGAAATATTAAAACGATTTCAATAAACTTAGAAAAATATCGTTTTAAAATGTACTTGTGAACTTGAAAAATCCATTTAGGCGTCGCGACGCGGCATAACTTTCGCAGCTGGTTGTTTTTGCGCGCGGCGGTGGCGGTGGCGGCGGTGGCGGTGTAGCGGCGCGACATCAGCCCGCGCTGGTGTTTTATTTTTTGCGCCCATTACGAATTTACGACCGGCCCGGCCACTCGACAATATTGCGCAACTTTTCAATAACCGCCCCTTTCCCCGTCCTGGCCCATATTGAATCCTTTGCCCGATGAGTTCCATTATCGTGGAAAAATCTTTATTTTCTCATTTTGCCTTGGTTACTTTCGCATTAGGCATGTGGGTACTGTTGTATTGTAATTGTGTGTGTTGTTAATCCAGGCACGAAGTACCAATCGACCCTGAACGAGATCGATAAGGGCAAACAGAAGACGGACGAGGGTGGTGGGAAGACGCACCTCAACTGGGTGGGAGGAGCTTCCCAGGTTACAGGTACCTACTGTAGCTTCTGTTAATCGCATTAACGGTTCCGTAGTCGACTAGACACCCTAATCATATCCCCTTTCTTAATAAAAGGAGGACACAGATAATTTTTCCCTTTTTTCATCTACTTTCTATCTATTCTATATAGGTATACCGGAAGCTCTCAGAGCTAAGCCGTATATATAATTCTGACTCATGAAATTTGCTTTAAAGATGGCGTTTTACAATAAAAAATATCTTGAATAGCTTTAAATATGCAAACATTAGTGCAACCTTTAATACTTAAACATGTTACTTTTAAAATCCTACTCCCATAAATTTGACATCAAATGTGAACATGTGCATTAAAATATGTTTTCTTGTGCAGGTGATGCTGATTGGAGGAGAAGCAATTTAGGCGTTTTAGTTTTATTAATTATCACCTTTTATTTCTAGACATTAATCGTGAAATTCATCCAAATGCACTGTCCATTGTACGTACTTTAATTCGTAAAATTATTGAAGAGTCGCACCTTAGCACAAAAGATGTACCATGCAACATATTAGAGGCGTTCTTGTCATATCAGTTTGAGGTAGTTTTATGCAAAAAAAATATTTGTTTTAATATGCTAGACAAAATGAAAATCTACTATCACACCGTTTTAATATTGCCTCTCCTTAGTTTACCCTAAAAAACGAAAAAATAAAATCAATCGAGTAAAAAAAATATATGTAAGTAAGTTATTATGATTATATGTCCTCGGAAACAGGTACTTTAGAATATATTAATTGAATAATTAGTAGAACCATATATTCGTAATTACCATAGATAAATAGATTTTATGTTTCAAAATCGTAAACAAAATATTTTATGTATAAACGTTGTTGTTATTTATATAATGAATTATATAATAACTATTATAATGATATACAACAGTTCCTTGGCGTAAATGTACTCACGCTTAGCAGATATTTGTTTGTTGGTTTCATACCAAACGTAAGGAAATATTCATTTAATGAAATCAACTCTTAAAACCTCTAGTGAAGTCAAACGAAGATCTGCTAAATCGTGAATTTAAAAATCATTGCACACGTATTTAAATAATATAAGGTGCACTAATTATCATAATAGTATACTTAGGCCTTTAATACAGTAATTTACGGCCGAGTACCTAATATTGGTTAGCCAAGGTTTTATCAACAAGGCCATAAATTGCTGTTTCGGCCGCGACTTGTATAGGACTTTTCTCTTGTTTGTAAGGAAATAATTATAAAAATGTAATCATTCGAATGAGTATCTACAATTGTAAATGCCACAAAGTTAATTGCAGTACACCTTCTAGTATTGTGAACCAGTAATTGCTATCCGTGTGTAGTGCTCCTACTTTAAAAATCTAACTATTTATAAAATTTCCTTTCGACAATAAGATTCTATCAATAGAAACAGTATGTAAAAAAGCCTTCCAAATAAATTGTTTTGTTTGTATGACGTTATTTCCGAGCAAGTGAGAGAAAAAGTTATTTTAACATAGAGTAAGACTGAGAATAGATAAATCTTTAGAGAATTACTTATGTTACTTTGTGTGCTTCAGTAAACCTCATGTCCGCTGTGATAAACTAATCATGGAATAACGTAATTTCCGATATTTTAAAGTGGCATATATCTCAAAGCTTGTGTTTTAAAACAGAATTCTTATCTTTGGATTATTTAATTCCGTAGATGTTTGACTTCAGTGTATCGTGTCTATATTTTATTAGAACCCAAATTTCTTCTGTCAATTAAATTATATACTTAAAGTAATGTATGTAAATGTTACCGTTAAAACATGTTGCCAAATTGCTAAATATAAGGTGAATGCTAAATAGATAGGCATTTGTAAATATATCAATTAAGCCAAGCAATGGAGTGTCTTTTTAATAAACAGAGTGTATTGATTGTTGTACGTTCATTGTATGAGGTGCGAATGAGTGTAACACACCCCACGTCGCTTCACCTAACGATCAGAATGAGTAGATTATGTATTAAATAAAGCTTGTTTTGAAAACTGATATTTTAGTACAAACATCCGAATCCTCTTAACCAGCTCAAAGCCTCCAGTTGTCAGTTTGATTATTCTTCAAGTTTGTGAAGTCCAAAAGTTTCATCAAAGACCAAAACTGATCAGCAAATTTTTCCACAGTCGCGCTCGGCAAAATAATTTATGTGGGGAAAAGTTTGTATCCGTCATATTTTGATCGGACGAAATGCTTGCAAACAATCTGCGGCAAATCTTTGAAGATTAGGAAGGCTTTGAGGCGCCGAAAAGGCTCCAACTATGTATGGCCGCTCGCCAACTCTGGTAAGCCAATCTAACTTCTTTTAAATGTGTTTTTGATGTAAAAAACATATAACAGTACGCATCGGCCTGGATCGCAAATCTCTGAATGAATTAGCTTTTGATTTATAAAGTTGGTAAGACTTACAGGATTTAGTAAAGCCTCGCATAATTAAAGTCCCTCTGCTCTAACAATAACTGCATAAAAAAATCTAAACTACACCCGTATATTATACTGATCAGTGATCACCCAACAGAGGCTAGTTGCCTTTCAGTTCTTAGCATAACTACACTTTCAAAGATCTTGGATCAAATCACTTTGGCTTTGACTAAAATATATTTTTCATACTTCCATGCTGACCTGGGAGCTGTAAAAACTAGCTAAAGATCCGAGGGTTTCAGTATATTGTAATATAGGCGATGGGCTGACAACCAGTCACTACAGTAATATACCTACAAATCTATATTAAATAACCCTGGACTGGGAGCGACAGAAAAACATAGATTGAGCTAGCTGCATTTCCTCCCGGGCATGCTGTAAAAACGAGCTAATGGATCGGAGGGTTTCAGTATATTGCAATTTAGGCGATGGGCTGACAACCTGTCACTACAGCAATATACCTACAAATCTATCCTAAATAACCCTCAAAACTTTGCAGACGCGGCGGAACGACCTTTGTTTATGTCGTTTACGCTCTGCCTACCCCATTAGGGATGAAGGCGTGATTATATGTATGTATGTATGTAATATTATAGAAGCTTTAATTATCACAATGTTTATCATCACATTAATGTTCTACTATTAATGAAAATTAACGTAAGCCCATTTGGATATTACTGTTAAATTGATAAATTTGTCAGTGTTTGCATAAATCCAATAAACGTTTTTATCAAATGGGCAGTCATAATAACAATGTTTCCGGCTATTGTCGATCACAAATTACCCGGAACGTGCACACGATGATAAACCAGTGATAATGTGTTGTATTACATTGAATTAAAGTTGAGAATGCATTGACACGAGCGGGGAGTTTTCACATTTAGCGACAAATGTTTTGTAACTGTAGCTTCATTACTTAGCGGGAGGCGTGCACTTCCGGAAGCGGATATCGCGCCATACTAATAAAATTAACGCTTACTGCCGCCCGCAGAAGCGCCCTAAAATTCACCGGAGTCAAGTTTATTTGAGGACTTTTTATACTTGCTATGGGGGAATCCGAGGAAGGGGAAAGGTGCTCAACTTGTCATATTAATTTGAGGTAATATATGAATGAAAGACGTCCCTTATGAAGGAGAGCCCGATGGTGTAGTGGATAGGGCCCCCGCCTCCTGAGCGGGAGGTCGTGGTTCGAATCCCACCACGTACCAATGTGTTTTTCGGTTTTCGAATTTCTTATGTACGTTTATTCGGCGCTTTTTCCGTGCTTCGGAAGGCACGTTAAGCCGTTGGTCAATATCGTTTAATACTATAGATATTAGTCGTTAAGCCATGACAGAGGCCAATGATAAGCATTGGCGGCTTGAAAAACTCTGACCTAATCTAGGATTGGGTCTGGGTTCCCTTCTGGGTTGCGGAGGTCAGATGGCAGTCGCTCTGTGTAAAAACCAGTAACCTCGTTCAATCCCCTAGATTAGGTAGCCGACCCCGTGAGATACGGGATAAGGCTAGGAAGATGATGATGATATGAATGAAAGACGTCATGATAGGAAATATTTCTTATAAGATGTATTTTCGAAAAATGGCCCAATAAATTAGGAATGTGGTTTGGTCAGCATTTGTTTTCCTGCAAAGGCTTTCATTCCAGATCCTCTAGCTTCAAACTTGAATATCCTAGATCTGAAATAAAACCTATGTTACTAAAACTGATAATTTCATCACAAATCAACACAACATGCTAAAACAATGCAATTAAAATTCATTTATCTAATTGATGGGCGCGAAAATCATTCATTTATCTCATGTCAAAGTACCAATTTGTTACTAACTTTGGTATGTTAGCAACCGCTAAATAAATTGAATTACTATTATGATTAAATTTGATTTCCCAGTATAGTTAGTTATGTTGGCTATTATATAAATTGAATATAAAACCGACTAGTTAAACAGTAGAATTAGAAACAAAAGTGTAGGGATAGGCTGCCCTTGTTGCCAAGATACCTCTGCCAGGCAATCTTAATTACAGAAAAGTTTACATATGTAGTGTGTTAAATATGATATACAGAACATAATGAAAAAAACTCTATTGAATACAAATGGGTATAAAACATTACTGTAAACGTTTCTTGAGTGCTGGACTGAGAGTGACAGAAAAACATAGAATGTGCCAGCTGCATTTCCTCCTGGGCATGCTGTAAAAACCAGCTAAGGGATCTGAGGGCGTCTGTATATTGCAATTTAGGCGATGGGCCGACAACCTGTATATATCTTAAATAACCCTCAAAACTATGTTCGATGTGGCGGAACAACCTTATTTTGGGTCGTTTACACTCTGGCTACCCCATTAGGAAAAAAAGACGTGATTATATGTATGTATGTAAAAGCAACTAGTTAAACAGTAGACTTAGAAATAAAGTGTAGGGATAGGCTGCCCCTTGTTGCCAAGATACCCCCCCCCCCCTGTCAGGCAATCTTAATTACAGAAAAGTTTACATATGGAGTGTTAAGTATGATATACACAAGACCTTAGTTATTTTAAGTTCCAACGAAAGCATCAACGCAGCTTAAACCTTCTAACTAGTGATGTGCCGGTGGTAACTTACCCGCTACCGGTATTTTACTGGTAGGGTAATTTACCGGTAAGTTTCCAATGTTACCAGTAACATTACCAAAGCTGACTGAGAACAGTCACACATATACATAAGTGGACACATAAAGACGATACGAATAGGTATATAAATTAAGCAATGATCCCAATTTATATACCTATTTGTATCGTCTTTATGTGTCCACTTATGTATAAGGAGTATAATTTAGTATATTATTTTTATTTTAAAGACCGAATAGAACAACTTTGTATATGGGATTATAAGACCTGACTTTAAACATCTCACAAAAATGTAAAATCATACATGGCAACTGATATTATTATTAAACCTATATTTTATATGCGTATGTAATCGTAAGACGCGGCTTGGCTTAAACTACAAACGACAATAAGTGTCAAAAGTCGGGATCTAGTGCCAGGTACGGGCACGTGCTAGGACAAAAGGGGTCATAAAAGTTTCCGAGCAGCAAAAATACTCATTTTATTACTTACTTGTATACAATGTTTAGTCTGATCAAAGTTAATTTTTGTACCCTTTTTGTATTGAGTTCGATTCGAAACGATTTGTACCGTATTGTGATTTCTTTTTAATAATTTTGTTGATTATTTTGTCATATTTTATGTTGATTGTTGAATAAATATTCATATATTACCGACTTGTATATCCGCAGTTTTATTAATAAACAAAGGAAATGAAAAGTAACTTAAGGTAATATTCCCGGTAGCCGGTAACATTGGGAATTTACTGGTAACTTACTGGTAACTTACTCGGTAACTTACTGGTAATTTAAGAAACATGGGGATAACTTTGGAAAATCTTACTTTATTGCTTAGGTTAATATTTTTAAGTGTCCTTTAGCTTAAATGTGTGCACAAATTAATGAAAAAATACGTTTGCAAAACATATTTAAGGAAAGTTACCCTATATTACCGATTTCGGTAACATTACCAGTAGCGTTACTGGGAATATTACCGCCAATTGGTAAGTTACCGGTAGCGGCACATCACTACTTCTAACTAGCTAGCTAGCTAACTGCCTCCGTGGTCTAGTGATTCGGAGGTCCTGGGTTCGATTCCCAGGGGGGAAACACAAAGTTGATATTTGAGAATTTATCACTTTGTGAATTTTTCCCCAGTTTGAATAGGACATTGCAGGCTGAATCACCTGATTGTCCGAAAAAGAAAAAGATTTCGTGCTTCGGAGGGCACGTTAAGCCGTCGGTTCCGGTCGCTGTCTTTGATAGTGGTCGTTACTCAAACCATGTCAGATGCCTGATAGTTGTGCTACTAGGTGGTTTAAAAAAATACTCTGACACCAGGGTTCATCGGGTCGATAGACTCCGATACCCACTCTACAGAAGAAGCTTAAGCTAAGGTTATAATTCCGGTAATAGAGCGTAAGATGAGTGAATCGAAAGGGTCCTCAAATGGAAACAAAGCAATATCGTGCGGGCCAGTGATCCCGGTAGGACATGCGGAGCCTCCATAATTTGCCTTCTGCAAATTAATCCGCGCACGGCCTGCGGGCAGCGGGCGGCGGCTGCGGCCTGCGGCTGGGCGGCTGGGCGGCCTGATCGCCATCGGTCAGCGAGCTTCGCATACTAATGCTATTGTTTATCGAAGGGGCTAATCTCTGCGTGCCAGCCGTCACTGTCCTCCCTCCAAATTATAACGGATCACTTTCACCCGCGTCTAATCCGCGACTCAGCCTCCATCGAGCACGTGCCGAGATGAGGACTCTATATAACGGATATTAAAAATTGGATCTACATTATTATCAGAATTTTAAGTAGCGTCCTTGAATAATTAAGAAAGAAGCTTCGAGTTGCGGAGGCGTATATCTCCTTTGAAAAATAGAAAGGTTGCGTAACAATTTCAGTCGAGACTTAACTTTTATGTAATGTGGTCCGAAAGAGCCACATCGTCACCGTAGCAGTAAAATATCAGGGGCATTCCTTTTTTCATATAAAACACGTGTAAAGTCATAAAAGAGTCGCCAACACTGAGTGATAATAAAGGTAACCCTCTGCGGAACCTTTATTGTTATCAAATAAAAATAATCCCGGGATTTTTGGGGATGATCGTAAATTATAACAGGATTGCTGGGGTGTAGGGCGCAGGACGATCACGACGGGAGACTTCTCTCTCGTTCTATCAGAGATATCTTAAAATAGTCAAATGCCGAAGAATATTATCATAATGAAAAGTAAGCGGTCAGCTGGGATCCAATACGCTATACACGAAGTAAGTATTGTTACTAATTGCATAAGTAAGTAGATATATTAGAAAGTTAAAATACTTATTAAAAAAAGTCCTATCTTTAATAAATACTTCATCTGTACATGAACCTTTAAAGAAACATCTTAAACGAACAAGGTAAACGACACAAAATACATTTATTATTCTGTAAGTACTCCATAAATGCGACCTCCGCTGACATTTAAAATTAATGAGATGGTAAAGAGTATAGCCCCCACAATAAGCAGCCCCTTAACGCACATTTTTGACGCTGCGAACCGCTGAAAATCTACCGATACCAACAAAAGTGGCAACTGAAACCAATGAATTATTCATAGCGGTGGCTCGGTGCATGTTCTATCACTGTTTTATCTATTGTGGGGCTTAGGACGCGGCCGCAGCGCCACCGCCGCCGCCGCGCGCTACGCAAGGGTTAACTACCTTCCTGCCAACAGTTTTAGTGCCATTTGAGAAAACTAGATAAGCTTCGTGTCGGATATTAACATTACTGTAATCTTTACGCTAACGCATTAACGCCCAAACAACGCCTCTAGATAAACTGATTTTGACCCGCAGTTTTGGCACGAATTTTACCCTTATTTTCAGTTACCCCTAAAACTGTAGGCGACAAGAAGTTACCTACTTAAAAGTCGAGGTCCGAATATCAATCGTTATGATGTAGCGACCCCTGTCACGATATGTTACCAAGTTTTCTGGGCCAACTGCGCTCCTGTCGCCGTTTATCGACCACTTTGCCTCTCTGCTAAATTTGAATAAAGTTTGAACAGAAAAGCTTTGTGTACTTTTCCTAAATTTTAAAAGTTGCATCAGAAAATTTATTGATGACAGCCAGTTCTTCATTGGAGCTATACATTCTGATAAGTGCTGCTAAATTCTGATACAGTACAATATTCACTTCAAAATGTTTTATTATGTATAGTATTTCCTGCCAGAACTGGCCGGAACAGGCACAGGACAAAGAGTCGTGGAGAGACCGGAGAGAGGCCTTTGCCCAGCAGTGGGACACTTATGGCTAGATAAGATAAGATAAGTATTTCCAACTCAGTTTGTTCCAGAAGAATAAGAAGAACTCAGTTTTAAAATAAAAGTAAACAAAATTTCATGGATTTTAATCGAATATCTTATTTCTAAAATAAATATTAGATATGACAATAAAATTAAAGTTTTAGTAATTTAACTAAAAACTTTGAATTAAAAAAAACGCATTGACACTCATGGGGTGCCATGGACATACACAAAAAAACACAAAGAACACCCCGACCCAGAAACAGGCATTTAAATTCATCATTCAAATGTCTGCCCCGGCCGGGAATCGAACCCGGGACCTACTGCGTAGCAGTCAGATACAATGCCAACTAGGCTGCGCGGGCCGTCAAAAAGACATGAAACTTTGTTTACCTTTATTCTAAAACTGAATTGGAAATACACCTATAGTTATATAGTTATACCTTTTGCTCCGTTACTGCGTAGGTTTGTAGCAACATGCTACGATGCCGTAGCAATCTTAGGCGAAAAAATGCATCACATCTTGTTAATGGTGTCCGTAGCGGTAATATTATGTCGTCCGAGGCTGTTATTGCCTAGCATCGTAAACATCGTAAACCTGCTGGGCAGAAGCAGAAACAAGACTCTACTACACTAATAAATCACGCTTTTCAACAAACGATTTTTAGCCTTTACTCATTTTCACTACATAGTATAAAACAAAGTCGCTTTCTCTGTCCCTTTATCCCTATGTATGCTTAGATCTTTAAAACTACGCAACGGATTTTGATGCGGTTTCTTTTAATGGATAGAGTGATTCAAGAGGAAGGTTTATATGTATAATACATGCATAATATAGTAGAGAAACTCTGATAGTTTAGTCGCTAGTTCACGATAAAACTAAAAAAATAATAGTGAAAATGGATCGACTAGGAAACGTTTAATCATTTTAACAATTTCGTATTTGCTCATTAAGCTCTCATTTTTTTTGAGAAATTATAATCTATATATACCGGGTGTAAGGGACAGCGTCCCGCAAACTGATAGGAGTGGCTCTGTCAACGAAACTGAACAACGTACACCAGGAAAGTTTTTCAGGAGATGAAAAGAAAAATTTACCTTCCCGTACAAAATGACCACCTCGAAAAATCAATTTTTCTTTCCTCTTCCTGAAAAAATATCCATCTGCTAGTTGTTCAGTTTCATTGACGGAGCAACCCCAGTTTGCGGGACGCTGTCCCTTACACGAGTAGACGAGTTGAATTGAGGGGCTTTTACACGTAATATAAACCAAACATATATTACTTTTTCTGTCTGTTTGTTGTACGCGATTAAAAACCGTTAGACTTATTGCATTTAATATTTTGCATTTGAGTGAATTTATGCCTCTTCAACATAATTTTGTACATTGTTTATACCTTGACCCCAAGGTACTAGGCAGACAACAAGTGAAGTTTGTATAGAGAAGTAAGTTTTCTTGCTGCTATCACCAATAAACTTGCTGTAAATAGGTACTGAAATTATAATAAACAGTTATAATTAATCACGCCTTGAAATTTGTATAGAGAAGTAAGTTTTTTTGCTGCTATCACCAATAAACTTGCTGTAGTAGGTACTGAAATTATAATAAACAGTTATAATTAATCACGCCTTGACCCCAAGGGACTAGGCAGAAAACAAGAGAAGTTTATATGGAGTATTAAATTACCGTGCTGCTATCACAACTAAACTTGCTGTAAATGTAGTAGGTACTAACATTATTAAAACAGGTATAATTAATCACGCCTAGGCCCTAAGGAACTAGGCAGACAACAAGTAAAGAGTTGTATGGAGATGTAAGGTCTTTCTGCTACCACTACGAAACTTGTTGTAAGTAAATATAATAGACACTAAGATTATATTACGTACGTATATGTAAGTATTACAAACGCCTTGAGCCCAACAGACTAGGTAGATAACAAGTGAAGTTTGTACAAAAAAGTAAGTTTTCTTGCTGCCATTACAATGCAACACACGCCAATTAATAGTTACTACATGCAGAATGTAGACACGCTTCTACCCTTAAGAGGTAGGCAAAGCATCAATGGACTATTAGAAACCGTCAAACAATTTTTTGGGGTGATTTTCAACGACGAAATCAGGAAATAATAACGACGTGTATCAGCATTTTTGACAAAGTGCTACGTTAAACGGGCACAGTCTGCTCTCGGAATATTCTTAGCCAATTTATAAGAAACTCCTTGTTCTTTCACGAAGCCTTTCGTCTACAAGCAGAGTCAACTTTATTACAACTAGATACTAGCGAAATCATAGTGGAAACGCCATAACCTATAAGATTGATTGATTGACGTTAAGCGGGCAACCGGCGCGGACAGGTGTAGGGTTAGACTGGGCAACGTACAAAATGTATACGGTGACCAACTAGTGACCCACCAGTCTAAACCAGGCCCCCGTCCGAGGGCGGTCGTCTGCTAAAAGAAGCTCATGTTACAGATGAACAAACGATGAAAGGGACGCAAGGAACACGAGACTCGCATTGGACAAGAAGGGAAGGGAGAACAAGGGCCACTGTAGATAAAAATATATACACCGGATGTAAGGGACAGCGTTCCGCAAACTGATAGGGGTTGCTCAGTCAACTAAACTGAACAACTATCACCAGGAATTTCTTTCAGGAGATATAAAAAAAAAAACTTCCAATACAAAATTAACACCTCGATCAGACAATTTGTACGGATAACCATTTTTTTTTTCTCTTCCTGAAAAAATATCCATCTGTCTATATCTCTGTGTAAAAACCAGTACCTTCGTTAAATCCCCTAGGTTATGTAGCTGACCCTGTGAAATACGAGATAATGATGATGATGGGTGTAAGGGACAGCATTCCGCAAACTGATAGGGGATGACTGAAACTGTCAACAAAATCGAACAACTATCAGCAGGATTTATTTTTCAGGAAGTAAAAAAGAATGCTTTATCCATACAAATTGTATGATAGACGTGGTAATTTTGTTTGGAAAGGTCAATTTCTTTTTACAGTTCTTGAAAGAATTTCCTGGTGAACGTGGTTCGGTATCGTTGACTGAGTAATTCATATTAGTTTGCGGTTTTATATTTATTATATTGCTGTAGTGACAGGTTGTCAGCCCATCGCCTAAATTGCAATATACTGAAATCCTCGGAACCCTTAGCTGATTTTTACAGCATGCCCGGGAGGAAATGCAGCTGGCACATTTTTCTCTTGCTCCCAGGCCAGCATGGAAGAAAATAGAAGAAGAAGTAGATAAAAGTGAAACTGGGATTTAAAATGTAGAAGTACCAATGTAGAACCTAAAACTAAAGTCGCGGGCAAAAGCTAGTACGAAATAAAATTAATAAAATAGTCTTAAACTTTGAAGGATGATGACGTTTAGAACAAAATACATAATATTGAAATTGTTTGCAACAACAAGATCCGTATAAAATATGCGTGTAGTTAAAATAAAAATACAAATGGTTGTGGATGTGGAAATCAACAAGGAGCCAAGCGCGGTTTGTCAGGCTCACTTCGAATGCAGCACTCTCGGCGCCGTCTGCGCACTATAAACAACTTCACACAACTTTCGCAATTAAACTTTTATTCGGCAGATCGATACCGCCGCTGCCCGCTCCGGGCTATATTTTGCTTATCGCAACTACTTCCAAGAACTTCAGACCTAACCGAAGATCGTCTCCCATTTTTACTCGGTCTAGCGATAACATCATCGTCTCCAACGAATATTGTTCGCGATAGTATTTTAAAAACACTTTTTTCTGCAAAGTTTATTTGTGCAGATTCGTACAGTCCTAGTTTTATTTAAAATCGCACAAATTCCCGCAATCCAATAAAAAGTTTTTTATTTTACATAAAAATACGCTGTTAATGCCAATTTTATTGCATAAAGTTTGCTTATTGTGATTCTATGAGAATATGTTTGCGGGTCGGAAACTTGTTTACATAGAATTCAAATAGCGTTTTTAGTTTGAATTATTCGTGGAAAATGGCGGCCGGTGCCAACTCACTGCATTAATGCTATGTTTTACTACATTTAGTTCTAAATTCGTTTTGTATGATAAAGTTTTCCAAAAATAGTTTACAGTGCAGGCCAGTAAATGGAATTTGTTTTTTAAATAAAACTAGTGTAGTGAAATATAGTAGAGTAGCTGTGCCCGCGACTTCGTACGCCTGGTTTGTATGGAAAACACGCAATGTCAAACATACTGAAAACAGTTCTCCGCGCGTAGGAGCGGGGTCTGCTAACCTGCGCGCGGCAGCGTGTTTCGCATTGTCTGTTTTTTGTTTTAGTATGGAAAACCCGATTTCGCACAAACTGGGGTACTTACTCAATATTAGAATGGTTTGCGCGATTATTTCTAACCTAGGCTGGACACTAGGTAATTAAAAAAACTCAATCAAATAAAAAGCCCCTTTAAGATCGGTTTAAAACGATCAGAGTTTAATTTTCTGCCTACCCTCTAAGTCAGGTAGCGTGATTATTTGTATCGTAGCTTTGAGTTTAAGTAATGCTCAAGCAAACAAAAAAAGTTCCATCAAAGTCGGTTAAAAACGACTGAAATTCAATTTACTACCTACCTCCTAAGTCATGAGGCGTGATTATTTGTATAGTAACTTTGATTTTAAATAATGCTCAGTCGAATAAAAAATGTTCCATATGAATCGGTTAAGAAACAGCCAAATTCCAATTTCCTGCCCACCCCTTAAGTCAGGTAGCGTGATTTAAGGTATCCTAAATTGCAACCCAGATAACACACAGTTGAATAAAAAAAGTCCCATCGAAATCGGTTCAGTCGTTTTGGCGTGATGTGGTGGTAACATACAGACAAAAATTCAAAAAAAAGTGGTTTTGATCTTTATATCGTTAATAATGCCTGCTGCAATTATTATTATTTTTTAAATATTCAATGTACAGACACGACCCTTCTAGAGATTTATTATATATGTATAGATTATACGACAAGTGCACAAAACAAGTTATTTCTGCCCGAGAATTTTAGCTGCCCGAGCCCGCAGGGCTGATATGAAGTCGAGGACAAAAATGGGTTTGTGCACGAGTTGTAAACTCTGCTTTTCACTTCGAATACGAGTAAAATCGATGAAATTCTACAAAAATATTGTATGGTCCGACGACATTGACAGAATCATAGGCGCAAACTGTGATAAGACTTGTACAGGACCGTGAGGAGTGGCGCAGTAGAGAAGAGGCCTATACCCTGCAGTGGGTGAATGTAGACTAAAGATGATGATGATTATTGTAAATAAACTAAACAATTAATTCCCGCCATTTAACTTTTTTGTGCTTCCATGCTGGACTGGGAGCGAGAGAAAAACAGAGAATGTGCCAGCTGCATTTCCTCCCGGGCATGCTGTAAAAACCAGCTAAGGGATCCGAGGGTTTCTATATATTGCAATTTAGGCGATGGGCTGACAACCTGTCACTACGGCAATATACTTACAAATCTATCTTAATAACCTTCAAAACTTTGTCAGACGTGGCGGAACGACCTTTGTTTACGTCGTTTACGCTCTGCCTACCCCATTAGGGATAAAGGCGTGATTATATGTATGTATGTATGTATTTAACTTTTTACATCTTTCGACATGAAATATTAGACTTGGACTAGAGACCTATACAACCTACTATTAAATTAATTTTGTTATATTAAATTAAATTAACTATTGTACTGATTTTTCAGTTTTAATATCGTTTTATGTCATAAAAAATAAGAGGAAAATAATTTAAAATAAAATTTATAAAAATATCAAGTTCTATCTGATTTCCCTAGCCTTATCCCGTATCTCACGGGGTCGGCTACCTAATCTAGTAGATTGAACGAGGGTACTGATTTTTACACAGAGAGACTACCATCTGACCTCCGCAACCCAGAAGGGAAACCAGACCCAATCCTAGATCAGAGTTTTGAGACTGGTCTCTGACATGGCTTAACGACTAATATCTACGGTATAAAACGATATAACCGGGCCCAACGGCGTAACGTGCCTTTCAAAGCACGGAAGGAGCACCCAATAAAAGTACATATGAAATTCGAAAACCGAAAAATACATTGGTATATTTATAGTTCTATCTATGAACTTTTTCTTATGTTTGGCCTTATTTTCTTTTCCTTAGAAGAGATGCAGTTATGAGTAGATACATTTTTGCCATTTTGTGCAGCCTATAGTGTGCATAAAATAGCTTTTTTAGAGCATGAGAAGTGAAATAATTATTCTACTGTGAAGAACGGAATGGCTCAAACTACATTTCCTACATTGGTTGGTAAGTTCGAAAGTTATTTTGTAACTGGATTTAATATTAAATTAGGTCCTACATACATACATATAGTCACGCCTTTGTCCCTATTTGGGTAGGCAGAGCGTAAACGACCAAAACAAATGTCGTTCCGCCACGTCTGACAAAGTTTAGAGGGCTATTTAAGATAGATTTGTAGGTATATTGCTGTAGTGACAGCTGTTGCAATATACTTTTTTTTTTTATCGTATGGCATTAGGTAACTGGTATAGTTCATTTGTGCCAGAGTTTGATACTCGAACCCAAATATGTCGTTGCATTATCTGACAAGAGTTTAATGTCTTCTGGTCGTCCGGGAAACTTAGTAAGTGGGCATTCAAAAACAATATGACGCACTGTTTGATCCGGGCAGCCGCACTGGCAGGAAGCTGAGTCGGACAGGCCCCATTTGTGCTAGAGGTGTGCACATTTGCCTACTCCTGTTCTAAGCTTCCTCTCGAAGGTGAGGCGATACTTCACACCGGGACAGCTATTGCAGTTGTACACAGCTCAAGTCCGATCGTGTATGGAGTACTGCTGCCACCTTTGGGACGGTTCAGCTAAATACCAGCTGGCAGCCTTAGACTCAATCGAGAAACGTGCTAAGAAGCTCATTGGAGACTCAGCACTGGTTGAGGCAAAACTACAGAACCTTGAGCACCGTCGCAGAGTGGCGTGCATGTCGGTATTTTACAGGATACATTTCGGGGAGTGCGCGTTAGCACTTCATGACCTTATACCCCCCTCCCCTTTCCATCTCCGGAGCACGAGGCGTGGACAGGGGTTCCACCCTTATGTCGTGGATATACCACAAATTCGCACGAACCGGTTCGCTTCCACATTCTTAATGCGAACGGCTAAGGAGTGGAACTCCCTGCCGGCGGATCTGTTTCCGGAACAATATAACCTGGGCCTTTTCAAGGCGAGAGTGAATAGGCACTACATAGGTGAGTATGCTTCAACATAGTCCGCATCGTCACTTTCCACCAGGTGAGATGGCGGACAAATGCTCGCCTACATATATTTAAAAAAAAAAAAAAGCCGATTCAGATTTCACCAGATTTGGCGGGACTCCCCAAAGCCCACCGGTCGCCGTCGGGTGTTCAGCTCAAAGAGGTCCTTTGGAACAGGTCTTTATCCCCAGTCAGCCGCCCAGTTGTCATGGAGATTCTTTTTATCAGAGCTGGTGTTGGCTTTAGCAGCGGGAGGGTTTCGGAACGTCAATCTCATGGTACTGAGCTCGTCAAGGTCCAGATGAACAGGTAGAGCCTTATTTTCCCGATCTCGCGCATCAAGCACTGTTCCCTACGCAAGTGAGGAGGAGCTATGTGGCTCAAGGCTGGCAAACAAGTAGCCTGGTGTTGGCTTCATGCAGCCAGATATTAGCCGCATCGCGTGTTTCAACTGTACATCGATCAAATGTACGTTCAGCCATGCAGCCGCGCAATATTAAGCGGTGGAGTACACTAGTGAAAGAGCGGTCGTTCGGAGGGTGGATGCTGAGGCTCCCCAGGAGACGCCGGTAAGTTTCTGCAAGACACTGTTTCGTGACTTTAGCTTGGCTGATACGTTGATAAGGTGAGGCTCAAAGTTAAGACTTCTGTCCAAGGTTACCCCCAAGTACTTAAGATTGAAGTTGTGACTTAGGGTTTCGTCTCGGAACCTTACCGTAAGCTTTTTGTGGGCAAGTTTATTGCAGAGGTGAAAACAGGCGACCTCGGTTTTAGTGGCGTTATGGCAGAGACGCCATTTAACAAAGAAATCATCCACTGATGCTAGGTCCTTCTCCAGAATCGCCTCAGTGACTTCCATGCTTTGGCTCTGTGTAACCAGGGCTAGATCGTCTGCATAAACAAACTTCCGCGAGGCGGTGTTGGGCAAGTCATGGGTATACAAATTAAAAAGAAGTGGGGCCAGTACTGAGCCCTGCGGTAAACCGTTTTTGAGGACTCTGGAGGAACTGATATGGTCACCGAGGTGGACTTGGTAGGGCCTGTTACTTAGAGCGTTTTCCAGTAGCCTGTATATTTATACAGCCTGTATGTATATACTGAAACCCTCGTTTGAAATTCGTGAAAATACTAAATGTTCTCATTTTTATATCTTGAAGGTGCTTACGACTTACAATATTTATAATGCACTGAACTTTTTCTGAATTTTAAATTGTTTTATATGTCGCAAGAATATGATAAAATCCATTTTTTTTTTATATAGGATTTTGATCATAAAATCCGGCTTTCCAGAGAATATTCCAGTATTTTGTCAAATTCCAGGTTTTCATCAAAATCCTAGTTTTTTTACAAAGTCCGGGTTTTGATCAATAGTCAAATTAATAGATTAAGACACCAGGGTTCATCGGGTCGATAGACTCTATATTGGATTTGACAGGCAGTTTTGTACCAAAATTACATTTCTGATACAAACTCAAACCCGATGTCACTTTTGAGAGTTGATTATAATTACGCGCCTAAATGCTACAATAATAAATAGAAAACCAATTTTGGGTTGGTCATATGGAAAATTATAACATAAAAATAATTAGCATGTGTCTCTATTGTTTGATTCAAATAGAAAATAGCATCCCATATTGATTGTAACATAAAACCGAATATTCATTGATCAAAACTTGGACTTTGACAAATACCTACTAGTTTTTTTATCAAAACCCGGACTTTGACAAAATACTAGAGTTTTCTCTGGATTATGACCAGTATGTCAAAGTCCGGGTTTGGATCAAAATCCTAGATTTTTGATCAATAAACCGATTTCGTCATAACCCTGCGACATATAAAAAATTGACATAATTACTTTATCATTAGTGACTTTCAAAAGTTGGTACAAAATTGATGTTTGATATTAAAATCTCTATAACTAAGCGAAGCAAACAAAAAATAAAATAAAGTATAGGGCGATGCAACCTAATGTTTTTAAATATGTTGCAATTTAGGCGATGGTGGGCTGACTATATACAATTACATATCTCTGACACTACCGATATACTTATTTGTCAGATTTAACGAAAACTAACAGGATCTCAATGACGTCACAGACCCGACTGCAGCGATCCGTCCGGCCGCCGCCGGGGCGAAGGCGACGCGGCCACCGACCGCCGCCGCTCTCGCCCCATAAATCTCGCCCGCAATATGAGCCACAATATCACAATAACCCCTTGCCGTGCGGTGACAGCTCTATATCTATTCCTAGCGGTCTGGCGCGACGCAAACACCTATTACAATACTAGCCAACTTTAATAATGCGGTGAACGGGGAAATATTTCATAAACCTTTAAATTTTGAACTAAACTTGTGGGTTATTCAAGTAGAACAAACACAGTAGTAATGTACAGTTCTAATGTTTGAAAATAGAAAAATAATCTTTAATATGACTACATTATTATTCGGTTGTAATTTTTTTATAACTGTACAATATTTACACATTCTGTCAGATGTTTTGAAATCTATGCATTCATTTGTTATAGGTACCATTCATATCAGTTTCTATAACTGTATAGTTAATTATATCCCTTCATCAAATAACAACATTATAAGCGATAGTACGTTTCACAACCGAGTAACTTTCATGGATATCCAAAGGCTGGGACGAGAGAGGGAACACGTTTTCATTATTCAAATGCATCGAAGCAAATTATGGTAATCTGGAAACCTGTTCTGTTTCAGCAATATTAATACACAAACATCGGTGCGTCTGTTGGTTGTTCTGCTCATTTGGTCTCTCTGCCACTCTGCTGCTCGCTTGGGTGGAGATGCGCTTCACACGGTCACATACCGACCCTACTCACCCCGCACTCTACATATAAATTTACACCTTTTTTGCAACATTCATTAGTAGACCTATAAATTATTACGCAGTGCATCATAAAACTATTTTATTTCTTTCAACCCGATTTATTTGCGTTTCAAAACACCCATAAAACAAACATGAACTAAAAAGCCGGTTTCGGAAAAACACTGTTTTTCCATTAACCTGCAACCTTTATTTGAAAGTCATCCGAAAAGCCCGAGTGGCAGCCGTCGGAATTAAATAAAGCAATACTATTTCCTCTTGTCACGTTACATATATGACGTGTTCATCGACAGCGGCGTGTGTCGTGCGGCGTGCGGCGGCGCGGCGTGGTGGGACGGTAACGGCAGCACATGTCGCGCGGCGTCATGTCACTCGCGCCACTCCGCTGACATGCCACCTCCTGTATTACACCATCCACTACACGCTGTAAATCAACTTTATGACGGAATGAGATGTCATAATATGACCGCGGAAATATACAAGCGGACAAGTTGAAACTTATTGGCGTTGAAGTGGCTTGCCTTACTGATAATGAAATTAAGGATCGTATTGATAAACAGCACTTGAAACTGGAAGCTAGTTTGAGTTCCGAGGGTTTCAGTATATTGTAATTTAGGCGATGGACTGACAACCTGTACCTATAGCAATGTACCTACAAATCTATCTTAAATTACCCTCAAAACTTTGTCAGACGTGGCGGAACGACCTTGTTTAGGTCGTTTACGCTCTGCCTACCCCATTAGGGATAAATGCGTGATTATATATATGTATGTAGTTTGAGTTCGAATCAGAAATGTAATTTCAGTACAATATGACCTGTCAAATCTATACTTAATATTGCTCTCAATCTTGAGATCTCTATATAAATACGAGTCTAAGTAGCACAGGTAAGTCAACCTTCTTACGTAAGTAGTTTACTGGTACATTCTTTAAATACGAATTCCATTTCCGAAGATTAATTTACAAATGAATAGACACCTTGAGCATCTCGTTGATCGTCTAAATCATAATATACACGAATAGCCAATTTCCTTTATCGGAGTATGTGTCAAAACCTAAAATTGTTTCATGCTTCGTTTTAAAAATAAAATTTTTATCAGTTGAACTTGTGTGCGGAAATTTCACGCGGCCAAAGTAATATTCCGCGCACTGTGAGCGGAAATTACCACATAGTGTAGTGACGTGTTCGACAAACGTCACGTAGCCGGACGCGAGCGCGCAGATCCTTATATCCAATTTCCGGGCGTTTTTGTTGGAAATGAGAATTAGCTGACGTGCCGTGGCGGAAGGCTAAATATCAATGCTGATCGTATCAGCCGCTGAACTTCCCCGCCGGCGCCAGTTGATAGGTTAAAGAGTTAGTTAAATACAGAACCTTGATAAGGAATATTGAAACGTCTTGTTTGACATGTCTATCAATGAATAGCCTTATTCTATGATTATACCTATTTAACAACGTAAACACACCTACATTACCCAATGAAATAGATTTGTTATGCTAAAAAAATATATTATGTAAAACAAATTGTATTTATAATCAGCACTTGAGATTGAGAGCGAGCTTGAGTTCGTATGAGAAATGTCATTTCAGTACAAAATGGCCTGTCATATCCAAACTTCATGTCGCTCTTAATCTTGAGATCGCTTTATAAATACGAGCCTTAGTTTGAGTCTGAGGTTGAATGGTAGTCCTCAGGTGGTGGGCGGAGGTCGTTACGCGCGCTCCGCTGAATCCGCAAGTGACACTGGGTCGAGGGTTAGGAGTCGACAAGCTCTGACAAACTAAGTTCTTAATCAATGCATTCCATTATTTTTATAAACTATATACATCAAATCAAATTGTATTTAGTTTGAGTCTGAGGTTGAGTGGTAGTCCTCAGATAATGGGCGGAGGTCCTTACGCGCGCTCCGCTGACTCCGCAAGTGACACTGGGTCGAGGGTCAGGGGCCGACAGCCTCTAAAAAACTAAGGTCTAAATCAATATTTTCCATTATTTTAATAAACTTTGTAAACAAATTGTACTTAGTTTGAGTCTGAGATTGAATGGTAGTCCTCAAATGGTGGGCGGAGGTCGTTACGCGCGCTCCGCTGACTCCGCAAGTGACACTGGGTCGAGGGTTAGGAGCCGACAGCCTCTAAAAAACTAAGGTCTAAATCAATATTTTCCATTATTTTAATAAACTTTGTAAATCAAATTGTACTTAGTTTGAGTCTGAGATTGAATGGTAGTCCTCAACTGGTGGGCGGAGGTCGTTACGCGCGCTCCGCTGACTCCGCAAGTGACACTGGGTCGAGGGTGAGGGACCGACAGCCTCTGAAAAACTAAGGTCTAAATCAATATTTTCCATTATTTTAATAAACATTGTAAATCAAATTGTATTTAGTTTGAATCTGAGTTTGAGTGGTAGTCCTCAGATGGTGGGCGGAGGTCGTTACGCGCGCTCCGCTGACTCCGCAAGTGACACTGGGTCGAGGGCTAGCAGCCGACAAGCTCTGAAAAACTGAGGTCTAAATCAACACCTTCGGTTATTTTAATAAAATGTGAATTATAACTAAGTACCCGCAGTTATAAAAAAGCTCAACTTTAATTAGTAAGCAAACATTTTTTTTTAACAATTATTTTTTAGCGCTCAGTAAATTATAAAAAAATCTGCAATTTACTGCAGTCTTTGAAATTGAAAAACACTACCACACATAACTCTACTTTTTCAAATTCTATGTTTTTAAAGACGACATTTTTATTGAATAGGAAATACCTATATTTCCAGACCAGCTCCATTATTCCCTAGTTCTCACTTCAGACAAATCCCGCCGCAGAATAAACACACCTTCAACGACTTGTCAACGAGTTGAAGAGCTACAGTATCTGCTAGTTATTGCGTTTAGGCCCGTAAAAATAGTAAATAGACTTTTTCTTGATATCGAAACAACAACTTATACTTCAAAATACAATTTAACATGTATTCAAATTAATATACGTATTTATTTGGATTTTCGAGTAGTTTTTATTACATTAAATAATTACTGAATAATTCGAATTGCATCAGAAGTTTATAAAAATACATACATACAATACATAGGTATATAATATCCCTAATGGGGTAGGCAGAGCGTAAACGACCTAAACAAAGGTCGTTCCGCCACGTCTGACAAAGTTTTGAGGGTTATTTAAGATATATTATACAGGTTGTCGGCCCATCGCCTAAATTGCAATATACAGAAGCCCTCAGATCCCTTAGCTGGTTTTACAGCATCCCCAGGAGGAAATGCAGCTGGCACATTCTATGTTTTTCTCTCACTCCCAGTCCAGCATAGATTTTTTTATATATATATAAAAAAAATGAATTACCACCGCATTCGTAAGTATATTTATTGTATATTGATAACGTAAGATTGGATAAAATAAATAATATATCAAATTGTATAACTAAGTACGTCATAATTTACGCTGAACGTTCCGTGAACTTAATATTAACCAGTAGATAAATATTCAGAAATATTTATAAGTTGGCTTCCACGCACATATAAAAAATACTTCCTTTCCCCTCTCACGGTCGGATGCAAACTCGAGATTCCTCCGAGTACAATACGAGTCAAGCTCGCTGGGCCGGGCTCGCAGCTATGCGCACACGAGTTATTTGTCTGCCACTATTTCATACCAGTGCATTACTGCCGGCTTCATCTAATGGATTTTGTTTGAATTTCGAACAAGATAAGTGTTTTTGAAAGAAAAAAAGTATACTTATGTCGTCGTATCGTAGGTACCTACTACTTTGTTTTCTTACCTCTATACTATTTAATAAAGAAAACTTTTAACCCTCTACGATATTTTGACTTCCCATGCTGGACTGTGAGAAAAAAACATAGAATGTGCCAGATGCAAACCAGCTAAGGGATTCGAGGGTTCATGTATGTTGCAATTTAGGCGATGGGCCGACAACCTGTCACTACAGCAATATACCTAAAAATATATCTTAAATAGCCCTCAAAACTTTGTCAGACGTGGCGGAACGACCATTGTTTAGGTCGTTTATGCTCTGCCTACCCCATCAGGGATAAAGGCGTGATTATATGTATGTATGATATTTTGAGAAATCTGCTGCTTATATGGCAAGTGGGATAAGTCATTCAAGAGATAAGCCTCCAAGTTCCTCGTACCTATGTTAATATATTTATCATTGTTAGCAAGGACTTAAAATGTATGCACTATGAAGTAATTAATCACATAACATAAATACAAATAACTTTAGTTTGTACTGTACATATATTCAGTTTTTTTATGTAGGTACTTCGTTCGTATCTTATTTGAAAAAGAAAACATTCCTTTCAAATAAAGCAATAACATGATTAAATGGATGCTGCTTAGACTTAATATTAGGCGGGTGTTCCATGGGGTCGGTTAAAGTCGGCGTCTGTTGGTTAATGTGCTAAGGGGTAGGAAAGTTTCAGGTAAGCGTCTTCTTTGTGGGACGTGATCGGCCTACAGTATGCACCCCGCCTTACCTCGTAGCTAGTAGCTCGCCAGTCAGTTCACGGAGGCGGCTACCTATCTAAACATAACCGACACCATTTGTTTTAGCAATCTACTAGGTATGATGATCTGGTACGTGACGCTGAAACAGGTAAACTTTATGGTTCCTGTTTTCATAAATCGACTAACGGAAGGAACTATAAAAATAATACAGATTGATTCGATTAGTTTAGAACAAAAATAGAGTAATAGAAAATCGTAAATAAATAACAAAAAGTATCCTCCACAAATCAAATACCAAACGTGACGAAAAATTCAAAAGCGGACCTAACTACGCATATTACGCACGCCACACGACTCCCAGTCATGGGACCGGCTGAAGATGAAAATATAATAATAGAGGCGCATCAAACGTGATGTTATTAAGGGGTTCCGTGACTGGGGTAGCAAGCCCACAAGCCCACGCTTCACGGCCAGGGAGCAACTGGGCCTGAAGTGTACGCACTGGCGGCGCGTGCACCGCATACCGCCACATTCACATGCAAAATCAAACGCGCGACATTCCGATAGTAAAGTACGCTATAAATCCGAGACGCTGATATAGGGATGGGCATAGGTATACCTGTTACCTAGTAATACTTAGGATAGTTCTTACTCACTAACTTTGCTGGCTCGATTACCTAAAGTGCCTTGGTATCCGATACTAGAATACCTAATGCTTATATTTGCGTACCGACTCATACACTATAGTAACTTATTATGTTTAATAGGTAATTCCATCTTTCTATCAATATTACCTAACTGCCTCTGTGGTCTAATGGCCTGGTCCTTAAGATATCGTTCCGGAGATCGTCGGTTCGATTACACTTAACCAGGAATTAAGGGGTTCCGTACCCAGGTAGTAATGGGGTAGCAAGCCCACAAGCCCACGCTTCACGGCCAGGGAGCAACTGGGCCTGAAGTGTACGCACTGGCGGCGCGTGCACCGCATACCGCCACATTCACATGCAAAATCAAACGCGCGACATTCCGATAGTAAAGTACGCTATAAATCCGAGACGCTGATATAGGGATGGGCATAGGTATACCTGTTACCTAGTAATACTTAGGATAGTACTTACTCACTAACTTTGCTGGCTCGATTACCTAAAGTGCCTTGGTATCCGATACTAGAATACTTAATACTTATTTTTGCGTACCGACTCATATACTATAGTAACTTATTATGTTTAGTAGGTAATTCCATCTTTCTATCAATATTACCTAACTGCCTCTGTGGTCTAATGGCCTGGTCCTTAGGATATCGTTCCGGAGATCGTCGGTTCGATTACACTTAACCAGGGATTAAGGGGTTCCGTACCCAGGTAGTAATGGGGTAGCAAGCCCACAAGCCCATGCTTCACGGCCAGGGAGCAACTGGGCCTGAAGTGTACGCACTGGCGGCGCGTTCACCGCATACCGCCACATTCACATGCAAAATCTGAAAAAATGCAAATCAATATAAATCCGAGACGCTGATATAGGGATGGGCATAGGTATACCTGGTACCTAGTAATACTGGTACCTAGTAATACTTAGGATAGTACTTACTCACTAACTTTGCTGGCTCGATTACCTAAAGTGCCTTGGTATCCGATACTAGAATACTTAATACTTATTTTTGCGTACCGACTCATATACTATAGTAACTTAATATGTTTAGTAGGTAATTCCATCTTTCTATCAATATTACCTAACTGCCTCTGTGGTCTAATGGCCTGATCCTTAGGATATCGTTCCGGAGATCGTCGGTTCGATTACACTTAACCAGGGATTAAGGAGTTCCGTACCCAGGTAGTAATGGGGTAGCAAGCCCTCAAGCTCCCGCTTTACGGCCAGGGAGCAACTGGGCCTGAAGTGTACGCACTGGCGGCGCGTGCACCGCATACCGCCACATTCACATGCAAAATCAAACGCGCTGATAAAGGGATGGGCATAGGTATTCATACCTGTTACCTAGTAATACTTAGTTTAGTACGAGTACATACTCACTAACTTCTCTAGCTCGACGACCCAAAGTGCCCTGGTATCCGATACTAGGGGTCGTAATTATAAATCTTAAGATTGAGAGCAATATTAAGTATGAATTTGACAGGCCATTTTGTACTGGAATGACATTTCTGATACGGACTCAAACTGGCTGTCAATCTTGAAATCGCTATTTACTTAATACTTATATTTGCGTACCGACTCATATACTATAGTACCTTATTATGTTTAATATGTATAGTATTTCCAACTGACTTTTAGACTAAAGGTAAACAAAGTTTTATGTCTTTGAATCAAGATGTTGGTTCTATTAGTTTTAGCTATTTGATATGACAACATAACGAACTAGTAGTTTTAATAATTTAACTAATTTGCTAACAAATAGAATTATTTTTTGAATAAAAAGACATGAAACTTTGTTTACCTTTATTCTAAAAGTCAGTTGGAAATACTATAAATCCGTCTTTCTATCAATAATACCTCCTCTGCCTCTGTGGGGTAACGATCTCGTTCCGAAAACCGTCGGTTTGATTACTCTTATCAGATATTAAGGGGTTCTGTGACTAGGGTAGAAAGCCCACAGGCCCACGCTTCACGACCAGTGAACAACTGGGTCTAAAGTGTGTGCACTGGAAGCGCGCGTGCATCGCATACCACCACATTCACATGCAAAATCAAACGCGAGTCATTCTAATAGTAAAGTACGCTTATTCCGAGACGCCGTTATACGGATGGGTGAAGTTGCCTACTTAGTACTTACTGATTGATATATACCTAAGTACCTAACTTCTCATGCACTACAACCTGAGAAGTAAACCCAACCCTTCTGGCTCCACTAACCATAAGGGAGATAGAAAATTATATTAATACTTATTATTACATATTAGATTGTTACTACAGCAATATACCTACAAATCTATCTTAAATAACCCTCAAAACTTTGTCAGACGTGGTGGAACGACCATAATTTAGGTCATTTACGCTCTGCCTACCCCGTTAGGGACAAAGGTGTGATTATATGTATGTAGATTGTTATTTATGACCAAAAAAAAAAGATAATTGTTCTCAGTTCGTTACGTCCTAAGACCAAAAAATTATAAACGCTATTCACACCTTTTATCAAAATTTATTAGTAAAAACGACTTATCGACAACATTACCTACATACCTATTACCTACCTACTAACACCACCTAGTGCAGTATCTTAGTATCCGTCACAGCCTTTTATAACACTAGCTACCTGTATCCCTACTCTATAAATAACCGCCAAATGCCCTCTCGCCAGAAGGATTTCTTTCGTGCAGACTTGAGTAATGAAAGCCATGATCAATTCGGATATTTGAATAGAGCTGAGGCTATTTTTCTTCAAATAGATGTGACAGCCCCATTCTTTAATTTTAAGAGCTGTAACTGGCACCAATTGCTCTTTCGAACCACGAACTCTACACAAATATACGCCAGATAAACTTTGAATGATATTTTGAGGGAATATCTTCATTAATATTTGAAAGAAGTTTATCTTTTAAAATATCTTTTCGTCTGAGACTACAAGCGTATTAAAGTTCAGTCACCGCGAGGCACCTGCAACCATTCGATTCGCAGCGAATGTTCCAGTTGGCCGTGAGGGGAGAATTCTTTTATTTGTTGTAGAAGAAGCTACGCCGTCGGCGCCTAATCAAGGAGTTGGCTGGGACTCGCGCTACTAACGAACAGGTGTACTATAAATACTTTCCGGGGCGATTGCTGGAGGCTTTAATCAGCGCGCCACCACTTTACCGCTTTTCATTGACTCCCGGCTGACCCGACACCGCCGATTGGAAACCGGCACTCTCGGGAAATTTACGCGCTCTCGACGCGCCAAGATGCTACAAAAAAGTCAAATTTTATTAATCCCTAGACGGGAGTTGACGAAGTCTTTTCCTATGGGGCTCTTGCGAAAATCATTTTTTAATTCATGTTGCGCGTCGTTTTAAAAGTTTTTACATTTTAAATCACTTAGGGCTTTTTTTGAAATTCGGTGTTGCATGTATATTTTGTGTTATTTTTATGTGCAGCTGAAACGTGACATTATGAACTCGGCTATAAAATACAATTTACAAAAAGCAGATTCCCGTGTGTGGTGAGTGCGGTAAGGAACGAGTCGCTCTATTCCCCGCACGTTGCGGCGCACGCGTTTTGTGCCAAACTTGGACTATATCGAATTAAAAATGAATGCAATGTACGCCTCCGCGCACCGTAGCAGGGCTGGGTGACAAATATATTTTGGAACTTGTTCCTGATTGTATAGGCAGTATAAGATACATGAATGAACCGAAACTAATAACTGTTATCATCCGCTACTTAGATGATTCCTGATATCGTAAGGCTTTTGAGGACAACGTTTCATTATGCAACACCAGGTTCATAAAATAGCACTCTTAAGAAAGATTCTAGTTAGATGCTATTCATTAAAAGTCTAACTAACACGTTTGCACGTGTGCACGTTTTATCCGCGTATCATTAAAAAAATCCCTTCTGTAGGTCTGCTGTAAGAATTTTCTTTTTAGAAATAAGCAGTGCCTGTTGTGTCTTTGTTTTGTATGTCCTGTTTCTATGATGTTTTTGTGTACAATAAATTGTTAAATAAACTAATACAAGTAGGTACTTTGATCTAAGGTCCTATTATATCGACGTCAAATAAGTCACGTCATCAAATTAATGTTAACGTCAGGACGTCGGGTGTTAATTTTTTTAAGGTTATTGTTTTAAAAAAAAGGTCACCTGTCTTGCTTGACGTTATTTTAACATCACTATACTGAAACCATTTCTCTATATTATTTTGCTCACTTATTAACTGTAATGTAATTTTGACTCCTTGTACCTACGTACGTACTGATTTGCATTAAAGTTCATAAGTAATTGATAAAACTGTGTTTGTTTTTTTACATTAAAATTAATTTGTGTTCTTTTTAAATTTTATTTATTAACTAACTGTGTCCGCGACTTCATACGCCCGGCTTGTATGGAAAACACGCAGTGTCGAACATATTGAAAACGCTTCTTCTAGCAGATCCCGCTCCTACGCGCGGAGAAGCGTTGTCAGTATGTTCGACACTGCGTGTTTTCCATACAAACTGGGGTACTTACTCAATATTAGAATGGTTTGCGTGATTATTTCTAACCTAGGCTGGACACCAGGTAATTAAAAATACTCAGTCAAATAAAAAGTCCCTTTTAGATCGGTTAAAAACGATCAGAGTTCAATTTCCTGCCCACCCCCTAATTCAGATGGCTAGATTATTTGTATCGTAACTTTGAGTTTAAGTAATGCTCAGTTAAACAAAAAAAAACCATCAAAATCAGTTAAAAACGACCGAAATGCAATTTCCTACCTACCTCCTAAGTCATGAGTCGTGATTATTTGTGTCGTAACTTTGATTTTAAATACTGCTCAGTCGATTAAAAAAAGGTCCATAAAAATCGATTAAGAAACAGCCAAATTTCAATTTCCTGCCTACAACCTAAGTTAGGTAGCGTGATTTTAGGTATTCTAAGTTGCAACCCGGGTAACACACAGTTAAATAAAAATTCCCATCGAAATCGGTTTAGTAGTTTTGGCGTGATGTGGTAACATACAGACAGACAGACAGACAGACAGACAAAATTTTTAAAAAAAAAAACGTTTTGATATTTATATCGTTGATAGTGCCGGCTGCAATTACTTTTTTGTAAAAATATTCAATGTACAGACACGACCCTACTAGAGATTTATTATATGTATAGATTTTACTTTTTCGTGGAAAGCAGCCCTAGAGTTAACTAACAAGGTGTTACATATGTCGCGACCTTTCAATACAAACCAGGCTGTAGCATTAATTGGGGATTTTACTCACTACGGTGTCTCATTCAAATATGAAAATAACTCCCTGAACTGCAGGTAATTTATATGAGGACATATTCTAATTAAAGCATTTGTGATGCCTTCTGTAGTTTGTTTAATTACATACAACATTTACATTTTTGTAGAGCCTATACTACACGTGGTCTAAGGGACAGCATCCCTCCCACAAACTGATAAGCGTTACTCAGTCAACGACACTGAACATCTTTCTTCAGGAAATGTTTTTTTTTGCTATTCCATACAAAATGTCCAATCCAACTTGACCAGACAATTTCTATGGAAGCCATTATTTTTTCACTTCCTGCAAGAATTTCCTGGTGGGAATTATTCAGTGCCGTTGACTGAGCAAACCCTATCAGTTTGTCGAATGGTGTCCCTTACACCCAATATACGTATGCCCCTAATTAAAATTTCGTATGTATAGTTGTCTGTTAAAGAGCGATGGAGAGGAGTATGTTGAATATAAAGAGAGTTGATAGAGTTAGGAACGAGGATATCAGAAGAAGAATGAAAGTAATCGAAGTTTTAGAAGTGATCAAAATTTACTAGTTTAAATGGGCTGGTCATGTAATAAGAATGCAAGATAATAGATGGACCATTAGAACGACAGAATGGTTGCCTCGCGACGGAACACGCAGAGTGGGAAGGCCCTACGCGCGATGGGAAGACGAGCTGCACGAGAAACAACCTCTTAGGCCACGAGTAGCAAAAGATAGAGATCGTTGGAGAGAAGTATTAAATAAGATAAAAGAAAAATTTATTTTTGGGGGTCAAAGCTGTCCGCGTCCGTAGGCGAGGCCCTTTTCTGGGCCTCTTACTCGAGTTTCCCTACACGTGGCCCCTGGGCAGTGCAAAATGGACAGCACTCTCTCCGGTGGTAGGCTTCGGCCGCGGCTGGTTACCACCCTCCTAACTAAATAATGTCGCCAAGCGGTACCGCCGTGTTCCAACATGTAGTAAGGAGAAGCCAGTATGGAGGTTGGGTCTGTACAGTAGTACCGCGGCATGTAGCAGGTCGGAGTGGCTGATTGTTGCGACAACGAGTGGCTGGTTCTGGAGGCTAGCGGGATCCGAAGCACGATGCTCCGCTGGCCGACCGTAGGAAGTTGAGGGCCCAAGTAGCGGGAAAGCCACCCGCGAAAGCTGCCCTGCCACCTCACGAAAAATCCCGGGATGCTCCACCTTGCCGGTTGGCGACCGGATGGGAGGACCAGGTGGCAATCCCCGGGGGGGTTCGGGCGTCCCCGCGGTCTCCAAGCCAGCTATCTTTGCGTGTGGCTGCAATCAGCTCATTTTCTAAGCTTATTGCAACGCGGTACCTCGTACAACTGCCTTCCTCCTGCCTATTAACTTTTTCCCCACATCACCAATTATGAAAACACACAAAAAACGGAAAATGGTTAAACAGCGGTTGCACGTCCTCCCACTTAAAGTGCACCTCTCAAATATTCGAGGCTTGCACTCAAATCTCAACCCCGTCCATCACCATGTTGAGACTGAAAAACCGCATCTGCTGTTCCTCACTGAGACGCAGATCAATTGTCCGGCTGACGCGGCGTACCTCAGCTATCCCGGCTACACACTAGAACACAGGTTTCTACCTCGTGCCGGAGTCTGTGTGTACGCTCGCGATGACATTTGCATCAAGCGTCTCAAGAACCTTGAGGCACCAAGTTTTTCCGTATTGTGGGTACTGGTCGATACTGGTGTAGCTCAAATTGTGTATGCTTGCGTCTATCCCTCGCATAGTGGAGACACGGAGACAACCAAACTGTTTGAACACCTCAGTGAAGGTGCTGATGAAGCTCTGCAGAGATACCCGGCAGCGCAGCTAGTCATCCTGGGGGATTTCAACGCTCATCATAAAGAGTGGTTGTTCCCATACCTAGAGACCGATCATGCTGGGCGAGAAGCGCGCAAATTTGCATTGTCGCTAAATCTCTCCCAGCTTGTCAGCTGTGCAACAAGGGTCCCGGATATTGAGTCTCATACAGCCAACTGCTTAGACCTTCTGCTGACTACCGATCCAGACCGATACTCTGTGTCTGTTTCTGCCCCATTGGGCACCTCAGATCACTGTCTGGTGAAATCTGTATCAGTGTATTCACCACCCGATCAGGGCCCTTGTGGTAAAAGACGGGTGTGGCGATACAGGTCAGCAGAATGGGATGAGATGCGCCACTTCTTTGCTTCGTATCCTTGGCAGGACTGTTTTTCTTCAGGCGAATCGTCGAGCTGCGCGGATGCTATTACAGAAGTCATACGTCAGGGTATGGAGTATTTCATACCGTTCTCTGATGTTCCTACTGGTAGCAAAGCTCGCCCGTGGTTTAATGCTGACTGTAACTGCGCGGAATCGCAGAAACAGTCGGCATTCCTTGCTTGGGCTGATGCTCGTGCACGCAAAGCTCCGAATACTCGCGATCTGAAGAAAAACTATAACGAAGCCACCAAGTTAAGCAAAAAGGAATTACGCAGGGCTCGATTCGCCCACATAGGCCGAGTAGGCGCTAAGCTTGCTTCCTATCCGGCTGGCAGTAAAGCATTCTGGTCGCTTGCGAAAGCAGTGGAAACCAATTTCTGCCAGCCATCTTTACCGCCTCTGCAGAGACCTGATGGGTCGCTTGCTCATACTGCGGAGGAGAAAGCCAATCTTTTTGCCTCCTATTTTGCGGAAAGTTCGCGTCTTGATGCCGCAGGTAAAATACCACCCCCGTTACCTCGTGTCGACTGCTCTATGGCAGCCGTACGCATCCGGCAAAAAGAGGTCCTTAAAACCATGCGAAATCTAGACGTGAATAAAGCAAGTGGCCCTGACGGTATCCCTGCAATCGTCCTGCGTAACTGTGCGCCTGAGTTGTCTCCGGTGTTGACACGCCTGTACCGCCTCTCACTTGAGACTGGTGTTGTTCCCAAATCGTGGAAGCTTGCAAATGTGCAACCTGTACCCAAAAAAGGTAGTCGAGCAGACCCTGCCAACTATAGACCCATATCGGTAACCTCTATACTCTGCAAGATTATGGAGCGTGTACTGAATAATCGGCTCCTGGCATACCTTGAGGATAATGATCTCCTTAACGAACGCCAATACGGCTTCCGCCGAGGGCGATCGACGGGGGACCTCCTCGTGCATGCCACTCACTTATGGAGCGAGGCTATCGAGAGACATGGTGAAGCACTTGCCGTTTTTCTGGATATCTCCAAGGCCTTTGACAGGGTCTGGCACGCTAGCCTTACTGGCAAGCTTCCCGCCTACGGGTTACCTGCTGGCCTTTGCAACTGGATTTCGGACTTCTTGAGTAAACGATCCATACAAGTGGTCTTAGAAGGCTGCTCCTCCGGACAACAGGCTATTGATGCCGGAGTTCCTCAAGGTTCTGTCCTGTCTGCAACCTTATTCCTGCTGCATATCAACGACATGTTGACACCCGATACCTTTGGGTACGCTGATGACAGCACGGTTGTTGACAGATATCTGTCCAGTGCAAGGGCCAACAGTGAAACAATCCAGTCTTGTCGGGAGTCCATAGTAGATCGTCTGAACTCATCGCTAAGGGTGATATCCGAGTGGGGCGATGCCAATCTCGTCAAGTTCAACGCATCCAAAACCCAGGCGTGTCTATTCTCGACAAAACGGAGTCCTTTTAACCTGGCTCCAACTTTCCGGGATGTATCCGTACCGATTTCTGACCATCTTAAGCTTCTTGGTATGAGCCTTACGTCCGACTTGAACTTTGGACGTTACATTGAGTCTCTGGCCACAACAGCTGCCAAAAAACTTGGTATCCTCTCGAAGGTGAGGCGATACTTCACACCGGGACAGCTATTGCAGTTGTACACAGCTCAAGTCCGATCGTGTATGGAGTACTGCTGCCACCTTTGGGACGGTTCAGCTAAATACCAGCTGGCTGCCTTAGACTCAATCGAGAAACGTGCTAAGAAGCTCATTGGAGACTCAGCACTGGTTGAGGCAAAACTACAGAACCTTGAGCACCGTCGCAGAGTGGCGTGCATGTCGGTATTTTACAGGATACATTTCGGGGAGTGCGCGTTAGCACTTCATGACCTTATACCCCCCTCCCCTTTCCATCTCCGGAGCACGAGGCGTGGACAGGGGTTCCACCCTTATGTCGTGGATATACCACAAATTCGCACGAAGCGGTTCGCTTCCACATTCTTAATGCGAACGGCTAAGGAGTGGAACTCCCTGCCGGCGGATCTGTTTCCGGAACAATATAACCTGGGCCTTTTCAAGGCGAGAGTGAATAGGCAGTACATAGGTGAGTATGCTTCAACATAGTCCGCATCGTCACTTTCCACCAGGTGAGATGGCGGACAAATGCTCGCCTATATATATATTTAAAAAAAAAAAAAAAAAAAAGAACAGAAGTAGGTTACTAACAGTAATAGAAGACATAAATGAAATATGATGAAATGGGATTCATGAATAATATATTTATCTTAGAAATATCTAAAATAAATACTTCCCAGGAAAGGCTGGTAAATCTGGAACTAATACGACCCCCTTTTTTTATAAAAAGGAGACTTTGGATAAAAAAATATATATAGTCTCAATTGATTGTATGTCCTATTTTTAATTAAATGTAATTACTAATTATTGTTTTATGTTTTAAATGAAATTATTATTTTACTAATGTTTATTATTTATTTATATAACAGTTTATTGTACACAATAAAATACAAAGAACATATACATATAAAACAAAGACACAACAGGCACAGCTTATTTCTAAAAAGAAATCTCTTCCAGCAGACCTAGGCTAGTGAAATAGCATTCTGAGAGGCAGATACGACGTGCACAATTAAAAATATTGAAAACAATATATATATACTGATTAATTGGAAAGTGAAAGATAATGATCTTTAACTCGCTTTTTTAACACAGAGATAGATGGACTGTCTCGAACTGAGTGCGGTAGTGCGTTCCACAGCCTGGCCGCATGTACAATAAAAGAGTAGCTATTATAGAAGTCAGATTTATGGCTGGGAATTGAAAGAATCGACCTAATATGAGAGCGGCAAGGTTTATCTTGGGGTCGTGAAACATTAAAGCGCTCTTTAAGGTAGGAAGGAGAAGAGGGACTGTGAAGTACATTAAAAAGACAGAGCAATACATGAGTATTCCTACGAAGTCGGATCGGGAGCCACTTGAGTTGCGTACGAAACTGTGAGACGTGGCCGTATTTTCGGAGGCCGAAGATGAATCTGATGCACAGATTCTGGAGACGCTCAAGCTTGTTTAACAGCTCCTCAGTGGCATCAAGGTAGCAGGAATCGGCATAATCAAACAGAGGGAAAAGAAGTGTTTGAGCAAGGTTGATTTTAGTTTTCAAGGGTAAAAAGTTTTGGAGACGCTTAAGTGAGTGGAAGGCGTAAAATACTTTTTTACTTACTTGATTACTAAGCATGTTTGTATTTTATTATTGTAACTGATGGATGGCATGTATTTAAAAAAATATATTTTTATTGTTTTATACATCACACAATTGAATAATTCTTATAGTAATTTTAAATAAAGGCTTTTATTATTTACTAGCTGTTCCCGCGACTCCGTACGCGTGGTGGTTATGATTAAACAGAGATGTATTTTGTGTTTTAAATTTTACATAATGCGATCTAGTGGTCCGTGGTGGTCCGATTCAATTTATATATGCTTTAACGTTTCGTAAACCATATGTGCTAAAGTTTTTGATTAGGTTTTCATGGTTTTTACTGTAAATACACAAAAAGATCTCTATACCGTGTATTTACAAATGTCGCTGTACGGTTTGGCGATATTTTAAGATCGCGGTGGTGAGATTTTTCTTGGGACCACAAATTATTCTGGTGAACTTTTGAGTTTAGACCACGTTGGAAAGCCGTCGACTTCGCCAATCCCAGGCGTCCCAGGTCACTCAGCCGCGGTTTTATTATTGGCGGGTTGGCAATCCCCTCGCTCGATTTAATTTCATAATTGAGCCAATTCGTAGTAGCAAACAAGTCTATACGGGACTTTTTCTATCATGAGGGAACAGAAAGGGACAACAATTTAAGCAGGAAAAGATCACTCCGTTCTTTACGTTTATGGCGCCAAAGGCGGTCGGGGTCGGGTTGTCCATCGTCTCGATGAACGTTTTAATCTCTTTACTCTTATTTACTTGTTAGCTAAGCCTAACACGTGTATAACACGATACTTGTGTGCGTAATGAGACTTACTGTATTCTAATGAGATTTTAAAAAAACAGCATTTAATTTTCTGTCTACTCCCTAAGTCAGATGGTGTGGTTTTTTACGTAATTCTATAATATTTTAGGTGAGGTAACATTCACCTGAACAAAAAAACATTAAATCGAGTAAGAAACAATCAAAATTTTATTTCCTACCTACCCCCCAACTCACGTGGCGTGAGTATTTGTATCCTTTGTGTCTTCCTAGTAACAATCAGTCGAATAAAGAAAGTTTGATCAAAATCGGTTAAAAAACAGCCGAATTAGAATTTCCCGCCTACCCTCTTAGTGGGGTGGCGTGATTTTAAGGTATCCTAAGCAACCCGGATAACACTGAGATGAATAATAAAAGACCCATTGAAATCGGTTCAGTAGTTTTGGCGTGATGTGGTAACATACACACAGGCAGACAGACAAAAAATCTAAAAGAAAAACGATTTGGTCTTTATATCGTTAATAATGCCTGCTGCAATATTTTTTTTTTCAAGAAATATTCAATTAACAGACACGACCCTTCTAGAGATTTATTATATGCATAGATATGTATAGTTGACAATCGATTCAATGTCTTCGTGCGTTTGATGTTTGATCGAAAGTCATTCGATTTTACGTAGGAAACCCCTAAAAACTACTTACAACTTTAATAGAATTAGGCACTATAACTTATCTCGGACGTAAATTTTAGACCATCAACGTCATAGCAACAAAAGGCTAATATTTCAAAAAAATACTTAAACAAGATAAGCAATTCACTTTTATGCATAGGATGTAAAGCAATATTGCGGGCTCATCTCAGTCTGTATATTAAGTAAGTCCCTCGGTTGCTGACCGCAAATCACAAACCTTACATTATAACAAGGGCACAAACCAGTACTGTAATGAATACTAATAAATCTTCTTCTTGTCGTGTGCCTTTCGAGTCGTTCGACCCGATGTACGGTGTCAGAGTTCTGAAACAGCCTAATAGCACATAGGGCCTCTGCCGTGGTTAGTGTAAGGGACCGATGGCTTAACGTGCTCTCCGAAGCACGGAACGTTATTTTTTCCAGTTAATCAGGTTATTTAGCCTGCAATGTACTACCATACTGGGGAAAATCTGAAGTTTTAAATTGACAAATATCATCTTTATGTTTCACTCCCTTGGAATCGAAACCAGGATCTCTGGATCGGGAGCCCACGGCTCAGACCACTAGACCAAGGAGTCAATTATGAATACTAATAAATCAGTAATGGCGTCCGAACTCTTCAAGTAAATTAATAGAAAGTTGTTCACTCCGCGCGCATTTGTATTCAAGGGGCACGTTCATATAATGCGGAAACCATAACGAAAGATTTTAATGAAAGCTTCTATGGCTGGAACTATTTAGAGCTGCAACAATCTTCATTTTTAAAAATGTTTGATCTTAAGAAATAGTTCATATTTGAAACTATTTGTTAATATTTAAATCTAAGATAAGTAATTCCTAATTTATGTCGATTTTTCTATAGGTGTAAAAGTTAATAAATCAATATTGACGTAGGAATTTTCACACATAAAAACTTTTTGTCTTACTTTCAAACCTTCACGTCAAAACTCCAAAACATTGTAAAAAACAGACTTTGTCGAAAAAAGAAACTGTAACGATAGCCATTTAATTTATTTTTTTATGGCTTTGAACGCTTTGAATCTAAGCTTTGAATATATATATTTAGTTATAAAATATGACCAGTGTTTTTGTATTAAATGCTATGTACCTACAATAACCTTCAACTCCTTGGGAAAGACTGTATTATAAGGTTGGTTATAGTTGTATACAATCTTAGAGCAACGCGACCTTAAGACTTCTTCCAGGACGGACCGGAAGGTCGTGTTGCTCTATGTATACAATGATGTTGAATACATGGTTGGATGCTATTCTGAATTTTAAAAAAAATGTGCAGAGGGGCAAAAACGTATCTATTCATAAATGCATCTCTTCTAAGGCGAAGAAAGTTAGTGCAATACAGCCAAACATAATAAAAAATCATAGATAGATCTTGTTACTTTATAATATTTACTTCAAATTATTAGTTATTTGTGTTTTTATGACATATAACGATATAACAATTTAAATTGCAGTACGATACTTTATTAAAATTATTATCATAGAATGAATTTATAGGTCTCCAGTCCAAGCCTAACGTTTCATGTCGAAAGGTTTAAAAAGTTAAATGGCGGAAATGAATTGTTTAGTTTATTTACAATATTTTTGTAGAATTCCCTTAATTAGAATTCCCTTAAATAATTGAAGTGAAAAGCAGAGTTTACAACTCGTGCACAAAACCATTTCTGTCCTCGACTTAATATCAGCTCTCACCCTACGGGCTCGGGCAGCTGATTGTGAGCAACAATGCCTCGTTTTGTGCACTTTCTGCGAAATCGACTATAATTTAATATCATAAAGCGTGTCATAATATTTATTAGACCAGAAATCAAATCAAATTATTTCATTTCAGGCAATATTGACAGTAGATGTTAAATGATTTTTCATAAGTTTTTTTTATATTTCCGCATAATAAATAAAGAGCTCTATACTAGTGGACATCAGAAAAGGAATCCATTTCTGCATTTGCAGCGTCTGCCGTATCTTCAAGTGTGTACGTCCGTAGCCAGCAGACGACCGCAGCCCCCCCCCAACTACTCCTTAATTATTTGCTCCACCCTGTTTCTTCCGATTCCAATCGTTCTTATTAATTTTAAAGTTTACTTCAAATTAAAAATATCAAAATTTGTACAAAGCTCGTACTTAAAATTTGTTTTCGTAGTGATATTGACACAGCAAGTATGCACAATGACCGACAAAGCGGTGAATAGTGTCGGTATTGGTCGGACGGCGGGCGGCACACGCGAGCTCGATAACAGCCATTCTCTGGCCTCATTAAATCCCGCTATTTGTTTAGGACCGCGCTCAAACACGCCGTCACTCCGCCACTCCACCAGGAATAACGGATTTTACGCTTTAAAATATTTAGCAACCGACAGACCACCTCCCCACGCTGATGACAACAAACAATCCCTTTTTATAAAGAGGCCGAATCTTGTCTTCCTCAAATTTTAAATATTCATTGCGAAACGTTGTCAATGTTTTTCTACCGTTCTGTTGCCTGTTTCGCCAGATGTCAGTTCACAATTGCAGTTAACGTTGACACAGAGAATTTTCATTGCAAATTCTGTCGTCGTGCTATGGGTACGATGCCGGGGGCTACTACACAAACAGTCGCGTTATGGATGTCAACTTAAACGAACCGAAATCGACCCCGTGGCTCATACTAACATCTGTACATGAGTATACTGAGCTAGTGTGTACCCGGCTGCCGTAACGAACCAAGCAGAATACGTGCTTTGCGAAAAACTTCTACTCTGAGCCACGTAGCACGCGCTTGGCTTATCAAAACAAGCTATAGAGACAGACAAACGAAATCATACCTATGTCTACAAACTAGGAAGGATATATTTACATATTCGGTCGGTATATTCTGATTTCGTTTCGGAATACTTTTTCATCTCCGGTTGTCACTTCAAGGTTCCATCACGCTGCTCAGCAAAAATCTCATTGCTCCAGAAATCAAAAGCCACATTGTCTACGGCTACAGACTTAGCGATTACATCGCATCGTTTATTTCGCAGGTGTTGCATTTTTTTAAATAGTAGCAATCTTATTGACAAATTAAGTTAGTATTAGATACTCGATGTAGTAAGTCTCTGTACAAGATAAAGCAAAACCCAGTCGGAGACAGATATGGCATATTGATCGAGCCATCGATGCGACAACAATTTGCCGGTCCGCTCGGTTCGAGTGTCGCTATGCAAATGCCCGCGCTCCATTTTCCGCTCCGGACGGCGTCGGTGGCGGTGTCGGTGCGACCGCGCGGCTCAGCGGCTGACGCTGGCGGCTGCCGGCGGCCGGAGGGCGCTGCATGCCGGATGCTCCGCTGTCGTCGCAGGAAATTGAGAACGCTGCATAAATCCTGATCCTACAAACCAAATTTGATTCAACCTAATCCGGATATTGATACGAAACAAATACCGCTGACGGGGTAGCTTTTATAATGATCCGAACCACAATTTCCCTTTTATAAAGATATGTTGTGAGAACGTACGACGAAAAAAGCTTCTTAGTAATTCAATTTCCGTTGATAAAATATGTTTTGAGTCATTCTTGTGGAGACCTTGCAAACAACGTTGAGTGCCAGTAGAGTGAAATATTGTCGGGAAAATTGAATACGTGAAAGCATTCAAAGTAATTTCGGTATCCTTTGCAAGTTACTTCGGATACCTATTTACTATATCCTATTTCCTGGCGTGGGTGTACTTTATCTACATTAGAATCAAATTTATTTCCGCGGTTTGGCTTTGCTTTCATTTGGAAAAGAAAATACTGATAGCGCGGTCCAAAAGCGAAATCTAAATGTAATCAAAGCGTCGTTTTTTGCTATTTCTTTTCGCGGCAAAGCGTGATTCGATAAGGAATTCCAATATGAAAATTGCTCGTCGGTTCTTCCTTCGGCACCTGTTCTCCGTGATTAAAGTGCGTCGTCGGAGCAGGCACAGAAGACGCCGCCGCAGTCGAATGTAAATGCGGTCTCTCCGCCCGCCGTCGCCCGTCGCCCGTCGCCCGCTGTTCGTTCCCGCGACCTTTTACAGCTCCAAAAAAAAATTTACACGCCACCTACCGTTTGTGTGACATTTACTTACGTGCTCCCTGAACGGCAGCCGGAAGGTGCCCCGGAACATCAAACGAGATTTACGCGAATAAATAAACAGTGTTGAGGACCTTTCTAGAACGTAAAATATTTACAGCAAATAAGTAAAAAGGTTGAAAGAAAAACACTTATCAAAAATCTCAGCTTATATTTATTTATGTTAACTGGAATAATTTATTTATTTACTATCCATAAATACTATATACATAATTTATGCACTTGAGTGTATGTAGATTTTGGTATTATGTAATAAAGTTCGCGTAGCGTAGGTACATTAAATTCAATAACACGAGTTAGCGAGTTCGACGCTCGCCCCGACCGTCCTCAAATAAAGAAGAAAACTTTTCAAAAACTCCCTTACAACTTGTGCCGTCGTATGTGGGCATAAACATTTTGCGAGAAAAACTAAAATAAAGACATATTGTAACCCTCAATGTTTCCTTTCTGTTTCTTTTATTTAAAAGTAGAGATCAGGAATAAAATGACGTAGCCAACTTGATAGGTGGGCTTCTTCTTCTTAGCGAGTGGATTCTCGAGTCGAACGACCTGATGAACCCTGGTGTCACAGTTTTCAAACCACCTAGTAGTACAGCTATTAGGCCTCTGATATGGTTTGCGTAACGACCACTATCAAAGACAGCGACCGGGACCCGATGGCTTAACGTGCCCCCCGAAGCACTGAATCGTCTTTCTATTCGGACAATCAGGTGATTCAGTCTGCAATAACCAAACTGGGGAAAACCTCACAAAATTATAAATTAAGAAATATCAACTTTGTGTTCCCCTGGGAATCAAAACCAGGACCTCCGTATCGTAAGCCCATGGCTCTAACCACTAGACCAAGGAGGTAGTTATAGGTGGGCTGAGTACACAGAGCCAAACAATAGTAATTCCAAATCATATTAAACTTGTCCTCAAAATCAATGCTTCATAAAGTATCTTCTTAAAAATATTAGATTTAATTTATGTGATGAGAAATACATTATTTTGATCATTATACAATAGGTATCTCTATCCAAATACTTACCGATGACGGAGACTTTGCTAAAAGTCGACCGCCGCGCTCGTATTTGCTAAAAGTAGGTATGTTGGGATTTCACAACATTTACATATAAAAATAAGCATCAACAAACAATCTGTTTTTTATGGAATGTCAAATTTGTTTTATAAAATACGATGTCTTTTAGTTTTTATTTTTATATCTTTCAAAACTTTCTGTAACCACACTTTCAAGAGTCGTGGTCTAATGAAGAGTTCCAATATTTTAATCTCATGTTTTTATCGTTATAGCGTACAATTGGTTACAGAACAAAGTTTATTGCGTCAAAGTAAAAAAAAACTTATTAGGTCTGCATAAGACGTTCGACTCATGTAGATTGTGAAGTGCCGCTTCGGGACAGTTTACTTGTTAGGCTTTTGTTAAGGCCGTCTAACTCGGCAAGTCCCGCTTTCCCGACGGCTCCAGCCACACAGTTTACCCTCTAATTTTCACTTGCCAACATGTTAACATCTACACTTGGACTCAACTTCACACAAACTTGGCGTCTAAACTCCGACAAACAAAGCTCTTAATAATATCGAGCCTCGAGCCTGCGAGTGCCTTCTTAATAATGTTACTGGCAGTATTTTATCTAAGCAATATTGGTCACGTAAAACTGCTGGGTATTATCCCGTATTTTTTGTAAAATGCTCCGGAAGCTCGGGCGAGGCGAGGGCGAGTGCAGCAAACTGACGGTACTCATCAAGCAATCATTATGGACGCGCCATGTTTTTAAAACGGCTTCGGATCCGCTAGCCCCGAGCCAAATTAATCCCCTACTACGGTGTTGTTTCATAAAACTGGAATAACCGCCTTTGTAAGAAATATGCTTTGTTATTGTGGAAAAACTTGCGAAAGCTACAATATTAATTATACTCCGTCGTCCACCCTATGTCAGTGCCTCTCGTCGTGATTCTGCATATAATTTTCTACTCAATGCCAGAGCAACCTTTGCTCTATAGACCTGACTGGAAAAAGATATAAAAATCTCCACAAACAGTAATTATCTTGATGAGCACCCTCGGAAATCGTTTTGATTAATTTTCTAATATTGCTTTTAACATTTAAAGGCGTTTGCACAAGCCCCTAGGCGAAATAAGGGTAACTGGCATCCTAAAAAAATTACTCCTAGAAAAACTTTTTTTTATACAGAACAGGGATCTTGTGGATAAATTAGAGGACAAATTCAAAAACGCAACATTGCGCTATGCAATTTCAAAATTAAATTTCTACTATTTCTATTCCACAAAGTTCGGTCTGGAACTAAGATAATATTTGGAATCGAACTCGATTAGTGAAACTAGTCGTGTTGGAAAATTTCCGTGCGGTTGGCAGAGCGGGCGCAGAGCGTAGAGCCGACGTGGCAATAACCGGCACAATGCGGTACACCTAACGACACGTAGCGCCCCCCTCCCCCCTTGCCCCGGATGAGACGGGTTGGGGGGTAATAAAACCACGCATTCCACTTGCAAGTCACGGACTAGATTACCGGGACACCCGCGACATCCTTTCGCTGCGCCGATCGGTCGCCCGGGCGGACGGACAGATGTGATTACTTATCTTACTGTCACACTTGCGGTAAATCAATATTATCGTCATAACAATAAATAACAACAAGACATTAATTTGTTAAAACTACGCTTGACTATCAATTACTGTAAATATACGGCGTGTAAGGGACAGCGTCCCACAATCTGAATAAATATATTTACTTTCTCATACCTACAATATTACCATGTCGATCAGACAATTTGTATGGACTAGCCTTTTTTTTCTCTTCTTGAAATAATTGGAGAAAGTTGTTCAGTGTAAGGTGACGATACTATCCAAGTGGCGCCCCCATTAGTAAAAAAAATATTATTCCATAAGTCCGTCAGAATCAAATTATAGTAATTAAGATATTTTAGAACCTTATAAATAAGCGATTAATAGCTCGTTGTAGTAACAGGAAGAAAAATTGCCGTTGGTGGCCGGTATTCGCAATTTTTCTTCCTGTTACTACAACGAACTATGAATCACTAATTCAAAAGGTTCAAAATTATCTTAATTACTATAATTTGATTTTGTTGGACCTGTTTTTCGATTCACGACGTTTTTAGTGTTTTTTTTTTACTAATGGGGGCGCCACTTGGCTAGTATCGTCACTTTTATGAGACGCCATCGCAAAAAAAAACTGTTAAAGATAGGTGGTTAAAATAATAATGATAGTCAAAAAAATCTTTGCCGCTTTGACATACAGATTAACGAAATACAATTTGATTCGAATTTGGTTGTCAAATAATTTACACGGGGTGTAAAGGATAGAGTCCCGTAAACTGATAGGGGTTGCTCAGTTAATGAAACTGAACAACTATCACCAGGATATTCTTTCATGAAATAACAAAAAATATTGCTTTTTCATACAAACTGTCTAATCAAAGTTGTTAATTTTGTATGGGAAGGTCAAATTTTTTCTTTATTCCCTGAAAGAATTTCCTACAGAAAGTTGTTCAGTTACGTTGACTAAGTAACCCCATCAGTTTGCGGGACGCCGTCCCTTACACCCGGTATGTCAAATAGGATCAAATTCTATTTCATACTCGTATCATATTTTACTCTAAATTAATACCATAAATTGTAATTGTCTAATAAGGAGTTTATATCATACATACATACAATCACGCCCCCATCCCCGACGGGGTAGGCAGAGCGTATACGACCCAAACGAAAGGTCATTCCGCCACGTCTGACAAAGTTTTGAGGGTTATTTAAGATAGACTTGTAAGTATATTGCTGTAGTGACAGGTTGTCAGCCCATCGCCTAAATTACAATATACAGAAACCCTCGGATCCCTTAGCTGATTTTTACAGCATGCCCGGGAGGAAATGCAGCTGAAACATTCTAAGTTTTTCTTTCGCTCCCAGTCCAGCATGGAAGTCTATTTATATGTTTATATCATAACGAATAGATTTGACAGATCACTTGGTATTAAAATTGAATTTCCTCTGTGAACTGCCAGTCTGTCTTGTTAACACTAAACTACACACCAAAACCAATAAGCAAGCAGGGCCCTAAGCCACTTGATCCATCAAGACCTCGACCGCAAGGAGCTCGCCTCACTGGTTTACCTATTATAAGCTCCCATGACAACAGTTGCTGATTTGTTGAAGACTAGTAATTACATGATTGACGTACGAGTCTCCCGTTGCCTTATCCCGTATCTCTTGGGGTTGGCTACTTAATCTAGGTGAGTGTACAAGGGTACTGATTTTTACACAAGGCGACTGCCATCAGACCTCCGCAACCCAGAAGTTAAACCAGACCCAATCCTAGATAAGGTCAGAGTTTTCAAACCGCCAATGCTTAGCACTGGTCTCTGACATAGCGTAACGACTAATATCTACGGTATTAAACAATTTTTACCGGGACCAGCGACTTAACGTGCCTTGCAAAGCACGGAAAAAGCGCTGAATAAACGTACATATGAAATTCAAGAACCGAAAAACACATTGGTACGTGATGGGATTCGAATCACGACCTCCCGCTCAGGAGGCAGCGGCCTTATCCACTACACAATCGGGCTCTCTACTATATCAGTGGTGTGTTTAAGATTTGTCCATATAAGGTAGCACGTATCGGTATCGTAGCATAAAACGCACAGATAATCGATATACTTAACTTCGAAGTATTAGATAGATTACTGGGGCTGCGACAGATGTATTGCAATTTTTTTTATATCTTAGGACTACGATGTCCTAGAAAAAAAGAGTAGCAAACTTAGGCACTACTTAAATTAAATATATTCTTTATTGCATTAAAATACAAGAAATGAAGTTTACAGAAAGGTACCTATGCAAGGGCGAACAAACAGTTAAACAGGAATAGCAAAGCGTAGCAAATCTACAAGTTTGTAGCAGGATAGCTACGGCGTAGCAACATAAGTTACTTACCTAAAGTAGATTAAAACAAGTAAGGAAAATGTAAAAAAGGTTTAAAAAGTAATTTACCAAGTTACAAACACATTTTCTTTACTGGTTTCAATAAAGGGGTGTTTGGGGCTAGTCGGTTCTTCGGGTCATGTCGGGTAGCCGCAAACAGCGTTGCGGTCATCCCGGGTTCAACATTAACTTCCCTTACAGTCTCTGGGTTACTAATTAAAGTTTAGCACAATTAATTAAGCTCACTTTAACTGACCTCCGTAAAGTCAACTTAATACTAGGATAGATCAAAATTTATACGATGCAGATTAATAGAAAAGATGGTAAAAATTCGTTGATAAATAATAAAAACATTCAAACAAATCAATAGGATTTGTATACGTAATTAATTTGTTTCTACTTACTTATCTCTCTATTCAACTTTGGCGTATCAAGCAAAAATCAAACTCGTTACAACTTGCCATTTACTATTTAGTATCGCAGCAGTCAGCAGTTATCTGATTAAGCGGTTGCGGTACCGAGAAGTGAACAACTAGCAAATTAGGAGCGGACGGAAAAGTGTGTCCTATCAATAAGTGGCGGTGGAACATCGCAAATTGAATAGAACAGACCACACAACTCGCTAACGAGCCGGTGTTTACCCAAGTGGACAATAATTGGCTTAGCCAGCGGTCGCCGTTGCCGCGGCACCAAGATTTAAGAAGCTAGAGCGTAGTGAGTAGATGTGCCACTTCAGGAATAGACTGAAAAGTGTTTCTTATTCACAAGTAGCGGAGTGATGAAGGCAATATCAGTATTTTTTTGCTTTTATTGCCTACATTTGAGGCTTTCAGCATATCCTCCAGAGAAGGTAGTAAAAAAAAATAAGAGGATTCATAATGTTTTAGATGACTTAAAATAAAAAGAAAGAAAGAAAAATCATTTATTCAAAATAATAGGAACCTTTTGTATAGTGTAGTGTAATAGAGCAGTTTCGATCAACCTGAAAATGTAATCAACTCATGTTATTAAATATATTTACTAGGTTAGAAGTTGTAGGTTTTTTTGTGGAAGAGGGAGGCAGGCGAGCAGGCGGGTCTCTTGGTGGTAAGCAATCACCGTCACCCATGGACACTTGCAACACCCGGGGGGTCACATGTGGGCTGCCAGCCTTTCAAGAAGGAGAAGGCTCGTTTCTTGAAAACTGCCATGTTGTAACTGTCTAGAAATACCTGAGCAGATAACTGATACCACAGTGTAGTAGTGCGTGTTAGGAACTAGTTCAATAATTAATTAGGTAATTAATTTTGTTTGAATAAAAATTACTAAAATATACCGCATCCAACCAGAAGTGGAAACCCCAGATCCATACCCCAGAATTTGTCGCAGTGACTCCTGAATGAAGATGCAATCATTGTAACAAGGCGCATGACTTGTGGAACTGCCCCGACTCCTGACCTTGCTGCCAAACTGCCGACTAGCAATAAAACGAATCAGGGAAATTAGTGCGCTACTTGCCAACTTCTAACTTATACACCGCATCCAACTAGACGTGGAAACCACAGATCTATACCCCCAGAATTTGTCGCAGTGACTCCTGAATGAAGATGCAATCACTGTAACAAGGCGCATGACTTGTGGAACTGCCCCGACTCCTGACCTTGCTGCCAAACTGCCGACTGGCAATAAAACGAATCAGGGGAATTAGTGCGCTACTTGCCAACTTCCAGTTTATACAAATCCTAATCGAAAATACAGGGTATAAGGTACCCGCAAACGATAGGGGTTGCTCAGTCAACGACACTGAACAACTTCCAGCGAGAAATTCGTTCAGGAGATGAAAAAGAAAATTGACCTTCTCATACATAATCTCATATACATTTGATAATTGTATGGAAAACCATATTTAATATTCACTTTCTGTAAAAAAATCCTACTGGTAGTTGTTGAATTTCGTTGACTGAGTAACCCCTATCAGTTTGCGGGACGCTGTCCCTTACATCCGGTATAGAGAGGAAGAAAACCATTTTTAATTTTGATAAATTAAAACTAGGAGGTAGGTATTTAATATTGTTGTATTTCACATGATTCGTTAGATAACAAACTAGAATAAGTATTTTACTTACTTGTTTATTTTACTTTTTTACGTTAGTATGTTATTTACGATCTTGATAAAACTTAAGATTGTCGAATACGTGGTAGCTTCGGTTTGTCAACGAAGACCCTAATATGAAGGCAGATTATCTTATTATTCTCTGTTATTACAAAACTGTAACACTGGAAATTATTCTGGATTCTGTTTATTCAAGATTGGCACAAAACAATTCAATATTAATTTGAATAGAACTTATATAGTTCGATTTGAAAACTCTGTCACCAGGGTTCATCGGATCGTGCGACTCGAGAATCCACTCGCTAAGAAGAAGTTCGATTACTTCCAAGGTTATAAGTAATGTGCCTAAAATACTATAATAATTGATTTTCCTACGGCAACTGTAACTGAATTTATACCTTAATTTATCTAATGTCAATGTTTTACACTAGCATCGCTACCATGATGTAATATGAGGCGTATGTATAGTATTAGGGTGCGTCCTAGAGTCCCAAGTGGCAGCGGCGAGTGGCGGCATCAGTGGCTTGTATCTTGTGTGCCATTTGCATATAGATTGTGTCTTCCGGTCAGAAGCAGCCAAGATGACACCACGTCCACGGCACACCCGAAAGCCGAGCTGCATATTTATGCTGCCTTATTTTGATACAGAATCAACGCGATTTAAGTAAAGCTAACCCCGGAGGCCTAGCAACTTAAATTTTTAAACGATTTCATGGCTATAAAATCAATTTGACGGCAAATTAACGCTGCAAAATTATCAAATTAAGATAACTCTCCCCTACACGCCTGAGAGCGCGTTTAATTAACACCACAAGGATAAAAGATTGTTATCACATTAACGCCATGGGTCGTGAATTTTGACAAACGAAATAAATCAGCGCAGCGTTACTAAGCAGAATTAACGGTTAGATTAGTCTTCATCACGGCTTCCCGAACGGCGCACCGCTATAAAACGATGAAAAGAAGCTAATTTTTCAGAATATCATCTCCGGTCCCATAAAGTCATCAATATTCATTTTGCGGCGCGCCTCCGAAACAAACACCTTTCCGAAGGAACACAACGCGCTTCCTTTGAGGAACGCCGACCGGCCGGGGGGCGGCCCAACTCAATTTATATGGATAATTGCCTTGTTTCACTAACGCGCCCTACGACGATAGTGTATCTACATCACGTCCTAAATTTCCGGAAGACTGACTCAGCAGTCGATAGCTGCTACTGCGTCATCTGTTGCGAATACAGTGACTCGGTACAAATTTACACAACACGCCGCCGGTCAACATGTCGGAGCGGCGACTGTTTAGACTATCAAATCACTATGCAATCCTAGTCGAAGCTATTAATATTCTGAATTAGGGGTCCGTAGCAGCGAATAATTTGGGGGAAAGTCCACCGGCTGGCCCCGGCCTGGCATCGATTTATACATACAAATTATGCTGCTACGTAGTTCTTGTTATGCATATGGACAGTTTTCCTAGCACTTCGTAGCGTCCGGCTAAGGGCATTCATTTCATTTACATTTAGATTGTCATGGGGTTAATTGGCCTTGTTATTTCATGGTATTGATTATGTATAGATTTAGATCTTCATGTAATAGTTATATTAGTGGTTTAGAACGAATGTTCGTGTTTTGCTTTAAACCTACTTTCAACTTTTCTTCTCTTTAAAACGAACTTACCTATGTAATTTGATATTAATTTTAATAAAAATGGTGATACAAAATATATCTGCAAATGGTATCCGGACATTACTTTATTGAGTTTTCTACTCAGCTCAGTATACTATGATAAAATTTCAACTACAAATGATATCCGTCTCAAACAAACTTCGAGTGCTCCGACAAGAACACCGACCGTACTCTTAATACACTTGCCGGTAGAACTGAACGACTGGAGCAAGAAGGGTAAATATAGGACGCAATCTGAAATTTCCAAGACAGCACCTTCAGGTTCAAGAGGGCGCAAACTGAGAGCTTACCCGAGGGTCACCTGTGCGGGGCGCGGGGCGCTCCCCCCGCCTCAACCACAATCCCACAACCAGCCAGTAACAAGCCACTCCTGTTTGCTTTACCGCAATGAATTTCCTTGCAATATTTTCTACGTTTTTATTTTAATTTTGAATACATTTGAGCACAATTCTTCGTGGCGGTTGCGCCCCCGGCAATCTCCAAATTGCCTCTTTATGTGCAGATGTTCCGACCCTCCGGTTTTTCCGTCTTTTGAATGTCGTTTTGCTGTTAAATAACGTGCTCTTTTATTGTAATTGGGATTTTAAAGTTCACTTCTGATAAAGATTAGCCTCTTTGACAATAGATACGCAAATCTTTAGATGAGCTACTTACGAGTATAAACAAAAATGTAGTCTCAGTAACGATATGATTTTATTAAACTCAACTCAAGAATTCAATACAAATTCATGTTAAATTTAACTACTTCTTCTGTCCTGTGGGTATCGAGTCAATCGACCCGATAACTACTAAAAAACATACCTTAAATAAAATTTAAAATCTAAAATACTCATTATCATTTGAATACAAATATAAAAAATGTAAAAATACAAAGAAAAATATTGTTTCTTCAGAACAATTTTGTAAAAAAATGACAATTACACGTTTACGAGATTTCGAGTCATTTATTTCTGCTCCAACAAATTATTTCTCGTGAAGCAAATTAATTCCTTGGCATTATACTTCTTTCAAAATCTGAATAAACTTGAGCGGGATTTCATAAAAAATAGACGAAGCGAGGCCCGCGGCTAACGCCAAATTACGTCGTTATTTACAAGTAAGAGCGAGTAAGTATTTTCATCTTGGCTCACCGGAGATTCGAAATGAAATATTTGTAATTATGTGTAGCTATTCTGACTTTGAAATTTTTAAAGCGCTACTCCTAAAACAACATCGCTCGGAGGTGCCCCTTGCGTTTTAATAAAAGCTGGGTATTCGTCTTGACGTTTATTATTATGAAAATGCTACTTGCCAAATCAAATCAAATCATTTATTTAACCATAATTACATGTTAAGTAGGTGGTTGATATGAATATAAGTACAATGCAATTTACCACTAGTGGTGTAGTCAATAAAATTATATTAACTTAGCTGCGTACTTTAAACTTATTTCTTTTGTATTTGGTGCAATTATTGACGTTGGATTACTTCCATGCTGGATGGGTAGCAAAAAAACCATCGAAAATGCCAGATGCATTTCCTCCCGGGCATGCTGTAAAAACCAGCTATGGGCTGACAACCTGTCACTACAGCAGTACAGCAATATACCTAAAAATCTATTTTAAAATAACCCTTAAAACTTTGTCAGACGTGACGGAACGACCGTTGTTTAGGTCGTTTACGTTCTGCCTACCCCATTAGGGATAAAGGCGTCTATGTATGTTTGTATGTATGTATATATCATTAAAATTTATTTGATAATAGTTTAAATTATACTAATTGTATCTGTACTCGTAAATTTCAGAAGTTTTATCCCCATTAGTTTGATGTTAGAGATCTCTTATGGGGATAAGCTCGCCTATTGTTTCAATTTTAAGTTAAACTGTGATTTTTTTTTAAACAATAAAGAATATAATAAATTTTAAACTTATAGAATGATTCATCTTACCTGTCTCAGCAGGCCTCGAACTATCTGCCTCTCAATTTAAGTCTCATTTCCGTATTTCAGCTGGAAGAAATGAGTAGAAGTACCTGTTGTGTCGTTATTCATTGTATATTGTCTTTCTCGTGTTACTTGTTTACAATAAACAATACATAAATAAGAAATTAGTACAGGAAGGAATTAACAATATCATACCTACCTCAGGATATGTTCGTAATACTGTATGGCCGCGTTTCTTAAACTGTGCTCCGCGGACCGCGGGGTCGTGGCCGACGCATATGTCTGCAGGCTTTTCCTCTACAAAATTTATGATTCATTTGTTCACTTGGTAGTGAAACTGTCAAATTAGTAACATTAAGTTCCGCGATGGCTTTGTTCACGATATGAGTTAATCTCTGAAATATTGTAAAAACCTCGCGCTCGCTAGCTCGCGATATGAGTCACAAATAGACTGTTATCGCGAGCGCAGTGATGTGAATACATATTAATTTCCTATTATTTATTGAGTTCCCTTATTTTTGGCCCACTCTTAAGTAAAAACTGGATACACCCATGAAGTAATATGAACCCAATTATCTCATGTGTAGTAGTAAAAAACTGGTCACCACGCCACATCTCATCTTTCACTTTAGCGACTTTATTATTAAAAGTAATTGTCTCATAAGATTTAAAGTTTTTTTTGTGGCTTCCCTAGGGGTCCGTGGCTAAAAAAGTTTATGAAACGCTGCTGTATGGTATCATAATTGAAATACTGTACGACAAATAAAAAACAACTGTTCGAATTCGCTTAGATCTAGTTTAATTTAAGATTTGGTCTATCTTGTTAGCATCTTTGAAAACTTAGAATAAGAAATAAAACTGAAACAAAAGAAAAAGCAATTTTAAAACACTCAATTTATAATAAAATTATGAAAATAGTGATATGATGAAAATGATAATGGTGAAAAATGCGAAACGAATAAAAACTACATGAGAACGAAAATTTGGTACTAAATGGCAAATAATAATTATAAAACTTACGTCAGGATCTTTCTCGTAAGAACATTTGTGAACATCAAATGTTTTCTGACATTTATCTTTGCCCGGTACATCTGAAATTAAGCAAAATTTTGTTTATTATCCTAATAAATGATTTAATATAGTGTTCGCTATGTATAATTCATTTTTACCTCTGTATGGCTATATGGGCGATAAGGGACAGCGTCCTGCAAACTAATAGGGGTTGCTTCGGAACTGAACAAATATCAGTAGATTTTTTTTTCAGGAAGTAAAAAAAAATTTGGTTTTCCATACGTATTGTCTGATCGAGGTGATCATTTTGTATGGGAAGTTCAATTTCTTTTTTATCTCCTGAGAGAAATTACTGGTGTAAGTTCAGTTTCATTGACTGAGCAACCCCTATCAGTTTGCGGGACGCTGTCCCTTACACCTGGTATATGTCTCACCTAGATGTTTGCACCCATATATCATCTTAGTAACTCTATCATAATACTCTTCAGGGATCAAGCTAACCATCATGTCATAGTCGACTGTGCCTTCTTCATCCGCCTGAAACATAAAATTCAATCGAATTCATGGAAAAAAAAACAATAATATCATTGAAAGTTTATAGTAGTTAATAGAAATTGCATTTAAGAGCCTTCAATCCATACTAGATATAAATGTTATAGGAATATAAGGCCTTTACTTAATTTGAGCTTTAAAGAAATATGAAATGTGATCTACTTATTATTTTGGCTCTACTTTAATTAAAAAAGTATCTAGGTAAATACTTGTCAACAAGTAAAAATTAATAATGCTAAACTCTACTTCAGCAAATGAAAAACAAACGATCCGAAGTAAAAATAAATTCAACCCTATTGAGTCGGCAGGGGTAGAGAGAGTTCGCAAACAAAAGACGGATAACTCACAAGACTCGCTTCTTCCAACAGGCAAAACATATAGCACTTCAATTTGTTGTCCTCCTTAAATATGCCGTTTTCACAATTCGCTATATCCGCTGGGGGCAAGTAAGAATAAAGGTGCTTTAATGTACGCAAACAACGTGACGTTTCGGCAAAATGAACGTTGTGATGGAAGAGTATAAGGAAATATTGGATTGTATGTGTGTGTGATAACTCTAGTATATGTGTGTGCACGTAATTTTAGCGATAGTTGACAAAATATAATTTGAGCCGATTTGTCATGATATGAGTAGTGTCAACGAAGGTCATATGATTTTATGTCACTACAATTCATCTCATCTCAAATTATATTTCCTCAACTATTGCGCAGCATAGTTTGATTTACTCTTTTATTTATCCTATAAAGTTAAGTGGCATAGTGTTTTAGTATTACCGATAAGCTACGGAAGAAGGTGCATACAATTTATTCGGTATAAGCAAATACCGAAATCAAAAAAAACCTTTTATAAAAGAAACTATTTTAAAAGAAAAAGATACTATGCCCTAGGAAACAGAATGAATTTATCCAAGAAAAGAATATTAATTTGTAGCTCACCCTCCGCCACTCCGGTCTTCTCCACGCACTGATTATGAACATGCTGAATGATCTCCTTGATCTCGTCACTGAATACCTGGAAATAGCCATATGGTTTTAGTAGACACGCTCATAAAATCATGCTCTATCCTTACGGGGTAGAAAAAAACATCAACGAAGAATTTTGTAACGGGTTGTAGGTCCGTTTCTCAAGTTACAATAATCAGTTAAACACCTATTAGCTACTTGTGCCCTCGATAAGTTCAAAAAGCTTAACCGCCGACAAATACAGATGTACCACCTGGTACATCGTACCAGGTACCCGGTACCTGGTAGGTACTCACCTATGTTGTTTCATTTGTATCAATGTCATATTAATATTCCACCAGGCGTATTAAACATATCACGTAACAAAAAAGTCCTCTCGAGCCTCAAAGCAAAGTTAATCTGGCAGGCAAATATTGAATCTGACAAAACAGCCTTCAGCCTACCTTGACAATCTGACTTGATATGCTATGCATTTATTCAGGTACTGTACCAAGCACACTACGACCTCTGCGCACACACTTTACCTTTGTGAACAGCTTGGGGAAAATAAGACGCTTTAATATTAAAAATGAGATAACATTCTCAAAGAAAATTATTAAGTCGTGATTCCACCGGGAAGACCCGATGCGCATCAACTTGTATCATAACGTTAAATATTAATTTAAGTGCCGAAGGCTCGTCTCCATTGTCCCAGAACTAAAGTTGGAGCATCGAAAAGAATTTATTCAGATGTGCAAACAGTTTTCTTTTTCGGTAAAATTTGTGAAGCTGAAAGCAACCAATTGTATGTTCTACATTTCTATCGCTTCGCCTCCGGGGTTTAGATTCATTGGGTAAGTAGGCTTAGATATTTCCTTTTTATCTCTCTGCATCAGAAGTGGAGTTACGGAAATTAAATCTTTATATTTAAACTTTAAAATTAATACTACTATCAGTCTTCAATAGTAGTTTTATGGATTTTAATAACAACCTTTCGTCATTTCATGTATATTTTTGGTACCCAGGTGTCTATTAACATCCATAAAGCGTCGACAAATCGATGTCGTGCATCATTGGAGCCAAACTTCATTGAGTGTGCATAAGCCGTCGCACTCCGACGACGACAGTGAGCAATAGTGTCGCTGTGCGTTCCCAGTTCCCAGCGCGCACCAGCTCCACGCCGCTCCATCCATCACACCGCCACACAACATACACACCACCAAAACACTTCATAAACTATCCCATGAAAAATTGACACAACTTTGTTACGACCCAACTTCTGAACGGGCGAGTAATAAATGTTGGAACTACAACTTCCATTTTTACTGGTAGTTCAACGCAAATCGACAATAAAATATTAAATTCTTTGAGTTTTGCGAGGCGGTTATAAATCTGAAGGAAAACAGGGTCTTAAACTAATTTGTCTTTGCTCACCGGTCTCTCTTTGCCCCCGCATGCGAATGCGACGAGCATAAGAAGTACAGCGACAGGCAAATGCAGCGACGCTGAGGACATGGCGCTGCGCTGCACCGCGCCAGTGGAGTGATCCCGCCTGCTCGTCTTATATTACATAGAGCAACTTCAGCCAGCCTGATGACACACTGCAAGCGGCAGTTACCTGAAGCTAGCAATTAGCACATAGTGCCGCGCACCGCAAGCTGTAATCACCAGCCGCCAACTTTTCCTAGCATGAATGAATAAGCAGGTAGTTCTAGTTTTCAAGTGGCAGTTAGTAGCTAGTTTCTAAAAGCTGCTATAGAACATAAACAGTATAGACAATGTAACTGCAATGACTAATTATAGTTTCTGGTGTTACTGCTTGTGACTGGTGATTAGCGACGTTTTAATTGATGACTAATTGACAACGATCAAGGTTATAATTAAACCCTGAAGTCTCAGGAGACTATCTAATTTGGTCATTACCGTCACATTGAGTGTAGCAGTTATGTAGCTCTATAAGAAGCAGAAATTATCCAATAAGTATACAAGCAATCGTCACTTATATACCCTAAGTAATTTTCCAGTCAACAGAGTTACGCGTGTAATCTCGTTCTCGTCAGTTTTTTACAAGTCACTTTATGCAAAATCATTGTTTTCTCAATGAACAATGAAAGGAGCTTACCATGTTTTTGTGCGCGCGTCGCTATTGTGCTCTACACAATAATAATTATAAAATTAATGTCATAATTTGCGGCGTTCATGCGGCGGCGGCGTGGGGCGGGCGGCAACGAACCTTCGCGATATCAGTCCTAATGGTTATTAATGGCGTGAAGACACCCTGTAAAATCATGCTGGCTTATATTCTACTCCATGGCTCAGTACAAAGGAACAATTTCAAAAATCTTCTACTTAAGTAAATGTTCATAATATCTGCATTAAAAAGGTAATAAACTAAAATTAATCATTTCCGTTTCAGTTATTGAAATCGCAGGTAATTTTCTATTTCAGGCACGATAGTCACAGATTACGTGTTACTAACAAATTGATTATTTTCCGAACACTTAAATATCCATAATTTGCTATTTACCATCAATATTTGAGCGTATACGATAATCTTATACGCTTGCTTAGGTATACACAGCGTGTTCAATCGACATGAAAAATCCATTAGAGTTGTTTGCGCCGAGGATGTTCTGGCTTGGCTGCAGTGACCGTACCTAAGCGGATTTGCTGCGTCCCCGCCGCCGCCTGCAGCCGCCTACAGCCTGCAGCCTGCAGCGACCCAGTCAGCAAGCTGCATCATCGAATGCAACGTTTATCGTGCCTACTTCCGACCGTTTGAACCCGCACTCGAGCGTAACTGGAAAACTACAATAGTGCAAAAGGCACAACCAATCGTTTATCGCTTTGATGTTTTTATTTCATAACACTTTTTAAAACGCTTCACGCACTATGGTACACTGGAATAAAGAAGGAATTCGTATGAAATAATTATGGTTAAGTATGGTAGAGTCGTTAACTGAAATGCGCTCTACTTATGCGATGGCGCGGTGGTATAATTAAAAGATGCGGCTGGCATTAATTTGCGAAGAAGGATTTTGAAGATAGTGCGAAGGATGAGTAGCGCAGAGTGGAGAGAAGTGGAGAGGGAGCGAGGAGAGACGTCATTACCGCAATCAAAGCACCAAAGCCGCAGCACGCCCGCGCCCACAGCCCGGCTCCCGTCCCGTCTGCCCGCTAACGAGAGCTCTCGATAAAAATTAAAAACACGTGCAAACCCAGCCCGAGGAAAGTTTTAATGAGAGTACACGCTCGCTTCAACGATATAGAGGTACAGCTCTGCGTAGCTACCGACATTCGTACACGCACTTTTCAAGAGATATTATAATAAAAAAACATTGAAAAGGCTCTTCTTTCTTATTCTGAAAAGTCACTTACATTACTCGTATTTTACTGTTTCTCAACAAGACTTATTTAGCTTGTTTGTTTCTAATGGAAGATGAGATTGCATGAGTAGAGAGATAACTTTCTTTTCTCTTGTAACTATTTACTTGCTACGCTAAGTAGAAACTTTTGTTCTTTTGCCAGACTATTAGCACTTAGCCTTACGAAATGAATCCAATCTCCACCCCGCCGCCGTGCATCTGAATACTTGATCGACAAAAAATAAATCTGATTCATAACGCATGAACGGAATGCTTTTGGCAAGGATGCATTTTCCATTTTATTCATATTGGTCGTTTTTGGGAATACATAAAAAATCCATTAGATTTGTGCATTGGCAGGCAAACGAGCATCGGGCATCGACGGGGGCCGGAGAGGCGGCGGCGGCGGTGGCCTGATGCCATCAGATGACCGTGTGTAAGCTTTATTGCTTTACTGCCCGTATCAACTCTCCTTCCATGCTGGCCTGGGAAAAACATAGAATGGGCCAGCTGCATTTCCTCCAGGGCATGCTGTAAAAACCAGCTAAGGGATTCGAGGGTTTCATATACTCGTATATTGTACTTTAGACGACGGGCTGACAACCTGCCACTACAGCAATAAGTATACCTCGAATCTACCTAAAATAACCTTCAATACTTTGTCAGACGTGGCGGAACGACCTTTGTTTAGGACGTTTACGCTCTGCCTACCCCATTAGGGATAAAGGCGTGATTATATGTATGTATGTCAACTCTCACTTTAATTATATCAACGCATATAGAGGAATACTCAGTTTCGAGTATATTGTTATTGCCACCCAAATTATATCTAATTAAGTAGGTATCAACGCCTAGATTAGGATTACAATAGTTAGTACAACAAATATGTACAACAGTAGTTTTTTTTTCACCTTTACGTAAGTTATGTGTTTTTAGAGATCCATGTGATATAGTTTGGGTAATGATCACTGTCAAAGTTAGCAACTGAGACCGATAACTGAGCGTACACTCCGTAGCACAAATCAACCATTGATTTGACTATTCAACATAGGCCTGCCAACAAATATCTACATTTTAATCAAGCCTTTTTTTGATGACGTTTAAAACAAACTGTCCTAATTTGTCTGTCTTAATTTGAGGAAAAATACAAAAGCTTTTCATAACGGAGAGCCATAAAACAGACTTTGTTGTTCTCAATAGTTACAACCCCCTCCTTCACGAAATGCAGTCGGATAAAAATAGGGATAAATTGTGAGGATCTTCGCAAAACAATAGTTGGAAACGGTGTACGCGAGAAAAAGCCGGATGCAAATGCCATTCATATTAATTAGCAAAGCGAGACGAGGCTTTTACGAAATTAGACCGTGATTTCAGTGGAGATTTATTGTTGTGTTTGAAATGGTATTCGGAGCAAGGTAGCCATTTAGACGGGGCCAAATTGGTGTTGTCAGACGTTTTAAATTGAATTGAGTGAAGTTTGTTTGCTTCGCCGGTGAGTCACGGGAATGGGGATAGCGGGGGACACAGGTGTGTAGGGTTGTCAGGAGTCTAGGGTCCGGCATGTTAATTGATTGACCGGCCAAAATAAGACCAGCAAAATTAGAAATGGTGGAAGTTGTTCAGTGTCGCTGACTGAGCAACTCCTATAAGTTTGCAGGACTCTATCCCTTATACCTGGTCTGTACCTGTCATTTTCTGTAATGAGAGAACAGAAAGGGGCGCCAATAACTTTAGTCAACAGTTGTGTGCTCTATGAATCGATAGTAATGACTCGATTATATTCCATCGATGGGCATGTGAACCACCACTGTTCTAGGGTAGAGTCAAGGAAAACCTAAATTATAATAATTATGAAAAGTTTGATACTTGTTTTATACTTGATGAATAATTGTAATAATTTTATACTTAATGTTTAATTAATACTTAAAATTTAATTTATAATATCACTTTAATTTGATTTATGTTATGAAGGTAGCATGTGAATTTAATAATTTTATAATCTGTACATATTTTTAGCATGCAATTTCGGAAAAAAAATTAAGGACATGTTTTATTTGTATAATGAAAAAATTGAACAATTTGGCTAATCAGTCCGGCTTCGGATTTTGACTGGCAGCCCTACAGGTGAGGCTAATTTATTGGCCGCGGACGCGACTGTATGGAAAAGAAAGGAGATTGGTGCAATGATTAATGACCGCCCTGGCCGTGATGTGCAAGGGTAGGGCTGCTAATGTATCGCCACCTATCATGTGTTACATACGTATCATCGTGTTTCCTTTCCTAGTCATATAAGCATCAGATACGGGTGTAAGAGACAGTGTAAAAGAAACTGATGCGGGTTGCTCAGTCAACGAAATTCAACAACTTTCATCTGGAAATACTCAGGATATTAAAAAAAACTTGACTTTCCCATACAGTGACCCTGACCCTTTGACATTACACCCGGCATAACTATTTAGCAGTAGCTATGCTATAAGGGGGGGTGTAAGGGATAGCGTCCCTCAAACTTATAGGGGTTGCTCAGTCAAGGAAACTGAACAACTGTCACCATTTTGTTTTGTTTTTCAGGAAATGATTTTTTTTTTCTTTTCCTTACAAATTGTGTATGGGAATGTAAAAAAAACCATCTCCTGAAAGACTTTAGTGGGGAAAGTTGTTTAGTTTCGTTGACCCCTATTAATTTGTGGGACGCTGTCCGTAACACCTGGTCATATCAATATTCATATTTTTCAGATCTTAGTAGGTAATTCTCAATGAGTCCAGCAATTACAAAAGTCTGTGACTGTAGTCTTACAGATTTAAAAAAAATAAGTGAATTATTCCTTCAGTTTAATATCGTACCTGAAAAGTATGTACTTCACCTGCAAGTGACATATTAATGGGATGACAAAAAAAAAATCACTCGTATAGTACAAGGCGATATTTCACTTCGGTATCAAATCCAATCACTAGTAGCTTTTGCTTTTCCATAGGAAAAAGACGTTTATCAAATAGGAAATATCTAAAATTAAAATACCTACATTTCTTTGACTGAGACGCGCTGAAAGCTCGTGCAACAATTTCAGCCGCAGGACCTCAAGGACCCATTGTCTCAAAACCCACTGGGGAGGAAATGAGGCTCCCGGAAATCTCCTCATATTTGCGCACCTTCGCTAACTCTGCACCCATGACTGCGATGACCAAATTACTCTTGCATTTAATGCTGCCAATACTAGTCGAGCCACACTCTGTACAAGCTCTTCCAGCAACCGCGCTCCCCGTCGGCAGGGTCGCGGAGGTCCCTCCTTTGCTCCCCACTTTGGGGTTTACCGGCACGTACCGGGCAGATTCTCCTATAAGGAGTTCCCAAGGCAACGCCATAAACCGAGGTTCGAGCCCTAGTGGGCGCCCTTAGGCAGTTGCCATTCCATTTTAGGGTGTTGATTACGCAACTCCCCGCCTTGGCCCTGTGACGCATTATATACACTTTGTAGTATTTTGCAAACAGGTCCAAAAGAAAAAAAAATCAGTACCCGCACGGGCGCAAGTGGCTCGAATGTGTCAGGGGGGCATTTGTGTACACACACGTAACATGTCATATCCCATACCACACATTTGCCTAGCTGCCAAGAAATGAGCGTCACTCCATCAGGCCTATTGCCATCAGAACATCCTTTCCAACAGAAGATCCTTTAGGCGCAGACTGACGGAACCGGTTCGAGTTGTTTACGCGAATTTTTGTATTGTTTGTCTATGTGTACATCTTGAATTATCTGTGTTAGTGTATTAATTCTAGCAAACATGATATTGTTAAAGAATATTATAACGTTGTAAATGTGTTCGATTTTTATAGTACTTGTATATTTTTAATTTTTATTATGTATTTATTTTAGGGAATGTAATGTAACGTTGAGCGAGGGCGTATGGTTTCAAGACAAACCTGACTATATAGGTTTTATGATATCATTTTATTAAATCACTGTAATGTTTGTGCATATTAAAAATAAAATTAAAAAAAAACAACGATTCCGTTTGGTTCCAACATTGCCGGAACGTTCGCTGAGACAAGAGCCCGACAGAGGACGTCATTTAAGGCTCAGTGGCACTCTTACGGCATGAAAGCCAATGGTGACCTACAGACAAAGATTTATTTATAAAATGAAAATACCATAAATTCGATTATTGTTACAATAATATTTATTTCACTTCTTAGAAAAATCTATGTTACACTTTGTGACTTCTTGGATTTGCGATATAATAAAAAACCATAAACTTAAATACATACTTATATGTTTATCTCTTTTACATAAACGCGGAAAGCACATTTTTTCAATACCGCCATCGGTAATACCGTATAGGTATTTGATCGGTATCTACTATTCACAGTGGCTTTGATCGAAGAAGCAGTGGCTTCAATAAATGATTCCTTACATTTTACGCCTGGTTTGACCGTTTTTCATTAAAGATACTCATATAAAAATAAATCATATACATACAACTACATTTAAGAAATATATCTGCAAATAACTCTAAATGGCTATGTAGTTATTAAGTTTTTATATTATTACATTTGTTTATCTGCTGTTGGTATTCCGAACAAAATAAACTGGATTTTATATGTACGTACATTTTACTTTTCCTTTATTATTTCTAATAAATGTTCTTACCATATAACGTTCATAACTTCGATGCTGGACGGCAAGTGATAGAAAAACATAGAATGTGCCAGTTGCATCTCCTCCCGGACATGCTATAACAACCAGCTAAAGGATTCGAGGGTTCAGTGTATTGCAATTTAAGCGATGGCTGACAAACCGTCACTATAGCAATATCATTCTTATATCATCTTTAATAACCCTCAAAACTTGTCAGACGTGGCGGAACGACCTTTGTTTAGGTCGTTTTTGCTCTGCCTACCCCAATAGGAATAAAGGTGTGATTTTATATATGTATGTTATGTAATGTTCTTACTTTCGTTATTATTTCATTCATTTGTAAACTGTTACTAATTATAAATGTAACACAGATAATCTAATTTAAATATTTTATCGATGTGACTCACGTCATAAGCGCGAAATGTAAATTGTAGCTAGATACACGCTGCTGTAGAAAATATTATATACAAAATCCATTAAATTTCTTAATTTTAAAGTAAAAGCGGATTAAATCGATTATTTAAGGGGCAAGAAATCGGTTAGCTTTTATACATAGTACACCTACCTACTGATAATAATTTAAGATTGGATAAATTATTATTTAATTTATTAGTATCACATGTTCTTTAAAAGAGAATGTTTTTTTTCTGAATCAGCCAAAAGAAATAGTTTTCTGTCTATTGATTAATACTAATAGTATTTTGTACCTAATAAAATAAAGACTTTTGTATTATAAAGCCGTGACTCCAGCGCACAAAGAAAACATGAAACACGGGGTAGAGAGGGGAAGGGTTTCACAAACATTTCCTTTCCCCTCTCTGCTTCGCGGTTTCGTGTAATCTTTGAGAACAGGAGTCACAGCTCAACAATGGTGCTAACTAATGACTTGATTATGTTGTGTAGTGTAGATCATAATTAATTATTCTATGCATTATTGAAGGCCATTATTTTGCAGTAAATTTTCTGCAAACATTATTATTTAATTCTAAGTAATTCTACAATGTTATGAACTCATGATGAAAAATGTCTTTTATATTAGACTAGTTGAAACATTTCAAATGAAAATTATTCTTTGCACAACCCTACACCCTACCAAACTCAAAAAATAAAAAACACAACCAAGGATTTGATTCTAGCTGAATTTAAACAAATCAAAAACAGTATTTGTTACATAAACTAACTATTTTTTTTAATTCATTGGTACTTCCTATCTAGTGCATCAATATCAGTCATCAATCAAAATAAAATTACACTATCTCATGGATTATCTTGCCATAAAATAATGAGTTGAGTTTCACCATAAAAACATTATTATTATATCATAGAATATTTTTTAGTCCTTAATATACATCACAAAAATTACAAAATTGCTAAAATAATATTTAAGCATGACGGATGAGACTTTTGTTTTCAAATATATGTTTCACCTTTAACGCTTCGATGTTTTTATGTATATTTTACACCTTATTGTTTTTGTGTATGAAATAACTACTTTAATTGACCAGTTTCCCATAGTTAAAAATATTTAATTAATGAGAAAGTTTTTTTTATCTTATCATGATTATTGATATCTGTCCGTGCTTCGGAAGGCACGTTAAGCCGTTGGTCCCGGTTAATATTGTTTAATACCGTAAATATTAGTCGTTAAGCCATGTCAGAGGACAGTGCATGTATTAGCGGCTTGAAAACTCTGACTGCTTGTTTCCCTTCTGGGTTGCGGATATCAGATGGCAGTCGCTCTGTGTAAAAACCAGTACCCTCGTTCAATCACCTAGATTAGGTAGCCGACCCGAGAGATACTGGATAAGGCTAGGGAGAGGATGATGATGGAGGAATAAATATACTACCTTACCTCTATATACAGTTAAACCCCTAGAACATAGGACAGTTGTATATGCATACCTATGCAGATTGCAGAGATTAGTTTATAAAATATAATACAAAAGTGTAATTGATGCAATAGCATTTTGGAAAACTGGTACATTTTAAAAAAGGATACAATTTAACTTAATAATTAATCACTTACCAAAGTATGCAAATTAGACAATTTATAAATTGTTTAGGAAGCTGACTACTGAGCAATAAATAATACTTATCTTTGAGCCTCAATTATTTGGAATTAGGTTTTTACATTAGATATGTTAGGAATCAATTTGAAGTATCTGGTGCAAGTTAGGTGTGTCTTTCTTATTCTGTCACAAACAGGGGGGAGGCAGAGGCATGTCAATTAGTTTACATATTTCTAGCCGGAAGTTCTTCAATAAGGCAGCCTGATTATCCTTGGCTCCATTGATGGTTATAGTAGGAATGAAACCAAGCCTTAGGCGGTGTGTGTCATCACCATGTTTCTTCAATAGAGCTGATCCATGGTCTGAATGTGCACACTCTCTGATAGGGTCAGAGTCTACCATAAGTTTATTTGAACACTGTAACAAAAATAAATTTGTAAATATTATATACAGTCAAATGTAATTTAACAATGAATCTTTGTAGTCTAGATTATTTTTTTACTATGATTTTTTAAACTTCAATGTAAAGTACAAGTTTTTTGACTTTTGTCCCACTGTACTTAGGTATAGTATTTCCAACTCAGTTTTAGAATAAAGGTCAACAAAGTTTCATGACCAACTATTCAAAAACACATTTAAAAAATAAACGAAACATGTTAGTTAAATTACTAAAACTACAATTTCATTATGTAAGTTTTAACTATTAGATATGACATATCTAATAGCTAAAACATATTTGAGAAACAAGATCTTCGATTAAAAGATATGAAACTTTGTTTACCTTTATTCTAAAACTGAATTGGAAATACTATAGATGTATACCCAACCACAGACACATATTCGCAAATAAAGTTATATAGTAATTACCCTATCCAGTGCTGCATCTGGGTCCATATTGTCAGCAATCATACACTCTGTCATGATGACTGCTGCAGTAGAATTGCTCAATGCCTCAATAGAACAAGAATGGATCTTGTTCGCATAACACTCATCTTCTCCATGCTGACATACAAAATAGTACTTGCCATCTTGCTCTTTGGTCTGTAATAAATGATAATATGAATTAATTATTTCTTCCATACTGAACTGTGAGCGAGAGAAAAACAAAGAATGTGCCAGCTACATTTCCTCCCAGGCATGCTGTAAAAACCAGCAGTATACCTACAAATCTATCTTAAATAACCCTCATAACTTTGTCAGATGTGATGTGGCAGAACAACCTTTGTTTCGGTCGTTTACGCTCTACCTACCCCATTAGGGATAAAGGCGTGATTGTATGTATATGAATAAATTATAGTATAGCTTTTAATGGTTGTACAAATATAAATGACAAACCATAAAAGATCATCATCATTATCATTATTTTCAGCGCACATCCCCCCACTGCTGGGTATAGGCCTCATAAAAATATATCAGTAAAATTTTTAATATCATAGTTTACATTCAATCGAGTATAATGCAGAACATATTTAAAATATACAACATATAAAAAAAAAGAAAAAACAACTTATTGCTGAAAGAAAATCATTTACACACTACTATTATTACACTTTTCAGTTAGAGATAAAGATAAGTTTTTTAAATCATAACTTTTAAGCAATGAAAATATTATTTGAAAAGAAGTCTATATCTATCTAACTAATATTCAAAGTACTTACTGTAGCTTTCCCATAAGGAACAAGGGAGATATCAATAAAATCTTGCAAAGATTCGGCTACTGGTAACAGATGCCTCACAAAGAAATGCTTCGAGTCCGGGCAGAGAGCTTCATAGTAAACCTGTATCTTCACCTTGTCTAGCTTGTGTCTGTTATAGCGGTCATCTTCCAACTCCACTATATCCGACTGAAAAAAAGAATATATATATAAATTTAAACAAGTGTATAAGTAAAGAAACCTTTTAATATAAAATTTAAGATGGAATTTTTTTGTAACATTTAAAACACAAAAAATAGTTTAAAATATTGTGTATTTTTATTACATATCCAGTCCTGTCTCTATTGTAGTCAGTCATGTATCTATTGTAGCCATTATCTTTAAACTCTTCTATAAATGGATGAAAAAGTGTAAATAAGATGCTATACAAGTGTAGAAGTATAGTCAGTATGGAATGTAGCATGTTTATAATATTTAATTTAATTTAAATTGTATTATAAAATGCAAGATGATTCGTTTTTATTACTATTTAAGGCATGACATATAAAGTTGCTTACAATATAATAAATGCTAGATATTCTAATAAATGTATACTAAAAGGTAATGTTATGGGGTCAAAGAGTCATCTTCATGGTTCTAGTTTCATAATACATTTTCTAAATTTAATCAATTTGTATTCGATTATTTAAGCAGATAAGAGATATGATAGCATAATACTTACTGCAGTTAGCTTAGAAGGCTGCTCTGGCATAAGTCGAAATATTTGCCACATAATCAAAATTATTAACGACAAAACAATAAGTCTGTACCGATTGCAGGAATAGAACGGCATCTTTTAATTCAAAATTATATTATCTTGCGTGAACACAACAATCGATAATTTTATTCAATTGATTATACCTCCTTGATTTTTGAATCTTAAATACACAATTTATGTAAGAAAAACAGACAGTTTGCAGCAAATATAAATTCTATGTCATCTGTTCATAATTCTTATATTTTAAAATTAATTCAAATGCTTTTAATTCGTTTATAAAATTGACTGTTTTTCAACACTTTTGGAGCACTTTTCACATGATTATGATTATATGTAGAAACGTCATTTGAAGAAATGTCAAAAGTAGTTAATTTTCGTTCAAAAATTATTTTGTTCTAAAGCGATTTATTCATCACCCAACTTGCTGCGGCGATTCTCATATTGTATTCAATAATGGAGTTTGTGCTATCATATCCGTCCGTATCCAATCCAATTTGACCTTACTAGTAATTATATGACAGCTTTTGCGTTGCATACATACATACATATAATCACGCCTTTATCCCTAATGGGGTAGGCAGAGCGTAAACTACCTAAACAAAGATCGTTCCGCCACGTCTGACAAGATTTTGAGGGTTGTTTAAGATAGATTTGTATATTGCTTTAGTGGCAAGTTGTCAGCCCGTCGCCTAATTTGCAATCAATTGAAACCTTCGGATCCCTTAGCTGGTTTTTACAGCATGCCCGGGAGGAAATACAGCTGGCACATTCTATGTTTTTCTCTCGCTCCCAGTCCAGCATGAAAGTTGCACCCATCCATATATATTACGTATCGTTTTGTTTTGGATATGTATTGGATACGGATTGTATACGGATATGTGCACAAACGCCCTAAGACAAAGAATAAAATCTCCTTTTGTAAATCTTCTCGTGGTACAATGAGTTTACATTCTAAGGTTCCTACTGTGATAAGAAGTGCAGCGTAATAATCTAATAAATATAATATTCTAATAATAATCTCATAATATAATAATCGCCGTGATAATCGCAGAAGGATGCATATATTGTTACTCCATGGTTACTCCAAGGTTATATTTTTTTTAAGTTGGTGCGGTACCCAAACAAGATTCCAAGATTTATAAACTTTATTTAATTTCAAGACATTAATTTATTATTCCGACAGTTGTAATAAAGCAAATTTTTCTACATCATAGAACCCAGCTTTTACTTGTCTTCCTCCAAAGAATCTTCCATTCAGATCAACAACAGCTTTAATAGCGCTTTCTATGCGCTTGAACTCAACGAAAATTCTAACAGCCTCTTCAGCAACAACATTGGGAATTTCAAATATAACCACTTTGATCACTTCTCCATATTTGGTATTACATTCATCTTTAACTTCTGGTTCTAATTCTTCATCCACGTCACCCGGGCCAACCATGTTCTGTAACAGGTTTAAAATATTAGATAAATAAACTTGAACCTGTAAAACAATATTTCATTTTACTAGGTTTCCGCCAGCGGTTTCATCCGCGTTAAATTTTCCCGTGGGAATGAGATATTTTCCCGTAAAAAGTAGCCTCACAGGATCTATCGTACTACCAAATTTCATCAAAATCAACAGTTTAGGCCTGAAAGAGTAACAGACAGACAGTTACTTCCAAATTTATATAAATTAGAATTAAACTTACTCTTAACAGCACCACTTTGCTGGGAGATTTCATTATTTCTGTTATGGATGGCTCTTGTTTTGCAGCTTGCGGTGAATTAGAATTCGGTGAATCTACAAATAAATACAAAAACAAATTAATTGTGTCATAAATATAACAATATACGTATACCAGGCCACTCAGAAAGTATTGCGATAAATAGTTTTTATATATGGCAGACTGGCCGGTTAGAATCTTTTTTGAAAATATGATTACTTGTAAGTAAAAATATGTGTGTTCCATTTTCAAATTTTCCCTCCACATTTTTTGCGAGCCAATTCAAAGTATCGTTTCTTACTGAAAATGGATCTGCGCCGGGAACATTTTAGAGCTATGATTTTTTACGATTTCAAGTGTCGCCTGAAACCGGATGAATCGTTCGATAGACTTCAAATGACATTTATGGATGAAAGCCCCTCCAAGGCAACCGTGTATCGTTGGTATAACGAATTTAGGCGCGGTCCACCAACCTTGGGGGATGAAGAAAGAAGCGGTCGCCCTTTGACGGCTATTACGGAAGAAAACGTGCTAGCAGTGAAAAATTTAATCCAAGATAATAGGCGAATTACATATCAGGAGATTCAGCACATATTAAAGATTGGATCGGGAAGCGTTCACGAGATTCTACACGGGCATCTTCGCGTGAGGAGGATAGTATCGCGCTGGGTGCCGCACTACCTCACCGACGCTCAGAAGCAGGCCCGGGTGGAATGGTGCCGTGATATGCTGAACAATATGCGAATTTGAAGCAGGCTCGTCTCGGCGCGTTTACGACATCGTAACAGGTGATGAGTCCTGGATTTATCAATACGATCCAGAAACCAAGCGCCAGTCGACAGTTTGGGTGTTTCAAAATGAACCAACGCCTACCAAAGTGAAGCGATCTCGAAGCGGGGGGAAGATTTTGATCGCCAGCTTTTTTAATTTGACTGACCACTTGGCCTCAATTCCCTTACGAGATCAAAGAAGCATTAACGCCGAATGGTATACTACCAAATGTTTACCAGAAGTTTTTTCTGTTGTGAGCAACAAGCGACCAAACACAGGGCTCCGCGGACTACTGCTCCACCACGACAATGCGCCTGCACACACCGCGCTCAAAACGAGGGACTTCCTGGACAGCACACCAGTCAAACTCCTGGGTCACCCTCCTTACAGCCCTGATCTAGCACCGTGTGACTTCTTTTTATTTCCAAAAATAAAAAATCAGCTCAAGGGGATACAATTTTCGTCGCCGGAAGATGCGCTGGCTGCGTTCGAGCAGGCTGTAAACGAGGTGTCTACGGCGGACTGGAAAAAGTGTTTTGAAAACTGGTTCAGAAGCATGAATCTTTGTATAGAGGCTGGTGGAGAGTACTTTGAAAAGATTTAATAAAAATATATGTACCTGTAGAACAATTTTTTTTAGTGTCGCAAATCTTTCTGAGTGTCCCACGTATATGGAGTTTACAAAGCATCAACATGTCATTTACCCCACATCTGCTGCTATTTTGTGTTTTTGTTGTAGGTATAAAAGAAAAGAAAGATATGTATTTCACTAACCTGGCCCTGGTGGTGCTGGCATTGTAAATCCTGGTGGTGGCATGACAGGACCATCCTTTTCATGTATAATACGCCCACCCCTTTTGGACGTCTTCTCCACTTGTAAGGCTACTGACATACCCTGCTCCTTTTTGCCTAGACCTTGCCCTTCCTGTAAAAATAACAAGAATTATAAATTCAAGAGAGAAGCTTGCTGCAGGTTGTGTCAGCGTCGGTATGAAGGGGGGCGGGCGGTCTCCTGTGGCAGGGAGGGGGGAATTGCGATGAACATTATATAGAGATTGCAACCCGGTATGTTTCTCAACCCTGCCGGGCCCGGAAGCACTCGTCGCAAACCTGTTGATGTGTTAGCAATGAAACTTTTAAAGAATTTTATTAAAATATGCTATATCTGAATGGAAAAAGGCAATGATTGCAGTTTATGAATTAATATTATGTTTTTCTTAAATTTTAGCTATGAATATTACCACTAGTGAGTGCTATTACTAATTGAGCAAAAAGCAAAATCTTATAACTAGATGCTGTAGGCTAGGCTGTACTGTAACTGTAAACAACCATACTTGTAACACAGTCTAAATAACAAAATAACTGTAATGTAAAAACAATGTAAGAACAGAACGGCAACGTTGCGCGCGGCTCGCAGCGGTTTCTGTCTCCCGCACCGCGGTTTCCATACCTATAACTATGAGAATGGCCGGGCCCGGTGGGCGGCTGAAAGGGCACCGGGCCCGGCCCGGTCTGGTTTGCGATCTCTAGCATTATACAACAGTATAAGAATGGCCGGGCGCGGTGGAAGGCCAAAAGGGCCCGGCCCGGTTTGCAATCTCTAGCACAATACAACAGTATACAATCATTGACTAAAATATACCTTGAATCCATATTTAGCCATAATTTTGGCGGCTACAGAGCTGGCGCCGTACCCGCCGATGGAGAAGCCTGCAGCAGGTTGCGCCGGCGTCGGTATGGAGGGGGGCGGTGTTGAGGGGGTCTCCTGTGTAAGGGAGGGGGGAGGCGCGATGGCAGCCCCCGCCGCGCGCTTCGTTATCTCCTCTTGTTCCTCCTCTTCTGGTTGCTGGAAAGGGAGATTAAAATTTTGTAACAAAAACAGCATTCTGAAACTTTAACATTCATTCTTTTTTATAGTAACCATTTATCATACACACACAGAATCATTGGAAAAAAAGACACAACTAAAAAATATTTATGAAAAGTAATTCAACTAAGAATTCAATAGTTTTGCAGATGGGCAAATTTTTAACCTGCCTTTCATCAAGATTAACTAATTTAACTCATTATCCAACATTACCGGGACTTGATCTTAGGTCTCAAAATACAGAAAATTAAAAAGTTTATAAAAAACTACTAATTACGTTTAGATTGATACATTCCTAAATTATTAAGATGCATAGTAAATTTTGACAATTAGCATTTAATTTACAGAAAAAATATGGTAACTGTATACTATTTCGCTTTTTATTGAATTTTTAGTAAAGCAAGTGACAGAAAAGCGAAATAATATTGGTACATATTTTTAAATAAATTTAATGATAATTATCAAAATTGACTATGCATTATAATCAATTAATCATTTTAGGAATTTATTAATCTAAACATAAATATTTTTTTAAGCAATATTTTAATTTTCTGTATTTTGAGACCTAAAGCAGCTGGGATATGCTAATGCCGGTAATCAAATTAATTACTCAAATTTCTCTGATGGAAATAGTATTTAAACATTACAGGTATTTTTTTTATATACATATTAAAAGTAGAAAAAGAAGGGCAACTTATTTCTTTAAAAAAAATATTAAAAAAAATATTATATAAATTTTTACCATAGGCACTAAAGTCTTTTCTGGTATAATTTCATCATCATCACCAAATCTGCTCTTTCTCTTTCTATCTGGTCTATCTCTGTCACCATCAAGATGTAGCCGTTTAGATTGCATTTCTGTAAAAATATAGATAAGTATATTGATAAAAAAAATACTGCATTGATAATAGGAATGTGCCTGAATTATCAAAGTATATTGCATTCACACCTTAAAAGTGACAATTTGGTTTACTTTTCTCTGCCAAGGCGCATAACTAACAGCAAAAGTATTTTACCGATTGTCTTACATTGAAATCTAAAAACAATTTCAATAAAATTATTATGGTTGTTACTACCTTTGGCTATTTTTTCATAGTCATTGGGCCAGAGAGGATCATACTCGTTGGCTACATTCCAATCAAAGTCCCGTACATTTAACTGAGCTGTGAGTGTGTGCGGCTGCATTTGAGGGCTCCTTGAATTTGATTCATCGTCATCTTTTTGCTTACTCTTGAGATCTATCACTGGAGTAAGCACCTAGTTTACATAGCAAATGTTATAAGTAAAAAGGTTATTTCAGACTTGAAAAATATATTGTGATACCAATTGTTTTCGGTATTATGATTCACCTGATTAGAACGTCGTAAAGCTTCTCTTTTAGGCTGTGTTACTGCGGCTTTCTTTAATTGTAATTGTGATTGAAGCAATTTTATGCCCGAAGACCATCCAGCGACTTTCTCCGTAGTTCGAGCTTTAATGGTATCTAAGTCATCGTATAACGACATTGTTATTGTCGGTCCTTTTCACCAATCCCACGTATTAATCCATTTGTGTTTAAAAATTAAATGAAATAGAAAATAATCTGGGAAAATGCACTTCTGTGCGTTTCAGTCGTTCAATAATATTACAATCGGAATCATCGAAAGCAGTTAGTTGCCAGATAGAAATAAGATGTATACCTATCTTTTTCTAACGCAGCGTATCAGGTATTTCACGTGCATAAAAAGCGATTTTTGACATTTAATCGCTATACTAGTGATGTATATTCGGCCGAAAGTGTCGAATCAGTGCAAGGAGATTTTTTATTCTGAGACCACAACAAACTCTTAGGCGAAGCACACGCTATCGTAGCGCTACGTCGCGAAGCGCAAATATTGTCTATGTTCCATTGTTTGAACTACAGAGCAGTTGGTTCGAACAATGGAACCAACGGATGGATATCTGCGTTAGCTACGGGACATAGCGCGGAGCTCAATGTGTGCATCGCCTGCCAGGAATTAAAAATACCTATCATAGTGGTACCATAGAGAAGGGCTTATAGGAAGTGCATAAGTCACTCTCTTATTCTATCTCTATGACAGGTATTTTTAAATCCTGGCAAGGTTATACCAATGTAGCGCTGGCGGCACACCCCGAATATCATAACTTTGCCGCATAGGAGGATCATCCTATGCCTAGCCTTATCCCGTATATCACGGGGTCGGCTACCTAATATAGGGGATTGAACGAGGGTACTGGTTTTTACACAGAGCGACTGCCATCTGACCTCTGCAACCCAGAAGGGAAACCAGACCCAATCCTAGATTAGGTCAGAGTTTTCAAGCCGCCAATGCTTAGCACTGGCCTCTGATATGGCTTAACGACTAATATCTACGATATTTAATGATATTAACCGGGACCAACGGCTTAACGTGCCTTCCAAAGCACGGAAAAACTGCCGAATAAACGTACATATGAAATTCGAAAACCGAAAAACACATTAGTACGTGGTGGGATTCGAACCACGACCTACCCGCTCAGGACGCAGCGGCCCTATCCACTACACCATCGGGCTTTCGCAGAGGGCCGCATAGGAGGAGGTGTTAGATTTTTTGAGATAATTAATAACTGTAAAGTAGGCCTATATCAAAGCTCTTATATGAATCCAGTTTTACCCCCGTATTGCCCATATTTAACGAGAGAATATTGCTTCTATTCATGTTTTTTTTTTCAATTTACGACACTTGTTTAGTTTTGAACATCAACAAATATAGATCGAAGCAAGCTTATAAAGCACAAATATTTCCACTTGCCTGCTACGAAGGGTTTCCGGTGATAATTATCAGTATCAGTAATAAGTATTTTGGTGGAGTAGTCCACAAGCATATCTCTAACTTGAATACAACATTATCCACGTATTCACTGCGTTTTTAGTGGATTATATTTTTTTCTACTAATGAGGGCGCCACTTGGTTACTATCGTCACCTTCATGAAGTTACTGGCTTGTAATATTTTATTCTTCTTTTATGGTATATTAACATAAATGAAATTGACAATGACCTTTCCGAAAAATCAATAAGTTTTTTTATGAAGTTATTAATATTTTAAACACAGTATTATGTTTCAATCAAAATTTGTTAATTTCTAACTTGGAAATGGGGACTGTAAGCTCTAAAGATACTAGACGTATTAGTTTTAACAACACATTTGCTATATCGCCTGCTTTGGTTATGCATAATAAATCAATAGGAGACGATACCGTTTTAGATCTTAATGCTTTAACAGCTGTAACAGTAAGTACCTACCCACATATACCTACCTAAAATTTTAATTTGGATGAGATAAGCGATTATTAGAATTCAAAAAATAAAAACAAAGCCTATATTTTCTTTGACGACCCGGACAGCCTAGTTGGCAGTGTAGTGTAAGTGCTAAGTACGCAGAGAGTCCCTTAGAGGGTTAGATTCCCGGCTGGGGCAGACATTTGAATGATGAATTAAAATGTGTGTTCCTAGGTCTGAGCGTTCTTTGTGATTGTCTCTGTGTAATCCTAGTAGGGGCTATGAATATGATCGTGTTCTTTTTTGCAGGAGAAAAATGAGTCTCTTGTATTCCCAGAGAGTAAAATACCACCTCCACAAGAGCAAGAAGCAATAGAGGTTGATTATTGGGCTAATAGAATAGAGTCTCTCAAACATGAACATCGACTTATTAATAAAATTATTGAATCAGAATATGAGAAAACATTGGAAAAGACAAATATGCTACTGAAAAAACCTTACAGTGAAACTCAATCATACGATAAAATGAAACCTTGTTTTGAGTGGCGTTCTAAAGTAAGATATCTATATCTGTACTTGTTTTAAGCTCTTAACTATTATCTAGTTGTGTGATCAGGACTGTTTAAGAATTGTTATTTAAATTCATTTTTAAAACTTTGCAGATTATGCAATGCTATGAAGATAATCCGCATCAATCTCTTGTTTGCTCTACAATTGTGAATGCATTCAATGAATGTGTAACGTCGTGCCGTCTTGAGGATTAAAATTATTTTAATGTTGTTTATTAAGTTGGTAATCGGGAATAAAATTGTTTACTAAATGTTTTATGTGTATACTTTCCTGTCCACACAACAAGAATGTCATATATTCTGATCAGATTGATCTTTCCCGTGAATCACTTAAACGGTTGACCCAACGAAGGCAACTTTTAAGTAGCAATAGTTCGGTCCATACAGAGCACCGAACTTTTGTTACCATTGAAATGAAAAGCATAACATATTATTATTTACCTACTTAAAATAAATAGGCAAATAAAAATAAATAAACGATAAAACTGGGACAATAATGTTAGACAAGACAAAAAATCAAAGAAATGCCGGCTAAGTGCGAGTTGGACTCGCGCACTAACGGTTCCATGCCATTATCTATTCAATATTTAAAACAAGAAAGAAATTTATTTACAAAGTAATTATACAAATTCAATGTCACATGAATCAAATGTGATTCATCGGACAGGGAACCTGTTAACGTTCTGTCAATATTTCAAGCGTTAGCTTGTTGCCGTATTAAAAAGGGCATGTAGTATTTCTTATTATAGCAAGAACAGAAATACATCATCGTTGAAAATTACAGTTGTTTAGCTATCACGGTTCATGAGATACAGCCTGGTGACGTGGTGACAGACAAAAAATCACGTTTGTTGTATGGGAGTCCCCCATATATTATATTTATTCAATTCTGTTTTAAGTATTTATTATTATAACAGCAACAGAAATACATAATCTGCTAAAATAAAAACAACTGTCTAGCCATCATTATTCATGATCATGAGATACAGCCTTGTGATAGACAAAAAATTACGTTTCTTGTATGGTATAAATTTCAACTCTCTAGCTGTCATGGTTCATGAGATACAGCGTGGTGACAGTGACAGATGAAGGGGCAGGAGTCTCAGTGCTAGGGTCTCGATTTTTACCTTTTGGCAAATATGATTTTTGGTTTAGCTTCTTGAGGGATAAACAAATGAAGGTAGCCATAATAAATAAACGCCGGATAATCAAATAAAAACAAATAAACATGGATAAAATAAAATAAAAGTTGCAAATGTTCAGTGGTTTAACAACCCGAACTATTGCAACGAAACTAGGCAGTCGAGCTTATAGTTATTTATGGATGATAGTGTTTTACTTGTACGCAGGGCTAAGAAAAAAATAGACGCAGGTAGATAAGTAGGTTCTTAATCAAGATCCATTAATTAATACTTAAACCTAAACTTAAATACAAATGAGTTTTAAAATTAACCGGTTTAGTATATAAATTAACCGATTTTAACACAGAAGGGCTATAAAATTTGAATTTTGCAGCTGTTCCTCAAAGTGAAATTTAAGAACAAGATAACGCTATACAAAAAATATTCCTTTTTCAGTCTTTCATATTGGTTTGTATTAGTTGCTGATTTTGACAGATTACTAAATTGTCGGGTACATTTGATTTGTAAATTAAATTATTTAAATGAAATTAATTATCTGCCTTAATTTTGAAGCAATAAGTTTAATATAATAAAAACAGTGAATTATTTAAGATGGAAAACACGTCTACTGGTGGGGACCCCACATGCCACACCATTTTAGAGAAAATAAATTCTATTAACGATACTGTCGTTACGAAGGTGTGTATGTAAACAAGGGATTTACTCTTAATTTTCAATAAAGATTATGTCCTGTACGTATCTATAATATATTTCATTATTTCAGCCTCCAGATATAAACGATTTTACTATCATCAAGCCAATAAGTCGTGGCGCTTTTGGCAAAGTGTTTCTCGCCCACAAAAAGAGTGATAAGGAGAAAATGTACGCCATCAAAGTAATGAAGAAGTCGGATATGATCAACAAAAACATGGTGGCCCAAGTTGTAACCGAAAGAAATGCATTGGCTCTTTCAAGAAGCCCATTTTGTGTTCATTTGTTTTATTCTCTACAGTCTTTATCTTCTGTTTACCTAGTAAGTATTTAAATATAAACTGAACATGACACTCTGACCTAAATTAAATGAGCAGCAGCATTCCTTGTGTTCATAACATCTTGCATTTTGCGTGCCAATCCACCTGCTAAGTGTTGCGAGTGTGGCAATTAACCCATAAACCCCATGTTCTGCAGTGGTCTTATTCTGGCTGACATGGTGATGAATACATACATACATATAATCACGCCTTTATCCCTAATGGGGTAGGCAGAGCAAACTAACTGAACAAAGGTCATTCTGCCACGTCTGACAAACTTATGAGGGTTTTGAAAGTTTTAAGATAGATTTCTAGGTATATTGCTGTAGTGACAGATGGTCAGCCTATCGCCTAAATTGCAAGGTACAGAAACCCTCAGAACCCTTAACCGATTCTAACAGCATGCCTAGGACGAAATGCAGCTGACATATTCTATGTTTTTCTTTCGCTCCCAGTCCGGCATGGAAGTAATGAATGGAGTATGATGATTAGAGTATTAAATTCTTTATTCTACTTCCAGGTAATGGAATACATGGTTGGTGGTGATCTAAAGTCTTTGGTAGGAATGTGTGGATTTCTAGAGGAGCCTATGGCTGTCTTCTATATAGCAGAAGTGACTTTAGCATTGGAATATCTGCATAAACACAATATTGTACACAGGGACCTGAAACCTGACAATATGTTAATTTCAGTAACTGGTCATGTTAAGCTGACTGATTTTGGGCTGTCTAAAATTGAGATACATAGAGGTGAGTAAAGCAATATAGCTAAGCAGTTAAGAAGTAAATGTCTTGCTAGTTGACTGTATTATTATACTGGATATAATCTGTATCAAGCATTTTAAAATTTAGGTTCATGAGAGAATTTATCTGTATCCACAAGCCTCAAACAACTCTGTAATACGCTAAGATTTTACTTGCAGCTAGGAAAGGTTTTTTGCTGTGATTTGGAAAAAATTATACATACATATAATCATGCCTTTATCCCCAACGACGTAGGCAGACCGTAAATGACCTAAACAAGGGTTGTTCCACTATGTCTGACAAAGTTTTGAGGGGTACTTAAGATAGATATGTAGGTATATTGCTTAGTGACAGGTTGTCAGCCTATCGCCTAAATTGCAATAAACAGAAACCCTCGGCTCCCTTATCTCCATCCTCGAATTTATTTATCATGTTTATATTTTTTTCAGATCTAGAAATATCAGACTTTGTAAATCGCACCCCAAGTCTAAACATGCGCACTCCCGGTCAGCTGTTATCACTCACGTCCCACCTGTCCTTTGGGTCGGGTGGCAAGGATACGTCCATCCACTCAGACGGATCTGAACCCTGTGAGAACCTCCTTGATGAACTAATTGAGACTAGTATGAATATCTGCTTTTCTAACATATTTTTAAGACTATCAATACAATTTTTTTTTAAATGCTCTAAAATTCCTTGGTACAAATAATAGTAGTAAATCTGTTTGGTCTACCATCTAAATTAGGTTCATGATCCATTTTAGAAAATGTAGTAAGAGGTCTCTCTCTTTTGGAATGTAATGTAGAAATGAAATATTGGTCAAAAATATAATGTATTTAATGAAGTAGTCTAAATATTTTTTTTATTGCAGCAAAAATCTACTCTCCAACAGTGGATCGCTCCCAAATGTCTGGAATACATCCTTTTATGAGTGCAGAAAGTATTGTTTTGGAAGAAAATGTGGTAAGAAACCAGTGTTATTTTTTCTAATAATTATAATTTTCAAATGAAAAGAATATAAATTTTTAAAGACTTGATTTATATTTTTAAATAACTCATACTGCAATAATCTATGTCAGTATCAGTAATAAATCCATTCTATCTATACTGATATTATAAAGAGGAAAGATTTGTATTTAACACCACTGACAGAAAACTAGTGTCATATTACTCATACAATATGACATGTATCTAATATGATTTCAGACACAAGATTCAGGCTCAGAGTCAATAAGCTCCTACCACACATGTGAGGGTTCTAAAAGTACAAATTCCTCTGATGCAAGTAAAAGCAGCAAGTCCACTGATGCAAGTAACGGCAGCAACAGCAACAATGGTTCGTCACTAGAAGAGTCTGCTGTGTCTTTAGATTCCAACCATTCTACTTCTCCACTTTGCAGAGGGCATTCTTTAAAAAGGATACCTAGGTAATTAGTAATATCAATCGTTATTCTTTGTTTGTGATCTGTCTAATAAATTGACTCTCGTTTCACTGACGTTTGTGCACTCATCCGTATTAGATCCGTATCCGATTTGGCCTCCCTAGTATTACTATGATTGACAGCTAGTATCAATATACATTTCATATGGAATTTTTCAGATACGAATTGGATGCGAATCTAATATGGATAATTGCACAAACGCCCCAAAAAAACTGGAACACCTAACTAGTTATATGAGACCTTTCGTTCTAGTAAAGTGTGAAAGGCTCTATGACCTTTCTGATGAATGTTGAAGAACACAAAACGCATCGGTTTTTAGTTAACCACTTCTTTCTAGTCATGTATTTTTTAAATTAAATATTTATTTTATTTTTCTAGTTTTAGAGCAAAAAAGAGAAAAAGAATAATAGACAACGACGGTGACACACCCACCGGCGTTACAAGCCTATTAGAGTCTAAGGAGAACAGCAGCGGTCTCACACAGGAGATCCTGGCGCTGGAACTCAGTCAAAACACTCCCAAACGCCTGGCCTTGCACCCCACGCCTGATCGACGCAAGAATCCTATCAAAGGCGTCCTGAAAAAGAGGTAGTTTACTTAGTAATATTGTGATTATAGTCTGAAATCTTCTCAAGTCTCGGTTTCAAATTCAAAAGCTGAGGTAAATAAACAACTAATGTAACCATTAAACTCTGTCTAACCATCACTTCACTACGTAGTATAAAAAAAAGTCGCTTTCTCTGTCCCTATATCCCTATGTATGCATAAATCTTTAAAACTACGCAACGGATTTTGATGCGGTTTCTTTTAATAGATAGAGTGATTCAAGAGGTAAGTTTATATGTATAATACATGCATAATATGATGAAGACGATGATTGACGACCCATGCAGCTTAGTTGGCAGTGTACCTGCCTGCTACGCAGAGGGTCCCGGGTTCGATTCTCGGCCAGGGCAGACATTTGAATGATGAGTTTAAATGTCTGTTTCTGGGTCTGGGTGTTATTTGTGGTTGTTTCTGTGTATGTCCATGGCACCCCGATACAGGAAATCCTAGTGGGGGCTATGAGTGTGATCGTGTTTTTTTTTTTTATATAGAAGTGAAACACTGATAATTTACGTGCGAAGCCGGGGCGGGTCGCTAGTACTATATATAGCCTATTTTTATATCCTGAATTCATTACTACCTATGGTTTTTATAGGCTCGTATTTATAAAGCGATCAAGATTAAGAGCAATATTAAGTTTGGATTTGACAGGTCATATTGTACTGAAATGACATTTCTGATACGAACTCAACTAACTGTCAGTCTCAAGTGCAGTTTATCAATATGGGCCTTAGTGATTTTCAAGGAACACTCAACAGTGGCGACGTCTAATATACTTTCAGCGTTAAACTTTATTTTAATTTTATTTCAGATGGGCTTCCCAAGACGACAGTCACCACTTCAACGTGGGCGTAATATTCTCAACACCAGTATCAAATAAGAAATCTGAAGAAACTAAAAAACTACTCAAGGCTACGCGATTCAATCTCCCGAAAGATGAGGCTCCGCTGTCTGGAGCCAAGCCTAAAGAGAAGACAATCATGTTCAGTAAACACATCTCCACTAGCTTGGAGATATTTCCTTCTAGAAGAATGAGCAAGGTAAGTCTCGAATAGTTACATTGAAAGAGGCGGTAATAGACATACAAATTACAGCATAAAAGTTGATGTTTCTAAGTCGTTTTCCATCTCGAGGCCTAAAACAAAATGGTGTTCATTACCTACAACTACACAAACCATGTTAAAACCTATTAGCTATACTTATACACAATTTAAATACAAACTAGGTTTAATGATATCGTAAGTCAACTCGAATAGCTACTAGATAAGAGGCAAGAAGAAGATTTAGTTACTAGCTAATCTTCATATACTTCTGTCTGAAGGCCATATTAGGGTTTTAAAATATTATGGTTTTAAATAATTGTAAGAGTGAGCATGTATGTATTTGTATACACATGCGTCGCGTCTTTGCGCGTCTCTCGTGTTTCGGTCCGTTATGCCGCAAGGCGGGTAGGACCCTGGGTGGTTGGTGGGATGTGTCAAGGCCAGTTCTCTGTGTTGCATTTTCCTAAAGTTAATTTAGTGATGTAGTTGTTTATTAATAAGGAATGATATTTTGTAGGGAGAAGGAAGCAGTCCAACAGATCAATGCAAAACGCCACTGGCGGCGGTTCAAACCCCCTTCCGGACGCCAAAAAGCGTGAGGCGAGGAAATCAAGTCTCGGATCAGAGGATTCTTGGCACACCCGACTATTTAGCACCTGAAATTTTACTAAAGTAAGTACCATTTACTAGATTATTTCAGTCACAGAATTTCAGTTCTAAAGACTTGGGTATGTACGTTAGATGCGTAGAATATTACAAAGATATTTTTTCCTTATATGCTCGTAGGGCAGATATTATTCTATGGTTTCATTGTTCAACAGGATGCATAGTCAATCACTTTCACTCTGGCAGATTCTGCTAGAAATGTGAGAACTGCGATAGGATAGCGGCTACGAATACATACATTCATACATAAATCACGCCTTTATCCCTCACGGGGTAGGCAGAGCGTTTAACGCCTTGTAAAAGGGGCTTTCGCCACGTGTGACAAAAATTGAGGGCAATTTTAGATTGTAATATGTATTGCTATAGTGACAGGTTGTCAGCCCATCGCCTAAATTACAATACATTGTTACCCTCGAGTCCCTTCTGCTGACTTCAACAGCATACCCGGGAGGAAGGGCAGCTGGAACATTCTATGTTTTTCTATCTCTCCCAGTCCAGCATGGAAGAAATGATCGGCTACGAATGATAGCGGATATTTACAACAAATACTAACTGTATAATGAATTGGGAAGCCCGATGGTGTAGTAGATAGGGCTGCTGCCTCCTGAGCGGGAGGTCGTGGTTCGAATCCCACCACGTACCAATGTGTTTTTCGATATTCGAATTTTCATATGTACGCGCTTCGGAAGGCACGTTAAGCCGTTGGCCCCGGTTAATATCGTTTAATACCGTAGACATTAGTCGTTAAGCCATGTCAGAGGCCAGTGCTAAGCATTGGCGTTTTAAAAACTCTGACCTAATCTAGGATTGGGTCTGGTTTCCCTTCTGGGTTGCGGAGGTCAGATGGCAGTCGCTCTGTGTAAAAACCAGTACCCTCGTTCAATCACCTATATTAGGTAGCCGACCCCGACCGATACGGGATAAGGCTAGGGAGATGATGACTAACTGTATAATGAATGTTGATTAAAAAGGAGCAAATTGGTTTTTAGTTTGTTTACAATATTTCTGATTACTTATAATTTTTTACTTTTTTACTTCCATGCTGGTCTGGGAGCGAGAGAAAAACATAGAATGTGCCAGCTGCGTTTCCTCCCGGGCATGCTGTAAAATCCAGCTAAGGGATCTGAGGGTTTCAGTATATTGTAATTTAGGCGATGGGCTGACAACCTGTCACTACAGCAATATACCTAGAATTCTATCTTAAATAACCCGCAAAACTTTGTCAGACGTGGCGGGACACCTTTGTTTAGGTCGTTTACGTTCTGCCTACCCCATTAGGGATACAGGCGTGAATATATGTATGTATGTACTTATAATTTTTGTGATGTGTTCAGGCAAGGTCACGGAATGCCCGTGGACTGGTGGGCACTGGGCGTGTGCTTGTACGAGTTCATGACGGGGGTTCCGCCGTTCAACGATGACACCGCTCAAGCCGTCTTTCAAAATATTTTATCTAGAAGTAAGTTTTGATCGCTTTTACATACTGTTAATTTTATTCTGATGTTTATTTTTTAAATATGGACAGTAACTAATCAGTTCAACCGCGTATCCATTCATAACAATTTAATAAATAGCAGAACAGTCAGAACAGGGACCTCGGCTCCTCGGTAGCTCAGTTGGCTAGAGCTAGAGCTGGGACGGTCAAATCCTGTCTGCAGTTGAATGATTGATTTGTTATTTCTCATATTCTATGATTTGATATTTTGGAGGTATGATATACACCGATGTGCTTTCACATTCACTTACTAAATTACCATCTTACAGACATAGAATGGCCCGAAGACGACGAAGCGTTATCAACAGAAGCAGTATCTGCAATAGAGTCGTTACTCACAATGGAGCCTAAAGATCGTCCGATGGCGACTCAAGTGCGGTCGATGTCGCTATTCAAGAACATCGACTGGGAGAACCAGCTGAGCGCGCCGCCGCCGTTCGTGCCTGTGCTTGAGGACTTGCATGATACAGGGTATTTTCAAAGTAAGCATTATGAGACCCAGTATACTATACATTGAGTATGGAGCTAAAGATCGTCCGATGGCGACTCAAGTGCGGTCGATGTCGCTATTCAAGAACATCGACTGGGAGAACCAGCTGACGCTGAGTTCTTGCCTGTGCTTGAGGACTTGTATGATACCGGCTATTTTAAAATTAAGCATTATGAGACCCAGTATAGGTACATTTGAAGAGTTCAACGTACACAGCCTGAAAAAGGTTGTTGTGACTGTGAATAATATTGATCCCATATTACATAAATCATGCCTTTATTCCTGGGGGTATAGACCTAAACAAAGGTCGTTCTGCCACATCTGACAAATGTCGAGGGTTATCTTAGGTGCTATTTCATCTATACTACAATACCATTATCTATTTTTATGATAGTATACCGAAACGCTCTAATCCCTTTGCTGGCTCTTACAGCATGCCACGGAGGAGAAGCAGCTGCTACATTCTATGTTTTTCTATCACTTCCAATCATTATCGAACCTTTATCCGAAATTGTCTATCATAGCCCGTCTTATGCTTCTTGTTGCATATTTATGGTGCATAAAATAATACCAGAACTTTGAATTTTCTTTTGGCACTTTTTAGTATCACTACATAGTATAACAAAGTCGCTTTCTCTGTCCCTATATCCCTATGTAGGCATAAATCTTTAAAACTACGCAACGGATTTTTTTGCGGTTTCTTTTAATGCATAGTGTGATTCAAGAGGAAGGTTTATATGTATAGTACATGCATAATATATTAGAGAATCATTCATAATTTCCGTGCAAAGCCCTGGCGGGTCGCTAGTATAAAATAAAAATATAAAATATAAAAATAAAATAAATTCTTCCATGCTGGCCTGGGAGCGAGAGAAAAACATAGAATGTGCCAGCTGCATTTCCTCCCGGGTATGCTGTAAAAACCAGCTAAGGGATCCGAGGGTTTCAGTATATTGTAATTTAGGCGATGGGCTGACAACCTGTCACTACAGCAATATACTTACAAATCTATCTTAAATAACCCTCAAAACTTTGTCAGACGTGGCGGAACGACCTTTGTTTGGGTCGTTTACGCTCTGCCTACCCCATTAGGGATAAAGGCGTGATTATATGTATGTATGTATGTATTTTAAAACCCCCGACATACGATCCTTTAAAAAGTAAAAGAATTTATTGTTTAAAACAAATGGAGATCCATTCATGGGTCATTGGGAGACCTCTTTGTAAACTAAGTAGACTCGATTTTGGACGTCGGGGGTTAAAAACAGCCCTTTCCGATAATCAAATATTTATCTTTGTTTCAGCTCGGAATATCCTACAACATCTAAATGTTTCCAACTTCGATATGTGAGGAGTTAGTTCGCGAAGTGATTTAGTGTAAAGAACAAACAGTATGTATATTAGTTAGCCAATGAATAATTAAATTGTGATATTCTTTAAGATGTGATATCAGTAGCCGAATAAGTTTTTAGGTAAGTTCATAGTTTTTTTTACTGCAGTTTACAATAATGTATTATAGATTGATACACATGTGCTTCACGGATGTTTTAAAGGTTTGTTGTTTTTTAATAATAATAATGTAATGATTTTTATTAGTCGTATAGGTATTTATAGGAATTTAATTAAACAAGCAATGATAATTTTACGCCACTGGCTTTTATTGCATAATACAATTCACAATTTTGACCAATTTGATTAAGAAAGGCAAGGGTAGGTTGGCTTTCTCAAAATAATTGGTTATACATAAAATCTTAATACTTTCTAATACAAATAAGTATCACCATTTGTAGGAATTTTCAAGTTTCGTATTCGCAATATTCAAATTGACAGTATGTAGTCAAAATATTTTCGTAAGCGTATTTTTCTTGAATATGTATTCTGGGTAAGTATGATACCGCAAGCGTACGACGCTGCCTTTTATCAAAGTAAGTAGATCATTTAAAATTAATGTAGTGTACAAATGGGGGCAATCTTCTTGAGTATGTAGCGGGACGTGGGCGGGGTGCGGGAGGCAAACGTCAACAGATCTACGAATAGCAGGTATTTATCTATGACCCTCTGTTTACATTATTTAACATCTACTAATGTAAATATTGCCTGACATAAATTTATTTGACCTGATTAAAATAAATCTCTTCTGTAGGTCTGCTGTAAGAAATTTATTTTTAGAAATTAGCAGTGCCTGTTGTGACTTTTTGATGTTTTTTGTATACAATAAAATGAATAGCGCGACTTTGCGCGTTCGATTCCTGACTCCCCCGCCGTCGCGCCCCACACCGGGCCCCTAAACTACTTCAAGAAGTTTGTCCCCATCTGTAGTAAACACTTGGATCCTGCAGCAAGCCCCAGTTTACTTGGCGTTCTTCTGTATCCAAGGTAAGAAGGCGGTGACTCGTGTGTAGACGCCGGGGTACTGTCCCTTGCCGCAGCCGATGCCCCACGAGACCACGCCCACTTGCGTCCAGCGACCGCCTTCGTTCACCATCAGGGGACCGCCGCTGTCACCCTGAAAAAAAAAACGATATACCAGGTGTAAAGGACAGCGTCCTGCAAACTAATAGGGGTTGCTCAGTCAACGACACTAAACAACTATCAGCAGGTTTTTTTTTCAGAAAGTGAAAATTAAAAATAGGGATTTCCTTACAAAATTTTCACCTCGATCAGACATTTGTATGGTTTAAGCCCATATATTTCTTTTTCACTTCCTGAAAAACAACCCTGCTGATAGTTTTTCAGTGTCGTTGACTGATCAACCCCTGTTAGATTGCAGGACGCTGTCCCTTACACCAGGTATACAATACACATTCTAAAACCTACTGGCACTTTCCGTATCTTTCTACTCGCGATTATTCTGTCTCATTGTACCACGAGTTGTCCGGTAAATAAGTAAAATGAGTCACAAATTGTTAGATAAGATTGATTGTAGTTCTAGTTTTTCGAGACAGACATCACTTGGTTATTAGACTAATCACAGCTTTGGCTCTTGAACTACTTAGGCAAGAAATAATGAGATATTTTCGGTAACCAGGATTTAGCCAGATTGAAACTTTACATTTTTACAATTTCCATACTGCACTAGTGTTATAATTTAGGCGATAGGCTGACAACCTGTCATTATAGCAATATACAGTTCTATTTGGCATAACCCTCAAAACTTGTCTGACGTGGTGACTTGTGTGACTTTCTTTAGGTCGTTTACGCACTGCCTACCCCATTAGGGATAAAGGCGTGACTATATGTATGTATGTATCAAAATACTTACACTGCAAGAGTCCATGCTAGCTTTACCAGCGCACAACATGTGCTCCACAATGCCTCCAGGCGCCGCCGATCCGTACTTCAGTCTGCATTCAGAGTTCGTCCAAATCGGGATCGAGACCTCTTGCAAGATAGACGGCTGGGGACCGCCTGCAAAAATAAGTACTTATATTGTAGTATTTTTTTTAGGTAATGGAAAGAGTCGTAAATTCCTTCTTAGACAAAAAGTTTACTTGTTTCCTTTAAATAAATAACAATAACGGGCACTTACTTTGGAATATAAGTCGCGTGATTCACGACATGTTTCGGGACATTCGGAGTCTCATCACCAGGTTGAGTGTGTAGTTTGCGGAGTTGTTTACCCGACCGTGTCCCGCCTCGCACTCGAGTCTGAGCTCCCAGCGCTCGGGCGGAGGTGGCCGCGACGGCGACGGGGGGCACGGCCTGCGCCGGCGGTGATGCGTCAGCAATGTTTGAGTCCCACAACGAAACACAAGCTCACACCTGCAGTGCGAGGCGGGACACGGTCGGGTACACAACTCCGCAACCTACTCACTCAACCTGATGAAGGGACTCCGAATGTCCCAAAACATGTCGTGAAGTACTCGACTTATATTCCAAAGTGAGTACCTGTTATTATTATTTTTATTTAAAATGTCTCACTTAAGTTTAAATAGTTTGATTGTTTCCTTTTATTATATTTACACTCTTTTTAATAATAAATAATTCACTTTTCTCATACAATATCGGTCATCAGGCCAGAGGATATGTCTTGGGACTTCTTCATCTCATTTTGAATAATTGAGTGTTTCTAAATTATAAAGTTTCTTACTCTCTCGCAAACTGCCCCATCCGATGACAGTGGCCACAAGCCCAGCGTATGCTCTTCCGCCGCTCGGCAGGCAAACTGGTCGAATGTTCTTTGTGAATGGCACTGACTGGTCTAGAGTTAGAATGGCGACGTCGTTGTACTGAAAATAGAGATTCGGTTTATCAGATATTCTATTTCTATTGATTATATTATATTTTTTTTAATAAAGCTTGTGCAGGTTGTAAAAGGAAGTGCTTTTATTTAAACCTTATGATCTGGTGTTTGTAACAATTAACTTTCGATAAAGCACAAAAATTTTAGATCGAAATAAAATTTTGAGCATAGTTAGTTGTATGGAAAAAGTATTTTTTTTTTACTATTGTGCTTTGGGAATGTTCTTTGGTTTTATCAGTAAAACATGTGGTTTAAAGGAAAACAGTATTTTTTTCACATCCTGTATTGTTTCTGTACAAAATTAGTTTTACCAAAGTGCGCATGTCGAAACCTCGATGCCTGACAACGCGTTTGATCTTCCTTTCAATGTGCATGGTCTCTGTGTGGTCTCGGATGTTGTAGTCTCCAAGTCGGGCTGTCAATCGGGCTACATCCCACGATGTCATACTAAAATAGGGAAAACAGATAAAGATTGCCATTAAAAATCCAGACCAAAGGTCCTGACAGATGAAACAGTTGGTCATTCTCATTCCTCCTTCCCTTCCCAGAAAACGAACTGAATTTTGAAGGCTCATGTCATACCCTGGCCGCCGCGCCATCCCTTCTCAATTTAATCATATTGCGATGAGTTTTAGTTCAGAAAATACTAAAAAATAAAAAGTCGCAATACTTACTGGGCTACACAATGCGCAGCAGAAAGCACATGTCGGTCATCGATGAGGGAACCGCCACAGAATTGTCTTCCTCCATTGAAGAGGGCCACAATCCAGGGCCACTCGTTAAGATCCGCGTTATGGCCGCCAACGATTCGTTCCTCGTCTTGATAAGTGCTTTCGTATGGCTGAAATTATCGAGAATTTAGAACGAGATAAAAGGAATATATTGAGAGAGAGGTTAAAGAGAAAATACATAAAGATAGAGTTGGTTTAATCTATTATATTACTCCACCGACAAGAGCAAAGTTTTTTATGATGATGATAATGAAGATGAGAACAAATGGAAGAAATTTAATTTACCCGTGGTCCGTTCTTGATGCCGCAAGATCCATCAACTGCTGGTTGCATGGTTGGCTTGCTTGGGGTTGGGTAAGCTGGAGGCCAAGTCTGTGGTTAAATCATAATAACAAATATAAAAATGGTCGTGGTTTTGAATCCTGGTACGGCACCATTTTGTAATTTAATCAAATCAAAGTATATTTTTGTGATTGATGTGATGATTGATGAATCAACTTACTTGGCATATTTTTTTCTCACGATTAATTTACTAAACATGTTCTCATACTTTTATTGTCTTTAGTTATTTTATGGTATGGTTCTTACCTGCTTGGTTGTAGGCTTCGTTGTACCAGGAGGCCTAGTAGCGGATGGTGGTCGAGTAGCTGGATTATGATGCTCATCATTGGGTGGCTTGGTCGTTGGCATGCCTGCAACTGATAGTGTAGTATCTTTTAGATATTTGAATGGTGATTGCCTCCATGTTCTCCACGGCTTCCGATCCGGAGGACCTTGGTTTCAGAAGGGAAACCAAGTTGATATTTGTCAATTTATTAGTTGGGGCAGTGTGGTCTGGCAGATGAGTAAGCAACGGGGTAAGGGCGGGGGGCCAGTTTACCGGGATCTGCCACACGTTGGAGCCTTGCCCCACATTCCACGTGTTCGAGAAAGCTGATAGATAACACTTACTGAGTGACGGAGGGTGTGTTGGGGCAGTGTGGTCTGGCGGATGAGTAGGCAACGGAGGCAGAGCGGGAGGCCAGTTCGCCGGGATCTGCCGCACGTTGGAGCCTTGCCCCACATTCCACGTGTTCGAGAAAGCTGATATGAACCGCCCTGGGAACCTGGATTGTGAAACAGATAGTACAATGCACCACGGTACAATAGGAAATGCTGACAGTAGGCTTATTACGTTGTTAGATACTGACATGTAGTACCTACGCGACTGCCTGCCGTTTCTTGGATTCATGTAATTAGTGCAGGAAAAATAGGTACCTACTTGTTCCTACATGCACGAAGTTTCGGAAGCATAAAATAAGAACAGTTCTAAAACTGACTGAAACCGAAACAAGTTCTTTTTAATTAAAATTCATTGACAACTGTCTTCCTTTTTTTGGCGGGTTTACGGAAATATAATAATAAAATATATTTTTTTGTGCACGTTTTATCCGAGTATTATTAAAAAATTCACTTCTGTAGGTCTGCTGTAAGAAATTTATTTTTAGAAATGAGCAGTGCCTGTTGTGTCATTGTTTTGTATGTCCTGTTTTATGATGTTTTTGTGTACAATTGTTAAATACTTACCCTGCTAGCTGTACTGGTGGCAGTTGCATAGGAACAGCATTGGGGAGAACGCCAAACCTCTGGACATCGGGCTCCTGTTGAGGTGGTGTGCCCACTGGTTCGGTGCAGCAAACTCCGAACACCTAAGGCAGAATAACATAACTTACTACTTTGAAATCTCATAGACTCTTATCAAAAAAAGCCTTTGTCTTACGATGATTTCTGCAAACTTCCATTACTAAGTATTATTTCTTTGCCGTAACTCCGATTTATGAACTGTCATTTCTACATATTTATATGTTGATAACTTTGGTATCTACTTCAAAAACTCCGTCTTACTTCCATAAACTCAGCGCTGATATAACCATGCCCCAGCTGACCCAGCCGAACTGATAAGCGACTTTCAGAAGAGGGTAGCACTCGCTGAAGCTCTTGCAGGTTCCTCGGTTGCCCATGGTGGGTTTGCAGTCCATTCCGAAGGCTTCATAACTTTTTTTCCAAAAAAATCCGTTTTACCTCCTCAGCGCTGATGTAGCACAAGTATCGTAGTGGGTCATGACCCAGCCGTCCCAACCCGACAAGGCAGCGACTTTCAGAAGAGAGAAGCACTCGCGAAAGCTCTTGCAGGTTCCTCGCTTGCCAATGGTGTTCTCGCAGTCCATTCCGAAGGCTTTAAAATATTACTTTCTTTAGAGTCTTACCTCCATATTCTCAGCACTGATATAGCTGCAAGTATCGTAGTGGCCCATGACCCAGCCGTCCCAACAGGACAAGGCAGCGACTTTCAGAAGAGAGTATCTCGCGAAAGCTCTTGCAGGTTCCTCGCTTGCCAATGGTGTTCTCGCTGTCCATTCCGAAGGCTTTATAATATTACTTTTTTTAGAGAGGCTTACCTCCATATTCTCAGCACTGATATAACTTCACGTATCCTAGTGGCCCATAATCCAACCGGATAAATCAGCTACTTTCAAAAGCGGATATCATTCGCGGAATTTCTTGCAAATTCCTCGCTTGCCCAAGGTGGTCTCGCAGTGCATTTCGAAGGCTTTATAATATTACTTTTTTTAGTGAGTCTTACCTCCATATTCTCAGCACTGATATAGCTGCAAGTATCGTAGTGGCTCATGACCTAGCCTTCCTAGCCGGAGAGATCGGTGACTATCAGAAACTGGTAGCATTCGCGGAAGCTCTTGCAGGTTCCTCGCTTGCCAATGGTGGTCTCGCAGTCCATTCCGAAGGCTTTATAATATTACTTTCTTTAGATAATCTTACCTCCATATTTTCAGCGCTGATATAGCTGCAAGTATCGTAGTGGCCCATGACCCAACCGTCCCAATCGGAGAAGTCAGCGACTTTCAGAAGCGGGTAGCATTCGCGGAAGCTCTTGCAGGTTCCTAGCTTGCCAATGGTGGTCTCGCAGTCCATTCCGAAGGCTTTATAATATTACTTTCTTTAGATAATCTTACCTCCATATTTTCAGCGCTGATATAGCTGCAAGTATCGTAGTGGCCCATGACCCAACCGTCCCAATCGGAGAAGTCAGCGACTTTCAGAAGCGGGTAGCATTCGCGGAAGCTCTTGCAGGTTCCTCGCTTGCCAACGGTGGTCTCGCAGTCCATTCCGAAGGCTTTATAATATTACTTTCTTTAGATAATCTTACCTCCATATTTTCAGCACTGATATAGCTGCAAGTATCGTAGTGGCCCATGACCCAACCGTCCCACCCGGACAGATCAGCGACTTTCAGAAGCGGGTAGCATTCGCGGAAGCTCTTGCAAGTTCCTCGCTTGCCAACGGTGGTCTCGCAGTCCATTCCGAAGGCTCCCTCGTCAGAATACACCTGTCTTGGTCGTAGGAACCAAAACTGCTTTCCATCGCGTGTGCTGTTAGTATCGCGCTTTGTTCTGCTCACCGCCGCTGCAAGGTTGAATATACGAGGTGTAAGGGACAGCGTCCCGCAAACTGATAGGCGTTGCTCAGTCAATGAAACTCAACTATCACCAGGAATTATTTTCAGGCAGTGAAAAAATAATAATTTTATTTTCCTTACAAATTGTCTAATCGAGGTTGTTATTTTGTATGGGAAAGTAAAAAAGAATTTCATCTCCTGAAAGAATTTCCCGGTAAAAGTTGTTCCGTTTCGTTGGTTGAGCAATCCCTATCAGTTTGCGGGACGCTGTCCCTTACACCCGGTATGGCATAGGTTCAATTGTTTCGCGAAGAGTTTTAAGAAACTTCCATTGATATCAGTTAACACACGATCTGAGTTGTAATATGCTTATCTATCGATGTCCTAACTTTATCTATCATGTCATGAATGATCGAAAAGGTTTTTTTTTATTCTTTCTCTTTCTGTCGAGTGGGTATCGAGTCTATCGACCCGATGATCCCTGGTGTCAGAGTTTTAAACCGCCTAGTAGCACAACTATCAGGCCTCTGACATGGTTTGAGTAACGACCACTATCAAAGACAGCGACCGGGACCGACGGCTTAATGTGCCCGCCGAAACACGAAATCTTTTTCTTTTCGGACAATCAGGTGATTCAGCCTGCAATGTCCTAACCAAACTGGGAAAAATTCACAAAGTGATAAATTCTCAAATATCAACTTTGTGATTCCCCCCTGGAAATCGAACCCAGGACTTCCGGATCGGGAATCCATGGCACTAGCCACTACACCACGGAGGCAGTCGAAGTTTTTTTATTTGAAACCTGTCTTAATATGCTTAAAGAAAGCCACACGCTTTTCTGACTTATTTTAAAACCTGCTTTAGTAATATAAACATTGCGGTTATAATTCATAATCCAAACATGCTATGCCTCATCGATGACTATCGACCCATCATATTAGTCACTCAAATTGCTAATAAGTACCTAACAGTAATTTCGTTTACCGATGAGTACCGTAAACCAATCAATCAATTAAATTTAAATATATATTTTTCAAAACCAGTTCGATATCTTCAAAAACTCGTCAGACCACTGCAATTTGGGTTATTTTTTGCTCTATTTGTCATACAGGGTGAAAAACGCGATTAACAATTTAAAACATAATCAAATCAACACAACATCACTCCTGTCTGAAAAAATATTTTATCATAAAAATAATATATGCGATATATGGAATTCATGTTAAGACGAATAATCAGAAGTTTCGTAAAAGATAGTTATACTTAGTAACTATTAACATATCAAACTCATAAAAATATAATTTGAAATTAGAAAATATGCTTTAGAGCATGGTTTGCATATTATTTTAAATATTGAAAAAATATACAAAAGGAAAGAAATCACATACTCAGGTCTAAAAAACGTTTTATTCTTTATAAGCTCAAATTATAAATTCTTCTTCTGTCGAGTGGGTATCGAGTCTATTATATATTTATAAGCTAGGACATGGTTTGCTCACTTTCAATAAAATTATGTAAAAAAATATATTTATAAAATTGAATCTTTTAACGATTTTTGCAATTTTTGGCATGACTATAGGCGTAACGAACGTAAATCTTTATTTTAGTGGCGTTACGTTCGACATTTGAATAGCTCGAAATCGAGTTGCTTATCTGACACTGGTATACGCCTTAAGCCAAACATCAGGACTATTTTCCACAATCTGCAGTACAGACAGCAGAATTGTTATTCAGTGTTCGTTCCAAAAAGCATTTGTCACTGACCTACAACGACCACAAACATGCAAGTTATTTATTTCGGATCGCTCAGTAACGGTTTTATTGAGACGACGACGGCGTAAAACTATTTTATTGTTCCTCACCCTATTCACATACACATACAACTACACCTGTATTGTCCCTTATATTGTACCTACCCAAGCGAGTGGTATAAACTTTTCGAAATAAGGGTTGGCAGAGTGAGATGCGTGGTCTAAATTAAAATAAAAAATATCTACGGGATTCAAAACAGTTTTTACAGAACTAGGATTGCTTCCAATATGCACAATTCTATAAATCGAACCCAAAAAAATGGACATAAACATTTTATTGTTTATTGACATCAATTCATCGGGTCGATAGACTCGATACCCACTCGACAGAAGAAGAAGATCAATTCATCATCACTCATCAGGCAAGGTTGTCTTTGATATAAAATTCAGTCATATCAATAATGATAATAAAGATATGATGTAATTGATATCGTTTAAAACTTTAAAAGAAGTAAACCGAGAAGTAAGGGTAAAAGCTGCTGGATAGGAAGCATTAACATTTTTCTGATGGGACATATTTTGCGTAAATAATTTCACTGCGCTAGCGGACTCTACCGCTCAACCTTCTGAAAGAAGATCATCATTATTCGATTAAATTCTATAAACCTGTCCAGTGCAATCACCATTATTATAATAAAAAGCATCGTATCACTGCACAACTTACAATAATTTTAAGTAAGAAATACCCGGTCGAGTTCATAAAGCAAAATTATGTGCGTCTTTGCAACACCCTCTCATTTGCGCAGCACTAAAATAAATTATTTAAATAGTAGACTTTTGAACTACAATTTACTATGCTACCGCTGAATACTGCGACATAATTGTGGCTACATCTGTAATTTATGAAAATCTGATATCCCCGTAATTAAAAGTTGTGCGCCTGCACATTTATGGCTTTAGCAGTAAATGCAAATAACTTAGAGAATATTACAAGAACTGCAAGAGTAAATATTTTACTAAATATTAAAACTAAAAATATATAATTATGGCACACATCCAGCAGTGTAGCACAGTTTTAATATTACCATATTTACAAATATTGATAGTATTTCTTTGAGAAACTCGTTAATTTGATGAGTAGTTAGAAAATAAATCCTAAATCCTGAAATATTTGAATTTTCCATAAACAAAACCTCCTCCTCCTCCTCCTCCTTATTTACTGTTTTCCAACAAAATTGGACAGGAATTGTTTCAGATAGAGTAGGTAGCCTAGCCATCCTGCTCATTTTGCCACAATGCGGCGACATTTCTCTACAAAATAAGCTAGTCCTGCAAAAAATATAGAGCAAATAACCGGCCTTGAGGACTTCGCGGGTTGAGAACCCTCAGGGCGATGCACGCGACTTGCGACCTAAACATCTGGTGATTAAACCTGATTCCCTGTGACAATTTAATGAAAACGTACGGTCTTAAATGTTTCTAGGCGTTACAGGTTATGGAAGGTTCAGAAAAAACGCTCATAGGTTCCGCTTATTATTTCTAGCCTCCTTGTTCTGTCCCCCACTACATCGATATCTTCCTCTGTCCTCCTCTATATATATTTTTTTAGCCTGGATAACCCACAACTGGGCAAAGTTTTCACATTTGTAAGGCATCTATCTCATAGATACATACATATAATCACGCCTGTAGTGACAAGTTGTCAGCCCATCGACTAAATTACAATGTACTAAACCCTCGAATGCCTTAGCTGATTTTTACAGCATGCCCGGGAGGAAATGCAGCTGCCATTCTATGTTTTTCTCTTGCTCCCAGGCCGCATGGAAGGACTCTATCTATCTTATCACCCTATAATTCAATTTCGCATAATTTCTCTTTGTCGTCGGCTTCTGTTATTTTATCTTTGCTGACTGGGGATGATTGAAGTTGCTATCTGATATTGCATTTAAGGATCTCTGATTTCAGTTAAGTGTAGATAAAATAGGAATAACTAGGCAGGAAATAAGCGAGAGAATAATTTTAGGTGCAGAAGGATTTGTGCTTCGTGTGCTTGCTTGAAATATGAAACAATGAAATATAATCTGCTGGAATGACTTGTAAAGATATCATGACTCTTCTTCTTCCTAGCCTTATCCAGTATCTCACGGGGTCGGCTACCTAATCTAGGGGATTGAACGAGGGTACTTGTTTTTACACAGAGCGACTGTCATCTGACCTTCGCAACCAAGAAGGGAAACCAGACCCAATCCTAGATTAGGTCAGAGTTTTCAAGCCGCCAATGCTTAGCACCGGCTTCTGATATGGCTTAACGACTAATATCTACGGTATTAAACGATATTAACCGGGACCAACGGCTTAACGTGCCTTCCGAAGCACGGAAAAAACGCCGAATAAACGTACATATGAAATTCGAAAACCGAAAAACACATTGGTACGTGGTGGGATTCGAACCACGACCTCCCGCTCAGGAGGCAGCGGCCCTATCCACTACACCATCGGGCTCTTTTTTTTGAAAGATATCATGACTATTGATAGGAATTAGCGTCTGTCCCATTCATTGACTATAGCAATGACTACACTACAATAAGATCCTTTGTACTCTAATCGCTTTTTTGTTTGAAGCTGACATATGCTGCGATGTAAACAGCTTTAGTACTGACAGCGATTGTTGTCGGGATTCCGGGTTCAGCATTCTAATGTAGGAAAATGTCAGCATCGTCACCGAGCCTCAAATGCTCAATCTACCGTCTCCGATCTAATTAATGTCCTCGATGTGGGCAAAAAGTGCGACCATCGAACTTCGGCGCGGACAATAACGATTTGATTGATGTGGTCGAGCGTGGGTGTGGGCGTTTAGACATTTGCATTGAATCGATCCCATCTCTACCATAAGTATTTTCCGAATGGTGGCCCACGTGTTCGGGAAACGCGGGTTGACGACCACCTGCTTCTCAGTAATCTCATTTTGGGCATCGATGTACGCAATTACACTTTATTCCTAATATATAAAATTACAGACTAATTTATTGCAGCTAAGAATTCTTTATTAATAATAAATACAATTTAGGGAGCGGATCTGAAGTAGCTATTATTGGAAAAGTATGGATATGACCAATTCATTTTGTTACTAAAGTAACAAAAAAAATATATAAAGAAAATCATATATGATGATAATTTAATTGCGTCTTATAAGACGATGGGATGTTTCCGTAACAATAAAGGGGTACATAGTTTTTTTTTTAAATAGACATAATTGATAAATAAATGTTTACTTCATACAAATAGTCTGTCCGAAATAGTAATATAATATTTTGTTTGGGAAAGTTAACTGTATTTTAGGAACGATTTTCCGAAACATTTTTTTTTTGTGCTTCTTTCGGTTTTGGAATACCTTTACGCAATTAAATTAACACCCATATATTTTTCAATCAATCAAAATTTTGTTTCTTGAGTAACAAAATGGATAAGTCATATTTGTAACAACAGCTACATCAGATCAGCTCCCAATAATTATTGTAGAACCTGTGATGTGATAGTTTAGTAAACCGTTACAATATCTGTTTTACAAATGCTTTGTGATTGTGCATTCGTTAATTTACAAAAAAGAAAAGAGTCAAAAACTAGTAACAAAAATTAGATGCCATTAGCTATGATGTCTTACTTATCGAAACTTTCTTTTAACGATTGATTGATTATCGTGAACTGCTTTTTGAAAACGAACAAGTATCTTGTTTTATTACTCGGCTTTTACTGTGACTGGACATCTGAGTTGCAAATTTTAACTTTCTCTAGCCTCAAAACCCCATACCAGTAAAGTGTCGTCCATTGTTTTGAGTGTGAACGTGAGGCTACTCCATTTATTTTTAAAATGTAAACAAATATTGTATATGCCTAAATTTAAGTTGCTTGACTAATTAACAATTTCAAATTCTGTGTGTGGTCTTGCTGCTTTGTATTTTTTTATGTTTTCATCTTCTTTCCCAAGGTAAAATGGTTTAATCAAGGTAAAATCTTGTCTTATTCTTATTCACAAAACATGATTGTTATCTTTAATAATTATAAATAGTATTTGTATCTAGTTAACAGCTTACCATTTAGTATAACAGCATCGTCAGTGTAAAAGCCGCCATCCGCCTTTGAGAATCCATTGTCTTCAGTCACACTTCCGCCAATGGCCGCCAACAGGCCCAACCAAATAAATATTAATTCAGTCCTTAACATTATGTTCCCGATTAATTCATTCACTTAAAAATGTATGTACATAAATAGTTAGGGGTTTGTAAGTAGAGCGCGCGCGAGGATGTGCGGCTCGCAAGGAGTCGCTTCGCAAAATGCTTGGGTCTTTTCAATCCGCGCCTTTTAATATTTTACTCTGACGCTCCACATTAGCTTGAAAAGATAACAGAGCTTTTTCTCCTTTTGTACTCTTGACATTCGAGCAGCACAAATGAGCTTCATAACATAAAATATGACAACCATTTGGTTGTACCGAAATGCGATTGGATCTCCGATGGATGATGTTTGTTTCTGCATGTTCACACGGCATCACAGGAGAGTGATTAGCCTTTTAAGAGATCAACGAACTCGTGCGGAATTTGCTCATTAAAGTGAGTGTAATAATGGTGGGCACGTAGTGGGTCCTGAGTGCAGTAAATTGATGGTAGTGGCATTGGAGATTATGCCTGCATGGATGTGTGGCGCCACACTGATTGCGCGGAACTAATCATAACAGTCGCCAGATGCATTCACGAAACATTCGCCTCAATTTAGTAACTTATTAACGAAGTTAAAATAACAGTACGCTTGATGCTTACAGATATTTTTAGTATTGCATTTGCAGGCTCGTTGAAGTAGTCGTAAATCTGTCTTTTGTAGAGCTTGGAAGAATGCAGTATAACAAAAGCATTACAGCAAAATTAAATGCTGTCTCGAGCCTCACCGAGGGTCTAGTTACGTGGGAACTGGTTCATTTGCTCCAGGCCCTTACTGATCGTGCAAAGGGTAGAATTCATTAAAATTCATTATCGATCTGATAGTGGACAAGTGCCCCCCAGCCGTCCGAGCTCCACATATTCTTTCAGTGAGCCTATCAATTCATAACTATGTAAATGAGACAAGTATTTAAGATAAATTGCTATTCACTACACATACACTTAATCGTATTTAGGTTATGGGGTTAAGGACGATTGAATGCAGTTAAAAAAACAATGTTGTTGTTTTACGACAATATTTACATTTGGACCTACTGATATAAGTAGGTAAATAGAACTCAGATTCTGAAGAAGACAGCTTTGGGCATTATACCGTTAGGACCAATAATACAACTTCCCAAAATGTACACAAAGCTTATAAGGCACATGTCGGTGACCTTTCCGAACAAGCCTCGCGAGAGCATCCAGGTTAGTGTTTATTTTTGAAAATTGTTTTGTGTGTGGACGTGATGTGGACAGACAGCCAGGGTGTAGTGTAATATTTATTTGTACTTGTACCGGTACTTTTTAAATATTGCATAATATCGCTAAACATTCACCAGATAACAACAAGACGTTTAGATCGCAAAACAATAATTTTGCACCGACCAGACGTATTACCTTTTAATCTAATCTTTCTAATCCACTAGACATTTCATTTTATTAGCGCCAAATTTCTATGATCAATGTCCCGTTAGTCAAGTCTAAATCAATTCAGACGAAGCAAGTCAATTGAAAGACGATCGTTAATCATCCAGCTAAATCAAAGTATACTACGCTGCTCGCGAGCTCTCAATTAATACCGATGCCTTTAAACTTAATCACGATGTGACGAATAAGTATGTTGATGTTTATGCTTAAACTAACAACAAAAAACTACATTACTATGGCGTAGCTGTAGCGGCACGACACTGACACTGCAGCAGCGCGACACCGCGACAAAATCTGTCAAAGTGTATGAACTTGACATTGCCGCGCCGCGTAGCGTCGTGAAGCGCCGCGCCGCTCCGCTGCAGCTCCACTGCTGTTTCAGTTCGGTACCTCTCATACTTTTTCATACAAAGAATCATTTGTCGCACAGTGTCGAGCCGCACCGCTCCGCTGCAGCTACGTCCTAGTGCAATCTAACCTATAAGATGAAACTTTTTGTAAGGTTTTGCATAGTGTGAAACTTTTTATTTTGTTGTTATTATGATTAATGATAGATATAGATATGCTGTAATAAAAAAATCTTCATCTTTTCCAATCCAAAGACACTTATTGAAATTACTTTCTTTAAAATTTTCTAATGCTTTTGACTAAAAAGCCAAAAATTACGCAATACTTTCTCAACTTTTTTGTTTTGCTAATGATTTTCACAACTTTCGAAACCTTTTTTCGTGTGTCTTACCCGGCTAAACCGCTAAGATATTCATTGTGCGTTAGACAATGACTGAAATGATTGATTGACTCGTCATGGGATAAATATTCGCTGTTATAGTACGACAATGATTTAAATGAACGTGGCCAAATAAGGAATACTAATGCCGCTGTTTCTTACATGCTGGCGTGGGAGCAAGAGAAAAACATAGAAATTGTCAGCTGCATTTCCTCCCGGGCATGCTGTAAAAACAGCTACAGGATCCGAGGGTTTCAGTATATTGTAATTGAGGCGATGGGCTGACAACCTGTCACTACAGCAATATATTTACAAGTCTATCTCAAATACCCCTCAAAACTTTGTCAGACGTGGCGGAACGGCCTTTATTTAGATTGTTTAGGGATACAGGCGTGATTATATGTAATGTCTTATGTAATACCGCCGTTATAGCGCCGACACCATTATCAACAGTTCTTTTTGTAAACCAGCGCCGCCATCCACGTTCAAATAAAGCCTTGTTGTGCTGTTAAATAGTCGACTCTCTGCCGTACATCACGAATGCGAACATTATGTGAGCTTTTTTGCGAGGTAAGGGATCGTCAACCTCCAGTTAGATCTCGTTTCGGTTATTAACAGCTTCATGTATGGATACTTAGGTTGTTATTTTTTTTAATACAATGTACTTACAAGTTTAAACTTTGATTTTAATAACTTAAATCCACAGAAAGTGGACTAAATATTCTAAATCAAATTATTTTCTTTATTTAAATTATTTCGTCTTTTGTATTTGTTTATTATTGTTTAATATTTCAGTAAGATTTGGATTGGACGTGTATAATAATTTGAATCTCTTAGATTTGCATGCTGTAAAAAGCAGCTAAGGGATCCGAGGGTTTCAGATTATTGGAATTTAGGCGACGGGCTGACAACCTGTCACTACAGCAATATACCTACAAATATATCTTGAATAACCCTCAAAACTTTGTCAGACGTGGTGGAACGACCTTTGTTTAGGTCGTTTACGCTCTGCCTACCCCGTTAGGGATAAAGGCGTGATTATTTACTTATGTATTATGTACCTATGTATAGATTTGGATCTTAACTAAGTGTTAAAATTTATGTAATGTAACCATTTGCTAAAATATTTGAAAACTTTATTGTAAAATACTCTGATAATAACTTTTACCTCTTGAAAGCTTTTTTTTGATAGACTATTTATTTCTTTAAAGTAATTGTTGTAACATATATTAGGTCTATTCGTGTAATATTATGTAGATATACCAACATTTTATCTTTTATTTCTATCATCTTATCAGTCCATGTTGCTTATTCTAAGTAGATACGAGGGGCGGCTGATATAAAATCTACTTTGTTAAAGAAAGTTTTGAAAATCGAACTGGCCATCATATTCTATATTTATTCCTTTTTCAAAATTATGACGCTTATTTTTTTTCGCTTGCTTTTGTTTTTTTGGCGCGGCTTTGATTTCACCATGTCGAAAGAAAATTGCAAAATGATGAAATTTGAGCATCGAGCAGTGATTAAATTCCTAAGTAAAGAAGGAAATACGCCTACGCAGATCAAAGAGCGCATGTTAAAGGTGTTTGGTGATTCAAGTCCTTCTGAATTCGTCATAAAGTTTTGGTCGAAGCAATTTAAACATGGCCGTGAGAGCCTGGAAGACGACACACGTAGTGGAAGGCCAATTTCTGCTGTTACCGAAGATAATGTTAAAAAGGTGAAGAACCTGATTCTTGCAGATCGGCGAATCAAGCAGTGGGAGATAGCCAGAGATGTGGGCATTAGCAAGGAACGAGTTCATGAAATTATTCACGAACATTTGGGCATGTCCAAGGTGAGCGCGCGTTGGGTCCCTAGAATGTTGACCCTCTTTGACAAACAAAGGCGAGTAGAATGTTGTCAGGCATTTCTAGACCTGGTCAAAGGTAAAGAAGAAAGACTATCTCTCGAATTGTGACCTGTGATGAAACTTGGATTCGCCAGTGGGATCCGGAAAGCAAACAAGAGTCAATGCAATGGAAATTTAAAGGAGAAAAGCCGCCAAGGAAGTTCAAGGTTCGGCCGTCGGCTGGAAAACTAATGGCCACCGTATTTTGGGATGTCGAAGGGATTTTGATGATAGATTATTTGCCTTAAAATACAACAATGAATGCTGAATACTATGCAAACTTGCTTGACCAGCTTCGTGAACAAATCAAAGAAAAGCGGAGGGGCAAACTCAGCAAAGGTGTTCTGATTTTACAAGACAATGCTCCTGTACACTTAACGGCGAGGTCAGCTCTGAGCAAAAACGGCTTCACAGAAATTAACCATCCACCTTATAGTCCAGATCTGGCTCCCTGTGACTATTTCTTATTCAAAGATTTAAAGAAAAAAATTGAGGGGTCGCAGATTTTCGACGGACGAAGAAATGAAAGAGGCTGTGACTGACCATTTTGACGAGCAAAATAAAAATTACTATTATAACGGCATGATGTCACTTATTTGCAAATGTCATAAGTGTATTTCACTTGCAGGAGACTATATAGAAAAATAAAAAATAAACTAGCCATCAATGTCTTTTCTTTCATAGTTAGGTAGATTACTTATCAGCCACCCCTCGTACTAATAGTGGTAGAGATGAATATGAGGTATGTATGATGGTGGAATTGTTTCGCATAATAAAATGCATGCTGTAGAAGTCAGCAAAAGGGACTCGAGGGTTACAGTGTATTGTAATTTAGGCGATGGGCTGACAACCTGTCACTATAGCAATACACTTTTCAATCTAAAATTACCCTCAAATTTTGTCAGACGTGGCGAAAGCGCCTTTTACGAGTCGTTTAACGCTCTGCCTACCCCGTAAGGGATAAATGCGTGATTTTATGTATGTATGTAATAAAACACAGTTATGTGCCCCTGAAACAAACCTCGCATAAATCAAACGCGTCATAACGCCTGGCATTATCAGCTCTGTCATGGTATCTATCGCTTATCCTTTTCTGTCACTGATTGGTTGACATGGGTTTTTCTCCGTTACATTTCTTGGTACTGAAAAAATAAAATATGTAACTTTTAACCTTCCTTATACGAAATCAGGAAGCAACGTGCAAATTATAATAAGCCAAAAATATCACGCGTGTGGTCGTAACCAACTATATCAGAGCCCTAATAAAATTAAAAACTCTGACACCTGGGTAGTGGGTACATCGAGTTGTTCTTGGAACATTTGTTAGAAAAAGACTACGTTAGTATCTGGTTATCTGGTTATCAATTTTAAAAAGTTTGTCTCTGGTGTCACTTCATTGTACTCAACCGACAAGCTAATTCTTAAGTCTTTCGCAGAATATTTGAACTACATACATACAATCACGCCTTTATCCCTAATGAGGTAGGTACAGCGTAAACGACCTAAACGAAGGTCGTTCCACCACGTCTCACAAAGTTTTGAGGGTTATTTAAGATTGATTTGTAGGTATATTGCTGTAGTGACAGGTTGTCTGCCCATCGCCTAAATCGCAATATACTGAAACCCTCAGATCCTTTAGCTGGTTTTTACAGCATGCCCGGGAGGAAATGCAGATGGCACATTCTATGTATTTCTCTCGCTCCCAGGCCAGCGTGGAAGTGAGTATTTGGACTATACTCGTATCTAGGTATATTACGCATGACATGATCTATGTTTGATAATTTATCTGAATAATTAGGTATTGTACTCACTATAGTAATGACTACAAAACACATAATTTTATTTACCTACGATGCTAATGAAAGTGCATAGGAGGCAGTAATAATTAAATCTTGCGTAAGATCATGGTTGTAGGATACCTAACCCAGTTCATATTTTCTGCTCACAACAAATCCACAGGCGTTTTCGCATAATCTTACTATACCTTTACCTGGTGGCTCGATGGTGTAGTGGATGGGGCCACTGCCTCTTGAACGGGAGGTTGTGGTTCGAATCCCACCACGTACCAATGAGATTTTGGCTTTTCGAATTTTATTCAGCGCTTATTTCGTGCTTCGGAATGCACGTTAAGCCATTGGTCCCGGTTAATACCGTTTAATAGAGGCCAGTGCTAAGCATTGGCGGCTTGAAAACTCTGACCTACTCTAGGATATGGTCTGGTTGTCATTTTGGGTTGCGGAGGTCAAACCAGTAACCTCGTTCAATTCCCTATATTAGGTAGCCAACCCCGTGAGATACGGGATAATGCTAGGGAGATGATGACCTTTACCCGACGCACACACTGGGTTCCGCGCTACGTCGCGCGTCGTGTATGTAGGGCAGATATTGTCTATGTTCCATAGCTCAAACAATGGGAGCATAGACGTTCATGCGCTACGTCGCGTATCGCGTAGCACAGTGTGATATGCGCCCACAAAACAGGGTACGCCTTACGACCGACGAAACGATAAATTATTCGAACGTTTTGATTTGTATGTGCGTTTGCTCATGTGTTGTGAGAAGGCATTATACAAAATTATGAGGAAAGTGACCTTAGTGACAGACAAAGAGATTGAAAATTGATATGAAAAATACTGACGATGTTCATTGATTGCTTTTACTTGAAAGTTTGAAAGTAAATATTTGATGGAAAATTTAGATGTTCGTTGAACTCTTAACTTAGACTGAAAATATTGTCGACATGCGTTGAAATCTTTTACTTGGAACTAAATATAAGAATGAAAATATTGCGGATATTCGTTGAACTCTTATACATAGATACGTACAATCACGCCTTTATCCAGAATGGGGGTATGCAGAGCATGAACGACCTAAAAAAACCAGTACCTACCCATGTTCGTTCAGTCCCCTAGATTAGGTAGAAGACCCGTGAGATACGGGATAAGGCTAGGGAAATGATGATTCGTTTAACGCTTTTACTTGAAACTAAATATTAGAATGAAAATATGGTCGATATTGGATCATTCATAGCTATTTCTTGTTATCATACTGTTTTTGGTGCAATAAAGAATATCAGTCTGTATTGTATTTGTATTTGAGTACATCTTGCCATGCAAAATCTATATTTGTATCAGATTTATAATTAGTTACGTTCTATTCTTAAACTGGCTAGACGTGATTTGGGTGTATGACGCATGCCCATATTGCCCTTGGACAACAGCTTCAAACATCCTCTTCACAATTATTTTTACGTGTTTATTGCAATATAGCTGCTATGCTGGACTGGGAGTGAGAGAAAACATAAAATGTACCAGCTGCAATCCTCCCGGGCATGCTGTAAAAACCAGCTGAGGGATCCGAAGGTTTCAGTATATTGTAATTTAGGTGATGGGCTGACAACCTGTCACTACAGCAGTATACCTACAAATCTATCTAAAATAACCTTCGAAACTTTGTCATACGTGGCGGAACGACCTTTATGTACGTAGTTTACGCTCTGCCTACCCCGTTAGGGATAAAGGCGTGATTATTTGTATGTATGTATTGCGGTATCCTCGGTTTACTATAATGACATGATGCAGTAACTGTTTATCCTCTAGAAAAAAAGGTACCAGAATGATCTTCAAGCTACTATCCGAGGGACTCTTTCGATGTCTACGAAGAGTTTTGTATGTTCAAACCATATAATAAAAAAAGTCTGATGCTATGTGCGCCATGAACTAAGTTGTAAAAACTGGCTGAGTAGTGGCGCGATAGTGGCGCCATCAGTATTAAATGAATTATGCCTGAAACACAAATATTTTCATGAATCCACTGTTCGCCGATTAAGTATGTGGCTAGTTCTACAAACGGAGGGATAAAATGGACCGATTTTCATTTCTTATTTTTTTTACGATATTTCGCTTGGTAATTGGTAAATAGAAATGATTTAAATACATACATTGCATATACAAGCGGGTCAGACAAAAGCTTTGTATTTACTATTTTATTAGCCCGTATTTTACTTTTTTGAAGGGCAGGGAAGTGATAATAGGAAAAGAAAATTATCATTGAAGATATTGTTGAATTGAAGATAAATTAAATATGACTTTAATTTTGAGTTAAATTATTGTGATGAATAGACATGAAAACAAAATGTCGCAGAATATGTATTTGCACAGAAATAGCTGTCAGGGTAGTGATAATTGATCAGGGAAGTAAGACAAGCTCAGTTCCCTGATCATCGTTTTAGGTAGTATACGTTCACTTCAAGGCATTAGCACCGATAGTTTAGATTGAAAATAAAGTTTTATTATGAAATTGAGGGGAAAATGTCCAAAGTTTATCTTTTTTTGATTGCTTTTCCACATAAATCCAGGGAAGTGACACACAGGGTAGTGATATTTTAGATGTTTTCACTAGAATCACACAAGTTAATCATATTTTAAAATTCAATTAATAATACGAAAATGTACACGCAATCAAATCAAGTATGTTTCCAGGAAAAACAGTGAAAGCATCTTTAAAATAAAAAATGTAATGAGTTCCAGGTAAGTGAGATGTTCACTGGTCCGAACGTAGCATTTCTCCTAATCGGCACTCTTGCAACTGATCGCTTGAGTCCTCAAACAAATTAAACATGTAAAGACGTTACATTCACTTAGTACCTTTGTCCGGCGGCACTGTGACGTCGTTTGGAATCTGATTTCTGGGTGTTTTTTACTGTTTTGTAGCTGATACGGAAGTGATACAGATTTCTTGTCCCATCAGTTGAAGCAAGAAAAAAATAAAGATAAATTGTAATTATAATATCATTCATAAGTAAATTGATAGTGTCGTATTATCCTTTACGTCAATATTATTGTAGCTTTACCGTAATGTACTTCCCAAATTTACAATTTGGACTCAAATGGTGAATTTGGGAATGTCCACCCACAGGGAAGTGATATTTTTGGCTATTTAGGAGCAAATTTAACTAACAAATACTTATCGAATGAAACTGAATTTCAGTGCCCAGTTAGAACTCGATTAGATCTTTAGTATAAATGTTGTATTAATTACAAAAACCAAATATTTTAGAATCTATAATCCGGGCCATCCTAAATTCCTGTATTTGTAGAACTACCCATGTACCATCTTTTAAAAAAAACTTGCAGTCAAATACAAAAAATGCAAATTGCTTGATTAAAACTCATCCATTCGCTTATTCAAGTACGAATTTATTAGTAGTATTTTAGTTGTTTTCTCTACGAGTAGTCCCTCTTTGGAATACTGAATCTATCAAAAATGTTGTTGGTTAAGTAGAGGACAAAGAAACCTTCCCCTGAGAATAAAGCTTCTAATCAAAAACAAGTGTAAGACAAGAAACCCTTTGCAATTTTGTATAATAAGTGAATGGTTTCTTAGCGATGATTCTCTTAAATAAGCTGATGACGATTTTAGCTGGAGACGCAGCAGCAATTGTCGCTATTATCATTGCAATTGAAAAACTAACTGCGTTAATGGTAGGTTACATGTTACTACCAGACAACAGACTCCATAATAATGAGTGGAAAACCACAAAAGAGGCCTTTGTCCGGTTGAATCAAATATATTCTTTGTTAGAATTAAAATCTTATGATATGAAAATCACGGTCAACATAATACGGATTATTTGTTTGTTTTTCCGCAACTTACCTACGCTACTCTGTATCGGTAAGTATATAACATTTTAATTACTAGTAATTATTATATCACACACAGTTTTATTACATAATGGATTATGTATTGAGGAGAACTGGTGGTTGACATTGAGAACGTGCGTTTGTGCAATCTCGACGGTGCGCGTACGCAGAGACGCTGTGAATTGCAAACGATGCCGGACGCCAACACTGGCCACTAGTGTCTATAAAAATTAAAAAAATATCGTTCTTTTTGTGTTAATATTTATATTTTTAAAATGAGTGTGACCAGGAACTTTGTTTTTGCAGCTTTACTCTTGCTTGCTATTAACTGTTACGCAAAAATTGATATCGGTAAGTTTGTGCTTTATGTTTGTTTTTATATTGTTTTACATAAAATTTGGTATTATTATTAGTAACATGGCCTCCTAAAACTTAGTTTTCAGATTTCTAATAGATAAGGTAGTAACTTAGCTTAGGTATTTAACCTATTAATAGATTCTGTGTTAACTACTAATGTAAAATTGTGTTCAGTGAGGTAGCAATAAAGCCGCATTTAATAGACTTATTTTTGTTACTGTGTTCGTTGCTATATGGTTTTAGATTAACGATTTTCCGCGAGTTTCAGTATATTGCAATGTAGACGATGGGCTGACAACCTGTCACTTCAGCAATATACTTTCAAATCTATCTTAAAACTTTACCCTTAAAACTTTGTCAGACGTGGCGGAATCTTTGTTTAGGGCGTTTACGCTCTGCCTACCCCATTAGGGATAAAGGCGTGATTATATGTATGTATGTATTTTCCTCGTAGAGTTAAAATAATTTCCCGCTGGTGAAAATGGAAGTAGGTAAGCTTTTTTTGTTAGCAGAATATGGTTTAGATTATTTAGAATTTATCTATAGCAAACATACAATTAAAACGCAATAGTTTAGATATAGTTAATTTTGTAATTTATGTATTATCTTTTTTTTTTTCAATAATCAAATCAAGCAAGACAATCACTGATAGAAATTATTGAAATACGGAACGCATGACATAAAGCGCTGACACCGTTGCTATAAAATGATCTTAGATGACACTTTCTGTGCATTAGGCACTAGCTATACCGGGTGTAAGGGACAGCGTCCCTAAATCTGATAGCGGTTGCTCAGTCAACGAAACTGAACCAGTATCACCAAGAAATAAAAAAAAAAACATCCCATACAAAATGACCACCTCAATCAGACAATTTGTATGGAAAATCTTTATTTTTCCTCTTCCTGAAAAAAAAATCTGCTGATAGTTGTTCAGTTTGCTACCTTTACACCTAAGATGATTGAAGGTGGACTCATAATATCGTTGCTGTTAGTCATAGAAAATTACTATCTAATTGTTCATATCGTATCTGATAGAGCGTGATTTAAACTTCTAGTATGTACTGAGATGGTAGCAATTACGTAAAGTCACGACCAGTTTAGCTAGTTCACGCTTATATGAAGAAAACCATGGACAAAGGAAAAATCTTATTTCCGGTATGATATGATGTACTCACATCTCATACTCATGAGTAAACAATAATTTATTGTATCTTACGCTCTCTCACAGATTCACTTTTCTTTAGCTTAGGCAGTTTATAGCAAGAGTCGTGTGTAGGTGAGTATTGGCAAATAATCTATCTATATATATAATAAATCTCTAGAAGGGTCGTGTCTGTACATTGAATATTTTTCGGAAAAAATAATTGCAGCAGGCATTATTAACGATATAAAGACCATATCGATTTTTTTTAAAATTTTTGTTTGTCTGTCTGTCTGTCGGTCTGTCTGTCTGTATGTTACTACATCACGCCAAAACTACTGAACCGATTTCAATGGGACTTATTTTATTCAACTCAGTGTTACCCGGGTTGCAACTTAGGATACCTAAAATCACGCCAACTCACTTAGAGGGTAGGCAGGAAATTCGAATTCGGCTGCTTTTTAACCAATTTCGATCAAACTTTTTTTGTATTTAACTGATTGTTATCTAGGAAAAAAACAAAGGATACGAATAATCACGCCACCTGAGTTGGGGGGTAGGTAGTAAATTAAATTTTGATTGTTTTTTACAGTAAAAACCATGAAAACCTAATCAAAAACTTTAGCACGAAACTTTAAAGCATTTATAAATTTGATAGGTCCGCCACTGACCCCTAGATGACATTATGTAAAATTTTAAACAAAAAATACATACATATATACATATAATAACGCCTTTATCCCAAATAGGGTAGGGGTAGGCATAGCGTTAACAACCTAAACAAAGGTCAATACGCCACGACTGACAAAGTTTTGAGGGTCATTTAAGATAGATTTGTAGGTTTATTGCTGTAGTGACAGGTTGTCAGCCCATCGACTGAATTACAATTTACTGAAACCCTCGAATCCCTTAGCTGATTTATACAGCATGCTCGGGAGGAAATGCAGCTGGCACATCTATGTTTTTCTCTCGCTCCCAGGCCAGCATGGAAGAAAAAATACATCGCTGTTTAAAATCATTATTATATTAAAATCATACGCGTACGGAGTCGCGGGCACAGCTAGTAGTATAATATTAGCCATTGGTGACTAGATTAGTTACGGATATAAGTGTTACTGACATCCGCCATTGCGAATTTTAAATTCGTCTTCGCTTGATACGGATGTGGATGCATTTCTGCAACTTCCATCTATGTATGCAGTTATGTTCGTAGGTATTCAAATAATTACGTAATTACTATAACATATCAGTTATTTATGCATAAAAACGTATTTAATCTGACTTCTAAAAAAGGTACGTTTTTGTTTGATATTTTATTGGTTTATGCAACTTTGTAGGTAGTTAACTAAGTAGGTAGGTCAATCACAAGTTTAAGGAAAAATACGTTAAAGATCCTAAGTTCGCCTTGCTAGGTTCTTGACTAGGTCAGTTAAATATAGCATGCACGATTTCACATAGATATGCGATCCGGATGACAATAATTAATTTACTTCTTTATTACAGAAAAATACCTTAAAGTATGCGACAGAAATTCTCCAGATGTGAACGATTGCTTAGTGGAAGCTATACAAGATGGTCTGCCAAAAATGTGCGATGGCATCAAAGACCTTGGAGTACCTCCCGTAGACCCTTATCACCAGAAGGAACTGCGGGTGGAATATAAGAACAATCAGGTAAGATATGTAGTAGAGAAGAGATAGAAGTTCTTCAGATGTCAACGATTGTTTAGTGGAAGCCATCCAGGATGGTCTGCCAAAAATGTGCGATGGCATCAAAGATCTTGGTGTACCTCTAATAGACCCTTACCATCAGAAGGAACTGCGAGTGGAATATAAGGACGACCATGTAAGTGCTGTAGCAGAGACGAGACATAAATTTCCCGGATGTGACCGATTGCTTATTGAAGGCATCCAATGTAAGACGGCATCCAAGATCTTGGAGTACCTCAAATAGACAATTACCACCTGAAGGAACTGCCCGTGAAATGTGAGAGCAATCAGGGAACTACTGTAGATTGTAGATACTAGAGATTTGACGACAATAGATTGTTTTCACCTCAACTTTTCATATTGTTTTCTGTTGTTCACTATGAAATACCTTTTCTTAATTTATAACTTTTTTGTCGGATATCTAATTATTAAGTTATATTGTTTTACCGGTAACAGAAAAAAATGGTACATACTTATATACTTAAATGGTATATGCTCCCAGTCTAAGGTTAGATCGATCATTTAAAAAAAACATCAATAGGTTGGTATAGGCAAAATACAAACAATTTACAACTACGTTATTGCGATAAGATTGTAAAATAAATCCAAAATGTTATGTTAGCATTATGGACGTTAATTATTAGGTACAAAAAAACATCGTTTATTTATATCTTTTCGCACCTAAAAAACCAAAATGTTAGCTTTTAGAAGACAAAAAGGTCGGCCTTGTGTTTGTCTGTTTATCCTGTCCGGTTTTTTGAAGGAAGGTTAGTTTTTTTTCGTTAGGATCGTTTCCATAGAATACTAATTTTAACCTACGGTGCCTATTTATCATCTGTGTCACGCTGTGATAGAACGTGTTCGTGGAATAAATAGCTTACCTTACCAAAATAATAAAATTGCTTCATTGGATTGGTTGGACGAAACTCTCTAAGGTCCTACCACAGAATATACAGTACTAGTACTACCTATCTTTGTAAGTACCATAGGATTACGTCGTCCGCAACAAAATAAGACCTAAGTTGGTTACATAAAATGTATAATTAATCACAAATTACATAACCCAGATAATATGTGTGAATGATATTTGCATTATTACTATTCCATCTAAATTATCCATAAATAAGTAGGTATACCGAGCGAGTATTTTATTATTGCCACTACTTTAGTATCACGATGATACAATTGCACAAAAAATAAATAGGAACCGGATTATATAAGGTTTTGCTATTTTTAAAAAATCTTTTAAAATTATAATAAAATTCACATCATGCTAATTGCACGTAGATAAAAACTATAAAAAAAGAAGTTTACATCCTGTAAGAACCAAAATTCGTACGCACTGTAAGGTTCTTAGATAAGTTTTTTTGTTTTTCAATTAGAAATGGGTTTGCTCTTGACACTAGGTTTCATGTAGAGCCAAGACTCATTAGTCATATGATGGGATTTTCTTATTTATTGCTGCCAAAATATTTGAACTGAGCACATCCCTTGATTTTTTGGGGAACCTTGTTTGTTAATCTGACACGAGATGTTTTTCATAGGTGTCTTTTACCTAATTTAGGTGACTTAGAGAAACGGTTAGGTGCTAAGAGCTATTAGAATTTTAACTGCATTCCCTAACTCACCTGTTTATTAAATGATGTCCACAGATCGGAGTGAAAATGATAATGAGGGACATTCTGGTTTTCGGACTGAGAGAAGCGGAAGTTCAGGATGTGAGGTGAGTTTATCATCAACAAATATTAATCATTTGAAATTGTTTAAAATGTATCCAGTAGTTGTATTGTAAGTATACATATTATATTAATCCAGTACAAACCAAGAACAGTTTATAAACTCCGTCAAAAATGAGCGTTCCGTGTTATTAAAACTTGTTTCGTGGTAATTAGGCACATTTCGAAAAGAAATATTATTCATTATAAAAACATGTGCGCTTAAAATAAATTACTTAAAAATATTTGTGTTGCACTTGTGCAAATATTAAATCTTCGACCTACAGCTGACATCAGGTTCAATCAACTACCGGCAGCGACTGATTAAGTGTTCTGACCGCCCTAGGCATATCATGAAGACGCGCCCGGCAGGTGTGTTACAGACGGCCTAAAAATTAGTAAGTGAGTAGCGACATTGCACGAAACAAGAATGAATCAATATCTTATGCGAGCGAAGCGAGCGCGACATCTAACCAAACAAACAATATGATACGCGAGCGTAGCGAACGCTACATTGCACGAGAATGAATCAATATTGTTATGCAAGCGAAACGAGCGTAAAATTCAAACAAACAACAATATCTATTGTTAAAATCAGGGATTCTCAAGCGCATTTAGTTTTAGTGTTATGTCTCGGTTTAGTTGAAATATGTTAGGTAGATACAATGATGCTAGATTTGTGCTTGCGAAGACACGATTTCAACGCCTCCTCGTGCCCTAGGCTGCAGCCTAATTAGCCTAAGGGTTAATAAACCCTAACTACCGGACTTCGAAAGTTGTTTTATTCGTTGTATCTAGGTACCTACTCATTAGATATTTGGAAAATTAAATATCACATTTTAGCTTCAATACCTATTATATCCGTTATTATTCTTACTCTACTAGTATACACCGACATCAATTTCATAAGCATACAAAATAATACGATAAAACTGTTTCTTGTACTGACCAAGAAACGGGTTAGTCCGCGTTATACTTAGTCGGCAAGGCGTCCTTGACGCATTTGCGAATTTTGAGCGAAATGTACCTAAAAAATAATAACTTTACTTCTTATGCTCTGAAAGTACTCTTTTGTGCAGGCTATAAGCGGCACTAAATACAATTTTGTGCACAAGGGCAAAAACGTATCTACTTTAAATTCATCTCTTACAGGAGGAGAAAATTAGGCCATACAGCCAAACTTAATAGGAAGTTCATAGAAACAACTTGTTATTTTATCATACTTACTTTACATTATTTTCCTTTTGTGTTTTTTATGGCATAAATACATACATATAATCACGCCTTTATCCCTTAAGGGGCAGGCAGAACGTAAACGACCTAAACAAAGGTCATTCCGCCACGTCTGACGAAATTTTGTGGGTTATTTATGATGTAGGTAATGTATTGCTGTAGTAACAAGTTGTCAGCCCATCGCCTAAATTATAATATACTGAAACCCTCGGATCCCTTAGCTGGTTTTTACAGCGTGGCCGGGAGGAAATGCAGCTGGCGCATTCTATGTTTTTCTCTCGCTCCCAGGCCAGCATCTTCCATGCTTCCATGGCATGGCATAAATAGATATTAAAATTTTAATTCAAGTACGACAGATTATTTTATTTCTTATTTCAAAATTAATTAATTGTAGGGTGTATTGTATAGGTCCCAGCCCAAGCCCAATATTTCATGTCGAAAGATTTTAAAAGTTAAATAGCGGGAATGAATTGTTTAGTTTATTTACAATTTTTTCGTAGAATTTCCTCAGTTTTCCTCGCAATTGAAGTGAAAAGACTCGTGCACAAAACCATTTTACTCCTCGACTAATAACAGCCCTCGCCTGCCGGGCTAGTGTAGCTAAAAACGAAAGAAAATTACTTGTTTTGTGCATTTGTCGTAAAATCTACAATTATTCCTACTCGTGACCAAGACCAAGTGGTAATTTACATATGGAGAAGCAATATTTATTTTGAAAATTTTTCATTTTAGTTTACGCACTGTGTTCAAAATAACCCTGCACAAAAACAGGAAAATGATAAGAAGTAAGAAAATCATTATAAGTACAAACAGTAGGAAGATCGATTTCCATAGGAAATTCACATCAAATATCTGACGTTGCGGATATTGTTTTAGCAAGCGGTTGATGCTCTGCTACCCAAAAAAGGATACTATCGTGAGTGTGTATGTAACGCAACTATTTTTTGTACAGGTTGAAAGCAGATGAAGACAATTTCTACATGGAGGTAGACATGACTACTCCCAAGGTGTTTGTGAACGGGACTTACCACGGGGAGGGGGGCTGGAACTCGCTCTACGTCAACACCACTGGCACCTTTAACACTACCATGAGTTAGTCTAACTTATCTACGTATACCTATCTTCTATATGGAACTGGACATGACTACTCCAAAGGTGTTCGTGAACGGGACTTACCACGGGGAGGGGGGCTGGAACTCGCTCTACGTCAACACCACTGGCACCTTCAACACTACCATGAGTTAGTCTAACTTATCTACGTATACCTATCTTCTATATGGAACTGGACATGACTACTCCAAAGGTGTTCGTGAACGGGACTTACCACGGGGAGGGGGGCTGGAACTCGCTCTACGTCAACACCACTGGCACCTTCAACACTACCATGAGTTAGTCTAACTTATCTACGTATACCTATCTTCTATATGGAACTGGACATGACTACTCCAAAGGTGTTTGTGAACGGGACTTACCACGGGGAGGGGGGCTGGAACTCGCTCTACGTCAACACCACTGGCACCTTCAACACTACCATGAGTTAGTCTAACTTATCTACGTATACCTATCTTCTATATGGAACTGGACATGACTACTCCAAAGGTGTTTGTGAACGGGACTTACCACGGGGAGGGGGGCTGGAACTCGCTCTACGTCAACACCACTGGCACCTTCAACACTACCATGAGTTAGTCTATTATCTACCTATACCTATCTTCTATATGGAAGTGGACATGACTACTCCAAAGGTGTTCTGAACGGGACTTACCACGGGGAGGGGGGCTGGACCTCGCTCTACGTCCACACCACTGGCACCTTCAACACTACCATGAGTTAGTCTATTATCTACCTATACCTATCTTCTATATGGAAGTGGTCATGACTACTCCAAAGGTGTTCTGAACGGGACTTACCACTAAGAGGGGGGCTGGAACTCGCTCTACGTCAACACCACTGGCACCTTCAACACTACCATGAGTTAGTCTAACTTATCTACCTATACCTATATTCTATATGGAAGTGGACATGACAACTGCTGAGGTGTTTGTGAACGGGACTTACCACGGGGAGGGGGGCTGGAACTCGATCTACGTCAACACCACTGGCACCTTCAACACTACAATGAGTTAGTCTAACTTATTTACCTATACCTATATTCTATATGGAAGTGGACATGACAACTGCTGAGGTGTTTGTGAACGGGACTTACCACGGGGAGGGGGGCTGGAACTGGATCTACGTCAACACCACTGGCACCTTTAACACTACCATGAGTTAGTCTACCTTTCCTGACTTTCTGACTTTGTCCCGACGAGCGCCCTGTCTGATTTTTCTGCTAATGACTCAAATGCTAAGGTTTTTTAGACAGTCAACAATGTCAAACTGATTCGTGCACACACAGGTGTGCGCTTGACATTTGGAACTCTGGCGCACACACGTGTGTACTTTCGACACTCAACGGGTTATAGTCGCTTGATGTCGACTGCTGGACATGGGCTATTTACAGGCAGTGTTTTTTAAGAAATGTGTTTTGTCCACCGCGATTAGCACATGTACTCTTACTATACTGTTGGAAGACTAAACCTATACCTATAATTATTTGGATTACTTAATAAGTAGATTATTTGTATTTGTGTTTTTTTTTCTAGCCCAACCTGCTAGCCAGCAGTAAATAACTAATCCTTCCTCATGATTTGCAGAGGACTTGGTCTACACTTGGAAGTTAAGCGGAAAACCCGAGAAGAAAGATGGAGAGACATATCTGAGGATAGACACCTTTTACATGCGGCCTGATCTTGCAGACCTTAAGGCCTACCTCACCAACGACGACCCGGCTACTCGAGAGTTTAGTAAGTGCCTTCTATAAATATTTATATACGTTTTGAGGGACGTTGTACTGAAATCTGAAAAGGATTAGAAGCTAAAAACTTGTTTCTTTTCTCAGAGGAAAATCTTTGTGAATGTTGTTCGGTTTGGTTGATCGAGCTACTCCTTTAAGTTTATGGTTAACCTTCTCTCTTTGTCGTGTGGGTTTCGAGTTTATGGACCCGATAAACCTTGGTGTTAAAGTTTATAAACTTTGGGATCTTACATCCTAAATATTCGATAAAAAAATTGTTTCAGTCACTAACTTCGCGAGAGCAAATGCGATGGTTTTGAAAATAATAGGAGCAATTCGTATTACGCACGAAATCACTTAATCGTACTAATATGCTCACTAGATTTTCTTCTCTTTACAGCAAACTTGGGCACACAGTTTGCCAATGCGAATTGGAAGGCGCTGTACCGGGAGCTCCTGCCCTACGCCCAAGACAACTGGAACAAGATCGGCATCAGAGTCGCCAATAAAGTGTGTCTGAAAGTACCTTATGATCAGCTGTTCCCTACAAAATCATAAGATATGTAGGTTAGGTAGGTACCTACTGATATGCTTGTTAGTTAGAAAGATAAGAGCTTCTTTAGCTCCAATATTCAATTCAAAATAATAATAACGGAACAACTGAAGTCCAAGGAATTGATTTTTTTAGGTATTTTGTTTGTATTTGAGAAATTAATGTTTATATTTATTACATACTACAGTAACGTGGTGTATGTGGGTAACAATTTGTGATACTTGATTGTAAGAAAATAAATAATTTTACCTATATGATTCATACTCAGTTTTATTTAAACGTTAGTAACCAAATCAAAATAAAACAACTTATACAAAGAAAAGACAAGATATGTTCGGATTTTCAAGTCGATATGGTCAATGGTCTGTGCTGTAGTCGAAAATAAAAATGCTAATTACGTTGAGTTCGTACGTCCATAGAAATTATACATTGTAAAATGAGTAAAATACACTATACACATTTCCTAGACTATAATAGAATACATTTCCTAAATCGATCTTTGATTACCGAACTGGGGGGCCTCAGACTAGTTTAATAAAATCATCAAGAAATTATTTTTTGTAGTTTTAAGAAAAAGGCTCTAGGTGGCAGCACTGCCGTGTAACTCCGCCAAAAAGACTTGTTTCCAAGTCTGGAAATTTGATTTAAAAAAAGCACCTTACATTCGGTGTTGCCGGGTAAACAAAATTTATAGTATTTCACAAATAATAATTATTCACATTGTTTTTTTGGACCTCATATATAATATCTCATAGGCAACCATTCGAGATAGACAAAAAAGTAAAAAAAAAGTTGTAGGTATTTTTTTAAAGTTTCATTATGTAGTAAGTACAACAAAACTTCGTAACACGCACCAACGTTTTCAAGATGTAAGCAAGCAACCAAAATCTGGGACCTTTTTTCCTCGGGTGGACCTCAGAGGGGTAAGGAATTTTAGTGTGTATGTGTCGCAGGCCAATTTTATGATTCGTTCGATTACAAACGAACTCATCCATTTACAAAGACAAATGTAGTTTATAATCTGCCGAAGGCCAATTACAAAACGCCTTACGCCGTTTATAAAGCTTTGTCATTTTATAATTCGCAGCAAGACCATTATTAGTACTGCCAATCACAATTTGCCTAGGCCTATCCTGTGACGTAGTACCAAATGCCATGGACTTAAAATAAAGCTTCAGAGGTTATACAGCATGTAAAAACGTTGAGGAGTCCATGAAGGCTGGCTTGCGGTGGACAGCTGCACAATATTTTATCTAAGGAAAAGGCTATAAATGTGTTAAAAGTAAGTGGCTTTTATCTCAAAACAAGTTTTAGACCGAACATTTCTAGGAATATACTTAAAACAAACACAACAACGCCTATTTTACTCATTTCGTTGTCTGAGCACACTCTATCTGTTCGCTTATTGCCTAAAAGTTAAATCTGTTTAAGCGTTCACACGAATGTAAAGTTTGTTTGTATTCATATCAATCTGCAATAAATAAATTGTTAGAAACATACTCTTGCTTTAATTATGGTCAGCCTAATACGACCAACCCAATTTTACGTTGGCGCATTCATATCATACTATCATACAATACCTAAGCCCAGCCAGTTTATAATAGGTAGTCTTTGGAATTGGACGAGATCATTTGTAAACGAACGAATCGTACAATTGGGCTGTGATATATGTATACCTCCTAACTAGTCCATTTTTTTTTTTACATTTCTCCTATTAGGGAAGGCAAAGAGCGTAAGCTTATGCAGTCTAGTCTTCAGTATTTTTATGCTTGAGTTGTCTTAACCTACGCTAACCTAAAAATCATTAAAATGCGCCGGTGATTCATATTCTAATGCTCAACAGATTTTTGCGTAGAGTTATCAATCCAAATCGTACGGTAGCCTTCCTTTACTTCTTGTTAGTCGTGAGCAGATCATTAAGTTAATTCTACCACATTGATACAACAAACACTGCAAGTAACTAATTTAGAAGAACGAGGAACAAAGCCCAGCAGATTTTTCATGTTCCCCGCGCAAAACCCCAATCTAACCTAACCTAGAACTCATTAGAATGCGAGTGTGATGCCCACATTCAAATGCTCACTGAATATTTACGTAGGAGTGTTGATTGCTGTACTTTATTTCTCACTTCCACTACATTATTTTTCACTACCGGCACATTATAATACTAATCCCACAACACTATCACAATAATAGCCGCGAAAAACTAATTTATAAAGCCAGATATTCAGTCGTACTGTGATTCGTTACGATTCCCACGCAAAATAACTCCTAACTATCTTCATATCTATAATGATCTATATCCTTAATGATCCTGCTTCTCCTGAATATCTCCGTTCCCGATAGAAACTTTTATCTCCTGATTCCTGATCTAGCCGCGCTTGTATCACAAAGACGTTTGAGTGTCCTAGATCTAACACTATTTTTTTTTTTTATTCTTTCACCGTCCTTGCTATCCAACTATGGAACAAGCTTTCTCGAAACATTCAAGATAGTCCCTCTTACTTTACTTTAAAAAAAAGACCATAATGTAATTTTATTATAATCGTATTTTTATATTGTTATGTATTAGTATATGTTGTAAAGTATATATGTATTCTGATAAATTTTATTTATTATTTATTTTACTTATTGTACCTATATCCCGTGAAGTCCGCTCTTTCATACCCACTAGGTTGGCTGAAAGCGATCTCTTATAGAGATAAGCTCGCCTTCGCTTTCATTTATAGATTTAACCAATGTATTGAAATTTATGCAATAAAGAATATATATAACTAGTACGAACAAAGTTCCGAAGTCAACATTCCTGCTTCCGACTTTTACGTCCAGAATCATTCGTTTCCAAAGCTTAAAAGGAATTCTGTTTTTACAATCTGGCAGCACTAATCTGTTTTGTCACTTCACTGTCACGTCACTGTCAAGTCAATGTCAAAATTATCGGCTCGGTCGGCTCATTCGTTCGTTCGTTCGGCCGCTGTTTTATTGAAATAAATAAACGTAAATAAGTGCAATGGCTACAATATTAAAATATTTGGTAGCCGGACTGGTTAGGTTTTGGCTGATGCACATAGATTACTGGCATATAATATCGAATCGCGTAGAAATTGCGACGCCGCTGAACTCATGGAAGAGATTAGTCGAGGGCGTCTACTTATACGATCACAACATAAACCCTTACGAGGGAGATGCCTTTCATGAGTCTCCGATAATCCTAGTTTTATTCCACTTCCTTCTGAAAAGAGTGCCTTTCATACTACCTCTGTTCTTTACTGTACTGGACTTATGGACAGCGTACTTGCTACATAAAACTTCGAAAGCGTTTGCAAGAATACTGAAGGATTCTCAAGAGGAAACTCTACTTGAAGTTAATAAAGACTCAAAGAAGTTGTTGCTTGATGACACACAGTTGGGAGAATCTACTGAATATGTTTTGTCCATATACTTGTTCAATCCATACTCTGTATTGAATTGTGCTGGGATGACAACAACGGTGATTCAGAATTTCCTGTTGGCTGCGGCCATGTGGGGTGCATCTGGAGGGCATAGAAGACTGGCATGTGCCTTTATTGCACTGGCCACTCATCAGGCGCTGTATCCTGTACTATTAATAGTGCCCATATCCATATTATTGGCTGAAGTAAATAAAGGTTGCAACAAATGCTCTTATATTAGGACTCTGCTCGTGTTTGTCATATGTTGGGGCTTTTTGATATTCATTTCTGCGCAAATAATGGATGGATCTTACCAATATGTTTACAATACTTATGGATTCATGTGAGTATCTGATAACCTGTGTGATTTTCTTCAACTTAAAGATTTTTATTTATTATTAATCCGAACACATAGTTCATTATCTAATAATACTTTTTGTACTTTACAGATTAACAGTGCCAGATTTGAAGCCAAACATTGGCTTGTTTTGGTATTTCTTTACTGAAATGTTTGAACACTTCCGTCTGCTGTTTGTATGTGCATTTCAAATAAATGCATTAGTTCTTTATGTGGTACCCCTCACATTGCGATTCAAGAAGGAACCAGTGTTACTTGCAACTGTGCTCATTGCACTCACTTCTATATTCAGATCATACCCCTGCATTGGAGATGTTGGGTTCTATCTGTCCTTATTGCCAGTGTGGAAACATTTGTTCCATTGTAAGTATTGTGTTTCTTTCTCCCAATTACAATGTGTCTTTTAAATCAAGTTTCTACATAAATACATACAATAATCAGGCCTTTATTCTTAATGGGGTATGCAGAGCGTAAACAAGCTAAACAAAGGATGCTCCACCAATTCTGCCAAGGTTAAGGATATTATTAAGGTTATTTAGGATAGATTTGTTGGTATATTCCTGTAGTGGTTAGTGGTTGTGAGCCCATCGCCTAAATTGCAATGTACTGAAACTATCAGATCCCTTAGCTGGTTTTTACTGCATGCCCGGGGGAAATGCAGCTGGCACATTCTATGTTTTTCTCTTGCTCCCGGTCCAGCATGGAAGCAATCAAGTTTCTATGTCCTATAAATTCATTATAGAACAAGTATACTTGAGTAATATCTCGTGGATGCGTTTGCCATCTACTCTCCATTGGACTTTTATGCAGTGAATTTGAGAATTATCTAGTTCTACTAAAATTTTGTAATGTTTATGTTTCAGTTATGCAGCAGAAGTTAATAGTAGGCTGTGCATTCATCATGACCTCTGCCCTTGGCCCTACGCTATGGCATCTCTGGATCTATTCTGGATCAGCTAATGCCAACTTCTTCTTTGGAGTGACTCTATCATTTGCAACTGCTCAAATATTCCTTGTCACTGATCTACTGTTTGCGTACATCAAGAGAGAATTCACATTAAAACATGGAACATCTCGCACAATAGATGGTAAATTATCCAAATTAGTGCTTCGGTAATATGCTGCATTTATGTAATTACAAGTTGAGATTACTTATTAAACCTAATTTGCCAAAAAAAACATTGATATTAAAAACTAACGTAATGTTTACTGCATGGGAAACAGCAGTAACACACTAAAATACATTGATAAATGTCTTATAGGAATCTTTTTCCCATCAAAGTTTTTTTAAATAATTTATACCAATACTTTTAGTAAACAATTCAACAAAAAGTCCACCTACAATTTTTATATTAAATTGCAATTATAATAAATAAAAATAAGTTATCTTTGAAAGTTCGAGAAAGAAACTTCGTCATCTTCCATAATATCAAAGGTAGAATTCCTAGATAATTTATTCAGTGTGTTCTCCAAACACCATTGATGTTATTTATCATTTTCAATATTTAAAATTAATTTATATTTTACAGCTATTATATCGAAAATTAGGGGTACTTACTGTCTGTGATTTGTACACCAATTTGTTTGAAGTTTCCAAGCACAGTTCAAGAAAATGTATGTATTGTGTTGTGAAGAAGATGGCTTTTTTGTTTGTTTAACATGGTAAGCTTATTTGAATATGTTAGTAGCTTGGGTTAGTAGTTATGGAAGTAATTGATGATGAAATTGTTTGAAATCAATTGCAAAAATGTATGCCATAATATTGTGCTTAAAACAATAGCAGAAATCTATTGTTTGAGTTGAAAATCTACAGGTTAGAATGCAGCCGGAAACTGTTTTTTATTTACCTTAAATCGTGAAATTTTAAAAGTAATACTCGCACTGAGTTGTTTATAATAAGGCGAGGCTGTTGAATAGGTAAGCATATTTTGACCTCACCGTCGCTATCTGAGTATCTAGTAATACAGAGGCTTGCTTCCCTTTCAAAAATAGGAAAGTAAAGCATAGACACAAGGAACATTTTGAGACAGCCTCAAGTCTCCAAGGTTTTAAAAAAATTATATATTTCTTACATCAGTTTTTTTTTGCAGTTATCTTATTCGCCGAACCCATAAAATAATCCATACGGAAATAAGAAGGAAAGAAGTTGCATTTATTAAATGTTTCAAAATAGATAAAATGTGTTCAAGTGTTTAAATATCGATTATAATATTTACTCTGTTTAACAAATAATAATAAGAGAAAAAGTCATATACTTTTGGTTATTTAATTTTACAGATTAGACTAATATTTTTTGGTTGTGTGACATGAGAAGTATTGATAAGTCTTGTTAGGTTTGCCGGGAGTTCCCGGGTTCGATTCCCATGGGGGGAACACGAAGTTAATATTTGTCTATTTATTAACTTCGTGTTCCCCCATTTACTTTGTGAGGTTTCCCACAGTTTGGTTAGGGCATTGCAGGCTTAATCACCTGATTGTCCGAAAAGTAAAAGGATTCCGTGCTTCGGAGGGCACGTTAAGCCGTCGGTTCCGGTCGCTGTCTTGGTATAGGGGTCGTTACTCAAACCATGTCAGAGGCCTAATAGCTGTGCTACTAGGCAGCTTGAAAACTCTGACACCTGGGTTCTTAGGGTCGTTGTTCGACTCGAGAATCCGCTTGATAAGAAGAAGATTGTACTTTTACTTGATGATATAATATGTATCTTTTCTTTAGAATGACTACTTAGTTATATTTTTAGTTAATAACTTATTAGATTAATGAAATGATGCACTGAGCTAATGTTTATTACAATACAAATAAATATTTTTGTATTTATAACATGGTTTCTTTTATAAAAACTAAATTATATTTATACGCCTTTATAATCCTTTATGAGTTATCTATAGAAATATTGTATGCCGCAGATAACTATGTTTCACTTTCATTCAGGCCAACCGAAACAATACCATAGAAATACAATACACATCGAAATTCATTGCTAGCTTTCACATATTCTGTTAGAAGTTCTTATTAGAATTAGTCAATGGATGTTGTTACAATGATAATAAAAAGAATCCGTCGTATAATCTGCTAGCAACGCGTGCTTTTTATCTTATCTTCCATCCATTACACATACTATAGTTCTTGCTACCTTCCCCTAGTTAGCCCACAATCTGTTGTGTTTTAGACTTCTAGTGGGTTTTGTTTTGTCAATGTGAAATAAAAGTGCTATAAAAATGAAAGGATTGTATCTGTGGTTCTTGTTAATCTTTTGTAAGTATATTTTTTTATATCGAATAATAAACAATCCAAATAGTAATCATAGACCTGTGTCGTAAGGTAAAGTTGCCTAATGTATTTTTTTTTTCGGTTAAAGGTACTGAAGCAGTAGTACTGCCTAGCATTCCAAATCACTTACTAGAATGCTACCGAGGTGGAGGACCGAACACCACAGCTCCTAGAAGATTGGACGTGTTGCTCTCATTAATTAAGAAACTAGAGCTAAACTCTTCTCTAGATATGAGGATGTTAAGTACTTCTTTGCTTAGAAGGTGAATATAATTATCTTGGTGTTACTTCCATGCTGAACTGGGAACGATAAAAAATATAAAATGTACCAACTGCTACTCTTCCTGGGCAGGAAAATACAGGAGAGACTCAAGAATGGTTTCGATCTATTGTAGTTTTTGTCCCATTTAGACTATAACGAGCTGGCAACCTTTTCACTGCAAGAGAGGTCTAAAGCCGAGCCTCCAGCGCATAAACCAGTTTCGTGTTTTGTTTGAGAGTAGGAGTCACAGCTTTAAGCCGAGTCTCCAGCGCATAAACAAAACACGAAACATACCCTCGCGGGGCAGAGAGGGGAAGGGTTTCTCAAACATTTCCTTATGTTTTTTTTTATGCGCTGGAGACTCGGCTTTAAATTTACGACCTGAACACATTATTTATTTATACCAGTTTAAAATTATTCTGCATTTCAGTTTACGTCTGGACGGTATAGAACAATCGAGCGCCTTCGAAACGGAATTTCTTCTGCCGTTTCGAGCTTCAGCCTTCCAGTACCACAGATTTAAACTCCTCATGGACCTGTTCCTGCCCAGCCAAAACCTGTTGGATGTGGACGCCATTTTGTCCGTAGAAGAGAAGTGTCTATTGCATAAGATGATCAGTTCAGCCGTTCAGCAGTGGGAAAGAGGAGATGAAAACATTGCTTGCCCTGTATCTGTTGAACAACGCCAGAATATGGAGACCAATTCTTCTACCAGGTTATTATTTTTACCTTCAAATGATTATTCTTATATGTTTCTAATTGGATTTTTTGCACTTACACTTAATCCTATTTACCATACACTCATTGTATATGGGGTGTAAGGGACATCATCCCGCAAACTGATAGGAGCTGCTTAGTCAACAAAACTGAACTACTATTAGCAGCTTTTTTTCCAGGAAGTGAAAAAAAATATATTTTCCATATAAATTGTCTGATCAAGGTGGCCATTATGTATGGGAAGGTATTTTTTTATTTCACTTCCTGAAAAAACATCCTGCTGATAGTTGTTCAGTTTCCTTGACTGAGCAACCCCTTACACCCGGTATATTTGGATATTCTCAGGGTACAAAGCAGGTGTCCAATCGAAGAGGGTGTAGTCCAAACCAACTACGGTACCATATCTCCCGGCACACTCATAGCTGCTATAGCCTCATCGCTCGAATCTCAAACCGTCCTGATCGCTGACATCCTAAACGCGAATATCTTCAAAGAGGACATAGCTGAACCTGTGATGGAATCGGCCAAGCAGGAGTGGTTTGAGAATATTGAGACATTTGATACCGAAGACAGAGCGAGGCAAACTTCTAGTCCTGATATTAGTAATGTTTGGGTGGCTACTTTAGGCGGTATGTGAACAGTTCTAATACATATCCTGATATACGTGCCTACGTCTGGTGAATTTAGGCGATGGGCTGACAACCTGTCATTATAGCAATCAATATACATCATAATCATCAATAACCCTCAAAACTTGTCAGACGTGGCGGAACGACCTTTGCTTAGGTCGTTATCGCTCTTGCTATCCCATTAGGGATAAAGACGTGATTTTATGCTTGTATCTGGTGAATTTCATATTATGTCAGTACGTTTATTCGTCCCTTTTACGGTGAAGGATAAAATCGTAGGAAACAGAGCAGAGAGCTACGAAAAACATCAAAGGTTGTGTTTGCAGTCGACTAATTCGTACTGGGCCCAAGTGGTTGACTAAGGCTCGATCGCCCTAATTCATTCGTGCCCCTCGGTGGGGAAGTATATGAGCTTCTTCTGTCGAGTGGGTATCGAGTCTATCAACCCGATGAACCCTGGTGTCAGAGTTTTAAAACCGCCTAGTAGCACAACTATCAGGCCTCTGACATGGTTTGAGTAACGACCACTATCAAAGACAGCTACCAGGACCGACGGCTTAACATGCCCTCCGAAGTACGAAATCTTTTTTTTTCGTAAAGTATATGAGCTGACGATGATACATCTGAGGACTCTACTTTTTCCTTCCTTATATCTACGTTCATCATCTCCCTAGCCTTATCCCGTTTTTCACGGGGTTGGCTACCTAAAATAGGGGATTGAACGAGGGTAGTGGTTTTTACACAGAGCGACTGCCATCACTAGACCATTACTAGATTAGTTCAGAGTTTTCAATCCGCCGCATAGCACTGGCCTCTGAAATGGCTTAAATTGTATTAAACGATATTAATCGGGACCAAAGACTTAACGTGCCTTCCGAAGCACGGAAAAAGCGTCGAATAAACGTAAATATGAAATTCAAAAACCAAAAGACATTGGTACGTAGTGGGATTCGAACCACGACCTCCCGCTCAGGAGGCAGCGGCCCTATCCACTACACCATCGGGCTCCTTACCAATTGCTCACTGAATTACAGGTGATCTAGCCGAAGTGGTAATAAACCAAGGGCCGAGTGTCGGTGCTGCTCCTCAGCGACTCTTCATCGGTAGCAATAGCAGGTGGAACGACACGTTACTTCCAAGACATCACTACCTGCTTACTCAGAACAGCACCGTCGTGGACTGGTATTTCACTGATGCCGAGATATTAGCTGGTATTGATGGTAGGTTCAAATGATCTATTGCTCTTTTTTAAATAAACTAGCCTGTAATGCCGCAGTTTCACCCGCGGCTTACTTAATGAGTTTTCCTGTGCGTATCACATATTTTCCCGCAGTAAAAAGTAGCCTATATTACTCAGGGTGAACGTAGCTTTTTATAATCTAATTTTTGAAATCGGTCCAGTAGTTTTGAGTTTATTCGTTACTAACATACATGACAGTGAAAGAGTTGACGATGGACAGAGCTCACCCAGAAAACGCCTGTTATAGCACTGTGACGGAACACAGCAAGCTATTTGGCGCCGAACAGATGCTTTTTTGGGATCGTTCAGCCAGAATTATTCATAGACAAGCCTGTGTTGCCGTTGATTTGAGTAGAACCATGATAGAAAATGTTTAAAATACTTGAATTTCTTTTTCAATAATACCTACGGAGTGTAAGGGACAGTGTCTCGCAAACTGATTAGGGTTACTCAGTCAACGGGACTGAATAACTATCAGCCGGATTTTATTTTCAGGAAGTGAAAAAAAAAAATGGTTTTCCATACAAATTGTCTGATCGAGGTGGTCATTTTGTTTGCTAAGTTAATTTTTTTTTCATCTCCTGAAAGAAATTCCTAGTGATAGTTGTTCAGTTTCGTTGACTGACCAACTCCTATCAGTTTGCAGGACGCTGTCCCTTACACCCGGTATGCGTTGTTTTTTTCTAGGACTAATATTGGCTCAATATGTGCCCAAATGGTTGCAAGAGCGGAGATCATTGAGGCTTTCCCAAGTCATAGATATGTACTACTCCGAGGGTGGAGTATCTTTCGACCCGTCAGTCAAGGCGTGCAACAGGCAGATTCTCTTCAGCAACATCTTCAACAGTGCAGACCTTCAGACCCAGGCTTCGAGATTCGCCCACGTCTTGTCTTTGAGGCAAATTACGGTGTATATTCCTGTGGAAGAAATAGAGAGGATCACTGATGCTGCTGTGACAGCATTTGTAAATTACGTACGTAAGTAACATCCAATGTTATACCTACTGGTACTGATAACGGGTTGCTCAGTCAACGAAACTGAACAAATTTCACCAGAAAATTCTTTCATGAAATGAAAAAATAAATCTCCTTCAACCGGTGTTCCTGCATGGTAACACAAATCTAAATTAATGATCTATCTTAAGTTAAGTAACCGACAGTTTCATATAAATATTGTAAACAAAATAAACAGTAAAGCACGAATAAATGTTATTTTTAATTAAACGGTAGGCATCTTGTATTTAAATTTTCAATTAAATAGCATAATATGATCAAAAAATCTATTGCCAGGTATCTTTTCCATTTTTTCCCTTCGATACCAAACTTACAAGAGCGAAATTAATTGCTTATTTCCCTTACTTCCAGCGTCTTCGATCAAAATTGTATTTTTAATTAAACAATAGGCATCTTATATATTATTTATTTTTTTAATTAAAAAGCATAAAACGATCAAACAAACTGTAGCCAAGTATCTTTTACCTTCGATACCAAACTTACAAGAGCGAAATTAATTGCTTATTTCCCCAACTTCCAGCGTCTTTGATCAGACAAAACCAGAGGACCTGCCAACCTAGCTACAGCGTGCCAGTGATGGACCTGGTCGTAGCTACAGACGCTGCGTGGAAAGGATATGATGTAGAGCAGTTTATATCGTAAGTACTTTATCTGTTCTTCGCTGCTCCCAGCGAAAGAAAACATGGAATGTGCACAGCTGCATTTAGTCCCGGGCTTGCTGTAAAAACCAGCTAAGGGATCCGAGGGTTTCAGTATTGCAATTTAGGCGATGGTCTAACAACCTGTCACTACAGCAATATACCTATAAATCTATATTAAATAACCCTCAAAACTTTGTTTGACGTGGCGGAACGTCGTTTACGCTGCCTACCCCATTAGGGATAAAGTCGTGATTATATGTATGTATGTATGTATGTACTTTATCTGATCCTCTGCAAGACAATGCCCTAAGGCTTAAGGTTTAGGGCCTAAGCTGAGGAGCAATGAACCCTGGTGTCAGAGTTTTCAAACCGTCAGGTAGCGCAGTTATTAGGCCTCTGACATGTTTTGAGTAACGATCACTATTAAACACGACAGTGGAACCGACGACTATAAAGTGCCCTCCGAAGCACGGAATCCTTATCAGTGGGTAATGATCTGACAACAAGTAATAAGCAATCCTATTTGAATTGCCATTTTCATTTATTAGCCAGACGTGGCGTCCGCCGTGCTCTACAAATTCCGTAAGAGATACAGGCGTGATTATGAAGTATGTGACTATTGTGACTCATCTACTACGATATAAATGACTCATCCACTCCATAGTCAAATATTTTGCTTTTAGTCATGCTTGTTTCATATAAATCTAGATAAAAGTTGGTTTATTCAAGAACCGTGTCTTATCGTAATCTTGCATCTTGTAGAATTCATTCAATGGTGTATTTTTTTAATGATTACTTGGCATAAAATAAGGTACAGTCAGCCAACTTTTTAGGATAACAGGGTTGCTCTCTAAAATGAAAGTTGAAGTTTTTTCAAAGAACAGTGCAGAAATCTTCATCGGTTTGGAGCGGCCCTTTTACCCCGAATAGTTGGTTGACTGTACTTATACCGGGTGTAAGGGACAGCGTCCCGCAAACTGATATTGCTCAGTCAACTACACTGAACAACTTTCACCAGAAAATTCATTCAGAAGATGAAAAATAAGAATTGACCTTCCCATACAAATCTGTTAATTTGTATGGAAAAGTAAAACTTATATTTCATTTCCTGAAATAATATCCTGCTGATAGTGGTTCAGTTCAGTTGCTTTCATGCTGGACTGGAAGCGAGAGAAAAACATAGAATGTGCCAGCTGCATTTCCTCCCGGGCATGCTGTAAAAACCAGCTAAGGGATCCGAGGGTTTCTGTATATTGCAATTTAGGCGACAGGCTGACAACCTGTCACTACAGCAATATACCTACAAAGCTATCTTAAACAACCCTCAAAACTTTGTCAGACGTGGCGGAACCACCTTTGTTTAGGTTGTTTACGCTCTGCATACCCCATTAGGGATAAAGGCGTGATAATATGTATGTATGTAGTGGTTCAGTTTCGTTGACGACGCTGTCCCTTACACCTCGTACATTTATTTATATTTTAGCTACGTAGGAGGAGCTCTGGAGTTGAACCTTCAAAGGAGCACCCTTTCACTCCTTCACGGCAACACGGCAAATTGGATAGTGCCACCTTCGGACAACCTAACCACAGTGTTTTCCTACCTCAGCAATAACACAGAGGAATGTAAGCAATTTACCGGAGTCCAGGTGACAAATTGCCGGTTTTGGCCGTTAGTCGCAATTTTTCTTCCTGTTACTACAATTAACTATGAATCGCTAATTTATAAGGTTGGACCGGTTTTTTGATTCACTGCGTTTTTAGTGAATTATGATTTTTTTTACTAATGGTGGCGCCACTTGGCTATTATCGTCTCCTGGAGTCTGTAACCTTAGAACCTTATAAATTAGCAATTCATAGTTCTTTGTAGTAACAGGAAGAAAAATTGCCGTTTTTGGCCGTTAGTCGCAATTATTCTTCCTGTTACTACAAAGAACTATGAATCGCTAATTTATAAGGTTCTACATTAATTACTTGAGTCTGTTGGATCCGTTTTTCGATTCACTGTGTTTTTAGTGAATTATGATCTTTTTACTAATGGGGCGCCACTTGGCTAGTATCGTCACTTTATAGCCGACTTGCCTGATGAACCCTGGTGTCAGAGTTTTTAAACCGCCTAATAGCACAGCTAATAGGCGTCTGACGTGGTTTTGTGTAACGACCAATATAACAGCTACCAGGACCAACGCTTTAACGTGCCGTCCGAAGCACGTAATCCTTTTTCTTTTCGGACAATCAGGTGATACAGCCTGCAATGTCCTAACCATACTGGAGGACATGTCACAAAGTGATAAATTAAATTAACAAATATCAACTATATGTTCCCCCTGGGATTCGAACCCAGGACCTCCGGATCGGGAGCCCATGACCACTAGATCACGGAGCCAGTTTACCTACCAGTAATTCACCAGTTATTTACGGTTGCTTTAGTGCTATTATTAAAGCCAATCATGCGTTATAACGTGGCAGCAAACGTAATAAAGTTGACGTTTTGTAACACCTTATATTGCGCCCGATGGTGTAGCGGATAGGGCCGCTGCCTCCTGTGCGGGGAGGTCGTGGTTCGAATCCCACCACGTACCAATGTGTTTTTCGATTTTCGAATTTCATATGTACGTTTACTAGCGACCCGCCCCGGCTTTGCACGGAAATTATCAGTGTTTCTCTTCTATATTATGCATGTATTATACATATAAATCTTCCTCTTGAATCATTATATCCATTAAAAGAAACCGCATAAAAATCCGTTGCGTAGTTTTAAAGCTTTATGCATATGTGTTTCGGAAGGCACGTTAAGCCATGTCAGAGTCCAGTGCTAAGCATTGGCGGCTTGAACTCTGTCCTAATCTAGGATTGGGTCTGGTTTCCCTTCTGGGTTGCGGAGGTCAGATGGCAGTCGCTCTGTGTAAATACCAGTACCCTCGTTCAATCCCCTAGATTAGGTAGCCGACCCCGTGAGATACGCGATAAGTAGATGGTAGATGATGATTTTTTGTAACACCTTATACTATAGAGAATTCCGGTACGTACTGGTACTACGCAATTTTCTAATTATACAGAAGGTAACTACGCTAATTCTATTTATACAGGTTATGCTGTCTGATTACTACTTCCATGTTATCGGAGTACTTCCATGCTGGACTGGGAGTGAGAGAAAAATATAGAGTGTACCAGCTGAATTTCCTCCTGGGCATGCTGTAAAATCCAGCTAAGGAATCCGAGGATTTCAGTATATTGTATTTAGGCGATGGGCTGACAACCTGTCACTACAGCAATATACGTACAATCCATCTTAAATAACCCCCAAAACTTTGTCAGATGTGGCGGAGCGACCTTTGTTTGGGTCGTTTGCGCTCTGCCTACCCCATTAGGGATAAAGGCGTGATTATATGTATGTATGTATGTATTCTGTCGGATTTATTTAATGTGGCATAGTTAGCAAGTTTAAGATTTATGTAAATGCGAAACTCTACGGGGTGGTCGGGGTGTAAGGGACAGCGTCCCGCAAACTGATACGGGTTACTCAGTCAACGAAACTGAACAACCATCAGCAGGATATTTTTTCAGGAAGTAAATAAAATATTTTGATTTCCATACAAATTGACAGATCGAGGTGGTCATTTTGTATGGGAAGTTATTTTTTTTCTCATCTCCTGAATGAAATTCCTGGTAATAGTTGTTTAGTTTCGTTCACTGAGCCAACCCCTATTAGTTTGCGGGACGCTGTCCCTTACACCCGGTTTAGTATAAGCAGCTTTTCAAATTGCGGTTTCACTCACGGCTTTTGATGAGTTTTCTACTATAAAAAGTAACCTTTGTCTCTGCTGGATAATTTAGTATCCTTACATTGAAGGAATCCATTACTTTTAGTTACTAAAAAGAACAAAAATCGCATTAGTTTATTTACGTCTGTAGCTTTAAGATTTGCATCGATACAAAAATATATTTAAAAAGTCGATCGAATTTACTATAGTATTTCCAACTCAATTTAGTTTAGAATAAAGGTAAACAAAGTTTCATTTCTTTTTATTCAAAAACATATTTCACCAATTAATGATACGTGTTGGCATTTAGTTAAATTACTAAAACTACTATTTCATTATGTTGTCATATCTAATAGCTAAAACTTAATTGCCAGGGTTCATTGGGTTGTTTGACTCGAGAAACCACTCGCTAAGAAGAAGATTGATAAAACCTTTTTATGACACATGATTTTCGATTATAAGACATGAATCTTTGTTTACCTTTATTCTTAAACTGAGTTAGAAATACTATAAGTATATGTTTATTTGACTTTACAAAAGAATCTCGGTTACAGGGCCAACCCGTCTCAACATAGGCAATATCATATCAACTACAATAGGACATTCTCTGAACAAGTCCTTGTCCGAAAGTGACAGAAGGGCCAGCGCTGGCCCTAGCACTGTAATACTCGTCGTGAGTCCCTTTGACCGCCCTTCTGCCTCAGACATGGAGAGGGCTAGAAGCTTTATGAATACGCTAAGGACTACATACTATGACGTGTACTTTGCGTATGCTGCACCTGACTTGACAGACTTTCAGAACATCAATAATGAATATCTGGATTACTCGGAAATGTTCTTAACGGTAACTGCAAATTCATTATTATGTGCTTTTAAATTTATTTAGGGCAATTTTGTCTCTCTCATCTAAATAGGTATTTCGTATGTAGAAATCTGGATGAGAATAGCAAAAATCGTTCTTACATTAGAATAGAATAGAATAGAATAGAAAATGGTTTATTTGTCACCCAATTAATGTGTACAAATATAACTTAACATAAAACTTATATCTAAAGACATTAGTTTTTTTCTTAAAACATAATATTAAGGCGACAAAAGGGACTCGCTCAGCTTTATGCTGCAGAGGTGCTTACCACCACAGCGCTGATCTTCCGCGAGACCAGATTAAAAATTAAAAATAAAATAAAATAACAAATAGGAAAGCAACAGCAACGAAACCTAAAACACCAAGTTCACGCTCGGACTTATAAGCGTAACTTAGAAAATAAAAATATTATTTTGTGTAAATAAATAAATGTTATTTATACCTAAGTGTAGGGAATACATAAATAATAAAATTTATTTAAATAATAACATTAGTAGCACGCCTTGGGCGAGGCCTATTTAATATGTCCAATCGTGGAATGACAGACTGATTGAGAAGATTGCGAATGCTATGGAACGCTATACCATCAAAAGTAGAATTTAAAATAAGAGCTGTCACAAATAAAATTAAACTGATGTTTATTTCAGACAGCATCAACCCGTGTTCAAGACGTTATCAGTGCTGTGGACACGTTATTAGTAAAGAGCGAGGTCCCTACACGAATATTCGGACCGCACTGTCCTTTCAACGGCACTGTTTACAATCAAACTGAGTTTGAGGACTTCGTCATCCCTGGACGCGAGAGGACGTACAGAATACATCCATTTTATTTGAGACAACAGCCCTTAGTAAATGTACAGGTTTGTACACTTTTATTTTCTGTAAAAGAGCGTATGTGGAAATTCTCGATTACTTACGCAATCCTCAAAATATTTGATTATTTTCTGGTATGGTCTGGAAAAGCAGGGAAAAAAAACGGGATTTCATATGAATTAGCGCCATCTAGTGATAAGTCAATGTAATGATTTGAATGAATGTAATGTTAATGCAGCGGGTGTACGGAGGGCGTACGTGTTACATGAAAATGCATTATTTTTCAGTTTAAAAACAATGGACAAGGCCGACTGCTTGTATGTATGTGGCAAGGAGCAGAAGCGTCCCATAGCTGCCAAAGCGTTGCTGAAAGAGAAATCCACATGTTCAACCTAACTGCACCGTGCCCATCAGCAGATTTTTGCCCTCCTGTTTATTTTTCTGTAGGGGTACAAGATTCGACGAATTTGTGTGCACGTAAGTAAAAAAAAAATATAATATCAAAAAGGGAACAGATTATCTAATCAATCTGCAGGCCCCGGGGGGATTCGAACCCCCGATCTCCTGTTTACTAGACAGGCGCTTTAACCAACTAAGCCACGGCGCCGATGACCAGCGTGGCGAAAATAAGCTTCTAATTCTTGACGACACCAAAAGGGTGTATTTTCAACAAGTAGAATGGTAGGGTTGCCAAAATTGATTATTTATTTAATACTAGCACTTTTTAGCTATAGTTAAACTTTAGTTAGGGTAGGCAAATTATAATAGCGTCTTTTAACGCTATAGATAACTGTAAAAAATATTTTAATTTTTTGCAGATAACGATTGCCGTGTTCCTCATCAAGTGGGTTACTATTTGACACATTCAGGCCTACGATGTCTTCCGCTTCGAAGCTCTGCGAATTCGGTGACGTCATATTTGATAAATCTGCTTCTATGCATGATGATCTCATTAAAATTATTTAAATAAATACTTATTGAAAAAGTGCTGTATTTTTTGTAGTCAGTGTAGTTTTATTAAATTAGTTTAAAAACGTAACTATGCATGTACGTACCTACGTAAAATTATTGGGTAGATACTGACCCTAATCGAGATTATGTAGTCACAAAAAACAATACCGGAGATGATATCGGAGATGGTTAGCACAAATGAATAAAAAAGCAAATAACACGGCGATAAAAATAAATTGTACCCCTGGTGGGACTCGAACCCACAATCCCCGGCTTAGGAGGCCGATGCCTTATCCATTAGGCCACAGGGGCTGACGTAAGAGCTTGTGAATTTATGCACCAAGTCCTATCCTATGTTCTGAAAGCAATTTCTGCTGTTCTAATACTTTTATGAACGAAATCAAGTTTGTTTTCAGTTTTTCATACGAATTCACTCACCATTGGGTCGTTCATTACTGCATTTTATATTTATTTTTATAGAAGCACACGTGCTAGCGACATCTGTTGGGTTTTCATCAAACTCAAAGTCTAAAGTGCTGAGTACAAAGTTACCCGAATACATGATAGATGGAGCTTTGCTTTAAAATATAAAAAATACTTATTTTATATGGTTTGCCATGTGTTGCGAGTTTGTTGCGGCTATAATGTGGTTTATTGTTTAATAATTGAAAATATAAATTTTGCACTTTAGAATATGTAACGAAAAATAGGCTTTGCTTCTGTAACAGTACTAGTATTTCGGCACCTTTGATACCGACTCCGTGGCGCAACGGTAGCGCGTCTGACTCCAGATCAGAAGGTTGCGTGTTCAAATCACGTCGGGGTCAAACTTTTTTTTTTAAAGCTTTTTTAATTTTTTACGGTTTTATCTTGTTTTCACGGATTGGTGCCAATATGAATAACGTGTTTTATTATTCTTTCATTACATGTTATTACTTAAACACCTACCAATTTACCATTAAAATTGGTAATTTGACAGCGCTAAAGTCATGTGTTATTTTTTATAGTTTTGATTATGATAAGATAAGGATGAAATGGTTATGTTCGCCCGAATTGACACCTGTGCTGACTATTGATATGAAAATCCTATTATTAGGTAATAAATAACACGATGTTATCTCTGGTGCAATTTCCAAAATGTATCATGAAAAAAGATAGGTTTAAATAAATTAATAAAGTTGGTCATAAAGCGGATATGGAAATGAACATTAGTGCTGTAATATTACGGAAGCAAAAAGAAAATATATTTATTTCATTTAAACATAACCATTACGTACCTAGATTAATACACGTTGAGTTACTACGCGTGTAAAAACCTTTCGTCCATGAAGGCCTGGGAGCGAAAGAAAAACATAGAATGTGCTAGCTGCATTTCCTCCCGAGCATGCTGTAAAAATCAGCTAAGGGATCCGAGGGTTTCAATATATTGCAATTTAGGCGATGGGCTGGCAACCTGTTACTACAGCAATATACATAAAAATCTATCTTAAATAACTCTCAAAATTTTGTCAGACGTGGGGGAATGACCTTTGTTTAGGTCGTTTACGCTCTGCCTACCCCTGGAAATAATCTATGAAGAAATAATCACGCTTTATCTCTAATGGGGTAGGCAGAGCGTCATTGACCCAAGAAAAGGCCATTGCGCCACGTCTGACAAGTATTGAGGGTCAGTTCAGATAGATCTATGTACTGTTGTAGTGACAGGTTGTCAGCCTAACGCCTAAATTACAATACACTGAAACCCTCGAATCCCATAGCTGGTTTTTACAGCATGCCTCAGGTGAGATGCAGCTGGCACATTCTATGTTTTTCTATCGCTCCCAGTCCAGCATGGAAGAAAGTTGCTTACTGTAACTATGCCAATGGACGCATAAACCATAATGTAAAACATGGTAAAACCGTGCAGTGTGTGTCTGCTGGTGGCCGGTGCTTGCTTGCTCAAAGCCGTGAACTGAACAACCCAAATATGAACAACAAATACATACAAAGACTAATGCTTTAGACAGACGAAATGCAAAGCAATAATGCCGCCTATGTTGTGCTTGTCGTTTGTTGTTATCTGTTGTGTTGTATGTTGTTTTATAACGTGCAATAAAGTATTTTTATGTTATGTTAAATTAAATGAATTTAACGTAGCTGGCACGACTATAATCAAAAAGCACGTTCACGAGCAGTCGGCGTACAATTTCATTCGTATTCGCGCCAACTGCATTCCATCTGCATCTGAGCTGCAATTTGGCAGTGAGATTACAGTTAAATTGCAGTCCGTCTGACGAGAGCCTAAATGTATTTGCCATGGACAATTGGCAGTGACGCGTTCTGCCCTGAGCTGGACCGAGTTCACGAGCTGAACATTGGACGTATTGATCAAATGATTAGCGACCAACTGCTAAAGCTTTGATGTCCGTGCGTTTGTCACCTATTTAGTACTTCTCAGTAATACCGCGGCCTTATGTTAATGTAAATGTTTTTGGCCTTATCCTATGGTCAAATTTATTCGAAAACAACAACTAAGCCTTCAGACCGCGCCTCCAGGAACTAATGCAAGCTAATCGGCCGACTCACTTTCGCATACGTAGGTGTGGCATTTACGTCACGTAGCAAACAATTTAATTATTTATCCTATTCTACTCTCTGACGCGGTGCTCAAAGTTCAAAATGTTGGTAAAAGAAAAACCTAAGAAAGATCATACGGCCTTTCAAATTTAAACTTGAAAATCTTCATTCCTGTCTAGTCTGATTTACCGATGCGACGAAGAGTAACTGCTAATATATTTCCAACCCAAACGAGTCCTGTCTTAGAGTACAGAATCCAAAGTACAAAGGCGGCGGAAAAGGCGTTTTGAATCCGGGTTTTCACCGAGACGGTCAGGTGACTGGTTTACACGTCTACTGTGGCGCCTTTTCAAATGAATTGCATTCTTGGTAGGATCTACGAACACACGCGAAGATCCTTGTGTTACACTTGCGTAGCTACCGGCGGTCTCGTGCATGTATACGTTCACGCCTACCAATCACACCTACGTGTGTGTGCCTGAAGGCTCGCTAGTGTTTCTCTGGAGGTCGTGAAGTGATTGGTACACTAACTTTACAAATGCATGCTGTTAGCACTATTAACAGGTAGCCTAAACTGCGTATGACGGTAATGATTTTGGCGAATTATTTTCAGCGATGATTGCAGACGCCTACCGGAGAATTTTCCGCTTCCATGAAGTTTTCGGCCTTGCCATTATGGTTCGCAGTTTTTATACCCATTGCGTGACATCGCATCATTGTTGGATTATTTTGTTTTTCCGACCTTGGGTTGTTAGTGCACTAACTGACAGAAGTGGTTGGCGTCAGTAACAAAACAAACCGTTGACGCAAAACGACTTTACGCCTAATGTTTCTTCATGATTGTCAATTAGCTTGCGCTTTTTGTGAATGTTTCGGTCCAATTGACCCCCATTCTGATGGCGCACGTGAGTACTGTCTCATATGTAACATAAAAAAGAAATAGGGGGCCATTAGTTCTCATCAAATCTCTTGAAATGCTTACTAAGTATTGCGGGTTAGTATTCGTAAATAACAAATGGTGAATAATACTATGCGCATTTTATTGGAATGTATGTACGTCAGTTTTTGGTATCTATCACTTATTTTTGTAGGTTAGTTATTTTGTGGTTATCGTTCGTAATTAAATTTAATTAATGAAACTAACACCAGTCACTCACCACATATTTGACATGCCAGAAAAAACGCAAGTTTATTTTAAAGTATTTTTATGCTGTTTTAACTCTACCTTACCTACACTTTAAAAATTCCTAGACACTGCTCCAAATGCCACTAAGTGTGAGAAAATGAACTGTTATGTTCCAGGAAACGTAGTTTTCATTAAGAAGGCAGAATACCTAGAAATAGTTCTTTGCCAAACTTAAAATTATAACGAACTCTACATTTTGAAAAAGTGATGAAATATTATAGCCCCTTAAATAGTATAAACAACAAAGATTTTTCCCCGAAAGGGGTATGCAGAGAGTCAATAGCTTAGTAATAGTAAGTAAGAGACGTTTTCGTTACGTTTAACAAATATTTAGCGGTAATTTCTGAAAGAAATGAGTATCGCCATAGTGAAGTGGCAGGACACACCGTTGCTGAAATTGCATTCCGCTGAAAATACTGATACCCTCATTCCTCTACTGGTTTCAACATTTTGCCCTGAAAGATAAGCAACTGGAACATTCTATATCCTTGTAGCTTCCAGTCTAATATCGAAATATATACGAGGTGTAAGGGACAGCGTCCCGCAAACTGATAGGGGTTGCTCAGTCAGTCCACAACACTAAACAACTCACACCAGATTTTTTTTTAGGAAGAGAAAGAAAAAAATGGCTTTTCTAAACATCATCATCCTCAATCAGACAATTTGTATAGAAAAGTCAAATTTCTTTTTACCTTCTGAAAGAATTTCCTGGTGGAGGTTTTACTGTGTCGTTGGCTGAGCAACCCCTGTCAGTTTGCGGGACGCTGTCCCTTACACCCGGTATAATATTTAAGTAATATGTAAAATACAACTCATCGGCCAAAACATGCGCAGACCATGTTGAGTGATCGTCTCTAACAAAATACAAAAAAATTACAAGCTTACTCGTAAGCGTGTTTCTTTTGTAGCAATAGGTTGCTTATCTTGAGACACACCTCCACGAGCTGATTAGGCGTGCTACGATACTCGCTTGAGTGGCATATGACGTTGTCCACGTGAGTTTGTTACACCATACAGTATGACCACGGTTTAAGAGTTATACGAGAGTCAGATAAGCAACTCGAACTCGAGCTATTCAAATATCAAACGTAATACATTGACATATCGTTCAAATTAGCGCGCGCCACAGTGTGGCAGTTACGTCCAATGGCACAAAAACCCGATTAAAAAAATATGCACACTAAATTTTAAAAGGTTTGGTCACTTTTTATATCCTAGCTCATAATTAGTTTAGTAAAAATTTAGTTCAAACTTGAAATTAAAGAATGCAACTGTCTCAAAACGTTTTTCAGACCTGAGTTTGCAATTTTTTTGTTAATTAAATTAGAAAATATTGGCAAAGTAATCAAACCATGTCCTCGGGCATATATTCTAGTTTCACATGTATTTATAATGTGTGGAAAATGTACATAGTTACGGAGTATAACAGCCTCAAACTTTGCAAATTATCTATTTATTCGCCTTAAATTAACGTGTCGAAAAAAGGAAATAAGGCCGCCATCTTCAGATGCTGGACTGGGAGCGAGACAAAAACATAGAATGCGCCAGCTGCATTTCCTCCTGGGCATGCTGTAAAAGTCAGCTAAGGGATCCGAGGGTTTCAGTATATTGTAATTTAGGCGATGGGCTGACAACCTGTCACTACAGCAATATACCTACGAGGGGTGGCTGATAAGTAATCTACCTAACTATGAAAGAAAAGACTTTGATGGCTAGTTTATTTTTTATTTTTCTATATAGTCTCCTGCAAGTGAAATACACTTATGACATTTTCAAATATGTGAGTGACATCATGCCGTTATAATAGTAATTTTTATTTTGCTCGTCAAAATGGTCAGTCACAGCCTCTTTCATTTCTTCGTCCGTCGAAAATTTGCGACCCCTGAATTTTTTCTTTAAATCTTTGAATAAGAAATAGTCACAGGAAGCCAGATCTGGACTATAAGGTGGATGGTTAATTTCTGTGAAGCCGTTTTTGGTCAGGGCTGACCTCGCCGTTAAGGCTGTGTGTACAGGAGCATTGTCTTGTAAAATCAGAACACCTTTGCTCAGTTTGCCTCTCCGCTTTTCTTTGATTTGTTCACGAAGCTGGTCAAGCAAGTTTGCATAATATTCAGCATTCATTGTTGTATTTTTAGGCAAATAATCTATCATCAAAATCCCTTCGACATCCCAAAATACGGTGGCCATTAGTTTTCCAGCCGACGGCCGAACCTTGAACTTCCTTGGCGGCTTTTCTCCTTTAAATTTCCATTGCATTGACTCTTGTTTGCTTTTCGGATCCCACTGGCGAATCCAAGTTTCATCACAGGTCACAATTCGAGAGATAGTCTCTTCTTCTTTACCTTTGACCAGGTCTAGAAATGCCTGACAACATTCTACTCGCCTTTGTTTGTCAAAGGCGGTCAACATTCTAGGGACCCAACGCGCGCTCACCTTGGACATGCCCAAATGTTCGTGAATAATTTCATGAACTCGTTCCTTGCTAATGCCCACATCTCTGGCTATCTCCCACTGCTTGATTCGCCGATCTGCAAGAATCAGGTTCTTCACCTTTTCAACATTATCTGCGGTAACAGCAGAAATTGGCCTTCCACTACGTGTGTCGTCTTCCAGGCTCTCACGGCCATGTTTAAATTGCTTCGACCAAAACTTTATGACGAATTAAGAAGGACTTGAATCACCAAACACCTTTAACATGCGCTCTCTGATCTGCGTAGGCGTATTTCCTTCTTAACTTAGGAATTTAATCACTGCTCGATGCTCAAATTTCATCATTTTGCAATTTTCTTTCGACATGGTGAAATCAAAGCCGCGCCAAAAAAACAAAAGCAAGCGAAAAAAATTTTGAAAAAGGAATAAATATAGAATATGATTTTGCAATGGCCAGTTCGATTTTCAAAACTTTCTTTAACAAAGTAGATTTTATATCAGCCGCCCCTCGTAAGTATATTCTATATTTTTTTCTTTTTTTCATTTGCAAACTTTCTAAAACTATAGTAAACACGGTTGGGACCACCTTTCTTCTCCCACATGGCACATGTTCAACATATATCTTTGTCCACGTGAATGTCAGTTTGTTGCACCATACTGAACGCATCGCGCCCCACGATTTTAATTCAGGGTGTTACGAATTTCAAAGATTTATTTTCACATTTTGCCATTCAATTTAGGTAGTCATACTATTTTCCTAGGCAAAAAAAACCCACTTAGAGCCGAACAAAGAGTTACATAATATTTACTCAGCAAAATGATTAAATAAAATAAAATAAATAAAAAGTAGTTTATTGTACAAACATCTTTCCAAATTATATTAAAGGTACAATTTAGGTGGTTTAAAAAGGCCACAAGAAAAAGTTGTGAAACTCACTGCACTAGTTTGCACTGTATCGCAGTGGGAATCGCTTCCATTTCGTCATGACATGACAATGTTATAAAATATGTGTAGCAATTATGGATATACAATGTGTATGAAACGATATACAATCTGATTTCATTTTAAAGTAACCTATATTAGAAAAAAAAATAAAGAACCGACCAATAATATGTGACTTTTTTATGAAAAAGATAATAATAACATAAAAACAAAAAAAATAAAAGAACTAGTTGTATTTATACCATCGCAGACAATGACTATGTTTAACTAGATATTATATATATGTAATGTTCCATGTATTATGTTTGTGGTGATTACGATGTGGTATTTTTTCATATTATCACACACAACCCTCCTATTCTTATTCTCCTTATTTCTCGTCTTCTTTGTCTTTTTCGATCTATGTACCTATTTAAACATACTTTCTGTAGGTATACCTATAATTTCATTATTTGCCCCAGTATTGCACACAATAGCGCGGCGATGACGTCAATATGAATTATATGGGGGGCAGGTCTGCTGAATACATCATACTCATATGGAACGCATTGTCATAATATGAGCCAGCTTGCTATAAAGCAAATACCTACGTAGTTTGTTTACTTATTATGTACATTTCATATAAATGTTTGCAACGGTAAAGAACAACAATTTTGAGTAGACGTATCTTCTTGAATTGTTGATTTTAATTTTTGCTTTAAAATACCTACTAGAGATGGGTCGACTAGTCGTTAAGGCCGACTAGTAGGCATATTTTGTAATCGGCGACTAGTCGGCAAAACGAGAGCCGATTAGTTGGCAAAAGAGTATGTAAGAAAAATTAATAAAAATGACTGTATCATATTCTAATTGTTATTTTTCCTTTATTTAACCGAAACCGAAAACTAATTAAACCGAACTAATACATTTTTACCACAGTAATCAGTCAGTACTAACTGTTATTTTTCCTTTAGTTATTATTGTCTTAGTAACAGAAAAGAAGAAAGAATGATCGGCACTGCCGACTAGTCGGAAATTTCAGAACCGACTAATCGGCTAGTCGGCAAATACCATAGTCTAACACTAATACTACTACACTTATTGTGTAAATATTTTCTCCGAGACGTGTAAATTATAAGGAAACTCAGATATGAAAAGTGCATACATACATACATACATATAATCACGCCTTTATCCCTAATGGGGTAGGCAGAGCGTAAACGACCCAAACAAACAAACTTTGTCAGACGTGAAAAGTGCAGGCTGAAAAAAATTTACCTTTCGTCTTACTGAAAAGCATATACCGATATTATGTTTAGGATTTTGTGGTATTAAATTGTAAATCGTAACAATGAATCGCGATTCATGACTATGAGATCTTATTGTTTTTTTAATTGGTGTTAATAGTCATGTCATGATATGGTAGTAAAATGCTATAGTCACGAGGCACATGATATCAACCACGTGACTACAGGGGGCTTGTGTCCTGCCAACCAATCACAGCCTGCCAACGTCGGGGCTCAGTGAAGGAAAAATAGAGCAAAATCTAACTTTAAAAAAGCGATTTATGTAGTGAAACAACAACGTTACACATTCAAAATGTATTTGTCCGCATTTTTATTGTTCATGACACAAATTATACACATGTCAAGTGCTAGATGCAGCACTAATTAACTAAACAAGACTATTGTGAAATGTGCACCTGAAATCTGGAAATTAATGCAACAGGCACAAGGTATATTTCCACAGGTGTTTGGGGAAAATATTATGACTAATGGGGAAATTATAACAGAAATATTGTATGTAATCGAATGAATTGCGTTAGAAATTATCTAATATACATGCCACGCCTACGTTTTATTATTAGAAATAGGGATAAGTTGTATAGTTGTTATGCTGATGCAATATGGCGGGTGATTACCAAGTGTTGCGCGGCTGTGACGCATGAGCCGAGCGGAGTGCGTGCCGCGCCACACCTCCATTTCTGCCAAAGAAAATAACACCACGCAGAGGACATACACTTGCGAATGTGTGTGGAAAGATCTATGCCGCTATGTGTGCTTGAAATGGCAATGCGGAGTGCGCGGGGTATAAATCGGGACTCTGCAGATTCTGTGACGTATGCAGTGTCGCTCTTTCAAGGTTTTGCCGCCACGAACGTAAACATGCCGTCCATATACGAGTACGACTTTCTAATCTCTGACGTCACTGACCTCCGCCAAACGCCTTGGCTGCATAGATTTTGAGAATTCTATATAGAGACAAAGACGACTTTTCAGTAAATAAATAAAACGCTAAACATGGATGTTATAGATAGTAACCTTAACGTGCAGTTGAACACGTACAAACATCAAACGAAAATCTTTGGGATCCTATACCTACGCATGCATCCGGGCAATAACAACCAAAGTTCAACTGTTACCTAAAATCCTTCTGACAAAAGTGGCTATCAGGGGGGGGTGTGTCATGTTATGTATCCGGTTTTGATAAGATTGTACTTAATTTTTCAGTAGATTGTTATGTACGTACACTATGGCGTATTTACTCAGATATTCCATTATGAAAAACTGTTGGTTGTATTGTTAGTTGTTGTTTACGCTAATTTAAGCCAAAATATACCTCGTGTAATGCTAGTTTCAGATATTACTCCAAATAAGCATGAGATGACAAATAAGGCAGGTGTGCAATTATTTTGATGAATAGTGATTATTTTGTACGGCTTTGATTTTACGCCGGATGAGCTTAATGATGTTGATGCAATAATTTAAAAGCATGATTGTGTATAATAAAATTACTCTGACATCAAGGTTTTCTGTAGTTCATTAAACTTTTATTAGGTCTGCTGAATCTAGTCTATCTAAAAATAAAATTTTACAATGATTGGCACTTAAACTATAATTTTATCGACCTTAATTTTACTTGTCTTTCAGTCTAGTCTAGATTATTCTTTTCTTTTTTTAAAGTACTTACTGTTGCAGCGGTATTTTTTTAACATAAGCATACTGTTTTAAAATTATTTTTAATATTTTCAAAATTAATTGGGTTGGCTTATTTGATAATTTTTCTGGGATGAAACAAATACGGTTTTCATGATTTTCTAGGACAAGGCTTGATACTTATTAAACCATCCAGTCAGTTGATTCAGACAGAACTGATTGGAGCCGAGCTGTCAGTCCACGTGCCGATCAAGGATCTGGTCAGTGAGCTGCGCCGGCGCCGCCGACTAGATTGGTGTAATTGCTGGCAACCGTCAGAGAGCGGAATTTTCCGATTGCCTCAATTTCAGCTCGCCACTGCCAATCCAGTGCATTTATAGAAAACTAGTTGAATGAGAGGTTATGTTGCTGTTGATTTCAATCTCGTCCTACTGGCAAAAGTAGCCGTCATAGGCAAATCAGTGAGCCTTATCCAAATAAATACATTTTATTTAGAGTTTATAGTATTGTCTCCTAGAAAAGCAATTATCTCTTAGCAATAAGGCCACCTATGCTGTACTTGTTTTTTGTTTATCTGTTGTGTTGTATGATTTGTATTCTTACGTGCAATAAAGTATTTTTATGTTATGTTAAAAGTAGACCGTGTAATACGATATATTATAATTAATAATATTATTAATATACGACTAGAATAACCAGGTGTTGAACAGTTTTTAAATCGTCATTTTTTTTCTCAATCTCTTTCTAGGGTTGATAATCAGCCAATATACCTACGCTGTTGATACATAGCTGGATAATCAGTATTTACAACTTACTGTTGACAAACGCTACTTACGATATAATCTAGTCTTTGGACCACCGAGAAAAGGTCGGAAAATTATCGAGAAGTACCTAGTGAAGGACAGGCCTTATGAATCAGCAGGGTACATTAGTATAACAATATTATGAAGTTACATGATACTATAAATACAATCTAATCTATATATGAAAAATATTATGAGATCACACTTGTAGATAATACTACTACATAGTATTGATTACTAACAATTAATGCAGGAAAAAGTTCAAATAAATAACTTATATATAAAAATATAATATGTTTGAACCTATGATTATGACGGTTTTTTTAAGGGTACGTTGTGGTGTGTTAAATCCGAACGTGCGTTATTTTATGTATGTTTCATATTAATACATAAATACAATTTATATGCTGTCGTGTAAACAGTAATATTAATAACACTTTCGTGAGGTTACAAGTCTACAAAAGGATAAAATTCTCTTTAGAATCTCTTGCTGTTTTAATAGTAATATAAAATAAAACTAGTAGATGCTACTAACGTACAATAAACATTCAAGGTGGACTCGTCTGCAACCTTGAAAGCCGCGTCTTTACCCTTGAAACAGCTGTTACTATTATATAAAATCCACCCTTCATACGATTAGGTAAACACATTAAAATTATTTATCCAGTAAATATAATATTAAAGAAAGAAAATTATAAATTAGTTTATGGCAGGACTCGTACTTGTGTCTCTGTAATGCCGGTCCATCACTCTACCAACTGAGCTACAGAAATGGTAGAAGTAGTGACGAATTCGAAACGAATTTATTATTTTCTTTCTTTAATTATATGAAATAAAATAGCATTGTGATTGCTGAAATTCTTTAAAAAATATGCAGATATTGTTAGCAAATTCGATTACACTTTTGTTGTATAATACCGAGTGTAAGGGACAGCGTACCAAAAACTGATAGGGGTTGCTCAGTTAACGAAACTGAACAACTTTCACAAACAAATTATTTCAGGAAAGGAAAAGAAATGTGTTTTCCATAAAAAAATACCACTTCGATCGAACAATTTGTGCCATGTTGAAAATTATTCAGATACATTGACTGAACAACCCATCAGTTTCTGGTACGCTGTCCCTTACACCCGGTATGAAACTCAAGGGGAGACAAGTTTCACATTAAAATAAAATAAACTTAAATAACAAAAGTTTTAGCGCTATCATCAATAATTTATATTTTATATTTTGGATATATACATACAGATTGTGTATCATTTATTTTATAACATATATTTCATTTGCTTAACCATTCAAGAAAATTTACAATGATTTTACTATATGGTTTAGTTCAAGGAATCGTTGTTTTTCACGTTATTTTCCATCTCTTGACAGAGAAATTGAAGTCAGATGAAAAGAACCCATTCTATGGTATAGGTTGTTTGTATTATCCATCGGTACTTATAATGTTTCTACTTTATTATAATCAGTCTTTATATTTTATTCATTATAATTAATTGCTGTTTTCAGTACAATATTAAATACCTATATACTTATGGTACCAACATGGTACTTGTTTGTGTAGAATATAAAATTATAATGTTTTTGATCTTATCAATTTTATGTCCAAATAATTTTATGGGTAAATACATACATACAAATAATTGCGTCTTTATACCTAATGGGGTAGGCACAGCGCAAACGACCTGAACAAAGGTCGTCCCCGCCACGTCTGATAAGTTTTGAGATTTATTTAAGATGGATTTGTAAGTATAATCTTTTGTGACAGGTTGTCGTCTAAATTGCAATATACTGAAACCGTCGGATCCCTTAGATGGTTTTTACAGCATGCCCGGGAGGAAATGCAGCTGGCACATTCTATGTTTTTCTCTCGCTCCCAGTACAGCATAGAAGGGAATTACCAGTAAATATACCTACTTATTGTGTTCTGTTCTTCCATGCTGGACTGGGAGCGAGAGAAAATCGTAGAATGTGCCAACTGCATTTCCTCCCGGGCATGCTGTAAAAACCAGCTAAGGGATCCGAGGGTTTTGGTATATTGCAATTTAGGCGATAGGCTGGCAACCTGTCACTACAGCAATATACCTACAAATCTATCTTAAATAACCCTCAAAACTTTGTCGTACGTGGCGGAACGACCTTTGCTTAGGTCGTTTACGCTCTGCCTACCCCATTAGGGATAGAGGCGTGATTATATGTATGTATGTATTGTGTTCTGTTGCATCCGATGAAGATCATACATCAAACTCATAATTTCTTTGTTTCCCATATTAAATGCGGTGGAAATAATAAAAATGATGTGACGATTTTTATGTAAATGGAGGTTGCAGTGCCGTTTATTAGTACAGGACTATAAAAGTTGGTAGCTTACTTGTAATGGAAATCTACGTCGTTATTTTTTTACGACTACGCTACGTTCTATGACGCCGAAAAGAGGCATTCAAGGAAAACTTATCAAACCTATCAAGGAAAATTCAAGGCAAATACATACCTCTATAGATACACGAAGCATATTTGAGATGTTAGTATTGTACATAAGTGTAAAGCACTTTGGCCTTTGTGATGGCCAAGGTGCCTACACTAGATATAGATCTTTGGTCTGGAATAAACGATTTTATTATTATTTGTTGGTATACTTTTCAGTATCACGGGCCCACAGGGACCCGGTCCTTTGAGGCATACGTGGAGCCAAAGCCAACAGCGCAGAGGCCTTTTTATATCAAATAATGTATTGTGATGTGTACATCTATTATTATTGCATTCTCTCGACAGAGATACACGTGGAAACATAGCGGAAAGTACCCTTGTGGGGAGGACCACTCTACGGAGATCATGCTTAACGGCTGCTCCTAAAGAGTTAGATTGCATTCATCGGAATGCAATTCTACCAAACTAGCTATTGTAGATAAGTTTACCATCTGGTCCTTCATATTTCGTAGGTTGTGACGACGAAGAACGATCTTCAAGATTCATAACAAACAAGAGACTACAGGTATTTTCTCAGGTCGTTACGTAATACCGTTCATTGTATTCAATGAGATCAGCCTATATTTGTATGTTACCAAGAAAACTATTAAGCTGAAGGTTGTAGTCAAGAGATGTTGCTGTATTATTTCAAGCTAATTGAGGTCTATTTGTTAATCAGAGTTAACATGCTTAAGTCTGTTGCCTATGCTAACTTTTTACAATAGTAAAATGGATTACAGTAACAGCTATGAGTGAGGCAAGAACAGCTTCCACGCTTTTCATGGTGAATACTACGGAGATATGAATATACATACATACAATCACGCTTTTATCCCTAATGGGGTAGGCAGAGCGTGAACGACCTAAATAATGGTCATTCTGCCACGTCTGACAAAGTTTCGAGGATTATTTAAGATAGATTTGTAGGTATATTGGTATTGTGACAGGTTGTCAGCCTATCGCATACAGAAACGCTCGGATCCCTTAGCTGGTTTTTACAGCATGCCCGAGAGGAAATTCTGTGTGTTTCTCTCGTTCCCAGTCCAGCATAGAAGTAATATCATGTGTCATGGTGAATAATAAGTAAACAGAAAACTATCCTACTAGAAAATTTAGCAGGCCAGCTTTAAAACTGATGATAGAAGTAGGTGATGCAATAGTCGTGCGTGAAAATATCATTACCATCATCATCTCCCTAGCCTTATCCCGTATTTCACGGGGTCGGCTTCCTAATCTAGGGGATTGAACGAGGGTACTGGTTTTTACACAGAGCGACTGCCATCTGACCTCCGCAACCCAGAAGGGAAACCAGACCCAATCCTAGATTAGGTCAGAGTTTTCAAGCCGCCAATGCTTAGCACTGGCCTCTGATATGGCTTAACGACTAATATCTGCGGTATTAAGGCGATTAGAACCTCAAAATCGGAAATTACGCCTGCCTTTAAAGGCTTACTTCTTCTAAATGGTTGCTTAGAATATATTTAAAAAAATACGTGACATTCTTCATATGCCTGGCCAATGAAATTATGTTTTATTTTTCTTCTAATACTTTTAGTTTTGAAAAAAAAAAAACAGTAAATTCCCTTTATTTTGCACAGTTATTTTCTTTCTTTTCCCAAACGCACGAAGCTATTTAGATGATTTTTTCGGAAAATTATAAAAATGCAAAGCTTTCAAAAATTGAAGTATAAAAAATTAATTATTGTTAATTATTTGTTATTTAAATCAATAAAACTGGTGCCACAAAGATTTCGTGCAGCGGGGGTGTGAGCGGCAGTCTCGCCCTTGCCTTCGTACGGGGAGGGTGTGTCCCACGTCGGCTCGCTCCGCTCTCGATTTTTTCGACGTTTTTTTGACAAAGAGTTTGTTACAGATAGTACAGTGTAGTACCTAACGCATTGGAACTGTGGGTGCATTTGAACATTTAGGTCGCGCATGGACGCTTTTAAGTACAGTTTTTAGAGTGATTGATTATGTTATTATATTGATAGATGAAGTGAAAATACGGCAGAATGGTCTCTGATGGGGATGCCAGTACCTATTCAAAACTACTAATAAACCGTCCATACCCTCACATTACTGTTGAGTAGATTGAATGTCGCAACCACATTCTTAGAAATCTATGTAACAAACTGGCATCTCTTCAAACGGATACAAAATACCTATGTAGGTTCCGTAAGATTTTGACAACAAAAAGAATAATGATTCTAAGAAGGACTATACGAAAAATTATAGGAACACATAAAGCGGAATCAGAATCAGAAAAAAGGTGTAAAATAGAACCCTTGTATAACGACATAATGTTGGCTCATAACCATGCGTTTGATGACCATACAAGATGCAAACGCTCTTTTTGTGATTCTGTTGGGACCACAGAAGCTTCAAATGTTGAAAAAGACTTTTACAATAGCACATTATGGTCAAGAATTTGCTTGATAATGTCAAATGTGGCAGCACATGCCCCCAGCCTTATACACGATATTGATAGCAACATGGTTGAACGCTATAACAGCATTGTCGCAAAGCTCGTCGGAGGTGAAAGAATTAACTTCAGCAAAAGAGGTTCTTATCAGGCCAGGTGTCATGCTGCTGTAGTCTCTTTTAACACACACAAAGTATTATCGACTGTGTACAAATCCATCTCAGGCCGCAGTCCACGAGGCAGCGTGAGTAAATTAGAAGACAGAAGAATAAAACGGATGAAACTGTTGAGACGATTTGAGAGAAAAAAGAACAGAGTATTACTTGCGAAAGCAGGAGATGAAAATTATGGTGAAAACTGTAATAAACCTGATAAACCCACCGAAATTTTTGAAATGGAAAAACAGACATTCTTACTGAATTTGAAGAAAAGCAAAGAAGAAAGGCAAAAAATTGAGCAAGACACCATTCTTCAAAGTTCCTGTAGTGAGTGGCTGGAGCTTAGGCGTAGCCTTTTAACTGCTTCAAACTTTGGGAGAGTAGTAAAAAGGCGAAACAATGTTAGCTGTGCCAATCTTGTCAAAGATATAATGTACAAAGATGCTGTGTCTCACGTCGCTGCAATAAAACACGGCAGAGAGAATGAAAGAAAAGCTCTTCAACAGCTAGAACGTCAAGAAAAAGTCCAAATTAAAGCTTGTGGGCTCTTTATAGACGATAAATTCCAATATCTTGGAGCCACGCCTGATAGCCTTATTGGAGAAGACACTATTGTAGAAATTAAGTGCCCACTTAGCGCATTTAACAAAAGTGTCAGAGAAGCCGTGGAAAATAAAAAAATACCATTTTACAAAATTGACAAGAAGGGAGACATGGTAATAAATAAAATGCATGCTTGGTATTTTCAAATTCAGGGGCAACTACATATCACCAAGAGATCAAAATGTTTATTCGCCATTTGGACGGGTTAAGATAGACCACTATGTACAGAGTCAATCTTTAAAGATGACATTTTTGGGATAATCAAATGAAAGAAAAGTTGCGTATATTTTACACTGAATGCTTGCTTCCTGAATTGGTTGATCCAAGGTTTCCAAGAAAACAAAAAATCAGGGACCCTAGGTTCATCGAAGAAGCAATATCTGAAAAGCTTAATAAAGAAAATGTTACCAAGGCAAATAAAACAACCAAACGCAAACGAGTCGAAAATCAAGAAAGAGAAAACGACCAAATAGACACTTGTGATATTTCGAAACAGAAAAGGTAGAAAACAGACAATAAAGAAAATTTTAATCAAGAAAATATTGCAGCAGAGTCTCACCATAAACCATCTGAGGACAGTAGAATACATGAAGCTGTAGAATTATGTGTTAGAAAATTGCAGTTTGACGAATTTTAAAATATTGATTTTTATTAAGATTAATCGAAAACAAACACATAATATGTTATTATGTTACTATATGTTATAATAATTATGTTAACTATCACACAATAATTATTAATCTTCAATTTTGTTAAATCTTATTTTTTATTTCGGTACTCCGTTGTCTAAATTGTTGTAAATCGTTGTCCGTTGTTGTAAATTGTGGTTGCTACCTAAATCCTATGATAACTTAGATGACGGTCGTTACACAAACACGTCAGAGGCCTACTGGTGTGTGTGACACACATCATCACATTACTATTTTTTACTGAAAATTTTATTGATGCTTGTGTACTGACATTTTTGGTAATATAAATAAACATAAAACTTCTAAATAAATATTGTATACAGAATAACAAAATAATTTGTTTTATTAATATTATAAGAATGTACCTATAGTATGGACCTTTTAAACGAAATTTATATTTCATCCTTGAATACCTACACTTTCTCTTGAGCACATACTTCATTGTACACACTACACAAGGAACACAAAGACCCTAACTAAACATATTTTATTATTTATTAAGCAAACACGAATTGAAAAAAAAAAAACTTTATATCGTCTAACTAAACCCTCTACCAAAAACAAGTAGGCATAGTCATAAACTACAAAAATAACAATTTAAACCTTTTTTAGCTTATTCCTTAGGCAGATGAGCAAAGTGCGCGCGCCGGTGCGTCGCATCTGCGCTCCGATACAGATTCTTTGGTAACGGGATAGGTGCGCGGGAGCGCGGGGTGCGGCGTGTGGCTCGCTTACGCTCCGCCCCAACGCTCAAGGTCGTTCGCGATTATAATCGCCTTAATCGATATTAACCGGGACCAACGGCTTAACGTACCTTCCGAAGCACGGGAAAAGCACCGAATAAACGTACATATGAAATTCTAAAACCGAAAAACACATTGGTACGTGGTGGGATTCGAACAACAACCTCCCGCTCAGGAGACAGCGGCCCTATTCTCTACACCGTCGGACTCTCCTACACCGTCGGGCTCTTATATCATTACCAGAAACACATTTTAACCCACTGAAAAGACGACCGATACGTGCTTCTGTTACCAGCCTCTATTGCAGTCACTTCCTCCGCTACTAGTAATTCTGATGAGATGTTTTTTAAGTGTAACACAAGGTATAGCATTAAGAAACCTTATGAAAACAAAGGCAAAAGAAAAACCCAGAACAGTTCGATTCGAACAAAACAACTCGCATTGTTTTCAGTCGTCAGACGCCATCGAATTTTCTGGTGCAAGTTTCGGATTGCCGTCCGCTGCTATGTGTATACTTCTGGCTTTCTGTTTCATAAACATAGCTTCCCCGGCACTGGCAACCAACGGAAAATTACTGACGAATGCCAGTAGAGTGACCACGCTGTCGGAATCGCGAGACAAGGGAAAGTTGAGATGACCGATGACCAATGTCCTCACATCCTGTACACGGTTTCTCCTCTCAAGGCCGTATTTATAATCAGCTCTCACGAGTGACAGCGAGTTTGAGATCGTTTCAGAAATGTCATACTTAATATTACTCTCAAGTTTGAGATCGCTTCATAAATACGGGCCTTAGTATCGTCGTCGGAAAACGAATGTCATGCTATAAATAAGGAAGCTCTTTCAACCGAGTCTTAAAATTATGAGCACCAATGAGAGGAAGTTGTAAATAGTGTCAAATGTACTTGTTCAATAAAATACAGGACTGGATTCTTACCTGGCTCAAGGTTTAACTGTGATTTAACCTTAGTTATTTTACAGCCGAGCCTTATCATACCTGAAGTAGCACTCACATCTCGGCTATGAAACAACTGGGAACTACGACTCTTCTACTCTGAAAAAGAAAAAGAAAGACTATATATAATTTAATATGTTTATAAAACCTATATGCTTTCTTTGGTAGGTACACAATAAAATATTTTGATATAAGTAAATCATTATTTTAATGTAATGGTCAAAGCACGGTTTGTTTTAGATTGGTATCAAGAGATAAATACCTTTGCCCGACGTTTCAATCGCGTTACAATCTCTAAGGCCCGTAATTATAAACAGCACTTGAGACTGACAGCTAGTTTGAGTTCGTATCAGAAACGTCATTTCAGTACAGTGTTTCCTGTCAAATCCATACTTAATATTGGTCTCAATCTTGGGTTTTCTGTATTAATACGAGCCCTAATACTAATCTAAAACAAATCGTACTTCGACCCGATGCTTTAAAATAATGTGTACATAGCGCGAAAGTCTTCAACAAATATAAGTAAGTAAATCTATCAGTTATCGTTCGAAAAAGATTCATCAAACGCATGGTCAACTACACATGCAGCAAAAGAAATGCGTTGAATTGAAATCTCTGGAAGATTCTATGTGTTATGGAGTTTATGCTTATTGGAACATGAAGCATTTATTATGGACAATAATCTTAATTGTTCGTTGCTGCTACATTGCCGTTAATGTAAGTTAATTGGAGTTACATAACATTGTGACTGCTTTACCTTCAGCTCTTGTTGGATTATAGCTTGTTTGATTTATTTATTAGGTACATGTATCATGACTGTGTAGGTACTACTACAGAATTAAGAATACAGTGCGATAGTGAATTTCAAAAATAAATGAGATAGAGATAAATATATTAATAATTGTAAATTAGAAGTCAAAACTAAAGTATATAACATTCATAATCCTTTAAATTGTATTACTGTCATTATCATTAAAATTTATAAAATCATTATAGCTATAGAATGTCTATTCGACAAGCCAACGCTTAAGCCGTGATTTGAAGCTATTTAAGCTTGGTGTCTGCTTGATTACATCAGGAATTTTATTAAAGACTGCCGTTATTATCTCGATTCTACAGCGTAGATGATGTCGCCAAGCTGAAGTGGTATGATAATGAGCAACAGATTACTATCAGACCATAGTCAGCTGGATCATATCATAATCCACCTGACGCGTTGTTTGTTTCGGCTCAAGGCTGAATAAGTCCAATGCATCGAAAGTAATGATAATCGCTTGTGGTGGCGAGCTCTGATTGGCTGATCGCGGAGGCCTGGCGCGGGTGTGGCGAAACTTGTTGTACTTTGCTCCGGTTGAAAGGCCACTTGATTTCCAAGGTGTGCTGATATTACAAAAAATAGACAACCAGGAACAAAACATTCAAGCATTTAGTCATAGGTAGTCTAAGTTGCTAAGCACAGAAAAGACTAGGCGACGTGACATAAAGTCAGCATTTTTTTGCGTGTGTCTGCAAATTATTCAGTTTTTTTATCTATTCGAGGTCGCGATTGTAATTAGGTGTCCTGAGCAATATGTTTTATGTATGGATTTATAAATATAAGTCGTTGATTGTTATTAAAATTCTTGCTGTTCTATGATGCATAAGAAATAAATGGACAATTAAAATTATTTGCGGTCGGAGTCAATTACAAATTCATATTTCAAGGAACTGATAATAGTTACGTTTTTATTTTCTTGACAATCTCAGGTATCACTGGGTAATACTAATAAAACTTGCGATCTATAGATAAACCCATTACAGTAGGTATAGGATTCAGTCACGCAACTCAGAGATCTTTGGCGTATGTGCAATTTTGTACTGAAGATCGCCATCTTATAAGATCTTCCGAAGTAAATAGCGCGAGGTAGAAACATTTCAATGTCTGAGATACAATGATTGTTTTATCTTTAAAATATGGGAAACAACAAATAAAAAATACCCACCGCAGACAGAACTTGCGTCTTTAGAATACCGTCCCAACCCTTTAGCCAACTAGCCTACCGCGAGTCTTGCCCTGTCGCTCGAAATTTTGATTTGTTGAATGTAAAAAATATATGAGGGCCGGGTAGACAATGACGAAATTCTAAGGATTCCTAGACGTATATACGATACCTAAAACAATACGAGTTGAAATGACGCATAACCTTCAATTAAAAATTTAGAGCAATGAGTGTGGCGCCAAAGGCTGTACAGATGCGTCCTACTTTTCAATATAGGTTTATTTAGACGTCAGCCAAGCCTTGTATGTAATATGAATGTCTATAATATTATATTACCTCCATAAACTCTACCATCTACGTCTACAACACGAGGAAGATAACAAATACGATGTTCAGCTATAATAATAATGACAGTGCACTTTAAATTATATGGGTAGAGTCATTTGTGTTAATTAATTTCCTATCTAAACTAAACGAATTTATGGTTTTGGGTGCCTGCAGAAATTTAATATTAATATATTAAGGGGAGGCTTTTGCCCAGCAGTGGGGCAATTTATAGGCTATATATATTAAAACATATATATTAAGGTGTAAGGCAGATGAGCAGGTATATTTCAAGATATGCAACCATCGCCCGTAATGCCTTAGAATATCGCTCAAATCAGCTTGTGCTACGGCGCGGCGGTTACGTCCGTGGCCGCGCCAAAACTTGCGAAAATCGCCAATTGTGCCAAAAACTAAGAGTCGGATTAAAAAAAGCTATGTTGCGATTTTGGATAATCATAATACGGATATTTTCCCGAAGGAACCGTGAAAGCGCTCCTATTAGTTTAGAAGTAATATCAAATTTACTGATAAAAACAGCTTTATCTCCAGTTCTTTTTAGCATAGGTACTTATTTATGAACTAGTATATTTTCCAATGTTGCAATTGCAGGCCATGAATTATTTTCTTACATGTATATTTTTTATAAATTTCCAATGATTCGTGTGCGAGAAATAAGCTGTTGAAATTAACCATTTTCCGGGAGAAATCTCCTGAAGTAATGAATTTAATTGATTGAATCAAATTATTTTTGCGTTGTAATGATATTTGTAATCTAATTGTATTTGAGTATTGAATGGGGTAAGTACCTAGCCTATAAGTTATTTACATACATACATCTCGCCTATATCCCTAATGGGGAAGGCAGAGCGTCAACGACCTAAACAAAGGTCGTTTCGCCACGTCTGACAAGTTTTAAGGGTAGTTTAAGATAGATCTGTATATTGCTGCGCATCGCCTAACTAAACAACAACATACTGAATCCCTTAGCTGATTTTTACAGTACGTCCGGGAGGAGATGCAGCTGGAACATTCTATGCTTTTCAACCACTCCCAGTACAGCATGGAAGGAGTAGAGAGTAAGTCATTTACAACCCCAAAAAAATTGTGTCTAATTCTATAAAATAACTATACAATTTTTCGTTGTCATCATATGAGCTTAGCATGTAGACATGGCTGTAAATTTTACTATCGCCAGTTATATTCCATTATTAAAACACCATTCTGGTCCAATTCGCGATAACAATCTTTCCTCATTCCGGTTATGTATTGGTTCAACATTATTTATCAGCATATGTTTACTTCCATGCTGGCCTGGGATCAAGAGAATGTAGAATGTGCCAGCTGCATTTCCTCCCGGGCATGCTGTAAAAACCAGCTAAGGGATCCGAGGGTTTCAGTATATTGTTATTTAGGCGATGGGCTGTCAACCTGTCACTACAGCAATATACCTACAAATCTATCTTAAATAACCCCCAAAACTTTGTCAGACGTTGCGGAACGACCTTTGTTTAGGTCGTTTACGCTCTGCCTACCCCATTAGGGATAAAGGCGTGATTATATGTATGTATATTTTTATGTAAACAGAAGTGGAGCTATGAATTATTCACTTTAAATAAGTAATTAGTAATCCTCATTTAAAAAACGTTGGCACCAGTGTACATCGGGTCGATTGGTTTTTGTTTTCGCTTCCTGAAGGAATTCCTCGGTGGGGGTTGTTGGTTGGTGAAGCTGTCCCTTACACTCGATATAATATTAGTTAACTTTAGTTGCTTTTTTTTTAAAGTAAGCGGATAATGACATCGAGACAAACTCGATTAAGGTTTAACGATGTCAATTAACTTGTTAAATTGTGTTATGTAAATGTTGATAATAAATAAATAATAACACACACCCACACGACAGAAGAAGAAGAATCCTCTAACATACATACATACATAAAATCACGCCTTTATCCCTTACAGGGTAGGCAGAGCGTTAAACGCCTCGTAAAAGGCGCTATCGCCGCGTCTGACAAAAATTGAGGGCAATTTTAGATTGTAATGTTTATTGCTAATGTGTAGTGACAGGTTGTCAGCCCATCGCCTAAATTACAATACACTGTAACCCTCGAGTCCCTTTTGCTGTCTTCTACAGCATGCCCGGGAAGAAGGGCAGCTGGAACATTCCATGTTTTTCTGTCTCTCCCAGTCCAGCATACAAGAAAAGAATCCTCACAACCGATATTAATGGTGGCAAAAAAGCATAGAGTAGTTAAGTAAGTCATGCAAACATAAAGTAGGTACTTATTGCTTTTTGATATTTTGAAATACCTGGAAAGATACGACGAGGCCGGGGTAAAATATTATTTTCTTTCTAATACGTCAAGTACCTTTGTCTAGGTCGTTTACGCTCTGCCTATCCCATTAGGGATTAAGGCGGGATTATATGTATGTATGTAATACGTCAACTACCATTAGCCGTGACCATTTCCGTATTTTTTTTACTTCCATGCAGGCCTGGGAGCGAGAGAAAAACATAGAATGTGCCAGCTGCTTTTCCTCCCGGGCATGCTGTAAAAATCAGCTAAGGGATCCGAGGATTAAAGTATATTGCAATTTAGGCGATGGGCTGACAACCTGTCACTACAGCAAAATGCCTACAAAATTTAAATATCCCAAAACTTTGTCAGATGTTGCGACCTTTTCCGACCTTTGTTGGTCGTTTTCGCTCTGCCTATCCCATTAGGGATAAAGGCGTGATTATATGTATGTATGTATTTTCTTATTGTTTATGTCCGCACTATATGTGGGCATTTACGCAGGAAAATATTTGTAAAATATTGCACAGAGTTGAGGATAAATTAATAATAATTTTAAAGTAATAAATACCCACAAAATTATGCTTATTGTAACCATAATATATTATTTATGTTAACTAAATAGTTATTAGAAATATCAATTAGATTAAATTTATACCTATCTAGATATATAGTTTAATGATTTTATCATTATTTGATACAAAGATCTTTTATGTCAGTACGTACTTAGAAGGTACAAGTTGTGTATATACAAGTTACAAGTTATATAGATACGCATGGTTGCGTATTTATTTAAGAAATTTTCGTCACATTGGAGCTGAAGGAAAACGTCTTGAGCATCACAAAAATATCAACAACATAATTTGTAAACAAACCTTGGAGGAAGACCTCTGATTTTTTATTTATTTACTTACCTAATTATAAGTTTATCTTTACCATCCTCATCACACCGCATTCAGGGTTGTTTCTCGCCAGTTTTTGTTTGTTGTTTGTTTCTTCGTCGCTGTCATTTCCTCGTGTCTGCACTTTGATCCCAATTTGGACAGCAGATATTTGATATTCAGAGATACAGTAGAAATAGTCAGTTTAAACATATTTTTTTAATAGTAACTTGTATTAACTTACTGACGACGTAAGACTATTCTGTAGATTTATACCTTAATGGATACTTCAATGCTGGCCTGGGAGTGAGAGAAAAACATAGAATATGCCAGCTGCATTTCCTCCCGGGCATGCTGTAAAAACCAGCTAAGGGATCCGAGGGTTACAGTATTTGTAATTTAGGTGATGGGCTGAGAACCTGTCACTACAGCAGTATACCTACAAATGTATCTTAAATAACCCTTAACATTTTGCCAGATGTGGCGGAACGACCTTTGTTTAGGTCGTTTACAATCTACCTAACCCATTAGGGATGATGGCGTGATTCAACATAAGTGTATCAAATTAGATTGACTTTAAGGACACTTTTAGCAACAGTCTTTATTAATTTACTTTGTTATATCAATTGCCAAATTGCTTAATAAGTAATTACCTATTGTAGGTTTTGTTAATTCGTCACGATTATAGAGATAATTTTGCTCTAGGGTATAACTGCGTTTGCAACGAAAGTACAGGTCACTTGTCGATTAGCGTCGTCTCTTCAGCAATTCAGTGCTTTAAAGTGCTTGTAATTGATTTGACATTGGAGTTGTCGATCAGTTTGATGAATTGCTAGAGACGCAGTGCCTGCTTGAATTTATTAGAGAACTAGTTTACCTCCAATTGAAGCTGGTTTCGAGTACTTAGTGGTAACTGGGAGAGATGAATATACATACAAATAATCACCCCTTTATCCCTAATGGGGTAGGTAGAGCATAAACGACTTAAACAAAGGTCGTTTCGCCACGTCTGACAAAGTGTTGAGGGTTATTAAAGATAGATTTGTAGGTATATTGCTGCAGTGACAGGTTGTCAGCCCATCGCCGAAATTACAATATACTGGAACTCTCGGATCCCTTAGCTAGTGTTTACAGCATGCCCGGGAGGAAATTCAGCTGGCACATTCTATGTTTTTCTCTCGCTCCCAGTGCAGCATGGAAGAATCTGTCGGATACCTGTTAATTAATATAAAGAAATAGAAATTTAATCGCGGTACAGTTTGGAACAGTTTGACACACCCAATGATGATAACGTTTAGGAATTTTTTAAAAAAAGTATTTGAATATGTTTTAAACAAATAACCTCTAAAACATTCTGCAATTTTATATGTATGTAACTTTCATATAGAGATCACTCTTCTTCTTCAGCTGCCATGTGACCACCATGGCAAAGTCTTCTCTGTTCTTAGCCAGTTTTGGGAGCGTGGCTGCGTCTTTGTTGCTCGTCCATTTTTTGATGTTGTCAAGCCAGTTCATCCTTATTCTTTCCCTTCCCCGTTTCCCCTCTATTATGGCACATTCTATTTTATTCTCTCACTCCTAGGCCAGCATGGAAGAAGATGAATATATATTGTGTAAGAGGGATAAATATATCTCTAGTCTGATAATACGTAAGGCAAAAATTTGACAAAAAGGTCAAGTTAGCTAAGCATTGTATTTTTCTATTAATCGGTTATTTTTATTTACTAACAAACATTCGTAGAATCTTTTCCTTTAACGTAGGTAGTGTGAATAGCGTAAAATTGTCGCAGGATTATAATGAAATCAGTTTTTTGAGTAAAAAAAGACTAGGATTTTGATCAAAACCCGGACTTTGACTAAATACTGGTCGTAATTTCAGAGAAAAGTCTAGGATTTTGTCAAAGTCCGGTTTTTGATCAAAATACTAGTGTTTTGTCAGAATCCGGTTTTTGATCAAAAGTTGTTTTTTTATATTTGAATAAAACAATAGCGACATTGGATAATCTAATCATGTTATTGTTATAAATTCAAATAAGACCATAGCTCTGTGAACTAAAGTAAAGCTTGTTTATTTACTTATTTTTTGTCACAAAACCAAAAACCAACTGACCAAAACCCGGACATTGACATAATCCTAGACTCTTCTCTGGATTATGACCAATATTTTGTCAAAGTCCCGATTATGATCAAAATCCTAGTTTATTGTTAAAAAAACCGATTTCATCATAATACTGCGACATAAAGATACAAAGGATAAAAAATCGACAAAACCAAGCAGGAAACGAATTAGAGCATCCAAAGCTACCCGTTACATCAGCCTACTCAGAAATTAAATAAACCACACTAATGATCTCTTTCTTCTTCTTCTGTCGAGTGAACCCTGGTGTCAGAATTTTTAAACCGCCTAGTAGCACAACCACACTAATGATCTCTTTAATAGAGAGATGTGATAATTAACTATAATAGAGGGGAAACGGGGAAGGGAAAGAAGCAGGATGAACTGGCTTGACCACATCAAAAAATGGACGAGCAACAAAGACGCAGCCACGCTTGCAAAACTGGCTAAGAACAGAGAAGACTTTGCCAAGGTGGTCACATGGCAGCTGAAGAAGAAGAATGATCTCTATATGAAAGTTACATACATATGAAATTGCAGAAAGTTTTGGAGGTTATTTGTTTAAAACATATTAAAATACATTTTTTTAAATTTTCCTTAACGTTATCATTGTGAGTGTCAAACTGTTCCAAACTGTACCTCGATTAAATTTCTATTTATTTCTATTAATTAACAGATATCCGACAGATTCTAAGACGCAAATCAAGTTTGAATATTATAAGTTTGATAAATAATTTCCCTGTTATTGTCAGTAATTGAAATTGAGTTCAACGTGCGCCGAAAAACCAGTTCGTCTTGTGACTTGGAGGTTTGGTGAGGCCAAATCTTTCCTGCTCGCGTCAAGGTGAAAATAATACATAAGCGAAGGATCCGCATAACTGACACACATTTTGGAACACACTTATTATTATGATATATACAGGGTGTTAATTCAATTGCGTGTTATACTTAGCTTGGCAGTATATACCAAAAGATATAAGCAAAAAAAATCCTGCCCGAAAGTAGTGTTTTGCAGGCTAAGTTTGCAGGAATTGAATTCCGATAAATTTTAATAGTCCATACCTATTCTATTTACAAAAAAAAACATTTTATGTAGGATTTTAAAATATTTCTATGTGCCTTTTTATTGTTACTGGTATTGAAGCTAACGTACCTAATAGTTGACTTATTAAAAAAATATATTAGAAGGTAGCGCAAAGGTTTACGTGCATCTAGAAGTACTAAAAATAAATTCATATCCTGTGTGAAATATAACTTTCAACGACGCAGATAAGTTATCCATTAGATTAATAATGCGAGTAACAGTAGTGTCAGAATAAATTATTATATGGCTCGATTAATACATAGTCCTTTTAAAAATACTTTTCTTTTTCAGACATGGCAAAATCGACATCCTGTCTGCCTACCCCGTAAGTTAAGGGATTTAAGTGTGTTTTGTATGCAACTCGTATTTAAAGAAAATATCTCCCAGGTGCTAGACTTTTGTAATTATCAACTAACTAAACGATTTGTGTTTTATTGCGCAAAAATATTATATTCCCAAACAACTGAAACATTATAACATATCGTAAACTTATCGCTGGCTTGTCTATCCTTCACATAATGTTGTTTTCAAAAACGTGCCTAAAATAGTGCACAATAGGCATACGTCAATAGTAAGTAGGTACTTACTAACTTATTATTACTTAGTTGCTGTAAAAACCAGCTTAGGGATCTGAGGGTTTCAATTTAAGCGATGGGCTGACAACCTGTCACTAAAGCAATACACCTACAAATCTATCTTAAAAAACCCTCAAAACTTTGTCAGACGTGGCGAAACGACCTTTGTTTAGGTCGTTTACGCTCCGGCTACCCCATCAGGGATAAAGGCGTGATTAAATGTATATGTATGTATGTATTACTTAGTATAAAAACTAACATTATACAAATCTCGCTAACTCCAAATAAAATATTGTAAAACTGTATGACGGCAATTGAACTCCTCCGCTAACTATTGTGATCATAAACGAACTAATTGATATTGATCTACTTTAACCAACAAGTGGCATGGACTCGATTCCTACAGACACAATTTTATTTAATTTTCAACGGATTGATCATTTAGCTCAACTATGCCTCAAACAAACATATTAAGATTGACTTTCGACCCTAAAGCGAAATTTAGGAAATGCTGCTAATTGCCCGAATATGTTTTTTTTACTCGCTCTCCATTCACATTTATAAATACACAGCATGTATTTCATCAATAAATATTACATTAGCATTACATTTACAATTTATTTTTCAGTTATGAATCAAGCATAAATCACAGTAGTTGGTTTGAAGCTAAACCTTACTCAATCGCAATTTACAAACGTGTGTATTATTAATTTTCTCTCATTTGCTAGGAAAAAGCTTCATTATTAAAAAAAGAACCTTCATTCCCTCTTTTCGGACCTTATATTAGCAGTCGCCAGCAATTTCTCCAAACGACAGTAATGAAATTAAAGACCGCTTCACGCAGTCTTTAAGGACACTAGTATGGTTTAGGTGTTTTTTTAGTTGACATTATTGATTATTTTAAGGCTGAATGCGCATACAACATTTTAAATTTACAAAATGGAATAAATGAATAAATGGAATGTGAGCCTGTCAAAGGCGCCATGCAAATCTTAAATGTCAAAATATTATAGCGGAATCGCAAGTTTGATGTTTGTTTTCAAGTGTATTGTTTTCTCGCAAAACGAGAGAAAAGTACTATACTTCTCTCAGCCGAAAAAGCAATTTAAGATATCGTTTGCATTTCCAAATTTACTTGACCTTCAATTGCTTTTTTTCGGCCTCGGAGTAATGTACTATTTTACTTTTCTCGAATTAATACAATTTAAAAGACGTGTGTTTGTAGAATGTGTCTAGAATCGACAACAATGTAACACTAGACAATACTAACAGGGAGAAATATTTGCATGATACGTCGTGATCATGATGGAATATGTATGCCTTGCTTCATTTATTGTATAAATTATGATTGCGACTGCTTTATATCAATAAGTACCAATAGATATTGTTAGCTTAGGTATAACATTTTTATTACTTCCATGCTGGACTGGGAGAGATAGAAAAACATAGAATGTTCCAGCTAAAAGGGACTGGAGGGTTACAGTGTATTGTAATTTAGGCGATGGGCTGACAACCTGTCACTATAGCAATACATATTACAGTCTAAAATTGCCCTCAATTTTGTCCGACGTGGCGAAAGCGCTTTTTACGAGGCGTTGAACGCTCTGCCTACCCCGTAAGAGATAAAGGCGTGATTTATGTATGTATGTATGTAGGTATAACACATTTAATTTGAACCCAGTCTAGCATGCTGCGGTTTGAATTAGCTAGATGCAGATGGACAGTTGTTTAAATCCAAACTTGCCTAAGTTAGTACAGCAGGAAGTATGTAATGATTATGACCTATGGATTTAACCCGGTTTTAACCCTTAAAACTTAAAAAAAAACAAAAGAGAAATCGTCATTGTTTTTCATCGTCTTAAATTCCTACCACCTTGTTACGTAGCAGTAAAAAATAATTGAGTTAAAATATCAGTGTATAGCAGTCTCCTGGAGTTGAAACTGACTGAAAGAAAATTCATATTAAGATAAAACTAGTTTATATTATGATTTTGTTAAAACTAGTTCGGCGTGCTTTGCATATCAATAATGGAAAATTTTCCATAGTCAAACTTTACAATATGACTTCAGAATTGGTACCAATCTTACCTACTGCAACCACGCGAACAAATTAATTATACATGTGCATGTATTTATAGGCCACGTGGAATTTAACACTCGCTATTTTTAACATCTATACATAGAGTTCATAGTTGCATGCAGTAACCGAGTTGCAGTGTCGATTCTCGCAAACACATTTCTAAACTATTTTTAATCGAAATGTCACTTTCATAATGTTTTAAATATATAGCTGTCTTTTCGGATGGCAAATTGATTAGGAAATTATGATCTTTTAATTTGATGTTCTTCATGCGACAGGAATTATGGTACTACATAGTATAAAACAAAGTCGCTTTTTCTGTCCTTATATCCCTGTGTATACATAAATCTTTAAAACTACGCAACAGATTTTGATGCGGTTTCTTTTAATAGATAGAGTGATTCAAAAGGAAGGTTTATATGTATAATACATGCATAATATAGTAGAGAAACACTGATAATTTCCGTGCGAAGCCGGGGCGGGTCGCTAGTTATGAGATAAAGCAAATGAGATATCTGTGGTTTCGCTTACTTTAATCTACTTATTACTTCTAGCAAGTTTCTTTCTCAGATCAGCAGGTATATCAAAAACAAACAACTGTCATCAATTTGCACTTTTATTCCAACCAGTATGTACACAAGAAAACCTTCATCCCTTGACATTCATAGCCTTTAGTCCACAGTAGTCGTAAGGAGCCTCACTTGCCCATCCGCTGTATGGACCACTCCTGCTGGCAGAGCGGGCATCTGTTGTTCTGTTTCACCCACAGCGACATGCAGCAGAAGTGGAAGCTGTGGTTGCACTCGCCCCAGACCACCACGCAGTCCTGCTTCCCGTAGGAATCCTTCTTGCTTTCACCTTGACACCGCAGGCAGGCATCTGAGGAAGAGGAGAAAATTTATGAGTTAGGTTGTTGAATGACTAGAAAATAAGGAGGGAACGGTATTAGGTACAACTCTGTTAGTTAAAAATTTACTTGAAATCTTTACGTACAGTGTGTTGAATTTCAGAGATAAATGTTCCGTAGAAGAAAAATCTTGATACAATTTGATTGCAACCAAACTTTTGCATAGGTATTTAATTTTATTCTATACTGTGACAATGATATAACCACAGTGCAGAGCAAAATTTAATGAACAGGTAGAGAATATAAATTCCACTCTTAGATTATTTCTCGAAAACTAACACGGAAGAGGACCACGGCATTTCCGTATTACTTTAGGAAGCATGACTCATGTCTCGGGGGTATCTAAAGTGTTTATTTTTAGAATTAAGTAGTATTAGTTTATATTTTTCACAGACATTTACATTTCCAGTTTTCCCATCGTCGAGATGGCCAGGTATTATTGACTGGTTCCATTTATTAACTTACATACAATCACGCCTTTATCCCTAATGGGGTAGATAGAGCGTAAACGACCTTAACAAAGGTTATGTAAGATAGATTTGTAGGTATATTGCTGAAGTGACAGGATGTCAGCCCATCGCCTAAATTGCAATATACAGACACCCTAGAATCCCTTACCTGGTTTTTACAGAATGCCCAGGAGGAAATGCAGCTGGCACATTCTACGTTTTTCTTTCGCTCCCAGTCCAGCATTCCATTTATTAAGCGAGTTTAAAACTCTTACGTCTTTGGAAGTGTTAATCATTCAGAATAATTAAATGACCGTTTTATGAAGAAGTGCTAATTGTTTTGTCGGTTCCAGTTTGGGATTTTTACAGAAAATATTCGTAGTTTTGTTTGTATATTTGCCGGTCGTGATAATTTAGTTAAGTATACCTTTTTAACGGCAGGTGAACGTCCTAAGTCCTCAACAAGTATGAATCACCTTCAAAAAAATTAGAAACCTAGTCTACATAGTAAACATTTACTTCTTTTCTTTCCACTCATGTGACATAGAGAGATTGCTATATGATGCATTGTGACTGATGTAGTGATAAATAATTTAGGGATATCGATCAAAACTTACAAACATGAAATAAAAAATGGGGTTTTAAAAGGTTAGTTTCTATAATAATAGACTTGTAGATTATAGTGCCGTTGACTGAGCTGTGGTGGTATATTCCGTTGGTAATGGTTTCAAAACCTCTAATTTACCAACTATTAATCGTTTCATTTTCATGAATTTTGTAAGTTATTTATTCTGTGTTTACGGTAAATAGAGTTTACTTATGTAGGTTATAATATTTTTAGGGTATGCGAAAATATGCTTACTATCATACCGGGTGTAAGGAACAAAGTCTCCCAAACTGATAGGTGTTGCTCAGTCAACGACTCTGAACAACTCCCACCAGGATATTCTTTCAGAAAGTAAAAATAAATATATTTGGCTTTTCTATACAAATTGTCTGATCAAGGTGGTCATTCTGTATGGAAAAGCCTTTTTCTAAGTTACTGAAAACAATCCTGGTGAAAGTTGTTCAGTGTCGTTGACTGAGCAACCTCTATCAGTTTGTGGAACGCTGTCTCTTACATCCCGTATAAATTGTAGGAACTAAAACCAGCAAACAATCTCTAAAATAACACAGTTTCAGTGTATAATATAATAATGTAATATACTCATGAATTTCAATATTGGTACATGGATTACAGAAGGAGGAAAAACCAATATTGGTCAGCACATATTATCACCAGCGTACCCAAGTTTATCTGCAAGTTTACCTTGATTTTATAGTGTGCTCGTATTTTCTAAATAAAGTTAAAACACAACAGGGTTTATGTATAATTCCACTCTAGCAAACTATTAATTTCTTGCAACGGCAATAATTTTCCGTATTTAGTCGATTTATGTTTTCGCCTTGGGCATACTTACCAAGGTCTTAGAAGCTATATAGATTTACTCGTCGTAATTAGTGCTATTTTTTATGTGGTACAATCAGCCGTAAATTTAAAATAGTGGGGTGATAAAATTAATGGAATGTAACAATAAATAAGTCCAATAACTTTGAAGACTATTTAGTAAGTAACTCTACAAGACCTGTTTGCTAAAATCTGTGCTTAAAAGAATTCAGTTCTATATTTTTGGGATACATGTTTATTTTTCCTCATTGTTACTTTATATTTGCCACGTTAACAATAGTCCGGGTTTGACTGAGTGTCTAAAGGTAAAATTAATGTATTTTTTTTATTTATTTATCCAAGTATACCGATTACTACCGACCTAACCACAGTAATAATCTATTACTATCGGAAGGTACGCAACCACGACCTAGAGTGCGGTCACATTCTTATTTGATAGGGTTACCAAAAAAAAAAAACTTTATAGCAGACTCTTAAGCTCTCCTTTGCTTCAACAGTTGTCCCTTTCTAACTAATCACTACATAGTAAAAAACAAAGTCACTTCCTGCGTCTGTCTGTCGCTATGTATGCTTAGATCTTTAAAACTACCCAACGGATTTTGATTCGGTTTCTTAAATAGATAGAGTGATTCAAGAATAAGGTTTATATGTATAATACATGCATAAACACTACTTAGATAAACTGATATGCCGTGCGAAGCCGGGGCGGGTCGCTAGTAAAAAATAAGACAACGCAAATACGCTCTGTTTCAATGAGCGCATTCTGCCCATATTTGGTGACACACACACCTGCCTAGATTATATGCCTGTCAAAATTACTGACATGTGGTAACCCTATACATACTTGTAGGTAGTATCGATAACAGCTTATTGTGATTTGTAATGTAGATGGATGCAGTTGAATTATATTCTCCTACTGACGTAGGCATACTGAAAACATGGCACTAGCACAAAAAAACGATGAAGAAAAACTGACATGGGCCTAGCAAAAATATTTAGTTAATCTGCAAATTTTAAACGGGATTATTACCGCATGTATTTATTGTTATCTCGATTTTACAAAGCAGTTGTATGCTTCATGGCAACAGTAGGATTTAAAAACTTAGGTATATATGTATAGTATTAACTTAGTTATTCTTTTTTGTATATGATTTGCAATCCTTTTTTACAAAAGCTATTAAAACATACTTGTTGTTTTAGATACTTTAATTCATAATTAAAATATCTAGAGCACTACTTTCTAAATAGGCATCAAATTAATTAGTGTCGTTGGCAGGTACCTTCATATTGCTAATGCTATGTTAATTAATCGTATGCACATGGTAATGCTAAATAACTCAGTTGTGCGGGTAGTTCATAAGCAACAGATTTTGTCTGGTTCTGTGTGTAGTTTGATTCAGATTTAATTGCATGAAAGAAGAAATAGATTCTACAGTATTTTTCAGTTGAAAATAAATGGATTTGTACTGTATTTTATTATTGAAGTATTCGTTAAAATGTTAGTGCATAACAAAGAAAGAAACAAAGAATCACCCGTATGTTATAATTAGCATGAGGGGTGTGGTGCGTCACATGGTTCAATGCAAAGATCAATAGCGAGGGGCGCGCCCGCGCAATCAAGAGCAATCACGGCGGGATGCGCGCGCGCACGCCATTCGACGCACGTCTACCAATTCGCAATATTGACCTCTACGGCGACGCCCGTCCTCTTCATTTATTAGACGCACACGACAGTTGTCATAGGTGTCCTTATTGAACGCGCATTTGGAATCGATACTTAAGATACAGTTTCTAGTATTTTCTGGACGTGTCGATGGCAGATCTCTACATTACATACTAATGCCAAATTTAGTTTGAGTAGAGTTTTTTGGATATATTTGCTGTCCTGCATCTTTTTAAAAATAGTACATACGTACATATATACGCACTCAGCGTTTGTTTAGATATGCAATGTTATAAGTATGTTCTTCCATGCCGGCCTGGAAGCAAGAGAAAAACATAGAATGTGCCAGCTGCATTTCCTCCCGAGCATGCTGTAAAAACCAGCTAAGGGATCCGAGGATTTCAGTATATTGCATTTTAGGCGATGGGCTGACAACCTGTCACTACACCAATATACCTACTAATTGATCTTCAATAACCCTCAAAACTTTGTCAGACGTGGCGGAATGACCTTTGTTTAGGTCGTTTGCGCTCTGCCTACCCCATATGGGATAAAGGCGTGATTATATGTATGTATGTATGTATAAGTATGTTTGTATATGTGTTGCGGAACAATTAAAATGTGCGTGCAGTATGAACGTAACGTATCTTTCTTAAAATATCTTTAGGGTTATTTAAGATAGTTTTGTACGTATATTGCTAACGTATATTAAAAATAGTAAAATACTCAAAACAAGTGCTGAAAACGAGTATTTTAAGGAACAGAACAAAAAAGAAAAAATGTAGAATCACTAACTTGTCTACAGATTGTTACCAAAATATTAATTTTATTTGTATCTTTAAAAACTAGTTTTCTTTGTTTTGTATCTAACATGATCAAATTCTAAAATCGAATGTAAAGCGTTTCGAATTACATGTAGGAAGTATGTACAATTTCTTATTTATTTGCAAAACATTAAAATTACAATAAAAGACGACAGAAGATTTTATGATCGCCATAAGGATCAATATTAAATTTCACAACACAGATGTTAGTATACTAGACATAAAGAGGATTGCAAATTGAATTGAACTATAGCTATTTACAGTGTACTACACCATAGTTATTTTTAAAATAATTGTTTGCATTGCAAATTAGGCATATTCAGATAATTTTGTTCCCAATAATATCATGACGGCTCGCCTTGTTAACGTAATTTATGCTAATAACAGATTCTAGTTTGTAGATGAAATCATATAAGACAAATATCACGTTTTAGGTATCGCACTGTGCGGTCCAAACAATTCTCCGAAAAGCTCATATTAGCAGAAGAGTTAAATTCGTAAGCAAAAGTACATAAAGGCAGTGTGAGTATATGTCGCAGGATTATGAGGAAATCGGTTGTTTAAGAAAATACTGGTAATAATTGAGAGAAAAGACTAGGGTTTTGTCAAAGTTCGGGTTTTGATAAATAGTCAAATTAATAAATTAAATGCTACTATATTTGGTAGAAAATCAACATACATACATATAATCACGCCTTTTTCCTACTGGGGTAGGCAGAGCGTAAACGACCTAAACGGTCGTTCCGCCACGGCTGACAAACTTTTGAGGGTTTTTTAAAGATCGATTTGTAGGTATACTGATTTAATGACAGGTTGTCAGCCCATTGCCTAAATTACTATATACCAAAACCCTCTGATCCCTTAGCTGGTTTTTACAGCATGCCCGGGAGGAAATGCAGCTGGCACATTCTATGTTTTTCTCTCACTCCTAGGCCAGCATGGAATATTCAATATACTTTTACATTCGAATAAAACAATAATTTCATAGTTAGTGTTTTATTCAAATATAAAATATTAATCGATATTAATTTTATCTTAAGGTGTGAGTGTTTAACTGACGGCTGACAAGGATGAATGGAAGAAGAAAACGTACTGCGCCGACCCCAAGTAAATGGGATAAGGGCAAGCGAATGATGATGATGATTAATTTTATCTTAAAACCGAAAATTAATTGATCAAAACCCGGATTTTAACATAATCTTAGACTTTTCTGGATTATGACCAGTATTTTGTCAAAGTCTTTCATCATAATCCTGCGACGTATATAAGCGACAACATTGGCAAATCAAATAGCAAATATTAAGAAAAGCCAGTGTTTGCATGATATCGCAAATATGCTTAGAGGAAGTGTAGAATTTTACTACGAAATGGACATTTGCGCGTTTCAAATACTACTTTACCGTAGAAAGCTGTCAAACTTATCAAGTTAGTACGTAATATTTTTGTGTTTTGTGAAGTTATGAATAATGACGTCGAGATGATTTTTGATCACGCTATAATATTATACATATATTCACGCCTTCATCCCTAATGGGGTAGTCAGAGCGTAATCGACCTAAACAAAGGTAGTTCTGCCACGTCTGACAAAGTTTTGAGGGTTATTTGTAATAGATTTGTGGGTATATTGCTTGCAATTTAGGCGATAGGGTTGTCAGCCTATCGCCTAAATTGTAATATACTGAAACCCTCGGATCCCTTTAGCTGGTTCTTACAGCATGCCCGGGAGGAAAAGCAGCTGGCACATTCTATGTTGTTCTCTCGCTGGGAGCGTCCAGCATGGGAGAATAATATTATATATGCTATTTTATTTCAAAGATCTTGTATTGTAATATTCTTTTCAACATCGGTGAATTTTCTATGAATTTGTTCATCATCGGAAAAATTTCTGGCTTAATTTTGAACATCTTAACTGAGATAGATATTAGCGGACAAACATGATAGCATGATGGCGTCATGGCACTTAGTTTGCACTACACGAACTCTATACGCGTCGCTACCCAGGTATGTATAATATCATCACCGGGTCTTTAAAATTACGTTAAAAAATAATGATAATTTATTTTTATTTACTCAAAGAAGCGCTGACTAAACATCGTAAAATCGGATATGGAAGAGAACGATCTCACACCAGCGGATGCCGAAGACCACGCAAAGTGAAGTAGAAAAGGCCAGAAAGCGGACCCCAGCATTAAACCGGGAAAGGCAGTAACACAGGACAATTTATAATATGGTCAAATATATTTTTAATATAATTTAAGCTCCAAGAAATAGTATCTATGAATGTAATAACAAATATTACGAAGCTGCATTTAGTAGGCGTCACTTGGGATAACGAACCTTATATCGATATATTATAACTGCATGCCAAAGGAAATAAAACGCAACGTAAGCAAAACGTAATTTTCCACTCGAATAAGATTCATGTTAGACTAGGGCGAACGGAAATAGCTAGACATTCCGCTAAAGACGACCACTAAAATAGACATGGTGCTGCTCAAAATGCACATCCTGCCCTGCGCTTGCGCAACCAGCATTAATATTCAATCAGAACAAACGCATAGAATCCTAAAGCTAGTTTTAGTAGAAATTCCTCACGAGGTACCAATATAGGCTTTAAATATTAGTCTTAGGTGGACGTAGAGGAGACATTTCTTACACCAGGAACGGATGCCCAAGACCGGGAAAAGACGAAGTTGGTAAATAGACCAGCACTATTTAGGCCGGAAAATCGCTAGGCAGAAGAAGAACAGTGTTCTAAATTAATTATTATCAATAAATTGTTATTTCAAAAAGACAACTTGACCAGTGCTACACTTCAATTACAAACGCAAGTTGTAAGTCGAAAGAACGGTAGGCTAGATTTAGATTTATTTAGTTAAATGTGTGTAGGTCATTCGAGAGATTTGTTCGGCTAAAGCGCGCGTGCCAAAATCCGGCGTCCACCACGTGTCGCTCAGGTCGACGATCTCATTTCAAATTGCATAATTCTTAGACGCGAGAAAACGTAATGACCCGAGAGCCTAGATCTACAACTCTACCTTTATAAATAGGTTTACAATATACAGTACGAAAAACGCAGTTACAGTTTGTAAATAGCCGTTTTAGAATGCGTAGGCGCATCCACTCACCTACTGTTTAAATTTAACACTTTATTTACACAAATGTGTTCATTCATAGCCTTACTCTTAATTTTCGTGACTAACTAAGGTGTCACGCTTCTATTTCGTGGACAACCCAATTGAATAAGACAGACACATCCATAATAATCTGGTGTTGAATCGCGACTTTTCTTTTAGAACTCGTGCCTAGCTACTTCTCTTCCTAGTGTTGGGATCCGATTCCTACTCCACTTTGCTCAGAGATTTCAGATTTTTATTTCAGCGCCTGCCAAACGCGAATATGAGATATCATTAAAGCGAATGTCTCTACACTCGTTTTAAAATCACATATCTCTCAAACTTTTCTTTTTATTAAATTAACATTAGTAAGATAATTTAATAGGATTTCGTTGAAACGGATTTAAGAAATGTTACCTTCGAGTACCATCATTATTTTCTCGAGGTACAGTTAAAAATAATTGCTGGTTTTTGCGAGTCGCGCCGTCGCGTCGCCGCCGCCGCGACCCGGCACCGGCACCCGGCTGTCGGCTGCGGGGCTGCGCTGGCGCCGGCTGGTGAACCAGCCAGCCTCAGGCGGACGCAAGCACCCGCTAAGCTATGCCAGCCGCGCATTACCCTTAATAAAGGGTATAAGTAAAGCTGCGATATACGTTTGATATTTGATTTCTACAATCTGTGCACGGTGAAGTGTTTATAAGTCCAGCTGATAAGTGAAACTTAAAAGCTCACGGTTTAAGCTGGATCATACTTCAACCTTTGCGAAACGATTGCAATTTTTGTAATTTATTATGAAAGCGGTCCTATTAGTTTAAATCGCAATTAGTAGGTAATGTTGGACTGGTGCAGTGCTCAGTGCTCACGTATCACCAACACATGCGCTTGCACAAGCTTGTCCGAGTACTTGCGCTAAGTGTCGAGCCGCTGTTTACACTTTCACACAATCACAAATTTATATCCGCACACATGGTTAAATGTGTGAGTACCGTGTAAATATTACTAAATATTGAGAGAGTGTGAAGCACTGTAAGTTAGTGTTTGCCAGCGAACTTAGGTCGTCAGAGGCGCTGAACCTTCTGAAAATGCGTACCTACAAGGTCGACTGCGCGAAAATAATTTATACGGGCATACAAACTATGATAGCAATTTACGCCTTAGTTTAGCACGACATACCCGCGTGACTTGGATAATGACTAGAAGCGTCATCAATTCCGCCTCATTAAATTTACATTGAATACGTTTAGGATTTGTCATGAGGGCATTGAGTGTTGCAGAGTATATCACATTAAATGTTTGCAACCACTGCATTCACCAGCAGGCCGCTGGTTAGTGCACATTTCTTCCAGTACTTTTCCATCAGCACCTTGGCGAGTTATAATTCGAAGTTGATAAATATACGTTCACCTCTTTCTCACGCGCATAAAACGTGATCCGAAAAATTTGTATGGATGAAACGCACGATATTAATACGTGGAACTGAAGTTAATGTCATTCAAAATTATGCTATGTTTGATGATATCTGTGCTTTCGGTGAAAACATTATTTCGGATGCAGCTACGCCAAAAGAAGTTTCAACTGTTTAATGTTACCATTCTGAATGATCATTTGGATAGTTCGTTGCTAATTTCCGCTTCATTAATCTCGTTTAGATAAATTATGCGAGTTATGCACGAGATGAGGACAAGAATTTCGTGTTACGCGTGTAAAAGTAGGAATTCTTAATAAGCAATCTGGTTGGTGGCGCCACGATCAGGCCATGTCGCGTGGACGCCGAACGGCGCGTACGCATGTACAGATCGCAGAATACTGTTGCTTTTATTATGCCGATACATCATCATGATATATCCTTGGTTTACTTTTCTTGTTCATACTTTTCTCAGGAAACCAATTTATACCGCATGCTTTTAGTTTTATTTTGAATCATAAATGATATTTAATTGGCTACATCATTAACTTTTACGATGGGAGTCTAGCCACAGCTTTAGTATTATTGTGTAAAGAAAGCTGTTTGTTTGTTAAATAAAGATAAACTTAAAGACGACTCAACCGATTAGATTTTATTTTACTTTTATAAAATTGAAACTTTTTATAGCGAGAGATAATCTTATTATCAAAGAAATTACGAAGTAAAATAACTTTAAGTCCAGTAAGAGATTTATAAAAATATTGAAATTGTATACTACAATACATTATACTTTGTAATGTAAATGTTGGTCGTGGTACCGTTGCACGCCATTTGTTTACTTTTATACGACATGAGATGATGGAGAGCCTTAAAAAAAGAAAGTTTATCTTATCTTTTTCACTGTTTACGAAACGGACAAAGACCGAAGAGAGGATCCTGCAGAATGTAAGCAACTAGTTTATGCATTAGTTGGGAACTAAAGGTAAAGGTTAGACCGCACTAGGACTTTTTCGCCATACCGCTTATTCATACGTTCAAATATTTCTGTCGTTGTGCACTCGTACTTCATGGAATAAGAATGTTTTATGGGTGGTAAAATATAGTAAATATTTTATATTTTCTTATCTATCAACAGAGAAACAACCGAAGCCCAGATATTTTATAAAAACAAATGTCATTATTGTTTAAAAAAGAGTGCAGTAGGAAACTAGTGGAATAAATATAAACCTGCCTGCTGTGACCTTAAAAACGCTATTAACTAAGTAATTTATGCAATGTAAACAAAGAAATTACCACAGAAATTACACAACTAGTTCCGAATACCTTTAGGCATAAGGAAGGAAAGTTAAGGTTTTTCTACCTTCATTAGAATAGAATATCCATCACGTTTATCTAATCAATGGCGCCCGATTTAATGATAATCTATCTGATCCAAGTATTAATAACTTCCTATCTTGAAAAATATTTAATCTCATGAAAGTTTGATAAATTACCCTGCGAGGAATATACATAGTGAAAATTTTAAAAACATAACCCTTTCTTGACAGTCGGGTAAAAATAATTTTAAGATATTTATTTAGATAAAAACGATTTCGAAACTATGAAAAATAATAACGTGATTGTATTTTGAGTTTTAGGTTTGAACAGCTAAAAACTACAGATATAAGGTAAAAAATGTTTTGTTGAGTAGGTAAATAGAATATTTGACAGTTCTGAGATACTTCTAAGACACAAAGAAAACCAAAAATAATCATCCGCAGTTGAGTCGCGTTACCCTATACAAAATATTGTGAGGAAACGCGACTCAATTGCGGATGTTAATTTTTGACTTTCTATGCGTCTAGTATCTCAGGATCTGTAAAATATCATACTTACCTTTTTTATGCGGGTTAAAAGAAATGAGCCTAGATCTGCTAATAGATTGGCACATCAAAGTACAACATTTTAGAATTTTGATAAACCAGTGATCATGATTATTACAAGACAAAAATAAAATCAAAAAGTAACATCCGTATAAGTGAGTCGCCAAGCATCAGAATATTCTGTATACCCTCCTTTTTATACCGGGTAAAAAGTAATGAGCCTATCTCTAGATCCGCTAATAGCTTGGCACGCTAGAGTCGGACGTCCTTATTTGGCGCCACATTAGTCGCGTCCAGCTATACTAGAACAAGTCTAGACTGGCTTTCGGTTTTTCTCAGCGTTCCTCGCAGGGCCGCGCGCTAAAAATAACGCAGACTAGGAATCCTGTCTTTACGCAGCTAAAGTGGGATCATAAGGTAAGGATTCGTTCCGATCGGTCTAGTCTAGATTTTATTTTTATTTTGATGCTTTTTTTAAGACTGCTAATGGGTTTATGGAATATTACAAGAAGTTATTTTATGTTTGACGGCTTACCTAATAAAATTAAGTAGATACTTTAGCTATTAATTTTAAGAATGATCGCAGTACCTAAAGTAGTATCAATATATTTTTATTATAAATATAAATAAATAGCTAACAACTTTCCGCGGGAAAATTACCCTATGTTACTTCAAGAAGTGTTGTGGAGAGAGAAATATCAAATAGGTAAGATAGTAAGACCTTAACCATGACGGACTAACAATTTAGTTTTTGTATATTTATCAATTTGTTATTGTTATGGAAAGCAGTTAGTGTTATGCTTCAGCTTCTTTTAAAAACCAGCTAAGGGGTCCGAGGGTTTCAGTATATTGAAATTTAGGCGATGGGCTGACAACCTATCACTACAGCAATAAACCTACAAATCTATCTTAAATAACCCTCAACAATTTGTCAGACGTGGCGGAACGATCTTTATTTAGGTCGTTTCCGCTCTGCCTACCCCATTCATGATAAAGGCGTGATTATATGTATGTATGGAAAGCAGTTAGGTATGATAAAGACCAAAACATCGATTTCCGTAAATATTTCATGTCAATTATTGTATTTACTTATTCGTGAACGTATTGTATCCATTGAGCAAATTTAATGAAAATATTTATATACTTGCAAACACAATACAATTATACTTTATTGTGTTTTATTATGTTTTTTTCGTAGGGCCGATGAAGCAGAGAAAGATCTTCTCGAGCTTCTACAACCTCAATGGCGATATGTTTTTACGTAGGGCCGATGAAGCAGAAAAAGATCTACTCAAACTTCAACAACCTCAATGGCTCACAGCTCAAGATATAGACAGTTGGCGACTTCTGGTGTCGCAGACTAAGATCCACTTTGGATCACTGAGCCACCGCAGTAAGTAAGTATGTTTTAAATAGGTACCTAGTGTACCTACCTACCTCTTACTGTCAACAGTTATTATTATTACATTTAATGAACTGTCCCATCTCTAAATGACATATTTATTTTAGTTGTAAAAAGATATTTATAATTTTTATTAACTTTCATCGAGATAAAACGATGGATGTTTAAATAACAGATTAAGTATATTTATAAACTGCCAGAGAAGTTGATGTTGCTAATTCCTAAATAAAATTTCCATTCATACCCATGTACCTGACCTATGCATTCCGCTGCATAATAGCGAACAAGTTAGGTGCAAATCTGACCATTTGCATATCGCGCCGATAAGTATAATGCTGGTTATACGCGCTAGCGCAGGGCAACAAGGACTTGGTGTTGCCAGATGCTAGTCGTACGTAAAAATGTATTGAGCTTTTGCCTTTTTCAGGCAAACAAGATGCGGTACTTTTCAAACCTCACGGTGGGGTCCTCAGGCCCTCACGGTCCCAGCCAAGTAAAATACGTACGTACAGTCGTACAGTGATTTTGCTCAAGTCACAGAGTGTGAAACTATAATATATTTTTTGAAAATTTCGTATCAGCTTGTTTTAGATAAGGACATGATTTTTTTTTCTATAGTGCCTGAAAAGTCAAATAAAACTGACTGGCCTGTTCAGCTTTTCGATTTGTAACCTGGCAACCCTAGTTGCAGGTGTGACGGTGCGGCGCCTCCTGACCTTGGTTGCGCAACGCTCGAGGACGGGCGTTGACTGCGACCTGCCTGCACTACTGCAGTACCTGCTCTTCTTGCCACCCACAACCCACCACCCATCAGCTCTGCAGTAGATCCGCAGTACCTCCTCTTCTCGCCACCCACAACCCACCACCCATCAGCTCTGCAGTAGATCCGCAGTACCTCCTCTTCTCGCCACCCACAACCCACCACCCATCAGCTCTGCAGTAGATCCGCAGTACCTCCTCTTCTCGCCACCCACAACCCACCACCCATCAGCTCTGCAGTAGATCCGCAGCACCTCCTTTCCTCGCCACCCACAACCCACCACCCATCAGCTACTAATAATAATAGTCCTCCCACCAATTTTCGGTAATGGCGACCAATCTCTCAGAGATCGGCCAACTGCGCAGGACTAGTTTTTAGTGCCTAAGTGTTTGCGCAACACACAGGTGCACTCTATATTCCTTCAATCTCTTATTCTGTTGGGGCAGATTGACAGACACAACCAGAGAGAAATCCGTTGCAGGACCGACTATTTACATGCCTATCCGACAGCATGGATCATCTTACTTTTCGGACAATCAGGTTGCAATGTCCTAACCAAACTAGAAACAACAACGCTAAGTCATTGTCTTTCGCCGGGAATTGAACCCGGGACCTCCGGGTCGTGAGCCCGTAGCTTAGACCGCTAGACTACGGAGGCAGTTCATCAGCTACTACCACTTATGCAACCCTACCACCCACCGCTATTTCAATAGCGTTTATCGATCTCAATGAGCATAGTGTACGAATAGAGCTTTGTTATGACTGCATCCACGTTGCTGCGTTATGCCGCTTTGTGTTTCTTTGCAGCTCGTGTTTAATTGTTATCACATGTCTAGAGATGATGATGATATTACACTGATATTTATTATGTACAGTTGAATTGTCGTCATGCTATGAAGCCGTATCAATATTATTTTACAGAACAATACAGCATTTATTGACTATAATTAGAGATTTATTGGTTTGCTTTGCCTATAATGCTATTGCAAATTTGTAAAGGATTATATAGGAACGTAATGACTCTGTAATTATTTATAATGTAATCAACACTGCATTGCGTGATTTAGTATAATACAGAACCTGGTAAGCCTTAGGTAAAGAATATCGATTGTCCCAGATAATGGTCTGCTAGCAGAATTGCACTTTGCAGAGGTTATTAACGGATAGAATAATGCCAAAGTTGGCAAAGACGCACATACCTAAACCTATGCACTAAATAAAATAATTTAAACAATGAACAACTATTTAGCATTAATAGCTGTAGCCCATTTACACACATTAGGTGGAAATTTAAATGTTCAATACGACCGTCACACTTTGAAGAATATTTTAAGAATAGAAAGAAAGTATTTAATTTAAATTAAACATCGAGTGGAAAAATTATATTTGAATAACGAAACAAAAGATAAATTGTGTAAGGTAACCAGAGGCGCATGGTATAACAAGTGGCGTAATTCGATATACTACCGACATTGTCTGATGTTGGGTTTGTACACTCCGTGGAAAGTTTTAATCTAAAATTTATCTAGATTCCACACTGATAAGATAGGACACTCCTCTATGTGTTCTGACGCGTGACACATTTGTGTATCTATCTATCTACGAGCGTTTATATATGTTGAAAACTATCAATATAAGTATGTACCAAAATTATCATTGTGGTACTTCGTGTAAAAGAAGTAAAATTTGAAAAGAAAGTGCAGTTTACACGGCTATTTTACATTTTACTTAGTACTAAGAATTTGGTTGATGGATTTCAAAAGCGGTTTCTAAATAGACTGATGAATGAATCATAACTTTGAATGTACATAATAGTGCTGAAATTCTATGAATATTTTGGTAGGTGGATTAGATGTGAGTGAACGTCGAGATCAGCAGATGTGTGCAAATAGGTATTAGATACTACATGAATAATGAATACTTACATGTGTTCAGTCAGGTTTCATGACTGTAGAGCCATGGAAATTTTTGAAGGAATATTTGTGACACATTTTACAAGGTCAAACTAAGTATGTATATGAATCATCATTGCCTTCTAAAAATGTAAATATACAACGTCTGCGCCTCCGAATGATGATACTGATAATGATAACGATAAGACCAGTCTTCTAATTTTTGGCACAACTCAAATACATTTGGAGAAGTCTAGATTTCACAAGATTTGGAGGATAAAAACCAAATACAAAATCGCTGCGATGATCATGATTGGAAGCTCAAGATGCAGTCGCTAGCACAGAACGCGCGGGCGCACATTCCAAGAACGTTCAAGAATCGAATCCGGACCCGCTTGCTGCGGTTGCTGGCTGGTAATATTCCACTGTCATTTTTTAAACAGTGACGTATGTGTGTGAACGGCCGTAACTTTACACAAACACAAGGGGACTTGTGTGACGCCGTGACGCCGGCTTGTCGACGTCGAATGCTGTGACGTAACTAACGGGAAGACACACATTAAAAATAAAAATATCAAACATCTTTTGCCGACATTACACTACTTAGAGTAGAGATTCCACTACAAACATACTATCAAGAAAAACTAAAACTGGTCATGTCTATATGATGCAAGACTTTGTAATCAATCTAATGCCAAAAACTTTTTGAACTCGAGGTCTATGGCTTGACTCATCATGCTGTGACGTTGTGTGACGCGAAAGCTCCGTGCCTTAGTGTGGGTGCGAAGGCGGGGCAGAGCTTTCGGGAAGGTCGACCAGACAAACCATTCGTCAGCATGTTTGGGAGCGCACGTGATTCACGGCACGCGTATTCATTCATAGGGCCAATGCCGCCATAACAATGCGTGCCTTCTAGAACTTTCATTGTCAAAACCTCTAAGGGCTTATTTGTGATGGGATGATTTTTTGTGCATCTATCCGGATCAGCCGCTTTTAACCGTTTTGTCGCGGACGATGCGATATTGTCTGAATATTGTGAAATCATGATAAATTAATCAGTTCACAATTCAAACTAAACCCACCTAAGCCCACGTCGGCATCATAAATAGTTTACTATAACAATTACAAGTGCAGTACAATACAATGTATGTAACTAAAACAATGCAGTTTCTACAAGAAAAGTATTTGCGAAGGTTTCACTGGCATTGGTATTGCGAATTGCAGAAGAGCATTGTCTGTGCAAATTGTACCTGCATGACTTTATTTCAGCTCACTTGACAAATACTTTCTTTTAAAGTATCAAAGATCAAGCAAGAGATATTGTAAATAATATACAATCCAACGTAAAAAAAAATAAGGCATAATTTTATTTAGTGGCTCTTTTAGGTCGCGTAACTGCAGAGCATGGTTAAATTTTTAAATAAGAGTAATCAAAATGCTTTTATAAGACAAAAAGGCCACATGTTTTTGACAAAATATAGATAAAAAAAGTCTCATCTCAACAAATGATCGATCACAAATTCAGCAGAACGTGTATTTTTTACCGGTTTTAAATCTTTTTACTGAAACATCAAGTTAATATGATGAATATTTTATCACTAAATAACGAACAAGTGTTATTCATACTGAAAAATCTAGTCGAAGATCACACACGGCGGGCGGTGTTGTGTGATTCTCCATGAAGAAGACTCTCGTAAAGAGTCGAAACGTTAAGGTCTAACACCTCCGTTAAACAAACAAGTGAGTAGTCGTTGATTTATCAATATGATGAAGATTATCCTTCTGTTGCGCATTCTAATGGCTTAATCAAAAGACGGACTCCAGTCCATTATGTCAATCAGCTTGAAGATGCCGGTCGATTTGCGGCTGCGGTTGCTAGCGGCTTTGTGACGTAGAGACCCGCCTACATTTTGTATGCTCGTAACTTATACTCAATAAAAAGTGTAAAATATCACCTAAACTATAGCGTAGGTCAGCTGTCAAGTAGACATCATAGAAATAAGTCTCAGCGTCACAACTTATTATTTTTTTTTTAACCACGATTATGTCAAGAATTATGTTATAATGTACTTACTGTAATAAAGTTATGTCATTATGCGTCAATGGAATACAAGTCTTAGATAAGAATTTTAACTCAAAAACTTGCCCTAATCTTGACTTTGAATTTGAAAACGGCACAAATATTAAAATCTATTTTCAAGCTTCGAAAGATTTGCTTCGACGCGCTCAAAGTCAATACAATACGGGGTGTAAGGGACAGGGTCCCGCAAACCGATAGGGATTACTCAGTCAACGAATTCTTTAAAAAAAATGCTTTTCCATACAAACTGTCTGATCAAGGTGGTCATTTTGTATGGAAAAGAAAAATATTTTTTTCATCTCCTGAAAGAATTTCCTGGTGAATGTTGTTCAGTATCGTTGAGTGAACAACCCCTATCAGTTTACACACACTTACACCGGGTATACTGTGGCGTTCAAGACATTTAAATTTTAAGTTATATCGGTATATTTAGTAATAGTAATATGTCAATTAAGATCAGTTAGGTACTTTACAAGATTATGTGACTGAAGAAATAAAAGTTTCTCAAAGGTAAAATGATCATACTCACGTTACTTTGAAAACAGCACAAATATTAAAATCTTTTTTCAAGCCTTAAAAGATTACTTACTTCTATGCTGGACTGGGAGCAAAAGAAAAACATAGAATGTGCCAGGTGCATTTTCTCCTGGGCATGCTGTAAAAAACAGCTAAGGGATCCAGGGTTCCTGTATATGGCAATTTAGGCGATAGGCCGACAACCTGTTACTACAGCAATTTACCTACAAATGTATCTTAATTAACCCTCAAAGCTTTGTCAGTCGTGGCGGAACGACATTTACTCCATTAGGGATGGAGGCGTTATTATATGTATGTATGAATATCGGTTCATTCAGTAATAATATGACAATCAAGATCAGTTAGGTACTTCAGAAGATTATGTGACTGCAGAAACAAAAGCTTCTCAAAGATAAAATGATCATGCTCACGTACCGAACCACGCGGTGGCTTACGAAGGCTGGGCTCTTCTTACATTTTTGCAATCTTAGAACAGAGATAGTGTCAACAATCTTGTCCATATAATTTAAACATCACGTTTCAATTTAGCGACGTCACATCACGTGTTCCATTGTCTATTTTAGTAATAAGTTGAGATACTTCCTCACTTGAATTTTTTGTGTTAAGTATTTATATTGCAGGTTAAATTGTATTTGATCAAACTTTGTTTTAGCTCCTGAAAATCATCCCAAATATCAACTAGTAGTTAATCGAAAATACAAGGGTACATTCTAACAGGTATTTCGCCGATTAAACAACTCAAATGAAGAAAGAAGAAAAAGCTGAAGAAGGACAATCAAAATTAACTACTAAAATTTTAAATAAGAATTGTGCAAAAACATGATGATGTGAAGATTGATATTGCAGATATATCAAAGTATGCGTTGCCCAGATTTGATATTTTTTATCAAGACATGTTTTGATGGTTCATTGTTTTCAAAGAAAGTTGACATAGTTGTTGCGCCCCCTGCCGTATACGGTGAAGGGCAAACAAGGTCAACGATGACGAGGGTGATCGATCTGCTTCGGACCACCATAAATAACTCGGTGTAACTATGTCATATCAAACACCACGTGACTTTGAATCAATATACAACGTCTGGCAATTTCCCGGTGTTTTCAAAATTAATGTTAATGATACTTAATGGTTGGGTCAGAAAATTTATAACATAATTAAAATTTGAAATCTGATTGAGAATGATTGAAATTTTACTAAAAATATATTTTTGTACAGCACGCATTAAATATTTGTAATTCAAATAAATAAAATAACAGACAATTAAAGATTTATGGAGGTAGGTACTTAAAAGATATTTGTTGTGTTGGTACCTATAAAATTTGCATAATGTAATAATACACAAAAATTTAATATTCCTTAGTTAGCAGCAATACGAAGCGGCAAAACATCAGACGAATTCATTTGTTAGTTTCAAAATGGCGAGTGAATATTTCAGCAACGAATGAAAACATTGATTTAATTCATGCGATAATGCTTGGGTAGAGTTGAATGTATGTTACATAAAAGTTAAAAATAGGTCCGCTGATTAACCAATCAAAAATGAATCTGTGTAAAACTACGGTGTCATCCATCTGATTAAATCTAACAAGACTCACAATACAACATTGAAACAATTCAGGTGCAAAGAGTTTAAAAGTGATGTTAAATGTGAGCATGTGAGCATACACACACCAGACGAGGTTCACACACACATGGAGAGAAGCGTGCGCCAATACGAGGGGCATGTGGGGGCGCAGGGCGGGGGGCGCCAAGCGCGGGCATACTACCTTCTATAAAACACTGCGCTGCCATCTGCAAGTTCCAATAGATAACTTGAACTGAAGAAACTCGGTACGCGCTGCCAACATTTTCGTTGTTGAGCAACTGAAATAAGTTGAATGTTGTGCACCCTAACAGGAAACCGGCGGCGCGAAATATAAACTTGTTGAATGAGAAAGTATTAATACAGTGAACTGCGTTATTCGTAACACGTGTACTTAAAAATTGTGATAAACGCCAACTGTGCCATATTTCCTCCAGCTGAACTTCAGCTGTAGTTTTTTGGACGTTATAAACTTTGTAAACACCGGAATAATGTGTGTCGTTGACCGGTGATATTAGCGAACCTGGATTTTAAAGACTTTTTTAACTTTCGGGAAAATAGTGTTATATTATTTTACAGACATTACCCTTTCCACGTTCCTTGACACCGTTTCTGTGTACAGCTCTGAGGCTGTATAATTGAATCCTCACAAGTACGCGAGTGACGGCATCAAGATGAGCTTCAATAAGAACAACCCCAACCCCATGGGGAAGATCATGGGATACCTCAAGCAGCTCTCCACCGAAATGGTAAGTCCATATAAATCATAAACATAGTCATTAAATTAATTAAGCAGAGTCATTTCACATTTGCATTTATGTTATTTCCCAATGGAGGGAATCATTTGCCTAACATAAATATTGAGTGGCACGTCACATATTTATAACACCGGACATGGTTAAAATTATTTTGAGTAATGATAGAGCACAAGAAATATCAGCGTGTAAAGCTTCGCGAATTTTCTATGGATCGGAAAGCTTGGGAAAGGCTACGCGGTGGCGCGACAGACTCTGTTAGGCGGTCGATGCCGGCCGTTGCTTGGCAACCACTGCCTTATCAGCTAGCTTGGACCTCAAATCCGATAACTACTTCAGCCACAACGTGTCCGATAGGTCGGGAAAACATTCAATATTTATGTTTATGACTGCTATAATAGAGCGTAAGCGCATGGAAGAATGGGCGGCCGTGTTGAACCCCGTCGGCCTTGCAAGGTCGCCGCCGGCGGCGGATCACGCCGGTGCAGTTTCAACTCCACGGAATTTACTTTCCAATAAGCCAACTTCGATTCTATTCGCTAATATTTTATTCAAGAAGCGGGTTTTGGTTTATTGCTATCGATTGATGTTCCCCTGTTGTTTGAAATAAGTTGATTAAGAACATATTTTGATATTCTGATGATATTTTTAAAGTAGAGTCTGAAATTTAAAGAAATTTATATTTTAAACCAATTTAAAAATCATCTTGATATTTTTGTTACTAAACATTTCGGGCAGCGCCATCTATACGTTATTTGTAAGAAACACGCTGCCATTCAAGTTTGGAATGGAAGTAGAGGGCGCTGAAATCTGTTCTACGTAGAGAGTGATGTAGAGCACTTGATAGGACTTAAATGCTTGAACGGTTTCAATAAGAATACGCTAGAGGGCGTTAGAAAGACATATGTTAATTTATTGAAATTGGGCAAAGTAAATAAATAAAGTCTTGATGATGATGATTGTACTCTACACATAAAAATCATGGTATAATATAAATTGGGACCACGAAAAGACGAAGTTGATAAAATAAGAAGCAACTTTTTATGTTAACATTTGAAAGAAAAGAAAAATAAAATAATTATATTATAGTTATAATTAATAATGACAGAATACTTAGTTGTAACTTTTGAATGAAATGGATGCCAGAGAAGCTAATATAGAAGATGTGATTTAAATTGATAGTAAAACAGCCGAAGATAAAAACCTTGGTTAAATGCAGAATGTAATTAAATTATAAAAGTCAAATACCCAGTACCCATCAAGGGATTGGTTTCAAATAATTAATCTGTTAACTTAGAACGAGCAGTATATACAACTCATGTTTACGGAATGGAAGCTAACAAGGCCGGTCATGGTCGCTCGTGTTATGGACCATTCATAGCGACCTTCCAATTCCAACCCTTTGTCAACACAAGTTCAAGGTTAAGAACTTCCATAGTTTCATAGGGACAACATGTGGAGTAGACATTTATAATTTTCTTAGAATTTCAATAAGCCTGAATTAGGCTAACATTTTGTTAAAATTTATGTAATCGGTAATTAGAAAATAGGTGATTGCAAGTCGTTGATTAATAAATATTTGTAATAACAGTCAATAATGTAGATATGAAGTTGGTACTTGGTTGATAAAAGAACTCCAGACTGTATGCGCGTGATACTCCACAAGACTTGAACCCTCTTGGAGGGGTCAATTTTCTATGACGTCATAACTTGTTTATTTACAAGTTATCCTCATCAGCAATTTGGCATGTTTGTCTGTTAATTTGTAAATGCCAAAAAAAATTACTGCAGTGGAATTTTTCACCTAATATTTGCCTAATTATCATTAACGACTCTCTAGTGTAAATAAAGTAAAACGAGGTGAACTATATAGGTCGTCTACGAATAGTAGCTGCCCATAGTCATTTAATGACATTTAAATATCTCAGTTGTCAAAAACCCTTGTCACACGATGGTCAACTTCAACTTTGTTTACAAAGTAAACGCAATCAGATCACAAAGTATTATGGAATTCGATAAGAATACAAAATTTAAGTGGAATAACTATAACACATTTTGTAATGAATTTGAGGTAAAATCGTTTTAAAGTTTTGATACTGATCGTTTTACGATAACTTGTGAATGTTTTGATAGTGAACTTGCGAAATTAATATTGCGTTGAAGAGTAGTACCAGCTATGACTACTAAAAAACAACTTCATTGTAGTGCAATTGAAGCCCCATTGATTACAGGTACAGTAACCAAGAAAGTGTTTATACAAAATGTTTTATAAACATCGTTATACGAATGTGTGATAACATCAGAATATCATTACGAACATCAGTAACTATTGAAGCCTCGTTATTCGGTGGCCGCGTGTGCCATTATTGTTTCGCGAATATTTCCGAATGGAATCGAACTTGGCATGGAGACAATCGCGTGTTGATCCTGCACAGTGCGGTGTCTGAAGCAGGAGTCTTCGCACCGCGCGGGTCAGGGCGGCGGGACCTATCGCCTTCGACGCCTTATCAGGAGCATGCCGCGACCATATGATAGCATGTGGTCAATAAGCAATATGTATATTGTGGATCTGACCTCTCAGCTCCCTAAGTTCATAAAATTATCGTCCGGCTGACTTACGCACATTAGATAGCGGATATAATAAATGGGGTGTGTTTGCGGATGGCAGGTTCAGTATTGTGTGTCCGGTGAGCCAGAGTGACCAATTAATTTTCGTTCCACTTATTGAGTCGCGTATCAACATCTTACGGTTTATATATTTTGCTATTATCGACGCGTTTATCATATCCATACATATTAGTGCTTTGTGTTGTAAATGACCATTTCCATTTACAAATTTGTGTCTCATTGCAGAGTGGAAGCGAGGAGACCCGTCGAGGACAAGGAGACGAGGAGCGGTTGTACCGTGCTCGGGGCCCAAAGTATGCGCGGGTCCCATCTCGGCCGACTCTATCTGCATCGACAACTTGTACCAGCTTAGCGACCTCGTGTGGCTCCCAAGGGACTCTGTCACCCAACTACGCGACCATCCACGAGAACGTCTCCACTGAAAGCAGCAGCGAAGACGAGGAGGACTCCTTCGACAAGACCCGCCGCCACTTCCAACAGCTACGACAAATCAGTCTCGGCAACGAGTTCAAATACAAAATGGAGATGGAGATCAAGAGTGCCAAGGACGAGAACTTGCGGAATTCCGTGCCCTTCGTGAAACAGCTGAGTCTGGACAGCAATAAAGCGAAACCTGAGTTCTCCATCAACGGAGATGCAAAACCTTACAAGCCAACTACAACCAAGATCTACTTATGGACTCAGGTAAGATTATATTTTATGAAGATTAATTTTTCAAAAAAATAGCATTTACATCCAAAAGTCATAAAAGATTAATTAAAAACACTTGGAAAGTCAAGGCTAAAAATCTAATTTTTCTTTTTCTAATTAGTATTAAAGATTACCTCCGGGTTTATTGTAGTCAATTAATTTATCAAGTTAAATATCAAAAATACAAGATTATGATTTCATATTTGGGATTTGTTCTCAAATTTCACGAGTATAAAAGATGTGTAAGTTTCATCTTCATTTTAGTATTTCTTTTAATCAGTTTTTAAAGATCTTTAGAATTCACAAAAAAATAGAATGGAAAAATCTATTTCTGTCGTTCTTAAATGCATTTGTCGATCGTATTTGTAAAAGCGTACGTAGGTAATGTTGCATGCGCAGTACCTATATGAACAAACAACCCGACTTTATAAGAAGCTGAAACGCCCGTACGCCTCCATAGCTTTTTTGTCGAGTATTCTTGAGTAACATGGCCTGAAAGGGTTTGGAAACACGAAATGAAAAATTACGGTTTTGTCTTCCAGGTGAAAATTTATATCGTTTCTTCTTATTCTTGGCGATTGGGTTTTCGAGTCGATCAACAAACCGATGAACGGTTCGGTTCATCGGTTCATTTTATATCGCTAAAATACAGTGAGTGTCTTCAAGTCTAAAATTTGGCTAATCTTTGTTACAGTTACTGGCCGCTCTTGCAGTGTCGATGGGTTCCATGATCGTCGGTTTCTCATCAGGATACACTTCACCCGCGCTGCCAAAAATGAATGTCACCTTGAGTCTTACTCCTGAAGAGGTAAGTTTTAGCAAACGATTTTGAAGAGATTTTATATTTTATGTATTTAATTTACCTTTGGCATTCAGGAATTCATTTAACATTTTAAAATAGCGTTAGTTAATATCAAGAGTTCAGTATAAAATAATAGTATGTATTTTTTTTCTGTTACAGCACAGTTGGATCGGTGGTCTTATGCCATTGGCAGCGTTAGTTGGTGGTGTAGCGGGAGGACCCCTAATCGATCACTTCGGGCGGCGTGTAACAGTTATGGGAATAGCAGTGCCTTTCTTCTGCGGCTGGGCTCTCATCGCAACAGCTATAAACGTCACCATGGTGTTCATCGGCAGAGCTCTCTGTGGTATATGCGTGGGCGTTGGATCTCTAGCGTTCCCCGTTTATCTTGGAGAAACTGCACAACCCGAATACCGAGGCACTCTTGGACTTTTGCCTACAGCGTTCGGTAACACGGGCATCCTCCTGGCATTTTTCATCGGCACCTATCTAGGATGGTCAGAACTGGCGTGGGTAGGTGCTGCACTCCCAGTGCCCTTCTTCTTGCTCATGCTTTTAGCACCTGAAACTCCCCGGTGGTACGTCACCAAGCAAAGACTGGATGAAGCACGCAAGTCTCTTCAGTGGCTCAGGGGAAAACGAACGAACATCGACAGAGAAATGCGAGACTTAACACGATCGCAGGCCGAGGCTGATCGCACAGGCGGCAATGTATTTAGACAATTAATTACCAGAAAATATATGCCAGCAGTACTTATATCCCTCGGACTGATGTTGTTCCAACAACTGTCTGGTATTAATGCTGTGATATTTTATGCTGCTACAATCTTCAAAAGCGCAGGAGGAAGTATAGATGAAAACTTATCTAGCGTGATAATCGGTCTCGTCAACTTCGTGTCAACGTTCATTGCCACAGCAATCATAGACCGACTCGGAAGAAAGAAGCTGCTGTACATGTCATCTTTATCCATGATTGTAACGCTAGTGACGCTTGGAGCATACTTCTATTTAAAGGATTCCGTCAAAGCTGATGTTAAGGCTTATGATTGGGTGCCATTAGCTAGTCTGGTAATTTATGTATTAGGATTTTCGATTGGATTTGGACCAATCCCATGGCTCATGTTGGGAGAAATCTTGCCGTCAAGAATTCGTGGGACAGCTGCTTCATTAGCTACAGGTTTCAACTGGACGTGCACTTTCCTCGTCACGAAAACATTCCATAACATCATTGCTGCTATCCAAATGTACGGCACGGTGTGGTTGTTTGCCGTTCTGTGTACGATCGGTTTCTTCTTTGTTATTTTCTTCGTACCGGAGACTAAAGGCAAGAGTTTGGAAGAGATTGAGAAGCAATTGACGGGAGGATCTCGAAGATCACGGAATAGTGACAATGTTAACAATAAGCCAGTACAGAATGGATGTTAATGTAAGATGAAAACGTGATGTTTGATAAAGTATAGTTACATTCCAGGGTGCATGGGCAGCACGAATTTGAGTCGTGCTATCCGATAGGCAATTGATTGATTTAGCTGTAGGATGTGCTGTAGCTACACACCGTCTGCTCGGTGTGCATGCTGAAGACTGATTTGGATTGTAGATATAGATTAAGGGAACACTCGTATTGTGTAAATATTAGTGAATTAGTCAGAGTAATATTTATGTCATAAATAGTTCCTTTTAAATTAGGTCACAATCGCACAGGCCCTCGGCCCGTAAATTTATGAGTTCCTGATGCCATTGAATCTTGATACAGTGTCCATCTTAACAAAAATTGCCTAAATATAGGATTTATAAATTGTGTCGATATAATTTTAATAATTTGTCACTTAGTAAAATAAATTTTAGATGATAGAGTTGATGATCTGTGAGCAACACAAATGTTAATCATGACAAATGATATTAGGTATTTATGACCAAATGATTATTTATAAGGATTTGTTAAATTAATTATTTGCTATATTATAACATAGTTCTTTATTATTTCTGAATCCGTATATTATGGAGGCAATATTTATCGATTTGTTATTATTTTTTTATTAATATAAAACATTTAAAGTGAATGATTTCTTTTATTTCATATTTCCAATATATTCTTAACTTAAAAATATATCATCAGTGCAACGCCATTATATAAATTTCAGAATAAAAGTCTGAAAGTTTCAAATTATCAACATCATTCGAAATGGGTGATATTATTATATATTGTTAGTTGAGGTTGGAGTGGAAGATGTACTCTTTCTTTGGAACGTCATATTTCTAAAACATAACATAATCACGTGAATAAGAACCGTGCTACTTGCATGCTGGACTGGGAGCGAACGAAAAACATAGAATGTGCCAGCTGCATTTCCTCTCGGCCATGCTGTAAAAACTCGCTAAGGGGTCAGAGGTTTTAATTTATTGCAATTTAGGCGATGGGCTGACAACTTATCACTACAACAATATACCAAATCTATCTTAAATAACCCTCAAAACTTGGTCAGACGTGGCGGAACGACCTTTGTTAAGGTCGTTTACGCTCTGCCTACCCCATTAGGGATAAAGGCGTGATTGTATGTATGTATGAGAACCGTGAAATAGTTAATAACAAAGAAGGTGGCTGGTAGGCTCGCACATAACTTAGTTAATCCATTCGCAACGATAGAATAGAAGCAATTTGTAATTTGTTTTACGTTGGAATGCAAAATCATATTTCTGTCAATCAAAATTAAATAGGTATAGGAAAACGGAATAATAGTTTAAGAAATTGTCCTCAGTATATGTCAAACATGGCAAAAACGCCGAAAAGGATAAAAGTTTGCCTTATACCGGGTGTAAGGGACAGCGTCCCGGGATGCTCAGTCAACGAAGTGTCGTTAAACAACTTCCACCAGGAAATTATTTCAGGAAGTGAAAATAAAATTTGTTTTTTCCATAGAAAATGTTCACCTCGATCATACAATTTGTATGGAAAAACCAAATTTATATTTCTCTTCCTGAAAAAAAATCCTGATGGAAGTTGTTCAGTGTCGTTGACTAAGCAAACACTAGTTTTAGGGACACTGTCCCTTACACCTGATATACGTATTTATCTTTATATGTTAGTATCGTCTCATAGTCCTAGACTCTCAATTTTGGTAAATTTAAAGTGTACGTATGCATATCTGTCTTACATTCTTTACCACTCTTGCATAGCATGACTAAAAAATATGTTTTTATGGTAAAATTTGCAATGCTTCGAATTACACAAAGTAAAATTTATTTTCTTCCTTGCTGGAATGGGGGAAAAATAAACACATAGAATGTGCAAGCCGCATTTCCTCCCGGGCATGCTGTAAAAACCAGCTAAGGGATCTAAGGGGTTTCTGTGTATTGCAATTTGGGAGATGGGTTGAAAACCTCTCATTCAATTTTACATACATACATATAATCACGCCTTTATCCCTAATGGGGTAGCAGAGCTAAGACTTAAATAAAGGTCGTTCCGCCACATCTGACTAAGTTTTTAGGGTTATTTAAGATAGATTTGTAGGTATATTGCTGTAGTGACAGGTTGTCAGCCCATCGCCTAAATTGCAATATACCGAAATCTTCGGATCCCTGGTTTTACAGCATACCCGGAGGAAATACAGCTGGCACATTCTATGTTTTTCTCGCGCTTCCAGTCCAGCATGGACTTTGAACTGAATAGTAGTTGCACGCATGGATTGAATAGTAGTTGCATATAATGCGGATACGGCTGGCTCGGTACTACTCTATACTAACATTCTTTCTGGCTGGGTGGTTCGATTATTTTGAATATTTAATAAAAGGCGTGATTATATCTACTATTTAGAGTACTGCGGGTCGTCAAACAGTAAGTATGGAAAAATAAATTAGATTATAGATCTCGTCCAATGTACAAGACTTATAAACAGTGGCATCATTTCATGTGCACATTCACACCTCGTTAATAGTTGTTGACGGCCCACATGTGCGCTGATGACCAATCGATCAATTTACGTCAATTTTCTTGTTGACAAGACAGTATTGATGCACTGCATTTCAATAGACGTATAATTTCCAGCTGAAAATTAGTTACCAAATATTGCTGTGTGAAAAGAAAACTCTTCTAGTAGTTCTATAATGCAACTGTCGAAAAACGACTGACATAGGACTAGACTTGACCACAGAAGCAGCTTAAAGAAGAGTTTAACGCAGGTAACTGGTTAAACATGAAGAAGAAACTATCATACTGGAGAAGTTTCACTGTAAAAACTAAAATTGTATATTGATTTGATATACCAACAATTTATTTTCAAAGCAAAATTTATTTACTCTTAATTCGATTTTACTTTTGAGAAATTTGTCACATAAACGTTTATTCAAAAATATTACAAACAGAACAGCCAATAATCATAGTAAAGGTCGTTTCAGATGTTACGTTGCAATAATAAAGTCTCCAAAGCCAATCAGAGTTCTCAATCAAACGCGGTCTACACACGCGTATAAATCAAAGCAGCATGCCTTATGAGACTCATTTCTTCAGTCGCCTATGTCGGGCACAGCTTCAGAGTATTTCAGTTCGGTCCAGTCCAGTGCAGTGTAGTGTTTCGATAAATGTGATTTTGTGACGCGATCATTCGAAATACGCCACCATGAAGATTTTGATGCGTGCGGACACACACTACAGTATACGAGTGGGGAGTGAATATGATGAACCTAAATACACGTTTTCACAGGTACCAGGAATTTCGTCATTTATTGATAGAAATACGCGGCTGAATGAGTTTTTTTTTATGAGAGAGTAATTTAGTCTTATTAAAATTAGCAGATTTTTCAATCATATGCAATTGAATGAAAAATCCAGATGAGTTTAAATGTTATGCGATAAGTTGCGTAATTAAATTAAATATACTCATTCAGGATTTTTCGATTTTGAACCGCTTACAAGAAGCCTGATAAGTTACGACAAATATAACTTTAAGTAGAAACAAGAACAAAACTTTTAAAAAAAATCACGTGTAAAATCTCGCGGCATTTTTTTTTTGTAGGAAGTACAAAGCTTTGATAGGTTTCGCTGGACGTAAGTTATAATAGATGGTTATAGGTTTATTTACTATTTTTTTAAGATCCTTATAACATTTACCAAAATATCAATAATTTAATTACATCGGCGATATCCATTTATTATGCTTCATAGTACGATTAGCTCTCACATTCAGTGCATGGGTATTAGACATGGTCTATTACGTTATCAATATATGGAAAACAGCGAAGGATAACAAATACATATAGAATTACATGTCGTAAAGTAATAAGAAATGTACTACACTATATTTTAAACAAAATTTATTAACATCTCCACTAAAGCTCAATATTTGATAACTTGCACATCTTAGAGAAGATCATTCTTAAATGTTAGTCAGTTTGTCGCTAAACAAAACGTACGCGATTCAAAATCTCGTTTTCAGTTTTTGGGTAGATGCGTTCAGTCAGATTTAATTGCGCTTGTACGTACGTCGTATGTCTAAGTTGTCATATTTTGAAACATATGTACTGTGTGTCAAATCACAAATATAGCAGAAATTTTACGGATGTGGATCTTCGTGTCAATTTATAAAAATGCAGAAAGAAACGCTTCTTCTAAAATAATTGTTTCTCTTAGTAGTATGTTTGACAACACGCGATTTGACGAACATGCTTCGTATTAAATTGGGTACAATCAGACCAATGATTGCTTAAATTAAATGTAGGCAGCGCGCACACACCTCCCGGTCAATCGCGTCAGCAGACAATTAGAATAAAATAGAGAGTTGTTATGCCATGGCCAAATTATGTCAGACCTCTTAACAAGGGGGAATCAAACATCGTCGCCAAAGCAAGCTAAAGTATACCATTGCGTTATTCGCTATGTCAGGGGATTTTCATTTCTAAAATTATAGGGTTTCTAACCACATTGGTGAGAGAAAAAATAAAATGACGAGAGTACTTTAGTTAGTAGGTTCGCAAGAATTTAATAAATTACCGTAACTGTAACACACGCATTAAGTGTAAAATAACTAATCGTCATACGAAAAATTGGTACCATAAAAATGTTTTCTGTTGTAAAATTTTCAGGTGTTGGCTGCCATAGCGGTGTCTATGGGCTCAATGATAGTAGGGTTTTCGTCAGCGTATACCTCACCAGCACTTGTCACCATGGAGAACAGCACACGGATATCCGTATCAAAGGAAGAGGTAATTACACGTGTTCATTTCACGAAATTTTTCACATAAATACCACATTTAAAAAGACATATCAGGCAGAGTTATTAATCCTTTTTATCAAGCAACATGATTGGTGCGACCACCGCACCGTCAAAGTCAGCTAAACATAATTCTCCGAAAAAAAAAAAAACATTTTTCTTGTTATAAAATCAGGTTCTTCAGTCTGATTGATTACATAGTGATGATGATGAATGAAATATTAATTCTCGCCATAAAAAGTAGACTACGTCCATCCTCGTATGGAACTTGTCATCGTTGTCTATGCAACGGCTGAGTCGTAAAAAACACACATGAGTATACAATACAGTATACATAACATACACGCATAGGTTATAAAAAGTGAACGCTGCTAAACGGTAATTATTTTCTTTATCAGGCAAGTTGGGTTGGAGGTCTGATGCCCCTAGCTGCTTTAGCTGGCGGCATCATCGGGGGTCCTCTCGTCGACTACATCGGACGGCGACGAACTATGCTGTTCACCGCGCCGCCCTTCTTCATGGGCTGGATGTTTATAGCAACAGCAAACATCGTGCATCTAGTGCTACTAGGACGTGCCATTTGCGGGCTTTGTGTCGGCATCGGCTCACTCGCTTTCCCCGTCTACCTGGGAGAAGCTATACAACCAGAAGTTCGGGGAATATTAGGATTATTTCCTACCGCCCTTGGAAACGTCGGAATCTTAATCTGCTACAGCGCTGGAAAATATTTAAATTGGTCTGAGCTAGCGTACCTTGGTGCTTCAATACCTATTCCCTTCTTTCTATTGATGCTTATAATACCAGAGACGCCTCAGTGGTACATTGCACGAGGACGAACAGAAGAAGCCAGAAAATCACTTCAATGGCTCCGAGGAAAACATACAAAAATTGACAACGAAATGAGAGACATTGCACTTAACGACGCAGAAACGGATACGAGTGATGCAGCTTTACTCTTTAAAGAACTTTTAAGCAGAAAATACATGAAATCAATTCTTATTTCACTCGGTTTAATGGCGTTCCAGCAACTGTCTGGCATTAACGCTGTAATATTTTACACTGTTGACATCTTCAAAATGTCTGGTAGCGCTGTAGACGAAAATCTATCAACTATCATAGTTGGACTTGTCAATTTAATATCAACTTTGGTTGCAACTTTCTTAATAGATCTGACTGGGCGAAAAATATTATTGTACATATCTTCTGTAATAATGACTGTTACTTTGATAATACTAGGGACGTTTTTCTACGCTCGCGACGAAATGAAACTAGATTGTTCTTCTCTAACTTGGCTGCCATTGGCCAGTGTTATGGTTTATTTGTTAGGTTTCTCTTTGGCTTTTGGTCCTATCCCTTGGTTGATGATGGGCGAAATTCTGCCGGCAAAGGTGAGAGGCCCCGCAGCTTCAATATGCACGGCATTTAATTGGTTATGTACATTCATAGTGACGAAAACGTTTCACAATATCGTCGAAGCTATAAATTGCTCAGGTACATTTTGGCTGTTCGGTGGAATTTGCTTCCTAGGTTTATTTTTCGTAATAGTGTTCGTACCTGAGACGAGAGGCAAGAGCTTGGACGAGATTGAAAACAAACTCACTGGCAGAGCATTGAGACCTAGGACTCGAAGAATGAGCTCTATTGCTAACATGAAACCTTTACCAAGTGGTTGTTAAAATCTACTTGGAGTTGACGTCTAATTTTCAAACTGATAGACACTTAAGAGGCACCAGTGATAGTAAATTGATAAATTCTTAAGTACGAAAATTATATTTTGATAAAGTAAAGACAGGAAAAGGAAGAGGTAAAAAAAAGGCATCAAATGAATAGGATAAAACTAATATTGCTAATGGACGTAAAAAGAAGGAACATTCTGACAGTGAGCTGTCGATAACCGAGGAGCAAGATCGACCGAAAACAGAAAAAAAGAAGGAGCCGGAAGATAGATATGATATTTCCAAATAAAAAAAATATGCAGTATACTTATAATTATTTATGATATGATTCTTAGTGATAAAAAATATAATACTGCAATTATTATGAAACTTATACTACTAAATAAAATAAAAAAATAAAGGACAAAAATATTTGCTTTTTATATTTAGGATTAACTAACTAATTTATTTATTAGAGTAGTGTTCTAAAGATCTAATGTCCTGAGATCTAATAAATAAAGAAATAAGTAAACAAATATAGGTAATAATATAATATTATTTTGTCTTAGAACTTACTTTTATGCTCTGCCTACCACCGTAAGGGAAGAAGGCGTGATTTAATGTATGTATGTAGAACTTATAATTGTACCAAATTATCTTTTCATTATTATAATTAAATAAGTTTAGCTTCTGGTTAAATGTAATGTTTTTTATGTGATTTAGATCTTAACTAAACAGATAAGATGTTTTATTTTTTAACAAATTTTGATACACCTTACGTACAGCTGCTATACATATGTACATATGCCTAAGTATGACAATGTCAATTACAATATCACAGAAAATTTATATTATATTTATTACATGTAAGTATAGTTATTCCATGCTGGACTGGGAGTGAAAGGAAAACATAGAATGTACCAGCTGCATCTCCTCCCGTGCAGTATATTGCAATTTAGGTGATGTGCCGGCTACCTGTCACTACAGCAATATACCTACAATTCTATCTTAAATAACCCTCAAAACTTTGTCAGACATGACGTAATGACCTTCAATTAGGTTGTTTACACTATATCTACCCCATTAAGGTAGAAGCGTGATTATATGTATGTATGTGTATGCATCTCCTCCCAGGCAAGCTGTAAAAATCAGCTAAGGGATTCGAGGGTTTCTGTGTACTTATTGCAATTTAGGCAATGGGCTGATAACCCGTTACTATAGCAATATACATAATCATCTATAATAACCCTCAAAACTTGTCAGATATGGCGGAATGACCATTGTTTAGGTCGTTTTTGCTCTGCCCACCCAATTAGGGATAAAGGCGTGATTTTATGTATGTATGTAAGAATGTTTAATTTATGGAATTCATTAAAAAAGAACAGATTTTTCAAAATTTATAAAATTAGTTCATTACTTAAACCAATGAATATCAAAATAGGAGTGAGTTTATTTTGTGCTGGTTCTATACACAAATTGTGTAGTGTAAGACAAGATTATACAAAATCAAAATATAAAAGGCATAATGGAGGACTACTTCCATGCTGGACTGGGAGCGAGAGAAAAGCATAGAATGTGCCAGCTGCATTTCATCCCGGGCATGCTGTAGAAACCAGTTAAGGGATCCGAGGGTTTTGTATATAGTGATATAGGTGGTAGGCTGACAACCTGTCACTGCAGCAATATACCTACAATTAAATCTTAAATAACCCTCAAAATTTTGTCATATGTGGCGGAACGAGCTCTGTGTAGGTTGTTTACGCTCTGCCTACCCCATTAGGGATAAAGGCGTGATTATATGTATGTATGTATAATGGAGGACATGGTTCTCTTTAATGATAGCGAGGGTGCAATCGGTACATTGTCCTTAGACAAATAGCACATGAAAAAATTTTAAGAACGTAACCCATTATTTGCTATGGACTAGTACTTTACAGCATGTACTATATTTTAACCTTGTTTTAGTTCGTAGTGCATTATCAATTGCTGCTTTGTTACGGTATAAATATGCTATTTAAGTTTTATAAAGGAAGCTATCCTCTTACTCTCTATAGCTAAATTATGATATGGTCACTTGAAATATTATACATTTACTATTGAACATTGTAAGAAATAAAGGCATGTCAATGCAGAGGCAGATGAAAAGAAAGGGCCTTAGTAATATAACTAAATAATGCTAGGCATTGTATTGATGTTGTAAGGTTTTTATAGATAACTGACCATCTTTCTGTGTACCTTGTTTAATGGTGAATAAACGATTATCTTATCTTATCCTAAGGGTTCAATTAGATTTCTAGATGCATGTTCCTGGTAATGTATGTAAAAGTACATGCAGTGGAGTTGCAAGTAGTCAAACAATTCATGGGAAGTTGAGGTTATAATGTAGAAAAAAACAAGCACTAAGAAGGTAAATATCAAGAACAGTTACAGAACTTAAAATATATCGACTTACCCATTACTTGGACACGGCAAATAGCGCAGGTATCGCACTCTACATCCCAGCTCCACATTGCAACAGCATTCCACTTCTTCAACGTAAACATTTTGTCTGGCTTCTGTCCATCATTTTCACCACGGTCGGCAGCATCACAGTCTTCACCAGACATACTTTCTAAGCCTGATTTTCTATTAAAATTCTCGGAAAACAGACAAAGGGTGAAGATCCCAAAACGAAATTGTTTATTTACTTTAGTGTAAACATTTACGGAGTAAGTTATAACACTTGTCTAATGAAAATTCCACGCAGAATATATAAAATTTTAACCAAATAAAACTGCAAGCAAACAAATAATATATCTTAACCATTTTTTTCTCTTTATAATATCTCTCATTTATATAATTTTCACTTGAATTTTAATTTATATAATTTACAGCAATATCTTACCTATCTCCAAAAACGCATGTTTAACGGTCAAAACGTTTCATTCCACGCAACATGATAATCAGTGTGCAATGAAACGTAACAATAATTAATACGAATGAAATTTTATTTATCAAGATGGTTCTTAGTACTAAAATATAAATCGCCCTCAAATAAACTTTATAAAGTCATTTATTGAACATTAGTATCATCATCATCTCCCTAGCCTTATACCGTATCTCACACGTAAAATATTTACCTTAAAAAGTAAAAGATAAAAAACTAATTAAATGTTTCTAACAAAAAAGAATATGTATTATCGGGCTCGATTCGGATAATCTGAATGAAATATTGCATTTTCCTCTCTAATATAGGGATAAGTGGAAGGAGAAGAGGGATACCTTTGCCCAGCAGTTGGATGATGTGGGCTAAATAAGATAAGAAGATAAGATTGTATATTAGTATATTGTACCTATTCATATTTATGTAACTAGTACGTACATAGTCTATGTATTCTATTTAAATGTATAACAATAGTAACTGCACTATCCCGCATAATATTAGCAAACTACCTTTTTACCCAAAGGTGGCCTGGCAGAAATTGCTACCCTAGCAATAAGGCCGCCTCATTGTACTCTGTTTGTTTTGTAATGTTTGTTCCTGTACAATGTTTTGTTTATGTGCAATAAAGAATATTGTATTGTATTGTATAATCACAGCGCTGAAACCCGATCAATCAACCATCGCGCCATCCATGGTTGAAATTAATGGCGAATAAAGGCTACCCATGAAGTTGTTGTAGTTCATTAATAAGTATATTTTCAATAGCAACGTAAACAACAAGTAGAATATCCACATAATTAGAAGGAAAATATATGTATACGATTTCTTCATTAATTCGTTTAGGAGAAATAAGACCTAAAAAACATACCTACGGTATGTAATTTTTACAAATTTCGGAATGGATAGAGCGGATTCACATTTACCTGAATGGAAACGCCACTTGCGGAGCCAGCGCTGCACAGTGGGTCGGAAATTGAGAGTCATAGAAAAAGGAATAAAACAAGTTTCGGAATTTTGCTTACAAATTTCAGAGGACAATCTATAGGTAAACTTAATAAAATTTAATTAACGACAAATATCTCAAAGCAACTAAAATTTTGCTTTGTACTTTATGTGACTTCAGTATGTTTCATTGGGTTCATTTTAATTTAATAAAAATATGTTAATAACTATTAAACAATAAAATCTTTGATATTTTAAAAACACATCGAAGTAAAAGGTGTTACCAAGCAAGGTCCAAGAATCGACGTGATTTGTTTTAGACAGCAGGGATCATGTCTTTTCATTACAGCTACAATTTACTCGAAATATGTTTTACTTAAAATATGCATTCTTTTAAAGATTCTTGAATAATAAAAAAAATACCTCTTATCTACAAGAGCTATTTTTATTTTTATTATTGACAAAAAAAATACGTAAGTTAATCTAATATTAATGTTCTTTATGTTAGTTACTTCTTCCAACCTGGACTGGGAGCGAGAGGAAAATATAGAATGTACCAGCTTCATTTCCTCCCGGGCATGCTGTTAAAACCAGGTAAGGGATCCGAGGGTATCTGTATATTGTATTAGGCGATAGGCTGACAACCTGTAACTAAAGTAATATACCTACAAATATATCCTAAATAACCCTCAAAACATTGTCAGGCGTGGCGGAACGACCTTTGTTTAGGTTGTTTACGCTCTGCCTACCCCAGTAGGGATACAGGCGTGATTATATGTATGTATGTATGTTAGTAAATCTAGTCTACGCCGAATCATGGCCATGTCAATGATTTGTTGTTGGTAAATAAAACAAAATATAGATACAGTTTTCCTACTAATCTTAAGAATGCGACAAAGAAATTGCAACATACGAGGTGCATTCAATAAGTACCGAGCCTCATCGCCAGAGGGCGCTGTAGTTTCAAAAGAGTTTAAACACAGTGTAGCACATTCTATTTTAATTCTTTTTTCAAATTTTCATTCCAATCCCTTCATTTGTTTTAATTTTACAACTTATGGAAGCGAACGTGTCGATCGGTTTTACAAAAATGGAAAAAGAGCAATATCGTTCGGTGATTCGATTCCTATTTTTGGAAGGGAAAACGCGCTTCGAAATCAAAGAGCGCTTGGATGCTGTGTACGGTGACTCTTCTCCATCGATGGCCACCGTCAAGAATTGGTTCAACGAGTTTGCACGTGGCCGTACGTCGGTTTTTGATGAACCACGTCCAGGTGCACCGAAAACAGCTACTACGGAGGAAAACATTAAAAAAATCCATGATCTCGTATTGGCAGATCGCCGATTGAAGGTTCGGGAGCTAGCTGAGACTGTAGGCATTTCAGAAGGAACAGTGCATCATATTCTTCACGAGGAACTCGGCATGAGAAAGCTGTCGGCGCGATGGGTGCCGCGTTTACTCACACCGGAAAACAAGCGCAACCGTGAGACCACATCGGAGACGTGTTTGGCGCTGTTTAAGCGGAATCCAGCGGAGTTTTTGCGTCGTTTTGTGACCGTCGATGAAACCTGGATCCACTGGTACACACCAGAGACCAAGGAGCAATCAAAACAATGGATCCAGACCGGGGAACGTGCTCCAAAGAAGGCGAAAACTGTAAAATCGGCCGGAAAAGTTATGGCCACCGTTTTCTGGGATTCATAAGGTGTGATCTACATCGATTACCTCCAGAAGGGTAAAACAATTACAGGGCTTTACTATGCCGATTTATTGGGCCGATTCGACGCCGAATTAAAGAAAAAACGACCCCATCTGGCGAAGAAAAAAGTGCTGTTTCACCACGACAACGCACAGTGGGCTGAAATTAGCGTTTCATAGACATTCAATATATATTTTTTAAGTGACGCTTTTTTTGCGTGTAAACGATTGAGGATACCTACTATATGCCTTATATAATGAACTTTCAGGTTTATAATTGTAAACAGCGCACTCAGAATATTTTTCTAAAAAAATTGTATGGAGTCGGCATAATAAATGATGATATCTCCATTATCGCACAATTGCGCGTTATATCCTCTTAGGTTATTAATAAGTGAATTATTTTGGATTTTTTGACATACTCCATGTTGAGGCCAAACTTGCGCCTTTTTTTAAAAAAATCTTTCAAAGTTTTTTTTTTTTTGTTATTTTTTTTTTCATTTCAAACTAATATTAAGCTTAACATGGATGTATGTATACAGACTAGCGCCTTTAAAAAAAAATCTTTTCCAAAAATACCAATTTTTTTTTGTTTATGTTTTGTTTTTAACTAATATTAAAGCTTAACATGGATTTACATAGACTGGATATTTACGAAAATTAATTGTGTGCAATATTAGATAGTGAAAATTGCTTAAAAACTCATTAGCTGTAATTAAAAATAGTAATTATCTAATTATTCTCAAAATCCCCGACAACATTAAGGAAACTATTGTTTGTTTATGACATTTTAACTATCTACTGATTTATTGAATAGGTACCAATATCTATTATGTAATTGGGTTCTCATTTGTTAGCAATTAAGAGGGTAGTTAGTAAATTAGTTGTTCGGGCACATACATTAAATTCGATCGCCATAAATAGGAACGTACTGAAAGAAAATTATTTAGTAATCTTCAATCATTGAAAGTACAAACATCATGGCAAGCTTTGTAACAAACTTGGATTTGTTCGTTATTCTGGAAAACGCTAAAAAACTAAGTGACTACAATTTTTTGTTTGAAACCATGCTATCTCGTTTAAACAACAGTGTATCTGAAGAAGATTGTGTGACTTTAAAAGAATTTTGCCGGAGATTCACCAGGGCTGCACAGAAACGATATGAATTGTCACATCGGAAATTTGAGAGGTTCCGAACTAATTACGAAAGTTGGCTTGAGGCTGATGTTGATTGGCCGAGTTGCTTAAAAGAAAATATAAAATCAATTACTCAGCATGAGGGAAGCCCTATAGTGCTACTTTCGGAGCCATCATCAAGCGCTACTGCTTCTCTTTTGGAGCCATCTACATCATCAATTGGAACTATGACGAAAAGAAAATTCTCAAATCGTAAACCTTTTGAAGACTTGGCAACAAAGCAGAAAAAGAGGCGAAGTGGAGACCTAACAACGTACAGAGATTCCAGTGAGCTCGTATTTGCAACTATTTCTAAGTTGATAGATGAAGGCCAAAACAACATTGCTTCTGTGATTGAATATATGGTGAAGCACCCAGAATCAGTCGAAAATCTTCGAGATTTAATTACAAAACCAACCAGTAAAGAAACGTTTTCACCCCAAAAAGCACTTGGTTTACTGATATCTCTGAAATTATCAAAGTGGCAATATATAATTTTGCGAGAATCAGCAATTCGAGAAGGCCTTAAGCACTTGTACCCTTCGTATTACCACGTGCAAAAAGAGAAGAATGTGTGCTTTCCACCTGAACCAAAAAAAACAATTACGGTGACAGATTCTTCAGCAAAAATTTCACTGCAAGCATTGCTAGATCTGACAGCAAATAGAATAATTAAATCTTTGCCAGAAAGTATACAAAATAAAGAACTCATTTTAATATCAAAATACGGTTTCGACGGAGCATCCAGTCAAAGCAGATACAAACAGAAGATGGATTCTATACAAGATGACTCTAGTATCTTCATGACTTCGTTATCACCACTGAAAATGACATGTGAAGACATCACAGTTTGGGAGAACCCGAAACCGTGCTCAGCAGCGTATTGTCGTCCAGTACAGTTTACCTTTGTTAAAGAAAGTGAAACAGTGGTGAAGGTAGAAAATGAAAGAGTCAAAGCTGAGATATCAGCTCTCCAACCATCTGATTGTGATAGCAATATGGTGAGTCATAAGCTGATGCTCATCATGGTTGATCCTAAAATAAAAACATACCTTTCTCCTAAAGTAAGATCAAATGCAGTGTGCTACATTTGTATGGCGAAGCCCACGGAGATGAACAACTTGGAAGAAGTTAAAAAGAAATCAACAGAAGATGACTTGATGGAGCTCGGACTTTCTTCACTACATGCGCGCATAAACATGATGGAATGTCTCTTTCATATAGCATATAAATTAGATATTAAGACGTGGTCTGCTAGAGGGGAAAGTGACAAAGCCGCAGTGGATGCAAGAAAGAAAGCTATCCAAGCCAGGTTCAAAACGGAGCTCAACCTATTAATCGATATTGTAAAACAAGGTCATGGCACAACAAAAAGACTGCGGCTATCACTGGACTAGATGAAGATCTGATCCGAAGATTTGCTGTAATTTTGCAAGCCATAACTTCAGGTGAACCCATCAATGTTTCAAAATTTAAAGAATATGCGTACATAACTGCTGAGAAGTATGTTGAATTGTACAACTGGTACTACATGTCAGCAACAGTGCACATGATACTGCTTCATGGGGCCGAAATTATCGCTTTTAACGCAATAGTACCGATTGGAAGTTTATCTGAAGAGGCTTCAGAAGCAAGGAACAAGGACTTCAGAAGTTTCAGAGAACATCACTCACGTAAGAAGAGCAGAGTGAATTCCAATGAAGATATTTTCAGTTTCCTTCTGCTTTCGTCTGATCCGCTTATATCAGCAGAAAGACCAACGATGGATGCAAAGAAAAAGAAACCTTTCTTTGATGAAACATTGGATCTGCTGAATCTTCAAAAACCTGAATTCGAGTTTAGGGATATTGCTCAAATAAACTCTGACTCTGAGTTCGACTCTGAAGATAGTGATTCAGAATAAGCAATATTTTTAATTAATATATTTATTGTTTTATTTAATTTTATAACATAAATTTATATTGTATTCATTTTAATATATTTTTTACCTTCATATTTTTTTTATTTTTATTTTAATGGCATCATTTATTTTTACGATTATTTGTATTGAAAAACTACAAAAATTTAGTTTTTAGGGCATTTCTACAACTTCTGGTCATCTGCCACCAACTAATAATCACAAAATGCATTTTATGTATAATTTTTAAAATTTAAATATTTGACAAGTATTACCAATGTATAATTAAAACCTAGTATAAATTTAAAAGTCAGTAAATAGTTAGTTTATTGTTAAATATTTTACTTAATTAGGGATGTTGAGAGTCGCAAAATAATTACTTTATTAGTTCACCACTTACTTCTTAGTTCACTACTTAGTTGTTCATTAAATTTAAGTCGTTGTGTGTAAATGTTTCTATGATATAAATATAAAGATAATAAGCCGTTTGTATTGGTTTTTAAATAATTTCATTTTCAACAATTAATTTTCGTAAATGACCAGTCTATGTAAATCCATTTTAAGCTTTAATATTAGTTAAAAACAAAAACATAAACAAAAAAATATGGTAATTTTGGAAAAGATTTTTTTTAAAGGCGCTAGTCTGTATACATACATCCATGTTAAGCTTAATATTAGTTTAAAATGAAAAAAAAAAAAACAAAAAAAAAATATTTTAAAGGTTTTTTTTTTTAAAAAGGCGCAAGTTTGGCCTCAACATGGAGTATGTCAAAAAATCCAAAATAATTCACTTATTAATAACCTAAGAGGATATAACGCGCAATTGTGCGATAATGGAGATATCATCATTTATTATGCCGACTCCATACAATGTTTTTAGAAAAAAATTCTGAGTGCGCTGTTTACAATTATAAACCTGAAAGTTCATTATATAAGGCATATAGTAGGTATCCTCAATCGTTTACAAGCAAAAAAAGCGTCACTTAAAAAATATGTATTGAATGTCTATGAAACGCTAATTTCAGCCCACTGTGCAACGCACCGGTTCACACGTCTGCCGTTGCCATGGCCAAATTGGTCGAATTACGCAACGAATTGCTGCCCCATCCACCGTATTCTCCAGATTTGGCCCCTTGTGACTTCTTTCTGTTTCCTAATCTGAAAAAGTCACTCGCCGGGAATAGATATGGATCAAATGAGGAGGTCATCGCGGAGGCCTATTTTGCAGAGTTTGACAAAAACTATTTTTCGGACGGGTTAAAAAAGATGGAGCATCGCTGGGCTAAGTGTATAGAACTAAAAGGAGACTATGTTGCAAAATAAATTGCCACTTTTCCAAAATTTTCGTTTTCTTTTTGTAGGCTAAGTATTTATTGAATGACCCTCGTAAGTCAAAATTACCTGTGTCTGTGGATGTTTTGCCAGAACCTAAGGAGATAGCTGAACTGTTCGCTTCAAATTTCAAGGTCCAACCCCTGTCAGCTTCGCGATGTGCAGAGAAGGTCAACTTTGGTGACATGCGACCAGTTTTTACAGTAAAGGACGTTGCAAAAGCAGTGCGCGGGATGAAACGGGGTGAATCTCCTGGTCACGACGGTCTGAGCATAGATCACCTATGCCGGCAAGACATTGTGGTCCAATCTAAGCGTGTTTTACAATATGTGTGTAAAGCACTTATATTTACCGGACTGTCTCATGAAAACTATAGTTGTGCTGATCGTCAAGAACAGAACAGAAGACTTGGGTTCATTTAGCAATTATAGACCTATCTCCTTAGGAACAATAATAGGAAAAGTATTTGAACGTCTTCTGCAGTCCGAACTGATGTTTGAAACATGTTAGGATTGATGAGGCTTAGTTTGGCTCCGTCCCGGTGTCTCAACGGATTCAGCAATTGTAAGTCTAGCATACAATTGACTATTACGTCAGTCGTGATACGTCTGACGTAATAGTCAATTGCTTCTTGGATCTGAGTCAAGCTTTTGATCTAGTGAGTTATGACATTCTCTGGAGCAAATTGCGCAGCTCAGTTGTATCTGAAAGCATTGTTAGTCAGTTGCGGTACTAGTATGTAGGTCAAACAAACCATGTAAGATGGAGTGACGCGACTTCTAACGCATATAAGTTAGAATGCGGGGTTCGCCAAGGTGGGTAGACCTCCCCAGATCTTTCAACGTTTATGTTAACGACCTTATCGGTGAGCTGAGAAGCACGTGTATCGGGTGCCACATCAATGGTGTGTGCGTCAACAACCTCAGTTATGCTGATGATTTTGTGCTTCTCAGCCCATCGTTTAGCGAAGCTTTCAGTCTGCGAGAATTATGCAAATTCTCACGGACTTCTTCTTCTGTCGAGTGGGTATCGAGTCTATCGACCCGATGAACCCTGGTGTCAGAGTTTTAAAATCGCCTAGTAACACAACTATCAGGCCTCTGACATGGTTTGAGTAACGGCCACTATCAAAGACAGCGACCGGGACCGACAGCTTAACGTGCACTCCGAAGCACGAAATATTTTTTATTTTCGGACAATCAGGTGATTCAGCCTACAATGTCCTAACCAAACTGGGCAAAAATTCACAAAGTGATAAATTCTCAAATATCAACTTTGTGTTTTCCCCCCCGGGAATCGAACCCAGGACCTCCGGATCGGGAGTCCATGGCAGTTAGCCACTAGACCACAGAGGCTGTTAAATTCTCACGGACTGAAGTATAATGTTGCCAAAACAGAAATGGTTCTTTTCAGGGCGGAAAAGGGTCCGGAGATAACACCAACGGTATATTTAAATGGATCAGCAGTTCGGGTTGTAAAAAAGTTCAAGTACCTCGGGCATATTGTCACGGAAAATCAAAAAGACGATCTTGACGTGGAGCGGGAGAGACGGGCATTGTCGGTTTGCAACATGATCGGGCGCCGATTCAACCAGTGCAGTAAGAAGGTAAAGAATACTCTTTTCAGTGCATTTTTCCAGTGTTTTTACACGAGTCAACTGTGGTACCGGTATAAGAGAGTATCCTTTAGTAGCATGAGGGTGCAGTATAATGATGCATATCGCATCCTCATGAAGTTGCCAAGATACTGCAGCGCATCGAGTGTGTTCGCCGAGTCGAGAATGCCCGACTTTTTTGCTATTACTAATAATGCTCGTATTTTCTCTTTCTGGGAACGATTGCGTAGCTCTGATAATAGCATCCTACAATTATTTACATACTATCCATACCTACTTATATAAAAAAATGCGAAAGGATCAGGTCAGATAGAGGATAAAATCCGTCTATCTGTTTGTTTGTTGTTCTTTCACGCCTCAAATTTTGAACGGATTTTGATGAAATGTGGTGCCATGCCATGGTGATAGATGAAACGGACAAAGTCAATTTTTTTTACCGTAGGATAAGATCTCAATTTCTTGGAAATATTTTCACACGGTATTTATGTATAGGACAACACTCGATTGACTATGACCATGACATTATAATGTGCTACGCTATGCCCGATAACATTTCCTCTTAGCTGCATTTCCTTCCTGGCATGCTGGAAATACCAGCTGAGCGATCCGAAGATTTCAGTATATTGCAAACCAGGTGCTGAACTGGCAACCAGTCACTACATCAAAATGCCTAAAAATTAAAATTTATCTTAAATAAAAAATAACCCTCAAAACTATGTCCGACATGGCGGAACGACCTTTGTTTAGGTCTTTCACGCTCTGCATTCCCCATTAGGGATAAAGGAATGATTATATATATGTATGCAGGTATGAGTGACATAGCAACAGGCTAACATCTTCTTCTGTCGAGTGAGTATCGAGTCTATCGACCCGATGAACCCTGGTGTCAGAGTTTTTAAACCGCCTAGTAGCACAACTATCAGGCCTCTGACATGGTTTTGCGTAACGACCACTATCAAAGACAGCGACCGGGACCGACGGCTTAACGTGCCCTCCGAAGCATGAAATCTTTTTCTTTTGCGGACAATCAGGTGATTCAGCCTGCAATGTCCTAACCAAACTGGGGAAAAAATCACAAAGTGATAAATTTTCAAATATCAACTTTGCGTTTCCCCCCTGGGAATCGAACCCAGGACCTCCGGATCAGGAGTCCATGGCATTGCCCACTAGACCACGGAGGCAGCAGCACCTAACCTAACCTAACCAGTAACGCAGAGAAAAACTTTATTTACCTACACGAGCAAATTCATTTAATCGCGGGTGAAAACGCGGGCGGAAAGCTAGTGAGTTTTATAAATAAGATACAATATACCTACATACTTTCATTATTTGTTTTGTTGTCTTTTTTTTTTAAATACAATATTTGAAGGTCACTAAAAGTAAATTCATAACACATAAACGACAACCGCTCGTTGTAGGTATATATTTCATCTGTAGATCGATAATTGTACCAGTGTCATCTATTGGTGAATGGTTGGTACTAACTGTATGTGTTTGAGGTGGGTTTGAGCGTAAGTCGAAAAACTTCATATTTTGACACTCTTGTCGCTAGAGTAACTACTGAAAAAAAAACATTTAATATTTTTTTTTAAATTAGCGCATTGTACGATTTTGGCAAAAATCGTCGGACGCTTTGCTAAATAAATAATAATTATACTCAATAACATAATGTTGATAAAAAAAAACGTAATTAATATTCAGTGGATTTTATATTAAAATAAACTCACTTCTGTACGGTAACATTTTTCACCCTGTAATACATTAAAATGACAAAAATATTTAATCCTAACTTAAAAGTTTTTGGCAGTATTTACGTTATTAATTTGTCTAGGAAGGGTACCTACCTACAAAGATTTTCTTACCTTTCAAGACTCATTAATCTCAAATCACATAAGTAGTATACTAATTAATCACGTAGTACCTATACCTAACCATGATTATTTATAAACATAATCTACAAATTAATTTCAACAATAATATGGTTGTAGCAGTTTTTAATTATCTAAGCCGTGCGTGCATAACTTAAAACGCAGACTGTAATAAAATTGTCATTAGGTATGGTTATCTGTAGTGTTAAGAACCTATTAAACATACAAACGATTAAGAAAAGATACATGTAATGCCCTATAAATCTAAATAAACCTAAATATAAATATAAAACGGTGGGAAACTAACGCTAAGTTTATAATCTGATGATTTGTGCTGCGAATGCGAGGACGACGAGCACGACGCTTGCGCCGATGCCGCTGCCGCTGCTGAAGCAACCGAACTCCTCGATTTGAACCTGGTACCTTATATCGTACGGGAATCTGCAATGGTTGTCTGTGGAACAAGGTACGGAATTTGAAGTTGCTTTACGTAGTGTAAACTTTGATAACGATTCATAGGTAGCAAATTTGTAGGTACAGAGAAATATTATGTTGTTTTAGGATATAATAGGGATTCTCGCATTTCTTTTTCCAGGCATCTTATTTATTTTCAAGGTCCAAGGTGATCACTTGGTCAGTTTCTCTTTTGGCGCGGTCCTAACAACTATCTGCCAAGCCAAACCACTGCGTTCACCAACTCGTCTTCATGGTATTGAAGAGACTAATGAATTAATCGTGAGGATTAGTCAGAGTTGGCTTGTGAACACATGAAAATATATTAGAAAATTCTTACCAGTACAAACAGCTGTTGTAGCACCATCAGTGGTTGCAGACGATTGGACGGAGATATACAACAACGGGCAGGAGTTGATGGTCCATGATGATGCGCAAGCATTCTGTAGACTGATCTCCACGTTGCCAGTGCCAGCTAGCGATTGGCACAAAATATCATTTTCACCTGCACCCGTTAAGTTTTGACTGGAAAAGATGCAAGAAGCGTATAAAAACATGAGTTTCAAGATTCCACCCGAACATACATTGCAAGTTAAATAAAAGTTTTTAAAAAACAGGAGTATTTTACTACTTATACAGAGAAAAAAGTAACAGATAGGCACGGTACCTACCCGGGCTGAGCAAATATACGAGAATGACAGACAACGAGGCTGCCACTTCCAGAACTTGCTCGGATGATTCGAACTCGTCTGTTGTCGTTGTTAACGTAGAAGTAGTTGGGACTAATTGCGTAGAAGTTGACGTATCCAGGCTCTACAAAGTCTTCGAACTGGCGTGTTCCGGATGAAGTGCCATCGGTATTGAAAGTTGAGCCGCAGAGGGGATTGACGATTCGCCTTCCGACTGTCAAAGAAACATGGTCAAAGCAAATAGTTATAGTCATGTTAATATGACGCAGAACAATAGTAGTTGAAAAACATAGCCTGAGCTATGGTTTTCTATCAATCCCCACGTATTGCTTACCTTGACGAATTCTGTTACGAACAGTACTCATGATCACATCCACGTTGGTGCCTTGTGTGTTAGGGGCGACGGTCATGATATCATTGTGCATGTCTCGCACTAGGGTCCATAGAGTATCGAATTGGTTCGATGATGTAGCGAAAAGAACCCTTAGATCTGGAAAAAGGCAAGACATTCGTTTGTGAGTAACTTTTTTTTATTATGAAACGCTCTTCGCAACAACCAGGTTTATGATAAAGACTCTTACCAGGAACTGTTTCATTTAGAATCCTAGCTTCTTCCCTGACTCGATCGTTAACATTCAAGTTTCCACCATTAAGCATGAACAGAAGTACTGTTGAGTTTCCACCCACATAATTTCTAGCCCTTTCGTTCTCTAGTTGGGTTTGCATCATAGTCCGAATATTTGTGTATGTGGTTTCCAAGTTGACTGACATTAACACTGTAAAATAAATTGCACATTTTTTTTATTAATACTGTCTATATATATTCGAAGCTTTTTCCGTGCTTCAGAAGGCACGTTAAGCCGTTGGTCCCGGTTAATATCATTTATACCGTAGATATTAGTCATAAAGCCATATCAGAGGCCAGTGCTAAGCATCGGCGGCTTGAAAACTCTGACCTAACCCCTAGGATTGGGTCTAGTTTCCCTTCTGGGTTGCGGAGGTCAGATGGCAGTCGCTCTGTGTAAAAACCAGTACCCTCGTTCAATCCCCTAGATTAGGAAGCCAACCCCGTGGGATACGGGATAAGGCTAGGGAGATGCTTCAAAACTTAAATTAAGATTTAGATCTTTTGCACCTACTGGCTTGATGCCGAGCTAAAGTGTATTCCATGTGGAAGTTCGCCAAAGACCAGGTCGTGTTCACAACGATGCTTCCATCAGCAGCACTCAGAAGAGTCACACTGGATCCGAACTTGTTTACTTCAATTTGATCCAAGAGGTAGGAAATGGCGGGATAGACAGCCAAATACTGCCAGGACGCATCCAAGACGATGTAGAGATTAGTTTTCGAACGGGAATTTATATCAGCCGCTATAGTTGTCAAACAGGTCATGTCGTGCAAGTTGCTTGCTGAAATAATCATAAATATTATATAGTTTATATCAAAGTTTCTCATGCTTTTATTTATATAATTTAAATATATTTTAATCCAATTTCATCTACTTTCTTGTAGTTGTTTCTAAATTATACCCTTTCTCATTGGACGTACTCTGCCGATTCTTAATTCCAACTGTTTACCAGCACTTCGCCATCATTTATTTAAGTAAGTATTCAGGTAGAATTGAACTTACTCATATAATTCTGGAAGCTCTGTACAGCACTAGTGACCAGCTGATTTAGTCCTCCAGTGATGGTTCCTCTTAAAGGCATATTTGTATCAAGTGCTGCAGCGAAGGCATACGTTTCAGCAACTAATGTCGTGTCGGTTATATACTGCTGAGACAAAGCGAGTCGATTACAGGCTCTGAATTGTGAACTAAATACTCCATTCTGAAAAAAAGATACATTATTTTTATTGATAGGGATTTTATTGTAAAACAATTATGTATTATAAGTATATTTGCGCTACTTACTCTGGGAGAATAATACATATCAAGTAACTGAGACAGCTTCAAATTGCTGTAAGTTTGTAAATGAGTATTAACGGTAGAACCTAACAAGAAGCCGTCAACGCCTCCTCTAATCTCAGGGTCTGTCATCTCTATATTAACACGGTTATGTAGCATCCAGAATCTCCTGGCTTCTGTGCTGTTCCAACCCCCAGCTGCTCCAGTAGATATAGAACTGCTGCCTCTTTCTGTTCCCTGGATGAGAACAGCTTCCGCCAAATCACCTGTGATGAAACAAATTGTATTCCTATCATATATCTATCTATCTTATTTACGTGTTCCGTTGTGTATAATTAAGTATGAGTTAGATACCTGACAGGGTTGCCGGGTAGAGCGAAGTAATATACTGCTGAACGTCATTGTAATTTATTGCTGTACCCTTTGCCAGCTCCATGACTGGCACTTGCTGAGTTTGCGCACCACTAGCTATACCAGCGATCACAGTTCCAGCAGAAATAGCTCCCCAGTTCGAGGAAACTACTCCAGTCATAAGTGGACACTGACTTTCTCCTGCCAATTGACGTTCCGATCTGGAAGTACCAAATCCTCTCACTTCTACATCGTCTTTAGGGTTGTACTGTTTCATTCTTATTTGACCATTCTTGTTAGCGCTCTTTCTGTAATCAAATCACAAAACAAAAAAATGACAGATTGCTTTTTTCGTTTATCAAGTCAAAGTTATTTGATGAGTTAGTACTTACAAAGCAGCATCGTCCATAATTTCGACATCATCGTCGATAGTTCGAGTGTCTCTTATTGTCCTCATGGCTCGGTACTGTTGCATCTGGTTACAGTTCTGTTCATCTCCTCTTACCCTCGCATCCACTGTCGTTGACAGCATGTGATGGAGTGCACACTTTTGAATAACAATAAATGAATAGTTAGTTTCAAGTTATTTTGTAGAAAAAAAAAACAATTTACATAAATAAATAGCTACCTTCAGTACAGCTGGAATCGTATCATTTGCCAATGGGTTTTGGTTGTTGGGTATTATCCTGGTGAGGAGCAATCTATGCCGAAAGAAGGAATGGAAGGTAGGAGCATAGGGCAATACATTAACTGATACTACGCCTTGGGAGTCTGTTGGATGAAACTCGATACCATCTTGTCTGTACCTGAAAACACAATATAATTTTGTATTTTAAGTCTTGTCTAGTTGTCTAGATATAATGTCTCACTGCTGCGTAAAGGCTTCCTTGCTGTCCATGAATCTCTATTGTTTCTTCCAGTCAGTTATTGATGAAGGCATCGCACTCGTAACGTCGTAGCCATCTTTTGTTTCTAGGCATCCACTTGGTGGTACTTTTGACATACTGAATTCTTAAAAATGTTTCTTAGATTTTATCAATTTACTTACGTGTGCAAAAGCAGGACGGCGAGTTGCCTCAAGTCGAAGTTTACGTTAGGATTATCTTCAATCTGCCGTATGATGTCTATGAGCACAGGAATGGTGGTTGGAGGTAGGTTGTTTCTATTAAGTAATGTTCCATTCATGTAGCATTCTCTTAGTTCTGGTGCTACACTGCTTTGAGCTGTTAGTTGCGCGGACGCACTTGATGCGGCCACCAGCAATAAGGCCAGCCAATACATCTTTATCTGAAAATAATAAACATACAAGCAATTTAATTAAATTACGAATTTTATTCCTAGGTTGGTATGTATTAGTCACTTTCAGACATCATATCGATAGTTTAACATACAAAGCGACTGAAAAGCTTTAGCCATCATTGATTAGGTGATCGATAGGGTTACGTTGGGTGTTATAAGTTTACTTATTTCTGTGTTTTGTTATACTCGTATTTGTGACAAAAAAAAATGAGTTGAAGACTACTGGAACTAAGAAGCTTAAGGTGATTCCTAACGGCAAATGGTTGTTTTTGAGATCTTATAATTTATCCTAAACGAATCATTGTAAAATTTTAAATATACATCTAAGAAATTAGTTCATGGCCTGCAATTGCAACGTTTAAAAATATTACTTCCATGCTGGACTGGGAGAGATAGAAAAACATAGAATGTTCCAGCTGCCCTTCCTCCCGGGCATGCTGTTGAAGTCAGCAAAAGGGACTCGAGGGTTACAGAGTATTGTAATTTAGGCGATGGGCTGACAACCTGTCACTATAGCAATACATATTACAATCTAAAATTGCCCTCAATTTTTGTCAGACGTGGCGAAAGCGCCTTTTACGAGGCGTTAAACGCTCTGCCTACCCCGTAAGGGATAAAGGCGTGATTTATGTACGTATGTAAAAAATATTATAGTTCATAAAGTATCTCTATCTGTCTGTAGTTCATAAGAGAGTTTTCATCAGTAAATTTGATATTCCTTCTAAACTATCAGGAGCGTTTTCACGGTTAGTTCGGGAAAATATCCGATGACTATCTAAAATCGAAACATAGTTTTTTTTTTTAATCCGACTCTTATTTTTTATGGAATTAGCTTTTTTGTGCGTTTTTCGCTCATTTTTGACGCGGCCACGGACGTAGCCGCCACGCTGAAGGGCGCGCTGATTTGAACGATATTCTAAGGCACAACGGGCGTTGGTTGCATATCTTGAAATCTACCTGCTCATCTACCGTTGGGATAGTGCACACGTTGCATCATAGGTGCATAAAATAGCTTACAAAAATTATGAATGCACCATGTTGTAATAATTTATTGTAACTAATCAAAATTCCGATAATAGCAGGTAGCAGTCAGATTGGATAAGAATAAATATGACACATTATTTAGTAAGATTATTTTGTTTATCGTTTCAAGGAGCGGTCATAGAATCGCGGCTGTTCTATATATGAAGGAAAGTCTTTGTATACAGATTGTTTTAGTTATTCTATATCCGGTATAATATGATTCGTTTAATGCGTTGTGTCGTCATTCCTTATGTATTGATACTATCATGTACCTTGGTACAATAAACAGTAAATATATTATTCTATAACATGCTTCCTTAGTTCCGTATGCGGTTTAAGTAAGTTTTCCCTGGGTAGAAGATATTTCACACCGCGAGCGGTGGCGCCCTCACTCGTTAAAAAATCATAATTCACAAAATATTATTATTATTTTAGACGGACAGGCAGTTGGAACAACTGATAAATGCCCGCATCCAGCTTTACTTTGTTAACTTTTTATTTTGGTCAATGGTGTGTTTGTCTAGTATGTTTTTGAATATATTGACATTTGGTGCCGAAACCACTTCTTCCGGTAGTTTGTTCCGTCCTTTCACAACTCTATTAGAGAAGAAGTGTCTATGCGGATTGTTGTTGGAGAAGTAAGTTTGTAGTTTGAGGTGGTGTCGTCTCAAGCAAGTATTGTTATCTCGTCGAAGAATCTGTTTATTAAAATCTTCCAAGTCATAGTGTCCATTTAAAATCTTGTAGGTTTCGATTAAATCACCACGTTCTCTACGCTGCTTCAAAGATGTTAGCTTCAGCACTTCAGTCTTTCTGCGTATGATCGTCTTTTCAGCTGTCGTGGAGTTTTAGTAAAACTGCGCTGTGCCTTTTCCAGTAAGTCAATGTCTTTGATGAAGTATGGGCTCCAGATTTGGAATGCATATTCAAGCAATGGTCGTATGCAAGTCTTATAAATGTTGAGCAGCATGTCGGGGGTTAGTACTTCAAAAGCTTTTCTGATTATGTAGATGAAACTCTTCGCTCTTTTGGTAATAGATGTAATATGTGGCTCCTACTTTAAGTCTTTAGATCTAATTACTCCCAAGTCTTTTTGTTCATTAGCTGCGTGAAGTTCGGAACGGAATTTTACGCCAATTGTGGTCGTTTTCAGCAATAATTTCAATAGGAACTGCCCGGTACTATTTGCTCCTCAATTCATTACTTCTGAAAAATCCTTAGGTCTAAATCTAAGGAAGTGACTAAGGAAAGTTATGAAAATTACAATATTTTGTAAGATATGATTTTTAACAAGTGAGGGCGCCACCACTCGCGGTGAGGGCTCTTAAGTAAAATTTCCATCTTTTGAATATGCATCTGACAGCGTATCTATGCATCATGTTTCGTTAACAATTAAGTAATACACAGAACAAAACAGCTGCTTTATTTATTGACTAATAATTCAACTTTAAATGGAAAAGTAACACATCTAAGTTAAATACTTATTTATTGACCAATATTGTGTTATTTCCTTCTAGAACACCGCCGAATAGGTATTCCTATACATAGTTAAATTATTTTACCTATTTGTAAACATAATTGGGCACAAATTGAGCCGCACAATAATATTGAATCTTGATACAAAAGTATCATGTAGGCCTATAGGCACTAAATAGATTCAATTCACATAGTAAATTTGTGTGAATATAATAAATCCCTAACACTATGATCAAATGTCCCATAGGTTGGGGTGATTTGAGCCAAAAATCATTTTTCGTAAATGGTGGATTTGCCACTTTGTCTTGTTTTTTTTAAAAAATATATTAGTAAATTAAAATCGTAGCCTAATAATATGGTTTTTCTTTAGTGTTTACAGTAAAACTCTAACTGTCATAGATTATATTTTATATTGTCTTAAGTAAAAAGCGGTTCATGTGTCCCGGACCTCCCCTACTTATTTGGTTAATTTTCTTGAGAAGTCTTAATTATTATTAGCTGTTAGGAATATTTCTAATTCTTAGGCTAGGTATGTCGATCGTTATCATAAGGACAAATGGGTCGTACTACTCATAATACAAATAGGTACCTAATACCTACTGTAGTGTATGTATACCGATTTAGTAGACACTAGACGCGATCATATTTTTATTGTAAGTACGTACCTACTGCACCCATACCATAAACGTTATCAATGAGTAAAGATAAGAGTTTAAAAGCGAATTAGTCAGGGTTACCCAATATTCAGTTATTTTGTTTACATGTGCTACTTTTAAATTAGTATCTATACGTACATATACACGTTGATCGATATTTAAAAACACATAGATACAAAAATTGACCATTTTATCTCTAATGGGGTAGGCAGAACGTTTAAAATTAATTTTAGTATTACTTATTGGAAAAAGATTTTAACAAATATGCAGGGTACATAATATTAGGTAAAGTATTTTTATGTGTAAATTTGTCATTCGAAACCGTGTTTTTGCGAATGCATTTCAGGTTAAGTGGCAAAGTAATACGAATATCTAACTAAGTAGTGCAAGAGCATCTTGACTTGACCAAGTTATGTAGCTATTGGGTTAGGTATGTAGTATTCTACTTAGAATCTGGTTATAGGATCTAGAATACTTCCTTAGTAGACGTACATTTATATCGTCAATATACGATACGATAGTGAGGACGTTCTAATTTAAGTACCTGCTAGCTACATAAATCTCTACAGAGTGATAATGGTTTTGAGGTTAATTGTCCGCCTATTTATAATGCTACTTAGAAACAGACAGTTTTTTTTACCATTTATTTCGCATAGTAATTTTGGCGCGTGTAGAACAAAGAAAATTCTTCAGAAACGTATATCACAATTTTAGCCTAAAGTTCTAAAATGCGTTCGCGTAAATAAAAGATGGTCCAGTTTTTCCTCTACGAATAAGTATATATTTGCATTTGCAAAATTTCTCAGTGTTGTACGTTAATTGATAACTTTTTTATTATCTATTATTATTAACAGCCTGAGGTATCCGACTGTAGGGCAAAAGCCTCCCTCCCCTTCTTCTATTTCTCACTGTCTTGAGCCGCTTCCAACCAGTTTCGGGCGTGCGCCTCTAGCTCGTCTCGCCATCTTTTCCTGGGACGACCTCGTGCCCTTCTCGCGTTAAGAGGTAACCAATGGCGGTTGTACTTATATATGTTCTGTGCCAATGTGTAGTTCTTTTTGCCCAAAATTGATAACTACTTGAGATAATATTGGTTCCAGTCACGTTGTGATCCTCGTTCATATAACAGTATTAAGACGAGGACATGCCCCTGTATGACCCACTTATCTAATCTGCTTAAGACGACATTAATATTAGGTAGTTATTTAAATTATTAATGTCATAACATAATCACAATTGCATTTTAGACACGTGCCTAATACATTTATAGGAAACAATTTAATATAAAGTTAACTGCCTTTTGATTGTTCGTATTAAGTCGTTAAAATACAGTCCATTTAGAAGTGTCACAATGTTATACTCATGTATGCGTCATACTGAAATGTCTAAATGTGTCATTATTAGGAAATAATTTTAGCTTTGAATTTTTAGTTTATCAATCGTTCATACAATCTTCTTCTTCTTAGCGAGTGGATTCTCGAGTCGAACGACCCGATGAACCCTGGTGTCAGAGTTTTGACTCTACACTAACGTATGAGACAGGCACTGCACAATACAATATAGAATGAATCACTCACTTTGTTATCTAAAAAACAGTTTAAACTAAACACTCGCAGTCCTTATGTCACTGCACTTTCCAACACCACAACGTATCATAAGTCCAGAAAACTTTTAAACCGTCGAAAATATCACAGAGGTTTCATGCAGAAGGACACCAAGGCACGCCCAGCACATAGCTAAATACCAACTCATGAAAAATAAAGGGTAACAGGTACATGCCACGATAAGATAATGGAAACAGGTCTAGATAAACTGTAACGGATGATAGCCAGCCAGTACGTTATCTCTCTATATCTCTTTTTGCCTGTGATTACATTCGATACCACCTGATTGCGACTGCTAATAGAAGAGTAAACTCATTTTGAAAAATAGAGTGATTATATTAAATAGGCCATGCTCTACTCGGGAGAGCTCTACAAGTCTATGTAAGAATATGTACAGGCTATGTAAGAACATGTATACTTAGGTAGTTAACTAAGCAAAATTAAAACAGACTACGTATTTTTTTTGTTATCTAGGTAGCCAGAATACTTACACAGAATAGTAGATTTTATGCCGAGTGCATAAAGCAAGTCATTATTATTCGAGATCGTTATATGCCCGAGCCCGCAGGGCGAGGGCAGATGAAGAAGTCGAGGATAAAAATGATTTGTGCACGAGTTATAAACTCTGCTTTTCACTTCGATTGCGAGAAAATAAAACAGTAACATAACATAGGTACTAACATTTATTTAATTAAAATTCAAAGTAAAATTTCACAGCTTCTTTCCCGCTACTTAACTTTTTTTAATTTTTGTGCAATATTTTCGGGCAAAGAATAAAATATATACAGCCTACTCTTAAATTATTTTGGAATATTGTTTTTTTTTGTGATGAATATGTCTTGATATTTAGTTACTTTTTCGTATTATCTTATTATAAACCAAAAATGCAAATAGGGAAGGATATATTATAAATTAGCAAGTTTTATCCGTGCACAATTTATTATGTTTGGCTGCATGGTCTAAATGGTCACTGCCTTAGTATAGATACATTTAAAAAGCTACTTTTTTGCCCTTGTGCATAAAGTTCAACTTTATGTCGCCTAGATTCTGCATAAAGTAGTACTTTTTCGAGCATGAGAAGTGAAAAAATAATAATACTAACTCAACTAATAATAATAACGAGATTAAAAATATATAAAATACTCTTTATTGTAGTTTATGAAAATACGTTACTATAAAAGAATCGACGAGGATGGGATTCGAACCCACGCGTGCAGAGCACATTGGATTAGCAGTCCAACGCCTTAACCACTCGGCCACCTCGTCATATGATCTCACGTCCAAATTATAGGATAACACTACGGACGGGTTCTTAGTTTGAAATAAGAGTGTAAAATGATATAAAAAGTTATATTAAAATTAAAAGATCTGAAATTAAGTAAATAATCTATGTAAAATAGCCCATTCGAACGAAAATTTACCTCGTTTGATGAATCATGCATGATTGTTGCGACATCTAGCGGGAGTCATAGGAATAAGTGTGAGTCTGTTTTGTCATGTTTTATTGACAGTTGTTAAATGTTCATTTAAAAAGATATATTTTTAAGTCCATAAATTACCATCCATCCATTTAATACTAGTTCAATCACAATATTTTATTTTATTTCCGTTCGATGGTAGCGACATCTAGACGAATAACAGCGCACTAGCTCGAATGACAATGTGGTAGGGTTGTGGTGCTGTAGTTGTGTGCCCGCTCTGTCGAATAGAAAGAAGTTCAGGGCATTGCTATTAGATGGCTCTAAATCGTGTTTTTACGGCGGTTTTTATGTGATTTTTATCCCCAGGTAGCTAACTGTAGGTGGTCTTCTCTAAACTATTCGAAGCAAAAGTGTGCTTCACGGTTTTATTAATAAGACCGAGAGACAAGCGATAATGTATAAGGCAAACTGTAACAAAGCAAAATAGAATCACAGAGTTACCGTGAAATAAAACGCATTCGCATGCCAAAATAACAGATAGGGGAGATGCGACGCGTCTCGACCTCCAGGGTCAAGAGGAGTCTCGAGAGGGTCGCGTTGCCTAGCAACGTCTCCCCATTCATAAACCGCTCGAATTGGTTGTGCAAACAGTTGAACGACCGGTAACGCAGTCAGCTGATGCTGCTTCGACTAATTGCTACTCCCGAGGGCTCTTATTAATTCCTGAATGGTAAATTCATTAAAGAACTAGCAAACTCAGGCAAATATTAAGATTTTAACTAACCGTTCTATGAAAAGAACCATTGACGAACGACTTGCAGTTTCACTACATAGTATAAAACAAAGTCGCTTTCTCTGTCCCTATATCCCTATGTATGCCTAGATCTTTAAAACTACGCAACGGATTTTGATGCGGTTTCTTTTAATGAATTGAGTGATTCAAGAGGAAGGTTTATATGTATAAAACATGCATAATATAGTAGAGAAACACTAATGATTTCCGTGCGAAGCCGGGGCGGGTCGCTAGTTATTTTATAAAGTATTAGCAACCCGCCGAAAGAAACCTCATCAAAATCCGTTGCGCAGTTTTAAAGATCTAAGCATACATAGATACAATTTATTCAATACGTTTTTATAATTTTATTCTCACTAATTTAGTTGAATATAATGAATTTTTTTTTTCTTTTTTAGAATGTGATTTTAATTATGGAACAATAAAAGGCTTTTTATTTTTATTTTATTTATTTTATAAGCATACATAGGGATATAGCGACAGAGAAAGCGACTTTGTTATATACTATATAGTGATAAAAAAATTAGCTCTATCTTGGCTTGTTTTTGCCCTAGAGGCCTCTCGGCGAGTGGTGGCGCCCTCACTCGTTAAAAACATAACTCTTAAAATATAGACATTTTCTAAACTTTTCTCTGACACTTCCTAAGATTTAGACCAAAGGATTTTTTAGAAGTAATGAATTAAGAAGCAATAGTATCCTGGAATTACTATCAAACTTTCCACCAAAAGTGGCCGTTGTTAGCAATAATTTCGATAGTTACTGCCCGGTACTATTTGTTTCTCAATATATTACTTTAAAAAAGTTCTTAGGTACAAATCTAAGGAAGTGACAGAGAAAAGTTTTGAAAATGTTTTTATTTTGCGAGTTATGGTTTTTTAACGAGTGAGGGCGCCACAGCTCGCGATGAGGCGTCTTAAACTATTTTAACGGAATTCGCAAGCTTGCCAGTCCACCTGCCAGGCATGGTGTATACAAACAAATACCCTTCAAATGGAGGAGTCCCATGTGCAACTGCCTCCGTGGTCTTGTGGCTAGTGCACTGGTTTCCGATCCGGAGGCCCTGGGATCGATTCCCAGGGGGGAAACACAAAGTTGATATTTGAGAATTTATCACTTTGTGAATTTTTCCCCAATTTGGTTAGGACATTGCAGGCTGAATCACCTGATTGTCCGAAAAGAAAAAGATTTCGTGCTTCGGAGGGCACGTTAAGCCGTCGGTCCCGGTCGCTGTCTTTGATAGTGGTCGTTACTCAAACCATGTCAGAGGCCTTATAGTTGTGCTACTAGGCGGTTTTAAAACTCTAACACCATGGTTCATCGGTTCGATAGACTCGATACCGACTCGACAGAAAAAAAAAGAAGGTACATTTCCTCCCAGGCATGCTGTAAAAACCAGCTAAGGGATCCGAGGGTTTCAGTAAATTGTAATGTGGGCGATGGGCTGACAACCTGTCACTCCGGCAATATACATACAAATCTAGCTTAAATAACCCTCAAAACTTAGTCAGACGTGGCGTAACGTATATGTACGTGTATGTATACATACATACATCGTTACGTTACTCAGTCAAAAATAAAAAATAAAATTAATATTCTGGGGTATAATATGAAGCCGTTGGTAAAGCTATGAAAATCAGGACTTCATAACTAACACATGTGTCGCTATGTACGTCTACGGCGACACAGGCGAGCTTGTGCCCTTGCCGCAGAATATACAACATTGGTGTCATTGTGCCAGCTGCATTTCCTCCCGGACAATGGGCTGGCAATCTGACCTCCGCAAGTCAGAAGGGAAACCAGACCCAATCCTAGATTAGGACAGAGTTTTCAAGCCGCCAATGCTTAGCACTGGCCTCTGACATGGCCGAACGACTAATATCTACGGTGTTAACCGATATTAACCGGGACCAACGGCTTAACGTGCCTTCCGAAGCACGGAGAAAGCGCCGAATAAACGTACAAATGAAATTCGAAAACCGAAAAACAAATTGGTACGTGTTGGGATTCGAACCACGACCTCCCCGCACAGGAGGCAGCGCCTCTATCCGCTACACCATCGGGCTCAATACCTAAGAAACACATACAACAGAAATAAAAAGGAACAAACGTGACAGTACAATATATGCGACCTAAAGCAGCAATTTCTACCAGGCAACCTTGGGGTATAGTATAGAAATTGTACAAGCAGAAAGCAGCATAGTGTATATTACGCGGCACCGCCGTAGCGCGCGCTGTTTTAAACGTTATTATAAGGCATTACGGGCGATGGTTGTATATCATAAAATCTACCTGCTCATCTGCCGTTGAGATACATCTTAAGTGTTGCCCTCTACGAATCGGTAGCAATATATGACTAAAATAAGTTTAAACTTGTAATTTTATGTCAAGTGAAAGAACAGAGAGACGGCAGCCACACCGCGGAATGCTCTTCACTAAAAACTTATTTTAAACCTATCAAAAAATATGTATCCTAGATATATAGTTAGTTAAAGAAGTGATTTCAAAAGACATCTACTAAAGTGTCGTCTAAATCCTTTGAAATTTTCCTATTTCGTCTCATGACAGGTTAGACTTAGTTTAGTTACTCGTATTTTATTGAAATATTTATTTAATACATACATACATACATATAATCACGCCTTCATCCCTAATGGAGTAGGCAGAGCGTAGAAGACCTAAACAAAGGTCGTTACGCCACATCTGACAAAGTTTTGAGGGTTATTTAAGATAGATTGTAGCCGACCCCGTGATATATGGGATAAGGCTAGGGAGAGGATGAATATGTAGGTATATTACTATAGTGACAGGTTGTCAGCCCATCGCCTAAATTGCAATATACTGCAACCCTCGGATCCCTTAGCTGGGTTTTACAGCATGCCCGGGAGGAAATGCAGCTGGCACATTCCATGTTTTTCTTTCGTTCCCAGTCCAGCATGGAAGAACACACAACTTGAGAACACAACTTTACTAAATCTTGGCTAAAATTTATTGCAATGCCTTTCTGCCTTCTCATGATGGAAAATGACAGGTAACGATTTTACTCATAATTTAAGTTTTTGCGCATACGAATGGCCCCCAGTATGTACCAACTCGTTGCTCCCAGACCAGACGCCCAAGTCGCACACTTCTCTAATTCGGTTAAAACGTATTTGCACTCGCTGTCACCAGGTGTCGCCTTTGTTCGCAAACTTAGTTAATGACATTCATTGAGATTTACATAGCTTTGTTGTGATGTTGACTGTTGAAATGTACTTATTGGGCGGTTCCTGGTAGCAGTTAATGAGAGTGATAGTCAATTTGAATGAGACACGTAATAAAAAAAAATCTAGATAAATTTATTTTCCTTTATTAGTTAAATTAGTACACATTATAGTCTAGAATGAAACAAGCAATAAAGATACCTAAATATATGATTTTTATATAATAACCTGAATTAGTACAATAACCAGAATACATTTTAAAAAACTCGATACAAAAGACATCAACGAAAGCCAATTTCGCATTGAAGTCAAAAACTAGTAATCAAGTGCAAATTTTAATTTTACTTAGTAAATTGAAAACTTATATAACCATTTAACTTATATAACCATTAAACTTATATAGATATCATAAAAATTGAATTATATGAGTTAAAATATCTCAACATCCGGCCAATAAAAGAATTCGGATATCAGTTTCGGTTTAAAATCAGGACATGCTTAAAGAATTTGGATTGTAGATTTTGCCCAAAATCCGGATTCACCAAAAGAATGTTGAATTGATTTAACTTCAGCGCGTTAAGGATAAAAATATTGTTTATCGTTCAATGAAATGAAAAACTACAAATAAAACTGCTCAAAAGAATTACCTATTACACTTGAATAAATCAAAATCCGTAGTTGTTCGTAGCCCAAAGCGTTGCGAATTATAAACGACCGAGAAGAACTTAATGAATTGGCAGCCAGATCGACGGCAAATTCGTTCCGTCTGACATTATTAATTATAGTGCAGAAGACTCAGCGGAAAGCAGAAGCAGTCTAGACTACACTAGACTCGCTCCAGACGAGGGCTGTGCGATTAGCAACGTATTTCATTCGGCTCGATTCTAGATACTACTTTAAACTAAAATTAAAATCTATCTGTCACTTTCGAAATAATAAAATCAAAAAAGAACATGCGATTTATACTCTATGGTCTTACACTTTGTCCGCTAGATTTTGACGCGTTTTTGCACGTTTCCCCAGTATTTCTGTCAATTTTATCCGCCATATCATATGGCGGCAGGTAAAAATGACAGATAAACCACCGACTATAAATCATAAACCGGAGAGAATAAATCTCTTGTTTTTTCCAATGTTTTTAGTCTGAAAGTGACAAATACATTTAAATTTTAGTTTTAGCCGGCAAATCTAGAATCGAGCCCATTGGTTAGTGCCACCGACCGTCTTTAGATCACTTCTTGTTGTACTATAGGCACCTATAGGTATAGTCGATTGTATCGATCTACTTTTGAGCGATAAAGGTAAATATATGTATAAAAGAGCTCGCTCATCCTGGCCTGGGAATCTTGTTCCTCGCACGAGATGCGTTGGATATACGAGTACACACGCACGTAGGGGACTCAAATCAATCAATAAGCAGAATATACTCAATCAATGTGGATACGCACAATAATCAATCAACAATCTTCGTTCGAACTGTGTTGTCTGTCATATTACACTCTCTATGTTTATTTATTGAACAAAAAGTGTGGGGTTATTAATGCCAAGATCTATCCACCACAGGAACCCTATCGAGCGTGCAATTAAACTTTTTTTTCGAATGACCAATTAAACTTATAATACATACATACATATAATCACGCCTTTATCCCTAATGGGGTAGGCAGAGCGTAAACGACCCAAACAAAGGTCGTTCCGCCACGTCTGACAAAGTTTTGAGGGTTATTTAAGATAGATTTTTAAGTATATTGCTATAGTGACAGGTTGTCAGCCCATCGCCTAAATTACAATATACTGAAACCCTCGGATCCCTTAGCTGGTTTTTACAGCATGCCCGGGAGGAAATGCAGCTGGCACATTCTATGTTTTTCTCTCGCTCCCAGGCCAGCATGGAAGAAACACATCACATTTACAAGGCCTAATAAGCTGCGGTATAATGGTACTATATCGGCAAGGTCGTATTTCACTATCCAGCAGTCTTTGATAATATTGCAAGATCTTTTAGATTTTCAACCCGATTGTGCATAGCCTGTGTAAAATTTAGGTAGCATTATCATTCTTTTCTCACGCTACTGTCCCGCGCTCCTTAGCGTAATCAAGCTCACTCCAGCAGAATCTGCTTTTAGTGTGAGAATGGCCTTAGGGTAGTACTAATCTATGGAATTCAGAAGCCCAATGGTCCATCGTTCATTTTAGAAACAAATCTTATTGAAATATAATTTTGGACCTACTATGGCTACTTACTGTTACCAATTTCAATAGTGCTATCCAACTTATAATAATAATTTAAAATTAATTATATTGATATATGTATTATTCCTGTTTATTACTAATACTTTTTTTATATTGTATATAGCATACCCCAAAGATTGGATTTTGATCTTTGATCACACTTTACGAAAATAACGATACACACGATCCGCAAATTTTATTTCAGTCGCAATAGACAAAAGGGGATTCAGAGCGTAGAGTCAGCGTTTTGTTATCCAATTTAGTGGCAGATCGTGAAAACGACATGTGTCGACTGGCATCATCCTGATTCTTATGTATAGATCGATAGATACGTCGGACTTAGTGCAGCAACACACAAGCGAGCTAATGGAGTGATTAAGAGTGTACATGGTTTAGATAATGTGATTTATAAATGTTCATGTAATTTAATTTACTGGTCCAATCTTGCAATGAAAACCTATGTTATTCCTCTGTTCGTAGCCGCAATTTACAGTTGTCGGAGATGTTGTTTACTGCTTGATAGTCCTCATGATCGGAACATACCCACCGATGCTTTTTAATATGTAAGTTTTTATAAATTTAGTTTACTCGACTTTTTTCTTTAATTAAAACTAAAAGTGCAAACGGATTGAAGGACCTGGTCCATCATAGTACAGGGGATCCTAGTTTGAGGACCAGGAACCATAGATATATTTGTTAAGTATTAATTTAAGCCTAGCTATAACACGCAAATGTACAAGTTGTTACAAATAAATAGACTTTTGTTTTTTTTTTTGTTTGTTAATTTATTTTTATACTCTTTTCAATTTGCATGCTATTTGTAATGGCTACACAGGAGGACTTATATTTTTATAGATAACTGACCAATAACTGACCATCTTTTTATGTACCTTGTTTAATGGTGAATAAACGATTATCTTATCTTATCTAACTGCGCGTATGGTTGCGCTCATCACGCTGTCAATGCTTTTTGCATTGCGTACAACACACATGCGTCACCCTACGCACTCCGCGCGCGTAGCGATGAAATCTACGTCAACGCATCCATCTGCCAGTACGCGTAAGGTGACGCATGTGTGTTGGAGGCAATGCAAAAAGCATAGACAGCGTGTTGAGCGCAACCTTACGCGCAGTAAGTGACGCCTGTGTGTGTGTGTGCACTTATAGAACCAAAACGTATACTATGCGTACATGACCATTTTCAAGAATACGTTATTTTTTTAACCTTATGAATACACGATGAATTTTCAGTGATTAAGAGGAGTGTCAAGAGATACAACTTAAAAAGAAAGCGCTAACAATACCCACCGCATTGCGAATTTCAGATGCCAATAAATTTTATGGTAAGTAATATTTCTTAAAAATAAAAACAGATACAAACCTAAACTGGTTTTTATGTACATCTACATCATTTTCAAAAAATATAGGAATCGGACTATGTTTACGGGGTGGGAACCGTTATCGCTTTTTGTATGGAAATCAACTTGGCACTTCCCTTAACTATAAATCTTAAGCACATAGGTAGGTTGTTCTTAGTCCTTGAAACTTTTTATTCTTCCTATAGAATTAAAGGTACAAAGGTACTTTTCATCCAGATAAAACAGATAGTATTTCCAACGAAACCTTCAATTTAATTAAATTGGTGTTAAGAGTGTAATTCGCAGAAGCATGCTTTCAGAATAACGTTTCACTCCGCTCCACTGCGCCGACGATATGGGATCTGTTGTTGAAGTAAAAGCCATCCACATACATCGCTGCGTTGAATTCAATTTATTTCCTCAGATTGTGTACATGTGGGGTTACATTTATCTGTCTGCAGTATCTGTGAAATATGTATTGAATAAGTTGCACATCTACACGGTAATATAACGATTTTTGCTTCTGAAATATAAATTAGTAAGACAGTACGTAAAATGTCGTCATTTTGTATGGAAAAAAAAAATCCCTTCCCGAAATAATTTTCTGCTAAAAGTTGATCAGTTTCGTTGGCTGAACAACCCCCTCAGTTAGCGGGAAGTTGGTCCCTACACCCGGTATAATACAAGGAAATGCTATTCAGTATCATGAATTTCAGTTTCAATAACAGCAGTAGTAGTTTCGTAGCAGACTCAGACAGACAGTGCACCGAACTGAGTTTTTCCTGGGAATTGATTGAATATTCAATTACGTCAAATGGAACGCTTTTCCACGGTGATGACGAATTCGTATTTCTAACAACCACCTGAACCAGCACAATACTTACTGGAAACAGGTCTGGAAAAAGCTTCCATGAAATACTCTGAATTGGAATTCTAAAATCAGGTTTACGATGACTTCATTTTCAAATCAAATTTTAATTTAAAAAGTACTTAAAATTAAATTTCAAAATAAACCTTCCAATTGAAGTTAAGTTAGCTGGAGTTAAAGCTAAGAGCGGCGAGGAGGTTCAGATTGAAGAAAGCATAGAATTACGTTCTTATCCACAAATACTAAGGGCCTTTTTTGTAATCAGCTCTCATGAGTGACAGCGAGTTTATGTTCGTATCAGAAAAGTCAATTCAGTACAAACTGGCCTTTCAAATCCATACTTGATACTCTCAAGTTTGATATCGCTTCATGAATACGAGCCTAAAAGCCAAACCTTCCTCCTGAACTATTCACGTTGCGAAGCTCCTACAAATTAGATAATATAAATAATTCAGCTCCAGCGATCCAGCTTCCTAATATTTTCATTTATCCGGTCTCCCCAGAATCATTCTGTTAATTAAAAGCATCGTAACTGCAACTTGCCCCTAACCCTCGGTCACGTCGGTAATGTTCTCCCTCTTCTCTGAGTACAGTCAAATACTGCAAATCTCTACAGGGTATATTGTTAAATCTCACGACTGCTCGACTGCCGCTTTGTCATACTTGTGCGTGAAAATGTATATACATGCATATTGCCTTAGTGTGCGTGACATCGGCATAGGGCAGGTTTCCCGGTTTTGGCCAATTTCATTTTTGGCAACATAATATTTTAGTTAATTTGCAAAATGTTTAACTGTTAAAGTAGACGTTTTATAGAATTTATGAACTAGTACATTTGTACGAATTGAATTTATAAAGTCTTGCGCTTATAGAAATATTTATACAATAATTTGGAAACAAAGTGGCCGAAAAAGATACACTGGCCTGGTTTACTAGGAAACCTGTAATTACGTACACAAGGGCGTGATTCCGTACGCAAAACCTTAAGTATGGCTAAGCGGCAGTCGTATGATAAAACAACTATACTTATAACATACATACATACATATAATCACGCCTATATCCCTAATGGGGTAGGCAGAGCGTAAACAACCTAAACAAAGTTTGTTCCACCACGTCTGACAAAGTTTTAAGGGTTATTTAAGATAGATTTGTAGGTATATTGCTGTAGTGACAGGTTGTCAGCCCATCGCCTAAATTACAATATACTGAAACCATTGGATCCCTTAGCTTGTTTTTATAGCATGCCCGGGATGAAATGCAGCTGGCACATTCTATACTTATAACCTTAATCATATATCTTGCAGCACAGAATAATAAATAGTGCTATCGCTTCGTAGAGCGCACAACTTATCTAAATCTTGACTAAAATGATTGCCATCTCTTTCTGTTCTCTCATGATAGAGAATGACAGGTATAGATAGAATTATATTAGTTAAGGGGCTTCCCTGGGCTAAGTGGCGCCCTCATCAGTCAAAAAATCATAATTAACTGAAAACAAAATCAATCGAAAATCCGGTAGATCAGATTGAGGTTAAAGCAATAAAGGCCATTTGGAACCTCATAAAGTTGCAACTTATAGATCGTTGCAGTTACAGATAGGAAATTTGCGAAAAACGGCCACTTTTAGCACTTTTACTATCTGTAACTGAAGTGAACACTGAATTATTAATTTATAATGCTTAAAAAAACTTCAGTACCCATACTTTAATCTGATCTACCGGATTTTCGATTAATTGCGTTTTCGGTGAGCAATGATTTTTTTACTGATGAGGGCGCTGGGGTGCACCGGGGATCCCCTTAAGTCGTGATTTTTGAAACTACGAATTCCTACCAGTACCTACAGCTCAATTTAGATGACATGTTTCTGTGTGTCGTTCTGTAGGCATAGGCAGTTTGATTGAGCGCCAATGATGTTTGGTACAGATTTATTATTCGTCGTAAACATATCATACAATGTGATACTATATGAACAGGAAAAGGTCTACATTGATGAAGAAAAATGTGTATTAAGGAAAATGAAATGAAATGGGAATATTGGGAAATATACCAGCTTGATCTATTAATATCAAAGTAACTGTCGTAACTAAAAAAGTAGGTAAGCAAAGTATACACAATAAATTTAAATTTATCGATAAAACACAGGTGCTCGGATCATCCTACGGCATTATCCTTGACTAAGTACCCATCAATTCTTAACAAGATTTTCTTTCCTTCATTATCCAAAACCTTTTCTTGGACCGTAAAACCAAACGGCTAACTTATCCTTAGAGTCGCATAATATCCCCTATTCGAGGAAGACGTAAAAACGCGGACTCAGTGCGATTATACACGTTCCAAAATAAATATGAGCCCCAATTTAATGTACATTACTGTTGCATCAGTATTGCTTGAAATAACTACTAGAGAAAAGCAGCAATGTATGCTGAATTAGTCTCTGCATTTAGGAAGGTTTAAAACACAGGATTAACTTGCAAACTTGCGGATTGGCGACAGAGACATAAGTAGGACTTCGAAGCTTCGGACTCAATGAATTTTATGGGATTACCGTTACGGCTTCTTATTTTAATCGATTGAATGTCCTGTTTTACTGGGTTGGTTAAGTTAACTTTTCCGTAGCGAATGTGATTTAATACTGACACGAAATTTGCCATCGAAAAATATCAATCTAAAGAAATAACTTCGATAGGTAAAAATAAAAACCTAAAAACGCAAGATGCCGTATATGGTTGAGAACACAAAACTATCATAAATAAGGAATAGATATTTTTCCATGCTGGGCTGGGAGCGAGAGAAAAACATAAAATGTTCCTCCTGGGCATGCTGTAAAAACCAGCTAAGGGCTCCGAGGTTTTCGGTATAATACAATTTAGGCGATGGGCTGACAATCTATCACTTTATTTTGCTGTAGTGACAGTTTGTCAACCTATCGTCCACCTACAAATCTATCTTCGGAACGACCTATGTTTAGGTCGTTTATACTCTGCCTAACCCATTAGAGATAAAGGCGTGATTATATGTATGTGGATTATATGTGATATTCTAGATAAGATAGATCTAGATAAATAAATTTTTAAAACGAATATGACTCCTATTTAAGTGTCATGTAGTCTGCACGTTCTTTGATGTTATTACGTGAAAAGTGTTCTTTGATCAATGGAGGAGTTTTCTATTATGCCCCGCGTCTGGCTGTCGGATTATCCTCTCCCACCAAATGGATTTTTCTCCTCACCTTGCGTGATGGAAATAATTTCATCTTGCAAACAATCGCTTTAATACCGCACTGTTTCTACTCGCCTCTTTAATGGATTAGAATTTTATTGAACGCGGAAAAACAAGTTTTCCTCGTTGCGGTTCGAATTTATTTTATATTATCCTATTTATCGTACTACTTACTTCCATGCTGGACTGGGAGGGAGACAAAAACATAGAATGTGCCAGCTGCATTTCCTACTGGCATGCTGTAAAAAACAGCTAAGGGATCCGAGGGTTTCTGTATATTGCAATTTAGGCGATAGGTTGACAACCTGTCACTACAGCAATATACCTGCAAATCTATGTTAAATAACCCTCAAAACTTCGTTAGACGTGGCGGAACGACCTTTGTTTAGATCGTTTACGCTCTGCCTACCCCATTAGAGATAAAGGCGTGATTATATGTATGTGGATTATATGCGATATTCTGAATCTGACTCCTATTTAAGTGTCACGTAGTCTGCACGTTCTTTGATGTTATTACGTGAAAAGTGTTCTTAGATCAATGGAGGGGTTTACTTTTATGCCCTGTCTGGCTGTCGGATTATCCTCTCCCACCAAATGGATTTTTCTCCTCACCTTGCGAGATAGACATAATGTCATCTTGCAAACAATCGCTTTAATACCGCACTGTTTCTACTCGCCTCTTTAATGGATTAGAATTTTATTGAACGCGGAGAAACAAGTTTTCCTCGTTGCGGTTCGAATCTATTTTATTTTATCCTATTTATCGTACTACTTACTTCCATGCTGGACTGGGAGGGAGAGAAAAACATAGAATGTGGCAGCTGCATTTCCTGGGCATGCTGTAAAAACCAGCGAAGGGATCCGAGGGTTTCTGTATATTGCAATTTAGGCGGTAGGCCGACAACTTGTCACTACAGCAATATACCTCATATCTATATTAATTAACCCTCATAAGTTTGTCACACGAGTCGGAACGCCCTTTATTTATGTCGTTTACGCTCTGCCTACCCCATTTGAGATAAAGGCGTGATTATATGTATTCGCATTATATGTGATATTCTAGATAAGATAGATAAGTTCTAAAAACGATTTTAACTCCTATTTAAGCGTCATGTAGTCTGCACGTAGTTTGATGTTATTACGTGAAAAGTGTTCTTTGATCAATGGAGGAGTTTTCTATTATGCCCCGCGTCTGGCTGTCGGATTATCCTCTCCCACTAAATGGATTTTTCTCCTCACCTTGCGAGATATAAATAATTTCATCTTGCAAACAATCGCTTTAATACCGGACTGTTTCTACTTGCCTCTTTATTGGATTAGTATTTTATTGAACGCGGAAAAACAAGTTTTCCTCGTTGTGGTTCGAATTTATTTAATTTTATCTCTTACTTCGATGCTGGACTGGGAGGGAGAGAAAAACATAGAATGTGCCAGTTGCATTTCCCCCTGGGCATGCAAAAACCATCTAAGGGACCCGAGGGTTTCTGTATATTGCAATTTAGGCGATAGGCTGACAACCTGTCACTACAGCATTATACCTACAAATCTATGTTATATAACCCTCAAAACTTTGTTAGACGTGGCGGAACGACCTTTGTTTAGGTCGTTTACGCTCTGCCTTCTCCATTAGAGATAAAGGCATGATTATATGTATGTGAATTATATGTGATATTCTAGATAAGGTAGATCTAGATAGATAAGTTCTAAAAACGAATCGGACTCCTATTTAAGTGTCATGTAGTCTGCACGTTCTTTGATGTTATTACGTGAAAAGTGTTCTTTGATCAATGGAGGCGTTTTCTATTATGCCCCGCGTCTGGCTGTCGGATTATCCTCTCCCACCAAATGGATTTATCTCCTCACCTTGCGAGATAGAAATAATTTCATCTTGCAAACAATCGCTTTAATACGGCACTGTTTCTACTCGCCTCTTTATTGGATTAGTATTTTATTGAACGCGGAAAAACAAGTTTTCCTCGTTGCGGTTCGAATCTATTTTATTTTATCCTATTTATAGTTCTTCTTAATTCCATGCTGGACTGGGAGGGAGAGAAAAACATAGAATGTGCCAGCTGCATTTCCTACTGAGCATGCTGTAAAAACCAACTAAGGGATCCGAGGGTTTCTGTATATTGCAATTTAGGCGATAGGCTGACACTCTGTCACTCAAGCAATATACCTCAAATCTATCTAAATTAACCCTCATAAGTTGGTCAGACGAGTCGGAACGAACTTTATTTAGGTCGTTTACGATCTGCCTACCCCATTAGGGATAAAGGCATGATTATTTATATGTATGAATTTATCGTACAAAGTTGTACGTACGGTGAAGGATGGAACTGATCGTTTTTGTAACAGGGATCCGTTTCTGTAGTGTCTAGTGTCGTACTAAATGTGTGAGATTATTTTTTAGCTGATAAGAAGGTAAAAAGATTACGTTTATTTTTGGAGAAAATTAGGGAAACAAAACTACGAATGACATAAACGACACAATAGTCCTCCCGATTTTCGGTGATGACGGCCAATCTCCCAGAGATCGGCAAATTGCGCAGGACTAGTTTTTAGTGCCCAAGTGTTTGCGCTACACACAGGTGGCTCACTCATTATTCCTTCAATCTCCTTCCTTTATTCTATCCTTTATTCTAATGGGACTGATTGACTTACACGACCATAGTCAAATGAGGTGCAGTATCGACTATTTACATGCCCATCCGACAGCATGGATTATTGTAAGTAAATAACCGTCCAGCCTTTGGTTTGTACTGTAGGTACCTGCTACGTAGAGTACCGCAGATTCAATTACCAGTAGGGCTGATGTAACGTTGTGGACTTGGCACGTAATAGATACTATTGACGAAGCAAGGCATTGAGCTATTCAAATGAAACACGGTAGTATAGTTTCGTGCTTCGGAGGGCACGTTAAGCCGTGGGTCCCGGTCGCTGTCTTTGATAGTGGTCGTTACTCTAACCATGTCAGAGGCCTATTAGCTGTGCTACTAGGTGGTTTGAAAACTCTGATACCAGGGTTCATCGGGTCATTCGATTCGAGAATCGAGTCGCTAAGAAGAAGTTTTTTTTTTTAATAAATATATATAGGCGAGCATTTGTCCGCCATCTAACCTGGTGGAAAGTGACGATGCGGACTATGTTGAAGCATACTCACCTATGTAGTGCCTATTCACTCTCGCCTTGAAAAGGCCCAGGTTATATTGTTCCGGAAACAGATCCGCCGGCAGGGAGTTCCACTCCTTAGCCGTTAGCATTAAGAATGTGGAAGCGAACCGCTTTAGTTTACAACGCCTGCGAGACCCCGTCCGCCATTAGACCTCGACTTGAAGTGAAGTCGCTCGCAACCATTATGTTTATTATAAACATGCATTTACGTCACGCCTGATATTTGAATTATGAATATTTAAGGGGTGAACAGTGGCACGACTGTGGCGCCATCAGATTTAAATTAATTGTGACTGAAATACAAACATTTTCATTACTATTATACGTTTCGCTAGAATTACAGGTAATACTTAATTTTATAATCGAGAATACAATTATTCACAGTAAGCAAGCATATAAGCTTTGTATTACAAATGTGCTAAAAGTTTAATATGAATTATTAAATTATGGATGATAAAATTGAAAATTTGTTGCATTTCTCGCGAATCATGGAATATTCACGATAATGATATTTCAGGCAAAATTAATTTAAAACTGATGGCGCCACTTCATGTTTAGCGAGTAGTAAGTTTATAGTGGTTGTTTCTGTACATATTGTACTTGTCATAGTCATTGTCAAACATAATCAATTCTTTGACCAAGCTTTGTTTACCTTTATTGTCATAAAAAAATACTTCGAATTATAGGTATAACTTATCATTAAGTACCAATTAAATATACTCAAAATGCACGTATCTTGTTAGTGCATTCCAGGTAAAAGTTTTGAAACTACACTCTGAAAAACATTCATGTACAACTTTGTTGTTAATTTACGAGTGAATACAATGTTCTTTCATGCTGGACTGGGAGCGAGATAATAACATTGAATAAGCCAGCTGGATCTCCTCCCGGGCATTCTGTAAAAACCAGCTAAGGAATCTAAGGGTTTCTGTATATTGTAATTTAGGCGATGGGCTGACAACAGTAATATAAATTTGTCAGACGTGACGGAACGACCTTTGTTTAGATCGTTTACGCTCTGTCTACCCCATTAGGGATAAATGTGTGGTTATATGTATGTATGTATACGACGTAAGTTAGTTCTAGTTGAAATAAAGAACAATATCGACGTTAATGTTAAATGCAGGTCAGTGCTTTGACCCACTTTTCAGTGAATGCTCACGTCAGCGAAAACAGAATAGAAATGGTGCTGGGTAACAATATTAAGTATAGCATTATTAAGCAAAATTAAGTATTAAGTATAGTCTCTTGTTTTACTTCTGGTTAATTATTTGGCTGATAAAAGAAGCCATTCAGATTTCTTTCATGCTGGACTGGGAGAGATAGAAAAACATAGAATGTTCCAGCTGCCCTTCCTCCCGGGCATGCTGTTGAAGTCAGCAAAAGGGACTCGAGGGTTACAGTGTATTGTAATTTAGGCGATGGGCTGACAACCTGTCACTAAAGCAATACATATTACAATCTAAAATTGCCCTCAATTTTGGTCAGACGTGGCGAAAGCGCCTCTTAAGAGGCGTTAAACGCTCTGCCTACCCCGTAAGGGATAAAGGCGTGATTTTATGTATGTATGTATGTAAAAGAAGCCCCCTACTTCTTTTCTTACACAAGATATAAGAGTGAGAAACTGTGCAAATCTTTTATTCATACACGATGTATTTAATACACAGCTCCAGACAGGCTTGCGCCATATGCGTGTTCTAACCGAATTTATTCGTCCTATTTCAACGTGGTTTTATTAAGTTTTACCTCTGTACGGCAACTTACTCTCTTGCTTTGTATTACATATGAGATGCTTCTTCGGCTATCGTCACATATATCAAATGTTGTGTGAGCAATACATACATACATATAATTACGCCATTATCCCTAACGGGTTAGGCAGATCCTAAATGATCTCAACAAAGGTCGTTCCACCACGTCTGGCAAAGTTTTGAGGGTTATTTTCTTAAGATAGATTTGTAGGTATATTGCTGTAGTGACAGGTTGTCAGCCCATCGCCTGAATTGCAATATACAGAAACCCTCAGATCCCTTAGCTGTTTTTTACAGCATACCCGGGAAGAAATGCAGCTGGCACCTTCCATGTTTTTCTCTCGCTCCCAATCCAGCATGGAAGAGATTGTGTCAGCAAACAGGTGTAATTTACTCTGCAAATGCATCGACCTAGTTCTAGCCAGCAAAGCCATCAGCTTGTAACTGTATCAAAATCGTTTCACAGGGCGGAAATGTGAGGCGCACGTGCGAAGGCGGGCGGGCTGCGGCTTTACCATCTCTGTTGATACCAAATCGCGACGGCACAGCTTCTGCATGGAGGTTTTACAAAACTTTATCTTTCAGGAAAGCAATATGAAATATTTAAAAAAAGTAAAGTAAGTACTGCTAGTCGTCATGCGGTAGGTACTCGCAACTTTATAATTATGGCAATTTCTACCATATAGCAAAAACACCAAACAATTGATTTAATATTTATTTTCGTTCAAGCGTCTAAATTGTATTTGTTTATAATAATTAAAAACGAGAAATTTACCGTAATTTTCCATTTTATATAAGTGTCCAATGTAAAGTAAATTTCCCTTTTAATCATTGTAATGTTGATAACCGTGAGACTTTGAAAAAGACTATTGTATTTGTTTAATTCAACAAAAACGATTGAATGAAAGCACAAGGCATTTTTATTAAGACAAATTTATAAGGAAGGAGTCTTTTTCTTTTACAACTTAGCAAATTATGAATTCATCAACCTATCATCTACCAATCAATGGTGGCTAGAGATATTTGTTATAAAATGCATGATTATGTAGCATATATTATGTATTAGTTTATCATATACTGATGTATATTTTATTGAAATATTTATTTAATAGTGTGTAAATATTGTCTAAGTATTATATGTATTATGCACTATCCCGCTTTCTGCTTGTACAATTTCTATACAAAAGTTGCCTGGTAGAAATTGCTGCTTTAGCAATAAAGCCGCCTATATTGTACTGTCACGTTTGTTCCTTTTTATTTCTGTTGTTTGTGTTTCTTTGTACAATAAAGAAATTTGTATTGTATTGTAAATATCTGCATAGTGCTGAACAGCACCATCTCAGAACACTAGACGGTAACCACGTCATTGCATTCCTCACGTAGGCGAGCGAGTATAGGTATATTGCAATTACTGCCGTTTGCGGGCAGAAGCATGCCTATGTCGCAATATTATACACTATAGCATAGTCAGTACAGAATAACAGATATTAAAATCTATTTGTCACTTTCAGACTAAAAACATTGGAAAAGACTGGAGATCTATTCTCTCCGGTTTTATGGTTTTATGCGTTATCTGTCGTTTTTATCCGCCGTCATATAATATGGCAGATGAAATTGTCAGAAATATTGAGGAAACGTGCAAAAGCGCGTCAAAATCTAGCGGAAAAAGTGTAAAACCATAGAGTATAATTCGCCTGTCCTTGTTCATTATTATTTTGAAAGTTACAGATACATATGGTATCTCTCGGTGGTATCTAGAATCGAGCCCATTGCCAAGTAACTATTGCTACTTGTATATGAGACTGTTATTATACAATAATTCATTTCTACACTGGATTGCAAGCAGAAAAATACATCCCTAACACTCGCAAGCAAAGCAATATAGTTTGACTTGCATTACGACGATACACTTAGCGCCAGCGAATTATAGTGTCTATTATTTTCGTCATCATTATAGGAGATTTCCTTACCTACTAAGTACTTGGATTGTGAATTTTCTTCTCTATAAGTATTAAAAAGTGAGAGCCCGATGTAGTGGATAGGGCCGCTGCCTCCTGATCGCTGAGGTCTTGGTTCGAATCCCGCCACGTACCAAGGTGTTTTTCGGTTTTAGAATTTCATATGTACGTTTATTCGGCTCTTTTTCAGTCGAAAGGCACGTTAAGCCGTTGGCCTTGGTTAACGTCGTTTAATACCGTAGATATTAGTCGTTAAGCCATGTCAGATGCCAGTGCTAAGCATTGGCGGCTTAAAAAACTCTGACGTAATCTAGGATTGGATCTGGTTTCCCTTCTGGGTTGCGGAGGTCAGAAGGCAGTCACTCTGTGTAAAAATCAGTACCCTCGTTCAATCCCCTAGATTAGGTAGCCGACATCGTGAGATACGGGATAAGGTAGGTACAACAGTAGCTTTTCAACCTATAAATGGGACTGCAAGAAAAGGTCACTGCACCGTACACAAAAGATAGATACGAAGATTCAATCCATTTATAACCTAAAAGTTCTCGTGAACTTCGAAAGCTCAGGGATCTAGAACATTCGGCTCAGAGCAATGTCCTTTAGAAGACTGTCTGCAAAAGCCCCTCGAAGGTTACGTACTCGTACAATAACCTTATTTTCTTGTAAACAAGTTATTCTGAATATCGTTGCAAAATATATTTAACTGGTTAATTGATGGAGATAAATTGGTATCGGTGCAGTAGTTTCTACAGTTTTTATCTACAGTGTGAAAATTTCAAGTGCTTTTACCATACAACAATAATAAATAAACTTTATTATAGACAACCATTACAAAGGGTAAATAAATAATTCACGTATTACATATTTAAAAAAACATCCAAGACGTCACATCGAGCCAAGATTTCCAAGCAGGGTGGCAGCATTGCCTATCTGAATGGCTAGTTAGGCAGGCTACTGATAAAATCATGCACCTTGAAAACAAAATAATGTAAAGCAATAATTTGATGATATGATAAACAATAAGCATAAAAAATGTGATCTTCAGACATAACAAGGCGTTTTAATTTCTCTCATTTACCATCCAATGATTTTTGTAATTAACCTCCAGTGAAGGTTAAGAAGTCGATCTCTTGCAAAAAACAGAAATAAATATCAAATCAGCAACAAAAGTTAGTTTTAACTTTATCTAAATGAACTTCAAAAGCTAAGAAATCTGGAGCATTCAACTCGAGCGATGTCCTTTAGAAGCCGACTGAGTTTGTCTGCTACGAGGCCGAAGGTTGCGTTCAATAACCTTCTTTTTTTGGAATATGATATTACTTATCATCTTTCATCTGAAATATAAATCTGGTAAAGTTTATGTAGTATTTTGAAGGTATATAACGACTTATACTGTATAAAAACCGTGCAAATTACGGTTTTATAAACGTTTGATATAAGATGAGTTTTACTAGTGACCGATATGTAGCTAGGAATAGAGCTATTATAATTCATGATGATGACAACATATAACTTATCCCTAGTTAGACTCTCAGAAAACGATACTTACCTAAACTAATCATGGACTTATAGCAGAACATACTACCGCTACCACCGCTGTCGTAGATTTCATTTCATTCGTGTTCAGTGCCCTGAAGTTTCTTGTGAGTTACATTTAATTTTGAAATAGCTCTCATTAATTTTCATAACTTTCAACTAGTCCATGCACAGCAAGCTATATTGCTATTAGAAATCCCACCACACAACAGCTAGCTGTAAATTCCACGTTGAGCTTTTTAATTTTTCCAGTTGGCAAATTAATTTACCCCCGAGTTGGCTTGGATTTATTTCACCGTGGCCAGTTTCACTCGGCAATTACTCACTTCGGCGTGCACTTCCCATCTTCACCCGTTGCTTAGTTTGGATCTTTGCCACAAGAGTAAAAGGAGCAGTGTGAAGTCTTCATACTAGTCAACGATTTGCGTCCCACTCATACCTATTTACCCGCGTCGAATGCACGGCACGTCAGAAGGTTTATCTCACGCTCTCATACTTACTCACACTCTCGCACCACTCAGTGCAAAAATAATGAATATTCTCTAATTTTTCTATTTTGTTTTCTTTTTGTAAATTTTTCGGACTAATTCTGGCACATCTATGAAGAGTGGCACATCTAGTGCAAGTAGCCATTAGGGAAATCTTTAATTGTCGCACTATTAAACTAATTGTTTACCTAAACAGATTTTCCTAATTCAGTAATTGTTCACCCATAAAACGCACCAAAAATTCTAAAACGTAGCACTAAACATGTTCACCAACTGATCTAATATTCTTAATCTAGTATTTTAAGTGAAGTAAAGGAAATAAATAGGTGAACAGAACATATTTAGTGAACAATCCAGTATTTTAGGTGAACAAAAGAGAATAAATACGTAAACATATCTAGGTGAACAATCTAGTTTTTTAGGTGAACGTTCAGTTTAATAGGTGAACATAATGTATTAAATAGTGCGACAAATCTGATTTTTTAGGTAAACAAAGTTAGGTGAATGATCTAATATTTTAGGTGAACGAAACGAGATTAAATAGGTGAACATTTAAATATATGACTATTCCTTATAGCTTGGACACAACAATGCAACTTGGACACAACAAAACAAAGAACAGAAGTATTGCCAAAACGTATTACTGCTTATACTGCTCTTAAACATCTAATCCGACCTCTTTGCTCAACTCTTCGCCTCCTCACCCGATGTTTCTAAGTTCAGATATCTTCTCACTTCTTTGCAAAGCGGGATAGGAAACCTTTGTGAAGTTAGTGAGACAATAAATGGGCTACAACTCGCTAAGACCTGAGTTTTTTGAACGCCTCTTGTAGTTGTGGAGGTTAGTTATAAAACTAGAGAACATAAATTTCTTTCTTCATAATTACTACACTTCGTGCTATACTTATGAATATTACGCGATTATAATAAAAAAGCAAAGATGAATCTTTTTTTTTATTCTCTTTCTTTACAAGTCCTCCGACAATCCATTTAACGGTAGGTAAAGTAGTTTCAATAAAGTTCTTACCGGTAGACTACTCGTAGATGCAGCGTCCAATTTCCCGTGTCTACTGTTAATACAGGGTGTAAACAAAGGGTTTATACCAGTGAAGATTTATTGTCGTCCATGCATAAACGTATCAAGAAACCTAGTTAGTATAAGACCCATTCCGTATGTAGTGGATTTGTTACTTCACTATTCATAACTTGAATATTATGAATTATACTCAAATATTTCTATTTAGTATTCATATCATATACTCGTACATATAAAGCCAATAAATAAAGGTTTGAGTATAAAAAAAATACCTATTAACCTTAACTAGGTTACCTAGGTAGTTGATTTAAATAAAGGTTTGCCAATAAAAAGGGTTTGAATATGAAAGCAATTACCTAGATAACCTTTACTAGGTTACATAAGTAGGTAATTGCTTTTATATACAAACCGTCATCTAAAGGCTTTATATACATATAAAGCATTATCATCATCGATAACGTCGTAGATAGGTAAGTTTCGGTTTCGTAGATAGTTTTTTGGTAATGTCTCGAACATACCTATTTCTAGACATAATTGTATAATTTCATGAATATATTAGGCAATATATGAAAAAGTGGAAGACTTATTTAGACATTTACATATATACATATAATCACGCCTGTATCCCTAATAGGGTAGGCAGAGCGCAAACAACCCAAAGAAAGGTCGCTCCGCCACGTTTTGAGGGCTATTCAAGACAGATGTGCAGGACGTGCAGGTACATTGCTGCAGTGATAGATTGTCAGCCCATCGCCTAAATTACATTATACTGAAACTCTCGGATCCATTAGCTGGTTTTTACAGCATGCCTGGGAGGAAATGCAGCTGGCACATTCTATGTTTTTCTCTCGCTCCCAGGCCAGCATGTAAGAAATTTAGACATTTAGGTACTACGAATTCCGTTCCACCCTGTATATTTAGATATTTATAGTAGAAGATGCAGTGCACAGGCCATCTCAGGATATTACTTTATGACTACGGAAAATTTAAATTGGAATCTCTTTACAAAGGAAGTTTGCTCTTGTTTGCAGAAATAACGTTATAGATACATACAAAGACGAAGATAGAAAGGAAAATATTTCACATTATCAAAATGAAATATTACAGCTAGCTTCAAAACATTGCTAGAAATATGGTTGCTTTAAACGAGATATGTTATATTTCTTCATGCTGGACTAGGGGGCAAAAGACAAACATAGAATGTGCCAGCTGCATTTCCTCCCGGGCTAGCTGTCAAAACCAGCTAAGGGATCCCAAGGGTTTCAGTATATTGCAATTCAGGCGATGGGCTGACAACCTGCCACTACAGTAATATACCTACAAATCTATCTTAAATAACCCTCAATACTTTGTCAGACGTGGCAGAATGACCTTTGTTTAGGTCGTTTACGCTCTGCCTAACCCATTAGGGATAAAGGCGTGATTATATGTATGCATTATGCAAGTATGTAATATAGAAATGCGGTAAAAGTAGCTTGTTATACTAACTGTCAACGTAGTAGCTTACTGTATAGCGACGGCTATAGCGAATTCGACGGTATATTGTAATTTAGGAAATGGGCTGACAACCTGTCACTACAGCAATATGCAGTTCTATCTTAATCCTCAAAACTTGTCAGACGTGGCGGAACGACCTTTGTTTGGGTCGTTGACGCTCTGCCTACCCCATTAGGGATACAGGCGTGATAGTATATGTGTATGTATGAAAACCACAAAAAGACTAAGATCGATCGATAATGATCTCCTCGTGCATGCCACTCACTTATGGAGCGAGGCTATCGAGAGACATGGTGAAGCACTTGCCGTGTCTCTGGATATCTCCAAGGCCTTTGACAGGGTCTGGCACGCTAGCCTTACTGGCAAGCTTCCCGTCTACGGGTTACCTGCTGGCCTTTGCAACTGGATTTCGGACTTCTTGAGTGAACGATCCATACAAGTGGTCTTAGAAGGCTGCTCCTCTGGACAACAGGCTATTGATGCCGGAGTTCCTCAAGGTTCTGTCCTGTCTGCAACCTTATTCCTGCTGCATATCAACGACATGTTGACACCCGATACCTTTGGGTACGCTGATGACAGCACGGTTGTTGACAGATATCTGTCCAGTGCAAGGGCCAACAGTTAAACAATCCAGTCTTGTCGGGAGTCCATAGTGGATCGTCTGAACTCATCGCTAAGGGTGATATCCGAGTGGGGCGATGCCAATCTCGTCAAGTTCAACGCATCCAAAACCCAGGCGTGTCTATTCTCGACAAAACGGAGTCTTTTTAACCTGGCTCCAACTTTCCGGGATGTATCCGTACCGATTTCTGACCATCTTGAGCTTCTTGGTATGAGCCTTACGTCCGACTTGAACTTTGGACGTTACATTGAGTCTCTGGCCACAACAGCTGCCAAAAAACTTGGTATCCTCTCGAAGGCGAGGCGATACTTCACACCGGGACAGCTATTGCAGTTGTACACAGCTCAAGTCCGATCGTGTATGGAGTACTGCTGCCACCTTTGGGACGGTTCAGCTAAATACCAGCTGGCTGCCTTAGACTCAATCGAGAAACGTGCTAAGAAGCTCGTTGGAGACTCAGCACTGGTAGAGGCAAAACTACAGAACTTTGAGCACCGTCGCAGAGTGGCGTGCATGTCGGTATTTTACAGCATACATTTCGGGGAGTGCGCGTTAGCACTTCATGACCTTATACCCCCCTCCCCGTTCCATCTCCGGAGCACGAGGCGTGGACAGGAGTTCCACCCTTATGTCGTGGATATACCACAAATTCGCACAAAGCGGTTCGCTTCCACATTCTTAATGCGAACGGCTAAGGAGTGGAACTCCCTGCCGGCGGATCTGTTTCCGGAACAATATAACCTGGGCCTTTTCAAGGCGAGAGTGAATAGGCACTACATAGGTGAGTATGCTTCAACATAGTCCGCATCGTCACTTTCCACCAGTTGAGATGGCGGACAAATGCTCGCCTATATATATAAAAAAAAAAAACAAAGAACCAATGCTTATCTTATCATCTCCCTAGCCTTATCCCGTACTTCTCGGGGTCAGCCACCTAATCTAGGAGATTGAACGAGGGTACAGGCTTTTACATAGAGCGACTGCCATTTGACCTCCGCAACCCAGAAGGGAAACCAGACCCAATCCTAGATTAAGTCAGAGTTTTCAAGCCGCCAATACTTAGCACTGGCTTCTGACATGGCTTAACGACTAATATCTACAGTATTAAACTATATTTACCGGGATCAACGGCTTAACGTGTCTTTTGAAGCATGGAAAAACGTACATATGAAATTCGAAAACCGAAAAACACATTGGTACGTGGTGGGATTCGATCCACGACCTCCCGCTTAGGAGGCAGCAGCGGCCCTATCTACTACACCATCTTGCTCCTACTAGGAAATAAATGCTTATCTTCTTAGCCTCCTTAGCTTTATCCCGTATCTCACGAGGTTGGCTACCTAAACTAGGGGATTGAACGGGGTACTGGTTAAGTGCTTATATTAGGAAATAATGTACCTTTCTAATCAGTATAAACTTTCAATATTATATACTTGAATTTCGTTCGCAAAAACATCAATAAACTAAAAAGCATTGGTAAACAATCATTTCATTTATTAAAATTTACATACATACGTATATTCACGCCTTTATCCATAATGTGGTAGGTAGAGCGTAAAACACTTTAACCAAAGGTCGTTCTGACGAGTTTGACAAAATTTTAAGGGTTATTTAGGATATATTTGTAGGTATATTGCTGTAGTTGCCCATCGCCTAAATTGCAATATACAGCAACCCTCGGATCCCTTAGCTAGTTTTTACAGCATACTCTTGCAGCTGGCACATTCTATGTTTTCCTCACGCTCCCAGTCCAGCATGGAAGAAGAATATATTATAATAAAATAAAATATATTAAAATTTGTAGCAGTTAAATTATATTTTAGATATACGAGTAAATCCAAGAAGATGATAAATTTCCTTTTAAAATGCCTATAGCTAATTTGAAGTTGCTATCTAAATATAAAATATACAATATGCAACTTTCAAGTACATACATCAGTCCAACTCTGGTTTAATATGAAATCGGTGTAAAGAATTAAGAAGAATTGCAGGTGCAGCGAACAGAACCCATTCCAGACTTTTTATTTAGCGGAAGCGATTCATCTCCCTTAATGCGAGAGCTTATGATTGAGACTGTGGCAGGTCCACCAGCTATACCTACATTAAAAACATTAGAATAAAAATATAATCTAGATTCCAGTAAAACAATTTTTTTTAAGACTGGAAAATATACATATAGGGAGGAAATGCATCTGGCACATTCTTTGTTTTTCGCTTTCAGTCTAGCATGGAAGTCATAAAGGGAAAAAATATGCAGATAACAAAAGATTGTTCACTGATAAATAGATATTTTGAATACGTTTTAGAATATTTTTATAACATAGGGGCTGTAGTGATAAAAAGTACATTTGTAACTAAAGTTACATACTAGCTAGATTCATTTGTTTTTGTATAACCTAATCTTGCTGAAGTGATGCACACTTGTGTTGCCACAGCGCTGTTTCCACGTAATTTGCACATTTCCTTAATGCGTCTAACTAGACGTCTTTCAGCTACACAAGTATATCAAAACACAATGCTGCTAATGGATTTTAAAATACTCAGCGATGTAAAATGGTAGCTAGGTAGATCGTTTTTCAACACCGTGCAATGTTGCTACATTTGTTTTGTACTTGAAAGAATAAAATATTGACCGGTGGTTCGAGAGCTGCGACAGTGGCGCCACCAGTTTTAAATTAATACATACATACATATAATCACGCCTTTATCCCTAATGGGGTAGGCAGAGCGTAAAAGACCCAAACAAAGGTCGTTCCGCCACGTCTGACAAAGTTTTGAGGGTTATTTAAGATAGATTTGTAAGTATATTGCTGTAGTGACAGGTTGTCAGCCCATCGCCTGAATTACAATATACTGAAACCCTCGGATCCCTTAGCTGGTTTTTACAGCATGCCCCGGAGGAAATGCAGCTGGCACATTCTATGTTTTTCTCTCGCTCCCAGGCCAGCATGGAAGAAATTTATTTATTTATTTTAAATTAATTGTGCCTGAAATACAAACATTTTCATTAATATCTTACGATTGGCGACAATCGCAACTAATTCTCCATTATGTAATCCATGATATAATAATTCACACTAAGTGTAAAAGCTATGTATTGCACAAGTGCTAAAAGTGGCCAGTGGCAATGAACCAAAACTTGAACCACCTTAAATGAGAGTTTCTATTTTTTAACGCTGTTATTTTAGGCATCGTTGTTTTTTTATGCGTCACGTGCATCGCTATGTTATCGCTATTTCAATAAATTTATTTAAATTATATGATTTATTTTAAATTTTATATATAAAAAAAACAATAATGATAGAGTTGCAAATAGGTAGAGGAAAAGTTTCCCGGGGGAGGCCCATATGTTGCAGCAGACGTCTTCCAACTGAGCCGACGACGATACAGTTGAATTGAAAGGTAAAGTGGAAAATCATGTCCTGGTAAACCTATTATTAGGCAGAGTACGTGCCAAATAACTTGAAATATTGGAATATATTGGGCGTTTTTCCCCTAGATGACACGGCGACGGCACGGCAACGGCACAGCGATGGTGCCGTTACCATGCCGTTGCTCAGTTTTTTTCACAAGACGGCACGGCAACGTCCCGATAACGTCCATCTACTTCCAATCTGAGCTCACAGACACACGTGCATGCTTCGTACGAATACAAAACACATGCAGTTTGGCACGCCGGCGATGGTACTAGTGGGAATCAGTGCCGGCAAGTGGAAAAGCGTTCCATTTAATTTCATAGATTATCTCTTCCACGGTACCGCCCACGGTGCCGTGCCATCGCCGTTGTCGTCGCTGTGCCGTCTAGACGAAAAACGCCTATTTACCTCATACTAGTATTAAAGAAAACCTTAATGTTTGTTAGAGAACCCCTTAGCATCAGAATAAGTAGGTTTGTTTGTCTTTATTCTTAATATTTTACTTTTATATTACGGGAATAAATAACCTGTCTAAAGATAAGTAGGGTGCTGGAAAAAAATATATGCGTGCTGGTGAATATGATGAATTAGTCAGTAGAACGTGACCTCTTTGACCTAGCCCCGATGGTATGGAACGAGCTTTCAGGCCGAAAAAAGAGCACACGCTTTCACAGGTTATTTTCAGAAGCTTTCCAACGCCAGCGCAGACACATTCAGGCTTTATTAAGCTGGTATGAAGTGAAAAGCCTGAAACCGGTCAAGGCTGTTTTCAATGTAGGCTTTGTGACATGAAAGCGCGCTCGAAAGACTACGATACATAACATGAGCTGTGTATGAAGCTCTTGCAGCTTTTCAATAAAGATTTTCGCACGGTTTTTATTTGCGCTAATAAAATGTAGGTATTTTCTTTTTTTATTATTAAAAATGGGTTTGCTCTTGACTCCAGTCTAGGTATAATCATACAACACAACAGATAACAACAAAAGACAAGTACAACATAAGCAGCCTTATTGCTAACGTAGCAATTTACCTAGAGATTTATGATCCTTTTTTAACCAAGTATCTTTTTATATAAAAGCCAACATGTGCGAAGAGTAAACAATTTGCTGCTCAACCAGCGAAGTTCCAGACGTGTAGAGGTAAGCGACCTGGCGCCTTGAAACCGTATAACCCGCCGACTTTGCAGGGCCACCAGGCTGACGACCTGTCAGGACTTCGGCCCCGAAATGAGCTGCAGCCTCCAGCCACCGACCTTCAATAGGCCACGTAACAAAAACGTAACAGATTAGCTTTTGTGAGTGACATCGGGTCACGTGAAAGACGTACATTTGAATGAAGGTATTTAATTTAACTTGAAGTTGAATTACAAATTAACGTAATTCATTTTAATTTAACAGTCAGAAAATGAAGATAAATTATTTAAATAGCTTAATTTATAAATAAACTTCAATTAAGAACCTGTGTGCTAACTACGAATACTTACAAAATGTCGTCAAGTTTTAATCTAGGCATTTAAGGTGTTTAGTAGTTTTTTAATATCATTTTTAATCAATTCTCGGAACTTGATGATTCATGTAACTTTGGCGTAATATAAATTTTATTTCCTCTCGTAAAACATTTTGGTACAGCCTCCAAGGGTAGAGCATACATAAGTATAGTGAACATAAACAAATGGGTACGATTCTACAAGCGATGATTTAAATATCCTGCCTGGAGTGATGTGGGTAGGGCTATGAGATGACAATCTGTTAACACACTAAATAGGACTGATTTTCTATTCAAAGACAATTTTGCCGCTGTCATAAATGATGTCATTAAAAATCAAAAGTATAAAATACACACAAATTTTTGTTTGTTTTCGAAAACAATAAATAATGATGAGCGTAAACTCTATTGTTGTTTTTTTCATAAAGCATTTAATTAATATATAACGCTCTCCGAAAAAGTAGTTTCAAATAAAATGGAAATAAAAAGGGTTGAATAATTAAAAATATCCGTCACTTTAAACTGACTAAGCCCATGCCGAAAACCAACCAGATGTCTAAAAATATCCTGACGTGTCATAAAATATTCTGACCTTTGATAACCCTAAATGTAGGTGAATTAGGGAAATGTATGTTTCGTGTTGTACTGGAAATTGGATCCTAGGGGACGCGGCGCGCCTGTCCGCGGAGAAATGCCTACATTTTATATTTTTCACACGCACATACTAAATTACCTGTCAGACCAATAATTGGTTAAAACACAGGGCAGACATATTTGATTCTATCTGCTAAGCAAACGAACAGGTTAAAACCATGAAGATCTTGTGCAAATATTCTAGAATGTTTGTTTTCAGTTATTAATTTAATGCCTATGAAACGAACTTTTCAGTGATATATTTAACACAATATACAATAAGTTATTGTAAAAACCGTATTGTATACACCATAAATTATATCAAACTGTAAAAAAAATGATTTTAGGAAAAAAAAAACATAAACCTTATACAATCATCGGTCATAGTTATATTGAGTTTGCCTCGAATCGAAAAGAAGAATAGTTATATTATTGAGTTGTCATTGTATGTAACACCTTCACATTAACCAAAATTAGAATACTCAGATTATGACTTTTAAGTACAGCGCACGATCCAGAAAAACCGAATGTGAAAAGGTCATAAAAAAACTCGCTTGTATCCACGCTGAGTTCAATGACCTCTAGGCATTGTTTTCGCGATGCATACGCAGATCGTCGCGTATCGCATAAATAGTCGCTGAGTCGCGTAAACATTTCCCGACTACGCACGCACCCCTAGAGAGGGAAGAGGGTGAAAATAGTCATAAAACACAAAACACAGACATTTTTTCCCTCTCGTAGCGCTCGTCTACGAGGCTGTACTGGCGGCGAGGTGTGCTAGCCTCAGGCCTTTGATAACTCATGAAAAATTCAAGTGCTCGCGACAATATCTCAAGTGCTGCAGGTACTCGTGTTTCCGAACTGAGCCCTATATAATGCTGATGTCTCGCTACGAAGTGCTACGCTTCCGCTACGACGTAGCAAATTCATTATCGTTGTGCAGATGATGTTTTTTAGTAAATTCACATATTTAGTACTTTCGTTTTATTAATGAACCAAAGATTAAATCATTTATCTTTGTTTATTCCGTATATTGATCAGAGTAAGGGAAACTCAATCAATTAGAATCCCCGCTAATTGCATTTCGCTCAGAAGCAAACCAAAGAAATAGAAACAATCCGAACAAACGAATGCAATTGAATGTTTTATTCATCGTAACTATTCGTTACTGCACTAGCATGCACCGCGCCTTCGCATGAAACCGTAAACTGATTTTCATGAATCTCAGCCACCGCTAACCAAGCAGTGAGATGCAAATTTATACATATCCCTAGACGTTTTAATATTCAACCTGAATCGTGTAAGCGAAATTTTGAACTGCAAAAGCGATAACACTTCTAGAGTAGTAACTTCATACTGTATGGGATTATATAAACAATAAAAAAAACCATTTAAGTAGTGGGTTTTCTCATAGGAGTGAAATAGTTCCTACGTAGGTACATTAAATCCGAACTAATCCGACAAGTTCTAAGGGTACGTGAGATAGACTGTATTTGTAGTGACAGATTGTCAGCCGATCGCATTAATTACAATAAACTAAAATCCTCGAATACCGTAGCTGTTTTTTACAGCATGCCCACAAGGGAAACTGGCACATTCTATGTTTTTCTTTCTCTCTCAGTGCAGCATACGCAACGCACTATTTGACTAAACGACTATTTCATTGAGCAAAAAATATAAACTATAGGGCCATGAAAAAAGAGTTTATTCAAAATCTATTTCGTTATTGGGAATGATAATTCCCAGTAAATACTTGGCAGAAACTGCACGGAATATTTTATCTATTTCCAAGCTGAATTAAATCTCTATGCACAACCGCACTAATTGGTCCAGCATTTAAAAAGCTGGTTATTCAATTTCCTGTTTCACATTGTTTGACGTTAGGAAACATACATACATATAATCACGCATTGATTCCTAATGGGCTAGGCAGAGCGTAAACTACCTAAACAAAGGTCGTTTTGCCACGTCTGACAAAGTTTCGAGGGATAATGGTAGTAACAGGTATATTGCTGTAGTACCAGGTTGTCACCCTATCGCCTAAATTGCAATGTACTGAAAACCTCCCTTAGCTGGATACAGCATCCCTTAGCTGGTTCTGACAGCATGCCCGGGAGGAAATGCAGCTGACACATTCTGTTTTTTTCTATCATGGAAAAATATATTTCGTTGTTAAAGTAGAGCTGTATGAAGTAGTACCTAGCTTGCAATATCTTGAATAGAAAAAAAAAAAATAAGAAGAATAGAAATTACTGCCCATAGTCATTAGAAGGAGTAAATTGAAACATCTGATAAAATCATAGAAAAGAAAAGATCTATAATGTGCTGAAGCGATTCGTGCAAGTCTGGTATGTCCACAAGTTTATACGTTCTGTGCTCGTTAAGCACCTTCCAGCTCCCTGGTTTAGTGATGAGATGCGTGATTAATGGCTAAAAAGACTCGTACAAAAACCAGGTACAAAAACGATCTATCAGACAAAAATAGGGACAAATTTCGGCAAATTAGAAATCGCTACAATACAAAGATACGGGACATACAGCGACGCCATATTCATAAATCTGTTGAGAATGGTGATCCAGCTAAAGTCTGGCCCTTCCTCAACAAACTTGGAGTTGGCAAATCGCGTACTTATGTTTCTGATAGTAATATTAATATTAACTCTCTAAACAATCACCTTTTCTTTTTCTGCTGGTATAGACAGCTTCATTAAACTTAATACTTTAAATCATCTAAATTCTTTGCCAATTCCAACTTTTCCAGCTTTTATCTTTCGCACAATCACCGCCTATGATCTTATGAAGAATGTACATGCAATATCCTCGAATGCTGTTGGAAATACACATAGCACAACTACCGCGTTGGAACACATCTCCGATGACATTCGACTGGGGATGGAAAGTCAGAAATTAACAGTGCTAACGCAGCTTGATTTCAGTAATGCATTCAATACAGTAGATTTTGATATTATACTCTCTATCTTGCGTTCTAATATCATATCTTCAACAGTGGTTGACTGGTTTCATAGTTACCTGTATGGGCGCTGACAGCGCATACGCATTGAAGATGCCTTCCCTGCGTGGTGTGATACTTCTGCCGGCGTTCCGCAAGGTGGCGTCCTGTCACCTCTTCTGTTTTCTATTTTCATAAATTCTATCACTCTTCCTCTTACTTCTTCCTATCATTTGTATGCGGAAGATCTCCAAATTTATACACAAGCTCCTCTTTCTGATCTCTCAGTCGCTATTGAGACTACAAACCGAGACCTCATCAGTATTGCTGAGTGAAGTCGTTCCTTTGGCCTAAAAGTTAATCCAGCCAAAACACAAACCATAATAATTGGTAGCCATTGGTATATTGCACGGATTAAGCATGACTTGTTACTCCAGATCATGTTTGATGGAACTCCAATTCCCTACAGCCGAAAAGTCAATAACCTGAGCGTTATTTTTGATGACTGTCTCTTGTGGAATCACCAGGTATCAGAGGTAAGCAAGAAGTTGTTTGCCGCGTACGGGTCTCTTAAGCGACTTAAAAATCTTTTGCTGACTAAAACCAAATCAACTTGGCACATTCGTTTCTCCTTCCTATACTGGATTTTGCAGACGTTTGTTATCCTGATTAATCTGTTCAACTATTAAACAAGCTCGAACACCTGCAGAATCTATGTATTAGATTTATATTTGGCCTGCGTAAGTATAACCATGTCTCTTCCTATAGGTCCCAACTTCAATGGTTGCCTATTACCCGCAGAAGGGACTGTTACACCCTCTCCCTCCTTTACTCTATTCTTTCCTACCCTAACACCCTTCCTTATCTTAAAGATCGCTTTATTTTTCTCAAGGCAACCTTTGAGCTGGCCCGCACATTGCGGTAGAGTGCTTCGTTCAAGGTCTGGTAACACTCTTCAGGCTCCTTTTTCGGCTTCGGGTTATTGTAGGGAATCCTTCACGATAAAATCCACTCACATATGGAATGGTTTACCGTCGGAAATTTATCACTTCACTGGATACCTTTAAAAAAAAGGTGCATCGATTTTATCTGCTAAAGTCTAAATCTGTTTGCTAGTAATTTGTGTCCTCTCAAGTTATATATTATGTATATACATTGATATGTATTTATATATATTTATGTATTTATTTGTATTGTTACATGCATTTATAGTACCATATTATTGTGTATGTATTTTATGAATACTATTATAGTAATTTTATATTGCATACACGTATATACCTCTAAAGATATGTTTATATTTATTTTAGTTTTTAGTTATTCTTATTTTTACTATTCTATTTTTGTTGTATTTAAATATTTCCTATACTTCAGCACTACTCTCTTCTCTTTACATTCTCCTCTACACAAAGGTTGTCTGGAAGAGATCGCTTCCAGCGATAAGACCGCCTTTGTGCACATTAATTTAAGTTTACTTTTGTGTTTCTTGTTTTTTTGTGTACAATAAAGTGTTTTTACTTACCCACTTACTTGGAACAAATAATTAGTTTAGACCTTCACTTACATTCTGTACTGTAGATACTTTTGCTGTCATTTCCTTCGTCTAGTTCTGATTGTAATTTGCATTATCATATCTTCCATTAGTTTATGTATTAGTTTATTTTACAAATATATATGTAATAGCTTGTACTTAGTTTATGTATTATATGTAATGAAATTTATTTAGGATACTTATTTGACTAGGTTTGCACTATCCCGCTTACCGCTACGCAATTTTCTTTCACCCAAAGGTTGCCTGGAAGAAATTGCTACCATAGCAATAAGGCCGCATATGTTGTACTTGTCTTTTGTTGTTATCTGGTGTTGTATGTGTATTCTTACGTGCAATAAAGTATTTTTATGTTATGTTATGTTTATAGGATGGTAGGTAACTTGGTAAGAGGAATACCTACCTAGTGCTGACGTCTGAAACGCTTCCGTGAGCATGAACTATGCGGAAATAGATAGTACAGTTTGAACAGATAGTCAAGCACGAATCAGAGCTAGGCTAGGCTTCAAGCTAGTTGCTAGGCTTTATTGGGCTCGATTCTAGATTTGCCGGCTAAAACTAAAATAAAATCTTTTTGTCACTTTCAGATTAATTTACATTGGAAAAGAACAGGAGATCTATTCTCTCCGGTTTTTGATTTATAGTCGGTGGTTTTATAAGTTATCAGTCATTTTTATCCGCCGTCGTCCTAGGCCGTCATATAATATGGCGGATTAAATTGACAGAAATACTTGGGAAACGTGCAAAAGCGCGTCAAAATCTAGCGGACAAAGTGTAAAACCATAGAGATTAAATCGCCTGTCCTTTTCCATTTTTTTTATTTTGAAATTGACAGATAGATTTTAGTTATAGCCGGTGGTATCTACAATCGAGCCCACTCACTGACTGAAAATCGTTGATTGCAAAGAGATCTCGTTAGGCGATGAATGCTAATCTTGTTTTCTTCGTAGCACAGGGAACTCAACCTTCAAACGTACTAATACTTTAAATTCGATCGGTAGGGTTAATAATCCTTGAAGTGACTTTATGATTCTTGTTCAAAATTAAAAGGTTATACATGAAAAGACAATAAATTCTGCTTTATAAAGTTAGCAAAGTATGAGTAGATACTGGGCTGAATTCTAAATTTAACCGGCTAAACCTAAAATTAAAATCTATCGGTCACTTTCAAAATAATAAAATTGAAAAAGGGCAGGCGATTTATAATAACATATTTACAATGCCCTGTGAGTATGTACTATGTATATATATATACAAAGTAGCCCTGTTTTCTTACCTGAACCTGACTCATTTTAAGCGTAGGGAAGTAAATGAGAGGCATAATAACGCAGTAATGCATTAGAACAGCAACTTGTCACTCCATCCCATAAATTAATTAGAACTGAAAAATCGGTATATATAAGTAGGCCCGTCCGTATATAGCCGCTTATGCTCCATAAGAGATGCAGCTTCCACGGCTATATTTAAGAATAAGTTAAAAAAAATTGTTATATGAACAACAATTTTATTGAACCTATCATTTTACGAAAAATACATAAATTAATCATATTATACTTATGATGATCAATTTACAATTCCAATTGTGTTGTGTTGTACTTTTAATATGACTTATATGATAATGTTTGTTGTTTTACAATAGATTTAAAAATTATTACTTTCATATTTTTTATTTTTTTGTATTTCAGTATTTTAAGATGGACATGTAATATTTTTTACCAATAAAGTATTGTATTGTATTGTATACTCTATGGTTTTACATACTCGTATCGAGCCCATTTACTGACTAAAATGCTTTATTTTTGCCTTGATTGCAAAGAGATCTCGTTAGGCGATTAATGCTAATCTTATTTTCAGTAGCACAGGCAACTCAACCTTCAAATGATCCAATACTTTAAATTCAATCGGTACTGTTAATAATCCTTGAAGTGACTTTAGATTATCTCCTTAAAAATTAAAGAGTGATAAATAACTTGGCGTAATAGAGAAGAGGTCTATAGCCAGCAGTGGGTGGATGTGCAGGTAGATTTCAAGTTATGCAACCATCACCCGTAATGCTTTAGAGTATTGTTCAAATTAGCGCGCGTTACGACGTGGCGGTTACATCCGTGGCCGCGTCAAAAATGCACGAGAAACGCAAAAAACTAATCCCATTAAAACTACGAGTCGGATTCAAAAAGCTATGTTGCGATTTTAGATAATCATAGTACGGATATTTTCCCGAAGGAACCGTGAAAGCGCTCCTAATATTTTAGATGGAATATCAAATTTACTGATAAAAACAGATATACTTCTAGATTTTTTTTGCAGACTTATTTATACATACAAACATACATATACAGACTTATTTATGAAGTAGAATGTTTTCAAAAGTTGCAATTGCAGGCCATAAACTAATTTCTTCGATAAATATTTTTTAGAATATTCAAATGATTCGTTTAGGTGAAATAAGCTCTTAAAAACAACCATTTTTCGTTAGGAATCACCTCAAGAAGACATTATTTTTAAAGATGTAAAGTTTTTTGGCCAGACCAACCACTTTCAGTTCGCGCACTTTCTCCGAAATAACCCTGTTTCAGTCAAACCAAGGACTAGTTAATAAAGTTATTATTACGGTTCGTGGAGGTATAAATATGGAACATCTATCGTATAAATGTATTCGGCGAGGGATCAACAACATTCCCCAGCAATTTAACGCTCGCGCAGATATGAGAGCAATATATCTGCACTATCTGTGAGGGCCTGAGGGCTGAGATTGAACCATTTACTTGGTTTTATTACAGTTTAATAAGAAATAAGAACCAAATAGGTACTTACGCCCAAGATCGTATATGAACTCGTTTTTTTTTATAAACATAGTAGAATACTAAAAGTTGTCTTTTTCGGTCTTTTGCTCATAAGTTAAAAAAATGCACGAATATCGTTACCGTTATTTCTAGAAAAACATTCTACATATTTTTTTTTTTTAAATTCAGTCAGTAATTTTAATCCCTACAGCAATGCAAAGCTCTAAACGCTATATCTGAAAAAAATATTTAAAAATATCCTTTGACCAGTTAGTAGTAACATGGTAGTGTGATATATATTTGTAATCTACTCAATAAGCTCTTTCATTACATAACCCACATGGTATAGTTTTATTTTTTTTGACAGCCATTTTGCATTTTAGGCACAAGCGGTAAAATGGCATAGTGCTAACAGGATTTTTTGATTTCAGCGGTACCTAAAACCCCTTAAAAGGTCTCTGAGCAGAATGTTATATTTAGTTGCCTCTACTCTCTCTCCGACATGGGATATTACAGTTATTTTTCTTAGGCTATTTATTTATTTAATGTAGAATGTTTTTCTAGAAGTAACCGTTATGATATTCATGCAGGATTTTTACATAAGAGCAAATTTCTGTAAAAAAATACTCATAAAGACTCTTAAAGCTCGGCACCTTGTCACTTGGCTAGACATGTTCATTCTGGATACCTCAAGGAACAAGTGCAGCAATTTTTAAAACTACAGGTATTTTTGTCCTGATTATCTGTTTTTGCTTAATATCCTTAGGGTAAATATTTAAAATTTAAAAGTTTGATCCATCAAACTTTTTACATGGATTGTTGACTCCAGTCTAAGGGAATGGTGACAAAAAAGTTGATGCTCAGTTCACTCTGTTCACTCCCACTTTAAATATCTTACATTCGGAAACAGACACGAGGGACTCACTTGACGATTCCACCGAGATCTCCTTAGCCTTTTGTTAAACATAGCTAAGTCTGCGAACGAGAAAGATGGGCAAATGGCAAATCCTCGGGAAATTCGCGATCTAGGGCCACAAGCGGGCACGTGATCCGCATACTCCACTATCCACTATTCTGTACACTAGCCGCGGAATCCTCGGAACCACCGTTATTGCGGTTTCCCCACCCAATAGAAATAAATCTTAACTTATGTACTTCAGCGGCCTTGAATTCATTCAGAACTTTCGACATGCTCGGTAAATGTATAATTGGGATATAGCTGTTTTGTCGTAAATCGTCACATCATTAATTTATTTATTTATAACAATAATAATATGACTGTTTACACCTTTAAAAAACAAGATGACACAGGTAAGCGCTCAATCAGGTGTTGCAGTAGCAACCCAAAAAAGACCGAGATCTGTGTTAGGGTTAGCTACTTGCGTAAATTTATATGACAGGAGGAGCTACTCGACGTGTTCTTCTGTGTATTTACCTAAGTATATACCAGATTAGGAAGCCGACCCCGTGAGATACGGGATAAGGCTAGGGAGATGATGATGATGATACCAACTGGAGATTACCTATTTGTAACAATATCATTCATGATAAAAATTATCAATATTATATTAGTATACATATCATGCGTCTCTATCTAAGGGATTCGAGGGTTTCGGTGTTATACAATTTAGGCGATGGGCTGACAACCTGTCACTATAGCAATATACATAATCACCTGTAATATAATAACCCTCAAAACTCGTCAGACGTGGCCTCAAATGTGGCGGAATGACCTTTGTTTAGGTCGTTTTTTGCTCTGCCTACCCCATTAGGGATAAAGGCGTGATTTTACGTATGCGTCTCCATCTCAATTCTTTCCTACTCAGGTAACTTACGTGAATCCGAAAAATATAGGCCTCTATGTTATATTAAAAATAGATTTGGCAGAACCGGCGCAGACTGTTGCTCATTCATTTATCCCGGGATTAAAAATAAGGAGCAAGGCATTTCATTTCGTTAGGCGGTGCAAACGGCGGAGGTAAATAAGCTATGTAAATCACGTCATTAAGATGGCCGCTTCGCTCTCGCTCTAATTGAAAATAAATCTCATTATACAGCGCACCTTATTGACCCTTATTCAGCTTATTTGATGTTAATTCAGGTCGCATATTTACATAATTTACAAAGAAGCGGGTAGTCAATAATAAAAGAGAAAAATCAAAGAGTTGAACTGTATGAATAGTTTAAGGTAAAAAAATACAGAGAAAAGTATGACCTTATAACTTTTAAGTAGTAACTACCGCTTTATTAATAATGTATTGTACCTATCTATTGTCCAGCCATATACTTACAAATGTATCTTAAATAACCCTCAAAATTTTGTCAGACGTGGCGGAATGACTATTGTTTAGCTCATTTACGTTCTGCCTACGCCATTAGGGATAAGGGCGTGTTTATTTGTATGTGTATATGTTATCTATTTCAATTCATTTCATCATTTTCATACATACTATTTTATTTCAAATCCTTTTTTACTAACAAACCTTTACGGCGAATCGAGAACTGACAGTTTCGACGAAAAATACTGTGACCATAGCCATTTTATTTACTTTTTCTAATGATTTTTTTGACTTTATGGCTTTAAATCACATTTTTTTATGAAAAATGGCCAGTATATTCAAATTGAATACCATGTACGATAATTAGCAACTCCTTGATAAAATTAAAAAGAAAACGAATATCTTCAATTCGACACATTAATAAAGCAGTGCAATCTTGCTTTGCTCAAGCTTAGAAACAATGTTCAGGAGCTCTCTGTTTGACCTGAGTCAGTTATTCCAGCAGACCGCGAGCACCTAATGGAAACTATGTTAACAGTTCAAAAGTAAAAAATAAAAATAAATTAATTTTCCCATTAACTCTAAAAGTTATTATAATGGTTGGGAGCTCTCTGTTTGACCTGAGTCAGTTATTCCGGCAGGCTGCAAGCTGGCTGGAAAGGCTGGAAACTATGTTAACAGTTGAAAAGCTTTTATAAAAAATATAACTATATTTTCTCATCCACTCTACAAGTTATAATAATAAACCAGTGCAAGTGCTTCGCTCAGGATTAGAAACAATGATCGGAACTTTCTGTTTGACCTGAGTCAGTTATTCTGGCAGACCGCGAGCGCCCGATGGAAACTATAGTAACAGTTCAAAAGCTTTTATTTTAAAAAAAGAAAATTATTTTGCCATCAACTCTACAAGTTATTATAATAATAAAGCAATGTAATCTTGCTTTGTTCAGGCTTAGAAACAATGGTCGGAGCTCTCTGTTTGACCTGAGTCAGTTATTCCGACAGACTGCAAGCGCCCGATGGCAACTATGTTAACAGTTCAAAAGCTTTTATTCAAATGAATTTTCCGGAGAAATGAAGCTTCCAGTTTCCAAAAAGATTCTATAAATTTCGTAGAAATATTTTGAAGGTTTAAAGCTTGTTTTAAGAGCTTAAGTATCTTATTGTGAATTGGTTATATTATATGCATGTTCATTAGTTTTAATTTAGTTGTTTGACAAATTAACGCGTTAATTTTAACACTCAACGATAAATAAGTGTTATTCATAATAAAAACTGATTGGCTTACTTGTATGATATGAAAGGAGGGTTAGTCCTCGACGTTTCGATCCTATTTGAGCACCGCAGTCGAAGGTTGCACTTGGCAGGCGGTGGAATGTGACTTTCTTCTCTGCTGACGAAGATCCTCGTATAGAATCCAAACGTCGAGAGCTAACCCTCCTTTCAATACAAATAATTAAGCTGTCAGTTTTCATTATGAATGCGTTAGTTGTCGTGCAAACGAAGTTTATATGGATGGATCATCATCATCATCACCGAGCCTACATCCACCCACTGCAGGGTATAGGCCTCTATGGCTAATTGTATGGATTGGATATTTTACTGAGGAAAATATAATTATGTTGAATTCACATAGATATTTCATTGAAGATATTATTAGATTAAATAAAATAGCCCCAAAAGTTAATCCAACCGTAGTAACACTCGTAAATGAAGGCCGGATTTTGAACCGCCAGCCACCTGACAGCTATCTTTTACGGGGCCTTTCACAGAATACAAAAAAATATAAATTTGATACTAGGTAGATCAAAGATGAGTCAAATTAATTCAAATTGCAAAAAAGTTCAATTTAATCTTCGTCTTCTTCTTAGTGAGTGGATTCTTGAGTCAAACGACCCGATGAAACCTGGTGCCAGATTTTTCTCCGCCTAGTAGCACATCTATTAGGCCTCTGACGTGGTTTGAGTTTCAACCACTATCATAGTTAGAGATCGGGACCGACGGCTTAACGAACCCTCCAAAGCACGGTTTTTTTTTCTTTTCAGACAATCAGGTGATTCAGCCTGCAATGTCCTAACCAAACTGTGGAAAACCTCACAAAGTGATAAATTGACAAATATCAACACTTTTGTGTTCCCTGGGAATCGAACCCAGGACCAAGTTTGAGAGTAGACCTTTGTGGAGTTGTTACTTTTAGTGTATAGTTGTGTTACCTCAGGACTACCGCTCGGCCATACTTGTGTGTGTTAATGTACCTACACGGACATTGCCTTAGTATGCGCGAGTTCGGTATAGTAAACCTGTAATTACGCACACATGGGCGCGTGTTTATAAGCACAACTACAAGTATGGGCCAGCGGTAGTCCTAAGATAAAACTACTACAATAAAATTTGCCAGATGTGCAGTTTCTTCGGAGAGCGATAAATGCAAGGATACAAGATGGCTTCAGCTGCTGCTGCAGTAGCTGAGATAATGGCTCGCGATAGATCACGTCTGGAACTGGAACCTATAACATTGGAACCGCTGACTATGTTCCGGCTCGAACTTGAGTTGAAATATAATTACAAATCAAAATATATATTTTAGCCTATAACAAATACGGGGTGGGTGTAAGGGACAGCGTCCCGTAAACTGATAGGGGTTGCTCAGTCAACGAAACTGACAACTATCAGCACTAATTTTATTTTTAGGAAGTAAAAACAAAATCTTTGCTTTTCCATACAAATTGACAGATTGAGATGATCATTTTGAATGATAAGGTCAAATATCTATTTTATGTCCTGAAAAAAATCCTGGTGAAAGTTTTTCAGTTTCGTTGACTGTGCAACCCCTATCAGTTTGCAGGACGCTGTCCCTTACACCTGGTATATATACGTAGACAAACAGGCATAAAATCCGCGTAATGGCTAACACAATATATAAATTATTTTTAACCATTTGAATGTAGTCTACATTTTTCAGTTATTTAGCATTACCATTATAATTTATTCCTTCTGATTAGATAACATATAGTAATTTAAGTATTACTAATGGTATGTCGCGACTAGCGTGCCTCACGCATTTCTATTATTTTCCGTTTTCAAATTAATTAACTCCTTAGTTGCTGTATAAAAAAACATTTGTATGATGGTGTGAATTAGATACATTCATAGAAGTTCAAATAACTAATTACGATTATTTATACTTGCGATTGTCACTTGGTGAAACGCCATAATCACTTTGGGAGATTGATGTATGCAACAACACTAATTGTACTCGTTTCACAATAATTTTAGTTTATTCACCGACCGGTTTCGCTAATATAGCATCTACAGTGTGGGTTATTTACACTGGTCTTGCGTACATTAAACTTAAAAAGGCTACTTGCAATAAAATCAATGTAAACATTATAATAAAAAATGAAATAAATAACTGTCACTACAGTAATACAAATCTATCTTAAATAACCTTCAAAACTTCGTCAGTCGTGGCGGAACGTTGTTTATGTCATTTATGCTCTGCCTACCTCATTAGGGATAAAGGTGTGATCATATGTATGTAGGTTACTGCAGGTACCTAAAAGGCAATATCCTCTAAAATTAAATAGCTAGGCGCAGTTCGGAAAGAAGCCAGGAGCCATCGGTTGATTTGATAAAATCCGTCACGCCCGGGCACTGATTTTGAGGAAATTTCAATGCAAATCAGTTTATCCGGACGGAGACGAGCTTGGAGCCTCCTCCTATTTCCAGAACGTTCCACGGCAGGTGCCAAAGACCTTTCATCTTTAGACACGGATTTCTTCATTACAACTATGTACCTATCTACGCGAAGTGGAAAACCTGGCCAACGGATTCATTTATTGATTTGAAAAAAATATTCGGCTTAGATGGATTATTCTGATTGCTGAAATAGAAACGATGAAAAATACAAAACGTGCTATAACTTCTTCTATGCACAGAGGATGAAAACAGCTTTGAATAACCGCTAATCCATGTTACCCATAAAATGAACCAGTAATTTTTTGTAAAAAATTGTATGTACGTCAATATTATGCATTAGAAATAAAAGTGAAATCATTAGCTCTGATTTTCTACCTATAATAAACATATAAGGTGAGACAAAAAGTAGTGTCTTTCGATAATATTATGTCTTTGGGAAATTCCAAATAAAAACACACCACGACAATTTGGAATTCATTTATGCAGGTAGCTGGAAGTACAAGCTTAGGTAGTACAAGTACAGCATATTTGCAGAATATAAGTATGAAATGTTGATGATTTTGAGTGACAGAAGTTCATTTATTTAAATTATTCGCCGTTATTTACATTTTATAATTATGGCGCTACAATCTTTCTTCCCTCAGTTTCGTACCTTTATTTTTAAACACAAATATAAAGTGACACGTTTTTATGCGCGCCTACAAATATACATCAGCGTGGAGCGTACCGAATGCATAACAAACGAAGTACCTGCCCTAAGGGTGTCCGCTCCGAATCCAAATATATTAATATTTAACACGGTTTGGGAACCCCCGTAATGAGACAATAATGCCGGGACAGCGTGAGAGCCTTCAGGTGCTACACGGAACATGCATTTACTACGAAAACATGCTTTATTTATCGACAATTGCAGTATCTACTCTACCAGACGGAATAAGCTCTCCACCGTGGAAATAAAAGAAAATGCTACTAGACAACAAAAGTACTAGTATGGCTTGAAACTGTAATTCTACTGTGGTTTTATATTATGTTTTATAATAAAGTCCACTTGGGATGCTATTATGAAACAGAAGCTGTCAATTTTGTGGAGAAAAATAAACTGATCTAGTTTGATTATAATAAAAACAAATATTTATGAGAAAATTAAAAGCTAGGACGAAGCGAACTTAGATATCTGAGTATAATTTATAACTTATCTATGCAACATCTGCTCGAGACATGAAACATAAGCAAAAGTATTCAATGTAAGTTTCGTCTAAAAACATAAATAAAAGTAATTAACAATTATAATAAATTAAAAACAAAATTTAAAACTAAAAAATAAAAAGACTAATATAAAAATAAAAACAGTTAACTTGTATTAGTCAAAAAGTCCGCCCCGCATCGTACCCGATGGAAATGTACCCATAACGCTGGCGGCGTTTCCACGCTGAATAGCCAACGATATGTGCTGCATCAGGTACGACGCGGTGCGGGAATCTCTGCTATTGAGCCTCAAGCGTCTACTCAAGTCTGCAAAGAAAGACTTAGCCTCCGTGCACCATACACCAGTCACCTCCACAGCAAAGGGTATAAAAATGTAATTGCCCGCCAAACAAGCATATTTTCCGCGCTTTTGTGATGCTGCCCACTCTGCAGCAGAACCTGCTGCACGGACTGAGCGTGGCAAATGTGTGGCAAAAGTGCTGACGCAGGTTGCGTCCCAAACAAGACAACGACCACGTTCCCAAGGGACCAGCGTGAGCCCATCTGGTCGCTTCCCATCGTCACGACACAAACCAGGCGGCTCCAGCGTACATGGCACACCAGCAGACACAAAAGCTCTTCGTAGAATGTCATTGAGCATGTGGTGTCTCGGGAATCTTCCCGCACATTTACCACAGCCCAAACCGTGATGACCCTTGGTGTCAACTGTAGCACCACATTTACAATGTAAGTTCCCACGGAGCAGCACTATTTTTTCTTTCTATCAACCCAAAAAAAAAATGTGTCTCTATACGTTTTTCTGTTTAGCTAGGTAAATAAACGCGAGTTTTCCACCGCCGACCACCTGCCGGCTATTCAGAACTCTTCAGTCTGCATTCGTAGCGATGGTGAAATCTCCTGGAAAATGTAAAAGAAATATTTTGTTAGCGTATTTGCTGTTTTTAGAGAGCAAACTTTGCCTTTTAACAAATATGGTGAAAGTTACGTATTTATTATGTAAACTGTAACACCCTTAATATTTTTTTTATATTCGTGACAACATGTTCATGAATGCATTTTGTTTGATTGTCAAGGACTAATAAAATGTTGTATTTTCTGCATACCAAGTTTAATATTTCAGTATTTATGTGTATTTTATAAACATAACTTAAATATTTTTGAAATAAATTCCAAAACAAACTACGTATATATATATGCTTTGCAACATTAGTATGTCACTATTAATACAACCAATTAAAAACTTTATATAGCATTTACATGAAATGGCATTTATTGTACTTTTTGTGCTTCTAACTTCTACCTCAATTTGCTTCGTAAGTATTTATTTATTTACTGTTTATTGTACACAAGTAACATGAGTAAGACAATACACAATAACGACACAACATGTACATCTTATTTCTACTAAGATTTTTTTTCCAGCTGACCTACGGAAGTGAGACTTAAATTGAGAGGCAAATTAGTTTATTTTATCTATTTTAAATAACCCTCAAAACTTTGTCAGTCGTGGCGGAACGACCTATGTTTAGGTCGTTTACGCTCTGCCTACCCCATTAGGGATAAAAGCATGATTATATATATGTACCTATGTAGTATACTCTATTGAATTTTGTAGATTATATTGTTGTTTATATTTCCTATTTCTATAGTCTATATATTATAGAAAAAATCTAAATCCACAATAACAATGTCTATTAGCATTTATCTATTAATATTTATCATTCTATAATTTCAGAGCAAGCAAATTCAAAAAGATGATCCCGTCAAAGTGCAGCTGTACTATGAATGCTTGTGTCCAGGTTGCGTAGAGTTTTATCCAACTATTTATTTGCTGTCACAAAAACTGGGATCTTCGGTTGACATACATACCTACCCATTCGGAAACGCAGATGTTAGTATTAGTATAATCAATAAAAAATATTTTTGTTTCTTAAAATACTTATTGAATGTCACAGGAGTCTATCTTCTTCTTCTTAGCGAGTGGATTCTCGAGTCTAACTACCCGATGGACCCTGGTGTCAGAGTTTTCAAACCGCCTAGTAGCACAGCTACTAGGCCTCTGACATGGTTTGAGTAACGACCACTATCAAAGACAGGGACCGGGGCCGACGGCTTAACGTGCCCTCCGAAGCACAGAATCCTTTTCTTTTCGGACATTCAGGTGATTCAGCCTGCATTGTCCACACTGGGGAAAAGTGATAAATTGACATAAATCAACTTTGTGTTCCCCCCTTGGAAATCGAACCCAGGACCTCCGGATCATAAGCCCATGGCTCTGACCACTAGACCACGGAGGCAGTATAGACAGGAGTCTATAACATACAAGAACTTCTACTGTTTTGTATTAGGTACTATTTATTTAAAGCTTAAATAACTTACTTTATATCAGTTAAGTTACTAGTGCTTGTATTTGTAAAGGTGACTCAAATTTGATACGAGTTTTATGTAGAGTTTTAAGTTGCCTGTCGTACTCAGTCTTATTTTTAGTTCCAACTTAGGAACGCCATCACGATTCAGACTTCAGCTGAGTGACTGATTATTTATAAACGTTATGTTTCAAATTAAGAACCCGGGCGCGCACTCGATATGCGTTCCTGAGGACGTATCAGTTAATTGTGGTCTGGAGGTGAATTAAGTATGGATTATGTATGTGTTTTACGCCATTTTGGTTTATTCAGTCGTCACAATATTTTTGCTTACAGGGTTAACAGATGAATCCCGTACAGTACACTAATAATAACGATTTTTTTATCATTTAGATTCTTATTTTGTTTAAAATATAGAGTCAAGAATTAAGAGTCAATCGACCCGATAAACCCTGATATCAGTGTTCAAACCACCTAATAGCACAACCTATAGGCCTCTGACATGGCTAATGTAACGAACACTATCACGACAGCGTTCGGCACCAGCGGCTAAACGTGCCCTCCAAAGCACGAAATTCTTAATCTACAAGACAGCAGGTGATTCAGTCTGCATTGTCCTAGCCAGACTGAGAAAAATCTTACACTGACTGAGGAACCCCTATCAGTTTGCGGGACGCTGACCCTTACACCCGGTATTGAAAAATAACATCTTTGTTAAAACTCACAAATACCAACCCATATTATTGCACTAAAGAAATTCAAAAACGTACATACCTACATATATGTTTTGTAATGAATACTTTAAATTAAAAATAACAATTAAAGGTTTATTGATTCAGAAACATATAGCACAGTATAACAATTAATGGTTAATTGATTCTTAACTTATATTACAAAACACATAAACTTATTTTATTTAAAAATATACTTATATCATAGTAAAAGATATACATATTTCACATTTATTGTGTAAGTTTCAGTAAGCTCGTCTATTGCAGCAAAATAAGTTATGAGCAGGAGTCCTTGTTCTTCAATTATAATCTGAAAAGCAAAAACAAATTATTATATTCTATGAGTATGGATAAGGATAGTGTGACAGATGGTTGTGTTGCACTCTTAGCACCACAAGGGGCCATACATTTTTTAGGATTTTTGATGATTAATGTGCCCTAAATGTAAGTTTTTTGTCAGTTTATTATGGATCTTCAAGATTTTTGATAGAATAGGTACATAATAACTTGCTTCTTACCTACTTTAGCTCAAATCATTTTGATGTTCTGTGTTTCTGTATTTCTAATAAAGCTTGTTTGTTCCCATTGAAACAAGCGATGAGTTTTTGAGACAGCAATTGTAGATTTTCCACCTAAAAATAACTGAAATTAATGTAATATAATTGACACACACAATGGTCAGAATAAAACACATAGGAAGAGTGAACTTCAGGCGGAGGGACAAGACCTGGAATAAGACTTTAAATAGGAATTTAATTACTCAATTTAGCAAGAAAAATATTTTAGACGTGGATGAGATAAGTGAAGTCGAAACTTCCACCACAATTTTATAAACCTTATATATTAAAGCTTTACCTTTAGAAGCTGCACAGCACAATACTGGGACAATACCGCATTTCCAAAGATATTCTTTGCTATTTTCCACTGAATGTAATTTGGTTGGCTCAACCAAAATATGTTGTCAAAACAAGAGACGTCATTCACTAATATCGCGCCGCGCCATCGTTGTTTTTTTTTTTGAGATACGTTCCATTTCATGTAACTGTATACATACCGTAATTTTCATTAAAATGCACAAAATATTTTTATATTTACATTTTTTTAATAAAATAATACTTATTATATGATATGTGCAATAAAATTAAATAGCCTTTTGAATATTTGACATTTAAAACATATGTTTTATTTTTAATACGTACCTACTTGAAATAATTCCTGTAACGGAACGCAACACCGGAAAAAAGCGGGAGTGTATCAAACATGTGAACTCGTATCAGCAAATCCTGATACGAGTTCATGAGTTAAAACCTGATCTGAGTGTGTTTGCGTTTATAAATTAACAGTCTACTCGAGTACTGAGTAAAAGTTTGATTACGATCTGCTTGATCGACCCTCGAGAGCGGATCTGAGTGACTTTTATAATTGCGGCCCTAGATAATATACAGATCGAACACTTAATTTTACCATTGTAAGGTGAATCGCATACTTCTTACCAGTGAGAGCCGCGACTGGTCTAAAATTATTTTGAATTATTACTCGTCTACTCAAAGAAGAAACAGAATGATGGAGGCGGCACCTTGTTAAATTATACCTTTTATATTTTTCTGAAAGTAACCCGGCATAATACCGTCAAACATTCATTAAAAAAAACTTATTCTTATTTTTAAATAATAACGACTTGACATGCATTCCATTTGGGTGACACAATATTAACTGTCTTCCATGATTCTTCCATGCTGGACTGGGAGCGAGAGAAAAATATATAATGTGCCAGCTGCATTTGCTCCTGGGCATGCTGTAAAAACTAGCTAAGGGATCCGAGGGTTTCAGTATATTGTAATTTAGGCGATGGGTTGACATCCTGTCACTACAGCGATATACCTACAAATATATCTTAAAAAGCCTTCGTTTGAGTCGTTCGCTCTCTGCCAACCCCTTTAGGGATAGAAGCTTGATTATATGTATGTATGTAATATTAACTGTGAATAAAGTATTAGCTAAAAAATACTTCTAAACATAACATATTATTTCCCACATCTTGACTCAGGTAATGTGCTCTGAGGCTAACCTAACCCCGTAGTTTACAGATGCAAGTCAAACTCAAGTAACATGCCAGCATGGTGAGGAGGAATGCTATGGGAACAAGTTGCACGCATGCGCCATCGACCTGTTGAAGGATTCTAATAAATACTTAAAATTCAACTTATGTGTTATGGGAAAGTCTAGTACTGATAGTGCTGTTGACGACGTAAGTCTATTTTTATACTCAAAAAATCTAGGAAGGTAGGTGTGACAGTACAATTCCTGTTGATTTCAGTTACTTTTTTTGTTTTTCTTTGGAATGGCATATACGAAAAGAATCATCTCTGTCCGTTATAGTTTTCAAATGATTCCGCCAGCAGGATAATCCTGCATGAAATGAGTAGTTGTATAATATCGTATATCTACTTTGTAAAAATTAAGTATTCTTGCATGCTGGACCGGCAGGAGAAAAACATAGAATGTGCCAGCTGTATTTCCTCCCGGGCATGCTGTAAAAACCAGCTAAAGGATCCGAGGGTTTCAGTATATTGCAATTTAGGCGATGGGCTGACCTGTCACTACAGCAATATACCTACAACGAACGGCGGAACGACTTTTGTTTAGATCTTTTATCACGCCTTTACCCCATTAGGGATAAAGGCGTGATACGCCTCCTATAACGGACAGAGATGATTCTTTTCGTATACTTTTGTTTAGGTCTTTTATCACGCCTTTATCCCTAATGGGATCGTTCCGCCACGTCTGACAAAGTTTTGAGGGTTATTTAAGATAGATTTGAAGGTATATTGCTGTAGTGACAGGTCAGCCCATCGCCTAAATTGCAATATACTGAAACCCCATTAGGGATAAAGGCGTGTATATATATAAGGGTACTGCTTTTAAAAGTCCATAGGCAAGAAACTTTTCAATTATATAATCGATAAGGTTTCAATATTATACACCCGCTTTTTACAGTGCGGTGAATCTCAAAATGTTGACTCAGCCGCCATCAAGAGTTGTGCAAAACATCAGAAAGGGCAAGACCTCCTCATCCAAGCTGGGAAGGAAACTTACAAGGTGCGACCAGGACAACGTTATACCCCTTACACACTCCTCAACGGAAAAGAATATCCCATTGAAACTGATGATGATTTTATAAAATACGTGTGCAATTTGATTACGAACCCTCCGCCTGGCTGTTCATCTTCTGTGAAGAAGTTTAAACCATTGCCGTGTGCCAAATAAAAAAAGTCCAGATAATGACGATCCACTTTTCATAATTTACTTTAACTAAAATTAATATATCAAACATACAGGACGTCATAATTTGGCCTGGGCTTGTATTGTATGGTGATGGGTTCAATATTTTAGACAGCCGACCATTTTATGCAATTAAAAAGTAAATAAAATGGGAAAATAGTTTGTAAAATAAAATCTTCCTAATAAATGTCAGTGTTATTTGGAGCGTTTGCTTAGTTACTCTTATCTGTACTACATAGTAGTCACAGCTCGGACACCCCTAACTACATTGTAATTTTGGTTACACATCGACAGACTGCATGTTGCACTTGGCATGCGTTTGTGTGCGTGTTATAAGGGTTGACGAATTTTGTTATACTGGTCATAATCATCACTTGATTAATCTGGTTCTTGATTAAACCAACGTTTGAAATTAGTTCACTGTAACTGAATAGTTGGAATAGGTTAGGTTGCATATTTTGTATGAAGTTACTTACCATCTCTCATCACTTAGGAATCTAAAAAAGTTCCTATTGGAGTCATTTATCTTGTGGTAGAAAGATATCCGTACACGGAACAGTACCTAACCATCTTTGGAACACAAAACTTTATTATTTCCGTTACACTGGGAAACATGTGCGCGCCATGCCCGCTAAGCGTACGCACAATGTGACCCACAATCTGGCGCGGAGTGTGACGTATATCGGACTGGGGAGGGGAAGTGAGTGGCCATTCTGTATGTAGTACTAATATATATTCTGTGGTAGTAGTGTAAGAAAAGATTTGTTTATTTGAAACATAAAACTCCGAAACTTAAATAATTAGTTCAACAAACGGTAATAAAAAAATGCAGGTCGTAACTTCTATGAATAATATTAAGCTATTTGCAAAGTTATTTAAAGTTTTCAACGACAAAATTTTATGAAATCGTGAAAACTAGGTCGAAATCTGATACCAAGCCAACGAATCTAGAGTTGTGAAAATTTTGCGGTAGTTTTCATCGATAGGCGAAGTAAAGCAAGCCACGGCGCCGACCCGACAAGTTCAACGCAATAACAACTCTGTCTGCGCCTCTCCAACTACCTATAATATCTGGAGATTGATTTTCAGCCGTCGCTGATTTAAAGTTTTCACCATTGTAGGACTTTACTGTCTACTTTCGTTCGTGAGATAATGCCAACATCAATTTGGTCTTGAAACTATCGTTCCAGTTTCTCTTGAGCGCTACTAACCATACCTTGGCTTAGTAAGGGCCGTATTTATAAACCTATCTCAAGATTGAGAGAAATATTAAGTATGGATTTGACAGGTAATTTTGTACTGAAATTACATTTCTGATTCGAACTCAAACTAGCCGTCATTCTCAAGTGCTGATTATAAATACGAGCCTTAGATACTTTTTACTTTACGACCCCCTCAGATTTTAGGTTACCAATATATATAACTAAATATTATTCTAATGATGTCGGGTAGGTCTGTGCTGTTCATAATTAGAAATATGCAATTCCGGGATTTTCGAGTTATATTTTTCAATTTGCTCGAGGTTTTTAGTTTGAAAATTCATACATACATATTATAACACCTTTATCCCGAATGAGGTAGGCAGAGCGTAAACGACCAAAGAAAAGGTCGTTCCGTCTGACAAGTTTTGAGGGTAATTTTAGACTGAAATATGTATCGCTATAGTAATAGGTTGTTGGGCCATCGCCTAAATTGCAATGCATTGAAACCCTAGAGCCCCTTAGCTGGTTTTATCAGCATACCCATTCACATTCTATGTTTTTCTATCTCTACCAGTCCAGCATAGAAAAAAATATTTTTATTAAATCATGATTATAAATCTAGCTAGGTATTGTATTTGAGTAGGTACGGCGGCACGGTTAAGAAGTAAGCAAGCCGCCTGCAAGTTCAACTCAATAATAACTCGGTCTGCGATTCTCCAACTATCAGATAGTTTTCGCGTCTGGAGACTCAAGCCGGTTTCTCGTTGCCAGACGGATTACATCTACAAGATGTATAAAATACCGTTTATGCTGCAGAGGCCATGTATTTGCAATCATTTAAGTGCAAAGTATACTGTTAGATATAAGGCTGGATATTTCAGCTAAGTTTCAGAATGTTACATTACCGAGAAGAAGAATACTACTTGTACATACATACATATAATCACGCCTTTATCCCGAATGGGGTGGGCAGAGCGTAAACGACCTAAAAAAAGGTCGTTCCGCCACGCCCGACAAAGTTTTGAAGGTTATTTAGCCGGACGAGTTGTCAGCCCATCGCCTAAATTGCAATAAACAGTAACCCTGGGATCCCTTAGCTGGTTTTTACAGCACGCCTGGGAGGAAATGCAGCTGGCACATTTTACGTTTTTCTCTCCCTCCCAGTCCAGCATGGAAGAAACCCTACTTGTAATACTCGGATATTGTACACGTGTAGTTGTAGACGTGTACTGAATCTCGGAAGTTTAGTTTTAAAATTGATGTCAAATTACAACACAAGGGGACATCAGTATTCATAGTTGTCTATTTATCTTATGAAAGCACTGAAATATACTCATAGTAGCCTAAATCGATACTATTTAGAAGTGTAATTTATAAATACCTACAATGAAATGCAACTGTGATATGATAGGTAAAGTTCAGTATGACGGCTTAACAGATCTGTAAAAACTTCGCAATACTTTTTTGTACCAGTTGTAATAAGTACCATTGTTGAGAAGATAACAACAGTGGTGTGTTGCAAAGTAACAGAAAGTAATATGTGTGGTGGAGACAAAGCCGGCGGCGGCGAGCCTCTTTCGTTTAGATAGAGTCGGGGCCACCACCGCATAGTCTGCAAATAGGTTTGATAATAATAAAGCCAGTGCTACTATTTATAGCCCTGCCAGGAATTAAAAATACCTGTCATAGAGGTATGATAGAGAAGAGCCCTTAGAAACTGCATAATTCCCTCTCATATTGTGTCTCAATGTTTCTGTATTTATCTTCCATGCTGGACTGGGAGCGAGAGAAAAACATAGAATGTGCCAGCTGCATTTCCTCCCGGGCATGCTGTAAAAACCAGCTAAGGGATCCGAGGGTTTTAGTATGTTGCATTTTAGGCGATGGGCTGACAACCTTTCACTACAGCAATATACATACAAATCTATCATAAATAACCTTCAAAACTTTGTCAGACGTGGCGGAACGACCTTTGTTTAGGTCGTTTACGCTCTGCCTACCCCATTAGGGATAAAGGCGTGATTATATGTATGTATGTATGTATGTTTCTGTATGACAGGTATTTTTAGTTCCTGGCAGGGGTATACAGCCTGTCATTGACGTATGACGACATAAGTTTAACAGGTGCGTCGTAACTGGGAGCACTTACTGCGAGCATTCGCATGTACCTAATGATTTAAGGTGATTCCTAACGGCAAATGGTTGTTTTTAAATGCTTATTTCTCCTAAACGAATAGTCTCTAATCTAGTTCATGAATAAGTAAACTAAAAAAAATCAGGAAGTAAAGCTGTTTTTATCAGTAAATTTGATATTCCTTTTAAACTATTAGGAACGCTTTCACGGTTCCTTCGGGAAAATATCTGTATTTTATGATTATTTAAAATCGCAACATAGATTTTTTTAATCCGACTCGTAGTTTTTATGGAATTAGCTTTTATGTGCGTCTTTCGCACATTTTTGATGCGGCCACGGACGTAACCGCCACGCCGTAGCGCGCGCTGATTTAAACGATATTCTAAGGCATTACGGGCGATGGCTGAACATCTTGAAATCTACCTGCTCATCTGCCGTTGGGATATACCTTAATGAACAATTGACAACCAAACTAACGTAAAGTAAAACTAACACAAACATTACAAGCGATTGCTCGCAGTGAGGACGCACCAGTATGGGTTATGCTCATGAAACTCAACAACTTTTCCTAATAGACATAGAAATGTGAAAAAATAAACCTCCCACACTAAAAGATTCATCTGATCGATTAATTCATTTTCTTCATAATTTAACAATAGTTCATTGGCATTTTTACAAAGGATACTCACCTTATTCATAGTTATATGACGTTTCTTCTATGCTGGACTGGGAGTGAGAGAAAAAACATTGAATATGCCAGCTGCATTTCTTCCCGGGCATGCTGTGAAAATCAGCTAATGGATCCGAGGGTTTCAGTATATTATTATGATTTAGGTGATACAAATTCCTTTTAAATAACCCTTAAAACGTTGTCAGACGTGGTGGAACGACCAATGTTTAGATCGTTTACGCTCTGCCTACCCCTTTAGGGATAAAGGAGTGACTATATGTATGTATGTAGGTATGCATATGACGAACGCATTAGCGTCTCTTGATATTACATTACTCAATACACATAATAGTAAATCACTTGTAACCGTGAACACCAATAAATAAAATAACATAGATATGATTGAAAGGCTTACAAATAAATAAAATACTTAAGTGCCTTAGAAGATATATAAGAGATGGTCATGGAACTAATGTAGTCAAATGTTGTTGTACTGACGTCAGTGGCAGTTGCAGTCATGTTTTATCGGTTGTTATCAGTCTTAGCTGCGGCGACGTGCGCAGGCGCAATTGACTTAAGTAAGTACATACTCATAGGTACGATTGACGTAAAGAAAATCATTATTTTCGCCGGTCACAGTGAATTAACCTCCTCAGCAAGACTGCTGAGGACTGCGTAGGAGACCCTAATTACCGCTAGCATAGAGCCTGAATCATACTTGAGCTGCTTTAAGCTGAGCGATATGTGAACAAGACAAAACTTAAGCAGAATTAAAATAACTTTGAACTATACGTATTTATTTGAATTCTATTTTTATACGTTCAAGCACTTTTGAAATCCCTGGTATTTTTTTTAAGAAAGTTTAGCGCCTAGTGAAAGTATAATTATAGAAAAAAAACATAAATAATTAATGTTACAACCTGTTATCATCGGGATCAATATTCAATTGTTTTAAAACAATGGAAAATTCTACGCTCTTGACAACAAGTGAGTGGTTCTTTATCTTGGGTTTCAGTACTCATTTAAATTAACATGTTAATGAGTGTATCAAGTTTTAGATCGCTTCATAAATACGACCCTGAGATTCAATTCGTTCTTGACTTTAATTTAATTTTTATATGTCTCCTTTTTTACTCTACAGGTAGTGGGATTGAAAAGATCACGCCTCAGGTAAATCATTAAATACAAAAAACTAATTTTTGAGACTCTTTCATGTTCACTTAAGGGTCTGCCGGAGGTTCGAAATCCCATACAAAAGTAGTTTTACTGACGAAACTTTGTACACATAATCAAATGCAACATATATATGTTTCTAATTAGTTTTCGTGTGATGAAAGTAATACAAAAAAACGATTTTATGTGAAAATCGCCTATAATTTAATTTTTTACTTGGTTAATATTTTTAATCCAAAACTAAATTAGGAATATAGATATGTAACAATTATTACAGAGAGTCAATATAATTCACGTTTTACAAATAGAAAATTTCATCCAAGAGGTCAAATCGAGGCAAGGTTTCCAGGAGGCTGGCAGCATTGCCTCTCTGAATGGCTAGGCTTATTCTTCGGGCAAAGAAACTGCCAGCCCTCGGGTCAATTAATGAGACGAAGCATTTGATTATATGTACAAAGTTTGGTTCAACATTTTTAAAATTAAAACGTGACTACGTTTGTATTGGATTTCGCACGTTCGTCAGACTCTTAACTAATATGTAGAACTGTACATTGATGTGTTTCAGCCTGCAAAGAAAGTTCACCTGGATGTATACTATGAGTCCCTCTGCTCCGACAGTATCGCCTTCTTCAAATCCGAGCTCGTGCCCCTGATGCAGCAACTGAACAACTACATAGAACTGCATCTATACCCTTATGGAAAGTCAACGGTACGCACTTTATTATCTACTGTTTAAAACATTTTTTGTCGCTTTATTGATACTCATCATTATTCCTTCCATGCTGGACTGGGAGAGATAGAAAAACATAGAATGTTCCAGCTGCCCTTCCTCCCGGACATTCTGTAGAAGTCAGCAAAAGGGACTCGAGGGCTACAGTGTATTGTAATTTAGGCGATGGGCTGACAACCTGTCACTATAGCAATACACTTTTCAATCTAACATTGCCCTCAATTTTTGACAGACGTGGCGAAACCGCCTTTTACGAGGCGTTTATCGCTCTGCCTACCCCGTAAGGGATAAAGGCGTGATTTTATGTATGTATGTATGTTATCATTATCATCAGCAGTAATTTCTGGTAACAACAAATAAAAAATTATCAACTAAAAAAATATTTTCAATTTAAAATTATTTAGAGTCAATTTCTTTTATTTTAATTAAAAATATGTCGTTCAGTTAGTATTCCAAAATAACAACATAACATAACATTGCAAAATATGTATTTGACTTTTATTCCTACAAAATTTTTGGTCGGATGTGGCGGTACGATCTTTTCTTAGGTCGTTTACGCTCTGCCTACCCCATTCGGGATAAATACATACATACATACATATAATCACGCCTTTATCCCTAATGGGGTAGGCAGAGCGTACACGACCCAAACAAAGGTCAAACAAAGGTCGTTCCGCCACGTCTGACAAACTTTTGAGGGTTGTTTAAGATAGATTTGTAGGTATATTGCTGTAGTGACAGGTTGTCAGCCTGTCGCCTAAATTGCAATATACAGAAACCCTCGGATCCCTTAGCTGGTTTTTACAGCATGCCCGGGAGGAAATACAGCTGGCACATTCTATGTTTTTCTCTCGCTCCCAGTCCAGCATGGAAGCTATTCGGGATAAAGGCGTGATTATATGTATGTACGTATGTAAATATTTTATATAGATACACAAAAACAATAAATACACGGAATGTAAGGGACAGCATCCCACAAACTGATAGGGATTGCTCAGTCAACACTGAACAACTTTCACCAGGAAATTCTTTCAGGAAATGTTTAATTTTCAGACGTACGATAACAATGGCACTCTCACCTTCAAATGCCAACATGGCCCGAACGAGTGCTATGGCAACAAACTACACGCATGCGCCATCGACCTACTGACAACTGATCACCCCAGCTGGCTGAGCTTCACCGCCTGCTTGATGGCTCATCATTCCAATGATGAAGCTGCTGATCAGGTAACAAGCTACATACATGCGCCAACAAAATACGCATCGACCTACTGACAACTGGTCACCCCAGCATTCTGAGCTTCACCGCCCAATTGATGACTTACCATCAATAGGGAGTTAACTGCCTCCGTAGTCTAGCGGTCTGAGCCATGGGTTCACACGACCCGGAGGTCCCGGGTTCGATTCCCGGCGGGGAACAATGACTTTGTGTTGTTGTTGTTTCTAGTTTGGTTAGGACATTGCAGGCTGATCACCTTTTTGTCCGACAAGTAAGCTGATCCAAACTGTCGGATGGGCATGTAAATCGTTGGTCCTGCGCCTGATTTCTCTCTGGTTGTGTCAGTTTATCTGTACCATCAGAATACGAGATTAAATCAATAAGTATAGAGAGTGAACTTGTGTGTTGCGGAAAAACTTGGGCACTAAAAACGAGTTTTGCGCAGTTGGCCTATCTCTGAGAGATTGGCTGCCATCACCAAAAATCGGTGGAAGTACTATTATTAATCGAGAGTGAGACATTCGAGGCTCCTGCTGTGTAGGTATTCAGGCGATAGGCTGACAACCTGTCACTACAGCAAAACACATATCACCTTCAGCAATATCAGACCTGACGGATGCAAACGCACCATAAAGGCAGATATTAGTTAACGATAAATATTATATACCGGGTATAAGGAACAGCGTCCCGGGAAGGGAAGTAAAAAAAAACCTGGTTTTCCATACAAATTGTCTAATCGAGGCGGTCTCTTTGTATGGGAAGGTCAATTTCTTTTTCACTTCCTGAAAAAAGATCCTGGTGATAGTTCTCCAGTTTCGTTGACTGCTTAGTCAACTGATAGGGGTTAGTTGCTTAACCCCTATCAGTTTGCGGGACGCTGTCCCTTACACCCGGCGTATAATATCTATCGTTAACTAATCCGCCTGTATGGTGCGTTCGCGTCCAACACGTCTGATATTGTCCCTTACACCTGGTATAGTATATGACGGAAATGAATAAACATACATACATACATATATTCACGCCTGTATCCCTAATGGGGTAGGCAGAGCGTAAACGACCTAAACAAAGGTGTCCCGCCACGTCTGACAAAGTTTTGAAGGTAATTTAAGATAGAATTCTAGGTAAATTGCTGTAGTGACAGGTTGTCAGCCCATCGCCTAAATTATAATATACTGAAACCCTCGGATCCCTTAGCTGGATTTTACAGCATGCCCGGGAGGAAATGCAGCTGGCACATTCTATGTTTTTCTCTCGCTCCCAGACCAGCATGGAAGTAAATGAATAAAAGCTACCTATATTATGCTGTATACCTACAGTATCTAATCGCAAACACATTAGTTACAGAAAAAAATGTTGTATTAAACTTTAATTTTCATTGCAGGTACGTAGGTAACCATACATTTTTATTCTGTATTGTTCACTTTTACACGTGTACAAAGAACTAGGTAGTTGCCTTAGGTACTAACATAAATTAATAATACAATAAAGTTTTTACATTTTATTAGTCTTTTGGCATGTTATTATTTAGGTATGTCTAGCATCATTATGTGAACATAATTTGCTTTGAATTTCGAATTAGAAAGAAAAGACGAAGACACATGACCAATCGATATACATACTTCACGCCTGTATCCCTACTGGGATAGGCAGAACGTCAACGATCCAATTGATATAACATTTTGGTATTAGAATTTCAGACTGAGTATTTTGGTGCATATATTGGCATCTTTTGGATGTTTATTCAAAAATGAGTGTTGTTTTGTTTTCAGTGTGCTAAAGAACTCAAGACAGACCCTGAGCCGATCAAGGCATGTGCAAAGGGAGACAAAGGTTCTCAACTACTGAAACGCTACGGGGAGGAGACTGCGAAGATCACATATACGTGGATACCCCATGTCGTGATAGACGGGACCCCCATGGACCCCCATAGAAAAGTCATGGGTGCTGTGTGTGACACACTCAAAAATTCAACAACTGTTTGTACTGAATATAATAAAAAGAAGGTATAAGCAAAGAAAATATAATATTGGTATAAGTGTTGAAATGATCCATGCGACATTAATTTAGTTCGTAGCTAGATATTTTTATATACATATTTAGGTAAAAATGTTTTCCAATTGTTTAGAATATAGTCTTTTTAAAACTCACACGGTTATCAATATACGGTTAAGGTTATACCTACTCATAATATTTCATTTTTATTGTACCTACCTTAATATCCAGCCACAATTATTTAAAAAAATATAAGGTAAAAGAAATAATATAATTTTTATTTTTATCTCACAATTTTATCCTTTTACCATTTTTGTGAGTTATTTATATTATTATTAAATTTTTAGATTAGCACAAATTCAAACCGCTCAATATAGTGTAATGTTTAGCTTTACACTACTAATTTATATCATGTATATCTATATCTATACATATAATAAATCTCTAGAAGGATCGTGTCTGTACATTGAATATTTTTCGAAAAAAATAATTGCCGCAGGCATTATTAACGATATAAAGACCAAATATTTTTTTTTTTATTTTTGTGTCTGTCTGTCTGTATGTTACCACATCACGCCAAAACTACTGAACCAATTTCAATGGGACTTTTTTTATTCAACTCAGTGTTACACGGATTGCAACTAAGGATACCTAAAATCACGCCAACTCACTTAGAGAGTAGGCAGGATAATCGAATTCGGCTGTTCTTTAACCGATTTCGATCAAACTTTTTTTGTTCGACTAATTGTTATCTAGGAAAAAACATAGGGTACAAATAGTCACGCTGCCTTAGAGGGTAGGCAGGAAATTCGAATTTGGCTATTTTTTTACTGATTTCGATCAATCTTTTTTTATTCGACTGATTGTTATCTAGGAAAAAACAAAGGATAGAAATAATCACGCCATTTGAGTTGGGAGGTAGGTAGGAAATTAAATTTTGATTGTTTCTTACTCGATTTGATGTTTTTTTATATTCGGCTGAATGTTACCTCACCTAAAACTTATAGATATACGTAAAAACCACGCCACCTGACTTAGGGATTAAACAGAAAATTGAATCCTGTTTTTTTTTATTCTCATTAGAATACAGTTAGACACATTACGCACACAAGTATCGTGTTATACACGTGTTAGGCTTAACTAACGCGATTCGTAATGACACAAATAAATAAGAGTAAAGAGATACAAACGTTCATCAAAACCATGCACAACCCGACCCCGACCGCCTTTGGCGCCCTAAACGTAAAGAACGGACTGATCTATTCCTGCTTAAATTGTTGTCCCTTTATGTTCCCTCATGATAGCAAAAGTCGCGTATGGACTTTTTTGCTACTACGAATTGGCTCAATTATTAAATTAAATCGAGCGAGGGGATCGCCAACCCGCCGATAATAAAACCGCGGCTGAGTGACCTGGGATCCCCTGGGTTCGGCGAAGTCAACGGCTTTCCAACGCAGTAAAAACTCAAAAATTCATCAGAAGTATTTGTGTTCCCAAGATAAATCTCACCACCGCGATCTAAAAATATCGCCAAATCGTACAGCGACATCTGTAAATACACGGTATAGAGATTTTTTTATGTATTTACAGTAAAAACCATGAAAACCTAATAAAAATCTTTAGCACTAACAGTTTACGAAACGTTAAAGCATTTATAAATTTGATAGGTCCGCCACTGACCACTAGATGACATTAAGTAAAATTTAAAACGAAATAATACATACCTACATATAATCACGCCTTTATCCCAAATAGGGTAGGGGTAGGCAGAGCGTTAACGACCAAAACAAAGGTCAGTTCGCCACGTCTGATAAAGTTTTGGGGGTTATTTAAGATAGATTTTTAGGTATATTGCTGTAGCGACAGGTTGTCAGCCCATCGACTAAATTACAATTTACTGAAACCCTCGAATCCCTTAGCTAATTTTTACAGCATGCTCGGGAGGAAATGCAGCTGGCACATACTATGTTTTTCTCTCGCTCCCAGGCCAGCATGGAAGAATAAAATACATTGCTGTTTATAATCATAACCACCACGCGTACGGAGTCGCGGGCACAGCTAGCATAATTATACAAATGTACACGACAGAGTTAAAAATCGGTTATAGTTTCGTATGGTTCCATTGATATGATTGATAGGTTAATATAATTTGATTAAGCATTGGTTCTGGATGACGACATCAACATTTATTTCAATAAATTCATGGTAAAATTGTATTGATACGACAGTCGTTTAAATGGCGGGTTTCTCGTATGTTTGTTTGATAGTTTTTTATATTTCTAATTTTGACTTATGTTTTTCCACGAATGTATCTGTAAGTACATTTTAATTACTTAGGCAGGTGCCTGTGATTTATTACTTATTTCTTTTATACAACAATTATTCTAGTAAGTTCTTTGGAGTGAATTTTATTAAAGATACTTACTGATTTTGGGAAAACTAACTGATGTTATAATACAACTTATGAAAAAACAATCTTGTGTACCTAGTTATTTGATCCCACTTATATTATAAATGCTAAAATAGTTTTTTTCTAATTATTCGCTTAGTTCTTTTTTTGTTTTCCAGCCATATCCTGAAGACAGGGTAACAATCAAAGTATTCTACGAGTCTCTCTGCCCTTTCAGTCGGAAATTTGCTATACAAGAGTTAGAACCATTGATGAATTTAATAAACGATAGAATAGACCTTTACTTACATCCGTTTGGACATTCAAAGGTATTTATTTGCATATGATCTTCTTAGTTTTGTTTCTTATTTCGTCTGGTTACGTTAAAAAACCTACCTGTTACAAGTTTGTCCTATTAATCCTAACAGTCAAAAGCAAGCCGTTTTCACTCAACACCGTGATTTGGCAACGTAACGTAAACGTAACTGACGCACCAAAGCCAGCAAAGCCTGACCGGTCAACTACCTTATTATGACTGCTTTAGTAACTATGAGAAGAATTATGTATTCTTTCCCTGTATATTTTCAGGTGCACTACACAAATAACAAGTTTTCGCTGACTTGTCAGCATGGCGTAGCGGAATGCTACGGGAACAAGCTACACGCATGCGCGCTGGACCGGCTCGGCACTTTTACAGGCATGCGTTTCAATAACTGCCTAATGAACTTCAACAGGAGTAACAAAGGGTCAGATGATGCTGCTTATAATATAGTAAGTTCACTATGCAATGTCAGAAAAGGCATATATTCATTTGGCAATATTAGATACGATACTGTACCAACTATAATTTCTAATTATAATTTAAAGATTTTTTTTAACATACGTATTAAAAGTATAGTAGGCTCTTGCCCCTCGGTGGAGACGGATATGAGCTGATAAAAAAAGCACAGTATAACATAGCCCAGCCACCGGTAGTAAGTACCCACCCCAGAATCAGAATCAGAACTTTATTTGTTCCGTCCCACTGAAGAGTAGGTCATGTGCCACCGGTGCGCGGTGGTAAACCTCGGCCCAAACGTGTTAAGGTGACGATACTAGTCAAGTGCTAGCCAATTCATAGTTCGTTGTAGTAACAGGAAGAAAAATTGATGGTGAATAATGGCCACCAAAGGCTTATTTTTCTTCCTGTTACTACAACGAGCTATGAATCGCTAATTTGTAAGGTTCAAAATGATCTTTATTACTTTAATTTGATTCTGTTAAACCGGGTTTTCAACTGCTTTTTTAGTGAATTATGTTTTTTTTACTAATGGTGGCGCCACTTGGCTAATATCGTCACCCTAAGTATTATTTCTCTACACTCGCATTTAAAGTGATATTATTTCATTTTATTTCAGTGTAAAACGGATCTGCCACCTTGGACTGACAATCTTATAAGAGTTTGTGCGAATACATTAGAAGGCTCCATATTAAACTTGTATCATGGGATCGAAACGGTCAAAGAGCACCCGAAGTTTGTTCCCCATGTCCTAATCAATGAAAAACATCATGAGGTCAATAAAGGCTTGGAGACGTTTAAGAACTCTGTATGCGCGGACTTCAAAAACCCACCCAGTGAATGCTATTAAACTAACTAAACCATTATAATTAAATATACGTACCTACGTATATATATGCCAAATTCATTATTATACATATTTTACGTATATGGATGTCAAATACAAGCATTACAGAGACAAGATATTTGATAAAATGTGAATCATGTTCTTTTCATTTATCTATACTCCAACACTATAAAAAAGGAAATCCTTACTTATAAAATTATAAATGTGAAAGTAACTCTGTCTGTCTGTTAATCTTTCACGCCTTAACGGCTAAATATATTTCGATGAAATTTAGTAGGACTATATTGTGGCATGCTAGGAACGGTCATAAGCTACTTTTTTGCCACGGGAAATTATCTTATTCCCTCGAGAACTAATAATTTAGCCGCGGCTGGTAAAACCGCGGGGCGAAATCAAGTAGTTATATAAATACAATCTCAATGGGGCAATGACACGATTTACTTTTTTATAAAGTTACGATAACTTGTAATTTAAGTACAATAGGAGAATGGGTTATCATATCTGTAAGTTTTTATAGCTCCAAGTACCTACAATTTCGTAACACATAGATACATAATTTAATTCATACAATCGCAAAGTTACCTAGTTTCATATCCCAAATTTTATTTTAGTTTAATAAGATACATTGAGTAACGATGACTTATAAAAGTGTGATAGTATTACAGTTAGTTTTATATTTTTGTGTAACGACATGCGTCAGTCAGTATTATCCACGACAATACCGTTCTTCAAGCTATGGTAAGTAGCATATTTCCATATAATTTTTAATTTAGTTATTTAGACAGATTTAGTCGCGGGCAGGGTTTCCATCAGCCAGCCCTACGCTATTTAATTGAAGAATAATATCAAATACTGTAGTTCAAACTTCTATGATAATGCTATGTGTTATTGCATATTTGTAAAAAAAAGTAGTTATTTTCTGTGAGTAAATTCTTTCATACCAATATGTAAGTAAGCTTTTTTTATTTGCTGATATTGAATATGAGTTGTACTCTATAATAAAGCACAGATAAATATTGCTATGGTATTATCTAATCTTATACATTTTATTGTGTAGATTGTAGTCAAACCATAGAATATATAATAATAGTAGTAGCAATGAAATACAAATTTTCATTTGCTCGTAAAGTTCTTATCGTTTACTCTATCCCGTATCGCTATAAATATATAACAGTTTGCTATGCATTATATTCAGTTTAGCTATACTATGAATTACTCAAAAAGAGCATTACAACTAGTTATGTTAATACTATGTTCATACACGTTACATGAATACATAAGTAATGTTTTTAATTAAAATATTTACAAAATGGTAATACTTCCTAATTGTATTGGGTATAACTAAAACAATATTGTCTATGTTTTAGGGAGAAGACACTGGAATCACCCTTTTCAGGTCAGTATATTTTATTCTAAAATTTACAGGTTAATATCTAATTTCATATATCGTCACTTTTCTGAGATAGTATGTCTATGACAAACATTTATTAAATATTATTTAACAAAACGTAAAAAAAACTATTTTTAAGATTAAATAGACCTACTAACTTTGCTCAAATTTATTTATTTATAAATTACACATTCAAGTACACAGTCTTAACAGGTTTGCACCTAATTAACTATGCTTAACACTAAAATAAATTACCTAAGTACATACTTTAAATTTTACAGTCAATATTCTTAAATCGATTATGTCAAACTTATAAAACAATTGTCAGATATATGAATTAGAATATGGTCACTTTTTAGAAGATTATCACAATTAGAATAATACAATATTACATAATGATAATTTACATTCACGATAAATAGGTATATTTCATGTCAAGTTCATTACTACTCATTAGAAAAAAATAAAATGTTCAACCATTATTCTTGCATAGATACATTAATGTAGCTTCTGTGAATTTAGTCAGTGAACAATTAAATAAATCTATGTCCTTCGATATCTCATTTAAAATCCGCAACGCTGTGACTACTGGCGAGTGCGGATACGAGCGGATATTAGTTCTTCACTTTGGAAGAGCGAACAAATTATCCCGTGGTTTTGGTACCTGTACTCCTGTATATTCTAGTATTTGAGGATTGTTAAGTGTTCCTCTCAACACCTTAAACACAAATTATTAGCATTCAATTTCGAAAAGAAACGTGCAATGGACTCGATTCTAGATACCACCGGTTAAAACTAATATTAAAATCTATCTGTCACTTCCAAAATAATAAAATTGAAAAAGGACAGGCGATTTATACTCTATGGTTTTACACTTTGTCCGCTAGATTTTCCCTAGATAAAAATGACAGATAACGCATAAAAACACCGACTATTAATCAAAAACAGAAGAGAATATCTCCTGTCCCTTTCAAATGATTTTAGTCTGAAAGTGACAAATAGATTTTAATTTTAGTTTTAGCCGGCAAATCTAGAAACGATCCCAATGCATGCCGTAAAGTAAATAATAATTATGTTCACTTCTATTTTCTTTCTACTACAAAACACTAAAACAATCGAAAATTGCATTCATTTTTAGAACTCTACACCCATCCTAAGCCGAGTGAAGATCACAGTATTCTACGAAACCCTTTGTCCAGCCAGCGTGGACTACCTGACGAAGACCCTACGACCAGCTGTGGAGAAGCTGGGGCCTCACCTTAACGTACATCTGGTGCCTTATGGACATGCTGAGGTTAGTACGTACATACATACATTTAATCACGCCTTTATCCCTAATGGGGTAAGCAGAGCGTGAGCGACCTAAACAAAGATCGTTTCGCCACGTTTCACAAAGTCTTGAGGGATATTTAAGAAAGATTTGTAGGTATATTGCTGTAGTGACAGGTTGTCAGCCCATCGCCTAAATTGTAATATACAGAAACCCTCGGATCCCTTAGCTGGTTTATACGACATGCCCGGGAGGAAATGTAGCTGGTACATTCTATGTTTTTCTTTCGCTCCCAGTCCAGCATGGAAGTTAGTACGCTGTATTTAGTAATACGTAATACTTAGTATGGGTTGGTGATAAATATCAAACAGTATTTTAGTGACCTTGAACTTCTCGAAGAAATATTGTCTCCAATAAACATGAGCTCGTCGCATTAATCAACAACATCTTATAAAATAATCATGTCCAAGCCCAGCTAGTCCACTTTACCCGGTCTTCAATATGATTATGACACAAGGGGTCCAAAATATTAATTGCAGTATCACAATTAGTAGTACATTTTTACGAGTAGGTATAAGGTCTTAAAGATAATTGTGACGTCCCGTTAGGACATAGCAATGTTAGACAGAGAGATTTACTGTTTACAAATATTTAAAATTCCTCCCCTAGGGTCGTCTTTCGACAAAGCCGGAAAGGACCCTAAGAGACTAGGCCTGGAAAACGCTAGGTAAAAGAAGAAGATTCATTTGTTGAACTAAAAAATAAATCTTACACACTCATTACATTAGGTCTATCTTAATTCCCTGTGTACTTGTACTGTAAATGTTTCAGTGTACGGAAAACTGAAATAAATACCTATAAAAGTCCAAATTTTCAGCTATCAGCATGTAGCTAGATTCTTGGCTTTAATTTCTTGCTTCTATTTTATTCTTAAGCCCTAAATACGGGGTGTAAGGAACAGCGTCCTACAAACTAATAGGGGTTGCTCAGTCAACGAAACTGAACAACTATCAACTACCAGGAAATTCGTCCAGGAAATTAAAAAATCAAATTGCTTTTCCATACAAACTGTCTGATAAAAGTGGTCATTTAGTATGGGACAGACATTTATTTTTATTTTCATCTCCTAAAGGAATTTCCTGGTGAATGTTCTTCAGTTTTGTTGACTGAGCAACCCCTATCAGTTTGCGGGACGCTGGCCCTTACACCCGGTATACCAACTGCATATTTCAGACCCGCTTCATAAACAAGCACTACAAGTTCAGATGTCAGCACGGCCCGTCTGAGTGCTACGGGAACAGACTGCACGCATGCGCCATCGACGTCATTAGCAACACCACCGAGAGCGCCCTCTTCAACGCGTGCCTCATGGACAACACCAAGTATAGGGAGGGAGTGGGACAAGACTATAATATCGCACTTACCACGGTAAGCATACATATAGTAGACAATTCGTTTGTGCATAGAGTCAAGCCTTACACCTCACGGCGTAGACAGAGCGTCAATAATCTCACAAAAAGTGCTACGGGAACAAACTGCACGCAAGCGCCATCGACGTCATTAGCAACAACACCAAGAGTACCCTCTTCAACGCGTGCGTCATGAACAACACTAAGTTTAGGGAGGGGTGGGATACGACTATCATATTACAGAAGTTAAACAAATTCTGGTCTCACCTTTATCCCCTATATTTTTTTTACCACATAAAACGCATGGAAGAAATGTGATAGAAAAACAAACATAGCCAGTTGCATCTCCTCCCGTGTATGCTGTAAAAACAAGCTAAGGGATTTGGGGGTTTCAATGTATTGTAATTTAGGTGATGGGCTAACAACCTGTCACTACAGCAATATACAAATCTATCTGAAATATTCTTCAAAACTTGTCAGACGTGGCAGATCGACCTTTGTTTAGGTCGTTGATGCTCTGCCTACCCCATTAGGGATAAAAACGTGATATATGTATGTATGTAAAACGCATATATAATAACCATATTGACGATCAGCTAATTGGATACCGTAACCGCGTTTTCCTCCAGGTTGTATCTGAAAACCAGCGCTTTGCTCCTGAGCAAACTGCACTGCTACAGCACACATTGTCTTAAGTTTACGTGTAAATGTTATCTGTTGTTTCTTTTTGCCTGGTAAAATTCAATTTAGAACGTTTTTTTTTGTTTTGTGTGGCTGTAGTACCAAATAAACGTTTTATCTATCTGTCTATCTACGAGTATAAATCAAAATTTTATTGTTTGCAGTGCTCCGTCAGCCTTAACGTACCTTCAGAAGACATTTGGCAATGCGTCAACACCCGTCGAGGTGTGATTCTACAGAAGCAGTACGGTGACGAAACACATCGACTGCCACATCGACTGGAGTACGTCCCTTACGTACTGATAAACGGTGTAGAAGACGGTCTGAATGAAGATCTTACTACTGTGTTATGTAAAAAACTGAATCCGGCCCCCAGTGCTTGTCCGACACAAAGAAATTTGCCTGCAACGTACATTAGAATTCGTCGATAGTAATAAATAATAATAATAAATTAATATAATGCAATAAACAAATAAAAAATATGAATATGAAGAATCTGGTAAATATTTACTATATAATTACTAAGCCAGGGAAAATTAGATCAGAGGTCATTACGAGAAATCAAACTTACTCTTAATTTGTATTGCAGTAGAGTTATCAAAGGTATCTAAGTTTATAATAATAAAATTAAAATTTGTGAATGAAGTTGTAAGATGACTGATTTATGACTAGTTAGTTTTTAATTTGTAAAATATAGATGAATAAACTGTCTTAAAGTTTTGTGTTATATATTTTTTTATCACTGTTTTATTTTCTAACTAACCCTTATTTAATTAACTCGCCTTGTTTACACCATGTATAGCTGAAACCACATTATAAGTCGTCAGTAGAATAATAGCTACACATAACAACAAAACGCTTGTCAGTCAGTCCACGACAACGCCTCGCCGCATCGCTCATTCCAGTGCATTAACCTAGCAAGTTGTTGTCCTCCTTTAGTGATCATTAGTCTTGTTTTAGGCGAATCTTTTTTACACCCGGTATAGCTGAAACCACATCATAAGTAGGTCAGTAGTGTAATACCTGCACATAACAACAAAACATTTAGGCGATGAGCTGACAACCTGTCACTACAGTAATATACTAACAAATCAATCTTAAATAACCCTTAAAACTTTGTCAGACGTGGCGGAGCGACCTTTGTTTGGGCCGTTTGCGCTCTGTCTACCCCATTAGGAATGAAGGCATGATTATATCTATGTATGTAACAACAAAACGCTTGTCACTTAACGACAACGCCTCGCCGCATCGCTCATTCCACTTCATTAAGCTAGCAAGTTGTTGTCCTTCTTTAGCGAACACTGATCATTATGTCTTATTTCAGGTGAATCTTATTTACACCCAGTATAGCTGAAACCACATAATAAGTAGGTCAATAGTGTAATAGCTGCACATAACTACAAAACGCTTGTCACTAGAAGCCAACGCCTCGCCGCATCGCTCATTCCACTACATTAACTTAGCAAGTTGTCCTTCTTTACTCATCATTATGTCTTGTTTCTGGCGAATGTTTTTTTACACCCGGTTTAGCTGAAACCACATAATAAGTAGGTCAATAGTGTAATAGCTGCACATAACAACAAAACGCTTGTCAATCGACGACAACGCCTCGCCGCATCGCTCATTCCACTACATTAAGCTAGCAGTTGTTGTCCTTCTTTAGAGAACACTGATCATTATGTCTTGTTTCTGGCGAATGTTTTTTTACACCCGGTTTAGCTGAAACCACATAATAAGTAGGTCAATAGTGTAATAGCTGCACATAACAACAAAACGCTTGTCACTTAACGACAACGCCTCGCCGCATCGCTCATTCCACTTCATTAAGCTAGAAAGTTGTTGTCCTTCTTTAGCGAACACTGATCATTATGTCTTATTTCAGGTGAATCTTATTTACACCCAGTATAGCTGAAACCACATAATAAGTAGGTCAATAGTGTAATAGCTGCACATAACTACAAAACGCTTGACACTAGAAGCCAACGCCTCACTACATTAACTTAGCAAGTTGTCCTTCTTTACTCATCATTATGTCTTGTTTCTGGCGAATGTTTTTTACACCCGGTTTAGCTGAAACCACATAATAAGTAGGTCAGTAGTGTAATAGCTGCACATAACAACAAAACGCTTGTCAGTCGACGACAACGCCTCACCGCATCGCTCATTTCACTACATTAAGCTAGCAAGCAAGTTGTTGTCCTTCTTAAGCGAACACTGATCAATATGTCTTATTTCTGGTGAATCTTATTTACACCCAGTATAGCTGAAACCACATAATAAGTAGGTCAATAGTGTAATAGCTGCACATAACTACAAAACGCTTGTCACTAGAAGCCAACGCCTCGCCGCATCGCTCATTCCACTACATTAACTTAGCAAGTTGTCCTTCTTTACTCATCATTATGTCTTGTTTCTGGCGAATGTTTTTTTACACCCGGTTTAGCTGAAACCACATAATAAGTAGGTCAATAGTGTAATAGCTGCACATAACAACAAAACGCTTGTCACTGACGACAAGGCCTCGGCGCGTCGCTCATTCCACTACATTAACCTAGCAAGTTGTTGTCCTCCTTCAGTGACAATTATGTCTTGTTTCAGGCGAAACGATTTTGCTATCATTATTGCTACCGATTCGTAGAGGGCAAGACTTAACTAAATCTAGCCTAAAGTTATTACCGTTCTTTACTGTTCTCTCATGATAGAAAATTACAGGTATAGACTTATTTTAGTTCAGTAGTAATTTTTGCAACTAGGAATCGCTACCTGTCTTGTTTCTGCAAATTACCCACAGCTCTACATTTACGCCTAAATACTTTATTAGAGCAACACTATTTTGTTCTAGGATTGCTTTTATATTTTCTACAGGCGCAAGCACATGCATAACATGCACAACCTTATAAATACCTAACCAAGCACGCGAGCTGATGATTAATAAACTGTGCAATTCGCAATTAAACTATTTAATGACCGTAGCATTATGGTAATATGAGTTCCTTGGTAAATGCACTAGTTATTTATGGGGATTTTACTTTTTAATAAAAATGTAGGAGTAATATCACACATGAAGTCGTGTGATGCCGGATTAACATCATCACCCCATCAACTTTACTAGGTGTCGTAAATACATAACCATATAATCAAGCCCTTATCCCTATTGGGGTAGGCAGAGCCTTAACGACATTAAAAAAGGTCGCTCAGCCACGTCTGACAAAGTTTTAAGGGTTACTTTAGATAGATTTGTAATGACAATATACCATTGCTGTAGTGACAGGCTGTCAGTCAATCGCCTAAATTTTATTTTATTTTATTGAAAAGACGAACACAACAGTTAACAACCAAAGAAGAACAATATAACAATATGTTAAGATTAAAATTATTATGATTAATTTAAATTATTTTAAATTGCAATACACTGAAACTTTCGGATCCCTTAGATGGTTTTTACAGCATGCCCAGGAAGAAATGCAGATGGCACATTTTATGTTTTCTCTCACTCCCAAGCCAGCATGGAAGTCGTAAAGCTGAAGGGAAATATCCAGTGATTAGGCAGCAGCGTTCTCTGTGTTGGGTGATTTCTCCCGGCAAATGGTTGTTTTTAAGAGCTTAGTTCTCCTAACGAATCATTGGATTTTAAAAGAAAAATATTCATCTAGGAAATTAGTTCATGGCCTGCAATCGCAACATTTAAAATATTCTAGTTCATAAATAAGTATGCTAAAAAAACTGGAAACAAAGCGTTTTATCAATAAATTTGATTTCTTCTAAACTATCAGGAGCGATTACACGGTTCCTTCGGGAAAATATACGTATTATGATTATCTAAAATCGCAACAAAGCTTTTTTAAATCCGATTCATAGTTTTTATAGATTTAGGTTTTTGTGCGTTTTTGCGCACATTTTTGACGCGGCCACGGACGTAACCGCCACGCCGCCGTAGCGCGCGCTGGTTTGAACAATATTCTAAGGTATTACGGGCGATGGTTGCGTATGTTGAAATCTACCTGCTCATCTGCCGTTAGGATTCACCTTAAGTGGTTAGAAAGATAGATAGATAAAGCGTTGTATTTATATTTCTACAAAACACATGTACATTTCGCAAATTTAAAAAAACGCATTCAATTATACAAACAGATAAATCAAAGTAGTTTACACAATATGCACATGAGTGCTGCAGTAATGTTGAAGGACCAAGGCTCAGTGAATTTTACCCCAACAGTCTTTCCCAAAACGCAATACTGAAAAGGCAACAGTGGTTCGAATGATAACGTCCTCAGGAAAGGTTATCCTTCAGCAGAAATTGAACCTACAGCCTCCGAATCAAAGTTCAAGGCTCTAATAACTGGACCAAATAGTGAATTGTTGCAACACAACAAAGGTAAAGTCCAGTAAGAGTGGTATGGATTATGAATCATCAACCAGACGCTTGAAATATTCGTTTCTTATGTATGACTAAGAGAATATTGTTGACGACCATTAAACGCAATATTTAAAACCAGTTACGATAAAACTGAAAGGAACATTGTATGCATGGCATAGTTGAGATTATGACAATGACAAATCGTCATTATTAGTATCCATTATGTAGAAACTTATACATTATGTTTGACACATAGTTATTACATCATCTAATATCTCTTTTATTCACATCATACATACATACATATAATCACGCCTTTGTCCCTAATGGGGTAGGCAGAGCGTAAACGACCTAAACAAAGGTCGTTCCGCCACGTCTGACAAAGTTTTGAGGGTTATTTAAGATAGATTTGTATATATATTGCTGTAGTGATAGGTTGTCAGCCCACCGCCTAAATTACAATATACTTAAACTCTCGGATCCCTTAGCTGATTTTAACAGCATGCCAGGCAGGAAATGCAGCTGGCACATTCTTTGTTTTTGTCTTGCTCCCAGGCCAGCATGGAAGATAATTTATTCACATCACATTTATTTATTTTACTCCTCTGTTTCCTATTGCCTGGTTGCCTGGAAGATATTGCTACATTAGCAATAAGGCCGCTAATTGTACTACTTTTCTTTTTAGCGATTTGTAATTTCTATGTTTTTGTGCAATAAAGTATATATTGTATTGTATTGTATCGCAGGAGAATAAAAAAATGGTACAGAACTTTACTTAAATTAAGTACTCGTATAATTGTCTGCTGAAGGGGGTTAAATTATGTCTACCTTGTCTAGTTATTTATGAGCAAAATGCCTGATCGAAAGTACCTGGAATAACAAGGAATAGAATAATAGAACACCAATTGGGATTCGGTACCACCTTGGGCTGCGAAGCGGCGATACATGCCACACGGGCTTTCGCAATGGACCCTGGTAACGGAGGAAACGTGATCTTAAAGTTAGATATAAAAAATGCTTTTAACTCTGTTGAGAGAGATACCATTCTCACAGAAGTTCTAAAGCACATTCCAGCAGTTTATCCTTTCCTCCACCAGTGTTACTCATCACCCACCAATCTCTTCTATGGTGGCTCTTCTATAAAATCTGAGGTCGGTGCCCAACAGGGTGACCCCCTGGGTCCACTTATATTTAGCTTGGCTATAAATGACTTGATCCATGAATTGCGCTCTCCGTTAAACATATGGTACCTCGACGATGGCACCCTTGGCGGAACAGTTGATCAGGTCGTAGAAGACGTCCAAAACCTTCTACCTAAACTAAAGGAAATGGGTCTAGTTGTGAACACTACAAAATGCGAACTCTTCCCCTGCGGAGGAGAGGCTCTTGCGGAATGTTTGAGACTAGAGAACGTGATTCAAGGCATAAAGTACTTGGATAAGCACAACTTCGATTTACTGGGTGCTCCAATTTTTCCCGATGCTGTACCGGTTTTTTTTAAACAAAAAGCGGGAATTATTATCTAAAGCTCACGAGGATCTAAAACATCTTTCTGCACACATAGCACTAGTGCTTCTTAGAAACTGCTTATCCCTACCAAAATTGACCTATTCCATCAGGTCATGTCCAACATGGCTTTTCCCGCAGGAAGTTTTGGCATTAGATCACGTATTTAAAAGCTCTCTAGAGGAAGTCCTGAACGTTAGCTTGAGTGATCAAGATTGGAAACAAGCTAGTTTGCCAGTTCGACATGGTGGTATAGGGGTGAGACGAGTGCAGGATACCGGGCCATCAGCTTTTTTGGCTTCTGCAAATGGAGTGCAGAAACTTGTCATTCACATTCTTTCTTTTAAAGGTGACAATTTCAGCGTTCCATTTGTTAATGAAGCTTTTACGGCCTGGACTGCAGCTTGTCCAAATGTATCTCCCCCTAGTAAGCCGGAGATTCAACGAAAGTGGGATGACCTATTGGCTGAGTCAGTCATCACCAGGCTTATTGAAACATCTTCTGGGGCAGATACAGCTCGTCTAAAGGCGGTTTCATGCCGAGAGTCTGGGGCTTGGTTACACGCACTCCCATCTCCCCACATAGGTACCCTACTAGATGACAACTCGTTGCGGATTGCTGTGGGTTTAAGGCTAGGGTCTAAAGTGTGCGAGCCCCATGTCTGTAGATGTGGTTCCTCGGTTGATGCTAGTGGACGTCATGGTTTAAGCTGCAGACTCAGTGCGGGGAGACATCCGAGGCACCATGCCCCTGAATGAGTTGCTTCGCCGGGCATTGGTATCCGCCGACGTCCCATGTGTCCTCGAGCCACCCGGTTTATGTAGGTCAGATGGCAAAAGGCCAGATGGCCTGACCTTAATACCGTGGGAAAAGGGACGATGTCTTTTATGGGACGCAACTTGTGCGTGTACGTTTGCCGCTAGTCATCTACCCAAAACCACTCGTTCCGCCGGCTCCGCTGCGGAATTGTTAGCCAGTCAGAAGCTTACGAAGTATGCAGACCTGAGACTGAGCTATGATTTCATTCCCTTTGCAGTAGAAACTTCAGGGGTTTGGTGTGCTGCAGCAAAAGACTTTGTGCGCAAGATAGGGCGGCGTTTGAGGGATTGTGGTCGAGATCCCCGTTCCTGCTCGTACTTGGTCCAACAAATAGCTCTGGCCATTCAACGCGGCAATGCTGCCAGCATCATGGGCACATTTGGGCCAGGCACCAGTGGGAATGGAATCTATAGTTAAGCTTAGTATTTATATTTATTTTTGTTATGTTTTTGTAATTAATAATTGTAAATTTTTAACTTTCAATTAATAAATTTTGTAAAATAAAAAAAAAAAAAAAAATAGAAACCGTTTATTAAGGGTTCAGCACAATACAACAACATGAAAAGTAAAAAATAATACATACATACATACATATAATCACGCCTTTATCCCGAATGGGGTAGGCAGAGCGTAAACGACCAAAGAAAAGGTCGTTCCGCCACGTCTGACAAGTTTTGAGGGCAATTTTAGACTGAAATGTGCATCGTTATAGTGACAGGTTGTCAGCCCATCGTCTAAATTGCTATACACTAAAACCCTCGAATCCCTTAGCTGGCTTTTACAGCATACCCGGGAGGAAATGCAGCTGGCACATTCTATGTTTTTCTATCGCTCCCAGTCCAGCATGGAAGTAAAAAAAATACAACAACTATAAAAAAGCTGAGTAGTTACAAGTTTACAAGGATGATTTTACCTCGGTAATATACGGGGTATAAGTGACAGCATCCCGCAAACTGATAGGGGTTGCTCTGTCAATGACACTGAAGAACTGCCACCAGGTATTTTTTTCAGGAAGTTAAGAAAAAAAATCTTGTCCATACAAAATGTCAACCTCGATCAGACAATTTGTATGGAAAAGCTAACTTATTTTTTTATTTCCTGGTAGGAGATGTTCAGTGTCGTTGACTGAGCAACCCCTATCAGTTTGCGGGACGCTGTCCCTTACACCCAGTATTCAATTCCTTATGCCAGCCACGGGTAAACCGGTGGTCCGTAAAGCTAGCTGCACCTAAATAAGACGATACTTTATCAGATAAGTCAAATTTAATTAGACTGTTCCAGACAGCTGTAACTAAATTATTCTCCCAGAACACGGATCAAACATCAGCTTCGTTGGGTAAATACAACATCGACTGTAATAGGTATGTGTTAGCAAATACCTCCAGGGCCTATCAAATAGTTTATTCAGACTAGCTTCTCGCTTGTGAGAGTCACGTAATCACGTTAAATATAAAGACCTCAGACTATAGTATATATAATAATATATATAATCACGCCTTTATCCCTGATGGGAAAGGCAGAGCGTAAACAACCTACAAGAAGGTGGTTTCGCTATTTCTGACAAAGTTTCGAGGGTTATTTAAGATAGATTTGTAGGTATAGTAGTTTGAGGTATATTGCTGTAGTGACAGGTTGTCAGCTCATCACCTAAATTACAATAAACAGAAACCCTTTGCTGGTTTTAACAGCATGCCCGGGAGGAAATGCAGCTGGTATATTCTATATTTTTCTCTCGCTCCCAGTCCAGCGTGGAAGAAAGATCAAAGTCGTTCCATAAAATCTTCTGTAAAGCGGATAAACTATCTATGTCAGTCAAAAATATAATCCTGATAATGATTACTAAGTGGTCAAAAAGGCGGTTATAATTGGTAGGATAAGTGCGACTTTTGAAGGTAGATATCCAAAAAGAAAAAACCGTATTTTTGAATCACTGGAACCGAAATGCGCATATGAAAAACTAGCATTCGCAGTGCAAATTAAATGAAAATTGCATGTAAAAATCACTCTTTCCTATACTCACTCCTTCGTATATTGTCCGATCGAGGTGAACATTTTGTAAATAAAAACCATTTTTTTATTTCACTTCCTGAAAAAAAATCCTGGTGGACGTTGTTCAGTATAATTGACTTTGAAAAGATCGATAGTTTCTCCTATATACAAGAGTGGGGGAGGACAGACACGATATCAACAACTATAGACCTATCTCAGTCCAACCTGCTATCTCCAAAATACTAGAAAAAATAATATACAAAAGGCTTACCAACTATTTAAATAAATTTCACATATTACCAGATTCACAATATGGCTTATAATCGCCGCAGAAAAGATCTAGTTGCTCCTAGGATTCACCTTAAATACTACATTTGCGCAGCGCCAATATATGGCTCAATCTTCACACCTGTACAATAAATTAAACTTGGAACCTAAAACTTAATACCTGTAAATGCACAGACGTTGTTAAAAAGTGGCTTCTGGCCAAAGGGTATGACTGCATTGAAAAACTGCTGGAATACATAATATAACTTATGTTCAATCTCTTCTTACTATATCTGCATACACACGCACCATACACAAATATGCACACAAACGCACACACTCATACACATACACACACTCACACTCACACACATACACACACTCACACCACACACAAACACATGCATGTTAGAGTTAAATCAACGATTGCTTATACTTATAATAACGACTAGTGTTCACATTAGTATATAATATATAAAGTAATCTTCCATACTGGACTGGGAGCGAGAGAAAAACATAGAATGTGCCAGTTGCATTTCTGTCTGTCTGCCTGTCAGTCAGACAGACAGACATTAAATTCAGTCTGTATTACCACATCACGCCAAAACTACAGAACCGATTTCGATGTGACTTTTTTTATTCAACTGTGTGTTACCCGGGTTGCAACTTAGGATACCTAAAATCACGCTTCATGACTTAGGAGGAAGGCAGAAAATTGAATTTCGATCGTTTTTAACCGATTTTGATGGAACTTTTTTTGTTTGACTGAGCATTCCTTAAACTTAAAGTTACGATACAAATAATCACGCCACTTGACTTAAATGGTATCAGGAAATTGAACTCTGATCGTTTTAAACCGATTTTAAAGGGACTTTTTATTTGACTGAGTGTTTTTAATTACCTGGTGTCCAGCCTAGGTTAGAAATAATCACGCAAACCATTCTAATATTGAGTAAGTACCCCAGTTTGTATGAAAAACACGCAGTGTCGAACATACTGAAAACGATTCTCCGCGCGTAGGAGCGGGATCTGCTAGCTCGCGCTCGGAAGCGTGTTTTCCATACAAAAACAAAAATCAGACAAAGTGAAATACGCTTCCGCGCGCGGGTTAGCAGATCCCGCTCCTACGCGCGGAGAAGTGTTTTCAGTGTGTTCGACACTGCGTGTTTTCCATACAAACCGGGCGTACGAAGTCGCGGGCACAGCTAGCACTATATAAATATAATGTCTTATAAAATGGAGAATTACTTGCGGATTCCGCTAAACGTGAAATATTCATGTTTTTTTGTATTTTAGACACTATTATATTAAAATTTAAATATTATTTCCATTCTGGACTGGGAGTGAGAAAAAAACATAGAATGTGCCAGCTGCATTTCCTCCAGAGCATGCTGTAAAAACCAGCTAACGGATCCCAAGGGTTCAGTATATTGCAATTTAGGCGACGGGCTGACAACCTGTCACAAATTTATCTTAAATAATCTACAAAACTTTGGCGCAACGACCTTTGTTTAGGTCGTTTACGCTCTGCTTACCCCATTAGGAATAAAGGCATGGTTATATATTGTATGTAGTATATTAAAATTGGTGTCGCCACCGTCGCGCCACAGTCCGCCCCTTAAGTAGGTAGTAGGAGCAACTTCTCCCGGTTATTTCTACCTGCTTGCATCGCAGTGCAATTTGTGGAGAGCCGTGGTAATACGCGGACCGCTTTGATGGAATGGCAAAACAGTGGTTTATTTTCGTACCACTATTAAGTGCGGGAAAGAACTTGTTATAACAGTGGTACGATAAATAGTACTTACTTACTTAACAAGGCGAAATGCCATACAAAAGCAAACTTAAGTGTTCTCAGCAAAATTGTATTTTTATTTGCAAATGTCGCTACTGTTTCCTTGAATTTTAAAGCGACCATTCAACACGCTATGTAATTATTATATCGCCTTTGCATGACTGCTACATTTCCTTGTTTGTATAGGTATATGTGAACTCTTACAAGAGTCATAACAAAAATGGTGGCCACGTAACGAACTGTTTTGAAACCTACGCCATTCATTTTTTTCTCAGCCGCGATTTCCCTTTAAAGAACTGCCAGTATTCAATTCACACAATCACGCCGCGCCGAGACGTAATTTCAAGAAATGTTGATCGAAAACAATATCTCGATTAATTATCGCGAAATGCCCTGATAAATTTCGCTTATCTGCCACTTATGATTGTAATCAAGTTGAAGTACGAATGCCTATAGCCCATTATTGAGATAATACTTGATTTTACGACGCATTGAGGTACTTAAAACCCCCTCGTGTATCCTTACTTGCATAAGTAAGGTTTCAGGTAAAAGCCCATTTGAGTAATACTGCCTTATTACCGTTACCAAGGAATGAATGCTAAAGAGAATTTCCACATACCTAGTAACGGTATCCTATTACGCTAAATAATACTTACATATAATCACGCCTTTATCCCTAATGGGGTAGGAAAAGCATAAACTACCTAAACAAATGTCGTTCCGCCTCGTGCTGTAGTGACAGGTTGTCAACCCATCGCCTAAATTTCGCTGATTTTTACAGCAAGCCCGTAGGAAATGCAGCTGGCACATTTTATGTTTTTCTTTCACTCCCAGTCCAGCATGGAAGAAGTAAATAATACTTCTTGATGATAGAGTAGATAGAGATGACGTTGAACAGTATTTTCTTCACACATTGTAAGCAAAACATCATCATTAATGTTTATCAAAATCCATCTGTCTTCTAATGTGAAACAATTTTCGAACACAATAATTGTATTGTTTGACGAAATAAATTATAGGGTCGTATATTTATTGATCGTATGTCATTTAAAAAAAAACAAAATCCGTACTTAATATTGCTCTCAAGTTTGAGATCGCTTCATAAAAACGAACCTTAGTTAGGTAGGTTACACTACATACCAATATTTTTTAACTCTGAAAATTGATTTTAAGCAAAGCATTTGGTAGCCTAGTCACAGAAAAGTTTTAATATTAATAGTGCAATGCACTCATGCAGTCCTTATAATCCGTGCATGCGTACAACGTGTATTTCCTGCCGTACGGAGTTATGTCACACAACCATAGAGTACGACAACGCTTTAACTGAACGAGGCGAAAAAAAAAACTAACACTGCCAGCATTCCGCCACCGCCAAAGGGGATGTAACATTTTTGGGGATGGAGCCTCACCTGGCATACTGTGAATGGCGTGACACTATTTGAAAAAAAAAGGCGGCACACGTTCAAACCTAAACCATCCGATTTTTATAGTTACATTACCGAGATATGTTAAATCAAAGATATAGAAATTACAAAAAATGTATATGGTGAAAATATCTTAGTAATGTCACGATTTAAACAAAAATCACTAAGGCTCATATTTTTAAAGCGATCTCAATCTTGAGAGCGATATTAAGTATGAATTTGACAGGCGAGTTTGTACTGAAATGACATTACTGATACGAACTCAAAATCGCTGTCTCTCATGAGAGCTGATTACAAATACGGCGCTAAGTGTATTTTAAATTTGTATAGAATCGAATAGTTTAGGTGTAATCGTGCGTCGAAAGATTTTTTAAAATAAAAGGGTCGCCATTCTCACTTTGCCAAAAAGGTGGCATCCCCAACAGTTCTCCATACAATGCAGCGCCCCCACCCACGTTCATTTTAAGCCTTGTTGAACCATATTCGACGCAAAATTACGACTTTGACTGCCCGTGCATGATAATTAAAAAACGTACAACTGCAACTACCTACATATACGTCTGGTACTGTTTGTATGCACGCATGTACTTCTTTTCATGTCTATTTTGTAAAAGTAATGTTGTATTTTAATCATCTATGCTGGACAGGGTGCGAGAGAAAAACATAGAATGTGCCAGCTGCATTTCCTCCCTAGCATGCTGTGAAAACCCTCCGAGGGATCCGAGGGTTTCAGTATATTGCAATTTAGGCGATGGGCTGATAACCTGTCACTACAGCAATATACTTACAAATCTTAAATAACCCTCAAAACTTTGTCAGACGTGGCGGAACGACCTTTTTTTTTTGCTCTGCCTACCCTAGTGGGGTAAAGTCGTTGCAATATGTATGTTGCATTTTCGCAAGGGTAATTTTTTACTCTTCCGCTTATGACCTAAAAAAGATTTACTAAATAAACCTCATTTAAAATCTTTGGTACCGAAATCCGTACCGAATGGACCGACCTGCTTGATCCTTTTTTTTAACGCCTCTTTTTTTAACGGTTCATAAAGACGAATGTAGAACAAAAAGTTGAATAGTATTTTTTTTAATATCCCTTTACCTACTTACCCGCGTCATAATAGGTACTTGATAATGCGCACCCACGAAGTAAAACTAGAAGTATCGTGTAAAATAAAGTTATCGGAAGTAATATTCCAATTCCAAACAAACGTCACAATCGAATTAATCTTTGTAACACTTCGGCCCCTTTGTTCGTGACGTCACTCGTTACACGCGACTTTATAGCGTGTCTTGGATACAATAACTTTGTCAAATTATACACTAAAGGGCTATAAAATCGACTAAAACTGGATTCCACCTGTTATTTATGTTTTACGCTGAAGTTTTCCATGGTATATTATTGTTGAAAACATAAAAACAATGTAAAATACGAGGTTCTTCTCATTCGGGGTCACCAGAAGAACTATATTTAATTGTAATTTGTAGGCGACAAGGCACGCTATTTGATCACATACTTTAAATTAACAGAAAAATCGCTAAGTATACCATACTACAGTACATAATGTCCTGCCTGTCTGGCTAATAGGGTAAGCAGAGCGTCAACGATCCAAACAAAGGTCGTTGTTTAAGATAGATCTATATATTGTACATCGCCTAAATTACAATATACTGAAACAGTCGAATCCCTCAGCTGGTATTTACACCATGCCCGGGAGGAGATACAGCTGGCACATTCTATGTTTTTCTATTGCTCCGAGTCCAGCATGGAAGCTGAAATATACCTGTAATAATGAATTCAATAAACTGACTTTATCAGTCAGATTTCTATCACTAAAATATTTTTGATAACTTAAAAACTTTAACGTCATACTGCGCTATTGACACGAAGGCCTCACTACGGTTAAAATGGCTCATTACACAGACCTTGAGTAGCCACGGCATTAGGCATGGCATGGAAATTGGACACTATAGCCGCAAAAACAGATGTCAGTAGAACATTCCGTATTGTATATTCTATTCATAGATAACTGTGTGATTTTATGTAATAGCATGCTCTTTGTAGTTCTGTGTGGATATTGTTTGATCTGTACTGTACTATATTTCATCTGGTTGGAATACGATTTTAGCACAGTAACAAAATTATGTATACCATAAATAATATACCGGTTAGAAAATCAATATTGAAAATTTTCAGCTTATCCTCAGCTTAGATATTTGATCGATTAATTGTAAAATCAATCGTGAAATCAAATAGAGTATATACCTGCGTAAACATAGTACATAACAACCAGTAAACCGGAACCACGCGAATTTTATTTGGGATAGGTTTATTCTAGACACAACGAATAGTGAACAAAACGCCACATTATCTTGAGCTTTCCTAGAAACCTTAAAATCACTGACATTCCCACATAGTGACAGAATAGGCGTCCTCCTACCTGGCGCGGCCACTCTCGTACCAGCGATCACGGATTCCGCACCACGATATTAGCTAGGCAAGGACACTGTACCCCAGTGTACCTGTCGGTACCAGAAAAGACAAGTTATTCGATTTGGTACTTTACCAGATATAGCGTATTTTCGGTTTCTATACTTTCATGCCTCTTAAAATATATTTTATAAAATATTTATGACACGAATTTTATATAATATATTTTATAAGGTACAAAAGTATTAAAACCGAAAATACGCTATATCTAGTAAAGTACCCAATCAAATAACTTGTCCTGTATGGTACCGACAGGTACACTGGAGTACAGTATTCTTGACGCACAGAATAGTACTGCAAGCAAGGTGTTTGAAGTTTGTTGTCGGACGCTAGTACGAGTACGGTTTTATTCTTCTTCTTCTTCTGTCGAGTGAGTATCGAGTCTGTCGACCCGATGAACCCTGGTGTCTGAGTTTTGAAACCGCCTAGTAGCACAACTATCAGGCCTCTGACATGGTTTGAGTAACGACCACTATCAAAGACAGCGACCGGGACCGACGGCTTAACGTGCCCTCCGAAGCACGAAATCTTTTTCTTTTTCGGACATTCAGGTGATTCAGCCTGCAATGTCCTAACCAAACTGGGGAAAAACTCACAAAATGATAAATTCTCAAATATCAACTTTGTGTTCCCCCCCTGGGAATCGAACCCAGGACCTCCGGATCAGGAGTCCATGGCACTAGCCACTAGACCACGGAGGCAGTTATCCTTAAGAGTATCTATCCAAACACAGTAGCTGGGAATGCTATCTTTATCTACGTTGATGTGCAACGATATGGCGAGCCGCTTGCGCATCGCGAGGCTGCGGCAAGGCCAAGGCCCGGCTTTATCATGCAAATTACGGCGGCCTGCTGCAAACCGCCCGTGCTAATCACCACGCTAATGTAAGGCTCACTGTACTATCTAGGGTAGTTCTACAAGGCCACTAATATGAGCATTTTAAATAGAACCGTTTCAGATAAATGTTTTTTTTTTCTTTAGAAAATAGTACCTGACCTACCTATTATTGGTTGTAATTGAAATCAACCTATGCAAACATATTCATTGAAATCCATTCAGCCATTTAATATGGTACTCGTAGTTATGTCCACATCAATGCAATTTTATACATTTATTAGTGGGTGTCTTTACTTTATTTAGATTACTATGGAACAAAAATTGTTTAATAAGTGGATTTAGTTATATTTTGGAGCGAAGTGGAACCACCTTTCCCTGAAACGAGAATATCCCTGAATCTACACGTTTGCCAGCAGTCAGCACACAAACATCGCTCGTGAACTCATGGTTTATTCACATTTTAATGTTGTTCGAATGATGTCATGCCTTATCTTTGAACATTTTATCAACCTTTTCTATCTTCGTTCCGCATAATAATGAATTTGTAGAATTGTATTTACGTTTTTGTACATATTAATACTGACTGCATCATTATGAATCATCGTGGATGGATCAATTTCCGTTCTCGTCAGATTCTCAATTAATTGATTAGGTAACAGACACGGAATATAAAGTGATTCATCAAAAGTTTGAACGAATTGTAAGAACGCATGTATCGAACGTGAAACTTTTACTCTCTAGAGTAAGGGGCGAATGCGACTGCGAAGGGGAGCGAAGGGTGGCTTGGCTTTTGGTCCAAGCGATCAGCCGCCTGAGGGTATTCTGATTCTGACACGTCAGATCCCCATTCATGAGTGTGAGGGAGACGCAAAATGGCTGTCGAGGGTGAAGGGCGTAGTATCCTCGGCGCCTGGAGTTGGCTTGGTGCCCACACCGCGTGCCAACTGCCACGTGCGACCAGACAAATAACGAGTTTCGTATGAAAACAACGATTTGTCGCCTTTACAAATTGTTGTATAGTCTGTTTCTAGCTATGGGTATTCCCACATAGTCTAAATTTGTTATTTACCCAAGGAGCGCAAGAGGAAGCGGTTCATGCGTTTGCCCTAAGACTGACAGGTTGTGTGTGTGTGTGTCTGTCTGGTGCTATTTTGTTCAAAGATGGCTGCACCGATTTTGATGCGGTTTTTTTTTAAATTAGCTGATTGTGTCGTCTTTGTGTCGTCGTGGGCACGGAAGAGTAAAAGCTAGTGCGGTAGCAACTTCTCAAATCAGGGGCCGTGGGTTTTTTTATTATCTTATTATATTTGCCCGACTTCCTTCCTGTAAAAAGCTAGAATACAAAGGACAGTAAACACGTTACCTGCTGACTCTTCTCACATAATTGCTGACCCGCCGACCCCAGGGCAGCACGTGGTCAGAATATTTTTTCCCTCGTGATCCCTGATCTAATCAACCGCAGATAATACAGTTTAAAATTAATATGTTATCAAAGAATAGGCATTAGGCACCTAACGTAGTTAAACTACCTGCCTAAGTGAAATTCCCATACTAACGTAGTTTCGCTTTTATTCCGAAACAGTACTGTAAAACCAAACTTAACCAAACTCCGTACACATGACCAAATGCATCATATCTATGCTTCTAATTTGGTTTGAAAATATTAACCACCTACAAAATAAGAATGTAAATTTAATTTTAGGCTATTTTGACACAAAATCGTATTTTCGGTCATATTTCTATTTCCAAACCGAACATAATTAGAAGCATAGATATGATGAATTTGGTCATATGTACGAAGTTTGGTTTTACTGTTTAGGAATAAAAGCAAAACTACGCTAAGTAAAATAAATTAAATCAGAACACAACGTTCTTTATTTATGTGTTTTAGAAAGTTAAGCAGAGTAGGTAGAGTAATGATTATTCAGTATTATAGGGCTGGGCTGATGTATTTTGTTAGTCTGCACCGTAATTTGTCATGGCGTCAAAAGTGGAAAAAAAATAGAATTTTCAAGCAAAATCCCAAGTCCAGTGAAACTTGACCTCTACGCTCGAGGGCGTAGGTAGATACTGATACCGATTCTATAAGGACACAACTTAACTAAATCTTGACTAAAATTGTTGCCGTCCCTTTCTATCTGTAATGATAGAAAATAACAGGTAACGATTTTAATCAAGAATGAGTAATTTTGTGCGCAAACGAATTAAAAAAATAGAATAGAATAGAAACCGTTTATTTCAAACACGGTCACACTCATAGCACCCACTAGGATTCCCTGTATCGGAAACACAGAAACAAAGAACACCCAGACCCAGAAACAGACATTTAAACTTATAATTCAAATGTCTGCCCTGGCCGAGAATCGAACCCGGGACCCGCTGCGTAGCAGGCAGGTACACTGCCAACTAGGCTGCGCGGGTCGTCAAAATTGTCCCAATTCTTCGCTCCTAGTCCCAGGCACTGATAGTTTACTCTCACTCTACGACTTAAAAAAAGAAGGTTCTCGAAGTTGTTGTATTTTTTTTATTCTACGAGCGGCATTTACCTGGACCCTCTGTCTCTATGCATGAGCGATTCACTAACGACTCTACCTAGTTGAATCTGGGTCGGACGTAGAAAGGTCAGGTTCCATTAACAAACGTTATCACACGAATGATTTAATATCCAAGGCTTTAGGAAACCGTTTTTTATTTGCATTATAATAATGCATGCAATGCTTGCATGTTACATGTCCGTGAAACACATTAACCGGTATATAAAATAACGGGGTTTTAAAATGAATATCCTTTGATAAAAATAATACGTGATTAAAATCAAACATTGCCGTTTCTAAAATAATAGATAACGTCATTGATTTTCTAAGATCATCACATTATACCGGTTAGATAAACATGAGTAATGTTGTCATTGCCATTCAATGCATGAACAATTCTAACAATTGATCTTTCCAAGAAACAGCGAAAAAACTTGTCGAAACAGAATTATGCGTAAAACTTTATGCAAATTGGACAGTCATTGAATTCTTCGTGTTTTGGTGCAATATCAAGGAGGACGCGCCTTGAAGATGACGTCACGGATGGTTGAATCATCTGACCGCTGCGCCCGCGCCGATGCGCTTACGCATTCTACTCGAGCCGCAGTATCCTTACCACTGACTGTACATACAGTATATGTACAGTTAGCGTTGCCAGGCGTCCGGCTTTAGCCGGACATAGTCAGGCTTTTTGATTGCCTGTCCGGCCAAAATAAGCGTCGTCCGGCCTGTCCGGCTTTTGATAGGCTTTTTAGATTTCAAAATTAGTTTTATTGTAAATTATCAAAAAAGCTTGGTTTTCATTAATTTTCTACATTAATACCAAAAAATCCCCTAAAATTCAAAGTGTCCGGCTTTTTTACCAAAATGTTAGGCCAAAAAAAATATGATTTTTTACACGAATATTTAAAATTGTTAAAAAAAAATAAAAAAATAAAAATTTAATTTGTTGAAAATGCAGGATGTCCAGCTTTTTGACCCAAATGTTAGGCCAAACTCACAGCTCTGTCCGGCTTTTCGGTATGAGGACCTGGCAACGCTATGTACAGTCAGTGTCATAGAGAAGTAACCCCTACTCATTGCTAGGCTTACATTGCTTGTTTATTCAGGGGATACCTTTCGTTGAAGCTGGGTGTACTACATACATGCAATCGATGACCAATCTGTTTAACATGTAGTTACCCGTTTTAATAGAAATTTACGACGCCCAGAGATAATCCATTATCGTCTTTTTGTGCGAAGCGGTTCGCTTCCACATTCTTAATGCGAACGGCTAAGGAGTGGAACTCCCTGCCGGCGGATCTGTTTCCGGAACAATATAACCTGGGCCTTTTCAAGGCGAGAGTGAATAGGCACTACATAGGTGAGTATGCTCCAACATAGTCCGCATCGTCACTTTCCACCAGGTGAGATGGCGGACAAATGCTCGCCTATATATATTAAAAAAAAAAAAAAAAAAAAAAGTCTTTTTGTGCGAAGACTGACGTAGCTGCAAAAAGTTGTAAATTATGTCCAAGGATGACAAATTACTATCGATGTTATTGCTTTAGAACAGGACGATGTTATTATGAGTTATGTCACTTAATGGGTTGCTTAATTTCCTATACTATTATCACCTACAACCTCAACAGACCACAACAGTCTACTGCTGGAAGTGCTGGACATGGGTTTTCCCCCCGGGGGTAATTGCCAAACTCACCACCCTGCAGCATAGTTTAGAGCTAGATTTCATGTTCACAGGAAAAGCTGTTGCTGATTCTCTGGATTTTTCCCTTTGTAGCTTCTTCCAACGCGCTCAGGAAGACATGGGATGATGCAATTCCGGCTGAAAACCAGCGCTATAGCCTTTTTTTTCTAATACATTTATTTACACTCACAGTGCTATTTTATGTCTGATAATATTAGAAATAACAAATCAAAAATTCAACCGCTGCCGGGGTTGATTATTTTGGTTTGTTATTTCTAATATTTTCAGCTATACCTAGCCTTTGACTGTAGCATATGCTGCGCTTGAAACCGTTTCGGTATCAAGTGTAACTCTTGGACTATTTAGTTCTTAAGTTGGTAATAAGTAGTATACTGGTACAAATTAATGTTTTTCTTTCTTTTTTTGAGATTGAATTCAGGTTATAAATCTACTTTGGTTTGTGTACACCGTACAGTTACGTTCCGTGCGAGTAGCCATATCGCCCAGGAATTCGGAGAGAGCAAACAATGGCTCGATGGACACGTTACCAGCTCATTCCGCGTTTCCGAACCAATAGGAATCGTTCTAACAACCACATTACTCAGATTCAACAAATAACTTCTAATTAACTAAGTATCTCTACCTAACTGACTTAAATTTCTGCTATGCATAAGAATCGTCTGGACGAAGTACCTCAGATCGAGTAGAGTGCGCAATTAATTTTATTACTGTTTAATATACATACATAGAGCTGTTCTTATACTTAAGTAGTTAATGCGTCAACAGCTTATGCTAGGTACAAGTTCTAATACGAAAGCATATCAAAAAGGACTGTCCTATTTCAGTATCGACTTGTGGCGGTTTTGATTCGATCGAATGTAAAAGAACAATGTGGGGGCAATTCATATACGTTCAGGTCGCTCGTGATCCGCGTCTCCAAGTTCCAAGTGAGCGTGCTCCTGAACTCTGCATTCTGGCCGATGGGGGTCGTATTTCGACGCTACAGACCTCCTGCCGTCGTCCATACGTCGAAGTAGTATTTAAGTTTTTTATAAATATGTATGATAGTCTGTAAGGTCATTCTATGGGCCTCTGTTTATTTTATTTAACATCTACTAATGTAAATATTGCCTGAAATAAAATGATTTATTATATACACGCAAAATCAATACGTAGGTACATCTTGACTAAAACCGATCGGCATAAATTTTAGTCAATATTTACATGTGTCCGCCAGGAATCGGTACCAATGTGCAGGTACAGTACAATTACTCAAAATAAACGCAGGTGGGTATTGTGCATACAATAGGATATTAGTTTGAAAATCGCGAGGGTTCCACAACGGCTCTTTCGATGGGGAAAAATAACAATACTAGCATTTGTGAGGCGAAGCACGTCTTACAAACGAGACGGCCCGGCACGGCCATCCGGCGACCGGCGGCGACCGGCGGCGATCGGCGGCGTGCATACTCACGTGCACACACTATATACTACATCACATTACATATTACATACGCCTTCTGGACATAGGCCTCCCCAATGGCCATAATCGTCAAGATTTCTTTGTTCATAGGAAACGTGCTGGCCATTTCCTGATCGCCTCTTCTTCTACATCTTCTACCGAGCCAACGAACGACCTGATGAAATATATGATAGGTCTCTTTCCTGATCCCCTAAACACCTTTTACGATATTCTCTGGAAAATATGAGTTCCTAGCTATCCTGACACAGCACTACGCTTGCATATTCCATCATACTCCATCAATTTACCAGCTCCAATACCAATAACCCGCTCGGCTGCTCGCAACAAAAACACTTCCCACAATCTCCAGGCAAAAACAATTTCCATCCTATGAAGAATGTGACGTCATTTGCGTATCTCGACTAGATTTATTGCATAGTAGCTGTCCGCCCGGCTGCTTTTCCAGCGTTTTATTAGAATTTCTTGTGAGAATTGTACATTTTCCCATGGTAAAATAAATAATATATGTATGCATATGTCGCAGAATTATAAAGAAATCGTTTTTTTCGCTCAAAAATCTAGGATTTTGATCAAAACCTGAGCTTTGACAAAATTCTAGACGTTTCTCTGGATTATGACCAGTATTTTGTCAAAGTCCGGGTTTTGATAAAAATCCTAGTTTATTGATCAAAAAACCGATTTCATCATAATCCTGCGATATAGTATAGTCAAGTCAATTAGGGATAAGTCAGTCCAGACCAGTAGTTTTAGTTAGTTAGTTAAATCCATTTAAACATACAAACAAACATTAAATTTATTTATGCCTCGATTAATATTATTGCATTACATATTTCGACACCTACATATATTATTTGCGTCGAATAACGCTATGGACCCGTTATTATTGAAGGAACAAATAGATGTAGATAGTGCACCAGAACGAATTATATTGTTGAAATGTTTATCAGTCGGCTACCACCGTGAAATATGCCCCGCGGCGACCAATCTATCGAACCCAACTTCAAACAATATGTGTTTTACGATATGTAATTTGTTGGAGATAAATTTTAAACGACTACATAATAAAAACAAAGTAATTTCGTTCCAGTCTCAATAAAACACAAATGACATGCGCTTTTAAATCATAATATATGGAGGCAATATAAATAAAATATTGCTAGTCCATCCTGTTCAGTAGATGCCATTAACATGGTTCGGAGTAATATCAGTGTCACATACCGTGGGTGCATTAATCAAACCAGTGATAACAAGTTGAAGCGTGCAAATATGACTGCCATACATCACTCTTTGTTGTAAACGAACTCTATCGACCGTATCGTAAATAACAACGTGTCAGTTATTGGCCTCAATTCTAGATACCACCGGCTAAAGCTAAAATTAAAATCTATCTGTCAATTTTAAAATAACAGCTTTGTAAAGGGACAGGCGATTTATACTCTACGGTTTTACACTTTGTCCTCTAGATTTTGACGCGCTTTTGCACGTTTCCCCAGTATTTCTGTAAATTTTATCCGCCATATCATATGACGGCGTGTTATCGTAAGAAAACATAAAACCACTAATAGATCGCCTGTCCTTTTCTAACGTTTTTAGTCTGAAAGTGACAAATAGATTTTTATTTTAGTTTTAGCCGGCAAATCTAGAATCGAGCCCATAGACAATCGTTTTGGACAAGTTTCTCATTCTTGCGACCAATTGTTTGGAACGTTATTTAAACAGTGAATTTACTTGGAAACCTATTATCGCCTCATAAATCGGTATTCGCGAATAGATAATACAAAATCGTCACTATTCGCGTTGAATAAGCACCGCCGCTTGAATCGCCTAGCTCATACAGGGTGTTAAATTGCGTACCATAGCTTAGGGGGTGTTGTTGTGGTGTGTAAAATATCCTTCTCAAAAAAAGAATTACAAAATTTCGATGCAGATCAGATAATCTGTTTGTACAAGCCAAAAAAATGTTTCTTTTATTTATTTTTATTTGGTCTTTTATTTTATTACTAGAACAACCCTGAGCTATGGATGGCACGCATTTAATTAACGCCCTGCATAGTCAGACTACTATTGCTGCAACAAAATTACAGTAAAAAGGAATTCAGTTCACGTAAATAATAAAATACTTGCATTATAATATTTATTCATAGTCCAATTTATATAAATGGGATCGCATTACGTTTCGGGCGGCTAAGCGATGGCAATAATCATTAGACTGTGTTTGGGACACGTGCAGAGCGTAGAACACCAATATTCTTTTCGGCAATTTAACTTTGAACCCTGACTTCAAAATTTATATTTCTACTTGAAGATATACTCCAACCAAAAGTCTATAAAACTGAGTATCGCGCAGGTCTACAAAGATTGGTAAAGTGCGTAGCAGGGGTGAAGAACCTGCGGGCGGGTCAGCTGATAAGCGCAGTATGTTTACTGGGCGGTCATTATAAATCACAGACGTATGCAGCAGCCTTTGACCCTCGTTACCGTTTGATGTGTTCACTTTGATATTACTGTCAAATAGTACAGATGAAAATAGAATAAAACAGATAAAACAACCGGTATGATCGCAATCGTGACCGTAAAATATAATATACCTTGACCGGAGTTTGACTCTAATTGCGGTTCAGTAGCCAAGACTGAATTAGAATAAAGCTGATACATTAATCTAAACAACCAAACATTGTGTAATAAGTGTTGTATTCGGGTCAGTAGCCCAATGAAAATAATCGATGACCATGAACTTAATTGAGTATTTAGTAAGAGATCAAACGAGAAAGCCAAACACGCGCAAATTAATCCTGTTATGTTTACTGAGCTGATTCACCCAGTTTCCATTTCAGAGAGTACGTAACAGAGATGCAATCAAAAACGTTAGTAATACCGGTGGCGTGGTAGTAGGCTAGTTTGTTATGGCAGTGGCCGGTGGCTGGCGGGGCTGGCCCAGTGGCACGGCTGCGCTGACCACCGTTTCCTGTGATACCGCCGCCGCCGCCGCGCCGCCCGCGCCGATAGATAAACGCGTTTCCGCCCCCTGTGCGGCCCGCATTGTGCCACCCCTGACTCACTCTATCGGAATTCAATTGCGATTAATAATGCGCGATCATTTTATGTATTTCGGTTTTTCACAAGTACTTTTATTATTTTAAATTTTAACATTGTTTTTATTGTGAAAAATAAAATGTCTTCATCCTGTTTATAACTAACTTATAAATAAAGTTTCGGTTAAAAAGTTACAAGTGATACAAGCTTTAATAATTTGAATCAAAGGATATTATCTAAGTATCGTATATAATAAGATTACCTACGTACTTACAATGTATTTACTTCCTATAATTAGGAGGATTGCAGGAGATTATATCATTAATTACTACCCATAAAATTAAACGAGAAAAAGTATGGCATGCGTAGGCATAATAAATACAAAGTAAATATACAGAGGGCAATGACCTTAAGGAAAACCAACATAAAACCTTTATTAGTTTTTATTATTAGCCTATTGTCCAAAGGCCTCCATAGTTTTTTCACATATCACGATCCTGGGCAATCTCGCACCTACCCTCGCAATATGCATCGAGCTGGTCCCTCCATCTTTTGCGAGGCCTACCCCTTTGACGTTGATCGTCTGGGGAGATCCAAGCAGTGACGACTTTGGCCCACCGCTCCGGATGCATACGGCTAACATGTCCAACTACAACCTTGCCGTCTTTAGGCCTACATCTGCTTTTATTAATGGTCTACTGGTCAGAGTCCTGGGTTCGATTCCCAAGGGGGAACACAAAGTTGATATTGTCAATTTATCACTCTGTGAGGTTTTCCTCAGTTTGGATAGGACATTGCAGGCTGAATCACCTGATTGTCCGTAAAGCAAAAATGATACCGTGCTTCGGAGGACACGTTAAGCCGTCGGTCCCGGTAGCTGTCTTTGTTAGTGGTCGTGACTCAACCATGTCAGAGGCCTAATAGCTGTCCTACTAGGTGGTTTGAAAACTCTGACACCAGGGTTTGAAGAAGAATGCAATATATTTTTATATTAAAACACCCAACTAATGGTAATAACTGATAACATAACACAGGTTTTACAAGCATTTTCAATTGTTATTTTTGCAAGACTACAAACTAGTACTTACTTAGTAACTCAGGATCATCAATATTTTTACATTAATTATCTAATATGATAATAATAATATAGATAAGCAAAATATGAACACTGATATTACACAAGTAGATGTTTTAACCTATTATATCCATATGATTTCAATATTATTACATACATACATACATATACTCACGCCTTCATCCCTAATGGGGTAGGCAGAGCGTAAACAACCCAAACAAAAGTCGTTCCGCCACGTCTGACACAGTCTAAACCAGCTAAGGGATCCGAGGGTTTCAGTATATTGCAATTTAGGCGATGGGCTGACAACCTGTCACTACAGCAATATACAAATCTATCTTAAACAACCCTCAAAACTTTGTCAGACGTGGTGGAACGACCTTTTGCTCTGCCTACCCCATTAGGGATAAAAGCGTGATTATATGTATGTATAAAATAGGTATAATTTTAAACTGTCCTCAAACTGCAATTACATAAAACGAATTTTGCTACTCGCAGCATGGCCTGGTTTAATGTGAAGTGGTAGTGGCGATAATTCGATGTAGTCCGATCAGATATTAGGGTCAATTGAATGTTTCGTTCTCTACTGTTGGGCTAGGCATGTGCGCCATGTTGCTGATACTGGCAGCCAAGGTAAGCTATTAAGTATTATTTTAAACATATATATTTTTAAATTCAAATTAGCATAATAATTGAGTTCGTTTTTAATGTTTTAGTATAAGTAAGTTGTATTGCACAGAGCAACTGATCTCCCGTTAAACTTTTACGAAGTTTGGGAGAATATGTTTATAATAGCATTGTACAACTTTTATATGATAAAATAAATAAAAAAAAAAAAGCTAAACCTCGTATATCATTTTGTTTTCTACTTTGAATGTATGTCAATTCAGTTGTTCAATAAAGTTCTGTGAAATAACATACCAGTCACAAAGGATGTACCTAACTACATACATACATAAATACATACATAAATCACGCCTTTATCCCTTACGGGGTAGGCAGAGCGTTTAAATTGAGAGCAATTTTAGATTGTAATATGTATTGCTTTAGTGACAGGTTGTCAGCCCATCGCCTAAATTACAATACACTGTAACCCTCGAGTCCCTTTTGCTGACTTCAACAGCATGCCCGGGAGGAAGGGCAGCTGGAACATTCTATGTTTTTCTATCTCTCCCAGTCCAGCATGGAAGTAACCTGAACCTAACTATTACCACAGATATACGGAGTGTAAGAGACGACAGCGTCCCGCAAACTGATAGGGGTTGCTTAATCAACGGAACTGGACAACTATCAGCAGGATATTTTTCCAGGAAGTGAAAAAAAATATGCTTGTCTTACAAATTATCAGATCGAGGTGGTCATTTTGTATGGAGTGTTTTTTTTTTCATCTGAAAGAATTCCTGACGATAGTTGTTCAGTTTCGTGGACTGAGCAACCCATATCAGATTGCGGGACGATGTCCCTTACACCCGGTATAATATTACTATCGTCTATTACCACACTTGTAACTGCCACTGAGTTGTAGGTGATCCTGTGTTTGTGTCTTGATCATGAGGTCCTGAGTTTAATTTCTGTTTGAGGATACATTTGGCTTTCTGTTTTTGTTCATGTTCTTTGAATTAGGAATTTGCAGGGCACTTGGTTGTCTTACATCATCATCTCCCTAGCCTTATCCCGTATCTCACGGGGTCGGCTACCTAATATAGGGGATTGATTGAGGAAACTGGTTTTTACACAGAGTGAGTGCCATCTGACCTCTGCAACCAAGAAACCAGACCCAATCCTAGATTAGGACAGAGTTTTCAAGCCGCCAATGATTAGCACTGGCCTCTGACATGGCTTAACGACTAATATCTACGGTATTAAACGATATTAACCGAGACCAACGGCTTAACGTGCCTACCGAAGCACGGAAGGCACGTTTGGTTGTCTTACATATGAGTTGATAAAAGTAAGATTATCCATGCAAGTAAATAGATATTTCATGGCTGACTACTCTAGGCTATGCTATGCTCTAGGTCTAGGGTTAGAAAGAATATACTTAGATTGCATGTATGTATTGCGCATACGGTCAGATACATACATACATAAAATCACGCCTTTATCCCTTACGGGGTAGGCAGAGCGTAAAACGCCTCCTAAAAGGCGCTTCCGCCACGTCTGACATAAATTGAGGGCAATTTTAGATGTGTATTGCTGTAGTGACAGGTTGTCAGCCCATCGCCTAAATTACAATACACTGTAACCCTCGAATCCCTTTTGCTGACTTTTACAGCATGCCCGGGAGGAAGGGCAACTGGAACATTCTATGTTTTTCTTTCTCTCCCAGTCCAGTATGGAATATGGAATATAATATACGGTCAGATAGGTAATAAAAACAGTCCTTAGCAGACAGTTGACATCAATAAGAATAGTTGTAGTCATAGACATATTTCCCATGCTGGCCTGGAAGCGAGAGAAAGACATATAATGTGCCGGCTACATTTCCTCCCGGGCCGGGCATGCTGTAAAAACCAGCTAAGGGATCCGAGGGCATCAGTTTTTTTGTAATTTAGATGTTGGGCTTACAACCCAAATATATCTTAAGGTCGTATTTGTAAAGCTATCTCAAGATTAGATTAAAGAGCAATATTAAGTATAGATTTGACAAGCCATTTGTACTGAAATTACATTTCTGATATGAACTCAAACTGGTTGTCAATTTCAAGTGCGAATTACAATTACGGGCCTAAAATATCCCTCAAAACTTTGCCAGACGTGGCGAAACAACCTTTGTTTAGGTCGTTTACGCTCTGTCTGCCTGGATAAAGGCGTGATTGTATGTATGTATGTATGTATAAACATATTTCGGTTGGTATAATTGATATTAGTTCAAAAAGCAATGCGATCACATGAGCGGCACGTTATACGTATCACTGTTCAAATAACGCACTAAATAAACTTCCACATTAACTTATCGCATCGTTACCAGTGACACCATTACCGCTTCATGTATCCCAAATTATTATTTATTTTTCATAAGCAAGATAGTGGTGCCGATTCTGTTACAGACACGACTTAACTTAATTTAGTTTAGTACTGTCACTTTCTTAAATTTAAATAAAATAGAGACAAAAATGCAACAGCTATGATTATAATCCTGTCAAAGTGACGCTTAAAATATGCTATTTTAATTCAGGCATGTGACGTCACTTTGGCAGGATAATAACCAGCTGTTTCCATACATACGTACATACATATAGTCACGCCTGTATCCCTGTTGGGGTAGGCAGAGCGCAAACGACCCAAACAAAGGTCACTCCACCACGTCTGACAAAGTTTTGAGGGTTATTCAAGATAGATTTGTAGGTATATTGCTGTAGTGACAGGTTGTCAGCCCATCGCCTAAATTGCAATACACTGTAACCCTCAGATCCCTTAGCTGATTTTTACAGCATGCCGGACCAGCATGTTTCCATTTTATCAAAATTTGTGAAAGTGACAGGCACAAACCAAAATAAGTTGAGTTGTGTCTACAATTAGATTCGGCACCAATAAGCACGTACTTACAGAACCTACTTATCTAATTCTAATGATGTCGTTTAAAGTACGCTCTACAGTAATGTTGAGTCATTCTAGTTATTGTTATTATAATTTTAGTAAATTGTTGTACAAACTCTTCAGATTTACCGACCTTCAGTCAGACTACACAAACAACACACGTAAGCAAAATAAATGTCAAGTGATAAGTATTTTATCCAATACGTCAGATATTTTGATCTTTGTAAAATCCATGTTTACATATTATCTTTGCGGAAACAGCGCGAATCCTCTCAGAGTAGATCGGTTTATTTGACGTTCCAATAACCATATTTTTTTATACAAGAAATAGGACGTCGGTACATAAAACTTACATATATAACAGTTAGGTATAATTATTAATGATACATAAATAAGATGTACAATGTAGAGCCCGATGGTGTAGTGGATAGGGCCGCTGCCTCCTCAGCTGGAGGTCGTGGTTCAAATCCAACCACGTACCAATGTGTTTTCGGTTTTCGAATTTCATATGTACGTTTATTCGGCGCTTTTTACGTGCTTCGGAAGGCACGTTAAGCCGTTGGTTCCGGTTAATATCGTTTAATACCGTAGATATTAGTCGTTAAGCCATATCAGAGGCCAGTGCTAAGCATTGGCGGCTTGAAAACTCTGACCTAATCTAGGATTGGGTCTGGTTTCCCTTCTTGGTTGCGGAGGTCAGATGACAGTCGCTCTGTGTAAAAACCAGTAACCTCGTTCAATCCCCTAGATTAGGTAGCTGACCCCGTGAGATACGGGATAAGCCTAGGAAGAAGAAATAAGATGTACAATGATGAAAAATACGATCAATGTATTCTCGACCGCAATTTGTTCATTATAATACTGAAATCCGCATACATGAATTATTCGAAGAAGTATTTCCAATAGGCAATCAATATTTCTTTAAATATCAAAGGTTATTTTGTGCTTTTATTGCAATCCTTACCGTAAACAAGCCTCATTGTACCCAATCATTTAAGGCCGTGTCAGTTACTCTATGACTCTACATCATTTTTTATTCGTCGAATGACGCTTCCTGTTCCAACCAAAGTCATTTGATATGAGTCGTCAGAGAACAGGTTTCAACTGCACCTCGGCCGAACAAAAGCATCGGTGATTATGGAAACCTTGGGTTGGCCAGTGAAGCATAACATTGGATTTGATATCCGAGTCAAAATGATCAGACAGATTGGAAACAGGTCGATTTGTCTGTAGAAAACTCAACAGATGGACACAATGTAGCGACCTGACTTTAACTATACAGTTAAGTAAAGCTAAGTTAACCTTTGTACCTCGTCTGTATTTTCTAGACATCAATAACATTAGACCGTGTCAACTGTTTGTATGTACATTACATGACACTTTATCAAATAGCGTTGTTACAATAAAGTATTGTTTATTTACAACTACACCAGATAGATAGACTAAACGGGGTGTAAGGGACAGCGTCCTGCAAACTGATGGGGGTTGCTCAGTCAACGGAACTGAACAACTATCAGCAGGATTTTTTTAAGGAAGTGAAATATTTTTTTTTTTGTTTTCTATAGAAATTGTCTGATCAAGGTGGTCATTTTGTATGGGAAATTCAAGTTTTTTTTTTGTACAGTGATATCATATCGAATTTTAAACGACTACTCTATGTATTTTTAGTGAGAAAATGTTATTATAAATTAGAAGAATATTTAAATGATACTGACATTAAATAATTAATTAATAATCTAAGTTTGAGTTTATGATGATGACATTATTATTGTTTAATTAATTCATTTTATAATCTTTTATTTGTTTTATGTGTTGCCTTATGTAATAGTTATTTTAATTTGTTCTATTTTTTTATTGTATATGTGCAAAATATTGTATGCCAATATGGCGGGTCTTAGTTGAACATTTTTATAATATTTAACACCATTGTACCTATGATTCACAATTAATAAATTTCATTTCATTTACAGTTTCGTTGACTGAGCGACCCCCATCAGTTTGCGGGACGCTGTCCCTTACACCCGGTATGTTCTATACGCACATACTTATCGCAACTTTTATACACAAAGCTGTCTTTAATAGATTCCTCCCTTCGGAGTCCATTTTTCGGAAGCGGTCTAGTGCGCAGGATATATTTAAGTGCGTAAGTGTACGCGCAAACACAGACGCACTCTCTCGTCCTTACCCTTCTTGATCCAGTGGAACGGAGAACCGCTACGACTGGAGAAGGGATGGATGCAGTGTCTGGCCGACGATTGCTCTCGACCTCTATCGTCGCCCTCGGCCTTTAATAGATTAGTGATACTTCAGTAAATGTGCTCAAGAACTCATAACTCCCTCACTTTCATAATGTGCACAGCAAATAAATGGAAAACGACCAGTATTTGTAAATTATAATAAGTGTATTTGTAAACTTTCTTTTGGATGAGGTCAACCTTCAAACTCTATCATTCGTTCAGTATAACCTGAGCCAAAAGCAAACGCATTTAAAAAAAATGAGTCCAATATATTGGATTGGATACGCGATGTTCTAAACTTTAAATCATTATAACTATGAATACCTATAGGTATATTTAATTTTATATTGACAGGAAGTAAGTTCGCCCTGCATGCCCTGAGTCAAACGGGTGATGGACTAAATTATTGAGAGCTTGCAAGTCCTCTCCACATAAATTATACGTGTGATCATATCTCGAATCCTCTCTCGTGAACTTTGAAACTTTGCGAACTTACGAGTACAACCGCTGTCTGAAGTACTCACAACAGATTAGTTTAGTATGTACCTATTTGTTTTAAGTACATACATACATATATTCACGCCTTTATCCCTAATGGGGTAGACAAAGTTTTGAGGGTTATTTAAGATAGATTTGTAGGTATATTACTGTAGTGACAGGTGGTCAGCCAATCGCCTAAATTGCAGTATACTGAAACCCTCGGAACCCTTAGCTGATTTTTACAGCATGCCCATTCTATGTTTTTTCTCGCTCCCAGTCCAGCATGGAAGAAAATATTGTTTTAAGTATATATTAGTTATAGTTAGGTATTCTTTTTATGATGCTAGGGTGCAAAACCCATTACGTATTATCATTCATGTGGCACATTACTAACACAAGAGAAATGCTACCATAGATACGAGGATAAAATGCATTTTAATTAAAAAAAATATCTGCTATAATATTTTAAATTTAGAAGAAAAAATTCTGCTAGAAGATTTTAAACTTAAAATAGTCGAGTTTTTTTAAAGTTCAGGTAACTTATTAAATAATTTAGGTGCCATCGCTAGAGCCGTATTTGCATAGAATACCATTATCTAGGTCCAAAGCAGTATTTTTTCCGAGGTTGTTTGCTCTCCAAAAACTTAGGATTTTAATGCATTAGGTAAATCCTAACCAAACCAGCTTGTATAATCCAGGTGTGAGCTGCTTTAAGTCTAATTACTCTTAGTAATTGAATGCTGTTAATTAGATTTCACCGCGTTGTACTTGGCTATCACTTTGTCGAGGAAAACTACACCGACAAATATATTTTCCTGTTTTATGGTCAGTGTAATGTAATGGCGGCCTATTTTCGTCTAGGAAAATGCCATGATTTATTTAATATTTTGTAATTATTGAATAGGTACCTACCAAATTCAATTACCTTATCTAATGTGAAATAATACTTTGAACAGGTATATCTTATTGCAAAGTAATGCCAGCCAGAATAGATCGCAAACAAAAACTACGCCCACGGTATACCCATTCTTTCCTAATGAATTCGAATAACGTAATTTATAAGAATTGAGATTATTACAAAGTGTTTTAAAAGATGGAAGCCAGAACAAGTAGCAAATAAAAACTACAGTATCCGACCTGATCTAACTTAATGAATAAAGAAAATTTTATTCTAGCAGCTTAAATGACGTAAAAAATCTCCAACTCGTGCGCAAGTGCGGTCACTGGGGTCATCTGTCACCGCGCGGAAGCTCCGTGTAATGAACTGAAATGGAAAACGGCCATCCATCAAGCGCTGTCGAGGTGGCGCCAGAAGTGTCCCCTGCATCTTGCATTGATCAAGCAAGTATGGAGAGGATAACGCTTTATCTATTCATGTATACATACATATAACCACGCCTCCATCCCTAAAGGGGTAGGCAGAGCGTAAACGACCCAAACGAAGGTCGCTCCGCCACGTCTGACAAAGCTTCGAGGGTCACCTAAGATAAATTTGTAAGTATGTTGCTATAGTGACAGGTTGTCAGCCCATCCTTAGCTGGTTTTTACAGCATGCCCGGGAGGAAATGTAGCTGGCATATTCTATGTTTTTCTCTCGCTGATTGATATAGACTAATGACAAGCTGCGTCACTGATGGTTCGCCTCTTCAATCGCCTTTGGGAAAACGGTATAGTCTGTGCGGAAAGAAAACAGTCCTTGATTTTTTGGAGGGTGCACTATTGTATTTAATTAACTCTCGGTTTGTCTACTACATTAAATTTTGGGGGTGTATGGTTAGAGACCTGGGCATAAACCGCACGTACCCAACTAAGGGTTAATTAAAACAAATGTGCGCCTTGAAATTCTATGACTGTTAACTTTTCGCACAAACTCTACCGCATTGCGTTTGCACATACGCCTCCCTTCACGACAATTAAAATATATTGGATTAAGAAATTCTTCAATCATCATAATAGGTACATTGTCGAGGTACTGATGCCAGAATCAGATAGCCCCGTGCATATAGTGGTAGGTACTTAATTATATTCTAATTATTGTGGCAATTTCAACTGATTACTTCAAAACGGATTAGTCAATATGAGTTTTTCCTACCATCATGTGTTTTAACTACCATTGGTTCTAGCTGAACTGATGGCCTATTTCAAACTGGATTGGAAAACGGTCATCCATCATACTGCGCTGTCAGTGGCACCGTGGCTTTGGTCAGGCTGTGGGGCACCAAGTGCATGTTGTGTTGATAGGGACGATGATGGTACTGTGATAATGATGATAAAATAAGTATTCATGTCGATGTTGACTAAAACTACTAGCTAATATAAGGTGTATTTTTTTTTCACCGATACTCTAAACTTCATTATTATAACCTTCCATGCTGGACTGGGAGAGATTGAAAAACATAGCATGTTCCAGCTGCCCTTCCTCCCGGGCATGCTGTAGAAGTCAGCAAAAGGGACTCGAGGGTTACAGTGTATTGTAATTTAGGCGATGGGCTGACAACCTGTCACTATAGCAATATACAGTTCAATCTAAAATTGCCCTCAATTTTTGTCAGACGAGGCGAAAGCGCCTTTTACTAGGCGTTTAACGCTCTGCCTACCCCGCAAAGGATAAAGGCGTGATTTTATGTATGTATGTATACTCTAAACTTAGTATGTGCTGGCGATAACAAACAACTCTTCCAAAGGATTACTTATTAGTAGGTCGAGATAATAGGAAAAAACCTCAGTCCCTCACACCCGCACGTCCCAAACTGACTACTGATCTTTAGGCAGTTCAAACCCCAGCATCCCAAGTCCCAACCCAAACCCCTTGCGGCGCTCGCGCAGCAATCGCAGCACCGATGTCACGGTCACGCGCGGTTGCGTCACCCAGCCAGCGCCGCCGCCGCCGCTCCGCGCGAAGCAAGCGGCCGCTCGCCCCACTGCCCTGTCTGACCACTGATCTGGCCCAAGACGACCCGGTTATGATGACTTCGCGGTTATAAGATATGTTTTATTATAAGTTGTTCTATGTCATTGTGTGTATCTATGTGATTATGCGCCAATGCGTCACACATTAACATATTTTTCTTTTTCAGGCCAAAAAGAATATGTAACGGTGATAAATAACTATTTATCCAGAATGTCTGCCCGAATGAAATTACATGTTTACCTGTATTCAAGCATTTTGTTACTTAAAATGTAAAGAACCTACTACTTTATGTATTTTCTAAAGCTAACCTTAACCAGGTTACGGTGACTGTCTTTCTAGACATTGTGGTTGCAAGAAATTCACTGACTCAATGCAATGAGTGTGCTGGTGTTGTGTTTGTAAATATTCATGAAGTTTCGCAAATTAGATACAAAGTTTGCTGTGTTATCCTCAAAAACATGTAGGTACCTTGAGTTGTACTTTGTCTTTTTGTTATCATCAAATATTAATCAAGTGATAAGCTCGACGCAGGCAGAGGAAATTTCGGCAAAGCAAAGTGATAGAGCTGGGTAGAGCTAAATCAGACAAAGGATTTTTGTTACTTTTCTCTAGGTGTTGAGTTTGATTACTTTTTGTCGAATTCGAAGCTGCCGTAATGTTCTAGATATCTACAACACCTGTAGTCGAATTGATTTAAGTATTTCTAGTTTTAGCCGTCTTAAGATTCTACAACCAAAGTGGGAAGATTGAATAATTCCAGCATTTGCTCAAAACTTCTTCGTTTCGAGAATTCTCATAAAATCACCACCCTTGATTTAACAAGGAAACCTGCAGATAAAATCAAAGTCGTATTGCTGTGTAAGTTTACCTTGCGGGGCCATTTTGTTTATTTATCTGCGCGAAATGGCCGCTGCTTCGAAGTTTCCCATATTGCTGGCCTACTTCCGTATATATTTCCGCTCGGAGATATTTGCACGATAAACTTGCTGAGGAGTTGGAAAAAATTGCGCTCAGAAGCCCTGGAGAAACTTCCCGTGGAATAAATTAAAGGGGCCAGCGTACAAGCTAAGTTAAGGTATTCTGATAGGACTACTTCAATATAAGCGATATCAAACTTGAGAGCAATATTAAGTAAGGATTTGACAGGCCGGTTTGTACTTCTTCTTCTGTCGAGTGGGTATCAAGTCTATCGGCCCGATGAACCCTGGGTTTGTACTGAAATGACATTTCTGATACGAACTCAAACAGGCTGTCGCTCATGAGAGCTGATTATAAATACGGCCCTAAGATATTCAGATTTCATGCTGGGATCTAGCTGGGAGCAAAAAATAAGTAGAAGATACCAGCTGGTTTTCTTTCAATTTGTAAAACTAGAATTTGTAAAAAACAATCAGTTTTCAGTAGGGTAGAGGATTATATTGTCTGGTCTGGGTATTATTTCAACATTTAATTCGAAAATTAAAACATTGCAGTCAGCCATGCGTCTGTTAACACTGTAGGGAGACATCAAAGCGCGTTTGTGAATGGGAAATGTAATAAATAGTATCAACGAGACGTTAACTCAAATAGGTTTACTGAAAAGCCGAGCGGAGCTAACGCGTCCCGACGAAAAACTAATGGACGATCACATCTAATGCAATATTCATTTCTGTCTACCTTACTATGGTTTTTCTTGAATCAACTTACCCAGCTTTGAACAACAAACTGATATTTCGACACTACTGTGTGGAAACTATCATCGACACTTTTTAAGAGTATTAAAATGGTCATCAAATTCAATGTGACTGGTACACTGCACACTAGTTAATCGCGTTCAGGACGCAGATTTTCCAATAATTGGAAGGGGGAACACAGGAAGGGGGTGTGACAAGGGGAGGCTTATCCCCCCCTGCCCTACCTATAGGGTTGTGGGGGTTAAATCCTTTGAAATGTCAGCGTCCGATACTAAAATTAATTCTCCCTGTGATTGAATGCGTCGCCTGAAACGTACATGTAATATGCAATTACAAAGCATTTCGATAGGGTTATTGGGATTTCAGCGAGTCTGTGACTAATGCATTTCGAAATCTAATAGATCGTTCTATTGTTATGTATTATGTACTGTTGATAATTTGGTTCCATTTGGTAAATGTAATTTTGATGTAGGATCTACAGCTAGGGAAATTGCTTCCGATCTCTAATTGCCACTTGATTCAATTTGCACATGAGGATTTAGCATAAATTTCAGAGTAGGTACGAGATATATTTGACATTCCACCCTTATTTATGTGGACGTAGATTCACCCTAAATTCTCATGAAGCATTATGGTTCCTTATTCCTGATCATGAAGTGAAGTGCTGAATTGGCTAAGGATAGATCTTTCTATGCTGGCCTGGGAGCGAGAGAAAAACATAGAATGTGCCAGCTGCAATTCCTCCCGGGCATGCTGTAAAAACCAGCTAAGGAATCGGAGGGTTTTAGTATATTGTAATTAAGGCGATGGGCTGACAACCTGTCACTACAGCAATATACCTACAAATCTATCTTAAATAACCCTCAAAACTTTGTCAGACTTGGCAGAACTATCTTTGTTTAGGTCATTTACGCTCTGCCTACCTCATTAGGGAAAAAAGCGTGATTATAAAATAATAATATATATACCTTTGTAGGTACATTGCGGTAGTAACAGGTTGTCAGCGCATCGGCAAAATTGCAATATACAGAAAGAAAGCTTGCTATAAAACGAATGTAAGACCACAATGATGTCACGAAGGACAAACTAAAGCAGGATTTGTCTGGGTTTACATCACCACGCGTAAACAGAGCGGGAGATCTGCTCCCTATTATTTAAGGCGTATCCTGCCGGAAGATAAGCAAGTCGATTTCTAGATATGCAACCATCGCCCGTAATGCCTTAGAATATCGTTCAAATCAGCGCGCGCTACGGCGTGGGGGTTATGTCCCTGGCCTCGTCAAAAATATGCGAAATACGCACTAAAAAGCTAATTCTATAAAATCTACGAGTCGGATTAAAAAACATAGCTGTTGCGATTTTAGATAATCATAATATTTTTTTCGAAGGAACCGTGAAAGTGGTCCTAATCCTAGAAGACATATCAATTTTACTGATAAAAACAGCTTTACATCCAGTTTTTTTAGCATACGTATTTATGAACGAGAATAATTTAAAATGTTGCAATTGCCATGAAGTAATTTCTGAGATGTATATTTTTTTTTAACTTTTCCAATGATTCGTTTAGGAGAAATTAAAAACAACTATTTGCCGTTAGGAATCACCTTAAAACCCTTTGAATGCGAGTTCCATTATCCCTGAAGGACAGGATGAGTCCTCGAGTGGACACGACGCGGCAAATACGATGGCGATCAACAAAGAATAGCCCTCTCAACGTGCTCTATACAAACCTTTATACCCCTTCACACGCATGTTTATTCCGTGCAGTGGAAGGAAAGTGGACGTATTTTACTCTGAGGAATAAAATCTTGGTGGGGTGTAAAAAGAATGGCCTCACTCACCCTATCTCCCAATTTGAAAAGCGCTTCACCGATGTCCTATCTTAGGCTCGTAATAATGAAGCGATCTCCAACTTGAGAGCAATATTAAGTATGGATTTGACAGGCCAGTTTGTACTGAAATGACACTTCTGATACGAACTCAAACATACTGTCACTCATGAGCGCTGATTATAAATACGGCCCTTAGTAGACTTTTATGACATCAACATGGAAAACTGCATTTCCTCCCGGGCATGCTGTAAAAACCAGCTAAGGGATCCGAGGATTTCAGTATATTGCAAATTAGGCGATGGGCTGACAACCTGTCACTAAACAAATCTATCAGAAATAACCCTCAAAACTTTGTCAGACCTGGCGGAACGACCCTTGTCGCTAACATAGAAAATATTAAATCTAAGCTGAAGCGGTACAGTTTTATAGAAAACGATATTAATGTTAGATACAGTATACGCCAACTTTAATATTATTAATAGTTCTAACCTAATTGACATTCATTCGATACATTAGCAAATTAGCGAAACATGACGTTGTATTTTGAAAGGCTTTTCAGCTTTTGCGGGCCGCGAAATTGTGCCGACTAATTAATATAAATGTATCGACGGAGCCACTCTGTCTCGGTCTCGGCTGGAATCGATTTGGCGTTTTGTCACTTCACTGCTTTGAGGGTTTATTTGATGAAGCAATAATAATTAATCAGGGGAGGTGACAGCATCGGCGGAGCGTAGGGCTATCAACTCTACAATTTTCAACAAACCTCTTCAAATACAAATATTCTTATAAACAACACATTGTACAGGAACAAACATTACAAAACAAACAGAGTACAATTAGGCGGCCTTATTGCTAGGGTAGCAATTTCTGCCAGACAACCTTTGGGTAAAGGAGTATTTTTCTAATATTATGCGGGATAGTGCAGTACTATTGTTATAAATTTGAATAGAATACATAGATAAAGTACTTACTAGTTACATAAATACGAATAGGTACAATAGACTAATACATAAGTACAATTATAATATAATAAACTAATATAATATGCTATAAGAGAATACAAATACTATATAATAATAACTTCATATTCACTAGTACTATTTATATGGCATAACGTAAATCAGGAACTCAAAATATACTTTCTTATGCCTGAAAAATTGCTCTACCTTTTTAAGAAAAATCTGATGATTATACTTGAATTGCGCTGAGCAAATTGTGTCAGTATCCGTAGTAAATATACCGCTCTTCTCATGTTTTGCATTGCATTCGTTTTTAACATAAGTACGTGGACGAGGCTTTGCTTTAAGTTACTTATTTTCTATTTGGTATTCATTATTAAACAAGAGCGATGACTATTTATTTTAAGTAAATGCATGTTTTTTTCTTATAGTAAACTTTAGTTCTGACAACCCTCATTGCAGCGGTACCTACAGAAGACTCCGCCGCCTGTGTTTATAACTTCCTGTCAATATAGAGCCGTGGAGATAAAAGGTACGTACAATTTCTGTTTCAAAGTTACAGGAAATCATAATGCCTCCTATTTTAATAAACAGGAAAGGGACTTCTATTCTTCCATGCTGGACTGGGAGCGAAAGAAAAACATAGAATGTGCCAGCTGCATTTCCTCCCGGGCATGCTGTAAAAATCAGCTAAGGGATCCGAGAGGTTTCAGTATATCGCAATTTAGGCGATGGGCTGACAACCTGGCACTACAGCAATATACCTACAAATCTTTCTTAAATAACCCTCAAAACTTTGTCAGACGTGGCAGAACGACCTTTGTTTAGGTCGTTTACGCTCTGCCTACCCCATTAGGGATAAAGGCGTAACTATATGTATGTATGGAAAGAGACTTTTGTTAATAATATTGATTACATAATTTAATTTTATTTATTTAGGAAAACCAACAGCCAAATAATAATATGCTTAATAACTAATAACAACAGAGAGACAATAACAGGTTTTCACTGATATAATACATATTACATACATAAGCAATAAAATAATAATTTTGAGCACATTGATTTGTAAAACGAGTAGAGACCAAAATGTAAAGTATGAATTGTATTATTCTTTATTACGTACAAAAAAATTATAATAAATAAATAATTTAAAATTGAGTTCACAAAGGTGAGCTTATCTCTATAAAGGGAGAGTTGTATCTGCGATGAAAAGAAAATACTTTACTAAACAAGAATAATAGACTACAAGTAAGGATTTTTATTGCTCAGCCCTTTATTATTTTATGACTTGTATTTATTACACAATTATAACATGTGTATTATCAGTTCTTTATGTATGTAACGTCACGTCACGAAACAGGTTATATTATATACGCACGCGTCTGAACAAAACGTGCTAAAGGTCTACTTCCTACTTATTGACGTAGTAGTGTTATTATTAATTTCTTGACAGCATATGAAACCCTTACTTCCATACTGGCCTAATTTGCCAGCTGCTTTTCCTCTCGGTCATGCTGTAAAAACCAGCTAAGAGATTCGAGGGTTTTAGTATATTGTAATTTAGGCGATGGATTTACAACCTGTCACTACAGCAATGTACCTACAAGTTATCTTAAATAACCCTCAAAACTTTGTCAGACGTGGCGGAACGGCCTTTGTTTAGGTCGTTTACGCTCTGCCTACCCCATTAGGGATAAAGGCGTGATTATATGTATGTATGTATATAAAACCGACGTCATTTTAAACATTAGCAAAGGAGCGGATGTCAATATGTCATCAAATATCTCCTGTCCAATAACACTAAGGCCCGTACTTATAAAGCGATCTCAAGATTGAGAGCAGTATGAAGAATGTATTTGACAGGTCATTATGTATTGAAATGACATTTCTGATACGCACTCAAACTCGCTATCAGTTTCAAGTGCTGATAATAAATACGGGCCTAACAAACATAATATTTTTACTTAAACATGTAAAATTTTAACTTTCACTAGGCATATGATATATACAACGTGTAACAGAAAGGGTATATGCACCCGAAAGGATATGAACCAGCCCATAATACTGAACAACTTTCCCAAAGGAACATAAGTTGAAATACGACAATAAAACTTGACCTTCCATACAAAATGCACCAGCTGATAGCCCGCGTAGTATGGGAATTCAAAATATTTTTTTCGTGTTTTGACCTATGCTCCTTTGGGAAAGTTGTTCAGTTTCACGGGTTGGTTCTGATTCTTGCGGGTGGGTGCCCTTTCTGTTACACGAAAATGTTTGTTGCCATGAAATAAATATTGTCTTTATTATATTAAACACTTGTTTCCAATATTTACATAAACTTATGAGACAGGTATTAAAACTTAGCAGATTTATCTTCTAGAACAATTTTGTACATATAAGTTTGTATTGTATCTTCTATACTGGACTAGGAGCGAGAGAAAAGCATAGAATGTGCCAGCGGCATTTCCTCCCGGGCATACTGTAAATATTAGCTAAGGGATAGGCGATAGGTTGACAACCTGTCACTATAGCAATATATCTATAATATCTTAAACAGCCCTCAAAACTTTGACAGACGTGGCGAAACGACCTTAATTTAGATTGTTTACGCTCTGCCTACCACATTAGGGATAAAGTCGTGATTATATGTATGTATGTATGTAGATTTATCTTCTAGAACAATTTGTACATATAAGTTTGTATTGTATTTTCTATGCTGGACTAGAAGCGAGAGAAAGGCATAGAATGTGCCAGCTGCATTTCCTCCCGGGCATGCTGTAAAAATCAGCTAAGGGATCCGAGGGTTTCAGTATATAGCCAATTAGGCGATGGGGTGACAACCTGTCACTACAGCAATATACCTACAAATCTATCTTAAATAACCCTCCAACTTTGTCAGACGTGGCGTAACGACCTTTGTTCAGGTCGTTTACGCTCTGCCTACCCCAATAGGGATAAGGGCGTGACTATATATATGTATGTAAGTTTGCATTCTTCTTCTTTGCGTGTCGACTCGACGAAACTGTTTGTATTGTAAACGAGATTCTCACGTACCTATAGAGCGTGACTAAAAGTTGCTACAAGCGTTCCTGACAACTTGTAGTTACCCTGACCGGATACCAAATACACATAATGAGGGTAGAAAATACAGTATTACCGACGTAAGGCCCTCAGGGCTTGCCGCTCCACTAACACCTGCAAGGCGCTAAATATATTAGATCCCGAACATCAATCAACTGGGCACGGGATCCAATGATTAAGTAGACCAGATACTCATTTAGTTAATTAATATACCCAGTAGTAATACCTATCTTAAGAAATATTAAATAATAGTTCATAAAGATTGAATTGATTGATTCTTCCATGCTGGCCTGGGAGCGACAGAATAACATTTGCCAGCTGCATTTCTTCCCGGGCATGCCGTAAAAACCAGCGAAGGGATTCGAGGGTTTCAGTATATTGTAATTTAGGCGATGGGCTGACAACCAGTCACTACAGCAATATTCCTACAAATCTATCTTAAATAAGCCTCAAAACTTTGTCAGCTGTGGCGGAAAGACCTTTGTTTTGGGCGTTTACGCTCTGCCTGCCCCATTAGGGATAAAGCCGTGATTATATGTATATACGTACGTTAAGATTGAAACATATCCGTCCGTAGGTGATAGTGGTGTTCCGTAGTGACAAAATTATGTAAAGCTCCTGAAAATCCATTCCCGTCTTTTAAAAAGGCTGCAAGAGGTAACGGACTAATAGGACACTAAAGCTTCTGTTAGCCAAGTAATCGTCGCATCGTCGTCGGTTGTAAAAACTTAATTTATTGGCCACTGAGTAGAAATAAAATCTACATCCTTGGATAGTATGGTAATTTAAAGACATTAAAGCTTGTATGTATGTATACTACAAGAGAGACCAATCAAAACTAGGTATATGTAGTTAATTGCACCGAATAGCAGACATACTCGAGAAGGAAAACCAAACATGCATTGTCTTCAGCATGTTTCCATTCTAAAGGCACGTAATACTCATTGTGGTCGCTACGAGTACCTACTCTGTGACAAGTTGCTCTACTAGAGCGTCATAAAGTGGCCCTAGGAGCTTCTTACGGCCACTCTTGTGTGGCAAACACCACCCGGGGATCAATCCTCTAAATATTTAATTCGCAGCCTTGGACGACAGAGTCCGAGTCACGTGATACTAATACGTAGTTAATCTTTGAACCGGCACTTGTGCGACTAGAATACTAATACGTTTTGTTTTGTAGGCAAACGAAAGTAAAGTCTTTGTTAGAGCGACGTGATGAGGGCCAATTAGGAAGCTTAGCATGTGTGAGAGCTAGGGTTTAAGGCGGAGGCAGGGCCGCGGTGGAGCGACGGTAATTATCGTGGTGTCGACGACTCCGGGCGTGCGGCGAGCGTTCACCCCGAGGGTCGCAGCCGCAGTCGCAGTCACACTCTACGCACCGGCGGGACGCAGCGCTCCTATCATAAATCTGGGACGAATGCACTCCGCACTCCGTACGCTGAGCGGACGCATTATCTTCATAATTGACCCCAATAGGTCTGTGTCACTCAGGCGAAGACTGCTGTGACATTTGCATGCGTCACGTGAACGGACTGTGAAACTGAAACTGGGCTGAAATGCATCTGCACTTTGTCAATTAGCAGTGAATATGAATGCTTTGTCAGACGAATGGACATGGACATACCTATTTTGGTCTTAGCTTTTAGCAATTTCTCTGCAACGTGTTTACAAAGTCAGTGGCGCCTTTTCATTATTAAATTAGTTAAATATGGATATAGCAATAGGTAATTATTGTCGGCATAGTGTCGCAATGTTGCGGGCGAGGCTGGCCTGCTAATCGTGCAAGCCGACGGCTCACGGCCGACCGCCACCCACTCGCCGCTTAAACCCATATAAAGTATTCGGCGCCCCACTGCACACCAATATTAATATTTTTATACAACCCAGTGAGGCAATATGCTAATTGGGAAACGATCACGAATAGCAAAACCACAATTCCAACGCCGATGGGCCCCTGGGGCCCCGAAACTAAAAAGATAGTTGAGGACCTTTCAGTGCGTCTCAAAAAGACGAGACCTTCGGTTATCGCAAGGTTGGCAGCTTTCTAAGCCAGGATAAGTCTGACCATCCAAAGAAGTAGTGCTGCCAGTGTGCTAGACACCATGTCTCGCTGGGATGCACTGGACGATTGTGTTATTTTTTAAATTGTTTTCATAATTGTTTTTCACATTAAACAATTCCGACTCAGACTATTCGATCCCCAATTCGCCAGACAAATATCGCTCCTGAGACAGCAAATTCTGTAACTACTAGCCATTAAACCCGAAGCCAATAATGGTGGCATTGTTTGAACAAAGGCCAATATCTTTGATCGACTGGGCTATCAGTGTCTAGTTACGAGTGACGGCTTGGTTTCGGATCGAAGTGCACGTTATCATCGCATTAACGCAGTCGATGATCTACAGCGGGTAGCAGATATGAGCCTTACTCTTCTTCTTGTCGTGTGGGCTTCGAGTTGATCGACCCTATGAACTTTGGTGTTAGAGTTTTAAAACCGCCTAATGTCTAAGCTAATTAGCGACCAGGAGTCGTATTTTTGAACCACTCGTACTCCAATGCGCATACGAAAGAGCAATTCGGATACGAGCGGTTCAGAAATACGACTCCTGAACCGACGGCTTAGCGTGCCTTTCGAATCACGAAATGTTTTTTCTTCCAGTCTGCCAGGTGATTATTGTCGGTATAGTGTCTAGGTATTGCCAGGTGATTATTACTTACTGATTGTGATTATTGTCGGTATAGGGTCTGCCTGCATTGTCCTAACCAAACTGGAGAAAATTCCGCAGTGACAAATTGACGAAAAGGTACCTATTAAATTTGTGTCCTCACTCTCCCCTGGGATTCGAACCTAGGACCTCCGGATCGGCAGCCCATGGATCAGACCACTAGACCACGGAGGCAATTTCATTTTATTGATCATTCCGAATTGATAGCTTTCCCGTTGAACAAGTGCGTCATCTCATTAGATAGCGTTTGTTGAGAAGTCGTGTTTGTCGAAGAGGTCGCGTGGTTAGGGCATAATGGTGTGCGGAAGGTGATGAACGGGAAATAATAGTGTCGATTTCGTGACTACTAGGAAGCTTTCACTAGCGAGTAGAGTGTCGCGTGATAAATACCGAGTGGAGATCGCGGGAACGGGGAATGTAATGACGCATTGTTCGACACAATCCACCTCCAGTAATGAGGCTCGAACTGCCTCCGTGGTTCAGTGGTCTGAGCCATGGGCTCCCGATCCGGAGGTCCAGAGTTCAATCGACTCCCCGTAAGGTGAACATACATACATATAACCACGCCTTTGTCCTTTAATGGGGTAGGCAGAGCGTAAACGACCTAAAAAATAGGTCGTTTCGCCAAGTCTGACTAAGTTTTGAGGGTTATTTAAGATAAATTTGTCGGTATATTGCTGTAGTGACAGGTTGTCAGCCCATCGCCTAAATTACAATAAACTGAAACCCTCGGATCCCTTAGCTGGTTTTTACAGCATGCCCGGGAGAATGCAGCTAGCCAGGCCAGCATGGAAGACTAAGGAGAACACAAAGTTGATACTTGTTAATTAATCACTTTGTGAGATTATCCCAATTTTGGTTACGATAATGCAGGCTGAATCACCCGATTGTCTGTAATACAAGGATTCTTGTTTCGGAGGTCGGTCCCGGTCTTTGATAGTCGTTGTTACACAAACCGTGTCAGAGGCCTAATTAGCTTAGCTATTAGGCGGTTTATAGATAGATAGATAAACTCTTTATTGCGCATAAATCGTACAGTTTGGAAAAACTTAAGAGTGTGCGCAAAGGCGGCCTTACCGCTTCAAGCGATCTCTTCCAGACAACCCTGCATTATAAATTATTATTATTATTGATAAGCGGTTTTTTTAATTTTGGCGGCTTGAAAATTCTGACCTAATCTAGGATTGGGTCTGGTTTCCCTTCTGGGTTGCGAAGGTCAGATGGCAGTCGCTCTGTGTAAAAACCAGTACCCTCGTTCAATCACCTAGATTAGGTAGCCGACCCCGTGAGATACTGGATAAGGCTAGGGAGATGATGATTAGGCGGTTTATAAGATGATAACAAAAAGTTACAACCGCTGGAATGTCGGCTACTTACAGTTTTTAAAAAAAACTTTATCCATTTATTAGAGTCGGTATCGCAGTATCATCGTCTGTCTACCTGATAAATTAAAGAGTTCTTTGTCTCTTAGGTCGTCAACCTTGTTATCTCCTGGTGGCCTATTTGTCTACTTTAGATGATACGACGTATTTCGGAGACGGGCTGATTCCATGGTTTGAGTTGCACCGCTATTTCTGGGCGCATGAATGAAATGTAATTTAGGCGTTGTTGGGCCGACAAACTGTCACTACAACAGTATACCTACAAATCTATCTTAAATAACCCTCAAAGATTTGTCGGACATGGCGGAACGACTTTTGTTTGGGTTGTTTACGCTCTGTCTACCCCACTGGGCGGGCATAAAGGCGTGATTATATGTATGTATGAATGAAATGCTTTCATGCTGGTCTAGGTTGTGAAAGAAAAACATACACTGTGCCAGCTGCATCTCCTCCCAGGCATGCTGTAGAAAACAGCTAAGGGATTCGAGGGTAAGAGTACAATATTGTAAGTTAGGCGATGGGTCTGACAACCTGTCACTACCAAAATATACGTATACATTATCTACGAGTATCTGAAATGATCCACAAAGCTTGTCAGACGTGGCGGGGCGATCTTTATTCGGGTCGTTGACACTACCTACCACATTAAGGATAAATGCGTGATTATATGTTTATATGTATGTATGAATGAATAAAAGGTGTACAGATCTGAATAGAAGCTGGGGGGGGCACTTATAAATATTATTGGCTAGACGGCCTCCAAATAGTACTTATAGATGAAAGCGATTGTAAAAGCAATTGGACACCCACTGCAATTAAAAGCTGCTTTTGTTCGTGTTACACACTCGTACTGAGATGAGAGCTATTTTGTGTATACCAGGTGTCAGGTGTCAGTGTAAGGGACAGCGTCCCGTAAACTAATAATAGGGTTGCTCAGTCAACGACACTGAACAACTATCAACAGGAATATTTTTCAGGAAGTGAAACAAAAATTGACCTTTTCATACAAATCGTTAAAGTGAAAAATTTTAAGTTTCTGAAAAAAAACCTGCTGATAGTTGTTCAGTGTCATTGACTGAGCAACCCCTATCAGTTTGCGGTACGCTGTCCCTTACACCCCGTATGTGTCACTATGTATAGTACAAATATTGCGTGTAAGGGACAGCGTACCGCAAACTGATATCTGGATAGATATTGCTATATACAATACAATACAAATATTCTTTATTGCACATAAACAACACATTGTACAGGAACAAACATTACAAACAAACAGAGTACAATTAGGGGGCCTTATTGCTAGGGTAGCAATTTCTGCCAGGAAACCTTTGGGTAAAGGAGTAGTTTTCTAATATTATATAGGGATTTCTCATTAAACGAAACTGAAAAACTTTCACCACTAAATTCTTTCAAGAAGTTAAAAAAGAAATATTACCATACAAATTGTCTGATAGAGGTAGTAATTTTAATGGGGAAGTAAAAATAAAGGGTTTCGCAACCTATCACTTTGCGGGAAGCTGTCCTTTCACCCGGCATTTAGTTACTGGCAAAAGCGTACTGAGAGCTATTTCGAGTAAATATGTATAATACATGTCTGTCTGTGCAGAGGGTTTGTTTGGGCGGGCGCCGAACAGCCGCGCCCGGGTGCACACGCTTGTTTTATCACTACATAGTATAAAACAAAGTCGCTTTCTCTGTCCCTATGACCCTATGTATGCTTAGATCTTTAAAACTACGCACCGGATTTTGATGCGGTTTCTTTTAATGGATAGAGTGATTCAATAGGAAGGTTTATATGTATAATACATGCATAATATAGTATATAGTTCATTATATATTAGTTTATTTTACAAATATCTATGTAGTAGCTTGTACTTAGTTTATGTATTATATGTAATGTAATGTATTTACGATACCTATTTCACTAGGTTTGCACTATCCCGCTCACCGCTACATTTTTTTCTTTCACCCAAAGGTTGCCTGAAAGAAATTGCTACCTTAGCAATAAGGCCGCCTATGTTGTACTTGTTTTTTGTTATCTGTTGTGTTGTATGTTGTATTATTACGTGCAATAAAGTATTTTTATGTTATGTTATGTTATGATTTCTGTGCGAAGCCAGGGCTTGTCGCTAGTAAGTAATAACACACGGTTGTAATAAATTAGTATATTAATCATATTTAAACATCGCCTCACTGTGGTATCAGTGACCTAATATTTCATTACGACTTTGGTTAAATTATAATGACTGGAGCTTAGAAGGCGAAAAGCAAAGATTCTATGTGACAATATTATAATAATATATGTGTAAATATACAAAAAAAACAAATAATTACGCCTTTATACCTAATGGGGTAGGCAGAGCGTAAACGACCTAGATAAATGTCGTTTCGCCACGTCTGACAAAGTTTTGAGGGTTATCAAAGATAGATTTGTAGGAATATTGCTGTAGTGACAGGTTGTCAGCCCATCGCCTTAATTACAATATACTGAAATCCTCAGATCCCTTAGCTGGTTTTTACAGAAATGCAGCTGGCACATTCTATGTTTTTCTCTCGCTCCCAGGCCAGCACAGAATAAAATATGTATAGTACATGCCTGTCTGTGCAGAGTATTTGTTTGGTGGGGCGCCGAGCAGCCGCGCCCGGGTGCACACACTTGTCTAACAACACACACGCCAGTAATAAATGAGTAAATTAATCATAGTTAAACATCGCCTTACTGCGGTATCTGTGACCCAATATTTCAGTACGACTTCCAGGCTGGACTGGGGGCAAGAAAAAAACATAGAATGTGCCAGCCACATTTCCTACCGAGCATGCTGTAAAAACTATCTAAGGGATCCGGGGGTTTCGGTATATTGCAATTTAGGCGATGGGCTGACAACCTGTCACTCACAGCAATTATACGTACAAATATATCTTAAATAACCCTCAAAACATTGTCAGACGTAGCGGAACGACCTTTGTTTAGGTCGTTTATGTTCTGCCTAGCCCATTAGGGATAAAGGCGTGATTATATGTATGTATGTATGCCAGCTAAGGGATCCGAGGGTTTCAGTATATTGCAATTTTGGCGATGGGCTGACAACCTGTCACTACAATAGTATACCTAAATATCTATCTTAAATAACCCTCAAAACTTTGTCAGACATGGCGGAACGACTTTTGATTAGGTCGTATACGCTCTGCCTACCCCATTAGGGATAAAAGCGTGATTATATGTATGTATTATGGCATAGACAAATAAAAAAGTAGGTAATATTCTCCTGGGTGCTGGGAATAAAATGTAAATTTCTGTCTTCGGAGGCGGAAAGCAAAAGTAATGATATATCTTTCTATGTGACAATATTATAAGGGGTTCCGCACTTTGCAAACACAGATCAATCATTATAAAAAGTCTGTGCGGTGCGGGTTATCTTCATCATTCAGGATGAGGTTATCAATTTTGGTGATATTCTTTGACTGATAGCATTTATGGCGGACCTGCCTACTCTAATCTGAGCAAACATGTTTATTCTGATTATAGACATTTTTGTAGCCAAAATAAACCGGTCGCTGGTAGTTTGAAAGAGCGGAAGGCGCGGGGCGGGAGCTAGGGCGGGCGGGTTGGTACGCAAATAGCCACGTGACCCGGCCATTGACTCGGTTTATCCTAATCCGTCCCACTACTCCAGTTCAGCCCTGAAGCCGCGATACTGGCTAGGATGTATGTCGCGGCTAAGAAGCACTCTGCTATCAACACCGACACGCCTGCCGCACACATTTGAACTTTCACATGACCTAAAACTGCAGCTGCTTCTGCTTCTTCTTCTTGCTGAGTTTTTAAACCGCCTAGTAGCACAACTACCTCTGACATGGTTTTGTGTAACGACCACTATCAAAGACAGCGACCGGGACCGACGGTTTAACGTGCCCTCCGAAGCACGTAATCTTTTTCTTTTCGGACAATCAGGTGATTCAGCCTGCAATGTCCTCCCCCACCGGGAATTGAACCCGGGACCTCCGGGTCAAGAGCCCATGGCTGAGAACGCTAGACCACGGAGGCAGTTAAACAGCAGTTGCCTACTTATAAACACTCATCGAACCCTCGACATGTTGTTATAAACGGCCTCTCAGAAGTTCAATACGAAAATTGTGCTCGGGCCAAATTGTAACGAAACAAACTGTATGTAAACACAAATTGAAATGGAGCATGTGGGTTTATACCGGGTGTAAGGGACAGCGTCTCGCAAACTAATAGGGGTTGCTCAGACAACGAAACTGAAAAACATTAACCGGGAAATTCTTTCAGGAGATAAAAAAAAATTACCTTACCATACAAAATGACCACCTATATCATTTGTATGGAAAATCATTTTTTTTTCACTTCCGGAAAAAAAGCCTGCTGATTGTTGTTAAGTTTCGTTGACTGAGCAACCCTATCAGTTTGTGGGACGCTGTCCCTTACACCCCGTATTTTCCCTAACATTCGTTACAGCTGGGGCCGTCGCCGAAACCAAATAAATATCTCCTCTAGTCTTTGCAAACAAACTCTCGTTCAGCCTACTTTTTTATTTAGAAATGAAAGTAAGTTTGGCTACTTCAAAATTCTTCTATTATAGATCGCTCTCGCTTGATAGTGATTGATTTGTAGATAGATAGTTGTAATTAATATTCTATCTTCGAGCTCAGTGAAAATTATTGGAGCAGTCAATGTAAAAAAAACATGAGTTGATGACTCATTCGCTTGTGATTTGGTTTTATTCGAATGTACTGATCTTTGACAATAGAGCGCATTCTAATGGAAGTCTATGAGCACGCCTCTATACAAGTAGATACCCCATTATATACCTCATTCATTCCATTCCAGTCTCATTACGGCGAACCGGAAAGGAACTAACGTAATGAAGCATACCTCATTCGTACAATCCTTTCAGTGCGCTCTCCCATAAAGTCGGATTATGCTAATATTCCCGTGGCTATTCCCTTGGCCTGGGACTACAGATACATTCATATAATCTCGCCGAAATTCCCAATGGTGTAGGCATAGCGTAATCGACCTAAACAAAGGTCGTTCCGCCACGTCTGATATTTAAGATAGATTTGTAGATATATTTCTGTAGTGACAGGTTGTCAGCCTAAATTGCAATATACAGCAAGCCTCAGATCCCTTAGCTGGTTTTTACAGCAGAAGGAAATGCAGCGGCCCATTCTATGTTTTTCTCTCGCTCCCATTCCAGCATGGAAGAACCACTACACTCATAGCATAATAATAAAGGCGTATGTTACTTCCCTGACCCCAAATATTTGCATTTTTCATGAAATTTAAAAGCCATTCTGTGTCCTTTCCGAATTTCACAATTTCATTTCCGGGATAACGCTGAACCGCTGATATTTTTAAAATTCATTTATAGGGAATTGGGTCAATCGTTGACAGATTAATATACAGTTTACTGGAATGTCTATGATAGGATTATGTGTGTTTAGTCCAAAGATATTAACGCCCACTGATGTATTGGACTGGTGCAAACTTGTAGAGCCGTAGAGATATAGCTAATTAATTTCCATAATGTAGTCAATGGTATGGGTTTCGCCCACGGCGTTTTGGGCCCGTCAGGCGGAGTTGTCAGTGTGTTGCTTGCGTTGCTTGAGCAGTGGCAAGCCACAAGCCAGGCTCGACGACAATCCGGAGCCGCTTGGACAATAGCGATAGACAACGCCTTCGTAACTCATTTGTCACAATTCCAGCTAGGCAAGTGTCTGGCCATTATGTAGAGCAGCGCTGTGTAACTCGCCGATCAATAGCACCACAGCTGACATGCTGTTTATTGTGCAACGAGACTTCTCCGAGATTAGCTATCGTTAATCACATGGGGAGACAACCCGAGCATATACTGGAGTGTCATTCAAATTAACCTGTTGATGTGAGATGCGAGACGGTTGGAACACAGCAGGAAGCCTTCTTGTTAGGTGCCCAGCCCATTATCATTAAGTATACGAGGTGTTATGAAATGAATCATAAAACTGTGTATTTAGAGTATTTGCGTTCGTGATACCAAGAACTTGCCACAAAACAGAAGTATGAAAAAGATAATTACATACATACATATCGACACGCCTTTATTCCTAATGACCTAAACAAAAGTTGTTCCGCCACGTCTGACAAAGATTTGATTTAAGAAAGATTTGTAGGTATATTGTTGTAGTGAGGTTGTCAGCCTATCGCCTAAATTGCAATATACTGAAACCCTCGGATCCCTTAGCTGATTCTGATTTTGAAAAAGATAATTCGTTTGAGATAATCTTTCTAATCCTTCTATGCTGGACTGGGAGCGAGAGAAAAACATAGAATGTGCCAGCTGCATTTCCTCCCGGGCATGCTGTAAAAAACAGCTAAGGGATCCGAGGGTTTCAGTATATTGTAATTTAGGCGATGGGCTGACAACCTGTCACTACAGCAATATACCTAAAAATCTATTTTAATTAACCATCAAAACTTTGTCAGACGTGGTGGAACGACCTTTGTTTTGGTCATTTACGCTCTGCCTACCCCATTAGGGATAAAGGCGTGTTTATATGTAAGTATGTAATCTTTCTAACGCGAGCAACACACACATTCAGCTTCAGGTGGTGTTGGCAATTTTCTGTAAGGACTTGTAGAACCAAGATAAAATAGGTATTTCCTTTCTGCTAGCTATTTCCAACGTCGCAAGGTAAGTGCAAAGTACATTCCTGTATGAAAACTGAACGCTAAAACTGCTAGCTACTTATATCGATAAGAGGCACGTTGTGTTCACGTGCACCAGACGTGTCAATAAATCGCGTTATTTCTGTCAGCTGCCGGCGAGCACCATTTCCACTTGGAAGTTGTCGTATTACTCCCCTAATAGCACCAACTATAGGTGCTCACTTGAGTTGTAACTGCCTCCGTGGGCTAGCGGTCTGAGCCATTTGCTCCCGATCCGCAGGTCCTGGGTTTGATTCCCAGGGGGTAACGCAAAGTTGTAAATTTATCACTTTATGAGATTTTCCGTAGTTAAGTAGGATAATGCAGGATGAATCACCTAATTGTCTGTATGAAAAAGGATTGTGTGCTATGGAGGGTACGATAAGCAGTCGTCGGTCCCTGTCGCTGTCTTTGATAGTGGTCGTTACACAAACCATGCCAGAGTCTTATTATCTGTGCTATTAGGCGTTTTAAAAAACTTTGTCCATGCTGGACTGGGAGCGAGAGAAAAACATAGAATGTGCCAGCTACATTTCCTCCCGGGCATGCTGTAAAAACCAGCTAAGGGATCCGAGGGTTTCTGTATATTGCAATTTAGGCGACAGGCTGACAACCTGTCACTACTGCAATATATCTACAAATCTATCTTAAACAATCCTCAAAACTTTGTCAGACGTGGCGGAACGACCTTTGTTTAGGTCGTGTACGCTCTGCCTACCCCATTAGGGATAAAGGCGTGATTATATGTATGTATGTGTGTTAAAAAACTTTGATACCAGGTGTTTTCGGGTCGATTAACTGGAAACCAACACGACAAGAAGATTCCCTAATAGCACCAACTATAGCACTCACTTGAGTTATTACAGGTAATCCTATGTTGCCGTCAGATGCAAACTTTCAACTCGCAGTTCACACGCTTTGTTCCAACACAATGACTCTCTAAGTTCTTTTTGTTTTCATTCAGACGACCTTTGTTGATAATAAACAATATCGCGACTTTAATGAAAGAAATCATGTAAGTAGCGTGAGATTTTAAGAAGGTAGGTAAGTTAAGTACGTAACATTTATTTTGCTACAGACGTTGTCTTCCTGGCACATTCAGCTGGTATTCAAGGCGGTTATTACAATTAAGTATAAACGTGAGCATATCATTCAAATTCATTGTAGATCTTAAAACATTAATGCAGAATAAAACATTGTATTTTCCAGCATCACAAGGATTTAGAGCTTCCCACGTCCGTCGAATAGGTTTGCGTCAGTGCGCCCATTACGCCAAAAATACCCGCCATGCGAGCTCTAGCCGCTTAAAAACCGTGTCAATCAATTTACATTAGGCCTGTGATGATGGCGCCCACAGATGGCGCCAGAAATACTCCGAGACCGCACGCGCAGCTAGAGTCATTCCAAATGAAATACACAGCAAAAACAATCTTGCGAAAACATAGTCACGAACGACAAAAGGCTGTGCAAAGATCTGTGTAATCAAGACTTGACCTATTCCTACGCATCTTAAGTCACCTCCAGATATATCTCGGCGGTCGACAACTCGACAAGGCGTTCGTTAAGGTCTTTATTGAATGTTCAATTCAATTCATACGCCAAACACTTTCTTCCGTCGTCCTAAAACAGCCTTCCCTGGTTATATACAAGTGAATTTATTACCTCATTGTTACGCTCGGTTATATAAGTGTTGTGTGGAGCAGAGTGACATTTACAGTCGAGGATCGACGCTCGCGCAGCCTCCGGCTCGCCCCAAATTGACTTCTGGCCTTCGCTCCGCTGAAGTGGGCCACCCGGTGCACGCATGACTCTTGTGCGATGTTTATCTTACAGTGTAGAACATTTGGTTAGTCATTGTCACATAGGTAAGTGTAACCTGTTCTGTTTACATCCAAAACAAGTCAAAGAAAAGAGTCTAGGTAAAACTTAAAGTTCCGTGTGATCTACCCACAGGATCCATCTGTTACATGCTACTGCATCTCTATCTGCCATAATCCAACCATTGATTCACTTAATAACCGTAGAGATAATAATCAAGATTTCTTCTAGAAGGGTCGCTGGAGCAAGGAGCGTGTTATGAAAACGACGACGACCGGTTTCGAAAATATATCAATTGAAAGTACAGCATGTTTAATGTTATTGTGAGCTCGGTGTCTTGCAACACTGGCGGCGACGACTCGGCGCTCAACGAGCCACTCTGATAGCCGTCTGGCCTGCCATGCAAGTAGGTATATACAAAACTAGGTGTAGGTACTATACCTTGCTGGACTGGGACTGATAGAAAAACACAGAATTTTCCAAACAAAACAGTTTCTCTTTCCGAGCAAATCAGTACAAGAAGACGATGGTTTCAGTGTGTTGATATGTAGGCAAAAGACTGACAACCAATAACTATAGCATTACATAGTTCGTTCTTTCTAAAAATTAACCTCAAATTTTGTCAGACTTGGTGAAAACGCCCTAGGCCATCCTAAAGCCTGAATGACTTATTTCATGATCTCCCAACCCTGTAAGGGATACAGGCATGACAATATGTGTGCTACCTACCTACCTAGGCACTACCTACTGTGGAGTATGTGTCAGTACCAGTACCAACGCCACCCGCCGTGATAGACCGTTCCACACATCAACTGAACATGGAGGCTGTTGGTCAACTTGCTGTCAAGCACATAACCCATATATCAAGACCAGAGAAAGTGGACGAAGGTGCTTTGAAAATATTGCTTGCAAACACCAATCCCAATGATCTCCCCAGCGAGTCACACAGGTTTTTTAATGTATTAGGTAATTTTAAGCTTATAAATTGCATAATATGCCGACATGCTGATTTTTAGATTTTTAATGCTTGTTCATCGGTAATGTCAGAATGGTGTCATCAGCACAACTCTTCAGTCAATGACCGTGCAATTAATCATAAAGGCACCTCTTCGATTCCTTTAAAAGCTCATAAACAGGTTGGCTGCATTGTTTGCGGTTTTCCTTTCGAACGCGGTATCACCTGCGTGTGCGCAACGTCCATAAAAATCGAATTACCGTTAGGCATGTGTCATCGTGTCCTCGTTACGCTGCCAGCACTGTGAGGCCGACAAACCTGTTCTTATGTTCATACCCTTATTAAGCCGAGGCAAAATTTTGCCAAATTCGCAACCCACTACTCAGCACGTCCGGTTAAAAACTTTAAAAACAAAGATGTTGTTTCTTGTTCCATTCTGGATTGGGAGCAATAACAAATATAGAATGTACCAGCTGCTTTTTCCAGGCATATTGTAAAATTCAACATAGGGTTTGGTACCGAATAGACTAGTCTTTCTCTATGAAATTGTAAACTATTATTGTTAGAATGTAATTTTGTAACATCCAATTATAATATTGACCTAATAAACCTAACCTGTGCCCACCCAGTATTAATTCTTGTTGATCTAAGACTGTTTATTAAGACCTATATATGTACAACAGGATTGCAATAAAGATATTGAGTATACCTATTTATATTGTAATAGGCTGACAACCTATCACACCTCCCCAGACGTGACCCAATCGTCTTAGTACGCAATTGACGTTCTGCCCAACCCGTAACAATTTAAAGGGCGTTATCGTATGACATATTTGAGCAGGGAAGTGATACTACATACATACAAACACGCCGCTTTCCCGGAGGGGTAGGCAGAGACCACATCTTTCCACTTGCTACAATCCTTACATACGTCTTTCGCTTCATTCACATTGATTAATCTTTTCATACTATTTTAATAAAGAACGTTTATTCCACCTGTCGCATTGTGGCAATGGTTATCTCAGTATCGTTAATGCATGAATCGCGATCGTATCTTGTTGAATAGCTGGTGTTTATTCCCGGCAGATGTGCCTCTCATCTGTCTAGGACCGGACACAAAGCAGATGTGAAGATCGTGCCAACTGAACTACTCTACGACCAGACGCAGCATTTTGTTGGATATTCAGCATCAGCATATAAATACATATCGCGAGTAGACCCGTTTAAAATAGCGATATGCGTGAACAGCCTCTTTACTGCCTCCGTGGTCTAGTGGCTAATGCCATGGACTCCCGATCCGGAGGTCCTGGGTTCGATTCCCAGGGGGGAAATACGAAGTTGATATTGGAGAATTTATCACTTTGTGATTTTTTCCACAGTTTGGTTAGGACATTGCAGGCTGAAACACCTGATTGTACGGAAAAAAAAGGTTTCGTGCTTCAAAGGGCACGTTAAGCCGTCGGTCCCGGTCGCTGTCTTTGAAAGTGGTCGTTACTCAAAACATGTCAGAGGCCTGATAGTTGTGCTACTATGTGGTTTAAAACTCTGACACCAGGGTTCATCGGGTCGATACACTCTATACCCACTCGACAGAAGAAGAAGTGAACAGCGACTGTAATCGATTTACGCATAAATACAATGAGATATAATTGTAACTCCATATAATACCTAGATTACGTAGCCGTCCCTGTGAGATACGGGACTAGGTTAGGGAGATGATGATGATACCAACCGATATGAGGATTTTGTTTGTGAGTATTTTTAAAAGCTTACACCAAAACATTGCTAATGCAAACCTTGAAAGCTATCATATTGGTAGCAATTCGTAGTTGCAAAAATCACGTCTTAACTAATTTTAGTATATACCTGTAATTTTCTATCAAGATATAACAGAAAGGGACGGCAATAATTTAAATACATAATACATTGTATATAAATAAAAATGGCGAAACGACCTTTGTTTAGGTAATTTACGCTCTGCCTACCCCATTAGGGATAAAGGCGTGACTATATGTATGTATGTATCAACAGATATGAGGAAAATCACATGCTTGTATTTTTATGCACAAAATAAAAAACTTACCACAATACATTGCTAATGCAAACCTATAGTGTTAGAGAAAAGCCCGATGATGTGGATAGTGGATAGGGCCGCTGCCTCCTGACCTCCCTGGTCGTGGTTCGAATCTCACCACGTGTGTTTTTGTTGTTTTTTCAATGTGTTTTTCGGTTTTCGAATTTCATAATGTACGTTTTTCGGCGTTTTTTCCGTGCTTCGGAAAGCACGTTAAGCCGTTGGTCCTGGTTAATATCGTTTAAACCGTAGATATTAGTCGTTCAGCCATGTCTGAGGCCAGTGCTAAGCATTGGCGGCTTGAAAACTTTGACCTAATCTAGGATTGGCTCTGGTTCTTCTGGATTGCGGAGGTCAGATGGCAGTAGCTCTGTGTAAAAACCAGCACCTGGTTTAACCCCCTATATTAGGTAGCCGACCCCGAGAGATACGGGATAAGGCTACGGAGATGATGAGTGTTAGAGGATTCCGAGTTTAAATGAAAATATAGAACGGTATAGTCGATGAAGTTTGATTATAAAGCTGCATAAAAGCATGATTTTGAAACAAACACACACCTTGTTTAGGTTATTCGGGGTGTAAGGGACAGCGTACCAGAAACTGATAGGGGTTGCTAAGCCAACGAAACTGAACAATATTCAACATAAAATTCTTTCAGGAAATAAAAAGAAAATGGCTTTCCCATACAAATTGTCATACAAATACAAATTGTACGAGATGGTCATTTTGTACAGGAAAGCCAAAAATTTTGTATTTTTATTTCCTGAATAAATTTCCTGCCGAAAGTTGTTGTTGTTGTTTTGTTAACTGAACCCCTATCAGTAGTACGCTGCTGTCCCTTATGTAGATATTCTGAATTGTTTAGTTTACCATGCCGTCATAGGTCATAACATAAAGGTGTTTTTACAGTTTCTTCTAGAATGTGCCAGCTGTGTTTCCTCCCGAGCATGTGTAAAAACCAGCTAAGAGATCCGAGGGTTTCTGTATACATATTGCAATTAAGGCGATCTATCTTAAATAACCCTCACAACTTTAACAGACGTGACGGAACGACCTTTGTTTAGGTCGTTTACACTCTGCTTACACCATTAGGGATAAAGGCGTGATTATATGTATGTATGTTTTTCTTCCATGCTGGAATGGGAGCGAAAGAAAATCTTAGAATGTGCCAGCTGCATTTTCTCCCGGGCATGCTGTAAAATTCAGCTAAGGGATTTGAGGGTTTATGTATATTGTAATTTAGGCGATGGGCTAACAACCTGTCACTACAGCAATATACTTACAAGTCTATCTTAAATAACTCAAAACTTTGTCAGACGTGGCGGAACGACCTTTCGTTTAGGTCGTTTACGCTCTGCCTACCCCATCAGGGATAAAGGCGTGATTATATGTATGTATGTTTTTACAGTTACGGAATTCTTTCGAACCGTTTCTCTGTAATAACAACAATTCAAATCTGGCAATACTGGCATATGTCTCACATATTCTCTGTCGCACATTGCGTCAGCACTCTTCCCTCTGTTTTATATCGTTCTTTATTCGAATCCGACTGTAGACATTGGTGCCGATTCTGTTGTAGACGACTTAACAAAAGTTTAAACCTGTCACGTTCTAATATTTGAATAAAATTGAGATAGAATACAAAATCAGATTATAATTCTGTTAAAGTTACGTATAGCGTTTAAAATAAGAGGGTACCATCTAGAACGCCATTTTTATTCAGGAGTCAGGTGTGTAACTTCGCTTTGACAGGATCATAATCAGCTTTTGTATTCCTGCCTTTAGTTTAAGTTTTATTTCATTTAAATTTTAGAAAGCTAAAGTTGTTCAGTAGTGTCGAAAACAGAATTGGCACTATTATAGTCAACTAATCAGGGCAACGGAATACAGTTGTCTCCGTTAATCCAGCGTAAAATAAAGGAAATCCAATAAATGGCGAAACATTGGTTGGTAATTGACTTGTCCAAGGCAACGTTCCAATTAAAGGTAATAAATAATTACCCTGGCTTCCGTAAACTACTGCGCCACGGAGTTACTCACTGACGTTTTCTCAGAACACGTCTTTTACTAATAATTTACTTCTAGTGCATAAACCATGGTCTCGAATACTCCTTCTTTGACTCATAAGTACTTGCATATAAAATCACGCTTATAATAAATAGGATTAAAAATATTTGTCGACGATTGGATATTATCCAAAAATCTAAAATGTTTGACATATTTTGGATTGGATTGAAATGTTTGACATGTTTTGGATTGGAGGCCCATTCATCTACGATCAAGTTTTGTTTTTTTTAGGTTGGTCTACTACTACTAGGCAACATTCTGCTAGAATTCCCCAGAAAGACGAGGATCTGTACTTACATCGCATCCAGTCAATCATGGACCATGGACGCAATGTGTAATATCCTATGACTCAACTGGCCGCTATGAGCCAGTAAGGTAAATAACACTGTTCAATGGTTATAAGTCTGATTAACGCATTAGTAAACGACAGGTAACGATCACCCATCACTGTCATCCATCTGTACTCATTAGGCAATAGGGACCTGTAAACTGGACTAACATTTTCAAATTTCTTCTACTTAGCGAGTGGAGTCCTGAATCGAACAACCCGATGGACCCTGGTGTCAAGAGTTTTTAAATCACCTAGTAGCACAGCTATTAGGCCTCTGCCATGGTTTGAGTAACGACCACTATCGAAGACAGCGATCGGGACTGACGGCGCACGTCGAAGCACGGAATCGATTCATTTTGGACAATCAAATAATTCAGTCAGCAATGTCCTAACCAAACTGAGAAAAACCTCACAAAGTGATAAATTGACATATATCAACTTTGTGTTCCCCCCTGGGAATCCAGGACCTCCGAGTCGTAAGCCCATGGCTCGGACCACTAGACTACGGAGTTATTTATGACGTGTTTTCGATGTCCAATAGCCTCCAGCGAACTGAGTCACACGTTATCTAATCTCGTTCGTTTCCTCCATTCCGTCTTATCGAGAGCCGCAGTGATCAATGTTGTTGGATGTCAAGCTTACTCATAAAACGCTACACTTCCCTTTAGTTCCCTTTGTTGAGAATATTGTAGGGCGGTTTGGGCCTTCTAGCCGCCCACCCCAGGAGCTGCATCACAGGCTGGCTTATGGATAAGTCCAGCTGAATGGTCTTGTAACAACCCCCCCCCTACCTAACAACTCACCCTAATATAATTGATATGTGAAAGGAAGTGTGATAGAGGTGTGGAGGAGAGGTAGGAATGTGGAGCGGAGAGGATGAGAGGAAGGGAAGAGGAATGGGCAGAGTGGCTCATGAATGTCTAGTAATAAGGTTACAAATATGGCTCGTGATTGTGATCGTCTAGTATTATAGTTAGGACCGTACGCTGTGTGATAAAATTTGTATAAAGTAACCCGAATCCTTTAAAGTGGTAGTGGGATGTCATAACTTAGCTCCCCTTAGGTTCTTGGGACAACATGGGGACAGTGCGCAGCGGGATAACAGAACCTCCGATTCCAGCTCCAACCATTCGCTGGTAGAGGATTTATGTGCTCGCCAACCATCAACGAATGAGATTTACTTCAATTACCAATTCCCAGACACTAATAAAGACAGTAAATAGCCTAGGAACTTGTCCTTGATGCAAAACCCATCATGCGAGCCCCAGAAAAGGAAAGAGGAGGCACCTCTGTGCCCTCCAATTGGTTTTTGTTTTGGCCAAGCCTCAGGCCAGAGATAAGTGACAGCGCACTTAGGAGCTCTGGAACGAGTCCAGACCGATGAACAGCATCATGCAAAATATAATCAATTTGAGCTGATTTATTGGTCAGCCAACCAAGACAGAGCAAGTCATGTCTGATGCAACCTGCAGTAAGCTGCGATGTCCAACCGAGAAACACTGTCTCAACAAAGGCTTTATAAATTGTTGTCCAGCTATGCTGGAAGCACCGACCATGAAACTGCACCAGTCATCGATCTCCACCCATGATATGCACATCCAGGAGTCAGTAGAATAGATAGGGATGCCGAAGCTAGTCCCAGACAATATAACAATCATTCACACCGCAAGCCATAGATTCGTTGTAGATATAGGAGTGATAGGCAAGAGCAAGCAGTGACTGATTGTTAGACCTCTTCAGCGCAAAATAAGCCTCTGTGATCTAAATGCTGTTACAGACATATCGAATGCCAAGATGTAGCATGTGATGGAGGTTCGACCATGGCTGATACCATGCCGCTCAATTGACATCAAGTCAAGCAGTATTTCAGCAGTATAATGGCTTGTCAAAGCCAACCGACCACAAATCAGTCACATAAAATTCACATAAAGTGAATAAATATATAATTTCAATTCCAGACCCGTTCCAGGGTAATTTGAGGTTGTAGGCAGGATACAGATAACATTATCCCATATTCCATGCTGTATTGGTTTGGTAAGTATAATGAATACTCCCATTAGGTAGTTGGACCATAGTCCCAATAAGTTGCAAGTATAAAACCCACACATCAGTAGGTAGGTATATTATCAAAGATAAACTTTGTCAGTCCGCAGAACAGGATCATCAATTGTATAAAACCTACATAGTAGGTATCAGAGGTGAACGCTCCCACCAAGTTTGTAGCTGGTGTTCTAGAGTCTAGAACGTACATACATATAGGATCATGAATCCAATAAATGTTTCAAAACATTGTCCGTTGAACATATTTCACAATAAAGTGAATATAAAATCAATTCAGTATCCACTGCCAGGATAAGCATGTAGGTATGAATGACTCATACATAGGTATTAAATCCACAGTTAAGTGAATATAAATCAGTTCAGTAGTTTATTTGAGAAGAATAGGTATTTTGTATCCTCTCTCAGGATATGTAGGTATGAACAATTCATACATAGATATAGTTATAAAAACATAGAATGTATTAAAATAATTTATACATTCCACTGCTGGGCAGATCATGAAACATTAGGATGATGCTTCTCTGCTTAAAGGGAAGGTAAGACAGGAATTTTGGTAAAGGGGAGGGAGAGAACTACCTACCTAAACACAAACTAGGATCCCAAATAGCTACCCCCACCTACTTTCCTAGACATTGTCCTAATTCTTATTTATTATTACCCAGGTTAGCCCATCCATCTAAACCTACCCCTACCTAACCCACTCCTACAATGTACCCAAACTGCCCATTTACCTAACCGCTCAGCTGTGCATAAATTATGTAGTTGCATGCTAAACCGACCTACAATCCTACATATATCTCATTAACCGTACCTATCATATAAGAAATATTGGAAATTATATATATATATATAAATGAATAGAACGGCCTTTGGCAAGTATGAAATATCATAAAAAAGGATTGTTAATTGAACAGGGAAAAACCTTGTCAATAAACAAAGTCTGAAGTGGACAAGATAATTAAATAAATGTAGAAATGGTAAAGTAAATAAAACACGATGTAAATTCCTTTAGAATCCTTGTAGGTGGCACTCCACCAGTTCTGCAAGGCTCCACTGTCAGCATCCTCCACTCCACCATGTAAAAGAACAGCCGATCGTCAGGTCACCGCCCTCCGTCCACAACAGCAACAACTGATGGCACCAACATCCCACCAAAGCAGGCCTCATGGCCGCCTCCCGGCTGCACACTCCCCTCTCCTCCTCGACGCGCACACTTTCACTGGTAAAAGTCAACCAAACCTCAAGTAAAACCAAACTTCCACTCAAACTAAAACTCCAGGTCGACCAAACCTCTCCCCGCTCGGTCCCAGCCGCCATTTTCCCCCACGGCGTCCCTCTCCCTCTCCCGTCGCCCCCGTCCTCCATCTTCCAGCCCAATCCCCCCTCTCGAGCCCCCGACTGTTTTATCTTCCCTCTTCTAGACCATTTTCGAGTTTTCGAGAGCCTTCATTCCTACTTCTCTTGATAGTTCTCCCATTCTCCTCCAGATGGCACCGCGTGTCCTTACTTCAAATTGAAGTAATTTCAGTTCGATCTGGCTATAATATTAGTTCTCCACTCAATCAACACTAGATTGGCATTAGTTTCTCGTTTATAGTGATTCTCCTACCAATCTGATAGATGGCGTTATTTGTATTTTAAAACAATGATTAAGTTTTGAATAGCAGAAGCTAAGTCCATTACAATCGCCCCCTTTTGATGAGAAAAATCGTGTTTTAGATCGAATGGAGTAAAATTTTACAGATATGTTTCAAATACAATAAGATTTCAAACAGATGTCGCCCCCAAAATTCTATGAAATTCGATCAAAACCGATTTTTCGAAGAAAAATCTACTAACAAAATAGAAAATCAGACGTTCCTATGATAATTAAATATGAAAGCTATTGCCCCGCCCCCATAGTAAGTGAATCTTATTACCTAAAGAAAAGAAAACATAAAATATGAAAAATATCCCCATAAATAACTAGGTGTATAAAAAAAAACACAAATCCTGAAACTAGATCGCCCCCTTGATGAACGAATTGTATTATCTTAAGGATACTAAACACTTCTGATTCTAACCATATCTAAGTTGAAAATTAAGACCCGCCCCCAAAATCTATAAGTTTGTAAAACTTTAATTCAAGAATTGTTAAAAAAATATTCGTAAATGTCCGGATAAATATTCTTAAAATTTTAAAGTGAATTAAAACTAAAATTTATATTGGGCATTGTTGACAAATTGTTCATTTGAATACCTATCAACTCTAGGTAAACAAAAATTATGATAAGATTAATTTTAGATTAGAAATTACTTTGCTAATATCGATCTCAGTGATCCGAAGTACCAGCCTGCTTTCATAAAACACCCAAATAGGTTAAACATATCTGGCTAAAGCTAAACAATGTAGATATTTAATTGAGAAAATTTTAATCAAGCATTTAAGTCAAATTATCATCCCTACTTTACCTATTCCATCCATAGCAAGATACGAGTAGTAAAATTATAATATTACTAATTCTACCAGTTCGTATCAAATCCATGCCATTTGTTGTGTGTAAATAATTTGTAAAGTCTGTAAAGGTACTTTGTCAGAGTAGATGCTTGCAAAGATACCTCGAATAACGATTCTACAAAGATCCATAACTAACCATTGTGCTTAATTAGTCATCTGTCCGCAAAATCGCTACAGAAGTAAACTCAGAGTGTAATGAGGTGATTTGATCCCCAACTATGCCCAACACAATAGTTGAGTCTAAGCAAATAACAACCAAAAATTATAAGATTCCAAAATCTATTTACTACCCATCAAGTGTGGATGGAGTTAATACATATTTTTGTTTGTTTTAATATGTTGTGAAATAGATGAAAACAAGCCAGGCCCCCAAACCATCTTAAAGGCATTGTAGCAAGTTAATAGAGAATGTTTAAAACCTTCTAAAATTTAATATCTAGTTCTCCTCTTTACTTTAACTATTTATTTACGCCAATATGCTAAACCAGCTATTTCGCTAAACTTTACGCCAAAATGCCAAAAGAGCCTTTACGCCAAAATGCTTAGAGACATAACGCCAAAATTCCAAACACAACAAACTTACTGGATTTTATTTATTCTGCAATTACGCCAAATGCATAAAAATAATTATGTATCTTTTGAATACGCTATCTGCTTGCCCTAAAAATAAAACTACGCCTAAGCAAAACTATCTAAAAATGCTATGCAAAATCTGCTAACCTAATAACTGTTACACACTAAATTTGAAATACGCCAATGCACAAAAATACCTACATCTTACTAAACAATCTATCAACCAACAAGCCTCCATGAATATCTTTTCCAATACTATTATTATTCAAGAATATCTTTCCTATTACTATTAATATTAATTTATTTATATCCAGACTTTTACAAAAATATATCTAATAAATATTAAATTATTACTTTAGGTATTGAACATATTAAGGAAAAGGCATAATGACCCTAAACCTTTACTATTTCTAAGTAGAAAAATTAATCTGAAAGATTTAATTGCTTTTTTTTTGTGAAAGAATATGGACAATAACTTGATAAGTAGTTTTGAATTAATTTATTTTATTAAAAATGTAAATTTATTTAGTAAACTCAAATTCTATAAAGATATCTCAATACTCAACCAAAAGGAAAAGATTAAATGAATTTAAATTATAAAACTAATATTTAAATTAAAACAAAAGCAAACTATACTGTTTATGCTATCCATAACACCCATTATATGTACCATAACACCCCATTAGAAACACCCCATAACAATTTTAGTTGACCATCATATAGAAAGTTCTAAATTATTATGATAAAAACCGATTCCGAACATTCAAAACTCTGATACCAATGAAATTTAAAAAGTAAATACTATAAGATTATTCCAACCTGTACTAATGATACTTCTGCAAACGATTTAAGTAGTAATAAATAAAATCTGTTTAAATTGAAGATAAAGCTTTCTTATTTGTTCTGGAATACAATATTAACCAAAGACCTTTCCAAAATGAAACACAAAATCATATAAAGGCTGTTGAAATCACAATCAAATATTGCCGCCATTTGCACAGATATATTACCAAAGCCGTTCTATTAAACAACCAAAACAAATTAAATTAATTAAACAAGTATTATGTTAGCCAAAGTGAAATATGCATTATCCAACAAATTTAGGACGTAATTAAAAAAATGTTCCATCCTTTTGTTCTATAATAAAGATACTGTACTATTAAATAGAACTGCATACACAAAAAACATATTCCTAGTTGTCTTTGAATAAAAACATAGTAGGAACTTGTTGGAAAATGACCTGTCCTAAAGTACCTGAAAATATTTTCAAAACTTAGGTAAAGTAATAAAAAACTTTCCTTCTAGCTATAGGCGACTTACGTGAAAGATTTCCTGCGGGGACTTGGCACTATCACTATTTAAACACCGCACATAAACACACAAACACACATGAACTTATCGCACATTATTTTTCACTTGTTGTCCCCGACAAACACTAGGAAACTTGGTGTTTAACTCGGAATGAACGCTCACCAACCCTAGCGTACAAAACGTACTACATATATTACGAAAACTAGCATAAACTATTGAAAACAACGAAATTAAACTAGCCGAGTAAAATTATTTTCAAAAGAACTGTCAAAACTTTTCTCAGTTTACCTGAACCTCACGTAATTAATTATATGAAAGACAAGGATAAAGCAATAAGCAATCAAATCTACTAGGAACACAGTATTTCTATCTCTCTCTGACGTTTTTAGTGTTTGACGTTTCGATCAATCGATTGAAGATCGATTGACGTCAAGCAAAATTACGTTCAAAATTCAACAATTAATTCGCAAGATTTTCATGTTTATATTATATTTTACCCGTAAAATAGATTAGAAAATGAAACAACTAAATGATTTTTATCAAATATCTAAGTATTGTATAGAAAACAACCATACTAAGTCAAAACTATTTAAAATGTAAAACTTTACGTCAATGGAATAAATATCTCGTAGTAGAGCATAATTTAAACGCACCCCAAGTGTCAACATTAATGTTGGCATAATAAGCGGATTTTCCCTAATTGTGTGGAATTCATGCTGGACTGGGAGTGAGAGAAAAACATAGAATGCGCCAGCCGTACTCCCCCCCAAGCACGCTGCAAAAACCAGCCATGGGATCCGAGGGCTTCAGCACATTGCAATCCAGGCGACGGGCCGACAACCCGTCACCACAGCAATACGCGTACAAATATATCCCAAACAACCCTCAAAACTCTGTCAGACGCGGCGGAACGACCCCCGTCCGGGCCGTTCACGCTCCGCCCACCCCATCAGGGACAAAGGCGCGATCATATGTATGTACGTATGTGTGGAATTCATAAAGTGTAAGCTAAACGAAGATATCGAATAATGATATTATTACAATATTAGAAAAAGACCCAATAAAGAAATTAATCATGCCATCACCAAGTTACTTGAAAAACATGATAAGTTGACTGTGATACAATGTTAAACTATATGAAACCTAGCGAAAATTAAAATGGAAGCTATGTACTGATACTGATATTTATTTATGTGCAAAAATGCTATGTTACTTGTTATTTGAGATGAATTACCGAATTATCAAAACATTGTTCTGAAAGGCTTTTGATTAAATAAGTGATAAAATAGATATTGTCTTTTCTCAAAAAATAATAAGTTGTACTTCCCAATTCTATTTAAAAATAACATAAATAATACCTAGATATTAAGATAACAATCTCCTGACTTTGTTCTTAGTTATCAATTCAAACTAACTTGTAACTTTTCAAAATAATTTATAAAGGTAATTCTAAGGAATTTCTACATTGAAAACTGGCAACACCGATTTTCTAATGTCATTTCACATCATATGTTGAATGTTGATAACCCAATCTATTTTCTTTTCAGAGGAAATCCAACCTATTCTAATCCCTAAACCGATGTCTTAGTGTCCCTATCCTACAGGTTCCTAGCCAGCAAACGGCTGACGCACACACCTCCGCCGTCACACGGACCGCCGACCCAAGAAGTCCCAAGAAGAGAACATCAGAGAGACAACCCACTTTGCAAACCACTCTCCGTTTCAATGAGCAATGGACCAAATTATGATCCGGCAACAATTGTAACAACCCCCCCCTACTAACAATAAAACACCCTAATGTAAATGATATGTGAAAGGAAGTGTGAGGAAGGTGTAGAGGAAAGGTAGGAATGTGGAGAGGATTAGAGGAGAGGAAGGGAATAGGAAAGAGGAATAGTGAATGGGAAGAGTGGCTCATGAATGTCTAGTAATAAGGTTACAAATATGGCTCGTGATTGTGATCGTCTAGTATTATAGTTAGGACCGTACGCTGTGTGATAAAATTTGTATAAAGTAACCCGAATCCTTTAAAGTGGTAGTGGGATGTCATAACTTAGCTCCCCTTAGGTTCTTGGGACAACATGGGGACAGTGCGCAGCGGGATAACAGAACCTCCGATTCCAGCTCCAACCATTCGCTGGTAGAGGATTTATGTGCTCGCCAACCATCAACGAATGAGATTTACTTCAATTACCAATTCCCAGACACTAATAAAGACAGTAAATAGCCTAGGAACTTGTCCTTGATGCAAAACCCATCATGCGAGCCCCAGAAAAGGAAAGAGGAGGCACCTCTGTGCCCTCCAATTGGTTTTTGTTTTGGCCAAGCCTCAGGCCAGAGATAAGTGACAGCGCACTTAGGAGCTCTGGAACGAGTCCAGACCGATGAACAGCATCATGCAAAATATAATCAATTTGAGCTGATTTATTGGTCAGCCAACCAAGACAGAGCAAGTCATGTCTGATGCAACCTGCAGTAAGCTGCGATGTCCAACCGAGAAACACTGTCTCAACAAAGGCTTTATAAATTGTTGTCCAGCTATGCTGGAAGCACCGACCATGAAACTGCACCAGTCATCGATCTCCACCCATGATATGCACATCCAGGAGTCAGTAGAATAGATAGGGATGCCGAAGCTAGTCCCAGACAATATAACAATCATTCACACCGCAAGCCATAGATTCGTTGTAGATATAGGAGTGATAGGCAAGAGCAAGCAGTGACTGATTGTTAGACCTCTTCAGCGCAAAATAAGCCTCTGTGATCTAAATGCTGTTACAGACATATCGAATGCCAAGATGTAGCATGTGATGGAGGTTCGACCATGGCTGATACCATGCCGCTCAATTGACATCAAGTCAAGCAGTATTTCAGCAGTATAATGGCTTGTCAAAGCCAACCGACCACAAATCAGTCACATAAAATTCACATAAAGTGAATAAATATATAATTTCAATTCCAGACCCGTTCCAGGGTAATTTGAGGTTGTAGGCAGGATACAGATAACATTATCCCATATTCCATGCTGTATTGGTTTGGTAAGTATAATGAATACTCCCATTAGGTAGTTGGACCATAGTCCCAATAAGTTGCAAGTATAAAACCCACACATCAGTAGGTAGGTATATTATCAAAGATAAACTTTGTCAGTCCGCAGAACAGGATCATCAATTGTATAAAACCTACATAGTAGGTATCAGAGGTGAACGCTCCCACCAAGTTTGTAGCTGGTGTTCTAGAGTCTAGAACGTACATACATATAGGATCATGAATCCAATAAATGTTTCAAAACATTGTCCGTTGAACATATTTCACAATAAAGTGAATATAAAATCAATTCAGTATCCACTGCCAGGATAAGCATGTAGGTATGAATGACTCATACATAGGTATTAAATCCACAGTTAAGTGAATATAAATCAGTTCAGTAGTTTATTTGAGAAGAATAGGTATTTTGTATCCTCTCTCAGGATATGTAGGTATGAACAATTCATACATAGATATAGTTATAAAAACATAGAATGTATTAAAATAATTTATACATTCCACTGCTGGGCAGATCATGAAACATTAGGATGATGCTTCTCTGCTTAAAGGGAAGGTAAGACAGGAATTTTGGTAAAGGGGAGGGAGAGAACTACCTACCTAAACACAAACTAGGATCCCAAATAGCTACCCCCACCTACTTTCCTAGACATTGTCCTAATTCTTATTTATTATTACCCAGGTTAGCCCATCCATCTAAACCTACCCCTACCTAACCCACTCCTACAATGTACCCAAACTGCCCATTTACCTAACCGCTCAGCTGTGCATAAATTATGTAGTTGCATGCTAAACCGACCTACAATCCTACATATATCTCATTAACCGTACCTATCATATAAGAAATATTGGAAATTATATATATATATATAAATGAATAGAACGGCCTTTGGCAAGTATGAAATATCATAAAAAAGGATTGTTAATTGAACAGGGAAAAACCTTGTCAATAAACAAAGTCTGAAGTGGACAAGATAATTAAATAAATGTAGAAATGGTAAAGTAAATAAAACACGATGTAAATTCCTTTAGAATCCTTGTAGGTGGCACTCCACCAGTTCTGCAAGGCTCCACTGTCAGCATCCTCCACTCCACCATGTAAAAGAACAGCCGATCGTCAGGTCACCGCCCTCCGTCCACAACAGCAACAACTGATGGCACCAACATCCCACCAAAGCAGGCCTCATGGCCGCCTCCCGGCTGCACACTCCCCTCTCCTCCTCGACGCGCACACTTTCACTGGTAAAAGTCAACCAAACCTCAAGTAAAACCAAACTTCCACTCAAACTAAAACTCCAGGTCGACCAAACCTCTCCCCGCTCGGTCCCAGCCGCCATTTTCCCCCACGGCGTCCCTCTCCCTCTCCCGTCGCCCCCGTCCTCCATCTTCCAGCCCAATCCCCCCTCTCGAGCCCCCGACTGTTTTATCTTCCCTCTTCTAGACCATTTTCGAGTTTTCGAGAGCCTTCATTCCTACTTCTCTTGATAGTTCTCCCATTCTCCTCCAGATGGCACCGCGTGTCCTTACTTCAAATTGAAGTAATTTCAGTTCGATCTGGCTATAATATTAGTTCTCCACTCAATCAACACTAGATTGGCATTAGTTTCTCGTTTATAGTGATTCTCCTACCAATCTGATAGATGGCGTTATTTGTATTTTAAAACAATGATTAAGTTTTGAATAGCAGAAGCTAAGTCCATTACAGTCTATCTGATTTTAATTTTAGCTATTAAGGTCGTCTTATCGTAGAGTCAGTCTTAAATAGTTTCAATCATCACCACCACTGATTGAGGTTGAATCGAAACCGGTTGAAGTTAATCCATCACTAAATTCACAAATATGGATACAAAAACCAGCTGCTATTATAGCAAAATCACGTAGACTTCGAGGCAGAAGTACCGATACAACCGATAGATCGTCATAGGCACACAAGAATGTATGACATGTGGATACGTGCACATGTGGTTGTGTAATAAAGCATTGTGTGATGTGATGTGCGCTGTGTGAAGCGCTTATCGGCAGGCAGGAAGTGGCTCGGTTTATTATTCGTGTCGCGCGTCATGTGGCTGCGGCAGCGCGCGCGCCGACCGCCGACCATTTCACTCCTCCACCAGGATCATTACTCCGCCTCTCCAGATACGACACTAACGGGACACGCCGATATAATCTCTAATTAACAGAGAAACTCATACACGTCAACGTTAACCATAAATATTCTTAACGAGCCGGTTCTTTCTAGCCTCCTCTAGCTTCCTCTGATATCTCGCCATAGGCTGTAAATAGTAAAACGAGCTGGATTTGCAAATGCAAGTTGTAAATATTGTAATGAATTACAAATCTAAATAAACAATAAATATCGGAGGTAACGGAACCGAGCACGGTTTGTGGATAAAGTGAAATGAAATTATTGGCTATCTGGTTTATTGTTTTATTGGCGGTCGGTGCGCAAGCTCAGTGGCGGCGCGGCGAGGCGGTGGCGGCTGGCGGCTGCAACCCGCTCTGGAGGAACAGGTTTGACTGCAGGGTGCAACTGCAGGTCAACAACTCACCTTACTGATCCAAACACGTAGGCTGATCTGCGAAAATCCTGCGCCCAATCAGAAAGGCGCGGTCGCTACCTCTACTTTATTACTTTGTGTCCAGCTGTGTAATAAGAGCAAAAGTAAAAGATTACTTTACAACATTGTATCATTCATGGGATGCAATTAAGTCTTAACGATCAATATTTTCGTGAGTAAATAAAAATATTTTGTATAAGAGTGGCACAAGACGACAAAACTTGATTACTTTCATACATATGGCTGCTAAACAGTTAGTTGTTCTTTTTTTAACAAGATGGGTACTCCATATGAAACAAAATGTATTATGCGAAGAATCACAAATATGTAGCAGCGGCATAATGTAGGTACTGTCTTAAAATAAAAAGCATGTTTCATTCCATCTGGTTTTAATTTTCTCTGCGCATTCTCAGAAGCCGCAATAATGGCACTTCAATAAATAGCAAGTCGAGTGTATAAAAACATCTTTGTAAACGAGACGAAGACCATTTGCATTTGCACTTAGCAGGGATGCGAAGGGTAAAAAACGCAAAAATAAATAAGTGTAGCAGTTAGTCTGCCCGCAAGTGGAGCTGCGCCGGCGGCTTGCGCGAGCGCAGCCGAACCGCAGCGCTACAAACACCACGTAGCCCTAGCAATTGACTAGATACGCTCATTCTGACAACTTGCTACCGGATCTCTAACATTTACAGTTTATCAGATCAACCAGAAAACTAGTCTCATGTTTACGGCGAACTACCTATAAGGTAGAAATATAAATCCCAAGTAATCTGCTCGCGTCATCCGAAGTGAAATGAGGAATGATTTTATGAAGTCATCGCCAATTAATCCTATGGCTGGTCAAACAACTAATGTTACGTACACGATTTCTTGGTAGCAGATAAAAATAATGTAAGATGAATCTAGTTAGTGTTAAGACGTCTACAGAGAGAGCCGGATGGGCCAATCAGCGTAATGTGAGTCACACACAAACAGTTGAGCGGCAACTCCCGGCCTATACGAGCCCCTATTCCATGTCCATTATGGATGTTACGATCTCCCACTTGCACTCACAAAGAAGAGCTTAATTATGTTAGCGACAGAAATAGGGGATCAAGTTTACGATGCACTGTAGAAGCGAGCAGTCGTATCTTGTCGAGGCAACGTTGTTGTTGCGACGCGTTGCCACTGTGAGTCTAATCTGACACACGTACACTTGATACTACTGCTAAAACGGGAAACACTTGACGCAGTTTGTGCTACTGCCTGCCTGATAGAGAACCAGTAGTTTCTTTATGCAGATGTTTATTCGCAAATTCCAAGGACTTGGCGCGTTATTGCGCCACACTTCTGGGAGCGAAAGAAAAACATAGTATGTGCCAGCTGCATTTCCTCCCGGGCACGCTGTAAAAACTAGCTAAGGGATTCGAGGGTTACAGTATATTGCAATTAAGGCGATGGTCTGACAACCTGTCACTACAGCAGTATATCTACAAAGCTATCTTAAACAATTCTCAAAACTTTGTCATACATGACGGAACGACCTTTGTTCTGGTCGGTTACGCTCTGCCTACCCCATTCGGGATAAAGGCATGATTAAATGTATGTATGTATTGTTAAACACAGATCTGACAAATTAATTAATCGCTGTTAAAAGTTGCGGTCAACCATCTATGTTGTGGTAAAATAAATAATTTATACAAAACAAATTATATTATTAAAATCAGTTTATCTGCCATATTTAACGAATTTGCACAGGCTCAACAGAAAATTGTTCAATCGGAAATTTCAGACCCGATGCTGACAAAAAGCGATTTTAAATATTAAATTTAATTGAGTGAAAACCAATTACGAATGGTTGGTTACGTTCTATTATTGCAACAGGATAAATCCATATCACCTGAGTGTGTATTTGTGATTGATGTGCTATATCGAATGCCATACATAGATATAATCACGCCATTATCCCTAATGGGGTAAGCAGAGCGCCAACGACCTAAACAAAAATCGTTCCGCCACGTCTGACAACGTTTTGAAGGTTATTTAAGATAGATTTGTAGGTATATTGCTGTAGTGACAGGTTGTCAGCCCATCGCCTAAATTACTATATTTACTGAAACCTCGGATCCCTTAGCTGGTTTTTACAGCATGCCCGGGAGATGCAGCTGGCACTTCTGTTTTTCTCTCACTCCCAGGCATGCTCAAATAAACCTCGACCTTTCGAACTAAAGCACAAAGGTACGTCAAACATCATAATTTTCATTATTACGATTGCGTTGTAGTAAGATAGCTTAGAAGTAAGTTAGGGCAACCAATCTTAAAGTCACTTTTGTTTGACGTTAAAGATGACATGACTTCCATAAAATAGACATCTAATTTCTTGCATCAAACGGTTAATAAATAGGGTTTAAAGAAAGAATGGTTAGCATGTTAAACGAAGCGGATACTTAAAATATTACAAGTTAGATGATAATGTGATAGATCTACTCGTAACTCAGCAAAAAAAAACATCTATCTCCCCGATAAGGTGAGTAAATAGCAATAACAACTCTCTTTTATCCTTCTGTATGCCTCGCCTCAATAACTACTATTGACAAAAAATACTATCAAGGTGACACGGCTACATCGAGACCTACCTAGCTACTTCTACACTATAATACAGAGAAAAACATTTGATCTTCGATGTTACGGATAGATAAACTTGGAAAGTTTTTGATAGTAGTACAGTTTCCTCTAAATACTATAACATAGGCTTGTATTTATAAAGCCATCTCAAGATTGAGAGCATGGATGGATTTGACAGTCTATTTTGTACTGGAATGAAATTGCTGATACGAAGTCAAACTAACTGTCAGTCTCAAGTACTGTTTATTAATACAGCCCTAAGTATTGTATGTGCCTGTTAATAATAGTCGAGGCAATAGGCGTGTTGACTGGATGGCTAAAAACTAACAAAACGTTCATATTTAAAACTGATGGCTAAATATTGTGGATCTCATACATCAGTTTCAAAAAAATGCACGTTTAGATTTAATAACCGAGTTAAAAATAAATAGTAAATACAATATTTACCAAGGAGTGACGTCATAACTCATTATTTTCATACGAAAAAGCGTTTTTGACATTTCATTCTTGATAAGTGTCAGATTTTTTCGCGAATTCTTTTACTGTGAGAGCAATCAAATTGTGGAATTCTTTACCTGTGGAAATCAAGCGGGCACCCTGTATTGCAGTTTTTAAAGAGCTTGTTAAAAAATATTTCCTACATTTAGGAGAATGTAGGAAATATTATATGTAGGAACATAGCACCTGATTGACTTAAGTAATTACCTACTGTGTATTAATTATATTATCTAGTTTGTTTGTTTTTTGTTTTTCACAATCTCACTTCCCCATCTGAATGAAATATTGCATTTTCCTCTCTCTTATAGCATATTATATTAGTTTATTATATTATAATTGTACTTATGTATTAGTCTATTGTACCTATTCGTATTTATGTAACTAGTAAGTACTTTGTCTATGTATTCTATTTAAATTTATAACAATAGTAACTGCACTATCCCGCATCTTAGAAAACTACTCTTTACCCAAAGGTTGCCTCGCAGAAATTGCTACCCTAGCATTATTGCTAATTGTACTCTGTTTGTTCCTGTACAATGTGTTGTTTATGTGCAATAAAGAGTATTTGTATTGTATTGTATTGTATAAGTTGCTGATTTGACAAGTAGGAAACCAGCGTATGATGGTTCAATATATTTGTAACATGTTGTTGTAACCGCGAGGAAATGAGCGTGACAAGATACTGAGATCACATGTGATCAAAAGATTCAAGACTTTATGATCGTAGTTAGCAATATGTACCTACATCTGTAGCTACATGTTCCTAAACAAACGAAACTCCGCTGCCAGATATTGCGCAAATCGTTCTTGAAATCGCTTTCCCGGCCGCGTCACGTCGAGCTGGCTGGTGATAAGACCTTATCTTACGTAAATCTCACCTCGAACTGCACAGCTAAAATAACTCTTATCACACGGGCGTAGAGTGCTACGACCAGCTCTACCTGAAATCTACCTACATGCGCAGGCGCCACTGCACTGCACGCGCAATACAAGTCACCTTTAGCTCAATGTCGATAAAATGATATGAAGCGGAAAAATCTGCTATGAAAGGTTTCGCTACTGGTATTTTTTTCGTTGTATTAAACTTCGGTAGGTGCATCGTGCACCCAGATATAACAATTCATTGACCATATTATCATTCGAACAGAAGTAGGTAGGTACCTATATTATTACTTCGCTGGCTTACCTATCTATCTCATACGTCTAATATTACTGTCAAGATTATTGTAATCAAATAATTGCCTTTGCCCAGCAGTGGGACACTATCGGCTGAATAAGAAGAAGAAGAATTGTAATAATTGTATTGTGTTGTGCTAAGGGATCCAGGGGTTTCAGTATATTGCAATTTAGGCGATGGGCTGAGAACCTGTCACTACAGCAATATACCTATCTATCTTAAATACCCTCAAACTTTGTCAGATGTGGTGGAACGACCTTTATCTAGGTCGTTTTCTGCCTACCCTATTAGGGTTTAAGGCGTGACTATATGTATATATGTATGCAATAATTGTGTTTTTTTCTTCAAATCTTCGTAGACATTTCATAAGTTTATACCCATTACCCAGATAAACATCCAGCACCATCGTGTGTTGGTGATGTCAAAGATCTTTGTCAACTTTTGATATCTTTGTCTTGCCACTGCGATTTAATTTTATGGGTTTTGTTTTGTGATACATACATAAAATCACGCCTTTATCCCTTACGGGGTAGGCAGAGCATAAAACGCCTCGTGAAAGGCGCTTTCGCCACGTCTGACAAAAATTGAGGGAAATTTTTGATTTTAATGTGTATTGCTGTAGTGACAGGTTGTCAGCCCATCGCCTAAATTACAATATACTGTAACCCTCGAATCCCTTTTGCTGACTTCTACAGCATGCCCGGGAGGAAGGGTAGCTGGAACATTCTATGTTTTCCTATCTCTCCCAGTCCAGCATGGAAGAAATACCAGTTATAACACACATCCATCCACGATCCTTATATACATAGGTACCTACATACGCTCCATCCATATAAACTTTCACATAAATTACAATATTAGAAGTATTGGTAAAACAAAACAAGAGAGCAAGATTACAGTTGTCCATGGCCGTGACCAGCACTGGATGATCGCGCCTTCTCAAATTGCCGTAATTATGAACCAAATTGCTGGTCTTCTGACTATTAGTGCAGCCTCACACGCCATCCCGACCTTAGACAACTCTCCACTCGACTCGCTTGTTTAAATATTATACTTAGCTAAGTTTCTACTTTTAGCATAATTACGGTGGTGTTTAGAATTATCTTTGCAGCTTCTCCAGAAAATGTGTAATTTGAAGTTTTCTGTTTCAGGCCGTGGCGCAGATATTTGTTTGTACCTATACAGCGGTACGTACTGTACTACTTTAATTTATTTGTTTTCACGCTGTATTACTATTAACGTATTATCAGATAGGTAGATACTTACTTACCTACTACTTATATAGTCTACTTACAGCTACTAATCCTACTTACAAATCATTTCAAAAATACTGCTTTACCTTGTCCCTTGTAACTAAACAACGAGTATGTAAAGATGTGGTAGAGGCGTTCTACCTGCACACACAGTTCATTAATCAAAATCTGATGACTGCCGAACAGGTTCCGATGCCTCGGGGGAGGGCAGGAGGGAGGAGTGACGTCATCATCTGCGCCTGCGCTGCCGAAACATCTACAGCTCCCACATTCACTTTCTACGTAGCGAACAATCTTTGAGGCCACATTCGCAACTTGTACAGCCAAATTAACTGACCAAACTGCCACTAAAACTTTAATTGGCTGCAATATTTTCAACTAAGCAATTTATATGAATTTAACTCCTCAACAGTCGAGTGTAATAAAATACTTGACTCGCACTAGCCACGTCATTGTTCAGAGGAGGCAAACAAAGTTACGATAACGGTTCCAGCTTTGTCAAAAAACAATAGATGGGAAAGGACTTCATTAAACAATACCTTGGCTTAACGCCTGCACAGTCAATTACGATGGAATGAATATAAATTTACTTCACTATAGCATGGCTAATGCAGTATATGTTAATCATTTTAGGTATACCTTCTTCGAATGTGTATCGTAGAGATTTCTATATTGCCTTGTCTTGGAACTGATAAGTACTTGTTGCGTGCTTGTTGATATGGCATTTTTACATTGACTTCCGCAATAGGCATGATTGAGATATTAATACCGAATGACATCATCACACCAGCGTCTCTACCTACCAAACCAGCAGGGTTTTATGCCATGCCCTACAAAAACAGCCGGGTTTTTTTTCTGTTCAATAGCAGGTAATATCTCTGCAGGAACATTGTATACGTTTGGTCTTTACTGTTAGTCACAAACATAAGGAACATTGGCGGTTTGCCATCGCACTAACCGTGACTCAACCACACATCGGAGTCTCGCTCTCGACTACTATGCTGGCGAGATGGTACGACGCCTCACAGTTGAGGCGAGAGAAGCATATTTCAATACAATTAACAACTTGTAACAGTGCACAAGCGTTTTTTGTCGGTCTCGTGTGAGAATACGCGATTTCTCCGGGACAGCGTTGTGATGATAGGTACCTTTCGCTCGATCCGGCGCAAGATAAAGAGCAGTAGAAACAGCTGTTCCACTTCCCAATGACCTTTGTTACAGAGACTAGATACGCTAACTACGCAGCTACGCTTGAGAGAAAATAGAGAATCGGCTACTAGAATCGTCGCTTGCGTAATACTATTTTATCACAGAAAAAAACATTCTGTTTCAAACTATAACGACATTGAACTTTATGCCCAGTATAACTCCTACAAAAATATTGGCGAAGTACCAAATGTAAAAGTCTAGGCTCGAAATAAGAGAAAGTTACGGTTCAGCAACCATTAACAGCGGGATTGTAATTTTACTTCGGGTTTGTTGAGATTTTTTTGTAAGGAACAATGTATTTTAATATAGGAAGTATAACAATGTCACCCTTCGATTTGCCCCTAGCCACGTGCGCCCGCTGCATGTTTTATGTATGAATGAACTTCGGTATTTCGACTAACTTCGTTACTTTCCGAACACCTCATGGAGATTATTAAAAGAATACACTTTACACAGTCAACATAAAGTAAAAATACCTAAATACCTACTCTCTAGTCTTTGTTCTGCGTCAGAGTTTTAATTATATTTCCTGACTACAAGATAGATTTTATAAATAATGCACCTACCTAAGTTCATTACAGTTTCTACGCTGTAATAAAAATACGATTATAAAAATGCGTTTAGCTTAGGTACCTATGTTACGTACCCTGATATTATCAAAAACTTGATATTGATTGATACATCAAAAGATTGTACATAGATGCACAGTAACAAAGCAACAAAATTATAGGGCAAATAACAAGTGCGGTTGCAAATAAAAATTTCACTTTTAGACACTTTAGCTTGCAACTTCTGTTGGTAGTGATCGACATCGCATGCTGTGAATATTGCACGCACGCAAAAACTCTAATAATAACCAGACACGTACAAAACGAACGCTTTCGTGTTATAAGATTCGACATGGTTTCACTTCTGATGGGACGAACTACATAGTAGGTTGGTACTACGTACTTTTACTGCGTTGCATAAGGGATTACTGTCATCGATGGAAACCGCGGAAATCAATCATTGGTAATCTGTTACATTTAAACCATTATTGCTTGACTAGATTACCCCATTTATGGGTACCTACTCATTCGAATAAATGAAACTTGTGAAAAGGCGCGGAATATTTTGAGTTACTTGGGTTGTTTTTGAGTTAACTGTTCGCAATAAATACAAATTAAAACAGTTCCTGATGGAGTCTTCTTCTTAGCGAGTGGATTCTCGAGTCGAACAACCTCCCGAAGAAACCTGGTGGTGTCAAGAGTTTTTTCAAACCGCCTAGTAGCACAGCTATTTGGCCTCTGACATGGTTTGAGTAACGACCAGTATCAAAGACAGCGTTCGGGACCGACGGCTTAAGGTGCCCTCCGAAACACGGAATCCTTTTACTTTTCGGACCATCAAGTTGTTCAGCCTGCAATGTCCTAACCAAACCGGGGAAAAACCTAACAAAGTGATAAATTGACAAATATCGACTTTTTGCTCACCCTACGGAATCGAACCCAGGACCTCCGGATCGTAAGCCCATGGCTCTGACCACTAGACTACGGAGGCAGTTATTGAATTCGGCCGAGTCCAACAACGGGCGGAAACAGTTGATGTGTACGACTGCACCCATAAAATACACCCAAATGCAAATAACATTACTGTGTCCTGAATGACTGTCTTTGACACTGAGGTCGATGAATCAGATTACCACTTCGGGGAATGGATATCTACCAACATGTAGATATACCTAGCAATCAGAATAATTTGCTGGTTGCTAGATAAGTACGAGTACGACCCTCAATAGTGAGGATAACGAAGCAAACAGGAGATAGTACGATACACATAATTATACCAAGCAATCATCTGGAAAATTTATTGTGAGTTGTTGTCCGACAGTATTATTTAGCCTATAAGCATGGGCAGGAAAAATGTAAGAGGAAAATAACAAACAAACTCCTGGAACTGTTGGGGCTATAAACGGAATGTTGAACAGACAACTCTGCCCTTATTTAGAAATTCTATTCATAAAAAATGTTATTCAAAGGATGCAACATCAAAACGGAAGTTTTCAATATTGAAACCTGTTAAACACGTGGCGTTTCACGCCAAGGGCCGCCGCCGAGCTCAGCGCACAATGCACGTCTCACATTTTGTTATTGTGACGACCGCTGGCAGCTCGGAAGCCCAGCACGTGTTGCTCATCCCACCCGCCAACAAAACCATATCCAAACAAAAATGTCTCTTATCCCTCCATTCCCAAGATACACAATCTTGTCCTAAACAAAATGCAGCGATGGAACATTCGACAGCAGAATTCACAAACTTAAATATCACGCCCGAAAGTTCTTTTTACTGTAATGGCTGAGATAACGAAGAAAAATGTGTGTCCATTGTGAAAGACGACACAATCCCGGGAACTAATACCAAAAGAGCAAAGTCCTTCTTTGAAGCAATGAATAAGTATTTAGTTACACATCATGCTTTAATGAGGAGCTATTCGCTACATGGCGTGTTTTGGTCGGAGTGTAAATGATCTTATGTGGTGATAAGAAAAGCAGTTATCTTACACAAATAACCCAAGAATTTATATTGCCAGTTATAAACTGATTGTAGTACCTAACCTACCAAATCAAGTTATTGGAGGCATTTCAACATTACATAACAGATGAATATACTACCGTCAGCTTCTCAACAAATCGCCTGCTTTAGAAATTATTATTCACTTAACGAATTATTATTACATCAAACCGCAAAAAATACCATCCCTATACAATATACCTAGACAATCAGGGTTAGCATGATTAAATCATATTGATTTAAATCACGATTTTTAATTATGTAGGTACACAATTCTTCTGTGCCAGAATGTAATGTTGTAGTGTGTCCTATTTGAGACCTGTGGCGCGCCATGTTGGGTCCAAGCAATGCAAGTCAAGGTGGGCGGTTGCGCAACCGTGCTGCTCCGCACAACCAGGCCAGGCAACACAAGCCAACTGGTATTATCAGCTTGTATAAGTTTCAATTCACAAATTATTATAAGTAAAATATACCGTGATTGTTGACCACACTGCCAGCTGCACCACCCCCTATATTTCAGCCACAGGATGTCCAGTAAGTCAAGTCTTGGATGATAGTGATAGGGATGAATCTACTTATGAAAGTGTACAACATATTTCTTTCTTTTTCCTAGAAATATAACAAAATAAATTGGACCTCTAGTATGTATACTAATGTGATGAAATGACTCGAATTGCTGGCAGTTTTGTATTAGGAATTTTCTTTTCCATATTTCGAAGAAAAGTTATTCAGTTTCATGAGTAAGTTCTTCGTTATCCATCAGTATTATCCTTGACTTACTGGACACCATGTATCATGTTATTGTTGACACTAAAGTTATCTCTAGATCGAAACGATGGCAAGTTGTCCAGCACGTAGAATCCATAATGTTGACGTAGCGCCCCGAAGTCTGGCCCAGAGGACTTCCATATAGGTACATATCGCAGACTGTTGAACCCATGTTAGGATTCCAACCTACGCATCGCCTTGTGGTTGCACAACATAACAATCTGCAAATCTGTAACTTGAGTTGAGGTCATTCTGTCCAGTACGACAAAAAACCACCATAACCATCAAATATCATGCATGTTTCTTTTATCAGAATTAGTTACGCTTTAAATTTGTCGTTGCCTTTGAATCATACAAAAAGGGGTATATCTAATTGATGGTTTCCGGATAAGGTGTAGTTCCTTTTACAGTGTATTACTCGCTTCCTAAAATGTATATACCTACGTAACGTACATTCACATGTATCTATTTGATGTTAAGTTAGAGCTATTCAATTTAATAACTTTGCTGCGCCCGCAATCATTGTATCCATGAGAACTAAAAGCATGAGAACGGAGGAGAGCGCTCAGCCATTCATGTCGTATGAACTGTATAAACAACAGAACCACTGCTTGGTTCACTCTTCTACCTCTATACTTGCTTGTAAGTACTTGGCAATACATGGTCATCTGTGTAAAAAGCGAATATTCGCTCAACACTGGGAATCATAATTATTTCAACTGTGTTGATCATGTTCGTATTCGATATTAATAGTTACTAATTAAAATGTGAGAGACGGGCAGCGATATCAGCTTTTGTAACTTTTTATAGCTGTATTGCCCACAAGATAAAAGTATAGAACGGACGTGCAGCGTATGTATGGTGTATTTATAGCCGCCCCACACGCAGTACAAGGAATGAGGTGCGCGGGAGTCGGCCGAGAACGCTTCTACGAACGTTCCATCTATTCCGAACTAACGAGACCTTGCATTTTCATTACACAAAGACAGTCGTTACAAGGACGACTTGGTTCCAAAACAGTTTGTATTCTACAACGTAGATAGGTAAGGTTAAGAACGTGTTCCTCCACTGAGAGAACAGTTAGTATGCAATGCAGGTCTCGTGTCCTTCGAACTTTACAGTTCTGGCAAGAGTTAAAAATCGATACGAAAACAGCACGTATACGAGTAGTCCAAATATTAAAGATGATTAGTTACCAAGCTTACGTAATTTACACTGTTTCCAGCTAATTAACTAAATGACGTACATGACATCAGACTTCATTTCTATAATTCAGAACAGATAGTACTTAATTAATCACGCTTCATCAAACTTCCTTACGTCAGCTCGCTCGAGACCTTGTCATGACGATATAAATTGTGAATTAATAAATTTCGTAGTATTGTTCATAATTTAAAGATATTGCAGTCTGCATTTTATTGTGCTGACGACGTTCTAGAAACTGTATAAGCTTGTGCTGCAATAAGCAAGTTATATTATATTGTTCCATACGCTTGTTTATTTTCGATACTACTTTGTAATGTTTGGATGGAAGTGGTGAAGTAACTACAACTTTCAGTAGGTATCGTTTTATTTGACAGTGTTAAAAGGTCGACTGAGGTGCAACTGATCACGAATGTGACTCCATTGTTATCTGTATGAATAAACAAGTCGCTGGCTCAAGTGCACTCTATTAATATGCATATTAGGGCGTCGACAGTCCATTTGTAATACCATAAAAAGGCCTGGAAGGGGCAATCGACTTGCCATAGCGATATAATTTAACGAACACCTGAAATTATCGTGGGATGTTTTATCAATTATCTACCTAGGTACTTAATTTTTTTATCAATTTGATTCGTAATGAAGCGAAATCTCTAATTCAACCGTCGTATAAATAGGGAGATATGATTAGATGTTGCATTCTTTAAAAAGAAACATGCAGCAACGCTACAGTCATGTTAGCATTAAAAATTCAGGTGTTCCGTCTATGTATAGACAAGGAGGGGAAACCGGGAAACTCAATTTCCCCTTGCGTAATCAATACTAGGGCCCGAGGGTTTTGCATTCCAGCTACTGGCGGCGCATAGCTCCACCGAAATCCCTCTTCAAACGAGACAACGTCAATTGACAAATAATTCCTTTGTGCGATATATTTTACATGCATAACCAGTGTCACAATTTTGTAGATAAGGCAGTTTAGTATAATTGTAAAGTGTACATACATAGCATGTACGTACATACAATACTTAATATCATTGCATTGGTTTACAAAGGACACTAAAAGGCGAAAAGCGAATAATATCCGGCGATTGGCCTTCGTGCTCAGTACGCAAATCAAATCGCAGCCGTGTACATTGAAAACAATGCAACAGCAACAGCGTAAATTACGTTATAATGGAAATATAATCTGATAGCGAACTCAACGGAACAAGCGACAGCGGAGTTATTATGGGCAAGAGCAAGAGAACAAATGGGAAAAAAGTACCACATTAATTTAGAACAATCATCTGTGTATTTGCGTTCAAGCTCAGAGCTCACACATGTTGCACTAGTAGTAGGATTAACTAAGCATTAGATGATCCTCGTAAACTCTAACAGGGCACGAACTGCAGGCAAGTCGTTAAACAGCGATAAAGTCAACGGCACCTACGTGTTCCGCACTCAGACATCAATTACGTGCGTCATGTCATGAGTTCATGAGGCAATGAATCGTATCCTACTCTGACTGCACGGATTACCCCACTGCACTGCCATCAGACAAGAATACAATCAAACGAGATTCTATCCAACGAATATCTAAGATAGAATACAATATTTTGTGCACGTAGGTAGCAGGTAAGAAGACCCAAGAAAAACAATGCGGTTAGTATTACCTTACACGAGCAAAACAAGAATTCAAACCTTACGAGGTTTTCCCGTCAATGCCACTCGATACCATTAGCTGCACCGACACACGAGGAAGTAAACATGGTGTTACAACATTGGCCCGTCGACGTCCGGGCGAATTAGCTCTATCTGGGCCGGTAACGGCACCTAAACAGTAGTGGAGCTCAACCGCACGGCCACTAAGCAATCGAACCGAGGGCTTCAACTCTACAACGCGCCACTTTACTACGGATTGTTCTGTACAAAATAGGAGGATTTGTTTTGAGCTGCTCAGTTTCAAGATTACATTTTGATTCGCTTTAGATATGTTGGAGTCAAGAGACTTTACGAATCATAAGCTGTTGTACGCGATTAAATTGCGGTACTTCTTTAGAAATAAACGCATAATGCATTATTGAAATTATCTTTCTTGCAGTCGAGCAAAAACTGCGCTTCGTGAGGGACAGAGAAATCAAGTTCTGCATGAGAAGATAATCGCAATAAAGTACTGGATGAGCGTTGTAGAAACCGAGGATGGTTGCGCACTACGTCACGCTCGAACAGCTGCTACCGTTTACCAGCACGCGCCCACTCCTCGATCATTGCTCAAACCCAGTCCCGTTACAAATAACATTTAACATACCTACAGCTAAAAAACTAAACACAGTGACTAAAAACAAAATGACTCAGCCAAAACCTTGGAAAAACAGAAAATGTTCAATGACTTGTTTATCGATCATCTCATCACTTATTAGCAAGTGGATGACAGAGAAACACTATTACAACACGACACGACATGCAATTCAATCGATGTGCTCTTGATTGCAGTGCACAGTCGAATGACCACATGTTATGTGGCAGAAAACAAGAAAAGTATTCTAAAGAGACACCTAAAGATGCCTCGATGCCTCCACACAGGAAAGCAGTGCTGTGCATGATTATCAAACAATCAATGCTTAGTTTATAGATGCTATCTGATGGTTATGGTCTGTTTACTATTGCTTTCTATTGTTTGTTGAGCAATGGCCACATTTCTGAATACCTCTTCATTATCAAATTAATTCATTGAATGATGTGCTAGGTCAAAATATACTTATTGGTAAATACCAATAAATCGAAATTAACATTATACTTTTAGCCTCATATATAAGATATTTGGAAAAGACATAATGAATTTCCACTTGAATAGTTTTAACTCAATAGTTAAATAATAAATGTAAAATTCAAAATAATATGACATTATCGAAAGCCAATAATATGCTCTTGTTCTATGGTCTAGTCTAGTTGATATTAATTAGATAATTAGATGTGTGCAATGAGCAAAATTAGTCAAGCGGTTATAATTAAACGATTTGACAATAATAACTGGTCTGGATATTGAAATCCAGAGTTTGTAGGACCTACAGAAACACAATGTTATATGTAGTGTATATTTATGTAAGATATAAAATTAAATGAAAATTGTGGTTACCTTGGTCAGAGTGATGAATAAAACTTCTCAGTTTAATCTCCCACTTAAAACTTTTATTATAGATACTTTGTTATATGTATTATCACAAATCCTGGTAGACTTTTTAAACACAATCACGCAACTGACAAATCTTACTGTATTTCCTTGATTACTGATTTTTCATATAAACATAATTTACACAATAAAAACACAATCTGCGACTTGACTTAGGTGTAAACGCTTACTCATCGCACTCCACTCTACACAATCATAAGTTTATTGCATATTTGGATGGCTTTTTTACTCTCTAGACCGTCCTTGTCCTCCAACATTATTAATCTCATTAAATTATATACAAAGTTGACTAATATTACTTTATATTACATGTTTGTTTAGTCCGATGCAACTTCCATATAGGTACATCTTCACTTTGATGAACAAAACTAAGCTTATCGTGATGTTCATGTTGACTTGCATGTAATGAATGCTCCGTTAAGGAATACTTTGTTCATTTTATATGATAACGGTTACTGCGGGAGTATCTACCAGTACTAAAGTATGAAAATATAAGATAAAGCACCTCGATTGGACAATGGTATGTATCAAAGATATTAACAACGTGATATGACGCGCGCCGCGGCCGCCGGGGGCCCGAGCCGGCGCGACCGGCGCCGGCGACGCCCCGTCCGGCCGCTCTCCCGCCTCACCCTTGCAGTCTTACGAGAAATAAATGCCACATTACACTCTATATATTAAAGCACTGTACAACAATAAGTTTTCTTTTCCTTTTCGGGACTAACGTTCATTTCGCGCACAATCTCGGCGAACATTTCGTTGACGTTGGTGCGGCTCTTAGCGGAGGCCTCGACGAAGGGACAGCCCCACATCTGCGCGAGCGCCGCGCCCTCGGTCTGCGCCACCTCGCGCTGGTGCTCCAGGTCCGCCTTGTTGCCCACCAGCAGGATGGGCACGCGCTCCGAGCCCTTCACGCGCGTTATCAATTCCTTCATCGGCTTGATGTCTTGGAACGTTTGGTGATTCGTTAATGAGTATACTACTACGAACCCTTGGCCGTTTTTTATGTACAGGTCCCGCATCGACGCAAACTGCTCCGTGCCGGCGGTATCCAATATTTCTAAAACACATGGTGAATTGTCCACTTCTATTTCTTTCCTATAGAAATCCTCTATTGTAGGGTCATATTTTTCCATGAAACATCCAGACACAAATTGTACAGTGAGAGCACTCTTCCCGACCCCACCCGACCCCAGCACGACCACTTTGAACTCGCGCATTATTGTGCTCTAAATTACACTTGCCAGTCAACCACACAACGTTTTAGAAACGTATCGCACTGTGCTATAAAAATGTCATTGCTGTGTTGGTTTATGAGTCACTCGGATGCGATCACGGACGAACAACGTTCACATAAAGCAAGTTACTAATTGATAAACATCGACGCCATTTTAGTTGAACGAGCGGCAAACAACTTCAATTGCATCGCGGTGGTAGCCACTTCAAAGACACAAACGCGGAAGCAACCATGTATTCAACTGATGGTTTGACTGACTTGCTCGCTCCTTGCTGGAATCGACAGCAGCAGCAGGTTGGTCAATGCACTCTGTTGCAATGGTTTGATTGGTGAATGGAAAATATTACCCACCGGATGTTAGTGTTGCCAGTAAAATAAATTAAACTACCATTATTTCATTGCACGAACGATTCTCACACTAACCCGAGCTACGCAGAAGGGAGCAGATCTGCTTCTACACGCGTGGCTGTAACAGACATCTTTCCTTTGTATACCCCTGCCAGGAATTAAACATACCTGGCATAGATAAAAATAGAGACAGAATAAGAGAGGGACTTATGCATTTCCTTTAAGCCCTTCTCTATTATCCCTCTACATACATTTTTAGTTTCTGGCAGGGGTGTAACACCTCGGATTGTACATAAAACAGGATTAAATAAGTCCATCTATACTGTCATCCCTATTCAGTTTGTTCATTATAGAAAATTACAGAAAGGCACTTACAACGAGGTTACATTAACTTGACGCATGGCGGCTAATAAAAATAATAAATTAAATAACAGGCAGAGGGCTTGGGATGAGCTTTCTTGTAAACCTCCTAAAGGAACTACTGGACAGAGCTACTGGAGCAAATCTTGCCCACCTGCGGGCTGCCGCTGCTCCCGAATCAGGAGTCTGGCTTCACGCCTTGCCGTCCCCGTTTATGGGCACGTTACTGGACAATGATTCATTGAGGGTTGCGGCGGCTCTCAGGTTGGGATGTAACGTGTGCGAGCCTAACCAGTGCGTTTGTGGAGGTATGGTCGAGGCTAATGGCCATCACGACCTCAGCTGCGCCCGCTCTGCGGGTAGACTATCCCGTCACCATGCCATCAACGATATCATCAGACGGGCGATGATATCAGCGGGCGTTCCCTGCATCTTGGAGCCCCCAGGGCTTAGCCGATCGTACGGTAAGAGGCCCGATGGTCTTACGCAGATTCCATGGGCACGAGGGCATTGCCTCATTTGGAATAGGGCGTTGCTTCATTTGGGATGCTACTTGAGTATGTACGTATGCGGCGTCCCATTTGAGGAGTACCCAGTGGGATGCAGGAGCAGCGGCTGAGACTGCCGCTGGTCTTAAACGTGTCGAGTACGCCAACCTGGAGTCTGCGTACGATTTCGTCCCGGTGGCCTTTGAGACTGAAGGTACGTGGGGCTGCGATGCAAAGGAGCTGGTGTGCAGCTGCATAGCGCTTGCGAGACCTTCTTCCTTGCTCAGAGGATCTCTCTTGCTTTGCAAACTGGAAATTCTGCTTGTGTTATGGGCACATTTGGGCGTGACGAAAATTTTATAGATTGTATTTTGGTGTTAGTTATGAATTATGACATTTGTATTTTGACTTTAATTAAATAAATTAGACCAAATCAAAATAATAACTATACAATGTTCTGTACCCGAGAACTTTTGGGGAATATTCCTCAAGGCGGGAATGTTCCCGGGCACGTCACAATATATAGTTATTTTATGATAATTACATATTTTTATTAGACGCTATGCATCAAGTTAATGTTACCGCGTTGTATTTTAGTTAGACTAGCTCTCCGCCTGCGGTTTCATCCATAATAAACGAGTTTTATTGAGTTATGTTGTACCATTATTAGATTCAGTATCTACCTAACAAAAAATATTTTTGCTAAGTACTGCTTTTTTATATCTCGACTTCACTAGATGATCAGAGTTATGTGATCTACGGAGTATCAGAGTACCATATCTTTATCTTTGGATATTAAACTCTGAAAACAACATTAAAACCGCAACTTCGTTTGCATCGATAATGCGATGTCATAATTATGGTAAATATGGGATATTTTTTGGAAGTTAGCGATATTGGGCCGATAAACATTTCCAATATCTTAGGTACAATGTGCTGGAGACAAAGCCCGTCACTTGTCTGCCAACTCTCTATTGCACTCACAATCAGAAAGAGAAACATAAAAGAAAATTCTGAGTGTCGGGGAACTGGTTTGTCGCCAGTATGTTGCATACTGTATGCGCCGTACCTTGCATTAACTACATTTATATTCAGCGCACGACCCGATAGCACTGATATCTCATAACTTATCAGTTTCAGAAAATGTTGTAATTGATTATAGACGACATGTCTACTAATACGCGAAACAAATAAAAATGAGATGAAAATCAAGCACGCACGGTAATGTCATGTCATGCAGAAAGGCACCCCAGTGTGTGAATCGCCTTATTTTGGTGGAGACGTTTTTATCAGATCACATAATCCACAATATTTCCTTATAAACTAAAATATTTTTTTAGTACGGCAACCTTATACCGGAAGTTGTACACATTCTTCATGTTGGTAGCATTGAAGTGCGTTCATACTTTCAATCATAATAGGAAGTCGGATTGTTTAATATTTAAATTACCCCACTTTTACAAAGAATTTAATTTAAAATTTCAACTTAACAAGCTTGCAAGACAATTTTATTAAAACGCAAATAGTACCATCTAGTTTTACTGCAGAAATCTGAACAAATGTATTTGTATTATCAGTATCTGTAAGTACCTACCGTATATTCTGAACGTACTATAGGTTTGTGCGTTTTTTATTCTTGTAGATAAGAAAACTAAAAAGTGTGACAGAGACAATGCAATACAATATGAGTGCTCTCGTGCTCTCTTTATTTGCTAGTGTTTATATACAAATATAACACAATTTGTCATTGACAGCTATACAAACAACAGGGAGGGGAGTTAATAGAAATTTGAGAAAAACTAAGAAAAGGGGGTTATTTTTGTGTTACGGAGTCAATAAGGTAAGACAACAAAGTGCTATAGTACTCTAATATAATGTTTTAAATGGTTCTTGCATTTATAGTCTTCTTTAGAAGCTAGTAGAATAAGACAATTGCTGACTTTATCGCACTCATCTTAAAAGACAAGGACATAACATAGTTTTATAAAAATACAGAATTACTTTGCCGGCTAAAGAGCGGCAGAAACTCACTAGGCCTCTTAGCTAAACTCGGGCGCGGTTCGCAAATTCCAAATTACATTTAATCGAACTTCAAGGCCAATAGCAAATATTTTGTTAATTTATCTTTAATTTGTTCATGCCAACACTCACCCTGGAAGCATTCACTAGAGGCTAAAAATAAAGTGTTGCTGCTTATAAATAGGTGAGTGAAGCGGAACTGATGATAGGATAAGATATGAAATTTTTTTTAGCTGTCTAAATCATTTAGGTTTAGAAAAATTTGCATGTTTTAATATACATATATATTTTTTTCAGTTGCGCAAAATGTCTCACAAGCCAACACCATACTCACCTAACTTTCCAGCTAGTCAAGGCTACGCTCCCCCTGCAGAAGAAACAAAGCCTTCAGAGAGTTATCCAATGCAGCCTCAAGGTGGATATCCGGGGCCTCCCACCTCTATGCCAATGCCTCATGGTGGCCAAATGCAGCCCGGTTTCCAACCTGGGTTCCAGCCGGGGTTCCAGCCTGGGTACCAACCAGGTTTCGCTCCAGGATATGCTCCTCAACAGCAGCAGTATCCACACCCTGCGCAGGGATTTCCACAGGCTGCACCATACCCTGGGCCTCAACCCGGCTACCAGCCAGGATATCAACCCGGCCCAGTGGTGCAGCAACCTGGACATGGAGCTCCTATTCCTCCAGGTATGCGTAAATAGCTTTTTTAAGATTTTTTCTATCCATCCAGGTAGCATATATTAAATTAAACAAACATTAGTACTTAATTTCTGAACATAATACATAAATACATATAGTCACGCTTTTATCCCTAATGTGGTAGGCAGAGTGTAAACGACCTAAACAAAGGTAGTTCCGCCACATCTAACAAAGTTTTAAGGGTTATTTAAGATAGATTTGTAGGTATATTGCTGGAGTGACAGGTTGTCAGCACATCGCCTAAATTACAATATACTGAAACCCTCGGATCCCTTAGCTGACTTTTACAGCATGCCCAGGAGGAAATGCAGCTGGCTTATTCTATATTTTTCTCTCGCTCTTAGTCCAGCTGGGAAGTACATAAAAAGTAACTTAAATTAATTAAGTAATGTTACCATGACCACATTATTATTTTTAATAGCGGTACCTACTAAAGTAGAATTAGTAAAGTAAATAGGAATAAGTAAGTAGGTAACATTGGCGTCGATTCTCGCGACATAATCCTAATTTTAATTCTTAGCTAGCGCTATCACTTTCTTAAGTTTGACATAAGAACAGGATAGGAAATAAACACATGACTTTGACATTCCTAATCTATATAATAATAAATTTGTTTCATACAAATTTGTTTACAGTTATTACTTACGGACTAATATAAACTACAAAATTACTTATTATTTCATTAAATAATTTGCTAGAAAATAAAAGGAATGTAAAAAATTGGCCATATAATTATAGTTGCTACTTAATATATATTAGATCTGAAAATTAGTGTTTCTCTAATTTTCATCTGACATAAGACTGCTTATTTGACGTAAAATAAGGCAGCATGCTCTATGCTCAGTTCTTATTTAAAGCTTCTTACGTCAAATAAGAAATGTCAAAGTCATGTATTTACTTGCTATCCTGTTCTAATGTCAAACTTAAAAAAGTGACAGTGCTAGCTAAGAATTAGGATTATGTCCAATCCATGTCCTTACTATGTTGCAATAAATTGTGGTTTTATCATAGCACTCATGTCATGGAAAGTTTCTCTGGAACTAAGCTGATAGATAACACAGTACTTAATAGGTACATTATTTATGATGACATCTGACTTGCCTGTTTGGCATAGTATGTACCAGTTCATTTTAATAGTCATGGTCTAAATAAAAAGCTAGTTATGGCAATGGGTTCAGTCAGGCACATAAGATAGATTAGGTTAGAGATAAAATAGGTAATGAGTTCAGACGAAAAGTGCTTGTATTTAGTGTTTAGAGTTCCATATCCCACCTCAATAAATAACTATGTCTTATACTAGTTTTATATGTAAACCTGTAATAATTATTTTAAAAAATGTTTAACAATAAAAAAAATAGGTATTACATTTTATTCATTATGGAGTGATAATAATAATTTGTAAAATTACTGGATTCTATTAATTAGTAAAATGGGGTTTTTACCATCTTTCTCTTTTTACTAGTGTTGGTTAACACAGTTGTTTTAAAACCAAATAGTAGTTTATTTAAAACAATCGCATGTAGGAGCATTCATACACAGAACTAGCGCCACATTGTAAAAAAAAGAAACATAACTCGTAATAAGTTTTATTTTACTTTGTTCTTACTTTCATCCCTAGAAATAGCCCTAATAATTATCTAGAAATAAAAAAGTAAAACAAAAAGGTGGAGTTACCCATAGCCGCCGAAAAGGCTGTTTTAGTAATTGCAAAGCTGGTAGTATCTGCTAATTAATTTATTATGTTTTCTAAATAAATAATTATATTGAAAATAATTTAAATAATAAAGTACGTCCTAATATCACACAACATCTTTATTTGTATCTCAAATTCAAATTTAAAATTTTATTGCAGTCACAGTGTCATACGTTGGTGTTAGTTGTACAATGACACCCTGCCAGGGTACCTCTTTTATCTATTCTACGAGTATGGTGTTATGTTCGTCGTAATGTTTCATCTATTTTCTACCGACGACCAATGGAAGAGCTTTCATAGCCAAAATACTAGCGCGACTTTCTAAAAAAATCCAATACCGAAATAATTTATTTTCAGTCATTCTAAAATATTGTATCTCCATATTTATGCGCACGCAAATCTCGTATATTAAGCAGAGGTATTTAATGCACCTTGTATAGATAAGTAATTCAGTAATTGTAGATTTAAGTGGCAAATAATTGTATGTCCTTGCTTTATTTGTCTGTATCATTAAACACTGTGGCAACGACTCCTCTCAGATAAGAAGTGTTTACGGTTTGGTACACTACATTCTCTTTGCTCGAACTAAATTGATAGGTAATTGTTATCAGACTGCACTTGTGAGACACCTAATAAGTGCTGCAATAAATTCTACATTGTATTAAAAAAAATGTTAATAGAAAAATCTAACCATTTTGAACTATTGTCAGAAGACGTGCAAGTTAAAGTTAAGCCAAAGAAAACCAAGTGGAATAAAATCAAGTATTATATTACTAAAAAGTGTGCACATATTCGTAGTATTAAAGACAGACAAGTTTATTTGGAGACGTTGAGTGTTTCAAGTGTAAAAAGGACTGTAAATAGAATGTATAAAAATATGTTCAAGTCTCGTTATAGTTGTTATGAGCAGTTATTATCAGAAGAAGAAAAAAGGTTTTTCCTTGCGCTTGATCCTAATATGGTGGAGGGTTATTAATCTATGAACTAATTGTTTCTTCTTATCATATATTTTCCTATAATTAATTAATAAATATTTCTAAATGCTTTCTGTTTCCAACTGCAATGATGTTTGCTTAGAATTATGGATCTGATAAATGTTGTTATTATAAGTTATGTGTTGTGTCCTCATTGTGTGAACTCTTGTGTAAGTATCTTAGTAAATAGAATCATTATGATAGACGATAAGTAATGATAAGCAGATAAAGCATACTTTGTATTTGTGCCTACTAATAGTCTTTGGTCTATCTGTTGGGGTAGATTCTTATTTATAGAATACACTACGTCTGTATTTATGTCTTACTAACATACGCTCTTGATGATCTAATGGTATTCTTTTCGATTACATTAAGCCAAACAGTATTGAATGGGAGACCTATACGTACTCGTAAAGTGTTTCCCCTACCGTGAGTATGTTTTGTGTAATGTTTGAGAGCAGGAGTCACAACTTTTAAAACTCATACCTACATGAGAACATACATAAAAAAATAGAAACGTTATACACATTGATCGCAACTACGTATTAAAATGATCTTACCAGGACTTAAGCCAAGTGAACCCTGATCAGATAGAAAAGAGAAAAATATTGATTATTATTCTCTAATCCCTTTCTCCTTGATTCCAGGTGGTTGGATGAGTATTCCTCAAGGGTTGAGCAACTGCCCGCCAGGTTTGGAATACCTATCTATGATTGACCAGCTGCTTGTCCATCAGAAAGTGGAACTGCTGGAGGCATTCGTGGGATTCGAAACGAATAACAAATACACAGTGAAGAACAGTCTTGGACAGAAGGTGTATTATGCGGTAGAGGACAACGACTGTTGTACGCGGAACTGCTGTGGGCCCATGCGCCCCTTCGACATGAAGATTATGGACAACTTCCAGAATGAGGTAAAATAAATTGATTTCTCTTCTATCGAGCCGATAAAAAGTCAAGGCCAGTAACCCTCACTGCATTTTAAATACCGGGTGTAAGTGACAGCGTCCTGCAAACTGATAGGGGTTGCTCAGTCAACGACACTGAACAACTTCCACCGAGAAATTGTTTCAGGAAGTTAAAAAAATGGCTTTTCCATACAAAATGTCCACCTCGATCAAAAAAATTGTATGGAAAAGCCAAATTTTCATTTCACTTTCTAATCGAATTTTCTGGTGGAAATTGTTCAGTGTCGTCCACTGAGCAACCCCTATCAGTTTGCGGGACGCTGTCCATTACACCCCGTATGTATATCATATATATATATAATCACGCCTTTATCCCTAATGGGGTAGGCAGGGCGTAATCGACCTAAACGAAGGTCGTTTCGCCACGTCTGACAAAGCTTTGAGGATAATTAAAAATAGATTTGTAGCTATATTGCTGTAGGGTCAAGTGTTATACAGTGGCTATGGCAGAAACAGTGGCGCAGAGACAAATCGTGTGAAAGGGATAGCTATATTACATCGTTTCCGTCAGCCTTCGGAAGCTCTCGGAACACGAACACAAATGCGCTAGTCGAGTGGCGTCCACGCCGCAAGGTTGTTGTGGTAAAAGAGTTTTTAGTTTTTGTGGCCAAAAATACTGGTTTAAGGTAAGAATTATTTGTATTCCAGTAACTATAGTGCTCATTTCTTCATCTAGCTACTATTTGTTTTGTAATATACGCTTAACTGGGAAGGATTAGACGTAAAATCCAGTGGTAAATGCACATTATTTTTTTCAAAGCACGTGATTGTTTTGAAAATGGCGTCCTAGCCTACAGTGGCGCAGCTCGCTATGGTACACAGTGGTGCGATCCACTGTGTACTGTACTAAAATAACACAATTGTCTTATTAGCTGAATATTAAGTGGGAATGCCACTCCTTTCTAAACAGAAGATTCTGGGTTTGGTTTTATGCACGGTGCAGGCATTATGTTGTTTATTTCTGTCTTTGTCTGGGTGTTAACGGGAAATTGATAATATTACTGGTTGTGAAACGAGTGTGAAATTGCTTTATAATTTTATTCAATTCCGATTGCTTGAAATGTACGTTTGCTTGATGTGTGTGTATTTTTTTAGAATGCCTCGCGCTCCAAAGCCTCGGCCAATTGGTGACCATACCGAAGAAAATATGAAAGAGGCTCTGAAGAAAATTCGCAGAGGGATGAGCGTCAGAAAAGCATCTAAGTTATCAGGAATACCATTTACAACTCTAAGGCGCTACCATTTAAAATCAAGGGAGTCTGGAGATATAGAAACTATGCGGTTGGTACCTAATTATGAAGTCAATAAGGTATTTACTGATGAACAAGAAAAAAGTTTAAAGGATTACTTTAAACACTGCTCCTCTTTATTTTACGGGCTGACAGGAAAAGAAAGCAGAAGGGTTGCTTATCAAATGGCGGAAATAAACCATTTGAAAATGCCTGTAAGCTGGCAAAAAAATCAAATGGCTGGGAAAGAATGGCTGAGAAGCTTCAGGCGCAGACATTTGGATCTAAGCCTCCGAAAACCAGAACCGTGCAGCCTGGCTAGGGCCACAGCCTTCAATAAAGTGAATGTCGATAAATTTTATAATAATCTGGAATCTTTATTGAATCGCAATGTAGCGTTTTCTGACGGAACTCGCATATTTAACCTCGATGAAACATCAACAACTACAGTTCAAAAACCCCAGCGTGTTATAGCTCCAAAAGGTCATCGGAATGTGGGAAAAGTAACCAGTGGCGAAAGAGGAACATTGGTAACAACTTGTTGTATTATTAGTGCAAGCGGTACCGCATTACCCCCCATTATGGTGTTCCCCCGCAAAAATTTCAAAAACTTCATGATTAAGAATACACCTACAGGCACTTTAGGTCTGGCAGCACCGAGTGGGTGGATGAACGCTGAAATATTTCCCGAGGTCATTAAGCACTTCATTAAACATACCAATTCTTCGACAGAACATCCAACCATTTTGATCATGGATAACCATGAGTCTCATCTCTCGCTTGAAGCTCTAAATCTGGCAAAAGCCGCAGGAGTTCACATATTAACTTTGCATCCACACACCTCAGGAAAGCTACAGCCTCTCGATGTAGGTATTTATGGTCCGTTCAAAACGTACTACAACGCTGCTATCGACTCCTGGTTATTGCAGAATCCGGGAAAACCAATCACCATCTACGATATTGGCGAGATCGTCGGGATTGCATTTCTTAAAGTTATGACACCCGTGAACATCATAAACGCTTTTAAAAAGTGTGGGATTTTCCCGTTTGATCGAAACTTGTTTGATGAAGAAGATTTCATGCCAAGTTCGGTGACCGATCGCCCATATCCCAATGATGAAGAACAACTGGAAATTAATTTGCCGGGTCCCTCACACATAACAGACCCGGTACGACCAACTGATAGTAGTGCTACCGTAGCGCTAGCACAAACGCATCGAATTCAGTCTTTTGGTTCTGATATCACTCATTGCGATGACGATGATCACAATCAACATCTTTGTTCTCCTCACGGTTTGGAGGATAACATTCCACCTAGTGACGTGCCTCCATTGATTGAAAATGCCGCAATTAATAGAGAAACTACACCGTCGCCATCCATAATGCACGATACAGTCACACATGATCACCAAACAGCGAGCATTTCTTCTCCAAATAATGAATCAGATGCGAATAAATTGATCTCTCCACGCCCTTCTTCAACCATCAATGACTTGGATCTGGCATCTCAAAATAAAAGTAGCCCACTACGCACTTCTGAAAACCAAAATAAGCAAACATTCATTTCACCCTTTGAATTCAGGAACCCTATAAAGGCTGGACCTAGAATATCAAAACGTAAACCTCGAAAACTGGGACGTAGTATGATTGCCACAGACACACCCGAAAAAAACGAGATTGAATTGACTAAAGCTTCATCCACAAAAACCAAAGCTACTAAGAAAAATAAAATAGTAAAAAAAGTGCTTCAGAGTGATTCAGATGAAGAAGATATAGATATTCCATTTCAAGAATCTGATGAAGACGAATGGATAGAAGAAGATATTATGATGGAAAACGAAAATATTGTGGTAACTGAAAACGACTTAAAGAAGCCATTATCAAGATTCCCAAGGGAAGGTGAATATGTATTGTCAGGTTTTCAACAAAGAAGAAACTGATTTATTACATAGGAAAGATTCTAGAAACCAGAAATGAACACTTGGAATATTACATTAGTTTTCTGAGGAAGAAAACTGGCCAAAAATATCATATGCCAGCTATTCCAGATCTCTCAAGTGTGAATGAAGACGATATTAAGTTGATTTTGCCTAAACCAACAGTCGGTGGCAGCACAACACGCCAGCAATCGTATTATTCCTTTTCTGTCGATTTTTCTCAATTGAACATGCACTGAACCGTTTTAATCTCTATAATACTTAATTAATAATTATGTTTTGATTTATATTACCTTCCATAATAATATGCTGCAAATTTTGTGAGATTAAAGGCGTTTTTGTACTATTATTATTTTGTTCAAACTAAAACAGATATGCTTTTTAGTTCAGTTTTTATGTTTTCATGACCAAGAACAAGAAGGTTTTTAGTTGTTTATTTTTCATGATTTTAAGACCAAAATGTGGTATTTTTGTTGCCTAGTATTTAAAGTTTCCGAAACCAAAAAAGAATGGTTTTATGTTTGGTTAAATTTGTTTGTTAAAAGAATTTATAAAAGTACAAAATATTATTATAAGATTTTCTTTTTGCGATGCAAATATTGCTATGTTCTAAAGACTGACTATGACAAGATGTTAAGTTTTTAGCAATATGTCCAAATAATCCTAAATAAATAAATAGTTGATTGATTTTTGGAATATATTGTTTCATTTCTTTTAATTTACTCTAAACTATCCACTGTGTACCACCCTGAACCACTGTGTAAATCAGACCGAGCCACTGTTTCGACCCAATCGTACACAGTGGCTCATTTCTGTCTTTTTAAAAAAACCCTCTTATTTTGTTCCCTACAGCATATTTCCTAAATCTAATATAACCAATGTAAAGTCCATTAATCCTACTATTACCATTCATAATAGCAACTTCCTAAGGTCGTTTATTGAAGAGCAATGGCCATCGGAAAAAAAATGATCCACTGTTGAACATATGACCCTAGTGACAGGTTGCCAGCCCAACGCCTAAATTGCAATATACAAAAACCCTCAGATTCCTTAGCTGGTGTTTACAGCACGCCCGGGAGGGGAATGCATCTGGCATATTCTATGGTTAACTCTCGCTCGCATAAAAAAAATATAGAGGCAAATCTACTAGATGTAAAATGTGCTAACATGCGTGTTCATAGTAGATTGAGAGGTAACAAATCGGGGCCGGAAAAATAGTACGCGAGATGAATTTCACTGAATCACATTAACTCAGTTGCTCATTATGATTCAATGCAGCGTTATAGGTGAAACACATACATACATACATACATAAAATCACGCCTTTTTCCTTACGGGGTAGGCAGAACGTAAAACGCCTCCTAAAAGGCGCTTTCGCCACGTCTGACATAAATTGAGGGCAATTTCAGATTGTAATGTGTATTGCTGTAGTGACAGGTTGTCAGCCCATCGCCTAAATTACAATACACTGTAACCCTCGAATCCCTTTTGCTGACTTCTACAGCATGCCCGGGAGGAAGGGCAACTGGAACATTCTATGTTTTTCTTTCTCTCCCAGTCCAGTATGGAAGACTTCTTTCTCTCCCAGTCCAGTATGGAAGACATAGGTGAAACACATGGCATGCTATATCGTTAGTAAGACCATTTACTGTTGAATGATGATGAGTATTTATTACTTATACGGGGTGTAAGGGACAGTGTACAAACTGATAGGGGTTACTCAGTCAACGAAACTGAACAACTTTCAGCAGGATTTTCTTTTCAGCATGTGAAAAACAAAATTCGAATTTCAATTTTATTTTTTTCTGTAGTTGTTTAGATTCGTTGACTGAGCAACCCCTATCAGTTTGGGGGATGCTATCCCTTACACCCGGTAGGTATAACTGTTTAAAGTTCTTTTTTAATATCTCAAATATTTAAACGGCGGCAAGCGCTTGAGTACAACCTTTACAGCAGCTATACGTACATACATATAATCACGCCCTTATCCCTAATTGGGTAGGCAGAGCGTAAAGAACCTAAGCAATGGTCGTGTCGCCACGTCTGACAAAGTTTTGAGGGTTATTTAAGATAGATTTGTAGGTATATTGCTGTAGTGACAGGTTGGTCAGCCTATCGCCTCAATTACAATATACTGAAACCCTCGTATCCCTTAGCTGATTTTTACAGCATACCCGAGAGGAAATGCAGCTGGTACATTCTATGTTTTTCCGTCGCTCCCAGTCCAACATGGAAGAACTTATACATATACAGGTTATTATAATAATATTAGAAAACTACTCCTTTACCCAAAGGTTGCCTGGCAATTGCTACCCTAGCCACCCTACCCTAGCAATTCTACTCTGTTTGTTTTGTAATGTTTGTTCCTGTACAATGTGTTGTTTATGTGCAATAAAGAATATTTGTATTGTATTATAAAAATATGCCTAAGCTGTTTAAAAGTCTTCTCCTTCTTCTTCCTTTATTCTTCTGTCTACCGTTTTCCCGGCCTAATGCTGGAGTCAGCTTTCCAGCTTTTTCTACTCCACTTAGCTCGGTCTTCGGCATCCGCTGGTGTAACATCGTTCTCTTCCATAATGATTTAAAACTATTTAAAATTAATCTAAAACACGTAAATGATATTGTATATGTTTTCATCATGTATTGAGTGCGTAATTAATTAAAATTCTGATGGCAAGATGTTAAATATGAACAAGTTTCGCGAGCTTAGCGAGTGCGAATTTTCTTTGAGTGGTGAGAGATATTAAGGTGTTACGGTAGCCACTATAGATTTATATTTAAACTGATGATTAAGAAAAAAATGGCCCAGTTGTCGGGTTTTGAGAAGACTAGATATCTTCTAGACTCGGTATCTTTTGGTAGCAATTCGGCACGAACACGACTTAAGGTGACGATACTAGCCAATTGGCGCCAGGAAGAAAAATTGCCGTTGGTGGCCGTTATTCGCAATTTTTCTTCCTGGCGCCACTTGGCTACTATCGTCACCTTAAGTCGTGTTCGTGCCGAATTGCTACCAAAAGATACCGAGTCTAGAAGTAACTACGAAAACTACGCAACGGATTTTGATGCATTTTTAATGACCGGTCTAACAGAATCAAGATATAGTAATTAAGAAAATTTAAAACCTTATAAATTAACGATTCATAGCTCGTTGTAGTAACAGGAAGAAAAATTGCCGTTGGTGGCCGTTATTCGCAATTTTTCTTCCTGTACTACTTCCATGCTGGACTGGGAGCGAGGGAAAAATATAGAATGTGCCAGCTGCATTTCCTCCCGGGCATGCTGTAAAAACCAGCTAAGGGATCCGAGGGTTTCTGTATATTGCAATTTAGGCGACGGGCTGACAACCTGTCACTACAGCAATATACCTACAAATCTATCTTAAACAATCTTCAAAACTTTGTCAGACGTGGCGGAACTTCCTTTGTTTAGGTCGTTTCCGCTCTGCCTACCCCATTAGGGATAAAGGCGTGATTATATGTATGTATGTATATATAAAACAAAGTCGCTTTCTCTGTCCCTATATCCGTATGTATGGATAAATCTTTAAAACTACGCAACGGATTTTGATGCATTTTTAATGACCGGTCTAACAGAATCAAGATATAGTAATTAAGAAAATTTAAAACCTTATAAATTAACGATTCATAGCTCGTTGTAGTAACAGGAAGAAAAATTGCCGTTGGTGGCCGTTATTCGCAATTTTTCTTCCTGTTACTACAACGAGCTATGAATCGTTAATTTATAAGGTTTTAAATTTTCTTAATTACTATATCTTGATTCTGTTAGACCGGTCATTAAAAATGCATCAAAATCCGTTGCGTAGTTTTAAAGATTTAAGGAAGAAAAATTGCCGTTGGTGGCCGTTATTCGCAATTTTTCTTCCTGTTACTACAACGAGCTATGAATCGTTAATTTATAAGGTTTTAAATTTTCTTAATTACTATATCTTGATTCTGTTAGACCGGTCATTAAAAATGCATCAAAATCCGTTGCGTAGTTTTAAAGATTTATCCATACATACGGATATAGGGACAGAGAAAGCGACTTTGTTTTATATATACATACATACATATAATCACGCCTTTATCCCTAATGGGGTAGGCAGAGCGGAAACGACCTAAACAAAGGAAGTTCCGCCACGTCTGACAAAGTTTTGAAGATTGTTTAAGATAGATTTGTAGGTATATTGCTGTAGTGACAGGTTGTCAGCCCGTCGCCTAAATTGCAATATACAGAAACCCTCGGATCCCTTAGCTGGTTTTTACAGCATGCCCGGGAGGAAATGCAGCTGGCACATTCTATATTTTTCCCTCGCTCCCAGTCCAGCATGGAAGTAGTTTGTTTTATACTATGTAGTGATACAATAAAAAACACACACAAAACACACGATCACACTCATAGCCCCCACTAGGATTCCCTGTTTCGGGGTGCCATGAACATAACACAGAAACAAGCACAAAGAACACCCTGACCCAGAAACAGACATTTAAACTCATCATTCAAATGTCTGCCCTGGCCGAGAATCGAACCCGGGACCTTCTGCGTAGCAGGCAGGTACACTGCCAACTAGGCTGCGAGGGTCGTCACTAGGCTGCGAGGGTCGTCTCTAGGCTGCGAGGGTCGTCACTAGGCTGCGAGGGTCGTCACTAGGCTGCGAGGGTCGTCTACAATGCCAGTCTCCAATTTCCAGGTGATCCACCTCCACCGGCCGTTGGCCTGCGACTCGTGCTGGTGTCCGTGCTGGCTGCAGAGCATGGAGGTGTCATCCCCGCCCGGCACCGTGATCGGCTCCATCGAACAGGAGTGGTCCATCTGCAAGCCCTGTTACGTCATTAAGGACGCCAGCGGCGACGTCGTGCTGCGGATCAAAGGCCCAGTGTGCACCTGGTCCATCTGTGGAGATGTTGGTTTCAAAGTGAGTGAATTTTATTATAGACTTAAAGATCATCACTTGCCCGAAGGGTTCAGGCGTTCTTCTTTTTATTGTGTGGCGGCCCAGAACGTTGCCACTTGAATTGCGGATCGGCTGGCGTTCATTAGATCCGCTTGCGTGCAGGTATTAGGGCACGCAGGACACGATGTCAAATGTGCCATTGTCTGAATTGCACCGCAAACACAGGCGTTTATATACATACATACATATAATCACGCCTTCATCCCTAATCCTATCCCTAGGCAGAGCGTAAACGACCTAAACAAAGATCGTACTGCCACGTCTGACAAATTGTTTGCTGTTTTTAGGGTTATATTGCTGTAGTGTCAGCCCATCGCCTAAGTTACAATATACTGCAAAAGCAGCTGGCACATTCTATGTTTTTCTCTCGCCAGGCCAGAATATAAGTAAAGTAGTCAGGTGTTTGACTGAATTATTTTATGCACTTGTCGTTAAAGGTTAAAATAATACGCTTAATTTTTCCCAGGTATACTCGAAAGACGGCGAACGGAAAGTAGGCAAGATTACGAAGCAATGGTCGGGGCTGGCGCGCGAGGCGTTCACCGACTCCGACTACTTCGGCATCTCGTTCCCCATGGACCTCGACGTCAGGATAAAGGCGGTGCTGCTCGGAGCGTGCTTCTTGATTGTAAGTTAGTTTTGGTATGAATTTGGGCGCCCGGCGCACCCTGGATGGCCTGCCGCCGGTGCGCTCTTAATTTGGGCTCCTGACGACACGCTCTGACTTTAGGCGCCTGACGGTTCGCTCTGAATTTAGGCGCCTGACGGTGCGCTCTGAATTTAGGCGCCTGACGGCGGGCTGTGAATTTAGTCGCCTGACGGTGTGCCCTAAATTTAGGCGACTGACGGTGCGCTATGAATTTAGGCGCCTGACGGTGCGCTCTGAATTTAGTCGCCTGACGGTGTGCCCTGAATTAAGGCGCCTGGTGGCGCGCTATGAATTTAGGCGCCTGACGGTGTGCCCTGAATTTAGGCGACTGACGGTGCGCTATGAATTTAGGCGCCTGACGGTGCGCTATGAATTTAGGCGACTGACGGTGCGCTATGAATTTAGGCGACTGACGGTGCGCTATGAATTTAGGCGCCTGACGGTGCGCTCTGAATTTAGGCGCCTGACGGTGCGCTCTGAATTTAGGCGCCTGACGGTGCGCCATGAACTTAGGCGCCTGACGGTGCGCTGTGAATTTAGGCGACTGACGGCTCGCTCTTAATTTGGGAGGACATTATCATATGATGCAATACTCAGCATGATATCACTTCGCATGACATTACAATTGCCAAAAGAAATATCAAAATTCAATAAAAAATCTTATATGCTAGAATGTGCCAGCTGCATTTCCTCCCGAGTATGCTGTAAAAACCAGCTAAGGGATCTGAGGGTTTCAGTATATTGTAATTCAGGCGATGGGCTGACAACATGTCACTACAGCAATATACGTATGAGTCTTTCTTGAATGGCTCTCAAGACTTTGTCAGCCGTGGCGGAACGGCCTTTGTTTAGGTCGTTTACGCTCTGCCTACCCATTACGGATAAAGGCTTGAAACAAGTAAGGATCTAAATTTTAAAGATTTTGATTTTTTCTTCTCTAGGAAACTAATTTTATACTTTCTTTTCTTATAGGATTTCATGTTCTTCGAAAAACAGGGCAACAAAGAGGCTGACAGGCCCGGAATGCTGTAAACGAAAATGAAAATGTCGATGGTATGAAGTAATTTTATCATTTCGATTTTTCTATTTACGAATCTCTCAAGATAATACTGTAAACAATAATATAATAGCGATACGATACGTTATTGTGCTTCACAAAATATAGAATTTATCTTTATCTTGTTCTTGTAGGTATCCTAAATGGTGCTGTTTCCTAAAGTGGATCTACGTTTAATCTTAATGGGGATCTTGCATTTTCAGTAAAATATATAAGTAATTTAATTAATTAATGTTTGCTATTAATATTTTACATATTTTTTTTGCACCAATCGGGAAACATTTAGTCAGATTTAAAAACCTTTCGTATTGTATAAGTTTATAAAAAAAAATGTGATCTTTGGTTATCCGCAACTTTTTGAATCTACAATGTTTGTTTGTGAGTATTGTTATTTTATACTTAAAAAAAAATTAGAAGCTATTTTACGTTTTACCTATTTATTAATTATAATTATTATTAACGATGTGGACGGACAAACAGCACAATGTATTTATAAACCTCCTCTAGAAATAGAAACTTTAAAAGCAGAATAATTATATAAATAGTTGCATTTTCAGTTCAACATAAAACCCTTATGCGATCTAATCATAGACTTAATGATTGAAAACTGTAAAATTGATGAATATTTCATAATTCCAAGTTTTACCTAGCCTATTGGCTTGCACCTCTCCATACCGACATAGGAATTGATAGGAGACGTATGCCATAGCATTTCTAATATTATAGTATATGCTACGCTACGAGTGTATTTTTAAAAAGATTGTTATGTGGCCTTAGCTTAGATGATATAATCTCAAAAATTGTTAAATGTACCTATAATTATTATTATGCCTACATGCACATTCTCTCATAAATGTCCAGTTTATATATTAGAATGTAAGATTATATTCATTAGAATCTCGCGGGGTTATTTACCGTAGACTTAAGTAACAGAAGATGCCATGTTTATCTCTTACCTCGAAATATGGAAATATGAATTAGAAATTTGATTTGATTTTATTTTTTACAAATACTTGTACTTATGTATGCAGGCATTTGTTTATAACGTAAGAGTACTTTTTTATGGTTATTTGCATTTACTACTTATATTATTAAGTGTCTTTGGATTCTGTTCTGTTAATATCTAAATTGATCTGCCAAGCCAAACACACAAACTAAACTAAACACTATGTAAGAATCGCTCATGTATCTCTCTAATTAAACCATCGAATTATTGTCGTCTTTTTCAGTGAACGTAGAGGAATATTTAAAGTTTGATATAACTATTTAAAATATTTACTGAGTAAATGTTTCTATGTCTAATGTCGTATATGTTATACTAGTACATACATACATACATATAATCACGCCTTTATCCCTAATGGGGTAGGCAGAGCGTAAACGACCTAAACAAAGGTCGTTCCGCCACGTCTGACAAAGTTTTGAGGGTTATTCAAGATGGATTTGTACGTATATTGCTGTAGTGACAGGTTGTCAGCCCATCGCCTAAATTGCAATATACTGAAACCCTCAGATCCCTTAGCTGGTTTTTACAGCATGCCCGGGAGGAAATGCAGCTGGCACATTCTACGTTTTTCTCTCGCTCCCAGACCAGCGTGGCAGCTGTTATACTAGTCATACACACAAATAGTCTGAATTCTTTAATAACTCATAATATTCACTAGTACTTATAGTTTGTCTTTGTTAGCATTTGATAGACAATTAGGGCAATTCGTGTGCGCATAAATCACAAAATTTTGACTAAAATTGTTCCCTGTACATGCGCGCCACGAGATATTTTTTACCCTACTGGCCTGTTATTTTCTAACATAAGAGAACAGAAAGGGATGACTATCATTTTAGTCAAGATTTAGTTAGGTCTTGTCCTCAAGGAATCTGTACCAATACTGATGTCTGGTTATGTAGTACTATTATATATTCTGTGGTTTGGTGTCTTATCATTTACGCAACTTATTATATTATACAACTTCAAGGCTAGGATAGTGGTCAAATATATATACTCGTACAAGGAGGGGCTTTCTACTTTCAAAACATTAAATACTTGGTAAATTCCAAATTCTTTTTTTTTTCGTACTTAAATTTAGAAAGCAAGCTATTTAGGACTGCACCCTCAAACTCTGAATTATACTTTCATGGAGTTAAATTATTAAATTCTATGAATGTTGCAGAGGTAATTGCAAATATTTTATACTAGCGACCCGCCCCGGCCTCGCACGGAAATCATCAGTGTTTATCTACTATATTATACATATAAACCTTCCTCTTGAATCACTTTATCCATTAAAAGAAACCGCATGAATATCCGTGCGTAGTTTTAAAGATCTAAGCTTACATAGGCATATAGGGTCAGAGAAAGCGACTTTGTTTTATACTATGTAGTGATGTCGTAAAATAATATTTAGCTCTAAGAATATACTGTAGAAGATTTTGTCGATTTCTATTCAGTTTACAACTTTTGCCTAAAATTGTATTAGATTATATAATTTTAAAAAAACAATATTATATTGAAATAAAAATTATAGACCATACTATTTCATGTTTTATTGGCAGTCGGTAATTGGCTGTCTTTAGGCAACTTATAATGTATATTTATTTATCAAATTTACGGCTACTTACTCGTAGGTTTGACGGTGGCATTAGCTCAACGTTTCGATCCTATACAAGGATCTTCATCAGGAGAGAAGAAAGTGTCACACTCCACCGCCCGCCAAGTGAAGACCGTCAGTCGAAGTTTGCATAGGATCGAATCGCAGAAGCTTATGCCTCCGTTAAACCTAGAAATGAGTAGCGGTACATTTGAAAAATATGAATAACACTTGTTTATTGTTTAATAACAAAACATATATATGTATTACAAACATTATGTATATTAAAACCACAGACGTAGATCAGAGTAAAGAACTAGCCTTGCTCTACTTACTCCTACACTATCTGCACTGTGGGGTCTGACGGGGACATTCAGCAGGCAAACACCCATTATCCAATCCACTTTATTATCATCATTAATAAGAGAGAATAAACTGAAAAGCCTAATGCCCAATCATCATCATCATCAAATTTAAGAGCTTTACTCTTGTCAGTAGAGTAATCGCCGGCTTTAGTCCTGTTCATATTACTTCTCTTTTAGGGAAATTTAGTGTGATGGTTTCCCTCTTGCCTTTCACACCGCAGAATATGAAGCGAAGCTAGTCCGCGTCATATAGTCTGGACACGGGTGTAAAAAACTACTGTTTCTACACTTCTACTGATGATAACAAACTACTTTCGCAAACAACGATTTTCAAAAATTGTATCTTGCCTTTCCATACAAAATTGCAGATGAGGAGAGCACCTTTTTTGTAAGATTTTTTTTTTTTTCGTAATGAGATATGAGTTTTGGGAAAGTTGTTTGGTATCATCAACCATAAAGGAACGCAGTACTTTTTTTATACCCTGTACATGTAATGTATTCTCGAAACTTAGATGTACTCTCTTGGAAGAGGGTATAAAAACATTATTGAAAATAGCAATTTTTTATTACATTTTCTGCAAATTCATTATTCATTCTAACATATTTTATACACCAACTTATACTACTTGAAAACAAAACCAACTAAACATTCTTATTAGGTTTAGAGAATGTAGATTTCTGTGTACACACAGATAAGTCGGCTTGGTGTAAAGACAAGTCTGCAAAGCTGTCTTCTTGTCTGCTTTGCAACAGCTTATTTGCAGAACTTGTTTCCCTGTGGTTATGTTTGACAACCATTGCTCTTGGTATTGAAGATGCTACTTGCTTTGCCCAATGGTTATGTGGCATTTTGGTGACTTCCGGTATATCAATCTGATGAGAGAAAACAATAATAATATTATAATTTGTTTGTAGCAATAGTAAGAAGTAAGATAATGGAGTTAGCATTCATTCTACTACTTTTTAAATATGGATTTCTTTATAAGATTCATGAAGGAAATTAGCTCCTTTACCTGATTAAAAAAGATTACCATTGAAAATTGGATCTTACCAGTTTGGTCTCCTTAGCATTACGGTAAGCAACAGTTGGTAACTTTACATTCTCCTGTTTCTCCTTTTTAGTTACATTCACTTTGTCAAGTTTTAAATTTTCTTTATTACCGACATTGAGTCTTGGAATTTGCCTAGTGAGTTGCCTTGGTATAGAAGAGATTCCTGGTAAAGGCTTTTTAGGACAAACATCTTTCATCAATGGTACTTGTGGACTGTTCCTTATGTAAGTGGCAACTGGGCTGGCCACATTTTGGTATCTTCTAGGTGTTAGTAATTGTTTCTTAAGTGAAGGAGGGTTTCCAGGAGTCTTGAAAAAAGGAGTTTTTGTTTTTAGTTCACTAGATGGAGTTTTAAATATTTCTCCTTGTGGGGTAATGAGTGTGTACTTCAAGTAGTTGTTTTTTAAAGGAGTTTTAAAAGCCAAATTTGGTTCATCTTCAGTAGTAGATGTTACTTGATTGTCAATAATTTCAATTGATGATTTTATTTCATTATTTTGATTATCAGTGGCGCCTTCTGTTTGAGAATTGTCCGAAAAATATTCTTTGCCATGCTTGGCAGTTCTAAACTTGCTTTGATCACAGGATTTATCAGATGACATGCACATTTTAGTCACCATTTCTTCTAGTCTCAAAAAACTATCATCAGGATGAATGTCATACTCAGAGACCACTGTGTCAGGGGATAAACCTGGAGTTGACTGAGACTGGGTAATAGTTGGTGAATTATGATCAGCTTCTGGAGAAATATCAGGAGCAGAATGTGTTTCTATAAGTTTTAAACTTGAGTTTACGTCATTTTTAGGGTCTGTTTTGATACTACTATATCTGAAAAAAATTATAAACATAACATTAATTTGGTAGATAACAAATAGGTCAGTAACACAACTTCAGACGAATGACTATTAGATGTACGTAGTTAGTAAAGCCAAAGAAGGGTATTAAACGAACATTACTTTTGTAGTTATTAAACCAAAGAGACTGCACAGTTCAATCAAGCAATACTATAGGAGTGTTCCAAACCCGCAAAGCCGACAATGGAAATACATAATTCTTTGAAAAACTTACCCATCAGTTTGGCGACGGTAGACAGGAATCAAACTCTGTTTGGATTCCTTCAGAGTGAACGGACCAAAAAATATTTCTTCATCACTGGACTGGTCTTCTATACCGCTTTCTACACTGTATATATCATTCATTTTTGCGTATAACTATGTTCCCTTTTTCGGAAAATAGCATTACAATTCTGATCACAATTAAATCAACGAAATTAACAAGACAAACGCACGCAACGATTATTTTTCAAATTAAACTTGACGTCAGGGCTGTCAGATGAAAAAATGGCGCGATCGTACATCCGTGACAAAAAGATCGTATTCCACGCAAATAATGAAAAAAAACAGATCGTACGCCTAAAAATCAAAGATTTTTATTACAAAGATAATAATTTTTGGTGACAAATTAGACTTATACACATATGATTATAATTTTTGACTTATACAAATTTACTGCTTTCATCTTTGTCATCATCATTTCCTCAGCCGGATTGAATTTTGTACAATTTTCTTTTGTTCTTAAAAATGGTTTTGCTAATAATGTGCCATTAAGCGTTTTATTCGATAAGCTATTTCGCTATTTCTGAGTTTAGTTTTAATTAAATTGATTTCACTGAATGCCCGTTCACAATCAGCCCTAGAAACGTAACAAATTTAATGCAAATTGAGCCAGTGATTTATTGTTTATCAAAGTCAGTATTGTATTGAAAAAAAGATATGGTGCCAAAACTGTCAAAATTTACCCAATTTCTACCAAATCTGAAAAAGTCGTACGTGTTACATACGATCTCTGTCTTGTGATCGTACAACAGTAAAATGGGCAAAAAATCGTAGGAGTACGATTTAAATCGTACATCTGGCAGCCCCGCTAGACGTTGAAAGTGACAACTGACAGGTGACAGGACAACTCAGCTAGTGTTGCCCATGGGTATTGATATCTATTGATAGACTATCGATAGTATCGTAAGGAAAATATTATCGATACTTTAAAAGTAATAGTACTCATTTACTTGATAGAGGGCTACGTTGTAGGTTTTATTTGTTGGCAAGGCGAAATCAGTCTGCTGTCATGTGTTATTCTAGACTGGATGCTACTTTATTTCTATAAACGAAACATACCCCCGCGGGGCAAGAGGGGGAAAACAAAGTGGCGGCTGTACACAGATGTGTATGTAGATAAAAACAAACTGCTTTGCTTTCCAAAGCAGATGGAAAGCATCCCTGCACGGGGTAAACCGAGGAAGAGGAAGGGCATGTTTCATTTCAAGCGGGCGCGATCCGTGGTTAAACGTTTTGCACATGGATTTTTGGGGTAATCTTTTTGTAGTTAGTATTATTCTGCTCTGTGATAGATAAGAAGAGAAAAAATATGTGAGTGCATGATTTGAGTAAATTCATGAGACTTATAAATTTGTAAAAGCATTATTTTTATTATGACGGAGTTTAGTATAAAAAAGTTATAAGAAATATATCTAAACAAAAAACATTATTTTTATCCTTAGATAACAATCCAATACAACATACTTTATTCAATATACATTATTTCACAAAAACACAGAAATTACAAAATGCTAAAAAGAAAAATAGTACAATGGCGGCCTTATTGCTAATGTAGCAATATCTTCCAGGCAACCAGGCAATAGGAAACAGAGGAGTAAAATAAATTGACGCGGTTCAGTGCAACACACATGTTAATAAAATTAACTATATATACTCTAGTATACAACAAGTATACAAATATAAACATAATATATACAGAAACATAAACAATATATAATAAAGAATACAATATTCCTACATAGTATACATACTTACAATATATACATACCATACATACATGCAATACTTTCATACACAAATGAATAGAAAGAAGTTAAGTTCGGCGGAATTACAAAGTGTACCCACACTTCTGTTCATAGTGAACAATCAAATATTGTCACAAAATCAATTATTCACAATATTAATAATAATTATATCATTCTCTTCAACAATTCGGCTGCTTCTTTGTTAGCTTGATGATCATCATTTGATTTGGCTGGGTAACTAGCTGCAAGTTTAAGGTAATACTTAGCTTGGTCTTCTTTTTCAAGTCTCATGTAACAGGTTCCCAACCTAAGTAAATTCAAACTATAGAACCGGGGTTGTGCAGCTTCCGCTCTTAGAAAGTATTCGAGAGCATCTTCATAGGTAGAAGTTGGTGGTGTAGCAAATAGAACCTCAGCTATTTTTCTTTGGTGCCAAGGCATTTGAGTTATTTGGTAACACCATTCGCCAAGCATGAATAGAGTTGTAGCATCTTCTGGATTTAATGTCACAGCAAGCTGAAAAACAAAAAAGTGTGTGTAAAAATGGATAAGAGAAAATATAAGTTTAAATAAAATAAACGGATAAAACAAATATTTAACGTATATGGTTTCTAAAAGAAAAACTTACATCCATGTGCTTTTTGACATTTTCAAGTTGCCTGATTCGTTCTGAAGTTCCATCGTATGAGCTTTTAGCATCTAACATCAAAGCATACCATTTTTGAACAGCAAAGTTATTGGCATGATTTTGCAACTGGCCTGATATTATTAAGAAAGCTTCATTTACTAAGTTCTTTTTTTGAACATTATCATATTTTGGTTGCTTTGACATATTGTACAAAGCACGGGTTGTACGCCACAATAATTCCACATTATCTTCTTGCTGTAAATTCGAGTGAATAATTTATTGCATTATGTATATGATATGTTATCCTATTGCATATAATAAATTAAGAAGCTAAGTAACAATACATTAAAGAAGTGGAAGTTAAAAATAAATAAATAAGAAATATCAAATTGAGTAAGCTCAAATAAAAATATTAGTACAAAAAATATCCTATGCATGCTCACCATGTTTGCTTCTTTGAGAACTTCATAACATTCTTCATAGCGACCATTTTCAAATAGGTCGTCTGCTTTATCTATTAATTTGTTTATGATATCAACTTTAGCTTCAATTTGAAGTGTTTCCTTGTTTTTAGCCGTCCATATAAATGCCCATGCTAAACCAAAGCTAAAATGGAGCCTAGCCAATGTTGACGAATGACTCTGAAAATTAATAAATTAAAAATGGGTGTTTCAAGCACCTACGCCGTTATGCGACGAATAAAGTAATAATTTAGTATGTAGGAACCATTTATAACGGTAACGGAATAACTTGGTAAATGCGGTTTTTGGTGACAAATGCCTGTCTAGAAAATTTCTACATTATTATAGTATCCTGCTGTTTTAATGTCAGTAAAGTCATATGTTCACGTCAATAAGCATAATAGCAAATAGTAAGTAAAGGCGAGTTTCCTGTCGCGAAACACTAGACAAAACAACGCAACAAAACGGAAACAAAACATTCTTTGATTTGGCTGTGTGAAACTGTTTCTGGTTAAAACAAAACATTGTTGTAGAAGCCATCATGAGTTCTGACGAGGAAGACGTGACGTGCTATCTTTTTTATCAAGCGCGAATTCAGTTTTAGGGTGAATCCCGACTACCCATTTTCAAAGCTATTTCTTTTATAGCAATATTTTTTATTGTCTCTATTATTTCGGCTCTGCATATTCCAAATGACGAGTTATTCGTGGAAAAAATATTTTTATTAAAATTAGTTTTACTACCGACTCAATTATTGTAAAACAAAGCTAACTATAGCTAAAAAAATAAACATGCCCTTCCCCTATCTTCCGCGCGTGGGCATGTTTTCTATCTGCCTCGGAAAGCAAAACTTTTGTTTCGATCTGTGTACGGCCACGCCCCTTTGTTTTTCCCCTCTTGCCCCGCAGGGTTATGTTTAGTAGTGTTGCCCAAAAATCGATTATCAATTAATATATATAATCATATAATCACGCCTTTATCCCTAATGGGGTAGGAAGAGCGTACACGACCTAAACAAAGGTAGTTCCGCCACGTCTGACAAAGTTTTGAGGGTTGTTTAAGATAGATTGGTAGGTATATTGCTGTAGTGACAGGTTGTCAGCCTGTCGCCTAAATTGCAATATACAGAAACCCTCGGATCCCTTAGCTGGTTTTTACAGCATGCCCGGGAGGAAATGCAGCTGGCACGTTCTATGTTTTTCTCTCGCTCAAAGTCCAGCATGGAATACTCTGGTATCAATTAATGGTAATGGTAATTAGTGGCTATCACATTTTCGAAAAACCGACATCCGAATTTCAGTATTCCGAAAACGATTCAGACATTTTACTATTTCCATTTTTATATTTTGTCATTTTTTTCATCACCGTAGAATTCTTTCTCCGAAAAACGTTGCTCCGCTTTACAAATAGTATTTTTTTATTTACAAAATAGTTAATGTTAAGTCGGGTTTTCGGTATTGCGGTGTAAAGTTTTGCGGAAATATAAAACATCGCGAAACAAGTAAAAAGGTGAATTAAAACGCGGAAAACTAATACAAAACGAAACATAATTATTACGGAAAATCATAAAAATTACCAAATAACAAGAAACAAAAAGTTTACGGATTAACAAAATTCGGAACAAATAATTTCGGATTTACGATAAGTAACCTCAATTAATCGATAACCTTGACCAAAAAATAACCATGCTATCGATTATCTATCGATACCATCGATATCAATATCAAGATATGTCGATGTGGGACAATGAAGCAATGCTATCGTTACAATCGATTATATCGGAACTATCGATAGTATCGACCTATCAGGATCAATACAATTGTTGCATATCAGTTACTCTTCTTACGAGATAGTGGGATTTGGTAGAGTATTTCCCACTTGTTTTTCACTCATAATTTCAAATATAATTTATAATTATGCATTAGCAGCCCACAAACAAGTATCAATGATTTTCCAATAATGTTTGACTACTTTCACTTTACTATCTAAGAAAGACTTAATTGGTTAATTGTTCGATTATAATCGATTACTCGATAATAATCGATTACATTGTCTCCGATATTTATATCAAATCATTAGAATATCGATAAGGTATCGATATTCAGATTATTATTTTTTTATAAAATATAACATTATTAATCGATGCACCATCGATTATTGGGCAACACTAATGTTTACTGTACTGATTCGGTGCAGGAGACGGCTTAAAAGTAGGGCAACTTAGGTACCTCTCAATCACTCGACGTGGCTGGCTACTTAACTAAACTTGTAGACGTGTAAAACGGGTTTCAGCTATGTAAAATAGTAGTTAGAATGGCAATTGTTCAACCCGATAATATTTTTCGGGATAGTCAAGTCACAAGTAGTCTGCTACTTGTAGGTTTATTAGTTTAACGGTTAGTCCACCCCTACGTTTGCAAACCGACTGCTGCACCAATTTATAATTTACATTTGCACAGGTATTTGAACCGAATAAAAAATAATGCTTATGCACTACTTACTTGTGAATTTACACTCTTGGTCCTAAATTGTTTTGACCCTTGTTTGAAATATTGGTAAAGTCGTCCTGCAGCAGGCCAACATTTGTGAATATTCATGATAAGTAGTACAATTGGAATTAAATAATTCAATGACCTGACTTCTTATAGTGATTAAATTACGTTTAAAAGTTCGGAGTAATATTTTTGTTATGATCTCAGTTTACAACTAAGGTTGACGCATAATCAGTGCTGCCAAGTCTTTTTAGTACGAAATCGCCGAAAAGTCAATTTCGAGTCGCCTAAAAGATGCTTAAGGTGAAGTAACCTAAAATCGCCTAAATAATTTACGAATAGTCTAAATAGCTACTATTTTAAATGCTTGAGACATATCCCTTAAGACTCTATCTAGTAGGGATGTTATTTAAATAATTTGGTTAGATCTCAAAATCTTGAGTTAAAGTGGGTAGAACATGGGTGGATGATTGAAATTTCCAATGACTATTAATCAAGATACCTCTTGTGTTTTGGGCCATTTTGTTCGTATTCTGACCCTATATGATGAAAGCAGGCTGCTTCGCCTAATATTTTTTGAAGAAGCTTAATATCGCCTAATATTGTTTTAGAGATAGCCTACATTGCGACTATTCGCAAATCGCAATTTTTAGTCGCCACAGCACCCTCCGAGATAGCCTAAATGGCGATAAATCGCCGCACTTGGCAGCACTGAATGAAATGAATCCACAGTGCAACGACAACGAAACGCAAACGAAACTGTCAAACATTAGAAGTGACGGATAGGAAATGCGTTCGAAAGGTACTATTCACGTTAAATACAAAAAAAAATATGAAGCTACAAATGCTATAATGTGTGGGAAAAAGTGGTAAGAAAGCTACACATGCTATAATGTGTGGGAAAAGGTGGTAAGGAAGGAACACGTTTTATAAACAAATAGATTGCAGAAAATATTTATGTTTTAACAAAATCGTTATTTTTTTGTTGCATGTCGCTGATTTTCAAGAAACTAACAACAGTTTGCAGTTATGTATGAACGAACTCTCAGTACCCGTTAAGCGCGTTTCGTTGATGCACATTCGGCCAAGCTCATAATTATTTGACATTGTTTTGAAACTGACGATTGGTTAGAGTAGGATGCAATTTATTAACTTTTTTTTTTTTTTTGCAACAATGGCGGCAGAAAATAAACATTGTTTTCGAATTAGACTTTTTCAAAATACAATTTAATGTGTCTCCAAACGCCTATTTCAGTAAATTTTATGTGCTCGTGAAAGTGAATTTGCCAAGTAACATCTGTGAACGTTTGTAGTACGGGAGGTTTTCAGTGATGGCTTGAAATTGATGAACTAAAATATGACGCTGCCGACGAATACAAACTTTGTAAATTAACTTTCCAAACTGCGTTGTTGATGTCCAGAGCTCCGTTTTACTAAGCTACAGTGTTTTCCAGTGCCTTTTAAATTTATCCACAAACTTTTGCAAAACAAATTAGAAAAAGGGCTTTTCTTCATTCAATTTTTGAAATAGCGTCCCGAAGATAACGAACTATTTTAGTGGAAACTTTTTGGCGCCAAACAACAACAACGCCATCTGCCTCTTAGTAGCCGTACTTCTCAAGATAGAGCTGCGCCCAATGACTAAGGAAAAAGATTGCTATTTTCATCTTGAACATCTCTAGAACGAAACATAACGCCACCTGTTGTGGAGCAGTTGAATTAGACCTACTTTTCCTTCTTTTTTTTTATATACCTTGTTCTGGTTTGGATACAAAACTTTTTGGCATCGTCAAGAATTCTTCAGCCAAAACTAACACTTCGAGAATGGCTGCTATGATGAGCGCTGAAGACCTGAGCACAAACCCAAGTACCATCTTTGAAGATAAAGCTTACCGTCCTGTCTATTACTGCCATCCACTACAATCTACGTCGGCGTCTTCTGAGTGCCCTCTGCACCATAGCCCGGTTTATCGTGTTTTACCTACTTACTTAAGTTTATTAACTGTTTATTTATCAGATTCATTTTATATTGAATTGTTTTGTTTAGTCCTGTAAATATATATTTTTTAAGTGTTGTACAGTTTTGGTAAAGAGCCGCTACTTAAATATGAATACCCAGCTCTCAAGCTCTAGAATACCTTGCCCACATTGTGCTGTACAACCAGATCCTACCAAAGTTAAACTTTTTACTTCCCGCGGTCTGAAGCTGCACGTTAGGAGCAGGCACAAGGACATTCAAACATCACAGAGTGACGGTGACTCTTCTATATCTTCTACGCCCAGCGGTAAGCAGTTGGCCACATCGACGCAGTCAGTAGATGCTCCAAACTTTAATTTAGACAGACTCTCGGAGTTGAAAGCCCAAACCAAAGTCCTTAAACACATCCCTAAGGGAGCCCGATGCACCGCAGCAAATAAATTGTGCACCATCATTGAGAAATGTATGCAGTCCAACAATGAAGAAGCATGGTTTTATTTTCTTTCATTTGCTTTTCTTGGTCTTAGAGTGCCTGATCAAAGTGACAATAGGTCACTTACAACAAAAGTTAAAGAAAATCTCATCAACTTATGTCCAGTTCTTCCTTCAACAGAGCCATCACGTTTGCTATCTCACTATAAACGTATAGAAGCGAAAGTCCATGACGGGGATCTCAGGGGTGCAGTTCGTTTACTATTGTCAGACAATAGTCTCGCTCCCGCAGACCCAAATACTTTGTTGATCTTACGTGGAAAACATCCCTCTCCCTCGCGGCACCTGTCTTTACCCCCGCCACCTGACCAGACGTGCCCTTCTCTGACAGTCAAAATCGAGGACGTGGTTTCCGCCATCGGTTCTTTTTATAACAGTTCGGCGTCAGGTTTGGACGGTCTTCGACCACAACATTTACAAGAACTGACTTCACCATCTGCAGGAGATGCCGGGGCTCGCTTGTTAGACAAGTTGACATACCTGTGTAACTTTTTGCTGGCGGGTAGATTGAATCCAATAGTGTGTCCCTACCTATACGGAGCTTCCTTGTGTGCCCTCAACAAAAAGGATGGCGGAGTCCGTCCCATAGCTATCGGCAACACAATTCGTCGTCTAGTGGCTAAGCTGGGTTGCCGGGCAGTGAAGGAACAAATGGCTTCTTACCTTCAGCCACACCAATTGGGATTCGGTACCACCTTGGGCTGCGAAGCGGCTATACATGCCACACGGGCTTTCGCAATGGACCCTGGTAACGGAGGAAACGTGATCTTAAAGTTAGATATAAAAAATGCTTTTAACTCTGTTGAGAGAGATACCATTCTCACAGAAGTTCTAAAGCACATTCCAGCAGTTTATCCTTTCCTCTACCAGTGTTACTCATCACCCACCAATCTCTTCTATGGTGGCTCTTCTATAAAATCTGAGGTCGGTGCCCAACAGGGTGACCCCCTGGGTCCACTTATATTTAGCTTGGCTATAAATGACTTGATCCATGAATTGCGCTCTCCGTTAAACATATGGTACCTCGACGATGGCACCCTTGGCGGAACAGTTGATCAGGTCGTAGAAGACGTCCAAAACCTTCTACCTAAACTAAAGGAAATGGGTCTAGTTGTGAACACTACAAAATGCGAACTCTTCCCCTGCGGAGGAGAAGCTCTTGCGGAATGTTTGAGACTAGAGAACGTGATTCAAGGCATAAAGTACTTGGATAAGCACAACTTCGATTTACTGGGTGCTCCAATTTTTCCCGATGCTGTACCGGTTTTTTTAAACAAAAAGCGGGAATTATTATCTAAAGCTCACGAGGATCTAAAACATCTTTCTGCACACATAGCACTAGTGCTTCTTAGAAACTGCTTATCTCTACCAAAATTGACCTATTCCATCAGGTCATGTCCAACATGGCTTTTTCCGCAGGAAGTTTTGGCATTAGATCACGTATTTAAAAGCTCTCTAGAGGAAGTCCTGAACGTTAGCTTGAGTAATCAAGATTGGAAACAAGCTAGTTTGCCAGTTCGACATGGTGGTATAGGGGTGAGACGAGTGCAGGATACCGGGCCATCAGCTTTTTTGGCTTCTGTAAATGGAGTGCAGAAACTTGTCATTCACATTCTTTCTTTTAAAGGTGACAATTTCAGCGTTCCATTTGTTAATGAAGCTTTTACGGCCTGGACTGCAGCTTGTCCAAATGTATCTCCCCCTAGTAAGCCGGAGATTCAACGAAAGTGGGATGACCTATTGGCTGAGTCAGTCATCACCAGGCTTATTGAAACATCTTCTGGGGCAGATACAGCTCGTCTAAAGGCGGTTTCATGCCGAGAGTCTGGGGCTTGGTTACACGCACTCCCATCTCCCCACATAGGTACCCTACTAGATGACAACTCGTTGCGAATTGCTGTGGGTTTAAGGCTAGGGTCTAAAGTGTGCGAGCCCCATGTCTGTAGATGTGGTTCCTCGGTTGATGCTAGTGGACGTCATGGTTTAAGCTGCAGACTCAGTGCGGGGAGACATCCGAGGCACCATGCCCTGAATGAGTTGCTTCACCGGGCATTGGTATCCGCCGACGTCCCATGTGTCCTCGAGCCACCCGGTTTATGTAGGTCAGATGGCAAAAGGCCAGATGGCCTGACCTTAATACCGTGGGAAAAGGGACGATGTCTTTTATGGGACGCAACTTGTGCGTGTACGTTTGCCGCTAGTCATCTACCCAAAACCACTCGTTCCGCCGGCTCCGCTGCGGAATTGTTAGCCAGTCAGAAGCTTACGAAGTATGCAGACCTGAGACTGAGCTATGATTTCATTCCCTTTGCAGTAGAAACTTCAGGGGTTTGGTGTGCTGCAGCAAAAGACTTTGTGCGCAAGATAGGGCGGCGTTTGAGGGATTGTGGTCGAGCTCCCCGTTCCTGCTCGTACTTGGTCCAACAAATAGCTCTGGCCATTCAACGCGGCAATGCTGCCAGCATCATGGGCACATTTGGGCCAGGCACCAGTGGGAATGGAATCTATAGTTAAGCTTAGTATTTATATTTATTTTTGTTATGTTTTTGTAATTAATAATTGTAAATTTTTAACTTTCAATTAATAAATTTTATCTGTTAGGGAATTTATTAACTTTGTCTCTTTTTGAAAGTTTTGCAGTCGCAATCTAACTGTACTAAAAAGCGCAATCGTTAGTGTGTATGGGTGGTTTTTCTTCAAAAGTCATAACAAAAATTTGAATCAGCTATTTTTAACGGTTGTGCCGTGAAATTTATGTTCGGTATTTGAAACTGTGTTAAAGATTTATATAATTAAAATATGGCTAAGGTCAGAGAAGTGGTTGAACTTGAAAACAAAATAATGAACCATGAGGCATACGGGACGTCGTAAGTAAATCTATTTCTGTTTTCCATTTGTACAGACAAGCCCATCATAAAATATCTTATTTCCGCCTCTATTTTGAGTTTTCCCTACATTTAGATATGCAATAAGTATCATTTACATGAGTAGCGTAGTACAATTGATCGTTTCATAGTTAAATGTCTTATAAAAATACATCTTAAACACTTGCATTGCATTTTAAATATACCATGAATCTAAACTTGTTTTACATCTTACGCCTTATTCCTTTCAAATGAATGGATTAAAATAAATGGATTAACAATGCATAATTTGCTATAACTAGCATATTTATTATTATTATTATATTTGACCTAAATTTTTACATCTGAATCTTATCATAAGGTATATCAAAACTTTCTGTACCACAGTTACAAATGGTCCCCTCGAGACTTCGAACTGGGCTCATCGCTAGGCCAAGGCAAGTTTGGGCACGTCAACGTGGCCAGGGAAAAGAAGACCGGTTACCTGGTGGCTATCAAGACACTGTTCAAGTCACAGATTGTGCGAGCTCGCTGCGAGCGGCAAGTCATGAGGGAGATTGAGATACAGTCACATTTGAAGTGAGTTTTATCCATTAATTATATAAATGACGGTAAAGTTTAGGGCAGTCATATTGATATATTTAGTGAAACATTTCAAAAATATTGTAATGCAATCAAGAATAAATTCAACAAAATATAATAATTTATAATTTTCATTACATAGCTTTTATTTATCAAAATCTAATGTATTGTAAAATTTGGAATATAATATGTATTTTAATTTTTTTCAAAAACTTAAATGGCTTGTGTGTTATTTATTTTAGTTTATGTTAGTGTCAATATTATTGCTGTATTCCCTATCATGAATAAAATAAAACAAAATAAAATAGACCTATCTATTGAAACTAAAAAAAAAAATCTCCAAGGAACATAAATTTGCATTTAAAAAGAAAATAAATTTGCCCATACAAATTGTTTCTGCTGTTATCATAACTTGTATATGAGAGACTGAGAGGCCCAGTTCATTTTCATTTTTTAGTTAAATTGTGATTAAAATATCCTGCAATAAATATTCATAAAAATTTGGCAAGCTTCTTTTATTTCTTGAATAAACTTTAAAAGTCTAGACAAAAAATATTCACAATTGTGACCTACATTAGCACTATTTTTCAGCTCACAAAACATGTTATTCTTTTATAAAGGTCCCAGATGAATATACTGTCCAATAACCTATCTCAGTTTTATAATAAAGATAAACAAAGTTTCATGTCTTTTAATTGAAGATCTTGTTTCTAAAATAAGTTTAAGCTATTAGATATGACAACATAATGAAATAGTAGTTTTAGTAATTTAACTAATTTGCCAACACCTAACATTTATTTTTGAAATGTGTTTTTGAATAAAAAGACTGAAACTTTGTTTACCTTTATTCTTAAACTGAGTTGGAAATACTACAAGTAGTTAGTTTTTATAAAATATTTTCCTCTATATGCTTCCAGGCACCCAAATATACTCCGTCTCCTGACCTGGTTTCATGATGAGCGCCGCATCTACCTGGTGGTTGAGTTTGCAGCCGGCAGTGAGCTGTACAAACATCTCACTAATGCACCCAAAGGAAGGTTCCCTGAGGCAAAGGCCGCCAAGTTTATTTACCAGGTAATTTCAAACATTTAGCCTAATAAATGGATATACATCACGTAATCACGCCCTTATCCATAATGGGTTACAGGGTTACTGTAGTGACAGGTTGTCAGCCCATAGTCTAAATTGCAATATACAGAAACCCTTGGATCCCTTAGTTGGTTTTTAGAGCACGCCCAGGAGGAAATGCAGCTGGCACATTCTATGTTTTTCTCTCACTCCCAGGCTAGCATGGAAGAATTCATTTCGAATATTGACCATATTTTTTTAAATATTTTTAGGTGGCAGATGCAGTGGAATATTGTCACCAGAACTATGTAATACACAGAGACATCAAACCAGAGAACATTCTGGTGGACTTCCATGGAAACCTCAAGTTGGCTGACTTTGGATGGTCTGTGCATGCCCCTTCTGAAAGGTAAATTCTATACTATTTCCTATTATACACAGTCAGCCGAGTAGCGTTTCTATGGAATAGAAAATCGCAATTTAAGTTTTGCTTTTACTTTGCGTTTTGTTTTGTTGGTACTTTTTTTAGACAATAACCAGCTAAAATTGAACCACACAAAGGCGCCGCACCACCAGAAGATCTGAGAAAAATAAGTCGTACTTAATTTAAAAAAAGATTAATCACCAATCTTTTGCTTTAAAACAAATTAAACACCACATATCTGTTACATGTTAAAATCACATAGTTTTAAACGTAACGTTTTTAACGTAACGGATAAAGGTGTGTGCTTTGTATTAAATTAAATTTTTGCGACATTGATTAAGTATTCCATGGAATCTATGTTAAAGAATGAACTATTCATTATTTGTCTTCTCCAGACGCAAGACAATGTGCGGCACTCTCGACTACCTACCCCCTGAGATGATCAAGCGCGAGGTATACGACTTGTCCGTCGACCTCTGGTGCGTCGGAGTGTTGTTATACGAGTTCCTGGTGGGGAAACCACCCTTCGAGAGCGAGGGACAGGATAAGACTTATGAGAGGATATTGACGTTGGACATGACGTACCCGGAGTGTGTGCCTGCGGGGGCTAAGGATCTTATTTCTAAGGTGAGTGGTTGGGTCACTTTCTAAAGTGAGTAGTAGGACTCATTACTAATGTAAGTATGTAGACACATTTCTAAGGTGAGCAGATGGACGCTTGTCTAAGATAAATTGGTGGACTCATTTCTAAGGTGAGTTGGTGGACTGTTTTCTAGTGTCCTTGGTCTCGACTGGGACAGAGTCTGTATCGCATTGTTGTTGCACGAGTTCCTGGTGGGGAAAACACCCTTCGAGAGTGAGGGACAGGATAAGACTTATGAGAGGATATTGACGTTGGACATGACGTACCCGGAGTGTGTGCCTGCGGGGGCTAAGGATCTTATTTCTACATCCGTAATGGGGTAGGCAGAGCGTAAAAAACCAAAACAAAGGTTGTTCCGCCACGTCTGACAAAGTTTTGATAGATTTATATGTATATTACTGTAGTGACTGGTTGTCAGCCCAGCGCCTAAATTGCAATATACTAAAGCTCTCGGATCCCTTAGCTGGATTTCACAGCATGTCCGGGAGGAAATGCAGCTGGCACATTCTATGTTTTTCTTTCGCTCCCATTCCAGCATGGAAGAAAATAATTTCTAAGGTAAGTTTTTGACAAACTTGCATGTTCTGTGCATAACTAAAATACTGGGTATAAGGGACAGCAGCGTCCCGCAAACTGATAGGGATTGCTCAGTTAACGAAACTGAACAACTTTCACCAGGGTTCTTTTTCAGGAAATGAAACTAAAAATTGACTTTCCCATAAAAAATTACCACCTTGATCGGACAATTTGTATAGGAAACCAAATATATTTTTTTTTCACTTCCTGAAAAGAAATCCTGGTGATAGTTGTTCAGTTTAGTTGACTGAGCTCTATAAGTTTCAGGGACGCTGTCCCTTACACCCCGTATCGTTCTATGAGCGAAATTATGGAATATCTCGCCTTTTTTTATTATTTTAGGCATAACCTTATTTGAGTGTTGCCACAGACAAAAACGTAGGAAATCCAAAGCGCGAAAATTAACAAAGCGATTTGTAACTAATTTATGTCTCTCGCCTTGTATATTCAAATATTAGTTAAACATTTGAAAGCCGCGGCCGCATCGCTTGCTATAAATTGAGTAACTATAATTACCTCGATCGGTAATTAATTAAATCTCGCGATATGAGTTGTTATACCGTGATCAGTGGTGCGAAATGAGCCCTATAACCAAACGCTAAAAAGTCATCCAGATTTCGGAATATTCAGTAAAACCCGCGTGGCACTTCCATGCTGGACTGGGAGCGAGAGTTAAACATAGAATGTTGCACGCTGTAAAAACCAGCTAAGGGATCCGAGGGTTTCTGTATATTGCAATTTGGGCGGTAGGCTGACATCCTGTCACTACTGCAATATACCCACAAACCTATCTTATACAACCCTCAAAACTTTTACAGACGAGGCGGAACCACTTTAATTCAGATCGTTTACGCTCTGCCTACCCCATTAGGGATGAAGGCGTGATTATATGTATGTATGTACCCGCGTGGCAGAAGCAATAATTGAATTTAAAATAGACTTTGCAACCTTACGCTTGAATAAAATTTCTTTGATAGATTTAATTTAGTGTAACTTTTGTTCCAGCTTCTGAAACATTCGAGCAAGGAGCGGTTATCACTGGACGCTGTGAAGAAACACTTCTGGGTGCAACAATTCTACACTAAGAGCAATGCTTGATAGTGGTTTCTCTTTTAAATTATTGACTTGTTTGTAAATAGTTAGCTTTAATTTATAGTATAATTTAGGTTAGAATGATGTAATTTTTTATTATGGTCATGAATTCCTCCTCCATTGAATTCCTTTCTCTGGATTTGTTGCCTACTGACTAGGGTAGATCTTCTGATGACTAACCAACGACAACTAAAAAAAAATTTTTTGGTTCTTTACATATGTAGTATTACCATACCATTTGTACTTCCATACTGGATTGGGAGCGAGAGAAAAACATAGAATGTGCCAGCTGCATTTCAGATCCGAGAGATTCTGTACAGGTGATGGGCTGACAACCTGTCACTACAGCAATATAACTACAAAATCTATCTAATATACCTACAATTCTATCTTAAATAACCCTCAAAACTTTGTCAGACGTGACGGAACGACCTTTGTTTAGGTCGTTTACGCTCTGCCTACCCCATTAGGGATAAAGGCGTGATTATATGTATGTATGTACACAAGTAATACAAGCGTCAAGCAGTAAAGCCCTTTTATCTACTCTCATATAGTAATGTTCGAATTATAAACTTCTAAACGAATTAATAATAGCATACTTTTTAAACAGAATGATGAAAAAATTAAAAAGTTTACTTTTCGTTGCATCTTAGTTTACTTTTCATTGCACCTGCCCTAGCAAATTCTAACAAAGATGCAACGAAAAGTAAAATTTATTTGCTGGAAGCAAGGAAAGATAAAAATCACACAGTAAATCAAACAGCCAAAAATCTGTATAATCTATTGTAACCTCTTTTTCCTGCGCACTTAATTTTGCCGCCATTTTCTACGGTGAAAGGTTTTTATTGTTTGTTTATCGCGCAACTCAAGGAAGAATTAATTGACTGTTTGCTAAAAATGTGCGACTCTAGTGAGGAATGTATTAATACTCCACCGAATATTTTAGATGCCGCTACGGAAATTACCAATAATTTATTGCCCGCCAAGTCAAGAAAACTGTACAAGAAATGCTACCAAGAATTCAGGCTATGGAAATGCACAAAAATGCGTATGAGATGTGTATGAGAGTAGATAAAATAGTGTATGCAACTGCACATAACTAGGTGTTACAATGCTCGTGATACCATTGTGAAACGAGCGAAGCGAGCAAGCAAGCTTCGCTCGTTTAACAAACCACACGCATTGTAATACCCTTCATTATGCAACAGTTGCATAAACTACTATTTCGGGCGATGACAATATTTAAAATGTGCCTACTTTTTGCTATGATATATTTTACCCTATTATAAGGCGTCCGACATTATTATTAAATTATGTTTAAAGTGTGTATTGAATGTAGTTATTGTATGAATGATTATTATGTGTGTGAAAAAATGAAATATTATTTTTTTATTACTGATGAATACGAATTTTTATTCTAATAATATTTCCTCAATATCTCATACTCCCGTGAAAACTATACCGGGCGTAAGGTACCGCAAACTGATAGGAATTGCTCAGTCAACGAAACTGAACAATTTTCACTAAAATGTCGTATGAATAACCAGGCTGTTATCTCGGTGCAATCAATTAAATTATTAGTAAAATGTGACTACGCCTTTGTGATCAAGTTTTGTTTTGTATTTTTTTTTCATAGAATGGCTTCCATCGTTTTTATACAATGATTCTGCCAAAGTCACGGTACAAAGAAAACACTGGTATTAAAAAAACATTCTTAAAACAAAATAATGACAATTACCAGTGGTTTTTTTCAATCCAACCATCCATCCTAAAACAAGACACAAAATTAGTAGAAAAAGGTAAAGTATGTTAGAATACAAGTGGAAGGACAAAAGAGTTTATAATGTAATATTGTTAATTTTAATGAATTTGTCTAGGGTATACACGAACGAAGACTGGGTTAGTAAAAAGTTAACATTTACTGGGCGGGGAATATTTTTCGGAAGCATCTGGTACAAAGATACATTCAGATTAGAGCAATTAAAGAACATGTGATCAACAGTTCCCTCTTCTAATCCACATTCACACATGGAATGGGTACGACATGGCCCAGTCGCAGACGGATAATTAGTGACGTAACAAGTTTGTCGAGATCACGAACTCTAAAAAACCATGGGACAGAAGGAATAGAAGGTTGTATAGCACGATAATGCTTACCAACCGAAACACTAGGTGATAGCCACCAAGATTGCCAGGAACTACGTAAATAAGATTTAGCTGAACAACGAAGATCCCTTGCAAAGATTATTGGATATTTGTCGATACCAATTTGAATAGCTTGTTTAGCCACAGAATCAACAGCTTCATTGCCTGTGATACCACTGTGACTCGGGATCCAAGCCAGTACAACATCAATATTAGAGTTTTGACATCTAAACAAAGCATCTTTAATTTGTAAGCATAATAAATTTTATTATATTTTATTTTTATTTATTTGGCATATCATCAGCGACAATAAAATATTAATACAAAAATATACAAAACTATACCTTGGGATCCATACAGCAGAATCTACATGATTTTAATCTGTAATTTTTGAGGCATCAGTATACAAGTGAAGCCATCCTGGCCAATTATTATTAATCCAAGTAGGTACATTATATTTCAGTAAATTATTAATAAAATAGGATTTATTGTAATCTCTACGAAAAAATCTCTAGTAGAATCGGAAGTCTATCGATAGTTATTTCTATCCTCTTTGTATATCGGCATTGCCTTTCGCACACAGGCTCGTCTTGGCACGTGTAGCCTTTGGGGAGAGTGGCGAGTTCCAACTTTACTAAGCAAACTTAAACAGAAAGAAAACCTTTACACTCAGGATAAAAACTCCTGAAAACTTTTATTAACCGATATTTTACAAACCGGTCTAGAGACCATAGACGATACCATAGGACTATACCCAGATTTTTTCAAATCTGGTAACCCTAATGAAATAAACTGATGCGTTCCGTTCAATATTTTTTCAAAAAAGTGAGTTGTGTGTGTTGTTCTCATCGGTCTTTTTATTGATAAATTGTTAAACTAAAATTACCGTCGTCGTTAGAGCATTTTAGTTAGATTTTAAAGGGGAAAAATTGTGGTGTTTGAGGTGCCGAGATTTACTTTTACTGTTGGCAAGAATATTCAACAAAAATCAATTTCTACCCGGCCAACTAACCAAGGGCGGGTTGGGGACTGTTGACAGTTTGGTGAAGTGCTAAAAATCTCAGTTTTCAAGACATGTTTTAGTTTGAAACCCCCTTCAAAGGCATTTCCATGATGCAGAGATCAGGTAATATTTAATTCCATAGTAGTATAATTTAGAGTATAATTTATTAGCCGTGTTAACTTGATTCGCGCCAACACTTTAGTCCAGTCCAATCTGCTACTTATTTCGGAACCTTTAACCCTTTCTATCTCCATTAAACAAATCTCTAGCTGTGATAAAATATTCAACAAGTACTGCGCCACTCACGTTCATTTAATATTAATTAATTTGCTGGCTAACCTTGACTTTTTACATGTATACCTATACTTCTTTACCTATCATCTATTTTATATTACGGTTTAATATTTCTTACTATTTTCCTGCTGCTTGATAATGTACACCTATTTAAATATATAGTGCAGGAATATCCATTTGTGTTGTCTTTACCTACCAGTTATTACATTCATTGTAATTAGAATCTGAAATATTACAATACTTGAAAAACAACATAAATCTTTGAATGTGCATGTCTGACTTCTATGCTGGATTGCAAAAGAATAACAGAGAATGTGCCAGCTGATTCTCCTGCCAGGCAATCTTTAAAAACCATTAATGGGATATGAGGATTGATAACCAGCTACTATAGCTCTGTTTGTTAGCCGTGGCTAAAATTTGCTTACACTATCCCACTCCTGTCCACCTCTTAATTAATTGATAAAGAATATAATGTTACATTTTAAATGTATGAGAAATTGGTTTGTAGAACTCTCAGCAGACCTACATTCTACAAAAATGTTGGGCATTTAAGAAATTTTATATATCTGAATTGATGATAAAATTTATATGCAAAAATCTGAATATCCTTCGTAGCAATACTCTTAAAGCCAGTAAGTAAGGCAGTAACCAAGACCTGAAAGTTATTATTAATAATGATTTTCTTTATTTAGATCCTTGTACATATGGGAGACCGAACCTTAAACTAGGATAAACCTAGGCTCCTGGCTAGATGGAGAGGTAACATATAGCAGTTTAGACAAAATAATGTATATTTTACCTTATCTTATTAATCTTATTATCCTTCTATTAGTGAAAACCTGTCATTCTCCTCTCTCTCAAAACTTGGCAGATGTGGTGAAAACACTATTGATTTTACCACTTGTGCTCCATTTGCCCCTTAAAATATACATGTATAAATTAATTAATTTTCTTGAGGGAATGACTAAAAATGGTGGACAGGTCATAGTTAATTTTTATACCTAAGTGTAAATTTCATCTATATCCATCCAGTGGCTGAACTCTGGTCTTCAGGGCAAAAGTGTTACTAATTAATATTTGTACCGTTTGGTACAGTAATTGTTGGTGTTTATCCATAAACATCTATATATATACAGATCTGCACATTTTTATTATGAGTAGGATGTATGTTAGAAACATCCACCACATGCAATATAAGTGATTGGTAGTCCTCTAATAACTCTCAGTCAGTCTTATTTACTAACTTCCAATGAAAAACGAGGAGGTTCTCAATTTATTCTATACTAATATTATAAAGTGGAAAGACTTGTATTTTTGTGTGTGTGTGTGTGTATGTTTGTAAAGAATAAACTCAAAAACTACTGGACTGATTTCAAAAATTCTTTCACCATTAGAAAACTACATTCACCCTGAGTAACATAGGCTACTTTTTTACTGCGGGAAAGAACATTATTTCCATGGGAAAAAATATTTAGCAGCGGATGACAATGCTGACAGAAAGCTAGTATTATAATTTATATAAAGCACATAAGCCATTGGTGCCATTGTTTGCGGCTGCAACAATTCATACATTATGTAAATTCAAGTCAAATCTAATTATCAGAATAAACAACAAGTAGAAAGATTACTAACCAGTAGTGTAAGTGTAACTATACCTCCTACCTACTGACTTACAGCAGGAGCTGTATTCTTGAATCTAACTATATTGAATATACGAAATACTTGCATTCGCTTGGTATTGTTTCGTATGCACATTGGAGTTCGAGTGATTCAATAATACGGCTCCAGGACCTTATCAGACTCGCACATCTCCACGGTTTAGCTAGCATGAGAGGAGAGAATGTTCCTGGTTAGTATCCACACGTGTGGATCCTTGTGTCGAGGCATTGTGTCGTGCTCAGCGAGCGTGTGACCTCATCCCGTTCTCTCGCGCGGAACCTGGCCTGACCGCTTGTCGTCCACTTCTTGATGTACCCTATGTAATCGACACCAAACACCGCAAAACGGTACAGTCGTATCCAAACCAAGCTAGGCACATTTGCGCTCTTATCATACTTCTTACTACAAATATTATATGAATCTGAAAGTTCGGATGTTTAGAGGTTTGGATGTTTGTAACTCAATCGCACTTCAACCACTTGACGGATCGAGATGAAACTTGGACACATATAGATTAGGTCCTATCTTGGATTAGCTGGTTAGGCTACTTTTCTTTAAACTTAAATTAGTACTAGCCTATTACGCCGCAGTTTTACTCGCGGCTTACTTAATGAGTTTTCCCGTAAGAAACAGATATTTTCCCGCGGTATATAGTAGCCTATGCTACTCAGGGTGAACGTAGCTTTTCAATGGTAAAAGAATTTTAAAATCGGTCCAGTAGTTTTTGAGTTTATTCGTTACAAACATACACACAAAACTACAAATCGTTTCTCTTTATAATATTAGTATAAACTAGCTTTCCGCCCGCAGTTTCAATCGCATTGGATGAGTTTCCCCGCAGAGAGACGTAGCCTAACCAGCGAATCCAGGACAGGACCTAATCTTTATGAACTAATAGTACTCAGTACTCTATATGAACTATATCTACTATAGAGAGGCTAAAGCCAACCTTCGAGTGTTGAACTTGACTTCTTTGTGACTGTACTTTAGTAGTAACTGCAGCTACCTTTTCCCTAATCATTGTTTAAGACTTTCGCGCTTTGTACACATTTGCATTTTCTCTTCTTTCCTCTCTGGTACGATTTCATTTACAGTGAAAAGGAATGTCTTGCATCCACATAAAAGAAAACTAAAAGTATGTCTTATGGTACCTGCTACGTATTTTGCCCCTGTTATAGTCACGATACTTGTATGGTTATAGAATATAGTATATTTTACCTTACCTAAAGCATACATACATACGTATAGAATCATGCTTATATCTCTTACGTAGTAGGCAAATCATCAACGATCTGGGAAAAGGTGTTTTCGCCCTGCCAAAAAATAATTGAGAGGAAGGATTTCGAATTGTTATTGTTTGATTGTTAAACCTATCGCATGTATTCTAAAACCCTCCGCTTCCGATTCCTCAACAACCACTAATTTATTTCTCCTTTACAGTTTTCCTGGAAAGAGAAGCAGGTACATTCTATCTATATATATATATTTTATCAGTTCCAGTCCAGCATGACATTTCTTTTAGACCGTAGTTTCTAATTTTCATTTTTTTTTTAAATATCCTAGTGTATTTACGTAGGCTTCTCAATGTAATCTTAGACAGTTTTCTAGGTCTAGGTAATCGTGTCTCGTCTTTAACCACATCGTGACTTTTCTTTCACCCATCGATTGTGGTCGAGCAACTAGGAAATTGCTACTTCACGAGCAAATCGTTTATAGACTTACCAACGTTCGTGTTTAAAATAATAAGTAAAAATATAAGAGAATCGCGTGACAAAAACAAAACAAATCAACAGAATTACCTAGATATATATGGTCATAATCGTAACGTATGATAACGTGAATAAAGTACAGACCAAAGTCCTCGTTATTTGATTGCACCGCAATATTCTGATGATTCTGACCTTGCTTTTTGTGTCGTGTCAATATAATCGAATAAGGTATGCGTTTGTAATGAAGAGAATCATTAATATTACTTTATTCATTACGCACGATCTGTGTACGGTGCACTCCAGATAACGTCACTTGCTTTCTCTTATCGAGCACAGTGTTGCTTATTCATTTTTACCGGTAAATACGTTCGCTTACATATACGGAGTGTGAGATCATGTTCGCTGCTATAAGGGGACGGTTGACCTCAGAGGGCACGGCGCGGCGCGGAGCGGCGGCATCGTCCGCAGCCACCCCCGGCGCCGAGGAATCCGCCGAGTTGCGAATTCCCTGCCTGTATTGAAATAGCTTAAGCAAGTTGCATGCGTGGCCGCGCGGCGCCAGCAGCTCAGTCCTCTTCGTGAAGCGCGCACTTCGCTTGCTCTTTGCTTGCGCATACGCACGTCACATCTCAAAACCGTAAACCCTCACTCACTCACGGGTCACTCGTGATCCCATGTCAAACTACGATAACTTTAAACTGTCAATATTAGTAGAGAATTAGTTCGACTGATTGTTTGTTTTGTGATACAAGTTCTAAGTTCAGTGTAGTTGCTAGTGTAATGTTTCCTTATACAGGTTAATTGTTGTTCTCGTTTGTATAAATATGGACGTTTTTGTTTAAACTGTTTAAGTATATTGTGTCGAAGAAAACTAAGAGTTTGCTGGACACCGTCATGGAAGCGATGGATGCCTCGCATGTTTCGTGTAAGAAGTTTTTGCTTTCAATATGTGCATATTTAATGTGAGCAAAGTTTTATCTTCGTATAATAATGATCATGATGGATGTGATAGTTATTATTTGCACGTAGTAGAATAATTTCTGCAGATTTATCTAATAGATGTCGAGGTTTGCAGTCGTTTCAAATTCCGACGACGTACGTTACAAATGACTTGGCTCTGCTCCGTTAACGTTGTTTATGTAATTATATGCCTAACTATTTGAATTCTTAGAAGGTCCTGTCATCTATTATCTAAAGTCTTTCTAACTTAGAGGTATCGTTCATTTCTAAGGAAACTTAAGAAACTTTTTGCAAATGATCGTCTTCTTGTGATTTAAATAAGAATGATTGAAAGACACTTTTTAGACATCATCATAACGTAACACATTCAATGAAATTCAATTAACTAATTCTGTGATTGCCTTTAAATGTGACAGATTCCACTCGTTTGTTATTGCTGTTTAATGGATATCGTCATTTGTTTAATTTTCAAAGACCTGTATACAAGATGATGTAAACAAAAACAACTAGGAAAACAATGCCTCATACAAGATTAGTGATTCATCTGTCTATGAGCATTTTATTCTGCATAGTTTAGCATGCCTCTTTTACCTGTACGTCGTGTCGGTACAATAGAACTATTGGAATATTTAATGTCAGAAACTGTAGTAAAATAGTGAAAACTTTGTTCATGGAAGTAGATTATTTGAGCAATGACAGTTTCGAGGACGTCGGGACATGTTGTTTACCCTGTCTAGGTACGGATATCTGCGCCTGCGTCGAATAAATAAGGGATTGCATCCTGCGATTTTCTTTTGGTGTAGTGTACTAATACACTAAGCCCAATAAGTTAATTAAATTTATTGTAATTAATAAATTTAAATCGTAAAGTATCAGTCCAACCCAAACTAACTTAATTTGAATATCGATTCAACTGTTTTATAAGGTTCTTATTGTTTTGTTTCATGTGCCGTTTTCCTCACGTTGCGTCAATAGCGGTAAGTAACTTTATATTTTCTTTTACACTGGTACTCTCCAGCTTTCATCGGGGGAATGTCGCGACAGTAAGCAAACCGAGTAATATGTATTGATATCATGCGTAATAAAGTGGTATCGAATTGGAGTTATTAGGTCGCAGGGACCGTTTGTCCGCTGGGCACGTAAGTGTTGCGGGCGTTGTTTGAATTACGAGTAGGAATTCGCGACCGCTATTCGGTTCTGGGTGTTGGTTCGTCAGGCGGCCACTGGTCAGGCCTAGCACCGTCGTGACACCGATAGGAGTCCCTACGGGCGAGCCATGAGTGTGACTGGTCGCTGGTGACACCAGTGACAATGCACATTCGGTGCCGTTTGCAGTGACGCGTCTGCTGTCCACCGATTGTTTAATTGTTTCAGTTTGCGAATTGATTATCGCGGAACGGTCGTTGCTTTGTGAAGTCACTGTATTAAATCACTTATCAATTTAACTGTTTATATGCTCATATATTAGCGCCCTTTGTCGCACGCGTCTTACTTTATTTGCGTTCGTATCCCTTTCATACCATTCCATTGAACCGATGCGACTATTTGTGTTTCTCGTAAAGGCGCAATAAATGGTAAAGCACGCCTAGTGATTTATAGAGAACCTACAAGTATAATTAGAATTCAAATTTAAAGTACGTTTAATAAGTAAAATTGCAGCATCGTGCGTCAAATAGGTCTAGTCAACATAGTAAACACTATAAACATTTATCATTATCGTAGTTGCTTCACCCATAGCCGGTGGTTCTTGTAATCGGTTGATTCACCCGGGCGCTCCACTCCACTCTTCTCCGGATGTGATTTGTCGACGGAAAAATGTGGTATCGCGCTTGTTTGTGGCACATTTTGCTGTAATTGTAACAGTATGTTTCCTTCTTAAACAGCGACTGGATGCGCGCGTACGGAGCTATATCAGTGCAATCCGAGCAATTGCTAGTGAATAATACGCAGTGTATCTAGTGGATGTGCTTCTCTCAATTGACCCACTGTTTGACCATGGCTTCAGTGTCAGAATCACCTTTGAACAGGTCCAGAAACAGACCAGTCTTATCTCGCTACAAACCAAATAATGGAAGTGTCGAACAAGTGAGTATTTAATGTTTTCTTGCGTCACTAATAAATTGTAAATATAAATATTTGTGTTATTTGAGTCTGAATAAAAATAGCTGAATGCTCGTTACCCACTAAAAAAACTGAATGCAAGGGCATTGTTGAATGCCTCGTCTTACGTCAGTTCTTTGCATGATGGGTTTTGGTGGGCGAGTAACCATTCAATTTTGACAAACCATCTATCTTGTTTTGCGTAGGATTTCCTTTGGAACAAGCATTTTGCATTGCCTATACTATTAGAAGATAACATCGTTCGCCTGTGGGATGCGCTCATTACCCGATGTTGCAATTTGTGTGTTAGGTCATTGCGAAACCTAGCAAACTGTAGATTTGTAATTTACAACTTCTATAGGCCTTATACGAATTCTCATTAGTTGTTTATTACTCCGTTGCTCCTCTATTTTCGACCTACTTTGGTTCGCGGAACCGTTGGGAGTTAAAATGGTAGTTGCTTTGTGTATTGGGGTTTGTTTTAGAAACATTGCCTGTTGGGACTATCGCACGTGCCTGTTTGGCCAAACGACACGTACCGTTTAGGCCGTATGTTTATTAGAACACGGTGATAAATCACGATTTCTAGAACCTATTCGTGTACCGTTAGAAAATTGTATGAACGACCAACCTAGGCCTAAATTAGTAGGTTCTTCTTCTATATAGTCGTGTAGACTTCGAGATGATCTACCCATGAACTCTGGTGTCAGAATATTTAAACTGCCTAATAGCACAGTTTTTTTGTTTATCTTTTAAATTTATTTATTGGATCATCAGTTAATAGGCCTTTTACATGGTTTGTGTAACGACCACTAATAAAGACAGCGATCGAGACCGAAGGCTTAACGTGCCCTCCGGAGCACTGAAATTGGTAGGTGTTACAATACTTTCCACGATTGATATGCAGAAAATTGTATGCTTTATTTATGGAAATCGCAATCAGTTCAATACAGTAATGAGTAGGTACGTGTATAATAAACACTTGGAAAAAGTTCCATACAACTAATAATACTTGTAATGTAGATTAATACGTAGGTATGTCATACAGTGTATGGTTGTAGTGTTTTCCTTATGAATGTTAGCTGACGCATGTAACCACAGAATTACCTATGGTCAAGCTCACTTGCTCGGTAATTACTAACCTAAATAGTTTATCACTGTTAATGTCCATACACGTTATTAACTTGTCAGTTAACTTTATCTGGCGACGCACGTAAATGTTTCTAAAGATAACCTGTTACTAATTTCTTATCAATGACTTTAATGATATCATTTGAAGGGTGTGGTTAGTGGTTACAAACGGAAAAATTGTTTATAGTCCTTTCTTAATTTTGTTCCACATAATCGTTGACCTAGCCCGATAAAAGTATTTATTTTTAGAGTGATAGAAACACGCAAATCTGCTCATGAGTTAGTTAGCCTAAACATGAATAACGGATCACTTCACAGCGAGCTGAATGGGCTTGGCGGTGCTCCGTGGCGGTGTGGTGACTTTAATAGTAGCCTATCGGGATAATTCAGATGGACTACTCCACAGACAGAAAATCTTGTGATGCCATTCCACTGACCGCTAGGTAGTAGAATAGCACATAAAAACTATCATATATTTTATTTGTGTGACTTAGAGTCTCCCTAGAATGGTTAATACAACTAAAACCATCCATATATGACTTTGCCATGTTTGAGGATACTTTTCACAAGTACTTAAACTTGACACGTAGTCCGGTCTGGACTATGGGCCATTGACTTTCCACTTCTATAGTCAACTCCTATATCAACTCTTTATTGACTAGACGTATTATTTAAGTTAAAGCTAAACAATGGGTGCCCTACACGCAGTCATAAATAAGTTAATGAAACGTGCCAACTGCATGCCAACTTCATCGTCTGTCATTTCATTGCGATTGTTAGCGAGCCTTTAAAATGAACCAACTATTGCATTCCTCCAGTACATGTATGGAGTTTAAATGAGATATGTTAAACTGATTCCAAATTTACGTTGTTACTTTGAAACGTCCTCAAGTTTCTTGATAGGCAGCTTTTTCTTTTTTAAGATCTTTTTCGTCGTGATATGAGCTTCTAGTCGTTGCTCGCAAATTACCCTTGGCATAACAAGTTCTTCGTCATCAAATGTCAGCCGTGTTTTTTTAACATATATTGATGATTCTCAATTATTATGCAGATACATCTTGTCTAGTCGCAGAACCTTTATTTTCTATGATTTATTCCCTGTTATTCGTAAAACAAAATGTGTTCCTGTTGTTCAGTCAGTTTAAAACAATACTAATAATGATCATGTTTGATTTGTTGTTTATAGGACTCTTTGTTTTTTCTATGCGCCTCGAGCACCTGTTTCTTTGTTTACTTTCGAACTGGCATACGCAGGTCCACATCTTCATAATGTCTTTCACCATGTTTACAGTTCAACAAACTTTCTTCATACGTTTCTAAACGAGAACACCGCACCGCTTCCTGAAACTGTTTCACTTTCTTATAATTACACTCTGTAATGTATACAATTTCTTATAGACGTCTGGTATGTTAGTCAATGGAGATGTATTAATTCACCTACATAGTAATAGGAGCAGAGAATTTTATCGTTTTGCGTTTTTGCACATTCGATTTTTTGTGTAAGCCGTTGTTGAATAGAATAGTTTGTATTGTGTCAACATAACGACTCAACAGTTGTGAGAAAGAGTTTCTACGATTTCTCATATTCTCATTGTAGGTATTAACGAAAAATCTACTCTCTCGTAAATTTTCTGATGGAGGCATATCAGGCATAGCCATATTTCACCGTTTGGTTGGTACTTGCGGTCATCATAAAAAGGTTTACGGTGCCTCTAAATTTATGTTTATTCGGGCGACCATATCTGTCTCCAAAAGTTATTGGTTTTAGTTCCAAGTAGTACACATTTCTTTTTAGTTTGTTTTTCTGTATTGAAATCCTGTAGGTTTGTTTGAATATTAAAGTTGTAAAAGCAACGCCCTCTAGCGAACAATCGTAATTGTTCTTATACTGTACGTGTGCTGCAGTATTGGAGTGCGCAAGGCGTTCCACCTACGCTCGCTCATGCACTGTACGTACAACCGCACACTGGTAAATACACTCGGCATTGCTGGACAACTCAATTCTAAGTCGGTCATTAGATGGCGCTGCTATGCTATTATGTGCTCTTACATTGACGACTTTATCATTCTCAGCGAAACACCCTTATGGGATTACTCGGACAGATCTTTTTCTGTTACTCATCTGCTAAGATTGTTATTAGCTAACTAAACTTGGCTCTACATAGGCATTACGAAAAGGTGGGAAATATTAGTACCTACTTGATAAATAATGATGTTAGCATACGCGAAAAATGTAATATGAGAAAGTACAATATATTCCGAAAAAAAAAGCGTTGCTTCGCGATATTGGCATTCAGTGCGGGCGCCGGGCGTCGGACGCATGATGCATCAGAGGGTTGCGTAGACAGTCGCAGGATCGAGGGTGCAGGCGCGCCTGCGCCGTGAGGCGGTCGATCACAGTCCACATGCGACCAACACGTGGCCCGAGCACCCTCAAAACATTCCGGCATGATAAGAACCCCAATCGCACTCGATGCCGCTATGCTAGAGGCTAGAGGCTCTTTCGAAAGCGTCCAAGTAATGACTACGCATAGCAATGAGTCGAACAACTCCATCCTTAAAAGTACTTCCGCAAGTCCCCCAGCTAACTGTCTCGGCGTCTTCGGGTCAGGCCGATGAACCAAACCGCGTCACTTCCTTTAGCCATTGAACACCTATTGAGTAACAGGACACTTACTTGTTCTCACCCGATATTATTCAATTCTCCTATTTGTCTTGCTTGGCTGACTGATGTGGTAAAGTGGTCTCGGCTGACTTGTTAGTGCCAAGTGACGGTAATTTGGAAGCGAAAACAAAAAAGAATGTTCCTTCAGAGGTTGCTTTCACCAGCAAAATTAAAGTAGAACACGTAAAGTGGCATTGAACTTGGATTATTGTTGTTGGTTGCCAACAAAACTCTCTCCGGATTCCTTATGGGTCGACTTCCCATTTGGTTAAAAAGAATGCATCATGTTGAATTCAATTACAAGCGCTGAGAATAAACTTGTGAATATTGAATGTTTCAATAAGAACGTTACCTAATATAGTACTTAAAAACATTCTTCTTAGTAAGCTAAAAAAATATCAAATGGTATTATTTACGTAGCATATAATTTTAATAATCTAGGCTCTAACTAAAAAATCGACATCAATGTTGCGTTTATTTAATTTGGCAACGAAAAGATTGGAAGCGGTAAAGTTTACGACGTTGACCTTGACAGAGAAGGAACATCAATGCATTTTCAACCCTCTAGTCGGGTTGTGTTGTAGCAATAATCCTGGCGTAGCGGGGTCGGCGACGGCGGCGGCGGCGTCGCGTGCGGGGCGCCGCTTGTTCCGCCCGCGCGCCTCACTACGCCGGCCGAGCTGTCAAACCGCCTCCGTCGGGCAGCCGGCTCGAACGCTTCTACAACAACCGCTCCAAACAACCGTAAACGTAACGAGTGCAGTGATTCAGTGCATAACTTGTGACATTCGCATGACGGAAATCTTAAGGAGATGAACGGCAGTACGACGACGGTGAATGGCGGTGCCGTCAATGGCACCAATGGGACACTCAATGGAATCGGTGCCGCTCCACGTACCGCCACACTAGGGACTCCCAGCAGTTATGCGTACACCTCCAGTGGTTCCCTGCTCGGGCGCGGAGGATCCGCCAGACCTGTACCTCCGCCAACTCTACCCAAATACAGTGGATCCTTCAGTGCCGGCAGCACAACAGGTCTCCGCGATCGCGATTTTTCGGGCACAGGTGGCTCACATCGGCTGGCCAGCCTGGAGCGACTTGCTCTTCGACAACGTATCATAGAACAGAGCTCAAATAATCAGGTGTCCGCATTGACATATAACAGTACTGGTGCACCCAATGGCGGACCCACCTCAGCCACCGTCACCCTCACCGATACGGCCACGGTGAGTCCCCTTGCCGTTCATCTTGCACCCTCAGACAGTTCCCCTAATCGTAGTTAGCGCACCCCGAAAAAGGGATACCTATCGTTATTTTAGCGCAACAAACCCTCCGGTACACACGGGTTTTAAATGTTATGGTTCTGCAGCTATACAAACCGTATTGAATTACTCATATTGATGTTTTATACACAATGTGAAACAATACAAGTGCTCTTCACTACTGCGTAGATATTTTAACCCGCTGCATCGCTGGCTAGCTTTATATCAATATTTTTTAAGTCTGTTTTTGCTTTCTTAAACCATAATGATCGATTTATATATAGTTGAGAAGTTCTCGTCAACATTACTCTTGTCTTGTCCATTCGATCATTTGACTGTTGATTTGAAAGGCTTTGTTTACATTCAGGAATCTATCTCTATATGTAACACGATGGTGTCAGGTGATTGTATTGCATAATTATTGTCTTGTCGTACATGTATCTTGCTACCATATTATATTACGTACCTACCTACACGCACTGTGGATGAATTCCTTGCATTGTGATATAATAACTTCCATGCTGGACTGGGAGCGAGAGAAAAACATAGAATGTGCCAGCTGCATTTCCTCCCGAGCATGCTGTAAAAACCAGCCAAGGGATTCGAGGGTTTCAGTATATTGCAATTTAGGCGATGGGCTGACAACCTGTCACTACAGCTATACGTACAAATGTATCTTAAATAACCCTCAAAACTTTGTCAGACGTGGCGGAACGACCTTTGTTTAGGTCGTTTACGCTCTGCCTAGCCCATTAGGGATAAAGGCGTGATTATATGTATGTATGTATGTCTGTGATATAATAAACCAATGAGGTTTATACGAGTATCTAAGGAAGATCGTATTTACTATTATTATTTATTACTAACACACCTACAATTCATACAATTGTATATGTATTATAATTTGAATAAACTTTATTATAAAATGCAGTCCCGTTAATTAGAACTGCATACAGTTATCAAGTATAAAATCAATACGGTCTAGAACGATGATTAAAATCTAATCGCTAGTTTCGTTTACTAACAAACATAGAATGAACGCTTTCATTTTAATTAACTGGAAATATACTCGAAGAACATATTGTTTTGAAACTTGACATGGCTGTTCCTTTCGGTCCAAGAGGGTGTGAATGAGGAAGATAGGGTACCTTTCAGCAGGTTGATAAATCTGACAAAATAGACTAAACTTTTAGTGTACTGCAAATCTGAAAGATTATCTGGTTGTGTTATGTTTTGTTAAATTGGAAGTAACTGAATAGTTAAAATTACTGAAGTATGAATGTAGAGTAGAGACATTCTTACATACATAACAGGTGGCGCAAAAGAAATCACCCTATTGGAAGATGCTCTCATTTTTGCAAATGGCCGCCAATGTCAAATCTGTTTTGACATTTGTGGACTAGACAGATGCAGAATACAAGTGAACAAGCCATGGAGCGATACACTCCCCAAGAACGCGGAAAAATCGTGTCTATTTTTTTGAGTAACAATTCGTCTGTGGTGTTGGCGCAGCGCGAATTCCGTCGCCGATTCCCCGGCCGTCCGACACCGACTGCGCAAACACTGCGACGTTTAGCCACCAACCTTGAAGAGTATGGGACCACACGAGACGTTGCTAAGAGTGGCCGGCCCCGGAGCGCCCGTTCTGCCGAGAATATCGCCGCTGTAGCCGAGGACGTTGAAGTGAGCCCCGAAACATCGACCAGACGACGTGCCACGCAATTGGGCCTCAGCCGGCGGTCCTTGCAGCGAATTTTGGTGCGAGACTTGAAGATGTTTCCTTACAAAGTCCAGACCGTGCATCAGCTGCTGCCTGCCGACCGCCAAACGCGCGTAACCTACGCCCAAGCCATCCTCAATCTCGAGGAAGAATTGGACAATTTTTCGACCAAAATCATCATGAGCGATGAGGCTCATTTCCACCTCAGCGGTTACGTGAATCGGCAAAATTATCGCTTCTGGGGCACCGAGAATCCACGAGTGATGCACGAGGAGCCGTTACACCCGCTCAAAGTGACTGCGTGGTGCGCTGTTCACGCTGGAGGAGTCATCGGGCCATTTTTTTTCGAGAACGCCGCGGGTCAAACGACAACAGTGGACGGTGCGCGCTATAGGGCCATGTTGACCGAATTTTTTCTGCCGCAATTGGACGAATTGGGACTGGAGGACATGTGGTTCCAACAGGACGGGGCAACGGCGCACACTGCACGAGCCACAACCGACATTCTGAAGGCGGCATTTCCGGGTCGCCTAATCTCTCGTTTTGGCGATTTGCACTGGCCGGCCAGATCGCCCGATTTAACGGTCCCGGACTTCTTTTTATGGGGTTTTTTGAAGTCTCGTGTTTACGTCAACAAGCCTGAGACCTTGGAAGCCCTCAAAGACAACATTCGACACGAGTGCGAGAATCTGTCGCCCGAAGTTCTCGCCGAAGTGATGAAAAATGCCATAAAACGAGCCCGTATGGCAATCAATTGTAACGGCGCCCATTTGGCCGATATCATCTTCTCGACTTGACCAGTAAAATTCTAAAGGTGCAAATAAATATAATCAAAAAACAGATTCGAAGTTTTTCATTTAGAAAAAAAATGAGAGCCAAACAACATCGGATGACTTCTTTTGCGCCACCTTGTACAATCACGCATTTGTCCCTAATAGGGTAGGCAGAGCGTACACGACCTCGAAAAGGTCGTTCCACCACGTCAGACAAATTTTTGAGGGTTATTTAAGATAGATTGTGGGTATATTGCGGTAGTGACAGGTTGTCAGTTAAATAGCATGATATACTGAAACCCTGGGATCCCTTAGCTGGTTTTTACAGCATGCCAGGGAAGAAATGCAGCGGACACATTCTATGTTTTTCTCTCGCTCCCAGTCCAGCATGGAAGAAGACGTTCTTGGTCTGATGAATGATTGTGGTCTCGTAATGTAGAAGTTTTCTCGTTGATAATCTTTGCGCTTCTGCCGGCCTGCACCGCGTAGGTCTGCGTTGGCGGTACGTCGTGACTTGCATCCATATATTCCATTCAGAGCCGTAATCTTTTTGCTGTTTCGTATTATTCTCTGTGTAAGGATATGGCTTGCATCCCACCATATTCCCACGCAGTTCCTCGTGTGATAGGACTGGTTCGAGGAGGGTGAGCGGGTGACTGACCCCATGGCTCTAAGGTTAAAAATAACCTGTGCAGCCGCGGCCATTCTGCTCGCATGTGTCGAATTCACTAAACAGACATTAACTGTTTCACGGTCGCACCCTGACCTGAAAATTCTTCGAACATCATCATTAAGTTTATGGGAGTAAGGCAGCTTCATTGTTTCGTGAACTTTGTTCCCCAAAACTCTAACAGAGCTTGTCTTCCGACTCGGCTGCTGTTGACGTCTGATAAAAGTTTTCGAAGGCAATTCTTATAATTACGTTTTTAAAAGTATCAGAGATTAATTTTATTATTTCCAAGAAATTATATCAACTTATTAGAACTTATTATCATAATTATTTCAATTACGTTTGTCGGCATGATCAGTAAATCCCTTGATGAAACGTCAAAGAAGCATTGCGATGCAAAAAGTGAGAACTCTCAATAAGTGAGCGTACATGTTTCTCATTTTATTGAATAGTCTATTGTGCACCAATGAACGATCCATTCATTTTCTTTAGCGGTCGCGTTATTTCTTGAATGTTTCTTATCAATTTGTTTATAGACTGCCATTTTCTAGGAATCTTGCTTATCGGTTGCCGCTCCTTATCACTGCAAGCGCGTCGAGAAAGCTGCATAGATAACTCCAAACAACCCTTAATGATAATGTTGTATTTGTGTTCGAGTATCGGTATACTCATAGGTTAGTATTTGAACTGAATGTTTGCTGATAAAAAACTGTTTGGTCCCAAGTTTTTCACCAATGGGCAAAAGTGGTTGGGGCACGTTCTCCTCTTGCATTGTTCCGTTCGATGCACAAAAAGCTAACCGCTCCTGAATGACGCTCGGTTTTCAACTTACGTGCAATTGAGTTAAGATTCAATTTGGATTTTGTGTATCGTTAAGTTTATTTTCTTAATACGATTGGTCCTTGCTGTGTGTGTCTGGTGGGCATAAGTGTGACGGGCTTGCTCGATGTTCGGGATCCTTTTCGAATACATACGCAGCTATACCTATAGCCATAATTAACTCGTACCTGAGTTTACGCGGGCGGTTACACACGTAGGGGATTTGTTACTTTGTAATAATTTGCAATAATTCTATTTTAAACTTTTAAAGTTAAGAATCATGCTTTCATAAATTATTCTAAGAGTTTTTTTGACCCCTGATATTGTAAGAATAATAAGCTAAGCCTTTCCCCGACCTGTTTGTTATTCTCATGAAGATTTGTATTAATGAAAGCTTTTACCCTCTATCCTTACTTAATTGGATTAGGGTGAGTTGCGTTTAGCATATTTATTATTGCGACGAAGTATATCCAAACGGGAGACTTTTTAGGCACTTAAAAGTTTGCATGAATCTAAGTGGAATTTATAATAACAACAACTTAACGGTCAGTATCAGCAACTTACGATGTGAACACAGCAGATGTTTTTATGTTTCCGCCCCGTGTGGTCCGCCCGCGGCCCGACGCTTGCCCCGCCAGCGCCAGCCGGCAAAGCGGCAGCCGGTACCGCCAGTAACTTAACCTCAAACTGACACGGGCGTGAATGTGCTCAAGTAACAACTGCTCCTCTGTCTCACTATAACGCTCAAGTTGAAACTACATTCGCGATTGGCGCTGTTATTGTAATAAGTTGCAATATTTTATTGATGTGTCACACCTGTAACAGATAAATTCAACCGTAATGCCGCAACAGAAGTGATACTATGCGCTTGCCAGGATGGAATAAAAGTAAAAGGCCATACAAAGGAATTACCCAGTGTGCATGTGAACCGTTCGCAAAGTGAATGTTTTTGTGATTTAAAATGCTCAACAAGTAGCAGCGGTGATGTGTGTGAGAAACGTTACGTGCACTTTGTGATCTTACGTTTGGCGTCGTCTGTGTTTTTTTTAAGCGGGCGAGATTTGATGTGTATAGAATGGCGAATCGTGCTTTGAGTAACGGCACATCGCACTCGACTAAGCTGGCCAGATGTGCCAGTAACGTTGCCGATTGTACGGCTGATAAAGCCAAAGCGGGATGGAACAGTCCCAGAGACATTTGGAGGAATCTATCCTTGCGGAGGAAACAAGAGGTGCTTATAATTTATGAATAAATTAACATAGGAAAACAGCTAACATTAGTCATGAGAATAATATTAAATAACTATTCTTGAATCGTCGTCGGTAGCTATTGATTTAGTGCCACTGCTATCAGTAGCGACATATCAATTAGAGCCGGCGTTGCAGTGGCGCCCGCTCATAAAATATCTCGTAAATGTGAAGTCTCGCCACCCCCGACACGATCATTACAAGTTGCCAATGTTTCCATAATTAGACATTTAAAATGTACAGTGTTTTTGTCTCGATATAACGGAAACAAACTGTGTTTGAGACTCGATTCTATCGCGATACTGTGCAGAACAAATCAAAGTGTCCATTTCCTAATCCTGGCGGTCGGTCGGGCGTTGACTCGCTCTACATTATAGTAAGGCACAATCACATCGCCGTTCAAGCTAGTTGCGTCGTCGCACCAACTATCACATACGCACGCTTCGCCTAGCAGATATCATATACAATTTCAGTGCCTGCCATATCTCCTGTGTCTTGCACAACGGCACACGTGTGAATTGCAACGGCTGGGTACTTTCCAACAGATACAACTTTTGTTTTAAAGTGTGTCAATAGGTTAAAGAGTTCGAAGTCCCAAATGCAGGGTGCAATTGCAAGGTGCTATGAAAGCCAATTATTTATTTCTTTATTTAAATTGATACAGTAAAGTTTGCTGACAAACCCGTCAACAGCTCTTTTGTGACACTTCCATAATAAGTTTATTTATAAAACGATGGGAATTTCGAGTGCACATGTGAAACTTTTATTGAGTCACGAAAGTTTTAAATAGCTTCCCACCGAAACAACGGCGGGGCATCGACTTGAGAACGCCTTATTTAACTCTAATCTCTTCTGATGTGTTCAAGCTTGTCTGTTTATTATGGCTTTATTAGTATTCTGAAGACATTTATAGTTATGGTCACGAGTTTAGACATTATAAATCTTTAATGATACTTTCTGTAGCGTCGTTTGTGTTTATAAATGCTATTTCTTATTTACCCCTTTAAGACAAATAGTGTCATATAACACCTTGTTATTCTGAATACAGACAGAAGCTACAAGTCGTGTTAATTTGAGTGACAATTTAATCAACCTCAATTATAAAAGAGTCAAGGCCGGTCTGATGGTTTAATAACTCTTAAATGGGAACTTAACGAATTGCAAGGTCACCTTTCTCATTAAACACAGCTAATGAATGAAATATGTTGATGGGTATATCTCTAGTGAAGTAATGTATATTATTAAAGTGTAAGCTGGTGCTAGCTGCAGTGGAGTGATCCGGCTGTTCGCCGCTTCTCGCAGCCTGCCCATGAATAATGCAGTAGGTTGAGACCGTGAATGCTCTGTAGTTCTGTACCCACCATTCCCAAGAATCACGAGAACTTATGCCTCGAAATAAACACAGCCAATCCGACTGTTTTCATACAATCTGAAATTGCATACAAGAACTCGACCTTTGTAGTGTAAATTAAGTTCTTTATAGTATGCGGTTTCACTGTACGTCGATTTCTATTCGCGTTCGCTTAGTGTACGAGTATTCATGTTGAATGTACGGCGGGACATAAAAAGCCGTATTGATTTCTTGCGGAGCATGTTATTTTGCTTCTGGGAGTGAGACGATAGACACGGATGTTCTACTTAGTTCAGAATGCTTGGAACCAATGAGCTCACTCTCGTAACCATCTACGATTATGTTTTTGTGTTGTATAATCTGCTACGTTCCATTCGGGCAATCGATCATATTGAAATCGTAACAAAAAACTGCGAAGCTTGAAATGTGTCCTTGAATTTCTTCTGCGTATAATTTCAAAAAAGCCGATTGTTTTATATTGGTATTGTTTTGTTTGTTCGCCTTGTATCTTTAATTCAACTGGTTTCGTTCACATCTACTCCGGTTTTGCCCACGCACAGAGATAGCATAATACCCTTACATATCTTCGCCGAGCCTTCAGGCACATTTCCAAGGATAGAGTGAAAGAATTCTACAAGTGGGTGTGTTTTTATCGCTTACAAACTAGCAATTATGTTTCTTTTAAAGTGTATGATGTAAATTGTGGAACGTATTAGATAAAGTTAATGTAATATTCGGTTTTCTTGCGTATGCTAGAACCTCGTAACGTCTTCACCGGTAGTTTATAATTGCAAGGGAAACTAGAACCGTTGTCTGCTATTAACAATGCATGTTACCCGCTTGTTATTATAACTAGTTTAGCATTTATTGACATACATTCTGGTTTCACAAACATAAATCAATTTACTGAAGCATTCATGGGTTTAATTTAAACGTTTTCACAAAGAACTTTCGTTAGACTCACTGAAGCAAATCTCGAAGTACGATACTGATTTCGTCCTTTCGTGAAAGCGCGTGCGTGTTATACAGAAAGTAATAAGTAAGTTAAATAATCCGTTGGCCCAAATTGTAACTGCTTGTTAGATAGCAGTGAAATCGAGCCAATTAAACGTAGCAGGTTCGCGGAAACCGTGGTACGGTGAGTAGTGAGTATCCGCGGATGACTCAGAGATGGTGCATTCGGCGTCATTAGCAGATATCGAGGATAGCTCAACACTCATAAAGGTCGTTGCTTCCGCTGTTAAGCCGATGCACCTCACGCTATTGTTTCAATGACCGCAATTGGATCATACTTTTCACCAGATTAAATTTCAAATGAAATTATAAGTTGAACGTATAAAGCACAAAATAATAACTGCAAATCGATTTTTCTCGCATTGCAGTCGGCTTAAACTGTTTAAAATGCAATAGTTGATAGCAGCAGGATTATATAGTTTGAACTGCAGACTGTATTGCACTGATTCGAATCGAAGCAACGGCGTTTATCTGTGCGCTTGGCTGCTCTGCAGATTGCGAAACTAATGAATGACAAACGATTTTGTGTGTTCGAAATTCTGAACTTGAAGCCTCGTCGGCCAGCACTTAGCTCGAATCATGACGTTTCATTACCATGAATACCATGCCAAGACTTGCGCACGTGCGCTCATTTAACGTTCGCTTCCTGTAAAAGCACTGGCTTTGTTTTGGAAACAAACATTACCGTTAGACGTGCCACTGCGCCGATATATTAGGACGCGGTGATTTATTTATACTCATTATCACTCCAATTCTAGATTAATTTATACTGATTTTAATAATAGTGAGTAGTATTTCCGTTTAAAAATGCCTCACCCTTAGGCTGTCACCAGTCACCAGACGTCGACAGAAATGAGTCAGAGGCGGGAGTCGTACCGCGGTTGCTCAGCTGCGCCTTGTCGCCGTCGGCAAAGGATTGCAATTATACTGAGAGCGGTATTTTTTACCAGCCACGGCTGTTCTGAAGTCCGACGTCGCGACTGCCGGCTAGAGTTTCCGCTTTTTATTCCTACTCAAGATTCTAGGCACGCTCATCTTTGTTCTTATAGTTTGAAATACGCTGTAATAGCAGCCATATTGACAGATTTTTTTAAATATTATAGAGAGAAACTTTAATTTTATGTACTTTTATGCTTGACTGGGAGTGATAGCAAAACATAGAATGTTCCAACAGCCCTATCTCCCGAACGATACCCTGCTTATTATAGCGGAACCACTTAAACAAACTAAGGCTTTGTGCTAGGTGGGTACTCTGGGCAATAGTTGTCGTACCTCGGCCCGCCATGGGACAATGTGGCATTGTGGCGAGCGAAGCCAATCAAACGTGTAATGACTACCGCTACTATCTCTAATGAAACGCCGCTGAGAAATTGTGTTCACGACCATTAAAAGGAGCGCCCGGATACCGAAGTGTAACTCTTATTGGTGCCTTACCTATTGTATTGTTTAGTAATAACAAAGTTTGTTATAACCTTTGAATCTACATTGTATAATCCTAGTACTACTTACTACTATTAACTGTACTGTGGTTTTCTAGTCGAAGGTAAATTGAGTCATCGCATTTAGCATCTAACATTTCAACGGTCGTTTAATAATAACTCGAAACCGTATTGTTTTGACTAATCGCATAGTCATTTGCCTCAAAGTATGACTCTTACAGTGCAAACAATAAATAAGTGTAAAATGTAACTCGGTTGAGCAAACACCCGTGAAGGTTAATCTACTGGGATTATTCAGTTTCTGCGTCTACTTTGAACACTGAACATTTTACCCGCGCGTCCATTATAAACTATCGAACAATTATTGTTTAATACAAATATTGTCACGAAGTTTTATTGATTGATGACTGATATTGAAGTCGTATGGTAGTGTGCATTCTACCATTCTGATTGGTTCATATTTCACGTGAACGGTTTTAGTGTGTGACTTTTTCCTCATTATGATGACTGTGTTCGGTTGTGCGTTCATTGTTTCATTTAAAATATGTTGAAAGGAATAAAACATAGGTTGAGCGTTAAAAAACTGAAGAAAAAGTTTTCTGTTGATAATGGCGATGGAGAACATGTAAGTGTTTGTACTTATTCATATCTTGTTGTGTTTGATTAACATTTGTAGAGCGATAGATAACATCGGCAAACCATTTGGGATAATACCAATTGAATGAAGACCTAATTAATTCATTCGTGTCCATATCATTTCACTTGTACCGGTTGTTTATACGTGTTTCTCGAGAAAACAAACAAATTCCTTTTCGATGTCGAGTGCATTTGATTATTTACTTTACAGAGCAATACCAGGGCTCTGGTAAACATTTACCGGATAGGCCTTTTCAAACTCACATCAGTGGGTCTTTGGATTTGTACATGTTTACATGCCTTATACTTCAGTAAATTATTGAATAGACTCACATAAGTGATGGTGAATAGTGCATAATGCGACCAGACTCAGTGTATCAATCAATGCGTGAACCTTGCTGCCATCTTCCTAAGTACAAAAAACCTATTGATTTTGAAGCTTTAAGAAAAAACCTAATGGTATCCATCTTCTTATAATCTACCGGGTGTAAGGGACGTCCCGCAAACTGATAGGGGTTGCTCAGTCAACGAAACTGAGCAACGTTCACCAGGAAATTGTTTCAGGAGTTAAAAAAAATAAACTTCCCATACAAAATGACCACCTCGATTAGACAATTTGTACGAAAAAGCATTTTTTTATTATTAGTTCCTGAAAAAAGCTCCAGCTGATAGTTGTAAAGTTTCGTTGACTAAGCAACTCCTATCAGTTTGCGGGACGCTGTCCCTTACTCCCCATATAGCTAAATGTATAAAGGAAGACGTGTTTCTGTCGCGTGGTAGTGTCTCACCAACCTAGTAGATATTATTAGAATGGTCGTGGCAAACTCGTACGGTCGACGCACTTTGCAAAATGCAAAGATATGCATAAACTGCATAATTGTATACAGTTTCTTGTTTGCGTGTCTTCATGGATTATGCAGTTTTTTCTGCAGGAACAGTGAGACATTCCATTAATAAATTGTGTTGTCTTTTGTTTCGGTGACTTCTTTGATCTTCAGTGCTGTCAATTGTCTTTATGGGTTCGTCGACGTTTTAATAGAGGGTGCGGCGCCCAAATCTCTACAGGAAATGCTGATCAGGAGTGCTGATGTGGCCTTTTAACATCTATAGCTGCAAGGAACATCTGTTTAGATATTCTATTCAAAATTAGGTTGAGGATGTTTCTAATCTGTGCCATAATAATAGGGCACGGTGTGTGAGTAAGCAATGTTTACATTGGCACTTGTTAGTGCACCGGGAGAGAAGTAATTCACGTGTGCAGTAATGACGGCCGGCGGGCGGCGGGCAGGTTCCGCGTGACTCACCCCGCTTTCGTTATTCGCACCTACTTAAGGCGTATAAAGCCGGCAAATCAGTAACTGGATTTCAAGATATGCAATGCAACCATTGCCCGTAAAATATCGTTTTCGTTAGGTTTATGGCCGCGTCAAAAATGTGTGAAATATCCACAAAAAGCTAATTCCATAGCAGGATTTAAAAATGCTATGTTGCGATTATAGGTAAACATATTACGGATATTTTCCTGAAGAAACCGTGAAAGCGCCGCTTCTAGCTTTAGAGGAATAACAAATTCACTGATAATGATAGCTTCATGCTTCAGTTTTTTTAGCATATTTACTTATGAACTATAATATTTTTAAATGTTGCACTAAAACCCTCAGATCCCGTAGCTGGTTTTTACAGCATGCTCGGGAGGAAATGCAGCTGGCACATTCTACGTTTTTCTCTCGCTCCCAGGCCAGCAGCAGGCCAGCCTTTAGGAAGAATAAGCTCTCAAATACAACAATTTGCCGTATGGAATCCCCTTAATTGTGCAGTTATTGGCAGCTCTATAACGAACGTCGCGTTTCGCTTTTACGTGAACGTTAATGCGGCCATATCGGATAACTGCTATTATCATTCCTGATGCGTTTGGGCGTGATTCATTTCGCGCATTATAACTGTCAATCAACTTAAACTGGTGATTGGCAACGTACAACGCATATTAGCTTGAAACAGGTTATGTAAATTTAAGTGAACTTATTAGTTAAAGTGTCAAAACCTATAACGGCTCCAAACCGTGATTAATACGAGGGACTTATCTTCGATCATTAGAGGTTTCTCGGGTATTATTACCGGCCAAGAGACGTTACCTTGATTCCGATGAGTCATCTGACGTAGCCGAAGCCGGCCAGACTTGGCTGTATGCGAGTACTGACAAACTACTTATAAGTAGTAACTATATCGCTGACTGAGTACCGCAAGGAGCAAATTTATGTCTTCGCACGACGGGAGCCTCGTTACTTTCAATCTAGATAATAAAGTTCCCGCCTGTAGCCTAGCAGATAGAATCGGTATTCATTGCAATTGCAAACTACGAATTGAATATCCATAAATCGATACTGTAGCACCAATTTGAACGCAGTTTTCCTATCTGTTCCAGTTACAAAGTAAACGCGAGCTGTTCTTCAAGTCGGACTCGGTGAGTGGGGGTGGTGTGAGCGCCACGGGGCCGCCGAGCGCAGCGCCGCCCGCGCCGCCGCTCGCGCCCTCCGCGCTCAAGGACGCGCTGGCCAAGCGGTCGGCCACGCTGCCCGACCCGCCGGAGAACAACCACCACGAGGCCAATGGCACGAGCATGGCCGGCAGCGGCAAGCTCACCAACAGCGCGTCGGTGGACAAGCCGCCCTCGTCCGCGCCGCCGCCTACGCCCGCGCCCCCCGTGCCCACATCCGCGCCCCCGAGCGCACTTGCTCCACTCAGGAGTACAGAAAACATCATGAAGGTACCTTATGTTATTTTTATAAATATGAAAAGTTCGAAATTACATATTAAAGCAAATGGCAGGATTTAAACCTGCGACCTTCGGAATGACGTTCTATCGCTCTGCCAATCGAGCTACGGAGGTTGTTAAAATGACGAATTTAAGCTTTTCGCTTATTTTAACACTTTATAGTGGACATTCTACTGTTTGTCTGATCTGATCAGTTGTTCACATATTATCTTGTTCAACTCTGAGTATAACTAAATAGAGTGCTACTGCTCTACATTCTGATGTAATTCTATCCGTGGGGAGCCTTTTACGCATCGAGTATATCGTGTGTTATGTGAGTTTAGTGATGTCATGATCAAATATAACTTTAGGGACCGCTTCGATACCTGGACACATCGCTTCTTAGAACTTATATCTTCTTTTTGTGTTTTCAGAAAACCGATCACCCACCTGTTGCGCCAAAACCAGAAATAACTAAGTTAGAGAAGCCAAAAACCAAAGAATTAGATGGATACGTCGGATTTGCGAACTTACCAAACCAAGTCTACAGGAAGGCAGTGAAAAAAGGATTTGAATTCACGTTAATGGTTGTAGGTAAGTGGATGTATCATCATCAAGATTAGGTCAATATACTACAAAATGTTATTCTTTTATTTTCTACTTCGAGCAAAATTTTTAATGTATTGTAACGGGCTGCGACGGAATGAGTCTTAATTTCTTTTTATTCGTTCAATTTGGGTGGAAGGAGATTGATGACTCAGACTTTGAGTATAATTAACTTCATTATATTGATAGTAAAAGTTTTTGCAACTCTGAAGGGGAAGGGAGAACAGCTTCCATTTCAAACACACAAACCATTATTTCTAATGATTGTTGGTTTAAGTTTCCGTAATTACATCATACATACATATAGTCACGCCTCTATCTCTAATGGGGTAGGCAGAGCGTACACGACCTAAACAAAGGTCGTTCCGCCACATCGAAGTTTTGAGGGTTATTTAAGATAGATTTGTAGGTATATTGCTGCAGTGCCAGGTTGTCAGCCCATCGCCTAAAATGCAATATACTGAAACCCTCGGATCCCTTAGCTGGTTTTTACAGCATGCCCGGGAGGAAATGCAGCTGGCACATTCTATGTTTTTCTCTCGTTCCCAGGCCAGCATGGAAGAAAAATTATCCTAAATTTAGAGATGAAGTGTTTTTTTTAAATGACTATCAAATATTATAAATTTTCCTTTACACAGGCGAGACAGGCCTCGGAAAATCAACGTTAATAAACTCGCTGTTCCTGACGGAAGTGTACGACAAGGACAAACATCCGGGCCCTTCATTACGTGTGAAGAAGACAGTCGGCGTGGAAACCAGCGTGGTACTGCTAAAGGAGAACGGCGTCAACCTCACACTGACCATCGTGGACACACCCGGCTTCGGAGACGCTGTCGATAACAGCAATTGGTGAGTGGCCTAAAAAAAAGCAACATAGCATTAGCACTATACCAGAGCTTGGACACTCCTAACTACCATGTCATTTTGGTCACACATCGACAGACGGCATGTGGCACTTGGCATGCGTTTGTGTGCGTGTTATAAGGGTTGACAAATTTTGTTATACCGGTCATAATCATCACTTGATTAATCTGGTTCTTGATTAAACCAACGTTTTAAAAAAGTTCACTGTAACTGAATAGTTAGAATAGATTAGGTCGCATATTTTCTTTGAATTTACTTACCGTCTTTCATCACTTTCACACATATCTTGTGGTAGAAAGACATCCGTACACGGAACAGTACCTAACCATCTTTGGAACACAAAATTATATTATTTCCGTTACACTGGGAAACATGCGCGCGCCATACCCGCTAAGCGTACGCTCAATGTGGCCCACAATCCGGCGCGGAGTGTGACGTATGTCGGACAGGGGAAGGGAGGTGAATGTGCATTAATATATATTTATTATATATAATATTAAGCATTAAATTTTATATATTTATATCTAGTATTTATGCGTTCAAATTTGAGTTGGTAAGTATATTATTTTGTCTATGCCACGTTATATAATCGTTTCAAGTACCTATCTTAGTTTACCTGCAAGCATAATTGTCTCCTCTGAGTTTATCAAAGGTTGACTGGAAGAGATCCCTTAACGGGATAAGTCCGCCTTTGTGCCACTATTGTCTTAATCTTCTTGTATTTTAGTTTTAAGATTTTTAAGGTACAATAAAAAGCTTACATACATACATACTATTATATATTCTCTGACTATACTTGAAAACTGTAAGATGGTAGCTGTGACAGATACAATTTTAAAAGATTTAAGGATCGTATTTTTGAAACGATCTCAAACTTGAGAGCAATATTAAGTATTTGACATGCCAGTTTGTACTGAAATTACAGTTCTGATACGAACTCAAACTCGCTGTCACTCTTGAGAGCTGATTACAAATATGGCCCATAGATACATTTTCTTTTAAATTCTATAGGAATGGATCCTGTCGCAGCTACCTTGCATTCATACAACTTTGCTGATGCGTTATTCTTTTTAAAAATGTGAATAGCCGTAAATATGAAACTTCGCGTATTGTTTTTACGTACGGAATATGACTATTTCTGTGCATATTTGAGAAAATTTATAGTCGGTAGTTTTGCCTTTTAGATTTGATATGATATGAAAAAACAATCAGCATTATATTTATGTGTATCTATTAATGAACCGCTAGTTTATATCTCAATTTCTGGGATTTAGACTGACTCAGACATTTCTCTTCCAGCTGGCAACCGATCATCGACTTCGTAGAGTCGAAGTACGAAGAGTTCCTGAACGCAGAGTCCCGAGTGACGCGACAAGCCGCGCCTCCGGACACGCGCGTACATTGCTGCCTGTACTTCATCGCGCCGTCGGGCCACGGGCTCAAACCCCTCGATGTAGAGTTCATGCAGCGCCTCAGCGACAAGGTCAACATCATCCCGGTCATCGCCAAAGCGGACACTATGACGCCCGAGGAATGCAAGGAGTTCAAGGAACAGGTGCGTTATAGACATTTTAAATCTATTTCTTTTGAAGCATTTAGGATTCTACCGGGTGTAAGGGACAGCGTTCCGCAAACTGAAAGGAGTTGCTCAGTCAGATATACTGAATAATAACTAAACAACTATCAGCAGGAATCTTTCAGGATATGAAAAAAAAATTACCTTCCCATACAAAATTACCACCTCGATTAGACAATTTGGAATTTTTTAATTTTTTCATTTCCTAAAAAAACTTGCTGTTAGATTAAAATTTTGCCGTTCCTTTCTGGTCTCTGATGGAATGAGAACATGACAGGTAACGGTTTTAGTCAAAATTTAGTGTTTTTGTGCGCATACGAATTGCCTCATTATCACACGCATTCCGTCCAAGATTAAAATACGATAAGATAAATAATAACAAGATGTATTTAGAGCGCTTATCAATGACAATGTTGTGAGACATGATGTTGATATTGATGGCCGATGACGAATCGCGGTTATTGTTTTGGGCTTGCGTTCATAATAGGTCAATCAAAAGAATGTCCACTCAAATCACAGGGTTTTTAGTGCAGTTGCATTTGATCGAGCATATTTTGGAGCTTTATATATAACACTGGCGACGGCAATTTTGTGTAGGTTAGGGAATGATACCGATTCTTTTAGGACTCTACTTACTCTTGACAAAATTTTTTGCTGTCCCTATCATGATAGAAAACAACAGGTAAAGATTTGGTCAAGATTTCGTGATTTTTGTGCATACGAATTGCCTCCATCGTACGACTATAACGGCTATGTAATGCCTCTCTCCTTTCCATTCCAGATAATGAAAGAGATAGCACAGCACAAGATCAAGATCTACGACTTCCCGGATAGTACGGGCGAGGAGGGCGACAACGCAGAGGCCACCAAGGCCTTAAGAGGGAGGGTGCCCTTCGCAGTGGTGGGCGCTAATACCGTCATCGAGCAGGACGGACGCAAGATCCGCGGCCGCAAGTACCCCTGGGGTATCGCTGAAGGTATGTACCACCGCTAATAAACTACTGATCATATGGGACATTGATAAAGTAGAGGCCACTAAGGCCTTAAGAGGGAGGGTGCCCTTCGCAGTAGTGGGCGCTAATACCGTCATCGAGCAGGACGGACGCAAGATCCGCGGGCGCAAGTACCCCTGGGGTATCGCTGAAGGTATGTACCACTGCTAAAAACGAGTTATAATGTGGGACATTGACAAGGCAGAGGCCACTAAGGCCTTAAGAGGGAGGGTGCCCTTCGCAGTGGTGGGCGCTAATACCGTCATCGAGCAGGACGGACGCAAGTATCCCTGGGGTATTGCTGAAGGTATGTATCCACCACAAAGGAACATAATATACTACAATTTAATAGCACTACTGTCGGATTTCACTGCCTTGGATTAGGTTGCTCCCCTGCTGTTTACGTCATGCTCTTTACCGTTTCTTTTTTTATGAACTTAGCACAGTTTATAGATAACTGAATAAATATTGTCACTAAGCCGTATTCACAAGTATATTAGCGTTGTTAACAAACTGCGAAATGTCGGCGTCATGTTAGAAGTTTGTAAAAACATACATTTAAATGCAAAGTAGTATAATTATCTATGTATACTACAGCATGATGTTTTTTTTAAGTTACCAATACACAAGATGAGATATACTGGTGATAAAATATCAAACAACTTTCCCTAGAAACATATAGGGGTCGATAAAAGAAAAACAATTTTGACCTGAACCAATAAATTGATCGTCATTTTTGTACATACATACATATAATCACGCCTTTATCCCTAATGGGGTAGGCAGAGCATAAACGACCTAAACAAAGGTCGTCCCGCCACGACTGACAAAGTTTTGTTAAGATAGAATTCTAGGTATATTGCTGTAGTGACAGGTTGTCAGCCCATCGCCTAAATTACAATGTACTGAAACCCTCGGATTCCTACGCTGGATTTTACAGCATGCCCGGGAGGAAATGCAGCTGACACATTCTATGTTTTTCTCTCGCTCCCTATCGAATATCGTGTTATCGATAGTTTGTTGATAGCACAGTCAATGAACTATGCCCCTTTTCTTTTGTTCCGTAGCTGTGCAGTTGGTCAGTGATAAATAACATTAGATAGCTACCAGCTTCCTGTATTTAGACCGCATTATCATCTCCAACAAACTCGGCTATCTATAAATACGTACAGTTGTTTCTATCTCACTTATTTATATGTCAACAGAATATTAGACGAAGCCATACTACAAGCATTTAAAGGCATGGCTTGTGTCTTAGCGCCACTGTGTACAAGACTAGCTCACAGTCCCACGGTTTCACCCGCAGCTTTATGAGTTTAACCGTAGGAAAGAGGTATTTTTCATACATACATATAATCACGCCTTTATCCCTAATGGGGTAGGCAGAGCGCAAACGACCTAAACAAAGGTCGTTCCGCCACGTCTGACAAAGTTTTGAGGGCTATTTAAGATAGATTTGTAGGTATATTGCTGTAGTGACAGGTTGTCAGCCTATCGCCTAAATTATAATATACTGAAACCCTCGGATCCCTTAGCTGGTTTTTACAGCATGCTTGGGAGGAAATACAGCTGGCACATTCTATGTGTTTCTCTTGCTCCCAGGCCAGCATGGAAGCAAATGAAAAGTATTGGTATTGGCAAAGGAATGTATTTTTCCGCGTCAAAAATAAGCCTATGTCCGTCTCCTGAACACTATCTATCGTTCTGCCAAATTCCATTGAAATCCGGACAGCTGTTTAGGCGTGAAAGAGCAACAAACAGACAGACGATACATAGTTACTTTCGCGTTAATAATATTAGTAAGGATAAGGATTCTGTATAGACTATCTATAGAGCACGCTATTGCAATATTATTGTCCAGATCTTTGACCTGCGCTCAACGAATCAGTGTCATAACCTAAGCTAATAGCGGTTACGATTACACGTAATTTACAAACCCAGGATGTGTCCATTGAACTGTCGACCTTAGTCCATTTAGACCCCCCACGTGGGAAGTGATTATAACCCACGCCCGGTCTGACCCTAGTTACGGAATGAGGAGTAATTGCAATTAATGCAGATTAGGGCTTCAAGTGTCAAGGTGCTTAACGACGTAGTTTCTGCTATAAGGAGTTGTGATGATCTATTTCTTCAGGCCAGAGGCCAAGGGTCGGATGTTATTATCCTACCCTGGCCTTTTCTTAATTTTTCAAGTACAATTTTTGTAATGTCGGTCGCGCTATTTATAATACTAGTTCTATGTTTTCAATATTACTTTCCAGTAACCGAAAAATTTCAAAATTTGTTATAAAAATATTGAACAAAACCAAATGTCGGATTTTAAAAGGCTATGGATCAGAGCCTTTCGGCTGTAAATTTATGTTATGAGTAAGGGTACCTGTGCCAGCAACCTAAGGCTCGTATTTATAAAGCGATAACAATATTGACAATGAGTCTGAGTTCGTATCAGAAATGTCATTTCAGTACAAAATCACCTGTCAAATCCATACTTAATTTTGCTCTCAATCTTGAGTTCGCTTTATAAATACGAACCTTAGTATCTTTCGCCTACCATTCTAGATTGTCCATTTATCGATCCATTTCTCACCACCGCCCAAAGTTTATAAACAGATTAGTGAATGTAAAACAATGATGAGTTAATGATTTATTTGTATACAAGTGATATAATATTTATTCGAGAGAGTGTTTATTGTGAAGAATGTCCAGTACAGGGGCCTAACATGCATAATACTGACAATGACAATTCGTAGTTCATTCCGTAGTTGATATGCCAACATGATACAAGAAAGGAAACAGCTGCGCAATGTATTTCGAATTGTCATTGTCGGTTTTATTAAACGGGCCTCTGGTACTGCTTCCGTGGTATTGATCTATTGTAGAAAGTTCAGGGAAAGATGAGATAGAGTATAAAACACGCTGTGTCGACACAGCGTTTTATCACGTGATAAACAATAATGAACGACTACACTTATAGCTGCGAAAAAATATGATTTTATGTCCGTAAAACAGAGTTAACAAATAAGCAATTGTATTAATTATGAAAAACAATTTGAATGCACGAACAATAAAAACATGATGTTATTTTGTTTGTCTATTGGTAAACGACGTTACTAGGGTTCAACAAAATTAAGTCATATTTTGATGGGAAGGTCGTTTTTCAGTCCTTGTTGGCAACATGACTTTTTTACGTAATGAAATTAGTATATTCTTATAGTAATAAAATAACAGGCAAAATGAGAGGAAATTGGCTTGCCTGGCAATGACGAAGAAGGAATGAAGATGATACTCTTATGGTATTATTATTTAACAGTTTATTGCATACATGATCATAAAGAGGACACAAACATAAAAACAATAGCACAACAGGTACAGCTTATCTCTAAAAAGAAATCTCTTCCAGCTGACCTACAGTAGTGAGAGTGTATAAGTGAGGCAGATAAGGCGGTATTCATTCTATCTCTACAAAAATATCGTGTCCATTTCCAGTGGAGAACCTCGAGCACTGCGACTTCATAGCGCTGCGGAACATGGTGATCCGCACGCACCTGCAGGACCTCAAGGACGTCACCAGCTCCGTGCACTACGAGAACTACCGCTGCCGCAAGCTCGCCGGCCTCTCGCACGACGGCAAGCCGCACAGGATCAACTCCAACAAGTATGTATACCGTCTTTCTGTACAATTTGACAATCGTGCCCGACATGTTTTGCGGTTGTACTCTGTGAAATTTTGGATGGTAGCTGCGATAGATGCCCTTCCTAAGGAAAAAAAAAAGAAAATGGAATTCTTATTAGCGAATGGATTGGGGCGAATGACCCCATTTGTTCTGGTGTCAGAGTTTTCAAACCGCCTAGTAGCACAGCTAATAGGCCTCTGACATGGTTTGAGTAACGACCACTATCAAAGACAGCGACAGGGACCGACGGCTTAACGTGCTCTCCGAAGCACAGAATCTTTTTCTTTTCGGACAATCAGGTGATTCAGCCTACAATGTCCTAACCAAACTGGGAAAAAAAAATGGAATTGCATCTGTCACAGCTACCATTTTACAGTTTTTGAAGTATAATAAATTGCCTTTTCTTTTCTTTTTGGCAGAAGTTCAAATTTCGAGACAGCAAATCATACTTTATAAGTTTGGAGACTTTCGCGGTTGTTTATTAGAAAAAAGATTATTATTTTGAACGGGATTACTACCACGATTATATTGATTGTTAATCTGTCTGCTCGTGAAAATGTCGCATGAAAATACGATGAAATATCGAGGTGACAATAAATATAATCGTGGTAGTAATGCCGTTCAAAATAATAAACTTATTGTAAATCACACTTGGTCACATATGTTTTGCTATTTCGAATTGCTTTAAAATTGTAAAGATAAAGCAATTTATGGGCCGCAAGACGAATTGGGTATAGACAGTTGTACCGCACAGTTATGTTGAGTAGTCTCACGGATTGTGTTCTCGAGTTTACCATTCTGGTTTGACATGCGTATTCTGTTTTCATTTTTACTTCTCCTTTAATCGAATTTGTTTGCGACGAACGACCGTAATATTAATACCTATACATGCTAAAATCTCATTTAATTTGACTGATTTTGCTTATAACGTTTTATTAGGTTATAATGCACGTTTTTTTGTTTATCTCAACTACATATTACGCCAAAATTTACTTATTTTTTTAATTATATAACTCTTCTCAGTATCTCTTGAAGTTGGATATCGTTATCGTTGGATAAGAACATAGATTGAATGTTGAACCAGAATGTATTTGAAGTTGTAAACTCTTCGAAAGATGTCATGATTCCTTTTTAATGTTAATATTTTTTTATTAAAAATATTTCATATCGTTGTAATTTTCCCGAATCATAATTAAGAAATCAAAGTAGGCATGGGTAGACTTAACAACCTAAATAGACAGGGTTGGCCAAATTAACTCTATGAATGTGCTAAGTACTGCTAAGTTTGATAGTAACGTACTGTTGTCACCGCATTTTAGGTGACCAGACTTCTAACAAACCTTTGCAATAATTAACATGATATATAACAATTTTCTTACAATAATAACTAACTGATTATGTACTTGTGTAGTACTTTCATTGCTGCATGTCTGGTCACCTTTAACTGTGCCACTTTCTCTCCCTGTCATTGCAGAGCTAACATTCGTTGTCGATGCGTTAAGCTGTGACTCCTGCTCTCAAATATTACACGAAACGTACCCCCGCGGGGCAGGTAGGGAAAGGGAAATGTTTGTGAAACCCTTCCCGTCTCTGCTCCGCGTGGGTATGTTTCAAGTTTTCTTTGAGCGCTGGAGTCACGGCTTTAGATCTATACATAGTTGCGTATGGCGTATTTTACATTCAATGTTCTGTGCTTGGGCATGCAGAAATGGAATACTCTTCGTTTAACTTTTAATTATTCTATATCAATATGGATCACTTAAAAAGTTATATCAATTATTTTTTAAATGGTTCATGTTTCAATGTCATTAATCATAATAACTTGCAGTTCATTGGCTTCTACAGTGGCCTTAATAACAATTGGTGCACCTTTCAGTGTGTGTTGCGTGTGTTTCACTGTATCTGCACACATTTCATTATTTTTTGTATAATCATCGTTTTATCAGTCGATCGTTTCAAAGTAATTTAAATATAGATACTTAAAAATAAACCTGAAATGTTGGCGCCAAAGTGAATAAAGCCACTGTCGATTCTGAGAGGGCGAACACAGCCAATGTTGTACAGTCGACAAGTTTTGCTCCGTCCATATTTAACCCAAACTTGATCACTAGAGAAATTAATAAATTAATTAAATAGACCTTTTTCCTTTCTGTATAATCTATAAATTCTACAAGCTACATGAAATTTGTAGATATTTAAAACAGACTAACAACAACAGTTTAATGAAGATTTTATATAAAAAAAAAGAAACAAATATCCCATAACTAAAATATTTCAAAATTATTTCTTGTTTGACATTACAATACTAAACAAACATCTCTTATATTATAATATTTTCGGTGATCGAATTTCCGTTACGTATCGACGGAGCGGAACCAACTTCGATAGTACCTAACCGTGGTTGTGTTGGTTGGTTCAGTTTGTGCCCGCAAGGACTGATGAACAGTTTCATGACCGTGTGGTAAGTCCCGTCACCAGACGTGTATTGTCTAACACCATTAATAGCACTCATCACCATCCCTAACTTACCCACTCTCAACCCCGTAGCATGTCGCCGCGTCGAATATATTATATCGCATCTATACATAGAGGAATTATGTATTCACTGGAGATGGCATCCTGAACTAAATTATTCACGCATGAGTTGAAGCTGATCAGTCAGTCACTTACCAACGCTCAATTCGATTGATTGATTGAATAATTTCGAAAAAATAATTGTTACACAATTATACAGAAAAAAACATATAAACGAGGCATAACATCGGTAAATTAACAAGATAGCCACTAATATTAATCAAATTTATTTTTCGAAGATTTTATTATATAGCTCCCGAGGTCCCACTATTTTGGTAAATGACAATCATAGATTAAAAAGTTGGAAAACACAACTGACAAATGTCACATCTCCGCGGGTACATTTTATAATTGTCATGTCGTCTCCATATATTTAACTGGATGTATCTATCTGTCAAACTCCCATACAATTTGACAAATAGACGTGATAAAATGGCTATCGCGGCAGCATGCTACTGGGACTGTATCTGGATATTTTACACAGTTAATTGTAAGTGCTTTGTTGGAATTTTATTATTGCGGAAATATAATTTTTCTATAAGTACAAAAAATAATAGAGCTAGCTTTCAACCCCGCATTACCTTCCTGGTTTATGGAGGTTTACCGCGGAAATAAGATACTTTATATACGTTTTACCTCGAGTAAAGCTGCGGAAGGGAAAGCAAGTTTTTTGTATTGTGTGAAAATCATAGGTGAAATATCGTAAATAAAAAAATAAAGTTAAATATATTAAAATTAAAAAAATATTGTGGAAATATTTAGAGTAGTTCATTTATTCAAGTATCAAACATCTCTCGAGTAGAATGAGAACACTGTTCTTATTCACATATTAAAAAGGTGCAACTTCCATCAGACTACTAATGGGTAGGTAGGTAGTCTGTAATATCAGGATTTTTTAAATCTGATCACAATGTCAAGTAAACCATCATAACAAGATGCAGATTTCACATTTTTGAATTGCTTAGAACGTAAACCATGCATCAGTCAACGAAACTAGACTTTAAAACAGTAAGATTACTTTTCAGGGAGTGAAAAAAAAAAGCTTTTCCATACAAATTGTCTGATCGAGGTTGTCATTTTGTATGGGAAGGAATTTTGTAGTTTTACTGGTGAAAGTTGGTCAGTTTCGTTTTGTTTGATCGAGGTTGTCGTTTTGTATGGGAAGGAATTTTGTAGTTTTACTGGTGTAAGTTGTTCAGTTTCGTTAACTGAGCAACCCCTATCAGTTTGCGGGTCCTGCTGTCGCTTACACCAGGTATATTACGTATGTCTATATCCATAGAAACAACTTATGTAGTGCTGCGTATATTCGTAAAATACTGCGAAGAATACACAATTGCATGTTTTACTCAGAATAGATTGAATGTAGAACAGATTGTTTTTATTTCGTTCCCATGCGAACGTAACGTTTTACATGAAATATTTTCATTTGTTTTTATAATATTCAACTTGTTATGTATGGTTCCCAAGCATTTACATTAGTGTAAAATTTCCAGGTAATTTTTGTCGTCTGTCATCATTGCACGAAATGTTGTAATTATATTCAAATAGTTTGATGAATGAACTTAAAAATATTATGTTCTATGTACCGTTCAGTGTATCGTTTATGAACAAGTAGCACCCTATTTGTAACACGCTTTTATTATTTTGCTTATATGTATAACTTATAACTTTAATAACTGTATAAAATTATAGTTTGCATCCGTGGTTTGCATGTAAAATGTAATAATTTTATTCGATGTTTCGTTTTTGATGTAGGATTATTGTCTTTCTCGATGTTAATTTTGATGTATTGAGTAGTTATCTACATCTGAAGAATTCTTATTTTTACACATTTGTCATTTATTTCCAGGAATCCTCTGGCTCAAATGGAAGAGGAAAAGAGAGAACACGACCTGAAAATGAAGAAGATGGAAAGCGAAATGGAACAGGTTGGTAGTCTTGCACAATCACCATTAATTTTATTGCTTATAAATTCCGACCACAGGGTTATATAGACTGATCATGATAAGCCCGCTTGTAATGCGGGTAAATACATGGTTACTTACTCACTTGAGCATGTTCACCACTCTTCAGTTCTTACACATGACTTACCTTACCGTTTTTTCGCACGCAGGTGTTCGAAATGAAAGTCCGTGAGAAGCGTGCCAAGCTGAAGGAATCTGAAGCAGAGATGGCGCGACGACACGAGGCCACGCGGCGCACGCTAGAGGCGCAGGCGCGGGAACTGGAGGACAGACAGAGGGCGCTAGCGACCGAGAGGGCCGCCTGGGAGCGCGAGACCGGCTTGTCCCTCGACGAGCTGCGCCGGCGCTCGCTCGAGGCCAACAGCAGGGAGTGAGTATGGAACCAGATCCGCAGCCGGTGTAGAGGACAGACAGAGGGCGCTAGCGACCGAGAGGGCCGCCTGGGAGCGCGAGACCGGCTTGTCCCTCGACGAGCTGCGCCGGCGCTCGTTCGAGGCCAACAGCAGGGAGTGAGTATGGAACCAGATCCGCAGCCGGTGTAGAGGACAGACAGAGGGCGCTAGCGACCGAGAGGGCCGCCTGGGAGCGCGAGACCGGCTTGTCCCTTGACGAGCTGCGCCGGCGCTCGCTCGAGGCCAACAGCAGGGAGTGAGTATGCAACCAGATCCGCAGCCGGTGTAAAGGACAGACAGAGGGCGCTAGCGACCGAGAGGGCCGCCTGGGAGCGCGAGACCGGCTTGTCCCTCGACGAGCTGCGCCGGCGCTCGCTCGAGGCCAACAGCAGGGAGTGAGTATGGAACCAGATCCGCAGCCGGTGTAGAGGACAGACAGAGGGCGCTAGCGGCCGAGAGGGCCGCCTGGGAGCGCGAGACCGGCTTGTCCCTTGACGAGCTGCGCCGGCGCTCGCTCGAGGCCAACAGCAGGGAGTGAGTATGCAACCAGATCCGCAGCCGGTGTAAAGGACAGACAGAGGGCGCTAGCGACCGAGAGGGCCGCCTGGGAGCGCGAGACCGGCTTGTCCCTCGACGAGCTGCGCCGGCGCTCGCTCGAGGCCAACAGCAGGGAGTGAGTATGGAACCAGATCCGCAGCCGGTGTAGAGGACAGACAGAGGGCGCTAGCGACCGAGAGGGCCGCCTGGGAGCGCGAGACCGGCTTGTCCCTCGACGAGCTGCGCCGGCGCTCGCTCGAGGCCAACAGCAGGGAGTGAGTATGCAACCAGATCCGCAGCCGGTGTAAAGGACAGACAGAGGGCGCTAGCGGCCGAGAGGGCCGCCTGGGAGCGCGAGACCGGCTTGTCCCTTGACGAGCTGCGCCGGCGCTCGCTCGAGGCCAACAGCAGGGAGTGAGTATGCAACCAGATCCGCAGCCGGTGTAAAGGACAGACAGAGGGCGCTAGCGACCGAGAGGGCCGCCTGGGAGCGCGAGACCGGCTTGTCCCTCGACGAGCTGCGCCGGCGCTCGCTCGAGGCCAACAGCAGGGAGTGAGTATGGAACCAGATCCGCAGCCGGTGTAGAGGACAGACAGAGGGCGCTAGCGACCGAGAGGGCCGCCTGGGAGCGCGAGACCGGCTTGTCCCTCGACGAGCTGCGCCGGCGCTCGCTCGAGGCCAACAGCAGGGAGTGAGTATGCAACCAGATCCGCAGCCGGTGTAAAGGACAGACAGAGGGCGCTAGCGACCGAGAGGGCCGCCTGGGAGCGCGAGACCGGCTTGTCCCTCGACGAGCTGCGCCGGCGCTCGCTCGAGGCCAACAGCAGGGAGTGAGTATGGAACCAGATCCGCAGCCGGTGTAGAGGACAGACAGAGGGCGCTAGCGACCGAGAGGGCCGCCTGGGAGCGCGAGACCGGCTTGTCCCTCGACGAGCTGCGCCGGCGCTCGCTCGAGGCCAACAGCAGGGAGTGAGTATGGAACCAGATCCGCAGCCGGTGTAGAGGACAGACAGAGGGCGCTAGCGACCGAGAGGGCCGCCTGGGAGCGCGAGACCGGCTTGTCCCTCGACGAGCTGCGCCGGCGCTCGCTCGAGGCCAACAGCAGGGAGTGAGTATGGAACCAGATCCGCAGCCGGTGTAGAGGACAGACAGAGGGCGCTAGCGACCGAGAGGGCCGCCTGGGAGCGCGAGACCGGCTTGTCCCTCGACGAGCTGCGCCGGCGCTCGCTCGAGGCCAACAGCAGGGAGTGAGTATGGAACCAGATCCGCAGCCGGTGTAGAGGACAGACAGAGGGCGCTAGCGACCGAGAGGGCCGCCTGGGAGCGCGAGACCGGCTTATTGTTCTTTACCCTTTCGCAAAATGTCCCTTTCGCATAATGTCCAGATTTAGTAAGTATAAATAGTGGGCCCACTAAAAAGAGATTTCGCGAAAGGGACCTAACGAGAACGGAACATTTTGCTACCAAGGGACGTTCTGCGATGATACCATAGCCTTATTTTACTTACTCTTCTAGACGTCTTCTTTTCCTATTTGATTGAACAGCTTATTTACTTATCTTGTTTTGTTTTAGGACCGTCGACGGCAAAGAGAAGAAGGATAAGAAAAAGAAAGGTTTGTTCTAAGTTGGCGTTATATCGCGTAGGCCTCGCACCCACCGTTACTCACGTGACTAACCCCGCGACCGACCGACTGTCGCGCGACTGTCGCACGACTCACGCACGGCTGTCGCGCGACTGTAGTAAGGCTACATAGCGATTACGAAATGTAATGTCTTTATAACGTTTGATTACATATTTCGATTCGATTTTATCCGATTTTACTCACGTTTTCGTGTTGTGGCCATTTATGTTGTACTGGCGTTGTTTTGTATGTTTCTTCGGCAGAAATGTAATGGCGGCGTGGCAAATTTCTTGTTATTAAACTTTGTGAACTCGTGTTTGGAAATGTCTGTATTCTGTTCAATATGAACCACCCTTGTGTGATCTCACAAATGTTTCCAAGCAATTTTCGCATACAAATAACACTAACAGTTGTTGACAAGCACTAAACCTAGTCTATATTTTTTAAACTGTACATATCGTACTAAAACAAAATTCGTTTGAGAAATGAGTTATGCGATGTATTGGTTTCCCAAAACAAACTAAACTAATGAGATTTCTTGAGATGTGTTATGATTCGTGTATACAGTGCCATTTCTGTGTTGTGATGAGTGTAACGCTATTGTCACGTACCAAAACTAAAAAATATTGTGTTCGTAATGGACTTACATTCTAGTAACTTTAGGCTGTGTTCAGAAATAGTACCTACTTTGAAATTTATAATGAGAACAGTTGTCTTGATCTTATTAAAACAATTGTGAGACTTGAATACCCTTTTAGGGTAGATATAGCGTCAAAGTGATTAAAGTAAACGTGACATTTTATTACAATAGTTTTTTTTCTGTGCGTAGCCTAAATGTTGCTTGGTTATAATTATAACGAAGTTTTATCTTCACTCACTTTGCAACTGTACTTTTTACTAATTACATTCGTTTGAAATTGTATGTGTATGCAATTGATTATTTGTGATTTAACCTCTTAGGCGGAGGCCCTTACCACAGTAGAAGATGGAACAGTAAAACGTTTTCATACAAGTGATTATTCGATGGACATATACAGAACCACGTTCTACTTTAACACGTTCTCTGCCAACTACGAATATACTAGTAGTGCGTGATCTAGCACTCTGTGCCAACTACAGAGTACAAAATACTCGTTTTTTAGATGCTTTATCTCAATCCAATCCTTATTGTGTTTTAAACGTTGGCAGTTAAAGGCGGATAGGGGCAGATTCTCAGCTACGAACATGGTTTTCGAAACATCAAGCAAACTGCATTAGCAAACTGGTGTTCCTGTATAAAATCGGTTTCAATCACTCGTATAAAGATGTTGTACTGGTTTTTGCTCCTATTGTGGTCCTACTTTACCCTTTATGTTGTAAATATATATAACGTTTAGTAAGTAGACGTAGTACATATTCGTCAAATCAGACTTAACTTTTGACTATCTTTTTATTTAATGAATTAATTTAATATTATATATGCAGACACTGGATTTTTGAAGATGCAATAAGAATATTTTATGTGGTTTCAGATTGGTCTTTTAAAAGTGTTGCAACCGGAATAGTTCTATAATGTTGAAGCCTGAGTAAATATGGAGTAAATATGCCGCACTGAGTGTGTTCTAGGGGTCTATGTAGTAGCATAATTTGAACAACGATATTTAAAGACTACATACGTATGCTGTGTATTTGTATTATTACGATATCATTCACTTGTCTCATAACTTGTGTTATGGCTCTGAATTTAAATGTACTGGACTTTGGAGATTACTTTTTATACGTATTTATTTATAAGATTATTTCCATGACAAAGCATTTATTATTATTATAAGTGAGGCCTAGTTTTCTACTTATGTGTTAATGAAGGCATTTGTAATTTTCTATACTTGTTTAAATTGATACTTTTGAAAGTAAACGAAATAATATTAGCTGGTGACGGGAAGCACAAAATACTGACCGCTTATTAATCGACATTTTCGTCCACAGAGATGCCAAATAGCTTGTAATACTAATAATGGTCTGCTTTATTGACGAAGAATGGCTCAGGTTATCGTATTTTACCATATTATGATTCAGTGCTGAGATCTTTATAGTATTTATGATTATAAACGGCGACGTAATTTTATTCAGCTCAAGCTCAAATCATTGTAAAATTATAACATAGGCACTTAAATCTTTACTGATAAATATAGCATAATGGACGTTACAATCGCTAGAATCGTGTGGTATTTATTTGTTATATTTATAAGTAGAGCATCTTAGCTATTCGAAGGTTTGCATTAGATACACCATTCTAAATTTAAAATGAATTTAGATAAGAAATATTTTTTACTTCTATATTATTAAAATTTATTAATACGATTTCGGCTTAATCGGTGCATTCGAATACCTGACTATGAAGGTGTGGAGTGTGTAATCGGTATATGCGCTTAGTGATATTAAAATATGCTCATAGTTCAGTTGTGAGATAGATCTAGCCTTAGCTAGGTGTTAGTCTTTCCTCGTAATAATGTTAATGGACAGAGATTCGGCTCGCGAAGGTTACAAACAAACAAGGAAACAGCACACTGTTTGGTCAAGTTGTAATTTGTACTTTTATTTTAATAATTCTCGGATTAGCAACACCCTACTAAATTTCAAAGTTTTTATCTTATATCATACTCATAGTTTACTTTCATGTTTATATTATTATCGATTTTATCTATTCTATAATGTACTTGTAATTGCTTGATAATTCGCGTTTCTGTACATATTTCGTTAGTGGTTACAGTCTACGATACGAGTTATTATATTATTTACAAGGGCTATATTATATACTTGTCTTGCATAATCTTTCATTTAATCAATATGCCATGGTTAAAATTGTATTATTTCCTACTCTCAGTATTGACTTCCGCATTAGTTAAGGACTTAGCTAGTAAGACTATGCTTAATTTTGTATTTTGTGTAGGGTCGTGGCCCACTTTACCATACTGATCATTTGCTTAGTCATTACGAAGGATGTGATGTGTGTTGGAGCAATCAAGTGCAGACGATGTAATATATTGTACCTTTGAATAAATATAAATAAATACGTAATATATAGGCATCACTTGTTTTCTTTATCAACAGTTTCCTAAGTCAGTTCCACACAGGGATTGTAGGGTAATTTAAAAATAAAATGCAATAATATTTTTCATACGAATTCTTTTATTTGGTGATGTATTAGATCACATACACAGTGTTATACATTCGTCGACCACATCAAAACACAATCGATAAATTCACGAACAACCTCAAAATATTCTGTTATGTAAACAACATGACTACATCTAGTAATAATTATATTCTTTGGCAGCACTATGGAAAATATACTTCTAGTTTCTTCAATGAAAATGCAACTTCAAATATAACAATCACAACAGTTTCTCGACAATACAATCTTTATACACTTAATAAAGTAGTAATCTTAAATTGATTTTAAAATATTCGACGATACGTGATTTAACTAAGAAATCGTCTTTAAATTAACATTCTATCAAAAGTAATTTTATTTACAATATTAATTTTACCGGGGTTTTACTCCTTCAGGGTTACATTCATTTATATTTTTAAATACATATAAGAGAACAATAAAAATATATCCATAAGTATAGGTACTTTGCACCTCAGATTAGCAAGTTTGTTTTAGGCTACGTATCTACTTCATAATTTGGTTCATTTGTGTCCACCATGAGAATCACCCAAAACATTACACTCGAATAACTTGGCATTCTATTACTATTTCGTAAATTATGATTTAATATTCTTGGGAAGCTCTTCTTTACTTAAGTATTCCGACTAGAACCTTGGTAACCGAGGATTTTAACACTATAACAGCAACCAAATATGAAAACGTTGGAAATACCTTTCAGACACAACGGAAAGTTTTATTATTTTGTATCTATGAATACCTCAAAATGGCTATGTAGTTATTATATAATAATGTTACATTTGTTAATCTGCTTTTGGTATTCCGAACAAAATAAAAATAAATAAGTACCTAAATATATCGCGTCCACATCCTTACACTTCGAACCCATCTCGAATCTCGAACCAAGCCTTGTCTATGACTATATTAAATATAACTATTTAGTAATGATTACTATGTATTATTTGGTGTTCTTGTCGTGTCCCTCTAAAGTTACCTACTATAAAACTTTGAAAATAAAGGACGTTGTACTAAACCTCAATAAGTATCTTGTAATATCACAAATTACTGTGTATCTCTAACTACTATTACTAACCAATTATGATATCTTTGAAGTGATGATGGAAGTCACTCTTTGTTTGACCTGGGCCTTACTTTAGTAGGGTGATTGGTATGCATTGGGTGCAATGGGGCTGTATTGGCATATATGCATGCAATTTGCAATGCAGTAGGCAATAGTGAGGTACTATTATTGAGGCACAATGGCTGCTATTGTTTAATGACTTATTCCCATGGTACTTCTAATTAGAGTGCTTCGTTCCATAAGTAATAAATCACCTCTTAGTATTGCTATTTTCACGACTTTTCAACCGCTGAAAGATCACGTTGGGATCAGTTGAAATACCAAAAATCCTCGTACGTAGATATTTTAGGGAATTTATATGAGTACTTTCTGATTAATTATATTTCACTACCCCTTTCCGATTCGACGTGATCTTCAGCTTATCCTATCTGCGGTATTAGTGTTTGTTACTATTTACATCTTATTTCGAATCTTACTTAATTATAAGCTTGGTTTGGCACTGTTAATGAAGTAGTCTGAAATCTTGTTCGAATGCTTGTGTTATTAAAATATCAATCTACTATGTGAGTAATTGGACCGATTTCTTTTTAACTGAATTCAAGAGTTTGTTCACTACATTTCTACATATAACATAAGAAAAACACTCAGATTTTGAAAATGTAGAATTCGTAAATTGTTATACCTAAAATTGTTAGTAATTTATCATAAGAATTTTTGAACAATAATGTTATTAGTTATTGGCCGATCAAGTATCTAGGGTACTTAAGCAGTCGGCCAAGTTCGAGTGAAACCTGAGAAAGTTAGTGAGAAAATTCGAATAAAGAGTAGCCAAGCTCTAGGATATCAGAATAGTAAATTGTGACGACGGTGTTAGTAAGAGGAAATAGTAAGGAGACACTGAAGTTCTAGCGTTCACTTATCCTTACAAAGGCTAGCTGGCATTGGCTTTACGAGGCAACCCTCGTTGAATTAAGTGAAAATCTTATTAAAACTTATATGGTACATAACAGTTAAGCAGTTTAATCTAATCATTGAATCTAAAACATTAACTGGCCACAAGTTCGATTCACAACTCTTCATTATAAAGCTTAATCAAGCTCTTTACATTAGTCATAAAATGTTAACGAGTAACTAGCCTAGATTTCATTAAATGAATTGAAAAACTTCCTTATCCCTTAGCGACCTAGATTACAGTAAAATAAGAAGGCAATAAATAATTTAAGAGTAAAGTTAAACATTATAGTGAATAGTTCAACAATCTTATTATAAATAGAAAACGAAAGCCAACGTTGTTAAGTAGACTCGAAGAATAAATGCTTAAATAGAAACAAGCGAAGTGTTGTAAAGACCTTCGAGAGATATACCTCGAGATGGCACAGACCGACGCGCGCGCAAGGGGCATGAGGGCAGCCGCAAGCTGCAAGCTATTCACACTGCAGCGCGATGCAGTAATTGACAAACAATGATATTCATATAACATCCACAGAGTCGCTTCTATAACAGTCGCACATAAAAATAGCTCGCACTAAATTGTATTACAATAGGCCGATACGTGTGCAAAAACAACGAGTGTTTCATTGGCCCTAATGAACTGTACAGGAAACGAGTTTCTAAACCGTCTGTGATCTAACTTTAGTCGGGTTATTGCTCGTAGCACCTACCAAAGGAAACACCGATACTAACTGATACTAACTACACAAATATAAAGTTCAGCTCAATCGTTCTAACGCTTAGGCACGATCGACTGTTAACTATTAATTAACAACACTTAAACACTAAATAACGACTTAGTCGTTTCTGTCTGCAGTAGCAACGATTAACCTACGAGTTTGATATGTTCATTATTGCTGTAACCGATTAGCGTTAACATTGAATATGACGTTGCGGATATGATCTATGGTCATGCCGACGATATGCGAGTAAACAGTACAGGGCAGCAGCGCGCGCATGCAAGTGAGCGGCAACAGGGATGCGCGTGCGCCGGTCCGTGATCGGCTGACCAGCGGGCGGTCTCTACAACACCTCCGTTTCCAGGCGACGTAGGGGCTGCTCCTGCAGCCACCAGAGTCAAGTTCCCTCATCTTAACGTTAAACATCCTCCCGTCGGAAAGATGAAGTACGACATCCATGACGATAATACACACATGCAACACACATCTATTTGTTCCGTTTCACAATCATGCAATGTCAGATGCCACGCAGGCTGAACTCAATTTTAATGTAAATATCATAACCGTATTCTAGCGTATTATTTACACGAAATCGTTGAAAGAGAAACGACTAATAATGCGATAACATCGAATGCAAGAGTAACAGTGTGTCGTTCTGAAGTAAATGTGGTGAACAGAGCATGTCCCCAAACGAAAAATAATGCAAAATAAAAATATAGGAAGCTAAACGTGCAGAAAGTAACAAGTGTGCAGCAGGACCACAGGTAGTGCATAGAGCGCAATTGAAGAAGACAGAAGATAATAGATCAGGGTGGAACAATGACTAAGGAAGATATAGCAGGTCAGATATAATACACAGACAGTATAGGTAAGTACATAATATTAGGTATAGGTTTATAGAAGTAGGTTTACATATAATTTACAGGTACTATGAGAGGGAAACTTAAAAAAATAGGCTCATCTGTGTTTTTGTTTACGTATTTTATGTAACAATGTGTAAACATCACGAAAGTGTAACAAGTTAATTATTGTACGATTTCACTCTTCTTATAATTTATTGATCACAAATTAGTTTAGCCGAGGCAAAATTCGTAACATGTCTGCAACAATTGCCTGAATCTCTTAATGAATATACCTACTCTACAGTAGAGATACTACAGAAGTCTCAGCGAGAGAGTTACACGTGGTTTTTAACAATAAAAGGCGTAGTATTAATTAAGTCGATTAGGTAATACTTAATTAGATTTAGTTTAGATCCACAGCCAGTGTGCGTGCGCAGTCGCGCCTGCTTGCGATCTCTACCAGCGGGCGTGTGGAGCCCGCTCTACCACGGCTTGTGTGTCGCAAGTGCCCTCCGAACTTATTCTGTATATCGTACTCTCCATCTTATTACTACTTATTATTGCTGCAACCCGCTTAACACCGGCAGCCATCATAGAATCGTGACTGCGGGATATTATTCAGGTTGGGAGCATACAACCGGGTACGGCATCACACCTATCAGGGTCCACAATGAATATAAACATCAGACTAACACAGAAATACTGCCGTGTCGCACGCTCTGCTATGGCGAGGTTTTTGTGAGAATCTGGTGTTTATGTCATACTGTGTGCAGTGAACACTGATTTGTGTGGTCCCCAGGATAAGCGCCGGAATGGAGACGCATGGCTTTTAGTAGATTTGATTTACACTATGGATATGTTGCTGATATTTTCTCATTTTTCTGAGATAGTAGGTATTTAAATCTTTTTCCATAATAATTTAAATGTTTTGGCTTTAATTACCAGTAGTAAATTAAAAAAATATATTTGTTACTTGGAGACTTTAAAATGGTTTTTGTTAAAAGTTTGATATTATTTTAGATTTAAAACATTGAAAATCGGAGTTATCTACTTACAGCCATGCGTCTATCAGGCCGTAACTCGTCCTCCCGGCACCAGGCGACGTGTTGTTTTAAAGAGACGTTTAATCCTTTAAAACAAGAGGAAGCTGACCCTGGTCCGGCGCGCGTCACCCTTGCCGCGCCGGCCCATGCCGTACTGTCACATGGCTGTATCGGAGGAGCTCCCCCCTGGCTTCGCGTCGCCGCCCACCCCGGCGCCGCCGTCCTCGTCCCGCGTCCGCGGGCCGCCGCTCCCCGTGCCGCCCGCCGACAAACCAGTGAAGTCCAATTTGTACTGCATCATACAAAAAACGTTACTATCCGCATTCAAATACTGCCGTACCCGCGCTCCGTGCTCGCCAACAGTTGCAAGTCTTCAAAACATGCTCCATTACTTTTCATACAACTTTGAAAATGAATTCACTTATCGTTGCCGAACACGGGCGCGGAGGAGTCTACGCGATCGCTACGCAGGTACCCATCGAGATGAAGAAACACCATGCACGCGAACCAATTGAAATTTTTGAAGCATTCTTTTTGAATGAATGAATGTCGAATTTGATAAAATTTTGATCGAATTCAAGGTTAGTATAATTTCGATTGAATTAAGTTAAGGGGCACATTAGTAGGTGGGTTAAGGGTAGGTTGTCTCTAGCAAATTCACTCAAAACTTTAAAAAAATGTTAAGTTACCACACATATGCTAGACTAAACATTTTAACTGCAACATTACATCAACATACAAATTAGCTATGTAGTACACCATCAATCAACTCTACACTAAATGTCAGTATAACCACGTTAGTGTTGTTTAGTTGCACTGTACAAACACCAGTCGTCAGAACCACGACGACGCGATCACAAGTTATACCTACATCAACCATTCAGTACACTATTTTCACTCTTAAATGTGGATGCTTTGCGTAAATTTGGCTTCCAATGCATGGGTACTCTCTCGGGCATACACAGGGAAAACTGAAATAACCAAACCAAAAAAACGAACTAAAGAAAACACGCGACAAAACAAAATTCGTAACGAAAATTAAAACAATGTAACTGTCGTCAGTTGTCAAGTCGGGCACAAAAACTGAGGAAACTGGGTTAATTCTCTAAGTACTTATTTAATGGCTTTAGCGAGTGCCCATTGATTTACATAACATTTTAGCCAAATGAAAAAGTTGTTCCTCGTTAGCGATCGTATTAATGGAGGTGATGTAAACATCTTGTATGGATATTTTGGCGTATGGGCATGATTACACAGAACATGCTTGGTCCACTACATACACATAGACACACAGGAATACATGATCGGGCGGGATACGTCATGATAATGCAAGAGAGAGACAGACCGAGTCGTCCCCTGTTATCGTTGAGGATTTGTTTATCGCTTTGTCCAGCGGTATAAGACCCTGGAGTGGAGGGAAAAATAAATATAAAACGAATAACTTATACTGTAAATTTAAATCAAACGGGATCTTAAATTTCAAATGTTTCTAATGCTATTTTCGAACTAGTTTCTAATGAACTAAAAGATTTATTCTTGTTTATCTATACGTACGTTTTAGGTACGGTTATCAATTTAGCATTCGCGAGTAAATTACAACAAGAATAAATCTTAGAACTGTGATCACACTGTTTCACCCTCTCCCGACAGTCTAACAGTTACGAATGAAATAGAATCTTTAAAGTACTTAACAGGTGCAACACTCTGGTGCCTTTTATTCACTCCCACACTCTTCTCCCACGGCAAAGGTACCTAAGGAACATTATGTTCCAATGCACTAAGATATTTAATATTCCTAAAAATATCACTAATCATAAAAGTGCGTAGTGTTGCATAAGAGATAGTAATTAGAAAATAATTTGAAATAAATATAAGAATTGGATAGGTCACCTTGTTCGCGCAGTCGAAGCATGTGGTGACAACTTTGCTGATAACGTTCATGAGGTTTTTGGTTTCCTGTATGACGTTGTCAACTTTGCTGAAGGTGGCCTGGCGGCCCACCGTCGGCTCTTTCACCGTAAACTGTAGTTGTTGAACATATGTTGGAACTCTATCTAACTGCTCTAACAATTCTTTTTTTGTTGTCCCTGCAGGCACCTGTAGAAGAATACGAAAGATGCGTAATTTGTACTACCAAATAATCATATATATACTCCGTTTTTTAACCGTCGCATTATCGATACCAACTTCTTTTGCGGTCAATAACTACAATTTTAAAGAAAGTCAACTGCAAAACATATGTTTGTAACAAGGGTCTGCGATTCCGAAATTTTAAACTCTGCTAAGTTGCTAAAAAAACACGTTGGTATCGATAACTCAAATACGAACTATACATTTAAAATTTTGAAACTTACCTGATATGAAAATTGTCTAACAATCTTGTACAATCTATTCGCTTCTTCTGCAAAATATTCTGCTTGAGTGAAGAGGTCTTGCGTAGTATTTAGACGACCTTCGCCTTTTGTGAACTGGTACATAGCGAAGGCCATGGAAGACATATTTTTTGCCCTGAAAGAGTTTTATCGATTTATTGTAAAGACATTACTTATCGTCCATTTATTCTCAAGGCTATATATCAGGTTAAAAAAATTAGTCGACCATTTGCTGTATTGTTTAGAATGATCATAAAGGAACATACGTTGAAATATAAAATAGAAATACTGAATAAAATGCTCTAGTCATCTGGTATTCATTTTGAAAATTGATGTGAAGTATGAATAAATAAGGCACATAAGTTCCATGGGGGAAATTGTACGGACAGGTTTATCTATACCTATCCTATCTGTTCAGCAATTTTTTTTCATATTTTAGTTTCTCCCCTGACCTAGACTGGAGTAAAGAGCAAACCCGTAACAAATTATATACAGGATGTAAAAAATAATACCGCTTTCCATTACACCACGTAATGTATTAGTGATATACAACACATCATCATCTCCCTAGCCTCTTCCCGTATCTCACGGGGTCGGCTACCTAATCAAGGAGATTGAACGAGGGTACTAGTTTTTACACAGAGCGACTGCCATCTGACTTCCGCAACCCGGAAGGGAAACCAGACCCAATCTTAGATAAGGTCAGAGTTCTCCGCCAATGCTTATCACTGGCCTCTGATATGGCTTAACGACTAATATCTACGGTATTAAAAGATATTAACCGGGACCAACGGCTTAACGTAACTTCCGAAGCACGGAAAAAGCGCCGAATAAACGTTTTACATAAGAAATACATTGGTACGTGGTGGCATTCGAACCACGACCTCCCGCTCAGGAGGCAGTGGCCCTATCCAATACACCATCGGGCTTTTGATTTACAACACAATACACACATTAAATAAAATAAATTAAATTATTTTTATTAAATTCGTATAACAAAAACAAATTACACTTCCCTACGGCGGCGGCGTGGCACGCACGCACACTACGACGTTCGTCACAGGTACACTGCCGCCGCCCCGCGCCCCACGTCCCGCGCTCGCCCAGCAGCGCATTAGTGTACGTGCCTATGGCTTGACTTAGGGTTGCTGGTTTCTGTTTAATGAATTTAATAATAATAATAATGATTAAATATTTTTATTAATTTTATTTAGTGTGTGTATCGTGTTGTATAGCACTAATATATTACGTGGTTTAAAGAAACATACAAACTTTTTACACCCTGTATAAATAAGAAACATACCTCTTCACAATGTCGTTGTTTTCATCCGCAGCTGCCCCTTGCCATTTTTCAGTCTCGGCATCCATCTCGGAGGACATCATCTTCATCTCCAGACCAGACTTGGCGATCTTCGCTTGCTCGTCCGAGTCTAACCGCACCGCCTTCAGCGGTTTACTCGTCGTACCATGTTTCTGGTGATTCAGTTTGAAGCCAACGTTAGTATAATAAGTATGAAACATATATGGTGGAGAAAAAAATATTATACCTTGTCTATTAAATATATGACATAACATAATATATATTTGACTAAAATCAGATAATAATTTATTTATTTTTATTAACATTTAGCCACGGCTACGTCGTAGCAAAGAGCTACGCGATGTAGTAGCTCATTATAATTATTATACTAACGATATTTTTTCCTATAACCAGTTTAAACACCATTAAATCATCCGGTTATAAATGCTTTGTAAATTTTTGATATAGTTTTATTCACATTAAGCTACGGCTACGCGACGATTATACTTATAAAGTAATAAAACTAGAGTTACCAAATTGTCCGTGAGCAACTAGAAATCAAGATGCAATAAACAGAGAAAACACAGGAAATGATAGTCAAGTCACTTGAGAAAAACAGTGCCGACAGTGCAAACACATTAGTAAAGAACATGACTTACTCCAGGCCTAGGTAAGCTGCTATACTGCTGCTTATCGGGTCTGTCGTCGGTCAGATCAAGCAGCTCTCTCGCGAGCTTGGCGGCGTCGGCCAGCAGCCAGGCCCACATGTCCACGAACACGTCGAGGTTCTCCCTGGCGGCGGCGCTGCCCGGGTGCGCCGCCAGGGTCCGCGCCGCCGTCACCACTTGCGGACCGTATATCCTCAAGTTGATCTCGGCGAACTTCGCGCTCACTTGCAACGTCTCCGACATCGCTATGTGCCTTAGTAATTTGCATACCTGGAAAGTTTACCTTTGTTGATGGCGGTGAACACGTAATTTGTCACCTTCAGGTCACGATCAGAGGATTGCACTTTTTTCTGAATCTAAGGGTTAACTGTCGAGTCAAGCACTCACGAAGGAAAATTAATGATTCAATACAAGAACAAAGAACTTCCGAGGGTAGACAATACCACCGAGCTTAGACACGGTAGTTGCATGACTGAAGCAGCAGGACCTTGCGTCCCAGTGCGCGGTTGATCTGGTAGTCGGATCGCGCATGGCGCCACCCAGTCGCGTTGCGTCGCGTCGCGTCGCCCCATAAACTGTCTAGCCACTTTATCCTCTGATCGTGGCCTTGAATTATCTAATGCAAAACATCCACAAGTGCACGGGTTGTTTACCACACAAACAGCCAAGCTTATGTTCTAAGTCTGCGTGTATGGTTATGGCATTGGCACAGGCATTGAATATGGAATTGGGTATGATAAATATAATACGTCGTATGTAGTCTTGTTTGTTCATAACATACGAGTACACTTAAGTAAATTAAGATTTTATTGCAACGTTTTATGTTCCAAAACAATTTCCTTGCGAAACATGGACGTGAGTCATAAATAGATACTAATAAACTAGATGGAAATCCAATATCCCTAACTATTGTTCGGTATCATCGCGCCTACCTGTTGAATGAGCACATTAGTATCGCTTACCTCTATAATGTGATCTAATTGTTCGTGTAGCCGGCTGGCTATATTGTGCAGTCTCTCTGATTCTCTCTCACCACAGGAACTAGCTGAAATGCAAATACAAAATCGATCCTCCTAAACGTTTATAACATTAGTCTCACTGGCCATTACCACTACAACTACTGTTTTTGTTAGTCTGGTGGATTTGTAAGGAGTGAACGCTTATGTGGCGATGATATTTCAAAATTTGGATAATTTTAGTACATACCAATTAACTTGTTAAACTAAAGGCAAGTTTTTGTACAGTCAACATGTGAAAACTAATCGATCATGAGCCGACCGTCCTTCATCAACATACGCTTTTAATTCATGCAAGTCATGCTTACGAGAGGGATAGAAATGCCTTAATGGCACTCGTTAGCATTTATAAAGTTAATGGGGGCAGTGGAAGGGTAGTCGGGTCATACGCACATGGACTCTACCAACTGATCACAAAGCGATTCTTTGGCGATCTCTAGCATCACTTTTCAATACTTTTCAATTGTCACTGGTCTGAAGATACGAGAGAGCGCTGAAGCGAATAGCTTTGTTTATAATGCACATGAGCGTTCACCCTCTACGTGCACCACTGTACCTATTTTCCTGCGTAGGTTACCTATGTGGGCGAGGTCGGAGGCGAGCCTCCTGGCCTCGTCGGCCAACGGCGCCAGGTCGCGCGCCTGGTCGCGCGCCGCCGCCACCAGCGCGCGCTCCAGCTCGCCCGCCGCGCCCACCGCGCCCGCGCACGCGCTCTCCATCGCCGCGCCCGTGCTGCCGCCCTCCTCCTCCTACAATACCATCACCAGTACCACTTAAAGAACTTTAAAAAAAAATGGTAGAATCACTGTTCTGCCTCGTTGATGATATAGCTATTGAACCATCATCGCGTGAAACTCACCACGGACACAGCGACAGCAACGAGCCTCTCCAGCTCGTACGCTATCCGCTCCGCCAGCGCGAGGATCCTCTGGCGATGGTGGTGCGACGTGTAGGCGGAGTCGGTGAAGTCGTGCGTGCGTTCGACGAGCGCCCGCAGCGTGCCCGCCATGGCGCGCCGCCGGCCCGCGTCCGCGTTGCCCCGCGCCCGCGCCGCGCGCACCTGCGCCGTCAGACCGCGCAGCGCGCCCAGCGCGGTCCCGGCCTCCCACTGCGCAGCCTGCTGGGTACAACCAGAAATGTTCACGATCGTATAGACGAAGGATTACGGGAGATTGTAGACTCAAAGCTGATCTAGCGCATCGACATAGCCAAACTTCTCCGTGGAACATGTGCCAAAAATATTTTAATTTACTAGAAGGTTAAGTATTTTTACCAGGGTTGGTTAGCGAATGTGGAAGATTTAGTGAAACTATGCCGTAGCATCAGATATGCTTTGACCTTAATACACCCTGTAACGTCCTTCATATGTACTACTATTTACCCCGTGATTGCTACAACTATAGTTTTCTTTGTTTTTACGTAATCAGAAACAGTATTGAGGTCATCTCAGAAACCAATGTATTTATTTTGATTGTTCTTTGTTACTGAATAGAATGTAGGCAGATGCTTATCGATGGTTTAAAGTTTAAATACACCGATGACGAAGGTTTTGTAATTGTACGCATATCATGGTAAAGAAGAGAAGAATTTTAAGATTAGCATAAGATTATTCTTATAAGGTAAAAGCCAGAAAATGGTAGAAAAGTGGGTTTATTTAATAAGACAGCTTTAGCGTGTTCTTCTACTACTCAGCGCTATTTGCCAATAAGCATAAAAAGATCATAGATTTTATTAGGTGTAATAATGTAGGTACTCTATAAAATAATTTACTCACCAATTTCATTGTCCAATATCTACTCTAAGTTTGTATTCTACGATTAGCAATTTGAATCTTTCCATATCTTATTTTATCAATTCATTATTGAAAAGTTTTGCATACAAGTATCAAACTAATGACATAAAATTAAACCGGCAAAATTTTCGTGACAAGTTGTCAAAAATCTGTAAGGTGTATGCTTATGGTATGCTGTTGTATTTCTTAAGCAAAGTGGTTTTATGTGATGCTGATGATTAGCAACTACTTTGACTTTGATTGGCAGAAAAATACCTGAAGTTCAATGTTGCTGCATAATAGTTTTAACTAAGTTAATAGCATCTATGCTAGATTTAGGTGTGCGTGAGAAAAAAATCAAAAAAATATTTGAATGCCTCCTCATACAGGTTTTTTTTGTCACAGAAAATTGTATTTATAAGTGGCATAAAACAAAAATACGTTCATCGCATGAGGAAACAGGTACAAGCTCTAAATAGCTCCAGTTACCGAATAAAAACAAAAATTACAGGTAACTTTACTAATAAATTATATACAAATTAGATTGTGATAAAATGTAATGGCACTCGTCTACCGTTCAGAATGTACCTGTTTGTGACTATCCGAGAAAGGTTGCATCTACAAGGAAAAAAAATAAAAGATTTATGCATTGAAAGACTGAAATAGAAACTTAGAAAGACACAGACATGAGGACAAAGAGTAACTTTCATTCAAACTTTAGTAGGCGGCATTATTGAATATACTTACAGTGTTTCCAGACAGCTTTAGTCAACATTGTAACTAAATCTATAAAGGATACGATTAATTTATATCGCCAGCAAAGATTCTTATCAGCTTTTATGACTGGGCCATATAAATTTGGATAACATCCAGGCCTGTTAAACTTTCGCAAATGTCAGAGGCTGATCTCGGTGAGTCCTTTAGTTAAGTTGAATGTAGTTCCAAATTGAAGTTCTAGATTGTGAGACAAGATGACAAGTTGGTTTTAGTAATAGCTCGGATGTCGGATGGGTTGGTTGTTATGAAATGGAGCATTCGGATAATCTTGTTGTGGGTAGATCCGGGAACGGGAACGGGCATGCCGATCGCGATAGCGTGATGGAATATATCGACGACGCTCTAGGAACTCCGCGCTAGGAAAATGAAAAGTTGGTAAAATAAGTTGAAATTGCATCGTCCTGAATACTTGTTCTAATGCTTTAGATGGCTAACATACTCGTAGTTCAATTATCTGACTGTTCGATACACTTCGCAATCGGTTTTGTATAAAATAATAAAGCTACGATCCAAATAACCGCAATTTTACTAGTAAAACTAACATTTGCTTTTCCCCTGACCCGTCCGATTCAATTCGATTTATTTGAACGGTGTCCGATAAAACGAGTTTAATGACTACGCTTCTATCATAATCAGTGAAAGAGGTAAATGTTCAATGGACTATTTTTGTCCGACTATTTTCAGCGTGTTTATTAGTTCTCCTCTTTTTTTACTGCCTCCGTGGTCTAGCGGTGTGAGCCATGGGTTCTCGACCAGGAGGTTCGGGTTCGATTCCCAGCAGGGACAATGACTCTGTGTTGTTGTTTCTAGTTTGGTTAGCACATTGCAGGCTGATCACCTGATTGTCCGAAAAGTAAGATGATGCATGCTGTCGGATGGGCTTGTAAATAGTTGGTCCTGCGCCTGATTTCTCTCTGGTCGTGTCAGTCAATCTGTCCCATTAGAATAAAAGATTGAGGGAATAGAGAGTGCACCAGTGTGTAGCGCAAACACTTGGGCACTAACAACTAGTCCTGCGCACCGAAAATCGGTGGGAGGACTATTATTTTTAGTTTTCCATAAAGCTTTTGCGCTTTGCAGTCGTAACATTTGATTGATGATGATTGAATACATAACTACCTTCCTACCTACTGTGACTTTTACGCAACAATATGATGTAGAATATGTAGGACTTAGTACTGGAGTTTTACTATTTTGTTTAGGCACGGCGGCCTCAGATGTTATGTAACCAAGAAAGCCGTTTACTTTTTCACTGCTTTCCGAGATTATTTTTACTTTCTGTATTCAAAAGACTCATCAAAAGCGTACATTCACTTTTGGAATGCCCTTTAGACAACTTGACTTTGGTACAAAGTCAAGAGCTTGGGTCGTAATATTCTTACGTCTTGCTTCTGTCTAAGTACATTAATAGGACACAACTTATTAACTTTTATATGGTCCTTTATTTGTAGTATGGCTTATTGAAGTTTATATTAAGTATCTAATGTAACGGGTGTTAGAGACACAGCACCAGAAACTGATAGGGGTTGCTCAGTTAACGACACTGAACAACTTTCACCAAGAAATTCGTCCAGGAAATGAAAATATAATATATTTCGCTTTGTCATTAAAATTGTCTTGCCATTTTGTGTGAGTTTATAATATATGTGTGAGTTGATGAAATATATGATATTTTAACAGTTCTATTTGTTCTATGTGCAGCAAAGAGGAATATAGAGATATATTAAGACGTTGACATTTTCCTGCACTAAAACGTACTCCCTGCGACTTCCGGTTTGTATGTCGTGAACCCGAGAAGCCTCTCTAGTGTGTAGTGCCACTCTGCTTTCTCTACATCACACTGCTCGTGCAGATATATTATTATGAGGCTTTTGTTCAGCAGTGGGAGATATTAATAATAAATTAAGTAAGGTAGACCTCGCAGTACATTAACTTGTTAAAAAGTAGTCACACATTTCATGCGCCACTGAAGAAAGTCATCAAAATAAAACATGCTACACAGCTAAAAATCCTACCAAATGTTTATGACATTTGTAATATACGTAGTGCAATAGCATGCGACTTTGCTAAATAATCCTGCCACCTATGTTTCCATATTTGTAGCGTTATGTTCAAAATGTGCACCGCTTTATCTCCCGTCTAAAATTTATAACTCCAGCCGCAAATCGCACCGGCACAGTAAACGCAATTCCGAGCTGCTGCGGTGGAAATACGGAAATCTGTGCCAAACTTGGATATTAGCCACGTTTTTCTGGATATTGCATGAAATTCTGATTTGATTCGTTAATATTGGGCTTCCATAATATTTTGTCAATGATTTTAATACAAATTATAATGTACCTACATAAATTAAAGTAAAAAAAAAAAACGCCTTTCAATGCGCCAGTTCAGGTGCTACGCCGTAGCAGCTGCGTAGCAAGTTCGTAGAGCCTGCGTAAATTCTTATGGTAGATACCAAACCAATTAGTACGGGGGATATTTCAAAAATCATAATTACTGAAATATATTGTGTATTATGTAGGACTGGGAGGAATTAAAAACAAGGGACGTACCAACTGCTATTCTTCCCGTGCTTATCGTGCAAAAGTCAGAAAAAAACTGTTTAATATTTTCGTTTAGTATATATTAGGCGATAGGCTCGCAACCCGTCAGCAATATCCAGGCAATAGGTAACTAATGAATATCTAAAATTATGTATATTTTTAAAACTATATGCTATATTTAAATTATGGAATTTAACACAAATGAATAACATCGCTTTAGTACCTACACAGTACCTCTATTATTAAAAAAAAATATTGCAATGAGCGGAGAAAAAGTAGAAATCACAAAGTATAACAGTAATTACGGTAAAACCACCGCTGGTAATTAACCAGAGAGCCCTGGAAGTGTAAAACGGTTACTACTCGTGATTATGCCGCAGGAGGATAAATCCAATTACGTAACTGTGTGGTAACTTTGGTGTACGTACCTGTGTACAATATTGATTGCCTGGATTCGTCACTGTGCTGTGTACACAAATAACGGATTTAGTTACTGTTTAATTAGGATCTGTTCACACAAGAAAGCGACGCGACCCATAATATAGAAAATATACTATGCAAAAAGATAGACATTTAAATTGCCTGGATTCGTCACTGTGCTGTATACACAAGTTACGGATTTAGTTATTGTTTACTTAGGGCCACTGCTTACTTTTTCTATTACTATTAAAATTAACTATGCAAACAGATAGACATTTTCATTGACGGGACTCGAAAATTCATCGAAGTCACTCAACCGACTTCAGATCCAAGTTGGTCGATGCAGGGAAAATTTGTGCCGTTGGGGTTATAGCTCAAATAACACCTGCGAATGTGGAGAGTCTCCACAAACAATGGCACATCTGTAGTCGTGCCCTGCGTGCCTATCATCCTGTATGCAAAAATAACTCGTACAACGCCACTGATAGCGCAGTGCGGTAGCGGAGTACTTGTCAAAAATTCAATATTGTTAGCCCATACGATCGACACGCGAAGAAGAAGACAACGGCATGCATCTTCAAGCAGCTTCACGCTGCGCCGCGTCGCTTCGCCTCCCGGTGTGATCCGATCCTTACTGTTTACTTCTTATTCTTAGCGAAAGCATTTGATAGACCCGCTGAATCCTGGTGTCAGAGTTTTCAAACCGCCTAGTAGCACAGCTATTTAAGCCACTGTTTACTTAGGTTAGCTGAATTGATGCTGATAACTATTGGAAATAGTAACTGCCTACACTATTAATTGCCCCAATCCGTCACTGTGCAGTGCACAGTTGTATTTACTTAATATAACTTTCTGAATAACTTACATACATACATATAATCACGCCTTTATCCTTAATGGGGTAGGCAGAGCGCAAACGACCTAAACTAAGATCGTTCCGCCACATCTGAGAAAGTTTTGAGGGTTATTTAAGAAAGATTTGTAGGTATATTGCTCTAGTGACAGGTTGTCAGCCTATCACCTAAATTGCAACATACAGAAACCCCCAAATCCCTTAGCTAGTTTTTAATGCATGCCTCCAAGTCCAGCATGGAACTGAATAACAATTTGCTAAATTGCAAAGAGGCGTTCAAGTTGGATGTAATGGACTCGTATGAAGTTGTATTAGCTTGTCATAAAATGACAATGAATTCATAATAATTATATGGACTGTAGAAAGCGCATGCAGTATGTATTAAGCGCCACATCCCTAGTATTTGAAATTGAGCTTTATGTACAGTATAAAAAGCTCAATCGAAAATCTGTGTCCGAGATTTGTCAAATATTTGTATATTTGACAAATCCATGACACAGGTTTTTAAACTAGTGTCATAATTTTATTATCAAAGATTTCCTAAGAGATCTCCCAGTCATGATTTCAACTTATTTTAACACTGAGTTGGTATAGTCTCCCATGCTGGACTGGGAATGAGAGAAAAATAAAGAATGTGCCAGCTGCATTTCCTCCCGAGCATGCTGTAAAAACTAGCTAAGGGATCCGAGGGTTTCAGTATATTGTAATTTAGGCGATGGGCTGACCACCTGTCACTAAGCAATATATCTACAAATCTATCTTAAATAACCCTCAAACTTTGTCAGACGTGGCGGATCGATCTTTGTTAAGGTCGTTTACGCTCTGCCTACCCCATTAGGGATAAAGGCGCGATTATATATATGTATGAGTTAGTATAGTCCAACAAAGAGCATGGTTCCGGCAATTTGCCTGTACAATATTGTACCAGCTAGTAAGCAAGCATAAGCCTTCATTGCATACCAGCGCCATTGTCTGACTTCTATTTGCAGTGTCCTCGGCATAATAGCAGGGTTTAACAGGTAACACGACAAGCGTTTTTTGTTTAATGATTTTCATCCCCCCGCGTAGCCCCATCATCTTATGTCATAATTATATAATCAAAGATTTCTTAACAGATCTACTATACTCGAAAAATTGTGAGATGATAGCTGTGACAGATGCCATTTCTACATTCATACATATAATCACGCGTTTATCCCTAATATGGTAGGCAGAACTTAAACGACCAAAACAAAGGTCGCTCCCCTACGTCTGATAAAGTTTTGAGGGTTATTTAAGATATAATTGTAGGTATATTGCTGTAGTGACAAGTTGTCAGGCCATCGCCTAAATTGCAATAGACTGAAACCCTCCATTCCCTTAGCTGGTTTTTACAGCATGCCCGGGAGGAAATGAAGCTTGCACATTCTATGTTCTTCTCTCGCTCCCAGTTCAGCACGGAAGAAAATGGTGTCTAATATACATAGGAGTTGCATCTGTCACAGCTACCATCTTACAGTTTTTCTTAACTCCATATTGAATAGTCCAACAAACGTAGTAACTATTGTCTAACCTGTGGTATGTCTCCAGCAATTTGCCTGTACAGTACTGGGTATTGTAGAAGCTAGCAAGCCAGCATAAGCCCTCATTACATATCGGCGGCATTTTGTCTGACTTCTATTTGCAGTGTCCTTGGCATAATAGCAGGGTTTAACACGTAACACGACAAGCGTTTTTAGTATAATTAGTTTCATCCCCCCGCGCACCCCTACCACATGAGAGCTGATGGAGAGATAAGGACACTTAATAACAAAGTTACTCGTACATGGTATACCGGCTGTAAGGGACAGCTGAACGCAAACTGATAACAGTTGCTCAGTAAACGAAACTAAACAACTATCACCAGGTGAATCTTACTAATAGACCTACAAATCTATCTTAAATAACCCTCCAAATTTGTCAGACCTGTCGGAACGACCTTTGTTAGGTCGTTTACGCTCTGCCTACCCCATTAGGGATAAAGGCGTGATTATATGTATGTATGTATGAATGAATCTTACAGAAAACAAAAAAATATGGCGCATGTACACATATTGTCTGCTTGAGGTGATCATTTTGCATGGGATGACAAAAAATATTTATTTTCATTTCCTGAAAAAAAACCAAACTTGTTCAGTTTCGGTGACTGACTAACCCCTATCGGTTTGAATTAAGCTGTCCCTTATACCACGTATAGGAATAGTACTAGCTACTACATAATTTATGTCATCAGTAGTGTTGAAACTCACTGACGTTGGTAAAATTTATGTGACACAGATAAAATACGACACACATTAAATGAATTTGTTGCGTATAAAACAAAATAGTCGAATAAAAACGAGTTTTATCTCGCTGTAAATATTCCAGCGGTGATGTAAAGAGTTTAACGTGCTGAGACGTATTTCCGCTGGAGCGATGATATAAGAATTCTTAAACCCGATTTTCTAAAACGATGACAATAGTGGTTCAGTGCCGATTCTGTTGTAGACACTAATTTATATTTGGACCTGTCACTTTATACAATTTTAATAAAATGGAGACAGCAACAGAGCAGCTGATTACAACCCTGTACACGCCTAAAATAAGACGGCATGGTAGATGGTGCATGCTTATTTAAACGTTGACATTAATATATTCAATTTATAGAAACTGACAGGACCAAACTAAAATAAGTTAAGTTGTGGCTTTAACAGAGTCGGCACTAGTATTTCAAATTCAACAACAGCGGATGTATTATAACGTCGCAATTTCGAGTTAAATCGGGTACATTTCGATTCTATACGTGATTGTGAAAGGTCTCTGATGTCTTTACGTTAAACTGGAAATCGTGCCAGTTATATTTGTCTAATTGACCAACTTGTACTATTAGTCTGATATATTAATTCTTTCTCACTTCCGTGGATACCGTAGTTTCCTCGAAAGTTCTAATGTGAGTTTGTTGATTGTTGTATACGTGACCTATCGAGCTCAACCCCAATCTCGCGGTAGACTCAGCCCCTCCCGCCGCCGTTTCATATCCACCATTTTCATTCGCAGCTTCCCTTTCTTTGATGTTCGCTCCTTTTATCTGCACTCAAATCGTGACCGTAAGCGCTTTAGGCTACAGCCGCAAGAAAGCGTCGGCGGTTTGGAGAGGAAGACCTCGAGAATACTGTGTATTATTCATACAAAGTCGCTCAGAGCATCTGCCGTCGGCGTCACCCGGGAAAAGAGCCGCGAAAATTACAAATCGTGCCACCGGAGCGTCGTTCTCGATTACATTCTTATATGTATGTATCTGAACGATTAAAAACGAAATCAGAAACACGTCATACACAACATAAACAAATGAATGCTATGTGCGTGAAAATTGCTACAGAATTTCTTATCATTGCAATAATTTGTTATGATTGTTACGAATAATTATGTGAAGTATATTATCGAAACGTTGTTTGCATTTAGCCGCAAATACGTTAGTAAGTTTATTGATACCGATCGCTCCCGGATATTCAGTGACAAAGGCTGTATTGTGTTTCTAAACAATCTGGATAGTGTGGTATCGATCATCGCTTACTGAAAATATGATGTCGAGGGTAGAGAAAATGTGTTCAGATTTCTCTAACTTTTTGATCGTATTCTCCTGAGGACTCTACATTGTTATACTTACCCAAAATATTAGGATGCGATTATAATGGAAAGTAACAATAAAAATAGAAATATCGTCTTAATTCTAAATAAATCGATTGAAGGACAAAAACTTGAAAAGTAAAACGATCAGTTATTAATAAATGATTGTAGAAAAAGGATGACGTCAATCAAAAGGAAAATCATACAACTGAACGTAGTAAAATTTACAGACAGTTAAAGTGAAGGTAAACAAACTTGTCGCAAAGTAAAGTGTGTACATACTTTAAGAAAATAGTGGCGTATGTACACTTTAAAAGCGCGATCCCCAGACAAGAGACGGGGCAGAAGCGACATGGAAATGATCTTACATTGCTAGCCTCGTGGGCGAGTGACGCTTGCTTGCCACTCCCATTGCGAGCAACGGACCACGAAGTCTCCGCCGGATCCACGCTTCGTCTCTTAAGTGGGGATGGCGCCTGGAATTAGTAAATATTTTGTGTCCTCTATAAACTACAGTCCATTATGGGTTATGGTTATGGGTTAGGAGTAGTATGGATATGACAGGTCCTACCTCGTGTGGGTGTTCGTCGCAGCCTGGCAAGCCGTCGCGCACCACGTAGTGTATGAGGTCCATGGCGCGTCGCATTTGACAGAACACTGTGTCCCGGTTCTCCCGGGCTGAAGCACTTCCTGGATGTCGTAGGCACGTCTGTTGAGAACATATAATTTCACTTACTACTATTTTCACAATGGTCAGGAAAAACTTCGATCTATAATAATATACAGGTCATGAAGCATAAAGTCTGATCCAACCTTTCGATAAAATATGAAAAGGATTCGGGAACCACTCATTCATTTCTCGTGGTTCATTATAACTTATAAACGGATCGGTGAACAGAGCGAACGCAAGTTCAAAAGATTTTTAAGGCGTCATCTGAAGCATGCATAATTTTCTCTTCAGATCGGATCATATATTAATTGTAGATTCAGTTCTGCTGAGTACTTTCCAGTCGACATGCTACAACAGTTTCTGGAACTGACAGGTAATTTCGATTCCTAGAACGCCGCGTCGCTTCGGCGAAACAGTCATTATGCCGTGAACGAATGTGAAACCGACACAAATTCCCTCGATCACGAAACGGAAATAACATTAAGCCACCATTAAGTAAACTATCCCGGCAAACACGCTCTGGATTACCAACTTATGTGAGTATCTGGCATGTTCGAGGATCCTTTTCCGCTTACGTAGGAAAAAACTGCGGTCAGCGCAATATATAATATGAAATAGAGAAGGTTAAGGCATGTTGTGCTGGGCCGGAACCGCTGACAGATTGCAGGCTTTGCGGGTACGCGGGCATTGTTTGGCCACGACGCGACGTCTTACGAACTTTTACGGTACCCCCAAAACGGCCCGGCTTTTAGTCTGTGAATAAATTGTGAATCCGGATCATAAGATTATCCTGAGATCCCGTCGTAATGCCAGTTTATTGCTTTGCGGCACACTCATTCAGAAGCAGTAGTTTGCATATCCAGCCCATAACTACTTAAGCTGTAGTAGCAATGAATAACGCTATTAACCGAATGGCGTCGGAGCATTAAGTTTTTGCTGCATGTAAGCTCCGAGTATTGTTCAGTTGCATCGCACAACACGCTCCTGGCTTGTTTACGCCACAAGAGCACGAACACTTTTAAAAGATTTCATTTCTTAAATTCTACTGAAATAAAAGTACCATTACCTCGGCCGAGTCTAAATCTCAGCACTTAAGTGTAACGACGGTAGTTAGTCTTGCAGCCCTGCAGCTGGTGTTGCTCGCTTCTAAAGCAAAACTGATTTGTTGAAAAGGAAGCTGCATGGACCATTAATAACCAAGAATAAATAATGTCAGGAGTACCCTAAACCGACGAGCGTGCATGAAAAGATTGATGAATGTAGATGAAGCGAAAGAAGTTTGCAAGGATCGTAGCAAATGGAAGGATGTGATCTCTGCCTACCCCTCCGGGAAAGAGGCGTGACGTTATGTATGTATGTATAAATAATGAACATTAGTAACCAAGGGGTGTTAGAAATCAATTGCATACGAGGTATTTTTTTACGAATACAAAGCATGAAAATAGGTTGAACCAGTAGGCAACCGCAATTCGCTGTAGGCATTTTGTACATCATACAGATTGTTTAATATTTTGATGTTTCATAACAAAATCAAATACTGAGTAGTAAATCGTTAAACTCTAATTTTGAGGTTATAAAAAACACAGATTCAGAATATCTTATTCCATGCGACCTTTGTTTAGGTCATTTACGCTCTGTTTACCCACTTAGGGATAACGGCGTGATTATATGTATGTATGCGACACAAACAATACTGGCCAGTTCGATATTTAAAATAAAATTTTCGTTAATTCCAATACAATTACGTTTCGAAATTCGATGTCGATTCGAGTAAATACCTATGTGATTCCGAGAATAGAAGAAAAATAAAATAGAACTTTAAACTTTTTTAAATATAGTTTTGACATCTAGCGAAATGCCAGTTCTTTTTTCAAATGTCATTAATGCCCTAAGGGAATTATGGCCTATTACTACCCAGCTTTTAGGGAAGCAATGACTACTTATAGAGCAAGAGATATGTAAAGGATGTTTCAACACGAACAGACAATAACTAAAGTTAGCAATTTGGGCGGCTATAGTTATTGTCAGAGAGTCAAATGAGATGAGAAATGGGCGGCTATAAAGGCAGCAGTCACAAACAAGGGCTGTGGTCTCGAATTGGCGTAGTCTTACATAAATGATAGAGGTGCCGCGGGACGGAGCGACAGGGCTAATTTACGCGGTCTCAGTAGATACTGGGATCCAAATTTATTACGATCCATTGCTCCTAATAACAATCCCTACTGAAAGTGAAGGTGTTAATTGAATACGGTTTTATCTAGACAAAGTTATGGGTCTCTTACAAATGGTTTTGTGTGGAAGTACGGGTACATTATAAGAAAAAAGTTGGCAACAAGAAAATAAAGTCGTCGTTGTAACGAGTGTTTTAGATGAGTCTCTAAAAAGTTTGAAACAAGATTACAGCGGGTAAATTTATAACTGTTTGGCGCTCAAAATTACCAAAATTCAATGCGGCTTATATACCTACTGGCGCACTCTATTTATCAGTTTGACCCGGGTTTTAACGACTATCGTAAAATTTAATGGAACGTTTGTAAATAAGTGAGTGGGATCTCACCTGGATAAGATCTCTGTGGATCGTTTTTGCCCAAACCCACTTTACTTCCTTTTTTGATTACGGTTATTATGCAACGACCGAGAGAGTAAAAATAAAAACGATAATGAAGGTTATATAGAGGCTTTTTTCATATTATTGAAAATAATGGCTGCGATACTTCGATTTGCCGGCTAAAACTAAAATTCAAATCTATCTGTCACTTTCAAAATAATAAAATTGTAAAAGGACGTGCGATTTATACTCTATGGTTTTACACTTTGTCCGCTAGATTTTGACGCGCTTTTGAACGTTTCCCCAGAATTTCTGTCAATTTTATCCGGCATATCATATGACATACTTCCATGCTGGACTAGGAGGGAGGGAAAAACATAGAATGTGCCAGCTGCATTTCCTCCCCGGCATGCTGTAAAAACCAGCTAAAGGAACCGAGATAAAGGCGTGATTATATGTATGTATATCATATGACGGCGGATAAAAATTACAGATAACGCTTAAAACCACCGACTTTAAATCAAAAACCGGAGAGAATAGATCCCCTGTCCTTTTCAAATGTTCGATTAAATGATTTTAATTTTAGTTCGTTTACCTACAAAAGTATTTAAATGTTTTGAGTTTCATGTTAGAAAATTGGCGTAGTGCCGAAATTGCATTTGGAAAATGAGACATTTTGCTAATTCCCCTTGCTCTCCGTTATATTACGTATTTTCGTTCAGTTCGCCAGCTTTTCCGCAGCGTGTTGTGGTTATCGCGCACATGTTCAGTATAAAGTAATGGTTTTTCCACACTACTTGCTCGGAGCTTGCCGGATCGTTTGGCGCGTCATATTAAACTTTTTATTGTTTGTAGATTGCCAATATTTCTTGTCTTGTGATAAAATGCCATATTCTAAATTGTGATGCATATAAAATAAATTAAAAGGTTTGGTGAACAGTAAATTAGTTGTTTCAAGCAATTTGTTTATTAGCTATAAAGCCTAGGTACTTCAAAACTTGAACAAATACATTTTTCAATTCGTTTACCTTCACCAGGTTGGCAACAAACTTTAACGCAACGAAGTTTGCCAAGTTAAGCACCGTCTCATTAGATAAACGAGAGAAGAGTCGATCGTTCGACGACTCCTCGTCCAATAGCAACTTGCCTTTTGATCACTTACGTTAAAGTGGTCAAAATTCAATATTCATTTTCATCACTTGCGTTTACCTTTTGCTTTCGATATAACAGTTCGCTTCGATACGTTAGCTGATCTAATGAAATTTAAAACATTGGGAAGAATATGATTCGAATTTAGTCTCACCTTGGAGAACTATTTATTATTCTGTGCCTTGATTAAGGTAAGGAGCATAAGAGTAGATCGTTCGAGCAAGTTCCTAAGCGGACGAGCTCCACCACCCCCTTAGTCTACTGGTCTTACCTTGGATGCGGTAAGGATCATAAGAGTAGACCGTTCGAGCAAGTTCCTAGGCGGACGAGCTCCACCACCCCCTCTTAGTCTACTGGTCTCACCTTGGATGCGGTAAGGATCTTAAGAGTAAACCGTTCGAGCAAGTTCCTAAGCGGGCGAGCTCCACCATTACCATTTAGTCTACTGGTTTCACCTTGGATGAGGTAAGGAGCATAAGAGTAGACCGTTCAAGCACGTACCTGGAGGCGACGACCTGCGCTCGTCTCCGCTCGTCGCACAGGTCAGCGCGCCGGTCGGTGGTGAGGCGGGCGAGCTCCACCATCCCCCCTTACCTTAGTCTACTGGTCTTACCTTGGATGAGGTAAGGAGCATAAGAGTAGACCATTCGAGCAAGTTCCTAAGCGGGCGAGCTCCACCATCACCCTTTAGTCTATTGGTCTAACCTTGGATGAGGTATATCATAGGAGTAAACCGTTCGAGCAAGTTCCTAGGCGGTAAGGAGCATAAGAGTAGCTCGTTTCTAGCAAGTTTCTAGGCGGGCGAGCTCCACCTTCCCCTCTTTGTCGACTGGTCTCACCTTGGATGAGGTAAGGAGCATAAGAGTAGACCGTTCGAGCACGTTCCTGGCGGCGGCGACCTGCGCGCGTCTCCGCTCGTCGCGCAGGTCGGCGCGTCGCTCGGCGGTGAGGCGGGCGAGCTCCACCATCCCCCCTCCGAACTCCGTGAATGCGCGCACGAACTCCGCGAAGTTCGACACCGACTCCAGTCGGTCCAGTGATCGCGCCACCTGTTAAAAAAATACAGTATTACGCTTCAAAGAAAGTAACCAATAAATATCAGTGCTTACCGATACAATGTTTTCAGTACACTGGACTCGATGTATTGTCTCTCTGATCCATTTGTTTTTACTGAATAGTTTGTATCATACTTATTGTATTTCAAATCTTACCTATACGTAGTAATATTCGGCCTTAAAAATAATAACCAGTTTTCCATAATCATGCGAACGTAGACACTAACAGAAGCCAGTATCATTTTATAAAAATAATAAGCAAGAAAGAAAATTAAATTGCAACCTGTATAAAAACCAGGAAACGCTGTTTCTGAGTATGTCAGTGATTTTAATTTATTAACATTTCCCATGCGGGCTGGTGGATGTTGAAAGCAATGTAAAAGTTGGCGTTCGGTGAGAAACAAGAAAAATATTTGTGGAGTAGTTTCCAGTTCTGTTGTAGGGCACATGTTGCACAATAAAAAACTTCGATATTTTTGAACATACCTAACATTTTGAAAGAACTTCATTTCATTATAGTAAAATTATCAAAGTTTTGTAATCACAGTAACATTATCAAAGATCTTTGATTATAATAAAAATATCAAAATGTTTGATGTTACTGAATTGTTAAAATTTATTTGATTTTAATACCTACAGTCGTCAAAATATAATCAAAGATCTTTTAGACATGTAAATGAGGAATAATGGTGACTGAAAATGTTGTTACAAAGCTATCACGATGATTGGTGTTATCGATAATAATTCGATGAAATGTAAATAAGTATTCTTTAATGTTTGTTTGTTCGTATGAAAAGATTATTGCTACGAGCAATACCTTTTTATTACCTAAGTAGGTAAGGAACAAAGAGTGTACCGAGTGTAAGGGACAGCTTCCCGCGAACTGATAGGAATTGCTCCTTACACGTGTTAAACAGTTCGTAACTACCGGCTACGGCGTAGCAAATGACTTCGATGTTGATTTATTTTGGAAATGTTATCACGCACTAGAAATATTCAGTAAATTTCAAGGAATGCAGCACTGATAAATACATGTATAATTAATTCTGAATGCGTTTTTTTTCCTGATCTGATTGTCAAGAATTCAACAGAGTAATAACAATCAATAGTTTTGAACTCTATGCGAATTAGCTTGCCGTACCGTACCGTGCCAAGTTCTGTCGTCATAGTCAAAACCACCTAATCAGGCAGGAAACAATATTTATCACATTGCACTACCAAGTTACCGGGTGTCACCCAACATCCAAGTTGGTGTTCCAAACTTCATGTGTGTTAACTAACACCAACTAATGCAGGTTTAGTGAACCTTCGGGTCGAAGAGCACAAGTTCGGGTCATCGACTTTCGATGTCAATCTTGAATAAGTATACTCGTGACCATAGAGCGTGTAACATGCTCTGAAATATCGAGGTAATCAAAATAAATATTATTTCAGTAATAAGCCGTCCAGAATAATAATTTTAATGTATTGTAACGAAAATGATAAAAGAATTTTACCGGGACGCTCTACATGTTCAAATTTGATAAATTTCACGTCACTTATCTCCGAAAAACTAGATTGTAGAAAGCAAGTCAATGTATTTTATTTTGACTATCAAAAGGCATTTGATCAAATTGATTGCGATGTCCGTGAATAAATTGGCCGTGATTGGTTTTTCGAGGTACCTTATGTATTTATTTGCGGACTACTTAAGAGATAGGCAACAATTTGTAATGCATAATCAATGCCACTCTACATTATATTTAGTTAATTCGGGAGTTGGTCAAGGTACATGTCTTGGCCCTTTGTTATTTCTCATAATAGTTAATGATTTGCCTTCCCTTGTTTAACACAGCGCGTGTCTCATGTTTGCCGACGACGTGAAACTGACAAGACCCATAGTAAATGCAGTCGATTGCTCTCTTCTTTAGGAGGATATTAGTAGTGTATGCGCTTAAGGGCACAATAACAACCTCTGTTGAATATAAAAAAAATGTGCGATTATGACATACTCCCGGGGATATAACCCTTTGGTGGCTAACTACACTATTGATGCGTCCATAATAGAGCCACGAACCACGAGTGTAAAAGATCTTGGGACATGGTTCGATACACAGTTATCTTTCCATGACCACATATCTAAAATGTGTGGATCATCTCGCAAATGTCTTGGTTTTGTACTACGGCAATCAAAATGTTTCCAATCTACTGACATTCCTCGCTTACACTGCCTTTGTACGAAGTAGAATAGAATCCAATTCAATAATCTGGAATCCTTTTCACTCAAACCTCGTCCTAGATGTCAAAAAAGTGCAGAAATCGTTTGTTCGTTTTTTATACAAAAAAAGTACAGTTTTAACCCTACCTCTACCCTACGTCTTTCATACTGGGTATGGTGGAGTATCACTCTCTGGAGATCAGGGAAAACTTATCACTGTTGATCTATATTTGAGCTAGTACGTGGTAAGATCCAGAACCCATTCTTACTAAATATATTAGGGTTTAGCGTGCCAAGATAGTTCGCTGTCCGGCCGTCCAGGCGAGAAGTATTTGCTGTACCTTCCACGCGATGTGTATCTTCGAGATCTGCTCCTCTACCTAGAACGCTTAAACTGGTAAATGATATCTCTCTGACGGAGCCAGAACTCGATATTTTTATATGCTCCCAAAGTCAGTTTCTAGCGTGCAGCAGCCGTTACCTAGAATCGTTGACTAAAGCCAGCAGCGTTGTGGGGGTAAACAATGGATAGTTAAAATCATAAGCCTTTCCCAGAACTAATAACTGTTTTGATAAGCAGCAAATATGTATCATTGCATTTTAAATTTCATTATTTTATTACAATTCTTAATATTGACATTTATTTATCTTTTGTATGTTAATTCAACTTGTTTTTTTTTTCGATTTACAACCTAAATAATGATATTTTCCATGTTCCACGTTTTAATATTATAAGTCTGTACTGTAATTTCTTCTTGACTCAAAATTGTGTGCGCCTGGTTTTTAAACTGTAAGCCGTATTTAATAAATAATGAATTGAATTGATGAACTTAGATTTAACTTTTAATAAAGTATGCTGAAATGGCAGCAATCTTCTTCTTAGCGAGTGGTTTCTCGAGTCGAACGACTCGATTAACAATAAATAACATAAAATGTATTTTCAGTTGCTTCTTTTCCCGGGTACACTGTAAAAACCGTTGCAGTACGTTTGGCAGAGTACTGGTCAAAATTAATATAAAAACGCCTAAACGATCGACACAAGAAGAAGAAGACTGTAAAAACTAATAAATTATACGTACATAGGTAACAGGGTTAATAAACCTAGTACAAAAATCTTTATGCAGTCACAGTTATGTACACCTTTTTTATATGTATGCTTTTAGCGAAATAAATACTTTTTTATTTATTTTATTATAACTTGTTTTGGAAATTCATACATACATACATATGATCACGCCTTTATCCCTAATGGGAAAGGCAGAGCATAAACGACCTAAACAATGGTCGTTTCGCCACGTCTGACAATGTTTTGAGGGTTATTTAGATAGATTTGTATGTATATTGCTGTAGTGACGGATTGTTAGCCAATCGCCTAAATTACAATATACGGAAACCCTCGGATCCCTTAGCTGGTTTTTACAGCATGCCCGGGAGGAAATGCAGCTGGCACATTCTATGTTTATTTATCGCTCCCAGGCCAGCATGGAAATTATTGTCCTATTAATTAAAAGTTCTGATTATAAGGGCAACGGATTGGCAGCTTTCAAATCAGTTTCAAGGAAAATAACTTTGGAACTAAGTTAACAATTGAAATTATTGCGATAATTAAAAAACCCAAATAACAGAAATAAACAAAAATAAAAAGAATTTCAGATATTTACTATATTTTGGCGAGATACCATTGATAATGATAAAATTGTGTAGTCAAATGACACAGCATCTTTAAAGTCATGTAAAGACGCTTATCGTGCTTAATATAAAAATGTTTACGATTATCGTTTGTCGTTAAAAACACCTGACCTACCGGTTCCCTGCAATGGTAGTAAAATATCGTTACAAACATGGTACCTTTGTCAAAGATGCGGCTAATAAATAGTACACACACTCACAAACACAAACGCACCCACACACACACACACACACACACACACACACACACACACACACACTCTCTCTCTCTCTCTCTCTCTCTCTCTCTGTCATTCTCTCTCTCTCACACAAACACACACACACACAAACACGCGCTCGCACATGCTCACCTTGTCCTTGGCCAGCAGTAGCTGCCGCACGACCACCATGTCGGCGAGTAGCAGCACCCGCGTGACGCCCGCCAGCAGCGCGCGCGCCGCCGCCACCATGCCCGCGCCGTCCGCGCCCTGACACACACACACGCTCACCTTGTCCTTGGCCAGCAGTAGCTGCCGCACGACCACCATGTCGGCGAGTAGCAGCACCCGCGTGACGCCCGCCAGCAGCGCGCGCGCCGCCGCCACCATGCCCGCGCCGTCCGCGCCCTGACACACACACACGCTCACCTTGTCCTTGGCCAGCAGTAGCTGCCGCACGACCACCATGTCGGCGAGTAGCAGCACCCGCGTGACGCCCGCCAGCAGCGCGCGCGCCGCCGCCACCATGCCCGCGCCGTCCGCTCCCTGACACACACACGCTCGCCTTGTCCTTGGCCAGCAGTAGCTGCCGCACGACCACCATGTCGGCGAGTAGCACAACCCGCGTGACGCCCGCCAGCAGCGCAAGCGCCGCCGCCACCATGCCCGCGCCGTCCGCGCCCTGACACACACACACGCTCACCTTGTCCTTGGCCAGCAGTAGCTGCCGCACGACCACCATGTCGGCGAGTAGCAGCACCCGCGTGACGCCCGCCAGCAGCGCGCGCGCCGCTGCCACCATGCCCGCGCCGTCCGCGCCCTGACACACGCGCTCGATCGCACGGCCTGAGGACAAAGAAAAACATGGTTAAATGGTGCTGGCTTTTTATTACCCGACCGATGTTACACATCAGAGGAAGGTTACGTCCTTCTTTGAGTATGCTCGATTGGTAGACAATTCTGTTCCGTGCGGAATTAATGTTTTAAACATTATTTTACATGAACAAAACATTTTGGACTTTGAATCAACAAAACAGGTAAAATAAATGATGTATTTTCTAAACTGGAACACTTCAACACAATTCTGTTTATAATCCCAATCAACTTTTTGAACGATCAGATTGACAACCATCTGTCCATACTAAGAGCATTTTCATTTACGTTATTAAATTCGAGAGTGCAATTTTATCGCTTTACATTTTCATATCGAACATTCCTCAATTTGCAAATTGAATTCTTACATAAAAAAATAATTATTTTATTGTTGCATCGAAATACCTGCATTGGAATAAGGATATAAATTTATTTTTTAATCAAGTAAAGATGGCAATCTCTTTCAAGAATGTCGCTGCTTAATTTTTGATTAATATGGGTAATGTAAGCAATCACAATCCAAGGCAATGTAATTGAGTTGTTTGATGTAGTATGGCATGATACACATACAATACAAGGTACTGCCTTCGTGGTCTAGTTATTGGAGCCACAGCCTTACGATCAGGAGGTTCTGGGTTCGATTCCCAGGGGAAGAACACAATTATTTGTGAATTTATCACTTTGTTTTCCCCAGTTTGGTTAGGGCATTGCAGGCTGAATCATCCGATTGTCCGAAAGGAAAGAGGATTCTGTTCTTTGGAGGGCACGTTAAACCGTCGGTTCCGTTCGCTGTCTTTGATAGTGGTCGTTACTCAAACCATGTCAGAGGCCTAAATAGCTGTGCTACTAGGCGGTTTGAAAACTCTGACACCAGGGTACATCGGGTCTTTCGAGTTCACTCGCTAAGAAGAAGAAGAAGAATACAAGGTGTTAAAAATGCTTAATAAATTTTAATGTATGAATCAACTTCCACTTATGAAATGAAACTGGACAACTTTCCCTATGTTAGATTGAACAAAATAAACCCTAAGATAGGTTATCTATTTTTAATTGTATGCTATCATTTTTTTACACAAACATGTAAAAATTTTGAACAAGCAAAACAATTGAAAATTGATTTAAAATGCGCATATCGTTTCGGTCATAAAAAGGCACAGAGTGAATACAAAAGACGCAGAATTGCATACGTGACAGGGTAGATAAATGACTGGTCTAAAAATCAGCGAAAAGCTTTCAGAAGCAGGCTATATCAGAGGCAATCAGAGTGTTCGTGCGAGTCGGCCGACGGTCACGAACATAGACCTAGATTGAAGTAGATCACGCAAATACTTCGACCGGCATTGTGTGTCACTTTTTTGTGCTTAGGTACTATTATTTTATTCTGTGAAAAAGAAATAACGTAATTTTGTCGTTTAAATAGATCTTTAAGTCTCAATATTGCATAATTGCCTCAGGAAGCCCATACGCAGGCACAAGATAGGGTGATTGTGAAGGCATAACACTAACCGAAACGTATCTATTAATCCAGTTAACCTGACCTGGCTTCGGCCAGACCAATCCAGACTCAAATCTCTGTATTAACAGCATCATTTAAATCTTCACCTCTTCAAACGATCAGTTTATATTAAATTAAGTAATTTATTTAATTAGAGTTATTTACCTTATTATTAAATTAGAGTTATTTACATACTCAATGTATGTCGACTATCCGAATCTACTTCAACCCAAGTCTATGGTCTGGTCATGTATCATTGGACACCCGGGGGAATACTAGTCGGCAGCGGTTAGGATCGAGGCTACCTAAAATGTTAGACCACCTAGGCTTACAGCTGTTGTGGCATACCTAGACACAATAAACTGACGGATGAATAGGTGAAGATTTAAATGATGCTGTTGACTTATATACGTACAATAGCAATGCCCATCACCTATGGATACACATTAGTTAACCCTCGGAATGTGGTATTTTCTCCGCGGTTAAAAGTAGCCAGGGAGTGCCTATTTTCTATCTATTTGTTTTTCTAAATTCATATCTCCGGCCGTAAACGCGTAAAATGGCTATAAGTACCTTATTTCCCTGCAAATGAAATGTTTTCCCAAAGTAAAATTATGCAAATATCAATATTCTATCCTCATTGCAGTTTTTATCAAAATTGGCCGAATGTGTTGGCGTGAAAAGTAACAAAACAAATAACCAGACAAACATAGGTACCTAGTTATTCGCATTATGATGTTTTGAATTAAAATACAAAACCTTCATCGACCGAGAAAAACGAGAACTCCAAACATTCAGATCACGTATGTGAATATTGGAAAACGATGGCGACCCATAAATTTAAATATCTTTGGCTCGTTTGCATAAAAGTGAAATCCCATCGTAACCCCGCTGAAATTTGCTCTCGGCCGATTGGAGCGGCGATCGTGCTTAAATGAGATTAATCAACGACCCCAAATGTGGCGGCGGGTTTAGGCTGGTTTCATAGTGACGCGTTTGAACAGCGCTGTCTAGACGTACGCGTTTCTAAATGTAATAGTCACGCTGTCGAAACGCGCTACATGTGCGCGGTATCCAAGCACTTCTACGTATAGTCAGATAGAGTTTATTCTACAAACGAAGTGTTTATTCTACAAAAAAAATGCATACGAATATTAACAAATATTAAACAAACCGTATCATGTAGAGCCTACTTCATAAAACACAAAATATTAACCCTCAATTCTATTTACATATTAGAGTCTTGTAAATTCATTAAAAAACATTCAGAAATATATAGTTGGATGACTAACAATAAAAGAAACAACCGGAATATGAATAAATTAAACAGACCATTTACAGATATGACATTAGTATCAAATAGCCCTCACCACATGTTAATAAAAATATTTAACCATTTACCTAGTAGTCTAAAAAACATTGAATAGCCTACCTTATTTATTAATGAACTAAAAAAGTTCCTTATAGACAAATGTTATTACAATATTTCAGATTTTTTTAATGACAAAATCAATGACTAATCTATTTCTATATAATGAATAATGATATACAATATAATCATGTTAAATAAATAACTAAATAATTTTTCTTAAATATGTATTACCTACTTGTATTTGAAATGCTGAATTAAGTATACATACTATAACAATGCAATAATAGTGACCATAACTTTATATTATCATATTTTTTTTTTCTCTTCTTTCACTAACATAAAATAAAACTTGACGTCTACCAATCAATACTGACATTCATTCATTTTTATAGTATAAAATTGTAATATTTAAATAATATTATTATTTAAGTAAGGCAACTAGTGGCCTCTCTGATGTTTGCTGTGCCCTTACAGGGCGTCACTTGTACTTCTTCTTAATTTGTAACAACTATTTAACCTGTGGCTTTGCAATAAATGAAATGAAATGAAATGAAATGAGTTTTAGAGCGATGCCATTCGGATGAAATGGTGCGCACAGTCGAATGGGCAGCAACACGCAGGCGTCATTTACTGCGCGCAAGGTTGCGCTCAACACGCTGTCAATGCTTTTTACATTGCCTACAACACACATGCGTCACCTTACGCTCTACGCGCGCGTAGCGATGAACTCTACGTCGGTGCATCCCTATGCCAGTACGCACGCGTAGATCTAATTCACTGCGTGTTGAGCGCAACCTTGCGCGCAGTAAGTGACGCCTGTGTGTTGCTGCTACTAAAACTTGTTTCACAGTGATCCGCCGTTCAAGTGGGCGCCATTGAAACGCTCGCTGATCGATGTCACATCTATAGCAGCGTAAGTGTGAATCTAGCCTTAGATCTCAAGCCCGTATTTCATATTGCAAAAGCCGACACTTTTCATTAAGTACGCACTTTAGGTATCTGTTTTTAAACCAATTTCGATCCTACTAAATTTGATTTATAACGAAAACGGGTAATGTTAAGTTGTAAATACAATAGGTAAATTACCTAATTCTTCTATGCTGGACTGGGAGTGAGAGAAAAACATAGAATGTGCCAGTTCCATTTCATCCCGAGCATGCTGTAAAAACCAGCTAAGGGTTTCAGTATATTGTAATTTAGGCGATGGGCTGCCAACCAGTCACTACAGCAATATACCTACAAATCCATCTTAAATAACCCTTGAAACTTTGTCAGATGTGGCGGAACGACATTTGTTTAGGTCGTTTACACTCTGCCTACCCTATTAAGAATAAAGACGTGATTATATGTATGTATGTGAATTACCTATGTTCACTAGAAGCTCGTCTCACCTGTATTCATCTCAGGCGCAGGCCTCGTCTCTTTCGGGCGGTGCGGGGCGGGCGTCTTGCGACCAAAACAAACTTATGGGAATGTATAGGAGAGCCAGAGGGAGTCTTGCGATCAAAACAAACGTATGGGAATGTATGGGAGGGGCCAAGTGTTTCGGCGACGGGCGCGGCAGTGCGAATTTCGAATGTCATAAAATTCGCACAGGCGACTGCCACTTGCATAATTTTAGTTCTTTTTTTATCTCGTTACGGAAAACGGACGAGTCTTACATACAAGCAACATAATAGTTAGTAGATATATTATTAAAGTAAAATAATGTAAGGATGTTCCTTATAAGGAAACAGAAATTAGCGAGAATATAATTCGACAAGCGGTATGTGGAAATCAGAATAAATAACAAACATCTATCAGATGCTGCAAGTTTAGCGTTGGTTGATGCAAATCTTATTATAAGATTTTGAGCCCAGCTTACGTCACGGACTTCGTTAGGCAACCGCACTAAAACTTCGGGCGACCAGTTGTTGTTGGCCATTTTTGCATAAAAGGAAGGTAATAAGGAGCCAAGTTTTAATAGGTTAGGGAAAACCAAGCGCTCACTTCGAAGTAGGACTTAAATAATTCACAAAGTTCCTCTTTCGTGCCATTGGTCGTTTTTCGACTAGACGGCACGGCGACGGCAACGGCGACGGTAGGTGGAAGAGATGATCATAAAAACAATGAAATTATATGGAACGGTACCGGCACGGCAACTGCACGGCACTGATTCCCACCGGTACCGTTGCCGGCCTGCCAAACTGGATGTGTTTTGTATTCGTACGAAGCATGCGCGTAAGTGTGTGCGCTCAGATTGGAACTAGGTGGACGTTATCGAGAGCTTTGCCATGTCGTTGCCGTGCCGTCTAGTGGAAAAACAAAGCCACGGTTTCGTGACGGAACCTTTGCCGTGCCGTCTAGTGGAAAAACTCCCAATGAGGCTGCGGATATCCTTGTCGACCCAAGTTTCAGGAAAACGGGTGAAATTAAGATTACAGGCGTACTCTTAATGCTCCTGTCAATTGAATATATTTGGAGAGGATGTTTCTTCGCAAGCCTCTCAACGCTCGCGAGTGCTTCATTAATGCGGCGATGTCATGAACAGATATCGAGAAGCTTGCGAAGTGATGCTTAAAGTATTGTTGTTTTCCGTTAAGTATATGTTTCAGATCTAAAGTGTTGTTATAAAACTTTTACAGGGTTACTGGTAAAGTTTGAGTTTGATTATGTGTAAGCGGCGCAAGAAAACTAGTGTTAAGAGGATGCGAAACGAATGCTGTGTGTAAAACGGTGTGCTGGTGAATAGTACGATGATACGATGGTTCGACCCTTTTATAACAACCATGTCCAGCGAAGCTATAGTATTTCCAACACAGTTTTAGAATAAAGGAAAACAAAGATTTATGTCTTTTTATTCAAAAACACATTTAAAAATTAAATAATACATGTTGGCAAATGAGTTAAATTACTATTTCGTTTCAAGTACCTATCTTAGTTTACCTGCAAGCATAATTGTCTCCTCTGGGTTTATCAAAGGTTGACTGGAAAAGATCCCTTAACGGGATAAGTCCGCCTTTGTGCCACTATTGTCTTAATCTTCTTGTATTTTAGTTTTAAGATTTTTAAGGTACAATAAAGAGCTTACATACATACATAATAAAACTACTTTTTCATTATGTTGTCATATCTTATAGCTAAAACTTATTTTAGAAACAAGATCTTCGATTAAAAGACATGAAAACTAGTTTAATTTTATTCTAAAACTAAGTTGGAAATACTATAGGCAATTGGAGTGATGCTATTGGTGCATTTTTCCACTTTACCCTGCATAAGTAGTAATAATTCCTTGCACATTTATACTTGTAGTAGAAAAATAAACTGAATTTATTTATTAATTATGAATCCGATACCATAGACGTATTTTTAATTAGATTAAAGTTCAAATGGAAATATTGCATAAGCCATATGCAAAGAATACTGTCGATCTGTCAATTAAGTACCTAATTAATATATTTATCTTTTGTGTATAATGATATGACATAAATATCCCACCATCTTATTATTTATATTCGATTAAGGGATTGAGAGTCCACGAATTATTAATTTCCAAATCCATTATATAACAGTCTTCCATGCTGGCCTGGGAGCGAGAGAAAAACAAAGAATGTGCAAGCTGAATTTCCTCCCGGGCATGCTGTAAAAAACAGCTAAGGGATCCGAGGGTTTCTGTATATTGCAATTTAGGCGATGGGCTGACAAACTTACACTACAACCTACAAAATCTATCTCTGCCTACCCCATTAGGGAGAAAGGCGTGATTTTATGTATGTATAACTTATCTCGCATTGGATGATGTGAAGGCGTCAGGGAGCTCGTCCGCTGTCAGTTCAACCAACGGGTCGACAAGTGGGTACGCAAACTCCGCTCTGATTAAGCATCTGCTACTACCAACTGTTTAACATACATAATTGGGTATACCCTAGGAACCCGTTGTAAATTGTTTCATTCTGTTCAGATCCCGATCTCTGACCGAACTTTGCTTTATAAATTAAATCCCCGATAACAATTTCCGGGGTATTTTTGAATTATGAAATATTCAATTTAGATGTTAAACTTTGTATCGTTTCGTTTTAATTAGGTCAGGTCTATCGATTGAGCCGAAGTGCCCAATATTGCGGACCTTTGTGTCATGACCCGAGGCGTCCGTCCCAAAATCCGTCAACGTCAATTAAGTTTAGCAAAGTGTGTCAACTTGTAGGAGATATTAGTGGACATAATTTTGCCACCCTTCATTTCCTTGAAAGCTCGATGACAGTTTTCAGGGATTCACGCTATTTGGCAAAACCTAACGTTTCAACTTTGGTAGCTTTTGCCTTTTATGTGTGCTAACCATGTCGCGCCATTTTATCAGCATTTGAACTATTCGGTTACGGAAATAAAGCCAAAAGTTGAACTTGCCCTGCCCTTTTGTATTGTCAAACGGTAGCAAAATTTTCTGTACTGAGGTAAAAATATGGGATTATAATCTAGGGTCCGTAGAGCAGAGGAGAAAACCCTTATAACAACGAGCAGATTGTGCATGGTAGAATATAGCTGTCAGTGTAAACTAAATATACGTATTAAAAACAAAACTCATGAGTTGTATGTATATAGTAAGTAAGTAAGTACGCTCTTTGTTCTTTATAATTAACTGCAATATATCGCGAGTTAATAGTTCTCATTCACATCAAAAAAGGAAATAAGGTTTTTTTTCAATGTAAATTATTATTTACATGAAAACAGTGTTTATTTTAGTAGAACTGAACTACCCATATGATTATGCAGGGAGCTTTTTTACATAAATTAATGGATGCTCTATTAAATGATACCTACTTATATTAGACTATCTCGAGGGAGCGAAACGCTCGTATAGATAATGTACTTAACTATTTCCATTTGTCTCGTAGAAACGAGAACTCATCAGCCTTAACGAGCAGTCATTTAGCTTGAAGGAAAGTTTGTGTAGATTAGAGTTGCCACACAATCGATAGTACATACAAAAATCGATAGTACAACGCTACAATCATCTTCAAAATTAATAGGCCAATGAATATTATATACGTGTACATACTATCGATAGTTTAGGAACTTTACAATCGATTGAGCGCATCGTTTGTTTCGTAAAATCGATTGTACACATTTTTTATTGTACAAAACAAGTGATAGTATCGATAAGCTTGTGCAATATAATCTATATTAAAAAAAAATAGAAGAACAATACTATCGAATGTCAATTATGTCCCAATGAACAATACTATCGATAGTATTGATACTATATCGTATTTATAACTGTATCGTATCTATTTGTACGAAAACAATCAATAGCTATCGATAGTCAATCGATACGGCACTATTAAACGGAAACTTTACTGTAGATGTCTACGTAAGATTATTAGTAGAGAACTGCTTTTGTGATTTTGGGATCATGATAAGAAGCCAGCGATGTAGGCACGCAACGCAACATTTCGGGATAAGTTTTATTTGAAGATACTTAGCCAAGATAAATAAGTGAATTGGAATTAGGATGTTTGGTGGGTATATTTTAAGTAGTTTTGGGTAGGCGTATTTTAAGTTGTTGTCGGTGTAGCTTAATAAACATACTAAAGAATAGGTAGAATGTGTTTTTTTTTCTGTACGAGTATGTTGGGGAACGAGCCTTTGCCCAGCAGTGGGACACTAACGGCTAAATAAGATAAGAGTAAAACGATTATGTTATTTTTTAATTTAAAGTTTTTTGATCAACGTTGAATATCTAATCTTACCTAACATTGTGTGCCCCCGTCGCTACTAACACGCCAACAATAAAATTTATCTAAGTAAAACTTAAGTAGTATCAATAATGATGATTGACTTAACTTTGCGCATTATTCCCATTTGATTATTCTTACTCCCTACTCGGCTATAGTGAATCGAGGCAGGTTACACAAAGCGATGTGTTGACACGCCATTAGCCCGTGGTTAAACAAAACATTGCGTGCCGCCAGCGCCTACCTACCTACACGCCAAAAATCACAAAACCCTTTATTATCCTCTAGATCATCTTTGCTAGGTAAATAAGGTGTAACGAAAGAAGAACGACTATGTATGTATGTGTAATATGTATACTCATAAAACTGTACAACTTTACCTAAAAAATAGAAGATGAATTCGCCAATGTTAGACACTTGATTTAGTTTTCCTAGACAGATATTTAGTTTTGATAAAGTACTTAAGAATTTTATGATTTCTGACGGATTTGTTGCTGTAATCGAGAGCGGCACGCTATATTTCATTTAACTACGGGTTAGTGGCCTTATTGTAGTTTATTCATTGGTGTCAACACATTGTTTTGTGTAACCTGCCTCGATTCTCATCAGACGAATCATAGGTTTTTTTTAATATTCAGAGTAGTTATAAGTAAATCTTAATTTAAAAGAAAATCATAATTCAATTTTGAGCGAACGCAGAGCGTTTCTTGGATTTGTATTCGCACCTACCATTTCCTAATTAAATTTCCAGCATTAAGATAAGTAGACCAATATTTTATGTTTTGATGTGACCCTTTCTGTACTTGACACTGAACATTTTAATTTGTAACCCGTAAAAGAGCAGGTGATACCGAAACAGGGCACCTCATTATATTCCTGTCACGAACTCATAATGCGTCAGGTTGGATAAACTGAGGGCCGCGGCCACGCATCCCAATGAAGGTATCTAGACTAATTCTACTAGGTTTGTACTAATACAGGGTTGTACGGCTAACTTCCATGCTGGACTGGGATCGAAAGAAAAAACATTAAATGTGCCAGTTGCATTTCCTCCCGGGCATGCTGTAAAAACCGGCTAAGGGATCCGAGGGCTTTAGTATATTGCAATGTAGGCGATGGGCTGACATCATGTCACTACAGCAATATCTATCTCAAATCTATCTTGAATAACTTTCAAAACTTTGTCAGACGTGGTGGGATGACCTTTGTTTAGGTCGGTTACGCTTTGCCTACCCCATAAGGGATAAAGGCGTGATTTTATGTATGCATGTATACGGCTTACACTGTGTTCCTGGAAGGAGGTAACTCAGTACAGTCTATTCAATAAATCTCTTTCTGGGACCATAGCAGAAAACTAAAAAAAAGTGTACTCCCCACAGAAATGCATTTGAGACGAGAACCAATAAGGTCTCATAGGGAGTTCACTGCCTCCGTGGTCTAGCGATCTGAGCCATGGGCTCTCTGGACTCGGAGGTCCCGGGTTCGATTGCCGGCGGGGATAATGATTTTGTGTTGTTGTTTCTAGTTTCGTTAGGACATTACTGGCTGATCACCTGATTGTCCGAAAAGTAAGATGATCCATGCTATCAAATGGGCATGTAAAAAGTCGGCCCTGTGCCTTATTTCTCTCTGGTCGTATCGGTCAATTCGTACCATCAGAATTAGAGATTGAAGGAGTAGAGGAGTTCTTCTTCTAGTCCTGCGCAGTTGGCCGATCTGTAGGCCGCTATCACTAAAAATCGGTGGGAGAACCATTATAAGGAGAGTTGCTGAGTACCTTATTGAAGAAACAATGGGCTCGATTCTAGATTCCCCGGGCTAAAACTAAAATTAAGATCTATCTGTCACTTTCATAATAATAAAATTGAAAAAGGACAGGTGATTTATACTCTATTGTTTTACACTTTGTCCGCTAGATTTTGACGCGCTTATGCACGTTTCCCCAGTATTTCTGTCAATTTATCCGCCATACATATGACGGCGGATAAAAATGACAGATAACGCATAAATCCACCGACTATAAATCATAAACCGGAGAGAATAGATCTCTTGTCCTTATCCAATGTGTTTAGTCTAAAAGTAACAAATAGATTTTAATTTTAGTTTTATCCGGCAAATCTAGAATCGAGCCCAGTGTTTTACTAACACCCTGTATAAAGCTATTTGCCAACAAATTTTAATCTCACACCTGGGGCTGGTAAAACTACTAACTACTGCTAATGCCTCAAATGGCGCCCGTTTAACTTTCCCTAATCGGTTATTTCAAAGTTTGCAGCTTCGAGATTAAAGGCTCCATTGGCCTAATTTCCATTATACGTAGACATATAGTTCGAGGCAATCAACTTGATTTAGAACTACATAGGCATTGAAAATTCAGCCTTAATCCTAACACTTATGCATGAATTTTCCATGCTGGCTTGGCAGCGAGAGAAAAACGTAGAATGTGCCAGCTGCATTTCCTCCCGGACATGTTGTAAAAATCAGCTAAGGGATCCGAGGCTTTCTGTATATTACAATATAGGCGACAGGCTGACAACCTGTCACTACAGCAATATACCTACAAATCTATCTTAAACAACCCTCAAAACTTTGTCAGACGTGGCGGAACTACCTTTGTTTAGGTCATGTACGCTCTGCCTACCCCATTAGGGATAAAGGCGTGATTATATGTATGTAATCTACAGATGGTATTTGTAGCATGCCCGGGAGGAAATGCAGCTGGCACATTATATGTTTTTCTGTCGCTCCCAGTCCAGCATGGAAGTAGATGACAATACAAATAAATACCTACTAAGTAATTTGAAAACGGAAACGTGATTAAGTAGTACGAGTAATTTAATTTCATAGCGTAGGTAGAGAAAAGAATTCGTATTACATGCGCTCCTCACATAACATGCATACATATAATCACGGCTTTATCCCTAATGAGGTAGGCAGAGCGTAAATTACCTAAACAAAGGTCATCCCGCCAAGTGTGACAACATTTTTAGGGTTATTTAAGATAGATTTGTAGGTATATTGTTGTAGTGGCAGGTTGTCAGCCCGTCGCCTAAATTTTAAATACTCAAAACCTCGGATCCCTTAGCTGGTTTTTACAGCATGCCCGGGAGGAAATGCAACTGGCACATACTATGATTTTCTCTGGCTCTTAATTTTATTATCTCGCATGTACTCAAAAACCATTGTCATACATAGGGGCCGTATTTATTATTAGCTCTCATGAGTGACAGCGAGTTTGAGTTCGTATTAGAAATGTCATTTCAGTACAAACTGGCCTTTCAAATCCATACTTAATATTGCTCTCAAGTTTGAGATGGCTTCATAAATACGAGGCTTAGATGTGTTACTTGGCGAAAGATGTTAACATTCATAAGAAGAAATAAACACTATGCTGAACCAGCCACGTCACTCAAATGCCCCAGGCAGGATCTATGAGCTAAAAACACTGAATGGGAACTCACCAGCACCATAAGAACACGTGGACACAATCCCGAAAAAGGCGGCGGGATGTATTAGATTATACCGGGTGTAAGCAGCGTCCCGCAAACTGAAAAGGGTTGCTTAGTCAACGATACTGAACAACTTCCACCAAGAAATTCTTTCAGGAAGTGAAAACAAAAATTGGCTTTTCCATACAATATGTCCACCTAGATCAGACAACTTGTATGAAAAAACCATTTTTCACGCCCTAAAAAATCCTGGTGGATGGTGTTGAGTGTCGTTGATTGAACAACCGCTATCAGTTTGCGGGACTTTGTACCTTACAACTTGTATTATGCACATTTAAAAGAATGAATAGCTCTTAATGGGAGTAATGGAAGCGAGGGAGAGAGGTCTACTAGTACCTTGTGAGACATCACATGATTATAAATAAATAAATAAAAATAATAACTTCTTCTTAGCGAGTGGATTCTCGAGTTAAACGACCTGATCAACCCTGTTGTCAGAGTTACCAAACCGCCTAGTAAAAATAATAACTGAAATTAAACGTAACGATTGTATTCTCTGAAAGTTTGAGTGCCTATGCCTAGGCTCACGAGTCTGGGAGTTGTGTTAAACTCTAATGGGCTTTAAGAAGATATTCCGAACACATTCCGGAGTTTAGTTTTACTAACCTATCCGCCTTTATGGACGGTGTGGAGAGTCGTAAACATAAACACGCTCGTAAAATGTTAATCTTCCGTGACTTAGTGTGCCGTTATTGGGTTGAGTAGTGAAATGCTCTACTAATTATTTAGGTATTATTCCTTTCAACGTCCATTTGCTGCCTGTCTGTAAAAAAAAACTACCATCCAGTTGCTATTATAGTCAGTTACTTTGAGTTTTCGCATTTAATTTGATTTGGAATTAGTTATTTTTATTAAATGGTAGGCATCTTTTTGAGTCTTTGACTTCACATTTGAAACTAATAATATGGATTTAATGTTACAAACTATAAGAAAAATATCAAGAAGACCTTGGACATTTATTTTATTTACCGTTTAGCCTCCAAAAGGACACTTTCTCGTGAAAGTCGGGACATTCGGATAGTGTCGTGAAAGGGACTGACGGCTGAAGGGAGGGTTGCAAAGTCCCGCACCTGCGACCCTGAGCAATATCCGCAATGTGCAGCGCATTGGGCCAACGCAGGAACGCCAACTTCTTTTTACCCGACTGCCAAGGAAGGCTTATATTTTTTTCTTTTTTATTAATTTAACTATTTTACACTTCTATTTTACAGAAGACATTAGGTATATTAACGGCTCATATTTATAAAACAATCTAAAGGTTGAGAGCGATATTAAGTATGGATTTGACAGGCCATTTTATACTGAAATGACCTTTCTGATACGAACTCAAAGTGGCTGTCAATATTGAGATCGCTTTATGAATACGAGCCTAAAATTGAGATTTCTAAAACTGAGTTCATTGATCGTATTAATTGAAGAATGTGATGTAGTACGTTACTATTCAAAAGCTCTCCTTGCGGATCACCTGTAGACCGAAAGACAATGTTATTCAGATTAACGGTAGGAATCGTTTTATCATTCTCTTCATGATGTCATTCTCAAAACGCTAATTTTAAAAAGTTTTTGTGATATTTTTTGCTGTAAAGATAGCTTCCAAGCATAATGTCAGAGACGGTTGTTTTTCATTCTGGGGTGGAGATGGGTAGGCAGAGATATCCTTATTGTTATCAAGTGAAACGCAGCTGGGCTCAACGCAGGGATCGTTTGTTTATATACATGAATTATATAGGTAATACCGTAGTACGAACAAAAAGAAAAAGAGGGTTGGGTTAGGGTTAGTGCAATTTTGAACAATGGAAGTAGCATGGAAGTAGGAACATTTTGTAGTAAGAACATGGAAGGTCGAAGGTTAAAGTAAAAAAGCAATAAGGATTCATAGTTTGGGAAATATTCTTATGCATTTATTTAAGAAAAGTAGAACGTACGACAGTTTAAAGCAGTTTATTAAATATTTACCTGTCTAAATCCATTAATCACTGTTATCTAATAGATTAATGAGAGAAAAAGCAGGACTTGAGAGATCAAAATCTGAGAGAAAATCAAGGTACCCTAATTCGGAGCAGAATAAATATCTTGAACGATTTCGGAGTGTGTTTTGAGCGTGCCGCACCTGCTTCTGGACAGTGGATATATGTGTTCCCATAAAGTGAGCCGGGTCCGTCCGGGGTCGGATTTTTCTGTCATTATATGTGTAAATTATACCACTGGACCGGAAAATGGGCATTTGCGTTTGTGCCAGCTGCCAGGTGTGGCACATAAATAATTTTGAGCTCCCTATGTCAGTTTATTCTAAATTTAAGCTATATCATATAACATAATTTTTATTGGTAAATATTATTTACACGTTTAACATTTTACAATATTATCATTTAAAAAAATATTCTCTTATTAATCTTCCAAGCTGGACTGGGAGTGAGAGAAAAACATAGAATGTGCCAGCTGCATTTCCTCCCGAGCATGCTGTAAAAACCAGCGAAGGGATCTGAGGGTTTCAGTATATTGTAATTTAGGCGATGGGCTGACAACCTGTCACTACAGCAATATACGTACAAATCTATCTTGAATGGCTCTCAAGACTTTGTCAGACGCGGCGGAACGGCCTTTGTTCAGGTCGTTTACGCTCTGCCTACCCCATTAGGGATATAGGCGTGATTATATGTATATATGTATGTAAAATTATATTAAACATTCTCATTTAAGTTATGTATACTTACAATTCATTTCTAAAATTAATTAATTAATGTTGGCTACCACACTTTCAACAACAGAGTCATTAATACTTGGAACAATCTCCCTCAAGATATTGTTGATGCTCCCTCCACAAACACTTTTAAAAATAGACTTGACAAGTGGTTAATTAATAATAAAATTTAAAAAGTGTATAATAAAATAACATACAATGTGTACGACTTTCAAGTGAATCATACAATGGACTTTAATCAAATACTAGCGCACACACCAGCTACGGATATAGCCACATCAGCAATTCTGCTGCTCGGCTATTATTAAATAATAATAATAATAAAATTAATACATTTCTAAAAATCTCATTTTACTCATTTTACATCTTACAACTCTACTCAATGTATATTTAACAGTTCATCAATTGAGTAGAACGCCCATTTTTTGAGCCTATGCTTAAAACTATTGTCACTTCTTGCATCACTATTAAGTTTTGTTAGTAAGTATGGAGAGTAAGTGACAGGTCCCGCAAATTAATAGGAGTTGCTCAGTCTACGGAACTGAACAACTATCAGCAAGTTTTTTTTTCAGGAAGTGAAAAAATGAAACAGGTTTTCCATACAAATTGTCTGATTGAGGTGGTCATTTTGTATGGGAAGTTCAATTTTATTTTTATGTCCTCAAAAAAAATCTTGGTGGTAGTTGTTCAGTTTCATTGACTGAGCAACCCGTATTAGATATCTTACAAAACATGGTTTAAAACATATTTTCATTAATAGATTTAACTGAATTTAAGGAAAAAAGATCTGTAACAAAGTATCTATTTCTTCCATGCTGGACTGGGAGAGATAGAAAAACATAGAATGTTCCAGCTGCCCTTCCTCCCGGGCATGCTGTTAAATTCAGCAAAAGGGACTTGAGGGTTACATTGTATTGTAATTTGGGCGATGGGCTGACAACCTGTCACTAAAGCAATACATATTACAATCTAAAATAGTCCCCTTCATTTTTGTCAGACGTGGCGAAAGCGCCTTTTACGAGGCGTTAAACGCTCTGCCTACCCCGTAAGGGATAAAGGCGTGATTTATGTATGTATGTACAAAGTATCTATGATAATAATAATTTACACGTCATGTACCTAATTTTTGTCACACATTTTGTTCGATGCTGTTGTATCAGGTGTAATAAAGTAACATTGTGATCAACAAGTGGCGCCACCGTCAAAATACACGGCTTCTAAGTGATTGGTTCGTCGATTAAAAAGTTCCGATACGCTTTGCGGAGTGCGGCGAAGCGACGAAGTTAATAAGACCGGTAAACATACCGGCAAATACCGATTTAGCCTCGGTTTTGTGCCAAAGAATGAAGCGAGCATAAAGATGAGATAATTATAATCGAAATGGTATAATGTACTCATACTAATTGTATTAATTTCTATTCTTCCATGCTGGCCTGGGAGCGAGAGAAAAACATAGAATGTGCCAGCTGCTTTTTCTCCTGGGCATGCTGTAAAAACCAACTAAGAAATCCGAGGGTTTCAGTATATTGCAATTTAGGCGATGGGCTGGCAACCTGTCACTACAGCAATATACCTACAAATCTAGCTTAAATAACCCTCAAAACTTCGTCAGACGTGGCGGAACGTCCTTTGCTTAGGTCGTGTACGCTCTGCTTATCCCAGTAGGGATAAAGGTGTGATTATATGTATGTATGTACTAATTGTATCTGTTCCCGTGAGTTTCCCATCTTTTATCTCCATTAGGTTGGCTGGAAGAGATCTCTTATGGGGATAAGCTCGCCTATTGTTTTAGTTTTAAGTTAAACTGTATTTTTAATTCTTAAAATAATAAAGAATATAATAATGTATAATATTGGTATTGTACGTTCACGTACTAATATTTTGTGTAACATTACATAGTTGACATTAAAAATCAAACAAACAATATTATAGGCAGAGGATAATGTTGATTACTAAATTTTAATTATTGTCATTATGACTACAAATTACATATGTCACCCAGCGAGCCATTTCATAGGTACATCGTAAATATCATACCTACTTACCAATAGCTTGGCTTAGCAAATCTATTATTGAATATTTATTACAGGCAAAAGTATAAAGTTTTAAATAAAATTGCAGTAAAGCACGACCGAGTGTTCTTTTATCGTCTTTAATGGGTGGTGATTTTTAGGCTTATATTTAAGAGGCGATATCAAACTTGAGAGCAATATCAAGTATGTATTTGATAGGTCAGTTTGTACTGAAATTACATTTCTGATATAAACTCAAACTCGCTGTCAGTCATGAGAGTTGATTACAAACATAGCCCTAGGAATGAGAATGGTGACGGTACTGGTTTTTACACAGAGCGACTGCCATCTGACCTCCGTAACCCAGAAGGGAAACCAGACCCAATCCTAGATTACTTCAGAGTTTTCAAGCTGCCATTGCTTAGCACTGGCCTCTGACTACGCTAGTACTATTATATATTCTGTGCTCTGACTTTGCGTAACGACTGATACCTACGGTATTAAATGATACTAACCGGGATCAACGGCTTAACGTGCCTTCCGAAGCACGGAAAAAGCGTCGAATAAACGTACATATGAAATACATACATATAATCACGCCTTTATCCCTAAAGGCAGAGCGTACACGACCTAAACCAAGGTAGTTCCGCCACGTCTGACAAAGTTTTGAGGGTTATTTAAGATAGATTGGTAGGTATATTGCTGTAGTGACAGGTTGTCAGCCCAGCGCCTAAATTACAATACACTGTAACCCTCGAGTCCCTTTTGCTGACTTCAACAGCATGCCCGGGAAGAAGGGCAGCTGGAACATTCTATGTTTTTCTACTACTCCCAGTCCAGCATGGAAGACGAAATATGAAATACGAACACCAAAAAACACATTGGTACGTGGTGGTATCGAACTACGCTTAGGAGGCAGCGGCCTTACACACTACACCATCAGGCTCAGGCTTAAATTATAAGCATAAAATTTACAAGCGTAAAGATAGATACTACTCGTACCTCGTTTGTCTCACACAACCACTTCCGCACGCGTCGAGCGTTACTTTCGCCTTATCTATATTGAAAGAGGATTTTGACGTACTAACTCCACGGAAAGAGGGAAAAAAATATGGAATAGAAAATATTACTACATCGACCGGAATCTACGCGGGAAAGGTGTAAGTGTGTCGACAATTTCTCCGGAATCGGATATAATACTTTGCTACGTAAGTGCTCTGAAGGAAAGTAGACTTAAGTTGATGCATAATTCTAGTGTAGCTGTTTTTATGCTACGGCGTAGTAATCGTAGCTAATGTCTACGCTATTTTAAACTAAAGAAACACAAGATGCGCTTTTAAAAAATATGAGTTAGTTGGAGAAACTATTCGATAACGTTTTCAATTGCTTGAAATACGTATCGTGTTACGTATATGTATGTGTGTGATGCATTTTTGACGGAAATTTTCGTAGCTAGCTACAAATGATTGATGAAATGGGATCGTTTAAGTCTCAGTAGCCTTCTACAAACCGGGATTTTTATTACCCATAACGAAGCTGGCCACTAAATCTGGCGTCGAAGTGGAATCGTTTAAGTCCCAGTTATATGCCAGCTTCGAAACAAGACAGTTCTACTAATAATTTATATCAAGCTATGATATCTTCCATGCTGGACTGGGAGTTATACAAAAACATAGAATGTGTCAGTTGCATCTCCTCCCAGTCATGAAGTAAAAACCAGCTACGGGATTCGAGGGTTATAGTGTATTGCAATTTTAAGCGATAGGCTGACCACCTGTCACTAATAGCAATATTCATCATAATCTACTGCAATAACCCTCAAAATTTGTCAGACGTGGCGGAACGACCTTTGGTCGTTTTCGCTCTGCCTATCCCATTAAACAGGTTTTTTATTTCTCAGATCGAAGTAATCAGGCTACGTACAGTTTCATAAAAGTCGTCAGGAAAATACGCTTAACCTAATACTTTGCGAAGAACGACTGCTGTCGAAACATGAATTCATGTAGATTCCCTTCGCCGGGAAATGGTTTACGACAGCTTCCGATAACGCGTCAATATCCTTAACAACGTTCTACCTGAGGGTGCGACTTCGATACCCCTAAGTACTTCCCTTTATTCACGTTTGGGGATGCAAAAATACGTAATTTTACCGAAAACGCTGGTAAAATACGGGCATTTCAAATTACGGTAAAATTATTGGCGATTTACGACGTTTTCAGCAGAACTTTTATGAATAAATAAGTTCTCACTTAAAGGGATTCGAAGGCTATAATGTTATGTAATTTAGGAGATGGGTTGACATCCTGTCACTATAGCGATACACAATTCAATCTAAAATTGCCCTCAATAAGTAATTGTCTGCAATGTCGAAAACGCCTGATAATAAGCGTTCTATGCTCTGCCCAGTGCCTACACCATTAAGGATAAAGGCGTGACTTGGTATGTATGTATGAAAACACAACACTGCTGCCGCATTTTTCTAGTACCTAGTCGTTTAATACGTTTTTACCGAATATTACATACATACATACATAAATCACGCCTTTATCCCTTACAGGGTAGGCAGAGCGTTTTACGCCTCATAACAGGCGCTTTCGCCACGTCCGACAAAAAATTTAGGGCAATTTTAGTTTGTAATATGTATTGCTATAGTGACAGGTTGTCAGCCCATCGCCTAAATTACAATACATTGTAACCCTCGAGTCCCTTTTGATGACTTCAACAGCATGCCCGGGGGAAGTCCTGCGTAACTGTGCGCCTGAGTTGTCTCCGGTGTTGACACGCCTGTACCGCCTCTCACTTGAGACTGGTGTTGTTCCCAAATCGTGGAAGCTTGCAAATGTGCAACCTGTACCCAAAAATGGTAGTCGAGCAGACCCTGCCAACTATAGACCCATATCGGTAACCTCTATACTCTGCAAGATTATGGAGAGTGTACTGAATAATCGGCTCCTGGCATACCTTGAGGATAATGATCTCCTTAACGATCGCCAATACGGCTTCCGCCGAGGGCGATCGACGGGGGACCTCCTCGTGCATGCCACTCACTTATGGAGTGAGGCTATCGAGAGACATGGTGAAGCACTTGCCGTGTCTCTGGATATCTCCAAGGCCTTTGACAGGGTCTGGCACGCTAGCCTTACTGGCAAGCTTCCCGCTTACGGGTTACCTGCTGGCCTTTGCAACTGGATTTCGGACTTCTTGAGTGAACGATCCATACAAGTGGTCTTAGAAGGCTGCTCCTCCGGACAACAGGCTATTAATGCCGGAGTTCCTCAAGGTTCTGTCCTGTCTGCAACCTTATTCCTGCTGCATATCAACGACATGTTGACACCCGATACCTTTGGGTACGCTGATGACAGCACGGTTGTTGACAGATATCTGTTCAGTGCAAGGGCCAACAGTGAAACAATCCAGTCTTGTCGGGAGTCCATAGTGGATCGTCTGAACTCATCGCTAAGGGTGATATCCGAGTGGGGCGATGCCAATCTCGTCAAGTTCAACGCATCCAAAACCCAGGCGTGTCTATTCTCGACAAAACGGAGTCCTTCTAACCTGGCTCCAACTTTCCGGGATGTATCCGTACCGATTTCTGACCATCTTGAGCTTCTTGGTATGAGCCTTACGTCCGACTTGAACTTTGGACGTTACATTGAGTCTCTGGCCACAATAGCTGCCAAAAAACTTGGTATCCTCTCGAAGGTGAGGCGATACTTCGCACCGGGACAGCTATTGCAGTTGTACACAGCTCAAGTCCGATCGTGTATGGAGTACTGCTGCCACCTTTGGGACGGTTCAGCTAAATACCAGCTGGCTGCCTTAGACTCAATCGAGAAACGTGCTAAGAAGCTCATTGGAGACTCAGCACTGGTTGAGGCAAAACTACAGAACCTTGAGCACCGTCGCAGAGTGGCGTGCATGTCGGTATTTTACAGGATACATTTCGGGGAGTGTGCGTTAGCACTTCATGACCTTATACCCCCCTCCCCTTTCCATCTCCGGAGCACGAGGCGTGGACAGGGGTTCCACCCTTATGTCGTGGATATACCACAAATTCGCACGAAGCGGTTCGCTTCCACATTCTTAATGCGAACGGCTAAGGAGTGGAACTTCCTGCCGGCGGATCTGTTTCCGGAACAATATAACCTGGGCCTTTTCAAGGCGAGAGTGAATAGGCACTACATAGGTGAGTATGCTTCAACATAGTCCGCATCGTCACTTTCCACCAGGTGAGATGGCGGACAAATGCTCGCCTATATATATTTAAAAAAAAAAAAAAGCTGGAACATTCTATGTTTTTCTATCTCTCCCAGTCCAGCATGGAAGTGATCGAATATTACCGTAGTTTAAATTTTGTTTTTTACCGTATTTTACCGAGGTAATCGTTCATCTTCACATCCCTATTCACGCTCTCCCCTGATGCCGGCTTTCCAGCAATATTTATTAACACTCATCCAAAGCGTAACAAAAAATCGTAAAAGTCTTTTAAGAAGGTCGTTTCCACGTTTCATAATAGTATTAGGGGATGATTTATGAACATTATACATAATACTGAAACCTTAAGACAGCAACGTTACTTAACAAGCTGATTAATTACCTCCGTTTTAATTGGTTATTGTTTACAGTTTAACTAAGACAAACGTTAGTCAGTCAACGTATATTTTCTGTTGCGAGACTTGTTAATTGTAAATAGAGAAGGGTTCTTTAAGATCTAACTACGGTACCAATTTTCTCTTTGTGTTTATTTATAATGTTAGTGAAACAACACTAACATTATAAAAAAAAATATGATGGGAAAAGAAACAAGTTTATTTTCTACTAGCTTTTTGCACCACGGTTTCATACATACATACATATAATCACGCTTGTATCCCTAATGAGGTAGGCAGAGCGTAAACGACCTAAACATAGGTCGCTCTGCCACGTCCGACAAAGTTTTGAGGGTTACTTAAGATATATTCGTAGGTATATTGCTGTAGTGACAGGTTGTCAGCCCATCGCCTGAATTGCAATATACGTGAACCCTCGGATCCCTTAGCTGGTTTTTACAGCATGACCGGGGGGAAATGCAGGTGGCACATTCTATGTTTTTCTCTCGCTCCCAGTCCAGCATGGAAGTACCATGGTTTCACCCGTGGCTTTATGAGGAGATGATGAGCCCATGGCGATCATCAGATCTTTCCGGCCTTGATAACAAAGTCTTCCATGCTAGACTGGGAGTGTTAGAAAGGCATAGAATGTGCCCGCAGCACCTCCTCATAGGCATGCTGTAAAAACCAGCTAAGGGATTCGAGAGTTATAATGTATTGCAATTATAGGCGATAGGATGACTAACTGTCACTATAACAAAATACATCATAATCACAGATGATTAATTACAGATAATAACCTTCAAAACTTTGTCAGATGTGGCGGAACAACCTTTGTTTAAATAGGTCGTTTTCGCTCTACCTACCCCATTAGGGATGGAGGAGTGATTTAATGTATGTATAACAAAGTCTCATTTTTATGGGTTTATTTTTTTGGCTTAATTATATAGGTCGTTTTCGCTCTACCTACCCCATTAGGGATGAAGGACTGATTTTATGTATGTATAACAAAGTCTCATTTTTATGGGTTTATTCAAGCCACAAGCTTAATGTGCCTTTCATCTCTACTTTACACTACTCACTCAAAATATAACTAAGCCCAAGGAAATAAAATATCTATTACGTCACCTAAAACCAGACTAGATCTATACTATCAACGTCTGTGCCCATAAAGTGGCGACCAAAAAGCTAGGTTGTCAATAAATCGAATATTTTAGTGGTTGGGGTGTTTGGGTGGAGAGCAGAGGCAGCTTGGAATTTATGGGAGGTCTGCGTGGAAAGGAAGTGCCCCACACTATCCACGCGAGATTGTTTATGGCCCTGCCTGAGTCACGGGCCAAAACGCTGGCCAGAACGAGCCTGCAGGTGATGTCCATGTATTATAGAGGTAATAACTTGATTCGGCTTATTTACTTGTTAGCTGGACTGGAAATATTTTTCCCCTCGCAAGTTGTGTACTTCAATTGTATGACCTGGCCAAGTAGCAGGTGCACAAATGCAACGTAATCGATTATAATAAGACTGCTGCTGATCATTATGGATGCAGAGGCATGCACCACAATCGATATGACATTCATGACAGTATCGATAGTGACGTCATATTAATTTGAGCCAAACCTTTTAATTTTTTAGCATTATCTTTTACTTAGCGAGTGGATTCTCGAGTCAAACATGCACTCGCTAAGAATAAAAATAAAACAAATATTAAAAGGCAACATCATGAGTAAGTAAGTAAGTAAGTAAGTAAAATATGTTTATTGCCTTTAACAATTTATGATGAATTATTTGTATTGGCGAAACATGCGCTCTTTACTTTAAGTATAAATTGTGTCATCTATAATACCATGTTTGTTGCAATAAATATTTTCTGATTCGGATGATTTTGGTTTTTGTTATCATCGTATTCATATGGGTAATAGATACCGCTAACGTACGGTTATGTTTAACCAAGTGTTGCTGTGTGACCCAGTTACAGTACAGCCTACAGTAAAACGTTTGAAACAATGTATTTACCGCCAAAGCGGAGAAATAACAGTTAACCTTTCAATCCGGAAACTTTAAGCGGCGAAACCTTCCGGCCGAGTAGCTTGGATCGAGGAAAAACTGCCATCGCTTCACTTTCAATCTCTTGGTGGCCGCTAAATAAATAAAAAGGACGTATTCAATCGTTTCGAGACAAATGATGGGACTCGCGGGCCTTCTGTTATGGAGCATTTGATGTTTTAGATGCCCGTTTATCCGGCAGGTTAGCGATCCGAAGCTTTTAATGTGATAGCTTTGAATGTTAAATCATACAGAAAAATAGTATTTTAAGCCTCCAAATATTTGCAGTTCATAAATATTTATCAGCAGCACCAAACTGCGTTTAATTTTCTATGATTAGGTTTAGTTCGGAAGGTAGAAAAGCTCGAGCCGGATCATATGCATAATTCCGTTAAAACTGTATTCAAATTCGGCGGTTTGATCCCGAAACGATCCAATGGAGCTCAATTTCCTCACCATCCTGCATATTCAACCAAAATCATAAATTTTCACGGAACACGTTATACACGCAGGAAACGCACATAAAGTTTCTTTGTTCGTTCGTGTCTGAACGAGTTCATTTAAAATTCTCACATAATTTACTAAAGATAATAAACTCGAGTTTTTAGATTGCGCTCGAGTTTTATAACTTTTTGTAACGTAGTGGTTAATAATTAATTTGTCGAAATTCAACGATCTCGTTACGTTCCTTATTGCCTAATTTCAATGTTCGAAATATTCTTCTTTTTAATGTTCAAAAAACATAGAATGTGCCAGCTGCATATCCTCCCGGGCATTGTCTCTTTGTTAGACGTGGCGGAACGACCTTTGTTTAGTTCGTTTACGCTCTGCCTACCCCATTAGAGATAAAGGTGTGACTATTTGTATGTATGAAAATGGTTGGAATAGGTTTTTCACTCTCTACATTTTTCGCCGACGATGTCTCGTCTGAGTTGTGCATAGTGTGAGCTTGTGACGTCACGGCGTGGCTGTGTGATGTTGCGTCATGATGACATGACAGTTCATCGCAGTCGTAGGTCATCTCGGGTTGCGTCGTCCATTCCTGCTAGTGAGTGCATTGTAGCATGTGACTTATTTATGAGCTCGCCATGTATGACGTACAGAGTTGCGAGTTATTATTATTACACTAGTTATTGCTTGATTGAAATCTTCATGGCTTGGCCACCCATTAGGAATCGATGGATGTAAATGGTTCCATTAGTACTGCAGGTGAGTATACTTACTTGCTATAAGCTCACAAGAAAATAATAAAAAATATTATTTGAAAATCATGTGTGATGCTGATACGTTTTTTTAAATATCGAATGGTAATAAACCTTAATTTTGAAGATTCTACATACAACGTCAGTAGAATTATAACCACCAAGCCCAATATTAATGTTCAAGAAGATGCTCTTACATGTCGTATAGCCACAGATATATGGCAGCTCTGTGGCAGACAATCATCATCCGTTAAGCAAAACTCGGTCGAGCGAGGAAGACGTCGGAATTTATACAATTTGTATTCGCTACGTGAGCGGCACATCTGCCACAGGCCCCGACTTAACCGAATTCAACAAGCGTGCAAACAACGTGCAAAATCTTAATGCTATCTTGATTTGCTTATTTTTATTCAATTATTTGTATCGCTATTTATTTGCAAATCCTTGCGAAAAGTGAAATCGTGGAAAGGAAACCCAAAAATTTCGAATAGGATTCTTATCTAAGTCAAGATGGCGTGTTCCGTGCAGCTTAGACATTCCTTTATTACAACTCGATGTTTCTGTCTATACAAACGCTTACTTATCTTACAGATTTTGATAGATAGAGATCTAATAAGAAAATAAATTGTAGATCGAGGGCGAAGGCCAAGAAAGGACAGGATTTAATTTAATTCGAGCTGCTACTCGAGAGACATAATTATGAGATGTAATTTACATTCATGACCATCTTTAATGGGCTCCAGCTTTTATCCACAGCCGGTTGAAGGAAGAGAAATTCGAGTTTTCCTATTTGTGACTGCCAGCAAAAGTAGAACAAACTAATTTAAAATGCGATTAACGTTTTCCTCTATAGCTTAAACGACACTTTTCCCCTGTTAAAAGTAGAGTGAATTCAATCTCAGATCAGAGATTTTTGTTCAAAATATTCTTAAGGCTGCCACGGAAATCGAATCGAAATTGTTAGACCAAACTTTATCAAACTTTTTACACATAATCTAATGCAACATGTCTAAGTTTATAATTAATTTCAAAATATTACCTTTATCTAAAATTAAAAGAACAAATTAAATTTTAGGCAATTTTCACGAAAAAGCGCATATCCGCCATTAAAAAAGAACAAAATAATTTGTTCGTGGTCGATATCTTCCAACGAAACCTAATTATAAACATAGAGTTAGATTTGATGACATGAACAAAGTTTGGTGAAGTTTAGTCTTACCGTTTTAAAACGAGAACGAAACTACGCTTGTATTTGCTTTTGCCTTTTAAAAGGTTTTCGACAGAAAGCGAGTGAACTAGAATCGTTTCAACAATACTTTGAATTTGTAATGTTATGGGGTGTTGGAGACCGTCCCGAATAGGCCTGTTTTAACAAACAGTGCGGTAAGGTAAGTGCAGGGTTTTACCGAAGTGTTTCTCTAGAAGTTGCTTCCATGCTGGACTGGGAGCGATAGAATAATGTAGAATGTGCCAGCTGCATCTCCTCCCGGGCATGCTGTAAATACCAGCTAAGGGATTCGAGGGTATATTGTAATTTGGGCGATGGGCTGACAGCCTGTCACTACAGCAATATACAGTTCTATTTTAACCGTCAAACTTGTCAGACGTGGCGAAACGACCTCTGTTTTGGTCGTTGACGCTCTGCCTACCCCATTAGGGATACAGGCGTGATACTAGAAAAGTATTGTTTCTATCACTGTTTGTACTGCGAAGTTTGATTTTGTCAAAATATTGGGCTTGATTCTAGATATCACAGGCTAAAACTAAAATTCAAATCTATCTGTCACATTCAAAATATTTTTTTTTTAAAAAGGACAGGCTATCTATACTCCATGGTTTTTTACTTTGTCCGCTAGATTTTGACGCACTTTTGCACGTTTTCCCAGTATTTCTGTAAATTTTATCCGCCATATCATATAGACGGCGGATAAAAATGACAAATAACGCATAAAACCACCGAAAGAATAGAGAACCGGAGAGAATAGATCTCCTGTCCTTTTCCAATGTCTTTACTATGAAAGTGACAAATAGATTTTAATTTTAGTTTTAGCCTCCAAATCTAGAATCGAGCCCAATAACATAGTTTTTATAAATATCGTAAATACTTAAATTCCACTAGCTACAAACGATTTCAAGAAATAAATAAGATTGTTATTCTGTAAAAGCTATCGCTGTGCGTCGACGAGCTTTCAAGCCCTGTAAACATAATTTGTACATACATACATACATATAATCACGCCGTTATCCCTAATGGGGTAGGCAGAGCGCAAACGACCTAAACAAAGGTCGTTCCGCCACGTCTGACAACATTTTGAGGGTTATTTAACATAATTTGTATAACTAGTATTTTTTTATTAAGAGGTCAGTATCCTTCAAATTCGTTTAATGTTTTCACATAAAAACTAAGCATAGGTACTGAGACACGAAGATAATTTATTTCAATTTAGCTTGAATACTCCCTTAATATTTATTTATAAGACAAATTACAAGGGTCATTTATATAATTGGCTTTAATATAAACTCTGAAGTAATGCGCTACATGTGCAGCTGTAGGTCAAACAAAATGTGGTAACAATGAGTAAAAATAAAATATTTTGATGTGGGTATACTGTTACCCCATTCTCCCTTTATTAAATTACATACAAGGTCTGCAGATGTGTATCTATGTATAGAGCAAGGGTATTTTTGATTCACCCGGTATCCAATATTTGTGACGGTACACCACCGGACGGTCAGTCGACGAGAAAAATAATTTGCTACTGACCTGGATCATTGGCTTCTAGCAATCTTTGCCGATCCTTTCACTATATTGGAGTTTTATCAGGGCTGTGTAGTGTGCGGCTTGCCTATTTTCATGTAGCATTTCACAACTGAACTTCTATCAGAAATACCAACTCGAGTGAACAGTAAACGGCTGTAATTCAAGCGTGGTATTAAAGATTATATTTTTCTTGGAGAAGGCGTTTGCTGTAAATAGCGCCATTAACGGGCGGGCGCGGGCGGCGGGGAGCGGGGGAGCTAAAAATAGACGGCCGCGAGTGGGACAAGGCCGTGCTCCGGGAGCGCCTTAACCCGCGCAGGTACGCGGTACGGTACGCGAGACCATCCTTGTAATTAATCCTAGCGTATTTGCGACTCAGTCGAGTAGAGGCTTAGCCTTATCCTACCAAATCTGAGCCCTCTTCACGAACGATGTTTTGGACGTGTTTCGATATCGAACCGACCGGGTTAGATTAAGATAGTCACGTTAGTTCCCTTCGCATGCCTACTGCTTACTGGAGTGTAGGATTCGGTTCAATGATCAAACATGAAGCTAGTTGTTGATCCGGTCTAAAATGGGATGTGTTTCTAAATATAGAACTGAATAGTCCGTAATTTCAAGTCTTTGATCGGGGGAACAATAAAACGAACGGGCTGATCGGAGCCGAGACGGGAAATTCCATAAAGGGATGTTCAGGATTGCTTTCTCAGCACAGACTTGAATTCAACGGTTCTCAAAAATATCTAGAATAGTAAGTTATACCATCTGTGAAATCTGTAGAGAATTTATTTAGAAAAGAAATCGAACTATTAAATTTGTTTAAGCTGACTAGATATAAACTTCTAGTTCATAATACAAACAACTTAGCATTGAGCTAGTCTTTAAACTTTGGAGCATTAATCAGGGACACTGAGGAGTTCGTTAATATAATCCCTTTAAACTAGCAAGTTTAAAGTTTAGGATTAATTAATGTCTTGGTCTCCGACGACAGTATTGGCAAAGTTTGTCAGTTCGTTCGTCGTGACAGAGTAGCCTGAGCATCTGGCGATTATAGGTAGTGATGGATGTCGCCGGGGCACCGGGGGCACAGGGGCACAGGGGCACCGGGGGCACCGCCACCAGCGTCACGTAATGAGGCCCCATTCCACCCGCTCCAAGATTAACGCGACGCTCAGCCCTTTTAATTATACAGTCTTTATACTCCAAATGCCTCAGTTCTGACTTTTTTAATCCGTCTTTTAATTCCGCTTACCTGTTATCTCAGAATTAGACCGGCAAATAAAAAAAACAAAAGATTAATTTACGTTAACTGCAGTGCTTGTTACTCAACTTCACCTTTTCGCTCGCATTTCCGGAAATACGAGGTCAAAATTAACATTTCTCTTGGTTTAATTAAGACGGAGATATTGCTCTGACTCCCTGGGGATATAGGTACGTTTAAAATGATCTCATCTGTTGATATAAATATAGCATAGGTGATACAGAATGAGTAATATAATTGGGGCGCAATTTTAATCCCCGGGGGCTTTTAGCTAGAGCAGCATTCATCGCGTAGATGACGTGTCTGAGAGGTTTGAATGCCGTTTTCGACGGAGGTATTAAAAGGAAGAAAGCGCTTTGCAAGCACCTGTACATGTATTCATTCCTTTGTTTAGCGGGCGGTCGAGAGCGCATCGAGCCGTCGCCCGTGTCGCCGCATCGCAACCGCAACGCAGCCGTTTTTCTGCCACATCGCAACTGTGCCGCTGTCGCAACGCTCCCGCACCGCACCGCACCCGCACACCACAACCGCACCGCAACCGTACCCATACTTCACTTGCTTGATCCGCTCCGCATTTCATTCATGTAGATGCGGATGCCTGTGACCCGGTAAACAAAGTTTCGGAAAATTCTGCACTTGGCTAAAGGCGAATATGATGATGACCAACTTCGCCAAAAATAATGAAGCTAAACAATACTTCTAGATTAGATTTGCCGGCTAAAACTAAAATTAAAATCTATTTGTCACTTTCTGATTAAAAACATTGGAAAAGGCCAGGAGATCTATTCTCTCCGGTTTTTGACATCTAGTCGGTTGTTTTATGCGTTATCTGTCATTTTATACGCCGTCATATGATACGTCGGGTAAAATTGACAGAAATACAAGGGAAACGTGCAAAAGCGCGTCACAATTTAGTGGACAGAGTGTAAAACCATAGAGTATAAATCGCCTGTCCTTTTCAATATTATTATTTTGAAAGTGACAGATAAATTTAAATTTTAGTTTTGGCCGGTGGTATCTAGAATCGACCCCAATGCGTGCGTACTTAAGCCAATTTCTTATTATCAAAAGTAAGTTCTTCACACAGTAAAACTAGCAATCTTTACATTCCACTAAAAAAAGAAACATATCCGAGAAACCAATTCAGCTGGTTTATTAGTTGAAATGAGCTTACTGTTCCGAGCAGGCCAAGCGGAACCTAACTCAAGGATTATGTGATTTACTGGTTCGGTAGTCAAACAGCCTAGTAAAGGATTTAGGGATAGCACAAAAAGGGAATTGATTCTTTCTTACTGGAGGTATCGCATTTTAAGTGTTCCGTTAAGGGGGCCGAAGCCGAGTAGAACCTTTTATAGTTTCATAGGGCCGTATTTGTAATCAGCTCTCAAGAGTGACAGCGAGTTGGAGTTCGTATCAGAAATGTTATTTCAGTGCAAACTGGCCTTTCAAATCCATACTTAATATTGCTCTCAAGTTTGAGATCGCTTCAAAAATACGAGCCTTAGAGTTTTCTGGTTAGAAATTTCTGGTAACTCGATAGGACATTCCTTAATTTCGTGATTTTATTTCTTATATTTATTTATAATATCATCAAAATAGTACCTACTGATAAATACTCTTTCATGCTGGACTGGAAGCGAAAGAAAAACATAGAATGTGCCAGCTGCATTTCCTCCTGGGCGTGCTGTAAAAACTAGCTAAGGGATCCAAGGGTTTCAGTATATTGCAATTTAGGCGATGGGCTGATAAACTGTCACTACAGCAATATACCTACAAATATATCTTAAATAACCCTCAGAATTATGTCACACGTGGCGAAACGACCTTTGTTTATTTCGTTCACGCTCTGCCTACCCCATAAGGGATAAAAGCGTGATAAAATGTATCACTACATAGTATAAAACAAAGTCGCTTTCTCTGTCCCTATGTATGTCTTTAAAACTACGCAACAAATTTTGATGCGGTTTCTTTTAATGGATAGAGTGATTCAAGAGAAAGTTTTATTTGTATCATACATGCATAATATAGTAGAGAAACACTGATGATTTCCGTGTGAAGCTTGGCCGGGTCGCTAGTATATGATAAAGATAAACTTTTTCATATTAATCACTAAGGTAAAATTCTTCCATGCCGGCCTGGGAGCAAGAGAAGAACATAGAATGTGCCGGCTGCATTTCCTCCCGAGCATGCTGTAAAAACCAGCTAAGGGATCTGAGGGTTTCGGTATATTGTGATTTAGGCGATGGCCTGACAACCTGTCACTACAGCAGATACCTACAAATCTATCTTGAATAACCCTCAAAACTTTGTCAGACGTGGCGGAATGACCTTGGTTTAGGTCGTTTGCGCTCTGCCTACCCCATTAGGGATAAAGGCGTGATTTTATGTATGTATGTATGTATGGTAAAATACCATGGGTACTATTTACTTACATTTTGTTTATGTTTGCCATGCACGGGGTTTCAATATATCGCGGCCCTCAATTAATCATACTAATATGCCGCCTTTTGTGTATTTTTTTTCATGGCTGTAAAGGACGTTTCTGAATAGACCACGTTAAACCGTGTATAGCCAGTCAAAAAAAAAAAAGCAATAGAAATATTTACAAAGGTAAAAAATACTGTTATGTTAATATACATACATATAATTACGCTTTTATCCCTAATAGGGTAGGCAGAGCGTAAACGACCTAAACAAAGGTCGTTTCGCCACGTCTGACAAAGATTTGAGGGTTCAATTTGTAGGTATATTGCTGTAGTGACAGGTTGTCATCCCCTCGCCGAAATTGCAATAAACTGAAACCCTCGGATCCCTTAGCTGGTTTTTACAGCATGCCCGGGAGGAAATGCAGCTGGCACATTCTATGTTTATATCTCTCTCCCAGTCCAGCATGGAAGTCCTGGATGAAGCGGGCATTAAAGTGAGTTAAGTTATATTTTTTTCAGTCCTAAGTAAAAACATAGACAATAACTACCTATATTTTACCTTGTGTAAGGGACAGCTTACCGCAAAATGATAGGGGTTGCTATCAACGAAACTGAACAACGTACAAAGAATTTTAATCTCATTTCCAGGTGAAAACATGGAAATGAGATTAAAATTCTTTTAGAAACTGAAACTAATATTTCTTCCCTACTATACAAAACAGTTACATGATCTGTAAATTTTTATGGAGAAGCCTTTTTTTTCATTTACCTGAAAGAAATTTGTTTAGTTTCGTTGACTGAGCAACCCCAGCACACGTTACATCAGTGATAACTGGTATATTAGAACTTACAGTAGACTTTATTTATTTATTTAACAATTTATTACTACTATTAGCTACTTGCTATGTATCATTTTTATTTATTAAATGCAGGGTTGTCTGGAAGAGATCCGAAGAGAAGGCCGCCTTTGCGCACACTGTTATCTTTAAGTTTTTCCAAACTGTACGATTTATGCGCAATAAAGAGTTTATCTATCTATCTATTGTACACAATAAAAAAAAAAACAATAACACGATCACACTCATAGCCCCCACTAGGATTCCTAGGGTGCCATGGACATACACAGAAACAACCACAAAGAACACCCAGAAACAGACATTTAAACTCATCATTCAAATGTCTGCCATGGCCGAGAATCGAACCCGGGACCTTCTGCGTAGCAGGCAGGTACACTGCCAACGAGGCTGCGCGGGTCGTCAAATAAAAGACATGAACAAATACAAACACAAAGAAAAAATATAAAACAGGCACTGCTTATTTACATACATAGAGTCACACTTTTATCCCCAATGGGGTAGGCAGAGCGTAAACGACCTAAACAAAGGTCGATGCGCCACGTCTGACTAAGTTGTGAAGGTAATTTAAGATAGATTTGTAGGTGTATTGCTTAGTGACAGGTTGTCAGCCCATCGCCTAAATTGCAATATACTAAAACCCTCGGATCCCTTAGCTGGTTTTTACAGCATGCCCGGGAGAAAATGCAGCTGGCACATTCTATGTCTTTCTTTTGCTCCCAGTCCAGCATGGAACAACTTATTTCTATGAAGAAATTTCTTACAGCAGACCTACAGAAGTGAGATTTGATGTCGAGAAGACTATTATTCCTTTTTCATTTCCTTTTTGTAAATTAGTGCTAGTCAGGTGAGCGTTGGTTTTAATCCCACTAGACTAGCATCGTTACCCTACAACAGCGCAGTAATTTATAGGATTAAGGTGGTTCGAGAGAAGCGGCAGTGGCGCCATCAATTTTAAATTTATTGTGCCTGAAATATTACAAATCTTTATTTGTAACAATTTAGGTAAATTTTTTCTTGAATGCCCTGCGGCATGTTATACTACATGTATAAACATTTTTATGATTATTTTATATTTTATTTATTTATTTAACAATTTCTTGTACACAAAAAACATCATACGCAAAGGACATAAAAAACAAAGACACAACAGGCACTGCTTATTTCTAAAAAGAAATTTCTTACAGCAGACCTACAGAAGTGATAATTTTGCGACAGTCGGAACTAATTCTCTATTTTATATAATATAATAATTCATCACTACATAGTATAAAACAAAGTAGTTTTCTATGTCCCTATATCCCTATGTATGCTTAGATTTTTAAAACGACGCAACGGATTTTGATGCGGTTTCTTTTAATGGATAGAATGATTCAAGGGGAAGGTTTATATGTATAATACATGCATAATATAGTAGAGAAACACTGATGGTTTCCGTGCGAATTCGGGGCGGGTCGCTAGTTATGAGTATAAAAGCTTTGTATTACCCAAGTGCTAAAAGTGACCACATTTGTAATACATAGCTTTTATGCTAAGTGAGAATTAAGTATTATATTATGGATTATAAAATGGAGAAATCGTTGCAATTCTCGCGAAACGTAGAATATTAATGAATATTTATTCTATTTCAAGCACGATTAATTTTAAACTAACGGCGCCACCGTCGCACCACTGTTCACTCCTTAAGCTAGCTCCTGTGCATGCAAACTGCTAAACCTTAGAAAAAGGAAGCCACTTATACCGGGTGTAAGGGACAGCCTACCAGAAACTGATAGGGGTTTCTCTGTCAACGAAACTGAACAATTTTTACCAGGAAATACTTATAAGAAATAAAAAAATGCTTCTCTATACAAATTGTCTGTCCGAGGTTGTCATTTTGTATGGGAAAGTATTATTTCCTGAAAGAATTTCTGGTACGTTGTCCCGTTAATCTTCATCTATTCCTTTTTTTTCTGACCAGGTAAGTGGTGGCTTAAATCTCACTAGACTGGCTGGCAGGGCAATTCAAGGGATTAAGCTGCCCTTTTAGCATTCGACCTGCATACTGGCGATAATGTCGTAACGGTCGCGGTAAACCACACGGTAGAGGCACTTTATTATACCCTTCTTTTCCTTTTTAAAACCCGCGGGTGAAGGGTAGGTTTTATGCAAATGCTTTCGGATAGTAACCACACAACCAGTTCTTAATGCAAGGGATTACGTTGGTTGTGGCCCTGGTTCGATAGAGAAAGTAATGACGTGGCCTTCTCGCGGTAAACCACAGAAGAGCACAAAGCTGATATTTTTCCAACCCTGGCTTGAGTTTTGTCGAGTGCCTTTCTTTTAGAGTATACCCTTTTTTGCATAAAGCCATATAAAGCTAACCTGAATACGTCAATAAAAATTGCAGTTTGGCCGCATCGGTGGGAGTGAAATCCATAGAAGAGCTGTGATATAAAATTGTAAATCTAGAGGGATGAAAGCCACTACACTACACTACTACACCTGGCCAGATTTAAAAAGGAAAGAACACACCCACGCCCCCTACACGACACCAACTGAGTGGGTGGAAGCCAATTTGTTACTATTCCGGGTATTTGGATTGTAACATCTGCAGCTTAGTTATGCACAGGATGATGCAGTTTAAAAATATATATAACTAAACTGAGGTTTTCTATCACAGACATAGGCTCGTATTTATAAAGCGATCTCAAGATTGAGAGCAATATTAGGTATGGATTTGATAGGCCATAATTGTACTGAAATGATATTTCTGATACGAACTAAAAACTAGCTATTAATCTCAAGTGCTGTTTATCAATATGGGCCATAGTCATCTTAAACAGATTTTCAAATAATGAAACACAGATAGCCGTACACTTTCATTGCTTTTGCCTTCGTTGAATTATCGTAGATTGAATTGAAAATACATATTATTTCATTATTCGCGTATCAAACGAGAGTACAATACCAAGCCTCGGTCCTGTATTGGCCTTCTGTTTCGCGACCGTAAAATGTTTATTTTCAGCCCTGAACAGTAATTTTATTTTTTAAACCTTTTTGCATGGCCATAAAATACGCTAATGTTCTTTTACGGGCGAAGATAACAATGCATAATACTCGCAAAGAAAGGCCAGTATATAGTATGGCCTAGTTTTAGCACAATTGTTCGAGCGTACCTTACCAGAACAACTATGAAGATAAACGCCGTTGAAACTTTACTTGCAAAATGTTGACGTAGTTAATTATATAAATTTCTTACCCCACTTTATACAACGAGTAATTAAGCAAGAAGGAAGAAATCATAAAATGAATTTATTACCAAGCAACGTGGCACAAGTAGCTGAAGGTGGAATATCAGAAGATATTAAAGCTAGCCTCAGGTCAAGGGTAAGTAGGTCTGCTGTTTAACATAAAAGTTCCGTTATCGTTTCCGGCGCTTTGTTTTGATCACTGTTGAGTGAGGTAAAAGAATACCTATAAGAAATACAAGTGTGGAAATACGAAAGTATGTAATATTTCTGTATTTTTATTTATTAGAAATGGTTTTGCTCTTCACTCTAGACACTAGGTCACGGATGACCGTGATAGAGTCGACGATGGAGCGAGCTCACCCAGAAGATGCCTGTTATGGCACTGGCAATTTCACGCACCGACGGAACACGGCATGCTGTTTGGCGCCAGACTACGGTAAGAGGGTGGTCGCAAGCCAGGCGACCCCTTGCGGAGCCTACCACCGCTTTGTTGGGATCGATCAGCCGGACTTATTCACAGGCAAGCCTGTGTTGCCATTGCCCGGGGTGGACCACTAAGAGGTAGATCCCAACCCACCCCATTTATGCCGTATAGTAATCCTTGGGTTATAAAAAACACCATACAATACGTATAATCAGGCAAACTGTTCGAAGACAGAATAAAATAGACAAAGAGAGTTAACTTCAACTTTGTCGTGTCAAGTATTGAAACTTGCTCTTTAGTGAGTCTTAACGAAGTACGCCCGTAGCCGGTAGCAAACAAAGCCCCGAGGCTACGGTGTCTGCTACGCCGTAGCTAACACATAGCTGTAGCGATCCGCTACGAAACGAAAGCAGTACCACAGGGCGTGCACTCGACAAGCCGCCGATTTTCGTACTACATGCGCAATAACGTGTTCGTACAGGAGCCGTATTTTTGAATTACTCGAACTCCAATACGCATACGACGAAGTAACTTTTGCATGCGATTTTCATACAAATTGCAATGCGAAAGTTAGTCTTTCGCATGCGAATTCGATTCAAGTGGTTTAAAAATATAGTTCCAGGTTTGGAGTGGTTATGTGTGTAGTACTAGTCGAGCCGGCTCGCGAACCCGTTGGCGCGGGGGAGATGAGGTGAGGTAACATTTTTAAACAGGCGTGGGAGTGCCTCTTCGTTAGCGTCAGCTAATATCATATTTTCTTTGGCAGTGCAATCTTTATTTACATACATATTCATTAACACGCCTAATGTGTCCTCTACCATAATCAGATAAAAAAACAGCATTGCCTTGACTATTATACACTTAGCAAAACTGCAACAGCAAGATCAATCTACTTCATACATACATACATACATATAATCACGCCTTTATCCCTAACGGGGTAGGCAGAGCGTAAACGACCTTAATAAAAGTCGTTCCGCCACGTCTTACAAAGTTTTGAGGGTTATTTAAGATAGATTTGTAGGTATATTGCTGTAGTGACAGGTTGTCAGCCCATCGCCTGAATTACAATATACTGAAACCCTGGGATTTCTTAGCTGGTTTTTACAGCATGCCCGGGAGGAAATGCAGCTCTAATTCACATCCAGTAAAACGCAGCGGGTTTTTGAGATGTTAATCTTGCTTGCATTCAAGCCACGGTAGTAGTTAATGATATGCAGTGTTAATGCAATTTTGCATTTGTTGAATAAATTGAACACCAGCGTTTTACGGGTAAAATCTGTAAATTTGAAACTGCGTGTCTGGCACCGCTCGTTAGCTCAATTCGTGACTACCCACTATCCCGGCGAATAAGGCCGACCTAATACTCTAATTACTAAAGAGTAATTGTTGCAATTTAGTTTACATTTTAAAACAACCAAATATAGAAACCAAAAATTTCGCACAGTTGGTATTTAAACCTACGGCCATCGACGTACAGTGCCGCTGTTTTAACCAAAAACAGTAACACTTTTAGAGTAAAAACATAAAAATATTGATACTTTACATAATACGAGTATTATTAATCGATTCATAAAGACTACGTCAACTAATGCATAGGGGGAAGAACCACTTTACGTAGTATTTTAATAATGAATTAACATTAAGTAATTAGAATGAGAGAGGCTTAATTTTCCGGTAGTGTGGCTTAAATGCGTGGCCTCGTTATCTCAATGCGCGCTAAACTAAACGGCAAATAAGGCCCCGCGGCTGCGAGACTGCTTTCTGCCGTGTATTCATAGCCGCAGTTTGCAGTTATAGCTTAGTTGAGACTTTCAAGGTATTTTCATTGATATGCGAATATTTTTAAGATAACTTTTTCACCTCATTAGGGCAGCAACACACAGGCGTCACTTACTGCGCGCAAGGTTGCGCTCAACACGCTTTCAATGCTTTCTGCATTGCCTAAAACACACATGTGTCACATTACGCGGTAAGCGCGCGTAGGGATGAACTATACGTCAGCGCACCTCTCTGCCAGACGTAGAGCGTAAGGTGTTGAACTGCCCTGCATGTCCCGACAGTTGCACTTTGGAGGACCTCTATAACGCCACAGCCAACGCCGTCAGAGTTGCGGAGTTCTGGTCCTCAAAAATTTAAATTGAGTTTGCTTCGAATCGAAAAGAAGAAGAAGAAGAAGAAGGTGATGCATGTGTGTTATAGGCAATGCAAAAAAGCATTGAAAGCATGTTGACCGTAACCTTGCATTCAGTAAGAGACGCCTGTGTGTTGCTGCACTTAATAATTGCGATATAAACGGCAAATAAGGCCTTTTGGTTACGCACCTTGATCGTACTAGTCTACGAGTTAAAGTTTGTTCTTCTGTTTTACATGAAGTGCAATACAGAAATGCTTACCCAAAATGATAATTATACTACTAACTAGAATGTACAAAATCTTAAAAAAAGCCCAGACTCATTATTAATTACCTAATTGAAAATAGAAGCAATTTTTTTCAAAGTTTTTCTCCAGCTATTTTTGATGACAAGCTACTTGAAGATAAAATTTTAAGAGCTCATGTTTAAGCGTCTGGAGCATAAAATTTATGCTTAAAATGCTCGAGAATTTTAGAACATTCCATCTTAAGTCAGACGCTAAGCAACGCGCTTTTCTATTTATATGGTGGAATAAATTAGTTTGTTAAGCAGGCTGTATCAATGTGTCCTATTAATAAGTATTGAAAAATCAGTATATTTTGAAGTTTATTTGTTGGTTTTTTTTTCAGAAACATTCTATTCAGGGCGTAAACGGTTTTTCTGTTGCACTCCGATGTTCTGTTGCACTGATTGAAAATGAGAATAAAAGAGTGTTAATTTTCCGGTGACGTGAATGAACAATACGTGGATGTGCGCTCATCTCAGTGCAAATTAAACGTGAAAATTTAATGAGGTGCTGTTGCTACGGGTGCTATGACGTAGCGAGGGGAGTTGCTACGGGGCGTAGCTGGCTACAATTTAATAACTGCCTCCGTGGTCTAGCGGGCTTACGATCCGGAGGTCCTGGGTTCAATTCCCATAATTATCATTATCACTTTGTGAGATTTACTCCAGTTTGGTTAGGACATTGCAGGCTGAATCACCTGATTGTCCGAAAATAAAAAGGATTCCGTGCTTTGGAGGGCACGTTAAGCCGTCGGTCCCAGTCACTCTGTCTTTGATAGTGAAAACTCTGACACCAGGGTTCATCGTGTCGTTCTACTCGAGAATCCACTCGCTAAGAAGAAGAATATGTAAATAAGTTGCAGCTTTTTTGAAACTCAAGTTTTCAATTTTACATTATCAGCACTCATAAAAAATATAACGACGACGGTTAAAAATTACAAAATTGACACTCAGGGAGAGGTTGTTTATGAAGCATTTTTGTTTGTTTCGCGTCTTTTCGGGAGTTAAATTATTTTCTGAATTTCCATTCAGCGCGAAAACAGGGAAGATAAGTATTTATTGTAATAGAATGGTCGATATCTGAATAAATTCACTATCTGCCGATGTTCGTGTATACCAAGTTGCTTACTTTTCCATACGAAAAGCAAATTGAAGCTAAAATAAAAATACGAGGAAAACGTTCAAATTAAATTTTCAATTCTTATTCTCCAAAACCAACAACGACTCTATATATTTTTTCTTATGATATTGTGCTATCCAAAGTACAAAAGCAATAAAAAGTAAAAAGTTCCGGAGTAACCGAAATAAGCGCCTCTTTCTATTTTATTTTAAATTTATCCGGATCTCTCCTTACAAAAATTAAAGTAAGCCCCCGAAATGCCTAAATTTCATTTCCTTGAGCGAGTTCTGTATTCTTAAAAGGAAAGTTAAGAGGTTTACTTTTCATTATAAGTGTGGAAGACTGAATTTATTCATTTCCAGATGTCCATTGAAACGCTTTGTCTGGAAAAGCGAAATCAAAACAATGCCGCGTGCAGAGCCAATTTTTCCAGACAAAGAAAGTGAATCAAACAGGTTCAAGGTAATCTTGTTCGATCGCATTTTCTTTCACAATTCCACAGTAAATTAAAACATAAGCTTGGTTGTTTTGGAGGGTAGTTGGCCGGAGTTGGCGGGTGCTGGCCTACTGGCGTGGCGGGATGTCATGGCACGCAGCCAAGTCTTCAATTCCAAGCAGAGGATACAAAGATATTGCCTTCCTTTATTCCACTATTTTGGCCACAGGGGTCATGGACGCAAACTTGGAAACATTTTAAGGTCACATTATTTTCCCCCTATTTGTCTGGGTTGTTTACCCGAATACAAATGATAGACTGAGTAATAATCCAAAGAAGAACGTTTTATGACTTAGTTTTATGACTAAAGTGGAACAGTAATAATGATGTTTGTGAGTGTTATGTTCGAGAGAGTCTTCTTCTGTCGTGTGGGTATCGAGTCTATCGACCCGATAAACCCTGGTGTCAGAGTTTTTAAACCGCCTAGTAGCACAGCTAAAAGGCCTCTGACATGGTTTGTGTAACGACCACTATCAAAGACAGCGACCGTGACCGACAGCTTAACGTGCCCTCCGAAGCACGGAAACCTTTTTTTTCTTCCACACAATTAGGCGATTCAGCCTGCTTTTCCTAACCACACTGGGAAATCTTACACAGTGATCAATTGACAAATATCATCTTTGTGTGGGGAACACCCCCCCTGGGAATCGAACCCAGGACCTCCGGATCGTGAGCCCATGGCTCTGACCACTAGACCACGGAGGAAGAGTAAAATACCAACATAACGGCTAAAACATGAACAACTTTACCTTTGCAAAGCTGCGAATCGAAAAACTAAAATTACTATGCTTCCACAAACAAACGACACAAAACGGCAACTTTATTCTATTTGCGATTCAATTCCAACATAACGCGACATAGTTACGCCTTCTCAGCCGCGAACACACTAATTTATTTTTTTCTTGGATTTTTTCCTTCTCATTGTTTGACATTCGACAATAATACAGGGTGGTTCCAACTGTCAAGGAAGAATCATAAACACGAATATAAACTCCGGGCTAGTAGCCTCTAGAGAATGTTTTAGAGAAACATATCTCTAGTTAAAGTTTTCGAGACAGTCGACTCGTGTGTGCGCTGCAGGAAAGAGAGATTCTACTCGTACTTGTATGTTCGTGCTTCACATCAGCAAGTTAATTCCAGGTAGAAACTTTATTTACATACATACATATAATCACGCCGTTATCCCTTATGGGGTAAGCAGAGCGTAAACGACCTAAACAATTCGTTCCGCCACGTCTGACAATGTTTTAAGGGTAAGTTAAGATAGATTTGTAGGTATATTGCTGTAGTAACAGGTTGTCAGCCTATCACCTAAATTGTGATAAACAGAAACCCTCGGATCCCTTAGCTGGTTTTTATAACATGCCCGGGAGGAAACGTAGCTGGCACTTTCTATGTTTTACTCTCGCTCCCAGTCCAGCGTGAAAGAATTTCATTTAGATAGTCTCTTATACTTCATTATAGTTTTCCTAATGTTTAACACTAGCACTGTAGCAGTTACGATGATTTTCAAAGACTGACTCAACTCAAGACCGACGTAAGATGTTTTTGTATTCTACAGAAACTGAGTCTGCAGAATACAATTTACTTAATGCTATCGAAACTTCTTGTTCGTGTCCCAAATACTAGGCGCCTTAATGTATAAACGTCCGCCAAAGTAATAGTCTCTTAGGCCGTAATCGTGCCGTAATGCTCTCCAATAATTCTTTCTGTGATCTGGCGACTTTTTCACACGTAGGAGTTATTTTACCGCACTGTATGTTAGTTAACACAGCGGTCAAAAAGGGAAGGCACTGTTATGAATGTAATATGTGGGCTACAGACCCTTGTTTGTATATTGGACCTATTAATCACACACACTGCCATACGTCGTCTCAAGATGACTGAAATTAATCGCCCAATCGATGACCGCAGTGCAGCGGCTGCTTGGTTTCATTATGCTCACAAGCCAAGGAATTTGGCTAAATAGTTTCAGTTACCTCACCGTGCAGAAGTTGGCAGGAGGTCTCAGGAGTAGAATGCACGTGAAAATAGTAATTGAGGCAGAATAGGGGCAATAAATTTGAGAGCGGCGTCGAGCTGGGAAACTCCCGCCTCGGGGGAAATTATTGACGTTTCTCCTCCAACAAATTGCTGTGCTGTTGCAAATCACCACGACTCGTTTGTTTGTCGCCACGCAGATTTGTCTCCTTACAAATCAATGGTGCGTGCTTAGTTTGGCAATTCAATTTAGGTTTATATTCAACCTTTGATCATTCTTCCATGCTGGCCTGGGAGCGAGAGAAAAACATGGAATGTGCCAGCTGCATTTCCTCGCGGGCATGCTGTAAAACTAGCTAAGGGATCCGAGGGTTTCAGTATTTTGTATTTAGGCGATGGGCTGACAACCTGTCACTAAAGCAATATACCTACAAATCTATCTTAAGTAACCCTCAAAACTTTGGCAGACGTGGCGGAACACCTTTGTTTAGGTCGTTTACGCTCTGCCTACCACATTAGGGGTAAATGCGTGATTATATGTAGGTATGTATATGTGTTTGATCATAAAATATAATTTTTAATACCTACACTTTTATTGTTCCAGCGGGGTCGTCGTTGTTCGACTCGAGAATCTACTCGCTAAGAAGAATATTCGTTCCAGAAAGTACTTTTACATCATATTGCCACTATCATGTGATTAATAGCCACTGACTGTACGTATCTATTAAAGAACCACCTGGGAATATAGCTGACGTTGATTAATAGTATGAGCACATTATGCGAGTAATGCAACGTCTTAGAGCGGAGCATACGACTGCGGCGCATGACTTCGCATGAATGAGCGCTGGACGATAGCCCGGCTTTCCTACAGTAACTAATGTTCTAGTACCGAACACACGTAGATATAGTATATACAGAGTGTCTCAAACTGGGGTTTGCGACTTGATGGTAAAAAATAAATAAATTGTAAAAAAAGCTTATTCCAAAAATATTCTTGAGTCGACTTAATTTGCGACAAGAAGAATGTTCGACTATTACATTATACTGTTCACGTTGATGATTAATAGCGTGAGCACATTATTATGTGAGTAATGCAACGTCTTAGAGCGGAGCGTACGACTACGGCGCATGACTTCGCATGAATGAGCGCTGGATGATAGCCCGGCTTTCCTACAGTAACTAATGTTCTAGTACCGAACACACGTAGATATAGAATATACAGAGTGTCTCAAACTGGGGTTTGCGACTTGATGGTAAAAAAAAAGAATTGTAAAAAAAACTTATTCCAGAAATATTCTTGAGGCGACTTAATTTGAAAGAAAAAATTACTTATACCAAAAATATTCTTGAAATCGACTTAATTTGTAACAAGAAGAATGTTCGACTATTACATTTTAGTTTTCACGTTGATGATTACAATATCATAAGCACATTATGCGCGTAATGTAACGTCTTAGAGCGGAGCGTAGGAATGCGGCGCATGAATGAGCGCTGGACGATAGCCCATCTTTCCTACAGTAACTAATGTTCTAGTACCGAACACACGTAGATATAGAATAAAGCAGGGTTTCTCAAACTGGAGTACGCAGCTGGTTATTTGATGGAAGAAATTAAAGTTTGCGAAAAAAAAAATATGTATTGAAAAAAATAAAACTTACTCCAAAAATATTGTTGAAAGAGCATTTCCACCAATCATAACACTTTTATTTTCTTGTTGACACTTTATTTATTAACTTTCATTAAAATGTTTTTTTTTTCTACCATGTCCATTTCTTTTTTTTAGAGGTTGGGGGCTCGCACTATCGTCTGAGTAATTTTACGTGGGGTCAACAGTTTGAGAAACCCTGCTCTAGCATCCAATCTACGGTCATTCAAGAGAAATTGAATGTGATGCTGCTATTTGAAATGCAATTGAAAAGGAGATCGAAAAGAATATTGCGAGTTACATTGTAATGTGGTAAGATGAATGGAATAGCGCCACGATTAGTACAAAGTATGTTCAATTAAATATGCTATTAATATATTTGACGGTCATGTCGGTCATTCAATTGAAGTTGAATGAAGTGCTTCTATTTGAAAAGAAGATCGAACGAATACTGAGTTGAAGTGGAAAATGTGGTAAGATGAATGAATCCTACGATTTGTAAGAAATATGTTCATTCAACTGCATCCATTCTTCATCATATCACAGCGCAGTGCATTGCTATTTGTGAACTTACTTTATATTTTAATATTCCATAAACATTGTAACTGCCCCTCAATGTGTTATTAATGTTTCTCCTTTGTTTTAATGTCTGGTCTCTGTTTATTAACCGCTCTTCACAAATTTGAATCAATCGAAAAAATCGCGTAAGTTTAGCTTTTTAACAAAATGAACTTTCCAAACAAAGTAGGCAAGTTGATACTTTTTAATCAAGTTCGTTGAAGTTTTCTCATTTAGTGCACCGGATTTAGGTCATGCAATTTTCTCCGGACTCAATGTGTGATCAAATCCTCGAAAAACAAAACAGAAGCCTGTTATTAGAGTCCGGAAAAGCCGGCGGATATAAAATCGGACATTTTTGGAAATGTACGTGCTGTGTTGAAATAACGATGATTAACACATGGCGAGTATGGCTAATAACAGTTGGCGTGCAATTTACATGGAATCATTAACGGTGTGTTGTCACGGCACACGACAGGCGGTCACATTTGTGTTAAAAGCTCGCTTTATGGCGCGAGCGTGCGGTCAAAAGTGACTTTTTGTGGCATGTTTGCCTTTGTCATCGGATTTTGATTAATACCCCAGGGATCGGATCCTGCGACAATACAGACGTGGGCGGACAAGTATTCTGGTAACGACTGACATTGTATTGAATCCCAACCTCATTGAAAGTACGCTACGGAGGGAGACAGTCCTAATCAAAACGTGAGGTTTTTACCAATACGACCTTTCGTTCCGCCAATTGTAAGAGTAGCACATCGCGTACACGCAGGAATTATAGTTGCACCTATATTGGATAATCCAACTTTAATCCAATATTAACAAGTAAGACCTACCTTTTAACAAGTATTACCTTGTATTTGAGCAAGGTCATCGTTGTGTACAAATTGTATAGTGTTTCTACGGGGTTGCTCTTTGTTCTATCTATTCTAGATCAGAAGCATCAAAAACCTCGCTGAGACTTCTACCATACTTCTACACACATTCTGAAGACATTTTTGAATTTAAGTTGTACGAGTATGCACTCATAAAAAACCCTACAACCGAATTGAGAACCTCCTCTCTTTTGAATTTGATATCGGTTAAAAATTACGCACATAGTTAATAAGTGATTAAAACATGTAGGTATTTTATTTTGATGATTGATGTTTGAAAATGCTTAGTCGGCGATGCATTAATAAAATAAAAATAATGGAGGCAAGGATGGTGAACACAGAACTGGTTATCTACTGTAATACAACAAAGATTAACAATATTAAAGAAATGCTTTTCACTATGACACAAAACATGATAAATCACAAACCCTTGAACCTATAATACTGCCATATCAGAGCCACAATATTTTTATGCGTCTATTCATAGCCAAGCTACAATGACTCTGCAACTTATGGAACTAATTTCCGGAACCCCTTAGGTGAATAATGGTCGTGGTCGCTTCTATCATTTTATCAGATGAAGTTGATTTGTGTACTGACCTTGAAGTATTTTCAGACTTTCAGTTTCAGTAAAACAAAAGTACAAGGTGTGCACAAAGTGTTTATGCTAACATCCCAGAACGGGGCATTTTTCTATTGAAATTGAGGGATTTAAAAGCAGTTGTAATTTAAAATTTATAGCTAAGCTCATAATCGCATATATTACAGTGTATGCACTAAAACCCTGGAAGTTCGTTTCTTTAGTGTGCTCGAGGAGACAAGCAAGTGAAACAATCTATATATTTTTATCGCTCGTATAGTTCAGCATAAGAGAAAAATCCAATTTCAACGAAAAATCTTATGTAATTCAAGAATTTTAATAAACGAAAGCTTAAAGAGTTGTTTTACGATTCAGACCTCAGTAATAAAATTTGACTGTAAAATCAGTCCGGCCTCGACGGTGAAATATGGAATACTTAGTTCGGGTTTTTATGTTTATGCCCTGTACCTGTTCTCTATGCTAATGTTTCTAGCTTTTGTAAACGATATTCGAAAAATAAGCACACGCTTTTCGTACCAATTTCTAAGGATTTTTCTTATTTCATGGGATGTCCCATAAACTGATAGGGGTTGCTCAGTCAACGGTTCTGAACAACATTCACTAAAGAATTCTTTCAGGAAATAAATAAAAAAATGTTTTTCCATATAAAACTACCATTCCAATCAGACATTTTGTATGGAAAAGCATTTTTTTTACATACGGTATAATAAAATAGACCTACATCATTCATCTAATAGAGCTCGTTAACATAAGTTCCTATTCTATGTTTTAAATCTGTTCAAATAGAAGCTCCGACACAGTTGGAATTTAAAAGTGTAAATAGAGTTCAATTATGCAGATACGCCCTGACTGCTCCAACAATTTAAACTCATTTGCGGGAACGGCCGGTTTGCTCTTTCATTACTGCACAAGTGCACACATACACCTACCATAAGCCGGAATTAGTGGAAACACTGCAACTACTTTGTATTTTCTAGGTGTAACCTCTATATACGTACGTGATCTTCGTCGTGCTAAGACGTGTACATGGTTAATAAGAAATAATTGCATAAAAACAATTATTTTATTGTGCCCTAGTTTTTGTGTTTGCGTTGCGTTCCAGTTCAAGGTGTTACTAGTGAATAATGCTTTGTTTTGTTTTGTTTAAATTATTAAACATCTAAAATGAGTGCAGGTAGTGAAAATAGTCCTTTTAATCGGAGCAGTAGAACCCGTCACTCTCCTCCGCCCCCTACGCAACACGAGCAGCCGGTAAATATAGAGTCAAGCTTTATGCTCGAAGCTGTGTCTACAGCAGAAATCCAAGGATGGATGGAAATAATCCAGGCATGCCTTGGAGAAGTTGGTAAGATAGTTTCTGAGAGTACGAGCAAGCTTAATACTGACCAGAAAATGAAAATAAGCTCCCTGTGCCTCAAAATAGGAAATGGGTCATCGCAAATGGCAGTAAAATATCAGCAGCTTAAGCGAAAAGCTATGGAAGCCTCTGACTTAATACAAACTCTAAGGGAGAAGCGCGACCTTGCCGAGTCCATCTTTGAACTCAAGCAGACCATCCTAGAGGCGTCTACAAAACCAGCCCCTGTGCCCACCTCGTCGTCTTATGCCGACATGCTGATAAAAGGCAGCAACAATTCCCTTGTGCGTCCTAATTCCCTGAATTTCGTAACCATCTATCCAGCGGACAAGCAAAAAACCAGCGACGAAACTAAAGAAATTGTCCAAAAACTCATCCGCCCCGAACAGATGAAGTTGCAAGTGAGAGGTCTTCGCAAAATTAAAAACGGCGGTGTAGTAATTAGCACAGAGAAAAAGGACGACATTGAGAAGTTAAAAGAAACTGTAAGAAAGTCTTCACCTAACTTAACCGTCGACGAACCCCGAAAAAGAAGACCTAGAATTATAGTAATTGGTGTGCCCTCTTCTCTGACAGACAAGGAAGTTGCCCAGTATATTTTTGAACAAAATGTAAGTGACAAAATGCCAACTCTAACATGCGAACAGTTTTTAAATGAAATTAAACTTAGCCATAAATCGGGCAAGAAGGGTTTAGAAACCGCAAATTTCATATTTGAAGTATCCGCAAATGTACGTAAAGCCCTCATTGCTCAAAACAGGGTCTACATAAATTGGTCATCGTGTATAGTTAGAGACTTCACCTTAGTGACGAGGTGTTTTAATTGTCACAGATACGGTCACGCGGCAAAATTTTGTAAAGAAGAACGACCTACTTGCGGCCACTGTGGCGAACTAGGCCATCAAAACAAGGAATGCCCTAAACATAATGAATCACCTAAATGTGCTACATGCCTTCATTTTAAAAAGCCGTGTCAGCATAAGACAGGTGACGCAGATTGCCCAGCCAAGAAAAATGCAGAGATCGCATATATCAACTCTATAGATTATGCTGGCGCTTAGAGCGCCGCTTTTATTTGTATTTAGTTAGCACAGTCTAGTTTATAAAGTTTTCTTTATTTTCATTTTATTTTTACCTTACGTTAACGTTTTTACTTTATATGGACGATCTTATTTCAAGTATAGACAATTTTAACTTAAGTACCGTTCACACTTGTGATGCTGACCGCTGTTCCTCGCTTATCCAACACCCACAGACTAATTTAAAAATTCTTCACCAAAATATCCGTAGTATAAACCGCAATTTTGATAAATTACTAACGCTGCTCTCGCGAATAAGTCTACAATGTGATATTATTGTCTTAAGTGAAGCCTGGGTCTCATGTGTTAACTTATTGCCTCAACTTAGTGGTTATGTTTCCCATAGCACGCCAAAGTATCACAATCAAAACGATGGCGTTGTAGTTTACCACAAGTCATCACTAACACCTAAAGTTACGCAAGCCGACATTACCGAAGCAACGGCCTTAATTATTGAACTTGACAAATCAACAGTAATTATAGGTATCTACCGACCTGATTGCTTTAATAATGCTGACCGTTTCATTGAATCACTCCGAAAATTATGTTTAACTTACAAAGACTTTTCGAACATCGTTATAATCGGTGATATAAACATAAACATTGTTCCAAATAATAAAGACCCGAACTACAACAATTACATAGACTGTTTAACCTTTGAAGGACTGTTTCTCGCGTATGATATTCCTACGCGAGAAAACGCCTGTCACGACCATGTAGTTTTAAAGACCAAACTTAAATCGACAAATGTGGTAATAAATTCAACTTTAACGGACCATCATGCGATACTCTGCTGCTTAGATTGGGGTAAAATACGTAAAGAACCAACTATATCTGTTCCGAAAATTAACTACAGTACATTTTCTGTAGAATTCCAAGAGTATGATTTTTCCCGTATATACGAATTGAACCCAGATGAGGCAATGAGCTTTCTATTGAAACTTTTAAATAAAGCAGTAGAAAACAACACCAGTATTCGTAAACTCTCTAGTCGTAAAATAGCTTTGAAACCCTGGATGACATCAGGTCTTTTACGTTGTGTACGACACCGAGACAAATTACACAAAAGTATCAAAGCTAAACCGGAGAATGATGTCCTGAAGATCACATATCGACGGTATAGAAACTTCTGTAACTCTTTACTAAAAAAACTTAAGCGCCAGTACGAAAGAGAACTTATTAAATCCGCGGGTAGAAATAATAAAAAGTTATGGTCAGCTATTAAATCCATTGCAAATCTGGAAAGTGCTAAAAATACTCCCATCGAACTTCTTTCCTCAAATCGTGAGCCTAAACTTGCGATCAATAATGTCAATCACTTTTTTACTAACGTAGGTAAAAATCTTGCAGAAGCTATTCCTCCCACTCAGCCGTTTAATCAATATATTGGTAGTATAAACAGTAGCAGTAGTCCAAATTCCTTTGTTCTTCTTGAAATCACGGAAGGCGAAATTGAGTCACAAATTCAAGCCCTACGAACCGATTGTGCTGTGGGATATGATGGAATAAACGCTAAAATGATAAAAATGGTCAAAAATACCCTGGTCCCTCTCCTGACTCATATTTTTAATGGTTGCATAAGTCATGATATTTTCCCAAGCGTTTTTAAAAAATCCTCCATATGTCCCATTCACAAGGGTGGTGACCGTAGCCTTGTCGGCAACTATAGACCTATTTCGATTCTACCCACTTTATCCAAAATATTTGAGAGAATAATAAATAATAGACTGGTTGATTATCTTGAAAAAAATGATTTATTGTCTAAAAACCAATTTGGTTTCCGATCCGGTAAATCAACTGAAGACGCCTTATTAGCTTTCACTAACATAATAGCTAAAGACTTAGATGATCAAAAGAAATGTATAACAATATACCTTGATCTAGCAAAAGCTTTTGACACGGTCTCAATCCCATTGTTGCTTAAAAAGTTAGAAGCACTAGGTGTAAGAGGAAAGCAGCTTCAATTATTTAAAAGTTATCTCTCGGGCAGAACCCAACGTGTCAAAGTTGGGGATTGCACGAGCGATGACTTGCCAGTACTTTATGGGGTTCCACAAGGAAGTATTCTCGGTCCTACTTTATTTTTATGTTATATAAATCAACTATGTGATTTAAAAATTAATAACTGTACTATTGTTTCATACGCGGACGACACAACTCTCACCTTCTCAGCCTATTCATGGCCCGATGTCTTTAGATTCGCTCAGGAGGGTTTCAATACAGTATCACACTGGTTAGCGTCGAACTATCTAACACTTAACGCAGATAAAACGATGTATATGACTTTCTCGATTTTGAACTTAAATAGCATTATTGAAATTCTTGCAAGATCCAAAATAATTTCCCATCAATGTTCCTACCCACCCGCTCTCGTCTGTAACTGCCCGCCTATCCAGGCAACAAACTCAACTAAATATTTAGGTGTTATTATAGATAAGAATCTCACCTTTATGGAACACCTTAGAAAATTATCGGCACGAATCAGGAAACTCACTTTTATTTTTAAGCAAATTCGACATGTAAGTAGCGAACTACTAGTTAAACAAATATATTTTGCTCTCTGTCAATCTGTACTATCTTACGGAATCACTTGTTGGGGCGGAGCAGACAAAACCCACCTTCTGACCGTTGAACGGGCTCAGAGGCTAATCTTGAAAGTTAGTTTTTTCAAACCGTATAGATTTCCTACCCGAGAGTTACATAAGGTCACCACTACACTTACAGTTAGACAACTTTATATACTTTTTACTATTATTAGGCAACACTCCTTAGTGCAGTACACAAGTGTGAACAACCCTGTCCGGCGTGACTATAACGTATGTATTTGTTTGAGAAGCAGGACTTTCTTTTTAAATAGGTTTTTTATTTTTCAAGGCCCTAGGATGTACAATTTAGTTAATAAAAAAATATGTATTTATAGAAAATGTAAATTCGAATTGAAGAAAACAGCCACCGAGTGGCTTTTAAACTTAACTTATGAGAAGACCGAAGAACTTTTAGATATAGTAGCATAGTATAATAAATTACAATAATAACTTTTAGTTTTACCTATAAATATGTATATTGTATAGCTCTACGTATGCAACGTTTAAATACAACAGTTTAAATATATATATGTAATTTAATGTAAGTGCTTATTAAAAATATAATTAATTATTGAAAATAAATAGTGCCGAAATAAAATAATAAGTACGATTTGTAAACATCCAATGGTCATAACACAGGCTTCGATTGAATGCTTAGTATGATCATTGGTTGTAATTATGAAAACAAATGTAGCGTTATATTTTAAGTTTAGTTCTAAATATTGCAAGTAGATATGACATGTAAATCATAATTTTTTGACCTAATAAATTATTATTATTATTATTTAAAAAACAAATAAAGAAGAATCTCAAACAAAAAAGTGTGACGGGTGAAACGGTCTTGCCTTTTCGCCATGTGATATATAAATTCAAGCAAACAAATCTTAAAGGTAATAGGTCCATTGGGTTATGTAGTTCCAGTTCAATACTTGAGGAAACTATGAATGTTCTTATGAATTATACTGCACAAAGACACGGCCAAAGTGTAGTGTGGAAATCATACAGTTCCAAAGCAGTGCTAAACAGAATCATTTTGCTGAGACATGTATAAGAAAAAAATATATAAGAAATTGCTACCTTACCAATAAGGCCGCCTATGTTGTACTTGTCTTTTTTTGTTATTTGTTGTGTTGTATGATTTGTATTCTTACGTGCAATAAAGTATGTTTATGTATAAGGCTAAGCACCAAGTTGTAATACAATTGTATTCGCTCTGAGGTTGAATCAAGAATAGTGATCACACAAGGGCAGCATGGAACTTGGTTGGACGGAATACGTGCAGCGAAAATGCAGCGGGCAGGGAACGTGACATGATGGAAGAATTCGGACGCAAGTAGAAAGTCTTTCTTTTTTGTTAAACTAGAAAGAACAAGCGACCTCGTTTTAGTATTTAAGGCTCGTATTTATAAAGCTATCTCAAGATTGAGAGCAATATTAAGTATGGATTGGCAGGCCATTATGTACTGAAGTGACATTTCTGATACGAACTCTAAGTCGCTGTCATTCTCAAGTACACATTATAAAAACGGGCCTAAGAGAAGCTTATTCGATACTATGATACAAACCGACAATTAAGTTTAGAGTCAATAATGAATTAATTAAACATTCGCAAAGTTATCTATGATGTAGTCTCCAACATTCCTTAATATTTTTTTACGTTTTTAGATATTTTCCTTATTTTATAAGCAGTATCAAAATACCAAGGTAGAAGGAGAGCGGCACTTTCGCTAGCGTCTTAATACTGTGTGCAATGTGGCGTGGACAGGCATTTGACGGTAGAAAATAAAATAAAATGTTCAGCATTTTCACACTGAAAATAGTTTGGTACTTCTCTGCTGGTCTGGGAGCGAGAGACAAACATAGAATGTGTCAGCTGCATTTCATCCGGGGCATGCTGTAAAAACCAGCTAAGGCATCCGAGGGTTTCAGTTTAATGCAATTTAGGCGATGAGCTGACAACCTGTCACTACAGCAATATACCTACAAATCTATCTTGAACAACCCTCAAAACTTTGTCAGACGTGGCGGAACGACCTTTGTTTAGGTCATTTACGCTCTGCCTACCCCATTAGGGATAAAGGCGTGATTATGTGTATGTGTAAATAGTTTGTTGACATAGTCGAAAGAAGACATAATCAACTCCTATACCTATTGTTGTACATTGTACAATCTAATTATGTATATTATTGTCATTTTATTAACAAATAAATAATATTTTTCTCAAAATATCTTTTATATACCTCTTTACAACATTAGGACCAAAATTCCAAGTATCTCATTACGTACCCTAGTATTTATGAATTAAATTTGCCTTCTTCTGAGTTTCTAGCTACAGTTATCATAGTACATTGATAAATCAGCCAGTCAGTCACGATATTCGTGTCATGAGCACTAGGTAAAATGAATCGATAAAATTGATCTGCTATATCACTGCAAAGTGATAAAATTACACCTAGCTGTAAAGGTTAAATGGAAAATTGCGACTACGAAGTGAAAGGGACTGAGAAAGAGAGCGATAGTGCTTACTAAATAAGGACTAGTCTGTCTAGCCGGCGCTGTAAGTGCAGCTGGCATAGTAGTAATTAGTGAAGCATTTCCATCTACCCCAGGGCTTAAAGTGATTCCTAACGGCAAATTGCTGTTTTTAAGAGCTTATTTCTCCTAAACGAATCATTAATTTTTTTTAAAAGTATGACAAAGAAATTAGATCATAACCTGCAATTGCAATATTTAAAAATATTCTAGTTCATAAATAAGTATGCTAAAAAAATCTGGAAGTAAAGATTCCTTCTAAACTATTAGGAGCACTTTCACGGTTCCTTCGACAAAATATCCGTATTATGATTATCTAAAATCGCAACATAGCTTTTTTAATCCGACTCGTAGTTTTTATGGAATTAGCTTGTTTGAGCGTTTTTCGCAAATTTTTGTTGCTGATTTGAATGATATTCTAAGGCATTACGGCTATGGTTGCATATCTTGAAAACTACCTGCTCATCTGCCGTTGAGATACACCTTAAACTAATAATTACAAACGATGTGCATGAAAAATGACTTCCACTTTCTTTATTATTGATTTGAAATATAGTCCATTATGTTTACTATACGACTTGTGCACGGTTTAAATCTCCATTTGTAAAAATACGGTGTTGTGTTTACAATTTATTCCAGGTAAAGTTAAACTGCATATTTGCTGTGAGATCCTATGGGGTGATCTGAATTTGTTATTTTTTGGCAGTCCAACTTTTCACCCCGTCTGTCATAAACCTGGTATATTACAACTTTAAAAAACATATTTTATTTAAAAACAAGCTTTTCGTCGAGATAAATGTTTTTTTTTCGTGAGAATAAAGTAATTCTACAAAAAGTTTGTAGCTTGTGTGTTGCTCCAGGTTTTTTTTTTTAAATCTGTTTAGCTGCTTAACATCAATACGATAAATCTATACATTTTTTCACAATTATAATATTAGCAGTATAAAACAGACCCAGAAAGTGATAAAGAATTACCTTCAGCACCCTTGACCGCAATTTGCCCAGTTATCAGCCTTACCTGAAACAAAAAGGAAGTTTTTACTGTTTGGCCGTCTCTAGACGATGATATATGAGCATTGTTCCCGAGGGTACTCCGCTCACTGTTTCAACAGAATATTTTATTTTAATCAAGTACTATAAGTGCGACATTCGCAAAATATGCCCTAAGGACTTTTTGAGTTCTGACAGGATTACCATAAATTCTCGATACTCAACTTCTTTTTTGAATTGGGATACCCACTGAGTTTATAGGTAACACCTAAGTACTTACTTATTTTCAAGACGCAGACTCAACTGTTAGTGTAACAGAACAGTTTGTACAAGAAGAAAAATATTACATCGAATTAGGTACTTCATTTGATTGTTCTTTTTTCATATTATGCGACCATCCTCAAACTCACAAAGCAGATATACGAGTATACTGGGTGTAAGAGACAGCGTCCCGCAAACTGATAGGGGTTGCTGAGTCTACAAAACTGAACAACTGTAAACTGAATTCTTTTCCAGGAAGTAAAAATATAACATCTCATAACAATTTGATCTTCCATATAACATCTCCACTTCAATCAGATAATTTGTATGGAAAAGCCAATTTTTATTTTCACTTCCTGAAATAATTTCCTGGTGAAGGTTGTTCAGTGTCGTTGACTGTGCAACCCCTATCAGTTTGCGGGACGCTGTCCCTTACACCCGGTATAGTAGTTCAAACCTCTGTAAATAAATTCGTAACTGGAAAATAACTAGTTATCAAAAAAACATACATACATACATACATAAATCACGCCTTTATCCCTTACGGGGTAGGCAGAGCGTTTAACGCCTCGTAAAAGGCGCTTACGCCACGTCTGACAAAATTTGAGGGCAATTTTAGATTGTAATATGTATTGCTTTAGTGACAGGTTGACAGCCCATTGCCTAAATTACAATACACTGTAACTCTCGAGTCCCTTTTGCTGACTTCAACAGCATGCCCGGGAGGAAGGGCAGCTGGAACATTCTATGTTTTTCTATCTCTCCCAGTCCAGCATGGAAGAAATATTATCAAAAAAACACACTATTGAAAAGAGTTGCTATCCTAAATATCGCTGTTATCTTTTCTTCACGTCTATCAACTGGACAGCAGATGGATGGGATTTTTCGTAAAGATAAGTTATCTATTGGAGGAAAACTTACGAGTAGATTGACAATGTCATATTTTTTTGATTTTCTTCCATGCTGGACTGGCAGCGAAAAAAGCACACAGAATGTGCCAGCTGCCTTTCGTCCTGGACATGCTGTAAAAACCGGCTAAGGGTTGGGTTTCAGTATATTGCAATTTAGGCGATGGGCTGACAACCTGTCACTAGAGAAATATACCTACAAATCTATCTTAAATAATCCTTAAAATTTTGACAAACGTGGCGAAACGTCCTTTGTTTAGGTCGTTTACGCTCTGCCTACCCCATTAGGGATAAAGGCGTATGTATATTTTTTCGTGTTGCACATGCTGATCTAAAAACGCGTCTACCTTCTTATCTGCTTTCCTCTATCTAAATAAGATTTTAAATTATAATTTCAAGTTTACATAAGTAAGTACTTTCTATAACTACTATATCTGTCTTTACTTTTCAAAATGTAATACTGAATAGAAAGCAGAATTATTACTACGTCAGAAGACACGTTTGCTATTAAAAGTTACACATCGCTTTGAGAACATAAAATTCGTATAGAAGTTAGGCGCTCTCCCCTGCAATCTGAAAATAGAGTTTTGCATAATATATTTTACACCTGAAATAATGTGAATATTTTCTCTACTTCCCTTAGCTTGTTTCATTACCTTATATTTCTAGCTGCCTCTATGGTCTTGTCGTCTGAGCCTTAAACTAACTGACCACTATGTCAGGAATTCGATAATCACAGTTGATTCATAGAGCTAACTTTGATTGTAAGATTATTCTCAAATGATAACAAAGTAGGCTGAAAAGCTAAACCTCACCTGATTGACAAGTGTATTTTTAGCTATTATTTTAGAAGGCACAACGAAGAAAATCTTATTTTCTTTAAAATTTTCAACAAAATCGGAATGCTCACAATTTAATGCAATTTTGTTCGTAGAAAGACAAATAGCAAATTGCACTATTGCGTTGGGTTCCTCTATCATGCATTGAAACGATGATAAAATATTCATCGATGAATTTTCTAATATTCTACAAAGCCTCTAAAACCTTTTATAAAAGTGTTCGAAATAGGTATATTACGTAGGTATATAATTCAAATATGAAAATTATGGTTGTCGTGACAGAAGCTTGTGAAAAATCGGAAAGCTTACAGTTTTATGCAGCGTAGTTCGTAGAAAGACAATAGTAAATTGCACTATTGAGTTGTATTCCTCTATTATGCAAATTTGAAACGATGATCCGTTTTGCCATGAACACACGCGAGGCTTTGAAAAGTACAGCAATAAGATAAAACGACCCAGCCCGTAATTTATATGCTAAATAGATGAGATACAACTTTTTAAAATTCGTGTTTAACGCTGGTAAAAAAATACATGTTTCTGTGAGTCTCAAATTGTGATATACCTACGTTTGGTTCAAATACAAAAATGCAGAGGAATAATTTGTTGCTAGACTATGAAATAAAGTTAAGATTTTTTTTTACTTTCGTTTCAAATGATCAGTTCAGTTTTATCTGATCGCGTGTCAAATAGAGCAATAAGCGAAGAATAGTGCCACACAGTTATTTCCGAGTCGTTTCACGTCGGACAAAATAATAACCGAGCCGGTTTACGTTTTTGCTAGTTTCCTGAAAATTTTCAGCTGCTACAAATTGCGAGCGCCTCCCTGAATTTCCGGCGTCGGCTCGACATTTCCTGAATATGACGAAGTGCTCTATACCCCGTACACCATACCCCGTACGAGCAAGATGCGACTTTTGACAAAGGTACTTGAAAATTATATTGATCTGTTTTTAAAACAATGGCACTGGTTGTTCAGTAAAAAAAAACTAAATACGCTGATTGCATCTCCTCGTCGATCGAAAGCGATCTAATGTGCTATCTTTAGACTGGTGATTAAACATTAAGGTACATTTTTTTTTTGAGTATTACAATCTGTCTACTAGGACAATGAGCAGTTTTGTTGTATGAGTGAGTGGCGTGAAGGAGCCGCAACCAGTGTTGCTGCTTCCTAAATCATGTAATGTGGCTTCTTTTCAGGCGGCGGACCACATTTGTCGTGTCAAGCAGCTCAGAGGCAAGAAGGTTTGGATGGTTGCCTAGGCGTTCAAGGTGCCATTTCTGAAGTTGTTGTATTTCAGCAGTAACAGTTGGCATGTTGAGGTATTCAAGTATTTCATCAGTTTTAGTGAAGCACGGAGCATTAGTAATGGCACGGAGAATGGCATTTTGAGTTTGTTGCAGGCAAAGTATGTTGCTTATGCTGGCTACCCCCCAGAGTTGGATACCGTATGTCCAAATAGGTTTTAAGACAGAGTTGTAAATTAGAAGTTTGTCATTTCTTCCAATCAACCAGTTGAGGTTTTTGTATTTGTTATTCGCTTTATGTGAGTTTTCCAAGTCACGCTTGTCCAGGTGGAATCCCAAGTATTTGATACACTCACAGTGTGGTAGGGTGTCTGATCCTAGTTTGACTGGAGGACAGTTTTGTCTGCGAAGGGTAAAAGTTATATGATTTGACTTTTCAGCACTTGCTCGAATACGCCATTTACTGAGCCAGTCCTGAGTGTCATCCAGACAATCTTGCAGTTTTCGGCTAGCTTCCTCCGGGTTTCCATCGCACGCTAAGTAGGGTATATCATCAGCATAAAATAGCAATTGTTACTTTGTTTGATGTCGGAAGATCTGATGTAAATATTGTAGAGAAGCACTGATCCCTGGGGGACTCCAGCTTTACTTACAAATTATAACCTACAAATAATGACGATTATAAATCAGATACCTACATAATTTTCGTCACCAATGTACTAAAATAAATCTTGAATAAATATTTTCAAGTCTAATATTAACATACATGAGAAGATTAGTTTCCTGTCATCATATATCAAACAGAGAAAAAATATTGCGACCTAGTAGAAAATCACCAGTTATGATTTATGGCATTTCATCGTGTTCGCCAAGTTTTGTAACCGTGGAACATGAGTTATAAAGAATTTACGATAGCGCTAAACAAAAATATCTGCTTTCTTTTGTGAACCTGCCGTAATCATGTCAACACGCCACTTCTGGGGAAATACAGTTGTCATTTCTTGTAACTAGAAGACAGCTTGATTATGCTCGTTCGAATACGTCCTACTTACGTGTTCCTGCGTTTGACACGACCTTTGGTTTTCCTTATCTCATATTTTATTTATGGAAGGAGTCAGTTTGAATAGACCTTTACAAATGGGTACAAGTGTATTACAAATGAACTCGTATAGGACGCAATCAATGGTGTTGGCGTTAGCAAACAGAATAGCTAAAGGGGTGAACAGTGGCGCGACTGTGGCGCCATTAGATTTAAATGAATTGTCTGAAATACAAACATTTTCATGATTTTTTACATTTCGCGAGGATTGCAACTAATTCTCAATTTTTTCATCCACCATTTAATAATTTATAATCAGTATTTAGACTTCGTCGTATATGCTTAGTGTGAATTATGGAATGGAGAATATTCATGAAAATGTTAGTATTTCAGGCACAATTCAATTTAAAAAATGGCGGCGCCACCGTCGCGCCACTGCTCATTCCTAAACCAGCACAAATTTAGACTACGTGTCCGAATAGTTTCGTTAGAGACAATAAGTCTTTAGAACTGCATATTGAAGTTGTTGCGCTGTGCTGTTGCTGCGGCTTGCAGTTGCAGGCGTGGGCATCTCATTCTCGTATTTGGGTGGTAAGTATCCATTACTGGAAATGTTTGCGTTCATTCAATTTGCGCTGGGAAGCCCCTAAGTGCGGTAATCCCGGGCTTAGGCCTGTAGCGTCCCGCTTCCCATACTGCCAGTGACACATACGTACTGCGGAACTGTCTCTTATCGTAACACGTGTAATAAATTACGTTACCAAGGTAAGACGTATGAGTTGTTTCTTGTTATTTTCAAGTATACAAATTGTGCTCACTGAAACTGAAGCTGGAGCATTTTTTGCTTAAAACAGCTATTACAACCCCAGGTTGCCAGCGTTATATCCATAACTAGCGACCCGCCCCGGCTTCGCACGGAAATGATCAGTGTTTCTCTACTATATTATGCATGTATAATACATCGCTTCCATGCTGGACTGGGAGAGATAGAAAAACATAGCATGTTCCAGCTGCCCTTCTTTCCGGGCATACTGTAGAAGTCAGCAAAAGGGACTCGAGGGTTACAGTGTATTGTAATTTAGGCGATGGGCTGACAACCTGTCACTATAGCAATACACTTTTCAATCTAAAATTGCCCTTATTTTTGTCAGACGTAGCGAAAGCGCCTTTTACGAGGCGTTTATCGCTCTGCCTACCCCGTAAGGGATAAAGGCGTGGTTTTATGTATGTATGTATGTATAATACATACAAACCTTCCTCTTGAAACACTCTATCCATTAAAAGAAACCGCATCAAATCAAATCCGTGTCGTAGTTTTATGCATACATAGGGATATAGGGACAGAGAAAGCGACTTTGTTTTATACTATGTAGTAATTATAAATATTTTAAGCACGTCACATGCTACATGAATTCAAGTTTATTGAAATTTACATTCTTAAAACGGTAAGTGATTAATAAAAACTATTAACGGAATTGTATCTATAATAATTGATTAATCCTTTATCCATTCTGTTCTGTGATTGCAGGAAACGAAGCGTGACGGGGAATTAATGATTCAATTTTGTTTGTTTGACTCCATTTTGCGGACGATATCAATCGTGTGCCGTTTCGAGTTCAGTGATTTTACAAAACACCAATTTTGTACTACTTTCATTATGTGAGGATGCTTTTTACATATATATTTTTCAAACGAACAAGTGTACGCTGCCGTGCATCTTTTTCGGCACGTCTTAAATCCTTCATAGGCTAAGTTTATTATTTACCCAGTTTGTGACATACATATGGGGTAGGCAGAGCGCAAACGACTTAAATAAAGGTTATTCCGCCAGGTCTTACAAAGTTTTGAAGGTTATTTAAGACAGATTTTTTGGTATATTGCTGTAGTGACAGGTTGTCAGCCCATCGCTTAAATTGCAATATACTGAAACCCTCTGATCCCTTAGCTGGTTTTTACAGCATGCCCGGGAGCAAATGCAGCGGGCTCATTCTATGTTTTTATATCGCTCCCAGTCCAGCATGGTAGTAGTAGTTTGTGACCCTGTATAAATCTGAAGTTAGCCCCTGGCAGGCCGAGATAATATTCGTCGCTAGCCACCACCGGAAGTTGGCATTTGAACGCAAACAGGAACACATCTAAGTAGAGCCAGCGCCAAATGCCTTATAAATAAATACATAAAAAGAGTAGGTATTTACTTTTAACCACAACTAAATTAAGTACAAACAATTTACACTTAAATAGATGTTTCATTGAACAACTTCATGTGATACAGAAGAGAATTTCGAAACGAAATCTCTGTAGTTTACCCATATAATTTGTTTGAAAGACAACATTATTTTAATCGATTTTAATACAACTTTTCCAATTAAAACTTTTCACTTCCAAAGATGTCGCTTATAAAAGCGAATGAGTCTATCAATATAATACGTACTTTGCTTACGAAAATGTTAATTTATCAATAGGCAGGTAGGTAATATTCTGCCGTTATCAAGGGAAATGTTTTTGACATTTCCGAACGAAGTTTTCCAAGGGGATAAACATGAAGACACTTCTTATGCTGTTAAAAAATCGCTTACACCCGAATACTAACGATTATATATATATTTCATCCTTTCGCTGAACTGGAAGCGATAGTTTGACTGCAGCAATATACAGATCTACCTGAAATAATCCTCAAAACTTATCAAACGTGGCGGAATGACCTTTGTTTAGGCCGTTGACACTCTTGCCACCCGCGCGGGAATAATAAAATTAAGTATCTTCTGTGACCTTACCGAAAACTGAAATTTTAATTAAGATTTGAAGGAATTATATCACCAAGCGCCGGCAGCCAATGGCGACAAAGTTGGGAATAATTATTTCACTTGGCAAATTTTCTTAATTGTTAGTGTTTCTAGACATAATAGTATAGCTGGGAGGTACATAATAGTATAATTGGAACCAACTAAAACTATTTTACTGGTGCAAAAGTTTAGTGTCTACGTGAGCGTTGAAATCTTATCCAATAATATAGGTATGTACAATCTAGTGTACACCAATAAGCAAAATATTTTAGTAGTTGGTTATGACCACAATACGCTATTTGCCTACTAGTCAAATCAGCAACTTTTTATGAAATGGCAAGAACGTTTTTTTGTATGAAAATAGTGGGTCACTCGCCAGTACATATTGACTACTCAATCAATAACTTCTATATTTTTATTTATTTATTTATTTATTTAACAGTTTATTGTACACAGAAACATACACAGAACAATTACATAGGAATCAAGACACAACAGGTACTGCTTATTTCTAAAATGAAATGTCTTACAGCAGACCTAAGAAGTGAGATAGCATAAAACGTAAAGCGGATAAGACGTGCACAATATGAATACAAATTAGGTACATGAACAGTAAATAAGGATATACCTACTTAATTATACTATACTACGATCATACAATAAGTAAATAAATTATAATACCTATAAATATATTAAATACTCTATATAAATATAACTGAAATAAATAAATATATACATACCATAGATACATATATATACAATATATAAATACATACTACGGATTACGCAGAGAAAGATAATGTTCTTTGATTCTCTTTTTGAAAACAGCGATTGATGGGCTGTCGCGAATAGTGTGCGGGAGAGCATTCCACAACCTAGCTGCATGGACTGTGAAGGAGTATGAGTAGAAATCAGTTTTATGTGGGGGTATAGATAAAAGCGTCCTGACGCTCGAGCGGCAGGGTTTGTCTTGCGGACGTGAAAATTCAAAACGCTCACGTAGATATGAAGGAGAAGAAGGATTGTGAAGAATGTTATAGAGAACAGAGAGTATATGAGTATTCCTGCGAAGACGAATTGGGAGCCACTTGAGCTGTGATCGAAAATGAGATACGTGGTCATATTTGCGCAGTCCGAAAATGAATCGAATGCACAGATTTTGAAGGCGCTCAAGTTTACTAAGAAGCTCCTCAGTGGCGTCCAAGTAGCAAGTGTCGGCGTAATCGAGAATAGCTAAGAGAAGGGACTGGGCCAAAGTAATTTATTAATTTTAACTCGATTATGGAATCTAAATGTGCATTTTTTTTATTATGTATGAGATCCATATTATTTTTAGCCATCAGTTTTAATAATAAACGTATTGAATTTATTTTGCCATCCAGTCAACGTATCTATTTATAAAACAACTATTGGCGGAGAATATATAAAACTTGGAGATTTGGTCTACAAAACACAGAGAGGTCTAAACTTAGCCTAAAAGACATGGCAACGTCCAGACGTCCATTCAAAATAAAAGAGTGTTCTTGATACGACTAGTAGTAAGTATTTCTTTCTGAAGTAGTCATGAAGTGACCCGTGATATCTGGCGTAAAGCTATCCCTCTCATAAAGAGCTTATTTGGGCGGCGCCTCCATACTGCCATAATCCTCAGGGCGCGGGTCGCCGCCCGGCAGCGTCGGCACTTGAGGAACACATTATAGCGGCATTATGCTGATGCGTTCCTTTGCCTCGCGCTTTATGACGGATTTATTCTAATAGTTTGTGCCACTTCCATTAATACATTTTTGTATTTGCTGAGGTTATATTGTCAACAAAATGTGTAGTTGTCGACGGTATTTCCCTCAGAAGAGTAAAAGAGCCGTAGCGACTTCTAATTTCACTGGTATTTCCACAGAACACAAATTGCCAAAAGTCTGCAAATTGAAGTTTTGTGCTCATTACTAACTATTTTTTAACTTTTAACTATTATTTTGCACAGTTTTTGCACACTACACAAATGTATGACACTACACGCCAATTTTATTTTATTTTATTATTGTTTTGCATGCGCCCGTTACTCTCTGAGGGTAGTAGCTGAAAATCAGTGTTTTGCTCAACAGGGCAAAACGTTTATGCTGAGCTATAGCCCTTTTGGTTTACTGCGACACACACAACCATTTGTTTGTTTTGTATTTATCGTCTATGTTTGTCTTTTTAATTTGATGTTTGTTTTATGTTTGTTTAAATGTTTACTTTTGTCTCCTTTTTTTTACTACAAATTTTATGTGTGTGTCTTTATAAAACAAATAAATTTATTATCTATCTATCTATCTATTTTTTTTTTGTTTTTCTTAGGCACTTGTTTTGCTGGCTTTCATTTAAAAATAAAGTGAAACCAAAGTTTTGACATATACGGTCTCGAATAAAAATCTGATCACCAAAATCACTTAAGGGTATGCTTTTCTTACATAACCGCGTTAAGCGCTTACTTGACGGACCTCTTGAACGATACCCTCGCAAAGAGTAATGGATTACAGTGCTTATAGTGCTCACAAATTGAGCCTGCCTCAGAAAAAAATGCCGGATTTACATGAGGTTTCTATTTTGTTACTGGCTGGGTGATACATACAGCGAATATTATCGGGAATTGAATTAAATGTGTGTGCGAAAATACTCTGGCCTAAATGTATACCGGGTGTAAGGGACAGCGTCCCGCAAACTGATAGATAGGGTTGCTCAATCAACGACACTGAACAACTTGCATCGGGATTTTCTTTCAGGAAGTGAAATAAAAATGTAAGGGACTTACACCCCGTGTTTCTTTTTTAAGTGTGTTAAGTCTACCTCTACAGGACCTCTACCTAGTGGTAGAATGTTGGTATGAAATGTCAATACACCGAAATCGTTTTTTTATTTTGAACACGACATCATCAGTATTTTGTCTGCGCTAGATGGCAAGACCCTGCAAATGAAATTCATTAGTGCGGGATGGACTGTAACAGTAGTATAAATGAGTGTATCTTCAAGAATAGATATAAAGCTATCGATTCTAGATTTGCCGGCTAAAACTAAAATTAAAATCTATTTGTCACTTCCAGATTAAACACATTTAAAAAGAACAGGAGATCTTAAAGTCCGTGGTTTTAAGCGTTATCCGCCGTCATATGATATGGCGGATAAAATTGACAGAAATACTGGGGAAACGTGCATAAGCGCGTCAAAATCTAGAGGACAAAGTGTAAAACCATAGAGTATAAAACGTCTGTCCTTTTTAATTTTTTTTTTTTTGAAAGTGACAGATAGATTTCAATTTTTGTTTTACCTGTGGTATTTAGAATGGAGCCTAGTAGAATCCTCCCTGCACGTAAACAGCTTGCATAAGAAGTCTCCAAGCTAAAACATGCTTTGTCCTTTATCTTTTAGTCAAGCAATTTATCTTAGTTCGTGAGCTGTCTTATTTAAAGTCTTATTCGATTTCGCAAACATTGTTCTTCAAATTAAAGGAGGTTTAATCTTAATGGTATTATGGATGGTAAGAATAAAAAAAAAGTCCATAATTTATTAAGATTGGTTTAAGCGTGCCAAAAAAAACATAGGCGTGACTCTAATAGCGGATTGGACTGGCACAAACAACTAGGTAGGTGTGTAGAGTTCATACGAGTACTATTACAACAATGTGTTCGAAAATACTTTCCGTAATAAAATAGTTCCGGGCCCGAAGATAAAAGCAATTTAAGTTTGCGTCACAGCTCGGCGCCTCTATACTCGACAAGCACTATACAGCTTCTAAAAACTTACCGACGCATCTTGCAAAGGATAAAACAGAAGATGAGACTTTAGGCAAGTAGTTCACTTCTCAACTCTCACCTCAAGTAAGATCAACTCACGTCCCAAAGTTAAGATCAACATTTTACGAGCACGGTGGGAGCAGTAGGTACTCGTACATAACTACGTGTTACAGAAAAGTTGTTCATTGTGAAGTGTTACCCGATAGTGTGGCACTGTCTACGCATAGGGAAGTAAATAATAGTCCTCCCACCGATTTTCGGTGGTAGCGGCCAATCTCCCAGAGATCGGCCAATTGCGCAGGACTAGTTTTTTACTGCCCAAGTGGTTGCGTTACACACAGGTGCATTCTCTATTCCTTCAATCTCTTATTCTAATGGGACCGACTATTTACATGCCCATAAGTCAGCATGGATTATCTTACTTTTCGGACAATCAGGTAATCAGCCTGCAATGTCCTAACCAAAGTAGAAACAACAACACAAAGTCATTGTCCCCCGCCGGGAATCGAACCCGGGACCTCTGGGTCGAGAGCCCATGGCTCAGACGCTAGACCACGGAGGTAGCTAGGAAAATAAATACGTATGATGGAGGCCATTTGGACGCTCCAGGAAGTTTGCTGAGGCAGCAAATAGCCACGCCCGTGGGCGTCTAGCTCAACGTCTTGAGGCGATACACCGCACCGCTTCCTACGTCCTGTATAGTTCCCAACTAGGTACTTCACTTTCACGGTCGCTTCCGTTAAAATTGTATGATATAGGAGAAGTATTATCAATACAGTCAAATTGATTAGCATACTTTATCTATACTAATATTATAAAGAGGAAAGATTTGTATTTTTGTGTGTATATTTGTAACAAATAAACTCATAAACTACTGGACCGATTTCAAACGTTCTTTAACCATTAGAATGCTACGTTTACCCGAAGTAACATAAGTTACTTTTTACCGCGGGAAAATATCTGATTCCCACGGGAAAGCTCATTAAGTAAGCTGCAGGTGAAACTGCGGCGTAAAAGGAAAGTTAATAATAAGTCCGTCCATAAGGTAAGTATGGCATATTATTTACTCTTAAATTTACGTATAATAAAAAATATCGTTTTGGTTGTTGAGGATGCTGGAGGTGGAGGAGGTTAAGACCCATTAAAAAGTCTCGCGCAGATTTACGAAGATAGCTTTTTATGGGACTTTATATTTAAGCTGGGTCTTCTACAAATCCAGTAACGCCATTAAATCTTGTTTAATATATCATAAACTGTATTGTTCTTAACGGAAAGGTTGAGTTTGGCGGAGGTTCAGAACCTTTAGGTAATTTAATCTTAGGATGTAGTTGTTAAAAGATGAATTAGTAACTAATATTAATAATTAAAAAACTTAAAGTAATATTCTATTTGACCAATATGAAATACGACATACGACAGCAAATGCTGGCTAAAAATAGGAATGGTATGATTCGTCTGTTGCCACTTTTTACTGCCGCAGAAGTTTTCATAAGCATAGCGAACGATGCGAGAGCCTTTATCCGAGAATCAAGCCTTGTTATTACGTTTCCCATGTTTTATTGATATAAACTTTACCTCAAATACGCCTCAGTGCAGAATAAGCTCACGGTACGAGAGAAGCTGAGTAGCAATGTTCATGTGAGTATGATTCCAGAAAAACCGATGCGTAGCCTCGGCAATAAGCGTTGCATAGGCGACAGATTATATCGGAAAATCATGCGGTTTTACCCGCCGCGCTTAGCACTGAATAGATCCTGTCCTGTTGCACTTGTAGGAATAACTACTATAGATTTAGTTATGAAATTCAAATATGTAATATATTGTATCTGTACCTAAAGAATAATAATATATTTTTCTAAAAACCAGGGATCAGAATCGTAGCGTTGGCGATGAAACGATGCGGTGGGCGTTGATAGTGGAGACTCACGCGTCGTTGCCTCGCACTCTGGCGTTAATAAACCGTACGACACTTGCCAGAACGATTTCAACCGACTGCCTTGCAGTTTAGGTATAAACTTTTATTTCATGTAGGTACGTAATGTAAGTAGTTTGGACTACAATATATCTTCTTCTCTCTGTGTTCAGGAAGTCGCTGATGTATTAACATAGCCTCAAGATTACGGATTGCGAATCCGGGGTTATCGATTGGGAATTTACCACTATTGTAGCGTAAGGTCTCCGGAATGTCAAGTTTCATAGTTTCAACTATTTTACAACACATGTTACGTTTAAATGGAGATGTTTTTGAAAAAGAATTTTCGCGTAGCTTTTAAAACTATCAGCTACGGAAGATAGCGACAAAAGCTACATTGTTCCGCTCTAAGACATAGTGAACTCGACATTAAATAAAAAAGGCTTGTAATAATACTCCGTGACCAACTTAAGGCGAAGTTAAAAGTGTTGTAAAGAGAGCCTTTATCCAATAAAGCTCTCACAACTTTCCTTGACGAGTCATTTGGGAAAATACATAAAAATACAAACTTTGTATGGTGAAACAGAAGATTAAATTGTTGAAAGTCACCGAGTTATAATAAATTAGTAAAAATAATCATTTTGTATTGAATTGTCAGTGTTATTAAAAATAATTTGAATAATATTTTTATCATTCGATTGATTGCCAAAACTGTAGGAGAGCAGCTGCAACAAATTCAATTCATTAAAAAATACCAAAAATAACAAATACCTCAATATATTTTTTTTTTGTTTAAGTCGCTCTCTCACACATATTTTAACTTTTGTCTATGTTGTGTCATAAAAATATGATAATACGAGTACTAAAAGGATCTTAAATTTTCTAACATCCGACAGCTCTCACCGACATTTTGAGTAAGTTATGATACGTGAATCCTGACAGCACCGTGACACCGCATATCCATATACCGATCAAAACTTAGTTAATATTAAATGCTTCGTGTCGTATAGCGGCTGTGTTCATGAATAAATGTATGTAAGACGTGCCACCACATCTCTGAAGAATACAGTGTATTATACCTTGGCGATATACGTGCCAGATATCGGAAATAATACCACTTGTGTCTAACCCAAGTAACAGGTGTAACAAAAAGCAGTTTCCGTAGACCGAATAGAAAAAGGGATATTATTTATGAAATCACTTATATACTTACTTATGCTGAATCACAGCAGGACTCAGTATAGTTTTAACATTTTATGACGGAACATGGTTCGTAAAAACTTATAGGATGCATCGTTTTTTTTTTTTTTTTTTGGAATATTTGCATCCACTGTAAGACATACATACATATAATCACGCCTTTATCCCTAATGGGCGATGTATAAATCGTAAATACAGCCGTCATATATTCAACTTGCGGTCGGAATATGCCATTTAGTCTTAATTTTCATTGTTTCCCGATAAATCATTTATGGCCCTAAGATAAAACGAAGGCAGGGGGCGCAAAGTGCGAGTTTCTCATGCTTCTTCTTCATTGCGATATAGTTTTATTTTATTTTGTGACACAGATATAATTTTATTTGTAATAGACTCGCTTGTGATTTTCTAAAAGTGTTCTTAGGAATCTATTCGGAAATAAATGATTTGACTTGACCATAAGGTCAGCTGATAACAAAAAGAAATGATACGACGCGTTATGTTCACATTTCACATGTAATATTTTTGTCATACAATGGGCAAATTCATGGGATGTAAAAGGCAAGCCACCCTTTTGCTATAATTGGAAGTTACGTAAACATTCAAAGTTGAAACGATGCCAGTGACTGCAATATTCTGTTTGTAGTCGTAAACACGGGCGTCAGCAAACTTCTTCCGTCAAGACATTCTCAACTTTTGGTCTCCACATTGCTTCAGCCAAAGTTTCATTGTTTCTCACGACATTGTGACCATTACGGCACTGACGACGACGTTATGTATGTCGTAAAGTTTATAATATACGTGCTTATTCTAATTTGTACGTACTTATTCTAATTTGTCTGTGTGCCTTACTTTCATGCTGGACTGGGAGCGAGAGGAAAACATAGAATGTGCCAGCTGCATTTCCTCCCGAGCATGCTGTAAAAACCAGCTGAGGGATCCGAGGGCTTCAGTATATTGCAATTTAGGAGATGAACTGACAACCTGACACTACAGCAATATACCTACAAATCTACCTTAAATAACCCTAAACATTTTGTCAGACGTGGCGGAACGACCTTTGTTTAAATCATTTGCGCTATACCTACTCCATTAGGGATAAAGGCGTGATTATATGTATGTATGTACGTAGTAGTATGACAAAAAAAATATTGAGGGTAAAAGCATATAGATGACTACTGATTCACGGGATTAAAATATATCAAAATAGGTCCTTTACGATCATGACTCGTACGTTCACCTGAACATTTAACGACAAAGCCTGCAATAAAACTTGGACCGAAATATACAGGTACAATCTCAAGTCAGAAATGTTTATACGCACGAAGTTAACTGTCGTTCGTGTTTACGGCCGGGAGCATTGAATATTGCAGCCCGTACTGACGTTGTTCCCGCGGTGAATGGGCTCATGTTTACGTAACTACGGATCATGGCAAATGGGCGAAAGGCAAGTCATAGGTCAAGCGGTAGGTAAAAAATCTTATTTGAGAAGTCGCTGAGCGCTAGCTTTTACTCTTCTGTGAGTAAAACTATGATGCAGAAGGGGGGAAAACTTAGATGTCAAAAATTTCATAATGAGTTTTATTTTGGTCTTTTATAACAACCTGCGATAAAACTTGGACCAAAATATACTGACACAACTCATGTCAGAAATGTTTATACGCAAGAAATTTACTGTCGGCCGTGTTTACGGCCGGGGACATTGAATATTGCAGCCCGTACTGACGTTGTTCCCGCGCTGAATGGGCTCATGTTTACGTAACTACGGATCATGGCAAAAGGGCGCAAGGCAAGCCATAGGTCAAGCGGTAGGTAAAAGATCTGATTTGAGAAGTCGCTGAGTGCTAGCTTTTACTCTTCTCTGGGTAAAACTATGATGCAGAAGGGGGGAACTTAGATGTCAAAAATTGAATCATGAGTTTTATTTTGGTCTTTTATAACAGCCTGCGATAAAACTAGGACCAAAATATACTGGTACAATCTCAAGTCAGAAATGTTTATAGCAAGAAGTTTACTGTCGGTCGTGTTTACGGCCGGGAACATTGAATATTGCAGCCCGTACTGACGTTGTTCCCGCGTTGAATGGGCTCATGTTTACGTAACTACGGATCATGGCAAAAGGGCGAAAGGCAAGTCATAGGTCAAGCGGTAGGTAAAAAATCTGATTTGAGAAGTGGCTGAGCGCTAGCTTTTACTCTTTTGTGCGTAAAACTATGATGCAGAAGGGGGGAAAACTTAGATGTCAAAAATTTTATAATGAGTTTTATTTTGGTCTTTTATAACAGCCTGCGATAAAACTAGGACCAAAATATACTGGTACAATCTCAAGTCAGAAATGTTTATACGCAAGAAGTTTACTGTCGGTCGTGTTTACGGCCGGGAACATTGAATATTGCAGTCCGTACTGACGTTGTTCCCGCGTTGAATGGGCTCATGTTTACGTAACTACGGATCATGGCAAAAGGGCGCAAGGCAAGCCATAGGTCAAGCGGTAGGTAACACTATGATGCAGAAGGGGGAACTTAGATGTCAAAAATTTGATCATGAGTTTTATTTTGGTCTTTTATAACAGCCTGCAATAAAACTAGGACCAAAATATACATACATACATATAATTACGCCTTTATCCCTAATGGGGTAGGCAGAGCGTAAACGACCTAAACAAAGGTCATATTGCTGTAGTGACAGGTTGTCAGCCCATCGCCTAAATTTCAATATTCTGAAACCCTCGGATCCCTTAGCTGGGTTTTACAGCATACCCGGGTGGAAAAGCAGCTGGCACCAGCATGGAAGTAGCAAAATATACTGGTACAATCTCAAGTCCAAAATGTTTATACGCAAGAAGTTTCTGTCGGTCGTGTTTACGGCCGGGAACATTGAATATTGCAGCCCGTACTGACGTTGTTCCCGCGCTGAATGGGCTCATGTTTACGTAACTACGGATCATGGCGCAAGGGCGCACTGGATAGGTCAAGGGGTAGGTAAAACTATGATTAAGTAGAGGGATAGTTGGCGTAAGAAATTCTTGGTTGCATTTTAACTCCTTTTAGTTCAGAAATTGGCCTCGATTCTAGATTTGCCGGCTAAAACTAAAATTAAAATCTATTTGTTACTTTCAGACTTAAAATATTGGAAAAGGACAGGAGATCTATTCTCTTCGGTTTTTGATTTATAGTCGGTGTTTTATGCGTTACGTGTACTTTTTATCCACCGTCATATGATATAGCGGATAAAATTGACAGAAATACTGGGAAATTGTGCAAAACCGCGTCAAAATCTGTGTAAAGCGGACAATGTGTTAAACCAAAGAGTATAAATCGCCTGTCCTTTTTTAATTTATTTATTTCGAAAGTGACAGATAGATTTTAATTTTAGTTTAGCCGGTGGTATCTAAATCGAACCCAATATTAGGTTATATTTTCGCGTTTACGTAACTTGAAGTGACATCAACAGGGCACGACCGCACGACATCGACCCCAAGAAATAATATAATCACTACATAGTATAAAATAAAATCGCTTTCTCTGTCCCTATATCCCTATGTATGCATACATCTTTAAAACTACGCAGCGGATTTTGATACATACATAACATACATACATAAAATCACGCCTTTATCCCTTACGGGGTAGGCAGAGCGTTAAACGCCTCGTAAAAGGCGCTTTCGCCGCGTCTGACAAAAATTGAGGGCAATTTTAGATTGTAATGTGTATTGCCATAGTGACAGGTTGTCAGCCCATCGCCTAAATTACAATACACTGTAACCCTCGAGTCCCTTTTGCTGTCTTCTACAGCATGCCCGGGAGGAAGGGCAGCTGGAACATTCTATGTTTTTCTACCTCTCCCAGTCCAGCATGGAAGGATTTTGATGCGGTTTCTTTTAATAGATAGAGTAATTCAAGAGGAAGGTTTTTATATGTAATACATGCATAATATAGTAGAAAAACACTGATAATTTCCGTGCGAAGCCGGGGCGGGTCGCTAGTATACTATAAGCAGCAGGGCTTCATAAGTTGAAGATATTTACTACTGTAGAGCAAGAAATGGCCCCGAATTTCCGTAACTGTTTCTTAGGGACTTTCAAAGTACCTACATAATTCAAAGATCCTTGTCCAGCAATGAACATTTAGTGGCTGGTTTTAGTAAGTAATGGGCAAGACTGCGTATTCTAAAAAAAAAAAAAAACTAGATAAGTACCTAGGTTTTAAAGTAAATACTTGGGTATGGGCGTCATGGGCCACTCTTAAAGTTTTTAGACTTTCGCAGTTGAGACTTTAGGGCCTTGGGGCCGAGAAGCTGAATTGTTTTTAAAAGACGTTTCAGTGCGTCTCATAGGCCCGTAATTATAATCAGCACTTCAGAGTAACAGTCAGTTTGAGTTCGTACCAGAAATGTCATTTCAGTACAAAATGGCCTGTCAAACCCATACTTAATATGGCTCTCAATCTTGAGATAGCTTTATAAATACGAGCCATAGAGGCAACGGGCAAGGGGTGGTACAGTCAACGACACTGAACATCTTCCACCGGGAAATTCTTTCAGGATTAAAAAAAAAAATCTTTTCCATACAAATTGTCTGATTGAGGTGGAGATTTTGTATGGAAAGGCAAATTGTTATTTTCACTTCCTGAAATTATTTCCTGGTGGAAGTTGTTCAGTGTCGTTGACTAAACAACCCCTATCCGTTTGCGCTACGCTGTCCCTTACACCCATTATATTAATTAAAATTATATATTTTGTTGTTGTATATAATGAAATTATATTTTATATGTTTATATATTACATTACACACCCCTTAAATAAAGGTACCTAATGTTGAAATGTCATGTTGGATACATTTAGTATTATCATAATATACAAAATTGAATTTCAAATGGAAACTTAATATCGCTCTCACAATTTTATTGAGAAGGATTTATTAACAAGGACCTGAAGTGACAATTGTTACGCAACGCATTGGCACTGAGTGATGAACAGGCAAACCCTGAGGAAATCTGCCGTCTTCGCCGAATCCTTTGCGAAATAAATCATAAGGAAAAACACGCGCGTCTCTCGCCCACTTCACTCTCCCTTTACGCGCGGATGCAAATTGCTTATTGGTAAATTGAAACAGTTGTTTTTAAAATAAATACGTTTTCCATTGTTATTTTTTTTACTACTTTATGGAATAAATTTAAAACAGCTACGGACAGTGTATTTTGAAATTAAAGAGACAAGTAATAACTAAAAGTACTACGTATATCAGTGGCGGAGGGTGAATTTTATCAATAGGGAAGCCGGAGTAAAAAACAATACGTATGTTATTCCGTATATCACATTTTTAAGTTCTACACCAATATTCAAAAATATAGTTTCGCTGCCTAACAAACCAACAAGGATAAATAAACCATTTTCTTAAGATAACAAAACAAACACCTACGATTTGGATGATTTCAAAAGGGAAGCCGACGGGAATCGTGTTATATGAACCCTTCGCCACTGACGTATATTATATTACCTATCACGTTTTAGAAAGTTAAATATATGAAAAACATAAAATACTGACTGGTTTATTTGTCTTAGATACTATAAAAGTAATTAACACGTCTGATTTTTTTTTTACACAACATAAAGTTGAGAGAGTCTGCAACTTCCCTATTCATCGGATAAATCTGCTAAAGTATTCTATTCACGAGCAGACCTGTTCCCGTATACAAATAGTGGGGAAGAAAATAGTGGAAGAATTTCGGCTGCGATCCATTAGCCTAGAAGTGTAGGAGCGGCAGCGAAGGCCGGCGTCGACACCTGTAATTTATTAGATTTGTTTCAATCCGGATAATCTCGTTACGGGCGGGGTCACACTCTACCTACGTGATTATAGTGACCAGATTTTGGAGGCGATTTGTAGCTATTGGTAGTCAAAGGTCAAACAATCTCAGATTTTGTTTCCTATTGCCTGGTTGCCTGGACGATATTGCTACATTAGCAATAAGGCCGCCAATTGTACTACTTTTCTTTTTAGCAATTTGTATTTCTGTGTTTTTGTGCAATAATGTATATTGTATTGTATTGAAAAAAATAAAAACCACTTTGCTACGAATCGAAAGTCTAAAAGAAGAGTTGCCAAGTTCAACCACTAACCTAGAACGAAGAAGACAAAGTAACTCTTCAATCTATCTGACATGGAGTCGGTTTTGAGGTTCCCGACTTTCCGCTCAACTTTCCTTCAACTTTATTCATTCTAGCCAGCATTCACTGCACTCTGATTTCGGTAAAGTATTGTCGTGGGAGAGGCTGAGAAATGGAAAGAAGACTAAGGAAATGACTGTAACAAATTGTTACCACGCTGGTTGTTTGAGACGTCATCGCCAAAAACAAAAATAATAAATTTGGTGAGGGCTGTTCCGTTTATTTTGTGATTATTCGTCAGAATTGGGTTTGATTCGGTTAGGCTGGTGCAGGTTCCACTGACGGCGTTTGATTGATAGGGAAAAGGAGATTGGATTTGGTAATGGGCTTCATGTGACACGACTTAGCTTATTGAAAGATATCTATCAAAGTTATGATAGGAAAAAATGGAGGAGCTCAGTCACACGATTACAGAAAGAACTGTATCCACAAAAGTGTTGACAACAATAATATCAATGGACTTAAACACTCTAAAGGGTCGTACATTTAATGTATGGCTCGTAAAAATACCCTATAAAAAGAGTCATAAAAGGAAAAGATATTTATTTCTATGAAAGAATTTAATCTAGGGGCCGAAAGAGATGAATAGAAGTTACAAATTATAATCTACAGTATAGTAATTCATACTGAATCGACTGAAAAGGTTAAGTTACAAAGTAACAAGGGTAAGCTCTATAAAAATAATGAAAATGTATTGCTATTACATAAATTTGAAATTTAATGTGAATAGGCGAGTCAAATAGATTAGATTGGTATGATGTATTTAATTTGACGTGATTTTAGAAATAACCATATATTTTATATGTAGAGGCTTTCACATAGTAAATGTTGGTATAATTGTAGGTAGGTGAAGGCTAATTTATAAAGGGGCGTTTCCCGTTACAGAAGGGAACCCCCTTGCCGCCATTGTTAGCATCTTTTGTTTGTGGCCATGCTGGATCCGGCAATAACGTTCGACCATTAAAATTCGGGCCACGGCTGTTGACACAAATTTATGAGGGCCTCACAAAACGGTGGCCCTCATTTTGTTAATGTCAAAGGTTTATTAAAGATCTTAGCGTTCGGAAATTAAATTAGCTGGTAAAGGTTCAGGTGCAAAAGATTCCGGGTGATAAATTCGAGTTTGAAACATTTCTTTGAAGCTGAAAATTAGGGTAGACCGCAGTGATGTAACTAGGTTCCGATATTCAAATATATGAAAAAAGTAGGAGTAAAAGGACGGGATTATCCAAAAGCTAGCGTAATTGATTCTTCCAATCTCTGTCAATAAATCTCCGCGCAACACGCGGGCGCTATGCGGAGCAGGGGTAGTAAACCTTTTTACCGTTTGGCTGTTTGTATTCCGTCCGACACACAAATAAAAAGGGGAAATAGAAAATTCAGGCACGTCTATTCACACAACATTCAAATGACCAAGTCATAAACCATTTTTTTAAGTATGTTTTTAAGTTATATTGTGTTTCAGTGTTGATTCACTATTTATTCGCTTGACCGATAGATAGTCCGAAGTAGTCAACAAAATTCACCGCAATGTCAAATTAAAGTGACGTAAGTTCAAGACCTTTCATGTTCTATTTATGTAGATGTAGACGAGCATAATTACAGTCGTGAAAGGGAGGATGCGAGAAAAGGGCGTCCCGCGTGAAATGTCGCAGTAGACGACAACTTTAAATTAAATGCCGAATCGGGGCCGGCCAATTTGTTCCTGCGGCCGTTTCGCTTTACCAACACTCGTCTTTGTGAATATTCAGTATCAGAATATAAACAAGTTGCGATATCTTCAAAGCTTGATTTGATGAGTTTAATATTTCATTTAGATGCTAAGGAAGTCATTTGGAGTCATGATTTCCATTCAAAACCATTGAGTTAATTAGGTGATATATTAGATCATTACATAAATATATGTAGGTAAACATCTTGATTACTTTCTGTAGGTACGAAACCTTAAAAAAGTATCACAATTGGCAGGTTAAGTGTGTTTAATAAAATAATGCTTACAAAGAAAGAAACCGCAGGTAATATACAGAAGACCTCTTATCATTAAGTATGCAGAGACCCTTAAAAAGGTGTTTTAAAAACTCAGTACAAACGAAGAAAATTATATAAGAGTGCTCATTACTTTGCTTCTTTTGTAAATCTCATTTGTTTCAGATTAAAAACAAAGCTTTTAAAAGAAGAGAACTTGAATTTTTAATATTGCTTCAGAACTTTGGCAGTGAAAAATGATCACTTAGTAAATTCTCTTTTTAGAAAAGAGCATTAGGTAAGTATTTTAATGGTATTTAAATTATGCGATTTGAGATTAAAAGAGCTTTAAAAAAATACGAAAATAATAATAGAATTTGATGTTGAATATGAATACAAACAATGGGCTCGATTCTAGATACCACCGGCTAAAACTAAAATTAAAATCTATCTGTCACTTTCAAAGTAGTGAAATTGAAAAAGGACAGGATAACGCATAAACCCACCGCCTTTACATAAAAAAACAGGAGAGTATAGATCTCCTATCCTTGTCTAATATTTATAGTCTAAAAGTGACAAATAGATTTTAATTTTAGTTTAAGCCGGTAAATCTAGAATCGAGCCTAGTATGAATATAAAAGAAAATAATTTTGGGTGGTTATAGAAAGCAAGTGATGACAGAGTTTTCTCCCTTAGCAGCCTCAAATCTAAAGCCTTTTACGCAAAGTCTAGTGGAACAAACAGTCAGGAATATAAGCTGTTTCTGTTGCTGATGGGACGATGGCCGCAAACCTGGCGGATCATTGCGGACCCTCCCAGACCACGGCTGAGTGGAATCGTCTAGTCGACCCAGGCAAGCTTATGAAGACCTTTCTGTATAAAACTTAAACCCAGGGAAAACTATACCGGGTGTAAGGGACAGACTCAAACTGATAGGAGTTGCTCAGTCAACGACACTGAACAACTTCCACCAGGAAATTCTTTCAAGAAGTGTAAAATAAAATGTCCACCTCGACCAGACAATTTGTATGGAAAAGACTGTTTTTTCACTTTTTCAAAGAATTTCTTGGTGGCAGTTGTCCAGTATCGTTGACTGAGCAACCTCCATCAGTTTGCGGGACGCGGTCCCTAACACTCGATATACCTATACTTAGGCTCATATTTATAAACAGCAGCTTGAGACTGACAGCAAGTTTGAGTTTTTTATCAGAAATGTCATGTCAGTACAATGTGGCATGTTAAATCCATATTTAATATTGCTCTCAATATTGAGACCGCTTTATAAATACGAGCCTTAGACCATTAGCTATGTATTAATGTAACGATCTTACGATACGATGATACTTTCATGCTCAACTGAGAGCGAAAGAAAAACATAGAATGTGACAACTGCATTTCCTCCCGGGCATGCTGTAAAAACCAGCTAAGGGATTTGAGAGTTTCAGTCTATTGCAATTTAGGCGATGGGCTGACAACCTGTCACTACAGCAATATCCCTACAAACCCATCTTAAATAATCCTCAAAACTTTGTCAGACGCGGCGGAACGAACTTTGTTGAGGTCGTTTAACCTCTGCCTACCCCATTAGGGATAAAGGCGTGATATATGTATGTATGTACTGTAACGATCTCTCGTAAAACTTGAAAACGATTTCAACGACTGCCATTTCGTATTAAAATTACATTTCATATTGCCGTGTTTACGACGGGCGCTTTGGGGTTAAACTTTTTGATTATGACTGTAATTTATTATTTCGCGAAGGAAAAGCGCGAATATAATACGTACGGTATGAGTATCGGCGTAATAGTTTGACCTTCATTGTGCAGCACACATGATGCGGCATGCACCTATTGGTTACAGGTTACGGCTACTTCCATGCTGGACTGGGAGCGAGAGAAAAACATAGGATGTGCCAGCTACATTTCCTCCCGGGTATGCTGTAAAAACCAGCTAAGAGTTTCGTTATATTGTAATAAATTAATAAATTACCATATACCGAAACCCTAAAGGCGATGGGCTGTCAACCTGTCACTACAGCATATACCTACAAATCTATCTTAAATCACCCTCAAAACTTTGTCAGACGTGGCGGTATGACCTTTGTTTAGGCTGATTATGCTCTGTTTACCCCATTAGGGATAAAGCCATGATTATATGTATGTATGTATGTAGGTTACAATATCCGACGATTGAAAACGCTGGCCGTATTTATAAAATATCCAGTTTTATTTTTAAACCGGCCGCTCCGAGTGAACTGCTCGTATTGTATCGAAACAAACAAGTTCTGTAAATAGGACTAGTAGTGGAGTCTCCGTCGTTCATTCAATAAAGGGTGAATTTAATTGCGTGCCATAGCCTAGCTAGTGAGTGGTACATGCATGAAACTGAACAACTTTCCCCAAGACACAAGAAAAACTATTCGAATCATTTTCAAACTTGATCAGATATTCATATTGGGTATCACCCCTTGAAATCACCAGTTAAATAATGAGATGAACAAACTTCCCAAACGAACTCAACATCTCGATGAGACAATTTGTATGGAAAACCAATTTTTTTTATTCACTTCCCGAAAAAAGAAACCTGCTAGTAGTTGTTCAGTTTCGTTGACTGAGCAACCCCTATCAGTTTGCGGGACGCTGTCTCTTACACCACGTATATTGTTATAATGTCTATGTAAAACCTTCATCTCCTCAATTACTAAGTTTACAACGCACCTGTGACGTCACACATATTAAACACACGGATAGTTTGAAACGATCAAACGTAAACATTTAACCGTCAGTTTGTTATGACGTAATTAAAGTCTTGATTAAACATCTATTCAACTATAGTAGGTACGACAAGGCTTTAAGTGAACGTGGGTGCAGGCGCTACTGTACAGGGAGAACGGTCAAATCTCAAGATGGCGGGTGTGGTTCTCTTTTTCGACATGTTCATTTATAGCTATGTCGTACTGTATTTCGGCAAAATGGCGCGACGAACGCCAGCTAACTATCCCGAAAGTTTCCCGATTCCTATGCAAATTTATGGCTGCTCCCGTCCAGGAGTAGTTTAAACTTGAATAAAAGGCGCGGCAAATGAGCATGCGGTTTAATTACAAGTTGTAAAAAACTTTAAAATTAATTTCTCACTTAAATTCAATTTGGAGCGTTTTTGCAACAATGTCCTCTATGTAAATATCAAATGTCGTTCTTGCTGTGTGGTTTATAGAACATCCAACATGTTTGCAAAAATAAAAAGTTTAGATCACAAAACGTAGTTTTTGACTGAAGCCGCGTAGTTTACGTCCTTAACAGCACCGTTTTACATACATACATACATACATATAATCACGCCTTTATCCCTAATGGGGTAGGCAGAGCGTAAACGACCTAAACAAAGGTCGTTCCGCCACGTCAGCACCGTTTTGGACGACGTTATCTCCGCGCAAAAGTCTGTTGAGCATTAGAATGCAAATCACCGGCGCATTCTAATTACTTTTAGGTTAGCGTATTTTAAGATTAGGTTAGGACAACTCAAGAATACAAATACTGAAGACTAGGCTGCATGGGCTCACGTTCTTTGCCTTCCCTAATGGGAGAACTAAAAAAAAAACATTTACGGTACGTTACGTTCGCGAAACGTGATAACGTCATTTTCGTGGAATCACATATAGATACGTTGTCGTCGGCAATGGTCTCCCCGACCGCCACGGGGCAGTGTGACGTCACTACATCACGCACATACCTGCAGCGCGCGCCTCCTTGCAGGCCAGCACCATGCTGTGCCGCACGTCAGGGTTGTCGTCGGCGATGGTCTCCCCGACCGCCACGGGGCAGTGTGACGTCACTACATCACGCACATACCTGCAGCGCGCGCCTCCTTGCAGGCCAGCACCATGCTGTGCCGCACGTCAGGGTTGTCGTCGGCGATGGTCTCCCCGACCGCCACGGGGCAGTGTGACGTCACTACATCACGCACATACCTGCAGCGCGCGCCTCCTTGTAGGCCAGCACCATGCTGTGCCGCACGTCGGGGTTGTCGTCGCCGATGGTCTCCCCGACCGCCACGGGGCAGTGTGACGTCACTACATCACGCACATACCTGCAGCGCGCGCCTCCTTGCAGGCCAGCACCATGCTGTGCCGCACGTCGGGGTTGTCGTCGGCGATGGTCTCCCCGACCGCCACGAACCGCTCGACCGCGCAGCACACAGCAGCGCCGACTCGCTGCACCGCGGCGCCGCTCGCTGCCGCGTCACCTCGTGTTGATACCAAACTACTGATCTGCAACCAAATTAGCAAGGTTACCTTGATTGCCATTGACTCTACAAGAAGAAGAAAAAGAAGTTAACCTTCTTATTCTTTTCTCTTATCGTAAAGTACATTAGTGTTTACAAGTAAGTAATTTATTACTATTTCTTTGTTTTCCTTTTCATTTAAAGGCACTATAGGGTTAGGACAATGGTAGAGTTAATTCTACTGCTTTTGTTGCTAATAGGCGTGCTACATTGAGGCCATGGCACGCCATGGTATACATACTCGACTAGTTGAATACTACATAATTTCTCTGATATTATCTTCTAGGTTCTAAAATAAACGCAACTAGATTTTCGGTAGAATTTCTGATTCTGAGAGTCGAAATGAGGATTGTATAATTTTGCTAATAATCCGTTCTGGGGTGATTTATTATTCCCTATCTATCCCTTGGCCCTTCAGCCTTCGTTGAAGATTAACGATGATAATAATAGATCCAAACGCTCATGTTAATATTAAATTAAACAAGAATTAGTTGTACCATGTTGTACCAGCGTGGTGTCACCCGTAACGAAAAAGAGTTTTCCCGTAATTTATTTTTAGTAGTATGTTACGTATATTTCTTTATAACACATTTCTTCGTAGAGGGTCTCTTATTTCACCAATTGCAATATGCCGTTTTTTAAGAAGGTAAAACGCACGGTCGAATGGTACTTTTTAAAATCTTAGCAAAGAGTTTTTATGTCAGAAAAGTGGTTAACATTTTATGAATAGAATTAACTTTGGGAGATAAAATATAATGAACAAACATTTAATTCTTAAATTTAATTAATTTTGTTATTAAATTACAACCATTTATCTGTAACAAAAACATTTAAATATTTATATATGTATTTATGGTACCTACCTATACTATACATACATACATATTTTTATATTTACATACTTTATTAGTGATATTGGCTGTTTTTTACCTTAAAAAAAGCTTTGTGCTTTTATTTCCCCGCAAATCTGTTATAAAACGTCGTATGACATACGTGCGCTTTGATAATTACACCTTCTGCTTTCTTGTGGCCCTTGCCTACGTCTCGGGCTAGTAATACCGGATTGGCTTACTTAGCGCCCTTATATCATAAATTATTGTACTATTACTTTTTTCAAATTGAAACTTCTGGACCGAAATTGATGTTTTGCACTGTAAACGTAAATTAAGTATATTACAAAACGTACACCTTTCTAATAGTGAACTTTTATTTGCCTGACAAACTGAGTAGAGAGCCCAAACAGTGTATAGTTAGCACTACATCTCACATCACACTAATATTATTAATGCAATATTAACAAACATGCGATTCTACTAAGATGACACAAAGTCAAACTTGATTAGTAGAGTAGGTATAACTTCATTTTCGCGAGTTTGATATTTCCTTACAATCTGTAATGGCTAATTAATGATCTGTAAGTTTCAACTGAAATCAATTAAAATTGAGAGTATAGTATTATCCAACTTGTGTCTTACTCCAGCAAAACGAAACAATACCACGAATCATTATCGTAAATCTTCTATGGCATTCACATATGAGTAAATCGTTTCCCATAAAGGTGATAGTGGTTGATTAATGGCCCTGTAATTTTACAGGGTGTAACAAAAAGACTATGCACCCTGAAGAATGTGAATCTGTCCATGGAACTGAATAACTTTTCCCAAGCAATATTTTCAAAGGTAGTTAATACAAATAAAAATTGCCTACCATATTTTTTTACCATAATTGTGCCCTCAATTTAAATTGAGCAGGGCGAGGGCTGATATTAAATTGAGGACAAAAATGGTTTTGTGCACGAGTTATAAATTCTGCTTTCAGTTCGATTGCAAGAAAAATTGAGATAAATCTAAAAAAATATTGTAAACTAAATATGACAATTAATTCCCACCATTAAACTTTTTAAATCTTTCGACATGAAATATTAGGCTTGGAGTGGACACCTACACAGTCTACTATTAAATTAATTTTGTAATAATAAATCGAATTCACTGTCGTTCTTGAATTTAAATTTTAGCATCATTTTATGTCATAAAATACACGAAAGGCAAATAATTTGAAGTACATAACTTTAAAGTAACAAGTTCCATAGAGAATTAAGACAAAACAGGCACTGCTTCACCCAAAAGTTTTTTTTTCTGTTTCAGGGGCAGGTTAACATCCTTCAGGGTGCATGTTACCTTACACCTTTCTGTTACATACATACATATAATCACGCCTTTATAGGGGGCAGAGCGTAAACGACTTAAACAAAGGTCGTTCCGCCACGTCTGACAAAGTTTTGAGGGTTATTTAAGATAGATTTGTAGGTATATTGCTGTAGTGACAGGTTATCAGCCCATCGCCTAAATTTCAATATACAGAAACCCTCGGATCCCTTAGCTGGTTTTTACAGCATGCCCGGGAGCAAATGCAGCTGGCACATTCAATGTTTTTCTCTCGCTCCCAGTCCAGCATGGAAGAAGCCTTTCTGTTACACCCTGTATTTTTAAAAGGAGGGCTGGCCTGCGTGACTTGGCGCAATCTGTGCCGGACCGTACACTACAATAGATAGCATTTATTTCCAAATCCACTTCTATCTTGCGGACTTCCGTTTCTGTTTTTCTTATTAATGGACAAGCAATTAGAGTAATTACTGTAATTGGGGATCAAGATACCTCGTTAAGATTTTCGTTTTACTTAATAATAAGGACCTTTTACAATATCTTACATTGTTATTTCTAACACAGGCTCTATCTACAGACTCTAGCTACAAGCTCTTTTGTGATCATCACATATAAAACGAGAAAAACGTTTCGTATGAGGATTTAAACGAAGGTTCACAAGTATACGCGCTTTGATAGTAAGTTCATAATCCGGTAATAATTGTTATAGTTTATAGTAATTAAGAAATGGCAAACATGTAGACGGGTTGTGGCTGGCATCTGGCAGCTGGCAACCCGCGGGTGCCTTGGCTTGGCTGAGCGAGACGTCGGCGGCGGCGGAGCGGCGGGGCTGCGGCCGGGCCCACACCGCGAGCTCGCTCAAGGTCGTCCTTGCACGCGAGCCGCGAGCTCCTTCGCCGCCCGCACTACTTGTTGCGCGACAGCCCGCCAGGCTTGGTCGCGCTAGCCGCCAGCTGACTCTAACACCTCCCGATAAATATCCAGCTCGGTTTCAGCTGACTCGCACTACCACAACAAATACCTGTGCCTCTCGATGCGCGTACTCGTCGTCGTCCGAGAGCGCGTCCATCTCGTCGTGGGTAGCGCGTGGTGCGCGAACGGTGGGCGCGCGCTCGGCGGCGCGCAGTCCGCGGGCGCGCGCACGTGCTCCGTGGCGCTGGGTGTGTTAGCGGCGCCGCGCCGCTCTGCCCGCGTCCGCCGCGGCACTGCCGGCCCGCTCGCATCGATCCGCCGCCGCCGCCACCCGCGACCCCACACACACACACCACCCCCGACCACTCCACGTGGCCAACCGCCCCGCATTCTTATCCATAACCTACGCAAAACCTTACTATACCTAAACTTTTACTACGAAACTTTCAGAACTACATGAAATACTTCCTTAGTCATTTACTCAGACATCCAAAACGCTAAAATCAAAACATTTCCGTTATATCTAACTTATCTCCTAAAAGTCTTTCGAACCGCCCGCCCTTACAGCCTCGGTCCTCACTGCGGCGGCGTCAACACATGCAACAGTTTGTTCACGTGGGCGGGAAATTCTAACACGAGACGTCATTTTACGCCGTGAACGCATTACACGACGCCACAGAGGATATTGCAATAGGTAACGTCCAAAAATAAAACACTGTTTTAGATAGCGCATAAAGCGGGAGTTTATCGTCAGTTTCAGTGGCTCTACGTCACTAAAATCATTGCGTACGTGGAAACGTTTTGGGAGAGAAGCTTGACGACGTAACTGTTTAAGAAAGCGGTATCAGCGTTAGCGAGGCGGCAAGGGTTCGCATGCACGTGTATCATACCTGTTTAATGAGGGGGAGTAGAGTTCTCTCAATGGAGTAAGTTTTAATTTGAGAGAGGTCGAGATGTGGCAGGCCAGCGGCCGCCATGGTTGCCGCACGCGCGACTGCGCGGTTGCGCGCGCACGCCGCCGCGCTCCGCCATTGGCCGCCTCGTCCTTGTCACGTGGAGCATCCCCCCTCCTGCCAGTACTACGTCACTACTTCCGCCCCCCCCGCTACACGTAAACATAAGCTTTCGTCTACTCTCGTGCTCGTGCGAACTTTCCGAACTAAATTCGTGTGCGATACTTTGTTTTGATCTTTGGTTTTGATTACCATGCAATATAACGTCAATTAGTTGTAAACGAGTAGGAATTAGGTAGAGCACAACGCATCCCTCTTGAAATTACTCACTCTTTCCCATCGCTCTTTATTTGCTCATTTGATTGGATTTTAATACCTCTGTTTGAAAATCAATTCAACTCCCACTAACTATTTGATCAGTTGTTCGTACATTTTATATGGAATAATTTTTTGCTTGTTATTGAGTTTTTGCGGCTATTATGGTACGGAACCCTTAAAACTATGTAAAACAAAACTAAGCGTGAAGTCAAATAAGTTGGACCTATTTTTAGAAATGCTTCATATAAAAGACATGAACGAAACTTCAAATGTTAAGTTGTAGGTAATCATAAAATCAAATAAAACCATAAAATATTTGGAACGAACATTTTATTTTAAATAATTTTCGACATGAATAACTAGTTGATTAAACTTAACAATAATCATTGGCACATTATCACAAAAGTTGTCAATGATTTGATTTATAACTCAACAACGGACATTTTTTTACTTGAATTATACATACATGGCAATTACATATTGTTATTAGAAATCCGGTGAGATCTACTTAACAATATTAAATATCATAAGTAGCTACGGTATGTTACTACAAGTAATAATACTGTTTTAGAAATATCTAGAAAAGTGAATATAACAAGACAGTGATACTTACCTATTTACTTAAAGATAAGACTTTGGTATATCAATAATATTACTAATAGATATATGAATAAGAGGTGGTAAATAAGTACTCTTAAGTTATAACAAATATAAATAAAATAGTTTAGAATAATAATTTTGTTTGAAAACAGATTCATTTTATGTATTTTTAAATAAATCCAGAAGGTGAAAGCTTTCGTGCAGCACTAAAAATATGTTTATAAATCCATGCACGTTCTGAAAATCTATGGCCTTCATATAAAGGTTGATAGCTTTATCGAGCAGTATATTTGCTCAATTTAGCAACAGCATTATTTTTCTGCCCTCGGGCTACATTCAATAATTCTTTTAGAAACGTCTATCATTTTGTAATTTGGAATTTAGACCAAAACTACGTTGGAACATTTAACATAAAGCACAAAATAGTCTTAATCAAAATAGATTCCAAATTACACTAATAACACTAAACTTTCTCACTCCGAAAACTAATTGTAATACACACCCATACTAATTTGCGGTCTTCTTTTGTTATACAAAGGCTGTTTCGAACTTACGCTATCTTGGGAGCTATCGGACATCCAAGGACTTTGGCCGGACGTGTTCCGGACTTTCCTCTTTCGGAGACTTTCAGTAGGTCCTAGAGTAGGTCTGAGCAGTTGTTTAAACCTAAAAGGTCCTTCAGTGTAGTCGTCGTCGGAGCTGAAGACTGGCGTGGCGAGTATCTCTGGCGAGTTGCGAAGGAACTTGCGTAGGTCGGACTCCGGGTCGTAAGTTGGGTTGTATACTGGGCGGGGACTTCTCTCTTCGGATTTTTGCGCATGTCGGACCAGCTCGTTGATTTTATTACTGTAAATATATAAAAACAATCATTAACGACAATTGTCATAGAAAATTAACTAACTAGAAACTAGCATCAAAGCATCTAAAACACATATCTCTTGATCTTGTTCAAACTACCTACTTATAATTATGTACACATAACTAAAAATATAAGTAAGTACGCAAACTGATACATTTTTCAGAACAATTTATTTGTGAAAGTTGTTCAGTTTTGTTATCTGAGCAATCCCTATTAGTTAGCGTACCTACTGACTAAATAATAACCCTGTATAGCGATAGCCAATAAAATACCGCAGAATGTACAAAGTCCATATATAATACATACAATTATATACAACTACGACTACATCTACACAAGTAAGTGTCCATACCCATCTCTCCTGCTTTCCGAATGGTAAGACATGCGTCAGAGAAGATCGCGTTAGTTCAGGGCCAGTAGGAGGTAAAGTCGCCTAGTTGTTCGTACCTGACCAGTCCACCGCACTGTCTGCTGCAGGGCAGGTTCTGCCAGTTCTGGTTCGTCTGCAGGTGCCGGTCTTGTGGATCGTGGTGGTTGCTTTGGTTGTACCTGGATGATTAAAGTGCTGTTAAGACTCCGCTGCATGTTTTGAAAATGTTGATGAAATGGAGCTTTTAATGAAAAGAATCACTTAAAATTTATGAGCACCGAATGTATGTTGAAAGAGGCGTAGAACGTGACACGAATGGCTTAGATGCAACATAACTAATGTAAATGGCGGCACTAATAATGATAAACATGATCAAAATAATGGTTCTTGTAATAAACGATGCGTAACAAAAGCTAGTCCAATACCTGTTTGCAAACACTACCTAACGTATTTAAAAAGAAACAAACTAAACACAGTATCACAGCACGAAAAACATACAATCTATCCACGCCCATATTACTTTTGCGAACCTTGAAGGCCTGATAGCAAATTCTTTGGACAGCAGTGGCTCATCCCAAGGTGTAGTTGGACATTCGATAAACTCTGGTGATGGACTGTCATGAAGTCCGAACGAGGCGGAAAATATAAACAAAGAAGAAACTGTTTTAGTTGTATCGAATACTATACCGCGTCCAATCCCTTCTGGCAGACGACTGAAACAGCGTTTATATCTTTTAATTAGTTGTTTATTTATTTACATTTATTATGTCTGTCTCCTGCTTATTAGAGGTAGCAGATGGACAAACGTAACAGACAAAAAAGTTACCCTCGCATTTAAAACAAATATAGGTTAATGTTTCAATGCGCCGTCTGTCAGGAGGGATTGAGCGCGGTATAGCTATAAGAAAACTTTTTATTTTTATTATCAAAGATTTAAGAGAGTTTATAATGTGTAATAAATACATATTCTTCTCCTTAGCGTGTCGATGGCAGACACTACACTGTTGCAGCCCAGAATTTGGCCACGTTAACAGCATTATCACCCGATGTCATGTCAATACATATTGAAATCAATAAAGATATATAGTTTAAAGGAACGCAGTACTTTTTTTTACATCCTGTATATTTCAAAATAACTTCAAATATTTCAGTACGTTTTTTGTTAAGAAAAATAACTAGATAGGAACTAGATAACTAACAAAATACTTGAAAAACAGATGGGTTTCTTGTTCATTGGATTCAACTACTGTCGTTTTATAGACTTGGATAGCTATAGCTGCTCTCCGCCCGTAACTGCTATTTCAGTAACTTACTGCATCATAAAGAAGGTTCAAGTCGTAAAGTTAAGTTGACTGTGAACGATTTAACCTAACTGATAATAAAACCAGTCGAATACATTTAGTAATGAACTATTCAAAATGAAACGTAGTAAAAATTTATAGACCAAGACGAGCTTCAACTGAAAGGAACTTTGTATTGGTTATGTCAAGTATTTTGTAGATTTTTAAGGCTTTTAAAAGAGACTTTATGATTATGAGTAACCAACTATAAACTTTCATATATTGGATATTTTCATAATAAAATTAAAAATATATTGTATGTTGTATATTCCTTTAAATTGCATAGAGCCCGACGGTGTAGTGGATAATGCCGCTGCCTCTTGAGCTCCCGCTTGTGGTTCGAATCCCACAACGTTCCAATGTGTGTTTCGGTTTTAGAATTTCAAATGTACGTTTGTTTGGCGCTTTTCCGTGCTTCGAAACGCATGTTAAGCCCTTGGTCCCGGTAAATATCGTTTAACACCGTGGATATTAGTCGTTAAGCTTTATCAGTCAGAGGCCAGTGCTAAGCATTGGCGGCTTGAAAGCTCTGACCTAATCTAGGATTAGGTCTGGTTTCCCTTCTGGGTTGCGGAGGTCAGATGGCAGTCGCTCTGTGTAAAAAACCAGTAACCTCGTTCAAGTACCTAGATTAGGTAGCCAAACCCCACGGGATACGGGATAAAGCTAGGGAGATGATGAGATTATGAAATTGTATATTGCGTTTGTTTGCAATCTTTCATACAATTCGAATGAGAAGGTTTTTTTAAACTTCTTTTCATTGTCATTCACAACTGCCTTACCTTGAAAGACGACTAGCGTCTTGTTCAACTTGCGAGTGCTGCCCTCTGACGATGGCTGGCACTAACGTGAACCCTGGAGGAGGTCTGTACTCATCAGGCGGGCGCTGAACATCATGGAGACGAATCCCAGGCTTGTTCCGGCGCAGGTTCTTGTGGATCTCTTGATTTTTGTTGTGAACCTGAAAAAAGGATTTGGTGATTAATGTTCGCGTCCATTATGATATTATTGTAATTATTAATTATAATATACCTCTTTATAATATCTCCTTTTTGACTCGAAAAAAGAAGAAGAATGGAATTCCTTTTATTTTTTGATGACCGAAAGTAAAGAAAGTACTTATGATAAGACACATAAAATTGTCACCTTCACTTTCTTAATTTTTCTGTTACACTATTTTCACTTAGATTATACCGGGTGTAAGGGATAGCGTCTCGCAAACTGATAGCGGTTGCTCAGTCAACGTAACTGGACAACTATCTATGAGATCTAAAAAATAATGAACTTCCCATACAAAATTACCACTTCAATCAGACAATTTGTATGGAAAACCATTTTTTTTTAACTATCTGAAAAAGAAAAACCTGCTGATAGTTACGTTGACTGACGCATTCTCTTACTCTCCCTATATTTACTATTATTTAGGCCTATATTAAAAATTTAATTTGTAAGGTACGGAATTAGATAGATCCCTATCATACGTTACCGGGTAACCGCACTCTGCTACCGCGATGTCCGTTAGACCGCCATTTTAAAACATTTCGCACGCAAACTTGTGAATATTTTACAACCGCGCAAAGTAAGGACGACACTTTGTATTTTTGTTTACGGTTTTATTCGTGCGCTTTGCTTCAGTGATTTTAATTGTTACCGGTGTTTATTTTTGTTTTACAGGATTTACTTTTTTCGAGATTTTTATTACTTTTTTACGATTGATATTTACAATCAAATAAAACATCATGGTCTAGGTGGTAATGTTTATTGGATTCAAAGATATTTGATCTCTGTTATTAGCATTTCAATTTGACACTCCGTGTTTTGACATTAGATAATTTTCATAAAATAGGTAAATCATTAAGCTTTTATTTTAGAGTATAATCTTCTTCTTAACGAGTGGATTCGCAAGTCGAACAACGACCCGATGAACCCTGGTAACAGAGTTTTCAAACCGCCTAGTAGCACATCTATTAGGCCTCTGACATGGTTTTGAATAATGGCTAATAATGAGAGTATAATGCCTGCTCAGCAAATACATGTTGCTGCTGCGGCACCGGCGGCGCAGGGTGGGACGGTGGTGGTGGTGGTGCACGTTTTTGCTCAGCAAAGGCATGCAGCTGCGCGGCGCACTCCTGCATCAGCTGCTGCGGCACCGGCGGCACAGGGTGGGACGGTGGTGATGGTACACGTACCTGCTCAGCAAAGGCATGCAGCTGCGCGGCGCGCTCCTGCATCAGCTGCTGCGGCACCGGTGGCACAGGGTGGGACGGTGGTGGTGGTACACGTACCTGCTCAGCAAAGGCATGTAGTTGCGCGGCGCGCTCCTGCACGGAGTACTGCTGCATTAGCTGCTGCGGCACCGGCGGCGCAGGGTGCGACGGTGGCGGGGGTGCACGCCCTTTAGCCCACTTGCGACGAGCAGTGTAGCCACGGAAATCTGGAAAGGTTAGTTACAATAATTCTTTATTAAAGGTAAATGTTGAAGTCGCTGAAACAACTAAGTGTTGGACCGGTGTACCACGGCGACCTAGTCAGCTGACTAGCTGCCCGGAGAACTTTCAGTATCTTAAGACCTTTGCGCACAAGTGGCACGCTAAGCGAAAATATGTTTGAGCATGTAGAAAGCATAAGTTCAACAGCTAGCTGAGCGTCGAAGTCATTTGTCTTTATGCCGTATATCACAACGGTGGGTAGTGACGCATTGCTGGACAAAAGTGGACTCACTATCATATTAGGGTATTAAACTTTTTTTAGAGAAAGCATGCATATATACGAGTATATATGCGTCGCGTCTTTGCGCGTCTCTCGTGTTTCGGTCCGTTATTCCGCAAGGCGGGTAGGACCATGGGTGGTTGGTGGGATGTAATTCTTTATTATAAACGTTCGATTATTCAGAACTAAGATTTGGGCTACTTTTTATAATACCTACTGAAAGACTTTTTATCGTGAAAATCTCTTATTTTCACGGGTCTTCAGTTACCTATAGGTGAAACTGAATTCCGTTAAGTTTAGAAGTGAAATAAAAAAATCATGTTTCCTAATCAATTTTAAAATTTCAAAACTAGCAGATGCATTTAACCTAAAACATTAACGGCAATTTTGAAAGACACTATGTAACACGAGATAAATGAAGTCTATTATTATGTGCAGTCATTTAGTGATGAAATAATGCATTCGGCTACGCTACAATGACTCGGGAACTATTTCACTTACGGCTCTGAATAATGACCGCTGCTTTGTTGGAGTCCACGTTTTCTTTGTTGCTGGAGTTCGTTTCGTTGCTGTCGCTGTCATCTTGTGACGTCATCCGTCTCATCAGTACCTTCGCCTTCATCATAGCTTTGTTGTTTTTATTCTGGACGCCTTTGAAAAAAAATGTCACACATATTTTTTCTGCCAACAGTTCTGTTGTTCTTTTCATCTTTTTGGCTGATTAGAATGATGGCAGTTAACGAACAGTCCAATCAGTCAAAAAGTTGGCGCATAGCCAATACTTGAGGTGACAAAATAGAGTTCCAGTTTTGATGGTGAGAACTGCGTTACCTATCAGTATAGAAAAATACCAACAGTTTAAACAAATTATTAGAACTGCACTGCTGCGACGCGACACGGCGCGGCAACTGCATTTCATGTACACTACAGTACATTTTGTCAGTTGTTCGGTATATCTCATACATTTTCATATAAAAAATATTGGTCGCGACGTGCCGCGCCGGCGTGGCGCTCCGCTGGCGGGCAAATTACAGTGACAAATTGTCAATTGCAATAATTATCGACTTGAAGATTCAAAGCACGGAGTCAAAGCTGCGACACGGATACGTAGTGGGCGTTTTTGGTCTTCATTTTATGCTGGACTGGGAGCGAAAGAAAAACATAGAATGTGCCAGCTGCATTTGCTCCCGGGCATGCTGTAAAAAACAGCTAAGGGATCCGAGGGTTTTAGTATATTGCAATTTAGGCGATGGGCTGACAACCTGTCACTACAGCAATATACCTACAAATCTATCTTAAATAGCCCTCAAAACTTTGTCAGACGTGGCGGAACGACCTTTGTTTGCGTCGTTTACGCTCTGCCTACTCCATTAGGGATAAAGGAGTAATTATATGTATGTATGTATGTATTTTAGGCTGAACCTAAGTACCTTGTTTCTGATGTTTCCGGTTCTCCTGTTCCATCTGGTTCCTCTGGAATTCTCTCGCTAGTTGCCGCTGCCGCTCTTGCAGACGCTTCCTGGTGAGCCATCCTCGCACGTGCTTCTGCAGGGTGAGCACTGAGATCGCCATCTGAGCCTTCAGGCGCTGGTAATGGCGCCGAGCTAACCATCCTCGGACGCACGCTTGGAGTAAAACCACTTTCTTTATCTGAAAACACAAATAAGACATGACGTAATACAGTTGGTTTTGAAACATTTTTATTTGCTGCGTAATTGAACACTGTCATTGTTATGCTCTAATTATGATAAAAACTAAACTAAATTAGAACGCACCTGTTCTAATATTAGTTTATTTTTGTCTCTTTTATTGATTAACTTAAATTACACAACTTGTTAGAACACATACCTGTTCTTCATAAATGCGAGAGAGGACTTCAACGTGGTAGTACTTCAAGAAGACTTTAGACTTCCCCAGCGCCCACCCATCCATCTTCAGCCTCAGCAGTAGAAGACGGCACGTGTCTCGGTTGGGCTTCACTTCTTCATCGAAGCTGAATGCGAGGAAGCTATACCTGAAATGTAATAAACATATTTTTTCCTATAAAATATACTATAATTATGGCATAATTGTTATAGTTTACGAAATATTATTTGAGCCGATTTGACATACAAATCATAATAATACCTATGACTCATGAAATCGACTCATATAAACGCAATATAATTTTAATTTTTCATTAGTTTTATTACAGTACAGAATAAATCTATAAGAATCTAAAACTAACCGTTTTAAAAACTCTTCAAAAGTCAATCGATGGGAGAATCCATTTTGCCTGATCCTAATGGTTTCCAAAACTCCTGTGTACCGAAGCTGCTTTAAAATCTTTGCTGAATCAAAGTGTTTTGGCGATCGTGAATCGTTGGGTTTGAGACATCTCACGAACTGCGGAGTGCCGCTGACCATCTTCTGTAAAAGCTCCATAAGAGAAAATCGGAAGTATGTCGACACGGTCTGTTGAGCTCGTGACTGAGAAGCCAATCCCCGACTGTTATACCGCTCCTGCAATATATAAGGTCATTAGCAAAGTTTTATTCACTAATTTGGCTCTCATTCAAGCTTAAGGTGGTTCCTAACGGCAAATGGTTGTTTTTGATAGGTTATTTCTCCTAAACGAATCATTGGAAAATTCTGAAAAAAATACATCTAAGAAATTAGTTCATGCAATTGCAACATTTAAAAACATGTAGAATGTTATATAAGTATACAAAAAAATCTGTAAGTTAAGCTGTTCTATCAGTAAATTTGATATTCTTTCTAAACAATTAGGAGCGCTTTCACGGTTTCTTCGGGAAAATATCCGTATTATGATTATCTAAAATCGCAACATAGCTTTTTTTAATCCGGCTCGTAGTTTTTATGGAAATTAGCTGTTTTGTGCGTTTTTTGCACATTTTTGACGCGGCCACTGACGTTACTTGAACGATATTCTAAGGCATTACGGGCGATGATTGCATATCTTAAAATCTACCTGCTCATCTGCCGGTAGGACACACCTTAAGCGAAGTAATTACCCGAGTATCTCCAGAATTAGGACTTTCTAAACTTCGCGAGTCCAAATCTCCTTGCAAAGGCGAATACAAATTACCAGTTTTTGTAATAGGACATTGAAATAAAAATCTGATGATGTCATAATGGCTTTGTCTCATTAGTTGGACAACTTCTGGGGGTAAGAAGTTTCGGTTCTTTTCCAAAAATCCTTCAGCCTGGTACACGACCCGTCCAGCAAAATGATGAATTGCAAAGCAAATTGCATCAGATTTTGGCCGCACATAATATTTGCTCTTGATGTTGTTGTGAAACTTTTCTGCAAATAAAATGAAAAATTACAAAAATAATGTAGGATCTCCTAATTTATCTTCATAAGCATTCTAGTGAGTAAATATATGCACGAGATAAAAGTGAATTCGATTAGCACAATTTTATATATTTAACAAAAATTACCAATAAGGCTCCTATCAGTTGCTCGTGGAAACCGGCTTTCTTCATCAAGCAGAGCCAGCAAGCCCATCGGTCTCGATAGCAACATGTCCAGTACCGGCCGGTTATCAGAGAACTCCACAAGGTCCACTGGAACTCCTTCGGCCATGTATTCCTGTTGCTCCCATGTGAATATGTGCTGGTTGAAATAATACTGGATTTGTTCATTTGCTATATTGATGCAAAGCTGTTCGAATGAGTTTCTGTTAAAGTTTTCGAAGCCGAAGATATCCAAAATTCCGATTGAAAGCTGTTGATCACTGTAACAGAAATTGTAATTTATTACAATCTGTAACTAATAAACAATGCAAATGTAACTGTATTTTATATTTACTGGTTAGGTCTATTTCCGCTCAATAAGGCATTGATCCTCTCCACGATCCTGTCGAAGGCCCTGGCGTAAAGTCCTCGAGCTGTAGCATCCCTGGCCACACCGGCTTCGGCGGGTGAACTGTGGCGAGCTATGGTCTCACCTCGCGCCACCACACTGCTACTTGTCAGGCATTCTCGAAGGTCTGCGGTTTCTACGCCCAATAGACATGATGCTATAAAGATAAAGCATAATAAATTTACAATTCTAATTAAATGTGGTATTAGCTAATGAGGGTAATAAATCTGCGTATTCACTTCACATACCTCTATGAAGAGGTGCTGTGTCTATTATAGTAGCTCTATTATCAGCATTATCTTCACCAGCCGCTTCTCCAAACTCAATATCACCTAGGTGTAGAATAGCCGCGAGCATTCTGTATAATATTTGTACTTCCTCCTCTTGGAATCCAACCACCTGGAAACAAGATATGTGAAACAAAAACGTGATGTTTGCAACATGAGCCGATAGTTACACATGATTGTAGATGTAGTATGGAATTACTTTGAACGCTTGATTGAGTTGCCGCCAGCGATGTACATTGTGTTCTCGGTGAGCAACTGATAGTGGTTGCAGGTATCGGTGTCTAGATTTTAGCTGTTCGTCGAAATAGAACTTCCTCCAGCGACCTTCGCTTTCCAATCCGTCGTATAGATAATAGAAAACGTGAAAATTACTTTCTCCTCTGAAAACAATGGGAGGTATTATTTTTTGAAATATGTAATACATTAATGGAACGAGTGAAGTGTTCGCGCTACTTACAATGCTTGGTGAACAACTCTCGATTGTTCAAGAAGGTAAACAGATATTCGAGCACCCGATATACGGCCGACTCTCATCATAGACAGATCCAAATATTTGCCGAACCGGGAGCTGTTGGCATTGATTCCCGTTCGCGCGTTGCCGAATGCTTCCATGATTGGATTAACTTGGAGGATTCTTTCTTCTAAATTTTTATTTTGCGTCTGCAATTGTAAAAGTAAAAAAATACCATAGCATCTAATACTTTAACAATCTTTTTAACCATGTTATACAATTGTAAGTTAGTACCTTTGACAAAAACACCAACTGTTTTAAAAGTAAGTTAGCGGATTCGGTTTTTCCGGCACCGCTTTCTCCGGAAATGACTATGGCCTGGTGAACTTTCTGATGCATCAATGCTTGGTGGGCTGCGTCAGCGACTGCGTAGATGTGGGGAGGATTATCTGAGCGACATCTTCCTTGGTATACTTGTTGAGTCTGAAACCAGGAAAAGATTCAGTAAGCTTATTTAATTGTTTAGTTATTATAACAATCATGCAAGTAGGTAGTTAAAAGGTTACCTTCGTAGTGTAAATTCCAATATCAGTAAAAGGATTGACCGCTACTAAAATATCCCCAATATACGTGTAGATATGATTTTGAACATATCTTTTCTGCAGCTGTTCTACAATGGCATCTTCAGTCAAGACTTCTAATGTGGCTAAATCATCGGTGTACATTTTTTCAGGTTTCGCTTTTCTGTGGGATTTTAATTTTCCTCGTTTGGTTGTAGCTTCTGCAGCGCGACAACTACGACCTTCTGCTCTTTGCCTTTTTATTTCAGTTTGAAGTTCTTTTCGAATCTGGAACATATTAGTACGGTGTATTAGGTAACACATTACACTGTCTTATTAGGAATATTTTTTAACATTTATTTATTATTTATTTATTTATTTATTTATACATTGTAACATTACAGAAAAATCCACGGCGTTACAAAGATACACTCAATAGCAACAACAACAAAAAAATAAAAACATCAGAATTTCAAATAATATAAATAACATGGATAATAAAAATTGAATTACAATAATAACAGTATAAATTTAAAATTACATAGGTATAGAACTTGCAGGCATCAACCTTTCAAAATTCTTCCTACACTCATTGACCAAACATACAATCGAACTTGCAAACAGGTCACACTGTGGTGCAGCTTCAAGTGTGGAGTTGAGAAGCGTGATGGCGCGCAGTACGGGAGTGTGCTGGTGCGCAACAGTGCGCGCGTGCGGCAACGCCAAGAGCGAGTGCCGCCGCGCGCGCAGGTACTTGTCCGGCACGTACAGACTTAGCAACCGGCTAACTAAGTACGAACTGTTAATTCGACCGCGAAGTATACCAAAAACAAATTTAACAAGGGCCAGATATCTACGTAATTGCAATGAGTCAAAGCCTAGATGACCTTGCAGAAATAGTGTAGGGTACATAAATGGATAGTACCCATGGTGCCTCGAGTACAGATACCGTAGGAATCGCTTTTGTACCTGTTCGACCATCAACGCGTACTTACTTTCGTGTGGATTCCATACTACAGCATTGTTTTCTAGCACACTCCGGACTAATGAACCGTAGAGCGTGCGTACTGCGCGATCCGAGAGATGCACAGCGTTTCGCATAACAAATCCGAGACGTCGATAAGCTGATTCAACAACCGACTCTGCGTGAGCGTGGAATATAAGTTTGTGGTCGAATACAACTCCGAGGTCGCGAACCTGCTTAACACGCGCCACTGGGACACTGTCAATGGTGTATGGGAACTCGAGCTGAAGAGATGACTTCGTAAACGTCATTATCTCACATTTAGCTGGGTTGAAGTAAAGTTTATTGTCAACAGTCCATCGATATACCCTATCCAGGTCATGTTGCAGAATAACAGAGTCCTCTAAATTATTTACTGATTTCACCAATTTAACATCGTCAGCATAAAGCAAAACTAGTGAGTCCTGAACTAGTTCTGGAAGGTCGTTAATTATCAACACAAAGAGCAATGGCCCTAAATTCGATCCCTGACTAACACCAGACAGCGTTCGATAGGGAGGTGACACAAACTGTCCATATTTCACGAATTGCTCTCTATCAGACAAATAATTCGCGAATAGTTTTAAAAGTTTTGGTGTAAAACCCATCGCCCCCAATTTTCTCAAAAGAACGTCGTTATCCACCCTATCAAACGCTTTCTGAAAGTCCAGGTATATGACGTCGACTTGGTTGCTCTCTTGTAGTTGTGTGGATATAAAGTCAACTAACTGTACTAAATTCGAGGACACTGATCGCTTGGGAAGAAACCCATGCTGAGCGTCTGTGATGTAAGGAGCACATTGTGGCAAAATCTTATCGTAGAGGGTCATTTCAAATAATTTTGCTAACGTATTGAGTATTGCTATTGGTCGATAATCTTCGACGGCGATTTTAGACCCTTTTTTGGGAATTGGTATAATGCGAGATTTTTTCCAAACATTGGGATACCTGCCAGTATTCAAGATCAAATTGAATATGTAGGTAATGGGCTTCAACAAAATTGTTTCCTCACATACCTTATCCTCAAAAGTACTGACAGCCAATAATAAAGGATGCTCCAAAAGTTCTCTCGCAAACGGTCTTTGATTCATGTCCTTTACTAGACATTCTGCTATAAAATCCGTGAGTTGTGTAGAGAATACTTCAGGGTGAGACAAACTCGGAGGTGGGTTTCTAGGGATTTGAAAAAGTGCTCTCATTGGATGCAACCCTGAAAGAGGTGGCTCTCCTTCAGCCAGTTCTATGGCTGTAATTCCGACTGACCAGACATCACACCTGCAGTCGTAAGACTGGTCTAGCTGTTGTTCACATGCTATGACCTGAAACAAAATAGACATTGATGTTAATGATACAACAGTCATAATCATAAGTACACATAATTAGGTAGGTTGATGTTACAAGAATGATATACGTAAGTACATATCATACCTCCGGAGCCATCCAATATGGCGTCCCAACCGACGTATTTCGTCTAGCTGCCGTTGCAGCCAGATGTGAAGATACTCCGAAATCAACAAGTTTGACTTCCGCATCTTCCGTGAGCAATATGTTATGCCCTTTAACGTCTCGGTGCATGCACCGGTGCGCGTGGAGATGGGTCAAGGCCCGTACGGTGCCCCGGAGCACGTAAGCTAGCTGTGGTTCCGTCAGGCTGCTGCCTCGGGCACGGATGCCCGCACACAAGTCTGTTACTGAACCACCCGTGCATAGCTGAAAGGTGCAAAACAAAGTCAAAATTGAATAGAACGGTTTGTTTTTATATGTTTGTTTGAAAACGGCTCGAATAAATCATGTGAATCGTAATCATTTAGGGTTATACCTTATTAACTGCCTCCGTGGTCTAGTGGCTAGTGCCATGGACTCCTGATCCGGAGGTCCTGGGTTCGATTCCCAGGGGGGAAACACAAAGTTGATATTTGAGAATTTATCACTTTGTGAATTTTTCCCTAGTTTGGTTAGGACATTGCAGGCTGAATCACCTGATTGTCCGAAAAAAAAAAAAAAGATTTCGTGCTTCGGAGGGCACGTTAAGCCGTCGGTCCCGGTCGCTGTCTTTGATAGTGGTCGTTACTCAAACCATGTCAGAGGCCTGATAGTTATGCTACTAGGCGGTTTAAAAACTCTGACACCAGGGTTCATCGGGTCAATAGACTCGATACAACCCACTCGACAGAAGAAGAAGAAGGGTTATACCAAATCATGTTTGGTGACCATATGGATGAATATGCAAACTAAGTTCGCCTAAATAATTAAAGCCACCTACGAGCCCGCAGTGACATTAAAATACCAAGGCTGTTTTCAATACTACTTACCTCCATAACAAACCAAATCTGGTCATCATCAGCACTGATACCACGCTTCAGAAACAAACCAAAGAACTCCGGAATGTTCGGGTGTGTAGATAAATCTCGAAACACTAAAAATTCCTCCTCTATCTCTTCAATGTTCTCTGTTATGTTTTCTAAAATCTGCAACAATAGACACGACAATTATATTCATTATCCAATGACATCATATTCATATAACAGCCTATTATGTATGTTATGTTGTGCATGTTACATTGACACCAGGTAAAATGAGAGGCTACTGGTATTGTTTAGTGGCCTTGGCACGAATATAAAGTTTCGTGATAGCATCTACACAATCAATTGCAGGCGTTTCTAACAATACAGTCTATATTTTTGCGACTTGCATGTGGTTTGCCATTCTTGGTACTTCCAAGCTCAAACGAAGCACAGCTGGAATAATGGGTATAGAATAATTCAAGGGCTTTCCATTATGCATAAGACGCTGGCATCACCGCTATTACTTATCAGACCATTAACATAAACGTATTATTTTATTTATGAATATTATTCAACGACAGAGATTTCGTTTATTAGCGCCTATACTTTCTCACTTTTGGAAGAGAAATCTCTCTCTTAGCAATTTATTTTTTGGATTTTATTAGGTACTAAACGTGTACAGAGGTATGCAAATGTTTATATTATATTACCCCATTTGGGTAATAGTCGTTTAATTAGCATACATATAATTAACCGTGACTTAGTAGGAAGGTGGTACAAACGGAAGTCGGAAGGTAATATTATTATGTATGCGAGGTACATTGCCACCTATAGGGCTTGCATGGTCATATTTTCTCCCAGTAGAGATTTCTCTGACCTCGGCCAGCCATAAACTGCCTCACGGAGATCGTTAGCGAGACTTTAACTCGTTCTTTGCCGTCTTCGGCGACGGCTAACCAATACATTGATTTACAATTTCCTAGGCAGATCTGGATGTGAAAAGTGCTTGAGGTGTATAACAGCAGTCAGAGTGTTCAAGCTTGAAGTTTACAACTGTTATTTATCTAGACTTTCTGTAAAAGCGTTTAGTACGTCGTAAAGCCCTAATTGGTACAACTATCTTTTACTACAGTCACCTACAGCAGTACCGGGTGCTGCGTCTTTAAGATCGTCGATAGTTTCCTTATTTGATAAGCTCTTGCTGTGTTTTCACAGTAAACATAAATATTTTACGCATCGTTTTAGAAAGCACGATAAGTAGCTACCTTATCAGAACTACTTTCACAAATATTCTCATGCTTACTGTTATCTTGCATCGAAACATTTCCTCATATTTCCAGAAACGTTATTAACTGTAATACCTTTATTTTGCCATCTCACTTCGTGCATGTGTAAATACCTAAAAGGGTGGTCTATTACAACGAGATTCCATGCACATAAGTTTTTTTTTTTTTTTGGAATCTCCTTGACAGTGACCCTTCTCCCGGTCTTCTTGTCTCGTGCGCAGTAGACCTCTCCGTAGATGACTTCCCCGATGAGCTCCTGCAGGTTGAAGCGGTCGCGCGGGTCTACCGCATGGTCCAGCTCCACGACACATGACGTCACCATCCCTCACGTTGACAGCGACCCTCCTCCCGGTCTTGTTGTCCCGTGCGCAGTAGAACTCTCCGTAGGTGACTTCTCCGATGAGCTCCTGCAGGTTGAAGCGGTCGCGCGGGTCTACCGCATGGTCCAGCTCCACGACACATGACGTCACCATCCCTCACGTTGACAGCGACCCTCCTCCCGGTCTTGTTGTCCCGTGCGCAGTAGAACTCTCCGTAGGTGACTTCTCCGATGAGCTCCTGCAGGTTAAAGCGGTCGCGCGGGTCTGCCGCACGGTCCAGCTTCACGAGCTATGAGACACATGACGTCACAATCCCTCACCTTGACAGCGACCCTCCTCCCGGTCTTCTTGTCCTGTACGTAGTAGACCACTCCGTAGGTGCCTTCCCCGATGAGCTCCTGCAGGTTGAAGCGGTAGCGCACGTATTTCACACAGTCCAGCTTTATACTATGAGAACCCGCATGACGTCACAATTCCTCACCTTGACAGCGACCCTCTTCCCGGTCTTCTTGTCTCGTGCACAGTAGACCTCTCCGTATGTGCCTTCCCCGATGAGCTCTTGCAGGTTGAAGCGGTCGCGCGGGTCTGCCGCACGGTCCAGCTCCACGTGCTGCGAGAGCCCGCGGTACGCCATGTCGCTCCGCATGGCTCAGCACCAACATTGGTCGACCATCTGGAATGTGGAAATAGGAGTCAAAATCTTGTCGTGCTGTAACATTTATTCATGATCCTGAGAATGAGAGCTGGTGATGATGTGATGAGTAAAGATGAAGTTCTGAACCTTCTTCTTCTGTTGTGTGACTATCGAATCGATCGGCTCGATGAACCCTGGTGTCAGAGTTTTTAAACCGCCTAATAGCACAGTTAAAAGGCCTCTGACATGGTTTGTGAAACGGTCTATCAAAGACAGTGACCGATGGCTTGTGGTGGCCTAAAAAAAGGAATCTTTTTTCTTTCAGACAATCAAGTTATTCGGCCTGCATTGTCCTAACCAAACTGGGGAAAATTTCACAAAGTGCTTAATTGAAAAATATCAACTTTGTGGGATTGAAACCAGGACTTTCGGATCGTGAGCCCATGGCTCTGACCATTAAACCACGGAAACAGTTCTGAACCTTATACTAATTTGTATTTTACTGGCTAAAATCTGACCCAAAGTCAAGTAGATTCTCTTGATAAGCGTTGCTATATTACGGTTACGGTAGTAAATATATTTATAAGCTTAAACCACTCCAAGTTTTATCTCGTGCTCATTAACCTTTACGTTTCTAGATTACTATCACTCACGAGATCAACGTGAGATGAGAAGTGAAAAGTTTTCGTTTCGTTTCAACAATCCACCAACATCCAAATGTCACGCGCGTGAGTGAAAATTCTACAGATTTATTATTCTCACATCGAAAAATCGGTGATAGACATACATACATATATCATGCTTATTCCTAATGGGGTAGGCAAAGTGTAAATCTTTTTTATTTTACCATAATCTACTTATTAATTGTAATAAGATTCAGTCTCCTGCAGCTACAGCGTTTATCAATGACGCGTGAGAGAAACCCCGTTTTTCCTCTCGCTCCAACCTGTCAGTTGAACTATGGCTTCATTGGACTGGAAAAACTAATTTGCCATGCAATATACTGCGTATTGATTTATTATCAGAATATGGTGATTAGTGTTCAGTGATAATGATCACTACATCCATACGTTGGGTCGTTGAACGAAGGTTGCAGAAAACTTATAACAATACATACATACATAAAATCACGCCTTTATCCCTAATAGGGAAGGCAGAGCAAAAACGACCTAAACGAAGGTCATTCCGCCACGTCTGACAAAGTTTAGAGGGTTATTTAAGATACATTTGTAGGTATATTGCTGTAGTGACAGGTTGTCAGCCCATCGCGTAAATTAAAATATACTAAAACCCTCGGATCCCTCAGCTGGTTTTTACAATTACATACATACATAGCGTAAACGACCTAAACAAAGGTCGTCCCGCCACGTCTGACAAAGTTTTGAGGGTTATTTAAGACAGAATTCTAGGTATATTGCTGTAGTGACAGGTTGTCAGCCCATCGCTTAAATTACAATATACTGAAACCCTCGGATCCCATAGCTGGATTTTACAGCATGCCCGGGAGGAAATGCAGCTGGCACATTCTATGTTTTTTTGTCGCTCCCTGGCCAGCATGGAAGAAATCTATCGGTGATAGATATGAGAAAATTCTTGCTAATGAGCAGTTTTGGTAGCCAGCGATGCATTTGCCACGTACGATCACGAACGATATACAAATAATTGTATTAATTAACAGTATGATTGCTACTTCTGGGAAAAAATCTAGCAATTAGCACATGAATCCGTTGAAACGTCCGGCGCGCATCGAGGCTGTTGCCTACAGACAAGTTTATATTAATAGTTATCGACTCAGACAGTTCCATTAACTATAGTTTTGTTTTTAATAAAATATGAGAATGCAAAAAACAGAAATTTTAATAAATTAAATAAAGTAATTCTATTGAATCTATAAAAACTCTGACAGCAGGGTTCATCGGGTCGTTGTTCGACTCGAGAATCCACTCGCTAAAAAGAAGATTGAATCTATAAAGTATTTCAGTTTTCTCTATTCCTTCTATACGTCACAATCGAAACTAGAAACTAGACGAAAGGCAAATTTAAGATTCGGCGATCTGCATACATACATACATATAATCACGCCTATTTCCCTAATGGGGTAGGCAGAGCAAAAAATTCGTAAACGACCTAATCAAAGGTCGTTCCGCCATGTCTGAAAAAGTTATGAGGGTTATTTAAGATATATTTGTAGGTACATTGCTGTAGTGACAGGATGTCAGCCTATCGCCTAAATTGTAATATACAGAAACCCTCGGATCCCTTAGCTGGTTTTTACAGCAAGCTTGGGAGGAAATGCATTTGGCACATTCTATGTTTTTCTCTCGCTCCCAGTCCAGCAAGGAAGTAAAGCGATCTGTATTGGTATAATCATTCAATATTATGATGCGTTTCTTCCATGCTGGACTGGGAGTGATAGAATAACATAGAATGTGCCAGCTACATTTCCTCTGGAGCATGCTGTAAAAAACAGCTAAGGGATCTGAGGGTTTCAGTATATTGTAATTTAGGCGATGGGCTGTCAACCTGTCACTACAGCAATATACGTACAATTCTATCTTAAATAACCACCTAAACTTTGTTAGAATTGGCGGAACGACCTTTTGTTTAGGTCGTTTACGCTCTGCCTACCCCATTAGGAATAAAGACGTGATTATATGTATGTATTATGATGTGTGATTCGATATTAGTATGCTAGTGCATTAATGATGTCCATCAAGAGTGTTACTGGTTGCTTATTAAGGCGTCAGTGGCGACAGCCGCATGCCTCGGAAAAGGAAAGGAATTTTGTAAACAAACGTCGGATGTAGGATGACAGGCGCCTGGTACCGTTGCATGCACGTGTGTTACGGCTTAGGGGCTAAGCACATGATATACTCGTAAGGCGGATTTACACGGGGTAAGTGACTGACTCCGAAACCGAGACAAGTAAGCGCTGACCAGAAAATTCGTATGGGAATTGACAAGTCAGCCGTGTGAAGTCAGCACTGACTTCTAAATTCCCATACGAATTTTCAGGTCAGCGCTGATTTGTCTGGGTTTCGGAGTCAGTCACTGACCCTGTGTAATTCCGCCTTTAGGTTCGTATTTATAAAGTGATCTCAAGATTGAGAGCAGTATTAAGTATGGATTTGACAGGTCATATTGTACTGGGATGACATTTCTGATACGAACTCAAACTAGCTGTCAATCTCAAGTGTTGTTAACCAATACGGGCTTTAAAAAGGAGATGCGACAATGGCCCAACTAAAACATTGTAAGTCACCACACTGTAGAATTTCCAATGGCACAGTGGATAAGCTATGTTATGCCCTTGCTGCAACTAAATCTGATTCGGATGTAAGATTGAAGCTTAACAATTGCATCTCACCTTCACTCGCTAAAACACCTGTCAAGTGTCGGACGACCATTCAGTATTAGGTTTCTAGAATCCTGCAGCATCCATGTGGCTATATCTTTACTAAGCTGCGTGTGCGCAGGAGGCATTCAATGCTGTACATGTCATATAAACTGTTTATAAATGTCAAATGAACCCGCCCACTTTCCTAAAGAAATTGCGTGCTCACGATAATCTAGTAATCCATTTATTTTGTGAAACGTAAAATATTGTAAGTAATCGCTTAGGTGTAGATGAAGTACAGTCAAATAAGTGGTAGATACGAGTATTTCATGCAACCAAATAACTTCAAATTTCTAAAGAACAGACTAAATTCTGGTGTTACTCATAAAACTAAATAACTTCCTCTAACAATTTCTTATTAATTTATATGAACACGTTATGTTGAAAATCTAAATTCTAATGATTTAGTACAGTGACTGAACAGCGTACTGCCATAGCAAGCACAACTGCATTTATGGAGCCTTACGGACCGGGTGATGAGCTCTATGGCGGGAGCTATTGAGAGTGCGAGATGATGTTTGACTCTGATTTATACATATACATACATATAATCACGCCTTTATCCCTAATGGGGTAAGCAGAGCGTAAACGACCTAAACAAATGTCGTTCCGCCACGTCTGACAAAGTTTTGAGGTTTAAATTACAATATACTGAATCCCTTAGCTGTTTTTTACATCATGCCCGGGAGGAAATGCAGCTGGCAAATTGTATGTTTTTCTCTCGCTCCCAGGCCAGAATGGAAGAAATTTATAGATAAATAATAATGCTATTTTTAGTACTGTTATGCTTATACACACAATGATAGTAAAATGTATGTGTTATCTTGAAGAGTGACAGTATTAGGAGGAGATGAAAAGCACACACCTTCAAATATGTGCTACAGAATTCAAAAGCTACTTTATTAATATTTGTATACCTTATGTGCATAATATTTAAATTTATCTCTGATGAGTTATAATTTATGTGTGAACGATATTCCAAGATAGGAACAATTTGTTAAGCTAATAGCCAAATATTTGCTTAATTTCTTCATGCAATGTAAATTGTCCGACGTTTTCTTAAATGGTGGTTCAAGGGTTCTTGATAAGACTTGCGATAATTAATTAATTTAAATTCACCGCATAATATCTCAAATAACCAAAATTTATACTATAATTGTACTTAGGTATAATAGAAGAAAATCACTTTCATTCATTCAGACAATAAAAGGGTGAAAGTTGTTGTCCAAAGTCATAATTTTGAATATCTAACTTACCTTCCATAAAATATTAAGATTATAATCACTAATCATGGCGATTAGCAAATGCAGATCTTTAGCAATTCAGTAAGCCACGATGAATAAATTACGTGTGAAATTGATAAATTAACATAACCATGTCTATGCCACTGTCAGCGTTATTAAATGAAAGCAGATCAAAACAGTACAAACGACAACAAAACTATTTATTTGACGTTTTATGGCCTTACTTTAAAACTCATTTTTGATCGATAATTTAATAAAAAGAAACATGCGTGGTTGAGTGTATCTACGTCTGCAAATGTAGCACATCGGTTACTTTTTAACATTTACTACGTACGTGTCGTAATATCAATAACATACCCACCCAGATTGCCTTTATTGACTTTTTTACACAAGTACAGTGTCAAATTGGTGTCAACCTTGCACATAGTGGCGTAAGTCGTAACCTCGTAACGTGATTCGGCAAATGTTTGTATTGATACTTGTAGTTATTTGATCAATTTGAAGCAATTTGACATGACCATACAGTAACATTTCACAGGTTAATTGCGACAGTTGCATTGTTAGAGTTTGACTTCTAAAGATGTCAAATTGATTCCAACCTCTTGTGTGTTAATATTTGCATAAGATTGTCACAATGTTTCATTATTGGCGCTCTCGAAAAGCTACAATAAAGCTATCATGATTTTTATCAAAGTGAAAGCAGGTAATTGTATACGTATAAATATGAAGTAATCAATCAAATGCTCATAGGGTGTCTAAAAAACATGAAGATCGAACAGCCTGAGGGCGCAGTCACCGAGGCGTTGAACCGATCCATCACCGGCTCGACGTCACAGCAATTAGTCCATACAATCTCATACAATGCAGTGTAGAGCATTAAAATTGTTTCATGCAAAAGGCGGCGGCGGCGGCGCGGTGGCCACGCTGCGGGGACGGACGTCTGACGCTGCGACACTTTCACTGTTTGTTTTTGTCACGAACACTGACCGCCTCGTGAACGAAACAATTGATAATGACGCTGTGTAAACTAGAGGCAAGTGCTATCAGCTATTCTGTGCTCTAGCACCTCTAGGTAAAACCAAATGGCGTTTCTCGCAAGAAAACCGTAACACGTCGCATGTATGTGGCTACGATAATGGTTACCGAAATGGCTTAGTCAATTTAGTAGATGAGTTCCTAGTTTCTTTTTGCAACTGAGTTTCTTACCAATTGTCTTATGCCATAGAGAGTTTGGATCGAGTCAACGGTATCATTAGAGAATATCTACACTACAACCATTTACGGAAACAAGCTGTATCATAAAATTTGATGATGCAAATGCAACGCCTTTTGGCTTTGTATAAAAAAACGTACCTTTAATAACGATGCCAGTAAACTTATCGGTCTGTTATCAGTAGACCCTAGAAGCTAGGTCTAGAGACCCTAAATCTAGGGCCTAAGTCATGGTGTTTGCAACAGCAGTGAAGTTCAGGTGAAATAATATTAAAAAAATAATTTGTACAAGTCTAAGAGCTAGTAATGAAAGCTAGTAATTTTGTTATTTACTTAATGAACAAGAGCTACTTAATATTACCTATAATAATAAGATAATTTTCTATAAATAATTACCTATAATTTACTGTAGTTCTGAAAACCAAATTAATGCATTGTACAAAAATGGAGGCTTCAAAGGGAAATTATTTTATAGGTTTCGCAGCAGGTATCGCGTTACCACACCATATCCTATTGTTACTCTATTCCTCCACGAAAACAATGTGTTCTAACTTTATGTGTTCTCAAACTCAAAATCTAGATCAAGCTTTATTAATCTAGAAAGCCAATTAGTAAGGAATTTAGGAAAATAACTATTGTTTTCCTCCGAGTGTCAAGAGGGCGATGTTTTCCCATGAATAAATGTATGCAAATAACTAAAGTTCCCAAGCTCTCCGCCAGGTTGCATTGTGTTTTAATATTTCCTGATGTAGCTTACGCAGGCCTTTGTTTTTTATGTTCTTTAGTACAGTTGGATTTTTTGTGAGAATCAAATTTTCAAGGTTGTAATAGTAGGTACTGCTGTAAAATTGCAGAAAGTGTTAAAATAATGGTTCGCCAGTATAATGACAGCTATTCTCTCGTGGCGAGTGTGCCATTACTTTTGGTTGGCGAGCCGTATATACGTGCCGGATAGGTAATTTGAAAAATTACTAACAATGAGCGTAGCAATGAATGGTACGAACACTATCTTTCTTTTGCCGGATAATCAATTTCATACCTTTATTATATGTTTGGGTGGAGGAAGCGAAAGTGTTAACTTGTGCTAACAAACACGCTCGTGTTAGTCCACCACAAAATTCAGTTTTTTTATATAAGTAACAGGGATCTTTTTTGATGGACACATTTTCATACGAATAAAAGTACAGTAGATACCTACATATTAGAATAACCTAAATTCAATTGTTTTCATTAGCAAAGTGTTTTAGGTAGGTATTTAGATTTGTTTGCAACAATAGAAGCCGTCGGATCCAACAAAAAAGCCTGACAATGACTATAATGGCTTTGTTGGCACAATATGGCCGCAGAAAGAAGCCCCAGAGCTGCATAATACAATCCTTTCAACGCATTAGAGAGTGCTTCGTACTGTAATGCCTCACCACGGCCGAGACTACGACAGATGGCATTTGTATTTCACACCTCGGTGGTCTACTTATTCAAGCCAACAGCTTAGCAGGGCTTCATTACGTTGAACACGATCTCAAATCCTAAACAAACCGTGCGTGTACCAAATTGGAATTCTATCATGGTTCGGTTTGCAACCCTATCTAACGCAGTCAATATAGAGATAGTGATAAGCTGTCCCAGATTCGATCACGCGTAACGAAACCGCGGTATCGATCCAAGCGAACATGGGAAACGGAACCAAGCGGATGCTCCATAATTTCATACGTTTTGTTTCGGTGTTGAAAGCGTTTAAAAGCCATTTATCTTCGTACAAAAGGTGGTTACTTTCTGCACTAATGTCGGCGTGACGACGCCGCGGCTAAACACCCGAACCGAGCGTCTTTAAAACGTGAAGAATTATTGTTACCGCTTCGGGAAAGCAGAACTTTCTAGTCCCAATCAAGGGTAAATAATGGTTTTCAATTAAACAATAACTGAATCGTGTTTAGACGGGGTTGAATCGATTTAACGAAAAGCGTAACTTTTTTATGCTTGCCTACCTGTCGGCTTGTCGCTTCATTGTTCATTTTCAACGCCTCTATAACAGTTTTTTTACTATCAGTGTAATTATTTATCATTGTTGTGAATGCAATGTTTACTTATTAATTTTCAAATTTCCTTAAAGGCACTTATGAATAATCTCAAATCTATTTATAGTTAATAATAATAAACTTACCTGAGTCCTACTTACCATAATTCTCCGTAACTGTAAGTAAGTCCGACGACATCACATAAAAATGTTTCAGAACTTACTATATTATCTAGTCTATAGAAAGCAGATTTGAGTATGTATAAGTACCGATACATTGCACAACCGTCTTATAAATATTTCATAGGTGGGTACCTATTACCTATACTAGGCTCGCCTTTTCTAAGTGTATGGAAGTGGTGTAATAAATTCCAACAGGTAGTGGGAAATCTAAAACCTCTGAGATTTGGCAAGGTTCTACTCATATTTACTGAATAAGATAAACTTGTAATGTAATAGTTATTTATTTAGGTATAAAATTATTAATAGATATTCGAATATTTTAAAATATTTGAATTCTGCGCCATTGCATCATACAATTTTTAAAGTGTCGAATTTGACGTCAAATAATTTGGAGCATTTCTTTTAGTAAAACTTGTGTTATGATGATATGAGTTATGACACCTCATAGCTTATGAGATGCGCCTCTTCTCATCAAAGTAAGTAAGTAAGCGAATTAAATGTTTGTAAACTGCAATAAGCAACCTGAAAATTGAATTCAGACGTAAAAAGTAAAAAATAGATTAAACAAAGTCTACAGAATACACCAGGAAAGAAAGTGCAGAGGAATATCTCCCGATACTTACTTACTATACGACGACAAAATGGTTTTTAGTAATAAAATAGTACATTATTGCAAAGGCAGCGAAATAGGCAATTGCAGGTCGAGTATAATGATACGAGACAGGCAATTGCCATATCGGCCGAGGCATATATAGTGCTTTTCTTAAAAAAATGCAAGGAAATAAAAAAGGGCCTTTTACATAATAAATTTAATTAATATTAAAAGTTACATTACTCATGTTAGGACAATTATTTCAATTTCATTGAAATAAGCCAAAAACACTGTTGCGGAGAACAATTTTGCATTTTTCTCGTTTTTCCAGAACATAAAATTTTCATATACTTTTATATATTTTTCTTTTGATTTTGCTGGAAGCAGGTTTTCCATCGCTAATTTAGCTTCTGATCTTAAATCTGGTGGAGTGCAGTCAATGTCCATTTCATTTTCACTTTCAGAATCATCGGAACTCATTTTAATTTATGTTTATTAACAAAATAATTAACAACGAACTCCGCTTTACCGCCAATTTATTTTTTTATTTTGCAGTTTGGTCCGAAAGGTAAACGCATCTGTGGCTATACAGCCACGAGAACGCAATGTGTATGATAGATGAAAGAGTTCTAAATTCATACAACATTGCAGGCGCGCTCTTCGTTCCAAATTCAAAAAACGCGCCGGAAAGTGATTTTGATTTTTCAGTCTACGTAAATATGATACTTCGCGTGTTCTTTATTCAAAAATAAAGACAATATTTTCGCGCATGTTTAAGAAAAGGTTATTTCTTTTTCTTTTATAACTATATCTATCTATACTACAAAAAAGTTGCAATTTTTACTTAAGTTTTTTTTTCCAACGAAAATTGCTAAACACAAAGCGTTAGTCAACTTACAAATTGATATTGCGTTACACAAACTTTAATTTATTTACCCAGCTATCTTATCGTACCGTGTGAATGAAATACCTCAGATATGATTACATGTACTAGCAACGCGTGCCCGTAGTGAATCGATCATTAGTTACGGTTTGCAATGTCACGCTTGCAATAAATACATGCTTACAAATATTAGCATGCGATTAAAGTTATTTAGAATTTCATTCTAAGAAAAAGTACGCACCTACTTTCATACTCATTCTCATTTAAAAAGTAGCAACAATGGTTCAATTGTGGAACATATCGAGAGTTTACTTCCGTGCTGGACTGGGAGCGAGAGAAAAGCAAATAATGTGCCAGATGCATTTCCTCCTGGGCAAGCTGTAAAAACCAGCTAAGGGATCCGAGATTTACCACACCTTCAATTCAAACACTATAGGCTTTATAATAAAACCATTTCACAAGAAAACCTATCAACAATCACACAATTTCTTATTTCACACATTTGCGTACGTAGTCAACAAAATGGCTTTATACGCATAAAACCAGTATCAGCAACCTCAAAACCTCAACAAAAATATGAAACCACTTTCCTCTGAAGCTTGCTTGCGCCTGCGCATGCATATATCGGTTGATTTGTTTATGAACATTCAACATCCGATGACTCATTAGCATTACCGCTATGTGTCGGCATATGCATACTCAAGTAGACCGAGTCAAGTCAACCAGTCAGTTTACCGAATATGACTAATTGCACTCATTTGTATTAGGTACATATCTACTCATGCCACGATTATATAATTCGTATTACATATTCGTTTTGGTTCAATTCCCAAGTATAATTACAAGAGGTTAATGATACAAATTTCCATTGATAGACGAGCGATATATGGACAGGTAGATAGTGCCCATCTGTTTGCATGTTGCGTAATCTAAAAGAAAGGCGTGTAGAGATTTGGAAAGCCTATTCTATAATGTTGATGATGTGTTAAAGGGTAACGATAGCACGTACAAATAAGGAACGAAGAAGAAATACCTATGTGCAACAGATGAAATTAGTCCTGTTATACGGTACAGATTAATAAAATTATGTCAAGTTAAGCATCCATATGAAAAATAGGCTCCTATATAAAAACTGTCACCGTGGTCTAGCGGTCTGAGCCATGTGCTCTCAACCCGGAGGTCACGAATTCGATTTTGTATTGTTATTACTAGTTTGGTTGGGACATTGCAGGCTGATCACCTGATAGTCCGAAAAGTAAGAATGATACATGCTTTCGGATGGGCATGTAAATAGTCTGTCTTGCGCCTGATTTCTCTCTGGTTTTGACAGTCAATCTGTCCCTTCAGAATAAGATATTGAAGGAATAGAGAGTGCACCTGTGTGTAGTGCAAACGCTTGGGCACTAAAAACTAGTCCTGCGCAGTTGGCCGATCTCTGGAAGATTGGCCGCCATCACTGAAAAATCGGTGGGAGGACTATTATAGAAAGTTCTCAAATTTCTCTAACTTCTTTTAATACATGTTAATTTTAAGTATACCTATGAACCGTGCATACTATCAATGCGGTGAAAATTTGAACACAGATTTTGATTATAGGTACGTGTTGTTCAATACACAAGTCATAAATCGTTATCAACAGCATAATCGATAGTGCACGGGCATTTACCATCGAGCGGCCATTACAGAGTATTAGCAAACAAAGCCAAACCATTGAAGCGCGGTTCCCTTATTGCACTCTAAGCTTTAACGTAGTTTCCCCTGTTTTGTAGGATTTCGTAATGCTAAATAGAGGTAAACAAGAGTACTGGCACCGTAATCACTACATAGTATAAAACAAAGTCGCTTTCTCTGTCCCTATATCCCTAAGTATGCATAAATCTTTAAAACTACGCAACGGATTTTGATGGGGTTTCTTTCAATGGATAGAGTAATTCACGAGGAAGGTTTATATGTACCAGGCCACTCAGAAAGTATTGCGATAAATAGTTTTTATATATGGCAGACTGGCCGGTTAGAATCTTTTTTGAAAATATGATTACTTGTAAGTAAAAATATGTGTGTTCCATTTTCAAAATTTCCCTCCACATTTTTTGCGAGCCAATTCAAAGTATCGTGTCTTACTGAAAAATGGATCTGCGCCGGGAACATTTTAGAGCTATGATTTCAAGTGTCGCCTGAAACCGGATGAATCGTTCGATAGACTTCAAATGGCATTTATGGATAAAAGCCCCTCCAAGGCAACCGTGTATCGTTGGTATAACGAATTTAGGCGCGGTCGACCAACCTTGCGGGATGAAGAAAGAAGCGGTCGCCCTTTGACGGCTATTACGGAAGAAAACGAGCTAGCAGTGAAAAATTTAATCCAAGATAATAGGCGAATTACATATCAGGAGATTCAGCACATATTAAAGATTGGATCGGGAAGCGTTCACGAGATTCTACAAGGGCATCTTCGCGTGAGGAGGATAGTATCGCGCTGGGTGCCGCACTACCTCACCGACGCTCAGAAGCAGGCCCGGGTGGAATGGTGCCGTGATATGCTGAACAAATTTGAAGCAGGCTCGTCTCGGCGTGTTTACGACATCGTAACAGGTGATGAGTCCTGGATTTATCAATACGATCCAGAAACCAAGCGCCAGTCGACAGTTTGGGTGTTTCAAAATAAACCAACACCTACCAAAGTGAAGCGATCTCGAAGCGGGGGGATGATTTTGACCGCCAGCTTTTTTAATTTGACTGGCCACTTGGCCTCAATTCCCTTACGAGATCAAAGAAGCATTAACGCCGAATGGTATACTACCAAATGTTTACCAGAAGTTTTTTCTGTTGTGAGCAACAAGCGAACAAACACAGGGCTCCGCGGACTACTGCTCCACCACGACAATGCGCCTGCACACACCGCGCTCAAAACGAGGGACTTCCTGGACAGCACACCAGTCAAACTCCTGGGTCACCCTCCTTACAGCCCTGATCTAGCACCGTGTGACTTCTTTTTATTTCCAAAAATAAAAAATCAGCTCAAGGGGATACAATTTTCGTCGCCGGAAGATGCGCTGGCTGCGTTCGAGCAGGCTGTAAACGAGGTGTCTACGGCGGACTGGAAAAAGTGTTTTGAAAACTGGTTCAGACGCATGAATCTTTGTATAGAGGCTGGTGGAGAGTACTTTGAAAAGATTTAATAAAAATATATGTACCTGTAGAACACTTTTTTTTAGTGTCGCAAAACTTTCTGAGTGTCCCACGTATAATACATGTATAATATAGTAGAGAAAGTGATAATTTCTGTGCGAAGCCGGGGTGGGTCGCTAGTACACTATATATTAGGTATTCCAGTAGAGATGTTTTTGTCACTAGAGTGACAGAAAATGAAGCATATTTGAAATATACATATTTATAAGATACAATAAAAAAAAATGGATCAAATAAATTGGATTGAATTGACTGGGGACCAAAGGTGCTTAACTGGCCTCTATAAGTAGATAAATAACCTCTAGACCACAGAAAATTTAAGATTACGGTCATAGAACAAAAAAATCAATGTGTAAAACCAATTGTTCCTGTAGAAAACTCACTGAAATAGATTAATATTATAACGTGTTTTACAGACCGAAACTAATCGAGCCAGTGATACAAAATTGTCAATACGATATTTGCCCATTAGTCAAATCAGCGACTTTGTATGAATATTTATAACGTCACTCCCCAGTAAATACTGAGTACACAAATCAATAACTTCTATATTTTTAACTCGATTATTATTACTTTTAGCCACCCACTCAACATACCTATTTAAGGGATCTGTATTGAGAGAATCAGGTCTGACGAAATCAGGTCTCTCGCAACGTTTGTAAGATGCATAACTGATACAAAATATTAATATAATTAAACTGTACCAGTTCATTAAATTATCATAATAAATGCAAAAGTACCTCTGTCTGGGTATTTATTTGTTACTGTACTTCGTTTAAACAATTGAACGGATTTTTTTTATAAAAATAGGGTGATAGAGACTACTGCAGACGAACAGAAACATATCGCATTTCATAGAAAAATTCACTAGGTTAGGCACACGAAAAACTAGATTATACCCAAAGGTTACCTGGTAGAAATTGCAGCTTTAGCAATAAGGCCGCCTATATTGTACTGTCACGTTTGTTCCTTTTCATTTCTGTTGTATGTGTTTCTTTGTGCAATAAATAATTTTGTATCATAACATGTGCAGGCATAATTTGAAAATAAATTACTATTAAAATGCCAGAAAAAACGACATTATCTAATATAAAAAAATATAATAGATAAAAATATAAAGATATATAAATATACAAAACAATCATCGCCTTAGCCCTTACAAGGTTTCCAACAAAAACGACTGAGTTCAAGAACAAGGACTTCGAGGGCTTAGACGACAGAACTCAATACCGAGGGCGATCCCACATATTAAAGTATTGATGCCTTGTTTGTAGGGCTTCGTGAAATGCGTGAGGCACCTTCACGTGGGCAATGTCACGAGCGAGGGTAATCCCTGGCCTTCGCAACACCACGGTCACGTGGAAACCTTCGCACTTTGGTACTGACGACTCATGATGCAGTACTGTACAGACATATAATAGAGTAGAGTAACCTCTTCAAACTGATGGATGATTGCTTAGCAGGCATGTTAGTTTCTTCGCATCTACTATTTGCAATATTTTTACAATTCAATATTACATAACTAACATAACCATTTTTTCACCGACCTTCATAAGTTCCTACATGATATCCCAGCAACGAACGAAAATACACCAAGCAGATAGACTTTGAAGTGATTGACCTTCCATAAAGGGAATTAATTTGAATTCATCTCAAGAACTGCGATTTCATTGATGTCATTTATATGAAGGATTTATTAAAAATACTCCAAATTAAATAATGTATTTTTTTTAAGATTATTAGTGTTATTTAATTTAAACTAGGTATGTACTGCCCAAGCAAATGCCCAAACGGGCTTACAAATCTCCGATAATCGGAGTATTTTGTACTGTGCCTGCGTACATACTTATTATGTCGACTTGCGGAATCTACCTTTAGGTCTGTGACTGGCATGGATCATCGTAAGCCGCTTAGCTGATCGTCAGATCTAAGATAGAGTTTTGTGTGTACGTACCTATATATTATTGTAAATATATAATTGATATTCCGTCCTGTGCCAAGAGCCCATAAAGAAATCGAAAGTTTATCAGTCATCACATCATCACCACAAGGTTTTGATAATAAATTTCACTTTAAATCAAACTTATGCTAACTATCGTGATTTGTTACCTGCTACGAATAATTTATTCGTTGTGAAACCTATATTTTATTGACCATAAAACTATAATATACCGGAATCAAATGTGCAACACGATTTTTTTTAGACATTCTTAAATTCTTATCTGATTATGTTGTCATAATTATTGATTGCTTTGCTAGATTGGTAACTTTTATATCTAACTACTGGGAAATTAAAAATAAATAGCATCTGAGTAGTATTAAAATTACGTAATATTCCAAAAGTACTTCTTTTAGTAAACTTTGCTAATTAAATGGCTATTTTTCGTGCGAAAGTGATCGAACCGGTTTTAACCGGATTGAGAAACATCAAAACGCGGGTCTTTCTCCGAGTTATACACGCATATTTAAATGATAATTTGGAAATCAATAAATACGACATTTTTCTTTAAATAAGCTATGTATGGAGATTTGGTCATATTTTTTGAGATTTATTCCATTTAATTCACAAAATAAATATTAAGTATTGAAAGCCTTTTGTAATAGAAAAAGTTAAGAAAAAAAATAAAATTGCATCCGCAGTATTTTTTCTGGCATTTCAGCCAGAATGTTCATAAAAGCTATATAAAGGAGGTCAAATATTTCTTGAAAGCAGATTAAATCTTTTTAGAGGAATTCAAAACTTGAATAAGTTTTTATAGTAAGCTTGCTGGCCATCTTATTAGAAAAAGTCCGTTTGATGCAATATACTTTTTTTTCTTAAATTTTGTTTATTGCATCCGCATCCGCTGTGTATATTTTAGCGCTTTGGCCAGGATTTCGTTAAAATAGCAGGACCTTCTTAGACGGGTTGAATATTTCAAGGAGTTTTTGATAAGGACCTGCTTATTCTGCCTTGAATCATGATGTAATAACAAAATACTTTGATTTAATTTTAATCATTACATCCGTCTAATTAAGCGGCTTAGTTTCCCATTAGGCTGCATTTCATATAACTATAAGACATTTTAGGTATGAAACTCGTATGGTTTTATAGACTTTTATAGGGAAAGTAACCACAAAAGATTAAAATTAAGTCTTACATTTCATTATGTTAAATTTTCATCAAAAATATTTTCGAATAAAGAAATATAATATAAGTCGCTGATATCTGTTATCTAAATATTTCAATAACTTTTAACTCTAGGAAGAAAAGTATGAATAAAGCGAATAGATTTTATTCTTCACTACATAGTATAAAACAAAGTCGCTATCTCTGTCCCTATATCCCTATGTATGCTTAGATCTTTAAAACTACGCAACGGATTTTGATGTGGTTTCTTTTAATGGATAGAATGATTCAAGAGGCAGGTTTATGTGTATAATACATGCATAATATAATAGAGAAACACTCATAATTTCCGTGCAAAGCCGGGACGGGTCGCTAGTCACTACATAGTATAAAACAAAGTCGCATTCTCTGTCCCTATATCCCTATGTATGCTTAGATGTTTAAAACTTTGCAACGGATTTTGATGCGGTTTCTTTGAATGGATGAAGTGATTCAAGAGGAAGGTTTATATGTATAAATACAAACATACATAAATCACGCCTTTATCCCTTACGGGGTAGGCAGAGCGTTTAACGCCTCGTAAAAGGCGCTTTCGCCACGTCTGACAAAAATTGAGGGCAATTTTAGTTTGCAATATGTATTGCTATAGTGACAGGTTGTCAGCCCATCGCCTAATTTACAATACACTATAACCCTCGAGTTCCTTTTGCTGACTTCAACAGCATGCCCGGGAGGAAGGGCAGCTGGAACATTCTATGTTTTTCTATCTCTCCCAGTCCAGCATGGAAGTATGTTTTATACATGTATAAAACATGTATAATATAGTAGAGAAACACTGATAATTTCCGTGCGATGCCGGGGCGAGTTGCTAGTAGTATATAAAACAAGTAAAGTATAGTAAAATATAACTTTCAACTTTGAACAAGACTAAAATATTTCAAACTAGCTGGGCCCGCGACATCGTACGCACGTTTTGCATACAAAACACGCCGTGTCGATCATACTGAAAACGCTTCTCCGCGCGTAGGAGCGGGATCTGCTAACCCGCGCGCGAAAGCGTGTTTCGCATTGTCTGATCTTTGTTTTTGTACGGAAAACACGATTCCGCGCACTAGCTAGCAGATCCCGCTCCTATGCGCGGAGAAGCGTTTTCAGTATGTTCGACACTGCGTGTTTTTCATACAAAATGGGGTACTTACTCAATATTAGAATGATTATTTCTAACCTAGGCAGGACACCAGGTAACTCAGAAACTCTCTCACATAAAAACTCCCTTAAAGATCGGTTAAAAACTATCAAAGTTCAATTTCCTGCCTACCCCTTAAGTCAAGTGGCGTGATTATTTGTATCGTAACTTTTAGTTTAAGTAATGCTCAGTCAAACAAAAAAAGTTCTTTCAAAATCGGTTAAGAAACAGCCAAATTTCAATTTCCTGCCTACCCTCTAAGTCAGGTAGCGTGATTTTAGGTATCCTTAGTTGCAACCAGGGTAACACACAGATGAATAAAAAAAAATCCATCGAAATAGGTTCAGCAGTCGTGGCGTAATGTGGTTACATATAGACAGACAGACAGACAGACAGACAGACAAAAAATCTAAAAAAAACGTTTTGATCTTTATATCGTTAATAACGCCTGCTGCAATTATTTTTTTGTAAAAATATTCTATGTACAGACACGACCTTTCTAGAGATTTATTATATGTATAGATAAAAGTAACTTCAAATAAAATGTACAATCCCCCAATAACTGTCACTACATCTTTTAGATATATTAAACTCAAAATAATATTTTTCAATCAGAATTCTCTGGAAAAGTAAGCCAATATTTACCTACCAACAGATATAAACCCATATTGTCTTATCATAAACAGAAAATTAATTGATCAAAGCTTTGACAAAATACTAGGTCTTTTATCAAAATCCGGAACTTGACAAAATCCTAGACGTTTCTCTGGATTATGACCAATATTTTGTCAAAATTTGGGTTCAAAATCCTAGGTTTTTGACTAAAGCCCATCATCATCTCTCTAGCCTTATCCCGTATATCACGGGGTCGGTTACCTAATCTAGGGGATTGAACGAGGGTACTGGTTTTTACACAGAGCGACTGCCATCTGACCTCCGCAACCCAGAAGGGAAACCAGACCCAATCCTAGATTAGGACAGAGTTTTCAAGCCGCCAATGCTTAGTGCTAAGCATTGGCGTCTGACATGGCCTCTGACATGGCTTAACGACTAATATCTACGGTGTTAAACGATATTAACCGGGACCAACGGCTTAGCCTGCCTTCCGAAGCACGGAGGTTTTTGACTAAAGCCCGATTCCACATATATATAACTGTTAATATAATCTATCTATGGGTTAAAATTAATATCAGTTTATAAGTTATTGATCTTTTACTGTTAGGAATGCGAAAGCAACAGATTACAGATCAAAAACTTCCTTTCCATACCAAACGCAAGAAAATCTACTTTATGGTTCCCATTAGCTGTATTCGAACGCAGAATCGCAGCAAAAACTGTTTAGCATAGTTCCGATCTGATATGTTGTATGTATGGGTTTTGCAATACTGAACGGTTGAGTGGCGTGCATGCACTGAATACTGCTCAACAATAACTCGACAACAATTGGTGTGGATTGTCATTGGTGCACATTCTCAGTACTAAACTTTGGTACTAGAGTGCTGGACCTACTTGTGACTACTGAGAACAGGTGCTAAGTAGTTAGGTGGTTAATAATACTATTTGTGACCTTTTATAAATATTAAAGGTTAAACCGCACTAGGACGTAGCTGCAGCGGAGCGGCGCGGCACTGCGCCACAAATGATTTTTGTATGAAAATGTATGAGATGTACCGCAATGAAGTGGCACTGAAGCTGCAGCGGAGCGGCGCGGCACTTCATGGCGCGACAATGTCAGTTCCTAAATTTTGACGGATTTTGTCGCGCGGTATCGCGCCGCTGCAGTGCCGTGTCGTGACGCGCTGCGCCGCGCCGCTTCACTGCAGCTACGTCATAGTGCGGACTTTATGACAATTCAAAAAATAAGGCTAATTTCATTATCTTTGTAACAAAAAAGCATATCATGTTCATGTCATAGTAAAATAATTAAAAGCCTCTTCTAGATATATTAATGATCATCTATCTTGTATTGTATACGTAAAATAAAATATAATCATACTATCCCAACATAACATTTTACTTCTCAACTTATCTAACTTTGGAAATAAATGGAACTTTAAATTTTAATTGTCAGTAGTGATGATGTAAGACCAGAGTTAACGGAGACATGCGAAACAATATTGAGTCGGAGAGGAAACCCGAGAAAATCAATTCGTTACTATTTCCTTACAGTTAGATAATACCTATGCAGTTATTGCTTATAGGAGACGGGTGTACTCGTATCTTAACATACGTGATGATATAATGATGTAATATCTCATCATCTCCCTAGCCTTGTCCCGTATCTCCCGGGGTCGGCTTCCTAATCTAGGGGATTGAACGAGGGTACTGGCTTTTACACAGAGCGACTGCCATCTGACCTCCGCAACCTAGAAGGGAAACCAGACCCAATCCTAGATTAGGTCAGAGTTTTCAAGCCGCCAATGCTTAGCACTGGCCTCTGTAAGGGCTTAACGACTAATATCTACGGTATTAAACGATATTAACCGGGACCAACGGCTTAACGTGCCTTCCCAAGCACGGAAAAAGCACCGAATAAACGTACATATGAAATTCGAAAACCGAAAAACACATTGGTACGTGGTGGGGTTCGAACCACGACCTCCCTCAGGAGGCAGCGGCCCTATCCACTACACCATCGGGCTCTCTAATGATGTAATATCTATACACACATAAATAGACAAATAGGTAATATCCCATGTAGACTGTACACATTATACATGTACAACTCCATATTATAAATGTTTAAAAACGTTGACTGTTTTAAAACATCAAAAGAAACATTTTCAAGGTAATAATTGCCTTCTTATTGTCGTGTAATATTCGTTCGAGTCAAACGACCCGATGATCCCTGATATCAGAGTTTAAACAGTTTTAGCACAGCTAATGAACCTCTGACACGGTTTGTGATAACTACCACTATCAAAGACAGCGACCAAGACCGACAGCTTAACGTGCCCTTTAAAGCACGGAAACTAGGTAATTCAGCATTATCCTAACCGATCTAGGGAAATAATCACAAAGTGATAAATTAACAAACATCAACTTTCGTTTTCTCGCCTGGGAATGGAACCCAGGATCTCCGGATAGTGAGCCCATGGCTCAGACCACTAGTTGCCTGAAACGTTATATAAATAACTACTTTAGGGCTAGTTTTCATGTAATTATAAAAGTTACTTACGTAGATATGGTACGGCTACTTGTCAATACATCAACAACGTGGTTTGAGCAGTTCTGTGGCTGGTTCCATTCATTATTTGTCTTGCTGTAATAGGTAATTTAAAAGCTAATGAAGAGTAGTCATAATAGCGTGAATGTTTTATTGATCGACTTAGCTTTTAATTTACTAGTTTGGTTGGCAACCAATTTCAATCTGGGTCTGAGGTTTTCCTTTAGGATTGATGTAATATTCCCGTGGTAAAAAATAGCAGTTGTCTAAAGTATGTTACTTCTAAATAATGGATTTATTGGAAAATGTATCAACGTGAAAGAAATAAATAAAAATATTTTTTTTCATTATGACATTCAAATTGCATATTTTAGAACTCTAATACTGAAAAATTATCACACATCACGTATTACCCGTGTTTCATGATAATTATTAATTAAATACAAAATTAACATCTTTCACAGCACGCCGTCATATTTTTATTATTCGCTCGCCCGAAGTATTTTTCCATGTTAAGTATAATTAAACTAGGTCGTGTTCAGTGAACCAGTTCACGGCACATGAAGGTCAAAGGTCATTTCTCCGAATTAGAAACCATGAACAAACCGTGACGGAGGCGTCCCCAGAAAATACATGTTGGTAGACAAATAGACACTTCGCAATACGACGATTGACAGCCAGTGGATGCCAATTAAACAGCAATAGCAGCAATTTGCGTTTCACTGATTTTATGGTCTTTAGCCCATCAATTCTAACGCAACGCAGGTCTTGTGTCATAAATTTGACCACGCAATTGTGAAAAACGCTCGCAAACTGCGTGTAATTAACTTAGCACTGCCAGATTCGAATCGCTGGCCGCAGCTTTGTTTGCTTAAAGACAAGTCTTGCTGTCCACAAGAATCTTAAGATATACACGTACCTACTACCCTATTTACCCAAATACTTCTGCTGGAAGAATACATAGTTAAGCTTGCCTACGAAATAATTAGAAGCATTTTTCCACGGTCGCCATGTTTTAACTGCATCCGCAGAAATGAAAGCAGTGCTCCCCATTCTGTTGCAGACACAAATTAACTCATTTTAGCTTGGTCTTGTCGCTTTCTATAATTTTAATAAAATAGAGACAGCTACACAACATCTGATTTTACTCCTGTTATTAGTAAGAAATTCCTTGGTAATGCAACACTCTTGGGGTGACACCATCTAGCATGCCCGTCTTATTTTCGGAGTGTAAAGTCACTTAGACAGAATATAATCAGCTGTCGTATTTCTGTCTCTATTTAAGAGGCCTCAATGCAAGCGGTGACGCCTTCACTCGTTAAAAAATCATAACTCGCAAAATATAGACATTTTCAAAACTTTTCTCTGTGACTTCCTTAGATTTTGACCTAAGATTATTTTAGAAGAAATGAATTAAGGTACAAATACAATCAAAATACAATCAAATACTAGGCAGGTACAATCAAAATTATTACAAAAAACGACCACTTTTGGCGGAAATTTTGATCTTCTTCTTCTGTAGAGTGGGTATCGAGTCTATCGACCCGTTGAACCCTGGTGTCAGAGTTTTTAAACCGCCTAGTAGCACAACTATCAGGCCTCTGACATGGTTTGAGTAATGACCACTATCAAAGACAGCGACCGGGACCGACGGCTTAACGTGCCCTCCGAAATTTTGATAGTAGTATATGCTTCTCAATTCATTACTTTTAAAAAAATAAAAAAGACACACTTTATTTTGCGAGTTATAATTTTTTAACGAGTGAGGGCGCCACCGCTCACAGGAAGGCCTCATAATTAAAATTTTAGAATAAATGCGATATTAATATTCAATATTAATATTGTTGCGGGAAGTAGAAAGTCAGGACAAACTAAAATAATTTGTGTCTTTAACCGAATCGTCACCAATAATGATTACACTGTCCGTGTGTAACTAGTAACCGAGTCACTTGTACGAACCAACATTAGCCTTAATTTTAAATACGCTGCTGTATGTTTTTACGAGAACTTGATGATCCGTGGTAAAGGTACGTTTCTAAGTTGACCTCGATTTGAAAGTAAAGGTATGAATATCGTGTAACTCGTGTGCGTGAGCGCATAAATTGATTCATATTTGAATTCCATACAGAGGTAAAATTACATCAATGTTAGGTATGATTTTGCTGAAATCAGTTTATACTATTGCAATAAAACTGTGCATAAAGCAAAAAAAAAAACAAATGGCTATACCTTTTTTTTCTTAATTTCTTCTATACGTATCGGCCTCCATTCCATCTCAGAACAGATTCGCTTGTTTATTGTCTAAAAAGTAGAGAAATCTATCGAAACGGGGTCGATACCGTGCAATAAGCGTAAGCGCATCGGCGCGGGCGCAGCCCAGCCCATCCGCTCTGATTGACAGATAGCCGGTACTAACTATTATACAGGGTGTAAGGGACAGCTTGACGCAAGCCAATATGGGTTGTTCAGTCAACGAAACTGAACAACTTTCACCAGGAAATTCTTTCAGGAAATGAGAAAAAAAATACTATCCCATACAAAGTTATCACCTCGATTAGTCAATTTGTATAAGAAAGCCTTTTTTACATTTCCTGAAAGAATTTCCTGGTCGAAATTGTTTATTTTCGTTGACTCAGCAAACCCTATCAGTTTGCGTTAAGCTGTCCCTTACACCCAGTATATTCTGGGTCGGTGCCGTGTCGTATCGATGCGTCGACGGATCCGCTTTCCGGCTCTACCGACGTGAATTCATTGCCTAGCCGAGAAATATGAAACAAATTGAAACATTTTCCAATTCTGAATTTAAAATTTTAACGTTGAAGAGCTCCGCTGTTGTAACGCAGACAGCTAAATTATGTACCAATATATGTTCTTTTGTAAATAACCTACTTACAAAAGCACTTACTCAGTGATCAACGATCAATTGAATAACGATAGAGTTCAGACAACAATTAGAGCAAATTGGACTGCTAATTTTTGACTAAAGCTTTGCTACATAGTAGCCTATCATAAATGTTATCAGCGTCGAAACATGACAGGAGGCGATTATACTGATATTTATGACGACATTGTATTTCATGTTGATGTGACGAGATGACTCAATCTATTGCGTCAATCAACGTTATGGGCTCAAATTTGCATTAAAGGTTAGACCGCACTAGCACGTAGCTTCAGCGGAGCAGCGCGGTGCGGCGCGACACTGCGCGACAAATGATTCTTTGTATGAAAATGTATGAGAGGTACTGCACTGAAGCAGCATTGGAGCTGCAGCGGAGCGGCGCGGCGCTTTACGACGCGGCAACGTTACGTTCATACATTTTGACAGATTCATACTAAAGTCATGAGCGCGCATGCTCATCACAGGCGAACTCTCGCAGAACTCTCCAAAAAAGTTTTCCATTTTCCTGTAGCGGTATTTCTTTGTTTGGAACTGAAACTGTATCCGAAGTGTTTTTTTATCAAGTCTAAAACACTTGAGCAATCAGATCCGGAAGACGACGGTGCATTACCCACGAGCCAACTAATGATGCTCTGGCGTGGCAACTCTCTTTAACAAATTCAACGACGTTTTTACAAATAAAATGTCCGTTACAGTTAACCTACTTGCATTGAAACTAAACGTTTCTTTAGTTGAATCTGGGGTTTTAACATTTTTGAACTTATTAGGTATTATTAGCAGAAATGGGTTTGTACTTGACTCCAGTCTAGCGGCACAGACAGTCTATGATGGAGCGAGCCCACCAAGAAGATGCTTGTTTAGTTCACTTTATCTTTGAAGTGCTGGGTGTTGTGTTTTGGAAACACAGAAGCAGATAATCTCTTATTCTCTTTTTATTAAACTCAATATTTTGTAAGAGGTAACGTGGGAACTTGTTCCTCCACGGCAATTTATACCACTACGAATACCTTGAGCTGCCTTTGACACCTCCAATTACATGCTCTTGAAAGAAACTCCGTTATTGTTCCGGCACAGATATGTCAGAGCGTAAAACCGTGGGGTTTTATAGAAAATGATGTGAAAATGGCTGATCGGGCCTCTCCCACGTACACTAACCGTACATTACGCTGGTAAAAAATGAGGCGAGCATTCAGTTGTGTCGGTTCGAGAAGTGTTCGATGATCTAGCGGGGATGTGCGAACGTGCCATAAGAACTTGTGTACATTGACTGCATTTGAAATTCGAACTTCTAATTGAATCTTCTAGAATTCAGATACTGTATTGTTACAGCAGAAGGCTCCTAAAACCCTAAAATACATCAAGTGAATTGTGATTTTCGAACCAAGCAGTTCCATGTTTTTCCATGCTGGCCTGGGAGCGAGAGAAAAACATAGAATGTGCCAGCTGCATTTCCTCCCGGGCATGCTGTAAAAACCAGCTAAGGGTTTCAGTAGGTATATTGCAATTTAGGCGATGGGCTGACAACCTGTCACTACAGCAATATACCTACAAGTCTATCTTAAATAACCTTTATAACTTTGTCAGACGTGGGGAAGCGACCTTTCTTTAGGTCGTTTACGCTCTGTCTACCCCATACGGGAGAAAGGCGTGATTATATGTATGTATGCAGTTCCAGGTTAAATGGACCCATTATGAAACATGTGACAAACCAATAAAGGAAGACTGGCAGCATAAACCCGGAAGGATTAGAAATAGAAACTTTGAGTAATACGATTAGTTCTATTGTGAATTTCCTCATACGGTTCAGCGAACCGAATGGTAGACTCAAGTTCGTGTTGCATTTGTTGCGTTTCAAAATTTCAATTTAATTTTCCGACAAAACATGTCATGTAACATATTTTGCGCAGTAATATTAGGTCAATAAATTTACCTCGATACTTTCTGCGTATTTAATTGTAAAAGTAGATTAGTGTATCTATATTTTTTTTTAAATTAATTAGTGCACTAGTTGAATAACCCAAGGTTGTAAATGCAATTTAAGGATACGTTCACCTGTTTAAAGTGCAAATTGGTACAGCATTCAAACACTCCACATATCCGTTCTGCCTTCAAGGATATGCAACATTCTACTAATTTAAACTAGTCATACCGTCTCTAAAGTTTAGTGAAAAACTCTTAAAAATGTAATAGGTACCTACTGGTGCCTATTCTTTGAAAGAAACCGCATGAATGCAACTTTGACTCTCTATTTCTTTGTATTGAGATAAAATAAATATTACAAATGGCAGTCAAAGTCGTCACCACGATCAGAAATCACCCTTCTATTTTATTTATCTGGTCTCGCCTTTTAAGGTACAAGAAATTAACTTTTACTTGTGTAATACTACTAATTTAAATACACATTTCCACCAATAATTTATACTTCCAAAAGTGGAGTAAGAAATTATTGCCTCGCAGCATGGTGCCAAAAATGGGGCCAGTTATTTTCATGCTTTCCTTTCATGCATTTCTATGTTTGAATATAGCATAGTTAGCGTTGCGAATTCACTCAGAGGGTAATGAGTCCAGGAAAAAATAAAAAAACATATAGTTTTTGAATTAATTAGCAAATATGTAATATTATTATTTAGTTTTTATGGCTATTCCATCTCGGCTTTTTGAAAATCGGTATTTCAGACGTCACGGGCCTAAGCCAAGTGGACGTCCTCTTGAATATTTGTTGTGGTTATCAACGATATGTCTGTTTGTAGAAACTCACGCACTATACGGCACGTATTAAGGATGCCTGCCTTTTGCAATCCAGTGTAAGTGTGGTCTGGAAATCTAAAGTTTTGAGGGACTGTTGTAACTGTTGTGGTATGACTCCTGTGGTGGATAATACAATTGGGACAATAACAACATTTTGTAAGTGCCACATGCGTGTTATTTGATCTTTTAGGTCGATGTATGTACTTAATTTTTCACCTATGGTTGTCTGGAGATTGTGTGAATTGGGGACTGCGATATCTATAATTTTTGCGGTTCTATTAGTTTTATCTATCAAGGTGATGTCCGGTCTATTAAAGTGCGTTGACTTGACGGTAATAATGGCTCTATCAAAATATAGTTTATGTTTTGAATTTTCTAGTATAGTGTCCGGCTGGTACTTATAATATGGGACAGCAGGTGGTTGTATGAGATTATATTTAATCGCAAGTTTCTGGTGTATATTTTTTGCCACCTGATCATGCCGGTGCTTGTAGTCTGTTTGCACGATGGTCTTGCAGGCACCAGTAATATGCTGGATTGTTTCCGGGGCGCTGTGACAACGACGGCATATATCTATTATATTAGGTAGTTTTAATATATGCTTTTGATAATTACGGGTTTCTACAACTTGGTCCTGAATGGCGAGCATAAAACATTCCGTTTCAGGGAACATCTCACCGCGTCTGAGCCATTCCTTCGACGCTTCTTTGTCGACATGCGGCAAATTCAAATCGCGGTAAAATCTCCCATGTAGGACTTTTTGGGCTCACTCATTCAATTTGGTCTGTCTGTCAGTTTGTAACTCATTTTTCTGTTTGGTGCAATCTTTTAAATTAAGAGGTGTAAATTTTGAATCAGTTTTTACTATTGCAGCGTGTAAAGTTGATGAATTGGTTTTCTTATGGAAGTATGATCTGAGACAAGTAATTTGTTTACTATGCAGGTTACTTATGTCGATAAGTCCTCTGCCACCGTCATTTCTGCTGAGGGTTAATCTCTGTACACATGATTATGGGTGGTGTTTTCTATTTCGTGTCATGGTTACATTGATGAGGTGCTGTATATCTAGGAATTCTTTCTTAGTCCAGGGAATTACACCAAAGGAATATGTTAGCACTGGTATTGCATACGTGTTTACGGCTTAAAATATTATTATTATTATTGTTTTGTTTACATTTAGAAATCATTACGAACAAATCTAGGATTGGATCTGTTTTCCCATCTGGGTGAAAAAGGTCTAATGGTAGTCACTCTGTGTAAAAACCAGTATCTTCGTTCAATCCCCTAGATAAGATCTAGATATAGATCCGATCTAAAAAAAAAACGTAAAAAGGCTAAGTAGATGAATCCATTTATTTTGTGTGTGCAGTGCAGCACGCCCGAGTGTCTACAGCCGATGCACTCGGATGCAATTGCAGCTTCTATAACGGCAATTATCTATACGCAACGACGTGCCAGCTACCAGCCTGCACTAATCTCCGCATCGCCTCAGTCAAGGTCAGTTGGCTGCAAGTTGCAACTCTTAGCAGTCCGATTATACTCATATTATGGTACTTGTCAATCTAATCGCTATGATTTGGTAACATGTGAGTTGAGTATGTACACACGCGTTTTATTTGTGTGTAGAAATTTTAGTATATTTGTATACAGTTTGTGTCACTATACTACTAATACTATAGGAAAAAATGTATATAATATGGTTGTTAGGGATAAATTTTAAGACTAATATCAATAAATATTTGAACATTTGAAGACGATTTATCCAGGAATGACACATTTTGAAGTGGGAAATTGTCTTGTTCTATAAATTGCAGGTGAAAACGAAGTTAAAACTAGTATAACTATTATCATTGATATTTTTACCCTTTCCTGTACCTATTTATAATACTTTCTGTAAGTAATCGTAATGAAATAAAAATCTTAATAAAATAACAAATGAACGATGGTCGTAAAATTTTATTTTAACTAATAGCTAGTTAGCTACCTACTGTAGCTACCGACTATTACTTAAATATTTTAGTGAAACTTACATCAAAAATATTGTTGTTGCTAAAAACCACAATAAATTATTCAAACAGCATGTATTATTATTTACATACTAAAAATAAAACTTACCCGCTGATAAAAATATCCTGTTTAGCGGCGTGAAAGTTGAGAACTCCAGGCAGTTCGTAGTAAATAATGATTGTTTATTAGCTCAGTAATATCCAGTAGCACAATAGTCACTATTCATAAACTTTTTCGGTAGTTTAGTTAACCGGCATTCTAGTTGGAAACGACACGGGCGCGCGCAATCGCGGTCAGACACATGTGAAATCAGCTGTGCTCCGCCGCTAACGGCACACGCCTCCCCACCTAGCATTCCACCACAAACTTGTATTTTCAACGGCGCAAAATAGAACTAACCATCTACTCCAACAACTCGTTCAAACGTTACGGCAACTAGCGCCACTTTTGACCGCAAAATAACTTTACAAAATTAACCTACAACAAACTTATATTTACGTACGGCGCGTAACGGAACTAACCAGCTTCTTCAACGTCTAGTGTGGACTGCTACAGCAACTAGCACCGCTCTCGACTACAAATATAAATTGGTAAATCCATCTTCACCTTGTATATTTAGTAGATAACACTCAAGATAACATAATCGCATTGTTTACTTACCGATTAGCTTAATACTGGATGAAACGTTGAAGAAATATTGTGCATTATGATATGATTATAAGTAACAAAATAAATCAGTAATTTTAATTTTATTTCATTTTCTTCAGGTTTTCAAACCAAGGTTTCACTCGCAGTTTTCTCGTAGGAATATTTTTCCCTGGGTTATAAAATGAGCGTACTATACTTAATGTAGTAGAAATACGTACAATGCGAATGTTAAAAATGTATAGATTTGAATCTTGTGGTGTTTTTTTTATTATTTGTTAGAAATTATTTTATTCTGATGTTTTATTTTAAATTAACATAAGTAATTAACTTTACTAATAATATAAACATTGATTTTTTTTTAGGCCACGTAAGTAAGTTTTTTATTTAATCAATTAATTTCCAATGTGTTAAGATCGCTTTTAATGAGGTGAGTAGGTGAGTATGGAAAAACGAACCAAGCCTTTGTTAGGCCAGAAATGTTAATAATTAGATCTATCGTTCCTCTACGTTTATGTAAAACAATAAATATATCAATTGCCTAACGCGTACTCTGCCGTCTAACGGACTTGGTCATAGATTGGGTGTAGCAAATCGATTACAAGTCTTAATTAAATAATTGCTACAATTGCGAGTCTTCTTGGACGATGTTTCGTGAATTTATGCAATAAACTGCAACAGCTGAGTACCGTATTGGAACCACAACTGAATGGAAACTTAACTGCTTTTGTACCGAATTCAGGAATTTTGAATCATATATTATTCAAAATATGTATGGACTAGTTTTAAACCAGAGTGCATGAGCATCCCTCGCATTTGTTACTTTAGTCCTTATTTCAGGTACCATTGGAGCTCAAGTCGTGATTTGAATAGGTACTTAGTTGACTTTGCAATGCTCTTGTCTTGATTGTTTATTAAATGGTAAATAATACATACATACATACAATCACGCCTATATCCCTAACGGGGTAGGCAGAGCTTAAACGACCTAAAAAAAGATCGTTCCGCCACGTGTGACAAAGTTTTGAGGGTTATTTAAGGTAGATTTGTATATTGCTGAAGTAAATAATAATTACGGCATAACCATAACGGTTTGATCTAAAATCATCGTCATAAAACATCATAAAACTTATTATTTTATATTTTGTTTCATTCATTAAACATTAGACTAATAAGACTACTTTCATATTTTCACGAAAATAATTCTTGAGAATATCATTGAATGCATTTTTTTCTTGTTTTTCAAAATTCTAGTGAAACGACTGGCTCTTGCTATATCTATGTAGAGATTTCAACGGTGGATTCCGTGCTAAAGATTCATTTGCAGTGAAATTCGGCTTGCCCTCATTCACAAACATCCTCAAAAACAAAAACGTAGAGTACAGTCCGTCACGACTACTTGAATGTTTGATACCAGTGCTCTATAATGGCATGAAAAATGTCGTGATATAAATGACACCAAAATTCGTGGGACTTGGTACGCTCTAGTAACTCTCGATTCTGTATTAGGGTACTGCTCTATAAGACCTCTTGGTCGTTGGCCCTAATAGGGAAAGGGAAAAGCCTCGAGCTTACTGGTGCAGTTTCTATGATGGTTATCTTAAGAATCCCAATTTAAGCGAGGTATCCATATTTGTTTAGGATTTTCTTGACTATCTGCAAAGAAAACAAATACCTATTCGGACATAATATAAGAAATATAATAAAGGTTAGGTTACTCTTTTCTGAAACCATTGAACCATACATATTCCAAAATATAAGCATGGATATAAAACAAGAAGCAGTTAATTATGATATACGAAGAAAAAAACTAATATACCCTAAATGCATTATGTATCTATCTCTAGCAACTACGGAACCGCACGCGCAGAAGCGTGTTTTGGCGACGCATGACCGCGACCAAGATGGTATCTGGGCAGCCACCTTGATCTTTAGCCGAAATTGCCGACTGCCGACTGCGGACACACCACTTGACCTCAAGCCTTTAAGCTGCGCGAGCGCCGCTCTATGTAACAATACATTCTATAATACAACCAGACACCTTCAAACCACCAGTCCAAATATAGCCTAGAACGTGAGATGGTCGCCTTGAAATAATCAGCTAAAATGTTACTGAATTATGTATAATAATATATTATTATGGATAGACGCCAAGTTAGAATATACGGCTTTTTGGTTTGAAGTAGCAAGCAACCTATTAAAATTTCTGGACAACACTGCTCATCTAGTCCCAGACTAAATAAATCTGAAACAAAACGTCTAAACCAAATAAAGTACCTAGTTATTACAAAATAGTATGTAGATTTAAAAGTTTAAGAAATAAACTCAATATTTAATTTAGGGACTGCCACAGCTTACCTATATATTTTGTAGTGATCATATTATATTATATACATACATACATACATACATATAATCACGCCTTTATCCCTAATAGGGTAGGCAGAGCGTAAACGACTCAAACAGAGGTCGTTCCGCTACGTCTGACAAAGTTTTGAGAGTTATATTTAAGATAGATTTGTAGGTATATTCCTGTAGTGACAGGTTGTCAGCCCATCGCCTAAATTGCAATATACAGAAACACTTGGATCCCTTAGCTGGTTTTTACAGCATGCTGAGGAAACGCAGCTGGCACATTCTATGTTTTTCTCTGACTCCCAGTCCAGCATGGAAGAATATTATATGTCGTGCCTTATTTTCCAAACAGGGAAACCGGACCCGTGGGCCATAATTTTGTAGAAACCGCTTGAACTAGAAATCTGTCGTTTACAATATAAAAGCAGTGTTCAATATTTTCACCGCAAATATCGTTTATGTGCACGTTAACCTTAGAGATACTGGTATCGAACACAGAAAAACTATTCTTGTGGTTAGAATGCTTGCTTTATTCCTCGATTTCTCAATAATGTGGTCTTGTACGTCAGTATCTACAACATTCTCATGAATTATAATGTTTTGGTGTTCTTTATCATTCTTTCTGCATATGTCCATGGCACACCGTTACAGGGAATCCTAGTGGCGGCCATGAGTGTGATGCGCTGAGTTATATTTGGACTAATATTTGGAATGATGATGAGCAAAACCCGCGTCCTCGCAGAATTTGCTGGGTTCCATCGACGAATCGAAAATTGATGCGGATTCTATGGTCGACAGAATTTAACATATTTTACTTTTCTTCTGTCAAACAAGAAGTTACGTTATGTCTTGTGTCTACCACCGAATCGACTCCATTGTATAAACTTTTTAAAATTTACATTTCCGATGGATCGAATTTGAATCCGAAGAAAATATTTTAACCAAACTTGCCGTAAACTAGAACTTGATTAAAGAAATTGAAAATCGCTACGCTTTCGCTTTCGTCCAATTCAACGGGTGTCACAGGCACCAAAACGTCTACTCAGAATAATTACACTTTTTGCTCCTAATTTAAAACCGTTTAAAACTATTAATATAGTTTATGATGTGCAAATCTGTCTTAATTCTGTTGCGTTATCGTGTGATCAGGGATAATTAAAATTTTAATCACAGGTGTAAGATGACGTCGCGTGTGTGATGTGATGTTTTCTTGGCCAATCGAGCAAGAAGATGGCGGAGATAGTGAGAAAAGCCTTGTAATTAGATTGGCTTATGCAAAAAAGCCAATTATTGGTTGTGGGTTGTGGGGAACAAACAATGGTAGTTTCTTGACTTCCTTGTTCATTGCACTTGAAAACCGTTGAAAGAAAAGAAAGGGTCTATTTTCCTGCTTAACATTTTCAAATAGCTCTACAAAATGGGAGGATAGCTTTGAATAAAAAACAAATTATATTGCAGTTATTTGTATTTCGTCACGTTGATTGCGATAACGTAAGTTATAGGTTTAATCGTTAAGGTGTCTATAAAAGCTAATTGGCTCCCCCATCATTAAAAAAATCATAATACACTAAAAACACAATGAATAGAAAATCCGGTCCAACAGGCTCAAGTAATATTAGTTATGAAGATATTTTAGAACTTTATAAATTAGCGATTCTTAGTTCGTTGTAGTAACAGGTAGAAAAATTGCCGTTGGTGGCCGTATTCGCAATTTTTCCTCGTGTTACAACAATAAAATATGAATCGCCAATTTATAAGATTCTAAATAATCTTAATTGCTATTACTTGAGTCTGTTGGAACGGTTATTCTTTTACTGCCTTCAGGCCCTATTGCAACCATGACATAACATAGGCCATTGGCGGCTTGAAAACTTTAACAGCTGGGTTAGCCACTGACCTGGCAAAAGCCTAATCTAAGATTGGGTCTGGTTTCCCTCCGATGGCACCAGTTCTGTTAAAAAAGAAGCCGACCCTGTGAAATTCGGGGGAAAGCTAGGGAGATAATAATCAAAGACTGTTGTATTTTACTACGTTTTTACTATGCTAAAGTGAAGCACTACCGTAATGAGACACTTTAACTTGTCTCCTTTCCCTTCAGAACACCTTAACAAGCGCAGTAATAGTGGTGACTGTAACTAATCCGGACTTTCGCGAGGTTCAATGGACAATAACCAGCGGCGCTACAGTGAACATCTATACAGGGTCTTAATGGAAATAAATAACGTGGATGGTGGTTAATTAGTTTATAAAAACATAATTTACATCTTAAATCACTTTCTGTGGTTACTTAAGTAAAATATTGTATTGATAAATTACGTAGAATGAGTGATAGTGGTAATATTTCCAAGTTTTTTTAAAATAGATTTTTAATTATGCCAATTTTGTGCACCAGAAAACTACAAAAAAATTTAAGACATAACTCTTCTGTGTGATTTGTCATACTCGTTAAGCCTAAAGGCAACATTACATAACCTCCAGTGAAATAGGACCCAGTATTTATGTGTACATTATGGCTACAAAACAGATGATCATAATTTGTCATACCGTCACCCGGCTCATGTCCTAATGGAGGAAAGGTGCGAGCGAAATCTGCCATTATAATGCCGCCATCATAATAACAAGACCAGAACGCGGGTTTCACTATTGTGGTGAGGCGCGAAGGTTTGTTGCAGCCGCTAAATTACGGGGTGTAAGGGACAACGTCCCGCAAACTGATAGGAGTTGCTCAGTGAACAACCAGGAATTTACTTCTGGACACGAAAAAAAAAATACTTTCCCATACAAAATGACCACCTCGATCAGACAATCTGTATGGAAAATCCAATTCTTATTTTCATTTCCTGAAAGAATTTCCTGGTGATCTGATATCATTTGCAGGACGCTGTCCATTACATTCGGTATAGTTCGCATTTTTAGCGTTGCATTATCGATACCAATGTGTTTTGGCCCATGAACTGTTTTACATTGTAACAGATCAGAAATTCAAATGGACCCGCAGAGGATATCCTTGTTACAAACATATGTTATGCGGTTTACTTTCTTTAAAGTTGTAAAGCAAAAACAGGTTACAGGCCGCAAAACAAGTTGGTGTCGATAACGCAAAGTAAAAAAAACGGAGTTTCCTATATTGTTGCAAATACTGCCTGTTTAGAGAAAATTTGCATAGTCTTATTTAAAAAAGCAAAATACAGTGTTGTGAATATCTTCAGGATATTCCTACATTTGAAATTTTTAGAAAACAGACTTGCTTCTTGTGCCGAAAGTTTCATTGACGAAAACATACATACATACATACATATAATCACGCCTTTATCCCAAATGGGGTAGGCAGAGCGTAAACGACCCAAACAAAGGTCGTTCCGCCACGTCTGACAAAGTTTTGAGGGTTATTTAAGATAGATTTGTAAGTATATTGCTGTAGTGACAGGTTGTCAGCCCATCGCCTAAATTACAATATACTGAAACCCTCGGATCCCTTAGCTGGTTTTTACAGCATGCCCGGGAGGAAATGCAGCTGGCACATTCTATGTTTTTCTCTCGCTCCCAGGCCAGCATGGAAGAAAAACTTTTCCTTTTTACCTGATTTGATTGCCAATAGTGGACATCCTAGAAAGGGATACTGAAAAAAAGGACCTGAATTATAATCAGCACTTGAGACTGACAGCCAGTTTGAGTTCGTATCAGAAATGTAATTTCAGTACCAAATGGCCTGTCAAATACATACTTTATATGGCTCTAAATCTTGAGATAGCTTGATAAATACGAGCCATAGTAAATTATTGAAGACGATTAGTTTTAAAGGCTTGCGAAGCGAAGTAAATTAGCATAATAATCAAAACAGGTCATCGAGATGAGATATAATCCCATGATCTTAAGAGAAGCGACTGTGGGAAAATAAAAATGTCTGGGCCATGCGTGACAATGGCAACACCATCGTCTTCCATGCCATGGCGCTTCTTTTTTTAAAAAAAAAAAGTACTCCGACATGTGGTTCTTAAAATTAGTCCATTTCAGTCTGTTATTTTCATTAGTATTAGAGCCTATTAGAAATCAATTATGCCATTAAGATGCGGAAGGCGCTAGGCTGAGGGCGATAGGCTGGAGATCATGGAAGGCTACGCCGACAACGACAACAGTCAAATTAATTGTAAGACTTTATTAACCGCCCATTAAGATAAAATTAACGTCCTGTCCACCCTACATGCTTTACAGTGAAAAGCATCAGTGCAACTCTATGGCCACCACAGCAGAATAATAATAATAATAATAATAATAATAAATCTTTATTACCAATTAGTATTACAATCATATAGTAAACATTACAATCGGACTTCACACTAGGTAGAACCTGTAACGTGATAGCCCAGTCAACCGTTACATTTAAGATATTTTACAAATTATTGCAAAATTATTGTGGAGTGTGTTTAACAACTTGTATGTTGGAGTGATTTTGATAGTCTTAAAACTAAAGTTATAAAAGAAGTAATTTATTTATTAAAATTAGGTATTACTTATGTACTAGTTAGATAGATCTATTTATATATTTATATGACAATATATTATTAAATATAATATATAATGAATGAAATAATAGCAGAAACACAAAGTTTTATATGTTGGTATTGTAATAAAGAGGTTTAGGAGACAATAAACAGAATAAATTCCGTTGAGTTGTAATCTAGTGATTTAAGCCAAGTTTGTAATTTACTTTTTGCAGAGAAGAAACTATCATTTTTGAGGTTACATTGTTTATTAATAATTGAATAAATGTACGGGAAAGCGAAATGTTTAAAACGTTGCGCAAATTTTGTATTTACTCGAGGGGGTTGGGTTAGATACACTCGTTTGCTGCAAAGATCTTTAAAAGTGTTTGAGTTCAGGGTTATCTTGTGATGGTGAAGACTGGCCTTGAATATATAAAGTTGACGAACCGTTAAAACGTCTGCTTCCTTATACAGATTTGTGGTAGGAAACCTGAAATGCTTACTAAGCATAACCTTTAGCACCGATCGTTGCGCTCTTTCCAAGATTATTATGTTAGTTTTGGTGGCACTACCCCAGGCTCCAATACAATAGGTTAATAACGACTGACATAGCGAGATGTACACCAAACGGAGGACATCCGGTTCAGCACAGCTTCTTAGAAGCTTTACAACTCCTACCAATCTTCTAATGCGACCGGCCATAGATAGAATCTGCTGTTTGAAAGATAATTTCTCGTCTAGGATTACCCCGAGGTATTTTAGTTTATCTATTCGCTGAATTGTGGGGCAATTACATGATGATATTATAGACTGCCTGGCTTGATGACATGCGTGAATCTTAATAATAGGAGCAAGAAATGCAGGAGGGGCTGATGCTTTCGTTTTATGAAAACACAAAAACTTGGTTTTATCCGTGTTTAGAGTGAGAAGGTTACTGTTTAACCAATTTGTAACTGAAGCCATGGCTTTTTCTGCACGCTGAAATACATCATTCCATAAGAAATCGCGTATGACAAGAGCAGTGTCATCTGCATAACAAATGACATCAATCTTGTCGTCGCCAATAAAGGAGTTTATTAGATCATTGATGTAAATGATAAAGAGGGTTGGTCCCAAAATACTACCTTGAGGTACGCCAAAATTGATATAGGAAGGGTCACTTAAATGTCCATTTACTCTTGTATATTGAGATCGATTTACGAGATAGCTTCTAAACCATTCTAACGCTGTACCTCTAATGCCTATGGATTCTAGTTTGTGTAAAAGAATAACTGAGGAGACCGTATCAAAGGCTTTAGCGAGATCTAAGAAGACCCCTAAGCAAGGGTTTCCTCCATCCAAGGCCTTTGATACAGAGTCTAGTAGCAAATCGACTGCATTATCTGTTGACTTACCAGTTTGGAAGCCGAACTGACAAGGAGAGATTATGTTATATTTGGATAAGTAGCCAGTTAGTCTGAGATTTACAATTTTTTCCAAAATCTTGGAAAATACAGCTAATAATGAAATGGGTCTGTAGTTGGAAGGGTTGGATTTGGGACCACCTTTATGAATAGGGACTACCACTGCTCTTTTCCAACAATCAGGGAAAATACCGTTGCAAAGACTAAGATTAAATATGTAAGTGAGAGGTTCAATAATAACTGGAAGAATAGATTTAATGAAAATAATATTAATTTGATCAATGCCAGGAGCACTATTATTGTTAAGTGACATGATTATAGACCTAACTTCGTTAATGTCAGTAGGGAACATATAGAATGAGTATGGAAAAATCTGTAATTTCATGTTTGCTATTAACTCTTCCTCGGTACTATTTAAATTCGTCTTAATATCCGCAGCTAAATTTTTGCCGATGTTGGCGAAGAAAGTATTACATATATTAAGAGATTCTCTTGGACTTGTCGTTGTACTGAGAAGCGCTGAGGAGGTGTCTTTTTTAGAACTGAGACAGCAAATGTCAGCAATAGTAGTCCATAGCTTTTTTGGAGATTTTTGATGTTCACGTAATCGAGAGTTATCATGCGCAGTTTTTAGTTTTTTACGAAGATCATTGTAAAAGTTACGGTATCTCTTGTAAACTATTTTTTTGAAGTCGTTTTCGGGATCCTTCCTCACTTCTAAATGTAACCTATCTCTATGCCTCATGCATTTAATTAACCCTGGTGTAACCCAGTCCTTACGGCAGGTAAATTTACGATTTACTTTAATAACTTGAGAGTGTTTCTTTGTTATATAGTCAAGCTTACTCGAGAAATGTAGAACTGCATCTGAGACATCATGGGTCGTATACAACGAGCTCCAATCTTCATGAGATAAATCATTTATTATAGCTTCTAAATCTTTTTTAATTCTAGTTTTGGGGCTGGGGCCCTTTCGAGTTGGATAGTAATTAACAATGCCTGCTAAGACAAAATCATGGTCGGTGATATTAGTTTTGCAGACAATACCTATAGCTTGAAGTTGTGAAGAAATGAAGATGTGATCGAGGCAAGAATTTTCTCTTGTAGGTACACTAATTACCGGTTTGAGCGCTAGTTCAGATGTAAGACATAAATATTCATCTATTTTCTCGTCTGGATCGTTTGAAATAATATTTATATTGATGTCTCCGGTTAATATAGTTCTATTTTTATTTGGAAGGTAATTAACAATTCGCTCTATAGAAGACAGAAAATTACAAATGTTAGAAAAGGATGGCGAACGATAAATACATAAAATAGAGTAAGAGTCTGGAAGAGACACCAACAAGCCACAGGCATCTTTTAAATCAGGTTCACATACTTCTACGGTTAGGGGCTCTTTAACGTAAACTACAACGCCACCGTTTTTGTTCACATTTTTGGTAGAGTGATAGTGTTTGTAGCCCATAATTGAGTTAATAAGCGGCGTTTCTTGAAGATGGCATTCGGTAAAAATTATTAAGTCCAATTCGATGTCTAGTCTTTGTAAACCAACGAAAAAGTCATCAATATTTTTCTGAAGACTTCTTATATTAAATGTCAAGATTTTAAAGGGGAAATTGGAATTTAAAATATTTTTACACTGTTCCAGGGAGTCAAGAGCAAAACATTGTACTTGTAGGCAATCGTCAATCTCGGTTTCAATATCTAATAGTGTGTGGATCATTGTTAACCGGGAAAGATGTAGTAAATCACGGTGGATATTTTATATACAATAGTGCTGGTGACAGTGCTCTGACTTATTGTTTTGCTACTTATTACGCACGAGATCATTTTGAATTTTGAACGGAAACTCCTGTGGAATTGAACGATAAAATGGGTAGATTTATAAAGTAAAGTAAAGTAAGTAAATGTTAATAATAATGGCAAGTGTGAGGAAGTATAACGTGTGAAAGAGGATGATAAAAGTGTGCAGTTAACAATTACATATGATAATAAGGTGAATAAGACAAAAAAAGTATTAATCTTGATGTTTCGTGGCTGTCGCTGGAGCTTTACAGAGTTTATCTTGCAAGTCTGCCTCTGAGCGAATTTGGATGACAGGAAAAAATTTACCATCAGCTTTACGAACAAAAATATTTCCGTTACTGGTCCAGGTGTACTTATACTCAGCTTGACTGGCGTATTTTCTCGCAGCACGAAATAACTGCCGATTCTCTTTAGTTAAGCGTTCGTTAATGTAGATCTTTTGTGCGTTTTTGCCATTTTCTATGTCTTCATTGGTCAAATCCTTTCGTGATTTTGAGGCTCTCAGGAATTCGTCTCTACGGGACCTTCGCGTGAATCTGACAACAATTGGACGAGGTAGTTGCTTGCCAACTAGAGAATCCTTGGAGGAGTTAGTGGTTATGTCGCTCGAGTTGGCAACAAAGTCACGCGAAGGTGCCGTTTTTTGCTTTGGACCGACCCTGGTAATCCAGTCAATATCACATTCCTGTAAGCTGATACCTATTTTACGAGCCGTAACCAGTACGGAGTGATGTAGGTTTTCGTTTGCTGTTTCTAATAAGCCGGATATTTCTATTTCATTGAGCAAGGAAGATTGTGCACGACTGTTTAGGTCGGATTCAAGTTTAGATATATGAGCTTTAAGTGGTGTGACGTCACATTTGTTCATTCGTCGTTCTAAGTTGTGTACTTCAGTCTGTAGTTGCGAGTTGATGCATTCAAGCTCTTTAATTTTCTTCTCAGCACTAGTGACATTAGCTTTTATGTCCCTTTGTTCGTTTGAGAGAAAATCAATCGTTTCCGTAATTTCTTTTTTAAGGGTCGTTACCGCGGTATTAAGTGCTGTGTCAAATTCTGCTTTTAATTTTCGATACACGCTTTCAAAGAATGTAGTTTGAAATTCTTGAAATCTGGAGTCTAGCAAGGTCCCAAGTTGAGAAATCTGGCTGGGTGAAAAGCTGTCCGTCTGCTGCAGTTTTGGCGTTGGTGGATCTGCTATCATTGCGTCAGTTTTTGTTATATTCACGCATCGATAACATTTCACAGTGCGACTTAGCTCTTGCCGTTGCTCTCTGTATTTAGCAGAATCAACATTTAAACAGGTGTAATGAAAGGGGCCTTTACACTTGGAACAGTTTAAAAGACATCCGCGATCTATTTTCTTATTACACTCCTTACAATTCATGTTGGTCGAAATATTGATGCCTTTACAAACACTGTACGCCCTCTAGCAGAAGATAGTGACAACCTTTAGCCAGCGAAATCAACTGCAAAACCATCCATCACCACAATCTAGAGTTATTGATTTTTGCGTATTAGTTCAGAGTTAAGACCAGAGATGGCGTTGTTAGTCCAAAAAAATTTGCGTGAGTCGCGCGTTTTTACGCTTTTGACGTTTAATAAGACACGCTATTAGGTTATAATTCACTTTCTGATCACTAAAACAGTTTTAATGTTTATAGTTTTTAAGTAAAACACAAGATAATAGTTACTTGTTGCACAGAAAAACTTTACAGAGTCCATTTACGGCAAAAAGTATATGAAATTGTTTCGACAATATGGGAACACAAACTTCTAGTTTTTAAATGATTTTGTGAAGGAATATGTTAGATAACACTAGATGCACCGTACAGAAGTATAACACACAGAATTAACTAATAACTATGTCTGAAAACTGGAGAAATATATTTAAAAAGTAAGTTTTACAATAAGACGATGTTGACTAAACAAACTGTCACTTAGTTTTTTTGAAGAATCATGATCACTCACTTACACCTGTTCTTTTCACCAAACTGCTACAGTCCTCGAGGCTCCTTTAACAGCTTCAGCTTCATAGCTGTTGATAAAATACATACATACATATAATCACGCCTTTATCCCTAATGGGGTAGGCAGAGCGTAAACGACCTAAACAAAGGTCGTTCCACCAAGTCTGATAAAGTTTTGAGAGTTATTTAAAATAGATTTTAAGAGATATATTACTGTAGTGACAGGTTGTCAGTCTATCGCCAAAATTGGAATATACAGAAACCCTCTGATCCCTTAGCTGGTTTTTACAGCATGCCTAGCAGAAAATGCAGCTGGCACATTCTATGTTTTTCTCTCGCTCCCAGTCCAGCATGGAAGTAGTTTTTACAGCAATGCGTTATGCGACTTTATTGGTTATTGTTATTCCAATGATCTTCTAATGCGGAGATCGTGTGCTGTGCGAATGTTCCATCATTGCTGGTACTTTCGCTGTCATCGCGTCGTATGCGCATCGTATCCACCGTCATCGTATGCGCATAATGCGTGATATGATAATGCAAACTTCAGTAGCAATAGGGAATACTCATGATTTTTTTAAAACTATTAGTATGAATTATTGTCACCATAGATGAACGGATGTGAAGGAATTTACGCAAAATATTCATTAGTTTAAGAGTTATAATGCCTTAAAGTGGTTAGGTAAAAAGAGAGGTCCGAACTGTCATGTGACGTCATAAGACAGGAGCGCCATACTAATTCCATATAAATTGTCGTTTCGAAGAGAGAGATAGATAGTCTATCTTTATAATGGTATATCTCGGTGGCTTTTTGATCAATTTTATTTCTGTTTTCACTGTTCTTTTCATAATTTAAGATGTTTTTAGACAATAGATTCAGAAACTGAAAATATGTTATATGCACGTTCTCTATTCAATCAAGGCCTGGGTTTGAAGAAATCTTACGGTTTATGATGAAATATATATTCAATACCCGTGTGGTGCCGGGTTAGAATAGCATCACCCCATAATTTCCCGTGGGTGTCGTAAAAGCGACTAGGGGATAAATCCAGAGAATGGGCAGCAGCGTTCCCTGTGAATAGAAAACTTCTACTGCGCTCATCAACCCGCCTGCTAAGTGTGGTGAGTATGGCATATACCCCCAAGGGAGGCCCATGTCCAGCAGTGGACTGTTGTGGCTGATATTTATGATGTATTCGATACTAAAATATCGGTCAACTAACAAAATGTCAAGCCACGCTAACCATACCTAATCACACGGTAATCACAATATCTCGACCAGTTGCTAGCCACTGGACGTAGAGTAATACTTTTCAGTTACAGTTAGGAGCCTCTTGTAAGGAGCAATAGGTTCCTATTTAAGAAAAGCTTTTTAATTTTACCATAATCTACTTCTAAATTGCAATAAGATTCAGTCATTCTGCAGCGTTAATCAATGACGCGTGAGAGAAACCCCGTTTTTCCTCTCGCTCCAACCTGTCAGTTGAACTATGGCTTCATTGGACTGGAACAACTAATTTGCCATGCAATATACTGCGTATTGATTTATTATCGGAATATGGTGATTAGTGTTCAGTGATCATGATCACTCCATCCATACGATGGGTCGTTGAACGAAGGTTGCAGAAAAAGTTATAATAATCTTCTTAGCGAGTGGATGCTCGAGTCAAACAACCCGATGAGCCCTAGTGTTAGAGTTTTCAAACCGCCTAGTAGCACAGCTGTTAGGCCTCCAGCATGGTTTGAGTAACGACCGCTATCAACGATAAGGACCGACGGCTTAACGTGCCCACTTTTACTTATCGGACAATCAGGTGATTCCGCCTGCAAAGTCCTAACCAAACTGGGGAAAACCTCACAAAGTGATTAATTGACAAATATCAACTTTGTGTTCCCCCTGGGAATCGAGCTCAGGACCTCCGGGTCGTAAGCCCATGGCTCTGACCACTAGACTACGGAGGCAGTTAGTTACAGTTATAACAATACGATTTTGAAATACTCGTACCTAGTCCTAACAAAAACAGATCTATTTATTATTCCATCAAAGAATCACTTTCGCACTTACGAGTAAGTATAATTGTTTATAGATACGAATACTGTACAGAATTTGATAAAAATCGTTACATTTAACAAAATACTAATTAAAAATCGGACTTTTTTAAAATATGTTCTACATTTACATGTACAAATCGATACGTTGAACCAGTATGTAGGTATATAATGGACACTGTGTGCCCGGTTACTCAAACTAGTAATCAGTTTATTAGGGGCGTATTTATAATCAGCTCTCATGAGTGACAGCGAGTTTAAGTTCGTATCAGAAATATAATTTCAGTACAAACTGGTCTGTCAAGTCAATACTTTATATTGCCTCAACTTTGAGATCGCTTCATAACTATGAGTCTTAAAGTAACGGCAATGAATATCACACACACACTCTTTTTCATTATAATTAAATATTCTTTTCCAGTTTATGATTTGATATAGTTATCTTAACAAGCTTTAATATTTAAATACTTATGTAAGTACATGTACTAAATGTACTAAATGTTTTCTTCCATGCTGGACTGGGAGAGATAGAAAAACATAGAATGTTCCAGCTGCCCTTCCTCCCGGGCATGCTGTTGAAGTCAGCAAAAGGGACTCGAGGGTTACAGTGTATTGTAATTTAGGCGATGGGCTGACAACCTGTCACTATAGCAATACATATTACAATCTAAAATTGCCCTCAATTTTTGTCAGACGTGGCGAAAGCGCCTTTTACCAGGCGTTAAACGCTCTGCCTACCCCGTAAGGGATAAAGGCGTGATTTATGTTTATGTTTGTTTGTTAAAATACTATCCAGTCTTGACTGTAATATTGTAAACTAAATATTTTTCAGTTTTATTTTAATGGATATTTTCTACTTTACTCATCAATATTGTAATTTTTTACTGCGTCAATTTATTAGTTAAAATGATATTGGTTTTCTTCCCAAATTAACTTGTTTCATCCTCATGTCATTCATCAGAAGGTGGAAATCAAAGAATGTCATATTGTGATAACTGAAATATTCTGGGTTTTTATATATCGCACTTTTATTAGCACATGGTCCGAGGATCTGTGAAAGGAATAAATGTAATTCTGCGGTTAAACAGGATTATTAATGCACCTACTAGCTTGTAAGTCGCAATGTTTTTTTTTATTATAAGTACCTATCCTATTACCTATACCAGGATCTAGCCTATACAGGCTGTAAGGGATAGCGTCCCGAAAACTGATAGGGGTTGCTTAGTCAACGCCACTGCACAACTTCCACAGAGAAATTCTTTCAGGAAGTGAAAATAAAAAATGGCTTTACCATACAAAATGTCCACCTCGATCAGACAATTTGTATAGAAAAGCCATTCTTTTTTGACTTCCTGAAGTGGAAGTTGTATAGTGTCGTTGACTGGGCAATCAGTATCAGTTTGCGGGACGCTGTCCCTTAAACCCGGTATAGTTTCTAAATGTAACTCTCCATAAAAGGAAATATTAAAATATTTACCTCTCCAGAAGTGCACCTGAATACCCCCCTTGGTATGTTTTCGAGCGCAGGAAACGGAAGTATTACCCCGTCTACTGGCAACGCGGGGCTGTTTTTACGACACTAAAACAACAGCAAATTAACTAATAAAATACTTTTCCATATAAAATTTACACCCCGATCAGAAACTTTGTATGGAAAAGCATTATTTTTTTTATTTCCTGAAATAATCTCCTGGTGAAAGTCGTCCAGTTTTGTTGACTAAGCGTCATATCAAAGGCCGTATTTTTGAACCGCTCGAATCGAAGTTCGCAAAAGAAAGAGTGACATTCGCATGCGAAAGAGTGTCATTCGCATGCGACAGAGTGTCATTCGCATGCGATTTCCATACAATATGGCATGCGAATGTTGCTCTTTCGTATGCGAATTCGATTCGAGTGATTCAAAAATACAGCTCCAGTTTCTGGTACCTGTCCTTTATAACCGGTATAACGTAAAGATGGTATTTCATGTGCCCTTCATTAGGACAGCAGACAGATGAATAATGTTTTGTTTTTTATTAGAAATGGATTTGTTCTTGACTCTCGATACAAGGTCAGGGATGACCGCGACAGAGTCGACAATAGAGCTCGACCAGAATATGCCTATTATAGCACTAGCAGTCCCACGCACCGACGGACCACACCGGTGAGAGGGAGATGTGATGATGATGTATAGTAAGTATGATGAGTGAGAAAGTAATATCGAGATCTAATTATTATTAAGGGGTGAACTGTGGTGCGGTGGTGCCGACATAATTTTTTAATTAATTGTGTCCAAAATACAAACATTTTCATGAATATTTCAGGTTTAGCGTAAATCGCAAGTAATTCTCCATTTTATAACCCACAATATTATAATTCATAATTTTATTAGTATCTAAGCTTTATAGCACTTTATAACACAAAATTTACATGCTTAGTTTGAAATTTGATATTATTGGTTATATAATATAGAATTACTTGCCATTTCCGCTAAACGAAAAATATTCATGAAAATGTTTGTATTTTAGACACAATTAATTTATTACTATTGATGTCGCCACCTATGCTCTGTTTGAGACACCTTACCGTCATCTTACTGTAACCTTATGACATTTGATTGGATCATCATGCGCCTTGTGCGCCTTTGAGTTATCATAAGAAACTGTGTTTATTTCTTAAAATGAATACCCTGGTAAAAATATTCTTCATAGGTTGTTACTTACGTCATACATAGTGGGTTCCGAAGGGTTAAAAGTAGTACAATAGTTTCTGTTGTAGGAGTTGCTTATGCGGATCATATAGGGGATATTGAGCACTGCCCGTGCCACCTTGCAGATGCAAGCCATCGCGAGAAGCACTTTGGAGAAACTTCTGGCAATCTCACACTGGAAATTCCTCGGACATGATTTACGCTCTCAATTTTAGGTCATTACTATTATTTATTTGCTATTCTCTACAATGTATTCCCATTTTCATTTTACTTGAATTTTTATCAATAAATAAAGATTAAAAATATGACATTATTTTATTACATATATCAAAATAAACTTCTAGGAGGTTTGAGCCACAGAAGGTTTGACCTCATATTAAAAACTCTATTATTTTTCTTTATGAATCTCACGAACCTCTGTGCCGCAGATGGCGCACTGTGCGAACCATATACAACATGTATCCAACTTTATGATTGGTAAGCAATCTACTAGCACCATTATTCGCATGCGTCTGGGCCATGTTTGTACGCCAAAATATTTGCATAAATTTAATATTGTTGTTGATAATGATTTGTGTGAATGTGGGGAGGTGGAGGATCTTAATATTTTTTTCTTCTCCTGTCCCAATTACAATTGATCCTCTTTCATTAATAATTTACTGACATATAATATTCCTTTTCCTACATAAATTCATTAACTTCTAGCATCTAATGATCATTTTATTTACAAAATAATATCTTCCTTTCTTACTTTGAATAATATGCGTATATAAGTCTTTTTTTCCAACTGATCCTAATAGATTTTACAAATTACGTTAATATCTTTTGCTATGAAAACGTTTTCCAAGTTAAACCGCGTCATGACAATAAATAAAGTTCTTCATTACACAACTTCTGAATAATGGATTCTCCAAAATGTGGAAAAAAAAATAGAATCGGTACATTACAAAAAAATACCTAAAATTGATTCTACTTTAAAAATAAAAATGTATTTGTTGAAACCTCAATTTATTTCTTTCAGTTTCAGACGACGTTAATTATTAACTACAAATACATAAATGGTCTTACTACAAAACATTAAAGCCATTATTTAAAATTCATTATAATTTATATAACTGCGAATAATAGCACTTAATTTTAAGAGCGCCCTGAAAATCTCAAGAGATTTTCTGATTTTGTGTCTGACGGTGCTTTATTATATTTCTTCTAGGCACTGCACTTTTTCTGAGTCTACCAAGAACTATCTTTAAAAGTTTAGTACGAGGAGAGAAACCATTTAGTAGTTCCAAAGACTACTTCTTAAAATCTTGTCCTCTCCACGAACAAAGTTTTCTTGGTTACTATTGAAATACCTAGAAGAAGAGTATTTCTGACACTACTAGGCGCTTTTATTTTAGGTATATCTGTATAACACCTAAGTCGTATACATACACTAAGAGGCCTTCATTTTAAATGTTTTGGTACTTAGCGTCCATTAAAATAAGTCACAAATTTTTGATCCCCCATGTAAAATTAAAATAATCCCTCGGAGGATGTAACTTGTAACCTCGAATAAAATTTAATTTAATTTTTACACCTAAAATTATCTAGCCTCTATATTATTATGTTCATGTAGTAAGACCATTATATATATATTTTTTACATTTGAATATTTCCACATTTTTTTAATTAAAATTGCTGGCAAGATTTAGAAGGATATTGGTTTTCTTGTAGAACAAATTCGCCTAGTCCTACAATCTTCTAAAATGTGTTGAAAATCAAAGAAAGTCATATCGTGGTAACTAAAATACTCTGGATTCTTGTAAATGCCATATTTGTGGGCACACGGTCCAAGTGTCTGAAAAAAGTAGCCATATGTTGGTATATATGGAGTGTATCGCAAACTGATAGGGGTTGTTCAGTCAACAGAGGTATTTTTTTTCCAGGAAGTGAAATATTTAATTTGGTTTTCTATACAAATTGTTTGATCGAGGTGGTCGTTTTGTATGGGAAGTTTTTTCTTTTTCATCTCCTGAAAGAAATTCCTGGTGATAGTTGTTCAGTTTCATTGACTGAGCAACCGCTATCAGTTTGCGGGACGCTGTCCCTTACACCCGGTATAATAATGACTTTACCCAAGGAACCAAAGGAATACAAAAGATCATTTTGTACGGGATGCCCATTTTGCTATACATACATACATATAGTCACGCCTTGATCCCTAATGGGCCAGGTAGAGCGTAAACGACCTAAAAAAAAAGGTCGTTCCGCCACGTCTGTCAAAGTTTTGAGGGTTATTTAAGATAGATTTGTTGGTATATTGCTGTAGTGACTAAATTGCAATATACTGAAACCCACCGATCCCTAAGCTGATTTTTACAGCATGCCCGGGATGAAATGCAGCTGGCACATTCTATGTTAATCTCTTGCTCCCAGTCCAGCATGGAAGACATGGTTTTTTTAAATATATATTTAGCTCGCATTCCTTGGAGAGGGTTGTTCTGTTTCATAGATAGGGTCTTACCCTTAAAGTTTGGCCAGCCAGATTATTTTAGATCCAGTATTTTTTTTCCAGTTAGAATAAACATACGCATGTTACATACATACATAAATCACGCCTTTATCCCTTACGGGGTAGGCAGAGCGTTTAACGCCTCGTAAAAAGGCTTTCGCCACGTCTGACAAAAATTGAGGGCAATTTTAGATTGTAATATGTATTGCTATAGTGACAGGTTGTCAGCCCATCGCCTAAATTACAATACACTGTAACCCTCGAGTCCCTTTTGCTGACTTCAACAGCATGCCCGGGAGGAAGGGCAGCTGGAACATTCTATGTTTTTCTATCTCTCCCAGTCCAGCATGGAAGCAAGTAGTATACGCATGTTGTAGAGTAGTATTTACCTCGCCACAGGTGCACCTGAATACCCCCGTCGGTACACCAGGTAAATACTCAAAAGGTGGACACACTGAATCTTCTGGTAAATTGGGGCTGACTTTTCTATTCTGTAATTTATAAGTAAAAAGTTCATTATTAATATTACCTAATTTAATAAAGTATAAATGCCGAAGCCCAAAGGTGAAAAACAATTGGCGATGGGCCTACTCCTGAGTCCTGCCTAGCCTTTTATAGACTAGTGGTAATCAATTCTACCATCGGACATCTAGACGCACCGCAGGATACCATCCATACCTGGTTGATATTCCACCAATACGTACTAAGCGCTTCCAAAACTCTTTTATAATGCGCACGGCAAAAGTGTGGAATTCACTACCTGCGTCTGTGTTTCCGAACGCCTTCAACCCCCATCATTTCAAAGTTAGAGTGAACAGGCATCTTCTGGGTGAGATCGCAGCATCGTCGACTCCGTCTCAGTCGTTCCCGACCTAGACTGGAGTCAAGAGCAAACCCATTTTTTATAAAAAAAAATACAATTTCTACGATAGAGCTAGCTCGCCCAAAAGTTTCAAACGCCCTAGGCATTTCTACACACCGACGGAATACAGCAAGCTGTCAACAGGCATCTGACTCCTTTACGAATATGGTCGCAAGCCGGACTGCCTCTTGCAAAGACCTCACCATCACTTATATGAGATCATTCAGCCTGACTCCTCCACAGAAAATGCTTTGATGCAGTTGTCCAAAGATAGGAAGCTCACGGTTTGGGAACAAACTTCAAGAAAGTAAGATAAGATAAGATAAGAATATACTTTATTGCACAGAAAAGACACAAGAGAAAATTAAATTAAATGAAACAAATAGAAGTACAAATAGGCGGCCTTATTGCTAAGCAGCAATTTCTTCCAGGCAACCTTAGGGTACAGGAAAATAAAAAGTTGAACTAGTGGGATGGTATACATTTTAGGCAATATATTGTATAGGTAAGTAAATAAGCTACTTAGGTGTATTTATATAATTAATAACAATAAATAGTCATACATATAAATTACTTATACCTACATAGAAATACATAAATATTATAATACATATATAAATATATATAATATTAATGAAAGAAAATGTTACAACCAAATTATACCGGGAAATACGCAAGTGCAAGCGGTTATGGTAGAGAAAGATAGTGAGCTATAAGGTGTTTTTCAAAAGAATCTAATGAAGAAGCTTGTCTTACAGAGGCAGGCAATAGATTCCAAAGCCTTACTGCACGAACTGTAAACGAATTAGAGTAAAAATTGGTAGAATGAGATGGGATAGTAAGAGAAAGTACCTCTGCACAACCATATATTTTTTTATCATGAATAAGTATCCAATCTCGCGGGAGGGGGAGCGGCACCGGGGGGGTTATACTCACTTCATACATAGTGGGACTTGGGGGATCGGGCTCCTTCTTTGAGTATCCGCAGGTTTTATTGAAAAACGTGGTGGGCAAGTTCACCATCACCCGCGCTACTTTGAAAATTGACTCCACCGTCGCCATGAGCGCATAAACCTTTACGCATGATCTCAAAAACCGATACCTATTAAAACTATTGAGCTGGTGGCAACTTATTTTTTTGTATAATTTTTATAGTTTTTTTATTCATTTAATTGTTTTTATTGTTTCCTTAATCCTAAAATATGCTAAATATTACGACAACCATGGTGAAATCCATGACATATTTATGAAATATTTTTTTAGGGTTCCGTATCCAAAGAGTAAAAAACGGGACCCTATTACTAAGAATTCACTGTCCGTCTGTCACCAGGCTATCTCAAGAACCGTGACAGCTGGACAGTTGAAATTTTCGCAGATGATGTATTCTCGTTATAGCGGCAATAGCTATAAGAACAAATACTAAAAATAGAATAATATAAATATTTAAGGGTGGCTCTCATACAACAATTGTGATTTTCTTAAAGAGACACCAGGCTGTATCTTATAAATCGTTATAGTGTACGTAGTATTATAGTTACTCTGTGGTTATAGCTAGAGAGTTGAAATTTTCGCAGATCATGTATTTCTGTTACCGCTATAACAACAAATACTAAAAACAGAATAAAATAAATATTTAAGGCGGCTCCCATACAAGAAACGCGATTTTTTGTCTGTCACCACATCACCAGGCTGTATGTAATGAACCGTGATAGCTCGACAGTTGTAAATTTAATGATTATATTTCTGATGCTGCTATAACAATAATAATAAAAGCCTTTATTTAAAATAAATATAATAATATAATACATTGTGTGATCTATAAAACAATTAAAATATATTTTTTAAAAGAAAATACATGCCATCCATCAGTTACAATAATAAAATACAATCATGCTTCGTAATTAAAGATTAGTAAAATAATAATTTCATTTAAAACTTAAAACAACCATTAGTAATTACATTACATTAAAAATATTACACGCAATCAATTAAGACTTATATATATATATATATATATATATATATATATATATATATATATATATATTTTTGTTTAATCTAAGGCCTCCTTTTTATGAAAAAAAGGGGGTGGTATTACTCCCAGAGTTACCAGCCTTTCCTGGGAGGTATATAATTTAGATAGAAAACAATAAATACGAAATAAGAATTAAATAAATATTTAAGGGGGGGCTTCTATACAATAAACGTGTTTTTTTTTCTTGCTCGATATTAAAAACGGCAACAGGAGGCAATAAACGTGATTTCCTTGCCGCTTCGTGCTTGATATTAAAAACGACAACATAAAATAAATATTTATTGGGGGCTCCCATACAAAAACGTGTTTTTTTGCCGGTTTTTTGCTTGATTACCTGGATAAAAGGATATTAATAACAGTAAATGGTAACAAAAGGTCAAAACATAGTGTTTAATAAGTAATATTGTATAGATAATGGTACGGAACCCTTCGTGCGCGAGTCTGACTTGCACATTGTAGGTTTTTTATGAATGATATGTGTTTATCTTATCTATGACTATGTTTGTCTGTCTATGCATGTGTCTATGACATTTCATTGGCCATTGTATTGGAATGTGAACGGCTCTACACTTCGACCATGCTTTAAATGATCGTGGCAAACTATGGAACTAACGCTGCCTATTGAGATTTGATAGTGCTCCCTGGAGTGTCCCCATTCTTCGATATAGGCGTCGTACTGAACACACAAGCTACTAGAATCTGTCCAATGCATGATCCCATAGTGGTCCAATATCAAATCGAAGAGCGCTTTTCAAACATGCCTATATCATTATCTCATGCAAAATTAAATTCCCCTTTTCATGAACATCCTTGTCTATGTAAAAATTGACGTTTGTTCCCAGTAGTTCCTCTCCTAGTGGGTCCTATATGGGTCAACTATGCAAGATGTTAAGGATATACTATATATAGGGTGTATGAGGAAACTGTGTATGGTGTACGGAACAACTATAGAGGATGTATGTATGTTGTTAAACTTGGAATCGCCTCTTCAAATCTAAATTATAGGTCTTGACGTACGCTGTACAGTAAAACCTAAATCAGCACCTATTAAATTCCGTCACCTTGATATTGTCATTCACGTCATTAATTATAATTTCTTGTGTCAACTTAATCGTATTTTTATTATTAAATATTATGTTATTTTATTGGCGACGACGATATAAAAAAACATCAACTCGTCTCACTCACTCAATCGTCAACATCAACACAAACCCTCCTCAACAATTTTAAATGCGAAACTTTCAATAAAGAAACAACAAGCATAGAAAATTACCTTGACTACTTATCCAGAATAGGTCATATCGAGATGAAGTCATATTAAGAAATGGTCACTGACCGCCTAAAGGTTTGAAACAAAGTGCGATATAAGGGGAGACGAATACAAAAACGCAAAGAGGGAACTCCCTAATATGTATAAGCCCGGAAACATTCCATGAACTCAAAGTGCACTAACACCTAACTTTAACGATGCCTCATATGAAGACCAATTTGCAATACACCCTCGAATCCCTTATAGCTGGCTTATACAGCACTCTATCACTCTCAGTCCAGCATGGAAGCAAGATATAAGGCATTAATAGAATTTTGGAACGCCATGCCACAAGAAAACCGGATGAACCGATGGAACAGTTCGCAAACATACTGAAAGAACTCAGCAAAGAGTCAAGTACTAAAACGACAACTGCCCGACCGTTTCTAGAGATCTAGAGATAGATCTAAAACAGAGATGGCCTGACCTACAAGACCCAAATGAAACGGGAAAAATAGTAGAAGTTTCATTCTCACAATTCTTACCATTGCGAAATCCCGCAAACTAGCCGAAAACGACAGCTAACCATTTCCAGCCAATTCAATCAAAATAATTTAAAAATAAGATAACACTACACCGACTGAACGAAGAAACTTCAGCAACTCACCGAGAAAACTGAAACTCACATAATGCCGCCGATGCTTTAGCCACAACTGGCACAGGTCAATGAGTGCAAAGCCCGATAACACACATGCAACGAATGTGGAACTAAGGGTCACTACGAAAGCTGCTGCATTCAAACTTGTAGAGAATACCTAGACACCCGTAAGCTCCCCCACGCAAACAGCGCAACTCGGAATCAGGAAGCAATACTGAAATAGACTCCTATGATGACCCAATCTACAAAATACGCACAACAAGGCGCAAAAAAAAATTACGTACATATCAACGGACGAAAAATAACAATGGATTGGAACTCCGGCTCCGTCTACTCCATAATAAGCACAACATTCAGGAAGCAAATCGCACACTAACAAAAGGATCAAAACTCCCGAGTTAATAGGCATAGCAAGGCCTGACCTAGGGCAGAATTTCACATTAGCAGAATGTTGATTTGTGTACCTATTGGTGTCGTGTAAATTGTGCAATTGTGTTTATACCTATCTGTAAATTGCTAACAAATTAATTAAAATCCCAATTTAACAAACAAACATATTTTATTCATTTATATTAGTGGGGTTTAACACTTTTTCTTACTTTCTTGAAAACCAGTGAGGAATCTTGTCATTCAGCAGAGCTTCATAACCAACACGGGCATGTCTGCTGAGGCCCCACCGCTCCGGGCTGCTCCGCCATCACTCGGCGCACAGCAACCTGTGCAACATTTAGGCATCATACATTGTATCGCTTCACGCGGTGTAGCACCATAGCCCATGGCTTTAGTCTGGCCGCCATAGCTTGGTTGATACTGACGTTTTGCTGCGACTACATCTACCAGTCGCTGCGGACCAGATTTCTCCATAACACATGGCCCTGATCCGTGGATCCAAGGGTTACGACCCGGCTGAATACCCGCAGGAGTTTCAAAACAGTCTGCTTTGCAGGGCATATCCCACACACACGGGGGTGGTGGCTGCCAATGCACGCATCCTGGTCTCGTGCATGGTTCGCTTTTTCTTAGAGGTGGTGCCCTATTCTGGGGGGCACGGGCAAATCCAGTGGTTCCCGCACAATTTTGTTTGCCAAAATATTCAAGAACATTTTTAGTCATCTGTTCATCAAACACCACCATAGTTTTTGCGTCCGAAGGTCTACCAGCAGCAGCAGCGGCGCGTGGGTATCCGCAACCATCACTTTGTTTTTGCTGTGGTGGCCTAGAACAGGGACATCTCTGGGTTTCCGGTGGAGGTTGAGGCTTATGAACACAGGCGCCGCCACTAAACTTCCCGACCATCATGCAATTAGTAGGAGCAGGCGGCCGACACCCAGATGAGCCATGAGCAGGAGTATTATGCGATGGTACATTATGGTTTTGGCAACACCCAGATTTTTGCGGCGGTGGTGGACTAGGGCGACAGCATGGTGCAATAAATTGGTTAGTAGGGTTACAATTATTTGTAGATGCGCTAGGGCGACCACAACCAGTATTATGAGCAGCAGCATTATTAGAGCGACAACAACCAAGCTTTGGCGGAGGAGGTAGAAGACCAGGTGGACACTTACAACACTTTCCAGACTTGTCGGCGGACGCGTCAGGAGCGATTCCCTTGAGCTCGCAGACGATAAATCTCTTGCCTCCGGATCCAGAAGACCCAGAAGGCCCGGCGCCGTGTTGGCCATGACCACCACCGTACTGCTGCGCATAGTGCCGCTCTAGTGCCGCGGGGTCGGCCAGGCCGCGCGCTCGCGCCAGTTGGCTCGGCGCGCACACGGGGTCAGGCAGCGTGAGGCAAGACGGCTCGCCGCCGCACCCCGTCCGGCGGCAGTCGTGTTGCAGGCCATTGCGTTTGATGCAGTGGCAACTGTAATACATAATGCCGCCTCGTAGCTCGCGGCTTTTTATCCTCCTCAGCTGAATTTCATGTTCTCCCTTTTTTTGCGCGCCGCCCTCCTCGGCTCTTTGACCCCCGTTGGAGGATCTGGCATTCTGTGTAAGAAAATATATTCAATTAGTTTCACCCGATAGGATTTTGCACTGTCCGCCGTGTAATATGGAATGATTACCGAGAGCCAAAGCGGCTAGCGTGTGACAGCGCTACCACTGCGAGAGCAGGTCGAAGTCACTGAAGCGCGTAACGTAGGTCTTGCCGGGAGGCGGCCGGCGCACGCACGGCGGACAGCGCGGCGGGCACGGCCTACAGCAGCCGCAGCCCGAGCGGCACAGGTACCGCACTGAGCCCTGCTGGAAGTACTGGTGGTCTTGCAACCCGTTCCGCTTGAACGCTGACCGAGGGAGGCAGCAGAGCTACGACACATACGAAATCTTTTAAATTGTTGTCCCAGTATGGAAAGACTACTTTTAATTTATATATAGGTTAAAATTATAAATAACTAACCGGGGGACCGCAGTCTTCATATTTATAACAAACCATAGGGCCACATGGTGAGCACCTGAAAGGAAAAAACATCTCAATAATCCTAGAATCCATTTTTTTCTTCAATATCTAGGCCGTTAGCCGTGTCAGAGTCATTTCCTCGACGCAGCCGGACCTTCGTAACCAAATCATAACAGAGACCAACAAAACTCCTACACCACCCCGAAAAGGGGCTCGTAAGTAAGCTAGAAACAGAGATGGTGAAATACTTACATTTTGAGTTTATTTATAGAGATCCAGACACCGAAGAACTAACTAGAGGAGGGAAGCGGATTTTTATAATTTTAGTAAAAAACTTTCATCAAAATCTACATAAATTGGTGATAAAATTTATTCTGATAAAACAAATAATTTAGAATTTTGAGATTTTTCTATAAAATTTCAATTTTTTTAAAGATTTACATCTGAACTAGACGACGCGTAAATATCATCTGTGTCAAATATATTCTTCTTTTGATGTCTCGATTTTTTGGTTACCAATTTGAACAAAATTCTCCAGCCAGTACATTGTAAAGATGGTAATCATTCTTTAAAACGTTTCCGATTACCGATTTTTGGCCACGACTATTGGTTTTACTATGTTTTTCGCATTTTGCAGATGAATGTGAGTGGTTCGGCGTGCGGGTTGAGGGCGTGCTTGACGCAGGCCTGGCGCGAGGGTTCGCAGACGGGCGCCGGCAGCACGCTGCAGAGAGGCGAGGTCTGGCAGCCGCTGCGCCGGCAGTCGTACTGCAGCCCGTTGCGCCGCAAGCAGTAGCAATCCGTGTATAGGATACCACCGCGGAGCTCGCGGCTCCTCACTGCGTGGATGGGCGTCACGGCGCAGCAGTTCACCATACTGGAGAAGTCCTGAAAGCCGTACATTAATATACCAGGTGTCCTTACCCCCATTATACCAGGTGTAAGGGACAGCGTCCCGTAAACTGATAGGTGTTGCTCAGTCAACGACACTGAACAACGTTCAGCAGGATTTTTTTTCAGGAAGTGAAAATAAAAATGGCTTTTCCATACATTATGTTCACCTCGATCAGACAACTTGTATGGAAAAGCCTTTTTTTTTCACTTTGAGAAAAAAAAACCTGCTGATCGTTGTTCAGTGTCGTTGACTGAGCAACCCTTATCAGTTTTCGGGACGCTGTCCCTTACACATGGTAGACTCATCGAACACTAAGCAGTAGTAAGACAACATACCTATACGATAATAAAAATATAAAAACACAGTAATAACACTCAAACTTACTTTCCACTTGTTAATTTTGTAAATTTGTAAAAATAATTGGCTTCAGGTACTGAAGATTTTGAACCCAAAGTTTACTGTAGCATGTTTCAGATTTAAATGTGAAAAACTGCCAGCAGCAATCTCGATGGCTATGGCTTATCAGTTCTTTTTATAAATCTAAATTTGATTTTAATACGAACTAAATCTATTCACACTATTGCATGGATCCAACTAATATTACAAAGGTTACAGTTTATTACCAGGTGTAGGGGCAACGTAAAAAATGGCTTTATATTATTTTGATTGGCTTTAAATTAAATTGGCTTTTCTAAAAATGACAAAATAAGACTTTTCCATACAAAATGTTTACCTCATTCAGACTACTTGTACGGAAAAGAAATTTCACTTCCTATAAAAATGATATTTGTTCAGTGTCGTTGACTAAGCAACCCGTATCAGTTTACGGGATGCTGTCCCTTACACCTGGTCTTCTTCTTCTGTCGAGTGGGTATCAAATCTATCGACCCGATGAACCCTGGTGTCAGAGTTTTTAAACCGCCTAGTAGCACAACTATCAGGCCTCTAACATGGTCTCAAACCATGGTTTGAGACCATGTTAGAGGCCTGATAGTTGTGCTACTAGGCGGTTACGACTACTATCAAAGACAGCGACCGGAACCGACGGCTTCACGTGCCCTTCAAAGCACGAAATCTTTTTTCTTTTTCGGACAATCAGGTGATACAGCCTGCAATGTCCTAACCAAACTGGGGAAAAATCCACATTTACACCTGGTATAATGTGGGTATGAATGGACTTTTGATAGACCTTCAGGCTAAGGAAAGGATATAGATAAAATTTGGTATACAGAGAGAGAGACAGAGAGCGGGAGAGAGAGATTTAGTAAGAACTGTATTTATTTATGCTAATAACAATAATTTACTATAACATGCCTAAATACCTTTATGGAGGATTTGAGCGTACTTCATACCGAGTTTAAGGGACCGCGCCCAGCAAACTGATAGGGGTTGCTCAGTCAATGGAACTGAACAACTATTACCAGGAATTTCTGCCGATAGTTGTTCAGTTCCGTTGACTGAGCAACACCTATCAGTTTACGGGACGTTGTCCCTTACACTCCGTATTTACTACAGGAATCATAAGGAGTAACGCGACCAAAGCGAAGTTCTACCTATATAAATATTGCTTCCACATCCACGGGCCTACTGAAATATTACTAAACTTTTTTACCAAAGAAAAATGTTAATTCCATGCTGGCCTAGGAGTGAAAGAAAAACATAAAATGTGACAACTGCATTATCCTCTCGAGCATGCCGTAAAAACCAGCTAAGGGATCCAAGGGTTTCAGTATTTTGTAATTTAGGCGATGGGCTGACAACCTGGCAAGCAATATACGTACAAATCTGTCTTAAATAACCCTCAAAACTTTGTCAGACGTGGCGGAATGACCTATATTTAGGTCGTTTACACTCTGCCTACCTCATTAGGAATAAAGGCGTGATTATGTGTACGTATGGAAAATGTTACTCCAAGTAAAAGATTGTTGTTAATTATAAAATGCTAAAACAAAATAAAATACTGAGACCTAGACAGTAGCAAGGAAATAATAAACAATACCATGACACTGATTTAAGAAATAATAGATACTTACAGCGCTCACATTGAGAGTAAAATGTGTGTTAATTTCAGCTTGATTTAGATTTTTTGATTCGTTTGATATTTGTTTTAATTCAGCAGCTAAATAAAGCACAGTGTTTTAAAATAGCCTTCGGAGGTAAACCTTCAACGAAATTAATTTTTGTTAAACCTCCGCCTTGGACATTACTCCCTTCAGCATCACCACATGTATATCCTTGTGTGCTATGATACACAGAATTCAACCCTCCTTCATCATACGCTACCAGAAACATAGACTGAGGTGAATCTAGCGTATAAGCAGTAAAGAAATGAAGACCTTTTTGGGCTTCGTTCTTATCACAACAACATGCTTTTTCCATTTTTGCACGTTTCTTTTTCACATCTGGAACTGGACGGACCAATTTGCTGAAATACCTATTGGTTTTCCCTGAAGTTGTACCAGAATGGGAGTTTTCTTGTGGTGAAATTTCTTTAAGTGTGGTTTCTTTTAGTACAGTTTCGTTTGATATGGTTGTTTGTACTTTGGTTTCTTTTGGAAATAGTCCGGATAGAGGTATTATACAACATTTATCTTCTAACTCCACTTTTATACAACTGGTTTTTAACACATGTTCGCAGTTTTGGCAAAAAGGATTATCATGATCACCGCGAATGAATTTACGAGATTTATTCATTGCGGTCACGGAAAACTAAAATTTTTGACATTTATTTCTTACTTGAGACTGGAAAATGGTTATGGGTTTAATTGCTGATCGTAAGCGTGGCTATCTAGATTTTTTTCTTTTTAATACTTTATTATTTTAGAATATTATTTTTTATGTTCTTTTAACTGCACAGTTTCATAACATAACATGATTAGTAGATAAAAATCTACTAATCATGTTTTCAATGCTTGCCGTAGTTGTTGTCTAATTTATATATATATTATTTTATATACTACTAGTAATTTTATAAAACAAACCTAAACGTCGTCGCGTATTTGAAAAGTCGTGCTCGATTTTTTAATATAAAATCTCTGTAATACTTTTTATATTTTAAGGCAATGTATACCTCAGTTTACTAAGCACTGGCCACTAAGAAAAAGAAAATTCTGTTCAAAAATCACAATGTTCTAAATGAGTCAATATGTAGGAGTACTTGGCAACGTAAAGTCAGTACATAAAAATCTCTCGCGTCAAATTCATCAAAAATTTGCAAAAAAATCATAATTTTGGAAAATATTTCCACTAGCTATTAGCTATTTAGATAAGTACTCATCCAATCAAATAATCCAAGATGTAAGTATAGCTAAGTAGTCTCCCTAGCCTTATCCCGTATCTCTCGGGGCGGCTACCGAATCAAGGTGATTGAACGAGGGTTACTAGTTTTTACACGATGACTGCCGTCTGACCTCTCAACCCAGAAGGGAAACCAGACCCAGTCCTAGATTAGGTAGTTTTCAAGCCGTCAATGCTTGGCACTGGCCTACGACATCGACTTGACGTCTATGAATTCACTGCATTGTGATATTGTGGCATATATATAATTTCGTGACTCGCTTGTGACTGTTTGTAGGATCTATTTGGAAATAAATTATTTGGCTTTGACGACACTATAAATATTTATTTGCAGGTGTTGCGGCGGTTGTGGTTGCTGTGGTGGATGCTGCGGATGTGGCTGTCCCTGCATAACGATATACACGTGCTGCACCAAGATTTGCTGATCATTCCTTCACTTCGTCGAGCGCCGCGGCGACATACAGCCATGGGGTCTGTGGCTGTGCGCGCGCGCTTTGTGCGCTGTGTTCATAGTCGAGTGTTGTGGAAATAAACCTAAAATAAGCGTACATGGTCTTTTAATGTAGTGTAGAGCGTACATGGTGTCTTTTAATGTAGTGTCGACTTTCACGCCGGCGTCATCGATTCTGACGCTGACATACTCCTCTCCGTCATCGACTCACGCCGACACACTCCTCTCGCGTCATCGACTCACGCCGACACACTCCTCTCGCGTCATCGACTCGCGCCGACACACTCCTCTCGCGTCATCGACTCGCGCCGACACACTCCTCTCGCGTCATCGACTCGCGCCGACACACTCCTCTCGCGTCATCGACTCGCGCCGACACACTCCTCTCGCGTCATCGACTCGCGCCGACACACTCCTCTCGCGTCATCGACTCGCGCCGACACACTCCTCTCGCGTCATCGACTCGCGCCGACACACTCCTCTCGCGTCATCGACTCGCGCCGACACACTCCTCTCGCGTCATCGACTCGCGCCGACACACTCCTCTCGCGTCATCGACTCGCGCCGACACTCTCCTCTCGCGTCATCGACTCGCGCCGACACTCTCCTCTCGCGTCATCGACTCGCGCCGACACTCTCCTCTCGCGTCATCGACTCGCGCCGACACTCTCCTCTCGCGTCATCGACTCGCCCCGACACTCTCCTCTCGCGTCATCGACTCGCGCCGACACACTCTTCTCGCGTCATCGACTCGCGCCGACACACTCCTCTCGCGTCATCGACTCGCGCCGACACACTCCTCTCGCGTCATCGACTCGCGCCGACACACTCCTCTCGCGTCATCGACTCGCGCCGACACACTCCTCTCGCGTCATCGACTCGCGCCGACACACTCCTCTCGCGTCATCGACTCGCGCCGACACACTCCTCTCGCGTCATCGACTCGCGCCGACACACTCCTCTCGCGTCATCGACTCGCGCCGACACACTCCTCTCGCGTCATCGACTCGCGCCGACACACTCCTCTCGCGTCATCGACTCGCGCCGACACACTCCTCTCGCGTCATCGACTCGCGCCGACACACTTCTCTCGCGTCATCGACTCGCGCCGACACACTCCTCTCGCGTCATCGACTCGCGCCGACACACTCCTCTCGCGTCATCGACTCGCGCCGACACACTCCTCTCGCGTCATCGACTCTCACGACGACACACTCCTCTCGCGTCATCGACTCTCACGCCGACACACTCCTCTCGCGTCATCGACACACTCCTCTCGCGTCATCGACTCTCACGCCGACACACTCCTCTCGCGTCATCGACTCTCACGCCGACACACTCCTCTCGCGTCATCGACTCTCACGCCGACACACTCCTCTCGCGTCATCGACTCTCCCGCCGACACTCCTCTCGCGTCATCGACTCTCCCGCCGACACACTGCTCTCGCGTCATCGACTCTCACGCCGACACACTGCTCTCGCGTCATCGACTCTCACGCCGACACACTCCTCTCGCGTCATCGACTCTCACGCCGACACACTCCTCTCGCGTCATCGACTCTCACGCCGACACACTCCTCTCGCGTCATCGACTCTCACGCCGACACACTCCTCTCGCGTCATCGACTCTCACGCCGACACACTCCTCTCACGACGACACACTCCTCTCGCGTCATCGACTCTCACGCCGACACACTCCTCTCGCGTCATCGACTCTCACGCCGACACTCCTCTCGCGTCATCGACTCTCACGCCGACACACTCCTCTCGCGTCATCGACTTTTACGCTCATGACTTTTACGCTATCATCGACTTTTACGCCGACACTCCTCTCGCGTCATCGACTCTCCCGCCGACACACTCCTCTCGCGTCATCGACTCTCCCGCCGACACACTGCTCTCGCGTCATCGACTCTCACGCTGACACACTGCTCTCGCGTCATCGACTCTCACGCCGACACTCCTCTCGCGTCATCGACTCTCACGCCGACACTCCTCTCGCGTCATCGACTCTCACGCCAACACACTCCTCTCACGACGACACACTCCTCTCGCGTCATCGACTCTCACGCCGACACACTCCTCTCGCGTCATCGACTCTCACGCCGACACTCCTCTCGCGTCATCGACTCTCACGCCGACTCACGCTGACACACTCCTCCCGCCTCATCGACTTTTACGCTCATCGACTTTTACGCTATCATCGACTTTTACGCCGACACTCCTCTCGCGTCATCGACACTCCTCTCGCGTCATTGACACTCCTCTTGCTTTGACTCTCCTCTCGCGTCATCGACTCTCCTCTCGCTTCATCGACTCTCCTCTCGCGGCATCGACTCACGCCGACACACTCCTCTCGCGGCATCGACTCACGCCAACACACTCCTCTCGCGGCATCGACTCACGCCAACACACTCCTCTCGCGGCATCGACTCACGCCGACACACTCCTCTCGCGTCATCGACTCTCACGCGGACACACTCCTCTCGCGTCATCGACTCTCACGCCGACACACTCCTCTCGCGTCATCGACTCTCACGACGACACACTCCTCTCGCGTCATCGACTCTCACGACGACACACTCCTCTCGCGTCATCGACTCTCACGACGACACACTCCTCTCGCGTCATCGACTCTCACGACGACACACTCCTCTCGCGTCATCGACTCTCACGCCGACATACTCCTCTCGCGTCATTGACACACTCCTCTCGCGTCATCGACTCTCATGCCAACACTCCTCTCGCGTCATCGACTCTCACGCCGACACACTCCTCTCGCGTCATCGACTCTCACGCCGACACACTCCTCTCGCGTCATCGACTCTCACGCTGACACACGCCTCTCGCGTCATCGACTCTCACGCCGACACTCCTCTCGCGTCATCGACTCTCACGCCGACACACTTCTCTCGCGTCATCGACTCTCACGCCGACACACTCCTCTTGCGTCATCGACTCTCACGCCGACACACTCCTCTCGCGTCATCGACTCTCACGCCGACACACTCCTCTTGCGTCATCGACTCTCACGCCGACACACTCCTCTCGCGTCATCGACTCTCACGACGACACACTCCTCTCGCGTCATCGACTCTCACGACGACACACTCCTCTCGCGTCATCGACTCACACGACGAGACACTCCTCTCGCGTCATCGACTCTCACGCCGACACACTCCTCTCGCGTCATCGACACACTCCTCTCGCGTCATCGACTCTCACGCCAACACACTCCTCTCGCGTCATCGACTCTCACGCCGACACACTCCTCTCCCGTCATCGACTCTCACGCCGACACACTCCTCTCGCGTCATCGACTCTCACGCCGACACACGCCTCTCGCGTCATCGACTCTCACGCCGACACTCCTCTCGCGTCATCGACTCTCACGCCGACACACTTCTCTCGCGTCATCGACTCTCACGCCGACACACTCCTCTTGCGTCATCGACTCTCACGCCAACACACTCCTCTCGCGTCATCGACTCTCACGCCGACACACTCCTCTCGCGTCATCGACTCTCACGCCGACACACTCCTCTCGCGTCATCGACTCTCACGCCGACACACTCCTCTCGCGTCATCGACTCTCACGACGACACACTCCTCTCGCGTCATCGACTCTCTCGCCGACACACTCCACTCGTGTCATCGACTCTCTCGCCGACACACTCCTCTCGCGTCATCGACTCTCACGCCGACACACTCCTTTCGCGTCATCGACTCTCACGCCGACACACTCCTCTCGTGTCATCGATTCTCACGCCGACACTCCTCTCGCGTCATCGACTCTCCCGCCGACACACTGCTCTCGCGTCATCGACTCTCACGCCGACACACTGCTCTCGCGTCATCGACTCTCACGCCGACACTCCTCTCGCGTCATCGACTCTCACGCCGACACTCCTCTCGCGTCATCGACTCTCATGCCGACACACTCCTCTCGCGTCATCGACTCTCACGCCGACACACTCCTCTCGCGTCATCGACTCTCACACCGACACACTCCTCTCGCGTCATCGACTCTCACGACGACACACTCCTCTCGCGTCATCGACTCTCACGCCGACACACTCCTCTCGCGTCATCGACTCTCACGCCGACACTCCTCTCGCGTCATCGACTCTCACGCCGACACACTCCTCTCGCCTCATCGACTTTTACGCTCATCGACTTTTACGCTATCATCGACTTTTACGCCGACACTCCTCTCGCGTCATCGACACTCCTCTCGCGTCATTGACACTCCTCTCGCGTCATTGACACTCCTCTCGCGTCATCGACTCTCCTCTCGCTTCATCGACTCTCCTCTCGCGGCATCGACTCACGCCGACACACTCCTCTCGCGGCATCGACTCACGCCAACACACTCCTCTCGCGGCATCGACTCACGCCAACACACTCCTCTCGCGGCATCGACTCACGCCGACACACTCCTCTCGCGTCATACTCTCACGCCGACACTCCTCTCACGTCATCGACTCTCACGCCGACACACTTCTCTCGCGTCATAGACTCTCACGCCGACACACTCCTCTCGCGTCATCGACTCTCACGCCGACACACTCCTCTCGCGTCATCGACTCTCACGCCGACACACTCCTCTCGCGTCATCGACTCCTAATGTTACAAATTAAGTGGTATTTATAAGGAATTAGCTAAACATTTAATAATTCGTTAATATTTCAAAAGCTACGTTCACCCTGAGCCTTTCAACAATTAAAAAAAAAATTATGTTTCGGAAGGACCCCGAGTAACAAAAGGTCTCATTTTGAATTCTTCTTCATCCATTATAAAATAAAAAGAAATTACTGAACTTCAAAAGTAACTCAATTTATAAACACTGCACAATCGAGTAAGCAGGTAACTGCATTCAATAATTACAGATCAACACATTACAATTTTACTTTACTACCCACTTTATCTGCTAGCTACTCACATTTTTTTAGTTAAGTTTTCTATTAAAGGAAAGGCAAAGGGAACTCATCTACACAGCCAGGTCTGACGTAAATTCCATTTAATTGGAGTACGGAGTAAACTGACAGTTCGCTAGTAATAAAGGGTTACCATCTTTACACAACTAGTGATTGCAGTCGATGAAAATATTATCGACTTATCGATAGAAATATAATTTTATATTGTTATATGTCCCAGCCTGTATATGTGAATTTACAAATTAAGAAAGGAAGGCAAACATGGGGACTTTGTAATTCGAGAACATTTATTCAAAAATCAAGACAAAACCGGAGAGTCCGCTATAAACTTTTTGATAAGCAGTACTTAAGTATGCTGAAAAAAAATCAAAAAAAGAAAATTTCCCTTGCTACATTTATGAAGAAAATATTTTTTTTACAGCTATAAACAGATTTAGATTTTATTGTTTATATGCACAAGAAGGGTCACCAATTTATGGGAAAGATATCATCATTTTCGATTCGGACGGTAATGTCCCTTTCGCAAAATGTCCCGCTTCTAAAAACAAGACCTTTTCGCGAAATGTCCCGTTCGCGAAATGTCCCGTTCGCGAAATGTCCCGTTCGCGAAATGTCCCGTTCGCGAAATGTCCCGTTCGCAAAATGTCCCGTTCGCGAAATGTCCCTTACACGAAATCAAACCCTCATATGGGTCAACTGGCCCCACATCTAACTTAGCCCGTGGGCTGAGTAGATCTGGAAGCTATAAAGTGTTAGGCAAATCCCGCGGGCTGAATGGGTTATGAATCAATTTACCCGAGGCAATCAACCCGTGTGCTGTATACCTATTAGCTCGTTTCCTACAATAAAAACCATATAATATGGACAAAATGTTTTATTAATTTTTCTGTAATCTTACCAACTTGCCTAATTAGATTATAAAAAAAAATAACTTAAACATACATTTATTCTTAAACTAAAAAGAACTAAAACATACTTTTGCACTAAAACATTAATTGTTAAACTAGGAGGGATATTTCCTTTCCATAAAAGTTATCAATATCCTGATGAGAGTCGAATGAATGTTACTCTTGTTATAAATTGTTTTACGGATATTTTTCCGCTTTCTAATTTGTTAAGAGCTTTTATATATTTCTTGTTGAATATTTGGTTGCGCTTCCTTTTATTTTTTTTCAATTTGCCAAACAAAAAATGGTTAATATTCAGGTCTTGGTGCTTTGCTTCTTTTTTAATTTTATGAATAAAAGAGAAAAGCGTTGGTCTTTTTTCGATACGAGTGTTTAAACGATGATTCCAACCTTCTACGACATTTGTGGTTCTGTGAGCTTCGTGGGCACAGCTTAATATTGATGGAGATAGATTTGGATACCAAGTCTTTTGATAATATTCAAGAAATTTGGTGACCTCATATGTTTTTGGAGCATCTTTGTGTATAATTTCCCATCCTTGGGCAATAGATTGTGGTGGTAACAATGCTAGGATAGCACATCGTCTTACAACTTTTCGACCACTGGCTCTGTAGGAAGTATTGAATTCTTTTGCCTTTTTCCATATCGCTTTGTGGTAGTGAAAGAAACAGCCGCTTAATTTTCCCTGAGGATATATTTTCAAATATGCATTCATAGCGGCTTTTTCATAATCACATTTGAATGAATGCATTGTTATACCCAATCTATTTTTGATGATTTCAAATAGCCTTGTATACGTGATCTCACTCTTATCGGGTAATAGAGCATATATTACCGGAATAATGTTGGTAGACTCAGAGTTCGAATATAAGTCTAAATGAATCGAATAAACCTGAAAACAAGGACGTGGAGCAGATTTAAATGTGCCATCTCCATAATATGAGCCATTTTTCAATGTATGCATAATTTTTCTGGCACTATTACTTGCAAAAACTAAAATTTTATCATCATCGCCGTCTTCAGCTATCAAAAAATGTTCCCCTAAACCATTTGGAACGTACACTTCCGATAACTTATTAAATACCAAGCGTTCTGAATTTAAATATTTTTTCCTTGCTCTGTATAGAGAGTCTTTTTTCGACAAGAAGTCAGGTATTCGGTCAGTATGCTCACGATATTTTTTAGATACGCCTGCCATACTTTCTTCATATATCTTCATTATTGGACCAAAATCTTCACATACTTTTTTTTTAATTTTGTCGATAGTTTGGAATACATGATTTCCAATTAAATCAGGCTCACAAGTATGATTCGTCCGGCGTATTATATTTTCCTTCTTTTTATCAATAGTGATAGATGCAGTACATATGTCTCTCTTGGTACATTTCCACTGAGTGGATTCATCTTTATTAATCCGATTTTTAGTGTAGCGAAAACCATCAATCATGATGGTTTCTTTTCCTTTTTGAGATGTGGCAAATTCCATAATTATCGCAGATTCGTTAATTTCTCACAAATAAGTATTTTCTAATAGCAGGGTTTACTATGAGAATGGGGAATGTGACTCATTGACAATATAAAGTGTCATTGAAACGTGAAGGATAATGTTATTGTTATTTATAGCCAGTATTAATCTAAGCAAAGAGGATCCATGTGATTCGTTTGGTTTCCAAGTGGGATTGTAATTAGGCTATATACAGATTCAGTCAGAGTAGAAATTATATATTTGGTAGTAAAACTGCCGAGAAGGTGGTGACCTGAAGGGTTTTGACCTTCAGGTCCGGAAAGTTCAATTTTCATTTCGATAACGGGCCGTTTTAATAACGGGCCATTTCGATAACGGGCCTTTTTCATAACGGGCCGTTTTCATAACGGGCCGTTTTGCTAACGGGCCGTTTTGCTAACGGGCCGTTTTGATAACGGGCCATTTCGATAACGGGCCGTTTTCAGCAAGCGGGACATTTTGCGAAAGGGACATTACCGTCCGAATCGCATTTTGCGCCTAGAGGTTCCTAAGTGCTAAAAGTGGCCGCGTTTTTCGCAAATTTTCTATCTGTAACTACAACGAACTATAGTTGCAACTTATCCTTCCGGTCCATAAAAACTGATTAAAATTTGGCAAATTTAATTTTGAGTTTTGTACATTATGCTCCGAAGGGCCAAAATGCCTGATATCGGTACGACTGAATCTCACAATGACTGATACCAATAAGTATAAATTTCAAAAATAATTTTTCCCATAATGCCTGAAATTTTAAATGTACGTTAAGCCGTTGGTCCCAGTTAATTTCGATGGACCGGAAGGGTTTAGCCGGGGTCGTATATGCTCTACTCACACCTCAGGACTCTGCTCTCAGTACTTTGAGCCTTTCGAAACATAATGTTGAATTCTCAGTACTTATAGACCGGACCGACCTAAACAAACATCGGTCCCGCCACGTGAGGGCAGAGCCCGAGGTGTGGTGCGAGTGAGGGCAGAGCCCGAGGTGTGGTGCGAGTGAGGGCAGAGCCCCCGAGGTGTGGTGCGAGTGAGAGCAGAGCCCCCGAGGTGTGGTGCGAGTGAGAGCAGAGCCCCCGAGGTGTGGTGCGAGTGAGGGCAGATCCCGAGGTGCGGTGCGAGTGAGGGCAGAGCCCGAGGTGCGGTGCGAGTGAGAGCAGAGCCCGAGGTGTGGTGCGAGTGAGGGCAGATCCCGAGGTGTGGTGCGAGTGAGGGCAGAGCCCGAGGTGCGGTGCGAGTGAGGGCAGAGCCCGAGGTGCGGTGCGAGTGAGGGCAGAGCCCGAGGTGCGGTGCGAGTGAGAGCAGAGCCCGAGGTGCGGTGCGAGTGAGGGCAGAGCCCGAGGTGCGGTGCGAGTGAGGGCAGAGCCCGAGGTTCGGTGCGAGTGAGGGCAGATCCCGAGGTGCGGTGCGAGTGAGGGCAGAGCCCGAGGTGCGGTGCGAGTGAGGGCAGAGCCCGAGGTGCGGTGCGAGTGAGGGCAGAGCCCGAGGTGCGGAGCGAGTGAGGGCAGATCCCGAGGTGCGGTGCGAGTGAGGGCAGAGCCCGAGGTGCGGTGCGAGTGAGGGCAGAGCCCGAGGTGCGGAGCGAGTGAGGGCAGAGCCCGAGGTGCGGTGCGAGTGAGGGCAGAGCCCGAGGTGCGGTGCGAGTGAGGGCAGAGCCCGAGGTGCGGAGCGAGTGAGGGCAGAGCCCGAGGTGCCGAGTGAGGGCAGAGCCCGAGGTGCGGTGCGAGTGAGGGCAGAGCCCGAGGTGCGGTGCGAGTGAGGGCAGAGCACTAGGTGCGGTGCGAGTGAGGGCAGAGCACGAGGTGCGGTGCGAGTGAGGGCAGAGCACGAGGTGCGGTGCGAGTGAGGGCAGAGCACGAGGTGCGGTGCGAGTGAGGGCAGAGCCCGAGGTGCGAGGGAGGGGAGAGCCCGAGGTGCGAGGGAGGGGAGAGCCCGAGGTGCGAGGGAGGGGAGGTGCGAGTAAGGACAGTATGAAGCGAGTAGTGAACGCTATATACCTAAATTGAGTACAAACACCATTTAAAGGATTACGCTTGTTTATTAACTATTTCCACAACACTATCACTAGCAAATTTACAAAGAATATGAGCGCGCGCGCCGCCGCCGACCCCCGCATCGTACCGGCATCGGCGGCTCCGCGGCGCCTTGACGCGGGATCAGCAAATCTTTGTGCAGCACGTGTGTATGGTTATGCACGGGCAGCAGCACCCGCAGCCGCAACCGCATCCACCACAGCATCCTCCGCAACACCTGGAAGAAACATATGTCAGTTGATGTTATAAAGGCCTAGCTTTGACCTAGATCACTTTGGAATGAGAACATGTTGATATCAGCTGTGATCCAGCCAAACTTACATTTTGTTTTATTTATATGGTCGGTATCCTTAAAAATAATAAAAAATAAGAAATAGTGGAAAGAGATTTTTAAAATTTAATATTTTTTTCAAATTTTTTAATGTGTTTTTAATGAGTATTTCATATGCACTGCCCTTTCTTTGCAAGTTCCTCTACACATCGACTTTTTGGAGTTTGAACGAAGAATAAGTTGTAAAATTAAGAAAAGAATCATTTTGTTTGCAGCCAGTGATGAAAAAAAAACAGCCGCACGAAGGAGGGCACAAATGGGAAAAAAGATGTGTTCCATCTTTTTTTCCCATTTGTGCCCTCAATTCAATTTCTTTTAAGGTGCGCTTCATAGTTTATTAAATCTCATAGGATGCAGCAAAGAAGTATTATGATCGTTATACGGTAGCAGCAATACCAGGATTAACCAACGCTAAGAGTAAACGGCAGACAACAGTAGCCGCTGATCGGATGTTGCCATGGGTTCATGTGGCAGCTCTAAAAGTTAATGGATCCGATTCTGAAGATGAAAAGGATAGTGAGATTAGTGACACCCAGAGTGAACACGAATAATTAATTGTGTACAATAACTGTAAATATTTTGAAATACATACATACATACATAAAATCACGCCTTTATCCCTTACGGGGTAGGCAGAACGTAATACGCCTCCTAAAAGGCGCTTTCGCCACGTCTGACATAAATTAAGGGCAATTTTAGATTGTAATGTGTATTGCTGTAGTGACAGGTTGTCAGCCCATCGCCTAAATGACAATACACTGTAACCCTCGAATCCCTTGTTTTCCCTTTTGCTGACTTCTACAACATGCCCGGGAGGAAGGGCAACTGGAACATTCTATGTTTTTCTTTCTCTCCCAGTCCAGTATGGAAGTTATTTTGAAATAATTGTAAATATTTCAGATCGGATGCATCAATGTACATTTTATACTTTTATATGAGTTTTCATTAAATATGATAAATAATTTGATACACATAAGTATGGTTGATTATGTTTTCTGTTACAGTTTCCGGATCCTGAGATCTACTGGCAGATAGCTGTACTACAACAGTTCGACTTCCGTGCGTCTGGGTGTGGTGCAGATTTCCCACCATGGTATTCTCAAGATGTGTGAAATTCTATAAATGAAATTGATGTAAATAAGTTAAAGATATTGTATAATAGACTAAAATAGTTTAACATACATATATACATACATACATATAATCACGCCTTCATCCCTAATGGGGTAGGCAGAGCATAAACGACCTAAACAAAGGTCGTCCCGCCACGTCGGACAAAGTTTTGAGGGTTATTTAAGATACAATTGTAGGTATATTGCTGTAGTGACAATAATTAATAGTTTAATTACTGCCTAAACAAGTTAATTATTGAAAAAAAATCTTTATTAAATAATAATCAGAGTAAATTTATTCGTTTTATAATTTATGAAGTAATTTTAAGCATAATGCACTAAATGGATAAGTAAATGTGGAATGTTTAGGTACAAGTATAGTGCAAATAATGGATCAGTTACATTTACCTACTTTATTTCTTCCATGCTGGACTGGGAGAAATAGAAAAACATAGAATGTTCCAGCTTCCCTTCCTCCCGGGCATGCTGCAGAAGTCAGCAAAAGGGACTTGAGGGTTACAGTGTATTGTAATTTAGGTGACGGGCTGACAACCTGTCACTATAGCAATACACATTACAATCTAAAATTACCCTCAATTTTTTTCAGACGTGGCGAAAGCGCCTTTTACGAGGCGTTTAATGCTCTGCCTACCCCGTAAGGGATAAAGGTGTGATTTTGTGTATGTACATTTACCTATTGCATCTCTTTTCACAATCGAAAGGAACGGGTTTGTGGAAGAGAGGTGTATAGTGCGAGTTTAGTCAGCACCCTTTTTATTCGTGAGAATGGATGGGTTCACGACATGGAAATAATGAGTGGCGATTCTCTATTGGAATATATTAACTATTGCAACTCTTTTCGAAAACAAACAATAGAAATGAACAATCGAACGACAATCGAAGTGAGAGTTTAATTATCACCATTTTTATTTATGTGAAGGGATTAGTTTATGCTATAGAAATGGTGTGTACATATAGATAAAAATACAAGAGGAATAAAATTTGGAACAATAACTATACAAATGTTGTATAATGGAGACTAATGGTAAAGGAATGTTTATGAGTTGATTGTAAAATGTATTATGCATCCCGATCAAATTGCCTGTGTGTTAGTAGTGTCCTCTCTATGTGCATGGGAACATGCACATGATCGGGATGGACGAGGGTTAGGTTTTGATTATAATTTTCATCAATATCAGTCAATATGCTTCAATCTTTGGGAGAATTTTAAATTTATAAATTGGCAGCACTGGATCCCAAAAGTCCTATTGAAATCGGTTTAGTAGTTTTGGCGTGAAGTGGTAACATACAGACAGATAGAGACAGACAAACAGATAACAATTCTAAAAAAAAACGATTCGGTCTTTATATCGTTAATAATGCCTGCTGCAATTATTTTTTTCGAAAAATATTCAATGTACAGACACGACCCTTCTAGAGATTTATTATATGTATAGATTTTGTTCAAAGATTATTTCGAAAGGCAGTGGCTACCAATTGATCACTCAATTTTAAGTTGTGCAAACCGCAGATATCGCACTAACAACTCTGTTGAAGGTTTTCATCGCCGCATAAATGCTAAGATATCTAGGAAACCGAATCTGTACCAGTTTTTATAATTTCTGAGAAAAGAAAGTAAACATTATGATTGAGTTCCAGAGAAGTTTATTCGGTGTAATGACCAAACACTGAGCCCGAGGTGTCGTGAGATTCAGGGCAGAGCCCGAGGTGTCGTGCGAGCGAGGGCAGAGTGCCGAGGTGTGCGAGCTAGAGCAGAGTCCTGAGGTGTCGTGAGATTCAGGGCAGAGCCCGAGGTGTCGTGCGAGCGAGGGCAGAGTGCCGAGGTGTGCGAGCTAGAGCAGAGTCCTGAGGTGTCGTGCGAGCGAGGGCAGTCCATGTATAGTTTCAGTCCGATGCAGCAGAAATACAGCAGTTCAAAGATTATTTCGAAAGGCAGTGGCTAACAATTGATCACTCAATTTTAAGTTGTGCAAACCGCAGATAACGCACTAACACTATGTTGAAGGTTTTCATCGCCGCATAAATGCTAAGATTGAACATTCATTGATTGAATGCTAATTCTTCCATGCTGGACTGGGAGCGAAATAAAAACATAGAATGTGCCAGCTGCATTTCCTCCCGGGAATGCTGTAAAAACCAGCTAAGGGATCTGAGGGTTTCGGTATATTGCAATTTAGGCGATGGGCTGACAACCTGTCACTACAGCAATATACGTACAAATCCATCTTGAATAATTCTCGAAACTTTGTCAGACGAGGCGGAACGACCTTTGTTTAGGTCGTTTACGCTCTGCCTACCCCATTAGGGATAAAGGCGTGATTATATGTATGTATGTATGTAAATGCTAAGATATCTAGGAAACCGAATCTGTACCAGTTTTTATACTAGAAAAGAAAGTAATTATGATTAAGTTCCAGATAAGTTTATTCGGTGTAATGACATGAAATGAGGCATAGCCTGAGGTGTCGTGCGAGCGAGGGCAGAGTCCCGAGGTGTCGTGCGAGCAAGGGCAGAGTCCCGAGGTGTCGTGCGAGCGAGAGCAGAGTCCCGTGGTGTCGTGCGAGCACTTCCGGACCATAAATGTTGAATTCTCGAAATGTTGAATTCGCAAAATGTTGAAAAGCGATCCGTCTACTTTCCCGATCCGTCTACTTTTCCTGATCCGTGTATACTTTCCTGATCCGTCTATTTAGGTTTCCTGATCCGTCAAACAGTCTCCCAATCGGTCTACTTACCCAATCGGTCTGCTTCGTCTAATAATGTCCACATCAGTCTCCTTGACAGATTGATGGATTAATGGATTGACGGATTGATTGATTGATGGATTGACCCTTTCGGAACACGTGTCCTAACTCCTCTGATTAACAGTTCCCAAAATTAACATTGCGTTTATTTTACTTACTTATCACTTTCATCACTTCCTGATAACATACACTTTCTCAAATTCATACTTTCATGGAATATCTACTTCCTTAAATTCTCACTTGTTCAGAATTCACACACTTATGATAATATACATCCTCGGATTATCGGATTGATTGATGGATTGACGGATTGGTGGCGGATCGATTGATACGGATTGATGGTGGAACTCAAAGTGGAAAATAATCTAAGTGGCCAATACCGACAGCCATTAATATGCACCAAAGAGTTCTGGGACCATAAGGGAAGTAGACTGTTTGAACAAGTAGACTGAACAAGTAGACCGATCGTTCCGGAGGGCGAGCGACGGCAGTCTTGACGCGCGAGCGGCAGAGTCCCTTACGCGGCGTTCGGCAGATTCGGGATAAGGCAGAAACTTGATTAGGCAGAAACTGGTTTAGGCAGAATCGTGTTACGGCAGAATACAGTCAACTGTAATTTTATTTTAAATGTAGGAATCACACGCGATTCACTACAAAATTTTAAAAGTGATCGGAATATGTTTTTCTCACATATTTTCAATGTACAGACAGTTTCATTTTATCAAGAATTCAACCACCGTCGGGATTTGAACCCGCGTCTTTGGGAAACCGGCCCAACGTATCAAATCATATCAAATCCCGACGGTAGTTGAAATTTTGTACCATTGTTATATATTTTATTACCAGGCAAGGATCAAGATATTTATGTTAGATTGTTTACGATTTTAAAAATCAGTTTTCAGTCAATATTGAACACTATAAATGTGACTGATATTGCCCCAATAAACGGGTTGCGATCAGTATTTTCTGAAGTTGAAAAAATGCCGTGTGGAAAATGAGTAAAAAACTTGATAAAGTCGAGGTACAAATTGATGGAAAGAAAATAAATATGACACTTATATAACTAGCACTACTTCCTCCCGATTTAATACCTGAAGGATATTTTGAACTTTTCTACATGGGTATTGAATCAGACTATTTCAGAAGGCAATGGATGGAGGTTCATCAGATACGAGTTGATATAAGGAAAAATTTCGCACGACTAATGCGGTAGAAGGATGGCACAGGAGAATCAATGCTAGAATTCCAGCACGGCCATAATTTTTTTTATTTATTCAGAAAATAAAAAAAGAAGCAACCTATCAAGACAGGAAAATTAAAAAGAAAGAACTTTTCCAAAAAAAGAAAAGCGACGAAGAGTATCAGTGCTGCAACGGCAGAGTCCTGACGCGCGAGCGAGGGCAGAGTCCTGACGCGCGAGCGAGGGCAGAGTCCTGACGCGCGAGCGAGGGCAGAGTCCTGACGCGCGAGCGAGGGCAGAGTCCTGACGCGCGAGCGAGGGCAGAGTCCTGACGCGCGAGCGAGGGCAGAGTCCTGACGCGCGAGCGAGGGCAGAGTCCTGACGCGCGAGCGAGGGCAGAGTCCTGACGCGCGAGCTAGGGCAGAGTCCTGACGCGCGAGCTAGGGCAGAGTCCTGACGCGCGAGCTAGGGCAGAGTCCTGACGCGCGAGCTAGGGCAGAGTCCTGACGCGCGAGCTAGGGCAGAGTCCTGACGCGCGAGCTAGGGCAGAGTCCTGACGCGCGAGCTAGGGCAGAGTGCTGACGCGCGAGCGAGGGCAGAGTGCTGACGCGCGAGCGAGGGCAGAGTGCTGACGCGCGAGCGAGGGCAGAGTGCTGACGCGCGAGCGAGGGCAGAGTGCTGACGCGCGAGCGAGGGCAGAGTGCTGACGCGCGAGCGAGGGCAGAGTGCTGACGCGCGAGCGAGGGCAGAGTGCTGACGCGCGAGCGAGGGCAGAGTGCTGACGCGCGAGCGAGGGCAGAGTGCTGACGCGCGAGCGAGGGCAGAGTGCTGACGCGCGAGCGAGGGCAGAGTGCTGACGCGCGAGCGAGGGCAGAGTGCTGACGCGCGAGCGAGGGCAGAGTGCTGACGCGCGAGCGAGGGCAGAGTGCTGACGCGCGAGCGAGGGCAGAGTGCTGACGCGCGAGCGAGGGCAGAGTGCTGACGCGCGAGCGAGGGCAGAGTGCTGACGCGCGAGCGAGGGCAGAGTGCTGACGCGCGAGCGAGGGCAGAGTGCTGACGCGCGAGCGAGGGCAGAGTGCTGACGCGCGAGCGAGGGCAGAGTGCTGACGCGCGAGCGAGGGCAGAGTGCTGACGCGCGAGCGAGGGCAGAGTGCTGACGCGCGAGCGAGGGCAGAGTGCTGACGCGCGAGCGAGGGCAGAGTGCTGACGCGCGAGCGAGGGCAGAGTGCTGACGCGCGAGCGAGGGCAGAGTGCTGACGCGCGAGCGAGGGCAGAGTGCTGACGCGCGAGCGAGGGCAGAGTGCTGACGCGCGAGCGAGGGCAGAGTGCTGACGCGCGAGCGAGGGCAGAGTGCTGACGCGCGAGCGAGGGCAGAGTGCTGACGCGCGAGCGAGGGCAGAGTGCTGACGCGCGAGCGAGGGCAGAGTGCTGACGCGCGAGCGAGGGCAGAGTGCTGACGCGCGAGCGAGGGCAGAGTGCTGACGCGCGAGCGAGGGCAGAGTGCTGACGCGCGAGCGAGGGCAGAGTCCTGACGCGCGAGCGAGGGCAGAGTCCTGACGCGCGAGCGAGGGCAGAGTCCTGACGCGCGAGCGAGGGCAGAGTCCTGACGCGCGAGCGAGGGCAGAGTCCTGACGCGCGAGCGAGGGCAGAGTCCTGACGCGCGAGCGAGGGCAGAGTCCTGACGCGCGAGCGAGGGCAGAGTCCTGACGCGCGAGCGAGGGCAGAGTCCTGACGCGCGAGCGAGGGCAGAGTCCTGACGCGCGAGCGAGGGCAGAGTCCTGACGCGCGAGCGAGGGCAGAGTCCTGACGCGCGAGCGAGGGCAGAGTCCTGACGCGCGAGCGAGGGCAGAGTCCTGACGCGCGAGCGAGGGCAGAGTCCTGACGCGCGAGCGAGGGCAGAGTCCAGACGCGCGAGCGAGGGCAGAGTCCTGACGCGCGAGCGAGGGCAGAGTCCAGACGCGCGAGCGAGGGCAGAGTCCAGACGCGCGAGCGAGGGCAGAGTCCAGACGCGCGAGCGAGGGCAGAGTCCAGACGCGCGAGCGAGGGCAGAGTCCTGACGCGCGAGCGAGGGCAGAGTCCTGACGCGCGAGCGAGGGCAGAGTCCTGACGCGCGAGCGAGGGCAGAGTCCTGACGCGCGAGCGAGGGCAGAGTCCTGACGCGCGAGCGAGGGCAGAGTCCTGACGCGCGAGCGAGGGCAGAGTCCTGACGCGCGAGCGAGGGCAGAGTCCTGACGCGCGAGCGAGGGCAGAGTCCTGACGCGCGAGCGAGGGCAGAGTCCTGACGCGCGAGCGAGGGCAGAGTCCTGACGCGCGAGCGAGGGCAGAGTCCTGACGCGCGAGCGAGGGCAGAGTCCTGACGCGCGAGCGAGGGCAGAGTCCTGACGCGCGAGCGAGGGCAGAGTCCTGACGCGCGAGCGAGGGCAGAGTCCTGACGCGCGAGCGAGGGCAGAGTCCTGACGCGCGAGCGAGGGCAGAGTCCTGACGCGCGAGCGAGGGCAGAGTCCTGACGCGCGAGCGAGGGCAGAGTCCTGACGCGCGAGCGAGGGCAGAGTCCTGACGCGCGAGCGAGGGCAGAGTCCTGACGCGCGAGCGAGGGCAGAGTCCTGACGCGCGAGCGAGGGCAGAGTCCTGACGCGCGAGCGAGGGCAGAGTCCTGCGCGAGCGAGGGCAGAGTCCTGACGCGCGAGCGAGGGCAGAGTCCTGACGCGCGAGCGAGGGCAGAGTCCTGACGCGCGAGCGAGGGCAGAGTCCTGACGCGCGAGCGAGGGCAGAGTCCTGACGCGCGAGCGAGGGCAGAGTCCTGACGCGCGAGTGAACGTACCTAAATAAGTAAAAAGTAAAACACAAATGTAAAGGATTACGCTTGTTTATTAACTATTTCCACAACACTATCACTAGCAAATTTACAAATAACATGAGCGCGCGCGCCGCCGCCGACCCCCGCATCGTACCGGCATCGGCGGCTCCGCGGCGCCTTGACGCGGGATCAGCAAATCTTAGTGCAGCACGTGTGTATGGTTATGCACGGGCAGCAGCACCCGCAGCCGCAACCGCATCCACCACAGCATCCTCCGCAACACCTGGAAGAAACAATATGTCAGTTGAAGTTTATAAAGGCCTAGCTTTGACCTAGATTACTCTGGAATGAGAACATGTTGATATCAGCCTTGATCCAGCCAAACTTACATTTTGTTTTATTTATATGGTCGGTATCCTTAAAAAATAATAAATTAGAAATAGTGGAAAGAGCTTTTTAAAATTTAATGATTTTTTCAAATTTTTTAATGTGTTTTTAATGAGTATTTTATATGCACTGACCTTCCTTTGCAAGTTCCCCTACACATCGACTTTTTGGAGTTTGAATGCAGAATAAATGATAAAATTAAGAAAAGAATCATTTTGTTTGCAGCCGGTGATGTAAAAAAAATCAGCCTGTTCCATCAATGAAAGAAGTTTGTAAATATTTTAAATCTTTTTAATCGCGTTAAACTTTGTACCGCAGCTTCACTTGTAGCGTCAGATTTCCCGTAAGGATCACTCATTTTCCTACAGAAAAATGTAGCCTATGTTATTCAAATGGAACATAGCTTTTCCAATGGTGAAAGACTTTTTGAAATCGGTGCTGTATTTAGGTAAGCGTCCACAGACCCGCATCGCACGCATGGGACGCATCGTACGTAACGGATTTTAGTTTGCCTTGTATAAAAACTCATACAACAACGTCAACTGATCCGCACCGTACGGACCGCTCATCGGCAATGCCTACATGCGATGCGTACCGATGACGTCATATGGAATGCCGATCAGTGGACGCGCCAGGAAGTTATGCTTCCTTTTTCTAAGATTTTTTTCTTGTTCTTTCTCTTCTGCTAATAAACAAGCAATAACGACTGCTTCATCGCTTTCCTCCATTCTCACAAATACTTTCCGCACGTACGATCACTACAAAAATCCGAGTGAAAGTGGCATCGGCAATTCGATTGCTGATACTCGCGTTGGCAATCCGATCGCTGCCAATACAGTAGACGCAGTCTTAAAATCAATCCGTTTGATGCGATCCGTCCGATGCGTACGATGCGGGTCTGCGGGTCTGTGGATTCTTACCTTTTGAGTTTATCATAACAAACATACTACAGAAATACATAAATACAAATCTTTGCTTTTAGTATAGAAAATGAAGGAATAAAGGAATACAGCCTACTTGACATTGTCAGTCAGATAGAAAATTTTAAAAACACGTAATCATTAGTTTGGTAATTTTAATAAAAACAAAATTTTAAGTATATTTTTAAGCTAATTTCTAATCACCAAACTCAAGATGTGTAGCCCGATTCTTTATTTGCCCAGTAACAAGGAACCTCCACAATTTTATCCCTGCATCCCAGTCCGGGTATGTTTCTTTCTCTTGGCCATTTGGCTGGAGTTGTAGCAAGTAAAAAATAATAATAATAACTATATTTGTCGTCCTACCTGGTCCTAAGTGGTCCTTCGGGTCGTTGTTCGACTCGAGACTCCACTCGGTAAGAAGAAGGTCCTGCCAAATCTGTCTGTTGATAATGAATACCCAACGTAACCTAAGAAAGCTAAGTAGTACGCTGGAACTACTTTTCAGGAGTTTCAGCCTTACTACTTTGTGTTCTATGGTCGTCATCAACGAATGATAGCTGTTATTATGGTTCAATTGTATCTTTCGACAGTGTTAACCTGTGGAGCAGTAGGGATAGTAGAAGTCGATAGTAAAGCTATCGCGTTATTTGATCGCGTCATTTGTTGATGACGACCATAGAACTTGGAATAATCACATACATAAGATTCAATTTGCTGTGTACAAAAAAATCATAAAGGACCTTTCAGGGCGTCTCAGTGGGGTCACTGGTGACCGTAGGGCCGGTAACTTTCTGGCACAACGGATCAGCCTCGCCATCCAGAGGGGTAACGCTGCCAGCGTCCTCGGCACCATGCCCCAAGGGGACGCTCTGGAGGCCATATATTATTTATAGTTATTTTTAAGTTTTATTTTGTATTTTCATTATATTATTAGTAAATAAAAATTTAAACACCTATTTGCTGTTAATTCGTTTGTAAACGAATCCACTAACTTCTCCATCTTTTCTAGTATTCGGCCGAGAGCTAGTACCATGTGGATTTGTTTACGCACATAAAGATTGTTGTCGATTTTCGATGAGAAAAAAGAAAGTTTTTGATTGTGAACTCTTTGGGCCCACCAACTGAGCTAGGTACTGCATTATAATATCTGATCCGAAATTCTTCATGTTTAGGGTCCGCAATGCCTGCCGTGTGGTATAGATCCCGTTACCTTGAGGAGGCCGCTCATCGTCCAAGACAGCACCTTCGACTACCGCCCCACAAGCATGCCTGGTCTTCTCCTCAACAACCAGGACAAGAAAGTTCGCTATCAGCTGATAAACTGGGAACGGCCGGTATGTTGCTCCCTTTTATAATCTGTGATGTTGCGACATCTGAGACGTTGCCTAGTCAAAGCACGTCATAGAAAACTAAAGGACCTTAGCTAGCCTCCTATTAAGCTTTATCTCGAATATACCGAGTGTAAGGGACAGCGTCCCGCAAACTGATTAAAACCATTTATTTGCCACACAAAAAGAAAACTGTTTACAAATATTCTTGTTTCCCAATGTAACAAATGTAACTTATTATATAACTTAACTTAAATAGGTACTTGGCTAGCAACATTAGAAGATCTAAATTAAAGGTAGTTTGTAATATTTTTGTTAATTTTATACATATTTATATAAATTAAACTACAGATTCACCTAGGTAAAAGATACAAAAATGTATGGGATAAGTAATAAGTATAAGCAGATTATATTGGTGAGTGTGTGGCGAGGAGCAAGGCTCAGTGTACGCTGGCAACTAAGGTTGCGCAGCACTGGTTTTCAGCCTGACCCTCTTCTACATACATACATACATACATATAATCACGGCTTTATCCCTAATGGGGTAGGCAGAGCGGAAACGACCTAAACAAAGGTCGTTCCGCCACGTCTGACAAAGTTTTGAGGGTTGTTTAAGATAGATTTGTAGGTATATTGCTGTAGTGACAGGTTGTCAGCCTGTCGCCTAAATTGCAATATACAGAAACCCTCGGATCCCTTAGCTGGTTTTTACAGCATGCCCGGGAGGAAATGCAGCTGGCACATTCGATGTTTTTCTCTCGCTCCCAGTCCAGCATGGAAGGACCCTCTTCTCATGGAAGAAAAACTAGATGGATGGCACCAATGTCACCTAAACGTTCAAATGGGGGATGCTCAATCAATGAAATTGAACAACGTTCACCAGGAATTCTTTCAGGAGGTGAAAATAAAAATTACCCTTCCCACTCAAAATGAACAACTCGATCAGACAATTTGTGTGGAGAACCAAATTTTATTTTTAGTTTCGGAAAAAAATCCTGCTGGTGGTTGTTTAGTTGCTTTGACTGAGCAACCCCTATCAGTTTGCGGGACGCTGACACCCCGTATGAGCTCATTTTATTATTTGTTTGCAGGCACAGCCGCATTATCATACCTGTTCACCTTCGTATAATTAGCAACGGATCAAAAATAATCGTGTAAGTTACTAAAATTTTAATTGGACGTGCTTTAAGCTATTGATTACTACGAAGAAGAATATTAATTCAGACATAATTTACAACCAACAAGCTTTCCACCTCGCAGTTTCAGTTTAGCGGCTTTTTCTATAGAAATGAATAAAGTTATTTAGATTATAATTTTGAACAAGAATAAATATAATCGTAGTAATAATATGATTTGTGAAAAGATCAAAAGAAGTTTCTTATCCGGATCCATCTTGGCGGGAAGAAGTACTCTTATCCATACTTTTTAAAAGTATTCCAACTTTTTTAAAAGTATTTAAACTTTTTTGCCATACTATGACGTCCAAGAAAATTTGAATTTCGATCCGTCATTTTGAAACAATCACTATCAACCAATTTGACGGAGGAGCGGGTGCAAAATTTTTACAGTGTATTTAAATATTTATTTTTAAAATAATATTTTAACTATTTACAGATAATTCTATAATATGTGCGACCGAATGAAGATATGTGGCCAACTGCAAAATATAATGTCGTCAATTCAGTAAGTAACTTGGACTTTACATACATAGTATTGTTTTTTGAAAGCTAAATCCTGTATTATCGTCATTATCAACCAGTCTCATTCCTTGCTGGATAATAAGTATATATAAGTATAAGACATCTTGCGTGGGATGCCATTGAACACATTCTTCAGCCTTTTCATCCAATATTTGCCGGTTGCCGTTCGTAAGAACAGCATCGCTCCATCTATAGCTTCAGACGAGAACTCCCTGCACTACATTTGCCAATGTGTATTGTAGCTACCACTCTAAATACCCGTCTGAACCGACGGCTAATAGTTATAGTGCAGATAAATGACCAGTGACAGTCCACTGCCATTTCTTCTAATAATGAAAGCGAAAACCTAACTGTCGTATTTGTATTTTTACAGAGGTGGATGTCCAGGCTGCAGGCCGTGCTGCCATCCCTGCTGCAAGCCGTGCTGCGGCGGTGGAGGATCCCTCGTCACAGTTTACAGTCAAGTAGCAAATATCCAGTGACAACCCTGTACCAGCTCCTCCTGCCTACACGCGAATTGCGTTTGTAGCTTTTCGTTGTATTCATTTTTCGTGGCGGTAGGACGCTTTAGCAGAAGTTGTCTTATATGGCTGATGTGAAGAATATTTACTCCAGATTTCATCCCGCTTAAAGCCCTCTCTTAGATTAGATGATTACATACATAAATCACGCCTTTATCCTATCCTCCGGGGTAGGCAGAGCGTAAAATGCCTCGTAAAAGGCGTTTTCGCCACGTCTGACAAAAATTGAGGGCAATTTTAGATTGCAATGTGTATTGCTGTAGTGACAGGTTGTCAGCCCATCGCCTAAATTACAATACAATGCAACCCTGTAACCCTTTTGCTGACTTCTCTTTTAGTCCAGCATGGAAGGTTAGATAAATAGTTACTCATAATGCTCTACCATTTGCTATATCCATTAATTCGCACTCGATCGATTTCAACACCAATCCAATCTAAGCATAAGAGGACATGCGAATGAACAATGAATCTGAAGAATGATGCCAAATACTAAGAATCTGACGAACACTACCCGAGATGGATTGCGTCATTTTCTTGGCACCTTGTAAAGATACACGTAAGTTCTGCTACCCACAATCTCAGATGTGTTAACATTACATTTTGTTACAGATGCTGTGCTAGCCATAGGATGCCCGCCAAGGCCAATACTGGCATTTGACCGGGCTGCTATTAAAATAGGCTGTCGATGACAAGCCTTTGATGATCGAGGGTGCAAGTCTGTGAAGTTTTCTAGTGAAAAGTTCTGTGACGTTTGTGATATTCGATCAGCTCGTAATGTTCTGTTAATTTAGGTGAAAAAAAGTGAACGTAACTAATATTTATAACCATGAATAAAAAATGTATTTAACAAAGCTGTAATAAAGTGGTAATTTATATAGTAAATCTATTTTTTTATTAACTGTACTATCACTCCTGCATACACTACCTTTCAAGGGACTTCTCGCTTAATTTTTCTCTCCCTTGAACACTTAGGTTAATGGAGTCGATTTTCACGCACGCTGATACTCTAACCCCCTAAAATCCTTTACGCACTCTGGCACTAGTTTCCTCGCTCCCGCACTCTAAGAGTCTATCCTCCTTCTTCATGCAACCTCCTCCCTCACGCACTCGAGAGTCTATATCCTCCTCCTTCATGCACTCTTAGCACTCTAGCATCCTCCTTCACACACTAGCACTCTAGCTTCCTCCCTCATGCACTCTAGAATAGGAAAACGTTTGTTCTTGAAACAATACAAAACTCAACACACAGTAGACTTACATCAACTAAACATGAAAAACATAATCATATTTTTTATTGAAATGTTGGGATCTGTATTGCGCAAGAAATGAAGCTGACTCAGCATTTGGTATAAGTTATATTTATTACCAGTACTGCCAATGCCACTGATATTCTGTCAGCACCGTGATACAGTATTTAATAATACAGCTTTAGTATAGGTACTCTTCCATCCTCTCTCTCACGCAGTCTAGTACTCCAGCCTCCTTCCTCACGCACTTTAGTACTCTAGCCTCCTCACTCACACACTCTTGACACTCTAGCATTCTACAATTCTGTATTATGATGACATGATATTGTGATTGGGAGGTGCCAGGAGTATACCGATAGCACACTGGCCCCTTATTTAAACCCAAAAATTAACCTCATCCCTTACGCATTCTTAGCACTCTACCTCTACTGTCACCTCTAGCCTCCTCTCTCACGCACTCTAGCACTCTAGCATCCTTTCTCACGCACTAAAGCACTCTAGCAACCTACTTCACGTACTCTAGCACTCTAGCCTCGTTGGACCTCACGCACTCTAGCACACTCCTTTCTGGAAAAGTTAAATAGGAAAGTTTATTATTTATTAGGAAATAGAGAGAAAACTCAGTAATGTATAAATATACCTATAGTCCTCGTAGTTTCATCCATTTGGTGAAAATCATAATTAGTCTTGGACCCATTTTGCAATTCTCACAAAGACTGTGTTCATAATCATATGTTTATGATTATGAATATGAAACTTCATATTCTATGGACTGTACCTACTGTCTTCGCCTACTGTACTGTACTCATGCAACCAACTTGTTTTTACTGGTAACCACCAAGATTTCCGTAACAAATCTAGTGGCAGTACAACGATAACGATAAATAGACCCGAATTTCAGTTGCACGCTCATTTCTTCATCGTCAATATCCCTCTACAGTTGCAATAGTTTAAATATTTCGGCTGAAACTAAGTAAAATTCTACAGTGTTGAAGATTTATGGCGTCTAGTGAAGGAGGTGTTTCTTCAGTAGCAAACGCGATGTCGTGTCCTCCACCCACCTGCTTCTCTTGCACACCCTGCCCACCCGCCTGCCCTCCCAGTCACTCTCCGCAGCCATGCTTCGCGTGCACCAACAACGTCTGCCCACCAGCTAAGGGCTACTGCATGAGCCCCCAAATAAACATCTACAGTGGACACACGCAGATTATGTAGCCGAAGGACCGAGAAAAGTGGTTTGAAGCAGTTAGAGACCAGTGTTCAATTCCAATGTAATTTTTTATTAAAGCATACAGTGTTAAAAATCGAATAAATTATTTTAGTCCACAAGATGGTCGTTTTATTGTTACCACTTAACTAACTATATATACTTCGTTTTATTTAGCATTAGAAAGAAAAAAAAAAGGTTTTTTATTGTATACGTTACTTTGTGGCAAGCGAAAAATATGTCAAATAATAGCAAATTATTTAAGTAAAAAAAAAAACATTATTGCGACGTTTCATCCAAATACTTTATGATAAATTATAATTATTTTAAATAAAACAACAAAATAAAACTAAAAAAATACTAATAAAGTATCATCTTGAAAAGTGGGTATTGTAAAAGACCTAAAGAAGCAACCAAACATGGAACGGAACATTGGAGTTCTTCACTGTCTTCTCTTGTTCAACTCAATGTACCTTTCTATGTAAAGATTTTTGGGGTTCCGTAGTCTGACTACGAAACATTAATTCATTCATTTGTCCCTTGGCCAGTTTTAATATATTTTACATGGATAAACGTACCCTTTGAATTCTGTGCCAACTTGAAAGATGAAAACTTGATAAAATTAGGTCAGCTGATTTTATGTTCACTAGCTCTTCTTCTTCTGTCGAGTGGGTATCGAGTCTATCGACCCGATGAACCCTGGTGTCAGTTTTTAAACCGCCTAGTAGCACAACTATCAGGCCTCTGACATGGTTTGAGTAACGACCACTATCAAAGACAACGAACGAGACCGACGGCTTAACGTGCCCTCCGAAGCACGAAATATATTTTTTTTTTTCGGACAACCAGGTGATTCAGCCTGCAATTTTCTAACCAAACTGGGGAAAAATTTACAAAGTGATAAATTCTCAAATATCAACTATGTGTTTCCCCCCTGGGAATCGAACCCAGGACCTCCGAATCAGGAGTCCATGGCACTAGACCACGGAGGCAGTTACTAGCCCTGCTAATTTGTTTACATAATTTCGAATGTTTGAAAAATTAAGTATAGACAGGCAAGGCTATTTATTCCTGCATATAATAAAAAAATAAGAATCTGGATTAGACTGTCTCTTTCTCTTCTTTCACCCAATAGGTAATAAGTCAGTGGAGAAACCCGATGGTTCCGATCCCTCAAGTTTATTCCACCCTATCAAAGGCGTGACAAAATGCATGTATGTTTCTTTGTTCATAACTTGTAAGAGAGTTTTTAGCTAATAATCATCTTAGTAATATATAAATTCTAAAATTTTAAATGAAAGACTATCATCAAAGAAAATACACGATTTTTAAAGATCAACCATATTTTATTTAAACTTGTTGCACAAAATTCAATAAATAGAAGCTAGCAGATATATTACCTATTACCACATCTTCACAAGCACTAGACTTTCACTTATTTTGTCCCTTCCACAAAAGACTACAGCACAATAAAAAATATCTTCATATTAATGGAACAGGAACATGACAGCAACATCCAGATTGTGGTCCCTTAAATAAAATAAAATTATTGATTAAAAGCTTGTGTGTACTTTAATTTTAAATGATATTCAGCATAACAATACAAATAGAGGCTGATAATTGCAAGATATGATTGATTAATTATTTTTGATCCTTTACTGACCTGACAAACATAGTTAGTGCAAGTATACCGCACATTTTGATTTCGTCGATCGAGACATAGGGCCGGCAATCCAGTTGGCCTTTCCGCACATATACTGTCATGCACAATCAGAGGCCTTCGTCTCGTTACTGGATCCAGTTCGCAATGAGGACAGCAAGTACGATTCACTGGTATACACGGGTAACCAGCGAACGGCGCCCGTGGGCAAATCGGTCTCTGCTTAGGAACTATAGGCGGAGGACATTGTGGATTGCAGCAAGGCACCACCGGCTGGTAACATGGCGTTCGTTCAGGACAAGGGCAGACCTAAAAGCAAACAAGAATATTAGCACTGTTATAGCATGATGATCAAGAACTAAAGTAGCAGACCAGAAGGATAACATAAGGTTAAAGTACCGGAGGGGGATCGCAAGGTTCAGGAGGTGGACAGCAAGGCAACATCGGCGGCCAGCAGCAAGGCTGAGGCGGCGGGGGTGGCAGGTCAACGGGCGGTGGCGCTCGACGTGGGACGCACGGTGGCAGCACCGGCACTATCGGAGGCACACAATCCGGAATGTTCGGAGCAGGGCACTGGCGGAAGTTCGGACAGCACTTGCATGGAGGACACGGCGTACAAGGACACGGCGGCGGACAGCACGGCTGCCCGCAGGACCGAGGCGGGGGACACGTGTAGCGGCATGGCCACGTCGCCGGACACACGTGCTCTCCACACGGTATGATAGCGGGACACGTAGGGCAAAATGTACAAGCACACATGATTAAATACTAGAATAGATTATTTACACTTTTTCAGTTTTTATCACTTAAAATACTACTTGTTAATTTTTATTAATTATTTTTATCCAAAAATTTTGTTGGTTACTTTGACATTAATTGACAAGTTTAAAAAAAGTTTGTCAATTTTGACAGCTAAAATTTATTCTGAGATTGGATAAGTGGATAGGTCATATTTAAATAGGTTCCCAGGAGGGAAACACAAAGTTAATATTTGTCAATTTATCACTTTGTGAGGTTTTTCCCACTTTGGTTAGGACATTGCAGGCTGAATCACCTGATTGTCCAAAAAGAAAAAAAAAACCGTGCTTCGGAGGGCACGTTAAGCCGTCGGTCCCGGTCGCTGTCTTTGATAGTGGTTAAAAAACTCAGACACCAGGGCTCATTGCGTCATTCGACTCGAGAATCCACTCGCTAAGAAGAAGACTGTACTGACGATTATTTCGATATCTTGTGCCGAATTTGTCCGTTCTGGGAGTAGTAATTCTGGTGACGATTTTTAAGTTTCCTAGCCCCGAAGTTGATGGAAACTACTTCTGGAGTTGAATAGTGTTTTTTTTATAATAATCATGTTTGCATCCATTTCCAGTACCCGTACTTCCTGTTATCAAAATTGAGTTGAGGGACCTCCAAAACCCATACAAGGACACCCCACTCGACTAGTTATGCGGAATAATACGGTTTAGGCATGTTTAGTTTAGGGTTCACTTTGGCAGCCATTTAGATTTTTAAGCATACATACATACATACATATAATCACGCCTTTATCCCTAATGGGGTAGGCAGAGCATAAACGACCTAAACAAAGGTCGTTCCGCCATGTCTGACAAAGTTTTAAGGGTGGTTTAAGATAGATTTGTAGGTATATTGCTGAAGTGACAGGTTGTCAGGCTATCGTCTAAATTGCAATATACAGAAACCCTTGGATCTCTTAGCTGGTTTTTACAGCATACCCGGGAGGAAATGCAGCTGGCACATTCTATGTTTTTCTCTCGCTCCCAGTCCAGCATGGAAGTAATTTTAAGCATGGGAGCCAAAATTTGGATGGACAACATTCAGAATCGGATTCAGCAGGCTTTTCTACCTAGGAAAACACATGTTGCCTAAAGGTCTCTAATATGCCGTTTTTTTTTAACTCCCTGTCTACTTTTAATATAATAAATAATTTATTAAGTCAAAAAATATTAATTACATGTCAAATATAATTGAAATATTTAGTACCAAAATAAAAATAAAAATATATGGATCCTGATCCGTAGTGGGTTTGCTCCTTTGATCAAGCATGAAAATTAAATACTTTGTACCCGTAAATAAAAAATAAAAATTATAAGTCAAACACATTTTATTAAACTATTAATCAATATTTTCACAAAACCAGGACAAGGCAATAAATTGACGTAACTTTAACGAGACCTCACCACGACACTAACATCACGAGACTCAGTTTACGTAAGCGGTACGCAAACATTATAGCAGCATCCTGATTGCGGGCCCTGGAATAAAATACAAAAAAAAAACCATATTGTTAGAGATATACCTACAAAAATATAGCATATAACAGACACAACATCAATTCAGTAACTCACCTGCGCAACATAATTTGTACAGGTATAGCGCACATTCGGGTTTCGTCGCGTAAGACATTCCACAGGCAATCCTGACGGCCTGTTCGCGAAAACGCTGTCATGCACAATCAGTGGCCTCCGTCTTGTCACCGGATCCAGCTCGCAATGAGGACAGCAACTGCAGTTCACTGGTATACAAGGGTAGCCAGCAAAAGGCGCCCGTGGACAAATCGGTCGCTGCTTCGGTATTATTGGTGGAGGACACTGCGGGTTGCAGCAAGGCAGCACCGGCTGGTAACAGTGTATTGGCTCCGGGCATCGAGGAGGCTAGAAGAAAGAAAATCCATTTAAACATTACAATACGATCAACCGAATGCTTATATTGTTTTAGTAAAGACAATATTACAGCAGGACAACAGTAGCGATCAGGCTGATATGGAGGAACCGCTGGTGGATAGCAAGGTTGGCATGGCTCCGGCCGCGGTGGTTCTTCACAACGCGGCGAGCGTCGTGGCTGGCACGCTGGCAACACAGGCACTATAGGTGGGACACAATCCGGGATATTCGGCGCAGGACATTGTCGGATATTTGGACAGCACTTGCACGGTGGGCAAGGTGTGCAGGGTACGGGGGGTGGAACACACGGCTTGCAGCAGCACGGTGGCAGTGGACACGTGTAGCGGCAAGGCCACTGCGCCGGAGACACGTGCTCCCCGCAGGGCAAAATAGCCGGGCAGGTAGGGCAAAATGTACACGCACACATTTTGTATCAAACTTGCAAATTTTGCACTTTTTAAGTTTTTCAGTTTTTATAAACTGTGAATTTTGATCTGTTCCTAATTTTTATAAAATATTTTAATCTTATAAAAATATTTTTATGCTGATGTAGTTTGACATTTTTGAGAAATGAAGTCAACTTTTTTCTTCCATGGTAGAACTTGCTTGAACATGAAAACTTCTTGTTGTTCTCCTGCTAAAAAGAGGTTAGGAGAACAGATTTCCAGCCGGCCAGTTTCAGCAAACTACTGACAAAAAAACCTTGACATAAAAATCATAAAACAAAAAAGTTTGGCATGAAAACACAAAAACATAATTTTTGAGTAAAATTTTCAAGTAAATTTTATAAAAATCATAAAAACCCGAAAATGAGCTACGCTAACGCTCCATTTTACAGTTTCGACCCTTGCGTATGTTCGGGCGCTCCTTGCGGGGCTTGCCCTCCATATTCCAATAAACCTTGCGTGTGTTCAAGGAACTGTCTGACACCCTGCTCCGTCTGTCCGGGGGGAGGCTGCTCTCCGTGTCCTGCCCCTGTTCGGCCCTGCCCTGAGCCACCACCACCCTGCCCTTGCCTGCCCTGTCTGCCGCCCTGCCCTCCTTGCGATAGGGTAAGTGACAATTTGTTGATGATCCGTAAAAATAGATAAAGCAATTTAATTAAGTTGGTATCAGACATGATTCAATCTTTCCGTGCTCACACATACGCTAGTTCAGTGGCTTAAACCTATATGTTTTTCTTTTAACAGCCTGTAAACCCAATACCGTGCAAGACTCCAGTCTGCGACACAGTGGCGATTCCATGCTGTCGGCCGAACCGCTGCAAGCCGTGTCCTTGCTACTGCTGTACGGAGCCAGGAGTTTGCTGCCCGAAGCGCTGTAGCTTCCCAGGGGTGCCAGTCTGCGGCTGTGGATGCTGCGGACCCTGCATGCCAGTTTGGTAAATGGAGCGTTGAAAAATACACCAAGTGCTGTCCTGTGCTGTATATTGCCAAGTGAAACGTCCGAATAAAGTTAAAAGTTTTAAAAAGTTGTTTGATTTTTTAGTACTACTGTAACACCCATCCCTAATTAAATAATAATCTGATAAAATTAATATGGCCAAAGATAAATATGTGATCGTCTAAAAAAATACCTTATGTCAAATTAAAAGACCCATACGTTGTGTATTCCCAATAGAAAATTGAAACAAATCTTAAGTTAAGTTTGAATAGGGTAATCGTAATTGAAATTATGATGTAAGTAAATAAATTATTAGTAAAAAGTTCATAATCAAATTCAGCTAAAAAATAACACAAAATGACAAAAAAATATATATAAATGTATAATATAAAACATGCGACTCACATAAAATATTTTCAGCTGAAATTCAGGAATCAGGAATCTCCATCTTCTTTCTTCTTGCGCATAACTAACCCAAATAAAATAAAACCAAACATACTTAATATTAAATCTCCCGGCTAATGTAGCGTGCTGAAAGGTACAATGACTCAATAACCAGGGAAGGGAATTTGAATAAAGATCTTTAAGATCTTAGAATTAGGATACCTAGGCAAATGAAATGGCCCTCCCTTCGAACCTACAGACCATGCCAACGCGCGAAAACCTTGCATAGACTAACACTAAACCCTAGTCTTATCTAACTTGCAAACCTTCCATCAAATATTCCGATCATCTTAATTCATTCACAAACTTCTTTCATACTACCAAGCATTCATCAAAATCATACAAGTTACCTATTAACTGACTAACTAATGTTCAAACCTTTTAATAATCAATTTCTCTGTTCAGTTTGCAATATGGTATAATTTTCAAGGACTGCTGTGTACCAAAATCACATGATATGCGCTAAGAAGTCAGTTCAAATGATAGAGACTGTGTCAAGAAATTATCACCTTTATAGCTCGCTACGTCAGCTGAGAAATAGACCATTAGAGGTTTGTATGAATACCTATTCGAATGAATTCTCGAGAGGGATTATGGGCCAGCTACTCTCGGAGCCCATGACCCTTGTCAATGTGTATTTAATGTATGTAAAGTGTTATCCTGAATATAAAATAAAATAAACAAATAAAAATACAAGTAATTGATTTTAACTACTAATATCTTTAAAACACCGTGTTTTGTTTTAACGTGTAACACTGTATTATAATATTAAAGGCATATCAAAACATTCCTATTAGTTTCTATTGCATTTGTTCATCTTCACACTCACGCACACTGATATTTTACACATAACACACACCTCCTATTCCCTATTCTAATAACACATTTCCCTACGATTATCATTGAATGATGTTTGAAAACTCGCAACGCTGCAGGTACAGAAAGCTGAAACTATCACTTTATTACGAAATCGTCTATCTGTAAGGTTAAGAAACACTTACAATGAAAATAAACAACACACGATGCTCGGAATCGCCAATTTCCGCGTTAGAACATCGTCCCGGCCCGACAGCAACTACCAACCCCCACTGCATGCCCGCTGTTCCTCTGTTTTTCTTTTTCAATCTTCCAAGTTCTATGCTATATTAAGACAAAGTAAAATATCTTTTGTAACATTCAAAATTTAACTCTATTTCCAAGAAACAAGTATGGGTATTTATGCATTTGATACTCTTGTTTAAATTCTGGGTCATGTCAGGTAAAGATGTCTCAATTTTTGAACGAAAAATCTAAATGCTATTTGTTTAAGTTTTCGGTCGATTTTATAAACTATTTATTCTATATGTAATGATAAACGATCGTTACACTACGTACTCGAATAGATCATATTTTTTTAAGACATACTACTTAGACGATTAAGTTGGGTACCACCCTGTTCTTTTCCCCATTGCTACAGTTCTCGTGGCTCCTTTAACAGCTACAGCTTCATAGCTGTTGATAAAATACATAGAATCATATAATCACGCCTTTATGGGGTAGGCAGAGCGTAAACGACCTAAACAAAAGGTCGTTCCGCCACGTCAAACGCTAGTGATTACCTACTCAGTGGCCACGTCTGACAAAGTTTTGAGGGTTATTTAAGATAGATTTGTAGACAGGTTGTCACCACATCACCTAAATTGCAATATACTGCAACCCTCGGATCCCTTAGCTGGTTTTTACAGCATGCCCAGAAATGCAGCTGGCACATTCTATGTTTTTCTTTCGCTCCCAGTCCAGCATGGAAGAAATACATACATAAGTTGATAAAATAATTTACTGAAATCAAAGTTTTCTATTGCAAGGTGGGTTTGCTTGGTATCTGCTCTGTAGCTAGTTCCCATGTCACTAAAACTGGATAAATTCTTCTTCGTAAAAGATTCTCTTTGGATTCTGGCATATAACATAATATGTCTTTCTCATGATCTTTTTTCAAACCGTTTGACATTGTCAGACATTGGTCAGTCATGTTAGATTTTTATAGCTAAAATTTTATATTTTTTACAAAAACTAGAAAAATAAGGAAAAATCCCATAAAAAAACGGAAAACATTTATAGATAAAGAATATTAGTAAAAACAGTAAGTTATTTATAATAATTTAACGTTTTAGTGTTTGTGTTGTTTTGAAACCGATAATGTTGTCATGTAATCCAGAGAGTCCAGGATCATTTTCTCTCAATAATAATTTTAACATATCACACTATGCTTTCACCTATGCTCATCCAACGCCAGAACTTTCACGATAAATCCAGCAGAAGCATTAAAATTAAATTGGATGATTCCAGGTCACGTACCAAGATAACAGAGGTTGACACAGGTGACGTTACACAAGCATGTCGGTTCTACCACGAGGGTTCGAGTGCTGCCGACCATGCCCGCGCTACGGGTGCGTCCGGGGAGAGTGGAGCATCTACCACAAGCGGCCGCGGTGCGGGCAGCCGCGACCACAGCCCTTCCAGAGGGAGTGCACGCCGTACTGCGGGGGGCCTTCATGCCTGCCTTGTGAAAAGTGAGTATACATCTCCGAAATATAAGCACTGCGCAACAGTGGCGAGGTGTGCAATTTTATCGAGGGTAAGCCAAAGCAAAAAAAGAACATTTAAGCACTTTATAGTTTCGTCGTAATTCCGGATTTGGTGGAGGTGGAATTCTTGAAAGGGAAGCCGACGAGAATCTGCTTGTATGGACCCTTCGCCACTGCTGCGCAGTATCTAAGTATTTGCCGGCCCGCGCTACGGGTGTGTCCGGGGAGAGTGGAGCATCTACCACAAGCGGCCGCGGTGCGGGCAACCGCGACCACAGCCCTACCAGAGGGGGAGCGCACGCCGTACTACGGGGGGCCTTTGTGCCTGCCTTGTGAAAAGTGAGTGGACATCTTCGAAAAATAAAAACCTTAATGCAGTATCTACTTTGCCGTTGACAAAATTAAATATTGATTTTCTAGGTCATGTGACAATTTAATAAAACTATTTGATTATCTTTATTCAAATAACTTACTCAAATGTAATCGAGGCCACTTAACATCTCTACACTACTTTTTATTGCATCAACTCAACCCACTATTAGAACATAACGGACAAATTATACTAATGAATGATCTAATTTAGAACATTTATAGACACTCAAGTTAGCCAATTGGCTATTAATTATTATATTAAAGAACTTACATATCCAATATTCTATTTACAGGCCCTGCTGCTACGACTTCCCTTGTAAAGCGCACTGCTTCAACCACGGCGCGTGCACCCGGCCCAGTGGACGCTACGCTCGCACTGTGTGGTACCCTGGCGAATGCTGTCCCTGCGTGCCTCCCTGCCAAGCGTTCACATGCCCCAACCCTCCCTACCACCCCTGCTGCTACCATACGTGCAACAAACACGTCTGAACTCTGCCAGTAGCTGCCCTTGGGTTCAAAACAAGAATTGTACAATGTGGAGATCAACTTAGTGCGTGGTGTTTGTGTTGCGTCACTTGTGTTGTCCATTAAAAATGCTTAGTCAGTTTCAATTTATCGTTTTATTCCTTAGCTAAAAAAGAAGTCAAGAATCACTGTTTTTATTTCCGGTAATAAATGATCAGTTCGTGGAATTATTACGCTTTCAGAAAATACTGGAATATCTAGTTTATCCAATGCAACATAACCTAATGCAGCATTGCTCTACTCCAGCTTATAAAAAGAGTCCATAGTACACATCTCGATATCATTCTCGTATCGAATGTACTGTAAACATAAGCAAATCGTGCAGTTCATTGTTAACTTCTTCTGTCGTATGGGTATCGATTCAATCGAACCGATGAACCCACAGCACAGCTAATAAGGCCTCTGACATGGTTTGTGTGACGGCCACTATCAAAGACAGCGACCAGGACCGACGGCTTAACGTGCCCTCCAAAGCACGGAATCTTTTTTATTCCAGACAGTCAGGTGATTCGGCCTGCATTGTCCTAACCAAACTAGGGAAAAGTGATAAATTGACAAATATCAACTTTGTGTCCCTCCCTGAGAATCGAACCCAGGACCTCCGGATCGTGAGCTCTGACTACTAGACCACGGAGGCAGTTAACTACACTACTAATAGTGCAGCTGGTAGTGTGGTCAGGTGGACCACGTAGTTGACCACGGGCAACGAGGGGTCAACAAACCCTGCAGGTAAGTTTGAGTTCAGAAACAGTGTAGTGGGAAAAAATACTGGAACGGATGGACAACGTAGCTTGCCCAAGCCTTTATCTTATAAAGGTTTATATCCCATGCTGAATCCGTATCGTGGAAACCCGTTAGTTGTAATAGGTAGATTTTTATTTCACTTTCACGATGTGTAGGGGGTTAGATTTGAGCAGCACATTCACTAGGAAGATATGTGTAACCTAGAATGCCTCTAGTAGCCGTGCCTGAGGTAATAAATCTAGGTAAACTGTAAATACAAGTAGTTCAGCTCCAGCGATCGACATCAGAAACGTAAGTAAAGGCACACTGCATCCAGGCTGTAACTTTGCAGCAGGCTTGCTAGCCTAAATCGCAGAATATATAGTAGTACTACATACAATAATAATATACAGTTACAGCGAACTACTTTAAAACGTTAGTTTAATCAAGAACCAGATTAATCAAGTGACGATTATGACATACAGAAAATCACGCCTTTATCCCTAATGGGGTAGGCAGAGCGTAAACGACCTAAACAAAGGTCGTTCCGCCACGTCTGACAAAGTTTTGAGGGTTATTCAAGATGGTTTTGTACGTATATTGCTGTAGTGACAGGTTGTCAGCCCATCGCCTAAATTGCAATATACTGAAACCCTCAGATCTCTTAGCTGGTTTTTACAGCATGCTCGGGAGGAAATGCAGCTGACACATTCTATGTTTTTCTCTCGCTCCCAGTCCAGCGTGGAAGAAACGATTATGACAGGTATAACAAATTGTCAACCCTTATAACACGCACACAAACACATGCCAAGTGCAACATGCTACATGCCGTCTGTCGATGTGTGACCAAAATGACATGATAGTTAGGAGTGTCCGAGCTGTGCCTAAATACAGACTGTCTGTTCAGTTAGACCATCTAATGTACCTAGGTTATTATAACGTCTGTATTCTGGCATCTACTACGTTTCCTCCCACATAGAAACGTCTGGCAGGCTCGCTTCCGTGTGCAGTATTTTTCGCGCGCTTTTCGAGAACAGTTGCATGTACGATAAAAGGCTGCTGTTTAAAATTTTACCCATACTAGTGATTAATTTTATTACAAAAAATTCTTAGAAGGAATTAAATAAATAAATACGAATGTATCAGCATTATGATTTTGTTTGAATCGTTCTTTGTGGCGTATTTGATTGGTAAGTCTTCTACCTACCCTGTTGATGGGTACAAGTGTGATTTTATGCATTTATAAACTTTTTAACCTTATTATTTTGTTTGTAGCTTTACTAACTGGATCTATTTTTGTTTACTTGTTTTGGAAAATACAAGAGTCATTATCACGTCATCTCATCATCATCATTCACTCTAAAGATAGAGTAGTTTTTATAACATATCAAATTGTACATACATACATATAATCACGCCTTTATCCCTAATAGGATAAGCAGAGCGTAAACGACCTAAACAAAGGTCGTTCCGCCATGTCTGACAAAGATTTGAGGGTTATTTAAGATATATCTTTTGTAATGCGCACGGCAAAAGTGTGGAACTCACTACCTGCGTCTGTGTTTCCGAACGCCTTCAACCCCCAACATTTCAAAGTTAGAGTGAACAGGCATCTTCTGGGTGAGCTCGCACCATCGTCGACTCCGTCTCAGTCGTTTCCGACCTAGACTGGAGTCAAGAGCAAACCCATTTTTGAATAAAAAAAAATAAAAAAAAATATTTGTACGTATATTGCTTTAGTGACAGGTTGCCAACCCATCACTTAAAATTAAAATACACTGAAACCCTTGGCTGGTTTTTACGGCATGCTCGGGAGGAAATGCAGCTGGCACATTCTATGTTTTTCACTCCCAGTCCAGCATGGAAGTAATATAGTATCAAATTGTAATGTCTCGGTAATATATTTAACTTACCTACCTATTTGCAAAATTACTCATTTAACAAAAAAACTTGTCCTAATAATTGTTTTGAAAGGATAAATTCATAATTCGATTTTGGTTTACGTAAAACATTTAAGTGCCTACACATTTTATGTTCATTCTATTACGCGCATTAACCTACATCATCATCTCCCTCTCCCTAGCCTTATTCTGTATTTCACGGGGTCGGCTACCTAATCTAGGGGATTCAACGAGAGTACTGGTTTTTACACAGAGTGACTGCCATCTGACCTCCGCAACCCAGAAGGGAACCGGACCCAATCCTAGATTAGGTTAGAGTTTTCAAGCCGCCAATGCTTAGCACTGGCCTCTGACATGGCTTAACGACAAATATCTACGGTATGAAACGATATTAACCGGGACCAACGGCTTAACGTGCCTTCCGAAGCACGGAAAAAGCGCCGAATAAACGTACATATGAAATTCGAAAACCGAAAAACACATTGGTACGTGGTGGGATTCGAACCACGACCTCCCCGCTCAGAAGGCAGCGGCCCTATCCACTACACCATCGGGCTCAACCTACAGATCGTACTAATCTTTATATGTCAATATATATAATATTATTTCCTAATGTTTTAATATCATGCTAATGAATGAGCTAAACTTATTAGCTCATTAGATTAGTAAGATCTGTAGGTTGAGCCCGATGGTGTAGTGGATAGGGTGTCACATCAGGTCTAATATTAATAAATAGTTTATTAATACACTCAGCCTGTCGGCAGTGGCACACTTCACTCCTCCTACATGTCTTTGGTTAGACAAAAAGCTTGCACAAAAACTTTCTGAAGTAGATAAGTGTACCAGAGTGTACCTATAGCAAATCGATTAGTCAGTCAGTAGCTTAACTAGAGACATCATAATTATATTTACATGCGATGATATCATAATGTGGTATGACAATCACAAAAATGTCGAGATTAAATGGACAAGACTCAAAGACACTGTTGTTTGATCTAACTAAATCCAATGCAGATACGATATATTATTCATTTAAATGCAAGTGATATATTTATTCGCTTTAGTAGTTGTAGGTTATTCTAACGTACCGCTTTTCGGATTAACTATGATATTATGATCCTCTAATTTATAGCACGATTCTGGAATTCTGCTGTTTATCACATAAACACTGCTAACACTTGACACAGATATTTGCAAATGATGATAAGTTAAATGCAAATTCAGGCAGAAAATAGAACAAGCATCTAAATCAGAAAATACTAGAGATTTATGCACATACTTTATCGCAAACTGATTTGCCTCTTAGGTTTAAATTTATGAATGTTAAGACACAAAGACAAAGATACACTTGCAGAAGGGGTATGGTAGTTTTCCATCGATAGAAAATAACACATTTGCCAGTCAAAAAAAATACTGTTGGTATATCGTATAAGCTAATTAATATTTTACCGGAAAATATTTTATTCCAGGAACAGTCGCAGCTCGTGAACCGAACATAGACGTAAATAGGTGAGTGCACAACAGATGCAACACATTTTGGCAGAAATACGATATACACCGTAGAACGATCGATCATATTGCAAATCTTGCATGCTGAGACTATTATATACCTATCTTTAGTTCTACGCTTAGTCTTGTAGAAACTGAGATAAATGATTCCAACGCTTATACTATACAATACAATTATGTACAACGTTGTAACTCACTATCGGTTAGACTAGACAAACAAAACAGATAAAGTGGCTGCTGAAACGATCGCCAAACAAACCGAAATCACTCCCAAAATAGCATTTTCTGCGTCATTCTCTAGCATATTTCGATATCTCCAATAGCCATAAGTATTTTACGAGTTCTACTGTTTTCAAAATCAACAGTAGCTTTAGTAAATATTTATATCGGTGAAGCGACGATTGATTTAAACCACATCGAGAGCTTTTTTTTCCAGAGTCCGTCTACTTCCACAAGAAAATTCCTATTCGGATTCGGCCAGTTCTCAGCAGTACAGCAGTACGGTTGTACATCAGCAGAAAAATGATTATGTCGATCGTAGCAGCAGGTTCGGTGGCAAACCACCCCCGCTGCAGGTACATGTACCCTCCCATGATACGAAGAGTACGATTACACCACTCAGTGTGTACCAACCAAGGGAAGATCCGCGGCTCTTCTACCAGTCTAAAACATATCTTGAAGAAATTATTGGGAAGAATGTAAATAAAGACGTTACCTATATTTATCCCGGCAGAGAAGTTAATCGAGCTACAGAGAAAACCAGCAGAACTTCAATGTCCCTTCGAATGCAAGACAGGAATCAAAACTCGATCAGAAACGGTAAGTATTGAAATTCTTCTGGCAAAAATGAATTCAATACTCGCACGTCGCGTCGTTCACGCTCTGCCTACCCCATTAGGGATAAAAATGTGATTATATGTATGTATATATTTATCTTATGACGTACAAACTGATTATGGTTGCTCAGTCAATGAAACTGAAAAACTTTCACCAGGAGATTCTTTCAAAAAATGAAAAATATTTTTTTGTGATACGCTGTCTCTGACACCCGTTAAGTAGGTATATGTCCGTCAAGCTCTTTCTCAGTAGGTATCCTTTGTCTTATTCTAGGTGCCAACATTTGCGTGAAGTGTCCACATGACAGGTCTCTGGTCGCCCGAGCTGGGACCGACCGGGTCATCCTCCAAACTCCTCGCTTAATATTATGTTCCGGCCATAGAGCCCCCAAATCGGTTCGATTTGTGCATATGTATGGCCCAAAGTTTGGCGCTTTGATTGAGCGAGGCTCGCATCTGATTATTGGCAGGATTATGTATAAGAACAAAGTAGGTATTTATTCTTTATTATTAAAAAACATTCTTAGGCTCGTATTTATGAAGCGATATCAAACTTGAGAGCAATATTAAGTACGGATTTGACAGGCCAGTTTGTACTGAAATGACGCTTAAAAAATATCTGTCTGAGTCTGGGAATACCTAGATGTTTAAGCTAGTTAGCGTGAAATATATGTTTATATAACGTTTTTTCAGAGCATTCACCTGTGTAAAATGCAAGTTCACGTGATAACGCAGAGCTGTGCTACACCGAAGAACCTGAAATACCATTGCAATACACAAAACTGCACCTTCACTTGTCGAAATCCTGATTTGGAATTGCAAGGACAGTCCACATTACAATGCGGTAGTGATATGAAGTGGATTGGGGAACTTCCTCATTGCAGAGGTGTGTATCGTGTAATTTAAAAGTATTTATTTAACAAATCTCATACTTTCCAAAAGTCTTAAAGGGGCGCTACCCCTATACTACGTGGCACTACTTAGCTACTTTTTTACCTAACGTATCTTCGAATTCAAATCTATCTTAAATAACCCTCAAAACTTTGTCAGACGTGACGGAACAACCTTTGTTTAGGTCATTTACGCTCTCCCAACCCCATTAGGGATAAAGGCGTGATTATATGTATGTATGTATGTGTATTCGACTAAAATTGTGTTTTACCTTATAGCTCGTACATTGTGCACGCCTCCGTCAAAATTACCTCCAGCGCAGCTTGAACACGTAACAAAAATTTCCTGCCAGACTTCTGACGAATACTCTACTGCTGAATCGGCACCAGGTTACCCTGAAGGTTCCAAGTGCAGGATACGTTGCAATAAGGGCTGGCGGTGGTATCCTCACGCTGTCTCCGTCTGCCGTCGGGGTGCATGGACTATCCCACTTGATTGCAATAAAATAACAAAACGGAAAACTAATAAATTTCGAAAATCTTAGGTTTTGTGTGTTATGATGAAATTATAACTTATGATAAGATTTTGTAATAATTTTGTTGTAATTTAGTTTTTAAGATCATTTTGAATGTGGTATCTTACTTATAGATTAAATATAAAGTTAAAAGCATTGACCAAGATCTGAACAAGATTGCAAATTGCATTGCACAATAATGAATGAAAGTTATTGAATTTGAATAAAAGTTATCAAACAATTTTCAAATGTTCCCGCTTAATTTTTACCGCTATTATTTTTATTTTTTAAAGTATCTAGGTTTTTTTCACCCCAACTACGTCTTGACGTCACTTAGGAATGAAACAGAGTATTCGAGTTTTGTAGAGCGCTGTCTCATTCACTCTAGTTAACAAGCTTAAAAATTTCATCATATAGCCGTTCCGTAATTTGAAAAACGAAAGACGTTTGACATTTACGGCCGTTGGATGTTTTGAGTTGTGCAGAGAAATATAATTTAAAGATTTTGGGACGTATATATGTGTAATAATGACCGGTTAATTGTGTTAAATTGTTGATAACGCTTAGATATTTTAGAAACAAAGCGGTATTACTTAAACAATGGGTAGTAACACGAGTAAACCAAGGAATGACGCAGCTGTTCATGTACAAAAAAATGACCTGGATATTGCTTCTGATTCTGATCCCAGATCTCCCACTTCTGAAATAACACGGACTCCACTGCAGGTAATTTCGGACAATTATGTTTTTTGTTAGACTAAGGCCCTGATTAGCAGCTATATTATTTGCCTCAAAAATGACTTGCCCACCACAGTCCCTACCTAACAAACATTATCCTTCAGTTTGGTACCATAATGAAAACTGAACGGCTTACTTGTTAGTATGGAAAGGAGGGTTAGCCCTCGAATTTTGAATAACACTTGTTTTTCGTTTAGTGTTAAAATTTGGTACCAATTTAATTGAATTGAAGCTAGTTTACAAATTATGGAAGCTTCTCAAATCGAGGGAGTGCATACGCACATGTGAAATATCCACTTGCGTAATATTTTTAATTTACTTATCTTTGTTGCAGGGGAAGACAGGAACCAAGCACAACATAACGAAAAATGCCGACCTACGAAAAACATTTGAGAATGCCAATGGTGAGGAAAAACTTATACATAACAATCCAATTCTTTCTGCTGTTATAAAAAACCATTTACAGTCGTATGATCCTCGTTCACCCACACAAGATTTTGAACGAACGCCTATCATTATTACATCAAAAATTGATGACCTCGCAGATGATAAAATTAAATCGAAACTTCATAATGGAAACTTTGGGAGCCCTTGTCTTCTAAAAGATGAGGATGACCATTATGACAGTTGTGCTGAAGCAAATGAAAGTCCAGATATCCTGGCTCCTAAAAATTTGTGCAATGGTTTTTATGACTTATCTATGAATGAGACTATGAGAGGTAATGAAGAGCCATTGGGATCATCTACTGCCTCACATGAAGCTATAGAAAATTATATTTCACTTCAAAATGGAGAGAAGCCTAAAGAGTTACTTGAAACTAACTTTGACTATGTTGAATCTGAAGAAAATACTATGGAAAGTAGTTGTGAAGAGAACACAAATAGTGCAGAGTTAAATTACAGTGATATAAAAAATATTCCTCTGTTTAAAATACTTAATGAGGATCCAAGGTCACCATCAGTTGGTATTGAGAGAACACCAATAGTAATTGCTAAAGTTCCCGCTGAGACTAGTGACGACAATGTAGAAGAAATGTCTGATGATACTCTTATAAAAGTTTTACAAAGTGCCAATGAAGATTTTCGTCAGTCTGCAATTAAGCCTAAAAATGCAGGTGTCATGATCTATGAAGACGATGCACATACTCTGCATGACACTCCTAAAAAATCTAAATCAGACTGTAGTAGTGGTTCTAGAACACCTCTTTCATGTGTGAAGAACAAATCTGATGCAGCTCATATGAGGTCTAAATCTGCTAACACTTTGGAGGATGCTAAAGGACAAAAACTTCTTGCCAAAGCTAGAAGGGTATCCCACATTCCAAGGTTGAAATCTTTGTCTAACCAGACAAAATTACTCCCTACTGAAAGCAGCATTTCTTTGAAAAGTATTTCAAAGAAATCTGTGGTGAGTGGAGATTGTGAAAATACCCCACCACACTCACACCGTGACAAATGGGATAAAGATAATAGTATTGTTCTTTGAAACATTAATTTCGAAGTAATTCAATTAAGCTTTAGTATAATGTGACTTTGGTATTATTAAATTTACATTGTAATTTCCTAATAATGTTTATTGTTAAAAATATTTTGTCAAAGGAAAGTTCCAATTTGATTTCTAAATATATTGATATCATGACAACTTTATTGTGAACTATTTAGTATCTTTATATTTCTGGCAATAAAATACACATGCTTACTTGGTGGTTTTATTTATAACTTACAGATAGATAATATCCCTACAAGGCTGCGTTTCCACCAGAGCTGTGCGAGGATAGGAAGTGAGGGATGTGTTTTCAAACAACCAATAGGATCACTCCATTTGCCTCGCCTCGCTCAGCACAGCTCTGGTGGAAACATCCACACATTTTCACAGCACAGCTACAGCTAGACATCTTCGCACGACACATTTCCCTCGCCTATCTCTGGTGAAAACGCAGCCTAAATCTAATAAGTAATAGTCTATCTTTCAGGATATATTTTATCATTGTCAGGTACTTGATACTTTTCGAAATAAGTAGTAATTTGTGTCTGTCTGTCTGATATTTTCCCGATAATGGAGGGGTCAGGTTAAGGTAAAAAATACACAATTACATTTTAAATAATTTTATTTATTTCCACAACATTTATATTAAATATAAGTAAAATAATTTAGTTATATTTATATTTTAATCATTATGCAATGAGTGATGATCAAATCACACAACGAGGCATTTTTGCACATTACAACAAGTATTCATGGAATGGTTTTGAATTTAATATTTTATTTAACACATCCAACCAGCATCGAATATGGACGTGATATTTTATAAATACACAATGTTTTAGAACAGCAAACAATATTAATATTAGTTTGTTAAATTACTTGAGTTTATCTTCTAAACATCTTCCTTACAGCCCTCGAAGAACTAAAACCAAAAACAACACAATTTAACAGAAATGTAAAAATAAATGCTTCGACATAAAATTATGAATAAAATTAAATTAGGTACATGCAAATCGGCATTTTTTAAGTTTGAGAAATAATGCATAAGAAAATTCAGAGTACCAAGGTAATCTCAAAAAATAAAACTAGGAAGTGGCTAGACAGCCGCAAGCGTTAGTTTAGTTTCAAACGATATCCTACCATCGGTGGCGGCATCTGGCTGTCTAGCCACTTCCATAAAACTAAGTAAGTAAGGTACAGTTCGTAATCTTCAAGCTGGCCCTCAATCTGTCTCTACAAGTGCAAAGCCCATTTTCCATTTGTTTTGGAAGATAAACACACGCTAGATATTGGCCCCTGTTCAAAGTACCAATAAGGTCAGGTATTTAAAAAAAACCTTTATCCTTCCAAGTATCCCAACTGTTCTGAAACGGGTCCGTAATAAATGGTAAGTATCACAGGAAACTCAAACACTAACTTATTTTTAATACATTTACTTTAACGGATTTAAATTCATTCTTAATTCCGTAATTTATACCAAGAGTAAAGGACAGCGTCCCGCAAACTGATAGGGGTTGCTCAGTCAACGAAACTGAAAAACTTTCACCAGGAAATTCTTTTAGAAAGTAAAAAGAAATGGCTTTTCTATACACAAAAGTATGGAAAAGCTAAAAATATATATATCCTTCCTGAAAAAAATAACCCGGTGATTTATTGTTCAGTTTCCTTGAATCAGTTTGCGGCACGCTGTCCCTTACACCCCATATGTTTTAAATAAGTTTATGCAAAATAGATAACTTACATCTAGTTTTGTACCTATTGCACTGGTTTGAACATCTAGCATCTACTGGATTTTGAAAGTACATATTTTATAGGAAGCAAGTATTCTTTTCTAATAATCATTAGATTTGTTTACTTTGGCACTTTGATGCTTCCTTTAGTGATACAGGTACTCTCTATGGCGGAATGTTATAATATTGACGCATTAATTATTGCTATTGATATTTTATATATAAGGCATAAATTGGTACAATTTAAAATAAATACGGGGTGTAAGGGACAGCGTCCTGCAAACTTATAGGGTTTGCTCAGTCAACGAAACTGAACAACTTCCACTAGGATATTCTTTCAGGGCGTGAAATAAAAAAATGGCTTTTCCATACAAATTTTCTGATCGAGGTGGACATTTTGTACAGAAAAGCCAATAATTTTTTTTACTTCCTGAAATAATTTCTTGGTGGAAGTTGTTAAGTGTCGTTGACTGAGCAACCCCAAGTGGAAGCTGTCCCTTACACCCGGTTTATTAAGTTGATATTCGTGGTATAATATAAGTTTAAAACAACAGTTTTAATTAATAGGCATTGTATGAAATGATATATGGAGTGTATTGATTGAAAGATAGTAAACGAGCATGCAAACCTCGCGAAAAACTAAATGCGATTTGATGAGTTTTTAAATATCTACAACACGCATGATTAATTTAATTACGATAACTTACGTACCCTACTCAATTTCTACTAGCTTTTTACTACATGGTATACTATCGTTTAGCATTTAACTAAAGCTAGGCTTGTATTTAATACAACCTAAATCTAAAGGCACAGAAATGAACAGCCACTATTATCTGCATACTATTCAAAAGATTTCTCGTTCCATAACATATTCCAATCATATTGTTCCACACAGCAATCACTGATTGAAAGTAATCCAAATGTTCTTTGTCAAACATTTGAATCGAAATACTAAGGTAAGAACCTTTATGGAAATCGCATGCGAACGTTACTCTTTCCTATACGCATTTCGATTCGAATTATTCAAAAATACGGCTGGTCTTATCACTTGTGCTTGTGTGCAACATTAGAATTTCTACTGACCAAAATTACAAGTCCATTCTTAAGCCGTGACTGCAGCGCACCAAAACATACCCCCGCGGGGCAGAGCGGAAAGGTTTCACTTCCCCTCTCTGCCCCGCGGGGGTATGTTTCGTTTCATCTTTTAGAGCAAGAGGCACGGCTTTAGGCGCTGTCCTATTATCATGTCATATTATTGGGTCGGATTGACCGTATGTTACGTACTTACGACCGGCGCGATTAAACATACTGACGAAATCTACTGATTGTCCTATATACCAGGTGTAAGGGACACCGATAGGGGTTGCTCAGTCAACGACACTGAACAACTATCAGCAAGATGTTTTTCAGAAAGTGAAAAAAAATGCTTTTTCATACAAAATGTTCACCTCGATCAGACAATTTGATGGAAAAGCAAATTGTTCTTTTTACACTTCTTGAAAAAAATCCTGCTGGTAATGCTTCAGTGTCGTTCTCTGAGCAACCACTATCAGTTTGCGGGACGCTGTCCTTACACTTGGTATATAGAAGTCGTACGACCGATATTAAATATTTAAAACCGGTATAAATTTTATATATTTTTGTACTATGATCAAATCGTATCGCAATGGTCGTACGACCGCTGGCAATAGGACAGCCCTTCAAACTAATGCTTACTAAATAATTTTTTCTAATTTCGAACACTGAGATTTCAAAAATCTAGACGGCATAAACTTCGGCATCTAAGCTTTATCTAAACAACATTTAAATGTGCAATATTTATAACCAATATGTAGATTTAAAAAAGTATGTTTCAATTTTTACTACAAAGTGATTTAAAAATACTGTAAACTTACAGTGCTATGGAGGTAGTTTCATATAAGTTCAATACTTGTTTTCTTTACAATATAAATTGGGGCCTCGATTTTGATAAATCTAATAGAATCATTCACCTATGACTAACATCAATTTAGAAATTTCCTAACACCAACACAACATAGAAATTTATATCATAACATTACATTGTAAGTTTATGAAATAAATTTCTATGATAGCATAGATAACAACAGGAAGCGACATTCTACTGAAATAAACATGCTTCATGCATAAACTCTTCAATCCTTCTTGTCAGCTGGCACTTCCACAGGAATTGGTGTTTCTGTTGAGAATTAGTCAAAAAAAAACAAATATTAGTTTTCACACAATCCACACACAAAAACTTAAAGTTAGTATTTTTTTTTGTATAATCTGTGCCTATAATCATAGTTTAGTTTAGTACTTAAACATACATACATTAACATTAAAACGGTAATTTTGGCAATATTCTTGATATTTATTTAGTGATTGTATTGTATATAGAAAGAAGACCGTCTCAATCACAAGTAAATAAACTCATTTTCTAATCCGTTGTTTTAAATAAGGCAGTTAGTTTAGAAATCATAATGAGCATTATAAAATTCAATGATTAGGACTGGTTATTTAAAACAAATAAAATAATCTTACTAATGAATTTAAATCAATTACAATTATAAATAGCCAATGTGAATAAGATAGGAATATTGCCTACATTAGGTTTTATAATCCAAAACATGAATTGTTATATTAGCAAAAAACAACACGAAGCATGTTAATTGTAAACAACTGTGATAAAAATTATATAGCACTATAAAAACCAAATACATTCTTCTATTTAAGTGTTTGTATCATTTATACAATGGTTGTTTTTACAAAATAATATGTTATTATTCAGTGCATTTTAATATTCAAAGCTTGGCAGAGGTGCCATATTAGTACATATTCTTTAAGGGGCTCCCCTGGGCTAAGTCGCGCCCTCATCAAATCATAATTCAATGAAAACACAATAAATCGAAAATCCGGTAGATCAGATTGAGGTTAAAGCAATAAAGATCATTTAGAAATTCATAAATTTGCAACAGAAAATTTGCGAAAAACGGCCACTTTTAGCACTTTTGTCATCTGTAACTGCAGTGAACACTGAATTATTAATTTATGATGCTTAAAATAAACTTCAGTACCTATACTTCAATCTGATCTACCGGATTTTGAATTCATTGCGTTTTTTTATTATTTATATAATTATTTGGTTAGTATTTATACTTATGTATGTAAGGATATTTATATGTAGCTTATTGTATGTTATCTATATATTTTTTTCCTCTCACACGGTAAGCTGGAAGACAACTTAAATATTTTGAGTTAAGCTCGCCTTTGTACATAATGTATCTATCTAGATTAAGTTAATTTTAAGAATATCTGTGTGTACAATAAAGAATAAAGATAGTTTCAGTGAGAAATGATTTTTTAACTGATGAGGGTGCTGGCATTCATTATAAAGATTTAACTGCAACAATTAGTATCTTGTTTGATAATGATAAGTAGCTGACACAACCTGACCCCAGTGCCTTTATGTTAGTAAATATTTATTATAACATTTACCTTCATCTTTTTCCTCAATATTCTGAGAAATGAACTCCCTTAGCTCAGCATACGCCTTATCCAAATGGTCGTTCAATATGATAATGTGGAAATTGCCTGGTTCTTGTCCTGAAATTTAAATTTTTAAGGTTTTATTTGTGCTACTATAAATAAATAAGAATTAATAATACATCTATATCTTATAATATTAAACAACTTATTCAGGTTTGATATTATTATTTGGTATTTGGTGGTTGTAAGTCCATCCGCTCAAACTATAAAGATTTCATTTGTAAAGTTCATGACCATAATAAAAAACTTCTAATAAATACATGCATACATAAAATCACGCCTTTATCCCTTACGGGGTAGGCAGAGCGTAAAACGCCTCGTAGAAGGCGCTTTCGCCACGTCTGACAAAAATTGAGATGTTTTTTAGATTGTAGGAATGTGTATTGCTGTAGTGGCAGGTTGTCAGCCCATCACCTAAATTACAATATACAGTAACCCTCAAATCCTTTTTGCTGACTTGTACAGCATGCCCGGGAGGAAGGGCAGCTGGAACATTCTATATTTTTCTATCTCTCCCAGTCCAGCATGGAAGATTTTTTACATACTACAAGTATGTATAAAACCATTTAAAAGTCAATAGTTGATGTCAACTCTTTGATGGACAGTGGCATCACAAACACTAGCAGTGGGTTTAAGTCAAACCATAAATAGAGAGGAGTATTTACCAAATTTAAACTCACGGCGAGCAGTATCCAGTCGAGCTCTCAATGCATCTTCACTCTCAGTGTTGCGGGCACGGAGATGCCTCAAGACAGTTCAAGACAAACCAAATATAAAGAGGAGTATTTACCAACTTTAATTTCACTGCAAGCAGTATCCAGGTGATGTTGCAGGTCTGGATATGTCTCTCCAACTCTTTGATGGACAGTGGCATCACAAACACCAGCAGTGGGTTCAAGTCGAACCAAAAATAGAGAGGAGTATTTACCAAATTTAATCTCACGGCGAGCAGTATCCAGTCGAGCTCTCAATGCATCTTCACTCTCAGTGTTGCGGGCACGGAGACGCCTCTCCAGCTCCTCAATAGATGGCGGCATAACAAACACCAACAGCGGGTTCAAGTCTGTCTTCTTCACCTGCTTGACACCTTCGATCTCAATGTCCAAAACACAGACCTTGCCAGTGCGACGGACATCTTCAACTGCACGTTTACTGGAATAACCACATGAAGCAAATATGAATGAATAAATAAAAAAAAACGTATCTTTTTTTCTGGAGCTTTAATGCTTTATCACCATTTCTGTAGTACTTAGTCAATGTATGAATAACATATTCACAAGGTTAAATATTTCCTTTTATGATGCCTGTAATGGATTTAGTATTTTTCCTTTTTGACACAAAAAGGGGATATTTTAAGCAAACCAGCAAGTAAACAAAGACCGGAATGAGAACAATAAACTTTTGGCAGTGTGCCAATATCGGAGCACATGGCCTCTTTGGCTTATTACAGGTGAATTCTATAAACTGATGCACTAACCTGGTTCCATACATGTTGCCGCTGAATGTAGCAGTTTCAATGAACTCTCCTCGTTCTACTGCCACCGACATATCTTCTTTGTTCGTGAAATGGTAATGAACACCATCTTTTTCGCCCGGCCGTGGGCCTCTCGTGGTATGCGAAATACTAAATCCGAATTTATCAGGAAACTCTTTTAGTAAACGTTTCAGGAGCGTACTTTTTCCAGAACCTGATGGACCGCATAACACTAGGGGACGTGGACCTTTCTGCACCATCGTAGCGAAATCTGAAGAAGGTTTAATTCAATTAGAAAATATACCGCACTATGAGAGATTCGGTTCCAACTCGAAAGTGAATTTTCTTACGTTTTATAAAATTCGTGGTGACGAGAATTTAAAAACCGTTATAGTTTATATCACAAAGATTTCGTATGTACAATTGCTATAGTTATACAATTCTTATTTTATGTACAACGTAAAAAATATCATATGGACTGCGCGCCGCGAAGAAGCGACAATGCGCCAATTTTCTGACAGCCAGGCAGGGTTGCCAAATCAGGAACGATTAATCTATTTGATACATATTTGAAAACTAATGAAGATCGCCTTCAAACACCATCCACATCCAGACCTTCTTATCCTAACTTCCTTCTCTTATCAATGGGTAGTGAAATCGGACGTCCGATTTAGTAGAAACGGTCGGACGATTGCGCTACACATTGTCCGATTTAGGATTGATAGAAGTTAGGATTGGTAAGTCGGATAGTGCTTTAGAAATCATACCCATAATCAACCTACATAAACCATATTAATTTACAAAATACATTTCACCTTGATAGGGTTTTCGGAAGGTCCTGGGTTCAATTCCCAAGGCGGAACACAATGTTTATATTTATATTATCAATTTATCACTTTGTGAGGTTTTCTCCAGTTTGGTTAGGACATTGCAGGCTTGAATCCCTTGATTGTCCTCAAAAAAAGGTGGTGAGGGGATCCATCTTCAAACCCCACCTGCCGGAGTTGACTAGTTTTCGAATGAATGAGCGATAAAAGTTAGAAAAAAGAAAGCGTCTTTTTTTCTAAATTTACAACCTTTTTTTATAGGTGACAACCATTTTGGAAAGAAATCGCATTCAATCCAACGGCCTTCTTTCAAAACTCAAAACTTTTATTGCTCATAATTATAACTTGAATACGACTCATCTCCCTCCCTCACTCCCAAAAAACCCCTTATCAAAGTGAATTATTTTAAGATTTTACTCTGTTTTTATCTGAGATCGTGATTGGTAGGTACCTACATAATATAATGGAAAGGACGTGAATGATTGCGTATATTTGCGATGCGCTCGGGTCTTTTGATATTTGGTACCACTTCTGTAAGACAATATTATGATAGTTAACAGCGAGTCTGTTACGAGTGGAGTGCCATTTCTATTGTTATTTATTATCAATTGAGTTCTTTTTTTATACCTTTGGTTGGCAACATTAACACCCCCCTTCCTACCTTCTGCACCCCTTGTCCATCATTTGACAGCTATCCATAGACAATATAAATGCGTTCAGTCTTGGATAATTTTAAATCATTACTTTATCGGGGTGCAAGATGATACTTTCTAGATTTCATTTATTAACGTACACGCCTGGATTCATTAGGTTTATATGCAGCTCGCCAATTTGTTTGCTAAGCTAGAATAATAGTCCTCCCAGATATTGGCCAACTGTGCAGGACAAGGCTTTTTAGTGCCCAAGTGTTTGCGCTACATACAGGTTCACTCTCTATTCCTTCAATCTCCTATTCTGTACGGACAAATTGACTGACACAACCAGAGAAAACACAATGCAACTTAAAAGCGCAGGACGGACAGTTTACATGCCGATCCGACAGCATGGATCATCTTACTTTTCGGACAATCAGGTGATCAGCCTGCAATGTCCTAACCAAACTAGAAACAACAACACAAAGTCATTGTCCTCCGCCGAGTAAAAATATATAGCAAAATACCCGAATCTATAAAATTAGAAACTAAACATCATTTATTTACTCAAAAACTAAAATCTTACCTCATAAGCAAATGTTATTATTATTACAGTCTCCAAGACTTTTTTGATGAAAAATGAATAAGTAATGTACTTAATAATCGCCTATATCGAATGTGTCTATTTGTATTTACTCCTTAGAAAGAATTTATGTTACCTAGATTTAAGTTACTTGATACAAGAACCAAATTGTTGTATTTTGTTAATTAAGTATAATATTAGTTAAGTATCTCATAATTAACTCTCACAAATATTGCAATACCCTGTTATAAGGGGTATCATGTGTTGGACTTTACAATATTATAACATCTTAATGTACCATGTGATTCGCAATAAATAAATATGAAATATGACTTACCGCAATTTAAGGTACGTCTCTACGAAAATGTATTAAAAATATTTACGTTGAAATTATTAGTGGTAATTTATATCACATGTAACTAAACCTAAAAGAACATTGCGCAATGAAACTTTACGAACAGGATTCATATATTTTTTAAGAAACTCACTGTTAGAAATTATTTTTATTAGGCCTATGCATGCATTTTATAGCCAGTAAAAAGGGTTAAAATAAAAAGTTAACCGTGACTATTTTTTCCAAAGGTACATTATTGTAGTCAAATACAGGCATTTATTTTATTTACTTAGTTTAGGTGTCAGCTTCACACTTAGTGAACTACTGGCACACTTTACATCGTGCATCAACACCTGCACGCCAGCGGGTTTAATTTACGGCAGTTTATCCCAAATACGGTGAATTCTGTCTATGATGTAATTTTTCGTTCATGTGTTCCATCGACAGGCTACGAAGATGTGTCTTTTTCATCTCCTGAAAGAATTTCCCTGTGAAAGTTGTTCAGCTCCGTTGACTGAGCAACCCCTATCAATTTGTGGGACCTTGTCCCTTATTATGGATTACACTTCAAATATACTTAGATGTAATCTCATGTAAGTGATATTATTCTTTATATTATTGAGCATAAAGTAGGATCTTCGTTGTTTATATTTTCCTCTTAAGCGTAGTATAAATCACTGTCATATCATTTTGAAGATAGTTTGATTCCCAACTCGTGCTCTTCGGTTTGGGCCTCTAACAGCACCGTCGTCGTCGTTGGGAATCAGTCACGTTCTCCCCTTAATGCACAATGTAGTATTTATTAATGCTTTATTTTCTGACTCTCAAATTTAAAATCACAAATTTTGCCGATAATTAACAATAAATTAGCTATTATAATCAAATGTCTGCCATTCAATAATCTGACAACCGCCTTTAATCTCAAGTTTCGTAGTCGCGTGTAAACAATTAGGAAAATGTTTATGCTTGCGTTTGATTTTATTTTTAGGCACATAGCACTCTATGTAGTCCTTTAATTGGAACGCAGCTTTTACGTTTTGTCTATGGTATACAGCTGTTAACAACAGTATTCATATCTCGTACTTTTAATGTTATTTTATTTATTTTGATGAATAAAAGGAATTATTAGTTCTATAAATAAATTAAAAATATGTTTAATATTTTTTATCGAAATGTTATTCACATAAATGTAAAATTCTTGAAAACAAAATGTGTTAGAAAATATTTTGATTTCCGTTGGCATTCTAGCGACCAATCAGAGCACGCGTCTTTGAACTTTAGTCAGTTGATTCCGTTAATTTCGACTAAAATCAAATCAAGCTCATCATCGGTCAAGCTAACAGCGTGCAAGATTAAAATAATAAATTCTCGACAACGTGAACTGAAACGTTCGTGAAAGTATCTCTGTAGCCAGAGAAGAAACTATCAGTGATAAAAATGGAAATTCACACGAGGAGACATCACACAGTGAGTAGAAAATGTCCTTTGTATTTGCGCAGCGGCCGTTACGGTTTACATTTTGTTTAATTTTAATAATAATAATGATGAAATCCCTAACAATTCAGATCCAGGATCAAGAGAACATATATGCAGTTAAAGGTAAAGTGAATACCGGATTACCAGTTAAGAGGCAAGGACTAGGAGTCCGGGGGGCCTTGGGCGATGTGAACACGAATGTCCAGGCGCAGCGCGACATCAACGTCGGGAAAGTCGCCACAGTCGCTGCGGAATACGAAAAGAAATCTACGCTAAACCGTGTTCCTCTAAAAAGGTTCGTATTTCTCATAATAGTATGTTATGTGTGCCGTGCCGTGTGTGCGAGTTTATGAATGTTTTAAATCTACCTTCCCTTAGTTTATACCAGACAACTCTGACCAAATATTTAGAAATTCTGTGTTCATTATTTTATTTAGCTATATTGTATTCTTTGTTTTGCAAGAGCGATTGTCCAGTGTGGCAAATAATTCATTTTTGCAGCACTTTGCTTTACTACCTTCGGCAACAGGGGCAATTCGTCTCCGCACAAAATCCTAAAATCTTGTCTGAAATGGTCACCTGTTATTTTCTATCCTGAGAGAACAGAAAGGGATATACAGCAATGCAATAATTTTAGTATACAAGCAATTTAGTTTTTTTTTTAGATTTCTGTTTACAAAAGCAACTGTGCTTTAACTATCTAGTGATTGTTTTAGCAGTTATGGCCATGTTACATCCCGAGTGGACACAGGACTTGCCATCAAACCGGTGCAGCCCGCAGCTCGGCCTCCGCTCAGACGAGAGGAAAGCACCGCTGGCTTGGCTGCTAGAGCTGTTGCACGGACCAGGGTAAGTTGCAAGGTTCAACATTGTGTTTACATTGAGACTAGATGTTTTTGCTGTGCTGCAAGTAGAATACCCTTGATAATGTTTTTTTTTTATTGGAAAATAGCACTAGAAACGAGATAATCTTAAATTACAGCTATTCTTGCCGCTACCTACCTAAGTTGAAGTCATCATCTCCCTAGCCTTAACCCATATATCACGGGGTCGGCTCCCTAATCTAGGGGATTGAATGAGGGTACTGGTTTTTAAACAGAGCGACTGCCATCTGATCTCCGCAACCCAGAAGGAAAACCAGACCCAATCCTAGATTAGGTCAGAGTTTTCAAGCCACCAATGCTCAGCACTGACCTCTGATATGGCTTAGCGACTAATATCTACAGTATTAAAGGATATTAACTGGGACCAACAACTTAATGTGCCTTCCGAAGCACGGAAAACGCGCTGAATAAACCTACCTACCCATATGAAATTCGAAAACTGAAAAAACACATTGGTATGTGGTGCAATTTAAACCACAAACTCCATGCTTAAGAGGCAGCGGTCCAACTATCCTATCCACTACACCATCGGGCTTCCACCTACCTAAGTTGAAGTATTTACAAATAAATGTTCACTTACTGAATTACAACAACCCCTTCCATCATTTTATTAAAAGGATAATTATGTTTTCAGGCTGTCCTCAAAGACACACAAAACAAGACTGTCAAGGCGAAGACAGATTCTTCGAGCTCACTGCAAGCCAAAAAAGTTACCCAAGATACCAAAAAGACAATCAAAATATCCAAAGATCAAACTAACAAACTAGGGAAAGAGAACAAAGAAATCAGCAAAGTCATTATCAAAGATCCTGTCGAGTCTCTTGGGAAATTAAAGTTGTCAGAAAAGACTTGTAATATTACAAAGTCTCCAGTCATAAAGCTGCCTGCCGATATTGAGGATATTGATGCAACTGATAACAGCCCATTGGTTATGTCTATTTACATAAAAGACATTTACAATTATCTTAGACAGTTGGAATTGGAGTTCCCGATTGAGGAAGACTATTTGAAAAAACAGGTGAGATTGGTAAATAAATAGTAATGGTTTATTTTGTGTAATCCTATGTAAAAACAGTGGTACCAGAAAGAGAGTGTGAATGTTGATTTTATTTTCATTTCTTTAAATTCTAAATACCTAGCATCAAGAAGATTAAATTTAATTCTTTTATTTTTATATCTAAAAAAGATTTTATTTGCACATTTTAAATCTAAAACCTCTCGTATTTCCAGAGTGTGATCACAGGGAAGATGCGTGCGACCCTCATAGATTGGCTGGTAGAAGTTCAGCGTCAGTTCTCCCTAGTTCTGGAGACCTTTCACTTGACCGTTGGCATCATTGACAGATATTTGCAGGTAAGTTCACCTATTAATAAAAACACTAAGATTCTCCCAAGTTTTTACAAAGTTTTGTTACAGAGATGCATTTCAAAACTTTATGCTTCGTATTTTTAATGACTCTTTATTTATTACTTTATAATTTATTGTACACAGAACAATTACATACATACATATATATAATTACGCCTTTATCCCTAATGGGATAGGCAGAGCGTAAACGACCTAAGCAAAGGTCCACCATGTCTGACAAAGTTTTGAGTTTTGAGAGTTATTTGAAATAGATTTGCAGGTATATCATACATAGGGAATCAAGACAACAGGTACTGCTTATTTCCAAAATGAAATGTTTTACAGCAGACTTAACTACATATAGGCTAGGAATTAAAAGACCTGTCATAGATAAAGTATAAGAGGATTTATTACATTTCCTGTAAGCCCTTCTCTATGGTACATCTATGACATACATATAATCACGCCTTTATCTCTATTAGGTTAGGCAGACCGTAAACGATCTAAACAGAGGTCGTTCCGCCACGTCTGACAAATTTTTAAGGGTTATTTAATATAGATTTGTAGGTATATTGCTGTACTGACAGGTTGTCAGCCCATCGCCTAAATTACAATATACAGAAACCCTTGGTACCCTTAGCTGGTTTTTACAGCATGCACGGCAGGAAATGCAGCTGGCACATTCTATGCTTTTCTCTCGCTCCCAGTCCAGCATGGAAGACATCTATGACAGGTCTTTTTAATTCCCTGGTTTTACTGGTTCTTGCCGATCCCTCTGCCAAGTATGGGATGGGGGAGTATGGATGAATGAGAGGTCTATCCATATCTCCAGTAGTAAACTGTTTTACGTTTTGCAGAAAATTTAATGATGGAGAGTGATTAAAAGTTCTGCGAATTTTCAACGAAAATGTTGATGAACACGATCAGCGAATCAAAAAATCTGCTTCGTAGGGTTGTTAACGAAATAAAATGATAACAAATTTTCCCATTGATCCAGATTGTACCGAACGTGCAACGCGACCGATTGCAGCTGATCGGCGTCACAGCCATGTACATCGCGAGCAAGTACGAGGAGATATACGCTCCGGAAGTGGGGGACTTCGTGTACGTCACAGCCAACGCGTACACGAAGGCTGACGTGTTCCAGTGCGAGAGAGAGATGCTTTCCAAACTCGGCTTCTGCCTCGCCAAGCCGATACCGCTCAGCTTCCTCAGAAGGTATGTTCTGTACTAATACTGTGATCACTACATAGTATAAAACTGCCTCTGTGGTCTTGTGGCTAGTGCCATGGACTCCTGATCCGGAGGTCCTGGGTTCGATTCCCAGGGGGGAAACACAAAGTTGATATTTGAGAATTTATCACTTTGTGAATTTTTCCCCAGTTTGGTTAGGACACTGCAGGCTGAATCACCTGATGGTCCGAAAAAGAAAAAGATTTCGTGCTTCGTTCACGTTAAGCCGTCGGTCCCGGTCGCTGTCTTTGATAGTGGTCGTTACTCAAACCATGTCAGAGGCCTGATAGTTGTGCTACTAGGCGGTTTAAAAACTCTGACACCAGGGTTCATCGGATCGATAGACTCGATACCCACTAGACAGAAGAAGTATAAAACAAAGTTGCTTTCTATGGCCCTATATCTATATGTATGCCTAGATCTTTAAAACTACGCAACGGATTTTAATGCGGTTTCTTTTAATGGATAGAGTGATTCAAGAGGGAGGTTTATATGTATAGTACATGCATAGTATAGTAGAGAAACACTGATAATTTTCGTGCGAAGCCGGGTCGGGTCGCTAGTTTGATTATAAGTCATCTTTCCGTGGTACGATTTCTAACTCTGTTTACTTTAATGGTAACCCAGAAGCCAGGCACGGCATAATGTCCTTAATAGTAATCACGTCGGAATACATACATATAATCACGCCTTTATCCCTAATGGGGTAGGCAGAACGGTAACGACCTAAATAGAGGTCGTTCCGCCACGATTGACAAAGTTTTGAGGGTTATTTAAGATAAATTTCTACGTATATTGCTGTAGTGACAGGTTGTCAGCCCATCGCCTAAATTACAATATACTGTAACTCTCGGGTCCCTTAGCTGGTTTTTACAGCATACCCGGGAGGAAATGCAGCTGGCACATCTATGTTTTTCTCTCGCTCCCAGGCCAGCATGGAAGCGAAAAAAAGAATGTCCACTATAATTATTTTTTAAGTTTCGAATTTAAACATTTTTACTAAACATTTAGGAATATCGAACCGATTGACTGCATTTATCATCATCATAAACTTGTTCTTGTCGGTGAAGTATGAAGTTAACGCCAGTCGTCTGTTGTTTTTCATCTTCATAATACTACCCTCAGAAGAAAAAAAACCATAACTACAGATTTTAGCAAAATCTTAAAAAGTATTCAAAATATGCAAAATCCTATGTAAATCAAAAAATCAAAGAAATAACATGCTTCGTTTTAAAAAAATCCCTGTACCTTTAAGTTTATTTAACCAAAAGATATGATAGTCTAAAGTCTTTGCATTTTACGCGCAACATGGTAGGATGCAGTTATGGTTTTTTTTTCCTTCTGAGGGCAGAATACTAATTTTAGGGATCTTTATAAAGTCCCCAAAATGATCGACTCACTCGTTTTCAGATTCGTGAAAGCCGCCCACGGCACGTCGAAGCAGCACCACCTAGCGAAGTACCTGGTGGACTTGTGCCTCGTTGAGTACAGCATGGCGCACTACCGCCCCTCGCAGCTCGCGGCCGCCGCCATCTGCCTCAGCCAGCACCTCACGCTCAGGTAATGCGCCGTGCTCCTCCGCGGTGTAGTGGTCTGAGCCGTGGGCTGTCGATACGGAGGTCCTGGGTTCGATTCCAGGGGAGATGTCGTGATTTCAGAGGCGTGATGCTATTTAGAAGGCGGTTTAAAACTAGGAAAACGAAGGTTCATCGGATCGATCGACGAAGAAGATTCCAACCCAGCACAAAAAACACACATGATTTTTACACAAACCGTATTTTACAGAAACAAGACTTGGTTAAGAAAGTAATTTCCTAACTGCGTGTTGCAGTGTGCGTGAGAGTTTCATGCGCAGCTTCTTCTAGTAAATAGATATAATGACATTCAATAAGTAATCCATCTCCCCATCTCCCTAGACTTATCCCGTATCTCACGGGGTCGGCTTCCTAATCTAGGGGATTGAACGAGGGTACTGGTTTTTACACAGAGCGACTGCCATCTGACCTCCGCAACCCAGAAGGGAAACCAGACCCAATTCTAGATTAGGGTCAGTTTTCAAGCCGCCAATGCTTAGCACTGGCCTCTGATATGGCTTAACGACTAATATCTACGGTATTAAACGATATTAACCGGGACCAACGGCTTAACGTGCCTTCCGAAGCACGGAAAAAGCACCGTATAAACGTACATATGAAGTTCGAAAACCGAAAAACACATTGGTACGTGGTGGGATTCGAACCACGACCTCCCGCTCAGAAGGCAGCGGCCCTATCTACTACACCATCGGGCTCTCGTCCCATCTTATCGGGATTCAATAAGTAATCCATGGAATCTATATTGCAGAATAAATTATTCATAATTTAATTAATTATTTCAGCAAGCCAATAGAGGACGTGTGGACGGCCACGCTCGCCTACTACTCCGGGTACTCCCTGGAGCACATCCGGCCCATCATCACGAAGATCGCCAAGATCGTCGCCAACGTCGACAACTCCAAATGCAAAGCGGTGTACAACAAATACTCCGACGTGTCGCTCGCCAAGGTCGCCCTCCACGCGCAGCTGAGAGGCGACGCTATCCGGCAGTTAGCAGAATCGCCCACCGACTGTTGATCGCGTTCTAGATTCAAATATGAAGTTTTGACTGTATGTAGCTCGACGTGTATGTATTGTATTTTCGAAATATGGACTGAGTTTTGTATAAGGTTTGTTTTTAGGTACCTGTTTGTTAAGGAATAGTTTTTAGCTTTTAGACGTAATTTTGTATGACGACGAATAAGGAATGTGACGTGTGCGTATTTGTGTAATATTGTATTTTCTAATGGAAGCATGTGACGCGCATTACTAGGCGCACTGTGTAGCAGTTGCCCAATAATTATTAATAATTTTATTTATTCTTTAAATATTAGACATCATGTGAAAATTCTGACATTCTTGTTCCGAGGTTCCAGAAATCTCATTTATGTGCAGACATTTCTATTGCTAAGACATTTTTAAAGCAGCGTATAAAAATGTTTATTCAAGAAAAAGCATATCTTTTTGATCTGTTTATTTTACATAGTAATGCTCATGTTGCGTCCCTTGACTTGACCTTACCTCATTACTTTAGCAATAATAATTTTATGTATGTAATAAGAGAATAATTTGATATTCTATCTAATATTTAGTAAATTATTGTACCTTCTCCTACGAATAGGGAATAAGATCTATTCTGACTAATAGACCAAAAGTTTGCGCCTCATGACTATGCTTTCTTGTGGTAAGTTGTATTGTACGTATATTTGTGATTATAGAATAATTATTTCGATTATTGTAATTTGATATAACTGTGATTAGAATTATACGCTGTAATTTGTTGAAATAAAATATAACTTTTTAAAACATTTGTGGCTTTTCCTGACAATATCATTAGAAGTTTAATTCGATTTTAAACATCGAAGTGAGTTTTAAATCTGATATTGGATGAAACCAGTCTGTTTAGTCCAGTAAATTAAACATTGAAGCAAGCAAGGAAGCGCAAGAACCGACGTGTAGTGCAGGGGTTAAAAAATACTCCATTTCCAAGATCTAAAAAAAAATATATATCTACAAAAATAAATAACTTACATCTACTATACAGACCTGCAAGCAAGCACTCACTTATAAACTCATCACGTCCACTAGAGCCTCTTAGACGAACTGCCTGCAATGTAACTGCAATTCGACGACACACATGAACTGCGTCCACATTGCAGTTCAGATGTGTTTGAATAGCGAAAATGGCTCGTTGGAGATCTAATACCAATGTTGGGTACCATGTTCTCAACAATAGAGTTCTTACATTGTGGAATAAGTTGCCACAGGAAGTGATAGCCGCTCCATCAGTGAATAGTTTTAAGAACAGACTTTACAAGTGGTTAAACATGACTATAAGTGAAGTAAAATAAACATGAACTGACACACACCAGCATAGATATAGGCACATCAGCCTGTGGCTGCTCGCCTATTAATAAATAATAACTGCACGCCAACGAGAATCCGTCACCGCAGCCGGACCAACACGCTGAATAGCTTGGCACTTTATACCAGAATAACTTACTACTTGACATTCACGTATCAACCTGCAATTTGTGTCCAGAGACTTACTGTACAAACACATACTGTTCATGTCCCTAATGAAAGAAATCGTTTTTATTTCGAGTAGGGAAATTCATCCACAGACAAAGAAATCGGGGATGGATTTAATACAACCTGCTCCACCAATTTTTTTCCTATACAGACTGGACTACTCAGGGACGAGTGATATTTCCCACTAAGCCGTGGTCTTTGATGGCAGGAACCAGGCTCCAAACTGACAGGTCTCATTAAAGTTGAGGACAGCTCGTAATGGTCCGGCGAAAAGATAAAAAGTGATGATCGTTTCGACACTGCGAACGACGTCTAATTCGTTATGCTAATAATTTTACTAAGGCAAGCTAGAATAAAAAACGTTTAAGGAGATCATCAAAATATCTCGTATGGAGTAATTCGCCCAGGAAACTGAACAATTTGGGCTTTTGGGGCCTGCAGAAAATTATAGTAAAGGTTGGTAAAAACGTGCGCCGTGAAACTGCTATCTATATTTGCAAGTTTTTTATTTCATGGCAAACCCACATAAAGCGGGGGCACTTTGCATTTAAAACGTATGAAATTTTAACATATCTATCCATCCTTTGCTTCTCTGTTGCATCTTAGTAAGGGGGCAGTTTTTAATCATCATTTTACCATCTTATTATCATTGAATAAAATGAGTCACGATCTAAATCCAAGATCTGAACGGTGCTATCGGACAAATACAGTTTTTTTTACCCAAACTTTAGCTTATTTCTCTACAAATAATATCTTCTTTAAAGCCCAAATAATATATATCTTGTACAATAAATCAGTAGCAACATTTTGGTGCAGTGCCCGCGGCTTCGCCTGCGTCGTAGTCGCAGCCACACCACACACTGGCTCTACATATTCCATGGTTTTTCCTCCGCAAATTCGAAGAATTTATTAACGCTTGGCGGTTAGCCGAACGTTTTTGCACCCCTTTTTTTGGTGACCGTACTCCCTGCAGTGGGTACAGCATAAAAAGAAAGAAATCTGTTCTGTATTTTCGGGACTTTGCTCCTTTTGAGAGCGACCGTCCAATAAAAACATGTTTCTTGATTAGAAAACGTTTCCGGGCAGCTCCGGACAAACTATCTGCTTTTAGCTTTATTCGTCAGTAGCTTTTTGCAGTTTCACCGTGTAGGAATGAGATATTTTTCCGCGGTGAAAAGAAAATTTTGATTATATGATGATATATATGCTATAATATTTGAATAATCGGTCCAGTAGGTTTTTAGTTTACTTGTAACAAAGAAATGTCTTCTTCTTTGTCGTTTCTCCATGCGACCACATTCTGTCTTGGGCTTGGTGGATTGCTTCCTCTAAATTGCACTTGATATAATGTAGTCCATCGCGTGGGTGTTCTTTCTCTATTACTTCTACCTTCCACGTTCTCAACCAGCATAAGTACAACCAGTTTTTCTGACACCTTGCGGGCAAGGTGATCGAAGAAAGTAAGAAGTATTCTACTCAAAATCAAAAGATGTCACGTCTCAAAAACTAAAGCCGGTATTAATAAACAACACTTGACACTGACAGCAAGTTTAAGCTCGTATCAGACCCAGAAATGTCATTTCAGTACATTTTGCACCGTCAAATCCATACTTAATATTGCTCTCAATCTTGAGATCGCTTTATAAATACGAGCTTTAAACATGTAGCGGTTTGCAAGAGGCGACGAGCGCACCGGCTTTGCGGCGATGTTGCATTTTTGCAGCAACGCGACACCCCGACGCAATGTGCAGCGTATGCACATGCCCGTTGTAATACCACGGGAGGCTGTCTCGTAAATATTTCGAGCACGCAATTTACTGCACTGGGAATCCTCTTAACGGAATACTGGGGCAGTTAGTGAGCCCCGGATATTTATAATTTTAACGATCCCACACTAAACCGCCACAGCTATTGTTCCCCGCTACTTTCGGATTGTGAGGGCATGTTTCATCGTCATGCTGCGTTAGTTATTGCCGGTTATAAATTAAAATATTGTTTTTGTGTTTTTAAGGATCGTAGAAAGACTAAAATGTACCTACTATTCAAAGAAGAACTGCACGTTGCAACTGCCGACTGCATCTGCCACCTGCTGGCAGTTGGAAGTCAAACGTGGAACTGAAAATTATGTTAGGACATTTCAGTTATGATATTTGTAGTGACGAGTTGCCAGATAATTATCGAAATTGGATTTTATTTAAGTGGCTTTTATAGGCCCGGGAAAACAAGCAACTTTAAATTCTACGCTTATCAATAACTTCCAGACCAGTGACATTACAAAGAATGTTATGCTAAAAAAAAATGAGAAGAAAGATCCATAATAAGTAATGAACTAATTAAACATTACCTAGCGACTTGTACCTACACTAAAAGACATTCTATACCAGGAACAAAAATATTTAAACTCTAAATAAAATGACTAAAATATTCATAATCTAATCTGACGTACACACTGGGTTCGATTCTAGATTAGCCGGCTAAAACTAAAATTAAAATGTATTTGTCTCTTTCAGAGTCAAAACATTAGAAAAGGACAGGAGATCTATTCTCTCTGGTTTTTGATTTTTATAATCGGTGGTTTTATGCGTTACCTGTATTTTTTATCCGCTGTCACATGATATGGCGGATACAATTGACAAAAATACTGGGGAGACATGCAAAAGCGCGTCAAAATCTAGCGGACAAAGTGTAAAACCATAGAGTATAAATCGCCTGTCCTTTTTCAATTTTATTATTTTGAAAGTGACAGATAGATTTTAATTTTAGGTTTAGTCGGTGGTATCTAGAACCCAGCCCAATATGTCCGTAAAAAATGAAGCGCTGAAAAACACCAAACCATAAAGTTACCCAGGGCATCAGCTTAAATGTCACGAAGTTAGTCCGCGTAACAAAATGTTCCATATTATTGCTCCTACAGTTTGGTACTTAACGCCGGTCGGAGCAAGTGTCTCCAAGTAAGGTGCCTCCGTTGTTTCGCCAACTTTTAACGAGTTTGTCGGACAAGGCGACGACCAGCCCCAGACGAGTTCTGCACCATATATGTGCAACGAACAACTGTAAACACTCCTTGACAATTTTACTGCTCCAGCCACACAGTTGCAACGTGATACAAGCTGATACCAGTTTTGGTAAGTTATGTGAGCGAGTTCACAAGTTTTCATTTGATTTAGCTTTTTTGTGGTGTGTTGAGATATTATTTCTTCCATGCTCGCCTGGGAGCGAGAGAAAAGCATAGAATATTATTATAGAATTTTATTATATACGTATTTCCTCCTGAGCCTGCTGTAAAAACCAGCTAAGGGATCGGTGGGTTTCAGTATATTGCAATTTAGGCGATGGGCTGACAAACTGTGACTACAGCAATATACCTACAAATCTATCCTGAATAACTCTCAAAACTTTGTAAGACGTGGCTCAACTACCTTTGTTCAGGTCGTTTACGCTCTGCCTACCTCTGAATGTAAAAGTAAAACACTGCTTGACAATTTTACTGCTCCAGCCACACAGTTGCAACGTGATACAAGCTGATACCAGTTTGTCTTGAGACAGTAAGTTATGTGAGCGAGTTCACAAGTTTTGATTTGATTTGGCTTTTTTGTGGTGTGTTGAGATATTATTTCTTCCATGCTGGCCTGGGAGGGAGAGAAATACATAGAATATGCCAGCTGTATTTCCTCCCGAGCGTGCTGAACAAACCAGGGATCCGAGGGTTTCAGTATATTGCAATTTAAGCGATGGGCTGACAAACTGTCACTACAGCAATATACCTACAAATATATCCTGAATTACCCTCAAAAATTTGTCAGACGAGACGGAACGACCTTTGTTTAGGTCGTTTACGCTCTGCCTTCCCCATTAGGGATAAAGGCGTGATTATATGTACATACATATTTGTTCACGCTTGTTCATAATTGTCAAGAAGTGTTTCTAGTTGTTCATACATACATATGTATGAACAACTATAAACACTTCTTAACAATTTTACTGCTCCAGCCACACAGTTGCAACGTGATACAAGCTGATACCAGTTTGTCTTGAGACAGTAAGTTATGTGAGCGAGATCACAAGTTTTGATTTGATTTCGCTTTTTGTGGCGTGTTGAGATATTAAATGTCAGTAAAGCTTTATTCTAAACTTCGCAGTGTTTCAGTGAATAACCCTGAGTGGGGAAGAAATCTCCTTAGTATACGGGGTGTAATGTGTAAGGGACAGCGTCCCGGAAACTGATAGGGGTTGCTCAGTTATCCACACTGAACAACTTGCACCAGGATATTTTCCAGAAAATGAAAAAAAGATGTTTTTTTTATATAATTACCTGGTTGAAGTTGTTCAGTGTCGTTGCCTGAGCAACCCCTATCAACTTGCGGGACGCTGTCCCTTACACCCGGTATATTTTTACGTTGTTCGATTCGAAAATTTGCATTTATTGCATTTTTTTACATCTATGTACTTTTGCTGTTAATTTGATTTTAATGTTCAATTATTCTTAAAAATCTTGTGTATATGCCTGAAAAGGCAGTTTTTAGTGATACCTTATAACAATGTATAAAATCTGCAAACATGTGACCTGAATTCTATACTCAATAAATCATTCATTAATTCAAAAATATCATCTATCGCTATACAATGCTACGATCGCTACGGCGTAGCGGAGGACCTTAGTTTGTAGCATTACCCGTAACATGTTGTCAAAGATAGCAATTTTATCACACATTTTTATCATAATTATTTCATTACATCTATCTGTCAAATACTTCCATGCTGGCCTGGGAGCGGGAGAAAAACATAGAATGTGCCAGCTGCATCTCCTCCCGGGCATGCTGTAAAAACCAGCTAAGGGATCCGGGGGTTTCAGTATATTGTAATTTAGGCGATGGGCTGACAACCTGTCACTACAGCAATATACCTACAATTCTATCTTAAATAACCCTCCAAATTTGTCAGACGTAGCGGAACGACCTTTGTTAGGTTACGCTCTGCCTACCCCATTAGGGATGAAGGCGTGATTATATGTATGTATGTATCTGTCAAATTGTATGGGAGTTTGACAGATAAATGCGTTATATTATAAAAAATGTAAACTGTAAAATGAATGTCATGTAATGTATGTATTGTACCCTGAAGTAAAGTTGTTTTTTTTATTTTTTTTTATTTTATTTGCGTGGCATGCTACGGGGGCTGGTGGAAAAACGAGAGTAGGTAAAAACAGGTAAATAAATAATTTTGTACTTTCTTAGTAATACCATTTGCCAAAGAAATATTACCAATAATATTAATATCAGGAGCCCGATGGTGTAGTGGATAGGGCCGCTGCCTCACGAGCGGGAGGTCGTGGTTCGAATCCCACCATGTACCAATCTGTTTTTGTTCGGTTTTCGAATTTCATATGTACGTGTTTTCAGCGCTTTAGCCGTGCTTCGGAAGGCACGTTAAGCTGTTGATCCCGAATAATATCGTTTAATACTGTAGATATTAGTCGTTAAGCCATGTCAGAGGCCAGTGCTAAGCATTGGCGGCTTAAAAACTCTGACCTAATCTAGGATTGGGTCTGGTTTCCCTTCTGGGTTGCGGAGGTCAGATGGCAGTCGCTCTTTGTGAAAACCAGTACCCTCGTTCAATCACCTAGATTAGGTAGCCGACCCCGAGAGATACGGGATAATGAGATGATGAATATTAATATCAACAGACTACCGCTTTTAACACAATATTGTATTGGCCACGTACACACAGGTAGTGTGTTTCGTGTCCATATTATCTCTGTAATTAAGCCTAGTAAAATTGATTGCATACATTATGTAGTGCACACCCAACCTTTGCCGTCGTATGCATCGCTTTATGCAGTTCCAGGATTTACGGTATGAGTGACGAGTGGTATTTATTCTGAATTTTCTCGATAAGTGTATGGGCCGCATTTATAATCCGCTCTCAAGAATGACTACTTCCATGCTGGACTGGGAGAGATAGAAAAACATAGAATGTTCCAGCTGCCCTTCCTCCCGGGCATGCTGTAGAAGACAGCAAAAGGGACTCGAGGGTTACAGTGTATTGTAATTTAGGCGATGGGCTGACAACCTGTCACTATGGCAATACACATTACAATCTAAAATTACCCTCAATTTTTGTCAGACGCGGCGAAAGCGCCTTTTACGAGGCGTTTAACGCTCTGCCTACCCCGTAAGGGATAAAGGCGTGATTTTATGTATTTTATGTAAGAATGACAGCGAAATAAAATGAAAAATACGTTTATTTGATTTTAGAACCACATAACATTATTACTTACATCTGCCAAACTTATTTAAAGTTTGTCGGCAGCAATAAATACTCCTATTTAATTAGGCTTTAAACTATAATTATAGTTTGAGTTTGTGTCAGAAATGTCATTTCAGTACAAAATGACCTGTCAAATCTAAAGTTAATATTGCTCTCAATTGAGTTCGCTTTATAAATACGAGCCTATGATTCAAATGAAACACTCAAGAGTTTGTTTAAGGTTACTAAAGCGCCCCCATCAGCTTAAGAAATCATAACTCACTAAAAACACAATCGAATCGAAAATCCGGTCCAACATACTCAAGAACTTAATAGTTATAAAGATAATTTAAAACTTTATAAATTAGCGAAACCTTATAAATTTCTTTTATGCTGGACTGGGAGCGAGAGAAAAACATAGAATGTGCCAGCTGCATATCCTCCCGGGCATGCTGTAAAATCCAGCCAAGGGATCCGAGGGTTTCTGTATATTGTAATTTAGGCGATGGGCTGACAACCTGTCACTACAGCAATATACCTAGAATTCTATCTTAAATAACCCTCAAAACTTTGTCAGTCGTGGCGGGAGGACCTTTGTTAAGGTCGTTTACGCTCTGCCTACCCCATTAGGGATAAAGGCGTGATTATATGTACGTATGTAAATTAGCGATTCATAGTTCGTTGTAGTAACAAGTAGAAAAATTGCGGTCAACGGCCTAACTGTTAGCTCGATTCACTGTGTTTTTAGTGAGTTATGTGCTTTTTAACTAATGGGGATTAGGGTCTGCATTTATTGTACTGAAATCAGTAAAAACATAGGCGCCTGAGCAAATCTCATACCTGTAGAAAAATTCTGTACAGAAGTAAGCATGTTTTTAAATGCATATATTTATTTCTGTTTTTTATACGTCTATAAATAATTTATGAATTTTAGTTTATTGTGTAGCCCTTGCTCGCCAAATCGTCAAAAGATCATCAGCTTAACAATGATAACAATGTTACCTTTTGCATTTGTGCCCCAAAACTCTTGTGCCCTCTCCAGTCGAAGCTAATAGCTTGGGCCACAGTCAGCCGATCAGCTACCCGGGCCACCATGGGTAGCACTTAAAAGTGCCGTTAAAAGGGGCCCCATTTCAATAGCAACGTATAAATAACGCACCAAAAGCATTTACGCTACTAAAGCTACTTTGCTTTTTATATATTCCCACTTTTTAAATCTTAGGAAACCGCTTAAGATGTATTTATTTTTGTGTCTATTTAAAGGATAATGTTTGTGAGTTTGTCTGCATAAGGTATTTTTAAATGGTACTTTAAATTACTTATATCTAAAGTAAAACTACTGGTGAGTTGGAATAACCACAAAAGAGTAAAAGCTAGGGGAAGGGAGCGATAGCGACTTCTCAAATCAGTGGGAATAACTAATAATTTTCCGCAATAGCAATTTTTTTTTATATCACTTGCCCTAAAACTAGTAACTAGCTTTCGGTCACAAGAACCTACAAATTGCCCGAAATATTATATACATACATATAAATAATCACGCCTTTATCCCTAATGGGGTATGCAGAACATAAACTACCTAAACAAAGGTCGTTCCGCCACGACTGACAAAGTATTGAGGGTTAGTTATATTGCTGTAGTGACAGGCTGTCAGCCCATCGCCTAAATTGCAATATACTGAAGCAATCCGATCCCTTAGCTGGTGTTTACAGCATGCTCGGGAGGTAATGCAGCTGGCACATTCTACGTTTTTCTCTCACTCCCAGTCCAGCATGGAACAAAATATTACCGTGAATAATTAAATTAGCAGCTTCATACCAAAGGTTAAATCAATTTAATCGCAAGGGAAACAACAGCTTGACAAACAGTATGTATAAAGTCGTCATAATAAGACTTATGAAAGAAACCTCACAAAAACAAAGAAATTTAATTAAAACAAAAGACGAGAAGTTCAACAAACTATTCAATCAACTCTGAGCAAAGTTTTCATTTGATGCAGACGCTGAAAATTGTTATCATTTGAAATAAGGTTGTTCTCAACAATAGAGTTCTTACATTGTGGAATAAGTTGCCACAGGAAGTGATATACGCTCCATCAGTGAATAGTTTTAAGAACAGACTTTACAAGTGGTTAAACATGACTATAAGTGAAGTGAAATAAACATGAACTGACACACACCAGCATAGATATAGGCACATCAGCCTGTGGCTGCTCGCCTATTAATAAATAATAACTGCACGCCAACGAGAATCCGTCACTGCAGCCGGACCAACACGCTGAATAGCTTGGCACTTTATACCAGAATAACTTACTACTTGACATTCACGTATCAACCTGAAATTTGTGTCCAGAGACTTACTGTACAAACACACATACTATTCATGTCCCTAATGAAAGAAATCGTTTTTATTTCGAGTAGGGAAATTCATCCACAGACAAAGAAATCGGGGATGGATTTAATACAACCTGCTCTACCAATTTTTTCCTATTCAGACTGGACTACTCAGGGACGAGTGATATTTCCCACTAAGCCGTGGTCTTTGATGGCAGGAACCAGGCTCCAAACTGACAGGTCTCATTAAAGTTGAGGACAGCTCGTAATGGTCCGGCGAAAAGATAAAAAGTGATGATCGTTTCGACACTGCGAACGACGTCTAATTCGTTATGCTAATAATTTTACTAAGGCAAGCTAGAATAAAAAACGTTTAAGGAGATCATCAAAATATCTCGTATGGGGTAATTCGCCCATTAAACTGAACAATTTGGGCTTTTGGGGCCTGCAGAAAATTATAGTAAAGGTTGGTAAAAACGTGCGCCGTGAAACTGCTGTCTATATTTGCAAGTTTTTTATTTCATGGCTAACCCACATAAAGCGGGGCACTTTGCATTTAAAACGTATACAATTTTTACATATCCATCCATCCTTTGCTTCTCTGTTGCATCTTAGTAAGGGGGCAGTTTTTAATTATCATTTTACCATCTTATTATCATTGAATAAAATGAGTCACGATCTAAATCCAAGTACTGAACGGTGCTATCGGACAAATACAGTTTTTTTTACCCAAACTTTAGCTTACTTCTCTACAAATAATATCTTCTTTAAAGCCCAAATAAAATATATCTTGTACAATAAATCAGTAGCAACATTTTGGTGCAGTGTCAGTAGTCGCAGCCACACCACACACTGGCTCTACATATTCCATGGTTTTTCCTCCGCAAATTCGAAGAATTTATTAACGCTTGGCGGTTAGCCGAACGTTTTTGCACCCCTTTTTTTGGTGACCGTACTCCCTGCAGTGGGTACAGCATAAAAAGAAAGAAATCTGTTCTGTATTTTCGGGACTTTGCTCCTTTTGAGAGCGACCGTCCAATAAAAACATGTTTCTTGATTAGAAAACGTTTCCGGGCAGCTCCGGACAAACTATCTGCTTTTAGCTTTATTCGTCAGTAGCTTTTTGCGCGGCAGTTTCACCGTGTAGGAATGAGATATTTTCCCGCGGTGAAAAGAAAAAATTGATTATATGATGATATATATGCTATACTATTTGAATAATCGGTCCAGTAGGTTTTTAATTCTACTCAAAATCAAAAGATGTCACGTCTCAAAAACTAAAGCCGGTATTGATAAACAACACTTGACACTGACAGCAAGTTTAAGCTCGTATCAGAATTGTCATTTCAGTACATTTTGCACTGTCAAATCCATACTTAATATTGCTCTCAATCTTGAGATCGCTTTATAAATACGAGCTTTAAACATGTAGCGGTTTGCAAGAGGCGACGAGCGCAGCGGCTTTGCGGCGATGTTGCATTTTTGCAGCAACGCGACACCCCGACGCAATGTGCAGCGTATGCACATGCCCGTTGTAATACCACGGGAGGCTGTCTCGTAAATATTTCGAGCACGCAATTTACTGCACTGGGAATCCTCTTAACGGAATACTGGGGCAGTTAGTGAGCCCCGGATATTTATAATTTTAACGATCCCACACTAAACCGCCACAGCTATTGTTCCCCGCTACTTTCGGATTGTGAGGGCATGTTTCATCGTCATGCTGCGTTAGTTATTGCCGGTTATAAATTAAAATATTGTTTTTGTGTTTTTAAGGATCGTAGAAAGACTAAAATGTACCTACTATACTATTCAAAGAAGAACTGCACGTTGCAACTGCCGACTGCATCTGTCACCTGATGGCAGTTGGAAGTCAAACGTGGAACTGAAAATTATGTTAGGACATTTCAGTTATGATATTTGTATTGACGAGTTGCCAGATCATTTTCGAAATTGGATTTTATTTAAGTGGCTTTTATAGGCCCGGGAAAACAAGCAACTTTAAATTCTACGCTTATCAATAACTTCCAGACCAGTGACATTACAAAGAATGTTATGCGAAAAACAAAATGAGAAGAAAGATCCATAATAAGTAATGAACTAATTAAACATTACCTAGCGACTTGTACCTACACTAAAAGACGTTCTATACCAGGAACAAAAATATTTAAACTCTAAATAAAATTACTAAAATATTCATAATCTAATCTGACGTACACACTGGGTTCGATTCTAGATTAGCCGGCTAAAACTAAAATTAAAATGTATTTGTCTCTTTCAGACTCAAAACATTAGAAAAGGACAGGAGATCTATTCTCTCTGGTTTTTGATTTTTATAATCGGTGGTTTTATGCGTTACCTGTAATTTTTATCCGCCGTCACATGATATGGCGGATACAATTGACAAAAATACTGGGGAGACATGCAAAAGCGCGTCAAAATATAGCGGACAAAGTGTAAAACCATAGAGAAATCGCCTGTCCTTTTTCAATTTTATTATTTTGAAAGTGACAGATAGATTTTAATTTTAGGTTTAGTCGGTGGTATCTAGAACCCAGCCCAATATGTCCGTAAAAATAAACATAAACATATAATCACGCCTTTATCCCTAATGGGGTAGGCAGAGCGTAAACGACCTAACCAAAGGTCGTTCCGCCACGTCTGACAAAGTTTTGAGGGTTATTTATGATAGATCCGTAAAAAATGAAGCGCTGAAAAACACCAAACCATAAAGTTACCCAGGGCATCAGCTTAAATGTCACGAAGTTAGTCCGCGTAACAAAATGTTCCATATTATTGCTCCTACAGTTTGGTACTTAACGCCGGTCGGAGCAAGTGTCTCCAAGTAAGGTGCCTCCGTTGTTTCGCCAACTTTTAACGAGTTTGTCGGACAAGGCGACGACCAGCCCCAGACGAGTTCTGCACCATATATGTGCAACGAACAACTGTAAACACTCCTTGACAATTTTACTGCTCTAGCCACACAGTTGCAACGTGATACAAGCTGATACCAGTTTTGGTAAGTTATGTGAGCGAGTTCACAAGTTTTGATTTGATTTGGATTTTTTGTGGTGTGTTGAGATATTATTTCTTCCATGCTCGCCTGGGAGCGAGAGAAAAACATAGAAGAAGAAGAAGTGGCGCAACTACCTTTGTTCAGGTCGTTTACGCTCTGCCTACCCCATTAGGGATAAAGGCGTGATTATATGTATGTAAAAGTAAAACACTGCTTGACAATTTTACTGCTCCAGCCACACAGTTGCAACGTGATACAAGCTGATACCAGTTTGTCTTGAGACAGTTAGTTATGTGAGCGAGTTCACAAGTTTTGATTTGATTTGGCTTTTTTGTGGTGTGTTGAGATATTATTTCTTCCATGCTGGCCTGGGAGCGAGAGAAAAGCATAGAATATGCCAGCTGTATTTCCTCCCGAGCATGCTGAACAAACCAGGAAGGGAAGGGTTTCAGTATATTGCAATTTAGGCGATGGGCTGACAACCTCTCACTACAGTAATATACCTACAAATCTATATATGTAAGTATGAACAACGGTAAACACTCCTTGACAATTTTACTGCTCCAGCGACACAGTTGCAACGTGATACAAGCTGATACCAGTTTTGGTAAGTTATGTGAGCGAGTTCACAAGTTTTGATTTGGCTTTTTTGTGGTGCGTTGAGATATTATTTCTTCCATGCTCGCCTAGGAGCAAAAGAAAAAGAATATGCCAGCTGTATTTCCTCCGAGCATGCTGTAAAAACCAGCTAAGGGATCGAAGGGTTTCAGTATATTGCAATTTAAGCGATGGGCTGACAACCTGTCACTACAGCAATGTAGCTACAAATCTATCCTGTATAACTCTCAAAACTTTGTAAGAAGTGGCGCAACTACCTTTGTTCAGGTCGTTTACGCTCTGCCTACCCCATTAGGGATAAAGGCGTGATTATATGTATGTAAAAGTAAAACACTGCTTGACAATTTTACTGCTCCAGCCACACAGTTGCAACGTGATACAAGCTGATACCAGTTTGTCTTGAGACAGTTAGTTATGTGAGCGAGTTCACAAGTTTTGATTTGATTTGGCTTTTTTGTGGTGTGTTGAGATATTATTTCTTCCATGCTGGCCTGGGAGGGAGAGAAATACATAGAATATGCCAGCTGTATTTCCTCCCGAGCATGCTGAACAAACCAGGGATCGGAGGGTTTCAGTATATTGCAATTTAGGCGATGGGCTTACAAACTGTCACTACAGCAATATACCTACAAATCTATCCTGAATTACCCTCAAAAATTTGTCAGACGAGACGGAACGACCTTTGTTTAGGTCGTTTACGCTCTGCCTTCCCCATTAGGGATAAAGGCGTGATTATATGTACATACATATTTGTTCACGCTTGTTCATAATTGTCAAGAAGTGTTTATACATACATATGTATGAACAACTATAAACACTTCTTAACAATTTTACTGCTCCAGCCACACAGTTGCAATGTGATACAAGCTGATACCAGTTTGTCTTGAGACAGTAAGTTATGTGAGCGAGATCACAAGTTTTGATTTGATTTCGCTTTTTGTGGCGTGTTGAGATATTAAATGTCAGTAAAGCTTTATTCTAAACTTCGCAGTGTTTCAGTGAATAACCCTGAGTGGGGAAGAAATCGCCTTAGTATACGGGGTGTAACGTGTAAGGTACAGCGTCCCGGAAACTGATAGGGCTCAGTTATCCACACTGAACAACTTTCACCAGGATATTTTCCAGAAAATGAAAAAAATATGTTTTTTTATATAATTACCTGGTTGAAGTTGTTCAGTGTCGTTGCCTGAGCAACCCCTATCAACTTGCGGGACGCTGTCCCTTATACTCGGTATATTTTTACGGTGTTCCAATCGAAAATTTGCATTTTTTGATTTTTTTTGACATCTATGTACTTTTGCTGTTAATTTGATTTTAATGTTCAATTATTTATTCTTAAAAATCTTGTGTATACGCCTGAAAAGGCAGTTTTTAGTGATACCTTGTAACAATGTATAAAATCTGCAAACATGTGACCTGAATTCTATACTCAATAAATCATTCATTAATTCAAAAATATCATCTATCGCTATACAATGCTACGATCGCTACGGCGTAGCGGAGGACCTTAGTTTGTAGCATTACCCGTAACATGTAGTCAAAGATAGCAATTTTATCACACATTTTTATCATAATTATTTCATTACATCTATCTGTCAAATACTTCCATGCTGGCCTGGGAGCGAGAGAAAAACATAGAATGTGCCAGCTGCATTTCCTCCCGGGCATGTTGTAAAAACCAGCTAAGGGATCCGGGGGTTTCAGTATATTGTAATTTAGGCGATGGGCTGACAACCTGTCACTACAGCAATATACCTACAATTCTATCTTAAATAACCCTCCAAATTTGTCAGACGTAGCGGAACGACCTTTGTTAGGTTACGCTCTGAAGAAGGCGTGATTATATGTATGTATGTATCTGTCAAATTGTATGGGAGTTTGACAGATAAATGCGTTATATTATAAAAAATGTAAACTGTAAAATTATTGTCATGTAATGTATGTATTGTACCCTGAAGTAAAGTTGTTTTTTTATTTTTTTTTATTCTTTTTGTTATCGCGTGGCATGCTACGGGGGCTGGTGGAAAAACGAGAGTAGGTAAAAACAGGTAAATAAATAATTTTGTACTTTCTTAGTAATACCATTTGCCAAAGAAATATTACCACTAATATTTATATCAGGAGCCCGATGGTGTAGTGGATAGGGCCGCTGCCTCCTGAGCGGGAGGTCGTGGTTCGAATCCCACCATGTACCAATCTGTTTTTGTTCGGTTTTCGAATATCATATGTACGTGCTTTCAGCGCTTTTTCCGTGCTTCGGAAGGCACGTTAAGCCGTTGGTCCCGGATAATATCGGTTTTTACTGTAGATATTAGTCGTTAAGGCATGTCAGAGGCCAGTGCTAAGCATTGGCGGCTTAAAAACTCTGACTTAATCGAGGATTGGGTCTGGTTTCCCTTCTGGGTTGCGGAGGTCAGATGGCAGTCGCTCTTTGTGAAAACTAATACCCTCGTTCAATCACCTAGATTAGGTAGCCGACCCCGAGAGATACGGGATAATGAGATGATGAATATTGATATCAACAGACTACCCCTTTTAACACAATATTGTATTGGCCACGTACACACAGGTAGTGTGTTTCGTGTCCATATTATCTCTGTAATTAAGCCTAGTAAAATTGATTGCATACATTATGTAGTGCACACCCAACCTTTGCCGTGGTGTATGCATCGCTTTATGCAGTTCCAGGATTTACAGTATGAGTGACGATTGGTATTTATTCTGAATTTTCTCGATAAGTGTATGGGCCGCATTTATAATCCGCTCTCAAGAATGACAGCGAAATAAAATCAAAAATACGTTTATTTGATTTTAGAACCACATTAAATTATTACTTACATCTGCCAAACTTATTTAAAGTTTGTCGGCAGCAATAAATACTCCTATTTAATTAGGCTCTAAACTATAATTATAGTTTGAGTTTGTGTCAGAAATGTCATTTCAGTACAAAATGACCTATCAAATCTAAAGTTAATATTGCTCTCAATTGAGTTCGCTTTATAAATACGAGCCTATGATTCAAATGAAACACTCAAGAGTTTGTTTAAGGTTACTAAAGCGCCCCCATCAGCTAAAGAAATCATAAGTCACTAAAAACACAATCGAATCGAAAATCCGGTCCAACATACTCAAGAACTTACATACATACATACATACATAAAATCACGCCTTTATCCCTTACGGGGTAGGCAGAGCGTAAAACACCTCCTAAAAGGCGCTTTCGCCACGTCTGACAAAAATTGAGGGCAATTGTAGATTATAGTGTGTATTGCTGTAGTGACAGGTTGTCAGCCCATCGCCTAAATTACAATACACTGTAACCCTCGGATCCCTTAACTGGTTTTTACAGCATGCTCGGGACGATATGCAGCTGGCCTATTCTATGATTTTCTTTCGCTCCCAGGCCAGCATGGAAGAAACTCTAAGAAACTCAAGAACTTAATAGTTATAAAGATAATTTAAAACTTTATAAATTAGCGAAACCTTATAAATTTCTTTTATGCTGGACTGGGAGCGAGAGAAAAACATAGAATGTGCCAGCTGCATTTCCTCCCGGGCATGCTGTAAAATCCAGCCAAGGGATCCGAGGGTTTCTGTATATTGTAATTTAGGCGATGGGCTGACAACCTGTCACTACAGCAATATACCTAGAATTCTATCTTAAATAACTCTCAAAACTTTGTCAGTCGTGGCGGGAGGACCTTTGTTAAGGTCGTTTACGCTCTGCCTACCCCATTAGGGATAAAGGCGTGATTAGATGTATGTATGTAAATTAGCGATTCATTTTAACTGTCTCCGTGGTCTAGTGGCTAGTGCCATTGACTCCTGATCCGGAGGTCCTGGGTTCGATTCCCAGGGGGGAAACACAAAGTTGATATTTGAGAATTTATCACTTTGTGAATTTTTCCCCAGTTTGGTTAGGACATTGCAGGCTGAATCACCTGATTGTCCGAAAAAAAAAAGATTTCGTGCTTCGGAGGGCACGTTAAGCCGTCGGTCCCGGTCGCTGTCTTTGATAGTGGTCGTTACTCAAACCATCTCAGAGGCCTGATAGTTGTGCTACTAGGCGGTTTAAAAACTCTGACACCAGGGTTCATCGGGTCAATAGACTCGATACCCAGTCGACAGAAGAAGAAGAAGCGATTCATAGTTCGTTGTAGTAACAAGTAGAAAAAATTGCGGTCAACGGCCTAACGGCTAGCTCGATTCACTGTGTTTTTAGTAAGTTATGTTTTGTTTTAACTAATGGGGATTAGGATCTGTATTTATTGTACTGAAATCAGTAAAAACATAGGCGCATCAGCAAATCTCACACCTGTAGGAAAATTCTGTACAGAAGTAAGCATGTTTTTAAATACATATATTTATTTCTGTTTTTTATACGTCTATAAATAAATTCTTCCATACTGGACTGGGAGAGATAGAAAAACATAGAATGTTCCAGCTGCCCTTCCTCCCGGGCATGCTGTAGAAGTCAGCAAAAGGAACTTGAGGGTTACAGTGTATTGTAATTTAGGCGATGGGCTGACAACCTGTCACTATAGCAATACACATGACAATCTAAAATTACCCTCAATTTTTGTCAAACGTGGCGAAAGCGCCTTTTACGAGGCGTTTAACGCTCTGCCTACCCCGTAAGGGATAAAGGCGTGATTTTATGTATGTATGTATGTATGTATAAATAATTTATGAATTTTAGTTTATTGTGTAGCCCTTGCTCGCCAAATCGTCAAAAGATCATCAGCTTAACAATGATAACAATGTTACCTTTTGCATTTGTGCCCCAAAACTCTTGTGCCCTCTCCAGTCGAAGCTAATAGCTTGGGCCACAGTCAGCCGATCAGCTACCCGGGCCACCATGGGTAGCGCTTAAAAGTGCCGTTAAAAGGGGCCCCATTTCAATAGCAACGTATAAATAACGCACCAAAAGCATTTACGCTACTAAAGCTACTTTGCTTTTTATATATTCCCACTTTTTAAATCTTGGGAAACCGCTTAAGATGTATTTATTTTTGTGTCTATTTAAAAGATAATGTTTGTGAGTTTGTCTGCATAAGGTATTTTAAATGGTACTTTAAATTACTTATATCTAAAGTAAAACTACTGGTGAGTTGGAATAATCACAAAAGAGTAAAAGCTAGGGGAAGGGAGCGATAGCGACTTCTCAAATCAGTGGGAATAACGAATAATTTACCGCAATAGCAATTTTTTTTTATATCCCTTGCCCTAAAACTAGTAACTAGCTTTCGGTCACAAGAACCTACAAATTGCCCAAAATATTATATACATACATATAAATAATCACGCCTTTATCCCTAATGGGGTATGCAGAACATAAACTACCTAAACAAAGGTCGTTCCGCCACGACTGACAAAGTATTGAGGGTTAGTTATATTGCTGTAGTGACAGGCTGTCAGCCCATCGCCTAAATTGCAATATACTGAAGCAATCCGATCCCTAAGCTGGTGTTTACAGCATGCTCGGGAGGTAATGCAGCTGGCACATTCTATGTTTTTCTCTCACTCCCAGTCCAGCATGGAACAAAATATTACCGTGAATAATTAAATTAGCAGCTTCATACCAAAGGTTAAATCAATTTAATCGCAAGGGAAACAACGGCTTGACAAACAGTATGTATAAAGTCGTCATAATAAGACTTATTAAAGAAACCTCACGAAAACAAAGAAATTTAATTAAAACAAAAGACGAGAAGTTCAACAAACTATTCAATCAACTCTGAGCAAAGTTTTCATTTGATGCAGACGCTGAAAATTGTTATCATTTGAAATAAGGTAAGAAATATTGTTTTATATAATGTTGTTTTGCACGATATTTTAAACAGACGTGGTAAGTTACAAATAAAGAATTGATAATAAAATAAATTAGTAAGAAATTAACTGGCATTTTTGTTATCCAGTGTAGTAAAATGAATTGAGCAGCTGGTTTTATAACTGTTAAACACGGGAATTTGAGCGCGTAAAAATGATAGGCATTTATTAAACATACATACATACAATCACGCCTTTTTCCCTAATGGGGTAGGCAGAGCGTAAACGACCTAAACAAAGGTCGTTCCGCCACGTCTGACAAAGTTTTGAGGGTTATTTAAGACATATTTGAAGGTGTATTGCTGTAGTGAAAGGTTTTCAGCCCATCGCCTAAATCACAATATTCTAAAACCCTCGGATCTCTTAGCTGTTTTTTACAGCACACCCGGGAGGAAATGCAGCTTGCACATTCTATATTTTTCTCTCGCTCCCAGGTCAGTATGGAAGAAGCATTTAAAAACAGCAAATAAAAACCCATATTAAACAGTTATAATTTGTACAAGGCGTGAAAGTCTTAACAATTATAACCTGCTTTTGATTTATAATTGATTTGGTTTTGGTTTTGCTGTTTATCAGAGACGGTAGAGACAGAGTGGAAGAGATTCAGATTTCCGTAATGCATAAAAAAGTAAAAAAAGAAACACTTAGCATAATTAATTAGCACGGCTGGTCAAAGAATCACTCAACAGTTAAACATGGATTCCAAAGCTAAGACTATCCGTAGAAAGCCTTATTGAAATAGAAACTGGGAAATAATGTAGGTAGAACAAAAAATAGTGATGTAACAATCCTTACATCCGTTTTTCAACGTTCAGGCTTTAGAAGCTATGGTGCTTTTGATTTTTACTTGCTTTTTGTATGATTTTTACTTTATTTTCGACGAGTCTGACTAGTTTATAAGGGTTCATATAGCATTCTATATTGCTGTACTGACAAATTGTCAGCCCAGTTCCTTTATTTCACCAAACCCTAGAATAGAAACCCCCCTACACATATGGCAGTGTGCTAGGGGCGGGAAGGGAAGCAAGTGGTATATTCTAGGTATTTTTTACCGCCTCTATTACATTATGGATATTGGGCATAAAAATACAAATCATAAAAGTAAAGTAAACATGTTAGATCCGCTGGTGTTTCTACATCCGTAACTTCATCTAGTCACTAGTAGAAATTGTAGCTTATCACGTTGTCAGGGTAAAACTTGTGGTCTCCGGAGTCTGCCGGCAAACATTGCGGTAGTCGTCTCATCGCTTTTACTAACGTTAGAGGAATTATGTATTCACTGGAGATGGCATCCCGAACTAAACTATTCACGCATTAGTTGAAATTGATCTGATCAGCTTCAACTCATTCGGTCACACACCAACGCTCAATGCGACTGCACGTCAAAATAATTAAAAAATACACAATTATAAAGTCAAAAATATATTAACGATGCATAACATCGATAATTTAACAAGGTAGCCACTATACTATCCAAATTTATTTTTTGAAGAAATTATTTAATAGCTCCCGCAGTGTTGCCATTTTAGTAAACGACAATCATAGATTAAAAAGTTGGAAAACACTAATGTCACATCTGCTATGATGTTGTATCACAACTATTATAACGACTTTTTTAAGGTACCTATTGTAATATAATTATCTTACAAGTATGAAATTTGTAATTTTTTTATGTTTTACTTACAATAAATCATTTGAATGTGGCTTAACCAATTAAGTATAGTTAAGTGGATTGAAATTAATATAATTATTTTTGTTAAGCAAAATAACGTGTAACAATTGTTGTTAGTAAAGAATCTTATCTCCGCGGATATTTTTTTTTTATAGGCATGTCGTCTCCATGTATTTAACTCGATGTTACAAACATTTTCTCTGTATTATTCACATGATCTCGTCGTGGCGTGTGAACTGCTGTGAAACTATTTGAAATATAGAGCCCAGAAATGTGCATTACACAAACAGAAGTACAGTATGTGTATTTCAGGTCGTGACTACTGTTCGTTCGTTGCAGTAACATACATACATATAGTCACCCCTTTGTCCCTAATGGGGTAGGCAGAGCGTACACGACCTAAACAAAGGTCGCTCCGCCACGTCTGACAAAGATTTGAGGGTTATTTAAGATCGCTAATTTATAAGGTTCGAAATTATCTTAATTACTTTTACTTGAGTCTGTTGGACCGGTTTTGGGATTCACTTCGTTTTTAGTGATAGATTTTTTCTATCGTCACCTTAAGGAACAGTCTTTTGTTTTGTTTTTACGATTGAGGGTGGTTTTTGAGGATTCTTTAACATACTGATATCGATTTGGCAAATGCGTATCTAGGCTTATTTATTTAAAAAAGTTTTTAAGCTATGACGAAGTGGCTTCAAATGGTTCGTGTAAAATATACTCGGTGCTGCCTCTGTGGTCTAGCGGTCTGAGCCATGGGCTCTCGACCCGGAGGTCCCGGGCTCGATTCCCGGCAGGGGACAATGACTTTGCATTGTTGTTTCTAGTTTGGTAAGGACATTGTAGGCTGATCACCTGATTGTCCGAAAAGTAAGATGATCCATGCTGTCGGATGGGAATGTAAATAGTCGGTCCTGTGCCTGATTTCTCTCTGGTCGTGTCAGTCAATCTGTCCCATCAGAATAAGAGATTGAAGGAATAGAGAGTACACTTGCGTGTAGCGCAAACACTTGGGCCCTAAAAACAAGTCCTGCGCAGTTGGGTGATCTCCGCGAGATTGGCCGCCATCACCGGAAATCGGTGGGAGGACTATTTTTTTTACTCGATGCTGCCCACCAGTTCTTTTCGTTTGGTTAGGCTACATACTATAACACTATTAAGTACACTATACTCGTATAGTAGTAGTGTAACTTTAACCTCGAGAGGTTTAATTGAATATAAAAACCGTGTAGGTACCTAATTAGTTAACCCGTTCGTTCGTACTAGAAGCTAGAAGCAGGATAAAACAAATTACTTTGATGTTTTCCTCAAAGCGTTCAAGAAGGCTTACAAGGTAAAAGTTGAGAACTAAATGGGCCTTCCATATAGACAAAGGTTGGCACTCAGCGATTTCCAATACAATTTGCGCTACATTGCTCCTTGTGCATTGCACCTATTGTGGGGAAATAATAGTAAAGCAGCGATGGATAGATTTTCCTATTTTTGTTGAGTGAGTATTGAACGAGGTAAGTACCTAATGTACCCGTAGTAAGATTTCCCAAGCTCTTTCTCTGCCTACTTTACGTCGCGACGCTTTTCAAAATCGCTTTCAGTTTAATGCTGGTTTTACCTACTACGTGCATTGACAATAGGCAATTTTATAGCTGCTCTCGTATGCACAGAATGGATTGTGGCCGAGCCCAGCACAATTCTTTTTTATACCCCCCCGGTCTATTCTATCTGCATTTTGATGTTTTTGGTTTTTAGGTATTTGCAACGTTGGAACAATGACGGCGCGAAAAGTTAAAAGTATGAGTTTAATCATCAAATTGATTTTACTTTCCCTTCATTCTTTACATTTGCAAAGAAGACAAATGTTTTTGTATTTGTACTTGTATATCCGTTCTTTGTTGCACACAATGTTTTGTTTTCCAACTTAGATAATAATTAAAAATATATATTTAAAAAATTAAAATTTCAAAACCAGTCTGTGTTTAACATTATTTACCTTTTCATTATTTAGAGACCTTAGGCCCGTATTCATAAACAGCACTTGTCGTATCAGAAATGTCATTTCAGTACAATGTGTTCTGTCAAATCAAAACTTAATATTGCTCTCAATCATAAAGCGATATCAAGCTTTATAATTATGAGTCTGAGACCAACAACATTATAAGCTATAAGTACTACAAACACACAATAAAAATCACTCCCAAGTTTCGATGACGCGTCAAACACGTGTTCCACACAGAAGGAGCGCGTCGATTATCCTCGACATGTCCTCGCCTTGTTTTATTTACGCACGCCGACCCTTGCTGCACAGATAGATGGAGCAATCGGCCATCGCCCATCGCGCTACCCTGGGACCCTCAGACCCTGCTGACGCTTCACAAGCCCTAACCCTTGAATTTATTGATCACACGCTGTAAATCTACTCGTGTTTGTGTAATGGGAACACGGTTCGTGAAGGCATTGATTTAGTCCCTCACGAAATAACCTCAGTAATTACTAAACTGGATCAAACTAGATAAACAGCGGTAAAGCTTTACTAAATAGAATGTTGGTGCGTGTTGTTTGTGAACGAATGAACGAATGAAAGAGGAATTATCTTCGGACGTGTGGGGGGTGCCGATTGCTTCCCCACCTGACTTCGCGCCTGATTTACAACCGTGACGAGTAATTGAATAAACGTAGCTATACTAGGTAACGGGTGCAAGGGATAGCTTCACGCAAATGGAAATTTCTTAAAAATAGGCGCGGCATGAAGTAGAAGTCATCGTTTCATCAGGGAGAGTAATTAATTATACGGGGTGTAAGGGACACCATCCCACAAACTGCTCAGTCGTAGAAACTGCAGTGCAGCATGAGAATCTTTCAGGAAATGTTTTTTTTTTAATTTTCCCATACAAAATGACCACCTTGGTTAGATTTTTTTTTGGGAAGCCTATTTTACTTCTCGTTTCCTGAAAAAATCCTTTTATTGCCGGTTAGTTATTGCCGGTTATAAATTAAAATATTGTTTTTGTGTTTTTAAGGATCGTAGAAAGACTAAAATGTACCTACTATTCAAAGAAGAACTGCACGTTGCAACTGCCGATTGCATCTGTCACCTGCTGGCAGTTGGAAGTCAAACGCACTGAGCATATAATCACTACGTTTGTCAAACGTGGAACTGAAAATTATGTTAGGACATTTCAGTTATGATATTTGTCGTGACGAGTTGCCAGATAATTATCGAAATTGGATTTTATTTAAGTGGCTTTTATAGGCCCGGGAAAACAAGCAACTTTAAATTCTACGCTTATCAATAACTTCCAGACCAGTGACATTACAAAGAATGTTATGCAAAAAAAAAATGAGAAGAAAGATCCATAATAAGTAATGAACTAATTAAACATTACCTAGCGACTTGTACCTACACTAAAAGACATTCTATACCAGGAACAAAAATATTTAAACTCTAAATAAAATGACTAAAATATTCATAATCTAATCTGACGTACACACTGGGTTCGATTCTAGATTAGCCGGCTAAAACTAAAATTAAAATGTATTTGTCTCTTTCAGAGTCAAAACATTAGAAAAGGACAGGAGATCTATTCTCTCTGGTTTTTGATTTTTATAATCGGCGGTTTTATGCGTTACCTGTAATTTTTATCCGCCGTCACATGATATGGCGGATACAATTGACAAAAATACTGGGGAGACATGCAAAATCGCGTCAAAATCTAGCGGACAAAGTGTAAAACCATAGAGTATAAATCGCCTGTCCTTTTTCAATTTTATTATTTTGAAAGTGACAGATAGATTTAAATTTTAGGTTTAGTCGGTGGTATCCAGAACTAGTGTTGCAAAACTATCGATAGTTTGACTATCGATAGTTGACCTTGAAAATCAGTTAGAATATCGATAAGCCTATCGATAGTATCGATAATATCGATAGTATCGATAGCTATTAGAAATCAATAGTATTGGTTGACGTCATAACTATCGATACTATCGATAGTATTGCTTTCCAATAGTATCGATAGTATCGATAGTATCAATAGTTTATAATTGATACTATCGATAGTATCGATAGTATTTATGCACTATTGCTTGCAAACAATCGATACTATCTATTGTTGCAAAAACTATCGATAGTATTGAACTATCGATAGTTCGCGAAAATTCAATAGTATTGCTTTTGATTTGTATTCTATGTGGTGGTTAGTGTTATGAAGTATAATCAATTTTAGTTTCATGTTCCACATAGAATACAAATCAAAAGCAATACTATTGAATTTTCGCGGACTATCGATAGTTCAATACTATCGATAGTTTTTGCAACAATCGATAGTATCGATTGTTTGTAACCAATAGTTCATCAATACTATCGATAGTATCGATAGTATCGATTATAAACTATTGATACTATCGATACTATTGGAAAGCAATACTATCGATAGTATCGATAGTTATGACGTCAACCAATACTATTGATTTCTAATAGCTATCGATACTATCGATAGGCCTATCGATATTCTTACTTTTTTCAAAGGTCACGATGCTATCGATAGTACTATCGATAGTTCGATATATTGTTGCAACACTATCCAGAACCCAGCCCAATATGTCCGTAAAAAATGAAGCGCTGAAAAACACCAAACCATAAAGTTACCCAGGGCATCAGCTTAAATGTCACGAAGTTAGTCCGCGTAACAAAATGTTCCATATTATTGCTCCTACAGTTTGGTACTTAACGCCGGTCGGAGCAAGTGTCTCCAAGTAAGGTGCCTCCGTTGTTTCGCCAACTTTTAACGAGTTTGTCGGACAAGGCGACGACCAGCCCCAGACGAGTTCTGCACCATATATGTGCAACGAACAACTGTAAACACTCCTTGACAATTTTACTGCTCCAGCCACACAGTTGCAACGTGATACAAGCTGATACCAGTTTTGGTAAGTTATGTGAGCGAGTTCACAAGTTTTGATTTGATTTGGCTTTTTTGTGGTGTGTTGAGATATTATTTCTTCCATGCTCGCCTGGGAGCGAGAGAAAAACATAGAATATTATTATATACGTATTTCCTCCCGAGCCTGCTGTAAAAACCAGCTAAGGGATCGGTGGGTTTCAGTGTATTGCAATTTAGGCGATGGGCTGACAAACTGTCACTACAGCAATATACCTACAAATCTATCCTGTATAACTCTCAAAACTTTGTAAGAAGTGGCGCAACTACCTTTGTTCAGGTCGTTTACGCTCTGCCTACCCCATTAGGGATAAAGGCGTGATTATATGTATGTAAAAGTAAAACACTGCTTGACAATTTTACTGCTCCAGCCACACAGTTGCAACGTGATACAAGCTGATACCAGTTTGTCTTGAGACAGTTAGTTATGTGAGCGAGTTCACAAGTTTTGATTTGATTTGGCTTTTTTGTGGTGTGTTGAGATATTATTTCTTCCATGCTGGTGGGTTTCAGTATATTGCAATTTAGGCGATGGGCTGACAAACTGTCACTACAGCAATATACCTACAAATCTATCCTGAATAACTCTCAAAACTTTGTAAGAAGTGGCGCAACTACCTTTGTTCAGGTCGTTCTGCCTACCCCATTAGGGATAAAGGCGTGATTATATGTATGTAAAAGTAAAACACTGCTTGACAATTTTACTGCTCCAGCCACACAGTTGCAACGTGATACAAGCTGATACCAGTTTTGGTAAGTTATGTGAGCGAGTTCAAAAGTTTTGATTAGATTTGGCTTTTTTGTGGTGTGTTGAGATATTATTTCTTTCATGCTGGCCTGGGAGGGAGAGAAATACATAGAATATGCCAGCTGTATTTCCTCCCGAACATGCTGAACAAACCAGGGATCGGAGGGTTTCAGTATATTGCAATTTAGGCGATGGGCTGACAAACTGTCACTACAGCAATATACCTACAAATCTATCCTGAATTACCCTCAAAAATTTGTCAGACGAGACGGAACGACCTTTGTTTAGGTCGCTTACGCTCTGCCTTCCCCATTAGGGATAAAGGCGTGATTATATGTACATACATATTTGTTCACGCTTGTTCATAATTGTCAAGAAGTGTTTCTAGTTGTTCATACATACATATGTATGAACAACTAACTATAAACACTTCTTAACAATTTTACTGCTCCAGCCACACAGTTGCAACGTGATACAAGCTGATACCAGTTTGTCTTGAGACAGTAAGTTATGTGAGCGAGTTCACAAGTTTTGATTTGATTTTGCTTTTTGTGGCGTGTTGAGATATTAAATGTCAGTAAAGCTTTATTCTAAACTTCGCAGTGTTTCAGTGAATAACCCTGAGTGGGGAAGAAATCGCCTTAGGATACGGGGTGTAACGTGTAAGGGACAGCGTCCCGGAAACTGATAGGGGTTGCTCAGTTATCCACACTGAACAACTTGCACCAGGATATTTTCCAGAAAATGAAAAAAAGATGTTTTTTATATAATTACCTGTTTGAAGTTGTTCAGTGTCGTTGCCTGAGCAACCCCTATCAACTTGCGGGACGCTGTCCCTTACACTCGGTATATTTTTAAGTTGTTCCAATCGAAAATTTGCATTTTTTTGACATCTATGTACTTTTGCTGTTAATTTGATTTTAATGTTCAATTATTTATTCTTAAAAATCTTGTGTATACGCCTGAAAAGGCAGTTTTTAGTGATACCTTATAACAATGTATAAAATCTGCAAACATGTGACCTGAATTCTATACTCAATAAATCATTCATTAATTCAAAAATATCATCTATCGCTATACAATGCTACGATCGCTACGGCGTAGCGGAGGACCTTAGTTTGTAGCATTACCCGTAACATGTAGTCAAAGATAGCAATTTTATCACACATTTTTATTATAATTATTTCATTACATCTATCTGTCAAATACTTCCATGCTGGCCTGGGAGAGAAAAACATAGAATGTGCCAGCTGCATCTCCTCTCGGGCATGCTGTAAAAACCAGCTAAGGGATCCGGGGGTTTCAGTATATTGTAATTTAGGCGATGGGCTAACAACCTGTCACTACAGCAATATACCTACAATTCTATCGTAAATAACCCTCCAAATTTGTCAGACGTAGCGGAACGACCTTTGTTAGGTTACGCTCTGCCTACCCCATTAGGGATGAAGGCGTGATTATATGTATGTATCTGTCAAATTGTATGGGAGTTTGACAGATAAATGCGTTATATTATAAAAAAATTTAAACTGTAAAATGAATGTCATGTAATGTATGTATTGTACCCTGAAGTAAAGTTGTTTTTTTATTTTTTTTTATTTTATTTGCGTGGCATGCTACGGGGGCTGGTGGAAAAATGAGAGTAGGTAAAAACAGGTAAATAAATAATTTTGTACTTTCTTAGTAATACCATTTTCCAAAAAAATATTACCAATAATATTAATATCAGGAGCCCGATGGTGTAGTGGATAGGGCCGCTGACTCACGAGCGGGAGGTCGTGGTTCGAATCCCACCATGTACCAATCTGTTTTTGTTCGGTTTTCGAATTTCATATGTACGTGTTTTCAGCGCTTTAGCCGTGCTTCGGAAGGCACGTTAAGCTGTTGATCCCGAATAATATCGTTTAATACTGTAGATATTAGTTGTTAAGCCATGTCAGAGGCCAGTGCTAAGCATTGGCGGCTTAAAAACTCTGACCTAATCTAGGATTGGGTCTGGTTTCCCTTCTGGGTTGCGGAGGTCAGATGGCAGTCGCTCTTTGTGAAAACCAGTACCCTCGTTCAATCACCTAGATTAGGTAGCCGACCCCGAAAGATACGGGATAATGAGATGATGAATATTAATATCAACAGACTACCGCTTTTAACACAATATTGTATTGGCCACGTACACACAGGTAGTGTGTTTCGTGTCCATATTATCTCTGTAATTAAGCCTAGTAAAATTGATTGCATACATTATGTAGTGCACACCCAACCTTTGCCGTCGTATGCATCGCTTTATGCAGTTCCAGGATTTACGGTATGAGTGACGAGTGGTATTTATTCTGAATTTTCTCGATAAGTGTATTGGCCGCATTTATAATTCGCTCTCAAGAATGACAGCGAAATAAAATGAAAAATACGTTTATTTGATTTTAGAACCACATTACATTATTACTTACATCTGCCAAACTTTTTAATATATAAATACTCCTATTTAATTAGGCTCTAAACTTTAATTATAGTTTGAGTTTGTGTCAGAAATGTCATTTCAGTACAAAATGACCTGTCAAATCTAAACTTAATATTGCTCTCAATCTTGAGTTCGCTTTATAAATACGAGCCTATGATTCAAATGAAACACTCAAGAGTTTGTTTAAGGTTACTAAAGCGCCCCCATCAGCTAAAGAAATCATAACTCACTAAAAACACAATCGAATCGAAAATCTGGTCCAACATACTCAAGAACTTAATAGTTATAAAGATAATTTAAAACTTTATAAATTAGCGAAACCTTATAAATTTATTTTATGCTGGACTGGGAGCGAGAGAAAAACATAGAATGTGTCAGCTGCATTTCCTCCCGGGCATGCTGTAAAATCCAGCCAAGGGATCCGAGGGTTTCTGTATATTGTAATTTAGGCGATGGGCTGACAACCTGTCACTACAGCAATAAACCTAGAATTCTATCTTAAATAACCCTCAAAACTTTGTCAGTCGTGGCGGGAGGACCTTTGTTAAGGTCGTTTACGCTCTGCCTACCCCATTAGGGATAAAGGCGTGATTATATGTATGTATGTAAATTAGCGATTCATAGTTCGTTGTAGTAACAAGTAGAAAAATTGCGGTCAACGGCCTAACGGCTAGCTCGATTCACTGTGTTTTTAGTGAGTTCGAAGGTGAGGCGATACTTCACACCGGGACAGCTATTGCAGTTGTACACAGCTCAAGTCCGATCGTGTATGGAGTACTGCTGCCACCTTTGGGACGGTTCAGCTAAATACCAGCTGGCTGCCTTAGACTCAATCGAGAAACGCGCTAAGAAGCTCATTGGAGACTCAGCACTGGTTGAGGCAAAACTACAGAACCTTGAGCACCGTCGCAGAGTGGCGTGCATGTCGGTATTTTACAGGATACATTTCGGGGAGTGCGCGTTAGCACTTCATGACCTTATACCCCCCTCCCCTTTCCATCTCCGGAGCACGAGGCGTGGACAGGGGTTCCACCCTTATGTCGTGGATATACCACAAATTCGCACGAAGCGGTTCGCTTCCACATTCTTAATGCGAACGGCTAAGGAGTGGAACTCCCTGCCGGCGGATCTGTTTCCGGAACAATATAACCTGGGCCTTTTCAAGGCGAGAGTGAATAGGCACTACATAGGTGAGTATGTTTCAACATAGTCCGCATCGTCACTTTCCACCAGGTGAGATGGCGGACAAATGCTCGCCTATATATATAAAAAAAAAAAAAAAAAAAAAAAGAGTTATGTTTTTTTTAACTAATGGGGATTAGGATCTGCATTTATTGTACTTAAATCAGTAAAAACATAGGCGCATGAGCAAATCTCACACCTGTAGGAATTTTCTTCCAAGCTGGACTGGGAGCGAGAGAATAACATAGAATGTGCCAGCTGCATTTCCTCCCGGGCAGGCTGTAAAAACCAGCTAAGGGATCCGAGGGTTTCTGTATATTGCAATTTAGGCGACAGGCTGACAACCTGTCACTACAGCAATATACCTACAAATCTATCTTAAACAATCCTCAAAACTTTGTCAGACGTGGCGGAACGACCTTTGTTTAGGTCGTTTCCGCTCTGCCTACCCCATTAGGGATAAAGGCGTGATTATATGTATGTATGTAGGAAAATTCTGTACAGAAGTAAGCATGTTTTTAAATACATATATTTATTTCTGTTTTTTATACGTCTATAAATAATTTATGAATTTTAGTTTATTGTGTAGCCCTTGCTCGCCAAATCGTCAAAAGATCATCAGCTTAACAATGATAACAATGTTACCTTTTGCATTTGTGCCCCAAAACTCTTGTGCCCTCTCCAGTCGAAGCTAATAGCTTGGGCCACAGTCAGCCGATCAGCTACCCGGGCCACCATGGGTAGCGCTTAAAAGTGCCGTTAAAAGGGGCCCCATTTCAATAGCAACGTATAAATAACGCACCAAAAGCATTTACGCTACTAAAGCTACTTTGCTTTTTATATATTCCCACTTTTTAAATCTTAGGAAACCGCTTAAGATGTATTTATTTTTGTGTCTATTTAAAGGATAATGTTTGTGAGTTTGTCTGCATAAGGTATTTTTAAATGGTACTTTAAATTACTTATATCTAAAGTAAAACTACTGGTGAGTTGGAATAACCACAAAAGAGTAAAAGCTAGGGGAAGGGAGCGATAGCGACTTCTCAAATCAGTGGGAATAACTAATAATTTTCCGCAATAGCAATTTTTTTTTATATCACTTGCCCTAAAACTAGTAACTAGCTTTCGGTCACAAGAACCTACAAATTGCCCGAAATATTATATACATACATATAAATAATCACGCCTTTATCCCTAATGGGGTATGCAGAACATAAACTACCTAAACAAAGGTCGTTCCGCCACGACTGACAAAGTATTGAGGGTTAGTTATATTGCTGTAGTGACAGGCTGTCAGCCCATCGCCTAAATTGCAATATACTGAAGCAATCCGATCCCTTAGCTGGTGTTTACAGCATGCTCGGGAGGTAATGCAGCTGGCACATTCTACGTTTTTCTCTCACTCCCAGTCCAGCATGGAACAAAATATTACCGTGAATAATTAAATTAGCAGCTTCATACCAAAGGTTAAATCAATTTAATCGCAAGGGAAACAACAGCTTGACAAACAGTATGTATAAAGTCGTCATAATAAGACTTATGAAAGAAACCTCACAAAAACAAAGAAATTTAATTAAAACAAAAGACGAGAAGTTCAACAAACTATTCAATCAACTCTGAGCAAAGTTTTCATTTGATGCAGACGCTGAAAATTGTTATCATTTGAAATAAGGTTGTTCTCAACAATAGAGTTCTTACATTGTGGAATAAGTTGCCACAGGAAGTGATATACGCTCCATCAGTGAATAGTTTTAAGAACAGACTTTACAAGTGGTTAAACATGACTATAAGTGAAGTGAAATAAACATGAACTGACACACACCAGCATAGATATAGGCACATCAGCCTGTGGCTGCTCGCCTATTAATAAATAATAACTGCACGCCAACGAGAATCCGTCACTGCAGCCGGACCAACACGCTGAATAGCTTGGCACTTTATACCAGAATAACTTACTACTTGACATTCACGTATCAACCTGAAATTTGTGTCCAGAGACTTACTGTACAAACACACATACTATTCATGTCCCTAATGAAAGAAATCGTTTTTATTTCGAGTAGGGAAATTCATCCACAGACAAAGAAATCGGGGATGGATTTAATACAACCTGCTCTACCAATTTTTTCCTATTCAGACTGGACTACTCAGGGACGAGTGATATTTCCCACTAAGCCGTGGTCTTTGATGGCAGGAACCAGGCTCCAAACTGACAGGTCTCATTAAAGTTGAGGACAGCTCGTAATGGTCCGGCGAAAAGATAAAAAGTGATGATCGTTTCGACACTGCGAACGACGTCTAATTCGTTATGCTAATAATTTTACTAAGGCAAGCTAGAATAAAAAACGTTTAAGGAGATCATCAAAATATCTCGTATGGGGTAATTCGCCCATTAAACTGAACAATTTGGGCTTTTGGGGCCTGCAGAAAATTATAGTAAAGGTTGGTAAAAACGTGCGCCGTGAAACTGCTGTCTATATTTGCAAGTTTTTTATTTCATGGCTAACCCACATAAAGCGGGGCACTTTGCATTTAAAACGTATACAATTTTTACATATCCATCCATCCTTTGCTTCTCTGTTGCATCTTAGTAAGGGGGCAGTTTTTAATTATCATTTTACCATCTTATTATCATTGAATAAAATGAGTCACGATCTAAATCCAAGTACTGAACGGTGCTATCGGACAAATACAGTTTTTTTTACCCAAACTTTAGCTTACTTCTCTACAAATAATATCTTCTTTAAAGCCCAAATAAAATATATCTTGTACAATAAATCAGTAGCAACATTTTGGTGCAGTGTCAGTAGTCGCAGCCACACCACACACTGGCTCTACATATTCCATGGTTTTTCCTCCGCAAATTCGAAGAATTTATTAACGCTTGGCGGTTAGCCGAACGTTTTTGCACCCCTTTTTTTGGTGACCGTACTCCCTGCAGTGGGTACAGCATAAAAAGAAAGAAATCTGTTCTGTATTTTCGGGACTTTGCTCCTTTTGAGAGCGACCGTCCAATAAAAACATGTTTCTTGATTAGAAAACGTTTCCGGGCAGCTCCGGACAAACTATCTGCTTTTAGCTTTATTCGTCAGTAGCTTTTTGCGCGGCAGTTTCACCGTGTAGGAATGAGATATTTTCCCGCGGTGAAAAGAAAAAATTGATTATATGATGATATATATGCTATACTATTTGAATAATCGGTCCAGTAGGTTTTTAATTCTACTCAAAATCAAAAGATGTCACGTCTCAAAAACTAAAGCCGGTATTGATAAACAACACTTGACACTGACAGCAAGTTTAAGCTCGTTTCAGAATTGTCATTTCAGTACATTTTGCACTGTCAAATCCATACTTAATATTGCTCTCAATCTTGAGATCGCTTTATAAATACGAGCTTTAAACATGTAGCGGTTTGCAAGAGGCGACGAGCGCAGCGGCTTTGCGGCGATGTTGCATTTTTGCAGCAACGCGACACCCCGACGCAATGTGCAGCGTATGCACATGCCCGTTGTAATACCACGGGAGGCTGTCTCGTAAATATTTCGAGCACGCAATTTACTGCACTGGGAATCCTCTTAACGGAATACTGGGGCAGTTAGTGAGCCCCGGATATTTATAATTTTAACGATCCCACACTAAACCGCCACAGCTATTGTTCCCCGCTACTTTCGGATTGTGAGGGCATGTTTCATCGTCATGCTGCGTTAGTTATTGCCGGTTATAAATTAAAATATTGTTTTTGTGTTTTTAAGGATCGTAGAAAGACTAAAATGTACCTACTATACTATTCAAAGAAGAACTGCACGTTGCAACTGCCGACTGCATCTGTCACCTGATGGCAGTTGGAAGTCAAACGTGGAACTGAAAATTATGTTAGGACATTTCAGTTATGATATTTGTATTGACGAGTTGCCAGATCATTTTCGAAATTGGATTTTATTTAAGTGGCTTTTATAGGCCCGGGAAAACAAGCAACTTTAAATTCTACGCTTATCAATAACTTCCAGACCAGTGACATTACAAAGAATGTTATGCGAAAAACAAAATGAGAAGAAAGATCCATAATAAGTAATGAACTAATTAAACATTACCTAGCGACTTGTACCTACACTAAAAGACGTTCTATACCAGGAACAAAAATATTTAAACTCTAAATAAAATTACTAAAATATTCATAATCTAATCTGACGTACACACTGGGTTCGATTCTAGATTAGCCGGCTAAAACTAAAATTAAAATGTATTTGTCTCTTTCAGACTCAAAACATTAGAAAAGGACAGGAGATCTATTCTCTCTGGTTTTTGATTTTTATAATCGGTGGTTTTATGCGTTACCTGTAATTTTTATCCGCCGTCACATGATATGGCGGATACAATTGACAAAAATACTGGGGAGACATGCAAAAGCGCGTCAAAATATAGCGGACAAAGTGTAAAACCATAGAGAAATCGCCTGTCCTTTTTCAATTTTATTATTTTGAAAGTGACAGATAGATTTTAATTTTAGGTTTAGTCGGTGGTATCTAGAACCCAGCCCAATATGTCCGTAAAAATAAACATAAACATATAATCACGCCTTTATCCCTAATGGGGTAGGCAGAGCGTAAACGACCTAACCAAAGGTCGTTCCGCCACGTCTGACAAAGTTTTGAGGGTTATTTATGATAGATCCGTAAAAAATGAAGCGCTGAAAAACACCAAACCATAAAGTTACCCAGGGCATCAGCTTAAATGTCACGAAGTTAGTCCGCGTAACAAAATGTTCCATATTATTGCTCCTACAGTTTGGTACTTAACGCCGGTCGGAGCAAGTGTCTCCAAGTAAGGTGCCTCCGTTGTTTCGCCAACTTTTAACGAGTTTGTCGGACAAGGCGACGACCAGCCCCAGACGAGTTCTGCACCATATATGTGCAACGAACAACTGTAAACACTCCTTGACAATTTTACTGCTCCAGCCACACAGTTGCAACGTGATACAAGCTGATACCAGTTTTGGTAAGTTATGTGAGCGAGTTCACAAGTTTTGATTTGATTTGGCTTTTTTGTGGTGTGTTGAGATATTATTTCTTCCATGCTCGCCTGGGAGCGAGAGAAAAACATAGAATATTATTATATACGTATTTCCTCCCGAGCCTGCTGTAAAAACCAGCTAAGGGATCGGTGGGTTTCAGTGTATTGCAATTTAGGCGATGGGCTGACAAACTGTCACTACAGCAATATACCTACAAATCTATCCTGTATAACTCTCAAAACTTTGTAAGAAGTGGCGCAACTACCTTTGTTCAGGTCGTTTACGCTCTGCCTACCCCATTAGGGATAAAGGCGTGATTATATGTATGTAAAAGTAAAACACTGCTTGACAATTTTACTGCTCCAGCCACACAGTTGCAACGTGATACAAGCTGATACCAGTTTGTCTTGAGACAGTTAGTTATGTGAGCGAGTTCACAAGTTTTGATTTGATTTGGCTTTTTTGTGGTGTGTTGAGATATTATTTCTTCCATGCTGGTGGGTTTCAGTATATTGCAATTTAGGCGATGGGCTGACAAACTGTCACTACAGCAATATACCTACAAATCTATCCTGAATAACTCTCAAAACTTTGTAAGAAGTGGCGCAACTACCTTTGTTCAGGTCGTTCTGCCTACCCCATTAGGGATAAAGGCGTGATTATATGTATGTAAAAGTAAAACACTGCTTGACAATTTTACTGCTCCAGCCACACAGTTGCAACGTGATACAAGCTGATACCAGTTTTGGTAAGTTATGTGAGCGAGTTCAAAAGTTTTGATTAGATTTGGCTTTTTTGTGGTGTGTTGAGATATTATTTCTTTCATGCTGGCCTGGGAGGGAGAGAAATACATAGAATATGCCAGCTGTATTTCCTCCCGAACATGCTGAACAAACCAGGGATCGGAGGGTTTCAGTATATTGCAATTTAGGCGATGGGCTGACAAACTGTCACTACAGCAATATACCTACAAATCTATCCTGAATTACCCTCAAAAATTTGTCAGACGAGACGGAACGACCTTTGTTTAGGTCGCTTACGCTCTGCCTTCCCCATTAGGGATAAAGGCGTGATTATATGTACATACATATTTGTTCACGCTTGTTCATAATTGTCAAGAAGTGTTTCTAGTTGTTCATACATACATATGTATGAACAACTAACTATAAACACTTCTTAACAATTTTACTGCTCCAGCCACACAGTTGCAACGTGATACAAGCTGATACCAGTTTGTCTTGAGACAGTAAGTTATGTGAGCGAGTTCACAAGTTTTGATTTGATTTTGCTTTTTGTGGCGTGTTGAGATATTAAATGTCAGTAAAGCTTTATTCTAAACTTCGCAGTGTTTCAGTGAATAACCCTGAGTGGGGAAGAAATCGCCTTAGGATACGGGGTGTAACGTGTAAGGGACAGCGTCCCGGAAACTGATAGGGGTTGCTCAGTTATCCACACTGAACAACTTGCACCAGGATATTTTCCAGAAAATGAAAAAAAGATGTTTTTTATATAATTACCTGTTTGAAGTTGTTCAGTGTCGTTGCCTGAGCAACCCCTATCAACTTGCGGGACGCTGTCCCTTACACTCGGTATATTTTTAAGTTGTTCCAATCGAAAATTTGCATTTTTTTGACATCTATGTACTTTTGCTGTTAATTTGATTTTAATGTTCAATTATTTATTCTTAAAAATCTTGTGTATACGCCTGAAAAGGCAGTTTTTAGTGATACCTTATAACAATGTATAAAATCTGCAAACATGTGACCTGAATTCTATACTCAATAAATCATTCATTAATTCAAAAATATCATCTATCGCTATACAATGCTACGATCGCTACGGCGTAGCGGAGGACCTTAGTTTGTAGCATTACCCGTAACATGTAGTCAAAGATAGCAATTTTATCACACATTTTTATTATAATTATTTCATTACATCTATCTGTCAAATACTTCCATGCTGGCCTGGGAGAGAAAAACATAGAATGTGCCAGCTGCATCTCCTCTCGGGCATGCTGTAAAAACCAGCTAAGGGATCCGGGGGTTTCAGTATATTGTAATTTAGGCGATGGGCTAACAACCTGTCACTACAGCAATATACCTACAATTCTATCGTAAATAACCCTCCAAATTTGTCAGACGTAGCGGAACGACCTTTGTTAGGTTACGCTCTGCCTACCCCATTAGGGATGAAGGCGTGATTATATGTATGTATCTGTCAAATTGTATGGGAGTTTGACAGATAAATGCGTTATATTATAAAAAAATTTAAACTGTAAAATGAATGTCATGTAATGTATGTATTGTACCCTGAAGTAAAGTTGTTTTTTTATTTTTTTTTATTTTATTTGCGTGGCATGCTACGGGGGCTGGTGGAAAAATGAGAGTAGGTAAAAACAGGTAAATAAATAATTTTGTACTTTCTTAGTAATACCATTTTCCAAAAAAATATTACCAATAATATTAATATCAGGAGCCCGATGGTGTAGTGGATAGGGCCGCTGACTCACGAGCGGGAGGTCGTGGTTCGAATCCCACCATGTACCAATCTGTTTTTGTTCGGTTTTCGAATTTCATATGTACGTGTTTTCAGCGCTTTAGCCGTGCTTCGGAAGGCACGTTAAGCTGTTGATCCCGAATAATATCGTTTAATACTGTAGATATTAGTTGTTAAGCCATGTCAGAGGCCAGTGCTAAGCATTGGCGGCTTAAAAACTCTGACCTAATCTAGGATTGGGTCTGGTTTCCCTTCTGGGTTGCGGAGGTCAGATGGCAGTCGCTCTTTGTGAAAACCAGTACCCTCGTTCAATCACCTAGATTAGGTAGCCGACCCCGAAAGATACGGGATAATGAGATGATGAATATTAATATCAACAGACTACCGCTTTTAACACAATATTGTATTGGCCACGTACACACAGGTAGTGTGTTTCGTGTCCATATTATCTCTGTAATTAAGCCTAGTAAAATTGATTGCATACATTATGTAGTGCACACCCAACCTTTGCCGTCGTATGCATCGCTTTATGCAGTTCCAGGATTTACGGTATGAGTGACGAGTGGTATTTATTCTGAATTTTCTCGATAAGTGTATTGGCCGCATTTATAATTCGCTCTCAAGAATGACAGCGAAATAAAATGAAAAATACGTTTATTTGATTTTAGAACCACATTACATTATTACTTACATCTGCCAAACTTTTTAATATATAAATACTCCTATTTAATTAGGCTCTAAACTTTAATTATAGTTTGAGTTTGTGTCAGAAATGTCATTTCAGTACAAAATGACCTGTCAAATCTAAACTTAATATTGCTCTCAATCTTGAGTTCGCTTTATAAATACGAGCCTATGATTCAAATGAAACACTCAAGAGTTTGTTTAAGGTTACTAAAGCGCCCCCATCAGCTAAAGAAATCATAACTCACTAAAAACACAATCGAATCGAAAATCTGGTCCAACATACTCAAGAACTTAATAGTTATAAAGATAATTTAAAACTTTATAAATTAGCGAAACCTTATAAATTTATTTTATGCTGGACTGGGAGCGAGAGAAAAACATAGAATGTGTCAGCTGCATTTCCTCCCGGGCATGCTGTAAAATCCAGCCAAGGGATCCGAGGGTTTCTGTATATTGTAATTTAGGCGATGGGCTGACAACCTGTCACTACAGCAATAAACCTAGAATTCTATCTTAAATAACCCTCAAAACTTTGTCAGTCGTGGCGGGAGGACCTTTGTTAAGGTCGTTTACGCTCTGCCTACCCCATTAGGGATAAAGGCGTGATTATATGTATGTATGTAAATTAGCGATTCATAGTTCGTTGTAGTAACAAGTAGAAAAATTGCGGTCAACGGCCTAACGGCTAGCTCGATTCACTGTGTTTTTAGTGAGTTCGAAGGTGAGGCGATACTTCACACCGGGACAGCTATTGCAGTTGTACACAGCTCAAGTCCGATCGTGTATGGAGTACTGCTGCCACCTTTGGGACGGTTCAGCTAAATACCAGCTGGCTGCCTTAGACTCAATCGAGAAACGCGCTAAGAAGCTCATTGGAGACTCAGCACTGGTTGAGGCAAAACTACAGAACCTTGAGCACCGTCGCAGAGTGGCGTGCATGTCGGTATTTTACAGGATACATTTCGGGGAGTGCGCGTTAGCACTTCATGACCTTATACCCCCCTCCCCTTTCCATCTCCGGAGCACGAGGCGTGGACAGGGGTTCCACCCTTATGTCGTGGATATACCACAAATTCGCACGAAGCGGTTCGCTTCCACATTCTTAATGCGAACGGCTAAGGAGTGGAACTCCCTGCCGGCGGATCTGTTTCCGGAACAATATAACCTGGGCCTTTTCAAGGCGAGAGTGAATAGGCACTACATAGGTGAGTATGTTTCAACATAGTCCGCATCGTCACTTTCCACCAGGTGAGATGGCGGACAAATGCTCGCCTATATATATAAAAAAAAAAAAAAAAAAAAAAAGAGTTATGTTTTTTTTAACTAATGGGGATTAGGATCTGCATTTATTGTACTTAAATCAGTAAAAACATAGGCGCATGAGCAAATCTCACACCTGTAGGAATTTTCTTCCAAGCTGGACTGGGAGCGAGAGAATAACATAGAATGTGCCAGCTGCATTTCCTCCCGGGCAGGCTGTAAAAACCAGCTAAGGGATCCGAGGGTTTCTGTATATTGCAATTTAGGCGACAGGCTGACAACCTGTCACTACAGCAATATACCTACAAATCTATCTTAAACAATCCTCAAAACTTTGTCAGACGTGGCGGAACGACCTTTGTTTAGGTCGTTTCCGCTCTGCCTACCCCATTAGGGATAAAGGCGTGATTATATGTATGTATGTAGGAAAATTCTGTACAGAAGTAAGCATGTTTTTAAATACATATATTTATTTCTGTTTTTTATACGTCTATAAATAATTTATGAATTTTAGTTTATTGTGTAGCCCTTGCTCGCCAAATCGTCAAAAGATCATCAGCTTAACAATGATAACAATGTTACCTTTTGCATTTGTGCCCCAAAACTCTTGTGCCCTCTCCAGTCGAAGCTAATAGCTTGGGCCACAGTCAGCCGATCAGCTACCCGGGCCACCATGGGTAGCGCTTAAAAGTGCCGTTAAAAGGGGCCCCATTTCAATAGCAACGTATAAATAACGCACCAAAAGCATTTACGCTACTAAAGCTACTTTGCTTTTTATATATTCCCACTTTTTAAATCTTAGGAAACCGCTTAAGATGTATTTATTTTTGTGTCTATTTAAAGGATAATGTTTGTGAGTTTGTCTGCATAAGGTATTTTTAAATGGTACTTTAAATTACTTATATCTAAAGTAAAACTACTGGTGAGTTGGAATAACCACAAAAGAGTAAAAGCTAGGGGAAGGGAGCGATAGCGACTTCTCAAATCAGTGGGAATAACTAATAATTTTCCGCAATAGCAATTTTTTTTTATATCACTTGCCCTAAAACTAGTAACTAGCTTTCGGTCACAAGAACCTACAAATTGCCCGAAATATTATATACATACATATAAATAATCACGCCTTTATCCCTAATGGGGTATGCAGAACATAAACTACCTAAACAAAGGTCGTTCCGCCACGACTGACAAAGTATTGAGGGTTAGTTATATTGCTGTAGTGACAGGCTGTCAGCCCATCGCCTAAATTGCAATATACTGAAGCAATCCGATCCCTTAGCTGGTGTTTACAGCATGCTCGGGAGGTAATGCAGCTGGCACATTCTACGTTTTTCTCTCACTCCCAGTCCAGCATGGAACAAAATATTACCGTGAATAATTAAATTAGCAGCTTCATACCAAAGGTTAAATCAATTTAATCGCAAGGGAAACAACAGCTTGACAAACAGTATGTATAAAGTCGTCATAATAAGACTTATGAAAGAAACCTCACAAAAACAAAGAAATTTAATTAAAACAAAAGACGAGAAGTTCAACAAACTATTCAATCAACTCTGAGCAAAGTTTTCATTTGATGCAGACGCTGAAAATTGTTATCATTTGAAATAAGGTTGTTCTCAACAATAGAGTTCTTACATTGTGGAATAAGTTGCCACAGGAAGTGATATACGCTCCATCAGTGAATAGTTTTAAGAACAGACTTTACAAGTGGTTAAACATGACTATAAGTGAAGTGAAATAAACATGAACTGACACACACCAGCATAGATATAGGCACATCAGCCTGTGGCTGCTCGCCTATTAATAAATAATAACTGCACGCCAACGAGAATCCGTCACTGCAGCCGGACCAACACGCTGAATAGCTTGGCACTTTATACCAGAATAACTTACTACTTGACATTCACGTATCAACCTGAAATTTGTGTCCAGAGACTTACTGTACAAACACACATACTATTCATGTCCCTAATGAAAGAAATCGTTTTTATTTCGAGTAGGGAAATTCATCCACAGACAAAGAAATCGGGGATGGATTTAATACAACCTGCTCTACCAATTTTTTCCTATTCAGACTGGACTACTCAGGGACGAGTGATATTTCCCACTAAGCCGTGGTCTTTGATGGCAGGAACCAGGCTCCAAACTGACAGGTCTCATTAAAGTTGAGGACAGCTCGTAATGGTCCGGCGAAAAGATAAAAAGTGATGATCGTTTCGACACTGCGAACGACGTCTAATTCGTTATGCTAATAATTTTACTAAGGCAAGCTAGAATAAAAAACGTTTAAGGAGATCATCAAAATATCTCGTATGGGGTAATTCGCCCATTAAACTGAACAATTTGGGCTTTTGGGGCCTGCAGAAAATTATAGTAAAGGTTGGTAAAAACGTGCGCCGTGAAACTGCTGTCTATATTTGCAAGTTTTTTATTTCATGGCTAACCCACATAAAGCGGGGCACTTTGCATTTAAAACGTATACAATTTTTACATATCCATCCATCCTTTGCTTCTCTGTTGCATCTTAGTAAGGGGGCAGTTTTTAATTATCATTTTACCATCTTATTATCATTGAATAAAATGAGTCACGATCTAAATCCAAGTACTGAACGGTGCTATCGGACAAATACAGTTTTTTTTACCCAAACTTTAGCTTACTTCTCTACAAATAATATCTTCTTTAAAGCCCAAATAAAATATATCTTGTACAATAAATCAGTAGCAACATTTTGGTGCAGTGTCAGTAGTCGCAGCCACACCACACACTGGCTCTACATATTCCATGGTTTTTCCTCCGCAAATTCGAAGAATTTATTAACGCTTGGCGGTTAGCCGAACGTTTTTGCACCCCTTTTTTTGGTGACCGTACTCCCTGCAGTGGGTACAGCATAAAAAGAAAGAAATCTGTTCTGTATTTTCGGGACTTTGCTCCTTTTGAGAGCGACCGTCCAATAAAAACATGTTTCTTGATTAGAAAACGTTTCCGGGCAGCTCCGGACAAACTATCTGCTTTTAGCTTTATTCGTCAGTAGCTTTTTGCGCGGCAGTTTCACCGTGTAGGAATGAGATATTTTCCCGCGGTGAAAAGAAAAAATTGATTATATGATGATATATATGCTATACTATTTGAATAATCGGTCCAGTAGGTTTTTAATTCTACTCAAAATCAAAAGATGTCACGTCTCAAAAACTAAAGCCGGTATTGATAAACAACACTTGACACTGACAGCAAGTTTAAGCTCGTTTCAGAATTGTCATTTCAGTACATTTTGCACTGTCAAATCCATACTTAATATTGCTCTCAATCTTGAGATCGCTTTATAAATACGAGCTTTAAACATGTAGCGGTTTGCAAGAGGCGACGAGCGCAGCGGCTTTGCGGCGATGTTGCATTTTTGCAGCAACGCGACACCCCGACGCAATGTGCAGCGTATGCACATGCCCGTTGTAATACCACGGGAGGCTGTCTCGTAAATATTTCGAGCACGCAATTTACTGCACTGGGAATCCTCTTAACGGAATACTGGGGCAGTTAGTGAGCCCCGGATATTTATAATTTTAACGATCCCACACTAAACCGCCACAGCTATTGTTCCCCGCTACTTTCGGATTGTGAGGGCATGTTTCATCGTCATGCTGCGTTAGTTATTGCCGGTTATAAATTAAAATATTGTTTTTGTGTTTTTAAGGATCGTAGAAAGACTAAAATGTACCTACTATACTATTCAAAGAAGAACTGCACGTTGCAACTGCCGACTGCATCTGTCACCTGATGGCAGTTGGAAGTCAAACGTGGAACTGAAAATTATGTTAGGACATTTCAGTTATGATATTTGTATTGACGAGTTGCCAGATCATTTTCGAAATTGGATTTTATTTAAGTGGCTTTTATAGGCCCGGGAAAACAAGCAACTTTAAATTCTACGCTTATCAATAACTTCCAGACCAGTGACATTACAAAGAATGTTATGCGAAAAACAAAATGAGAAGAAAGATCCATAATAAGTAATGAACTAATTAAACATTACCTAGCGACTTGTACCTACACTAAAAGACGTTCTATACCAGGAACAAAAATATTTAAACTCTAAATAAAATTACTAAAATATTCATAATCTAATCTGACGTACACACTGGGTTCGATTCTAGATTAGCCGGCTAAAACTAAAATTAAAATGTATTTGTCTCTTTCAGACTCAAAACATTAGAAAAGGACAGGAGATCTATTCTCTCTGGTTTTTGATTTTTATAATCGGTGGTTTTATGCGTTACCTGTAATTTTTATCCGCCGTCACATGATATGGCGGATACAATTGACAAAAATACTGGGGAGACATGCAAAAGCGCGTCAAAATATAGCGGACAAAGTGTAAAACCATAGAGAAATCGCCTGTCCTTTTTCAATTTTATTATTTTGAAAGTGACAGATAGATTTTAATTTTAGGTTTAGTCGGTGGTATCTAGAACCCAGCCCAATATGTCCGTAAAAATAAACATAAACATATAATCACGCCTTTATCCCTAATGGGGTAGGCAGAGCGTAAACGACCTAACCAAAGGTCGTTCCGCCACGTCTGACAAAGTTTTGAGGGTTATTTATGATAGATCCGTAAAAAATGAAGCGCTGAAAAACACCAAACCATAAAGTTACCCAGGGCATCAGCTTAAATGTCACGAAGTTAGTCCGCGTAACAAAATGTTCCATATTATTGCTCCTACAGTTTGGTACTTAACGCCGGTCGGAGCAAGTGTCTCCAAGTAAGGTGCCTCCGTTGTTTCGCCAACTTTTAACGAGTTTGTCGGACAAGGCGACGACCAGCCCCAGACGAGTTCTGCACCATATATGTGCAACGAACAACTGTAAACACTCCTTGACAATTTTACTGCTCTAGCCACACAGTTGCAACGTGATACAAGCTGATACCAGTTTTGGTAAGTTATGTGAGCGAGTTCACAAGTTTTGATTTGATTTGGATTTTTTGTGGTGTGTTGAGATATTATTTCTTCCATGCTCGCCTGGGAGCGAGAGAAAAACATAGAAGAAGAAGAAGTGGCGCAACTACCTTTGTTCAGGTCGTTTACGCTCTGCCTACCCCATTAGGGATAAAGGCGTGATTATATGTATGTAAAAGTAAAACACTGCTTGACAATTTTACTGCTCCAGCCACACAGTTGCAACGTGATACAAGCTGATACCAGTTTGTCTTGAGACAGTTAGTTATGTGAGCGAGTTCACAAGTTTTGATTTGATTTGGCTTTTTTGTGGTGTGTTGAGATATTATTTCTTCCATGCTGGCCTGGGAGCGAGAGAAAAGCATAGAATATGCCAGCTGTATTTCCTCCCGAGCATGCTGAACAAACCAGGAAGGGAAGGGTTTCAGTATATTGCAATTTAGGCGATGGGCTGACAACCTCTCACTACAGTAATATACCTACAAATCTATATATGTAAGTATGAACAACGGTAAACACTCCTTGACAATTTTACTGCTCCAGCGACACAGTTGCAACGTGATACAAGCTGATACCAGTTTTGGTAAGTTATGTGAGCGAGTTCACAAGTTTTGATTTGGCTTTTTTGTGGTGCGTTGAGATATTATTTCTTCCATGCTCGCCTAGGAGCAAAAGAAAAAGAATATGCCAGCTGTATTTCCTCCGAGCATGCTGTAAAAACCAGCTAAGGGATCGAAGGGTTTCAGTATATTGCAATTTAAGCGATGGGCTGACAACCTGTCACTACAGCAATGTAGCTACAAATCTATCCTGTATAACTCTCAAAACTTTGTAAGAAGTGGCGCAACTACCTTTGTTCAGGTCGTTTACGCTCTGCCTACCCCATTAGGGATAAAGGCGTGATTATATGTATGTAAAAGTAAAACACTGCTTGACAATTTTACTGCTCCAGCCACACAGTTGCAACGTGATACAAGCTGATACCAGTTTGTCTTGAGACAGTTAGTTATGTGAGCGAGTTCACAAGTTTTGATTTGATTTGGCTTTTTTGTGGTGTGTTGAGATATTATTTCTTCCATGCTGGCCTGGGAGGGAGAGAAATACATAGAATATGCCAGCTGTATTTCCTCCCGAGCATGCTGAACAAACCAGGGATCGGAGGGTTTCAGTATATTGCAATTTAGGCGATGGGCTTACAAACTGTCACTACAGCAATATACCTACAAATCTATCCTGAATTACCCTCAAAAATTTGTCAGACGAGACGGAACGACCTTTGTTTAGGTCGTTTACGCTCTGCCTTCCCCATTAGGGATAAAGGCGTGATTATATGTACATACATATTTGTTCACGCTTGTTCATAATTGTCAAGAAGTGTTTATACATACATATGTATGAACAACTATAAACACTTCTTAACAATTTTACTGCTCCAGCCACACAGTTGCAATGTGATACAAGCTGATACCAGTTTGTCTTGAGACAGTAAGTTATGTGAGCGAGATCACAAGTTTTGATTTGATTTCGCTTTTTGTGGCGTGTTGAGATATTAAATGTCAGTAAAGCTTTATTCTAAACTTCGCAGTGTTTCAGTGAATAACCCTGAGTGGGGAAGAAATCGCCTTAGTATACGGGGTGTAACGTGTAAGGTACAGCGTCCCGGAAACTGATAGGGCTCAGTTATCCACACTGAACAACTTTCACCAGGATATTTTCCAGAAAATGAAAAAAATATGTTTTTTTATATAATTACCTGGTTGAAGTTGTTCAGTGTCGTTGCCTGAGCAACCCCTATCAACTTGCGGGACGCTGTCCCTTATACTCGGTATATTTTTACGGTGTTCCAATCGAAAATTTGCATTTTTTGATTTTTTTTGACATCTATGTACTTTTGCTGTTAATTTGATTTTAATGTTCAATTATTTATTCTTAAAAATCTTGTGTATACGCCTGAAAAGGCAGTTTTTAGTGATACCTTGTAACAATGTATAAAATCTGCAAACATGTGACCTGAATTCTATACTCAATAAATCATTCATTAATTCAAAAATATCATCTATCGCTATACAATGCTACGATCGCTACGGCGTAGCGGAGGACCTTAGTTTGTAGCATTACCCGTAACATGTAGTCAAAGATAGCAATTTTATCACACATTTTTATCATAATTATTTCATTACATCTATCTGTCAAATACTTCCATGCTGGCCTGGGAGCGAGAGAAAAACATAGAATGTGCCAGCTGCATTTCCTCCCGGGCATGTTGTAAAAACCAGCTAAGGGATCCGGGGGTTTCAGTATATTGTAATTTAGGCGATGGGCTGACAACCTGTCACTACAGCAATATACCTACAATTCTATCTTAAATAACCCTCCAAATTTGTCAGACGTAGCGGAACGACCTTTGTTAGGTTACGCTCTGAAGAAGGCGTGATTATATGTATGTATGTATCTGTCAAATTGTATGGGAGTTTGACAGATAAATGCGTTATATTATAAAAAATGTAAACTGTAAAATTATTGTCATGTAATGTATGTATTGTACCCTGAAGTAAAGTTGTTTTTTTATTTTTTTTTATTCTTTTTGTTATCGCGTGGCATGCTACGGGGGCTGGTGGAAAAACGAGAGTAGGTAAAAACAGGTAAATAAATAATTTTGTACTTTCTTAGTAATACCATTTGCCAAAGAAATATTACCACTAATATTTATATCAGGAGCCCGATGGTGTAGTGGATAGGGCCGCTGCCTCCTGAGCGGGAGGTCGTGGTTCGAATCCCACCATGTACCAATCTGTTTTTGTTCGGTTTTCGAATATCATATGTACGTGCTTTCAGCGCTTTTTCCGTGCTTCGGAAGGCACGTTAAGCCGTTGGTCCCGGATAATATCGGTTTTTACTGTAGATATTAGTCGTTAAGGCATGTCAGAGGCCAGTGCTAAGCATTGGCGGCTTAAAAACTCTGACTTAATCGAGGATTGGGTCTGGTTTCCCTTCTGGGTTGCGGAGGTCAGATGGCAGTCGCTCTTTGTGAAAACTAATACCCTCGTTCAATCACCTAGATTAGGTAGCCGACCCCGAGAGATACGGGATAATGAGATGATGAATATTGATATCAACAGACTACCCCTTTTAACACAATATTGTATTGGCCACGTACACACAGGTAGTGTGTTTCGTGTCCATATTATCTCTGTAATTAAGCCTAGTAAAATTGATTGCATACATTATGTAGTGCACACCCAACCTTTGCCGTGGTGTATGCATCGCTTTATGCAGTTCCAGGATTTACAGTATGAGTGACGATTGGTATTTATTCTGAATTTTCTCGATAAGTGTATGGGCCGCATTTATAATCCGCTCTCAAGAATGACAGCGAAATAAAATCAAAAATACGTTTATTTGATTTTAGAACCACATTAAATTATTACTTACATCTGCCAAACTTATTTAAAGTTTGTCGGCAGCAATAAATACTCCTATTTAATTAGGCTCTAAACTATAATTATAGTTTGAGTTTGTGTCAGAAATGTCATTTCAGTACAAAATGACCTATCAAATCTAAAGTTAATATTGCTCTCAATTGAGTTCGCTTTATAAATACGAGCCTATGATTCAAATGAAACACTCAAGAGTTTGTTTAAGGTTACTAAAGCGCCCCCATCAGCTAAAGAAATCATAAGTCACTAAAAACACAATCGAATCGAAAATCCGGTCCAACATACTCAAGAACTTACATACATACATACATACATAAAATCACGCCTTTATCCCTTACGGGGTAGGCAGAGCGTAAAACACCTCCTAAAAGGCGCTTTCGCCACGTCTGACAAAAATTGAGGGCAATTGTAGATTATAGTGTGTATTGCTGTAGTGACAGGTTGTCAGCCCATCGCCTAAATTACAATACACTGTAACCCTCGGATCCCTTAACTGGTTTTTACAGCATGCTCGGGACGATATGCAGCTGGCCTATTCTATGATTTTCTTTCGCTCCCAGGCCAGCATGGAAGAAACTCTAAGAAACTCAAGAACTTAATAGTTATAAAGATAATTTAAAACTTTATAAATTAGCGAAACCTTATAAATTTCTTTTATGCTGGACTGGGAGCGAGAGAAAAACATAGAATGTGCCAGCTGCATTTCCTCCCGGGCATGCTGTAAAATCCAGCCAAGGGATCCGAGGGTTTCTGTATATTGTAATTTAGGCGATGGGCTGACAACCTGTCACTACAGCAATATACCTAGAATTCTATCTTAAATAACTCTCAAAACTTTGTCAGTCGTGGCGGGAGGACCTTTGTTAAGGTCGTTTACGCTCTGCCTACCCCATTAGGGATAAAGGCGTGATTAGATGTATGTATGTAAATTAGCGATTCATTTTAACTGTCTCCGTGGTCTAGTGGCTAGTGCCATTGACTCCTGATCCGGAGGTCCTGGGTTCGATTCCCAGGGGGGAAACACAAAGTTGATATTTGAGAATTTATCACTTTGTGAATTTTTCCCCAGTTTGGTTAGGACATTGCAGGCTGAATCACCTGATTGTCCGAAAAAAAAAAGATTTCGTGCTTCGGAGGGCACGTTAAGCCGTCGGTCCCGGTCGCTGTCTTTGATAGTGGTCGTTACTCAAACCATCTCAGAGGCCTGATAGTTGTGCTACTAGGCGGTTTAAAAACTCTGACACCAGGGTTCATCGGGTCAATAGACTCGATACCCAGTCGACAGAAGAAGAAGAAGCGATTCATAGTTCGTTGTAGTAACAAGTAGAAAAAATTGCGGTCAACGGCCTAACGGCTAGCTCGATTCACTGTGTTTTTAGTAAGTTATGTTTTGTTTTAACTAATGGGGATTAGGATCTGTATTTATTGTACTGAAATCAGTAAAAACATAGGCGCATCAGCAAATCTCACACCTGTAGGAAAATTCTGTACAGAAGTAAGCATGTTTTTAAATACATATATTTATTTCTGTTTTTTATACGTCTATAAATAAATTCTTCCATACTGGACTGGGAGAGATAGAAAAACATAGAATGTTCCAGCTGCCCTTCCTCCCGGGCATGCTGTAGAAGTCAGCAAAAGGAACTTGAGGGTTACAGTGTATTGTAATTTAGGCGATGGGCTGACAACCTGTCACTATAGCAATACACATGACAATCTAAAATTACCCTCAATTTTTGTCAAACGTGGCGAAAGCGCCTTTTACGAGGCGTTTAACGCTCTGCCTACCCCGTAAGGGATAAAGGCGTGATTTTATGTATGTATGTATGTATGTATAAATAATTTATGAATTTTAATTTATTGTGTAGCCCTTGCTCGCCAAATCGTCAAAAGATCATCAGCTTAACAATGATAACAATGTTACCTTTTGCATTTGTGCCCCAAAACTCTTGTGCCCTCTCCAGTCGAAGCTAATAGCTTGGGCCACAGTCAGCCGATCAGCTACCCGGGCCACCATGGGTAGCGCTTAAAAGTGCCGTTAAAAGGGGCCCCATTTCAATAGCAACGTATAAATAACGCACCAAAAGCATTTACGCTACTAAAGCTACTTTGCTTTTTATATATTCCCACTTTTTAAATCTTGGGAAACCGCTTAAGATGTATTTATTTTTGTGTCTATTTAAAAGATAATGTTTGTGAGTTTGTCTGCATAAGGTATTTTAAATGGTACTTTAAATTACTTATATCTAAAGTAAAACTACTGGTGAGTTGGAATAATCACAAAAGAGTAAAAGCTAGGGGAAGGGAGCGATAGCGACTTCTCAAATCAGTGGGAATAACGAATAATTTACCGCAATAGCAATTTTTTTTTATATCCCTTGCCCTAAAACTAGTAACTAGCTTTCGGTCACAAGAACCTACAAATTGCCCAAAATATTATATACATACATATAAATAATCACGCCTTTATCCCTAATGGGGTATGCAGAACATAAACTACCTAAACAAAGGTCGTTCCGCCACGACTGACAAAGTATTGAGGGTTAGTTATATTGCTGTAGTGACAGGCTGTCAGCCCATCGCCTAAATTGCAATATACTGAAGCAATCCGATCCCTAAGCTGGTGTTTACAGCATGCTCGGGAGGTAATGCAGCTGGCACATTCTATGTTTTTCTCTCACTCCCAGTCCAGCATGGAACAAAATATTACCGTGAATAATTAAATTAGCAGCTTCATACCAAAGGTTAAATCAATTTAATCGCAAGGGAAACAACGGCTTGACAAACAGTATGTATAAAGTCGTCATAATAAGACTTATTAAAGAAACCTCACGAAAACAAAGAAATTTAATTAAAACAAAAGACGAGAAGTTCAACAAACTATTCAATCAACTCTGAGCAAAGTTTTCATTTGATGCAGACGCTGAAAATTGTTATCATTTGAAATAAGGTAAGAAATATTGTTTTATATAATGTTGTTTTGCACGATATTTTAAACAGACGTGGTAAGTTACAAATAAAGAATTGATAATAAAATAAATTAGTAAGAAATTAACTGGCATTTTTGTTATCCAGTGTAGTAAAATGAATTGAGCAGCTGGTTTTATAACTGTTAAACACGGGAATTTGAGCGCGTAAAAATGATAGGCATTTATTAAACATACATACATACAATCACGCCTTTTTCCCTAATGGGGTAGGCAGAGCGTAAACGACCTAAACAAAGGTCGTTCCGCCACGTCTGACAAAGTTTTGAGGGTTATTTAAGACATATTTGAAGGTGTATTGCTGTAGTGAAAGGTTTTCAGCCCATCGCCTAAATCACAATATTCTAAAACCCTCGGATCTCTTAGCTGTTTTTTACAGCACACCCGGGAGGAAATGCAGCTTGCACATTCTATATTTTTCTCTCGCTCCCAGGTCAGTATGGAAGAAGCATTTAAAAACAGCAAATAAAAACCCATATTAAACAGTTATAATTTGTACAAGGCGTGAAAGTCTTAACAATTATAACCTGCTTTTGATTTATAATTGATTTGGTTTTGGTTTTGCTGTTTATCAGAGACGGTAGAGACAGAGTGGAAGAGATTCAGATTTCCGTAATGCATAAAAAAGTAAAAAAAGAAACACTTAGCATAATTAATTAGCACGGCTGGTCAAAGAATCACTCAACAGTTAAACATGGATTCCAAAGCTAAGACTATCCGTAGAAAGCCTTATTGAAATAGAAACTGGGAAATAATGTAGGTAGAACAAAAAATAGTGATGTAACAATCCTTACATCCGTTTTTCAACGTTCAGGCTTTAGAAGCTATGGTGCTTTTGATTTTTACTTGCTTTTTGTATGATTTTTACTTTATTTTCGACGAGTCTGACTAGTTTATAAGGGTTCATATAGCATTCTATATTGCTGTACTGACAAATTGTCAGCCCAGTTCCTTTATTTCACCAAACCCTAGAATAGAAACCCCCCTACACATATGGCAGTGTGCTAGGGGCGGGAAGGGAAGCAAGTGGTATATTCTAGGTATTTTTTACCGCCTCTATTACATTATGGATATTGGGCATAAAAATACAAATCATAAAAGTAAAGTAAACATGTTAGATCCGCTGGTGTTTCTACATCCGTAACTTCATCTAGTCACTAGTAGAAATTGTAGCTTATCACGTTGTCAGGGTAAAACTTGTGGTCTCCGGAGTCTGCCGGCAAACATTGCGGTAGTCGTCTCATCGCTTTTACTAACGTTAGAGGAATTATGTATTCACTGGAGATGGCATCCCGAACTAAACTATTCACGCATTAGTTGAAATTGATCTGATCAGCTTCAACTCATTCGGTCACACACCAACGCTCAATGCGACTGCACGTCAAAATAATTAAAAAATACACAATTATAAAGTCAAAAATATATTAACGATGCATAACATCGATAATTTAACAAGGTAGCCACTATACTATCCAAATTTATTTTTTGAAGAAATTATTTAATAGCTCCCGCAGTGTTGCCATTTTAGTAAACGACAATCATAGATTAAAAAGTTGGAAAACACTAATGTCACATCTGCTATGATGTTGTATCACAACTATTATAACGACTTTTTTAAGGTACCTATTGTAATATAATTATCTTACAAGTATGAAATTTGTAATTTTTTTATGTTTTACTTACAATAAATCATTTGAATGTGGCTTAACCAATTAAGTATAGTTAAGTGGATTGAAATTAATATAATTATTTTTGTTAAGCAAAATAACGTGTAACAATTGTTGTTAGTAAAGAATCTTATCTCCGCGGATATTTTTTTTTTATAGGCATGTCGTCTCCATGTATTTAACTCGATGTTACAAACATTTTCTCTGTATTATTCACATGATCTCGTCGTGGCGTGTGAACTGCTGTGAAACTATTTGAAATATAGAGCCCAGAAATGTGCATTACACAAACAGAAGTACAGTATGTGTATTTCAGGTCGTGACTACTGTTCGTTCGTTGCAGTAACATACATACATATAGTCACCCCTTTGTCCCTAATGGGGTAGGCAGAGCGTACACGACCTAAACAAAGGTCGCTCCGCCACGTCTGACAAAGATTTGAGGGTTATTTAAGATCGCTAATTTATAAGGTTCGAAATTATCTTAATTACTTTTACTTGAGTCTGTTGGACCGGTTTTGGGATTCACTTCGTTTTTAGTGATAGATTTTTTCTATCGTCACCTTAAGGAACAGTCTTTTGTTTTGTTTTTACGATTGAGGGTGGTTTTTGAGGATTCTTTAACATACTGATATCGATTTGGCAAATGCGTATCTAGGCTTATTTATTTAAAAAAGTTTTTAAGCTATGACGAAGTGGCTTCAAATGGTTCGTGTAAAATATACTCGGTGCTGCCTCTGTGGTCTAGCGGTCTGAGCCATGGGCTCTCGACCCGGAGGTCCCGGGCTCGATTCCCGGCAGGGGACAATGACTTTGCATTGTTGTTTCTAGTTTGGTAAGGACATTGTAGGCTGATCACCTGATTGTCCGAAAAGTAAGATGATCCATGCTGTCGGATGGGAATGTAAATAGTCGGTCCTGTGCCTGATTTCTCTCTGGTCGTGTCAGTCAATCTGTCCCATCAGAATAAGAGATTGAAGGAATAGAGAGTACACTTGCGTGTAGCGCAAACACTTGGGCCCTAAAAACAAGTCCTGCGCAGTTGGGTGATCTCCGCGAGATTGGCCGCCATCACCGGAAATCGGTGGGAGGACTATTTTTTTTACTCGATGCTGCCCACCAGTTCTTTTCGTTTGGTTAGGCTACATACTATAACACTATTAAGTACACTATACTCGTATAGTAGTAGTGTAACTTTAACCTCGAGAGGTTTAATTGAATATAAAAACCGTGTAGGTACCTAATTAGTTAACCCGTTCGTTCGTACTAGAAGCTAGAAGCAGGATAAAACAAATTACTTTGATGTTTTCCTCAAAGCGTTCAAGAAGGCTTACAAGGTAAAAGTTGAGAACTAAATGGGCCTTCCATATAGACAAAGGTTGGCACTCAGCGATTTCCAATACAATTTGCGCTACATTGCTCCTTGTGCATTGCACCTATTGTGGGGAAATAATAGTAAAGCAGCGATGGATAGATTTTCCTATTTTTGTTGAGTGAGTATTGAACGAGGTAAGTACCTAATGTACCCGTAGTAAGATTTCCCAAGCTCTTTCTCTGCCTACTTTACGTCGCGACGCTTTTCAAAATCGCTTTCAGTTTAATGCTGGTTTTACCTACTACGTGCATTGACAATAGGCAATTTTATAGCTGCTCTCGTATGCACAGAATGGATTGTGGCCGAGCCCAGCACAATTCTTTTTTATACCCCCCCGGTCTATTCTATCTGCATTTTGATGTTTTTGGTTTTTAGGTATTTGCAACGTTGGAACAATGACGGCGCGAAAAGTTAAAAGTATGAGTTTAATCATCAAATTGATTTTACTTTCCCTTCATTCTTTACATTTGCAAAGAAGACAAATGTTTTTGTATTTGTACTTGTATATCCGTTCTTTGTTGCACACAATGTTTTGTTTTCCAACTTAGATAATAATTAAAAATATATATTTAAAAAATTAAAATTTCAAAACCAGTCTGTGTTTAACATTATTTACCTTTTCATTATTTAGAGACCTTAGGCCCGTATTCATAAACAGCACTTGTCGTATCAGAAATGTCATTTCAGTACAATGTGTTCTGTCAAATCAAAACTTAATATTGCTCTCAATCATAAAGCGATATCAAGCTTTATAATTATGAGTCTGAGACCAACAACATTATAAGCTATAAGTACTACAAACACACAATAAAAATCACTCCCAAGTTTCGATGACGCGTCAAACACGTGTTCCACACAGAAGGAGCGCGTCGATTATCCTCGACATGTCCTCGCCTTGTTTTATTTACGCACGCCGACCCTTGCTGCACAGATAGATGGAGCAATCGGCCATCGCCCATCGCGCTACCCTGGGACCCTCAGACCCTGCTGACGCTTCACAAGCCCTAACCCTTGAATTTATTGATCACACGCTGTAAATCTACTCGTGTTTGTGTAATGGGAACACGGTTCGTGAAGGCATTGATTTAGTCCCTCACGAAATAACCTCAGTAATTACTAAACTGGATCAAACTAGATAAACAGCGGTAAAGCTTTACTAAATAGAATGTTGGTGCGTGTTGTTTGTGAACGAATGAACGAATGAAAGAGGAATTATCTTCGGACGTGTGGGGGGTGCCGATTGCTTCCCCACCTGACTTCGCGCCTGATTTACAACCGTGACGAGTAATTGAATAAACGTAGCTATACTAGGTAACGGGTGCAAGGGATAGCTTCACGCAAATGGAAATTTCTTAAAAATAGGCGCGGCATGAAGTAGAAGTCATCGTTTCATCAGGGAGAGTAATTAATTATACGGGGTGTAAGGGACACCATCCCACAAACTGCTCAGTCGTAGAAACTGCAGTGCAGCATGAGAATCTTTCAGGAAATGTTTTTTTTTTAATTTTCCCATACAAAATGACCACCTTGGTTAGATTTTTTTTTGGGAAGTCTATTTTACTTCTCGTTTCCTGAAAAAATCCTTTTATTGCCGGTTAGTTATTGCCGGTTATAAATTAAAATATTGTTTTTGTGTTTTTAAGGATCGTAGAAAGACTAAAATGTACCTACTATTCAAAGAAGAACTGCACGTTGCAACTGCCGATTGCATCTGTCACCTGCTGGCAGTTGGAAGTCAAACGCACTGAGCATATAATCACTACGTTTGTCAAACGTGGAACTGAAAATTATGTTAGGACATTTCAGTTATGATATTTGTCGTGACGAGTTGCCAGATAATTATCGAAATTGGATTTTATTTAAGTGGCTTTTATAGGCCCGGGAAAACAAGCAACTTTAAATTCTACGCTTATCAATAACTTCCAGACCAGTGACATTACAAAGAATGTTATGCAAAAAAAAAATGAGAAGAAAGATCCATAATAAGTAATGAACTAATTAAACATTACCTAGCGACTTGTACCTACACTAAAAGACATTCTATACCAGGAACAAAAATATTTAAACTCTAAATAAAATGACTAAAATATTCATAATCTAATCTGACGTACACACTGGGTTCGATTCTAGATTAGCCGGCTAAAACTAAAATTAAAATGTATTTGTCTCTTTCAGAGTCAAAACATTAGAAAAGGACAGGAGATCTATTCTCTCTGGTTTTTGATTTTTATAATCGGCGGTTTTATGCGTTACCTGTAATTTTTATCCGCCGTCACATGATATGGCGGATACAATTGACAAAAATACTGGGGAGACATGCAAAATCGCGTCAAAATCTAGCGGACAAAGTGTAAAACCATAGAGTATAAATCGCCTGTCCTTTTTCAATTTTATTATTTTGAAAGTGACAGATAGATTTAAATTTTAGGTTTAGTCGGTGGTATCCAGAACTAGTGTTGCAAAACTATCGATAGTTTGACTATCGATAGTTGACCTTGAAAATCAGTTAGAATATCGATAAGCCTATCGATAGTATCGATAATATCGATAGTATCGATAGCTATTAGAAATCAATAGTATTGGTTGACGTCATAACTATCGATACTATCGATAGTATTGCTTTCCAATAGTATCGATAGTATCGATAGTATCAATAGTTTATAATTGATACTATCGATAGTATCGATAGTATTTATGCACTATTGCTTGCAAACAATCGATACTATCTATTGTTGCAAAAACTATCGATAGTATTGAACTATCGATAGTTCGCGAAAATTCAATAGTATTGCTTTTGATTTGTATTCTATGTGGTGGTTAGTGTTATGAAGTATAATCAATTTTAGTTTCATGTTCCACATAGAATACAAATCAAAAGCAATACTATTGAATTTTCGCGGACTATCGATAGTTCAATACTATCGATAGTTTTTGCAACAATCGATAGTATCGATTGTTTGTAACCAATAGTTCATCAATACTATCGATAGTATCGATAGTATCGATTATAAACTATTGATACTATCGATACTATTGGAAAGCAATACTATCGATAGTATCGATAGTTATGACGTCAACCAATACTATTGATTTCTAATAGCTATCGATACTATCGATAGGCCTATCGATATTCTTACTTTTTTCAAAGGTCACGATGCTATCGATAGTACTATCGATAGTTCGATATATTGTTGCAACACTATCCAGAACCCAGCCCAATATGTCCGTAAAAAATGAAGCGCTGAAAAACACCAAACCATAAAGTTACCCAGGGCATCAGCTTAAATGTCACGAAGTTAGTCCGCGTAACAAAATGTTCCATATTATTGCTCCTACAGTTTGGTACTTAACGCCGGTCGGAGCAAGTGTCTCCAAGTAAGGTGCCTCCGTTGTTTCGCCAACTTTTAACGAGTTTGTCGGACAAGGCGACGACCAGCCCCAGACGAGTTCTGCACCATATATGTGCAACGAACAACTGTAAACACTCCTTGACAATTTTACTGCTCCAGCCACACAGTTGCAACGTGATACAAGCTGATACCAGTTTTGGTAAGTTATGTGAGCGAGTTCACAAGTTTTGATTTGATTTGGCTTTTTTGTGGTGTGTTGAGATATTATTTCTTCCATGCTCGCCTGGGAGCGAGAGAAAAACATAGAATATTATTATATACGTATTTCCTCCCGAGCCTGCTGTAAAAACCAGCTAAGGGATCGGTGGGTTTCAGTGTATTGCAATTTAGGCGATGGGCTGACAAACTGTCACTACAGCAATATACCTACAAATCTATCCTGTATAACTCTCAAAACTTTGTAAGAAGTGGCGCAACTACCTTTGTTCAGGTCGTTTACGCTCTGCCTACCCCATTAGGGATAAAGGCGTGATTATATGTATGTAAAAGTAAAACACTGCTTGACAATTTTACTGCTCCAGCCACACAGTTGCAACGTGATACAAGCTGATACCAGTTTGTCTTGAGACAGTTAGTTATGTGAGCGAGTTCACAAGTTTTGATTTGATTTGGCTTTTTTGTGGTGTGTTGAGATATTATTTCTTCCATGCTGGTGGGTTTCAGTATATTGCAATTTAGGCGATGGGCTGACAAACTGTCACTACAGCAATATACCTACAAATCTATCCTGAATAACTCTCAAAACTTTGTAAGAAGTGGCGCAACTACCTTTGTTCAGGTCGTTCTGCCTACCCCATTAGGGATAAAGGCGTGATTATATGTATGTAAAAGTAAAACACTGCTTGACAATTTTACTGCTCCAGCCACACAGTTGCAACGTGATACAAGCTGATACCAGTTTTGGTAAGTTATGTGAGCGAGTTCAAAAGTTTTGATTAGATTTGGCTTTTTTGTGGTGTGTTGAGATATTATTTCTTTCATGCTGGCCTGGGAGGGAGAGAAATACATAGAATATGCCAGCTGTATTTCCTCCCGAACATGCTGAACAAACCAGGGATCGGAGGGTTTCAGTATATTGCAATTTAGGCGATGGGCTGACAAACTGTCACTACAGCAATATACCTACAAATCTATCCTGAATTACCCTCAAAAATTTGTCAGACGAGACGGAACGACCTTTGTTTAGGTCGCTTACGCTCTGCCTTCCCCATTAGGGATAAAGGCGTGATTATATGTACATACATATTTGTTCACGCTTGTTCATAATTGTCAAGAAGTGTTTCTAGTTGTTCATACATACATATGTATGAACAACTAACTATAAACACTTCTTAACAATTTTACTGCTCCAGCCACACAGTTGCAACGTGATACAAGCTGATACCAGTTTGTCTTGAGACAGTAAGTTATGTGAGCGAGTTCACAAGTTTTGATTTGATTTTGCTTTTTGTGGCGTGTTGAGATATTAAATGTCAGTAAAGCTTTATTCTAAACTTCGCAGTGTTTCAGTGAATAACCCTGAGTGGGGAAGAAATCGCCTTAGGATACGGGGTGTAACGTGTAAGGGACAGCGTCCCGGAAACTGATAGGGGTTGCTCAGTTATCCACACTGAACAACTTGCACCAGGATATTTTCCAGAAAATGAAAAAAAGATGTTTTTTATATAATTACCTGTTTGAAGTTGTTCAGTGTCGTTGCCTGAGCAACCCCTATCAACTTGCGGGACGCTGTCCCTTACACTCGGTATATTTTTAAGTTGTTCCAATCGAAAATTTGCATTTTTTTGACATCTATGTACTTTTGCTGTTAATTTGATTTTAATGTACAATTATTTATTCTTAAAAATCTTGTGTATACGCCTGAAAAGGCAGTTTTTAGTGATACCTTATAACAATGTATAAAATCTGCAAACATGTGACCTGAATTCTATACTCAATAAATCATTCATTAATTCAAAAATATCATCTATCGCTATACAATGCTACGATCGCTACGGCGTAGCGGAGGACCTTAGTTTGTAGCATTACCCGTAACATGTAGTCAAAGATAGCAATTTTATCACACATTTTTATTATAATTATTTCATTACATCTATCTGTCAAATACTTCCATGCTGGCCTGGGAGAGAAAAACATAGAATGTGCCAGCTGCATCTCCTCTCGGGCATGCTGTAAAAACCAGCTAAGGGATCCGGGGGTTTCAGTATATTGTAATTTAGGCGATGGGCTAACAACCTGTCACTACAGCAATATACCTACAATTCTATCGTAAATAACCCTCCAAATTTGTCAGACGTAGCGGAACGACCTTTGTTAGGTTACGCTCTGCCTACCCCATTAGGGATGAAGGCGTGATTATATGTATGTATCTGTCAAATTGTATGGGAGTTTGACAGATAAATGCGTTATATTATAAAAAAATTTAAACTGTAAAATGAATGTCATGTAATGTATGTATTGTACCCTGAAGTAAAGTTGTTTTTTTATTTTTTTTTATTTTATTTGCGTGGCATGCTACGGGGGCTGGTGGAAAAATGAGAGTAGGTAAAAACAGGTAAATAAATAATTTTGTACTTTCTTAGTAATACCATTTTCCAAAAAAATATTACCAATAATATTAATATCAGGAGCCCGATGGTGTAGTGGATAGGGCCGCTGACTCACGAGCGGGAGGTCGTGGTTCGAATCCCACCATGTACCAATCTGTTTTTGTTCGGTTTTCGAATTTCATATGTACGTGTTTTCAGCGCTTTAGCCGTGCTTCGGAAGGCACGTTAAGCTGTTGATCCCGAATAATATCGTTTAATACTGTAGATATTAGTTGTTAAGCCATGTCAGAGGCCAGTGCTAAGCATTGGCGGCTTAAAAACTCTGACCTAATCTAGGATTGGGTCTGGTTTCCCTTCTGGGTTGCGGAGGTCAGATGGCAGTCGCTCTTTGTGAAAACCAGTACCCTCGTTCAATCACCTAGATTAGGTAGCCGACCCCGAAAGATACGGGATAATGAGATGATGAATATTAATATCAACAGACTACCGCTTTTAACACAATATTGTATTGGCCACGTACACACAGGTAGTGTGTTTCGTGTCCATATTATCTCTGTAATTAAGCCTAGTAAAATTGATTGCATACATTATGTAGTGCACACCCAACCTTTGCCGTCGTATGCATCGCTTTATGCAGTTCCAGGATTTACGGTATGAGTGACGAGTGGTATTTATTCTGAATTTTCTCGATAAGTGTATTGGCCGCATTTATAATTCGCTCTCAAGAATGACAGCGAAATAAAATGAAAAATACGTTTATTTGATTTTAGAACCACATTACATTATTACTTACATCTGCCAAACTTTTTAATATATAAATACTCCTATTTAATTAGGCTCTAAACTTTAATTATAGTTTGAGTTTGTGTCAGAAATGTCATTTCAGTACAAAATGACCTGTCAAATCTAAACTTAATATTGCTCTCAATCTTGAGTTCGCTTTATAAATACGAGCCTATGATTCAAATGAAACACTCAAGAGTTTGTTTAAGGTTACTAAAGCGCCCCCATCAGCTAAAGAAATCATAACTCACTAAAAACACAATCGAATCGAAAATCTGGTCCAACATACTCAAGAACTTAATAGTTATAAAGATAATTTAAAACTTTATAAATTAGCGAAACCTTATAAATTTATTTTATGCTGGACTGGGAGCGAGAGAAAAACATAGAATGTGTCAGCTGCATTTCCTCCCGGGCATGCTGTAAAATCCAGCCAAGGGATCCGAGGGTTTCTGTATATTGTAATTTAGGCGATGGGCTGACAACCTGTCACTACAGCAATAAACCTAGAATTCTATCTTAAATAACCCTCAAAACTTTGTCAGTCGTGGCGGGAGGACCTTTGTTAAGGTCGTTTACGCTCTGCCTACCCCATTAGGGATAAAGGCGTGATTATATGTATGTATGTAAATTAGCGATTCATAGTTCGTTGTAGTAACAAGTAGAAAAATTGCGGTCAACGGCCTAACGGCTAGCTCGATTCACTGTGTTTTTAGTGAGTTCGAAGGTGAGGCGATACTTCACACCGGGACAGCTATTGCAGTTGTACACAGCTCAAGTCCGATCGTGTATGGAGTACTGCTGCCACCTTTGGGACGGTTCAGCTAAATACCAGCTGGCTGCCTTAGACTCAATCGAGAAACGCGCTAAGAAGCTCATTGGAGACTCAGCACTGGTTGAGGCAAAACTACAGAACCTTGAGCACCGTCGCAGAGTGGCGTGCATGTCGGTATTTTACAGGATACATTTCGGGGAGTGCGCGTTAGCACTTCATGACCTTATACCCCCCTCCCCTTTCCATCTCCGGAGCACGAGGCGTGGACAGGGGTTCCACCCTTATGTCGTGGATATACCACAAATTCGCACGAAGCGGTTCGCTTCCACATTCTTAATGCGAACGGCTAAGGAGTGGAACTCCCTGCCGGCGGATCTGTTTCCGGAACAATATAACCTGGGCCTTTTCAAGGCGAGAGTGAATAGGCACTACATAGGTGAGTATGTTTCAACATAGTCCGCATCGTCACTTTCCACCAGGTGAGATGGCGGACAAATGCTCGCCTATATATATAAAAAAAAAAAAAAAAAAAAAAAGAGTTATGTTTTTTTTAACTAATGGGGATTAGGATCTGCATTTATTGTACTTAAATCAGTAAAAACATAGGCGCATGAGCAAATCTCACACCTGTAGGAATTTTCTTCCAAGCTGGACTGGGAGCGAGAGAATAACATAGAATGTGCCAGCTGCATTTCCTCCCGGGCAGGCTGTAAAAACCAGCTAAGGGATCCGAGGGTTTCTGTATATTGCAATTTAGGCGACAGGCTGACAACCTGTCACTACAGCAATATACCTACAAATCTATCTTAAACAATCCTCAAAACTTTGTCAGACGTGGCGGAACGACCTTTGTTTAGGTCGTTTCCGCTCTGCCTACCCCATTAGGGATAAAGGCGTGATTATATGTATGTATGTAGGAAAATTCTGTACAGAAGTAAGCATGTTTTTAAATACATATATTTATTTCTGTTTTTTATACGTCTATAAATAATTTATGAATTTTAGTTTATTGTGTAGCCCTTGCTCGCCAAATCGTCAAAAGATCATCAGCTTAACAATGATAACAATGTTACCTTTTGCATTTGTGCCCCAAAACTCTTGTGCCCTCTCCAGTCGAAGCTAATAGCTTGGGCCACAGTCAGCCGATCAGCTACCCGGGCCACCATGGGTAGCGCTTAAAAGTGCCGTTAAAAGGGGCCCCATTTCAATAGCAACGTATAAATAACGCACCAAAAGCATTTACGCTACTAAAGCTACTTTGCTTTTTATATATTCCCACTTTTTAAATCTTAGGAAACCGCTTAAGATGTATTTATTTTTGTGTCTATTTAAAGGATAATGTTTGTGAGTTTGTCTGCATAAGGTATTTTTAAATGGTACTTTAAATTACTTATATCTAAAGTAAAACTACTGGTGAGTTGGAATAACCACAAAAGAGTAAAAGCTAGGGGAAGGGAGCGATAGCGACTTCTCAAATCAGTGGGAATAACGAATAGTTTTCCGCAATAGCAATTTTTTTTTATATCACTTGCCCTAAAACTAGTAACTAGCTTTCGGTCACAAGAACCTACAAATTGCCCAAAATATTATATACATACATATAAATAATCACGCCTTTATCCCTAATGGGGTATGCAGAACATAAACTACCTAAACAAAGGTCGTTGCGCCACGACTGACAAAGTATTGAGGGTTAATTATATTGCTGAAGTGACAGGCTGTCAGCCCATCGCCTAAATTGCAATATACTGAAGCAATCCGATCCCTTAGCTGGTGTTTACAGCATGCTCGGGAGGTAATGCAGCTGGCACATTCTATGTTTTTCTCTCACTCCCAGTCCAGCATGGAACAAAATATTGCCGTGAATAATTAAATTAGCAGCTTCATACCAAAGGTTAAATCAATTTAATCGCAAGGGAAACAAAGGCTTGACAAACAGTATGTATAAAGTCGTCATAATAAGACTTATGAAAGAAACCTCACGAAAACAAAGAAATTTAATTAAAACAAAAGACGAGAAGTTCAACAAACTATTCAATCAACTCTGAGCAAAGTTTTCATTTGATGCAGACGCTGAAAATTGTTATCATTTGAAATAAGGTAAGAAATATTGTTTTATATAATGTTGTTTTGCACGATATTTTAAACAGACGTGGTAAGTTACAAATAAAGAATTGATAATAAAATAAATTAGTAAGAAATGAACTGGCATTTTTGTTATCCAGTGTAGTAAAATGAATTGAGCAGCTGGTTTTATAACTGATAAACACGGGAATTTAAGCGCGTAAAAATGATAGGCATTTATTAAACATACATACATACAATCACGCTTTTTTCCCTAATGGGGTAGGCAGAGCGTAAACGACCTAAACAAAGGTCGTTCCGCCACGTCTGACAAAGTTTTGAGGGTTATTTAAGATATATTTGAAGGTGTATTGCTGTAGTGAAAGGTTTTCAGCCCATCGCCTAAATCACAATATTCTAAAGCCCTCGGATCTCTTAGCTGTTTTTTACAGCATACCCGGGAGGAAATGCAGCTTGCACATTCTATATTTTTCTCTCGCTCCCAGGTCAGTATGGAAGAAGCATTTAAAAACAGCAAATAAAAACCCATATTAAACAGTTATAATTTGTACAAGGCGTGAAAGTCTTAACAATTATAACCTGCTTTTGATTTATAATTGATTTGGTTTTGGTTTTGCTGTTTATCAGAGACGGTAGAGACAGAGTGGAAGAGATTCAGATTTCCGTAATGCATAAAAAAGTAAAAAAAGAAACACTTAGCATAATTAATTAGCACGGCTGGTCAAAGAATCACTCAACAGATAAACATGGATTCCAAAGCTAAGACTATCCGTAGAAAGCTTTATGGAAATAGAAACTGGGAAATAATGTAGGTAGAACAAAAAATAGTGATGTAACAATCCTTACATCCGTTTTTCAACGTTCAGGCTTTAGAAGCTATGGTGCGTTTGATTTTTACTTGCTTTTTGTATGATTTTTACTTTATTTTCGACGAGTCTGACTAGTTTATAAGGGTTCATATAGCATTCTATATTGCTGTACTGACAAATTGTCAGCCCAGTTCCTTTATTTCACCAAACCCTAGAATAGAAACCCCCCTACACATATGGCAGTGTGCTAGGGGCGGGAAGGGAAGCAAGTGGTATATTCTAGGTATTTTTTACCGCCTCTATTACATTATGGATATTGGGCATAAAAATACAAATCATAAAAGTAAAGTAAACATGTTAGATCCGCTGGTGTTTCTACATCCGTAACTTCATCTAGTCACTAGTAGAAATTGTAGCTTATCACGTTGTCAGGGTAAAACTTGTGGTCTCCGGAGTCTGCCGGCAAACATTGCGGTAGTCGTCTCATCGCTTTTACTAACGTTAGAGGAATTATGTATTCACTGGAGATGGCATCCCGAACTAAACTATTCACGCATTAGTTGAAATTGATCTGATCAGCTTCAACTCATTCGGTCACACACCAACGCTCAATGCGACTGCACGTCAAAATAATTAAAAAATACACAATTATAAAGTCAAAAATATATTAACGAGGCATAACATCGATAATTTAACAAGGTAGCCACTATACTATCCAAATTTATTTTTTGAAGAAATTATTTAATAGCTCCCGCAGTGTTGCCATTTTAGTAAACGACAATCATAGATTAAAAAGTTGGAAAACACTAATGTCACATCTGCTATGATGTTGTATCACAACTATTATAACGACTTTTTTAAGGTACCTATTGTAATATAATTATCTTACAAGTATGAAATTTGTAAATTTTTTATGTTTTACTTACAATAAATCATTTGAATGTGGCTTAACCAATTAAGTATAGTTAAGTGGATTGAAATTAATATAATTATTTTTGTTAAGCAAAATAACGTGTAACAATTGTTGTTAGTAAAGAATCTTATCTCCGCGGATATTTTTTTTTTATAGGCATGTCGTCTCCATGTATTTAACTCGATGTTACAAACAATTTCTCTGTATTATTCACATGATCTCGTCGTGGCGTGTGAACTGCTGTGAAACTATTTGAAATATAGAGCCCAGAAATGTGCATTACACAAACAGAAGTACAGTATGTGTATTTCAGGTCGTGACTACTGTTCGTTCGTTGCAGTAACATACATACATATAGTCACCCCTTTATCCCTAATGGGGTAGGCAGAGCGTACACGACCTAAACAAAGGTCGCTCCGCCACGTCTGACAAAGTTTTGAGGGTTATTTAAGATCGCTAATTTATAAGGTTCGAAATTATCTTAATTACTTTTACTTGAGTCTGTTGGACCGGTTTTGGGATTCACTTCGTTTTTAGTGATAGATTTTTTCTATCGTCACCTTAAGGAACAGTCTTTTGTTTTGTTTTTACGATTGAGGGTGGTTTTTGAGGATTCTTTAACATACTGATATCGATTTGGCAAATGCGTATCTAGGCTTATTTATTTAAAAAAGTTTTTAAGCTATGACGAAGTGGCTTCAAATGGTTCGTGTAAAATATACTCGGTGCTGCCTCTGTGGTCTAGCGGTCTGAGCTATGGGCTCTCGACCCGGAGGTCCCGGGCTCGATTCCCGGCAGGGGACAATGACTTTGCATTGTTGTTTCTAGTTTGGTAAGGACATTGTAGGCTGATCACCTGATTGTCCGAAAAGTAAGATGATCCATGCTGTCGGATGGGAATGTAAATAGTCGGTCCTGTGCCTGATTTCTCTCTGGTCGTGTCAGTCAATCTGTCAGAATAAGAGATTGAAGGAATAGAGAGTGCACTTGCGTGTAGCGCAAACACTTGGGCCCTAAAAACAAGTTCTTGCGCAGTTGGGTGATCTCCGCGAGATTGGCCGCCATCACCGGAAATCGGTGGGAGGACTATTTTTTTTACTCGATGCTGCCCACCAGTTCTTTTCGTTTGGTTAGGCTACATACTATAACGCTATTAAGTACACTATACTCGTATAGTAGTAGTGTAACTTTAACCTCGAGAGGTTTAATTGAATATAAAAACCGTGTAGGTACCTAATTAGTTAACCCGTTCGTTCGTACTAGAAGCTAGAAGCAGGATAAAACAAATTACTTTGATGTTTTCCTCAAAGCGTTCAAGAAGGCTTACAAGGTAAAAGTTGAGAACTAAATGGGCCTTCCATATAGACAAAGGTTGGCACTCAGCGATTTCCAATACAATTTGCGCTACATTGCTCCTTGTGCATTGCACCTATTGTGGGGAAATAATAGTAAAGCAGCGATGGATAGATTTTCCTATTTTTGTTGAGCGAGTATTGAACGAGGTAAGTACCTAATGTACCCGTAGTAAGATTTCCCAAGCTCTTTCTCTGCCTACTTTACGTCGCGACGCTTTTCAAAATCGCTTTCAGTTTAATGCTGGTTTTACCTACTACGTGCATTGACAATAGGCAATTTTATAGCTGCTCTCGTATGCACAGAATGGATTGTGGCCGAGCCCAGCACAATTCTTTTTTATACCCCCCCGGTCTATTCTATCTGCATTTTGATGTTTCTGTTTTTAGGTATTTGCAACGTTGGACCAATGACGGCGCGAAAAGTTAAAAGTATGAGTTTAATCATCAAATTGATTTGACTTTCCCTTCATTCTTTATATTTGCAAAGAAGACAAATGTTTTTGTATTTGTACTTGTATATCCGTTCTTTGTTGCACACAATGTTTTGTTTCCCAACTTAGATAATAATTAAAAATATATATTTAAAAAAATTAAATTTCAAAACCAGTCTGTGTTTAACATTATTTACCTTTTCATTATTTAGAAACCTTAGGCCCGTATTCATAAACAGCACTTGTCGTATCAGAAATGTCATTTCAGTACAATGTGTCCTGTCAAATCAAAACTTAATATTGCTCTCAATCATAAAGCGATATCAAGCTTTATAATTATGAGTCTGAGACCAACAACATTATAAGCTATAAGTACTACAAACACACAATAAAAATCACTCCCAAGTATCGATGACGCGTCAAACACGTGTTCCACACAGAAGGAGCGCGTCGATTATCCTCGACATGTCCTCGCCTTGTTTTATTTACGCACGCCGACCCTTGCTGCACAGATAGATGGAGCAATCGGCCATCGCCCATCGCGCTACCCTGGGACCCTCAGACCCTGCTGACGCTTCACAAGCCCTAACCCTTGAATTTATTGATCACACGCTGTAAATCTACTCGTGTTTGTGTAATGGGAACACGGTTCGTGAAGGCATTGATTTAGTCCTTCACGAAATAACCTCAGTAATTACTAAACTGGATCAAACTAGATAAACAGCGGTAAAGCTTTACTAAATAGAATGTTGGTGCGTGTTGTTTGTGAACGAATGAACGAATGAAAGAGGAATTATCTTCGGACGTGTGGGGGGTGCCGATTGCTTCCCCACCTGACTTCGCGCCTGATTTACAACCGTGACGAGTAATTGAATAAACGTAGCTATACTAGGTAACGGGTGAAAGGGACAGCTTCACGCAAATGGAAATTTCTTAAAAATAGGCGCGGCATGAAGTAGAAGTCATCGTTTCATCAGAGAGAGTAATTAATTATACGGGGTGTAAGGGACACTATCCCACAAACTGCTCAGTCGTAGAAACTGCAGTGCAGCATGAGAATCTTTCAGGAAATGTTTTTTTTTTTTAATTTTCCCATACAAAATGACCACCTTGGTTAGATTTTTTTTTGGGAAGTCTAAATTACTTCTCGTTTCCTGAAAAAATCCTGGTAAAAGGCATTCAGTTTCGTTGACTTTGTTGAGCAAAGTGAGCAACCCCTATCAGTTTGCGGGAAGCTGTTCCTTAGATCCCGTCTAGGTTTTGATTGTGACCAAATCTATTACTTCAGCCTGTTCGCCCCAAAATAAATCAGTCTGGTCAGTAAAGTATTTTTCACTGTAAAATATTTTTTGGTGACTTCGTATTGCTTAAATTCAAATAATATTTCATAGAATCCCAGCAGGCCAAGAATGCAATTATCTAATGAAGTGATGAATACGGAAGCACTTTTGCTTAGGGCTGAAATACTGCTGTACTTCCATGCTGGACTGGGAATGAGAGAAAAACGTAGAATGTGCCAGCTGCATTTCCTCCCGGGCATGCTGTAAAAACCAGCTAAGGGATCCGAGGGTTTCTGTATATTGCAATTTAGGCGACAGGCTGACAACCTGTCACTACAGCAATATACCTACAAATCTATCTTAAATAACCCTCAAAACTTTGTCAGACGTGGCGGAACGACCTTTGTTTAGGTCGTGTACGCTCTGTCTACCCCACTAGGGATAAAGGCGTGATTATATGTATGTATGAAATATAACCGCGTTGCGTCACCGCTTCTTCTTCTTCTTCTGTCGAGTGGGTATCGACCGCGTTATGACTGGTTTGGTTACTCTACCGTTCGACAACAAAACGCTCTTTTTCGCAACGCCATGCGCCACATCGTAAACTACCTATTTAAGCGTTGCGGTGCCGCGACGCGATTATGTGTGTCGCCCTTAGAGCAGCAGAAATGGCTGTAGTCGTGGTTAAAAAATACCGCTCGCCTAAAATTGTTGTTTCTTATATTTTCACAATTAAAATGCCTTAAGAAAAATAAATTTTAAAGAAACCCGTGTCAAAAAAACAAAAAAAAATATTATTTTACACATAAACATAAATCACATTCATTGCACTCGGAGGAATGCGCGTCGACAGTTTTCACCCCATCGCTTTTCCCGACCCTTGAAGACAACAAACACCATTGCCTTGATTTTTCTGTCTGCAATCTCTTTGCTTGCTTCCACCATGGTCTATAAAAATATCCTTCATGTCGTGTAGGCACTTGCACGCGGCGGGAAGCCGGAGCAAATTGCTGGATCCCTTCCGCTTCCGACTCGCAGCAGCCGCCTTCGATCAGATCATCGCATAGGCGAAAAATATCACCTTCTTAGACGCATAACATACTGGAAGAGACGAGGCAGCGGCGGTGACGAACAATGATATTTTAAGAAAGATACGTTACGGTCATACTGCACGCACATTTAAATTGTTCCGCGACACATATACATACATATTTATAACATTGCATATCTAAACAAACGCTGAGTGCGACACAAAATAGGCAAACCGTAAGAGTGAAACAGATAGCTATTTGTAATCAGTGCAGCCTTGAATATAATTTAACTTTTTTTCTCACTTCGCAGGTCGCAGCTCGACTGCCTAAAATGGTCACAATTAGGACCATTTGACGGCACGAGTTTCGCGCGTTGGTAACGTATCTACCTATATATAATATCATTGGTGGCGAACCAATTTTCTATAGTTTACGCCAGTGCAGCGCAGATTTAAATCTACATTGTCGCCGTGACGTGAATTTCCATAGAAAATCTATCTACCGCCGGCTCGACTCTTCCAGTAAATCTTGCGCCTATGGTAGTATGTATTTTACTGCAACTAAGGGCTTTTACCATACTGAAAAATCCAGGAGAAGAAAGCAGGGTCTGAATGCACTGAAATTTTGGCGACAATATAAAGAAGACTTATCTGACAAAATGTATTATTATATTTAGGTACCCAACCCATACAAAATGACCATCTCGATCGCGATCAGATATCGCGTAATTTGTATGAGAAAACCATTTTTTTCTCTTGCTGAAAACATTTATTAGTGAGTGTTGTTCAGGTTAGATGACTGAGCAACTCCCAGTTTGCCTTTGTCCCTGACACCCCTTAAACATTTATTTTTAATATCTTACTGTCAATGTAGCTGTAAAATTCCTGTATAGTGGTGGGGAGTAGCGCGCGGTGGGGCGCCGGAGCCAATGCTGGATCCTTTCCGCTTCCGGTCAGATCATAACTCCGCTTAGCACAGCGTAGCTGACGGCAAGTATCGTCATGCTCTCCAAATTTTTTATTTTGGATTATTTTATTAGAATTTTAGTACAATAAGCATATATGTATATAATCACGCCTTTATCCCTAATAGGGTAGGTGTAGCGTAAACGACCTAAACAAAGGTCATGCCGCCACGTCTGACAAAGTTTTCAGGGTTAATTATGATAGATTTGTAGGTATATTGCTGTGGTGACATGTGTAACTGCCTCCGTGGTCTAGTGGCTAGTGCCATGGACTCCTGATCCGGAGGTCCTGGGTTCGATTCCCAGGGGGGAAACACAAAGTTAATATTTGAGAATTTATCACTTTGTGAATTTTTCCTCAGTTTGGTAAGGACATTGCAGGCTGAATCACCTGATTGTCTGAAAAAGAAAAAGATTTCGTGCTTTGGAGGGCACGTTAAGCCGTCGGTCCTGGTCGCTGTCTTTGATAGCGGTCGTTACTCAAACCGTGTCAGAGGCCTGATAGTTGTTTAAAAACTAGGCGGTTTAAAAACTCTGACACCAGGGTTCATCGGGTCGATAGACTCGATACCCACTCGACAGAAGAAGAAGTGACATGTTGTCCGCCCATCGCCTAAACTTCAATATACAGAGACCCTCGGATCACTTAGCTGGTTTTTACAGCATGCCCGGGAGGAAATGCAGCTGGCACATACTATGTTTTTCACTCGCTCCCAGTCCAGCATGGAAGTAAAATAAGCATAATGCTAATATTAGAACTAAATGCCGGTTGTTTTCCGGAAGGATTTATTTAAGGTGCTTAAATGTAACTTTATTGTCCAAATGTCTTAGAACCTTTTTTATAATTAAAGAGAATGGTTAAATTCTGAAGCTCTGTTAAAGTTACAGAGATTATTTGTTTTTTTTTTTACAAATATTCCTGTATTTGTACAATAGTCTTTAAAAGTTCTTCCATGTTGGCCTGGGAGCGAGAGAAAACATAAAATGTGCCAGCTGCATTTCCCGGGCATGCTGTAAAAACCAGCTAAGGGATCCGAGGGGGTTAGTCAGTGTATGGCAATTTAGGCGATGGGCTGATGGGCTGCAGCAATATACCTACAAATCTATCTTACATACCCCTTAAAACTTTGTCATACATGATAGCGAAACGACCTTTGTTTAGGTGCCTACACCATAAGGGATAAAGGCGTGATTATATGTATGTATGCAGTCTTTATAATATTAAAAACAAAATGTAAGTAGGTACCTAATAATAGCCAAAAGCACTAGGAATATGAGAACGGCCCAGTATTTTCCTCGTGCATTTTGTTTGGGAAATATTCGTAGTTGCGGAAAAATGGAAAAGCTACATTGTTAGCATTTTCATCTTAATAATATTATTCATGTTCCAAAATAACTGCATAGACCTTGCTGTTGTGACTCGTGTAATTTATTAAATGGGACAGTTCTTTGGTATACTACTTCCATGCTGAATTGGGAGTGAGAGAAAAACATAGAAAATAACAGCTGCATTTCCTCCCGAGCATGCTGTAAAAACCAGCTAAGGGATCCGAGAGTTTTAGTGTATTGCAATTTAGGCGATGGACTGACAAGCTGTCACTACAGCAATATACATACAAATCTATCTTAAATAACTTTCAAATCTTGGAATACGTGGCGGAATGACCTTTGTTTAGGTTGTTTACGCTCTGCCTACCCCATTAGGGATAAAGGCGTGACTATATGTATGTATGTACATTCTTTGTTGTGTTTTCTGCGGTCGCTGCATTTACCTTTTTATCTTTATTTTTGTTCTTCTTTTTTTGTATCGGTTTGTAACATCCTATCCCTAATTAAATAATAATCTTATAAAATTAATATGGCCAAAGATAAATAAATATGTGATCGTCTAAAAACTGATTTTATGTCAAATTAAAAGACCCATACGTTGTGTATTCAAATAGAAAATTGAAATAAATCTAAGTTAAGTTTGAATAGGGTAATCGTGATTGAAATTATGACGTAAGTAAATAAATTATTTGTAAAAAGTTCATAATCAAATTCAGCTGAAAAATAACACAGAATGACAAAAAATAAAATATAAATGAGTAATATAAAACATGCGACTCACATAAAATATTTTCAGCTGAAATGCAGGAATCAGGAATCTCCATCTTCTTTCTTCTTGCGCATAACTAACCCAAATAAAATAAAACCAAACATACTTAATATTAAATCTCCCGGCTAATGTAGCGTGCTGAAAGGTACAAAGACTCAATAACCAGGGAAGGGAATTTGAATAAAGATCTTTAAGATCTTAGAATTAGGATACCTAGGCAAAAGAATTAGGATACCAACGCGCGAAAACCTTGCACAGACTAACACTAAACCCTAGTCTTATCTAACTTGCAAACCTTCCATCAAATATTCCGATCATCTTAATTCATTCACAAACTTCTTTCATACTACCAATCATTCATCAAAGTCATACAAATTACCTATTAACTGCAGTTTTGGTCACCTGTGACGGTGTACTAATGTTCAAACTTTTTAATAATCAATTTCTCTGTTCAGTTTGCAATATAGTATAATTTTCAAGGACTGCTGTACCAAAATCACATGATATGCGCTAAGAAGTCAGTTCAAATGATAGAGACTGTGTCAAGAAATTATCACCTTTATAGCTCGCTACGTCAGCTGAGAAATAGACCATTAGAGGTTTGTATGAATACCTATTCGAATGAATTCTCGAGAGGGATTATGGGCCAGCTACTCTCGGAGCCCATAAGCCTTGTCGATGTGTAGTTAATGTATGTAAAGTGTTATCCTGAATATAAAAATAATTAAATATTTCATAATACAAGTAATTGATTTTAACCACTAATATCTTTAGAACACCGTGTTTTGTTTTAACGTGTAACACTGTATCTTAAAGACATATCAAAATATTCCTATTAGTTTTTATTGCATTTATTCATCCTCACACTCTCGCACACTGATATTTTACACATAACACACACCTACTATTTCCTATTCTAATAACACATTTCCCTACGATTATCATTGAAGGATGTTTGAAAACTCGCAACGCTGCAGGTACAGAATGCTGAAACTATCACTTTATTACGAAATCGTCTATCTGTAAGGTTAAGAAACACTTACAGTAATAATCACAACGATGGACTTCGAATTAAAACACAACGCCGAAAATAAACAACACATGATGCTCGGCATCGCCAATTTCCGCGTTAGAACATCGTCCCGGCCCGTCAGCAACTGCCAACCCCCACTGCATGCCCGCTGTTCCTCTGTTTTTTTTTTAATCTTCCAAGTTCTATGCTATATTAAAACAAAGTATAATATCTTTTGTAACATTCAAAATTTAACTCTATTACCAAGAAACAAGTATGGATATTTATGCATTTGTTACTCTTGTTTAAATGCTGGGTCATGTCAGGTAAAGATGTCTCAATTTTTGAACGAAAAATCTAAATGCTATTTGTTTAAGTGTTGGGTCGATTTATAAACTAATTATTCTATATCTAATGATAAACGATCGTTACAGGTTACAAATCGATCGACCCGATAAACCCTGGTGTCAGAGTGTTTAAACCGCCTATGAACAAAGCCAATGGGTATCTTATATGGTTTGAGTACAGCACGGAATCTTTAATTCTCAGACTTTAAGAAGATTCAGCCTATATTGTCCTAATTTTATTTATTTAACAATTTAGTGCACACATAATCATACAGAGGACACAAAATATAGGTAAAATTACATTAAATAAAATTCAAAGCCTAATATCATAATAAAAAAACAATAAATGTACATAATAATACATATACCTACAATCTACATAAATACATACATATAGAAATAATTAAATAATCTATAATACTAGTATAATAATTTACGTTGGCTGGAAGAGATCTCTTATAGAGAGAGATAAGCTCGCCTGTTGTTTAATTTTTTAAGTTGAACTGTATTTTTAATTTTTAAAACAATAAAGAATATAATAATACATAATAATTATATAAATTGCAGATAACTAGTAACCTTATAAAAATATGATTAGCGAATTAATTTGGAAGAGAACCTACTCAGACTGAAGAAAATCTCACAAAGTGAGGAATTAATAAATATCAATTTTGACACCATAGGAATCGAACCCAAGAACCCCGGATTGTTAGCCCATGGCTCAAACTACTAGACCTCGGAGACAGTTATTATAGTAGGTTTATTTATTAAGTGAGAGTCCTTCGTGCTTTCTGCGGTTGCTGCATTGACCTCTTTTTCTTTATTTTTTGTTTAGAGGATTTTTTGACGACCGGCATAGCTTTGTTGGCATCTGCCTGCCATGCAGAGAGTCCAGATTTCGATTCCCGGGCGGGTAGATATATATTTTGATTCCTTCCGCCACGGAAGGTCCAATTACGGGAATGTCTATTTTCTGTGATGTCCCTTTACTTGTCCAGTGGCTACCCACCCATATCTCGTAAACTATCGAATCTTAAACTACTCGTACTCGTGTTCTTCTTTAAGTAAATGGACGTTCGAGTAAATGGATAATCGGGGATATTTACATTCAGGGAAATAGACACTCAGGGAAATAGATATTTTGGGAAATGATCTTAATGACCCTAGTGGTCATTCCGGTATATGGACCTTCCGTGGTGAGGGTTTTGAATGAAGATTTGATTTAATTGTCCGTTTCTGTGTCTGGGTGTTCTTAGTTGTTTTTGTGTAGAGCTATGTCCAATCGCACCACGATACAGGGAATCCTAGTGGCGGCTATGAGTGTGATCGTGTCTTTTTTTACTACTTTTTTTTGGTGCTCCTTCTCTCGGTCATACTGGAAAGTCGAAAAGCTAGTAGAGGGACCTCGAGGGCTTGGTGTATTAAAATTTTGGAAATGGACTAATTAAGTAACCCATCAGGCAGTAATAAGATAAGATAAGAGTATACTTTATTGCAGAGAAAAGACACAAGAGAAAATAAAATAAATTAGCAATTCACAAACCTATAAATTCAAAATGCTTCTTATAGTTTATCAAAGTTCTTGTATCTAGGGCTTACAAAATCATCTTGAAAAGTTTCTCGATTTGATTCGACAACACGATTTAAATATTTGTGAAACAGCGCTTGGTAAGCCGGACCGATACCGTCACAACACAAATTTTTAATGCGGCTTTATTACTCGAAACAACCGGCTATTTTACTATACGCAATAAAACCAAAGAGAATGTGCAATCCTGTCGAAACAACGCATTAAAAATAAACAAAAAAAAACTTGATTAAAAAGGCATTACGTACATCGCCAATTGAACAAGTTTTTAGGTATTTGTAAAACTCGACCTCATATAAACACGAATTCATTTCAAAAAGGAATTTCTAAACAACGGGTCCCGAGTTCCCAATGGTATTCCGACAAAGCCTGGAAGTTGTAGAGGTATTCGAAATTGTTTACAAAATTCAATCCTAAAGCTTGGAGCCAGATTAAATCTAATTTCAACTTGAAGGTAAGTCTGAAATAAGTCTTCATAAAACCGGAACCCTTTGATTTAACCCTTCGCAAAGTTAGGGCCTGCTGATTGCCCGAAAGTTGCTCCCGGTTGTACTCGGCTGTCTTTTTTCGTTGGAAAAAACAAATCGAAAACAAGCGAGTAAGTAATGGCTTAAAAGTGACTTCGGGGAGTCGGGGGGAGGGAGAAGGGGAGGGGTGATCGGTTTCCGAGACCGATCCCGAACCGGGGCGATTCCGTTTTCCTTTTCGTCGACCGTGATAGTGACAGGTTTATATTTAAATCAATTCAAATTAATTAGACCCCACCTAAATGCCCACAATTATCTGCCTCTTGCGTTAGCCATATTTAATAAAATCTCATTTACTATTAAAATATATACTAGGCTACTTCTTACTTTATTTCTAAGGGACAATCATCAAATGGCTGATGAGGCCGTGGTTCGAAAATATTAGAAAGCATGACTTTTTGAAAGCTCTATAAATATTCTAAATTAAAGAGCAATTAAAAAATCTCCATGCAAGTAGCTTTTATGTATTCTCTTTCTCTCCCTGTTCTGACAAAAACTACAATAACTCTTCAATTAGTTTTAATATGGTTACGACGTCTACATCATGTCGTTACACCGCAAGACTTAGCTCTACCATTTATCCTCTTTCCTTTGTGAAAGGAAACCGACTCAGAGTAAGGCCACGGGTTGGAACGTTCATTTTTGTAACGGTTCATTTGCAACAGAAGTTTTAAGTAGTCGAGCAACGCTCTCCCTGTTCCCGAAAGCTCCAAACCTGTACGAACTTACGGAACTGTCGGATCATTTTATTTTGTATACAGAACACGGGTAGTTTCTTAAGAGTTCGACAACTTTAATGTAAAGGGACGGTACGGTACTGTGGAATCTGTTGATAAATATATCGTGGACCAAAAAATCATGAAAAGGCTAAGCTTTCTGAAAACGAAAGTAAGTTTTTTCCAAGAGTGAAAAGCCCTATGCCCTATAGCCTTTCTGATGAATGTCTAAGACCACGAAACGCATCGGTTCTTTGTTAACCACTGTTTTGTATTAATTTAAATTCAACTCTTCAGATGCGGAAGTGTCCGCATGATAGTTGGTTTACAAGTGCTTTGCTCTTGTGAGATTAGTTTGTTTGGATCGAAACAGAATAAAGTTCTTTCTATGGAAAATAAATTAAACTAGTTATATGTATAACGATCACGATCAATATTCCACCTAATACTTAATTTTACAAAACGTATTCGTTGAAAAATCGATCAAAATACTCAAAAAAAGTTCGATCTTTTCTGTCGACTCTACAGTAAAAAGGTGTGCGTTTCGAACGGCCCGGTGCCTTTTTCACGCCGCCACTATTTCCCTCTAAAGGCACTGAGCGGTCCCTTTGTAGTCCCTTCCATTGACCAGATCATGATAGGAAACCGATGACGTGTTTGGGAGCAATGTCATGTTGCCGGAAAAATATTTCCGTTTGTAAGGATAAAAAGGGATAAAACATTTATTTTGTTGGTTCCTTGGTAAAATCAAAACTAAGATTTTCCACGTAAAATAAAATAAACCGTGAATTACTCACAAATAATAATAATATAAGTACTTAATTTTAGAAAAACGTATTCGTTGAAAAGTCGATCAGAATACGCAAAAAATGTTCGGTCTTCTCTGTCGACTCTTCAGTAAAAATGTGTGCGTTTGGAGCGGCTCGGTGGTAAGGATGAAAACATGTTTCATGGTTGGTTTCTTGGTGTTGAATTTATTTTAAAATATATGAACATTACTAGCTGTGCCCGCGACTCCGTACGCGAATTACAAAAGCGACAGCCGATGGATGCAAAAAAAAACAAAATGTCAAACTAAAACTTTAATTTTCAAAAGAAAGTTACATATAAAAATTACAAACTAAAAGTACGTGACTAACGTTCAATGCTAGAAACAGAAGTGACGGAATCGATGGCTCGGCGAGTGTCCGGTGTCCGGCGCGTCGCGTTGGGGGAAACGCTGCGTCGGCGCCTCGTGCAATTGCCTCGTGTCGCGCGTCGAATGATGCGCTGTATTAAGGTCGTCGTGCGTCGGCATTTCCTAGGTATTGCAGGATCGTAACACCTCCCCCCGCAGATCAGCAACTATTTGAGAGACTTCGATAATGTTGCTGGGAGGTTATGAGGATCTATCTTTATCTCGCTGGGATTCATCTGTGGTCGTCGTGGGGTAGAAATCTGGGCATATGTATCTTGAGGTTCATCAGTTGATTTCAGGTTCTTCAGTTTTCTTATCTGAAGTCGTCGGTAGGTAAAGCCAATTGTTAAGACAGCTGCGCTAAGTATTATCACATAGATAGGTATGGTCGTATGATAAAGACTTAGATTATCGACTTGATCTAACTTTACTTGTGGCTGTAAAGTTATCTTAGTGTTCATAGCGTGCAGATTCTCGAGATTATTTGAGTGTAGAGTGATGAATGGTTGATTTTGAGTTGAATTTTCTTTCAGGGGTGGTAAGTTTGTTATCTTCACGACTTGTCCTCTAATTTGATTGTGTATGTTCGTAAGGGTGAATTCTGGAGTTCTCATGAAGCAGTTGGTAGGGATGGTAGCCAAATAACTTCCTTGAAGAGTCTTGTACTGTTCTTGATTGCAAGATATCTGGACATTGGTAGACTTCGGAAAGCTCAGTGTGTAGTGTTTCTCGTCGAGTTGTTCGAGAGCTTCTTTGTTCAGTGAAACTAAAGTGGGAGTACAAGTAGAGATGAGTTGCTGCTCCTTGATGAGATGTCGAATGCAGTCAGCCTGGTCTCCTTCTCGATGTTTCAGTGTGCCATCACAGAGGTACCATGATTTGGACTTCGGGCATTCTGCCTCCATTTACATAGAATTATGCCCTTGATTTGCTATATAAGGTAAGGTAGGTATAAGGATTTGATGGTTTTTATTAGGAACAACAGATAATTTGTAAAGATTATAGGTTAGGGGCAGAGCAATCGGAAACTTAAAAACTATAACTATACGTTGGTCTACATAATAAGAACCTAACTTAATTATATTATATAGCTCGCGAATTTCTACGTCTAGTACTTCATCTTTCATATAAAGAGTCTTTAATTTATCTAACATAGATGTTAGAGAAACAATACTCAGCATAGAATGAAATGTACTATGTGCGTGAATAAAAGCTAAAAGATATTCTATGTTACGTAGTTCTACCGACAGATCTTCTATATTATCACCTATTATTAAGAAATATTGGGCTAGATGTGCATATTTTATTAAGTCCGTTTCCCTTTCCGTATTGCTATGTAGTATTAAGTTAATAGCATTTGACATCTTCTTTTGATTTTCTACTATATTATCTAATACTTTAGTGTGCTGGGACATCCACTCCTTTGAGAGGCTTATTTGACTATTAATTTCTGATTCTAATTTATTTTCATTATGTTGGAGAGTATTAATGGCATTATTATAGATTACTGCGTCTGTCTGGTCCAAATTTCCTGAAATGCTTTTAATGACTGAACCTAGACCGTCTATAAGTCCTCTCTTTACACGATCAGGCTCAAAACTTTGTAACTGTTCTAAAATTTTATCTAATTTACTTTCATGATACTTTAAATGCGGTTCGTAAAGGGATAACGTTTTATTATTTAATTGGGGCCGAAATTCATTTAGTTGCGATCTAACTATTTCAATTTTAGACTCAATATCATCAAGATCTATAAACTGTAGGAAAGAATGGTATCGGGATATTATTTTTCTACAAAAATAATATCCCGATACCATTCTTTCCTACAGTTTATAGATCTTGATGACGGACCAGGACTACTTCCATTTAAACTTGGACCTACGTCCAAGTTTAAATGGAAGTAGTCCTGGTCCGTCATCCAAGGACTCAAGTGTTAGATCTTGCGCCCGCATCAGGTGGAAGGTTAGGTGAAGAATCAGGAGAGTTCTGCAACAATAGCGAACTATTAAACAATAGGAACTCTCTTAAGACGGGACTTAGCAACAGGACCTCGTTTCTTTTTAGTATAGATATGAATTGGGAGGTCAGCTAAAACCGTGTCTTGAGTATGGCGCGGAGCTAGTTTTTGCCTATTTGCTAGGGGATTACGAACAAATACTTGTTGGTCGGGGGTATACTCTTTTTTGGGCTCCCTATCTTTGTTCCTATTCTCAATGATCCGCGTACGATTATGCAATGAAGATTCATTTAAAATGTCATAAACTAAATTCATATTTTTTTTATGGTCAATCATTTGCTGTTGTAGCAAATGTTCAGCAATATTAATATCCAGGGGGTCACGTGGATCAAAATGGCCTGTAATGACCTCTAATGGTCGACATTTTGTAAAGCTATGAATGGAACTGTTGTAACCTAACACAGCATATGGCATGAGATTAACAGTAGATTCGTTACGTTTTTCTAGTTTTAAAATTCGTAAATGCTCAAGTATAGTAGAATGAAAGCGTTCAATCATGCCGTTGTCATTTGGTGTGTGAGCTAAGATATTATGATGCTGAATTTTGTGAAATTTAATGAACTCTGCGAATAATTGATTAGTAAATTCTGGGCCTTGATCTGTAACTACTGTAATAGGTACACCGTGGTGAGTGAAAAATATCATAAGGGCCTGAATAACGCTAATAGCTGTACCATCTCTCAAGTGATAGGCCTGAGCATATTTCGAAAATGCATCGACTATCGACAGGTATTTTTCATTTTGGGCAGTAAAAAGATCAAGATGAATAGTCGCAAAGGGTTTACAAGGGGGTGGAACAATATTAAACTGCTGCTTTATGGGATTACGGTCATATTTGGCTTGGTCACATATGCTGCAACTATTAATATACTGGGTGGCGCAAAAGTACTGGCACTAAAGAAAATATTTTTATTTTTTTTATATGACATTTTCTGTCATTCTGTTGTTGAAAATTGTGTAGTGAACAAATGTAAAATACACTGAAAATAAACATGGACCGTTTTACTCTCCAAGAACGTGGAATAATTGTGTCAATGTTCTTACGGAATAATTCATCAGTGATAAGAACACAACGTGAATTTCGTCGACGATTTCCCCACCGTCCGGCACCGATTGGTCGCACAATTCGACGCTTTGCCACACGCCTTGAAGCAACTGGCTCAACATTGGATAGACCTAAGTCTGGGAGACCAAGAACAGGCCGTTCAGCTGAAAATATCGATGCTGTGCGCGAAGATGTGGAAGAGTGTCCAGAAACATCAACGAGGCGACGTGCCACGCAATTGGGCATTTCCAGACGGACCCTGCAGCGTATTTTGGTGAAAGACTTAAAGATGTTCCCGTATAAAACTCAAATGACTCATCAGCTGCTGCCTGCTGACCACCGAGCTCGTCTAGATTACTGCCAGCGCGTCATAAACCTCAACCTTGAAGAGGATAATTTTCCTTCAAAATTGGTTATGAGTGACGAAGCGCATTTCCATCTCTCAGGGCATGTCAATAAGCAGAATACTCGGTTCTGGGGCACTGATAATCCGCGCATTATTCAAGAAACACCTCTACACCCACTAAAAGTTACTGTATGGTGTGGCATCTGTGTTGACAGAGTGATCGGACCCTATTTTTTCGAAGACGCTGGAGGCAATGCGATAACTGTCACTGGAGAACGCTACAGAACCATGTTACGTGAGTTTTTGATACCCAGTTTGGACGAATTGGGGCTGGAGCACATCTGGTTTCAACAAGACGGCGCTACGGCACACACAGCGCGCGACACTATGGACTTAGTGAGGGACGCTTTTCCAGGCCGAGTTATCTCTCGTTTTGGCGATTTACCTTGGCCTGCAAGATCACCCGATCTGACCAGTCCAGACTTCTTTCTTTGGGGTTTTTTGAAATCTCGGGTGTATGTGAACAAGCCACAGACTCTCGCAGCTCTAAAAGAAAACATTCGTCAAGAAATAACGAACATATCGCAGGAAGTGTTACGGCAAGTTATGCAAAATGTCATAAATAGGGCTCAAATGTGTATCAACTCTGGAGGTCACCATTTAAAAGACATCATCTTTAAATCCTAATGGTACGAAATTTAATGGCACAAATATACATTTAAAAAAACCTAAATCTAGTTTTCTAATTTAGAAAAAATGTTATAGCTGAACCAAATAGGGTCTTTACTTTTGCGCCACCCGTTATTTTGCTATATGGTCTTTCATCTTGGGCCAGTAATACTTTCTAGACAGAGCTAAATGACATTCAGTTATACCACGATGGTTCGTCTTACCTTCATGGTATTTCTGAATGATTTCCTGCTGACGTAAATATTCCTTTACATTTTCCACCTCGGTTTTTGTAAGTGTGAGATTCATAGCCGAACTTTTAAATTTATTTTGGATTATAGGAATGATTTTATACATAGCCAATGGAGGGTAAATTATAATACCGGTCCTGACTTTTGGATTTACATATTCTTTAATAGTATTAATTATATCTTCTTCCATATTAGATTCTGAAACTTGGATAGAAGTTCGAGTATGAGTCTCAAATGGTTTAGTCACAGTTGGTCGTCTTTTTATGTCACCTACTACAGTAAAAATTATTTGTCTGTTAAATTTGTTAAGTGGTTCGTCGGATATGGGGATTTCTAAAATTGGGTTTTCAGCACTAGTATGAGCTGTAACTGTCGTTGAACCAAATACTGAGGGTGGTTTTTCAGATGGATTTGCCACCATAAAGCTGACTTCTTCATTATGAATTTCTATTCTAGAAAGGGCATCAGCATTTGCGTTGTGTTTTCCAGGTTTGTACAGGGATTCAAAATTAAATTCACTTAGTTTTAGCTTCCAACGCGTAAGTCTTGAATTAGGTTCCTTTAGATTCATGACCCACTGTAGAGGTCTATGGTCCGTGTACAATTTAAATTTACGACCAAATAAGTAAGGTCGAAAATACTTAGTCGCAAATACCATGGCTAAAAGTTCTTTTTCTATGGTACTATAGTTTAGCTCGCTGGTCTTCAAAGTCCGAGAGGCGTAAGCTATAGGTTTGTCAGAGCCTATAGGACCCTGTGACAAAACTGCCCCAATAGCCACATTGGATGCGTCTGTGGTGACTATAAATTCTTTTGTAAAGTCCGGGTATATTAGAATAGGATCATTCATTAGTAAAGTTTTACATTTCTCAAAACAATTAACATATTCGGGGTTCTCAGTTACGATTTTGGAACCTTTTTTCAAACAATGAGTCATAGGCTTGGTTATTCTAGCAAAATCAGGAATGAATTTTCTATAATAACCAAGTAGGCCAAGAAATCGTTTGATTTCGGTCGGAGTTCGCTGTAAAGGAAATTTCAGAATAGCTTTAATTTTGTCAGGGTTAGGTTTTATGCCATCTTTACCAATGATATGTCCTAAATAAGCGGTTTCTAATTTCAAAAACTTAGACTTATCCATCTGGATTTTGAAATTAGATTCCCTTAATCTATGGAACACTTTCTCTAAGCTAATCATGTGTTCCCGCAAAGATGTGCTAAAAACGATAATGTCGTCTAAATACACAAGGCAAACCCTGTTCTGGAGGTCCCTAAGGACGTTGTCCATTACTCTCTGGAATGTACTAGGCGAATTTTTGGGCCCCATGGGCATGCGCAAAAATTCGTATTTTCCATGTTCCACGTTAAATCCAGTTTTGGGATTGTCTTCTGGATTCATCTCGACTTGGTAAAATCCGCTTGCAAGATCCAAAGTCGTAAAATTTTGACAATTACCGAGTTTATCTAATACGTCATTTATATTAGGGATAGGATACTTATCGTCGATCGTTTTTTCGTTAAGTTTTCTAAAGTCAACTACTAAGCGCCATTTAGTTTTTCCTGACGCATCAACTTTTTTAGGAACAATTCAGATGGGAGAGCTCCATGCTGATTCCGAAGGACGGATTATACCCCGATCTAGCATTTTGCCAATTTGGTCTTGCACCTCTTGTCTGTGAATGTAAGGGTATCTGTAACTCTTGGTGTAAATAGGAACCTCATCTGTGGTGCGAATATTATGTTTGATCTTATTGGTAAAAGTAAGTGGCTCCCCTTCAATATAGAATACATCAGCGTACTGGGCACAAAGTGATTCTAAATTTGCACGCTCTTCTGAATTTAAATGATCAGTTCTAAGGCGAGAAAGGACCTCATTAACTTGCCCTTCAGATATTTTAAATGCATGAGAGCTTTCAGCATGAAACATTTCTGCACTGACAGGTCGGTCCATTGAAAAAATTATATCGTTCTGTGTAGGATTTACAACTTCGAGAAAACCTCGGCTATTGTCAACTTTAGTTAAACTTTCAACAATTAAACAATTCGAGATAAATTGTTCAGGAACTGTTACGTCCCCGGATCGAGCATTGATTGGGATTTTAATTAATTTAGAAGAATGAGCCGGAATAATGGTTTAGTATAAGTTACAATTTTTAGAATCATACAATTTAATCGGATTTGCGGAGTTTCTTGTAAATAAGATGTAAGATCTCAAATCAATGTTCGATCCCCATCTGTCTAAAAGATCCCATCCTATTAACCCATCAAAGAAGTCGTGAAATTTATAAATGTAAAGAGTAACATTGTCGTTCTCTTTAACTTCCATAAAACAGGGTAAGGAAATAGCGTAATCATTACTGCTAGTGCCATGAATATTGGTTACTTCGAAAGGGTCATATATCAAAGGAATTTGAGGAAAATATTTTTTTACAACTTCAGGGCTTATAAAGGATTGGTTGGCACCTGTATCTATTAAAAGTTTAATTGGAGGGTTCGAAATTTCTATATAGGGTAATTTACGCTGTGTATGCAAATTAATCTCTATTTTAATTCGTCTGACTTCGTGGGCTTCGGAAAATTTTCCTCAGTGCGAGAGGAAGAAGGCGCGCCACGGGATTCTTGTCGGGGTTGATACTCGGCAACTTCAGAGTACATTGGTTGGGTATCTTCATAGACAGGTTGAACATCATAGGATTGGTAGGTCTCGTAACCATAGTATTCATCGGGGTAGCTTTCATAACTGTCATAAAGAGCATACGCATCATTGTCATAATCATAGCACTCATTAAAGTTCATCTCCCTGGTCTTAAAATAATTGCTCGGTGGTGGATTGCCTTGCCTGAACCAGTCGTGCCCACCAGATGGTAGCTGCTTAGTTACGTAGTTACTCACCCCACTCATAGGTTGAGAACGTTGAGGATTAAAATTTGCATTAGGTGCTGAATATCTTTGAGGCAATCTAAATACATTGAATAATTAGGAGGACGAGCAGCGAACATCTGTTGAGTGCGTGTTGGACCCTGAGGCTTGGGACCCTGATTAAAATTTGGTTTCCACATTACAGGGGGTCTCTGAACCATTGGTGCAAAATTTGAATGGGATGAACCTGGCATGTTAAAGTTAAAGGGTCTCTGAGACGAATATAAAGGCATTGGAGTTTGATTCATACCAAATTTCGGCAATAAAAATTGCTGATTAGCAGTTTTCTTTTCAGGCATATGTTCATTACGATGCTGCATGTATAAAGTGTTCATTTCTTCATGAACAAATTCCAAAGCCTCTTCTATGGTCCCGGGACGCATGCATCTAATACGCAAACCTAAGGGATCCTTCAGACAACGCAAGTAAGCTTGGAGAGTCAGTTTCTGGTACAATTCGCGCTTTGATTGTATAGTGGAAGCAACCGTTTCGTGTAGGGAAATGTACGTCATAATTGTGCTGAAAATGTACTGACACTTTTCGTAAAACTCTTGGGGCGATGAAGAACCCTGCGTAAGAAGAGCGAGATCATTGTAAAGAGAAGTTTCGTCCCGATGATCAGCAAAATTATGTACTAAAGGGCTGCGAATCCCTGACCAGGACTCTGGAATGCCATTTGAGTTTATCAGGCGAGCAACAGGCCCAGTAATCTTATTAAGAATGCCATTTATAAGGGCCAAATTATTCAAATTATTTTCTGCCGTATCTCCAACGAATTCTTCTACTAATTGGTCACACAAATGTATAAATCTAGTTAAAACATTTGGATTCCCGTCAAAATCTGGTAACAAGCGAAGGGCTTTAAAAATGATTTCTACTTTATTTTCAGACATATTCGAGTTAATAATTACAGAGTTATCTAAAGACTCGGTTTCACTATCTGACTCTATATTCCTATTCGCGTCTTGCAAATTAACTTTATTATTTTTATCTAACCTAGGGGTCCTCGATTGCCGTGGGTGGAAAATCTTGGAAAATTATAAGGATACGGATTATACAAAGAAAAAGGAAGCAACTCAGAACAATTCTAAAGTACTCACATGCGCATTTTTGGTCCCCTCTCCGGTATCTATGTCTGGATACTCCGCCGGCCGCAGTTCTCGTAGGTTCGGATACTCGAAGACGGCGAAAATGCCACCCGGTGACTCGCGAGCGCGATTTTCTCGATTTTTCGCGATTTTGAAAATTACGGTGCCCACGGGATAACCGCGAGTATCCTACCGTCTGCGCCAATTACAAAAGCGACAGCCGATGGATGCAAAAAAAAAACAAAATCACAAACTAAAACTTTAATTTTCAAAAGAAAGTTACATATAAAAATTACAAACTAAAAGTACGTGACTAACGCTCAATGCTAGAAACAGAAGTGACGGAATCGATGGCTCGGCGAGTGTCCGGTGTCCGGCGCGTCGCGTTGGGGGAAACGCTGCGTCGGCGCCTCGTGCAATTGCCTCGTGTCGCGCGTCGAATGATGCGCTGTATTAAGGTCGTCGTGCGTCGGCATTTCCTAGGTATTGCAGGATCGTAACACGCGTGGTGGTTATGATTTTAAACACATATGTATTTTTTGTTTTAAATTTTATATAATGTCATCTAGTGGTCAGTGGCGGACCCATCAAATTTATAAATATGCTTTCACGTTTCGTAAGCCATAAAAGTGCTTTAGTTTTTTATTAGGTTTTCATGTTTTTACTGTAAATACATAAAAAGGTCTCTATACCGTGTATTTACCGATGTCGCTGTAAGATTTGGCGATATTTTTAGATCGCGGTGGTGAGATTTTTCTTGGGAACACAAATACTTCTGATGAACTTTTGAGTTTTAACTGCGTTGGAAATCCGTCGACTTCGCCGATACCAGGGGGTCCCAGGTCACTCAGCCACGGTTTTATTATCGGCGGGTTGGCGATCCCCTCGCTCGACTTAATTTTTTAATTGAGCCAATTCGTAGTAGCAAAAAAGTCTATACGCGTCTTTTTCTATCATGAAGGAACAGAAAGGGACAACAATTTAAGCAGGAATATATCACTCCGTTCTTTACGTTTATGGCGCCACAGGCGGTCGGGGTCGGGTTGTCCATCGTTTCGATGAACGTTTTAATCTCTTTACTCTTATTTATTTGTGTCATTACGTATCGCGTTAGCTAAGCCTAACACGTGTATAAAACGATACTTGTGTGTGTAATGAGACTTACTGTATTCTAATGAGATTTTTTTAAAAAACAGGATTAAATTTTCTTCTTTTTTAAGGAGTAGTCCCTAAGTCAGGTGGCGTGGTTTTTTACGTATATCTATAAAGTTTTCTTCTTCCATGCTGGCCTGGGAGCGAGAGAAAAACATAGAACGTGCCAGCTACATTTCCTCCCTGGCATGCTGTTAAAGCCAGCTAAGGGATCAGAGGGTTTCAGTATATTGTAATTTAGGCGATGGGCTGACAACTTGTCACTACAACAATATACCTACATATCTATATTAAATAACCCTCAAAACATTGTCAGAGTTGACGGAACGACCTTTATTTAGGTCGTTTACGCTCTGCCTACCCCAATAGGGATAAACACGTGTTTATATTTATATATCTATAAAGTTTTAGGTGAGGTAACCTTCAGCCGAATAAAAAAAAAACATCAAATCGAGTCAGAAACAATCAAAATTTAATTTCCTTCCTACCCCCCAACTCAGGTGGCGTGATTGTTTGTATCCTTCATTTTTTCCTAGATAACAATCAGTCCAATAAAAAAAGTTTCCTGCCTACCCTCTAAGTGAGGTAGCGTGATTATAGGTATCCTAAGTTGCAACCTGGGTAACACTGAGTTGAGTTAAAAAAATCCCATTGAAATCAGTTCAGTAGTTTTGGCGTGATGTGGTAACATACAGACAAACAAAAATTCTAAAAATCAATTTGGTCTATATGTCGTTAATAAGAAAAATATTCAGTGTACAGACACGACCCTTCTAGAGATTTATTATATGTATAGATATGGAACATTTATGCCCCGTACACTACTAATTTATTTGTGTATCGCTTTCGCTTTCTAGAGAGTGGTGTTTTGTGAGAATTTAAAAATACCTGACCTATATTTCCTACGAAGCAATACCTATACCTACTTAAAAGAGTCGTGGCCTTTGCGATAAGAAAAGGGATCCCAGTTCTGAGACAACCCTATTTCGTCCATCTCTTCTGATTTAATCAGTTACCTACATATTTAATTTATTTTTTAAACAAAATGTTTGGTATTTTTTAACGCTGAGTAATATTTCTTGATAATTTAGTACGTGGTTCTAATATCGGGCACGTTTCGAAGATGCGGCCTTCACTATTACTTCTTATTGCCAACCGCGATGTAATAGTAAATTAGATTCCATATTCTTATTTTGAAAATGTACCAACACAATTTGCTCCGACAACGGAATGCCAAATAACCTTTCTGCTTGAATTATGCTAATGATAAAAGCAGCCTTTTTAAAAGAAATATTCCGAGTGATATTCTAGTACGTCCTAAATATGCTAACTAAATAAACTCATCTAGAGAAAGCAGTTTTTGAATATTGGATCTAGTTTGCTCGATTTTTACTGTTCCCTTTTTTGAGTATTATGGGCTAGAAAGTAAATCTCGGAGTCGAACGGTCAAAAAATGCCTAAAAGGAGTTTTTTTAGTTGTGCCTCAATATCGTCTTATTTACGAGTATCTTATCAGTTAGGCGAATCTACATGCATAGTTGATGAATAATATAACAAGTATAGTATTATTGCTGAAATCTAATCCTAGTTGTATGTTGTTGTGTGCAAAAAGGGAAAATGACCCTTCAGCCGCCTACGAAACCGGAGCTACGTAACTAGTTACTAACTAAACATAATTCGTCCTTGTACGATACCAGTTATGTAGAAATAGGTTTTTTCCTTAAACGATACTTGGTTACGTAGTTACTAACTAAACATAATTCGTCCTTGTACGATACCACATGTGTAGAAATAGGTGAAAATAACTGCCTCCGTGGACTAGTGGCTAGTGCCATGGACTCCCGATCCGGAGGTCCTGGATTCGATTCCCAGTGGGGAACACAAAGTTGATATTTGAGAAATTATCACTTTGTGATTTTTTCCCCAGTTTGGTTAGGACATTGCAGGCTGAATCACCTGATTGTCCGAAAAGAAAAAGATTTCATGCTTCGGAGGGCACGTTAAGCCGTCGGTCCCGGTTGCTGTCTTTGATAGTGGTCTTTACTTAAACCATGTCAGGGGCCTGATAGTTATGCTACTAGGCGGTTCATAAAGACTGATACCAGGGTTCATCGGGTCCATAGACTCGATACCCACTCGACAGAAGAAAAATAAAATGAAAATGAAAATATTCAAATATTCCCATAATTTTGTTAATTGCAATTAATGGTAAACAAAACAAAAAAAAAAAAAAAAAAGGGCGCCTTCTTACGCGTATTAACTAAGGGGATTATTAATAATACCAATAATATCCAATACATATACATTTAACTTTACTTTGCATTTTAAAACTTAAAAGAAAACGGGGTAATAATTTCCACGCAATGACCAACCGTTATATTATTTTCATTTAATTGTGCTATTGTGCGATTTATTTCATCGTCGATTTCCTCATATTTTTTGGTTTTCTTTTTAAAGATATCTACGACTTTTGTTTCTTTGCACAATACATCTAGTAAATGTGCCAAAGTCGGTTTCTTTCGCCCAATGTACCGATTTAGTCTGCTGTGCCATCCTTCCACATTTTAGTAGTACGGATTTTTTCTTTTGAGCAACATACCTTTTCGAAATCCATCTTATTCAACCACTGATTCTTGAAATAACTGTTAAGTTTCATTATTTCATCACCAGGCGGACTCATTTTCATTACGTACTTGTAACCCGCTTCGAAAATATTGTTTTGGTAAGCGAGCTAGTCCTGCGCATCTCGCCACGTGTCTCCTTTTTACAGAAGTATTAATTTTTAAAGTTTTTGCTTTTCTGTACAAGCATCTGTTTAAATTATAGAAACATCCTTTCACGTTGATTTCTGGATAGACTTTTTTATCGGCTTTCATTGCCGCTGACTTGAAATCCATAGTATTTTTTTGTGGCCGCCATGTGGGAAATTTTACTTTTAACAACCTGAACAGAACTTCATAAGCCATCAACGGAATAATTGACCCCGTAATTTCATCATAACCGTGTCTGGTGTATATTTGCTTGAATGCAATTGGGCACGAGTTAAAAGTGCCATCGGCCAGTACATGCCTATATCGCTGAATAATTGATCTAACTTTGTTGTTACAAAATATACTTTTTTACAGTGGTATCTGCGACCATTGTGTAATGAAGATTCTCGCCCTCTTCGCGTCAAAATAAAGTCTACTTCTCCGATGCTCATTAATTCCGTTGAATATTTTTCACTATCAAAAAAAAACGAGTAGGAAATAAAATAATTATTAAATCCCACTCCCCACAAGACATAAGTACAATTTATTCTAAACAATGACATTGACATAGGAATTATCACAGATACTCCATTGAAGGATTTTTCATAAGTGGTCTCTAGAAGTTTCCTGTAAAGAGGTTTGTGTACCTATCTGTCTTCATTTGAATGAGTTACGTCCGAAGAATTAAAATGTCCCCTCCCGTAACTCACTTCAAGTTTCATGGTGCGTAACCAAGTATCGTTTAAGGAAAAAAACCTATTCCTACATATCTAGTATCGTACAAGGAGAAATTATGTTTAGTTAGTAACTAGTTACGTAGCTCCGGTTTCGTAGGCGGCCGAAGGGAAAAATCCCTCTACGTAACCAAGTATCGTTTAAGGAAAAAAACCTATTTCTACATAACTAGTATCGTACAAGGACGAATTATGTTTAGTTAGTAACTAGTTACGTAGCTCCGGTTTCGTAGGCGGCCGAAGGGAAAAATGATATTTTATATGAGATCAACAATAGCGTGGTTCAAGCTAGTATGGAAAAAAAAACAAACTCATGCTAGAGATTTGGCCAGCCTCCATATTGTTACACTTATTAAAAAAATGTGGTGTGCAATATTTTATAAAGATATATTTAATGGAAAGGGCTGCTAATCGCTAGACAAATTTTTGGATTTGTTTGAAAAGTTGAAAAATAAAAGAAGCCTAATTTATTTTTTTAGTGTAGCAAGCTGATTCAAATGTGACAAAGGTTTGAATTATCGAAAAACATTTAGTAAAAAAAAATGTTTTTACGCCTTAAAATCGAAGTTATTTTCAATCAAATTTTAAGGAATATCTCTTAATTTCTACACTATACTTAAGTGCACTTACAATACCTAAAAGTTGCCATGGACTACAAAATACATCTATTTTTTTATATTTTACTTCAGAGACCTACTCATATCCCTATTTTGAAGAAGTAATGTTAGTAAACTTGAGTGAGTGTTTTGTGAAAAATAAAAAATATGAGCAGCCTCTTGCCTTTAGTTTAGGATGCTGATATTTTGCAATAACAATAATATGGATATAATTAACAAAATAGGAGGGTGGCTAATACGAAAATTTAAACAAGTACTTTTTGATCCACCCTAATCAACAATAGTACTTATAGCCATGGAGGTAATGGCTATCAGAAAAAATTGCCAACGCAGTCGAAAAAGGAACAAAAATATATTTTCTTACAAAATGTACCTCCATTACTGTAAAAAGGTCCGCAACGGCAGGTGAATGGCGGGAAAGAGCTTGATGCAGGTTAAAGCTAATTACCCTCTTGAAGAGTTTTGTTCGCCATCGCATCGGGAGTACAATTTTCAATAAAACGAAGAGCGTCTTATTGGTGATATTATTGCGAGTTTCATAGCAAAAATACATACATACATATAATCACGCCATTATCCCTAATGGGGTAGGTAGAGCGCAAACGACCCAAACAAAGATCGCTCCGCCACGTATGACAAAGTTTTGTAAATATCAAAAAACGTTGTTTCAGAAATTTTCACTGCAAATTTAGGCCTAACTCAAAAATCTCCAACAAAATCCTTTCAGTGAACTCATGGTCCAGGGTTTCCTGCAACGTTTGCCAGATCAGCAGTCCACCTTGTATGGAGAGTTGCCACCACTGTGTCTTCCGATCCATGGTCTTCAGTTAGAATTTTCCTGCCCCAAAGTCTGTCAGTACTTGAATGAAATAATCCAATACTATGAATCTATGAATATTAAGAAAAATAATTGTCATACCGGGTGTAAAGGACAGCGTCCCGCAAACTGATAGAGGTTACTCAGTCAACGAAACTGAACAACTTTCATCGGGTAGTTCTTTCAGGAGATGAAAACAAAAATACCATTCCATACAAAATTACCACCTCGAACAGATAATTTGTATAGAAAACCAAAATTTTGATTTCACTTCCTGAAAAAAATACCCGATAATAGTTGTTTAGTTTCGTTAACTGGGCAACCCCTATCAGTTTGCAGGACGCTGTCCCTTACACCCCGTATTATTTATAGGAGTACTATGATGTTACATAGCTTTTAAAAAACCTCGTACTTATTTATTTAGTACTATTTTTGGTGTTAAGTGAATAGTCTGATTAACCTCTTTACACCAAAGGGGCATTAATTAAATCCATTATATTGTGTAAAACAAATTCACCCGGCAAATTTCAACCCCAAATCTCTTTTTTGTGTCAATTGTGCGAGTGTTTAGGTGCGACGTAAATTTAAATTATTTCGGAAAATTCCCGAGATGGGACGTTTCTTCCCGGACATGCAAACAATTAATTACCAGGGTTATTAATGCGAGGCATTAGTCAGGACCGTCGTGTCAGCGGTCCGAGTTGTAGGCCTCAGCTGACAGATATGTTGCTGCGAAAATGTTGAAGGACAGAGTAATCTGATGTCCACTGCTGCTAAACCATGACCATCGCAAGAACTGCCCGCGTGGTCTAGTGGTCTTAGGTATGGGCTCCTGATCCGGAGCTCGTGAGTTTGATTCCCACAATGGAAAACAAAGTTGATATTTGTCAATTTATCACTTTTTGACATGTTCTCCAGGAAGGTTAGGACAATGCAGGCATCACCTAAATGTCTGTAAGAAAAAAAACCTTGCTTCGGAGAGCATGTTAAGCCGTTGGTCCCGCTCGCTGTCCAACTATCAAAATAGTGGTCGTTTCACAAATCTTGTCAGAGGCCTTCTAGCTGTTCGTCGACTCGAGAAACTCACTAGATGAGAAGAAGAACAAATGGAAAGCTGCAATGGATGCTGAAGTTGAATTTTCCGTAGTGCGGTCAGGCAGGCCGAAGGTTCATGCTCCAAACCGCGCATATTTAAATTGTTGTTAAATATAAACCGGCCATTTTAATATAACACAACACCTACTTATATTAAATAAAATGCGATTTGGAAACAATGGTTCGTGTCATTATACTTTAAGTTATATTATAATTATTAATATTAAATAAGAAAGATGTTTTAGAATTGTATGGATAACATTTATTTTATTACTAGACAATGAGCTATGGATGGAGGTATTCGTAAAGAGATCGCCTTTCGGCCCAAATTAACCGAAAGTTTTATTATTCTGACGTTGAGAGGTGACTGACGACTGGCAGTTTCTAGAGTCGAGACATTTTAAGACGTCCCAACCTAACACAATACGATCAAAACAACATGGCCGCCACTTATTGAATAATCTTTGCAAAACTTGTTTAAGTTCGCATGTATATTTATTTAATATATATCTGTAATTTTAGCGTCAGTTCAAATTAAACCGATAAGCGACGGGGCGGGAAACTTTTTGCTGAGATCAGAGTTCCAAAATTCAACCCCCTGAAGAGGTGAATCACTACATGCCAAATCGTTTTTTAAAATTAGAAATGGGTTTCCTCTTGACTAGGTCAGGGATAACCGTGAATGAGTCAACGATAGTGCGAGCTCACCCAGAAGATGCCTGTTATGGCATTGGTAATCTCACGCTCCACCGACGAAACACAGCAAGCTGTTTGGCGCCGGACTCCAGTGAGAGAGTGGTTGCGAGCCAGGCGGCCCCTAGTGGAGCCTACCACCGCTTTCTGAATTGGTCTTAACTACTGTGCCAAACGGCTTGCTTCAACATAAAGTGCAGTGTATTTTTTTTTATATTGTATGTACCGCTAGTACTATGCAACGTGAGAAGTCGCGCAGCATGGCTTGCGGCATTGTGTGTAGCAGCCTTAAGGGATAAAGTCGTCACTGTTATGTATCCTGGAAAAGTAGATAAAATAAACACAACCTGAGCAAGTATCGAACCACTCCGGCGAGCGGACGGTGGCCTCTGATAACGGAGTAATCCGGTAAAATATAATTATTGCCAGCTCATTATTTGTAATGAACTGCTCTACGAGGGAGTGAGGGGCTTTTACGACATTTCTTCGGGTTTCTCTCCACGGATGATGGAGCTGGGGTTAATGTGGGCGAGGGTAATGCTGTATTAAAACTGTTGTTCTTTTTTGATTACTATACAGTATACTGTGTCCACGAGAAAAGTAAGGACTAGTAAAATTAGCAAATTGGTTACATTTGAAGTGAGAATCTATTGGGTATATTAATATTATTTTATTTTTGGGTCTTTCTTATTAAGGACCGCATTATGACGTAGTTGCAGCGGAGCGGCTTCAGTGCGGTTCCTCTCATACATTTTCATACAAAGAATTATTTGTCGCGCAGTGTCGCGCCACGCCGTTCCGCTGCAGCTACGTCCTAGTGTGATCTAACCTTAAAGGTTGTAGAATCTGATCTAACTGCTTTCGATCAGGTAGCCCACCTGTTGCTTGCTTGACACCTATGTCTTTGGAAACTCATCATCTCCCTAGTCTTTTCCCGACTGTATTATATGTCTTTGGAACCTATTATCAAAAAATGTTCTGGTACAAAGGAAAGTAATCTTGCTACTGGCCTTACTTACCGTCACACAAATCACTCGCTTTGATGTGAATTGCAAACACTGCAAAGTTACCTCGCTACGCCGTAGTTACAGTTACTTTACGGCTTCAACTAATCAGCAGAAACGCAAATTCTTTAGCGTGTGAGTGCATACGATTAATGAGATGAAACAGTTGGTCCCCTTTTTAGTTCATACATATAATCACGCCTTTGTCCCTAATGGTCGTTCTGCCACGTCTGACAAAGTTGTGAGGGTTATTTAAGATATATGTTTAGGTATATTGCTGTGGTGACAGGTTGTCAGCCCATCGCCTAAATTGCAATATACTGAAACCCTTGGATCCCTTAGCTGGATTTTACAGCTTGCCCGGGAGGTAATGCAGCTGGCACATTCTATCTTTTTCTCTCGCTCCAAGTCCAGCATGGAAGATAGATATTTTTAGTTTATTTCGAACAAAATTAATACATTGGATATGTGTTACTGGAACAGATTGGGGGAAATGTAATAATAGTACTAAAATACAATTCAGCGAATTAAAAAAAAATGCCAGTGTTTTTTGTACATGGCTATCTCCGTAATTAAATATTTTTGGTTATTTTGATACCCAGCCCTTGGCAACGCACGGCGTACAATTTGATTTGAAAACTAAAAAATCAAATGTAGAACGTCGTTATTTTTCAGTGTACATATTTCAATTTAGACGATTTTGTTGAAAATTTTATCCATTCCGATTATAATTACTATACAAAAATTAAAATAGGGTAACAATGCAACTGTGAAAATAAAATATTATTATTGTTCAGTACTTATACTTACCGTGTGTCTGAAATTTTTGTAGATATTTTTAATCAGCAAATTACTAAAACGAATTGTGTAGAAAAAAAAAAATAAGGATTTATTTTACCTCATGCGAGTAAATACAAGTAACTAATTAGAGAAAGTGGTTCGCTTTTGAACTTTAATCAGAATCATGCTTTGAATTTAAATAATTCCCGAGATAAGTACGTATTCTCGGGCAAAATGTAAACTTAGCTACAGAAATAGTCTTTTCTTTTCATCGTTAAATGGAAAAGGTCACAGAATGTATAATTTTGTCCCATTCATAAATTATCTAAAGGCGTCAATTAAATAGTGGATTGTTAATTATGATAAGTGTATTTAAAACCAAATATACAGAACAACATAAGGCTGCTGAGGAAAGAGCATTCAAAATACAAACTGGAACGTTTTATTATAAGGAAACATATCTGTTTAATTATGTCTGCTATAAAAATCACTGCTTTAAAAACTATTATTGGCTTAGAAGGTAGTCGCAGTGTCATTTTAATGATACCTATTTTGGTTCCATATGGCTATGAAGAAAGAATTTCTTCTAACACACACCCAAAACCCACATTTAATTACTCAACTTATCCCCAACCTAACAGCCAACACGAATACGATAGTCAATTCAATTTCTTTCATTATAATTCCGCCTGACCACGACAGTTAAAAAAGATTTTTAAATTAAAAGCAAATTCACGGTTCCTTACACCTTCACTGACCGCTTGTCTAAAAACCTAAACTACACAATAAACAAATTCCCACCGCACCCGAAACTAACCTGCCGAAATTCAAATCTTCCGCAGACATCAGTTACTTGACCCATTATCGGTGCCATCAACAGGCCACTGTCTGGAAAGGGCTCCGGGCCTCAATGACCTCGTAAAGGCCCAGACCCTTGCGGCCACTCTCAGCTTGCCCCTTAGGGCTACCACACATATACATCCACGTCGCACAACGTAGAAATCCACATCACGCATGACGTCGCGACGGTGAACGTTGGTCTGTTTTAGTGTCTCCTTAAAAATAACAAATGCTACAGCAAAATACGTTATTGGAGTCCATTTTTTCAGTATGACGATGGTACGTACGACGTAGCCTTAACGTGCCCGTCGCGTCACGTCTTTATGTGTGACTACCTTTAGGGCTACTCAATGAGCTACCACACATAAAGATGTGACGACGTCGTGATCGTGACGCCCAACGTTCAACATTACGTTGCGCGACGTGGTTATCCGTCACGACGACGTAAAGTTCGACGTTGAACGTCACGACGTCGTCACGTGTTTATGCGTGGCCGCCCTTATGTTGGATGCTACGACGTCGTGACGTGTTTATGCGTGGTAGCTCCTTGAGTAGCCCTAAGAGTGCGTGCCCCTCAGTTTGCCCCTCGGGTAAGACCGCTGGCGAGGCAAAGCCGTCCAAACGTTTATGCCCCGCAATGCCTCAGTGTGAATCAATTAAACGTAAATGTTGATCTTGCACCGGTCCTTGCGGGAGGTAAGGTTTGGGTGTTTTACGTAAACATAGTGTATCACTCAGTATTTCACTTATACGAGTATTTATGTGTGTTAGATATATTATCCGGAATCATTCAAAATCATTTAATTATCCAAGTTCATAGTAACATGATAGAAAATTAATACAACTCATTTATATAGGTAATATTTATCACATCGCCACTGTCTGTCTGTGGTAATTTCAAATAAAAACTCATATGCATCATCATCATAATATACTCAAGGGTAAAAATAACAAAAATATTGATGATATCTATACTTATAGAGTCGTTTGTCCTTACTGACTGATTCATTTATTTATATATTCATCAACGCAGAGCCTAAATTACTAAAAAACAAAACTAAATCTAGAATCCATATTTTTTAATATTTGATTGATGATTCATTTTATAATCCACTAAGAAAGATTTTTTTGGTTTTCGACCCCTAAAGGTGTAAAAAGGGGGTTTGAAGTTTGTATGAAAGTCCGTTAATTTACAGTTAAGCTCTTGCAATTCGTATTTTGACTAATAATTAAATAATACTGAACACATGTCAGCGTTTTTGGATTTTCATCCTCCAAAGGGGCTGGAAGTTTGTATGGCAATTCCGTCAATTTTGAATTTAGGATCTTCCAATTTCGTGTTTAGGCTAATGATTGAAAATTTATGGACACGTGTATCAGCGTTTTTTTAATTTTCGAGCCCTAAGGGGGTTAAATAGGGGTTGGATATTGAAATTCCGTGTAATTTTAAAATAAGGATCTTCTAATTTCTTGTTAAGGCTACTGATTAAAAATGAATGGACACGTATTTCAGCGTTTTTCAATTTTCGGCCCCTAAGGGGGTTAAATAGGTGTTCGAAGTTTGTATGAAAATTCCTTCAATTTAGAAGTTAGGATTTTCCAATTTCGTGTTTTTTCTTCCAAATTTATGGACACATGTATTGGCGTTTTTGATTTTCCAAAAATAGGATGACGATTTGCATGAAATTTTGTTTCTTTTGAAGTGGGGATCTTTTTATTTCTTGCTTAGCTTAGATTAAAAAATAGGCTTCTTCATACCGCAGTAAGAAAAAAGGTATTCTCGCCGGAAAACTCTATTAGCTGCGGGTGAAACCGCAGGGTGGAAAGCTAGTTAGTATAAAAGTAGTTTGATATAAAATGACATAGCTTCAATAACTTGGTAAAGGGTAGGGTAAAGGATATTTTCAATACATCTGATACATATTGAGGAACGTTTTATGTAAGATTATGTAATGCTATAGAGACTATTAATTAATTATTGTTATATTTACACCGGGTGGAACTCATTTATTATTCCATGCTGGACTGGGAGCGAGAGAAAAACATAGGATGTGCCAGCTGCATATCCTACCGGGCATGCTGTAAAAATCAGCTAAGGGATCTGAGGGTTTCAGTATATTGCAATATAAGCGATGGGCTGACCACCTGTCACTACAGCAATATACCTACAAATCTATCTTAAATAACCCTCAAAACTTTGTCAGACTTGGCGGAACGACCTTCGTTTAGGTTGTTTACGCTTTGACTACCCCATAAGGGATAACGGCGTGACTATATGTATGTATGTATGTATGAAACTCATCTATTGGCGTTTTAGTTATTTGATCCTATGTAAATGTATTTGATAATATGAGATTAAGATTGATTTGAGCATACTTATCTTATTGCTTTTAAATTGTCTGATCTATACACATCAACATAAATTTGATTTGCTAATTTATATTGTGAGTTACTCGATGATGGAATTCAACGAAATGTTCAACATTGTTGCGGTTATAATTGCTCTATGAATTTCAGTGGAGTAATCCGACGGTAATGTTATTATATCGAATTGCAGTTCAAATTATGCTAATTACTGATTGTTGATAACTCCCCGCCGGCCGATTTTTGAAATACGTGCTCCGAATTTTAGGGAACTGGAAATTATTTGGTTATTACGTGTTTGGGAGAATTTTTATTTTATTTTTTGTTTGCCATTTTCGCTGTTGGTTAGTGACGATACGGCCACAGTCAATACAGGCTAAATTGTTTCAGATAAAAATAACTTTTATGGATTTTTGATAAACTCATAAAATGTAGAGTAAAATTTAAATAATTTAGAATATTGTTCTGTCGTCGGTCAAAAATAATAAAAATGATACGCAAAAACGTAAAAACATATTCAATTCTAACTTTTGAATTTTCATATATATGAAATAACGATATGGAAAATGTCAACGAGAATCATCATTTATCTCGAACAATCTTAAAAAAATTGAATTTCAAAAATGGACCATCAAATAAGTTTGTTAGAGTATGTGTGTATGCGATTCTCGTTGTTTTGTCATGACAGCCTAATCATCCGATTAATTTGTTTAATTGAAAGGCTATTTCGGCCGAAATTAGGTTCGCAGAGTCACAGTACGTAGAGTCGTGTTATTGTGATGTTATAGGGGTCAATTAAGGGTCAATGTGCCAGCTGCATTTCCTCCCGGGCATGCTGTAAAAACCAGTTAAGGGATCCGAGGGTTTCAGTATATTGTAATTTAGGCGACGGTCTGACAATCTGTCACTACAGCAATATACCTACTAATCTTTCTCAAATAACCCTCAACACTTTGTCAGACGTGTCGGAACGATCTTTGTTATCTACCTACCCTATTAGGGATAAAGGCGTGATCATAGGGGTAAATTTTCTGATCTATGGATCAGCTATTATTAGCAAATGGTTAAGTAAATTATTATGTTCATAAGTAAACGAGAAAAACTGTTGATAGTATAGTAATTTTTGATTGAACACTGACAACGAAAGTACTTGTAAAAAAAAATAACTTTCCTAAAAAGCGTAAATAAGAGAAATCAAATATTTTTGACCAAAAAGCGAAACGGTTCTATTAAACATAAAACTATATAGATCGTATAAAAATAAAACAATGTTACCATAGCAATGGTAAATTTATTTGAAAACAATATAAGTTTTGAGACTTTTGCGGTTTTCATTAGAATAAGATTATAATTTTGAACGGGGTTTCTACCACAATTACGAACGTATATGTATTGTTATCTCGATATTTCATCGCAGTTTCATGAGACATGGTCACGAGCAGACTGCAATGAAGTATCGAGGTAACAATAAATATACGTACGTAATCGTGGTAGAAATCCCGTTCAAAATTATAATCTTACATACATACATATAATCACGCTTTTATCCTTAATGGGATACATACATACATATAATCACGCCTTTATTCCTAATGGGGTAGGCAGAGCGTAATCGACCGAAACAAAGGTCGTTCCGCCACGTCTGACAAAGTTTTGAGGGTTGTTTAAGATAGATTTGTAGGTATATTACTGTAGTGACAGGTTGTCAGCCTATCGCCTAAATTGAAATATACAGAAAACCCTTGGATCCCTTAGCTGGTTTTTACAGCATTCCCGGGAGGAAATGCAGCTAGCACTTTCTATGTTTTTCTCTCGCTCCCAGTCCAGCATGGAAGTAATAATCTTATTTATTTGAAAACCTGTCCAGCTCAATCCTATTTGACCAGCATATCCATTATTGCATCTCAGTGACTGAAATGGGGCGACTTTCTGTTAGTGACCGATAAATAACCATGTGTTCGTGGCAAAACCACTTTTCCCAAGAAGCGTAAATAAGAGTTATCAAATATTTTTGATATCCTTAGTAACCAAGACCAGTACCCTCGTTCAATCCCCTAGATTAGGTAGCCGACCCCGTGAGATACGGGATAAGGCTAGGGAGATGATGATGATCCTTTGTAACCAAGAATCAAAGTGGTTCCATCGAGCATTAAACTATTTATATTAGACTGATAGAAACCCGTATTGATAAAGAACACTGACAGCTGGTTTGAATTCGTATCAGAAATGTAATTTCAGTATAATATGGCTTGTCAAATCCATACCTAATATTGCTCTTAATCATGAGATACAGCAATATACCTCGAAATCTATCCTTAATAACCCTCAAAACTTTGTGGGACGTGGCGGAACGATTAGGTCGTGTATGCTCTGCCTACCCCATTAGGGATAAAGGCGTGACTGTATGTATGTATCATGAGATCGCTTTATAAATACGAGTCTTAAAGTCTTATAAAAATAACAAGTTCTCTATGTTAAAGATTTTAATAACGGGCACTCACTTTGGAAAATAAGTCGCGTACTTCACGACATGTTTCGGGACATTTGAAGTCCCTTCATCAGGTTTAGTTAGTCGGCCGCGGGGAAGCGTATCCGCCGTTGTTTCGCCTCGCACTGCGGGTTTGAGCTCGCAGCGCTCGGACAGGCAGGGGGCCGGCGACGGGGGGCACGGACTGTGCCGGCGGTGATGCGTCAACAATGGAAACCGTCAATAAGGGAAACCTAAAGAAGACTTGGGTGACAGTTAAGGACATTTGCAACATAAATAACAAAAAAAGTACGAACACAGAACTCCTAAATATAGATACAACAGAAAAAAAGTCATTGAACAAAATTAATGAGTATTTCACAACAATAGGGGAAAAACTAGCAATATCTATTTTAGTTAACACTAACACAACCGAAACAAATTTAGCAGATAGCTGCATATCAAATGTTAGCTATCCTCATAATCCTAATTCCATATTTTTATCGCCGACAGATTCACAAAAAAATATTAAAATTATTGACAGCCTAAAAACACAATCAGCTTCATCGGGTCCATAGACTCGATACCCACTCGACAGAAGAAGAAGCTCCTGGATATGATTGCATTACTACATCATTAAAGATAACAAACTTTCACTAGCAGCACCAATAGCCTATATTTGCAACTTAAGCTTATGTGAAGGTGTCATTCCTAACAGTTATAAAACAGCTAATGTCTGCCCAATATATAAAGGTGGAGATAAAAAAGATATATCTAATTATAAGCCCATTTCCCTACTCTCTTCTCTGTCCAAAATATTAGAGATAGTAGTCAACAAAAGACTACTTAATTTTCTTGAAGCAAACCATATTTTAGCGAAAAATCAATTTGGCTTCAGAGCGAAGGTATCGACTGAGGATGCGGTAACGTCCTTGGTGAGTCACGTTATTAGCAAACTTGACCAAAATAAGAGATGCATCGGTATTTTTCTTGAGGTTGTCTGAGCACATCCGTAGTATGCGGAAGATGGACACCAACTCATCAGTAGTAACGGAACACGCTCTCAGTCTCGGCTCGACACACTTCATCCGTTTCGATAAAGTTGTAGTTTTGGCTCGCGAGAAGAATTTTGTAACGCGCAAAATTATGGAAGCGATTGAAATTGACCGCCGCCCTAACTTCGATCGGGATAAAGGTTGGATGTTGCCACCCACGTGGAAACCCGTGCTGCATTCTCTGGTACCTAGTGTAAGTGTTCAGACTACCGTCACAGAAGACAGTGTCAGTGCGTTCTGTGTTACGTTGAGGGACTCAAACATTGTTGACGCATCACCGCCGGCACAGTCCGTGCTCCCTGTCGCTGTTGCGGCCCCCTCCGCCCGAGCGCTGCGAGCTCAAACCCGCAGTGCGAAGAGAAACACTGGCGGATACACTTGCCCGCGGCCGACTAACTCAACCTGATGAAGGGACTCCGAATGTCCCGAAACATGTCGTTAAATACGCAACTTATTTTCCAAAGTGAGTGCCCGTTATTAAAATCTTTATTTAGAATGTCTCACTTAAGTTTAAATAGTTTGATTCTCTATGTTAGCTTAGGAACTGGTAAATATATTTGGAAAGCTTCCCATTTGACCAGCGTGTCTATTCCCTTCAGTGACTGCGCTCTTTGAGTCGTAGCTTCAATTCCGCCATGTTTGATGTGTTTAATTACTTTGTTTGTTCTTGTTAGCTGGCCGAACCTCCTGCGGTCAGCGCAAGTCGAAAATGCCAAAACTGTTACTACTGCCATTCCCAAATTAAATGTTACCCACGTCAAACCAACCGAATAGTTTTATGCTGTAAACGAAATAATTTAACCCGAGTAAGATGTATGTCTGTTTGGGTATTAAATTAGTTTCATTAATTTGTCAGTAATTTAGTTTTCAGTTCAGGGTCAAATATAATATTGACTAGCTTTCTTTCATGCGGTATAGGTAAATAAGCAACTTTTTATGTGTGCTTCCATAATGAAATATGATTCCGCGATTAAAGTGGTTTATATTACTTTTATTAATGTAGATTTCTAATGATGAAAGAGTTTTAAAAATCAGTGTGGTAAGTTTTAAGTTTATTACAACAGTCATAAAAAGTTTTCCCTTTTTTGTTGAAAGGCATTACCATAACATAAGAAACTTATAATGGCAGCTTTTATTTATAAATAAGTATTCTTCAAAGTTTTAGTAATTATGTTATTTTACTAATTCCAAGATGACTTCATCATTTGGCACAGATTTATATCAACGGACTTCAATTTCCACACCCAACTGCAAGCAACCGCTGGTAAAAAATACACTCGTGGATTATTATGAAAACTAGGTTACCTAAAACGGCCTGCCCGTATTTATAAAGATAATATCACGTAATGTTGCGGTAGAGTAGAGCAAACAATCATTAAAATAGTTAATTTTAAAGTAATGCGAGGGCCCAAACCCTGGCCAGGGTTTTGGGTGCTGGGCTCTGGGTTCACAATATATCTTGCGGGCAGGCAACCGCGATTTGATTGACGGCGCTCTCTGAAAGGACATTTATCAGCCTCACTACGGGCCACACTAAACCAAACAACAATGAATTCTCATTGACAAATTGTCTTGGCATTCTCCTTCAGGTCTTTTTGGTACAGTCGAGCGGGAGAGTTTACTATTCATTTTAGAATTTTTCATGTATGAATCTACGTTTAACATTTTAAAATATGTAGGTACTTATACTTCATTTTATTAAGTATTAGAAAGAAAAAAATATGTTTTTTTATTGTACACGTTACTTTGCGGTAAATGAAAAATATGTGAAATAATAGCAAATACATTTAGTAAAAAAAAAATCGACATTATTGTAAAGGTTTCATTCAAATACTTTATGATGAAATATTTATTTTAAATAGAACAACAAAATAAGACAAAAAAATATTAATAAAGTATCATCTTGAAAAGTGTGTACTGTAAAAGAACTAAAGAAGCAGAGGTTGTAAACATGGAACGGAACGTTGGAGTTTTTCACTGTCTTCGCTTGTCAACTCAATGTGTACCTTTCTATGTAATGATTTTTGGGGTGCCGTAGTCCGACTACTAACACTCATTCATTTATTTCAGTCTTGGTCAGTTTTTATATATTTTACATGGATAAACCCTTTGAATTCTGTGCCTATGAGATGAAAAATTGGTAAAATTAGGTCAGCTGATTTATATGTTCACTAGCCCTGCTTCTTTGTTCACATAATTTCGAATGCTGAATTAAACGAAGTATAATTACTTGATAATACGTTAAAATGTTAGATGACAGATAAACAGTATCCTAAAGATAGGATTTTAACCTGGACAAGAGTAAGGGGGAGGGTTTAAGCAAAGCGGGAGACATATTACATTCGAGAGACACGCAATGTTAATATGACCGTGTCAAAATAAACACCACGCTAAACGTAAAATCATATTTTTATAGTTAGGTAAAAGTGGCCATTATAAATAATCCTGAACGGATTTTGATAATACTTGTGCTGAATATTATGACAAGTATTTACTTTCATTTCCCATAAGTCTTTTCAGTGTAGGGTCTTGGACCACTTTTGCCCATGTTCCTATAATTTCATATAATTTAATTTTTATTTTGTAGTGTATTTTAAAATTAATAACATTTTGGTGATTAAACGACAGTTGTTTTGTATTCAAAATGTGAAAATAATATTTGCCTTGTTTTTTTATAAAACCCATTCAAACTACCGTACCAATTCTTTGGCAGGTCGTCTTTTGACTAATAGACTTCGTAATATTAGTTGATGAACTTAGAGGTTCCTTCGAAATTTACTAACGAAACAGTTGAGTGAAAACGGTTATAACAGTTCTGACTGTTTTTACTGGAGGTGGCGCCACATTCCGAAATAAAATTAATCTTTAATAAATATTTGCAAGAATATATTACGATTTGTACATCATAAAGTAACTCGTCATTTTGTAATTCATCTAGTCTCAATTTATACTAAGCATCTAAACTTTGCATTAATCATTAGGCCAATTTTGTTTAATTAGTGAGGCTCGTATTTATGAAGCGATATCATAAGATTGAGAGCAACATTAAGTTTGGATTTGGCAGGCCAGTTTGTACTGAAATGACTTTTCTGATATGAACTCAAACTAGCTGTCAGTCTCGAATGCAGTTCATCAATACGGGCCTTAGATTTCCTGTCAAATTTGTGTTTATTTACAAATAATTAATTACAAAAAGTATCACCACCCCTGCTCTGTGCGCACCTTAAGTGAAATCGGAATTATCACAGTTGTGACTGTTTTACTGTTAACGTCGAAAATTTCAATTTCTTTGTCCGACATTGCAGACAAATTTAATTTAATAGTGTGGGTTATTCTCAAGTGTCTTTGCCTAAATTATTCAGTGGATAGGTAGCGGGTTAGCGGGCATCGTTGAGTGTAAGCCACTTATGAAAATGAATGTAAAACGCGGATAAACCAAAGCCTATTTTCCGCACGAAGTAAAGCGGGCGGTTACAAATTGCTTTGGGCAAAGCGTAAATTTTAATTTTATCTCTAATACCCAAATGAGCACCGTGACTCGACATAATAAATGTACTCTTCCCACGTTAGCGGTGCGGTCGATTCGAGTAGTGCGACTGGTTTATTACAGTGTACTTCTATTGTAGGTATTGTAGAAGCCTAGTTAATATTAAAACACTCATATGGTCAGCGGTCTGCTGCATAGTGCATAGTTGTTTAATCTCATGACACGCTGCCGTGTGTCTAGATCATGTGACGTCAACGTGTTAAGTCAACGATATTTTTAATTTACTATTTTAAACCACATTAAATTTACTTCTATTGATTCAAAAAGGTATTTATGTCGCATGATTATGTTGAAATCGGTTTATTGATCAAAAAACTAGATTTTTTTATCAAAACTCCGACTTTAACAAAATACTGGTCATAATTCAGACAAAGTCTAGGATGTTGTCTAAGTCCGGGGATTGATTAAAAACTTAGTATTTTGCCAAGTCTGGGTTTTGATCGATAGTGTAATTAATAGATTAAATGCTACAATAATAAGTAGAAAACCCATTTTGGTTAGGTCATAAGGAACAATATAACAAAAAAAAATATATCTCATGTCTCTAATGTTTTATTCAAATATAAAATAGAAACCGATATTGACTTATCACAAAACCGAAAATTAATTGATCAAAACCCGGACTTTGACAAAATCCTAGACGTTTTCCTGGATTATGACCAGTATTATGTCAAAGTCCAGGTCGAAAATTAATTGATCAGAACCCGGATTTTGACAAAGTCCTAGACGTTTTTCTGGATTATGACCAGTATTTTGTCAAAGTCCAGGTTTCACCCCGATTACATCATAATCTTGCGACATATACGTTTAGTTTGCTACAAGTAATGGTACTGATACTTACCTGCATTCCTGCACCGTTAGTCTTCGTGAGCTTATCGCGACTTACCGGTAAGACTTATCGTGATTAGGATAAAACTTATCGTGTACGGATAAGAATCTACACAGGTGGGAACGGGAATTGATTCTACTACTTTTTACGAGACACGTGATTAATTTGACTATAAATAGCGTCTAAAAATAATAGCTGACAGTAAAACAGGGTTCAAATATAATAAATATACGGGGTGTAAGGGACAGCAAACTGATAGGGGTTGCTCAATCAACGGAACAACTATCAAAAGGATTTTATTTCAGGAAGTGCAAAAGAAAAGATTTTCCATACAAATTGTCTGATTGAGGTGGTCATTTGATATGGGAAGTTTAAATATTTTTTTCATCTCCTGAAAGAATTTTCTTTTGAAACTTGTTCGACTGAGCTACCCCAATCAGTTTGCAGAACGCTGTCTCTTACACCCGGTAGTTTATAATATAAGACAATCTAGGCGTTTAGGTACTTTTGCGTCATGCTTGGACAAATTGACAAAGTATCAATAATTTGGCACGGTATCTACAAACGATTCAGTAAAACCAATATTTTACGTAAGTAACTTATTAATTTATCATTCAAATTTTTTAAATAGTTTACTGACAATATACTAAAAAATCGAATCAAATTTAGAATAGTTAAGTAAATGTTTGTTAAGTAAAATAAAAATCAAATTATCAACCTAGCATTAATCTTTTTCAGATAGTTTCCAAAGCCTTAGATTTATAGGTGTATCGCCGGCGTGACTGATCCGGACAGATGGAGGCGTCGTGTTGACGTAACGGCTACACTGCGAAGATATACGACCCAATGTGCAATTTTATTAGGCGCACTTTTAATTTAAACTTGTACGTTTTTAAACGGTTCGAATGCAGCGAACCCGGGGGAACCGATCAGCGTGCGAGTCACGGCCGGACAGTTTATTTCAACTTCACAACTTCTCCGAGCGTTCGAATGGGGCATAATTTTCATAAGAAACGCGCCATTGCGCCCCGCCCGACACAAAAATTAGATTCATCAACCTCCCCAGCACATTCGCTCGAAACATTCTCTAGCTACCAATTCGATTCCGACTCGTAACGAGTGCGTGAACAATGTGCTGATAACTTTCCACAGGCACTTAACATTTCGTTTGTGGTAATTTTAGGAAATACTCAACAGAAGAGAGCAAAGAGGGAGGAAATTATTTGAAAATTATACCAACACTGCACTCTTTTATTATCTGCTTACAAGGGGCATAACCATAAAATACTCGGCCATTTTCATGTCGGAATAATTCTGCAATCCTGCATACATTACAGGCCGTTATTTTTTCCTCGATATAACATTTGAAACACGTGACTTGCTAAACGCGCTTTCATTAACTTTTAATATCCAGAGTTCCCTCTTTTATTGCAATTTTTACTCGACTTATTTCGTTTTTAATGCAACGTTTTCGCCTTAAAGCTTAAAATAAGAGTAAACTTGGAAACTTGCGAACAAACTCTTGCACTCAGGCGTAGCGCAACTTTATTTAAATTTAACGTGTGCCGAATCTGGCGCGAGACATTGAATACAAGGTGGCGTTCGGGACACAAACATAATTTAGTTATCTCGGGCGAGACCAGAAAGTTTCGTTCAAACAAATAATATAGGTTTCCATCGGCGGGAGCACCTGGGCGGCACTACGATCGGTGTGTCCCCGGGGAAATAAAAACTTTGTCGCACGTCGCTTGTCCTAAAGCCTTCTTACAGTCTCCGGCCCCGCGACACGTTCACCGATTTGCTACCGACGTACAGTTTATGGCTTTGATTCTCAACGACACTACGTTTACGATATTGTTTCGTATTACTGCTGCGTAAAGCGAGAGTGTAAAACGTTGACGAAATTCAGCCGGCGGATTGAATAGCCGAGAAGATTGTCTCCTCCCATTTGGCTTTCACGCTGATCTGACGGAAACTATTTCTACAATACACCGCGCTACACAAACACGCCAAAGCTCTCTTATGCAGAAATCTTATAGACTCCCAGAACTCGCTTCTAACGTCAGAAGAGAATTCTCGAAATTACTTCGCTAATATTACTAGTGTCGAAAGTTCCGACGGCTCGAGTTCGATAACTGCCTGGATCTCAGCAGGAATTTTTAAATTAATTCAAAGGAAAAATAAAATTAACGAAGTTGGTGAAGATTAAATTATACCGCGTAGTAATTTGTGTCCGGAAAGTCGGAATGTAGATTACGGTGTCTAGTTGTTTTGTACTAGGTACGTTCTAGACAAGACAGATTGTGTTAAAGGAGTCCACGAAGAAGGCATAAATTTAATATACATATAATTTTTTTGCACTTTTGAGTTGAATCACGCAGATTATTCGATGTTGATTTAGCAGTTTGCGTCAGAGCTCGTTAACTTCAATCACAGAAATCCACTTTGTCTCTTTTCGCAGTACACAATCTATAAAATCTTTGAATAAACATTTGGCTTCTTTGCCCTTTTGCACTCGTAAAAGGGGTTTGAGAAACTCCACCCTAAACTTATTTAAACTTTTACCCTAGAAAATCCTTTTCGCAAGCAGTTTGAATGTAGAATAGAATATGTATTAGGGAATGGGGATAGGGGTAACGAGGATTTGGTTTGCAGGTAAGCTACCGATCGATAAGCATACGTACTTGCTTCTGTTAATATGTACGTGGGAACAATACTTAGTTTTGAACTTTATCATAGTTTGCAGAATAGTATTCTGTAAAAAAAGTAACAAGAAGTGTCACCATAAAGTGTACATAAAACAGCCGCAACAGTCCAATGTTTTGTACTAGGTATGACCAATGTTTGCAGTTGGTATTTTTATGGTTGATTGCTATATTCACGACTCTTTTTATTACAGGGTAGGTGAATCCTCAACAGAAAACTACCTAATTGTACGAATGTACGCTTTTCATATAAGTTAACTTTAGTTGCTTTTTTTATTGTAAGCGGATAATTATATCGAGACAAACTAATTGTGTTATGTTGATAATAAATAATTAAATAGGTTTTTACCCGACAGTTGCTGCTTTGGATTTACTTTTCCCCATTTTCTTGTCACGGTCTAAGATACAATGAAAATGTCAGTACATACATACATATACATATAAGCACGCCTTTATCCCTAATGGGGTAGGCAGAGCGTAAACGACCTAAACAAAGGTCATTCCGCAACGTCTGACAAAGTTTTGAGGTTTATTTAAGATAGATTTGTAGGTATATTGCTGTAGTGACAGGTTGTCAGCCCGTCGCCTAAATTGCAATATAATTAAACCTTCGGATCCCTTAGCTGGTTTATACAGCATGCCAAGGAGGAAATGCAGCTGGCACATTCTATGTTTTTTCCTCGCTCCCAGGCCAGCATGGAAGTATGTTGACAATCAATAATAAAATAGGTATTTACCCGACACTTGTTTCTTTGGATTTACTTTTCCCCATTTTCTTATCACGGTCTAAGATACCCTGAAAATTTAAGTAATGTATGTAAATCATCTCTCTCATTATCGTTGTTTACTGACCACGTCACGGAACCCATAGATAATGTTCTCCGACCCCTGGCACTTTGTTTCCGAAATTTACAAGCCTGTCATAGACCGTGCGATAGTTAGCGGCCCGTGATGAGGGTAAACATGAGGACTTTCCAATAACGTCTATCGCATCAGCTTTTCAGGTTTCAAAGGGCCCAAAGTCAAAGTTTGCCGCGAGGTATTTCTTAGATCATCAAGAAGCTTTTCCAATTTTAACTTTCCCGGTTACGGTAGGCGGCGGTTTTAGAATTAACTCTCTTTGACGGACTCGCGAAATTTTGTTTATCTTTCAAAGGATTTCGTGTGTACTTTGTTAGTTTTATTCTGTCGACGGTTTTCTTGGGGCAGCGTTCGCTGTTTTAGTCTTTATTGCTCGCTGGCTTAAAATAGTTTGTTTTCTTTGGCCGAGTTAGAAGTGGTGCGCTTACGTTTGAGGGCTGAGCTCAGTAATACTTCTGTGCAACTGAAGTAGAGACTATAAACGAAATAAATGGTGGCACGTTGTAGTGAACTTATTATTAGAATATACGGTATAGTCCATGCTTCCATGCTGGCCTGGGAGCGAGAGAAAAACATAGAATGTGCCAGCGGCATTTCCTGCCGGGCATGCTGTAAAAACCAGCTAAGGGATCCGAGGGTTTCAGTATATTGAAATTTAGGCGAAGGGCTGACAACCAGTCACTACAGCAGTATAGCTATAATTATATCTTAATTTACCCTCAAAACTTTGTCAGACGTAGCGAAAGGACATTTGTTTAGGTTGTTTACGCTCTGCCTACCCCATTATTGATAAAGGCGTGATTATTATATGTACGGTATAGTCGTAGTTTCTACCTAGCTATCGCATGGTTTACCTGTGGATTTTATTAATCCGTAAATTTCCACCTGTCATACCATAACCAGACCATCGAAGACCGGCGGCACTTCCTTTCTACCTAGTTATTTTAAATTGATAACCTCAATTTATAATACTTATTTCATTTATTTGATGTGTGATTTTGCTCCATAGTAATTTAGGTATCTATATCGTTGACACTTGTCTTATTAAGAAGGTTCGTATTAATAAACTGCTCTAACATGCTTCTAATGTTAGAGTTCTTAAAATAAATGACATATCAGCACAGAACCGCCAGTCAAATCCATACTTACCCAATATTGCTTCCAATCTCAAAACCGGCTTCTTAAATGAGCTTGAGAAATAGTCAATAGTCAACGAATCACAAAAATAACTAAACCCTAGACAAAAATACGTAGTACTAGCCAGTGCGCTGTCGTCTGGTCGCCAGTAGTCTAGTTGGTAAATGGAATTTGCAAGTAATTCACTCCTGCCACCCCAGGCCTGATGCCCTCTCGTCTTGCTCTTGTCTCGGCGTGTCTCTTCCATTACAAATTGTGTTGGAATAAAAATATGCCGTGGAAATTGTAGAGCTGTTACAACTTCTGATGTCTAGTTTTTGATAGTTCTGTAGCGCACATAGATCGCCACATCAAGAAACAACATTTCTGAAAAGTGGTATCGAAGTTTGCAAACTTCCAAACTTATCCACCTGGACTGTAGTCCCCTGGTTACTACAAACGACCGGGTCTCCTAATCACTCGGCCAACTGGCCTGTCAAGGAAACGCTCCTAAATTGGTGACTCCGACAATCTGCAACCATGGATCACACCAACACCGCTGGACATCACCGCCAACCTGCAACTTGGACTTCATCATCTCAGCGCATCCAGCCTCATTGTCACAGCAACAATCTCCAGACTCCAGTCCCCGAAACGCGTTATCGAAGTTTGCACGGCAATCTGCAAATATACAACTTCCAAACTTATCCAGTTGGACTCTGGACCCCAGGCCGTAACACCCGACCGGGTGGGTATCTACCCTTTTCACTCAGCAAATTCATCATATCCCTAGCCTTATCATATCTCACGGGTCGGCTAATACCTAATCTAGGTGATTGAACGAGGGTATTGGTTTTTACACAGTGCGATCTGACCTCCGCAACCCAGAAGCCAGACCCAATCCTAGATTAGGTCAGAGTTATTCATACCATGGAGTAATATAAACAATTGAAATAAGTAATATAATCAGCACAGTCCCATGGTCCTAACCATGGGACTGTGCTGATTAAAAATGCAGTATAGAATACACAAACCTAGCAAAATTATGAGTAAAGTTCCTGCAACTGCAATCTGACCAAACTACCACAGACTGTGCCTACCCTTGAAACTGAAGAACTATGAACATAGCAGCATATTTTCCCTGAATTTTAACAAGTGATGTGGAGGTTGTATCAACTCTAGCTAGATCAATTTGTTCACAGGAAGAAGCGGGCGTGTAATGGGAAATGTTCCGCATATTGACTCCACTCCGGCGCCACGATCTAAAAACAACCCCAACCTTGCCATGGGACAACTTTTAATCCTATACAGCAAAATAGTTTGTTTATTTAGGTGTTTGTTTTAATGTAGTTAATGGTTTTAAATCAGATGTCAAGGTAGCTTTATATAAGGAAATTTTAAATCCAGTGCAAATAATTATATTAAAGGTTAAACCGCACTAGGACGTAGCTACAGCGGTACGGTACGGCGTGGCACTGTGTGACAAATGATTCTGTGTATGAAAATGTATGAGATGTACCGTACTGGAGCAGCACTGTAGCGGCCGCAGCGGAGCGGCGGCAATGTTAGTTCATACATTTTGTCATTTTGTCAGCAGTGCCGCGCCGTGTCCCGTCTTAGTGTGGTGTGATCTGTAGGCTGAGCTTTATAAAAAATATATATATATTTCTGTTAGACGATTTGTTTGCGGTGGGGAATACATTTTTCTTTTATTTTTCCTTTTCTTTTTTGTATGTTGTTCAATTTCGTTGTCTAAACATGATCAGTTTGCATACAAACTAAAAAAATACCGAATAGACGTACGCGTTAATTTTACTAACTAAAATAAGTAAATAGAACATTTTATTAGGATATGTTATTTACCTACTCTTTAGAGTTTCAAACAGTTTGCTACAGTTACGAGTATAAACACCGGTGAGGGAGCTATAATGTTGTTTTGTGTTTTATTAAAGAGCAAAAACCTTAACAAGTAGCTTTTCTTGTATGTTAAAGTGAATACTCAGAGCTTATTATTTCAAATTTACTAAATAAACAGTAATAACTATACTTGTACTCCACGTAGCGCAATGCTACGAAACGTAGCAAGGCCGTAACATTATTTAAAACAATATATTTAAGAGTAGAACATGACTCGTATTTATGAAGCGATCTCAGACATGATTTTGATCAAAATCAAATATGTCGACAATCAGTCGCAATTCTGTAAAAAAATAAAAAAAAAATTCAACGAGCTATGTCAAGTAGGGTATCATTGAATAGGTATTTGCAAATCTGTTTTATGTTTCTTACATAATTTTTCGTTTTAAATGATCGTTTAGGATCTATAATGATTCAAAGTTCTGAAGCTCGCTTTGTTTTGTACGCAGTTGGGTTCTTTGAAATTTGTTAAATTACTTCTTACACATAACATAACATAAAAATACTTTATTGCACGTAAGAATACAAATCATACAACACAACAAATAACGACAAAAAAAAACAATTACAACATAGGCGGCCTTATTGCTAAGGAAGCAATTTCTTCCAGGCAACCTTTCGGTGAAAGAAATTGCGTAGTGGTAAGCGGGATAGTGCAAACCTAGTCAAATATAATACATTATTAAATACATTACACTCGCACACCGATTGAACACAACAATATTTTCAGCGCTGGATTCTTGGAAAGGTCGATCGATCGTTTAGCCACTTATTTAGCTAGACTTATCGTTTTATAGTTCTACCAGCGACCTGCCATGTTTCTCTACTATATTATGCATGTATTATACATATAAACATTTCTCTTGAATCACTCTATCCATTAAAAGAATCTGCATTAAAATCCGTTGCGTAGTTTTAAAGATTTATGCATACGTAGGGATATAGGGACAGTTAAAGCGACTTTGTTTTATACTATGTAGTGATACTGGCGGAAATTCTGGACGCACTATTCCTTAACTAATTATTAGCTAGCGCTGTCAAAGTTTTGTATTTATTTGCTATCCTGTTCTTATGTGTAAGTTGAGAAAGTGACAGCGCTAGCTAAGAATTAGCATTATGAGAACCAACGCCACTGTGCCACATACGTATTTATTTTAAGAAATTTGCCTGTAAAAAAGGTAAACCAAATCCAAAACCGGGCTAACATGTCGGCCATCTTGGAACACCAGCAAAAGAGCCTCAACTCCTGTTTAACATTGGTAAAAACTTGTGACGTGATCAGAAGTTTCCTGTTTTCCATGTTTGTGGCATGATTACCAATGGCCCGCCAAGGAATCGAACCTCTACCTCGGAATGTAAGTTAGGGCGAACTTAGCTCATTACAGTCAGTACGCGCCAAGAATGACAATGTTCGGTATTTTTACTTCGTTCCTGTCCATGCTTATTATGGCGGGAAAACTTGGAGTGTAAGTAGGGATGGGCATGTAATTTAAAAACTGAGTCGACTCAAATGTAGAGTTGATCTTTATTTTCAATTTAAAAGTAACTATTTTATGATTCTTAGTTTTCCCATTTCCTTTGCTAATATAAGTGACCATAAATTCAACTGCTGTTTTATAATCTTGGTCCTATGAACTCCATGGTTTTTTCCGCTGTAGGCAGAAGTTATTGTTAAAGACTAATAATGAACCTATTTTTCTGCAGTAGTTGCATACGAATGTATGTTATACTTTAATTGAATTTATTTTTCAAAATTAAGATAAAAGACATTAATTTCCATATTCACACAAATTACATTAATAAAAACAATAATTCAAAATCTTGACTTATATCTTAGATGCATAATTTCACTTTTAAGCGGTTAAGTTTGATTAATAACAAAATATCAATTAGGTAACTCAGCGGGAAAAGGTAAAGGCACAGCATGACTGATTTAAGCCCTCCCTGCGTTAGTAGTCTAAGAAAGAAAAGAAAAAATAAATTGATACATTATATAATTAATTAATTATGTTTATAGAAAATCTGAAAAAATAAAAAAAAACTTTCGTGCTTACATATAATCACGCCTTTATCCATAATGGGGTAGGCCTTGCGTAAGCGACCTAAACAAAGGTCGTTACGCCATGTCTGACAAAGTTTTGAAGATTATTTAAGATAGATTTGTAGATATATAGCTGTGGTGACAGGTTGTCAGCCCATCGCCTAAATTACAATATACTGAAACCCTCGGACCCTTTAGCTGGTTTTTATAGCATGCCTGGGAGGAAATGCAGCTGGCACATTCTATGTTTCTCGATAGAAAGTCTATATTAATTCTTAAGTTCCCTGAGTCACAACATAAAACATTCAACACGCCTAGCGCTTATTAGGTGCCCTCGAACGTAGCAAGAGACTGGGATCGTTGCTATATTGAATTTTTCGCGGTGGCAGCGGCGTGGTTAACCCCAGACAGTGTTTTGTTTTGTTAGAGGTTAACGTATACTAAAAACATTTGGCCGAAGCGCAGAATTTCGCTATTCCAATATCGCGTGCAATGAATATTTTTGAAAGCATGTAGACAAAATATTCTGTTATAAATAAACTAAATAAATGAAACTATGGTATGTGGAATTGAATAGATAGTACAGTTAATTTGAATTCCAGTTTATATTGCCGGGTTTAATTAAATTGTGTACACGCGCATAACCAAGTAACACATTGTAAGACATAAACATTGTTTAGGTCACACCACCCGGCGTCTGCAGTCAATAGAGTCTATTCCAAGACGCGTCACAAACCTTTACCTTATGAATAATTTACGCGACCGCCGCGACCGCTAAAGTGTTTATTGTGATAGTGCGGCTGACTTCACACCGAACCGCCGTCTCATGTGAATAAAACACCTAGATTTTTCCTCTTAATCTCTCGAGGCATGTCTATGAAACTGCCTTTGCGCAAACAATCTTAACCACCCCTTGGTACTGCGGGAAACTGAATTATATCACAAAGACATAAAGTTCGATTGGGAGTATTTTTTGCCAATCGTTCGCTTGGCACGCCGAGTCGGGAGTCAGGAAGGTAAGGAGTTATGCTTGTAGATTAGAGTAAAGCATTTAGTGTCGAGTGTTAAGGGGATAAGGTCGACGATTATTTGCGTCACAGCGCCGCGAGCGAGCTGAAGGAAGCCGGCAGTAAATAACAAGCGGGATCGGATTATTTCGATAAGATCGTAAAATGAAACAAGGCGCGCCTCGGCGGGACGTTCTTATTTTGAATATGTTTTGCACGATATCCGGCACGTTGCCCACGTACAGATGTAAAATGTGAAAGTTTGACTTGGCTGATTTCTTTGTCTTGGTTGGGTTACAATGTTAAAGAACTGCTGTTACCGGTCCAATATCTGTTGTAGATTTATGGTTCTTAATACTTTACACTTGTTATTTTACAGCTTGCGAAATTTTATACACTACTTAGGCCCGTATTGATCAACAGCACTTGAGTCTGATAGCTAGTTTGAATTGGTATCACAAATGTAATTTCAGTAGATTATAGCCTGTCAAATCCATACTGCTCTCAATCTTAAGATCGCTTTATAAATACAAGCCTTAGCTAGTATTTTAATAGTTTTGGACAACGAGAATTCACTTACGATTAAATAACTGATTAATTATGTTTTGTATGAATACCTCTCTACACAATAACTCCTCCCTCTCTATACTAAACTTTTGTCTTCTTAAATATAAGTGCTATGCACTTGTCGGTACTGTAAACGCCAACTTTCTTTGTCACTTGCAAAAATTCATGGTCAATAACCATGCAATCACCAAAGTTTACAACATGTAGATTACAGTGAGGAATGTCATTATTATCGAGTGGAGCTCAGCGCGTGCCCGCCGCGTCCCCGCAGCGTACCCGCAGCGTGCCCGCGCGGGGTATGTGCGGGCACGCGCGCGGGTCGACCGGGTGCAATCTTATTTTTCCGGGCGGCTCGCTGGCTCTTTGCCGGCGGCTTATTGCCTACGTGCCAGCGGTCCGGTCGCGCGCCCGTCATATTATTCTATCGGGCGGCTATCGGCTGCGCCCACACGCCCGATATTAGTATACCCCGCCGAGCTGCCTTCTTCAGATATTGCGCCACCTCGTAAATAAAACTGCGAAGCTCCACTTATCACCCTAAGACGACTTATAAGAAATAGGCTTGAGGGTGAGAGCGAAACCATCTTACGGATTGAGCTCTCACAAAGACAGTGTTAGGCCCGTGAGTCCCTATCAAATCCATACTTAATACGGCCCTAAATTATGTTGAGTCATATTTTTACTTGACAAATTGGAGAAAAGAGACGGCGCATTTATGACAAAACTTGTGTATCACAATTACGCAAACAATAACGTAATAAGGACGGCCACAGCCGGCGTTATTGTCGTCGGCGAATGTCGCCGCGGAGAGTTGTCTGAAAAAGTGAAAGTTTTTATCTGTGCGGGGTCCCCGGCCGCCCGTTTTCATTTCCACGGAGCCACTCTTGATCGCAATCGAGCGCGGTAGGGTTGCGCCAAGTCCCGCCGCCCGCCCGCTCGTCCGCCAAGCCGCGTGCACTAACCGCCAGGTAATTGCTGATCTCCCGATAAGTAGGCCTGTGCGATACATTCACCTGATTTGAGAAAATATTCTCTTCTATTTGGCGCATCGTAGTAGTCCTCTGCAAAATAAATAGAAATTTCAGTACTAATAGATTAGGCGATGAATACGTTTAAATAAACGTGTTTTTGTTTTATAGCTGCTGGTTTACGAGCAATTTCGCTTTAAAAAAGGTGTGTTTAACATTTTTATTTGTTTTTATTGCCCGTTGTTTATTTGTCGCGAATAAAACGGGAGAACAAACAACCCTATTTCTGAAAGCAGTGAGAACAAAGAAAAAAAGGTGTACACTCGTGGGGACGATGCGTCAAAAAATTATGTGAGTCGAGCGAAGCGCAGAGCACCCGCAGCGGTAACCCGGCGCGATCCTAGCGTGCAATGACATTAGCAATTTGTATCACTTTATAAGATAAATCATTTTTATTATCTTCAAGTACTTACCTACTTCCGCGCTGGCCTGGGAGTAAGAGAAAAGCATAGAATGTACCAGGCCAACGTGTTAGCCCGGTTTAGAATTTGGTTAACTTTTTCAGGCAAAGTTCTTAAAATAAATACGTATGGGCCACATTTCTTCCATGCTGGATTGGGAGAAAGAGAATAACATAGAATGTGCCAGCTGCATATCCTCCCGAGCATGCTGTAAAAACCTGCTAAGAGATCAAAGGGTTTTGGTATATTGCAATTTAGGCGATGGGCTGACAACCTGTCACTACAGCAGTATACCTACAAATCTATCTTAAATAAACCTCAAAAGTTTGTCAGACGTGGCGGAACGCATGAACTTTGTTGAGGTCGTTTACGCTCTGCCTATCCCATTAGGGAAAAGGGCGTGATTATATGTATGTATGTACTTACCAGAGAATGAAATTGAAGAAAGCACTCGGTAGACTACACTTAATTTTGGGAGCGAGCAATCTTTTTTTAACACTAGTCGTAAACTTTAGTAAGATAGTTTTTGCTTAGGTCTAGTAATAACATTTAAAGACGCAATTTTCTAAGTTTGTGTCACTGAATCGTTTTTGCTAATTTCTCGCATAGCCAGTAACAATGAGTTCTAAATAGGCCATTAAGGGACAATTAAGAACAGATAAAAGTTTTATGCGATTCACCTTAAACATTTTGGGAGTGTTGACCTCTGCTGGTCTCTTGCAAAATAATGGCACTCATTTTGACGACAACTTTGACTTTAATTTGGAAGAGACTTTTATTTATTTTTGAAATGCAAAGTGGTATTTGATGTTTAAAATGTGAACATTTGAAGCCAAAAAATTCATGTGAGCTAGGCTCGACTAAACCCGCGATCCATGCCGCGTTTTTAACTAAATTATAAAATAATCAATCGTTGGGGTCGTAGATCTATATTTTGATATTTTAAACATACTCTACGAATTAAAAGAGACACAGTAAAACAGATACGAGGGGCGGCTGATATAAAATCTACTTTGTTAAAGAAAGTTTTGAAAATCGAACTGGCCATTGCAAAATCATATTCTATTTTTATTCCTTTTTCAAAATTATGACGCTTATTTTTTTTCGCTTGCTTTTGTTTTATTGGCGCGTCTTTGATTTCACCATGTCGAAAGAAAATTGCAAAATGATGAAATTTGAGCATCGAGCAGTGATTAAATTCCTAAGTAAAGCAGGAAATACGCCTACGCAGATCAGAGAGCGCATGTTTAAGGTGTTTGGTGATTCAAGTCCTTCTGAATTCGTCATAAAGTTTTGGTCGAAGCAATTTAAACATGGCCGTGAGAGCCTGGAAGACCAATTTCTGCTGTTACCGCAGATAATGTTGAAAAGGTGAAAAGAACCTGATTCTTGCAGATCGGCGAATCAAGCAGTGGGAGATAGCCAGAGATGTGGGCATTAGCAAGGAACGAGTTCATAAAATTATTCACGAACATGTCCAAGGTGAGCATGTCCAAGGTGAGCGCGCGTTGGGTCACTAGAATGTTGACCCCCTTTGACGAACAAAGGCGAGTAGAATGTTGTCAGGCATTTCTAGACCTGGTCAAAGGTAAAGAAGAAGAGACTATCTCTCGAATTGTGACCTGTGATGAAACTTGGATTCACCAGTGGGATCCGGAAAGCAAACAAGAGTCAATGCAATGGAAATTTAAAGGAGAAAAGCCGCCAAGGAAGTTCAAGGTTCGGCCGTCGGCTGGAAAACTAATGGCCGCCGTATTTTGGGATGTCGAAGGGATTTTGATGATAGATTATTTGCCTAAAAATACAACAATGAATGCTGAATATTATGCAAACTTGCTTGACCAGCTTCGTGAATAAATCAAAGAAAAGCGGAGAGGCAAACTCAGCAAAAGTGTTCTGATTTTACAAGACAATGCTCCTGTACACACAGCCTTAACGGCGAGGTCAGCCCTGAGCAAAAACGGCTTCACAGAAATTAACCATCCACCTTATAGTCCAGATCTGGCTCCCTGTTTGACTGTTTGTTGTGACTATTTCTTATTCAAAGATTTAAAGAAAAAATTGAGGGGTCGCAGATTTTCGACGGACGAAGAAATGAAAGAGGCTGTGACTGACCATTTTGACGAGCAAAATAAAAATTACTATTATAACGGCATGATGTCACTTATTTGCAAATGTCATAAGTGTATTTAACTTGCAGGAGACTATATAGAAAAATAAAAAATAAACTAGCCATCAAAGTCTTTTCTTTCATAGTTAGGTAGATTACTTATCAGCCACCCCTCGTATAGTTTCTAGTGTGCTTTGAATTAAATCCGCGAAGTAATGATATCTAGTTGATATGTTTAATGGCTTTATAAGTAAGTAGAAATTGTTTTTTTAGTCGAGTGGAAGTATGCTTTGCCTCACACGTCTACCAGACGTCGAGACGTGGCTCGAAGATGCTTGATGAAGCCAGAAATTTTGCGCTGTGCAACCTGAAGCCGTCGTAGTGAGTTTGTCTCTAAAAATACAGAGGCAACTGCACCAATTTCTAATGCGTAAAACAGTGTAGGTAAGTAAGCGTTCTCTAGCAGCACTAAGAGATACTTCGAGAAGCGACTCGAAGATGCTTGAAGAAGCCAGAGGAGCCAAAAGCTATCGTGGTCTCTTTGCCATTACAAATACGGAGGCAAGTAGAACTACACCAGTCTCTAATACGTAAACCAGTGAAGGCAAGCGTTCTCTCACAGCACGAGATACATCGAAGATGCTTGAAGAAGCCAGAGGAGCCAGAAGCCATCGTGGTGACTTTGTCATTTCAAATACAGAGGCAAGTAGAACTATATTAGTCCCTGATACGTAAACCAGTGAAGGCAAGCGTTCTCTCACAGCACTAAGAGATACGTCGACGGTGCTTGAAGAAGTCAATAACTTCGCGCTGTGCAGCGCAAACCAGCTTGAGGCCGTCGTAGAGAGTTTGTCTCTACAAATACAGATCCAAGTAAAGAAAGAAAAAATATTAATTCAGTGAAAACAACAGTAGCAAGGTATAAGAATTAATAATAATTAAAGCTAGCATGAGAGATTACATATTTAGATAAAGTTATCTATACTGAATTGGGCCACCCAAACTTAGCATATTGCCAAAGCGTGAGCTCTAGCGCTGATTTTTAGTTTGAAAGTAGAACTACACCAATCCCTGATACGTGAGGGTAAGTGTTGTCTCACACCGCTACGAGACGCGACGAGACGCAGCGCAAAGATGCTTGAAGAAGCCTGAAGATTCGCAGTGCGCCGCAAAGTAACCTGAAGTCGTCATGTGACTTTGACTCTACATTTGGGCGGCTGTCTTGCTGTCTTGCTCGCATATTATTACTGTACCGAGCGACATCTCACATACTGGGTGTAAGGGACAGCGTCCCGCAAACTGATAGGGGTTGCTCAGTCACCGACACTATACAACTTTCACCAGGAAATTCTTTTAGGAAGTGAAATAAATATTTGGCTTTTTCATATAAATTGTCTGATGGAGGTGGACATTTTGCATAGAAAAGCAAATTTTTATTTTCACTGCCTGAAAGAATTTCTCGGTTTAAGTTGTTAAGTGTCGTTGTCTGATAGAGGTGGACATGTAACCCCTATTAGTTACACCCCGTATAAAAGTAAAATTTCTTCTATGTCTACTTATAGGTAGGTAGGTATATTACATATATTAATACAGAAGGCAGTGGAGTTTCACCAACGCGGGTCCCTAATACGTAAACAAGTCTAGGTAACGATGTGTTTGCAGTGACACCCGCGGAGATGACAGATACCAAGTATTGACATCTGCTATAGTAAGTCATATTGCGACAAACAGGCCTTACAAACTTGACACTGGCGGAATCATCACGGAAACGCCAAACCACTAAAAGTTGAAGTCATATTGCTTTGATAAATTAAATAACAACAAAAGTAAAACTTTTTATGTGTCTACTTATAGGTAGGTATATTATACATACTAAATACAAAATGCAGTAGAGCTTCACCAACGCGAGTTCCTATTCCGTAAACGAGTGGAGGTAACGGTGTGTTTGCAGCGACGCCCGCGGAAATAACAGATACCAAGTAGCGACATCTGCTATAGTAAGTCATATTGCTTTCATAAATTAAATAACAACAAAAGTAAAACTTCTTCTATGTCTACTTACAGGTAAGGATATATTATGTTCCAACACCAGGAGCAGATCACCCGTCTGCGTGCACCGCAGCCGTCCCACCAAGAAGTATAAGTACAAGTACATATTACACATACTAAATACAAAAGGCAGTAGAGTTTCACCAACACGGGTCCCTAATACGTAAACGAGTGGAGGTAACAGTGTGATTGCAGTGACGACGCCCGCGGCAATAACAGATACCAAGTAGCGACATCTGCTATAGTAAGTCATATTGCTTTCATAAATTAAATAACAACAAAAGTAAAACTTCTTCTATGTCTACTTACAGGTAAGGATATATTATGTTCCAACACCAGGAGCAGATCTCCCGTCTGCGTGCACCGCAGCCGTCCCACCAAGAAGTATAAGTACAAGTACATATTACACATACTAAATACAAAAGGCAGTAGAGTTTTACCAACACGGGTCCCTAATACGTAAACGAGTGGAGGTAACAGTGTGATTGCAGTGACGACGCCCGCGGCAATAACAGATACCAAGTAGCGACATCTGCTATAGTAAGTCATATTGCTTTCATAAATTAAATAACAACAAAAGTAAAACTTCTTCTATGTCTACTTACAGGTAAGGATATATTATGTTCCAACACCAGGAGCAGATCACCCGTCTGCGTGCACCGCAACCGTCCCACCAAGAAGTATAAGTACAAGTACATATTACACATACTAAATACAAAAGGCAGTAGAGTTTCACCAACACGGGTCCCTAATACGTAAAGGAGTGGAGGTAACAGTGTGATTGCAGTGACGACGCCCGCGGCAAAAACAGATACCAAGTAGCGACATCTGCTATAGTAAGTCATATTGCTTTCATAAATTACATAACAACAAAAGTAAAACTTCTTCTATGTCTACTTACAGGTAAGGATATATTATGTTCCAACACCAGGAGCAGATCTCCCGTCTGCGTGCACCGCAGCCGTCCCACCAAGAAGTATAAGTACAAGTACATATTACACATACTAAATACAAAAGGCAGTAGAGTTTCACCAACACGGGTCCCTAATACGTAAACGAGTGGAGGTAACGGTGTGTTTGCAGTGACGCCCGCGGAGATGACAGATACGGCACGCCTGGCCCCGCCAACGCCGCCGCCTCGCCCTATAAACTACCAAACAAACAACCGCCGACAATAATAAAACTACACTCGTTTTAAAAACATTTTAAAACTGAATTTATGTATAAAATATTAAAATAGAAATATACTTTATTGCACAAAAATTACCAGAAAAGTAGCACATTTGACGCCTTATTGCTCAGGTAGCATATCTACTAAGCAACCAGGCAAAAGGAAACAGGGAAATAAATGAATATTAATGTAAGTTTCATCGTTTTTATACAACCCGGCTCTGAATGTCCATTTCCTACAAAAGGCCACTTCCCTGAAAGTTGTTTTCTCTTAGCAAGAAAAAGAAAATGGTTAATTGTATGGTTTTGATAATATAAAAATATAAATTTTGCAATTACATTTCGGCTTACGTCATCTGAAACCATCTTCAATTTAATGGAAAGCAATCATTAACATACATACCATACATACAATCTTTCCTTTATCCCTAATCGGGTAGGCAGAACGTCACCCAAACAAAGATCGTTCCGCCACGTCTGACAAGCTTAGAGCATAACATTTCAGATTAATAAATACGTATATATTAATCTATAGTAACAGCTAATGTAATCCCATCGCCTAAATTACAGTATACTGTAACCCTCGAATCATTCAGCTGGTTTTTACAGCATCCCCGGGATGAGAAACTTGAAAAAAATACATCACAAATAATAATAATTTAATTAATTTCCCTCGTACTCTCTCTTGTAACGCATAAATAACATCCACTTTTCACGACTGTAAAGTTGTGCTGGCCAGTTCGATAACTATTTTATAATTAACCCAATTAATGCTACTGATTGCTTCCAATTTCAAAATACAGGAAAAGTTTTTGTTTTTCAATATGACAGTTCTTTTATCAAATTTCATCCAATAATTTTGATTATGTAGGATTATGTTATGATTATGGAATAAAATTAGAATCAAATCAAATCCTCTTTTTTCTTTTTTTTTACGTATTTATATATAGGGTGTAAGGGGCAGCGTCCCGCAAACTGATAGAGGTTGCTCAGTCAACGAATCTGAACATACGTACATACATACATAAAATCACTCCTTTATCCCTAACAGGGGTAGGCAGAGCAAAAACTACCTAAACAAAGGTCGTTCCGCCACGTCTGACAAGTTTTGAGGGTTAATATAGGTAACTGATTACGTATATTACTATAGTGACAGGTAGTCAGCCCATCGCCTAAATTGTAATACATTGAAACCCTCGAATCCCTTAGCTGACTTTTTTTGACATTTAAAAAAAAATCTGATCAGCTATCCCCAAAAAGACTATTGCAGCCTAAAAGTAAAAAAATATATATTTTATTTTCCAAACAAATGGTCTGATCAAGGTGGTCATGATGTATGGGAAGGTTATTTTTTTTAATCACCTGAAAGATATTTTGTTGATAGTTGTTCGTTGACTGAGCATCCCTATCAGTTTACGGGACGCTGTCCCTTACACCCGGTATGTGTTTATGTTTACGTATATATTTATTTATTACGACACATTTTTTTACTTTGAAGGGAACGGTAGGTCGCCTTTTATTTTATCAACTTCATAATTTCACTCCACAGTTCCAAATAGAACAAACACCGATTTAATTTAGTTTGTATCTAATCCAACCCAAATTGCATAAACGCTAAACTCTGAACTCTTGTATGAACACAAAGCAAGTACTTACTGCAAACTGTACCCAGGATATTGTAGTAGTTCAATAAATAACTGTGGAACTATTACACGGAGTCCGTAACTCAGGGCCCGTTTGAATATAAATCAACACTTTAATATCATTAAGCTGCTGCGCCTAGAGTACGCTTAAGTTCACAGTTTTAATTTGCCTGCGAGAGATTTTAATTTAGCGGGAAACTTGTGCCTCGAACTTGTAATGTATTCATACATTAACAAAATACTGACATTCGCACGCTTTTACTGCGTATTTATAAAATCTAGGGTGATATTTGAAAGAGTACTTGTTTTTAGCGTACCGCGTAGGAATGTGCTATGGTTGCTACGCCGTAGCAAAATGCTTTAATTTAACATCACATTTTGTGTTGGTATTCTTGTTTATTATATTCTAGCACTATTTTAATCCTTGTATCAAATTTATTTTCTAGTGTTATACAATTTAAATAATTACATAGGTACTTATATCAAATAAGTATCTTCGCTGAAATATTTTTTTTTTTACATTTAAAGTGTAAGTAATATAAAAAAGCAGAATATAAAAAAAGCAACTTGCAAAGAAAAAGAATATAAAAAAAACTGCTATTGCCTACATAGCAGTTTTTTTTATATTCTTTTTTTATGTAAATTAAGTATTTTTCTGATTTTCTTTTAATTTTGTTGGTGCTTGCATGCATTGTGCACCGTATTCTTTTTTTAAATTACATAAGTAAGTTTAAAATATGTAATAACTGCGTGCAACATTATTTTATTACTTGTAAAATTTTAAATTGTATGCTAATTTATTTATTTTTACGTGGAGAAACGTCATCGATTTCAACCCACCCTCTTGGGTATTTTGTAAACTTGCCTGCCTGTCCTACTATGGTGCGAGCGAGATAGCACTACTTTGCAACGTGGCGACACTTTTCTTTATGAACTGCCTCACGCTGTTTTTATTAATGTTTTCTCCCTCGTTGGAAATAAACTTTTTAAATCTAAATTATTGTTTCTTTTAATTGCAATTCTTGGGCACCTACATCTGTTGTAGTTCCTGCACGAAATTATATTGTTTTGTTTATATTTCTAAAGTTTATTAATTTATCACATAGAAAAAAGATGAAGTTTTTATTTTTAAGATATTTTTTCGCGTGGATGCTCACTTTGATTTTCCTTTTTGAATCTATGTTTCTTATCAGTGACAGTTTCATAACTAGAGTCGTATTCCGTTGTTTTAATTATACAAAATTTCTATTTATCAACTCAAACAGAAACACAACACCAAAATAAAAGTAACTTATAATATAATTTTAACTTGTTTGGAATAAAAGTCACCGTACATAATAAATAAGCCCATAACAAGCAAATTGTTTCGACAAAGATTGTATAATGACCATGACACGACAGATTCAAGTCGCTATAAAAGAGTCCATTTAATATCGCCCGCTCAGCATTTCCTTTCCGGATGTGTGTTTAACTTTAATTACATATTATAATGTATTTTTTGCATTATGAGACCGGAACCATTTTATTGATTTGACTATTTTAGATATCAAATCTGGTATTGACCCTGTTTGTTTGGACGGCTACGTAATCTTGTCTCAAATTAAAATTAATAATGACTTTTATTAGGTTTGGACACATCATCATCATTCGCTTGCCCTTATCCCATTTACTTGGGGTCGGCGCAGTACGTATTCTTCTTCCATTCATCCCTGTCAGCCGTCAGTTCAACACTCACACCTGTTTTAGACATATCATCTTTCACGCAGTCCATCCATCTTTTCTTTGGTCGTCCTCTCCCAACATATCCATCCACATTCAAATTCATTACCCTTTTGCCTATATGACACACCAGTCAAAATAAATATAGGTTTGTGATGGTCTAGTTGAAAATTTAAGGCAACACAGGTAAGTTAAATTCGCTAAATTGTCATAAACAAATGATTATTAGCATCAAGCACCAACCCTCACAAATGTACGAGAATTTACCTCAAACCCACTGAACCATTTCCCTGATATTGATACCAACAATACGGTACTAGCAGTCACTTATAAAATTATTTAGCATTCCGTATCGCGTATCGAGTCATTCCATTCGAACGGGTTGAGTGAGACGAATGGAATCGACAAGTTAACGACTCAGTCGAGGAGTCATAAAGTCGACTCACTGCTTAATATAGCCGCGCTGCAAGAAACAATTAGACAGGGGCACAATCATCCTAGAGTGGTCACATTGAGCGTGGAAAAAGACGTTGATAGATGCGGCAGTTTAGGCACATGTCCATGGCATACTGGAAACCGGCGGCACCGTCATTGACTTATGTTCTATAGTACATCACCCCGACAACTGCAGATTTGAAACTGCGCTGCGTTGACGTAAATTTCAGTTCGCCTCCGCCTCGATGCCGCCTCAACCCTTCCAGTATGCCATGCATTATATTAAATGTGGCCATGCGTCTTTGTAAATATTAGCTATTTCTATACTGTAATGTAGTTTAGGCTGGCAACAGCACAATACTTAGTCAAATAAATTAAATATCAAAATTGTGGCGGAGAATATAACTGTTATTTACCCCTTGGTGCTCTTCTTTTCGCTCGTTAGAGATATAAGTGACAAATTAAAATGTTATTCTTGGCATTAAACATCTTTTTCCTAACCCCCCTACCCGTTTCTAGGTCACGTTATACCTTACTGTAAAACTAATCATATTTAGTAAATAGAAAATTGGATACAAGAAATATGAAAGTTATAAATTCTTCTTCTGTCGAGTGGGTATCGAGTCTATCGACCCGATGAACCCTGGTGTCAGAGATTTTAAACCGCCTAGTAGCACAACTATCAGGCCTCTCACATGAATTAGTTGTTAAAGTTGTTACTATTGTGACATAATAATATAAAAACAGCAGTATATTTCAAAATGATTACCAGCACCTAACCTACAGGTAGTTCTTGGAAATAAATCACTACAAGGAATCCATTTCATACTAGCTCTTTAGACAGAGAGAAACCAATGAAATTCACTAGCCGTATAAACTTCCGAGACTACATCATGTCGAAGCAATACGACAATTCATTCAGTCTAGGACGCTCCTTCTTTCAGAACATTTAGATTCAGGGGTTCGAGCACAAATTAAATTATTATTCATCTCATAAATTTTAATTCGTCCTATGAATTAATATTATTCGGTCTAGGAACTCGATCTTTGTACATTTACTTGTCATTGAATTTTACGCGCTTCTTCGCGTTAAACATTTCTGATTTTTTTGTGACTGGGATTTGTTGCATTTCATCTTTTATTCATCAATACGATGTTTATCTCCCTGTTAATGTTTTCAACATAATTTATGCCATCTTTAAAACCTCTGCGTATCAAATTACTAAGTAAATTACAAGCACGATGGAAGTAATCTTTCAAATCAGGACTTTTTAAAGCGCAATTCTCTTCCGCCAAGAATTTTCTGCAGCTGATACGGTAAATCTTTTTCCTAATGCGCTGCGCTACAAGGCGGTTTGAAAACTCTGACGCCAGGGTTCTTAGGATCGTTGTTTCCGGCCAATGCCGGGTCCGCTTTCCGGCGTTTTTTACTCCACTTTTTCCGGTCTTCGGCATTCGCTTGTTCTCTTGCATACCCGCTTTAACGACGTCTAGCCAGCGCTTCTTGGGTCTGCTGCGTGATCTATACAAATGTGGTAAATATGAGAAAAAACGATTAACATAGCACATCTCCGCTTTTCTACATGTGGTTCGCGATGTGGCAACGTGTCGAATGGCGTGTAATACGGCGAGCATAAATCGTGAGACACGGTGACGAGAGGCGCACTTACACGGGGAATGGCAGACATGCCCGCGCGCGTAAAATTCCCCCTTAATTGTCCTACCGTGCTACCGTCGAGCTTACACACCCCTATTACATCTTAGACGAGATGTACTACGGTTTAATGTAGAACGCGAGGTAAACGATTAATTAATAGCTTGAACGATACGAACGTAAATACAAACACAAGAAATGAAAGAGGTTAAAAAAAGTATACACTTATACACCCCTATTAGGTACATCTTAGACGAGAAGTACTACGGTTTAATGTAGAACGCGAGGTAAACGATTAATTAATAGCTTGAACGATACGAACGCAAATACAAATAAAATAAATGTAAGAGGTTAAATAAAGTACAATATAGAGAAATTGAAGAAAACAGTAAATGAAACAGTCGTATTACAAGAATACAATACGCCTGGATACAGCAGTTTCAATTAAGGTTTTTTTTACACTAACGCTATTAGAGAGTACTTTTATAAGCACTTTGTATTTAAAGTGTTTCAGCTCAGGCCATAACGCGGGATAACAGCCGACTTGCACAATATTCAAATGAAATTGCATCTTTGCCAAAACTAGCGAGAGAATGGCGTCGCTAACATTAATATATAATGGCGTTCCTGACCCTCTTGTGTCGCGGTGGCTCTTTGTTTTTATAGGTTCTTGAATAAGCATTACCTAAGTAATTTCACGGGCAGGTACAAATTACTCGGTTGGCAGATCTTTTATGCCTCTGTGAGTCGGTTCACCCGGATTAATACTAGGAATAGCTTTTGCAGGTACCTACGAGCTCTGAATAGAGTCTAAACTTGCTTGCCTGCCAAGTGAACTTGGTACACGTATTGAAATTCGAGAGATTAGCCTGGATTATTCACTCCATTTGATGAAATGCTATACCAACGAAAATGGAGTCCTAATTTGGCCATTATAAGCAGAAGTTAATAAAATTGGGTGGACTTAACGTTAGGTTTGTTCAGTTTCCGATGCTGAAACACATAGTGCAGTTAAGGAACAGATAGTGTAGTTAAGGTTTTTACTCTGTTTTGCATAAAATGCATCAGTAAAGTAGTTTAAATAATTGACTTTAATTTATCAAAGTATAGTAAATTTGTTGCAGATAGTCCACTAGTTTCTTACTAGTCAAGTTACAGTAGGTAGGTACTTTTTGCTAACAAATGGACAGCAACTTTTGCAACAGAAATGTTCTACAAACCAGCTATTTACATTGATGATTTTTTTAGGTATAAAATGAAATTTAGAATCCAAAACACATGTGTTCCAAACTTTTTTCATTATGTTAGATGTTTAATTTTTTTAACTCTATAATTTGTTGTTAATCCCAGATACGTGAAGACTGGAATACTCTTCCCCAGAATGTTTCATCCAACTTTGTGTTTGAGAATGTACGTACGTATTCGTAGCCATTTGGCCCCGGGATACCTGGTATAGGCTTGCATCAATAGCCAAATGCAATTAGTTGGAGTGCACCGTTTTTGATGTAGTGCGGTGCCGACAGAGCCCGTGTGTCGAGAGCAAAACACCCTGTATAAATATCCACTACGTTAATTGTGCACTAGGATTACCGGTTTCTGAAACCGGGTCTATTTTGGAAACCCGAATTGATTTAATTGCTTTAGCTTGTGGTACGTATGCTGTGTGTTTGCACTTTGGGCTTCATTCGATTTTGGCTCAGAGTTTTCATGTTTAATTGGTTTTCAATATGTATTAGGATATAATTTGATATATGTTCTACTTATTTTAAAATATTTTTTTACAATTATGTCACTGTACAATATTTTGAGGACGCGTAGGTTTACAACTATTCGAAAGGATGTAAATATAATTTTGGATGTTTTAGTTAAGAGTAACAAACAAAACACAATACTATACTTTTGTTATAAACGAAATTGGAAAAAAATATCAAAAAAACACAAACCTTGATATAAATTTATTTTATTACCAATATTTATCAATGTCAAGGTTTAATTTTTTAATCTTGAAAGATCTTTTAACATTGAAATGTTCAAAGACGTTGGGATCTTCTCCCAAGCCGTCATAAACTAAAGATAAAAAGCCAGCAGGTAACTGGTACGCAGTTTGCTGTTCGTCAAGTTTGATTTTAATTCAATTAATTAACAACGCCGCCTGAGGGCAGGTAGAAGGCACAGACAAAAGAAAACCCGTAGCCGTAGATTTGAGGAATTTATAAAAGTACCGGTTTATTTTTTGGACAGTACGCAAACTATATAGAGGATGCTCAGACAACAATACTGAACAACTTTCAAGGACCTAATAAATATTGCTTTCGCTATCCAAATTGACTACACACTTCGATCAGACAATAATTTGTACAGATATGTCAAATATAAGATCAGCAAGCATTAACCATCAGCAACCCTTATCAATTTGCTTTGCGTACTGACAAAAATCAACATGTATTCTTTATTATTTTCTTAATTAACAACATTAATAACAAACTAATCAAAGTACACATGCACAAAGAACATTTTTCAGCAAAACAAAAAAACAAAAAAGCAGAGAAAGCCTGATGAAGATACCAACAAAATGTTTACTGTCTCTTAACTTTCAATTTATTGTTAGAGTTTTGAGAAAATATAATATGAGATAAGAAATATCACGAAAGTAGACTCAAATCAGTGATAATTCTGTATTCTTATTTTATCATATCGGAGGAGGCACTTCTACATAACCCACTCAATTTCTGTCCAACCGGTAGGTGGGAGTAATTTTAAGTAAGGCTGAAAAGGAAAATATTTGTTCGGCTGCAATTGTCGATGAATGTTCGAGTGCTCGCGTGTTGATTTACGATTTCATTAGTTCCGTGCGTAGTGACGCGACGGACGGCAACAACGTGCTGATTGCGACGATTATGCGGATTTCTAGTGCCAATATGCAGCGGGTTTTTGTATCGAACGGGTGAGTTTGATCCAGCCATCTTGGATTGGAATGGGCTTGATCCGGCCATTTTTGTTCATACAGTTCACACAGCCAAAAATGATGCAAAACCAGGGGCTCCTTGCGGATCCCGAAGATGAAATATAACCAGTTGATTAAATTACCTAGTGCATAAATTATATATTTCATTAGTTCCGTGTGTAGTGACGAGACGGGACGCCATAACGTGCTGATTGCGACGATTATGCGGATTTCTAGTGCCAATATGCAGCGGGTTTTTGTATCGCACGGGTGAATTTGATCCAGCAATCTTGGATTGGAATGGGCTTGATCCGGCCATTTTTGTTCATACTCTGCACTTAGCTTTGAACCTACTTATACAAAAATGATGCAGACCAGGGGATTCTTGCGGATCCCTAAGATGAAATATAACCAGTTGATTACAGTACCTAGTGCATAAATTATATATTCCAATAGTTCCGCGTGTAGTGCCAATATACAGTGGATTTTTATATCGATATAACTTAGATCGAATTGGTTTTTATCCGGGCTTCTTTACTCCATGATCATGACTCCTATTAGCCTCAAAAGCACTGATATTATTATACAGCAAACTGCTTGGCCCTGGACTTTAGACGGCGATTTGTGGATCCTATTACCACATTTTACTATTAGTTTCACGAAAAGTGATAGTGACGCAACGGGGCAGTGCATATAATCACGCATTTAGGGTCGGCAGAGTCTAACAAACTTAGAGCATTCTTTAAGTTAGATTTGTAGGCATTATATTTCTGTAGTGACAGGTTGTCAGCCCATCGCCTAAATTAAAATATACCAAAACCCTTGGATCCGTAAGCTGGTTTTACAGCATGCCCGGGAGGATATGCAGCTGACACATTCTATGTTTTTTCTCTTGCTCCCAGTCCAGCATGGAAAGGTACTTATGACAATACTTATGCAGTAACTTTTTGTATCGATTTACGTAGATTCCGTAGATTGGAATGAGTTAGATTTGGCCTTCTTTAGGCTCGTATTTATAAAGCGATCTTAAGATTGAGAGCAATATGAAGTATGGATTTGACAGGTCATTTTGTACTGAAATGGCACTTCTGATACGAACTTAAACTCGCTGTCAGTTTCAAGTACTGTTTTTAAATACGGCCCTAAGTTTGAGAGACGATCAAGTTTCTCACTCACTGGTTTACAAAGCAAAACAGTGATTAAACTAGGTAATGCAATAAGCAAGCTGCTGACTTAACTCTGTCTGTATTCCGGTGGGTGATCAGCAGGCCAGGGTCACAACAGTGTAGCAGAGTCACTCAGACAACAAAAATAGTGTGGGTATAATAATGAAATAAAAATTATGTTGTTGGCCACTCCGCCAGGGGCAAAGAAATATGATACACTTATGAATGTAATGCTGTTATTATGTTGTTTGTTCTATTACCTATTTTGGATCGTTTCCAAGAAAGTAATAGGCATCCTGTTTGGTCTGGGAAACGATATGCCCCCCAAGGGTGTTCTGTTTCTTTTGAATGTTAGCGTTTTTGCGAACGCTAGTATAATGTACACAATAAATATTTTCTTTCGCTTAGAACGGCATAGGAGCGCAAAAATTGCCTAGATAAGTTTTTGTTGCTTCTTATAGATGGTGTAAGCTACACTAAGTATTTTCGCATTTTTTTTTTTCAGTGTTTTATTTTGTAGAGATTATGTAACAGTGCAGTGTCATTTCAAAAACCTAGTCCAGAAGCATTTTATTACATTGCAAGTGATTAACGATCATGTCAGTAAGTTGACTCTATAAAAGTACTTGTGACCCCATCGGAGACTAAAAAGAAATTGTCCGAGAAATAAAAAGATTTTGTGCTTCCGAGGGCACGTTCAGCCGTCGGTCCCGGTCGCTGTATTTGACAGTGGTCGTTACTCAAACCATGTCAGAGGCCTGATAGTTGTGCTACTAGGCGGTTTAAAAACTCTGACTGTTCATCGGGTCGATAGACTCGATACCCAATCGACAGAAGAAGAAGAGACTAAAAATCATAGCACACAAACAACAAATTAAAAATAATTTTATTAAATGATCAAATCTATAAATTTGTGCTCTCTGTAATCTTCCACGTACAACTGAGCATCTGAACAACAACATATTGAGTATATTCCCGTAATTGTAATCGAATGCTCATCACCCGATCGCACTCCCGTTTCGTATCGTACGTATTCATCAACGGCATTATTTGTCAGTGACGTCATCGGCAGGCGCGGGTGCGAGTGAAGCCGTCCAATTACACATTCGCAATATTTTCTATGCGTCGACGCGTGAATGCAATCAATCTCGACAAACAACATTATAGACAGGCTTTTTGTGTTGATAAAGTGGGCGGGTTTCAAGTACTCTTCCAACGCAGTAATGACTACGATCCGGTTTAATTGTGAAAATAAATTGACGATATTTATATTTGTAGTGTTCTATTTATACACTATCGTAAATCAGACGGATGCCAAAGACCGGGCGAAGAGGAGTAGTAGAAGCCGAAAAGCGCACCGCAACCCTAGACCGGCAAAACGCTAGGTATCATTAAAAGAAGTGTGTATTATAATTTTTACCTTTACTTAGGCCGGTGAGTACCTTTCACTAATGAAATTAAATATTTTTTTGCAAGCGTGAATGCAATCAATCTCGACAAACTGGCTTTTTGTGTTGATAAAGTGCGCGGGTTTCAAGTACTCCCATCGTGGTAATGACTACGATCCGCTTTAATTGTGGAAATAAATTGATGTTTTTTATATTTGTAGTGTTCTATCTTTACAATGTCGTATATCAACGGATGCCAAAGACCGCACGAAGTGGAGTAGACGAAACTGAAAAACGCACAGTAAGACTAGACCGCCAAAACGCTAGAAGAAGTGCGTATTATAATTTATAACTTTTCTTAGGCCGATGAGGCTCTCTACCTTTTACTGAACATCTCCAATCTCGACAAACAACATTATAGAAAGGCATTTTGTGTTGATAAAGTACGATCCGGTTTAATTGTGAAAATAAATTGGCGTTATTTATATTTGTAGTGTTCTATCTTTACACTATCGTATACCAAAGGAAGACCGGGCGGAGTGGAGTAGGCGAAGCTGGAATACCTACTAGGTAAACATCAGGACATTTGCGGACTGAACAAACACCTAAACACTATGAGATTAATAGATAACCCAAATTGCCCTGCGTGCGGACAGGAGGAAAGTAGTCTCCACTTCTTAGCCGAATGTCCTAGCTACTCACTGCCAAGATGGGAATACTTAGGAACTGACAAACTAGAGACAAAGGACTTAGAAAACATTTCCTTACTAGACATTCTGCACTTCTGCAGGGCCACCGGTAGATTCAAGGAGGTGAGCACCAGTGAACCCAGTGCTCCACCACTGGGAATTGGGTGAAATGGTTCCAATATCAGGAGCTGATCACCCGTCTGCGTGCAACGCAGCCCTCCCACCAAGAAGTAGAAGTAGAAGTACTAGGTAAACATAAGGCAGAAGACGACGTCTGTATATTTTTTATGAGACTGGTGATGTTCTGCAATCCGATGGGAGAATTAAGTATATCGGGTGTAAGGGACAGCGTCCCGAAAACTGGTAGTGTTTGCTTAGCCAACGAAACTGAACAACTATCACCAGATAATTCATTCAGGAGATGAAAAAAAAATTGAACTTCCCATACAACATGACCACCTCGATGAGACATTTTGTATGGAAAAGCAAATTACTATTTTTCACATCCTGAAAAAAAAAAACAGCTAAGTTCAGTTTCGTTGACTGAGCAACCTCTATCAGTTTGCGGGACACTGTCTCTTACACCCCGTATGTAACAATTATTGTATGTAGGTATTTCATTATGTGTAGGATTCAATTACGGTAAGACATACGAGAGCAGATTTCCTTTCATTCAATTCCCCAAATCCAACTAGAAACGGGCACAAGAAAACTGAATCTAACTCGCTACGAGATAAATGCACTAGATACGAGACATAAACTGCATGGGAGATAAGAATAAATCAAATGCAGTGAGAAAGTATAAAAGCTACTTCGGGGAGCCATTTCATAGCTTCCAGTAAATATACGAGTGTGAATTATACGTAACTAAAGATGTGCTTGCGATTAGTACATACATACATAAATATAATCACGCCTTTATCCAAAATGGGGTAGGCAGAGCGCAAACGATCTAAACAAAAGGTCGTTGCGCTACGTCTGACAAAAGTTTTGAGGGTTATTTAAGAGAGATTTATTGTGTTTAGTCAATGATTTATTTTGATTTAGAGTGCAAGATATTTATTATACACTATATACTCGTATGTGTATTTTTTGTACGTCTAGCAGAAAGTAATCGAAGTCTCCAAGACGCAGGCAGCTGGCATGGCGGTGTCATCATTTTCGACAGAATTTCTATAGAAATTTAAGTCGCCGCAACATCTGCAGTTTTGAAGCTGTGCTGCGCTGACATACGTTTCTTTAGAAACTGTTTTCGTCGCCGCCTTGACCCTTCCAATAAACCTTGCGGAAACGGAAATGACACGAGTATGTTCCACGATAAAACATTACATTAGAATAATTTTACAGCTACAAGCTTTTAAATGTGAACAATATATAACTTTTTGGATGTGGGTCACTCAATTACGTTTGTAAAAAAAAAGTTTTTATGTAATAGTGATAACATATTCAGTTAATCACATTTACAAAATTTTGTGATCTGTGTATTTGCAGAGCAGGCATCATCTGAATTAATTCTCACTAGATAGATTGTTCTTAAATTGTCCAGTGTGTATCTTATGTTTTGTGTAATGTAATAAGTGAATTTCCATAGTTAATTAATGAGTTATGCTGATCGATTCAATTTGTAACAATTTGTGTACAAAACTTCTTCAATATCACTAAGTTTCGTAATCACGTGACAGTTTCTACCCATTTTCCACCCCAAATACTCTTGCATACTTATTCTATTTATCTCATTCTATTTCCTTACATATAAGTGAGTCCCCTTTGGGCTGTAACGGAAATAGTTCTCAAACTTAAGGTGAGGTGGGTCGATTGAATCGAATATTCGGGTTGAGGCGCGACCCGCCACATCCCGTTTGGTATCGGAATTTGGACCTATTTGAACATTACGCAGACTATGTCGCTGTTTTCAAATAGTTTCATCAATTAGTTTTCTGTAAAACTCCAATTTAGAATTTTCAGTTATCGAAAAAGAAACGACATGTAAATATAATATACCGAGAACTAAAATACAGAATTCCGTTTTCGAATTTCCAATCGAATACCAGACAAAGATATTGTAACGTTTGGAAAAAAGAACTTTAGTCCGCGTCCCTTATCACCACAGCCTTTCTGAATAGTGCTCTGTTTTATTTTTCAAGCGCGCACACTCGCAGTAAAATGTTTTGAAAGGACCGATTTCACTTTACCTGCGCCCCCCTTGCGCCCCCCAGCCCGCATCTCAGAGCCACCGACTCCCATTGTAAAGTCAACTACAATCGTACATTATTGTTTCGACGACGAAGCACTCTTTTTATTTCGGTTTCCATGCAAAACCGTATCTTTGCACGCTTGAGCTACGGTGATGGAATTAAAACGGGCTTTTACCTGAACGTATTGTAGCTATTCATCTTCGCGGTGACTGGGAACGTTTCAGTTTAATGTAGATTATTATTTTTATGGAGCTTTTCAAATTTGAATGAAGGCAGCGGAGATATTTCTGTGAGATGTGTTTTGGGTTGAACTCTTACACTTTGTGCGAAGGGTCGTTTTACCTGCGCCCTTTGCACTTCAGTGGCTATCGTAGCGCGCAGGTAGCGGCCATGTAGCGACGTCAGGCGGCGCGCTTTCGTGTGTAGCCATCTTTGTTGCAGAGCAGAGTGGGTTCGGTATCTGTGTGTGGTTACTCTCGGAGCTAAGCCCCGCTGCAAATCATTAGCAGGATAGAGACGGCTGCGGCGGACCACACTAGCTGTTTGCATTTGTAATTAATACACTGTTTGCACTCCTGATTTACGATAGTGTCCGCTGTGCACTCCTAATGTGTTAATAGTTTAGAAAATTAGCACTAAAATCGGGGAATAGCCGAAATTTGTGCAAGTGTTTCGGGTAATTTGTGAATGCGATAGAGAAAATAACTTGCTTTCTGTTTAGGATAGTAATGATCTACTAATTCATGGAACAGTCATCAAATTGTCCAATTACTGGCTAATCAATTTCTGAAACAGATCTAAAACCAATCACAAACGCTGCTATGTATATTGTGTTTTGCGGCATGTTTGTATAGGTATGATATAGCATGCCGATTGCGAACAAAGGACTAGGTATAGGCATTGATATCGATTATCTATTACAGAGTCAGTCATTCTGGCCTGTGAGCGAGAGAAAACATAGAATGTGCCAGCTGCATTTCCTCCCGGGCATGCTGTAAATACCAGCTAAGGGATCCAAGGGTACATTGTAATTTAGGCGATGGACTGACAACCTGTCACTAAAGAAACAGACATTACAATCTAAAATAGCCCAAAATTTTTGTCAGACGCGGCGAAGGCGCCTTTTACTAGGCGTTTTATGCTCTGCCTACCCCGTAAGAGATAAAGGCGTGAGTCTATGTATTTATGTATGGCATACGAACATTTTGAAGAGGAATGAGGAATGGGTTCTACCTCTTTTGCTGGCCGTAAGCATAGCAGACTTTCCTGTGGATAAATACGACTGAACGATCCCATATGAACCACGGTAGATTAATAATCTAATACTCTTCCCACAGATTTTCGGTGATGGCGGCCAAACTCCCAGAGATCGACCAACTGCGCACGACAAGTTGTTAGTGCCCAAGTGTTTGCTCTACACACAGGTGCATTCTCTATTCCTTCAATCAATTATTCTGATGGAACAGATTGACTGACACGACCAGAGAGAAATCAGGCGCATGACCGACTATTTACTTGACCATCCGACAGCATGGATCATCTTACTTTTTGGACAATCAAGTGATCAGCCTGCAATGTCCTAACCAAACTAGAAACAACAACACAAAGTTGGGACACTGTCTTTACGTTGTAAGAAAAGTAAGATGAGCCATGCTGTCGGTATAGCATATAAATAGTTGCAGGCCAACAACAACAGTCATTGTCCCCCGCCGGGAATCGAACCTGGGACCTCGGGGTCGAGAGCCCATGGCTCAGACCGCTAGACCACGGAGGTATTTTTAATCTAGTCCGGTACAAAATAGCTTGCAGTGCTTCGTCGATGTGTGGAAATGCCAATTGCTCTGTCTTGGTCACTACGTATAAAGAGCTAGCCATCGTGAACAACGAACCTGAATAATAAAAATCAGTATTGAATGAATTATTCCATGCTGGCCTGGGAACGAGAGAAAACATAGAATGTGCCAGCTGCATTTCCTCCCGGGAATGCTGTAAAAACAAGCTAAGGGATCCAAGGGTATTGTAATTTAGGCGATGGGCTGACAACCTGTCAGTACAGCAATATACCTACAAATATATCTTAAATATAAGGGATAATGGCGTGATAATATGTATGTATGTATGTATATCTTAAATAACTCTCAAAACTTTTGTCAGACGTGGCGAAACGACCTATGCTTAGGTCGTTTACGCTCTGCCTACCCCATTAGGGATAAAGGCGTCCAAAACACATCCGATTTAGTATAAACAAGATATTTTTCCCTTCCTTCTGTCGAGTGGGTATCGAGTCTATCGACCTGATGAACCCTGGTGTCAGAGTTTTTAAACCACCTAGTAGCACAACTATCAGGCCTCTGACATGGTTTGAGTAACGACCACTATCAAAGACATCGACCGGGACCGACGGCTTTACGTGCCCTCCGAAGCACGAAATCTTTTTCTTTTTCAGACAATCCGGTGATTCAGCCTGCAATGTCCTAACCAAACTGAGGAAAAATTCACAAAGTGATAAATTTTTAAAATATCAACTTTGTATTTCCCCCCTGGGAATCGAACCCAGGACCTCAGGGGTCCATGGCACTAGCCACTAGACCACGGAGGCAGTATTTTTCCCTGGAAAGGGTAAACGAATCAATCGTACATAAAGTCACGCCTTTATCCCTAATGGGGTAGGTAGAGGGTAAACGACTTAAACATAGGTCGTTCCGCCACGTCTGATAAAGTTTTGAGGGTAATTTAAGATAGATTTGTAGGTATTTTGATGTAGTGATAGGTAGTCAGCCAATTGCCTAAATTAAAATATATTGAATCCCTCGGATCCCTTAGCTGGTTTTTACAGAACACCTGGAAGGAAATGCAGCTGGCACATTCTATGTTTTTCTCTCGCTCCCAGGCCAGCATGGAATAAAACAAAGCGCCCTAAAATCACGCCGCATAATGAAATACTGACAAAGAACGACGCGATCGCACTCAACGACTCGTGGGGGTGTGTCTTGCTCATTTTGGTTTCATGAAAAATTGTGGCCTGTCCTCCCAGCGCTCACCCCCGACGGTAAAGGTTTGAATACAATGGTGGTATAAACAAAATCTAAGTTTTATGTATCTTATTTTATCATTATAACTGCCTCCGTTGTCTTTTGGTCAGAGCCATGGGCTTACGATCCGGAGGTCCTGGGTTCCATTCCCAGGGGGGAACACAAAGTTGATGGTTGTAAATTTATAACTTTGTGTGGTTTTCCCCAGTTTGGTTAGGACATTGCAGGCTGAATCACCTGATTGTTCGAAAAGAAAAAGGATTCCGTGCTTCGGAGGGCACGTTAAGCCGTCGGTCCTGGTCACTGTCTTTGATAGTGGTCGTTACTCAAAACCACGTCACAGGCTTAATAGCTGTGCTACTAGGCGGTTTGAAACTCTGACACCAGGGTTCATCTGGTCCTTCGACTCGAGAATCCACTCGCTGAGAAGAAGATTATACTTAATATTTTATGTATTTTATTCTTTTCTTCTGAGAGCGAAAGAAAAACATAGAGCTCCCGATCATGCTGTATAAACCAGCTAAGCGATCTGAAGGTTTCAGTATATTGCAATCTGACAGCCCATCGCCTAATGTGCATATTACAGTAACCCTCGGATCCCTTAGCTAGTATGCTCGGGAGGAAATGCATCTGGCACATTCTAAGTTTTTCTCTCGCTCCCAGTCCAGTATGGGAGTTTGGATTTTACATTAGGTATCATTATCAAAACTCAAGAACTGAATGGCGCCATTCGGGAGTTCCCATATTAAGGATCTACACGTTAACCAAGCGTGTAAAAAATATTGCTAACCATACTTTAGGGTGTAATTTTCCCCATGAACTGAACAACATAGGTCCAAATATGAAAAATATGGCCCTTCCATACAAAATCTCTCGAGTCGCTGATATCATTTGGTATGGGTGGGGCAATACTTTCACTTTTCAACTTATGTTTGTTGGGAACAGAACAGAACAGAACCGGGATTCGATTCTGTTCCGGGATTTGATATTGTAATTTAGGCGATGGGCTGACAACCTGTCACTAGAGCAATATCCAGTTCTATCTTAAACAACCCTCAAAACTTGTCAGACGTGGCGGAACGACCTTTGTTTGGGTTGTTCACGCTCTGCCTACCCCATTAGGGATACAGGCATGATAGTATATATGTATGGAACAGTAATCCAGTTTCATAGTTTCACACTTTAAAGTTTGGTCAGCATTTATTTTTACTATCTGTATATTTTTACTCCATGCTTCGATGTATCAAATGTAGCTGATCTTTACTATTCCAGTGTGGTCTCAGCTTAGCTGTCTCATGATCAGAGGGCGAGATGTCACTTCTGGAATTTGCATGTTCAGCTTGGTTGCGACGTTCGGAGATGAATGGTCACGTTGCGTGGATCGACGAATACGTTTACCATGGGTTTACCTATACAGGGTACTGCGGTCCTTTAAACCACATGTTCTACTGATGCTACCAACCAACTTTACTAAAACATATTTCTTTTAGATCGAAAATAATAATAATCACCTTTTTCATACAAAGATGCACTCCTCATTTGAAATTTTGTATGGACAAGGCAAAATTACTAGGAATTAATATTGTGTTTTGCGGAAGTTGTCTGGTATCATCAGTAGAACATGGTGGTTTAAAGAAACGCAGTACTTTCTTTACACCCTGTATAGAAAAAGACTGAGAGAGCTGAGCAACATGTTCTGAGTACAAAAAATATGGATTGGAAGAGAAAATATATCAATTATCACCTATGGAGATACTGTAGCTAAGCAGGACGGCTCATGGCATTCAGAAGAGTCTTTCTAAGGGCTGAATTTATAATCAACGCTTATGAGTGACAGCGAGTTTGAGTTAGTATCATAAATATCATTTCAGTACAAACTAGCTGTCCATACTTAATATTGCTCTCAAGTTTGAGATCCCTATATAATTACGTGCCTAAGAAAAAGTCACTGCGACCACTATACTACTAAACTACTACTGGTTTGAAGCTGCGCTGCGCTAACGTAGATTTCTATAGCAAATGTGTTCGCCTATGTCGGCCTCGACTCTTCCTGTATGCCATGCACCTTTAATGAGTAATCATAATTGTGTCCTCTTAGCTTAGCTTCGGTGACTAAGGCTCGTATTTATAAAGTGAACTGCCCCCGTGGTCTAGTGGCTAGTGCCATGGACTCCCGATCCGGAAGTCCTGGGTTCGATTCCAAGGGGGGAAACACAAAGTTGATATTTGAAAATTTATCACTTTGTGAATTTTTCCCCAGTTTGGTTAGGACATTGCAGGCTGAATCACCTTTGTCAGAAAATAAAAAAAGATTTCGTACTTCGGAGGGCACGTTAAGCCGTCGGTCGCGGTCGCGGTCGCTGTCTTTGATAGTGGTCGTTACTCAAACCATGTCAGTGGCCTGATAGTTGTGCTTCTAGGCGGTTTAAAAACTCGATAGACTCGATACCCACTCGACAGAAGAAGAAGAAGTGAACTTAAGATTGAAAGCATTATTAAGTATGTATTTGACAGGCCGTATTGAACTGAAACGACATTTCTGGTACAAGCTCCAACTATCTGCCAGTCTCAAGATTGAGACCAATATTAAGTATGGATTTGACATGCCATTTTGTACTGAAATTACATTTTTGATACGAACTCAAACTCGCTCTCACTCTCAAGTGCCGATTGTAAATACGGGCCTTATAATTCTAGGACATGGCTGTCTGGAATCTACATGTTTGGCTTGGCGATGACATTTCGAGCTGAATGGAGCGATGAGTACGGTAACCATTTGCTACGTTTTGCAGCTTGCCGTAGAATAGGAAGCAAAGCTATTTGCGTCTGGCTTGGCTCACTCATGATCTGAAAGCAATATGCATATCGGTCCAGGAATTTGCAAGTTTAACTTGGTGATGTTTCAAGATTCAATGCGCCGCTACTGTCATTGAATTTGTTATAATAATATGTATCCTTCTAGCGGACATGGAAGAGAACGATCTCACACCAGCGGATACCGGGCAAAAGATTAGAAAAAGCCGGGAAACGGTAGGCAGAAAAGGGAAACATATGAATCTAACTAATATTAGAAAAAAAAAATTACTTGGCAATTTAAGAAATTAATTTATCACTAGCTTTTCCCCGTGATTTCGTCGGCGAAGTTTTTTTTTCTCCTTCGTCCCGTGATTATCTGTATTATCTTGAGGGTCGGTGGCGGTAAAAGAAGGGTCAAACCCCTTCTCCCATCATCATTCCTCACGTACCCACCACCACCATACGTTCCTCCTATCCTACCCGTCACACGCGTCCCTAAACCTCCTTCCTATTCCTTTTCCTCCCGTCCATCCTGAAATTTGTGTCGCTCCAGTGCACGTGTATAAAAGTTTAACAGATTATTAATACACAACACACATTATGAATTAATGTGCTGTCAACATTTTAAAAACATAGCGTGATGTACTTCAAAGCACTTTTAATTCTGGCTGCCTGCCCCCCCAAGGAAAAAAGCGTGATGAAATGTATTCTAAGTTAGTCCAGGTAACACAGAATTAAATAAAAAAGGTAGGTACCTTCATAATCGGTTCAAACACTCATTATGTTGTTGCCTACCCCCTACGTTAGGTAGCGGTATGATATCGTAAATCGAGGTAACACTGAGTGAACTGAAAAAAGTCCTATCAAAATCGGTTAAAATACAAACTCAATTTAGATCCCTGCCTACCCCCTAAGTACGGTGGTGTGATTATTTATATCTTGGTTTGTGTTTTCTTCCATGCTGGACTGGGAGCGAGAGAAAAAACATGGAATGTGCCAGCTGGATTACCTCCCGGGCATGCTGTAAAAATCAGGTAAGGGATCCGAGGGTTTCAGTATATCATTGCAATTTAGGCGATGGGATGACAAAAATAGAGCCCAATGGTGTAGTGGATAGGGCCGCTGCCTCCTGAGCGGGAGGTCGTGGTTCGAACCCCACCACGTACCAATGTGTTTTTCGGTTTTCGATTTTCATATGTACGTTTATTCGGCGCTTTTTCCGGGCTTCGGAAGGCACGTTAAGCCGTTGGTCACGGTTAATATCGTTTAACACCTTAGATATTAGTCGATAAGCCATATCAGAGGCCAGTGCTAAGCATTGGCGGCTTGAAAACTCTGACCTAATCTAGGATTTGGTCTGGTTTCCCTTCTGGGTTGCGGAGGTCAGATGGCAGACGCTCTGTGTAAAAACCAGTACCCTCGTTCAATCACCTAGATTAGGTAGCCAACCCCGAGAAATACGGGATAAGGTTAGGAAGATGATGAAGCGATGGGCTGACAACCTGTCACTACAGCAATATACCTACTAATCTGTTTTAAACAACCCTCAAAACTTTGTCAGACGTGGCGGAACGACCTTTGTTAAGGTCCTTTATGCTCTGCCTACCCCATTAGGGATAAAGGCGTGACTGTATGTATGTGTTTTGGTAGCAGTCAGTTGAATAAAAAAAACCCATTGAAATCGGTTAAAAATACTAACTAAATTCAGTTTCCTGCCTACTGCCTACCCTCTAAGCACAGGGGCGTGATTATTTGTATCATTAGATTTTGTCTGTAACACTTATTTCTAAGAAAGACCTAACAAAAAGGATTAAAAAACAACCAACTAAATTCAGTTCCCTGCCTACTACCTACCCTGTAAGTACGGTGGCGTGATTATATATAGTCTATGTCCGTCTCCAGGTTACCATCTATTACCATACAAATTTCATCACAATCCGCTCAGCTGTTTAGGCGTGAAATAAATCACTAACTAAATTCAGTTCCCTTCCTACTACCTAACCCCTAAGTACGGTGGCGTGATACTATATATCTTATGTCCGCTGCCAAGTTAAATCCATAAAAAAAAATATAAAAATACGTTCAGCCGTTTAGGCGTGAAAGAGCAACAAACAAACAGACAGACAGACAGAGTTATTTTCGCATTTATAATATTAACTAGCGACCCGCCCCGGTTTCGCACGGAAATTATCAGTGTTTCTCTACTATATTATGCATGTATTATACATACCAGGCCACTCAGAAAGTATTGCGATAAATAGTTTTTATATATGGCAGACTGGCCGGTTAGAATCTTTTTTGAAAATATGTTTACTTGTAAGTACAAATATGTGTGTTCCATTTTCAAAATTTCCCTCCACATTTTTTGCGAGCCAATTCAAAGTATCGTGTCTTACTGAAAAATGGATCTGCGCCGAGAACATTTTAGAGCTATGATTTTTTACGATTTCAAGTGTCGTCTGATACCGGATGAATCGTTCGATAGACTTCAAATGGCATTTATGGATGAAAGCCCCTCCAAAGCAACCGTATATCGGTGGTATAACGAATTTAGGCGCGGTCGACCAACCTTGGGGGATGAAGAAAGAAGCGGTCGCCCTTTGACGGCTATTACGGAAGAAAACGTGCAGGCAGTGAAAAATTTAATCCAAGATAATAGGCGAATTACATATCAGGAGATTCAGCACATATTAAAGATTGGATCGGGAAGCGTTCACGAGATTCTACAAGGGCATCTTCGCGTGAGGAGAATAGTATCGCGCTGGGTACCGCACTACCTCACCGACGCTCAGAAGCAGGCCCGGGTGGAATGGTGTCGTGATATGCTGAACAAATTTGAAGCAGGCTCGTCTCGGCGTGTTTACGACATCGTAACAGGTGATGAGTCCTGGATTTATCAATACGATCCAGAAACCAAGCGCCAGTCGACAGTTTGGGTGTTTCAAAATGAACCAACGCCTACCAAAGTGAAGCGATCTCGAAGCGGGGGGAAGATTTTGATCGCCAGCTTTTTTAATTTGACTGGCCACTTGGCCTCAATTCCCTTACGAGATCAAAGAAGCATTAACGCCGAATGGTATACTACCAAATGTTTACCAGAAGTTTTTTCTGTTGTGAGCAACAAACGACCAAACACAGGGCTCCGCGGACTACTGCTCCACCACGACAATTCGCCTGCACACACCGCGCTCAAAACGAGGGACTTCCTGGACAGCACACCAGTCAAACTCCTGGGTCACCCTCCTTACAGCCCTGATCTAGCACCGTGTGACTTCTTTTTATTTCCAAAAATAAAAAATCAGTTCAAGGGGATACAATTTTCGTCGCCGGAAGATGCGCTGGCTGCGTTCGAGCAGGCTGTAAACGAGGTGTCTACGGCGGACTGGAAAAAGTGTTTTGAAAACTGGTTCAGACGCATGAATCTTTGTATAGAGGCTGGTGGAGAGTATTTTGAAAAGATTTAATAAAAATATATGTACCTGTAGAATAATTTTTTTTAGTGTCGCAAAACTTTCTGAGTGTCCCACGTATAAACCTTCCTCCTGAATCACTCTACCCATTAAAAGAAACCGCAATAAAATCCGTTTCGTAGTTTTAAAGATTTATGCATACATAGGAATATAGGGACAGAGAAAGCGACTTTGTTTTATACTATGTAGTGATAGTATGGATGTGGGTCTGGTTATACGTATTTAAAAAAGCTCCGCAACGAAACTTCGGGCACATATAACGGCATGCCAGCTAGCTCCCAGCCCCCACATTATTACTAAAAATTAAAACACTTAGCATTTAAAATAACTCTACTGTAACTAAGCTCTCACTAAATAAAATTTAAGATTCCATTACATTATGTCAGCGATTTAATACGGCAAGTCTCGCGTTCCTTAAAAGCAATAAAAATCTGAAAGTAACTTCTGCGTGGAAAGTTTCGCTTTGCTTCCAGCTTACGCGGGTCGAGTTGAGTGGAAGGGAACGCGAGAACGCTGCCTACTGCCTACACGCTACAAGGAATAGGCGTGCGCTGAATGCATAATAAAGCGGGAGATTAAAAACTACAGAACCCTGTCAATAGCAGCTGCGTTACACTTGACAGAGTTAGATGAGACTCATCTTCGCTGTTTTTTGCAGCGCAGTCTTTTTTGTCTACGTGTTCTTTTTATTCGGTCGGTTAGTCACTTTAAATCTGTTTAATGATAAACCATCCGTGAAATTGAATAACTTTAATTCAAAGACTAAAATGCTCTTGATTACTATTTTCTGATACTTAAAGGTCTTTACAGTAATAAAATTAAACTTCGTCTATTTGTAGCACAAAATCTTCGCTACGATCTTAGTTATATATTAGTTTTAGTGGAGCCATTAACGAGTTGACAAGGTTGAAACTAGGAGTGCCTTGGTTGTAAAGTTACAAAGACTGTTCAACGCGAGTTTGAATATAGTATCAGAACTAGGAGAGAAATTGAAATTGACCGGGCGACTCTAGGAGAAAATTTATCGCAAGGTTCTGTAGAACCAACACACCGTCTGAGACATCTGATCACATGAATTTTTAAGCTCCGGTCGCCAAAAAGTAGAGCGGAGAGTCACAAATAGTCAGTCTAAAACCATTATTGTAAGTGCATGCTTTCGATCGTGAACTTAGTGAACAAAAGATTATTTTTATTCCACCGAGCGACAACACGGACTCTATTGTATTTTTAAGTATTTATGTGTAGGTACGCAGTGTTTTTTTTCAATATACCTATGCAATATGCATACATACATATAATCACGCCTTTTTCCCTAATGGGGTAGGCGGAGCGTAAACGACCTAAAAAAAGGTCGTTCCGCCACGTTTGACAAAGTTTTGAGTGTTTTGATATGTAGGTATATTGCTGTAGTGACAGGTTGTCAGCACATCGTCTAAATTAAAATATACTGAAACCCTCGGATCGGATGCATTGTATTGTATTGTAAATGCAGCTGGCACATTCTATGTTTTTCCCTCGCTCCCAGTCCAGCATGGTAGATATATAAAATATACTATGACTGTTATCTGATTGTTGTTTAGTTTTTCTTTTTTACCATCGAAATAGTTTTTCAGAATATTTATTTAGAACACTTTTTTGTGTGCACGTTATGGCTGTATCTGTGATTGGACCCGTATATTGAATAGTCTGTTTTGAAATTTATAGTTCAATTGTACCATTTCGAGTGTACCTGCGTCGAGCAATGAAACAAAGTGTCTTTATTTACGAGATGGCAATATAATAAGCATTTTTCAGATGGCGCGTCTCAGGTGCTGGCCCGTATTTGAATATTGGAACGAGTGTGATCAGAATCGAGATGCAGTTTTATTGTCACTGTGTCCGGAAGATGCTATGAAATTTTACTGCCTTCTGGAAATTGCCATGGCATTCGCTGGTATTCGCCGCCGTTACGTGCAGCCTCTTGCAATATCAAATTGGCTAGAACACCAATGTCATGCTCAGGCCGTCTTATTGAATGCAACTATGATTGGCCCGGTACTTCGGTTTGTAAAATTGAAATGTGTTTAAGTAATCATTTAATGTTTTACTGTCAAAGAAAAATATGTTGTCCAAAATCTTTCTTCCATGTTTGACTGGGACCGAGAGAAAAACATAGAATGTGCCAGCTGCATTTCCTCCCGGGCATGCTGTAAAAATCAGCTAAGGGATTCGAAAGTTTCAGTATATTGTAATTTATATATATTATATATAATTTAAATAAACTTGAAACTTTATCAGACGTGGCGGAACAACCTTTATTTAGGTAGTTTACGTTCTGCCTACTCCATTAGGATAAAGGCGTGATTATGTGTATGTATGTATGTAAATCTTTGACAGAATGTTCAGAGGGTTTGAACAATGTTGTTTAGATTAAACAAATTGTTCAACCACGCCTAAACACTTCACCCCATATGCCGTATGCCGTCGCAGACGCCTGTCACTTCCTTCCAATAAATTAACTCAACTCCTCGCCTATTATAAATCCAGCAGTATGGGAGTATCGGCAGCTCGTTGAACGTTCAGCTCAACCCGTCTCCCGTCTCCGAAGGAAATGAGCCCCTGTATCTTAGGATTCACACGCGAATGAGCCACCGTGCAGATTGTTACGAAATGTGGCGTCACTAATGTACCTAATGTCGTATGAAAGGGGCCGTAGCTTTATCTGAATCGCGACGTTTGGTGTGCCGTGACCCAGTCGTAAATTAATGATAATAATGTTATTTATAAGCCTCGGGAAGCCTCTTGGGGTTCAATCTTGTGGTTTGAATAACGGTTCATTATAATCGATACAGTATTACTTACATAACGTCAAGCCTCTTTTCTGGAGGGGTAGCCAGAGACCACATCCCTCCACTTGCTACGGTCCTTGCAAACTTCTTTCGCTTCATCTACGTTCATCAATCTTTTCATACACGCTCGTCGGTTTAGGGTACTCCTGACCTGACCTTACTCTAGAACGTCCTTGATTTGGTCGCGGTACGTTCGGCGAGGTCTTCCCCTTCAAACGTTCCCGCATTACAATACTATGACGTCAAATATATACGATATTATGTATTATCCTATATATACTTCGGAGTCAAGATAATCTCAAATGGAGATCAGTTAATACAGAAAAAAAATCCATTAGCAATTTTCTTACATGCACATAAGCACAAATTTATTATAGGCAAAAATATTTTATTTATTAACGATTGCCGTCTCTACTTACTAAACTATAAACGATGGAGTCGAACTCAAATGATATATCTTTAGAACTGACTACTAGAATAGGTACGTATATAACTCATGGGTATCTATCTATAACTATACGTGAAGGGTGAGTGCATATCCGTGCATCAATTATAGTAAGGTCCCCGGACGTAGGGTGCCATACATCAATCAGGCTGACGCGGGCTGGCAATCAAATAAAATTCAACTTAACAGCGTTTATTCCAAGATACTAGTGCCACTTTGTGAAAACAAAATGACTCGTTAATTATGCATCTACTTGTCAAAATCATAAACTGAAACAAAAAGTTGACAAAAAATAGCCGTATCGACATAGATCCATCGATTTCTTATTTCTAAAGATATATGAGCTAGAATAAATCTAGCTATGAAATGCAGTTTAAGACGTGTTTTATAGCGTGTTTTTTGTTATGTTTATTTTGCTTTTGTTTATTTGGTATATAGGATTGTATTTGTAAAGCTATCTCAAGATTGAGAGTAATATTAAGTATGGATTTGACAAGCCATTTTGTACGAACTCAATCAGGTTGTCAATCTCAAGTGCGGATTATAAATACGGCCCTAAGTATTATGTGACTTAAATAATGAATTTATTTACTTATATTTCAACAAACCTTTGACTAGGTCGTTTACGCTTTATCCTATCAGGGATAAAGGCGTGATTATATGTATGTATTTAATTTTACCTAACTTGAGATAACATAAGTAGGATAAAATGCGTAATTGGCCAGTCTTTATTTTTACAAAGAGGCGCTGCTATCATGGTATAGACCCACTTAAAACGAGAACCGTCTCTTTATTGCCTGCCTATTGGAGCTTTCATTATTGAACAATATGTTGTTCTGTCCATGTTAATAATAAGTTCCATATTTAAAAAGTGATAAAGCAAAAGTAGAAAACGATGTTGGACTGACTCGCTAAAAACAGAATGTACCAGCTGTCCGTTAACAAAAACAAAAAAATTACCAAAAACATACCTCAATATAAGATAGAATAGATATAAAATTTAGTTTTAATCATTACCTCGAACCGACAATTCGTTTGGGGTAGTTAAATTTTTTATTCATTTTCTGAAATATTTTCCTGGTGAAAGTTGTTCAGTTTTGTTGGCTGAGCAACCCCTATCAGTTAGCAGGAATCTAAGCTATACCTTTCACCCCGTATGCAATGTCATATTATTATAGAGGTGACCATACCATCGATTTGAGTTATTGCTAATTAATTCGCTTGCGGTGACGTAGAGGGCTTCCACCATTTAGCTTGATGGCTGATGTGGTGTAAGTACAATAGCGGTCATTACATACATACATAGATATAATCACGCCTTTATCCCTAGTGGGGAAGGCAGAGCGTAAACGACCCGAACAAAGGTCGTTTTGCCACGTCTGACAAGTTTTGAGGTATTAAATATAGATTTGTAGGTATATTGCTGTAGTGACATGTTGTCAGCCTATCGCCTAATTTGAATATACAAAAACCCTCGGATCCCTGAGCTGGTTTTTGTAGTTAATGCAGCTGGCGTATTCAATCATTACGAGGATGCAAATATTACCTGGGATAGGTGTGTTATTTTTCATGACATAGAAATAATCATGATGAAGTTTCTTCCATGCTGGAATGGGAGCGAAAAAAAAACATAGAATATGCCAGCTGCATCATCTCCCGGGCATGCTGTAAAAATCAGTTGAGCAATCCGAGGATTTAGTATATTGCAATTTAGGCGATGGGCTAGACCTGTCACTACAGCAAATTAAAAATTAAATTACCATCAAAACTTTGTTATTCGTGACGGAACGAGGTTTAGGTCGTTTGAGCTCTTCCTACCCCATTAAGGATAAAGGCGTGATTAATGTATGAAAATAATCATGTCATAAAACATCATATATTTTTATAAATAGTCAATGACAAAAGATATCCACGACAATCCAAGATATCCAAGATATTATGACATGTGCATAAAATGAAATTACACTTATATTTATGTCATCTGTGACATAAAATTTCACCGATATATTATTTTCCCTTTTGTGTACTGATTTGAAAAATGATTTTGATATCCGGAAGATACTTAATAAGCTACATTTTCTTAGAAGTGTTAATTTTAAGTATCTTATTTCCACGTAACACTCAGCAAGTGGACAAAGAAGAAACATAAAAAACGAGAAAGTGCTATTTATTGATGGATTCTTATATTCCAGAGAATCGATAAAATAAAAAGGCTTACTCCAATATACGATAAAAAAATAACTGATGTTTGCACGACCCTACCCGCTTTTACACAATTCAGAAGAAAAGTGGTTTATTGTGTTCTTAAAATAAAGTTATTCAGTTTACTTGAGCGTATTGTGTTCGCTATTGTGAGTGTTGGAGCCCCTGGAGCCCCTGGAGCCTCAGGTGCCCCGGGTTCCCAGGTGCCCACGCCGCGATACCCTCACTTACCTCAATAACCCTATGAATGTCAATAACATGTTACGTATACAGGGTGTAATCGCGTAAGTGATAATACTTTCATCCATGCTGGACTTGGAGCGAGAGAAATACATAGAATGTGCCAGCTGCATTTCCTCCCGGGCATGCTGTAAAACCAGCTAAGGGATCCGAGGGTTTCTGTATATTGCAGTTTATGTGATAATCTGACAATCTGTCACTACATCAATATACCTACAAATCTATCTTAAATAACCCTCAACACTTTGGCAGACGTGGCAAAACGACCTTTTTTAGGTCTTTTATGCTCTGCCTACCCCATTAGGGATAAAGGCGTGATTAATGTAAAAAAACTTCAAGAATGTCCTCATATTGTTATCAAAATACTTTGAGATCGAGAGTCCAAGGCTCAGGTTATCAGACGACTAGAGCACAGTATACGGGACGAAAGTGAACAACTATCAATAGGATATGTTTTCAAAAAGTAAAAAAAAAATGATTTTTCATAGAAATTTTCTGATTGAGGTGGTTTTTTGCATAGGAAGGTAAATTATATTCTTTTCGTTTCCTTAAAGAATTCCCTGGTGATACATTTTCAGTTTCTCGTTGACTGAGCAAACATTTTGCGGGACGCTGTCCTTTATACCTAGTATTTTTGTAGGTATATCCTTGTAACTAAGAAATTTGTACAAGAAAAAGAAATCCATATGTTTCAGCGGATTTAATTGTTGTTTTCGGTGAATTAAATTTGAAAAAAGAATAAACCGTTGTTTGGAACAGACGTAGCGATTTGCTACGGCGTAGCAGACGTAGCAACTTAAGTCACGATCACGACTCATAATGTTTTTTTAAGGTGACTATAAAAGTTATGTAAAAAATCATAACTCACTAAAAACATAGTAAATATAAATTCCTGTCTAACAGACTCAAGTAATAGTTATAAATATAGTTTAGAACTTTATAAATGAGCGATTACTAGTTCGTTGTAGTAATAGATACAAAAATTGCGAATATCGGCCACCAACGGCAATTTTTTTTCATGTTGATACAACAAACTAAAAATCGGTAATTTATAAGGTTCTAAATTATCTTAATTATTATGAGATCTCAGGGAGGAGGAAGTGGCTGAAAAACAGCGCTGACGTGACCTAGGTCTCGTCAGCACAAGCTGAGACATTTCCTTTTGCCTTTCTTTATTATGTTTTGATATTGTGGGGCACAGGGACTGTAGACGTTTTGGGGTTCTTGCGGGTGGCGTGAAATAAAAGACTCAGTTGGCGCTCTTACAGTAGCTTAGAGCTTCAGGCAGACAGCTTGGGGCAGAGTTTTCGACATACGTTTACTCTCTGGATGCGAAATGTGAACTGACTATATGGCGCGAGACGCCCTACTTTTATGCTCGCGTAGGTGACCCTCTCCCCTCACCCCTGCCTTCGTCCCGAAACACCCAAGTATCTTTATTTGTCATTTAACACATAGTTTCATATAAGTTACATACATGATACATGTTCCTAGTACTAAGTAAAAACACAAGGTGAAACATACTTTAATTAGGTACGTACTTAAATAACATAACAAGTCATTATCTTAACCTAATCACGCATATAATTTACACTTGTAGACTCCCGTCGTGCACAGATATAATAATTTAAATTGTAAAAGGCAATAAACACATTTTATTATTATTATTATTTATTTCTACTTTTATTATTATTATTTGAGTCCGTTGGATCGGTTTTTTGCTTTACTGCGTTTTAAGTGAGTTATGTTTTTTTTACTGATGGGGGACGCTTAGAACACATCGCCACCTTAATCGGCAGATTTTTGTTTTACTTTAAAATTAATATTGATATTTTTATTTGCTACATATTTGGTTACAAAATAAAGGTACACAATCGTCTAATAAGCAAGTGAGGAAATAGTTACTTCATGGTTCGAAGGCACATTAAGCCGTCATTGTCGTTTGATATATATGATAGTGGTCGTTACACAATCATAAATCTGTGCTGTAATAAAGGATTAAAGAGGTTTCCCTCCAGGATTCAATGAATAATGAGCCGATAACTCCTACGTGAAGTCTTCTTCTATGCGAGTGGATTCTCAAGTCGAAAGACCCGATGTCGTTTTCAAATTGCCTAGTAGCACAGCTATTAGGCCTCTGACATGGGTTGAGTAACGACCACTATCAAAGACAGCGACCGGGACCGACGGTTTAACGTGCCCTTCGTAGCACAGAATCATTTGTCTTATCGGACAGTCAGGTGATTCAGCCTGAAATATCCTAATCAAACTGGGTAAAACCTCACAAAGTGATAAATTAATAAATATTAACTTTGTGTTCCCCCTGGGAATCGAATCTCCGGATCGTAAGCTCGGCTCTGACCACTAGACTACGGAGGCAGTTACATGAAGTGATGTTAACTTTAACATCCCTTAAACTGTACTCAGAACCCTTATGACATGGGACAAGTATGATTTTTCATACATACAATCACGCCTTTATCCCTAATAAAGTTTCGAGGGTTATTTTAGACAGATTTGTAGGGATATTGCTGTAGTTACAGGTTGTCAGCCCATCGCCTAAATTATAATTTACTGAAACCGTCGAATCCCTTACCTGGTTTTTACAGCGTATCCGGGAGGAAATGCAGCTGGCTTATTCTATGTTTTTCTCTCGCTTTCAGGTCAGCATGTATGATTTTAATGCGTTAATAATACAAAGTTACGTTTGGTTTCCCGAATCACGGTGCGCTTTAATCAGAGATCAATTAGGTATCTGATCCAACTTTAAAAGCATTATAATTAACCGATACCACGGTTGATGGACCACGGCTGCATTTTCAGTAATTGACTTGCACATGGTTCCTGTAAAGTTAAACGTCGTTTGTGAGATAAACTACAAACATGAATGGAATTAATTACATATATCCCCAATGCGGTAGGCAGAGCGTAAACGACCCAAACAAAAGGTCACTGCGCCACCTCTGACAAAGTTTTGAGATAGATTTAGGTATATTGCTGTAGTAACTGATTCGCCCATCGCCTAAATTACAATAAACTGAAACCCTCAGATCTCTTTTCTAGTTTTTACAGCATGCGTAGGAGGAAATGAAGCTGGCACATTCTTTATTTTTCTTTAACTCCCAGTACAGTATGGAAGAATTTAAATAATTAATTTCAGGTTCATAACATGCGTTGCTCAAATCCATTTCGCAATTTAAAGCTTTTACCGTCGGAAGTATATTAAACGGGCTCTCCTTTGTGGTTTCGAACCCCGCCCTCCCCCGCCGCGCTGCATCCGTGTGTCACGGCAGCGGCCGCTCTCATAGCGCAACTTGAAAAAATCCATGCACTTAGCGCTGAAATAAGCGGGGCTTTCGACCGCATTCACTTTTAGCGATGTAGTTTCTCTCCTTTCACGCCCTCCACACCCATTCTCCGGCCAGCGGCAGTGGAGGCCCTCGACTCCTGCAGTCGCTTTAGCGTTCGTGACACAAAGCAATATGTGAGTTTACTTCACTGTAACGGGTCTTGTTTGAGTTGCGATTTAATGCCTCCTTAAACTGAGATGGTTTACGGGTTAACCGGCTGAGAAAGATAAAAGTCTGCTTGTTTAGTTTTTCGGTCTGCAACGATTCAATATGCATTGTTCATATTCTGAACATACATACATATAATCACGCCTTTATCCCTAATGGGCTAGGCAGAGCGTAAACGACCTAAACAAAGGTCCTTCCGCCACGTCTGACAAAGTTTTGAGGGTTATTTAAGATAGATTTGTAGGCATATTGCTGAAGTGACAGGTTGTCGTTGTCACCTAAATTACAGTATACTGAAACCCTTGGATCCCTTACCAGGCTTTTACAGCATGTCTGGGAGGAAAAGCAGCTGGCACATTCTATGTTTTTCTCTCACTCCCAGGCCAGCATAAAAGTAATTTATGTTGTATATTCTGAACACAAATCTTAATTTATTTCATATGTTGGCTCCAGTTGAGATGTACCCGCTAGTGATCCATCCCGGGCGGTCTTGCACTTTGATAGAGTCCTATAAAATTTACACACAAGCCGTGGGCTATGCGAGGAACGGTGGGCTTGCAATCAACCTTAATAACCAACTTACATCAGCTCTGTCTAGACTAGCCTCTCAAGATACTCTCTAAAAATACAAAAAAAAAGCAGTAAACCAAATAAAAAAAGTTATTTTTAAAACAGCCTTTTGTCTAAAAATAATCAGTTCAAACCTGCTTCAATAAGAGTACATCCATTTCTAGGTGGCTATATTTCTACTCAGTGTTCAATAAACAATTTGATGCGAAAAGCGGTGAGATTACTTGCTAATCTGTACTCGCCTATGAAACAAGCATCAGCTCAGCCGCAACTTGTCCAATTTACATGACGAAGGTGGCGATATCGCAAAAGAAAGTTCCCGACAACTTTTATCAGATCCGCCCACTGCGGCTGATGAGTTTGGCACAAAACTTTATTTACTCGAGCGATGAGTGTATGCAGTGGAGACGGAATTCGGAAGCTCATTCGGTTGAGATAAATGGAGGTTTGGAGGTAGGTACGCTTGGGAAATTGTTTTCACGCTGGTGTGGTGGTGTGTAAAAATCAAACGATTTTTAAGGAATTTGGACTGGTTTTGTGATTTTGTAAAACTGTTTTCTATAGCGTAGTTTCTTGATAATGTATTTGGGAAACTCACAGACATATTAACTTTCAAATATTTTCTTGGTATGACTCATCCTTTTTATTTTTGTAGAGCATAAATATTCCACCTTATTTAAGAATTTGAACATGTTGATTTGATTTAAAACAATCCACCTCCATATAAGCGAACACGGCCGCACCCGTCCCGGGAACTGGTTCTAGAGGGACTAGGATTAGGCAGTGCCTATAGCTGAGCGTATTACACGAAGAGATTTAAACTGAATTAACCGTTCGATCGGAAAATTGGAATGCCACCCAGATAATTACCTGACACTCACAGAAAAGGAAGTCGCTTAGGAAGGAAGAGAGATTCAAATAAGCGTGCACGGAGGACCAAGGAAGGCGGGCCATGTGGCTAGGCCTCGGCCTTGATCGCGGCAAAAATAGCTGATACGACGTTATCTTTGGGGGCGATCAAGTGAAACCGGATACCACCAGATTGAATTCGGGTTCACTACGAGTGTTTGTGATTGAATTCGAATGATACGGCCTTATTACAGAAAAGCGTGTTTGTTACAAAACGGTTTAATTATAGAAGTAAAAATATCCGGAAGAATTAACTATTAAATAATTTATGATTTATATAAATTAGTTTCCAGAACCAAATAAAGGAATCGAATAATTAAAGCAATAAAATTCAATGATTCTATGTGCAATACTCATCTATAAACATCTTGTGACATTACACACCTACTTACAAAACTTCGCATACTCGTATCTACAAACAATCCCTTTGTTACCTTTCAATATTAGCATTTCAAATGTACCTCTACCCACTGAATTCAGATCAAAAACATTGCTTGAGTACCGCGACCCTCCGTCAATTGAACCTTTGAATTTAACCATAAGGTTTGGATCATTTTGAGAAGGTTCAGTTTAAAACAATATCGGAAGGTACAGTTCGTCAAGGTTTTAAATGAGCGGGCGAGGGCGCTGCATGTTGAGGGAACTGAATGTTTTTAGCGGCTTTGTTCTTAACTACCTTCGTGGTCTAATGGTCTGAGCCATGGGCTAGCGATCCGAAGGTCATGGGTTCGATTCCCAGGGGGGCAGCACAAAATTGATATATGTCAATTTACCACTTTGCGAGATTTTCCCCAGTTTGGTAAGGCCATTGCAGGCTAAATCATTTGACTGTCCGAAAAGAAAATGGTTTTCGTGATTCGGCGGGTATGTTAAGCCGTCGATCCCGTGGTCGTTACTGAAACCATGTCAAAGGCCTATAGCTATGTTACAAGGCTATTTAAAAACTCCAACACCATCGGGACATTGTTTGACTCGAAATCCACTCGCTTAGAAGACGAAGCAGTTTTGTTGGAAGCGTTAGTTCCTTTTCTCCCTATGTTCATATAAAGCTGTGACGTATGTAGATCGGAAGCCGCCGCCGGCGAGGAGCGGACATCCTTCTAATCATGGGGTCCTGGTACCTAACTACCTTAATTTGTTCGTGTGTGTGATACCTAACTAAAGTGCGCGATGTCAAACAACAAAGTTTGTTTTGATTGTTCGAAATTTAAGATGGGGTAGCGAGAACAACTTTTGTTATTGAAAGGGATGCAGTAATTATGTTTCTGTTTTGAGAAACATTTTTGTGGCATAGAAAAATCTTTTTTTTTAAGAACTTGTATGGTCTTTCCCTTGTGATATAAAACTTAAAAAGAGAAATCGGATTCGGTAGGGATTGAAAAAATTACGATGGGATAATGGAAAATGAAAATAATTATATGGAATGATGGGATATGGAATGGGTGAGCTTCATGCCATTAGCCTAGTGAATAATGGAGAGTGTTGCACACCGTGAAATATAAGATGAATTGTCTCATGTGCAGTACAGTAATTTCACTGGCTCCCTTGCCCTTCAAACCGTAAAACAGAAGTATAAGCACTTTTGAGGGAATAAGCAAGGGGGAACCGGAAGGACTTGGTATAAAACCCTAACAACTTCAAATACCAACTGCCTCCGTGGTCTTGTGGTCTGAGCCATGGGCTTACGATCGGAGGTCCTGGGTTCGATTCCCACGGGGGGAACACAAAGTTGATATTTGTCAAATTATCACTTTGTGAGGTTTTCCCAGTTTAGTTAGGACAGGCTGAATGCGAAAAGAAAGCTGGCTTCCGTGCTTCGAAGGGCATAACGTGCCGTCGGCCCCGGTCGCTGTCTTTGATAGCGCTCGTTACTCAAACCACGTCAGAAGCCTAGCTGGCGGTCTAAAAGCTCTGACACCATTTTATCTGGTTTATCTGGTCGTTCGACTCCTCGCTGAGAAGAACACTTAAAAAACATCACTCGTATTCAGCAGAATTAACACGTAACCAAAACAGTTTAAAGCGTAATCAAATACAATGGGATATTTCATGCCTATTAGCTTCGTTCAATGGTGTCTGCAATCGACAAAGTAGCGATTGTCGGTCCGTATGCGCGAGTGATTCGAGAGTGTTCAGACCTGGTCAGGTGTTGCGAATGTTGGTAACTATGGTTGCAATTCGGCGTTGCAAATACTTACACGATTAAACTAAAAATCTAAGGAAAAAGAAAGTACTTTTTATTTTGAGATTTATACCGTATTAATTGTCTACTCTGTTCTTATGATAATTGTATTATATTGGGTAGGATACGCGATCATCAAGAATATTTCTAAATTATTACTACGTACAAAAAACCTGAAATTGTGTAATGCTGTTAAAATTATAAGAGTTTTATTTTCTGGATTTAAAAGTTTGTGTGCGTTGATATCGTAGTTGAATTTGTAGAAAAATCTCAACATTCGCAATGTCAGAATAGTCTGCATACATCTTCACTCATGTATCCCGTCTGTTGATGTGACATGACGTCACAGGCTGTCGGTCACAGGCCGTGTCAAACCACACAACCGTACGGACAAACCTTTTTAGGAAACGTTTTTATTGTCTCTATCCGCCTTCCATTTTGAAGCGAAACTTTGCATCGTACCAAACAGTGCTCCGAACATTCCATTGTTTTAAAGGATTGAAACTTTTTATTGAATCCACGCAGATCGAAAAACTAAACAAGCAGACTTTTATCTCTCTCAGCCGGTTAACCCGTAAACCATCTCAGTTTAAGGAGGCATTAAATCGCAACTCAAACAAGAGCCGTTACAGTGAAGTAAACTCACATATTGCTTTGTGTCACGAACGCTAAAGCGACTGCGGGAGTCGAGGGCCTCCACTGCCGCTGGCCGGAGAATGGGTGTGGAGGGCGTGAAAGGAGAGAAACTACATCGCTAAAAGTGAATGCGGTCGAAAGCCGCGCTTATTTCAGCGCTAAGTGCATGGATTTTTTCAAGTTGCGCTATGAGAGCGGCCGCTGCCGTGACACACGGATGCAGCGCGGCGGGGGAGGGCGGCGAAACCACAAAGGAGAGCCCGTTTAATATACTTCCGACGGTAAAAGCTTTAAATCGTAAAAAAAGGATTTGAGCTACATTTATAAGCACTACGTAGTGTGAAACTTAATGAAATTCCACGTCAATTGTTGAGTTATTTAAAGATAAATCTCGGAATTTCGTTACTTAAGTGCCTACATTATGAAGGACAGGCAGGTTTACATTTATGAAAAAATCTTTCTTCTTCTTTTATTTATAACCTTTTAATGTATAACTTTTTCTGTTTCTTCAATGCTGGACTGGGAGCGATAGAAAAACATAGAATGTTCCAGCTGCATCTTCTCCCGGGCATGCTGTAAAAACCAGCTAAGGGATTCGAGGGTTTCAGTATATTGTAATTCTGGCGATGGGCTGACAAGCTGTCAATACAGCAATATGCAATACAGATCTATCTTAAACAACCCTCAAAACTTGTCAGACGTGGCGAAACGACCTTTGTCTGTGTCGCTTACGCTCTGCGTACCCCATTAGGGATACAAGCGTGATAGTACGTTTTCTGTTATCTCATGGATGACTTATTTTAGGTGAAGTCATAGACGTATAGGATGATGACAGGGTCAGATGCTTTATGAAAACGTCGACTATAAATTGCAAATCTATATCATGACAGGTTTACACGATATGCAGTCAATTACCTGAAATGCAAGCGCGGCCATCACCCGTGGCATCGGTTAATTATGCTTTTAAAGTTGGATCAGATGCCTAATTGATCCCTGATTAAAGTGCGTGGCTTTTACAGTGTACTGGCAACGCTATTTATCTATGCATCATCCATACACATACGTGTTAAATATTTAATGGTTATAGAAGGTATCTTCAGGAGCAACCTTGAACTACTAATGGGTCTATTTTAGACACATTTTTCTAGGGTGTTCTTCTTCTGTCGAGTGGGTATCGATTCTATCGACCCGATGAACCCTGTTGTCAGAGTTTTTAAACCGCCTAGTAGCACAACTAACAGGCCTCTGACATGGTTTTAAGTAACGACCACAATCAAAGACAGCGACCGGGACCGACGGCTTAACGTGCCCTCCGAAGCACGAAATCTTTTTCTTTTCCGGACAATCAGGTGATTCAGATTGCAATGTCCTAACCAAACTGGGGAAAAATCACAAAGTGATAAATTCTCAAATATCAACTTTGTGTTTCCCCATGGGAATCAAACCCGGGGCCTCCGGATCCGGAGTCCATGGCACTAGCCACTAGACCACGGAGGCAGTTTAGGGTTTGATACATTATATAGAACTTTACGCAGTACCCGAAATTCCCTCGTGTCGTCGCCCTGTGCAGCGCCGCGTGGTGCAGCCTGTCACTTCGTGGTTCAACGAGATGCATCTTCAAGCAGCTTCGCGCGGCGTCACGTCGCGTCGCTTCGCTTTCTGGTGTAAACTTACGCTTATTTAATATTAAAGACACGCATGCTAGAGCAATATTTTTTTTTTGCATTTGAGGAGTATGTTAATGTGTAAAAGTGTGATTAGAGGTGGTTCACTGTTTTCTATATTAAAATGGAATAATTGATAAAATAATACATACATATGATCACGCCTTTATCCCTAATGGGGTAGGCAGAGCATAAACGACCTAAACAATGGTCGTTACGCCACGTCTGACAATGTTTTAAGGGTTATTTAGATAGATTTGTATGTATATTGCTGTAGTGACGGGTTGTCAGCCCATCGCCTAAATTGCAATATACGGAAGCCCTCGGATCCCTTAGCTGGTTTTTACAGCATGCTCGGGAGGAAACACATTCTATGTTTTTTATCGCTCCCAGGCCAGCATGGAAGATAAAATAATAAATAGAGCTATTTTCCACACATGCTTGAAGAATTTTCTGTATGTGTGAATTTTCTGAATGTTACAAAGGGTATGTCAACCATGAAGGAGGTCAATATACTCGTACAAATATAAATGATATTTTCAAGAAAATAAGGTAAATACTTTCGTGGGAGCGAGACAAATACATAGAATGTGTCATGCTGCAGCTAAGGGATTCGAGGATTTCAGAGTTTTGTGATTTGTTGACAACCTGTCACTACAACAATATACCTGCAAATCTATTTTAAATAACCCTCTAAACTTTATCAGACGTGGCGGAACGACCTTTGTTTAGGGCGTTTACGCTCTGCCTACCTCATTAGGAATAAAGTCGTGATTTTATGTATGTATAAGGTAAATATTTTATTGACTACTCCTAGGACTTTATGTGTATGTATCTAGATACATAAAGGCGCGAAAATAAAGGCGCGACTTTATGTGTATCTAGATACATACACATAAAGTCGCGCCTTTATTTTTACGGAGTAGGCGCATTGCTGCATGCTATATCTCTTAGAGGGCCCCGAAGATGTGAAATAGCTTGCCGTAATAAACCCCTATTTTTCTAGAACTAATACTCGCTATGCTGATAACAGTTTCATAAAGCGTGCGTGTTGTGTAATGATAAATTAGGTGATGTTGACATTTTTAATAAATCCATACATAACTTTAAGTCGACAACCCTAAGTTACCTTTCTGCACTTTATGTTGATTAGTTATCAATCAGATTTATAAGTAATTAGTAAGATATATTTTTTGTAAGACGTTTAACCTTACACATTATGTTAATATTTTTGTAAAACATATCGGAATCTATAGGTCCACAATTTAAAACATGCTTGTTAAAACTATATTTAAGTGACTGTTTGTATTCAATAAAATAAAGAAAAAGCGATTTCGCTGCGTCTAACAGTCCAAAGTCAATTTTAAATTAATTTTTTTTAGTAATATTGACAGGATGCCAGCCTATCGCTTAAATCCCATAGCTGACATTTACAGCCAATCTTAGAGGCGAAACGTTTTTCTAATTATAAAGTGACACGAGCACAAGTACCTATCTATTTGCTTTACCAGGTGTAAGGGACAGCGTCCTGCAAGCTGACAGGGGTTGCTCAGTTAACGTACTGAACAATTTTCACCAGTAAATTCCTTCAGGAAGAGAAAAAATAATTAGCATTTCCTCGATCAGGCAATTTGTATGGACAAGCCATTTTTTTTATTCACTTCCTAAGTTCACTGAACAACCCAAACCAGTGCCGTTGACTGGACAACTCCAATCAGTTTTCAGGACGCTGCCTATTACACCTGGTATTATTCAACATACTTATTCCCAAAGCAAACGTCAATGACCAAGATATCCTTGAAATTCTATTTCGGTGTCCCCAGTATGAAGCTGTACCACGCTCTGTGACCGCACCTGACTGTGTTTCCTTCTACGGAATCCATTTACTCGGTTTGTTTGCCATCAAAGGTGCCGACGTCCTTTGCCAAAACACACTACACCGATGCTAACTATGTAGAGGATACCATCAAAACTATTTTCTAATATTATTCTACATACATCACGCCTTTATCCCTAAAGGGGTAGGCAGAGCGTGAATAACCTAAATAAGTTTCGTTCTGCCACATCTGACAAGTTTTGAGGGTTAATTCAGATATTTATAAATAGGTTATTTTGTTACCAGACTTTCAAGCAACAACTACAACAGCAAAAAATCTTGTATTCAAAGAACTTTGGCAGTCACTAAATGAAAATTGATAACGCAGCATTTTAACGTATGTTTATTTACAGGTATATGTACTACAATTTTCTACTCATATAAATACAATCGATCCTCAAAATATGGGAAACAATCACGATTTTTCTCGATAGCCACTTTACGACTGTAACAATAAAATCCCTCTTCTGAGTAACGTGTTATTGACATTCATAGGGTTATTGAAGGGAGGAAATCGGCCGCTCTGGGCACCTGGGGCTCCACAACTCACAATGGAGTACAATACGCTCAAGTAAACTGAATAACTTTATTTAAGAACACAATAAACCACTTTTTATAAGAAAGGTCTGGATTGTAATGGCTTCGTGGGTCGTGATCGTGAAGGCGGAGAAAAACATCGGTCATTATTTTATTGTAGTTTACTTTCATGTGTGTAAGTTTTTATGATGATGTGTGATATAGTTGTGTTATAACATATATGTTATAGATATAGGATTTTAAATTAAAAAAACACAAAAATTACAAAAGATACAAAATTATTTCAGTAAATATTTATTTAAGAACACAATAAACCACTTTTTTGAGAAAGGTCTGGATTGAATGGCTTCGAGTGTCGTGATGGCGGAAAAAAATATCAAAAAATATCGGTCATTATTTTATCGTAGTTTACTTTTAGATGTGTCAGTTGTTTGAGAGTTATATGATGTCACGATGGTGTGTGATAGAGTTGTGATGTTAAATCACACATTATAAAGGTGTCCTGCGGCAGATTCAGGATTTTAAATTCAAATAACAAAAAAATACAAGGAATATAAAATTATTGCAGTAACTAATAAGAAGGAAAATGCGGATTTTATTAATTAAAAAATATTTTTCATTAAAAGTGGCCCGTCATTTCGAAAACATTCTTGCCTTCAGTATTCCACGCCACTAGCCAGAGAGGTGTAGTCGGGACACCATGAAGCACGCGAACGATATTTTCCTTTAAATCTCAGGTGGGCGCGGACTTTGTTACTTTAACTTTAGATTTGAATTACCCCGGTAAAATAAAGTCCAAATGGGTAAAACCCAGCGACCTGGGTATGGCACCGAAATGACTTATCAATTTAGAGAAGAAATCACGATCAATTTCATTGGTATTTTTGCAGTGTAAGGGGTAACTTCATAATGCTGAAAACGTGTGTAAAATGTTGACAAAGTGCACTCTCAAAAAAGGGAAAAAAGAACTTGTAATTATGCGATGACATGAAACGCTTTTCACAAATAATGGTTAAACCAAGAAATAAAAAGTAAACAGACCAGTTTATTCCACTGCTTAATAAAGCACACCAAACCGTCCTTTTGGGACTTTTGAACTGCTGTTATTGTTTCCGGCGTAGGTTTGATTCTATTCTTAAAAGAGCCCGATGGTGTAGTGGTTAGGGCTGCTGCCTCCTGAGCAGGAGGTCGTGGATCGAATCCCACCACGAACCAATGTGTTTTTCGGTTTTTGAATTTCAATGTACGTTTATTCGGCGCTTTTTTCGTGATTCGGAAGGCACGTTAAGCCGTTGGTCCCGGTTAATATCGTTTAATACGGTAGATATTAGTCGTTAAGCCATATCAGAGGCTAGTTGGCGGCTTGAAAACTCTGACCTAATCTAGGTTTGGGTCTGGTTTCCCTTCTGGGTTGCGGAGGTCAGATAGCAGTCGCTCTGTGTAAAATCCAGTACCCTCGTTCAATCCCCTAGATTAGGTAGCTGACACCGTAAGATACGGGATAAGGCTAGGGAGATGATGAGGTTAATATATAAACATCGAATCGATATTTCGATCAAATCGAATCCATATTTAATATTGCTCTCGATATCAAGATTTAGAGCATTATTAAATAATGATTTGACGGGGCAAATTGTACTGAAATTACACTTCTGATACGAACTCAACCTAGCTGTTGGTCTCAAATAATGTTTATCGATACGGCCCTGAATGTAAATTTTCTAGGTCAGTTGTAAGAAATATCTTTGTAGAAATAAGTTTCACCTGATCGTCGTAATTTCTTGTGTGGAGGATATCATTTTAATTGTCGGTCAGAAAGAAAAATACCCAATATTATGCTGTATACTTTTGATCGTAAGTAAATACAGTGTAAAATGAGCAATGCATTTCGTCATTGTTTTTACTTTTACCGAATAGCCATCAGACAATATGGTCAACGGAAAAGTCATTAATTTTCATTGTGAATTCGTCCATTCTCCCTGAATATTAAAAATGCATTGCAGGCTGATCACCTCATTGTCCGAAAAGAAAGATGATCCATGCTGTCGGATGGGCATAAAAATAGTCGGTCCGGCGCCTGAATTCTCTCTGGCAGTCAGTCAATCTGTCCCATCAGAATAAGAGATTGAACGAACAGAGTGCACCTGTTTGTAGCGCAATCTCTTGGGCACTAAAAACGAGTCCTACGCAGTTGGCTGATCTCTGGGAGATTGTCCGCCGTCACCGAAAATCGGTGGGAGGACTATTATAAATGCAAAAGTAACTCTGTCAACCAACTATCATTTATTTAACTATTTCAACGGGTCAATACGCGATTCGTATTTAGGTAAAATATATCTAGTAGGTACCTTTTATCTCGAAGTTTCGACCATGTTCAATAATTAATAAAATGAGTAAAATTAATCGCGAGTGTTTAAAAAGTTATATGACCAATTATCAAGATTGAGAGCAATATTAAGTATGGATTTGACAGGCCACTTTGTGCTGGAATGACGTTTCTGATACGAATCCAAACTAGCTAGATTATTATTTAATAATAGGATCGCGAATATTACTATGATTATTTTGATTGTTACTTCAAGTCTGCTTGCGACCATAGAACGTGTAACTGCTCTGAAATAATAATTCAGGAACAGACTAAGGCTCGTATTTATAAAGCAATCTCAAGTTTGAAAGGAATATTATTTATTTGACAGGTCATATTGTACTAAAATTACATTTCTGATACGAACTAAAACTAGTTGTCAGTATCAAGTCCTGGTTTATTAACACGGGTATTAGAAATTTATATAATATGTCTAAGTCTATATATGTCTCTATGTTCTTTGTAAATGTGTGCAATAAAGAATTTTTACTTACTTACTTAATAATCAATGGATTTCTTTACAATTTAAGAGGACGATGGATGGTATCCTGGGCACGGGCGTAAGAAACTTTCTGTATACGTACATATAATCACGCCTTTATCCCTAATGAGGTCGGCAGAGCATAAACGACCTAAACAAAGGCCGTTTCACCACGTCTGACAAGGTTGGGCACATTCTATGTGTTTCTCTCGCTCCTAGTCCAGCATGAAAGAGAAGCAACTTTCTACTGCGGAAAAATACCCCATCCCCACAGTAAAAATCATTTTGCCAGGTGAAACCATGTTCTATCATAATACTTAGACCCGTATTTATAATCTGCACTTGAGATTGACAGCCAGTTTGAGTTTGTATTAGAAATGTCATTTCAGTACAAAATGGCTTGTCAAATCTATACTTAATATTGCTCTCAATCTTGAGATAGTTTTACAAATACGAGCCTTACTGTTTGTAAGGTCCCATACACACGGGCCTGCGGCGGCGGACGTCCGGCAACAATCTGCATAACAATGCTCCCATAGTCGGTGCTCCACAGATGGATGCTAATGCCGCCATTCATAATTCATGTCGTAATGAAGTGGACGACGGCCCGCGAAGACGTTACGACCCTTTGTCTGACGGCTATCGAGTTTCAGTGAACTTATAATCGGTTTTGCAAGACATTTGTTCTATTTATTGTCATTGTTATATTCACGCAAAGTAGAGTATAAAAAATCTGAAACCGGACCTAAGCATTAGGCTGGGTAAACGCTGGACAGAAGAAGAAGAAGATACATTTGGTTCAGTTGATGTATTACAGACAAACAAAGTACTTCCATGCTGAACTGGGAGCGATAGAAAAACATAGAATGAGCCAGCTGCATTTCCTCCTGGGAATGATGTAAAAACCAGCTAAAGGATCCGAGGGTATCAGTATATTGCAATAACCCTCAGCTTAAATAACCCTCAAAACTTTGTCAGACGTGGCGGATCGACCTTTGTTCAGGTCATTTACGCTCTGCCTACCCCATTAGGGATAAACGCGTTATTATATGTATTTATGTATAATATATTTACGCAAAGTAGAGTATAAAAAGTCGGCGGACTCCAGCATTAGACTGGGAAAACGCTAGACAGAAGAAGAAGATAATATTTGGTTCAGTTGATATATTACAGACAAACCAAGTGGTATGTATCGTATCCTAAGCGCGGATCGTTCGTTCATTTCATTAAGACATGAGCTGTAAGATATTATGCTTTTTGTCTGATATTTACTGAGCTCAAAACGATTTATAATTTTGTTGTGCTAGCTCCGTCTTACCTTATATTATTATATTTTTTTTTTAAAGAAAACCTTTTTGAAATTGCCCAAATAAATGAAGTCCTAGATTTTTATTCAAAGTTAAAAAGTAAAATCAGCAAATTTCTTGGATGCAGCTTGAATTAATATGAACTTGAAACAGGACAATACCTATACGACTCACTTTTCCTGAAACCAATCCATTAAACCGTTGGCCTGTCAAAGGCACACGACAGGATACGCGCATCATTTCAGTGAATACCCCATCCGCCATGCTAACCCAATAGCGGAAACCGGCATGTGCATTTCTGTCCCTCCCAAGGGCGTTACAGCTTGAATGTCAGAGTTTGCATCTTAAGTGCTCCCGACATAGGAATAACTACCGTACCGGCATATCGATGAAGTGATAATATCTGCACCCACTCATGTAGATATTGCGAAGATATTTTGGGAAGATTGAAACGATTACTTCCATGCTGGCTTGGGAGCGAGAGAAAAACATAGAATGTGCCAGCTGCTTTTCCTCCCGGGCATGCTGTATGGATCCGAGGGTTCTAGTATATTGTAATTTGGGCAATGAGCAGCAATATACCTACAAATCTATCTTAAATAACCCTCAAAACTTTGTCAGGCGTGGCAGAATAAACCTTTGTGTAGGTCGTTTACGCTCTACCTATCCCATTAGGGATAAAGGCGTGATTATATGTAAGTATGTATTGAAACGATTGGGATTAGAATCCAAACTATTATTTGATTCCTTATTTTAATACTCACTATTCACAAACTAACTAACCTAGGTAGGTGCCTATTAGGTAGTTATTGGATCCAACAAAACTATGATAATTCGACATCGAGCTGATCAATAGACCGCAGATATCACTTAATGAACTTCCACGAGTCTTTCGCCGTGCCCTCACTAACAGAGTCCCTAACAATTCCAATTTGCCCCAATCTTTGGCTAGGGTTGTCGCAATGAAAATAATAGAGAGTCAGGGAATAGAGCGTCAGGTAATTTCGCTAATGCATGCGGTTACACCCTATCTGGCTCGCACTTACATCTACCTCGCACCCTGAGCCACTATTAAGAGGGTTCCAGGATATTGTTAGACCCGCAACCCCCCCGCAGCACCCCGCAGCCCCCCGCACGATTGTCTACTTTGACTAAGTGTAAAATTAAAGCTGAAAGCCGATGAGAAATCCTGGTGGAAGGTAGGGTTTATTCAATTATTCCGGAAGGTAATGTGTTGTTAGATAGTGCGACAATAGGTGACAATGTATGGAAGTGAACAGTAATTTTAAAGTCATTTAATATACAACTCAATAACATTATATTATTTCTGAGTGATCGTGGTGATCATTTTGTATGGAAAAGTATCATTTCCCGAAAGAACTTCCTGGTAAAAGTTGCTAAGGCCCGTAATTATAATCAGCTCTCAAGAGTGACACCAAATTTGAGTTTGTATCAGAATTGTCATTTCAGTACAAACAGCCTGCCAAATCCAAACTTAATACTGCTCTCAATCTTGAGATCGCTTTATAAATACAAGCCTTAGTTTTGTTGACTGAGCAACACATAAGTATAAGTATCAGTTCGTGTTAAGCCTGTTCTTTACACCCGTTATAAATACTATACCTATCTAACAACAAACTCCGATCTCATCCCATAATCATATTTTTTTAAAGTTACTACACTTGAATTATTGTGTGTTGATTGTTAATGTCAATAAAAACACCATGTAATACGTTAATGTCGTTTAATATTTGTTTTGCAGGCAAGTATCATACATTTATATAAAGGCCATTATGTCAAGATTGGCAGTTAATACAGATTGTAGTTATAGGCGACAAGAAACCGAAGATTGAAACTCAAAATGTGGAGCACGTTTCCGACATTATCGAAAATTAAATTTCCATGAGACCTCCATCAGGTAACAAATGGCCGACGATAAAATTCAACAATATTAAAACATTAACAATTACAAACTCTATAAATTTATCGTAGCACTCAAATTTACATTCATAATGATTAATGCATTTCCTATAAAATTTATTTAATACACAAATAAAGGACATAATTCAATACGAGCAAAATAATACTTCTAATCTGTTCACGACCGCATCGCTACGTATATACAATCACATTTTAACAGTTCATAAATTCCAATATACAATTATACGACATACATTTGTTACAATAGAAATTAATTTCACCAAAACATACATTATTAACTACACGAAAAGAATGGCCTTTCAAAATACATAATTATCAATATTATTTATGCTGAATATGGTATATTTTTGTATTATCTTAGCATTTACAATTTGGATACAAGCTGATAATAACTACTATGATTAGGATCTATTTGATCTATTTAGTTACGTACGTCACGATAAATAACACTAAACTGTCTGATCACCATAAATGTGTAATAATTTTATTGTATTTTTTAAAGTTTGGCGATATTTGCACTGTAACTCGATCAGTGTCTATTTTTAGCACTTGCACAAACTTGGCATGCACAAATGTAAAGCACCATCCCAAAACTATTACACTATTCATACTTACAAATGGAAATATACCGAAGAATGAAATCCAAACAAAACACTGTCATACTCAACGTTAACACACAGAAACTCTCGAAACGAGAAAATCGTGTTTAAACTCGAAAGAACAATAAATACAAGATATATCGGTCTTTACTTTTAGTTAAGAGTGCTTTAACTTTGCGCATGGCTTTGTAGGAGCGTAGGGGAAGTTTAGCACAAGAGGACTGCTAATATGGCAGATATTACGAAAAATTGGGGGGTCGTCGTTTTGCCGGCGGATAAAGGAGGTCCTCCTCCTCCAAGGAACCCTGCATCCTCAGTCCTGGGCCCCCCTTCCCGGAGAGGACCCTGAAGACTCGACCTGACGTCGTTTGTTTCTTCCACTGAATTCTCCAGTTCGTCATCATCTCTTGATGACTTGCGGTACGGGAGCTCCATTTCTGTCAAGACAAGGTTTCTGGTGATTGATTTGTATTTCTTTTGTCACAGATTTATGATCAAAATCGATTTAGCAAAGTGTATTGTATCGTACCAACTACATTTGTTTTTATTATGACCCTTTATCTTTCGGACCGTCAGCGTACACAGAAAATTAAATTAATTCTTTCTCTCACCTTGATAAATTACATTCGCTGTCATAAAAATTTTCATGCATATTTTATTAAAAACTTTTTTACTTGTTGTTTTTTGTATAATGAACACTCAATAGTCATTCAGGTTTAAACATGCAGTTTATTTTTTAAATCAAGGATTTTTTTTGTACCTTTCCCAGTTTTTATCTAGTTATTCACCTGTAAGATTGTTTATCTCACATGTTGTGTCTTTCAAATTTACTATTCATTCATCTCCCTGCCTTTTTTCGTATTTCTCGGGGTCGGCTAAGGGGTTGTACCAGGAAACTGCTTATCAAACTTACCATACAACTTAATATTCCCCTCGGCATCCCCTATAAAGTTCTTGGAGATGCACTTGTACTCGTCTTGCTCGCTGCGCTGTATGGAACTGTGATTTTACTACTTTAATACTACAAAGAATATGAGGGATGTTTACTTCCTCTTTTGTACTTACCATACAACTTAATATTCCCCTCGGCAACCCCTATAAAGTTCTTGGAGACGCACTTGTACCCGTCTTGCTCGCTGCGCTGTATGGAACTGTGATTTTACTACTTTAATACTATAAAGAATATGAGGGATGTTTACTTCCTCTCTTGTACTTACCATACAACCTAATATTCCCCTCGGCGTCCCCTATAGAATTCTTGAAGATGCACTTGCAGCCGCCTAGATCGCTGCGCTGTATGGAACTGTGATTTTACTACTTTAATACTATAAATAATATGAGGGATGTTTACTTCCTCTCTTGTACTTACCATACAACCTAATATTCCCCTCGGCGTCTCCTATAGAGTTCTTGGAGATGCACTTGTAGCCGCCTAGATCGCTGCGCTGAATATTGCGCACGATGAGACGCATTTGTACGCTGTATGCGGAACTGTTGATCTCGCTCATTTGGTACTTGTCGTTTGATATTATCATTTCACCTGCGAAAAGAAAATTTTATTTTATATTTTTTTATTTCTTTTAATCTATCGTAAACGCAAATACCACTCGGGAAAATCTAAATTATTGAAATATTTGTAAAACAACCTTAGAAATCCAAAATATATTTAGAAAGAACTAAGCATTTGATGTGTATTACATTATTTTAACTTGTATAGTTTACAAGTGTGACTGAAAAATAATATGGGTACCTAACATTTTACTACAAAAATATAAACTGGTGTGTAAGCAAAATAAATTCTAATTTTAAGGTTATGATGAAAAAGTAACTTGATCATACGCAAGAAATAAAATTATAAAAGAAAATATCAAAATTATTATTTAAATTCTGCTCTATTTTTGAATCGTTACAAATACAGTATTTTAATGACGATTTTATTTTATAAATTTGGACGTGATTTCTCTGTAAAACGAAATGGGGCTTTATTTTTATTGTGATCTTGTGGTTTTAAACAAATTGATTTTAAATATATATCATATTTATTTTCAGTCATCACAAACTTAAACTAAAATTTTAAATTAGAATAACAAATTATTTACTATTTCAATACCTCGTTATTGCGGGAAAACTCAATTAGCTTCGTAGTGGAAAGCCAGTTTCATAATAGTTGTGAAAGTGAGCAAGTTGTTGAATATGAGTTGGCGGACAAGTCGACACTTGGCAATTTGCGACTTGCGACCAATCGCGCGCTTTGAGACAGTTACTCGCATCTACGTAGTTAGTAATTTAGACGACTGATTTTCTAGTTTAGTTTGATAAGTATGATTATTTATAGTCTAATATTGTGTTCTAAACTCAAGTCTCCATATCCATATTTGTTTTGATATAAATGGTAGACCGCACTAAGACATAGCACTGCAGCAGTGCGACACTGCGCGGCAAAATCTGTCAAAATGCATGAACTGACATTGCCGCGTCGTGAAGCGTCGCGCCGCTCTTCATATTCATATTCATATTTGTTTATTGCATTCATATGGTAGATACAGTTGTTTTTCTTAGCATATATAGTACAGCATATGATACCCTTTATTTGTGAGATACGAGGGCATAGCAATATAGCATGAGAGGGCATTTATTATTTACATTAATAACAGTTTAGAAATAAAACTTATTAACTAATTTATCCTTAATTATATCATTCAGAGACTTATATAATATTATAATATGAACGAATAAAACATTTTTTAAACTTAACTAATAAAAGAATCAACCGTTTCATAAACATAGTGTTTAGGAACCTTTTGTACTATATTAAATACCATTTATTATTTATATATTTACTTATCTTCCAGAAATTCATTTAAGCTATAGTAACCCTTTTTTATGAGGTGTAACTTAAGTTTTTGGGTGAATATATGATCTTTTGTTTCGGATTTTATTGAAAGAGGTAATTTATTAAGTATAAATTTTGATCCCTGTATAATATGGGCTTTTGTGGTAAAGAGTCAAAGATGTGGTAGGTAGCGCAAGGTTGTCTTTGTTTCGTAGATTATGAGTAAGATAAGTACTTTTTTTTGTGAATAGATGTAAATTTTTACGCACTAAGGTTGCCAGTTCTAGGATATAAAGAGAGTGTAGTGTTAATATATTATTATATTTGAAGTATGGTTTACAGCTTTTACGGTTTTTGACGTGGAAAATGATTCTGCAGCATCATTGACGCTTCAGCACCGGTACCTCTCATACATTTGCATACAAAGAATCATTCGTCGCGCAGTAGCGCGCCGCGCCGCTCCGCTGCAACTACGTCCTAATGCTATCTAACCTAAAATCCCTACTTAATATTAACGTAGCGACCGCTGTGAAAAAACTCTCAAGAATCTGGTAATAAAACGCGACATCAATAACCGAAAACAGGAAAAATTTCAATTAATATCTTGGTAGCAGAATAAGCCGCGATGTCGGGTAGTCGGAGATAAAAAACAGTAAAAATAAAACGCCCCGCAAAATAAAGCGGAGGAAGAAGAATGCAAGCAATTTTTAATGTAGAACAGAAAGCAGGGCGACCCTCCGGCGGCGGCGTGAAGTTGGTATAGTGGCTTGGGATGCGCGGCGAATTTCAGATCAGGAGACAATTTTTGGAAGTCACTGTTTCAAAATTGTCACCTTTCATGTGGTGGTTTTATAAAAAAAAAATCTTTTCCAGCAGGCTCCAGCTAAACAAAAGTCATATATGTAAAGCAGATAAAACTTGCACCTCCACAGTTTTTTATTTTATTTTGTACAGTATTAACGTATTTACCAGGCCACTCAGAAAGTATTGCGATAAATAGTTTTTATATATGGCAGACTGGCCGGTTAGAATCTTTTTTGAAAATATGATTACTTGTAAGTAAAAATATGTATGTTCCATTTTCAAAATTTCCCTCCACATTTTTTGCGAGCCAATTCAAAGTATCGTGTCTTACTGAAAAATGGATCTGCGCCGGGAACATTTTAGAGCTATGATTTTTTACGATTTCAAGTGTCGCCTGAAACCGGATGAATCGTTCGATAGACTTCAAATGGCATTTATGGATGAAAGCCCCTCCAAGGCAACCGTGTATCGTTGGTGTAACGAATTTAGGCGCGGTCGACCAACCTTGGGGGATGAAGAAAGAAGCGGTCGCCCTTTGACGGCTATTACGGAAGAAAACGTGCTAGCAGTGAAAAATTTAATCCAAGATAATAAGCGAATTACATATCAGGAGATTCAGCATATATTAAAGATTGGATCGGGAAGCGTTCACGATATTCTACAAGGGCATCTTCGCGTGAGGAGGATAGTATCGCGCTGGGTGCCGCACTACCTCACCGACGCTCAGAAGCAGGCCCGGGTGGAATGGTGCCGTGATATGCTGAACAAATTTGAAGCAGGCTCGTCTCGGCGTGTTTACGACATCGTAACAGGTGATGAGTCCTGGATTTATCAATACGATCCAGAAACCAAGCGCCAGTCGACAGTTTGGGTGTTTCAAAATGAACCAACGCCTACCAAAGTGAAGCGATCTCGAAGCGGGGGGAAGATTTTGATCGCCAGCTTTTTTAATTTGACTGGCCACTTGGCTTCAATTCCCTTACGAGATCAAAGAAACATTAACGCCGAATGGTATACTACCAAATGTTTACCAGAAGTTTTTTCTGTTGTGAGCAACAAGCGACCAAACACAGGGCTCCGCGGACTACTGCTCCACCACGACAATGCGCCTGCACACACCGCGCTCAAACCGAAGGACTTCCTGGACAGCACACCAGTCAAACTCCTGGGTCACCCTCCTTACAGCCCTGATCTAGCACCGTGTGACTTCTTTTTATTTCCAAAAATAAAAAATCAGCTCAAGGGCATACAATTTTCGTCGCCGGAAGATGCGCTGGCTGCGTTCGAGCAGGCTGTAAACGAGGTGTCCACGGCGGACTGGAAAAAGTGTTTTGAAAACTGGTTCAGACGCATGAATCTTTGTATAGAGGCTGGTGGAGAGTACTTTGAAAAGATTTAATAAAAATATATGTACCTGTAGAACAATTTTTTTTAGTGTCGCAAATCTTTCTGAGTGTCCCACGTATTTTACCCATGCTATTATTTTACTTACTATTTATTTGATGTTTTTATTTAGCATACGTACGATACAAAGTAAGTTTTTACCAAAATATTTACGTATATATTACTACAGTGTTTATGTTCTCGGTCTTTTCAACCGGATTTTACTCAATTTTATCTATACATACTAATATTATAAACAGGAAAGATATATATTTGTGTGTGTGTGTATGTTTGTAACGAATAAACTCAAAAACTAATAACCGATTTCAAAAATTCTTTCACCATTAGAAAGCTACGTTCACTTTGGGTAAAAGAAGCTACCGCTGTTTACCGCTGGGCAGTGAATTATTCCCACGGGAAAACCTATTAAGCAGCGGGTGATAACGCTGACAGAAAGCTAGTCACTACATAGTATAAAATAAAGTCGCTTTCTCTGTCCCTATATACCTATGTATGCATAAATCTTTACAACTAAGCAACGGATTTTGATGCGGTTTTTTTTTATGGATAGAGTGATTCAAGAGGAAGGTTCATATGTATAATACATGCATAATATAGTAGAGAAACACTGATAATTTCAGTGCGAAGCCGGGGCGGGTCGCTATTTATTTATATAATTGAACCATTTGTTAATCAATTAATATGAAAAAAACATTGTCTTCATCATGTTACAATATACTGCATACATACAGAAGCAAAAATATACTTGTTACATTCATACAGTAATAACTTAACGGAAACAAATGGCACTTGCGGCTAAAATCAACACTGTATGTTGATGCTACAGTGTACGAGTATGACCAATTGGGATATTATTTTTGGCCACTGTACTCGTAACGTATTGTAAGTTCAAAAGCTTGTACAGACCGTGCCAATCATCCTATATAAATTGATATTACGTATTTTTGTCTACATTGAGAATAAACCACCAGGTGACATGTACTAGTTATTTGACGCGACCGTATACTTCCTACAAGAATAAAATGTAACTTTCTTTATTATACTCATTATAATCAAATTTGAACGTAGGTAAATTACCCAACACTTCTGAACGGATTTTGATAAAGTTTACATACATACATACATACATATAATCACGCCTTTATCCCTAATGGGGTAGGCAGAGCGTAAAAAACCTAAACAAAGGTTGTTCCTCCACGTCTGATAAAGGTTTGAGGGTTATTTAAGATAGATTTGTAGGTATATTGCTGTAGTGACAGGTTGTCAGCCCATCGCCTAAATGATAATATACTGAAACCCTTGAATCCCTTAGCTAGTTTTTACAGCATGCCCGGAAGGAAATGCAGCTGGCACATTCTTTATTTTTCTCTAACTCTCAGGCCAGCATGAAAGATAAAGTTTTGGTTTGGATTAAAGCATTATTTTATTGACATTTAAATTGAACAAGTAGGGTATACGATATTTTCCACATTATAGCTCTCTTACCCATCCAGCACTTCCGAGCCGGATAAGGTTTTTATCCCCCCGTGTACACTACATAATGCGAGCACGTTCACGTATTGTTGGTCATACGACACGGCGAAACAACATATTTCATTCCGATATCGGCTACGTTCGGAAGTGACCGAATATAAATGGTCGGAAGGCAGCGCCTATCGAATAAAGCCGTGAAGCAAATAACTGTATCAGCAATGGATGTTAGCGATGTGTGGTGGTAATAAGTTATTGTAGTGGCAATGAGCAACGCTATTGGCATAGGTTCTATCTCACGACTGCAGTGTAGCCATACTTGTGTGTGTGTAAACGTACCAACATTGCCTTAGTGTGCGTGAGTTCGCCATAGTAAACCTGCAGCTATGCACACAAGGGTACGTGTCCGTACGCACAACACACACCACAAGTATTGCCAAGCTGCAGTCGTGATATAAAAATACTATAGGTCCTAATTTGCTTCGATCTCTGTACAATGCTTACGTACAAAATGAAAATGAAAAAATATTTATTGATAACTTATGAAATGATTTATTGATATTTATAAATACAATGTTTCGCTAGACCTCACACTAGGATTCCCTGTATCTCGAGGGCTATTACCTTCCAGAGTGTTACAATAATAATGTTAATAAAAAACATGTAAAACTTGTACCCCTTAATCTAAATATTTTCTATTACAGACGTAAAAATATAAAAAGTAAAGTATACTATAATATACATCTATAATGAATATTTTGATAAGTTATCATCTGTTTATTTAAAATTAATATTTGTGTTTAAATAAGTATAGGTATATGTTTGTGTATTTTTATTAGGTTAAGTTAGTGGATGTTATTTGTAAGTGTAGGATAATTATGGTGGTAATCATATAGAATTATAATTATGTAGAAAATATAATTCTGTAGAAAATCTTGAAATGCTTAATTTGATCTGCAGGCTTACAGCTGTCATGCTAAGTTAACTAATTTCCATTGAAGGATTTATGTAAAGGATGCTACGCTCATAAACAGACGGACACTAGCTGTTAAACCTAGCATAACTCACAGCAATACTAGTCTTTGAAGCAGATCTTATTGCGCTAGTAATCTTGATTCAGGAGTTGGACTGCAAAGGACGTCAGTCCAATATGTAGACATTAGACGGATGCAGCTATTAGTAAAGACCGGATAATTCAAATAATTCCCAAACGCGGCAAATATTTTTTTATTCTGACAACAGATTATAAAACTCCATTTCAATCTGCTCTTCCCTTTGATCTCCGGTTGTCGCAATGATAAAGCAAAAATGTTTTTGGCACAAAAGTAAAACTTATCATTTTCGTGTCCCAGTAAAAATTTTTGACAACCTCATATTGAAGGTCATAAAGTAGTTTTTAGAACATAGACCGAATTTACCCCGCTATGGTCCGGTCTTTCCCTGGGATTTTGATTAGAAAACCCAATCTTCACAATGGTGTAACTTAGCAACTGCTTAAGTTAAAGAAACTAAAAATGTATTGATAGATAGCAAATTTTATCCTAAGCAACAAAAGATAAATAGGTAATAAGGAAAAAAATATATTTAGGAATCTCTCCAAATACCGAAAAACCGTCCTATCTTACCGCAACATATCTTAAGTAGTGCCATGTTATGCTCAGTTAGAAGTGAAATTTGTACTAACGATGAGAGCAACAGGCGGTGTAGTAGAATTGACGGACCGTATTGCATCTTGATGAGAACTGCAAAGGAAGTCAATTCTTTAGTAGCAAACAGGCAGGCGGCTTCAGCACCCATAAATTGCTACGCTATAAATTAAATTAGGTATAACAGTGCCATGGCGAGAGCAACAAGATAGATCTCACTGTTTTAAAGAATCGTGATTTAGAAGTGCAAAGGATTTGGAACTGCAAATAGACGTTAATCCAATAGACGCAGACATTAGTAGCAAACGGCCTCAGGTAGCCTTGCGGCGGATTCAGCACAGCACCCGTAAATAGCCGCACTACAAACCAAATTAGATGATGAACGCAACAAACAAGGCAGAAGCGTAGACAGATCTCACTGCACTAATCTTGATTCAGAAGTCCAACTGAAAAGGACGTCAATGCAATAGATGCAGACGTTATTAGCAAACAGGCGGCTTCAGCACCCATATCAAATTCAATTAGGTACCAAAGTGATATGGTGAGAGCAATAAAACAGATTTCATTGCACTATATAATCTAGATTTAAAAGTGCAAAGGGCTTGGAACGACAAAGGACGTCAATCCAATAGACGCAGAGACATTAGTAGCAAACGACCTCAAATAGCCTTGCGGCGGCTTCAGCATGGCACCCATAAATAGCCGCACTACAAACCAAATTCAATGATGAACGCAACAAACAAGGCAGTAACGTAGACAGATCTCACTGCACTAATCTTAATTCAGAAGTCCAACTGCAAAGGACGTCAATCCAATAGATGCAGACGTTATTAGCAAACAGGCGACTTCAGCACCCATATCAAATTCAATTAGGTACCAAAGAGATATGGTGAGAGCAATTAAACAGATTTCATTGCACTATATAATCTAGATTTAGAAGTGCAAAGGGCTTGGAACGACAAAAGACGTCAATCCAATAGACGCAGAGACATTAGCAGCAAACGATCTCAAATAGCCTTGCGGCGGCTTCAGCATGGCACCCATAAATAGCCGCACTACAAACCAAATTCAATGATGAACGCAACAAACAAGGCAGTAACGTAGACAGATCTCACTGCACTAATCTTAATTCAGAAGTCCAACTGCAAAGGACGTCAATCCAATAGACGCAGACATTAGCAGGCGGCCTCAGCGGCCATAAATTGCCGGGCTACAAATTAAATTAGGTAATACAGCGGCGTGACGAGCGCGACAAGCGGGGCGGCCGCGTGGACATGGAAGGGGTGTGTCCGGCTAGCCAGGGCTGCCATCGGCTTTACTGGACTAAAGGGATCGAACGCACACACCGTAGAGTTGTGATGTCACAGAATAGCGAAATGCAATTGGAAATTGAATGTATCAAGTTCGGTGGTATATATCCCTGTAGAATAATAGGAAGAAATATAAGTTTGAGAATTTGACGGTCAACTCGTAACCCCATTAACATCAAGGTAATTAAAATGTTGTTATAACTAACGAGTATTGTTTTTAAAATTGTGCTGGTCTTATCCGTATTTAATTTAATGCAATCTCACTTATTAAGCCTGCTGTAAGAAATTTCTTTTTAGACATAAGCTCTTATGCGTCTTCATATCTTATGTAAATAATTGTTTTCTATGTGTTTCTGTTCACAAGAATAAAAATAAAAGTGACTGAATTTAAAATTAAAGCTTGTAGGTTCTGCTTGTGATAAAAGACTACATCAATTGAATTCTAAAAAGAAAATGCTAAAATATTATTTTCAGTAGTTTAAACTTGAAATTCAGTTTATTTTTTTTTACTTCAACCCACGCTTCGAAATATTTTTGCTGACACAACCCTATTGAATATTCAGCTACGGTCAAGTTTTTGTTGTCACTTTAATTGCTCGGTTCGAATTTAAACTCCATAAATTTTGCTTGTTTGATAAAAAATAAACTGAAATGGTAAAATCCCAGAGAATTTAACAACGACGACAGATACGCATTCCGAGCTTTTGTTTAAAACGAAATGGAATGGACACAAATAAATAAACGTGAATATATTTCTTATGTAGATCAAAATCGTTATTAAGTGTTATTGTAACGAATATTACGCACCAAAAGTTTTCAAATTTACAAAAATAAATATTCCAAAGAGACAATTAATCTTCAAGACAGTGGCGTCATCTAGTCTTCAGTTCAAGAAATATTGATAATTAATTAATAAAGTGGCGGTATAATAAACAAAAGGGGGCGTGGCTTGTTCCGAGGTGTCATTCGCAGAGAGGACCCCGCAGATTTGTGGTCAATTGCCGTTTCGGTCACGCCACGCCACGTCTCTTGTCCTGACTGTGTCTTTGCTCTGTAGCTGACCAGTGACCACAATCATTAATTACCATTCAACGGAATGTATACTTGGTACCGACTTGGCAGGAAGTCGGATGATCGGTAAATCATTGTTGGAGTTTTTAAAGGTTCTGAAGCCCATGATTAATATACTCGTATTTAGTAGCACAATTTGCGGGTTAATTCTTGTTCAATCATTTTCGGTTACATAGGATTCTAAGTTTATCATTTTTTATTTCATTACAAGTGCAATAAAGAAAGTAAACATTTTACTTAATAATCATTATTTAATAATGATTGATTAACTGCAAGGGAATGTAACATTTTTATATAGAGCCTAGCATACCGTCAATGTCATATGTGTCTTGCCCGACTGTGTCTTTGTTCTGTAGCTGACCAGTGACTACAATAATTAATTACCATTCAAAGGAATTGTACCGACTATGGCGGCTGGAAGTCAGATCGGTAAAATAATCATACATACATAAAATCACGCCTTTATCCCTTACGGGGTAGGCAGAGCGTTAAACGCCTCGTAAAAGGCGCTTTCGCCACGTCTGACAAAAATTGAGGGTAATTTTGGATTGTAATGTGTATTGCCATAGTGACAGGTTGTCAGCCCATCGCCTAAATTACAATACACTGTAACCCTCGAGTCCCTTTTGCTGACTTCTACAACAAGCCCGGGAGGAAGGGCAGCTGGAACATTCTATGTATTTCTATCTCTCCCAGTCCAGCATGGAAGTCATTGTTGGAGTAAAATAATCATTGTTGGAGTCTTTCAAAGTAACAGTAGCACTGAATTAATTTAACTGCCTCCGTGGTCTAATGGTCAGAGCCATGGGTTTACGATCCGGAGGTCCTAGATTCGATTCCCAGAGGGGGAAACACAAAGTTGATATTTGTCAATTTATAACTTTATGAGGTTTTCCCCAGTTTGATTAAGACATTGCAGGCTGTATCACCTGATTGTCCGAAAAGATAAAAAGATTCCGTGCTTCAGAGGACACGTTAAGCCATCGGTCCCGGTCGTTTTGACAGTGGTCATTACTCAAACCATGTTAGAGGCCTAATAGCTTCCTTATAACTCTGTCATCAGGGTTCATCAGGTTGTTCGAGAATCGACACAACTGGGTGAGATTCTCGAGCTAAGTACTTTTATGCTGAACTAGGAGTATTAGAAAAACATAGAATGTACAAGTTGATTCTTCTCCCGGGTATGCTGTAAAAACCATACAAGGGATTACGAGGGTTTCAGTGTATTGTAATTTAGACGATGGGCTGACAATATGGAGATCTATCTGAAAGAACCCTCAGAACTTTGAGATGTGGCGGTACGACCTACTTTACATCTGCTTACCCCATTAGGGATATAGGTGTGATTTTATCATTTTGTATTTCTTTTGTGAAACTAAAATTAAACGAGTTCAGAAAAACGACGTCTAAAGTTTGGTTACTCATTTTGTTGTATTTATTTAATCCTAGAAACTTCATTATAGTTCATCATAGTTCATAGTCATTATGATACCATTTATTACACTGACTTTCAAATATCCTATACACTTAATGCACGCGACCACTCGTAACCTCTGCCGAATGTTGCGCCGAATTCAGTAGTGCAGCTATGTACAAACTTGTATCTAGTTTCCAGAGTTACAGTACGGGCTGTTAATATTGCACATCGATCATTAGAAAGAGACGGTGACGTTTGCCATTCCTTCTACAAGGTGTGACAAGGTTACTGAACTTAGCCGATGTGCAATATTCATGACCCTTCACTGTATAAACTTGTGTCTAGTCTGCTAAGTTACTCCAAACTTCTCAAGGGTTATTCTGGAGTTAATTAACTTCGTCTGCAATTTAATGGAGATTTTCATTCATCTTCAAGGGTCATTGGAATGATTGCTATTTGTATCGTTAATCACATGCTATTATTTTCATTTACTATAAATGGTCTGTGTTTGCTTATGTTTCATTTGAATCTCGGATCGGTTATACTCTACATTTATGGATTCAGATTAATGTTAATAAATATAATTATTATTTTTAGATTTTGTACAAATAAAAATATTTTGACAATTCGCAGAAAGTTAGTTCAAAATATAAAATAAAATTTGTATTTTTGCACAAGCTTTGATTTGAGAACAAAGCATTTCTACGGCTAGAATTCGTACACAACTGCATACACTGTCACGAATCGGATAACAGCAGTTTTATTTGCATGCGTTGTTTTATTTTAAAAGTAAATATTGTGACTGTAGCCTAAAGCAATTTGAAGCGGGTGAGCCAGCGGTCTTTGTTGCATATCGGACGGTAATAGAATTTGGGGCGGTTTTTGCACAGGCCGCGGCATCATGGCTCGGTGGCTCGGTCTCTCCGCGTAATGTGAACTCGGTTGCCTTTGTAAATGCACCAAAATCTGCCGTGTATATGCCGTTATGGTATAAGCAATTATTCAGTAGACGCTCCTAACTAAACCGCACGATCTTGTTAGCTTTGCTGCGCTCTGTTTGTTTGCTATCCGGCTGTTAGGTAGTTGAAACTTTCGGTCTGGCTTGTGTTTTCAAGCATTAGTCCAAAAGACAGACATGGTAAACATATTCATATATTACGCTAAGCGGTAGTTTTATTCAAACGTCGAACTTGTTTATTCTTTTGCTCCGGATTATTTTCGAGCGATTTAGTTTCAAGTGTCGCTTTCAAATCCGTTCGCTCTACGATCTCAATCGGAAAGTTGGTCTAGCTCTAACGGCTCTCACACATAAACTGCTCGATTAAACCGACAAAAAATAAGTTTAAAGACCGCATTGCGAAAAAGTTTTGTTCGTTTTGTGCGGATTGAGGGCAGCTGCGGCGAGCGGCGGGATGGCGGCGGGACGCCGGCGGTCCGTTCACACATGTCGCGGCGTGCGGCGCCGTAAATCCATTCCTAACTCGACTTTAGTGGCCGGCAGCGCGCTACGCCCGTGCTAGATGCCTGTTGCAACGCATTATCAAACTGGTTATTGGCGCCCACTCTAAATGATTTTAACGTAAGCCACTTTGAAAATATTTGTTCGGCAGCTTTATGAGCTGCACGCCTCTTTACGTTGCTACACTACGTACATCGCGCTGTACGGTTCGGTGAAAGAGGATTAGAAACGGTACCAGAATTACAAATAGCTAAATGTATTCAAAGGTCTTTGTTAGAAGTATTTTACGCGTTATACTCTCGGCGAAGTAGACTTGGCTTCGTCTTATTGTCACAAAGGGAGGAGAGAGTCAGTCCATCTGTCACCCGAGCACTAAATAAGCAACTTTTATCCTCAGGGTGCCATTTTAATGAGAAGTAATGAAGTTTCCGACCCTCCGCCGGCGTTTTGTTAGGTTAAGAGCCTTATTTGTATTAGTTAGCACGTGTTTTTATACACTTTACTCATTATTTTTCACCTGCATTCGTTTTCATTTCTTGGTACCTTAGGGGACTTTCGTTCTTGATGTTTTTCCACTGCGCAATTTTGCTGGAATCCCTTTACGTTACATTATTAACAAGCAAAAAAGATTATAGTAGTAATAAATAGCGTTATTTCTGCTAATTAATTCCTGCCATGACCATATTTTACGCTGTCATCTCATCGGTATAATTATGAGCTCGTTAATAAGCCGTAGCATCGACGCCGTATAATCAAAGTCGGAATAAATCTTGGCGAAATGAAAAACGGACATGAAATAAGCGCATATTTTCTTTTAAATACAACCATAAAAAGACCATAACTTGTGGTTGCTCACTAGCCCCTGCTGGCTGTCAAAGGGGATAGTAGAAATATGAATTACGACCATTTTAATGAGTACTTTAACGCTTTCAATGTGCTTTATGAATAATGAAATTAGTTACTTATTCCGTTCTTGAGTTTCGTGCCGAGCTTAATAAGGTTTATGAGTTGGTGGTGCTCGTAAACATTCTGCTATGACATCTTCAAGTTTAGTGCGCAATCAATGCAGTGTATTAATTTTATGTTTTGTTTAGTCGCGATTTTATCATTTATTGTATCATTGGAATATTATTCTGGTTGATGGAATAGAATTTGTTCTAATTTGACGTACATTATTCTTATAACAAATTGGAATAAATTTATATTTTGGACATAGTTTAATTTTTGTGTATAATTTTTGTAAATATTATTTTACTGTAATAAAATTTGTTGTTGCCAGCTGGATCAGTTGCACTAGAGGATGAACTGGTACTAGAACATTATGCTTACTATTCTACCTGGTCCAGTAGTTGATGGCTTTGGGCGAGGCGTGGCGTGGCACTGCAACGTGACATCTGTGCCTGTTGGAGCCCCTACCAGTTGGTTCCACACTTAACCAGGGAATGCACTGACACTGGAACATTGCTTATCATTCTCCCTGGTCTAGAAGTTGATGGCTTTTTACCAGGCTTTAAACTGGTACTGGAACATTGCTTACTATTCTCCCTGATTCCGTAGATGATGGCTTTGCTATAGGTGATAAACTGGTACTGGAACATTGTTTACTATTCTTCCTGGTCCAGTAGCTGATAACTTTGCACCAGGAGATGCACTGGTACTGAAAAATTGCTAACCATCCTCCCTGGTTCAGTAATTGACGGCTTTGCACTAGGGGATGAACTGGTACTGGAACATTGCTTACCATTCTCCCTGGTCCAGTAGTTGATGCTCTGCACCAGGGGATGAATTGGAACTGGAACATTGCTTACCATTCTCCCTGGTCCAGTAGTTGATGGCTTTGGGCGAGGCCTCAACGTGACACTGCAGCGTCACGTCGGTGCCTGTTGGAGCACCCACCAGCTGGTTTGGCACTTGCACCAGGGGATGAACTGGAAAACACATTCAGGAATTAGGTAGGAATAAACCAAACATGTAGAAATCCATGTTAATTTAACTGGTCATCATAGATCCGACCATCATAATGTATCTTTAATATTATAGACCCTACGTATATATAGTTCTATATGTACTGCTCTAGTCGCGAAAAAGCCAAAAACATGCACATTTCATGGATTTCACTAGCGCGCGTCAGCTTTTTGTGGTTTTCCTAGATACGTATGTTGTGCTAGCGGCTGCATGAAAAAAGTAAACATATTGCGCCAACAACAGTGTATAGTGAATTTAAAAATATATAGCTATGATACGAGATTTGAGTTCAATCTCTTAAACCAAGCGTCCAAGTACTTATATGAGAAACCAAATTTAAAAAAAAAAAATTAAGGGGATCCCCGGTGCGCGCTAGCGCCCTCATCAGTTAAAAAATCATTACTCACTCAAAGCGCAATTAATCAAAAATACGGTAAATCAGATTGAATCATAGGCACTTAAGTTTATTTTAAGCATTTTAAATTAATAATTCAGTGTTCACTGCAGTTACAAATAGCAAAACTGCTATTTTCTATCTGTAACTACAATGAACTATAAGATTTTAACTTTATGAGGTTTTTAACGACATTCATTGCTTTAACCTCAATCTGATCTACCGGATGTTCGATTGATTGTGTTTTCAGTGTATTATGACTTTATGGCTGATGAGAGCCCCACTTAAGGGAGCCCTTTAAGAATATTACTTATTAAAGTAACAGTATTTTTTTTATTTCATTATTTGTGTTCATGAATTGTAAAGTTACAATTGTACTTAATTTAGTTTGTTTCAATTTTATAACTTTGTTCGTTTTATAAAGTGCAACGTTTGCGTCATTTTGCGCCGAAACAGTTGCAATTTTCCCTGCATCTTGTTTGCATAACTTTCCATTTCGGCTTATTTGTTGGGCATGCATTTTGTAGCAGCTTAGCAACATGTTTATTGCGTGTTTCGTTATTTTACTATTTGATTACGACGTAAAAGTTTGGTATTGCAAACAAACGTACATGAATGAAAACAGGGCAATATTTTTATGAGGCAGGAAGAGCGTTAACACGAGCTACGTCTGACTTTTGAGGAAAATTTCGCTATCGCTTATCGCTGAAGTGTTTGTTTTTCAAATAAGTATAAAATTAGAATTGTTTTTTTTTTTGTCTATTGCTATACGTGGTGTAAGGGACAGCCATCCACAAACTGATAGGGGTTGCTCATTCAACGAAATCTCCACATCTCCTCGAAAAAAATCCTGGTAAAAGTTGTCCAGTTTCGTTGAATGAGCAACTCCTATCAGTTTGCGGGACGCTGTCCCTTACACCCCGTATATTGATTTCCACTGCGAAAATTGAGTACCTAAGCCATTTTCGGGCGCAAGAGGGCCGTCAATCGACGTGGTCGCCATGGCCGAAATCGTCCAGTAGGTTCCAATGATATTTTGATATGCTTTAAAATTCCAAAAGCAAAATATTTGCTAAGATTTGTAGTAAAACATATCGAAGTCAAACACATTAAAGCAAATCCCGCCATTAGTTAAGACGAGACGGTTTGACTATGACTGCAATCAGAAACTTGGTGTAATTGCGAACCAACTACCAGTCCGGCAAACAGTGCAACACTAACGCAAGTGAAGCACCAGTTCCGGGTAATATTCAAAGTAAACACCTGACAGACGCAGAGTTTTACCGCCGAAGTGGTGGAGCGAGCGGTTCTCATACTCGGCGCAAACAACCAGAGTGGGGAACTAGTAAGCCAGTTATTTCGTACGACGCTAGTTTTAAACACAGTTTTTGAGGGAACTTTTCTAGCGATGTTTGATTGTTAGATGTTATAGTACTTGTTTTAGAACTAGATATCCATTATCAACTTATATGATTCGGGATTGTTCTGGCTATGACGTAGTAAATATGTGCTACATTATTATATTAGGAAATCTGTGATTTTTCTTATGTGTTGAGTTGTGAATATAGAAAGCAACTGGATAAAAAGTATCCTGATATCTCACCGAAAAAATAAAGGAATTTCAAGGTTTGTATAGAACGACACAATATAAATAATACATACATACATGTAATCACGCCTTTATCCCTAATGGGGTAGGCAGAGCGTAAACGACCTAACCAAAGGTCGTTCCGCCACGTCTGACAAAGATTTGAGGATTATTTAAAATATAATTGTTACTTACAAATTATTGTTGTAGTGACAGGTTGTCAGCCCGTCGCCTAAATTAAAATAAGATGAAACCCACGGATCCCTTAGCTGGTTTTTACAGCATGGCCGGGAAGAAATGCAGCTGGCAAAATTTTATGATTTTCTCTCGCTCCCAGGCCAGCATGGGAGTTAAAATGAATAATACGGATAGCAAAAACAATTAATTTCTTTACCGAAAGATAAAAAACAATTGGTTTTCATAGTAAACACCTGACAAACGCACAGTTACACCGCCGAAGTGGTGGAGCGAGCGGTTCTCATACTCGGCGCAAACAACCCGAGTGGGGAACTAGTAAGCCAGTTATTTCGTACGGCGCTAGTTTTAAACACAGTTTTTGAGGGAACTTTTCTAGCGATGTTGGGTTGTTAGATGTTTGGGGTGTAACAGGTTATAAGTACTTGATTTAGAACTGGATATCCATTATCTGATTTGGGGCTGTTCTGGCTACGTCGTACCACTGTGCTACGGCGTAGGTGCTACGCCGTAGCAAATACGCGCTAAATTATTATATTACGAACTCTGTGATTTTTCGTGTTGAGTTGTGAATTTATACACATCAACTGCCAGACGTGCAGCAACTGAATTAAAAGTATCATTACAATATTTCACATCATACTAAAGAAAAAATAAAACATGAAAACAAAAATTGTCAAGGTTAGTTTTAAATGAAACAAAATTAATAATAATAACGGATAACGAAAACATTTAAAAATAATTAATTCCTTCACCGAAACGAAGTTTTGGGCAGTACCTACATAGAATGCCAAAACGTAAAAAAAGCTCAATTGGTTTAAGGAGTCGCTAAACGACGTCGCATAAAGAAACAAAAGGGCCGGAGACGGTACCAAAGGGCGGATTATTTCACAAATGTAAACAATCACACCAGCTCTCCCAAACGCCTGTTTAGGGTGAATTAAGGAAAACGGAATTTTCTTCCTAAGGGTCAATTCGCACCGGGAAGCGACGCGGCGCGCACTTTTCAAGAGCATGATAAAGTATACGATATGAAAGGTATATGTACCCATGTGAATCTACCCATGAAACTAAACAACTTTTCCCAAGGAACATAAGTTAAGCTGGTAGAAAATTTAGTACGGGAAGCCAAAAATTATATTAATACTTCGAGGGGCATTCCATAGGAAAAGTTGTTCAGTTCCATGGACAGATTCACATCAGGGTGCATATAGGCTTTCGCTCTGTTGCACGTTGTATATTGTATCTTAAAAATGCTTCCCGGTGTGACCTGACCCTTAGACTGAGATCGGAGCTTATTTGCGGTTATGCTCTTTGACCGTCGTTAAGTTCCTTCAGAAGGCTTCTACGAGTTCAAGTGGCCAATTTAGCGAGGGAATCGGAACGATCGGAATTTTTGTTCTAATTAATAACTCCAAGAACCCTTTGCTTATTAAATAAAGTGGAATTAATAAATGGTGATGCTATTTTAACAAAATGCGCGTCGCTTGTTATTAACTTTATTCTTTAGAAGATTCCTACTTGCAATTTAATTACTTAAGTCTTAACTACATTCTGTGGTATTACATAAAATTTGTGGTAGACATAAAAATAGTCCTACCATCTAGGAATGTCTACATTTACATTACTAGGTCCTAGCTTTATGAACTGGGGTGTTATTAAACAAGTTTTCGTTTATATAGGTTTCCTGTGTGAATAAAATGTTATTTTTTCTAAAGCAAACCTCACTTTATCTTTCTTAAGGTTAATATCAGGATTCATTATGTTTTCCTGTTTATTTATTTTTATAATAACCTAGATACAAACATACAATTAACACGTTTATCCCTTTTGGTGAAGATTAGCGTATACGGACCATTAAAATTGTTGCATATTACGTATATTATATCTAATTTATAAATTACAACATTTTATTCAGTCAAACAAACGTTAAAGAACCAGTTGAAGTTACAATATTTAGTTCACGAAGCATCCGTTAAGCTGAAGGAAAACTAGTTACTTCGAGGATATTACTATCAAGTATATAGTTACTTCGAGGATAGCTATAAATGCGGTGATTAAGCAATCTCTAAGTGTATAAGTAGGGATTCTCCACAGCAATCAAAAGTTACGGAGAGTTTTCTCAGAAAGGATTCCGCGCGGAATTCTTCAAGTGACAGTTTGATTAACCGGGCGGCGCACACGCTCCCCCATTTTCGGATTTCTTGGCGTTTTGTAGCTATTACCTGCTTTACTTGTCGTTGGAATTTTATAGGGTTCACTCCTCTTATTTCTACGAGCACGCTATATTTATCCCATTCGGAATGATGAAAAAAAGGCCAGCGTGAGTCGGTAACTCGTGAGATAATTAAACTTATTTAGAAAGGTGGAGCGCTAGAATCTCCTGGCAAATTGATTGCGATTTGTTCACTTCGTTTGGCGTGTTTCTTTTTCTCTAAATTCAATTTACCGTCTGCCGGCGCCAGTGAATCAACTAAAAACTCATCGCGTTACGAAGCACTTACTGTTACAAATGAACCGCTCAGAGTGGCGCGTCGTCGCGGGCCCTTTGTAGCATTGTAGTCCTCACCGCGGCCACAAGTCGACCCGCTGTTATCATTCGTTTTCGGGAAGGAAATTTAAATTAAATATTTGAGAGCGTTAATTTTGTCTCCTCATCGAGCCAGCGCTACGCATTCTTTGTGAAGTAATTAAACTGAGTGGAAGGGTTCCAGGCGGAGTAGTTTGTTTGTTCACTCTGAAATTGCGTTTCCTATGAAGTGGAATTCTCTCGCTGTAGTCAAGATTATCGTTCAGCCGAGTCACGCCTATTTGTTTTATGGTGCGATTGTTACTTTGAACTTTGGCGAGCCAAAAGCCAAAGTTATTTTTTTTGGACAGTTTTACAATTATTTGGAAAGGTTTTTGTATTCGTGGCTTATCGAATACGTGCATATAAAGTGTACAATCAGACTAGTGTTTACATCGGAACTGCCAATAACAGAATGCAAATACCTACCGGACATGGCGCCGCGCACTGTTGGCTAACGCTTCGGAAAACTTTTACATCCGTGCATATTGAACTAAAGCAGGGGACGTCAATCTTTACGTTTGCAATTCATAATGTTTACTAGAATAATGGGCTCGATTCTATGTAGATTCCAGGTAAAACTAAAATTAAAATTTATTTGTCACTTTCAGACTAAAAACATTGGAAAAGGACATCTTCTCTCAAGGTGATCTATTACCGCCGGTTTTTTATTTATAGTCGGTGGTTTTATGTATTATACATACATACATACATACATACATACATACATACATACATACATACATACAGTTTTCCGCAGTCATATAATATAGTGGATAAAATTGGCAGAAATACTAGGGAAACGTGTAAAAGCGCGTCAAAATCTAGCGGATAAAGTGTAAAACATAGAGTATAAATCGCCTGTCCTTTTTCAATTTAATTGTTTTGAAAGAGACAGATATATTTTAGTTTAAGTCGGTGGTATTAAGAATCGAGCCCAACGATAGCTCAGAAAAAAACACAGAGTTTACGCTCTTTGTTACATTGTTAAAAACTTTTTTTTTTATGTTGCTGTGCACCTTTAGTGTGAGTCGTGTTTATTGTGAACAATCATAATCAAATATGTACATTTGCAAGTTACGCATATTATTTTTTTATACGTTTTTTTTTGATATTTTGAAATAACATTAAGTATGAGTGGAGCACAACAATACACATGTTTTTAAAAGTTTTTTTTAAACCTTCTTACCCTAATGAATGATTGTCATGGTAACATTACTGAAATACGTTTCAACACGAAATGCATAAGTAAAAACTAATGTTTTTAGGAAGCCAAAGGTTTGTCACCACTGAACTAAAGCGGTGAGCATAAAATCGGTGGACGAATTTAGAACGGTTAATTAATACGAGTGGACCAGGGAAGCTAAACGAAAGATATTTGTTATTGTTGATAATGCTTGTCCCTGTCTTAGGCTCGTATTTATGAAGTGATCTGAAGATTGAGAGCAATATTAAGTATGAAATATGCAGGTCATTATGTACCGAAATGACATTTCTGATACGAACTCAAACTCGAATTTAGTCTCAAGTGCTGATTATTAATACAGGCCTGAGATCCTTAGTACTATCCCCATAGTGCTAAGTAGGGCGCCTGACCCTTATTATAGTATGTATAATTTTATTTCAGTAGTCTAGTCCTTAGAAACCCATTAAGTGGGATATCAAATATATCGCTGTGAGCCTAATCCAAAAATGTACCACACCGTTACATTACAGCCTGCTGTTCCGTAAAATGTATATTTTTTTAATTTTTGCTGATCGTTTGGTCTATACTTTAGAGAAATTCATTCAGTAGTTTCCTGACAGTTTTATTTTTTACTGAACAGCTGGCTGTATTGTAACAGTATGGTACAATTTAGATTCAGCTCACATAGCCCTTTTATTTAATATCCCACTTGATGGGTTTCTAAAGAAAAACTTTTAAATTTTCATATAAAATACTGATGACGTCATAGCTGGAAAACTGACCAGGTGACAGAAATCCACCCAAGACTCCTACTAAGCATTCCTGAACTCTAATTCTGCAAACGCGACTTTCCCTACCGGCCCTTAGACAGGGACAGGACTATGTGGCATGTCCGATGATTGAAAAGCTTTTAAATTAATATCTGCGCACTTTTACAAACCTCACCGTACGAATGTTGAACGAAATTGATGGATTGTATTTTTGCTTTTCGTGGGACGCTATTAATTATCCAAATAAACGTAACAAATATTAAATTTAAAATGTAAAGGTTTTATAATATATAATTTTATGAATGCAACTAAGATAATTAGACAAATAAACAGCACTTGAGACTGACAGCTAGTTTGAGTCCGTATCAGAAATGTCATTTCAGTACAAAAGGACCTGTCAGATCTATACTTAATATTACTCTCAATCTTGAGATACATACATACATAAAATCACGCCTCCATCCCTTACGGGGTAGGCAGAGCGATAAACGCCTCGTAAAAGGTGGTTTCGCCACGTCTGACAAAAATTGAGGGCAATTTTAGATTGAAAAGTGTATTGCTATAGTGACAGGTTGTCAGCCCATCGCCTAAATTACGATACACTGTAACCCTCGAGTCCCTTTTGCTGACTTCTACAGCATGCCCAGGAGGAAGGGCAGCTGGAACATTCTATGTTTTTCTGTCTCTCCCAGTCCAGCATGGAAGGATATCAATCTTGAGATTGCTTTATAAATACGAGCCTTAGAGTGAATTTTCACCAAATAACGCTGCATGATAGCTAGGTTTTTGACAAAATAAAACTGTCCGCAAGAATCGAATTCGAAATAAAAATATAACTTATTCAGAAAAAAAATAAAAGTTGTTAGAAATACAAAATAGTCAATTTTCCAGAATAAAACAGTTTTTGTCAATTACCTGAAATTCCACCCTGAATCTTCGAATACTTTTTTCCAGTAACATTTTCAGGTCTGCCTCAACAATGAGAATTGTAACATTTTCTATTTTCGTTTTTCCCAAATAGTTTATTTATTTCATGTTTATAACCGTATTTCTTCCATGCTGGACTGGGAGCGAGAGAAAAACGTAAAATATTCCAGCTGTATTTCCTCCCGGGCATGCTGTAAAAAACAGCTAAGGTATCCGAGGGTTTCAGTATATTGCAATTTAGGCGATGCGCTGACAACCTGTCACTACAGCAATATACCTAAAAATCTATCTTAAATAAGCCCCAAAACTTTGTCAGACGTGTCGGAACGACTTTTGTTTAGGTCGTTTATGCTCTGCCTACCCTATAAGGGATAAAGGCGTGATTATATGTATGTATATAGTTTATTTATTTCATATTTATTAGCGTAGTGATCATATAGTTCCTGTAGTTGTTGATAACATTTCGTCACCTATTTTGAAATTCATACGGTGTTCTGTTTCCGATTCTCAAGGGGATACCATCAATGTAAATGGTAATGCAGTTGCAACTACATATACAGGTGCCATCATCAAAGGACGGTGTCCCGCAAACTGATAGGGGTTGCTCAGTCAACGACACCGAACAACTTCCACCAGGAAATTCTTTCAGGAAGTGAAAATAAAATTTTGTCTTTTCGATACAAAATGTTTACCTCGATCAGTCAATTTGTATGGAAATTCATGTCAAATTTATTTTTCTTTTCCTGAATTAATTTCTCGGTGGAAGTTGTTCAGTGTCGTTGACTGAGCAACCACTATCAGAGTTTGCGGGACGCTGTATCTAACACCTGGTATATATATCCTTTAATGCATAAACACAAAAGAAATGTTATTCACAAACATGGTATGCAAGGGCGAACTTATCTCTATGAAGAGATTTCTTCCAGCCTACCTAATGGTAATAAGGGAAAGTCAACAATATTGAGGGAACAAGAAATGCAACATGGACAGAGACTAATACATACATACCATATATTACTATCTAAAATAAACATTTATACGTAAAATATTTCATATTGATACATATACGAATAAACTACATCAATACATACATAAAAGTTGTTTAGACAAGAAGTGCTCTTTTATCATTCTAAATTGTTAAGAGCAAGACATATCTACAATCTAAACCCGGCCTATGAAGGACATTGTAAGGTTTTGTCATGGTTTTGGACAAAGTCTAACTAGATACTAACCCCACGACTTTTCAAGTTTTATCATATCCGCATTTGGTTATATTGTATGTAAAAAACATTACTATATTTTGCAATATTAAAGTTCAAGGTTAGTTTCCTAAGTTAGCATTGTTGCCTTGCCTGGGTATTTTAACAAGGCGGACTGAAAATAATTTAGTTCTTTTATTCCTGTAACAAGATTTAAAACGTATTTTGGCAAATTGTTTTAATTTATATCCATCCAAATAAAGTAGGTTTTAGGAAATATACATACAAACATACATATAATCACGCCTTTATCCCAAATGGGGTAGGCAGAGCGTAAACGACCTATACAAAGATCGTCCCGCCACGTCTGACATAGGGTTATTTAAGATAGAATTCTAGGTATATTGCTGTAGTGACAGGTTGTCAGCCCATCGCCTAAATTACAATATACTGAAACCCTCGGATCCCTTAGCGGGATCTTACAGCATGCCCGTGAGGAAATGCAGCTGGCACATTCTATGTTTTTCTCTCGCTCCCAGACCAGCATGGAAGTATAAAAAAAAAGTAGAAATATAAAGAGTTCTGGTGACACGATAATAATTCTAATTTTAATAACGCGTTGGCACTTTCTCAACCTAATGGTTTCGCCAAATCGACAGCAATATTTACAAAATAATGATGATCTACAGTTATTAAATTAGCTGTAGTAACAACAATCAAATACCTTCCCAACACGGCTTGTCGACTGTTCCTAATTGAAATTCAAGCCACGCGCTGAAGATAATAAGTGATAACACGAAAATATCCCACCAAATTCTTCCAACCTTACATCCTTCACGAAAAAAAACCTAACGTGAAATTAATTTACTTCCTCGTACAAAAAATGGTCACTTTAATCAGTCAATTTTGGACTTCCGCCAATTTTAGAAAAGTCGATATATTCCCTTTTTTTAAAAAAAGCTTAATTTATTTGTCTGAGCAACCTTTATAATCAGTTTTCATACTGAACTACTAATAAAAAATAAACCATGTATTTATAGTTATTAAAAACAAGCAAATAACTTCCTAACTCGGCTTGTCGACTGTTCCTAATTGGAATGCAAGCCACGCGCCGAAGATGATACGTGATAACACGAAAATCTCCCAATTGCTTACGTGTCCGGGACCCGCTCCCTAGGCCCGTACAACCGTCGAACAACCGAATAACTCCCAGTTATAAATTAGTCTCAAGATCGAGTGATAAGTGAGTTTCCGTGGTAGCGCTTCTTGCCCGCATCCATTTCATATCGTATGATTATTAGAGTAGATGAACGACCTGATGAACCCTAGTGTCAGAGATTTTGGACCGCCTTTTAGAAATATTTAACAGGACCCTGACATGGTTTGTGTAAGGACCACTATCAAAGACATGTACCAGGACGTTTTATAACATACACTCCTCTGAAGCACGGGATATATTTTTACTGACACGATTGTCATGGTGATGACCTGATGATGATTTAGCCTGCATTGTCCTAAACAAACTGGGGAGAATTTCACACAGGGATAAATTGAAAAATATCAACATTGTGTTCCCCCCGCGGGAATCGAACTTAAGACTTACAGATCCCATGGCTCAGACCACTAGATCACGGAGGCAGTTCCCCCGCTTTTTGCCCGCATCCGCTTTACGCAGGTGAGTAGATCTTATCGACGACGAATTGATTCATGTTATGAATTCGTAATCGATGTACTTCGAATAGGAAAATTTAATCTAATAACTCCAATTTGGGTAATAAGTTTGAATATTGCTCGGTTTGAGGTGCAGCTATTTGATGTTTACAGTAAGTAGGTATATTAGTTATGAGTAGGTATATCTTCTATACATACATACATACATAAAATAACGCCTTCATCCCTTACGGGGTAGGCAGAGCGATAAACGCCTCGTAAAAGGCGCTTTCGCCACGTCTGACAAAAATTGAGGGCAATTTTAGATTGAAAAGTGTATTGCTATAGTGAAAGGTTGTCAGCCCATCGCCTAAATTACAATACACTGTAACCCTCGAGTCCCTTTCTCTTTGTCTTCTATACATATAGTAAAATTGTAACAGGTCCATGTCTGTACATCGGACATAAATAAGAAAAAAAAATAGGGGTCTCTATAAGTGCTATAGAAGCCAAAAATACAATACAAAATTATTTATTGCACAAAGAAACACATACAACATACATAAAAAGAAACTAACGTGACAGTACAATATATAAAAATATAGTTTTTAGATTTTTGTCTCTCTGTCTGTATGTATGTTTGTACGCGTGCCACGTAAAAACTACTACACCAAATGGAATGCGTTTTGTATTGCTGAAGGTGTAACTTAGATATTCAAGCTTCGTTTTTTTTCGAAATTCTATCTGGAAGTCCGTGATATAAAAATATGTGTTGGTGATAAAAAAAAATTTTTTTTGTTTTTGCATACTATAGGATACCATATGAAAGAGGAGTAAATACTGAGTTAGAGATTTAGAACATGTAAATAAAATACTAAACATAAGAAAAATAGTTTTTTGATTTTTGAATGCGCATAAGGTGCCACTAGCGTCATCTATTGGTAGCTTAGCTATAACAAGTGTTCCATGATTACGTTTGTTCTTTTTTACGTCAACTACCAACGACGAACTGGGACAAAACTTAGCACACTTAGACCTAAGTTGGATCTTAGAATTAAGACAATCTACACGGAAAACACTTTGTTGCCACGAAAAACTCATTTAAGAGATAGAGTTAGAGATAATTTTTTTAATAATTGTAAATTACAAGTCAAAAATTATAAGCACTTTAGTATATCAGATATCACATTTATAATCATTTAAATTTTATTAATTTCATTATCATTAAAATTAATAAAATCATTATAACTATAGAATGCCTGTTCGACAAGCCAACGCTTAATGCGGTAGAAACCGCGGGCGGAAAACTAGTTAGTTATAAAATTGGAATTACTTCGTGAAATAAGTAATAAAAAGCAATAAGTTTTTACACTGTTTGTGATAGCTTTTCGCCGTGTCTTTCCCATGGGAATAAAAAGCGACTGTAAGTAAAATGGGTCTATGTCACTTTTGACCCTCCAACTTCTGAGTGCTTGTTATTGTCATTTCATTTTTTTCCTTATAAATTCCGCTGACGCATTATACACTTTGTACTATGGTGCAAATAGGTCCAATAAAAAAATATGTTACCTTAGAAAACTACTGCAACAATAGAAATTATTGAGAATTGGCTCTACAGGGTGTAAAGGACAGCATCCCGCAAACTGATAGGGGTTGCTCAGTCAATGAAACTGAACAACTACTAGCAGGATTTTATGCGGGACGTGAAAAAGAAATGGTTTTCCATACAAATTATCTGATCGAGTTGTTCATTTTGTATAGTCTGTCAATTATGTTTTAAAGTTGTTCAGTTTCGTTGACTGAGCACACCTATCCCTTACACCCGGTATATCAAACTTTGACTAAACCATAAAAAAAACTAATTCCTTCTAGAATAAAGGACTAGTCATAGTTGTAAAGCTATAGGACATGTCGCTAGCGTCCACTCCTAACGAATTTAGGGTCCGCCGGAGTCGTGGAACCCCATACAAACGTAGTTTTGCTTTTATTCCTAAACAGTAGAACCAACCTTAACCAAACTCCGTACATGACCAAATGTACCATATCTATGATTCTAATTAGGTTTGGTTTGAAAATATTAAGCATAAACAAAATAAGACCGAAAATTCGATTTTGTGCGAAAATAGACTAACATTAAATTTGCTTTCTAATTTTGTACTTGCTTAATATTTTCAAACCAAACCTAATTAGAAGAATATATATGATGTATTTGGTTATATAAACGGAGTTTGGTTAAGTTTGGTTTTACTGTTTACCAATAAATATTTTTAATTGTGCACGTCGTATCTGCCTCTCAGAATGCTATTTCACTAACCTAGGTCTGCTGGAAGAGATACCTTTTTAAAAAAAAGCTGTGCCTTATGTGTCTTTGTTTTATATGTATATGTTTTTTGTATTTTATAGTGTACAATAAACTGTTTAATAAAGGCGAAACTACGGTTGTATGGGATTTCACTACTTCGGCAGACCCTCACGAAAACAAAGTCTTGCCGCTCCGCGAGTATTTGAAGGAGAAGGGTGGTTGAATTTTAGATTTACTGTTCCTCATTGTTAAGATTACATTAAATTAAATATTTATGCTATAAGGTACTTACAGTGCACATGCAACATTATCCTCTTGCTGACGGACGGCGGAACGCCATTGGCTGCGATGCAGAGGTATGCTCCCATCTCCGACCGCGTCACTTTCGTCAGGTTGACTATCTCGCCCTCTAGTGACGTCACTGGCAACAATAAAAAATATATTAGAGTCACGCAGGTCAAACAGCGAGATTGTTTATTCACAAAAATTAACAAATTAAGAGCTTGTTTGCTTGAGACCATGAAACTGATCAACATTCTCCATGAGACATAGGTTGAATTATGAAAGAAATTGGGCGTCAAATTCAATTTGTGTCAATCGAGTTAGTTTGTATAGGAGCATATGTCTGTTTTCATATTTCGAGTATTTTTGACCCATGTTCCATAGCAAAACTTTGTTTATGTAGAAAGTAGTCACAGATAATTTTTTATTTTCTTGTCTTAGTATAAATATATAGTAATAATAAATGAGAATGACGTAACACAATTATTAGAGGTACTTAACTATGAGTATAAAAGAGGTAACTTTGACTATGAGGTTCTAGCTCAAATTCTCCTAGGAAAAGAAACTACTGTAAAACGTAATATGACATAAACAAAGCTATCATTGTCTTAACTAACATAGACACAATACAAAGTTCTAGCCCTTATATAATTAAACTCACAATCTCCGACACCAAACACTAATCCGGTGGAGCTGTGTAGAATAAATAAATTACAACATTAAGGTTAGGTTTAACGGTGTCTGAAAACAGTTACTGTTGGAGATATATTTTTGTATGTGGCGTATTTAAAATTCAACTTTTAAGTACATAAAAAACACTTCTATGTTTCTAATTGAACAGGAAGACAGTTATAAAGGACTTATACCACCGTAACAGGAACCCTATCGTCTCTAGTGCTTACTTTACATTTCTCTTTGGAAAACACTTGGAGCCGCCAAAAGTTGACGGGGTCGGTAAACAAGTGCCGTTAGTGGTTCGAACTCGAGTTGTTTTCCTGACACCTTGCTCGAATGGCACTCGGCGGCCATTATTCAAACAAGGATAAAAAGCCAGGGCAATATTTTCCGAAGGCACTGAAGGGGCTGATGCTTTAAAGCGTGGAGCTCTCGGCCGCGACGGTTCGTTAGCAAACAACAGGAACTAAGACGGATGTGGAGTAGTTGCTCGTAATGTTTCAACTTGCGACTTCGGAATTGGAACTTGGTTTGGAGTATTCGTTGCTTTTCTACATATTTTTGTATTTGCATTTTACATGTGCACATACTAGGTACATACAAACATTTTTTTTAATTATTTTTTATTGTTTATTGTACTGTACACAAAGATAATCTTAAACTAATCTTTACCTAGATTTGTACATGATATACAAAAGCGAGCCTGTGAGAGATTACGAGATATGTAACTTCATTAAATCATCATAAAAAATAAAAAAGAGCCTATTAAGCTTTTCATTTGTTAAATTACAGAAACGTTATTAAGTTTGTCAAACAATATTTATCAAAGACGAAATGGTACTTATTATATATTCTATGATAACGTATTTCATAAAAAAGTGATAGTCTTGTTAACTTTATTTAATAAAGAATTTTAACAACTATACATAATACAACAAACTCTTCAACCAGATCTTTCGAAATTTAAATTCCACGTCTTCAAAAATCCGACTGTCCAAGTTAAATGGAGTTTGTGAAATTCCACGACTCTACGGAATTTGTGAGCTGTCATCGGGGCGGACTGGATAAACTTGGCCTGTCGATGTGTCATAAGTCAAGTGACGTCCTAGCCCCGAGGACCCTGGCCATAGTATAAAATTAGAAGCAGTAAAAAGAAGGCCCATGACCATTGGAGGCCTAAGGACATACTAGCATTTTTAATAAACTCTTATAAAGGTAACTCAAGGAATTTTAATACTCGTAAAATAATAAGACCAAATACCAGATATAATAAATTTCGGGGAATCCCATGTACACATATATACATGAATATAATATACACGTATATAAAGACTTGTCATGAAAAGTCTGAAGCTCCGACAATGTTTCTTCTGTGTCCTTGTAAAAACTACCTAATCTCGCGTGTTGGGTATTCATCTACACTAATCATTAAGCAAGCAAAGTAACAAGCAAGCGTGATAGGCATATACAGCATGTTTCAGTCGATAGTGAGGAACGAAAATGCTATACTGATAAATTTTACTTCACTGTGTACAAAACTATTAGTCCTCCTGAGACAAAAACTTTTGCGAAGCTACATTTAAATATTTTTATTAAGTACGATTTGAATCAAATAAATATTTATAAGGGTAGTTGCTACACCATTATCTTTTACATTTATAAGAACAAATTTATACATGTAGAGAAAGAACACAGATATATACGTAGGTGGCGGTTTTGCTAGGCAGGGTGTAAGGGACAGCATCCCACAAACTGCTCAGTCAACAACACTCAACAACTATCACCGAAAATTCTTTCAAGAAGTGAAAAAAAAATGATTTCCTGAATGAATTGCTAAAAATTGCTGAAAATTTACACACCGTATTAATTGAACCAGGTTAGGTAATTGCAATATCGTCTGAGTCATTAAGGTTTATGCCGCAAAGTAATTTCAGAAATTTATAAAAGTGACCTCTTCAAGTAGTATTCACAGCACTTAAGTTTTACACGTTAACTGCTCTCAAATATAATGAAAAAGCAACACTCTACCCACCCCCTCATCGACAAACTGACTAATTTTAATTAACACTCAGATGTTATCTTTAGAATAAGCAACTTTAACTAGGTTACCTTTTCAAGGAGCTGAAATTTAATAAGCTATAGAACTGGGTAGTCGCTATAAGTTTCTTTATAATTGGGTCGGTCGTCAATAGGTTTATCTGATCCACGCAAAACCTTCCCCATTTAACTCGGAGAATGATTCATAACATTCAGTGGAACCTATCTGGTAATGAATTGAAATTAACAAGTTAGGATAATGTAGCTGGTAGTATCTCAAACTTTGTTGGGCGGATGAAAAGCGTCGAATAGAAGGATCGTGGAGTTAATTTGCATCAGTCTCAGCGAAAGTTTCCTGCTATTCATTTCGCTTATCTGCATAATTTGGAGAACATGGGACAAATAGGCATGCGCCACGCCGTTGTCACCAGAACATGTTTCATACGACACAATGAAGGGCAAATTTTGAATAATAACCCTTTGTTGGGACTACACTGTTTTCAGACGTCATTATAATTATTATTGCGAAATGTCTCATGTTTACAGACAGTAATAATAACATAAACACGGCATGCAGAAATTTTTGTTTCACGTTTCGTTTCGTTAATGAATTTTAAATTTCGTTCCGTACAATGTCCTGTATGATCAAATTCTTCCTCTTGAAATACGAGGGAAGTTTGTAAGTTAAGGATAATAAATTCCCAAGAGCCCCCGGCGTCATTGAAAAACTATATTTGTCGTTTCCGACGGCTCCAAGTTTCCTCATTGAAATATTCCTGAAGAAACATTGGCCTAAGTAATGGATAGCCACTATTGTTTCCTGCTCAGATTTATGGAGGTAACTTGTAACGGCTTCTTTAATTAGACTTCTTCATTCAAATTGATGATTGTTATTGATGCTAGTTAATATTGGTCGAGACAAGGCTTCGCGTCGGTGCTCAATTATGGTGAATTGAGAAACTTACTCCTTTTGCCAAGTTGTTTTAACTCAGCCTTATGTTTCTGTATGATATTAATGTTCGCTCTGACTGATTCAGTAGGCGAATGAATCCAGTGATTACCGTAATGTTTGGAAGTGAATGAGTTGTGTTCCAATCACAATGTTCAGTTCGTTGTGGAAGTCATTACCGGTAGCACTTTGTTAGCTTAATGAATTGACTGATGGCAGAGAAGTCTGAACAGTAGTGGGGTTAAGTGGAACCAGCTGATTAATCACTCTGTCACTACAGTTTCCAATTGCCACTCGTCATGAATCCCCCTTATCCTCCTATTATTTTTGATCAAAGTTTAAATAAAAAAAATGAACATGAATTGTACCACGTACGGCATTGAAAATAGTCGTTACGTTTTCAATTTGAAATATTGAGTCTGCAGTGTCGGTCAAGCTCCGCTAAAAATTTATTCAGCGAGCATACTTTATGGCCGAGCTGGAATTAAAATAAGTGAAAAACTGCGAATAAACAAACTCTGATTAATGCGAATGTGAACTTCCCGGTTCAATTTGATGTACATTTCAGTTGCAAAGTGCATTTTAAATATAAAGAAAAATGGCTGCCCTAGTCATTAGTTATACATTGTTTAATTTGGGTGGTTTTATGTTTTAACCCTTTATCCGGCTCTTTATTTGGGCGAGTGCAGAGATGAGTGGGTAAGTAATTATTCCCGGACCGTCTCGGGGCGTAATCCCGCGGGATTAGAAAGGGCGGTGTGAATGGTAATAGGAGTTCCCTGAGGTGCTGCGGTGTGATTTACTGCTAAGATTCAATAGTGAATATTTTAAGCTGTGATTTATTCGCTAACCCGTTTCTTATAGTTCTTGGAACGTCTCAGGAGTATCAGTTGAAGACAAATCGAGATCCATTGTCATTTATTTTATTACAAGTAAGTATGTAAAGAAGTATTTCAGTGTCAAGGTTTTACCTTTTGTTTTTCCTTGAGGTCCTCCTCTGGATATGATGTCTCCACCATCCTCCCTGCGCCACACAATCTTGGGTGGAGGGAATCCCCTTGCCTTGCAGACCAGCTTTGCTGATCCACCCTCGGGCACCATCATGTCTCCAGATGTCTCTTCATATACGATATCCGGGGGAATAACGACCTCCAGAAAAGCCGTCTAAATGAACAAAGTCAAATCAAAGTTAGAAACTTTACTGTCAACTTTAAGAACGGTTGACCGATTTAAAATAAGATTAAAATTTTGAGTGCGTAACTTCGTTCCTGTTTATTGCTTCTCACTTGGGAGGAGTTAACTTTGTTAAAGAATTCCTAAAGTTTTCTAAGAACCAAAATTTTGTTAAATTTAATTCCATTTCTCTTATTAAGCCTTTACCTGCATTTTCATGGGATCGGTATTAACTTGGCACATGTATTGTCCTCTATCTTCTCGTTTAACTCCTCTAATGTTGAGCGTCCACGTGTTGTAGTCGTTGTGCGTGACGCTGAGCCGCTGATTGTTCGTGATCACGTGTTCGTGGATCGCCAGGATCGCCTTCGTATCCGCCTTTATCCAGGCCACCTGCCCCCACCGAACAGATCCCGCGTAGAAGCCGGCGAAAGCATCGAAAATTCAAATTCGTAAGTGGAAAACGCAATAACAATAGCAAACGCCACATTTCTGCATAACGGTAATCGCGCAATAAAAATATGCAATGGAGTTTTAGAGCGAACAACTCTAATTACAAGTGAATACCTCCCAGGAGGCAGTCACGACAACGATCCTCGCGTCGGCAACACTATCTTGTTGCGAGCGCTTCGCAAAATGCTCTCGGAATTTTTAATTACATTTTGGTCTGGTCGCCGCTATGAGGCAGGCGGACGCTGCGGGCGCACTGTGAAAACGCCCTCGTTTCACCCGCTTTACCAAAAGCGTCGACATTGCAATAGAAGCTAATTTCCTGCATAGCTCGCTACAAAAAACGAACAAGCGTCCACAGAAATATGGCGTTTTGGATACTTCTCTAGGGTGCGTTTGGGGTACTGTACAATATTTAACATTATAGGCTGATACTGTATTTTCTGAATAGAGAATGAAGAAGCTTTATCTGATGTTATAAATTAGTTTTATATTTTGAAACTCTTGCTTTAAGTGACAGCTAAGTAGAAGTATAATAATAAACGCTAAGTTTTAAAATTTGACGTGACTGTTGTACAAGTATTTCTATATTAAATTCCTGCGACGGATCTTCATAAAACTTAAAGTTAAAGTGCAAGAAGTAGTTAGTGCTCTACATAGAAGACTTCTACACTTAGTGACATAACCACTACAAGAGAATACTTTGAGATAGTGCTCGTGAGTTCACACTAAAAGTTCGGTGCTAATTAGGTGCCTAGTTGTTTTTCTACAGTTTTAAAAGGCGACTTAAAACGAAACTTTTTACTTCAGGCTATGTAAACTCACTACTTTAGTAAATTTCGTTTTATTCTTCGCCTTAGTTTAAGTCTACAATCTTTCCGTAGAAACTCTTTCACGTCTTAAATATTTATGGTACTTATATCTTTTTATGCTTCGAAGCACTTTAAAACAGAAAGATTGTAGCCACGAAAACAACACAATAAAAGTAGAACATTAGATACGATATCATGTCATACCTTTTTAAAAATAAAATACTGACATGACATCGTATCACACAGTGCAAGAAACAAAAGAAGGTTCATAAATAAATCAAAGGGTATATTTACCATATCCACAACTCTTCCATACCAGCGGTGCATATCGAAATAAAGTGAATTTGTCTGTCTGTGTACTATATGTTGGTGATTTGAAATGTTTTGGGGAATTTCCATAGGTACTATACTACGTCTCATACACAAAGACGCAAGGGCCGTATCGGATATGTAATTGGTAGTGTGTAATTACTTCCGACGTTGGTTGGGATGCAAACAGTCCCGACGTATACATGTCGTGTATACAGTGATGAGAGAATCAATATGTGGTGTACTGATGGAATTGACTCCCTTATTTCGGATGTTACAAAAAACAATGTAAAAAGATCAATTTATATGCGGCGTAAAGTAAAATTATGTAAATAAATAACTTCAATTTATTTATCAAAGAAATATGACAGTGCAGGCTAGAAAAATAAATGTACAATTTCTTTATGAAACAAATCGGCTATACGTGTCAAGATGAAGATAAGCGCTAGGGGTTTAGGAGATAGCCGGCAGTATGTTAAATCATATCGCCCGAGATAGTCCCCAAGACAACTTGAGAGCACGGCCTTTCGAAATGATTGAACAGGGACCAAGGGGGTTTGTTCGGTCGGGCTTTATTTTAATTTCCTAAAGTGACTGTTTTGCAATGTAAATTTCTTAGCTGAAAGACTGATCATAGTAGGGTACTGAGGTTTTTGTCCTGACAATTGATTGCCTTAAGTCGGGTAGGGAAGAGAGGGTCGTTTAGAGTAAATGCCTACATGTTTCCCTTCCCTGATAAATTGGACGGTTACGGAATAAAAACAAAATTGTGCTCTTTATAAGCGTGTCGAATACATAGAAGTGCTCGGGGAAGTTTCAGCATGCTCCGAAATAAACGTCCACATTTGAAACAAGGATAGAACTGTGCTTAGGAAAACCCAAGAATAGACGAGCGGTTCGGCGATATAAATCATCGTTTTTGTGTCGTATTCTTGAGCCTTAGTTTCTATGTGTACAAGTGTCTAGTGCAAGTGGTGCTGTGTCTAACTCTACGGCTACTGTCAACTTACAGTTTTGTGCAAATAGTAGTGTACTCTATACTAGATAGAGATAGACTATAGTGGTGCTGTCGGATCTGGAAGAGTGCTGAAGAAGTGCGTTGAAGTTTGTGTTCTACGGAAGTGTGCAATATAGTGTAGAAGTCAGTGCAAAGTCTATATAGATGAGGTCTATAACAGGGTTTACTATTTGCATTACATTTATTTTTATCAATTATTAAATTTTGTCCATAAAAGTACAAACCATTTTGCATACATTTTAAAACGGCTGCAAAATCGTACATTTAAATTAAAATTACTGCAATAAATATGTCATCTGCAAAATACTTGCCAATGCTGAATAAATTGGGAAAATTACACGGTGATGAGATCCGAGTGAACTAAAATGAGTGTACAAAATTAAAATAATTATAGCGAATCGGGAATTTCATTCAATAAGTAGGTAAGATCAGTTGAGGATTGGGATATTTCGAGGAGAAATAGTAAAAAAATACCTGGGTAAGTATTGACATCAGTCTAAAAATAAACTCCGCTTTTTATAAAAAAAAAAAAAAATTCGCTTGATTGCAGAAAAAGCGACAATCTGTACTCGTTTCTCTTAATAGACGGAGTAACAATTGGATTCAACCGTTAACTCGATTAAGTTATTGTAATTGATCCTAAATTTATATTTAGAATAGACAAATAAGTCAACCAAACTTTGGGATAACCTTCGAAATCATCTGTCTTCTATTACAAGTAAGATTAATAGTTTATCTTTGTTTCTCATCTCCCTACTTCAACAGATCTTCCATCTACAATATACTACTGAAAACTTGGGATAAATGCCTTGGTTGAATGATTTTTACTAACTTGGCTTCTGCCTTAAAATTTATTATATTTTTAGCAGTATGTTATAGAACCCTTGCCTATCCTATATTCAATGAATTAAAAAATCAACTACAATCTACTAGTTATAGACCTCATCGATGTGCGTTGGTAGTGCTCTTCTAGGAAGGTGGTGCTCTATCTGTAGTTATAAAGGTTGATACACACCCTGGCAGTGGCGGAGTCGCCACTCACCCTGTAACCACCCAGGTTGTTGACCACACAGGTGAACATCGCGTCCCTCCCCTGGGCTATCGTCACGTTCTCCAGGGGGTACAGGAAGTCCGGCTCCAGACCTAGAGCTGGAAAAAAAGGATTAAAGGTTAGTTGGTTTGTCAAAGTTACAGTCTTATGAGGGCTGACGCTTGCCGCTGTATGTGCCTTAAGTTTCGTTGCGGGTCTTTGTTGAATATGTATAGGAGTATATTAAAAAAAATGGTCAAGTGGTCCGTATCATGGTCATTTGGTAACCATTATGTAAAATTACACAATTACTTGATGAAAAATAATTATTATTATTATGTAATTTAGGACCAAATACGAGTATAGAGGTAGCGATAGTTAGGTACTACGACATAATTTAAGTTTTTTTAAAGCGATTAAAAAACAAATTCTTGTTGTATTGCAGGTACATAAACTGGGATAATAAGTAGATTCTGTAATTTTTCGGTCATTTGACTATACATCTATGCCCTATGTTTCGTTTAGTCGTGAAACACATTTGATATGTACGAGATAATAAAAATGTCTAATAATAATATAAAAGATATGGGATATTGTTGGAGAAATTATCTTAATCCACGTTATTTATCTGCACTATGGAGCGTAACTTATTTCACAGAATTAACAATTTATCGAAATAGGCATGTTAAATCAAAATTGCGTTGCATACATTTCATGTCATTGTACTGAAAATTTATTGGTATTTGATTATCGTTCAATATTTTGTGTGTAGTAATAATGAAAAGGCGGATTTTCAGGTTTATTTAACACAACCCATGGACAACATCAATTAATTATTTCACACATAAATTAATTTGTACATCGATAAAAATATATTAGGTATATATTTTTCCTCGATGGTTAAAAGAAACTTCCTAAATTAATAGAAAGTAGGAGATTTTTCTAGTTGAAACTTTTTGGATAGTTATATGAGATCTATACTGTATCACGCTTTTGAAAAGTGCACGCAGTTTTGCTTCTCGGTGTAAAATAACCGTTGGTATTTTTGAACAGTTATGTCTCTCAGAGGAACTGAAGTAACCCTGAACACAAACCTAGAAGAAAATTCAAGAGCACGCTTTACGCCCGCTATGGGAACGTTCCTTTACACGCAAGTGATTTCGGCTGCGGTCTGAGTGCGAGTATTTGCATAAATATCTTAAAACTAAACGCCCTGACGAGGCCTGCGTGCCAATGAGACGAGGGTGCGTAGGATTATGCAATACCACCCTTTATGGTCTTATCGCCGAATGAGCTGGCAATTGAATAGGCCCTGAATAAGATGTTAGATGTTCTCTTCGGGTGTAATGTAGTCGGTTTATTAGAGGGTTTTAGTGTAATTTATCTGGGTAATCGATGTTGGTTTGAAGATATTGCTCTGTTTCATTTACTTTTATATGGACTGTAGATTAAACGAATATAACCACTTTTATCGTCTCGAGATTGACGATCTAGAGAATTTTTAACACGCTTTTATTAGGTCGAACTGTATGTAACTATGTAATGGAATCTAAAGTAACTAATTTAATCATCTTTCAAGGATCGTAGCGTTATGAAAATTGGCAGCTGTATGTAGTTCTAATGACAATACAATAATATGGTACTGTCGAACTGATCTGATGATGGAGCCAGAAGATATGAACTGGAACTTCATGATGGAATATCGTATCATATCTGTGTTTGGACTTGTTAGAAAGGTCTTGTAATGAACTGTGACCACAATTAAGTTTCAAGGTTTGATGTTGAAGCCGGAAGACAGGAACTGGCATTCTATGTTGGAATATCGTATCATAGTCGTGTTTGCACTTGTGTGGAAGGTCACGTAATGGACTTTGAACAAGATCAGGTTTCAAGGAATACACAAAAAAAAACATTATTTTTGTTTTTACGTGCATTTATAAAAGTGTGTTTTTGTAGTGGTTTTTTAACTATTGATTATAGTACATTAATTTGTACACCGCTTGCCACCTCCTTCCAAACATGGTGAGTATTTCAAATACCTACCAAAAAGGGTAAGACCATGCAGAATCACGAATTATGCGATTGTTGATTTCTTTTTTTCCCGACTGTCAGTCAGGAAAGGATTATTTTTAATAAACTACGGTATCAATACAACTCTTCTCTCAGCATCTCAGCAACAGCATCTTCCATGATGGCCTGGGAGCGAGAGAAAAACATAGAATGTGCTAGCTGCATATCCTCCCGGGCATGCTGTAAAACTCAGCTAAGGGGTCCGAGGGTTTCAGTATAATGTAACTAACTGCCTCCGTGGTCTAGTGGCTAGTGCCATGGGCGCCCGATACGGAGGTCCTGGGTTCGATTCCCAAGGGGGGAAACACAAAGTTGATATTTGAGAATATATCACTTTAGGTATAAAGGCGTCATTATATTTATGTATGTATGTATCAATACAACTCAAAATTATGGTTACAGAAGTACTGTGAACTTTGTTATATTTAATTTAAATTTTGCAGTTCATAAGAAGTTTTATGTTGAACTTGGTAAGTGCCACCAAGTTTATAGGAGTTCTATTTTAGTTATGTTTTGGTAGTACCTTTGTAGTTGTTGTTACAGAGATATGAATGATAGGAAAACTTAGAAAAATATATATAGTAGATCTACCTACATCTCTAAAAGTTTAGGTAGTTAATTTTAATAATTAATCAATATTATCTATAAGATATTCATATCCATGCAGGTTCGGAAGCGAGAGAAAAAACATAATGTGCCAGCTGCATTTCCTCCCGGGCATGCTGTAAAAACAGCTAAAGGATCCGACACTTTCAGTATATTGTAATTAGGCGTTGGGCTGACAACCTGTCACTACAGCAATATACCTACAAATCTATCTTTAATGTCCCTCAAAACTTTGTTAGACGTGGTGGAACGACCTTTATTTAGGTCGTTTACGCTGTGCCTACCCTATTAGGAATAAAGGCGTGATTATATGAATGTATGTATGTATAAGATATTCACATACTTTGTTCTGTAATGCACAATATAATACTTTACCACTATTTTAAATTTCTACGAGATAAAACGGTAACATTTTGTTATCGTCAAATATATAAATAATAATAGACTTAAATATTCTATGACGATAGAGTCTATGACGTAAGAATACTTTGTAATGTAGGTAAGCGATATTATTCAAACGCATTTTCACAATGCAAGTTTTTTTATATATATAACAAATAAAAACACGATCACACTCATAGCCCCCACTAGGATTCCCTGTATCGGGGTGCCGTGGACATACACAGAAACAACCACAAATAACACCCAGACCCAGAAACAGACATTTCAACTCATCATTCAAATGTCTGCCCCGGCCGAGTATCGAACCCGGGACGCTCTGCGTAGCAGGCAGGTACACTGCCATCTAGGCTGCGCGGGTCTTCATTAATTTCCACCATAATATTTAATTTAAAGTTGTTGTCAACACGAGCCGCGGTACTGAGTACGGTGTCAGGGAGTTTATAGAACCAGTAAGTGATTTTCGCGTCGTCTGCAACTCCTATTTGCATAAACGGCGAAAACTCGATTGCCGATATGGAAAATATTCGGGAGCTGGTATATCGGAAATGAAATCATATCTGCGCGCCTGTTTTCTTCACTAGTATAAAATAACGTCGTATAAAACAAAGTCGCTTTCTCTGTCCCATATCCCTTTGTACTTACGCATTAATCTTTAAAACTTCGCAATGGATGCGGTTTCTTTGAATGGATAGAGTGATTCAAGAGGAAGGTTTACATGTATAATACATGCATAATATATTAGAGAAACACTAATAATTTCCGTGCGAAGCCGTGGCGGGTCGCTAGTAAAAAATAAAATCTTGCTTAATTAAATTTATTTATAGGTACAATTTAGATGGTTTAAAAAGGCCACAAGAAAAAGTAGTGAAACTCTTTGCACTAGTTTGCACTGTATCGCAATGGGAATCGCTTACAATTCGTCATGACATGACATAATGGTATAAAATATGTGTAACAAAATTGTGGATATACCTAGGATATACAATGTGTATGACACGATATGCAATTTTACTAGTTGACTTAGATGACTTTTAGGTCCGTATTTATAATCAGCACTTGAGACTGACAGCGAGTTTGAGTTTGTATCAGAAATGTCATTTCAGCATATTATGACCAGTCAAATCCATATTTAATACTGCTCTCAATCTTGAGATCACTTTATAAATACGGGCCTTAAACTCACCTACCTATCAAGAATGTGTATTGTGCGTGTGAAGCCGGATCAAATCAGAATAACTTTTGCACTCCATGTTTTTAAAAACTGAATGAGTACCTAATAGTTCAGCAACAAGGCGTTTATTCAACTTTATATCACGAAATTGGCTGTGTAGTAGAGCAGTGATGAAGTCGTCAAAATTTCCACTATAAAACATTTATCAAACAGAAGCACCTAGCAGTCACTAAAAGAGGCTTTTACGAGAGGAACATAAAATATACTTTAATATCAACATGGTCTCGCCGGAAAACGTAGGTGGGGGGACAATACTCGCCGTATAGCTGGAGGCGTCAATATTCTACGTGACCAGTTCCTTGCGCCTTACGGAAACATGTGTCGGATGTGACGACTATCTGTTTGCCCGGAGAATGGCGATCGGGGCACTACGACACTACTGAATTATTTGCGCAACCAGCCGCTGCATCTGCATTCACGCGTCCCAGCTTGATGCATCGCCGTGATTAATGGCATGATAAATGTTATCAGAGCGCTGAAATACGATTTTAATGCACTTTTTGAGGTGCACTCCCGATAGCTACGCCTTAGCAAATTGCTACGATATACTTATATACACACTTACATACATATCAGCACATCTTTATCCCTAATGGGGTAGGCAGAGCGTAAGCTACCCAAAAAAAGGACGTCCAGCCACGTCTGACAAGGTTTTGAGGGTTATTTAAGATAGATTTGTAGGTATATTGCTGTAGTGACAGATTGTCAGTCCATCGCCTAAATTACAAAATACAGACACTCTCGAATCCCTTAGCTGGTTTTTACAGCATGCACGGGAGGAAATGCAGCTGGAACATTTTATATTTTTCTTTCGCTCCCAGTCCAGCATGGATTTTTTATCATTCATAACCCTACGATATACCTACGTTCGAAAAATGAATAGTGAAACATGAAAGCTGTCATTTTTGAAATGGCACAACGTGATGATATCAGAAACAGGACATAATACTACTACTTAACCGTTTATGGGTACTATTTAGAGGGGTCGATCGTGATGCTCACGTGAAATGTCATTCGAACAAAATGGCACGGTCACTTAGAACGAACTGATTCTATATTTAGCCTTGTAAAACATCGATACCGGTTAGGTCAAAAGAAGGCTAAAGTATTAAATTGCATAAACATTAATAAAATGCACACATAAACATAATCACTCCTATATCCTTTACAGGTTAGGTAGAGTGTCAAATTCCTTATAAAAATCCTTTTTCACCGTGCCCGACAAATTGTAAACTCGCTACTTGAATTTACATTATGGCTGGGAACAGAAGCAATTAGTGCATTATAGTATATTTTATTGCTCCCAGTCCAGCATGCAAGCCACTGATGGTTACGATGTGAAAACCGAAAAAGTATTTGAGAGAACTATTAAATCTTTTGTGTTATTGTGAGCGCTGGAAGCTCCTTACTCTTCTGCAGTTTAAGGTAGCATTCCAAGTGAGGGAAATGATATTCGCATCTCGATTTGAATACTTGAATAGCAAATGCCCACCCAAATCGCACAGGTCCGGAAAGTAAATAGTCTGGGATTTGTATGGCGCGAGCGCTCCGCATGCCAATAGAGTTCCAATAATACATTATAGTGCTTTTGGGTCTATTGACAGCTGGCTGATTGAGCCGATAATAGCTCTAACGTGTATAGTCCTAGTTGAAACAAAACATTCCAGTAATAGTAAGGGACCTTTTGAAATTTTGGTGACATTAAAACTATGGGAATTGGTGATATATTGGGCTCAATTCTAGAGTAACCGACTAATAATTAAATTAAAATCATCTTTAAAATAAAACAAAATAAAAAGGACAGTATACTTTATTTTATAGTTTTAAACTTGGTCACAGTTTTTGTTTGTGCACAGTATTTTACCCGCCATCTTAAGACAAGGGCGGCGGCAAAATTTGACAGATAACGCGTAAAATAATCGAAAACAGCGTTAAATCTCCTGCCTTTTTCAATCTTTTTATTCTGAAAGTGACAGATATCAGAAATTTTACAAGTGGCATCCAAATTTGAGCTTAATATAAATTGCAATATTAGTCGATAATTTTTCTCAATTAAGAAATTTTGATTTTAATTTAACAAAGTTATGTTGCGTATGAAAAACAGTTTCTGTGAGAGACTCGCAGCTTTCATATTCAAATTAATTTAAGAAAGACTTGACACTGAATATATTTCTCCTCTTGTGTATTATAAACTTTTATAAAGCTGAGAGATTTTTTTCACTTTAAACTGAGCTTTATCTTAACGTAACATTTAGTTGTTTGAATCACTTTTTTTTTTAAACGAAGCTCTATCAAAATTTTTTTTGAAAACTAAACCAAACCCTGTCGAATGGCAATCACATAATTCAGTTTTTTTTTTAGGCCTAGATGGCTTCTGATGGATTTCTAACGTCAAGATTGTAAAAAAAGCTGGTGACCCGCCTAATTTCTTTAGGTGGGTATCAAATTTAATCCGCTCTGCGCTCTATGGTTTATCATTTTAACAACCACAGGTTTAATTTGACTGAACCTATTTCATACATACATATAATCACGCCTTTATCCCTAATGGGGTAGACAGAGCGTAAACGACCTAAACAAAGTTCGTTTCGCCAAGTTTGTCAAAGTTTTGAGAGTTATTTAAGATAGATTTGTAGGTATATTGCTGTAGTGACAGGTTGTCAGAATATCGCCTAAATTGCAATATACTAAAACCCTTGGATCCCTTAGCTGGTTTTTACAGCATGCCCGGGAGGAAATGTTGTTCTATGTTTTCTTTCGCTCCCAGTCCAGCATGGAAGAACCTATTTCATGAGCGAACTATTCACTACCATTTACAAGCAAATCCTCATTTATTTTAATAAACCACTGAGCAGATTCCCAGCAATTGTCTAGTGGGTGATTCCGCCACCGCTTACATCACTCGAGCGGCCTGGTCACGGCTATCTTACAACTTAGTGGTACCGATAGCAGATAAAGTTAAATTCGTGTAAAACCCAAAAAATATATTAAGATTGCAAATTTTATTTAACAATAAATAAAAAAATATAACACACAATTTGCTATTGTAGTTTCTGTGTTGTTAAAAATAATGTTCATTTAATATTTTATTGAAGTAGTGTCAGCAGTACATTCCCTGTTAATATACTATTAAGTATCAATGTTTTGCTTTATTTTATCAAAAGTTAGATTTAATCTGTGAGTTAAATTTAACTTTTATTAATTAATTCGTTAAATTTATTTCATCTAATATAGAATTGTAGAATCCAATTATTTTACATCTAATTATTCGTCGTTTACTGTGTCGGTACTAGAAGTTGGAGTATCCCGCCTCGGCTGCAGTTCGAGCCACTAGAATCACACTGGATCCGTTTGCGCCAACTAGTTAAATGTTGGGCCAAACTTATTTCGGACTCTTCGAGATGTCGCCCCCTTATAGCCGCCCCCAACCGCCTTCAAGAGGATACCAAATTAAACATAGTTCTCAACTAAATGAAATAGTTGAGGCCACTGGACAAACAAGTCAACACAAAATACGACCTTCTGATGACAGTGAATTTTAATTATGTGAAGCTAAAGAATGGAAATATTTAAAACAAAGTCATAAATCGACTCCAGGCAATAAGCGAGAAACAATGTTGAACGAAACCAAGAATTTTGGTTTCGGTTTGCAGAGCTCGCTCCGAGTAAGGAAATTCTTCACCAACATTGTTTCTAAATTAAAACAATCTCATAATTGCACATTCTCTAACTTCTTTGATGCAGCGTAGGTATCCGAGGGGGTTGACTGGGGGGGAGAGAGCAGGATCGGTCGTAGTAAGTTTTGAGGCGAAGTTAAGCCGATTAAGTGTCATTTCCGCCGCGAAACTAGCACTGTACATTAAATATTTCGAGCGACTTAATTGCTGAGGTCGGCCGTCTACTAAGTTTTGAAATGTGAACAGATTTGTGCCTCTTTCCACGACTCTCCTCAGCGGAGGAGAAAATTAAATGTAACAAGTTCATATTGTGGCAGGAGAACAATGTTGCGAGACACCGGAGTCGCGGCCGCCCGCGGCGTCTTCTACTTTGAAATCAAATCAAATTGAAAACTTTCGGCGTTCCTACTTCCTGACTTACACTTATGAAACAAGTTATGTGCCCTCGTCATATTTGAGTAGCATCAGAATTTTGTGCAACTTACACTTTGTGCAAAGACTTATAAAATTCCTACTTTCTTATTTACTTCTAGCGTAAATTGTATCTAACATGAATAATCTCAAGAGAGATCTTCGCCCTATTTTCGCAGTACGTAAACATTGGTAGCAATGATAGCTAATACGGGCGGGCCAGCGTGGGAGCAAGAGAAAGTCCATTACGGTCAATTCGTCTGGGCGAGCACGTGTTGAAACTATTCTCGGGGGCAAGGAATTACCTGTGCTCCAGGCATCACCACCGACACACACAGCTGATAAGAACTCCGGGTTGAAAATAGAAGCATTGTGGAAAAACGGCGCAACTACGTAGTTGGTGTTATTACTTTTTTTGAACTTTTCCTGGTTTCAGAAAACTACTTTGAAAACGTTATTTTGAAGACAAAAATCTGTTTATCTTTTTAGAAACATTCCATTTTTAAATAATATTTAAAAAATTACTATTAATATACATTGGTTACCGACACACATACCTGATAAGAACTTCGGGTTGAAAATAGAAGCGTCGGTGAAAGGAAAAACGGCGCAACTATGAAGTTGGTATTATTCGTTACTGGTAAGTGTGTTTTGAACTTTTCATGGTTTCAGGAAACTACTTTGTTATTTTAAAAGTTGTTTTGTTTTTTTCTTTTAGAAACGTTGCAATTTGTAATGATATATTCAAAATATATCCAATATATCCAAAACATGTTTATATTTCATACTGGTACCGATCGAAACACGAAGTTGGTATTATTCGTTTCTGGTAAGTTTATTTTGAACTTTTCATGGTTTCAGGAAACTACTTTGTTATTTTGTAAATGTTGTTCTGTTACTCTCTTTAGAAACATTGCAATTTCAAATGCTATTTAAAAAATAACAATACTGTACTTATTTATGTTTCGTAGTATAACTACTGGGAATATACAAGTTGCATTTTTTTACGATTTTGTGTTCTATGTAATTTATGATTCCTATTGGTTGGTTAAGTTGTACCTAACTGCGTGATAGGTACAAGTATTTATTTCATAAAATTAACACTTTATTTTCCAATATTTCCAGGATCTGTTAACTATACGCGTTTTTAATTAACAGGTAATAAAAATAAAAATGCAGGTATCATATTTCTTCAATGCTGGCCTGGGAGCAAGAGAAAAACATAGAATGTACCAGCTGCATTTCCTCCCTGGCAACCAGCTAAGGGATCCGAGGGTTTCAGTATATTGTAATTTAGGCGATGGGCTGACAACCTATCACTACAGCAATATACCTACAAATATATCTTAAAGAGCCCTCAAAACTTTGTCAGACGTGGCGAAGCGATCTTTGTTTAGGTCGTTTACGCTCTGCCTACCTCATTAGGGATGAAGGCGTGATTATACGATTATACGTATCATATACTATTACTTTTTATGAAAGAGGAAAGCAGACGAGCAGGCGGGTCACCTGATGGTAAGTAATCACCGCCGCCCATGGACACTAGCAACACCCGGGGGTCATAAATGCGCAGCCGGCATTTCAACAAGGAAAAGGCTCATTTCTTGAAGACTGCTATGTTGTAACGGCCCGGAAATACCTGGCCAGATAACTGATTCCACTTAACTTTAACTGCCTCCGTGGTCTAGTGGCTAGTGCCATGGACTCCTGATCCGGAGGTCCTGGCTTCGATTCCCAGGGGGGAAACACAAAGTTGATATTTGAGAATTTATCACTTTGTGAATTTTTCCCCAGTTTGGTTAGGACATTGCAGGCTGAATCACCTGATTGTCCGAAAAAGAAAAAGATTTTCGTGCTTCGGAGGGCACGTTAAGCCGTCGGTCCCGGTCGCTGTCTTTGATAGTGGTCGTTACTCAAAACCATGTCAGAGGCCTGATAGTTGTGCTACTAGGCGGTTTAAAAACTCTGACACCAGGGTTCATCGGGTCGATAGACTCGATACCCACTCGACAGAAGAAGAAGACTGATTCCACAGTGTAGTAGTACGAGGTAGGAAGTTTTTATTGAAACATTGGATGATAGACTGCCAATTACCTCCCAAACTTAATTTACCAAAGACAGGACGTATAGATTGGTTCTGTTCATTCGTCTAACATAATTTGCCCCTCAGCATCCGAAATTATCCGTGAAAGCCGCGAGGGATCCCCCCTACACTACGTGACCGGCCGTGTTTGCTGATAACAAACCATTTGCGCAGATTATTGTGTTAGCCACTTACCAGACACTACGGATGTGAAGGTATTGATTTATATTGTGATATATCTGTGTAGTCTCTGATGTACAACAGAAAAGATGATTAATGGATTTACTAAGACTAAGTATCAAAATATGCTTAAAATATAAAGACAATAATTTTTCAATCCTCATTTCTCTAATCAAAAATGTTTCATGCTTTAGTTAATTTAACTTATGTTTCGAAAAGATATTTTTATTCAATAATATAAAAAAAACACTTGATGAATCTTGTCTTATTATACTCAGACAACCTACTAAGTACAATATTGTAGGTTTTTTTATATACTTATAAAACTGTGCAAGATTCCTCACACATATTTCTAAAAAGCTTCACAGAGATGCGATATGAAAAATAAAAAGATTTCGCCTTTGTTACCTCCAAAATGGAACATGAGATTGCATTAATTGAATTCTATACAGACATCGATTTTGGCCTTTATAAAACACGCTGGCACATACGCAGGCCGGCCTGTGGTTAGGGATGCAACATGCCTTTGGCGTTAAGTCCGCCCATGTAACTTTTTGTGCATAAAGATAAATAAATAAAATAAAACAAAAAAAATTGGTACGTATACGTAATTTTGCCCGACGGTGTAGTAGATAGGACCGCTGCCTTTTGTGCGGGAGGTCACGGTTCGAATCCCACCACGTACAAATGTGCTTTTCGGTTTTAGAATTTCATATGTACGTTTGTTCGGTGCTGCGGAAGGCATATTAATATAATACCGAAGATATTTGCCGTTAAGCCATGTCAGAAGCCAGTGCTAAGCATTGGCGGCTTGAAAACTGACCTAATCTAGGATTGGGTCTGGTTTCCCTTCTGGGTTGCGGAGATCAGATGGCAGTCGCTCTGTGTAAAAACTAGTACCCTTGTTCACCTTCACCTTGATTAGGTAGCCCACCCCGTGAGATACGGGATAAGCCTAGGGAGATGATGAGACGTAATTTTACCGTTAATGCTGGTAAAATATGGGTATTTTACGGCCATTTATATAAATTACGTTAAAATTACCGGCGTCTTTTTCATGAAATGAAAACTCAAAGGAATTCGAATGTAGAGGTATTGTAATTTAGGAGATGAGCTGACAATCTGTCACTTTAGCGAAACATATTACAATCCAAAATTGCCTTCAAAATCCGTTATTTACTAGGTGTTATCCGCTCTGCCTACCCCATTAGGGATAAACATCCTTTATCCCTCACAATATCACAACCTAATATGTACATATGAAATCAAAATGCTGCTGCCGCATTTTTGTGATAGTCGTGAGATACGGTTTTAACTGAATTTTATCGTATTTTACCGGGGAAGTTCTACAGCTTCACATCCCTGGCTCGGGTGTCCCGGGTAGTGGCTCACTTTTTCAATATTCCCGAACCTAATGGCCGTCAGATGGCAAGTTGGGTAAAGTGATGCTATCAAAAAGCGATAGGCCGCGGTTTTCCCGGTTATCGGCCACTTTGCACCCGACTGCCTGGCCCCGTGGCCCAACTTATACAACGTGTCGTACATGCCTTTGGAGCACATGTTCTAAGTTGAAAGTTATATGAGTGTTTATAAGTATATAGTCCTCCCACCGATTGTTGGTGATGGCGGCCAATCTCCCGGAGATGGGCCAACTGCGCAGGATTGTTTTTAGTGCCCAAGTGTTTGCGCTGCACACAGGTGCACTCTCTGTTCCCACAATCTCTATTTTTATTGAAATATATTAGTGTGTATTAGTATTACTATAATTATTAACGTTATTACGTTTATTATATCTGTTCCCGTGATTTTCCCTTCTTTCATCCTCATTAGGTTGGCTGGAAGAGATCTCTTATAGAGATAAGCTCGCCTTTTGTTTTAATTTTTAAGTTTACTTTTATGTTTAATTTTTTAAAACAATAAAGAATTTAATAATAATAATCTCTTAATCTGATGGGACAGACTGACTGACACGACCAGAGAGAATTCATGCCCATCTGACGGCATGGATCATCTTACTTTTCGGACAATCACGTGATCACCCTGCAATGTCCTAACCAAACTAGAAACAACAACACAAAGTCATTGTCCCCGCTGGGAATCGAACCCGTTACCTCCGGGTCAAGAGCCCATGGCTCAGACCGCTAGACCACGGAGGCAGTTATAAGTAGTGGGTATACGAAGTATTGAGTGAATCCTAACTGACGTCATGTTCTTCTTCTTATCGGGACGCGACGATTCAAATTTATAAAAACAATCTGCCCAAGAGATGGCACACAAATAGCGTTTAGAGTGGCTGCACAGAGATTAGACTAGACTTCGTTTTGTCTACGCATTACCTCTTCCGTTGCACACTTCACAACGGAAAAGAATAGGCATTAATCAGAGCGAAGTATGCAACGCGCGTACACAATCCGTAGTCTACAGTGCGCATCATAGCCCTGCAGGTGTCAAGGCACGCAGAATAGTTTAGCGAGTATAATACATACAATAAAAATATTACACATATAAATTTAGGTCAAATTTTAAAAAAGTACTTAAAATAAATATCAGTCAGTGTAAACGTACAAAAAAATCTTGGATGCATAAATATGTCATCAAGTAAGTTTTGTAGGTACTGCCTCATAAAGTTTCTAATATAAATAGGTAAATAATAATATCATGATTAGGTAATATCGAGGCACTAGTAATAAAAAAAAAATATACAAGATTTTAAATTATTTTCGCATTGACGGTTTTATAACAATTATGTAATTACATACATACATACATACATATAATCACGATTTTATCCTTAATGGGGTAGGCAGAGCGTAAACGACCTAAACAAAGTTCGTTCCGCCACGTCTGACAAAGTTTTGAGGGTTATTTACGATAGAGTTGTAGGTATATTCCTGTAGTGACAGGTAGTCAGCCCATCGCCAAAATTACAATGTTTCAGTACACCCTCGGATCCCTTAGCTGGTTTTTACAGCCTGCCCGAAAAGAGATGCAGATGGCACACTCTATATTTTTCTCCCAGTCCAGCATGAAAGGTATTATGTAATTTACTTGAAAAAATCTAATCCGAAAAACATTGAAGTCTTCAAATACGTCGTCGTTTGAAAAATACTTTCTTTAAAGAAACTCGTGAAGGTGGAAAATATACTAACATTCTTATGTTATTTGAATAAACGCGATATAAATCTTCAAAGACGTCTCTTTCTTCACACAAAGTGTTTGAGAAATGTTGTTACCCAGCTTTACTCTGTTTGCTAACAAATTGCCTTTATTTTGATTTCACTAATCGCATTTGCCACGGTACGTGATTAACTGAACTTAACTTTGTTGTACTGAACTCAGATATGTATAGTCACATAATGGAGGTTAATTCTATACGCAACGCATAAGGTTCACTGTAAAAAAAAAGTATACGCGAAAAAATTTTTACCGGCCGTTTCAGAATTGTGCTAATTTAGTAAAGTATTTTTTTGCTATTAAAGTTTTGATTGCATAATTCAAGTAGCTTTGTATACCTTTTTACAGAATTGGTGTCTACAAATACAATTGCTACATATTTTGAAGTACCTCCATGTGTTACATTTATAATTTAGATCCAGTTTGAATCAAAATATACGTTTTCAAAATGTACGCTGAAGGCTTTTCTCTGTTTATTGGCCTTGCAAATCTTTACGTACCTTTTCATTTGCACTCAGTGCCTACATATTTTATAAGAAATGAAATAGCTTTAAATATGAAAAGCGGTACATAAAATGCATACTAAATAGACAGTAAATTTCATTTGCAGCTCAACTAATGCCAGCTTGTCTCTTTTCTGCAATATTCCCGCTAGGGTTGCCAACGAGCTACTTCTTTAAAGCGAGTTCTTTAAGCGTAATTCCATTACGCGTCAAGATCGCGTCACGGTGGGGGTGAAGGCGAGGAAACGGCGGAACTCGGGGGTTTAAAATGTTGCCAACCGTCGTTCGAGTTACACCAGTGGAGGGGTTTCTACTCTATGAATAATTGTGTAGTCGGGAGTATAAGAGTGGCATTTTAGCGTCGCTTCTGCATTGTTATTCAGTTGGTAGCGCTCCGGGCGCGCACGCCCCGCAGCTTATCGTCGGCCCCCAGTCGTTGTAAATTAAATAAATATACACCTAATGAGCGGAAATACAATGCATGACTAAGCTAAATAATTGCTTCATCTTCTTATTTGCAAACATTTCGCTTTATTTTCATGTTTGTATAATCTTTATGGGAGACGGGACCATACCTGCATAAATAAAGTTCTAGCAAGTGGATAGTGAACTTGACTGTTATTATTATCGCGTTCAAAAAATATGTATATGAACTAAAGGCAACAGCCAAAGTAGAATAAAAACAGACATCGTGCCTTTTTAACTTGCCTATGAAATATGATGCGGAAACTATTCCCTTATTTATTGCTTGACTGTACAGCCTTAATTTTTATTCAAAAGTGGGAGAGATGAAAAATGTTCGCAGTGTATTCGCGGCGGAAGGAAGTTATGATTGAGCACGTCTTTATATGATCTGACTAGTTGTACAAGTTTGTTTCTGGAACTTACTGATACAAGTGGCAATTAAATAATACTACTTATACATACATACATATAATCACGTCTTTATTCCTTATTGGGGTAAGCAGAGCGTAAATAACCTACACAAAGGTCGTTCAGCCACACTACTATTAATTCCAGAAAATTGCTTGAATCTGAAAAAAAAACCTGTAGTTTTGATAAGTCCTCAAATGTTACGAATATCATTACAGCTTTATTTCTAAAAAAAATTCTACATAAAATTTCCTTTAAAATCCAGTCAGTAATTTTTAATCTACAGCAATGCAAAGACAGCTCTAAGCGCTATGTCTGAAAAATTTATTGAATTATATTGTTTGACCAGCTAGTAGTAATATGGTAGTGTGATATATATTTGTAATCTACTCAATAAACTTTTTCATTAAATTTCCCACATGGTATGGTTTTAACATATTTTTTGTTGGCCGTTTTAGATTTCAGGCACAAGCGGTAGAATAACAAGGTGCTAAGAGGTTTTTTTTTAATTCAGCAGTGTCTAAAACCCCGTAAAAGGTCTCTTAGCAGAATGTTATATTTAGTTGCCTCTCGCGACAGGGCCTAGGGATTTCGCAGATTTTTTTTCAGGTTATTAAAGAAAATTTTATGTGGAATATTTTTCTAGAAGTAACCATTTTTTTTAAAAAAAGGGATATTTGGGCCCCCCATCCCTTGAAGGTCAGCTTGCCGCCCGCAGCCTTTTCACTGGCTACACATGTTCATTCTGGATACCTCAAGGAACAAATAGAGCAATTTTCAAAACTACAGGTATGTTTTACACTGATTGTCTGTTTTCGGATTAATTTCCTCACGCTATGCATTATGCATATTTGACCTAAAATTATTTCTATCTCTAGCGAATAAAAATTTTAGTGACGAAAACCGATGATAATTCTTTGAAAATTGATCAACGAACGAAATATCCTTTGCGGTAATAAAGCGGAAAATATTCCCTTTCGTATTATAACTTGGTGAGACTTCAAAGTGAAATAAAGTATCATCCCTATTTAATAAAATCATGCTGGATTTTTTATAAAATTTCGTCCTATCTATAAAACATCAACAGCAGTTCACGGGTCAACAAGTTCGTCGATTAACTACAAAATAGCTGTTAGAAAAGAAGCGCTTTAAAAACTCGAGCGCACAAAGACCGTTTTCGATGATAATACCGCTGGTTTTGTTCGTTTTCGCGCCAAGTGCTCATGGGGAAAGAAAACACGAGCTCTTACACTGTACATTGATCTGAGTGGGAACGTACGGCGTGTCTGCCGGACACATCCTTTGAGGCAACCGTCCGACGTCCGGCCTTTGAACACCAGCATTTTGATACCGTATCGATTTCACCATTCAATACATTTTTACTTTATTTCCTTTTCGCCCCATGCGGGGGTTTTAATATTCCCTGCATTGTGCAGCGTCTTTAGATAACGGGTACGTGGTCGACTAGTATTTATGTGTTGTTAAATATATTGAAAATTGTCATATCATAAAACTATCTTCTAAAATGTTACGTAAATTTTGCGATAACTTAGAAACTACAAAATGAATCCCCACTTCTCTCTTAGGAAAATATATAATATTTGATCGCATTAATCGAACATTCTATTTGTCTTTTGGCTCCTGACCCCGTCCCGCGCGCGAGGCAGAGCGTTCGAGAATTTCAATTTAGGAGAAGAATGTGCCGACATAACGTGTAGCCCGAGATATTTTGATAGGACATGTTCTTCGTGAATAAATTTCTTCCCACATATTAAAAGTTTTTAAACGGTTTTATTATCAATTTGTTGGGTCGCTTTGAAATATGCGCAAATTGAAATTTCGATGTACTTATTAATAGGGTTATGCTTAGGTACTCGTACTTCTGGTATTAATTTTAACTTTTAGAAATTTGAGACTAACATCGTTAGAGAAATGTTCCTATACCAAGTACCAACAATGTTTCAACGATTATGATTTGAGACTTCCAGCAATAAAAGTAACTTTTCTTCTCATAATGTTGGCAGACAAATCCAATATCAAATGACTTATAAATTAGTTAGCTTTTATAGGTCAGGTAAAATAAAATAGGAAGATATAGCCAAACGCGGTGTCGGCGTAAAATTCAAATCCATAGAGAGATTCGTACGAACAGAAATTTTAATATTAGTCGACGTATGGACCAAACGTACAAAACCTGTACAATATTGTAGGGTCAGTACATCGTCCAATTTATGGGAGGTTATATTTGAAATTCTTCGAACAATGGAACATTTTCATCTCCAATAACCCAAAATTACCTTTACGAATCAGGATGACTGAATTATCACTTTATAGAAAGATAATAGAAATTTTATCTCATTATTTTGTTATCTATATACTTGATAAGCATTTTTTTAAATGTAAAATTTCATGAGTACCTTTAAAATGTACCCTTTAAAAACTCTGACACCGGAGTTTGTCGGGTCGTTCGTCAATTCTCAAAAGAAAAAAAACGAAACAGTTCATTAAACACACTCGATAGAAAATAAAAAAATAAGGAGAATAGCCATTGTGTATGTGATAAAAAAATGCTGAACATATTAAATAAAAGTCAACATAAAACTATCGTCCACTTCCCAACAAAACAGTAACAAATTCAACAAGATAAGGCTGCTTTCATAAGCCATATTAAATTCATTACCACAATAAACTCTCAAATGTATTTACGGGGGATCACGCCATGAATAAATTTGTCAAAGAAAAGTTTCATGCGTGAAATAGCCACCAACTTAGACATAGCTTTTAAACAAAATGTATCAGTACTATGTGCTTCTATGTTGGACTGGAAGTGATAGAAAAAGACAGAATGTTCCAGCTGCTTCAGTCTCTTCCCGGTCATACTGAAGAAGTCAATATAGTATAATGAGGTTTCATGCAGGGTAGGTATTTTTATGCTAATGGCTAACTATAGGGACAGATTATGAAATCTATCACCAAACATCTTTTTATGAGGTCGTTGACGCCCTACCCCACAAGAGATGCAGACGTAACTATTATGTATGAGTTAATATTTTACAGGAAGATTTGATGCGTGAAATAGCTATCAATGTGAACAAAGCTTGCTATGCTGGACTAGGAGTGATAGAAAAATTGTAGAATATTCCAGCAGCTTTTCAGTATATTTAAGAAGTCAAGAGGTTTCAATGGAGGTATTGTAATTTATGCGAAGGGCCAACCATAAAATAGATTATAAAATCTATCACCATACATTACTGACCCTTGGAGTTTATTTTCAGTGGCGAAACACTCTATTATGAGGTCGTCGACGGTCTACCTACCCTTCAAGAGATGCAGGCGTAAATATTATGTATGAATACACTTTTAAACGAAAGGTTTCATGCGTGAAATAACTGCCAACTTGGATAAAGCTTTTAAACAAATGTCAGTGCATGCTTGGTATTGTGTTTAAAGGTTAAATTGCTAAGGTTATGGCTTGGCTAATGTGACTGATTTATTCTTTTGCCATGATTTATCTATTTTCTAGTAGTTTTTTTCTTAACAGTGGCCATTTATCTGTCCATTGTAAGACAATAATAAAAGATATTTGACTTTGATAATTTTAGTTTAAATATTTTATAAACAACATTTAGGTACTATAGTATATATTTATCGATCTATTTCCTATCTCGTTCAACTTTTAAACGCATAAAATAAGTATCTCTTTGCGCACTTGTATAAAATGTACTAGAAAGCGGTATAACTCTGAGGGTATAACAAACGAGTCTATAAAACATCTTATGCGCAGTCACGCTCGGATATTTTGTCGTTTTAGCGGAAACTGACACAATGTCACAGTTTTAGTTAGGCAAGATATACGGAGGTCATGAGTTCGATTCCCACGGGGTTTATAGATTACGAATTTATCACTTTGTTATATTTTCCCCAGCTTGGTTAGGACAATGTAAGCTGCATGAATCAAATTCAATCAGATCGGATTGTCCGTTACCCAAACAATAAATATTCCGAGCTTCGGAGGACACGTTAAGCCGACGATCCCGATCGCAGTCTTTCTTCTTCTGTCGAGTGGGTATCGAGTCTATGGGCCCGATGAACCCTGGTGTCAGAGTTTTTAAACCGCCTAGTAGCACAACTATCAGGCCTCTGACATGGTTTGAGTAACGACCACTATCAAAGACAGCGACCGGGACCGACGGCTTAACGTGCCCTCCGAAGCACGAAATCTTTTTCTTTTCGGACAATCAGGTGATTCAGAATGCAATGTCCTAACCAAACTGGGGAAAAATTCACAAAGTGATAAATTTTCAAATATCAACTTTGTGTTTCCCCCCTGGGAATCGAACCCAGGACCTCCGGATCGGGAGTCCATGGCACTAGCCACTAGACCACGGAGGCCGTCTTTGATAGTGGTCGTTACATAAACCATGTCATAGGTAGGTCTATTAGCTGTGGCTATTAGATTATTATGCATTTAATATACTCTTACACTAGGTTTCATCGGGTCGTTCGTTGACTCTAAACCCACTTGATTAGAAAATCGAAATAAGTCGGTTCTTGTTACAGTATACATTCTTCTTACCTTAATACACATCGACCTTTTAAAACAGACTAACAAACATCATAAAGGTCGCTGTGCAACATTAACTGCTGAGTCCATATTTTGTATTTCTTAAGGACTACACGACAACTAAATCATTAGTATAGTCATCTAACTTATCAGGCTTTCCGACATAATGTGTTTTAATAGTATGTTTTAATTGATTTTCTGACAGATTTAATATAGCTTTAGCTTTTATTTTATTTGATAAGTAGTAAGTGAAAAGTGTCAATAAAGAATTCTATTCATGGAGAACAAGGTCCGTATTTATAATCGACATTTGAAAAAGACAACTGGTTTGAGTTCGTATCAGAAATGTCATTTCAGTACAATATGACCTGTCAAATTCATACTTAATAATTATTGCTCTCAATCTTGAGATCGCTTTTTTTAAATGCGAGCCTAAGTGTAACCTTTAAATGCATTGATATTTTTCATACTGTGAAGAGTCATTATTGCAATACTTACTAAACTAATATTTTTCTAATCCTGCAAATAACCTCCGCAATTGTGCTTATTAAAACATAGGGGTGTAAAAGTCGTTGTTGTCTCAAAGTTTGGCTCCAATAATAAACAAAGCCATCGTGTTGGGGAGTAGATAAAACCTTAGCAAGCGGACAAGTGACGACGGTCACGTTTTTAATTACCCAGCCTCATCCGTAACGCGTCAGGGTGCGTTTGAATAAAGTGGGCGACACAACGTCTACTTACATACATATATACATACAATCACGCCTTTATCCTAATGGAGTAGGCAGAGCGTAAACGACCCAAACATAGGTCGTTCCGCCACATCTGACAAATTTTGAGGGTTATTTATTATAGATCTGTAGGTTTATTGCTGTAGTGACAGGTTGTCAGCCCATCGCCTAAATTGCAATATACAGAAACCCTCCGATCCCTTAGCTGGTTTTTACAGCATACCCGGGAGGAAATGCAGCTGGCACATTCTATGTTTTTCTCTTGCTCTCAGTACAGCATGGAAGTAACGTCAACTCGGAGGCAGAAATATTGTGCTTTTATGCATAACTATGGGGAGTGCACAGTCTGCTTTAAAGTAATCGGGCATTGTCTTCTCGAGTCGAACAACGACCCCATGAACCCTGATGTCAGAGTTTTCAAACCGCCTAGTAGCACAGCTATTAGGCCTCTGACATGGTTCTGAGCAACGACCACTATCAAACACAGCGACCGGGACCGACGGCTAAACGTGCCCTCCGAAGCACGAAATCTTTTTTCTTTTCAGACAATCAGGTGATTCTGCCTGCAATGTCCTAACCAAACTGGGGAAAACCTCACAATGTGATAAATTGACAAATGTCAAGTTCGTGTTCCCCCTTGGGAATCGAACCCAGGACCTGCGGATCGTAAGTCCATGGCTCTGATCACTGGACCACGGAAGCAATTCGTATTGGGCATTGTAATTGTTAAGGAGTATGGTCGAGGCAGTTTTTATATGAAAATTCATAACACCACGACAACTGAAGACGTACATACATAATAATCCTTTTTCCCTAATGGGGTAGGCAGACTGTCAACGACCTAGACAAAGGTCGTTCCGCCACGTCTGACAAAGTTTTGACGGTTATTTAAGATAGATTTGTAAGTATATTGCTGTAGTGACAGGTTGTCAGCCCATCGCCCGTTGAAATATACAGAAACCTTTGGATCCTTTAACTGGTTTTTACAGCATGTCCGGGAGGAAATGGAGCTGGCACTCTCGCTCCCAATCCAGACTGCAGACGTTAACTATAGAAAATCTTTTTGCGCCACATTGAACCTACTAGTATGCCATGCAATTTATTACACTTCATACTTGTCAGGAGCTATGTCAACAGTGTTTTTAAGGCAGATTTTGCCAAATTAACACACGCATAAGCAAATAAGAAAAAAAATAAAATCTCTGACAGATCAGAAATAAGGGCCGAAATTATAAAAGTCACTCAGATCCGCTCTCCAGGGTCGATCAAGCAGGTCGTAATCAAACTTTTACTCAGTACTCGAGTAGACTGTTAATTTATAAACGCAAACACACTCAGATCAGGTTCTAACTCATGAACTCGTATCAGGTATTTTTTATTTTTTTTATTTACTGATACGAGTTAACATGTTTGATACTCTCCCGCTTTTTTCCGATGTTGCGTTCCGTTACAGGAATTATTTCAAGTAGGTACGTATTAAACATAAAATATATGTTTTAAATGTCAAAAATTTAAAAGGCTATTTAAATTTATTGTACATATCATATAATGAGGATTATTTTATTTTAAAAAAATATATAAGAATATGTTGTGCATTTTAATGAAAATTACTGCATGTATTCAGTAACTTGAAATGGAACGTATCTGAAAAAAAAAAACAAATCAGCGATGGCGCGGCGCGATATTAGTGAGTGACGTCCCTTGTTTTGACAATATATTTTGGTTGAGGTTATTTCATATTTCTATGGTTATATTCAGTAGAAAATCGCAAAGGACATCTTCGGAAATGCGGTATTGTCCCAGTATTGTGCTGTGCAGCTCGTAAAGGTAAAGATTTAAGATAAGGTTTATGAAGTTGTTGTGGAAGTTTCGACTTCACTTCTCTCATCCACGTCCAAAATATTTTCTTGCTAAATTGAGTAATTAATTCCTATTTAAAGTCTTATTCCAGGTCTTGCCTCTCCGCCTAAAGTTCACTCTTCTTATGTGTTTTATTCTGGCCATTGTGTGTGTCAAATAAATTACAATAATTTCTGTTATTTTTAGGTGGAAAATCTACAATTGCTGTCTCAAAAACTCATTGCTAGTTTCAATGGGAACAAACAAGCTTTATTAGAAATATAGAAACACAGAAGATCAAAATTATTTGAGCGAAAGTAGGTGAGTAGCAAGTTATTATGTACCTATTCTCTGAAAAATCTTGAACATCCATAATAAACTGACAAAAAACTTACATTTAGGGCACATTAATCCTCAAAAATCCTAAAAAATACATGGCGCCTGGGTTGCTAAGAGTGCAATACAACCACCTGTCACACTATCCTTTCCCATACTCATAGAATATAATTTTTTTTTTTTTGCTTTTCAGATTAAAATTGATGAACAAGGACTCCTACTCATACCTTATTTTGCTGCAATTGGTACCTGACGGGCTTACTGAAACTTGCACAATAAATGTGAAATATGTTTATCTTTTACTATGATAGAAGTATATTTGTAAATAAAATAATGTTATGTGTTTTGTAATATAAGTAATTAAGAATCAATAAACCATTAATTGTTATACTGTGCTATATGTTTCTTAATCAATAAACCTTTAATTGTTATTTTTAATTTAAAGTATTTATTACAAAAAATATATGTAGGTATGCACGTTTTCGTATTTCTTTAGTGCAGTAAAATGGGTTGGAATTTGTGAGTTTTATTTTCCCTAAACAAAATCACTGCAACAATTAATTATTAATATTATTATTCTGGCAGTAGGTAAATTACTAAGTTATTAACTGCTTCCATGCTCTAGTGGTCTGAGCCATGGGTTCCCTAACCGGAGGTCCTGGGTTCGATACCCAGGGGGGGAAAACAAAGTTGTTATTTTTCAATACCGGGTGTAAGGGACATCGTCCCGGAAACTGATAGGGGTTCCTCAGTCAGTGTAAGATTTTGCTCAGTCTGGCTGGGACAATGCAGGCTGAATCACCTGCTGTCTTGTAGATTAAGGATTTCGTGCTTTGGAGGGCACGTTTAGCCGTCGGTGCCGGTCGCTGCTGTCGTGATAGTGTTCGTTACACTAGCCATGTCAGAGGCCTATAGGTTGTGCTATTAGGTGGTTTGAACACTGATATCAGGGTTTATCGGGTCGATCGACTCTAAATTCTAAACTCTATATTTTAAATAAAAGAAGAATCTCAATGATAATAAAATTGTTATTATTAGTGTTCTGTACGGGATTCATCTGTAAACCCTTTAAGTAAAACTATTGTGACGACTGAATAAACCAAAATGGCGTAGAACACATACATAATCCATACTTAATTCACCTCCAGACCACAATTAACTGATACGTCCTCAGGAACGCATATCGAGTGCGCGCCCGCGTTCTTAGTTTGAAATATATCGTTTTTAAATAATCAGTCACTCAGCTGAAGTTGGAACTAAAAATAAGACTGAGTCCGACCGGCAAATTAAAACTCTACATAAAACTCGTATCAAATTTGAGTCACCTTTATAAATACAAGCATAAGTGTATCATTGTTGCACGAGTTCAGCTCCACTTTCTAAGGCCCGTAATTATAAACAGTACTTGAGATTGATAGCTTGTTTGAGTGCGTATCAGAAACGTTATTTCAGTATAATGTAGCCTGTCAAATTCATACGTAATATTGCTCTTATTCTTGAGATTGCTTTATAAATACGAGCCTAAACTAATTATGTTAATTTATAAGTGCAAAAATTTGTACACTCTGACTGCCATAAAGGGCAACGACAACGGACCGGCTCTGTTTGCCAAAGTGAGCAACGTGAAAACAGCACTAATAAATGACTTACTTCTTGGAGAAAAGTTCTTCAAAAGAAGAAGGTAAAAAGTGAGGCAAAATGTGTTGTTATAAGGCGCCGGGCCAGAAAACTATTTCACAGATTATTTGTAACTTCAGCCTAGGCTGTGCCGGTCGACTAGTTATGAAACTTATGAAACAAGTTATCGCGCCAGGAATGTTTTAAAAGCTTCTACATTTTTTTAACCAGATAAAGTAGGAACTTCAACTTTGCAACTCGCCTCGGTGTTTAAAGAAAGCAGCTATTTATGTCATTGTTTTTTTGCAAAACGGCGCAGGCTTTAATAACTTCAATTTTTTGCTAGAGTTTGTTATATCATTGATTCTGCTTCGGTTACCTTTACCTTTTGCTTAGACTAGAATCAAAAGAAAACCCATCGCAAATAGTGAAAAGGGGAAATTCGAAGTAGTAGTAACACTAGTAACTTATCGACTAACTTACCCTAACTTAACATTTAACCCCCCTACATGCAAAGGACAGTATATAGGTAAGTAAATGTTATATTCAATGGGGGAAGTAATCTTTCAATCTTGTTTCCATCGCCAATGTACTTTAGAAGGGACTTATATCCCTTGTTTTTGAGATGAATCACGAACAAGAAAATGAGATTTACAGATCTATTTGCTTTATTTTTTATGTCGTTCATATTTAACATCGTAAAGATATAATGTTATTTATATTTAGATTGGATTTCATTTGATGCTCTATTTTGTACGGTATTTTTCTGTTATTCTCTCTTTGATATTAGTTTCGTATTTATTTGCTTAATTCTTAGAAATAGGAAACCTAGTATTGTTATTGATACAAAAAATATTTTAGTACATTATAATGTTTAAGGTAAATTCTGTTATAGGTACCGGTAATTTTAAAACTTAAGCTGAGCGTTTACGGCTTAAAAAAGGCTGTTTTAAGGACGTATTATATAGCATGTATTACGTTGCTATAATAGGTTATGAGCTCGTCACTCTAATATTAATCTTTACTCTAAAACAAAAAGTTATCCAAATATATGTCTGTGTCCATTTATAGCTAATACCTACAACTGTAGCGCACATAGATGGCGCCACATCAAGATACAACAGTCCTAAAACGCGGTATCAAAGTTTGTTTGGCGATCTACATATATACAACTTCCGCAATAATCCAGTTGGACTCCGGGCCCCTGGTCACAACACCCGACCAGGTGGGTGATTACCCTTTTCCCATCCGTCATCACTCGGCCAACTGGCTTCTCAAGGAAATGCTCCTACACAACTTTCTCATGTCAACGTCCTATAATTAGGTAATGAAATGAATAGATCGCAAAGACGTGCCATATGCTCTCCCTCATCTCCCAGACCCTCGACGCGTCACAAGTCAAGAGGGTAATAAATAAAATATATCTCCCCTTTCCCCAATTTTACATAAAAACTCGCGCCGCAATCTGCATGTTTATGAGCAAATATTCTATAAACGCGTTACGAGTAGGGATGTTGATACCAAATTTTGGAATTACTTTCTATCTACAAAAATGTGTAGTTTCAAATTGATTAACTTATAACGAAAATGGAGCATATACTGGGTTTAAGGGACAGCGTCCCGCGAACTCATAGGGGTTGCTCAGTCAATAAAACTAAACAACTATCAGCAGGTTTTTTTTCAGGAAGTTTAAAAAAATTGCTTTTCCATACAAATTGTCTGATTGAGGTGGTCATTTTGTATGGAAAGGTATATTTTTTCCCTCTCCTGCAATATTTTTCCTGGTAAAAGTTGTTCAGTTTCGATGACTGAGCAACCTCCATCAGTTTGCGGGACGCTGTCCCTTACACTCGGATTGATTTATTATCTCAGATGTAGCGCGATAGTAGTAGGTGTTATAGGCTATAAGTGTTATATTTTCTACCCTCTGACCCCCGGCCTAGGCGCGTATGTATCACTAAAGTACTTGAGTGTCCTAGTGCTAATACCAAATTCTTTTCCAATTTTTTTTTCTGTTCGAGCTACACAACTTTGAAACAAGCTTCCGAAGACAGTTCAAGACTGTCCATCTATATCCTCTTTCAAAAAAAGAGTTAAAGTGCACTTTCTATCGCCACAAAATTATTATTTATGTGTATAGTGTAGGTATATGTATTATTATATATTTTAGATATTTATTTAAGTAATGCATATGTATGTTTATGTAGGTTCTAGGTTATATGTATATGTAGAATTAGTCTATTGCGTGTACAGTCTTGTCCCCGTATATATTGTTATCTCATATTCAGTTTTACAGGTTGGCTGGAAGAGATCTCTTTATAGAGATTTGCTCACCTTGCACTAAATTTAAGATTGTTTATTTATTGTAAACTTTTTGTACACATTAAAGAATATATAAGCCGGTGCTGCTATCGTCATGTTGGCCAAATGCTTAGTTGCCGCTGTATAACATGAAAAAATAAACTTGTTTCATTCGAGAAGACTACAAGAACCTAAAGTTTGGATAATGTTTATTTCGTACTGTCAAATATTTAGGTATAAAAGTTATGATTTTACAAAAAAAATATGTATTTCTGAATTAATTCATAACATATACCTATCCTATCACAAATAATAGAATAAAATTCATAGACAAGCAATTAACATCTCGAATGTTCTTGAAACATTATCATAATGTTGAAGGAAACTTTAAGGTATAACAATATAAACCGTAAAGTCAGAAAAAAATTTGCTGGTACTTCTTCTTAATGTTTGTTTTTTCAAGACAAGCAATCTGATAAACATTGCTGTGAGAAATCTCAAACTGCATACATACATATAATCACGCCTTTATCCTTAACGGGGTAGGCAGAGCGTAAACTACCTAAACAAAGGTTGTTCCGCCACGTCTGACAAAGTTTTTAAGGTTATGTAAGATAAATTTGTATTATGTATATTGCGGCAGTGACAGGTTGTCAGCCCATCGCCTTAATTCCAATATACTGAAACCCTCGGATCCCTGAGCTGGTTTTTACAGCATGCCCGGGAGGAAATGCAGCTGGCACATTCGATGTTTTTCTGCCAGCATGGAAGAGTAAATAATATAAAAATAAATGGTGTAATGCTAGATCTCAGTGGTACAGCCCTAACCAAGTAGCCCGGTGGAGTATGGCGGGGACAGCAATACTCAGGATTGCATGCAAATAAGATACTGCAATAAATACCAGCATTGTTCCTCGTAGACTTCTACCACATCCTTCCTCACTTTGAATAAGTTTTATGAGTTTGTTGGCCTTTTTATTAATTAGGTTTAGTTTACTTCTTCATAAAAATAGTACGAGTAGCTTGGACGGGCTATCACTATTGTTTTTCCCCGTCGGCATATTTCTCTTTCAAATGGTGAACAATTTTTAAAAATCAATTTGTTTATACTTTTGTGTTTACATTTAACAGTCTTTGGTGTAAATACTTCCCTCCTGTTCAAAGTCAGATTTCTGTCTTCTAGAAAAAAAATCCCATTAAGTGATTGGACGGTAAAAGGTAGCTCATTGGGCGTTTTTTCCACTAGACGGAAGTCCACGGCACGGCAACGGCACGGTACCGTGGCTCCTTTTTTCCACTAGGTCGGTAATATAGTCGATGACATCGTCTACACGCACACGCGTAAGTAACGTCAGAAAGTAGACAAAATACATGCAGTAACATGCCGGAGACGATACCGCGACGATGCCGGTGGAAAATTGCTGCCGCGACGTTGCAAAAGCGAGTGCAAAAGCGTGCCATATGTTTTCATCGATATATGGCACACATATCTCTTGCACAATATCGTCGACGATATCATGATGTTGGCGATGCCGTGAATCTGCAAACGCTCATTGGGTATACCCAATGCCCATTAGTGTACCAGAAGCAGGCAAATATGGCCCTTCTTGGGGCAAGTCACTGGGGAAGGATTGTTCATCGCGTTGTCCAAACAGAACGCCTCATTGCCCCCCTGATTAATTGCAAGACAACCCACACTGACATTACCCTCTGCAAAAATATGCGCGACATAATTATAGACAGGGAATATTTTATGTTGCTGAGAACTTAGAAAATTTCGGAAAATATCTTTGAGAATTTAATGTAATGGCGGGTTAGAAAAGAATCAATCCCTTGGTTTCCGGGAGTCTTGTAAAACGTACTAGGTAAGAGATAAATCCAGGAGACAAAATAATATCTTGATCTGGGTTTGTTATTTCACCTGCCAGTTGGGATAGGCTGGTGTTCTGTCCATGTCCAGCATGGAGTTTTACTTGCTGATTTGAATGATGATGATGAGTTATTGATTACAGAAAATATGTAGACTAAAAAAAGAATAAAACATTTAATAGTCTTTTTATTACAAGTAGAAAATCGAAAATATTTTTTGAACAGATCGTCTTGGAAATTGCCGCATAAAAGCATGCAAGTAAAACTTTACGATCCAATTTGATGAATCGACATAAATTTTGAATAGGTCAGTCAAATTCTTACTTCATCACATTGCGTAACACGTATACGTGTCATCTCAAATTACGCGGGCGTGTCGTGTTTCACATAAGTAGGGATTTGCCAAAAAGGTGGTAATAAGGTATGCAAGCCCTCTTTCCTTTGTCGGCCACTCGGCCGACGTGAGGGGAATCATCTCATCCGGACGCGTGAGATTTGCTAACTCCAATGCTAAGAATTCCAGGGGTGAAACGTACGCGATACACAATCGTAAAAGTGTTTGCTCATTCATACATTTCACGGGACCTTTTCGCACGGTAACACGCTTCTCAATGGTTTCAGCAGACACTTCCAGAATTGAAGTAGGTAAGTACATTCGTAAAATTGTGTTCATAATGTATTCTCGAAATAATACGAGTGCGCGTTCTCATTTATAATAGGAACTGAAATTTGTATCAGAGCATAAAGGTGCGGGTGTAGAGTACGAGCGGGGTCGAACGACCACATCATTGTGCGGGTGGGCCACGGGTGGGCAACGGGTGGGCCGCGGGAGCGCGATTACAATGCCGTCGCTGTGACATTTTCGCTAATGGTTCCAGGGTAGGCACAATAAAACGACAATACGACGCGAGATAAGGTGGCAAGTGAAAATTTTACAACGAGATTAAATTAATTCCGTCCGCCCTCGCTTGCTGAGCTAGTCTTGAGTTCATGGGCTTATGAGCTTGGCTCTCGAAGCTATAAATTTTCCCCTCCAAAAATTAAAGCTGTGTTTTACTGTAGTCAAACTGCTTGCTACGTACCGCGAATTGTGCGTATCTTCTAATATGTAAGCTGAATAAGGGCACAGGTATTTTAGAAGAATTTTAATTTAAAAGAAATCCGGCCGTACACAAAAAAGATAGCTTAGCTATTTATTTGTTTTTACCTGCCTAATACGGAGCTGTTTACCCATTCGGTGTAAATCTTTACAACACAAGGGACATCATGCGTGTTTTACGAATGTTCTGACATTTTGACCCGTGGGCCGTTTTTCAATGAGGATTCCGAGCAGGCCGTGCTTTGAGCCCTGAAAGGGTTATCCACGCTACTCTACACAGCTTTTATATTTTTATCATCGTCGAATGAATTGCCTCAAAAGTGAGTGAAAAAATCCATTTGCAAATGTCTCGGTCGTGAGCATTGTATTTTATGTTTTTAGTGTTGAAAGTTTAATATTATACAGGTTCTTTGTATGATTTTAGGCTCGTATTCATGAAGCGATATCAAACTTGAGAGCTATATTAAGTATGGATTTGACAGACCAGTTTGTACTGAAATGATATTTCTAATACGAACTCAAACTCGCTGTCACTCATGAGAGCTGATTACAAATACGGCCCTTAGTGTTACAGAAATTAATTTGTGTTCACAGAATTAAAAAAAAACTGTACCTCAAAAAGAAATTAAAAATAAAGTGTCACAAAATATACCAGGTGTAAGGGACAGCGTCCCGCAAACTGATACGGGTTGCTCAATCAACGACACTGAACAACTTCCACCAGGATATTATTTCAGGAAGAGAAATGAGACTGAAACTGTTATTTATGTATCTTTAAGATATAATTTAAAGATCTTTTGTATTGTGACTTGCAATAAACGTTTGACTTTGAAAAATAAAATGGCTTTTCCATACAAAATGTTCACCTCGATAAGACAATTAGTATGGAAAACCAATTATTTTTCACTTCCTGAAAAAGGATCCTGCTGATAGTTGTTTAGTGTCGTTGACTGAGCAACCCCGATCAGTTTGAGGGACGCTGTCCCTTACACCTGGTATCCATTATCGATTCAAAATATACACTTTGAAGTGAATGCTTGTACTTTGTGAAATAAGGGCTACCAAAACGGGGACAATCTTGGGATGTGGACCCGCTTTGTCCACCCAATTTGCCCTTTGCAACTACTTAGCCTAGCCTAGACAAACAGGTTATTCACCCAGAGTCCTAGATCAGCTATGAAAAAACTTTGGATATTCTGTAAGCTTAAAGTAAAAAACAGAGAGCTATTTAGGTGACGTTGTCAAAAATTGCGCGATTTTTTGTGAAACTAGTCTATGTCGTGATATCGTGAACATGGGACTTTAGTAGTTACCTAGTTTAAATTAGCCTACGCAATGAGCTAGCCTAGACAAACACATTATCCTTCCTTCTTATACCTACCTATCGCCTTAATCCGCAATGCTGTTGTTACCAAACAAACAAAATAAGTACACAAGTTACTAGCTAATGTTTTTGAACTTGACGTTTTTATGAAAGTAACTTACTTTTAACTAAATATGTGAATAAATGTATATAAACCTATATATTGTCTTCCATGCTGGCCTGGGAGCAAGAGAAAAACATAGAATGTGCCAGCTGAATTTCTCCCCCCAGGCATGCTGTAAAGACCAGTTAAAGGATCCGAGGGTATTTTGTAATTTAGGCGATGGGCTGACAACCTGTCACTACAGGAATATACCTACAAATATATCTGAACTAACCCTTGAAATATTGTTGTTTGCCGTGGCGGAACGACCTTTGTTTAGGTCGTTTACGCTCTGCCTTCTCCATTAGGAATGAAGGCGTGATTATATGTATGTATGTAATCGAGTGGGTTTAGAGTCTTAAATACAATGAAACACTGGATCATAAGTTTATGGAATTTAAATTTTATTTATGACATTTAGTTAGTTACCTACTTAAAAGTTAATTGTAAGGAACCTGCACATTTTAATGACTAGAAGGCCAACTTTCTTTGATGTTTTTTGCTCACAAATATTTGAAATATTTGCTCGGTTTCGTGGCAAATACAACCCACAGTCATTTTTTCACGAACTCAGTTGGTAAGGAGATGTTTGCTTTAAATATTTTATCACGATAAAAATAGCTGCAGAAAAACACCCATTCTTGTCTTGTTTGAGCTGTTTTTTGCAGACAGAGAATGATAGTTATTATTCTATCAGACTTGCTTTCGGCGCGCTATCTTAAAATATAATTATTTTAATGAGCTTATTAACTAGCTTTTGCTAACTAAATAATGCGACGTTTTATTTTAGCGATAAAATAGAGCTGCTATTAATTATCATCAAAACTAAGAACCAAATCTTTAAAGTTTAACAATTACATTTACAGTCAATGTTATTTACTATTAAATGTTATTAAATTATTTAATAGTTTATTGTACAGGTCATATTTAACATACCTTAAACACAATGACATAACAGAACAGGTAGAGCAGACCCTGGCTAGAGAAAAATCATTAACCACTCAACAGTGGTGCGACCCGGGATGGGGTGCTGTAGGATATGAATCATCAGAGGTGCGACCCAATCCGGGTCGCTTACAGCGCGCGCACATTTCAAAAGTTATTGTATCGTTTTCGCTCTTAAAAATGGGATTGGTGTGTACAAAAATAGCTAGCAAGCGATCGTTTGAGTACTCAGGAAAGGAAGAAATCCGCGCAAGTGTCAAAACTAGGGTCAATATTTGACCTCAAAAGTTAGCAGTTTTGAGTAGTTTAATGTTAAAAAGAGTAGACAATCGCTAAAATTATGATGGCAACTGTTTATTAAAAAATGTAGCAAATTTAATGTAGAAATGTATAGTTTCTCAAAAAGGCTGCCTCCATTCATTACAATAAAAGAAAGCCAGTTAAGTGCAAGTTGAGCCAAAAAATACAGTAGTCTGTGCGCGCCCCTTACTGGGGTCCACAGGTGTGCCATTTTGGTTTCAACAGTTGAGGGGTTAAGTGAAAAACTGAGTAAACGTTGTTTGAATAAGTATGATACTATGACAGGCTCCGAGCTGACGTTACCCGAATAAAAGTTAACCAACAAACATGATTCAAATCTTATGTTGCCAATGCAGGGTCAACCAACAGATCATCCGCCCGCCGCCATGTTGCCTAAGCGCTGAATCCGGTGCTGCCATCTACCGCCGCTCCTCCTCTAATTCTCCAATCTGCTCATTTAAGTTGCGAAGTTTCCATTGACCCGTTACTCTTCCTCGATTAATCTCTTCATTTTAGTTGGCAAAGATTTTTTCCAATATTTATAGATAGAGATCTTACCAATATTTTTTTTCTACTTCTTCTTTCAATAATAGTGACGTCTATATGGCCAAGAGTAGAAGGCGCGGGAGGGGTGATCCGCCCCGCGCATGTGCGCCCGCCGCCATAATGCCTCAGCGCTGGGTTCGCTGTTGCCATTTACCGTCGCTTGTCTTCAAACACCTCATAATAGTTACATAGAAAGTTTCCATAGATCTTACCAATAAAATTGACGTGTAGGATGGCCAAGAGTAAAGGCGCGGAAGGGGTACACGGCCCCGCGCATGTGCGCCCTCCGCCATAACGCCTCAGCGCTGGGTCCGCTGTTGCCATCTACCGTCGCTTGTCTTCAAACGCCTCATAATAGTTACATAGAAAGTTTCCATAGATCTTACCAATAAAATTGACGTGTAGGATGGCCAAGAGCAGAAGGCGCGCGAGGGGTGATCCTCCCCGCGCATGTGCGCCCGCCGCCATGTTGCCTCAGCGCTGGATCCGGTGCTGCCATCTACCGCCACTCCTCCTTAAACGCCTCGATCTCCTCATTTTATTTGGTGATGAAGTTTTCATGCACTGTATGATCTGAAACAAAATATAATAAACTTAGATAATACATAGTTGTCAACCCACATAGTTTCTTTACATTTTTTTTTGTTTTTACATTATTATTAAAACAGATTATCACACCTACCTATTCTTCTTCTGTCGAGTGGGTATCGAGTCTATCGACCCGATGAACCCTGGTGTCAGAGTTTTTGTACCTACCTAGTTATTATTTTGAATTTTAATTGAAAAGTAAAAGAATATAAAATAGAATCAATTAATTTTGTTGGATGTAAAAAAAGAACATCATCATCATTTCCCTAGGCTTATCCGGTATCTCATGGGGTCGGCTACCTAATCTATGTGATTGAACGAGGGTACTGGTTTTCACACAGAGCGACTGCCATCTGACTTCCGCAACCCAGAAGGTAAACCAGACCCAATTCTAGGTCAGATTTTCAAACCGCCAATGCTTAGCACTGGCCTCTAAAATGGCTTAACGACTAATATGTACGGTATTAAATGATATTAACCGGGACTAACGGCTTAACGTGCTTTCCGAAGCACGGAAAAGGCGCCGAATAAACGTACAATAGAAATCAGAAAACCGAAAAACACATTAGTACGTGATGGGATTAGAACCACGACCTCCCGCTCAGGAGGCAGCGGCGCTATCTACTACACCATCGGGCTCTCCCTGGATTGGATTGACGTCAAAAATAATTTAAGTAAAGGTAGGCATTACAACCTATCCATTACAACACACTGTACGTAAAAGAGTTTTTTAAATACAAACAGATTGAGATTGATTGATGTAAGCGAGTTTTAACGATAGTGTCCGAAAAGGACCGTCAGACGACATAAAAAGTATATTTATTACACTCGTGGATATAGTACTATTTTCAGTACCTTGAATGCGGTGGAGACGAATAAAATATACGTATTTTTATTCCCATTCTGGCAGCAGTCGAACGTTATCTAAAATATGAGGGAATGTGCGGGCTACGTGCGGTCTGTTTTGAAAGAATTTGATATCAAAGATTCGCTCGTAGCACAAACAGAGAGCCGGTGTGTGTTTGCCCTTATATTATTATAGGGTAATGGAAGTGGCTTACAAGTATTCTTTACATGATTTAATTTTCTATCCAAACAAGATGATGGAATAATTACATTTAACTTACGATTTGCTATACTATATTTATAATCTAACCAATCTTATTTACTATGAAACATTTAACTAAGTATAATCAATAAATACTACCTGCAATCAAAATAATAGATCGTTTTTGACATTTCTAGGTTTATATTCTTATATGTAGAGTATCCCATATTATTATATAGGATGAACTTGGGTTAAAAAGACCGAAAACAAAAGACAGAGAAACTTGTAGAGAAAGAATAAGAGAAGTACTTATGAACTTCTTATAAGACCTTCTCTATGGTACTTCTATGACAGGTCTTTTAGTTACCGGTCAGGCTTTAACTATTGAGTGCTGTCAAATTTAAGATATATCCCATAACTGTATTTACTTGTACTGTAGTAATTTTGACAGGCAGTATTTTGTTGATTTGATTACTGTTGGTCTAAGGGGGTTCGAGAGCTGCGACAGTGGCGCCATCAGTTTTAAATTGATTGTACTTGAAACACAAAAAAATTCATGAATATTTTACGATTGCCGACAATCACAACTAATTCTCTATTTTATAGTCCATTATATCACTTTTAGCGTATGTACAAAACATAGCTTTTATGCTTAGTTTGGATTATTATTAAATGGTTTATAAAATGGAGAATTCATTGCGATTGTCGCCAATCTAAAAAAAAAACCATTTGTATTTTAGACACAATTTATTTATTACTGTGACGGCGCCAACTATTTCGGATTTTAAACACAAGAAAATGTATGAAAGAAAATGTAATACTTGTTTTTAAAATCTAGTTTAAACATGATCCTGAAAATTGTAGTCTGATTTAAGGTGTTTAATATCTCAATCATCGTACGGCTAAGTTTAGGTTTCTATATGTGGACGTATATCTCCCACAACTGCAACCTCAACTCTGCAGAATAATCGTAGAACATTCGAGAGTCTGTCCCATGGGGTTCTAAACTTATCTCACCTTCGCAAACCTGTTCACAGTTCACTGATACAATCTCACCAGTCAAAATAATGTACCGAGACGAAATCGATACCATTCCGCCGGAATGTAGCGAATACAATTTTTATTTTAGACAAGGTAATGCCAGATGCCATGGTGAAACAAAATCAGTAAAACTTCTTCTTCTTCTGTCGAGTGGGTATCGAGTCTATGGACTCGATGAACCCTGGTGTCAGAGATTTTTTTAAACCGCCTAGTAGCATAACTATCAGGCCACTGACATGGTTTTGTGTAACGACCACTATCAAAGACAGCGACCGGGACCGACGGCTTAACGTGCCCTCCGAAGCACGAAATCTTTTTCTTTTCGGACAATCAGGTGATTCAGCCTGCAATGTCCTACCCAAACTGGGGAAAAATTCACAAAGTGATAAATTCTCAAATATCAACTTTGTGTTTCCCCCCTGGGAATCGAACCCAGGACCTCCGGATCGGGAGTCTATGGCACTAGCCACTAGACCACAGAGGCAGTTCAGTAATCAGTAAAACTAACATACATACATACATATAATCACGCCATTATCCCTATTGGGGTAGGCAGAGCGTAAACGACCTGAACAAAAGTCGTGTCGCCACGTCTGACAAAGTTAGAGGGTTATTTAAGATAGATTTGTATGTATATTGCTGTAGTGATAGGATGTCAGCCCATCACCTAAATTACAATATACTAAAACCCTCAGATCCCGTAGCTGGTTTTTACAGCATGCTCGGGAGGAAATGTAGCTGGCACATTCTATACTTTTCTCTAACTCCCAGGCCATATAGGGATAAAGGCGTGATTATATGATGATGATGATGATTATATAGTTATAATTTATTCTCCTGTGCCGTAAGGTTGCTTGGAAGACGTTGCTGCTTAGCAATAAGGCTATTTGTACTACTATTTGTTTTATTTTCTTTTTTTTTATTGTTTCTTTTCTTTGTAATAAAGTACGTATGTTCTTATCTTATCATGTGTAAACATGAATTATAGTGATATCTACATATAATTTGAGTAATAGTATTGGAGTAATCATAATGTTAGTAGAGTGGCCTGAAGGTGGTTTGATTATACCTTCAACATCTGAGCCAAAATAAAGTGACAGGGGCTCAACTGGGCTAAATGGCGCCCTCATCACTCAAAAAATCATAATACACTGAAAACACAATCAATCGATAATCCGGTAAATCAGATTGAGGTTAAAGCAAAATATGTCATTTAGAATCTCATAAAGTTACAATTTATAGTTCGTTGTAGTTACAGATAGAAAATTTGCGAAAAGCGGCCACTTTTAGCACTTTTACTATCTGTAACTGCCTTGAACACTGAATTATATACTTAAATTTGATCATCGGATTTTTGATTAATTGCATTTTCAGTGAGTAATGATATTTTAACTGATGAGGGCGCTGGCGTGCACCGGGGATCTCCTTATATTTTTAATCCATAATGACATGGAAGTATGGTCTATGGACCAACTACTTATCAAATACCTTTAATTAAAAGAAAATTTAAGACTTGGCTCATAGCTTAACAGATACCTAAAAAGACAATACTGTGTGACTTAGTTCCTTGCCTATTCTATAATAAATGAATTAAATAAATCAATACTTTAAAAACACTAGAAAAACACGGTTTTATAAATGCACGTAAAAACCAAAAAATGTCTTTCAGCTTCATCATCAGACCTTGAAACCTAATCGTGTTCAAAGATCATTACAAGACTTTTCTAACAAGTCCAAATACAGCGTTGATACGATGTTCCATCATGAAGTTCCAGTTCATATCTTCCGGCTCCATCATCAAATCAGTTCGACAGTACAATATTATTATACTGTCATCAGAACTATACACAGCTGCCAATTTTCAAGATGCTACGATCCTTGGAAGATGATTAAATTAGTTACCATGGTCGTTCCGCTACGTCTGTCAAAATTTTGAGGGTTATTTATGATAGATTTGTAGGTATATTGCTGTAGTGACAGGTTATCAGCCCATCGTGTAAATTACAATATACTAAAACCCTCGAAACCCTTAGCTGTTTTTATTGCATGCTCGGGAGGAAAAGCAGCTGGCACATTCTATGTTTTTCTCTCGCTCCCAGTCCAGCATGGACGAATAAAAGCGTGTTAAAAACAAACAGACATTATTACTCAATATTATCGCTGTCGTTTCCAGAGGCTTTAAATCTGCTTCCCCTCTATAACATTATATCTGAAACACTGTGGAGTCTTTGCCTCTCATCCTGTTATGAAACAGTGTTACTTTCCGCATGTAGCTAATACGATCACATCTTTTTATATGCTTTTCTTTCCTGCAATGTTGCTTTGATTTTGTTTATGTTTACACTTTTGTGGTGGTATAAGAGACATGTGAATTACAGTTTTGGAGAGTTTTGAAATAAATAAGTATTATAAAAGTGCATGTGAAGAAACAAATGCCTTGAACTAAAAATCACAAAATATTACGGTTGCTAAATATTTTGAGGCTTTTCATAGAAGAGTAGGCGGACGAGTAACCTAACCCCATTGGAATTTACTTTTTTTTACACTATACCTGAAAAAAAATATTGCTAATTGAATGCAATGTTGTTTATCGCAGTCCGAGTAAGAAAAGTAAAGTAAAATATATTTTAAGCAACCCTCAGTTCACAATCTACAATAATGTTCCCCCCGCCATATTAGCAGTGCGGGCGCGAGGCGAGCACGTTACGTTCCGTTTCCGCCTGCGTGCGCGTCGAATGCCATTATCGCGTACAGCGCACTCGTAAGTCGCGCCGACAAACTAAAGCCAAACACGACCTTACAGTGAACTTGCTCATTTTACAGTCCATTGCTTCGTACTGTTCGGACAATATGTCGGTTTATTGTCTTTAAATTAAGTGCGAGGTAAGCACGTTACGTTCCGTTTCCGCCTGCGTGCGCGTCGAATGCCATTATCGCGTACAGCGCACTCGTAAGTCGCGCCGACAAACTAAAGCCAAACAAGACCTTACAGTGAACTTGCTCATTTTACAGTCCATTGCTTCGTACTGTTCGGACAATATGTCGGTTTATTGCCTTTAAATGAAGTGCTAGGTAAGCACGTTACGTTCCGTTTCCGCCTGCGTGCTTGTATATCGCGCCGACAAACTAAAGCCGTAAACTACATACATACATATAATCACGCCTTTATCCCTAATAGGGTACGCAGAGCGTAAACGACCTAAACAAACATCGTTCCGCCACGTCTGAACATTTTGAGGGTTATTTAAGATAGGTTTGTAGGTATATTGCTGTAGTGACAGGTTGTCAGCCCATCGCCCAAATTACAATATACTGAAACCTCGAATCCCTTAGCTGGTTTTTACAGCATACCCGGGAGAAGATGCAGCTGGCATATTCTATGCTTTTCTCTCGCTCCCAGGCCAGCATAGAAGAAAGAAAGCCGTAAACTTAACACGACCGAAGTGATGATTTTACAGTCCAATACTCGTACTGTTCGAACAATACGTTGTTTTAGAAACGATACAGCAAGTCGGTTTCATTGGTTCAGTTTCACACTTTTAAAGAGGCTTCTCGAAATTTTCTTTAAATCATCATTTATAAACCTAGTACAAATAAGAATGAAAAAACCTTATAACTTAAAAAAACGATTGCCATCATAGTAGTGGCTTATTACGAAATAAAGCAATGGACATAGAAATAGCAACCGTCGCGCACAATTTAAAAAGGGATAGACCACGCGCATAGCGACTTGTACCCTAGTGTGGTGAATTATTTCAATTCGCAACCGCTGTAAATAGTTGCAAAGTTACCAAGTTTTTAGGGTCATTCAGCATGAATGCTTTTCACTGTTCAGGATAGGAACTAAAATGGTATTAATGCTGTGAAGGCTTGTTTTAATAGCAAGTGGTTTGCAATGTGGAACATTGCATTTGAATTAGTTCCATGATCATTTTTAATAAGTAATTGAAACATAATATGACTTCCATGCTGGAATAAATAACATACACTTGCACTCGTACTTATAGGCTACTTATTTCAACAGCTTCTTTTTATACATACATACAAACGCCTCAACACAACATAATCACGCCTTTATCCCTAATGGGGTAGGCAGAGCGTAAACTACCTAAACAAAGGTCGTTCCGCCACGTCTGACAAAGTTTTGAGGGTTATTTAAGATATATTTGTAGGTATATTGTTGTAGTAACTGGTTGTCAGCCTATCACTTAAATTGTAATACACTGAAACCCTCGGATCCCTTAGCTGGTTTTTACAGTACGCCCGAGAGAAAATGCAGTTTTTAACTCGCTCCCAGGCCAGCATGAAAGAAGACTTCTTTTTATGCATACTCCAAAAGCTGATACCGTTCTTTACAAAAATTACAGAATATTTGCGGAATTGCTACTCAAGATTATCTCTAAAGTTAAAAGCGATCTCAAGATTGAGAGCAATATTAAGTATAGATTTGATAGGCCGTTTTGTACTGAGATTACGTTTCTGATGCGAATTCAAACTTGCTGTTAAATATCAATACGAGCATCAAAGTCGTCTCTTCAATTATGATCATTAGATTGACTATTTTATAGGAGCAAAAGATGTGTAGTATTATTTAAAATCATTTGCTGTGTATGAGTATTTTATAGGTCCAGTAGTAGATAGGTATATGAAAAAAAAATGTATCCACCGTTCTAATTAAAGCAAACTTTGATAGCCGTTAGTTGCAAACTTTTTAGTTCGCGGAAAGTTTCATTTATAATGTACTAGCAACCCGCCCCGGCTTCGCACGGAAATTATCAGTATTTCTTTCCTTTGTTATGCATGTATTATACATATAAACCTTCCTCTTGAATAATTTTATCCATTAAAATAAACCGTATCGAAATCCGTAGCGTAGTTTTAAAGATTTATGCATTTATGGATATAGGGACAGAAAAAGCGACTTTGGTTTATACTATTATGTAGTGAAGCACCCAGTACTAATGTCGACATATTAATCAAAGTTATATGGAATAGTAGGTTTTCATTTGCTCTAGTAATTAAAATTGCTACATGCATTGCCTAGATTAATTAAGCAAATATTTATATTTCATCCTTTGACTTTTGCATAATATTATGAGTTGTAGTGGGGTTCAATTTTCATGATTGACACTGGAAGGTGATATTATTGTACGTGGTGTAAGGGACAGCATCTGTTGGATGCTGTCCACTGATAGGGGTTGCTCATTCAACGACACTGAACAACTTCTACCAGTAAATTCTTTCAGGAAGTAAAAAAAAGGCTTTTCTATACAAATCGTCTGATCGAGGTGGACATTTTGTGAGGAAAATACGATTTTTATTTTCACTTCCTGAAATAATTTCTTGGTGGAAGTTGTTCAGTATCGTTGACTGAGCAACCCCTATCAGTTTGTGGAATGCTGTCGCTTACACCCGGCATACGATTGTTTCCAGCTTAGTTACGAAAATTCAGACTATTATATAGTCTAATTATATAACAAATTGAGGCGACGTTTATCTCGACGACGAAGAATATGTACAATAAAAAACGTTACCCACTGCAATTCAATAATACCTTCCAAGAATCAAATATTTAAGACTACTTTAGTATATCATTCAGTTTACGGAAAATTCGAAGCGTATAAAATTAAAACAGTAATCCTTATTAAACAAATTCACCCTTCTTTTAAACAAAAGCTGACAGGACAGAATAGACACAATACATACAAATTAATCGCTGATTACCGAGCGAAAACATTCGGTATCGACTAGAGATGGGACAGCATGCGGTTCTCAAATACCGAAAAGTAACTAGTTATTGGTACCCAATAACAGTTATTGACATTATAAATAGTATACTAGAAGAGTTTGGTGTGCGCTTTTTTTACACGAAATAACGATGACCGATGCCTCGCAAAATTCATTGTGTATTTAATTGTAGGCGGGCAGGCAATGTACTGTAGAAGTAATTAAATATTTGACACAGACAGAGATTAAAGCGAAATATTTACCTTTTGTTATGCACATCTTTAGTATCAACGAGTCAGTACTGGTTCATTTTGTAACGCAATTAAGTTGTGCCCTCAAAGAAAACGCAACGAAATTTTAACGCACGTAATCATACCTCTGCGGTCAGGGCCCGATGCCACCGCACATTACCCCGATAAGACATTTTTTTTTAATGGGTGCGTGTGTTTATGTACGCACGTGAAAAGTTATACTTCTTTTCTTCATGTGGAGCGCTAGAAAATATTTTTTATTTTTAATTATTATTGTTATTGTTACATGTTTATGTATTATTTTAATTTTTAACATTTGTCATTTTTCATAATATGTATAGAGGTTCTATGTCTATTTTGTTCGTAGCTGTTTTTCGAGACAAACGGCCAACTTCATACTGTTACTTTTGTGTTACAGTGATGCGCGCGTAGCGTAAAAACCAAAGGGCATTTAGCTTTGAAGACACTACACCCCGAAATGAAAGTTTCACTCTCAACAATTTTTGCTAACGCCCCTAAAGAAGTATTACTTCAAAAACGCCTTCCCATACAAATAGTGACAGTGGCTCAAATCATTTTGTATGGGACGGTCATTTAAATAAAAATGTCTGTGTTTTTTGGGGGAAAGCTGCTCAGTTTCATAGTTCTTAAATCTTTGAGTTTGGTCAGCGATTTTTTTAACATCTCGTATCTTACTAACTTGCAAATTACGAACTTATATCGTTACACTGGTTACGGAAGCTGTTTACGTTGTAGCTCATCTCTAGTATCGACGAGTCGGCACTGGTTCATTTGTAAGAGCGGCAAATATAACGCGCGTCATCAGACCTCTGCGGGACCTTCATTACGCTTTCTATTTAAAAATAAACCTTTTCATGCAAATAGTGTCAGCGGTTCAAGTCATTTTGTATGAGAGGTTATTTTATTTTTCATATTTCTACCTATTTTCCTTGGAGAAAGTTGTTCAGTTTCATAGGCAGATTCAAACCCTAATGTTTGGTCATAATTTTTTTTATTCTTTTTTACAACCGTTATTTATTACTAACTCACCTTATATCGTTACTAAAGCTGTTTACGTGTTAGCTCATCTCTAGTATCGATGAGTCGGCACTGGTTCATTTGTAAGAGCGGCAATTATAACGCGCGTAATCAGACCTCTGCGGTCAGGGCCCGATGCCACCGCACATTACCCTGATTAGGCTTTCTATTGGAACCCTATCGGAAATTATCTAATTTTAACTGAGTGAATTTGAATCCAACAAAGATCCTACTCAATGGAAGACATCTTGAATCTACATTGATTCACGATTTTGTAGACGCGCGACCTTGGTACAATGGTATGCTTAATTTTGGGGGCGAGACTTGCAACGGAAAAAGGCAACTGAAAACTTATCTTTAATTTAAATTTTTGACACTTAAAGTGTAAGGTAATATTTTAAAACGTCTAAATATACATACGAAAAGAATTTGCCCGGGAGGGATTCGAACCGAAACCGAAGGTCGCAATTTTTCGTATGTATATTTAGATGTTTTAAAGCAACTGATATGTTTTTTTTTGGTAGAGCCCTAAAAGCCACCGTGACATTTGTACGTGTTTATTCGAATACTATCGGGATAAATTCAGTTTCTAATTCTCATGATTATTTGATTCGCATTGATGTCTTTATTGTGACTAATGGATTTCAGACGCTTTTCACGGAGTTCCAATAATTTAAATCACAGTATTTAAAATAAACTTAAATAGCCAACTTTTCTGATATGTGACGATTTTCACGAGAGTTTATCTAAAATATAACTTATGTGTTCATTTTTCTTCCATGCTGGCGTGGGAGCGAGAGAAAAACATAGAATGTGTCAGCTGCATTTCCTCTCGGGCATGCTGTAAAATCCAGCTGAGGGATCTTGAGGGTTTCAGTATATTGTAATTTAGGCGATGGACTGACAACCTGTAAGATAGATTTGTGTGTACCTACAAATATTTCTTAAATAACCCTCAAAACTTTGTTAGACGTGGCAGAACGACCTTTGTCTAGGTCGTTTACGCTCTGCCTAACCCATTAGGGATAAAGGCGTTATTATATGTATGTATGTACATTTTTGTTATTAATTTTACTTTGTTGCCTCGAACGTTTCAAAGAATCATCCAGTGTATGGTGAATGACATCCACTATCCACTATATTAGTTTCCCGTAAAAAATCGGCCCACTCACGTGAAACTACTCATACCTCGGCCAGTTTTAAATTTCGAACATTCCAGCGTCCTGTGACGTCGTGTGGCGGGAAAACGGGAGAAGTTTTTGTTGTGCCGCGTTTATTTGTTTCGTCGTCGGCGCGTGGCGGGCGATATTTGCGCGTGTTGTATGACCGGCCAGTTTTTGCGACATGCTACACCGCCATTCATTAGCAAGCTGTACATGTCAGCATTAATTACAGGATGCCTCTGACCGGGCTCTGACGTGGGGCCTCTCTGTGCAGGATGCGCTGCTTGATACGAGTAGCTAGATGAAGTTTGTCAGCCTAGTAATATTAAATAGATTTGTGTGAAACACGGGCTTTATATTCTAAAAATAAGTAGGAATGTAGGTAAGTATAATGTTATAGGCGATAAATAAGTAGGTACATACGTAAAATGTGAAGTGAATGCAAGCTTTTCTCTTTGCGAGGACGAATACTATTTGACCTTACTTTATTTTTGTTAAAATTCATGTTTACTCTTTTCAATTTAAATGTTCACTTTGAAGCACTAAATATCGTCAAAGTAACATAGGCAACACATCACAATCGCAACACGTAACCATCAATCAAACAAAAAGTTGCTCCCCAAATATCCCACAAGAGCAGAAGTTAGTCCAGTGATACCAGCTCCAATTTCATCGCCAGTGTTGCCATAAGCCACGTACGAAATTCTAGATGTCAAAATGATAGGCACATATTGCCCAGCTATTGATTTTCGACGGACACTCACTGAGAGCACAATTTATTTCCTGTGGACTTATAAAATCTGCCAGTTCTTTTTTTATTTGAGGTATTTTTTCCTCAGTTTATTAAGTTTATTTTTATTGAAGCGAAAAACGGTTTCGTGTATAGCTTTCAGAAAAACATTTTTGGCACTTTTATTTTAATCATAAAACAGTAATAAATGTTATACATTATTTTATAGTATGTAAGAATTATAAAAAAAATATATAATGCTCCTAATAATGAATACAGGTAGTTTTTTAATGAAATTTGATTAAATTATAAGTTAGTTAAAATGTTATGTTATAAAAAGATTCGAGAGAATTTGGTCACATTTACTAATTCTCAAAAACTTTAGCATCATGTGGCTATTAACACAAGCTATTACGGCTACGTATGGCAAGGCGTCTGAAATTTACAACTCAATATAAATCAGCGAATAAGTATTCCTCCTTATAATTTATGGCAGCCTGGTACCCCGTTGTTGGAACGTAATGGATGAGCCCGCAGATATCAGCCACTGCCGTCTTTAAATTACTCACTGTTCAGGAAACGTGCCCTCACCCGAGCCTACAAATCTACTTAACTCAACTTCTCACACTATTAAGATAAGCAGTGAATAAAATTACTTTTACCGCCGCTTTAGCTTGTAATTGATTTTTATTACATCCGCACCGTTTTGTCGGTCGACCTGCCCAATTTATAGACGGAAAGTGCGGACCAAATTTAAATTTAAACCGATTTATCAATCCCAATTTCGGAACTCTATTGGAAAATGAGTACGTAATTAATGATTATGTTATGCTTATTTGTACAACGATAAAAAGTAATTTAATGATTGGTTAACATAATACATTAAATCGTGTCTGCATCACGATTTTCAATTTTCATCTCAAGTGTACCTCGATTAATCCCATAAAACGTGGACGTAGGCGAAAAAGAATTTACAAATAAGGTAAAATGTAATAAATCAGCGTACTGCCTTTTTATCAAAGCTCTTAAAATTTGTCTGTACACAGAAATTCATACAGAAAATGAATGGAATATTAAATTATGTTGGTCCTCGTTTCATATAAAACTGACGAAGCTTCTTGTTAAGCTTTCAAGATGCTTTTAAGTTAATGAGCAACTTAAAAAATCTATTGACTCTTTGTACAAGGGTGTTTTATCCAAATTAATGTTATGATAGCGGAGTTGGCGTTGGCTGGCGGGTAGTTAGAGAGCCAAGAGCTATGAGAGCTGGGGTTTTATTTCCGAAGCTGCGCGGGAAAGAACCTCGCGACTGGTACTGCTAGCCCGCGGGCGATAGTCTGCTGTTTTTCATTTTAATAACTTGATGCAATGTTAAAAATGTGATGGTACTTACATGAACAGAGTAAAATATTTATGTCTTTTAATTTCTGTTTGGCAGAGTACTGGTCAAAATTAATATAAAAACGCCTAAACGATCGACACGATAAGAAGAAGAAGAAGAATTTCTGTTAGCTCGATTACATTGTGAAAATATTTCTAAAGTCGTAAATATGAAATACTTATTTTATTTTGAACTTCAAAATTTTTTATAATATCAAAATTAAATTGAAACAGGTGATATGAGTGATAGATCCACTTTCATTTGCTTACTTTGAGAGAATTAAATAAAATATTTTATATTATTTCAAAATGCTAATCAAATATCATTATGACAGTAACCCTTTACCTCTTTCGTAGAAAATAACGTCAATGATTATACAAATTGAATAAAAGCCATCAAAATGAATAATCACCTTTACAACTTCGTAAATCCAATTAAATTATTAAACTTGTCCCGAATGACAAGTTTCTCTAATTGAATTAAAAAGTTTTACATTCTCTCTGATAATCAGAAATTTGATAAAAATATTTTGTGTTTAGCACTCCAAACTTCATGTTATGTGAATATGGTAGAGAAATGGGGTGCAAGGTAACGCTTTCCGCAAACTAATGGGGTTACTTGCTCTATCAACGAAACTGGATAACTTTAACCAGGAAATACTTTCCGGCGGGAATGAAAAAAGAGATAAATGGCTTACTTATACGAATTGTATGATCAGGATTTCTTTTTAATTTTCTGGTATAAGTTATACCTATAAGTTTGCGGGATGCCTTTACACACAATATACTTGCAGCAGTTCTAATGTTACACACAGGTTAAAAATGTTTCTAACCTATATTTAGGCTCTTATTTATAATCAGCAGACTGACAGCTAATTCGAGTTTATATCAGAAACGTAATTTCAGTACAATGTGGCCTGTCAAATCCAAATTTAATATTGCTCTTAATATTGAGATCACTTTATAAATACGATCTCAGTTTTATTTTTCAATTGTTAAGGTCTTTTAAAATCAAAAGGTATAATTATTTTATAGGTTTCCGTGTCACTCATGAAAAATAATAAAATTTGCGGAAAGAATTAGATTTTTCTCGTCTCTACATACATACATATAATCACGCCTTTATCCCTAATGGGGTAGGCAGAGCGTAAACGACCCAAACAAAGGTCGTTCCGCCACGTCTGACAAAGTTTTGAGGGTTATTTAAGATAGATTTGTAAGTATATTGCTGTAGTGACAGGTTGTCAGCCCATCACCTAAATTACAATATACTGAAACCGTCGGATCCCTTAGCGGGTTTTTACAGCATGCCCGGGAGGAAATGCAGCTGGCACATTCTATGTTTTTCTCTCGCTCCCAGGCCAGCATGGAAGACAACTCTCGTCTCTAGCCTAAATAAATAAAACTAAATACATAAATACAATCTTGTACAAATTTTATGTACGGAACTCGTAATACACGAGTTCGAATCGCACATTTCGGTTTTTCTAATTAAATACTTCTCAGAGAAATACGTGAAAAAATGTTAAGACTTAAGTACATTAATGATGCTGGCTGATAAAATATCTTTGCATAATATTAAAAGTACTTTCCCAACCACCGTAATGAATTGAATGTAAATAAAAATCCTTTACCTCGCTTGCTGATTCAGATTTTTATTCGTAGACTTCAATTTATTAAATGGCGTCGAAAATCTCATTTTTATTTGACATCTCATTCGTATTATCAGTTTCCATCTTGTGACGTTCTACTTATTACAATGAATTGATGGCCTTTCCATTTGTTTAATGAGTAGCACTGGAACTGTCTCTTTTTCACTAACGGCAGATTGCGTGGGTAAGAAAGGACAAAACAAATTTCGGATATTTATCGGTGGAAAAGATATAAAAAGAAAATAAGCCTGTGGTGTCCCACTGCAGGGCAAAGGCCTCTTTCCCTTCCTTCCATTTCTCTCGATAAAAAAAATATACGTTAAGAAAAATCTATACCTATGCAAAATAATTGCTATTGTAACATTAAAAAAAACAAGTGGCGAGAGTAGAGCGGGAACATACTCTTCCCTGGTAATCGGGCAATAAACACTAACTAATTATTATGGTTATTCAATAATTGAGACTATAATTTGTTTCTAATGCATTATGTATGTAGACAAATTTATTTTATTTAATAACAAGCTTTATGTAAAAAATGACGCAGTTTTTTGGGAACTATTTTTAGGACTAAGTAAAAATAAAAATGACTAAGTAAGTCATTTCACCAACTTTATATGTCCAGAATGTGCGCTTGTAAGCCCCACCTCAATGACTTTCGCAGTAATAAACCTACATATTTAACAAAGGTATATTATGTTATGAGTATTGGACTAAAAAAAATTAATAGAAAATCTTACTTATCTGTCAAGGTCATTGTTCCTATAAAATTAATTACAAAGAAAGGAATGAAACAATTTTAAAGTTATACATAACCCTATGTTATCAGCGAATTCTAGTATACACTAGGCCTGTATTATTATTAACGAATTGAAATGTGGCCATAGTGTAGCGTATTAATTATTTAAAAAAATGTCTAAAATTAATTACACACACATTAATACGCTACACTATGGTCCTTTTTAATTTAATAAATATATTTTTTTGTTTATTCGAAGATAAATGTACTTTTGCCGATAGACTCGATACCCACTCGACAGAACAGAACAGAACCACTCTTTATCTTTACATATAAAACCTGCAGATATAGTGAAATTAAATAACTACATAATGATGTAAAAGACTGTCCGAATAGAATTATTGTTTAAAGAGAAAAGTTTTAGGTTGACCTTATATGTATTTATAAAAGTTAACAGCTAAGAATAGACACAATAAAATATAATAGCAGAAATTACCTATGTTATCGTCTTTGGACACTCATTGCTTGTCAAAGTAACATCCACCTCAAGCAGTATCGGTAAACATCCTTTTCACAGTGCACTCAACAAGTTAATCACTTCTGACCTCAGACGTTTTAATTACAAAATATTTGTCCGTCCGTGGCGCGTTACCATCGCACTGTCGGAATTTAAACGGCAAAGTTATATTAAATTCGGCAAGTAAAGTACACTTGAAAGTTCGGTCTACATGCGCTGAAAAGTTGGACTACGCTCGTCGGCGAGTGTAAAGTTGCGAGACAGGGCGACACAGACCCCGCGTGGTACTCACTCAGCACTGACTCGCGCGCGACTCCGGCACGAGACGCGGCGTCGCGCGACAAGCGAGCGACCCATGCGCGCCAACTCGGGTAGGAGGAGTCTTACCCGAAACCACGCCTACCAAGGAGCTACACATTTCTTTTTCAATATGTGTAATTCAATTTCGCTTATGTCTTCGCTGGGAAACTTGATGCCCCGTTGTCGTTCAACACGATGTTTTTATGTAAAGTGTAATGTAGTTCGCGAACCGAGTCGGCCCGCGGTGCTCCGCTCCGTGTGATTTTCTCTTCCCCTTTTTTGTTGGCAATTTCACGTGCTGTTGCTCGTTCATATCTAGTCAAGTTGAATTGCCAAAAGTAAATTCAGACAACTTTGCAGCGATGTCGTGTAAAATTCTGAAGATTTTGGTTAAATTCCTTTGGTTATAAACAGGGGTGTATATCAAACTTGCATAATCCAGAAGACTTAAAGCACCGTATATATTATATTCGCCTCTGAAAGCCGCATGAAGGTTGCGGCTACAACCCCACATGTAGCGCTCTGGACTGTAAAGGAATTCACTAAATTATACCAGTAAATTAAGCGCTAGTTTCATTTGCGTTACAAAGTGAATTATGTGTTGGTGTCTTAGTTCTGTCACCACCAAAGTTACTACGGTTCAAAATTAATACACTGCCATAAGCCAGCGTTAATACCCTTACACCCTCAAGGCAGCTATTTACAGTATCAAATTTTAACAAATGATGCAAAGCAGAATGAACTTTATATCCTCGGGCTAGAGACCAAAGTGTCACTTTACATTTATGGGTGTTTAGGCTTTATTGTGTAAATCCGATCATTATTAAGTGTACACCTATTTGTTTGAGTCGTATGTAACGTAATACTAACGATGACTGACATCTATGAATTAAATTATGTACTCATTTTGAAGGCAACCGAACACCTAGTTAATTTATTTGTGTGTGCATATTTTATTAAAGAACTAACTTTATTCATTATATTTTCACAAAAACAGCCAACGATGTTTTATAATAAACAAGAATATAAAATACTTTGAAATATGGAAAAACAAAAACTCTCGTTACTTAAATAAAATGCAGCGAAAAACAAAACAACCAAAAACTAACATTGTACAAAAAACTAACACACATTTACTTAATTAACAAAACAAAAGCTTTTCATCTAACAAAACGGCAACTTCAAAATAGTTTGCGTTTAAAACTATAACTTTAGTTGGCCGACGTTTTAAGTAAATAAAAAATGCAGCAACGCTTAACAGCGCACTTTTTCAGACGGCAGTAAGAGCGTAAGTCCTCTGTAATCCGGCGAGTTTGCAGCTAGCGGTTCTAACTCCAACATAGAGATGTACCAGGGCCAGTAATAGGCTAGTATCAAGCAGTTACTGATTCAGTAACTGTATCATATATAACAGTGCCTTTTTCAGACGGCAGTAAGAGAGTAAGTCCTCTGTAATACAGCGAGTTTGCAGCTAGCGGTTCTAACTCCAACATAGAGATGTACCAGGGCCAGTAATAGGCTAGTATAAAGTTGTTACTGACTCAGTTACTGTATTGTATAAAAGTGCCTTTTTCATAGGTAGTAAGAGCGTAAGTCCTCTGTAATCCGGCGAGTTTGCAGCTAGCGGTTCTAACTCCAACGTAGAGATGTATCAGGGCCAGTAATAGGCTAGTATCAAGTAGTTACTGATTCAGTAACTGTATCATATAATTATAACAGTGCCTTTTTCAGACGGCAGTAAGAGAGTAAGTCCTCTGTAATCCGGCGAGTTTGCAGCTAGCGGTTCTAGCTCCAACATAGAGATGTACCAGAGCCAGTAAAAGGTTAGTATGAAGTTATTACTGATTCAGTTACTGTATTGTATAACAGCGCCTTTTTCATAGACAGTAAGAGCGTAAGTCCTCTGTAATCTGATGAGTTTGCAGATAGCGGTTCTAGCTCCAACATAGAGATTTACCAGAGCCAGTAAAAGGCTCGTATCAAGTAACTATATCGTATAATAACAGCGCACTTTTTCAGAGCCAGTAAGAGAGAAAGTCCTCTGTAATCAGGCGAGTTTTCAGATAGTGGTTCTAACCTCAACATAGAGATGAACCAGGGCCAGTAATAGGCTATAGTATGAAGTTGTTACTGATTCAATAACTATATCATAAAACAGCGCATTTTTCAGACGGCAGTAAGAGCGTAAGTCCTTTGTAATCTAGCGAGTTTGCAGATAGCGGTTCTAGCTCCAACAAAGATAACGCACTTATTTTGCATTTCTCCTCAACACCTGTTACCCTAAGTGATAGGGTGAAGTGCACAACCATTGGCAACATCAGCAGAAAACCACTTCCACAGTGTACCTCTTTCTCATTTAATTCTGTTACCGAGGACAATGTTAAGAAGCAAATATTACCCATTTCTTCTACTGATGTGGGCAATGATAACCTTTCATCCCGTATGGTCTCTCTTAGCCTGAACTCTTACCAATTCTGACTCATATCTTTAATTACTCCCTGGTAACGAGTTCTTTTCCCTCGGCATGGAAACGTGCCGATCTTATTCCATTTCAAAAAGTTCCTTATCCTGAATTATTCTCCCAATTCCGACCCATATCCATCTTGCCATTCCTCTTCAAAGTCCTTGAACACATTGTCCATAAGCAGCTTGTTAACTTTATTACGTCTAGCGCTCTTCTTTCTCTTTATCAGTCCGGTTTTCATGCTGGCCACAGTACCGTAACAGCACTTCTTAAAGTAACTGATGACATTCGCCATGCCTTATAGAATAAGTCGCTGACTATCCTTATCTTGCTTGACTTTAGTAACGCCTTCAATTCAGTAGACTTTGATGTTCTTCTTGCTATTCTTCGCTCTCTTAACATCTCCTCCTTGGCCATAACATGGTTTAATTCATACATTCGTAGCCATTCGCGGCGGATCCGCTGTGCAGAGGTTTTCTCGGAATGGTTTGATCTCTCTTCGGGCGTACCAAAGGGTGGCGTTCTTTCTCCTCTTTTTTTCCGTTCTCATTAGCACAGTTACCTTTACGATTTCCTCTAGCTTCCATCTCTATGCAGACGATTTGCAACTATATCGCTATTTTAAAAGTGATGGTATCAATACTGCTACTAGAGCAGTCAACGGCGACATAAGAAAAATTGCGGATTGGGCCGAGTCCTTTGGACTAGTGGTCGACCCTAATAAATCACAGGCGATGATAATTGGTAGCTCGTATATGTGCAGGCAATTAGATCCTCCTAGTATCCCACCCATTATGTATAATGGCACATCTACTGTTTATACAAAAACAGCAAAAAAATATCTGGACAGTAATTTGAGTTGGTCTGCGCAGGTCAAGGATGTCAGTAAAAAGGTATACTATTTATTTCATTCGCTTAAACACCTCCAGAATTTCTTGCCTTTAAAAACTAAAATCACTCTTGCTCACATTCTCATTCACCCCTTTTTATTACGACTTACGCTGGCAAATGCTACTTGGATGCCACTGAGGAGTTGTTGAATAAACTGGAGCGACTGCAAAACCTTTGCAGCAGATTTATATTTGGTTTACGAAAATACGACTACGTCTCACAATCTCGTTCGCAGCTCAAGTGGCTTCCAATACGGCATCGAAAACATGCCTATGTACTAGCATGTCTGTTTAATGTTCTTCACAAACCTTCTTCTCCGTCCTATCTTAAGGAAAACTTCCATTTCTCTCGAGCACAGGACAAGCCTTGTCGCTCCCATTTCAGGACAATTTTAAGCATTTCTCCTCACCACTCTGACTTCTTCTGCTACTTCTTCACTGTACATGCAGCCAGACTGTGAAACTCCCTCCCGCACACGGTGCGTGATAGTCCTTCTATTACAGTATTCAAAAAACGAGTAAAAGAGTACTATCTATTTCTTCCAAATTAATTCGTTATGGTCATATTTTTATAAGTTTTCTATTTATGTGCTATTTATATTAATTATGCTTTTTGTTTTTTTTTTTGGTATCTTATAGGTCGTCCCACTGCTGGGCAAATTATGTATTAATATATTAATATTATATTTATTATTATATTTCTTCTAAGGTGGACTGGGAACGAGAGAAAAACATAGAATGTGCCAGCTGCATTTCCATCCGGGCATGCTGTAAAAACCAGCTAAGGGAACCGAGGGTTTCAGTATATTGTAAATTAGGAGATGGGCTGACAACCTGTCACTACAGCAATATATCTACAAACCTGTCTTAAATAACCTTCAAAACTTTGTCAGACGTGGCGCAACGAAATTTTGTTTAGGTCATTTACGCTCTGCCTACCCCATTAGGGATAAAGGTGTGATTATATGTAAGTATGTATATTAATATTATACATTATTTATTTATAACTATATGTATTTATTTATTATTTATGTAGCTTTATGTATTTCATCAACTATTATATGTGTTTATTGTATTTGATGATAGTAGGGATTGAATTGTACACGCCTTATCTGCCTCACTTATGCTCTCTCACTACCGTAGGTCAGCTGGAAGAAATTTCTTTTTAGAGATAAGCTGTACCTTTTGTGCTATTGTTATTTTGTTTGTGTCTTCTGTATGATCATGTATGTTAAATAAATAGAGATGTACCAGGGCCAGTAATATGCTAGTATCAAGTAGTTACTGATTCAGTAACTATATCGTATAACAACAGCGCACTTTTTCAGATGGTAGTAAGAGCGTAAGTCCTCTAAAATCTGGTGAGTTTGCAGCTAGCGGTTCTAACTGCAATATAAAGATGTACCAGGGCCAGTAATAGGCTAGTATCATAGTATCAAGTAGTTTCTGATTCAGTAACTATATCGTATAACAGCGCCTTTTTCAGAAGTAGTAACGGCGTAAGTTCTTTGTAATCAGATAGCGGTTTAAGCTCCAACATAGAGTTATACCAGTGCCAGTATGAAGTAGTTACAAACTAAGTAAATGGATACCAAGCAACCATGTGTCCTTTTATTGTGCAGTTTCAAATCAAATAATACATGGTTGTACATAGGAAACCACAAATTAAACAGACAATATGACATAAGTGTACAGATAGGTGGCTTTATTGCTTAGGTAGCAATTTCTTCAGGCAACTAGGGGTAACAGGATAAAAACTATTGTACATAGCAGTCGTCCAGCTACATCCATGCTAGACAATGTTGTGCCTTACTTTGTCATGTCATAGCCTCTCTGTCTTCTGATGTGGTCCGGCCATCTTGAGGCAAACGGCCGAATACAACTCAATTTTAATAAAATACTAACATTAGACAACAAGAATACAATATAAAACTAAATAGTAAACAATATAATTCTTTTTTCATCAAAAATAATTTTAAATCGTAGAAAAAACAGTAAGTTCAATATACGCAAGAAGGAGTTGCTACGAAGCTACGACATTTCGTAGCAAATGTCTACGAATTATAACTTATAGTAAAATTATACACATTTGTACCGTAACCGACGTAGATACGGTAAAAGCTAAGTAGTATAGTAGTAAAATTAAGCTAAGCTAGATATTAAGCTATAAGGGAAGGTTGACTCCGAAGAGAGCTAAAAAACCGAACCCGTCGAGTGCTGGTTGTACACTAATTTATTGCAGTAAAAAAGGTATGAACTGACGATTTTGCTAACATAGCTGATTTACGCAGCGCGCAGGCTGACCTAAAATAACAAGTGCGAGCGTAGCTCGTACATCTTGGCAACCCGAAAGAAAGGAACGGGCGAATTAGTTTAACTTAATCCGATATGAAGGATATCAACAAATCATCCTTAATTATATAAGCTTATGGTAAAAGATAAAATAAAAGTGGTAGTATATAGTAACAATAGTAAATGGCTAAAGTTCAAAAACCAAATATTAAAAATATGTATAGTGTAGCGGGTAGGTACATACGTTTTCTTCTGACTCCAAAATATCCAAATGATACACACCATTCACCACACTAAAGTTTATTTAGTAAACATCGTATCACATCAGTTCTTAACAACACAATAACATAGTCTTTTTAAGTATTTGACAATAATATTAGGATAAAAGATTTTAAACGTAATCTATGCGTTGGCGTTCGCGATCGACGTGAAGTTAGCTGTCAGGAATCTCCAATCGACTGACGTTCGCACGGATCATCGATCGGTCGGCTCGGCGCAGGCGCAGGTTTGTAGAACAATAGGTCCGACCACCGACCGTTCATCCAGTGGACTCGACTTGACGTGCAGGGTCCATCCGTGTCTCAGGTAAGTATGAGTATTTGTTTAGTTAGTGTGTTGTTTATATTATGTATGTAGATAGTTTATATATGTATTTATATATATATATATATATATTACATAGATAATTAGTTATTTATGTATGTGTTATGTTTAGTTTTATGTAGATTTAGTATGTAGATGTGTAGTGTGATACGATATAAGTATTTATATATTTATATGTATTTAAACATGTTGTTTATATATTTTACATAAATGAATATAAGTAATACTTGTGGGTCAGCCACATCACTCCCCCCCAGAGACCGTCTCACGGGCGGTAGTAATCGGGGAAGTTTACTCTTCGACCTGATCTTGTTTGTCTTATATTCTCATTTGTCTTTATTTCTTTTTCAGTTTGTTCTTGACTTTTCTCATTTAACTTTTTTTTTTTTACAGGTTGTTCGTGATTTTTCTCATTTAACTTTTTTTCTTTTACAGGTTGTTCGTGATTTTTCTCAGGAGTTTTTGTCATGCAGTTATCTTCTTGTTCCAGCATGTAAGCGGGTTTGAGCCGGTCGATGGATACGCTGACTGTCTTTCCATTTAGCATTATTTTAAATACTTTGTCTGTTCTTTCTATTACAGCGTGAGGACCTGAGTATGCTGGACGAAGTGCTCCACGAATGGTGTCATCTCTCAAGAAAACATGGCTTGATTTTGCAAGATCCTTGAATACAAATGTTTTATTATTGCAGTGTCTTGATGCTGGTACGGGTTGGAGTGACTGAGTAATCCGTCTTAATCTTGCAGTAAAGTCTGTCAAATCCGTTGTCGTTTTAGTTTGGGAGTGGAAAAATTCTCCCGGTAATCTGAGCGGTTCCCCGTATACGAGTTCTGCTGAAGATGTTTGAAGATCTTCTTTATAGGCGCTTCTGATTCCTAAAAGTACTAGAGGCAGTGATTCTGTCCAGCTCTCTTGTGCGTGGCAGACTATGGCTGCTTTTAGCTGCCTGTGAAATCTCTCCACTAATCCGTTGCAGGCTGGGTGGTATGCCGTTGTACGACGGTGTTGGAAGCCGGCCATCTCGCCTAGGTATTTGAAAAGCGCGGATTCGAATTGTCTGCCGCGATCTGTTACTATGTCCGTAGGGCATCCAAATCTCGATATCCAGCCGGTGATGAGCGCTGTTGCCACTGTTTCTGCCGTTATATCCATGATTGGTATCACTTCAGGCCATCTCGTAAATCTATCTACTGCAGTGAGACAATAGCGATATCCATGAGATGGTGGGAGAGGTCCAATTAGATCTATGTGGACAAATGCAAATCTCGCTTTCGGTAGCTTGAATGTTCCAAGCGCTGATGATACATGTCGAGTAGTTTTAGCTTGTTGACATGGGATGCAAGCTCTCGACCATTGTCTGCAGTCTTTTCTCATGCTGGGCCAAACAAATCGTTCAGCTACTAGCTTTGCTGACGTGTTGGAGCTCGGATGACTGAGTGAGTGGAGGCATTTGAAGACCTGTGTGCGTAGATCCATAGGGACGTAGGGCCTGGGAACTGGTGTGCTGACCTCACAATATAGCTCATCATGACTTCCTGGCAGAGTTATCTTCTTGAGTTGAAGAGATGTGTCACCTTTAAGGATATGCTTCAATTCTTCGTCTTCAGACTGATGTTTGGCAATCAGTGTCATGTCAATCGGTTTCTCAATGGCATCAGTCCTTGACAATGTGTCAGCGACGACATTATCTTTTCCCGAGATGTGCTGAATATCAGTAGTAAATTGGGAGATGAAGTCGAGGTTTCTGAATTGTCTCGGTGAACAGTTTTGCTTGTATGAGTTGAATGCAAAGCAAAGTGGTTTGTGATCCGTGAACACTGTAAAAATGCGTGCTTCAAGCATGTGTCGGAAGTATTTTATAGCTTCATATATTGCGAGCAGTTCTCTATCATATGGTGAGTACTTCGTTTGTGACGGACTTAATTTCCTCGAAAAGAAGGCAAGTGGTTGCCAATGATCTTCCTTCAATTGTTGTATAACAGCGCCGATCCCTGTGTCTGAGGCATCAGTGACAAGGGCTAGCTTGGCATCACAATCTGGGTGAGCGAGGAGCGCAGCTTCACAGAGGCTTTGTTTGCATCGCTCGAAGGCTTCAAGGGCGTCACCTTTGATTTCGACGGCTTGTGAACTTTTGACGCATCCTGCAGTGAGTTCATTTAGGGGCGCTTGTAATTTCGCTGCACCAGGGAGGAATCTACGATAAAAGTTTACCATTCCCAGGAATCTTCGCAGCTGTTTGACGGTTTTCGGAAGCGGAAACTGTTGGATGGCTTCAACCTTGGTGGCCAATGGCTTGGTTCCTTGGGCAGAAATATGATATCCCAGAAATTTGACGTCTGATGCGCCAAACACGCATTTTGTGGGGTTGATCACGATGTCATAGTCTCTCAACTTGCTGAACAGTTGTCGAAGATGGGATTCGTGTTCGGTCTCGTTTTTGGAGAAAATGAGGAAGTCATCCAAATATGCGTACACGAAGTTCATTTCTCTCGTGACTTCGTCAACAAATCGTTGGAAACTTTGTGCTGCGTTTCGGAGCCCAAATGTCATATAAGGAAACTCCCACAGTCCAAACGGAGTTGTGATGGCGGTTTTCGGTATATCACCTACATGAATCGGAATTTGGTTATATGCTTTCACCAAGTCGATGGTAGAGAAGATTGTGCATCCAGCCAAGTTATGTGAGAAATCGTGTATGTGACGTATTGGGTACCGATCTGGAACTGTGATCTTGTTGAGCATCCGGTAGTCACCGCATGGTCTCCAGCCATTGTCTTTTTTCGGTGCTAAATGGAGTGGTGAAGACCATGGGCTTTCTGACGGTCTTGCTGTGCCATTGCGTAGCATTTCCTCGAATTCTTGCTTGGCTATTTTTAATTTATCCGGCGCAAGTCTTCTAGGAGCACAATGAATTGGTGGGCCAGGCTTCGTACGAATGTGATGTACTGTGGAGTGTCGTGGCTCTTTTCTCATTCCACTTGGGCGGGTGATTTCTGGGTACTCTCTGAGAATGTCGTAGTACTTTGATTCGCCAAAAAGTATCTTGATTGAAGAAATGGAATTTGACGTGACTCGTATTGCAGATACCGAGAGTGATGTCAGGTTGTCTATCAATCGTTGGTTTCTACAGTCGACCAATAGGTTGAAGAATGACAGGAAATCAACGCCTATTATTGGTTTAGTGACGTCTGCCACAATAAAATTCCAGTTGAACTCACGACGTAGGCCGAGGTCCAATTTCAGATGTATGAAGCCGTATGTGTTGATGGTTGAACCATTTGCAGCGTATAGGTGATAATTACTTTTGGGTCGACGTTCGTGTAATGCTGACCTCGGGAAAACGCAGACATCGCTTCCAGTATCCACTAGTAATTGCGTTTTCAATCGACGATCAGTGACAAACAGGCGACCAGTTTTAGGGCAATCATCTGTCGCCATCAACGACTGCCTCCTGCATTTCCCGAACGTGAGAAGTCGCAGGGCTTGATACATTTAGTAGATTTCGCCGCAAATTTGCTATGATACCAGCAGATTGGGTATTTCCGATAACTAGATTCAGATCTGGTATGGCTTTTGCTGCGTTGACGAATGTGCATGTCAGGGCGACGATGTGGCGTTCTTGTTCTTGGCCTTGATTGACGTCCAGCTGCCAAGGCTTGAACTTGTTTGGTCAATTCATGGATTTGTCTTGACATGTCCTCTATAACATTGTTCCTTGACGTACTTGCCACCTGAGCTGATGGGACAAGTTCTTTGATGCGATCGGCTAGTTCAGCCAGTGATTCAAGCGAAGAATGTGGTTGTGAAGCAATTAACGTCTGCATATTGGTAGGCAGTCGGCTTGTCCATATTGTTTTCAGGAAATTTTCAGGAACGTCGGGACCTGCAAGTTGTCTCAAGTGACGTAAAAATTGCGTAGGCTTGCGGTCACCTAATTCTTCTTCCATCAAAAGTTGTTTAACTTCCTTCTCTCTAGAGTCGCATAGACGCTTGATTAATGCTGTTTTAAGCGTTTTGTATTTTTCCTGTGCAGGGGGATTGATAATAATATCTCTTACTTCCTTTGCATATTGAGGTTCCAAATACGAAAGAGCATAATGGAATTTTGTGTTGTCGACTGAAATCCCGGAGAGTGCAAAATGACCTTCGACTTGAGCGAACCACAATTGAGGATCATTCGCATAAAACGGTGGTATCTTCATTCCGACACGGCATGTCTCAGCGGTACCGGAACCGGTCGCAAGCGGGGTCAAGTTGTTATTCTGTCCGTGGTCGTCGTCTAGCGCGTCAGCGAAATCCTTTTCATTTTCTTTGTCACTTGTTTTGGTCATAATGGTGATGATGTTGATGCTTACTGTGGTATCCCAAATTCCAGAACAGCTTAGGAGTTCCCGAAGGTTGCGATCCGTTGCTCAAATAGGAGGTAGTCACCAGTATAGTGTAGCGGGTAGGTACATACGTTTTCTTCTGACTCCAAAATATCCAAATGATACACACCATTCACCACACTAAAGTTTATTTAGTAAACATCGTATCACATCAGTTCTTAACAACACAATAACATAGTCTTTTTAAGTATTTGACAATAATATTAGGATAAAAGATTTTAAACGTAATCTATGCGTTGGCGTTCGCGATCGACGTGAAGTTAGCTGTCAGGAATCTCCAATCGACTGACGTTCGCACGGATCATCGATCGGTCGGCTCGGCGCAGGCGCAGGTTTGTAGAACAATAGGTCCGACCACCGACCGTTCATCCAGTGGACTCGACTTGACGTGCAGGGTCCATCCGTGTCTCAGGTAAGTATGAGTATTTGTTTAGTTAGTGTGTTGTTTATATTATGTATGTAGATAGTTTATATATGTATTTATATATATATATATATTACATAGATAATTAGTTATTTATGTATGTGTTATGTTTAGTTTTATGTAGGTTTAGTATGTAGATGTGTAGTGTGATACGATATAAGTATTTATATATTTATATGTATTTAAACATGTTGTTTATATATTTTACATAAATGAATATAAGTAATACTTGTGGGTCAGCCACAAGTATATGCTATGATTCTGTAACTAATGTTATATTATAAATTAATGTTCATCAAGAGTCTATGTCCAAGTAACTTCGCTGTTCATCGCACTCTACGTTTGAAAGTTCCCGACTAGTCCACTATCTCACCGAACGATGGAGTAGGAATCGAAATCGACACGGATCGCGGAGGTCTACGAAGCGCCGCGCCTCTTTCTACAGTCAAAGTGTCTACGCTCAGTGTTTTCCGTACCGCACTAGCACTCACTAAACACTTTTCACTCATCATACGCACTAACTACACCACCGGTTGCAGCTGTGCTCACCGGGGCCTTTCCCCCGGGAGAACTCGACAGCTGCTCACGACGAGATCGCCTCCTTCTAACGCGAACAATTATTATCAGGGTTCCTGTTATCAACAGAATCGCAAGCGTTCCATAGCTAATCGAGCAAAGATGTATATCATGTATGCTGAGATCCGATATAGAGTCGCTTTTTAAAATGTTTATCTCATTCATAATCTGACGGTAAGTACTATTATGATTTTCTGTAGTGAATTTGTAGCTAAATTTTGGCATTGAGGTATTCATGATACTGTTTAGAATAGGTTCTGGGGCTTCGATAGTTGGTTCAATATTTACTTTCTTGAAGAAATGTATGTGAGAGTGGATAGTAAAGGAATCACCTTTGAGAGTGCAACCTTGGTTTAAGGTGAGAAGGCCATTGCCCTGTATAGTACTCATAGTCATATCAGCTGAGCAGAAAATGCGGACGTTGCATTTGTCGCAACATGAATATAACCAGACATTCTGTCGATGTAATTGGATCCATTTATTTCTATACGGCGATTGCTCATAAATACAAGGTGATGTATTCTTGCCTGCATTTATTAATGTTATGTCACAAATATAGTGCTTTGCTGTCTTTCAATGAGGTCGTGTTGACGCTGGGAATGGTATGCTGTGTAGATGGTGAGACTAACATGGCCAAGAATAGAAGAGCTATGGTAAAACAATTTGTAAATAAGTTGCGTCTGGTACCACGCGCTTCTCTCTTTGGGCTTGTCGATGTTGTAGGTTGCTGATTTTATTTAGCTGAGTCCTCAATAGGTAAAAGTGTAAGCTTCGTTATAGGGCGTTTTAATGTGTTTCCTTCGGATTTGACTTCTTCTTCTGTCGAGTGGGTATCGAGTCTATGAACCCGATGAACCCTGGTGTCAGAGTTTTTAAACCGCCTAGTAGCACAACTATCAGGCCTCTGACATGGTTTTCTGTAAAGACCACTATCAAAGACAGCGACCGAGACCGACGGCTTAACGTGCCCTCCGAAGCACGAAATCTTTTTCTTTTCAGACAATCAGGTGATTCAGCCTGCAATGTCCTACCCAAACTGGGGAAAAATTCACAAACTGATAAATTCTCAAATATCAACTTTGTGTTTTACCCCCTGGGAATCGAGCCCAGGACCTCCGGATCAGGATCCCATGGCACTAGCCACTAGACCACGGAGGCAGTTAAAAGGTAAGTTGGAGGTAAGTTGTCTTCCTTAATCGATACAATATCATTGATTCCCAGGTTTTTGGTAAGTAATCTCCATTTTGATCTAGTCTGCAGGTGCTGAAGATAATCTGAAGACCAAAGCTTCCAGAAGCGCTTGTTCATGCTTTGTAGTATTTGCCAACGTTCAGGTAAGTTTATGTGATCAGGATATGTTTGTGGTCTTGATATTAAAGAATCCCCGATGAGAAAGTGACCCGGTGTTAAATAAGAGTCTTCGGGATTTTCCATAAGTGGAAACAGAGGTCGTGACGTAAGACATGCCTCAATCTGCTGAAGTAAGGTGGTAAACTCTTCATAGGTAAGTTTTTGCTCGCCTCAGACCCTCTTTAGGTGCCGCTTAAAGCTCTTCACGGCAGCTGCCCATAATCCACCTGCGCTTGGCCAAGCTGGTGCGTTGAATGACCATTCTATGTTCATTTCGCTGATTTTGCTGAAAATCTCTTCATTGATGGTAGCTATGATTTCTTTGTATTCTTTGTCTAAAGTTCGCTTAGCCCGTTAAAATTCTTTCAATTGTCGCTATACATGCGGCTGGGAATTCCTCGCCGAGCACAAAAGCGACGAAAAGTTGCTAGAAATGCTGCAGTGCTTAAATCAGATAACAGCTCGAGATGTACAGATTTAGTAGGTAAGCATACGAACACTGCCACGTAACCCTTGGATGTTTTAACCCCCCTCCCCTTGCTTAGTTTTACGTCAACACTTCCACTGAAATCAACCCCTGTTCTGGAGAAGGGGCGGGAGGGGGTAACACGTGCTTTCGGCAGGTCAGCCATGATCTGGTGTTGTTTATCAGGACTAAAACGTCGACATTTAACACAGAGTCGTTGATGACGTTAAACTGTTCTCATGCCGCTAAGAATCCAATAGTATTCTCTAATGTAAGACAGAGTTAACCGTGGCCCGCCGTATAATGTCGTTAGATGAGCTTTGTTGATAATCAGTTCAGTAAAACGGTTGTCAGTTGGAAGGATAATCAGATGTTTCGCTGCGCTGCTTATGTTTGAGTGACTGAGACGACTACTCACTCTCATTATTCCATTATCATTCAAATATGGGTGCAAATTAGCTATTCTGCTGTTAGGGCGGACATGACTTTTATTTTTTATACTTTCCAAATCGCTCTCAAATTCCATCGCTTGTACGTGTTTTACAATCAACAAATATGCGTCTTTGATGTCGTCAGCTGATAAGAAGGCCTCAAGTTTTCTTGGCTTGTGACGTAACGCTGCACTGAAACGCGATACCCATGCCACTATTCGTGCAACACGCGTGATCGAGCTATTGTTTTGAATTAATTCATCTATCCATGTGGAGTTGGACAATTGTAAAGCTGCGTTAACACTGACGTTTTTTACTTCCAGTGTTGCTACTTCATAGATCTTTCCTTTGAGTTCGCTAGGATCAAAGTTTATGAGCTGATCAGGTCCGTTTCACCAAAGTGTGTTGTTTTGAAGCCTTGAGAAAGTTAATCCCCTGGTAGCACAATCCGCGGCGTTATCCGCAGATCGGACATGGTTCCAATTAGCAGCTGGTATTATCTCAGTTATTTGTTGAACTCGGTTCAACCACGGCCACGACCACAAACTGTTTCTAACGCGCTATGTCCCCATGGAGCCATCCTAAGACCACTGTGGAATCAGTCCAGGCGTAGACATGGTACTGAGTGTCCTTTAAACAAGCTTTCACAGTTTTAATTGAATTAGCTAATAGTAAGGCACCGCACAGTTCTAAGCGTGGCAGTGAAACCTTTTTCTTCAAAGGAGCTAGCTTTGTTTTAGCTACAACGAGGCGCGATATAATCTCCTCCTATCATTTTGCGCTACTAAGTACACTGCGCTAGCGTAAGCTTTTTCCGATGCATCGCTGTATCCATGTAATTGAAATGACTTTTGTGTGTCACCTAAATATCTAGGTACTCGTATTTCCAATAGACTTACAATTAAAAAGTCATCTCTTAGCTGTATCCATTCCTTTTGAACTGATTCAGGTATTACGTCATCCCATCCCATGTTAGATATCCATGTTTTTTGAAATATAATTTTAGCTCGGATGGTTAATGGCGACAACCGAGGATCAAATAACTTAGATTTTTCCGAAAGTAGTTGTCGTTTCGTGTTACATTTATCAACGTGTTGTATTTTGTTTGTAAACATGAATGAATCAGAAGAGGGTGTCCATCTGAGTCCTAAGGTTTTTCGGGATTCTGAGCGTTGAAATTCGAGTGGCTTATCCAGCTGCTCTGCGGATAAATCTTGCAAAATTTCTGGATCTAGCTGACCATTTTCTGAGGTTCATTCCTGCGCCCTTCAGAATTTCAATAAGCTGATGTTGCAATTCTTTTGCTGCTGATAAAGTGTTCGCTCCGCTAAGTAGGTCGTCCATATAGAAACTATTTTCTAGTGCTTCAGCTGCTAGAGGAATTTTTTTACCATCATCTTTAGCTATCTGACGTAGCGTTCGCATCGCCAACCAGGGTGCCGCTGAGATCCCGAAGGGAACCCGGGTAAGTAAGTAGTGCTTTAACGGAACATATGGAGACTCCCCCCAGATGATTTCTTGAAGCTGTTGATCGCTATTTTTCACTAAAATCTGACGGAACATTTTCTCGATGTCGGCAGTGATGACGTATTTATGCTGTCTCCATTTTAATATTAATGTAGGAAGATCATGCTGTAGATTCGGACCGCATTCCATGAGGTCATTCAAGCTTTTTCCGGAACTTGTCTTGGCAGCGGCGTTAGCTACCACGCGCAGTTGAGTCGTAGTTGAATCTTCTTTGATGATGACTCCATGTTGCGGTAGGGAACATTTAGGCGCATCGCTCTCGGTTACTAGTCGCATGTGACCTAATTCCTCGCATTCAGACATGAACTTCTTGTAGCTTTCGTAAAGTGCGTCATTTTTAACCAATTTTCTTTCTAGCTGTAAGAATTGAGCTGTAGCTTTCGGCTTTGGATCCCCAAGCTTTTCCTCGTAATCAGGTTTTATCGGGATGGCTACTTCATATCTACCGTCCTCCAGTCTGTTTGTAGTCGCTGAATAGAGCTCTTCGCAGTATTGCTCTTCCTTTGTAAGTTCTGCTGATGTGTTAGGAATTTCCTCCATTTCCCATTATTTGCTGATGTCGTCTAAATTATTTATTATGACGTTGCAGTTGAATGTTCTTACACGTCCCGATACGATCCACCCTAGCTTTGTTGTTGTCAGATGATACTTTAACCAGTCCTTCCATTAGGACGTCAGAATGAACGCAAGTATCTAGTATTAAATCAATCGGCTTGGACACATTATATTCGGGATCAGCTAGCTTCAAAGTTCGACTGTCAAATGAGATGCTCGGTAGATTGTTTATAAGCTGTGGAATAACTGATGCTTCTGTTGTAAAAGTGTAGTCATCATAAATCGATCTGCATTCCAGAAAAACTGTACTCCTACTTTGCCTGGAATTCATTCCTACGCCAGTGACGGATGCGTTAAATTTTTGGCGCGGCAATCCTAACAGCTGAGCGGTTTTCTCAGATATGAGGTTTATCTGACTGCAAGCGTCCAATAAAGCTCGTAGAGTCACGTAATTACCATCATTCGCTCTAATTTTCAGAAGAACAGTAGCTATTAAGCGCTCGTGGTCATCTCCCCTCACGTGGTTCACTGCGTGAGACCGGATGCTATGCTGAGGTAACATATTTAGAGTTGCTGGTAATTTTTGCTCCGTTGCATAGTGAGTTGACCCCAAAATTGGGTTCGATGATCCTTTACACGCTTCGTGCAATGACGTATGATGCTCACCATTGCAGTCTTTGCATCTTTTATTCGACAGGCATGTGTTGCTAGCGTGTCTGAAGAGACAATTTTTACAAAGGTAAAGTTTCGCAACTGTCCTCAATTTTGTTTCCGCTGGCATGTTGACGTACTTGTGACATCTATAGAGCTCGTGATCAAAATTGCACAATAGGCATTTAGGCGTAGATACCAACGCTGTTTGATAATTTTTAGATGGAAACATATTATAGCTATTTTGCATGAAATGCGGTTTTGGCTGATAAAGTGCATCTGTAAAATGGAGCTGGCTTGGCTGTGGCTACATTTTCTTTCTCTCTCTTATGAATTGGCTCGACGGCGATGAATTTACTCTCGAGAAAACTAATTAGCTCATCTAGTGAAGCTAGATCTCTGGGAGACTTACGTGCTTCCTTATAAGCAATGTAGGTTTCGCTATCCAACTTTTTTGTTAATAAATGAACTAGAAGTGGGTCCCATGTCGTGGTATACACCCCTAAGTTATGGATGGCGTGAATGCACTCAGTAGTGGTGTCGTAAAGTCTCTTTAGCTCATTTGATGTCTGCTTACTGTCGCTGGGTTGATTCAAAAACGTTTCAATTTGCGTAGTGAAAAGTACTTGAGGGTTATTATAGCGATGAGTCAGTATTTCCCATGCCAAGACGTAGTTCACGTCTGAGACGTTTAAATGCTGAATCAGACGCTCTGCCTCCCCTTTCACTTTACCCTTAAGGTGCTGCATTTTCTGGGCTTTCGATAGAAAGTTGTTGTTATGGATGGACTCAGAAAATAAATCGTAAAATGTAGGCCAATGAGAATATCTGCCTCTGAAAGTAGGTATTTCTAACACTGGCGTAGCTCGCTGTATATGAGACGTTGCAGATTTTTTTTGATTGAGCGCTTTTTTAATTCTTTTGAACTCTAGTTCCTGCTTAAAGAATTCCTCTTGGTAGACTTCATCCCTACCTTCAAGAATGTTGTCAATCTGCAGATGTAGCTGGTCTATAGTGATCCATCTAGCTTGAATGCTGCGCAGTTCGTCCTCTAATTCCCATCTCTCGCTGATTTCACTCACATTAATGCTGTGTATAAGACGCTTAAACGCTCGAAAGTTTGTTCGTTGCAGGGATAAAAGCTCGTCTAATTTATTAGCATCCCCACCTACCTCTGAAGCCCTGGGCTTGCTCTCCGGCTTGTACGGCTCAAAGGTTTCTATTCGCTGATGAGTATCTAGGTACAATACCTTGGTGCACTCGTAAATATTTTCTTTAAAATATCTCTGGGACTTATTCTCTAAAGTCTGCAACTCACCATTATTTTGCTCGAACTCTCCCCATAAGTTCTCTAACGATTCTAAACGTATTTTTAGATACTCAGCAGTTTTACGAGCTGCCGAGTCCTTACCGAAATTAGTGCTGATACGCTGGATCTCCGCGACGAGAGCTTCCTGGCGGCTAAATAAAGCTTCGTAGTTCGTCATTGTAGCTGATTTAGTAAAATATGAACGATCTTAATTGAATTCGCTGCTAGGTGAGCCTTCCGACTCACAAAATAGAAAAACTGCAGCTTCAAAACTGATGATCCAAGCCCTGGGATCCGCTAAGTGAGTCTTCTGACCCACGCTGCTGTTGACGTGGAGGGCACGTGTACCGCACTACACGACACGCGCAAGTTCAACGTACGAGATCAGGTCCAACACGAATTGTTCACTCGCGTAAGGTCCCGCTAGTACGAAAGCTCGAAGGACCAAAATGTACCGTACCCGGCGTAGATACGGTAAAAGCTAAGTAGTATAGTAGTAAAATTAAGCTAAGCTAGATATTAAGCTATAAGGGAAGGTTGACTCCGAAGAGAGCTAAAAAACCGAACCCGTCGAGTGCTGGTTGTACACTACTTTATTGCAGTAAAAAGGTATGAACTGATGATATTGCTAACATAGCTGATTTACGCAGCGCGCAGGCTGACCTAAAATAACAAGTGCGAGCGAAGCTCGTACTACATTGTTTGTCACAAATCGCTTTAAATAACTATCTTATTGCCATTTAAAAACAATAAGAGTTTCAGAAAAACTTTTACTTACTTATTTGACATAGTATTTTTACCTTATTTAGTTGGTTAAAGAAAGAAGCGATTTTAGTGGCTCGTTCTTACATATAATTTTAACTGCAACGTCTTTTACAAACAGTTGACATATTAGCTGACCATATTTTACTTAAACTTACTAAGGGATCCGAGGGTTTCAGCATGTTGTAATTTAGGCGATGGGCTGACAACCTGTCACTACTGCAATATACTTACAAATCTATCTTAAATAACGCTCAAAACTTTGTCAGACGTGGCAGAACGACCTTTGTTTGGGTCGTTTACGCTCTGCCTACCGCATTAGGGATAAAGGCGTGATTATATGTATGTATGTATGTATGTATTTTTACTACTTCTTCTTCTGTCGATTGGGTACTGAACATACCAGTTACAAGTAACAACTATATTTGGCAGCTCTATTTGGCCAAAGAAAGCAACCGGAAGAAAAAGCTCTTTCTTATAATTCAGTCAAAATCATCATCAGAATCAACTTTAACTTGAAATAACTTTTAACGCTGACATAGCTTACAGCGTTTTACTCACTTACTGAACATACCAGTTACAAGTAACAACTATTTTTGGCAGCACTAGTCGGCCAAAGAAAGCAAAAGGAGGCCGATCGCTCGACTCCTCCCTTGGGGCTCGTTTGAGCCGGAGCGATTTTCGCGGCTCGTTCTTATGATTAAGTCAACTCTAGCGGGACCGACCTGCCACTGCTTGCTTCGACAATTTTTATCGTATCGTCTAGATTGCGCAGATAAGAAAATGTTTGTGGGATAAGTTTTCCTGGAATGATATTTATTTGCTCTCATGCTTATGAATAGAGTTATATTTCTCGAAATTCGTTATGAAAACGTGTCAGAAACCACTTATTCAAATTTATTTAAAAAAGAAAACGAAAATATCAGACTGAGAGGGCCTTATATGTTGACCACGTGAGCCGTAGACTAATGACCGATCGCCCTATTTCAGGGTGAGGACTCGTTGGTGAGGACGTATATGAGCTGATGATGATCAACAGTCTGGCTGGCCGAGTCTATCTTACTAACCTTTGATCTAGACCTCCAGCGCTAATGGGGTAGGCAGAGCGTAAACGACCTAAACAAAAGTCATTCCACCACGTCTGACAAAGTTTTGAGGGTTATTTAAGATAGATTTGTAGGTATATTGCTGTAGTGACAGGTTGTCGGCCCATCGTCTAAGTTACAATATACTGAAACCCTTGGATCCCTTAGCCGGTTCTTACAGCATGCCTTAGAGGAAATGCAGCTGGCACATTCTATGTTTTTCTCTCGATTCCAGGCCAGCATGGACACTACTAATGCTATCTAGTATCCACTGAAAACTCAAGCTAAGCAAATAAACTTTCAAATAGATGAAAAGAGTAATTCTTTTCTGCTTTCCTTATTCGAATGTAAGTAGGGAGCATGATAACCGGTAGAGCTTCATTCGTTCAGAAAGTTGCCAGCATTACTCGGATATTTCCCTTTTATATTTATAAAGAAGCTCCAGTCGCCGCAGAAATTTCACATTTTAATATTACCTAACTCTTTAAACTTTAGATGCTTTTTCAAGATGAGCAAAAAAAAAAAAACAGAAATGTCCCAAGGTTAACAAACTTCGGCAAAAAAGTATCAATTTCAGTAATGTGACGTGATGATCATCATTTGGCTTGACTTTCGTACGTACTGTGCTAGTTCTTGGTTTGTTTAATTTATTATGTAGTAATTATCAGTGTTTCTCCACTATATTATGCATGTATTATACATATAAACCTTCCTCTTGAATCACTCTATCTCTTAAAAGAAACCGCATCAAAATTCGTTGCGTAGTTTTAAAGATTTATGCATACATTATAGGGATATAGGGACAGAGAAAGCGACTTTGTTTTATACTATGTAGTGAAGTATAAATAATAAGCCCGCGCTTATTACTTTCAACCTTGTCAAAAGGAGGAAGAATTAAATTCACAAAGAAAATATTAATAATAAAATCTGCTCATATATGCTATGTGGAGATATAAACAGATTTTATTATTATTAGTGAATTTTATTCTTTCTTCCTTTTGACAGGGTTCAAAGTCATAAGCGCGGGCTTATTATTAAAATTTTTATGGGAACTATTTATTATTATAGTTTTTTAAATGTACTTCTTGGTTTTCCTCTTCTTCCGAAGGTATTCTCCCGTTATTATTATTATTATTTAGTTTATGTGTTTTTTTTGTGTGAACTAGTTTCTTCCATGCTGGATTGAGAGCTATAGAAAAACAATAGAATATGCCAACTGCTTCTCCTCCCAGGCGATCGATCACCGTCGTGGCGGAACGATCTTTGCTTAGATCGTTTACGCTCTGCTTACCCCATTAGGAATAAAAACGTGATTATATGTATGTATGTACTATACTAAAAAATAAATGGTTATATGTAGATTTTAGATACCTTTTATTTTCGATTTGATTTTATAGAACAAAGTCAAATAACAATCTTTTACAATTGAGTCTTAATTTTCTGCAATCACTACATAGTATAAAACAAAGTCGCTTTCTCTGTCCCTATATCCCTATGTATGCATAAATCTTTAAAACTGCGCAACGGATTTTGATGCGGTTTATTTTAATGGATAGAGTGATTCAAGAGGAAGGTTTATATGTATAATACATGCATAATATAGTAGAGAAACACTGATAATTTCCCTGCGATGCCGGGGCGGGTCGCTAGTAATAAATAAATTAAGCGATTAGTCGATAGTAAATATTAGCACACTAATTACTAACCTATCTGATTAGGTATGTAAATAATATTGTAATAGAAGGCTTTTAATTTAAAACGAGTAAACAGGTTATAATCTGTTATGAGTATGCTTATTTCTTCTATGCTGGACTGGGTGCGAGAGAAAAACATAGAATGTGCCAGGTGCATTTCCTCCCGGGCATACTGTAAAAACCAGCTAAGAGATCCGAGGGTTTGTGTATATTGCTATTTAGCCGATGGGCTGACAACCTTTCACTACAGCAATATACCTTAAATGGGGTAAATCTTTGTCAGACGTGGCGAATCGACCTTTCGTAATACAGGCGTGATTATATGTATGTATGTATATTTCTCCCATGCTGGCCTCCCGGGCTTGCTGTAAAAACTAGCTTAGGGATCCGAGGGTTTCATTATATTGTAATTTAGGCGATGGGCTGACAACCTATTACTACAGCAATATACCTACGAATCTATCTTTAATAACCCTCAAAACTTTGTCAGACGTGGCGCATCGACCTTTGTTTAGGTCGTTTGCGCTCTGCCTACCCAGTTAGGGATAAAGGCGTCATTGTATGTATGTATATTTATGAGAACCCTACCTACTATCGATACGATAGTACTTAGAATATGTTTACCGCGTCTCAACAACGTAGACTTTGTATTTACGTATTCAAATAGAAAGTTTTCACATTACTCCGGTCATAACCTCGTCTTTGTGAGTAACACGTGTGTAAACCTGGACTATTCAGAGTTGTGCATTGTATCACTAAGCTGTGGAAACCGTGGTATCGATTTAGTGAGCACACGACTTAAATATAGGTAGAGAATGAGAATTTTAAATTCTTATTTGGTCGATAGGATCCAGAAGGTAAATGTAAACGGAGCTAAGTCATCAGGGTCTCGTGTTAAAATAGGTGTACGTCAAGGTTTGATATTAAGTCCATTTCTATTTCTAGTGTATATTAATGATTAATTATTTACCCTACATGATAGAGAATTCGTCAAAGATTGTATTATTTGCAGATGATACATCTCTTATATTTAAAGTTGATAGACATATCCAAAATTATGACAACGTAAATAACACTCTTAGACAAATTCATAATTGGTTAACTGTTAATAATTTAGTGTTGAATGCGAAAAAAACCAAATGTATAAAATTTACTTTGCCTAATGTACATTCTTCCAATAATGATGTTGTACTTTATAATGAAAAAATATAGTTCACCGAAAGCACAGTTTTCTTAGGGATTACACTTGACTCGAAACTTCAATGGCTCCCTCACATTACGTCTTTATCGGGGAGACTAAGTTCAGCCGCATTTGCTGTGCGAAGAATCCGAGAGCTCACGGATGTTGCTACAGCAACACTTGTATATTTTAGTTATTTTCATAGCATTATGTCCGATGGAATTTTGCTGTGGGGCCGCGCTGCTGACATTAATTAAATTTTTGTTTTGCAAAAACGGGCTATTAGAGCAACTTACAAACTCAGATGTCGTGATTCCCTAAGAGAATTGTTCAAAGAGATAAATATTTTTTTTATCTGTACCATGTCAATTTATGTATGAAAATATTATGTATGCAAGGAAAAATATTCATAGTTTTACCAAAAATGGTGACAGGCATAACCGGAACCTTAGAAGCAAAAATAAAATTGACCAACCCCCGTTTAGGTTAGTTAAAGTTAAAAAATCATTTTTAGGTCTAAGTATACAATAGTATAACAAAATACCTGACCATATATTAAATTTGTCAGAAAATGAATTTAAAGATACTATTAAAAACACATGAACAACATGTCGGAAAGCCTATAATAAGTTAGATGACTATACTAATGACAAATATGTATGGAGCTCTGATATTTCAGTGAAGCCTAAGAAATTGGCACACATTGCGGTCACAAACCTTATTTTGAACAAAAAAAAGGACAAAAGTAAGAATAAGATAAAACGGAGGGAGGGGCGCAAAGTGCGAGTTTCTCAAGCTTCTTCGTCATTGTGATATAGTTTTATTTTATTTTGTGACATAGATATAATTTAATTTTCTTAGTAATAGACTCGCTTGTGACTTTCTAAAAGTGTTCTTAGAAATCTATTTGGAAATAAATGATTTGACTTCGACTTTGACTTAGAATAAGTATACCTGTCAGTTTCTATCTTGATTAGAAAGGTGTTCTATATACAGGGTGCTTTGTGCATCGTTTGCCAAAAAGGAATAGTCGGTAGAAGGGGTCTTTGGCTATCTCAGCCAAGAAAAAAATATTTTGGTTACACACTTTTTTTTAAATTAGCTTAGGTAATAGGCAAAAACCTTATCTATCGACTATTCCTTTTTGGCAAACGATTCACCAATCACCCTGTATAGTTACGATATACGATACGATACGATATACGATACACCCTGTAAGGTCATTGACTAGTATCCTGCGAAATTATTTAAATAATTCCAACTGACGGGATTAAAATAAGAAACTTATTTTAGTAATTCTTTTGTTAATAATTCATAAGTTCCGTGTTTGACTTCAATAACACATAACACATATCCGTTTACGCTCTGCCTACCCCATTAGGGATAAAGGCGTGATTATATGTATGTATGTATGTACATATAAAAAATAAAGTTAAGTCGTGTACTAACCAAATACACCCTAGTATCATTAAGCTGTGGAAACAATAGGACTGCTCACTTGATCTTATTGTTGTAGAATGAACCGCATTGTTGTAATCTTTGAATCCAGATATAACCTCGGAATTTTTAAAAGATTAATATTTAGGGCGACGGAAATATACATTGTACAAAATGTGACTGGATTCTTTTGTGAAAGCTTTTAGTAATGTTTATGAAACACGAAAATTAATGTGTATTAAATGTGGTGCTGTATTAAATTCCTACTTAAATTTAGATTTCCTTGAAATAATCGTTGTCAAATTACTGATTCGCTTTCTTAATCTTTGTTCTTTACAACAACTCCAAAGCCTATTTGAAAACAATGTAAATGTACTTGTGTAAGTAAATTATTAATAGGTTATCCCATAAAATAGTCAGTGGTCATTGATAAAATAAGTTTAAATTTTTGGCACAAATTATAGACACAGTTGGCATAAATCAGCAGAAATCAAGCATCGAACATTAATTTGTCGCGAAATGGCAAACAATCGCTTAATTATGTGGTGGGTGACCGCTAAATTAAGCGGCTGAATATAGCCGCTGTAAGGGATTTTACAGACGAGCAACTACCAAACTAACTGCCTCCGTGGTCTAGTCGCTAGTGCTATGGACTCCCGATCTTGAGGTCCTGGGTTCGATTCCCAGGGGGAAAACACAAAGTTTATATTTGAGAATTTATCACTTTGTGATTTTTTCCCCAGTTTTGTTAGGACTTTACAGGCTGAATCACCTGATTGTCCGAAAATAAAAAAGATTTCGTGCTTCGGAGGGCACGTTAAGCCGTCGGTCCCGCTTTCTGTCTTTGATAGTGGTCGTTACTCAAACCATGTCAGAGGCCTGATAGTTGTGTTACAAAGCAGTTTTAAAACTCTGACACCAGGGTTCATCGGGTCGATAGACTCGATACCCACTCAGAATCAATTCGTAACAGTGGATGCCAATAGTTACATGACTATTGGCGTTGTTGGTCTGACTCACTAATTTGAGAAGTCTTTACCGCTCCCTAGCTTTTACTCTTCTGTGGTCTGACTGGTGACTGCAGGCAACAGTTGATGAACACTTTTGGGAACTGTTGCATAAACGTTGGCAACCGTCTCACAACTGTTGGCCACAGAATAGTAAATAAGTTATTCATGTACGACCATTATAAATTGCCAATAGCATGCCAACAGTTGTGCGACCACTGTCGCAGGACACAGTCGCTCGTCTGTAAGGGTTGTAAGCGCTGCATACACTTCGCACTACATTCAGTAATTACTGTAATGGACTGACAGACCCAGCCTTAGGGAGATACATAGCCGTCGGTCAAACTCATTAATACTCGAGAACAAACTTCACCAGTCAAACAAAGATTCTTCTTTTGATTTTTCTTACTTCTTTCTTGAAACGTGTTTCAAAGAGAAAATTAAATGAATATAGGGCACTTCCGTATTTCCTCTACTCTGTTGTCTAATGCTTTGAACTTTAGGCTCCTATTCCAGAGGTTGCAGGTTTGATACCCCTGCGGAAAGATCACAAATTTAATATTTTTTACTATGACATTGTAAGATTTTCCCAGCTTGGTTAGGACAATTAGTTGTGTAATTTTATCAATCTTTCTTGCTGGACTGGGAGTAAGAGAAAATCATAGAATGTGCCAGCTGCATTTCCTACCGAGCATGCTGTAAAAACCAGCCAAGGGATCTGAAGGTTTCAGTATATTGTAATTTAGGCGATGGGCTGACAACCTGTCACTACAGCAATATACGTACCAATCTTTCTTGATTGGCCCTCAAGACTTTGTCAGACGTAGCGGAACGGCCTTTGTTTAGGTCGTTTACGCTCTGCCTACCCCATTAGGGATAAAGGCGTGATTATGTGTGTGTGTATGTGTATGTTATTAATTTTTAAAAATTCAAATTATGATGATTGATATCCATAATATTTCATAGGTACATTGGTTGCCGTAAGAATAAATTTAAAATTAATTTTAATTTATACCAAGTAGCTATATGTGCCCTCGCTCTAATATATCTTTTATGAAATCAAGCAGGTATAGAAATTTGTATTGTTAGAATACTCTCCTTACTCCTCCAGCGAATGTGGAAGGTGGCGACGTGGACTTTCCGACTGGTCCAGGGCTTAGCTGGATTGATTAATAGCCAACACCCACCAGGATAATCGCTTCCTAACATGGCGCCAGGTAATGAGCTCGTGGCTTAGTACACCTAAGGTGACTTTGATTTGTTAGCTTAAAGATGCAGCGAACAGAAAAACGTCGAAGATACTCAGTTTTTGTGTACACTTGCTTAGATATAACATGGTGCTGTAATGAATGATGAATGAGTAAATACTTAGGGCCATATTTCAATAATAATAATAATAAAATAATTTATTCCAGATTGCTCCATAGTAACAATAAATAAATTTTCAAATAAATTATTTAATTAACAATTTCATTAGGTACATAATAAAATCACAATTCAAAATGAAAATTATTTAAATTGTTATCACTAATCAGCTCTCATGAATGACAGCGAGTTTGAGTTCGTATCAGAAATGTCAATTCAGTACAAAGTGGCCTGTCAAATTCATACTTAATATTGCTCTTAAGTTTTATATAGCGTCATAAATACGAGCCTTAGTTGAATGATTTAGTTGGTCTACCATGTGAAGAAGAAGGCACTGGTGTAAGTGCTGTAAGTAGTACGTAGTAGGTACGGATACTAGATATCTGGGAGCATACATAACTATTTTCGAAATTTAATTCCATAATCACTTACCTAATCCCGATTGATATCCTTCCATGCTGGCCTGGGCGCGAGAGTAAAACATAGAATGTGCCCGCTGAATTTCCTTCCGGGCATGCTGTAAATACTAGCTAAGGGATCTGAGGGTTTCACTATATTGTAATTTAGGCGATGGGCTGACAACCTGTCACTACGGCAATACTATATACCTAAAAAAATATCTAAAAAAGACCATTAAAACTTTGTTAGACGTAGCCGAACGACGTTTGTTTAGGTTGTCTACGCTCTTTCTAACCCAACAGGAATGAAACCGTGATTGTTTAGGTTGTTTACGTTCTGCTTACCCCATTAGAGATAAAGGCGTGATTATATAATGTATGTAATCCCGATTGAATAAGAGCTAGAAATCTGTAGAACAACAGCAAGTTTAAATTGGTTGCGTCGAATCGTAATAAAAACTGAGATCAATATTGATCGAGGTCGGGTTGTGCCGAGCTGTGTCGAAAATCCTAAACTTGCGGAGTTGAAAACTAATAATGTAACAACTAAACAGGGCGCAAAAACTTACCCCTTCCCCCCACCCCGCATTGCTGGCGAAGATTCGCATTCCAGCTCAGAACGATATAAACTTTACGTATAACAATGTCCGCCATTCTCTTAGGAATAATCCGAGATTATTGGTGATAGCCTAGATCAAATATAGTTATAGATCCACGGCTCTATACAGAATCAAACTCAAACGTTGGCTCCACGTCAACTATGTGAAATAAGGTCGTAATGTGGTTTATTTAAAGCTTCAATATGGACGTTACTGCTTATAAAATAAAGTTCGTTTGTCAAATAGCGACTGACATTAAAACAAGGCCATGTGCCTTGATTTTTTGGTGCCATTTTTCAAGCGGCGTTTGTGTATCTATAACTATTTTTGATAAATGACTAAGTACCTAATGAAATGACCACATCTAAAGTTGATTTCACCCGCTGCTAATTGAGTTTTCCTGTGGGAGTGTGTTCTTTTCCCGCAGAGTAAAATTTTGCTTATGTTCGTTACCAGGTTATCTTTACCATCCTCGCAAATGTTATCAAAATTCGTTCATCAGTTAAGGCGGGAATGTTGAACTCAGTGCTGTCCCCACAAGAATTAAATTTATTGTATCTCAAATACAAACATTTTCATTAATATGTTACGTTATGCGAAAATCGGAAGTAATTCTTCAATTTTAATCCATAAGGTAACAATTTACACTTAATATATAGCTTTCAATGTCAAAGATTGACATTCTAAGCTTGCTGGATTACAAAATGCAAAAACCTGTTAATTGGATTACAAAATTAAGAATTACTTCGGATTTTCGCAAAACATAAAATTATTCATAATCATATTTGTTTTCGAGACACAATAAATTTATTACTTACCTTAAGGTGTGAAAGAGCAACAATGGAACAGACAGACAAGCAGAGCTCTTTCGGATTTACAATATTAGTAATATAGTAATACAATGATAATACGGGGTGTGAGTGACAGCGTCCTGATAAGCAAACTGATAAGGGTTACTCAGTCAACATCACTGAACAACTTCCACCAGGAAATTCTATTAGGAATTGAAAAAAAGTTGGCTTTTCCATACAAAATGTCCACCTCGATCAGACAATTTGTATGGAAAAACCATTTTTTTCCATTCGTGAATGAATTTCGTAGTGAAACTTGTCCAGTGTCGTTGACTGAGCAACCTGTATCAGTTTGCGGGACGCTGTCCCTTACACCTGATATAGCTAATGCACAGCGTTAGCAACTTGTAAGTAATGCGTCATGGTGTTAGAGGCCATCTCAGACTAGGCTGACCGCTTTCCATGAAACTACATTTTAATTTGTACATACATACATACATAAATCACGCCTTTATCCCTTACGGGGTAGGCAGAGCGTTTAACGCCTCGTAAAAGGCGCTTTCGCCACGTCTGACAAAAATTAAGGGGACTATTGTAGATTGTAATATGTATTGCTTTAGTGACAGGTTGTCAGCCCATCGCCTAAATTACAATACAATGTAACCCTCGAGTCCCTTTTGCTGACTTTAACAGCATGCCCGGGAGGAAGGGCAGCTGGAACATTCTATGTTTTTCTATCTCTCCCAGTCCAGCATGGATTTTTTTTTATTTTTATTTAAATTTGTGTTACTTTTAATTTGTAAAACAACACAGATAATGAGTCGAGAAATTCGATACCTCCCTACAAACACCAGAAAGCAACATGAAGAAAGCAAGATGGATTCCGCATTTCAAATGAAAGAAAACGGCAAAAACTCGCAAGCAAATAAAATTATGAGACGAATGAGAGCAAAACGCGAGTTGATTTTAATATATGTACGTACGCGAATCGCATTCTGCCGGTTAAAAATGCCGGCGAGCTCGCCCAAGCTTGAAATTACATGTAAAAAGGAAGCAAGAGTATTGTTACCGTCCGGAATTTTATCACTATATACCGCATCTAGACGCGTCTAACAGGCTTTACTCTTTTCAGGATTCTGTAATTGACTATTTTTATTTATCGTGAGGCATAATTTGATGCGAGGTCCAGAGGACAGTGCAGCAGCTGGTTTTGTTGCACTCTTAGCACTACCTGGGGTAACGTGTAGGTATTTTTTTTAGGTAGTTCATACGGACATGGAGGAACATCGACCTGTAACGACTACTACTAATAGAAACAGTGACCGGGATGAACGGCTTCACGTACCCTCCGAAGCACGGAATCCGTTTTCTTCCAGACATCAGGTGGATTCATCCTGCATTGTCCTAACCAAACTGGGGAAAATCTCACAAAGTGTTGAATTGCAAATATCAACTTTATGCTCACCTCCTGGGAATCGAATCAAGGACCTCCGAATCGTAACCCTATTGCTCTGACTACAAGACCACGAAGGCAGTTGTTGAGAAAACTTCATAATTTTGTCATGATTTTATCATTTTTTGAGAAACTCTACGCACAGGGAGGGATAAACAATAGGATCAAACAATATCAATTTATATTTGCGATTGTAGGCACTTGGTGAACCTTCATATTTATGATGTTATTATTAAAAACACTTGTACTTGTTTCACTTAATATAATTTAATCCTACCGGTTGCGCTAACTTATAGCATCATCAGGGATTTATAATAAACCATTCATATTTAGCGAACGAAGTGCAACAATCAACAACTGCAACAACAACTTTGTCGGTTTATTTAAAATGTTTTATGTGTTGTGTATGATATGTATAAAATCCCTGATGATGCTATAAGTTAGCGAAACCGGTAGGATTAAATTATATTAAGTGAAACAAGTCCAAGTGTTTTTAATAACAACATTCAAACAATATCTTTTCCTAGACATACATAGGCTGTTTCTGAGTACTGTAGATTAGAAGGATTTAGTGTACCTACGACTACGACATGTCGTTAGACAATAAGGCCAGCGTGGCTTGTATAAAAGACAGACAACATCAAATAAATATGACATCTAAATTATTCAAAGAAACTCTTTTGTTCATCGATGTGAAATTCTACCTACACCTATAAAATACAACTTACCTACCTATATCGGTAACATACTTGAAGGATTCGCTTGAAACCTATTTGTAACACTCATTTTAAACCCACGCAATTTAAATTTCGAACCCATCCCGAAGCCGCAACTTGAAACAACGTAAAATCCGCCTATCCGAGTTTTCAGCGGTTATTTATTAGGGAAGCGGCGGGTATGATCAATTAGCCCAATCATTTATTCTAATCGGCGGCCGAACAGCGTGTTGACAGTTTCATGTTGCACAAGCGGGAACACTGTGTTCCATCATGATGACACAAACAGGCATTTTATATTGCTTTTTTTAATACATAGAAATTAAAAAAATTGTCATGAGCGGTCGAGAATTGGCCAAAAGTACAAGATAGAGTGTTGTGGAGAGATGGGAGGCAGGATTTTCACAACAGCCGGACACTAATGGCTAAATACTTAAAGTAAAATGAGATCATGGTTAAAATAGAAGTAAGAAGTGGAACATCTTCATTCAAACTTTCCATACGCAGGTACACTTACTATGTCTTAAAACAATTGTACTTATTAATGTCTATATTCAGTAGCATACATCATAATATGGGTCTGTTTATAGTAATTTTCTGTAACTTGAAGGTATAAAGACACGCTGTCATCCTTGTCTAAATATCTCTAAAAAAATATACATTACATTAATTATATAACTCTAAATAATAATAATAATAATAAAAGTTTATTGCAGACAGAGTCCATAGTGTGTAGGCATAATAATACATTTACATCATATATTTACTGATGCTTGATAATATTCTACTATCTATTATTTCTTTCATGCTGGACTGGGAGCGAAAGAAAAACATAGAATGTGCCAGCTGCATTTCCTACTTTGCATGCTGTAAAAACCAACTAACGGATCTGAGGGTTTCAGTATATTGCAATGTAGGCGATAGACTGACAACCTGTCACTACCGTAATATACCTACCAAACTATTTGAAATTACCCTCAAAACTTTGCGAGACGTGGCGGAACGACCTTTGTTCAGGAGACATATTTCTGAACTGCTCGTGTGAAAACTAAAATACGCATACGAAAATCATTCGTGTACGAAATCAAATTCTATCACACACGATTTTACGTATTTTTGAAGCAGTAGAAATCTGTGTTGCCAATAAAGTCTAATCCCATAAATTGTTTTCGTTCTACGCAGAAATACACCTACTATACTACCACTACCACTAACAACAATCGTTGATTTGAAAAACCGAAAATGAATCGCAGAGAAACGGAACGTAAATTCAAGTAAATTAAAAAGTTAAAGTGTCACTTGTCAAATGTTTGTCTGTGTCACTGACATGATCATAGACTACTTAGGTTTCGAGTAATAGAAAGGAAAACGAGTGGTTTAGAGCACTCGTTGCAGAGTCGCATACGTATGAGTATTCAAAAATAGTGATTTTAGGATTTCTTATGCGAATGTTGCATTTTCGTATGCGAATTCAGATACGACCGGTTCAAAAATACGACTCCAGGTCGTTTGCGTTCCGCCTACCCCATTATTGATAGAGGCGTGATTATATGTATGTATGTATCTATTGCGTACCCTATGCATTTGATAATAGAGACATGCCAACTTTATTGGATTTGTGCTTGTGACGTATTTGTCATCGTCATCATTTCAGTTGGTATTTGTATTCCGCTTGTGTTTGACAAAATATGACGTCATACTGTTTGAACAAAATGCTTGCAAATAATATGTACTGTGGAGTTTTTGGATTGTAAAATAAATAAATTAATGTATACCTCTATTGGCTTATAATTTGTGGGTTTGCTCTTAGACCGTCATGTTTAGAAATTTTACATTGAGTTTGAATGTTCTTCTTTCTTTTTTCTTTTAATTTTTTCGTGCTGATCTGAGAGCGAGAGAAAAACATAGAATGTGCCAGCTGCCTTCCTCCCGGGCATGCTGTAAAAACCAGCTAAAGGATCCGAGGGTTTCAGTATATTGTACAACCTGTCTCTACAACGATATGTCTACAGATAACCCTCAAAGCTTTGTCAGACGTGGTGGATCGACCTTTGTTTAGGTCATTTACGCTCTGCCCATCCCATTAGGGATAAATAGAAATACATACGTACATACATATTATCACGCATTTATTCCTAATGGGGTAGACAGAGCGTAAACGACCAAACAAAGGTCGTTCCACCACGTCTGACAAAATTTTTAGGGTTATTTAAGATAGATTTGTAGGTATATTGCTGAAGTGGCAGGTTGTCAGCCCATCGCCTTAACTTCAATATACTTAAACCCTCGGCTCGGCTCCCTTAACTGGTTTTTACAGCATGCCCGGGAGGAAATGCAGCTGGCACATTCTATGTTTCGCTCCCAGTCCAGCATGATTGCATGATCGGCGTGATTATATGTACGAGTATGTACCATCTTTTTTCACAATAGCAAAAGAACTTACAATGGTAGTGTGATTTGTTGTCGTCATGCTTGCTGCGCAGTGACAAAATTACCAGACAAAGTCAGGACGGAAAAATACTTACGTTACTTAGGCTCGTATTTATGAAGCGATATCAAACTTGAGAGCGATATTAAGTATGGATTTGACAGGCCAGTTTGTACTGAAATGACATTTCTGATACGAATTAAACTCGCGTTACTCATGAGAGCTGATTACAAATACGGCCCTTAGATTTTGTTGGACAAATTCAGAGCAATATAAATTACAACTGGCTAGCCAAGGCACTGGCATAAATGAAGGTTCTTCAAAAAGTCGATAGAAGAAACGGTAAGATAGATAGGAGTCGGAAGCGAACGGAACCACTCTATCGAAACGTACTCGAGGGCTGCTGGTTCATACAAGGAGGTGCTTTAGCGCAATTAACTTGATTTATTCCGGCTTTTTACTTATTCAGTTCTACGGTTACTACGCCGCAGCAACACGCAACGGCCTGCTCCTCAAAACCTTCTACTCTAACTTAAACTACCCACCAACCAAATTCAACTCTTATCTGGTTGATTTAAAATCGAATTTGGAGTGGTACAGTGCAAATTTAAGACGGAAAGTTTCGCGAAAAATGCATGTAAACTATCTCGATAGATATCGTATAGAACGTCTTTACACATGCGACCACAATTTACTTACTAAATATTTTATTTTACATGGCAACAAAGGCCGTTGCGGCTGGCTCTGAAATTGCATGAAGCAATGTATGAATATGTTAATGGTATAACACTATCGCGAGTGGACTGGATTGAGTTATTAAGAAAATGTCTCTATTATTATATTTTCACGAAAATTGTACAAACAGTGTGCTTTTTCGTTGGGTATTTTTCTGCTACGAAAGTAAAAGTGTGTGATAAGCTACGAAACGAGCCATAGCACCATAGAATTGATTACACCGTGTTTGTCTGAGGCTCGTATTTATAAAGCGATCTCAAGATTTGACAGGCCGTTTTATACTGACATGATATTTTTGATACAAACTCAACCTTTCTGGCACTCATGAGAGATGATTATAAATACGGGCCTAAGTATTTCAATAGATGAGTCATGGTCATGATTTGAAACATATAAATTAAAATAGACTACGACCACTTTACATTAAAAAAAATGTCTGTCACCACTTTCTCTTACACGTTACCATATTGATGGTAAATCTATAGGTCAAACAAAGTAAAGACTAGTAAAGTTAATAAAAACTTTAGCGAGACAGCCTACGCAGTTACAGAGCAAGACCATTTTAGTGGAAAAATCCTTAATCACCACTAAAAAGACAACCTACGACATTAGTCTGAATCTGGACAAACTGTACGCTATACTCAACTTATTGCCTGGTTTTAAATTCTAGTTCAACCACTTTATGAGTCCGCAACGAATAGTGCAGTGAAACTGTCGACAAACCGCAGCTATTATGAACTAATTTCCTGAAAAGAATGCTCGAGGCGTCGCAAGGGAGACTCGAGACTCGAGCACCGTTAAAACGTGTGAGTTTGCGCACTTCGCGCCCCCTGGCAAATTTGTCAGCCGACTGAAATTAACACTCCGAACATAAGTCAGGGCAGACAGTGCTGCGCCCCCTGGGACGGCTTTATCGATATCTCGAGCAAATTTAGTGGGCTAGACCCGGAAGTAGAGGTCGAACTTCTTATTTCAGGAGTCGTGTAATCGTCTGTGAAACTGCGTCGGGTCACATGCATGTGTTTGAAACGTAGGACATTATATAGTAAAGATCTAGTAATTTATAAAAACTCTCTTGGTGGTGAGGTAAGTTTTTATGAATTAAGGAATAGGTACAGCAATCGAATTGATAAATATTTTTTAAAATTCAAGAAATAATAACTATTAGCTGTCCTATGTCGTTTACTAGAAATTATGTTATTAATTATTTTTTGTTAAAAATGGTTTCTAAGATAGGTAATCATCATCATCATTAGCATCATTACAGCCTACTATCTACAACCCACTGCTGAGTATAGGCGTCTTCTTTTGATCGCCATCTAGGGAGGTAATAGATGTATCTAACTTCTTATACACATTTAAGCTAAGAATTAAAAGTGTCTTAGAAGGTTCTAATCCTCTCGTGTTTCCAATATCAACATTGTATTTTTACTGTGCTGGCCATGCTCAGTTAATCCTACATTCTATTTTACAAAACGTGACAAAGTTTTAATAGAATCGTCCGGTACACCACTATACATATTTCGTATGTAAGAATTGCAGCATCGTATTACACCGCCCTGCTATTAAGTTGAGCATCGCTACTGCAGCTCCTCTTTTGATGATGGAAAAATTGAGACGATAATTGCTACTTAGTGTTAAGTATGCTATTCAAAATGGTTTCTAAGGAAGCCCAAGATCATAGGTAAGTAGAAACTAGGTGTACCTAAACTTCTCGTATTCAGTTTAGCTAAGAATGAAACGTGTTTGGGATGGTTCTGATTGTGTCGGAATTCCAATACCAATATTGTTCTTTTACTGTGCCGGCTATGCTCAGTTTACACCACTTTCTGTTTTAAATATGCGAGAAAGTTTTAATAGAATCCGGTACACGTATTTCCTACGTAATAATTGCAGCCTCGTATTGCACTGCCATGCTATTAAGTTGAGCATCGCCACTGCAGCTCTTACTTTTGATAATTAAAATATACATACATACATATAATCACGCCTTTATCCTCAATAACGTACGCAGAGCGAAAATAACCTAAACAAAGGTCGGTCCGCCACATCTGACAAAGTTTTAAGGGATATTTAAGATACATTTTATGTATATTTTTAGGTAAGGCCGCCTATATTGTACTGTTTTGTTCAGAACTTTTCTATTGTATGTATTTGTGTTTCTTTGTGCAATAAAGTATCTTGTTTTGTATTGTATATTGCTGTAGTGACAGGTTGTCAATCCGTTGCCTAAATTACAATATTATACTGAAACCCTCGGATCCCTTAGCTGGTTTTTACAGCATGCCACTACTTATTATTTCTTCCATGCTGGACTGGGAGCGAGAGAAAAACATAGAATGTGCCAGCTGCATTTCTTCCCGGGCATGCTGTAAAAACCAGCTAAGGGATCCGAGGGTTTCTGTATATCGCAACTTAGGCGACAGGCTGACAACCTGTCACTACAGCAATATACCAACGAATCTATCTTAAACAATCCTCAAAACTTTGTCAGACGTGGCGGAACGACCTTTGTTTAGGTCGTTTCCGCTCTGCCTACCCCATTAGGGATAAAGGCGTGATTATATGTATGTATGTATGTATGTATCTATCTTAATAACCTACAAAACTTTGTCAAACGTGGCGGATCGACCCTTATTTGGGTCGCTAACGCTATGCCTACTCCATTAGGGATAAAGGCGTAAAATTATGTATGTGTATAAATTTATGTATTACGTTTATTTTATAATTTCGGCGCGTGAGAGTACCAGTGCTATAACAGGCATCTTTTGAATGAACTCGCTCCATTGGCGGCAATTCTGGACGCACTATTCCTTAACTAATTCTTAACTGTTACTTTCTTAACTTTGACATAACAATAGGATAGCAAATGAACACATGACTTTGACGGAGTGTGACGTAAAATAAGGAGTTTAACATGCTTCCTTATTTTACGTCAAATAAGCAGTCTTATGTCAGATTAGGAATGTCATAGTCATGTGTTTATTTGCCATCCTGTTCTTATGACAAAGTCAAGAAAGTGACAGCGCAAGCTAAGAATTAGAATTATGTCGCAAGAATCGACACTATTGTCTTCTTTTTCTAACTATCATCCTAGTCTAAAACAAATTCTAAAATTAACGCAAAAACGAAAAATCAAGATTTATTTTCACATGCATTTGTCAAGTTCAACTTTATAGATTGTACTGCCTATTGGTAGTTATTATTGGTCTCTATATTTATTTACAGAACTAAAATCAAAACAAACCTAATCACAAGTTCAATGGTTGCTCTTGTTCTTGAGATGGCTCGTTTCCCTCCTCTGATAACAAAGTTAGTGGAGGCGTTATTGCAACTAAATATTTTTTGCTTTAAAAATGATTTAAAGGCTATAATATAAGGCTACGTGCTACGTCGTAGCAGAGTTCTACGGGATTTCTTGTTCCATTTTATTTGCTGCGTACAAGTACTTGAAACAATGCATGGGCTTTACATATCAAATAAATGTTCAATGCACATAAAATTTTCTATAACATAAATTGAATTTGATAAGTAAAATGTTGAAATTATTATATGGCAGCAATTTATTTTGTTAGTGTGACCCGTCTTTATGAGTGATTTTGTATATGATTATTTATCTATGCTTTATCTGTTTATTTCTTAATTTTTTTTTTGTTTTTTGCCTGATTTTAAGAAAAATATAAAAGTATTGAAACTTATATTATACCACAGAGATTTAAAAAAACAACGCGATGTGGTTGAATTCCAACAAGCGAACTGCGTAATTAATATAATTATCTAACTAAATAATTAGAATATTTCAAAAAAACATAACCTAGCAATCAAAGGCGACTCCATGAATTTACGAACTGACTGTAAAAACTTGGTTCATTTGGCGAAATGCATCTAGAATTTTAATACTTTTCTTTATCTTGAACTTTACTTGTTAGGATCTCATCGACAGACCTACTTATCTTATAGATCAGTAAGTCAAAGGACTTTAAATACTTTTTGATTTTGCTATAAAAATTTCTGTGTCATATTTTGAATAGTAGGCACTAATAAGAAAATAGTTCATGAGAAATTGAGCCCAGTCAAATTTTAGAGATAAAGTCCTTGTTGAGTAGCTCATCCATAAGTCCACTTAGTAAATTCCTTTAAATCATAAATTAAAAGTTACAAAATATTTTTTAATAATGGCTAAATGTTTTTTTTTTAATGTAGATGATTTTTTGAATAAGTGATGATGATGATGTAATTATAAATAATATTTATTTGAGTTCTTAAATAATATGAAATATTAAATTATTGTTCCTATTGACATGTAATATTTATTATTATAAAATATAAAGTATGAGTATTGGAAATCTTTGTAAAATCTAATTTTTAGTAAAGTAATATTAATGTTTACGACATCTTATGGAAGATAACAGAAGCAAAAGAGTCTGTTTTAGGTACTGCTGGGTCGGTGAATCCTATTTTTTCCACTCTGTAACAAACGCTTAACTACCCTGGTATAAAAAAAATCATCCCTTCACAAAAGCCAACCTATGAGAAGCGCCATCTCTAGAATATTACACGAACTGTTTCGCTAGGTGCACAGATTCGTAGTGAGGGAGAGCTTGTTCACCCTCCCGCGTAGAGGGTGCAGTTAGTACCCTCAGGGAGTACTCCGCATTCAGTAGATTTTCCTCATGAGAGTTCTCTAGAGACAAACTAGATGGCGTCTTTTAGTAAAGAAAGAAATTCAATGTTGGAGTCAAAGATGGCGGTGTAATTTTTGTATCTTTGACCTTGGATTTTAGTAGACTTATCATGTTACAGTTTCAGTGTCCTAAGAAGACCATCTACTAACTCAATAGTTAGTTGATTTGTTCATTAACTTTTTCTTTCTTATATATTATAGTTCTAATAAATTTTGCTCTGAGTTATGATGGCTTAAATTAAAATTACTCCAATAAGATCTATGATGCCACATTAAAATGCATCCTATTAAATTTTCCGTATTCAAAGTTTTCCTATTATCCTATTTTATTATAAACCAATGGTACTTCCAAGCTGGACTGGGAGAGATACAAAAACATAGAATGTTCCAGTTGCCCTTCCTCCCGGGCATGCTGTAGAAGTCAGTGAAAGGGATTCGAGACTTAGTAATTGTACTTTAGGCGATGAGCTGACAACCTGTCACTACAGCAATACACATCATAATCTAAAATTGCCCTTAATTTTAGTGAGACGTGGCGAAAGCGCCTTTTACAAGGCGTTTTACACTCTGCCTACCCTGCTAGGAATATAGGTGTTTAATATATTGATTTATTTCTATATATTTATAATCTGTTCAGTTTTCGGAGCACGTAAAACTTAAATTAGTTGTTATCCATTTCACGGCGCACTTACTTCTAAATGCAAGTGAATAAATTGCACATGCGACAAATGCACCGACCCTGCATCGTTCGGCGTAAGTGATTCGTGTCTGCGGAATAGAAATTGTGAGCAGAAACACAGAGCTTCAGTGCACGTGGCCAAATTTACTACCCAATCGTGCAATACTCGCTCCTATAGTCTTGCCTTAAGGATGACAGGGATATTTTTAAAGTTGGTATTGGTAGTGCAGCACAGAACACTAAACTACATACATACATATAATCACGTCTTTATCCCTAATGGGGTCGGCAGAGCGTAAACGACCACACAGGTCGTTCCACCACGTCTGACAAAGTTTTAAGGGTTATTTGAGATAGATTTGTAGGAAAATTGCTGTAGTGACAAGTTCAGTCAGCCCACCGCCTTAATTACAATATACTGAAAACCTCGGACCCCTTAGCTGGCACGTTTTATGCTTTTCTCTCTTTCACTAAACTATCTTCTTCTGTCGAGTGGGTATCGAGTCTATCGACCCGATGAACCTTGGTGTCAGAGTTTTTATACCGCCTTGTAGCACAACTATCAGGCCTCTGACATGGTTTAAGTAACGACCACTATCAAAGACAGCGACCGGGACCGACGGCTTAACGGGCCCTCCGAAGCACGAAATCTTTTTCTTTTTCGGACAATCAGGTGATTCAGCCTGCAATGTCCTAACCAAAGTGGGTAAAAATTCACAAAGTGATAAATTCTCAAATATCAACAGAAGACTAAACTATGATAGTGAATATTTGCAGCGGGATATTTTTTTGTTGAACGGAGGCTTAGACGTCGGTGTTTCGATCATATCGATGGTCTTCTTAGGAGCACGAAGATGTCAGATATACCACTGCCCTGGTATCTTAGGCTCAATGTCGCTACATAAGTTCACCACACTTGTTTATCGTTTAACCTATGAACGTTTAAGTTTCGTATTTATGAAGCGATCTCAAACTTGAGACCAATGTGGATGGATGATATGGATTTGACAGGCCATTTTGTACTGAAATAACATTTCTGATATGCATTCAAATTCACACATGAGAGCTGATTATAAATACGGCCCTAATTCGATTTACTAGCCATTACATAAAATACTATTTTGTAAATTGTTCTTATTTTAGATAAGATAAACATCTTAGAATTTCTCAGTAACATTAAATTATAATAATAAGTACTCGTCTTATTACTGCCCTTCTACGAAATCTAATTATTTTATTGGAATACTCCTACTGTTGTACTAGGAAATTGAACAGTTAAAAATTGCTAAAATCTGTTGGAGCAAAATGTTTCAGGAGAGTATGACATAAAAATACAGCATGAGTTGTTTTACAGACTACAGTATTGACTTGTAATTAAAGGAAATTGTTGAATAAAATTCTTTCATAAAATATTCGTAATTTATTCTTCCATGCTAGATTGGGAGCGAGAGAAAAACATAATGTGCCAAGTGCATTTCCTCCTGGGCATGCTGTAAAAACCAGGTAAGGGATTCGACGGTTTATACACGGTTAGTATATTGTAATTTAGGCGATGGGCTGACAACCTGTCACTACAGTAATATACAAACAAATCTATCTTAAACCCTCAAAATCCTTGTGAGACGTGGCGGAACGACCTTTGTTACCTTCCCTATTAGGGATAAAGGCGTGATAGTATGAATGAAAACATAAAAATAATGAATTTAAATACATACAAAGCATGGAATATTTAATCAAACCGGTGAAAAGAAAACAAGTGTTTAGACAATGAAAAAATATTAATTTTACATGCACATAAATATTTTGGTTTTTGACAAAAGGTCAAAGTCGACACTCAAAGCTTGTCAAGCTGGGAAAGCTGGAGTCAGAAACACATGAGTGTTCCATGAATTTCTGCTATTACCTATGCAGTTTCAAAGTTTCAATTAAATTGAGACTCTCGCATATCTAGCGACTCTAGCGTATGTTTCATGACAAAGACATGCTAGCTATATGTTAGCTCTAGTGCTCTTTCGTTTTGAAGATGGGAATGGCGGTAAACATCCTCACTCAAAATACATGTTGCGATGAGTTTGATAGATTCTCAAGATATCGTTTCTTAGGTACATCAGTTATGGCAGGTTGCTAGTAGCACAATTTCTAAATAATTATTACCCAATACCACTTCTACTATGCGTTGTGCTACTTTTGAGGCGGTGTATACACACTTGAGTTTCTCGTTCGCATACGTGACAACTCGCGCAAAGTTTGCGTGTCTTGTTACGGCCCCTGGCTGCCGCGGGTTTGGAAATGGATGGACTCTGATGGCAGGTTGCCGGTAGCACAATCCCTTCATAATATTACCCCATCCCACTTCTACCTTGCGTTATGTTACTTCTGTGGCAGTGTAGCTCATACACACTGGAGAATCTCGTTCGCATACGTGACAACTCGTGCAAAAATCGCGTGTCTTGTTACGGCCGCTGACTGCCGCGTGTTTGGATATGGATGAACTGTCATAGCAGATTGCCGGTAGCACAATCCCTTCATAATATTACCCAATCCCACTTCTACCCTGCGTTATGTGACTTCTGTGGCGGTGTATTTCATACACACTGGAGTTTCTCGTTCGCATACGTGACAGCTCGCGCAAAGTTCGCGTGTCTTGTTACGGCCGCTGACTGCCGCGTATTTGGATATGTATGGACTCTCATGGCAGATTGCCGGTAGCACAATCCCTTCATAATATTACCCAATCCCACTTCTACCTTGCGTTATGTGACTTCTGTGGCGGTGTATCTCATACACACTGGAGTTTCTGGTTCGCACACGTGACAACTCGCGCAAAATTCGCGTGTCTTGTTACGGCCGCTGACTGCCGCGTATTTGGATATGTATGGACTCTCATGGCAGATTGCCGGTAGCACAATCCCTTCATAATATTACCCAGTCCCGCTTCTACCTTGCGTTATGTTACTTCTGTGGCGGTGTATCTCATACACACTGGAGTTTCTCGTTCGCATACGTGACAACTCGTGCAAAGTTCGCGTGTCTTGTTACGGCCGCTGACTGCCGCGTGTTTGGCAGATTGGATTTGTTTCCCCGCATGCTAATAATGCCGTACGTGCGGAAAGATATATCAATGGATTAGCGTGGGGCAAAAATGCTGTAAGTTGTAAGTTATAATGGGTTAGAGATTAGAATTTTAAGCTAGAGAGGTGAGGATAAAGTTAGAATAGGGAAAAATACTTACATAATTTTTGAAAAAATTATTAACATGTCTTTAGCACACACATTATTAGAGTGACTTAAAAATAACTTTCTTGATATTCTATTTATGACGTAATTTTAAATCATCTTGTAAATTACGATAATTGGTTTATCTTAAAATAATTAATTAGTAATTTATAAGACTTATCCTTTAAAAATATAAGGAAGACATACAATTTTTATTAATAATTTAAGCTATGCAAACCTACAGGTACACCATATATTTAAGATACATACATAATAATACTTTCATGCTGGACTGGGAGCGAGAGAAATTCATAGACTGTGCGAGCGGACTGTGTTTCCTCCCGGGCATGCTGTAAAAACTAGCTAAGGGATCCAAAGGTTTCAGTATATTGCAATTTAGTCGATGGGCTGACAAGCTGTCACTACAACAAAATACCTACAAATCTATCTTAAATAATCCTCAAAACTTTGTCAGACGTGGCGGAGCGACCTTAGATTAGGTCATTTACGATCTGCCTACCCCATTAGGGATAAAGGCGCGATTATATCTATATATGTACATAATAATTCATAGGACAAAACTTTTACTTATTAAGAAGAAACTGAGTATTAACTCTATTGAAACATTCGGTCGCTGACAAGAGAGTTAATGACATTGTAAACTTTGTTAACATCAGGATAAACAACTTGAGTAATTAAACTGTTTACAAAGCTTATTATAGAGACTTATTTTCCATCGTTTCTCTCCACTGGGCTAGCAAATGAGAAAAACAAGCGAACGACCTAAGAAATTTTGTAGCTGTGTATTTTTTAAACATACCTAAGCACAAAAATCCGGTTAATTATAAACCGTTAAACCATAAAATATGCCAGCTGCATCTCCTCCCGGGCATGCTGTAAAAACTAGCTAAGGGATTCGTGGGTTTCAGTGTATTGTAATCTAGGCGATGACAACCTGACACTACAGCAATATGTAGATCTATCTGAAATGACCCTCAAAACTTGTCAGACGTGGCGGAACGACCTTTGTTTAGATCGTTACCCCATTAGGGATAAAGGCTTGATTTATGTATGTATGTATGTATAAGTCGTTAAACTATGTTAGAGGGCAATGCTATAGAGTGGTGCCTTGAAAACTTTGACAGCTGGGTTGACCACTGACCTTGCAAAAGCTTGAATTGAACTAACCTGGCAAAGGCCTGAAGAATTGGATCTGGCTTCCTTTTTGCGTTGCGGAGGTCAGATAGGGTGCTCTGTGTAAAAACCAGTATCCTAGTTCAATCCCTTAGATTAAAATACGGAAAAAAGCTAGGGAAATGATGATGCACAGAAGTTTAAAAATATTAATAATAGTCCTCCCACCAATTTTCACTGATGACGGCCATATCTCCCAGAGATCGGCCAATCTCTTGTTATGTTGGGACAAATTGACTGACACAATCACAGAGAAAACAGGCGCAGGACCGACTATTTACATGCCCATCCAGCAGCATGGATCAACTTACTTTTCGGACAATCAGATGATTAGCATTCAAGGTCCTAACCAAACTAGAAACAACAACACAAAGTCGTTGTCCCCCGCCGGGAATTGAACCTGAGACCTCCGGGTCGTGAGCCCATGGCTCAGATCACTAGGTAACAGAGGCAGTTTGGCAAAATGGTGATCAAATATTACTTCAACAATGGGTATTATATTTATTCATTTATTTTCAGTAGATATACTATTTATGTAATAAAATACTAATATATGAGATTCATATTTGACAGTTGTGCTACTAGGCGGTTTAAAAACTCTGACACCAGGGTTCATCGGGTCGAAAAACTCGATACCCACTCGACAGAAGAAGAAGATATTTGACATGGTAGTGATTTAGTCGACCGTCGGCTCGAACTGGGAAATTATTAATAACCTAAACTTGAATGCAAACCACACATCCGAAATTCAGCTCAAAATTTAACAGTTACACTATATTTCGGAATTTCAGTTTCCGATAGATTCTGTGTCTTTGGCTTTTTGTCACGTAGCTACGCGTAGGTGGATTGAGTTTGTGGTGGGTTGTATGAGCGTTGTTATCTATGACATTAAGGCTCGTATTTATAAAGTGATCTCAATATTGAGAGCAATATTAAGTATTCAATTGTCAGGCCATTTTATACTGAAGAGCACTAAATAAAACTTAGTTAAATTGATCAAGAAACTTGTTTACATACGAGCACATCAAGTAATATGATTGAGACAACAATGTTTATGTTAAGATCAATTATTCTGTTGATTTAAATTATCGAGGGTTTCAGTTTATTGCAATTTAGGCGATATGGGCTGACAACCTGTCACTATAGCAATATACCTATAAATCTATCATAAATAACCCTCAAAACTTTGTCAGACGTGGCGGAACGACCTTTGTTTAGGTCGTTTACGCTCTGCCTACCCCATTAGGGATAAAGGCGTGATTATATGTATGTATGTATGTTTAAATTATTAGGAACTTGGTAGTGGTTATCAAGTAGGTAACTTGAATAATTTATTTTTTAATATTATTGTCATAAACACATTACTTTATGTGCTCGTATTAAAACAAGTATTTTTTTCTGATACGAATTCAAACTCGCTGTCACTCTTGAGAGCTGATTATAAATACGGGCCTACTGTGGTGGCTCGAACTACAAGAGTTGTTGTACTATCATGAATATGCACGTACATAATGTGTGAAGCAGTTTCTTCTTCTATCTTCGATTATGGATTAAACAACGGCTATAACTATAATTATCTAAGACAGAGTAATTCGATTTTCAATCGACATCTTAATAATATTTATTTGTCACCGTTTTCTCTACCCAGATAACTAAGCATAGCACGCTTACCATCAAAACAATCAAATTCAGTTTCACGTATTACATTTTCAACAAACACACTTACCTGTTTTATTTTTTTAATACTAATGAACCCTTTTTCTTTTTTTCACAAGTCCCTTGTTACTTACGGCTATGATTAATTTTTACGACATTCTCAAATTTAATGGAAAGAGAGTCGTACTGGAAGTTTGCTCGATTTACCTAGCGTAATGCAGAATTAAATCGAGTTGGAAACGTAAAGTAAAACTTTTTAATTTTTCTAGTTGATTCTTGGGACGTTGGTGAGAAAACAAAAATATGGGTAATTTTGCTTTTATTCCAAACATAATATTATCTACTTATAATACAGACAGGTATTAAAACTTGTCCAAGATTGTGTGATTATATTTTATTTCTTGACGCTTAGACAAATAAACTAACAATATGACATAGAACAACTCGTTAATATTGGAGCAAATAAGTACCTTAGTCTTTTTCATACTCTCACGGTTATAAACATTATAATGACTAAACATTTACCGTGGTTTTCCACAAAATATCGGAGATTCATACAAAAATGGAAAGCCACAATAAATTTCCCGTTTTTAATCATGATAAATATATTACCGCCGTGTTTAAAATCAGCTCTCATGAGTGACAGCGAGTTTGATTTCGTATCAGAAATGTAATTTCAGTACAAACTGGCCTGTCAAAATCATACTTAATATTGCTCTCAAGTTTGAGATCGCTTTATAAATACGACCCTAAGTAATTTATTTATTTTTATAGTGCAAAACTACGACTCAGATATAGTACACGTAATAATTTTACATACTTAATAAAAAAATCTAATTCTAAATCGAAATCTAATTAAACCACAGAGTTCTCTGTTTAAACGTACGGAAGTCCTAGAAACGGTTCAGTAACATAACTACACACGAATTAGGGTACCAGCTGTCAGATTTAAGCAAACACTGGGCAAATACTAGGCTCGCCTGGGAACCGAGTCCGCTCCGTTTCTCACATTAGTTCAATCCTCTGAATTGGTGCATGCTGTAGACTTTACTGTATACGGGGTGTAAGGGACAGCGTTCCGCAAACTGATAGGGGTTGCTCAGTCAACAAAGGTGAACATTTTTTACCAAGAAACTGCCTCCGCGGTCTAGTGGCTAGTGCCATGGACTCCCGATCCGGAGGTCCTGGGTTCGATTCCCAGGGGGGAAACACAAAGTTGATATTTCAGAATTTATCGTTTTGTGAATTTTTCCCTAGTTTGGTTAGGACATTGCTGGCTGAATCACCTGATTGTCCGAAAAAGAAAGAGATTTCGTGCTTCGGAGGGCACGTTAAGCCGTCGGTCCCGGTCGCTGTCTTTGATAGTCGTCGTTACTCAAACCATGTCAGAGGCCTGATAGCTGTGCTACTAGGCGGTTTAAAAACTCTGACACCAGGGTTCATCGGGTCGATAGACTCGATACCCACTCGACAGAAGAAGAAGACCAAGAAATACTTTCGGGAAACAAAAAAACATTTTGACTTTTCCATACAAATTTTCTGATCGAGGTGGTAATTTTGTACAGAAAAGCATTTTTTTTAAGAATTCCCTGTCGAAACCTGTCTAGTTTTGTTGACTGAGCAACCCGTATCAGTATCTGATACGCTGTCCCTTACATCCCGTATTTGATTCACTGTACTGGCTGTAGAATCTCGACTGAATTTCCCTATACCGTTTCCTCATGGTAAACTTCGAGATGTGTTATGTGTCAAGTTCCGCTTCGGAAGGTTACGAACCTCTGCTACGAACTGCAATAGTTTGACAAACTTATTTGAGGGAAGAATAAAAATGTTTGTACAATAATGCAACCCAGAAATTTATAGTAAAAGTAGACCTACCGAAAAACCTATAGCTCATGATTATACACCCGTAGCTAAATATACTTGATTTATTTAGGCATAGGTTGATATTTAATTAATGAACATAAAATTATTATAAATAAAATATTTCATCCAGAGTCAAAGAAACTAAGATGCTGGCAGAGTTACCTCTTTGAATTGCTAAACTACTGTGATAGAGACCCTGCCTGCTGTACGAAAGTTCGTGTGTTCAATTCGTACACAACACAAAAAAAACCTTATGTTTTTCAGAATGAATCGTCAAGAGTAGGTATTAATGAATTTATTGTGTTTCAAAGTAAATAAAAAGATACCAATACCTATAAATGTTCATGATAAATTTATTACTAACTATCACAAAAATAGCGTTTATTAATACCTCAATTATTAGGAACAATTTCTAAGAAATATGTTCAGATAATTGATAAGAAATATAGTAAATCAGTTAAACATTATTACCTATTCTCTATTTATTTTCTCCTATTAGGAAGATAAGTGGTAGAAAAAGAAATACAACAGACTACACAAGAGCAAATGCTCACGATCTATCATAGATTGTAATAAGTAATCAGCTTGTAATATACAGAAAATAACCCCCATATAACACTTCATAGAAACGGTCGTGAAACAAATTGCCTAATTTCTCTTCACATAAGATAGAAAATGAGCTCCAACTTCGGCAAATTGGCCGTTAAGTACACTAAAACAATTTGCACAAGGCGCGAACCTTATTAAAAGGTTTAATCTGAAAGCGAATATTCTTCATTTAATTTTTGAATCTTTATGAACCTTTTACTCTACGTTGCTAGATATAATGGAGAGATATCACATAGAGACGTTACAACGCCTCCTTTTAAACAGCCACAAAGAAGCTGCAAATCCTTATAAAGCTTTACCACCTTAAACAGCTTTGTTTACCGACACTTTTTCTCATCCTAGCTACGAATTTTCCCGCTAAAATGAGTAGTATCATCTCTAGAGGTGTCCTGTTGATACAACATGGTGCTTGCTTTGAGAGTGACGCCTCGGGCACCAGGCGGGCTTTTAACACGTAATTGCGTTAATATGTCCCGACATACGACACCTATGAAATTAGGTGAGCTGGGACCCACTCGATGCGAAGCCTGGGTCCTATCGGCTATATTAAGGTGCAAACGAAATTACTTAGGGTGAAAATCTTTTGAATATATTAAACTTTTTTTTTACGTGTACTATAAAACTACGCAGAAATTATGCTGGACATTTTTATTTGTATCAGACGGTAATATTCATACCTGCCGTTGTTTGTATAGCGGGATGGGTTGGTAAGCCTATTACGAAATATCACATGAAAAGGTAGGTCCATTTCGTAGAATATCAAATAAGTAGGAAGATTAGCTTCACGCAATGTGCATAAATGTAACCGGTATTTCAACCATCTTAACAAGTTCAGCTTATATTACCATTGCAAGTCAATTCAAACTTCTAAGTATCAACTGTTTCCGTAGTCTAGTGAGCTTCAGAGCCATGGGTTTACGATCCGGAGGTCCTGGGAGTCTGGGATCGATTCCCATGGGGGGAACACAAAGTTGATATTTAGGGATATTATTATTTTATCACTTTGTGAGGTTTTCCGCAGTTTGGTTAAGTCATTGCAGGCTGAATCACCTGATTGTCCGAAAAGAAAAAGGATTCCGGGCTTCGGAGGGCATGTTAAGCCGGCGGTCCTGGTTTCAGTCTCTGACAGGAGTCGTTACGTAAACCATGTCAGAGGCCTAATAGCTGTGCTACTAGGTGGTTTGAAAACTGACACTAGGTTTCATCGAGTCGATCGACTCGAATCTCGCTAAGAAGCAGGGTATCAGCTGTCAACAGGTATTGAGCAAGCGAGCAAGCCAGTTTAACCGATAATTCAACCTAATTTCAGATTTTCATTAATTTCGCAACTCAATTCGGGGTTCTATCATCTGTAAATAATATTGCTAAGCCCCCTGACAGTATCAAGAGTAGCTGCACCAGACTTGCGCCGCCTGAGTTTGTCCGACAGAGTGTCGGCCTTCTGCCTTCTGCCTCTGACATAACCCCATTCCATCCTGTAGGCCTGTGCCATTTTCATTTTCAATTTTCTGCGTCTAAGAGATAGCACATAGAGTTTTTTCCATTAGATGGCACGTCCACGGCAACGGAAACAGCACGTGATGTCAACGATATTGTGGAAGAGATAATACATACATACATACATACATAAAATCACGCCTTTATCCCTTACGGGGTAGGCAGAGCGTAAAACGCCTCGTAACAGGCGCTTTCGCCACGTCTGACAAAAATTAAGGAAAAATATTAGAATGTAATGATTTGTATTGCTGTAGTGACAGGTTGTCAGCCCATCGCCTAAATTACAATACACTGTTACCCTCGAATCCCTTTTGCTGGCTTCTACAGCATGCCCGGGAGGAAGGGCAGCTGGAACATTCTATGTTTTTCTATCGCTCCCAGTCCAGCATGGAAGAGATAATACTTGAAAATATTAAATTAAATTGTATAGGCGTACCTATACAAAACTCATTTTCAATTATTCGTAGCATGCGACTGATCGTGAAACTAGGCGGACGATACCGTCGACGGTAATATCATTCGGTGGTAAAACAGAACTTTTTTTTTTTGTCAGACGTGGCGAAAGCGCCTTTTAAGAGGCGTTAAACGCTCTGCCTACACCGTAAGGGATAAAGGCGTGATTTATGTATGTATGTAGGAAAAATAGAGCCAAGGCATTGTGAGGATATCGTCATCGTGCCGTTGCCGTGCCGTGGACGTGCCGCCTAGTGGCAAAACAGCCTCTAAGAGATAGCACATTGGCTAGTAATTGAACCGCAGACGTCTTTGATATATCGGTTCTTTTATCGGATTGGACGGACGCAATAACAGACCGTTGATTGCTTCCAAGTGGACTCGGGAGATTGATTATTTTCTCGTTACTCCTCCACTGTCTCCGCTGTTGTTCTCTCTACATTGTCGCTTAAGTCTACACCCTTGACATTTGAAACATTTTCCCTAGTTTTAAGGAACCTCGATATAGGACTGAGTTTGTTTGAGCTGAGGGCTCGAGAGGTATAGAGAAATGGTGTTTTTTAAATGACCAGTCCTCTTCACCAAAATTATTTACAGCATTGATTTAAATTTTATATTTTTCTTTCATTATTTACCTATTGGCCCTTATATTTTTTTAATAAAGAAGTACTTTTTTAGTAAACTTAAAGTGAAGCTGTTTTGTTTGTTTGTCCTTCCATTACTGCGTAAATGTCATCGCTAAATCAATATTATTAATGCATGCATATCTAGATGGACATCATAAAGGTACACTTGGAGCAATAACATGATTTATTTTCAAATGTTTAATTTTGCGTCTAAAATTCTTGACATGCAAGAAAAGGACAGAGTGCGGAATATGTCATTGGTTGAAAAGTGACAACCAATGACAAATGACTCAATACCTACGCAAAAATGCACAGTCTTATCAAAAGTAGCTCAACAAGTATATAATTATATAATTTTATATAATTTATAACAAGTATATAGGTATATAATTTATATTTAAAAATAGTAAAAGTAAGCGTGGACGGGAAAAGCCCTGTCTATCTTAAAAAATAAATTTGCATGGCGTAACTCCTATCTCTTGTTAGGGTTATAAAACAATGGTCTCCGCGCCGGGGCGTATTTATTCTCCTAAATCGTTATTGCAAAAACCAGCAAAACATTAATGTGAAAATATTGTTGGTCAAGCGGCCCGTCCGTCGGCCGCTGGCCAAAGCTCATAAATAAACAGAAAACTGGATGCTCTGTCGAAAAGTTCCCTAAAAAAACTCGCTGTACGCAAAATTTACAACCTAAAATTTGGACGGGTTTTAATTAACCATACTCGACAGCGTTGGAACGCAAATTCTTATGTGAAAATTGAGATTGTTCATTATGAAATAGTAATTTATGGCCTGTTGTGATAAAATTCATCAGTAATATTAAAGTAAAAAGAAGTAAAGGATTTTGATAATATTATTCGAATTCAATTGAAATATTTTGATCGTAGTTTACGACCAATCTTCCATGCTGGACTGGGAGCGAGAGAAAAACATATAATGTGCCAGCTGCATTTCCTCCTGGGCATGCTGTAAAAACCAGCTAAGAGTATACTGCAATTTAGGCGATGGGCCGACAACCTGTCACTACAGCAATATACCTACAAATCTATCTTAAATAACCCTCAAAACTTTGTCAGACATGGCGGAACGACCTTAATTTACGTCGTTTACACTCTGGCTACCCTATTAGGGTTATCCCTAAAGGCGTGATTATTTGTACATGTATGTATTTATGTAAGTTTAGGTTAGAGGTGGCGGAAACAATTAACTATGAGCACGACCACTGCGTGGCTTTTCTAATGCCCGAGATAACAAGAAACTGCTTGGCAGGGCGCAGGACTACGATGAAATTAGTATTTCCAAACAATCGATAGTTTGTAGTAAAATCATTCAAACAATCGATATCGATAGTACAAATTTTGCGATAGTATTGATAACCAACGATAGTATTGATAGTATCGACCGTTAGAAAATAAGAAAAAAAACGACTATAACTATCAATACTATCTAGAAGTACGAAAACAATCGATAGCTATCGATTGTTCAAACGATAGGGCACAATCTATCGGCAACACTAGATGTTTAGTTTAGTTTTATTTATCACACTGTGAAAATTACATTATAAAAAATTAAAATTACATGTCATATTATAAGCATTCACAAAGATGAGATGAGATAGTGGTAGCAAGTGCTCATCCACAACTGATTATCTTCAGAAATATTTATATGTTGTAACCCCGAAATTTGTACTAGAAAATAGATTTCATAAGCTGAAATCTATTATGACATTTTGTTTCTTATTTTATTTTTACTCGTAAGGTAATCTCAAACGTACATTTTAGAAGCAGATAGAAACGTAATACGCCCGTACTCAAAGAAAATCCGCAATTAACAATTCTGTGTATCCAAGAAGTAAGTCGTGTGTTTGTTTGTAAACTTGGCGCGTTCATTTGCATACATGGCAGTCAAACAGTTGAAACAGTCACAGGGGGCTGGCTGTGAAAAGTCAAGTTGCCGTATAATGAAGATGAGAGCTACCAACCAATGTAGCAGGGAACCTGTCAAAAATAATAAAGCTACTAAAGACCTGGCTACTGGCCCACTGTGACCAAACATCATAACTGTGTGAGAGGAAAAGTAATCAGTTCGACCATACGAAATACCTTTTTTGGCCACAAGACGTGTTTTTTTTGCTCTTTTTTGCTTCGGCGAGTTACTCGTAGCTAACAAAAACCGTAGATATAACTGCTACAGTAAGTTGTGTTATTATTTTGTTTAATTATTTATTTTTATTTTATAGTAGGTTATAGTATGTATAGGTATTAATCGTACAACATCCACCTCTTTTCATCTTTATTTTAGATTTTGAAATCTAATTCGCTATAAATATAGACTTTATGAATTCATTGAATCGTCGACAGGTGTCTATCCAATCTAGTTGAGTGAAACCTAATATGAGAAAGCGAAGTTATCCGTCACACTCACAATCATCGGCACAAACTTCGCGACCGCAGGCGTTTACGGCGACAAGCCAACTTACTACGTCACGCTGAGAGTCAGCTTCGACAGTTCATCCACTTTCATTATTTGAGTTAATTTGTATCTAAATTTCATCAAATCCTCGACAGGAATCTATCAAATCTGTTGTCATAGAACCTATTGAGAGAAAGCGAAGTAATCCGCCACATAGGCACAAACTTCGGGACTGCAGACGTCTTCGGAACTCTGCTTGTTGCCGCGACTTATAATGTCACGCTGAGAATTTGCACCAACAGTTCATCCACATTTCCTTTTTGAGTTTATTAAAAGGAACGTTATAGCCAAAATAACATCTAAATCTCATCAAATTCTCGACAGGTGTCTATCAAATCTGGTGTGGTGGAACCTTCTGAGAGAAAGCAAAGTAATCCGTCACATCGGCACAAACTTCGGAACCGCAGACGTCTTCGGAAATCGGCTTGTTGCCGCGACTTATAATGTCACGCTGAGAATTAGCACCGACAGTTCATCCATATTTACTTTTTCAATTTCAATTTATTTAATTAAATTATAGTTTACAGGATTTTGAGTTTATATAAAGGTACGTTATTTCCAAAATTGCATCTAAATGTCATCAAATCGTCGACAGGTGTCTATGAAATCTGGTGAGGTGGAACCTACTGAGAGAAAGGAAAGTAATCCGCCACATCGGCACAAACTTCGGGACAGCAGACGTCTTCGGAACTCAGCTTGTTGCCGCGACTTATTACGTCACGCTGAGAATTCATCCAGTTTTAGTAACTTTATTTTGACTTTGATGCCAAAATTGAATTATTAGCAAAAAGATTATCTAGTCTTGTTCTCTAAATCAATTTATAATTGGCTATACTATGGTAGAATTACGATCTACGCAGCGGCGGGAGCCTGAGTGCAGTAAAAAATTTATAATCATAAAATAAAAATAATCAACTTTCAATTTCATCATGATTTATTTGTATAAATAGTTACACATTCAATTTTATATTTTCATTGGAATATGTTTTGTATTTAAAGATATGCTTATGATATAATATTTTATTCAATATAGAGTAGTTAAATACAATAAATACATCAGAGGGTTTCAAGAAGAAAATTTGATAATGTGAAGAAAATGTACAGTTTTAATCTTATTATCAGTATTATATACTTTTATAGCTAGATTTATAGGATTAAAATAGGGTTTTGTAGTTTTTATTTGACAGTTTATCATTTTAGTCTGTGATAAAATAAGTTATGATATAAAATATTATTTTTATTCTATACTTTGTTAAATTAAATTCTTTGAGATCAATGGGATGATACAAATGGGTGTTGCCATGTTTAAATAAACACGTTCCATATAATTAGCTATGCTTAATGTTGCATGGAGAATTATTATTCATGGATTCGAAACGTAATGAACAATTTAATAACGCATTGCAATTTAGTGTTGTAAAAATTATAATCTGAATTATAAAATACATGAAATCAAGTTTATACAAAGCAGTTGAATAGAATAGGTGTCCAATTTTCCTATGTGAGCACACAATGCACAGAATACATAACAGTAAATGATTAAGTAGGTAGGATCATTTCTACAAATACATACATTTCATTTCTTAAATAACCCTCAAAACTTTGTCAGATGTGGTGGAACGACCTTTGTTTAGGTCGTTTACGCTCTGCCTACCCCATGAGAGATAAAGGAGTGACTATGTATGTATGTATGTATCATTTCTATAAAATCGTTCCGAGCCATTCAAGCACTTGCAACTTCCTAGCCAAAATGCAGAATGCGTCAAACCTGAGATATGAACCTCGGTAGAAAATCGCTTTCAGTTTAGTAGGTATCAATCAGATTTATTTTTAATTAAATTTCGTTTGGCGAAGCATCGCCGTACAAAGTAAACATCGGGGTGGTAGCTCTATGCGGGTGTACACCGTGCGTCAGTATGATTTTAGGTTATCCATGGCGCCGGAACCCTCACATCAATATCAATTTACCGGCCGTTTCAACGTGTCCTATTAATTACATTTACGACCTATAGATAGCACATTATTGTAGTGTGATGCCGCCGTGATACACTCTGTCTAATAAAACTGAAACAAATTGAGTACTAAAATATGAACGCAATCTGTAACATCCTTATATAACATTTACAATCTCATATACGACTATAATGCTTACGTTAAACCTATTTCTACAAAACTATGTACAACTGAAACTACTATCATTAGAACATAGACTAAGTTGGATATGGAATACAATTTGTTACACCTACTGCTGTCTCCGAACTCGGTTTCGTCGAGTTCAAATTTGTTCATCATTTTACGAACTTTGTTGCTGAATTTCTCTTTATCTACAGAGTTGATTGATATGTCGTTTGAAGACCTGTTTTTGTTGATGATGTTTTGAGTAGTTGGTAAGTTTTGTGTTCTTTCTGGAACATCGGTGGTATCTCTATCATCCTCGTCATCAGAGCTGTCAGCAGATCCAAATTGGTTGTCTGGACCTTCGATTGGTGTGGAGTATTTATATTCTTCTTTCTTGTTCGCTGGACTTGTGTTAGTAGCTGTGGGACCCGGTATCTCTGCGAACAAAGTATAAATACTTTAATATTTTTTTCCATAGTGCCCGAAAATTTAGAGAAAATAAAACTACGTATTTCTTATTTTAGTTAATGTTGATAAATGTTACAGCCCGAAATTTAATAGTAACTTATATATATATATATATAATCTCTTCTCAACAAGAATATTTTATACGTAAAAAGCATAACTTTACCCTATAGAGACCTATTAGTCTCAATTATATAGTCTAGACTCTCAACAATGTTTAGTTGGTTTTTAATTAACTCAAACGTCTCGAGTCATATTTTTCCAATAATTTTTTTTTATATCATTTTAATATGATGATTGGATTATATTATTTTTTTAAATTGACAAATTAGGCATTTGATAACATAATTATGATTCTATTTCTTTGAACAATAGTTTGTTTGTTTAATTTATTAATATTTTGCTTTTAGATTTTGCTTATCATCATCACTCTCCATCATTATCATTCACGTTCACTTGAACTTGCTAATCAACATTTTGCTTTAGGTATTATTTTTGGTTGACAAAATATAATTTGAACCGATTTAATTTGACGTTTCATAGTCAAAACAGGTCCAATTATATTTCGTCAATTATACTCACCATACAAAAAAGATGGCGCTGTCTACTTTAACAAGCGATTTTTTTGCGATGTACCGGTAGCCGCTGACGTCAGCTGCCGTCAGCTTCTTTACCATGCGACTCTCAAACAAACTGACCATCACATCTATCAAAGCAACATTGTACTTACCATATAAACGGATGACGCTGTCTATTTCACCAAGCGAGTTCTTACCAACGAACCGGTAGTTGCCAACGTCAGCTGCCGTCAGCTTCTTTACCGTGCGACTCTCAAACAAACTGACCATCACATCTATCAAAGCAATATTGTACTTTCCATATAATCGGATGACGCTATCCACTTCACCAAGCGAGTTCTTAGCGACGCACCGGTATCCGCCGACGTCAGCTGCCGTCAGCTTCCGCACCGTCAGATCCAAGCAACTCTCAAACAAACTGACCATCACATCTATCAAATCAATATTGTACTTACCATATAAACGGATGACGCTGTCCACTTCACCAAGCGAGTTCTTAGCGACGCACCGGTATCCGCCGACGTCAGCTGCCGTCAGCTTCCGCACCGTCAGATCCAAGCAACTCTCAAACAAACTGACCATCACATCTATCAAAGCAATATTGTACTTACCATATAAACGGATGACGCTGTCCACTTTACCAAGCGAGTTCTTAGCGACGCACCGGTATCCGCCGACGTCTGCTGCCGTCACCTTTCGCACCGTCAGAACCATGCGACTCTCAAACGAACTGACCATCACATCTATCAAAGCAACATTATATTTACCATATAAACGGATGACGCTGTCCACTTCACCAAGCGAGTTCTTAGCGACGCACCGGTAACCGCCGACGTCAGCTGCCATCAGCTTCCGCACCGTCAGCACCATGCGGCTTTCGAATGAGCTGATCATTGTGTTTATCACTTCGTATTTGTTTGATGATATCACCATTTCATCTATCAAAGAAAAAAAGTGTAAATAAATTTACTCGTTTTAAAGTAAACGAAACTGAACTTTACCAAGAAAAAACGGTTTTAATAGGAATAAGAAATACGTCCTATATGTGGATATGAATTTCTGAATAGCCTCTAAATTCCATAGAGTCTATTTGATTTCGAGGGTATAAATCGCTCCGTTCGGTTTTGAAACTAATAGATTCATGAAGAAGACCACCATGTTATAGAGGAGATTAAAGACTATTATTTTCATTTTCGTGACGTCAGCATCTCCAAAACAGAAACTCCAGTTTAGTTATTTGGGTTTAGTTAAAAGTAAAATAAGTTTTAACAAGAAGAGATAGTAATCCGCATTGGTTAAAGTTGTGGAGAGTTATTTGCATCGTTTCTAACTTTAGTCTCGGAACGAGATGAGCTCAACTTAAGTACTGAGCTCCGCTCTGACAACGCAAAAGCTACATCCGGCCTTAAATTCGAACAACAGACGATATCTCAGCCCTGTGACTATTTATCCTTGTAGGAGAAAGGATATTTTTCAAAGGGAGTCAAAGCGTCGACATTTCCTGGTGTCCCGTCGTGTAGCCTCGAACAATCCTTCCATCGCAGTGTCGTTCGCCGCCGAGCCACCGTAAGCCCCGCTCTCTTGTTCACGAATGATAAAACGACTAGCTTTCTATACGGAGCATTTTCGCACAAAACAGTATGTTTATTGTTACCACACGTCGTTCTATCGAAGTTGGAGCACGTACGCAAAATTTAATTTTGTCATCGAGACTAAACTGCTTTCCTTGGAAGTTGGTTAAAAGCGCATTAATTTAAAACGCTGACAAGAAACTTTACAAGGAAGCGATAACACCAGTAACGCCTTTTCTAATCTAAATTTCGATCGAAACTTCAGTTTGTTTACTCTCCTGTGTACAACGACTTTGCGATGTTCGGCAAAGATGGGAGAAAATTGGCAAAGCTTCGCTGTTTCATTATGGCAAGAAATTCCATCTCAATTAATGTCTAAAATAACAGTGTAATACTCTTAATTACGCTCGAGTGAGGCCTACTTAATTAACACTTACATGTCAGAGGGTCTAACATAGATTGATGACAGACGAAAATGACGAGCTGTTGTGCCTTTGGGGTAGTGCTCGCCAGCAAAAGCGCCAGTCACTCGCCTCACTCGCCGAGTTCGTCGCCATTCAGCAAACAAAGGCTGATCGACGACCGCAGTACAGAACCCGCTCATATCACCGCCACAAAACAACTCCCGCCCTTAATGCATTTTAATAATTAACCACCGATACTTCAGTGGAACGGCGCGATTGTGTGTTCTATGCTGTACTTAGCAACATCATTTTATGTTTACAAAGTTTATTGATATACTAGTTTCTGATGAAACTTTTTTTTGAGACTTTACGACAAAAACATTTAGAGAAAATTATACAGATAAAAAAAATAAAGATTTTGTGCTTCGGGGGGTACGTTAAGCCGTCGGTCTCGGTCGCTTTCTTTGATAGTAGTCGTTACACAAACCATGTCAGAGGCCTAGGCGGTTTGAAACTTCTGACACCTGGGTTCGTCGGGTCGTTCGACTCGAGAATCCACTCGCTAAGAAGAAGATACAGATAAGAAGTCAAATAATTACCGTCAGAGATGAGTGTAATAATTTGGAAGATTCTGAGACTTTTCTAGCGCTTACTTTGTATTATAGACTCAATGACCTACCATAGGTAGTAATAGCAAAGTAACAAGGTGTGTTGTATCGGCCATTCTTCAGGAATTATTATGACTGTTGGCGTGCTCCGAGCGGTTTTCAGTGGGGTTGTAAACCGCTGGAGTAATGGACTAGGGCAAGCTACTGGAAGAGGTCTCTAAACTATCCACAACGCATATACTGCACGCTAGTTACTTTACCAGAAACCTGCTAAGACGAGAAGGCTCTATAAATTACCGCAAAACAAAATCAGAACTTTCAATTTTCACCTTCAACAATCACACTAAGCTCGTATTTAAGGAGCGATATCAAACCTGATAGCAACATTAATTATGGATTTGACAGTCCAGTTTGTACTGAAATTACATTTTTGATACGAACTCAAACTCGCTGTCACTCATGAGAGCTGATTATGAATAGGGCCCTAAACTTGAGACTGACTGCTAGTTTGAGTCTGTATCAGAAATGTCATTTCAGTACAAAAAGGATCAGTTAAATCCATACTTAATATTGCTCTTAATCTTGAAATAGCTTTATAATTACGAACCTAAGACCCGTGTTTATAATCAGCTCTCAAGAGTGACAACGAGTTTGAGTTCGTATCAGAAATGTAATTTTGGTACAAAATGGCCTGTCAAATCCATTCTTTATATTGATCTTGATTCTTCTTCTTAATTTGTAACAACTATTTAACCTGTGGCTTTGCAATAAATGAAATGAAATGAAATGAAATCTTAATCTTGAGATTGCTTTATAAATACGAGCCTTAAACTCTAGACTCTTTTAGACTTCCGGTTACCAGCCGAACAAATTGTTCCGTTAAAGTAATGAATTAAACTTGACCGAACAAATCCCTCGAGGATTTGACCTTTTGTGCGAAAGCACCTCATTCGTTTCGTAAGTTCAATCTGCGTCAGCAACCGATGATTACGGTTTGACTTTAACTCTATAAAGAAATAGGAGTGTGAGTATTCAACAACCCAAAGGAATGTGCACCAAATGAATGTGCACCAAATGTGTGTAGAACTTAAAAATTCCTCGAGCTCAAAACCTAGTTCCATTGGAAATTAACCCGTAAATTTCAAGCGACAACTGCCGAGTGGAAGTTTCGGAAACCGCCGCCGGCAGAGGGGGGCGGGCCGACAGCTCGAAACGCTCCATCCAGCTCATTACAGCTCGTTTTCTGACTGAGAGCTGGATGGAACAGCTGTTCGTTCTGGAACGTCAGATTTATCACTGCAGATAACTTCTTGCTGTACTCCAATACAGATACTTAATTGCGCCGTTCGTAATGACTGCTATAAAGTTTCAACTGCGTCGGTGGTCTAGTTGTCAGAGCCATGGGATCACGATCCGGAGGTCCTGGGGTTTGATTCCCGGGAGGACAAAGTTAATGTTTATCAAATTACCACTTTGTGAGGTTTTCCCCAGTTTGGGTAGGACATTGCAGTCTGAATCACCTGATTGTCCGAAAAGAAAGAGGGTTCCTGTGTTCCGTTCGCTGTTTTTAATAGTGGTCGTTACTCAAACCATGTCAGAGGCCTAATAGCTGCTACTAGGCGGTTTAAAAACTCTGATACCAGGGATCATCAGGTCGTTTGACTCGAGAATCCACTGGTTTAAAAACATAGAATGTGCCAGCTACATTTCCTCCCGGGCATGCTGTAAAAACCAGCTAACGGATCCGAGGGTTTCGATATATTGCAATTTAGGCGATGGGCTGACAACCTATCACTACAGCGATATACCTACAAGTCTATCTTAAATAACCCTCAAAACTTTGTCAGACGTGGCAGAACGACCTTTTGTTTAGGTCGTTTACGCTCTGCCTACCCCATTAGGGATAAAGGCGTGATTATGTGTGTGTGTGTGTGTGTGTGTGTGTGTGTGTGTGTGTATGCAACAGCGGCTGTGATATAGTCATACTTCGTGAATACGTAATAGTATGATTTGGAGCCTCTACGTTACGAGCACAGATTTTCTTGACATGTACAATAATACGCTGGTTATGAGACCAGCGAACAGACGGGAAAACGTATTATTTTATTATATAAACTTTGTTCCTCTTCTTTTACGCGACAGTAGGTATTAATGGATATTTCAGTGGGAATATCTCTGGGTTTTATTATGATTCCCGGTGGTAATGTTTCTACTTTTCAATGTTATTGGAACACATTTGGTTTTATACTCTTGAGAATACGAGCCGAGGTTCGCGTGACGATTTCGATTATTGAAACCGAAAAGTCGAAATTTCATTTGTAGAACCCACTATGGTTTGATGAAAACTTACAAACTCAGGTAGATATCAATGTATTGATCAAAATTTTAAGATTTCTCTCGTAAATTAAATGAATGATGTTTTATTGGCTTATCAAATCTGATGTCTTCCATGCTGGCCTGGGAGCGAGAGAAAAACATAGAATGTGCCAGCTGCATTTCCTCCCGGGCATGCTGTAAAAATCAGCTAAGGGATCCGAGGGTTTCAGTATATTGTAATTTAGGCGACGGTCTGACAACCTGTCACTACAGCAATATACATACAAGTCTATCTTGAATAACCCTCAGAACTGTGTCAGACGTGGCGGAACAACCTTTGTTAGGTCGTTTGCGCTCTTCCTACCCCATTAGGGATAAAGGCGTGACTATATGTATGTATGTATGTATTGCAATTCTGATTTATTTTATTAAATTTATTTACTTTCGTCTACATACATGAGATATACCTAAGTAACCAAAGCAATAGCTAAAAAGATGTATGTGCATATTTCATATTCTTAGTACTTCATATAAAATTTCCTCTCAAGGCATGGGGAAGATGGAAGCCTTACCTCATATGTGGAAATATGAATAAAATATGGATTCATCAGTTGAATAAACGAACATTTCTTGCTCGAATAACCTTGTATTCGCAAGGTGTGGAATGAGCATTTGCGCTGCAGACTATTAGGCCAACGAGACCTTGCGATCAAAAATTCGTATAAGTTTCATTATGTTATTCAATGAGAATGGTTTAAGGTGTTTCAACAGCGGCTGTGATATAGTCATACTTCGTGAATACGTAATAGTATGATTTGGAGCCTCTACGTTACGAGCACAGATTTTCTTGACATGTACAATAATACGCTGGTTATGAGACCAGCGAACAGACGGGAAAACGTATTATTTTATTATATAAACTTTGTTCCTCTTCTTTTACGCGACAGTAGGTATTAATGGATATTTCAGTGGGAATATCTCTGGGTTTTATTATGATTCCCGGTGGTAATGTTTCTACTTTTCAATGTTATTGGAACACATTTGGTTTTATACTCTTGAGAATACGAGCCGAGGTTCGCGTGACGATTTCGATTATTGAAACCGAAAAGTCGAAATTTCATTTGTAGAACCCACTATGGTTTGATGAAAACTTACAAACTCAGGTAGATATCAATGTATTGATCAAAATTTTAAGATTTCTCTCGTAAATTAAATGAATGATGTTTTATTGGCTTATCAAATCTGATGTCTTCCATGCTGGCCTGGGAGCGAGAGAAAAACATAGAATGTGCCAGCTGCATTTCCTCCCGGGCATGCTGTAAAAATCAGCTAAGGGATCCGAGGGTTTCAGTATATTGTAATTTAGGCGACGGTCTGACAACCTGTCACTACAGCAATATACATACAAGTCTATCTTGAATAACCCTCAGAACTGTGTCAGACGTGGCGGAACAACCTTTGTTAGGTCGTTTGCGCTCTTCCTACCCCATTAGGGATAAAGGCGTGACTATATGTATGTATGTATGTATTGCAATTCTGATTTATTTTATTAAATTTATTTACTTTCGTCTACATACATGAGATATACCTAAGTAACCAAAGCAATAGCTAAAAAGATGTATGTGCATATTTCATATTCTTAGTACTTCATATAAAATTTCCTCTCAAGGCATGGGGAAGATGGAAGCCTTACCTCATATGTGGAAATATGAATAAAATATGGATTCATCAGTTGAATAAACGAACATTTCTTGCTCGAATAACCTTGTATTCGCAAGGTGTGGAATGAGCATTTGCGCTGCAGACTATTAGGCCAACGAGACCTTGCGATCAAAAATTCGTATAAGTTTCATTATGTTATTCAATGAGAATGGTTTAAGGTGTTTCCTAACGGTAAATGGTTGTTTTAAGAGCTTATTTCTCGTAAACAAAGAATTAGAATAATCTAATAAAATATACATCTAAGAAAGTAGTTCATGACCTGCAATTGCAACATTAAAAAGTTATCTAATTCATAAATAAGTAAACCTGTTGTTTTTATCAGTAAATGTGATATTCCTTCTAAACTATTAAGAGCGCTTTCACGGTTCCTTCGGGAAATTATCCGTATTATGATTATCTAAAATCGCAACATAGCTTTTTTAAATCCGTCCCGTAGTTTTTAGAACATTGGCTTTTTTTTTATGCGGCCACTGACGTGACCGCCACGACGTAGCGCGCGCTGATTTAAATGATATTCTAAGGCATTACGGGCGAAGGTTACATATCTTGAAATCTACTTACTCATTTGCCGTTGGGTTATAGATATAGTAATTCAATCTTGGCAGGGATAAAACGACGGTACGACTGAAACCTATTACTAAAATAAAATACGTAGTTTATGATACCGTTTAGTAGAATATTTCAAATGCATAATATAGTTTTATGCAAATCAGAAATTCATACAAGTTTCATTTACATACATTACGAGTTGAGGTTGGTGTAAGTAGTTAGATTTATTGTTATTCGATCTTGGTAAGGCTACGATGATGAAATCTTTTACTAAAATACGTAGGTAATGATACTGTTTATTGAAATGTTACTTTACTGCAAACAAATTTTAAGTTTACATGTTAAGACAATTCGATCCACAATTTTATAAATATAATAACAGTATAATTATAATAATATAAAGCTCTACATTCAATTCTACTCATATTTTCATTATACCATTGTTGATATTTTAGAGATATGAAGTAAGCTAAAATGTATGATGCTTGCAGGAAAGTTAATAAATTTTGATTTTACGAGAGCGCGTAACATACTCGCTGATGGAAAATTGTGGTTTGAGAGCCTTATTTTCCATTTGCGTGCATTAAAATATAATTCATTTTTCAACATGATGTGACATATTGTACAATATTTATTTTATCATATACCTAGAATCCAATCATCGGCCCGTCAGTAAATGTCATTTTATGAGTACAATAATTATGATTATTTCCATGCTGGACAAACATAGAATGTGCCAGCTGCATTTTCTCCCGGGCATGCTATAAAAAACAGCTAAGTGATCCGAGGGTTACAGTATATTGCAATTTAGGCGATGGGCTGACAACCTGTCACTACAGCAATATACCTACAAATCTATCTTCAATAACCCTCAAAACTTTGTCAGACGTGGCGGAACGATCTTTGTTTAGGTCGTTTGCGCTGTACCTACCCCATTAGGGAAAAGGGCGTGATTATATGTATGTAATTATAATGGTAAAAAATAAACGTTACTAATAGGTAACTATTATCAATATGGTTAGAGTTCATTACGTTTATGCAACAGAAGTAGAATTCAGCTAAACCTACGTATATTTTGTCAACTTTCCGACTATATAGCCTAAAACTTAGGAAATCAAAGCTTGGCCGGAGAGGCAACTTGTACTTAAACGAAACAAGAGTCCTACGAATAAGTGTAACCAATGCGGTTAATTTAACTGCTGCTTTTATGCCATTCATTTTATGTTGGTATAAGTGAAATAATTCGAATTAATTTAATTACGGTACTACCAAAAGATACCGTTTCTTTTTGTAAATGGTATGTGAAAAATATTATTAGAAGAACGAGATAAACAAAAAGCTACGTAAATTAAAATATCTACGAGTGTAAAATTAAAATTCGTTTTCTTTTAAAAATAAAATGTTAATTTTTCACAATATAAAGTTTTGAACTCTGTCTACCTCTGAGATTGGGATCTAAAGCAAAATCATGGAATTTTGTATGTGTTTTTTTTGTTGGAAATATGAGTATTGACCCTAACGGAACGACCTTTGTTAAGGTCGTTTACGCTCTGCCTACACCATTAGGGAAAAAGGCGTGATTATATGTATGTAATATTGACCCTGAGTAGGTATCTAACGATGAAGTCAATATACCTACCATTGGCTGTTGAGAGCACAAAGCTCATTCGCTTACATAGAGTCGGGTGGTGGAAGTTTCGCGAATAGAACAAACATTCCAACCCGAGTCAAGCTTTGATTCAGGAAGTCTTCGCAGAAACAGTCAAGTTGTGATATCTAGCAACTAAGGCTCGCATTTATAAAGCGACCTCAAGATTGAGAGCAATATTAGGTATGGATTTGACAGGCCAAATTGTACTAAAATGACATTTCTGATACGAACTCAAACTAGCTGTGAATATGTTTTTTTTTTTTAATGGACCTGTTTGCAAAATACTACAAAGTGTATATAGGTATAATGCGTCACCGGGCTAAGGCGGGGAGTTGCTACACGTTACTACACCCTTAATGAAATGGCAACTACCTAAGGGCGCCCACTAGGGCTCGAACCTCGGCTTATGGCGTTGCCTTGGGGACTCCTTATCGGAGAGAATCTGCCCGGTACGTGCCGCTAAACCCCAAAGTAGGGAGCAAAGGAGGGACCTCCGCGACCCCGCCCGGGGTGCGCGGTTGCTGGAAGAGCTAGTGCAGAGCTCGACTAATATTGGCAGCATTAAACGCAAGAGTAATTTGGTCATCGCCGTCGGTAAGGAACATCGCCGTCGGTAAGGATCATCGCCGTCGGTAAGGAACATCGCCGTCGGTAAGGAAAAGCCCTCGGTAAGGATGTGAATATGAAGTGCTGTTTACAAATACGGGCCTAAATATCTGTCGGTGTCTGTATGTAAAATGTTTTTTTTGTGCTTAAGACTAAAATGTAATTTCGTTTGATATGAAATGGTCAAATTGCACTCACGAATTACACAAAAAAAGGTTACGTTACCCAGCATATTTTACTTACAGATACTCAAAAAAAAAATAGAGTTTTTCATCCGATAAGCCCCACTCACATTTGTCCCTCATTAATAACAGAGCGACGGCAATACCGCACATTCTCTAGAGATAAATTATAAAAGCATTGTCGGAAACACATCCGCTCAGACGGAACTAACCCGCTTTGTCTTTGCCACAATAGGTCACTCTCCTTAAGAATAACCCGACGCAATCGTAAATTAAAACTTAATATCTCATTACTTGCAAGCCGGAACGCCCACAGCGCGCGAGCCAAAAAACTACGCCAATTTCAAACAGACCGACAGATTTGTTTCACCCGGAAATTTCTAGAAAGAAGTCCTAATTATAAGGCACGTCCATGGTCACGCCAAAACTTTGCGAAAATCGCACGAAAATGGGATTTAAAAAATATACAACCAAAAATTCAAAAAAGTGAGCAAACCATGTCCAAGTTTCTACGTTGAGGAATATATTCAGTAAAACTTACGATGATCTGAATATAATTAAATAGTATAACTACCTCAAAACTTTGTTTAGACCTGATTTTGTGATTAAATTTTGCTAAAAATATTGAAAAAATCAGTAGACCATGCTCTCAAGCATAATTTCTAGTTTCACATATATTTTTAATGGGTGTGATACGTCATAGATATTTACTCAGTATAACTACCTCAACTTTTGCAAAATTTCGGATTATTTAGCTTAACGGAAATGTGTTCTTAATTTACTGAAAAAGAAGCGACGGGAATAGTGAGGTCATCGAGATAGTTTTAAAGATGCAAGATTTTGAGTGTAAATATAGTTACTTACTACCTTTGATTTTTAAAAGCTTTAATTTTTTACTAACTAGACTCATCATCTCCCTAGCCTTCTCCCGTATCTCACGGGGTCGGCTTCCTAATCTAGGGGATTGGACGAGGGTACTGGTTTTTACACAGAGCGACTGCCATCTGACCTCCGCAACCCAGAAGGGAAACCAGACCCAATCCTAGATTAGATCAGAGTTTTCAAGCCGCCAATCCTTAGCACTGGCCTCTGATATGGCCTAACGACTAATATCTACGGTATTAAATGATATTAACCGGGACCAACGGCTTAACGTGCCTTCCGAAGCACGGAAAAATCACCGAATAAACGTACTCGTACATATGAAATTCGAAAACCAAAAAACACATTGGTACATGGTGGGATTCGAAACACGACCTCCCGCTCAGGAGGCAGCGGCCCTATCCACTACACCATCGGGCTTTTACTAACTAGACTCATGATCAGGCAAATTTGGACCACCAAAATGTAGATTCGAAAATATATAAACATAACATCACGCCCATATAATGGGGTAGGCAGAGCGTAAATGACCTAAACAAAGGTCGTTCCGCCACGTCTGACAAATTTTTGAGGGTTATTTAGGTATACTGCTGCTGTAGTGAAACCCTCGGATCCCTTAGCTGGTTTTTAAAGCATGCTCGGGAGAAAATGCAGCTGGCACATACTATGTATTTCTTTCGCTCCCATTCCTCCACGCTGACAGAAAATACATAAGAATAAAAACTAATCTTATAGTAACTTTTTGCTACATCAAAGGCGTTTCGATTATAAAAAGAAAAATAAATCATGCATACACAAAATTCAGTCTACAATCTAGCCTCGAGGTTCAGCCTGTTTTCAAATAAGAAATGCCTGATTGCCTCAGATACAGTTACACGTAATTCAACTCTAGATTGCTTTGCAATTGCGACTAAGAGATGGTCTGAAGGTCACTCCTGGTTGTCGTGGAAACGGTCCTGGTAAGGTCCCCATGGGACTGTGAACTAGCGTGACTTCAGTGAGTGCTCTTTAAGATGTTTTTGAGTGTCAAGTTAAATGAGGGTAATCTGTGATAAAACGCTCCTAACAAGGCTTTTTCTAACTTTAAGGTCAAGGTCTCGATTTCCTGTTTATTAAAATATAGCTTAAAATCAGTGTTGCTGTTCACTACATAGTATAAAACAAAGTCACTTTCTCTGTCCCTATATCCCTTTGTATGCTTAGATCTTTAAAACTACGCAACGGATTTTGATACGGTTTCTTTAAACGGATAGAATGATTCAAGAGGAAGGTTTAAATGTATAATACATGCATAATATAGTAGAGAAACGTTGATGATTTCCGTGCGAAGCCATAATATGATGAGCTATAATACTATTAGCTATTCAGCACATACTCAACATAATGTAGGCACTAATTTGTTTTTTTGTTCATCTCTTCTTTCTTTGCGTTTACCATTTGTTTTATGTGTGATGTTTTTTATGCAAAAAACTTTTTATCTATTTATCTACATATTAGTACTTATGTAAACATCAGTAAAATTGGGCTATCCATTTATCAGCGATACTTCTCCCTCAGGAGGGTGTTGGTTGGTACTGCTTTAGCACCGTAAGTGACCGTATTTTAGAAAGTAGGAACGTTGCAACAGATTCGTATTGGATAGGCCCTTTAAAAAGTTATTGCATTTTTGCACATACACCACACACATACATATAATCATATGCACATACACAAACATACATATGATTATGTGTATGTGCAAAAAACGCAATAAAGGCGTGATTGCCTTTATTAGGGATAGGCAGAGCGTATTCGACATAAACAATGGTTGTTCAGACACGTCTGACAAAGTTTTGATGGTTATTTAAGATATATTTGTAGGTATATTGCTATAGTGACAGGTTGTTAGCCCATCGCCTAAATTGCATTATACAAAAACTCTATATATATTCTTTATTGCATTAAAATACAAGTAATGAAGTTTACAGATAGGTATGCAAGGGCGAACTTATCTCTATGAAGAGATCTCTTCTAGCTAACCCACTGGCAGTTGAGAGACTGAGAAAAAATTTAGGGGCAAGACAAATACAATGCAATGTAAACTAAAAATTACTCTAAAATACATGAAGTAGAACTAATTAACGTAAAAATAATAAATAAATAAGATTAAACCAAACAATACATACATATCTAATACTTATATATCGTATATATATATACGTACATGCATAATAGATACATAAGCTACAATACATAATACATACATTAAACTTGTTCAGATAAGAAGTGCTCTTTTAATCTCTTTTTAAAAACGTAAAAAGACGGGCTTTCTTGATTTCTCTCAGATCCTTTAGCTGGATTTTACAGCATTCCCGGGAGGAAAAGCAGCTGGCATATTGTAGGTATGTTTTTCTCTCGCTCAGTCAAGTTTCAGTACAGCATGGAAGAAATTTGTAGGTAGGCGTTTTTGCACGTACAGGGCAAACGTTTACGGTGTTATTATACTCACTTGAATCTTTGACCCAGTAGTTGATGGACTTGGGCGAGGACTCAACGTAGCACTCGAGCGTGACGTCAGTGCCGAGCGGAGCGCCCACCAGCTGGTTGGGCACCTGGATCACTGGGTGAACTGCACATAAATGTACACATATTAATACATATTATCATAAAATCACACCTATATTCCTAACGGGATAGGCAGAACATCATCAACCTACATCAATAACCTAATATGTAACATATAGCGCAAATGTGACATAAACATGGTTAGGTACTTTTGGGTGAGCTTAAAATTAGCAATGCTCTGTGCCCACGCCATTTATCCACTAAATATGTATTTATTATGTGTATTCCGTTTGGAAATGTACTGTTTTTGTTTGTTTTTTGCTTTAAATGTTTGTGAATGTGTGTAACTAGTTTCTGTTTGTAAATGTGGATAATAAATAGGTAATAAATGCCTATTCTATTTCGGGTCCTGTATACATGACATAATTGACACAGCGCAAAAGGATTTGGATATTTTATACAATTGGTTGCAATCAAACCTACTTACAATTAATGTTTCAAAAACATCCTACATAATTTTCAAGGCAAAAAACAAACAAATACCTACTCATAAACCTTTATTAATCAAGAACCTCTCTATTCACGAAAAACAATCAGAAAAATATTTGGGCTTACATTTGGACAGCCGACTGTCATGGGGATGTCATATCGACGCCATTTTAAAAAAACTAAGTTCTTTGCTGGGTTCGTTGCAAGGTATGGCGCGATGTATTCCGTACAGAGTACGCGAGAATATTTATAATTCTCTAATAAAATCACGGCTTATACATCTAATCGAAATATGGGGCAGTGCATGTAAAACAAAAATAACTGAAGTACAAATATTACAAAATAAACTGATTAAAAGGCTATTTAACTATCACTATCTAACACCTACTTCGAAATTATACGAAAAAACAAAATTAATGAACATAACACAACTTTATACCTATCATACTTGTAATCTTGTTCGAAAAATAATTAATGGATCCATCCAAACATCAATAAAATTTACGCAAAACAAACATACATCTAAACGCTCCACAAGACGCGCCAGTCTACTTGTTCTGCCGAGGTCTCGAACAAATTACGGCAAACAAATGCTAACAAAAGGTGGAGCACAACTTTATAATAGCTTACCCTCAAATATTAGAAATATAGAATCCTTTACTATTTTTAAGAAAAGGCTTGCTCATTATATTAAAAATAAAATTAATTAACGTTCAAACTTTAATGTTATGGGGATGTCATTGATAACATTATTATGATGGTCTAATGTTTTAGTGCCTAAGCAAAGAAAACTACTACCTAGTTGTACTGCAAGTTTTTTATTGGAATTGACTTTTACCTGCAGAATACGAACGATCATGTTAATTTTAAGTTATAGTCTTGTTCTCATGTAAGTGACTTGTAATTAGGTCTTTTATGAGAATAAAGTTTCTTTAAACCTAAATGTATTTGTATTTGTTACTTTTAAGGAGAAAATTCATTCACCAAAATACAGCAGTTTTTTAAAGCAGGCGAAGAGTATTCTATGTATTTCACAGATAACCTCTTTATTTATCTGGTAGGTACTAGGTAGGTTTCGAAATTGACAGATTAACCCACCCTCATCCCAAACGCAACTTTTCATTTCAACTGTTGTTTACTTTTAAAATGGGAACAAAAAGGCATGGCGCTGTATTATTTTTAAGTCCGGCACAAAACTGGGGTCCTGTTTATTCGGGTTGACGCGTAGACACAAACAGTCGCCAACGACGGTGAAATAATTAAAAGCTACTCGGTGACATTATATAGCACCATTAATAACAAGGAGTCTGAAAGTTGCCGAGATAAACAACAATTCGTGGTAAATGTGCCGAGGAGACACTTTGCCCTCTAAATAAGTTCGTCTAATAAAAGTCTCCAAAGACAGTTTTTCTTACGTCCTTACAGCAAAAAGATATAAATCGTATTAGTAAGTTTTTTTAGTAAATAGTATTATGTTACCATGGATACTTTCTACTAATATTAAACGAAACTACACATAAAATTATTCTTTTGAGTTTTATCCTATTATTTTCCTATCAAATTGGGTTGTAATAAATTGGTGCATCAAATAACTAGTTTCTGATTTTGTGATGGAACAAACAAATCCGCACGAAAACCCTTAATTCTGAAATATTTTATTAAGTATGTTAGTGGCATGGCTTCTAAATATCCGTTGAGGCTTTACGGACCCCATAAGTTATCACATACGTCAATGTGTGCATATACTTTTATCGTGAGACTCTGTACAAAACCGTGTCTATGATAAATTGGCGCTCCCAACTAAGTGTGAAAGTAAACAAAATGTGTTGATTGATTCAACACATAAAAGCTAATAACATAATGGTAGCTAACACCAACAAATTCTTAATAACCCAGTACGGTTTGGTTTAAAAATACAATAGCACAAGTATAGCTCCCAAATGAACCAACTACCAACCACAATACTGGACATCGATCTTCCGAAGTAGTTGGTTGTAATTATTTGCCATTGTTTGCCATTATCACACACTTCACAAGATACACAAGTGATTTGTAATTGCAGTCAAAGAGGTTATCATCATAAAGGTCCAATCAATTGTTCAAGATCAAATTGTGGTTATTAATATTCGCTCTAGTGAGATTCTAGGCCATTTGAGTATCGATGTTTCTAGGTTTTACCCAGTATTACGCTTTGCACATAAATTTAAATCTTGATACTATGCTCTACAAATATAAAATGTGAAAGCTTCCATTGATGCATGTGTGAATGTACTATATTTATGCACTCTTTTAAAAATATATGGCTAGACAAATGGAAGTATTAGGTGTGCTGACCTTTATCAGAAATAATACATTGTTGCATTTTACATCGAAAAAATACTTCAACAGTCAATACTTATAATGTATTTTGATCATAATTCTCTTGCTGATTGAAGGTAACTCGAAGAAGGTAACTCCGTAGCTAGCAATACAAAGGTATGCTCCCATGTTTGATTGCGGGATCTTGGTCAGGGCCAGCACCTCGTCTTCAAATATAATTTAACAAGCAATACTTACAGTGCACTTTGATCAAAATCCTCTTGCTGATAGAGGGTGGTACTCCATTGCTAGCGATACACAGGTATGCACCCATGTCTGATCGCGAGATCTTGGTCAGGGTCAGCACTTCTTCTTCAAATATACTTAAACAGGCATTACTTACAGTGTACTTTGATCATAATCCTCTTGCTGATAGAGGGTGGTACTCCGTTGCTAGCGATACACAGGTATGCGCCCATGTCTGATCGCGAGATCTTGGTCAGGGTCAGCACTTCTTCTTCAAATACGGCCACTGGAGGAAAATACATCGCTGTTATACTTGGTATAAAAGTTAATGTAAAGTCCATTCAGTGCACGTATGAATAACATTTTTTAAAGCGTATCTTCGATTTTTAAAAGTAATTTGGCTTTTTTGTTGCAAAAAAAATAATTTAGTAATTTTCAGTTAACAAATTTCTTAAATCCTCCGTGAAAGTTTATACTCGAATTGACTCTATTCTTTTAATTCGTTGATTATCATTTCCAAGGAACCTATATTATCTGCCCACCTTCTTTATAAGGTAAGATGCTTTTGGAAGGATTATCCAAACTTCTTCTTCGTCCCTAACATCCAAACGAAGTGTACCTTTAATTTTCTCGCCATTTGCGCTTCTCAGCACGATATCACTTCCGTCTTCTCTCCGCCACATGACCCTTGGTTCTGGCATTCCTTTTGCTCTACAGGAAACTCTTGCTGTCCCTCCCTCTGGCACCATCACATCTCCTGACGTCTCCTCCATTATGAAGTCTGGAGGTATCACGACGTCGAGATAACCCATCTGTTGAAAAATATGCTATTACTATTGCATATTTGTGATATTCAAAGTTCAGAGAATAACATAAACTTTGACAAACATATTTCGTTTTCTAATTTATGTTAAGATGGATCATAAAAAAAAATGAAAATATTTTTTCATCTTCATGATTACTTTGTCCAGCATAATAAGTTAGATAAATTATTATTGAAAAGAGAATTGATGTACGACTATCTTACGATTGATAACTTTACCCCAAACATTAAATTTATCAAACAAGGTTTCACCCTAAAAACAGTTACCCCAACAAATCAATTAAAAGAGCTTTCCATTCACAATTGATTCCCCACAGTTTTTGGACATTATTAGTGACGTCACGCCGACAGAACGCCGACGGCCCGTTCCGTGCCCGGTGCACTGTCGCCGTCGACGATTTATGTCGTTATCAAGCCCGAATATAAATTACACAGCGGTGCAATAATTTAGGAGCACCATGCACGAATCATTACCCGCTGCGTCGCTGCCCAATGCCCATTCCCACCGCGCACACTTTAATTCACTTTATCTACCCAATGTTCACTGTAATCGTAATTTAATTTCTGTTGATACGTTCCATAAATTGCGCTGCTGTTTGTACTATTTTTTTATTGGTTGATCGTGACATGTGAACTCGGGAAGTTACTTTTATCATGAACTTTTATGGAATCCTTCTTCATGTTTATTAGTATTCAAATCTAGATGGTTATGATTTGTAATTTTGACTTTGAATCACAACAAAATAACGATGTTTGATACTCTGTAAACGAATCTGATATGTACATAATGAAAAAATCTTAGTTAAAAGTTAATCAATATGGTTGGAAATTATAGCGCAGATATACCATGTCGATGGAAAAACTATGGAACCTACAGAATGTTGGTTTTGATGCTTATGCTGAATGAAATTTCACTTGTGATTGCACCCTCTGAAATATCACATGGGTCTTTTTATATGAGAACCATATTTTATATTATAACCATTATATTTCTTGCAATACCAATAATCTACTCTGAAATGTGTATCGCACAGTATAACAACAGCACACTTATTTCCATGTGGAATTTCTTCCCAATTTTTCGAGGACTCGGGCATGGAATGATATTCAATATTATTTTAAGAATTATTTACTTAAATGTGTTGACATCCTGGTATTTAATTTATTCGTTTCATTCGGCTTTAGACCCTCCACCTTGGTATTCATGTGCTTACTTCAAGGAACATGCCACCAAATGTATGGTGAAGAGAGAGAACACTTCGTTATTCCAATATTGCTTGATTTCACAAGAAGATGAAGATGACTGTGATTATTACACTGCAAGCTACTGGTTTTTTGAGACAGTAATACGCATTTATAACACACATGATTCATCAAGTACTTGTTTTTACCCCTGGAAAACTATGCTGGCATGTGCGTCAATAAACTTTACAATTTTTGTGCTGGCAATTAAAAAAGAGAAATATCTGCAAATTGGAGTGAAGTTAGCGATAGCGTACATAGCAGCCGTGATAATAGTTTTATTCTGTGTCTCACTGTCCAGAAAAGGTGGTTGGTTATCTCAAAGAGATACTTTTAAATGGCGCAGTTACACATTGGAAAGATGTTTGGCTCCTATGAACAGGGGTTTCCTTTCGTTGGGAGCTGGTACTGGCATTATTCTGCACCTCTCACGCGACGCACACTTTCGCAGTCCTGCCACGATGACGGTGGTTTTCGCCTCTTTGTTTGGAGCAGCTGCTTGTGTGTTACTTTCACTGATCGTCTACAGTGGAATAAATACAATGACTTACTACCACGCACAAGAGGAAACTGTACTTGAAATGTGTGATAGTGCTTTTTTTCAAGAATTTGGTTCTATATCAGAAATACTTACTTACTTCGATGCTAAACCGCTTTGGGGATTTTTGTGGTATTCAGCAATATTCTTTTGTTTGTGTATGAACCTTTGGATTTTACATGGGTTTGTCGTTGAATTACTTTCAAGCAATACTCATTTCGCAAAAAGATACGGTAATTCTTCACGTTTTATTTTGAAGTGTTTTATGTTTTTATTAACTTTGCCTTTTTTCTGTTCCGATTTGTATGAAGCTCTCATGGATGTGATAGAGTTGACTCAGTTATTTACCAGTTTCTGTTTTTCTCTGTCTTTGTATTGGATATATGGATTTAACAAGCATTCGGTTGATATAACGTTTATGATCGGTGTAAAAATTGGCTGTTATTGGAAAATAGCTTGGATGCTCAATCCAGTATTTGTTGTATTTTGTATGTACAGTAAAGTTATTCAAATGAGGAGCAAACAACGTTTTGTTACAAGTTCTTATAAAATTAAAAGTCTTCAAATTACTTACAATCAAATAATGATTTACTTCCTTTTGGGTACATACGCTGCTACACTTATAGTTGGAACGGTTTTTGAGTTGATCACTTATAAGTTTTATACTTTACGAAGCTTATGGGTTCCAAGTCAAACATGGGGCCCAAGAGACAGCATTTTAAGTAAGAGTCGTCATATGTTTATGCCTGCAATAATGACCAGGGAATTTCTGTACAGGCAAGTGAGAATGGGAGGTTATAGAGAAATAAACAAAATTGTGAACAAAAAACGAAAAGAGACTCATAGGCATCCATCGCAGGATTCGATAGCAAAAGAGTGGAGTCCTTTAACATCAAACTAATAATCAAATTTGAAAAGTGTATAGGAAATAAGTGATATCCATGTAAACTATAATCATAATTATTGTGTTAAATTCTTATAAAGATCCTATTATTCATTGATGGTCGTTTGCTTTATACGGAATTTCAGGAAAAATCAAACGGAAAAGAAGATACTATTAACTGAGCCTATTTCTTTTGCTCTAGAAGTATGAGTTACTTATAAGAGAGATAATGACTTTATTAGAAATCTGGTTAAAAAGTGTTGTTGCATCTTTGTGTTTCATTTTATTCATTTAGTATATTTTTCCTGAAAATGTACAGGGTGTTAGAGAAATGGAATTTGGCATTTACACCATGGGCATCCTGCCCATAAAACTAAACAACTTTTCCTAAGAAACATAGGCCGAAAAAAGAAAAATAAAATGCCTCCCCATCACAGATCGGACACTTCTAACTACCATGTCATTTTGGTCATACATTGACATACGGCATGTTGCACTTGACATGCGTTTGTGTGCGTATAATAAGGGTTGACAAATGTTGTTATACCGGTCATCATCATCACTTGGTCAATCTGGTTCTTGATTAAACCAACGTTTTAAAGTAGTTCACTGTAACTGAATAGTTAGAATATGTATTTTAAAATATTATTAATTTGGTTCACATTTATACAAAGTACAAACATGATAAAACTAACTTAGCTTAAAATGGGTAACAAAGACAAAAGCTCAGCTATTTGATACTGGCCAGTTAGAATAGCTTAGATGCATATTTTGTATAAAGTTACATAGGTACCGTGTCTTATCACTGTGGAATATAAAAAGTTCCTATTGGAGTCAGATATTGTGGTAGAAAGACATCTGTACACGTAACAGTACCTAACCATATTTGGAACACAAATCTTTCGTATTTTCGTTACACTGGGAAACATGCGCGCGCCATGCCCGCTAAGCATACCCACAATGTGTCTTACCATCCGGAGCGGAGTGGGACGTATATCGGACTGGGGAGGGGAGGTGAGTGTCCATTCTGTATGTAGTACTATTATATATTCTGTGCACCGTATTTTCAATCATGGGAATCATCAATCATGTTATTCGGAAAAAAATATTTTTTATTTTATGTCTACAGCTATAATACATAAAAACTAGTTCTAATAAATTTTTAAAATATCTGCCAATTACAGACCTCCATTTTATTAACATTATACAAATTCAATATGAAGGCAAGTAGGTGTACATATTAAACTTAATGCAAACTTAATAAGAACAGTTCATAGTAATAATTATGTACGATATAGCAAACTAAATCTATAAAGAAAACAATTTGTTTGCCACGCACTGCAAGTAGTAGGTATGTATGTGTGTGTAAAGATATCAATGTGTGTAATTTGTTTCTGTATTGTGTGGTGTGAGTGAATGCATTGTGCAGTTAGAGTTGGTTTACAAGCCGGAAAAAACAAATAAATAAATCAATATTTAGATCCGTGATTGAGATCATGAAATAGGTAGTTATTGAGTTTATTTAAACTAGTTTTATTACTTCCATGCTGGACTGGGAGAGATAGAAAAACATAGAATGTTCCAGCTGCCCTTCCTCCCGGGCATGCTGTTGAAGTCAGCAAAAGGGACTCGAGGGTTACAGTGTATTGTAATTTAGGCGATGGGGTGACAACCTGTCACTATAGCAATACATATTACAATCTAAAATTGCCCTCAATTTTTGTCAGACGTGGCGAAAGCGCCTTTTACGAGGCGTTAAACGCTCTGCCTACCCCGTAAGGGATAAAGGTGTGATTTATGTATGTATGTATGTAGTTTTATTCAAATTTTCTTATTGTAATGTCACTTGTTTAAAAAATTGCTCTTTGGACTGGAAGAAGGGATCAGCATCGGAAAATGATTTGTTGTAGATTCGTGGTAATCGAGTTTTGACGAAATCAGCTTCATAATTGGTCCGGGTCGGTGTGGTATAATAATAATAATACATCATCACTATAAATTATTTGGTATAAAAAGGCCTCTGCGCTGTTGGCTTTGGCCCCACGTATGCCTCAAAGAATCGGGTCCCTGTGGGCCCGTAATACTGAAAAGTATACCAACATAATAATAGAAATAATAACCCCCCAAGGGATCACCTTGCCGTGGTGGGGCGGCTTACGGGAAGCAAAGTACTGGAAATTTAAGCTCAGATCAACTCGGGTAAATACCACTTAGTCGTATAGCATAATGTGTCGCTTAGCTAGATTACCCTTCTCAACAAACGATCCCAAATACCTTTTTATGCACCATGGATAAAAGTCAGTTTAGGATGGATGGATAATAGTCTGCGGCCGCTTCCCGGGGGTCGCCGCGGCACACCTGGAGCCGGTGCTGGGTGTCACAGCATGCGAACCACTGGCGGTGGGGGACTGAACAGGCGGGTTCCCCCGAAAAATGTACGACAGCCGAAATACTCAGTTATCCAGATTCACCATCATCAATAGTAGCATTTACTCCACTCCAATTTCATCTCCATTCCGCCCTGAAATAGAATCCAGATCTTCAACTACCTCTCCAATGTCAGAGGATGTTGCGCAGGAGGCAACTGCCGTCAATACTTTGCCCACCACTGACAAAACAAGTACGCGTAAAAGATGGCCTGAAGAGATCAATAAATTCATCTGGCGTACATACCTAATAGTCACTAAATTAGACACCAACAGACGAGGTTACTTAGAACCACTATATAGAGAATTTGTAAAACAATTTCCAGTTTTTGTCACAACTAAACAAAGGCTAGGAGATCAACGTAGAGCAATAGTAAACAATAAACTACTCCCTCAGAGTACACTTAATCAAATTAAGAAAGAGGTTGCAAACAATCTAGTAAATACAACTTCAAGACATATTGTTCAACCGACAGCATACAATAATATCATGGTCTATAACAGTCCAAACAGAGCTAGCCCTGTACCTAGCACCACTTCGGATGTGAGGTATTAGTTGCTACCTGTGAAAACAGGTAGCTTTTTTTTTTTTTTTTTTTTTTGAATGGACCTGTTTGCAAAATACTACAAAGTGTATATAATGCGTCACCGGGCTAAGGCGGGGAGTTGCTACACGCAATCTACACCCTTAATGAAATGGCAACTGCCTAAGGGCGCCCACTAGGGCTCGAACCTCGGCTTATGGCGTTGCCTGGGGACTCCTTATCGGAGAGAATCTGCCCGGTACGTGCCGGTAAACCCCAAAGTGGGGAGCAAAGGAGGGACCTCCGCGCCCCCGCCGGCGGGGTGCGCGGTTGCTGGAAGAGCTTGTGCAGAGTGTGGCTCGACTAATATTGGCAGCATTAATCGCAAGGGTAATTTGGTCATCGCCGTCGGTAAGGACATGCCTAGGCCTTCGTTTGTAACGAGTCGCAGGTTGGGGAACGTAGTTAGAGGCGCTAACTACAAGAGGGTTAGGGTGGTGAGGGGCTTTGTCGAAGAAGCGTATGGCCGCTTGCTTCATGAACTCTTTGAGAGACGGAACATCGAGATCGATGTGAATGTCAGAATTGCGGAGGTACCAGGGGGCCCCGGTTGCCCTCCGCAAGAAGCTGTTTTGAACTACCTGGAGGGTGTTCAGATAAGTGGGGTAGGTGTGGCTGAAGGCCACACTGGCGTAGGTCATTATGGGTCGAACGCATGTAGTGTAAAGCCTCACCTTATTTCTAAGGGAGAGTTTACTGCGTTTGCGTATGATTGGGGTGAGCCGGCCCATGACAAATTTGGCGCGGTTTCGGACTCTCCTGATGTGCTTCGCAAAGTTAAGCTGGGAGTCAAGAGTAACCCCCAAGTACTTGGCGTCTTTGGACCATGGGATGGGTCGACCGTACAGCTTTACAGCTGGGAGGGTACGACGTAATCTGGCACGAGTAAAGTGTACGGCGGTGCTCTTCTCGGGATTGACTTCGAACCTCCATTTGCGGAACCAAATCCCGACGGAGTCTAGGGCGCGCTGGAGGTATCTGCCAAGTAATTGGGGTCTGCGACAGGAGGCATAGATCGCAGTGTCGTCTGCGAACAGAGCGAGCTGCGTCTGGGGCGTACTGGGAAGGTCGCTGGCATAGAGGGTGAAGAGGAGAGGGGATAGCACAGAGCCCTGAGGGACTCCGGCTCTAATGGGGCGAGGGGTGGACAGGGCGCCTTCGATTCTGTAACGGAAGCTGCGGTTTGTCAAAAAGTCACGTACGATACGTACGAGACGATCCGGCACACCGAGCTGGTATAGCTTGTACACCAGACCGTTGTGCCAGACCTTGTCGAATGCCTTCGCTACATCAAGGAAGACGGCTCCTGTGGGTTTGGGTTTGCGTTCATGAAAATTGGACGTGATATGTTCCACCAGACGGTGGACCTGTCGAACACAACAATGTTGGGAACGGAAACCGAATTGCTCGGGGGGAATGAGGCTACTGTTTTCGGCGTAATCTCTAAGGCGGCGATAAATCAACCGCTCGTAGAGTTTGCCGAGGGGATTGAGAAGGCTGATGGGCCGGTAAGAGGAGGGCTGATCCCGAGGCTTTTTAGATTTGTGGATGCCTATGACTGTGGCTTCCTTCCATGATGATGGAAAGGTGCAGCTGGTCATCGCGGCATTGAGGATGAGGGTGATTACGGTAATGAGATGGTCAGGGAGGATTTTGAGGACACGGTTTGTAATACCGTCAGGTCCTGGAGCCTTCCTAGACTTGAGCGCCTTAAGGGCGGTGCGGACTTCCTGCTCCGTAATGGGAGGGAGCGGAGGGTCAGAGGGGAGTAGGGAGGAGAGACGATCGACCTCCGAGTCGACTGTTTGAAGGTGGTCAGGGTCGCAAGGAAGAGTGCTGGGCGAGCACTGAGCTTCGAGACTGTCAGCCAGACATTCAGACTTTTCGTCATCGTCAAAGGCTAGAGACCCGTCGGGTCTGATCAGAGGGGGCATGAGAGAGGTCTCGTCTGATTTGAGAGAGCGGGATAGCTTCCAGAAGGCAAGGTGGTCTGGTTCCAGTTCAGAGACGAACTGGTCCCATTTGGAGTTGCGATATTCGAATACGTGTTTCCTCACTTCTCTTTGTAAGGCGCGTAAAAATACTCGATTATCCTCCGAAGGGAAGTTATCATACGCTCGAAGAGCGGCATTCTTCTCCGTCACCAGGTCAGCAATTTCGTTTGGAAGTTTCCAGTGCCCTTCATCGGGCTCTGGAAGCGACCTCGAACAGGCGTCTACGACGCTTTTGATGTGACTGGTGAGAGAGGAGACTGCTAAGTCAATGTCAGCAGCGGTGGACAGGTAAGAGGGGATCTGGTCAAGATAGATTGAGCTGGGTGCTTCTAGGGCTTTACCTAGCCTCACCCAGTTCAGTACGGTCTTGGTCTTACCGGGGAGCCCAGTGGGTCCCGGTATGTTAGTCCGAGGATGGAATTGCATCACAACGGGACGATGGTCGGAGTTTAGGGCTTTGACCACTTCGATAGAACGTACACAAAGGTTAACGTTCTTAAGAAGGGCTAAGTCTAGGACATCGGGACGGTGACCTACGACAGTGGGGAAGTGAGTTGGTTCCATGGGAGCCACAACGTCAAAGTTGAGGTTCCCGGAGAGTTGAAGAAGGAGGTTACCGCGTGGGTTGGAATGAGAGCTGTTCCAAGCTTCGTGCTTGGAATTGAGGTCGCCTGCTATGATAACAGAGTTACTGATACCAAGCAGGGAGGTAATGTCTTCCTCGATGAGAGGCCTATCGGGACTGGGGGATAAGTAGGCTGACACCAACGTGACAGGTTGGTGCCCCGTCATGCCAATGCGACATGCGGTTGCCTCTATAAAGGAGAGAGGGGGAAGTTCCAAAGGAGTGCAATACAGAGCACGTCTGTAGTAGATAGCAGTGCCTCCTTTGTTTCCCCAAGTGCGGTCATTTCGGACCAGATGATAGTGGGCTATGCGCGGAGAGCGCATGTGGTCCTTGAGGAAGGATTCCTGGACTAGAAGGATATCTATCTGATGTTGCTCTAAGAGCAAAGCGACTTCGTCACGCTGGGTTCGAATGCCATCAGCATTGAAAAAGGCTATTTTGAGGGACCTGGGCTTTATCCTACGTCTGTTGGAGTTATCCAAATTACCTAGACTATCCATCAATAGGCTTTAAAAGATTTGATGGCGGCAATCAGCGAAGCGTATTTCGCTGAGATCAAAAGGATGGCAGAGACATTGCCTTGATGGCGCCTGAGCTCGTTTGCGTACGCAATCACCTCGTCGGGGTTGATGACGTCCACAAACGAGGAGACAACGGAAAGCGCACTAGCCAAGTCGGCGTGGTCGCTTCCGTTGGAGGTTTTGGGGGGGCTGGGGGGGAGACGGGGAGTTGGTGGGGAGGCCATCAACTCCGGCATGGCGGGTTGTGAGGGGAAAGTACGGGGGCTGGCAGCACCAGGTGCTGGGGCCCAAGGGGGGATTGAACTAGGGGCTGGTTTCGCCACAGAGGGAGAAGATTTGGCTGCTGCCAGTTTGGCGGCGTAAGTGGATCTCGCTTGGAAGCGGTCGAGAACCTTTTTGGAGACTTTGGGGGCTTTGGGGCAGCCGCGGTAATTGGCTGGGTGCCCAATGCCCTCGCAGAGGACACAACTAGGGGGAGAGAGGTCTTGAGGTTTGACTTCATCCTTTTTGGGCCGCTTACAGTCGGAGGAGGAGTGGGGCTCTAGACATTTCACGCACCTTTCGGTGGCATGACAGGTGCGGGCGGAGTGCCCGTAGGACTGGCAACGGTGGCATTGCCCTGGGTAGCCGGATTTACGGGGAGGTTCGACACGAATGCCGGACAGAAAGCATAACTTCTGGAGTTGAAAAATGGCCTTGCCGGCCTCGGATTTCTCCAGGGTGATGTGTACCATGTCGTACACTTTGCCGTTACGGCGGGAGTGTATGCGATGGACACGTTCGACGGGGAGGGACTTGGACTTGAGGTCCTTGAGGATCTCGTCTTCGGAGATTTCCTTAGGAATTGCCCTAATGACAACGCGGAGAAGTTTATCCTCCTCCAGCGTAAAGGTGTGATAGGGAACCCCCATCCTTGAGAGGAGTGAGGTTAAGTCCCTATGGGCAGTGGAGGAAGGAACCGTGACGCGGATTCCTTCGGGGGTGGCTTGCGCTTTTGAGAACGGGATCTTGTTCGTCATAGCGGATGAGACAGCAGACCACTTGGTCTTGTCTCGGATAATAATGGGAGGGGGGGTACGCTCTTTCATAAGCGGGGGGATAGAGGAGTTGACGGCGGTGTTGGCAGAGGTGCCAGCACCGGTCGGTGAGGCAGGCGCTTTGCGCTTTTGCCGGGGGTGGATTCTGGGGATTTCCGTTTGCGTTTCTTTTTAGAGACGACTTCGGTAAAAATGTCGGAGTCTGAACTATCAGACGGGCCGACGGACATGGATTCCGCTTCAGAAACGGAGGGGTCCGCGGCGGGAGGAGAGGGGAGGGGCAATTCGTTGGCGGGGTTGCCAGCGTGGGCGGGGCTTGGATGACCGCTAAAGGTAGGGTCGGAAGGGTGAGGCGATTCGACGCCGGAAAAGCCCACGTGAGAGGGTGATGAGTCACCGCTCATCGGAGGGTCCGGTGATAACGGCGAAGTGCCGGGAAAGACCACGTGAGAGGTCGGTGGGACATTGCTCGAAGGGGCAAGTAAGGCCGCGAGCACGGGAGACTTGGCCAAAAGTGACCTAACTAGGGCTTCGTCCGATAGGACGAGGCGGATTAATTCCTTCGAAAACTCAGGAGAAAGCATGCTGCCAATCTAGGTAAAACTACTCCCGTTTCGGAAGCGTTCCTCGGGCAAAGAAACGGGAAGAAAACCCGAGGCAATCGCTCTAGCTGAACAAGGTACGCGACCCCAGGCGGGATAGCCCTGGGGTTTTGGCCGTCGGTGACCCTCCCCGCCGGGTGTAGGCAGGGAGGTTGAGTACTTAATTAGTGTGGCCCTAGAGCTGTTTCCAACGCCAATCTTAATGTGCGAAGGGTCCCTAACAGGCCCGAGTGGAGAGGAAGTCCGAACCGAAGTCCTCGCTCCCAGACAGACACCACAAGGACGGCGGGGGGATGGTTACCAGCGTCGGTTAGGGGAGACCCCAAGGCCGGTTGTGCTGGGCCCGTCCAACTGATTGCTTTGCCCGGGAGGGCGCAGCGGGTGCGTTGGGTCTACACCCTATTTGCTTTGACTCCGAAAAATAAGTGGGTAAGATCCCGGAGTCTACGCAAATAACCACGTAAAACGGTGGTTTTCAGACCGGACAGGCGAAACGCTTGACCGTTGAGTGCGCCTTGAGAAAGGCACAAACAACGGATTTGATCTGCGAGGGACAGGTGAGGCCCGTCCTACGCAGGTAGCTGGAGCGGAGAGAAGGGCGGGGCGGACGCGGTGACGTCAGCGTGGCTGGCCGCGGGAGCGGCACGGGAGGGGCGTCGGAGCGAAGCGACCGTGCGGGACGGCTGCCGAGCTGCCACTGAAAACAGGTAGCATCTACTACCTCACAACCTGCGACCACCAAAGCTGGAAAACCCAGAGTCTGTAAGACCTGGAGCGACGATATGAATGCATTTATTATGCGCACATATTACTACGTCACGAATTTAGAAAGGGACAGGACCATGTATAGTAAAAAAATATATGAGAAATTTAAATTACAATACCCAGATTGGGAAGTCTCCGAATACAGAGTTGCCGATCAAATACGTGCAATTGTTAGAAATAAACTTATATCAGATAATAATTTACATCAGATCAAAGCTGAAGTCACAGAGCAACTTCAAAATGACAGAGAAATTAACTTTTTAATCAATCCTGAAATAACTCGCTCTTATACCACGACCTCTTATTCACCTATTGCTAGTCAAGTTCTAACACACTCCTCACAACATTCTACACCACCTGCTCAGATTCTGACATACATACAAGCACCCAACTCACCTAGTATTTCTTACGCCGATATCGTTCGAAACTTAACACCTCCCGATGTACAAACACCGGTGCTTTCTGAAGGTACTCGCCGCACTGAAAATATAAACCATTTACCATCAGCTGAAACTTATGGAGAAGATACAACAAAACAACTTGAAACTGCTATAGCTACGTATTGTAATACAAACCCAACCAAACGCCCAAAATTACCACGCCTTAAAGATAGCAAAAAGATACACGAGTTTATACATATTTTCAATCACCAAATATTGCATAAATTCTTAACCGGTAATCACGACCTAACACATATACATACAGTTGTTTATTGCAGCGCTTTAGTAATAAGCAGACAGTTAAGATATAAAGTAAAACCATTCAACACAAATGCTCACATTAGGAAACTTCGTGAAGGCAAACCATCTTGGCAACTTATCCTCGAAAATGATATTAAGATCCTTAGAGTAGATATAGGGCGTTTAACCAGGTACATTAACGGATTCAGAACAAACAGACTAGTTGCAAGAGTTGAAGTAATTTTCCGAAATGCAATAGTTCACTCTACTCACGAAAATGAAAATTTAAGACCAGAGGACTTTTTGGACACATTGAAACAAAAACTCGCACTCAAATCACACAGATGAGCAAAATATAAAAAGTCACTTATGAGAAAGAATGATAACAAACTTTTCAGTAATAACGAAAAATCTATTTATAGGTCTATGACCAGTAGTAATAGCAATAACAGTGACAATTCTAATGAAGTACCTAGTGTAACGGATCTTAGGGAATATTGGGAGAAAATATGGGAAACGAGGACAGAGCATAACGAAACAGCTAGCGAAGAGGCCGAGCAGTGGGATCAAATAGGTGAAATGGAATTTAATGGTTTTATAAAAGAGGATATACAAGTAGTCACACAGAAAATGAAAAATTTAAAAGCACATTTAATTAGAAATATAGGTGGAATTCGATCGCTGCCGGAACCTTTATTCTGATCGAGTTTACGTAAAAGCTATATATAGTCGGGTTTGATAAGTACCTGGATTGAGCTAATAGCATGAGTGTAACGATTAGACAAAGCACCGAAGTCAGGATAGTTATTTGCTGGTTGCATAAACATTCGCTCAAAGAAGTCATTGAAAGCAGTACATATTTCTTGCCTGGTGGATAGCGTTTCGCTGCCATAAGTCAATTATGCTGGGGAACCCTGTTGCAGATTTCCGTTTTGAGTTTGCGTATGACGAAAACAGTTTAGGGTTATGTTTGATAGCTTCCTGTGTACGTTTAATACAGTACATTCCTTTTGCATAGTTTACATTCTGTTGCACAGTATCTTGAAAATATCACGGTCAGGGGGATTATTGTAATGTTTAACAAAAGAGGCGTTTACGGTCTGCCTACTCCGTAAGGGATAAAGGCGTGATTTTATGTATGTATGTATTAACAAAAGAGCGAAATTTTTCCTTTTCCTTAATAAGATGAATCAAAGCTCTGCTGTACCATACAGGATAATGAAAACGACCTGACGCAGGAACAATAGGAACATGTGTATCTATAATTACATAAATTTTGTTGTAAAATATTTTTTTATTCATTCAAATAAAATTTCATTCATTTCAAATATTCATTTATTCAGAGAAACTAAGGAAAGTTGTCCAGTCAACTTGTGATAGAGTATTGCTAATATCTTCATAATTTGGTTTTCTAAATAAATACTTTTGCTGGCTTGATTTTGGCAAAGCTGGTACTATAATATCAGACGAATCAATGTTTAAAGTAGTATGTAAGTAACTGTCCTCTTCTACTAGAGGAGAAGAATGGACCGATATGTTTATATTATACATATAATAACGCCTTTATCCCTAATGGGGTAGGCAGAACGAAAATCACCTAAACAATGGTCGTTCTGTCACGTCTGACAAAGATTTTATAGGGTATAGGGTCATTTAAGTTCAATTTGTAGGTATACTGCTGTAGTGACAAGTTTTCAGCCCATCGCCTAAAATGAAATATACTGCAACGCTTGGATCCCTTAGCTGGCTTTTACAGCATGCCCGGGAGGAAATGCAGCTGGCACTTTCTATGTTTTTCTCTCTCTCCCAGTTCAGCATGGAAGTTTCATACTATAATTGCTAAAAATAAGGTCTAAGGTATTACCCGCGTTATTTACAAATAAATATGATGATAATGCTTTCATGCTGGACTGCTGGGGAGTCAGAGAAAAACATAGAATGTGCCAGCTGCATTTCCTCCCGAGAAAAGTGTAAAAACCAGCTGAGGGATCTGAGGGTTTCAGTATGTTGTAATTTGGCGATGGACTGACAATCTGTCACTACTGCAATATACGCACAAATATATCTTTAATAATCCTCAAAATTTTGTCAGACGTGCGGAACGACCTTTGTTAAGGTCGTTTACGCTCTGCCTACCCCATTAGGGATAAAGGCGTGATTATATGTATGTATTTAAAAATAAATTATACTGTGTTAATCCGAGATAATACGTTTTGTTTATAAAATTAAAGCCCGCTTCTTGAAGTTTAATGCAACCCTTTTTAATGAACGAAGGCCACCTATGATTCCATTTCACAAATGGCAAATTGAAATCAACGCCAATAAAACATAAACATCTTTTTCGTTCAAAATAATGCAATTTATCCATTCTGTGAGGTATGTTATTCGTTTTGCTAAACTTTGATCCGGAGGGATGTAAGCCAGCGCGATATGAAGATCACGCTCGGAACCTATTGACCGCTCTTCCACCGTGATCCATATACACTTGACATCCAGTCGGAAGTTGTTTTTCTGCCAATCAGTGCGCAGTGTGCACGCTGAGTTCCTTCTTACATAATACTATCAGACCACCTCCGTTCGCCCCGCGATCACGCCTAAATATGTTATATCTACTATCCACCAATTATGAATCTAATATATTATCATTTAGCCAGGTTTCAGTTATTAGTTTTATGTGGTGATATAAAGTTATAAGATTGTTGTGGAATTCTAGCGTTTTAGTCGGTAATCCACGTACGTTTTGGTAAAAAACATTAAAATTTGCCATGTTAGAATCGGATAGATAAAATTACATTGTGCATATTTCATAACAGATAAAAGTTGTGGACCGTTGGATAGTAGGTATAGTAATCCTCGCGAAATCCCGGGGCTAACTAAGTGGAATTTATATTTTTTGGCATGACAAACTTGGTGAATGAGTTCTATGAAGTGTATAGGTAATGTGTAGAATGATGTGTAAGTATTTTTAAACTGGTAAAGCGATGTAAACAGACAGTTTTGATAAATACAAATGACAAACACAAGTCATTCAAACAATCTTTTTTAAATCAGATTCCTTAGAAATTAATATAATAGGCAAACCCTGTGTTTTGCGTGTGTATGCGGCAGTATTTTATCCAATCATATTGGTAACCCTTTTCTTTTTTGCCAATAACTTTGCATTTATTTAAAAGGGTCATATTTCTAGTAGTGAGGTGTTCGTTAATAAAAAAAGCTGACTACTAGCCATCTATATCAATGCACTTGGAGTTAAGATTACGCACTTTTTTTTTAGAGCTGATAGGTAATTGTCCTTGGTCCCGCGCTTTCTAAAACGCACTATGGTCGCCCTTGGTCTATCAGATACAGGTATCTTTGCTTGGACCCGGTGCGCAAATTCAATCTCATCAGGCTGCAACTAAAGTCCCGCACATTCCGCTGATTTTATTGCAATGCTTGTTAGGGATCCGTCCTTTATATCGGGAACTCTAACAATCTCAACGTTTTGAAGTCGCGACCACTGCTCCTGCTTTATAGACGTATTTTCTAAAGTAGCAAGCCTCTCCTCCAAAGACTCAACAGTTAGCTTCAGGGTTTTATTATCAGACTACAACGCCTTTATGACAGAGTTTTGACTGTCCAGCTTTAGTTTGAGCTCGTCGTATTTCTCACTGAGCAGCTGAGCCGATTTTTCTATTTCATTAAGGTTGGCTGTTATAGGTTTCAACGCTACCTCTATAGCACTTCGTATCTGAATAGGTAACTCATTACGAACCTCGACGATGACTTAACACAGCTTGTCTAATACAGTAGAACCGAAACCTTCTGTGATAATGTTGCCGGTTGGTGATTTTCCCGGATGCAAACTTTGGTTTTGCGTTGTTTCATCTGAGGTTTGTTGTGGTGTCGGTGGATTCTCTCCTCCTCCGGTTTTGGCCGGGGTAACATGAATTTCCGTGTTGTCACCTCTCCGCCTACCTTTGTTGGAAAATTGAGGACAAGACCATGTAGCACCGGGATTGAAATCAGCTGCAACTTCAATACACGCACGATGGTAACGCAGAGAGCACAATGGCTACATTTTAAAGAATCCTTTGTCATAATTTTTTTTTAGACAGGCACCGCACTTGGACGACATTATCGATAGCACTCAGTACAACGTAGAGTTAGTTTAAACCAATAACTTTTATTTAATAGTTAATGTTACTGTTAAACACGAGTTTTGAACTGATTTATATTAAAAAGATATTGAAATTACAATTAAAATATTAAAATTATCACGGAGTAGATGTACGCTGGGTAAGTACCCTCAAATGTTGTTTTCATGGGAAGAGTCACGTCCCATCCTTCAGAGTGCATTTATCCATTTGTTGACCTACCATACAAAATGCAAAGATGGCACATTTACTCGTAGTATGAAAAACCTATTTTTCTTTTCCTTATTTTGACCTTTTGGTCAAATTTGTGCAATTTTATTGGTAGAGTTACATCCCTCAGAGTACATTTACCCTTTTTGTTACACCTTCTATATATAATTAACTTACCTGACTCTTCATCGGGTCAGTATTGATCTGGCACATGTACTGACCCCTGTCCTCTTCTTGGACGTTCCTGATGTGCAAATTCCACACACTCTGACCGTTATGTGACACCCCAACCCTGTGGTTGTTCGTGATCACGTGCACGTGTATCGCTTGTATCGCTTTTGTATCCGCCTTCACCCAGCCTACCTGGGAAATGCAAAAATTAATAAAAAACTTGGTAATTTGGGATACTTATGTTAAAGGTGATTTTGGATTTTGATTTAAAATAAAAAAACCTATAGAATACCTGTAGAAAGTAAAAATAAATAGACCAAACTTTAGGCTGTGAACCTACACACAAAACTAAACATTTTTTCTGAAGGAACATAGGTCAAAAAAGGAAAAAAAAATACTCCTCCTATTAAAAAAATAAATGACACATTAAATGGGAGGTGCAATATTTTTTTACATTTTCATTTATTTTCCTTGGGGAAAGTTGTTTAGTTTCAGGAGTCGTTTCACACCCTAAAGTACAGGGATTAAAAACAATTCCAGATAACCCAACCCTGTGGTTGTTCGTGATAACGTGCACGTGTATCGTTTTTGTATCCGCTTTTACCCAGCCTACCTGGGATATGGAGAAATTGTTATTAAACTTTGTACTTACAAATTTAATCTGATTTTTGATTTAAAAATATAGGACTTATAGTATTTCCAACTCAAATTTAGAATAAAGGTAAACAAAGTTTCCTGTCTTTTCAACGAAAAACTTGTTTCGAAAATAAGTTAAAGTTATTAGATATGACAACATAATGAAATAGGAGTTTTAGTAACTTAACTTATTTGCCACCACATATAATTTTTTTTTAAAATGTGTTTATGAATAAAAGACATGGAATTTGTTAAAGTTTTTTCTAAAACCAAGTTGGAAATACTAGAGAATTCGATATTTTTTTGTTATGAAAACAGCCACCACATCATGCACAGAATGCTAGCATTTATCTTTCAAACTCCTATTTAATTTGACAGTTAGGTCTACATAACATAGCCATTTTGTCACATACATACATTTAGTCACGCCTTTATCCTTAATGTGGTAGGCAGAGCGTAAATAACCTACACTAAGGTCATTCCGCCACGCCTGACAAAGTTTTGAGGGTTATTTAAGATAGATTTGTAGGTATATTATTGTAGTGACAGGTTGTCAGTTAATCGCCTAAATTGCAATATACTGAAACCCTCGGATCCCTTAGCTGGTTTTTACAGCATGCCCGGGAAGAAATGCAGCTGGCAGAATCTATGTTTTTCTCTCGCTCCCAGTCCAGCATGGAAGAAACATTCACAAACATTCGTACACATAGATGTGACAAAATGGCTATCGCGGCCTTATCGCGTCTGTATGCTACAAGGGCTGGCAGTGATTCAATTTGGGTGGAAGAATGGTCTTTTAGTACACTTACTGAGGGTGTTTAAATGTCATCTCATCAGAGGGCTGTATGTAGGCGAGAAATCCAATTTCGATCAATCACCGTTTCACATTCAATAACAGCTGTAAGCGCTGCGGTATTACGATTGTCTAAATTTGGACCTCACGCCTACACGTCTCTATAGAGTGTCACACTTGTTTGATCACAGCGAATGGCCTCTATCCTAAACAAAAGTAGTGTGTATTTAAAAGTAGACTCCCCCTGCGGCCCCTACACATATTAATAAATAAATTTAAAAAAGTTAACACTTAAAAGTGCCTGTTTGTGAAGAGTATCGTAAGAGACAAGACTAAAGAAATATAGCAGAAACTTTTTTTTCCTTCTATTTTTTATATATACTTTATTGCATAAACACAAAAGAAATATAATTTACAAATATAGTGTGCAAGGGCGAACTTATCTCTATGAAGAGATCTCTTCCAGCCAACCCAATGGAAATAAGAGAAAATGAATAATTTTGAGGGGACAAGAAAATGCAACATTAACAGAGACTAATTAAATAAAAATATTACTATCTTAAATAAACATACATATATACTAAACAATATATTGATACATACATATACTCATAAACTACATAAATACATACATCAAAATTTTTAAATAATTTTTAAATAATTGTTTAGTTTTTTTAATGTATTTTAAATATTTTTCATACTGTTGCTTAGGATACTCTTAACGATATATCAAGTTTGTATTTACACTCACCCTGTATCCACCCAAATTTTGTACCAAGCATCTGAATATGGCGTCGCGTCCTAATGGTACAGTTAGGTTTGTCAATGGCTCTGCAAATTCTGGTTGAAAGGCTTCACCTGTACAAAAAAAGCATTATTAAAAAAATAACGCAGGTTTACAGTTCAATTAATGAATAAAGTGGTTTCTGTTTACGACAAGATTTGCAATAAAGAATTTAATTGCAATAAAAACGTCTTTTGAATACTATTTCGGTTGAAAACAATACTTTAGTTTTAACATACACTAAAAACGAACATTCTCTACTGAAAACCGTAGACTTACCAACCAATTTTGAATCAAGTCCCAGCATGAATACAGCTAGTAGGTATATTGACCACCAAGGTTCCATTTTCGAATTATTAAAAAAATACTGGTACAAGTATCTGATGGTATTCTTTATTTGAAATGTTTGGTGAACTCTAACGCATTCGCCAATATCTGGAACAAAACGATTCAGGTTAAGCTTCTTCCAATTGGTTCTGAATCGGTTTACCTGACCACAGAACTGAGTAGAGAAACATTTTGAGTATACTTTGTTTCCATTGATTTAGGGTGAATAAGCGATGTGATGAATGGAATCTGAAAGGCTGAAGACCGAACCCAATGACATGTAATGTGATGGTACAGCAGTAAGCAGACATAGGATGATGACGGTTATGCGATGTTTTTTACATACATACATATAATCACGCCTTTATTCCTAATGGGTAGGTAACCTAAACAAAGGTCGTTTCGCTACGTCTGACAAACTTTTGAGGGTTATTTAAGATAGATTTATCCAACGTCTAAATTGCAATATACTGAAACCCCTATGAATGTTGGTTTAATTAAAGGGTGGTTCATCTTTAAATTCAAAGTCATTTATTATTCAATAATTTTTCAAAAATATCTAATTTACCTAAAAAACATGGATAAACTAAGTACGTATGTTATGTGTAAGGCGTCTGTGACGTCACAGTATATCGGAAAGCTATTCAGTGCCTTCGAAGCGTCTCGCGATTTCATCAGACAATAATGATTCAATATTACGACTCGAACCTAACGCCCTGCGATAGGGGTAAGGAACCTACTCGCGTCTGCATAGGTACAATTAGTTTAAGAGCTGTAAAATAGCTTCCGGTTCAGTTGGTAATTTTGAGTAGTAGGTTAAATATTTTGGAAAATATTAGAAATCACTCTTTAAAAAAAATATATAATTTTACATGAAAATATCAAACTATTTTTGTAATTTTTTGATTTGGTACCATTCTTCTTTTCTTTATGAAAGAGTGATGATGATGATTTATACAAAAAAAATATTAAGATTATTTTTAAAGACTGTCAATGAGCTAAGAAAAAATATCCAGCCCATCACTTAAAATAAAAAAGAACTTTACAATATCTCCGATACAAAAAAAAGATATTGCTCCGAATGTTTCTAAAGCGATAAGAGGAAGCATCGAGTGAGTGTGTGAGCGGATGCGATCGCGCACCGGTAACTACTTTTCCGCACAACTCGAGACGCGGCCGTAACAGCGCGATATTGCGCCACATAGCGACGAATAGCGTGGTAAAGAGGCTATATAGTGAGTACATGTACTGAAATAAAAATATCACGACTCAAAGCATAGGATTCTTCCTTGATTGACATGTTCATCTCCTTTTGCTACACAAGTCGAGGGCAAGACGCGGCCGTAACAGCGCGATATTGTGACATATAGCGACGAATAGCGTGGTAAAGAGCTGTTATAGGTACTGATATAAAAATATCACGACTCAAAGCATAGGATTTTTTGATGACTGACAAGTTCGTCGGCATTTGCTGCACAATTCGAGGGCAAGACGTAGCCGTAACAGCGCGACATTGCGACACATAGCGACGAATAGCGTGGTAAAGAGGCGTTATAGTGTGTATATATATATATATATATACTGATATAAAAATATCACGACTCAAAGCATAGGATTTTTTGATGACTGACAAGTTCGTCGGCATTTGCTGCACAATTCGAGGGCAAGACGTAGCGGTAACAGCGCGATATTGCGATACATAGCGACGAATAGCGTGGTAAAGAGGTGTTATAGTGGGTATATGTACTGAAATAAAAATATCACGAACCGAAGCATAGGATTTTTTTTTGACTGACAAGTTCATCTGCTTTTGCTGTACAAGTCGAGGGCAAGACGTGGCTGTAACAGCGCTATATTGTGACACATAGGTACGAATAGCGTGCTAAAAAATCGTTATAGTGGGTACTGAAATAAAATATTTCTTCCATGCTGGACTGGGACGGAGAGAAAAACATAGAATGTGCCAGCTACATTTCTTCCCGGGCATCAGTCTTCGGGTTTCAGTATATTGCAATTTAGGCGATGGGCTGACAACCTGTCACTACAGCAATATACCTACAAATTTATCTTAAATAACACTCAATACTTTGTCAGGCGTGGCGGAACGACTTTAGTGTGGGTCGTTTACGCTCTGCTTACCCCATTAAAGATACAGGCTTGACTATATGTATGTATGAAATAAAAATATCGCGACTCGAAGCATAAGATTTTTAATTGACTGACAAGTTCATCTGCTTTTGCTGCACAAGTCGAGGGCAAGATGGCCGTAACAGCGCGGTATTATGATATACCTATAGAGGGACGTTTAGTGTCTGTGCAGAAAGGGACGTTAGCGAGCATAAGTATTTAACTAAATCTGATGATGCTGATTGACGTCTATATACCGGGTGTAAGGGACAGCATCCCGCAAACTGATAGGGGTTACTCAGTCAACTACACTGAACAACTTTCACCACGAACTTCTTACAGGGAGTGAAAAAAAAGGCTTTATTCTTTTCCATACAAATTGACTGATCGTAAACATTTTGTATGGAAGTGCCAATTATATTTGTAACTTTCTGAAAAAAAAAACCTGGTGAAAGTTGTTAAGTGTCGTTGACTGAGCAACTCTATGAGTTTGCGGGACGCTGTCCCTTACACCCCGTAGGTAGGTACTATTCCGCAAAACTGCATGAAATTATGAAACATGGACATAACTAATGGCGCAAAGTGCAAATTTCTCATGCTTCTTCTACATTGTGATATAATTTAATTTAATTTTGTCAATAGATATAATTTTCTTTGTAATAGAGTCACTTGTGACTTTCTAAAAGTGTTCTTAGGAATCTATTTTTAAATAAATTATTTTACTTTGACTTTGGCATATGCTCTATCATTACAACATTTTGTAACACGTTTGCACTGTTTTCAATCACGATCGTAACTCTACGTAAGTGTTGCAGGAATAAGCAATCTTTCACTAGGGAATCCGAGAGGCGAGGCAGTAACAACGCAATACGGGCACACAGAACGATGCATGGTGACATCGATAGCTTCGTACCATCTTCGTACATAGAAATGTATGGTGACGTTTGTATGTAGTTTAGTATGTATAGTATATCACTGCAAGGAATTAAAAATACCTGGCATAGAGAAAAATAGAGACAGAATAAGAGAGGGACTTATTCATTTTCTTTAAACCTTTCTCTATGGTACTTCTATTATACCTTACGAAGCAGACAGAGCGTAAAACGCCTGGTAAAAGGCGCTTTCGCCACGTCTGACAAAAATTGAGGGCAAATTTAGATTGTTATTATGTGTATTGCTGTAGAGACAGGTCGTCAGCCCATCGCCTTAATTACAATACACTGTGATCGTACTGCCTCCGTGGTCTAGTGGCTAGTGCCATGGACTCCTGATCCGGAGGTTCTGGGTTCGAATCCCAGTGGGGAAACACAAAGTTGATATTTGAGAAGTTATCACTTTGTAAATTTTTCCCCAGTTTGGTTAGGACATTGCAGGCTGAATCACCTGATTGTCCGAAAAAGAAAAAGATTTCGTGCTTCGGAGGGCACGTTAAGCCGTCGGTCCCGGTCGCTGTCTTTGATAGTGGTCGTTACTTAAACCATGTCAGAGGCCTGATATTTGTGCTACTAGGCGGTTTAAAAACTCTGACACCAGGGTTCATCGGGTCGATAGACTCGATACCCACTCGACAGAAGAAGACTGTGATCGTCGAATCCCTTTTGCTGACTTCTACAACATGCCCAGGAGGAAGGGCAGCTGGAACATCCTATGTTTTTCTATCCCTCCCAGTCCAGCATACCTCTATGACAGGTATTTTTAATTCCTGGCAGGGGTATAAAAGGCAAAAGAATACGATCAAAAATTATTTCGACAGCCAGATAAAACATTTTGTGCAAATATGCAATGCATAATACAATTTTACAATCAGCGAAGTATAGAATCATAATGATCTGTTATTATAATTTAAAACAGTCACAATAGCACGACACCTACGTAGGTGCTATATTTAGATACATACATACATATAATCACGCCTTTGTCCCTAATGGGGTAGGCAGAGGTAAACGACCTAAACAAAGGTCGTTCCGCCACGTCTGACAAAGTTTTGAGGGTTATTCAAGATGGATTTGTAAGTATATCGCTGTAGTGACAGGTTGTCAGCCCATCGCCTAAACTGCAATATACTGAAACCCTCAGATCCCTTAGCTGGTTCTTACAGCATGCCCGGGAGGAAATGCAGCTGGCACATTCTATGTTTTTCTCTCGCTCCCAGTCCAGCTTGGAAGTAAGTAGTATATTTAGATACCTATAGTAAAGGTAGTATCAAATTAATTTGTATATCTGAGGGTCGTGACCTATACGCGAATATCAACCCATTTTCACGTCACTGAATAAAATTGACAGTTGGACAGGGAAATAATCCGCGGATCAAAATCTGTTCCTACCTGTATTTACAACCTTAAATATATGTTTACAAGAGTTATTTCACACTGTCCGATTCAATACCGTTTCCGAAGCTTCCGATATAGGTACGTACGACATGCGAGGAAAATAATAGAAAATATTGGTAAACATTGAATTGTTTCCGATATCGCAAGCCGGACGTTGACTTTATTTCTAGTTACCTAGGTGCAGGTAGAGATTTTCCCAGCTTTTTTGTTGAGTAGGAACTCTTACACAGTTGTCTTACAATAGCCAATAATAATACCTACCTATAATCCGCAAACTTCGACTATGAATGCACAATTACCTTTCATAGTCGAAGTTGAAGAGTACCCATGACAACATCCTTTCCCAAAAGTTCTGCCAAGAAGTAATTATACCTCTATTTTATTTTGTATAATAAGCAAGGATTTTGTAAATAAGACCAAGTATTGTTAAAATCACCATGCTATATGCCAAAAAATACATATTACTTCTGTAATCTCTTGGAGCGTTTTAGACCATTATCTTTGTAGTTCAAATAAATACTTAGATAAATGTAGGATTTTATTAGAAATTATGGTTTAACAACACATTATTAGCTATATGGTCCGCCTATAGACTAGATTTGTCTTGTTTTCAAAACTGGAACAATTTAGTTTTCCAGTGATTTTGCTAGCTTAGCCTACTTATGTAAGCTTTCAAGAGCAATAATCACGGACAGCTAAAATTATAAAATCCGGTTTTCTATCGTCTTCTTCTTCTATTATTCATGACAAATTTGATTGCAGAAGCAGACAACTTAACATTCTAACAGACTTAACTTCCTCTAATATATATCTACCAATTTTCATTGCTGATAACTTAACTGAACGCAGTCGGGCGTAGGTTTAGGCCGAGTTTGGTATGAAATTTCCGACAGTACTGTACTGTAACTAAGTTTCAGCCACGTTTCAGCCAAGTTGGACGGGACAGGTTTAGCCAAGACAACGGACATCGATGCAGTGGAAAATGTTCTCAACAGTGTTAAGGTATGAACTAATGTACCCAGTACCAAAATCGTCGTAATGCTGGCCTGGAAGCGAGAGAAAAACATAGAATGTGCCTACTGCATTTCCTCCCTGGCATGCTGTAAAAACCGGCTAAGGGATCCGAAGATTTCAGTGTATTGTAACTTAGGCGATGGGCTGACACCTGTCACTGCAGCAATATACCTACAAATCTAACTTAAATAACCCTCAAAACTTTGTCAGATGTTCCTGAACCTTTGTTTAGGTCGTTTACGCTCTGCCTACCCCATTAGGGGCAAAGGCGTGATTATATGTATGTGTGTATGTACTTAGTAGTTATGTAGTATGCAAGTATGCATGGATATCGGTATGACCTTGTTGGTGCAGTCAAAGTTGAATGTGGATCTAAAAGAAAAACGTAAGACAAAGACAGGATGCGGACAGTTTCTCATTTGTCATACAAAATGTCCTCACAAATATAGTTCCGCCCGACACGTAAAGAAGAAAAATACAAAATGACCTGTATAAGAATCATGTTTCAGGAATGCAAGTTATTATGATCTGAAGTTGAAGATCGCTTGTTTAATAGAAATGAATAATGCACGGCTACTTGCAGAAAGTTTTCCTACAACAAGAATTGAATCAAGTAGGTACAATGTATTTAAGGGTAATGGGTAATGTTTCTCAGTTACTATAGAAATACATCTATTGTCTTGAACTCTAAACTTTGGCCTCGAAATCTTCAAAATTTTATTGACCTTGAAACTTTCAAGTAGACCGAACCAGGACATCACGAACAAAATAAATAATATGACTATCAGTTAAAAATAAAGAAAGCTCCTGAGGACCTCGCAGCTTAGTTGGCAGTGTACCTGCTACGCAAAGGGTCCCGGGTTCGATTCCCGGCCGGGGCAGACATTTGAATGTTGAGTCAAAATGTCTGTTTCTGGGTATGGGTGTTCTTTATTGTTGTTTCTGTGCATGTCCATGGCACCCCGATACAGGGAATCTTAGTAGGGGCTGTGGGTCTGTGATTTTTTTATAAAGATAAAAATAAAATTTTCAATCAAAACTTTGCACAAAGCGACGGACATTCCTCTCTAAAATTTTGTGTATTTATTGCTTTTAAATTTACTCTTCTTTGTAGACTACTTGCGACCCGCCCCGGTTTTGCACAGAAATTATCAGTGTTTCTCTACTATATTATGCATGTAATATACATATAAACCTTCTTCTTGAATCTCTATCCATTAAACGAAACCGCATCAAAATCAGTTACATAGTTTCAAAGATTTATGCATAAATAGGGATATAACGACAGAGAAAGCGACTTTGTTTTATACTATGTAGTGATGCTGGCTAGGCTGCATGATGGCTGCATGTTGAAAGTTACCTTGCCTGCGGCTTGGATTTCAAACTGTGCTCGTTCAGTATTTTTTCGGCATCGACAGCTATAACATTTGCAAATAAAGCGTTTATTTCAATACCGTTAAAGCTTGCAGTGCAAACTTGCCATAATAATATTGAACCAAGTTATTTGAGACCTAGCGTAAAACTTTATTATAATATGATATAACTATACTTTCTTCCATGCTGGCCTGGGAGCAAGAGAAAAACACTGTGCCAGCTGCATTTCCTCCCGCGCATGCTGTAAAAACCAGCTAAGGGATCAGAGGGTTTCAGTATATTGTAATTTAGGCGATGGGCTGACAACCTGTCACTACAGCAATATACTTACAATTCTATCTTAAATAACCCTCAAAACTTTGTCAGACGAGGCGGAACGACCTTTGTTTGGATCGTTTGCGCTCTGCCTACCCCATTAGGGATAAAGGCGTGATTAAATGTATGTATGTATGTATGTATAACTATACAGGGATATAACGAACGACCAACAAAATAACTCTAATTGGCACCACAAATCCTGATGATGGGATATTTATATTTTTTTGTAAAATAACCCATATGTTGCTCCAGGTCAAGCTGTATATATTTTTAATTTAACTCAGGCGACCTTATGGTTCACACATTAAACTTAAAATAATAAACAAAATATCAGCGCCATCGAACCACAAACAAAACTTTGTATATTCTTTGCGCACTAGATAACTACAACACAAAATCTCAAATAGGACACAAAAACGCCTAAACTCAAACAAAAAAAAAACAAACTAGGTGCTACCCATTTCACAAAAAATTTGTACTGTACGGGACTGAACCAAAAACCTTTCGCACAGCAGGCACAGTCAGCATTTCCCAGAATTTTATCATTCTTATTCGCCCTGTTTATACTGTGGTGGTATAGCTGTTGTTTTATTTCACGCGACTGCCGTTTTGCTATACTTGTGTATGTAAATGTACACGCACATTGTCTTAGTGTGCGTGAGTCCGGCATAGTAAACCTACACAAGGGTCCGTACGCGCAACCACAAGTATGGCCGAGCGGCAGTCAGGACACAAAATAACTATACTATTTTAGCACTAAACGCTAAACAAGTGTCATTCATAATGAAAACTGATCGGTTTACTTGTTTGTATTGAAATAAGGGTTAGCGCTTGACGTTTCTATCCTATACGAGGATCTTCATCAGTAGAGAAGAAAGTCACTCTCCACCGCCCGCCAAGTGCAACCTTCGACTTCAGTCGATCCTCGTATAGGGTTGAAACGGCGAGGGCTAACCAACACACAATACAAACATTTTTCATTATGAACTATACCATTGGTATCCACTAACATGCAAGGCTTCTGTTTATGGTAAACGCTCCCATCTTTCTTATCGTATGAGTTATGACCAGTATGGTGAGGAATGCATCTCGTTAATTACCAGATGATGTATGAACAACGGAAGTAAATGTTTGTTCGACAATTAGGTACAGAACCGAAAGTGGAGCTTGAACGATACAAAAATTTCTTAATGGAAAACGAAAGCATACTTTCATGCTATACCGGCAGCAAAAAAAGGACGTTCCACTATATCTTCCCAATGTTTTAAGGCACATGGCAAACTGGAAGAGTAGAGGCGGCGTCGAGGCGGTTTCTGACAGATTTTTTGTGGAAATTCACAACTCCGCGGCAATTGCAGATTTGAAGCTGCGCTGCGCTGACGTTTTCTTAAGAATTTCTAGGCCGCTACGATGTAATTTCTAGTATTCTATCCACATGGTAAGAAGAAGTTATATTCTTTATTGCTTTAAAACATATGTATCCGTTCAAATTGAAAATTAAGACAACAGGCGAGCTTATCTCTATAAGAGATCTCTTCCAGCCAACCTAATGGGTATAAAAGATGGGAAATTCATGGGAACAGATGAGTACCGTTAGAAGAAGAAGAAAGAAAATCTGTTCACTGCCGCGGCGACGACGCGGCATAGTCTCTACCAATATGCCATGCGCCGTAGTGTACTAAGACTCGTATTTATAAAGCGATCTCAAGATTGAGAGCAGTATTAAGTATGGATTTGACATGTAGTGAAATTTCATTTCTGATACGAACTCAAACTCGCTATCAAACTCAAGTGCTGACTTTAAATACGGGCCTAAATATTTGGAAACAGCCACAGTAGCCCACCATTGGTGGGCATAGATTTTTCTTTATTACCAAACTTAGCAGCCAGGTTGGTGATTGCAGTACAAGAATTGATAATATTTTACAAATAATGTGGCTATGAACATTGTTAAACATTTAGTATATTACTAAAAGCAAAAATTCTACCGTATAAAAGTAAACATTCCGAACTATTTTCATTTACAACAACAATGTAAGGATTTTTAATTCTAATAAATTTTATTTGTGGAATATTTTCCGCAATGAATTTTATTTCATATTTGACATGAAATATAAGTTACAGGGGGTACAAAATGACAAGGGGTTAAAGCCCATTTGCAGAAATCAGGCTACAAGGACAACCTAAAAACGAACACCCAAAAATTTTGACTTAAAAAAAATATGGAATGCACTTTATCGTAACATAGTCTGCAAATAATAAGTTAGTTTGTGTATTTAGTATAATATTCCAAGACTTGAGTTAATTCAGAACCAGTATCTGGAATTGTAACTCCTTATCTACGTTTCCTTTATATCGTTAACAAGCCTAACAAACTTAGTTGGGAACCCTAGTTTGGGAGAGTAACTGTATTTTTGCCGAGAGTGCTTGCAAGAAGAAGAAATTTTTAAAACCCCTAGGGCGTTGGATTCTATTGTACTCCTTACGGACTTATATAGGACGAACTGGGACACTGGTTTTCTTATTTGTAAAAATATTTCGAGTATAATACTAGCTATTCTACAGACAACAATAAAATTAATAGCACAGTACATGCAGCAGTTGTACACAGTTAATTCTATGTATAGGTAGGTACCTATACATACTTAAGAAGTAATGTAATTATAGTAATTTAAAGTAAGTAATCAATTAAATGAAAATTTAAACACAGCTTTGAAAGGAAATTCCAATAAATTATTGTAAAATAAAATATTTGTGGACGCGTGGTTGAACAAAGGAAAATTTATTAACATTAAATTGAGACTATGATGAAGTTGATGCTCACAGTGAGAAAAAATGTTTTTTTAAATTGAAATTGAAGAATTGAGAATACAAATAAGCAAAAAATATGAATTAAAATTGATTATGACAATAAAAACAAATTCTAATTAAGTAGGTAGCGTGTAATACAAAATGACTTACCCTATACTCAGCTAATTATTCAAGTTCTAACTTCTATATTTTTTATTCCTCAAATCCTTTTGACTTCCAAGCGGGGTTATTCTCCAAAGTTTTGTGGCGCGTACTAAGTTTTGGCGTCGGTCGCGCGCGGTCGGATCGGACGTCGGAACGTCGAGGCTGAACCCCACACACTGAGCCGATTCAACATTCAGTCCTGCACCCCGTCGTTATTCTTACGCAGATGTCCGTATCACGGCTGATATGAAGCACGAAATTTGGCTGAAGACTGGATGGTGCCTACGTTTTTGTAAAGGCTGTCGTAGAATAGCGCTGCGCTGAATAGTGTAGGTTTTTAAAAAAAGGGCTCCTTTCTTTTTATGGTCCGGCATAAATTTATTTTTTAAAGTGTAAGAATAAGTACTTGCGATTATTCAAATTGAATATGAATTGCAGCAGATACAGTCGCCTATATTTTGTCTGACAAGTAAGATGCTTCCGTATCCCGGAAGGCACGTCAAATGGTCAATTGCTGTTAGATAGATAGATAGATATATTCTTTATTGCACATAAAACAAAAACAACAGGAATTAGAACAAATTAAATAAAAATTAAAGTACAATGAAGGCGGCCTTATTGCTATGGTAGCAATTTCTACCAGGCAACCTTGGGTAGAGGAAATGTTCTATCTTGTCATAGGTTTTTATCGGTAGGTGACTGTGAAAATGCACTGGCGGCTCCCTGAATCTTCTCTCTCCTGACATAAACGCAGACCAATGGGTAAAGAGCTTAGACATTAATATGTAGTAATGCTTTTATTAAAAATTTAATTTTTCGTAATTATAGTAAGCCAGCAGTGGGACAGTTTAGGCTAATATAATAATAATAATAGTAAGCAACACTGTACAATATGTCATATGATAATAAAAAACGTAGGTGAGATAAAAAAAAAAACATTTCAGTTTACCAGTTTGATTCTATTGAAAACCTGATCAGCTACACGACAAAAAAGAAGACAAATAATTTATCTAAGCAAATATAAAAACCAACTACACATTTCTCGGAATAAAATGTACAACTTCTGGTTCAAGAGTCAAAATCTTACAACCGCCAGTTAAAACTAAAGTCAGCCAAAATATGCTCTGACTTTTACAACCGGCAACTTTTACTGCATAATAATGAAATAAAATCCAATTTCGCTGACAGTGGACCTACTTATGAAGCAACTAACTTAAGAAATGGAGATGGAATAATTAGTCGGTTTCCGCTAATTTCCGAAGTTATTAATTGAGGCGTTAGGAAGGCACGTCATCTGGTCAAAGATATTTGAGCTTTTGAGATATTTGAGCTCTATGTGAGCCGCTAAATGACTTCCTTCCATTGTATTACAACAAAAGCTCATTAGCGGAACTTTATGCCGTTCACTTTCAACTGTGGGCTAGTATTTACCTTCCTACTTTTCTTCACCTGAGATAAATTACAACTTTAAAGAATGCTTCCATATTAGACTGGGAGCGAGAACATACAATGTGCCAGCTGCATTTCTTCCCGGGCATGCTGTAAAAACCAGCTAAGAGATCTGAAGATTTCTGTGTATTGCAATTTAAGCGGTGGGCTGACAACCTGTCACTACAGCAGTATACATACAAATCTATCTTATATAACCCTCAAAACTTTGTTAGACATGGCGGAACGATATTTATTTAGGTTGTTTACGCTCTGCCTACCCCATCAGGGATAAAGGCGTGATTATATGTATGTATGTAAAATAATGCTTTCCTTATAGTTTATGCGTTATGGTCAGAGTGCTTGTGTAAAGCTTATTTAATATAATAATCTGAGGTTGCTCAAACCTGTACCCGATTTTAAAATATCATCATCGCGCCAGTCTAGTAAAAAAAGATTAATTAGAAACTGACTATCATATCACTCAGATGACGATGTCGAGGCAAATGCTAGTAAATAAGATTAATAAATGTATGTGTGGGGAGTGGAAGAAAGCTGGTTGCTAGAAAAAATGGGTATTGGTGCAAATTACTGTTATATTTAAGACGTGATAAAGAAGAGAATTCCAATGAAGAGTAAAAATAGAATCAGAAATGAATAACAAAGCACAAAGAATTTTTACTTTTAAAACGAATACAGTAACAAGTTTCACATAAAATAGTCACGAAAACAATTTAGCGGACTGTTTTGAAAGTGGCTCGCACCTCGAATATTGTCACATCTAAAACGGTATCAACAGTTTCTGTACATGATGGATGACATGGAAATGGTCATATCTTTTTACAACGAAGTTACGGATCAGGAACAACAACTTCTTCCTCATCATAATTCTCATCATAATCCCCTTCATCATCATCTACAACACTGAACTCATCATACGTGGAGTCTGTAGCAGGCATGACAGCAGTAGGGTTTGGTCCTTCACGACTGAAGTCTTCCGTCAACGTAACCAGATCACTCGTAGATGTAGTTGGTACCAAATTTCGTTCAGATTTCTTTGGACCAATATTGACGTAATTTTTGAGTTTAGGCACATTATCCTGTGTAAAGTATCTGAACCCAGCAAAGCTGTTGATTGGATTTGAAACGTTCAGAAATAGTATAGAAATAGGCGTTACGCAGTTCTTGCTTTTGGTCGATATGGTATCAGATTCCATGTTCAAACGACGCACATTTTTAATATTAAGTTTTCCTATGAAATTGTTCACAAGGTTACTTCTGCATGTTAATAACAGCGTCATTTTGGATGCAATACTGTTAATGGAATCTAGAATATTTTACAAACAATGCCAAAAGTTTTAAAATAAATGATGCATCAAAGAGTAACTTGATGCATGTCAGATTGAGATGTCAATTTTTCTTTGAACCACCGAGATTTTTTTATATATTATTTATGGTTCACTCAAAATGAGGGTAAAAATTAAAGTTTTGAATAATTTCCCAAAATGCTTTAGGTATTTAATATTCCTATTAAACATTCTCCTTCTATTATTTAAGAACTTAACATAGAAATCCTTTAAGCAAACACCACGCTCATGTAGCTAAAGTACGTACTTTAAAATTCCAATAATAAAATTAATTATGACAAGAGCTCAGAAATTACAGGGTGTATAAAATTATGAAGAAATAAAACGTAGGCTGGAGTAACAAGACAAGACGAACAGGGCTTTACTCTTTCGCGGGAGTTTGTGAGAAAGTTTCGACATGTGTCTTGCCTGGCCAGGGGTACACACGCCTGTTGCGGATTTGGGTCGCTTTTAAAAAACTTCACTTTTTAATTCAGTGCCACAAATTTTGCATCACATGTACAAGTAATATTAAAATGCTTTGTAATAAATAAACACAATAACTAAATGTACTGATTAAATACCTACAGCTGAGAATCAACGAGTAACAAAAATGGGCGTCTCTCTTTATTCACCCCATAAGAAATTTTATTTATTATTTTGGTTAATTTGAATGTTTTTTTTTTAAATAATAAAATACTAGTAGTAGGTAGTAGTTAGGAAGTAGGTAGTAGTAAAACAAAACCCGGCAAGTTTATCTACTACGGACCGCAGTTTATACACCCCTGCATTATACTACGGTTAACTCTTCACTGTTTGTCCCGGATTTGAAAGGAGAACATTGGTTTAAACTTGGTGTGTGCTTTTTAATTTGCTAATTGGTTTCGTACAATTTGTAAAATTAGTTAAAATTAGTCTACATTAATTTGAAGAATTTCTAATGGTCCAAAATTGTTTTAATATTATATTGCTGCGGGGGGCATATAGCCATTTTTTATACTTGTAAATTTTCGTCTTTCTTGATTTGAGTTACATTTAGAAACGATCGATAGATCTGCCTGCAGCTTCCAAAAGATTGATTGAATTCTCAGGCTCGTATTTGTAAAGCTATCTCAAGATTGAGAACAATATTAAGTATGGATTTGAGAAGCCATTTTGTACTGAAATGGCATTTCTGATACCAACTCTAAACTGGCTGTCAATTTCAAGTGCGGATTATAAATACGGGCCTCAGTTTATATAAAGCTAGTTTTTTATACGTTTAGACTTTAATTGTTAATGATGTTAAATTACAATTCCAACAAAAATATTGAAACCAATTTTCCCGGTTCGCAGAGCATCCAGCGGAAGTGACATGGTGTGACGTCATGGGCGCGTTCGGCGCGCAGGCGCAGCGCGGCCGGAAGCCGGAAGCTGCGGTGTTGCGGCTCACAATCTGGAGTTGGATGGCGGGAAACAGTGAATCAAGTGGGAAACAGTGCAGCCTCCGAATTCGGACTGTATTTGTCGCGGTTCGATGAAAAATTGGATGAATATTGAAAAGTTAAACATTGCGAAAGCCGCTTTTCTAGCTACGGTATGCCTTTATTACAATATAACATTAGGTTATTATTAAACTGAGTATACTTTCATGGATTTGTTCCGTTTTCTCGAGGTAAACATATCTATTAGTCTCAAACTATATAAACTTAAATGAGACATGCTAAATATTTTTTTATAACAGGCACTAACTTTTGGTACATAACTCCACAACCTACGCACTCAACCTGATAAAGGGACTCTGAATGTCTTAAAACATCGTGAAGTGTGTAGTTTGAGACTAATAGACATTTTTACCTCAAGAAAACGGAACTATCTTATGAAAGTATACTCAGTTATGAAATCACTCTATCATGTTTATTTTTACTTTTTTATAAAGCACGATCTTACTAAAATTTTGCTCGACAGATAGACAACCTAATAGATAAAATTTAATAACGGGCACTCTCTTTTGAATATAAGTCGCGTACATCACGACATGTTTCGGGGCATTCGGAGTCCCTTCATCAGGTTAAGTGCGTAGGTTGCGGGTACACAACCCCACAACCCACAATTTGATCTATTACATATAATCACACCTTTATCCCTAATGGGGTAGGAAGAGCGTAAATGACCCAAACAAAGGACGTTCCGCCACGTCTGACAAAATTTTGAGGGTTATTAAAGATAGATTTGTAAGTATATTGCTGTAGTGACAGGTTGTCAGCCCATCGCCTAAATTACAATATACCGAAACCCTCGGATCCCTTAGCTGGTTTTTACAGCATGCCCGGGAGGAAATGCAGCTGGCACATTCTATATTTTTCTCTCGCTCCCAGGCCAGCATGGAAGAATTGATCTATTAGACTGTCAAATTTGATTATGATCTTGCTTTAAAAAAAATCAAAGTAAATAACATAATAGAGTTACTTCATAATAAGTACCTATATTAGAAAAGATCCTAACATGATAATGAAATGGCAAATAAACATTAAAATATTACCCGGACAATCGTCATATTCTCCGAAATCACATTCTCACTGCAGCATTTTCTCGACTCTTTGTTTTATGTATGTTACTGTAAAAGATAAATGGTATGTTTTCATTTAGTATGGAGGGCAGCACCTAATTCCGGGAAGAGTTAATTGTGCGTGCATGTATAAGTTATCCCCATCCGGTCTAGACTAAGAATTTATGACGGGGATAAGGATGGTAATTTATTTTTGAGTATTGGCAATGGCAAAATTGGCTTCATTTATTTTTAAATGTCCTTTTTAATCTGCTCTGCTCTTGGTTGCATACCGAGACTGATAATATTTGTGTGTATCAGCCAGAGAAGGATTTGAAAGTTTCGTTGCATTTGTTGCTCAAAATTAGATATAAAAAATATTTTCTGATAAGTCTCTTTAGAAACCAAGCTTTCATCAAATATTTTGCGGAAGTGCTATAAGTGCACTTAATAAATAATAAATGCTCCAAGTAATAAATGCTCTAAACAGTTTTAAGTTGTAAACAAACAACACCGAAATTATTTATTGAATAAAATGTGTTGTTGCTAATATGTTCCTTTCCGGCCGCAAGAGGCGCCACCACAAGCTTGCCACCGAAATGGGGGTCTGCGCATTTTAAAAATATTAATATTTCAAGCCGCTTTGCAAACTACTCGTAGCTGGGTTATTCACAGGCGTGAAAATGTGAGATAAGCCTACGTAAGCTTTATATTTTTGGTTCTAGCTGTAACATTAAATAAATTAAAATAAAACTTCGCTAATAACACAACACCGCTGCCTGTTGTAATATTATTGTGGTACCTACAATGATAATTTTAGTACATGAAAACAACAAATGAAAATAAATATTGTATATTCATTAAAAGCATAGAATATAATAAAAATAGTACATTATTGCAAAGGCAGCGAAATAGGCAATTGCAGGTCGAGTATAAGTTTGAAGGCCGAGCCGCAGGCGAGGACTTCAATGATACGAGACAGGCAATTGCCATTTCGGCCGAGGCATAATATATAGTGCTTTTCTTACAAAAATGCAAGGAAATAAAAAAGGGCCTTTTACATACTAAATTTAATTAATATTAAAAGTTACATTACTCATGTTAGGACAATTATTGAACGAAATGTTATTGTTTTTCATATACTTTTATATATTTTTCTTTTGATTTCGCTGGAAGCAGGTTTTCCATCGCTAATTTAGCTTCTGATCTTAAATCTGGTGGAGTGCAGTCAATGTCCATTTCATTTTCACTTTCAGAATCATCGGAACTCATTTTAATTTATGTTTATTAACAAAATAATTAACAACGAACTCCGCTTTACCGCCAATTTATTTTTTTATTTTACAGTTTGGTCCGAAAGGTAAACGCATCTGTGGCTATACAGCCACGAGAACGCAATGTGTACGATGGATTGAAGAGTTCTAAATTCAAACAGCACGCCGTTTCATACAACATTGCAGGCGCGCTCACCGTTCCAAATTCAAAAAACGCGCCGGGAAATGATTTTGATTTTTCAGTCTTCGTAAATATGATACTTCGCGTGTTCTTTATTCAAAAATAAATACAATATTTTCGCGCATGTTTAAGAAAATAGTACATTATTGCAAAGGCAGCGAAATAGGCAATTGCAGGTCGAGTATAAGTTTGAAGGCCGAGCCGCAGGCGAGGACTTAAATGATACGAGACAGGCAATTGCCATTTCGGCCGAGGCATATATAGTGCTTTTCTTAAAAAAATGCAAGGAAATAAAAAAGGGCTTTTTACATAATAAATTTAATTAATATTAAAAATAATTAACAACGAACTCCGCTTTACCGCCAATTTATTTTTTTATTTTACAGTTTTTTCTTCCATGCTGGCCTGGGAGCGAGAGAAAAACATAGAATGCGCCAGCTGCATTTCTTCCCGGGTATGCTGTAAAAATCAGCTAAGGGATTCAAGGGTTTCTGTATATTGCAATTTAGGCGATGGGCTGACAACCTGTCACTACAGCAATATACCTACAAATCTATCTTGAATAGCCCTCAAAACTTTGTCAGACGTGGCGGAACGATCTTTGTTTGGGTCGTTTACGCTCTGCCTACCCCATTAGGGATAAAGGCGTGACTATATGTATGTATGTATGTATTTTACAGTTTGGTCCGAAACACGAGAACGCAATGTGTACGATAGATGAAAGAGTTCTAAATTCAAACAGCACGCCGTTTCATACAACATTGCAGGCGCGCTCTTCGTTCCAAATTCAAAAAACGCGCCGGGAAGTGATTTTGATTTTTCAGTCTACGTAAATATGATACTTCGCGTGTTCTTTATTCGAAAATAAAGACAATATTTTCGCGCATGTTTAAGAAAAAAATATAATTTTCATATCAGTTCAAGAAATTATAAGAACTTATTTTTTTTGGATTCTACAAACGATAGTTGCACAAAACATTTTAATTTGAATTTAATGATAAATATTAATAATAGTTTAGGTTGTGGTAATATTTTCTATTGATACGAAATTTATTCAGGGTGTCCCGCAAACTGAGGGGTTTCCGCTTAGTCAATGACACTGAATAACTGTCACCAAAAAAATATTTAAGGAAGTGAAAATAAAAATTGGATTTTCCATACATAATGTCAACCTCAATCAGACAATTTGTATGGGAAAACTATATATTTTTTTCACTTCCTGAAAGAATTTCATGGTGAAAGTTATTGAGTGTCGTTGACTGAGCGGCAACCCCTATCAATTTGCGGGGCGTTGTCCCTTACACCCGGTATTTCATGTAGGTACCTATGTACCACGAAAATTTTCTGGAAACAAGAATATTTTAGCACTAAGCCTATTTGGAATGAAACATAATTTTACCATTGTATTTCTAAAGGTCTGGTGAATTATTATCCTCAAAAGAGAGAAAAGTAAGAGAGCGTTATCACGAGACTGTATATTATTTCATACATTCATGCGATTTGGGTCTACTCATAATTTTAGAATTAATACGTTTTATTTATTTATTTATTTAACAGTTTATTGTACACAGAAACATACAAAGAACAATTACATAGGAATCAAGACACAACAGGTACTGCTTATTTACAACCTTAAAAACAGAAATAATTCGGAAAACTCTGAAACCTTTGAGTTATTTTATTTTGAATCAGATTCTTTATTTTTTGATTACTGTTATTCGATTATGAAATGTTAACGCACACTTTTTACCCATTACCATTTTTTTTAAACTCAATTTCATTCTTAAAAAATCTAACGTTCTCCATTTAAATAGTTTTTCGTTGGCCTTTAGGAAAGCATGTGGTAACATTATGTTAAGAGCTCTAACCCTGCTTTAAATATCTGTGCATCACGCAACCGCCTTCATGAAAATAAAACTCTATTATCTTAGCTTCTTCGGTAAATAAAAGTAAATAGCAAAACATTAATCTTTAAAAAAAGCACAGTTACTTATTGCCGGTGACTTTGTTTATGAAGTTAGAGGTTCTTTTATGTTTTAAAAGTAAGGGATGTAGACACCCCTGTGTAGACTTAATTATTATTCAAATATTCTATGTCTCATTTTATGTCTCTATCAACTAATAACAAAGCTGTTCACATTGCAGTTTAAGTATTCTAAAGTTAAAACTATAATTTCAGATCAAGGTATAAAGAAGACGGAGCACTTTGAACTAATAAAATTAAACTAGGAAATTATGGACTACTGAAGGTGAACACAGCTTCACTACATAGAATAAAACAAAGTCGCTTGCCGCGTCTGTCTGTCCCTGTGTATGCCTAGATCTTTAACACTACCCAACGGATTTTGATGCGTTTTTTTTATAGATAGAGTGATTGAAAGAGAAGTTTTATATGTATAATTCATGCATTATATAGTAGAAAAAAAATAATGATTTCCGTTCGAAGCCTGTGTATTTATATTTACAAGACAAGAAGAAGGCCGGAATTGTACGAAAGTGGTCAGGCACTGAGCAGTTCTTTTACTAAAGAGACAATTTCTTTAAAAGCCCTTAATATCTTTTTAAGAGTTCTTATCGCAAAAGGGGTACTAAACAAGCTTCGTCGCGAACATTATTTAGTAAAAAAGGAAGCCACAGGAAGTTTACTTGTTTCGAAAAGGCGGGTCGCTGTGGCATCAGATAACGCTGCAGATTTGCGGCCACTCCATTAACAAATTACCTCTTTACCGTTACTAACTGTGTAGAGTTTGCTTGCCTAGTTTTCAGATTAAGGACAAAAGTAGATGGGGCGATGCAAATAAACAACGTGAATCAAATATTCTTGACTTCTATCAAAGTCAGCGACCGGGACCGACGGTTTATCGTGCCCTTCGAAGCATGGAATCTTTTTTCTTGCAGAAAATCAGGTGATTCGGCCTGAATTGTCCTAACCAAACTGGGGAAAATGTCATAAAATGATAAATTGACAAATATCAACTTTGTGTTTTTCCCAGCTAAAGGATCCTAGGGTTTCTGTATATTGTAATTTAGGCAATAGGCTGACAACCTGTAATTACAGCAATATACCTACAAATCTGTCTTAAATATCTCTCAAAATGTTAGCGGAACGTCTTTTGTTTAGGTAGTTTATACTCTGCCTACCCCATCAGGGATAAAGGCGTGATTATATGCAATTGTGTAAAGTTTGCTTAGGTCTCAGTTTAAGAAATAAAACGAAACGGAACGAAAGTAAACAGAGTGATGCAAATATACATTTCTAATTTTGAAAATATTAGAAATATCAAATAAAAAATTCAATCACTGTCGGGATTTGAACCTTCGTCTTTGGAAAACCGACCTAACACTCTAAACCGCTAAGCTACAGCAGCCATGTCCCGATCGATGATTTAAAATTAAAGTGCATTGTGAGTGCAAAAATCTACAAGACAATTTCGAATTTTAACGTTTCGTTGCTGAAAATCATACGTATACGTTAACACACATCTCTAAAACACAAAATACTGAGAAGGAGACTAGTTTACTGCTTGAGCACCTAAACAACAATTTTATTTGACTGTCCATATTTTTAATGATGTGTTTGTATGAAAATATGAGTAACTGTAACTGAGCATTACCTAAACTCAAAGTCACGATACAAATAATCACGCCACCTGACTTAGGGGGTTGGCAGGAAATTGAACACTGGTCGTTTTTTACTGATCTTATTGGGACTTTTTATTTGACAGATATATGATTGATGATTAATGATGTGTTTGTATGAAAATATGAGTTACTGTAATGTAAGTAAATACACGCTGTATTTATCTTCAAACTCTGAAAAGATAAATAATTGTCCCTTTAGATTTAGACTAAAGGAACCTTGTAAAATTTTGGTACTAACTTCATTCTTTAATCAAATTAGGATTTAAATTTACTTTTGGGATTAATAATGCAAAAGTTTTCTTAGAAATCATATCGTATGAGAATTAGGTAGGCACTTAAATTGAGATAACTTCACTTTGATTAAAATTCCAGAAGCTATCACGAAAGTAAAAAAATATGAGTCTTGAGTCAATGAAAATAATAACCGAGTGTTTTTGTGTCTAATTGGTTTTTATTATGTATTTTCCAAATTTTATTGCTTATGTTTGCAAAAATTATTTGGTAATGCTTTTAGTCTAATTATAATTGGCAATGTTATTACTAAATATTTTCAATATTCAGCAAAGAACAATATTTTATATAGTCATTCATGCCTAGTCCTATTTATTATTAAAGAAATAAGAAGTTAGTCCAAATTAAAGAAATACAAAAGAAAATTATCTGAGCACGTTGTATTATCACTACATAGTATAAAACAAAGTCGGCTTCTCTGTCCCTATATACCTATGAATGCTTAGATCTTTAAAACTACGCAACGGATTTTGATGCGGTTTCAAGAGAAAGGTTTATATGTATAATACATGCATAATATAGTAGAGATACACTGATGATTTCCGTACGAAGCCGGGGCGGGTCGCTAGTTAATAATATTTTGAACATTAAAATATTGGGCGGTTTTGCACTGCTCCGTATTCGGTTCGCAAACGTGAAAAATTTAATGGATTGGCGCTAAAATGTTTGAGTTTCCATATATTTTTCACGGATATGGATACGAAGACGGAGCAGTGCCTAACCACCTAACGGTTGCCTTAATTTTATGGCTTAGAAGAAGTCTCACCCCGTTAACATAATCACATAATCTATCGTCACTTCATAATCTCACAATTTTCCCGCACATTGTTCGTAGGGATGAGCTCGGGTATTATTATCATCAGTAGCTGTTACCCAAATATTTAGCAATACTTACTTGAAAAAAAAAACACGATTTTATAACGGTTATTTTTTTGAGCTACGAAATCGGCCTGATATGGCAAATATTTTTTTAATTTGTTATTTTCATTAAATAGACGATTAGAGTTTGTAACTATTTGAAGTGCTATTTAGGTTTATATTATTACTTACATGCTGGACTGGGAGCGAGAGAAAAACATAAAATGTGCCAGCTGCATTTCCTCCCGGGCATGCTGTAAAAACCAGTTAACGGATCCGAGGGTTTCTGTATATCGTAATTTAGGCTGACAACCTGTCACTACAGCAATATACCTACAAATCTATCTTAAACAACCCTCAAAACTTTGTCAGATGTGACGGAACGACCTTTGCTTAGGACATTTACGCTCTGCCTACCCCATTAGGGATAAAGGCGTGATTATATGTATGTATTTAACAATTAATAAACTTTGATGTTGACCGTAACTTTCAAAACTTTCAAAATCCATTAAACAAAGGTCGTTCCGCCACATCTGACAAAGTTTTGAGGGTTGTTTAAGATAGATTTGTAGGTATATCGCTGTAGTGACAGGTTGTCAGCCTGTCGCCTAAATTGCAATATACAGAAACCCTCGGATCCGTTAGCTGGCTTTAACAGCATGCCCGGGAGGAAATGCAGCTGCCATATTCTATGTTTTTCTCTCGCTCCCAGTCCAGCATGGAAGAAAATATTAATATCAATTGTTAACATCTTATTTCAAGGAACAGATATAACAGGTATCACTTGTGGAAGTGTCCCAACTCTTTTCTGTTTACATAAACTGTGGCCTCCAGTTATTAACATAAACACTAGCAAGGACCACGGGTTTGTTTGTACAGAACACTTGAACACTTGTTGAGCGGCAACGGCACCTGATAAAGAAAACAAACAACATTTCTGATCGTTTTGTGTATATTTGGGATGTTTATTTTTTTTACTGTCGGTGCCTATTAGATGAGATATTAGTTGTTTGCGGTTTGCTAGTAAAATTATTTCTGTATTATTTCAATATCTCATTTCGTTTTTTACTAAAATATAACGTAAAAAAGCTATTCAATTAGTATTTTAAATAAAAAAAAAATTCTTAGTTAAAATTTCAAAGTTATTTTATTCGGACTACGTACTTCTGAATATACACTACAAGTTTTTTTTTAAAATTGTAGCAATAATTTACGCAGTTAGGATTAACTTTACTGACATAAATTATTAGGAATTAGTACAGCAGATTTTTTAACAAATTACTTACAACAAGCGACCCGCCCCGTCTTCGCACTGAAATTGTCAATGTTTCTCTACTATATTGTGCATGTATTATACATATAAACCTTCCTTTGAATCACTCTATCCATTAAAAGAAACCGCATCAAAATCCGTTGCGTAGTTTTAAAGATCTAAGCATACATAGGGATATAGTGGCAGAGAAAGCGACTTTGTTTTACACTATGTAGTGATATATATTACACGTACATAGTACTTTCTTAAGAATAAATGAGCCTTTTCTAAGCCAGTCGCTAAAGTGACATGAGATTTTATGTAGGTAAGTGGGCACTTTCATCACAAATTGAGGAAAAGAGCTTCCGGAAAATCTTTTTTGATTGCCGGACCTAAATCCTTTTCTTTTAATAATATGAGGTCGATATGGTCTACTATCTTGCGAGTAATATAATTTACTTTCTTATGTCGTCTCTTTTAATAGTGACTGACGTCATTAATAGGTTAAGCTAGCTAGTTTTTACATAAAATACTTAGTTTTGTAGTATATTTCCCTTACTGAGTTGGCAAGCGCTCTTTTGTAACATTTTTTTAAATTGGTTAAGCCATCAAACATCTTAATTGTCGTCCCTTTTGCAGTACTTAAAAAAACTATTTTTGTCCAAAATTAACGCAATTGTTCTTTTCTGTGCTTTTACTATGAAAATATTATAACCCGATGGTGTAGGAGAGCCCATTGGTGTGGTGGATAGGGCCGCTGCCTCCTAAGCTGGTCGTGGTTCGAATCCCACCACGTACCAATATGTTTTTCGGTTTTCGAAATTCATATGTACGTTTATTCGGCGCTTTTTCGGCGATTGGTTCTGGTTTCCCCTTCTGGGTTGCGGAGGTCACATGGCAGTCGCTCTGTGTAAAAACCAGTACCCTTGTTCAATCACCTCGATTAGGTAGCCGACCCCGTGAGTGAAGTGAAGGCTAGGGAGACTGACTTACTATGAAAATATTTAGTCTTATTTTACTACAGGGACGTCAAAGAAATACTCATAAAGAAATAAGAGACTGTAAAATAAAATGAAGGAACTATTTATTGTATAGTCAGTTTCAGTTTGCGGTAAATAGTAATAAACATTTTTATCTGAACACACATCAGTGAAATGAAGCATAAAAACGTTTAGCGAACGATTTTTCAGTAGCTACAGTATCAAAAATATATGCCCGGAATTACGAGCCAAAAGCAAATAAAGTCAGCGGAGTAAAAGCGAGAATTCTGATAAGCTTTAAAGCGACATTCCCGTTTTCACCGAGACGGGCTCTTGCATTTAATTTCTAGCTGTAATGAGGCCGAGAAGTGCATATTTCATCGCAGCGGCCCGCTCGGGGCGTTAAGTGGGGTATTTTATTGGCTTATTATACAATATTCTAAGCTAAAAATCGTGGAAAGAGTACGTTTTTAATTGGGTGGCGCGCTCGCGTGGTGCTGACGGGAGGATTATTCATAGCCGCTTCAGAGCCAACGCCGTAGCCTATTCCGACGCCAATTTTTTATGATCGCGTTCAGCCATTTTTAAGCCTGAGTTTGAATTAGATTGACCGTCCCAAAGATCTGCAGTCCATTATTGTTGGTTTGAAACGATATCTTTTTTTGACTTGGATTTAAATGTGTATGAAATCTTAGGTCTAAATATCTGTCAAATAAAAAAAATGGTTATTAATGAGTAATTTTAGAGTGCACTTTTTTGTGTTTTCAATCTACTTTTTTTAATATTTATTACAAGAATTATTACAGGTTTACATATAAATGGGCCGCTAAACTTTAAAAAGTTGGTCTCAGCACCGATCCGCGCCAGCCATTAAAACATTTAAAACTATTACAAAAAAAATGATAGACAACAAGATCAATAATACCAAAAATAATATGTTGTATAGATTTAACAATAGGCAGGTATAGCGTAGCCGCGCCAGAGCTCATCGCAAGCGAAGCGGTCGGCTATAGATGCAACGTAGTTAGATTATAAAATAATTTTATTCATTGCAACTAAAATAAAGAAGTAGGATCATTTAACTTTGGCAAACTATAAAAACTGTATTTTTTTTATTTTTTTTAGTACTCGCATATTATTACATTATATTATTTTTAAGTTAAGATGACTTTAGAACAGAGACGGCACTATTTGAATTAATTAATAAACTGCCTTTATGCATAATATTATAATGATTTATTTTTAGTATGTATATTATCAGCGTTATGATTTTTTTCATTTTTGTAAATACCTTATCATATATATTTTTTTGGCTGATATAGTTTTTAAACGAATATACTTACTTTGTTATATACTTTGTCACAAATTATCATCAGATATCGATTACAGAGTTGTAAAAGTAGAGATGACAACAATGGCAAACAAAAAAGAGCAGAAATGTTCAGCTTTTTTATGAAGGTCGTACCTATACCGTTAATTGTCATTTCAATTCTTCAATTTCTTTCTTGCTGGCCTGGGAGCGAGAGAAAAACATAGACAACAGCATTTCCTCCCGGGCATGCTGTAAAAACCAGTTAAGGGATCCGGGTTTCAGTATATTGCAATTTAGGCGATGGGCTGACAACCTGTCACTACAGCAATACCTACAAATCTATCTTAAGTAACCCTCAAAATTTTGTCAGACGAGGCAAAACGACCTTTGTTCAGATCGTTTACGCTCTGCCTACCCGATTAGGGATAAAGGCGTGATTATATGTATGTATGTATTTTTACTATACCCTGTTACAAATTATCATCAGATATCGAGTACAGAAAGTAAAAGTAGAAATGAAAACAATGGCAAACAAAAAAGAGCAGAAAATATTCAGTTTCCTTATGAAGCTCGTATACCGATAATTATCATTTCAAGCTATATATCAAACCGCAGGATTCAGGCGGGCAGGCTAATTTTACGATTCGGAACCATCGGACCGCAGCGGCAGCAATGTTCCCCGATTCTGTAATAATATTTACATTTATCACCGAAAATACTGCGACAATATTTTCCTACATTGCTGCGCATTTATGAAAATTCTCTAAGACTTCAATTTGTAAAAAGAAATGGTCACAAAACTTTAGAGTGTGATCCTACCCATAAAACTGAACAACTTTCCCCAAGGAACATACATTGAAATCTTCTTATCTTATATAGCCGTAAGTGTCCCACTGCTGAACATTGAAATATGAAAATAAATAGTCCACTCTTTCAAAATATCTGATAGGTATCTATAGGGTCTGATAGGTAAAATGTATGGGATAGCTATTTTGTATATTTCGACCTATGTTCCAAGGGAAAAGTTGTTCACTTTCACGGGTAGGATGACGCCCTAAAGTTTGTACAGCATTTTTTTTACTCCCTTTAATACAAATTTAAGTAAGTAGGTATACTAAAATGATTCAATGAACTCAAAATTCTGCCGAAAGGAAGTTTCACTAAGCTTCCGTAGCTTCCGGAATCGCACCCCCGTTTTCAATGGTACTCGACGATTTCGCGAGAGGGCACCAGTGAGTCTATTTTGCGTTGATTTTACGCACATTACTCCCTCGACTTATGAGTTATTGCAGCTGTAAAACTCAGCATACATCAGTCCATTTGCTCCGTTTTTAATAATTTTCTCTGCAATGGTGAGGTCGTTGGACTTATTTATTTAAATTGTAGGTTTTATCAAATGTTTTAAAGTGGTTCATATTCTTATTCTTCTTCTTAGCGAGTGGATTCTCGAATCAATCGACCCGATGAACCCTGGTGACAGAGTTTTCAAACCGCCTAGTTGCACAGCTATTAGGCCTCTGGTATGGTTTGAGTAACGACCACTATCAATGACAGCGACCGGGACCGACGGCTTAACGTGCCCTCCACGCACGGAATCCTTTTTTTCTTTTCGGACAATCAGATGATTCAGCCTGCAATGTTAGGACATTGAATTGCATTGTTTGGTTAGGACCAAACTGGGGAAAACCTCACAAAGTGATAAATTGACAAACATCAACTTTGTGTTCCACCTCCTGGGAATCGAAGCCAGAACCTCCGGATCATTAGCCCATGGCTCTGACCACTAGACCACGGAGGCAGTTAATATTAATTTGGCACTTGTAAATAAATCATTATGACTTGTGAATTTTGTAAGTTTCGTAATTAGAGTCATAGGTAATTCGATTCGATCTCAATAGTAAACTAACAAAACAGTCAAAACCACATTTGATCAAGATAGAGGAGTAATTAATAAAGGGTTCAGAGCTGATAGTGCATTAGTCTAATGAATCTTTGAATTAACTCAATACTTAGTTTATACCTACTTACTTGGAAATAGTAGCAACTCAATCAACTCAGGGGTATTCAAAGTGAAATAATTATTATCAAAGTTTTAGAACACAACTTCTATAATAGGAGCTAACCTCTTACTCGACCTTGATTAATTTTCAGTGACACTAAAAATGTTATCCACCGTCTATACAATACGACAGTCCTACACAATTAATTCCCTTTAAAATTGTTTCCAGCCATACATACATATAGTCATGGCTTTATCCCTAATGTAATGGCAGAGGCAGAGCGTAAACGACTTAAACTAAGGTCGTTCCGCCACAACTGACAAAATTTTGAGGGTTATTTAAGATAGATTTGTAGGTATTTTGCTCAACGCCTAAATTCCGATATACTGAAACTCTTAGATCTCTTATCTTTACAGCATGCCTACGTTTTTCTCTCGCTCCCAGTCCAGCATGGAAAAAGATACATTATAAGTTTTATATATGCTGAATTTTGTTGCTATTGAAACCTTTTTAGTGCGTAGAAGGGAACCTGACCTATATTTTTCCAAATCAGATACGGACGAGGTGGAAAAACATATCATAATGTAAAAATAAAACTTAACCTTTTGTGATTCCAGAAAGTGTTTATTTTAGTGTAAATTATATTCTTCGTCCAGACATCGCTTGACCTTCTGTTATATTTGAATAGTATCATAGGTTTTACCTAGTAGATTAAAGCCCACCCGTACACAATCCTTTGTGTTAAATATTTCACTATCAAATAAATGATAAAGGTTTTAATTTAAGGCCCGTCTTTATAATCAGCACCTGAGAGTGAGAGCGAGTTTGAGTTTGTATCAGAAATGACATTTCAGTACAAAATCGCCTGTCAAATCCATACTTACTATTGCTTTCAATCTTGAGATCGCTTTGTAAATACGAGCCTTAAAATAAGCAATCGGAACTATTTAAATACTTATATTTTTTAAACAAGCGATCTCCTTCTGTCGAGTGGGTATCGAATCTATCGACCCGATAAACCCTGGTCTCAGAGTTTTTAAACCGCCTAGTAGCACAACTATCAGGCCTCTGACATGGTTTGAGTAACGACCACTATCAAAGACAGCGACCGGGACCGACGGCTTAACGTGCCCTTCGAAGCACGTAATCTTTTTCTTTTTCGGACAATCAGGTGATTCAGCCTGCAATGTCCTAACCAAACACAAAGGGAAAAAAATCACAAAGTGATAAATTCTCAAATATCAACTTTGTGTTTCCCCCCTGGGAATCGAACCCAGGACCTCCGGATCGGGAGTCCATGGCACTAGCCACTAGACCACGGAGGCAGTTAAACACGCGACAAAACTACTTGTATTTTGAAATTGTCTTCCGAGTGGGTTAAAAACTTACCTCGATAGGCACTATACAAAAGCATAAGTAGCTCTAGAAATAATATTACCCAATTAGTCGTCCTATTATAAACAAATAGATACGAGGGTATGAACCCTTAAATTGAAGATAGTACATTCCAGATACCATTCAATAGACTGTACGTGAACAAGCATCTAAGGGTGGTCATAAGATTGGACAGGACAGTATATTAGATATTAGTAACACAGCGGAGGGTAATACAAGTGGAGACTATGTGGCGCCGCCGTTCGGTATAAGGAGGAACGACCATTCGATGGGGGCAACACTGGTTGATTTCTGAGGGTGCACACTGGGTGAAATCTAATTTGTAAAATACATACATATATACATTAAGTCACGCCTTCTCTTAATGGGTGGGTAGAGCGTAAAAAGCCTTGTAAGAGGCGCATTAGTCACGTCTTACAAAAATTTTAGGTAATTTTAGATTGTAATGTGTATCACGTGTGACGGGTTCTAAGCCCATCACCTACATTACAATACTGACGCAGTAAACTTCGAATCCCTTTTGCAGACTTCTACAGCCAGCTCGGGAGGATAGAAGCAGCTGGTACATTCTAGTCCAGCATGGAAGGAGAGACAGCTTATTAGATATTAGTAATACAGCGGAGGGTAATACAGGCGGAGACTATGTGGCGCCGCCGTTTGGTATAAGGAGGAACGACCATTCGATGGGGGCAACACGGGCTGATTTCTGAGGGTGCACACTGGGTGAAATCTAATTTTAAAATACAGGACACCTTATTTTAAAAAATGGTCTAGTGGTCTGAGTCATGGACTTACGATTCTTAGGTTCTAGGTTTGATTCCCAACAATTTTAATTTAATTAAATTTTCTTTATTGTGAATCCAACAACAATTATTTCACTATTACAAACAGTAATCTTAAAAACTTATAATAGCCAATAACAGAGTTCATCATATTAAATTTACATAATATGGTAGTAAACCAACAAAACAATAACATAAGGTAGACTAAGTGTGCGTGTAAGTGGGAATGTATGTGTTGGTTGGTATTTGTTAATTTATCACTTTGTGAGGTTTCTCCCAGTTTTGTTAGGACATTGCAGGCTGAATCACCTGATTATCCAAAAAGAAAGAAGAATTCCGTGCTTCGGAGGGCACGTTAAGCCGTCAGTAGCGGTCGCTGTTTTCAAATTATTATTTTGAAATTATTTTATTTATTTGTGAAATACAGGTAGACAGTGGTGACAGTTTTTGACAGTGGTCGTTATTTAAACCATGTCAGAGGCCTAATAGCTGTACTAGGCGGTGTGAAAACTCTGACACCAGGGTTTATCGGGTCATTAAACTCGAGATTGCACTCGCTAAGAAGAATTAGATTTTAAAAAATGAGCTCTTTTTTATGTATAATGCACTTGCCGTATACCCAGTGCAATTATTTCTAAAGCTGTCTACATACAGTGCCGTCGTTTCGTGCGGACTGCTCGTTTCTGTGGCAAGTGCCTCCAGCATGCTGCAACATTTGTGTGTAAGCAACTTTATACATTAAATTCCGTAGTTAATAGAAGTAATCCCAATTATCAAACTATTCGTTAAAATAGTGACCTGGGTAACCAGGGCATCAGAAGGATTCCACATTCAACTTTAAAAAGAAACATAAACCATTTTATAACTTCTATCTTATTTTTGGAAGGTTTCAAAATTAAATGCTTTCTTATTAATTTAATAGTTTATTATATCACAGGCAGCTACTTCGTCGTTCCCTTGATGGGATGATGAAAATTTATATTTCTTCTAACATAATATAACTATTTACCATCCGTAGTTGGCGCCATAAGCAAGACCGTGGGCTCCAAGACCGAGACCATGGGCTCCGTAACCAAGTCCACGGGCACCAAGACCGTGGGCACCAAGTCCAAGACCGTGGGCACCAAGACCAAGACCGTGGGCACCAAGACCAAGTCCGTAAGCGTTGATGCCAAGACCATGGGCACCGATGCCAAGACCGTGAGCTCCGTACGCGATGGCACCATGAGCGAGACCGTGAGCGCCGTAGCTCAAGGGGGCGGCATAGGACAGGGGCGAGGCAATGGCGCCGTGAGCAACGGCTACAGGAGCGGCGTGGGCGATGGCGACAGGAGCGGCATGAGCGATGACTGGCGCGTGGATTAGAACGGGATCTTTGCGCACGACCGCGTTGAACCCGGAGTGGGCATCTGCGGCGTAGTCGACAGTCCTCTTTGTGCCATCAGAGTCCAACAGAGAGTACTGGCCGACGACGGTGTCGCCATGGCGGGACTCGTGCTGGCTCTTGACGTCGCCGGTGTGAGGGTCTGCCACGCCGTATGAGAAGCTGTACGCGGAACCCAGGCCGCTTGCGTGGGCGCACGCCACCAACATAGCGATTACGACGAACTGTAATCGAAGATAATATGACATTATTTTACTCAAATTAAAACACTTATCGGAGACTGCAGTATCTAATTCATATATATGAAATAAAAATAAATAAAAACTTTTAAATAAACTGTATGTGAATGACTTTTAGGTTCGTATAAATAAAGCGATCTAAAAATTTAAAGTATAGATTTGACAGGTCGTTTTGTACTATTTTGTGTTGTTCTACTCGCCTGTTGTCATATGTTTAAGTTGATCGATATATTTAATATTTAAAGCAATAAAAAGTATAATAATAATGATACATTTCTGATACAAACTCAAACGCTGTGCGTCCTAAGATCTGATTTATTAATACGGGCATATAAATATTATATTTTACGTATTATCAGATTTTATATTAACTCACCTTAGCTGCCATTTTGATACGTTTATTTAGCTTGCACAGTGATCTGTGAATGATTATCCAGAACTTAATAAGCCTTTTATATTAGCGCACAATCATACGATATCATAGGAAGTCAGCACAAAGTCTAGGTCAAGAGAAAGGGCTCCGAGTTTTGGTGGTACACTGCGACGTATGTAAAGCGACACGGAAGCGCGCTGTCGCGAACTTCAAGGAAAGTGTGTTTTACATGGACGATATTATAATGTTTATTTAAATTCTGAGTAATACTTATAGGTACCTAATAATAAAAGGGAATTTAGTTAGTCCTTTTTTTTACCCTTTTAGTTAATCTAGACAGTTTGAAATAGAATTTTGACTTGCCGTCAAATTCAAACTCCACTTTCACTAAAATCAAATGAAAGTTATTTAAAACAAGTTCTATGATTTCGTCCAGTGTGATCCCACACGACGTACTGAACCCAAACTAACAGGTCAGATTGAAGGAAGCGGTGGTGGAGAGCGCTCCGTTCAACGGGAAAATATCTACAGCTTCCAAAATGGCGATATGACAGTGACTAATACACTCCAGAACGTTCCACCCACTCCAAGTCCGCTTTTTGTGGCGGTTCATCGATCTCAGATATATTTAAGGTTTATTTTCAGTGAGCTCAAACTTAACTTTGAAGATGCGTTTCTTTGTGCTACACTAACACTTGCAATATGATTCATTCATAGAATTTTACGACTATACTTGTGACTAAAATATCTAGTAAAAATCGAAAATTATAAACTATTATCGATCAACTCTTTTAGCAACTTTAAGAAGATATTTTTTTATTGCCTTATATGCTTCGTATGGAAGCATTATCCAGTTTTAATCATTGACTTTCACTAGTAGAATAGTTGCACAAAACACACATTTTCTCACAACCAATTTGACTAATTTGGCAAACTTACTTCCAAGTCATTATTCCAAGCATAAAATTCACATTATATTTCTTTTTACCGTAGGATAGTGACAACTATCTACAAAAAAAAAAGCCCGGTGGTGTAGTGGACCTATCCACTAGCTCACTAGCTCGGCCGTTGCCTCCTGAGCGGGAGGTCGTGGTTCGAACTCCACCACGTACTGATGTGTTTTTCGGTTTTCGAATTTCATATGTACGTTTATTCGGTGCTTTTTCCGTGCTTCGGAAGGCACGTTAAGCCGTTGGTCCCGGTTAATATCGTTAAATACCGTACATATTAGTCGTAAAGCCATGTCAGAGGCCAGTGCTAAGCAATGGCGGCTTGAAAATTCTGACCTAATCTAGAATTGGGTGTTGTTTCCCTTCCGGGTTACGGAGGTCAGATGGCAGTCGCTCTGTGTAAAAACCCACGTTCAATCCCCTAGATTATGTAGCCGACCCCGTGAGATACGGAATAAGGCTAGGGAGATGATGAGTGACAACTATCTACGAAATTGAGAAACGTCTCAGCCGGTGATGGACTGAGGCGAACTTCGAATAAAATGAAATATCCAATACAGATAGAAAATCAATAGCAAAACCGCCTCTGTAACAACTTTTATCGCGACCACTATTCGAATATTTAAAAGGCAACCCTAGAGAATAATGAGGGTATTATAACTAGTGACTCATATCGGAGTAGTGCTCATACTCGATGCTCCAATAAAGTTTTGTCAGGGGATCTTTGCCGGCACATAATAAAGTATTACAAAAGCCAAAGACCGTCATTGTTGCTGGTACTTCAATCCCGGGCGGGGGAGGAGCGTTGAGACGGGCAAGTTTACTGGAACGTATCCACCTGAAGTCAAGTGAAAAGAACCCGGGTAAGTAAGTAGAGCTCTACTACAGATTTTATTTTTAGTACACAGTTAAGTAATCATTAATCGTAAAGAACAAGAAAAAAAAATGTATATATAAAAATGCGTAGTTACCATATCACGCCAAACCTACTGAACCGATTTCGATGGGACGTGTTTTCTTCAACTGTGTGTTACTCGGGTCGTAACTTAGGATACCTTAAATCACGCTACCTGACTTAGGGGTAGGCAGGAAATTGAAATTTGGCTGTTGAACTTTTTTTTAGTCGACTGAGCTTTATTGAAAATCAAAGTCACAATACAAAATAATCATGCCTCATGACTTAGGAGGTAGGTAGGAAATTGAATTTCAGTCTTTTTTAACCGATCTTAAAGGTACTATTTATTTAACTGAGTTTTTTTAATTACATGGTGTCCAGCCTAGGTAAAAAATAATCACGCAAACCATTCTTATATTGAGTAAGTACCCCAGTTTGTATGGAAAACACGCAGTGTCGAACATACTGAAAACGCTTCTCCGCGAGTAGGAGCGGGATCTGCTACTCGCGCACGGAAGCCTGTTTTCCATACAAAAATAAAGATCAGATAATGCGAAACACGTTTCCTCACGTGGGTTTGCAGATCCCACTCCTACGCGCAGATAAGCGTTTTCAGTGTGTTCGACACTGCGTGTTTCCATGCAAACCGGGCGTACGAAGTCGCGGGCACAGCTAGTATTTATTAAAACAATTTATTTTGGTTTTGTCACACTTATTTTAATTTATAAAATCGCTACTTTTTATTCAACTAGGTACAGTGACTAGATTGTAGAAATTGTAGTTGATTCCAAAACAAACAGCTCTTCACCAAAACAAAACTTCATCTGTATTTTGTTAAATTAACAAAAAAATGAGTAGGGCAGTAAAAACATACTTATTGTATCCATTTAACTAAAATACGAGCACATATTTCAAACATTTTACACGTAATTCATAAAAAAGCTTTGAACCCCGACTTTTTCTCAGGTCCACAACATCAAAACTGTCTCGTTTTACAGTATTGTTTAATTTTGGTACTTGACCATGATATCGATCTTTTGTTCCAATATGGGCGCGCAGGAAACTGCTCGAATAGGACAGATAAGGTTTTATAAGCTCGCCACATTGTTTCTGCGCGGAGATAAGGAAGCATTTTTGCATCGGTTTTTATACGGGCAATGACAGAATTATCCTCAATAAGTCTAAATTAGATTGAAAGTTCAAAAACGCCCTCATTCGTCCTGTTTTATGGTTATTTATCACTTTTGGTGACTATCTTATCGATCTTTTGTTCCAGTACTGACGCTATGTGAACGCAGCGCGGAAGGACAGATAATTATTTGGTTTTATGAACTCACCAAATCGTTTCTGCACGAAGAACAGGGAGTGTGCATCGCATCGGTTACTATACGGTTGACGACAGAATTATCCGCGAGCGCTCAGAATAAGACTAAATTAGATACAATGTTCAAAAATGCCCTCATTTGTATTGTTTTACGGTTATTTCTCACTTTCGGTACTTGACCTTCTTATCGATCTTTTGTTCCAGTACTGGCGCGATGTGAACGTAGCACGGAGGGGACAGATAAGGTTTTATGAGCTCGCCACATCGTTTCTGCGCGGAGAACAGGGAGTGTGCATCGCATCGGTTTCTATACGGCGAATGACAGAATTTTGTTTAAAGTATACGTTGGAGTCGCAGTATTACATGATGTTGTTGTGTTTTTGTGAAAAGTATTCATCTTGCTCAGTATGATATTATGAGTAGCTTTTTTTTCTGATTTGTAAAATAACTAATTGGTACCAATATAGTTCTGTCTTCCAGAACTATACGAATTATTTTAAAATAAGGTACTTAGATATATTTAGTTCTTCATAATATGTTATTTCATGAAATCACATTTTCTACGAGCAGCGTAAGAATTTTATACATTACAAAAAAGGTTCGGTAGTTTATTGGCTAGTTGTACCTACAGTTAAACGTTCCTGCATCGCATATAAAAATCATAGTTAGAACTACTCTGAATAATTAAAAGACTAATATCACTAACTACGCAAATATTTGAGGAGCGTGTTGCAAACAAAATTTTGGAAAACGTACCAGGATATTTGTCAGTGTTTTAAGTACTTAAAGTGCTGTTTTATTTCTTAAATATTAGAAATATTAAATCAAAAATTCAACTGCAAGCAGTTGGTTAGAGCGTTGGGGCGGTTGAATTTTTGATTTGTTGTAGGTACCAGAATCAGTTTATAAAGCTGCAACATTTAAAAAACTTACTCATGTAAACGAAAAATCAAAAACAATTTACAGCCCTTCTAAGATAATTAAAAAACCCTCAGGGTTCCGTACCCTCATCTATACAATATAAGACACGTATGTTATAGCCTTTTTTGTCTTCCTCGCACTATGGACCCATCCATATCCATCGGCTGTTTAAAACTTCTACTTACAGAAAAGTAGAAATTAACGAATTTCGCATTTGATTAAAACGTAACAATACCGCGTCTTAAAAACCTACCTTAACGAGTTTATTAATTTTATTTTTGGTATTTGTTGTTATAGCAGCAACAGAAATACATAATCTTTGAAAATTACAACTGTCTAGCTATCACAGTTTATGTACAGCCTGCGGCCAGCGGTGACGTGGTGACAGACAAAAAATCACTATTGTTTTTTGGGAGCTCCCCTTAAATATTAATTTTATTCCGTTTTTAGTATTCGTTGGAAAATACATGATTTGCGAAAATTTCAACTCTCTAGCTATCACGGTTCATTAGATACTGCCTGGTGATAGACAGAAAATCACGTTTGTTGTATAGGAGACCCCCTTAAATGTATTTAATTCTGGTTTTAGTATTTATAGTAGTAGCATCACAAATGAATTTCTTTGAAAATACCAACTGTCTAGCTATCACAGTTCATGAGATACAGCTTGCGGTGACAGAGATAAAATCACGTTTGTTATAAGGCAGCGCCCTTACATATGAATTTTATTTTGTTTTTAGTATTTGTTTTTAAAGCGGCAAAAAGAATGCATAATCTGCGAAAATTTCAACTTTCTAGCCTGGTGACAGACGGATGGACAGACGGACAGTGTCTCAGCAATAGGATCCCGTTTTCCACCCTTTGGGTACGAAACCTTAAAAAAATTTGAAGTCAGTGCTCAAAAAGCCGCTCAATAAGTTTAGATATAAACGCTCTTGTTATCTGGTAAGTCTCGGGTTAGCGCCGACTGCCGAGCAGTGAGCAGGGCACGCGGCAGACACGTCTCCGAGTAATGGAATTCTCATGCTCCTACCCTGACGGTTGCTCAGCTACTAATACATACTTTAAATTTGCACCGGTAACCCCCGCGAGCGCTCCAACAAGAAACTTTCCAAAACTTCGAAAGGGATTTAAATGGGCCTTATTTTAAACTTTATCTGTCTATAAAATGGATGGCGCAAAAACTCGACATCTTTTTCGCAGGATCTTGTTACGGCGAAGTGTATTACGGAACTTTGCAAACCCCAAAACTCCGGGTCGAGGTTTTAATATTTTAGCACGTATAACTTGATTACCTAATTTGTGCTTCGTAGTCTACGTATGCAAACGAGAGGAAACATGTAATAGCTTTTAAAGCGGAGCGAATTTTTACTTCGACTAAACGTTTGCGGTTGATTGGATTTGTTCCGTTCTTTGCCGAGAGTTCCGATGGCGAATACTCTTTCAGTAAAACAGCACAGTTAACCATTGACTGCAAACTCCACAATATGCTGCTCTTTTATTTCTTCGTGCTATTTGTTTTCTCCGCTAAGCACTCATTTATTGGAGAGCGAGCTGTATTCCGACTCGTCTTTTTAGCAAAGTAATTATTTTTTATCTGTTGCCACTGCGCGCAGAGAATGGCTTAATTTTTTATGAAAAATGCGGGGCGAAACAAAATGGAACGTGGAGAGAACAAAGAGAGGGCACTGAATTAATTTTCATTTACGAAATATTTTAATGGATAGTTGCCTGGCTGGACGCAACAAATTAGACAGAGCTCTGCATATTGATTATATTATCTGAATTCTAGACATAATTTCTAGTTGCAAACAATCTAGTGTCGAGAATGTTTTGAGCTCATAAAATTTAAACTATTTTTACCGATCAGTGGAGTTTGTTATTTGTTTACAGGGAGAGAAGAGATATTACCAAAATAATAATAGTAAGTGGGGTTTTGAAACAATTTGTTGAAATCCTGCAATGAGAAAAACAATAAAATTAAGATAAATTAGGTATTGGATTTTATAACGTGAAATACGATTAGGATAAAGTCGGTTTAAGAAACAACTGCAATATTACCTCAAACAAATTTCAGAATTTCGTCTTTACACAGAGTCTTCTTATAGACAATTTCAATTAAATCTCGAAGGTTTGCTAAGAATGTTGCGATTAGACAAAAGACCTACAAAGCCTTTTCAGGTAATTAATCTGGGTGGAATTCTTTTGACTATCAGCTTCCCGGGACGCCATCAAGTCAAACCGAGGGAAAATAATTGGTCAAGTCACTTTGCTCTTTTATTAGGCGGCCGATGAATTACTTTAGTTTTTTATCCGGTGTTTTTATGTAGAAAAAAAAAACGGGTACAAAGGATAAAATTTCTGTTTATGGAACGTTTATGAAATTTGTATATTTACCTGCATACAGTTGGCATAGGTTTCTTGCCAGTTTGTTGAAGACACAAAATTGAACAATCATAACAAGAATGGTTACAGTTGAATCGAGGAGTAATACTCCTGGAGAGAATCTCCATTTCACTTTACGAAAAAACAGCATCTCCCTAGCATTATCCTCACAGGGTCGGCTACCTAATTTAGGTGATTGAACGAGGGTACATGTTTTTATACAGAGCGACTGCCATCTGACACCAGACTCAATCCTAGATCAGGTCAAAGTTACCAAGCCACCAATGCTTAGCACTAGCCTCTGACATGGCGAAATTCGAAAACAGAAAAACACTTTGGTACGTGGTATGTTTCGAACCACGACCTCCCGATCAGGAGGCAGCGGCCCTATCCACCAAACCATCGGGCTCTACGGGGGCTACGATTTTTTTTTATTAAATAAATAATTTCAACTCTGAAATTGATCTACTTAATAGCTTGGAATCAGCATGTATTCATAGGTATTTTCAAACTAGCTAGCACTCAGATTCAATAGTTTTTATACTTTACGTCACAGTAAAATCGGGTTCATGTCCATAATAAATCTCCAGCCATTATGGAGCTAGGTATAATGAAATGTTAGTATTATTTGAGTAAGAGCTGGACGTTTCGGCAACGGTAAATGGAATTCCCTTGCTCGGCGGCGCGCGGGCATCTCGGCCGTCTGTTTAAATTTGCAGGGACGCAAGCCCGCACTCTTTGCGGCAAACTTCCCGCCAGTTTGGACGTAAAGCTACCCGTGATTCACCTAATTCAATTTTTAGACCGCCGCGAAAATAGTTGGCTATCTTTCCCGCTAGTTACGTTGAGTGGGGAAAATAAACCTGATTTACGATTAGGTTGAAATTCGATTTCAACATTGTGCATACTTAAATGGCCGTATAAATAAGTGAATAAAAATATGATTCTGCCTGTTTAATTTAGGCCCGTATTGATAAACGGCACTTAAGACTGACAGCTAGTTAAATTTGTATCAGAAAAGTCATTTCAGTACAATATGGCCCGTCAAATCCATACTTAATATAGCTCTCAATCTTGAGATCGCTTTATAAATACAAGCTTTAAACTTATAGATCAACGTCTGGTTGTAGCAAGGATGCCAGCCCGCACTCTTTGCGGCTATCTTCACGTCAGTTTGGACGTAACCCATGATAGTGCGAAAATAATTGGCTATCTTTCCCGCTAGTAACGTTAAGTGGGGAAAATAAACCTGATTCTAGTTTAGGTTAAAATTCAATTTTGACACTGTGCATTCTTAAATAACCAGATAACTAAGTGAATAATAGTGACCGTACTTACTTAAAATTTAAGCTTGTAGATCATACATACATACATACATATAATCACGCCTTTATCCCTAATGGGGTAGGCAGAGCGAAAACGACCTAAACAATGGTCGTCCCGCCACGTCTGACAAAGTTTAGAGGGTCATCCAAGATAGATCTGTAGGTATATTGCTGTAGTGACAGGTTGTCAGCCCATCGCCTAAATTACAATATACTGAATCCCTCGGATCCCTTAGCTGGTTTTTACAGCATGCCCGGGAGGAAATGCAGCTGGCACATTCTATGTTTTTCTTTCGCTCCCAGTCCAGCATGGAAGAAAGATAGATTGTAGATCAAAGTCTGTTTTTAGTAAGGACACAAGCCCGCACTCTTTGTGGCAAACTTTTCTTTGGACATAAAGCTACTCGTGACTCACCTAAATCAATTTTCAGACCGCCGCGTAAATAGTTGGTCATCTTTCCAGCTCGTTACTGCGTTGCAGTTTAGAGTAAATAATTTTGATTTAGGATTAGCTTGAATTCTACGTTTTGTATTCTTGAGTGGCTCAAAAGCTTAGTGGATAGCCCTGCCTGCTGCAGTTAGTTTAGTGTTAGGTCAAACTGTGTGAAATTAGACAAGGTATTTTAATTTATACAGGGTGTAAAATAAAGTACTGCGTTTCTTTAAACCGCGTGTTTCTTCTCTTCTGTCGAGTGGATATCGTGTCTATGGACCCGATGAACCCTGGTGTCAGAGTTTTGAACCGCCTAGTAGCACAACTAACAGGCCTCTGACATGGTTTGAGTAACGACCACTATCAAAGACAGCAACCGGGACCGACGGCTTAACGTGCCCTCCGAAGCACGTAATCTTTTTCTTTTCGGACAATCAGGTGATTCAGCCTGCAATTTCCTAACCAAACTGGGGAAAAATAGAAATAATATTGATATGACTTACTCTAAAGCAGTATTATACTATTATCTAGGGGCCGTATTTATAAAGGTATCTCAAGATTGAGAGCAGTATTAAGTATGTATTTAACAGTTAATTTTGTACTGAAATGACATTTCTGATACGAACTCAAACTAGCTGTTAGTATTAATTGCTGATTATAAATACGGTCCTAGAACAGCTGTTATTTCTCCGGAAACACAAAGTCATGAAAGAAAAATGGCGCGTAATCACAAGAATGGGTTACCCATCGCAGTCACCGCGCGTGACTTATCCTTAACGCTCCAGCAGTATCCCTTACCACGACTTCCTCAGAAAATGTATCCCCTTTAACGTAACACTTCATAAAACGGCCGTTATTCCGCCAACAACCTTTAGCTGCCTTTTAAACCAGAAAATGGATGAAACAGTGATGTTATAAAAAGAAATACGACACTCCTCGTCTCTGTTTATTACCGTACATTAGTTATACAGCTTCCGTAGTGTCGTCTCGGCATGAAATGGGAACTAATGAGATTTTGATGTTTTTTTGACTGTGCTTTTATTTTCCTTGGTAACGTAAAGATGTTGGGACCTCAGTGTGAAACGTCACACAGTAATATACTTTTAACGGTCTCCGGAGCCGTATGTGTTCCAACAATATACTTACCAACTGGTCGCATTTTCTTGAGAAATATAACGCCTAGAAGACGTCGGCGCTTTTAAAAACTCATTGTATTCTTCGCACGGAAATTATCAGTGCTACTCTAATATATTAAGCATGTATTATACATATTAACCTTCCTCTTGAATCACTCTATCTATTAAAAGAAACTGCATCAAAATCCGTTGCGTAATTTTAAAGATTTATGCATACATAGGGATATAGGGACAGAGAAAGCGACTTTGTTTTATACTATGTAGTGATAAATACTTCAAGCAAGGTAGTCAGATAAAAAATAACTAATTCTTTTTAGCGAATTTTTATTTAGCTGTATTTTTATAAACACTTTGACCAACATTTTAAAATGCAGCACTTTGGCAAGACACAAATTTTTCGTACAAGAGACACTGAAACAAACTTAATGAAAATTTAATTTCGTCCCGCACATTCAAAACACAAGTTTGAATTTAAAACTGAAATCTTTTATTAGCAACATGGCTGCAAGCGACACACGGTAAGTAATTAATTTGTAGAAACACAGTTGCATCTAATATAGCCATTTATATTCTGTTCCACAGTGCCCCGCGCTGGTTTTGTTTTACGTTCAGTTGAACATTATCCTATCCTGAAGATTTGGAAACGTGTAGACTAGGACACATAAATGCAAAAACAATGATAAAGAAAAACATACATTCAAGGTTGAGTGTGAAGTCGACTAATTCGTACTGGCCCACGAGATTGACTAAGGTCCGATCGCTCTTTTTCAGGGTAGGCTCGTGCCTCTTGTTGGGGATGTATAGTATACGAGCTGATGATGAACTATAACTTTTTCACAGGTTAGATTAGAGACATTATTGTGAATGGTGTCCTGTGCACGATTAGAATGTTTCATATCATCATCACCATCATTAGGCCTTTTTAATTATGACAGATGATTTCATATACAAACATTTTTATTGTTCACAACTTTTAATCATGCGGGGTGACAACTCCGTATTTAGGCAATATTATGCTCCTTAATATTATCTCCTCCAAAAATGAACTTCTTGACTAACAAATATTGCCACTTACCTGCATTCATACTTCGTAATAAATAGAGTTATCTCTTAGAGCTGTCTAAACTTTCTTACATCTGTCCCCAGGGAGCGTATGTGTGCTCGTATGTAGCTTTGCAGACGAAGAAACAATATACCGTATGTTTACAGACCGCTGTTATTTGGCTACGTATGCCCACATCTTCCAAACAATACTTTTGCAAAGAGAGCACATGCAAGTTTAAGCTTTATGGAGAGGTTGTCAAAATTTATATTTGTAGTTGTTTTTCGTTATTATTAACATGACGAGATAACTATGGTTTAGATAAACCATGAGATTCATACACCAAACATTCAGAAACATACCGTACAAAGATATAAATATAACAAAAAACCTTAATATTCTAGGATTGGTTACCAATCCTAGAACAAAAACCTACATATCCTAGAATATTAGGGAATTTTAAGGACTATATTTATACTGACTATATTATTACACTTATATCTTTAAACGGTATGTTTCTGAAACAATTTAAGCCTAATTTGGTATATTGTGAACATTTTGGACTGTGCTCACATATTCGATCAAATTTCACTGGCAATCGCCTACAAATTTTGTAGCATGACCAATTTACATGGAGCTCAGAAATGTAGGATCCCGCTTAGCACAACGGACAGCCTTTTGCATTATACATGAGAATGTTTCCCGATCGCTCACTTAGACGCCATTGACTACGCTTATCCACTTTCATACGCGTGTATCATAGCTCTGATTTGTAAGCGGAAAATTTTCGCGATTTTATATTTATGAAAAGAAATGTCGTGGAGTTGTGGTTCAATGAGGAGAGAGGTATTGTGATTTAATGGGAATCCTTCCTAGCTTAACCACTCACAAAGGTTTTGCAGTTTCAATCCCAAAAGGGGAAAAATAGAAAGATAAAATGATCTACTTATCTATATGTCGCAGGGAAATTACGAAACCAGGGATTTCACACACTTTACATATAATAAATTTATAGAGGGAAAAAATAATTGCAGCAGACAGAACTAACGATACAAGTACCAAAACATTTACGTTTTTAATTTTTGTCTGTCTGTGTGTCTTTCTGTCTGTATCTAGACACGCGGTACAGTGTCCAAGCTAAGCTCAAGCCAAACGAAGAGAACTGGCCGGCAGTACCGTGTGTATTTACAGGAACTATTTGGAGCCACTTTTGACCCCTTCATAACTCGAAAACTGAAATACACCAAATACACCAAATTTGGTTAATATATTTAGATTCTGTAGTTAAACAAGTACTCTAAATTTTATAAACATAAATCAAACGGTTATTTAAATATTAATTACGAAAAACCGTAATTTTATGACTGTTTGACTGACTGACATACGTATCAAAAATCAATTAATCAAAAACCCAACGACCTAGGAAATTGATATTTGGAATTAAGATTGATTATAATAACAAAAAGTTAAAAATGTAAAAAGTAAATACATTAAAAAAAAATTGGACCCCGTCCCATACAAGTGAAACTATATTGAGAGGGGTATCGTTAGATAGGTATCATAAAATTAGGTGTAGGTTTCTTTGAAAATAAGTGCATTAAATGGGTCCTTCTCGAGATATTTGCATTTAAGGTCGCCGTTCTTAAAAACAAAAAAAGAACCCTTACCTTACCTACTTTCAAATAACCTAGGAAGCTGATATTTGGAATAAAGATTAATTATAATGACTCAAGGTTAGAAACGTAAAATTTTTAATAAAAAATAAATTGGGCCCCCTCTCAAAGGGGGGAATTATTTTTACTACTATTCTGATGATATACCCACTTTTTAATGACCCACGAAGCTGATTTTTAGAAAGACAATTGATTATAATGACGCAAGGTAAAAAAATAAAAAAAATACCCATACAAGTAAATGGGGGCATTTTTTTTTTTCTAACTACTATTTTGAGTGGGGTATCAATTGACAGGTCTTAAAAAAATAAGTAGTCGTTTCTTCGAAAGAAAATGCGTTAAATGGGTCCTTCTCGAGATATTTGTATTTAAAGTCACCGTTCTTAAAAATAAAATAAATAATCAAAAACCTAACCCATTATCAGAAGTTCTAGAATATAAAAATTTGGTGCGAAGATAGCGTATATTAATACTATAATGTAAACATGAAAAAAAAAAAAAAACTTATTTTTTGGCACTCTCCCGTAAAAATGTGTTTTAATCCTACAAAATTTAAGAGGGGTGTCATCATGGGTGTCTTATGCTTGTATTTATAAAGGTCACTCAAATTTGATACGAGTTTTATGTAGAATTTTAAGTTGCCTGTCGTACTCAGTCTTATTTTTAGTTCCAACTTAAGTACGCCATCACGATTCAGACTTCAGCTGAGTGACTAATAATCAGATTAGATTAGATTAATTTATTTCACATTATCAATTTCACAATAACATAGCAATAATAATAAAAATGTCAAAGAATAATATGATCGTCAAAAAATGCAGATTACACAATAAAAATAAAACAAAAATTACAATTATAAAAATGGACAACAGATGTCTAAATAATTTAAAATAAGTCAATTTGTAAAATCAAATTTAAAAACTTATTTTTATCACGATTTATTTCGAATAGGTATAGTGAGCTCAATGTCATTATTTTATTCTTTTTGAATAGGGTTCTGCACGTTTCCCTCGTCTTGACTCCGGCAACTATCCTGAGTGCACGCTTCTGAAGAACAAATACTCGATGGTGGTCAGAAGAATTACCCCACAGCATAACACCGTATGACATCACAGAGTGGAAATAAGCGTAGTAAATTTGACGCAATACGACGTTGGATATCAACGGTCGTAGTTGTCGCAATGCATATGCAGCACCACTGAGTCTGCTACAAAGTGAATCAATATGTGACTTCCGATTTATATTGGAGTCTAAAGTGAACCCTAGGAAGCGGCATTCATTTTGTAATGGAACGGGACACCTCACAGAAGGTGGTGGTGTGATTTGTCGACCAGAGAACAGTAAAATATTTGATTTTGTTGAATTGAGTACCAGGCCGTTTGAAGTGAACCACTCATGTAGCTGTATGTAGGCAACATTGTTTTTTGTGCTAAGTTCTTCGTATGGTTCTGCACTAACTATGACAGTTGTGTCATCTGCAAACAAGACTACTAAACCTTGAGATACGTACTTAGACAAGTCATTGATAAAAGTCAAAAATAAGGAATATCCCAAGGCTGAACCTTGAGGAATGCCGATAGTGAAGTCTCCGGGGCTAGATTTAATTTTACGTCCATCTATAGTTAACTGCACGGTTTGTTTTCTGTCTGACAAGAAAGATTGTAACAGTTTGTGTGCTTTGTTTCGGATGCCATAAAAGGATAATTTATCTAATAGTAGATCCGCTTGTATAACATCGAAAGCTTTCGTAAGATCGCAAAATATACCAGCAGTTTTATATTTGCTATCAATGCTCGTTATGATTGAGTCTATAACTTAATGAGCTGCTGTATTTGTAGACTTGTTCTTCCGGTAGGCAAACTGCTTCTCAGATAACAAGTCATTTCGCTCTATATGTTGCATTATACTACTCGATATTATAGACTCAATCAGTTTCGAGATGCTGAACAATAGTTATCGGTCTATAATTCTCAACACTCTCTTTGTCACCTTTACCCTTGAATACGGGGCATACCCTCCTGCTATTTAGCACATCTGGATATATCCCGGTAGTAAACATTTCATTGATGAGTTCTACCATTATGTCACCTATGACTGGCCACACAGACAACAAAATGTTCACAGACATGTCATAAATGTCCTGAGCTGACCCTGTATGTAACATATTTTTAAGTGTATTAGATAATATGTCACTTGTAATAATCGGTAAGTTATAGTCCGGAGGGTCTAAGGTTGCGACGTACTCTTTTAAGTATTTGAGGGATTTATAGGTGTTCGGATTTAATTTTAAACTTTTCGTTATATTTACAAAGTGATTGTTAAATTTGTTGGGAACTTCACTCGGCTATACATTATTTCCCTTATCCATTAGACTAAAATTTTGTGAATAGTTTTTTGACAATACTTCTTCATTAACTACTCGCCATACTTGTTTTGAAGGATTTTTAGATGATTTTAATTGATGGTCTATGTAGTTTCGTCTATCACGTAAACTAATTGACCTAATCAAATCAGAATAACATTCCACGCATTTATTGACCTCATGATTTTCAGGGTATTGGCGTTTCATAAGGCAGAATGACTCAAATGTGTGTATGTACTCTGCTAATTCTTCACTTAGCCAAGGCGTTCCATTTTTCCTTTTAACTAATACTTTTTTAATGGGAAAATGGATGTCAAGATAATGTGTCAATACTGCAAATAATTTATTAAAATCATTAATAGAAATGTCAAAATATATAAAATTAAATTCATAATTAGATATGTCAATAAAAAAAACATATATTGAAGTTTCAGTGAATAATCTTTTCTCCACAAACCTATTTGCAGTATTTCTGTATTTAGCGAAAGGAAAAACGAACAATTGAGCGTTGTGGTCACTTACAGGTTACCTGTGTAGCAGTAACGATCCCATCGTCACGAGAAACTATCCCGCAGTCAATGGAGCTGCTGCAGTCTGGAGTCACGCGTGTAAGGAAATTAACGACATTATGCAGGTTATAACTGCTTAGTAAGTCAATCAATAGGCTACGGTTAGAGTTATCGTATTCAAAATGCACGTTTAGATCGCCAACCAATATAAACTTTTTATTTTTATCAATAGTGTTGAATAATAGTTCTAATGTCGACAAGAACTTTTTAAAATCCCCGTTTCCGGTTCTGTACATACCAATAACAATTAAATTGGGTTTTAATAATTCTATCGCCCTGAACTCACAATGAAACTCAATAGAAAACTTTTCAAGGTCAGGGCGGTTTCTAAACGAGATCCCGGTACGAGTAAACAGTGCCACTCCGCCGTGGACATGTACCTGATTCGAGAATGAACTTGCCAGTTCGTAGTTGCATAATCGTGCGTGAGGCGTTGCGTTAGAATTAACCAAGTTTCTGTGCGAACTAGTACTTTGGGATCGTATTTATTTAAAATAATATGTAACATGGATAATTTACTTGTCAACTTTTATCGATAATCATCTAATCATAGAATGTTCCTAAATTAAACCATACGTGCGTAACGGAGCGTAAAGATAGGTAAGTAGACTGACCCGCGACTTTTTTCCTGTTAGAGATTAATGCTTGTATTTATAAAGGTGACTCAAATTTGATACGAGTTTTATGTAGAGTTTTAAGTTGCCTGTCGTACTCAGTCTTATTTTTAGTTCCAACTTAGGTACGCCATCACGATTCAGACTTCAGCTGAGTGACTGATTATTTATAAACGTTATATTTCAAATTAAGAACCCGGGCGCGCACTCGATATGCGTTCCTGAGGACGTATCAGTTAATTGTGGTCTGGAGTGAAATATGGATTATGTATGTGTTTTACGCCATTTTGGTTTATTCAGTCGTCACAATGGTTTTGCTTACAGGGTTCACAGACGAATCCCGTATATTACACTAATAATAACGATTTTATTATCATTTATTCTTCTTTTGTCGTGAAAATTTAGAGTCGATCGATCCGATAAACCCTGATATCAGTGTTCAAACCACCTAATAGCACAAACTATAATATCCTAACCTCGGACATGGCTAGTGTAATGAACACTATCATGACAGCGGCCGGCACCGTCAGCTAAAGGTGCCCTCCGAAGCACGAAATCCTTTATCTACAAGACAGCAGGTGATTCAGCCTGCATTGTCCTAGCCAAACTCCTCTGGATCGGGAACCTATGCCTCGAGACCACTAGGGCATGGAAGCAGTTAATAACTTAGTAATTTCCCTACTGACAGATTTATAATATTAATAATTAATTGTTTCAGTGATTTTGTTTAGGGAAAATAATACTCACAAATACCAACCCATTAAATTGCACTGAAGAAATACAAAAACGTACACACCTACATATATTTTTTTGTTTTAAATACTTTAAATTAAAAATAACAATTAAATGTTTATTGATTTAGAAACAAATAGCACAGTATAACAATTAATGGTTACTTGATTCTTTCCTTCCATGCTGGACTGGGAGAGATAGAAAAACATAGAATGTTCCAGCTGCCCTTCCTCCCGGGCATGCTGTTGAAGTCAGCAAAAGGGACTCGAGGGTTACAGTGTATTGTAATTTAGGCGATGGGCTGACAACCTGTCACTAAAGCAATACATATTACAATCTAAAATTGCCCTCAGTTTTTGTCAGACGTGGCGAAAGCTCCTTTTACGAGGCGTTAAACGCTCTGCCTACCCCGCAAGGGATAAAGGTGTGATTTATGTATGTATGATTCTTAACTTATATTACAAAACACATAAACTTATTTTATTTAAAAATATACTTCTATCATAGTAAAGGATATATACATATTTCACATTTATTGTGTAAGTTTCAGTAAGCCCGTCAGGTACCTATTGCAGCAAAATAAGGCATGAGCAGGAGTCCTTGTTCTTCAATTATAATCCGAACAGTAAAAACGAATTATTATATTCTATGAGTATGGGAAAGGATAGTGTGACAGATGGTTGTGTTGCACTCTTAGCACCACCAGGAGTCATGTATTTTTTAGGATTTTCGAGGATAGATAAATGTGCCCTAAATGTAAGTTTTTTATCAGTTTATTATGGATGTTCAAGATTTTTGAGAGAATAGGTACATAATTTGCTTCTTACTTACTGTAGCTCAAATCATTTTGATGTTCTGTGTTTCTGTATTTCTAATAAAGCTTGTTTGTTCTCATTGAAACAAGCAATGAGTTTTTGAGACAGCAATTGTAGATTTTCCACCTAAAAATAACAGAAATTATTGTAATATATTTGACACACCCAATGGCCAGAATAAAACACATTGGACGAGTGAACTTCAGGCGGAGGGGCAAGACCTGGAATAAGACTTAAAATAGGAATTTAATTACTCAATTTAGCAAGAAAAATATTTAAGACGTGGATGAGAGAAGTGAAGTCGAAACTTCCACCACAACTTCATAAACCTTATTTTAAATCTTTACCTTTAGAAGCTGCACAGCACAATACTGGGACAATACCGCATTTCCAAAGATATTCTTTGCGATTTTCCACTGAATTTAACCATAGAAATATGAAATAACCTCAACCAAAATATGTTGTCAAAACAAGAGACATCACTCACTAATATCGCGCCGCGCCACCGTTGATTTGTTTTTTTTTTATTTTGAGATACGTTCCATTTCAAGCTACTGTATACATACAATAATTTTCATATCAAAATATTTTTATATTTACATTTTTTAAATAAAATAATCCTTATTATATGATATGTGCAATAAAATTAAATACCCTTTTGAATTTTTGACATTTGAAACATAATATATTTTATTTTTTATACGTACCTACTTAAAATAATTCCTGTAACGAAACGAAACACCGGAAAAAAGCGGGAGAGTATCAAACATATGAACTCGTATCAGTAAATCCTGATACGAGTTCATGAGTTAAAACCTGATCTGAGTGTGTTTGCGTTTATAAATGAACAGTCTACTCGAGTATTGAGTAAAAGTTTGATTACGACCTGCTTGATCGACCCTCCAGAGCGCATCTGAGTGACTTTTATAATTGCGGCCAATAGTAAGTTCAAATTCATTATGAATATAGATTATAATTATATTAGAGATTTTTTTTTAGAATATGAATAATATGTAAGAATCAAATTATTTACTTACCTACAAAAAGTAATCATAGATTTAGGGCCGCAATTATAAAAGTCACTAAGATCCGCTCTCGAGGGTCGATCAAGCAGGTCGTAATCAAACTTTTACTCAGTACTCGAGTACACTGTTAATTTATAAACGCAAACACACTCAGATCAGGTTATAACTCATGAACTCGTATCAGGATTTACTGATACGAGTTCACACAGTGTTTGATACTCTCCCGCTTTTTTCCGGTGTTGCGTTCCGTTACAGGAATTATTTTAAGTAGGTACGTATTAAAAATAAAAAATATTATGTTTCAAATGTCAAAAGTTCAAAAGGGTATTTAATTTTATTGCACATATCATATAATAAGGATTATTTTATTCAAAAAATGTTAATATAAAAATATTTTGTGCATTTTAATGAAAATTACTGTATGTATACAGTAACTTGAACTGGAACGTATCTAAAAAAAAAAACAAATAAACGATGGCGCGGCGCGATATTAGTGAGTGACGTCTCTTGTTTTGACAACATATTTTGGTTGAGATTATTTCATATTTCTATGGTAACATTCAGTGGAAAATCGCAAAGAATGTCTTTGCGGTATTGTCCCAGTATTGTGCTGTGCAGCTTCTAAAGGTAAAGATTTAACATAAGGTTTATGAACTTGTGGTGGAAGTTTCGACTTCACTTATCATCTCATCCACGTAAAAATATTTTTCTTGCTAAATTGAGTAATTAAATTCTTATTTAAAGTCTTATTCCAGGTATTGCCCCTCCGCCTGAAGTTCACTCTTCCTATGTGTTTTATTCTGGCCATTGTGTGTGTCAAACATATTACAATAATTTCTGTTATTTTTAGGTGAAAAATCTACAATTGCTGTCTCAAAAACTCATCGCTTGTTTCAATGGGAACAAACAAGATTTATTAGAAATACAGAAACACAGAACATAAAACTGATTTTAGCTAAAGTAGGTAAGTAGCAAGTTATTATGTACCTATTCTCTCAAAAATCTTGAACAATATAAACTGTCAAAAAACTTACATTTAGGGCATATTAATCCTCAGAAATCCTAAAAAAATACATGGCCCCTGGTGGTGCTAAGAGTGCAACACAACCATCTGTCACACTACCCTTTCCCATACTTATAGAATATAATAATTTGTTTTTGCTTTTCAGATTATAATTGAAGAACAAGGACTCCTGCTCATACTTTATTTTGCTGCAATAGGTACCTGAAGGGCTTCCTGAAACTTACACAATAAATGTGAAATATGTATATCTTTTACTATGTAATTTAGGCGATGGGCTGACAACCTGTCACTAAAGCAATACACATTACAATCTAAAACTGCCCTCAATTTTTGTCAGACGTGGCGAGAGTGCCTTTTACGAGGCGTTTAACGCTCTGCCTACCCCGTAAGGGATAAAGGCGTGATTTTATGTATATATGTATGTTTACTATGATAGAAGTATATTTTTAAATGTAATAAGTTTATGTGTTTTGTAATATAAGTTAAGAATCAATTAACTATTAATGGATTTACTGTGCTATATGTTTCTGAATCAATAAACCTTAAATTGTTATTTTTAGTTTACAGTATTTATTACAAAAAATATATGTAGGTTTTTTTTTTTTTTTTTTTTAAATGTATATAGGCGAGCATTTGTCCGCCATCTCACCTGGTGGAAAGTGACGATGCGGACTATGATGAAGCATACTCACCTATGTAGTGCCTATTCACTCTCGCCTTGAAAAGGCCCAGGTTATATTGTTCCGGAAACAGATCCGCCGGCAGGGAGTTCCACTCCTTAGCCGTTCGCATTAAGAATGTGGAAGCGAACCGCTTCGTGCGAATTTGTGGTATATCCACGACATAAGGGTGGAACCCCTGTCCACGCCTCGTGCTCCGGAGATGGAAAGGGGAGGGGGGTATAAGGTCATGAAGTGCTAACGCGCACTCCCCGAAATGTATCCTGTAAAATACCGACATGCACGCCACTCTGCGACGGTGCTCAAGGTTCTGTAGTTTTGCCTCAACCAGTGCTGAGTCTCCAATGAGCTTCTTAGCACGTTTCTCGATTGAGTCTAAGGCAGCCAGCTGGTATTTAGCTGAACCGTCCCAAAGGTGGCAGCAGTACTCCATACACGATCGGACTTGAGCTGTGTACAACTGCAATAGCTGTCCCGGTGTGAAGTATCGCCTCACCTTCGAGAGGATACCAAGTTTTTTGGCAGCTGTTGTGGCCAGAGACTCAATGTAACGTCCAAAGTTCAAGTCGGACGTAAGGCTCATACCAAGAAGCTCAAGATGGTCAGAAATCGGTACGGATACATCCCGGAAAGTTGGAGCCAGGTTAAAAGGACTCCGTTTTGTCGAGAATAGACACGCCTGGGTTTTGGATGCGTTGAACTTGACGAGATTGGCATCGCCCCACTCGGATATCACCCTTAGCGATGAGTTCAGACGATCCACTATGGACTCCCGACAAGACTGGATTGTTTCACTGTTGGCCCTTGCACTGGACAGATATCTGTCAACAACCGTGCTGTCATCAGCGTACCCAAAGGTATCGGGTGTCATCATGTCGTTGATATGCAGCAGGAATAAGGTTGCAGACAGGACAGAACCTTGAGGAACTCCGGCATCAATACCGTGTTGTCCGGAGGAGCAGCCTTCTAAGACCACTTGTATGGATCGTTCACTCAAGAAGTCCGAAATCCAGTTGCAAAGGCCAGCAGGTAACCCGTAGGCGGGAAGCTTGCCAGTAAGGCTAGCGTGCCAGACCCTGTCAAAGGCCTTGGAGATATCCAGAGACACGGCAAGTGCTTCACCATGTCTCTCGATAGCCTCGCTCCATAAGTGAGTGGCATGCACGAGGAGGTCCCCCGTCGATCGCCCTCGGCGGAAGCCGTATTGGCGATCGTTAAGGAGATCATTATCCTCAAGGTATGCCAGGAGCCGATTATTCAGTACACGCTCCATAATCTTGCAGAGTATAGAGGTTACCGATATGGGTCTATAGTTGGCAGGGTCTGCTCGACTACCTTTTTTGGGTACAGGTTGCACATTTGCAAGCTTCCACGATTTGGGAACAACACCAGTCTCAAGTGAGAGGCGGTACAGGCGTGTCAACACCGGAGACAACTCAGGCGCACAGTTACGCAGGACGATTGCAGGGATACCGTCAGGGCCACTTGCTTTATTCACGTCTAGATTTCGCATGGTTTTAAGGACCTCTTTTTGCCGGATGCGTACGGCTGCCATAGAGCAGTCGACACGAGGTAACGGGGGTGGTATTTTACCTGCGGCATCAAGACGCGAACTTTCCGCAAAATAGGAGGCAAAAAGATTGGCTTTCTCCTCCGCAGTATGAGCAAGCGACCCATCAGGTCTCTGCAGAGGCGGTAAAGATGGCTGGCAGAAATTGGTTTCCACTGCTTTCGCAAGCGACCAGAATGCTTTACTGCCAGCCGGATAGGAAGCAAGCTTAGCGCCTACTCGGCCTATGTGGGCGAATCGAGCCCTGCGTAATTCCTTTTTGCTTAACTTGGTGGCTTTGTTATAGTTTTTCTTCAGATCGCGAGTATTCGGAGCTCTGCGTGCACGAGCATCAGCCCAAGCAAGGAATGCCGACTGTTTCTGCGATTCCGCGCAGTTACAGTCAGCATTAAACCACGGGCGAGCTTTGCTACCGGTAGGAACATCAGAGAACGGTATGAAATACTCCATACCGTGACGTATGACTTCTGTAATAGCATCCGCGCAGTTCGACGATTCGCCTGAAGAAAAACAGTCCTGCCAAGGATACGAAGCAAAGAAGTGGCGCATCTCATCCCATTCTGCTGACCTGTATCGCCACACCCGTCTTTTACCACAAGGGCCCTGATCGGGTGGTGAATACACTGATACAGATTTCACCAGACAGTGATCTGAGGTGCCCAATGGGGCAGAAACAGACACAGAGTATCGGTCTGGATCGGTAGTCAGCAGAAGGTCTAAGCAGTTGGCTGTATGAGACTCAATATCCGGGACCCTTGTTGCACAGCTGACAAGCTGGGAGAGATTTAGCGACAATGCAAATTTGCGCGCCTCTCGCCCAGCATGATCGGTCTCTAGGTATGGGAACAACCACTCTTTATGATGAGCGTTGAAATCCCCTAGGATGACTAGCTGCGCTGCCGGGTATCTCTGCAGAGCTTCATCAGCACCTTCACTGAGGTGTTCAAACAGTTTGGTTGTCTCCGTGTCTCCACTATGCGAGCGATAGACGCAAGCATACACAATTTGAGCTACACCAGTATCGACCAGTACCCACAATACGGAAAAACTTGGTGCCTCAAGGTTCTTGAGACGCTTGATGCAAATGTCATCGCGAACGTACACACAGACTCCGGCACGAGGTAGAAACCTGTGTTCTAGTGTGTAGCCGGGATAGCTGAGGTACGCCGCGTCAGCCGGACAATTGATCTGCGTCTCAGTGAGGAACAGCAGATGCGGTTTTTCAGTCTCAAGATGGTGATGGACGGGGTTGAGATTTGAGTGCAAGCCTCGAATATTTGAGAGGTGCACTTTAAGTGGGAGGACGTGCAACCGCTGTTTAACCATTTTCCGTTTTTTGTGTGTTTTCATAATTGGTGATGTGGGGAAAAAGTGAATAGGCAGGAGGAAGGCAGTTGTACGAGGTACCGCGTTGCAATAAGCTTAGAAAATGAGCTGATTGCAGCCACACGCAAAGATAGCTGGCTTGGAGACCGCGGGGACGCCCGAACCCCCCCGGGGATTGCCACCTGGTCCTCCCATCCGGTCGCCAACCGGCAAGGTGGAGCATCCCGGGATTTTTCGTGAGGTGGCAGGGCAGCCTTTCGCGGGTGGCTTTCCCGCTACTTGGGCCCTCAACTTCCTACGGTCGGCCAGCGGTGCACCGTGCTTCGGATCCCGCTAGCCTCCAGAACCAGCCACTCGTTGTCGCATCAATCAGCCACTCCGACCTGCTACATGCCGCGGTACTACTGTACAGACCCAACCTCCATACTGGCTTCTCCTTACTACATGTCGGAACACGGCGGTACCGCTTGGCGACATTATTTAGTTAGGAGGGTGGTAACCAGCCGCGGCCGAAGCCTACCACCGGAGAGAGTGCTGTCCATTTTGCACTACCCAGGGGCCACGTGTAGGGAAACTCGAGTAAGAGGCCCAGAAAAGGGCCTCGCCTACGGACGCGGACAGCTTTGACCCCCGAAGGTGTGTACGTTTTTGTATTTCTTAAGTGCAATAAAATGGGTTGGTATTTGTGAGTTTTATTTTCCCTAAGCAAAATCGCTGAAACAATTAATTATTAATATTATTAATCTGGCAGTAGGGAAATTACTAAGTTATTGACTGCATCCATGCTCTAGTGGTCTGAGCCATGGGTTCTCGATCCGGAGGTCCTGGGATCGATACCCTGGGGGGAAACAAAGTTGTTATTTTTCAATACCGGGTGTAAGGGACAGCTTCCCGCAAACTGATAGGGGTTTCTCAGTCAGTGTAAGATTTTTTCAGTCTGGCTAGGACAATGCAGGCTGAATCACCTGCTGTCTTGTAGATTAAGGATTTCATGCTTTGGAGGGCACGTTTAGCCGTCGGTGCCGGTCGCTGTCGTGATAGTGTTCGTTACACTAGCCATGTCAGAGGCCTATAGGTTGTGCTATTAGGTGGTTTGAACACTGATATCAGGGTTTATCAGGTCGATCGACTCTAAATTCTAAACTCTATATTTTAAACAAAAGAAGAATCTAAATGACAATAAAATCATTATTATTAGTGAACTGTACGGGATTCATCTGTTAACCCTGTAAGCAAAACTATTGTGACGACTGAATAAACCAAAATGGCGTAAAACACATACATACGTGGGACACTCAGAAAGTTTTGCGACACTAAAAAAAATTGTTCTACAGGTACATATATTTTTATTAAATCTTTTCAAAGTACTCTCCACCAGCCTCTATACAAAGATTCATGCGTCTGAACCAGTTTTCAAAACACTTTTTCTAGTCCGCCGTAGACACCTCGTTTACAGCCTGCTCGAACGCAGCCAGCGCATCTTCCGGCGACGAAAATTGTATCCCCTTGAGCTGATTTTTTATTTTTGTAAATAAAAAGAAGTCACACGGTGCTAGAGCAGGGCTGTAAGGAGGGTGACCCAGGAGTTTGACTGGTGTGCTGTCCAGGAAGTCCCTCGTTTTGAGCGCGGTGTGTGCAGGCGCATTGTCGTGGTGGAGCAGTAGTCCGCGGAGCCCTGTGTTTGGTCGCCTGTTGCTCACAACAGAAAAAACTTCTGGTAAACATTTGGTAATATACCATTTGGCGTTAATGCTTCTTTGATCTCGTAAGGGAATTGAGGCCAAGTGACCAGTCAAATTAAAAAAGCTGGCGATCAAAATCTTCCCCCGCTTCGAGATCGCTTCACTTTGGTAGGCGTTGGTTCATTTTGAAACACCCAAACTGTCGACTGGCGCTTGGTTTCTGGATCGTATTGATAAATCCAGGACTCATCACCTATTACGATGTCGTAAACACGCCGAGACGAGCCTGCTTCAAATTTGTTCAGCATATCACGGCACCATTCCACCCGGGCCTGCTTCTGAGCGTCGGTGAGGTAGTGCGGCACCCAGCGCGATCCTATCCTCCTCACGCGAAGATGCCCTTGTAGAATCTCGTGAACGCTTCCCGATCCAATCTTTAATATGTGCTGAATCTCCTGATATGTAATTCGCCTATTATCTTGGATTAAATTTTTCACTGCTAGCACGTTTTCTTCCGTAATAGCCGTCAAAGGGCGACCGCTTCTTTCTTCATCCCCCAAGGTTGGTCGACCGCACCTAAATTCGTTATACCAACGATACGCGGTTGCTTTGGAGAGGCTTTCATCCATAAATGCCATTTGAAGTCTATCGAACGATTCATCCGGTTTCAGGCGACACTTGAAATCGAAAAAAATCATAGCTCTAAAATGTTCCCGGCGCAGATCCATTTTTCAGTAAGACACGATACTTTGAATTGGCTCGCAAAAAATGTGGAGGGAAATTTTGAAAATGGAACACACATGTTTTTACTTACAAGTAATCATATTTTCAAAAAAGATTCTAACCGGCCAGTCTGTCATATATAAAAACTATTTATCGCAATACTTTCTGAGTGGCCTGGTAATTTATACTTAATTCACCTCCAGACCACAATTAACTGATACGTCCTCAGGAACGCATATCGAGTGCGCGCCCGCGTTCTTAGTTTGAAATATAAAGTTTATAAATAATCAGTCACTCAGCTGAAGTCTGAATCGTGATGGCGTACCTAAGTTGGAACTAAAAATAAGACTGAGTACGACAGGCAACTTAAAACTCTACATAAAACTCTTATCAAATTTGAGTCGCCTTTATAAATACAAGCATTAATCTCTAACAGGAAAAAAGTCGCGGGTCAGACTACTTAACTATCTTTACGCTCCGTTACGTACGTATGGTTTGATTGAGGAACATTCTATGATTAGATGATTATCGATAATAGTTGCGTTTACAAGATAGTAGAGTTTGAAGTGGATTACTGTACAGACAATAAATGTTACACGTGGTGACATCGTGTTGCGGAAGTTGTCGGTAGGTTAAACAAAAATAATATACGTAGAGAATTTGATAGTGATTTTCGAACGTGCTTTGGTATTGCTTGATAAAAGAACTGTCGAAAACTTTTTGCAATGGTTACCTATCTATGACAAACTTTGACCGTTTCATAAAGCATGTAGGAATAATCATAAACAAACTTCATCCATACTTAATATTATAAATGCGAAAGTAACTCTGTCTGTCTGTCTGTCTGTCTGTCTGTCTTTCTGTCTGTTTGTCTGTCTGTCTGTTTGTTTGTTGCTCTTTCACGCCTGAACGGCTGAACGGATTTGATGAAATTTGGTATGGTGATAGATGATAACCTGGAGACGGACATAGGCTATATAAAATAACGCCACTGTACTTAGGGGGTAGGCTCGATTTATGATATTAGAAAACGCTACCTAACGTAGGGGATGGCAGGGAACAAATATAAAAGAGTGTTTGAACCGATTATGACGGAAACTTTTTTGTTTAATTTTTTGTTACCGGCACTAACATAGACAACATTTCATCACGCTTCTTTACTTGGGGGGGCAGGCAGCCAGAATTAAGAGTGCTATGAAGTGCATCACGCTATGTGTTAAAATGTTGCCAGTTTATAATGTGTGTTGTATATTAATAATCTATGATTTTTTATACAAGTGCACCAGAGTGACATAAGTTTCAGGATGGACGGGAGGTCATGTCTTTAAAAAGTACAAATTCTGAAGGTTATGATGAAATAAATACAAAAATTATCAAATCCTGTGTTGACGTGATTTTGCCAATATTAACGCATCTCATAAATCTTTCTTTTGTTTCGGGAACTTTTCCTGAAACTCTTAAATTATCTATCGTGAAACCACTGCATAAAAAAGGAAATAAGAGTGACATGGCTAACTATAGGCCAATAACCTTGATTCCAGTCTGGTCCAAGGTGTTTGAAAAATGCATGTTTATTAGACTTACAGGATATCTAAATAAATTTAAAGTAAATAAATCGTGACCAATACGGATTTCAAAAAAATAAATCGACAACTCTTGCAATGTTTTCTCTGATGCAATCCATTGTGACTAATTTGAATGCTAATAAATATGTAACAGGAATATTTATTGATTTGACAAAAGCTTTTGATTTCGTTTGTCATGACTTCTTACTAAATAAACTAGAGTCAGTTGGAATAAGAGGCCCTACCTTAAATTGGATCTCTACATACCTGAAAAACCGAAAACAATATGTTACAATCTCAAGGACAGATGAAAATAGAGATCTAAAAAACTACGCATCGGAGCCTAATTTTAACAGATACGGTGTACCCCAAGGAAGCGTCCTTGGGCCGATTCTCTTCCTACTTTACATAAACAATATAACTGACATTATAAATCACAAATGTATTTTGTTCGCTGATGACATTGCCATAATAGTAACGACAGATAAAAAAAGAATATTGTTAAGTATCATGAGACTGAAATAAATAATACAATTAATTTAATTATTGACTGGCTGGATACTAATAATCTTAAAATTAATCTTTCTTAAACTAATTATATACAATTAAATAAATGTTATAATCCTATTTTTAATTTTATTTTGGACATAAATTATGATTCTTCCAGGTTAAAAGAAGTAGCACAAACTAAATTCCTTGGTGTTACACTGGACGAGCACTTAGATTGGAAAGTACACGTAGAAAATGTGACCAGCAGAATAAATAAATTTGTTTATGCACTAAAGCACGTTAGAAAAGTGACAAACATAAACACTGCAATGATTGCATATCACGCGTATGTAGAGTCAGTATTGCGTTACGGTCTGATAATTTGGGGATACAGTACAGACCGACAAAAAGTCTTTATTGCCCAAAAAAAATGCATAAGAGCAATCGTAGGTATCCCGTCTGTTGAATCATGTAAACCATTTTTTAAAACACTTGGTATATTGCCTCTTCCTTCGCTTTACATTTTCGAAATGGGAATGTTTATAAAAAAAAAATGTCTTTATTTCAAAAGTCATGCGATAGAAATCCGAGAGCTGTACGACATCCTGATTTACTTGTATTTCAAAATACTCTACGAGTCATGAAATATGACAAAAGTTGCATAGCCTTGGGGGTCAGGATCTTCAATAAAATGCCGAACACTTTCAAATGTTTAAATAGTAGATTATTTAGAATTAAATTATATGAATGGCTTAGTGAAAAATGCTACTATGACATAAATGAATTGATAAATAATTAATTTAGTGACTCAGGTATATTAGCTTATGATAGATATGACGTGACATAAAAGAATGATTATTATATTTGTGATTTTGTTAACTTCTTAATATTTTCAAAAGAAATTTGCATGCTAATTATAAGTTAGCTAAACATGTAAGCACTACTCAAAAATGTACATCTTTAAATACCATGTTTATGCAAATAAAGAATTATTGATTGATTGAGGAAAGGGAAAAGAAGCGACTATGGTCGGAAGGAATTGATGGGAGGCTGTGCAGACATAATGACTGTTTAGGGACGCGTGTGACGGGTAGGGACAAGGAGGAACGATGAAGGGAGAAGGGGTTTGACCCTACTTTCACCGTCACCTAACTAAATACAGTTCCCCGCCTGCTACATACTCCCTAAGTACGGCGGCGTGATTATATATAATTTTAATCGGTCTTTAGGTTACCATCTATAGACATACCAAATTTCATTAAATTCCGTTCGGCCGTTTAGGCGTGAAAGAAATCACTAAATAAATTCAGTTCCATGCTTACTACCTACCCCCTAAGTACGGTGGCGTGATTACATATAGCCTATGTCTGTCTCCAAGTTACCATCTATCACCATGCCAAATTTCATCAAAATCCGTTTAGCCGTTTATGCGTGAAAGAGCAACAAACAAACAAACAAACAAACAAACAGACAGACAGACAGACAGAAAGACAGACAGAGTTACTTTCGCATTTATAATATAAGGCGTGCAACAGGCATTTTTAGCGATACATGTATACATACGTACTCTCACGCGCCTGTATCCGTAATGAGGTAGGCAGAGTGTCAACGTACCAAATAAAGGTCATTCCGTCAAATCTGACAAGTTTTCATATATATATTTTTTTAAATTTGTCTGTATATCTGTATGTCTGTATGTTTCCACATCATGCCAACACTACTGGACCGATTCTGACAAGTTTTTTTTTATTTTACTATGTGTTACATGAATTTAAATCTGGATGATTATCTGGAGTCAAACGTAGGATTAAAAAAATCACGCCACTTGACTTAGGGGGTAGGCAGGAAATTGAGTTCTGATTGGTACCTAGAGACATCGAATAAGTTTTAACATTTATTTAGTACCCCAGTTTGTATGGAAAACACGCAGTGTCGATCATACTGAAAACGTTTCTCCGCGCGTAGAAGAGGGATCACAGGGGCACAGCTAGCTTCTGATATTTTCTTACTTTTTTAATTTACTTATCATCCAATAAAATGACGAAGTGTGATGTCAACCTTAAAAACAGGATTTTTTTTATCAAGACACGCACTGATCAGCTGATGTTAAATGCAATATCCACTTCGTTTGTGATAATCTTGTAATACTTATTGGCTCGTGTTGAATTAAAATTCCTACTAAATTAGGTCAGCTACCTTGATAAAATTTACTGTATAAGTGACCGACTTAGTCCTGTAAAATTTTTACCTAGCAAAATAAAATTTTCATACATACATACATAATACATAATCACGCTTTTATCCCTAATGGGGTAGGCAGAGCGTAAACGACCCAAACAAAGGTCGTTCCGCCACGTCTGACAAAGTTTTGAGGGTTATTTAAGATAGATTTGTAAGTATATTGCTGTAGTGACAGGTTGTCAGCCCATCGCCTACATTACAATATACTGAAACCCTCGGATTCCTTAGCTGGTTTTTACAGTATGCCCGGGAGGAAATGCAGCTGGCACATTCTATGTTTTTCTCTCGCTCTCAGGCCAGCATGGAAGTAATAAAATTTTCCACATATTGATTCCACCATTATGTTGTAGACATACCAAATTTATTTCGCACAATGCGCTACGATGAAACATTTTAATGCGAACGGCTAAGGAGTTTCCAGAGCGCTTGGAAATTTTCAAGCCGAAAGTGAACAGGCAAAATATCTAGACATTCATGCACTTGTCAACAGACATAGTGGGCCTATAAAAAAAGCAATAACACTTACTAGTATATTGCTATCATGCAAATTGCAGGCGATTTGATGTCCCGAAATATTATTTGCTTAAAAACTTTTCTATGATATCTTACGTGAGTTTCAATTATTTTTAATTAAGATACAAAATCAGCTGTAAATCTTTCTCATAAATCATTATTATCAACTGTGTTACAGAAATTTTCACTGCCACCCGCCATTTTGACGTCAGGTCTGCGGGTGGCGCTTATTTTTGATTTCTCTTCGTATCCATTGAGATACAAATTTTTATTTCAAAATTAGTACAAAATGAGCTCAAAATTATAGACTATTTTTTAATATAATTCATAATCAGCCACTCGCCACTTAATGAACACCACTTTTCCAGCCCTTTATGTTTACTAACGCTAATGAGTGTAATTTTTAAGATAACATTTTTGTTATTATTCTTATAATACGTTATTGAAATTAAAAAGTTCTGTACGTATACTCGTACTTTATATGCATACCTATAATATGTGAAGTATTTATTTTTATCAGTACTACTGGTCATTGTGCATTAGATGCTCAGTTGGAGTATGAATAGGTATAATTTGCACATAGTCTTCAATTGCAGCTCTGCACAGCAATAAAGTATATTTATGAAGATACAAATAGGCATTATTTAGATATTGAAATTCGAACAATATTGCAAAATATATTTTTAATTTATTAAGACTAGACTTAAAGCAATCATTTTATACAAATATTATTTACATAATAACAGATAACAACGTAACAGTAGATATTCAATTAAGTAACCTTATCCTAATTTTGTGTAGAAACAGTCTATTTAATAAACGAATCTTTACCATAATTATACCTACTTAAAGTAATTTGATTTGCTTGTTTCACAGCCTTACATTGGACTCTTAAATGCATGAATCGACCATAATTTCTCCTTGGTAAACGAGTATTACAAACATGACCCAGTCGCATCTTCCTGCAGCAATCTGCAAAAGTATCTTAGAGCGGTACCTCTGTCTCTACTATTTTCACTCAAAAGTTTAAATGCTAGAGCTCTGAACTCACTCCTAACATTTCATGTCTGTTCACAAAAAAAAATGTTTATTTCATAACCTACGACATCTGCATCTCTTGATCATCTTTCTTCTTTTCTCTCTTCTCCTGCATGTGCAGAAGTATCATGTCTGGTACCCAAGTCGCCAGCAATACAATCAACAGGAGGTTCTGCGCAGTGATGCATACTAAATAGCTCCCAGTGTAGTCTCTTATCCAGCCTAAGAAATAACCTGCTGGAGGCACTATGATGCCCATGGTCAACATTCCCAAGCCAACGGCTGCAGGCACTTGATCTATTCTACAGTTTTCAGAAATAGCTATGTTTCTTGCGACGATTACCATACTCCTTCCGTATCCGTAGAGAGCAGACATCAGCACCAGTGTTGATAGGTTTGTTTGGTAAGCCAATACTAAAATTAAGGAGAAAATTACAAACGTTAAACAAGCTCAATGTATAAGTTACAAACAGTATCACTACATAGTATAAAACAAAGTCCCTTTCTCTGAGCCTATATCGCTTTGTATGCTTAGATCTTTAAAACCGCGCAACGGATTTTAATGCGGTTTTTTTTAATGGATAAAGTGATTCAAGAGTAAGGTTTATATGTATAATACATGCATAATTTAGTAAAGAAACACTGATAATTTCCGTGCGAAGCCGGGATGGGTCGCTAGTAAGGAATAAAACGGGGCTTCCTGGGACAGATGCTCGCCAGTTTTCATTAAGAACATTTCGGTAATAACACGACTTAACAAAACATTAATTAAACTTATTGCCCTCTTTCGCTGTTACCTTATATAGAAAATGACATTGCAGTTTTATCATTATCAGTCCTTGACCAGCTAAAGTTATTTCGTTTACTTATTTATTCCTTTTTGATACTATAAGACTGTCATTTAAATTAGTTGTGATAAATATAATTAGCATGAATCAGGTCAATTTACTTACTTTGTCTCACAACTATCAGCCACACGGAGGTCATGATGAGCATCCATCGCGCCTTTATCTTGAACTTATCCTGGACGGCTGGCAGAGTGAGACGACCCATGATATCTGCTGCTGCCACTGCTGACATACATGTTGCCGTCTGCTGCTTATCCATCTTTGCATAGTTCTGGAAAAGGAACGGTTGAGAATGTTATTATTTCAATAAGTATGATTTCGTAAAGTCTTGACAAACATCGCGCCTTCCGCACTGTACGGTTTAAACGGAGCGTCTGACCTGTGTAACGCAAATGCATTTATTGCTTTAGTACACAAATCAGTATTATTTATTTTATAAATAATATTAGACATGCGCATGCATGTGATGCAAATCGATGCTTAGACAATGTAATTTCGTGAGATAAGATTGAATATTTTTACAGACTGGTCATACTATTCTATGATCTTTCTTAATTTTGTGCAAGAATTTATATTTGTGAATAAGAATCTCTTCTATCTGTACCAACGCTTCAATATTTTTCTACAAGTGGGTCCTATACCCATAAAGGATTAACTAGAAAGTCAAGTACAGATAAAATCGATAACAGTCAAGTGTTAAGATGAAGGTGAAGATGAACGACGTCATAAACAAGCTATTTTATTTACCTATACCTCTTCCATGCTGAATATACAATGCTGAAAAACATAGAATGTGCCAGCTGCATTTCTTCCCGGGCACGCTGTAAAAACCAGCTTAGGGATCCGAGGTTTATTTTGATAGGCTGACAACCTGTCACTACAGCAATATACCTACAAATCTATCTTAAATAACCCTCAAAACTTTGTCAGAAGTGGCGAAACGACCGTTGTTTCGGTCGTTAACACTCTGCCTACCCCATTAGGGATAAGGGCGTAATTATATGTATGTATGTATTTATATTCCAATACAAATATTAAAATAAGTACCTTCTTATAAAAAGATATCAAATTTGTTTAAAAATAACTGCCCTTATCTTATGTCTATTAAAATTTTAAGCTTACAATTTGTTTAGTGATGTAGGGTAGCAATAACAAGTTGATGAAAATCCTTATATATTTCATTACTAAATCGAAGTTTTGTTATAAAAAGTTCAATTACCTTTAAAAATAGTGGGTACAGCATACTGAAGTTTTGGATGGATGTGACTGACAGCGCAGTACCGATGAGAATGTTAATGAATCTTGGGTTCGATAAAAGAGAAATATCGAACAAATCATATATTTTTCTCAATATGCTCTTCTTGACTTGAGGCTCGATGTTATTATTTCCTGCAAATAAATTAGAAATATGAAGTTTTTCTCACACGATTCATGACTAGTTATGAAAATTGTTAAGTGCACTATACCAGGTGTAAGGGACAGCGTCCCGCAAACTGATAGGGGTTGCTCAGTCAACGACACTTAACAACTCATCATCTCCCTAGCCTAGAATAGCCTAGAATCTAGGGGATTGAACGAGAGTACTGGTTTTTACACAGAGCGACTGCCATCTGACCTCCGCAACCCAGAAGGGCTACGAGACCCAATCCTAGATTAGGTCAGAGATTTCAAGCCGCCAATGCTTAGCACTGGCCTCTGACATGGCTTAACGACTAATATCTACGGTATTAAATGATATTAACCGGGACCAACGGCTTAACGTGCCTTCCGAAGCACGGCAAAAGCGCCGAATAAACGTACATATGAAATTCGAAAATCGAAAAACACATTGGTACGTGGTGGGGTTCGAACCACGACCTCCCGCTCAGGAGGCAGCGGCCCTATCCACTAAACCATCGGGCTCGAACGACACTTAACAACTATCAGCAGGATTTTATGGAGGAAGTGAAATGAAAAATGGCTTTTCCATACAAATTGTTTGATCGAGGTGAACATTTTGTACATACATAAAATCACGCCTTTATCCCTTACGGGGTAGGCAGAGCGTAAAAACGCCTCCTAAAAGGCGCTTTCGCCACGTCTGACATAAATTGAGGGCAATTTTAGATTGTAATGTGTATTGCTGTAGTGACAGGTTGTCAGCCCATCGCCTAAATTACAATACACTGTAACCCTCGAATCCCCTTTGCTGACTTTTACAGCATGCCCGGGAGGAAAGGCAACTGGAACATTCTATGTTTTTCCTTCTCTCCCAGTCCAGTATGGAAGATTACATTTTGTATAAAATGGTATTATTTTTTTCTCTTCCTGAATGAATTTAATGGTAGAAGTTGTTCAGTATCGTTGACTGAGCAACCCCTATCAGTTTGCGGGACGCTGTCCGTTACATCTGGTATACCTACTCGCCCGTACGCTATTACTGAATACAAGTGCACAAGCGATGCAATGAATTTTTCCACCACTTTATTAAAAACTCGTAAGTATTTCTACAGGCTAAAAGCGCTGAAAACATCTGATTCTACAAGTTAATGGAATGAGACATATTCAAAAACATTTGCGGCAATTTTCGATAAATGTCATATTTATTGGATAATTTCGTTGATAAAATGAGGGCCGATTAAATGTCACCGGTAATCTCTACAATCGACCGATTATCGGTATTTAAGCGCTCGCAGTTCGTAATTATGTTTTTTAACTGAATTAGTTTACTAAAGATTTAGTAGGTATTTATGATTTAAGATCTGAAATAGAGCAAGCGATCAAGAAATCTTGAGGGAGCCTTCTACAGAGGATATGCCGCAGAACTACTCTTCCAAGTGTCTAGATTTCATGAAAATTTGGCAAAGGTGTCCCAGTTCTAAATTTACCCTGTTCTTTGTTTGTCAAATTCAATGTAATACTAGGTAGCAGCGAGTTTAAGTTCGTATCAGAAATGTAATCTCAGTACAAACTGTCCTGTCAAATCCATACTTAATATTGCTCTCAAGTTTGTTCTCGCGTCATAAATACGAGCTTCATAATGTTTCTCCATAGTAATAACTTATCTTATTTGTTTTTGCTTGAGTAACTTACCATTTACAAAGCTTTTTTCTATAGGCTTCCCATTCTGTGCCACCACCGCAGGATCTGTAGCTCTTCTCGTACCATTATGTGAATCTCCATTGGCAAATGAATTCTTTCTTATAACTATATCTTTGTGTTTGCCGTTCAATAATTGTGATTTCTCATCTACCGGTTCATCTACTTCAACTTTTTTCATGTGCCATTCTACTGGTTGTAGTAATAAAACTCCTGCTATCTGAAAAATAAAATAATAAACAAGTTACAAACAACCTGTATAAAATGTAAGAGAAATAATTTGCGCATGCAAATAATTTCCATGTAAATGTACTAATGAGTAGAAGAGTATTCATTTCATTCAGTTTGCATCGCTCTATATTTGTAAACTTTTGTGTTATTTTTTACTGTACAAATAAACATTGAAAGCTTTTTATTATAACCTTGCTTTTTAGCGGTATCTATAAAATAGTTCTATTTTAAGTAAGTAAGTGAAAACTCTTTATTACACACGTTTACAAAGAATTTACAGACAAAACAGATTTCGACTTAATAAATGTGCATAAAGGTCATATCGCTGAGAGCAATCTTGTAAAGTTAATGGATATTTTTCATACGCGTTCGTACACTACCTTGTAGTAAGTACACCGCACAACTAGGTTCATAATAAAACTCTTGTCATACACTGTCCAGCAAAGGTTAGAAAATAAAAATAACTTACCCCGTTCAAACTAAAACCCCCCAATATCATACAGGCGCCCCGGAACCCATATCGCTCCAGCAGGTATCTGACTAAGTGCGGCATTACGGTCTGACCGACACCTGTGCCCACGTTCGCCAGACCCACGGCACGGGACTTCCGCAGCTTGAAGTACCCGTTTATGGCCACAAATGACGAGTTCTGGATAAAGCCCAGACCCAACCCTGGAAGAATTTGTGTTTGTTACCCTTGCGTTGGCATCAAGTGTTAGATGTGAAGGACTTTTATTTTATGCTTGATATTGAAACTATTTGTGCACTTGTGGTAAATAAATTATGTAAGTGAAGGATGGATATTGGATGTATTATCATTACCAAAGACTGATCTTCTTCTTAACGAATGGATTCTCAAGTCAAACGACCCGATGAACCCTGTTGTTAAAGTTTTCAAACCGCCTAGTAGCACAGCTATCAAGCCTCTAACAAGGCTTATAAATTGTTACATACTGGACATATTTAATGATAAAGGTGAGAAGACCCTATTTTAAGGAGAGCTGAAATTTTTTATTGCAAAATTATGACGCGTGATAGTGATTCAGTAGTTTTGTTCTCCGAGGATATTTTTTGGTTGAAAATAAATATAATTTTCATTCACATTGGGTTTTCCCTACGTGTTTGTGCATAGCGACAAAACGCTATCTGCATCGAAAATAAACTTACCTAAAAGAACTCCGTACGTAAACACCAAATGCCAGATATTAGTAGAAAATCCACTAAAGAAAATTCCCATAGTACAAGAGCACGCTCCTATAACAGCTACGAATCTTGTTGACGTCAGTTTGATTATAGCACCAGCTATGGGCCCGCCAAAATTTGTGACGAATAACATGGTACTGAGGACTAGAGCTGCGCCTTGAGTATTGTGGCCCATAGCTTCGAGAGCGTCTCCGTAAAGCAAACTGAATAAAGACAGCATAGACTGGTTGAAAATCTGTAAACAAAAAGGTTTATTTAAAGATAGAATCCGATTCTCAAGAAAATTTAATAAGCCGCGAGTTAATTGCGAGACATTAAGATCTAAAATAGGAGGCGAATAATTCTCTCCTATATTCTACGAAATACTGTTAGGGCATTTATAAATAGACACAATCAATCGAGAATTTACGTATATTGTATCCCAAATAGAATTGAAAATCTTATATCGGTTACCAACTGATAATTATAGCGGATCTAGTATTGCTGGAGTAAATAAACTGGCCTTCGGGATTATCTCAAATCCAAGATAAAACAACGTAAACATATTTTTTCACTGTTTGTTTTTCTTTTAAACACTATCGTAAGGTATCTGTTGATTTACTACTTTGTTGTTTATTCCGAACGCTCTCTTGCATTATAAAATTACATATTATGAGTCTAAAATTGTTCCTCCCATACAAAATGACGCTATTACCTTACTTACACCATTTTTATGAAAAGTCCCTTTTTGGAATCTAAGGGCCGTATTTATTATCCGCTCTCATGAGTGACAGCGAGTTTGAGTTCATATTAGAAATGTCTTTTTAGTACAAACTGGCCTGTCAAATCCATACTTAATATTGCTCTCAAGTTTGAGATCGCTTCATAACTACGAGCCTTAGTGCATAACTTACAGCGCGTAAGGTTGCGCTCAACACGCTGTCAATGCTTTTCGCATTGCCTACAACTCACATTCGTCACCTTACGCACTACGCGCGCGTAGCGAGGAACTCTACGTCGACGCATCCCTCTGATAGTACGCGCGTGTAGCGCGTAAGTTGACGCATGTATGTTGTAGGCATTGCAAAAAGCATTGACAGCGTGTTGAGCACAACCTTACACGCAGTAAGTGACGCCTGTGTGTTGCTGCACTTACATAAATAAAGTCATCCCTGTTCAGCTTAAAATTAAAATCAAATTCTGCTGTTTTTTAACATTATTTTTAGAGACTTAAATTACTATACACCTGGCAGAAATTACAAGCATTTGACCAAAGCCTTTGTTAACAAGTTTATAACAAAATAATAATGCTCGAGCTAGTTAAGAACTTTGTAGACTGACCATTAGCCTTTCAAATCACAATGGTCGAGCATCCACCTCAGTGCAAAATTAAATCAATTAGCTACTTTTACTTTGATTAACATACTTTTACTACAACTTTAAATGCTTAGTGACCGATTTTTTTATTGTAGTAAATGTTTCTGCAACGAAATCTAAATTTGAAATTACGATGATTCAAAGATAAATAAACTTGCATCATTTACCGAGAGTAAGGTACAATTGCTTTGAGAATAAAAATAAATTAAATGAATTAAGTAAGTTGTTATAAGAGATAAGATAAATTAAATAAGTTCTTTTTCTTAGTGAGTTTATTTTGAATCAAACAATGACCCGATGAACCCTGTTGTCAGAGTTTTCAAACCGCTTAGAAGCACAGCTATTAGGCCTCTGACATGGTTTGAGTAACGATCAGTATTAAAGACAGCGACCGGGACCGAAGGCTTAACGTGGTTTTTTTTTCCTTGCAGACAATCAGGTGTTTCGGCACGCATTCTTCTAAATGGGAAAAATTTCACAAAGTGATGAATCGACAAATATTAACTTTGTGTTCGGGAAATCGAACCCAGAACCTATGGATCGTGAGCCCATGGTTCTAATCCCTAGATCACGGAGGCAGTTAAATAAACAATAATTGAGTACTACATTCTAAACGTCTTCCGAATTACGTACAAATTCATCGTATAAAAAGTCGGTCTTGGAAAAAATAAAATATCTGACTATTCGAAATTAACTACTATAGTTGTAAACTACTGACGACTAATGCGATTTGAGCGTTCAGTTGAACATTTCTCTGATAAATGTTTTGTTGTTGATAAATTTTTCACACTTAAGGGGCGATCTGTGGCGCGACGGTGGCGACACAAATTATATATGTGAAACAGAAAATTACTTGCCATTTCCACTAAACGGAAAATATTTATGAAAATGGTTGTATTTTGAACACAAATAATTTATTACTAATGATGGCAGCACCTATGCTATTTTTCCAGTCTGAGCTTGAATTTAAGGACGAATATTCAATACGTGGACTGTGTCAAGATAATTGTTTTAAACTATACTTACATTAGATAATGCTGTTCCAAAGAGGACCATCCACCCCCAACCCCCATCAGGTGGTACCAACTTCACCCGCTTCTGGGTTTTCGGAGATATCATATCCACTGACATTTTGATAATTCACTATTAAAACTAGTCTCAGTATTATTATATCATAGTACTTTGAAGAAGGTTTTTTGTTGTTGTTGTACCTGTAACAAAAGAAAAAAAAGAATAATTAATACTCTGTTTTGTCAATTAAGTACCTTGATTGATTTTTTGAGGATTAGTTTTAAATTTTAACAAGCATTTTTGATGACGGAGGGACTTGTGTGATCGATACTTTTATCCAATAATATAAATAAATATTTTTATTGTTATCTTTACATAAAAACAAAATAATATGGCACTGAAGGGTTTTATAGTTCTTTTCGATACTAGTTTATATAATGAGCTGTAAGTACGTATATAGTGTCGAGATACCTACTCTGGCAAAATATGGCTAGGGGAGGAAAAAAATCTTAAACTAGCGCTTTGAATTTGTATTACTGAAAGTATGCATCTTCGCAGCATAAATCTGAGCTAGACCTGTTTGTCGCCTTAAGTCTTAAGTCTGTTTAATTGTAAATTTTATGTTCATTGACTGGTGACAAATAAAGATCTTTCTTTTCTATTTTATTCGATATGGGTGGGTGTGTCTCCAATGTGTCGTAAGTAATGTTGCCTCATCACTCGGAGACGACCTCCTTATCTTATGTCACTGAGCCGAACCGATACACACAATATTTTCCATCCTTGTAGCACAATTAAGATACAATATCGTAAACATTTTTTCATAATTAAACAAGCGAGAGTTGTTTGTACAAATATCACAGAGAAAAATGTTAGTATCTGTAAATTATAAACAAGTTTACATTTTACTTTTTATAATTACGTCAGTAAGTAATGTAAGCTACGGTCTTTGACCGGACATTGATAAAAGTTGATATTTTGCTACAACTCGTGTGTGTAATTTGACTATCTACGATTTTGTAACAAACTTGTACACAACACAAGTAAATAAGTAAATTGATTGTATGTGTAAATATTTATTGCATTCTTATCTAATGTCTTAATTTCTTAAGGGAAATCGTTACGTTAATATCGGATAATTTATTTATGAAACATTTCCATTAATGTTTTTTAAGTCGATAGTGGGTTTACAAGGGCTGTCTAGGTCAAATTGTAAATAAAATTTGCATATACAGCCGCAGCTTGTAATTTGTTCCACTATTTTAATATAGGTACGTCTTTTAATGACTGGCACTCATTGGCACTCATTTCTTCCATGCTGGCCTGGGAGCATGAGAAAAAGATAGAATATGCCAGATATATTTCCTCACGGGCATGCTGTAAAAACCAGCTAAGGGATCCGAGGGTTTCAGTAATTTAGGCGATGGTGTGACAAACTGTCACTACAGCAATATACCTACAAATCTATCTTAAATAGCCCTCCAAACTTGGTCAGACCTTTGTTTAGATCGTTTACGCTCGGCCTACCCCATTAGGGATAAAGGCGTGAATATATGTATGTATGTATGCACTCATTGGTAAAATTGTATACATAGTGTTTCGTTCGTCTAGAAGTTTGACGGTAGAGACAGCCGGTGCACTAAGGTCTCAAGTAGATATCCTTAACGGATATGTCAGCGACTTTCATAATATGAACTTGTAAATCTAATCTAGTTCATAAATATTCAACATAATTTCACTACTGACCAATTGGGTTGCAGTGTTGCCAGGTACACGTCACACGTGGCTTAAATCTGTTGACGATAAATATTATCGTTTTATCAACACATAAACATTACAAGTACCAACCGTAATCTAAAAAGATAATCTTGGATTTTGGTTTTTCTTGTGTACTTTGAACTTTTATTTATTTTTAAATATTTTTCCATTAAATAATTTATTTCAGCCGGTAGTTAAATTATTGAGAGAGACTGTAAAATTTTAAACAGTTCATATTAATGGATGTAATTTATTAGGTAAAATCAAAGTGATACTTGTAAATTCACTGTGTTCCAACTCTGTAATTTTATTTTAATTTGACAAGCCTGATTTTAAATAATGTTAGGTTAAACCAACTCAACTATAATTCTCAAAGTAAGTATATGAATTTGAACATAATATAACAATATGGCTTTGAGTCACCTATTCAGTGTTTACTACAACAGGATTTTCTTCCATGCTGGACTGAAAACGAGAGAAAGACACAGAATGTGCCAGCTGCATTTCATCCCGGGCATGCTGTAAAAGATCCGATACATTGCAATTAAGGCGATCGGCTGAAAACCTGAAACTAAAGCAATATACAAATCTATCTTAAATAACCCTTAAAACTTTGTCAGACGTGGTGGAACGATCTCTGTTTAGGTCGTTTACGCTCTGCCTACCCCGTTAGGGATTAAGGCGTGATTATATGTATGTTTGTATGTGGTACTTTGTAGATGATGGGCTCGATTCTAGATTTGCAGGCTAAAACAAAAATTTAAATGTAATTGTCACTTTCAGACTAAAAACATTAGAAAAGGACAGGAGATCTATTCTCTCCGGTTTTTGATTAATAGTTCGTTGTTTTATGTATTATCTGTCATTTCTATCCACCTTCATATGCTATGGCAGATTAAATTGACAGAAATACTGAGGAAATGTGCTAATGCGCGTCAAAATCCAGCGGACAAAGTGTAAAACCATAGAGCATAAATTGCCTGTCCTTTTTCAATTTTATTATTTTGAAAGTGACAGATAGTTTTTAATTTTAGTTTTAGCAGGTAGAATCTAGAATTGAGCCCAATGTTTCTTTTAGCAATAAGTGATTAATTTTCCGCTCGTCTATCAATAGGTATATCGTTTGAGATAACCAATTAGGCACTACCTTAACGATGTTTACCCACACGTCGATTCACGAGATGTTTCCGGGTGACGTCATTTTACGATGTATTCGTAGGTAAGTTATAATGTGTCTGGGTTTTTGACTCGTGTTTTTATCTATTACATACATACATACATATAAACAGGCCTTTATCCTTAATGGGGTAGGTAGAGCGTAAATGACCTAAACAAAGGTCGTTCCGCCACGTCTGACGCACTTTTGAGGGTTATTTGAGATAGATTTGTATGTATATTGGTGTAGTGACAGGTTGTCAGCCCATCGCCTAAATTATAATATACTGAAACCCTCGGATCCCTTATTTGGTTTTTACAGCATGTGCGGAAAAAATGCAGCTGGCACATTCTATGTTTTTCTCTCGCTTCCAGGCCAGCATGGAAGTATGGAAGTAGTAAGTATTTTAATCTTTTTGGGAAATAAAAACATACATTCTAATTACCTAGGCTTAAAACGAAAAATCTTTTAGTAAATAAAGTATTATTATCGCTGCTATCGTTACTTTTAGTTGATTCACTTTTATAACGAACAGTGAATCTAATCACTAAGGGCCGTATTTATAACCAGCTCTCATGAGTGAGAGCGAGTTTTCAGTACAAACTGACCTGTCAAATCCATACTTAATATTGGTATCAAGATTGACATCGCTTCATAAATACGAGGCTTAGTGTTACCTGTCTTAAAATAATACCTTTTACTATAACATACACATTTTTAACAGATCCTTATCTTGAATTAGTATTTGTAGAAGCCACGATCGACAAACTACGGCCCGTATTTACACAGAAATCTCAATATTGAGAGCAGTATTAAGTATCGATTTGACAGTTCATAATGTACTGAAAGATCATTTCTGATACGAACTCAAACTTGCTGTCACTCTTGAGAGCTGATTACAAATACAGCCCTAAGAATAATCCGAGAATAAAAACAAGAGATAATAATAGCTAAGAAAAACACTTGAAATGATTTGCTAGTTTTAGTTTTATGTAAGTGGTAATCAAATATGTAAGGCTGATTGTAAAGATCCGCCGTTGCCTAGAGTCATAGAATATTTTTTAAAAAGCTACTAGCTATAACTATAAGACATTTTACGGGTTTCTTACCGCGATTTAAATTATTTGATGAGTTCCGAAGAAAACGAAGAAGAGTGAGGGTAGACAGATATGTCTGTCCCTAAACCCACCCGCAGTTTTCTCCAGTTTACCCGTGATTAGGGCGTTTGGAACAGCGCCGAAATATCGGGAACTCATCAAATAATTTAAATCGCGGTAAGAAACCCCTAAAATGTCTTATAGTTATAGTGAAAACAACCGCGAAAGTTTAAAATTAATCTACTAGCTTACTAGAGTACAACTTGATTTAGTTATTAAGTAGGTACCTCTACCGGGTGTAAGAGACAGCGTCCCGCAAACTGAAAGGGGTTGCTCAGTCAACGAAACTGAACAACTTTCACCAAGAAATTCTTTCAGGAGATGTGAAAAAATTGACCTACCCATACAAAATGACCACCTCGATCAGACAATTTGTATGGAAAACCAAAAATGTAAATATGAATGACAGTTGGTCAGTTTTATTGACGGAGCAAGTTTCACTTATACCCCGTACATTTTGTCAAATTGTTGTTTGCACATTGATTTTTGCACCTTTCTGCACTCATGTGTCAAAAAAATAATATAAATAATTTAACCTAATATCTGCCTCCGTGGTCTAGTAACTAGTGCCATGGGCTCCCGATCCGGAGGTCCTGGGTTTGATTCCGAGGGTGTAAAACACAAAGTTGATATTGGAGAATTTATCACTTTGTGAATTTTTCCCCAGTTTGGGTAGGACATTGCAGGCTGAATCACCTGATTGTCCGAAAAGAAAAAGATTTCGTGCTTCGGAGTGCACGGTCCCGGTCGCTGTCTTTGATAGTGGTCGTTACACAAAACCATGTCAGAGGCCTGATAGTTGTGCTACTAGTCAGTTTAAAAACTCTGACACCAGGCTTCATCGGGTCCATAGACTCGATACCCACTCGACAGAAGAAGACCAAATATCTATGACAAACATTTATTTTGACGTGTTATGAAGTATGATATAACATGCATAATCTTTAGTATCAAATATCTATGCGTCGTAAATATAGGATAAAACTAGCTAATTTGATAGCAGATCTAATGCATATCAAAATCATAAATTTTTCATGAGTACTTCTCATAATCACATATAATCACGCCTTTATCCCTAATGGGGTAGGCAGAGCGTAAACGACCCAAACAAAGGTCGTTCCGCCACGTCTGACAAAGTTTTGAGGGTTGTTTAAGATTTATAGGTATATTGCTGTAGTGACAGGTTGTCAGCCTGTCGCCTAAATTACAATATACAGAAACCCTCGGATCCCTTAGCTGGTTTTTACAGCACGCCCGGGAGGAAATGCAGCTGGCACATTCTATGTTTTTCTCTCGCTCCCAGTCCAGCATGGAAGTAACTTGTTTTTAAGTCATATTATGTGATCCTTGTCAGTATGTATTTTGTGTATGGAAGCCTTACAATTGCAAACCATTAAAACCTAGGTATTTATTTGAAAATAGGTTTGAACAAAAAGTAAATTAGCATATTTACAAATGACAGGTGTAATGATAACATATGAAAATTACCATGACTTTGTTCATGGGAACAAAATTATATTTTACTGAGGCAATCTATAGTTATATGGTTTATCACTACATAGTATAAAACAAAGTCGCTTTATCTGTCCCTATATCCCTACGTATGCATGAATCTTTAAAACTACGCAACGGATTTTGATGCGGTTTCTTTTAATGGATAGAGTGATTCAAGAGGAAGGTTTATATGTAAAATACATGCATAATATATTAGAGAACATAACATAACATAAAATCACGCCTTTATCCCTTACGGGGTAGGCAGAGCGTCAAACGCCTCGTAAAAGGCGCTTTCGCCACGTCTGACAAAAACTGAGGGCAATTTTAGATTGTAATGTGTATTGCTATAGTGACAGGTTGTCAGCCCATCGCCTAAATTACATATATATATATATATATATATATATATATATATATACACTTTAACTTATATATATATATATATATATACTAGCGACCCGCCGGGGCTTCGCACGGAAATTATCAGTGTTTCTCTAATCCCTTATTCTTCCATGCTGGACTGGGAGAGACAGAAAAACATAGAATGTTCCAGCTGCCCTTCCTCCCGGGCATGCTGTAGAAGTCAGCAAAAGGGACTCGAGGGTTAAAGTGTATTGTAATTTAGGCGATGGGCTGACATCGCTAGTATATATATTTATATATATATATAATAAGTATTATCTAGACTAATATTAATGAGAAGCCTTGCATATGTGCCTTGAACCTACTATGCTTTTCAAAATTTATATTGTCTGTAGAAGAGATTAAGTACCTATCTTACCTATGTATTGCATTTCCCTCACTCTTATAGCATAATATTCTATTAGTTTTTTTAAATATTATAATGGTATATATATATATTAGTCTATTGTATCTGCTCATATTTATGTAACTAGTACGTACATACTCTATGTATTCTTTTTAAATTTATAACTATAGTCACTGTACTATCCCTCATAATATTATAAAACTGCTCCTTTCCCAAAGGTTGCCTGGCAGAAATTGCTACGCTAGCAATAAGGCCGCCTAATTGTACTCTGTTTGTTCTATAATGTTTGTTCCTGTACAAGGTGTTGTTTATGTGCAATAACGAATATTTGTATTATTTTGTATCTATTCTTTCATTAAATCGCGAAGTAACAACTTTTATAAAGGATCAAGAAATCTTAATAAAGTTAGCAAACTCAATAAATTACATCCGGATAAAAAAAATATCACCTGAAGTAATTTAGATATATCTCACAACCGATACATAAATGAATATCCAAAAAAAAAACCATCGACAACCTACTGAATTGGTTTTTCTTTTAAAAAAAATATTACCTGAATTAATTTAGGTATATCTCACAACCGATACATAAATGAATATCCCAAAAAAAAAAACCATCGACAACCTACTGAATTGGTATTTATTTTAAAAAAAATATTACCTGAATTAATTTAGATATATCTCACAACCGATACATAAATGAATATCCCAAAAAAAAACCATCGACAACCTACTGAATTGGTATTTCTTTTAATAATGAATACGAGGAAGTTATAGAATTAAAATCTTAACTTAATTATTTTGTCATTTAGGTGCCTGTAAATCACTACAGTTGCAAATTATTCATGAATTAAATTCCTAAAATCGCTGTTATTTTTGGACACTTAATTTTTGATGACGATTATGAGCAAATTATTGAATTGAATCCTTACCTATTTTCTTAGTACATTTAGGTGCTCGCCAGTATATTGTCTTAGAACAATTTTGTACCACAACAGTTTTAACTATATCATTTATCACTGAATCCTATCATGTAAAACCTTCGGACGACCGATCACACCGACAGCGCAAACTTCAATGGACGCGCATCGGCGTGTGATTCACTTAACTTGATAACAATCCCGTTGGACTCTGTTTCTGTTATCAGTTATCTATAAGTAGTTCTGAGGTATGGACTTTCGATTTCGGACATTTCCGGATTTCATTGTTTTTTTTATTTATTTTTTGGATTTAATGTCATTTTATTTCATACCTTATAATAGTTGTTTAAACTAACCAAATGTGTCTTAGTTCTGACTTAGTTTTATCTATCAGGTCATAAGCAACACATTGTAACAAAAATATATTTTTATGTGTTATTTTTTGCTTCCTTCCATGCTGGTCTGGGAGTGAGAGAAAAACATAGATAGAATGTGCCAGCTGCATTTCCTCCCGGGCTTGCTGTAAAAAAACAGCTAAGGGATCTAAGGGTTTCAGTATAATGTAATTAAGGCGATGGGCTGACAACCTGTCACTACAGCAATATACATACAAATTTATCTGAAATAACCCTCAAAACTTTGTCAGACGTGGGGGACGACCTTTGTTTAGTTCGTTGCTCTGCCTACTCCATTAGGGACAAAGGCGTGATTATATGTATGTATTTTTTGCTGCTATTCTATTCCCAAAATAAGACAGACAACAAATCTAAAATTTCAAACGCAGACAGAATTTGAAACTGCGTCTTTAGAAAACCGCCCAAAAAGGCGCATGTTCAAATCCTATTTACGTTTGAAATTTTTGATTTGTTGTTTCTCATATTTTGAGTATACATACATACGTACATATAATCACGCCTTTATCCCTAATGGGGTAGGCAGAGCGTAAACGACCTAAACAAAGGTAACTCCGCCACGTGTGACAAAGTTTTGAGGGTTATTTAAGATACATATATTTTGAGAATAGTAACAAAAATACTAATTAAAGATAATCTGTTATTTCTTGTTAAACTTTAGATTTATAGGAGGTCGAGAATGCAATATTAAGTATGGATTTGACAGTTAATTTGTACTGAAATTACATATCTGATACTTACTCAAACTCGCTGTCAGTCTCAAGTGCTGTTTATAAATATGGGCCTAAGAAATCACGTTGCAATGCATTTATTTGTATAATAGTCAATTAAGGCTATAAGTCACGTTTATCCATCAAATAAAAAAAAAAGGAACTTGACCTGGATCTAAATACTTAATGCACTAAAACATTTGGCGAACGGTACATCGATCAGTACCGTGAACTTGACTCCATCTCTTGAATAATGAATGTAAGGCCCGTATTTATAATTCGCCTTTGAGATTGACAAGTATCAGAAATGTCATTTCAGTACAAAATGGTTTGTCAAATCCATACTTAATATTGCTCTCAATCTTGAGATATCTTTACAAATACGAGCCTTAGATCACTGACCTAATGCGGTGAATTATTTGAAACTAAAAGTTTTACTTGTGATACCGAATAAATACGTACATACATATAATCACGCCTTTATCCCTTATGGGGTAGGCAGAGCGTAAATGACCTAATCAAAAGCTCGTTCCGCCACGTCTGACAAAATTATGAGGGTTATTTAAGATAGATTTTTAGGTATATTGCTGTAGTGATAGGTTACCAGCCGATCGCCTAAATTGCAATACACTGGAACCTTCAGATCCTTTAGCTGGTTTTACAGCATGTTCGGGAGGAAATGCAGATGGCACATTCTATATTTTTCTCCCATATCTCGCTCCCAGTCCAGCACCAAATAAAACCGATGAAAAAAGTAGTAAGTACCTAGTACAAGTATCTTATTTTTTGTTTTTTTTTTTGTGTTTAATATCTTTAAATGAAGACCAGCCAGCATTTTCTGTAAATATTTATTATTGCTGATGTCATCAACCGAATTATGTAATATTCAAAGTAAAATAAATAAAATAGATAAAATATTTAGTAATCAGATTATTTTGTCAATGGGCATAATTTTAGATTCAACCGGCTAAACCTAAAATTAAAATCTATCATTTTCAGACTAAAAACATTGGAAAAGGACAGGACATTTATTCTCTCCGGTTTTTGATATATAGGTGGTTTTATGCGTTATCTGTCATTTTATCTGCCGTCATATGATATGGCGGATAAAATTGACAGAAATACTGGGGACACGTGCAAATGCGCATCAAAGTATAGCGGACAAAGTGAAAAACCAAAAAGTATAAATCGCCTATGGTTTTTAAATTTTATTATTTTGCAAGTGACAGTTAGATTTTAATTTTAGCTTTAACCGGTGGTATCTAGAATCGAGCCCAATGTTTATGTCTGTTAAGTTAGGTATGGCCGTGATGTAAGAGTGGTGTCAAAACATGTTTTACTGCGCAATATTACCACCTAGTTACCTTAATTGATAAAATGTTACTAACAGCAGTGCAAAACTAGACACAATAGTGAAATCACAATCATTTAACTTTGTAATATTTTAACGAATTTATTGCCTCACTCATTAAATGTTTGAAATCAATTACAATCAATATTTCAAAAGTTGCATTTAACGGTATTTTTTCAAACTCACAATTAATTTAAACAACATACATACACATAATCACGCAATTATACCTAATGGGGTAGGCAGAGATAACTCTCTAAAACGTTAACACGTTTTGAGGGTTATTTATGGTAGATTTGTAGGTATACTGCTGTAGTGAGTGTTAGCTGTGTGTGGTTGTCAGCCCATCGCCTAAATTGCAATATACTGAGACTCGGATTTAAACAATCACATTGAAAATATAGATAATACCTCAACAAACCAATCACACGCAGCTTCACAAAAAAAAACAGTGTAAGTAGTTTATGATCGCATTATATCGGCTGAATTAATATTTAAGGACGTTATCAATAGAGCACGTTTGCCCATGACCATTTATCAAGTTAAGCCCAGATAAGATTAGTGTGGCCGTTACACTACGATTGAACACAAGATTAGCTCCATTTCACTATTCACCCGGTTTCGTCCGAGGTTTAATTAGGTCTCCAGATATTTTGCATCTCACTTGTCTTGTAGGTTTGGAGGCGATTGACGTACAAAACTAGAAGCACAGCTATTATGCCTCTGACCCGGTTGGTGTAAAGACCACTTCCAGAGACAGCGACCGCGACCGAAGGTTTGACGTGCACTCGGAAGCACGGACTCTGTTTTCTTACAAACCATCACGTGATTTAGCCAGCATTGTCCAAACAAATCTGAGGAAAATGTCACAAAGTTATAAATTAATCCTCCCTATGAATCAAATCCAGGACCTCCGGATTGGGAGACTATAAACCACGTAGTCAGATAATACAGTAATATTACAGTACGTTGGAAAGGTCAGTGGATCCTAAAGACCGAGAAAAGTAGAGGAGACTAAGCTGGAAAGTGGACCTCAGCATTGCAGCACTTTCACGGCAGTGCCAAAATAGTCGGCAGAAAAAAAAAGATAAAGCATAATTTTGTAATATTTTAAGCAGTTTAGGAGATTGTGCTCTACAAACAAACGACTAATTTTATCTCTACATTTATTTTAGTTTATATTAGGGCAATCCTGAAATTATCTGTATCTACGAAGATAAACCGAGTCTATGTTCAACATCCGAGTGGCTGTTTGTTCGAGGAGCCGCGTCTCAAGACGGTTACTAAGAAAGGGATGTGCCCCACGACAAGGCCCAAATTAACGAGGACTGTTCCAGCAATTTACATGGGTATGCATGTTGCCCGGGTTCTGCTGCATGCGAATTTAGTGGCCCGAATAGTTCCAGAGTACGGCTTGAGAGCGTTCGTTAGCAACTGTAATTAAAGAAGGCAGTGTGTCTTGTGTTCGCTTCTTTGCAAGAAACGGTCTTCCAGAAAGACAAACTATTTATTATCATATCATACAAAAGGTCTGAATTTTGTAATTAATGATACTAAGGACTTTTTGAGTGTATTAAAATATAACTAAACTAAGTCAATCTTCACTCTCCGTGAAGAAGACTCTCGTAAAGAGTCGAAACGTAGAGGTCTAACACCTCCGTTAAACAAACAAGTTAGCAGTCGTTGATTTATCTATATATATTATTATATTAAGGTCTGAATAACTGCCTCCGTGGTCTAGTGGCTAGTGCCATGGATTCCTGATCCGGAGGTCCTGGGTTCGATTCCCAGGGGGGAAACACAAAGTTGATATTTGAGAATTTATCACTTTGTGAATTTTCCCCCAGTTTGGTTAGGACATTGCAGGCTGAATCACCTGATTGTCCGAAAAAGAAAAAGATTTCGTGCTTCGGAGGGCACGTTAAGCCGTCGGTCCCAGTCGCTGTCTTTGATAGTGATCGTTACTCAAACCATGTCAGAGGCCTGATAGTTGTGCTACTAGGCGGTTTAAAAACTCTGACACCAGGGTACATCGGGTCGGTAGACTCGATACCCACTCGACAGAAGAAGAAGAAGGTCTGAATTTAGTAATTGAATATTTTAAAGACGTTTTGATTTGAACTGTATGAATATAAAATTAAAACTTTAGGTAAGTTTTTTAACTAAGCTAATCTCTATGTGTTTATATGGCTTAGTAAAAATCTATACATATAATAAATCTCTAAAAGGGTCGTGTCTGTACATTGAATATTTTTACAAAATAAATATTGCAGCAGGCATTATTAACGATATAAAGATCTTTACGTTTTTTTTTTTTTGTCTGTCTGTCTGTATGTTACCACATCACGCCAAAACGACTGAACTGATTTCGATGTGACTTTTTTATTCACCTGTGTGTTACCCGGGTTGCAACTTAGGATACCTAAAATCACGCTACCTAACTTAGGGCGTTGCCTACGAAATTGAAATTTGGCTGTTTTATTCGACCTAGCATTATTTAAAATCAAAGATACGACACAATTAATCACGTTTCATAACTAAGGAGGTAGGTAGGAAATTGAATTTCGGTCGTTTTTAACGGATTTTGATGAAACCTTTTTTGTTTGACTGAGCATTACTTAAACTCAAAGTAACGATACAAATAATCACGCCACCTGACTTTGGAGATAGGCAGAAAATTTAGCTCTGATCGTTTTTAACCGATCTAAAAGGGATTTTTTATTTGACTGAGTTTTTTTTAATTACCTGGTGTCCAGCCTAGTTTAGAAATAATCACGCAAACCATTCTAATATTGAGTAAGTAAGTTACGATACAAATAATCACGCCTCATGACTTAGGAGGTAGGTAGAAAATTGAATTTCGGTCGTTTTGAACCGATTTTTATGCAACTTTTTGTTCCACTAGGCATTACTTAAACTCAAAGTTACGATAAAAATAATAACGCCACCAGACAGGAAATTAAACTCTGATCATTTTAACCGATTTTAAAGGGACTTTTTATTTGACTAAGTTTTTTTTAATTACCTCGTGTCCAGCCTAGGTTAGAAATAATCAAGCAAATGAAAACGCTTCTCCGCGCGTAGGAGCGGGATCCGCTAGCTCTCGCGCGGAAGCGTGTTTTCCATACAAAAACAAAGAGCAGACAATGCGAAACACGCTTCCGCGCGTGGTTTAGCAGATTCCGCTCCTACGCGCGGAGAAGCGTTTTAAGTATGTTCAACACTGCGTGTTTTCCATACAAACCGGGCGTACGAAGTCGCGGGCACAGCTTGTACATAATAAGTGGCTTGAATAGTTCTAGAGTAGAGCTTGAGAGCGTTCGTTAGCGACTGTAATTAAAGAAGGCAGTGTGTCTTCTGCTCGCTTCTTTGTGACTGTTTTTGTTTAATGCAGTTTACTTGTATTTTTGCTCCGAGAAACGGTGTTCTTGTAAGACAAAGTATTTATTATTATTATACCTACTAGACTCTTAAATAAATAAATAATTACTAGAGATCTCAAGTTTGGAATTGGAGCTTCTAAAGTCCTAAGGTTTCTTCGATGCTGGATTGGAAGTGAGAGAAAAACATAGAATATGCCAGCTGCATTTCCTCCTAAGCATGCTGTAAAAACCAGCTAAGGGATCCGAGGGTTTCAGTATATTGTAATTTAGGCGATGGGCTGACAACCTGTCACTTCAGCAATGTACCTACAAATCTATCTTAAATAACCCTCTAAACTTCGTCAGACGTGGCGGAACGACCTTTGTTTAGGTCGTTTACGCTCTGCCTACCCCATTAGGGATAAAATCATGATTATATGTATGTATGTATTAATAATCATATACGAATAGTGTACCTATAAAATAGACTCATCGATCTTACAGACGAATTGCGCAGGCAGCTTTGTGGGACTATTGTAATAGATATAAGTGTATTATAAAATGATAATAAATAATACTATACAAAATAAGGCCCATAATCCATTATGTGGCTGTTACTGCACTGTACTTCACTGCATTTAGCATTCCATTCAAAAGATTTTTGTATCATGTCATCGCTGGGTTTCCACATACATATATCAAAATATTAAAAATAAAACACTGACAACTTGTTGACTGCATTGGAAGAGATTACAATTAACTAAGGTCTTTCGTAAAGATTTTCGATGGAGTTCATTAACTTCTTTAAATTATGTACAGTATTATCTTATCATCACTTATGTAACTCTCAAACAGTCATACATACCTAGCCCTATAGCTACGTTGAGATCAGCTATCTTAATTAAGGTTATTTCAGATTTTATTTACGACCTAACACATACATACATATAATCACGCCTTAATCCCTATTGGGGTAGGCAGAGCGTAAACGACCTAAACAAAGGTCGTTCCGCTACGTCTGACGAAGTTTAGAGGGTTATTTAAGATATATTTGTAGGTATATTGTTCTAGTGCTAGATTGTTAGCCTATCGCCTAAATTGCAATATAAGTATATAGAAATTCTCGAATCCCCTAGCTGGTTTTTAGAGCATACCTGGGAGGAAATTCAGCTGGCGCATTTTATGTTTTTCTCTCGCTCCCAGTCCAGCATGGAAGTCATGATATTTAATACAAGCATAATTATGTTGGATTGAATTGTTCAGCCTGAATTTTGCCTTTAAAATACATCTTTTACATAATAATAATTATTATTAATATAATATTATCATTAAGTATAATTAAGAATTATAATTATTAAGAATAATAATTATTAATATAATATTATTATTAAGTACACAGGAAAAATATTTATAACTATACTTAAATTGAGAACCAAAATTCCTATTTTTGCTAAAGCAATCCAAGAACTGCTAGTAGGTACCTAAATATTTCACTCATCTACAGCGATAGTGCAAACCAGCCAAAAAGGAAACTTAAATTGCAATATATTTTAATATGACATGTAATTCTGATTTTCAAATAAATTAAGGTTGTTAATTTATTCAAAGTAAGTTGGTTAAGTATTTGTGTCAAGGTCCAAAGAAATTAATTGGTGCGACAAATTAACTAGAAAAAAATAACTAGGTATAAGATTTTTTCCATAATACTACGTAGTTTGTTGGCTGTTGTCTATTGCGTCGTAAAAATGAAAACAAAGGGAAAACATGTGAAAAGCAATATCGCAACTCAAAAACGAAGATAAATTCACCACTATCAGTGTATACGAACCGAGGACAGCTGATAGGCACAATTGATGTTCAGAAAAATTCCATTACCCCAGTGCATTGTTCGCTCCGCATCTGCGCGCGGATTATCATCAATCACCAAGTGCAAATTGCATATGGTCTTCCGAAATGCAGTGCCTAGTAAGCCTGCTTCTGCCTCTGTGGTCTAGTGGTCTGGGCTATGCGCTCACGACCTGAAGGTCCTAGGTTTGTTTCCCAGAGGTGGAGGAAAAAATACTTTATGTTATGTTGTTGTTTTAGTTGTACATTAGTATATTATATTACTCCATGGTCTTAGTTTGTTTTAGATATTGTGAGCTGATCACCTGAGAGTCCAAAAAGTAAGATGATTCATGCTGTCGGATGAACGTGGAGAAGTCATTCCTGCGCCTGATTTTTTTCTCGTCGTGTTTCTTACTATGTCCCATCAGTATAAGTGACTGAAGGAACAGAGAGAGCACTTGTGTGTTGCTCAAAGTCCTGCGCAGTTGGCTGATATCTGGGAGAATGTCTGACGTCACCGAAATTCGGCTGGGAGGACTATTAAAGCGTGCCTGCACTGTCTACTGTGCCCGGGCGTTTGTGCTGCCATCTACTGGCTGAATCAAGCGGTATTAGTAGAATCGAATTCCTTGCTAAGCGCTCTGCGGCGCTATGCGTTCTGAATGTGTCCCTGCAATGTAACTGCGCTCAAATGCTCGTAGCTCTAATAGACGCAGAATGGGCATATTTGACTAGATTAATGCAGTAAGTGAATCGAGTAAGGATAATTTAGGAGCTGCAAACACTTTATTAGTTATTATTATTACACATACAATAAAAAAATACACTGCCTCTGTAGTCTAGCGGTGGTCTTACGATTTGGAGATTCTGATTTCGATTCCCAGGGGGTAGTACACAAATTTGATATATTTGTCAATATATCACTTTGTGAGGTTTTTCCCAGTTTGGTTAGGACATTGCAGGCTGAATCACCTGATTGTCCGAAAAGTAAAAGGATTCCGTGCTTCGGAGGGTACGTTAAACCGTCGGTTCCAGTTGCTGTCTTTGATAGTAGTCGTTACTCAAACTATGTCAACTCTGACACCACGGTTCTTCGGGTCGTTGTTCGACTCGAGAATCCACTCGCAAAGAAGATAATCAACTTGATTTATAAAGGCTTCCTACTTCATAAATTAAGTCATTCAGACAACTAAGTCTCAAAGAGTCTTTGTAACTTATTTTTGAAATATTGTAGCACATTGGACTTATTTCGCTCGTAAAGTACTGCAACCGAGCGAAAATTTATTGCACAGGTGAAACGACTGATGGGAATTTAATAAAAATTGGCTTTCTGCTACTTCTCTACTAAAATTTTCAGTAGTTTCGATTAGTATGCGGAGCTGACAGCCAACCTCCAGTGATGGAAAGGCACCGCAAGAAGAAAAAGAGTAACATGTGTGCGATGGGTTTCTAATAATTTATCTTAGGAGAATTTATGGCAATTTACATGGAAAGAAATAAAAGTTCTATTGTGTATCCCATAATAATTATTTCTGTTTCACTGACTTATGGATAAATATTATAATCACCTTTCTTGGGTCCAAAACCAAATGGATGTCCTCGTATATTTCTTCATATTCAAATAAGTTTCTCAAAAAGGTACGAGTAGATGTGAATTTTCACGGTCGAAACAACATCAAAGTTTTACTATGGTTTTACTGACGAATAAAACTGAATATTTACTTTGTTCCAGTGAATAAAAGCATGGTTTTATCCTAAATAAATCCCTGTCTGTTCCGGTGTGCGGAGCGGCGGCGCGGAACGGGAAGGTTCGGAAGCAGGTTGGTGTAAGATAAAGAGAACATTTCCTATAGCACATCGCGGGAGATTTAGCAACATTCCGAGACGGCCCGGCCCCGGCTGCGTATTACTAAAGCTACTTCAATGGTGTAGTTCAGTCGCCGAGACCGAAATCGGTCAGGACGAAATCATAATCATCATCACTTCAATGGTTCTTCACCTACAACTTCGAGTGCCTCCGTGGTCTAGTGGTCTGGGCCATGGAATCTATAAAGGTCGTGAGTTCGATTTATATGGAAGAACACTTAGTTGATATTTATCGCTTTAATAGACTTTTTCCAATTTGGTTTACTCTATTCCAGATAATTATATATTTATATTACTTTAATGCTGGTCTGGGAGCGAGATAAAAACATAGAATGTGCCAACTGCATTTCCTCCCGGGCATGCTGTAAAACCCAGCTAAGGGATCCGAGGGTTTCAGTATATTGTAATTTAGGCGATGGGCTGACAACCTGTCACTACAGCAATATACATAACATAACATAAAAATACTTTATTGCACGTAAGAATACAAATCACACAACACAACAGATAACAACAAAAAACAATTACAACATAGGCGGCCTTATTGCTAAGGTAGCAATTTCTTCCAGGCAACCTTTGGGTCAAAGAAAAATGCGTAGCGGTAAGCGGGATATTGCAAATCTGTATACCTAGAATTCTATCTTCAATAACCCTCAAAACTTTGTCAGACGTAGCGGGACGACCTTTGTTTGGGTCGTTTGCGCTCTGCTTACCCCATTAGGGATAAAGGCGTGATTATATGTATGTATGTATTCCAGATAATAAAAGCATGGTTTTATCCTAAATAATTCCTGTCTGTTCCGGTGTGCGGAGCGGCAGCTCGGAACGGGTAGGTTCGGAAGGAAGATGGTATAAGATAAAGAGAACATTTCCTATAACACATCGCGGGAGATTTAGCAGCATTCCGAGACAGCCCGGCTCCGGCTGCGAATTTACAAATGCTACTTAAATGGTTCTTTACCTTAAACTGCCTGCGTGGTTTAGTTGTCTGAGCTATGGCTTCGTAGCCTCGGAGGTCGGGGGCTCAATCCCCTGGGGGTTTCTCAATTTATCGCTTTGTGAGATTGTCCTCAGTTTAGTTGGAACAATGCAGATTGAATCACCTGAATGTTTCTTTATTTTGTTTCTTCCAGAAAAAAGATTCCGTGCTTCGTACGCACATTTCCCCAATAAATTCGCCATACCAGTTAACGAATAGGATAGACCCTAGACTCTAGTGCATCTGAAAGTGTTTTAATTAGAAACCCTACACCAGTACATTCCCATCTGATAAGTATTGAAGTTTTATTCAAAAAAGGCTAACTCGGTTGGTCCCAGCCGGCGGGGACATATTGAAGTAGCATTTCTATATACGCGTCCTGGCTCTTTTAACGACCTATATCTACAAGCTATGCCAAAAACGCTAGACGACATCCAATGCCGTTTTATCGCTAACTTCTCCTTAAGATATCTTTGCAACACTGTATTGTATAACGAGGAACGTAAAACTGATCTCGCTTCGTGTAATTTGTATGTATAAGGCCTATATGCCGCCGGCTTATAGTAATTTACAGTTTTTCCTTGTTCATTTTTGTCTGGAGTGTATTTTGCAAGATATTAACTTTGGACTTATCTTTAAAATAATGTTTAGCCTGTAAGGATTTGTTGCTTTAATGTAAAATCTTGTTCACGAAAACCAGCGGAGCAAGAAGTTATTTCGGGTAAAGAATTATATTTTTAAAGATAATATAAAATAGGAATGAAACATGACATGGATGTAGAAGGAGATGGTATTTGAAGTTTATTTACGTGCGTATGCGATCTTGTCAGTTATTATCATAAAACTTATCTTTCAAATTTTCGCTATGTAAGTGTAAATAGGCTGACTCTACCCTGGTAGGCAGTAGCTCGGTTCTCGTCGGCAAATATTGTCTTAGATGTTATTGTTTCTACGTAGCATGATTAGGACGTTGTATTGTAAGCTGATCTCGGGTTTGTCCGATTAATAAATTGATTTATGGATGATAATGTAAATAATAGGTTATGTACCTGATATCTTTCTAGTCTTGTTAGTCATACTGCATTAATACTCGTAGAACAATAAACTGTAAAAGTAGATGCAGTTGTATTAGAACCCATGGGCATACCAATAGGGGGAGCAGGGGGGGGCGCAGATGTTCCCCTGGATTTAGTTTTCTCCTACTAACTATCAACTTGTGTACATCCAAGTAGTGATTTGCCCTCACTGGCCCAAAACCTGGGTACCTTATATCGCGCTTTGATTTTAAGGTCTAAAGCAAACACTGCAAATTTTTGTTAGGAGGGTACAGTAAATGAGATAATATAAAAAAATATATTATGACCATTATGATTTCTATTAACTATTATGCTGTTTTCCAAACACCTCCCTGTTTTAATCCTCATACGAGAACACATTAACTACGTAGGCGCTTATTAGCCAATTGTATTGGCAATACAAATCTAGTTTGTATCCCCCTAAGACCGACATATGAACGGTATTAATTTAGCTCCAACACGTAATCTATGTATCATTGAGATCAGGATTTTCACTAATACTGATGGTGTCGATTCTAGCATACTCCTAAACAGTTCAGCTATATAAAAAAAACCCCACTTAAAACATTTTTAAGGCTCGTATTTATGAAGCCATCTCAAACTTGAAAGCAATATTAAGTATGGATTTAACAGGCCAGTTTGTACTGAAATGATATTTCTAATACGAACTCAAACTCGCTGTCACTCAGGAGAACTGATTACAAATACGGCCCTAGGTATAATTTGCTTCGTAGCTTTTTTGCAATTCGCTACTAATATATAGTATATTTACTATTATATTATGTTGTCATATCTAATAGCTAAAACTTATTTTAGAAATAAGATCTTCGATTAAAAGACATGAAACTTTGTTTAACTTTTATCTAAAACTGAGTTGGAAGTCCTGTATGTATTTTTACTCAGCGGACATCGCTTTGCAAGCTCAGTCAGCTGGTATTAATCTCTATCCTGTTTATAATTTTCAGAAAGTGACAAAACCATCTCCTAAGTTAATAAATTAATGTGTTTGTCAGAATCGATACCAGTGTACATATCGTTGATAATAGGGTTTCCACTAATAATTTCCCAATGTCCTTTGAATTGCCGCTCAATTAAGAATAAGCATACCTATAATGCTTTCATTGAGTTTGAATAAAGATCCTTAAGATCTTAGAATTAGGATACCTAGGCAAATGAAATGGCCCTACCTTCCAACCTACAGACCATGTCAACGCTCGAAAACCTTGCACAGACTAACACTAAACCCTAGTCTTATCTAACTTGCAAACCTTCCATCAAATATTCCGATCATCTTAATTCATTCACAAACTTCTTTCATACTACCAATCATTCATCAAAGTCATACAAGTTACCTAATAACTGCAGTTTTGGTCACCTGTGACGGTGTACTAATGTTCAAACCTTTTAATTATCAATTTCTCTGTTCAGTTTGCAATATGGTATAATTTTCAAGGACTGCTGTACCAAAATCACATGATATCCGCTAAGAAGTCAGTTCAAATGATAGAGACTGTGTCAAGAAATTATCACCTTTATAGCTCGCTACGTCAGCTGAGAAATAGACCATTAGAGGTTTGTATGAATACCTATTCGAATGAATTCTCGAGAGGGATTATGGGCCAGCTACTCTCGGAGCCCATAAGCCTTGTCGATGTGTATTAAATGTATGTAAAGTGTTATCCTGAATAAAAAATAATTAAATGTTTAAAAATACAAGTAATTGATTTTTACTACTAATATCTTTAAAACACCGTGTTTTGTTTTAATGTGTAAAACTGTATCTTAAAGACATAACAAAATATTCCTATTGGTTCTATTGCATTTATTCATCCTCACACTCTCGCACACTGATATACACATAACACACACCTCCTATTTCCTATACTACACATTTCCCTACGATTATCACTGAATGATGACAGAAAACTCGCAACGCTGCCGGTACGAAAGGGGAAACTATCACTTTATTACGAAATCGTCTATCTGTAAGGTTAAGAAACACTTGCAGTAATAATCACAACGATGGACTTCGAATAAAACACAATGCCGAAAATAAACAACACACGATGCTCGGAATCAGCCACTGTCAGCAACTGCCAACCCCCACTGCATGCCCGCTGTTCCTCTGTTTTTTTTAATCTTCCAAGTTCTATGCTATATTAAAACAAAGTATAATATCTTTTGTAACATTCAAAATTTAACTCTATTACCAAGAAACAAGTATGGATATTTATGCATTTGTTACTCTTGTTTAAATGCTGGGTCATGTCAGGTAAAGATGTCTCAATTTTTGAACGAAAAATCTAAATGCTATTTCTTTAAGTGTTGGGTCGATTTATAAACTAATTATTCTACATGTAATGATAAACGATCTTTACAATACCTATAAATATATTAGTTACATTGCGTAAATACATTTGCGTGTAAAATTTGTTTGTGAAAGGATTTTCTATATCCTATTCCGGTTATCTTATTATAAGTCAATCATGCTGTAAATAGTTTAAATACTGGACGGGTCAGGATAAATTAAGACCATGATTACTATTAAACAATCCGAAGACATAATATTACGTCGCAGAAGCAGGATAGTACTATATTCTAGTATTTATATTCTGTTACTAAAACTACGCATAGAGCATCTTTATAAGAAACTGTTAAAAACTTTGAAATAGTTTTCAGCTTTCAACACCTGATAAAGTTTCGTGGCAGCCCCATTGATGAACAGACAGCGACCGGCAAGAGACACGCCATAGAAGTTTTTCAAAGAGAAACTTTTCAGACGATCTTTGTTCTACGAATGTGTGGCGTAAGATATTGAAGGTAAAAATGTACAACAAGTAAAACTCTTTCATACATGTTTTTTTTTAAGTGTTCTTAATCAAGAGTCAATGAAAATGAAAAATAAACAAAAACACATCTTTACTTTCTTGTAACACCTGTCTTAAATGCGAATCAAAATAACACAAATGCTCTGTACAGTCGTTTTTGCGAAAAATTGGGGTTGATATTCCAATCTTACTGAGTGTTTTGGTGTTGGTTAGTAATAAGAAGCATATTTGATTTGATACAACACAACCTGAGAGGTTTCGTATTCAGATATAAAATACCCACTTTTAGAGGGTTTACTCCACATATTTGTAAAAAATACAACACACAGGTGTAACTTACTGTGCGCAAGGTTGCGCTCAACACGCTGTCTATGCTTTTTGCATTGCCTACAACACACACGCGTCAACTTACGTTTTACGCGCGTGAACTGGCAGAGGATGCGCCGACGTAGAGTTCATCAATACGCGTGCGTAGAGTGAAAGATGTGTTGTAGGCAATGCAAAAAGCATCAACACACAGTCGACAGTGAAACCTGTGTGTTGCTGCACTTAGGTGATCATAATTCAGTTTTAAGACGAATCATGAAAATAACAAGGCACCAACATATATTTATCAATTAAAAAGCTAAGGCAGTATTTCAGTATATTTCACACTATTTCTGTTCGACTTTACAACCTTTAGGATCGAAGAGGAAATAAGTTTCTACTTGTGAAGTCCTCCATCCCTCGTTTAATATCTGCACCTGAATTTCAGAAAGCTGTGTTACAAGTCGATAGATGTTTATTCAGAGACTCGTTTTCAAGTTAGTAATAGTTCGAGAGCATATTTGATTTGATGCAACCTATAAGGTTTTGTTTACGGAGCATGTTAAATATCCCTATATTTAAAACCTTAAAAGGTTAAACTTGGATACATGCGTCATTTGAAAAAGTATTAAAGATTATTGAAACACCGCATCAAAATTCGGAAATCGTCCAAGAGCTTTGACAGCATGATCTCAGTATAATATTTCCGCTTGTATAACTTGTACCATCCTTCTCATAATATTTGCCTGCACCTGAACTTCAGGAAGATGTGTTACAAGTCGATAGATGTTTATTCAGTGGCTCGTGGGCGAGGACATCTGAGTATGCTCAGGTTTAGTGCTGTCAGCTGCACGGCTCGCTCAAGTGATTAGTGCAAGTGTACACTGCAGTTAACTGCCCTGGTGCGTTTGGATACACACCTGAATTTATTATGTAGGTATAGGTAAGGTAGTCAAATTGTTATTTTAAATCACGTGAAATTACAATTCATGAAAAACAAGGTATCAAATAATAATATTGAGAAATATTTGACAATATTTCAGAATTTTCCTCACAATTTCTGCTAAACTCTACAACCATTACGAACTGTACTGAACGAAAAGGAAGTGTCTTTACTTGTAAGTTCCTCCACTAACCTAATATCTGTACCTGCATTTCAGGCAAATGACGTGTTACAAGGCGGTAGATGTATACTCAGTGGCTCGTCGGCGAGGACATCTGAGTATGCTCAGGTTTAGTGCTGTCAGCTGCACGGCTCGCTCAAGTGATTAGTGCAAGTGTATACTGCAGTTAACTGCCCTGGTGCGTTCGGATACACACCTGAATTTATTATGTAGGTAAAGGTAAGGTAAGGTAATCAAATTGTTATCCTTACCGACGGCGATGACCAAATTTCCCTTGCGTTTAATGCTGCCAATATTAGTCGAGCCACACTCTGCACAAGCTCTTCCAGCAACCGCGCACCCCGCCGGCGGGGTCGCGGAGGTCCCTCCTTTGCTCCCCACTTTGGGGTTTACCGGCACGTACCGGGCAGATTCTCTCCGATAAGGAGTCCCCAGGCAACGCCATAAGCCGAGGTTCGAGCCCTAGTGGGTGCCCTTAGGCAGTTGCCATTTCATTAAGGGTGTAGATTGCGTGTAGCAACTCCCCGCCTTAGCCCGGTGACGCATTATATACACTTTGTAGTATTTTGCAAACAGGTCCATTAAAAAAAAAAAAATATAAAAAAATAATCAAATTGTTATTTTAAATCACGTGAAATTACAATTCAAGGAAAACAAGCCATCAAATGATAATATTGAAAAATATTTGACAATATTTCAGAATTTTCCTCACAATTTCTGCTAAACTCTACATCCATTACGAACTGTACTGAACGAAAAGGAAGTGTCTTTACTTGTAAGTTCCTCCACTAACCTAATATCTGTACCTGCATTTTAGGAAGATAACGTGTTACATGTTGATAGATGTTTATTCAGTGGCTCGTGGGCGAGGACGTCTGAGTATGCTCAGGTTTAGTGCTGTCAGCTGCACGGCTCGCTCAAGTGATTAGTGCAAGTGTACCCTGCAGTTAACTGCCCTGGTGCGTTCGGATACACACCTGACTTGATGGAATTGGGATAAAAATAATATCAAATTTAAAACTGCGAATTATAATTATTATAGTAAATAATTTGTTTCATTTAGGTGTTAAATGATCAAGATAATATTTATCCTTCAAAGTATTTTTATTCAGATTTTACATATTTTCAAATCATTCATATCTCTAGTACTGGACCCACGTGATTAACTAAATTCATTGTAAAACTAAATTGTAAAGGTCTTTGACTTGAATTAAAACTTACGTATATTTTTGAATATTGTCTATTTATTTCTTTAATTTTGCATTTGAATTATATTTAAAAACTAAACTGAAAAATAAATAACTCGATAGAGACATCAAAAAGATTTTATGATCTCTACGTGCTCAGAATCTAGATTTGGGGTTGAAAAATATTTTTCTTTATGAATAGGATTATACTTAGAAGAAAATTTTATTTGTAAAATTATTTTTGCTATTTCATAAAATCTTGTCCTTAGTGTATCCGAAGCCGAACGCTGCATCTTGCAGTGTGTTAGCTTGCACCAATAATTGTAGATCAATGAATGGGTCAGCTCCAGGAATCGCTGACAACAAGTGGGGTCAGTGCGGGGTGAGGGAGGGGTAGGGGTGTAGTTGACACACACTGTGCTGACTCTCTCCTTGTGCATTGTAATTTGTAACTAGTGTCGTGAACTGGCAAGTCTGAGCACGGTAATGGACAAACAATTGAACTAGTCGGGTGTGAATGGTGGACTGTGGTTTGAAGTAATTGGTGCGAGCGAGAGTGGTGATGGGAATAAAATTTGATATTTTTTATTACTTAATTCAGTTATTTCTTCCATTTTGGACTGGGAGCGAGAGAAAAACATAAAATGTACTAACTGCATTTCCGGACATGCATAACCAGCAAAGGGATCCGAGGGTAATAGTATATTGCAATTTAGGCGATGGGCTGACAACCTGTCACTACAGCAATATGCAGACCTATCTTAAACAACCCTCAAAAGTTGTCAGACGTTGCGGAACGACCTTTGTTTGGGTCGTTGATGCTATGCCTACTCCATTGAGGATAAAGACGCGATTATATGTACGTATGTAAGACTCAAATTACTTTTAAGCTAATGGCGCAAGAGATTTTATAATGTAATAGAATTAAAACAAAACTAAAGAGGAAGGAACAATGATTTCGTAGTGAGATGCCCACTATCGCGCTTAGTCAACTTTTTAATATTTTCATACAAATTGTAGCACTATGTCCACTTTATTAAATCTCCATACAAAAGATCGCACAATGACGAAAATAGCGGAAAGACCAATATTACCATTCTTAGTACACTTAGTCGCACCAGGCTTACTTTTTGCATAGTTAGTAGTTTCAATACGTAACATGACCACAATTTGTAAAATGGTGAACACAAAAATTATCTTTTTTAATATAATAAATTCCAACTAAACAAAGATGAAGAAGAAGACTAAACAAAGCTATTTGATTTTGTAAACAACATTTTATATTCAGGACATCTCTAAGCTAAGCAACGACGCAGTGTCGGTAAGCTTGCAGCTTGCAGTGTAGTAATCTTGGAATATCATTGCCATAAAAGTTCTAGTTCTAAAATGTTACATACATAGATACAATCACGCTTTTATCCCTAATAGGGTAGGCAGAGTATAAACGACCTAAACAAAGGTCGTTCCGCCACTTCTGACAAAGTTTTGAGGGTTATTTAAGATGGATTTGTATGTATATTATGCGCGCATGGGCGTAATCGCGGGCGCCAGGGGTCGCTCTCGTCAGTGGGAGGCTCCATCGCAGGCCCACTGACCAGTTACCGCCCGCTCCAAACTGGGCAGCCCCCAGTCAATAAGGTACTGGTCCGCCTCGGCGTCGTTTGTTCCTCTGGGGTGTTGGGAACACAGGGGCAACCCGGAAGACGGCGCTGTGCTGTTGTACACCCGCGACTAAACAGCTAAACAAAACCAAACCTAAAGGTTGCATTTCCATGCGTTTTGGTTCTTGGAATGTCCGAACTATGAGGACAGGTCTCCCGGACAGCTCGGAGACTTCTGATTTCGCCCAAGATCTGCGTAAAACGGCTGTGATCGATCTAGAACTGACACGACTCAATATACGAGGGGCGGCTGATATAAAATCTACTTTGTTAAAGAAAGTTTTGAAAATTGAACTGGCCATTGCAAAATCATATTCTATATTTATTCCTTTTTCAAAATTATGACGCTTATTTTTTTTCGCTTGCTTTTGTTTTTTTGGCGCGGCTTTGATTTCACCATGTCGAAAGAAAATTGCAAAATGTTGAAATTTGAGCATCGAGCAGTGATTAAATTCCTAAGTAAAGAAGGAAATACGCCTACGCAGATCAGAGAGCGCATGTAAAAGGTGTTTGGTGATTCAAGTCCTTCTGAATTTGTCATAAAGTTTTGGTCGAAGCAATTTAAACATGGCCGTGAGAGCCTGGAAGACGACACACGTAGTGGAAGGCCAATTTCTGCTGTTACCGCAGATAATGTTGAAAAGGTGAAGAACCTGATTCTTGCAGATCGGCGAATCAAGCAGTGGGAGATAGCCAGAGATGTGGGCATTAGCAAAGAACGAGTTCATGAAATTATTCACAAACATTTGGGCATGTCCAAGGTGAGCGCGCGTTGGGTCCCTAGAATGTTGACCCGCTTTGACAAACAAAGGCGAGTAGAATGTTGTCAGGCATTTCTAGACCTGGTCAAAGGTACAGAAGAAGAGACTATCTCTCGAATTGTGACCTGTGATGAAACTTGGATTCGCCAGTGGGATCCGGAAAGCAAACAAGAGTCAATGCAATGGAAATATAAAGGAGAAAAGCCGCCAAGGAAGTTCAAGGTTCGGCCGTCTGCTGGAAAACTAATGGCCACCGTATTTTGGGATGTCGAAGGGATTTTGATGATAGATTATTTGCCTAAAAACACAACAATGAATGCTGAATATGATGCAAACTTGCTTGACCCGCTTCGTGAACAAATCAAAGAAAAGCGGAGAGGCAAACTCAGCAAAGGTGTTCTGATTTTACAAGACAATGCTCCTGTACACACAGCCTTAACGGCGAGGTCAGCCCTGAGCAAAAACGGCTTCACAGAAATTAACCATCCACCTTATAGTCCTGATCTGGCTCCCTGTGACTATTTCTTATTCAAAGATTTAAAGAAAAAATTGAGGGGTCGCAGATTTTCGACGGACGAAGAAATGAAAGAGGCTGTGACTGACCATTTTGACGAGCAAAATAAAAATTACTATTATAACGGCATGATGTCACTTATTTGCAAATGTCATAAGTGTATTTCACTTGCAGGAGACTATATAGAAAAATAAAAAATAAACTAGCCATCATAGTCTTTTCTTTCATAGTTAGGTAGATTACTTATCAGCCACCCCTCGTATCTATCGCTGCTCTCCAAGAAACCAGACTTCCAGATGAGCTCATTGCGCGAACAAAATTATACCTTCTTTTGGAAAGGCAAGGCCTCTAGCGAAAATCGTGATCACGGTGTGGGCTTTGCAGTTCTCAACACTCTCCTAACAGCTATAGAATCACCTCAAGGGGTAAATGAGCGTATTATGGCCTTGCGCCTCAATATCAAAAGCGGCTTCGTCACTTTGATATCCGCCTACTCTCCGACTCTCACCTCGACAGCAGAGTCTAAAGATGGCTTCTATGATAAACTGTGTTCTGTTGTGGCCAATGTACCGGCTGGAGATCGACTCTACATTCTAGGAGACTTCAACGCTCGTGTAGGACAGGATAGCGCCGCCTGGCCTGATTGCCTTGGGAACCATGGCATAGGTAAGCAGAACGAAAATGGCCAACGCCTACTCGAGTTCAGCGCCAAGTTTCAGCTGTGTGTTACGAATACATATTTTAAAGGCAAACTGTTGCGTAAAGTCTCCTGGAAACATCCTCGGTCCGGTCATTGGCACCAACTGGACTTAGCTTTGACCTTAAGAAGGAATTTGAAGGAAGTCACCCACACGAGATCCTACCACAGTGCACAATGCGACACCGACCACTCCTTGGTAGTGTGTAAAGTCCTACTGTCACCCAGAAAGATTCACTCCTCCAAGAAACCTGGATGGAAGAAGTTGAATCTTCCCAAGACTAGGGATCCTGAGCTAGTGAATTCTTTCAGCTCGCTGGTGTGACAGATAGTAGCTACCTGGGATGTGGATGCACCCGTACAAATGGAATGGGAATTCATTAAAGATCTTCTCTCCAAAACAGCTGGCGAGGTTTTCGGTTATGCCAAGATGAAATCACCGGATTGGTTCACTGAAAATATTACCCAACTTCAGCCCCTAATTGACTCGAAATGCCAAGCTGCACTAGGATACTGCCTTGACCCTTGTGATGCCACGCGCTCTAAACTCTGCGCAGCAAAGTCATCCCTGCAGCGAACCAGCCGCCAGCTCGCTAATGCTTACTGGATAGAGCTGTGCAGAAGTATTCAAGATTGCGCGGCCACAGGAAACTTTCGCCGGGTTTATGCAGGGATTAGGGTGGCTCTTGGTCCAGTACAAAAAAAGACGGCCCCTCTAAAAGAGATCGATGGCACTGTTATCACCGACAGCAGTCGTCAACTTAATCGGTGGGTAGAACACTACACTGAGCTTTATTATCGACCGGTTGAGATCAGTCCCGTAGCCGTGGATTTAATTCCGATCCTACCCATTATGACTGAGCTCGATGATTTACCCACTGTGAGAGATCTTCGTGCGGCCGTTTTGCAGCTTAAATGTGGCAAGAGTCCAGGGATTGACGGTGTACTCACTGAGCTCCTAAAACTCTAGTGCATATTACCGGTCCTGCATAACTTCCTGGGCAAATGCTGGGAAAGAGAGCTATTCCCACAGGATATGAGTGATGCAAATATTGTGACTCTTTACAAAGGGAAAGGTGACCGCGGCGATTGTAACTGTAACCGCGGTATTTCCCTTCTTAGCATCGTCGGCAAGCTTTTTGCAAGGATCATACTGACTAAACTGCAAAATCTTGCCGAACGCGTCTATCCTGAGGCACAATGTGGCTTCCGCTCCCAGCGTTCCCCTACGGATATGATATTTACCATCCGACAACTTCAAGAGAAGTGTCGTGAGCAGAATACTCCTTTGATGATCGCATTCGTTGACCTGAAGAATCTCTACAATGGTCAAACGTCCGATGTTTTTAATATGCGTAGAGGAGTTCGCCAAGACTGCGTCTTGGCACCAACTTTGTTCGGCATATTCTTCTCACTGCTGCTCAAAGTCGCCTTCGGTGACGCGCAGCAGGGTGTCCACCTACATACACGAGCAGATGGGAAGTTATTTAATGTTTATTTATTTATTTATTTAACAGTGTTCCGTGGTGGATGGATTATGTGATAAATGAAATATCTGACTCCATAAGATATAGAATGTATAATTAATATTATACAGCAATTTCGTGGCCGCGACAATATGCGAACGTTATAGGTAGTAAGTTGTCGACAAAGGTATGGTAGATGGCGCTGGCATTTGACAGTTTGTTGTAGTGTTGGGACACATCGCGGCTAGTGATGCGCCGGAACATACTCCCGGGCCTTGGAAGCATGAGGTTCCAAGTGAAGACATCGTCAGGATCCATAAAAAGGCGGAAATGCTTCATACCTCGACGGTAAACAACTTATCTTGACTTCAGTCAGTCTGATTTCGAAGTGTAGTCATCATCAGGATCCAGGAGAGGGCAGAGATACTTCACACCTCGACGGTAAGTACCAGTTGTCGTCTTTACTGCTGCCACTCTGGCAACATCATCCCGTCCTGGGAACAAACTTGTAATGCGCCCTAATTTCCAATTCATGGGTGCGGCGTTGTCATCTTTAAGGAGTACCAAGTCTCCTTCTTGTAGTGGTTTGCTAGGAATGCGCCACTTGTGCCTTTGTTGAAGTTCTGTGACATATTCCTTCTGCCAACGGCTCCAAAAATGTTGTCGCAGCAGCTCAAGTCGTTGAAAGCGGTCTAATCTACTCATCTTCGTTTGTTGGAGGTTCTGTGATGGCAGTGACATCAATGGTCGTCCAATAAGAAAGTGCCCTGGGGTAAGAGCCTGATAGTCGTTAGGGCTCGGGGAAAGTGGACAGAGAGGACGGCTATTGAGAACAGCTTCGATTTGACTGAATAGAGTTGCCAACTCTTCAAATGTTAAATGATTATTGCCTAGAATTCTTTTCAAATGAAATTTGGCCGATTTGACCCCCGCTTCCCATAGACCACCGAAGTGTGGAGCGTAGGCCGGTTGAAATTTGAACTTGATACCTTCCTCGGCAGAGAAACTTATGATGTCATCAGCACGAGAATGCAAAAATTCTGACAACTCTCTAGAAGTGGCTACAAAGTTACGCCCGTTATCACAAAATATCTCGGTTGGCTTGCCTCTGCGAGAGATAAAACGACGTAAAGCTAAAATAAAAGCATCCTTTGATAGTTCGCTTACGACCTCTAAATGCAAACATTTATATCTTAGGCAAACAAATATGCATAAATAACATTTGCTAATCTTACAGCCTCTACCTTTTCTGTCTGTTATCAAAAATGGTCCAGCAAAATCGACCCCAGTACTAGCATGAGGATAATCAGGAGTTGTACGCTCTTTCGGCAGCAGACCCATGATAGGCGTTGTGGTTTTCCCACTGATCCTTCTACACACAACACATTGTCTAGCTGTAGTCCGAGCGAGGTCTCTACCAGCGATTGGCCAAACAAACTCTCTAATCGACGACAGAAGGAGCTGAGGACCAGCGTGAAGAAGATTGTAATGTTCCTGTTGAAATAGTAACTTGGTAAGTCTGTGCTTAGCATGTAATAACATTGGATGACGTTTTTCATACGTGTAACAAGAGGCATCAACCCTACCTCCAACTCTTAATATCTTTTCATCATCTAAGAATGGATTCAAAGATAAAATAGAACTCTTCGGACTGAGAGGTTTATTTGCTTCGAGAATGTCTAATTCCTTGCTAAAAGATTCTTCCTGAGATAAACGAACTAACCCTTCAAAAGATAAAGATAATTCTTCAGGCTGTAAAACTCCAGTGCGTTTATTATTGGGATTTTTACAATTGTGCAAAAATCTAAGTGCATATGAAAATGAGCGTTGTAGTCTTTTAAGTTTAGAGTAACGATCGAAATCAATCACATTTTGTTTATAATTTTCATTACATGAAATTACGTTCACTCTAACTTCAGGTAAATCAATAATTGAAAACGATTTAGTAAAATTTCTGTCTGGCCATAAATGCTCAGGATTGGACAAAAACAACGGGCCGTTCCACCACAATTTATTTTCAATAATTTTAGATGCATCTATGCCACGCGACGATAGGTCAGCAGGATTTAGATCAGTGGGAACGTGACGCCATTGAGATTCGTCTGTCAACTCTAAAATATTGCCTACACGGTTGGCAACAAAAGTCTTTAATTTATCAAATCGCATACCTAACCACGACAAAACTATTGATGAATCAGTCCAAAATACCTTCCGATCAATAACACATCGCAAAACGCGACATACGGCCCCCGCGAGCTGTGCTCCTAATAAACAGGCACACAACTCCAATCGAGGTATGGTGGTGGGCTTCACTGATGCCACTCTAGTCTTGGCACAAAGAAGTCGGCATGTGACGTCACCATTTTCATTCATTGACCGCAGATAGATACACGTCGCATACGCATTCTGCGAAGCGCCACAGAAGCAATGCATTTCAATTTTTGCCGGTGATTTGCATAAAGCGTGTCTAGGTATTTGTAATGCTTGTAAATATTTCATGTTCTCTACGTAAGAGATCCAGGATTTGCAAATATCGTGGGGTACAGGTTCATCCCAATCAAGTTTGTTAATCCACAATTTTAGAATCATAATTTTAGGCTTAATAGTCAACAAGCTTAATAATCCGAGAGGATCAAATACTTTACATGAATCTGATAGTATGGATCGTTTTGTTATGTATTTTGCATTGATTTCATAACTGTTTGGGAAATTAATTCTATCATCATTAGGATTCCATCCTACACTTAATGTGTGAGAGATGAGGAACTTATTCTGAGGTTCTGCTGTGAATTGCGTGTCTCTTTTAATACTGATGAATTGAATTATTTGTCTTATTTTAGGATCGACACACTCTTGGCCAACTTGCCACAAAGATCTCGTGCTTAGGAAGCTTGAACTCGAAAATCCGTACGTAACCGTATTTAATCTTAATGATTTTAATGGATCCGTTTTGTTATTACGCCACAAAATCATTTGTAAGTCACGGTGACAGTCCTGCACTAAAACCTGCCTGTACATTTTTTCAATATCTCCAGATAGAACGTATGGGTATTGACGAAACCTTATTAGTATATTGAACAAGGAATCCTGTATATGCGGCCCTACCATCTGAATATCATTTACCGAATAACCGGACGAGGACTTGATGCTACCATTCAATACAACTCTAAGCTGAGTTGATTCACTAGTGGGTTTTAGTACAGCATGATGAGTAACAAAGAAATTGATCCCTGGTATTAAAACGGCGGATTCAGACAAATGTCCTAGGTCTTCATATTCTTTAATGAATTGGGAATAAGACAATTTTAACTGCGGATTCTTTTTGAAACGTTTCTCTAACGCTAAAAATTGTTTCTTAGCTAATCTAAAAGAATCCCCTAAACAATCCGGTTCTGAACAAAGAGGTAATTTAACACAAAACCTGCCTTCTTCATTACGGTATGTATGTTCTTGATAATGATTCTCACATTGAATCTCTTCTTCTGTTTTTTGATTTTTTGGTTGAGGAATATTTTCCATTTCCCAAAATTTACACAAATTATCGTTTAATGTTTCATTGGAAATTGTATTTGAATTAAATTGTTCAATGGCTAAATGATTGCATTGAATTGAATCGTTGCACAATGAGTTAATTGAATTGTAATTATTGAATGGGCCTCCCAAAAGCCAACCTAATTTAGTTTTCAGAAGAACAGGCTGATTGGGACCGAGGTCTGTTTTTGATTCTATTAAACTCCAAAAGACGTCCGCACCTATCAATATATCGACTGGGGCTGATATATTAAAAGTCGGGTCAGATAACGTAATATTTGTAGGAAGTTTGATATTCTTCACATTGAATGTCTTGTTTGGCACATTAGAAATGCATGGCACAACGAGACATTTTAAAATTCTTTCATATTCTTCATGATTTGATTTGATTTTTACATCACACCGTTGCAATGAAACGGATGACTTAACGTTCCCTACAGCGAAAATTCCAACACGGGTTGGCTCGAAACTCAAGTTTAATTTATTTTTTAAATCTTCAGATATCAGGCAGGTCTGAGACGCATTGTCTAATAAAGCTCGAATTGTAAAGTGCTCATTGGTGTTCGGGTTATAAGCTGCTAGCATAGCAGTGGAAAGCAATACATTGTCATTTACAGAAATCGTCATAGTGACAGAATTCTCTTCTGATTCCGATTCCTGTGCAATATCAGATTCAGTGGTAATTGTCGCATGAACGTTGGTAGTGTTTACAGCCCGAGAAGATTCCCTATGCAACAAAGTGTTGTGTTTTGATTGACAAATAGGACAAGGACCTAACCTGCATTGGCGAGAAGAATGTCCCTTACGCAAACAATTGAGGCATAGCTTCAGCCTCAACACCTCGGCAGTCCTATCTTCTACTGACTTGGCCAGGAACGACGCACAATCGTACAGGCGATGACTTCCGTTGCATAGCACACACACAAGAGACGACGAGGCAACAGGAGCTGAAATTGCGAAACATTTTGCGTGTGACTTCTCAGTTTTATTAATGGAGGGAAATGAGCTATTGTTTTTGACAGTAGCTTGACGATCATTCCTACTGTTCTGAATTGATTCTAAAATATCAGCTCTACCCCTAAGAAAATGAAAGAAATCTTGTAATTTTGGACTATTCTTGAAACTATTTTTATGCTCTTCCCATTTGTAACTAGTACTGTTGTCGAGCTTTGCTGAGACCAAATGAATGATCAAGGTATCCCAAGACTCCGTCGGTTCACCCAGCGTATTTAGAGCCCGTAAGTTTTTAGAAATATGGTCAATTAAAAATCGTAAACTCTTTGCAGAATCGCGTGGAACTGATTGGACGTTACACAAAGAATTTAAATGATTAGTGATTAGTTGCTTCTCGTTGTTATACCTCTCACAGAGGAGGCGCCAAGCCTCATTATAATTAGCTGAACTTACTTCTAGGTTGCTGATGACACGAGAAGCCTCTCCTTCAAGGTAAGAATTAAGGTAGTGAAATTTATGAATTGGCTCGATATGTTCACTGTTGTGTATAATAGACGTAAATGTATCTCTGAACTCAAGCCATTTGTAGTAAGTCCCGTCAAAGTTAGATATTTTCAATATAGGTAATTTAAATCCAATAGGTTTATTTTTGTGATTGCAACAAGAAGATTTTGAAAATATACTAGATCCATCAGATTTACGATCTTTTTTCTCAGCTTCATATTTATCTAAAATAGACATTGCTAATGCGGTAAAAAGTGCAAAATTATTTTCGATCTCCTCACGTACGTCAAGTTCTGCATCTAATTTAGAAGAATTTAACGTTTCTATTTGGGTTTGCAAATCCTCAAACTTTATTGACAGTTCACGAAATTTTTCATATCGAGTAGACACAGTATGAAATTCAGTTTGCGTGAGGCTATCTTTTTCTACATACAGATCAATAAAATTCTTAAACTTTGTTGTTTGACCTTTGACGGAACTTCTCTTTGCATATAATTCCTCTAAACTTGCCGTATAAATGCTTGGACCAAAAGAAACACTCGGGCCCACCGGAAACTGTAAATTGAAATTATCATTGTTACTTTTTGATTGTCCTGATCCGCGCGACATGATTACAAACAGTTAACAGAATAACTTGAGTTCAAATGTTAAAAGAAAAACAAATTATAAAAACAGAATATGTAACGATACGTTATTTTTGCGGCCTATACTCCAACACCTCTGCACACTCGTAAGTAGGTGAAGGTCACGGATGCGGTGGTCAGCTGATGCGGCGAAAACGAACGGGACAGCTGAGCTGCGCGTAGGCACTCAACCAGCCGGTATGACGTAACACGTTGATAGATCAACTGGAATGCGGGAGAATAGGCAAGCGTTATCAATTGCAGTAAACAAAATAAGCTTTAGTTAGCAGATTGTATCGAGTATGCGGTTTCTAATGGGTATTTGAATGCAAGGCAATGCAATACTGACTTGATATTCACTTTACAAGTGGCAATGAAAGTTAATTTAGCGTGCAATGATGCTAGCTAGCTAATAAGTATGTAACTTGTACGTGAAATGCACTTGAAATGAATGTTTGACAACGGATTTGATGCTATGTGATAACAATGGCTGAAGTTGGATTTAGCTTTTATTCGCAATTTTGCTGTTTAATTGCTATTAAAAATGTAAGCAAGCGCATGAAATGCTTGGCGTAGACAATAGGCTGCACAAATAAGCTATATTTCCTGTAGTTGAAGCACAAAATATGGAAAAAACTGTACCTGAATGAAGATGACGTTGGCTAACTATGCAGACAAAGGAAACGTACCAATAACGGGTTTTTGGGTAAAGATAAAGGATGGGGCACTTTTCTCACTAAGCACTGGCTGCGGCGCTGCTCGATGGCTGTTGGCTGACCGGCTGGCTTCAAGTTTTAACGATGTATCGCCCTCCAAAGTGTATAACAAGCTCCACGTAGACGACTTGCAATATGGCGTTATCCTTTGTCCTTTGTAACGTTACAGTTTACACGTAGCTCGTAATAGTATCACGTCGCACAGTGGGCTGAAATTAGCGTTTCATAGACATTCAATATATATTTTTTAAGTGACGCTTTTTTTGCTTGTAAACGATTGAGGATACCTACTATATGCCTTATATAATGAACTTTCAGGTTTATAATTGTAAACAGCGCACTCAGAATTTTTTTCTAAAAAATTTGTATGGAGTCGGCATAATAAATGATGATATCTCCATTATCGCACAATTGCGCGTTATATCCTCTTAGGTTATTAATAAGTGAATTATTTTGGATTTTTTGACATACTCCATGTTGAGGCCAAACTTGCGCCTTTTTTAAAAAAAATCTTTAAAATATTTTTTTGTTTTGTATTTTTTTTTTTCATTTTAAACTAATATTAAGCTTAACATGGATGTATGTATACAGACTAAAAAAAATCTTTTCCAAAATGACCATTTTTTGTTGTTTATGTTTTTGTTTTTAACTAATATTAAAGCTTAACATGGATTTACATAACCTGGTCATTTACGAAAATTAATTGTTGAAAATGAAATTATTTAAAAACCAATACAAACGGCTTATTATCTTTATTCTTTATATTTATATCATAGAAACATTTACACACAACGACTTAAATTTAATGAACAACTAAGTAGCGAACTAAGAAGTAAGTGGTGAACTAATAAAGTAATTATTTTGCGACTCTCAACATCCCTAATTAAGTAAAATATTTAACAATAAACTAACTATCTACTGACTTTTAAATTTATACTAGCTTTTAATTATACATTGGTAATACTTGTCAAATATTTAAATTTTAAACATCATACATAAAATGCATTTTGTGATTATTAGTTGGTGGCAGATGACCAGAAGTTGTAGAAATGCCCTAAAAACTAAATTTTAGTAGTTTTTCAATACAAATAATCGTAAAAATAAATGATCCCATTAAAATAAAAAAAAAAAATATATAAAGGTAAAAAATATATTAAAATGAATACAATATAAATTTATGTTATAAAATTAAATAAATATATTAATTAAAAATATTGCTTATTCTGAATCACTATCTTCAGAGTCGAACTCAGAGTCAGAGTTTATTTGAGCAATATCCCTAAACTCGAATTCAGGTTTTTGAAGATTCAGGAGATCCAATGTTTCATCAAAGAAAGGTTTCTTTTTTCTTTGCATCCATCGTTGGTCTTTCTGCTGATATAAGCGGATCAGACGAAAGCAGAAGGAAATTGAAAATATCTTCATTGGAATTCACTCTGCTCTTCTTACGTGAGTGATGTTCTCTGAAACTTCTGAAGTCCTTGTTCCTTGCTTCTGAAGCCTCTTCAGATATACTTCCAATCGTTACTATTGCGTTAAAAGCGATAATTTCGGCCCCATGAAGCAGTATCGTGTGCACTGTTGCTGACATGTAGTACCAGTTGTACAATTCAACATACTTCTCAGCAGTTATGTACGCATATTCTTTAAATTTTGAAACATTGATGGGTTCATCTGAAGTTATGGCTTGCAAAATTACAGCAAATCTTCGGATCAGATCTTCATCTAGTCCAGTGATAGCCGCAGTCTTTTCAGGAAATTCAAAGAATCGTCGTGCAGTGTTGCCGTCGTTAGTTGTGCCATGACCTTGTTTTACAATATCGATTAATAGGTTGAGCTCCGTTTTGAACCTGGCTTGGATAGCTTTCTTTCTTGCATCCACTGCGGCTTTGTCACTTTCCCCTCTAGCAGACCACGTCTTAATATCTAATTTATATGCTATATGCAAGAGACATTCCATCATGTTTATGCGCGCATGTAGTGAAGAAAGTCCGAACTCCATCAAGTCATCTTCTGTTGATTTCTTTTTAACTTCTTCCAAGTTGTTCATCTCCGTGGGCTTCGCCATACAAATGTAGCACACTGCATTTGATCTTACTTTAGGAGAAAGGTATGTTTTTATTTCAGCATCAACCATGGTGAGCATCAGCTTATGACTCATCATATTGCTATCACAATCAGATGGTTGGAGAGCTGATATCTCAGCTTTGACTCTTTCATTTTCTACCTTCACCACTGTTTCACTTTCTTTAACAAAGGTAAACTGTACTGGACGACAATACGCTGCTAAGCACGGTTTCGGGTTCTCCCAAACTGTGATGTCTTCACATGTCATTTTCAGTGGTGATAACGAAGTCATGAAGATACTAGAGTCATCTTGTATAGAATCCATCTTCTGTTTGTATCTGCTTTGACTGGATGCTCCGTCGAAACCTTTATTTTATTTTGTATACTTTCTGGCAAAGATTTAATTATTCTATTTGCTGTCAGATCTAGCAATGCTTGCAGTGAAATTTTTGCCGAAGAATCTGACACCGTAATTGTTTTTTTTGGTTCAGGTGGAAAGCACACATTCTTCTCTTTTTGCACGTGGTAATACGAAGGGTACAAGTGCTTAAGGCCTTCTCGAATTGCTGATTCTCGCAAAGTTATATATTGCCACTTTGATAATTTCAGAGATATCAGTAAACCAAATGCTTTTTGGGGTGAAAACGTTTCTTTACTGGTTGGTTTTGTAATTAAATCTCGAAGATTTTCGACTGATTCTGGGTGCTTCACCATATATTCAATCACAGAAGCAATGTTGTTTTGGCCTTCATCTTTCAACTTAGAAATAGTTGCAAATACGAGCTCACTGGAATCTCTGTCCGTTGTTAGGTCTCCACTTCGCCTCTTTTTCTGCTTTGTTTCCAAGTCTTCAAAAGGTTTACGATTTGAGAATTTTCTTTTCGTCATAGTTCCAATTGATGATGTAGATGGCTCTAAAAGAGAAGCAGTAGCGCTTGATGATGGCTCCGAAAGTAGCACTATAGGGCTTCCCTCATGCTGAGTAATTGATTTTATATTTTCTTTTAAGCAACTCGGCCAATCAACATCAGCCTCAAGCCAACTTTCGTAATTAGTTCGGAACCTCTCAAATTTCCGATGTGACAATTCATATCGTTTCTGTGCAGCCCTGGTGAATCTCCGGCAAAATTCTTTTAAAGTCACACAATCTTCTTCAGATACACTGTTGTTTAAACGAGATAGCATGGTTTCAAACAAAAAAATTTTAGTCACTTAGTTTTTTAGCGTTTTCCAGAATAACGAACAAATCCAAGTTTGTTACAAAGCTTACCATGATGTTTGTACTTTCAATGATTGAAGATTACTAAATCATTTTCTTTCAGTACGTTCCTATTTATGGCGATCGAATTTAATGTATGTGCCCGAACAACTAATTTACTATCTACCCTCTTAATTGCTAACAAATGAGAACCCAATTACATAATAGATATTGGTACCTATTCAATAAATCAGTAGATAGTTAAAATGTCATAAACAAACAATAGTTTCCTTAATGTTGTCGGGGATTTTGAGAATAATTAGATAATTACTATTTTTAATTACAGCTAATGAGTTTTTAAGCAATTTTCACTATCTAATATTGCACACAATTAATTTTCGTAAATATCCAGTCTATGTAAATCCATGTTAAGCTTTAATATTAGTTAAAAACAAAACATAAACAAAAAAAAATGTTAATTTTGGAAAAGATTTTTTTTTAAAGGCGCTAGTCTGTATACATACATCTATGTTAAGCTTAATATTAGTTTAAAATGAAAAAAAAAACAACAAAAAAAAAATACTTTGTAAGATTTTTTAAAAAAAAGGCGCAAGTTTGGCCTCAACATGGAGTATGTCAAAAAATCCAAAATAATTCACTTATTAATAACCTAAGAGGATATAACGCGCAATTGTGCGATAATGGAGATATCATCATTTATTATGCCGACTCCATACAAATTTTTTAGAAAAAAATTCTGAGTGCGCTGTTTACAATTATAAACCTGAAAGTTCATTATATAAGGCATATAGTAGGTATCCTCAATCGTTTACAAGCAAAAAAAGCGTCACTTAAAAAATATATATTGAATGTCTATGAAACGCTAATTTCAGCCCACTGTGCGTCGGGGTCACCATGTTCCGTGGTGGATGGATTATGTGATAAATGAAATATCTGACTCCATAAGATATAGAATGTATAATTAATATTATACAGCAATTTCGTGGCCGCGACAATATGCGAACGTTATAGGTAGTAAGTTGTCGACAAAGGTATGGTAGATGGCGCTGGCATTTGACAGTTTGTTGTAGTGTTGGGACACATCGCGGCTAGTGATGCGCCGGAACAAACAGTTTATTGTACACAGAAACATACACAGAACAATTACATAGGAATCAAGACACAACAGGTACTGCTTATTTCTAAAATGAAATGTCTAACAGCAGACCTAAGAAGTGAGATAGCATAAAACGTAAAGCGGATAAGACGTGCACAATATGAATACAAATTAGATACATGAACAGTAAATAAGGATATACCTACTTAATTACACTATACTACGATTATACAATAAGTAAATAAATTATAATACCTATAAATATATTAAATACTCTATATAAATATAACTGAAATAAATAAATATATACATACCATAGATACATATATATACAATATATAAATACATACTACGGATTAAGCAGAGAAAGATAATGTTCATTGATTCTCTTTTTGAAAACAGCGATTGATGGGCTGTCGCGAATAGTGTGCGGGAGAGCATTCCACAACCTAGCTGCATGGACTGTGAAGGAGTATGAGTAGAAATCAATTTATGTGGGGGTATAGATAAAAGCGTCCTGACGCTCGAGCGGCAGGGTTTGTCTTGCGGACGTGAAAATTCAAAACGCTCACGTAGATATGAAGGAGAAGAAGGATTGTGAAGAATGTTATAGAGAACAGAGAGTATATGAGTATTCCTGCGAAGACGAATTGGGAGCCACTTGAGCTGTGATCGAAAATGAGATACGTGGTCATATTTGCGCAGTCCGAAAATGAATCGAATGCACAGATTTTGAAGGCGCTTAAGTTTACTAAGAAGCTCCTCAGTGGCGTCCAAGTAGCAAGTGTCGGCGTAATCAAGAATAGGTAAGAGAAGGGACTGGGCTAAAGTAATCTTAGTGCTTAGAGGTAAAAAATATTGTAGGCGTTTGAGCGAATGAAAAGAGAAATGCATCTTTTTACTGACCTCATTGACATGAGCAACCCATGATAAAGTCGAGTCCAACACCACACCAAGATTTTTAGCAGTATTGGAAATACTGATAGAAGTACCATCGTAAATAATAGCGGGAACACCACTTAATTGTTTCGTCATTGGTAGTCCCTACGGACTACCAATAATTAATGCTTTGGATTTATTTTGATTGACCAAAAGGCCAAAACATTTAGCCCAAATTGAGATGTTATTAAGGTCCCTATTTATTACATCAAAAGCGTTGCTGATATCATCCACTTTAGCATGTTGGTAAATTTGCAAGTCGTCTGCGTAAAGATGGAAATTAGAGGAAATTATAGAAGTAACAGTATTAATAAATATAGAGAAAAGAAGAGGAGATAGAACGCCACCCTGCGGTACGCCTGCAACGAGATCACACCAATCCGAGAAAGCCTCATCAGAGCGGATCCGCTGGGACCGACCGCGAAGATAGGAATCGAACCACATGATTGCTGAGCAGGAAATGTTAAATAAGAGAAGAATGGAAAGAAGCACATCGAAGTCTACTGAGTTGAAGGCACTGCTAAAGTCAAGCAATACAAGAATAGTTACAGATTTATTTTCCATTGCGGAACGGATATCATCAGTGACTTTAAGCAGTGCTGTAACTGTGCTATGCCCTGGTCGAAAACCGGATTGAAACTGAGAAAGTAAACTATTTGATGTTATGTAGTCAGCAAATTGTTTATGGGCAATGTGTTCGAGGACCTTAGATAGAAAAGGTAGGATGGAAATAGGACGCAAGTCTGAAAAGGAGGTCGGATTGAACGTTTTGGGAAGGGCGATAACATCTGCTCGTTTCCAAGCAGATGGGAAGGAACTCATTACCAAGGAGTGGTTGAATACATGGGTGAGTATTGGTAAGAGTTCAGGAAGAATGAGCGAGATCATTCGGGAACACAGGTTATCATTGCCCACAACAGTTGAAGTGATGGAGAGAATATGCTTTTTAACATCACTCTCAGCAATCGTGGTGAAGCAGAAAGAAGAACAATTAGGTAATACTTGGCTACAAATAGAAGCAATGGTATTAGCCTTCACTCCATCATCTAGGGTCACAGGTGGAAAAGAAAAGTGATTATTAAGAAGATTTAGATCTACTAGACCGCTAGACGATGGTGAGACTTTTCCGATGCCAAGAGATTTAAGAAACCTCCACATCTGTGCAGGATTGCAATCTAGAACGGATGAATGTATGTGGCGTCGTTTAGCTTCCCTACACAGACGATTGCAGTGATTTCGTAAATATTTATAACGCTCCAAGTTTTGGTCTGATGGACACTTTCTATACCTCGAATTTGCCTTGTCTCGTTTTGCCATGTAACTCTTGATGTGGTCAGTAAGCCAAGGCGCAGGTGCATGTTTAACTCTGACTTTTTTCACAGGTGCATGGTTATCATATAGTTTGAGTATAGCATCCTGAAGTTCCCTAACTTTCATGTCAATGTGGTCAGCAGAAAGAACTGGAGTCCAGTCAATACTGGATGCATCCTGTCTCAGTGCCTCCAAATTTATACCCCTAAAGCTACGTAGATAAAGAAATTTAGGTTTACGCCGAGGGGGACGGATCTTATAAGAAAGATAAATGAGATCATGATGAGAGAAATTAGCAGAGAGTTGGCCATGAACAGCAATATTTTCAAGAGATGAAGTTATAATAAGATCGAGAAGGGAAGGCTGGTAACCAGGCTTATGGTGAGTAGCAGAAAGTGGAAGGATGTTTAGGTTGAACGTGGACAAGAGAGAGGTAAGCTTACGAGACCGGGGGTCATTTTTAATTAGACACGTGTTAGAAACGCCAAGCAGTAGAACATGTTCATAATTTGGACAGTGAGTTGACAAAAGACTTTCCAGAGCGTTAAAATAATTAATATGTAAATCTGGACTGTAAAATACCGCAAGTAGCATTTTTTTGTGTTGCAATGTAATCTCAAGAAATAAATGTTCTGCTGACCGAGAATAAGCCGATGGAGAAACACTGACTACAGTGTGCACTATGTCCCCGCGAAGATAAATAGCAACCCCACCACATCCCCTGTCCGTGCGATCGTTGCGAATAAGTTTATATCCTGGAAGAGGAAATTGAGTAGAAGCAAGGGAAGGCTTTAAAAAAGATTCGGAAACGAGAATAGCATCAACGGGAGAGTTACTAAAGGACGCCAGAAGATCAGGATAGTGCCAAGGAATACTCTGAGCATTAATATGTACAACATTGAAATTATTTGGATATTTAGTAAAAGTTGCTTTTAGTCGGTCATGAAGAGACAGAGGCACGGGCAAGGGCACGGACCCATCATCATCACTGTCCGCACTTAAAAAAATATCATCTGAAGAACACGAGAAAAAACTATCATTAACATCTCCGAAATCATCCATATATAAATTATAAGTATTAAAATAAATAGATACGTATTAAAAGTACTATAACGAACTATAAATAAAATATTATACTTAAGAATAAAAACGCTAAATTATATGGTAGCTAAATCAACACTTACCGCAGTTTGCAGTAAGACAATTTAAAAACAATCGTGATTATATGTATGTATGTATGTATGGGTGAGAAAAAAGTGAGTTGAGAACTCGATAAAATCAGAGAAAATGAACACAGAGTAACACACATGAGATAAAAAACAAAAACTGATTGACAACTGACAATGACAAGTAACAGTGATGTAAATATAACCTAAAAAAAAAAGGTGATTACAGAAAAGTCTTTATAACATAGATTTAGAATGGTTCGCTGCTTTATAACATTACCTGTGTTACTCAAGGAAATAAACCAAAATAGTGATTCTACCTGAACAAGAAAAAGCACAATATAATACAGTTAAATTAGAATGGTAGCTAAAGAATACTAACTAGAACTGGAATAACCGGCAAACAGACAAAGCAGCATCAACATTGCCGAGTTCTTAGGTTCCTAGCTGGAGCGGGACCAGAGGCTGATTTCTGCGGACGCCTGGCCTTGTTTTGTAACGACGGGGTACTGTTTTCTGCTTGTGAAGCAGGCTTCGGCTCATTGACAGCGGGATATGTTGCCATCAGGCTTTTGAGCTCACTGAGAGCTTAAATTTTCCTACGTGCCTTATCCGGGAGCAAGATGACAATTCTCCCCTCTGACGACCAACAACTCCTAACACCGAAATGCTTACGGGCAGCCATAAACACCTCGTGCCTGGATTTGGTCAAGAATTCTGAGATCACAATACCCGTGTCCTTGAGGGAGGTCTTAGAATCCCAGGCGAGACGTCGACACTCCAGGTCACGAAAACGCACCAGCACTGGACGAGCCTTTGATGTGGAAGACCCCAGACGATGGCTCGATTGTAAATCAGTCAAGGTGAGATCTGGCAATTGCATTTTGTCGGTTAATATAATAAGAACCTTTTCCTGAATCTTCTCATCCTTGTTTTCAGCAATTCCATGAATCAAGAGGGTCTTACGCCGCAGGAAGGTTTCGTGGCGGTTCTGGCCAAGGGATAGCAGCTCCGTCTGACACTTGAGTTTGGATAGTACCTGCCAAACCAGCGACTTGAATTCCTGGAACTCACGGGCCAGGGCTGGCAGATCTGACGGTCCAGCTGATGATGTTGATGTGGCCTTCTGCAAGCGATCCTCGAAGTTGCCCAAGCAAGCAAACAGTGCAGAAATATCAGCTGATGTTGATGAAAGCTGCGATGACAGTTCCATTGTAATGTGGCAATGTTATTGATGTCCAAAGTTAGGCGAAAGTGAGAGTTTATTAGTGCGGGAAGTGTTGATAACTTAGCTTATTAAGGCAACAAGTGCATAGATAATTTATCACTATGTAAGTAATTTTAATAAATTAATTAATATGAAGAGCACAAAAAGCTGTTTTCTAAGGGACGCCTACCCGCAAAAAAAAAGCCGCCCTCCTAAACTCTCGCCGTAATCGCGAGAACTTAATTGTTGACAGCCTGCTCTTTTCCGACGATGCAGCCTTTGTCACAAAAAATCCGCAAGAGCTCCAGGTCATACTGGACAAATTTCACCACGCATGTACCCTGTTCTCCATGTCCATAAATGCAAAGAAGACTGTAATCTTAGCGCAGGGTTATATCTACCAGCCGACCATCTTGCTGGAAGGTACACCTTTGAAGGTAGTCGACAAGTTCTGTTACCTCGGGTCGACTGTGTCGAGCAATCTCTCTCTTGATGGTGAGATCGATATTCGCATCGGCAAAGCGGCCACGACGTTCGGCAGACTGCGTGCGAGAGTATGGAATAATAAACATCTAACGGTTAAGACAAAGATGATCGTATACCAAACTTGCGTCTTGAGCATACTCTTGTACGGAGCTGAAACCGTCGTATGACAAACAAGAACGACGACTTAATAGGTACCTTCCACATGCGCTGTCTTCGGAGCATTTTGAACATAACATGGAAGGACAGGGTAACAAACGAGAGAGTGCTAGAGATAACACAGCTTCCTAGCATCACCGCCCTACTCAAACAGAGACGCCTGCGGTGGCTGGGGCATGTGCACCGAATGAACAGCACTCGTTTGCCCAGACAGACCATGTTGAGCCAAGTCGCATTCGCAAAACGCAAGGTTGGACGCCCTATTCTACGGTTCAAAGACTGCGCAAAACGCGACATGATCGCATTTGACATCAACTATGACACATGGGAGGACCTCGCTACTGACCGCGATAATTGGAGAAAACTCATTCATGAGGGCTGTGAGACCCACGACAATGCCTGGTTTCAAAATCTAGCTCAAAAACGGGGAAAAAGATATGCGCGCTATGAGAGTTCCGTCGCAACGGACTCTCAGTTTGCGTGTCGTAAGTGCGGACGAAAGTGTCGTTCGAGGATCGGCCTATTTAGCCACGAGTGACGATGCTCCTCCCGCGTAGGCGCTGCTTAAATCGTCTGACAAGATGACAAAGGCCTAATGATGATGTATGTATATTGCTGTAGTGACAGGTTTTCAGCCCATCGCCTAAATTGCAATATACTGAAACCCTTGCATATCTTAGCTGGTTTTTACAGCATGCTCCAGAGGAAATGCAGCTGGCACATTCTATGTTTTTCTCTCACTCCCAGGCCAGCATGGAAGTTCTAAAATATTATAGAAGCTTTTTTACAATTGTTCAAGTGCCATACATAAATTTCTGTAAAATTATTGGCTCTATACAGAAAAAAAAAGAAAATAAAAGTTAAAAAAATTGCTTTAAGAAATTTCTTTTTAGGAATAAGCAGTGCTTGTTGTGTTTTGTTATTTATGTCCTGTGATTATGATGTTTTTGTGTACAATAAATTGTTAAATAAAATAATAATAAAAAATCTTACAGAAATTAAACGCAGTAAGAACTTTGCACTGATTAGGTTGGGCCTGAGAGGCTAATGCCTAAAAGATAAGGACAGATGCGCTATTCTATAAATTACGTATGTACATCCGACCTTACACTTCTCACTTTGATAATTTGTTTTGCACAATGTACAGGGTGTGCATCTGATTGAGTGTCACAGCCACCCTATATAAATACGTTTTATGTAGAAAGTACCGGATGTTCATTTAAGGTGATTCCTATTTCCGGAAAATGGTTTTTAAGAGAGAATAAGCGCCCGATGGTGTAGTGGATAGGGCCGCTGCCTCCTGAGCAGGAGGGCGTGGTTCGTATCCCACCACGGACCAATGTGTATTTCGGTTTTCGAATTTCATATGTACGTTTATTCGGCGCTTTTTCCGTGCTTCGGAAGGCACGTTAAGCCGTTGGTCCCGGTTACTGTCGCTTAATACCGTAGATATTAATCGTTAAGCCATATCAGAGGCCAGTGCTAAGAATTGGCGGCTTGAAAACTCTGACCTAATCAAGGATTGGGTCTGGTTTACCTTCTGGGTTGCAGAGGTCAGATGGCAGTCACTGTGTGTAAAAACCAGTACCATTGAATCACCTAGATTAGGTTGCGGACCCTGTGAAATACGGGATGAGGCTAGGGAGATGATGATGGTTTTAAGAGCTTATTTCTCCTAAACGAATCATTGGAAAATTCCAAAACAATATAAGGCATTACAGGCGATGGTTGCATATCTTGAAATCTACCTGCGCATCTGCCGGCAGGATATACTCCATGGCCACCTTGTATAACATTACTTGGAACAAATTATTAACTGAACATTACTTTTCCTTCACTTTTATCCTGTGCTGTTGCTGTCATTTCCTTCGTCTAGTTCTGATTTTAGTTTGCATTATGCTATCTTCCATTAATTTACGTATTAGTTTATTTTACAATATGTATGTAGTAGCTTGTACCTAGTTTATGTATTATATGTAATGTATTAAGGATACACATTTGACTAGGTTTGCACTATCCCGTTTACCGCTACGCATTTTTCTTTCACCCAAAGGTTGCCTGGAAGAAATTGCTACCTTAGCAATTAGGCCGCGTATATTGTACTTGTCTTTTGTTGTTATCTGTTGTGTTGTAAGATTTGTATATAATAAATAAAGTATTTTTATGTTATATACACCGAGTAGCTCATTTATCATTTACCTAGAATCTTATAATCTTCTTCTTACTAGCGTTATTCCCGGGGCCTTCATATAATCATACATTCTTGCTGCCACAAACAAGTTAATCATCTTCCGAGCCTACTACTAACTACAATGCTGCATACAATGCATTGATATAATCATGGTCAGTAGCTATGGATGCGCCCTTAAGGGGGGATCTGCGGTGCACGCCAGCGCGCTCGTCAGTTAAAAAATCATTATTTATTGAAAACGCAATTAAACGAAAATCCGGTAAATCAGACTGATTTCAAGGTGCTGAAGTTTATGATAAGCATTATAAATTTATAATTTAGTGTTCACTGTAGTTACAGATAGAAAAAGTGCTAGAAGTGGCCGTTTTTCGCAAATCTTCTATCTGTAACTACAACGAACTATAAGTTGCATTTTTATGAGGTTCTAAATGACCTTTATTGGTTTAATCTGATCTACCGGATTTTCTATTGATTGTATTTTCAGTGAATAATGTTTTTTTGACTGATGAGGGCGCAACTTAGCCCAGGCAGTCCCTTAATAGAGCCATATTAATTTAGCCTGCAGACTGGTCTCAGATGGCGTGCACTGACCATCCATTAATACAAAGCCAGGGATCTCACGCAACATTGCAATGCAACGTGATAATGCACTGCAAATGACTTGTCCATATGCAGATGTACGTAGTAGAAGCACTAAGCGATTATTTCACTCGATTGACTTATATTAATTGCAGTGCTCAGGTAATGGCGATTCAACTGTAATGCCGGCTAATAATTTACGACTTGCATTAAACCTACATAGTAAGTCAAGAAAGTCTAAAATATTAAGACAACCATGAGAGTAGAACCTGTCACACTACAGCAATATACCATCTTAAGTAACTACGCAAACCCGGGTTCGATTCTCCTCCGAGGCAGACATTTGAATGATGAGTTTGAATGTCTGTTTCTGGGTCTGGGTGTTATTTGTGGTTGTATATGTCCATGGCACCCGATACAGGGAATACTAGTAGGGGCTATGAGTGTGACCGTGATTTTTTTAAACCCTCATAACTTTGTCAGACGTGACGGAACGACCATTGTATAGGTCGTTTACGCTCTGCCTACCCCATTAGGGATAAAGCCGTGATTATTTATGTATGTATGTATTAGATTAGAATAAAAGAAATGTCCATATTCATACACGCTACACACCTAAACACACGTAAAGGAAACTCAAAACAGAAATATGTCGCTCTACATACAGAAGTTATAGGATTATTTCACTCGATTAACTCATATTAAATTATTGCAGTCATATCCATGTAGGAAGGAAGGAAGTACGAGTAATGCCTAGACAATTTAGGTAGATAGTTTATGTTTTTTTTTACTGCCTAAGTGGTCTAGCGGTCTGAGCCATGGGCTCTCGATCCGGACGTCGCGGGTCCGATTCCTGGATTTGTATTGTTGTTGTTTATAGATTGGTTACGACATTGCAGGCTGATCACCTGATTTTCCGAAAAGTCAAATGATCCATGCCGTAGGATGGGCATGTCGATCCTGCACCTGATTTCTCTCTGGTCGTGTCAGTCCGTATCAATGTGTCCCACAGAATAAGATATTGAAGGAATAGAGAGTGCACCTATGTGCAGCGCAAACATTTGGGCACTAAAAACTAGTCCTACGCAGTTGGCCGATCTCCGGGAAATTGGCCGCCATCTCCAAAAATCGGTGTGAAGACTATTATGTTATTTTATATGTGTGCAATTTCTATTTGACATATTGTTAGGTACCTAGTTGAAATATTAAAAGGCAGTTATTAGTCCGAAGAGCAAAAAAAAAAGAACAATTTTTATCATGCACAAATTAAGAATTTAATAAAATATACTTGAATCCAAGATATTTTACTTTTCATTCTAATCGTAGTGGGAATCCAATATATTGAAATGTCAAATGGCGCTTTCGAAGCAGTAAATATTTCGTGTTGTTAAAATAAAAGTGTGAGTTGTGAAGCTCGTTGGCGCATCAGTATTCCGCACAACACCGCGGGAGGAAACAAATTCCCAAAATTGAATTTTACGAAACGAGTTGAATACGACACGGAGAACACAACTCGAAAAAGAAACGAGATTTTTGTCATTTTAACAACGACTTTATTCGCGCTTTGGTAATGGATGCCACTTTCTAGTGGAGTGAAACATTTTGTTACAAAGTGCGTTTTGTCTCTCGCCGTATCTGTTGCCTCACGTTTTTGTGCAGGAACTTTTAAAACGAGGCTAGCTTTTTCAAGAGACGAGATTATTGCCAATATTTTATCGAATAAAATTAAGAATATGGCATCTGAATTTGCTACTTTTATCGTTTCAAAAGATTATGTTGTGGTGATAATTTAGAACTGTGCATTCAAAATTAAAACCGGAACCAATAACCCGCAAATACCAAAAGACTGAATCGAAAACCGGAGTCAAAGAAGCTAATAAATCAGTGACCTAAAACACGACTGGAACATCGAGTATGGCTGGCAATAAGACGCCGTTTTCATATCTCGGAACGCAAAGATTTGCTTGCGCGGCGGGACGCTGCAATACCGCGCGGTTTGTCTTTGCCGAACAAAATGAAAGCTCTGCTTGTTCTCGGCGAATCGAGCGGGAAGACTCGAGTAGCCAAGTTATGGTGACCTGATAATGACTTTAGTTTCTATTTGATTAGTTCTATGGAAGTCAAAGCTCGAGGCCATTTTCGTGTAGCGTAAGTGGTCAATAACTACAGTGTGTAACAAAATGGGTAAAAAAAAACGAAGTTTAAGGCTCGTATTTATAATCAGCTCTTAATACTGACAGCGAGTTTGAGTTCATATCAGAATTGTCATTTCAATACGAAACGATCTGTCAAATCTACACTTAAGATTGCTCTCAATTATCAGATTGCTTTATGAATACGACACCTAGATGAAACCGCTTATTTTTCTATAGTCAGAATAAATCAGGTCTTCAGAGATGTCAATCAGCATCAGATTGAGTTTAATGTGACCCATTTTTTCATATTCTACCTTTGTAACTTTAAGAAAGTGTTTAGTATCAACATTTTTATGAAATTGCTTTCCTTACCTAAATTTGTTACCAGGCTTTTTGATGCGGATTCAATTTCCATTGTTTAATCTACTAGATGACTAAAAGATCCTATATCCAAAGTCTTATAAATTTAATTTGCGAGTTAAGTCGCTGGAAGCATTAAATTCTGGTCTTTGTGCAATTTAACAACTGCTGCTACGGGGATAATTCGCTGAAAGTAATTTCTGTTCTCTTCGCTCCGTTTAGTGACGGCAGGAGCTTATCCTTAAGAAGGAGAACAGTTTATTGATTTCAAACTTATCTGTTTGAGTTTTTGCAGTGCCATATGTATACACTCGTCACACACACACCTTTCTATTGATTCTTCTTCTTCTGTTGAGTGGGTATCGAGTCTATCGGCCGGATGAAATTGATTCTTAATATTGTTAGTCACTTTTTTTAAGGTTTAAAAGCCGGGGTGAACTTAATTCATAAACAACCCTCAAATCTTGTCAGACGTGGCGAAACGACCTTAGGTTGAGTCGTTGACGCTCTGCCTACCCCATTAGGGATACAGGCGTGATTGTATGTATGTATGTACGTAATGTTTGTATTTTCAACGTTGTTTGTAATTAACATCTTATTGTTATAGGTAAAACTGAAACAAGAGTTTAAGCATAGCCCCTTCCTTTAGTGCTATCTCAATACCTACTAACTAATATACATATAAATCATTTAGATATAGCTTCCAATACATCAAACGCCGGGTTCCCCTCGCAATCATTACTAATAGCACATACCGCAAGCTAACCTATCGACAGATAGGGCGAAGGCTACATATAGGTGCCTATTTCAGCTTTTACATGCGACTTGAAGCCCCGTAACGTGATTTCCCAAATCGGCCAGCTCTCGGCGGCGAGAGGCTCTTCAAACGGTCAGTAAAAGGCACATATCCGATGCGCACTCAGCTGGACGAGTGGCGGGAGACGGCGCTCGGGGGCTCCTTGAGAACGTGATACCCCAGTGTGTGCCCACCGACACACAAGTAGGTAGCCTAGGCGATGAGAATAGCAAATTAGGGCTACTTAGGTACTCTATCGTGCATTCAGTGCTCGCCTGAAAAATAAAGTTGTAAAAATAACGCTTTTAAATCTGAATATTCTATTATGTCCATAAAGTCGGATCAAGATTAAGGTCAGCACACTTTCATGTAATCTGAAGGGCGAACTGAAAACAAATTGCAGCAATAACTTTCTTCGAACGAATGAGCTCCAAAAGAGCGCTATAAGTGTTGACTACTAGAACTATTTTGGCCGCTGCAAGTCGAGTAAATGGGTTAATGAAGAGGAAAATGACGTCATCCATCTTAGTTGGATTCCTCTTAGCATTCTCGCCCGTGCCGGGCTTAATTCACTTCATTATTCCTTTTTTATGCCACTATGAACAAAAATGAAAGAGATAAGGCCGAATAAACCACAATTGCGCGCTTTTATAGCACAAGATACAAACAAAAGGCGGAGATAATGACCTTAGTTAATCATTTCAACCACTTTTATCATTCAGCTTCACGAAAAAATGCATAATATTTTATCGCGGCTGTCAGGAAGTGAAAAATACAGAAATACTGCGACCTCAAAAAGGCTTTGCAAAGTGGAGTTTACTGAAAGCGCGAACAGATGTCACTGTTTCGGATTTTATTGACCTCCATTGTGACATAGACGTATAAAACAAGAAGACTGACAGACGCCATACAAAATCGAAGTCGCAAAAGCACTGCAAACACTCCTAAAACCAGATGGCCGAGAGTAGTTAATAGCTTGTGAATCTAATTTACGTGACGTTTCAGAGTTATTGTAACTCTTCGCACTTTTTGTTCTTCTGCTGCTCTTTGTCCAGAGTGTCATTCATGCCATAATATTAATACGCGATTTTCCTACTAGTCAAATGAGCAACTTTTTATGAAATGTCAAAATCGCTTTTATGTATGAAGATAGTGAGTTACGACGACACTCGACACTAAACATTGCTTAGAAATATTGACTACTCAAATTATTAACTTCTATATTTTTAAAAACATGATTATTAAATCTAATTGTGCATTGTTTTTTTAAATGATGAAAAGATAGACAGTATTGTAGTTGTCTTATATTCATGAACAAAGAAGAAGCAATTAAATTGAAGAAATAATTGTAGCACACTCACACTTTCTGATAAAATCTATACATATAATAAATCTCTAGAAGGGTCGTGTCTGTACATTGAATATTTTTACACGAAATTAATTGCAGCAGGCATTTTTAACGATATAAAGGTCAAAACGTTTTAATTATTATTTTTCGTCTGTCTGTCTGTCTGTATGTTACCACATCACGCCAAAACTACTGAACCGATTACGATGGGTCTTTTTTTATTCAACTGTGTGTTAGTCGGGTTGCAACTTCGGATACATAAAATCACGTTACCTGACTTAGGGGGTAGGCAGGAAATTGAAATTTGTCTGTTTCTTAACCGTTTTTAAGAAACTTATTTTATGAATAATATACTGAACATTATAAATATAAAATCAAAGTTACGATACAAATAGTCACGCTTTATGACTTAAGAGGTAAGTAGGAAATTGAATTTCGGTAGTTTTTAACTAATTTTGATGGAACTTTTTTTGCTTGACTGAGCATTACTTAAACTCAAAGTTACGATACAAATAATCACGCCACCAGACTTAAGGGGTAGGCAGGAAATTGAAATTTGTCTGTTTCTTAACCGATTTTAAGGAACTTATTTTGTTCGACTGAACATTATTTAAAATCAAAGTGACGATACAAATAGTCACGCTTTATGACTTAAAAGGTAGGTAGGAAATTGCATTTCGGTAGTTTTTAACCGATTTTAATGGAACTTTTTTTGCTCGACTGAGCATTACTTAAACTCAAAGTTACGTTACAAATAATCACGCCACCAGACTTAGGGGGTAGGCAGAAAATAGAATTCTGATCGGTTTTAACCGATCTTGAATGGACTTTTTATTTGACTGAGCTTTTTTAATTACCTGTTGTGCAGCCTAAGTTGGAAATAATCACGCAAACCATTCTAATATTGAGTAAGTACCCCAGTTTGTATGGAAAACACACATTGTCGAACATACTGAAAACGGGAGCGAGATCTGCTAGCTCGCGCGGAGAAGCATGTATTCCATACAAAAACAAAGATCAGAAAATGCGAAACGCGCGCGGGTTAGCAGATCCCGCTCATACGCGCGGAGAAGTGTTTTCAGTATGTTCGACACTGTATGTTTTCCACACAATTCAGAATCAGAATAGCATTTATTTGTTAGCCGTGCAGAGTTGAGTCAGCTAACTTATGTCCTAATGGATCTGTGTTTGCTATATTTTATTCATACATATAGTGTTGAGTGTTTTGTTTTAAATATATTATTATTAATTAATAATTGAAAATTTCATTATTTATTTTATTTTAAGAGGACGTGGAGACTTTGTTTTGTCAGTGGGCCACCGCCTGTATCCTTTCGTGATTATTTTTGTGATTAACCCTGAGGGGGTTGAGTTCACCGTGAACCTGGTAGACATCGCCGGAAAGCACAAAATCGTCTATATCTAATTTTGCTTTTCGAGCATCTTAGTGTTGAGGTCTTCGGCGCGTAGGTGCCAGGCTTCAATATCGGCCATTTCCCAGATCGCTTCCGTTGGTGTTCGTCTTGGCAGTTGTGCGGCACTTTTCACTGCTTTACTGTATTGGCGTTCAATTTTACTTAGGTTCGTTGCGCTATACCTTGAAAGTAGTTGTACCGCTCCATAGTCCATGAATTCGTAAAATGCAGGCCTGTATGATTGCAAGCTTTGTGTCTAGTTCCGCCTTCGCATGGTATCCTATTATCGACCCGAGGGCTCCTATATCTTGTTTCAGTTTTTTGACAACCTTTTGAGTGTGCTAGTTCATCTTCATGTGTTTATCAAAGATGACACCGAGGTATCTGATCTGTTTTTGATAGCGTAGCGTTTGTTCTTTTATTTTTACGGGCGGTATTTGTTCTTTTTCGTGAACATGATCATTCCATTTTCTCTATGTTACACTTGAGCCCCCATCTCGTATAATAGTTAATGATGGCTTCCGCTGCCCATTCTGCGCGTATGGTCCTATGATCTGGATTCGTGTATCTATTAAGTATACAGAGGTCATCTGCGTACTGTGCAAATTTAAGTCCTCTGATGTGGTGTTGTATATCCCAGATGTCGTGGATATATAGGTTAAAGATTACCGGTCTTAGAATTGAGCCTTAACTGCCTCCGTAGTCTAGTAACTAGTGCCATGGACTCCTAGTCCGGAGGTCCTGGGTTCGATTCCCAGGAGGGAAACACAAAGTTGATATTTGAAAATTTATCACTTTGTGAATTTTTCCCCAGTTTGGTTAGGACATTGCAGGCTGAATCACCTGATTGTCCGAAAAAGAAAAAGATTTCTTGCTTCGGAGGGCACGTTAAGCCGTCGGTCTCGGTCGCTGTCTTTGGTAGTGGTCGTTACTCAAAACTATGTCAGAGGCCTGATAGTTGTGACACCAGGGTTCACCGGGTCGATAGACTCGATACCCACTCGACAGAAGAAGATTGAGCCTTGGGGCACGCCGTCTCTCATCTACCCTTTAGGTTTCTGCCATCGAGATAATTTGCCTTTCGCTCAGTGATTTTTGTACTATGGACCCATCTACCGAAGCGGGATGTGAAGCAGGTCGTGGTATTTCCACGCGTCGAGCGTAATCTGTACTGTAGCCAATGATTTTGTCTGACGAAGAGTCCTTGAGTATAGTTCCCGTCCTTGTTATTAGCGGGTATAGTTTGCGAGCTTTCTCTGCCTCTTTTTTGCACTGCGCCAGTGGGCGCGGCCTATTGTTGGATAGCAGCAAGGTCGGCAGGCGCGTTCTGCCGCAGTCTGTGCGCGTGCGCCAGAGCTTGCGGTTCATTTGTCACATAGGTACTCGGGGCAGGAAGCATTTTAGAAGCTTCGAGGTTTTTTATTGCTTTGCTTCCGTGCTTTTTCCTTAATTTTCTAGTAGCCAAAGGCGCTGTAATTTTTTCCGCACTTACACTAAAACTAGTCCTCGGAAATGAATGTCTCAATAGGTACAGTGATCAATTCTTTCTTTGTTTTGCAGCTGATGCATGGGTAAATATTTTTATTACGCCTACGCTATTCCTGCTGCATAAATTGTCACTGAGGATTCGATTTTCAAAGTACCTTTATCGTATCTTGGCTCTGTTTTGAGCGCGGCTTTGATGAGAAAGAATTTCGTACATATTTTACACTGAATCTTCCTGTATTCATTTGATTTATACCCCAAAAGAGAGTGTCCACCTGGAAGATACTTTCACACTCCCAGCACTGCACTATATTTTTCCCCAGTTTGGTTAGGACATTGCAGTCTGAATCACCTGATTGTTCGAAAAGAAAAAGATTTTCGTGCTTCGGTGGGCACGTTAAGCCGTCGGTCCCGGTCACTGTCTTTGATAGTGGTCGTTACTCAAACCACGTCAGAGGCCTTATAGTTCTACTACTAGACGGTTTAAAAACTCTGACACCAGGGTTCATCGGGTCCATAGACTCGATACCCACTCGACAGAAGAAGAAGAAGACTATATTTTTGTTGAAACTAGATAAATTTACTTGCGCTAACTTCACTTTGTCCTTAACTGTTTCAATGTTTGATCCCGAACTAGGCGGGTCCGTTTCCATATTAAAATTGTTTCCCGGAATTTCACATCTTTTTCCGAAAACATACTCTAATAGTTATTGATTCAATAATGTCACAATCACTAAATGTTTTACACTATTTTCACGTTTCCCGGAGGTTGCGATGCCCCCAGGGTCTTCACAGTCCACAATTGACGATAAAAAGTTCACTTTGTAATTCGCATCCACATGTGAAATAGCAATCGCACACATTTAAAATTACGGTAGGTATTGTAGTTGCGCGTGAGTCAACTCTCGAGAGCGCCAAACTGGGCGTACAAAGTCGCGGGCACAGCTAGTGTTTAAAAATTATTGAAGATTTGGGGTCAATTAGGAAAAGCATTAAATTTCAATTATTAACATAAAGCACTATTTTTATTTAAGAGAAATTGTTGAATCCAGGAAATTTTAATGTGAGTAACAATCACGTATATTTTTAGCGCCCTTGGTTTCCAAGTACATCCTCTTTCCATACAAATCCATATCCATATTACATGTATCGAATAACATGTTAAGTTCAGGCTCACAAGAAACGTTTTGCATATTTAAAGTCTCCGAAGAGCTCCTATGATTTACCACTTAGTCAGTGTCAGAAGCAGAAGTGTTACTAATATGCCTTAGACTGATGGGCTGTGGAGTGGTCTCAAGAAGGCATTGGATGAGATGGCCAGAGTTATCAAGTTACAGGATAGGCACTTGATTCTATTATAAGCTCTTTGGGGGCCATAGGTTGTCTAGGGTGTCACATGCTTAGGAGGCACTAGATAAAATATTGTGTACTCTACAGGAAGTAAATATCTGAACAATCTTTAGGGTGTGAACGTACCCAAAAAACTGAACAACTTTCCCCTAGGAACATAGGCCAAAATATGAATGCATATGGTGTCAGTGGCTGTTGTCATTTTGAATGGAAGGACCTTTTTTTCATATTTCAACCTATAAAGTTGTTGTTTAATGAGTAGTTTCGCACCCGAAAGTTTAGTCACGTGTTTATTTTTGCTCCCGGTATTAAATTTTAGGTATAGAAAAAGATATTTTTAAGTAGCTGAGCTTTCTTAAAACAAGCTACTCATCTTCTTTACCCCTGTAGGACATCGTATATCGTAGCTCCACAAACACTCCGATATTGGATAGCTATCTCGGAGCGATACACTCGAAGAGTGGGTGTTTGAACTCCGAAGTGATCTGAGAACTGCTATTAAATCTTGGCGACTTCTGACAATACCGCAGTATTGTCAATTCTGCGGGCTTTCGATAGTCCATATAAACTAATTGTAGCAACCATTATATATATTCTTTATTGCATTAAAACACAATAAATGAAGTTTACAGAAAGGTTTACAAGGGCGAACTTATTTCTATGAAGAGATCTCTATCAGCTAATCCACTGGCGGTTGAGGGAATGAGAAGCATTCGTTCTTTTTTTGTTAAACCTATTTTTAAAATTATAGATTTTCAGATTTGGAACGGTTCATCTGTATTTAAATGGTGTTGGAATAACTCGTGTTTAATCTTTCTCGAGAATGAAAGTGACTTTGACTTAAGCTATGTTATTATATATTCTGTGCTTAAACATCACTGAAGAATTAATGTTTAATGACTTTATGTAACATATGAGTAAAATCATCCTACTAATTCATCAGCAGTAAATGGCGGTATGCAAAAATGAAGATGGTAGTAAAGACTACTAAATATTTATTTAAATATTTTTCTTTCATTTCCCATATAATCGTTAAAAGGATGTCGTTTTAATGTTCTCGCATCACGTTTATATCGCTACTTTCCGAATATATTTCAGAACAATCAGTCACATTAGTGACAAGAGTGAGTATTGCACTATGAATATTGTTTGTTTCTAAAGTGAGACCGATGAAATATGGAAATTGCATTGGTTCTTTTCCCAGAACTTCTTCCGAGACCATAAGATTTGGATTTTAATGTGATAGGTAACATTCTGCCAAAACATATAATATATCTTCCATGCTGGACTGGGAGCGAAAAAAAAACATAGAATGTACCAGCTGCATTTCCTCCCGGGCATACTGTAAAAATCAGCTAAGGGATCCGAGGGTTTCAGTATATTGCAATTTAGGCGATGGGCTGACAACCTGTCACTTTAGCAATATACGTGCAAATCTATCTTAAATAACCCTCAAAATTTTGTCAGACGTGGCGGAACGACCTATGTTTAGGTCGTTTACGCTCTGCCTACCCCATTAGGGATAAAGGCGTGATTATATGTATGTATGTATGTACATATAATATAAATGGCGAAAATGATTAGGAGTCATGATTGGTTGCTATAGTATATGGCATAAAAAAATAAATCGGCTGCTACCATTCTTTGGTTAACAGATAGATCTATTGAAAAGATCATTTTGCTAAAAGTATTTTTTAAATGCTTGAATTAATAAGATTTCCAACCAACGTCATCTTAAAAACAACATGAATTTACCACAGATGCTTGAGACTCTTCAGTCGCTCTCTTGACTTTTCCCTGACTGTATCACTACTTGTATCCTCCCTTATTTAAATTCCCTACAACCTTATCTTCACGTGAGTACGTGACGCGATCCCGTCGATATTATATTAAGACCGTCCTTTGTGGGTGGAATACTTGCGAAGCATTACTGTAATAGAGAACTGGCAAATCACGTTACGCCCTGAGCTATTACCGCTACCCGGGTAACTGTATTACCGGCTATTTATCGTGACATTGAGGGTCATCAGTCCGTGTGACAGACGAGCTCTTGAAGAGACTTTCTGCCAATATAATCAAGAGACATTATAGGAAGTTGGAAGAAGAATTATTATACTTCTACGAGTGTAAATGTCTTTTGGCTTTCGCATAATTTCGGGTAAATGATAGAGAACCGGTAAATCACATTATGTCCTAAGCTGTTACCGCTACCCGGCTCACTGTATTACCGGGTATTTATCGTGACATTACAATACAATACAAAAATCTTTATTGCACAAATAAACACATACAACAGAAATAAAAAGAAACAACCGTGACAGTACAACAGGCGATCTTATTGCTAAAGCAGCAATTTACACCAGGCAACCTTTGTGGGATAGTGCATATTACTACATATAATACTTAGACAAAAATACACACAATTAAATAAATATTTCAATAAAATATACTGATCTCATATATATATCTTATAATAAACTAATACATAATATATGCTACATAAGACAGGATACTGTATGTTATATATCAGAGAAATTGGTAGATAGAATATCACTACATATACTTACTTAAACGATACTTATGAATCAGACAGCTACACATTATACACTGAGGGTCATCACTCTATGTCACGGACGAGCTCTTGAAGAGGCTTTCTACCTATATAATCAAGAGACATTATAGTAAGTCAGAAGAAGAATAATACCTCTACGAGCGTAAATGCCTTTGACTTTCGCATAATTTCGGGTAGATGATAGAGAACTGGTAAATCACATTACCGCTACCCGGCTAACTGTATTACCGACTATTTAACGTGACATTAAGGGTCATCAGTCCGTGTGAAGGACGAGCCCTTGAAGTGACTCTCCATAATGTCTCTACCACGGTATTCTATATTTTGGTGCAATAGATGTCATTCGGCCATATGTATGTATAAGTGCAGCAACACACCTTTATTACTTACTGCACGCAAGGTTGTGCTCAACTCCCTGTCAATGCTCTTTACACTGCCTACAACACACATGCGTCACCTCTACGCGTGCGTAGTGGCAGAGTGATGTGCCGACGTAGATTTCATCGCTACGCGTAAGGTGATGCATATGTGTTATTGGCAATGCAAAAAGCATTGACAGCGTGTTGCGCAGAACCTTGCGCGTAGTAAGTGACACCTGTGTGTTGCTGTACTAAGGTGATTTAAAATAAGCTCAAATACTTAGTTAGTTACACCTTATGAAATTGAACAAATTTTATTGGATTTTTTTTCTCGAAACAGATTCTTAACACCTTTGATTGCATATGGCAAAAAAATTATAGACATGTGGTATAAATAAAAGCAAGACGCTCCTATAAAATTGCTCGTTAGATAACACCCACATTAGATTGTAGCTAAGCTACTCTGTTGGCACATTGGCAGTGATAGTAAAATTTAATCGACACCTTCGACCCCATATCTTATGGCCTTAATGCTAATGCTAGAGTCCTGTAAGACATAATAAAGATACAGAGTACCTTTCTATTAGTTAGTGCCATCCGGTAATAGAGACTAGTTGTCGGGCCTGTGGGTTTAGACTACAATATTTTTAAGGATTTTAGCACTCAAAAATTCTATTTTATTTCATATAATATGAAAAAAAAAATTTGCTTCGGGCAGGACTCGAACTTGCGTCTCTGGAATGCCGCTACTGTCTCGGTAGCTTAGTGATAGAGCAATGGACCGGAACTCCAGATACGAAGGTTCGAGTCCTGCCCGAGGCGATTTTTTTTTCTTTCTTTCATATTAAATAGGTACCTTTTTTTGTTGTTTAAATAAGATAATATAAAATGTACCGAAACTTCGTATCTAGTGTACCTACCTATGTTATATTTTTAAAGTGTTCTTATCTGTTCCCTTATTATACTCAAAATTATAATAGAATAACTTGACTAAATCTCAATTTTCATTGAACTATGAACATTATTGAATGATCAAGTTCCTGTAAGGCTAAGCTGAATAAATTCGCTCAAAACACAACACTTTCTTTCAAAGTTAAAAGCACACTTCATGGATCCGTAGCAATATATCCGAGCATCCGATAGCTTTTCAATGCAAAGTATTTTTATCGCCTGGAAACAAAGACAGAACAAAGAAACGCTATTTTCTAGCTCATGTTATGTTGCATCAACATTTTATAGAACGATACTGAAAGGAATAACTAAGCTAGACTGAGAGTGTGAGTGACACATAGAATTTACCATCTTCTTCTACTCCTGAGCGCACTCTGAAAGCTAGTAGGGTTTTGATGTGAAGGTACGCTATAATTAGTAATTTAGACCACGACCATTGACCACTACCTAGCAACTTATCGCTCTTGCAGTAAACAGCAACACTTTTAAATTTGTCAGACTTGAATAAAACACCCTTTCGAGGGGTTGTTTATACTATCTACTTCATTACCTCCCTAGCCTTATCCCGTATCTCACGGGGTCGGCTACCTAATCTAGGTGATTGAACGAGGATACCGGTTTTTACACAGAGCGACTGCCATCTGACCTCCGAAACCCAGACGGGAAACCAGACCCAATCCTAGATAAGGTCAGTTTTCAAACTGCCAATTCTTAGCACCGGCCTCTGACATGGCTTAATGACTAATATCTACGGTTTTAAACGATATTAACCGGGACCAACGGCTTAACATGCCTTCCGAAGCACGGAAAAAGCGCCAGAATAAACGTACATATGAAATTCGAAAACCGAATCGAAACATATTGGAACTTCCACCAAGTACCAATGTGTTTTTCGCTTTTCGAACCTCGACCTCCCACTCAGGAGACAGCGGCCATATCCACTACACAATCGGGCTTTTCCACTAAATCATCGGTTTATACTCACTACTTAAGTAGTAACAAATTAAATTTTGCTTGATAATTTAAACCACGTGAATGAATTTACGGTGGCTAAGTTTTCTTTTCCTTTGCGAAACTATATAAAAAATCCGAGAAACACCAACTGTTCACAGTTAGGAAGCCAATCACACGGGGAAATTAATTATTCGTTTCCACTTTAACACCAGCTTTGCTTTCGCATACAAAGAGGAAGGCAATAAAAAAACGCCACTTCCTGTGGCAATTCCCTATTCGCAATTGTTATTCGTAGCTAACTCTACTGCCCAGCTGCTGCGTATTAAAGCTATAAATATTCATTATGAACTTGCCTTAATTTCGTACAGCACTATTTTACTATTTCACCTAATTTATGTTTAGCGAACTGTATAGCCAAATTTAAGGTAGTGTAAGCTTAATATGCTACGTATTATGTACGTGTTTAGATTATATTTTAATAAAGACTGGTTTGGTTACTAAAACCTTTATCCTTAGAGAAATTGGATTCTCTTCTTGGAAAAACACCTACGCAAAAAAATAAACGTTAAATATTTATTCTGCATTGAACGATTGAAGAATTAAGGTAAATTCTTGAGCACTTTCACCAGAAGTCGTCTAACATTCATTGGTCTTTTTTCGAGCTTTATCAAAGGTAAAAAGTTTAGGCGCCGACTGCTGCAAATAGATATGTAATTACCTACAAATTTTATCATATGTAATCATATTTCTATGATCTTCTTCTTAGCGAATGGATTCTTGAGTCAAACGACACGGCGTTCATTTGTATGATTATAAAGTACATAACATTCAGCCTACAGTGTTTTGTGGGTGATGTCAAAAGGAGTTCAGGTGGCGGTATGCGTTGAAAAGCAGTATGGGACATCATTTAACCAGGAGTTCTACGACCTAATATTTGTAGGTAAGTACATAACTATTTGCAGCAGATGGCGCCTAAAGAGATCGATGGTGTAGTGGATAGCCGCTGCCTCCTGAGCGGGAGTTCGTGGTCCGAATCCCACCAAGTATATTGATACTACTAACCGAAGAACACATTGGTGTTCTTCGGTTTCGGTACGTTTATTCGGTGTTTCTTCTGTGCTTCGGAAGGAACATTGAGCCGCTGGTGCCGGTGAATATCGTTCAATACCGTAGATATTATTAGTAGTTAAGCCACGTCAGAGGCCAGTTCTAAGCATTGGCAGCTTGAAAGCTTTGACCTTATCTAGGATTGGGTCTGGTTGTCTTTCTGGGTTGCACAGGTCAAATGGCAGTTACTATGTGTAAAAATAAGTACCCTCGTTCAATCACCTAGATGAGGTAGCCAACCCGAGAGATACAGGATAAGGGTTATCCCTATGAATATATTTAGAACACTTACGTAAAAGTTTTGTTTGTTTTATGAAGCTTACCTATAATCCTACTCACGTGTCTACGTACATTGAAAACAAAATATATCATAATTACTTCTTTCATGCTGGCCTAGGAGCGTGAGAAAAACATAGAATGTGCCAGCTGCATTTAACATAACAAAACATAAAAATACTTTATTGCACGTAAAAGTACAAATCATACAACACAACAGATAACAACAACAGACAAGTGCAACATAGGCGGCCTTATTGCTAAGGTAACAATTTCTTCAAGGCAACCTTTGGGTGAAATAAAAGTTTCCTCCTGGGCATGCTGTAAAAGCCAGCTTAGAGATCCGAAGGTTTCAGTATATTGTAATTTAGGCGACGGGCTGACAACATATCACTACAGCAATATACCTACAAATCTATCTTAAAATATTACCCTCAAAACTTTGTCAGACGTGGCTGAACGACCTTTGTTTAGGTCGTTTACGCTGTTTCCGTTTCCTTTTAGGCATAAAGGCGTGATTATACGTATTGTCATCAAGTGTTCCATGTTATTGTTATTGTGTCTGTAAATTAGATTTTTATTTTCAACATTTACTTACGAATTTAAGCAAGAAATAATAGTGCTCCCACTGATTTTCGTTGATGGGCCAACTGCGCAAGACTTGTTTTTAGTGCCCAAGTGTTTGCGCTACACACAGGTGCACTTTCTGTTCATTTAGTCTCTTATTCTGATGGGACAGACTGACTGACACGACCAGAGAGAAATCAGGCGCAGGACCGACTATTTACATGCCCATCCGATAGCATGGATCATCTAACTTTTCGGACAATCAGGTGATCAGCCTGCTATGTCCTAACCAAACTAGAAACAACAATACAAAGTCATTGTCCCCCGCCGGGAATCGAACCCAGGACCTCCGGGTCGAGAGCCCATGGCTCAGGCCGCTAGACCACGGAGGCCGTTAAGTAGGTACTTGATGTCTAAACTGTTTCCTCTTCCATGGCTATAGCCCAATTTGGTCCACGTCCAAAACACAATGGCAGACAGTGATGTGCTTGTGATGAGGCTATTAAGTACTTACTTCTGGGCAAATGATAATACAAATACAGTCATGACTAGGAATGGTTATTACACTCTTCAGAATATATTTTTCTTTCTTAAAGCAAATGGTTAAATAAGAAAAATTTAGTTGAAGGATAATGGTTGGTACCTCTGTATAAAAAGTTTAAGCTATTAAGTCTCCCATGATTTTATATGAGTGCCCCAAAATTTAAATTTTCTACGTGTTAGCAATAAGTAAATATTTTATGATTAGTTTTTATCTTCCATGCTGGACTGGGAGCGACAGAAGAACGTAGAATTTGCCAGCTGCATTTCCTCCCGGGCATGCTGTAAAAAAAGCTAAGGGATTCAGGGTATATTGTAATTTAGGCGATGGGCTGACAACCTGTCACTACAGCAATATACCTACTGATCTATCCTAGATAAACCCTCATAACTTTGTCAGACGTGGCGGATTGACCAATGTTTGGGTCGTTTCCGCTCTGCCTACCCCGTTCGGGATACAGGCGTGATTATATGTTTATGTTTTTGTAGTTTTTTAAGCCAATGAACGATGAAGCTCTTTGCATGAATTTTACGGTATTTTGAAGTAAACTTTAAAATAGAAATTATAGCTCGGATGTTAATAAGCCATTAATCCACATTTTGGGATAGAATTTTGTGCACTAAACTACAAAATTTAACTTTTTCAGTTATATAACGCAAAATGTTTGCTATTGCTACAAATTATTTGAAATATAGAAAATTAAGTTTTGTAAAATATCCAATTGTTCTTTTAAATATTAAGTTTATTAGCTATCCATATTAATGGTAGAGTTTTACGATGCGTTTATCACTGAAAAGATATTTTTAGGTATCATTCCATGGTATCATTCTAATTAGGTTCAACATTTTCAGTAAGAAGATCTGTGAATGTGCAAGGAGAACAAACTTGGTAGTACGACTCGTATCAAACTCGTAGTTCTCGGAAAGATTCCTAACTATAGCAAACTCGCGGTAATCCGGCTAAGTTCGGTGTGATCCGACTTCTACAACTTTTGTACTCGGCTACTGGATCTGTTGTGTCAATGGGTGTCTGAAGTGTATGAGAAGTTCATATTTTTTCTCTCCAGTAGTCATTTTAATAAGTAGGTAGGTTGAACGGATTTCAGTAAGAATACGTATGAATGTGCGTGCATCGAGAACAAACTTGGTAGTACGGCTCATATCAAGCTCGTAGTTGGTTCTCGGAAAGATTCCCAACTATCGCCAACTCGCGGTAATCCGGCTAAGTCCGGTGAGTACAAAAGTTGTACAAGTCGGGTTTCACAACTTTTGTACTCGGCTACTGGCTCTGTTGTTTCAATAGGTGTCTGAATTTTATGAGAACTTCATAATTTTTGTTTGAACTCTGATAACTAATTCGTATCGGTTTAAAATAGGTACCTACCTAAGTAAAATGATTTATCTTGTAGGTATCATTAAATAATCTTTTTTTTAGTTATCCCAAAATGTACTCCTAGTACGTTTAAATATATTTTAGTGTTACTGACTCGGGTATCACCGATGATTTCGTATTTGATATATTACTTCAATAATAATTACATTGTTAGATCTAACCTTGTAAACTTAAGTTGGTATTACGTACCGAAACTTCTCACTTAACTTTTTAGAACTTCTCTTTCCATCTAAGTAATATTTCTCTGAAAATACTCTTAATTTTAAACCAACTATTTCAAAAACGAGAATCACAATAATCCGTGTAAATTTCAGTTCCAAAGGATATCCCCGAAATTGGTTTCATAGAAACAGTTAGACAACCAGTAGTCATAACTCGTGGCCATTCGTATTCAGACCGTGTACGGAGGAGGAACAAATTTTAAAATTGAATCTGGAAGCAGCCGCGGGCGATACCAACGCCGCTACTCCACAATAACATTTTGAAAACTTCACCATTATACGCGTTGGAATTTCAGAACGAAATAATGGGTTATTAGAAGAAATATTTGAATAACATATAGGGCCGTATTTGAAATCAGCTCTCAAGAGTGACAGCGAGTTTGTCATTTCGGTACAAACTGGGCTGTCAAATCCATACTTAATATTGCTCTCAAGTTCGACATCGCTTTAAAAATACGAGCTTTAATGGTGTAGAATGAGATAAGGGTTATGTTATGTATGACAATTTAAACAAAAGAATTATAACCTATCAGGGTTAATTCTTTATAAAATAACCTTCAATAGTTGTAAAACTTAGGTAATCCTATTATAAGGTCAATGTCACCCTACTTACATCGTAAGGGCAATAGGTGTGACTATTTTGACTATAATTTTGAACAAATTGAATCTGGAAGCAGCCGCGGGCGATACCAACGCCGCTACTCCACAATAACATTTTGAAAACTTCACCATTATACGCGTTGGAATTTCAGAACGAAATAATGGGTTATTAGGAAAATGATTTAAATAACATATAATGTTGTAGAATGAGACAAGGGTTTCAGTGTATTAAAAATTAAACGAAAGAATGACAACCTATCAGGGTCTATTCTTTCTAAAATCACCTTATATACTTGTAAAACTAGGGTAAACCTTATTATGAGATCCTTGTCACTCTACTTACATCGTAAGGGCAATAGGTGTGACCATTTTGACTGTAATTTTGATAAAATTAAATCTAAAGGAGCCGCGAGCGATACCATCGCCGCTACTCCACAATAACATTTTCAAAACTGCACCATTGGACTTTCAGAAAAAAATACATACATACATACATATAATCACGCCTTTATCCCTAATGGGGTAGGCAAAGCATAAACGACCTAAACAAAGGTTGTTCCGTCACGTCTGACAAAGTGTTTTGAGGGTTATTTAGATAGATTTGTAGGTATATTGTTGTAGTGACAGGTTGTCAGCCCATCGCCTAAATTGCAATATACAGAAACCCTCGGATCCCATAGCTGGTTTTTACAGCATGCCCGGGAGGAAATGCAGCTGGCACATTCTATGTTTTCCCTCGCTCCCAGTCCGTAGTTAATCTGTAGAGAGACAAACGGCCGTTCAGTGTACTGCAATTTGAACTAAAATATTACAACCCATCACTATAACAGTACCTGGTTCGTTCTTACCTTAAAAACTTGTCAGACGTGGCTATAACGTATCATTGAGGTCGTTGACGCTCTTTCTCCATCATTGGCAACAGATATAATGCGTGAATATTATGGCAATTGTTTTTATTATTGAATTTGGTGCAGCCACTGGCGATACCAACGCTACTACTGCACAATAACATTTTGAAAAAATGGCAATTATATACGGTAGTTCCATGTGTGAACTTCCAAGACATGAAGAAATAAGTATACAGTAAATATAACCATTATTTTCTTCTACATAACGGTTGATGTAATCTATCTACGAGTAACTGCTTAATAATTTTCTTCTTCGAATAGGAAGAGCGAATAATTAATTAGAATTTGCTCTATAAAGGTTGATTCAGAAAATAATACTGAAAAATTACTTTCAAGACCGTTTTTACAATCTGTCTTCGTGGTCTAGTGATCTGAGTCATGGGCCCTCGCCCCGGAGGATGTGGATTCTTTTTCAACGAAAGGAACACAAATTTGATATCTAAATGTCCAAATTTTGCACATTTTATAATATTATTGGGATCAAAATGTTCCTAACCATATCTTAATTTAATATTACACTACAAAGTTGTACAGATTTTGCTGATTTAAAAATATTGAAAATTGATGCGGTTTACAATTTTGTAATCACGCTGTGCATCAAGAACACAGAATTTTGATTCATTTACCTCTCTCATATTAAACCTTGACTTAAACGATTTAATGTCCTAATTTACTTCACAAAGAGAAATTAAAGGGGCTGTTAAAAGCTTGACATGACAAAGTGTTCATTCTGTCATAACTTTTGACTCCAGAGACGAGGTGAAGGGATTTTGTATTACGTCAAAACTGCGCTAGTTTATTATGAATCGGCTATAGAATCATACAGGTGTAACAGAAATATCAATAAAAGAAAATGTTCTTGACATAATTTCAAGATTAGACACGACCATTTGGTGGGATGGGATCTACCTCCTAGTGGTTCACCTCGGGCAACGGCAACACAGTCTTGCCTGTGAATAAGTCCGACTGAACGATCCCTACAAAGCGATGGTAGGTTTCGCAAGGGGCCGCCTGGGTCGCAACCACCCTCTCACCGGGGTCCGGCGCCAAACAGCTTGCTGTGTACTGTCGATGCGTGAGATTGCCAGTGCCATAACAGGCATCTTCTGGGTGAGCTAGCTCCATCGTCGACTCTGTCACGGTCATCCCTGACCTAGTGTCTCGAATCAAGAGCAAATCAAATTTTAATAAAAAAATAAAAAAACGATTCCGTTACGTTATTTTACTTTGACATTATGTCATTTTCCTACTACCTTAAGCTCAAATTAGCCAATATATTTAACATCAGAGCTGGAGGAGGTAATATAACAATTACGTCAATCGATCTGTATTCTTGTCCTAATCAGTCGCAAGAAGTCCACTGCTGGACATAGGTTTGCGTTATTGGGTGGGCAAGTGCAATAGAGCCATGTTTAGTAAGCGATTCTACGAGAAAATATTCTAAGTATTGCCCAGGAGGTACTTACTCCCATGTTATTGCCTGAATCAATCATGAATAATAAAAATATTTTTTTAATGCAGAAATGTACCGTTATATAAGACTTTAATTAAAATGCGTCTCTTTCTGTTTCATCACTCGCGAATATAACAGAATAAATGATTTAATTAATAATTTTATGAATGTGATAAATTTTATGTACGTATATATTTTTGTACAGAAACAGAAATTCTACGGTATTGGTTACCTTTGTGTTAATAATATATATATATTCTTTATTGCGTACAAAAAAATTACAATAAATAAACAAATTTAAATTTAGTTCACAAAGGTGAGCTTATCTCTATAAAGAGATCTCTTCCAGCCAACCTGTAAAACTGAATATGAGATAACAATATATACGGGGACAAGACTGTACAAACTGTCTTCGGAAGCTTGTTCCAAAGTTGTGTAGCTCGAACAGAAAAGGAATTGGAAAATAATTTGGTATTAGCACTAGGACTCTCAAGTACTTTAGTGATACATGCGCGCCTAGGCCGGGGGTCAGAGGGTAGGAAATTGAAACGGCAAAGGAGATACTTAGGAGTGGACGGATAATGAAGGATTTTATAGAGGACAGCCAGGATGTGCACATCACGACGAAGGCGGATTGGGAGCCATTTTAACCGAGCACGAAATTCAGAAATACGGTCATATTTGCGGAGTCCGAAAATGAACCGGATGACAAGATTTTGTAGGCGCTCGAGTTTCTTAAGCAGCTCCTCTGTCCCATCCAAGTATCATCGTACATCGGCATAATCAAGAGTAGGAAGGAGAAGGGCTTGAGCAAGCATGATTTTAGTTTGGAATGGTAGGAAGGTCTGGAGCCGTTTAAGAGAATGAAAAGAATAGTGCATGCGCCTGCTCACCTCGCTAACCTGTGCTGACCAAGACAAATTGCAGTCAAATATAACTCCCAGATTCTTAGCTTTGTCTGTGTATGGGATACAAACTCCGTCATAATAAATTTTTTGGTTATCAGTGATCTCCTTAAGCTTAAGCTTACTTCTAAGTCTACTGCTACCTATTATCATAGCCTGTGACTTAGTGGGATTCACCAGTAAACCAAAATTTTTCGCCCAATTCTGTACAGCTAGTAGATCTGAATTTATCGCTGCAACAGCATCGGAGAATTCAGATAAAGAAAAATGACCGTAAATTTGTAAATCATCTGCATACAGATGGAAGGAAGAAGAAATTACTCGAGAAATATTATTTATGAAGATGGAAAAAAGTAATGGAGAGAGATCGCCGCCTTGTGGAACACCAGCAGTAAGATCCGACCAGACCGATTTTAAATCGTCGATTTTCAGACACTGCTGGCGGCCATGAAGATAGGACTGAAACCACTGAATAACCAAAAGAGAAATGTAAGGAACCAAGGAGGATATCAAAGTCAACCGAGTTAAATGCGTTACTGAAGTTAAGCAGAGTCATAACAGACATCTTAGTGTTATCCATCGCAAAGCGAATATCCTCTGTGAAATGTCACAGAGGATATTCGCTTTGCGATGGATTTCGCAGCAACGCACTAACGGTGCTATTAGAGGAACGGAAACCGGATTGGAAAGGGCAAGGAAGGTTGTTGGAAATGAGATAGGAGTAGAGTTGTTTGTGAACAACACTTTCGAGAACCTTCGAAAGTACAGGAAGGATTGAAATTGGACGGTATTGAGACAGGGAAGTTGGATTAGCGACTTTAGGAAGTGGGATAACAAAAGCCTTTTTCCAAGATGTAGGAAAGACACTAGCCATCAATAAAAAAATTATAATGTGTGAGATGATAGGCGTAATGATTTCCAATACAGGAAGGAGCGTGTCTAGACTTAAGTCATCACTGCCCATTGCCTTTGTGGAAATAGAAAGGATACATTTCTTAACATTGTCCTCGGTGACTGGTTGAAATGTAAATTGAGTGCAGTCTGGTGCGACAAGGTTTGAAAGATAAGAGAGAGAAAACGTTTTAGTAGCAGTATCAAGTACAACGGGCGTAATATCCTCTCTATAGAAATAACGAGTCAACAAACATATATGTAATCAAGCCTTTATCCCTAATGGGGTAGGCAGAGCGTAAACGACCTAAACATAGGTCGTTCCGCCACGTCCGACTAAGTTTTGCTTTAGCTGGTTTTTACATCATGCCGGGGAAGAAATGCAGCTGGCACATTCTATGTTTTTCTTCCGCTCCCAGTCTAGTCATGGAAAAATAACTATATATTTGCGTAGGTGAGAGTTATATTAACCTCCATTTTCTATGTCAGAGGCCTTACGTGCTCCAATTTTGTTAATTACTTTTCTCGTTTAGTGTGAAAGTAATTATATTCCAGTGTAGTAGTGTCAAGAGGCAAAAGATTCATAATTATTTCAACTTAATGAGCAAGCTCTTTCGCATCATAAAAATACCAATTGAAATTAATCCAGCCTGCACAGATTTTATTTTAATTACTACTTTAACAGAACATAAGAGGATGATTATTTTAGGAGCGATAGAAAAACATACAATGTGCCAGCTGCATCTCCTTCCGGGCATGCTGCTGTAAAAACCAGCTAAGGGATTCGAGGGTTTCAGTTTATTGTAATTAAGGCGATGGGCTGAAAACCTGTCACTACAGCAATATATAATATATTTTAAACAACAGACAAAACTTTTCAGACCCGCCACAGTGAAAGTTGTGACCCTTGTTTGGGTCGTTCACGCTCTGCCTACCCCATAAGATATACAGGCGTGATAGTGTGTATATATGTATCTTCCATTTTGTATTTTCTATACTTACTCACCATGCTTGGTAGTCAGATTACGAGATCCGTTATAATAATAAGATGTTATTTTTACAGGGAATGCTCCTGACAAAGGGAAAACCAGGACATTTTCTAGTTTTATTCCCCATTTCTGAAATGACATCATCATAACTTTCACACCCTCGAGGCATAACTGTGGTTAATTGTTTGACATGTAATTAATTTCATGCGTGAATTTTAATAAATAAAAATACTCGGAATATTTCAATAAAATTATTTCTTGAAACTTGATTAAAATTTTGTTCGTATGTTAATCATGTACATCTGGTACCGGAAATAACTTGTTGAAATTTCCTGGAAGGTAAAAATTGTTTTCCCCTTTGTGATTCACTTTTATAAATGGTTTTCTTTTGCCTCTGAAATTAACCTCAGGCATGTAAGATAAGTTTTCTAAATACTTCTTATTCCGTATAAAATCTTAAAAAGTGATAAATTAACAAATGATTATATTCATTGTTATCATCTGGGAATCGAACCCATGACCTCCAGATCGGGAACCCGTGGTTTAGACCACTAGAGGCAGTTTATAAAATAATGCTACTTGCTCGTACTCTTAGAAGTAACGTTTGCTCCTACCAATCGATAATAATTTAGCATTCTTTGTAGCAGCCTTCTAAAAATGGAACCAGATATCATGATTTCGAATACTTCTGGATTCAATTCTAATGAAAATACAATTCTTCCATGCTGGACTGGGAGCGAGAGAAAAACCTAGAATGTGCTAGCTGCGATTCCTCCCGGGCATACTGTAAAAACAAGCTAAGAGATCCGAGGGTTTCTGTACATTGCAAATTAGGCGATGGGCTGACAATCTGTCACTAAAGCAAAATACCTACAAATCTATCTTAAATAATCCTCAAAACTTTGTCAGACGTGGCGGAACGACCTTTGTTTAGGTCGTTTACACTCTACATACATACATACTATCACGCCTGTATCCCTAATGGGGTAGGCAGAGCGTGAACAACCCAAACAAAGGTCGTTCCGCCACGTGTCATAAGTTTTGAGAGTTGTTTAAGATAGAACTGGATATTGCTGTAGTCACAGGTTGTCAGCCCATCGCCTAAATTACAATATACCCTCGAATCCCTTAGCTGGTTTTTACAGCATGCCCGGGTGGAGATGCAGCTGGCACATTCTACGTTATTCTGTGGCTCCCAGTCCAGCATGGAAGCGTTTACACTCTGCCTACCCAATTAGGGATAAAGGCGTGACTATATGTTTGTATGTATGTATGAAAATACATACACCATTAGAATAGCCGTAGAGCCAGCTTAATTTCCGGATGTTTAGTTTCGACGCACGCTGCGACTCACACCCGGTGAATATCAATGCTCCACCGAACGCTTAGCATCGCCTACACTCATACTAATTAGAACTTGTTAGCTCTCTGTAGGTATACAATGGCGTCGACATTAATACTAATTGTAATTTTTAGCTAGCGCTGTCATTTTCTCGACTTCGACTTAAGAATAGGATAGCAAATAAACACACGATTTCATATTCCTAATCTGATATGAGACTGCTTATTTGAAGTAAAATAGGTGAAGGACGCATGCTCTATGCTCAGTTCTTACGTCTAATTAGGAATGTCAAAGTTATATGTTCATTTACTATCCTGTTCTTATGTCAAAGTTAAGAAAGTGACAGCGCTTGCTAAGAATTAGTAAGGAATAGTGCGTCCATGACTTCCATGCTGGACTGGGAGCAACAGAAAAACATATAATGTGCCAGCTGCATTTCCTCCCGGGCATGCTGTAAAAACCAGCTAAGGGATCCGAGGGTTTCAGTATATTTCAATTTAGGCGATGGGCTGACAACCTGTAACTATAGCAATATACCTACAAATATATCATAAATACACCTCAAAACATTGTCAGACGTGGCGAAACGACCTTTGTTCAGGTAGTTTACGCTCTGCCTACCCCATCAGGGATAAAGGCGTGTATGCATGTATAGTGCGTCCAGAATTGCCACTATTGTGCACAATACGCTTTTCTGGGAAACATTATAACACAAAAATTTGGTTAGTTTTATTTTTTATTTTATACCTAACTAATGTTAAATAATTCTTTTTTTATTTCTTCCATGCTTGACTGGGCTCGAGAGTAAAACATAGTATGTGCCAGCTGCACTTCCTTCCGGGAATGCTGTAAAAAACAGCTAAGGGATCAGAGATTTTCAGTATATTGTAATTTAGGCGATGGGCTGACAATCTGTCACTATACCAATATACCTACAGTACCCTTCTCTATCTTAAGTAACCCTCAATTCTTTGTCAGACGTTGCGGAACGACCTTTGTTTCGGTCGTTTACGCTCTGTCTACCCAATTAGGGATAAAGGCGTTATAGATGTATGTTTGTATGTCTAAATAGTGTGGACCATTCCAGGATTACCCCAAATAATTGAAAAGTTTCATTCTGATTTCATCATCCATGTTTGAAGCGTCATTGAGTAAAACAATACAAACTTTCGGAATTATTATACATACATACATACATACATAAATCACGCCTTTATCCCTTACGGGGTAGGCAGAGCGTTTAACGCCTCGTAAAAGGCGCTTTCGCCACGTCTGACAAAAATTAAGGGGACTATTTTAGATTGTAATATGTATTGCTTTAGTGACAGGTTGTCAGCCCATCGCCTTAATTATGATATTGGTTGGATAATGTTTTAGGTTTTAATGACACAATTTCTATGTGGAAGAAAGAGAATTTTAGTTTACTTTTATCACTCTCAGTCTCTCAAATACATCATCTCCCTAGCCTTATCCCGTATCTTACAGGGTTGGATACCTAATCTAGGGGATTGAACGAGGGTACTGGTTTTTACACAGAGCGACTGCCATCTGACCTCCGCAACAGAGAAGGGAAACCAGACCCAATCCTAGATTAGGACAGAGTTTTCAAGCCGCCAATGCTTAGCACCGGCCTCTGACATGGCTTAACGACTAATATCTACGGTATTAAACGATATTAACCGGGACCAACGGCTTAACGTGCCTTCCGAAGCACGGAAAGAGCGCCGAATAAACGTACATATGAAATTCGAAAACCGAAAAACACATTGGTACGTGGTGGTGTTCGGACCACGACCTCCCCGAACAGGAGGCAGCGGCCCTATCCACTACACCATCGGGCTCTCTCCCATACGCCCTCTCTCAATAGAAAGGGACGAGGCATATTGCTAAAAGTTAATATTTGTCCACAGTTTTTATTTCTTCCATGCTGGACGAGAGAAAAACATACAATGAAAAACATGCAGCTGCTGTTTCCTCCAGGACATGCTGTAAAAACCAGCTAAGGCAACCGAATGTTTTTGTATATTGCAATTTAGGCGATAGGCTAACAACCTGATACTAAAGCAATATCCTACAAATATATCTTAAATAACCGTCAAAAATTTGTAAGACGTAGCGGAACGATGTTTGTTTTATGTAGTTTATGCTTTGCCTACCCCGATAGGGATAAAGGTGTGATTGTATGTATGTATGTTTTTTTACGAAGCATGTGCTGATTATTCTTTATTTTGTGGTTAGATTTTGACGAAGCATGTTGCGTGGTATGTATTTATCTTATATTTTTTCTGAACTTGTTTTTGAATTGAATAAAAGAAAGAGCTTTTGAAAAACTCATTCAGATAAGTTTGAAATCAATAAACTGTTCTCCTTCTTAAGGATAAGCTCCTGCCGTCACTAAACGGAGCGAAGAGAACAGAAATTACTTTCAGCGAATTATCCCCGTAGCAGCAGTTGTTAAATTGCACAAAGACCAGAATTTAATGCTTCCAGCGACTTCCCTCGCGAATTAAATTTATAAGACTTTGGATGTAGGATCTTTCAGTCATCTTGAAGATTAAAGTCATACGAATTCAATTTTCTTTGTTAGTTGCTTGTTAGTGAAATTTAATATTATTTATGGTACTAAGCTCTACAATACGGGGTGTAAGGGATAGCGTCCCACAAACTGATAGGTGTTGCTCAGTGACACTGAACAACTTCCACCAAGAAATTCTTTCAGAAAGTAAAAAAAAGTGGCCATTCCATTTTCATTCAAATTGTCTGATCGAGGTGGACATTTTGTATGGAAAAGCCAAGCATCGGGAACCATTCAGGGCGGGCTTTTTGACTAAAACTTTTTAAGAGGATTTAATTTGACTTTTATTATGTTATGTATGACTATATTTTCTTTGGATATTGTATTCTATCATTATATTTAAACCCCAGTACTGAAGCACCTTATGAAAAAGGAACGAGTATTGCAGTTTCGCCACACAAGCAAATCTTGGCAATTGGAAATGTAGTGGTAACGGCTGCATTTTATGATACCTACTCTATTTCCAAGTCATAATATTTATTACTTTACTACTACCTATGACATCTAGATTACTGCAAGAAATGTACTCCCTCACTTAATGTGATTCCTAACGGCAAATGGTTGTTTTTGAGAGCTTATTTATTTTCTTTTCTTCCATGCTGACCTGGGAGCGAGAGAAAAACATAGAATGTGCCAGCTGCATTTCCTCCCGGGCATGCTGTAAAAAACAGCTAAGGGATCTGAGGGTTTCAGTATATTGTAATTTAGGCGATGGGCTGACAACCTGTCACTACAGCAATATACCTACAAATCGATCTTAAAATAACCCTCAAAACTTTGTCAGACGTGGCGGAACGACCTTTGTTTATTTCGTTTACGCTCTGCCTACCCCATTAGGGATAAAGGCGTGATTATATGTATGTATGTATGTATGTATTTCTTTTCAACGAATCATCGGACAATTATTTAAGAAATACTTCTAAGAAATTAGTTCATGGCCTGCAATTGCAATATTTAAAAATATTCTAGTTAATAAATAAGTATGCTAAAGAAATCTGGAAATAAAGCTGTTTCTATCAGAGAATTTGATATTCCTTCTAAACTATTGGGAGCATTTTCACGATTTCTTCGGGAATATATTTGTATTATGATTATCTAATATCTTAAGATAGCTTTAATAAATTCATATTGTAGTTTTCTGGAATTCACTTTTTTGAGCGTTTTTTTCACAGTTTTGAAGCGGCTACGGACGTAACCGCTACGCCATATCGCGCTCTGGTTTGAACGATATTCTAAGGCATTACGGGCGATGGTTACATATCTTATAATCTACCTGCACATCTGCCGTTGGGATATACCTTAAATAAAGTGTTTTTGCGATACTCAACCTGCCAAGCAGTGTGCATGGTGTTGAATTTATAGGTCAAGGGCATTCTCTTTCAGAGTAAGTTGTGTCGTGCTTCACTGCAACATAGAACTGAAAATGTTATCAGTTTTAAAAATCGTAGTCAGTTTTACTTTTCTGAGCACGGGACCCCAAAAAGCAATCTCCAGTATTATTATTCCCACATACAACGCATAAACAAGAGTTTCAAGGAAAATTCCAGCCTAGGAACATGAGGCAACAGTTGCAGAGAGTGGCAAGAGGCACTCGCGTAGTAACAAGAAATATTTCACGCTTTACCGAAATTCGCATATCCATTTTCAAAGCGTGAATATAGTCCTAGTTAAAATGAAGAAAATCTCAAACTCTTTTTCGGGTTGTTAACTCCATGTCTAGTAGTCTGGGTTCGGTCACAGATTACCTACGAGCGCGGTTTGGATTCTCAGGTCGACATAGGTATCTATAGCACTTTCTGTCCGGTTTGGTTAGGACAATGCAGGCTGAATCTCCGGATTGTCTGTATGAAAAAAAAAGTGCTGCGAAGTGTTGGTACGTGTTGGTCCCGGTAACTATGTCTATACACAAACCAAGTTAGAGGCCTTATAGCTGTGCTACGCGGTTTGAAAAACTCTGGCACCCAAGTTCATCGAATCGATCGACTCGATACCCTCACGACAAGAAAAGAAGGAACATTAGCCAACGGATGCAGAGAGTGGCAAGAGGCGAGTGCATTGTATTAAGTGCATCATTAACATAATCTTCCAAGCAGAACTGGGATCGAGAGAAAACATAGAATGTGGCAGCTGCATTTTCTCCCGGGTATGCTGTAAACATCCAGCTAAGAGATCCGAGGGTTTTTGTATATTGCAATTTAGGTGATAGGCTTACAACCAAATCTAACTTAAATAACATACATACATACATAAAATCACGCATTTATCCCTTACGGGTTAGGCAGAGCGTTAAACGCCTCGTAAAAGGCGCTTTCGCTACGTCTGACAAAAATTGAGGGTAATTTTAGATTGTAATGTGTATTGCCATAGTGACAGGTTGTCAGCCCATCGCCTAAAATACAATACACTGTAACCCTCGAGTCCCTTTTGCTGACTTCTACAGCAAGCCCGGGAGGAAGGGCAGCTGGCACAACCAACTGGCAACTTAAATAACCCTCGAAATTTTTGAGAAATGCGGTGGAATGACCTTGTTTAGGTCGTTTACGCTTTCCCTTCCCCATTAGGGATAAGGGCGTGATTATATATAAAAATGCTAACATACTGGTTCTAAAAGTTTCTGCACAAAAACGTGAGGCAACAGATACGGCGAGAGATAAAACGCACTTTGTAACAAAATGTTTCACTCCACTAGAAAGTGGCATCCATTACCAAAGCGCGAATAAAGTCGTTGTTAAAATGACAAAAATCTCGTTTCTTTTTCGAGTTGTGTTCGTCGTGTCGTATTCAACTCGTTTCGTAAAATTCAATTTTGGGAATTTGTTTCCTCCCGCGGTGTTGTGCGGAATACTGATGCGCCAACGAGCTTCACAACTCACACTTTTATTTTAACAACACGAAATATTTACTGCTTCGAAAGTACCATTTGACATTTTAATATATTGGACTCTCACCACGATTAGAATGAAAGGTAAAATGTATTAGATTCAATATCCTTTATTATGTAATTTGTCTATTATCATATCGTTTTATTTTTTTAAAAATAATTCGACATATTTCGCCTACTTAATATTGTCAAATATAAATTTTACACATTTAAAATATATGGATTTATTGTCTTACTTATACGGGACGTAACAGACAGCGTCCCGCAACTGATTGGGGTTGCTCAGTCAACGGAACTGAACAACTATCGGCAAGATTTTGTTTCAAGAAGTAAAAAAAAACATAAAAATTGTATTAATATTTCTTTTTTCTTCCCCTGAAATAATGTATTGTTGAAAGTTGTTGAGTATCGATGACTGACAAACCCCTATCAGTTTGCGGGACACTGTCCGTTACACCCGGTATGATGTATAAGGCATCATTCGTACTTCAAATTACCTAAATGTGACTGTAATTAATATTACTCAATCGAGTGATATAATCGCTTAACCTCTGAGGCATCTGTACGTAGAGCTGCATATGGACAAATCATTTGCAGTGCATTAACACTGCGTCGCGTTGCAATGTTGCGTGAGATCCCCGGCTTTGTAGTAATGGATGGCCAGTGCACGCCATCTGAGGCCAGTGTACAGGCTAAATTAATATGGCTGTATTAAGGGCACATCCATAGCTATACTAACCCACGATTATATCATATTGTGAGAGTTTGCGAGCTTGTGCGAGTATCTCAGGTCTTCCATGCTGGACTGGGAGCGAGAGAAAAACATAGAATGTGTTAGCTGCATTTCCGCGCTGAGGGTTCCAGTTGGTATATTGTAATTAAGGCGATGGGCTGACAACTTGTCACTACAGAAATAAACATACAAATCTATATTAGATAACCCTCAAAATTTTGACAGACGTGGCGGAACGACCTTTGTATAATTGACCTTTGGTCGTTTACGCTCTGTCTACCCCATTATGGAAAAAGGCGTGATTATATGTATGTATGTATCTCAGGTGTAGTTTTTTATGTTCAAGTTATACCTAATAGACACAAATGCTCGCTTTGTTGAAAATGACTAGTATTTCAACAAAGTTCAAAATATGCTTACATACATACACACATATATATAGTGACGCCTTTGTCCCTAATGGGTTAGGCAGAGCAGAAAATTTTGAGGGTTATTTCAGATAGATTTGTACATATATTGCTGTAGTGACAGATTGTCAGCCCATCGACTAAATTGCAATATACTGAAACCCTCGGATCCCTTAGGTGGTTTTTACAGCATGCCTGGGAGGAAATGCAGCTGGCACATTCTATGTTTTTCTCTCGCCTCCAGTCCAGCGTGAATTTAAATATGCTTACCTACTGCATGTTTATTTTGTAAAGAAATGCACAGTTCTATTCGCAGTAGGATAGACACTCTTTTGACAAACCACAATAAAATGCTCTCTAGCTGATAGAATTTGGTCCCAAAATTAATAATTCAAGCCGTGTTAAAGCTAAATCAGCCTAACATTTCGTTTGTTTGGCGTGAAAACGTTTTGGAGCGGGTTACTACGTTTTCCTTTTAGGCCGTACATTATTAACAGCTAAAGAGAAGCTACGGGACCTTTACTATAGAGCCTCTTTAACAAATCAATGAGAAATTCAGTTGTAGAGGTTTGGCGACAACAGAACAAAATTTTAAACTAGTTTTAGAAACTATTAGATTCTATCATACCAAAGCAATTTGAAAAAAGGAAATTCATAACTTTCAATTTTCACCAGCTTATAATGATACATATACATACATACATACATAAAATCACGCCTCTATCCCTTACGGGGTAGGCAGAGCGCAAAACGCCTCCCAAAAGGCGCTTTCGCCACGTCTGACATACATTTAGGGCAATTTTAGATTGTAATGTGTATTGCTGTAGTGACAGGTTGTCAGCCCATCGCCTAAATTACAATACACTGTAACCCTCGAATCCCTTTTGCTGACTTTTACAGCATGCCCGGGAGGAAGGGCAACTGGAACATTCTATGTTTTTCTGTCTCTCCCAGTCCAGTATGGAAGAAAGTCCAGTATGGAAGAAATAATGATATTATAATGATATCAAGAGAAAGTGCCTACGAATAAATAAACAGTGTAGGTACCTATCTTCTTAACATAAACAGTTTGCAATTTTAAGCAAATATTAACTTAAAGTGCAGCAACACGCTGTCAATGTTTTTGCATTGCCTAAAACACACATGCGTCTCCTGACGCTATATCGTGTGTACTGGCAGAGCGATGCGCTGACGTAGAGTTCATCGCTACGTCTAGTATAGTATTATATTATCTGTGGCTACGTGCGCATAGCGAGTAAGGAGACGCTTGTGTGTTGTAGGAAATGCAAAAAGCATTGACAGCGTGTTGAGCAAAACCTTGCGTGCAATAAGTGACGCCTGTGTGTTGCTGCCCTAAGGTAAAAAGCATTTTTTTTTATAAAGTTAAATCCCTTTAGACTTTAACGCTATACAAATGTGCAGACAAGTAAATCAACCACAAATTTGTAGATACATAGTTATTTTACTAAAATATCAACTGCCTCCGTGGTCTTGTGGCTAGTGCCATGGACTCCCGGTCCTGGGTTCGATTCCCAGGGGGGAATCACAAAGTTGATATTTGAGAATTTATCACTTTGTGAATTTTTCCCTAGTTTGGTTAGGACATTGCAGGCTGAATCACCTGATTATCCGTAAAGAAAAAAAAGATTTCGTGCTTCGGAGGGCACGTTAAGCCGTCGGTCCCGGTCGCTGTCTTTGATAGTGGTCATTACTCAAACCATGTCAGAGGCCTAATAGTTGTGCTACTAGGCGGTTTACAAACTCTGACCAGGGTTCATCGGGTGGATAGACTCGATACCCACTCGAAAGAAGAAGACGAAAAGATCAACTAGATGCTTATTCACTCACCGTGTTTTGTTTTTTTTGTTAGATCTAAAATTGTTCTATTAAGGTGGTTGCAGAGCGTTGAGCGCGCCCTCAATAGTAATACATTAACTGAGTCTAAAGTACAAACAGTTTCGGCGAGATTCGCAACTAATTATCGCAAAATATTCATGAAACTGTTTGTAATCTAGACAATTAATTTCTCGAACCCCCTTATACTTAACCTTGGAACCATATCTAGTTTTGTTATTTTCCCTAACACTACATTTTACGATATACCGTATTCCTCTATGGTTTCATCGTAATAATCAAATATGCATTATTTTACTTACTTAATAATCAAATATTCATTATTTTACTTCCATGCTAGACTGGGAGTGAGAGATATACATAGAATGTCTCAGCTGCATTTCCTACTGGGCATGCTGTAAAAACCACCTAAGGGAACCGAGGGTTTTAGTATATTGCAATTTAGCCCATGGGGTTTCAACCTGGCACTACAGCAATATACCTACAACTCTATCTTAAACAACCCTCAAAACTTTGTTATTCGTGTCAGAACGACCTTTTTTTAGGTCGTATCCGCTCTGCCTACCCCATTAGGGATAAAAACGTGATTATATGTATGTATGTATTAATTATTTTATTTATGCAGCAGCCCTACTGATCTGCAATTGTCTGCCACTGCAACTGTAAGGACAGTTACCTCTACACAACTTCACACTTTTATAGGACAATGATATTCTAACATCGCGCTTTGTAAGCTTCTCGGCGTCTCTGCTTAGCTTAGAGATGTTTGTGACTGTGATAATAAAACAACTTTTACGCTGAATAGGAACGTCGCACATAAAATTGAGATGGCTTTGGTGACTGTATTCTAGCTATGTATTAGCAGGTACATCGTATAAATTGGCTAATAAATAAGTAGGTGTAGAAATTATTTATTGTGTGAAGATGATATTTTAAGCCTTAGTCTAAAACCATTGCTGACAGGGATGAATGGAAGAAGAAAACTTACTGCGCATACAAACATACATATAATCACGCCTTTATCCCTAGTGGGGTAGGCAGAGCGTAAACAACCTAAACAAAGGTCGTTTCGCCACGTCTGACAAAGTTTTGAAGGTAATTTAAAATATATTTGTACGTATATTGCTGTAGTGACAGGTTGTCAGCCCATCGCCTAAATTACAATATACTGAAACCCTCAGATCCCTTAGCTGATTTTTACAGCATGCTCGGGAGGACATGCAGCTGGCACATTCTATGTTTTTCTCTCACTCCCAGTCCAACATGGAAGAAATTAACATGGAACTTACTGCGCAACCCCAAATAAATGAGAATGATGATGATGAAATTGCTTTTCGATCTTACTGTTGCTCTTCAAATAGTTTTGAATACAAAGTTATATACAAATTAATAAAAAGAAAATAACTATAAAGTCATAATATTATACCTTGTGTTCTCTATAGTCCATAAGTACTGCACAGAAAACTATCTCATGTAAAAAATATCAATGTCCATTATTCTTATCACAAAGGACCTTCTTTCGCCAGAGATTGTTCAAAGTTTCCCTTTAAAAAAGTTTGGAACTGCACCTTCTTGGACATCAATGGAGTCCGTCCTAGGAGCCGGTCGGAAGAAGCGTAATATGGAAATGCTATCCGATTTCAGTACCGACACCAGTCTGAAATGTGAGAGGTTTTACGAGTAGGATTTCTAAAAATAATTCCCGACAAGTAAATCCTCTTAGGCTGATCTAAAAATTATGGTATTTTTATTTAAAATATTCCATGCGTTTTCTAATATACGCTAAACTATGTGTAATGCTCGTATGGACAGCTGCGATAAAGGCTTGATCTAGAGCGGAGTTCTAAAGTAATTACGTGTCGTGTTGTAAACTCTTTATGGGAAATAAGCGTATTTATTTTATTTTCACTAACTATTTTTAACGGATTTAATTTGGATTTTTATGAAGTTTCAAATTCCCTCCGTTACGGACCCTTTACAGCAGTTGTAATCGCAGAAGATTAAGCTGTTTCTTAGACCCGTATTAATAAACGTCATTTGAGACTGACAGATAGATGATATGATATGAACTCATCATATCAGAAATGTAATTTTAGTACAATGTGACCTGTCAAATCCATACTTAATATTGATCTCAATCTTGATATCGCTTTATAAATACGAGCCTTAGATTACTACAAAACCCAAAAGTACTGGGTTCTGAGTTCCGTTTAAGCGTTTTGGCCCAAAACGGGGTAGCATTTACAGTACCAAAATGGTTCATCATCTGACGTATTTGCTCCCGCATCTCAGAAGTACGCGGGATCTGAGTTATACTAGCATTTCCATATACGCGGAAGTGTAGTATCCGTGTCTTTGGAGTTGGCTCCGGGGGGAAGAGGGGGGGGGTGTTATTACCACCTCTTTTGTTCACTGTACCGTAAAAGCACAAGTTTTACAGTACTCCACGCCGGTGGATGGTTGTAAAAATGTGTGTAAAAGAAGGTTATGTTTGAGTAAAGGTCAAAAATATCGTATGATGGTTATTATAGGACGATGTAAAGTTTTTACATAAAAGACTTGTGAAATTAAAGCCTTCCGACAGAACCTCTTGAAGGCAAATTTTGGTATATGACTAAGACAATACAGCATCTAACGGCAAATCTATCTCAGAAACTGACTGGTTATTCCAGCTCTCTCTGATCGACCACTGTTAGCAACACTATCCGATTTAAAAACTCTGAAACCGGTACAATGGGTCGTCTAGGACTTGACAACCTACACTTTATCCTACTTTACATGGAATCACAATATGTTCTCAAAAAGCCCGCCGCATGATTCACGATACCTTACGGAGTCGTCTCCAAAGTTCCTCTTTGAAAACTCCCCGCTCGTTTCTCTCCGGCAGCAGGCTGCAGTCGGCTCATCAATGGAACTGACAGCGCCCCTAACTCCCGCCAGGTGTTGTGAGCGGACAACTATTCCCAAGTAGCGAATGTTTTGTTCCAACTTTTAAACTGGTGTTTCGCGGAACAACTTTCATTTAGGAAGTCTTTTTTTGAATTTTGCTTTTTAAAGAATGTAACTTACACTGAAGTAAGACAGCAGAAAATGGCTTGCCTATCTCTAATAAAAGAGCAGGTAGGTAGTTAGTTGATTGGTAAGATTAGGACCGTGGTTTTTTTTTCTAGTTGACGCCATACTTCACACTATGTTCTCAAAAAGCCCGCCGTATGATTCACGCTGCTTTACACAGCCGTCTGAAAAGTTCTTCTTTTAAAACTACCCGATCGTTTCTCTCCGGCCGCAGTCTGCAGTCGGTTCATCAATGGAACTGACAGCCCTCCTAACTCCCGCCAGGTGTTGTAAGCGGACAACTATTCCCAAGTAGCGAATGTTTTGTTCCAACTTTTAAACTGGTGTTTCGCGGAACAACTTTCATTTAGCAAGTCTTTTTGAATTTTGCTTTTTAAAGAATGTAACTTACACTGAAGTAAGACAGCAGAAAATGGCTTGCCTATCTCTAATAAAAAAGCAGGTAGGTAGTTAGTTGATTAGTAATATTAGGACCCTGGAAATTTACCCACTTTTAATCTAGATGACGCCATACTTCACAATATGTTCTCAAAAAGCCCGCCGTATGATTCACGTTTCTTTACACAACCGTCTGAAAAGTTATTCTTTTAAAACTACCCGATCGTTTCTCTCCGGCCGCAGTCTGCAGTCGGCTCATCAATGGCATGGCATGACAGCGCTCCTAACTCCCGCCAGGTGTTGTGAGCGGACAACTATTCCTAAATATCGATTGTTTGGTTCCAAACTTTTAAACTGGTGTTTCGCGGATCAACTTTCATCTAGCAAGAGTCTTTTTGAATTTTGCTTTTTAAATAATGTAACTTACACTGAAGTGATACAGCAGACAATGGCTTGCCTATCTCTAATAGAAGAGCAGGTAGGTCGTTAGTTGATTAGTAAGATTAAGATAAGATAAGATAAGAATATACTTTATTGCACAGAAAAGATAGAAGAAAAAATTAAATGAAATGGAACAAATAGTAGTACAAATAGGGATTAGGACCTAGTTAAAATTTACCCACTTTTAATCTAGATGATGCCATACTTCACAATATGTTGTCAAAAAGCACGCCGTATGATCATTCACGCCGCCTTACGGAGTCGTCTTCAAAGTTCGATTCTCTCCGGCCGCAGTCTGCAGTCGGCTCATCAATGGAACTGATAGCGCCCCTAACTCCCGCCAGGTGTTGTGAGCGGACAACTATTCCCAAGTAGCGAATGTTTTGTTCCAAACTTTCAAACTGGTGTTTCGTTCGAACGCGGATCACATTTCATCACGTAAGTCTTTTTGATCAGGAAGCTAGTTTTTCGTTTTATTTTTGAGAACGAATAGTTACTTTTTAATTGAATTCGCGATTACTTTTGTAGTTTCGTAATGCAAATACTCAGTGTTCAAGTAGTAAATAAGATCTCTTATAAACTTTTACTATGCACGACATCACAATATGTTCCCAAAAAGTCCGCCGTATGATCATTCACGCCCAATTACTGAGCCGTCTCCAAAGTTTCTCTTTGAAAAATTTCCTGGTTGTTTTTCTCCGGCCGCAGTCTGCAGCCGGCTCATCAATGGAACTGACAGCGCTCCTAACTCCCGCCAGGTGGTGTCAGCGGACAACAGATTACTATTCTATTATTTCCAAACATTTAAACTGGTGTTCCGACTTTCATTGCATGTCTTTTTGATGAGCTGGGTTTTCTATTAATTCTTAAGGACATATTTTCATAAACTAAAGTTTCGCAATTTTTTTTGTTTTTAGTACCTACTTAAGGATATAAGGTTCCTTACAAGTAAATGTTTCCCACTTACACCCTACACATCACAATCATGATCATTCACGCCGCTTTACGGAAACGTTTCCAAAGTTTCTCTTTGAAAAACTCCCCGTTCGTCTCTCTCCGGCCGCAGTCTGCAGTCGGCTCATTAATGGAACTGACAGCGCTCCTAACTCCCGTCAGGTATTGTGGAGCGGACAACTATTCCCAAATAGCGAATGTTTTGTTCCAAACTTTTAAACTGGTGTTTCGTTAACGCGATTCATGTTTTATAACACAAGAGTCTTTTTGATCAAGAAGCTTGCTTTTCGTTTTCTTTTTGAGAAGGAATAGTTACTCTTTAATTTAATTCGAGATTACTTTTATAGTTTGGTAATGCAAAATACTCAGTCTTCAAGTAGTAAATAAGATCTCTTATTAACTTTGACCATACACGACATCACAAAATGTTCTCAAAAAGCCCGCCGTATGATCATTCACTGCCATCTTACGGACCCGTCTGCAAAGTTCCTCTTTGTAAAACTCCACACTTCTTTCTCTCCGGCCGCAGTCTGCAGTCGGCTCATCAATGGAACTGACAGCGCCCCTAACTCCCGCCAGGTGTTGTGAGCGGACTATTCCCAAGTAGCCATTGTTCTGTTCCAAACTTTTAAACTGGTGTTTCGTTTGAACGCGGATCAACTTTCATCGCGCAAGAGTCTTTTTGATTAGACAGCTTTCTTTTTGATTTTGTATTTGTTTCTGAAAAGATGAGAGACTTTCTTTGAATGTTGCTACAAATTGCTACGGCATAGAAAGTGGAAATTTTCTACGGCGTAGTAAATACAAATGAAGAACTGTATTTATACTCTTCTCTCTCTTATTCTCTTTTCGTGTAAGTTTCGAACCGATCGACCCTGGTGTTAGAGTTATCAAAACGCCTAATAGCACAGCTAACACAGTCCTCTGACATGGTTTGTATAACGACCTCAATCAAAGACAGCGACTGAAACATACGTATATACATAAACACGCCTTTATCCCTAATGGGGTAGGCAGAGCGTAAACGAAGCCTAAACAAAGGTCGTTCCGCCACGTCTGACAAAGTTTTAAGGGTTATTTAAGATAGATTTGTAGGTATATTGCTGTAGTGACAGGTTGTCAGCCCATCGCCGAAATTGCAATGTACAGAAACCCTCGAATCCCTTACCTGGTTTTTACAGCATGCCCGGGAGGAAATGCAGCTGGCACACGGAATCCTTTTCCTAACCAAACTAGGGAAAAAGACACAAAGTGATAAATTAACAAATGCCTATCATTTTTGAGTCCTCCTTTGAATCGAAACCAGGACCTACGGATCGGGAGCCCATGGCTCGGACTACGAGACCACGGAGGCAGTAATAACGGTATTAACGAATGAATAGTTTTAGCGAATATAACCTGCATCTAATAAAATAACTAATTAATAATTCTTAGATAACCCTCACTTTTTACTAAAACTAAACATGCCTGCTTGCGTGTAAATACCAATAGACTGAACCACAACACCATAATCGTACTAAAGCTGCCCTAAGGGCATTCGCATTAGCAGAAAGCCCTATCTCGATGATAGATGCACAACGTGTCAGGACTATTAATACGGCCCATTATGACCGGTCTTAAGGGATTCAATCTAGATTTGTACGGCCGACACGGCCGACTAATAGATTGTTAATTATCAATGTGTTTTCGTAGCTCTATCAGCGGCATTTAAGTAACAAGCTTTTAATGGTGCTAATTTTAAATTAAATAATTATAAAAAGGTTAAGCGTGAAAGGCCCCATGGCCTTTCTGATTATTGAAAATATTAGAAATAAGAAATCAAAAATTCGAGCGCGGACGGGATTTGAACCCGCCGCGTTCCAAAGGGAAACCAGCCCAATTCTCTTAACCGCTAAGCTACAGCAGTCATGTCCTGAGTGACAAATTAATGATCAGTTTTATATTACTCGTCATAAGTGGATGATTTTTGATCAATGTCAAAGAACACGAAACGTCTTTATTTCGACTCTTCAGATGCGGAAGCGTCTGCATGACAGTTGGTTTGCAAGTGATTTGCTCTTGTGAGCTTAGCTCGTTTGGATTGGAACGGAACTCTTTAGGAGCATTCGTTACACATGATCTCCGCAGAGTGGTCTTCTAGCACTTGAAAATAAAAATATGCCCATTCAGCCTCATGGGCGGAGAAGTCGTGGTTCTATTACGCGGGCAATCCTGTTTGGTTTGTTTAAAAAAACTCTTTAAAATTACACCGAACTTTATTGATAAAAGTACCAAAAGGGTCTCTACTCAAGCTCGCGACGCGACGGATAGTATGAAGTTAGGACGCGGTGTTTACTCTACGAGTGGATAACTGCAACTGCCCTTGCACTATGTTACAATTGGTTTTTATAAAACAATACCGCATGGCGGAATTAAACGCATGGTGCAAGCACAGCATATTTGACATAGAAAGTCAGGGTGTAACAGTTCGAATCCCACCATGTACCAATGTGTTTTTTGGTTTTCGAATTTCATATATACGTTTATTCGGCGCTTTTTCCGTGTTTCGGAAGGCACGTTAATCCGTTGGTCCCAGTTAATATCGTTTAATACCGTAGATATTAGTCGTTAAACCATGTCAGAGGCCAGTGCTAAGCAGTGGCGGCTTGAAAACTCTGAGTTAATCTAGGATTGGGTCTAGTTTCCCTTCTGGGTTGCGGAGGTCAGATGGCAGTATAAAAACCAGTACCCTCGTTTAATCCCCTAGATTAGGTAGCCGGACCCGTAAGATACGGGATAAGGCTAGGGTGATGATGATCATAGCTTGCAAAATATTTATTTGTGGAGCCGGCTACCAACTACAATTTTTTTTGTCGAATCTATACTATAAGATCGTTTTTTCTCCACCCTGTGTCATTTTTCGATAAATTTGCAGACATGCAGACTTGAGTCGTTACAGCGCAGCTGCTTATCTTGAGGTATTGCATCATCTTTCGCTACGGGCCATGGGAAATGCTTTCTTTATCTAACTGCAATCTCCATCCAACTTTCCAATCTTTCAACCCCCTTTCATATTGTACCGCATTATTTACACTCAGTCCGTAGTGACGGGTGAATATTTACCATATATTTACTTTTAAAAAATCAATAACAAATAATACGAGAAATCCCTTTAATATGGCTGAAAGTATTTACCGTAACGTACATACATATAATAACGCCTTTATCCCTAATAGTGTAGGCAGAGCGTACACAACCTAAACAAAGGTCGTTCCGCCACGTCTGACAAAGTTTTGAGGGTTATTTAAGATAGATTTGTAGGTTAGGTTCGTGTTGTAGGAGACGAGTTGTCAGCCCATCGCAAAAATATACCGAAACTCTCGGATCCTTTAGCTGATTTTTACAGCATGCCCGGGAGGTAATGCAGATGGCTCATTCTATGTTTTTCTCTCGCTCCCATTCCAGCATGGAACCGTAACGTAACTATGAATGACTTGCACTTATTAAACTAATCTTATCAATCTAAGTTAACAATACAAAACCTTCTGTTCACTTACTGCATTGACCTCGCGAGCCAAATATGCCCATTCTGCCTCGATTAGAGCTACGTGCATTTGAGAGCATTACATTGCATGGACACATTGAGAACGCATAGCGCCGCAGAGCGCTTAGCAAGGAATTCGATTCAACTAATACCGCTTGATCAAGCCAGTAGATGGCAGCACAGACGCCCGGGTATTGTAGATAACTAGACAGTGCAGGCACGCTTTAAGGCCCTTAATGATAATCAACTCTTGAGACTGACAGCAAGTTTGAGTTCGTATCAGAAGTGTAATTTCAGTACAAAACGATCTGTGAAATCTACACTCAAAATTGGTCTCAATCTAGAGATCGCTTTATAAATACGACCCTTAGTTGACAATGCATAACTTTCTGTACACTTACTGCATTGACTTTTTAAACCAAATATGCCCGTCGATTAGAGCTACAAGCATTTGAGCATAGTTACATTGCAGAGACTCATTCAGAACGCATAGCACATAGCAAAGAATTCGATTTAACTCATCATTATCATATCCCTAGCCTTATCCCGTATCTCACTGGGTCTGCTACTTAATCTAGCCGATTAAACGAGGGTACTAGTTTTTACACAGAGCGACTGCTATCTGACCTCCGTAAGCCAGAAGGGAATCCAGACCCAATCCTAGATTAGGTCAGAGTTTTCAAGCCGCCAATGCTTAGCACTGGCTTCTGACATGGCTTAACGACTAATATCTACGGTATTAACCGGGTTAAACGGCTTAACGTTCCGAAACACGAGAAAATCTCCGAATAAACGTACATATGAAATTCGAAAACCGAAAAACACATTGGTACGTGGTGGGATTCGAACCACGACCTCCCACTCAGGAGGCAGCGGCCCTACCTACTACACCATCAGGCTCTTTTAACCGCTTGTGAATTCGATTCAACTAACACCGCCTAATCCAGCCGGTAGGTGGCAGTACAAACGGGCACTAGGCACTGCATTCCGGAAGGCTATATGCAATTTGCACTTGGTGATTGATGATAATCCGCGCGCAGATGCGGACCGAACAATGCACTGGTGTAATGGAATTTTTCTGAACATCAATTGTGCCTATCAGCTGTCCTCGGTCTGTACACGCTGATAGTTGTGAATTTATCTTCGTTGCTCTTTTCAGAGTTTTATTGTTTTGTTTGCGGCATACCGGCGATGTGCAAAATTTTTGCACAAAATACCGGGTGTAAAGGACAGCGTTCCGCAAACTGATGAGGTTGCTCAGTCAACGAAACTGAACAACGTTCACTAGGAAATACTTTCAGGAGATGACACAACGAAATTGACCTTGCCTTACTAAATTACCACCTCGATCAGATAATTTGAATGGAAAAGCAAATATATCTTTTTATAACACTAACACCACCTATAGGTAGGGTTCTTTCATAATATTCTACTAGTAATTCATGCGTTTAGTCAAAATCAAATTAATTACCGGTATCTTGTTTTTATGGAGTAGCCAGAGCATTAAAGGCTCAATTCAAACTACTTGTGCATAACATATTTTTTATTTAATTTCTGATTTCTGACAAAATTATATATTGCTGTTGTGACAGGTTGTCAGCATGTCGCCTAAATTGCAAAGCACCGAAACCATTTACTGGCTTTTACAGTTTAACGAAATTAAATTGAAATTATTAACTTTCGCCAAATTAATTAACCAGCATAGATTTATTGGAAAATAACCAACAGTGTAACATTAAAAGTGATTTCAATTAAAGTTTGGCAATTTTCACTTCCTTCTTTAGCTAAGTTTTATTAGCTAAAGTAAGTTACTATCGGATCGCTGATCGTGGGGTCGTGAGGTCGATAGAATCACGTGCTAGGGAATAATGCAAATTATTTCAACGTTTCGTTTTTTTAACACAAATTAAATTACAAGTAAAAATAGGTATTTGAAACTAATACAATCACAAATCAGATAAGTGTGTAAATCTGGAGTGATAGACTGCCAGCATTTTATTCAAAATTGTACCTACCCCACATTATTTAGGTATTAGACTGAGCTTCCATGCTGGACTGGGAGCGAGAGAAAAACATAGAATGTGCCAGCTGCATTTCCTCCCGGGCATGCTGTAAAAATCAGCTAAGGGATCCTAAGGTTTCAGTATATTGCAATTTAGGAGATGGGCTGACAACCTGTCACTACAGCAATATACCTACAAAATATATCTTAAATAACCCTCAAAACTTTGTCAGACGTGGCGGGACGACCTTTGTTTTTGTCGTTTACGCTCTGCCTACCCCATTCGGGATAAAGGCGTGACTATATGTATGTATGTAGACTAAGCTAGAAAAGAAAACAGCTTGAATCTTGCTTTTTGTAGTTCCCAATCTATTAGCAGTCCAGCATAAAAGCGCATATCCCCATATGTAAATGACTGCTTCTATGATGGCCTGGGAGAAAGAGAAAAACATAGAATGTGCCAGCTGCATCTCCTTCCGGGGATGCTGTAAATACCAGCTAAGGGGTACGAACGTTTCAGTATATTGCAATTTGGGCGATGGGCTGACAACCTGTCACTACAGTAATATACCTACAAATCTGTCTTAAATAACCCTCAAAACGTTGTCAGACGTGGCGGAACGACCTTTGTTTAAATCGTTTACGCGCTGCCTACCCAATTTGGAATAAAGGCGTGATTATATGTATGTATGTCAATGACTGCAGCTGCAGCAGTCCTCGTTAATTTGGGCCTTGTCGTGGGGCACATCCCTTTCTTAGTAACCGTCTTGAGACGCGGCTCCTCGAACAAACAGCCACTCGGATGTTGAACATAGCGGGTTTACCTTTGTTCCTTCTACCACAAAATATATGATACGTAGTATTTCTACTAGTTCTAGGACATTTAAATGTGATATGATTCAGAAACCAGTATTTCGAAACGTACTCTACGATATCCAACTATCCAGGCATCTTACAATTAAATTACCAACTTAAAATTCAAGATTTAGTTTTGATTTTCAACGAAATTATAATTTTGACGTTTACATAATTTTACTGTTCTTCTATTTCTATTTTCTTCTTTTTTATGTCACTCACATAGAACTTTTCATGTCTCTAATATTTGTTTAGAAAAGATACAAAATTCAAACCTCGTTTGCAATACTAACATTTGAAATCATTATAAAAATCTGGAAAAATTAAAAGTTTTTAAAGTCAACAGCCATGTAATAAATTCAGTTATGCTAATAGTTCACTGCCTCCGTGGTTTAGTGGTCAGAGCCATGGGCTTACGATCCGGAGGTCCTGGGTTCGATTCTCAGGGGGGGAACACAAAAGTAGATATTTATCGATTTCTCACATTGTGAGGTTTTTCCCTAGTTTGGTTAGGACGTTGCAGGCTGAATAAGCCGTCGGTCCCGGTCTCTGTCTTCGATAGTGGTCGATACTCAAACCACGTCAGGGGCCTAATAGCTGTTTTACCGACACCAAGGTTCATCAGGTCGTTTGACTCGAGAATCCACTTGCTAAGAAGAAGTTCAGTTCTTGAAATTTTAGCAGAGCGGCAACTTTTACGTATTCATACTGAATAGCTTAGTTTAGGTTGTCCAAAATTTAATGTACAGTTGCACCGGTCGCATTTCCTGTGGTTGCTTTCAGATTCAATTTTAAAATTTGTCTTCCTCGGGACTTGCCCTGAATACTAATGGACAGGAGTTATGTGACTACTGGTTATACAGGAACCTCCTTCTGGGACATTTATGAGATAAAATATCAGTACGAAATCGTAGTAATAAAATAAATGTTTCGTTAAATATCAAAGGTATCATAAAAGGCGCAAATATGCAAATTATCATCGACCGTCATAATTTTGTAAATAAGTTATGGATTTTTTAAATAGTAGTTAAGTATTGAATGGCTGAAAGTAAAAGAAGTGGAAGTTAGGCAAAAGTTACATCACAAATTAGACTTAACTAAATTACCGCAAGTTTGCGGTAAGATTTTAAGAAACTATAAGACATTTTTTACATTTCTGAAAATTACCACTGAAGCAAAAATGATGAACTTCTCATAAACTTCAGACATCCTTTAAAACAAGAGAGCCAGTAACCGAGTACAAAGGTTGTGGCAGTTGGGTCACACCGGTCTTAGCCGGATTACCGCAAGTTCGCGATAGTTGGGAATCTTTCCGAGAACCTACTATGAGCATGGAGTTTGTTCACAATGCACTGACAACTTGTTCGTCCTACCAATGTTAGCTTAATTTCTCTCATAAACATACATACATATCATCGCGCCTTTATCCCTAATGGGGTAAGCAGAGCATAACAAAGAACCTAAACAAAGATCGTTTCGCCACGTTTGAAAAAGTTTTGAGGGTTATTTAAGATAGATTTGTACGTATATTGCTGTAGTGACTAGTTGTCAGCCCATCGCCTAAATTAAAATATACTGAAACCCTCGGATCCCTTAGCTGGTTTTTAAAGCATGCCTGGGAGGAAATACAGCTGGCACATTCTATGTATCTATTCTATTCTCTCATATACCTTTGTCTATTAATTTTATCATAACTTAAAGAATTCCTTTGTGAACTGCTGTTGAGTTTCGCTGTGTGACCAGTTTCAGTTTCTATTAGTCATCTAGTTCAATATAAACATTTATACATGGTGCTATAAAAATTAGATGGGTCCAGTAGTATTTAGATTTAATTCTTCAAACTAGCCATCAAAGTCGTGTTCCACACTACCCACAGTAAAACTATAAAAGATACGTACAGTAAAAGTAAACACAAAAATATATTCTGTCAGGCTCTTGAACAAGAGCGTGTGTCAAAGCTCCTTGGTTAAATGAAACCTGTCATATCCGGTAATAGGCCAGCCTTTGAACAAGTCAAGTAAAAAAAATATCCGAACGCCGTGGAAAAATATCAGTTGATAAATATTGAAACGTACCGGTATAGTAACGTCGCACTAAAAATATTGCAAGTGTTTGTATCGTAGTAAGAATTTTTTAGGAGTTAAATTCAGACAGGTACAATTTTAAAAACTTAGGCGCGACAATTGCGGCACCAATTTAAAATTAATTGTGTCTAAAATATAAACATTAGTATGAATATTTTACGTTTAGCGGAAATCACATGTAATTCTCCATATTATAATAATTCATAATATCATACTTCAAACTAAACATTTTTTTTTTGTAACACAAACGTAGATACTAAACTACCTATATAATAATTATGTGTTATAAAATGGAGAGTTTCATGTGATTTCCGCTAAACGTAAACTATTCATGATAATGTTACAAACAGACACAATTAATTTATTCGTACTGAGGGCGCCACCTAAGCTCTGTTTCCACCTTAACACTGTAATTTCCAAATAAATACAAGGAGTACTCAGAATATTTAAAAAATACCTAAATACATTTTTAAAAACTTTCAAAAAGCGCATGATGTATTCCTGTCAGACTGTTACTAAATACCTGATATTAGCAAATGTTTACAAATTTTTGCTTCTATCAACTTTTAAGTATTTCTTCCATGCTGGACTGGGAGCGAAAGAAAATCTTAGAAAGTGCCAGTTGCATTTCTGCCCGGGCACAGGCATGCTACAAAAACCAGCTAAGGGATCTGAGGGTTTTCAGTAAATTGCAATTTAGGCGATGGTCTGACAACCTTTCACTACAGCAATATACCTACCAATCTATCTCAAATAACCCTCAAATCTTTGTCAGATGTGGCGAAACGACCTTTGTTTAGGTCGTTTACGCTCTGCCAACCCCGTTAGAAATAATGGCGTGATTATATAATATATGTTACATTCATATGTATAATTTTTTTTTATGGGTATTATTTTTACATATATTACCCATACGGAGAACTTACACTACATACACACATAAAATCACGCCTTTATCCCTAATGGGGTAGGCAGAGCGTAAACGACCTAAACAAAGGTCGTCCCGCCACGTCTGACAAAGTTTTGAGGGTTATTTAAGATAGAATTCTAGGTATATTGCTGTAGTGACAGGTGGTCAGCCCATCGCCTTAATACCAATATACTGAAGATAGATAGATAGATAAAACCTTTATTTCATTTCATCTGAAACCCTCGGACCCCTTAGCTGGATATTACAGCATGCCCGATTTATGCATGATTCTATGTTTTTCTCTCGCTCCCAGACCAGCATGGAAGAAACTTACACTACATAATGAAAAAAATATACGCACTGTTTGACTCATCGTTTTTGTATTTCACTTTAAACTCGCGTATCGTCACCCGACAGACACGCCTGTTTTACGTCGGACAGACAACCCATTTACCGCGTTCATCCCATGGGGTAGTTTACGCAGCATTTCAGTTTTTCGCCCCTGATGGACAGATACGTCAGCAAGCTCTCCCAGCCCGTGTCGAGTCGATAGTTCGTTCATCATTCAATTTCCGTAGGCGCTGTGTGGTTGTGAGCCTGTGAAAGATAGGCCAGTCAAATAAGAGTTCCAGTTCACAATATTGATTTTCTTTGACTTCTAACAGGGTTTCAAATTTTTTTTACGAAGATTCTGTTTTTAAAAATTAGTATGAGATAGACTGTAAAAATTTAAAGTACGGTTTTAGATAACACTTATTATTAAACCAGTTTCCACATGTTTTCCACGCTTGTGATGTTACCAGCATCCGTACTTCAATTTAAAAAGTGAAGATAGAGTCAGTGTTGCCTGTTTGACCTTCGCTAAAATTCATCAGATTATATTTTGGAAACGGGCCTTTTGTAGATGAAATTCCGAAGCTATTTTTTATCCTGAGTAAATTATTTTCATACATACTTTACAATGACACCTATAGGGTAGGCAGAGCGCAAACGACCAAAACAAAGATCATTCATTCCACTACGTCTGACAAAGTTTTTAGGATTATTTAAGATAGATTTGTAGGTATATTGCTGTAGTGACAGGAGTCGTATTTTTAAACCGCTCGTATCTTAAAATCACTATTTTTGAATACTCATACGTATGCGACTCTGCAACGAGTGGTCCAAACTACTCGTTTTCTTTTCTACTACTCGAAACCTTAGTATGATCGATCACGACCGTGACACAGACAATCATTTGACAAGTGACACTTTAACTTTATAATTGAAATTTCGTTCCATTTTTCTGCAATTCATTTCTGGTTTTACAAATCAACATTTTTGTTAGTGGTAGTGGTGGTATAGTAGGTGTATTTCTGCGTAGAACGAAAACAATTTATGGGATTAGACTTTATTGGCAACACAGATTACTACTGCTTCAAAAATACGTAAAATCGTGTGTAATAGAATTTGATTTCTTACACGAATGATTTTCGTATGCATTTTCAGTTTTCATACATCGGTTCAGAAATACGACTTTAGGTTGTTAGCCCATCGCCTAAATTATAATATACTGAAACATTCGGATCCCTTAGCTTATCTTTTACAGCATGCCCGGGAGGAAATGCAGCTGGTACATTCTATGTTTTTCTCATGCTCCCAGTTCAGCATGGAAGAAATTATTTGCGTGTTTAAAAAAAGCTCCTGTTGGCTGGAGTATCTGACAGAACACGTATCGTCCACCCGATGTTATTGACTGACAAGCCCGATAAATTGTAACGGTTTATTGTAAGCTTTAAAAGCCCTGCGGTTTCGTTTTTCTACCCTTTCCGGTAAATTCCGACCATCATCGTACATTCGTAGCAAACTTTCTCTGCAGGGTAAGTAGAGCGTCAATGGCCCAATAATATCGTATTGAATCATTACTTTTATGAAGCTTTAGTGCCCTAGTGATACTAAAGCAGGCGTTTTATAGTAGACCTGCGCAGTGTACTGACGAGTTGTCAGCCATTGTTCATTTCCTAAATTGCAATACAACGAAACCATCGTTCTCTATTCCAAAAGCAGCTGGTACATACTACATTTTTATAGCTCCCAGTCCATGACTATACATTAGCAAATGAGGATTAAATTCACATTAATACTGCTCGGTTAAACCGTTATTGTGCAATAAACAGTGCTCATACAATACCTTGAATTCTGACCGCATTCGCTAGAATTAGTGAAATAGTAAAATAGGAGTATTAAGGCAAGTTCATAATGAATATTTATCGCTTTAATACGCAGCGGCTAGTCAGTGCTAGCAAAAGCAAATAAAGTGCCACAGATAGCAAATTCTATTCCATTTCTCTTGAATTCATTGTTTGTTCCTCTTTGAAGCGGAGCGTATTTCTAAGATTTTTTGTATAAAGACGCAGGTTGGATAAAGACGAAACCTTATGTTGTGTTTCAATTTGCTGGATATTTCATTCAAAGCAGAGTTTCCGCATGGAATATCTTTAAAAAAGTAGTTAGCTAAAACTGGCTATTAAATTCTGTTTTTAATTTTAGTTACCGTTCTTCCTAGCACAACATAATATAAGTATGTCCATATTATATTTACTCAATAGGCTCGATACTAGATTTGAAGCTTAAAACTAAAATTTAAATCTATTTGTCACTAAAAACATTGGGAAAGGACAGGAAATGTATTCTCTCCGGTTTTTGATTTATAGTCAGTGGTTTTATGCGTTATCTGTCATTTTTGTCCACCGTGATATAATGAACTTCCATGTTGGACTGGGAGCCAGACAAAAACATAGAATGCGCCAGCTACATTTCCTCCTGGGAATGCTGTAAAAGTCAGCTAAGGGCTCCGAGAGTTTCAGTATATTGTAATTTAGGCGATGGGCTGACAACCTCTCACTACAGCAATATACCTACAAATCTAACTTAAATATAAATCTGGAATAAACGATTTTATTATTATTATTATTAAAATTAACCCTATAAACTTTGTCAGACGTGGCGGGACGACCTTTGTGTTGGTCGTTTACGCTCTGCCTACCCCATTAGGGATAAAGGCGTGACTATATGTATGTATGTGATATGATATGGCAGATAAAATTGACAGAAATACTGGGGAAACTTGCAAAAAAGCGTCAAAATCTAGTGGACAAAGTGTAAAACCATAACCCTTAACCATAGAGTATAAATCGCCTGTCCTAATTAACTTGATTTTTTGAAAGTGTAGGTTTTTATTTAATTTAAACCAGTGGTATCTAGAATGTTCCCTTTTACGAAAACAAATCTATCATAATATTTTTCAAACAGTTCTACCCCTGACCTTAACCTCGAAGCCTTCACAAGAGAGCAATCATTAATATTACCGCGGCACATCTTTAATACATCAATGTCATTTCTTCGTCGTATTTTCTTCGGAAAGACCATGCAGTATGATATTTATTTGTTACGTACATCTACCTTTTAGTATATTGTACTTAATATTAAGGTAATATTTCGGGGTAGTTGATATGGGTTCTACCTCCTAGAAATATATCCCAGATGATGAGAGCAGCAGACAGAAGACACAACGTAACTAAATATAAGTCCATTTGTTCCGCTCTTGCGAACTCCACTCCTGGACGGCCAACGAAGGCAAGCCAGGAGGTGAGGGCCAACTGAATACGGGCCCTCGGAGCTGGGGGTCCGGGGAGTCGCCACGCACCATCACCTCGCCACACAAGCTGCCCCTCCGGGGACTGACTGCACCACCTCGGTGGTGGGCGGTGGGGTCGTCAATTCCCTACGCCTTTATTATTATAATAGTATAATTAATCCCAAATTTTATAATATCTATTTTTATGCTTCTTTCATTAACAAAGATACAAAATAGGTAACATTATAACTGTTACTATTTTCTTCATATTGCATCCTAAGAACATCAAAGTAGTTCCTAGTTCGTCTTTCATTATTTTCTTTACAATGGCGGCGATACAAATAGAAGTACAAGACGTCTGTATGTTTGAGGCACACTTGCAGTTTATTTAACAAATTGTTTACGTGTTTTTATACTACATAATATATAGTCCTCCCACCGATTTTCGGTGATAGCGGCCTATCTCCCGGAGATCAGCCAACTGCGCAGGACTTGTTTTTAGTGCCCAAGTGTTTGCGCTATGCACAGGTGCACTCTCTATTTCTTTAATATTTTATTCTGATAGGACAGATTGACTGACACGACCAGAGAGAAATCAGGCGCAGAACCGACTAATTACATGCCCATCCGACAGCATGGATCATCTTACTTTTATGACAATCAGGTGATCAGCCTGCAATGTACTAACCGAACTAGAAACAACAATACAAAGTCATGGCCCCCGCCGGGAATCGAACCTGGGACCTCTGGGCCCATGGCTCAGACCGCGGAGGCAGTTAATGATAATAATAAAAATGCGTGTACTTTGGCAAACTGTAGGTTGGTTTTGTTGATGACTTTACTAAATTGATTGTTTTCGTAGAAATGAATTCAAATAATCAAATCGATATTTACTTTTTATTCATCGACATTGAACAATGTTATAATACAATTTATACTTGCGATAACAACATTATAAATAACAACAACGTTATAATGTTGGGAACAACAACAAACACGTAAAATAAGTCCCCGCTAAATAACATACCTTCCGTTCCCCCTCATAATAATTAAGAGCTTGTCCTTACAATGTTCTGGCGCCACGGTAAATACCGTATCTGTGTATATTGCGGAATAAATCGTCCATGCAATGACAGGAATAGGGGGAGCGCGGCGACATACATACCTATGAAATATGATTATTGGAATATTGAACCTGTCTACTGGTGGCTTTGAATTAGAATGCTTGCGAAAAACATTGGGGTGATATAGGATCTAGGTACCTCCTATAGTCTGTCAACGTCGTGCTTACCGCGCCTTAGGGGTACAGACGTGCGCGGGGACGCGGTAACGGGGGTTGCGGGCGGTGTTCATGTTCGCAATCGCCGCGTGCTACCGCGTCCCCGCCAACGTCTGTACCCCTAGGGCGCGGTAAGCACGACGTTGACAGACTATAGTGGTCCACCCCGGGCATTGGCAACACAGGTTCAAATAAGTCCATACATAAGTCCGGCTGATCGATCCCTACAAAGTGATGGTAGGCTCCGCAAGGGGCCGCCAGGCTCGCAACCACCCCCTCACTGAAGTCCGGCACCAAAAAACTTGCTGTGTTTCGTCGATGCGTGAAATTGCCAGTGCCATAACAGGCATCTTCTGGGTGAGCACGTACCATCGTCGACTCTATCACGGTTATTCCTGACCTAGTGTCTAGAGTCAATAGGAATCCCATGTACAATTTAAAAAAAAAACGTCTCTGTAAAGACTGAAATTTTAATTAATTTGTACTTCTTCTTCTTCTTCTGTCGAGTGGGTATCCCCTGGTGAAACCTGGTGTCAGTGTTTTTAACCGCCTAGAAGCATAACTGTCAGGCCTCTGACATGATCTGAGTAACGACCACTATCAAGACAGCGACTGGGACCGACGGCTTTACGTGCCCTCAGAAGCACGACAGTATTTTTCTTTCCGGTCAATCAGGTGATTCAGCCTGCAATGTCCTAACCAAACTGGGGAAAAATTCACAAAGTGATAAATTCTCAAACATCAACTTTGTTATTCCCCCCTGGGAATCGACCCCAGGACCTCCGGATCGGGAGTCCATGGCACTAGCCACTAGACGACTGAGGCAGTACTTCTGTGAGCTCTTTAAAAACAAGATACTTAAATAAGGTATAAGTAGGTGTAAGTGGCCTAGTTTATTCATGAATAATATTTTGCTTGTAAGGGTCAAGCGCCCACTACGAGATACGTAGGCGTAACTTAAGCTCTACCTGACTTCACGCGCGCTTTCACGCGTAAAGGTTTAGATTCTCTGGACCATGAAATGTTTAATTTTACACTGCAAAGATATTCATAATGTATTACTTCAAGGATTTCTTTATTCATTCATAATGTATTTCAAAAATATATATTTTTTTCTTCCATGCTGGAGCGAGAGAAAAACATAGAATGTGCCAGCTGCATTACCTCAGGGTAACCTGAGGGTACCTGAACTTGATCTTAAACCTACATCGTTACCCTTGAAAATAGTCTTAAAAGTAGATTTCTAGCAACAAGTTTGTAAAATTACTCCAGTCCAGTGGCCTTGAGTCATCATCTCTGTAGCCTTATCCCGTATCTCTCGAGGTCGGCTACCTAATCTAGGTAATTGAACGAGGGTACTGATTTGTACACATAGCGACTGCCATCGGACCTCCGCAACCCAGAAGAAAAACCAGACCCAATCCTAGATATTAACCGTACCAACGGCTTAACGTGCCTTCCGAAGCACTGTAAAAGCGCCGAATAAACGTACATATGAAATTCGAAAACCGAAAAACACATTGGTATGTGGTGGGATTCGAACAACGACCTCCCGCTCAGGAGGCAGTGGCCCTATTCACTACACCATCGGGCTCTTTTTGATAATGGCCTTGAGTATGGTACATCAATGTTTTTTTTTATGGGCTGAATATGATTGATTATCTGACTAACATAATATTGAGTAAAAAATATTAGTCACATAGTCTAAGTTGTCTGAAAATATATTATTATTATTTATTTTTTATGATGTGTTCATAGACACACTTTCATGCTGTACTGGGAGTGAGAGAAGAACATAAAATGTGGTAGCTGCATTTCCTCCCGAGTATGCTGTTAAAACCAGCTAAGGGATCCGAGGGTTTCAGTATATTGCAATTTAGGCAATGGGCTGACAACTTTTCACTACAGCAATATACGTACAAATCCATCTTAAATAACCCTCAAAACTTTGTCAGATGTGACGGAACGACCTTTGTTTAAGTCGTTTTCGCTCTGCCTACCCCAGTAAGGATAAAGGCGTGATTATATGAATGTATGTATGTTCATAGACATAGGTGGATATTAGGTACTATGTCCTCTCGATAGCTGAATGCATGTCCTGTAACGAGGATTGGTCTATCTTTTGTTGCCGTAATAATCCTGTTGCATTACTCTGATAGAGAAAAAGCGAATCACGTTAGACCCGGACCTATTACCACATGTCCCAAATAACTAGTATATTACCGCATAACTGCCTCCGTGGTCTAGCGGTCTGAGTCATGGGCTCTCGATTCGGAGGTCCTTGGTTCGATTACCGGCGGGAGACAGTGACTTCGTGTTGTTGTTTCTAGTTTAAGTTTAGTAAGATGATCCATGATGTCGGATGGGCATGTATATAGTCGATCCTGTGCCTGACTTCTCTCTGGTCGCGTCAGACAATATGTCCTATCAGGATAAGAGATTAAAGAAATAGAGAGTGCAACTGTGTGTAGCGCATACACTTGGGCACTAAAAACTAGTCCTGCGCAGTTTGCTGGTCTCTGAGAGATTGGCCGCCTTCCCCGAAAATCGGATATGGAGATTATTTATTTTATTTATTTATTTATTACATTTTAAAATTCTACACAGCGATTACATAAGGCACGCAACAAAAACCTGTCTAAAGGTTTATCCGTGCGCCCTGATATCGTCATCAGGCTTTTACACTACACAGTGATAATGATAACTGATAGCTGTCACTTGATTAGGAACCGTGTTTTCTAGTCCTAGATGTTGTACAACATGACCTTTATTTTTCTGGGATCCTAGCGCCCGTTCTTTTCTAAAAAGTATTTCAGCGCGCCTCATCGAAGCAACGTCAGACCAAAGAGCAGGCAGTTATTTTGCACAGCGTCTTAGTTTGGCTGTGCAACGTGGAAACGCTGCTAGCCTTCTGGGAACGTTGCATCGATGCGGTGCCTTAGAAGATTTATTTTATTTGTGAAATGTTTATTTTTATATTTTCATGGGTTTCAATAAAGTTTATATTTCACGCCATCTATTATCGAGTAGCTAATGTATTTGGTCTTTTAGGTATGGTGTATTTTATTGGTACATACATACATACATATAATCACGCCTTTATCCCGCCATTAGTAAGTCAAATTTTACTTAATTGATATACTCGTACTTCCATGCTAAACTGAAAGAGATAGAAAAACATATAATGTTCTAGCTCCTCTCAGGCATGCTGTAGAAATCAGCAATACGGATTCGAGGGTCGCAGTGTATTGTAATTTAGGCGATGGGATGACAACCTGTCACTATAGCGATACACATGACAATCTAAAATTTCCCTCAATATTTGTAAAAGCTTTCACTTAGCGTTTTACGCTCTGCCTCCGTAAGGGATAAAGGCGTGAATTTATGTATGAATGGTCCAGGGTTGATCGGGTCCATAGACTCGATACCCACTCGACAGAAGAAGAAGAAGAACGTCGGAACATTTCTTTTTCTATTATTTATTACAACAGCTTCTTTTCTTATCTATTTGCAAAACTTCTTCGTTTTGATCCCTTCTGTCTAATTTTATAATACTTAAAATTTATTTAATTCATATATACTACTACTAGCTGTACCTGCGACTTCGTACGTCCGGTTTGTATGGAAAACACGCTTCCTCGCGCGAGCTAGCAGATCCTGCTCCTACGCGCGGAGAAGCGTTTTCAGTATGTTCGACACTGCGTGTTTTTCATACAAACTGGGGTACTTACTCAATATTAGAATAGTTTGCGTGAGTATTTCTAACCTGGGCTGGACACCAGGTAATTTAAAAAAAAACAGTCAAATAAAAAGTCCCTTTAAGATCGGTTAAAAACAATCGGAGTTCAATTTCCTGCCTACCCCTTAAGTCAGGTGGCGTGATTATTTGTATCGTAACTTTGAGTTTAAGTAATGCTCAGTCAAATAGAAAAAGTTCCATCAAAATCGGCTAGTAACGACCGAAATAAAATTTCCTACCTACCTCCTAAGTTATGAGGCGTGATTCTTTGTATCGTAACTCTAAATTTAAGTAATGCTCAGTCAAATAGAAAAAGTTCCATCAAAATCGGTTAATAACGACCGAAATTAAATTTCCTACCTACCTCCTAAGTTATGAGGTGTGATTATTTGTATTGTAACTTTGATTTTAAATAATGCTCAGTCGAATAAAAAAAGTTTCATAAAATCGGTTAAGAAACTGCCAAATTTTAATTTTCTGCCTACCGCCTTAGTCAGGTAGCGTGACTTTAGGTATCCTTAGTTGCAACCCGGGTAACACGCAGTTGAATAAAAAAAGTACTAATGTAATCGGTTCAGTAGTTTTGGCGTGATGTGGTAACATACAGACTGTTAGACAGACAGACAAAAATCCAAAAATATCGTTTTGATCTTTATATCGTTAATAATGCCTGATGCAATATTTTTTTTGTAAAAATATTCAATGTACAGACTCGACCCTTCTAGAGATTTATTATATGTATAGATATTTGATCATTCCAAATTAAAATTTCCTCTTCACTTTCAGAGTACGAAATGGACTGCAGCTTGAGCTATTGGAATATAGCCATTATTCTGAACATAATAACGTTGGCAACATCCGATCAGAGTGCCGGCAGGCGTTCTATTGATTCAGCTTATAGTTTAGGTATTGGTTGGGCATAGTATCAGACGAGACAATGCAAAATAAAGACCGCTTGGGCCGACAGATAAGCCCCAGACACTCCGTGGGATAAACGCCTGAGAATCTAGTACATACATACATACATAAAATCACGCCTTTATCCCTTACGGGGTAGGCAGAGCGTTAAACGCCTCGTAAAAGGCGCTTTCGCCGCGTCTGACAAAAATTGAGGGCAATTTTAGATTGTAATGTGTATTGCTAATGTGTAGTGACAGGTTGTCAGCCCGTAGCCTAAATTACAATACACTGTAACCCCCGAGTCCCTTTTGCTGTCTTCTACAGCATGCCCGGGAGGAAGGGCAGCTAGAACATTCTATGTTTTTCTATCTCTCCCAGTCCAGCATGGAAGAACCAGTCCAGCATGGAAGAAATCTATCTAATCAGCATGGAGAATCTAGTACGTATTCCTACTTCGGGCTAAAGATGTAAGGTGAAATTTCGAGGATTGTATACATTCCTACAGGACGGTTTCTCGAAAACCAAAATAGATTGGTCATGCACAGTCAACGAACCTGAATAATTTTCACAAATAAATTCTCACGGAAAATGAAAAGAAAAATACTTCCTATGCAAAATAACACATTCGATCCAACAAATAATACCGTCGGTTTAGAGTGTAACTACAACTCTACCAAAATGCATAGATTTAGCAAGTTTACACTCTCATCATCATCATTCCGTTGCCCTTATCCCATTATTTGGGGTCGGCGCAGTATGTTTTCTTCTTCCATTCATCCCTGTCAGCCGTCAGTTCGACATTAACACCTGTTTTCAACATATCATCTTTCACACAGTCCATCCATCTTTTCTTCGGTCGTCGAGCAAGTTTACACTCTAAGGCCCGTAATTATAATCAGCACTTGAGACTGACCGCGAATTTGAGTTTGTATCAGAAATGTCAGTTCAGTACATAATTGCCTGTCAAATCATACTTAATATTGCTCTCAATGTTGATATCGCTTTATGAATACGAGCCAAAGTCGACGATATGGGAAAGCCAATTTCTTGTTTACAAGTACAGCAAATAAGGCCATAATTTGAATTCCTATGCAATGGTGGGCTTAAATTTAATGTTTAGCCATAACCATAAACCAAAAATCAGACTCAATAATTATGTTAGATTTTTAGTTTCCTGGGGATTTTCGAGGTGCTGAATATACGATCGAGTAAGTAGCCCTAATTTGCTAGTCTCATCGCCTAGGCAACCTACTTGTGTATTGGTGGGCACACACTGGGGTAATTTTTCGAAAAGTGTAATTTTTCGAAAAGTATCTATTTGTGAAAAATGACGTTTTGCGTAAGAGACATTTTGCAATAAGTTACATTTTGCGAAAAGTGACTTATTGCGAGAACTGATATTTTGCGAAAAGTGTCATATTGAAAAGGTACATTTAGTAAAAGAGACATTTTGCGATAGGCAAATTTCCGAATGGGACATTTTGTGAAAGAAAAATTATGCGACAGGGACATTTAAGACCAAGAATCATTTTGCAAAAGAGACAATCTATTGCTATTCTCATCGCCTAGGCAACCTACTCGTGTGTCGGTGGGCACACGCTGGGGTATCACGTTCTCAAGGAGCCCCCGAGCGCCGTCTCCCGCCACTCGTCTAGCTGAGAGCGCATCGGATATGTGCCTTATACTGACCATTTCAAGAGACTTTCGAAAAAAAGAGCCCTAACATTTTGCAAAATGCCATGTTTCGAAAACTGACACTATGCGAAAAATATCATTTTGATAAAAGTTACGTTTTTCGTAAGGGAAATATTGCGATAAGTGACATTTTGCAATAAAAAAGTGTCATATTGCGAAAAGTGACATTTAGTGAAAAGGTCATTTTTGCGATAGGTAGGAACTTTTCCGAAAGGGGTACTTTGCGAAAGGAAAATTATGAGAAAGGGACTTGTTCTTAACCAAGCATCATGTTCCAAAAGAGACATTCTATTGCTATTCTCATCGCCTAAGCAACCTACTTGTGTGTCGGTGGGCACACACTGGGGTATCACGTTCTCAACGAGCCCACGAGCGCCGTCTCCCGCCACTCGCCCAGCTGAGTGCGCATCGGATATGTGCCTTATACTGACCGTTTCAAGAGCCTTTCGAAACCAAGAGCCATAACATTTTGCAAAATGCCATGTTTCGAAAAGTGACACTATGCGAAAAGTATCATTTTGATAAAAGTGACGTTTTTCGTAAGGGAAATATTGCAATAAGTGACATTTTGCAAAAAAAAAAGTGTCATATTGCGAAAAGTGACATTTCCGAAAGGGGTATTTTGCGAAAGGAAAACTATGAGAAAGGGACTTGGTCTTAACCAGGCATCATGTTCCAAAAGAGACATTCTATTGCTATTCTCATCGCCTAAGCAACCTATTTGTGTGTCGGTGGGCACACACTGGGGTATCACGTTCTCAAGGAGCCCCCGAGCGCCGTCTCCCGCCACTCGTCCAGCTGAGAGCGCATCGGATATGTGCCTTTTACTGACCGTTTGAAGAGCCTCTCGCCGCCGAGAGCTGGCCGATTTGGGAAACAACGTTATGGGGCATAGGGTAAAGTATTTAGGCCTTATATTCTCAAGTAGTTTTCCTTGCTGTCCTGGGAGCGAGAGAAAAACATAGAATTTGCCAGCTGCATTTCCTCCCCGGCATGCTGTAAAAATCAGCTACGGGATCCGAGGGTTTCAGTATATTGCAATGTAGGCGATGGGCTGACAACCTGTCACTACAGCAATATACCTACAAATCTATCTTAAATAACCCTAAAAACTTTTTCAGACGTGGCTAAACGACCTTTGCTTAGGTCGTTTACACTCTGCCTACCCCATCAGAGATAAAGGCGTGATTATATGTATGTATGTATGTAGTTTTCCTCGACTTTGAATCTGGTTGAAACATAGGGAACGGTAGGAAGTAGAGTTAAATAACCTTTTTTTTAATATACACGTTTCCTTGGTAATTGATTGCTAGACCGTTGGGTATAGGTTCTGAAAATAGATATTGAGTAGTTTCCAGTAGAAACTAGGTTGGTGGAACGACATGATTCATTTAAACATTAAGCGCGCATCAATTTGTTCCTTGTTTCGAAAGTTGTTTGTAGAGCACTGTGACCATTTCTGGTTTTTGAACAATAATAGATTGACTGTTGTGTCTGAATTCCTGATGTAATTAATCTGTGTGTGTTCATGTGTACAATAAACTGTTAAATAAATAGGTTAAAGGCCATGTAAAAATGTAATGGTTTTTAGTGTAAATAAGGTTTTATCATAATTTTACAAGCTTCTAGTCATAACCATTACGATATTCTATATCAGCGGAAATTTCATAAATATCATACGAAACGTTCAAATAGAGTCCAATAATTAGTTCAATTGCATGTCTGCCAGCTTGTCCAGTTCTCTGCTGCTCGCATCAAATATAATACATAATTTCTGAAGCGGGCAGAGGTTCTATGCTATCACTAATATGAGTATTAGTTTCTAAACGTAACAATTGTGCTAATTTGGGAGTTTCAGGATCCATATAAAGTCAGGTGGGATAAGCAAAACACAGAGGGAAGTGAAACTATATCAGCAGCTACAAAAAAGGATGGACAGCCATAAATTTTCAAATTTAAATTTTTAAACATTTTAAAAAGTTTTTAAATACTCTTAACATTTAACAAATACCGGAGAACAACTATTTTCATTAAGCTGATGACACTCAGATATTTTGGAAGTGTTTCATTTACCCAACTTGACGTTATCAGCGGAAATTTCATATATTTTAAACCTTCTTCTTCTGTCGAGTGGGTATCGAGTCTATGGACCCGATGAACCCTGGAGTCAGAGTTTTTAAACCGCCTAGTAGCACAACTATCAGGCCTCTGACATGGTTTTGTGTAACGACCACTATCAAAGACAGCGACCGGGACCGACGGCTTAACGTGCCCTCCGAAGCACGAAATCTTTTTCTTTTCGGACAATCAGGTGATTCAGCCTGCAATGCCCTACCCAAACTGGGGAAAAATTCACAAAGTGATAAATTTTCAAATATCAACTTTGTGTTTCCCCCCCTGGGAATCGAACCCAGGACCTCCGGATCGGGAGCCCATGGCACTAGCCACTAGACCACGGAGGCAGTTATTGTTATTATTTTAAACCGAGATCAACAATTAGTCGTAGTTCCACCCACACCCGCCAGCTGAGATTGGCTAGCTTTCTGCAGCTCGCATCAAATATAAAACATAATTTCTGAAATGGGTTGATGTATGTATTTATGTAGTTTATTCGTATATGTATGTTTCAATATATTGTTTAGTATATTACTATGTAAAGGTATGTAAGTATTTTTTTTTATAAGTCTCAGTCAATGTTGCATTTTCTTGTCCCCTCATAATTATTCACTTTCTCTTACTACCATTGGGTTGTCTGGAAGTGATCTCTTCATAGAGATAAGTTCACCCTTGCACACTATATTTGTATATTACATTTCTTTTGTGTTTATGCAATAAAGTATATATACGGTGTTCTAAAACATACATATAATCACTCCTTTATCCCTAATGGGGTAGGCAGAGCGTAAACGACCTAAACTAAACAAAGAACGTTTTCGCCACGTTTGACAAAGTTTTGAGGGTTATTTAAGATGAATTTGTAGGTATATTGCTATAGTGACAGGTCAGCTCATCGCCTAAATTGCAATATACTTAAACCCTCGGATCCCTTAGCTGGTTTTTACAGCCCGGGAGGAAATGCAGCTGGCACATTCTATATTTTTCTTATGCTCCCAGTCCAGCATGGTGGTCTATGCTATCACTAATATGATTACAATTTCTTATAATTAACCATTTTGATATAAGCTACTCTGCTGCTCGCATTAAATATAATATATAATATGAGTATTAGTTTCTAATCGTATCAATTGTGGTAATTTGGGAGTTTCAGGATCCATATAAGGTCAGGTGGGATAAGCGAAATATAGAGGAAGTGATAGTGTCATTTCTAGTAAAAGTTTTTAAATCCTCTTAACATTTATCAGATATCGGAGAACAACTATTTTCATTAAGCTGATGACACTCAGATATTTTGGAAGTGTTTCATTTACCCAACTTGACCTTATCAGCGGAAATTTCATATATTTTAAACCGAGATCAACAAATAGTCTTAGTTTCACCCACACCCGCCAGCTGAGCTTGGCTAGCTTTCTGCAGCGCGCATTAAATATAAAACATAGTTTCTGAAATGGGTAGGTGTTCTACATACATACATATAATCACTCCTTTATCCCTAATGGGGTAGGCAGAGTTTAAACGACCTAAACTAAACAAAGAACGTTTTCGCCACGTCTGACAAAGTTTTGAGGGTTATTTAAGGTGAATTTGTACGTTTATTGCTATAGTGACAGGTCATCTCATCGCCTAGATTGCAATATACGTGGGACACTCAGAAAGATTTGCGACACTAAAAAAAATTGTTCTACTGGTACATATATTTTTATTAAATCTTTTCAAAATACTCTCCACCAGCCTCTATACAAAGATTCATGCGTCTGAACCAGTTTTCAAAACACTTTTTCCAGTCCGCCGTAGACACCTCGTTTACAGCCTGCTCGAACGCAGCCAGCGCATCTTCCGGCGACGAAAATTGTATCCCCTTGAGCAGATTTTTTATTTTTGGAAATAAAAAGAAGTCACACGGTGCTAGATCAGGGCTGTAAGGAGGGTGACCCAGGAGTTTGACTGGTGTGCTGTCCAGGAAGTCCCTCGTTTTGAGCGCGGTGTGTGCAGGCGCATTGTCGTGGTGGAGCAGTAGTCCGCGGAGCCCTGTGTTTGGTCGCTTGTTGCTCACAACAGAAAAAACTTCTGGTAAACATTTGGTAGTATACCATTTGGCGTTAATGCTTCTTTGATCTCGTAAGGGAATTGAGGCCAAGTGGCCAGTCAAATTAAAAAAGCTGGCGATCAAACTCTTCCCCCCGCTTCGAGATCGCTTCACTTTGGTAGGCGTTGGTTCATTTTGAAACACCCAAACTGTCGACTGGCGCTTGGTTTCTGGATCGTATTGATAAATCCAGGACTCATCACCTGTTACGATGTCGTAAACACGCCGAGACGAGCCTGCTTCAAATTTGTTCAGCATATCACGGCACCATTCCACCCGGGCCTGCTTCTGAGCGTCGGTGAGGTAGTGCGGCACCCAGCGCGATACTATCCTCCTCACGCGAAGATGCCCTTGTAGAATCTCGTGAACGCTTCCCGATCCAATCTTTAATATGTGCTGAATCTCATGATATGTAATTCGCCTATTATCTTGGATTAAATTTTTCACTGCTAGCACGTTTTCTTCCGTAATAGCCGTCAAAGGGCGACCGCTTCTTTCTTCATCCCCCAAGGTTGGTCGACCGCGCCTAAATTCGTTATACCAACGATACACGGTTGCCTTGGAGGGACATTCATCCATAAATGCCATTTGAAGTCTATCGAACGATTCATCCGGTTTCAGGCGACACTTGAAATCGTAAAAAATCATAGCTCTAAAATGTTCCCGGCGCACATCCATTTTTCAGTAAGACACGATACTTTGAATTGGCTCGCAAAAAATGTGGAGGGAAATTTTGAAAATGGAACACACATATTTATTTTATTTATTTATTTAACAGTTTATTGTACACAATAAAATACAAAGAACATATACATATAAAACAAAAACACAACAGGCACAGCTTATTTCTAAAAAGAAATCTCTTCCAGCAGACCTAGGCTAGTGAAATAGCATTCTGAGAGGCAGATACGACGTGCACAATTAAAAATATTTAAAACAATAAATTATAATTATCTTATCACTAAAAAAATAAAAACAAACACAATTACTTGAAAAATATGCTAAATAATCCTACTAATAAATATTAATAATATATACTTATGAAATAAATAAACAATATACTGCTATATAGATTAAATACATACATATAATATATAAATAATACATATATATATATATATATATACTGATTAATTGGAAAGTGAAAGATAATGCTCTTTTACTCGCTTTTTGAACACAGAGATAGATGGACTGTCACGAACTGTGTGCGGTAGTGCGTTCCACAGCCTGGCCGCATGTACAGTAAAAGAGTAACTATAGAAGTCAGATTTATGGCTGGGAATTGAAAGAATCGACCTAATACGAGAGCGGCAAGGTTTATCCTGTGGTCGTGAAAAATTAAAGCGCTCTTTAAGGTAGGAAGGAGAAGAGGGACTGTGAAGTACGTTAAAAAGGCAGAACAAAACATGAGTATTCCTACGAAGTCGGATCGGGAGCCACTTGAGTTGCGTACGAAACTGTGAGACGTGGTCGTATTTTCGGACATATTTTTACTTACAAGTAATCATATTTTCAAAAAAGTCCGGCCAGTCTGCCATATATAAAAACTATTTATCGCAATACTTTCTGAGTCGCCTGGTACTTAAACCCTCGGATCCTTTAGCTGGTTTTGACAGCCCGGAGGAAATGCAGCTGGCGCATTCTATGTTTTCTTTCGCTCCCAGTCCAGCATGGTGCTATGCTATCACAAATATGATTACAATTTCTTATAATTAACCATTTTGATATAAGCTAGGAAATTCTCCTTATCAGCGGAAATCTCACAAATTTCATAAGAAATGGTCAAATTGAGTCCAACAATTAGTCGCAGTTTCTCGTCCGGCTTGCCTAGCTTTTTGCAGCTCGCATAAAATATAAAACACAATTTCTGAAACCGGCAGGTTTTCTCTACTAGTGACCATGGAGAGTGTAACTGCTTCGAAATAATAAGGTCGCAGTTAAATTTTTAATTCAATCATACACAACTATTTTGGAAATCTGGGAGTTTTAAATCATGGGAATATCATTGGAGAATTTATAAAATAAGTATAAAGAGAACGCTCAAATTATTGTAATTCGGACGACTAATTGTTGGACTTTTTCAACAATTAGTGGCAGTTCCCAGTCTCACGTCCACCAGCTTGCCTAGCTCTCTGCAGCTCGCATCAAATATAAAACATAATTTCTGAAGCGGGCAGGTGTTCTATGCTATCACTAATCCGATTTCAAGTCGCACGGCTGGCTCGCCTCGCCGCTCGGAATATCCGTACAAAGAACTTCCATTAACTGACAAAAAAGCCCTTCGCCCGGTCCGTTTTACCTTAACGCTCCTCCTAACCTGGTCGCGCCAATAAAGCTTACAAATGCACGGGGGTTAAATAAATGACGCTCCGTTTTACGGACTTTTGCGGAGCGATTGCATGTTTTCGTGGTTTGTAAGGGATAAAGTTTGTGTTTGAGGGTGCTTGGAATTTGCTGGTAAAAATCAGTCAATCTTATCGTGTTTTTCTTACTGAAAGAGATTACCTGATGTTGTGTTTAATGTGTTTTGTTGGGTAAACTCTACATTCGTATCGATTGGCAAATAAAGTTGGAAATGACCAAAGAAGAATAAAACTTGATTCAGAAACGCTTTGTCATCTGAAACAGCGAAGACTTATGAAGTCAACAGCGCTAGGTAGCAAAAAACTTCATTTCGATAAAAACTTCAATATGGCCAGACGATAAAAGATCGCTGAAAGGAAATCTGCGAAGTAATTATTCGACTTTAAAGTTAGGATTAAAAAGTAACGATCCAAAATTGAAGTCATTTTATACGAGCCGAGATCATTGTACAGCAGGCGCTGCCGTTCCGAGATTTTCGGATAATATGGATTATCCAAGCCGGTGGAAATGAAGCCACGGGTATCTTTTACCGTTCACTCTTCTAGAAAATTGTTTAAAATTATTTATTCATTACCGTCTTTACGATTTATTATTAGGTTTTTCATGATTAAAGCGAGCCTCAAAAGAAAACGTTGACTAGCTTTTTTTTATTTTTAATGGGCCTTCTAAATTTCGCCAGGAAGCGTCTTATTATTAAATAGCTAACCTTGTAAATCCAGAAATAACGAATATTGCTTTTGTAAATGGAACAGCCATTTTCAAAGGCCACCATTATCTAGTTGGGAGCTCAGCGCACATACAATCTGGTTTCGTTTGCAATTAGAAATAAGCTTTGTGTGCAAAAATCCAATAACCTTATTCCATACTAGTGCTGTATTACCGATTGCGAAATTGCTTATAACTCCGCTCACGGTGCAATCACAATAAAAATGAAACTTTCTAATGATAAGTGGACGTAGCGGAGGATAGAGTCCGTTATTTCCTATCATGGACTGGAGCAATATTGAACTTGCAGGCTTCACAATATCTGGTTATTCCTTTTCATTCTTGTCTTTAGTTGGGAACATTTATTACTGTCTTATTGCTTGTGGAGTGCTTGGGGCCTCGCGGGGCAGTCAACAAGGGGTTATTATGTTGGTAGGAGCGAAAAATGAACAAGGAAACACTGCTTTCTGCATTGGTAGACGGTCGGTTGTTTTGATTTAGAGAAATGTTTAAGCTCCTCTCTCAGTGCTGCAATAACAGCTCGAAAGTTTTTAGTAAACCTGTGTAGCATCGATTTTATTGTTCGTAGTATATTTTATTTTAAACAAGAAAGTATATTTTAAAGAAATTTAATTAGAGCTAGTTTCTTTTAAAGATGTTTCTTAGTAAATTTTATGGTTGTTTACATAGGTAGATAATAATTATATTTATGCCTTTGTCAAAACATACTCAAATATCAGCAGCATTGTTTATCTAAACCAAATATGGAAACATGAATTTTTCAGAGCCAATAACACTCGCACACATAAACGTGCATAAACGCAAATAAACCAGGAATATACGAGTGTGTTTGGTTTAAAAGCGTTGTTCGCAAAAAGCCTGGTGTTATGGCATAATATGTATAAAGGTATATTCCAGCGGATTTATGAAGAAGGCCTGTGCTGGTTTATGATGACAATGCTCGCGCCCCAAGCGCCACCTCATTTCCTCGCCAGAGTTATAAAAACATATTGAAAACGAGATTCCCCAAGACCTAGCGAATGTTATCTTGTTTTGTGATTCGCCGGTTTTTATGTACACTCCTGGCGAAATAAACGTATTTTATTTTAGAAGAAAGGTTCTTTAGAATTCAAACTCTGAACATTACTGTTCGTTTTCTTTCAGAGTTCTCGGGTTGTTTCGCTTGGTTCGGACATGTCCGACCCTTTAAAGGGGTTTTTATTGTAATATTATGACGACTTTTGGACACATTTTGTGTTTGAACTTCTTGCTGTAAAATTTTCTCCATATTTGCTTTATAAATAGCTCCTCCAAAACTGAATATGAAATCCAAAATTCTTTGATTTTACCTAAGCTTGTACTGTTAATTGCCCCAGATTTTTAATACCATGACCAATTCTTATTTTTAATAACCATATCTTATAAATAACAAAATATTAGAAAACACGGAATTTCAGTAATTTTATCGTAAAAGTACATGGGACAAAAATATTGTGTTCCCCTTGACAATCATTGTTGCAACAAATTGGAAGGTGTTATATTTCACACAGCTTACATCTAGTGTTCTATTAATAATGTCTAAGATAATGGCGTCCAGAGCATCTTAGGTCCGTTTAGCTCAATTTCAAAGAGCGTGTGTTACGGGAAGTCCCCTGATAGTTTCTCAAAGGGGCGGACTTCTCACACTGAGTACCACTAGTAATACTAGTTTCAAAGCTCATCTTCGTTATTTACAACACATCTTTGAGTTTATTACTACGTTGTATACAGGGAGTAATAAAGAAGTTTTTTTTCTTGTTGGGCATATACTTTAAAACCAACAAACCAATTTTAGAATAAACCAACTTTACAACTAATAAAGGGAGGGTAGATTTTAATGTATTGCAATCACAAAGATTGTAATTTAGGCAATGGGCTGATAAATATCCCTTCAATCAAATAAAATAAAATATTGGGTCAACACATAAAATAACATTTCAGAAAGTTATGAAATTAAACAATATGCATAAAGGTTCCGAACAATAAATGAATTTCCAGCGAATTGTGTGTGATTGTATTTCTAACTAAGCTGCGTTTAGATGAATTACCCGCAAATAAACACAAAACTTGCCGACGAATAATGACATTATTAACTAACAAGCACATTCTTTCTCAAATTTTAATTTTATGGACAAAAATGTAATGTTCTAACAAATATCCGTAACTCATAAAAATATTGAGCATCATCCTGAGCTAAAAAACTTTATGTGATGTGTATTAAGCTAAACATACATATGTGCGCACATAGGGGTTTTTAAGTTCTGATGACCTATTAAAAATAGGTAGGACTTAAAAAGCGGTATCCTTCATATATTATATGGTCTTTTAGCTTAGTATCAGTCACTTACGCCCTTTATGAATTATTAGACCTACATTTGAAAACATGATACTGGCCTAAAAGTCGGTAAGTGCCAAATTGGAAAATTACAAGACTATAAGTAGTAGCGCAGTAAGTTTTGTCTTAAAAGTTGCTCCTATACATTCTACGTATTCTAAATTAATTTGAATAAGATAATGCTTATTAATTTCTCCAGATAAAAATTCTCACTTATTCGCAATTTGCGCAAAATTACGTTATGTCAAAAAACCACCTTTTAGCTTAGCACGGCAGTGTATTCAACAAGTTAGTTATTCCTCATCTTCTTGTCGAAGCAATCAAAATTTCTGCGTACAAAAAGTGGCCACATTAAACAGTACATTTCATATTATTTAAAAAAAGCTTAATTTTGAATGAATTTTCAGAACTTTTATTACTACCCAAACAATATTATGCTCGTGGCACTCACTACAGTAATACGCATTTTTCATAATTTTGACCCATTTCTAATGGTTTACCTGATCTAAAGCATAAGTGTAATTTTATGTATGTAAATAGGTACTTAAAATGTAAGTAACTGTTCCCTGCCCAGTATGGAAGCTTTTACTTAAACCCTCTGCATTTTGCATTTCATTGCTCCTGCACTCAGCGCACTATCTATACTTCATAAGGGTCTGTACGAAGATTGTCTTGTCGAGAGCTCACCGGGCCGCCCGCTACGCCGCGTCCTACCTCAGTGCTACATGTCCCGCGATTCGAGACGGACGCTACGCCGCCTGTAGCTCGTAGCCACTCGTAGCGATACTTCTACGAAACTTTTCGCGGATAAATAAATCGGTGTAATTAATACACAATCTTGTTGCTTGGATTTTATGCAGTATTGTTGTAAGATTAGTTCATCGAAGGTTCAAATTTGAATGGAATTTTGAAGCGCGGAAACTTTTTTGATAAGGATTTGTAAGTATTGTTTTCCGTTTTTATAGTGATGTAAGCATGATTTAGAAGAAAGTTTAAAGGTTTTGTAAATATTATACTTATTTATTTTCGATATTTTTAAAATTAATTAGGACTTTCCGTTGACAAAAAGGACAATAAAGTCTTGAATCGATAGACCACCAAGCAATCATTTAACTAATAAGGAAAATTAAGAAAAGATAAGGTAAAACATAACGAATTGTTCGTTTGTCGTTGAAATTATCATTCGACAAAATAAATCATGGCAATGAGTCTCTAATCTTTTCTTTAAAGTTCTTGTCTTTGTTTGTTTCTCCCTACGGCTTTGTCAGAACCACTTTAGGTTCGTCTTGAGTTTGTCGGGAGATGAAAGGAAATAACTAATCAGTCGGTAACAGCTTTGAAGACTTACTTAAAAACCGTTTTTATGATAAAAAAAACTCGATGCTAGGGGTTATTTTTAAACTGATTACTAAGCGCCTTAATTAAAATCAGTAAGATATACTTTTGATGCTTCTCTATTACCATGAGTATCAATGAAAGTAGTATCATTTGGATGAATGGCAATTGAACCTATATGAAAGTAACTTAGTACTTTAAAATGCCGTTAGTTTTTCCTAGTGTATTATGTTAAATAACTGACCCGTTGAAATATACCAAATGTTTATCTGTAAATATTGGGTTGTATCGAAACTAACTAATGGTATGCTTTAATACCATCAATTATTCAGTAATATGACAAATTATTCAAACATTCTGCAGCAACTCACAACAGTTGAAATAGTTAGCTTAATTATAATAGTTTCTTCCATGCTGGACTGGGAGCGAAAGAAAAACATAGAATGTGCTAACTGAATTTCCGCCCGGGCATGCAGTCAAAATCAGCTAAGGGGTCCGAGGGTTCAGTATATTGCAATTTAGGCGATGGGCTGACAACCGGTCACTTCGAAAATATCTTAAATAATCCTCAAAACAGTGTCAGACGTGGCGTATCGACCTTTGTTTAGGTCGTTTACGCTCCTAGGGATAAAGGCGTGATTCTATGTATGTATGTATAATGGTTTCCTCTCATCGGAGTCTGCCGGACAAACACCGTGCTGTGTTCCGTTAGTGTGTGAGACTGCCAGTTCCATAACAGGCATCTTCTTGGTAAGCTCGCTCCATCGTCAACTCTGTCACTGTCATCCCTGACCGTTTGTCTAGAGTCAAGATTACACCCATTTCAAGTGAAATAAAGTCATATTTTAGTTAACATAACACATTTAAAATCTGGTAGCATTATGTGAAGCGAAACGGCCCAATAATACTACGAGGTAAAACGTAAGAATCAAATAAAAAATCTCAAAAAAAGAGAATTCTCTTCCGCTTATAAAACCTAAATGGAATATCTCACAATTCAAAACGAACTAATTCACTCCTGGTATTTTTCTCCGCGTCTTTGTTAATTTCTTCCAACTTTGGGGCTATTCATGTAAAGTCTCCGTAGTGGGCCGTTCTTCGAGAAAAACTTCGCACTTGACTTTAAGGTGAAAACAGAGCAGAGGTGGTGCCACCCATTCGTAATACGAGCATTTACACTAATATATTATAGTTTTCCAAAAGTTCTTAATTTCATTACCCTAACTTTCATAATTTAAAATTAGTAGACATCGGATTATATGCATTTGCATGTTTGCATATGCATATTTATGTATATTTCTGGTAATAGTGAATATTTCATAAGTTTAATGGTGTGGAAATTCCCAGCTAGTGACATGCTGTGTTACAAACAACTTGTAACAAATGCTGAGTCAGCTCCATTTCTGGTGCAATACAATAATACATACATAAAATCATGCCTTTATCCGTAATGGGGTAGGCAGAGCGTAAACGACCTAAACAAAAGTAGTTCCGCCACGTCTGACAAAGTTTTGAGGTTTATTTATGATAGATTTGTGGGTATATTGCTGTAGTGACACGTTGTCAGCCCACCGCCTAACTTACAATATAATTAAACCATCTGCGGATCCCTAAAATTATTTTTCAGCATGCCCGGGAGGAAATGCAGCTGGCACATTCTATGTTTTTCTCTCGCTCCCAGTCCAGCATGATAACAAATAACAATAATACATTCAATCATAATAATGATAACGATAAAAAGAACAATTATGTTTTCAGTGTTAGTTTGTTTAGAGTTTTTGTCTGTCTGTCTGTATGTTTGTTCGCGTGGCACGTAAAAACTATTGAACAAAATTGAATTAGTTTTTTTTTGTTGTATTGCTGAATTTGTAAATTAGATACTCATGTTTTGTTCTTATCTAAATTATATCCGAAAGTCGAGATATAAAGAAGAAATGTTTTTGCTTTTGCATCATATACTCGTAGGATACCATATGAAAAAAGAGTAAATCCTGAGTACAAAACTATAGTATATGTAAATATTACTACTTCTTAGCGAGTGGATTATCGAGTCAAAGGATCACAAATATTGCAATAATACTACATACATACATACATTATACATATAATCACGCCTTTATCCCTAATGGGGTAGGCAGAGCGTAAACGACCTAAAGAAAAGTCGCTCCGCCACGTTTGACAAAGTTTTGAGGGTTATTTAAGATAGATTTGAATGTATATAGCTATAGTGACAGGTTGTCAGCCCATCGCCTAAATTGCAATATATAGAAACCCTCGGATCCCTTAGCTGATTTTTACAGCATGCCCGGGAGGAAATGCAGCTGGCACATTCTATGTTTTTCTCTCGCTCCCAGTCCAGCTTGGAAGTAATAATACTAAACATAAGAAAACGGTTGTATGATTTTTAAATGCGCATAAGGTACCACTATTGTCATCTATTGGTAGCTTACCTAACACTTGTTCCAAGATTACGTTTGTTTTTTATTTTACGTCAACTGCTAGACAACTGGGACGAAACTTAGCACACTTATACGTACGTTAGATCCTTGAATTAAGACAATTTACACGGGAAAACACTTTGTTGCTACGATAAACTCATTTAATGTGGGAGAAAACGCGGGTGGAAAGCTAGTGTAACATAAGTCTAGTTACTGTATGTTGAGTTTTGTATTGTTTCATGAATAAACTTTTTTCTATATTCTCATGATCAGCACGCAGTAAGCGCACTGACTTAACCCGGATCAGTTGAAAAGGAGTTCAATCAAAATGCGTGAAGATTGTTTATCATTCCGAATGACTTCGATTCAATACATTTTAAGTGTTTATAGTTTGTTAACCTACGAAAATCGACATAAATATTGTGAAAATGAACGTAAATTACTTATTATTTAAATTTTAATAATGCATATTTTGTGCAAATGTCACCCTTTTTTATTTTTTTAACAGTTTATTGTACACATAACAATTACATAAGAATTAATACACAACAGGTACTGCTTATATCTAAAATCGAATGTCTTACAGTAGACCTAAGACATGAGATAACATAAAACGTAACGTTTTTGACAGTGCATATAATCCGATGTCTAATAATGAGTATATTAATAAAGTGTAAAGCGGCCAGTTTTGCAATGCAAAGTTTGGATTCCTTAGTATAAATTGAGACATTATGATGGATTATGAAATGAAGAATTAGGTACTTGATGTTACTTTATAATATTAATATTATGAAAATGATTGTATTATAGGTACTGAATTGCCTATTACGAATGGTAGCGCCACAACTGCTCCGGTCGCCCCTTAAATTATTATAAGCTTTTATTATGCAGTTTTTCTGCTTTCTGGCCTCCGGAACTTTTTGAATAAACAACCTGAATTAGTCGTGCTTTATGCAAATGTTTAAAAAGCATAACGACTTTTTTATTACGGTTATAAAATATGCACACTTCTCTTTCATAATATTTGCTTCTAAGCTGGACTTAGAGCGATTAAAAAAGATTACTTTCTTCATGAAAGTAATTAAAACATAGAATTTACCAGCTGTTTTTCTCATACAATCCCAGTAAGCAAACCCATCAATACAAATATTATAATTAACAGTAATATCGAAAATACCTTCTAAAATACGATGTGGTACGGCCTATAACAGCTTTTGTTAAGCTTTTAATGCTCTGTCTTCCCCAAAAAGGATATAAGCGTCATTATTTCCACGTGTCTGTCACTAATAACCTTCAGGACACGGGATATAAAACCTTCATAATCTTCCCCTCATAATTATGTAAGTTTGTTCAGTTTTCTTGGCAGTTGTTGTTAGCGTGATAAAGTTGCTTATTCACAGCGATAAGTTAGTTTTCTGTAGTAATTACTTACCAATCAACAGTGCCAGTGTATTTCGTTATGAATCCGTTGACCCAGTAAGTTGTTTCTAATTATTATTTTTGCAAGCTTGGTTGCATTTTTATTACTCTAGACGATTCTTCTGTCGAGTGCGTATCGAGTCTATCGACACGATGAACCCTGGTGTCAGAGTTTTTAAACCGCCTAGTAGCACAACTATCAGGCCTCTGACATGGTTTGAGTAACGACCACTATCAAAGACAGCGACCGGGACCGACGGCTTAACGTGCCCTCCGAAGCACGAAATCTTTTTCTTTTTCGGACAATCAGGTGATTCAGCCTGCAATGTCCTACCCAAACTGGGGAAAAATTCACAAAGTGATAAATTCTCAAATATCAACTTTGTGTTTCCCCCCTGGGAATCGAACCAAGGACCTCCAGATCAGGAGTCCATGGCACTAGCCACTAGACCAAGGAGGCAAATACTACTGTAGACGATGAAACAACCTTTTAAAATCATCATGTAAAAGTACTAAATAATATTCCATGCACTGATGCGCTACGGAAAGCTGTAATGCTGTCAATTTCTAATAGAATCATCGACATCATCATCATCATATAATCATGCCTTTATCCCCAATAGGGTAGGCAGAGTGTAAATGACCTAAAAAAGGTCGTTCCGCCACGTCTGCCAAAGTTTTAAGGGTTATTCAATAGATATAGATTTGTAGGTATATTGCCGTGGTGACAGGTTATCAGCCCATCGCCTAAATTACAATATACTGAAACCCTCAGATCCGTTAGCTGGTTTTTACAGCATGCTCGGGAGGAAATGCAGCTGGCACGTTCTATGTTTTTCTCCCACTTCCAGTCCAGCATGGAAGAAAAAAGTATTCCCGTGCTATATAATCATTTACTACCGTAAGTAACTATAGTTTGAATAAGTATGTAAGTTTCACACACACACTACCTACCATAGAAACAGTACCAATGTACATACATACATACATACATATAATCACGCCTTTGTCCCTAATGGGGTAGGCAGAGCGTAAACGACCTAAACAAAGGCCTTTCCGCCGCGTCTGACAAAGTCTTGAGGGCCATTCAAGAAAGATTTGTACGTATATTGCTATAGTGACAGGTTGTCAGCCCATCGCCTAAATTGCAATATACTGAAACCCTCAGATCTCTTTGCTGGTTTTTACAGCATGCTCGGGAGGAAATGCAGCTGGCACATTCTGTGTTTTTCTCTCACTCTCAGTCCAGCATGGAAGATACCACATCAGTACCAATGTAGTAATACAAAATGTAACGTTATTGGTGAAAATAGTCATCAAACACAAACGATTGGTCATTGTGTAAAATAAACAACTGGAAACCAAATAATTAGTTTCGGTTAACCTGAGTTTACTATAATTATTCATAACCGCGTAATGGTCGAATAAATTGACAGATATTTCGGTCATCATTATTGGACCATTCCAATACAGTAGGTACTAGTCAGGATATTTGTTTACACACATTTTCACACAATTAAATTTACGAGTGGTTTTTATCTAATATTACTTTAACAGCAAATTATTGGTATTTTCCGGTCAAACTGCACTTAGTTTATTAATGTAAGTAAATAGGTCATACATACAATCACGCCCTTATCCCTAATGGGGTAGGCAGTGCCACATTTTTCAGGGTTATTTAAGATAGATTTTTAGGTATATTGCTATTGTGACAGGTTGTCAGCCCATCGCCAAAATTGTAATATACTAATACCCACGGATCCCTTAGCTAGTTTTAACAGCATGCCCAGGCAGAAATGCATCTGGCATATTCTATATATTTCTTTCGCTCCCAGTCCAGCATGTCATTGTAATTGTCATGGTCATTGCAATTGTTTTTCTGAGATTTTAAATACCACCTAGAAAGGTAGGTACATTTTATTTGAATTAGGTACAGTGATTTGGTTTGAATTCGAATGTGATAATTATGTAGAAAGTTATATATGAATCTATATTATTAATTCGTACCTACCTACATACACACCAACACAGCAGTTCCTTTGGTCATCATATTGGATTATTTTCCACCATTGTCTTCTTACATGCTGGACTGGGAGTGAGAGAAAAACATAGAATTTGCCTGCTGCATTTCCTCCCGAGCATGCTGTTAAAACCAGCTTAGGGATCTGAGGGTTTCAGTATATTGTAATTTAGGCGATGGGCTGACAACCTGTCACTACAGCAATATACGTACAAATCTTTCTTGAATGGCCCTCAAGACTTTGTCAGACGCGGCGGAGCGGCCTTTGTTTAAGTCGTTTACGCTCTGCCTATCCCATTAGGGATAAACGCGTGATTATATGTATGTATGTATGTCTTCTTACAAAATCACCACCATTTCTTTACGTCAAACAAATTTGTACCCATACCACATAAGCGATTTTTTGTCACCCTATAAGTTGACTGTATTAATAGGATAACTAATAAAGTTTTCTTATAGTAATTTGTACTCACAGTGCTATTTTATTTCTGAAAATATTAGAAATAACAAATCAAAAATTCGGCGGCTGACGGGATTTGAACCCGCGTCTTTGGAAAACCGGCCCAACGCTCTTAACCGCTAAGCTACAGCAGCGATAACCCGAGCGACGAATTGGTGATCTGCTATTAATTACTCGTCATAAGTGGACGATAACGACATCTGTCGTATAATATTACAAAAATACACTAATATTAGATCAAAAATATTATCTTATTCTTCTCATATCCTAGCGTTTTCCCGGTCTAATGCCTTCCAGTATAGGCTGGTGTAAGATCGTTCTCTTCCATATTCGCTTTCACGACGTCTAGCCAGCGCTTCTTTGGTCTGCCACGTGATCTAATGCTTATCAATTTACGGATCAAATATACATAATCCAACAAATTAATTCATCCATTGCGGGGTTCGGTTTCCCCTTATCCTCCAAAGTAGTCATTAGCCAGCAATGTTGTCCGAACTTATTATCGTTTAATTTATTGCTCACATTACCGCTTAAGGCGCCATTAGGGCAGGCCTATGTATAAACACGTTTGCTCTTGTAAGGGGTGTTACAAAAATACCGCATGCGAACCTCATTAAAATGAGTAATGTTATCTATTTCCCTTTTTCTACAAAGGACAGCGAAACATAAAATTGTTTTAGATATTTTCTAGCGTGTTTATGATAAAATTGATTACAAAATTTGTTTTGTAGGAAATATATGTTATAATATGTTAATTTAACCGAATTTTACTAATAGTTTACGCTAATATGTTTAGTTTATATTGAATATGATTTTGAAATTCGCTCACCGGTTTTTATGTAAATTACATCAGGTTCAAGGAATGATAATCCTGTTTTCTTATTGTTTGCATACTTGTTAATGATGTTTTGCAGAGTACTGGTCGAAATTGATTTAAGCCATTACGATCGATACGATAAGAACAAGAATGATGTTTTAAAATCTTATTACAAAACCCTAATTTTAAACAAATGTAAATACCCCAATGTTTATTTACAAACACACATGCAACAAAAATCGGGTCTTTATCCCTTATAGGCAGAGCAATAACAACCCGAACAAAGGTCGTTCCAGCTTGCTGTAGTGACAGGTTGTCAGCCCATCGCCTAAATTACAATATATTGAAATATTCTAATCCCTTAACTGGTTTTTACAGCATACCTGGAGATGCAGGTGGCACATTCTATGTTTTTCTTTCGCTCCTAGTCGTTCATTTACACACTCGACTATATCACACTAAAATATTTTAGCCTATCAATCTCAATCAAAATATTATTATTCACCCCTAACGACATGTTTGTTCCACCCTGAACAACGGCGTAGTGTACACGATGCACACCCCGACTCGTTTTATTAAGACGCCAGCAAGGGACGTCATTAATCTATCCTTGTGATAAAATGGTTTATTTTATCAACGATAGGTCCCCCTTTTTGGTGTTACACTTTCGCATTTATTTAAAATGTCGTTTCATTGTACATTAATTAAAAATATATTTTTTATTTTATTTTATCGTCCGAATATAACGCCTAGATTATTAAAATTTAAATACTTGCCTGTTTTATATTCATCCGGTGGTACCCCATTCACTGTTTTCTCGGAAATAAACGACTAAAAACGCATATTTATTTACATTTCCAATAATAGTACTATCAATTTTCTTTCGTAGCCAAAGTTTTCTTATTGATGTCGAGTGGCGCGTCAATTTCTCACTGGCGATGGCAATTCATGTTCCTCAGAAGAGTTTAATAGAAACGATAAACGTTTTATCGACGCGTCGACAAATTAATGACTAAACGTGCCGGCGTCTTTGGGAAATGAGTCGGTCGTACACACAGGGCGTACATCGTGTAAACTTCACCTTCGTATCAAACAAGCTGTTTGGGTATAAGGGCAGAATCATAGGATTTTGAATAAGCTTTACATTACATAATTTTAGATTCTTTGATTAGTAGGTCAAAAATTATGTAAAGTGAACAGATTTTAAATTTATTGCAAATACTTACGTATACGATATAACAACAATTCACAATAACAAACAAAATGGTAAATTTGTAATATGTAAATAGATAATCTAGAAAACTAGAAGGCAAGAGAAGAAGAGGAGGACCGAAATGCAGTTACTTTGACCAGATTAAAAAGAAGGTGAATTTATTGCAAATACTTACGTATACGATATAACAACAATTCACAATAACAAACAAAATGGTAAATTTGTAATATGTAAATAGATAATCTAGAAAACTAGAAGGCAAGAGAAGAAGGGGAGGACCGAAACGCAGTTACTTTGACCAGATTAAAAGGAAGGTCAAATCGTATCAGGAAGTAAAATCGTTGGCAGAAGACAAAGAAAATTGGATTACCACCGACATGTGCCTAGCACTTAAATTTAAGAAGAAGAAGAAGGAATAAATACCTCCATCAGCTATCATTAATAAATTGACAACTACTTTAACTACAGGTACTGACTGTTTTTTGTGAATGACTTTTTTATTTTCATACAAATTATAATTTGTTGATCATTTTGACAGCGAAGAGCTAAATTGCTAAACTTATAGAACAATCATAGAAATTAATAAAGCTTTTTTTATTACCTCATAATCTTGGACGAAACAACCTCCTTGTACAAAATAATAAGTGTTTAGGAAGCTATTCCAGCCAGAATCCTCAATAAATCCAGTTTCAAGAACATGCAAGAAAACATTATGTTACTCTTACATAATATGAAAAGGCGTTCTACACATTTCCACGCAAGCTTACAATTTCTTTGTGCCATTACTCGTAACTTCTTACTCGCTAGGTTTATTCGGCAGCACAGCCAGCATTTTGTCAGAGCTGCAATAAATAGAACTCAAAGTATGCAGAGAGTTATATACATATTAGTCCAACACTTTACCTTTCGTTCTTAAAGAGCGCAACAAATATATATGATACAATATGAAAGAAAAAAAAACGTTTCTAGCAGGACTCGAACCGGCGTCTCAGGAATGCCGGTCCGTCACTCTACCAACTGAGCTACAGAAACGGTCTTTCTTTCATATCATATGAAATAAAAATAGCATTGTGAGTGCTAATAATACCTGGCCCTTGCCCAGCTATGGGACTGTTTAGGCTAGTATACTTATAATTTTATAACTCTTTGTAAACAATTCAGTAACTCTATCTGGTGTTTTAGAAAATTGGCGTAGAAGCTCACAAAGGGAAAGGGCTCACCCCCGCCCACCTTCATCCAATCAGAGAACAATCGAACCTACTTCATGTCCACTTTCTGATGCAAATATTTGCGTGGGACGCGTTTCATAGAATCTGTTTTCAACGTGCTTAATTACAATGTACTTACTTGTGCGATTACAATTGATTTTAATTTGTTCCCACCAGTCACGTCAATTACTTTGGTGATGTAAAATTCTATGAAGTAAAAATAAAGTGAAAGCTATAAATATTTTTGCCACGTTCATTTGTGTTTCTCACTTTATAAAGAAAACATAACAATAACCATCACAACTCTACCACTACACAACCAAGAATCTAACAAGAAGCAGCAGGCAGTAACGTCAGTCACTGATTACCATATCTATGACGTAAACCTTTTGCTCGTACAGTAGACGAATCAAATTCAAATTAAGCCATGATTGCATTGCCTAATGTCATAATCGCCAGTAACAGTTTCACGTACCAAGCGCCTCTCATATCAGAATAATTATAGTTCTCTAGGCTATAGCTGAATAGAAATTTACATACATACATATATATAAGTATTATAATATATTCTTGCCTGTATTCGTTACAGAATAGGCAGCATGCAAACCTCATAATTACATGGGCGTAAATATATATTTTTTTAAGAGTTTGATATCTTCTTTCGCTCGGATAAGTATTGAGAGGCATATAGGTTGTAAGCGTTTTGGCTAAGTTTCACAACACCGGAAAGCTGTCTCACTGCTTACATGGTAAGGAAAAGAAGCAATTGGAACATTCTATGTTTTTATAGGTTCAAGTTCAGCGTGAAAGGATAAATAGAAATCTGTCTAGAAATATTATCAAACTCAAGTTTCCTCAGTCTATTTGCCTCCAGAAAACAATACATCTTCGCGGTCACCTGTTTTATTTACCTCAGAAAATGTAGCGCTTTGTAAACTGAAAGTAGATAGTAAAATTTCTCAGCCGGAGCTGAACTGAAAATTTTAGAGACAGGTCTGACATTAAGCATAACTATGTTTGACATGTTTCTATTTACTTACAAAATACGAGCTACAAAGTAAAATGCGAGTTCCATCACGTGCGTTACGTCCGCTTTTGTAAAACTTCCCAGCACTGAATAAACCGAGAGAAACCGGACCCTCGGGCGAGAGCACAGAATACATTTTCCGTTGTAGCAACTATAAATTCAACCAGGTACCGCATAGAAGTGGACCTTTGTGAGATATTGTAGGTTTTCTTCTGTGAGGGATAGGGGTGAGTTTGCTGCGGCCAAGTTGGGGAGAAGATTACCTAGACATGCAGACGATAAGCGCCGAGTCGTTACAGAGGTTGTCGGAGTCCCTCAAAATATAAACATCGTCCAGATGTCGCAGATAAGCGAGGAGAGCTTTTTGCCCTAATGGCAGATTACTCGAGTCAAATATGTTGCGTGCCGACCCTCGCAGTGGCATGACTTATTGAATGGAAAATTTCTGACGATCAGATAAATGCGAGCCAGGGAAATCAATTTTACGCACAAAAGCTCTAGCTTTAACGGTGAGTTTTAATAACTGATGTTTTGATACCGTTTGGACGTGAACGTGGAACGAAGCGTTACTGGAATTTGATTAGTTAAAAAAAATATTTGTCCAACCGTCGAACCTCTGGCATTTATTTTAACTAGCTTTTTGACCTTTTTACAAAGTTATACATTCTATGTTTTTTTTTATATGGTTGAATATTCTATCGGTTGTAGTATAGTAGGAAAAATATATAATATTTTATGAACCGCATGCTTTAAATTATAATATTTTTTTATCAATGATGCTCTTTTAAATTTAAAAAAAAATTTATAGGTACCTAACCTATAAATATTTTTTTTAAATTTCATGCCCCTATAGATTTTTTTTGTAATGTCAAGAGTTTATCTCGTCCATCAGGCCCTCCTCGTCCGATTCAACGTTTCAGAACATTTTTCATTTCCGGCAACAAAAAAATTACGTCACTTGTTTCGAAGTAACTTCCGTCTTTACTGGATTACCTTCCGGCGCGGATTAAAGATTTGTTTTTGTAGAGATTTTTTTTATAGTATCTAGCAATATTCAGTAGTCAAATAAAAGGACGTAAATATTTCATTGATGTCATAATGCCTAAGTAGGTATATATAGGTATATATAAAATATATTTGTGCTGTCTTTCAGACAATCGTTGTTACATATTTTCTTATACATATTAAGAGGCCTCTCCGCGAGCGGTGGTGCCCTCTCTCTTAAAAAAATCATAGCTCGCAAAATATAGACATTTTCAAAACTTTTCTCTGTCACTTCCTTAGATTTAGACCTAAGGATTTTTTAGAAATAATGAATTGAAATTAAGTGTAAATCTAACGAAGTGTCAGATATTTTTTTTTAAGTTAATATTTTGCGAGTTATGATTTTTTTACGAATGAGGGCGCTATTACTCGCGGTTGTATAGAAATCGAACTTACGACTTCCAGATCAAGAGTACAGAAGTCAGACCGCTTGACCACAGAGGCAGTACAATATTATTATTATTATACTAGCCTAAACTGTCCCACTGCTGGACCTCCTCTTTCTTCCAGGCTTCCCGATTCTTGGCTGTTTCTGACCAGTCTGTATCAAATGCTGTGAGGTTATCCCGCCATCTCTTCTTTGGTCTCCCTCTAGGTCGACGTTCTTTGGGCACCCAGTCAGTAGCCAGCTTTGCCCACCTCTCTGGATGCATTTCGGTGACATGACCTGCCCAGTTCCACTTCAGCTTTGCAGCCTTCTTGCCCACGTCTGTAATTTAAGTTTTGGAGCGGAGAGTGGTGTGTTCCCGATGCGATCGATCCTTTTAACATCGAGAATGCTCCGCTCTATTGCTCGTTGACACACCCCGAGTCTGAACTTTTGTGAACCGGTCAGGGACCACGTCTGCGCACCGTAGGTGAGAATGGGCAGGATACACACGTCGTAAAAATATAGGAGTATAAAATTCATGATATATGATGATAACGTTTTCAGCGTAAATTCCCCTCAAAGTCAAAGTCAAATCATTTATTTCCAAATAGATTCCTAAGAAAACTTTTAGAAAGTCACAAGCGAGTCTATTACAAATAAAATTATATCTGTGTCACAAAATAAAATAAAACTATATCACAATGAAGAAGAAGCATGAGAAACTCGCACTTTGCGCCCCTCCCTTCGTTTTATCTTACTCTTGCCTGAAAACAACTTTAAACCTGGCCAGCGATTTCATTTGGCACACCACAAAAATAATAAAGACGGTAACTCGCTTTATAACCGTTTTTCTATTCCGGCCGTAATAATAGGTATAAAACAATGTTACCATGGCAACAGGGGTATCTTGTTATTACAACTTATTTACCTACCCTGTGTAATTTTGTCTCGGGAGTCCGAAAGCTGAAATTTACAGGGTGTAGCAAATTATTCAAACTTATCGTAACACTGTTAAACTCATAATTTTTTTATAAAACTGAACTTTAACTTACATACCAAAATAAAAATATACTCTAATATTTCCATAATAATTCCAGTATATTTTATCCAGACTCACCTAACTTATGTTTTTTTTTGGGAGACTTGGGCCTGTATTTGTTAAGCGATTTCAAGACTGAAAGCAATATTAAATCTCATTTCTGTAGGTCTGCTGTAAAAAATTTCTTCATATAAACAAGCAGTGCCTGTTGTGTCTTTTTTTTATTTGTACTAAAATTACATTTCTGATACAAACTCAAACTCGCTGACAATCTTAAGAGCTTATTATTAAAACGAGCCTAATTCTTCCGTATTTTCGACAAAATAGTACTAACCTAAAAGTTTTTGAGTTTTATAAATACATGGCGGTTCTTACTTCTGGAAACTTTCACAAAACAAAGGAAGACTGTTTTGTGACACCCTATAGTTGTAAAATTACGGAATGCGATGAGATTGTTTGCTCGCAAACAGAGTGTCCGCTTATTAGAAGGGCCCACAGTAATAAAAACATCTCCTTATTACAAGCGGGTTGGCTGCCCTCGAGCCTCAGAGGAACACTCAAATTAAAATTCAAACATAAAGCGATTTGTTTTTGTTGACGCAATAAAAATAAAATCAGATTTTACGGCGAGAGATTTTACGCATAACGGCATAACACAGCCATTAAGTTTGGTCGGCATATCCTCCGAAATAATATAATAAAACACCCGCTATATAATCTTCGCGAATAATAATTTTTGATCTCGAAATATATTTTGCTTTTTTTTTTATATGAACATTATGAGAATGTACTTTCTGTATTACGGGAAATAAGGTCAACTAAAAAGAATCCCTCTAATTTTGCAGCAAACCCAACAACAGCACATTTTCTTTGTTAATTACATTTTCTTTGACTTTGTGAGAGCTATTAGTAACATTGACAAAGAAGAAAATATGTCGTATAAAGATATCAAAAATTGAATAGCAAACAAGATGTTTCAATTTTGATTAAGTATTATAACAATGTAAAATTTATCACAGCGGCGCATAGCTTCTTAAGGCGCATACATGGATTTTCGGATAATATGTAAGTTTTACGGGATAGGTAAAAAGTTTAAATGGATACGCAGTACGAAATATGTATTTTTAAATAATATTTAATAAGCAATGCTGCTTTAATCTTAATTTATTATGTTTTATTTTTAGCTAAATGTTGGTTAGCGTACAATGTAAATATAACAAATAACAAGAAAAAGAATAACAACTAAAATACTTATAAATAGAGACAGTTTTATTGAAGTCAGAATTTCTAGATTTTATAAATGAGTCCATGAAACAAATGAGATAATACGTTTTAAATTTTCTCATTTGTCTTGCAATTACCTAAAATGTTTTTAATTACCCAAGTTTATGTACAAATAACACTTTTTTTTTAAATTAGGAATAGCTTTTTGAGTAATTCACATATTTTATATAGTTTCATGCTGAAAATGTTTATATGAAAATTTCATTAAGCACTTAAAACACTACTGATACACTACTGATACATACTTTCTGATAAAAAACTTTTTGACAAACTCATCTAGCGCCTTAACGAAAATTCGCCCCGACACCGGGCTTATAAATATTAATATTTCCTATCTGTGCTGTTAATTACCCAGACAACTACGGATGAACCCACCCGTCCCTGTATTCATTAGAGAAACCTAATTAGCCCCGCCGTACCCGCTCACTTGGAGGGTACAAATTTCTTTGTCAGGGCTTATTGAAAGCAATCTTCGAGGTGTTATATTCTGTGTTTTAGGTAAACAAGGGACGCTTGGATAAACATTGTAATACTAATTTCTTGTTGAATAACATTGTAATACTCATTTAATATTACCTGTTTTGAATATGATTTCGAGTTCAAAGCAAGCAAAGCTAAAGTTTCTGAACTTTGCTCTACTAATCATTAAATTAAGTCAAAAATTTTGATTGAGATAAATACATACATACACATAATCACGCCTTTATCCCTAAAAGGGTAGGCAGAGCGATACGTCTTTAATGAATATTTGTTTTAAATATATACCCATACTCATATCCAAGTAATGTGTCCCTGTATTCATTAGTGATATCTAATTAGCCCCGCCGTACCCACTCACTTGGAGGGTACGAAATTCTTTGTCAGGGCTTGTTGAAACCATTTTTCGAGGTGTTGTTGTCTGTGTTTTAGGTAAACGTCCCTTGTTTGGATGCTGTTGATAAACATTGTAATACTAATTTAATACTACCTGTATTGAATATGACTTCGAGTTCAAAGCAAGCAAAGTTAAAGTTTCTGAACTTTGCTCTACTAATCATCGAGTTGAGTCAAAGATCTTTCATTGATATACAATACGTTGTAAATCTATTACAATATTTGTACTGAATAAATATTAGTATGGGTATATACTCGTACATATTCTTCCATGCTGGCCTGGGAGCTAGAAAAAAACATAGAATGTGCCAGCTGTATTTCCAGCACCAAACCAGCTGAGGGATCCGAGGGTTTCAGTATATTGTAATTTAGGCAATGGGCTGACAACCTGTCACTACAAATCTATCTATTAGAGAAACATAATTAGCCCCGCCGTACCCGCTCACTTGGAGGGTACAAATTTCTTTGTCAGGGCTTATTGAAAGCAATCTTCCACGTGTTTCCTGTGTTTTATGTATACAAGAGAGGAATGGATGTTGTTGATAAACATTGTAATAGCACTGAATATAGTCTGGTGAATATTTAATCAGTACTGTACAGAGTTCAAAGCAAGTCAGAACTTTGCTGTACTAATCATTCAGCTGCGATCAAATAATACCTTTGACTGAGATAGCTTAGATCAAAGATCTTTGGCTAAAATACCTCTATAATGCAGTCATACAACCATAATAATTGTAGCGTTTTTCTTTGACAGTAATTGGAAGAAATTAGCTATTTCATCTTACCACACGTCATACTTCTATCAAAACACATTTAATTAATGATACCTCTACATATTAAAACACAGACACATGGGAGAATACATTAAAAAAAGACGTTCTTAAATCACAAATTTATTAGGTTTCACTGATCCCCCAGACTTCTTGGAGTCATGTAGAGTCGCGTCCAAATAATAATTATGATAACATTTTTGCAACTTCCAATTCCAATTATCATTGTAATGCCATCTCATAATATCTTAACTAACGATAATTTAACACAGTCAATTACAAAGTTTCATAGATCAATCCAGAAGCGTCAGAATCGCTGGAACATTTTGTGTCAGCCCAATTTCACTTTGCAAGTTCTGCTCATGAATAATAAGCAGATAATGCAGTTATAATGTACGCGCGGCTCAATGTTAATGCCGTATTAAATTATTATATGCCTACTAATTTCTTAGATCTTGCTGTCGACTCGCGCGACGCAGGTACGATGTAAATTTCGCGTCATAAGCAAATTAGGTAAGAAGTTGGGGAATTTTGATAGACATGCGAAACTTTTGCCGTAATTTCATCTTAATTTGTTAAGTATTCGAATGAGAGTGTTCGTTATAATGAACTCTCATTAAAATTAAATGCAAAAAGTATCTGGATAATGAGCATGGTGTGTTCGTGGTATCCCGAAGCACGCAGGTTTATAAAATCTATATTCAAAACGGCAAATATTAAATATTTATTCAATAAAAATTGTTAACATGTCAAATCCAAATGAAAACAACAATAGTAAATAAACGGTTAATATGTATTTGTATGGTATAATAAAATATAACTAACTATCCTACCGGGTAGTTTCTCTAATTTATCTATAAAATATTTTTGCCGAATAAAAAATTACTTTATGGTCCTCGGTGACGGCGGCCAATCTCAAAGAGATAAACCATCTGCACAGGGCTTGTTTCTAGTTCCCAACTGTTTGCGCTACACACAGGTGCACTCTCTATTATTTCAATCTCTAATTCTAATGGGACAGATTGACTGACACGACCAGAGAGAAATCAGGCGCAGAACTGACTATTTACATGCCCATCCGACGGCATGGAGCATCTTAGTTTTTGGACACTCAGGTGATCAGCCTGCAATGGTCTAACCAAACTAGAAAATATAACACAAAGTCATTGTCCCCCGCCGAGAATCGAACCTGGGACCTCCGGGTCGAGAGCCCATGACTCTGACTACTAGACTACGGAGGCAGTAAACGGTAAAACCATGACGTGTAAAGATAAGTAATACTTATCAGACAAAAACTACTTATTTACTTCTGTTTTCACGCTTTCATCACACTTTCCCCTCTATTAGTGCCAATGATAAGAAAATGTCTTTATCTCTAACATTATGGCGACAAGAAACAGCGTTGGCGTCCCCAATTCGGAATCCATCTCATTCGCCATCAAGATTCCTCCCCTCGCTATGAATATGTAGCCCCACGAGGGAAGGAGATAAGCGTACTAACTGACAACGGCTGTTTTTCATCTAGACGGTACGGCAACGGCAACTGTACGGTATCGTCGATGATATCTATGTGTGAAAATTAATGTAATGCTATTTTGACACGCTTTTCTACTTGCCGGCATGGCAACGACACGCCATTGATTCCCACCGGTATCGTCGATGGCCTACCAAACTACATGTGTATATACGTCCGTAGCATGTGTGTGCACTCAGAGTGGACGATATTGTCAGCAATATACCGTCCTAGTGGAAACATAGAGCCACAAAATTGTGACGATATCGTTGCCGTGCCGTCCAGTGGAAAAACGCCTCACCTCGTAAATATGCAGTCAAAATTTTCATCAGGAGATTTATTAGCTAAGATACTTTTTATTGCCACCTCAAAGTTACTCCCAGGTTGACAAGGAATAATCACAGGCATAAATGAAAGACTGTCGTAAGCTTTGTCTTAAGTTGACGATACTAGCCAAGTGGCGCCCCCATAAGTAAAAACATCATAATTCACGAAAAACGCAGTGAAATAAAAAATCCGGTCCAACAGAATCAAGTTTTAGTAATTAAGATAATTTAGATCCTTAAATTAGCGATTCATAGTTCGTTGTAGTAACAGGAAGTAAAATTGCGACCACCTACGGCAATTTTTCTTCCTTTTACTACAACGAGCTATGAATCGCTAATTTATAAGATATCGTTGGATAATTAAAAATTATAAAGAAATGCAACATTAGATGCAATCTTTTCAGTTTCCTTTGGGGAGTGAGTTTTTTGATGTCCCCTGTCATAACCTATCACTATGAAAGCGAATACAACTTTTAGTAAAATTCGTTGAGCTGTTTCATCAAACTCACTCCAAGGCAGACAGGCAGTCGAGTAAAAACTATCAGAATATCGATATTTTATTTTAAGCAGCTCTTTGCGCTTTTGAAAGCCAATTCTGTCAGGTAAAATCAATTTGAGCCTGTTCGAGCTGAACGCGAGTGCGACGACCAGTCTGCTATTATCTTGCGTCATGAAATGAAAATTTAATATCAGGATTCAGTCTTTTAAAATCATTCGGTCTTTTAAAATCGTTTACGTGTAACTGCCTGGTGACTTCAAAATTTAAAATTGTTGATACAAATGTCTATTCACTAGGCTCCGTGGAAGAGCTCCAAAAATCGGAGTTAAGCCGCCGGGTACGACGCACGCTCAATAATGCGCTATAGATTACACTGAGATTCAGATTAAGCTCCTCATTGCCTCTGGCGACGAGAGCTATCAGCTAAATAAAAATCAATATCAAAATCGATTCCCAGTTTCTTCTTCACAATCCATTTGCTCCGAAAACGTAGTGCTTTCTCAAAGGGATCTGTGCGGCCCGGCCCTTATTTCGAGATCCTTTAGGACCACACTTGAAGAACGGAGCGGAGCCTTTAGGGCCCCGCTTCCGCCCCTCCGAGAAATGCCCGAGATAAGAGAGACGTTTTGGCGCCATTCATGTTTATGGCAGGGCAAATGGCCCTAGAATACTGCGCACTTATTATAAACAAGTACCTACACACAATATATTTAGAAGGGCTCCGGGCGAGATTGAAAAATGTCATTTACTCCGACGCAAAACGCTTTCGCGTTCACAATTTTTAAAGTACATTTAGCTGATTCGAAATACATTTGCTGAGCGAGGTCAAGTAGAAGCTTGGCATCATACATACCTGATGGAAATGAAAATGACTGTTGCTTAAACAGAACGCGAAAAAGATAATCATATTATTTGATAAAATCATAACTACAAAATCTTGTTAATAAAACTATTATTCCATTTGTATCTGTGAACTGACCAGACGAAATAAGACAACATTTTCTATACGTATTTTTGGGAACATAAAACGATGGGTCTGAGGTCGTGAAAACTAGGAATCTTCGAAGAATCCGTTGTAATTTGGAAGTGTGAAGGGACGGGGCGACGGTATTACTTTATTTTACAAAATGTAGTCACCGTAAAATTTTATAGGGGCCGTTTGAGAGGGGACTGGAGGCAGCAGTCATTAAGAGCATTTATACTTTGATATTGGCGCCACTTTGCAAAAGACATCATACCTCTCTAAACTCGCATTTTTAGTATCGAACTATTTGGTACTTACTAGTTTTACTTGCAGCATAAATTAATGAGTTTGTTCGTGGGAATAAGATTATATGATGATGATTTTCTAAAGAGTTTCACTCTTGTCAGTGCAATGATCTCCAGTCTTCTCTTCTGTGAGCAAGGTCCCTTAGCTACCTGTTAGTTTTCACACCCGCCTTCTCTTTCAGTTGGTTACAATAGTTTCTTCTTGGTCTTCCTCTACCTCTCCTTCCTTCAATCTTCCCCTTCAATACATAACATTATTATATAAGATTATTTACCCGCGGTAAAAAGCACCTTATGATACTCATTGTGTACGTAAATTTCTGATAGTTTTTTTTATTAGTATTGGTTTTTAGTTTATTTGTAATTTTTTTGTTGTATTTGTTTTTAATTAGATAAAAGTTGTTTTTGAATTTATTATTTCTAAATAACTAATTGGGACTATTTCTAGGCAAATAAGACCAAAGGTCCCAAACAATCGTATTTTGCGATTTTTTACATACAGGCGCTAGCTTTATTGATGGACATTCTTAACAGCCTACCTATACGGGGCGATAGCGACGAACACTTTGCGATTCCAAGTCGTTGGTTTCAATTACCTGCCTAACTGATAATGTGCAACTAAATGTCTATTAGAAATCCGATGTAATGAAGCGGAGATAACAGGACACGGCTGTTTTCAGAGCAAATGTGTGTCTTTTTTAATTTCCTCTGATATTTTGCAGATTGTTATCTTCTTTTCTTCCATGCTGGACTGGGAGGCAGAGAAAAACATAGAATGTGCCAGCTGCGTTTCCTCACGAGCAAGCTGTAAAAACCAGCTGAGGGTTCCGAGGGTTTCAGAATATTTCAAATTAGGTGATGGGCTGACAACCTGTCACTACAGCAAAATACGTACAAACATATCTTAAATAACCCTCAAAACTTTGTCAGATGTGGCGGAACGACCTTTGCTTAGGTTGTTTATGCTCTCCCTACCCAATTAGGGATAAAAGCGTGATTGTATGTATGTATGTATGTAGGTTATCTTCTTTTCTTCCTTGCTGGACTGGGAGTCAGAGAAAAACATAGAATGTGCCAGCTGCATTTACTCTCGGACATGCTGTAAAAACCAGCTTAGGGATTCGAGGGTTTCAGAATATTGCAATTTAGGCGATGGGCTGACAACCTGTCACAACAGCAATATACGTACAAATAATCCTCAAAACTTTATCAGACGTAGCGAACGCTCTGCCTACCCCATTAGGAAAAAGGCGTGATTATATATATACTTTATTGCATAAACACAAAAGAAATGTAATTTACAAATATAGTGTGCAAGGGCGAACTTATCTCTATGAAGAGATCTCTTCCAGCCAACCCAATGGTAGTAAGAGAAAGTAAATAATTTTGAGGGGACAAGAAAATGCAACATTAACAGAGACTAGTAAAACAAAAAATTAAAAATACTTACATACCTATACATAGAATAAATACCTACCGTATATTACTATCTTAAATAAACATACATATATACTAAACAATATATTGATACATACATATACGAATAAACTACTACATAAATACATACATCAAAATTGTTCAGATAAGAAGTGCTCTTTTAATATGTATGTATGTTATCTTCTTCTTCTTCCATCGTGTCGATGACAAGACAACACCTTGTTTTTTTATTTATTTTTTCGGTGTAGGGTATTTTATCATTGACTAACATTACGTGGTGGGTATCAAAGGACTTAAGGATTTTTCACTATAACTATAAGACATTTTCACGGGTACTTATACGTAGACCACGATTTAACAGCGTCAAAATATCCGTATCTCAAAAACAATTTAAATCTTATTAAATCTCGTGAAAATGTCTCATAATTATAGTTAGAGAATGTAATATTGTACATATAAAGGTCACGCTTGTGTCCCTTACGGGATAGATAGAGTATCAACGTCCTCATAAGTTGCCGTTTTCATCTTATTTGACGAGCTTTGAGCGTTACGTTCAAACTGTGCTGTGTAATTTTGTAAATTATGTGAATTCCTATAGCTGTAAGCAGAAAGGCCTATTAAAGCTTTGTCATATAAATAACATCATTACACGTGGGTATTTAAAACAAATAATAACGTAACATTAGGTATTTTGGTAATTTCATCGAGGCGTAATAGTTTACCAAAATACTGTGTAATTATTAGTTATGCACAGGCTTTAAAAATGTAACTAATGTTTACATGGAGAATTATAAATTCCATAAATTTACTATTAAATTAAAGGCCCAATTAAAGGTGGCTATAATTTCTCGGCTTGAAAACCAACGACTTAACTATTGATTAAGCACCGACATGTTGTTTGGAACAATTAAATTATTATTTTAGTATTTTGGAGTAGCTCCTACTAAATGGTTGTATTGATTACCTTAAATACGACCGTGATGTAAATTAAGAAGGCAATAGGTAAAAAGTTTCATACATACATACATATATTCACGCCTGTATCCCTAATGGGGTAGGCAGAGCGTAAACGACCTAAACAAAGGTGTCCCGCCACGTCTGACAAAGTTTTGAGGGTAATTTAAGATAGAATTCTAGGTATATTGCTGTAGTGACAGGTTGTCAGCCCATCGCCTAAATTACAATATACTGAAACCCTCGGATCCCTTAGCTGGATTTTACAGCATGCCCGGGAGGAAATGCAGCTGGCACATTCTATGTTTTTCTCTCGCTCCCAGACCAGCATGGAAGTAATAAGTTTCATTACACACGAAATTCGATCATTTTAAACCTGAGAAAGGATGATCCTACTTCTCCATTACAAAATGATTCAATCAGCAAACGATTGGAATGACCGCTTTTTCTATGTATTTTAGGAAATGTTGATCCGTTCATGTCTGGGGTACGATTTATATTTTTTTCTTTAAAAATAATAAGGCCTTTGCGATGTAGGCTTCAGCCCCTCGTATGCCTCAAAGATCCGGGTCCCTAAAGTATACCTACAAATAATAATAGTCCTCCCACCAATTTTCGGTAATGGCGGCCAATCTCGCAATTCATAAAACTATAATCTAATATTTTCAGCTAGCGCTGTCACTTTCTTTAGCTTTGACATTAGAACAGGATAGCAAATAAACACATGACTTTGACATCCCTAATCTGATTTAGAACGCTATAAATAAAAACTGAGCATAGAGCATGCTCCCTTATTTTACGTTATTTAAACAGTCTTATGTCAGATTAGGAATGTCAAAGTCATGTGTTTATTTGCTATCATGTTCTTATGTCAAAGTTAAGAAAGTGACAGTGTTAGCTAAAAAAATTAATTACGTCGCGACAAGCGACGCTATTATTCGGTAAGTAGTTTGGGGTGGGATAGGATCTACCTCCTAGTGGTCCACTCCGGGCAACGGCAACACAGGCTTGCCTGTGAATAAGTCCGACTGAACGATCCCAACAAAGCGGTGGTAGGCTCCGCAAGGGGCCGCCGTGCTCGCGACCACCCTCTCACCGGAGTCCGGCGCCAAACAGCTTGCTGTGTTCCGTCGGTGCGTGAGATTGCCAGTGCCATAACAGGCATCTTTAGGGTGAGCTCGCTCCATCATCGACTCTGTCACGGTAATCCCTGACCTTTGTGTCTAGACACACTTGTGTCAAGAGTCAAGAGCAAACCCACTTCAAGTAGAAAAAAAAAGTACGTTGAATCTGCCTTTCACAAAGCTTGTTCCTAAAACATCCAACACCATAAGTAGTACCTATATGGCTAGTATACTAACAAAAACTATTGAGCAAGTAGAGTAGACTCGAACATGTCCAAATAAACACCACCGGAACACTCACATTCTCTGTTTACTCTATAACATTCTTTCAAACTCTTGCTCTCCCAATTATCTTCGTGAACGTTTCAATTTCTCGCGTTCCCAGGATAAACCATGTCGTCCTATTGTTAAAACACTAGTGTCTATTCCCCAACACTACACAGTTTTTTACTCTTATTCTTTCACTGTCAATGCGGCAAGGTTATGGAATTCTCTGCCGCACACAGTCCGTGACAGTCCTTCTGTCGCTGTCTTTAAAAAGAGAGTAAAAGAGCATTACCTTACACTTTCCGTATAATATTAGTATGTATGAATATGTATTTATATATATTGATGTATACATTGTTATTATGATTTTATGTATTTATATAATTATTTATTTATGTAACTTATAATTTGCTGTATTCTATTTGTGCACGCCTAATTTGCCCCTCAATTTAAGTCTCACTTCCGTAGGCCAGCTGGAAGAAATTCATTAGTAGAAATTAGCTCTACCTGTTGTGTCGTTATTCCTTGTGTATTGTTTTTCTCATGTTACTTGTGTACAATAAACAGTAAATAAATAAATAACAAGCGATACGAGGAACTCTGCAGAGGTGGATGATAAACTTCCGTTTGCGGTAAGAGTAAGTAAAACGGGAGGGTATAAAGCAATATACCTACAAATCTATCTTACCCGCAAAACTTTGTCAGACATGGCGGAACGACCTTTGTTTAGGTCGTTTACGCTTTGCTTACCCCATTAAGGAAAAAGGCGTGTTTATATGTATGTATGTATAAAGTTCAACATAAATTGAGAGGTGTGATTTGGCACAAATAAAAATAATTACATTTATTTATCAGAAAACAATGTTTCTTCTTTATATATTAAAAGGTTATCTTTATAAATCAATTTACTTACAAAGGAGAAAAAAACACCTTTACCTTTTAATTTACTCGATTATTGGCAATGAAATCACTAATGACATATTATTGATGATAACATTATCATGAATGATAACATATTTAACTTTTAAATTACCTACCTCAATGAAACGAAAATATTTGGCTTAATGAGTATTTTCTACGTATGTTTTAATGAAATAAATAAAAAAATTAAGCGAACAGAATTTTAAGTACACATGTGTAATAAATATTTATTTATAAAGAATTCATAACGAATAAGGTTTTAATTTTTAATACAAAAATGTTTTAAAATTTACGTAAAGAATAACCGCTACAGTTTTTAACTTGGTACAGTGTAGCAGCAAAACAGTAAAGCCTATTCAATTCATCCCGACACAGTTAGGGCTTCTCTCCCTTGGGACACTTGCCAAACAAACTTTTTGTTTAACAAACAGTTAATTCCCATTTTTTGTTTTATTACCACCTAACCTCGCGAGATTTATTGCTCAACAGTTCGTATCAATTCCATATTTATTACATCTCTGTGTTTATATTTCTGTTGATTTTTCCGTAACTTGAAAAGAAATTAATTAAATTGTGGCTTTAAGAGAGCAATATCAGTCTATTTTTATTTGTTTGTAATAAATAAATTATATTACAGCATGTATTTGCTTACGTTCTCTGATTGTATTGATATTATGTTTATTTGTATTTACTGTGAGTTGTTACGAGTTTTTCCTCCGTATTATATTGTCTGTTCAAGATATAAAATAAGGGATTATTTCATGTGGAGTATCTTTGATCACAATCTTCACTTAAGAATGAAATAAATTAAGTAAATAGAGTAGATTTTCGGTGACATGATCACGATCCCAAAAAAACTGATGTTGATGTGTTAAATTTTTCACATAAGAATTTTACAGTTATTGATATTAACATACATACATACATAAAGGCGTGATTTTATGTATGTATGTATGTATGATATTAACATAGTTCCAAGCTGATCTTGGAGCGAGAGATACTTTCATGCTGGCCTGGGAGCGAGAGAAAAACATAGAATGTGCCAGCTGCTTTTCCTCCCAGGAATACTGTAAAAACCAGCCAAGGGATCCGAGGATTTCAGTATATTGTAATTTAAGCGATAGGCTGACAACCTGTCACTTCAGCAATATAACTACAAATATGTCTTAAATAACCCTCAAAACCTTGTCAAACGTGGCGGAACGACCTCTATTTAGGTCGTTAGGTCGTTTACGCTCTGCCTACCCCATTAGGGATATGTGTGTAAAATTAACATTGAACTGAACGTGCCCGGTTAACTTCTAGTATTAATAATATAATATAATAATAAGCAGTTTATTTTCTCCAGTTTCATAAATTAATTGGTAACAGAAGTAATAATTTTATATTTGTGGGAGACTGAAGCCTAAACTAAGACGAGCTTGTATAATAGGTCTCCAGGTCGCTGTTTATAGTTTACACAGGTTACATTTAATTGGAGATTACACTACAAGAGTCATATTTTTATTATACATACATACATACAATCACGCCTCTATCCTTAATAGGGTAGGCAGAGCTTAAACGACCTAAACAAAGATCGTTCCGCCACGTGTGACAAAGTTTTGAGGGTTATTTAAGGTAGATTTGTATATTGCTTTAGTGACAGGTTTTCAGCCCATCGCCTAAATTACAATACACTGAAACCCTCGGTTCCCTTAGCTGGCTTTTACAGCATGCCTGGGAGGAGTTGCAGCTGGCACATTATAGGTTTTTTTCTTGCTCCCAGGCCAGCATGGAAAAAATATTATAAAGTAATGGAAGTATGTGTGTGTGTGTATGTGTGTGTATAGTGAGTGTGTGTAAATTATGTGTGGTTTGTATTGCAGGAAATTTGGAATGGAGTTGTAGACAACTAGTTTCAAGTATATATTATGTTTGTTATATCCTCATCAGGACACAATTGTTAAAAGAGATTCGCGAAAGGCTCTTTGGCCTTTCTGATGAGTGTCGTAGAATACGAAACGCTTCTAATTTTAAGCTAAATATTACCAAAATCTGTAAACTAACCAAACCTCTAATACCACTTCCAGACTTCCAGTATGGTACTAGCTTTAAACTTCAGTTTTGAACAGTAAATGTGCAAGCTGACTATACCACGGCAGCATTCGACATCTTACCCTAATAACTTCAAAAGATCACGTATAATCCGAAGTACATTAAAATAGTTCAACTTGGGACGTGAGGGCACTGTGTTCCTTGAATTTGAGCAAACCACACATAGCTTTGAAATACAGTTAGGTATATGAATAATTTTCATTAGGATAAACGTAACTGGCTATAAAGCGAACTCAATACTGAGAGGAATATTAAGTATGGATTTGACAGTCCGTTATATATTTATAGGTGTATCTGAAATGACATTTCTGATAGGTACGAACTCAAACTTGCTGTCACACTCAAGAGCTGATCACAACAAGAATAAAACATATTACAATGTTTCAGGTGCCTTGGTTAAGTTTACATTTTGTCAAGGCCGCGATGGCGTAATATAAATACATTTTAAAAGTAGAATTTATATTACGGTACAATCTCTTTAAATTTGACCCAATTCAGCAGTACTTCCAGTAATGTTAATCTTCTGCCGTCAAGTCACGAACTGTCAGTCCAAAAACGTAAGGGCCCCACTGATGCGTCTGCAGCGACACCTGGTGGTGGATCCAGAACTAATGTCTTAAGGCCAAACCAGTGTTCTCTCTCTTCTTTGATAAGAACTTTCTCACAAGAAGTGGATCAAGAAAGAAAATGGTCGTTACACGACCTGTAGCAGAGGCCTGACTAATAGTTTAACAAATCTTATACCAGTGGTTACCAAAAAGTAAAAAAAAATATTATTCTGTGTATTTTAATATAAGTCGGCCGAAAATCTCTATATTCCATCTTTGGACAGTAATGTACAATTTTCTGAATCAGTTGCTGGCACAAGCTAAACCTAAGCATTAGTGCTTTTAATCGCTGGCACAAAGCTTCGTATAACTAACCGACTTATTATGTAGTTTCTAATTAACTTAAGGGATCAACCAGTTTGATATCAACGTATTTTAGTAGGCTTACAAACTAAATAGTTTAACAATTTAGTATTGGTGCTAAGCAGGTACTAAAAACTTGTTTAATTGCAATTCATATTAGGAAGTGATAAAATATAAACAACTACGGTTGGTACCATATTGTTTATATTTTATTTGCAGTCAACTTTCTATGATAAAAATACAAATACAAAATACAGATCACTTTATTTCCACAAAACACATTACAAAAATTAAAAACACACAATCAAGAATAACATAACAAACAGGACAGGTAGGCATATAGATATTTTTACAAAAGTGGAAAAAGGTGTGGACACAGCTTGGCTGTATTTAAGTCCACCCTACGTCAGGTGTAAAGAAGAGGATAGAAATAAAATAGCACAGAACAACTTGAACTACAATTTGACAAATCTTTGTAATATATATTACTAAGAAATGAACTACATGGTTTAAAAACTATGTTGTTCATTTCTTTAGTTAGAGAACTTAGTTCTACCAAAACATCAAAAGGTCACATCTCATAATTCGAAAACTGCTTAACTTTGACCTTAAGAGTGACTTACCAGTTTTTCGGCAGTCCCGTATCGTGACTTTGCCTCGACCTAACATACTCTCAACATAGCTCACGGACCACTAATGAAGATTAATTGTAGATGAAACACATACCGTGTCGGGAACGAGAATGTGTAGTTTGTAACACTCTGTATAACACGAAAATGATGGCAAGGTTCTTGTGAATGTGAAAAGTAAAGTGAAAGAAAAATAACTTAAGAGTCGAGAACTGCGACAGTAGCGCCAACAGTTTTAAATTAATACATACATACATAACATCACGCCTTTATCCGTAACGGGGTAGGCAGAGCGTAAAATACCTAAACAAAGGTCGTTTCGCCACGTCTGACCACACACAGTTATGAGGGTTATTTAAGATAGATTTGTAGGTATATTGCTGTAGTGACAGGTTGTCAGCCCATCGCCTAAATTACAATATACCAAAACCCTCGGATCCCTTATCTGGTTTATACAGCATGCGCGGGAGGAAATGCAGCTGACACATTCTATGTTTTTCTCTTGCTCACAGGCCAGCATGAAAGAAATTTAAATTAATTTTGCCTGAAATACAAAAACTGCAACTAATTTCTTCCATGCTGGTCTGGGAGCGAGAGAAAAACATAGAATGTGCCAGCTGCATTTCCTCCCGGGCATGCTGTAAAATCCAGCTAAGGGATCCGAGGGTTTCAGTATATTGTAATTTAGGCGATGGGCTGACAACCTGTCACTACAGCAATATACCTAGAATTCTATCTTAAATAACCCTCAAAACTTTGTCAGACGTGGCGGGACGACCTTTGTTTAGGTCGTTTACGCTCTGCCTACCCCATTAGGGATAAAGGCGTGATTATATGTATGTATGTATGCAACTAATTCTCTATTTTATAATCCATAATATAATAATTCATAATGAGTGTTTAAGTTTTGTATTACCCAAGTGACAAAAGTGGCCACTTTTAGGTTATTTGTAATTCATAGCTTTTATGATTAGTGTGAATCAGTACATGGTATAAAACAAAGTCGCTTTCTCTCCAGTACATAGTATAAAACAAAGTCCTTATCCCTATGTATGCTTAGATCTTTAAAACTACGCAACGGATTTTGATGCGGTTCCTTTTAATGGATAAAGTGATTTAAAAATAAGGTTTATATGTATAAAACATGCATAATATAGTAGAGAAACACAGATTATTTCCGTGCGAAGCCGGGGCGGGTCGCTAGTTACTATATAAAATGTAGAATTAGTTGCGATTGTCGCAAAACGTCAAAGTAAGTAATTTTCCTTACAGTTTGTAAATAGTTTAAGACTATTTTTTCTGACCAAATATTTAAACAATATTTTGATATCATAGCCAGAAACATTTTTAATTTTTAACTATTTTATTTATTTATTTTGTAATTAAATCTTTTTCCATTTAACTACTTTTGTTCAACTTTTTACCCACAAGTCAATTACTTAAAGTATTTTTTGCTATAAGTACTTTATTAATACCAACAATCTTCGTATTGTAAATACCTACTGTATAAATTATATTCAACAATCTCAAGAGAATTGAATCAAGATACATTTGCAAACTTCAATCAAATCAAAGTTTGCGATCAAGATTAGCGGCTCAACAGTTCAGTCTAATAGTCAATCGTTAGCATAATTAGTTGCTATGAACGTTCAGTAATGCCATGTAATGCGATCAAATCGTTCCTTGCGGAACTATATGAAGCTAATATGCCACTGAAATATTAACATCAGAATCCTTGTCTCACTTGAGACTTACAGCTACTTTGAGTTTGTATCAGAAACGTAATTTCAGTACAATGTGGCCTGTAAAATCCATACTTAATCTCAATCTTAAGATTGCCTTATAATTTTAATCTTAAGGCTCGACTCTACTTTCACAGTTTATTTTAGTTATTTCTTTAAAGGGGCAGAATGCAAGCGTTGGTTAAAACCGATGTCAAAGCCGCTACAATTTTTCAATATTCATAATATTTTATTTACTACTTAAAAATCCTCCGTCTTTCGAAACAAAATCCCTAAGCAAGTTTCCCCCAACGATTTAGCTCTCAGATGATCTACCAAACAGATCTGCATATCAACACGTAATTGCACCAGTCGCCCTATAGTCAACATTGCTATCGACCGCTTCATTAGTTGCTATCAGCGTTTAGTAATACGATCAAAACGCTCACTGGGGATCAGTTTCAAGTTTCTGACATGCCACTGACTAACTTTGTGGTATCGTATAGTGGTCTGAGCGTCAGGCTCCTGATGTGTAGGTTCGGTAAAATATTTAAATTGTCTAAGATTGTTTTTGTGGTAGTTAGGATAATGCGAGCAATTTTCGGATAGTCTCTATGCTATCTCACTACCTACTGATTTTTTACCAAGCTAATCAGCTGTTGATATATGTCAGCAGATCTTCCAAACAGATTTGCATATTAACACGTAATTGCACCAGTCGCCATGTTGTAGTCAACATTGCTAAAGACCGCATGATTTGTTGCTATCAGCGTTTAGTAATTCGATCAAAACTCTCACTGGGGATCAGTTTTAAGCTTCTGACATGCCACTGACTAACTTTGTATCGTATAGACTAGATCACACAAGTGATCTGTGATTTGGGTTCTCTATTCGAAGGTTATGGTTTCGGTTTAATTAATGTTTTTAAGCAGGCTAATTTCGATTTAAAATAATAATAATATTTATTTTATTAAGAATTAAAATAAAATAAAGTATAATAATAAAAATAAAATGAAATAATATTATATCAAAAATAAAAGTAGAATAAAACAATTACAATTCTGAAATTAAAATAACAAAATTAAAATCATGACATTTAAATCGTCATATCAAAAATATAAAATCAAAATTGCAATTGAATTAAATACAGTCTTCATAATTACTTCTTGTTTGCGTCCTCTATGCATTGAAATCCAGTGCCTAATTAGAGGACTAGATAGGTCCTGTGTCAAAGTAGTCCCTTTATTGTCTTGCTCTGTGGAATGATTTCAATTTAACCCTGTATTTAAAAGCTCCAAGCGTCCAAATCAACACGTTATTGCACCATTCGCCGTGTCATAATGAACAAAGCTATCGACCGCATGATTAGTTGCTATCAGCGTTTAGGAATGCGATCAAATCTCTCACTAGGGATCAGTTTCAAGCTTGTGACATGCCACTGACTAACTTTGTGGTATCGTCTAGTGATCTGAGCGTCAGGCTCCTGATATGAAGGTCATGGTTTCGGTTAAATATTAGTTTTTTCTTAGATTGTGTTTGGTATGGTTAGGATAACGCGATCAAAATTCAATTTTCGGATAGTCTCTTTGCTATCTCACTACCTACTGAATTTTCACCCAGCAAATCAGCTGTCAATAGATCTCAGCAGATCGTCCAAACAGATTTGCATATCAACACGTAATTGCACCAGCCGCCATGTCATAGTTTACATAGCTATTGACCGCTTCATTAGTTGCTGTCAGCGTTTAGTAATACGATCAAAACTCTCACTGGGGATTAGTATCAGGCTTCTGACATGCCACTGAATAACTCTATGGTACAGTCTAATCTTAAATAGACTAGAATCATACAAGTTATCTGAGATAGGGGCTATTCTTCTTCTTTTGTCGAGTGGGTATCGAATCTATCGACCCTATTGGGGCTTTTTATCCACTTTAATAAAAGTAAGTATAAATAGCATTAAATTAAAATGATGATAGGTAGGACTATTAGAATAAAATAAATAATTAACACGTACCCTTTTATTAGGTACTGCAAAAATACATACATACATATAAACATGCCTTTATCCCTAATGGGGTACTGTAAAAATTAAGAGGTTTAATTAGAAAAGAACATCTAGCTGGTGCAATTTTAATAATCTTTTCGATAAGCTAAGCGAAACGACCTTTGTTTAGGTCTTTATGTTCTGCCTACCCTATTAGGGATAAAGGCGTAATTATATGTATGTATGTAAATATTCTAACTGCCTCCGCGGTCTAGTGGCTAGTGCCATGGACTCCTGATCCGGAGGTCCTGGGTTCGATTCCCGGGGGGGAATCACAAAGTTGATATTTGAGAATTTATCACTTTATGAATTTTTCCCCAGTTTGGTTAGGACATTGAAGGCTGAATCACCTGATTGTCCGAAAAAGAAAAAGATTTCGTGCTTCGGAGGGCACGTTAATCCGTCGGTCCCGGTCGCTGTCTTTGATAGTGGTCGTTACTCAAACCATGTCAGAGGCCTGATAGTTGTGCTACTAGGCGGTTTAAAAACTCTGACACCAGGGTTCATCGGGTCCATAGACTCGATACCCACTCGACAGAAGATGAAGAAGAAGAAGAATATTCTAAACGAAGTCTCTGTACTTAGAAAGCTACGAAGTCGCAAGCTTGCTAACTTGAAGATATTCCCACCTATTACAGCTATTTTCCATTCTGTGGAGTCAGCCAGCACTTCTACCATGCGAAATGTGTTAACGGGCTCTAATCAAAGAGTCGTTAGCCGCGGGCTGAGTCGATTACGACTATTACACTATAGCGGGATACAATAGTACCGGCGACACTTCCGCGCGATAAGCAAGCCGGATGCTTAGTGATCACGATGGATTATACCAGCTATACCTATGTATAGATATAGCTGCTAACAATTATCAGACTATCTGTAGATATGAAAATGTTAGCATATAGGTACGTAATCCTTTCGGAAAAAGTGTTATGATTTCAACTAATACACTATAACGGGATACAATAGTACCGGCGACACATCCGCGCGATAAGCCAGCCGGATGCTTAGCGATTCGCGATGGATTATAGTAGTTGTAGCTATAAATGGCTATATTTGCTGAAATCGTCTGGCTGTATGTAATTTTGTGATCTCATAGAATAGATTGGTATACCTATGCCAACATAATACTTTCTTATAAAGTGTAACAATTACGACTATTACACTATATAGCGGGATACAATAGTACCGGTGACACTTCCGCGCGATAAATCAGCCGGATTCTTAGCGATCGCGATGGATTAAGTAACTACAGCTATATCTATAGGTGGTCAGTATAATAATCAAGCAATGTATGTCGCTCTGTGTAATAGAATAGTAGTAAATTGTTCTGGAAATTGCTATATTTACTGATATCGTCTGGCTGTATGTCATTTTGTAATCACCTTGAATAAGTTGGTATACCTATGTCTACTTAATCTATCCAGAAAAAGTGTAACCATTACTACTATTACAGTATAGCGGGATACAAAAGCCCGCCGGATGCTTAGAGATCGCGATGGATTATAGGAGCTACAACTATTATGTCTATAACTACCTACAGCATATGTACCAGCTGAATCTATAGTGTTAGAAACAGCAAACAACCATACGTACACATACACAGCATACGAATAAGAAAGTACTAGGTTAGGTAATTAGGCTAGATCTGCATGCTATATCATGACATCTGTAACGTAACATTAAGGGAGAACCTTAAGGCAGATTTCAGTCACTGTATGAAGATGTATTTACTTACACCACAGACCTATATGGGTGACTGTAATAGTGACGTTTCCGCCCGATAAGACGACCGGAGGCTTTAGATTATTCAGTTGAATGACGCAGAATCTCTATCACATTGAAAACGATGGGGTAATACAAACAGCTCTATTTGAATTGCTCTTACTAGTGTTTTCGAACTCTGATTGATTTTGGAACTACGTGTGTGTACTCTTATCGATACCAATAGCTAAGGAGTAACGAAATATAGTAGGTGATAAAAAGGTTAATAGTTTCATCAGGTTTTGGTTTTCACACAGAGTATTTTTCAAAAACACAAAAAAAAACTCTCCAGATCATTTGCTGAGAGAATTTCTATGGGGGAAAATTATTTTTTTATTTCGTTGACTGAGCTACACCTACTCAGTTCGCGCAAAGCTATTGCTTACAGATGGTAGGTATAAGTAGGTACCTACCAAACTTATGCATCAAGAATGTAACAAACAGAGCTTTTTTAAAAATTAGTACCTAAACATAATCTAGCTTGACGTTAAACAAATCCGTTTCAATGCATTTCATTGGATTTTTAGGTGACTTCAGGGACATTTATTACGTACACGATATTATTGTCATGTAGCGGAACTACAAACATTTCCGTTGGATAAGCGGCGTGGAGGTGGCGCGGAAGCGGCATGTTAGCCACAGATTGCCATGTTTCAGGGATTATTGGGCTTATACAACTCGTAAACGACTTATAAGGGCCTCGTACCAAGTGTCATATTTTGCTCTCACGATAATAGAGGCAGCGGTAATGCTCTTTTGAATTCCCATATCGTATATTTCGGTGTAAGGGTTGTTGTACTTGAATGAATTTTCTCTTATAGGCACTCTTAGGACTGGAAATCACTACATAGTATGAAACAAAGTCGCTTTCTGTGTCCCTATATCCCTATGTATGCTTAAATCTTTAAAACTACGCAACGGATTTTGTTCCGTTTTCTTTTAATAGATAGAGTTATTTAAGAGGAAGATTTATTTGTATAATACATGCAGAATATGGTAGAGAAACACTGATGATTTCCGTGCGAAGCCGGGGCGGGATGCTAGTATATAATAATTATAAGTATCAAAAAAAGAGGAACTATTATGTATATAAAACTAAATAAATACAGCCTGGTATTAGATGTAGGTACTAGATTTACACCTAAATTACAACATTACAAACATATTGGATTTATCCCCCATTTCTTTTAATAACACAATAGCTACAAAATTACCTCCATGCTGCACTGGGAGCGAGGGAAAAACATAGAATGGGCCAGCTGCATTTCCTCCCGGGCATGCAGTAAAAACCAGCTAAGGGATCCGAGAGTTTCAGTATATTGCAATTTAGCAATGGGCTGACATCCTGTCACTACAGCAATATACCTACAAATGTATCTTAAATAACCCTCAAAACTTTGTCGGATGTGGCGGAACGACCTTTGTTTAGGTCGTCTACGTTCTGCCTACCCCATTAGGGATAAGGACGTGATTATATATATGTATGTGTGTACAAATAATATATAAAAACGCTCAGTAAACTAATTGAATGTTAGGCTGTGTGTTAGGTTTTAGTTTTTTGTTTGAGCTTTGATCAAATTCAGATTGACAAACAATTTCGCTGTCAAATATTTCGTAGGTACTACAAGTATATTTTACTTTTGAAATATGTGGAAGCCAATTTTTCTGACACTAAGAATAATGGAAAGGAGTGTGGAGAAATAGAGAGTAACATTCGATGGAAATGAAGTCGAACGAAATGTGCTTATTGTATTTAGGAGTATTTTTGAGACCCCAAATAAGTAAGTAAATCTGTGAAACTTTGAACATTTTCTAGATTTGCTTTTTATCCATCAACATCTGTTACAAAAATAGGCAAGCTCAGTTGTGATGTTATATTCACAGAGATTTGTTACTTAGGCGGCATTTTACGATACCCACGGGAAAAGATGGGGTAATGTTAGTGTAATGTAATTCTATTCTTATCCTTAACAAATAATGTTTTTCTCACAAGATCCTACTTGTGTGTTAAGTACCACGAAAATACGACAGAAAATAATATTTTATGGGTAATTCTCAATTTAAACAGCCACAAAATAAAATGACTGACCTGACTGTAAAATTTTATTTTTATCAATTAATCATCGTCTACCGTTTTATAGTTTTGTAATGGCAACTACTTAACTTCCTATAAAACCTCCAAACATGTCGCTTTTAGTAGCAATAATATCTAATCCACTCAGTCGTCCTCCCGCAAAACCAATCCATTTCATTACATCACGAACATAAAAGTTGCATCAAATCCACCGAAACCGAGTTGCCGAACCGATAAACTAAAACATTGTTGCAGACGCGGGGTGGCTGCGTATCATTTATCTAAAAGCCGCTCCCTTCCGCCATCAAAACTAAATCAAGTAGGGCAAGGAACATAAACTCGACCGCCCTTGCAGTTAGATAAAATGTAAAGGGAAGTTTGATTCACTCGTGTGACATCGCATCGCACGTAGCGGTCGCCCCTACCCCCGCACTCCCCGCGTCGAGCCCTCGTAACGACGTCTTTATATTGAGCTATCTCTCTATTTGACTACGGCTCATATCTCAGACTCGAGGGCACTTACGGAGACATTATTGGAAAACTCAAACCCTTGCAAAAGTTCACTAGTCGCGAACATATCTCGATTCCCCACTCGAAATGCAAATTAACTTATGAAACAAGCCATGGTTTCGTCCCAAACGGAAAGCCTTTGCGAATCGTGCTAATTGAAATCTATAAATGGAGGCAATGTTTGAGCGCCGATTAATTTAACAAGGTTTAATTTTGTGTAATTACATCGAATTACGAATACCGAACAGTTTTTTCGAGTTTCCTCTTTGTGCCGATACTTAATTGCTGGATTAGGCGGAGATTATGTAAGTTCATAATTGCCGACGGTGGCCGCATACGAATTGAGCTTTGGAAAAAGTCGTTGGAACACTTCTTACCGAGCAAATACCGAGAGCAAGAGGCTTGGAGCCGGGCAAGCGAGGTGGCGGTTCATCTCGAGATGAGCGGGGCCAGCAGCTGGCGCGGGTAATTAAGCGCATCTGCCTACGTTCAATTTTGAAACGCGGTGGATGGGAGTTGCCTCAGTTGCCCCGCGCGCCTTCGGGTCCATTCGGGGTACGAGCAAATTGCTAAACTTTCAATTAAAGAGTTGTTATTCAAACCGCTGCCGGTTCCTCTGAGCGAATTATATTTTATTTCACAACGAAACTCTGATAGGCACTTGTTTCCAGTTCCGCTTTCAGTTTTACGATGCCTGAAAAGGAATTGCGAGAAATTTATTAACAACTGTCTATTTTAACTAATTTCTTGGGCCTCTCCTTAGCGCCGCTAAGAGATTATTCCAGTCTTGGTTCTTGGAATGTTTTTGCACTCGAACGGGAAGCGGAAGGTTTTAAAAGCTGAATTCCCGTTCGCTATCTCCTTGGCTACACACTCCAATAGTTTTTACTTAGGTGTAAATGTACTTAGAGTAGGTGGGCGAAAACGACCAAGGCATTGAATTTTTATGGCGAACTCCGTGCACTGCACTCACAAGAAGTCATGGAACTAGCTATTATAAGAATTTAAATTGACTGTTATTACAAAATACGAGATCCCAGTAGTGTTATAAACTTTTATTTTGTTTTCGTTTCTGTAGCCACTTGCTGGGAGCGAAACCCGTCGTGTTCCCTTGATCCGATGGTCTTTAGTTTAAGTTAAAGCTGTTGCATTAAACAAAGGATTTTATCCCTTTCGTTCGCAATTTAAAAAAGAAGATACCTACCAGGATATAGACATTTGATATTTTGTGCTATAGTGTGGTTTCCAATTACTGTTATTTCAATTAGGTATATACATACATACATATAATCACGCCTTTATCCCTAATGGGGTAGGCAGAGCGTAAACGACCTAAACAAAAGTCGTTCCGCCACGTCTGACAAAGTTTTTTAGGGTTATTTAAGATAGAATTCTAGGTATATTGCTGTAGTGACAGGTTGTCAGCCCATCGCCTGTATTACAATATACTGAAACCGTCGGATCCCTTAGCTGGATCTTACAGCATGCCCGGGAGGAAATGCAGCTGGCACATTCTATGCTTTTCTCTAGCTCCCAGACCAGCATGGAAGTAATTCTATTAGGTATTATCGCACATACATACATATAATCACGCCTTTATCCCTAATGGGTAGGTGGGTAAACAAAGGTCGTTCCGCCGGTCGTTATTTAAGATAGATTTGTAGGTATATTACTGCAGTGACAGGTTGTCAGCCCATCGCCTAAATTATAATATATTGAACCCTTAGCTCACTTTTACAGCATGCCCGGGAGGAAATGCAGCTGGGACATTCTATGTTTTTCTCTCGCTCATAGTCCAGCATGGCATCTATATTATATATGTATTATCGCACACTACATGAATATTAAAATTATTGTCTTAAAGAAAGTAGTCAAATAAGATTGACATTAGATTCTGATACATGTTACTTTCTTTATTAATATCGTTTCTTGTAACCGCTAAGAGCAATCCGCTGTGATGTTTTGCCTCCTGGCATAATGTTATGTCTGACGATTGACAAATCAGATCATTTACTTGGCAACAAGGTATTTGATTTTTTTTGGGTGTTTGCCTTCAATTTATCTTCTTCACCTATTTCAGACACGATATACTATAAAGAGAGATGTTGTTTTCTAAACTCGTGTAAACATTATTGTAGGTTTTTTATTTTTACCAGAACTTCAAATCCTATCATTATATTCCGTCAGTGAAAATTTAGATATTTAGGTATATTAAAATTACAATCTTGCCCATAAATAGAGATCCTAGGATTTCAGCGCCCCGCTCAGTTGCAAGTGGTTACAACACTTGTTAAAACCCTGCATCCAGATCTCATGACAAAAAAAAAGGTTTTGGTGAGACTGATGCCACAGGAATTTTCGTTTTGAACTTCCGTGCACAAGTAGTACAAGTGTATCTAACCTGTTTGTTTATTATTGTTTCAGTGGTGAGCGGGCGGAGTTCGCTTACGGCTCGATGTGCGCCCGTCGCGAGCAGAGGGAGCATGCTCGCACACCTCTTGGTACTTAGCACCGCCCTAGCGGCCGCCAGCTCCGGAAAACACGGTGAGTCCAAGTAAATAATGAAGCTTCATACACTGTACCAGGTTGGCTTCCGGGCATGCCGCCGGTTAACTCATGGAGGCTACAGGACAAGCCGGTTTACCTTGAGCGACTCAAGGTCATTTAGTACATGGATTGAGTTTTGTGCAGACTGTCATTTTCTGTGCCTTGTGCCAACGGGTGCTCCGGCTTTAGAACAACATATTACGTCCCCAATGTATGATTTACTTATTTATTTATACTTACATACCTACTATTTGTACAAAAGGAGTCGGAAACAGGTTCACGAATGGCAATCCACGAATAATGGTTTTCCGAAAGCATGGAAAACGAATCACGATCCTTTAGCCAAATAATGTAACCACGAATATTGTTTTCACGAATAACTCAACCTTGAATGCACTCCATCACAACAGCACGTTAACCTAAAAATCATCAGCTCGAAACGTAGGGTCAATAAAGAATCGATATGTGTCGTCGGATCTATAGGGTCTGCGGGTAAACATGGGTCGGAATCTATACGGGTCGTCGAGTCTACATGGGTCGTCGTGTCAACATGGATCGTCGTGTCAACATGGATCGGTGGATAGAATCTGTTTCGGACTTGTACAAAAGTCTCAAAGATTCTTCAACTTTTTGTTTGTAATAGACAATTGATTGCCATTTTTAATACTTTGCCATATTGTATTCCAGAAGCTAATGTTATAATGTTAATGATATTTTAAATAAATACACAGCTTCCGAAGTACACGACCACAAATCATGCATTTTTTTTTTAAAAGAATCTATTTTATTCGCAGCAAGGCCCGAACAATATCATCTTCAGCGTTGTTCAAAGCTCAGACGCAATTGTGGTTGAATTATTGCCACAATTTGTTTTGTGTGAAGTTTGACATTAACTGATGTGCTCGTGACGATCTTGCAAATAAATCAGAAGAATCGCTATTTACTTCTGCGTCAGCGTTACTCCCGATTCAAGAGAAAGAAATCTTGACAGACCTTTGCTTTAAAAAAGAAAGTATTTGTTTTTGTAAAAAGTACTATTTGCCAACTCGATAACGGTATTCAATAAAACAAATACACAGGTCAGGTAGTTAATTAGAACAGTTAACAGCTTAGTAACTCGTAAAGTTATTTTTTTAGTATCATATAAATCGTATCATATTTAAGTGTTCAGTTTAACTAGCATATTTGTTAATTTTAACTTTTAGTTAAATATTACAATGTCATATAGAATTATAATCAACTGTTGTATTTATATTTCTATTTTATTATTTAGTACGTGACAGAATTAAAATAAAATTATTTTAATTGTGTCTACAACAAATTTGTCATCATTGCAGAATCGAATCCTACTAAGATTTTTCCTTAAGTGTAACCGAAATAGTTATACATTAACAGTATTTTTTTCTTTTCTCTAGCTTAAGGCGGTTGCAGATCATAGGTGGCGCCCTCAATAGTAATAAATTTATTGTGTCTAAAATACAAACAAACCTGTCACTATGGCAATACACATTACAATCTAAAATTACCCTCAATTATTGTCAGACGCGGCGAAAGCGCCTTTTACGAGGCGTTTAACGCTCTGCCTACCCCGTAAGGGATACAGGCGTGATTTTATGTATGTATGTATGTATGTAAATACAAACAGTTTCATGAATATTTTACATACATACATAATAATCACGCCTTTATCCCTTACGGGGTAGGCAGAGCGTTAAACGCCTCGTAAAAGGCGCTTTTGCCACGTCTGACAAAAATTTAGGGCAATTTTAGATTGTAATGTATATAGCTATAGTGACAGGTTGTCAGCCCATCACCTAAATTACAATACACTGTAACCCTCGAGTCCCTTTTGCTGACTTCTACAGCATGCCCGGGAGGAAGGGCAGCTGGAACATTCTATGTTTTATTATCTCTTCCAGTCCAGCATGGAAGAATATTTTACGATTGGTGACAATCGATCTAAACTAATTCTCCATTTTATAATCCATTATATATTTATTCACACTAAGCATAAAAGCTATGTATCGCAAATGTGCTATACGCGGCCACTTTTAGCGTACTATGTACAATACATAGTTTTATGCTTAGTGTGAATTATTATATGGCAGATTATATAATGGAGGATTAGTTGCGATTGTTATTATTTTATTGAATTAATTTAAAAAAGATGGCGCCACTGTCGCAGCTCTCGAACCCCCTTAAGATGTTCTACTGAGCCACAGAGTAAGTTCACTTAATATACAACGCAAAATACCGAATAACCCCGGCCCCCTGTTGTTCTCGAATAATAAGAAAACAGACTTGGTAAGTTGAAAAAATTTTGGCGTAAAATTTACATAAACCTGCGGAAGCTTTCTTTTATACTTTTCTTCTCTTTGGCCCCGGTGTCTAAAGAATTGGCTGAAATGTAATATGATGGTTTGTTCTCTGTGCGATATTATTGTCCTTAAATATTATGGTATGATCTCTAGCTTTTGATCTACGTATTATGAACTATTTCTTCTGCCGTATTTGAACGTGTACTAGGAAGATAACATATCTAACAGTTTATTTCCGCAGATTTCTATGAATAGGTAGTTTTGTATTTTTGCTACCGTCCACAAGAACTTTACGTCTTTTAAATTATTTTAATATATTATTAATAATATTTACGTTTAAAGGTTGCCATAATGTTTCAAAATAAGCTGTATTTTGGTATAAAGCAATCGCAATTTTACCTACAAAATATTGTAAATCATTTCAGACAGAATGTAAGCAAATGCAATCCGTTTTCAATTAAGTACACTTCACATAAGGCACCAACTGAAAACAATGCTGAAACTATGGACCGAATTTACCCGAGGTTCAATTTAGGAGAGTAATGGCTGCCATGTAAATCCGGGAACAGTCAGTCCGCAGCCACTGTGTATGTGTGTGAACACTAGATCGCTCAAATCACTCAAAATTCAAATACTATTTTAGATAATAGTCTATTCAGTGGAATAGAGGTAGTCTGTACTATACTCGGTTAGACGAGAGAACAAATATGTACGTAAACTCTTTTTTGTACCTTAAAAATCTTAAAACTAAAATACAAGAAGAATAAAAGAATAGTGGCACAAAGGCAGACTTCGTTAAGGGATTTCTTAAACCTAGAGGAGATAATTATTCTTGCAGGTTTATTTATTTATGTATTTTTTTAAACATTGTAAGAGTATAGAGTAAAAATTCATGGCATGACAAAAATACATCAAATTAAAACTAAGATAGGTACTTGTAAGGGTTATATAACGTGGCATAGACAAAACGATGTACTTAACAACTCAAACTTAAAATGCGTAATTCTATAAGTATAAATACATTTATGCTTAATATTATATGTAATAAATATGTATTTCTAATATGTACTACATATAAAATTATAAACAAATATCCTACGTATTGTCCAGGTTTTGTCCCTTTCTAAAGTATCTTAATTTCACTTCTTCATCTGTTCTTCTGTCAAGTGGGTATTGAGTCTATAGACCCGATTTCACTCTCAAAGGTAGTAATATTTTACTTTTCCGAATATCTGAAGTAAGTTTATTCCATAAAAGAAATAGCATTGTAGTTGAAATTCCGTCAAATGAGTTGTGTTACTTATGAAATTATTTGAGTAGTAGCTGTGTACCTGTTAACATAGATATACAGTACAGTACCTAGTCATTCAATCCGATTTAGTATATATTTTTTTTCTTCCTCTCGAGTAATATTAGCTGGGCTTATAGAACATATACATACTTTAAGTATATGTAATAAACTCTGAAGCTTGTTGACGTAAATCCCTACCTTCTGTGATTATTTTTGCTCCAGACGACTTCAGTTCGATTCGATGCCTATTTGAGCCTTTTTTTGTCCAAGTGGGAGATTTTCTTACAGCGGAACAAAAGAGTAGACAAATAGCCTAAAACCCGGTGTCTGACAATGTGTGACCACTTGTGACGTATTGTTCCGAATTTACATACATGCATACATAAAATCACGCCTTTATCCCTAATGGGGTAGGCAGAGCGTAAACGACCTAAACAAAGGTCGTTCCGCCACGTCTGACAAAGTTTTGAGGTTTATTTAGAGATATTTGTAGATATATTGCTATAGTAAAAGGTTACCAGCCCATTGCCTAAATTACAATATACTGAAACCCTCAGATCCCTTAGCTAGTTTTTACAGCATGCTCGGGAGGAAGTGCAGCTAGCACATTCTATGTTTTTTTCTCACTCCCAGTCCAGCATGGAAGATGATGGATGTTCCTAATTTTATTTTTGATAACTGGCAAAGAATGTGTAGGGAACGCTTAGGTAGACGTATTGAACTAGTCTTAAAAATATTAACTCCTTATTATGGATCTTGAAATATAAGAGGGACAGTTTTGTTGCTGTTTTGAAATATGAACATCACGCAGAAAACTTGTTACCCTAGTACGTATTTCTTTCGGTGTTTCTAATAGGTACCTAGTAAAAGCTATCGACAAAATATAATACCGACTGTAAGGGCAGCGTTTCGCAATCTAATAGGGGTTGCTTAGTCAATGACACTGAACAACATACATACATACATAATTACGGGGTATGCAGAGCGTTTAACGCCTCGTAAAAGGCGCTTTCGCCACGTCTGACAAAAATTGAGGGCAATTTTAGATTGTAATATGTATTATAACTTCCACCAGAAACTATTTTCAGGAAAAAAAGGGATTTTCCATACAAATTGCCCAATCGAGGTGAAAATTTTTTTCACTTCCTGAAAAAAAAAAACCTGTTGGAAGTTGTTCATTATCGTTGACTGAGCAACTCCAATAAGTTTGCGAGACGCTGTCCTTTACACCAGGTATTCCAGGAAATCTCCCCAGTAACTATACATATAAGGTGCCAACAGGTGGCTTCAGAACCACAAATAAAACCATGTTTCCGATAATGTATCTCTCACAACGCCCAATGCTAGGAAACTTCTATTTGCGAAGCCCGTGAAACGGAAATATAATAACAGTTTCGACGGGTTGTTTTAATACATATTTACCTACTAGAAGTATTGTATTCCATGCTGTACTGGGAGCGAGAGAAAAACATAGAATGTGCCAGATGCATTTCCTCCCGGGCATTCTGTAAATACCAGCTAAGGGACCCGAGAGTTTCAGTATATTGTGATTTAGGCGATGGGATGACAACTTGTCACTACAGCAATATACCTATCTTTTTTTAAATAACCCTAAAAACTTTGTCAGACGTGGCAGAACGACCTTTGTTTAGGTCGTTTATGCTCTGCCTACCCCATTATTAATACATACATACATATAATAACGCCTTTATCCCTAATGGGGTAGGCAGAGCGCAAACGACCCAAACAAAACTTGAGGGTTATTTAAGATAGAATTTTAGGTATATTGCTGTAGTGACAGGTTGTCAGCCCATCGCCTAAATTACAATATACTGAAACAATCGGATCCCTTAGCTGGATTTTACAGCATGCCCGGGAGGAAATGCAGCTGGCACATTCTATGTTTTTCTCTCGCTCCCAGACCAGCATTATTAATAAAGGCATGATTATATGTATGTAGGTATTGTATTTTCCTTGAAGTAATATTATTTTTGTGCGGGATTGATGAACGACCCAAGTAACCATGTCTAGGTCGTGTTATAACTACTTAGTTATAGTAGCTTCCATGCTGGACTGGTAGCGATAGAATAACGTAGAATGTGCCAGCTGCATCTCCTCCCGGGCATGCTGTAAAATCCAGCTAAGGGATTCGAGGGTATATTGTAATTTAGGCGATGGGCTGACAACCTGTCACTACAGCAATATGCAGTTCTACCTTAACCCTCAAAACTTGTCAGACGTGGCGGAACGACCTTTGTTTGGGTCGTTGACGCTCTGCCTACCCCATTAGGGATGTATGTATGTATAATAAGTAACATAACCTAGACATGAGTAGACATAAGTTCTTACTTATTGACATATTTTACCAATGTTTCCTACATCTATAAAAATCTGTAAATATTTCAGTAGTTCAGTAGTTATATCTGAAAAACGTAGTACCTGAATGCATTTTTATTGTATTTATTCAACTTCATGCACAAAAAAAGGGTACATGGGCGGAGTTAACACTATTCATTATTTTATTTATTCTAGCCAAGCAAATAATATCAAGAGATATACGAACTTCACCATTTCAACTAAATCATTCATTCAACGTCGAGAACACAATACTATTTTTAAAAGCTTCCATCTTCGAAATAACAATGTTATTTTATCTTTCAGTAATTGACTGTTTCGAGTATCCACACTACCATAAAATACATCACAAAATATGGTTATTTTATTGATCTCGTTATTTGCATCATCCAACTGATATAATGAGAATCGCTCTTCACTACGTATGAGAGCTCAATACGAGTGCTATTGCCATGCATGCTTTCAAAAGGCCCGGATAATTAATTGGGCGATGATGAGCCAATGTTCCGGTAAACGCCATATTCGACGGATGTAGTGCGTATGATGTAACGCGACGATGTGTAAAATGCACAATACACATTGCACAGCGGAGCGACGCTGTCCATCGCTGCCTGACCATTCAAAAGTATCGTCCGAAACATCCAATTAGTAGAATTCGATGACGTGTGAACTACAGCGAGCGAGTGAGTTTGACAACCGCTGTAGTTCGATAAAAGCTTACAATTACGCTTGCGATTTTCAGGTTGTTTTTGTCAAACTTGTTTAAACATGTGAGTGGTATATTTTGTAATAGTAGTGGTCGTTACAGGTCGATATTGCTCTACGTCTGTAGGAACCTTAAAAACCACCCCGGGCGGTGCTAAGAGTGCAACAATGCCGGCTGCTGCACTGTCCTCTGGACCTCGCAGCAAAATAATGACATACGATAAATAATAATATGTAGTATATTTATTTAATACTTCACTGTACACAAATAGACGAACAAAATTATATAACTACATAGATAATAAAGATAGAGCAGGCGTACAGCTTAGTTCTAAAAATATATGTCTGGCAGTCGTTGACGTAGACAATTTTAGGATAAGACTGACTTATCACATCACTAAATCCAATAACATTGTTATTTAAATAACTTATCTTTATTTTAGCTACAAACCCGTAGAAATACGTATTAAATTGGACATATTTTAGTTATTATAGAGATATCGTCATAGGAGCACGTCAAAGATTATGTATTTGACTATTGGTTGTATTATCACTTCTCATTTTAATTTCAAAATTTTAAATCTTTACGAGCATGCATAATAATATCCGTGCGGAAGTTAAAGCAGGGCAGAATTATCGCTCTCAACTCAATCCACCGAGAAAGTAAAACGCGAGTTATATACATGATAATGATTTTCATTATTTGCTTCGAGCCGGAGGACACGCGGCAAGATGAAAAATAACATCGTCAGACAGGGGTGAAATTAAATTTTCGCCGCCACATCGAGTCATAAACACTGATTGAGCGCGTAACGGGGCTGATGCAGACGAGCGACAGTATTTGCAACTTACCATGACATTAAATGCCACAGTCGGACGCACGATGGTCTTCACCATTTTGTAGACAGTCGCACGTCTAGTGTCTCGAACTGTCGGTGACCGTCGTCGTTGACCGTAACGTATACTTATAGACAGCTTCCCGTATACTAATAGAGGTGTGGCTTGGTGAACGAAACTGAACAACTTTAAGGGGACTATAGACTATGTGGCGCCCTCATCAGTCACAAAATTACAATTCATTGAAACCACAACCAATCAAAAATCCGGTAAATCAGATTGAGGTTTAAGTAATGTACGTGGGACACTCAGAAAGATTTGCGACACTAAAAAAAAATGTTCTACAGGTACATATATTTTTATTAAATCTTTTCAAAGTACTCTCCACCAGCCTCTATACAAAGATTCATGCGTCTGAACCAGTTTTCAAAACATTTTTTCCAGTCCGCCGTAGACACCTCGTTTACAGCCTGCTCGAACGCAGCCAGCGCATCTTCCGGCGACGAAAATTGTATCCCCTTGAGCTGATTTTTTATTTTTGGAAATAAAAAGAAGTCACACGGTGCTAGATCAGGGCTGTAAGGAGGGTGACCCAGGAGTTTGACTGGTGTGCTGTCCAGGAAGTCCCTCGTTTTGAGCGCGGTGTGTGCAGGCGCATTGTCGTGGTGGAGCAGTAGTCCGCGGAGCCCTGTGTTTGGTCGCTTGTTGCTCACAACAGAAAAAACTTCTGGTAAACATTTGGTAGTATACCATTCGGCGTTAATGCTTCTTTGATCTCGTAAGGGAATTGAGGCCAAATGGCCAGTCAAATTAAAAAAGCTGGCGATCAAAATCTTCCCCCCGCTTCGAGATCGCTTCACTTTGGTAGGCGTTGGTTCATTTTAAAACACCCAAACTGTCGACTGGCGCTTGGTTTCTGGATCGTATTGATAAATCCAGGACTCATCACCTGTTACGATGTCGTAAACACCGAGACGAGCCTGCTTCAAATTTGTTCAGCATATCACGGCACCATTCTACCCGGGCCTGCTTCTGAGCGTCGGTGAGGTAGTGCGGCACCCAGCGCGATACTATCCTCCTCACGCGAAGATGCCCATGTAGAATCTCGTGAACGCTTCCCGATCCAATCTTTAATATGTGCTGAATCTCCTGATATGTAATTCGCCTATTATCTTGGATAAAATTTTTCACTGCTAGCACGTTTTCTTCCGTAATAGCCGTCGAAGGGCGACCGCTTCTTTCTTCATCCCCCAAGGTTGGTCGACCGCGTCTAAATTCGTTATACCAACGATACACGGTTGCCTTGGAGGGGCTTTCATCCATAAATGCCATTTGAAGTCTATCGAACGATTCATCCGGTTTCAGGCGACACTTGAAATCGTAAAAAATCATAGCTCTAAAATATTCCCGGCGCAGATCCATTTTTCAGTAAGACACGATACTTTGAATTGGCTCGCAAAAAATGTGGAGGGAAATTTTGAAAATGGAACATACATATTTTTACTTACAAGTAATCATATTTTCAAAAAACATTCTAACCGGCCAGTCTGCCATATATAAAAACTATTTATCGCAATACTTTCTGAGTGGCCTGGTAGGTAATTTAAAACCTAATAAAGTTGCAACTTATAGTTCGTTGTAGTTACAGATAGAAAAGTTGCGAAAAAGGCCACTTTTAGCACTTTTGCTATCTGTAACTGTAGTGAACACTGAATTATTAATTCATAATGCTTATAATAAACTTCAGTACTTATACTTCTATTTTAGCCCGATGGTGTAGTGGATAGGGCCGCTGCCTCCTGAGCGGGAGGTCGTGGTTCGAATCCCACCACGTACCAATGTGTTTTTCGGTTTTCGAATTTCATATGTACGTTTATTCAGCGCTTTTTCCGTGCTTCGGAAGGCACGTTAAGCCGTTGGTCCCGGTTAATATCGTTTAATACCGTAGATATTAGTCGTTAAGCCATATCAGAGGCCAGTGCTAAGCATTGGCGGCTTGAAAACTCTGACCTAATTTAGGATTGGGTCTGGTTTCCCTTCTGGGTTGCGGAGGTCAGATGGCAGTCGCTCTGTGTAAAAATCAGTACCCTCGTTCAATCCCCTAGACTAGGAAGCCGACCCCGTGAGATACGGGATAAGGCTAAGGAGATGATGATGACTTATACTTCTATTTTAATCTCCCGGATTTTTGATTCATTGCGTTTTCAGTGAGTAATGATTTTTTAACTGATGCGGGCGCTGGCGTGCACCGGAGATCCCCTTAAAGAACAACTTCTTTCAGGAAATGTAAAAAGCATGTTGCCTTCCCGATACAAATTCTCTTCTCACTGATCGAGGTCATTTTGTATGAGATGTCACTTTTTTCATTTCCTGAAAGAATTTCTTCACACAAGTTGTTCAGTTCCGTTGACTGAGCTTTCTCAATTAGTTTGCGGAAGGCTGTCCTTTACACCATTTACAATTGTCGCAGATACAAGATCGCTCGTCTGTAAGAATTCTAACAAGGACGAATTCAGGGATAATTACGGACGTAGTAAAATGGAAACTCAGGCACCTTCCATCATAACAAGATGACATTTGTTCTTTCTGTGTGTATTATTTTTCCAACGACTTCACTTTATGACTACAATTTGTTTGAAAGGGCAATTTTACTGTGCTCTAGACAAATATGTTTGAATTATTCGGCCTCTCATGTTAAAAGTACACCTACACTGGATAGATAAGTACTGCATAACTTATTCCGAAAAATCTTTTTATGTTTAGACCGAAATTCGAATGGCATTCTAGAATATTATCTTCTTCTGTTAAACATGATTGTCTGTGTCTGTATTAACAAATCATCAATCATATTGCAAAATAGAAAATTCCGTGTAAAAATAAGTACGAACATCAGTGCCTTAAAAACTACTGGATTAGCTTCAATCTTTCCAACGTCAACTCTGTCTCTATTAACCTAGATACCTCTACTAAATCCAAAACTATACAATTTGTAAAATTAAACATCGCATCATAGTTCCATGATCATACTAAGTTTAATCATCAATATAATATTCTGTGGAAACAAGCTGAAGAAATATAAAGCCATTTGGCTTAACTACCATCTTTGACACAAATTAAAACTTGAAAAGGCATAACCCGATGGAAATGGCTTTAGCTCTCCTAAACGCACCTTCTTGTACGAGTATAATTAAGTTTATTACTGCTAAAAACTCGCCAGCTAGAATAAGATAAAAATATCTTATGCTGAATAAAAATGATGTTTACTTTATTTATATACAGTATTTTTTTAATAATTTGCTAAAATAATTAAAACCTACATAAAATTGTGAAATACTCTACAGCAATAGGACGTAATAGTCCTCAAAATATTATATAAAAAAACCCGTACGATTTATTTATTTCCGTTCAGCAATTTCAATACAATTTACCTAATAGAATACGCCCACGATCTAGATCCAAAATAAGACAAAAGAATGAGACCAACGGAATATTTCCATTATTAAGTAAGAGGAAATCCCTAAAACATTCTCATCCTCTTATAATTTCACAGGTTGGCAGAAGCAAATTCTGTTAAAGTGGTTTCAAAATAAGCCGCCAGGGAGTAGGCGGCTAAAAAGACGTTCTTTACAGTCGAGCCAAGAGGGTATCCGCAAACAACCGGGCGCAGAAGGTTTAATCTCTATGAGGTACAAATCGCTCGTTATGTAAATTTAATCTCTTGCAAATTTGAATCGCTTTCATAAGCCAATTCCCTCTGAATATAAACAATAGAAATCTCTTTCAACATTTTAAAATCATCCCTCTTTCAGGTGGAGATTTATTTGCAGTAAAGATCACTTTGACGTGGAAATCTTTCCTTCTCATACATACATATAATCACAATCAGAGCGTAAACAACTTAAACAAGGGTCGTTTCGCCACGTTTGACAAAGTTTTAAGGGGTATTTAAGATAGATTTGTAGCTATATTGCTGTAGTGACAGATTGACAGCCCATCGCCTAAATTACAAGATACTGAAACCCTCTGACCCCTCAGCTGATTTATACAGCATGCCCGTGATGAAATGCTGCTGGCACATTCTATTTTTTCTCTCTCGCTCTCAGTCCAGCATGGAAGAATATTTCCTTCTCCTCTAGACAAATATCAAACTAACTATCTAGGGCGAAAACTATACCACACAAAATGAGTTTACATAGATTTACTAGATAAACAGAAACCCTACAAGTATATTCAGATACACCACACACCATTCACACGCAAATTGAGTTGCTTGCCAATAAAACGCGAACAATACTTAACGATAAAGATAACACCGCCTTACAATACGAGACAACAATGGCAGCTTTAATGTCAACAAATATAGAGATTATTTATTCCATGCTGGCCTGGGAGCGAGAGCAAACTATACAGCTGGATTTCCTCCCGGGCATGCTGTAAAAATCAGCTTAGGGATCCGAAGGTTTCAGTATACAGGGCGTCCCACGGCGATGCCACACGGAGGGAAAGTACCTTAAATATTAATGATAGGATATTTTACTGAAAGAAGACATCGTTTATTTTTTAATTCACAGATTTTTTAAAAATCGCAATATAAAAGTACGCCATGGTAAGTAAATTAACACAAAAATTGCTAATAAACGAAAATGAAACTCACAATAAACAAAAGAACAGACGCTTGAAAATTTAAGTGTTCCATTTTCGAATTATTTATTTTTACTAATATCAGCCAGTTGCATGACGCTTGAAAATTTAAGTGTTCCATTTTCGAATTATTTATTTTTACTAATATCAGCCAGTTGCATGGTAATTGTGAGCTCATGAAGAAGTACCTACTACACTTTATGTATCGCTTTACTTATACCACGGAAATCTCGTATCTCAAGTGGGTAGATCTTTGAAATGATAATGTTAATTGTTGGAAGCATGGCCAGGTCAGAGGAAATTTCTCTGAACAAAATTTTAAATAAAATGTAAAATTTTATGTTTTTAGTTTCATTTAATATGCTAGGTTATTAAGGAAAAAATAATTCTTATGAGTAGCCCTTTCAGACGCTATTATTAAATACATGTAATTTTACTGTCACATTTGGCGGGTTCGATTCCCGGTTGAGGTAGGTGATTTTAAAAAAATCTGTAAATGCAGTTCTGCTTATTATTAAAAATTAAACGATGTCTTCTTTCAGTAAAATATCCTATCATTAATATTTAAGGTACTTTCCCTCCGTGTGGCATCGCCGTGGGACGCCCTGTATTGTAATTTAGGCGATGGGCTCACAACCTATCACTACAGCAATATACCTACAAATCTATATAAAATAACCCTTAAAACTTTTGTCAGACGTGACGAAACGACCTTTGTTTAGTTTGTGTACGCTCTGCCTAACCCATTATGGATAAATGCGTGATTATATGTCTCTACAATGTGCATGACTGCCGTATTAAGGCGCAAAAATCCAAAATCACTCTCGAAGCGCGTTGTACAATAAGAAAACTAGACACAGTGTCAAGTGCAGAAAATTATGTTCATTCATCTAGTAGCCCAGGGATTAAGAACGGGAACTCATCTCCCGCTCAGCTCGGCGCTGACTTGTGCCCTAATAAACGTTTTAAATGTTCCGTTTTTGAACGAGGCTTTAGTTTCAGTACTCCAATGTCTTAATTAAAATGTTTGTAGGTTGAGAATATAAATAAGACTCATGAAGGATACATGTATATAAGATTACTTAGGTACCTATTTGGGTATTAAAATAAGAGACTACTAACTTTTAGTTTGCATTACTAAATTGCAAACCAACTGAAAACAATAGAAAATATGCATTAAAAAAAATAAGTTTGCAATCACGAAACTTCAACAAGGATATAACATTTAGAAACTCAAGACAAAAGTAAACCATACGAAAAGTTTTACCAAAGTTTAATACTCATGATAAGTAAAATCTAATATTTTGGGAAAGTGGGCTAATAATGACCTAGACAAGTGGAGGGTCTGGATATTATCCTCTGGCACTAATTACCTTAAATTTTTGAAATGGAAAGAAGATGGGTTGAAAATATGGGACACAGTAATTGTGCGGCGTTCTTATTCGAAATCTTAATTTCTACTTTTTAGCAAAAACTTTAATCAAAGTTTTGATATTAGCATTGTTTGATGCTGTCATATCATAAATTATGTATATTTTATGGTTCTGTCTGTTAAACTGCTTCGATGTTTTTAGTAATACCTAAAATATTATCAAACCAGTATAATGTTCTCAAAAAGGCTTAACATTTTACTAAAAGTGCTATAACATATTTTATTAAAATACGTAAAATACGTTTTAGTTGTGCAAATATCAGAAACTATACAAAAGGTTTACCACTTGAGCCCACGCCGGCTTTAACTAATAATTGGTATCCGTACTATCAGAACTGAAAATGTTTTTCGAAGCTCAGCAAGAAAGTGGCGTATTAATTAGTTCCCTCATCAATCATGGTGTCTAGAAGCCGAGAGCCGTCACTCGCACTGTTGGATTGTTACAATTCCCGCAAAAATCAAAGTTCACCACTTACAGTATTTTTCTCTTAATGATTTGCCAAGATTATGAATCTCATGGAAATTTGATCATACTTTTAACTTATTTTATATTATGTTTATTGAAAATTACAAACCTCCTGACTGCGACTTCGTTCTTTACTTGTTTCGAAACAAAACCTGTAAATGACAGGACTCTTCCAAAATTAACCTAAATAGTAAGTCATCCAGAAGTGAGCCCATTTTCCTACTTTTATTTTATATTTCCGGGAAATAAAAGTGATTGTGGTTGCAAAAAAATATTGATTGACAAAGCCTTGTCAAACGGCGCGGAAGTTACCGCCGGCTTGAGATAAAGGGCGGACGGACAAATGATAATACAGCTTTTTCAAGCTTACTCGCCGACTCCGACTCTCTTCGAAAGATAAAAATAAATATACATTCAGCTTCGAACGATCGTATTCCTTTTGCGTCTTTTTATAAAGAGAATCCTTTTTCAATGTACGTATAACTAATATGGGCACTTCAAAATTGAAGCTTTTTATACATACATACATAGATATACATTACATACATATATAGTCACGCCGTTATCCCTTATGGGGTAGACAAAGCGTAAACGACCTAAACAAAGGTCGTTCCGCCGTATTTAAGATAGATTTGTAGGTATATTGATGTAGTGACAGGATGTCAGCCCATCGCCTACATTGAAATATACTAAAACTCTTTTTTGGTTATTATAGCATCATCATTATTAGGGCCTTTTTCATCTTCACAGATGATTCAAGCAGCGCCTATGCGATAAGAGCATCGTCGCTCGTGGTTAAAAAGACCGATCCTTGAACGACACTTTCGTATTATAGCATACCCAGGAGGAAATGCAACTGGCACATTCTATGATTTTCTTTCGCTCCCAGTCCAGCATGGATATTAAAGCTTAGCTTTTATATACCAGACAAAATCCTTTTTCAGACATGGAGTTTCTCCACATGGAGGTTATATGCCATTCATTGTGCACAATCACCATGCTTGGCATCTGGGATAGACAAGCGCGGTGCAAAACTTTATACTGTCAGGGAACGTACTGATCATTTCCTGATTATTCTACTTTTATGATACCCACGGAAATCAGATGGTAAACCAAAGCTATTTCGATCTGGCTACATTACAAGTGAACTACTTAAATAGTCAATTATTAAGGTGCTTCCTGTCGTCAGGTGAGCAGGTAGATTTCTTGATATGCAACCATCGCCCGTAATGCCTTAGAATATCGTTCAAATCAGAGCGCACTACGGCGTGGCGGTTCCATGGCCGCAATAAAAATGTGCAAAATGCGCACAAAAAAGCTAATTCCATAAAAACTACGCGTTGGATTAAAAATATCTACGTTACGTGAAAGCGCTCCTATTAGTTTAGAAAGAATATCAAATAATTTATCAGTAAGATAAAAACAGCTTTACTTCCAGATATTTTTTAGCATACTTATTTATGAACTAGAAAATTGTTATATGTTGCAAATGCAGGCCATGAACTAATTTCTTAAATGTATATTTTTTTTAATTTTGTAATGACTCGTTTATGAGAAATAAGCTCTTAAAAACAACCATATAGGTACCGTAAGGAATCACCTTCATTATTAATTTTGAATAATATTCATTGACCTACAGCGGTTGTCAAATTCAGTCGCGCGCTATAGTTCACACGTCATCGATGTATTGGACGATACTTGTGAATCAGATACTTGTGGTCAGGCAGCGATGGACAGCGTCGCTCCGCTGTGCAATGTGTATTGTGCATTTTACACATCGCCGCGTTACATCATACGCACTACATCCGTCGAATATGGATAAGATAAGATAAGATAAAATTTATTGATAACATTTGGTTACACGTCTTCCTATTAACAATATAGTTAATAAAACATAATTATTTTAAACATCATTAAGCGTGAGATTACATAAAATACAACTTAATATCAATATTAAATACATTATTTGTAAGGTGTCGGCGGTAGCGACAGAAAATTATTAAAATCATAGAATATTTCTTTCAATAGCCACTTTTTCAGTCTGCTTTTAAAAGTTGGGACAGAAGCTGCATCTCGAACGTTTGCCGGTAGCCTGTTATAAACTTTAGGGCCTAGGTCGTAGATAGACCGTTCCGACTTTGCTAGTCTGATCGGGGGGGGCAACCAGTTGGTCACAGTCTTTATTGCTACGTAGGCTGTGCGATGTATTTACGCCTTGACGCTCGAACAAGTGTAAGTGTTTGTGTGTGTGAACGAGGCTATTTGAAGAATGAGTATGCTGGGTAAGGTTAAAATTTGTAGCTCACCGAAGTACTCGCGGGCAGAGATGTCATCAGGAACCCTTGCAATGGCGCGTACTGCACGCTTTTGGAGAATGAATATTCGCTCCCATTCCGCGGCGCGTGCCCACAGCTCCGTCCCATAGGTCAAAACTGAGTGCAAGGTCGCGAAATAGCAAGTCCTCACGACCTCTCTGGAGTTTACCGGAACATTGGCTCATCATCGCCCATTTAATTATCCGGGCCTTTTGAAAGCATGCAGGCAGTTTGCACTCGTATTGAGCTCTCATACGTACGCAGGTTGAAGAGCAAGTCTCATTATACTTATCAGTTGCAAACATACATACATACATATAATCACGCCTTTATCCCTAATGGGGTAGGCAGAGCGTAAACGACCTTAACACCGTTCCGCCACGTCTGACAAAGTTTTGAGGGTTGTTTAATATAGATTTGTAGGTATATTGATGTAGTTATACAGGTTGTCAGCCTATCGCCTAAATTACAATATACAGAAACCCTTGGATCCCTTAGCTGGTTTTTACAGCATGCCCGGGAGGAAATGCAGCTGGCACATGCTGTGTTTTACTCTCGCTCCCAGTCCAGCATGGAAGTAATTATCATTTGGATGATGCAAATAACAATATCAATAAAATAACCATACTTTGTGATGTATTTTGTATAAGCAGTCGATACTCGAAACAGTCACTGAAAGAAAAAATTGAAAAGATAAAATACAATGTTATTTCGAAAAGGAAATCTTTTCTTTCTCAAAATCATCTCTTTATTCCAGACCTTTTGTTAAAATTAACTGGGAAATGCATTCAATATTACGATTGAAATAATACTGTGAAGAGGCGAAACTCATTATTACCTTCCAAACGGCTGATGCAAATTGCAAAATCAAACACTCGAGACAGGTATAAGCATTACTTGAAGAAGTCAATTACCGTATGGAAAAACACATCGTTATTTTGAAGTGAAGGAGGCGTATCGAAAAATAGAACGAAGCTGCCACGCGAGGTTGAATTGATGAGCGTACTTGAAAATACATTACAAAGTTCATATGTAACATAAGAGTACATAAGACTTTTTTCGTTTGTCAGTTATCACCTGCTCCCAGTCGGTACATGTTGAGACTGAGCTCAGCTCGGGCGTTATTTCATAAAGTAAATATTTATGAGGGAAAGGAGTTTTCCTCGCGCGTCCTCCGGTAAGCCGCCTGATCCGAAAAGACATAAACCTCCGGGGATTCAGTTCCAAGTTCACAAAGACGAGGTTCGGTATTTTTTCCCTGTTGAGGAATGTAGCTTTTATTTTAGTAACATTTTTGTATACCTACCAGAGTATTGAATACTAATAAAATTTTCAAACATACGGTTTAGGCATCAACGACTTCATTGCAGTAGACTATTTTTGTGTCCTCTGACAAGCAATGAGGGCAATACAGAAAGTTCTAACTACCGAGTGTAAGGGACAGCGTCCGGCAAACTAATAGGGTTTGCTCAATCAATGATACTGAACAGCATTCACCAGATAATTCTTTCAGGAGTAAAAAAAAAAACTTTCTCATCCAAAATGATCACCTCGATCAGACAGTTTGTATGGAAAATATTGTTATATTTTTATTTTCCTGAAAGAATTTCCTGGTGATAGTTGTTCAGTTTCGTTGTCTGAGTAACCCCTATCAGCTTGCGGGACGCTGTCCCTTACATCCCGTATGTATTGATATAGTGATAGGTATCAGCCTTTCACCTAAATTTTAATGACACTGAATTACTGTTTTTCCCTCTATTGATTTCTACAGTATGCCCGACAAAACAAGCAGTTGGAACGGTCTGCTTTTTACTAGCGTTCATAGTCCAGCATTGAATACGTACATTTTATATGGAAAACTTAAATTTCCTTCTGTTTTTGTAATGTATTTTATGCGAGTGTTGCTAAGCGTCACTTAGCTTAACATGTTACGTTAAAACCAGCTCGTAAGCTCTCTTTGTGCCCGTTAACTTGTTTATTACCATTTTAATATTATTTCTACTAAAATGTTCACGTTTGAAAAAGCTATAGTTCTTCCCGCATTGCGCTAACATGGTAACTGACATCTTTTAAAATGGATTCAAAAAGCTACGAATACTTGAAAAGCTTATATATGGAGTTTTCTACAGGTAAAATTAAATATTTATGTGTAGGTATATTCCAAAAGGTTAAGAATATAACGTCGCAATCAGATTATGAGTAAGTCAATTTACGATGACATATTAATACAGATTAAGTTATTTCTAGAACTATCGCGTCTATTTTTATACAGTAAATTTTATTTACTTTCATGCTGGTCTGGGAGCGAAAGCAAATCGTAGAATGTGCCAGGTGCATTTCCTCCCGGGCATGCTGTAAAAACAGCTAAAGGATCCAAGGTTTTTAGTATATTGCAATTTAAGTGATGTTCTGACAACGGCCTGTCACTACAGCAATATACCCACAAATATATCTTACATAACCCTCAAAACTTTGTCAGACGTGGCGGTACGACCTTTGTTTAGGACGTTAACGCTCTGCCTACCTCATTAGGGATAAAGGGGTCATTATATGTATGGTATGTATGTAAATATTACTCTTTACTATTACTGTTGAGCAAACTTTAACAAGTTTGCGTACGTTTTTCAGGTGTACCTGAACTTGACAAAAATTAAAATGTCAAACGTACCTTTCACGAAAACGAACATTTCACGAACCTTTATTATAAAACCTTTCTATATTTAGCTTTGTAAAACATAACCTTTCACTATTTACTTGTTTTGAATACTCATTTAGGTACATCATTCTTATTTTAGTTCATATTTAAATTTTCTTTTATTATTTAAATAACGTGAGATTTGTGTTTGGTTACACGGCATAATTTCCGGTCTCTTAGTAATTTATTAAATATTTATTAAATAAATAATCATTTACATTTTTTATAATTTGTTTGTTTTTTGTACTTGTTGATTATTATTTTATCTGTTATGAGATGATTCAATCTGCATTATCCTAACCAAAAATTTAAAAGATCATTATAAAGAAAAATGTTCCTTATGAAAGGCCAAACATTCCACTAGATTGCATATGCAAAAATAAGTCATGTCATAATGGTCGAATCACGGTGTCCAGCAGTTGGCAGAAGATATCACAAATATAAGGTCTTATAAAGTTCCAATGACCTCATGCTACTTAGTCGAACAATATGCAAATTTACAAGCAGATCGAAGTTCTTGCTCCTCTAACAAGGTAAGTTTTGTTCCATTCACCGGCGGACTGTCACGAGTAAATTATCAAACTTTAATAATGAAAACAAGTCTTCCATGCTGGACTGAAAAAGAAAATAAACTTTGTATCCTCCCGATCATACTGGTAAAACCAGCAAGGAGATTCGAGGGCTACCTACAGTGCATTTTATTCTATTGTATCGGGTCAAAGCACGAATTAAATCGAAACGTATTTATATTTTAATACCTTTCTAAGTGCAGGAACACACAGCGTCACTTGCGCGCTCAACACGCTGACAATGCTTTTTGCATTGTCTACAACACGCATGCGTCACCGCACTACGCGCGCGTACGCGTCGTACTACGCGTCGGCGCATCTCTCTGCCAGTAAGCGCGCGTATCGCGTAACGTAGAGCCTAGCAGTAAGTGACGCCTGTGTGTTGCTGCACTAAACCAATCCCCGGTACAATAAATAATGTGTACAAAGCGCGAAAGTCTTACACAAATGTAACAGTGTGTTGTAATCTAACCGATGAGTTGACTATCTGTCACTATAGCGATTCACTTTTTAATCTAAAAAAAAAGCATAAAACGCATTTTACTAGGTAATCTACGCTCTGCTTACCCCATAAGGGATAAAGGCGTGACTTGATGTACTTAATTATGTAATAATGAAAACAGAAAAGTTGTTTGAAGAGGGCAATTTGTTACAACCAAGATAAAAGTACGAGTAGCAACGAACCATTTAAATAATCACACTAATATGTTACACGAAAGTTTGCATGAGTTAGTATATTCGTTATTCCTTTACACTAACATGTTTTTGTATAGGATTTATTTAGTACACAAAATGTGACACAAGTAGATTGTTGTTTAGAAAAGCATAGTAAGTACGATTTATACTAGCACAGGGAAATATAATGAAAAGAAGAGAGCCCGATGGTGTAGTGGATAGGGCCGCTGCCTCCTGAGCTGGAGGTTGTGGTTCGAATCCCACCACGTACCAATGTGTTTTTTCGGTTTTCGAATTTCATATGTACGTTTATTCGGCGCTTTATCCGTGCTTCGGAAGGCACGTTAAGCCGTTGGTCCCGGTTAATATCTTTTAATACCGTAGATATTAGTCGTTAAGCCATGTCAGAGGCCAGTGCTAAGCACTGGTGGCTTGAAAACTCTGACCTAATCTGGGATTGGTCAGATGGCAGTCGCTCTGTGTAAAAACTAGTAACCTCGTCAATCCCCTAGATTAGGTAGCCGACCTCGTAAGATACGGGATAAGGTTAGGGAGATGAAGGAAATATAATGAAAAATCTCTACAACTATTATTTATTTATTGTTCCAAAGTGAGTGCCCGTTATTAAAATCTTTATTTATTTATTGTTTATTGTACACAAGTTAAATGAAAATGACAGTACGTAAAGAATGACGACACAACAGGCAGAGCTTATTTCTGCATAGAAATTTCTTTCAGCTGACCTACGGAAGTGAGACTATTGAGGGAGAAGCAAATTAGTCATTATCTATTATAGGATTATCATTAGTTGTGTCAGTCTTCTAATCCGCTTATTACTTAGTTATACAGTTTTGTCAAGTAAAAATTTAGTTTGGGTCTACGAGTAGATGTCATTGTGCACATTCGTATAGAATTGCTACTCAAATTGAGGTATAACGCAATCTATTTTGGTAATTCAGTCGAAATGGATTCCTAGAAAGTGTTAAGGTGGTTCGAGAGCTGCGACAGTGGTGCCATGAGTTTTAAATTAATTGTGCGTGAAATACAATTTTTTTTAACATTTTCATGAAATATTTTACCTTTTGCGAGAATTGCATGCCATTGCTATTTTATAATCTGCATACATACATACATATAAGCACGCCTTTATCCCTAATGGGGTAGGCAGAGCGTAAACGACCTAAACAAAGGTTGTTCCGCCACGTCTGACAAAGTTTTGAGGGTTATATAGATTTGTAGGTATATTGCTGTAGTGATAGGTTGTCAGCCTATCGCCTAAATTGCAATATACTGAAATTTTGTAGTTTGTACAATATACTAATAACTAATAATCAATAATAATAATAATAATAGTCTGTATAATACATAAAATCTTTGTATTAGGCTACAAATGTGTCTGAAGTGGCCACTTTTAGCACCTCTGTAATAAAAAGCTTAATTACTCATTATGAATTATTTTATTATGCATTATAAAATGGAGAATCAGCTGCGATTCTCACGAAACATAAAATACATACATACATACATATAGCCACGCCTGTATCCCTGATGGGGTAGGCAGAGCGAAAACGACCCAAACAAAGGTCGCTCCGCCACGTCTGACAAAGTTTTGAGGGTTATTCAAGATAGATTTGTTGGTATATTGCTGTAGTGACAGGTTGTCAGCCCATCGCCTAAATTGCAATACACTGTAACCCTCAGATCCCTTAGCTGGTTTTTACAGCATGCCCGGGAGGAAATGCAGCTGGCACATTCTAAGTTTTTCTCTCGCTCCCAGGCCAGCATGGAAGATAAACATAAAATATTCATGGCAATGTATGTATTTCAGACACAATATGAATTTAAGACTGATAGCGCCACTGTCGTAGCTCTCGAACCACCTTAACACTTTCTAGGAATCCATTTCGACCGTAATATTGAACGAATCTCCACAAAATATTGACTGACAGCCGTTCCTACGTTGATTGTGCCAGGAAATACATTTATTATTATTATGTGCCCCCTTACGAGGTACTCAGAGCGTCAACAGCTTATTAAAAACCATTTCTATCACGTCTGACAAGTTGATGAAGTGATTTCAAATAAGAGTGTGTATTGGTGTAGTAGCAGATTAAACCTATCTATTGAATTATAAAACTAGCTTTACACCTACGATTACATATAATACATACATATAAACACTCTTTTATCCATGCTGGCCTGGGAGCGAGAAGAAAACATAGAATGCGCCAGCTGCATTTCATCCCGGGCAAGCTGTAAAAACCAGCTAAGGGATCCAAGGGTTTCAGTATATTGCAATTTAGGCGATGGGCTGACAACCTGTCACTACAGCAGTATACCTATAATTATATCTTAAATAACCCTCAAAACTTTGTCAGACGTGGCGAAACGACATTTGTTTAGGTCGTTTACGCTCTGCCTACTCCATTAGGGATAAAGGCGTAATTATATGTATGTATAAACACTCTTTTACCCCTTATGAGGTAGGCAGAGTGGAAACAGCCTAAACAAAGGTCGTTCCGCCACGCCTGACAATGTTTTGAGGATTATTTAAGATAGATTTGTAGGTATATTGCTGTAGTGACAGGTTGGTAGTCCATCGCCTAAATTGCAATATACATATACCCTCGAACCACTAAGCTCACTTTTACAACATGCCCGGGAGAAAATGGTTTCATTCGCGGTTGAATGAGGTATTATACCGCGGTAAAAGGTTTGTAATAATCTTCATGCATTAAACTATCTTTATACGAAAAATCATGCCATGCAAACTGCTGACGTTCTATTGTCACGTGAAAGAAAGACAAACCAACAAACACACTGTGGAATTTTTAATATTAATATAGAGTATGGACCAATGTCCATCGCTAATATAGGTACATAACTTTAGTTTTTGCCGATTGTTACAACCCGTCAATGCGAGTGGCAGCTTGCTTGCCAATGCTGCCAGAATTGTGGTGATTGATGAAGGAAACAAATTATTACTACGCTACTTTCCTGCCGCTATTAGAAAAAATAAACCTAACTTTCTTAATTTATCATATGAATTACTTTACCTGTTAGATTATTTTCTTGAGGTAGATGGCTTGATGAAGGTATGAGCTCAATTCTAGATTTGCCAGCTAAAACTAAAATTAAAATCTATTTGTCACTTTCAGACTAAAAACATTGAAAAAGGACAGGAGATCTATTCTCTCCGGTTTTTGATTAATAGGCGGTGGTTTTATGCGTTATCTATAATTTTTATCCACCGTCATATGATATGGAGGATAAAATTGACAGAAATTTTGGGGAAACGTGCAAAAGCGCGTCAAAATCTAGCGGACAATAATAAATACCTATAATCATGTATCTCGGATTGGGTCTAGTTTCCCTTCTGGGATGCGGAGGTCAGATGTCAGTCGCTCTGTGTAAAAACCAGTACCCTCGTTCAATCCCCTAGATTAGGTAGCCGATCCCGTGAGATACGGGGTAAGTCTAGGGAGATGATGATGATGATGAATCATGTATCCAACATATTAGTGAAAATATTATTTTAATAGTACCTAGCTGCAGCAGTAGACATATTTTTTATCAATTTCGGTTGTCGCTAGTGCACCAAAACTCTAAAAATAAACTCGATTGAACGTATGGATTTTCGAAGAGTTCTGAAACCTGATGTCTTATTTGCGTAGGCCCGACGCACTTAGCTTCCCCACCCTCATTTCAAAGGAAGCCGTAGCTTAAATATTACTTAAGAATGTTTCAATTCAGATCCTTGCGAAGAAAACTGCGGGAATAATAAAATACCTGTCATAAATTGATTTCGTCATTTTTTTGCTATAAAACCTGTAGATTTAGTGGTACATGATTTATTCAGCATGTAAACTTACTTTCAGCAGTTACAAAAATAGTGACACAGTTCAAAGTCACAGAAAGAGTGACCAATGTTATTATTTTCTTTGACGTTACTGCACCACAATCCCAAAAATAAACTCGATTGAACGTATGGATTTTTTTAAAGTTCTGAAACTTGATGTCTTATTTACGAAGCCCCGACGCACTTAGCTTCCCGACCCTCATTTCAACGGAAATCGTAGCTTAAATACAAAATTATTATTTTTTACATACATCACATACTTTTACTCATTATATTCAAAAACAAAAAATACTTTCAAATGTTATAGAAACAGAAGATTTTTTTACCTGTATTAATCCCCCGGAGTTACTGCACCACAAAAATACTTGAGCGAACATATGGATTTTACGAAGAGTTTTGTCTTATTTGCGAAGGTCCGACGCACTTAGCTTCCCGACCCTCATTTCAACGGAAGCCGTAGCTTAAATATTACTCAAGAATATTCCAATTCAGATCGTCGCGAAGAAAAACTGCGGGAATTAAACACGACCGTCGCGCCATTACTATCCCGCGGACGCCATATTTTCTCAACCCATTTTCTTGCCGTTTCAAAAGTTTTAATTAGTGCCAGAGGACATTATCCAAACCCTCCTTCTGTCCCGGTCATTTGGACCTCCTTCCCCAAATATCCGATTTTACTCTTAATGCGAATTAACTTTTATCAAACTTTGACAGTATCTGTTTTACTTTTGTCCGAGTTTCTAAATACAGAATGGTTTTCGGGCTTCTGTGGATACAATTAACTTTTCCTACTTTTTGTTCTTAATGGGTTTGACGAAAATTTTGGGTTTTTATTAGAGTAAATTACTCGATTAGGAAAGAACCTAAAAACATTTAAACTAGGGCATTGAAGCGCTGAAAGTTACGCTTCATTCAAAATAGGAAGGATTAAATCCGTCATCAGGGCACAAGTCACCGTCGAGCTGAGCGGAAGATGAGTTCCCGTTCTTAATCCCTGACCTACTGGATGAATAGACATAATTTTCTGCACTTGACACCGTGTCTAGTTTTCTCATTGTGCAACTTGCGACATAGCTTCTACTCGGCCCGTTTTATTCCTTTTTATTGTCGCTGTCACTTGCTAATGTATCTACATTTTGTCCGACATTACAACCGTTGTTGTCTCGTATTGTAAGGTGGCGTTATCTTTATTGTTAAGTATTGTTTGCGTTTTATTGCCGAGCAACTCAATTTTTATGTGAATGATAGAGTATCCAAATGAACTTGCAAGGATTCTGCTTGTCAATTTAAGTAACATATATTGGGTTGTATATAGCTTTTGCTCAATAGCTCATTTATATTCGTCTAGAGGAGGAAAGATTTCCGCGTCAAAGTGATCATTACTGCAATAAATCTCCTCCTGAGAGGGATCATTTTAAAATGTTGAAAGAGATTTCTATTGTTTATATTCAGAGGGAATTGGCTTATGAAAGCGATTCAAATTTGCAAGAGATTCAATTTACATAACGAGCGATTTGTACCTCATAGAGATTAAACCTTCTGCGCCCGGTTGTTTGCAGATACCCTCTTGGCTCGACTGTAAAGATCGTCTTTTTAGCCGCCCACGCTCTGATGGCTTATTTTGAAACCACTTTAACAGAATTTGCTTCTGCCGATCTGTGAAATTATAAGAGGATGAGAATGTTTTAGGAATTCCTCTTACTTAACAATGGAATATTTCATTCGTTTTATCCCTTGTGTTATTTTATACACAGATCATGGATGTTCTGTTGACAATTGCAACAATTTCTAAAAGTAAAAAAAAGAGAACGAGAAAAAGGTAGTTATTTACTTATTATTTCATTTTGTTAGTATGTATTTGATATTTTGATTGCATAACAGCTTTCTTATGTATAATATTTCACTGCTGAGTGAAACATTATATATAAGAAAGCTGTTAAAAAAAAACTGGCTACTGCTGAGTAGTCAGTTTATTTTTTATCTGACTTCCAACTACGAGTAAAAACTTGTAAATAATTTTAAATGATACCCACACGGGGGTGCAGTTTGAGAATGTGTGTTGAAAAAAGGTGCTCAATGCTAGTAGTATTTGTAGAAATAATGATAATGACCTCCAAAATAAGGCGAAAATGTTATTCTTGTTCATCGGGTTAAATAAAACAAGACAAGAACAATATTAATTTTGGTGAGACGAAAGACACCCCCAACTCGCAAATTTCCATGTTTCTACGTTCGTATTCATAATGATCCAGATTTCTTCCCGTTATGTGCTCCATCAGCTTGTATAACTCAATGTGGCAGCCAAATTTAATTTGCCGTCTCCTTAGATATTTGCCTATTAGCAAAGAAGTATGTTTTTCTTTGAATCATTATTTGTCTTTTTTTTGTTAGAGTCAGAATGTTACTTCTATGCTGGACTGGAAGCGTTAGAAAAACATTGTAATGTGCTAGCTGGTTCCTTCAAGGCATGCTGTAAAGTAAAAACCAGCTAAGGGATTCTATGGTTTCAGTATATTACGTATATTTTAGACAATGAGCTGCCAACCTGTCACTACAGCAATATACGGAATCTACTACTATATTAAACAGCCCTAAAAACTGGTCAGACGTAGCGGAACGACTCCTGTTTGGGTCGTTAACTGTCTGCTTACCCCATTCGGAATAGAGGCGTGATTTATGTATATGAATTTAAGAGGCAGACAAGTAGATGGTTTACCTGTTGGTAAACAAAATGCCGCCCATAAAGCCCTACCTGCAACACATTTGGGGTTAAACCTTTATCTAATTGACCAAATATTTAATTCAATGGCTGTCAAATTACTTAGGCAAAATAAACACACGTTAACGTTAGTATAAATAGGTATTACATAATAATTATAACATTCAAGATAGTCGTAGGTGATTGTGAATGACATGGCAGAGGTTTTTTTAATCATAGGTATAGTTGATTATACGACAAGTGCTCAAAACACGTTATTTCCGTCCGAGATTTTTAGCTTAGGAAGTTCTATAAAAATATTGTAAATAATCTTTACAATTCATTTCCGCCATTTTACTTTTTAAATCTTCGACGTGAAATATTAGACTTGGGCTAAGACCTATACAGCAAACTATTAAATGTATTTTGTAATAATAAACTAAATAAACTATCGTACTGAACCTTAAATTATAATATCATTTTATGTCATAAAAATACAAAACTCAAATAATATAAAGTGAATATTATAAAATAACAAGTTCTATCTATAAACTTCTAATTATGATTGGCTTTATGGCCTAATTTTCTTTGTCTTAGAAGAGATGCATTTATGAGTAGATTAGTTTTTCAGTTTGCTCCCTTGTGCACAAAATAGCACTTTCCGAGCTTGAGAAGTGAAATAAAAATTGGTCTGCTTGTTATCATGAAAGACATCCAGAATTTTCATTTTACTGTTTTCACAATTACTCTGAATTCGACCCTACTACGCGCTCAATCAGAGTTTATGACTCGAGGTTACACCTTTTGTGTAAAAATGGATCTTCTTTATTTGTTTTATTATTTGATCAAGTATAATTATACTATAACTGTGGCGTATTGTATGATTATGATAGTCAAATAAATTTATGTACGCATCATAATTATGAAAAATAAATAATCACACAAAATAGTTTTTTTTTCTCAGAACTAATCTAAAATCTAATGAAAAATATCTTATGTTGAACTAACAGCCTCCGTAGTCTAGTGGTCAGAGTCATGGGCTTACGATCGAGAGGTCCTGGGTTCGATTTCCAGGAGGACACAAAATTGATATTTGTCAAATTATCTCTTTGTGAGGTTTCCCCCAGTTTGTTTAGGGTAGCTTAGCATTGCAGGCTGAATCACCTGATTGTCCGAAAAGTAAAAGAATTCCGTACTTCGGAGGGCACGTAAAACCGTCGGTCGCGGTCGCTGTCTTTGATAGTTGGTCGTTACTCAAACCACGTCAGAGCCCTAATAGCTGTGCTACTAGGCGGTTTGAAAACTCTGATACCAAGGTTCTTCGGGTCGTTGTTCGAGAATCCACTCGCTATGTAAAAGAAGACAGGCATGTTTAAAGTCATAAGCAGTAGTTCCATCATAATGCATACACTGTCAGTCCCCTACCCAGAATTAGGACAATCAGGCCGTATCTTTGTCGACCATGGTACAAATTCTTCTTCTGTCGAGTGGGTATCGAGTCTATGGACCCGATGAACCCTGTTGTCAGAGTTTTTAAACCGCCTAGTAGCACAACTATCAAGCGACTGGTACAACGTACAACCTTGAAATTTCTCCGCAAGTGTTTGCACGTTGCTTTCCTTCACCGTAAGAGCGTCGAATAAAATAAAATAATTTAATAATAAATAGAGGTAGTATAAACCTTAACAAGCTAAGTTTTGTCCCAGTCTGTATTATACTGAAACTTTATTAATAAGACGACCTACAAGCATCCCCTGTAAGTGGTCGGAGGTCTATACAGAAGATGTTAATTAATTTCTTGGCGTTTCTTTTTGTGAGATTTTTTCTCCGTTTTGCTCTATTGGAAGTTAAATGGTTTCATTTTTAAAGGAACTTAACCTCCGATATCACGTTATCTGACACAAGCCAATCAAAGCTTAGATAGGTACTAAAAAACTATAGAATGTAAAAAGAAATAGCAACACTTTATTTCTTGCAATTTTCAGGTCAAGTAAATTATTTCTTCAACTGAAAATTTTAATTTTAATCTTAATTTAGAATTTGAAATCGAAGTCTTTTAATTTACTAAAAATAATTTAAAAAAAATCAGACAAATTAGTCCATAGATGTTAGTAACAATTTTAACTTAATATTACGTTAGTCTCACAATCAATCAATCATATTCAATCAAATATTTAAAAACTGTAAATTAAAAAGATAAAAACTGCAAATTTAATATTACCATTTAAAATGACTGTCTATATTTTAGTTTGCATCCAATATCTAAATTAAAAAGTTTCAGAAATTATCGCATAATAAAAAATAATCTAGACCAATCGTTTAACAAAACTCAGCCCCTAGGCAGAAAATATTACAGACCGAGATAAGGCGGATGAAATCCTGTTCCTTTGGCCTCAGGGCCTCTAGAAGACATTAGTAACCACTAGTCCGACTTGGAGACATTGGAAAATAGGTCCTCTGGTATATAGATTTAAGAAATATATCATAAAATTCTTATGACCATAATTATAAATGTAGTGCTCTAGGTCTGTTTAATTTAGTAGATTTTTAAACATAGTTGTAAAAAAAAAAAACATTCACAATACAATAAAAGTATATTTTATGATTAAGTACATGCATATAATCATGCCTTTATCCCTAATGGGGTAGGCAGAGCGTAAACGACCTAAACAAAGGTCTTTCCGCCACGTCTGACAAAGTTTTGAGGTTTTTATTTAAGATGTATTTGTACGTACATTGCTGTAGTGAGAGGTTGTCAGCCCATCGCCTAAATTACAATATACTGAAACCCTGAGATCCCTTAGCTGGTGTTTACAGCATTTTTGGGAGGAAATGCAGCTGGCACATTCTATGTTTTTCTCTCACTCCCAGTCCAGCATGGATTATTTAGTATTTGATCTTATATAGCGCTCCTCTCCTCATGCTAGAACTTTTCTTAAATAAAGCAAGTAAAAAGGAACCTTCGAAAATTATTTGACTTTTAAATTATGTGCAGAAACGATACTAAAAGCTATTTAGTTTTTTAGTACTTTAAATAGGACTCTAGAATTTTTTATGTAAGTTCTAATTCACACTAAAATAAATACACGTTTGAAGCAAATTGAGTCTTTGCACATGGTATTGACAAGGAAAAAGAAACGTTTTAGGTATTTTCATTCCAACAACTTATTGAAAGTAAAAATATTTTGCGTAGTAAGGAAAGTTAAGCTCAATGAATCACATTATATAATATAACAAAAACCGATTAAAAATTTACATGTCAACCTTCTAAATTAGGCAAGAAACATTAGGAGTTTCGTAAGATTATATTAGATATTGTGTAAACTACTTTGATTTATCTGTTTGTTTTATTGTATGTGTCTTTTTAAATTTGCGAAATGTTTTGTAGAAATATGAATAAAACGCGTTATCTGTCTATCTATCTAAGATTTAAATTATAACCATAAGTATTCATTCCAATTTGAACATGCACACAGTAAATATGCAACGCGCCCGCTAAAAATACGAGGTATCTTCTAAAATTGTAATATACTTTTCCACCCGCAAGCATGGATCCAATATTTTCCTATGTTTTCTCCTGAGTCCGTCCGTCAGTTATTCAGTACGTTTAATAACGGACGCGGGGCAAGAACGGCTCCTATTTGGACGCAATCTTTTCGCTTCCGTCGAGACTCCATCGACGCAATTAGGCGCCGGAAGATCGCTAATGACGTATACAGAGTGAACTCTTAAACACCTTGTACCAGGAATCCGTAATATGTCTATTATAGATGCCATGTGATTAGTCTGCCATCAGCAGCGAAATACAGAATTGATAAAAAAAACCTGAATGAAATGGGTTTTATATACCTACACACATATTTTTAGGATTATTGAAATTATAGTGAAATAAATGGAATACCCAAGCTTACCACGATTACAATAACACAAAACGCTGAAACATAATATTTGCTTATGTAAATCTGCACATTAATCAAAAACTTCAATTGGGACCTTTCGCTTCAAAACACGAGGAACTCCGCCAAGTTTATTCAAACCAAACACGGTTCGTGTGAAATCTCATTTAGGGAAATCCGGTGAAAAGTTGCCGGTGGGTTGGCAACACTGAACAAGAAGTAGCAGGGTAACTTGGGGTAAGATGGGATGCATCACCTTTCTCGTACGTAATAAACCCGAGCCCTCAGCACTTCTTTTATTTCAATTTCACCCCCGTCGCTCGCAAACTTTGAGTATTATTACTTTCTTAGTAAAATAAAAACGAAAATATTCATCTCAGACTGATCTTTTTGTTTAAAGAGCAGCCGAGCATAACGCTGACAAAGGCACTGTCGGATTGATAGACGCTAGAGCGAAAACATTTTTTGATGGTTATTTGTTGGTAAAATTGAGTTCTCGGTAGTTTAAATTCAAATTGGCGTGCTAAGGTACTTTATAAATCACTCGGAAATTTTACGTAGTTATCCAATTCGTATAGAGCTAAACAGAAAACCTAATGAAATCCGACACGGAAGATAAGAAAAACGTGTGCCCGATACAATTGTCAAGATAAATATTACGACGAGAGTGCGATTCTTCGTCACGCGATCTCTAATGGCGTAATAAAGTTACGAGAAAGAAAAGTTTGTAGCACCGCAGTAGCGGGCCGCTCTTTTGCGTATTAACGTCGCCAACTTAACGTGATCCTCAGGCTTTGGTTTTATCTCTTGGCGTTTTCAAGACAGTGGCCTATCCTGCTGGGGGTCTTCTCTCAGTGGTCGTGTTGTGAAATCTGTTTGTACTAAAGTCGTCACGTGCACCCGCTGATGAGCCGTAGACGTGATATCACTCACTTGTACGTGATCCTCACTTTATTTGAGATCTTGCGCCTAAAGTTTAATGCTACGACATACCTATAAAAACACAATAGCCTTTTTCATGATTATTTAGTACTTCATTTTTAAATTAGAAATACATAATTAAGAAAATAAGAAACGTTGGGAAATTAATTCTGATGCTATAACGTGGCAATTTTATAATGAAGTCGGGAAATGCCCGGCTCTTTTTCTGGCGTGATAAATTAATTTGCCTTTTTAATTTGAACACGGAAAAGTGAATTTTCTTAAGATACCTTATTATACCAGGTATGTAGGTAATCTTCTTAAGGTTAACTGGAAAAGGTAAAGATCAGTTTTACGGGTAGGCTTAATTTCAGAGAAAGTATTATTAAAAAAGTATGTGGCGTTAGTAAACGACAAGCAAAACGTTCCGCCACGTCTGACAAAGTTTTGAGGGTTATTTAAGATAGATTTGTAGGTAAATTGCTGTAGTGACAGGTTATCAGCCCATCGCCTAAATCCTCGGATCCCTTAGCTGTTTTTTTTTAAATTATTTATTATGCTATTTGAATTTGAGATAAACATAATACGATAAGGGACTATTACCTCAAGATAATTAAGGAAACTCATGGTTATATTTACGCGTCTGATTTCACAAACCACAAGGGAACGACCATAGTAACTCTACCATGTTATTTCCAAGTTAATATAGTTATTTATAGAGTTTATTTATTAAGTACCGTACTGAGATAGGTTCGTTGAGTGATGACAGCAGGTATTGAATAAATTTAATAAGGTCTTAATATTTTCTATAAATTTTATGTGACCCAGCACATGTCAGAATAGCCTCACCCATATCGTCCATAAATGTCGTAAAATTCCGGCTAAAGAAAAAGTAAAACCGTTCTTAGTAATTATAGGCTTGTATTTATGAAGCTATTTCAAGTTTGAGTGCGATTTTGAGTTCGTATCAAAAATGACACTTTAGTACAAATCCATACTTAATATTGCTCTCAATTTTGAGATCACTTTATAAATACGAGGCTTAATATCTCGTACTACGCTCGGCTTGCTAATTCTACCGCCAAAGGTCGGGATGATGACTATATGTACAGCGTTGTCATTTATTTTTAGTATAGCCAGAAAAAAAAATGGTATACACTAAACAAAAAAACGTTTATATACTAACGTTTTAAAAAGTAAAAGAGCAATAACAAGAGTAATTAACATATTCGTGTTAAAGCCCACGTATTTACACGGACGGCTTCATAAATCGTCGCGACGCCTCGCGATAAGACCGCGCTGCACGTTTTTATTTTCAGGAAGTGGATAGCGGTTTTTGTACAAAAATAACAGTATTTTGGTAAAAATAATGCAGTAACCTGTGTAAAAAATCACGACGTACAACAATTCCATCAGACCTACTTCTGAAACTTTTTTCTATACCTAAAGGAAGTAAAGTACCCACCAAGTAATCAAAATTTCCACTCCAAACTATTTAAACTATTGTCAAGTTCCAAGCAAAACATGTTGTCGGGAAATTGGAATAATTTATCACATTTTGTTTTTGATCTACATTCCTAGAGAGCCCGATGGTGTAGGGGATAGGGCCACTGCCTCCTAGGCGGGAGGTCGTGGTTCGAATCCCACCACGTGCCAATGTGTTTTTCGGTTTTCGAATTTCATATGTACGTTTATTCGGCGCTTTTTCAGTGCTTCGGAAGGCACGTTAAACCGTTGGACCCGGTTAATATCATCTTAATACCGTAGATATTAGTCGTTAAACCAAGTCAGAGGCCAGTGCTAAGCATTGGCGGCTTGAAAACTCTGACCTAATCTAATCTAGGATTGGGTCTGGTTTCCCTTCTAGGTTGCGGGGGTCAGATGGCAGTCGCTCTGTGTAAATACCAGTACCCTCGTTCAATCACCTAGATTAGGTAGCCGACCCCGAGAAATACGAGATAAGGCTAGGGAGATGATGATTCCTAGAAAAAATATGCTATATATATAATTTTATAAGCGATTCACGTCCTATGAGATATTCTGTAAATTAACGTCTATCTTTGGCATCAAACATAACCAGTAAAAAAATCGCATGTGATTTAAAAGAAGATACATTGCCGTAATGAGAAAAGTATTGCGAGTACTATTTGGCGTCATTATGTATCTTAAGTATCTTTTTGATACGGGTGTATTATTTTACCCAAGTTCTTTGAAACAAAAAATATACGACAATAGCGATCTACATCCAAATGTAACCACTCTGGCAATCAAGAGAACAAAAAAGATATTTCACGAAGGATCAAAAGCCCTTTGTAGGGCCCGTAGACAGACATAGCAGACATGTCTATGTTTAAGACCCTTCAGATCAATCGGGACCCTATTTGTACAGTTAATTGTACTTTCGCAAAAAGTAAAGGAGATTAAAAATACTTTTGTTCAATAGAATAGGTCAGTAAATGAGAAGTCAAGATTGAATCCCGAGAGGTTATGTTTTACTAGTTTAATAATACATACATACAGACATATAATCACGCCTTTATCCCGAATGGGGTAGGCTTTTCGCTACGTCTGACAAAGTTTTGAGGGTTATTTAAGATAGATTTGTAGGTATGTTGGTAGTTTAATAATCCATGCTTCCATACTAATATTATAAATGCGAAAGTAACTCGTCTGTTTGTTTGTTGCTCTTTCACGCCTAAACAGTTGAACGGATTTTGATGAAATTTGGTATGGTGATAGATGGTAAGTTTAAAAGAGTTTTTGTATTCAGAATGTTCAAATTTGTGTTTCGTTGAAAGCGTTCTGAATAGAAACCAGCTTGTATACAGAATGTAATTTCGGTGAGCTAGGTGAAAAGGAATAACTAAGTAAATAAGACCTGTTAGCTGCGAGAGTTCCCAAAACAACTTTAAGCGTCCTTGTTCATAGAATGTATTGCTTCTCTGGCTCAGTGAGATAGGCCTTAAGCTCGCCACCCCGTGGTCGTGAGTTTGATTTCTACAATAGATACACAAAGTTGATAATTATTATCACTTTGAATTTGTTCTTAGCGTGAGCGATGTTCATTTCGGTTGCTGTCTCTAAAATTGGCCGCTACACGAATCGTGTCAGAGACTGCTCTTGCTCTACCTACCCCACAAAAGCATTATTAAATGTATGTGTGCAAATGGTTCTTTGTATTAAATTGCAAAGTATTGAACACAAAGCTATGGCTCCATAATTCAGTAAATAATAGCCGAGCAAGTAAAACAAAAGACAAAGTTTTTTGGTTTGTTTCTACGATAGGAGTTCGTACACTATACCCTTTTCGCAATAACGTCCGAAACACCGAAATAAGCTCCATCAATAATAGAGAACACATGTAAAGTTGGGGGTTTTGCAAAAAAGCGGCTTCGGCGCAACCCGGCGGCGACCACATTAATAATTTATCAGCCACATGACGTCTGTTTACTAATAACGCGGGATTCGCCTGGAAATATTAATAAAAGCGGCAGTGTAGAGCGCAGCGGGCAGCGGGCAGCTCTGCCGCCGTGACAAACGACCCGCCCCAACTTTCATTGAAATTAAAACGGAATTGCTGCTGCAATTTTTTAGTTTTGCTTAGGTCTGCCTTATGGTAGGCTGGCACTGTAAAAAATATACTCAGTTAACACCTGTGCTGATAGTCATGTATTAATTCTACATATTTAAAAAGGAACTAAAGGAAGCACATATAAAAGTTCCCATTAGAATTGTACAGCATTTGCAGCACCAAATGTTCGTCCACCACAATTGACAGGCGGACTGGTGAGATGCCTATTGTCAAGAAATTATAAGGCGGTTAAAAAACTCTGCTACCAGGATTCATCGTGTCGATCGTCTCGATACCCACACAACAGAAGAAGAAGCAATGTACAGTGTTGTGGGCAACGGGCAAAGCGTCGCCATGACAAACGACCTACCCCAACTTTCATTTAGTTGCCATTGGAATTAAACAGCATATGCAGCACCATATGCCGAACGGCACCGTAACTGGGTTGTTTCAGTATTTACCTTGTTGGTAATAAATATACTTCCATGCTGGACTGGGAGAGATAGAAAAACATAGAATGTTCCAGCTGCCCTTCCTCCCGGGCATGCTGTTGAAGTCAGCAAAAGGGACTCGAGGGTTACAGTGTATTGTAATGTAGGCGATGGGCTGACAACCTGTCACTATAGCAATACATATTACAATCTAAAATTGCCCTCAATTTTCGTCAGACGTGGCGAAAGCGCCTTTTACGAGGCGTTAAGCGCTCTGCCTACCCCGTAAGGGATAAAGGCGTGATTTATGTATGTACGTATGTATGTAATAAATATTAAATACTAGCTTTTACCCGTGACTTCGTCTGCGAAGTTTTTTGTTTTCTCCTTCGTCCACCCGTGATTATCTGCAGCGTTTTGTGAGTCTAGTCCGAAAACGAGACGATGGTGGTAAAAGTAGGGACAAAACCCCTTCTACCGTCATCATTCCTCACGTACCTACCACAGGACCCTATCCTACCTGTCACACGCGTTCTAAACAGTCATCATGTCTGTCCAGTCATATCCATTCCTCCCAATGCACGTGTATAAAAGTTTCACTGATTATTAATACACAACACACTATGAATTTAATTGCTGCCAACATTTCAACAACATATGATGTGTGATAATAATGATAATCATAGCACTCGTAATTCTGGCTCCGTTAAAAACACAAACTAAATTCTGTTCCCTGCCTACCCCCTAAGTACCGTGGCGTGATTATTTATATCTTTAGTTTGTGCCTTGGTAACACTGAGTTGAATTAATAAAGTCCTAGCGAAATCGGTTAATAACACTAAGTAAATAACAATTAATTAACTGTTGGGTACAAACAAACAAACAGACGGACAGAGTTACTTTCGCATTTAAAATATTAGTATGGATAGTATGGATGCGCTAGTTTTTTTTCGGAGAGAAAAATTAAGTTTCTCGATAAGCTTGTTTCATTGTCGACTATGTTTAGGCCGATTACAAATTTACATACATACTAATGGGGTAGGTAGAGCGTAAACGACCTAAACAAAGGTCGTTTCGCCACCTCTGACAAAGCTTTGAGGGTTATTTAAGATAGATTTGAAGGTATATGGCGTAGTGACAGGTTGTCAGCCCATCGCCTAAATTACAATATACTGAAACCCTCGGAATTACAAATTTAATAGATGGTATAAGGTCCTCTTCACTACGTAGTATAAAACAAAGTCGCTTTCTCTGTCCCTATATCCCTATGTATGCATAAATCTTTAAAACTACGCAACGGATTTATATGCGGTTTCTTTTAATGGATAAAGTGATTAAAGAGGTTTATATGCATAATATAGTAGAGAAACATTGATAATTTCCGTGCGGAGCCGGGGCGGGTCGCTAGTATTTCATTAAAGTAAACTGCCTCCGTGGTCTAGTCGTCAGAGCCATGGGCTTACGATCCAGAGGTCCTGGGTTCGATTACCAGGGGGGAACACAAAGTTGCTATTTGTCAATTTATCACTTTGTGAGATTTTCCCCAGTTCAGTTAGGACATTGCAGGCTGAATCACCTGATTGTCTGAGAAAAAAAATATTCCGTGCTTCAGAGGGCACGTTAAGCCGTCGTTATCACTGTCTTTATTATAATTATTATCGTTCGGCCATTATAATAAGTTACAATTTCAAATTAAGATTCTGTAGCTAGTCTACAGCCGCCGGGGTTAGTTTATTGAGCTCCTCCAAGCCCCCGGGAAACCGTGTGCGCGGGAACTCCTCCTCAATGTGTGCGATGGTCTGCAATGCCGCTCCGCAATCGCACTCTGGCGATTCTTTTAGGCCCCACTTGTGCAGGTGATAATTGCATCGGGCTACTCTAGTCCGGATACGGTTTAGTGTAGTCCAGTTACTGTCTTTGATACTGGTCACACAAAACCATGTCAGAGGCCTTAAAGCTACGCTATTAGGCGGTTTGAAAATTCTGACACCAGGGTCCAACGGGTCAATCGACTCGATACCCACACGACAGAAGAAGATTAAAATAAGTCGATAAATTATAGCAAAATCGGGTGTATTTAATTTTCTAGTCGTTATATTACCTACGTATCTGTAAGTTCCACGCTGGACTGGGAGTGAAAGATAAACATAGAATGCGCCAGCTGCATTTCCTCCTGTGCATGCTGTAAAAACCAGCTAAAGGATCCGAGGGTTTCTAAATATTGCAATTTAGGCGATAGGCTGACAACCTGTCACTACAGAAATATACCTACAAATCTATCTTTAAAAAAACCCTCAAAATTTTGTCAGACGTGGCGGATCGACCTTTGCTTAGGTCTTTTACGCTTTGCTTACCGCATTACGGATAAAGGCGTGTTTATATGTATGTATGCGTATGTAAGTTAAAATAAATCTCCGGAAGGTTACGGCCATATAGTGAATTGCCGTCCATCTTGGTGAAGGAGCTCTAACTAACGATCTTGGCATTTCGGTCACGAATATCTGAAACTACTATAATTTTCTACTTCGGGCAGGTTCGAAAAAGATACGTCTACTTTACTTTAAAAGCCGTATATAACTCTAATTGTAAACTTTTGCAGTTCCGTCTAGTATAGAAAGTTTATTGTGGAGGTTTGTGGTAGGTCTCAGCTGTTCTAAAATCTGTTTTAGTTCATCTAAAAGATTTTATTGACTGATTAGAAATATGATACTTTAAGCAGAACTCCTGTAACTATTAATATTACTCAACATCTCCCTAGCCTTATCCCGTATCTCATGGGGTCGGCTAACTATATAGGGGATTGTTTTTACACAGAATGACTGCCCTCTGACCTCCGCAGCAACCCAAAAGGGAAACCAGACCCAATCTTAGATTAAGTCAGAGTTTTCAAGCTGCTAATACTTAGCACTGGCCTCTGACATGGCTTAACTACTAATATCTACGGTATTAAACAATATTAACCGGGACCAACGCATTAACGTGTCTTCCGAAGCACGGAGAAAGCGCTGAATAATTCGAAAACCGAAAAACACATTGGATTCGAACTACGACCTCCTCACTCAGGAGGCAGCGGCCCTATCCACTACACCATCGGGCTCTGTCACCAACTTTTAATATTACTATGACCTATAAAATATTGTATTCCATACTTACCTTAATAAAATTTCTTCCCAGAAAAAGCAATTACCAGTATACAGGTTATAAATAGTACTTAATACCAACCAAAAGATTTCTATTCGAGGAATGTTTGACATCAATTACTAGGGCTCGAATTTATGTACCGATCTCAAGATTATAGATTTAACAGGTTGATTTGTACTGAAATTACATTTCAGATACGAACTCAAACTCGATTTCAGTCTCAAGAGCTGATTATTAATACGGGCCTTAGTATACAATTAACTCGTAGGTTATAATCTATACATATAATAAATCTCTAGAAGGATCGTGTCTGTACATTGAATATGTTTACAAAAAAATATTGCAGCAGGTATTATTAACGATATAAAGATCAAAACGTTTATTTTTAGAATTTTCGTCTGTCTGTCTGTCTGTAAGTATGTTACCACATCACACCAAAACTACTGAACTGATTTCGATTGAACTTTTTTAATTTAACAGTGCTTTACCCGGGTCGCAACTTACGATACCTAAAATCACGTTACCTGACTTAGTGTAGGCAGGAAAATGAAATTTGGCTGTTTCTTAACCGATTTTGTGGAACTTTTTTTATTCGTCTGAGTGATATTTAAATTAAAAGTTACGATACAAATAATCACGCCTCCTGACTTAGGATGCAGGTAGAAAATTAAATTTCGGTCGTATTAAAACGATTTTGATGGAAATTTTTTTGTTTGACTGAGCATTACTTAAACTGAAAATTACGATACAAATAATCATGCCACCTGACTTAGTTGGTAGGTAGTTTTTGTATAGCTTCCGCGCGCGAGCTAGCAGATCCCGCTCCTACTCGCGGAGAAGCGTTTTCAGTATGTTCGACAATGCGTGTTTTCCATACAAACCGGGCATATGAAGTCGCGGACACAGCTAGTCCTTATTATATAGATATTCATACGCATATAAATAATCTCTTTTTTATCTTCATCATTAAAAAAACTAAGTGTCATGTGAAGGGTCGACATCAAATGTAAATGTAATATTTTTCTCGTATTTTTAATTTCACATCGCATTTATTTAATAAGTTTGCGTAGTAGCCTGTACTATAACAAACTATCCTATTTAAAATTTCAAGCAAAAGAAGATTCATTATAAAGGCTTTTCTTGCAATCTATTTTTGTGTGTTTTTGTGTTAACAAAGCCATGTTTTTACTGAGTCTGAGATACACCTACAACATAAAAAAAAATATATCTTAATTTTCATCCAATTATTTTTTTAAAGTACCATCATGTTTGGCCCATTATTGGAAGAACCATTCATTAAAAAATCTCTAACAACATTGTTATATAACAAGCCCACTTAATTTCGTTACCTCATTTTTGCTCTCCATAGAAATCGGATCCAACAAAGGCCTATTCTTCCAAGTAATAATATCCGAATTTAAAAGGTTCTCTCTCAGTTTTTGCTTGATATTGTATGGTACTGATTTATCATTCGCGTGATGGTCGACACAGAAAGGCTGTCTCCACAAGGAGATATATGGCCTCTTTGAAGCGCAAAAGGATGGCGATGGGTAATTTCATTGAATTTATGAACGTATCTGGAATTGCGCGCCCGAGAATTTCAGATGTAAAATCATGATGAACAACCTTTTAAACAATGAATGGCGAAAAAGTTAAATGAAGCTGGATGTTTTCATGTTTTGCATTAGACCCGAAATATTTCTGAAGTGGTATCTATTAATAATTAGTATTTATATCCTTTCATACTGGCCTGGGAGCGAGAGAAAAACATAGAATGTGCCAGCTGCATTTCCTCCCGGGCATGCTGTAAAAAACAGCTAAGGGATCCGAGGGTTTCAATATATTGTAATTAAGGTGATGGGCTGACAACCTGTCAGTACAGCAATATATCTACAAATCTATCTTAAAATAACCCTCAAGACGTTGTTAGACGTGGCGGAACGCCCTTTGTTTAGGTCGTTTACGCTCTGCCTACCCCATTAGGGATATAGGCGTGATTATATGTATGTACAAAATGACATGGCAACGATTTAGCTACGACTATTTCGTAGCAAAATTCTACGACATCATATTTCGTAGCAATTTCTACGACATAGCTACGAGTATACATAGCTAAAGCAAGCTAAAGCAACTAAACTACCGGCACTCGAATCTTTAAAAAAAAGTTACTGGCCTGTGCCACGCAGTTTCGCCGAAACGGTAATACAAAAGCAATATCTCGTTGGTGCGGCGCCCTGAACAAAGCGGGATATTTTGTAAACATTTTACTGCAGCCCCGTCTGTGACGATATTGTGGATGCTGCCGTTGCAAAATGGCAGCTTTTACTGCCTTCTGTGAGACCGTTCAGCGTTACTGCCACTCGCGCCGTGGATGCCTTTATATCTGCGACTAAAATTCTCTTATAGAAAACTAGTAGAAAATCGGACGTGTGACTCGAATTTGGAGTTGGTTATCTCGTGCAATGACCAGTAAAGCAAGTATATAATATGGAGCATTTAACAGGGGGAGCTTTTCCTGTCCCGGTAAACTTTAATATAAAATATCTTGTAAATACCTCAAACAAAAAAAACGTGATCGTGTATAAGACAAAGAGTTAAATTGGATACAAGAAATTTGACTAACGTGCTTTAAGAACAAAAAAATAAATCCTAGAAGATGTCCATAGTTTTAAAAAATAGATAAAGTAGTAAATAAATATGCAAACACACATATAATCAGGTCTTTATCCCCCTAATAGGGTAGGCGAAGCGCAGGCGACCTAAACAAAGGTCGTCTGACAAAGTTTTGAGGGTTACTTTAGCTAGATTTGTAGGTATGTTGCTGTAGGGACAGGTTGTCAGCCCTTCGCATGAATTACAATATATTGATACCCTTCGATCCCTTAGCTGGATTTACAGCATGCCCGGAAGGAAATGCAGCTGGCACATTCTATGTTTTTCTCTCCCTCCCAGTCCAGCATGGAAGTAATTAATTTATTCAAGTATTTTATAATTGGCTCTACAATCCATCAAACAATTACGTAGAAAAGATTGCACTAACTAAATACCGGATAACACAATAGCTTTTAATACCAGTCCATTAAAGCCATAACTCCTGTCTAAAGTAGACTATAGTACTTATCCCCACACCATACCCTCGTAGCTGGAAACTTGCCTGGTTAGGACGTCGGACAAAGTCAAAGTTTAGACATTAATTTGACCCTGAAAGTCGTAGAATATTTAACTTGTTAAAATACACCCAAGTCCTGTATTTATGTTATAATTTCATACACAGTGTAACAGTCGCAAGGTCGGGAAAACAGGAGCAAACTTTTAATTAGGCTAGTTGTACATGCTTTATAGAACTTGGAGTAACGTTTCAATTTATACATACATACGTATATCGACTGCCTGTCTGCTCAAGAATAATAATAATAATAATAATAATAAGCCCTTCACAAATCTAACACCACGTCCGGCACGATCATCTGTTGCTACGTGGGGGGCGGACATTGGCAGCTTCAAGCTTATAATAACTCACCAATGACCAACGGTGCGCTAGTATCCCAAAAGCGATATGCGACTCAGAAATAGAGTAATTCCTCAGGCGGGTCCTCGGGAGAGGGAATCCCGCCCCGGCCTTCTAGGTTCGGGCTGCCCCATCGTATCTGGGGGGGGCAACATATCGCCTAATACTGCCCAGTCCAGTACTGTTGCAGAAACCGTAACACACACCACACAATCGACCTCACACACACAAACTACGCAATCAACCTCACACCCGTCACCTACATCTTCAAACTCATCAATAAGCCTGTTTCACACTCCTGCTTCGTCACCACACTCATTCGAACTTCAGCAAACACCATCATCAAGTTCGACCACATCACCTATGTCAGAGTATGTTGCCCAGGAAGCTCATGCTACTTCTCCTGTGCCCATCTCTGGCATCACTAACCCTACGCATACATTACATAATAACTCACCTAATCGCGTAGATCAATACACACAACTACAAACACACCCCATCACTAACACACCAGCAAGAAGTGTTTTGCAGGTCATGATGCCTGCAACCACCCTCGCTGGCAAAAGTAGGCAACGAATGAAATGGTCTAATCAAATTAATGAGGAACTTCTTCGTTGCTACTACGTCGTCACACTTTGCGAAAGGGATCTCACAGCATGGAGACCTTTGCTTCATCAACGATTTATAGAATCCTTCCCAGAATTAAACCATATAACGGAACAACGACTAGCAGATCAAATTAGAGTCATCCATAAAAATAACAGAATATCTGCAACCGAACGTGATCGAATAAAGCAATCAGTAGCTTTGACAAATCCATTACATAACGTAACAAACCAGAACGACAACAATGATACAGGACAACATTTTATCTCAGACACATTTACAAATAATAACAACACTCAACCACAGACAAACATCCATACATATATCAGCACACAGCTATTATCTACAACTATACAACAAAGGAATACAGCAACATATACAACTCAACCACTACAAAGTAACGAACATACCCAAACACAATATGCCGAAGTAGAAAACACATCAGTAGACCCAATAACCTTCATGAAAATAGAAAATACTTTCAAAGAAATGATAATTAAGTTTAACGGTACTGACCCAACCCTCAGACCGACTATTCCCAAGATCCAGACCACGCGCAATATGATCAAGACCGTCAATACAGTAAACGAAATAATAGAACAGCACATGCAAAGTAAACAAACATTCAATCTGCAAGAAATTCATGAGATAATTTACTGCGCAGCAAGTACCGTCACAACAATTCATGACAAACCACCAAAACAGTATAACACATCACATAACACTGGAGGTGATATGAAAACACAATGGGAAAGGAGGATAGAAAATAGGATCACATTACTTCGAAAGGAAATAGGACAACTAACTCAGTACCTAAACGGAAATTTAACACAGAAAAAGCAACAAAAAATAAACCCTAACAATAGTTCTAGAGACGAAATTCTTAACAAACTAGATAACAACAAACAAAAACTACAAGCACACTCTAAACGACTGCGCCGATTAAAGACAAGCAACCAAAGGCGAAAAGATAACAACCTATTTAGCACAAATCAGAAATTATTTTATCAGAATCTTAACACAGAACATATCAAAGTTACACAACCCCCAAATATAGACAACGTCAAAAAATACTGGGAAGATCTTTGGTCAAAACCAGTTCAACACAACACACACGCATCTTGGGCCGAAATTGAAGAACGTGAGACTGAAAATATCACAACAATGCCAGAAATAATAATACACAAAGATGATGTAACACACGCCATAAAGAAAACCCTAAATTGGAAAGCACCTGGACCTGACAAAATACAAAATTACTGGATCAAATACTTTACAACAACACATGAACATATAGCAAACGCACTTAACGACCTCATTCAAAACCCACAAAACATGCCTACCTTCTTGACACAAGGAGTAACATACTTAAAACCTAAAGACATTAATAACACAACCGACCCGTCCAAATACAGACCAATAACATGCCTCCCTACTATCTACAAACTACTAACATCCATAATCTCACACAAACTTACTTCACACATCACACAAAACAAAATCATTTCTGAAGAACAAAAAGGCTGCAACAAGGGCTCTATGGGCTGTAAAGAACAACTAGTTATCGACACAGAAATACATAACCAGGTAAAACAAAAACATAGAAACTTAGTTTACTCATTCATAGATTACCAGAAAGCATACGATAGTGTTCCTCATTCATGGCTCCTACACATACTTAAAATTTACAAAACAGACAATAAAATAATTCAATTCTTACAATATGCAATGACTTCATGGACCACTAAACTAAACTTACGGACTAACAATAGTACTTTAACTACACCACCTATCAAAATCACTCGAGGCATTTTCCAGGGTGACTCCCTAAGTCCCCTCTGGTTCTGCTTAGCTCTCAACCCTCTCTCCAGAATTCTCAATAAATCCGGTTATGGTTACACAATTGACAGGGAAAATGACATAAAAATCACACATCTACTCTACATGGATGATATTAAGCTTTACGCCGCAAATAAACAACAACTAGATCACCTACTAAAACTAACAGAAAAATTCAGTACGGATATCAAAATGACATTTGGGACAGATAAATGTAAAATCAACTGCATTAACAAAGGCCAACATAAAGAGACAGAGTCATTCCAATTAGAACTACAGGGAGGAACTATCAACAGCATGGAACCCAAAGAATCATATAAATACCTAGGTTACCAACAAACTATATCCATCAACCACACTGACATAAAAAATACACTGAAAACTAAATTCAAACAGAGACTTAACAAAATACTCAGTACCCAACTATCTGCTAGAAACAAAACAAAAGCCATAAACACCTTTGCTATACCGATACTGACATACTCATTTGGAGTAGTAAAGTGGTCTAACACTGAGCTAGAAGCTCTTAATACTGCAACTAGAACAGCAAGTAACAAACATAAAATACATCACATTCATTCAGCTGTACAAAGATTTACTCTCAAACGACAACTAGGTGGTCGTGGAGTTATAGATATCAAAAACCTGCATTACAAACAAATTGACAACCTTCGAACATACTTCCTTACAAAAGCCAACAACAGCACACTACATAACGCCATAGTAAACCTACCCAACTCAGGAACACCCCTACAACTTAATAATAGCCAATATAATCCAAAACAACAAATTCTAACTGATGAACAAAAACTACTGAACTGGAAAGGTAAAGCACTGCATGGTAAATACCCACACCAATTAGACCAAGATCATATAGACCGCACTGCATCGTGTACCTGGCTCACAAAAGGCAATATATTTGGCGAGACAGAAGGCTTCCTCGTTGCTATCCAAGACCAAGTCATAAAAACCCGAAATTACTCCAAATACATCCTGAAAGAAGCCATAGAAACAGATAAATGCAGATTATGCCACCAAACTACAGAAACAATAGATCACATCACAGGAGGATGCAACTTACTGGCAACCAAAGAATACACTCATCGTCATGACAATGTAGCAAAACACATACATCAACTACTAGCACACAAATATAAACTCCTAGACACACACACACCATACTACAAATATAAACCAAAAAATGTTCTTGATAATAGTACTGCAAAACTCTACTGGGACCGAGACATTATAACCGACCGCACCATACTCAGCAATAGACCAGACATCACGCTTACACTAAAATCCACAAAAACGACATACCTAATAGACGTTGCAGTCCCGAACACACATAACCTGAAACAAAAACACACAGAAAAAATACAGAAATACATCCCATTAGCAGACGAAATCAAACAAATGTGGCACCAAGATGCCGTCAAGATCATACCGATCCTCATCTCCTCCACTGGTGTAGTACCAAAAAGCCTCTTCAAATCACTTAAACTATTAGATCTTCACAAAAACACGTACATATCCTTACAAAAATCAATAGTTATTGATACCTGTTCTATTGTCCGACGCTTTTTAAACCCAACAAGTCTCACATTCCAAAATAATCAAGAAACCGACACAAACATCACAACCCAAAGCTCTTCTATTCATACCTCAACACAAAATAGAATACGTTCATCGCAAAACACACAGATACACACACATAATTTGCAAGTCCACACACTCCACACACAAACACACTAGAATCAGGATACTTGGTGTAAGCCCGTACCTGCTTTCTGAAACCCGACCATAAAGGTCGAGACAAAAATCGTTTTGAATATAATAATAATAATAATATAATCACGACTTTATCCGGAAAGGGGTAGGTAGAGCGTAAACGACCTAAACAAAGATTTTGACAGTTTTGAGGGTTATTAGATTATAGATTTGTAGGTATATTGCTATGGTGACAGATTAACAGCCTATCGCCTAAATTGCAATATACAGAAACCCTCGGATCACTTGTTTTTACAGCATGCCCAGGAGGAAATGCAGCTGGCACTCTCTTTGTTTTTCTTTTGCTCCCAGTCCAGCATGGAGTAACATTTCTAGCCTACACAAAATGTAATAAGCAAAATAAATATTATGAATAATTGTTAAAATCTCTTTAAGTATTTTCAACAATAGCATTTTACTTCCATGCTGACCTGGGAGCGAGAGAAAAACATAGAATGTGCCAGCTGCATTTCCTCCCGGGCATGCTGTATAAACCAGCTAAGGGAATCTAGGGTATCAGTTTATTGCAATTTAGGCGATGGGCTGACAACCTGTCACTATAACAATATACCTATAAATCTATCTTAAATAACCCTCAAAACTTGCCTACCCCATTAGGGATAAAGGCGTGATTATATGTATGTATGTATTTTATCTGGTAGATAGGTTTGTCTTGTCTGGCATTATTTTTTTTTCATTCGAACCCTCCGTATATAAATAAAAAATATTTTCTTCAGTTGAATAGATTCGTTTACTCTCTGCCTTTCCCATTAGGGATAAAAGGTAAACTAAAGGTAAGTACATTTTTATAACTTATATCTACTCACCAAACTTAAAAGTTTGATGGCGAGATACGCCTGAATGTAATTTCTTAGACCTACCTTAAATTAACAGTATGTATTATATTATAGGTCTAAGAAATTACATTCAGGCGTATCTCGCCATCAAACTTTTAAGTTTGGTGAGTAGATATAAGTTATAAAAATGTACTTACCTTTAGTTTACCTTTTATCCCTAATGGGAAAGGCAGAGAGTAAACGACCTAAACAAAGGTCGTTCCGCCACGTCTGACAAATTTTTGAGGGTTATTTAAGATAGATTTGTTAAGGTATATTGCTGTAGTGACAGGTTGTCAGTCTATCAATTAAATTGCAATATACTAAAACCCTCAAATCCCTTATCTGGTTTTTACAGCATGCACGGGAGGAAATGCAGCTGGCACATTCTATATTTTACTCTCGGTACCAGTCCAGCATGGAAGTAGTTGGTCTTATAAAAATTTCTTGATGGTATGAAAGGATAGGTAAACTATTTGTTTACTCATCAAGAAGTCAAGTACCGACAACATCAAAGTGTAGCCGAATTGTGACACCCGATACCGACCCCCAAACTACTCAAGTGTTCCACAGTTCAAGTACACACAAACAACACTAGTTTAAACTAATGGAAGAGCGATGAGCGTAAGTTCCACTGACATTAGTTTGCGGGTCGTAGTCGTCTTGTGGTCTTATCAGGAATGTAGCGAACTTGCGATACTGTCAGCCGCAGCAACCAGCCGACTGGCCTGCCAGCGTTCCAGTAGCAAGTACCAAGTACCAACAAAGTGTCAAGTAACCACTTCAACTCGGCCGCGGCAAGACGGGGCGAGTGCGAGCATAACTTTGCAAGTGATAGGAACTCCTTGGTAGGAATTCTTGGGCTTCTACACGGCGTGATGTTACATTAGTTTGAAGGTTCACCTTGCTTATTTGCGAAATAACACCTAACTAAGTAACACTCAGGTTTAGTTTAGTACAACTTAGACAATGCTAGCTTGCTGGCAACCCATCAATGCACAGTTCTATTCCATCTATTCTATTACCCTCCAAGTAACACGTGGCCAAACAATATTTCTTTGAAGAATAATATTGCAAATATGTAATTTAAACCTGTAAATTTACACAAAATTGGAAGGTAGTATCAGAAAGATTTTAAATGCAAGAACTGAAAGATAAAAATCACTGAAAAAAAAACATTATAAAGTAAAAGGTTGAAGGGAATCTATTCAACTAAAGAAAATATTTTTTATTTCAATACGGAGGGTTCGAATGAAAAAATAAAAATGACAGAAAAGACAAACCTATCTACCAGATAAAATGCTATTGTTGAAAATACTTAAAGATATTTTAACAATTATTCATAATATTTATTTTGCTTATTACATTTTGTGTAGGCTTGAAGCGTTACTTCCATGCTGGACTGGGAGCGAAAGAAAAACAAAGAGAGTGCCAGCTGCATTTCCTCCTGGGCATGCTGTAAAAACAAGTGATCCAAGGGTTTGTGTATATTGCAATTTAGGCGATAGGCTGTCAACCTGTCACTATAGCAATATACCTACAAATCTATAATCTAATAACCATCAAAACTGTCAAAACCTTTATTTAGGTCGTTTACGCTCTACCTACCCCTTTCCGGATAAAGGCGTGATTATATGTATGTATGTATTAGAACGTTACTCCAAGTTCTATAAAGCATGTACAACTAGCCTAATTAAAAGTTTGCTCCTGTTTTCCCGACCTTGCGACTGTTACACTGTGTATGAAATTATAACATAAATACAGGACTTGGGTGTATTTTAACAAGTTAAATATTCTACGACATTCAGGGTCAAATTAATGTCTAAACTTTGACTTTGTCCGACGTCCTAACCAGGCAAGTTTCCAGCTACGAGGGTATGGTGTGGGGATAAGTACTATAGTCTACTTTAGACAGGAGTTATGGCTTTAATGGACTGGTATTAAAAGCTATTGTGTTATCCGGTATTTAGTTAGTGCAATCTTTTCTACGTAATTGTTTGATGGATTGTAGAGCCAATTATAAAATACTTGAATAAATTAATTACTTCCATGCTGGACTGGGAGGGAGACAAAAACATAGAATGTGCCAGCTGGATTTTCTTCCGGGTATGCTGTAAATTTCAGCTAAGGGATCCAAGGGTATCAATATATTGTAATTTAGGCGAAGGGCTGACAACCTGTCACTACAGCAATATACCTACAAATCTATCTTAAGATAACCTTTGTTTAGGTCGTCTACGCTCTGCCTTCCCCATTAGGGATATAGACCTGATTATATATGTGTATGTATATTTATTTATTAGTTTAGTTGTTTTATAAAACTATGGACATTTTCTAGGAGTTATTTCTTTGATTCTTAAAACTCTTGCACGGTAGTCAAATTTATTGTATCAATTTAGCTTTAAGTCATAAACATGATCACGTAATTTTTTGTTTCTAATATTTACAAGATATTTCATATTAAAGTTAACCGAGACAGGAAAAACTCCCCGCTCATGTTAAATACTTCACATTCTATACTTGCTTTACTGGTCATTGCACGAGATAACCAACTCCGAATTCGAGTCACACGTCCGATTTTCTACTAGTTTTCTATAAGAGAATTTTAGTCGCAGATATAAAGGCATCCACGGCGCGAGTGGCAGTAACGCTGAACGGTCTCACAGAAGGCAGTAAAAGCTGCCATTTTGCAACGGCAGCATCCACAATATCGTCACAGACGGGGCTGCAGTAAAATGTTTACAAAATATCCCGCTTTGTTCAGGGCGCCGCACCAACGAGATATTGCTTTTGTATTACCGTTTCGGCGAAACTGCGTGGCACAGGCCAGTAACTTTTTTTTAAAGATTTCGTGTGCTGGTAGTTTAGTTGCTTTAGCTATGGATACTCGTAGCTATGTCGTAGAATATTGCTACGAAATAGTATGTCGTAGAATTTTGCTACGAACTATACTGGTGAAAGTTTTGAGGGTTATTTAAGATAGTTTTTTAGGTACATTGCTGTCCTGACAGGCTGTCAGCCCATCACCTAAATTACAATATACTGAAACCCTCCGATCCCTTAGCTGGTTTTTACAGCATGCCCAGGAGGAAATGCAGCTGCCACATTCTTTGTTTTTCTGTCGCTCCCAGGCCAGCATGGAAGGAAATAAATACTAATTATTAATAAATACTCTAATGCAAAGAAACTGAATTACTGCCGTAGGAAGATCACATTTCATAATCAACCCAATTTTAAATTAAATGAGAAATTGAATGTATTTCTTAGACATGTAAGAAGTTTTAATAAATTGTAAATGAATAATTCCATTTCTCATTTAATTTAAAATTGGGTTGATTATGAAATGCGATTTTCCTATACGAGATAGTTTATGAGGTTTGTTTGCTTCTGTCAAACTGCTTGGCACCATATTTCGGTTGAACCAAACATGGTCGCAAATCAGGCGGCACCTAGTGGAACATGCCATCAATTTACTTTAATTGGTCTATTATTAAAAATCCAAATAGTTATTGTAGGTATTTTTAGATGGGAAAAATACCAAATGTTTCTATACACACAAATGAAAACTAGCAATTATCGAATTAAGTGTGTTTAAAGAAATGCTTAACTCATAAAATCGAATTTTAAATTATATGTTTGTATTCACAATATTTGACGATATTTTGATTATTGGTTACAACAAATAGTTGATTAGCTTGTATTAAAATGAGGTAAGCATATAAAATAATGTATCTAATAATATTTCCTCTGAAACTGAGACTCTATCTCAGGGATAATAAAGATCTTGTAGTAAATACGAAAATAATCCCATTTTCTAATATACTTTGTGATTTTCCTACGGCAGTAATTCAGTTTCTTCGTTAGTAACAAAAACTTGTTACTATGCTATCACTCCGTATGATACCTAGATAAAGACTCAGGCACAAAAATTGCCTAAATCTTTTTTTCTTTTTTCTCTCGAGTTGTACAAACTGTGCATGTTTAAACTGGCTGGTTGTGACGTCACAGGCCCTGGGCATGGACGACGGAAACCGGGTCGACATTGTTTACGGAGCGCGCAAAGTTGAGACATCTGCGCAATAAATTAACAAATTTCAGGCTTCGCTCTACATGAAAGGATTTTTGTCATGCGCCTCTATGCGAGCTGGATACAAGCGCAAACAATATTTCACATACGTACGTACATACGTATACCTACACCTATAGCCAAGATATATAATGGATGAAAGGCAGTGATTTAGTTAGTACACACATACATACAATCACGCCTCTATCCCAATGGGGTAGGCAGAACGACCCAAACAAAGGTCGTTCCGCCACGTCTGACAAAGCTTTGAGGGTTATTTGAGATAGATTTGTAGGTATATTGATGTAGTTACAGGTTGTCAACCCATCGCCTATATTGCAATATACTGTAACCCTTGGATCCCTTAGCTGGTTTTTGCAGCATGCTCGATTTAGTTAAGTATTTGCGCAAAATAGAATTGCACTCTCCTTTTCTTATCAAACTCATATTCCAAAGGGACATCTCATAGTACGACTGATAGTACCTGAGAAATATTAGGTACAGGACCGATTATTGACATGCGCTGCCCATTTAACAACATGGTTCAACTATCTTACTTGTCGGATAGTCACGTGAACGGTCTATGATATCCTGGCCAAACTAGAAACAACAGCTCAACATTGTCCCCCTTCTCTATCGGGAATCGAAATTATTACCAGCGTGTCAAGAGCAATATATGCTTAGAATATTAAACCACAGAGGATATTCAACTTTCACAAATTATTTTTCTCCCTTTGGCTCGGAAAAAGCTACATTATTTAAAAAAAATACTACATTCACTCTTTTCTGTCCTCAAATTCGCAAACGCCAGCAATATCTCCTCAAAGTCTTTAAAGTATATACTTGTATGGTTAGGTGTTTTTGTGTTCACAGTTTTATTTTTTATAGGCAAAATGCGAAATTTAAAAAAAAATATATATGCGCCTGTCAAAGCCGCCATGCAAATTTAAAATGTCAAAATATTATGGAGGAATCGCAAGTTTGATGTTTATTTTTAAGTGTATTGTTGTTGGTTCCTAGCGAGCCCGATGGTGTAGTGGATAGGGCCGCTGCCTCCTGAGCGGGGGTCGTGGTTCGAATCCCACGTACCAATGTGTTTTTCGGTTTTCGAATTTCATATGTACGTTTATTCGGTACTTTTTCCGTGCTTCGGAAGGCACGTTAAGCCGTTGGTTCCGGTTAATATCGTTTAATACCGTAGATATTAGTCGTTAAGCCATATCAGAGGCCAGTGCTAAGCATTGGCGGCTTGAAAACTCTGACCTAATTCCAGGATTGGGTCTGGTTTTCCTTCTGGGTTGCGGAGGTCAGATGAGAGTCGCTCTGTGTAAAAACATGTACACTCGTTCAATCCCCTAGATTAGGAAGCCGACCCCGTGAGATACGGGATAAGGCTAGGGAGATGATGTTGTTGGTTCCTCGCAAAATGAGAGAAAAGTACTATACAAGTCTCAGCCGAAAACACAATTACTGTGCCTCGGCCTTCCAAATTTACTCGACCATATATTTCTTTTTTTCGGCTTCTAATGTAATGTACGATTAATTTTGTGATAGATTTAGCCAAGGTTTGCACTTGAATAGTTAGCCGTTATTTCTAAGAACTCTTTGGACATCCCCTTACTCTATTCAGCTCTGATCTCATTACTCAACTGCTGAGATTGAGGTCAGTAATAAAAGGATTTCCTAGGACGAGCTAAACTATTCAAACTCATTACACTTTTCCATCTAGAGGCGATATCTTACACTTTTCTCTTTTTAAAGGATTGTGAAACTGCTTTTTTGCCCTAGCGTTCTGAGACATAGGCTCTTGACCCTGAGGTCCCGGGTTCGATTCCCGGCAGGGACAATGGCTTTGTGTTGTTGTTTTTAATTTGGTTAGGACATCGCAGGCTGTTCGCCTGACTGTGACAAAAAAGTAAGATGATCCTGCTGTCGGATGGGCATGTAAATAGTCGGTCCTGCGTCTGATTTCTCACTGGTCGTGTCAGTCAATCTGTCCCATCAGAATAAGAGATTGAAAGAATAGAGAGTGCACCTGTGTGTTGCTCAAACAATTCGGCACAAAAAAATAAACTGCGCAGTTGACCGATCTCTGGGAGATAGGCCGCCATCACCAAAAATCGGCGGGAGGACTATTAATGGATTGTTATAGAGGTACACAGTTACCTCTTCGACTTATTTTCCACAACATAATTCCAAAACTCTGGAATAAGTAATCCTTGTTGAACGATGCATACATAGGAACGTGAGAAAATAGCAAACTCAGCAAGAGTTTATTTGCTGTAAGTAGCTTCATTACCTGCTGGATATACCTACTCATTATTAATTTATTACAGCTGAAAAGTTGTGCGTCAAACTTAGGAGTGATACTTGATTTTTTGCTGGATCTTGCAAATTCTCTAAGCTGTTGTTATAATTATTGCTGTCTTGAGTGAATGAATTTAACAGGCCTTTTTCTTTTTTCGCAGGCGGTGTGGAAGTGCCAGAGTTCGGGGAGCCAATCACGAATCTGACGGTGCCGATAGGCCGCGACGCCACCTTCAAGTGCATTGTCGTCAGCCTTGGCAATTACAGGGTTAGTACAATACTATACAAAACTCTTTATATATATATATATATATATATATATATATATATATATATATATATATATATATATATATATATATACTTTATTGCATAAACACAAAAGAAATGTAATTTACAAATATAGTGTGCAAAGGCGAACTTATCTCTATGAAGAGATCTCTTCCAGCCAACCCAATGGAAGTAAGAGAAAGTGAATAATTTTGAGGGGACAAGAAAATGCAACATTAACAGAGACTAATGAAAATAAAATAAAAATAGCACAAAGAAACACATACTACAGAAATAAAAAGGAACAAACGTGACAGTAAAATATAGGCGGCCTTATTGCTAAAGCAGAAATATCTACCAGGCAACCTTTGGGTATAGAAATAGTTCAAGCAGAAAGCGGGATAGTGCATATTACTACATATAATACTTAGATAATATATACTAATATTTTCTATGCGACATAAATAGTACTGGCCAGTTCGATATTCCAAATAAAATCAACTCAAATTCAAATAGAATTTGTTTGAAAATTCGATTTCGATTGGATTAATTATCCGATTCCGAGAGTTTAAAATAAGGCTGTCACCTTTTTTTTCTTGCAATTTGACTGTTCTTTTTTCAAATTACTTTACAGTATAGGTTTCAAAACCTATGCTCTATAGTATTACTTATATCCCGTAGGTTGGGGTTGTATGAACCACTTAACTAGAATGAGACATGTAAAAGGATTTATTTTACCCAAAAAATAATCAATAAACTGTTATGTAGTCTATTTTGGTCGTATAATAAAGTCGCTACAGCCATATACCTACAAATCTATCTTAAAATAACCTTCAAAACGTTGTCAGACGTGGCGGAACGAACTTTGTTTAGGTTGTTTTCGCACTGCCTACCCCATTAGGGATAAAAGCATGATTATATGTATGTATGTATGTAATAAGGTCGCTTGATGGCCCACTTGCGACGTAAGTGAAGTCAAAATGTCAGAACAGAAATGAAACGGGTTCCAAGCCTCGTATTTATGAAGCGATCTCAAGATTGAGAGCAGCATTATGTATAGATTTGACAGGCCGTTTTCTATTGAAATTACATTTCTGATACGAACTCAAACTCGCTATCAGTCTCAAGAGCTGATTATTAATACGAGCTCTAATATTCTGCTGATGTTCTTCACTCACCTGTAATATTACTTTGTGTCAGGTCGGCTGGGTAAAAGCAGATACGAAGGCGATCCAAGCAATCCACGAACACGTGATCACTCACAACCCTCGGGTGTCAGTCTCCCATGCTGACCACTCCACCTGGTACCTCCACATCAAGAGCGTCCAAGAAGAAGACCGGGGACAGTACATGTGCCAGATCAACACAGACCCTATGAAGAGTCAGGTTCGTAGATGATCCAATCTTCAGTTCAATCAAATAGTCTTCGACCCTTCCTTGTTACCTTTCTGCATACAACAATATCTTTCGTTAGCTCTGATTTTGAAGTAACAGAAAACGAAGAAATTACTTTCGTAGATATCTCTTTTTAGTATTCTTAGCTTTGCTGTTGATCTACGTTTAAATAATTTAGCCAAGATTTTTTTTTAATAACTGAGTATATTTATAATCAAAATATGTACTGATTCTCTAAATTTCAGATTCTAACTGTCCTTCACAGTTAGGAACTACCTAAGCACATAGAATAGTGGGGACAGGCAGGTGAGAGACAGTGATGTATGTGGCAGGATAACTGGGCTCGACTCTTGATTCCACCGGCTATAACTAAAATTAAATTCTATCTGTCACATTCAAAATAATTAAAATTGAAAAAGGACAAGTGATTTATTCTCTATGACTTTACACTTTGTCCGCTATATTTTAACGCTCGTTTCTCCATTATTTCTGTCAAAGTTCCACCATATCATATATGACGGCGAATAAAAATAACAGATAACGCTTAAAACCACCGACTATAAATCAAAAAACCAGAGAATAACAACAAAAACTTATTATTACTTATTATTATTAAACTTATTACTGACAACCAAAACAATTATTATGACGGAGTTTGTATCCCATACACAGACAAAGCTAAGAATCTGGGAGTTATATTTGACTGCAATTTGTCTTGGTCAGCACAGGTTAGCGAGGTGAGCAGGCGCATGCACTATTCTTTTCATTCTCTTAAACGGCTCCAGACCTTCCTACCATTCTAAACTAAAATCATGCTTGCTCAAGCCCTTCTCCTTCCTACTCTTGATTATGCCGATGTGTGTTACTTGGATGTGACAGAGGAGCTGCTTAATAAACTTGAGCGCCTACAAAATCTTGCCATCCGGTTTATTTTCGGACTTCGCAAATATGACCGTATTTCTGAATTTCGTGCTCGGTTAAAATGGCTCCCAATCCGCCTTCGTCGTGATGTGCACATCCTGGCTGTCCTCTATAAAATCCTTCATGATCCGTCCACTCCTAAGTATCTCCGTTCCCGTTTCAATTTCCTACCCTCTGACCCCCGGCCTAGGCGCGCATGTATCACTAAAGTACTTGAGTGTCCTAGTGCTAATACCAAATTCTTTTCCAATTCCTTTTCTGTTCGAGCTACACAACTTTGGAACAAGCTTCCGAAGACGGTTCAAGACTGTCCATCAATATCATTTTTCAAAAAAAGAGTGAAAGAGCACTTCCTGTATTTATTACGTAGATATTTGTATTTATTATATGTATGTATTATTATTTATTATAGATGTTTATTTAAGTAATATATATGTATGTTTATGTAGGTTCTAGGTTATATGTAGGTATATATAAAAGTCTACAGCGTGTCCCCGTATATATTGTTATCTCATATTCAGTTTTACAGGTTGGCTGGAAGAGATCTTTATAGAGATAAGCTCACCTTTGTGAACTAAATTTGAATTTGTTTATTTGTTGTATTTTTTTGTACGGAATAAAGAATATATATGAGAATAAACCTCGTATCCTTTTCCAATGTTTTTAGTCTGAGTGACAAATAGATTTTAATTTTAGTTTTAGCCGGCAAATCTAGAATCGAGCCCACTTTCTCGCACCGCCTCTGACCTCTGACGTAGCCTCTGGCAGGTCAATTCTCAGTCCATCGTGATTGCCCGTCATTCTCAAAATGGCAGGTGATTCTTGCGAACATCCAAATAGCAATCCTGTTGATTGGAAGAGATTATTTGACACGCTAATCGGTGAAAACCCTTTGGTATACAGATAAGGTGAGAGTGTGCTGTGCACTGTAACATTTCACAGATATTATGTTTTTTTCTCAATTTATTTAGTAAAATTTTCTTTTGGTTTCCGTTACTTCCAGATATAAAATTATAATCAGACTTTTTTGAGTAGGCGTACATAACATTATGATCACATATTGAATCTATTTGAAAGTAACTTATGCCAGACAATAACAATGATAGTAAAAACCGATATTCCATCAACTGAAACGTTTGGCGTTATTTTATTACGTACTGTTATTCAATATAATATTTCAACATTGTATTGTGAAGGTAAAAGCCAATTTTTGATACAGATCGCGTTTATATTGAATTGGCAAGTATTATTTGGATACTTAGTTATTTTAATTCGTTTAGGGAGTCATCACCTCCCTAGCCTTATCCCGTATCTCACGGGGTCGGCTACCTAATCTAGGGGATTGAACGAGGGTACTGGTTTTTACACAGAGCGACTGCCATCTGACCTCCGCAACCCAGAAGGGAAACCAGACCCAATCCTAGATTAGGTTAGAGTTTTCAAGCCGCCAATGCTTAGCACTGGCCTGATATGGCTTAACGACTAATATCTACGGTATTAAACGATATTAAACGGGACCAACGGCTTAGCGTTCCTTCCGAAGCACGGAAAAAGCACCGAATAAACGTACATATGAAATTCAAAAACCGAAAAACACATTAGTACGTGGTGGGATTCGAACCACGACCTCCCAACTCAGGAGGCAGCGGCCCTATCTACTACACCATCGGGCTCTCGTTCTCGTTCGTTTAGGGAATATTAAGTATTAGTAAAAAACAAAATCTAACGTGTAAATTTGTGCATAATTTTTAGGATCGTATTTATAATGCAATTTCAAGGTCCAGAGCAATATTAAGGCTCGTTGTTATAAAAACATGACAGGCTATAATGTACTTCTTCTTCTTCTGCCGAGTGGGTTCCCTTATAATGTACTGAAATTACATTTCTGATACGAGCTTAAACAAGCTGCCAGTCTCAAGTGCTGTTTATCAATGCGAGCCTTACTATGATTGTCCTGTATAAATTAATAAACACAACGTAAATAATACAGAGATAAAAATGCAAATTGTAGTTAATGCTTCGGTGAATCTATAAATCGGTTAAATCTATGAGAGATGCCAAGCAAATTACTTATTGAGTATTCATCGCCTCATCCGATACATACACAAAACTGAAAAGGCTTCAATTAGTTTGGTAATTTCATTATGGACCCAGAATACAGTATAAGAAAGAACCCGTAAAACATCTTAATACAACAAATTTTAAAGACATCGACAAAATGGTAACGAAACTGCACAAAACAAACGACTACTCAAATAGTCTTAATAAATATAAAATTTACGCGAGAATTTTTAATTTGCATCGGACATGCAAAATCTATTCCTATGTCCTAAAACTCTTATACCTATAAGATGGTAGAATTGACATCATCGCTATGGCGGCTTTCTACTTGGTAAGTTGAGCCTGCTGTGTTGAGTAAGCTGTGCCTGGAAGCACATGAATTCCTGCTCATTTTCCTTTACTGTGCCCTGAAGCTACCCGAAATATAATCTCATTCGACAGCTAGTCGTAGTCTGAAACTCTTCAAAGGACAGCTTTTGAGAAATGAAATCGATTAAATAATGAAAGTTAGACCGAGCATTATTTTTCCTTGTTATTGTTAAGAAAGTTGACTCTTTCGGATTTCAATTTCAATTTCGGAAATCTGCTGCTGAAATATTATTTGAGACAACAAGTCTTATTGAATATACTGTTTCTGCAGATCATAAGACATCTACCGTATATTATTATAAAATCTCATATTTCTGAGTTTCTCTTAAATCGAATTCCTATTCTCCCAGCTGATTTCTTTTTTAATTTCAGATGGGCTTCCTAGAGGTGGTCATACCACCAGACTTCGTGCCTGAAGAGACTTCAGGTGACACTATGGTGCCAGAAGGTGGAACGGCGAGGGTCTCATGCAAGGCCCGGGGCATTCCTCCTCCAAGAGTAATGTGGAAGAGAGAAGATGGGCAAGAAATAGTGGTGAGGGATCACACGGGAGCAAAGACTAAAGGTACTGTAAAATTCACCTAGCAATGACTGCGTTAAGAATTTTAGATAAAAGAAGATACAAACTTTCCCCCAATACGCCATAATGCAATTCAATGCAATGCATGAGATGATTGCTGGAAACAATAATACTCGTATCAACTGCAACAATTCACTGCTATCAAATAAAATTGTCCTAAGTAGTTGGGTATGTTTGCCATTAAGCAAACAAATTGACGACTTGGCCAGCATGATTCATAGGGAAGGGAATGCTAGTGCTCATTCTCTCGATCTACCTCTCATTTGACGTTTATGATACCCACGGGAACAGGTGAAGTTATTCTAACCTAACATCACAAGAGAAAAGTAAGTGTACATAAAACATACTGTCGTCGCTTTAACCCAGCATTTCCTTTTTGAGAAACTTGCTCTGTTTCATGCTTGCTGCGGTGATTCCCCAAAGAGTGTTAGATTTTACTGAGACAGTTGCGAACTCAGTGCTGAACCGAGTTCAGTGCCAATTTGCGGTCTCATTGCCACTGCTCAACTCCCGTATAGCTCTAATTGTAGTGATTGGGGAGATAAGATTACGTACTTAACAGTACTAATACTGTCGTTGAGGTTTGCATAATCCCCTGGCCGGGATATTTTGATACTTAGCTACTGGAACTAAACTAAACTAACCGGAGATCGAGAGGCACCAAACCAAATAAAAACTGTCATATTTTCCAGTAACTGGTTTCTTCTAGTGGTGGCACTTTTCTCATTTTACTGCCAGTGAAGAACTACTTAAAGTAACTTTTGCTTGCCGTCCCGAGGGTGTCTCGTTCCTCTTACCACTTAATGGGCTGTTGCATTTAGAAGAAGTGAATACTTTTATGAGTGTTGAGTTTATTACGTCAATGAAAAACACATTTATGGTACGCGTCATCATCATCATTTATCTGGTGTCAAAAATTCAAGCTTTTTGAAATTATAGAATATACTTTATTGTACACTAAACAAAATACACAGAAACAACAAACAAGGTATATTAGTGTACATATAGGCCGCTTTAGTGCTAAGTGGCAATCTCTTCCAGGCAACCTAAGTTCGCTTGAAGCGGTTTGGCCGCCTTTGCGCTTACTGTTATTTTTAAGCTATTCCAAACTGTACGATTTATGCGCAATGAACAGTTTATCTATCTATCTAAGTGCATTAAATTATGTATACGTCAAAAGCACAACTAAAGTTGTAGTAGCAAAAATATTGGCCAAAAACATTTAGCTCTTTAGCTTTTTCAAGCTATAAGGCTATAAAGGCCTCAAAAAATGCTCAAAAGAGTCTTAAGAGCTTCCTGTTCTATTCTAAAAAATGCTTTTGAATATCTTTTGCCGCTTTAATAAAACACCTACTATAAATAGGCACTTTCTAAAATAGTCCTCCCATCGATTTTCGGTGATGGCGGCCAATCCCCAAGTGATCGGCCAACTGGGCAGGACTAGTGTTTAGTGCCCAAGTGTTTGAGCTACACACAGTTGCACTCTAAATTCCTTCAGTCTCTTTTTCTGATGGGACAGATTGACTGACACGACCAGAGGGAAATCTGGCGCAGGACCGACTATTTACATGTCCGACAGCATGTTACTTTTCGGACAATCAGGTGATCAGCCTGCAATATACTAACCAAACTAGAAACAACATCACAAAGTCATTGTCCTCCGCCGGGAATCGAACTCGGGACCGTCGAGAGCCCATAATTCAGACCGGTAGACCACAGAGGCAGTTAAACAGTTTCTATAATTATAGGTGGTATAAGTATTCCTCGACAGTTTGAAGGAGTACTTCCACGAACCTAATCAATCCGCTTTAATCTACCAACAGTCGCTTAAACAATGTAGTGTTATTCTAAAACCATTGTTACATACCTAAAACAAGCCAAATAGTACCGATAAAATCAACAAGCGACACGCCACGCGACGCGACGCGACTCCGAATAGTGATTCCAACTTGTTTCTTTACACAGCTTTTGTTTGTGAAACAGAGAGGAAATTAACATGCTAAGTTCGTGTGTTTACCGGAATACAGTCAACACAAGTAAAATTGAAAGGAAAATATTTATGAAAACAATATTGCGTTCGCTGATCCATACAAAACAAACGAATATCAATTACATCATAAAAAGTGGCCATATATTTTTAATGGTGTATCGATGCTAGTAAATACATTCATTTTCGCATATTTCAGCTGTCAGGATAATTAAAACATGTATTATCTTTTCGTCATGGCGCAATAATTGAACCGAAATTTTCTTTTAAAACTTTCCAGCGGCAGGAAAAAAAAAATACATTTCATTTGTCTTGGTTTATTTGAATGGCGAAAGGACGGCATTGTTTTTCTGAATATGTATAATAATACGAGTGTCTGTGTGACCGCATTCGAGCCGCACAATGAGCCGAGCGGCGACTATTCCGGGATGAGTTTCGCGTCCAGTATTGTTTAAAGTTTGTCGTAATTAGTAGAGTTGTTGAATAGACCTAGAGGTCGCATTGTACGCCGCAATTGCTTGGGAATAAGTTCCATGGAAAAATCTTTGGTCGCCATAATTTTGAACCATCAACTGCTTATCAAGTCTCATGCTACAAGATAATAGTAGTATTTCCAAGTCGATATTAGAAAAAAGGTCATCAGAATTTCATGTCTTTTAATCGAAGATACTGTTTCTAAAAAAAGTTTTAGTTATTAGATATAACAACAATGGTAGTTTTAAGTCCGTATTTGTAATCAGCACTTGAGACTGACAGCGAGTCTGAGTTCGTATCAGAAATGTCATTTCAGTACATTATGAACTGTCAAATCCATACTTAATACTGCTCTCAAACTTGAGATCGCTTTATACGGGCCTTATCAACTAATTTTCCGAATCCTATAATTTATTTTTAAAATGTGTTTTTTAATAAAAAGACAAACTTTGTTTACTTTTATTCTAAAACCGAATTGGAAATACTTATAGTTCTTAATTTTTAAATAAGATGTTTAAAATGAAACTTTATTGTTTTATTTATCAAGATAGTCCTTTTCTACAGATTGACGATTCGAATGATTGATTGAATATTGTAGTCCTGTCTTCTTGTACATTTTCATAATACTAAGCTTGAAATATCCTTATGAAAACTGCCACTTCGTAAAGCTGTAGCTTCGTACAGCTTCGTATTGTGTAGCGCAGCTTATTTAGAAACATCCAATTAAAAAAAGGTCAACATTAATTTTGAGGATTCCTCTCACGCGTTATACAGTTTAATCTAATGAAGGTACATTGTGTTTTTAAATTGTACTATATGCTGTGTTTTAACCTTGACTTATATTCACTGAACTGTAAAAATAAGGTCAATGAATAGAAGTTTGTGTAAAAAAGGTTTATTTCACGTTTTGATTAATTATCCCCACAGGTAACTTTAGCAGTTTGATCGATTAGATTTTGTTGTGTAACTTTTTACTGTAGCCAACAATAAATTAAATTTGCTTATTGGTTGAAGCAAAAACAACAATGTGTAGGAATTTGCATAGGTAGTGACTTCTGATTCATACATCGGAAGGGGTAAGAAGAAGATAGCGTGAGATATCGTTGTCACTTCTTCATCTTCTTCTTATGTCTGCCGTTTTCCTGGCCAACTGGCTTGGGTCTGCTTTCCGGTTTCATATACCAACTCTATTTTGCCCAGTCTTCAGCATTCGCTGGTGTAAGATCGATCTTCTCCATGTCCGCTTTACGACATCCAGTCAGCGCTTCTTCATTGTGATTGAGATAGTAATTCATTTGTATAATTAAGAAACAAACCCACCTCGAAAACTCGGTTATTATTCAGTTTTTTTTATTTCTTCCATGCCGGTCTGGGAGTGGGAGAAAAACTTAGAATGTGCTATCTGCATTTCCACCAAGACATGCTGTAAAACCAGCTAAGGGATCCGAGGGTTTAAGGTGATGGGCTGACAACCTGTCACTTCAGCAATGTAACAAAAACTAACTAACTACAAATCTATCTTAGGTAACTCTCAAAGTTTTGTCAGATGGAGCGACCTTTGCTTAGCTCGTTTACGCTCTGCCTGCACCATTAGGAATAAAGGCGTGATTATATGTTTGTAGAGTTAGACACAAACCCACCTCAAAACACGATTATTATTTAGTATATTGATTGGTTCTGAATTTAAATGTGATGTTCGTTCACAGTGCTAACATATCAAGGAGAGGTGCTGAAGCTGACTAAAATCTCCCGATCAGAGATGGGCACCTACCTCTGCATAGCTGGCAACGGGGTCCCTCCCACTGTCAGCAAGAGGATCCACATCAGTGTACATTGTAAGTATTTTTTTTTTACATTTTATTTTCGAATTGTGAAAAACGTATACCGGGTAATTTTAAACTTTCGCGGATATTTTCACTATAACCATTCGAGTGAGTGACGATACCAGCAGTGTCAATAGTGTACCGGAAAAACGAAGCAGATTGAGGGTAGACACACATGTCTGTTCCTAAATCCACCCGCAGTTCTCTCCAGTCTACTCGTAACCATGATGTTTGTAGCAACATTGAAATATCGGGAAATCATAAAATAATTTAAAATTGCGGTAAGGAGACCGTAAAATGTCTCATATACTATGAGGTGTAAATGACAGCGTTCTTAAAGCTAAAAACGGTAAAAACTTCACCGGGATTTTTTTTCAGTTTAATGTGTTTTTTACTTACATGGTGATTTTTAACAAACGCTCAAAACTAAAAAGACATTTCACAAATTAATAAAAGTTAAAATAGGAAAAATAAAACCTACGCTGAATTTATCACTTATTTTTGTTCGGTCTTTATTTCGATTGTTATGATAAAAAAAAAGTTATAAATATTGTTATACAGCACATTCACCTTTTGATTGGATTAGATTTGTTTATTACATTTGATCATCTTCAATTACATTCCAATAATACTAAAAATGTCCAAGGATAAAATGATCGTCAAAAAAAATAAATGCGAATTAATATTTTAGTTTTTAAGCTAAAATGACAATTTGTAAACAAAGCTAATAGTACAATGTCAAATAGTATAAAATAGTAGTTTGGCAAAAAAAGGTTTTTATTTATTATTTATTTTCATAAATTTCCCTCGTAAGCAAGACCTAAATCTAAACTAGATGAAGGAAAACTTTGCTATGACTGACTCTTCCGCCACCAAGTAGCCTGCCAAGTGAGCAGAACTTTCTCCACAACGGACAGTCGTTTGACAGTTCCCTAGTTAAGTTATAAACAAGTACTAGCAGCCATCTTGTCCACGTCTAATATGCATTGTTTTATGAGAAATATCGTCAAATTTTATCTATGTTTTTTTTATTTTTTTACATTTCATACATTAAATTTGATGACACTGCAAGTATTTATTGAGGCGCAATAGAAACAATAACACTTATTGGGCTTCCCTGGGCTTAGTCCTTATCTGTCAAAAAATCATATTTGAATGAAAACGTAATCAATCGGTAATCCGGTAGGTCAGTAATAATTATTAAAATAAACTTCAGTATCTATACTTCAAGCTACATATGTTTTTTTTGTAACAGATCAGCAGTGGAACACTTAACGGCTATATAAGATAAGATAAGAAGATGTTTTTTTGCTGATAAGGGCGCCACCTAGCTCAGGGGAACCTCTTAAACGTAATAATCTTATCATAGGAACTATAACTAAAATGTACTATACTACACCTTATGTCCAAAAAAAAATTTAGTCAATAAGAAATAATAAAGATTTTTTGTAGAGATTGGAAAAGAACTGTTGATAATCTCTATAACCTTCTACCCAAAATTTGTAATTAAATTAATCAACTCAATCAATCGAGATTTCATCCCAAATCTGTAATTAAATTGACTGCGGATAATCTTCAGTAGACTTAACTCTTTCGACGCCACTCAGAACACCTTACGTGCCTTAATTCTACATACATCCTAATCCATAGGAAACGTATTAAATATTGTTGAAGGATATGTGTTTGGAAGGCTACGAAAATTAATTAATCAGAAAGTTAAAGTTATTTAACGGAAAATTATTATTACATTGTTATGATTATGAAGGTCTTTAATTATTTTGTTATTCTTGGACTTAAGTGATTTATTATTAATAAGATTGAAAAATACCTTCAAGAAGAAAATTCTTAGTCACGGTCACAGCAGTTTTTGCATGCTGCCGTGTGGGGCTTTTCTATTCTGGTAACAACCTTGAAAGTATTTATATTACTTTTTTTGTTGGTATTGTTGTTGTTGACCACCAAAAGACTAGGAAATATAAATAAAAAGCCGGTATATTAGGAACGAGATTTACTAAAAAAATATAAAATGTGTACTGCTAACTGCCACTATCAGAATAATCAAATTTAAAAAAGTTAACTGAGATTTATAAAAATATTTTTGACTCGTTTTTTGGCACATTTCCTAGGAATGTTAGCGTCCAACTATTTGGGTAATTTTTAAACTTACGGTCCAAAATTCTTAAAATGGGTTAACCAGTTATTTTACGAAAAAAATATTAAATGACGATCGTACATGCTCTAGCTACACCAAAAAAAATAATTACCGAGCTCAGAACCTTTTTTTAGTCTAGATATTAGCGTATAAAAAAATGTGTATCCATGGATGTGACATTACATCCATAGAAGTGATATTATATATCTTGTTACTGACATCATGGACCATAGGTGTGACATTTTTAGATTGATGTGTTTATTTATTTGAAAGTTTCGATAAAATTAAATGAAATTTATAAGACAAAATCAACTTTAATGTGAAGTAATCATTTTTATAATTAAATTTTAAAAGTAATCAGCCTTTCTTAAATCAACAAATTTTCTTAGATAATAAACTAGGCAAAAAGCAACGATAGTAATCAATCGAAAAAACTCTTTATCTTTCTCTTCTTCCTTTCAGTGAATATCTCTTCTTCACCATCCTCATTTAAGCTTTCACCCTTTTTTTCATTAACATTATATTCTTTTCCTTTAACATTCTGTACATTTTCTTGATCAGTATTTTCTTCTCCTTCCTCGCTTATGTCATATATTTCTTCTCCTTGTTCATAATTACCACCGTTTTCGTTACTACTTAATTCTTCCCCCTGGTCTTCTTCCTCTTCACAACTTTCTTCCACTTCTTCACAATTGTCTCTTTCTTCTTCATCATTTTCTTCCTCCTCTACATATTTTCCGTCTTCCTTATTATTGATTTGTTTGTCCTCCTCTTCTTTTTTTTCATAATCGTCGTGTGTTTGTTTGTGGCTAGACAAATTTTCCATTTCATGTCTTGATACTGACTCAGAGCAGCTTTCCAGAAATTCAATCGTATGCATTGGCAGAGATTTTTTTTTACATATTTCGCCAGGAGCGCACATAACACAGGTTAATGTTGATTTTTCCAAGATCTTGTACCGACCAGATGATTTGGTGAATTTTAGTAGTTCCAAGTACAATTTTAATAGTAACAAATTGTTCAGACACGACTGGCATTTTGATATTAAGGTGGCATTCTTCTAGTCGCTGTAGGAGTGTGGAACAGTCTGGTATGTCTTTGCCTTCACTGACAATGCGATCCGCAGTGCGCTTCACAGCTGCGCTTACACCGTCCATTGGGCCCTTTCCGTGGCCCGCTTCACAGAAGTTCCATGTGGCATATTCAATGTTGTATTTTCGTACTAGATGCTGTGTAAAAATATAAAACATCTTTCTGTTTCGATACTGAGAACTTGGACTGTCGCTTAGAATGTGTAAAGTATGTATCATATGCGAAAGTACAATCTCATCAAGAATCGCAAATTAAATGAGCGCAAACTGCAGCTGTATCGTGTCTCAAGCATTCCGAAAAAGTGCAAAAGGATTTGCACTTTATTTCGTTGCTGTCTGAAGATCTGTAATAGTAAACACCCGTATGAAGACTGACTTGATCTTTAGTCCAGTGTGCTGATTGGACCTCTGAAACATATTTGCACCCATAGTTTTCAGAAAAATCAATTTGTATTAATATTTCCCCCACAGTGAGATTTTCTTCGACAAGGATGTGGATTTGGACTGATGTTTTATCTAATATTCACGGTGCAAATATCCCTCCAATCCTTATAGAGTAGTGAGCACCAATTCTTTCTTTTTAGTTTTTTTCTCATCTTTTACAGTTCTTCTTATTTCCTTACCTTAGGCTTTTTTTTAAGCCGTAAACGAGAAGGATTTTCACTATAGTTGGATGAGGTTGGGGTGGATAAATTAGACAAATTTTGTGTTGAGGATGCTGAGGCAGTAATACAAGATGCAGCAACTGCGCTACGTGAGCTATTTGTTTGATGAGGCAAAGATTTGGAAGATGACGATTCAGGCACTGGTTGAATGGCAGAAACATAGCATGATGTTTTATCTACATCTGGAAACAATATAATAGGTGAGCCAGATCGCACAATAGGAGATATAATCACTCTGTCTTCATCTTCAGTCGAAGTGTCTTGCGTGTTCTCTCTTAATCTTTTTAATAATCTTTGATTTTTCTTAATATTTGTTCGACTCCTGGCCTTACTTAATCTCCATTCTCTTCATAGAATGCGCTGGCTATGAGTTTCACTATCTCCTTACGCTTTTTTCTTCATATCTTTCTCTTTCCTGTTTCTTATAATTTTCATCTAAAATAGGATCAGCCTTAATCAAGCTCTTTTTCTTCGTTCACACTCCATTTTTCGCAGCTGGATTTCTTCTGCCGTCCTCGTCATCTTCTTTTTTCCCATCTAAAAAGCAACAAAAAGAAATAAGCTTCCACACACCATTATGATATGAAAACATACATACCTACATGCAAACAGTTCAAGTCAAACAAAACTTATTAAATATGTGCAAAGCATAAGGTTGTGTCCCTAAAATTCCGTGTTATATTTTTATTAACACAAAATAAAAACAGATACGAGCAATACTCTCTAATACTAGGGTCCTAAGAATAAAAACTCTCAGCTCAGACTAGTAAGTTCACATCCGTGGCGGCTAAGTCACTTCCATGGATAATTAAAATCCACGGCGTCAATGGAAGTGACATCCACGGAAGGGACAAAAAACGTTTCAAAAATTAAAAAGTTACTTCAAAATTGGTGTATTAGGCTAGGCATTTTGGCAACAATGATTTCATACAGCGTACTATAACAACCACAAAAAAAAAATGTAAAATTAACAAATTCTTACCTTTGCCGACGATCACAGAAGTGACCTATTATGCTTGATGAAATTTGAGAACGTCCTTCTCAACACAATTTTATTAAAACCTCCAGCGATATTTTCACATTTAACTGTTGAAATGCAAATGGCAGATCATCTATTATCTATTAACAATTTGCGTTTGGATACACGCATTACATTTTACGTTAAAAACTTGGTGTGACATTTGCCCATGGAAGTGTCAAATTTAGTGCTCACATTTTCTAACCACAGTATTTATATCAAAGAAATCACTTTATACAAATAGTAAGATGCTTATTTCATTGATTTATGAGTGCGATAGCAAACGTATTTGTTTATTTTTGTAAGATACATTCATTTATAACTTAAATATATTTTTTTATGTTTGAAATTGGGTTTGTCACATCCACGGAGGGGACGTTTTTGGATACGTTTTTAATTATAGCGATTAGTAACTTACTTGATGAAGAAGTATTTCATGCTTGCCTTATGCGTTTATTATTGAAGGTCTAAGAAAAAAATAGAAAATAAATAAAATCGTATTTTGGGTCTGAATAAAATCATGTCAACACATTTTTTTCATGCAAATGAGAATTACCCATTTACGTGTCAGCGAAAATATATATATAGATAACTTAAATGTAAAATAACAGATCATCTTCAATCCTTTGTTAACTTTATGATTCTGAAAATGACAGCAAGATTTTAGATTTAGCATAAGCAGGTAGTATCCAGAAATTAGGTGATAATTGTTGAATTTGTAACGTTTGTGTGCAGTTCACCCAGTGATCCAGGTGCCCAATCAGCTGGTGGGCGCTCCGCTCGGTACTGACGTCACCCTCGAGTGCTACGTCGAGTCTTCGCCCAAGTCCATCAACTACTGGGTCAAAGATCCTGGTAAGTACTTTCATCTTTTTTTAAAAAAATGGGTTTGCTCTTGACTCCAGTCTTGGTCGGGAGCGACTGAGACGGAGTCGACGATGGAGCGAGCTCACCCAGAAGATACCTGTTCACTCTAACTTTGATGTGTTGGGGGTTGCATGCATTTGAAAACACGGACCCACTCTTTTGCTCATAATGAGTGAGTTTTGGAAGCGCTTAGTACGTATCGGTGGAATATCAACCAGGTTTGGATGGTATCCTGCGGTGCGTCTAGATGGCCGATGGTAGAAGGGAGCTGGCGAGATAAGGTCGGTAGGTGTCCTTACTATCCAGGTTTGTGTGCAGTTCACTCCGTGTTCCAGGTGCCCAATTAAGTAGCAAGGGCACTCCGCTCGGGTCTGACGTCACGCTCGAGTGCTACGTCGAGTCCTCGCCTAAGTCTATCAACTACTGGGTCAAAGATCCTGGTATGTGTTGTTACTATCCACTATCCAGGTGTGCGTGCACTTCACCCAGTGATCCAGGTCTTAGTAAAAACGTTGGATGCCTTTCGCACCTTAAACTGGAAAAACAATATTAATTTATAATATTCCTAAAATAATGACACCTTTATGGTTATCCTATTTGTAATATAGAAAAGTCCATTGACCTTATTTCAGAACTTTAGAAATGCTATTTGCTAAGCACTTGGTATAATAACACCGACCGTGCACTCTTGTTTACCTTAAACTCTAATACTCTTGGCAGCTTTATCTTTTATCTCGTAATATTTCTGTCAACAAACTTTACGCCACGCTAAACCTTTTAATAAAATTAAATATTTCGAATATCTGAAATTAGAGTGTCCAGAACTGTCGGAACAGATCCTTTTAACTTAATCAATTTACCAAAATGACAAAGCTAATACCAATTTGATTAGCCGCGTGCAGCATCCACGATAAAAGCGAAACAAATTATAAGGCAGCCATAAAACTCTAGGTGTCTGCGCAAAGTTTTTACATTTTTCATAAAACTTCGCCGTGGAAGATGAAATTCTAATATTGAATTTGAAAGCAAGTGTTTTACGTAATAAATTGTTGCGCAGGTGAGCTGATAATACCTTCGGAGCACCACGAGATGACGGTGAGGCAGAAGTCTATGTTCGAGGCTGAAATGTCGATGACTATAAAGAACATTAGGCGTGATGATCTCGGCAGCTACATTTGCGTTGCCAAGAACTCTCTCGGAGACGTCGAGAGCAAGATAAGATTGTACGGTAAGTATCCATCTGCCTTAATTAATCTATGTTTTGATTAGATAGCACAAGGTTTTAAGACGTGATTTAGGTAAACAATTTTGGCGGAAATTCGGAAGCCAGGATTAAACTTTACGATGAGATTTGAATACTAATGTTGTAATACCTTTTTTATGAAATAATTTATTTTGACTTGGGATTAGTAATTAAGATTAGTGAGTTTTGTAGGTTCCGATTTATATGGAGTCATAAAAAAATATACAATATTTAGCGTATTATGGTAACTGTGCATAAAATCTTGAATTGGGCTTTTTTGTTAGTATGAGCATTGTGTCCAAGATATTTGATTGGACTGGGAGCGAGAGAAAAACATAGAATGTGCCAGCTGCATTTCCTCCCGGGCATGCTGTAAAAACCAGCGAAGAGATCCAAGGGTTTCAGTATATTGCAATTTAGGCGATGGGCAACCTGTCACTACAGCAATGTACGTACAAATTCATCTTTTATAACCCTCAAAACTTTGTCAGACGGGGCGGAACGACCTTTGTTAAGGTTATTTACGCTCTGCCTACCCCATTAGGGATAAAGACGTGAATATATGTATGTAATGGATTTCTACAGATCCTTTTGTCACCTCATTTTTTCAGCTAGTACTTAATAATTCGGTCTAAATTGCTAAAAAAAAGGAAGTAAACAGCCACTTTCTTTCATTCTTATAAATTTTTCGTTTTCATTTCCTAGAAATCCCTGGCAACGATCGACACGTCTACCACTACCCCGAAGAACGCGTAACTGACGACGACTACGGCACAGAAGCTTACGATGACGACAACCCCTTAACTGACGACACACAGAGCAACAGGGTACCAGACAGGGCCAACAAGTGGTACGCAAACGATGGGAAACCAGTTGTGACGCAGAATACCGCGACTAGCCCCATCAGCACGGTGGGTCTGTGGGTAATTCTGTTAAGCTCAGTAAAATATCTGTTTTATTTTTAATCCTACGAAGACTGTTGTTTAAGTTACAGGTTTGTTCAAATGCGCTGCGGTTTATTTATTTCATAGATTCCTTTTTTTAATTGTTTGCCTTGAACTGTTTATTTAATTCATATCAAATTAAAACACAAAAAGAATCATAATCACACAATTTTTATATCCAATGTGGAATATAAAATAATAAATGCACAATCTGCCAAACATGATGCCAAGACGTAGTAGTACCTAATAGACCTTAGAAAACATAGAAAAGTTTATTAGACTCTATTAAATTTGAATCACGAAGTCCTATGTTTTGTTTTAGATTAGATCAGCAATTTTGTTTTTATATTTACTTTTAGCTTTGTTCCAAAACATAACGTACACACAGTTTTTCAAAGTTATGTGATAATTTATTGTGTTAAACATATCTGACATAAAAATATTTCATGAACCGCATTTCATCCCAAACAAAATTTTCTTAACAAATCCTAACATTTAAAGATATTTTACAAATTATTGAGATCCTCAGTCAGCGCGTAACGTGATAATAACTAGTGTTAAATAATGTAAATACTTTAATGTATAAGTAAATATGTAAACCGTTGCAATATTACACTATTTAAACAATTTCGAGAATTTACTGTTGAAATAAATAAAATATGTGATTTTGTTAATCAAGAATGAAATAACTGTTTATATTTAATTTATGTGAAGCCATGTATATTGCAATCATTATTTTAAGTAGAACAAATATATGCTGTCTATTTATAACGTTTTTATTGACTTTTGAAATAGATATATAATTAAAATGTAAATATTGCTATGTAAAGCGTAAATAGAAAAGTATTCACTAGTTATATCTGTTTCCGAAGAAGACATATAAACGAATTAATATTGCCGAAACTATTATATGGCCTAATTATGTATAGTACTTGTTTCCGTGCTTACCCTCCATTGTTGTGACTTTTTGAGCTTAAATTACAGCATCTTCCGGTATTTTGTTCAGTCATAAATATTCTGCAAGCTGCTTAACATTCTGCTAAGATTCAAGTTGTATCCAACTTTTAAATAGTTCAATTAAATACTTACTTCCAATTTATTTGACAACACCTTTCAGCTTTATTAATTCAACTTATTAATTATATCTCAAAGCTCTAAAAGTCACACTGAGGAGTATTTAACTTCATACATGTCTCTAAATAGCATAGTTAAATATAAACCTCGAAAATGTACGTTATAAATTATCATCCAGGTGGTTACAAAAAATAAAGGCAAGGACATGTACCAGCTTTGGTTTCAATTAAAAGCAAGCGTAGAGATGGTCGAAATATTTATATTCTTCAAACTTCTTTGAAGTATGTTTTTTGACGTAATATGAAAATTATGTTGCAGTACATACCGGGTGTAAGGGACAGCGTCTTGCAAACTGAGAGGGGTTGCTCTGTTAACGAAATTGAAAAACTTTCACCAGGAAATTATTTTAGGAAGTGAAAATTTAATTTGGCTTTTCCATAGAAAATGTCCACGTCAATAAAACAATTTGTGTGGAAAACCCAAAATTTGTTTCACTTTCTTAAAGAACTTCCAGGTGAAAGTTGTTCAGTATCATTGACTGAGCAATCACTTTGCGGGACACAGTCCCTTACACCCCGTACTTCATAGGCCTAAATGTTTTAACAAAAATGTCGATGCATAACCAAAATCAACATTTTTAATCAACGATTTAATGATTTATTGTCAGGAAAATCATTCGAATAATTGTCGTTTTGTTTTAGAAACAATCGCCCGTCTCTACGTAAGACCCTCATTTTAAAAGCGGAAGGCGTCCGTAAAGCTTCAAAATGAAATTGAATATTTCAACTCTATGCTAATGATTTCAGAGTTGAGAACAGATAATTGTATTCCTCGTTAGGCAATTCCCATATTTTATGACTGAATTTATGGTTTAACTTTGAATATTTTTCACTTGGTTTGACTTTAAAGGGGCCGACGTTTGAATAAACAAACGATCTTTGAAACTGCAACGTAAAGATATGCTTTTTGATTAGTAGGGTAGCTTTTGAATTTCGATTCATTATCGAGCTTAAAACATTTTATCTTTCTTATTTATCTTAAAAATAACAATTTATTACAAAGAGCAGTCGAGTGAACACAAGACGGAAAACAGCAACTGCATGCAGGTACTTTGTTATATTACGCATAAGTACATATTAATATAAAATATGCACATTATTGTATATTCTTTGTTATAACCAAATGGGTCCCTCACGTAAGAAAATCATCATAAATGTCTCCTTAACCAATCAAAAGCATTACAAAGCCTTAAAATTATAATTCCTTTTAAAATATTGCACCGTTTAATTTATTGCAAACACTATGGAGGTATTATGAAAGATTTAAATTAGCAATAATGGAATCGGCCAGTGATTGATGCTACTAAATAAAATTCAATTTAATGGTAAATTGATGCATTACGGGCTCGCAAGTTAATTGGAATAATTAGTGTTTGGGGATGTGCGGAACAATGTAAATTTAATTGATTTTCAATGCGGTGGGATGCTCAGAATCACATGGGACATTAATTTTATTTGAATACGATATTCAAACTAAATGAGGAAATTGTACAACAGCTTTGGCAACAAGAATATATTATTATGGCGCAAGTGAGTTTTTCCTTTACTCACTTCGGAATTAACCGTAGAATATGTTTGACTTTTTGAAGGAAATACAATTCTTGAACTTAACTACTAAGTAAGTTTTAGAACATAAAAATAAATAACTAATTCTTTTACGCTAAAATGTACGCCCAGGCACATTCATAAGGGTAAGCATAGAATCGCCAGAAAATACCAACAACATAATGTTGCCTCTATGTATTTAATATCATCGTACAGATGAAAATCTTTATACCTAAAACTAATTATTAAACTTCCATACTGGACTGGGAGAGAAAGAAAAACATAGAATGTTCCAGTTGCCCTTCCTCCCGGGCATGCTGTATAAGTCAGCAAAAGGGATTCGAGGGTTACAGTGAATTGTAATTTAGGCGATGGGCTGACAACCTGTCACTACAGCAATACACATTACAATCTAAAATTGCCCCCAATTTATGTCAGACGTGGCGAAAGCGCCTTTTAGGAGGCGTTTTACGCTCTGCCTACCCCGTAAGGGATAAAGGCGTGATTTTATGTATGTATGTATGTAAAACTAATTGATGATCTTCTTCTTCTTAGCGTGTCGATGGAACACGAGAAATTACATCATAGGGGCCCAGTTTTCAGCGATTTGTATTTCGTATAAGCTGCCGTCCTTAAAATCCACTGGCATGCAGGTGTTGGGGCACGCCGGGCACGATATCAAGGTGTGCCATGGTTTGCACTACACCGCAAATACAGTCTACATCGGGGCTCCCCACCTGACCATGTTTTGCTTACTTCTGCCGGTGATGATGTAGGTTTTTTTTACTGTTCCGTAGTAAAATATGAACACTAACCATATAAAAGTGTGTATTATCCGCTTTAACAACTGTCATGTTTGCATCACTTTACATAAAATGTTGAGCAAAGATTATTATATTGAAAAATAAAGATATCGGGTTCCAAATAAAATAAAAACGCTGAGAAATATTATGTGAAACATTTCTAATCATGGCTAGACACGTACGAGTATATTATTAAATATATTTCATAATTTAATAAGTGCCAGGAAAATATTGATTTCGTTTCCAGGAAAAGAGTCTTGGAAAAGAGCCTTGGAATATGTTCCAGAAGGTTGCAGGTATAATGGAGAATACGCGTATGAAAACAATTGATTCGAGTTGGCAAGTACCTATTTCTAATACTTGAGAAGAACTGGTAACATAATCATTATCTTACTTAATATTATGCAAACTTTATCAGCAGCAGCGAAATAGTACATTATTTCGATGCCGAAAAAAGCAATATATGGTCCAGTAAATTTGGCGATAAAATAAAAAAATAATAATAATAAAAAAGTTGTTTGCGTATTCAGCCTTTAAATAATTTGAACTGAAAAGACCTATACCATTCTAGTGTGTCGTCAAAGACTTTCTGTAGCGGTTGTTAATGGTCATTGTAGTCGTTTGGAGAAATTGCTGGTGTCTGTGAATTCGAGGACCGAAAAGAATGAATGTAGGTTTTGTTTTCTTTAAATAATGAAGCTTTTGACGAGCAAATGGGAGACAACATATTTTTTTAATCCCGCAAGGGATAAATATGTGATTTCAGAGATAATAAATTGAGTATTAATGATTAGTATGAGTATATTTTATTAAGTTACCATACGATATTTACAATAACTTAATAAAATATAAGAAATGGTTTATTAAAATTTTGTATAAATTTTAATAGATTTAAAACAATCGCTTATTAATTAGGTACACATATATTAGGTACATATATGCTATATTTAGTCCACACAATAGCTAATTACATGAAAATGGTTCTTAGTCGACCTTGTATAGGTATAAATCTTCCTTTACCTATAATCTACATATTGTATGCGATGATTAAAGCAATTAGTGATAATCCTGGGTATCAATTTACTGATTCTCAAGGAGTATTAATACTTTTAAAAGGATAATTACATAACTATATCGTGTACGACGTAGATTTATGAAAACTTGTGTTATTTCAGAGGCAGTTCTTACCTACGTGCAAATATTTATAGAGAAAATGAACAACTTTTACAATAAAATACATTCAGGAAACGGAAAAAAGCAAATAAGAAAAAAACATTCTTCTACAAACTAATCTGTCTACGCACAGTGGTAATTATATAGGGTAGGTTGTAACAAGGTAGCGGATTCCATCCTCTTTCCTTCTTCATACTGGCCTCCTAATATAACTGCCTCCGTGGTCTAGTGGCTAGTGCCATGGACTCCCGATCCGGAGATCCTGGGTTCGATTCCTAGGGGGGAAACACAAAGTCGACATTTAAGAATTTATCACTTTGTGAATTTTTCCCCAGTTTGGTTAGGACATTGCAGGCTGAATCACCTGATTGTCCGAAAAAGAAAAAGATTTCGTGCTTCGGAGGGCACGTTAAGCCGTCGGTCCTGGTCGCTGTCTTTGATAGTGGTCATTACTCAAAACCATGTCAGAGGCCTGATAGTTGTGCTACTAGGCGGTTTAAAAACTCTGACACCAGGGTTCATCGGGTCGATAGACTCGATACCCACTCGACAGAAGAAGAAGACTGGCCTCCTCTCACTATAGCACGCCATCAATCTGCCAAATTCACACAGTTCATACAACGATATCCTATCAAGAATTTATTTATTTTTACAGCCATACATATAATCACGCCTTTATCCCTAATGAGGTAGGCAGAGCGTAAACGACCTAAATAAAAGGTCGTTCCGCCACGTCTAACAAAGTTTTTTATTAATATTTATCAGCAATAAAATAACCCGCAAAACTTTGTCAGACGTGGCGGAACGACTTTCGTTTAGGTCGTTAACGCTCTGCCTACCCTATTAGGAACAAAGGCGTGATTATATGTATGTATGTAAAATAACCCGTCGAATCGTCTCTGTCTTCCATGTATCTTGCTCACCAGCTCACCAGCACCCAGTAGAGGTGGAAATCGGAAGTGGATCCGGTGCCTTTCACCCTTATAAATAAAATCATCGCATCCTCAACCCCTGGCCTTTAATTTCCAGCTCCTGCACGCTCCTTACGCAACAAGGTAAGCAAGCTCAGCATTATGTCGTGGTTTTATCGGATAAAAAAACATCTAACTAAATACTTCACTTCACTTCCATGTTGGCCTGGGAGCGAGAGAAAAACATAGAATGTGCCAGCTGCATTTCTTCCCGGGCATGCTGTAAAATCCAGCTAAGGGATCCGAGGGTTTCAGTATATTGTGATTTGGGCGATGGGCTGACAACCTGTCACTACAGCAATATACCTAGAATTCTATCTTAAATAACCCTCAAAACTTTGTCAGATAATAATACTTAATTTTCACTTATATTGGATTCTGCTGACTCATGCTCTAAGTAATTGAGCGGAAAATCAGTTAAGTCAAGACCATCGATCACTATTAGGCTTTTAATAGATCATTATGTGTACATCCGTTCCAATATTGTGAAAATTCTGAAAATATCTTGTTTTTACGTGACTGTAATCATAGCGTCAATTTCCACACTCATGATGGAGATTAGAAGAAGTGTAATGGAAGATCCTGTGGTGACAAATGTTTTGCGTGATGGTGTAGTTTGTGTGACAATTTGAGTAAATTAATACCTACAAAAAACCAACATCAGATAAAATATTTCCTTATACCACTGAAAATACGATAAATCTTTTTCATATAATTGACGTGCAAAAAATGCTTGTGTATAACCTAATTTATTAATTTAATTATTAGATTCTGCACCAAAATTATCTCTTCAGTTTCTGCTTTATAATATAGCACGCATACTTTAAATTATGAATATTGAAATATAACGCTGATAATTTAATATTTTAAACAACCAAACGTACTAATATTGATAACTAGTCATTTTATAAAGATGTAAATCATTGCTAAATATAGACAATAAATAATCTGTTTATACATCTGTTACTCTCTACAAAAAAAGAACAAATCGACCTACATTTCAAATCACGTATGCTCCAACCCTTCAAGAATCAACACGAAAAACAAGAAGAGTTGAATAATAGCCATTATTTCTCGCCGGGGCTCAGGCCGGGGGCGGAGCCCTAATTTGAACAATCTAAACATGGCTGAGCGCCTGATTGATGCAGCGCCTCATTTCCTCCTTCTCCTTACAAGTGTTTTTACGTGACTGTAATCATAGCGTCATTTTCCACACTCATGATGGAGATTAGGACAAATGTTGTGTTATGGAAAATCCAGTGACTAATGTTTCGCTTGAAGTAGTTTATGTGACTATTTGAGTAAGTACCCGCCTATAAAAAACAAACAGGTAAGTTGTCTCGTTATTTCATTTAAATAAATCCAGAACAACTACCTAACTGCTAAACATTTTTATTCATTTAAATTAAAGCTACGCGAACTGCCGTGGACATAAGCTAAAGGCTACAACAGCTACGCCGTAGCAGATTATATGTCTACGCTGGTCTACGGAAATAAAAAAAATAATGATTCGCCTCCTCTTTAAAACTGTTTTTACGTGACTGTAATCTTAGCGTCAATTTCCACACTCATGATAGAGATTAGAAGTATTTTGGAAAATCCTGGGTGACAAATGTTTCGCGTAATGGTGAAGTTTGTGTGTCAATTTGAGTAAATAAATACCTACAAAAAACCAACATCAGATAAAATGTTTCCTTATATCACTGAAAATACGATAAATCTTTTTCGAATAATTGAATATACAATTAGCTAGCTTTTACCTACACTACATCGGTAAGTCGTAGGTCCTTTAATTCATTTTGTATTAGGGCTACGGTAACCAACGTAGAAACTAGCTACGAGCTACTCCAGCTACGCTGTAGCAGATTGTATGTCTACGGGGTCTAAGGAAATAAAGAATTAACTACAACCAACTGGCATTTAGTGGATACCGCACTAATGAATAAGATATGTCCGAACTCAGGTTCAAAAACCTTTATAATTATTTTTAGCTGATAGAATAGTTTTAGGCACGGCTTTTAATTGTTATTGTATGAAAAGCTCGAAGTGGGTTTGATTGTTTTCTACTGTTCTAGTTTTCCAAACAAAGTTCGCTAACAGAACTATGACTATTAGAAACAAGCAGGTGAATGGCTGGGGCACTCTAAACTTGTTTGTTTAGGACATTAGGCCCTGCCTCTAAACTGTTTCGTTACAAAATACAATACCCTGTTTACCTTTTTAGTTTCAAATGTTTTTATGGTCGTCGTAAAATGCAAACTAGCCGCTAAGATTGGAAACAAGACTATAAACAGAGTGGAAAAGTTTATGGAACACAAAAAATAAAATTGCAGCTCGCTCAGATAAACTACTTACTTAAACAAAGTTTATAAACTTTTTCATCAGTTTGAATGTGTTAAATAAATAACACAGGTTCTGTTTTAATATGCACTTTCAAAGTAAAAATCAAAAAGTAAGTATACAATCGGAGTACGAGGCGTTAAACGCTCTGCCTACCCCGTATGGGATAAAGGCGTGATTTATGTATGTATGTATGTATGTACAATCGGAGTAATGGAGATCATTTTGCACTTGCATTTCTTCTTCTTATTGACAATCTACGATTCCTGCTTGATGTCTGAGATTTTAGACCACCTGACAAGCTTCTATCATTTATATTTATAAACATGGTTCATGTTTATATTTATATAGGGACTGAGATTGACGGATCAACATTCCCTTTGCAGCACGAAATTATCTTATTCGTCGGAGGGCACGTTAAGCGGTCGGTCCCGGTCGCTATCTTTGATAGTGATCGTTACTTAAACCAAGTCAGAGGCCTAATAGCTGTGCTTCAAGATAGTTTCAAAATTCTGACACCAGGGTCCATGGGTTCGTTTTTCGACTTGAGAAACCCACTCACTAAAAAGATAATCTTATTTGTCAAACAAATAAATGTTTCAATCTGCAGAGTCCCAACCAAGCTAAAAACAATCTTAAAGGAATATTGGAAGTAATTTTTTTTTCAAAACAATTTGCTTTGACCCCTCTATTTTGCTACTGAGTGTAGCCACAAAGATTGCAAACCAAGAATCGGAACACAAAGGCTGGTTACGAGCGGGCTCTATCAAACAACCGTTAACTGTGCGAGGCGAGTGAATTCTAACCACAGACCCAGATTGGAGATTCCGCAACTACCCAGTCTTATATTTTATTTATTTTTTCCAGTAGGTAAGTACCTCAGTTTATCTGCAAGCAGTCGTATCGTCAAGGTTATAATTATATTGGAAGAAATTCATAATTATTATTATAATTTGTACCATTTTAATTTATAATGAAAACAGATCGGCTTACTTGTTTGTATTAAAAGAAGGGTTAGCCCTCGACATTTCGATCCTATACGAGGATTTACATACAAAAATTCACGAACCACGCACTACAGTGCCACCTGCCGTGCTGTCGGCGCGGGCGCAGTGAGTAGCGAACCGCAGTCGAAGGTTGCACTGTGCGGGCGGTGGAGTGTGACTTTCTTCTCTCCTGATGAAGATCCTCGTATAGGATCGAAACGTCGAGGGCTAACCCTCCTTTCAATACAAAAAAGTAAGTCGATCAGTTTTCATTATGGCCCTTGTTTATCGTTTACAAGATGATAATTTATTACGTTTTTTTTCTGCAATTCAGTTATAAAACGGGATGGAAAGAATAATCACATACATACATACATAAAATCACGCCTTTATCCCTTACAGGGTAGGTAGAGCGATAAACGCCTCGTAAAAGGGTGTAAACAAAAGTACTGCGTTCCTTAACTCGCGGGAAATAAAATATTTTTTTTTATTTAATACATACATACATACATAAATCACGCCTTTATCCCTTACGGGGTAGGCAGAGCGTTCAACGCAAAAAAATATATATTTAAAAGGCGCTTTCGCCACGTCTGACAAAAATTGAGGGCAATTTGAGATTGTAATATGTATTGCTGTAGTGACAAGTTGTCAGCCCATCGCCTAAATTACAATATACTGAAACCCTCGGATCCCTTAGCTGGTTCTTACAGCATGCCCGGGAGGAAGGGCAGCTGGAACATTTTATGTTTTTCTATCTCTCCCAGTCCAGCATGGAAGGAAGAACAACTGGTATAAAAATTTCCGACTTATGGTTATTTTTGTTCCAGTGTTCTTCGGGTCGTTTGATTCACGAATGAAACCCACCACGACATGAGGAATAAAAAAAACAAGCCAGCTTGGACATCTTTCGATTTTAGTACTTGTCATTCGGTGAAACAATGGTTAATTGTCTAGGTAATACATCATCTCCCTAGCCTTATCCCGTATTTTACGGGGTCGACAACCTAATCTAGGGGACTGCACGAGGGAACTGGTTTTTACACAGAGCGACTGACATCTGACCTCCGCAACCCAGAAGGGAAATCAGACCCAATCCTAGATTAGGTCAGAGCTTTCAATCCGCCATTGCTTAGCACTGGCCTCTGACATAGCTTTACTACTAATATCTACGGTATTAAACGACATTAACCGGGTCCAACGGCTTAACGTGCCTTCCGAAGCATGGAAAAAGCGCCAAATAAACGTACATATGAAATTCGAAAAAAGCAAAAAACAATACGTGGTGGGAATCGAACCACGACCTTTCCGCTTAGGAGGCATCGGCTCTATCCACTACACCATCGGGCTCTATTGTGTAGGTAATACATATAGGTGTAAAAGTACTAGGAACGAAACTTAGCTACAAATTAATTGAACGTTTACTTTCATTCAGGTTAGAAAATATTGCATGGTCTATTCGAATCTTTGCTGTCAGTGATTCGAACTATTCCAACTGGCTCACGAAGGAAATTAATATTCAGAGTTTATTGCGCTATCGGTCCATTACTTGAATGAACAGAGTGTTTCAACCTCCATGTTTCGTCTTTCAACAAAATACGAGTAGAACTTATTTTTGTGTCTTTTATTTGTCTTGTTTCGAACGCAAGCAAAACAAAGGCAGAGCTGAGTTAACGCTCTCTACATACATAATATAATCACGCCTTTATCCCTAATGGGGTAGGCAGAGCGTTAACGACCTAAACAAAGGTCGTTTCGCCACGTCTGACAAAGATTTGAGGGTTATTTAAGTTCAATTCGTAGGTATATTGCTGTAGTGATAGATTGTCAGCCCATCGCCTAAAATGAAATATATACTGAAACCCTTGGATCCCTTGGCTCTCTAGCAAGTACTTAATATCATACTACGAATAAATATCGTACTATAGAAATCGTTTCTCAAGGAAACCGTCTAGAATTAAAAAACTCCTTCACCCATGCAGGATGACATGTACTTTAATCTCAAAACATTACATGCTGGATCAACAAAAATAAAAAAGTGCCACTTGCTAGAAAGAAAACCTAAGGTTTTAAGATACATACATATAATCACGACTTTATCCCTAATGGGGTAGGCGAGCGTAAACAACCTAAACAAAGGTCTTTCCGCCACGTCTGACAATTTTAAGGGTTATCTAAGATAGATTTATAGGTATAGGTATAGTAGTTTGTATTTTTGTCATTGTGGTATTTTAGTGTATGTTTAGTGATAATAAACATATATTTCTGTTGATAAAATATTTAAATTGTGCACGTCTTATCTGCTTTACGTTTTATGCTATGACACTTTTATTAGGTCTGCTGTAAAAAAATTCTTTGTAGAAATAAGCAGTGCCTGTATGTCTTAAATCCTTATGTAATTGTTCTGTGTATGTTTATGTGTACAATAAACTGTTAAATATAGTCCCTCCCACCGATTTCCAGTAATGGCGGCCAATCTCCCGGAGATCTGCAACTGCGCAGGTTGCAACCGGGCTGCAACCGCCGTATTTAGTGCCCAAGTGTTTGCGCTACACACAGGTGCACTCTTTATTCCTTCTATCTCTTATTCTGATGGGACAGATTGGCTGCCACGACCAGAGAGAAATCAGGTGCAGGACCGACTATTAACATGCCCATCCGACAGCATGGATCATCTTACTTTTCGAACAATCAGGTGATCATCCTGCAATGTCCTAACTAAACTAGAAACAACAACACAATTATATAGTATATTTGTAGGTATATTGCTGTTGTGACAGGTCGTCAGCCCATCTCCCAAATTGCAATATACTGAAACCCTCGGATCCCTTAACTGGTTCCTACAGCATTTTTCCTACAGGTTTTATTGCCCACAAATTATTAAGAGAACAGGATGAGAAAAACAAAGTAAGAACAAATTTTCAAAATAAAAAAAATACATAGATGCCAATTAAATTTTTAACTCTCTTTATTATTTATCTTCATCCGCATCCGTATACTCACAGAAATTTTTACTCTAACTTTAATATTGATACTTCCTGAACCGCATCTTCATTCTCATAACCACATCCTTATCAACTCTATGCTACTATCACAAACTAATTGACTACCAAGCATATATTTCGCCTATATTGGGTGTATTCATTTAGCGTCGAAAACGTCAAGCTGCCATTGCATTGAAAATCTCAAAGTCCACTTAATGCCCAAAGCGAAATCGTATTTGGGCACCAATTCGATCATGTGTTGGCAGCTCTCAAATCGCTCACCTAGGGTACATTTCGCAAAACATATTTAACACAATTTGATCTACATTGCGTGACCAGTTAGTCAATTTATCCTCCTGATATCGTAACAGTTAACTGCCTAAGCAATGCACATCGAATTGTTTCTTGTAACTTGTACTTTAGGAAATGAAAAAGAAAGGCATGCATGTCAGATTAGGCCCGCATTTTGGAGCAAAATACAGTGTGCTTGGTATTACAACTCTTTGACAGAGTAATTCATACAAATTTAAAACCCATTAGGAATGGCAGCGAATGAGTGAACTTGTTATAGTGATTACCTATATATTCAATTCGGCAGCATCTCAATTGAATAAAGTGGTCACACAATACTTTGAGTGGATTAAAATGACATTGACAAAAACATACATACAAATAATCATGTCTTTATCCCTAATGGGGTAGGCAGAGCGTAAACGACTTAAAAAATTGACGTTCTGCCACGTCTGATAAAGTTTTGAGGGTTATTTAACATAGATTTGAAGTTGTATTGCTGACAGGTTGTCAGCCCATCGCCTAAATTACAATATACTGAAACCGGATCCCTTAGCTGTTTTTTACAGCATGCCAGGGAGAAAATGCAACTGGCAAGTTCTACGTTTTTTTCTCACTCCCAGGCCAGCATGGAAGGAAACAAAACATACATACATATAATCACGTCTTCGTCCCTAATGGGGTAGGCAGAGCGTAAACGACCTAAACAATTGTCGTTCTGCCACATCTGACAAAGTTTTGAGGGTTATTTAAGATAGATTTGTAGTTATACTGCTGTAGTGATAGGTTGTCAGGCCATCGCCTAAACTACAATATACTGAAACCTTCGGAACACTTAGTTGGTTTTTACAGCATGCCCGGGAGGAAATGCAGCTAGCTTATTCTATGTTTCCGCCATCATGGAAGAACAAAGACATCCTACAAATAGTATTATAAATATGGGTAATATGGGTGGGAGCCCGATGGTGTAGTGGATAGGGCCGCGGCCTCCTGAGCGGGAGGTCGTGGTTCGAATCCCACCACGTACTAATGTGTTTTTTTTTTCGAATTTCATATGTACGTCTATTCGATGCTATTTCCATGCTTCGGAAGGCACGTAATGCCGTTGGTCCCGGTTAATATCGTTTAATACTGTAGATATTACTCGTTAAGCCATATTAGAGGCCAGTGCTAAGCATTGGTGGCTAGAAAACTCTGACCTAATCTAGAGGATTGGGTCTGGTTTCAATTCTGGGTTGCGGAGGTCAGATGGCAGTCGCTCTGTATAAAAACCTGTACCCTCGTTCAATCCCCTAGATTAGGAAGCCAACCCCGTGAGATACGGGATAAGGCTAGGGAGATGATGGATATATGGTTGATGTTTGTAACTCTGAGCGGAATTGGATAATTTTATGATAGTCTGTTTATTTAACTTTCTAACACGGAATAGTTTCTTTAACTTTTTAAAATGGCCTCATTAAACTGCTTGTAAAACCGCGGGACGGAAAGCTAGTACAAAATTTAATTGATCTAACACAGTGATTTAGATATCAGACTTCTTCAAACAAGGAAACATTCCTTAGGTAAGTAACCTAAGGCCCGAAGAGCCCGATGGTATAGTGGATAGGGCCGCTGCCTCCTGAGCAGGGAGGTCGTTGTTCGAATCCCACCACGTACCAATGTGTTTTTCGGTTTTCGAATTCAATATGTACGTTTATTCGGCGAATTTTCCGTCCTTCGAAAGGCACGTTAAGCCGTTGATAGATATCAGTCGTTAAGCCATGTCAGAGGCCAGTGCTAAGCATTGGCGGCTTGAAACCTCTGACCTAATCTAGGATTGGGTCTGATTTCCCTTCTGGGTTGCGGAGATCAGATGGCAGTCGCTCTGTGTAAAAACCAGTACCATCGTTCAATCCTCTCGATTAGGTAGCCGAACCCGTGAGATACGGGATAAGGCTAGGGAGATGATGATGATGATAAGTAACCTAAGGCCCGTATTTATAATTATTTCTTAAGACTAACAGCGGGTGTGAGTTTGTATCAGAAATGTAATTTCAGTACAAATCCATACTTAATATTGCTCTCAATCTTGCGATTGCATTATAAATACGAACCTAAGTTCCCTCAAGTAGCAATAACGCATTCCAGTCGGCAAGTGATCCGTTGTTAATCGGTAATCAGGTCTACAGTAAAGGGCCACCTGAGTACTACCACTAGAATGTTAATTACTTAAGACCCTACGTTATATGTTGTATTAAGGGACGAAGGGAGTACATGGCTAAGAAGGTTGTGTTTTGTAGGATAGGGAAATTGGTAGGTATTTGTTGCAACTTCTTCTTCTTCTTCTTCTTAGCGAGTGGATTCTCAAGTCAAACGTCGTGATGAACCCTGGTGTCAGAGTTTTCAAACACAGCTATTAGGCCTCTGATATGGTTTGAGTAACGACCACTATCAAAGATAGCTACCGGAATCGACGGCTTAACGTGCCCTCCGAAGCACGGAATCTTTTTTCATTTCGGACAATCAGGTGATTTAGCCTGCAATGTCCTAACCAAACTGAGAAAAACGTCACAAAGTGATAAATTAGCGAATATCAATTTTGTGTTCCCTCCTGGGAATCGAACCCAGGGCCTCCGGATTGTAAGCCTATGGCTCTAACGACTAGACTACGGAGGCAATTAAAACTGAGAGCATCCTGAACCTTTGATTTATTTTTTAATTAAAGAATACGAATACAATTTTGTTATTTAATTATTATATAATACATTATCCTATTATACTTATAATTAAATCTGGATAAGTACCTAAGTATTTAATTTCAATCATAAACGAAAATTAAAGTAATGAAGAGACAAAAGGAATATGCTTATTTATTTTTAGATTTCTTTTTAAATTTAATTAATAATCAATTATTTTATCTGAGATCAGGGCAATAAATACACTTAGACCCGTAATTATAAACAGTACTTGAGACTGATAGATAGTTCGAGTTCGTATCAGAAAGGTCATTTCAGTACAATGTGGCCTGTCAAATCCCTACTTAATATTGCTCTCAATCTTGAGATTGCTTTACAAATACGAGCCTTATAGAAGTTAACATTTGAATAAACGTAAATAGAGTGAATAGCTGTTATTTGTAGGAAGTATTTAAAAGCTCTCCAGGCCAAGTCAAAGTTTTAGCCAGAACTAGTGAACCAATGCACTCCGCTCCTGTTTATTTTAACTGATCGACCGGAGCTTGTTCCTCCAACAGCATTTGCTTCAAGTTACTCCACTGAGCAAACTGAACCAACTTGTACCTATTTAGGAAATTAATCCAGATGAAATACAGCCGCCGCAGTAGTCCTAGTTGACTGCTTACCGTGCTTCGGAAGGCACGTTAAGACGTTGATATCGTTTAATACCGTAGATATTAGTCGTTAAGCCATTTCAGAGGCCAGTTCTAAGCATTGAAAACTCTGACCTAATCTAGGATTGGGTCTGGTTTCCCTTCTGGGATGCGGAGGTCAGATGGCAGTAGCTCTGGGTAAAAACCAGTACCCTCGTTCAATCCCCTAGACTAGGTAGCCGGCGCCGTGAGATACGGGATAAGGCTAGGGAGATGATGATGAGTCTAGTCTAGTGACTGCTTCTTGGGCCTGACGTCATGGTTTCGATTTCCACAGTTAGTGCAAATGTTGATTGTATTACTCTGTGACGTTTTCCCTAGTTTTGTTAGGACAATGCAGACTGAATCGCCTGAAAAATCGAGATTTTTGTATGGTAATACCGATGACGATATAATTACGTATGTGCTTTTGTTGTTAGTCGAGCAAACAATAAATTGTTTTGGGACATTTTCATTAGCATTCGGTGGAACAGATACAAGAGAACAGAATTGCATTTAATTTAGGAGTCCGCTAACAGCCTACGGGTGTACTCTGCGGGTGTGTGTGAGTGCCATGTTTTATTTTTGGTGGGTTCACAGTGTGTTAAATGGGTCACAGATATATTTGTCGCAGCAATATTGTTAAGATTTGGAACTAAGTTTTAATTTTGCAAATAACATTTAAATCCCTAGAAAAATACTTAATTAATTTACAAAATGTGGTCATCCTATCTGTATCTTTCATTCATCTGTGCTTTACATTGAAAGAATAATTATTAAATACAGGTTTTCGGAAAGCAGACAAAAGAATTAAAAGTGCGTTTTTTTAATAGATTTTGCATACTTTTCTGTAAGAACCTTGATATTTTTGATATGCCAAAGATTTAAGTGAAATGTGAATGATCCGAGTTACATTATAATTAAGTTCGCTCTTGGCTTTCTCCAGCAACGGCACAATGAGCGCCTGAGCACGTCTCTGTCTCGCATAAAGCGCGGCCTAATGGCGCGAACGAACTAAGGACAAGTCACAGCTCTATTAAAACTAACCGGGTAATTACTGAACGATGATTTACTGATTTTCTTCAATTGAGGATGCTTACGCTCTAAACTGATTGGAATTCAAAGTTTTTTACTTTGAGACTTAACAAAGAATGGCACAAAAATCCTAGCATTTTGCATTGATACGATCTGCAGTATCAATATTATAATTAAGCTCGCTCTTAGCTTTCTCCGGCATCGGTACAATAAGCGGGTCTCTGCGTCGCACAAAGCGCAGCCTAATGGCGTGAGCGTAATCCGGACAAGTCTCTGATCTCCATGTCAGAGGATAAGCAGCAGGACACACAAAAAGGACCGGCCAATTCATAGCTCTATTCAAACCAACCGAAAAATTGTTTAACGATGATTTACAGTATTATTGCAGTTGAGCCATGCTACTTATTGGAACATTATCAAATTAATTAATTGTGCTTTTTTTCTCTCCTATCTAGAAAATCAAGCGTTTTTTTACGCTGTGACTTTACAAATAATGGCACGAAAGTCCTAGCATTTTGGCATTGATACGATCTGCAGTCATGTATAATTAAGCTCGCTCTTGGCTTTCTCCGGCATCGGCACAATGAGCGCGTCTCTGTCTCGCACAAAGCGCGGCCTAATGGCGCGAGCGTAATCCGGACAAGTCACAGCTCTATTCAAAGCAAACCGGCAAATTTTAGAACGATGATTTATTGAACGGCTGCAACTGAGAATGCGAACGTTACTGTATGGAAATATGTATTTGGAATCACTTAATTTCTCTTCAAAATATTTTAAGCTTGTGTTTGTAATATATAGTATGTGCCGTTAAAGAAAAATATATCAGTCGTAAATAAAAAATTACATATCCAAATAAAAAGACGTATTTTTGTTACAGATGATATTGTATCTGATTTTTTCTATTTTTAGCATCACAATAGAAATGTATTACACATCACATAAGTACTTTATTTATTCGCTTAGCTTTTTTATATATTGCTTATTACTTATCGGTATCAGTAGGTAGTCAGATAGGCCCGATGGTGTAGTGGATAGGGCCGCTGCCTCCTAAGCGGGAAGTCATGGTTCGAATCCCACCACGTACCAATGTGTTTTTCGGTTTTCGAATTTCATATGTACGTTTATTCGGTGCTTTTTCCGTGCTTCGGAAGGCACGTTAAGCCGTTGGTCCCGGTTAATATCGTTTAATACCGTAGATATTAGTCGTTAAGCCATATCAGAGGCCAGTGCTAAGCATTGGCGGCTTGAAAACTCTGACCTAATCTAGGATTGGGTCTGGTTTCCCTTCTGGGTTGCGGAGGTCAGATGGCAGTCGCTCTGTGTAAAAACCAGTACCCTCGTTCAATCCCCTAGATTAGGAAGCCGACCCCGTGAGATACGGGATAAGGCTAGGGAGACTGACTGACTTATCGGTATCAGTATTTATTAGAGATGCGATCGTAAATACAATATTGTCGCAAATAGCAAAAACAATATTGTCGTGTCCCACGCTCTTCAAACTGTAACATAGAAAAGCAAATACAGAAATAAGCGCGGAGGTGTGAAGTAACTGGAGGGTTTTGCACAAAATCCTACCTTCAAATGTCAAAAGATTGTGTGGAGATCCTGGGCATGAGAGTTCATGTTTACAAATAACATTTGCGTACAATATTCAAAAGTAAATAACATTTTTTCGCCCAATTAAACACACTTTCAACGATGGTGTAACTCCGTCGAAAAACAAATTTTCTGATAAGCAAATTCGCTCTCCCATAAAAAGTTATAATTGGTGTGTAAATCTATTATCGTAACGTTTCCTTGGATATTGAGTTATAAAACAAGTTGTTAAGATAAATTGGAAAAAATACTGTGCGCCGTTTATAACCTGTCGTAAGAAGGTAACGACCGTTTGGGGTTCCAAATATGAAATCAACTTTGAACACCTGTTTTATGGTGTAAAGTAATCTTATCGTATTACTATTATGGCGCGTTTTATATCTTGCTAAATTTTGACTTCGATTCAATATATCTGTACGAGCCTACTCGACATTATTATAATTTATATGTATTTGCTTTACCTACGTCATACGGACGCTTATTTAGCAATATATGCAGTTTTACATGTTACAATACTTTTTACCTTTAGTGTGCAATAAACGCTCTACGGAATCGGACCACATTACTTTTCTTTAACATTTCCGCTCCGTATAACCAACAAATACAGTTTATCTTTATAACATAATTAAAGTGAAAGAGTTTGCTCCTTCATTTATGGTCCTTCGAGCCGGATCTCAACTGGGACAGGACACAATCAGTTTGCGATCCGCGAGTTATAGAAGTGTGACACGTGTGATTGTAAATCGAGCTTCGGTAGCGAATCGGTCAACTGGCCTCCCACCAGCGGGTCTCACCAGTCTGATTGAGAGGGATTATCGCACATACCGCAGTGAGATTACGATTACGCGTTTCTGACTACAAGCTAACTACTACAAGCTAACAACTACAAGCTAACAACTACAAGCTAACAACTACAAGCTAACAACTACAAGCTAACAACTACAAGCTAACAACTACAAGCTAACAACTATAGCCATGGACGTTAAGGAGGTGGAAACATTACTTCAGCACCAGCAGATTATAGCTGAAACGATCAACAAAATTGAAGTCAACTTCAAAAAGGACTCCAAGGATCGGAAGACTGCTGACTACCTGAAAAAACGATTAGACTCACTTCAATCCATGTGGAGTAACTTCCAGGTAAACCACGAAAAGCTTTCTACGTTTGAAAACAAGACAGGTGAATACTTTACATCTAACGCGTATGAGAAACTTAAAACTCAATACGATCGAATTCATCAAGTTTTAGAAACTTACGAACCTGTCGTCGTGGTAACCGAGGAGCGTGGCGGAATGTCGAAGACAGACGAGCTGATACAACTTCAACGTACCAACTTTAGAGCTTTATCCAGAATAATGCGAAACATTAACATAAACAACATCACCGAAAAATGGGAACTGGAAGACAAACTGAAGACATTACAGGCCCGTTGGAAGGTGATTGACGACACGCACTGGGAAATTGACAATCTTCTAATCGATTCGAATATTGAGTACGAACAAGACTACAACAAGTATGAAGATATATTCGAAATGGCTAAAAGAGAGTTAAATCTAAAGCTGAACTCCACTTCGCATCAGTACCAATCCGTTCCTAAGATTGAATTACCTACTTTTTTTGGAAGTTATACACAGTGGCCAACATTTATGGACCTTTACTGTGAGGCTATTCACAACAACAACTGTATTACAAAAGCCCAGAAAATGCAGCATTTGAAAGGGAAGCTGAGCGCATCGTACAACATCTCCACGTGTCGGCTGAAAACTACGATACCTGTTGGGACATTCTCACCCATCGGTATAACAATTTACAGTTGCTTTTTACTAAGCAAATACAAACATTCATGAATCAACCGACGGTGCAACAAAATGCCGCCGACCTCAAGCGGTTATATGATACCACTACGGAAACAATAAATGCAATACATAACCTGGGTATCGACGTGACCACGTGGGATCCAATTGTCGTACACATTATTACAACGAAGTTGGATTCCGGTACCTACGCTGACTACATGGAAACTCGAAAGGCGCCGAGGGATTTACCAGACTTCAATGAACTTATGAGCTTTCTAGAAAACAAGTTTACAGCTCTAGAACCTCTTAACAAGAAACAGACGGTAAACCCCATCAAGCCTAAACCTACATTTACAAGGGAGTCCACACACTTACAGCCAGCGCGGGACATTCAGTACAACGCAGACAAATACAAGCGTTTTCAACCTAAAGTTTATCACGCCAACATAGAGCGGAATTGCCCAGTATGCAAAACTGGCCACCTTTTAATACATTGCAAACAATTTCAAGACATGTTACCGGAAACCAAGTTGTCGACATTTACACAATTGAACATTTGCAAAAATTGTCTATACTCGCACAATGGAAAACAATGCAATTCAATTAAAAGGTGTAGAGTATGCAATGAAGCTCACCACACTACATTGCATGATATGTTACGTGACTCTGGAAGTTCGGCGTCAGCGGGTCAACGTACAAATAACATGAACACATCTAGAAATAAACCTACATATTCGCCGAGAAATGTGAACCACGTGTCAGGCAATCTTAAGGAGGTTTTAGTCTCGACGGTCCTACTTAAAGTAAGAGCTTCAGATGGCATTTATGTTTTGCTAAGATGTCTACTAGATCCAGGTTCGCAGGCGAATCTTATAAGTGAAAGCACAGTACAGAGACTTGGTCTACAAAGATGTCATGAAAACGCAACAGTTAAAGGAGCCGTGTCTGAAAAACCTACCCACAGCAATGGGAGTGTTCAAATTGACTGCCAATCAGTGGATGGCAACTACCAATTCTACGCAACCGCATTGGTGATGCCAAAAGTTCTCAACAACCTGCCAAACTACACATTTGAACAAGATTGGCCACACGTACAACATATTAAGCTCGCAGACCCTGATTTTAACATATCGAGACCAGTTGACATCCTACTTGATGCAGGCGTCTATGCCGAAGTAGCTATGAGCGGACAATTGAGAGGTCCTACCAATACGCCCCTGGCACAACAAACACAACTGGGCTGGGTGCTTATGGGCAATATGCAAACATTCCATTGTCACGCAGTAATTCACAACCTGGATGAAATTTCGCAGTTTTGGGAGACTGAAGAAATTTCCGAGCCAACAAAGAACATGACAAAAGACGAACAGTACTGCGAAACGCTTTACGTCAATACAACAACAAGGCTTCAAAATGGGCGATACGAAGTAAAATTGCCAATGAAATCAAACTTTGAAAAGGAGCTAGGCGCATCCAAACCGCAAGCAGTAGCACAATTCAAGCAACTTGAAAAACGCATGGCCAAGAACAAAGTTTTAGCTGACGGCTACAAAAACTTCATTGATGAGTACATAGCGTTGGGACATATGAAAAAGTGTACACTACCACGGGAACCCAGCTGCTACTTACCATATCATGGAGTATACAGACCTGAATCAACAACAACACAGACTCGATTAGTATACAACGCAGCATCTAAAACTTCTTCGGGCCGTACTTTAAACCAATTAATGGAATGCGGTCCCAACTTACAACAAGATTTGCAATCCCTGCTTTTACGTTGGAGGGGTTTCGAATACGTATACACAGCTGACATAGAAAAATTCTTCAGACAAATTCTTGTAAAAGAAGAAGACCAGCATCTGCAAAAGATTGTATGGCGGGAAGCGGCCACGGATCCGATTACCGATTACTTGCTGTGCACAATTACTTACGGCACCATCGCAGCTCCTTGGCTGAGCATGCGCACGATCAAGCAGCTAGTCATGGATGATGGCCATCGTTACCCCCTTGCTGCAGATATTCTAAATAATCAACTATACGTCGATGATTTACTGGGCGGCAGCAACAGTATCTCGGAAGCATTAGAGGCACAACAACAGTTGATTGACCTACTCAAAGGCGGTGGATTTAATTTACGCAAGTGGGCTAGTAACAGTCCATCTCTGCTAGAAAGCCTACCTCAAGATCTTATAAGCCAGAAAATGATAGATTTCAAACAAGCAGAAACAAACAAAACATTGGGTATCACATGGAATCCCTATACGGATCAGTTTACATTCAAACAAACGCCTCTCAGCAACAAACGTGACGTCATGACAAAGCGCACACTACTTTCCGATATGTCAAAGTTATATGATCCACTCGGCTGGCTTGCTCCTGTTACATTAAAAGCAAAACTTATTTTCCAACAAGCCTGGACAACATCAATGGGATGGGATGATCCTCTTCCAGAACAATTACAACAGGAATGGGAAAAATTTCGTCAAGAACTCGATTGCATACACAGCATAACAATACCTCGCTGGATGGGCAACATACAAAAGCCAGTTGAGGTGCACGGTTTCTGCGACGCGTCGGAAAATGCTTACGGCTGCGTTATTTACTGCAAATCATCCGACAAAAAGGGTCAACCTTTAATCAGACTAATAGCCGCTAAAACAAAGTTAGCGCCTTTAAAAAAACCAGCATCGCTTCCGCGATTAGAACTTTGCGGCGCACTACTTTTGTCTAGACTTATGAAAAAAGTCATAGATACAATGAAAGAACAGACAGTCACAATACATGGATGGACCGACTCGATGGTGGTGTTGGGATGGCTACAGGGCGACGTCAGCCGTTGGAAGACTTATATCGCCAACAGAGTAACCCAAATAACGGAGAACGTGAAATCAAACTGCTGGAGACATGTGAGGTCGGAGGATAATCCAGCGGATTGTGCGAGCCGAGGTCTACATCCCTCACACATAATCAATCATCCGTTGTGGTGGGAAGCTCCATCTTGGTTGAAAAATGACAACTTACCACCAACGAGTACGTTCACTACAACAGAAGAGGAGAAGAAGAAAAAGCTAGTTGCTGCAATAAAAATAAAAACAACATTTATTGAGGAATTTCTAGCGATGCATAGCTCTATGGCCCATGCAACCCGAGTATTAAGTTGGGTGATGCGATTCATAAACAATACACGCGACAAACAACAAGCCAAACGAACTTCGCATTTAACAACTGCTGACATAGAGTTCGCACAAAACATGATTATACGGAACATACAACATAATAACTTTGAAGAAGACATTGCACATTTACGAAAACACAACAGGGTGCGAACTTCAAGTAAAATTTTGAACTTATGTCCATTTTTGGATAAAGACGGCTTGCTTCGTGTTAAGGGGAGGCTGACACATGCAAATTTAGATCAATCTCAAAAACATCCGATGATCATACCCAACAACCACAAGCTGACGGAACTTTTGATTGATCAGGCCCACAAAAGAACTCTTCACGGTGGTGCCAGGCTTACGCTTGCCTACTTACGCAACAGCTATTGGATACTTGGTGGAATGAAGACGGTCAAAAAACACCTCGTGAAGTGTGTCACGTGTCTACGCTTCAAAACACAAAGTAGCTCTCAACAAATGGCAGATTTACCAAAGGCCCGTGTTACACCATCTCGTGCTTTTACCCATCTGGGAGTGGATTTTAGTGGGATGGTTGAAGTGAAAGCAAACAAGGGCAGAGGCATCAAAATAATGAAAGCTTACATTGCCATCTTCATCTGTCTATGTACAAAGGCTATCCATCTGGAACTAGTGTCAGATCTAAGCACACCTACATTCTTAGCTGCACTAAAACGTCTTTGCGCGCGCCGTGGAACGCCAAAACACATCTACAGTGACAACGGCACGAACTTCGTAGGCGCAGCAAGAGTACTAGCCAAAGAAAAACAAGAGGCCCTGCAGCATTTCATGAACAATGATCTACTTACCGAAATAGCACAATTAGGTATCGAGTGGCATTTTAACGCCCCGGCCTGGCCGACAGCTGGAGGATTATGGGAAGCTGCGGTCAAGAGTATGAAGCATCATCTCAAGCGTGTCCTTGGCGAACAAAAGTTAACCTACGAAGAGTTCACGACATTGCTAGTGCAGATAGAAGGCTGCCTCAACTCACGACCACTTGTTGCTTTGACAAATGACACCGATGACATCAACGTCTTAACACCTGGCCACTTTCTGATCGGTGACTCGGTATTGGCACCACCTTTATCTTCTGACGCTGACAACACAAGTTTAACAACAAGATGGCGATTGACAGAAAACATGTTCAAAGATTTTTGGAAAAGGTGGTCCAAAGATTACCTGCAGACACTGCAAGTTCGAGGCAAATGGCACAAACAAACAAAAAACATTGACATCGGCGACGTCGTTTTGGTAAAAGACGATCAATTACCACCGGCGAAATGGCTTATGGGTCGAGTTACAGACACCCATCCTGGTAGCGACGGTCTGGTGCGAGTTGTAACATTAAAAACAAAGGCGAGCACTATGAAGAGGCCAATAACAAAACTTTTACGCCTACCAGTCGACCAACAATCTAACTCGGACCATCAACAGACAGATACATCAAATGAGCCGCACCAACAGCCCCGACAACAAAGACCAAAACAGTCCATGTTCATCAAATATTTGAGCACGATTTTACTCATTATGGCATGCATAACACCGTCCACTCAGCAAATTGCTAACGTGACTGCACTTGACCATGGCAAGTTTGTTTACTTCGACAAAATATCTGATATGCAGATTATTCAAGATGACTGGAAAATGGTTGTTTATTACAACATGTCAACTTATTGGAAAAGTCTGAACAACATAGAAAAATACGTCAATCATCTCGATAGTCTCTGCAAGCAGGAAGTTGCATATCAAGCTATAGCATCTCAGTTTCATCACGAGCTAAATGAGCTGAGACACTACAATGAAGTACTACAAACGGAACATGGACGGCGTGTAAAACGAGGATTGATAGACGGCGTTGGATATATAGCTAATTCTCTTTTCGGCGTACTCGACGAACGCTTCGCTGATAAGTACAATTCCGACATAAAAAAATTGCAAAATAACGAAAACCACTTGTTGAACTTATACAAACAACATACATCGATTATAGAAGGCGCATACAATCTATTGAAAAGAAACGAAGAGGTGTTAAACAAGCAGTTTTTTTCTATAAATCAACACCTTATGGAGACAGAAAAACGAGTGAAACAAGACTATCAAAACAATGCGTACATTACTGCGACCGCCCTCGCTGCGAATATGATAGTTTCGAACTTACGTAACGTACAACAGCTGTTACTTGAACTTGTCACCGACGTTCGGAACGGGCGAGTGGACGCTCACCTTTTGAAACCTGATGAGTTCGAATCACAAATGAATATCATTTCGGGACAACTGCCTAGTGGATTATCTTTACCGTGTGTCAACAGTTACGGGTGCATTCGTCTAATGTATAAAGTTTCAAGAGTGCACGTCAGACTAACAGAAGACTTTTTACTATTTGAAGTAAAGATACCACTTGTCACTGCTGATCAATATGAACTATCCCGTACACTACCTATACGCAAACAACAAGGATCAAATATGATAAGCGTCGTTCCTACAACACCATATCTGGCGGTCAACTTAAGAAAGGATCTTATCATACCAATTACAGCAGATGATATATCAACATGCCTGCAAGCCCATGAACATCAAATGCTTTGCAATATAAACCTTCCGATCTACGACATAAAGAACACAGAGTCGATTTGCGAAGCGCAAATTATAAGCAACAAGGCGCCGTCAAGTTGCCGTACAGTAGTATCGGATTGCAGAGATGAGTGGGTACAATTACACAGCCGCGGTTCCTGGCTGTTTACATGTTGCGAGGAATGCACTACGCGCATTTTTTGTCCAATTGGCATTACGTCACAAGTACTACGTAACACTGGCATTATCACATTGTCAGATGGGTGCATGCTTCGAGGAAAATATCATATGATCCACTCTCACAACTACTTCCACAGCGAGATACATCTAGATGAGCATGAGATGTATATCCCAGAATCGGGAATCAACAGTTTTCTATCTGTCAGCAATATCAGCACTCTGAACATTATTCCTGAATCACATGACAAACAACTGCAAACATTGAAAAACAGCATTGACGTTGTGAAAACTCAGCAGGAAAATCTGAATCTACAAACTACAGCTGACGACGTTCATCACTACGTCATGTATGGTTTTATGACCGTTTGCTTACTGGCAGCTGGAGCCTGGGGAGGTTTCAGAATCAGAAAGATTTGTCAGAAAACATCGCAACAATCGACTAACATACCGACTAAAAGCATGCTAGAAATGCAACACAGGACATTAAGAACCGTTCGTGACGTCACTAATACAAACTACGGTGCTGACTTAGAAGAGAATATCGATCAGGACATCGTGAGAGTAGATAAAGCCACTTCACCTGTTTGAAGATTTATTTGTCTTTTTCATATACATTGTTTTGTTTTCTTTTATTTAAGTCGGCAGGATGTACGAGCCTACTCGACATTATTATAATTTATATGTATTTGCTTTACCTACGTCATACGGACGCTTATTTAGCAATATATGCAGTTTTACATGTTACAATACTTTTTACCTTTAGTGTGCAATAAACGCTCTACGGAATCGGACCACATTACTTTTCTTTAACATTTCCGCTCCGTATAACCAACAAATACAGTTTATCTTTATAACATAATTAAAGTGAAAGAGTTTGCTCCTTCAATATCTATTCCGATGTTGCATTGGTTTAACGTCTACTCGTTTGTTAGTTTTTTATGTAGATTAGTCCTCAACATTTTAACTCTATACGAGGGTCTTCCTTAAAACCACGGGTTATTGTTGTTGGTGTTGAAATCTTTCACACAAATCCCAATAAATGCATGCATATAATTACGCTTTTATCCCTAATAGTTTAGGCAGAACGTAAATGACCTAAACAAAGGTCGATCTGCCACAACTGACAATGTTTTGAGGGTTATTTAGATAGATTTGTAGGTAGGTATATAATATTGCTGTAGTGACAGGTTTTCAGTCCATCGCCTAAATTGCAATAAACTGAAACCCTCGGATCCCTTAGCTGGTTTTTACAGCATGCCTGAGAGGAAATGCAGCCGGCACATTCTATGTTTTTCTTTCGCTCCCAGTCCTACGTGGAAGAACCTGATAAAGGATCTATTAATTACTGTTGTTTTAATATGAAGTTACCTATTATTATTTTTTTGAGTATTTATTTACACTTTAATTAAATTAGAAGGGAGATAACAATAACTCGACACAGTGATACTTCGAAAGTTTGTCGGTTAGCGATAGTTCGTCACACTTCCTAGTGAGCGAGCGAAGAGACTTTTCCTATTTGATAGGGGTCCATTCATTTTGAAATTTTGCTTTACATTGCATGCATTGTCAACTACCGAGTCATAAGTATACAGGGTGTAAGAGACAGCTTTCCCTAAATTGACGGACAAAACTGAACAACTTTCAACATAAAATTATTTCATGAAAAGTTCATTTTGCTTTCCTATACAAAATTTCCGCCTTGATTGGACAATTTGTACGAAGAAGCCTATTTTCTCATTTCCTGAATGTTCATTTTCGTTAACTGAGATAAGCAGCCCGTATTAGTTTGCGGGAAGATGTCCCTTACACCCGTATCTTTCTGCATGCTTGCAATGAACACCGAACGCTTACTGCATACAATCTGAATGATGCCACAAGCAAACGTGACCTGTATGAGCCTCCATCGCGGTTGACGCACAAAACTTTTAATAGAGTTGAAGCGCGGAAATCCAGTTCAAAACTCAACACTGTAACTCCCCAAATTGATATATGAAATAGCTAACCTGATCGTTGTTGTAAAATGTAAACAGCTGAAATGGATTGGACTTAAGATTTGATATATTAACTTAGTATGAATATTAAAAGCACCTAACCCTAATAAAACCTTATCATACAGTATGTTAGCGCACAGCTTAGTCGGCATTTAGTTTCGCTTAGACCATGTGATCGTCTAAACCCTATGTTGTACCCATTATTAGTAACCAGATCCTTTTCGCAGAGAGAGATTTACCTAAATTTTGAACGTGCCTAATTAAATTACTTAAAATGCCAACTTGTCTTACTTGTTTATATTTTAGAGATAATATAATAATTATTAGTCCTTAATGTTACACTTAGCAGATTTAAATTCTATGAAGAGCTGATTTGTAAGACTCAAATCTCAGAACTAGGATTCTAATAATATAGGTAAAAGAGACAAGATAATTACTAAGTAGAATTATGAATATTAGAACAAACTAAATATTTTTAATATATGCCTTAGGGAAGCTGCCCCTCCATCCGCAGCGAGGGTTATCTTGTGATATGGATCCCTCTGATTTGCAAATACTAAGAAAGGTTATGTTATTTAATTTTTCCTTCCTTTTAACTTTTATATTAGTAGTATTTCCTACGGCAAACCATTCCAATCGAGATCGACTGCCTTACTGGACTCTCGTCTTGCATAAACTTTTCACCATGCTTCCTACTTTACATTTACATTCTAAGGGCCTTGATATATCAATACAATGCAACTCAAGTCAAAAACTAATAAGAGGGCTGATATTGATAAACAATAGAGATAGCAAGTTGTTCCTTACTCGCTGATTTGTTTGTTCTTTGTCATAAAATATGCAAAAGGCCCTGAACAAAACCATGATTCTAATAATAAGCCAGTGGTGAAAAGGTACTCTTTTTTATAGAAGTTACAGTTAATCTTTACTGAATGTATGAGGAACTACAAATCTTTACTGTCATTTCTTTGTCAGTCAGTTAGTAAATAAACCTGCCTACAAACAAGGTAAATATCTTATCTCTTAAGATAATATTGAACTCTTCAATATTTAAATATTTTTTATATCTGAAAGAAACAACTAGTTCTTTAGTTGAACAAGTTTATCACTTGTTTTACCTTAAACTTCCTAACGTAACAATGAATCATCTGTCTCAATGATAAGTACAGATTCTAATACAGAATGTTGTATAATTTAGTAAATATAATATATATTCTCTAATGAAGACTTTGGTTTTACTTATTTTTAAGGAAATTGCATTCTACTTTCCTTTTATTCGACATAAACCATTGCAGTTTGGACAGTTTACTTTGCAAATTAAAGATGAGAAATATATCTATTTCTATGATGTTTATTATCAAATTTTGACGAATATAGCTCTTACCAATCCTCTATCATGGAAAAGACTATAATATAGGCGTGCTCTAGCTTACCTAAACTTCATAAAATCATCATAATTTACATAAATCAAGTTTTACCCTGATTACTTGATATGTTTGAATAACTATTGATTCTGAGTATCCAAACTTCACTGATTCACGTCAAACTTTAATGACAACTGAACAACTAGTAAACCATAGTTTTAATGGACAATTTAAGGAGTTTACCTAACTATAACATGCCTAAATTTACGATACCTGTCTACTAAAGAATTGTATCCTCTAAATCTCTTAAACTCGTGGTGTGTGGTGTCAACTATCTTTGTGCAATGATAGTTATCCTATTTCTAAGTAACTAATATGTTTGGGCGGCTTATTCCCTGTTTAAGCTAGAAACCGTGTTTTTGATACCATTACTACTTGGGACTTGTAATGATATCGGTGTGTAGATATAATATGAGGTGAAATATATACAGATATGAGATCGGACTTTGTGGCCAGATATTGGGCTTGGAAGTGGCTCTACGAGACCTTATCGTGCACACGTGACACAGTACCTCCAAGGCACCAACACTGAATCACAAAACCCGAGAAGGTGTTAGTCATAGTTGTATATTATGACTGGGTGATCCCTTCAAAATGCACCCACTGCCAGAGGCATTGAGACTCAAGGTATCGTTGCGACACAGTTAGATCCACCTGAGCCCAGAGACTAAAACAGCTCTGTTGATAGTGTAACTCAACTCATACCCCAACACGACAAATTACTGTAACCGAATCAAACAATCGCGAACCCTTGTACCCAACACAATTCCGCCTATTCTTCGCGATCCCACTTGCAAAACCCTTATAAAAGTTATATTAAATAGCGTCCCGTAACGCAAACAATCAAATAATAACAACACAATCAAAAACAAACAAATCTCTGAATTTATCAAAGAAAGTACTTGCGGTTGAGCAACACTATGACGCGATCACCCTCCAGGTGAGATTCCGAATTCTGAATATCCCTATTTTCTAAAAACACCCCTATTTATAGCTACGTAAGCGTCATATTACCATCGCAATCATCGAGATGATCCCGTCGATCGCGAACATCCCGATAATCGCGATAATGATTTTTCATTCCACGCAGAAATTCTTAGGTTTGTTAGTAAAATAACAATCTTTATCTATTTTCAGAACCATCTCTAACGTATAATGGATCGTAAAATGAAAGTGAAAAGTAAAATGTCTAACGCCCTCTAGTATATTTGTGCGGAACTACTATCTAACCTCTCCCTTTGCCAATTCACTCTAGTTCTTAGTTCAATACTTCCTTTAATTTGTTCCGATTATCATCAATAGATGGCTTCCGCCTCCAACGTTAAGTAAATTGCAAGCTTTTTGGCTTATTTCATGTTGTAAAGCTATTGATGCCATTCCGAGCAGTCACAACACCCAACCCGATACACAGTTACTAACTAACTAACTGTACGAAATATTTTAATCATATTATTGTACACAAAATACATAAATCAAAGTATATTATCAGTAACCAATATAACCTTTAAACAATATTTATACGTTCTGAACTTCATTAATACCAGGTGCAAGGGACAGCGTTCAGCAAACTGATATGGGTTGCTCAGTCAACGAAACTAAACAACTATCACCAGGAAATTCTTTAAAAGAAAATGACCTTCCCATACGAAATGACCACCTCGATCAGATGATTTGTATGGAAAACCAACACTTTTGTTTCACTTCCTGCAAAATTATCCTGGTGACAGTTTTTCACTTTCGTTGACTGAGCAACCTCTATCAGTTTGTGGGATGCTAACACCCCGTATAATGAGCTCAGAAAAGTTTCAACCAAAACAACGTGTTAAAATTAGTTGTTCGACTGGTGTAATTAAATAAATGGGCAGTTTTATTTCTTCATTACATTGTAATTTTAAATTAACTGTAAATAACGTTCCTCTCCTCGCGTACAATAAATCTCTTAAAATAATGTTTAAATATGGCAGCTCGCGTAACACCGTTCCTATTTGCTTTATTAAATTTTACCCTTAAAGTCTTCAAGGGGGAGATTTATTTAGCTGTCTCTGAGTACGGGCGGTATTCCCATGGATCTACTCGTGCTCTTTCAAATTGCATCTCCATTTTCGACAAATATAGCTGCTTTAGTAAGATATATTTATCACAGGTTTAGTCGTAATGCAGCAATGTACCGCTTAACGCAAGTAACACGAACACAGGTGCGGAGAGGGCCATTATTCTTCGCCTAAGCCGCGGATTGGATTAGCAGCCTCTCAAAAAGCTCAGTGGCAATACGTTTTACATTGACGGTAAATAGAAACTTCAAAGCTTCCAACAGAAAGCTCGTTTGCAACATGTGCGATTTTTTCCAAAGATTCCAATTTTGATACATCTCTAGAAAATAACCGACTAGAAGCACAGTATCGAAGTGTACCGGCAAAAACGTAATATTCTTTTTCAATTATCTGTGTGGATTTGCGGAATCCCTTCACAATGAACACAACATGACGAGTGAGAAGCGAAACAATGCGAGAGAGGAACAGCGGAGGAAAGAGAGCGAGTAACAGACACATGACGAAAATGTGCCAAAAGGGATTATGTTATCAAACATACGGCGAATGAAATGCTGTGTAGCCTTGTTGGCCGATTTCACTTTCATTCGCTGGATGTCAATAAACATTAGCTCTAGGACGATACTCAGTTTTCTAATGAATATCAAACGTAGAACACTGAAATACTTTGATACCAGTCTTCTTTGTCTACCTAGCGTTAACATCCCAGTATTTGGCATCTTAAACAAAACAAAATATTTTTTATTTTAGTACCAATAATCTCCTAAACTACCACACGGAAAAACGGAAACTTTCACCAGCATGTCAGGCAAACGTATTAACGCGGTGCAGAGCTGACAAACTGCGAATGCAAGAACATAAAACATGGAGCGAATTTGCATGGCGGCGGACGGACGTCGCGGCGGATGGCTGCAGCAGTCCGCGGCGGTAAAATTGCTACAGAATTATTCCTGGCTGCCATCTGTCGCCGACGCGTCTCACCATAGACTAAATAGGGTCTAGACATCAGCATGTTAAAACATAAAAAAAAAAGTTTATGGGTCTGCCGGAGTAGTGAAATCCCATACAAACGAAGTTTCGCATTTTTTTTCTAAACTGTAAAACCAAACTTAACCAAACTCCGTACAAGTGACCAAATGCATTATACCTATGCTTCTAATTAGGGTTTGGTTTGAAAATATTAACCGAGTACAAAATTAGAAAGCAAATTTAATTTAAGGCTGTTTTCACACAAAATCGTATTTTCGGTCTTACTTTGTTTATGCCTAATATTTTCAAACCAAACCTACTTAGAAGCATATGATATTATGTAGTTGGTCATGTGTATGAAGTTTGGTGAAGTTTTGTTTTACTGTTTAGGAATAAAAGCAAAACTACGTTTGTATAGGCTTTCACTACTCCGGGATCATCAGACGAAATTGAAAGCTATTCCATAAAATAAACAACTAGCTTACGCAAACTGGGGTCCTGACTGGTTTTGCACTGAGAGAATATCCAGAATATATGTCAGTATCACCTACCCACACATAAAGTGAGGATCACTAAAAACAGATGTTACGAGATTTATGTAAAGTCAACCGTCAGATCGGTTTATTCCATGCTGGACTGGGAACGAGAGAAAATCATAGAATGTGCCACCTACATTTCCACCCGGGTATGCTGTAAAAACCAGCTAAGGGATTAGAGGGTTTCAGTATACTGCAATTTAGGCGATGGGCTGATAACCTATCACTACAGCACTTTACCTCCAAATGTATCTTAAATAACCCTCCAAACCTTTGTCAGACGTGGCGGAATGAACTTTTGTTTAGGTCGTTTACGCTCTGCCTACCCCATTAGCGATAAAGGCGTGATTATATGTATGTATGTATTTTGAGAATGGTACCTACAGGAAACCAAGGTGATAGGTGACCGTGGTAGTCAGCAGTGACATACGGATAGTAGATAACTGGCAGTAGTCCAACAATAAAGTTACGTTGAACTCCAAACGTCGGTACCTATGTGGAAACCAGACATTTTCAGTTTATTTATTTTTGTTTAATTTATTTTAGCATGTAGGTGATGAGACTCCGTAGTCGTTGTTTGAGAAAACAAAGTCCGCAGTAGCTGGGTAACAATACTTTATTCAAACAGCAAGCAAGTACAAAGCCAGGAAGGATTGAAACGCCAGGGAACAAACAGCGGCGCGTTAAGCAAAATAGGCACGAGCCAGGCGTTCAGGGCAGCCCAAAGCACACTAGCTGGCCATACAGATTATACTATAGTTGACTAGGCCCGTATACTTCCACCGACTTAAAGCTACGTGCACTGAGACAGTAAGCGCAGAACAATTCCGTGTGAAAGTCTTCGGGGACACGCCTTCGGGGCTAGGCCCCCTGGGCGTGAAGTCTGTCGACGCCCGTAAAAAACGGGCGAGTCATGGGATTAAGAGCCCATATTGGGCGAAGAACGCCCCTCTATGGGCCAACGGAGTCAGAATCCGGTGTGGCGTGGCCGGCACTTTGGCCGACCGCGCGTCAAAAGCCGGTGACCGCCGGCGAGTCGGCCCACCGAGTGATTCCCTGTTCAGGGAGGCTCAGTGAGCGACTTCTAGCCAGGCGGTTGGTGAAACGTCCGGAGGAACCGGCGAGCTGACCCGCAAGTTGTCGCGGTCCCTCAGCCGGTGAAAGTCATCGTCGGGGAAGTCAAATCCGGTGAGTGTCATGAGTTGGGAACCACCGGCAAGATCGAGTCGTCAGTGTGACGACGCCCTCAAACCGGTGGCGTTAGTGAATCCGGGTTGTCAGTTCCCACGTCGAGCTCCTCCACCACAGCGAGCTCGCGAGGGAATGGTTTCTGGTCAGTTCTCCTTACAAGCATAGTTATTTTATTTAATGAAACGTAATTTTATTAATTTATTTCTTGTAATATGGACATTGTTTCTGGAATAAAAACCTATTATTATTAGTGACAAATATTAACAAAAATGTGACATAAATAAATCTATTATTAAAGTCTAGCTGTCTACTTATAATGAAGCGCTCTTACGTCAAATGGTTAGTTCTTATTCATTCCGATTACGAATGTTAAGCCATCGCCGTGGCCACGCTATGGATTATGGCTCCCTAGCCTTATCCCGTATCTCACGGGGTCGGCTACCTAATCTAGGTGATTGAACGAGGGTACGGGTTTGTACACAGAACGACTGCCATCTGACCTCCGCAACCCAGAAGGAAAACCAGACCCAATATCTACGATATTAAACGATTTCAACCGGAACTAACAGCTTAACGTGCCTTTCGTACGTAAACGTACTTATAAAATTCGAAAACCAAGTAACACATTGGGACGTGTTGGGATTCGAACCACGACCTCCCGCTCAGGAGGCAGCGGCCCTATCCACTACACTATCGGTACAGAATATATCCCCCACCCGACCCCTCCCCAGTCCGACATACGTCACACTCCGCGCCGGAGTGTGGGCCACATTGAGCGTACGCTTAGCGGGTATGGCGCGCGCATGTTTCCCAGTGTAACGGAAATAATAAAGTGTTGTGTTCCAAAGATGTTTAGGTACTGTTCCGTGTATGGATGTCATTCTACCACAAAATATGACTCCAATAGGAACTTTTTTAGATTCCACAATGATGAGAGCCGGTAAGTAAATTCATACAAAATATGCAACGTAATTTATTCTAACTATTCAGTTCCAGTGAACTACTTTAAAACGTTGGTTTCATCAAGAACCAGATTAATCAAGTTATGATTATGACCGGTATAACAAAATTTGTCAACCCTTATAAAACGCACACAAACTCATGCCAAGTGCAACATGCCGTCTGTCGATGTGTGACCAAAATGACATTGTAGTTAGGAGTGTCCGAGCTGTGCTATCGGACTCATCGGGGTCTATATTATAGCTAGTCTATGTAAACGTTCTACCTGCCGTAAGCACCCACCAACACGTGTCTAGCTCGACGTTGCCACTGTTGTTTTCAGCAATTAATTGTTTTCTGCTTTCTTTGGTTGCCTTGCGGGCGTGTGCCAGCTTACATACATACACAGCTTATATTTAATCACGCTCATTTGTTAGTTTTTATGTAGATTAGTACTCAACATTTTAACTCTATACGAGGGTATTCCTCAAAACCACGAGTTATTGTTGTTGGTGGTGAAATCTTTCACACAAATCCCAATAAATACATGCATATAATTACGCCTTTATCCCTAATGGGGTAGGTAGAGCGTAAACGACCTAAACAAAGGTCGTTCCGCTACGTTTAACAAAGTTTTCAGGGTTATTTAAGATAGATTAGTAGGTATATTGCTATAGTGACAGGTTGTCAGCCCATCGCCTAAATTGCAATATACTGAAACCCTTGGATCTCTTAGCTTGCTTTAACAGCATGCTCGGAAAGAAATGCAGCTGGCACATTCTATGTTTTTTTCTCGCTCCCAGTCCAGCATGGAAGTATGCTAGCTTACATAATGTTTTAGAGGTGCCTCATTTGCTTAGTAGTTTGAATCTTGGCTGCTTGTTATAGAAAAAGTAGGTTTGATTTTCACGACGGACGGACGAATAGGTTTAGCACAATGAGTTTGCTAATCCTCTTTGTTCTTATTTACCTACCTGTTACTGGATTAGGTTGAATAGTATGACTTTCCTTTTTATATTAAGACCTATGTAATATATATTTTGGCATTTTATTTTTGTATTTTATAATTATATAGGGAAAGGAGAGAGGCCTTTGCTCAGCAGTGGGACACTTACGGCTATATAAGATAAGACGATAAGATAAGATAATTATATTATGTGGAAAGATGAGACATTTTACGAATTTCTTACAGCGATTTAGAATAATTAATGAGTTCCCGATACTTTGATGCTGTTATAAATATCATGATCACGGGTAGACTAGAGAGAACTGCGAGTGGATATTTTAAATCGCAATAAGAAACCCGTTAAATGTCTCATAGTCAAAAATAAATATATCATATTTACTTGTTCAAGGTGTCTAACTTCAATGCATGATTTCATCGTTTTGGTACTTTGTTGGCCCTGGCCGGACCATCCGTATGATTAATTTATAATGTTGTAGGTATTTCTTAATTAATTTCAAATTACAAACGGGAGCGTCACGGTCTAATATAAAAATTATGAACTTGGAAGGAATGGCTGTAAAATACCTTTAATTATCATGAAAATTTGATATTATTCAGGTCAGTCACAAGCGAAATGTTTCCATGATAAAATCATTCTAATATTTTATGTAGTAGTTCATCTAGCTAAAACTAAATTTAATATCTACGTGGGACACTCAGAAAGATTTGCGACACTAAAAAAAATTGTTCTACAGGTACATATATTTTTATTAAATCTTTTCAAAGTACTCTCCACCAGCCTCTATACAAAGATTCATGCGTCTGAACCAGTTTTCAAAACACTTTTTCCAGTCCGCCGTAGACACCTCGTTTACAGCCTGCTCGAACGCAGCCAGCGCATCTTCCGGCGACGAAAATTGTATCCCCTTGAGCTGATTTTTTATTTTTGGAAATAAAAAGAAGTCACACGGTGCTAGATCAGGGCTGTAAGGAGGGTGACCCAGGAGTTTGACTGGTGTGCTGTCCAGGAAGTCCCTCGTTTTGAGCGCGGTGTGTGCAGGCGCATTGTCGTGGTGGAGCAGTAGTCCGCGGAGCCCTGTGTTTGGTGGCTTGTTGCTCACAACAGAAATAAACTTCTGGTAAACATTTGGTAGTATACCATTCGGCGTTAATGCTTCTTTGATCTCGTAAGGGAATTGAGGCCAAGTGGCCAGTCAAATTAAAAAAGCTGGCGATCAAAATCTTCCCCCCGCTTCGAGATCGCTTCACTTTGGTAGGCGTTGGTTTATTTTGAAACACCCAAACTGTCGACTGGCGCTTGGTTTCTGGATCGTATTGATAAATCCAGGACTCATCACCTGTTACGATGTCGTAAACACGCCGAGACGAGCCTGCTTCAAATTTGTTCAGCATATTACGGCACCATTCCACCCGGGCCTGCTTCTGAGCGTCGGTGAGGTAGTGCGGCACCCAGCGCGATACTATTCTCCTCACGCGAAGATGCCCATGTAGAATCTCGTGAACGCTTCCCGATCCAATCTTTAATATGTGCTGAATCTCCTGATATGTAATTCGCCTATTATCTTGGATTAAATTTTTCACTGCTAGCACGTTTTCTTCCGTAATAGCCGTCAAAGGGCGACCGTTTCTTTCTTCATCCCCCAAGGTTGGTCGACCGCGCCTAAATTCGTTATACCAACGATACATGGTTGCCTTGGAGGGGCTTTCATCCATAAATGCCATTTGAAGTCTATCGAGCGATTCATCCGGTTTCAGGCGACACTTGAAATCGTAAAAAATCATAGCTCTAAAATGTTCCCGGCGCAGATCCATTTTTCAGTAAGACACGATACTTTGAATTGGCTCGCAAAAAATGTGGAGGGAAATTTTGAAAATGGAACACACATATTTTTACTTACAAGTAATCATACTTTCAAAAAAGATTCTAACCGGCCAGTCTGCCATATATAAAAACTATTTATCGCAATACTTTCTGAGTGGCCTGGTATCTGTCACTTTCAAAATAATAAAATTGAGAAAGGACAGGCGATTTATACTCTATGGTTTTTTACTTTGTTCGCTAGTTTTTGACGCGCTTAAGCACGTTTTCTCAGTATTTCTGACAATTTTATCCGTCATTTCATATGACGGCGGATAAAAATGGCAGATAACGCGTAAAACTACCGTCTATGAATAAGAAACCGGAAAGAATAGATCTCCTGCCCATTTCCAATGCCTTTAGTCTAAAAGTGACAAATAGATTGTAATTTTAATTTTAGTTTTAGCTAAAATTACAATCATGAAAATCTAGAATCAAGCCCAATATCTAACTACAAATCAATGTTTGTATAAATAAACAAAAAACACATCTAAAACATCTCTGTTTGGAGACTTTATATTCCATATCGGAACATTCTTCCATGCTGGACTGGGAGATAGAGAAAAACATAGAATGTGCCAGCTGCATTTCCTCCCGGGCATGCTGTTAAAGACAGCTAAGGGATTCAAGAGTTTCAGTATACTGCAATTTAGGCAATGGGCTGACATCCTGTCACTACAGCAATATACCTACAAATCTACCTTAAATAACCCTCAAAACTTTGTCAGACATGGCAGAACGACCTTTGTTTAGGTCCTTTACGCTCTGCCTACTCCATTAAGGATAAAGGCGTGATTATATGTATGTATGTATATCGGAACAACCCACATCATATTCCTACTTTAACAAAATAAACGCACGCCAACTCCTTTTAAAGCTTCTTATAAAGTATCAGCGAAAAATTATGTATATTTATTCAATAAAGCCTCAAAAAATGTTCGCACAGGACTTAAACAACTTGCGACCGAAACAGACTTTTTAAAAAGACAATTTTATTTGAAGTTTACAATAAGAAAGCTGAATAAAGAATGACATTGATAGAATTGAATTAAATTGAATCGAAGGAAACGATGATGCTGATGTAGCAATCTACGGCGCGCCTCGTGGCGCGGCGGCGGGCGCTAGGTCAGCGATTACCAGCCGTTTAGGCATGGTAACTCCTCCCTCCTTAAGATGGAAGCAGGCTCCGCAGCTTTCAGTGGGGACGTCGTAGTGTGTTGTTGCCGTTGTTGCCTCCTGTTGGGTCCTTTTCTTAATGCGTAGCTGGTATATCTTCCAAATTAGTAGTGCTGATCCAATGATGTATAAAACGATGGTGGTCCAGCTAGGGGTTGCCATGATCAATGGCCAGTTGCTGATGCTGTCGTTGTCATCTTTGAGAGTTTCTGCCTTGTTGATGAGCTGATGGATGCTGTCAAGAGATATATCTTCTAGTTGTAGTTCATAGTGGATCATCTCTGGGAAAATGTTGACATCTTCAGGTAGCGGGATGATGTCTTGACTTAAGATGGTTTTACTGTGAGTCTGGAGAGTGTTGTTTAAGATGCGAAGTTGACATCGGTCTGTTAGGGAGATGAGATATGCTCCACTAAGTTTGTTGAAGGTAGTCTTCTCGTCACACGAAGATTTCGCAATCTCTGGTGTTGTTACTATTGCGAGCCAAGTGTTAGGGTTTATCTCCTGGATTTTTCCTTTCTTGAGATTCATTTTGGCGTAAGTGCAGTTGGCAGGTTCATGTTGTATGAGAGAGAGTACGCAGTCTCCGGAGTTTGTAGTCGTCTTGGTGGCCAGATGTTTGCAGAGTTGGGTGTCCTCGGAGATTGCTCGGCATTCTTCATCTAGGTAAGTGTACTCTTCACTCCCAAGTATAAGGTATTTGGATTTAGGGATAATGGTTAAGTTACGGTTATTGGGAATGGAATACAGATGGATAAGGTCATAGGTATTGGACTCTATTGCAGGAATATCTAGGATAAATGTCAAAGTATGTTCGGTACTATACGCTTTTACATCTATAGATCGCTCTAAACGGTATATATTACTAATACTAACTTCCGCTACGGGGTTAAAAAAAGATTTATTTTGCATCTGTAAAATTTCGTAAATTAAATTTTGGGGACTCATAATACTAGGATGCATTACTCCTAACTGGGAAAATGTCATTGCTATTATCTCTGCTTTAATTTAATTTAATTTAATTTAATTTAATTTAATTCAATTCAATTTAATTCAATTTAATTCAATTCAATTCAATCCAATCCAATCCAATCCAATCCAATCCAATCCAATCCAATCCAATCCAATCCAATCCAATCCAATCCAATCCAATCCAATCCAATCCAATCCAATCCAATCCAATCCAATCCAATCCAATCCAATCCAATCCAATCCAATCCAATCCAATCCAATCCAATCCAATCCAATCCAATCCAATCCAATCCAATCCAATCCAATCCAATCCAATCCAATCCAATCCAATCCAATCCAATCCAATCCAATCCAATCCAATCCAATCCAATCCAATCCAATCCAATCCAATCCAATCCAATCCAATCCAATCCAATCCAATCCAATCCAATCCAATCCAATCCAATCCAATCCAATCCAATCCAATCCAATCCAATCCAATCCAATCCAATCCAATCCAATCCAATCCAATCCAATCCAATCCAATCCAATCCAATCCAATCCAATCCAATCCAATCCAATCCAATCCAATCGAATCGAATCGAATCGAATCGAATCGAATCGAATCGAATCGAATCGAATCGAATCGAATCGAATCGAATCGAATCGAATCGAATCGAATCGAATCGAATCGAATCGAATCGAATCGAATCGAATCGAATCGAATCGAATCGAATCGAATCGAATCGAATCGAATCGAATCGAATCGAATCGAATCGAATCGAATCGAATCGAATCTAATCTAATCTAATCTAATCTAATCTAATCTAATCTAATCTAATCTAATCTAATCTAATCTAATTTAATTTAATTTTAATTGCGTCTTCTAGCAGCATCAACTTATCTAAAATAATTTGTAAACTAAAATCTATTTGGACGTAAATATCTAAGAAATGTAAATGATTATAAACTACATTACTACTACGCGTAGTATTTAGCAGCATGGCACCTATTTTCTTTTGGTTTTCGTCAATTTTTGCAATTTGTTTTCCGAATTCATCAATTGTTTTTTGTGCCAAGCTAATAGAAGAGCTTTGAAAGTTATGAAAGCTAAGAATTTTACTATTTAAAGCGGATATTTCGTGTTTAAATTTAATCGCGTCTTCGTTATCTAGGTTGCCAGTTAGTGCTTTAACTACGGATCCTAAACCATTAATAATACCTCGTTTCACTCGATTACGAGGGGCTAGAAAAATAAGTTTATTATGAATTATACTAAATGTATGATCGATTTGGTCCTTATATGTCCTATGTGTATCCTCTGGTTTTAAACGGGCTTCTGCAGCTTTAGAACTCGCATATAATGCCATTAGTTTCATAGTCGTGATTCGGACATAAGTGATATTATAAACGCAGGCAAGGCTAAAGGTATCGGTTTGTTTAAGGTCTATTCCTTGCTTAAGCAAGAGAATACCATTATGGTTATCTACGGTTTCGATTTTCACGGTGGCTGATGCGAAGAACCCGAAGGCTGCGGCTGTGATTGTCCTGGAACAAGGTGAGGTCTACGTAGAAGCTTGAAGTGTACTCTAATAGATTTAGAGTTTGAGTGGTTTCCTATTATCTCTGCTATATTATTAGGGTGTAGATGAATGATTTTATACGGACCTTTAAAGACCGGTTTTGTTTTGTCGTTACGCGCTGTCTTCGCCACCTGTTTGTAAATGGTTTCACCTACCTTTAGTTTTATCTCCTCTGCGTCCTGGTTCCTCTTTGAGATAATCTGCTCCTTATTCTTTGACATATGTGCTGACACACATTCCTGTACTGCTTCTGCATTCGCTCGGTGCTTTAAGACGTAGTCCTGATAAAATTCTTTGGGATAGTATATTTCCAAAGGGTTCCTGCTAGCCGTTTTCTTTTGCTTTTCAATATAGAGATTTGTTTTATTCGGATAAAATCCCTTTGACATTTACACATGCAGTGAAACATGAGTTACGTCTTAAAGATAATTCACCCATTTTTGTAAGGAGTTATAGGCAACCCCCGAAGCAAAGGGAAGAAATTAAAAAACAAGTTGACAACTTGTTAAAGCAAGGGATTATTAGGGAGAGCGTGTCGCCGTGGTCATGCCCAGTACATATTGTCCCTAAGAAACCAGATGCTTCGGGAAAGGTCAAATGGAGACTTGTCATCGACTATAGACGGTTGAACGACCGAACTATCAAAGACAAGTACCCCTCGCCTAACATTAACGACATCTTGGACAGATTAGGTAGAGCTCAATATTTTACCACCTTAGATCTTGTGAGTGGCTACCACCAAGTGGAAATGCACCCTAATGATGTAGAAAAGACAGCGTTTTCAACCGAACGAGGTCATTTTGAGTTTTTACGTATGCCTTTTGGCCTGCGTAATGCCCCCAGTACGTTCCAACGGCTTATGGACCACATTCTTAGGGGCATAGAGAACGTTTTCACGTATCTCGATGACGTTATCATAATTTCGACGTCATTACAAGAGCACATTACAAAACTCAAACAAGTCTTTGACCGATTTAAGTTTCACAACTTAAAAATACAACTTGATAAGTCGGAGTTTTTGAAAAAGCAGGTTAACTTCCTTGGTCATGAACTTACAGATGAAGGTCTTAAGCCCAATAAAAACAAAATTAACGCCATCCTTCAATTTTCAATCCCCAAAACCCGAAAAGAAATAAAATCTTTTCTAGGTCTTGTGGGATACTATAGGAAATTTATTAGAGATTTTGCCCGGCTAACAAAACCATTAACAGTTTGCTTAAAGAAGAACGTTCAGATAACCCATACCCCGGAATTCATACAGGCATTTGAAAAATGTAAACAGTTATTAACAAATGAATGTGTATGGTAGAAGATTTACTATATACACTGACCATCGACCGCTTACCTGGCTCCGTTCGATAAAAGACCCTGATTCGAAACTAACTAGATGGGGCCTAAAGTTGTCTGAATACAATTATGATGTTGTCTATAAAAAGGGCTCTTTGAATACTAACGCCGACGCCCTTTCGAGAGCAAAAATCTATCACAATAGCATCGACTCGTTAGCCGTGAATTTAGATGACAATGAAGACGGTAATATTATCAACCGGATTTTTGACAATGTACGTAGAGAGACTGACGCTAATGATGACGCAAACCAAGACGATAATGACGTGAACCAAAACAATAATGACGTAACATTAACTAACAATCCTGATGTACCAGATAACCAAAGCCAAGATGACAACTCGATAGCAGTCACACAAACAGTACCATTTTCTCAAGCAGAATCTGATAGTATGAGTGTGACGTCACTTGACCCTGACCAGTTAGTTTCGACCAATCACACACAGCCAGATAACTTCAATTCAGGTATACCAATATTACCAGACGCAATTGATAGACAGCTCAAACAGTTTCACATAAGATCGACCCCAGGATCAACCTACAGGGTAGAAAATAGGTCGACAAACTCTAGAGTAGTCATCAAGGATGTCTTTATACCGGTAAATAACACAGAGGAAGAAATCATTAAATTTCTTAAAGAACACACTATAGCAGATATGCGAGCCTAGCCTCCTCCTGCCGTGCAGTAGCTATAGCGGACTCCAATGTATCTGGCGAGGCAATTCTTACTCCAACCGAAACATGAAAATCTAACTGGTTCACAAACTGTTCTATAACCATTTTCTCGTAATAAGTTTTGTCCTCGTGTTGCCCGACCGAATACAGTGTGTCCAGTAACTCCCTAAGGCGTTTACCGAACGCTTCAGAATCTTCCGCTTTATTACGGCGTGTGCGTGTTAATTCCTGCATAACCTGTACCTCATTTCGCGGGTCCCCTAAACGTCTAATCAACGCGGCCTTAATATCGTCCCACGTATTAAGATTTGTCTCAAAGGCAATTGCGTCTAACGCGGCACCCTCCAATCTACTTACAATTAAATGGGCTAGTACGTTACCCATAGCGCCATCGAACTTAACAAGTCTTAATAGCCCATCTATATGCCTAATAAACACGTTTAGTCGTGTTCGCTTCCCATCGTAATGTGGCACTAAATCGGCAAAGGTTTTGAAATCCGATACCTGCATTGTTACCGCGTAATTAGCGCGAGCGCTCTAACTAAAACTAAAACTAATTGAAAGTGATAAAGAAAGAACACTTAGAAACGATTGAATAACTACGCGTACCGTGTACCTATAGCGATGTTTAGCATATAGACCGACACACGTACATGAATAATAACTAGGAAATACGACAGGAAATAGAGCAAAGGAACTTGAGAGCTAATGAGCACTTACCAAAGTATTATCTGCATTTCCTGAAGGAGTCTTCAACAGCAAAGGGACGCCAATTCTCCGGAATCCCACGTCGTCAGTCGGCCGCTCGTAGGTTCTTTTATGGGTGTGGTGGTAGCGTGCGAAAAGAGTTTGATTCCCGCGAAGCCTTGATTTTGAAGAGCTCTTTACTACCCCTTCTAACCCCACTCGAATAGTCTGCGCCACTTAAACAACTTGCGACCGAAACAGACTTTTTAAAAAGACAATTTTATTTGAAGTTTACAATAAGAAAGCTGAATAAAGAATGACATTGATAGAATTGAATTAAATTGAATCGAAGGAAACGATGATGCTGATGTAGCAATCTACGGCGCACCTCGTGGCGCGGCGGCGGGTGCTAGGTCAGCGATTACCAGCCGTTTAGGCATGGTAACTCAGGTTACGAAAGAAAAACTGATGCGATTTCACCCTCTTTATCTTCGATATTTTTGTTTTCTTGTCAAATAATTTGCGGGAGTATTTTTACGTCTTATTTATGTTTCAAGACGTCAAATTTGTTTTACTTACAACGATTTCGTAAAATAATTCGCAGTGTTTGTCTAAATTAAAACCGATGACGGAATATTTCAGTGAATTTCGTATATGAAATTACTCGTGTGAAACTTAAGTTCATGATAAATTTTTGTTTTAAAATTGTGTTTACACCTTTAAATGCGGAGCATCCGGGAAATTTTGCCGCTCCCGTATCGGCCTACTGAGCCACGAAAATATGTCTCAGAAACTGAGAAATCATCTGTCCAAAACTTATAAGGCCATTGATGATGATGTGTGTTTATCAAAATTATTAAAATACATACGATAAAATTTATCCAATATATAAGTATTAGATTTGTATGTATTGTTTTATTTAATCTTATTGATTTATTATTTTTACGCTTAATAGTTCTACTTCATATAATTTAAAGTATATCTGTTTACTTTTAGTTTACGTTGCATTGTATTTGAATTGCCCTTAAAATGTTTCTTATTCTCTCAGCTGCCAGTAGGTTAGCTGGAAGAGATCTCTTCATAGAGATGTGCATACCTTTCTGTAAACTTCATTTATTGTGTTTTATTGCAATAAAGAATATACTTGAATATACTAATAAACTGCTAAATCAAAGCAACAATAAAAACCAACCCCGTTAGTTGTGTGTTAGTGCGGCAACCGTTTAAGGTCAGGGTTTGCACACGACCCTTATCACACGCGGCGATTAGACCGGATTACCCGGACAAATGGAATGTGTAATTATCTGCTCCAGTCCGGGATTCGAACCGGTACCGAAATACCGGTAGCATAGCGGTAATTACTGGAGTAGGTTTATATATGAGGAAATTACCTTTTGATGTACCTATTAGTATTTTTGATAATAAGTTCTAATTTTAGCAAGTTTATCCAGACATCGGGAATGCGAATTCGTATAGTAGACCGCAGCTACAGCGTAGCTTCATTTTGCTATGGCGTAGCGCTACACATTTACCTTCATTAACATATCCCTAGGCTTATTCCGCATCTCACAGGGTTGGCTACCTAATCTAGCGGACTAAACGAGGATACTGGTTTCGACACAGAGCGACTGCCATCTGACCTCCACAACCCAGAAAAGAAACCAGACCCAATCTTTACCTTATGGAAAAGAAATTATAAAACGACGTCTCTGTTCATTTATAAATCACTACATAGTAAAAAACAAAGTCACTTTCTCTGTCCCTATATCCCTATGTATGCATACATCTTTAAAACTACAAAACGGATTTTAATGCGGTTTATTTTAATAGATAGAGTGATTCAAGAGGCAGGTTTATATGTATAATACATGCAGAGTATAGTAGAGAAACACTGATGATATCCGTGCGAAGCCGGGGCGGGTCGCTAGTGTTGATTTAAACAAACAAGGGCAATATATTATTTTTAAATAAACAGAATATTTTTACTCTACCAATCTACCTAGGCTTACACATAATGATTTTGCAGAGGTTTAAGCTCATTAAAATTATTGCAAATGATCTGATAGCACAAAAACACATTAACACATCGTTAATTGATCCACTCTGCTGTGGTTAGTATATACAGGGTGGGTGTGTAGTTCTTCCATGCTGGACTGGGAGCGAGAGAAAAACATAGAATGTGCCAGCTGCATTTCCTTCCGGGCATGCTGTAAAAACCAGCTAAGGGATCCGAAGGTTTTAGTATATTGGAATTTAGGCGATAGGCTGACCCTGTCACTACAGCAATATACCTGCAAATCAGTCTTAAATAACCCTCGAAATTTTGTCAGACGTGGCGGAGCGACCTTTGTTTAGGTCGTTTACGCTCTGCCTACCCCTTTAGGGAAAAGGTGTGATTATTTGTATATATGTGTGTGTAATGAATTTAGTTTTCACGGTTCGCCCATTCACGAATGCCCTTGACGGAGTGCACTCGATATGCCTCAATCAATTTTTTATTCTATTTGCTTCGAAACTGAGCTCAAAATGCATTGTAACTGTGACAAATTACAAATTACATATTACAACACAATTCACCCTAAACGAACACAAAATATAAATGTTTTCCAACTCCCATTTATAAAATGATGCTAAGCAGAAAAAAACTTCCTCTTATTGCAAAAAATGACAGAAGATATATAATAAAACAATTATAAAAGTGTTTCAAAATAGCAGACCGGTGTTGGCAGTGGGCAGCGGGGAGTACGGGGGGAGACAGGGAAGAGAGGATGCAAGATAACACGAACTAATCGCGACACCAGCGATGTTTTCATTTTCAGTTACGTAGCGCGCAGTGAACAGGAAAATCATATTTTCACCGCAGCTCTACAAAAAATTACGGTATAAATATCGTACTTTTGATACACAAAATAATGCTATTTAATTATTTTCTTTTTCATTTGTGAATGTAAAACATATTATAGTTTAACCCGAATCAATCATCTTAGGTAGCCGACCCTGTGTGATACGGGATAAGGCTAAGGAGATGTGGAACCCGAAACAAAAATCTCTCTGCAATAATCACTGTGCAAAATGTAACAAAAATATAATGGTTAAAAAGTATATGCCCAAGCCAGAGAGATACTTTAAAAAAATGTATGAAAGCGTCTATAGTTCGTTCGTTATCCTGTAGACAGCAGGCGGGTGAACAACACAGCGGCGGTAACACGGTAATCCACATGAGAATAACAATGTTCTCACTTTATTTTCACTCGTTTTTGCTCATTCCCGCGAATGCTCCGGGGACAAATGGATACGACCGGGACCTCTGCCTTATTTACCGGTTACTTTTCATAAAAGGCCGTGTGCCGACTGTTATTTTATGTGATATTGTTTTCATCCCTAAAATATACAACTTAAATCTGGTGGCATATTTTTCTGTGATACTTTGATTTTTATTCTAGGGTAAGGCTGGTAATCTGTTTAGATTTTCCTTCTTTGCAGCACTGCAAAGTTTAATTTAGTACATACTATTTACATGTAAGAGTTTTTTTTTTATATTCTCATTTATGTCCTTCAGAAACTAATGTCAAGAAAATTCTCATTGACCTTTCATGAACTCAATGAGAGAAAATTACACTATACTAAACCGTACCTTCAATAGGTACGGTTTAGTATAGTGTAATTTTGGTCGTCACGGAAACAGTTTCCAGCTTCCCAGCTCGGTCCTGAATGAGGGTTGGTCTTGTAAAATTACTTTCATGAAGACCGCTCGCTTTTCCGCCGGCGTAGTCTTGAATAAGTACAGTCAGCAAAGGACACATCTGGGCAGACCAGCTCGAAACGAATAAAATTATTTCAGGAAATTGTTCATGTATTTTCATGACATTTCGGATATTTGTTGCAGTATATCAATTGTTGAAATATACGAAATTTCTTGAAAATACATTATTAATAAAATTTCCTGAAATAATCTCATGCATTTCGAGCGGGCCTCCCCAGATGTCTCCTTTGCTGACTGTACGTATATATCGTACGTATGATAAAAAGCAGACAGTTAGTTTGTGATCTAGATTACACAGTTTTTAAATATGACATTATAAATTCACATTGCATAATATTTAGGCTTATATTTCTGAAGTGATATCAAACGAGAGCGATATTAAGTATGGATTTGACAGGCCAGTTTGTACTGAAATTAAATTTCTGATACGAACTCAAACTCACTGTCACTCATGAGAGCTGATTACAAATACGGCCCTTAGATACCTAATTTGTAATTTAACCTAACCTAACATAATTTGTAATTTGTTACTAACATATTTCTGTCCGCGTTACAAAATATTCTAAGTAAAATTTCAACTTCCGCATCGTTTTTGTTCCTAAATCGACTTGAATTTTTAAGAACTTTGTTTAGGACCTAAGTGCTGAACTGTGTTTCTTAAGAAAGCAATATGGGTCGGTAGCAGGCTGTTTGTAATCTACTTACGTAATTATGGGCCTACTTTTACAAGGCCAGACCTATAGGAACTTCATTTACTTTAACTACTTACCTAGAAATAAAATGGATAAATGCAATGATGGTTTGTTATGAATATTTAAAAAAAATTGGAATTATGGTCAAATCGAGGATAATGAAAAACACACATCCACACTAAACACTGTATTTGAACTACAATAGCTAACGACCATGCAGCTATGAGCATGACTGCAAGCTTTTACAATTCTGCAACGTATTCCACAATGCCGAATCAGTTATTAATTCAGTCCTCTGCATAGTTCACTCAGTCGCAGTTTGAGTTGGTGTACAGTTTCATAACCCTGGGCTTTGTTATTTGTGAACGGTGGGACGCAGTATTTGCTCTCAGTACTGCAGGCTAGCGTCCCTGACAGCTAAATATTTGCCGTCTAGATAGCAAGCAGGGCACGGAAGGAAATCGTGAACTGTTGTCTGTGATGGATTGGAATAGCCGTTTATAATGTGTTTATACATACATACATACATACATATTATCACGCCTTTATCGCTAATGGGGTAGGCAAAGCGTAACCGACCTAAACAAAGGTCGTTCTGTCACGTCTGATAAAGTTTCGAAGTTTACATAAGATAGATTTGTATGTATATTACTGTAGGTTGTCATCCCATCGCCTAAATTGCAATATACTGAAACCCTTGGATCCCTTAGCTGGTTTTTAAAGCATGCCCGGGAAGAAATGCAGCTGGCACATTCTATGTTTTTCTCTCGCTCCCAGTCCCGCATGGAAGTATGCTAGCTTACATAATGTTTTAAATGTGCCTCATTTGTTTAGTAGTTTGAATCTTGGCTGCTTGTTATGGAAAAAGTAAGATCGATTTTCACGTCGGACGCACAAAGAAGTTTAGCAAACTCGTTGTACTAAACCTCTTTGTTCTTATTTACCGAAAAAATCAATGCATGCCTGGATTAGGTTAAATACTACGACTTTCCTTTTTATATTAAGACCTATGTAATATGTATTTTGGCATTTTATTTTTGTATTTTATAATTATATTATGTGGAAAGGTGAGACATTTTACGGATTTCTTACAGCGATTTAGAATAATTAATGAGTTCCCGATACTTCGATGCTGTTATAAATATCATGATCACGAGTAGACTGGAGAGAACTGCGAGTGGATATTTTAAATCGCGGTAAGAAACCCATTAAATGTCTCATAGTTATAGTGAAAATAACCGCAAAAGTTTAAAATAATGTGGAAAAATATATATGTCATATTTAATTGTTCAAGGTGTCTAACTTCAATGCATGATTTCATTGTTTTGGAACTTTGTTGGCCCTGGCCGGACCATCCGCATGATTAATTTATAATGTAGTAGGTATTTCTTAATTAATTTCAAATTACAAACGGGAGCGTCACGGTCTAATATTAAAATTATGAACTTGGAAGGAATGGCTGTAAAATACCTTTAATTATCATGAAAATTTGATATTATTCAGGTCAGTCACAAGCGAAATGTTTCCATGATAAAATCATTCTAATATTTTATGTAGTAGTTCATCTAGCTAAAACTAAATTTAATATCTATCTGTCACTTTCAAAATAATAAAATTGAGAAAGGACAGGCGATTTATACTCTATGGTTTTTTACTTTGTTCGCTAGATTTTGACGCGCTTAAGCACGTTTCCTCAGTATTTCTGACAATTTTATCCGTCATTTCATATGACGGCGGATTAAAATGGCAGATAACGCGTAAAACTACCGACTATGAATAAGAAACCGGAAAGAATAGATCTCCTGTCCAATTCCAATGCCTTTAGTCTAAAAGTGACAAATAGATTGTAATTTTAATTTTAGTTTTAGCTAAAATTACAATCATGAAAATCTAGAATCAAGCCCAATATCTAACTACAAATCAATGTTTGTATAAATGAACAAAAAAAACATCTAAAACATCTCTGTTTGAAGAATTTATATTCCATATCGGAACATTCTTCCATGCTGGACTGGGAGATAGAGAAAAACATAGAATGTGCCAGCTGCATTTCCTCCCGGGAATGCTGTTAAAGACAGCTAAGGGATTCAAGAGTTTCAGTATACTGCAATTTAGACGATGGGCTGACATCCTGTCACTACAGCAATATACCTACAAATCTACCTTAAATAACCCTCAAAACTTTATCAGACATGGCAGAACGACCTTTGTTTAGGTCCTTTACGCTCTGCCTACTCCATTAAGGATAAAGGCGTGATTATATGTATGTATGTATTATGTCCGGGAAAACTGAAGAAAACATCCAAAATTCAGGACCACACTTTATTGTGCTAAGGAGCATGACAAGAAGTGAATTGTAAAAATATTAATCACAACCTACCCACCTTACAATATCTTATTCTATAATAAGGTAAACAAGGCAGCTAATTCAATACATAACATACCTCCCTCTTTAAGCTGTTTATTTATACATAACTAAATCCCTAGCACCTTAAACAAATGCAAACATAAGTTTAATAACTACATAACTATATTTTTATGAAAATTAAAGAAACTCGAAAATAACAAAAATAAGGTATGTGAAACTCTAACATAATAAAGTATCAAAAGAAACAACATAATCAGTTTTCTTAATCCTTAGAACCTGGTCTATCATAGGGTAACCTTACATGCACATTTAATTTATTTTTAATTTTCCCTGCACTCGAACTAGGCTCATCACTCTGTGGGATGCCCAACATCTCTGCCCACTGTTCAGGACTAGGAATCTGAACCACATCATCGAATTCTTGGCTAGAATCATCAACCAAAGGTTGTACTCTACCTGCAGCCTGAGGCGCAGGTGATGCATCTTCCTCCTCCCTTAAATTTTCATGACCATGTATATTCTGGCCTTCCGAAGTAACTTTAACCAGCTGATCAATGTGACGGTTAACTGTAACACCTTCATCATTTTCAACTGTGTATAACTCGAGATAATGTCTTTTCTTTTCTAGTTTCAGTCTCTATTTGTGCCGCGTCAAATGGAAAATCTTGAGGTGTTTCAGCCATTAATAAAACCTCAAACATTTGCGGCTCTGGCTTATCTGGTACTGGCTGGGGCCATCGACTCAGACTATCGGCACTACCAATCTGAGGACCTGGTTTGTATCTAATTTGATAGTCATGAGAAGTCAAAGCTATGGCAATCCGTGTTAAACGTGGTGAAAGCATGCATGGCATTGGCTTTTTCGGATCAAAAATGCCAAGCAGCGGCTTGTGATCAGTCACTATAGTGAAAAATCTACCCATTAAATAATTATGGATTTTTTGAACGCCAAATAAAATTGCTGCAGCCTCTTTGTCTAGCTGTGAGTATCTGCGTTCATGCGTGTGTAGTGTGCGCGAGCTCATTGCAATAGGTCGTTCGTGACCGTCCTCCATGACATGTGAGAGCACTGCACCAACTCCATACTCAGAACTATCACAAGTCAGCACTACAGGTTTGTGCACGTCGTAATGCACCAATGTTAAATCAAATGTCAATTGATGCTTGGCCGTATCAAAAGCTTTCTGTTCCCGTGCTGTCCATTGCCATTCTTGAGTCTTGTCTAACAGACGATGTAACGGTTCCAAAATTGTTGCTTTGTGCGGTATAAACCTCTCATAAAAGTTGTAAAGTCCTAAGAACGCCTGTAATTCTTGTTTATTTTTAGGTGCCGGTGTATTTTTAATTGCTTCGACCTTGGACGACGAAGGGTGGATGCCTTCTGCATCTATTACGAATCCAAGGAACTCTACCTTTTCTTTGGCCCATTTGCACTTGTCTTTATTAAGTCGTAGACCAGCCTGCTCAATCCGTCCCAGAACAGTATCCAATCTCTGTTGCATCTGATGCATTGTCTCGCCACAAACTAATATATCGTCGATCAATACTGCTACGCCTTTGATACCAGCGAGCAATGACGTCATCAGTCGCTGAAAAATGCCTGGACTCGCCTTAACTCCAAAGGCCAAGCTATGTACGGAATATAATCCTTTACAAGTGTTCAAGGTCAACAAACTGGCAGTTTTGTCATCTACTGTCACCTGCGTGTATGCTCGATCCAAATCTAGGGTAGTAAAATATTTACTTCCAGCAACAATAGCAAAAACTTCATTAGCTGTAGGCATTGGATATGTATCCGACTCAGTTGCTTGATTCACAGTACTACGATAATCGCCGCACAATCTAATCGCACCCGTTTTCTTCACTATTGGAACGACTGGTGTAGCCCAATCAGAAAAAGATACAGGACGAAGAACTCCTTCATTCACCAAGCGGTCAATCTCTGCCTCAACTCTGTCCTTGATAGCGAAAGGAACGGGGCGAGCTTTCAGGAACCTAGGTGTAGCATCAGGTTTAACATGTATAGTAACAGGTTTTCCGCGGTATGTACCAAGTCCATCTTTAAATACTTCCGTGTGTTTGGACACAATGTTGTCAATCTCTGCGACAACTACTTCCGAAATCGCATTTAATTTTGGTTTTAAACCAAGAGGGCCGAGCCAATCGCGTCCGAGCAGATTAGGACCATTGCCTTTAGCAGCGATGAAAGTTAAATTTTCCTTTATATTGTTGTACTGCACAGGCGCTGTCACTTCTCCGAGTAAATCTACTGATGATCCTGTCCAGGTGCTCAGTGGAACCGAGGTGGGGTGCAGGGCGTCGCGCGGCAGGTGCTGGCGCAGCTCGTCCCACGTGCGCTCATTCATAACAGTAAAAGTTGCACCAGTATCCAAAAGCATAACAACTGGTTCTCCTGCTATTAATATATTAAGGTAGATTGGAGGCTCCCGACCTGTGCTGCGTACAGTGTATATACCATTGAGTGTATTTTCCTCATCAAAGTCAGTGAAATTAATTTTACGATCGAAGTTGCGTTTCTTCATGGAGCATATTTTTTCTATATGGCCCCTTTTCTTGCAATAGTGACACATTGCATTTATGAATCTGCATTCGCCACCGTGTCTATCTCCGCAACGATAACACAAACGCACTTTTCCTTTAGATTGAATTGCGTTAATATCCATTGGTTCAGGCGCCGCGCAGGCGGAGGCGGCGGTGGCGCGGTCGCCAACGTCGGCGCCGGCGCGCTCGCTCGAACTGGCGGTGTTTTGTATCATGCGAACATCCTTCTCCGCGCTTTCAGACGCTAACATAGCATCTACAACGTCTGAATACTTCAAATTGTTCCTCTTCAACAGGTCGTATTGCAATTTGACGTCACTCATGCCACAAACAAGGCGATCACGCAACATTCGCTCCAAGTCCGAAAAGTTACAACGTGAGCTTAATCTTCTTAATTGCGCAATGTACTCTGCTGCTGTTTCACCTCGTTTTTGATCGCGTTTGTAAAATGTAAACGACACTGATATTTCATTGAGATGCGGAGAGTAATGTTTGGTTAGAATTTGCACTATTTCATTGAAAGTAACTTCACTTGGTTTTTTTGGTGTAATTAACGCGGAACAGGTCTCAAACACTAGTGCACCACAAACAGTGAAGAAATTAGCTCGTTTCACTGTATCTTCTGTGATATTGTTTGCCTCAAAACAAAAGTTCAAACGATCAATATAGTTTTCCCAATTGTCCGTCTGGGAATTAAATTCACTGAAAAACACTGAGTCCAGTTTTTTGTTAGCCATAATTTTCACTCGTCGCCACTATTATGTCCGGGAAAACTGAAGAAAACATCCAAAATTCAGGACCACACTTTATTGTGCTAAGGAGCATGACAAGAAGTGAATTGTAAAAATATTAATCACAACCTACCCACCTTACAATATCTTATTCTATAATAAGGTAAACAAGGCAGCTAATTCAATACATAACAGTATGTATATCGGAACAACCCACATCATATTCCTACTTTAACAAAATAAACGCACGCCAACTCCTTTTAAAGCTTCTTATGAAGTATCAGCGAAAAATTATGTATATTTATTCAATAAAGCCTCAAAAAATGTTCGCACAGGTTACGAAAGAAAAACTGATGCGATTTCACCCTCTTTATCTTCGATATTTTTGTTTTCTTGTCAAATCATTTGCGGGAGTATTTTTACGTCTTATTTATGTTTCAAGACGTCAAATTTGTTTTACTTACAACGATTTCGTAAAATAATTCGCAGTGTTTGTCTAAATTAAAAGCGATGACGGAATATTTCAGTGAATTTCGTATATGAAATTACTCGTGTGAAACTTCATGATCAATTTTTGTTTTAAAATTGTGTTTACACCTTTAAATGCGAAGCATCCGGGAAATTTTGCCGCTCCCGTATCGGCCTACTGAGCCACGAAAATCTGTCTCAGAAACTGAGAAATCATCTGTCCAAAACGTATATGGCGATTGATTTATTGATTTATTATTTTTACGCTTCATAGTTCTACTTCATATAATTTAAAGTATATCTGTTTACTTTTAGTTTACGTTGCATTGTATTTGAATTGCCCTTAAAATTTCTTATTCTCTCAGCTTTCAGTAGGTTAGCTGGAAGAGATCTCTTCATAGAGATGTGCATACCTTTCTGTAAACTTCATTTATTGTGTTTTATTGCAATAAAGAATATACTCGTATATACTAATAAACTGTTAAATCAAAGCAACAATAAAAACCAACCCCATTAGTTGTGTGTTAGTGCGGCATCCGTTTCAGGTCAGGGTTTGCACACGACCCTTATCACACGCGGCGATTAGACCGGATTACCCGGACAAATGGAATGTGTAATTATCTGCTCCAGTCCGGGATTCGAACCGGTACCGAAATACCGGTAGCATAGCGGTAATTACTGGAGTAGGTTTAGATATGAGAAAATTACCTTTTGATGTACCTATTAGTATTTTTGATAATAAGTTCTAATTTTAGCAAGTATATCCAGACATCGGGAATGCGAATTCGTATAGTAGACCGCAGCTACAGCGTAGCTTCATTTTGCTATGGCGTAGCGCTACACATTTACCTTCATTAACATATCCCTAGGCTTATTCCGCATCTCACAGCGTTGGCTACCTAATCTAGGGGACTAAACGAGGTTACTGGTTTCGACACAGAGCGACTGCCATCTGACCTCCACAACCCAGAAGAGAAACCAGACCCAATCTTTACCTTATGGAAAAGAAATTATAAAACGACGTCTCTGTTCATTTATAAATCACTACATAGTAAAAAACAAAGTCACTCTCTCTGTCCCTATATCCCTATGTATGCATACATCTTTAAAACTACGAAACGGATTTTAATGCGGTTTATTTTAATAGATAGAGTGATTCAAGAGGCAGGTTTATATGTATAATACATGCAGAGTTTAGTAGAGAAACACTGATTATATCCGTGCGAAGCCGGGGCGGGTCGCTAGTGTTGATTTAAACAAACAAGGGCAATATATTATTTTTAAATAATCACAATATTTTTACTCTTCCCATCTACCTAGGCTTACACATAATGATTTTACAGAGGTTTAAGCTCATTAAAATTATTGCAAATGATCTGATAGCACAAAAACACATTAACACATCGTTAATTGATCCACTCTGCTGTGGTTAGTATATACAGGGTGGGTGTGTAGTTCTTCCATGCTGGACTGGGAGCGAGAGAAAAACATAGAATGTGCCAGCTGCATTTCCTTCCGGGCATGCTGTAAAAACCAGGTAAGGGATCCGAAGGTTTTAATATATTGGAATTTAGGCGATAGGCTGACACCCTGTCGCTACAGCAATATACCTGCAAATCAGTCTTAAGTAACCCTCGAAATTTTGTCAGATGTGGCGGAGCGACCTTTGTTTAGGTCGTTAACGCTCTGCCTACCCCTTTAGGGAAAAGGTGTGATTATTTGTATATATGTGTGTGTAATGAATTTAGTTTTCACGGTTCGCCCATTCACGAATGCCCTTGACGGAGTGCACTCGATATGCCTCAATCAATTTTCTATTCTATTTGCTCCGAAACTGAGCTCAAAATGCATTGTAACTGTCACAAATTATTTACGAGAAAAGAGATAATACATACATACATGTAATCACGCCTTTATCACTAATGGGCTAGGCAGAGTGTAAACGAGCTATACAAAGGTTGTTCCGCCACATCTGAAAATTTGTTGAGGGTTATTTAAGATAGATTTGTAGGTATATTGCTGTAGTGACAGGTTGTCAGCCCATCGCCTAACTTACAACATACTGAAACCCTCGAATCCCTTTGCTACTTTTTACAGCATGCCCGGGAGGAAATGGAGCTGGCACATTCTATGTTTTTCTCTCGCTCCCAGTCCAGCATGGAAGATCATCTATGTACTACATACAATTTAAGAAACATTCATCAACTTCAAAATATTTGAGATGTAGTGAGAAGAATTTAAACGAGGCCGTTGACTCTCTACTTATCCCTAAAGGGTAACAGGTAATTAACATGTAGTTAGGTATTTGAGTATAAGCACATCGACAGTAAAATATCAGTTATCTACGCAGAAACCAGACATTTCTTCATTTTAACATAACATTTACCAGTAGCCCAATAACTGCCTTCGTGGTCTAGTGGCTAGTGCCATGGACTCCTGATCCGGAGGTCCTGGGTTGGATTCCCAGGGGGGAAACACAAAGTTGATATTTGAGAATTTATCACTTTGTGAATTTTTCCCCATGTTTGTTAGGACATTGCAGGCTGAATCACCTGATTGTCCACAAAGGAAAAAGATTTCGTGCTTCGGAGGACACGTTAACCCGTCGGTCCCGGTCGCTGTCTTTGATAGAGGTCGTTACTCAAACCATGTCAGAGGCCTGATAGTTGTGCTACTAGGCGGTTTAAAAACTCTGACACCAGGGTTCATCGGGTCGATAGACTCGATACCCACTCGACAGAAGAAGACAGAAGAAGTAGCCCAATTTCGTAGAACGATATTATAGTCGTTATTTTGACTGTCGAGCACGTGTCGATTTTCACAGAATTTCAGATTATTGTTAACAAACCTTATTTATATTGTAAGGTTATTGAAACTACGTAGAAAATGATTGAAATTGAAATTAAATTTGAAGTATGAACAAATGTTTTGTATATGTTATTTGCTTTTATTGGTGCTATCACATTTGATTGAGAGATTATCCTAAATTTCCTGGACTCCCCGTATTTCATAATGGTTCCTTTGAGGGGCACACTCTGTATACACAGCGGTTGTAAGCTCGTATTTGCGAGTGTAAATTGTAACATGTCGCAAGTTAATTGCGTCCAGCGGGCGGCTCATCTCGGCCCGAGCACCTCCGACTCCGGAGGGACATTCTGCCGATAAGGCGCTTACAAAGGTCGCTATCATTTCGTATTATTTGAATTAGCATCAATTTCTTAGTATAGATACTGGATCACTGTTATACAGCCTAGCAGCGGTTGTCAGCTCGTATTTGCGAGTGTAAATTGAAACATGTCGCAAGATAATTGCGTCCAGCGGGCGGGTCATCTCGGCCCGAGCACCCCCGACTCCGGAAGGACATTGGGCCGATAAGGTGCTTACAGAGGACACTATGAATCTGTTAATAGTTAAGTACTTGCTTGCCCTGTAAAAAAAGTTTCAGAATAGTGCCAATATAGTTAAGACACTGGATCACTGTTATACAGTCGAGCTGTGGTTGTCAGCTCGTATTTGCGATTGTGAATTGAAACATATTGCAAATTAATTGCGTAAAGCGGGCGGGTCTTCTCGGCCCAAACATTCCCGACTCCAAAGGGACATTCTGTCGCTATTATTCATATTATTTGAATTAGCATCAATTTCTTAGTATAGATACTGGATCACTGTTACACAGCCTAGCAGCCGTTGTCAGCTCGTATTTACGATTGTAAATTGAAACATGTCGTAAGTTAATTGCGTCCAGCGGGCGGGTCATCTCGGCCCGAGCACCCCCGACTCCGAAGGGACATTGGGCCGATAAGGAGCTTACAGAGCGCTTATCTGAATTTGTAGAACTATGACGACCTCAGAAGATTTGATAAAACAAAAAAATATTCTAATCCTAAATACGCTTACTTCATAAATTATCATTAATATGGGCTCAAAGAGGATCATGAGAAATTTAAACACAATTCACCCTAAACGAACACAAATTATAAATGTTTTCCAACTCCCATTTATGAAATGATGCTAAGCAGAAAAACACTTCCTCTTATTGCGAAAAATGTCAGAAGATACATAATAAAACAATTATAAAAGTGTTTCAAAATAGCAGACCGGTGTTTGCAGCGGGCAGCGGGGAGTACGGGGGGAGACAGGGAAGAGAGGATGCAAGATAACACGAACTAATCGCGACACCAGCGATGTTTTCATTTTCAGTTACGTAGCGCGCAGTGAACAGGAAAATCATATTCTCACCGCAGCTCTTCAAAAAACTACGGTATAAATATCGTACTTTTGATACACAAAATAATGCTATTTAATTATTTTCTTTTTCATTTGTGAATGTAAAACATATTATAGTATAACCCGAATCAATCACCTTAGGTAGCCGACCTTGTGTGATACGGGATAAGGCTAAGGAGATGAGGAACCCGAAACAAAAATCTCTCTGCAATAATCACTGTGCAAAATGTAACAAAAATATAATGGTTAAAAAGTATATGCCCAAGCCAGAGAGATACTTTAAAAAAATGTATGAAAGCGGTAAGTCCATAGTTCGTTCGTTATCCTGTAGACAGCAGGCGGGTGAACAACACAGCGGCGGTAACACGGTAATCCACACGTGAATAACAATATTGTAGGGGGATGTAGTAAGCCTTCTCGTAGAGCGAAACCTATGCTCGGGCCCTCCCCGTGAGTAGCGGCAAATGCCGTGAAACTAGTTACTACACTACGATGGAAAATAAGGAAAATAAAAATGCGAACCCGCTCTCTTCAGAGCCAACCAATCGATCCTCTTCAGGACCAATCCGGCCCATTTCAGGGCCAAACCTGTCCTCTTCAGGACCAAACCGGCCCTTTTCAGGGCCAAACCCGTCCTCTTCAGGACTCAACCGGCCCTTGTCAGGGCCAAACAATCGGACTCTGTCCACCCCTGCTCTGTCTGTTATTTCAGTGAACATCGAAGGATTCTCTAATAACAAAGCAGACATCCTGCCTAATCTATGTCGTGAATCGCAATGTCACGTACTTTGCGTTCAAGAGACCCATCGCGACAGCGGACAAAGTAGGCCACATATCCCCGGAATGACACTAATAGCCGAGATCCCACACCCAAAACACGGTAACGCAGTGTTTGCTGCTCCCGGCTTACTTATAGTTTCTGCCCATTGCTCCTCAGAAAATAGCATCGAGGCGATTACCTTAGACCTCGGCAATTGTACTGTTACCTTTATATATAAGCCTCCTGGAGTTCCATTCCAATTCCACAAACCCGAAAACTTTGATAAACACCAGACCAAAGTTATAATAGGTGACTTTAACAGTCACTCTATCAACTGGGGCTACCGGGAAACAGACGAGGCTGGTCACGCAGTAGAGGATGGGGAAGAAGCTAATGACCTGGTGCTAATACACGACGCCAAACAACCAGCATCATTCAATAGCACCCGATGGAAACGAGGGTACAATCCTGATTTGGTTTTCTCAAGCATTAATGTTAACTACCAATGCTCCAAAAAGGTATGCGATCCAATTCCAAGAACACAACACAGGCCTATTCTGTGCCAGATAAATGCAGCCGTTAGACCCACAATGGTTCCTTTCAAGCGCCGGTTTAACTACAGAAAAGCTAATTGGGAAGACTTTGCAGATAAAATTGACAACATACTTTTAAATATCACTCCTACCCCAAAAAACTATGATGAATTTGTGGCTACCGTGACTTCTGTCTCGCGTCAGTGTTTCCCTAGAGGATGTCGCTCGCAGTACATTCCTGGGCTAAACCCCGATTCGGCGAAATTACTAAACCACTATGAACGCCTTTACAGCTCAAATCCATTTTCTGAAGATACAATAAACAAGGGTGAAGAACTGCTTCAATATATAAGCAACAGCCGGCGCGAGAAATGGTCAGAATTAGTCACAAACATCGATATGACCCATAATAGTAAAAAAGCTTGGTCCACTTTTAGAAAACTAACAGACGGGAATCCACCACCTACAATACCAGGCCAAGTTACTGCTAACGAAGTAGCCCATCAATTGCTACTTAATGGTAAGTCAGCCCATAAAATTAACAGAACACCAAAAAGTTCTACCATTTCTACGACTGGTTCAATTTGTAAACCATTTGAACTGGCTGAAATCATAGCCGCGATTAAAAACCTCAAACTGGGCAAGGTATCAGGCGTAGACAACATATCCGTTGAGCAACTGAAACATTTGGGTCCAGTTGCGGTATCGTGGCTTCTTCAGCTCCTTAACACAAGCCTTGAGTCTGCTATTATTCCACGCTTGTGGAGGAAATCGAAAGTGATAGCCATACCAAAACCGAGGAAACCAACGATTGATCCGAAAAACTACCGACCGATTTCTCTCCTCTGCCACACATATAAATTATTCGAGAGGCTTCTTCTTAATCGTCTGGCGAGAGTTGTTGTTCCCAAACTCATCCCCGACCAGGCAGGTTTTAGGCCTGGCAAATCTTGCTGCAATCAAACTCTGAAGCTCACTCAGTTTATAGAGGATGGGTTTGAGATCAATAAAGCTACCGGCGTCGTGTTTGTTGATTTATCCGCGGCCTATGACACGGTCAATCTCCGGAAACTCCTGTGGAAAGTTGGAAATATGACTGGAGATCGGCAGTTTGTTAAAGTTCTAGGTGAACTGCTGTACAACCGCCGCTTCTAAGTACATCTCCTGTCGCAGCAAAGTAGATGGCGGAATCAAAGAAACGGTCTTCCACAGGGTAGCGTTTTGGCACCCACGCTGTTCAATATCTATACGAACGATCAGCCACTAAGCTCCAACACAAATAGCTTCATATATGCTGACGATCTTGCATTAGCATCGCAGGCTCACTCGTTCGAGGATATAGAAAACAACATCTCAGCAGCCCTGGTGGCTTTAACCAGATATTATAACAGTAACTCGTTAAAGCCTAATCCAACAAAGACACAGTCCTGCATATTTCATCTCCGCAATAGACAAGCACACCGCCATCTTAATATCTCCTGGCAAGGCACCCCTATTGTACACTGCAATCACCCTAAGTATTTAGGAATAATAATGGACAGGGCCTTAACATACAAGCCTAATTGTGAGGCGATTAGGCGAAAAGTGGCCACCCGTAATAACCTCCTGAAAAAACTGACTTCGACCAGATGGGGCGCATCGCCTGAAGTCTTGCGAACGACGGGTTTAGCACTCTGCTATTCTGCTGGTGAATATGCAAGCCCAGTATGGAGTCGGTCCGCTCACACCAAGCAAGTCGATACAGCGCTCAACGAGACTTGTAGAGCTATAACTGGCTGCTTAAAACCGATTCCAAAAATTCAGCTTTATTCACTAGCTGGAATTGCTCCACCCAACGTTCGCAGAGAAACGGCGAGCTCAGTTGAAAAGGTTAAACAGGAAGCAGACCCGAGGCATCCGCTGTATGGTTGCAGTCCAGCCCAACGGAGGCTAAAAAGCCGGAAAAGTTTTTTAAATAGCGTAGGCAGAGGACCCGTCGGCTTACAGACTAAATCGGTGGAAAGAGACACATCCCGTGGAGTCCTTCATCCCACAGGAAGAGCGTCTCCCCCCAGGGAAGAAGTTGCGGTGGCCGGTGTGGAGATCTCTCAACCGTCTCCGGTCACAGGTCGGCCGCTGTAAGGAAAATCTCTTTCGGTGGGGTTATAGTAGTACTCGCAACTGTGCATGTGGTGCAAACTCGCAAACCATAATGACGTGTTCGGCGTGCCCTAACACCTGCTCGTTGGAGGACCTGTGGAAAGCCACCGACGAAGCCGTGCTCGTGGCTTCGCACTGGTCCAAAATTGTTTAAAATATATTATTTTTATTTTCATCGACACGCAAAGAAGAAGAATAACAATATTCTTACTTTATTTCACTCGTTTTTGCTCATTCCCGCGAATGCTCCGGGGACAAATGGATACGACCGGGACCTCTGCCTTATTTACCGGTTACTTTTCATAAAAGGCCGTGTGCCGACTGTTATTTTATGTGATATTGTTTTCATCCCTAAAATATACAACTTAAATCTGGTGGCACATTTTTCTGTGATACTTTGATTTTTATTCTAGGGTAAGGCTGGTAATCTGTTTAGATTTTCCTTCTTTTCAGCACTGCAAAGTTTAATTTAGTACATACTATTTACATGTACGAGTTTTTTTTTTTATATTCTCATTTATGTCCTTCAGAAACTAATGTCAAGAAAATTCTCATTGACCTTTCATGAACTCAATGAGAGAAAATTACACTATACTAAACCGTACCTTCAATAGGTTTAGTATAGTGTAAGTTTGGTCGTCACGGAAACAGTTTCCAGCTTCCCAGCTCGGTCCTGAATGAGGGTTGGTCTTGTACTTAAGTACACTTGGTCATAAGTACAGTCAGCAAAGGACACATCTGGGCAGACCAGCTCGAAACGAATAAAAATATTTCAGGAAATTGTTCATGTATTTTCATGACATTTCGGATATTTGTTGCAGTATATCAATTGAATTTTCTGATACGAACTCAAACTCACTGTCACTCATGAGAGCTGATTACAAATACGGCCCTTAGATACCTAATTTGTAATTTAACCTAACCTAACATAATTTGTAATTTGTAACTAACATATTTCTGTCCGCGTTACAAAATATTCTAAGTAAAATTTCCACTTCCGCATCGTTTTTGTTCCTAAATCGACTTGAATTTTTAAGAACTTTGTTTAGGACCTAAGTGCTGAACTGTGTTTCTTAAGAAAGCAATATGGGTCGGAAGCAGGCTGTTTGTAATCTACTTACGTAATTATGGGCCTACTTTTACAAGGCCAGACCTATAGGAACTTCATTTACTTTAACTACTTACCTAGAAATAAAATGGATAAATGCAATGATGGTTTGTTATGAATATTTAAAAAAATATTGGCATTATGGTCAAATCTAGGATAATAAAAAACACACATCCACACTAAACACTATATTTGAACTACAATAGCTAACGACCATGCAGCTATGAGGATGACTGCAAGCTTTTACAATTCTGCAACGTATTCCACAATGCCGAATCAGTTATTAATTCAGTCCCCTGCATAGTTCACTCAGTCGCAGTTTGAGTTGGTGTACAGTTTCACAACCCTGGGCTTTGTTATTTGTGAACGGTGGGACGCAGTATTTGCTCTCAGTACTGCAGGCTAGCGTCCCTGACAGTTAAATATTTGCCGTCTAGATAGCTAGCAGGGCATGGAAGGAAATCGTGAACTGTTGTCAAAGCTTGGCAGGGTTAAGTGAAGTTAGTTATGGATTGGAATAGCCGTTTATAATGTGTTTATACATACATATTATCACGCCTTTATCGCTAATGGGGTAGGCAAAGCGTAAACGACCTAAGCAAAGGTCGTTCCGTCACGTCTGATAAAGTTTCGAAGTTTACATAAGATAGATTTGTATGTATATTGCTGTAGTGACAGGTTGTCATCCCATCGCCTAAATTGCAATATACTGAAACCCTTGGATCCCTTAGCTGGTTTTAACAGCATGCCCGGGAAGAAATGCAGCTGGCACATTCTATTTTTTTCTCTCTCTCCCAGTCCAGCATGGAAGTATGCTAGCTTACATAATGTTTTAAATGTGCCTCATTTGTTTAGTAGTTTGAATCTTGGCTGCTTGTTATGGAAAAAGTAAGTTCGATTTTCACGACGGACGCACAAAGAAGTTTAGCAAACTCGTTGTACTAAACCTCTTTGTTCTTATTTACCGAAAAAATCAATGCATGCCTGGATTAGGTTAAATACTACGACTTTCCTTTTTATATTAAGACCTATGTAATATGTATTTTAGCATTTTATTTTTGTATTTTATAATTATATTATGTGGAAAGGTGAGACATTTTACGGATTTCTTACAGCGATTTAAAATATTTAATCAGTTCCCGATATTTCGATGCTGTTACAAATATCATGATCACGGGTAGACTAGAGAGAACTGCGAGTGGATATTTTAAATCGAGGTAAGAAACCCGTTAAATGTCTCATAGTTATAGTGAAATAACCGCGAAAGTTTAAAATAATGTGGAAAAATATATATGTCATATTTACTTGTTCAAGGTGTCTAACTTCAATGCATGATTTCATTGTTTTGGTACTTTGTTGGCCCTGGCCGGACCATCCGTATGATTAATTTATAATGTAGTAGGTATTTCTTAATAATTTCAAGTTACAAACGGGAGCTTCACGGTCTAATATTAAAATTATGAACTTGGAAGGAATGGCTGTAAAATACCTTTAATTATCATAAAAATTTGACATTATTCAGGTCAGTCACAAGCGAAATGTTTCCATGATAAAATCATTATAATATTTTATGTAGTAGTTCATGACCTTATACCCCCCTCCCCTTTCCATCTCCGGAGCACGAGGCGTGGACAGGGGTTCCACCCTTATGTCGTGGATATACCACAAATTCGCACGAAGCGGTTCGCTTCCACATTCTTAATGCGAACGGCTAAGGAGTGGAACTCCCTGCCGGCGGATCTGTTTCCGGAACAATATAACCTGGGCCTTTTCAAGGCGAGAGTGAATAGGCACTACAAAGGTGAGTATGCTTTAACATAGTCCGCATCGTCACTTTCCACCAGGTGAGATGGTGGACAAATGCTCGCCTATATATATTAAAAAAAAAAAAAAAAATCTAGCTAAAACTAAATTTAATATCTATCTGTCACTTTCAAAATAATAAAATTGAGAAAGGACAGGCGATTTATACTCTATGGTTTTTTACTTTGTTCTCTAGATTTTGACGCGCTTAAGCACGTTTCCTCAGTATTTCTGACAATTTTATCCGTCATTTCATATGACGGCGGATAAAAATGGCAGATAACGCGTAAAACTACCGACTATGAATAAGAAACCGGAACGAATAGATCTCCTGTCCATTTCCAATGCCTTTAATCTAAAAGTGACAAATAGATTGTAATTTTAGTTTTAGCTAAAATTACAATCATGAAAATTTAGAATCAAGCCCAATATCTAACTACAAATCAATGTTTGTATAAATAAACAAAAAAAACATCTAAAACATCTCTGTTTGAAGAATTTATATTCCATATCGGAACATTCTTCCATGCTGGACTGGGAGATAAAGAAAAACATAGAATGTGCCAGTTGCATTTCCTCCCGGGCATGCTGTTAAAGACAGCTAAGGGATTCAAGAGTTTCAGTATACTGCAATTTAGGCGATGGGCTGACATCCTGTCACTACAGCAATATACCTACAAATCTACCTTAAATAACCCTCAAAACTTTGTCAGACATGGTAGATCGACCTTTGTTTAGGTCCTTTACGTTCTACCTACTCCATTAAGGATAAAGGCGTGATTATATGTATGTATGTATATCGGAACAACCCACATCATATTCCTACTTTAACAAAATAAACGCACGCCAACTCCTTTTAAAGCTTCTTATGAAGTATTAGCGAAAAATTATGTATATTTATTCAATTAAGCCTCAAAAAATGTTCGCACAGGTTACGAAAGAAAAACTGATGCGATTTCACCCTCTTTATCTGCGATATTTTTGTTTTCTTGTCAAATAATTTGCGGGAGTATTTTTACGTCTTATTTATGTTTCAAGACGTCAAATTTGTTTTACTTACAACGATTTCGTAAAATAATTCGCAGTGTTTGTCTAAATTAAAAGCGATGACGGAATATTTCAGTGAATTTCGTATATGAAATTACTCGTGTGAAACTTAAGTTCATGATCAATTTTTGTTTTAAAATTGTGTTTACACCTTTAAATGCGGAGCATCCGGGAAATTTTGCCGCTCCCGTATCGGCCTACTGAGCCACGAAAATATGTCTCAGAAACTGAGAAATCATCTGTCCAAAACGTATAAGGCCATTGATGATGATGTGTGTTTATCAAAATTATTAAAATACATACGATAAAATTTATCCAATATATAAGTTTTAGATTTGTATGTATTGTTTTATTTAATCTTATTGATTTATTATTTTTACGCTTAATAGTTCTACTTCATATAATTTAAAGTATATCTGTTTACTTTTAGTTTACGTTGCATTGTATTTGAATTGCCCTTAAAATGTTTCTTATTCTCTCAGCTGCCAGTAGGTTAGCTGGAAGAGATCTCTTCATAGAGATATGCATACGTTTCTGTAAACTTCATTTATTGTGTTTTATTGCAATAAAGAATATACTCGTATATAGTAATTAACTGTTAAATCAAAGCAACAATAAAAACCAACCCCGTTAGTTGTGTGTTAGTGCGGCATCCGTTTAAGGTCAGGGTTTGCACACGACCCTTATCACACGCGGCGATTAGACCGGATTACCCGGACAAATGAAATGTGTAATTATCTGCTCCAGTCCGGGATTCGAACCGGTACCGAAATACCGGTAGCATAGCGGTAATTACTGCAGTAGGTTTAGATATGAGGAAATTACCTTTTGATGTACCTATTAGTATTTTTGATAATAAGTTCTAATTTTAGCAAGTTTATCCAGACATCGGGAATGCGAATTCGTATAGTAGACCGCAGCTACAGCGTAGCTTAATTTTTCTATGGCGTAGCGCTACACATTTACCTTCATTAACATATCCCTAGGCTTATTCCGCATCTCACAGGGTTGGCTACCTAATCTATGGGACTAAACGAGGATACTGGTTTCGACACAGAGCGACTGACATCTGACCTCCACAACCCAGAAGAGAAACCAGACCCAATATTTACCTTATGGAAAAGAAATTATAAAACGACGTCTCTGTTCATTTATAAATCACTACATAGTAAAAAACAAAGTCATTTTAATAGATAGAGTGATTCAAGAGGCAGGTTTATATGTATAATACATGCAGAGTATAGTAGAGAAACACTGATGATATCCGTGCGAAGCCGGGGCGGGTCGCTAGTGTTGATTTAAACAAACAAGGGCAATATATTATTTTTAAATAAACAGAATATTTTTACTCTTCCAATCTACCTAGGCTTACACATAATGATTTTACAGAGGTTTAAGCTCATTAAAATTATTGCAAATGATCTGATAGCACAAAAACACATTAACACATCGTTAATTGATCCACTCTGCTGTGGTTAGTATATACAGGGTGGGTGTGTAGTTCTTCCATGCTGGACTGGGAGCGAGAGAAAAACATAGAATGTGCCAGCTGCATTTCCTTCCGGGCATGCTGTAAAAACCAGCTAAGGGATCCGAAGGTTTTAGTATATTGGAATTTAGGCGATAGGCTGACACCCTGTCACTACAGCAATATACTTGCAAATCAGTCTTAAGTAACCCTCGAAATTTTGTCAGACGTGGCGGAGCGACCTTTGTTTAGGTCGTTTACGCTCTGCCTACCCCTTTAGGGAAAAGGTGTGATTATTTGTATATATGTGTGTAATGAATTTAGCTTTCACGGTTCGCCCATTCACAAATGCCCTTGACGGAGTGCACTCGATATGCCTCAATCAATTTTCTATTCTATTTGCTTCGAAACTGAGCTCAAATGCATTGTAACAGTCAAAAATGATTTGTAGGTATATTACTGTAGTGACAGGTTGTCAGCCCATCGCCTAACTTACAACATACTGAAACCTTCGAATCCCTTAGCTACTTTTTACAGCACGCCCGGGAGGTAATGGAGCTGGCACATTCTATGGTTTTCTCTCGCTCCCAGTCCAGCATGGAAGATCATCTATGTACTAGATACAATTAAAGAAACATTCATCAACTTCAAAATATTTGAGATGTAGTGAGAAGAATTTAAACGAGGCCGTTGACTATCTACTTATCCCTAAAGGGTAACAGGTAATTAACATGTAGTTAGGTATTTGAGTATAAGCACATCGACCATAAAATATCAGTTATCTACACAGAAACCAGACATTTCTTCATTTTAACATAACATTTACCAGTAGCCCTATAACAGCCTCCGTGGTCTAGTGGCTAGTGCCATGGACTCCTGATCCGGAGGTCCTGGGTTTGATTCCCAGGGGGGAAACACAAAGTTGATATTTGAGAATTTATCACTTTGTGAATTTTTCCCCAGTTTGGTTAGGACATTGCAGGCTGAATCACCTGATTGTCCACAAAGGAAAAAGATTTCGTGCTTCGGAGGGCACGTTAACCCGTCGGTCCCGGTCGCTGTCTTTGATAGAGGTCGTTACTCAAACCATGTCAGAGGCCTGATAGTTGTGCTACTAGGCGGTTTAAAAACTCTGACACCAGGGTTCATCGGGTCGATAGAATTGATACCCACTTGACAGAAGAAGACAGAAGAAGTAGCCCAATTTCGTAGAACGATATTATGGTCGTTATTTTGACTGTCGAGCACGTGTCGATTTTCACAGAATTTCAGATTATTGTTACCAAACCTTATTTATATTGGAAGGTTATTGAAACTACGTAGAAAATGATTGAAATTGAAATTAAATTTGAAGTATGAACAAATGTTTTGTATATGTTATTATATTGGTGCTATCACATTTGATTGAGAGATTATCCTAAATTTCCTGGACTCCCCGTATTTCATAATGGTTCCTTTGAGGGGCACACTCTGTATACACAGCGGTTGTAAGCTCGTATTTGCGAGTGTAAATTGAAACATGTCGCAAGTTAATCGCGTCCAGCGGGCGGGTCATCTCGGCCCGAGCACCCCCGACTCCGGAGGGACATTCTGCCGATAAGGTGCTTACAAAGGTCGCTATCATTTCGTATTATTTGAATTAGCATCAATTTCTTAGTATAGATACTGGATCACTGTTATACAGCCTAGCAGCGGTTGTCAGCTCGTATTTGCGAGTGTAAATTGAAACATGTCGCAAGTTAATTGCGTCCAGCGGGCGGGTCATCTCGGCCCGAGCACCCCCGACTCCGGAGGGACATTCTGCCGATAAGGTGCTTACAAAGGTCGCTATCATTTCGTATTATTTGAATTAGCATCAATTTCTTAGTATAGATACTGGATCACTGTTATACAGCCTAGCAGCGGTTGTCAGCTCGTATTTGCGAGTGTAAATTGAAACATGTCGCAAGTTAATTGCGTCCAGCGGGCGGGTCATCTCGGCCCGAGCACCTCCGACTCCGGAGGAACATTCTGCCGATAAGGCGCTTACAGAGGACAATATGAATCTGTTAATAGTTAAGTACTTGCTTGCCCTGTAAAAAAAGTTTCAAAATAGTGCCAATATAGTTAAGACACTGGATCACTGTTATACAGTCGAGCTGTGGTTGTTAGCTCGTATTTGCGATTGTGAATTGAAACATGTTGCAAATTGCGTCCAGCGGGCGGGTCTTCTCGGCCCGAGCATTCCCGACTCCAAAGGGACATTCTGTCGATATTATTCATATTATTTGAATTAGCATCAATTTCTTAGTATAGATACTGGATCACTGTTACACAGCCTAGCAGCGGTTGTCAACTGGTATTTACGAGTGTAAATTGAAACATGTCGTAAGTTAATTGCGTCCAGCGGGCGGGTCATCTCGGCCCGGACTCCAAAGGGACATTGGGCCGATAAGGAGCTTACAGAGCGCTTATCTGAATTTGTAGAACTATGACGACCTCAGAAGATTTGATAAAACAAAAAAAATATTCTAATCCTAAATACGCTTACTTCATAAATTATCATTAATATGGGCTCAAAGAGGATCATGAGAAATTAAGACACAATTCACCCTAAACGAACACAAAATATAAATGTTTTCCAACTCTCATTTATAAAATGATGCTAGGCAGAAAAAGACTTCCTCTTATTGCGAAAAATGTCAGAAGATACATAATAAAACAATTATAAAAGTGTTTCAAAATAGCAGACCGGTGTTGGCAGCGGGCAGCGGGGAGTACGGGGGGAGACAGGGAAGAGAGGCTGCAAGATAACACGAACTAATCGCGACACCAGCGATGTTTTCATTTTCAGTTACGTAGCGTGCAGTGAACAGGAAAATCATATTTTCACCGCAGCTCTACAAAAAATTACGGTATAAATATCGTACTTTTGATACACAAAATAATGCTATTTACTTATTTTCTTTTTCATTTGTGAATGTAAAACATATTATAGTATAACCCGAATCAATCACCTTAGGTAGCCGACCCTGTGTGATACGGGATAAGGCTAAGGAGATGAGGAACCCGAAACAAAACTATCTCTGCAATAATCACTGTGCAAAATGTAACAAAAATATAATGGTTAAAAAGTATATGCCCAAGCCAGAGAGATACTTTAAAAAAATGTATGAAAGCGGTAAGTCCATAGTTCGTTCGTTATCCTGTAGACAGCAGGCGGGTGAACAACACAGCGGCGGTAACACGGTAATCCACATGAGAATAACAATGTTCTCACTTTATTTTCACTCGTTTTTGCTCATTCCCGCGAATGCTCCGGGGACAAATGGATACGACCGGGACCTCTGCCTTATTTACCGGTTACTTTTCATAAAATACCGTGTGCCGACTGTTATTTTATGTGATATTGTTTTCATCCCTAAAATATACAACTTAAATCTGGTGGCACATTTTTCTGTGATACTTTGATTTTTATTCTAGGGTAAGGCTGGTAATCTGTTTAGATTTTCCTTCTTTGCAGCACTGCAAAGTTTAATTTAGTACATACTATTTACATGTACGAGTTTTTTTTATATTCTCATTTATGTCCTTCAGAAACTAATGTCAAGAAAATTTTCATTGACCTTTCATGAACTAAATGAGAGAAAATTACACTATACTATACCGTACCTTCAATAGGTACGGTTTAGTATAGTGTAATTTTGGTCGTCACGGAAACAGTTTCCAGCTTCCCAGCTCGGTCCTAAATGAGGGTTGTTCTTGTAAAATTACTTTCATGAAGATCGCTCGCTTTTCCGCCGGCGTTGTCCTGAATAAGTACAGTCAGCAAAGGACACATCTGGGCAGACCAGCTCGAAACGAATAAAATTATTTCAGGAAATTGTTCATATTTTCATGACATTTCGGATATTTGTTGCAGTATATCAATTGTTGAAATATACGAAATTTCTTGAAAATACATTATTAATAAAATTTCTTGAAATAATCTCATGCATTTCGAGCGGGCCTCCCCAGATGTCTCCTTTGCTGACTGTACGTATATATCGTACGTATGATAAAAAGTAGACAGTTAGTTTGTGATCTAGATTACACAGTTTTTAAATATGACGTTATAAATTCACATTGCATAATATTTAGGCTTGTATTTCTTAAGTGATATCAAACGAGAGCGATATTAAGTATGGATTTGACAGGCCAGTTTGTACTGAAATTAAATTTCTGATACGAACTCAAACTCACTGTCACTCATGAGAGCTGATTACAAATACGGCCCTTAGATACCTTATTTGTAATTTAACCTAACCTTACATAATAAGTAATTTGTTACTAACATATTTCTGTCCGCATTACAAAATATTCTAAGTAAAATTTCCACTTCCGCATCGTTTTTGTTCCTAAATCGACTTGAATTTTTAAGAACTTTGTTTAGGACCTAAGTGCTGAACTGTGTTTCTTAAGAAAGCAATATGGGTCGGTAGCAAGCTGTTTGTAATCTACTTACGTAATTATGGGCCTACTTTTACAAGGCCAGACCTATAGGAACTTCATTAACTTTAACTACTTACCTAAAAATAAAATGGATAAATGCAATGATGGTTTGTTATGAATATTTAAAAAAATATTGGCATTATGGTCAAATCTAGGATAATGAAAAACACACATCCACACTTAACTCTGTATTTGAACTACAATAGCTAACGACCATCCAGCTAAGAGCATGACTGCAAGCTTTTACAATTCTGCAACGTATTCCACAATGCCGAATCAGTTATTAATTCAGTCCCCTGCATAGTTCACTCAGTCGCAGTTTGAGTTGGTGTACAGTTTCATAACCCTGGGCTTTGTTATTTGTGAACGGTGGGACGCAGTATTTGCTCTCAGTACTGCAGGCTAGCGTCCCTGATAGCTAAATATTTGCCGTCTAGATAGCTAGCAGGGCACGGAAGGAAATCGTGAACTGTTGTCAAAGCTTGGCAGGGTTAAGTCAAGTTAGTTATGGATTGGAATAGCCGTTTATAATGTGTTTATACATACATACATATTATCACGCCTTTATCGCTAATAGGGTAGGCAAAGCGTAAACGACCTAAACAAAGGTCGTTCTGTCACGTCTGATAAAGTTTCGAAGTTTAAATAAGATAGATTTGTATGTATATTGCTGTAGTGACAGGTTATCATCCGATCGCCTAAATTGCAATATACTGAAACCCTTGGATCCCTTAGCTGGTTTTTACAGCATGCCCGGGAAGAAATGCAGCTGGCACATTCTATGTTTTTCTCTCTCTCCCAGTCCAGCATGGAAGTATGCTAGCTTACATAATGTTTTAAATGTGCCTCATTTGTTTAGTAGTTTGAATCTTGGCTGCTTGTTATGGAAACAGTAAGTTCGATTTTCACGACGGACGCACAAAGAAGTTTAGCAAACTCATTGTACTAAACCTCTTTGTTCTTATTTACCGAAAAAATCAATGCATGCCTGGATTAGGTTAAATACTACGACTTTCCTTTTTATATTAAGACCTATGGTATATGTATTTTGGCATTTTATTTTTGTATTTTATAATTATATTATGTGGAAAGGTGAGACATTTTACGGATTTCTTACAGCGATTTAAAATATTTAATCAGTTCCCGATATTTCGATGTTGTTACTGACTGGAGAGAACTGCATGTGGATATTTTAAATCGCAGTAGGAAACCCGTTAAATGTCTCATAGTTAAATATCGCACACACACACACACACATGAACAAATTCACGATCAGTGGATGCTGTTAAATTTAAATTAATTAACTGTATCTTGCATCACATAGTTGGTAAAATATATTTTATGTACCGGCCGCTTCTATAAATCCACCAGGTTCGGAGTGCGGAGAGTCTGGTGATCTGTAATACAGGTCTCCTAGTACGGACAGCAGTCTCTCACATAGATAGATTCAAAATTATATTTATGTCAATTTCACCTAGTTTTAAGTTTTACTTCTATGTGGAAGAAAAATAAAAACTTTTTGTATTTGTATTGTTTTGTATTTTATAGTTATAGTGAAAATAACCACGACAATTTAAATTATGTGGAAAAATATATATGTCATATTTACTTGTTCAAGGTGTCTAACTTCAATGCATGATTTCATTGTTTTGGTACTTTCTTGGCCCTGGCCAGACCATCCGTATGATTAATTTATAATGTAGTAGGTATTTCTTAATATTTTCAAATTACAAACGGGAGCGTCACGGTCTACTATTAAAGTTATGAACTTGGAAGGAATGGCTGTAAAATACCTTTAATTATCATGAAAATTTGATATTATTCAGGTCAGTCACAAGCGAAATGTTTCCATGATAAAATCATTCTAATATTTTATGTAGTAGAACATCTAGCTAAAACTAAATTTTATATCTATCTGTCACTTTCAAAATAATAAAATTGAGAAAGGACAGGCGATTTATACCCTATGGTTTTTTACTTTGTTCGCTAGATTATGACGCGCTTAAGCACGTTTCCTCAGTATTTCTGACAATTTTATCCGTCATTTCATATGACGGCGGATAAAAATGGCAGATAACGCGTAAAACTACCGTCTATGAATAAGAAACCGCAAAGAATAGATCTCCTGTCCATTTCCAATGCCTTTAGTCTAAAAGTGACAAATAGATGAAAATCTAGAATCAAGCCCAATATCTAACTACAAATCAATGTTTGTATAAATAAACAAAAAAAACATCTAAAACATCTCTGTTTGAAGACTTTATATTCCATATCGGAACATTCTTCCATGCTGGACTGGGAGCAAGAGAAAAACATAGAATGTGCCAGCTGCATTTCCTCCCGGGCATGCTGTTAAAGACAGCTAAGGGATTCAAGAGTTTCAGTATACTGCAATTTAGACGATGGGCTGACATCCTGTCACTACAGCAATATACCTACAAATCTACCTTAAATAACCCTCAAAACTTTATCAGACATGGCAGAACGACCTTTGTTTAGGTCCTTTACGCTCTGCCTACTCCATTAAGGATAAAGGCGTAATTATATGTATGTATGTATATCGGAACAACCCACATCATATTCCTACTTTAACAAAATAAACGCAAGCCAACTCCTTTTAAAGCTTCTTATGAAGTATCAGCGAAAAATTATGTATATTTATTCAATAAAGCCTCAAAAAATGTTCGCACAGGTTACGAAAGAAAAACTGATGCGATTTCACCCTCTTTATCTTCGATATTTTTGTTTTCTTGTCAAATCATTTGCGGGAGTATTTTTACGTCTTATTTATGTTTCAAGACGTCAAATTTGTTTTACTTACAACGATTTCGTAAAATAATTCGCAGTGTTTGTCTAAATTAAAAGCGATGACGGAATATTTCAGTGAATTTCGTATATGAAATTACTCATGTGAAACTTATTTCTTGGTGGGACGGCTGCGATGCACGCAGACGGGTGATCAGCTCCTGATGATTGGAACTATTTCACCCATGTGAAACTTAAGTTCATGATCAATTTTTGTTTTGAAATTGTGTTTACACCTTTAAATGCGGAGCATCCGGGAAATTTTGCCGCTCCCGTATCGGCCTACTGAGCCACGAATATATGTCTCAGAAACTGAGAAATCATCTGTCCAAAACGTATAAGGCCATTGATGATGATGTGTGTTTATCAAAATTATTAAAATACATACGATAAAATTTATCCAATATATAAGTATTAGATTTGTATGTATTGTTTGATTTAATCTTATTGATTTATTATTTTTACGCTTAATAGTTCTACTTCATATAATTTAAAGTATATCTGTTTACTTTTAGTTTACGTTGCATTGTATTTGAATTGCCCTTAAAATGTATCTTATTCTCTCAGCTGCCAGTAGGTTAGCTGGAAGAGATATCTTCATAGAGATGTGCATACCTTTCTGTAAACTTCATTTATTGTGTTTTATTGCAATAAAGAATATACTTGTATATACCAATAAACTGCTCAATCAAAGCAACAATAAAAACCAACCCCGTTACTTGTGTGTTAGTGCGGCAACAGTTTAAGGTCAGGGTTTGCACACGACCCTTATCACACGCGGCGATTAGACCGGATTACCCGGACAAATGGAATGTGTAATTGTCTGCTCCAGTCCGGGATTCAAACCGGTACCAAAATACCGGTAGCATAGCGGTATTACTGGAGTAGGTTTATATATGAGGAAATTACCTTTTGATGTACCTATTAGTATTTTTGATAATAAGTTCTAATTTTAGCAAGTTTATCCAGACATCGGGAATGCGAATTCGTATAGAAGACCGCAGCTACAGCGTAGCTTCATTTTGCTATGGCGTAGCGCTACACATTTACCTTCATTAACATATCCCTAGGCTTATTCCGCATCTCACAGGGTTGGCTACCTAATCTAGGGGACTAAACGAGGATACTGGTTTCGACACAGAGCGACTGCCATCTGACCTCCACAACCCAGAAGGGAAACCAGACTCAATCTTTATCTTATGGAAAAGAAATTATAAAACGACGTCTCTGTTCATTTATAAATCACTAAATAGTAAAAAACAAAGTCACTTTCTCTGTCCCTATATCCCTATGTATGCATACATCTTTAAAACTACGAAACGGATTTTAATGCGGTTTATTTTAATAGATAGAGTGATTCAAGAGGCACGTTTATATGTATAATACATGCAGAGTATAGTAGAGAAACACTGATGATATCCGTGCGAAGCCGGGGCGGGTCGCTAGTGTTGATTTAAACAAACAAGGGCAATATATTATTTTTAAATAAACAGAATATTTTTACTCTTCCAATCTACCTAGGCTTACACATAATGATTTTACAGAGGTTTAAGCTCATTAAAATTATTGCAAATGATCTGATAGCACAAAAACACATTAACACATCGTTAATTGATCCACTCTGCTGTGGTTAGTATATACAGGGTGGGTGTGTAGTTCTTCCATGCTGGACTGGGAGCGAGAGAAAAACATAGAATGTGCCAGCTGCATTTCCTTCCGGGCATGCTGTAAAAACCAGCTAAGGGATCCGAAGGTTTTAGTATATTGGAATTTAGGCGATAGGCTGACACCCTGTCACTACAGCAATATACTTGCAAATCAGTCTTAAGTAACCCTCGAAATTTTGTCAGACGTGGCGGAGCGACCTTTGTTTAGGTCGTTTACGCTCTGCCTACCCCTTTAGGGAAAAGGTGTGATTATTTGTATATATGTGTGTGTAATGAATTTAGCTTTCACGGTTCGCCCATTCACGAATGCCCTTGACGGAGTGCACTCGATATGCCTCAATCAATTTTCTATTCTATTTGCTTCGAGACTGAGCTCAAAATGCATTGTAACTGTCACAAATTATTTACGAGAAAAGAGATAATACATACATACATGTAATCACGCCTTTATCACTAATGGGCTAGGCAGAGTGTAAACGAGCTATACAAAGGTTGTTCCGCCACATCTGAAAATTTGTTGAGGGTTATTTAAGATAGATTTGTAGGTATATTTCTGTAGTGACAGGTTGTCAGCCCATCGCCTAACTTACAACATACTGAAACCCTCGAATCCCTTAGCTACTTTTTACAGCATGCCCGGGAGGAAATGGAGCTGGCACATTCTATGTTTTTCTCTCGCTCACAGTCCAGCATGGAAGATCATTTATGTACTACATACAATTAAAGAAACATTCATCAACTTCAAAATATTTGAGATGTAGTGAGAAGAATTTAAACGAGGCCGTTGACTCTCTACTTATCCCTAAAGGGTAACAAGTAATTAATATGTAGTTAGGTATTTGAGTATAAGCACCTCGACCATAAAATTTCAGTTATCTACGCAGAAACCAGACATTTCTTCATTTTAACATAACATTTACCAGTAGCCCAATAACTGCCTCCGTGGTCTAGTGGCTAGTGCCATGGACTCCTGATCCGGAGGTCCTGGGTTCGATTCCCAGGGGGGAAACACAAAGTTGATATTTGAGAATTTATCACTTTGTGAATTTTTCCTTAGTTTGGTTAGGACATTGCAGGCTGAATCACCTGATTGTCCACAAAGGAAAAAGATTTCGTGCTTCGGAGGGCACGTTAACCCGTCGGTCCCGGTCGCTGTCTTTGATAGAGGTCGTTACTCAAACCATGTCAGAGGCCTGATAGTTGTGCTACTAGGCGGTTTAAAAACTCTGACACCAGGGTTCATCGGGTCGATAGACTCGATACCCACTCGACAGAAGAAGACAGAAGAAGTAGCCCAATTTCGTAGAACGATATTATGGTCGTTATTTTGACTGTCGAGCACGTGTCGATTTTCACAGAATTTCAGATTATTGTTACCAAACCTTATTTATATTGGAAGGTTATTGAAACTACGTGGAAAATGATTGAAATTGAAATTAAATTTAAAGTATGAACAAATGTTTTGTATATGTTATTTGCTTTATTGGTGCTATCATATTTGATTGAGAGATTATCCTAAATTTCCTGGACTCCCCGTATTTCATAATGGTCCCTTTGAGGGGCACACTCTGTATACACAGCGGTTGTCAGCTCGTTTTTTGCGAGTGTAAATTGTAACATGTCGCAAGTTAATTGCGTCCAGCGGGCGGCTCATCTCGGCCCGAGCACCTCCGACTCCGGAGGGACATTCTGCCGATAAGGCGCTTACAAAGGTCGCTATCATTTCGTATTATTTGAATTAGCATCAATTTCTTAGTATAGATACTGGATCACTGTTATACAGCCTAGCAGCGGTTGTCAGCTCGTATTTGCGAGTGTAAATTGAAACATGTCGCAAGTTAATTGCGTCCAGCGGGCGGGTCATCTCGGCCCGAGCACCTCCGACTCCGGAGGGACATTGGGCCGATAAGGCGCTTACAGAGGACACTATGAATCTGTTAATAGTTAAGTACTTGCTTGCCCTGTAAAAAAAGTTTCAAAATAGTTCCAATATAGGTAAGACACTGGATCACTGTAATACAGTCGAGCTGTGGTTGTTAGCTCGTATTTGCGATTGTGAATTGAAACATGTTGCAAATTAATTGCGTCCAGCGGGCTGGTCTTCTCGGCCCGAGCATTCCCGACTCCAAAGGGACATTCTATCGCTATTATTCATATTATTTGAATTAGCATCAATTTCTTAGTATAGATACTGGATCACTGTTACACAACCTAGCAGCGGTTGTCAGCTCGTATTTACGAGTGTAAATTGAAACATGTCGTAAGTTAATTGCGTCCAGCGGGCGGGTCATCTCGGCCCGAGCACCTCCGACTCCGAAGGGACATTGTGCCGATAAGGAGCTTACAGAGCGCTTATCTGAATTTGTAGAACTATGACGACCTCTGAAGATTTGATAAAACAAAAAAATATTCTAATCCTAAATACGCTTACTTCATAAATTATCATTAATATGGGCTCAAAGAGGATCATGAGAAATTAAAACACAATTCACCCTAAACGAACACAAAATATAAATGTTTTCCAACTCCCATTTATAAAATGATGCTAAGCAGAAAAAGACTTCCTCTTATTGCGAAAAATGTCAGAAGATACATAATAAAACAATTATAAAAGTGTTTCAAAATAGCAGACCGGTGTTGGCAGCGGGCAGCGGGGAGTACGGGGGGAGACAGGGAAGAGAGGCTGCAAGATAACACGAACTAATCGCGACACCAGCGATGTTTTCATTTTCAGTTACGTAGCGCGCAGTGAACAGGAAAATCATATTTTCACCGCAGCTCTACAAAAAATTACGGTATAAATATCGTACTTTTGATACACAAAATAATGCTATTTACTTATTTTCTTTTTCATTTGTGAATGTAAAACATATTATAGTATAACCCGAATCAATCACCTTAGGTAGCCGACCCTGTGTGATACGGGATAAGGCTAAGGAGATGAGGAACCCGAAACAAAAATATCTCTGCAATAATCACTGTGCAAAATGTAACAAAAATATAATGGTTAAAAAGTATATGCCCAAGCCAGAGAGATACTTTAAAAAAATGTATGAAAGCGGTAAGTCCATAGTTCGTTCGTTATCCTGTAGACAGCAGGCGGGTGAACAACACAGCGGCGGTAACACGGTAATCCACATGAGAATAACAATGTTCTCACTTTATTTTCACTCGTTTTTGCTCATTCCCGCGAATGCTCCGGGGACAAATGGATACGACCGGGACCTCTGCCTTATTTACCGGTTACTTTTCATAAAAGGCCGTGTGCCGACTGTTATTTTATGTGATATTGTTTTCATCCCTAAAATATACAACTTAAATCTGGTGGCACATTTTTCTGTGATACTTTGATTTTTATTCTAGGGTAAGGCTGGTAATCTGTTTAGATTTTCCTTCTTTGCAGCACTGCAAAGTTTAATTTAGTACACAGGTACTATTTACATGTACGAGTTTTTTTTCATATTCTCATTTATGTCCTTCAGAAACTAATGTCAAGAAAATACTCATTGACCTTTCATGAAGTCAATAAGAGAAAATTACACTATTTATAATTTTGGTCGTCACGGAAACAGTTTCCAGCTTCCCAGCTCGGTCCTGAATGAGGGTTGGTCTTGTAAAATTACTTTCATGAAGACCGCTCGCTTTTCCGCCGGCGTAATCTTGAATAAGTACAGTCAGCAAAGGACACATCTGGGCAGACCAGCTCGAAACGAATAAAATTATTTCAGGAAATTGTTCATGTATTTTCATGACATTTCGGATATTTGTTGCAATATATCAATTGTTGAAATATACGAAATTTCTTGAAAATACATTATTAATAAAATTTCCTGAAATAATCTCATGCATTTCGAGCGGGCCTCCCCAGATGTCTCCTTTGCCGACTGTACGTATATATCGTACGTATGATAAAAAGCAGACAGTTAGTTTGTGATCTAGATTACACAGTTTTTAAATATGACGTTATAAATTCACATTGCATAATATTTAGGCTTGTATTTCTGAAGTGATATCAAACGAGAGCGATATTAAGTATGGATTTGTACTGAAATTAAATTTCTGATACGAACTCAAACTCACTGTCACTCATGAGAGCTGATTACAAATACGGCCCTTAGATACCTAATTTGTAATTAAACCTAACCTAACATAATTTGTAATTTGTTACTAACATATTTCTGTCCGCGTTACAAAATATTCTAAGTAAAATTTCCACTTCCGCATCGTTTTTGTTCCTAAATCGACTTGAATTTTTAAGAACTTTGTTTAGGACCTAAGTGCTGAACTGTGTTTCTTAAGAAAGCAATATGGGTCGGTAGCAGGCTGTTTGTAATCTACTTACGTAATTATGGGCCTACTTTTACAAGGCCAGACCTATAGGAACTTCATTTACTTTAACTACTTACCTAGAAATAAAATGGATAAATACAATGATGGTTTGTTATGAATATTTAAAAAAATATTGGCATTATGGTCAAATCTAGGATAATGAAAAACACACATGCACACTAAACACTGTATTTGAACTACAATAGCTAACGACCATGCAGCTATGAGCATGACTGCAAGCTTTTACAATTCTGCAACGTATTCCACAATGCCGAATCAGTTATTAATTCAGTCCTCTGCATAGTTCACTCAGTCGCAGTTTGAGTTGGTGTACAGTTTCATAACCCTGGGCTTTGTTATTTGTGAACGGTGGGACGCAGTATTTGCTCTCAGTACTGAAGGCTAGCGTCCCTGACAGCTAAATATTTGCCGTCTAGATAGCTAGCAGGGCATGGAAGGAAATCGTGAACTGTTGTCAAAGCTTGGCAGGGTTAAGTCAAGTTAGTTATGGATTGGAATAGTTTATAATGTGTTTATACATACATACATATTATCACGCCTCTATCGCTAATGGGGTAGGCAAAGCGTAAACGACCTAAACAAAGGTCGTTCTGTCACGTCTGATAAAGTTTCGAAGTTTACATTAGATAGATTTGTATGTATATTGCTGTAGTGACAGGTTGTCATCCCATCGCCTAAATTGCAATATACTGAAACCCTTGGATCCCTTAGCTGGTTTTAACAGCACGCCCGGAAGAAATGCAGCTGGCACATTCTATGTTTTTCTCTCGCTCCCAGTCCCGCATGGAAGTATGCTAGCTTACATAATGTTTTAAATGTGCCTCATTTGTTTAGTAGTTTGAATCTTGGCTGCTTGTTATGGAAAAAGTAAGTTCGATTTTCACGACCGACGCACAAAGAAGTTTAGCAAACTCATTATACTAAACCTCTTTGTTCTTATTTACCGAAAAAATCAATGCATGCTTGGATGAGGTTAACTACTACGACTTTCCTTTTTATATTAAGACGTATGTAATATGTATTTTGGAATTTTATTTTTGTGCTTTATAATTATATTATGTGGAAAGGTGAGACATTTTACGGATTTCTTACAGCGATTTAAAATATTTAATCAGTTCCCGATATTTCGATGCTGTTATAAATATCATGATCACGGGTAGACTAGAGATAACTGCGGGTGGATATTTTAAACCACGGTCAAAGAATATGTAATAGTACTACATACAGAATGGACATTCACCTCCCTTCCCCAGTCCGACATACGGCACATTGAGCGTACGCTGAGCGGGTATGGCGCGCGCATTTTTCCCAGTGTAACGGAAATAATAAAGTTTTGTGTTTCAAAGATAGTTAGATACTGTTCGTGTACGGATGTCTTTCTACCATAAAATATGACTCTAATAGAAACTTTTTTAGATTCCACAATGATGAGATACGGTAAGTAAATTCATACAAAATATGCAATCTAATCTATTCTAACTAATCAGTTACAGTGAAGTGCTTTAAAACGTTGGTTTAGTCCAGAACTAGATTAATCAAGTGATGATTATGACCGATATAACAAATTTTGTCAACCCTTATAACACGCCCACAAACACATGCCAAGTGCAACATGCCGTCTGTCGATGTGTGACCAAAATGACATGACAGTTAGGAGTGTCCGAGCTGTGCCACGGTAAGAAACCCGTAAAATGTCTCATAGTTATTGTGAAAATAACCACGACAATTTAAAATTATGTGGAAAATATACATGTCATATTTACTTGTTCAAGGTGTCTAAATTCAATGCATGATTTCATCGTTTTGGTACTTTGTTGGCCCTGGCCGGACCATCCGTATGATTAATTTATAATGTAGTAGGTATTTCTTAATTAATTTCAAATTACAAACGGGAGCGTCACGGTCTAATATTAAAATTATGAACCTGGAAGGAATGGCTGTAAAATACCTTTAATTATCATGAAAATTTGATATTATTCAGGTCAGTCACAAGCGAAATGTTTCCATGATAAAATCATTCTAATATTTTATGTAGTATTCATCTAGCTAAAACTAAATTTAATATCTATCTGTCACTTTCAAAATAATAAAATTGAGAATGGACAGGCGATTTCTACTCTATGGTTTTTTACTTTGTTCGCTAGATTTTGACGCGCTTAAGCACGTTTCCTCAGTATTTCTGACAATTTTATCCGTCATTTCATATGACGGCGGATTAAAATGGCAGATAACCCGTAAAACTACCGACTATGAATAAGAAACCGGAAAGAATAGATCTCCTGTCCATTTCCAATGCCTTTAGTCTAAAAGTGACAAATAGATTGTAATTTTAATTTTAGTTTTAGCTAAAATTACAATCATGAAAATCTAGAATCAAGCCCAATATCTAACTACAAATCAATGTTTGTATAAATGAACAAAAAAAAACATCTAAAACTTCTCTGTTTGAAGAATTTATATTCCATGTCGGAACATTCTTCCATGCTGGACTGGGAGATAGAGAAAAACATAGAATGTGCCAGCTGCATTTCCTCCCGGGCATGCTGTTAAAGACAGTTAAGGGATCCAAGAGTTTCAGTATACTGAAATTTAGGCGATGGGCTGACAACCTGTCACTACAGCAATATACCTTCAAATCTACCTTAAATAACCCTCAAAACTTTGTCACACGTGGCAGAACGACCTTTGTTTAGGTCCTTTACGCTCTGCCTACTCCATTAAGGATAAGGGCGTGATTATATGTATGTATGTATATCGGAACAACCCACATCATATTCCTACTTTAACAAAATAAACGCACGCCAACTCCTTTTAAAGCTTCTTATGAAGTATCAGCGAAAAATTATGTATATTTATTCAATAAAGCCTCAAAAAATGTTCGCACAGGTTACGAAAGAAAAACTGATGCGATTTCACCCTCTTTATCTTCGATATTTTTGTTTTCTTGTCAAAAAATTTGCGGGAGTATTTTTACGTCTTATTTATGTTTCAAGACGTCAAATTTGTTTTACTTACAACGATTTCGTAAAATAGTTCGCAGTGTTTGTCTAAATTAAAAGCGATGACGGAATATTTCAGTGAATTTCGTATATGAAATTACTCGTGTGAAACTTAAGTTCATGATCAATTTTTGTTTTGAAATGGTGTTTGCACCTTTAAATGCGGAGCATCCGGGAAATGTTGCCGCTCCCGTATCGGCCTACTGAGCCACGAAAATATGTCTCAGAAACTGAGAAATCATCTGTCCAAAACGTATAAGGCCATTGATGATGATGTGTGTTTTTATCAAAATTATTAAAATACATACGATAAAATTTATCCAATATATAAGTATTAGATTTGTATGTCTTGTTTGATTTAATCTTATTGATTTATTATTTTTACGCTTAATAGTTCTACTTCATATAATTTAAAGTATATCTGTTTACTTTTAGTTTACGTTGCATTGTATTTGAATTGCCCTTAAAATGTTTCTTATTCTCTCAGCTGCCAGTAGGTTAGCTGGAAGAGATCTCTTCATAGAGATGTGCATACCTTTCTGTAAACTTCATTTATTGTGTTTTATTGCAATAAAGAATATACTTGTATATACCAATAAACTGCTAAATCAAAGCAACAATAAAAACCAACCCCGTTAGTTGTGTGTTAGTGCGGCAACCGTTTAAGGTCAGGGTTTGCACACGACCCTTATCACACGCGGCGATTAGACCGGATTACCCGGACAAATGGAATGTGTAATTATCTGCTCCAGTCCGGGATTCGAACCGGTACCGAAATACCGGTAGCATAGCGGTAATTACTGGAGTAGGTTTATATATGAGGTAATTACCTTTTGATGTACCTATTAGTATTTTTGATAATAAGTTCTAATTTTAGCAAGTTTATCCAGACATCGGGAATGGGAATTCGTATAGTAGACCGCAGCTACAGCGTAGCTTCATTTTGCTATGGCGTAGCGCTACACATTTACCTTCATTAACATATCCCTAGGCTTATTCCGCATCTCACAGGGTTGGCTACCTAATCTAGGGGACTAAACGAGGATACTGGTTTCGACACAGAGCGACTGCCATCTGACCTCCACAACCCAGAAGAGAAACCAGACCCAATCTTTACCTTATGGAAAAGAAATTATAAAACGACGTCTCTGTTCATTTATAAATCACTACATAGTAAAAAACAAAGTCACTTTCTCTGTCCCTATATCCCTATGTATGCATACATCTTTAAAACTACGAAACGGATTTTAATGCGGTTTATTTTAATAGATAGAGTGATTCAAGAGGCAGGTTTATATGTATAATACATGCAGAGTATAGTAGAGAAACACTGATGATATCCGTGCGAAGCCGGGGCGGTGTTGATTTAAACAAACAGGGGCAATATATTATTTTTAAATAAACAAAATATTTTTACTCTTCCAATCTACCTAGGATTACACATAATGATTTTACAGAGGTTTAAGCTCATTAAAATTATTGCAAATGATCTGATAGCACAAAAACACATTAACACATCGTTAATTGATCCACTCTGCTGTGGTTAGTATATACAGGGTGGGTGTGTAGTTCTTCCACGCTGGACTGGGAGCGAGAGACAAACATAGAATGTGCCAGCTGCATTTCCTTCCGGGCATGCTGTAAAAACCAGCTAAGGGATCCGAAGGTTTTAGTATATTGGAATTTAGGCGATAGGCTGACACCCTGTCGCTACAGCAATATACCTGCAAATCAGTCTTAAGTAACCCTCGAAATTTTGTCAGACGTGGCGGAGCGACCTTTGTTTAGGTCGTTTACGCTCTGCCTACCCCTTTAGGGAAAAGGTGTGATTATTTGTATATATGTGTGTGTAATGAATTTAGTTTTCACGGTTCGCCCATTCACGAATGCCCTTGACGGAGTGCACTCGATATGCCTCAATCAATTTTCTATTCTATTTGCTTCGAAACTGAGCTCAAAATGCATTGTAACTGTCACAAATTGAGAAAAGAGATAATACATACATACATGTAATCACGCCTTTATCACTAATGGGCTAAGCAGAGTGTAAACGAGCTATACAAAGGTTGTTCCGCCACATCTGAAAATTTGTTGAGGGTTATTTAAGATAGATTTGTAGGTATATTGCTGTAGTGACAGGTTGTCAGCCCATCGCCTAACTTACAACATACTGAAACCCTCGAATCCCTTAGCTACTTTTTACAGCATGCCCGGGAGGAAATGGAGCTGGCACATTCTATGTTTTTCTCTCGCTCCCAGTCCAGCATGGAAGATCATCTATGTACTACATACAATTAAAGAAATATTCATCAACTTCAAAATATTTGAGATGTAGTGAGAAGAATTTAAACGAGGCCGTTGACTCTCTACTTATCCCTAAAGGGTAACAGGTAATTAATATGTAGTTAGGTATTTGAGTATAAGCACATCGACCATAAAATATCAGTTATCTACGCAGAAACCAGATATTTCTTCATTTTAACATAACATTTACCAGTAGCCCAATAATTGCCTCCGTGGTCTAGTGGCTAGTGCCATGGACTCCTGATCCGGAGGTCCTGGGTTCGATTCCCAGGGGGGAAACACAAAGTTGATATTTGAGAATTTATCACTTTGTGAATTTTTCCCCAGTTTGGTTAGGACATTGCAGGCTGAATCACCTGATTGTCCACAAAGGAAAAAGATTTCGTGCTTCGGAGGGCACGTTAACCCGTCGGTCCCGGTCGCTGTCTTTGATAGAGGTCGTTACTCAAACCATGTCAGAGGCCTGATAGTTGTGCTACTAGGCGGTTTAAAAACTCTGACACCAGGGTTCATCGGGTCGATAGACTCGATACCCAGTCGACAGAAGAAGACAGAAGAAGTAGCCCAATTTCGTAAAACGATATTATGGTCGTTATTTTGACTGTCGAGCACGTGTCGATTTTCACAGAATTTCAGATCATTGTTAACAAACCTTATTTATATTGGAAGGTTATTGAAACTACGTGGAAAATTATTGAAATTGAAATTAAATTTAAAGTATGAACAAATGTTTTGTATATTTTATTTGCTTTATTGGTGCTATCAAATTTGATTGAGAGATTATCCTAAATTTCCTGGACTCCCCGTATTTCATAATGGTCCCTTTGAGGGGCACACTCTGTATACACAGCGGTTGTCAGCTCGTATTTGCGAGTGTAAATTGAAACATGTCGCAAGTTAATTGCATCCAGCGGGCGGGTCATCTCGGCCCGAGCACCCCCGACTCCGGAGGGACATTCTGCCGATAAGGCGCTTACAAAGGTCGCTATCATTTCGTATTATTTGAATTAGCATCAATTTCTTAGTATAGATACTGGATCACTGTTATACAGCCTAGCAGCGGTTGTCTGCTCGTATTTGCGAGTGTAAATTGAAACATGTCGCAAGTTTATCGCTTCCAGCGGGCGGGTCATCTCGGCCCGAGCACCCCCAACTCCGGAAGGACATTGGGCCGATAAGGTGCTTACAGAGGACACTATAAATCTGTTAATAGTTAAGTACTTGCTTGACCTGTAAAAAAAGTTTCAAAATAGTGCCAATATAGTTAAGACACTGGATCACTGTTATACAGTCGAGCTGTGGTTGTTAGCTCGTATTTGCGATTGTGAATTGAAACATGTTGTAAATTAATTGCGTCCAGCGGGCGGGTCTTCTCGGCCCGAGCATTCCCGACTCCAATGGGACATTCTGTCGCTATTATTCATTTTATTTGAATTAGCATAAATTTCTTAGTATAGATACTGGATCACTGTTACACAGCCTAGCAGCGGTTGTCAGCTCGTATTTACGAGTGTAAATTGAAACATGTCGTAAGTTAATTGCGTCCAGCGGGCGGGTCATCTCGGCCCGAGCACCCCCGACTCCGGAGGCACATTGGGCCGATAAGGAGCTTACAGAGCGCTTATCTGAATTTGTAGAACTATGACGACCTCAGAAGATTTGACAAAACAAAAAAATATTCTAATCCTAAATACGCTTACTTCATAAATGATCATTAATATGGTCTCAAAGAGGATCATGAGAAATTAAAACACAATTCACCCTAAACGAACACAAAATATAAATGTTTTCCAAGTCCCATTTATAAAATGATGCTAAGCAAAAAAAGACTTCCTCTTATTGCGAAAAATGTCAGAAGATACATAATAAAACAATTATAAAAGTGTTTCAAAATAGCAGACCGGTGTTGGCAGCGGGCAGCGGGGAGTACGGGGGGAGACAGGGAAGAGAGGCTGCAAGATAACACGAACTAATCGCGACACCAGCGATGTTTTCATTTTCAGTTACGTAGCGCGCAGTGAACAGGAAAATCATATTTTCACCGCAGCTCTACAAAAAATTACGGTATAAATATCGTACTTTTGATACACAAAATAATGCTATTTACTTATTTTCTTTTTCATTTGTGAATGAAAAACATATTATAGTATAACCCGAATCAATCACCTTAGGTAGCCGACCCTGTGTGATACGGGATAAGGCTAAGGAGATGAGGAACCCGAAACAAAAATATCTCTGCAATAATCACTGTGCAAAATGTAACAAAAATATAATGGTTAAAAAGTATATGCCCAAGCCAGAGAGATACTTTAAAAAAATGTATGAAAGCGGTAAGTCCATAGTTCGTTCGTTATCCTGTAGACAGCAGGCGGGTGAACAACACAGCGGCGGTAACACGGTAATCCACACGAGAATAACAATATTCTCACTTTATTTTCACTCGTTTTTGCTCATTCCCGCGAATGCTCCGGGGACAAATGGATACGACCGGGACCTCTGCCTTATTTACCGGTTACTTTTCATAAAAGGCCGTGTGCCGACTGTTATTTTATGCGATATTGTTTTCATCCCTAAAATATACAACTTAAATCTGGTGGCACATTTTTCTGTGATACTTTGATTTTTATTCTAGGGTAAGGCTGGTAATCTGTTTAGATTTTCCTTCTTTGCAGCACTGCAAAGTTTAATTTAGTACAAAGGTACTATTTACATGTACGAGTTTTTTTTTATATACTCATTTATGTCCTTCAGAAACTAATGTCAAGAAAATTCTCATTGACCTTTCATGAACTCAATGAGCGAAAATTACACTATTTATAATTTTGGTCGTCACGGAAACAGTTTCCAGCTTCCCAGCTCGGTCCTGAATGAGGGTTGGTCTTGTAAAATTACTTTCATGGAGACCGCTCGCTTTTCCGCCGGCGTAGTCTTGAATAAGCAAAGGACACATCTGGGCAGACCAGCTCGAAACGAATAAAATTATTTCAGGAAATTGTTCATGTATTTTCATGACATTTCGAATATTTGTTGCAGTATATCAATTGTTGAAATATACGAAATTTCTTGAAAATACATTATTAATAAAATTTCCTGAAATAATCTCATGCATTTCGAGCGGGCCTCCCCAGATGTAAGTTAATTGCGTCCAGCGGGCGGGTCATCTCGGCCCGAGCACCCCCGACTCCGAAGGGACATTGGGCCGATAAGGAGCTTACAGAGCGCTTATCTGAATTTGTAGAACTATGACGACCTCAGAAGATTTGATAAAACAAAAAAAATATTCTAATCCTAAATACGCTTACTTCATAAATTATCATTAATATGGGCTCAAAGAGGATCATGAGAAATTAAAACACAATTCACCCTAAACGAACACAAAATATAAATGTTTTCCAAGTCCCATTTATAAAATGATGCTAAGCAGAAAAAGACTTCCTCTTATTGCGAAAAATGTCAGAAGATACATAATAAAACAATTATAAAAGTGTTTCAAAATAGCAGACCGGTGTTGGCAGCGGGCAGCGGGGAGTACGGGGGGGGACAGGGAAGAGAGGATGCAAGATAACACGAACTAATCGCGACACCAGCGATGTTTTCATTTTCAGTTACGTAGCGCGCAGTGAACAGGAAAATCATATTTTCACCGGAGCTCTACAAAAAATTACGGTATAAATGTCGTATTTTTGATACACAAAATAATGCTATTTAATTATTTTCTTTTACATTTGTGTATGTAAAACATTATTATAGTATAACCCGAATCAATCATCTTAGGTAGCCGACCCTGTGTGATACGGGACAAGGCTAAGGAGATGAGGAACCCGAAACAAAAATCTCTCTACAATAATCACTGTGCAAAATGTAACAAAAATATAATGGTTAAAAAGTATATGCCCAAGCCAGAGAGATACTTTAAAAAAATGTATGAAAGCGGTAAGTCCATAGTTCGTTCGTTATCCGGTAGACAGCAGGCGGGTGAACAACACAGCGGCGGTAACACGGTAATCCACACCAGAATAACAATGTTCTCACTTTATTTTCACTCGTTTTTGCTCATTCCCGCGAATGCTCCGGGGACAAATGGATACGACCGGGACCTCTGCCTTATTTACCGGTTACTTTTCATAAAAGGCCGTGTGCCGACTGTTATTTTATGTGATATTGTTTTCATCCCTTAAATATACAACTTAAATCTGGTGGCACATTTTTCTGTGATACTTTGTTTTTTATTCTAGGGTTAGGCTGGTAATCTGTTTAGATTTTCCTTCTTTGCAGCACTGCAAAGTTTTATTTAGTACATACTATTTACATGTACGAGTTTTTTTTTATATTCTCATTTATGTCCTTCAGAAACTAATGTCAAGAAAATTATTATTGACCTTTCATGAACTCAATGAGAGAAAATTACACTATACTAAACCGTACCTTCAATAGGTACGGTTTAGTATAGTGTAATTTTGGTCGTCACGGAAACAGTTTCCAGCTTCCCAGCTCGGTCCTGAATGAGGGTTGGTCTTGTAAAATTACTTTCATGAAGACCGCTCGCTTTTCCGCCGGCGTTGTCCTGAATAAGTACAGTCAGCAAAGGACACATCTGGGCAGACCAGCTCGAAACGAATAAAATTATTTCAGGAAATACACACACGTTTCCTTCTCCAAACTTGGGTACCATTCTGGATGGCGGCACCTTGAGGATAGCAGTGGCTCTTAGACTTGGGTGCGATGTGTGCGAGCCTCATGTGTGCAAATGCGGTGGGTCGGTAGACAGTAGAGCATACCACGGGTTGAGCTGTGGTAAAAGTGCGGGAAGATTTCCACGGCACCACATGCTCAACGATATTATACGGCGTGCCTTGGTCTCTGCCGATATTCCCTGCACACTTGAGCCGCCAGGTCTTAATCGCCTCGATGGCAAGCGCCCTGATGGACTTACTCTAGTACCATGGGAGAAGGGTCGTTGTCTCATCTGGGACGCCACCTGCGTCAGCACCTTTGCGGCGTCGCATCTTCCGCGATCAATGAGTAAGGCGGGCGCGGCGGCAGAGTGGGCTGCCTCTCAGAAGCGGCTCAAGTACGACAACTTGTGCCAGGGTTATCACTTTGTGCCCTTTGCGGTGGAGGTTTCAGGCTCTTGGTGTGCTGAAGCGAAATTTTTTATCAAGGAGCTTGGGCGGCGATTAAGGCAAAACTGTTCTGACCCCCGCGCCGAGTCGTATCTGGTACAGCACATCTCGTTGGCTATTCAACGAGGGAACGCTGCTAGTGTGATGGGTACATTCCCACCAGGTACGATTCGGGGCGGTCTTTTCGATTGATTAGGTGTTAGTTTTTAAGTTTGACTTTGTGATTAATTTATTGTGACATTTTGTAATTGTTTTTGACGCCTAATTTTATAATGAGTATTAATTAGTTTTAGTGTTAAGTTGACAATTGTATTTAATTTATTTAATAAAACTGTTTGTTTTTCAGGAAATTGTTCATGTATTTTCATGACATTTCGGATATTTGTTGCAGTATATCAATTGTTGAAATATACGAAATTTCTTGAAAATACATTATTAATAAAATTTCCTGAAATAATCTCATGCATTTCGAGAGGGCCTCCCCAGATGTCTCCTTTGCTGACTGTACGTATATATCGTACGTATGATAAAAAGCAGACAGTTAGTTTGTGATCTAGATTACACAGTTTTTAAATATGACGTTATAAATTCACATTGCATATTATTTAGGCTTGTATTTCTGAAGTGATATCAAACAAGAGCGATATTAAGTATGGATTTGACAGGCCAGTTTGTACTGAAATTAAATTTCTGATACGAACTCAAACTCACTGTCACTCATGAGAGCTGATTACAAATACGGCCCTTAGATACCTAATTTGTAATTGAACCTAACCTAACATAATTTGTAATTTGTTACTTACATATTTCTGTCCGCGTTACAAAATATTCTAAGTAAAATTTCCACTTCCGCATCGTTTTTGTTCCTAAATCGACTTGAATTTTTAAGAACTTTGTTTAGGACCTAAGTGATGAACTGTGTTTCTTAAGAAAGCAATATGGGTCGGTAGCAGGCTGTTTGTAATCTACTTACGTAATTATGGGCCTACTTTTACAAGGCTAGACCTATAGGAACTTCATTTACTTTAACTACTTACCTAGAAATAAAATAGATAAATGCAATGATGGTTTGTTATGAATATTTAAAAAAATATTGGCATTATGGTCAAATCTAGGATAATGAAAAACACACATCCACACTAAACACTGTATTTGAACTACAATAGCTAACGACCATGGAGCTATGAGCATGACTGCAAGCTTTTACAATTCTGCAACGTATTCCACAATGCCGAATCAGTTATTAATTCAGTCCCCTGCATAGTTCACTCAGTCGCAGTTTGAGTTGGTGTACAGTTTCATAACCCTGGGCTTTGTTATTTGTGAACGGTGGGACGCAGTATATGCTCTCAGTACTGCAGGCTAGCGTCCCTGACAGCTAAATATTTGCCGTCTAGATAGCTAGCAGGGCATGGAAGGAAATCGTGAACTGTTGTCAAAGCTTGGCAGGGTTAAGTCAAGTTAGTTATGGATTGGAATAGCCGTTTATAATGTGTTTATACATACATACATACATACATATTATCACGCCTTTATCGCTAATGCCTCTCGACTCGACTTCGATCGACTGCCTCCGTGGTCTAGTGGCTAGTGCCATGGACTCCTGATCCGGAGGTCCAGGGGGGAAACACAATGTTGATATTTGAGAATTTATCACTGTGAATTTTTCCTCAGTTTGGTTAGGACATTGCAGGCTGAATCACCTGATTGTCCGAAAAACAAAAAGATTTCGTGCTTCGGAGAGCACGTTAAGCCGTCGGTCCCGGTCGCTGTCTTTGATAGTGGTCGTTACTTAAACCATGTCAGAGGCCTGATAGTTGTGCTACTAGGCGGTTTAAAACTCTGACACCAGGGTTCATCGGGTCGATAGACTCGATACCCACTCGACAGAAGAAGAAGATCGCTAATGAGGTAGGCAAAGCGTAAACGACCTAAACAAAGGTCGTTCTGTCACGTCTGATAAAGTTTCGAAGTTTACATAAGATTGATTTGTATGTATATTGCTGTAGTGACAGGTTGTCATCCCATCGCCTAAATTGCAATATACTGAAACCTTTGGATCCCTTAGCTGGTTTTTACAGCATGCCCGGGAAGAAATGCAGCTGGCACATTCTATGTTTTTCTCTCGCTCCCAGTCCAGCATGGAAGTATGCTAGCTTACATAATGTTTTAAATGTGCCTCATTTGTTTAGTAGTTTGAATCTTGGCTGCTTGTTATGGAAAAAGTAAGTTCGATTTTCACGACGGACGCACAAAGAAGTTTAGCAAACTCATTGTACTAAACCTCTTTGTTCTTATTTACCGAAAAAAACAATGCATGCCTGGATTAGGTTAAATACTACGACTTTCCTTTTTATATTAAGACCTATGTAATATGTATTTTGGCATTTTATTTTCGTATTTTATAATTATATTATGTGGAAGGGTGAGACATTTTACGGATTTCTTACAGCGATTTAAAATATTTAATCAGTTCCCGATATTTCGATGCTGTTATAAATATCATGATCACGGGTAGACTAGAGATAACTGCGGGTGGATATTTTAAACCACGGTCAAAGAATATGTAATAGTACTACATACAGAATGGACATTCACCTCCCTTCCCCAGTCCGACATACGGCACATTGAGCGTACGCTGAGCGGGTATGGCGCGCGCATTTTTCCCAGTGTTACGGAAATAATAAAGTTTTGTGTTTCAAAGATAGTTAGATACTGTTCCGTGTACGGATGTCTTTCTACCATAAAATATGACTCTAATAGAAACTTTTTTAGATTCCACAATGATGAGATACGGTAAGTAAATTCATACAAAATATGCAATCTAATCTATTCTAACTATTCAGTTACAGTGAAGTGCTTTAAAACGTTGGTTTAGTCCAGAACTAGATTAATCAAGTGATGATTATGACCGATATAACAAATTTTGTCAACCCTTATAACACGCCCACAAACACATGCCAAGTGCAACATGCCGTCTGTCGATGTGTGACCAAAATGACATGACAGTTAGGAGTGTCCGAGCTGTGCCGCGGTAAGAAACCCGTAAAATGTCTCATAGTTATTGTGAAAATAACCACGACAATTTAAAATTATGTGGAAAATATACATGTCATATTTACTTGTTCAAGGTGTCTAACTTCGATGCATGATTTCAGCGTTTTGGTACTTTGTTGGCCCTGTCCGGACCATCCGTATGATTCATTTATAATGTAGTAGGTATTTCTTAATTAATTTCAAATTACAAACGGGAGCGTCACGGTCTAATATTAAAATTATGAACCTGGAAGAAATGGCTGTAAAATACCTTTAATTACCATGAAAATTTGATATTATTCAGGTCAGTCACAAGCGAAATGTTTCCATGATAAAATCATTCTAATATTTTATGTAGTAGTTCATCTAGCTAAAACTAAATTTAATATCTATCTGTCACTTTCAAAATAATAAAATTGAAAAAGGACAGGTGATTTATACTCTATGGTTTATTACTTTGTTCTCTAGATTTTGACGCGCTTAAGCACGTTTCCTCAGTATTTCTGACAATTTTATCCGTCATTTCATATTACGGCGGATTAAAATGGCAGATAACGCGTAAAACTACCGACTATGAATAAGAAACCGGAAAAAAGAGATCTCCTGTCCATTTCCAATGCCTTTAGTCTAAAAGTGACAAATAGATTGTAATTTTAATTTTAGTTTTAGCTAAAATTACAATCATGAAAATCTAGAATCAAGCCCAATATCTAACTACAAATCAATGTTTGTATAAATAAACAAAAAAAACATCTAAAACATCTCCGTTTGAAGAATTTATATTCCATATCGGAACATTCTTCCATGCTGGACTGGGAGATAGAGAAAAACATAGAATGTGCCGAAATACCGGTAGCATAGCGGTAATTACTGGAGTAGGTTTAGATATGAGGAAATTACCTTTTGATGTACCTATTAGTATTTTTGATAATAAGTTCTAATTTTAGCAAGTTTATCCAGACATCGGGAATGCGAATTCGTATAGTAGACCGTAGCTTCATTTTGCTATGACGTAGCGCTACACATTTACCTTCATTATCATATCCCTAGGCTTATTCCGCATCTCACAGGGTTGGCTACCTAATCTAGCGGACTAAACGAGGATACTGGTTTCGACACAGAGCGACTGCCATCTGACCTCCACAACCCAGAAGAGAAACCAGATCCAATCTTTACCTTATGGAAGAGAAATTATAAAACGACGTCTCTGTTCATTTATAAATCACTACATAGTATAAAACAAAGTCACTTTCTCTGTCCCTATATCCCTATGTATGCATACATCTTTAAAACTACGAAACGGATTTTAATGCGGTTTATTTTAATAGATAGAGTGATTCAAGAGGCAGGTTTATATGTATAAAACATGCAGAGTATAGTAGAGAAACACTGATGATATCCGTGCGAAGCCGGGGCGGGTCGCTAGTGTTGATTTAAACAAACAAGGGCAATATATTATTTTTAAATAAACAAAATATTTTTACTCTTCCAATCTACCTAGGCTTACCCATAATGATTTTACAGAGGTTTAAGCTCATTAAAATTATTGCAAATGATCTGATAGCACAAAACACATTAACACATCGTTAATTAATCCACTCTGCTGTGGTTAGTATATACAGGGTGGTTGTGTAGTTCTTCCATGCTGGACTGGGAGCGAGAGAAAAACATAGAATGTGCCAGCTGCATTTCCTTTCGAGCATGCTGTAAAAACCAGCTAAGGGATCCGAAGGTTTTAGTATATTGGAATTTAGGCGATAGGCTGACACCCTATCACTACAGCAATATACCTGCAAATCAGTCTTAAGTAACCCTCGAAATTTTGTCAGACGTGGCGGAGCGACCTTTGTTTAGGTCGTTTACGCTCTGCCTTCCCCTTTAGGGAAAAGGTGTGATTATTTGTATATATATGTGTGTGTAATGAATTAAGTTTTCACGGTTCGCCCATTCACGAATGCCCTTGACGGAGTGCACTCGATATGCCTCAATCAATTTTCTATTCTATTTGCTTCGAAACTGAGCTCAAAATGCATTGTAACTGTCACAAATTATTTACGAGAAGAGAGATAATACATACATACATGTAATCACGCCTTTATCACTAATGGGCTAGGCAAAGTGTAAACGAGCTATACAAAGGTTGTTCCACCACATCTGAAAATTTGTTGAGGGTTATTTAAGATAGATTTGTAGGTATATTGCTGTAGTGACAGGTTGTCAGCCCATCGCCTAACATACAACACATTACATTTATTACATTTTCGGATATTTGTTGCAGTATATCAATTGTTGAAATATACGAAATTTCTTGAAAATACATTATTAATAAAATTTCCTGAAATAATCTCATGCATTTCGAGCGGGCCTCCCCAGATGTCTCCTTTGCTGACGGTACGTATATATCGTACGTATGATAAAAAGCAGACAGTTAGTTTGTGATCTAGATTACACAGTTTTTAAATATGACGTTATAAATTCACATTGCATAATATTTAGGCTTGTATTTCTGAAGTGATATCAAACGAGAGCGATATTAAGTATGGATTTGACAGGCCAGTTTGTACTGAAATTAAATTTCTGATACGAACTCAAACTCACTGTCACTCATGAGAGCTGATTACAAATACGGCCCTTAGATAACTAATTTGTAATTAAACCTAACCTAACATAATTTGTAATTTGTTACTTACATATTTCTGTCCGCGTTACAAAATATTCTAAGTAAAATTTCCACTTCCGCATCGTTTTTGTTCCTAAATCGACTTGAATTTTTAAGAACTTTGTTTAGGACCTAAGTGCTGAACTGTGTTTCTTAAGAAAGCAATATGGGTCGGTAGCAGGCTGTTTGTAATCTACTTACGTAATTATGGGCTTACTTTTACAAGGCCAGACCTATAGGAACTTCATTTACTTTAACTACTTACCTAGAAATAAAATGGATAAATGCAATGATGGTTTGTTATGAATATTTAAAAAAATATTGGCATTATGGTCAAATCTAGGATAATGAAAAACACACATCCACACTAAACACTGTATTTGAACTACAATAGCTAACGACCATGCAGCTATGAGCATGACTGCAAGCTTTTACAATTCTGCAACGTATTCCACAATGCCGAATCAGTTATTAATTCAGTCCCCTGCATAGTTCACTCAGTCGCAGTTTGAGTTGGTGTACAGTTTCATAACCCTGGGCTTTGTTATTTGTGAACGGTGGGACGCAGTATTTGCTCTCAGTACTGCAGGCTAGCGTCCCTGGCAGCTAAATATTTGCCGTCTAGATAGCTAGCAGGGCATGAAAGGAAATCGTGAACTGTTGTCAAAGCTTGACAGGGTTAAGTCAAGTTAGTTATGGATTGGAATAGCCGTTTATAATGTGTTTATACATACATACATATTATCACGCCTTTATCGCTAATGCCTCTCGACTCGACTTCGATCGACTGCCTCCGTGGTCTCGTGGCTAGTGCCATGGACTCCTGATCCGGAGGTCCTGGGTTCGATTCCCAGGGGGGAAACACAATGTTGATATTGGAGAATTTATCACTGTGAATTTTTCCTCAGTTTGGTTAGGACATTGCAGGCTGAATCACCTGATTGTCCGAAAAACAAAAAGATTTCGTGCTTCGGAGGGCACGTTAAGCCGTCGGTCCCGGTCGCTGTCTTTGATAGTGGTCGTTACTTAAACCATGTCAGAGGCCTGATAGTTGTGCTACTAGGCGGTTTAAAACTCTGACACCAGGGTTCATCGGGTCGATAGACTCGATACCCACTCGACAGAATAAGAAGATCGCTAATGAGGTAGGCAAAGCGTAAACGACCTAAACAAAGGTCGTTCTGTTACGTCTGATAAAGTTTCGAAGTTTACATAAGATTGATTTGTATGTATATTGCTGTACTGACAGGTTGTCATCCCATCGCCTAAATTGCAATATACTGAAACCTTTGGATCCCTTAGCTGGTTATTACAGCATGCCCGGGAAGAAATGCAGCTGGCACATTCTATGTTTTTCTCTCGCTCCCAGTCCAGCATGGAAGTATGCTAGCTTACATAATGTTTTAAATGTGCCTCATTTGTTTAGTAGTTTGAATCTTGGCTGCTTGTTATGGAAAAAGTAAGTTCGATTTTCACGACGGACGCACAAAGAAGTTTAGCAAACTCATTGTACTAAACCTCTTTGTTCTTATTTACCGAAAAAAACAATGCATGCCTGGATTAGGTTAAATACTACGACTTTCCTTTTTATATTAAGACCTATGTAATATGTATTTTGGCATTTTATTTTCGTATTTTATAATTATATTATGTGGAATGGTGAGACATTTTACGGATTTCTTACAGCGATATAAAATATTTAATCAGTTCCCGATATTTCGATGCTGTTATAAATATCATGATCACGGGTAGACTAGAGATAACTGCGGGTGGATATTTTAAACCACGGTCAAAGAATCTGTAATAGTACTACATACAGAATGGACATTCACCTCCTTTCCCCAGTCCGACATACGGCACATTGAGCGTACGCTGAGCGGGTATGGCGCGCGCATTTTTCCCAGTGTAACGGAAATAATAAAGTTTTGTGTTTCAAAGATAGTTAGATACTGTTCCGTGTACGGATGTCTTTCTACCATAAAATATGACTCTAATAGAAACTTTTTTAGATTCCACAATGATGAGATACGGTAAGTAAATTCATACAAAATATGCAATCTAATCTATTCTAACTATTCAGTTACAGTGAAGTGCTTTAAAACGTTGGTTTAGTCCAGAACTAGATTAATCAAGTGATGATTATGACCGATATAACAAATTTTGTCAACCCTTATAACACGCCCACAAACACATGCCAAGTGCAACATGCCGTCTGTCGATGTGTGACCAAAATTACATGACAGTTAGGAGTGTCCGAGCTGTGCCGCGGTAAGAAACCCGTAAAATGTCCCATAGTTATTGTGAAAATAACCACGAGAATTTAAAATTATGAGGAAAATATACATGTCATATTTACTTGTTCAAGGTGTCTAACTTCAATGCATGATTTCAGCGTTTTGGTACTTTGTTGGCCCTGGCCGGACCATCCGTATGATTAATTTATAATGTAGTAGGTATTTCTTAATTAATTTCAAATTACAAACGGGAGCGTCACGGTCTAATATTAAAATTATGAACCTGGAAGGAATGGCTGTAAAATACCTTTAATTATCATGAAAATTTGATATTATTCAGGTCAGTCACAAGCGAAATGTTTCCATGATAAAATCATTCTAACATTTTATGTAGTAGTTCATCTAGCTGAAACTAAATTTAATATCTATCTGTCACTTTCAAAATAATAAAATTGAGAAAGGACAGGCGATTTATACTCTATGGTTTTTTACTTTGTTCTCTTGATTTTGACGCGCTTAAGCACGTTTCCTCAGTATTTCTGACAATTTTATCCGTCATTTCATATGACGGCGGATTAAAATGGCAGATAACGCGTAAAACTACCGACTATGAATAAGAAACCGGAAAAAATAGATCTCCTGTCCATTTCCAATGCCTTTAGTCTAAAAGTGACAAATAGATTGTAATTTTAATTTTAGTTTTAGCTAAAATTACAATCATGAAAACTAGAATCAAGCCCTATATCTAACTACAAATCAATGTTTGTATAAATAAAATAAAAAAACATCTAAAACATCTCCGTTTGAAGAATTTATATTCCATATCGGAACATTCTTCCATGCTGGACTGGGAGATAGAGAAAAACATAGAATGTGCCAGCTGCATTTCCTCCCGGGCATGCTGTTAAAGACAGCTAAGGGATCCAAGAGTTTCAGTATACTACAATTTAGGCGATAGGCTGACAACCTGTCACTACAGCAATATACCTACAAATCTTCCTTAAATAACCCTCAAAACTTTGTCAGACGTGGCAAAACGACCTTTTTTTAGGTCCTTTACGCTCTGCCTACTCCATTAAGGATAAAGGCGTGATTATATGTATGTATGTATATCGGAACAACCCACATCATATTCCTACTTTAACAAAATAAACGCACGCCAACTCCTTTTAAAGCTTCTTATGAAGTATCAGCAAAAAATTATGTATATTTATTCAATAAAGCCTCAAAAAATGTTCGCACAGGTTACGAAAGAAAAACTGATGCGATTTCACCCTCTTTATCTTCGATATTTTTGTTTTCTTGTCAAATCATTTGCGGGAGTATTTTTACGTCTTATTTATGTTTCAAGACGTCAAATTTGTTTTACTTACAACGATTTCGTATAATAATTCACAGTGTTTGTCTAAATTAAAAGCGATGACGGAATATTTCAGTGAATTTCGTATATGAAATTACTCGTGTGAAACTTAAGTTCATGATCAATTTTTGTTTTGAAATTGTGTTTACACCTTTAAATGCGGAGCATCCGGGAAATGTTGCCGCTCCCGTATCGGTCTACTGAGCCACGAAAATATGTGTCAGAAACTGAGAAATCATCTGTCCAAAACGTATAAGGCCATTGATGATGATGTGTGTTTATCAAAATTATTAAAATACATACGATAAAATTTATCCAATATATAAGTATTAGATTTGTATGTATTGTTTTATTTAATCTTATTGATTTATTATTTTTACGCTTAATAGTTCTACTTCATATAATTTAAAGTATATCTGTTTACTTTTAATTTATGTTGCATTGTATTTGAATTGCCCTTAAAATGTTTCTTATTCTTTCAGCTGCCAGTAGGTTAGCTGGAAGAGATCTCTTCATAGAGATGTGCATACCTTTCTGTAAACTTCATTTATTGTGTTTTATTGCAATAAAGAATATACTGGTATATACTAATAAACTGCTAAATCAAAGCAACAATAAAAACCAACCCCGTTAGTTGTGTGTTAGTGCGGCATCCGTTTAAGGTCAGGGTTTGCACACGACCCTTATCACACGCGGCGATTAGACCGGATTACCCGGACAAATGGAATGTGTAATTATCTGCTCCAGTCCGGGATTCGAACCGGTACCGAAATACCGGTAGCACAGCGATAATTACTGGAGTAGGTTTAGATATGAGGAAATTACCTTTTGATGTACCTATTAGTATTTTTGATAATAAGTTCTAATTTTAGCAAGTTTATCCAGACATCGGGAATGCGAATTCGTATAGTAGACCGTAGCTTAATTTTGCTATGACGTAGCGCTACACATTTACCTTCATTAACATATCCCTAGGCTTATTCCGCATCTCACAGGGTTGGCTACCTAATCTAGCGGACTAAACGAGGATACTGGTTTCGACACAGAGCGACTGCCATCTGACCTCCACAACCCAGAAGAGAAACCAGACCCAATCTTTACCTTATGGAAGAGAAATTATAAAACGACGTCTCTGTTCATTTATAAATCACTACATAGTATAAAACAAAGTCACTTTCTCTGTCCCTATATCCCTATGTATGCATACATCTTTAAAACTACGAAACGGATTTTAATGCGGTTTATTTTAATAGATAGAGTGATTCAAGAGGCAGGTTTATATGTATAAAACATGCAGAGTATAGTAGAGAAACACTGATGATATCCGTGCGAAGCCGGGGCGGGTCGCTAGTGTTGATTTAAACAAACAAGGGCAATATATTATTTTTAAATAAACAAAATATTTTTACTCTTCCAATCTACCTAGGCTTACCCATAATGATTTTACAGAGGTTTAAGCTCATTAAAATTATTGCAAATGATCTGATAGCACAAAACACATTAACACATCGTTAATTAATCCACTCTGCTGTGGTTAGTATATACAGGGTGGTTGTGTAGTTCTTCCATGCTGGACTGGGAGCGAGAGAAAAACATAGAATGTGCCAGCTGCATTTCCTTCCAGGCATGCTGTAAAGACCAGCTAAGGGATCCGAAGGTTTTAGTATATTGGAATTTAGGCGATAGGCTGACACCCTGTCACTACAGCAATATACCTGCAAATCAGTCTTAAGTTACCCTCAAAATTTTGTCAGACGTGGCGGAGCGACCTTTGTTTAGGTCGTTTACGCTCTGCCTACCCATTTAGGGAAAAGGTGTGATTATTTGTATATATGTGTGTGTAATGAATTTAGTTTACACGGTTCGCCCATTCACGAATGTCCCTTGACGGAGTGCACTCGATATGCCTCAATCAATTTTCTATTCTATTTGCTTCGAAACTGAGCTCAAAATGCATTGTAACTGTGACAAATTATTTACGAGAAAAGAAATAATACATACATACATGTAATCACGCCTTTATCACTAATGGGCTAGGCAGAGTGTAAACGAGCTATACAAAGGTTGTTCCGCCACATCTGAAAATTTGTTGAGGGTTATTTAAGATAGATTTGTAGGTATATTGCTGTAGTGACAGGTTGTCAGCCCATCGCCTAACTTACAACATACTGAAACCCTCGAATCCCTTAGCTACTTTTTACAGCATGCCCGGGAGGAAATGGAGCTGGCACATTCTATGTTTTTATCTCGCTCCCAGTCCAGCATGGAAGATCATCTATGTACTACATACAATTAAAGAAACATTCATCAACTTCAAAATATTTAAGATGTAGTGAGAAGAATTTAAACGAGGCCGTTGACTCTCTACTTATCCCTAAAGGGTAACAGGTAATTAATATGTAGTTAGGTATTTGAGTATAAGCACATCGACCATAAAATATCAGTTATCTATTTAATTTTTTATTTTTATTTTATTATAAGTAGGAACACCATTATTTTTTAAATTAAACATTATCTACGCAGAAACCAGACATTTCTTCATTTTAACATAACATTTACCAGTAGCCCAATAACTGCCTCCATGGTCTAATGGCTAGTGCCATGGACTCCTGATCCGGAGGTCCTTGGTTCGATTTCCAGGGGGGAAACACAAAGTTGATATTTGAGAATTTATCACTTTGTGAATTTTTCCCCAGTTTGGTTAGGACATTGCAGGCTGAATCACCTGATTGTCCACAAAGGAAAAAGATTTCGTGCTTCGCAGGGCACGTTAACCCGTCGGTCCCGGTCGCTGTCTTTGATAGAGGTCGTTACTCAAACCATGTCAGAGGCCTGATAGTTGTGCTACTAGGCGGTTTAAAAACTCTGACACCAGGGTTCATCGGGTCGATAGACTCGATACCCACTCGACAGAAGAAGACAGTAGAAGTAGCCCAATTTCGTAGAACGATATTATGGTCGTTATTTTGACTGTCGAGCACGTGTCGATTTTCACAGAATATCAGATTATTGTTACCAAACCTTATTTATATTGGAAGGTTATTGAAACTACGTGGAAAATGATTGAAATTGAAATTAAATTTAAAGTATGAACAAATGTTTTGTATATGTTATTTGCTTTATTGGTGCTATCATATTTGATTGAGAGATTATCCTAAATTTCCTGGACTCCCCGTATTTCATAATGGTCCCTTTGAGGGGCACACTCTGTATACACAGCGGTTGTCAGCTCGTATTTGCGAGTGTAAATTGAAACATGTCGCAAGTTAATTGCGTACAGCGGGCGGGTCATTTTGGGCCGAGCACCCCCGACTCCGGAGGGACATTCTGCCGATAAGGCGCTTACAAAGGTCGCTATCATTTCGTATTATTTGAATTAGCATCAATTTCGTAGTATAGATACTGGATCACTGTTATACAGCCTAGCAGCGGTTGTCAGCTCGTATTTGCGAGTGTAAATTGAAACATGTCGCAAGTTAATTGCGTCCAGCGGGCGGGTCATCTCGGCCCGAGCACCCCCAACTCCGGAAGGACATTGGGCCGATAAGGTGCTTACAGAGGACACTATGAATCTGTTAATAGTTAAGTACTTGCATACCCTGTAAAATAGTTTCAAAATAGTGCCAATATAGTTTAGACACTGGATCACTTTTATACAGTCGAGCTGTGGTTGTTAGCTCGTATTTGCGATTGTGAATTGAAACATGTTGCAAATTAATTGCGTCCAGCGGGCGGGTCTTCTCGGCCCGAGCATTCCCGACTCCAAAGGGACATTCTGTCGCTACTATTCATATTATTTGAATTAGCATCAATTTATTAGTATAGATACTGGATCACTGTTACACAGCCTAGCAGCGGTTGTCAGCTCGTATTTACGATTGTAAATTGAAACATGTCGTAAGTTAATTGCGTCCAGCGGGCGGGTCATCTCGGCCCGAGCACCCCCGACTCCGAAGGGACATTGGGCCGATAAGGAGCTTACAGAGCGCTTATCTGTATTTGTAGAACTATGACGACCTCAGAAGATTTGATAAAACAAAAAAATATTCTAATCCTAAATACGCTTACTTCATAAATTATCATTAATATGGGCTCAAAGAGGATCATGAGAAATTAAAACACAATTCACCCTAAACGAACACAAAATATAAATGTTTTCCAACTCCCATTTATAAAATGATGCTAAGCAGAAAAAGACTTCCTCTTATTGCGAAAAATGTCAGAAGATACATAATAAAACAATTATAAAAGTGTTTCAAAATAGCAGACCGGTGTTGGCAGCGGGCAGCGGGGAGTACGGGGGGAGACAGGGAAGAGAGGCTGCAAGATAACACAAACTAATCGCGACACCAGTGATGTTTTCATTTTCAGTTACGTAGCGCGCAGTGAACAGGAAAATCATATTTTCACCGCTGCTCTACAAAAAATTACGGTATAAATATCGTACTTTTGATACACAAAATAATGCTATTTAATTATTTTCTTTTTCATTTGTGAATGTAAAACATATTATAGTATAACCCGAATCAATCATCTTAGGTAGCCGACCCTGTGTGATACGGGATAAGGCTAAGGAGATGAGGAACCCGATACAAAAATCTCTCTGCAATAATCACTGTGCAAAATGTAACAAAAATATAATGGTTAAAAAGTATATGCCCAAGCCAGAGAGATACTTAAAAAAAATGTATGAAAGCGGTAAAACCATAGTTAGTTAGTTATCCTGTAGACAGCAGGCGGGTGAACAACACAGCGGCGGTAACACGGTAATCCACACGAGAATAACAATATTCTCACTTTATTTTCACTCGTTTTTGCTCATTCCCGCGAATGCTCCGGGGACAAATGGATACGACCGGGACCTCTGCCTTATTTACCGGTTACTTTTCATAAAAGGCCGTGTGCCGACTGTTATTTTATGTGATATTGTTTTCATCCCTAAAATATACAACTTAAATCTGGTCGCACATTTTTCTGTGATACTTTGATTTTTATTCTAGGGTAAGGCTGGTAATCTGTTTAGATTTTCCATCTTTGCAGCACTGCAAAGTTTAGTTTAGTACATACTATTTACATGTACGAGTTTTTTTTTTATAATCTCATTTATGTCCTTCAGAAACTAATGTCAAGAAAATTCTCATTGACCTTTCATGAACTCAATGAGAGAAAATTACACTATACTAAACCGTACCTTCAATAGGTACGGTTTAGTATAGTGTATTTTTGGTCGTCACGGAAACAGTTTCCAGCTTCCCAGCTCGGTCCTGAATGAGGGTTGGTCTTGTAAAATTACTTTCATGAAGACCGCTCGCTTTTCCGCCGGCGTTGTCCTGAATAAATACAGTCAGCAAAGGACACATCTGGGCAGACCAGCTCGAAACGAATAAAATTATTTCAGGAAATTGTTCATGTATTTTCATGACATTTCGGATATTTGTTGCAGTATATCAATTGTTGAAATATACGAAATTTCTTGAAAATACATTATTAATAAAATTTCCTGAAATAATCTCATGCATTTCGAGCGGGCCTCCCCAGATGTCTCCTTTGCTGACTGTACGTATATATCGTACGTATGATGAAAAGCAGACAGTTAGTTTGTGATCTAGATTACAGTTTTTAAATATGACGTTATAAATTCACATTGCATAATATTTAGGCTTGTATTTCTGAAGTGATATCAAACGAGAGCGATATTAAGTATGGACTTGACAGGCCAGTTTGTACTGAAATTAAATTTCTGATACGAACTCAAACTCACTGTCACTCATGAGAGCTGATTACAAATACGGCCCTTAGATACCTAATTTGTAATTTAACCTAACCTAACATAATTTGTAATTTGTTACTAACATATTTCTGTCCGCGTTACAAAATATTCCAAGTAAAATTTCCACTTCCGCATCGTTTTTGTTCCTAAATCGACTTTAATTTTTAAGAACTTTGTTTAGGACCTAAGTGCTGAACTGTGTTTCTTAAGAAAGCAATATGGGTCGGTAGCAGGCTGTATGTAATCTACTTACGTAATTATGGGCCTACTTTTACAAGGCCAGACCTAAAGGAACTTCATTTACTTTATCTACTTACCTAGACATAAAATGGATAAATACAATGATGGTTTGTTATGAATATTTAAAAAAATATTGGCATTATGGTCAAATCTAGGATAATGAAAAACACACATCCACACTAAACACTGTATTTGAACTACAATAGCTAACGACCATGCAGCTATGAGCATGACTGCAAGCTTTTACAATTCTGCAACGTATTCCACAATGCCGAATCAGTTATTAATTCAGTCCCCTGCATAGTTCACTCAGTCGCAGTTTGAGTTGGTGTACAGTTTCATAACCCTGGGCTTTGTTATTTGTGAACGGTGGGACGCAGTATTTGCTCTCAGTACTGCAGGCTAGCGTCCCTGACAGCTAAATATTTGCCGTCTAGATAGCTAGCAGGGCATGGAAGGAAATCATGAACTGTTGTCAAAGCTTGGCAGGGTTAAGTCAAGTTAGTTATGGATTGGAATAGTCGTTTATAATGTGTTTATACATACATACATATTATCACGCCTTTATCGTTAATGGGGTAGGCAAAGCGTAAACGACCTAAACAAAGGTCGTTATGTCACGTCTGATAAAGTTTCGAAGTTTATATAAGATAGATTTGTATGTATATTGCTGTAGTGACAGGTTGTCATCCCATCGCCTAACTTGCAATATACTGAAACCCTTGGATCCCTTAGCTGGTTTTAACAGCATGCCCGGGAAGAAATGCAGCTGGCACATTCTATGTTTTTCTCTCGCTCCCAGTCCAGCATGGAAGTATGCTAGCTTACATAATGTTTTAAATGTGCCTCATTTGTTTAGTAGTTTGAATCTTGGCTGCCTGTTATGAAAAAAGTAAGTTCGATTTTCACGACTGACGCACAAAGAAGTTTAGCAAACTCATTGTACTAAACCTCTTTGTTCTTATTTACCGAAAAAATCAATGCATGCCTGAATTAGGTTAAATACTACGACTTTCCTTTTTATATTAAGACCTATGTAATATGTATTATGGCATTTTATTTTTGTATTTTATAATTATATTATGTGGAAAGGTGAGACATTTTACGGATTTCTTACAGCGATTTAAAATATTTAATCAGATCCCGATATTTCGATGCTGTTATAAATATTATGATCACGGGTAGACTAGAGATAACTGCGGGTGGATATTTTAAACCACGGTCAAAGAATATGTAATAGTACTACATACAGAATGGACATTCACCTCCCTTCCCCAGTCCGACATACGGCACATTGAACGTACGCTGAGCGGGTATGGCGCGCGCATTTTTCCCAGTGTAACGGAAATAATAAAGTTTTGTGTTTCAAAGATAGTTAGATACTGTTCCGTGTACGGATGTCTTTCTACCATAAAATATGACTCTAATAGAAACTTTTTTAGATTCCACAATGATGAGATACGGTAAGTAAATTCATACAAAATATGCAATCTAATCTATTCTAACTATTCAGTTACAGTGAAGTGCTTTAAAACGTTGGTTTAGTCCAGAACTAGATTAATCAAGTGATGATTATGACCGATATAACAAATTTTGTCAACCCTTATAACACGCCCACAAACACATGCCAAGTGCAACATGCCGTCTGTCGATGTGTGACCAAAATGACATGACAGTTAGGAGTGTCCGAGCTGTGCCGCGGTAAGAAACCCGTAAAATGTCTCATAGTTATTGTGAAAATAACCACGACAATTTAAAATTATGTGGAAAATATGCGTGTCATATTTACTTGTTCAAGGTGTCTAACTTCAATGCATGATTTCATCGTTTTGGTACTTTGTTGGCCCTGGCCGGACCATCCGTATGATTAATTTATAATGTAGTAGGTATTTCTTAATTAATTTCAAATTACAAACGGGAGCGTCACGGTCTAATATTAAAATTATGAACTTGGAAGGAATGGCTGTAAAATACCTTTAATTATCATGAAAATTTGATATTATTCAGGTCAGTCACAAGCGAAATGTTTCCATGATAAAATCATTCTAATATTTTATGTAGTAGTTCATCTAGCTAAAACTAAATTTAATATCTATCTGTCACTTTCAAAATAATAAAATTGAGAAAGGACAGGCGATTTATACTCTATGGTTTTTTACTTTGTTCGCTAGATTTTGACGCGCTTAAGAACGTTTCCTCAGTATTTCTGACAATTTTATCCGTCATTTCATATGACGGCGGATTAAAATGGCAGGTAACGCGTAAAACTACCGACTATGAATAAGAAACCGGAAAGAATAGATCTCCTGTCCATTTCCAATGCCTTTAGTCTAAAAGTGACAAATAGATTGTAATTTTAATTTTAGCTAAAATTACAATCATGAAAATCTAGAATCAAGCCAAATATCTAACTACAAATCAATGTTTGTATAAATAAACAAAAAAAAAACCTAAAACATCTCTGTTTGAAGAATTTATATTCCATATCGGAACATTCTTCCATGCTGGACTGGGAGATAGAGAAAAACATAGAATGTGCCAGCTGCATTTCCTCCCGGGCATGCTGTTAAAGACAGCTAAGGGATCCAGGAGTTTCAGTATACTGCAATTTAGGCGATGTTCTGACAACCTGTCACTACAGCAATATACCTACAAATCTACCTTAAATAACCCTCAAAACTTTGTCAGACGTGGCAGAACGATCTTTGTTTAGGTCCTTTACGCTCTGCCTACTCCATTAAGGATAAAGGCGTGATTATATGTATGTATGTATATCGGAACAACCCACATCATATTCCTACTTTAACAAAATAAACGCACGCCAACTCCTTTTAAAGCTTCTTATGAAGTATCAGCGAAAAATTATGTATATTTATTCAATAAAGCCTCAAAAAATGTTCGCACAGGTTTTGAAAGAAAAACTGATGCGATTTCACCCTCTTTATCTTCGATATTTTTGTTTTCTTGTCAAATCATTTGCGGGAGTATTTTTACGTCTTATTTATGTTTCAAGACGTCAAATTTGTTTTACTTACAACGATTTCGTAAAATAATTCACAGTGTTTATGTAAATTAAAAGCGATGACGGAATATTTCAGTGAATTTCGTATATGAAATTACTCGTGTGAAACTTAAGTTCATGATCAATTTTTGTTTTGAAATTGTGTTTACACCTTTAAATGCGGAGCATCCGGGAAATGTTGCCGCTCCCGTATCGGCCTACTGAGCCACGAAAATATGTCTCAGAAACTGAGAAATCATTTGTCCAAAACGTATAAGGCCATTGATGATGATGTGTGTTTATCAAAATTATTAAAATACATACGATAAAATTTATCCAATATATAAGTATTAGATTTGTATGTATTGTTTGATTTAATCTTATTGATTTATTATTTTTACGCTTAATAGTTCTACTTCATATAATTTAAAGTATATCTGTTTACTTTTAGTTTACGTTGCATTGTATTGCCCTTAAAATGTTTCTTATTCTCTCAGCTGCCAGTAGGTTAGCTGGAAGAGATCTCTTCATAGAGATGTGCATACCTTTCTGTAAACTTCATTTATTGTGTTTTATTGCAATAAAGAATATACTTGTATATACCAATAAACTGCTAAATCAAAGCAACAATAAAAACCAACCCCGTTAGTTGTGTGTTAGTGCGGCAACCGTTTAAGGTCAGGGTTTGCACACGACCCTTATCACACGCGGCGATTAGACCGGATTACCCGGACAAATGGAATGTGTAATTATCTGCTCCAGTCCGGGATTCGAACCGGTACCGAAATACCGGTAGCACAGCGATAATTACTGGAGTAGGTTTATATATGAGGAAATTACCTTTTGATGTACCTATTAGTATTTTTGATAATAAGTTCTAATTTTAGCAAGTTTATCCAGACATCGGGAATGCGAATTCGTATAGTAGACCGCAGCTACAGCGTAGCTTCATTTTGCTATGGCGTAGCGCTACACATTTACCTTCATTAACATATCCCTAGGCTTATTCCGCATCTCACAGGGTTTCCTACCTAATCTAGCGGACTAAACGAGGATACTGGTTTCGACACAAAGCGACTGCCATCTGACCTCCACAACCCAGAAGAGAAACCAAACCCAATCTTTACCTTATGGAAAAGAAATTATAAAACGACGTCTCTGTTCATTTATAAACCACTACATAGTAAAAAACAAAGTCACTTTCTCTGTCCCTATATCCCTATGTATGCATACATCTTTAAAACTACGAAACGGATTTTAATGCGGTTTATTTTAATAGATAGAGTGATTCAAGAGGCAGGTTTATATGTATAATACATGCAGAGTATAGTAGAGAAACACTGATGATATCCGTGCGAAGCCGGGGCGGGTCGCTAGTGTTGATTTAAACAAACAAGGGCAATATATTATTTTTAAATAATCAGAATATTTTTACTCTTCCAATCTACGTAGGCTTACACATAATGATTTTACAGAGGTTTAAGCTCATTAAAATTATTGCAAATGATCTGATAGCACAAAAACACATTAACACATCGTTAATTGATCCACTCTGCTGTGGTTAGTATATACAGGGTGGGTGTGTAGTTCTTCCATGCTGGACTGGGAGCGAGAGAAAAACATAGAATGTGCCAGCTGCATTTCCTTCCGGGCATGTTGTAAAGACCAGCTAAGGGATCCGAAGGTTTTAGTATATTGGAATTTAGGCGATAGGCTGACACCCTGTCACTACAGCAATATACCTGCAAATCAGTCTTAAGTAACCCTCAAAATTTTGTCAGACCTTTGTTTAGGTCGTTTACGCTCTGCCTACTCCTTTAGGGAAAAGGTGTGATTATTTGTATATATGTGTGTGTAATGAATTTAGTTTTCACGGTTCGCCCATTCACGAATGCCCTTGACGGAGTGCACTCGATATGCCTCAATCATTTTTTTATTCTATTTGCTTCGAAACTGAGCTTTTTTTTTTTTTTTTAATATATATAGGCGAGCATTTGTCCGCCATCTCACCTGGTGGAAAGTGACGATGCGGACTATGTTGAAGCATACTCACCTATGTAGTGCCTATTCACTCTCGCCTTGAAAAGGCCCAGGTTATATTGTTCCGGAATCAGATCCGCCGGCAGGGAGTTCCACTCCTTAGCCGTTCGCATTAAGAATGTGGAAGCGAACCGCGTCGTGCGAATTTGTGGTATATCCACGACAAATATATGAGCCCAAACTGCATTGTAACTGTCACAAATTATTTACGAGCAAAGGGATAATACATGTAATCACGCCTTTATCACTAATGGGCTAGGTAGAGTGTAAACGAGCTATACAAAGGTTGTTCCGCCACATCTGAAAATTTGTTGAGGGTTATTTAAGATAGATTTGTAGGTTTATTGCTGTAGTGACAGGTTGTCAGCCCATCGCCTAACTTACAACATACTGAAACCCTCGAATCCCTTAGCTACTTTTTACAACATGCCCGGGAGGAAATGGAGCTGGCACATTCTATGTTTTTATCTCGCTCCCAGTCCAGCATGGAAGATCATCTATGTACTACATACAATTAAATAAACATTCATCAACTTCAAAATATTTGAGATGTAGTGAGAAGAATTTAAACGAGGCCGTTGACTCTCTACTTATCCCTAAAGGGTAACAGGTAATTAATATGTAGTTAGGTATTTGAGTATAAGCACATCGACCATAAAATATCAGTTATCTACGCAGAAACCAGACATTTCTTAATTTTAACATAACATTTACCAGTAGCCTAATAACTGCCTCCGTGGTCTAGTGGCTAGTGCCATGGACTCCTGATCCGGAGGTCCTGGGTTCGATTCCCAGAGGGGAAACACAAAGTTGATATTTGAGAATTTATCACTTTGTGAATTTTTCCCCAGTTTGGTTAGGACATTGCAGGCTGAATCACCTGATTGTCCACAAAGGAAAAAGATTTCGTGCTTCGGAGGGCACGTTAACCCGTCGGTCCCGGTCGCTGTCTTTGATAGAGGTCGTTACTCAAACCATGTCAGAGGCCTGATAGTTGTACTACTAGGCGGTTTAAAAACTCTGACACCAGGGTTCATCGGGTCGATAGACTCGATACCCACTCGACAGAAGAAGACAGTTGAAGTAGCCCAATTTCGTAGAACGATATTATGGTCGTTATTTTGACTGTCGAGCACGTGTCGATTTTCACAGAATTTCAGATTATTGTTACCAAACCTTATTTATATTGGAAGGTTATTGAAACTACGTGGAAAATGATTGAAATTGAAATTAAATTTAAAGTATGAACAAATGTTTTGTATATGTTATTTGCTTTATTGGTGCTATCATATTTGATTGAGAAATTATCCACAATTTCCTGGACACCCCGTATTTCATAATGTCCCATTTGAAGGGTACACTCTGTATACACAGCGGTTGTCAGCTCGTATTTGCGAGTGTAAATTGAAACATGTCGCAAGTTAATTGCGTCCAGCGGGCGGGTCATCTCGGCCCGAGCACCCCCAACTCCGGAAGGACATTGGGCCGATAAGGTGCTTACAGAGGACACTATGAATCTGTTAATAGTTAAGTACTTGCATACCCTGTAAAATAGTTTCAAAATAGTGCCAATATAGTTTAGACACTGGATCACTGTTATACAGTCGAGCTGTGGTTGTTAGCTCGTATTTGCGATTGTGAATTGAAACATGTTGCAAATTAATTGCGTCCAGCGGGCGGGTCTTCTCGGCCCGAGCATTCCCGACTCCAAAGGGACATTCTGTTGCTATTATTCATATTATTTGAATTAGCATCAATTTATTAGTATAGATACTGGATCACTGCTACACAGCCTAGCAGCGGTTGTCAGCTCGTATTTACGTTTGTAAATTGAAACATGTCGTAAGTTAATTGCGTCCAGCGGGCGGGTCATCTCGGCCCGAGCACCCCCGATTCCGAAGGGACATTGGGCCGATAAGGAGCTTACAGAGCGCTTATCTGAATTTGTAGAACTATGACGACCTCAGAAGATTTGATAAAACAAAAAAATATTCTAATCCTAAATACGCTTACTTCATAAATTATCATTAATATGGGCTCAAAGAGGATCATGAGAAATTAAAACACAATTCACCCTAAACGAACACAAAATATAAATGTTTTCCAACTCCCATTTATAAAATGATGCTTAGCAGAAAAAGACTTCCTCTTATTGCGAAAAATGTCAGAAGATACATTATAAAACAATTATAAAAGTGTTTCAAAATAGCAGACCGGTGTTGGCAGCGGGCAGCGGGGAGTACGGGGGGAGACAGGGAAGAGAGGATGCAAGATAACACGAACTAATCGCGACACCAGCGATGTTTTCATTTTCAGTTACGTAGCGCGCACTGAACAGGAAAATCATGTTTTCACCGCAGCTCTACAAAAAATTACGGTATAAATATCGTACTTTTGATACACAAAATAATGCTATTTAATTATTTTCTTTTTCATTTGTGAATGTAAAACATATTATAGTATAACCCGAATCAATCATCTTAGGTAGCCGACCCTGTGTGATACGGGATAAGGCTAAGGAGATGAGGAACCCGAAACAAAAATCTCTCTGCAATAATCACTGTGCAAAATGTAACAAAAATATAATGTTTAAAAAGTATATGCCCAAGCCAGAGAGATACTTTAAAAAAATGTATGAAAGCGGTAAGTCCATAGTTCGTTCGTTATCCTGGAGACAGCAGGCGGGTGAACAACACAGCGGCGGTAACACGGTAATCCACACGAGAATAACAATATTCTCACTTTATTTTCACTCGTTTTTGCTCATTCCCGCGAATGCTCCGGGGACAAATGGATACGACCGGGACCTCTGCCTTATTTACCGGTTACTTTTTATAAAAGGCCGTGTGCCGACTGTTATTTTATGTGATATTGTTTTCATCCCTAAAATATACAACTTAAATCTGGTGGCACATTTTTCTGTGATACTTTGATTTTTATTCTAGGGTAAGGCTGGTAATCTGTTTAGATTTTCCTTCTTTGCAGCATTGCAAAGTTTAATTTAGTACATACTATTTACATGTACGAGTTTTTATTTTTATATTCTCATTTATGTCCTTCAGAAACTAATGTCAAGAAAATTCTCATTGACCTGTCATGAACCCAATGAGAGAAAATTACACTATACTAAACCGTACCTTCAATAGGTACGGTTTAGTATTGTGTAATTTTGGTCGTCACGGAAACAGTTGCCAGCTTCCCAGCTCGGTCCTGAATGAGGGTTGGTCTTGTAAAATTACTTTCATGAAGACCACTCGCTTTTCCGCCGGCGTTGTCCTGAATAAGTACAGTCAGCAAAGGACACATCTGGGCAGACCAGCTCGAATCGAATAAAATTATTTCAGGAAATTGTTCATGTATTTTCATGACAATTCGGATATTTGTTGCAGTATATCAATTGTTGCAATATACGAAATTTCTTGAAAATACATTATTAATAAAATTTCCTGAAATAATCTCATGCATTTCGAGCGGGCCTCCCCAGATGTCTCCTTTGCTGACTGTACGTATATATCGTACGTATGATAAAAAGCAGACAGTTAGTTTGTGATCTAGATTACACAGTTTTTAAATATGACGTTATAAATTCAATTTGCATAATATTTAGGCTTGTATTTCTGAAGTGATATCAAACGAGAGCGATATTAAGTATGGATTTGACAGGCCAGTTTGTACTGAAATTAAATTTCTGATACGAACTCAAACTCACTGTCACTCATGAGAGCTGATTACAAATACGGTCCTTAGATACCTAATTTGTAATTAAACCTAACCTAACATAATTTGTAATTTGTTACTAACATATTTCTGTCCGCGTTACAAAATATTCTAAGTAAAATTTCCACTTCCGCATCATTTTTGTTCCTAAATCGACTTGAATTTTTAAGAATTTGTTTAGGACCTAAGTGCTGAACTGTGTTTCTTAAGAAAGCAATATGGGTCGGTAGCAGGCTGTTTGTAATCTACTTACGTAATTATGGGCCTACTTTTACAAGGCCACACCTATAGGAACTTCATTTACTTTAACTACTTACCTAGAAATAAAATGGATAAATGCAATGATGGTTTGTTATGAATATTTAAAAAAATATTGGCATTATGGTCAAATCTAGGATAATGAAAAACACACATCCACACTAAACACTGTATTTGAACTATAATAGCTAACGACCATGCAGCTATGAGCATGACTGCAAGCTTTTACAATTCTGCAACGTATTCCACAATGCCGAATCAGTTATTAATTCAGTCCCCTGCATAGTTCACTCAATCGCAGTTTGAGTCGGTGTACAGTTTCATAACCCTGGGCTTTGTTATTTGTGAACGGTGGGACGCAGTATTTGCTCTCAGTACTGCAGGCTAGCGTCCCTGACAGCTAAATATTTGCCGTCTAGATAGCTAGCAGGGCATGGAAGGAAATCGTGAACTGTTGTCGAAGCTTGGCAGGGTTAAGTGAAGTTAGTTATGGATTGGAATAGCCGTTTATAATGTGTTTATACATACATACATATTATCACGCCTTTATCGCTAATGGGGTAGGCAAAGCGTAAACGACCTAAACAAAGGTCGTTCTGTCACGTCTGATAAAGTATCGAAGTTTACATAAGATAGATTTGTATGTATATTGCTGTAGTTACAGGTTGTCATCCCATCGCCTAAATTGCAATATACTGAAACCCTTGGATCCCTTAGCTGGTTTTTACAGCATGCCCGGGAAGAAATGCAGCTGGCACATTCTATGTTTTTCTCTCGGTCCCAGTCCAGCATGGAAGTATGGTAGCTTACATAATGTTTTAAATGTGCCTCATTTGTTTAGTAGTCTGAATCTTGGCTGCTTGTTATGGAAAAAGTAAGTTCGATTTTCACGACGGACGCACAAAGAAGTTTAGCAAACTCATTGTACTAAACCTCTTTGTTCTTATTTACCGAAAAAATCAATGCATGCCTGGATTAGGTTAAATACTACGACTTTCCTTTTTATATTAAGACCTATGTAATATGTATTTTGGAATTTTATTTTTGTATTTTATAATTATATTATGTGGAAAGGTGAGGCATTTTACGGATTTCTTACAGCGATTTAAAATATTTAATCAGTTCCCAATATTTCGATGCTGTTATAAATATCATGATCACGGGTAGACTAGAGATAACTGCGGGTGGATATTTTAAACCACGGTCAAAGAATATGTAATAGTACTACATACAGAATGGACATTCACCTCCCTTCCCCAGTCCGACATACGGCACATTGAGCGTACGCTGAGCGGGTATGGCGCGCGCATTTTTCCCAGTGTAACGGAAATAATAAAGTTTTGTGTTTCAAAGATAGTTAGATACTGTTCCGTGTACGGATGTCTTTCTACCATAAAATATGACTCTAATAGAAACTTTTTTAGATTCCACAATGATGAGATACGGTAAGTAAATTCATACAAAATATGCAATCTAATCTATTCTAACTATTCAGTTACAGTGAAGTGCTTTAAAACGTTGGTTTAGTCCAGAACTAGATTAATCAAGTGATGATTATGACCGATATAACAAATTTTGTCATCCCTTATAACACGCCCACAAACACATGCCAAGTGCAACATGCCGTCTGTCGATGTGTGACCAAAATGACATGACAGTTAGGAGTGTCCGAGCTGTGCCGCGGTAAGAAACCCGTAAAATGTCTCATAGTTATTGTGAAAATAACCACGACAATTTAAAATTATGTGGAAAATATACATGTCATATTTACTAGTTCAAGGTGTCTAACTTCAATGCATGATTTCATCGTTTTGGTACTTTGTTGGCCCTGGCCGGACCATCCGTATGATTAATTTATAATGTAGTAGATATTTCTTAATTAATTTCAAATTACAAACGGGAGCGTCACGGTCTAATATTAAAATTATGAACCTGGAAGGAATGGCTGTAAAATACCTTTAATTATCATGAAAATTTGATATTATTCAGGTCAGTCACAAGCGAAATGTTTCCATGATAAAATCATTCTAATATTTTATGTAGTAGTTCATCTAGCTAAAACTAAATTTAATATCTATCTGACACTTTCAAAATAATAAAATTGAGAAAGGACAGGCGATTTATACACTATGGTTTTTTACTTTTTTCGGTAGATTTTGACGCGCTTAAGCACGTTTCCTCAGTATTTCTGACAATTTTATCCGTCATTTTATATGACGGCGGATTAAAATGGCAGATAACGCGTAAAACTACCGACTATGAATAAGAAACCGGAAAGAATAGATCTCCTGTCCATTTCCAATGCCTTTAGTCTAAAAGTGACAAATAAATTGTAATTTTAATTTTAGTTTTAGCTAAAATTACAATCATGAAAATCTATAATCAAGCCCAATATCTAACTACAAATCAATGTTTGTATAAATAAACAAAAAAAACATCTAAAACATCTCTGTTTGAAGAATTTATATTCCATATCGGAACATTCTTCCATGCTGGACTGAGAGATAGAGAAAAACATAGAATGTGCCAGCTGCATTTCCTCCCGGGCATGCTGTTAAAGACAGCTAAGGGATCCAAGAGTTTCACTATACTGCAATTTAGGCGATGGGCTGACAACCTGTCACTACAGCAATATACCTACAAATCTACCTTAAATACCCCTCAAAACCATTGTTCCCATACCTAGTGACCGATCATGCTGGGCGAGAGGCGCGCAAATTTGCATTGTCGCTAAATCTCTCCCAGCTTGTCAGCTGTGCAACAAGGGTCCCGGATATTGAGTCTCATACAGCCAACTGCTTAGACCTTCTGCTGACTACCGATCCAGACCGATACTCTGTGTCTGTTTCTGCCCCATTGGGCACCTCAGATCACTGTCTGGTGAAATCTGTATCAGTGTATTCACCACCCGATCAGGGCCCTTGTGGTAAAAGACGGGTGTGGCGATACAGGTCAGCAGAATGGGATGAGATGCGCCACTTCTTTGCTTCGTATCCTTGGCAGGACTGTTTTTCTTCAGCCGAATCGTCGAGCTGCGCGGATGCTATTACAGAAATCATACGTCAGGGTATGGAGTATTTCATACCGTTCTCTGATGTTCCTACCGGTAGCAAAGCTCGCCCGTGGTTTAATGCTGACTGTAACTGCGCGGAATCGCAGAAACAGTCGGCATTCCTTGCTTGGGCTGATGCTCGTGCACGCAAAGCTCCGAATACTCGCGATCTGAAGAAAAACTATAACAAAGCCACCAAGTTAAGCAAAAAGGAATTACGCAGGGCTCGATTCGCCCACATAGGCCGAGTAGGCGCTAAGCTTGCTTCCTATCCGGCTGGCAGTAAAGCATTCTGGTCGCTTGCGAAAGCAGTGGAAACAAATTTCTGCCAGCCATCTTTACCGCCTCTGCAGAGACCTGATGGGTCGCTTGCTCATACTGCGGAGGAGAAAGCCAATCTTTTTGCCTCCTATTTTGCGGAAAGTTCGCGTCTTGATGCCGCAGGTAAAATACCACTCCCGTTACCTCGTGTCGACTGCTCTATGGCAGCCGTACGCATCCGGCAAAAAGAGGTCCTAAAAACCATGCGAAATCTAGACGTGAATAAAGCAAGTGGCCCTGACGGTATCCCTGCAATCGTCCTGCGTAACTGTGCGCCTGAGTTGTCTCCGGTGTTGACACGCCTGTACCGCCTCTCACTTGAGACTGGTGTTGTTCCCAAATCGTGGAAGCTTGCAAATGTGCAACCTGTACCCAAAAAAGGTAGTCGAGCAGACCCTGTCAACTATAGACCCATATCGGTAACCTCTATACTCTGCAAGATTATGGAGCGTGTACTGAATAATCGGCTCCTGGCATACCTTGAGGATAATGATCTCCTTAACGATCACCAATACGGCTTCCGCCGAGGGCGATCGACGGGGGACCTCCTCGTGCATGCCACTCACTTATGGAGCGAGGCTATCGAGAGACATGGTGAAGCACTTGCCGTGTCTCTGGATATCTCCAAGGCCTTTGACAGGGTCTGGCACGCTAGCCTTACTGGCAAGCTTCCCGCCTACGGGTTGCCTGCTGGCCTTTGCAACTGGATTTCGGACTTCTTGAGCGAACGATCCATACAAGTGGTCTTAGAAGGCTGCTCCTCCGGACAACAGGCTATTGATGCCGGAGTTCCTCAGGGTTCTGTCCTGTCTGCAACCTTATTCCTGCTGCATATCAACGATATGTTTACACCCGATACCTTTGGGTACGCTGATGACAGCACGGTTGTTGACAGATATCTGTCCAGTGCAAGGGCCAACAGTGAAACAATCCAGTCTTGTCGGGAGTCTATGGTGGATCGTCTGAACTCATCGCTAAGGGTGATATCCGAGTGGGGCGATGCCAATCTCGTCAAGTTCAACGCATCCAAAACCCAGGCGTGTCTATTCTCGACAAAACGGAGTCCTTTTAACCTGGCTCCAACTTTCCGGGATGTATCCGTACCGATTTCTGACCATCTTGAGCTTCTTGGTATGAGCCTTACGTCCGACTTGAACTTTGGACGTTACATTGAGTCTCTGGCCACAACAGCTGCCAAAAAACTTGGTATCCTCTCGAAGGTGAGGCGATACTTCACACCGGGACAGCTATTGCAGTTGTACACAGCTCAAGTCCGATCGTGTATGGAGTACTGCTGCCACCTTTGGGACGGTTCAGCTAAATACCAGCTGGCTGCCTTAGACTCAATCGAGAAACGCGCTAAGAAGCTCATTGGAGACTCAGCACTGGTTGAGGCAAAACTACAGAACCTTGAGCACCGTCGCAGAGTGGCGTGCATGTCGGTATTTTACAGGATACATTTCGGGGAGTGCGCGTTAGCACTTCATGACCTTATACCCCCCTCCCCTTTCCATCTCCGGAGCACGAGGCGTGGACAGGGGTTCCACCCTTATGTCGTGGATATACCACAAATTCGCACGAAGCGGTTCGCTTCCACATTCTTAATGCGAACGGCTAAGGAGTGGAACTCCCTGCCGGCGGATCTGTTTCCGGAACAATATAACCTGGGCCTTTTCAAGGCGAGAGTGAATAGGCACTACATAGGTGAGTATGTTTCAACATAGTCCGCATCGTCACTTTCCACCAGGTGAGATGGCGGACAAATGCTCGCCTATATATATTTAAAAAAAAAAAAAAAAAAAAAAACTTTGTCAGACGTGGCAGAACGACCTTTGTTTAGGTCCTTTACGCTCTGCCTACGCCATTAAGGATAAAGGCGTGATTATATGTATGTATGTATATCGGAACAACCCACATCATATTCCTACTTTAACAAAATAAACGCAAGCCAACTCCTTTTAAAGCTTCTTATGAAGTATCAGCGAAAAATTATGTATATTTATTCAATAAAGAATAAATATACATAATTTTTAAAAATTATGTATATTTATTCAATAAAGAATAAATATACATAATTTTTCGCTGATACTTCATAAGAAGCTTTAAAAGGAGTTGGCTTGCGTTTATTTTGTTAAAGTAGGAATATGATGTGGGTATCAGCGAAAAATTATGTATATTTATTCAATAAAGAATAAATATACATAATTTTTCGCTGATACTTCATAAGAAGCTTTAAAAGGAGTTGGCTTGCGTTTATTTTGTTAAAGTAGGAATATGATGTGGGTTGTTCCGCCTCAAAAAATGTTCGCACAGGTTACGAAAGAAAAACTGATGCGATTTCACCCTCTTTATCTTCGATATTTTTGTTTTCTTGTCAAATCATTTGCGGGAGTATTTTTACGTCTTATTTATGTTTCAAGACGTCAAATTTGTTTTACTTACAACGATTTCGTAAAATAATTCGCAGTGTTTGTCTAAATTAAAAGCGATGACGGAATATTTAAGTGTATTTCGTATATGAAATTACTCGTGTGAAACTTAAGTTCATGATCAATTTTTGTTTTAAAATTGTGTTTACACCTTTAAATGCGGAGCATCCGGGAAATTTTGCCGCTCCCGTATCGGCCTACTGAGCCACGAAAATATGTCTCAGAAACTGAGAAATCGTCTGTCCAAAACGTATAAGGCCATTGATGATGATGTGTGTTTACCAAAATTATTAAAATACATACGATAAAATTTATCCAATATATAAGTATTAGATTTGTATGTATTGTTTTATTTAATCTTATTGATTTATTATTTTTACGCTTAATAGTTCTACTTCATATAATTTAAAGTATATCTGTTTACTTTTAGTTTACGTTGCATTGTATTTGAATTGCCCTTAAAATGTTTCTTATTCTCTCAGCTGCCAGTAGGTTAGCTGGAAGAGATCTCTTCATAGAGATGTGCATACCTCTCTGTAAACTTCATTTATTGTGTTTTATTGCAATAAAGAATATACTCGTATATACTAATAAACTGCTAAATCAAAGCAACAATAAAAACCAACCCCGTTAGTTGTGTGTTAGTGCGGCATCCGCTTAAGTTCAGGGTTTGCCCACGACCCTTATCACACGCGGCGATTAGACCGGATTACCCGGACAAATGGAATGTGTAATTATCTGCTCCAGTCCGGGATTCGAACCGGTACCGAAATACCGGTAGCATAGCGGTATTACTGGAGTAGGTTTAGATATGAGGAAATTACCTTTTGATGTACCTATTAGTTATTTGATAATAAGTTTTAATTTTAGCAAGTTTATCCAGACATCGGGAATGCGAATTCGTATAGTAGACCGCAGCTACAGCGTAGCTTCATTTTGCTATGGCGTAGCGCTACACATTTACCTTCATTAACATATCCCTAGGCTTATTCCGCATCTCACAGGGTTGGCTACCTAATCTAGCGGACTAAACGAGGATACTGGTTTCGACACAGAGCCATCTGACCTCCACAACCCAGAAGAAAAACCAGACCCAATCTTTACCTTATGGAAAATAAATTATAAAACGACGTCTCTGTTCATTTATAAATCACTACATAGTAAAAAACAAAGTCACTTTCTCTGTCCCTATATCCCTATGTATGCATACATCTTTAAAACTACGAATCGGATTTTAATGCGGTTTATTTTAATAGATAGAGTGATTCAAGAAGCAGGTTTATATGTATAATACATGCAGAGTATAGTAGAGAAACACTGATGATATCCGTGCGAAGCCGGGGCGGGTCGCTAGTGTTGATTTAAACAAACAAGGGCAATATATTATTTTTAAATAAACAAAATATTTTTACTCTTCCAATCTACCTAGGCTTACACATAATGATTTTACAGAGGTTTAAGCTCATTAAAATTATTGCAAATGATCTGATAGCACAAAAACACATTAACACATCGTTAATTGATCCACTCTGCTGTGGTTAGTATATACAGGATGGGTGTGTAGTTCTTCCAAGCTGGACTGGGAGCGAGAGAAAAACATAGAATGTGCCAGCTGCATTTCCTTCCGGGCATGCTGTAAAAACCAGCTAAGGGATCCGAAGGTTTTAGTATATTGGAATTTAGGCGATAGGCTGACACCCTGTCACTACAGCAATATACCAGCAAATCAGTCTTAAGTAACCCTCGAAATTTTGTCTAATGAATTTAGTTTTCACGGTTCGCCCATTCACGAATGCCCTTGACGGAGTTCACTCGATATGCCTCAATCAATTTTCTATACTATTTGCTTCGAAACTCAGCTCAAAATGCATTGTAACTGTCACAAATTATTTACGAGAAAAGAGATAATACATACATACATGTAATCACGCCTTTATCACTAATGGGCTAGGCAGAGTTTAAACGAGCTATACAAAGGTTGTTCCGCCACATCTGAAAATTTGTTGAGGGTTATTTAAGATAGATTTGTAGGTATATTGCTGTAGTGACAGGTTGTCAGCCCATCGCCTAACTTACAACATACTGAAACCCTCGAATCCCTTAGCTATTTTTTACAGCATGCCCAGGAGGAAATGGAGCTGGCACATTCTATGTTTTTCTCTCACTCCCAGTCCAGCATGGAAGATCATCTATGTACTACATACAATTAAAGAATCATTCATCAACTTCAAAATATTTGAGATGTAGTGAGAAGAATTTAAACGAGGCCGTTGACTCTCTACTTATCCCTAAAGGGTAACAGGTAATTAATATGTAGTTAGGTATTTGAGTATAAGCACATCGACCATAAAATATCAGTTATCTACGCAGAAACCAGACATTTCTTCATTTTAACATAACATTTACCAGTAGCCCAATAACTGCCTCCGTGGTCTAGTGGCTAGTGCCATGGACTGGACCGGAGGTCCTGGGTTCGATTCCCAGGGAACACACAAAGTTGATATTTGAGAATTTATCACTTTGTGAATTTTTCCCCAGTTTGGTTAGGACATTGCAGGCTGAATCACCTGATTGTCCACAAAGGAAAAAGATTTCGTGCTTCGGAGGGCACGTTAACCCGTCGGTCCCGGTCGCTGTCTTTGATAGAGGTCGTTACTCAAACCATGTCAGAGGCCTGATAGTTGTGCTACTAGGCGGTTTAAAAACTCTGACAAAAGGGTTCATCGGGTCGATAGACTCGATACCCACTCGACAGAAGAAGACAGAAGAAGTAGCCCAATTTCGTAGAACGATATTATGGTCGTTATTTTGACTGTCGAGCACGTGTCGATTTTCACAGAATTGCAGATTATTGTTACCAAACCTTATTTATATTGGATGGACGTGAAAAATGATTGAAATTGAAATTAAATTTAAAGTATGAACAAATGTTTTGTATATATTATTTGCTTTATTGGTGCTATCATATTTGATTGAGAGATTATCCTAAATTTCCTGGACTCCCCGTTTTTCATAATGGTCCCTTTGAGGGGCACACTCTGTATACACAGCGGTTGTCAGCTCGTATTTGCGAGTGTAAATTGAAACATGTCGCAAGTTAATTGCGTCCAGCGGGCGGGTCATCTCGGCCCGAGCACCCCCAACTCCGGAAGGACATTGGGCCGATAAGGTGCTTACAGAGGACACTATGAATCTGTTAATAGTTAAGTACTTGCATACCCTGTAAAATAGTTTCAAAATAGTGCCAATATAGTTTAGACACTGGATCACTGTTATACAGTCGAGCTGTGGTTGTTAGCTCGTATTTTCGATTGTGAATTGAAACATGTTGCAAATTAATTGCGTCCAGCGGGCGGGTCTTCTCGGCCCGAGCATTCCCGACTCCAAAGGGACATTCTATCGCTATTATTCATATTATTTGAATTACCATCAATTTCTTAGTATACATACTGGATCACTGTTACACAGCCTAGCAGCGGTTGTCAGCTCGTATTTACAAGTGTAAATTGAAACATGTCGTAAGTTAATTGCGTCCAGCGGGCGGGTCATCTCGGCCCGAGCACCCCCGACTCCGAAGGGACATTGGGCCGATAAGGAGCTTACAGAGCGCTTATCTGAATTTGTAGAACTATGACGACCTCAGAAGATTTGATAAAACAAAAAAATATTCTAATCCTAAATACGCTTACTTCATAAATTATCATTAATATGGGCTCAAAGAGGATCATGAGAAATTAAAACACAATTCACCCAAAACGAACACAAAATATAAATGTTTTCGAACTCCCATTTATAAAATGATGCTAAGCAGAAAAAGACTTCCTCTTATTGCGAAAAATGTCAGAAAATACATAATAAAACAATTATAAAAGTGTTTCAAAATAGCAGACCGGTGTTGGCAGCGGGCAGCGGGGAGTACGGGGGGAGGCAGGGAAGAGAGGCTGCAAGATAACACGAACTAATCGCGACACCAGCGATGTTTTCATTTTCAGTTACGTAGCGCGCACTGAACAGGAAAATCATATTTACAGCAGCTCTACAAAAAATTACGGTATAAATATCGTACTTTTGATACACAAAATAATGCTATTTAATTATTTTCTTTTTCATTTGTGAATGTAAAACATATTATAGTATTACCCGAATCAATCACCTTAGGTAGCCGACCCTGTGCGATACGGGATAAGGCTAAGGAGATGAGGAACCCGAAACAAAAATATCTCTGCAATAATCACTGTGCAAAATGTAACAAAAATATAATGGTTAAAAAGTATATGCCCAAGCCAGAGAGATACTTTAAAAAAATGTATGAAAGCGGTAAGTCCATAGTTCGTTCGTTATCCTGTAGACAGCAGGCGGGTGAACAACACAGCGGCGGTAACACGGTAATCCACACGAAAATAACAATGTTCTCACTTTATTTTCACTCGTTTTTGCTCATTCCCGCGAATGCTCCGGGGACAAATGGATACGACCGGGACCTCTGCCTTATTTACCGGTTACTTTTCATAAAAGGCCGTGTGCCGACTGTTATTTTATGTAATATTGTTTTCATCCCTAAAATATACAACTTAAATCTGGTGGCACATTTTTCTGTGATACTTTGATTTTTATTCTAGGGTAAGGCTGGTAATCTGTTTAGATTTTCCTTCTTTGCAGCACTGCAAAGTTTAATTTAGTACATAGGTACTATTTACATGTACGAGTTTTTTTTTATATTCTCATTTATGTCCTTCAGAAACTAATGTCAAGAAAATTCTCATTGACCTTTCATGAAATCAATGAGAGAAAATTACACTATTTATAATTTTGGTCGTCACGGAAACAGTTTCCAGCTTCCCAGCTCGGTCCTGAATGAGGGTTGGTCTTGTAAAATTACTTTCATGAAGACCGCTCGCTTTTCCGCCGGCGTTGTCCTGAATAAGTACAGTCAGCAAAGGACACATCTGGGCAGACCAGCTCGAAACGAATAAAATTATTTCAGGAAATTGTTCATGTATTTTCATAACATTTCGGATATTTGTTGCAGTATATCAATTGTTGAAATATACGAAATTTCTTGAAAATACATTATTAATAAAATTTCCTGAAATAATCTCATGCATTTCGAGCGGGCCTCCCCAGATGTCTCCTTTGCTGACGGTACGTATATATCGTACGTATGATAAAAAGCAGACAGTTAGTTTGTGATCTAGATTACACAGTTTTTAAATATAACGTTATAAATTCACATTGCATAATATTTAGGCTTGTATTTCTGAAGTGATATCAAACGAGAGCGATATTAAGTATGGATTTGACAGGCCAGTTTGTACTGAAATTAAATTTCTGATACGAACTCAAACTCACTGTCACTCATGAGAGCTGACTACAAATACGGCCCTTAGATACCTAATTTGTAATTAAACCTAACCTAACATAATTTGTAATTTGTTACTAACATATTTCTGTCCGCGTTACAAAATATTCTAAGTAAAATTTCCACTTCCGCATCGTTTTTGTTCCTAAATCGACTTGAATTTTTAAGAACTTTGTTTAGGACCTAAGTGCTGAACTGTGTTTCTTAAGAAAGCAATATGGGTCGGTAGCAGGCTGTTTGTAATCTACTTACGTAATTATGGGCCTACTTTTACAAGGCCAGACCTATAGGAACTTCATTTACTTTAACTACTTACCTAGAAATAAAATGGATAAATACAATGATGGTTTGTTATGAATATTTAAAAAAATATTGGCATTATGGTCAAATCTAGGATAATGAAAAACACACATCCACACTAAACACTGTATTTGAACTACAATAGCTAACGACCATGCAGCTATGAGCATGACTGCAAGCTTTTACAATTCTGCAACGTATTCCACAATGCCGAATCAGTTATTAATTCAGTCCCCTGCATAGTTCACTCAGTCGCAGTTTGAGTTGGTGTACAGTTTCATAACCCTGTGCTTTGTTATTTGTGAACGGTGGGACGCAGTATTTGCTCTCAGTACTGCAGGCTAGCGTCCCTGACAGCTAAATATTTGCCGTCTAGATAGCTAGCAGGGCATGGAAGGTAATCGTGAACTGTTGTCAAAGCTTGGCAGGGTTAAGTCAAGTTAGTTATGGATTGGAATGGCCGTTTATAATGTGTTTATACATACATACATATTATCACGCCTTTATCGCTAATGGGGTAGGCAAAGCGTAAACGACCTAAACAAAGGTCGTTCTGTCACGTCTGATAAAGTTTCGAAGTTTATATAAGATAGATTTGTATGTATATTGCTGTAGTGACAGGTTGTCATCCCATCGCCTAAATTGCAATATACTGAAACCCTTGGATCCCTTAGCTGATTTAAACAGCATGCCCGGGAAGAAATGCAGCTGGCACATTCTATGTTTTTCTCTCGGTCCCAGTCCAGCATGGAAGTATGCTAGCTTACATAATGTTTTAAATATGCCTCATTTGTTTAGTAGTTTGAATCTTGGCTGCTTGTTATGGAAAAAGTAAGTTCGATTTTCACGACGGACGCACAAAGAAGTTTAGCAAACTCATTGTACTAAACCTCTTTGTTCTTATTTACCGAAAAAATCAATGCATGCCTGGATTAGGTTAAATACTACGACTTTCCTTTTTATATTAAGACCTATGTAATATGTATTTTGGCATTTTATTTTTGTATTTTATAATTATATTATGTGGAAAGATGAGACATTTTACGGATTTCTTACAGCGATTTAGAATAATTAATGAGTTCCCGATACTTCGATGCTGTTACAAATATCATGATCACGGGTAGACTAGAGAGAACTGCGAGTGGATATTTTAAATCTCGGTAAGAAACCCGTTAAATGTCTCATAGTTATAGTAAAAATAACCGCGAAAGTTTAAAATAATGTGGAAAAATATATATGTCATATTTATTTGTTCAAGGTGTCTAACTTCAATGCATGATTTCATCGTTTTGGTACTTTGTTGGCCCTGGCCGGACCATCCGTATGATTAATTTATAATGCAGTAGGTATTTCTTAATAATTTCAAATTACAAACGGGAGCGTCACGGTCTAATATTAAAATTATGAACTTGGAAGGAATGGCTGTAAAATACCTTTAATTATCATGAAAATTTGATATTATTCAGGTCAGTCACAAGCGAAATGTTTCCATGATAAAATCATTCTAATATTTTATGTAGTAGTTCATCTAGCTAAAACTAAATTTAATATCTATCTGTCACTTTCAAAATAATAAAATTGAGAAAGGACAGGCGATTTATACTCTATGGTTTTTTACTTTGTTCGCTAGATTTTGACGCGCTTAAGCACGTTTCCTCAGTATTTCTGACAATTTTATTCGTCATTTCATATGACGGCGGATTAAAATGGCAGATAACGCGTAAAACTACCGACTATGAATAAGAAACCGGAAAGAATAGATCTCCTGTCCATTTCCAATGCCTTTAGTCTAAAAGTGACAAATAGATTTTATTTTAGTTTTAGCTAAAATTACAATCATGAAAATCTAGAATCAAGCCCAATATCTAACTACAAATCAATGTTTGTATAAATAAACAAAAAAAACATCTAAAACATCTCTGTTTGAAGACCTTATATTCCATATCGGAACATTCTTCCATGCTGGACTGGGAGATAGAGAAAAACATAGAATGTGCCAGCTGCATTTCCTCCCGGGCATGCTGTTAAAGACAGCTAATGGATTCAATAGTTTCAGTATACTGCAATTTAGGCGATGGGCTGACATCCTGTCGCTACAGCAATATACCTACAAATCTACCTTAAATAACCCTCCAAACTTTGTCAGACATGGCAGAACGACCTTTGTTTAGGTCCTTTACCCTCTGCCTACTCCATTAAGGATAAAGGTGTGATTATATGTATGTATGTATATCGGAACAACCCACATCATATTCTTACTTTAACAAAATAAACGCACGCCAACTAATTTTAAAGCTTCTTATGAAGTATCAGCGAAAAATTATGTATATTTATTCAATAAAGCCTCAAAAAATGTTCGCACAGGTTACGAAAGAAAAACTGATGCGATTTCACCCTCTTTATCTTCGATATTTTTGTTTTCTTGTCAAATCATTTGCGGGAGTATTTTTACGTCTTATTTATGTTTCAAGACGTCATATTTGTTTTACTTACAACGATTTCGTAAAATAATTCGCAGTGTTTGTCTAAATTAAAAGCGATGACGGAATATTTCAGTGAATTTCGTATATGAAATTACTCGTGTGAAACTTAAGTTCATGATCAATTTTTGTTTCAAAATTGTGTTTACACCTTTAAATGCGGAGCATCCGGGAAATTTTGCCGCTCCCGTATCGGCCTACTGAGCCACGAAAATATGTCTCAGAAACTGAGAAATCATCTGTCCAAAACGTATAAGGCCATTGATGATGATGTGTGTTTATCAAAATTATTAAAATACATACGATAAAATTTATCCAATATATAAGTATTAGATTTGTATGTATTGTTTTATTTAATCTTATTGATTTATTATTTTTACGCTTAATAGTTCTACTTCATATAATTTAAAGTATACCCCTTCATATAATTTAAAGTATGGTATTTCCCTTAAAATGTTTCTTATTCTCTCAGCTGCCAGTAGGTTAGCTGGAAGAGATCTCTTCATAGAGATGTGCATACCTTTCTGTAAACTTCATTTATTGTGTTTTATTGCAATAAAGAATATACTCGTATATACTAAAAAACTGCTAAATCAAAGCAACAATAAAAACCAACCCCGTTAGTTGTGTGTTAGTGCGGCATCCGTTTAAGGTCAGGGTTTGCACACGACCCTTATCACACGCGGCGATTAGACCGGATTACCCGGACAAATGGAATGTGTAATTATCTGCTCCAGTCCGGGATTCGAACCGGTACCGAAATACCGGTAGCATAGCGGTAATTACTGGAGTAGGTTTAGATATGAGGAAATTACCTTTTGATGTACCTATTAGTATTTTTGATAATAAGTTCTAATTTTAGCAAGTTTATCCAGACATCGGGAATGCGAATTCGTATAGTAGACCGCAGCTACAGCGTAGCTTCATTTTGCTATGGCGTAGCGCTACACATTTACCTTCATTAACATATCCCTAGGCTTATTCCGCATCTCACAGGGTTGGCTACCTAATCTAGCGGACTAAACGTGGATACTGGTTTCGACACAGAGCGACTGCCATCTGACCTCCACAACCCAGAAGAGAAACCAGACCCAATGTTTACCTTATGAAAAAGAAATTATAAAACGACGTCTCTGTTCATTTATAAATCACTACATAGTAAAAAACAAAGTCACTTTCTCTGTCCCTATATCCCTATGTGTGCATACATCTTAAAAACTACGAAACGGATTTTAATGCGGTTTATTTTAATAGATAGAGTGATTCAAGAGGCAGGTTTATATGTATAATACATGCAGAGTATAGTAGAGAAACACTGATGATATCCGTGCGAAGCCGGGGCGGGTTGCTAGTGTTGATTTAAACAAACAAAGGCAATATTTTTTTTTTAAATAAACAAAATATTTTTACTCTTCCAATCTACCTAGGCTTACACATAATGATTTTACAGAGGTTTAAGCTCATTAAAATTATTGCAAATGATCTGATAGCACAAAAACACATTAACACATCGTTAATTGATCCACTCTGCTGTGGTTAGTATATACAGGGTGGGTGTGTAGTTCTTCCATGCTGGACTGGGAGCGAGAGAAAAACATAGAATGTGCCAGCTGCATTTCCTTCCGGGCATGCTGTAAAAACCAGCTAAGGGATCCAAAGGTTTTAGTATATTGGAATTTAGGCGAAAGGCTGACACCCTGTCACTACAGCAATATACCTGCAAATCAGTCTTAAGTAACCCTCGAAATTTTGTCGGACGTGGCAGAGAGACCTTTGTTTAGGTCGTTTACGCTCTGCCTACCCCTTTAGGGAAAAGGTGTGATTATTTGTATATATGTGTGTGTAATGAATTTAGTTTTCACGGTTCGCCCATTCACGAATGCCCTTGACGGAGTGCACTCGATATGCCTCAACCAATTTTCTATTCTATTTGCTTCGAAACTGAGCTCAAAATGCATTGTAACTGTCACAAATTATTTACGAGAAAAGAGATAATACATACATACATGTAATCACGCCTTTATCACTAATGGGCTAGGCAGAGTGTAAACGAGCTATACAAAGGTTGTTCCGCCACATCTGAAAATTTGTTGAGGGTTATTGAAGATATATTTGTAGGTATATTGCTGTAGTGACAGGTTGTCAGCCCATCGCCTAACTTACAACATACTGAAACCCTCGAGTCCCTTAGCTACTTTTTACAGCATGCCCGGGAGGAAATGGAGCTGGCACATTCTATGTTTTTCTCTCGCTCCCAGTCCAGCATGGAAGATCATCTATGTACTACATACAATTAAAGAAACATTCATCAACTACAAAATATTTGAGATGTTGTGAGAAGAATTTAACCGAGGCCGTTGACTCTCTACTTATCCCTAAAGGGTAACAGGTAATTAATATGTAGTTAGGTATTTGAGTATAAGCACATCGACCATAAAATATCAGTTATCTACGCAGAAACCAGACATTTCTTCATTTTAACATAACATTTACCAGTAGCCCAATAACTGCCTCCGTGGTCTAGTGGCTAGTGCCATGGACTCCTGATCCGGAGGTCCTGGGTTCGATTCCCAGGGGGGAAACACAAAGTTGATATTTGAGAATTTATCAGTTTGTGATTTTTTCCCCAGTTTGGTTAGGACATTGCAGGCTGAATCACTTGATTGTCCACAAAGGAAAAAGATTTCGTGCTTCGGAGGGCACGTTAACCCGTCGGTCCCGGTCGCTGTCTTTGATAGAGGTCGTTACTCAAACCATGTCAGAGGCCTGATAGTTGTGCTACTAGGCGGTTTAAAAACTCTGACATCAGCGTTCATCGGGTCGATAGACTCGATACCCACTCGACAGAAGAAGACAGAAGAAGTAGCCCAATTTCGTAGAACGATATTATGGTCGTTATTTTGACTGTCGAGCACGTGTCGATTTTCACAGAATTTTAGATCATTGTTACCAAACCTTATTTATATTGGAAGGTTATTGAAACTACGTGGAAAATGATTGAAATTGAAATTAAATTTAAAGTATGAACAAATGTTTTGTATATTATTATGTTATTTGCTTTATTGGTGCTATCATATTTGATTGAGAGATTATCCTAAATTTCCTGGACTCCCCGTATTTCATAATGGTCCCTTTGAGGGGCACACTCTGTATACACAGCGGTTGTCAGCTCGTATTTGCGAGTGTAAATTGAAACATGTCGCAAGTTAATTGCGTCCAGCGGCGGGTCATCTCGGCCCGAGCACCTCCGACTCCGGAGGAACATTCTGCCGATAAGGCGCTTACAAAGGTCGCTATCATTTCGTATTATTTGAATTAGCATCAATTTCTTAGTATAGATACTGGATCACTGTTATACAGCCTAGCAGCGGTTGTCAGCTCGTATTTGCGAGTGTAAATTGAAACATGTCGAAAGTTAATTGCGTCCAGCGGGCGGGTCATCTCGGCCCGAGCACCCCCAACTCCGGAAGGACATTGGGCCGATAAGGTGCTTACAGAGGACACTATGAATCTGTTACTAGTTAAGTACTTGCTTGCCCTGTAAAAAAAGTTTCAGAATAGTGCTAATATAGTTAAGACACTGGATCACTGTTATACAGTCGAGCTGTGGTTGTTAGCTCGTATTTGCGATTGTGAATTGAAACATGTTGCAAATTAATTGCGTCCAGCGGGCGGGTCTTCTCGGCCCGAGCATTCCCGACTCCAAAGGGATATGCTGTCGCTATTATTCATATTATTTGAATTAGCATCAATTTCTTAGTATAGATACTGGATCACTGTTACACAGCCTAGCAGCGGTTGTCAGCTCGTATTTACGAGTGTAAATTGAAACATGTCGTAAGTTAATTGCGTCCAGCGGGCGGGTCATCTCGGCCCGAGCACCCCCGATTCCGAAAGGACATTGGGCCGATAAGGAGCTTACAGAGCGCTTATCTGAATTTGTAGAACTATGACGACCTCAGATGATTTGATAAAACAAAAAAATATCCTAATCCTAAATACGCTTACTTCATAAATTATCATTAATATGGGCTCAAAGAGGATCATGAGAAATTAAAACACAATTCACCCTAAACGAACACAAAATATAAATGTTTTCCAACTCCCATTTATAAAATGATGCTAAGCAGAAAAAGACTTCCTCTTATTGCGAAAAATGTCAGAAGATACATAATAAAACAATTATAAAAGTGTTTCAAAATAGCAGACCGGTGTTGGCAGCGGGCAACGGGGAGTACGGGGGGAGACAGGGAAGAGAGGATGCAAGATAACACGAACTAATCGCGACACCAGCGATGTTTTCATTTTCAGTTACGTAGCGCGCAGTGAACAGGAAAATCATATTTTCACCGCAGCTCTACAAAAGAAATTATGGTATTAAAATCGTACTTTTGATACACAAAATAATGCTATTTAATTATTTTCTTTTTCATTTATGAATGTAAAACATATTATATTATAACCGAATCAAAATCCTATGTTAGGTAGCCGACCCTGTGAGATACGGGATAAGGCTAAGGAGATGATGATGACGAAGACGAAAAAAAAACATCTCTGTGCAATAACTGTGCAAAATGTAACTTTATATAACAAAAAATATAATGGTTAAAAAGTATGAGCCCAAGCCAGGGAGATATTTTAAAAAAATATATGAAAGCGGTAAGTCCATAGTTCGTTCGTTATCCTGTACACAGCAGGCGGGTGAACAACACAGCGGCGGTAACACGGTAATCCACACGAGAATAACAATGTTCTCACTTTATTTTGCACTCGTTTTTGCTCATTCCCGCGAATGCTCCGGGGACAAATGGATACGACCGGGACCTCTGCCTTATTTACCGGTTACTTTTCATAAAAGGCCGTGTGCTGACTGTTATTTTATGCGATATTGTTTTCATCCCTAAAATATACAACTTAAATCTGATCGCACATTTTTCTGTGATACTTATGATTTTTATTGTAGGGCAAGGATGGTTATCTATTTAGATTTTCCTTCTTTGCAGCACTGCAAAAGTATTATTTAGTATATACTATTAACATGTACGAGTTCTTTTTATATTCTTATTTTTGTCCTTCAGAAACTAATGTCAAGAAAATTCTCATTGATCTTTCATGAACTCAATAGGTACGGTTTAGTATAGTGTAATTTTGATCCACTTTTATCGTCACGGAAACAGTTTCCAGCTTCCCAGCTCGGTCCTGAATGAGGGTTGGTCTTCTAAAATTACTTTCATGAAGACCGCTCGCTTTTTCGCCGGCGTTGTCTTGAATAAGTACGTATACATCGTACGTGTGATAAAAAGCGGACAGTTACTTTATAATCTAGATTACACAGTTTCGAAATATGACGTAAATTCACAATAATATTTAGATACATACCTACCTAGCATAATTTTTAATCTGTTACTAACATATTTCTATCCGCGTAACAAAATATTCTAAGTAAAATTTCCACTTCCGCATCGTTTTTGTGCCTAAATCGACTTGATTTTTTAAGAACTTTGTTTAGGATCTAAGTGCTGAACGGTGTTTCATAAGAAAGCAATACGGGTCGGTAGCAGGCTGTTTGTAATCTACGTACGTAATTATGGGCCTACTTTTACAAGGCCAGACCTATAGGAACTTCATTTACTTTAATTACTTACCTAGAAATTAAATGGAAAAATGCAATGATGGTTTGTTTTGAATATTTAAAAAAATATTGGCATTATAATCAAATCTAGGATAATGAAAAACACACATCCACACTACACACTGTATTTGAACTACAATAGCTAACGACCATGCAGGTATGAGTATGACTGCAAACTTTTACAATTCTGCAACGGATTACACAATGCCGAATCAGTTATTAATTCAGTCCCCTGCATAGTTCACTCAGTCGCAGTTTGAGTTGGTGTACAGTTTCATAACCCTGGGCTTTGTTATTTGTGAACGGTGGCACGCAGTATTTGCTCTCAGTACTGCAGGCTAGCGTCCCTGACAGCTAAATATTTGCCGTCTAGATAGCTAGCGGGGCACGGAAGGAAATCGTGAACTGTTGTCAAAGCTTAGCAGTGTTAAGTCAAGTTAGTAATGGAATGGAATAGCCGTTTATAACGTGTTTAGACATACATACATTCATACATATAATCACGCCTTTGTCGCTAATGGGGTAGGCAAAGCGTAAACGACCTAAACAAAGGTCGTTCTGTCACGTCTGACAAAGTTTCGAGGGTTACATAAGATAGATTTGTATGTATATTGCTGTAGTGACAGGTTGTCAGCCCATCGCATAAATAACAATATACTGAAACCCTCGGATCCCTTTGCTGGATTTTACAGCATGCCCGGGAGGAAATGCAGCTGGCACATTGACATTCTATGTTTTTCTCTCGCTCCCAGGCCACGGTAGAGAATAATAATTAATTAAATGGAATGGAATAGCCGTTTATAACGTGTTTATAACTGGAAATAAAACTGTTCATGATGAACTAATATATTTGTATAAGGAACGATTTTTATTTATGTTTCTAATGAATAAAGTCAAAATATTTACACCTATTTTGAAAATATTTATCCCACTAATACAAAATGGTGTAGTGGATAGGACCGCTGCCTCCTGAGTACGTACCAATGTGTTTGTACCTATAATGTACACTTCTGATATGTAATAATATTACCAATAAAGTTATTCTATTCTATTCGGTTCCCAAATTTCATATGTACGTTTATTCGGCGCTTTTTCCGTGCATGAAGACACGTTAAGCCGTTCGTCCCGGTTAATATTGCTTAATACCGTAGATATTAGTCGTAAATCCATGTGAGAGGCCAGTACTAAGCATTGGCGGCTTGAAAACACTGACCTTATGTAGGATTTTGTCTGGTTTCCCTTCTGGGTTGTGGATGTCAGATGGTAGTCGCTCTGTGTAACCAGTACCCTTACTCAAACTCCTAGATTAGATAATATAAGTATAGGGAGATGATGATAACAAAATAACATAATCACTAAATAGGAGATAGGTACATTACATTACATTAGTTCATTAGTTCTTCCATGCTGGACTGGGAGCGAAAGAAAAACATAGAATGCGCCATCTGCATTTCCTCCCGGGCATGCTGTAAAAACCAGCTAAGGGAACCGAGGGTTTCAGTATATGGTAATTTAGTCGATGGGCTGACAACCTGTCACTACAGCAATATACCTACTAATCTATCTTAAATAACCCTCAAAACTTTGTCAGACGTGGCGGAACGACCTTTTGTTTAGGTAGTTTACGCTCTGCCTACCCCATTAGGGATAAAGGCGTGATTATATGTATGTATGTATGTATGTACATTAACCGCTCTGTAGGCATTTAAATTAAGTAAAAGTAATCTTTATTGAATAAACTGTTTCCCAAATACTATTTTATATCTAATACGTGTAACATGTTGCAATGTGAGACTTATCCACGACTTATCGCTTGCTTTTGCGACTATGCCAGCCCGTACATCATGGTTATACGTTGATCTGCAACTTTGCACTATAGGTCAGTGTCAGCAGTCAGCACTCAGCTTTCACACACTGAAATTGTGACAATTTGTCGACACTGATAGCTAGCAGTGTAGCAGTACATAATTTTACTATGTTAGCAGTAGTATTAATACCGTAGTGAATCGTGGATCTCATGATACAATTTCTTTAAAGTTTTTTATAAATCTAAATCACAATGTCAAAACTTAAAACTAAAACCTACTCAGTCAAATAGACCGCCCCGAATCGTACCTGGTGGGAAGGTACCCATCACGCTGGCAGCATTCCCTCGTTGGATAGCCAACGAGATGTGCTGTACCAGATACGACTCGGCGCGGGGGTCAGATCCGTTTCGTTTTAACCGCCGCCCCAGTTCCTTAATAAAATATTTGGCTTCATCACACCAAGAGCTCGCAACCTCCACCGCAAAAGGCACGAAATAGTACGATTCGCACAAATTATCGTACTTGGCCTGCTTTTGAGAGGCAGTCCACTCGGTCGCCGAGCTAGCCTCACGCGTTGTTCTTGGGAGATGAGACGCTGCAAAAGTACTAACGCAAGTAGCGTCCCAGATGAGACAGCGTCCCCTCTCCCAAGGCACTTAAGTAAGCCCGTCAGGACGTTTTCCATCGAGGCGGCTAAGACCTGGTGGCTCCAGGCTGCAGGGTATCTCGGCAGACACTAAGGCACGACATCGTCGTTGAGCATGTGGTGCCGCGGAAATTTTCCCGCACTTTTACCACAGCTCAAACCGTGATATGCCCTACTATCTACCGGTTTACCACACCTGCAGACATGTGGCTCGCATATATCACACCCAAGTCTGAGGGCCACAGCCACCCTTAATGTACCGCCGTCCAAGATGGTACCCAAGTTTGGGGAAGGGAACGCATGCAGCCAGGCACCAGCCTCATATTGGGTCGCTGCCCTATGACGCGCCATGTCCGCTCCAGCTGCCAACTCCATCAGCTCACCGAAAACTGCCTTGCAAACTGGGTCATCCCATTTTTTAAAATAATTTTAGTCACTATTAAAAAAACACTATTCACACTAGTTCCACTATATATTATTGATATGTATACGCACGCGCCGCCCTGCGGCGAGTTTTGACAGTAATAAATTACCCTTCATAGAAGAAGCACGTTTGTTTGATTTCGCGCTCTAAGTCCCGTATAGATCATTCTGGCGACGAGTTTGCTACCGTTACCTACGAATTGTGTGCAAAATGAGTAATTGCAAAACTATTATCGGATCTTTGGGATGTTTTGATTATAAAAATCAAGAATGGAGCGTGTTCTGCGGGAGGTTAAAATCATTTATAACATTGAATGATATAAAACCCGAGAAACAAGGTGCCGTGTTGTTAACGAGTTTGTCGGACGATACCTACCGACTGGTTAGCAATTTACTTCATCCAAAGAAGATTGAAGAAACTACATACCAGCAGTTAGTAAGTACTCTCGACGGCCATTTTACTCCCAAGCGGTCAACGTTTGCAGATCGTGACCGGTTTTATGGGGCGGTAAAAATGGAGAAAGAGAGTGCTGAAGAATGGGCGGCTCGTTTACGAGGTTTGGCGGTGAACTGCGAGTTTGGGACGGAACTTACTGTTTTGTTGCGTGATCGATTTGTGCTTGGATTCAGATCCGGGGTCGAACGCGATCGGCTTTGCGAACAGGACTTATCAACTTTAACGTTTGCAAAAGCGATGGAGATAGCACAACAGGCGGCTTGTGCAAGGCAAGCGCGAACCAGCAGCTCTAACTCGTCTTTCATCGTGAAGGAGGAACCATTGTACAAGGCGACTGCCAGCCGCGCCGGCGCCGGCGGCGGCGACGGGAGCGGCCGCCGCGCCGTTCGCCGTGAGTGGCAGCAGGAACAACAACGGCGTTGTACGGTATGCGGGCTCAAAAATCACAATTCCGAGAACTGTCGTTTCAAGAACTATCGTTGTAGTAAGTGTCACAATAAAGGACATCTGAAGAAAGTGTGCGGATTAAAATTGAATAGCATACAAATGTGTTCGGATGACGAAGGACAGTCACCACAACAAAACAATGGTGATCATGAGTGCGAGGAGTGTCAGCTGTTTAATTCAAGGTGCGTTAAAAACAATGATCCTATTTTTATGCCGGTTATTATTGATGGTAAAAAATTTAATATGCAGTTAGATTGCGGATCAACCGCTAGTGTAATATCAGAAATTGATTACAAAGATCATTTTGTACGCTACCCACTTGTCATTGATTATAGTACTAAAATGTGTTATTATACTGGCCACAAAATTACACCTTTGGGTTATTTTTGCGTACCACTCCAGTACAATGATTTAGTTCAGAAACAAATTTTTTTTGTAATTCGAAACGGCGGGGAACCGCTCCTTGGGCGTGATTTTATGACAAACTTTGGCATTATTTTTACACAAGACAAAAACCTACTGAATATGTCCCAATCATCGGGTAACATAGATTTAGAAAAATTATTAAAAACATATCAAGAACTATTTGATGGCGAATTGGGATGCTATAAAGGCATAGAAGTCAATATTCAGTTAAAAGACGGGGTAAAACCTAAATTTTGCAAAGCAAGACCCGTTCCATTTGCACTCAAAGAAAAGGTCGAAGCAGAATTAGACAGGCTCGTTAGTAAAGGCATATTAGTACCTATAACTCACTCGGACTATGCAGCACCTATTGTGCCGGTGCTTAAGCCAAACGGAGATGTGCGAATATGTGCAGATTTTTCGGTCGGTCTGAATAATGATATTATAGTCGAAAAGTATCCATTGCCTCGTATAGAGGATGTTTTTGTAAAGTTAAGTGGGGGCCAGCAATTTAGTAAATTGGACTGTAGTCAGGCTTATAATCAGTTATTATTATCAAAAGACTCACAACGGCTTACCACTATCAATACAGAAAAAGGGTTATTCATGCATACGAGAATGGTGTACGGATTAGTAAGTAGTGGGGCGATCTACCAGCGAATGATGGAAACCTTGTTGGCAGGCATAGACGGGGTGACAGTATTTTTGGATGACGTTTGCATTACAGGTCCAAACACCCAGGTACATTTAGAGCGTTTAGAAAAAGTTTTTCAGCGATTAAAAAATGCAGGGTTGAAGTTAGAAAAAAAGAAATGCGCTTTTTTCCAAGATAAAATTACCTACTTAGGCCACACTATTGACAAAAATGGGTTACATAAGTGTACAAGCAAAGTCGAAGCAATTGTAAAAGCACCTGAACCGAAGTCCGTTACGGATTTGAAACGTTTCCTCGGCATGGTAAACTATTACCGTAATTTTATACCTAATGCATCAGCGATATTGAGTCCACTTCACGAATTATTGTGCGACGGCGCACGGTGGGAGTGGACCCAGCGGCACCAGGCGGCGTTCGAGCGCGCGAAGCGGGAGCTGACGTCAGAGCGCGTGCTGGCGCACTTTGACCCCGACGCCCAGCTGATCCTGACAGTAGATGCGAGCCCGGACGGCCTGGGGGCAGTATTATCGCAAGTAGGTACGGACGGTATTGAGCGACCTTTGGCATTTGGTTCAAGATCGCTATCTAAAAGCGAGCGAAACTACAGCCAGCTTCATAAAGAAGCGACCGCAATTATTTTTGGTATTAAGAGATTTCACCAATTTTTATATGGCCGTCACGAACCTTTTATTTTGAAAACAGATCATCGACCGTTGCTTGCTATTTTTGGTAAAAAGAATGGCATCTCTCCTATGACCGCAGCTCGACTGATAAGGTATTCTATATTTTTATCAGCTTATAATTACGAAATAATGTACACAAAAGGATCGGAAAATCAAGTAGCCGATTATTTTTCTCGTGCACCGATTAGTTGCATGAATTCTGAGGAATGTAAATTACAAAGTATAAGTACCTTACAGTTATCAACTTTACCAGTTACGTTTAAAGATATTCGAGAGGCAACCAACTCGGACAAAATATTAATTTCTGTAACAAAATATATCAAAAATGGTTGGCCAAGAAAAGTACGGTGCAAGGAAATTTTGCCGTATTACAATTGTAGGAACGATCTTGAAATGGAACACGGATGTTTACTTCGTGGACACCGAGTAGTAGTACCTACCATTTACCGTGAAAAGTTGCTTAGGGAGTTGCACAAATCACATCAAGGCATGGTAAAAACAAAAAGTGCTGCACGTTCTCGTATGTGGTGGCCAAATATTGATAGGCAAATTGAACAGCTGATAGGCACATGCTCGGTGTGCGTGGCGCTGCGACCGGCACCGCCCCGCGCCGCGCCAGCACCCTGGCCACGGCCTTCGGCTCCCTGGGAAAGGCTCCACATTGATTACATGACCATAAACCAAAGGACGTATTTAGTGGTGGTCGATGCTTTTAGCAAATGGTTAGAGTGTCTTGATATGGGTGGCAATTTATCAACAAATAATTTAATTACCAATTTAAAATTATTATTTTCTAGATTTGGTTTACCAATTATTATAGTTTCGGATAACGATCCTAAAATTGCTTCACAAGAGTTTTTAGGTTTCTGCAACCACAATGGTATACAACACTTGACTTCGCCTATATACCATCCTAATAGTAACGGCCAGGCCGAAAATTCAGTAAGGAATTGTAAAAAGATGATAAAATCTATAATACAAAAATATACATGTATAAATAAAATTAATATTGAATTGTTGACATATTTGTTCGAATACCGTAATACAATTCATTGTGCAACGGGTAAAAGCCCAGCTAAATTGTTACTCGGCAGAGAATTGCGTAATGTATTAGATCTCATTAAACCACCACAACAGACTAATGATGTTTCGAGCAATCAACAGCAAAATACTTGTAATGTCAGATCGTTCGAAGTAGATCAATTAGTATGGGTACAGTGTTTTGAGAATAGGAGACCTTATTGGCGTAAGGGCATTATAACACATAGGGATGGTAATAGATTATATACTGTGAAAATATGCGGGTCAGACAATGTATGCAAACGACACATTGACCAATTAATACGTCGAATCGAGAAAGAACCCGAGCCAACATATATTTTTAATGATACTTATGCTAATGCAAATGTTGTAACAAATGGTGTTTCAGAATGTACTCCCCAACTTCCAACATTGAATCAGCCTGAATAACAGCCCAATATTAATGAATGTCAATCAAATATTAACCAATCGCAATCAAATATGAATGTTCCAAGTGTAGACCAGGAAGACTGGCATGAGGCGGTTGAGGAAGAAATGTTGGAAGAGGAGGAAGTAAGAATGGCTCCGACGAATAGATATAATCTTAGACCTAGAAATAAAAACATAGATTATAAATTGTAATTTATTTGCTTACAGGTTTTGTAACTAAGAGGGGAGGAATTGATATGTATACGCACGCGCCGCCCTGCGGCGAGTTTTGACAGTAATAAATTACCCTTCATAGAAGAAGCACGTTTGTTTGATTTCGCGCTCTAAGTCCCGTATAGATCAATTATGTATTAAAGCGACCGGTTTCTTAATAGTATACTATGGAGTTCCATCAAGAAATAACAACACAAAGTGTTACATAATTTTCGGCACGTTTAATGGGGATTGTGCATTCCGTTTTGCATGCGGACACTACTTAGCGGCGACGGGTCAGGTTTCGATGTAAAGCTTATTATTCCGAACTAGAACGCCGAATGAAATCAGATCATCTGGTTGAGATGCGAAACTCATTCTAAGCTTATACGATGAAATAATCTTCTGAGTCTGAATGCTGATAACCCCGGGTCTGTGTGTCAGCACTTAGCCTTCAAACTAGAATTATAGCATTCGTGACGATAATAGCGTCGAAAATCTTTATTGTTACTGAAGTGTTTTCCTTCTCTATTCCGGCCGGGTACAGTTTGAGGGATCGTTACGTTAAGTCAACAAACTACTAGGTGAACTCTGGTATTAAAGTTTCACATAGGCCTCTAGGCATGTTTTGAGTACGATAAATTAAGAGTAACAACTTTGTATTCTCCCAGCGAAAATCGGACCGACGATCTTGTACCTGCCTCTGGAATAAAGACCTGAAAAGGGGAAAAGTTCAGAACACTAGACATACACACATACATATAATCACGCCTTGATCCCTAATGGGGTAGGCAGAGGGTAAACGATCTAAACAAAGGCCACATCTGACAAAGTTTTGAGGGTTATTTAAGATAGATTTGTAGGTATATTGCTGTAGTGACAGGTTAGCTCATCGCCTAAATTGCAATATACTGAAATCCTCGGATCCTTTAGCTGGTTTTTACAGCATACCCGGTAGGAAATGCAGCTGGCACATTCTATGTTTTTCTCTCGCTCCCAGTCTAGCATGGAAGGAACACTAGACCAAGGTGGCATTTGGCTATGTGACGTGGCATTACACGTCAATGTATCAACATCAGCACGCAGCTTCGTAGGCACGAACTGAAATTGTGACGTTAGTATAAACACTGATAGCCTTTGGAAATCTTTATTGTTATTGTAGCTTCCTTCTTTGTTCCGGGATCCAGTGTGAGGGATCGGGATAACTCGCCGGGCTGCGAGTGATTGATAAGGATTACCGTTTTTGTCTTGTCTGCCTTATATTGGCATTTACTCAGCTTTACTCGTCTCTATCTTAAACCTTTCTTAAGTATACAGGGTACGAATGAAACGAAATAAATGGTGGCGCTCACGGAACTGAATTATATTTCTTGAAATTTTCTGAGATTTTATACATTAACTATCGCTCCAACGCTTTCCATCTTCTTGTGACCTTTACTAACATAAATTAGTATCTGAAACAAATAAATAACAAAATAAATATAACTTAATTCAGTTATTTCATAACTTTCTCCCCTAACAATGTTAATTAGACTTTGAAAGCTTTCATTTGTTGTGTTTGGTTTTGACACTTCATTTGGTAATTATAATTACCAATAACCAACCGATGCCCACACTTTAAAACTCAAACGCTTTCAGGCGTAATTAATTAATTAGAAAATTTAATAAACTGCGATTGTTTTTTTTTCGGAGAGTTTAAGGCTACGAGCCTATTTATGAAGCAATCTCAAACTTGAGACCAGTATTAAGTATGGATTTGACAGACCAACTGGTCTCAGCACAAACATGTACGCAAATTACATTTCTGATACGAACTCAAACTCGCTCTCACTCATGAGAGCTGATTAAAAATACAGTCCTAAAATTGCATAATCTGCCTGCATTCAGGCAAAATGTTGCTCAGGCAAAAGGTATCTCGGTTTGTATAAAAACACGCATGTGCTACACGTTAGTGTAGTAGAATAAGGCGTCAGCGTTGACGCATCGACGACACCTTTGATATTAGTTCGTCGCTTGCACTTTAGCGTGGTGCGGACTAGTATGAGAATTATTAGTTAGAAAAATAAGCAGCGAATGAATTAAACTTTTTTATTGAACGTTTAAAAGTGCATAATCAGGGTTTGCCAGAGGGCACCCTGCCAGCCGGCTGGTGTGATAAATCTCAGCCTCCATTGAGCAGAGTCGCGCGCGCATTGTTCACGCACCATTAGTCTCCACAGAACCTCCTTATTTGTACCGGATCTTATTCAAATACCTATTTCTGTAACTTCTGCGAGTTATAAACAGCTTACCAAAGCCGCAGCCGCTTCGAAAATAAATCAAGCACTCTGCCACAGACAATTATATTATAAATCTGAAGTGCTTTGTGCCTGATTTCAGAAAATATTACTTTGAGTATTTTAAAATTATGTTTGATTTACAATAGTTCAAATAATTTTGGATACTCTTACACCTTTAAAGAATTAAATCATAACAACTTAATGTACTGAGATAAAAGCCTACTCTATTTCCTTTTTTCCATGCTGGACTGGGAGCGAGAGAAAAACTTAGAATGTGCAGCTGCGTACCCTTGAGCATGCTGTAAAAATTTGCTAAGGGATTCGAGGGTTTCAGTATATTTAAATTTAGGCGATGGGCTGATAACCTGTCACTACAGCAATATACCTACAAATTTATCTTAAATAAACCCTCAAATCTTTGTCAGACGTGGCGGAACGACCTTTGTTTTGATCGTTTAGACTCTGCCTACCCTATTTGGCATATAGGCGTGATTATATGTATGTAATGTAAAGATGCGATCCTTTGTTCAGGTCGTTTACACTCTGCCTACCCTATTATAGATAAAGGCTTTACCATATGCATGTATGTATCTATCTTAAATAACCCTCAAATCTTTGTCAGACGTGGCGTAACGACCTTTGTTTTGATCGTTTATACTCTGCCTACCCCATTTGGCATACAGGCGTAATTATATGTATGTGATGTAGAGATGCGATCCTTTCTTCAGGTCGTTTAAACTCTGCCTACCCTATTAGAGATAAAGGCGTTACCATATGTATGTATGTAGCTATCTTAAATAACCCTCAAAACTTTGTCAGACGTGGCGGAATGACCTTTGTTTGGGTCGTTTACGCTCAGCCTACCCCATTAGGATTAAAAGCGTGATTATATGTATGGATGTCTATTTCCTCCTACGTAAGCTTCTACGAATATTTGAAACCTACGAATTCTACAATGCTTTAAAATTATCTATATTTAAAAGTAGTTTAGTATCCAACCAGTTCGGTCTATAGAAGCGATGGTGTGGAACATTTTGTGGAGCTAGAATAATCCTTCCTGCAAGACTGGCTCCATTTGAAACGACCTGCTGATTCTGACGCAGAATAGCGATCTGCAATTTCCGACCTCCATAGATCATTCATTGCTTACTCCCTTCAGTGTATTCAGTGTTATTGAACTTCCAAAGATACTCTTTTCTGTTTTCCCTCTAAAACACAACATACTTATAACAAAAACCTTTTCACACTAAACATACGCACTAAGAATACATACAATAATCAGTTTGGAAGAAGTTTAACCGTTTAACATGGTAAGCGACCTTATTCATCTGCGCTAATCTCTTCCGCGCACTCTTTGAGTATAGACTAAAAGTTTTAAAGATGCAATCACTACATAGTATAAAACAAAGTCGCTTTCTCTGTCCCTATATCCCTATGTATGCTTAGATCTTCACAACTGCGCAACGGATTTTAATGCAATTTATTTTAATGGATAGAGTGATTCAAGGGGAAGGTTTACATGTATAATACATGCAGACTAGAGTAGAGAAACAGTAATGATTTCCGTGCGAAGCCGGGGCGGGTCGATAGTAATATATAAAAGAGTGTATTTCAGACTGTATAATATAGACTTAGAATCCTCTTAGAAAACGTGGTAAGCCGCTAAGATAAACGTATACTTAGAAAAAGAGACATGAAAGACATTAAAGCTCGTATTTGAGAGCAATATTAAGTATGGATTTGACAGGCCAGTTTGTACTAAAATGACATTTCTGATACGAACTCAAATTCGCTGTCACTCATGAGAGCTGATTATAAATACGGCCCTTAGTGGTCGACAAAAGGTGCGCCAACCGGGATGTTTGTACCGTATTTGTACAACGATTTCTGACGGGATAGCCACCAAAAGGTTTTCATGGTAAGTTCGTTACATGTACGAGAAATATTGGCATTGTGGTAGAGAAGAGGTTAATATTTTAATTTCTTCCATGTTGGACTGGGAGCGAAAGAAAAACATAGAATGTATCAGCTGCATTTCCTCCCGCGCATGCTGTAAAAATCAGCTAAGGGATCCGAGGGTTTCAGTATATTGTAATTTAGGCTGACAACCTGTCACATCAGTATTCAACGTTCAAATCTATCTTAAATAACCCTCAAAACTTTGTCAGACGTGGCGGAGCTACCTTTGTATAGGTCGTTTACGCTCTGCCTACCCCATTTGGGATAAAGGCGTGATTTTATTTATGTATGTAACAGGTTAATAAAGTCCAGCAAAAGTTTATTTGTTACGTACTTTCTAAATATAAACTAAAGTTAAAGTAAGTTAAAGATGTCAATGTTTGCTTTACAATTATTTATACAGTCACTATTTTATTTCCTTTAATGTGATTCGTTAAAATCCCTTCCAACAAAAAAAACGCTCCATTAAACTAAATATTTCAAATCTTTGACAACGGATCCCTAAAAATCGAGAAAATAATAACTATTCTTCGTTCCTTGTTTTATTAAATGAAGCTGAACATAATTGCGACGCCTCCGTGTAATTTGGAATAATGTTTTGTGTAATGGGCCCGCCCAACAAACTGATACCAGTAGGCTTTCAGTAGGCTTTTTATTGAGATTCCCACCCCCCCTCACCCGACCGCAAGCAAAACAGTTCACAAAAAAGATAAATTGAGAGTGAATTTATTACGACGAAGTGCTCTCAGCAGGACATTCCTGAAAACACTCAGGTATTTCTTTTTATTCTGTAGCGTTAATTCTTTTTCCTGATTCTGTAAACGTTTTCTTTGTCCCGCTGTCTGGAGACACGCAATTTGCTGTTTCCAGGTTTTTTCCTTTCTTTTACAAAAACACTTTTTATGTTACTTTCGATTAAGAGCTACGATAAAATATTGCGCTATGAGCAATTTTTATATAGATATTTATTTATTCTGAAGTTGGTGCGACATTTAACGTAGAATTTAGCAGATGCTTATTTTTCAAAGCATTTTATTTTTAATTCAATCATAATCAGAAAGATATAAGATATAGGACCGCATCAAATTCGATCTACTTCCATGCTGGACTGGGAGAGATAGAAAAACACTACTTCCATGCTGGACTGGGAGAGATAGAAAAACATAGAATGTTCCAGCTGCCCGTCCTCCCGGGCATGCTGTTGAAGTCAGCAAAAGGGACTCGAGGTATTGTAATTTAGGCGATGGGCTTGTCACTATAGCAATACATATTACAATCTAAAATTGCCCTCAATTTTTGTCAGACGTGGCAAAAGCGCCTTTTATAAGGCGTTAAACGCTCTGCCTACCCCGTAGGGGATAAAGGCTTGATTTATGTATGTATGTATGTCAAATTCGGTAGCCCGGTTCCACTTATAGGGAACAAGTTCAATGCAACATATTTTTTTAAAAAAAGAGCATTAAGAAGTGTGTTTTTTTTTAAACTGATGCACATCGGCTAGTTTCCATTGCATGTCTAGAATAAATAAATCGTTTCTGTTTGACAAACAAGCAGATAGATTGTGTAACACGACTTTGTTGAAAATTATGTACTGCCATATCCAGCATCCACAAGCCAAAATGATTGATAATTAAATAGTAAATATCCAATTTATTATGTTTTTTGGGTCTTGATTCTAGTAATAAAAAAATCCTACCGGTGTATAGACCCCAAGGAGACAGTGATGGTGAAATGTAGGCCGCATACATACAAAGTCTGGCCACCTCTGGTATAGGATATGCGATTAGACTTATAAAAATCTCCTTACCAGGTTCTTGACGCTATGTTTTTTTTCTTTAAAGAAAAAAATATATATTTATAAATACTACATGTTGTATTATGAAATGGGAATAATTTTATAAATAGATAAAAGGTCAAATTAATATTAAAGCTCTAATAGATAGACCTTTTATAATTAAGAGGTCCGAAAGTAAAAGAGCATTAAATGTAGCTGTATCAAGAAATATTTTAAGAAAGTCTTGCATACATACAAACATACATAACACCACGCCTTTATCCCTAACGGGGTAGGCAGAGCGTAAAAGACCTAAACAAAGGTCGTTTCGCCACGTCTGACCAAGTTTTGAGGGTTATTTAAGATACATTTGTAGGTATATTGCTGTAGTGACAGGTTGTCAGCCCATCGCCTAAATTACAATATACCGAAATCCTCGGATCCCTTAGCTGGTTTATGCAGCATACGCGGGAGGAAATGCAGCTGACATATTCTATGTTTTTCTCTTGCTCCCAGGCCAGCATGGAAGATAGTCTTGACACAAGCAAAATTAGAATGTAGATGTTATTTTGTTTTAGAAGTTTTTGTTTCGAATCAAGGGCATTACCTCAGGGACCATTAGAATTAACATAGTAACATTTAATATTTAATTAAGAATTTTGATTATGAGATTCAATATAAGATGTGTCTCTAATTTCTTTTGTCCTTTGATGCAGTTAGTACTTCTCAATAATGTAATTATTTTATATACATCATTGTTTCCAATACATGAGAGCCCGATGGTGTAGTGGATAGGGCCGCTGCCTCCTGAGCGGGAGGTCGTGGTTCGAACCCCACCAGTCACCACGTACCAATGTGTTTTTCGGTTTTCGAATTTCATATGTACGTTTATTCGGTGCTTTTTCCGTGCTTCGGAAGGCACGTTAAGCCGTTGGTCCCGGTTAATATCGTTTAATACCGTAGATATTAGTCGTTAAGCCATATCAGAGGCCAGTGCTAAGCATTGGCGGCTTGAAAACTCTGACCTAATCTAGGATTGGGTCTGGTTTCCCTTCTGGGTTGCGGAGGTCAGATGGCAGTCGCTCTGTGTAAAAACCAGTACCCTCGTTCAATCCCCTAGATTAGGAAGCCGACCCCGTGAGATACGGGATAAGGCTAGGGAGGAGGTGTGGTGTTTCCAATACATTTCCCGTTTTGTTCCTATAAATAGAAATTAGGAAATCAATATAAGTCCTATTCGGAGTGTGAAAGGAAAAGGCTAAGTCCTAGAGCCCTTATCAGGAGGGATAATCTCCACTGCTAGTCTTAAAACCTGTCCTATTTTCCGGAAAAAGGTTACCATCGGATTTTCGGTTATAACATTCATTCAATTTTATCTAAAAATATTAAGTGTTCATGAATTTGGCAGAAATTTAATACAGTTATAGATAGAAAAATTATATTTATTTTATTTTTGATAGTTTTTTTTTTGTTATTATGATTTGTAAGATGTTAATTTAAATATTAAAATCTTTCAAGTATCGTAGCAGGACGTGGTCTCCCCTTCATCAAAATAATCGGTGATGGCTAGAGAGATGTTCCTAACAGAACCTAAAGCCTCCTACACATAGTACCGCTGGCATGGCTACGAGAGGTAGCGCGGCATGCCGGCGGCGGCGGGTATGTTGGTGGCATGTGTGTAGCAGCCTTAAAAGACCGGTTTTCCAATACAACGGTCCCTTAATCCGTTCCTGGCAGGACTCGATAAATTTGCGCACGAAATAATGCGATCCCGTCGATTTGTTCTCAAAGAGACAGTAAGCTGTCCAATAAAACTTACGTCTAGACTATCTTTTACTGAAAAACAAGTTCATATTTAGCTATTTTATCTTTATTGCATAAAAAATAAAATTCAGATTAAATTTAATACAAAGGCAAATTATGGGCCGTATTTATAATCAGCTCTCAAGAGTGACAGCGAGTTTGAGTTCGTATCAGAAATGTCATTGCAGTACAAACTGGCCTGTCAAATCCATTCTTAATATTGGTCTCAAGTTTGAGATCGCTTCGCAAATACGACCCTCTCTGTAAGACCGTACCTGTAATGTTTTAATAAGCAAAAATAATATTTTGGCGCATGACAGATTTTTTCATGGGCTACTTCGGGAAGTGCAAAGTCTTCTACCTGGCGCATGTGGTATTTCTCCTGGCGGGCTTTTACGTCAAGACCTAAAAGTTTAAAAATCACAACAACAATAAAGTTTTAAAAATAAAAATGAGGCTACCATCATCATTAATGGCTACGATGCACTTATCTGAATGCTAGACAAATATTTTATATTGCTTTTGGTCACATATGTCGCTCTGTCCAATTTACCGATTTAAATCAGCCGAAAAGTTGCAAAAGTCCAGGTAAACAATACCAGATTGTTGTTAGGCCGTCTGACACCCCAGGGTCATACCTGAATGAGATACCGACCAAAGTCGACTCGCAGTCACCTCCAGAGTTTCAACGAATAATTCATAAAGCGACGCAGCTGCCCTTCTCTCTCATTCATATTTAAATGTCCCAGTCACATATTGGCTGTTTTTCCACTAGACGGCATATTTGCCGCACGGCAACGACTCCATAACGATATCGTCACGATACGTAGCGTGTGGCTGTGTTTTTCCACTAGGATGGTAATATCGTCCACTCTAAGCGCGCATGCTACGTACGTATATGAAACAAATGCAGTTTGGCAGGCCGGCAACGATACCGGTGGGAATCAATGCCGTGCCGCTACCGTGACATTGTCGTGCTGGCAAGTAGAAAAGCGAGCCATATACCAGGTGTAAGGGACAGCGTCCTGCAAACTGATAGAGGTTGCTCAGTCAACGCCACTGAACATCTTCTACAAGCAAATTCTTTCAGGAAGAGAAAAATAATTTTGCGCTTTTCCATACAAATTATCTGATCGAGGTGAAGATTTTGTATGGCCAAATTTTATTTCACTCTTTATTTTGACTGAGCAACCTCTATCAGTTTGCAGGACGCTGTCCCGTACAACCGGTATTTTAATTGATTTTCTTTCATTATCTCTTCTATAATATCGTTGACGATACTGTGCCGTTGCCGTGGACGTGGCGTCTAGTGGAAATACGCCCATTGCTAGAATGAACCTCAGGCTTTGAACGTCTTGATACATAGCAATATGTCAACCGAGATCATACACTGTTACAATTTATCATGCCTTATTAGAAACATAAAAGCTGAGACATAAATATGTCGATGTAAAAGAATGAAAAAGTCTTTCGTGCGACAGAAGTCTCAAACTGATGTCGATTCTGATTATTATTCCCTACAAAACTATACCGGGTGTAAGGAACAGCGTCGTTCAGTCAACGAAACTGAACTAAATTCACCAGGAAATTCTTTCAGGAGATAAAAAAATAAATTGATTTTCCCATACAAAAAAACACCTCAATCAGACAGTTTGTATGGAAAAGTATTTTTTTAATTTTACTGAAAGAATTTCCTGGTGATAGTTGTTTAGTTTCGTTGACTAAGTAACACCTATCAGTTTGCGGGACCCTGTCCCATACACCCCATATTATTTTAAATATATTGGTACCTTCTGTTCTGCGGTATTAACAGATGTCTGAGACCAGCTTGTTAAAATGGCACGTGGTTTGTATGCATCTCTTCAAAAGGAAAACATTTTTTGTTACGAGTAGCTTATTGTGAGTTTTTATAATACAATTTGCATTCCGCACGCAAGTGCACATATTCATGCAAAGAGTAGGTAAACCTCATTATGTGAAACCTCATCTTGTTGCTTGATACGATTAAAAATATAATTAAATACATACATACATATAATCACGCCTTTATCCCTAATGGGGAAGCAGAGCATAAACGACCTAAGCAAAGGTCGTTAGCCACGTCTGACAAAGTTTTGAGGGTCATTTGAGATTGATTTGTTGGTATATTGCTGTAGTGACAGGTTGTCATCCCATCGCCTAACTTGCAATATACAGAAACCCTTGGATCCCTTAGCTGGTTTCTACAGCATGCTCGGTAAGAAATGCAGCTGGCACATTCTATGTTTTTCTCTCGCTTCCAGGCCAGCATGGAAGAATTAAAAAAAATCAATGAATAAGGGAAAATAGGTATTACTATGTAGTACTATTATATATTTTGTGGCATAACATAAGTCAGTAAGTAAATTTGATATAAAGATAGACGTGGTATGAAAAAGAGGAGGCCTATACCCTGCAGTGGGTGAAAAAGGGAAATAATGACGAGGTACAAAGAAAGGCATTATTTAATATCAAATACATACATATAATCACGCCTTTATCCCTAATGGAGTAGGCAGAACGTAAATGACCTAAACAATGGTCGTTCCGCCACGTCTGACAAGGATTTGAGGGTTTGTAGGTATATTGCTATAGTGATAGGTTGTCAGCCTGTCGCCTAAATTGCAATATACAGAAACCCTCGGATCCCTTAGCTGGTTTTTACAGCATGCCCAGGAGGAAATTCACCTGGCACATTCTATGTTTTTGTCTCTAAATAAAATTATATCAAATTATGAAGTAATATCCAATGTACGTTATGTAGCCCGATGGTGTAGTGGATAGGGCCGCTGCCTCCTGAGGGGGAGGTCGTGGCTCGAACCCCACCACGTACCAATGTGTTTTTCGGTTTTTGAATTTCATATATAAGTTTATTCGGTGCTTTTTCCGTGCTTCGGAAGGCACGTTAAGCCGTTGGTACCGTAGATACTAGTCATTATACCATATAAGAGGCCAGTGGTACGCATTAGCGGCTTGAAAACTCTGACCTACACAGTAACCTAAACAGTACCTTCGTTCCATCACCTAGATTAGATAGCCAACCCGTGAGATACGGGATAAGGCCAAAGATGATGATGCTCTTTAACCTTGTCTAGCCCAATAGTGACTAAGACGAGTCAACGATGGACCAATATCCTGGCCCATTCGCATACAAATTAAATCTGATTTAATGGTAAACATATAATATGGGATATCCGGGAGATACGGGATAAGGCTAGGGAGATGATGATATAATATAAATAACATATAAATAAACGCAGCAGTACAAGAATTTTAACGTGAGTTATGTAAGAGAATAACTAAGTTAGCATTTACATATTTCTTTTAACTTCTTTCCGGTACAGTAACCCACTAAAAGTAAATCACTTTTATGATTTGCTAAGTTATTCAAGGAAAGCATTTATGTAAAAATAGTGCCCCCTAAGTACGATTCCGGTCGAGTATAAGTAGATAACTACTACAGAATAACTGACTCCGTGGTATAGTGGTCTGAGTGATCCCGATCCGTAGGTCCTGGGTTCGTTTCCCGAGGAGGGGAACACAAAGTTTATCTATCACTTTGTGAGATTTTCCCATATTTAGTTAGGACAATGCAGGCTGAATGACCTGATTGTTAGTCAGAATAAGGATTACGTGCTTTGAAGGGCACGTTAAGCTATCGGTTCAGTTGCTGTGTTTGATAGTGGCTGTTACACAAACCAAGCCAGAAGCCTAATTCTGTGCTACTAGGTGATTTAAAAACTCTGACACCAGGGCCTCATCGGATCCACGTTTGCCAACTCGAAAACCCCACTCAATAACGAGATGAAGCACGATTCCGGTTGAGTATAAGTAGGTAGCTACTACAGAATCACTACTTAGTATAAAACAAAGTCGCTTTCTCTGTCCCTATATTCCTATGTATGCTTAGATCTTTAAAACTACGCAACGGATTTTGATGCGGTTTCTTTTAATGGATAGAGTGATTCAAGAGGAAGGTTTATATGTATAATACATGCATAATATAGTAGAGAAACACTGATGATTTCCGTGCAAAGCCGGGGCGGGTCGCTAGTAAAGTATAAGTAGTACTGCGGTATAAAGTTCACTCACATTGGCTTGCAAAGGCGCTGAGTCCACCTTTTTTATCTTGCTCCTTTCGGTTGGCCGAGCCCGACTGAAGAAATTATGACCACTGACCAAGACCTACGCAGTAGACCTAGCATTTAAACATTTTTTGTTAGGATGTAAGATCATCTAAGAGTCAAATTAATAATGAAATAAAAGATGTCAATTTTATTACATACATACATACATACATAAATCACGCCTTTATCCCTTACGGGGTAGGCAGAGCGTTTAACGCCTCGTAAAAGGCGCTTTCGCCACGTCTGACATAAATTGAAGGCAATTTTAGATTGTAATATGTATTGCTATAGTGACAGGTTGTCAGCCCATCGCCTAAATTACAATACACTGTAACCTTCGAGTCCCTTTTGCTGACTTCAACACCATGCCCGGGAGGAAGGGCAGCTGAAACATTCTATGTTTTTCTATCTCTCCCAGTTCAGCATGGAAGTAAGTATTTTATTAAACGAGTAAAATTAAATTCTACTTACAATCAAAGTTCTAGGGCTCAGGGTAATTTAACACAATGGTTTGGTAGTTAGTACCTATTTTAATGATATTGACTAACTTTTTTGTCTGTCTTTAATAAAAAATAAACTGTACTTCGGACTCGATTCTAGAATTGCGATCTAGCGGACAAAGTGTAAAACCATAGAGTATAAATCGCCTGTCCTTTTTCAGTTTTATTATTTTGAAAGTGACTGATAGATTTTAATTTTAGTTTTACCCGGTGGAATCTAGAATCGAGCCCTTTACATTATTAAAATCATCCCTGTCAAATTAATGTATTGCACACACGCCTAAATCATAATTGTTGGATATGATATAAGAAATTTGATATAGGACCTCATAATTTACTACCCGTAGCGAGGGGTGCAATTTTATCGAGGGTAAGCCAAAGCAAAATAAAAACTTTCAATTACTTTATAGTTTCGATGTAATTCCGAATTTAGTGAAGCTGGAATTTTTGGAAGGGAAGCCGACGAGAATCGGCTTGTATGGATCCTTCGCCACTGGTACCTACATTCAAGTTGATTTGGAGACTGCAGTACAAGATCTCTTTACCAAGTTGATTCGGCCCTATTGAGGACATTTGAGGGCCCTTTACGAAATAATACGGCCATTCTCCGCATCTAAGTGCGATCATATGTCCTTCTGGCTTTCTTATCCCACGTTGTAAATATAGATAACATACAGGATGTAACAAAAAACTGCTATGAGAAGAAACAAAAGTGCTCCTTAATTTTACCTTTTCGGTGTCAAGTGTAATATTAGGCTATTTAGTTTTAAATTTCAAGTGATAATTGGTAACGAATAAATGCTTTTTCTTTCTTTAAATTATCAAAATCATATTAAGTACCTGTAATTAGAACTTTAGCCAGTGTAAGTAAAAAACGAAAAAATAGAAGTATTTTAATAACAAAAATAAACTTCAATGCCAGACTGGGATCGAAAGAAAAACATAGAATGTGCCAGTTGCACTTCCTCCCGGGCATACTGTAAAAACCCACTGAGGGATATTCTAATTTTGGCGTTGAGTTGACAACCTGTCACTATAAAAAACACCTAAAAATCTATCTTAAATAACCCTCAAAACTTTGTCAGACGTGGCGGAACGACCTACCTACGTTTACACTCTGCCTACCCCATTAGGGATAAAGGCGTGATTATATATAGTATGTATTAATAAAGATATTACTTTAGACATTACGCTTCTCAAAACCGCTGACTCTTAATTCAAATCGGCTGTTTGATATCCATTAAAGTTACCGCGAAAAACCCGCAAGGTTCATAATAAAACTAAAAGAAGTTTTCGCTTGCAAATGCAAAGTCGTAGTCGTAGTAAATCCTAATCTTCCCTCATTATGTTTGCACCAAACGTAGAGAGGAATGTGCGCTCGCATCATATATTTTAACAAATTATAGTAAGTAACAGATTCTATCTTCCATGCTGGACTGGGAGAGATAGAAAAACATAGAATGTTCCAGCTGCCCTTCCTCCCGGGCATGCTGTAGAAGACAGAAAAAGGGACTCGAGGGTTACAGTGTATTGTAATTTAGGCGATGGGCTGACAACCTGTCACTACACATTAGCAATACACATTACAATCTAAAATTGCCCTCAATTTTTGTCAGACGCGGCGAAAGCGCCTTTTATAAGGCGTTTAACGCTCTGCCTACGTGATTTTATGTATGTATGTAACAGATTCTATGCCGGCCTGGAAGCGAAAGAAAAACATAGAATGTGCCAGCTGCATTCCACCCGGGCATGCTGTAAAAACCATTTAAGGGTGTAATTTAGGCGAAGGACTGACAACCAGTCATTCGAGCAGTATACCTACAAATCTATCTTAAATAACCCTCAAAACTTTGTCAGACGTGGCGGAACGACCTTTGTTTAGGTCGTTTACGCTCTGCCACCCCATTAGGGGTAAAGGCGTTATTATTATTTATTATTAGTATGATGCCTTGGGAAAATATCGTTAGCTCATATTTTCCCGCGGGGGTCACGAAGCCGAAAAAATATTATAAAAACTCAAAACTTGCAACTGTTATTAATCATCGCGATGGCAAAACTTCTCAAAAACTAAATAAAATTGAACCTAAAACTAAAAACGTCTCATTAATTTCAATGTTATCTATAGAGTGGGAAAACAGCACATAACAGAATGACCCCGCTCCAAACCCAAGTATTTTTGTTCATGTTTCTCTATAAGTGCCAGTGTGAGTGTGTTTACCACGTATCATTAACCCCCTCAGTCGTAGCTCCTAGCGCGAGCTCAGGCAGCTCCGGCTGGTAAATCTTGTTATAATTTGCAGCAAGATATGGCAAGAAATCTTTTATAATTACCTAATAAGTACTTATGAGAGAACCCACAATAATTTAGTAACAAAGTCACCCAAATAGAAGAATTTACAGAATACTGTTCAAAATAAAAAGAAAGTCTACGTCAATGATACACACGTCTCATTAAGGCCACTATAACGTATGGGGTGAGAACAGGGCCTTAAGCAGTTCAGTAGTGCACCGGGGTTCGTATTCTGTGGGTTGGACTCCTCGCCGGCTGCTGACAGACGCCGGCATTATGAACGCGCCATTAGCCCTCATTCGACGCTTCACTGGGACCCGCAAAATGCCTGCACGCTATACATAAGTCTATATAGTTGTAGAGCCACTAATTGTTGGGGATTTACGATGCCTAATATTACCGAATGATTACTGAAGAAGCTTAAGACATTCAATGGTAGAAACTTAAATTAAAAACGTACGTAATGTTTTCACGTGGGCGCTTTATTGTTCCTGAAAACATGTTTATGCCAATTTGAACAAAAGAAGCAGTAAAACTAGCAAAGAACCATCTTAACGTTTGAAGCAGCAACTCGGCACTCGATCGCAGAAGCTCGCTGATGTCTCTATCCAGTTAAATTGCACAAACAGAAAACTTTGTGTAGACCATCAGCGCCCGCGCGCAATCCTATTCAGCCCGGATAGAATTCCGAATTTAAAGTTTTCACGCGTCGTATTTCTCTCAGTACTCAACATGCATTCACGGCAGCAGCGGCAGCGGTCGTATTCTGTAACTGCGCTAACTTTTATGTAAATACGTTGGAACATAGAGCGCGTCCCACCTGGGTCTAACGCGCGGCTTTCCCTCACCCATTTAGACTTACTAATTAACGGACAAAGTTTGCAACAATAATACCTATCTCATAAGAAATAACTGTGAGAAAAAGTACAGGCATTAAGTCTTTTCAAAGGAAATTATTATTCTACATTTTCCTTTTGGCACACGCACGTCTTATTGAGATTTTGTTTTAAACTGTTTAACGTAGATCACACAAGTTCAATATTTACTATTAAAATAGTGTTGAAAGAATTTATTAATTTTACTTTTAGTAAATACTTACCGTATCTACCACATAACATCTGTGTAGACTAGACGTATACGTATAAGTAGCTACGCTCTCCTCTTATCTAGAATTCGAAGACGCGACCACAGTAGATGACGGATGAGTAATGTACTCTAGAACAAGAGAAGCAGTAAGGCCGGTATTTATAATCAGCTCTTAAGACTGACAGCAAGTTTGAGTTCGTAAATGTAATTTCAGTACAAATCAAATTTACACTCAAGTTTGCTCTCAATCTAGAGATCGCTTTATAAATACGATCCTATGTCTGCCTTAATATCCCTGTAAAATAGATCGCTCGGTAGTATTACATGTTTCTAGGTAATTCAGAATCACGAGAGAATTTTTCCGAAAGCCTCCTTAGTTACTGAACAAGGTCATGGTCACCACATCAGCGGCAGCGAACTTTGACATAAAGACAATACTACACTTCGTCATTAGTACATAAATTGTTGGTTTCATACAACCCAGCAAGGCCTAGATGAACCATACTTTTAGATTCGATAGAATAGTACTATTTACTACATAGTAAATATTTAAACTCTCTCCGCTGGGTTTGTATAAGCGGCCTTAAGGCTTACCTATGATACAAAATGCGAACAATAAATAACGAAATAATCGCTCAGCTGGTGTAGGCTTCTCTACACTATTAGGATTCTTTATAATATTGTGTCTTACAATACGTTTTGCCTAGCCCGATGGTGTAGTGGATAGGGCAGCTGCCTCCTGAGCGGGAGGTCGTGGTTCGAATCCTACCACGTACCAATGTGTTTTTCGGTTTTCGAATTTCATATGTACGATTATTCCGTGCTTCGGAAGGCACGTTAAGCCGGTGTTCCCGGTTAATATCGTTCAATACCGTAGATATTAGTCGTTAAGCCATATCAGAGGCCAGAGCTAAGCATTGGCGGCTTGAAAACTCTGACCTAATCTAGGATTGGGTCTGGGTTCCCTTCTGGGTTGCGGAGGTCAGATGGCAGTCGCTCTGTGTAAAAACCAGTACCCTCGTTCAATCCCCTAGATTAGGAAGCCGACCCCGTGAGATACGGGATAAGGCTAGGGGGGCGAGGGAGATGATGATTGTAAGACACAATACATAATTAATAAAAAAAAAATGTTCTAATGCGCACAGGTAAGATACATACATATTCTACCTATTTCAAGATGTTGTTCTTTGGTTAAAGTTGTAACAGCAACGTAAAAAGATCATCATTTCCCTAGCCTTATCCTGTACCTCACGGGGCTGCTACCAAATCTTGGTGATGGAACGAGAGTACAGGTTCTGACCGCCGCAACCCAGACCCTAGACCAGATCCTTCGTTAGGCTTTTGCCAGGTTAGTGACCAACCCAGCTGTCAGAGTTTTCAAACCACTAATGCTTAGCAATGGCTTCTGACATGACTTAAGACTAATATCTACGGTATTAACCGAGACGTGCCTTGCAAAGCAGGGTAAAAGCGCCGAATAAACGTACCTACATTATAAAATTCGAAAACCGGAAAACACATTAGTACGCAATCGAAACAGTGGCCCTATCCTTTATACCATCGGACTCTTACATAGCATGTCCTAATTAACCCCAATAAACTTAATAATCCCACATACTTAATAATCACTTCCATGCTGGCGTGGGAGCGAGAGAATAACATAGAATGTGCCAGATACATTTCCTCCCGGGCATGCTGAAGAAACCAGCTAAGGGATCCGAAGGTTTCAATACATTGCAATTTAGGTGATGGGCTGACAGCCTATCACTACAGCAATATACCTACAAAAACCATCTTTAATAACCATAAAAACTTTGTCAGACGAGGCGCAACTACCATTCATTAGGTAGTCTACGCTCAGCCTACCCCATTAGGGATAAAAGCGTGATTATTATGTATGTATGTAAGTAATAACTTTAATAAATAATAATCCCACAAGTTATCATCTCGTCATGTTACTGTCCCTGACAAATAAACAAATCACGTCCAATTACGAAGTTTTACAACATAACACTTTGAAAACCAGTGTAGTGGTTCAGGCAATCCGAATCACATAACAAGGTAACTCCTAACGGTATAAACCCAATTTGGATATGCACAAGTTTATTCGGGTCTCAGTCCGTAGGGCATAATAAATAGAAGGGTGAATCCGTGACCTTCCTGTTATTGAAATTTTAGTCAGATGGAAACTTTAATTAATGGAGACAATTTGGTAACCTAAATTAACTAACTACTAATAACAGCATAAGGCCAGGGGGTAGTTAATCTATTGCGGGACATTGGGCTCCATTCTAGATCCACAGGCTAAAACTAAAATCTATCTGTCACTTTTGAAATAATAAAATTGAAAAAGGACAGGCAATTTATCCTCTATGGTTTTACACTTTGTCCGCTAGATTTTGACGCGCTTTTGCACGTTTCCACAGTATTTATGTAAGTTTTATTAGCCATATCATATGACGGTGGATAAAAATGACAGATACCGCATAAAACATACATACATATAATCACGCCTTTATCCCTAATGGGGTAGGCAGAGCGGAAACGACCTAACAAAGGTCGTTCCGCTACGTCTGACAAATTTGGAGGGTTATTTAAGATAGATTTGCAGGTTAATTGCTGTAGTGACAGGTTGTCAGCCCATCGCCTAAATAACAATATACTGAAACCCTTGGATCCCTTAGCTGTTTTTTACAGCATGCCCGGGAGGAGATGCAGCTGGCACATTCTATGTTTTTCTCTTGCTCCCAGGCCAGCATGGAAGTAGCTTAGACGCATAAAACAAAATAAACAATTGACTATAAATTATAAACTGGAGAGAATAGATGTCTTGTCCTTTTCCAATGTTTTAGTCTGTAAGTGACAGATAGATTTTAATTTTAGGTTTAGCCGGTTGAATCTAGAATTAAACCCATTAGCTTCCTACAAATTTGCGGGGTTTTACCATACTGACAAAGCTTGGCAAGCATATTGGCGAGCGTAGTGCTAGAGTGTGGCGGACACGTCATCAAACATCGCTTTGTAATGTAATTGCCTTTTTATAAGGTCTGTTAGCAATCTAACAAAATGGACTGGGCTGTCTTTTCCAGGCTGTTCAATTTCAACCCTTTAATACTCTGCAATCTAAAACAAATCTCCAGAAGAAATACTTGCAAATTATTAAAAAGGAACAGAATCGAGTAAAGAAGCAAGAAAAGAATCCGGCTAAGTCGAACTCAACATAATATTGAGGAAAGCGAGTGAGCTATACCGGGTGTAAGGGACAGCGTCCCGCAACCTCTATGGTTTCTCAGTCAACGAAACTGAACAACTACATGCAAGATTTTTTTCAGGAAATACAAAAATACTTCCATGCTGGACTAGGAGAGATAGAAAAACATAGAATGTACCAGCTGCCCTTCCTCCCGGGCATGCTGTTGAAGTCAGCAAAAGGGACTCGAGGGTTACAGTGTATTGTAATTTAGGCGATGGGCTGACAACCTGTCACTAAAGCAATACATATTACAATCTAAAATTGCCCTCAATTTTTGTCAGACGTGGCGAATGCGCCTTTTACGAGGCGTTAACCGCTCTGCCTACCCCGTAAGGGATAAAGGCGTGATTTGTGTATGTATGTGTATGTATGTAAATACAAAAAAATACTATTCCATACAAATTGTCTAATCGAGGTGGTAATTTTGTATGGGAAGGTCCTTTCCTTTTTATCTCCTGAAAGAATTTCCCGGTGTCCGTTCACTTAGCAACCGCTATCAGTTATCAGGACGCTGTCCCTTACACCCCGTTTACTACTGCGCGCTATATACCGTGAGCCATATTCCCGGACGATGCAATATAAACGAGCCTGAAATGAGCATTCCCTTTAATCCAGCTTACGGCTCTATTACCGCCCGAAGAAACAAGGGATCAGAATTAAAGAAAAGATTAGTAATTCCCCGTCTGCGACGCCGAACTGAAGTGGCGGGTCGTGGAGCCACGAAAATAAATCCAGATGTCGATAAAGGAAAAGTTTTGGTTAATTTTGTACTTGGATGTTGCATCACTGAATTGTTTTACATTTTTTACTACCTACATAAAGAATCGTAACTTTAGATTTAGATTAGAGCCCGATGGTGTAGTGGATAGGGCCGCTGCCTCCTGAGCGGGAGGTCGTGGTTCGAATCCCACCACGTACCTATGTGTTTTTCGGTTTTCGAATTTCAAATGTACGTTTATTCGGCGCTTTTTCCGTGTTTCGGAAGGCACATTAAGCCATTGGTCCCGGTTACTATCGTTTAATACCGTAGATATTAGTCGTTAAGCCATATCAGAGGCCAGTGCTAAGCATTGGCGGCTTGAAAACTCTGACCTAATCTAGGATTAGGTCTGGTTTCCCCTTCTTGGTTGCAGAGGTCAGATGGCAGTCCCTCTGTGTAAAAACCAGTAGCCTCGTTCAATCCCCTAGATTACGTAGCCGCGCCCGTGAGATACCGGATAAGGCTAGGGAGGGAGATGACATAAAGAATCGTAACCTTACATCTTGGGTAAAAACTAACTCATTTAAAACAAGATCAAATTAAATAATTTACTACAAATTAATTCAATTGATCTTGTGGTGCCGGGGTAGAATAACATCACCCAATAACTTCCCGTGGGTGTCGTAAAAGGCGACTAAGGGATAACTCCAGGGAATGCTGGGCTCACCAACCCGCCTGCCAAGCGTGGTGAGTATGGCATATACCCCCAATTTTGGGGAGTCCCATGTCCAGCAGTGGACTGTTGTGGCTGATGTTGATTGACTACAAATTGCCGAAAAAAACCGCCGTCCCGCTTATGCTTCCCATACAGTCAGTCTTATGCAGTTAGCCTTAACGTAATTATGATGATTAAAATGGTAAAGGTTGCCTGGTAGAAATTGCTGCCTTAGCAATAGGGCCGCCTATATTTTACTGTCACGTTTGTTCCTTTTATTCCTGGTGTATGTGTTTATTTGTGCAATAAAGAGTTTTCTATTGTATTATATTCAATATATTTTCAATTTTACTTAGAATATGATTCCCGCGGTGGACGGCTGGACGTATTGAAACTGAAGCTGTTTACCGTCAAGAATAAGAGTCTCAGCACCATAAGCCGATAATGGACCATCATGATCGACTGCAATAGAGCTTATTTCTATTATGTGTCCTTTTCTCATGCATACTAAATCAACACAATCAGATTATGGAGATCGAAAACTATAACCAATTTCAAAATGATAGCAAAACTTTTAGGTCCAGCCAAGTAAAAGATAAGTTTTATACCTTTTTATTTTAAATAGAAAATGGGAGAACATGTTTTTATCGAAGATATTGTTTAGCTAGATATAGGCGGCCAATAATCTTAGCATGTTTTTTTACGATTCTACGTACCTAGTAGCACCGGAGAAAGTTTTGAGGATTATTTAAGATTTGTAGTGACAGGTTCCGTCTCCCCTCGGATCCCATAGCTGGTTTGTACAGCATGTCTGGGAGGAAATGCAGCTGGCACATTCTATGTTTTTCTCTTGCTCGTCCAGCATATAAGAACGGCGTCTACGGTATATATTTTTGTAAGTAGTAAACCCTATGTACGAGTAGCAATTGTCTACGTCATAGCACCGTAGCCCTGTCTCTACGGCTGCGTCTACGGTTGTCCGTAGCAACAGCTTTTGAACATTTCTACATACATATAGTCACGCCTTTATCCCTAAAGGGGTAGGCCTAAACAAAGGTCGATCTGCCACATCTGACAAAATTTTTAGGGTTACATAAGATAGATTTGTAGGCATATTGCTGTAGTGACAGGTTGTCAGCCCATCGCCTAAATTGCAAAATATACTGAAATCTTCGGATCCCTTAGCTGATTTTTACAGCATGCCCAGGAGGAAATGCAGCTGGCACATTAGACGTTTATCTCTCGCTCCCAAGCCAGCATGGAAGTAAGTGAACAGTTCTAGGTTACACATAAACCAACCGCATCCCAAGTTTCTTAGATCCCAAAGCGCGAACAATAAATCTTGGCGGTTTTCTTCCTGGCCGCTGCAAAAACGGCCACGCGTAATTAATTACCAGCACTCGCCGCTCCGCAGCCAGCGCGCAGCCTCGCAGCTACACAATCCAATCCCTGACTTTGACTTTTTTGCTAATGGCCTAAACTGCTCAATGTATTGTCTAAAGCTAAACTAAAACCGCTCACAAAAAAACTCAGAGTACTCAATTTCAATCTTACGCAAAAAAACATAAATTCAATATGCCTATAAAGTTGACAATTAGCTTACGAGTATATTCGTTTCGATTTAAATTACGCTTTCTAAGGATAACTTTTTAGAAATATTAGTGGTAATAATATGTTATAGTAACACACAGTCACAGTATGACTTGATCTTTACTTCACAAACAGTAGCCTGCAGAAGGATTTTAATAAGAGAGTAGAGAAGTACAAAATTCTTAACCAGGCACTTTATAACCACAATTTCTTTGTTTCCCCGACAAAGGGTTGTTGCTGTTGTTATAAGGTATGTTTAGGGCTGACATTTGGCAAGGGTGCCGCGGTGTGACAACCTCAATCTCAAGAGGTCAGGTTGCGGGCCCTTCATAACTGAAAGGGCGCCAGCTAAACTACCCTATTTGCCCTATAAGTGTCTAATTTTACTCAACTTCTGCGAAACTTTTCGCATCCGGTTCTTTAGAAAGAATTTCGGGTTTACGCAAGGTGCGACGAAATATCCTTGGAAATCTACGGATGTGTGTTTGTCGTTAGGATAAAACGTTTTCTTGTACAACACGCAAAACTACAATTTACACACGTACCTAAGTGCATACATCTAGACAAACTTCTGTAGGTCGTTCATCGTCTAGATCACATCTGGCCTAGACTAGAGTTAAAAGCACACTCAAAAATACATCAAACTTTGCATATCAAGATAGTAACTACTTACATCTTCATACCAACTTCTGACTTTCTCTTTCTTATCAATATTGAATTAAACATGCATTTGTTCAATGGTTTACGAAACTTTGCACTTGTTTCTTCGTGGTCTACGTGATTTTATTCATTGAATATCTTATTTACATTTGATACTTAACTAAATTAAAAGTCTTAGCAACATGAAGTTTAGTTAGAACTTTTCAAAGTCTCGAGTGCCGTTTACAAGAAAATGTTCCATTTCATTTTAATTTGAATAGCTACATTTAACCCTAATTCCTTTTTATTTATTATAAGATTAAAATTATTAATATTAGGTAAATCCTACAGGTTATGAAAGGTCTTGATCAACATTCAAACAGCTTATAAAAAACAATTGATATCCGAAGTCAAAATGAACACGATGCATTCATAGTAGTGTTGTATTGGATTATCAATTTATCGGTTAGCAATACATACATACATATAATCACGCCTTTATCCCTAATGGGGTAGGTAGATCGTTAACGGCCTGAACAAAGGTCGTTCCACCACGTCTTACAAAGTTTTGAGGGTTATTTATGATACCTTTGTAGATATATTGCTGTAGTGATAGATTCGCCTAAATTGCAATATACTTAAACCCTCGAATGCCCTTAGCTGGTTTTTACAGCATGCCCGGGAGTAAATGAAGCTGGCACATTCTTTATTTTTCTTTCGCGCCCAGTCCAGCTTGGAAGTAATACGTAAGCAATAGGTGTACAATTTACAACTTTAAATATACCTAAAAAATAATACATTATATTTTGTCGTACTATGGAACCCGGTATTGAAACTATACAAAAACTATATTAAAGCCTCTCGATACCGGGAAGTAAGAAAAAGAGAAATATTAAACACCGTTGAAGATCGCCGTAATGATCTGCACCGAGCAAGATCGCTTTGCAATTGTTTTCCTTTTCCTTTCTGATGGTTTCTGCGGACTTATGGATGGACTTGGAGATATATTTTTTAGCAAAGTTTATAGATAAATTCTTATAAATCAAAAGACATTGTTTAGGGTATATGAAACTATGTTTTGTAATTAAAGTTTTGTAAAAACAATCTCGGAAAGCTTCGTAAAAATCTGCAATGGCATACATCTCAAATTCCCAGACATTTCTCAAACTATACCGGATGTAAGGGACAGCGTCTTACAAACTAAAGATTATTGCTTAGTTAACGACACTGAACATTTTTTATCAGAAAATTCTATAAGTAAGTGATTTTTTTGCTTTTCCGTACAAATTGTCTGATCGGGGTTGTCATTTTGCATGGGAAAATCTTTTTCTTTTTCGTTTCCCGAAAGAATTCCTGGGCGAAAATTGTTCAGATTCGTTGGCTGAGCAACCCATATCAGTTTGCTGTCGAATACTGATGAACCTTAGAGACATATAATCACGCTTTTATCCCTAATGGGGTAGGCAGAGCGTAAACGACCTAAACAAAGGTCGTTCCTCCACGTCAGACAACGTTAGATAGATAACTAGCTAGCTATTCACTATTTAGTAATGATTGCCGCATATTTACAAGCTTAGCAGCGAATTCCGTTGGTGTAGTGAGCTGATGACTGTCGGCAGCTAATTTCTCAGCCGGCAGCTGCACAGCGCAATAAATTCCGCTCATTCAGCGCGCGCGCCCATGCGAGAGAGTGAGATAAAAACCGGATGACGTCACCGCCCACGACAATCCTGACACATTTTTTCTTAGAAAACAATTCGCCGAACCTCTGAGGTGTTAACGCGTCAAGATATTGATGGGCATTGTCTAGAGAATTTCAAATTCGCGAGAGTAATCAAATTGAATAAAAATACTTTGCAGAACGTATTCAACCATGAAAGAGTTATGTTAATTTAACAGAAAAATCTATCGCGGCCTGTTTAGTTGATGGTCATTGCATTGCATCACTTTTATTTGAGCAATTTATTTACTTAATATTTATTTGACCAATATATTTCTATGACATTTAATCTCTTCAAAAGATCAAACAGAACCCACGTGCCTATCCTATAAATAATAAGAAGTATTATCCAATTCCATGAACTGGAAGGAATAGCAGTAGGAGTAGAGTTTTTCTTGATAGTCAGTGATGTGATGTGATCTGATCTTTGTACCCCTAAATACGTCCCTCGTAGGGTTTAAACGTAGTCGTCAGAGTCTCCCTGAAACTTTCAAGTTAGTTCCAATATGGAAGAAATAATCCTTAACTGTTGCTAAAATAGTGTTATTTTCCAAATATCGTATGTAGCATGCGACCCGCATGCATATGAACGCGTGAATAGACATCGAGCTGCACTGTCCATCATCGGCCGCTGGTTCGATAGCCGCTATTTGGAAAAGCGGAAACGCCCCAATTTTATTTTCACGCCTGCAGCTCGCAGATACGATGAAACTTTCATCGCAGGCTTTCAGTAGACGAGCGAAACATAAATTGTGGACGCGAGCAGTTCCCGGCTACGGCGCGTCTTTATTTTTAAAACAACACGCGCTTTTTGCAACGTTTTCAGCGGACAGGTGGCAGGCGGATTCACTGAAAACGTTTCCCTAATCTATTTGGATGTAGCTTTTTCACAAAAACTATTCTGAAATGAAATTAAGGTTGGATAAAAATAAAGGGTAGCCGGGTAGTTTGGCTCAATCGCGCTTTATCTTATCGGCGGCCCGCAGAGAGTGTTTTGTCATTCTTTCTCGGGGAAAATGGACCACTTTTCCCGCTGTATCGTTTTCTTACACCCGCATCGTCAACTTATATTTGCTTTTGGGATTACTCTACTTACATTTCGACAACTTTCGGCAATCGTTCTTCAAGTTTGCATTTTCCTAGTTACATTAACTTAATGACGTCATTGTGAAGGGTTCAATAAACTCTAAATAGTAAGTGGAGTATTTAGTTAGCTAGCTATATTTTGATAATTTATCTATATTTTGGTGATTTATAAACGGTTTAAAAAATATGACTAAAAATGTAACCACATACTGGCATAAATAAATAAAATAGTCAATTGTTTTCGCAGTTATCCTATTGCCAACGTTATTTCAAACGTTGAAACGGAAACCACATTATTTTAAAAATCGAATCCAATTTTCATAGACAAATCAAATTAAGAGTACACAAAATGACAAATTATAATTGTGTGTGTTCAACCATAGACAGAACAAACGTGAGGAAATTATCACCGTGACAGAATTAATTGAAAATTCGATTACCAGCGCACACACGGTGCCACCTGACATAACAAACATTGCACCACGTTTCAAATGTCTACTTATCATTTCCATCTGAAATATTAATTTCTACTTATTATGCCATCACCGAATTGTACTCGGATTAACAGATTACAATCATGGAGCATTAATATTATAATCTATGCAAAGGAAGTACTAGGAAGATTTTTAGCTCTACAGACACTTACAGAAATATTACTTTCTTAAATTGGATCCTAGAATAACTTACTTACTTACTTCCATGCTGGCCTGAGAGCAAGAGAAAAACATAGAATGTACCAGCAACTTTTCTTGCATGCTGTAAAAACCAGCTAAGGGATCCGAGGGTTTCAGTATATTGTAATTTAGGCGATGGGCTGACAACCTGTCACAGCAATATACCTACAAATTTATCTTGAATAACCCTCGAAACATTGTGAGACGTGGCGAAACGACCTTTGTTTAGGTTGTTTACGCTCTGCCTACCCCATTAGGGATAAAGGCGTGATTATATGTATTTATGTATGTATGGATGTAGATGTTTTTTTTCCTTTTATGTAAAAATAACATAGGTTCACCAAGTTGTAAAATTTCCCAGCGGTCTAGTTAGTTGGTCGAGCATTGAACTCTGAATGAAATAAATGATTACTGATTTATTGTTTGATATGCCTATGATTTAGACAATAGCTCTTTTATAAACTACTAGCGACCAGCCCCGGCTTGGCACGAAAATCATCAGTGTTTTTCTACTATATTATGCTTGTATTATACATATAAACCTTCCTCTTGAATACCTCCATCCATTAAAAGAAACCGCATAAAATCTTAAAGATTTAAGCATACATAGGGATAGAAAGCGACTTTGTTTTATACTATGTAGCGATAGTTCACTTCAGTTATTTATTCAAAACCTACTCTTACTTTTATACATACATACATACATATAATCACGCCTTTATCCCTAATGGGGTAGGCAGAGCGCAAACGACCCAAACAAAGGTCGTTCCGCCACGTCTGACAAAGTTTTGAAGGTTATTTATGATAGATTTGTATGTATATTGCTGTAGTGACAGGTTGTCAGCCCATCGCCTAAAATGCAACATACTAAAACCCTCGGATCCCTTAGCTGGTTTTTACAGCATGCCCGGGAGGAAATGCAGATGGCGCATTCTATGTTTTTCTCTCGCTCCCAGTCCAGCATGGAAGATATATATCGACTGCAAAAAAATCTACTTGGTCCATTTCCACAAGTCTTAAAGTAACATAACGGGTGTAAGGGACAGCGTCCCGCAAACTGATACGGATTGCTCAGTCAACGAAACTGAACAACTTTCACCGGATAATTATTTCAGGAGATGAAAACTAAAATTAACCTTCCCATACAATTCCCTTCTAGGTTGCGAAGATGGCAGTTGCTCTGTGTAAAAACCAGTACCCACGTCCAATCAGCTAGATTAAGTAGCCAACCCCATGAGATATGGGATAAGGCTAAGGAGATGATGAAAAAATGTCCAAATTTCTTTTTACTTTTTGAATAAAAACTTGCTGATAGTTGTTCAGTTTCATTGAGTATAAAACCCTTATCAGTTTATCAGTTTAAACGCGTATAAGAACTTTGAAATAGTCCTTCCGATCCGTGGATTTTATTCCCCTATAACTTAACTCCTCTTTACGTCGCTTTAGCTGAATAAACCTACTTACCTCGTGAATGGAGCTTAGCGTCTGATCTGTAAACTGTGATGTCACAGGATAGACGGAGCTTCACCAAGTCCATTTACCGCCTCCAGGGATTACTCTATAATGATACTTCCATGCTGGACTGGGTACGAGCGAAAAACATAGCATGTGCCTGCTGCATTTCCTCCCGGGCATGCTGTAAAAACCAGCTAAGTGATCCGAGGGTTTCTGTACATTGTAATTTAGGCGATGGGCTGACAACCTGTTACTTCAGCAATATACCTACAATTCTATCTTAAATAACCTTCAAAACTTTGTCAGACGTGGCGAAAGGACCTTTGTTTAGGTCCTTTTTTTACGTTCTGCCTACCTCGTTAGGTATACAGGCTTGATTTTATGTATGTATGTATGATTCGGTTATTATAGATGAAATACATACATATGATAGAGGTGCCTACATACATAAATACATGTCTAGGGTTTCCCTTTGAGGTATTTCAGTTAGGGCTTATTAATGTAGAGACATATTGCGAGCATCATTATGGAGCAAGTTATAACTAAAACCAACAGCTAAGTTGCTATGTGTGTAGTTTCGTTCTATACTGAGCACCTTTCAGAGCATATTAGTGCGCCGCCAGTCTAGAATACTTTTGGTTCAAATTCACTGCCCATAGAAACCTAAAACCTCACAAATGCGAAGTGTCCACAAGTAGTTTTTATTCCGAATTTATTTCACAAAAGTGACTTTACATTTTATGACACCTACGGAAAATTGAGGCATTTTTTACCTTGTACATACATACATACATTTCTTTCATGCTGGGCTGGGAGAGATAGAAAAACATAGAATGTTCCAGCTGCCCTTCCTCCCGGGCATGCTGTTGAAGTCAGCAAAAGGGACTCGAGTGTTACAGTGTATTGTAATTTAGGCGATAGGCTGACAACCTGTCACTAAAGCAATACACATTACAATCTAAAATTGTCCTCAATTTTTGTCAGACGTGGCGAAAGCGCCTTTTACGAGGCGTTAAACGCTCTGCCTACCCCGTAAGGGATAAAGGCGTGATTTATGTATGTATGTATGTATGTACATACATACATATAATCACACATTTATCTCTCATGGGGTAGGCAGAGCGTAATCGACCTAAACAAAGGTCGTTCCGCTACGTCTGACAAAGTTTAAAGGGTTATTTAAGATAGATTTATAGGTACATTGCTGTAGTAACTGGTTGTCAGCCCATCGCCTCAATTGCAATATAATGAAACCCTCGGATCCCTTAGCTGGTTTTTACAGCATGCCCGGGAAAAAATGCACATGGCTCGTTCAATGTTTTTCTTTCGCTCCCACTCCAGCATGGAAGTTACCTTACCTTTTACCTTACCTTCTGGTGGTAGAAAAAAATTAAACCAGCTAAGATGCCACGTTTGTTGTTACGTTCTAAACGGAACCTTTCAGAGCATAAACAGTTCCCCAGCCCGGAACTCTCAGAGCTCGTGCGCACTCAACTCAAGTGTCCCTTTTACATTTGCCTGCTCACTTGGAACGCATGAAAAAGATTTTTGTCCCTCTTGTATTTCGTAATGCTTTTCAAAATTGTAAGTTCTATTTTTACACTGATTTCAGTTTTTTCCAAGAATGAATCTCGCTCTCTTTATAATATTTCTGTACATTATTTTTATGCTTTTTTCGGTTATTTATTTGAAAAGCTTTTGTGCGTTTGGTGCCTAACAGATATTTCTACGAACACTGTACTGTACTGTAACCGACCGCATTTATTTTAAAAGTAATACCTTCAAGTTCTTTTGCAGAGTCAATTTTCCATATTATAATTAATTTTACTCCTAAAAATGGCAAAATTATGAGGTTGCAAACGTTTTACCACATTTATAAAACTAAACAACCGTCCGAGACTTTTATCTCTTGAGTAGATAAATTAAGTTAGTACGACAGGGTCAAAAGGCGGACTGAATACCGCATCAAAGAAAATAGCCGGTCTCGCGGGTGGCCGCCATCCCAATATCGAATCTAACGGTCAATAAAACTGAGAGATATGATCGGTTCCAAATTTATCAGCTACCCATCGAAAGCCCGCAAAATTTCATGGCAGACTTGCTCAGGGAAAATGTTTGCTTAGGAAAGATATCAAAGTAAGAAAGGTATTGGTGTACAAGTGTGTTTTCTTTGAGCAAACAAGCAGACAAATGTACAGATAGGTATTTTGCTTCGCGACTGCAAATTTTTAGAAATGTGTTATGAAGTACTTATTTTATATTATAAATATTAAAAATGAACAGCCCAGTTTCTTCCATGCTGGACTGGGAGAGATAGAAAATCATAGAATGTTCCAGCTGCCCTTTCTCCCGGGCATGCTGTAGAAATCAGCAAAAGAGATTCGAGGGTTACAGTGCATTGTAATTTAGGCAATGTGCTGACAACCTGCCACTACAGCAATACAAATCATCACAATCTAAAATTTGCACTAATTTTTTGTCAGACGTGGCGAAAGCGCCTGTTACGAGGCGTTTTACACTATGCCTACCCTGTAAGGGATAAACGAGTGATTTTATGTATTTATGTAACAACCCAGCCTTTTTTTAAGTGTGTTTTATGTTATTTTAATAAAGAGGCCATAAAATTCACATATTTAATTATATTATAAATTATAATCCTTTTTACAGAAGCGGCGATAGAAATTTAAAACCTACGCTTATTCGTAACTAACAAAACAGAATACCTTTGTAGATGAGAATTTAAACTACGATACACCTGTTTATTAAAAAGACACCCTCTGGGCTTTCCATTAACTTGTTCATAAATAAGAATCAGATAAACTACCTTTCTTTAAATAAATTGGAAATGTTAGAATAAAATAATAATTGCTCTAGTGCAGAAATGTATTTAGGACAATTTAAATATTAATTTATTTTTTGATGATGTTCAAGATGTTCAACCAACGTTGGGCTTAGCCTGGCAATCACACACAACACAACTCAGTAATCCATGTTTTATAAACCATTATTAGTATTGTTTTACTTCCATGCTGGACTGAGAGCGAGAGAAAAAACATAGAATGTGCCAGCTGCATTTCCTCCAAGGCATACTGTAAAAAAAACAGCTATGGAATCCGAGGGTTTCTGTATGTTGCAATTTAGGCGATAGGCTGACCACCTGTCACTACAGCAATATACCTACAAATCTATCCGTCAAAACTTTATCAGATGTGGCGGAACGAACTTTGTTTAGGTCGTTTACGCTCTGCCTATCCCATTAGGGATAAAGGCGTGATTATTATATAGATGTATAAACCGAAAGTAACTCGAGTTAAAAGTTCAAAACTAAATTCCATGAGAAGACTAGCTAGTTACAAGTACATACGTAATGGGTATCCCAAAGTAGGTAATACCTTTCACCAGTAAAAATCTCAGGAACTAACCCCGTGTAACCATCGCGGCCGCTGGAACTAAATTCGACATCGGATTTACGACTTTACCGTTGAACCCTGTACCTGCAGGCCTGACCTCCTTTATACAGCACATAAAATAAATTCCCCACAAAAAATAAAGGCAGTTTCCATCTGTGGGCGTTATTTGATCTTAGTATCATGATTATTAGTATTTTGATACGATTTTATGGGGTTTTGTTTTTAATAAATTAACATTTTCCTACTGACTGAAATATGCGTACGGTTGGTTTTCATTAGTGACTGAGGCCCGTATTTAGCAGCACTTGAGACTGACAACGAGTTTGAGTACGAATCAGAAATGTAATTTCAGTACATTATAACCTGACAAATCCATACTTCATACTGATCTCAATCTTGAGGTCGCTTTGTAAACACGGGCCTGAATGTTTGACGGGCCTGGTCTGAACGCAACACAGAAATCTAAATATGTTTCATTTAAATATATTTCTTACATGGGACAGTATGCTACTACCAATATCTAATGCAATATCAGACGCAAAATCGACTGTACACCGAAATTTATCCTACGTACATACGTATAATCACGCCTTTATCCCTAATGGGGTAGGCAGAGCGTAAACGACCTAAACAAAAGTCATTCCGCCACGTCTGACAAAGTTTTGAGGGTTATTTAAGATACATTTGTAGGTATAAACTGCAATATACTGAAACCCTCGAAACCCTTAGCTGGTTTTTACAGCATGCCCGGGAGGAAATGCAGCGGGCACATTCGTTGTTTTACTCTCGCTCCCAGTCCAGCATGGATATATATATATATATATAATTTATCCTTCTTGTCGGAAAATCCCAGTCTGTGCTGTAATATCCTTTTAGAAGTATAAATTAAAGTTCTAAGAATTGAAAGTGCGTGCTGAATACCATTAAATAACTAAGCTAACTAATTAGGTACTTAATAAACTTATGATAAGATACGACAAATAGTATGCAACTAATTTCTTTTGTAAACAATGAGCAAATTATTAAAACAAAGATAGTTATAATTATAACTGTGCTAACTTGCGGAGAAGAGACAGTGTTGTATTGTTGGATAGAAATAACTGTCTACACTGTACATTTTGCTCACTTTGCCGCGATTCAGACATATTTCAATTAGTCCTAGCCGAGTTTGCAACATTGCCAGACTATAAATTAATCCAGCGAAAACTTTAAATTTAGTTTAGGTATTGATTATGGTTTTAATTACGAAAACAAATGTAGCGTTATTTTTTACTTTTAGTTATAAATATTGCAACTAGATATGACATGTTACTAATAATTTTTGATCTAATATTTTTTTCTTATTATTCTTATTCCTTGATTATTAGCTGCAGTTTTAGGATCAAAGGATGAAGTCTTCCTATGACAATGAGATACCTACTTTTAAACATATTTAAAAAAATACATCTGTTTCTTTAAGTGAGTGTAACAAAACAAACATACTGTCATATTTCAAAGAAGATTATACAGATAATACCTACGCAAATACGAGATGGAATTTATTTTTGGAGGTGGAATGAGAAGATTGTGTCACGACCACTTTTACAGTTGCTATGATAGTTTTGTCACGTATTCTCGCAGGCCTGAGCTACTCATTTAACTAGATTTAAGTTTTATTTATTTAACAATGTATTGTACACAAAATCATCATAAAAATAAGACATACAAAACAAAGACACAACAGGCACTGCTTATTTCTAAAAAGAAATTTCTTAGAGTAGACCAGCAGAAGTGATTTTTTTTAATGATACGCGGATAAAACGTGCACAAAAATATATACCCTAAACACAGATTACTTTGACAGGGAAAGATCATCGTCTCCCCAGCCTTATCCCTTATCTTACGGGGTCGGCTACCTAATCCAGGGGATTGAACGAGGGTGCTGGTTTTTACACAGAGCGATTGCCATCTGACCTCCGCAACCCAGAAGGGAAACCAGACCCAATCCTGAATTAGGTCAGAGTTTTTAAGCCGCCAATGCTTAGCACTGGCCTCTGACATGGCTTAACGACTAATATCTGCGGTATTAAACGATATTAACCGGGACCAACGGCTTAACGTGCCTTCCGAAGCACGGAAAAAGCGCCGAATAAACGTACATATGAAATTAGAAAATCGAATAACACTTTGGTACGTGGTGGGATTCGAACCACGACCTCCCGCTCAGGAGGCAGCGGCCCTATCCACTACACCATCGGGCTCTTACTTTTTCTTTGACTGGGAAAGATAATGCTCTTTATCTCGTCTTTTGAAGATGGCGATAGACGAGCTATCACAAACTGTCGGTGGACAAGAGTTCCATTATCTGACAGCATGAACAGTAAAGGAATGGGAGTAGAAGTTTTATTTTTTGTAATAGTACAACGACTAAATTAGATAAACCTTTTCATCCATCCACTTGCCACCAGTCCGCTGAGTGAAGAGAGACTACTCACTTCACTAGTAGAGTCAGCGTTGCAAAAAGCGCGAGTTGTTTTAAAAATAAAGACACGCCGTAGCCGGGAACTGCTCGCATCCACAATTTATGTTTCGCTCGTCTAGTGAAAGCCTGCGATGAAACTTTCATCGTATCTGCGAGCTGCAGGCGTGAAAATAAAATTGGGGCGTTTCCGCTTTCCGAAATAGCGGCTATCGAACCAGCGGCCGGTGTTGGGTGTCCTCTCACGCGTTCATATGCATGCGGGTCGAGCGACAGGCGCTGTTTGGAAAACACCCTTTGCATGTTCATTCTTTCTCGTTCCTTATATTCGTTTATATTTAGTTTCTAATATTCATCCACACTTTAAAAAGGTTTCTAGAGATCGATAGAAAAAAAGGGTAATATGTTTCCTCCAAGCTGGACTGGTAGCAAGAGAAAAACATAGTATGTGTCAGCTGCATTTAAAAAACAACCAGCTAAAGGATCCGAGGGTTTCTGTATATTGCGACTGTATAGGGGATAGGCTGACAACATGTCACTACAGCAATATACCTACAAATCTATCTTAAATAACCCTTAAAACTTTGTCAGACCTTTGTTTGGGTCGTTTACGCTCTGCCTACTCCATTAGGGATAAAGGCGTGATTATGTTATATGTTTTTCGCTTTTAAACCGCTCAATTTACCAGTTACCTTCTCACAAATTTCCAATTCCCAAGACAATGCCCATCAATATCTTGACGCGTTAACACCTCAGAGGTTCGGCGAATTGTTTTCTAAGAAAAAATGTGTCAGTGTCAGGATTGTCGTGGGGTGACGTCATCCGGTTTTTATCTCACTCTCTCGCATGGGCGCGCGCGCTGAATGAGCGGAATTGATTGCGCTGTGCAGCTGCCGGCTGAGGAATTAGCTACCGACAGTCATCAGCTCACTACACCAGCGGAATACTTTTTCGCTCCCAGACTTGCAAATAAGCAGCTATCATGAGTACTTACTGAATATCTCTCATACTACTTAGTGAATAGGTACCTAGTGAATGGTCAGGATGAATAGCTCTGAGATTCAGTACAAACTATACGTTAGAGTTTGACCAACAATCATGACTATTTAGCGACTAGCTAGCGAATACTCGTGACGAATAAAGCTCAGAAATTATTTAAATATTATATCGAGCGAGAAAGAGAAATGTCGCACTTCACTAAATATTATACGTCCTAATATTTCATCGTCAAATTCTATAGATGTATATCTTCTGGGCAGTAGAATTAAATTTATCATTGTTTTGATACCTTACTGATATAACCAGTGGCAATAAACTTAAATATTTTTTAAGGTCACGTTTCGCATATTCAATAATATTTATGTACATACTCCGAAAATCATTCTGGTATACAAAAAAAATAATCAAATAAGTATCTATTTAAGTATATTTTGTGTATCTCATAATATTTGCGTGCCTACACGTGCGTTCCCGTCTTTATATTATATAGCCTATTCATATGAATCTAATATAAAATGTCCTTGGTATTTTTTTAGGATGATAGGATTAGGAATAGCATGTCAAAATAAACTGAATCTAACCAACTGAATGGTCAGTTTACAAATGCTAGCCCTCCTCAATTCATAACAAAGAAAAACAAAGATATGGTGGTCACAAAATGGTAAAGTAAGTACCTGTTCGTTCCTTGTTTAAAGTTCTCAGCATTTTTAGGGTGGAAGGTGAGATTTGGAGAAGTGCCACGAAATCGTGGGAACAAAATCCACTTCAACCACTGGGCAAAGCTTGCCTAGTAATAAAGGTAAGCACTAAAGAACCGGATTACTTATTAGGCCAGTAAGATATTTTATATTCTCTTTGCTTTTATGTTTGAGGCCGTGAAGTTGTTGCTTCCGTCCGTATAAATAATCATCAGTTCTTGAGAGTGACAGCGAGTATGAGTTCGTATCAGAAATGTCATTTCAGTATAAATCGACCTATCAAATTCTTACTTAATATTGCTCTTAATCTGGAAATCACTTTATAAATTCGAGCCATAGTTTATGTTATGTATTATACTTTGTACAGTGTCTACGGGGTGTCGCTCAACACGACCCCTAATGACTGAAGTATTTTACGTCATTCCAACTTACTAGTAATATGTTCCTAGATCTTTGACCCACTACTTTTCTTAAACAAGGAAGAAAAATATACCAACAAACTCTGAACTGTTGTTTTAGCAGTAATTGAGCTGGATTAAAGGACAAATGATCCGTTCAGCCTCGCCTCGTTCATATTACATCATCTAGGCTAGGAACATAGGCAGTTTTATCTCTTATACCCATGTTTTATATTGTCTTGAGCTTATCTTAGCCTATTTGTATTTGCAGCTTTAGGCTTCCCTTAAAACAAAAATGTTGGCTGATATATTTTTATAATCCATGAAAGACTAATCACATTTGACAGAAACATAAACCTTCCTTTTATGCCTGACGTGCTCTCGTATAAAATATTATCTTTCTTACATTTTACGACAAACTTGGTATAGAAGATATACGGGGTGTAAGGGACAACATCCCGCAAACTGATAAGGGTTGCTCAGTCAACGAAACTGAACAACTATCACCAGGATTTTATTTTTAGGTAGTAAAAAATATATATTTGGTTTTCCATACAAATTGTCTTAACGAGGTGGTCTTTTTGTTTGGGAAGGTATTTATTATTATCTCCAAAAAAAAAACCTGCCGATAGTTCAGTTACGTTGACTGAGAAACCCCTATCTGTTTGCTACTATCTGTAGTACTTCCCTGAATTTCTTAAAAATATGAGATCTATACCTTTTCATGGATTTTTTAATCATGTGAATTTAGTTTACTATCATATAAATTTAGTTTACTAAATTAACTTCATACGGAGTACGAATAAAACTTTGATCTAAGCTGTAAGCCTCAATTTCTGTCCAATTATCTACAATCCCTCAGTGCCCGATGGTGTAGTGGATAGGGCCGCTGAGCGGGGAGGTCATGGTTCGAATCCCACCACGTACCAATGTGTTTTCGGTTTTCGAATTTCATATGTACGTTTATTCGGCGTTTTCCGTGCTTCGGAAGGCACGTCATGCCATTGGTCCCGGTTAATATAGTTTAATACCGTAGATATTAGTCGTTAAGCCATATCAGAGGCCAGTGCAGTGCGAAGCATTGGCGGCTTAAATACTCTGACCTAATCTAAGATTGGGGTCTGGTGTCCCTTCTGGGTTGCGGAGGTCAGATGGCAGTCGCCCTGTGTAAAAACCAGTACCTTCGTCCAATCCTCTAGATTAGGTAGCCGACCCCGTGAGATACGGGATAAAGCAAGGAAGATGATGATATCTACAATCACATCGATATGTTTTTTTTTTCAATGTTTTCATACTTTGAAACTTGTAAAAATGATTAAAAGCAGGAAATTTATCGTGGTTTCCATTTTGATATGAATGACAAACATTTTTTATCATTCTTATGTTGATTACCGTGAAAGAATTAAAAACAGTATTATATTTGTTCTTTCATTACTACATTTAGATCAAAGAAATAAAATTTAACCCATTTCTGATTCTCTACTTATCTATCTAAAGTGGAGCAACATTGATTGCCAAAGTATCTCCATTAATTAAAGTTTCCATTTGACTAAAATTTCAATAACGGAACGGTCACAAATTAGTCCTTCCATTTATTTTAATACCCTACGGACACAAACCCAAATAAACTTGTACACAACTAAATTGGGTTGTTCCCGTTAAAAGCCCGAGATAGTGTAGATGATATGGCCGCAGCCTCCTGTGCAGGAGGTCGTGGTTCGACTCCCACCACGTGCCAATGGGTTTTTCGGTTTCCAAATTTCATATTTTACATACGTTTATTAGGTACTTTTACGGTGAAGGAAAACATCGTAAGAAAACCTGTGAAGAATCCAAAGGCTGTGTATGAATCGACTAATCCGTACTGGGCCCACGTGGTTAGCTATGGCCCAATCACCCTGATTCAGAATAGGCTCATGTCCCTTTGTGGTTACGTATATGAGCTGATGATGAACGGTCCCAAATTAGGACTTCCATTTATTTTAATACCCCACGGACATAAATCCAAATAAACTTGTACACAACTAAATTGGGTTGTTCCCGTTAGGGGCTACCTTGTTATGTGATTGAGATGGCCTCCGCAATGCTACACGGGTCTCCAAGTAGAGACTGGTGACAGAGCAGTGGTGGCGCCACTTTCTGTAATTAATTAATTGTATCTCAAATAAAAATATTTTCATGATTTGTGACAACATGAAGTCATTTTTCATTTTATAACCAGAATCAGAACAGATCCCCGTAAAAGCATTCATTTACCAATCTATAATGAAAATGTTTGTATTTGGCACTTTTCATAATTAATTAATTGTATCTCAAATACAAATATTTTCAAAAATAACCCATTATTTATAATTAGTAAGTATTTAAACTTTGTATTGGATATTATGCAAAACTTTGATGCTATTTGTAAATTGATACTTGATGGATTACAAAAAGAAGTAATTACTTCATGTTGATGCAAATCGTGCATTCATAAAAATGATTGTGTTCGATACAATTAATTTGTTACGAAAAGTGGCACCACCTCTGCTCTGTTACCTTAATATTGTAAAACTTCGTTATTGGGTGTGTTCATATTTACAATCAACACGATGATAGTGTGTTATGTACACGTAGATACTGCGACGATGTTGACATAACCTAATCAAAAACTTTGCCCACAGCTTCAAAACTATTCCAAATTGACTTTGAAAATACAGAGGTACGTAATATTGAACCAGAATAATTATAACAAATGCGTATAGTTCAATTATAGTGTCTACCAAGTTCAAGTACAATGCTTGGTGTCAAGAACATCTCATTATTATAATGTCAAAGACTCTTGTGACAAAGCAGGTGTTTGACCCTAGATCTAATCTAGATCTCCAGAGCTAGTACGTAGCATCTACTTTCAGAGCTTTGAAGCTCAAATGAAGCGCAGACCAAATGTGATTTCCCAAATGACTTGGTCAGATCAAATGTCACATAAAAAGAGTATTTCAAAGTAATGAATAAAACAGCACTCCGTGGGCTACCAAATTAGAGTATGTAGTCGTAATATTAATCCATCTCTATTAAAATTCTAATAGAATTAGGAAACGGACAGCAGTGTTCCCCGTCAACCCAAAGATTGTAAGGCGTATGGCGTACTGAAAGAGTCGAGGCGGAGGCGAAAAGATTTTCTTTAAAAATCTACGTCGACGCAGCGTAGTTTCCAACCTGCAGATTTATCAAAAAAAACTGCCGGCTTCGACACTTTTACTATGCCAAGTAACTTTCTAAGCGTGGTGACTTAAGTATGACATATTATTCTACAATTGGAGAAGGCGCATGCTGCTGTGGCTACGATAGTGATCTGTGGTGAGTACAGTGACTAGTGAACTATACAAACAATTTGCTTAGTTATAAGTTACGAGGAGTTCAAACAGGAATAGTTCGCTGTCAAGTAACTAAGCTCTTTAACTAGACGGTTCGTAGGTGTGGTTCGAGAGACCGAGCTCGACGCTATTTCGGGGAAATGTGGTCGTGATTTCGTGTTATGTAATTAACTAGAGTTATCTTGAGACAGGTGGCACGGAGTGCCAGGTTGTATACGGCCTCAAGAATGCCTAACGTCTGTTGGCAGTGGAGTGGAATGTATTTATTATGATCCAGCGTGGATAACAGAAATTACTACAAGAATTGTGATTATAGATTCCTACAAGGTTATGAGTTTTTTAAATAACTTCTTATCAGATTTAGAGGTAGGTAATTATTGTTGCAAACTTTGTCCGTTAATTAGTGAGTCGAAATCGATGAGGGAAAGTCGCGCGTAGACCCAGGTGGGACGCGCTCTATGTCCCGACGAATTTACATAAAAGTTAGCGCAGTTACAGAATACGACCGCTGCCGCTGCTGCCGTGAATGCATGTTGAGTACTGAGAGAAATACGACGCGTGAAAACTTTAAATTCGGAATTCTATCCGAGCTGAATAGGATTGCGCGCGGGCGCTGATGGTCTACACAAAGTTTTCTGTTTGTGCAATTTAACTGGATAGAGACACCAGCGAGCGTTCTGCGATCGAGTGCCGAGTTGCTGCTTCAAACGTTTAGATGCTTCTTAGCAAGTTTTACTGATTCTTTTGTTCAAATTAGCAGCATCACGTTTTCGCAAACAATAAACCGCTCACATGAAAAGGAGAAAACTTCACGTTCGTTTTTAATTTAACCAGCTTTTTCAACGACTAGTAAAGAATGATAGGGTACTATTAGGTAGCGTAAAACCCGAGAAATTATCGACTGTACAACTATAGAAGCTTATGTATAGCGTTCAGGTATGATGCGAGTCCCGGTGAAGCGTCGAATGAGGGCTAATGGCGCGTTCATAATGCCGGCGTCTGTCAGCAGCCGGCGAGGAGTCCAACCACAATTACGAGCCCCGGTGCACTACTGAACTGCTTAAGGGCAGACTTCATCGACACAGTGGGTAACGTGTAATATCGAGCAATTTATCCACTTGGCGCTACAACTATATAGACTTATGTATAACTTGCAGGTATCTTGCAAATCCCGGTGATGGCTCGATTACGAGCTTCGGCTTACTACTGAACTGCTGAAGACCCTGTATTCATTCTACACGTAGTAGTGGCCTTTATGAAACGTGTAGAGTGTTGATTTTATTTTTAATTCGTACAAAGTACTGTCAATTGGACTACCTTCCTAATTCTAGAGAGTTAAGAGGTTAATTTGCTGAATCAACAAAACTTACAAAAACATGTGTCGCTACAAGAATAACTGTATTGCCAGAACATTATGGCTATCTATTTCACATTTAATGTTTTTATTTTAACAGGTTTCTTGTTATGTTATTCAGCGTATTCTGTTCAAGCCGGTTCAGTCTACTGAACTGCCGGGAGCCGCCAGGAGTGAGGTTAATGACACGTGGCAAACATACTCACACTAGCAGTTATAGAGAAACGAGAAAAAAAATACGTTGGGTCTTATTGTACAGACTTTTGTACGAAGTAAAGCAGATTTTTTTTTTGGTACGTTCATGACGGTAGGTAAATTAACAATGAAAACTGTTTCTGTAGCAGAGTACATATTTAATCAATTAGTAACCAAAATTACAAAGACAAAGTAAGTTCGCAGCCACGCGTGTAGACTATTTTACGGTTTGGTGGTATTACAAAGAAATGAGAATAGTATATAATATCCGGATTTCACATTTTCCCAAAAACTCTTCATATCACATAAAAGCGGAAGAAGCTGAAAATATGTGACCAAAACCTATGATTACTATTTTGACTTCTATTATTTTCAAGTTATTCGCCAATTAAATCTTTTCATTGATCAGTATCTTCATTCAATGCTTTTGAAATGACATATAATAGACTAGGATGTGAAAAATGTAATATGAGTTGTTTAGCAGTCACGTGTGCTGATGAAAAGATGTATAAATCATATTAAATGTATCTCAAATATTTTATCCAAGCTTTTCTCACTTATTCATAAATTTCATAATTTCGATGCGTACACGAGTTTTGGAGTAGGTATCACAGAAAAAACAATATTGACAAGACATTATTATTTGTCCGGTTATATTAATTAGTGCAGCAACATACAGGCGTCACTTACAGCGCGCAAAGTTGCGGTCAACATGCTGTCAATGCCTTCTGCATTGCCTACAACACACACGCGTCACCTTATGCTCTACGCGCGCGTACTAACAAACGGATGCGCCAACGTAGAGTTCATCGCTACGCGCGTGAGCGCTACTGCCCTTAGTTATTACTTACTTTACAACCTTAGAACTACATACACTTGGGAACAAACTGAAAGAGCATTTTATGACCTCTCTATGACGTAAATAATTATATTTTATTTTATCATTTATATATCATATAAATATATTTATGTGTAGTAGTCTATTATAGTATGTTAATATGTGTACTAGTATATCTATAATCATACCAATTAGTAATTTAATTATACTAACTGTATCTGTTCCCGTGAATTTCCCAACTTTTATCCCCATTAGGTTGGCTGGAAGAGATCTCTTATAGCGATAAATAAGTTGAACTGTGATTTTAATTTTGAAAGCATTAAAGAATATATTAATTACAATCATTTTGTCAATGTACCGAATTAGGCTATAAATTACAGTATTAATAGTATTCGCCGATTCATAAATTATTCGACGGAGTGCACGAAATTCTCTAGGGTTTTTTTATTCAGTATTTTGACAAGCCTTTTAGCAGTATAACTATTTTTTTTATTCTTAATGCCTGTGGGTATTAAAAATACAGCTAAATTACAAGAATTTCTACGCAGTTCATTCATATTTAACAGATGTCTATAGTAATGTAAAATGTGCACATAAAAAATCAAGCAATGAATATCGAAGATATTTTCTTAGCAACATATAATGTAACTAGCGACCCGCCCCGCCTTCACACGGAAATTATCAGTGTTTCTCTACTATATTCTGCATGTTTTATGCATATAAACCTTTGTCTTGAATCACTCTATCTATAAAAAGAAACCGCATCAAAATCAGTTGCGTAGTTTTAAAGATTTATGCGTACATAGGGATATAGGGACAGAGAAAGCGACTTTGTTTTATACTGTGTAGTGACATACATACATACATACATAAATCACGCCTATATCCCTTACGGGGTAGGCAGAGCGTTAAACGACTCGTAAAAGGCGCTTTCGCCACGTCTGACAAAAATTGAGGGCAATTTTAGATTGTAATATGTATTGCTTTAGTGACAGGTTATCAGCCCATCGCCTAAATTACAATACACTGTAACCCTCGAGTCCCTTTTGCTGACTTCAACAGCATGCCCGGGAGGAAGGGCAGCTGGAACATTCTATGTTTTTCTATCTCTCCCAGTCCAGCATGGAAGTGAAAGTAAAAGTATTCAAAGAAACCGCATCAAAATCAGTTGCGTAGTTTTAAACATTTATGGTACATAGGGATATAGGGACAGAGAAAGCGACTTTGTTTTATACTGTGTAGTGATACTGAAGAAAAATCACCGTTAGATGTTGTTTTATAAATTAAATATTTTAACACCGGTCAATATGTCCCAACTCAACATAAAATCAACATTATCATATTTTTTTTAAATATAAATTCAATGGTTCTGAATGCCATGAACAATATTTATTAGTAAAATCTGCACCAATTCGTTCAGTTTGCTCCTTCATTGGTCCTATGTTAGTACAAGTTAAAAAAACATTCGTAAAACGGTATCAATTGGTCGGTATTGCTCCTTCATTGGGCTCGATGATACCTCTCGCTAAAACTAAAAATAAAATCAATCTATCACTTTCAAAACAATTAACTGCCTCCGTGGTCTAGTGGTTAGAGCTTACGATCCGGAGGTCCTGGGTTCGATTCCCAGAGGGGTGACACAAAGTTGATATTTGTCAATTTATCACTTTGTGAGGTTTTCAGTTTGGTTAGGACATTGCACAAGAATCACCTGATTGTCCGAAAAGAAAAAAGATTCCGTGCTTCGGAGGGCACGTTAAGCCGTCGGCCCCGGTCGCTGTCTGTGACAGTGGTCGTTACGCAAACCATGTGAGAGGCCTACTATTGTTAACTATTTAACTACTATTTTTAACTATTGTTGTGCAAAAATTCTGACACCAGGTTTCATTGTATCGTTGTTCGACTTGAGAATCCACTGGCTAAGACGAAGAAGAAATTAATAAATTTGAAAAAGGACAGGCGATTTATACTCTATAGTTTCACACTTTGTCCGCTAAATGTTTGTCCGCAGTATTTCTGTCAATTTTATCCGCCATATCATATGACGGTGGATAAAAATGACAGATAACGCATAAAACCACTGACTATAAATTAAAAACCGGAGAGAGTTTTAGTCTGAAAGTGACAAATAGATTTTGATTTTAGTGTTAGCCGGACAATCTAGAATCGAACCCATATTAGCTCGAGTTTTATATTTTTAGTCACTATCATAAAAACTAACTTCCATGCTGGACTGGGAACGAGAGGAAAACATAGAATGTGCCAGCTGCATATCCTCCCGGGCATGCTGTAAAAATCAGCTAAGGGATCCGAGGGTTTCTGTATATTGTAATTTAGGCAATGGGCTGGCAACCCATCACTACAGCAATATACCTACAAATCTATCTTAAAATAACCCTCAAAACTTTGTCAGACGTGGCGGAACGACCTTTGTTTAGGTCGTTTACGCTCTGCCTACCCCATTAGGGATGTACATACATATAATCACGCCTTTATCCCTAATGGGGTAGGCAGAGAGAAAACGACCTATATGCATGTATCATAAAAAAATCCTAATTTTTAACTTTACCTATCTGTTTTAAATAACGTTGCATTTCATTAAAAGGGTAAAACACCCAGCAAAACATCTTACGTCGCATTTATTTTTATTGGACGGCTTACTGTCTCTTTGTCCGTGAACAAATCGGCGGGATAGCATTATTTCGTGCGCAGATTTATCGGGTCCTGCCAGGGCCGGATCGAGGGCCCTTTGTTGGGGTTTTCCATAAATCTCTCCTCTATTTAAACGGTTATTAGGACACGCGCGATTGATGTCCTGCGCTACCCCGTGCGGACAGGACGACCTATACGGGGTGTCACGGACAGCGTCCCACGAACTGATAGGGGTTGCTCAGTCAACGGCACTGAACAACTTCCACTATGAAATTCTTTCAGACAATGAAAAAAAATGGCTTTTCCGTACAAATAGTCTGATCGAGGTGGACATTTTGTATGGATAAGCTGATTTTTATTTTCACTTCCTGAAAAAAATTCTTGGTAGAAGTTGTTCAGTACCGTTGACTGAGCAACTCCTATCAGTTTGCGGGACGCTGTCCCTTACCCGGTATAAAAATCGTACATATTTATAGTTGGTTTACGCTTATTTGTACATTTTTCATTAGTTTATAGTGTCGATATTATCTATCTATGTATTATTTTATATTTATGTTTCTTTGCTGGAATGGGAGCGAGAGAAAAACATAGAATGTGCCAGCTGTATTTCCCCCGGGGCATACTGTAAAAACCAGCTAAGAGATCCGAGGGTATCTGTATATTGCAATTTAAGTGATAGGCTGACAACTTGTCACTACACTAATATATCTACAAGCGACCTTGGTTTAGGTCATTTACGCTCTGCTTACCCCATTAGGAATAAAGGCGTGATTACATGTATGTATGTATTATTTTACATTAATTTTCATAAGAAAATGGGTTGAAAATAAATTACGTAGAATGATGTTATTATGGTGAATGGATAATAACGGAGATACTAAGAAAATAGCAAAATTAAAATACAAATTTAGAAAATATTCTATGCTGGCCTGGGAGCGAGAGAAAAACATAGAATGTGTTAGCTGTGTTTCCTCCCGGGTATGCTGTAAAAACGAGCTAAGGGATCCAAGGGCTTCAGTATACTGCAATTTAGCCGATGGGCTGTCAACCTGTCACTACAACAATATACCCACAAATCTATCTTAAATAACCTCCAAAACTTTGTCAGAAGTGGTGGAACAACCTTCTTTTTCAGATCGTTTACGCTCTGCCTACCCCATTAGGGATAAAGGCATGATTATATGTATGTATGTATGTAATTATAGAAAAAAACACTTAATGGCTGTCTAAGCAGATGCCAGACAATAACTTTTGCAAATATAGTAGGTACTAGAAAGTTATTTTCTTTATTATTTGCCATTACCTCGAACACTGGTTTTGCTCTTACAAACCTATCACTGTTTTATTGTTAAAGACCAAGAAAATATCATAATAAAGTGAAAAGATTCTTCGCAGAAACCTTAAGAAACAGAACAAGTTTCAGTTTCATTACCTAGAATAAAACTTCCGAATGACCTCGTCTATTTTATAATAAGTTACTCAGACAGGAAACAAAGCGATAACTTGTACCAACACCTTTAACATGAAGTATAGTAAAATAAAATAAATACGTAGGTACGATAGCATGATTGTAAATGTTTGTTATGATAATAAAGAACATTAAACAATATTTCAAATAAAATAACCTTTCGGCCAGCAAAGTTAACTTAAGTATCTAAGTAAATATTGAAGGCGCACGGAATTGCGAATCCAAAGTAGAAAGAAAAAATATACATACATACTAGCAGATCCGGCTCCTACGCGCGGATAAACGTTTTCAGTATGTTGGACCCAGCGTGTTTTATTCATAACCACTGGGCGCACGAAGTCGCGGGCACAGCTAGAAATTCATACATACATACATATAATCACGCCTTTATCCCTCATGGGGTAGGCAGAGCGTAAACGACCTAATCAAAGGTCATTCCGCCACGTCTGACAAAGTGTTGAGGGTTATTTAAGATAGATTTGTAGGTATATTGCTGTAGTGACAGGTTGTCAGCCCATCGCCTAAATTGCAATATACTAAAACCCTCGGATCCCTTAGCTGGATTTAACAGCATGCCCGGGAGGAAATGCAGCACATTCTATGTTTTTCTCTCGCTCCCAGGCCAGCATGGAAGAAATTCATATAAAACAATTAGAATAGTGTTTAGAAAAAACAAAACAATGGGCAGGTAGTGTGTAGAACGGGGGGAAGCAGGGAAGAGAGAGAGAAAGATAACATGAGCTAAAAGCAATGTTTCCATTTTCAGTTACGTAACGCGCGGTGAACAGGAAAATCATATTTCCACCGAAGCTCTACAGTTTAATGTACGTTATTATTTGTTTATTCATTCAGGCAAACCAAAAATATTATTTATTATTAATTCCTTCATTCGCTGTCCACTGGACCATGAATACATTTAACATTTTTCCTCGTTAACAAAACACCCACAAGAATAATAAACCGCGCGAGATGTAAATTACCAGAGTCGTCGGATAACCACATGAATATAATGACTTAAATATTTCCCAACAACGGAAATATAATGTACTGAATTAGTGTTGGGACAAATGCCGGAATATACTTAAAAAAATGTATGGAAGCGGTAAGTCCATAGTTCGCTCGTTATCCGGCAGACAGCAGGCGGGTGAACAACACAGCGGCGGTAACACGGTAATCCACACGAGAATAACAATGTTCTCACTTTATTTTCACTCGTTTTTGCTCATTCCCGCGAATGCTCCGGGGACAAATGGATACGACCGGGACCTCTGCCTTATTTACCGGCTGAGTTTCATAAAAACCCGCACGCGACAACTCTTAATTTTGTGTAATAATTTGTTTGTCCCTAAAAGATAAATAACCTGAAATCACTTTTTACATTTTGTAGACAAACAGAAAACAACAATACGCGTGCGTACCGAGGAACTCTACGTCGGCCCTCTGCCAGTACGCGCGCGTAATGCGTAAGGTGACGCATGTGTGTTGTAGGCAAAGCTAAAAGCATTAACAGCGTGTTGAGCGCAACCTTACATGCAGTAAGTGACGCCTGTGTGTTGCTGCACAAAGATGTCATAACAAACTGCGCGTGTCCTTACGATATGTTTTTTTTATTTCATGATCGTAATGTAAGCTACATGTACGTGTATCAGCAACTACGCGCTTTAGCGCATCAGATTCCGCTTCTTATATAAAAAAAGGTAATAAGTAAGTTGGTATTAGAAGCTTCCATGCTAGCCTGGGAGCAAGAGAAAAACATAGAATGTGCCAGCTGCATCTCCTCCCGGGCATGCTGTAAAAATCAGCTAAGGGATCCGAGGGTTTCAGTATATTGTAATTTAGGCGATGGGCTGACAACCTGTCACTATAGCGATACACATTTCAGTCTAAAATAGCCCTCAAAACTTGTCAGACGTGGCGGAACGATCTTTTCTTTGGTCGTTTACGCTCGGCCTACCCCATTCGGAATAAAGGCGTGATTATGTGTGTGTGTGTGTGTGTGTGTGTGTGTGTGTGTGTATATTAGAAGGTAATTCTCTAAAAATAATTTCCAGACCAGTCCGTCCGAAAGAGGAAGGTTAAACACAAAACAGTGTACGAGAATGAAACGTAGTTTCAAGGTAGTTTCACAGCACCTCGAGCACCTCTTTACCTCAAAGGGTGTAAGTGAAATTTGTTATCACTTATGTCGTCACGGAACTCATTTTCAGCTTCCCGAGGTACTCTATACAATGGGGGCGAGTCTTGTAAAATTACTTTCAAGTAGACCGCGCGCGTGAAGCCTTTACTCTTGATAATATGCGTGATATATGGCGCCAAGTGTGCTTTGTGATCTAGCACCTACCGTCGCCGTAAAGTACCCAATTTTCTATAAAATATTGCTACAGGACTATTATTTTGTTCATGTTTTTATCTAGATCCTCAACACTCTTACTAGTAGAACATTTAAGTAAGTTGTATTGAAGGTACTACCTATTACTTGTTTTTGGCACTGTGCTCTAAACTGTTACCCCTCGTATGCCTTTAAAAATAATGGTCCAAATAATAATTAATATCAACAAATTGTCGTACTTGGGTTGGTTTAAAGGGTGGCTATTAAATTAACTGGATATTGGGGTCACAAATGGCTCTTTGTTTGCAAACTTTCAGTGCGATACGGCTTAATTCCTAAATTCGGAGAAAACAGTTTAATAGCATTATGTTGGGGTGGCGTTGATGGCATTATCGAAGCGGGACAGCGACCAGCAATTATAACAATTATGAGGGCAGGGGGAGGGGAAGGTGGAGCTCCTGTGTACGTGGAGCTCCTCTGTACGCAGATCACGTCGAGGTGCGCGCGCGCTGCGTCAGTAATAATTCAATCACGCGCCCCCAGACCGCTCGGCTTAAACGCACAAATATGCTAATCGACTCTTCGGTACATCCCGACAAACTTTACAATAAAATTTAGATGGGTATCAGTAGACCACTACCTATCGGTAGAGTCGGTATCAGCGAGAAAATTTCATATGGCCGATATCTTACGAAGCTAGCAGTTATTTTTTCTTAGAGACTCTTGTCATGTCTCCCAAAGGATACCGCGTCTAAAACCTGCTAAACAATACCACTTAAGTGAAAAGCTCCACAAGGCAAAATCGAAACCACTTGCTGTTATCCTTCAGTGAGTGGGAAATGTAAATAGATGTCAGTGGTTTCGACAACTTTTATGCGAATAATTTCTTGCTGTACTCGTACGATACATGTATATTTTTACTTAATTATCGTAAAAAAAATATACTTCACAATTATTATTTTTTCCATGCTGGCCTGGAGCAAGAGAAAAACATGGAATATGCTGCTGGTAAGGTATCCGAGGGTTTCAGTATATTGTTATTTAGGCGATGAGATGACAACCTGTCACTACAGCAATATACCTACAAATGTTTCTTATATAAGCCTCAAAACTTTGACAGACATGGCGGAACGACCTTTGTTTGGTTCGTTTACGCTCTGCCTATCCCATTAGGGATAAAGGCGTGATTATATGTATGTATGTTTTTTTTTACGAAGCGCGAACCAGTCTACTGCGGTTAGTACGAGTACACATAGTGTGTGTAAGGAATTGAATTTCAGTTTTGTTTGTTTTCACAGTTCGCCCCGTTCGGCGCGGATGACCCTTGACGGGGTGCACTCGACATGCTCCCAACTAATTTTACATTCGAATCGCTACGGAATTGGGTTCAAAATACTTTGCAGCCCTCGTGGAGCATTTTGTTGGATGCGATAATGGCGTTTACAATTTCAAGCACCCTGTATGTCAAATGGCGAGTATCGGGTGGTGTCCGTTATGTATGTGCGCAGTAATTGGGCAAAATACGGAGTAACTTTTTTTCATATGGGAATTTTTCATTTTGTTTCAGTTTTTAATAGTAGTACGACTTTTAAAATATTTTAAAGATGGGTACTTATGTTTAAAAACAAATTCGTATGTTTCAACACAGACTTTCTGCTTTTTGAAACAATATTTTTTTTTTGTAAAACAGAAGAAAGGTATGTAAGTACCAGTAACCATCCTGTAGCACACGATTGAAGAATCAATACTGAATTTCAAGGAAATTCTATACAACAACCCACAGTCAGGCCGAAATTAGTTCAGAAGTTGGTACCTAGATAGGCTAAGATAATCCCTAAGTTCTAATATCTCGACACAAACGCAAATCAAACCTGTCGAAACATAAATACCTTTCTACCTTGTTGTTTGCTAAGGTTGATCTGTGGGAGACTATTTTTTGTCCTTTAGATAAAAAATATTATGAAGTAAAGTATAAACACGAAATGAAATCATTTATTTACAGATGCAATAATAATACTATGAACGTCCCGGAAGTGTCTGATCCTGTATAATCAATCTGGCTGAAGCTGTATTTAGTGAGAAAGCAATTACTCAACTATTTACAAATTCATAGTTGACCTCTGTAAGCGCCTTATCGGCCCAATGTCCCTCCGGAGTCGGGGGTGCTCGGGCCGAGATGACCCGCCCGCTGGACGCAATTAACTTGCGACATGTTTCAATTTACACTCGCAAATACGAGCTGACAACCGCTGCTGGGCTGTATACCAGTGATCAATGTGTAAACTAAGCTGTTGACGCTGATTCAGATAATATGGACCATAGTGAGGTCTGTAACCACCTTATCGGCCCAATGTCTTGTTGGGCTCGGAGGTGCTCGGGCCGAGATGACCCGCCCACTGGATGCAATTTACTTGCGACATGTTTTAATTTACATTCGCAAATACGAGCTGACAACCGCTGCTGGGCAGTACCTCTAAACAGTGATTCCGTGTCTAAATTAAGACATTGACGCTAATTCAGATAATAGTACAGACCTCTATAAGCGCCATATCGGCCCAATGTCCCTCTGGAGTCGGGGGTGCTCGGGCCGAGATGACCCGCCCGCTGGACGCAATTAATTTACGACATGTTTCAACTTACACTCGCAAATTCAAGATGACAACCGCTGTTGGGCTGTATAACAGTGATCAGTGTGTAAACTAAGATGTTGACGCTGATTCAGATAATATGAACCACGCAATTAACTTGCAATATGTTTCAATTTACTAAAGAAATAAAAAAATAAAAAAACTCGTGCATTTTACACTTGGACAAAACAAGTTTTTAATGAGATTCAATACGATATTAAAATTGGTTAAATAAGATACCCTTTACGAGCAAATCTGTTATAAAATTGATTACTTATTCAATGTGTAATAAATTCTTTTGCACTTGCTTGCTTGTTTCGTAGTAATTATTAAGAATAGTCTCAAGGCATTGTGCGTCTACTACAATTGTATTTTATCTTATCTAAAACTTGTAAAATATTTTCACGATTCTTGATAAGTAATTAAGAAATCATAGAGATATAATTATACATTTTCAATAAATATGTGAAACTTTTTGACCTTATAAATTTACTTTTGATGTGATGAGTTATCAACGTTGGTGAAGTGTTTAATACCAATTGTGCCTCTAAATAAAAACTAGACGAATTTTGCAACCAAAATAAAATACTTGTCCATATTGTAATTTGTTCCTCAGCTACCGCTAAAATTGTTAGAAAAATCGACTGTGAATTAGTCATGGAGCCGTATTTTTGAATATCTCGAATCGAAATGCGCATACGAAAGACTAAGATAATCGCATGGCAAATAGTATGAAAATCCTTTGCGAAAGATTTCAGTTCAAATGATTCTAAAATACGGCGCCTGCGTATGAAGGGTTTCGTATCCATCATCATCTCCCTAGCCTTATCCCGTATCTTACGGGGTCGGCTACCTAATCTAGGGGATTGAACGAGGGTACTGGTTTTTACAAAGAGCGACTGCCATCTGACCTCCGCAACCCAGAAGGGAAACCAGACCCAATCCTAGATTAGGTCAGAGTTTTCAAGCCGCCAATGCTTAGCATTGGCCTCTGATATGACTTAACGACTAATATCTACGGTACTAAACGATATTAACCGGGACCAACGGCTAACGTGCCTTCCGAAGCACGGAAAAAGCGCGGAATAAACGTACATATGAAATTCGAAAACCGAAAAACACATTGGTACGTGGTGGGATTCGAACCACGCCCTCCCGCTCAGGAGGCAGCGGCCCTATCCACTACACCATCGGGCTCTTTGAAGGGTTTCGTATCCGTACTAGTAATATTTCCCATGTTGGAATTTTATGATTTGTATACGGGGTGTAAGGGACAGCGTTTCGCAAACTGATAGGGGTTGCTCAGTCAATGAAACTTAACAACTGACTACAGGATTTTTCTTAGGAAGTGATTTTTTGTATTGATTTTTCATACAAATTGTCTGATCGAGGTGGACATTTTATATGGGGAGTATTTTTTTTTTTCATCTTTTGAAAGAATTCTCGGTGAAAGCTGTTCAGTATCGTTAACTGTGCAACCCCTATCAGTCGCTGTCCCTTACACCCGGTATGTCGTAGGATGATTTGGTAATTCGAATCTTCGCGTAAATCCTAGGGATTTTGCGAAAACGCGAATAATTAGACAATGGTGAAAACATTGTCAAATCTTACTGAAAATTTTCAGGATTTTTGCTAATAAACTCCTCGTTAGGTCACATTTGATATCCTTAACTCTGATTGGCTAGATTTTTACTTATTCATTTAATCTTATTTTAATTGGTGAAATAACATGCATTTATGATTGACATTTAAAACGTCAAGCAATCCGAGGAGATCTTGTCCGTATTTCAATATAGGATATCAAATGTTACTAGAACAACAAGGTTTTTTTGCAAAATATTTTTCCAGTTAGACTTGACAATGGTTTCACCACCACAACCATTGTCTAACATACCCGAATTTACGCAAATTCCCTAGGATTTTTGTGAAGCCTCGAATTATCAAATTTTCCTACGACATATCTAAGGTCTCTGCACGCGGAAGCGTGTTTCGCATTGTCTGATCTTTGTATTTGTATGGAAAACACTCTTCCGCGCGCAAGCTAGCAGATCCCGCTCCTTCGCGCGGAGAAGCGTTTTCAGTATGTTCGACACTGCGTGTTTTCCAAACAAACTGGGGTACTTACTCAATATTAGAATGGTTTGCGTGATTATTTCTAACCTAGGCTGGACACCAGGTAATTATAATATCGGCTAAAAACGATCAGAGTTCAATTTCCTGCCTACCCCTTAAGTCAGGAGGCGTGAATATTTGTGTCGTAACTTCGAGTTTAAGTAATGCTCCGTCAAACAAAAAAGTTCCATTAAAATCGGTTAATAACGACCGAAATTCAATTTCCTTCCTACCTCTAAAGTTATGAGGCGTGATTATATGTATCGTAACTTTTATTTTAAATAATGCTTAGTGGAATAAAAAAAGTTCCATAAAATCGGTTAAGAAACAGCCAAAATTGAATTTCCTGCCTACCCCCTAAGTCAGGTAGCGTGATTTTAAGTATCCTAAGTTGCAACCCGGGTAACACACAGATGAATAAAAAAACATCGTCATCCGTTCAGCAATTTTGGCGTGATGTAGTAACATACAGACAGACAGTCAGACAAACAGACAAAATATAAAAAAAACGTTTTGATCTTTATATCGTTAATATTACCTGCTGCAATTATTTTTTTTGTAAAAATATTCAATGTACAGACACGACCCTTCTAGAGATTTATTATATGTGTAGTTTATATTTTTGTAGACTAAATCGTACTTTACTATAAAATATTTAAGGTGAATATACTTTTAATAATTATTATGTACTTTAGGCCTAAAACAGATTCGAAGTCCAAGGCCAGCTGGTTTGTGTTAGTTATGTACTCGTATCTTCGTCTAGGTATTAAAAATTATAATGATTGAATGACCGAAACCATTTTAATTTGTGTGAGGCAGTTCTGATATTATGATGATGAATAGACATAGTTTGTAAAAAACAGGTTCAGTGTCTAATTTTTTTTACCGTTTTATTTTACACTGTAACAAAACATGTACAATACATTCGACAAATACATAAGAAACAAAAACATAACAGGCACTGCTTATCTCTAGAAAGTCTTTTTCCAGCAGACCTACATCTATACATATGATAAATCTCTAGAAGGATCGTGTCTGTACATTGAATATTTTTACAAAAAAATAATTGCAGTAGGCATTATTAACGATATAAAGATCAAAACCATTTTTTTTTGTCTGTCTGTCTGTATGTTACCACATCACGCCAAAACTACTGAACCGATATCAAAAGGACTTTTTTTATTCATCTGAGTGTTACCCGTGTTACCTGACTTAGGGGGTAATTAGTTGAAATTTGGCTGTTTCTTAACCGATTTTTATGGAACTTTTTTTATTCGACTGAGTATTATTTAAAACAAAAGTAACGATACAAATAACCACGCGTCATGACTTAGGAGGTAGGTAGAAAATTAAATTTCGGTCCTTTTCAACCGATTTTGATGGAACTTTTTTGTTCGACTGAGCATTACTTAAGCTCAACGTTACGATACAAATAATCACGCCACCTTACTTAGGGGGTAGACAGGAAATTGAACTTTGATCGTTTTTAACCGATCTTAAAGGGACTTTTTATTTAACTGTGTTCTTTTAATTATCTGGTGTCCAGCCTATGTTAGAAATAATCACGAAAACCATTCTAATATTGACTAAGTACCCCAGTTTGTATGGAAAACACGACTGAAAACGCTTCTCCTCAAAACAAAACAAGTAAAAACAAATATCAGACAAAGCGAAACACGCTTCCGCGCGCGGGTTAGCAGATCACGCTCCGAAGATACGCGCGAAGAAGTGTTTTCAGTATGTTCAACACTGCGTGTTTTCCATACGAACCGGGCATACGAAGTCGCGGGCACAGCTATACATCATACATAAATTAACTTTTTGTATATTAAAAAAAACGTAAGTTGTAAATAATCTTAAATTTTCAATAGTTAAATGACAAATTCAACGAAAAAATTATATCACGATTTGTGCATAATTAATTGATCCCAAAACAAAAAGAAATGGAAACAAAAAAACAACCGTTAGGTAACACAACTCCTTCCATATTTAAATAGACAGGTACATAGAATACCTACTATAATGTACTATGCTCGCATAGGTGTAACGTAAGTCTGTATTCTATTCCAATTATGTAAAATCTAAAACAAAAAAATACATCGCCGTTTTAAATCATAACCGCCACGAGTACGGAGTCGCGGGCAATAAATGTGAAAATGAAAATGAAATGAAAATAGGAAATCGCAAGAAACGATACGTGCACAATATACAGCTATTTATTTAAACAATTCTTTAGGGATAAAGGCGTGATTATATGTATGTATTCTTTAAATTAATAAATTTTAATAGTACTTAAGAATGAAAACCAAAACTTAATAGTTTTGGTTTTATTAATATAAGATTATTTACTATATTATAAAAACAAATGTAATAAATAAATATCAATAACTCATGTATAAAAAAGGTTACTTTATTTATATTGTTTAAAAACATATTTAGGTACAAAACATTAACATAAAACCTACAAAAATACTCAAAAGGTTAATAATTAGGTACATTCCTAGCTATCTCTAAGCTAAACAATATACCTACGTAGTGATATTTTCACGGTTGTTCACATTACTTTTTAATAGTGTGTAAATTGTAAACATGTTGCGGTATTGATCCCGTTCAAAATATCAATTTCTAAAAACATGCAAAAAATTTACTCATTATAAGAAATTTACTACTTCATATAAAAATACGATTACTGAGTACGTTAAACATAAGGGGCCGACACATTATTTTAACAACCAACCATTATCGTTCACAAAACAAGAACCAGTGACACCTCTTGCTTTCTCACTCGCTAAATACAAAATTAAATCAGCAATTTCATCTGGAGCTGACACTCTATTCAAAGCCGTCATCTTCTGTAAGTCTTCCCATTTGACTGAGACAGCAGCATTATCCATAAAGTCAGTTTCCACAGGACCTGGGTTTATAGAATTCACCCTGACACCAGAAGAAGCTAATTCTAACGCTGCTCCTCGAGTGAAATGATCTAACGCCGCTTTTGATATTCCGTAAGATACGAAACCTTCAGATTGTGTACACATACCGGCAATACTCGATATATTAACAATATTTCCTCTAGTCGACACAAGGTAAGGAGCAGCTAATGTAGTGAGACTAATTACGGCACGAAGGTTCACGTTCATAATAGCATCGTAGGCTTCCAAGATAGTCCCATCCAGAATTGAGCCGGCTTTCCCAAAGCCAGCGTTATTCACTAGAACATCCAGTTTACCGAATCTACTGATGGTTTCATCGATGATTCTTTTAACCTCATTGTCTTTGGAAAGATCAGCGTTGATAATGAGTGGTTTCTTGCCGACGGCAGCAACTTTAAAGGCAACTGCGTCAAGTTTCTGCTGGTTTCTTCCAACCATAGCTACTTCAGCTCCTTCTTTTGCAAAGAAAATAGCTGTGGCTGCTCCGATGCCAGAACTGGCTCCTGTCACCAACACTACTTTGTTAGTAAAACTCATTTTTATTATTCACTTTGATAAATATACGTTGTAGTCTGTTGTCTCTAATATTTTACCATACACTAACAAACTCGCGATCCATTGCCACCTTTATAGGTAGATAGGTAACAGTGCGCTGCAAATAAAGTTGCGTTTCAAAGCTATCAATGTATACATGTTATTCTGTTAAACTGTTCAGATTGGGACATTAAATAGGTACCTTGTCATGCTGACTACTGTAGTTATCTATCTACAAGGCCATGTTATTTTATCAAGTCATCGTCATTTATTTGATTTGATTATTTTTATCATTGTAACGATGAGTTTACAAATATTTGTAAATAGTAAAATATAAATAGCTTAATAATCGGATAACGAAACCCAGATTAAATATGTAAACAAAGATCTGTTATGTCAAACCGTTATTTGAAAGATATTTCATTAATCGTAAACATTTTGAGAGGTATTTTTTTTAAGCCATAATGTAACAAATTAACAATACGATCTCAAACTTGAACTAAGATGACTGACTGACTGACGATGTCTCGTGATATCATAAGTATGTATTACACAAATGAATAGCAATACATAAGAATTTTTAGAAATTACATTAATTTTAATGTAATGATTTATTTTAGATTTCAGCAGTTAAGCCGTGAGTCAAGTTAAGTGGATTTTCTACATACATACATACATACATATAATCACGCCTTTATCCCTAATGGGGTAGGCAGAGCGTAAATGACCTAAACATACGTGTAGACCGTATGACCACACGTCGTCGCGGATTGGTACCCACTTGCGGATACTCATTGTCTGCGCCAGCCAGTGATGATAAAGCCTAATCACTGATTAAGAACACAAAAAAAATAAGAACAAATCTGATGTCAATCAGGTCAAATAGTTGATGCTTAGATTTATGATACTTTATCGATTGCAAGTTGAAAAAATAGTTGCAAACGATTTTCATCTATATTGACATTAGTCTGAAAATACAATTTTATTAAAATTTCAACATAAAAAACTAACCAAATCATAAATGTCATCATTATCATCATCAGTCCCTTGCTTATCCCATTTTTTGGGTTCGGCGCAGTATGTTTTCCTCTTCCGTTGATCCCTGTCAGCCATCGCTTCGACACTCACACATATCATCTTTCACACAGTCCATCCATATTTTCTTTGGTCATCCTCTCCCAACATATCCGTCCATGTTCAAATTCAATACCCGTTTACCTACAAAACTTTCATCCCTCTGCATTACATACGAGTATCCATACCACGCAAGTCGATTTCCTCTCATCTTTTCTGTTTTGGATGCAACTTTCAGGCTTCCTCTTATGTACTCATTCCTAATATTGTTCATTCTTGTTACCCCACACATCCATCTCAGCATTCGCATCTCAATTCAATTCAATTTATTTATTCATGCCAACATGTACATTGCACAAGCTTAAAGATATAATAATGTTATAATAGCATTTGCTATATGTACATGCACCGTGTTAGGGCACAACATGCATTTGTATTTAGAATTCATGATTTAATTAAAATATTAAAATTGAAAAAGTCAAATCAGTATACACCTATATAAAATATAATGTGTGATAAAAATAAATCTGCTTAATTGCTTCCATGCTGGCCTGGGAGCGAAAGACAAACGTAGAATGTGCCAGCTGTATTTCTTCCCGAGCATGTTGTAAAAACCGGCTAAGGGATCCAAGGGGTTTCAGTATATTGCAATTTAGGCGATAGGCTGACAACCTGTCACTACAGCAATACCTACAAGTCTATCTTAAATAACCCTCAAACCTCTGTCAGATGTGGCGGAGCGACCATTATTTAGGTCGTTTACGCTCTGCCTACCCTATTAGGGATAAAGGCGTGATTGTACGTATGTTTGTAAAATAAATTCATAACAAGCTTAACTACTTAAAATGGTTGTCGATAAGAAGAAGAATTAAAACATTATTATTACTGACGTAGTTATTACATGTCAAAATCTCAGCAGCATTAAACTTTGTTTCATCCATCACTTTCATTATGATGCTTTTTTATAATTTCCCCTTTAGCCTAAGTGGAATTCGAGAGTCGCAAGTTGTTCCCGTGACCTGCCGCCATTTCATCCACTCTGTGTTAATTCTGTGCGTAATTGCTCGGTCAATGTCGCCATCACCTTTAAGTCGAGGTGCTTAAAGTCGGAGCAGACCGCAATTCTACTCCAGCCCAGTCATAGCTACAGAACTAGAGAGACCGCTGAAATCGCTGAACATGTACTCAGTCTTGGTTCTACTGATTTTCAAGCCTACATTCTCCAGTCTCTGTTCGCATTTCCCCAACCTGATCTGCACCTCGAGTCCATATTCGCGGACGAGAACAATGTCCGACGTCAACGCGTCCATTATCAACAGAAAGAGGTAAGGACTTAGAGCCGACCCTTGGTGTAAGCTTACAACCAAACTGAACTCGTCTCTAGTGCCAGCAGGAAACCGGACAAGTGTATTTTTTTTTCGTACATAGCACAAATTAACACCACATACTTTCCAAGTACGCCTTTCTATTTCAGAGCCCACCACAAAACCTCTCGGGGTACGCGATCGTATGCCTTCTCGAGGTCAACAAACACCATGTCAATAAGGTCGAAAATCGCTTCTATCACAGTTTTCAATTTCACTTGCACCACGATAGACGCCAATTTTATTAAAGCAGAATCACACGATACTGCTCAAACGCGCGAAAAACCTTCTTTTCTTTGGTTAAGTATTTCCTACAATTTTGTCACAAAACAAGTTTTCCTTAGTTTGATCACAGCAATATAGACTTAATCAACTGTTTGCCAGACAATAAAGTTGATTTTGTACTTCAAACGGCACGTTGATTCGGTCTCTGTCGCTGCTTTTGATATTGGTCGTTACACAAACTATGTCAAAGTCTTATTGAGTGGTTTAAGAACTCAAAAATCAGGTCTGGGTTCTTCGGGTTGTCATTCGATTCAAGAACCCAATTGAACCCAATGTTGACAAGCTCATATTGAAAGCCAATGGAAGAAAATAAATTCTACCCACTTTTATAAAATCGATTTAAATAATTCAATTATTATGCATCATCATCATTTATTTCAGTGCTACCTCTTGTCGGTTGAGTACAATGAAGTGAACGCCAACTCTCCCTGCATTCCGCTTTCTCCATGACTTATTATGCATTATGATAAATATGATATTTTTTTTATTATTACATACATACATACATAAAATCACGCCTTTATCCCTTACGGGGTAGGCAGAGCGTTAAACGCCTCGTAAAAGGCGCTTTCGCCGCGTCTGACAATAATTGAGGGTAATTTTAGATTGTAATGTGTATTGCCATAGGGACAGGTTGTCAGCCCATCGCCTAAATTACAATACACTGTAACCCTCGAGTCCCTTTTGCTGTCTTCTACAGCATGCCCGGGAGGAAGGGCAGCTGGAACATTCTATGTTTTTCTATCTCTCCCAGTCCAGCATGGAAGTAAAGTAAAGTAAGTTTTTTATTATTATATTAGCCTAAAGCCAGCATCAGGCTGGGAAAACGCTAAGCAGAAGAAGAAGATATTAGCCTAAAGTGTCAAACTGCTGGGCGAAGGCCTCCCCTCTCTCTTTCCAAGCAACACGATCCATGGCTGTTTCCGACCAGTTGGGTTCTAAGTCGACCAAATCATCCCGCCATCGCATCTTCGCTCTCCCTCTGCGCCGACGTTCTTGTGGGACAAATTTTGTGGCTAGTTTGGCCCATTTCTCGGGATGCTAAATAAATAAAACTGAAAAATAAATAAAACATGTAATTTTCCGGCTTTGCTGTTATTATCTAATAGTTGTTTATAATTTTAGTATTTATTTATAACTAGCAGTGCCTGCGAGTTCGTGCGCCCAATTTGTATGGGAAACACGCAGTGTCGAACATACTGAAAACGCCTCTCCGCGCGTATGAGCGGGATCTTCTAACCCGCGCACGTGTTTCGCATTGTCTGATCTTAGTTTTTGTATGGAAAACACGATTCCGCGCGCTAGCTAGCAGATCCCGCAAGAAGCGTTTTCAGTACGTTCGACACTGCGTGTTTTTCATACAAACTGGGGTACTTACTCAATATAAGAATGGTTTGCGTGATTATTTCTAATCCAGGCTGGACACCAGGTAATTAAAAAAAACTCAGTCTAATAAAAAATCCCTTTAAGATCGGTTAAAAACGATCAGAGTTTAATTTCCTGCCTACTTCTTAAGACACGTGGCGTGATTATTTGTATCGTAACTTAGAGTTTAAGTAACGCTCAGTAAGACAAAAAAAATACATTAAAATCAGTTTGATAACGACCGAAATTAAATTTCCTACCTACCTCCCAAGTCATGAGGCGTGATTATTTGTATTGATACATTGATATTAAATAATGCTTAGTCGAATAAAACAGTTCCATAAAAATCGGTTAAGAAACAGCCAAATTGCAATTTTCTACCTACCCCCTAAGTCAGGTAGCGTGAATTAAGGTATCTTAAGTTGCAACTTGTTACTTGTTGTTACTTCCATGCTGGACTGGGAGCGAGAGAAAAACATAGAATGTGCCAGCTGCATTTCCTCCCGGGCATGCTGTAAAAACCAGCTAAGGGATCCGAGGGTTTCTGTATATTGCAATTTAGGCGACAGGCTGACAACCTGTCACTACAGCAATATACCTACCAATCTATCTTAAACAACCCTCAAAACTTTGTCAGACGTGGCGGAACTACCTTTGTTTAGGTCGTGTACGCTCTGCCCACCCCATTAGGGATAAAGGCGTGATTATATGTATGTATGTATGTAAGTCAACCCGGGTAACACACAGATGAATAAAAAAAGTACCATCGAAATTAGTTTTGTAGTTTTGGCGTGATGTGGTAACATACAGACAGACAGGCAGACAAAAATTAAATAAAAAACGTTTTTGTCTTTATATCATTAATAATTCCTGCTGCAATTATTTTTTTGTAAAAAATATTCAATGTACGGACTCAACCCTTCTAGAGATTTATTATATGTATAGATGTAGATCGGCATATTCAGTGTATACCACATGGTAGATTTTTAAATTTATTGGTATCACCTTTGTTTATAATTTTGATCTGGAATTCCATTCCTGACTGTTGTATGTTTTGAATTAGTTCTAAAATTTGTTGGAAAAATTTACTCTTATTTATAATATCTTGTCAAAAACAAATAAAAACAAATGGAGTACAACAAACTATTTTAATAAATATCCATTATCGTTTACAAAATTAGAGCCAGTTACGCCTCTAGCTTTCTCACTCGCTAAATACAAAATTAAGTCAGCTATTTCATCTGGCACTGCCACTCTATTTAAAACCGTCATATTCTGTAAGTCTTCCGATGTGACGGGCACGCCAGCAGTATGCATGAAGTCGGTTTGTACAGGACCTGGATTGATAGCATTCACCCTAACACCAGACGAAGCTAGTTCTAATGCTGCTCCTCGAGTGAAATGATCTAGCCCTGCTTTTGATACTGCGTAAGCTGTGAAACCTTGAGATGGAGTAGACAGAGCGGCAACACTTGATATATTAACAATATTTCCTTTAGTGGACACAAGGTAAGGAGCAGCTAGTGAAGTGAGACTGATTACGGCACGAAGGTTCACTTTCATAATAGTATCGAAGGCATCCAGTATACTTCCATCAAGAATGAACCCAGTTTTTCCAAAGCCAGCAATGTTAACTAGAACATCCAGCTTTCCGAATCTACCGATGGTCTCAGAAATGATTATTTCAGCCTCGTTGTCTTTGGAAACATCAGCGTTGATGATAAGTGGTTTTTTGCCGACGGCAGCAACTTTGGAGGCAACTGCGTCAAGTTTCTGTTGATTTCTTCCAACCATAGCTACATCAGCTCCTTCTTTTGCAAAGAGAACAGCTGTGGCTGCTCCGATACCAGAACTGGCTCCTGTCACCAACACCACTTTGTTTGTAAAACTCATTTTTAATTTTCTCTTCTTCTTCTTGTTCTTAGCGAGTGGATTGTCGAGTCGAACAACGATCCGAAAAATCCTGGTGTCAGAGTTTTCAAACCGATTTGATTAAGATACGTTATATCGCTGTGATAGTTCACTCTATACTAGCGTGTTTACGCGCTCTCATACTACTTTTATATTATTTAAGTACAATGCGCGGGAAATTGAATTACCCATCAAAGGTATCATTGTAAACATGTTATTCTAAATTGGGACATAAAATAAGTACCTCGTCATGCTGACCGCTGTAGTTATCTATCATCAAGGCCATGTTATTTTGTCGAGTCATCGTTATCTGGTACTATTTCTATCATTGTCACGATGAATCTACAAATTATCTGAATAGTAAAAATACAAGTAAGATATAATACGGCAGATAAATTGTCGGTTCAGGTCGGTCAGTTGTTTATAATACTTATATTGGCAAAATGGAGTAAATATAAATGAAGGCAAACTATTTATTTTTACAACTATACAACGACCAAGTGCGAGACGCCAGAGTTAACAAAGTATAGTAATAGGGTACTGTATGGATGGCAACCTTCGCATACGGAACCCTAAAAATACTAAAACTCAAAAACCAGATGCTATCAATATTTTTTTATTACGCGACCCCTACGTTTGTTTTATTGTTTAACTAGTGTCTGCTGTTAAATATTTTATGCTCTTACAACCTGTTACAGGAACCCCCTCGGGTAAACAAACAGCTGGTTTGTTTTATAGACTGCATACACTTATTATATCGACATAATCTACTGGCACTTTAAAAATACCTTTTAATGAAGAAGGTTCAAACCAAATACCTATTATAAAATCGAAAGTTTGGTCGTTTGGGTAGTTGTTTCTCAATAACATTGCAAACCCAAGACAGATCGAGATGAAACTTATCACAAAATTGTATAGGTTAGAGTTAGACCCTTGTATAGGACAAACACAACTTTTTACCACGAGATAACACTAAGAACGAGGGTAAAACCGCGGATGGAAACACTGAATACTCAGGAAAGGTTTTCAATTACTGAAATACCTAGGGTTTACAGTGACAAAGTTTCGTCTTGCCATCGTCCTTATTTGATAATAATAGGTATGGCAAAGTCCGCTTGCAAAAGTGCTACTTACGTCTCCGAATACATATTTTTGTTACTCCACAAGGGTTTTGTATTTCTATTTCATAATTTATCACCAATATTTCGATAGTATCATTATATCGATATCTTCTGTCCTAAAATCTGCGAATAAATTGGAGAGACACAAAGTTTATAACACAATTGCCACAGACACGGAACTTGATTTATTTTGGCAACAGGCGCGGCTTCAGTAAGCCGTTTATAACTCGCAGAAGTTATAGGAATAGGTATTTGAATAAGATCCGGTACAAAGTATTCCCAACCAATGTTTGGTGATGGCGAACAATCTTCGAGAGATCAACCATTTGCGTGGGGCCATGGACTATTATTCGTTCATGGTAGGACCACTGAACAAGTATAACAGTAGTTCAGTGGGTGGGACGTAGTTTTTAGTGCTCAAGTGTTTGCGCAACACACAAAGGTGATAAATGCATTGTACTCTTTAATCCTTCAATAAATTTTACTGACGAGTCATACCGATTGACACGAACAGAGATAAATCAAGGTCGACTATTTACATGCCCATCCGACAGTAACATGGATCATTTTACTTTTCGGACAATCAGGTGAGGTAGAGACAACAACATTAAGTCATTGTCCCCCACCGGAAATGAAACCAATGACCTCCGAATCGAGGACCCATGACACAAATCACTAGACCGCGGAAGCAGTACTTATTTGAGTAAGATTCGGTACAAATAAGGAGGTTCTGTGGAGACTAATGGTGCGTGAACAATGCGCGCGTGTCTGCTCAATGGAGGCTGAGATTTATCACACCAGCTGGCTGGCAGGCTGCCCTCTTGCAAACCCTGATTATGCACTTTTCAATATTCTATTTAAAAAGCATAATTGAATCCAGTAGGGCTAAGATGCGCGCTACGAGATAATTATTTATTCACCGCATTTTCTCGCGCGATGCTTACTTCGCACTGAATAACCTAGTATAGTGAAGGTGACAAAATAACTCCCATTTTAGTCCTACTTAGGCTCGTATTTATAAAGCAAGATTGAGATTCAGAGCAATATAAAGTATGGATTTGTCAGGACATAATGTACTGAATTGACGTTTCTAATACGAACTCAAACTATCTGTCAGTCTCAACTTAAGTGCTGCTTATAATTAAGGCCCTAAGCATACCAGATGCAGCAGCATAGTGGAGATGCCATATACCAACTCTTTACAGGCAATTGCAATGCAAAAGGTTACATAGCGGGTAAGGGACAGCGTCCCGCAAACTGATAGGGTTTGCTCAGTCAACAAAACTGAACAATTTCCACTAAAAATTTCTGTCAGGGAAAAAAATTACATAAAATTACAAATTGCTTAATCACGTTGATTAGGCAATTTGTATGGAAAAGCAAATATTTTTTTTCGCTTCCTGAACAAAATTTCTGCTGACAGTCAGTTTCGTTGACTGAGCAACCCCTATCAGTTTCTGTCCCTTACACCCCGTTTATTTAGGAAATACTGCTGTCGGGAACAACCCATTTTACGACAGTTAAAGAAGGCGTGTGAAATGCTAGTCTAACCTGATATTACACGATAATATAAAAAAAAAATGCATTCTTTTTCTTCTTAGCGTGTCGATGGAACAACACGAGAAATTACATCGTAGCGGGCCAGAACTCAGCCACTTCTAATGCGGATTGACTGCCGTCCATTAAATCCGCTGGCGTGCAAGTGTTGGGGCACGCCGGGTATGATGTTAAGTGTGCCATGGTTTGCACCGCCACGCAAACACAGTCCACATCGGAGCTAGCCGAAAATCTCTATCTATGTCCTCCTTACTTCTGCCAACCTGAGTCCGAAGCCTGTTAAAGGCCTTCCAGCTCGGTCACGGTAGTTCATGCATTTTAGGAAATGTGCTTAAATAGCATCACCTGCTACATTCTAACTTATTATTTTCTCCGTAATGATACGACATCATACTAAAGGCAGAGCAACGTAAAGTTGGGTATCGCCATAACAAAACTTTGGCTTAACAAAACAGGGTCGTAACATAAAATTTTACAACAACTTTAGACGTTATAATAACATTATAGCTTTTTGATATCTTTCCGTGTTCAATAATAGGTTTATTGCTCAATATGAAATTTATTATTTCGCGAAACAGGTATCATAACATAATACTTAAACTGGTGATTGGTAGTCTTCCAAACACCATTATAATAGGGAACGAACTTGAATTGGTATGAGTATACATTATACGTATCATGATTGTAAACAGGTGGTTACACAATATCTTCAAAATTGAAGTTATGATGAAACGGAATCCCTACTAACAATAATTTCGTAAAAGATAAGAAAGGATACGATAAATACACACACACACACATGCACACACATTCTCTCTCTCTCACACACACACAGACACACACACACTACACAACTGCTACACTACCCATAAAATAGCATGCTAATATAGTTTTAATATTTACTTTTCTTAGTTTTTATTCATTTTTATTTTGGATTGTATTTTAATTGTAACACGTCTTTACGATAACCCGTGGGAGGAGCGGGGCTCTAACACAGGTATTTTTTTTACTTATAAGTAGTGTCCCAACCTTTCTGAATTACCTAGACATAAGGAAATGGAAATAAAGCACTTTTTATTTATTTTATTATTATTTATACAATACAGTATTTACAATAACTAAATTTAAAAAATATATAAACTTAAGAGATAGGTCATTCAAAATAACCCGCCTCATGTAGCCCCCCGCACAATGGTGCCCATCACACTCGCCGCGTTTCCGCGTTAAATTGCGATGGACAGCCTTTGGGCTAGAAGTAACATAGTTATAGATACCTAAATAGCGCAGGATATTGTTTTCTGTATCCTTCAGCTAACTCGATCATTAGCTATTTTTCGGTAATGAGTTTTGATTAGAATTAAGAGCCTTCAACCGCACCGGTGGCGCATAGCGTAGCGCCACTTTTCATACATCATACAATACAATACAATACAAAATTCTTTATTGCACAAAGAAACACATACAACAGAAATAAAAAGGAACAAACGCCATACATACATATAAACACGCCTTTATCCCTAATGGGGTAGGCAGAGCGTAAACGATATAAACAGAGTTCGTTCCGCCACATCTCACAAAGTTTGGAGGGTTATTTAAGATAAATTTGTAGGTATATCGCTGTAGTGACAGGTTGTCAGCCCATGGCCTAAATTACAATATACAGAAGTCCTCGGATCCCTTAGCTGGTTTTTATAGCATACCTGAGAGGAAATTCAGCTGGCACATTCTATGTTTTTCTCGTGCTCCCAAGCCAGCATGTAAGAAAAAAAAACATAACCTTAAAAAATGTAGGGTTTATATATAAGTTTTGTAAAATCAGTTTCAAGTACGTTTTTCAACAAAAAGTGGCACTCAGCCTGCGGATGAACGCTCTTAGCTCCAAATCCGCAAAACTCGTATAGTAAAATAACAGTCCTCCCACCGTTTTCGGTGAAAGCGACCAATCTCCCAGAGATCGGCCATATGCGCGGACTAGTTTTTAGTGCCCAAGTGTTTGCGCTACACACAGGTGCACTCTCTATGTCACTACCAAAGAGAAATCAGGCGCAGGACCGACTATTTACATGACCATCTTACTTTTCGGATAATCAGGTCATCAGCCTGTAATATCCTAACTAAACTAGAAAGAACAACACAAAGTCCTTGTCCCCCGCCGGGAATCGAAGCCGGGACCTCCGGAACGAGAGCCCATGGGTCAGACCGCTAGACCATGGAGGCAAACTCTCGTATAGATATGACCCGAGCTTACATCGGATATTGGATTACTAGATCACTGTATCATCAACCAGTCATAATTTCATTGTAATGTTTGTCGGGATGTACCGGTGAATCGATTTGCATTATTTGTGCGTTTAAGCCGAGGCGCGTGATTGAATTACTACTGACGCAGCGCGCGCGCACCTCGACGTGATCTGCGTACAGAGAAGCACCACCTCCCCCCTCCCCCCTGCCCTCATAATTGTTATAATTGCTGGTCGCTGTCCCGCTTCGATAATGCCATCAACGCTTAACATACTTCCATGCTGGACTGGGAGAGATAGAAAAATATACATTGTTCCAGCTGCCCTTCCTCCCGGGCATGCTGTTGAAGTCAAAAGGGACTCGAGGGTTACAGTGTATTATAATATACGCGATGGGCTGACAACCTGTCACTATAGCAATACATATTACAATCTAAAATTGCCCTCAATTTTTGTCAGACGTGGCAAAAGCGCCTTTTAGGAGGCGTTAAACGCTTTGGTAGGCAGTGCGTAAGGGATCAAGGCGTGATTTATGTATGTACGTATGTACGCCTAACATAACATAAAAACACTTTATTGCACGTAAGAATACAAATCATACAACACAACAGATAACAACAAACGACAAGTACAACATAGGCGGCCTTATTGCTAAGGTAGCAATTTCTTCCAGGCAACCTTTGGGTAAAAGAAAAATGCGTAGCGGTAAACGGGTGCAAACCTAGTCAAATATGTATCCTAAATACATAACATTACATAATGCTATATTACTTCCCCAGCATAATGCTATTAAACTGTTTTCTCCGAGTTTAGGAATTAAGCCGTATCGCACTGAAAGTTCGCAAACAAAGAGCCGTTTGTGACCCCAATATCCAGGTTATTTAATAGCCAGCCATTAAACGAACGTCCTAATTACGATTGTTGATATTAATTTTGTATGGTGACCGTATTTTTTTATTATACGTACATTACAATGAGAGGTAAAGAATAATACCCGGATTGGTGGAGCAAAACTAAATCATCATCTCCCATCATCTCCCTAGCCTTATCCCATATTTCACAGGGTCGGCTACCTAATCTAGGTGATTGAACGAGGTTACTCGTTTTTACACAGAGCGACTGCCATCTGACCTCCGCAACCCAGAAAGGATACCAGACCCAATCCTACATTAGGTCAGAGTTTAAAAGCCGCCAATGCTTAGCACTGGCCTCTGACATGGCTTAACGACTAATATCTACGGTATTAAGCGATATTAACCGGGACCAACGGCTTAACGTGCCTTCCGAAGCACGGACGAAATGTACAATTTAATTGCCTCTTTTTCCGTTAGTAACGCTAACGTGTCAAGAAACAACGTCATTTTCGGTCAAAAGTAAACATAATTTGAGTATAATCATGGACGAATAATACAAGTATTATTGGTCCATGGTATAATGTAGATTAAAAAAATAGCTCCCATAGCAATAACAATCCCGTAACAATCTCCCAGAGATCGGCCAACTGCGCAGGACTAGTTTTTAGTGCCTTTGGATGAAAGAAAAATGCGTAGCGGTAAGCGGGATAGTGCAAACCTAGTCAAATATGTATCATAAATACATTACATTACATAATGCTATATTACTTCCCCAACATAATGCTATTAAACTGTTTTCTCCGAGTTTAGGAATTAAGCCGTATCGCACTGAAAGTTTTCAAACAAAGAGCCGTTTGTGACCCCAATATCCAGGTTATTTAATAGCCAGCCATTAAACGAACGTCCTAATTACGATTGTTGATATTAATTTTGTATGGTGACCGTATTTATTTAATATACGTACATTACAACGAGAGGTAACGAATAATACCCGGATTGGTGTTGCAAAACTAAATGTTCAATTTAGTTGCTAACGTGTCAAGAAACAACGTAATTTTCGATCAAAAGAAAAAATAATTTGAGTATAATGTAGATAAAAATAATAATAGCTCCCTTAGCGATATTTTATAGAAAATTGAGTACTTTACGGCGACGGTAGGTGCTAGATCACAAAGCACACTTGGCGCCATATATCATGCATATTATCAAGAGCAAAGGCTTCACGCGCGCGGTCTACTTGAAAGTAATTTTACAAGACTCGCCCCCATTGTATAGAGTACCTCGGGAAGCTGAAAATGAGTTCCGTGACGACATAAATGATAACAAATTTCACTTACACCCTTTGAGGTAAAGAGGTGCTCGAGGTGCTGTGAAACTACGCTTCATGCTCTTACACGCTAAGCTAACATTTTGTGTGTTACCTACTTTTCAGACAGGTCATGAGATAAAAACATACAATGTGCCAGCTGCATTTCCTTCCGGGCATGATGTAAAAACCAGCTAAGGGTTGTGCTGGCCTGCCAGCATGGAAGAAACTTAAAAAATTGAGCCAAATATTTCAGGTCCTATATTTAACGGATTCAAAGAATATCATACAAATTAAGAGATGGCGCATACGGATTTTTATAAAACCCAGCGGGTAAATAAGGCAGAGGTCCCGGTCGTATCAATTTGTCCCCGGAGCATTCGCGGGAATGAGCTAAAACGAGTGAAAATAAAGTGAGAACATTGTTATTCTCGTGTGGATTACCGTGTTACCGCCGCTGTGTTGTTCACCCGCCTGCTGTCTACCGGATAACGAACGAACTATGGACTTATCGCTTTCATTCATTTTTAAAATATATCCCTGGCATTTGTCCCAAACCTCGTTCAGTACATTATATTTCCGTTGTTGCGAAATATTTAAGTCATTATATTCATGCGGTTATCCGACGACTCTGGTAATTTACATCTCGCGCGGTTCATTATTCTTGTGGGTGTTTTGTTAACGAGGAAAAAATGTTAAACGTATTCATGGTCCAGTCGACAGCAAATGAAGAAATAAATAATAAACATATTTTTGGTTGGCCTGAATGAATAAACAAATAATAACGTACATTATGCTGCAGAGCTGCGGTGGAAATATGATTTTCCTGTTCACCGCGCGCTTCGTAACTGAAAATGGAAACATCGCTGGTGTCGCGATTAGTTCGTGTTATCTTGCAGCGTCTCTTCCCTGCCTCCCCCGTACTCCCCACTGCCCGCTGCCAACACCACTCTGTTATTTTGAAACACTCTTCTAATTGTTTTATTGTGTTTTTCCCTACTTTTTCGCAATTCAGTGCGCTCTCAAATTATACCTACATTGTTATTTTTCCGCTTTTTCAGGAACTGGCAGAAACATAATTATATTTAGCATTTCATTTTGTTACGGTGTTGCAAGAAAATATCAGTTAAAAGAGTATACAAGTTATCGCTTTGTTTTCTGTCTAAGTAGGCAACTTGTTATAAAATTGAATCAGTTCATTGTTTTATTGTTAGAAATCTGAAACGTGAACGGTTTCTTCAGACTCTGTGCGAAAAAACCTATTTACTTCAAAATATGTCCTTGCAATGTCGTTTTCGGGAAAAGAATTTTAAAATCATTGTGCATGTTATATTTGGTAAAACTGCCTATGATTTGTGAACTATTATTTAAATTAAACATTTTCAAACTAATACCTAGTTTGAAAACGTTTATGTTTGTGTTCCATAGTTTATTCTATTAAAAAATACTTGGCTTCGATGCATTTGACTGGTCAGTAAAATCGGTTACTCGGTTTCGCTTTATTTTATAACTAGCGACCCGCCCCGGCACCGCACGGAAATTATCAGTGTTTCTCTACTATATTATGCATGTATTATACATATAAACCTTCCTCTTGAATCACTCTATCCATTAAAAGAAACCGCATCAAAATCCGTTGCGTAGTTTTCAAGATTTATGCATACATAGGGATGTAGGGACAGAGAAAGCGACTTTGTTTTATACTATGTAGTGATAAGGCCTCCCTGTAGAAGATGAGGAGCATCGAAAGCGCATCAACGTTTTCCTAATCACCACAAATTCCACAATGCTGCAAACACAGGCTGCATATTTCCGTAGCCGTGTTTCTATCGGCAGAAATAGTTTCACGATTATAAGGCTCAGTTTACACAGAACAGGCGAGCCCGTGCCAAATTTTGTATTCGCCGGACGCCACCGGCCGGCTCGTCACAATTAACTGTCGACATGTTTCAATTTCCACTTCCAATTTCAAGTATAATTCACGACAAACTTCTTGAGGTAGTTTGGGACAATTTGCCAATCCAAAACTCACACTTAAAAGCTCGACTTTAAAATTGAATTTTCAATGCGCAAGCTTTGCTATTCTAAGTCAAGTTAATTGCCGGGAACTATAAATCTGGTAAATCTAAATCCGCAGTTAATATTCAGGCTGGATTCCACTTGAGACATTTGGGGCGTGGCCGCTCGAAACTTAGCGAGCAATAAATACATTCAACAGAATTTAGCCTGAACGTCAGTCAGCTCGAGATACGAGAATAAACAACTATTACTGGCATTCCAGAAAAATAAAGCTAACGAACAGACAAAGCAAGTTCTCGCAAAATAAGTGAGGATTTGACATACATAACAATATGTTATAATTATTTAAGAAATACAGAACTATATTTCATTAAGTATAACCAAAGATGTATCAATCACAGATAAAAAAAAAAATATGGGAATATATAGGTACATGTACCGTATTTTGGTTATAATTTTCATCATCTATCCTCAGAACCATAGAAGCCTCTTAACGATAATTGCGTACAAAAATCTTGTTCCAATATTCCCCTGGAACGGGAACACTAGTACACTTTTACAATACGAACAAATAGGTATATAGGTCGGTACGTATTTTGCCCAATTACTGCGCACATACATTACGGACACCACCCGATAGTCACCAATTGAAATACAGGGTGCTTGAAATTGTAAACGCCATTATCGCATCCACCAAAATGCTCGACGAGGGCCGCAATGCATTTTGAACCCAATTCCGTAGCGATTCGAATGTAAAATTAATTGGAGCATGTCGAGTGCACTCCGTCAAGGGTCATCCGCGCCGAACGGGGCGAACTGTGAAAACAAACAAAACTGAAACTCAATTCATTACACACCCTGTGTATACTAACCGCAGCAGAGTGGATCAATCAACAAGCACAAAAATACACCTTTTTTCGTACAGATAAAAAGTTAAAAAAACAGTTTACTTTATTACAAGATTAACTGGCTTAGCTAAGGTAAGTTGGCAGTTCTATAAGCACTAGACTTGCCCTGGCATAACAAGTTTAATAGATTACATACATATATCACGCCTTTGTCCTTAATGGGATAGGCAGAGCGTAAACGACATAAACATAGGTCGTTCCGCCACGTGTGACAAAGTTTTGAGGGTTATCTAAGATAGATTTGTAGATATATTGCTGTAGTGACAGGTTGTCAGCCTATCGCCTAAATTGCAATATACAGAAACCCTCGGATCCCTTAGCTGGTTTTTACAGCATGCCCGGGAGGAAATACAGCTGGCACATTCTATGTTTTTCTCTCGCTTCCAGGCCAGCATAGAAGAAATAGGTTTAATAGATTACTTGTAATATTCACCACGTATACTTGGCAGGCGGTGTAAAATTTTCATTACGTATATTCACAGGAATTTTATCAATACAAATTATCACTAGACGACTTCTTCTTAGCAAATGGATTGTCGAGTCAAATGACCAGATGAACCCTGGTGTCAGAGTTTTCTGCACAGCTAATAGGCCTCTGACATGGTTTGAGTAATGACCACTATCAAAGACAGTGACCGGGACCGACGGCTTAACGTGCCCTCCATCTTTTTCTTTTCGGACAATCAAGTGATTCGGCCTGCAATATCCTAACCAAACTGGTGAAAAAATCACAAAGTGATAAATTCTCAAATATCAACTTTGTGTTTCCCCCTTGGGAATCGAACCCAGGACCTCCGGATTGTAAGCCCATGGCTCTTACCACAAGACCACGGAGGCAGTTAAACCTTAGACGACTAGGACTAGACTAGAGTATCGTAACCTCTGAAAGAGATGAAATGGTTTATCTACCTGACGAGAAGGTAATGTGCTCGATTCTAGATACCACCGGCTAAAGCTAAAATTCAAATCTATCTTTCACTTCAAAAATAATGAAATTGAAAAAGTACTCTATGGTTTTACTTTTGTTTTTTCTTCCATGCTGGACTGGGAGAGATAGAAAAACATAGAATGTTCCAGCTGCCCACCAGGGCATGCTGTAGAAGTCAGCAAAAGGGATTTGAGAGTTACAGTGTATTGTAATTTAGGCGATGGGCTGACAACCTGTCACTACAGCAATACACATCATTACAATCTAAAATTGCCCTCAATTTATGTCAGGCGTGGCGAAACCGCCTTTTTCGAGGCGTTTTACGCTCTGCATACCCCGTAAGGGATAAAGACGTGATTTTATGTATGTATTGTGTTACACTTTGTCCACTACATTTTGACGCGGTTTTGCATGTTTCCCCAGTATTTCTGTCAATTTAATCCGCCATATCATATGACGGCGGATAAAAAATACAGATAACGCATAAAACCACCAACTATAAATCAAAAACCGGAGAGAATAGATCTCCTGACCTCTGTCCTTTCCAATGTTTTTAGTCTGAAAGTGAAAAATAAACTTAAATTTTAGTTTGAGCCGGAAAATCTAGATTCGAGCCCATTATCCATCCATTACACAGCAATCAATAACAATAAACACGTGAATCAGTGTCACTAGATTAGATTAGTGTGACATGGAGGCAATCGAGTGTGATTACTGATTAGTTAACTGCCTCCGTGGTGTAGTGGTCAGAGCCACGGGCTTACAATCCGGAAATCCTGGATTCGATTCCTAGGGGGAACACAAAAGTTGGTAGTTATAAATTTATCACTTTGTGAGGTTTTCCCTAGTTTGGTTAGGACATTGCAGGCTGAATCACCTGATTGTCTGAAAAGAAAAAGGATTCCGTGGTTCGTAGGGCACGTTAAACCGTCGGTCCCGGTCTCTGTCTTTGACAGTGGATGTTACTCAAACAACGTCAGTGGCCTAATAGCTGTGCTTCTAGACAGTTTGAAAACACTGACACCAGGGTTCATTGGGTCGTTTGACTTGAGAATCCACTCACTAAAAAGAAGGCTGATTAGTCATACAAATAAACCTTGAGTGGTTCTGCAAGGGCCATTGATTTGTAAGAATCTGTCAAATTTTTCGGAAATGTCAAAAATTTTCAGAACAGGTTGGGGTTTTTGTGATTATTCCAGGGTTTTTCAGGGACGATTTCAATCGGTGGGAGTTTTCGTAGCCATTAAGCTACGTGATGTAGCACTTGCTACGGCGTAGACAGTCAAGTAACTTTGTAGTAAGAGAAATAAATCATTTATTTATTATTTATTCCCCGTGTGGTGCCGGGCTAGAATAGCATCACCCCATAACTTCCCGTGGGTGTGGTAAAAAGTGACTAAGGTATAAATCCAGGGAATGGGCAGCAGCGTTCCCTGTGAATGGAAAACTTCTACTGCGCTTACCAACCCGCCTGCCAAGCGTGGTGAGTATGACATATACCCCCAATTTTGGGGAGGCCCATATCCAGCAGTGGACAGTTGGCTGATGTTGATTATTTATTTATTTAAGTATCCATACCGGATAGAGAGTGATAAAAAATAATTGATGCTTCTCTTTCCAAGCGTATTAGAAAACAAAGTAAAGGAAACATGCGTTCTTACATCAATACGCACCTCCTGAAATATGTAACGAATTTTGTGTGGCCGTTGAAGCTCTGCTTGACAGATATGGGATAAAAGCTTCACTGTTACGAACCGATAATGTGCATTACATGTACGCGATGGCGAGGCAATAAGCTTTGATTAGTCAAACCAGCAACAGCGCAGTCAAAGCTAATATCACCATTACCACCTAGTAATTTACATCCGGTATAAAGCCGGTATACCGTTTGGTGCTTACAATCATCATATCCTATCCTGTATCTCACGAGGTCAGCTACCTAATCTAGGTGATTGAACGAGGGTACTGGTTTTCACACAGACACACTGACCTCCGCAACCCAGAAGGGAAACCATACCTAATCCTAGATTAGGGCAGAGTTTTCCAGCCGCCAATGCTTAGCACTGGCCTCCGACGGTGTTAAACGATATTAACCGGGACCAAAGGCTTAATGTGCCTTCCGAAGCACGGAAAAAACGCCGAATAAACGTAGATATTAAATACGAGAACCGAAAAATACAACGCTTTGTGCTTACAATACAATACAAAATAAGTACTTTATTTTATCACTAAACGACGAACAAGTGTTATTCATAACATAACTTTCCATGGTCCATTTGGAAGGCGTTAAACAGACTCCGGTCAGGAGTTGGCAGATGTAAAGTACTCAGGAAGAGGTGGGGCTTCACCGAGGACGACAAGAGCGAGTGTGGCGCCATACAATCCATGTCACACTTATAGTTATGCCCCATTTCTCCTGCCACCTGCACGCAGGAGGACCAGTTTAACGCCAACCAAAAGGCTTTTGATGTGGCCACGTTCTAGGCGTCAAGGAATTAAAGCCATTGTGCATTTTGAAAGACAATCATATATATTCATACTGATAAAATAACGACTACCCACTTCAGTGTTTAGTAATTACTTCATTGCTGGCTAAGTCAAAGCCCATCACTAGAAAAAAAATCAAGTTATTAAACTCTTCATTCGAACTAGCGACAGGCGGATCAACCATCGAGGCCACTAGACTACAATAGCAACTTTTGCAATGTTTAAAACCGCATAATAGCACAGCTAATAGGCATCTGACATTAGGCTCGATTCTAGATTTGCCAGCTAAAACTAAAATTGAAAACTCTATTTGTCACTTTCAGACAAAAAGCATTGGAAAAGGATAGGAGATCTATTCTCTCCGGTTTTGATTTAAAGTCAGTGGTTTTATGCGATATCTGTCATTTTTATCCGCCGTCATATGATATGGCGGATAAAATTGACAGAAATACTGGAGAAACGTGCAAAAACGTGTCAAAAATCTAGCGGACAAAGGTTAAAACCATAGAGTATAAATCGCCTATCCTATTTCAATTTTATTATTTTTGAAGTGACAGATAGATTTTAATTTTAGTTTTTGCCGATGGAATCTAGAATTGAATCGCCCTTTTATGTAGCAATTACTAGCAAATATAGCGACCAGTAAGTTTCGCGCGCACGGTGATAAAAATATCTCGCGGCGCGTATGTTAGCCCTACTGGACACTGGCAAAGCACGGAATCTTTTTTTTTTCAGTCTATCAGGTGATACCTGTCACTATAGCAATACAAATTACAATCTAAAAGTGCCCTCAATTTTTGTCAGACGTGGCGGAAGCGCCTTTTACGAGGCGTTGATTTAGCCTACGCACAGTATTTTAAAAAACCTTTGGAGTGGACATCTGTTAATTAAATAAATGAATGTAGTTGGCCATTGTAAACTTAATGCTAGAAGTAACCATATTATAGATTTCGAAAAAAATATATTCAAAGTTGCCCATTTAGTGAGAGTCTGGAAACAAAGAATATATTTGTCACTGTATTCATCGTGAGTCTGACATATTTCTGTTATTAGGAAGATAACCCATAAAACTACGCGTTTGGTATACTACATCGATTCGAAGAAATCTTAAGAAATGGTATTTTCGTTTCTATAATTATTTATTTTTTTTGCTTGCTGGGGCAGATTTTTCTTATCAAATATCATTAAAAGCCCTTAGTTTTATGCATAAATAAAAATGTGCGTCGTATGTCACGGAACTTTTAAGATAATTCATTTAAAAGTTACATGACAAAACGCCTGCTGGAAAAACATAGCAGAACCCCAATTTCTGAGAGATAATGACTTGATTCTACATTTTGTCGCGAATTGCGGGTTTACAGACACTGTAGAACACATAAACGACCTCTGTAGTTAGTTATTGTCTGAATTATTGTTTTGATGGGATGGGATTTACCTCTTAGTGGTCCACCCCGGGCAACGGTAATACAGGCTTTCCTGTGAATAAGTCCGGCTGAACGATTAAAGCAGTGGTAGGCTCCGCAAGGACCACCTAAGCCCGGCGCCAAACAGCTTGCTGTGTTTCGTCGATGCGTGAGATTGCCAGTGCCATAACAGACATCTTCTGGGTGAGCTCGCTCCATCGTCGACTCTGTCACAGTCATCCCTCACCTAATGTCTAGAGTGAAGTGCAAACCCATTTCTAATACATATAAATAAAATTAAAAAAGGAATAGTAATCACAAACGGGGTTTTTCTATGTTCTTTCCATCAGGCGTTTGGTGACGTCCTCTGCCTCCATTAAGCAAAAAGTAAAAACAAAAAACTTTTTTGTAATGATTTCTTCGGATCGGTGTAGTATTTATAGTTGTAAAGTAGCGCGTAATTTTATGTATTATCTTCCAAATAACAGAACTATATCACACCCTCAATGAACAAACAAATTTATATATATTTTGGTTCCGAAAGCCTCGCTAAATGGGCAACTTTGAATATTTATTTATCGTAATCTATTAGAGGTAGATCATGGGTTACTTCTAGCATTATGTTTACAATGGCCAACGACATTCATTTATTAAATCAACAGAAGATGTCCGTTTCTAAGGATTTTTAAAATACTGTGCTGCGCTGTCTTAAACAAACTTGGGAAAATCTCACAAAATAATGAACCAATGAACCACTGCTGAGGTCACTGGATTACAAACGCAAATTTTGCAAATTTTCCGTTAAACAGCATAAAAACAATAAAATTACCGGTATCGGAACCAATTTTACCGTATCTAACCAATTCTCGTAATTACCGCTATGCTACCAGTATTTCGGTACCGGTTCGAATCCCGGACTGAAACAGATAATTACACATTCCATTTGTCCGGGTAATCCGGTCTAATCGGCTCGTGTGATAAGGGTCGTGCGCGGAACCTTAGGTGCTTGCTTACTTACTAATGATTGTATTGTATCGTATCGTTCAAACATTGATATTTAAGGGGCTTCCCTGGGCTAAGTGGCGCCCTCGTTAGACAAAAAAAACATAATGCACTGAAAACACAATCAATCGAAAATCCGGTAGATCAAATTGAGGTTTAAAGCAATGAAGATCATTTTAGATTCTCATAAAGTTGCAACTTATAGTTCGTTGTAGTTACAGATAGAAAATTTGTTAAAAAAAAACGGCCACTTTTAGCACTTTTGCTATCTATAACTGAGAACACTGAATTATTAATTTATAATGATTAAAATAAACTTCAGAAACTATACTTCAATCTGAATAATGATATTTTAACTGATGAGAGCGCTGGCGAGCTCCAGGGATCCCCTTTAAACCCCTTCCCCTTTGGGGAAAGTTTTTTTAATTTTGTTACTTAAGACTCTATTCATCCTGACCTAAAGTCATTTCTTAGCGGTATAAGGACAGGTATGTAACAAGTAATTTAAAAAGTCCAATAATCCCAACTGCGTGGAATACAAAGTAAGCTTTAAAACTTTAAATCTTTATAGATCTTAAACGGTTGTTCAAAACGAAAAATGATGTAACAAAACTCGAACTGATTTTCAAATAAAAATACGGAAATACCTATTGAATGATACACCCCAATCGTCATAGTTCGTCAACTTTATTTTGTCGTCGTCATTTTTTACACAATAATGTCCTCAGTAGCACTTGCATGGTTAAGAAGAATCGATTCACGTAAGAATTATTCAGAATCAGAATCAATCTTTATTTGTAAATAATTGGTATAAAAATAAATTACAGATGTTATATCACTACATAGTATAAAACAAAGTCGCTTTCTCTGTCCCTATGTCCCTATGTATGCATACGTACGCAACGGATTTTAATGCGGTTTCTTTTAATGGATAGAGTGATTTAAGAGGAAGGTTCATATGTATAATACATGCATAATATAGTAGAGAAACACTGATAATTTCCGTGCGAAGCCGGGGAGGGTCGCTAGTATGTTATAAAATTAGGAACTCCACAATTTGACATTATAATGACAACATACAAATACTGTTAAAAATAAACAAATTACAATAGACTATATAAAACAATAAACATGAACTTAATTCTTAAAAAACTATGCTATATACTAAATAACATAAGTATTAGTGAGATCGACTAATAATCGGCCCACGCGTTTGGTCTATAGAGTGCCACAGAAGATCAAACATACACACTTACATAAGATAGGCTGATACGTGTTGACATGTTTGCGATGCGCAGTCCAGTAACTTGCTGTATTCCATGGATAACTAGGAATGCCAGTGCCAATTCCGATAAGTGCTATATACATGTAATCACGCCTTTATCTCTAATGGGGTATGCAGAGCGTAAACGACCTAAACAAAGGTCGTTTCGCACCGTCTGACAAAGTTTTGAGGGTTACTTAAGATAGTCTTGGGTTATTTAAGTATATTGCTGCAGTGACAGGTTGTCAGTCCATCACCTAAATTGCAATACACAGAAACCCTCAGATACATTAGCTGGATTTTTCGAATGAAATGATGAAATGCAGCTTTTTCTCTCTCCCCAGTCCATCAAGATAAAATTTTTATAAGTGGGAACATTTACTCCATCATCGATTTGGTCTTGGTCATGACTGGCCTAAACTATACGTATACGTACTTATTCGCAATCTCTACGTAAATTTACTTTTAATATAACATTTATTTCAGTAGCACATCACTTATTCCGTGATTTAGATAAAATATCTTAAACACAGTCGCCCCTTTATAAATATCCAGCGGCCCAGTAAATATTGTGTGGCCAAAAATAAACTCCGGACGCGGTGGTAGTTTACTATTTCCACATTATCTAAGAGCGCAGGAGACAATAAGTTTGCGGCCGAAGTGCGGAAGCGAGACATACTTTTACAGTGTGAAAAGGCTAGATCAATCGTGACTTTTATGTGTAAAGGAAGCTACGTACTAACATTCAAGAGAAAATTAAAGCTATGGTTAAATGCTACATTTTAATTGTTTACCAGGTGTAAGGGACAGCGTCCCGCAAACTGATAGGGGTTGCTCAGTCAACGACGCTGAACAACTGTCAGCAGTTTTTTTCTTTGAGGAAGTGAAAAAAACGTGGTTTTTTCATACAAATTGTCTGATCGAGGTGAAAATTTTATATGGATAAGCCAATATATATTTTTTTTTCACATCCTGATAAAAAATCCTGCTGATAGTTGTTCCAGTGTCGTTGACTGAGTAACCCTTATCAGTTTGCGGGACGCTGTCCCTTACATCTGGTATGTACCTGTCCCGCATAAAATATTAATAAAAGATGTATTAATTAAGAACTTATAGATTACTTCCATGCTGGACTGGGAACGAGACAAAAATATAGAATGCGCCAGCTGCCTTTCCTCCAGGGCATGCTGTAAAAGTCAGCTAAGTGATCCGAGGGTTTCAGTATATTATAATTTAGGCGATCACTAATCTAACTTAAATAACCCTCAAAACTTTGTCAGACGTGGCGGGACGACCTTTGTTTTGGTCGTTTACGTTCTGCCTACCCCATTAGGGATAAAGGCGTGACTGTATGTATGTAAATTAAGAAACAACCTACCTATATTTTATATTTGTATTCAGAAAACGCACAGTCACGGCATTAACAGGTGAAGTAGTATAAATTCTAAAAACTCTTTGTTCAGTAAATAAATTTATATTTGTTCATTTGATTTAGAAATAATATTAATATTGAATATTCCCAAAGCAGAAATAAATCAAAGCAGAACAAATAACAGAAGAAATTTAATTACAAAGAACATAATAAGAACAACATGTAAGTAAAGCAACATAATGTTAATGATTTCACCGAAATGCATGCGAACGCGAACGTTGCTCGTTCAAAGAAAACAGAAGGTACACATTTATTCTCTAGAACAACGAACGGTGTAAAGAAAATGCAAAATAGTTAACATGTGTACAGGGAACGTAGCGATGTAGGTATAAAAGAGGTAGCAATAATCAGAGCGCGATCACAGAGTATATGTTTTGTGTAATAACTAGAAAAATAAGCAGTAAAATCTGGATTAATTTCATTTTTTATGTAATCGAATGTAAAGATGTATTTTAATTTAAAAAAAAAACATAAAACATGAAATATTAACAATTGAACTTAAATCTAAGCAAAGCAAATATCTAATCTTATTTTTTTTTTTTTTTATTTATTTACCTGAGTGTAAGAAGTGTTATTTAATTTATGTTTTATCTTTTTTGTATTGTCTTTGTATCTTTTAAATTTACTACACGCATTGGTTTTACTGTAAGTGTAGTAAATAAGTTATTATCAATAAATAAATAAATAAAGGTAATAAATAAATGGCCTCCAGGACTAATTTTACTTTTTTTTTATTTTAATTATGAAGAACCAACTAAATACGTTATCTTGATCACCTCTAGTCTAAGGTTAACACGCATCCAGAAGTTCACTGCAGTAAGCTGCACTGCAACCATCCGGCAACTAGTTTTATCGTCATTTAGATGCTCTCAGGACCCGGTTCGAATAGTTTCGAGACGTCTACCTATTACGTATATTATTGAGGCCAATGTACTATTTAGTACATACATACATACATACATATAATCACGCCTTTATCCCTAATGGGGTAGGCAGAGCGTAAACTACCTAAACAAAGGTCGTTTCGCCACGTCTGACAAAGTTTTGAGGGTTATTTAAGATAGATTTGTAAGTATATTGATGTAGTGACAGGTTGTCAGCCCATCGCCTTAGTTACAATATACAGAAACCCTCGGATCCCTTAGCTGGTTTTTACAGCATGCCCGGGAGGTAATGCAGCTGGCACATTCTATGTTTTTCTCTCGCTCCCAGGCCAGCATGGAAGGTTATTTAGTACTGTATATTGATCATCCTAGGTAACCACATAGGCTTACCTCATGACATGAATAATTTGGATTTAAGGTAATCAATAATTCCCACTTACACGCACACTTAGCCTACCTTATGTTATTGTTTGTTTGTTTACTACCCTATTATGTAAATTTAATATGATAAACTCTGTTATTGGCTATATAAGTTTTCAAGATTACTGTTTGTAATAGTGAAATAATTGCTGTTGGGTTCACAATAAAGACAATTAAATTAAATAATCATCACATTACTTCCATGCTGGACTGGGATGAAGAGAAAAACATAGAATGCACCAGCTGCATTTCCTCCCGGGCATGATGTAAAAACCAGCGATCTACAGCAATATAACTATAAATCTATCTGGAATAACCCTCAAAACTTTGTCAGACGTGGCGGAACGACCTTAGTTTACGTCATTTACGCTGTGCCTACCCCATTAGGGATAAAGGCGTGATTATATGTACGTAATAATCATCACATCAGTCAGGACGCTACCCATTTTCACATAGCATGTCAAACGCACTTTTTTGACAATTCTAAAAGAATCTCTTTCGCACCTGTGTTTTTGTATTTGTCTGAAAAATACTGTAAGTATGGATTAATTCACTGGCTAATTCAATCGCTTACGAGACCTATAAAGTATACTTACTTACTAGTGCTGGTATGTAAGCCTCTATTGATTTACCCTTCTCAACAGTAGATGTGAGTTATTTAGATGAGATAACTGCATCCGTGGTCTAGTGGTCAGAGCCATGGGCTTACGATCCGGAAGTCCTGGGTTCGATTCCCAGAAGAACACAAAGTTGATATTTGTCAATTTAACATTTTGTGAGGTTTTCCCCAGTTTGGTTAGGACATTGCAGGCTCAAACACCTTATTGTCCGAAAAGGAGAGTTGGTCCCGGTCGCTGTCTTTGATAGTGTTTGGTACTCGAACCATGTCAGAGGCCTTATAGCTGTGCTACTAAGCAGTTTGAAAACTCTGACACCAGGGTTCTTCAGGTCGCTGTTCGACTCGAGAATCTACTCGCTAAACGAAGAAAGATTTAGATGAGATGACATGATTGTTCTATGCCGTGCTTATAGATCAAAGCTTCCATCAAGCTTGCCACAAATTGTAAGCGGGTCGCTGGTGAAAGCACACGTTCACAGGGCAGAATTTCTGGGCAAAGCTTAACGCATTTCCACCTGTAATTCTAAAACACACGATCACTATCACACTCATAGTCCTCACTACGATTTCCTGTATCGGGGTGCCATGGACATACCTACACAGAAACAACCACAAAGAACGCCCAGACTCAGAAATAGACGGAAACCCTCAGATCCTTTAGCTGGTTTTTACAGCATGCCCGGAAGAAAATGCAGCTGGCACATTCTACGTTTTTCTCTCTCTCCCAGTCAAGCATAGAAGAAGAAGATTTATTCTATTGTGGATTTTATCTCTGTTCATCGTTCAAATATCTGCACTGGCCGGGAATCGATCCCGGAGCCCTCTGCGTAGCAGGCAGATACACTACCAACTAGGCTGTGCAGGCCGTCAAGGAACCTACTCGAAGAGCTCACGTTTTTTATGTTTTTATTTGATTCTAGATGAATGGGTGTATACTTACTTATCAGTTGTTTTAGGCTCGTATTGGTAAACAGCACTTGAGATTGACAGCTAGTTTGAGTTCTGTCAGAAATATCATTTCCGTACATAATGACCTGTCAAATCTGTACTTAATACTGCTCTCAATCTTGAGATCGCTTTATAAATACGGGCCTTAATATTGCTGTCAATCTTGAGATCGCTTTATAAATAGAAGCCTAAATTGTGAACATTTTAAACTTATTCTTTTAAATTCTCAAATTTGGATCATGCAACGGTTAATGAATATAGATAAAACGGCGAGGCGTAAATGTAGTGCTTTATGTTTTCGCTTTCGCAGATTGTCAGTTCGCCGAATCAATTTAATTATTTTTCCTGACATACTGCCTATTAACGGGAAACAATTTTACTGGAAAAATTTAAAACTGACCTGACCTAACTTGGTGACCAACTATTTTAATTTTAGATGACTATTTATAGCGGAAAACCAAAATGAGTGAATGCGCTACAAAAGAGTTTTATAAGCCGTGTGGTGCGGTGTCCGAACAGCATCACTTCGAATCTTCCCAAAGTTGTGGTTTGAGCTAACTAAGACTTACCTTTATCCAGGGACCTGGCAGCAGCGTTCCCTGTGAATGTAACCACGCACACCTCGCTTGCTAAGCACAATGAATATAGCAACTGTCCCAAGGTTGGGACAGTGTCAGCAGTGGAATGTGGTGGCCATCATAGTGTATAAATAGTGAAAATACGCGAACATTCAAACAGTTTCAAGAGATTACGCTCGACTTATCTGCAAATATGTACCCGCAGCCCTCGGAAATGGTGCAATATCGGCTGAAGGTCAATACACGGCCCTATTGGCCCTTCATTCGCCGTGTGTTTGTTATCATAATCCCTTTTGGCACATTTTCGTCATGTGTCTGTTGCCCGCTCTACCTCCGTAGTATAGTGGTCTCAGCCATGGGCTCCCGATCCGGAGGTCCTAGGTTCGATTCCCAAGAGAGGAACTTAAATTTTCCCCAGTTTGATTCGGATAATGCAGGCTGAATCACCTGATTGTCTGTAAAAAAAATGCTTCGGAGTGCACGTTAAGCCGTCGGCCCCGGTCGCTGTCTTTAATAGTGGTCGTTACACAAACCATGTCATAGGAAAACTCTGACACCAGGGTTCATCAAGTCGATCGACTCGAAACCCACACGATGAGAGAGACTTTTTCTTTCCTCCGCTGTTTCTCTCTCGCATTGTTTCGCTTCTCACTCGTCATGTTGTGTTCATTGTGAAGGGATTCCGCAAATCCACACAAGATAATTGAAAAAGAATTAGGTTTTTCGTCCGTACACTTCGATCCCGTTCTAGTTGTTTTGCCGCCGCGAAAAAGGAAACAGTTTTGTTCTTTCTGTGAAACTTATTTAGGAAGGAACGCATCATTTGTAAAGAATCATTTTTTGTGGCTTATGATTTTAAGCAAAGACAAAGTTACATTAAAATATAAGTATATTTTTACAGTTTGATTACGATCATTAAAGTCTAAATACATACATATAATCACGCCTTTATCCTTAATGGGGTAGGCAGAGCGTAAACGACCTAATCAAAGGTTGTTCCGCCACATCTGATAAAGTATTGAGGGTTGTTTAAGATAGATTGGTAGGTATATTGCTGTAGTGACTGGTTGTCAGCCTATCGCCTAAATTACAATATACTGAAACCCTCGGATCCCTTAGCTGGTTTTTACAGCATGCCCGGGAGGAAATGCAGCTGGCACATTTTATGTTTTTCTCTCGCTTCCAGTCCAGCATGGAACAAAAAACTAAATACTGTATAAAATTCAATAAAGGAAATACTTACGAGGCTACGAGCTATATTTTATGATTTCACATTATTGAGAGATTTATCGTCAACGAAGAACGAAACATACAATACATTTTAAATAATGCGGCAGATAGGATTAGAAATTATTTCCAAATGGAATTAAATTGAATATTAATTAATTGTTATTCTTTTAAAGTCCGGAAGTTTCTAAAGTATTCGTCTAAGAAAAAATACATACATCAACTTGTTAAAGCTATATTTTATTTTTACAATCTAAGATTCTCATTACGTTAAAAATTAACTACGTCATGTATGATTAAGGAGCACTTTCAATTTCACAACATTAACAAATTAAATTAAACATGTTTTACTTTTTGTTGTAAATCGGGTTAGTTTATTTTATACTGCTAAGCTAAGGAGGTGTTTCAGTAACGTAAATAGAGCCTATAAAAAACGAATAAAAAAAATAACAATAGTCGAGAAGTATTTATAATGCGAGAAAATATCTGCGATTGGCAGCACCTTTTGAAATCATAAATTAATACGGACTATTGATGTTAGTATTTTTAAGGGCTCCTTTTACGCTACTGAAACACCTCCTAAACTATAAAAAGTAACTAAATTAACACCCTGTACGTATAAAAGCTGTAAACAGTAAAAATACTGATAAAGTAAAAACATAAATGTAAGAAATATTTTTAATAATTGGCACTCACGTTGTATAGAGAATATCGGAAAAGATTCTTGAAGCATGAATGAAGGATCACCTAGCTAGATCCTTTCTATTTCCTCGGAATACTTTTCTTTTACGGTCAATGTTACCTTTACAACAACACAACACGTTTTATAGTGGATGTTTCAGCAAATTAATTAAGGGGTATAGTTAGAGGCGGTTTGATTTATAAAAACTAAAGATATGTTACCAATGGTTTGCCATGTTGAGTATGAGATACGTACAGAAAGTATTAGTCTTAAATCATGTAAATGTAAGATAACACCAAAGACAACATAATTAACAGACAGACTCTTTAAAAAAAAAATAAAAATAAAGGTTCCGAACATTAAATAAATCTCCAGCGAAATGTGACTGTAATATTGTAATTCTAACTACCGGTGACGGAACGAACGAAGTGAGCGACCGAGCCGAAAACCAATGAAAAGTCAGTCAGTCAGAAGAGTACGTCAGAAAGTTACAAAATAATTGTTCGCATCTTTCAGTTTTTTTTATCTTGTGAAAAATTAATAAATTGATGTATCATAATTTTTGGTGAAATGGAAATCAAGCAGGAAGAAAAGTATTTCCATCAGTGCGTTTCGAATTTATTTGTTAGCAATTTTTAGTTTTTTTATCATGTGAAAATGAATGAAATAATGTATCATCATTTTCGGTGAAATAAAAATTAAGCTGGAAGAAAGTTATTTCCGATAGTATGTTAAGTATTATTCATACGCACCTTTTAGTTTTACGGTCGTTCGTTTTTATTTTTTTTATTCGCACAAATGTGGTCAACGAATTAGTTATTCAAACAGAACATTTCATATTTGGAAAAAGCTTAATTCTGAATTTATTTATTTATATAACTTCCATGCTGGCCTGGGAGCGAGAGGTGTCAGCTGCATTTCCTCCCGGGTATGCTGTAAAAACTAGCTAAGGGATCCGAGGGATTCAGTGTATTGCAATTTAGGCGATGGGCTGACAACCTGTCACTACAGCAATATACCTACGAATATATCTTAAATAACCCTCAAAACTTTGTCAGACGTGGCGGAACGACCTTTGTTTTGGTCGTTTACGCTCTGCATACCCCATTAGGGATAAAGGCGTGATTATATGTATGTATGAATTTATGGTCGGAAATTTTATTACTACCCTTTTAAAATTGTTGGTAGATGGGTATTCAAAGTCAGGATAATGAAATGTAAGTAGCTAAACTATACACTACAACGATATCTACTCTACCCTGATATTGTCCCTTACAATTTTCAGTTGCAGTTTTTTTGTTCATATCCTGATACAAGCAATAAACGGCTTAAAGGGAAGTTGTGTCAGCGTTTGTAAACATTGTTTTAAATGAAATAAACATTTTGTATTTAATTGTTTCTGAAAAGTTACCAGGATTCTACAGTCCCTGACCACTCATGATTTAGCAATGTAGGTAATTTCATTATTAGGTAGCTCATATTCATATCATAACCTACCTACCTTACCTATAATGTGCCCACGGATTCGCCACCAGATCGGACATTAGCAGGCCTGGTGCACTCGCGAGTTTAGGTAGGTTCGGCCGAACTGCCGCTTGGAGCGGCTAATGTCAGTGGGCTGCCGCGCGGCTCGCAGTTCGCACGCTAGTCGCGTTGCGTCAATTTCTTTTTCGTGATTTTGCTGCTAAAATCAACAAGCAATATGGCATTTAATAATAAAACCAAAGCTAAAAGTTATAGTAATCCGTATAAAAGGTATTGTTGTGTTTACGGATGTCTAAATAAAAGAAAGACCAAGGAATCCGAACTAACATTCTTTCAAGTTCCGTGCGATATTGAAAGTACTTACCTTTCAATCACGGATTTAGCTATATTAATTCGTATAGGTAATTTGTAATTGGCACCTATTAGGTAGTAAACAATGAAATATCGAACGATTGGATACCTTTTTGTAGTGAACAACTGCGAAAATCTCAAATCACATACAATTAGGTAATATCGTTTTGTTTGAATAAAACTGTAAATAAAATGTCTGGTCGGTCACGTACAAAATTTACCTACCTAAACGTTAACCAGCTATTTTTGATGCAAGTGACAACCTTTGCGATCGCCGGCGGCAACGTCCTTGAACTGCGGCGCGCAAACAACGTTCACAGTTCGCGCGCTGACATAAGGTACAATTTAGCTTGCAGGCAAGCGGCGCTGGGAAGTGTAGGTATCTAATTATACCTAAACTTGCTGTTTCTTAGGGAGTGAGCCTTCTGTACGCTAGTACTATTATATATTCTGTGACATTAGTCAGGCTCAGTACGGGTATTTTATTGGTAACTATACCAACAGCGTCCCACAAACTGATAGGGGTTGCTCAGTCAACGACAAAAAAAGAAAAAATAAGGGGAAGGTGATGGGCTGACAACCTGTCACTAGATAGATAGATAGATAAAGCGTTGTACTCATATTTCTACAAGCGTTTTATTCACTACAGCAATATACCTACGAATCTATCTTAAAATAACCCTCTTAGTTTGACACACGTGGCGGAGCGACCTTTGTATAGGTCGTTTACGCTCTGCCAACCCCATTAGGGATAAAGGCGTGATTATATGTATGTATGTGAAAAAAGAAATTCGCTATGGAAAACCACACAAATTGTCTGATCAAGGTGAACATTTTGAAGCCCTTTTTTGTTTCACTTCCTGAAAAAGTCCTGCTGATAGTTGTTCAGTGTCGTAGACTGAGCAACCCTTTTCAGTTTGCGGGACGCTCTCCCTTACACCTGCTATAATGGTAGAGTAACGTATCTCTAATTTCTCACCTCCATCCAAGCGTGTTTTAATTGCGGTTCGGCACTCGGAAGTCATGACTTAACCTCTTAAGCGGCGCGCCCAGATTATTTTATATTATTAATCACAGGTTCCCTTGCACGTTTGTAAGGAACTACGGGTCAGGGCTCGTTTAAATTTTAAAGGATCCCCTTGTTTGGTTGAGTCCTTTTGTGAAAGTAAGCAAGAATTGTTTCTCTACAATGTGTTTATTAATATAGCATACATTAATGATATCAGAACGAGTGAAACTTTGTATTAATCTTTTACGCTAAACTATTAGAAGGGTAATATCGAAAAAAAAACATGTAACTTTCTTTTTATTTATTACTTTTTATTCGCTCGAAATCTCTTCCATGCTGGACTGGGAAAGAGAAAAAAACATAGAATGTGCCAGCTGCATTTTCCTCCTGGGCTGTCACTACAGTAATATACGTACAAATCTTTCTTAAATAACCCTCAAAATTTTGTCAGACGTGGCGAAACCACCTTTTTTTTTGGTCGTTTACGCTCTGCCTACCCCATTAGGGATAAAAGCGTGATTATATGTATGTTGCGTGATCGAATGCTCGAAAACATTTTTTTGATATGAGATGTCTTCTGAAATTAAACCGATTGGGCGAACACGGAATATTGAAATCGAATATATCGCAATATAAACTTTTCAGAACCTTTGAAGTGTAGGTATCATAATCAAGTACCTACCGATCTTAAAACGAATATGAAAGGAAGAAATGATACTAAAGCAAAGATTAGAATTTTGTATACATTCTATAAAAATAGAGTAATATATACATCGAAATAATCTTAAAAAATGCGGAATAGTGATGTACGTACTTACTACAAGTTCATGAGGCTGTCTGGCTTAAGGTTCCATCGAGTTGACATATAAAAAAAAGAGAGAGTTGACATATTATGGCCAACACTTTGATATTTTTTTTTGATAAATTGATAAATTTTGATAAATTGTGCGCTTGGATAACCTATGTCGATTGTTGACACCATAGAAGAATTTGAGTCAAATTTCTGGAGTTCGAAATATTGAATCTTAACAACTTGGATTGGTTGCCAAATTATATTAAATTTCTTCCATGCTGATCTGGGAGAGAGAGAAAAACATAGAATGTGCCAGCTCCATTTCCTCCCGGGCATGCTGTAAAAACCAGCTAAGGGATCCGAGGGCTTTAGTATATTGTAATTTAGGCGATGGGCTGTCAACCTGTCACTACAGCAATATACCTTACAAATCTATCTTAATTAATCCTCAACACTTTGTCAGACGTGGCGGAAGGACCTAAGACGGTAGTTTTCGCTCTGCCTACCCCATTAGGGATGAAGGGGTGATTATATGTGAATGTATGTATGTAAAAAATATTAAACTAATTTGACGTTCTAATAAGAACAGTAGCATGAGCATCCTCAACCGCAGAAATACTGTAAATCCTCGTTCAAAAATTTGCCGGTTGGTTTGAATAGAGCTGTGACTTGTCCGGATTACGCTCGCGCCATTAGGCCGCGCTTTGTGCGAGACAGAGAAAGCACAAAAACGAGCCCAAATTCTATTCAAATTATACATGACTGCAGATCGTACCAATGCCTCACTTAGGACGCTAGGATTGATTGATGTGACTGCTAATCGATGTAGCATAGGATCTCACATGTTCCGTAAACTTCGCTCACTTCAGCATAAAAACGATATACCAGTAGATAGAATCTCGGACGCTCCACGATATTTTGGACACCCGTCACTGCAGCATAAAAAAATCTGTTGTCTGTAAAGTAGGTTTACTGAAGATAGTTAAACGTGACAACATCATAAAAAAATACTTCTTCTTCTTCTTCTTAGCGAGTGGATTCTCGAGTCAAATGACCCGATAAACCCTGGTGTCAGAGTTTTCAAACCGCCTAGTAGCACAGCTAATTGGCCTCTGACATGGTTATAGTAACGACCACTATCAAAGACAGCGACCGGGACCGACGGCTAATCGTGCCCTCCGAAGCACGGAATCTTTTTTCTTTTCGGACAATCAGGTGATTTAGCCTGCTGCTGTCCTAACCAAACTAGGAAAGCCTCACAAAGTGATAAATTGATAAATATCAACTTTTGTGTTTTCCCCCTGGAAATCGAACCCAGGACCTCCGGATCGTAAGCAAATGGCTCTAACCACTAGATCACGGAGGCAGTTAAAAAAATACTGATGGAGACAGATGTTGAACGCTGCCGAACGCGGAGGCTGATTGTGCCTCTTTGTCGCTCGTTCCGCGCTCTCGCTTGCACTTGTAGCATTAAATGGAACGCCTCAGAGCGAGGTAACGCCGCATGAGTCATGTTATTTCGTGCGTGCAGCCGGCTCCATCGAATTATAAGACGTTGTCACGTCAAAAAATACTGATGGACACAGATGTCGAACGCTGCCGAACGCGAAGGCCGATTTTGCCTCTTTGTCGCTCGTTCCGCGCTCTCGCTTGCACTTGTAGCATTAAATGGAACGCCTCAGAGCGAGGTAACGCCGCATGAGTCATGTTTTTTCGTGCGTGCAGCCGGCTCCATCGAATTATAAGACGTTGTCACGTCAAAAAATACTGATGGAGACAGATGTCGAACGCTGCCGAACGCGGAGGCCGATTGTGCCTCTTTGTCGCTCGTTCCGCGCTCTCGCTTGCACTTGTAGCATTAAATAGAACGCCTCAGAGCGAGGTAACGCCGCATGAGTCATGTTTTTTCAAAAAATATCTTATTTTTGACGTGACAACGTCTTATAATTCGATGGAGCCGGCTGCACGCACGAAAAAAAAAATCTGTTGTCTGTAAAGTCGGTTTACTGACGATAGTTGAACGTGACAACTTCATAAGAAAATACTGATGGAGACAGATGCTGCACGCTGCCGAACTCGGAGGCCGATTGTGCCTCTTTGTCGCTCGTTCCGCTCTCTCGCTTGCACTTGTAGCATTAAATGGAACGCCTTAAAGCGAGGTAACGCCACATGAGTCATGTTTTTTCGTGCGTGCAGCCGGCTCCATCGAATTATAAGACGTTTTCACGTCAAAAATACTTCTTTTTCTTCTTCTTAGCGAGTGGATTGGCGCCATCGACGTAAAGAATGGAATGATCTATTCCTGCTAAAATTGTTGTCCATTTATGTTCCCTCATGATAGAATTAGTCGCATATGGACTTTTTTGCTACTACGAATTGGCTCAATTATAAACTTAAATCGAGAAAGGGGATCGCCAACCCGCCGATAATAAAACCGCGACTGAGTGACCTGAGACTCCATAGGATCGGCGAAGTAAACGGCTTTCCAACACGGTAAAAACTCAAAAAGTCATCAGAAGTATTTGTGTTCCCAAGAAAAATCACACCAATCCAATCAACACCAATTCAATCAATCCAATCCACGAAGATCTAAAAATATCGCCAAATCGTACAGCGACATCTGTAAATACACGTTATAGAGATCTATTTATGTATTTACAGTAAAAACCATGAAAACCTAATCAAAAACTTTAGCATTTATAGTTTACGAAACGTTAAAGCATTTAAAAATTTAATAGGTCCGCCACTGACCACTAGATGACATTATGTAAAATTTAACAAAAAAAATACATATATAATGACGCCTTTATCCCAAATAGCGTAGGGGTAGGTAGAGCGTTAACGACAAACTTTTGAGGGTTATTTAAGATAGATTTGTAGGTTTATTGCTGTAGTGACAGGTTGTCAGCCCATCCTGTTCGAAATGTCACCGAGAAAGACGAAAACAACCGGAGATGCCGAGACCGAGAGGTTAGTGAGCGTTATTTCGAATCTCGAAACTGTGATAGTGGGATTAAAGGAGAAACTTGACGAATGCTTTGACATTATATCATCCCAACAACGCCTACTGAGTGCTACGAATACTGACATTAAAGATATTAGAGGAATATTAATGAATGACTCACCGAAGTATTCAACAGTTTTGAAAATTCCACAAAGATTCCAGCATAGAAACAGCACTTCACTGAATGAATCCGGTCCACAAGGCCTAGGCTTTATTCGTGAACTAGACACCAGTGACAATGAGGAAATTCGGAACACAACGCGTCACACATCACCGCGATCTTCCGCTGAACACCTCGGCATCCGTCCTGCTACAGTGACCCCGCCAGCCCTGCCGACGGGGATGAATGCACAGCTGCTATTGACTCCAACAGCGCCAACACTGGAGGCTCCTGCGCCCCGTGCACCTGCCAAGCGCGCCCGACGGCGCCGCACCCCCGCGAGCCCTGTGCAAGTAACCCCAGCGGCTAAGAAGGTGACGGACTACGTAGTAGGGGACCGGGCAGTCAGCACCGGGCAACATCATCTGCCTGGGAAGCAGTCCACGAACGAGCAATCCACGGGACCATCACTAGGAAACACTGTTGGGCTCCAAGCGGCACTTCCCCGTCCCGTCAGTCTGCATGTTTTTAATTTAAGTCCGAGCACCACTGCGGAGGATGTTGTGAAGCTTGTTCAGCATATGGGCTTTGAGCCCATAAAATGCGAAAAACTAATCGTCACTCGCGGCGAATATTCCTCATTTAGACTAGATGTATCGGCTAGCAACGTGAGGCATGTGAGGGACTCCAGCCGCTGGCCTCAGGGAGTATCTGTCCGAAAGTTCAATGTTGTCCAGCCAAAAAACTCGCCCGCACGTGCGCCGAAATCGAAAACACGGTAAACCTGACCAAACCACCATGTTTCACTTTTAAGATAGTACATCAGAACATGAGGTCTATTTCCAGTAAAACCGCATTACTTCAGTTACTAATAAAGACTGAACAGCCTGATGTATTGGCTTGTAGTGAAACATGGTGCAGACCGGCCGATATGAAAAAAGTGAGGTTATGCAAATACGAGCTTGCTAACTGTTGTGGTCGCCCGCGCACTGGCGCTCACGGTGGCGCTGCACTGTTTATTCGTGAGGGCATAGAATATAAACAACGCAATGACCTACAGAACCTGACCGTATTATATCACTGTGAATTATCAGCAATAGAAATATGTAAATTAAATTTGATTATTATTGTCGGTTATAGGACTAATAAGGGAAATAATGACATATTTTTAAATCAATTAGAATTGTTATTGGACATGTTAAATAACGAAAACAAAAGGTTTATTTTAGTCGGAGATCAAAACGTGGATTACCTGCGTTATGATGACCCTAAATATAACTTGACGCGGAGATTAGAAGATGTTTTGCAAAGCTACGATGCAAAAATATTGTAACGTTTGAGACTCGCGTGTCTGAGGAGCGTGCATCTTCTATAGATTGCGGATTGGTGCGCTGTGGGGAAAATGACGTCACCGTGGTCCCTATTGACACGCCTATAAGCGATCATAATGCCCAGTTGTTTACGTTATTTACGGGGCAGTCACACCGCGAAAGAACGGCTTCTTTCATTGAACGCCGATTATTCAAAGATGAATCAATTTATGCTTTTTATATTGACATAGAAAATTATAATTTTAATTTTATTTATGATATCAGCTTGGACATTAATATTAAATTCGACAGATTATTTACAATATTGACATATTATATTGACATACACTTCCCTCTTAAATTAATTAATATAAAAAATAATAAAACTGTCCCCTGGATGACGGAAGCCCTAGGCGAGTACATGATGAAATTCAATGATTTGACTGAACTCAGGCGGCAATATCCTCAAGAAAAAATACTATTTGAATGCATTAATCACTATTCTCATTTAATTAAATCTGAACCATTAGCATCCCGACGAAAACATATTGAAAAGAGGTTGGCTGATTGTAGAAATCCAGCTAAAGAGATATGGAGTGTGGTCAATGATGAAATTTCTACAAAAAGTTCATGCGAAATACGTATGAGGGATACAAATTCTAAGGATATACCACTGAGTGACGTTCCCGACTACATTAACTTCCATTTATTAAAATATTGGTACGAAATATTCGCAGCGGATTGACTATCAAAGTTCTAAAAACTATCTTTCCGAATATCTACAAGACACAAGTATTCCTGTTTTCTCTCTGCCTATAATTAGTAAATCTGGCTTAGACAAAGTGCTCAAATCTTTGCTGAAATCTCGTGGTACCCTGGATATATATGATATATCTGTAAATATACTTTTATGTATCTGGCCAGTACTTGCGGATATTCTTTTTTTTTTTTTTTTATATATATAGGCGAGCATTTGTCCGCCATCTCACCTGGTGGAAAGTGACGATGCGGACTATGTTGAAGCATACTCACCTATGTAGTGCCTATTCACTCTCGCCTTGAAAAGGCCCAGGTTATATTGTTCCGGAAACAGATCCGCCGGCAGGGAGTTCCACTCCTTAGCCGTTCGCATTAAGAATGTGGAAGCGAACCGCTTCGTGCGAATTTGTGGTATATCCACGACATAAGGGTGGAACCCCTGTCCACGCCTCGTGCTCCGGAGATGGAAAGGGGAGGGGGGTATAAGGTCATGAAGTGCTAACGCGCACTCCCCGAAATGTATCCTGTAAAATACCGACATGCACGCCACTCTGCGACGGTGCTCAAGGTTTTGTAGTTTTGCCTCAACCAGTGCTGAGTCTCCAATGAGCTTTTTAGCACGTTTCTCGATTGAGTCTAAGGCAGCCAGCTGGTATTTAGCTGAACCGTCCCAAAGGTGGCAGCAGTACTCCATACACGATCGGACTTGAGCTGTGTACAACTGCAATAGCTGTCCCGGTGTGAAGTATCGCCTCACCTTCGAGAGGATACCAAGTTTTTTGGCAGCTGTTGTGGCCAGAGACTCAATGTAACGTCCAAAGTTCAAGTCAGACGTAAGGCTCATACCAAGAAGCTCAAGATGGTCAGAAATCGGTACGGATACATCCCGGAAAGTTGGAAGTGTCTTGTGACACTGATAAATGAAATGTTTAAGGGTGGCGTGTATCCAGAAGTTTTAAAATGCACAAGAGTATGTCCAGTTTACAAAGGGAAAGGTGAGAAGCACAAAATTGATAACTATCGGCCTATTACCATCGTCCCCAACATATCAAAAATTATTGAATCGATTTTATCAAAACACCTTATGCAACTTTTAGAGACAAACGGCTTACTGACTGATAAACAGTTTGCTTACCGTAAAGCTATGTCAACTACGACCGCCGCTCATAAAGTGTTGGATTGCATAATTACGGGGATAGATGATAAGTATAAAGTTGCTGGTATATTCTGCGATCTATCAAAAGCATTCGACGTCATTAATTATAAATTATTGTTAGAAAAGTTGACCACATATGGAGTCCGAAATAATGCTCATTAACTACTGAACTCATTTTTAACGGGTCGAAAACAGACCATCCAGTTGACATCACAGGGCAGAAAGATAAAATCAGAGGCAGGTAACGTTAAAATAGGCATTCCACAGGGATCCTCATTAGGAAATACGTTGTTTTTGGCTTTTGTCAATGATCTCCCATCTATTGTTACTGACGGTTTGGTAGTTCTGTTTGCTGATGACACCACTGTAGTTGTGACCGCGAAAACTTTTGAGCAACTAAACATTAAGATCTGTCGAGTATGCGAGCAGCTGCAGAAATGGTTCTTAGCAAATGGACTCATCCTGAATGTGACAAAATCTAATATTGTGTTGTTCTCCAGCCAAAACGTAGCTCCCCCTCAAATGAACTGTCCTATGCCAATAAGCAACGAATGTAAATTCCTAGGTTTTGTGCTTGATAGTCACACAAACTGGAAAGCGCATATCGACACTCTTTGCGATAAGCTGAGTAGCGCAGCATTTGCATTGCGAAGACTGAAACCCCTTATATCTAGTGATGCGCTCCGGCAAACATATTTTGCACATTTTCACTCCATTATGTCGTATGGTTCAATTCTATGGGGTAACTCAACTGACTCATCAAGGGTATTGAGATTGCAGAAACGTGCTCTTCGGACGATGGCCGGAGTAAACTCACGATATTCGTGTAAGGGCATATTCAAGAAATACGCTATAATGACACACTTCTCGCAATACTTATTCGACGTAATCATGTATATTCGTTGTAATTTATCAAATTTTGAGCGAGTAAGTGTTCCGGGAAGGACGATACGTCAGACTGGATGCCTACTTTCAGTCCCACATCGCTTAGTCCTTACCGAGAAAAATCCGCGCATTATCGGACCGACCTTCTATGAAGCACTACCTACCGACCTAAAAGCCAAACTACGAGGGGCGGCTGATATAAAATCTACTTTGTTAAAGAAAGTTTTGAAAATCGAACTGGCCATTGCAAAATCATATTCAATATTTATTCCTTTTTCAAAATTATGACGCTTATTTTTTTTCGCTTGCTTTTGTTTTTTTGGCGCGACTTTGATTTCACCATGTCGAAAGAAAATTGCAAAATGATGAAATTTGAGCATCGAGCAGTGATTAAATTCCTAAGTAAAGAAGGAAATGCGCCTACGCAGATCAGAGAGCGCATGTTAAAGGTGTTTGGTGATTCAAGTCCTTCTGAATTCGTCATAAAGTTTTGGTCGAAGAAATTTAAACATGCCCGTGAGAGCCTGGAAGACGACACACGTAGTGGAAGGCCAATTTCTGCTGTTACCGCAGATAATGTTGAAAAGGTGAAGAACCTGATTCTTGCAGATCGGCGAATCAAGCAGTGGGAGATAGCCAGAGATGTGGGCATTAGCAAGGAACGAGTTCATGAAATTATTCACAAACATTTGGGCATGTCCAAGGTGAGCGCGCGTTGGGTCCCTAGAATGTTGACCTCCTTTGACAAACAAAGGCGAGTAGAATATTGTCAGTCATTTCTAGACCTGGTCAAAGGTAAAGAAGAAGAGACTATCTCTCGAATTGTGACCTGTGATGAAACTTGGATTCGCTAGTGGGATCCGGAAAGCAAACAAGAGTCAATGCAATGGAAATTTAAAGGATAAAAGCCGCCAAGGAAGTTCAAGATTCGGCCGTCGGCTGGAAAACTAATGGCCACCGTATTTTGGGATGTCGAAAGGATTTTGATGATAGATTATTTGCCTAAAAATATAACAATGAATGCTGAATATTATGCAAACTTGCTTGACCAGCTTCGTGAACAAATCAAAGAAAAGCGGTGAGGCAAACTCAGCAAAGGTGTTCTGATTTTACAAGACAATGCTCCTGTACACACAGCCTTAACGGCGAGGTCAGCCCTGAGCAAAAACGGCTTCACAGAAATTAACCATCCACCTTATAGTCCAGATCTGGCTCCCTGTGACTATTTCTTATTCAAAGATTTAAAGAAAAAATTGAGGGGTTGCAGATTTTCGACGGACGAAGAAATGAAAGAGGCTGTGACTGACCATTTTGACGAGCAAAATAAAAATTACTATTATAACGGCATGATGTCACTTATTTGCAAATATCATAAGTGTATTTCTCTTGCAGGAGACTATATAGAAAAATAAAAAATAAACTAGCCATCAAAGTCTTTTCTTTCATAGTTAGGTAGATTACTTATCAGCCACCGCTCGTATCTGACGAAACGTTTCGGTCCCGATTGAAAAACCTTTTGTTGGATAATGTATTTTACTCTGTTAAAGAGTATATTGAATTTAAATTTACAAAATGACATTGTACCTATTTATACCTAGTATTTTTTATTTATTTTGTTTTGAAAATTATTTATGACATTTTGTATTTATACCGATTTTATTAATTTTATTTTGTTTAACTGACGAACACTTTGTGAATGCTTATAATATGACATGTAATTTTGAACTTTTATAATGTAATTTTCACTGTGTGATAAATAAAACTAAACTAAACTAACTAAACTAAACATCGACTAAATTACAATTTACTAAAACCCTCGAATCCCTTAGCTGATTTTTACAGCATGCTCGGGAGGAAATGCAGCTGGCACATTCTGTGTTTTTCTCTCGCTCCCAGGCCAGCATGCAAGAAAAAAATACATTGCTGTTTAAAATCATAACCACCACGCGTACGGATTCGCGGGCACAGCTAGTCTTATATACTTTCATATAATCACGCATTTATCCCTAATCAGGTAGGCAGAGCGTAAACGACCTAAACAAAGGTCGTTCCGCCACGTCTGACATTTTGAGGGTTATTTAAGATAGATTTGTAGGTATATTGCTGTAGTTACAGGTTGTCAGCCCATCGCCTAAATTTAAATATCTAAAACTCAACGTCCCTAACTACGCCCAACTAGACTATTCAAGTGGCCTATTTCTTTCATGCTGCATTGGAAGCGAGAGAAAAACATAGAATGTGCCAGCTGCATTTCCTCCCGGGCACACTGTAAAAACCAGCTAAGGGATCCGAGGGTTTCTGTATATTGCAATTTAGGCGATGGGCTGACAACCTATCACTATACGTACAAATTTATACTAACTCTCAAAACTTTGTCAGACGTGGCGGAACGACCTTTGTTTAGGTCTTTTACGCTCTGCCTACCCGATTAGGAATAAAGGCGTGATCATATGTATGTATTTCTCTGAAAGCTAACGCAGCTAACGACTTAGAACAAATCCCTTTCCTCCTAAACTTACCCAAACAGGAACAACACATTTGCACGTCATGGAGGATTTCACCCGATGGTTTGTGAAACGCACGCAAATAAATCCATAGGGGGGACACAGAAAACGTGTCAACGGAAAAGGCTTTCATTGTTTACTACCTAAAATCACAATTCTCTGAACGTATAGTAACTTGAAATGGAACATCCAATCCTTATCGTGCGAAAAAACAGAAGAATAGGTACGTTTTTTATGTAGTCTGTAGCACAAATATACCGGGTGTAAGGGACAGCGTCCCGCAAACTGATAGAGGTTGCGCAGTAAACGAAACTGAACAACATTCACCAGGAATTTCTTTTAGGAGATGAAAAATATATTGACCTACCATACAAAATTACCTCTTCGATCAGAGAATTAGTATTTTTATTCACTTCCTGAGAAATAATTCTGCTGATAGTTGTTCAGTTTCGTTGACTGACTAAATAAGTTAGCGGGACGCTGTATGTGGTTAACAACTATCTCTAGAAGAGCAGCTGAAAAGGCATTCCATCTCCGGGGTACGAGACGCCGGTGGTTATTCCACCCTTATGTTGTCGACATTCCAAGTTTTCGCACAAAGCGGTACGCTTCTACATTTTTAATGCGAACGGCCAAAGTGTGGAACTCACTGCCTGCGGATCTATTTCCGGAACGTTATAACCTGGGCCTTTTCAAGGCGAGAGTGAACAGGCATTTTATAGGCAATCATGCTCCATCATAGTCTACATCATCACTTACCATCACGTGAGATGGCGGACAAATGATTGCCTATCAAATATTAAAAAAAGAAAAAAAACTGGAGTAAATACTAAAAAGGGCTAACTATTGTGATTCGCTTGTATTCGTAGAGCCTAGTTACGATCTTGGACGTCCACTCCAATCGTAGATCTACGCTCTTAGACGTAATAGCTTCTCTTCCAATACTTGTTTAATATTTGCTATATCAGACGACTCGTCACACCGTCACAAGCCTGTTACTATCAAAAATGCTTTTTACTATAATGGGTTCGATTCTATATACCTACCACCAGCTAAAACTAAAATTAAAATCTATCACTTTCAAAATAATCAAATTGAAAATTGATTTATACTGGTTTTACACTTTGTTCGCTAGATATTGACGCGCATTTGCATGTTTTCCCAGTATTTTTGTCGATTTTATCCGCCATGTCAAATATAATCATGATAACGCATAAAACCACCGACTATAAATCAAAAACCGGAGAGAATAGATCTCCTGTCATTTCCCAATGTTTTTAGTCTGAAAGTGACAGATTGTTTTTAATTTTAGGTTTAACCGGTTGAATCTAGAATTAGGCCAACTGTTAAAACCCAGGATACCCCTAAGGCACAAAAATGACTCTATCGTAATATTCAGTATTTTTTACCAATACTCAGCTTACCGTTTTTTCCCTGACACTGTGCAAACACGGCGAGTCTCTGAGCGAGGTAGACGGTAAGCGCGTTAAAGGTTTTCGCAGTTTGTTTGGTGACATTTATTTGCCCGGACCAGCATGGCCGCCGCCGTGCCGATATGCAAGTGCGGTCGGCCAATTCGGATTTCGGTCGAATGCGAATTCAATCTGCGGATTAACATTCATACCTACATATAATCACGCCTGTAATCCTTACGAGGCAGGCAGAGCATCAACGACCTTATAATACGGCGTTGACAGTCAGTGGTCAGCCAAAATTTGAATACGCTAAAAACGTTGTGTCTCTACCGATCTAGTTTCTACAGTATGCCCGGAAATAGAAGCAGGAACATTCATGTATTTCTATACATTTTTCCCGGGTACTGTGCATACACGGCGAGTCTCTGAGCGAGGGACACGATAACCGCGATACAGGTTTTCGCAGTTTGTTTGGTGACATTTATTTGCTCGGACCAGCAGCATAGCCGCCGTGCCGATGTGAAAGTACGGTCGGCCAATCTGGATTTTGGTCTAATTTCATTCAATTTACATAATATAAACACACGTGCCTACATATAGCCACGCCTGTAATCCTTACGAGGAAGGCATAGCATCAAGACTTTATAATAAGGCGTAGACTGTAGGTGATCAGCCAAATGTTAATACACCGAAACCCTTGTCTCTCTGCCGATTTCTAGTTTCCACAGTATGCCCGGAAATATAAGCAGGAACATTCTATGTATTTCTATATATATTTTTCTCTGATACTGTACAAACACGGTGAGTCTCTGAGCGAGGGACACGGTAAGCGCGTTAAAGGTTTTCGCAGTTTGTTTGGTGACATTTATTTGCCCGGACCAGCATGGCCGACGTGTGCACATGCGGTCGACCAATTCGTATTTCTGACGAATGCGAATTCAAACTGCAGATAAACTTTATCATCTATAAACTATTTTTCAAACAAATAAAAATGCGGATTTGTTTACATAGTTTATCTCTGACTAGGTATATGCAATTCGGTTTATATGTTCCGCTTCCCGGTATTGACATGTTTTGTTATCAGTTTGTTGGGGGATGGACAGGCAATCCGCTCTGTCAGTCAGTCAGTATACGATCCGGTACCAATCAGACTGCCTGTCGCATGCTTGTATGTCAACGAGATCTGTGGAAACTCAATTTTTTTATTATAGGCACACTAAAATTATGAAATCTATGTCTATAAAATACCTATTATGTACGGTGATTTCAGCACACTTAATTTCAGGATTTCAAGTTGTTTCACGGAATGATGTACTTTCTTATTTAAAAATTAATAGTTCAATATTTGATGATGGTGAAGAAAAGTATTTCGAATAAATGTACTAAATATTATACAAAATATAGAGTGGTATTTCAATTAAAAACCTACTGCGCTTGACTTGTAACTTGCCTCAGAGCATATGTTGTAAAGTTGGACACGATTCAGCTTCGATCAGCTAAAATAAACAGTTGCTGAGTGCATGGCTTCACATCCGATCGGAACTTCAAAAGACTGGAAGCAGAGTATTAAAAAGCTTAAAAGATAAATATACCAGTAGGTAATTAAACCAGTGATATCCTCTACTCTATCATATCATACCTAAGAGAACACAATAATCACATTCATTTGTGTAATGCAATCTTAGACATAGGACCTCTTCAGGCTCTTTTGCTTGGCAATCTTGTGTCTTTCGCATCCAATTACGTCTTCTATATGGTCTGACAACGTTAACCCGTCTTTAGATCGAACAACGGCCCTGGATCCATCAATTCTCTAATAAACCCCTAGTCCAACTGTATATCTTGCATAAAGGTCAGCGTACCAAGAACTGATAGGGTTTGCTCAGTCAACGAAACTGAACAACTTACCTGGTGTAAACCAGGAAATTATTTCAGAAGATTAAAATAAAATTGACTTTCTCATAAAAAAATAACACCTTGATCAGACAATTTGTATACAAAAGCTATTATTTTTTCTAAAAACAAATCTTGTTTAGTGTCCTTGACTGAACAACTTCTAACAGTTTTCGGTGTCCCGTTTATCGGTGTAGATAAGATATATTTTCACGTTTCATCCGGGAAAAACATTCTCATGAAGATTACCTACATTTTTAATATATTTTATACACGAATATTGAATTGCGGTTTCGTGTTGAATGAAGTGAAAACATGCCAACCGCATTTAATTTCACTGCAAATTCCATATGAAAATAGTTGTTCTGAAATCGAATGTGGCCTACGATACTATTCGTATAATTGGAAAGCGTGAATCGAGTGATAAACGGAATATCTTTATTAGTTATAAACGTAAGATTTTCTAAACCAAATGTGTTTATGCTCGTTGACTAATGATAGAAAATCAACAGCGGTAAAACATGGTATGCTATGCCCATTTTTATTTTATTTTTTCAGAATTAAACTTTACGGGCAAAAAGTGACGAGAGTCGAGAGAGCATCAGCGAACATGATGATGTTTAAAATCTTGATTGCCAAATACGGGTCATTCTCCTGGGAACGACCTTAAGGCCTTAAGGCGTTCTTGCATTGCTCCGTTTTAGGTTTGTATCCGTTAAAATTATATATAGAAGCTGTCATATATTTTCGTGCCAATCCATATCATTTTTCACGGATAGGAACCGATTACGGAGCAGTGCAAAAACGCTCTCATAACTTTCAAACCGTTTTCTTTTGTAATAACTAGAACTAATTTCAAATTAATTTAGAAACGCCATTATTAAACCACTAGGTATGCTACCTAGAGCTGTGAGCTCTCAATTTGGGTTCGTGGTTTTGATTCCAATCGGAACACTAGGTACAACTGGTAATTTGATTGACTTTTATTTTCTATTTCTAATCATATTTACCTATAACTGTATAACTACCTCCGTCACAGATTATACTTATGAGCGCGGCGGGCGCTCTGAGTGGTCTAGGGGTCTGAGCCATGAACTCCGGATCCGGAGATCCTGGGTTCGATTCTCAGGGCACAAAAAGTTAATATTTATTAAAGTTGTGTTTTTTATATAAGGTACAGGTTAAAACATTGCCCCACAAAACTGTACATACAGTTTGACTGTGAGATCACCATAATAATTAGTTAGTCTAGGGACAACAAATTTACCCGAGGTCATTGATCTTGTATTGATTATCTATCCTAACCAATAAGGGATCAAGGTAACGATTACTATGACTTTTACAGAGAATTAAGAATTTATGCTTTGAACTCAATGGCAGTATTTTACATATATTATAAAGTTTACTGTAATCATTTTTACATTTAGTTCTAATTTTCCTATCCACGAGTAATTTCAAGAACCTAATTTGAATATTTTCTATCTTGTCTATGTACGAGTATGTCTTAAACGTCAGCCCGTAGCAATCAAGACCATAATCCAGTATTGATTCAACCAAAGAATAATACAGCAATCTTAATGTGCTAATAGGCACTTTGTAGCTTAAATTTATCATAACATAACATAAAAATACTTTATTGCACGTAAGAATACAAATCACACAACACAACAGATAACAACAAAAAACAAGTACAACATAGGCGGCCTTATTGCTAAGGTAGCAATTTCTTCCAGGCAACCTTTGGGTCAAAGAAAAATGCGTAGCGGTAAGCGGGATATTGCAAATCTATTATATTATATATTAAATTATCCCTTGTGTGTATCGGTGAGATTTTCCTGGTTAGGTTAGACTATGCAGGTCGAATCATCTGATTATCTAGAACAAAAAAGATGTTTCGGAGGTCACGTTTAGCCGTCGGTATCTGTCGCTGTCTTTGATAATGGCCGTTTCAGAAACCATGTCAGAGGTCTATTAGCGGTTTAAAAACTCTGACACCAAGGTTCATCGGCTCGGTCGACTCGAAACGCACAAGACAAGAAGAAGAATTGTCTATGTCCTTGTTACGTTAGTCCTTTAATGTCCTTTACGGGAATACATACTTACATATGTTAGTTAATTAACATTCTGTGGGTTTACTCAGGGGCCCTTACATGGGCCCTTTTCATGGACCTGATTACAGATTAAAAACAGATTAAGCACTAGCCGACTAGAATGTATTATTGCCAGTTAAAGGGAACTAAACTTCCACATACATAAACGAATTTAATTTATTTAAAAGGTACTACTATATACAGGAAGTGACAATAATTTCTGGCTTAAGTTTAGAGTGTGAACCTATCCATGAAATTGAACATCTTAACCTTAGATTTTGTTTCTTATTACGACGATTTGTTTTTTATTCCTTGGGGAAAGTTGTTCAGTTTCATGGGTAATCTCACGCCCTAAACTTTAGTCAGCATTTTTATTTACTCCCTGTATTCACAATAATTATCGAAAATTCAGAATTTATTCAATTATAGTATAACACGTTAGATTTAATGAGACTAAATGAAGCTGGTGAGTTTGCGAAATATTAATTGATCTGCTGACGTAGATATAATTTAATTATTTAGTAGTTAAGCGAAATTAATAATTCGCTTTGTAATTAAGTATGTAGGTCTAATATTAATCGTAATTATAATTAATATTCTATAGAAATCACAAATTCAACTATTTATATCATGCACATTAGCGTAGTCGGGAAATATAAGTAGATATATGCCTTTTCCATGATAAAATTATTTTCTCGAAAGTAACCTTATAATAATACATACATACATATATATAATCACGCCTTTATCCCTGATGGGGTAGGCAGAGCGTATACGACCTAAACGAAAGGTCATTCCGCCACGTCTGACAAAGTTTTGAGGGTTATTTAAGATAGACTTGTAAGTATATTGCTGTAGTGACAGGTTGTCAGCCCATCGCCTAGATAACAATATACAGAAATCCTTGGATCCCTTAGCTGATTTTTACAGCATGCCCGGGAGGAAATGCAGCTGAAACATTCTAAGTTTTTCTTTCGCTCCCAGTCCAGCATGGAAGTCAATAGTACTTATAATAATCCATTCAGCTAATAAGTCATAGAATTTTGTTCCGGTTTGGCAAGCACAATTCAATTTGTTACACAGGGTGTTAGAACTGAACAACTATCACTGGAAATTCTTTCAGGAAATGAAAAAAAAATTGATTTTCCCGTACAAATTGTCTGGTCTGGTCTTTTATAATGGCAGTAATTTTTATTATTTTCTGAATTAATTTTTAGGTGAAAGTTGTTCAGTTTCGTTGACTGAACAAGTTGTTCAGTTTTCGGTACGCTCGCCCGCCCCTCATTTTATCATCAGAGAACTCTACAAGAGCGATCAGAGTAGTAATACAAATACATAACCTACCTTAACCTAACCACGCGAAGAATAGACAACTTAACATATTTATTTATTCAAATCCTGCGCAACGTATAACCAAATTAAGGGCAACTCTATCTATATACATGATGATTTCAGAATGCAAACTTGGTATTTGTTGGCTCAATTCGATTAAAAGTTTCTCAATAACACGCAGTGTGTACCTACGCAAGTTCATCCGAATGGAAAATGTACACGTGGCAATATGGCACCCCCTCACCTTGTTTGCCCCCTCGATTAAATGACAAACACCTCCAAACCGAAAATTGGCTTAGCTTGTTTGTTTCATGGTAAGTTTCCGCCCTGAGACTTTACTATCATCGATCGATAAATACTTAAATTTTAATGGTGTTCATTATTTTTCACCTTATGTTTGTTATAGCCTGATTGATTGCGCGTCAAATGTAGAGAACCCATGGACAATCCCTTTTTAAAATAGGCTTACCATACGTCCCGGTTTAACAAGGTTTGTCCCGGTTTCAGGCACTGGTCCCGGCATCCCGCCTGGTCAGTTAAGTTTTGTTCTGGTCAGTTAAATTAAAACGTAACTTTGATTGTCCTAAAAATTATAAAAGGTCGAAGCCATTGAGAAAAGATTGATTTTTAAAGAGCACGACTCGCTTTGCTCGCGTAAGTAGAGTATTGAGACTGGCTTTTCGTAAAGATGTCGCGCTTGCTTCGCTCGCTTAATGTATTGATTCAGCTTTAGTTAAATGTCGCGATCGCTACAATATTGATACGTTCACCTTTTGTGCAATGTAGTGATCGCTTTGCTGGCGTAACTTATTGATTTATCTGTCGTGGCGTAGGTATCTGTCATTATGAGTTAAAATTGTTGATGGCCCATTTAAAAAAACGTTATTACACCTATAAATATCGGAATGCTTTAATATCTTTCTCCTTACCGCTTCTGTCCCGGTGTTGAGTGTCATAATTATGGTAATTCTATTTTAAAAGGAGTCAACGACGTAAGTAAAATCTGCTGAAGACTTCATAGGGAACATTTGTGAAGACCTACCTAAAAAAATGCTAGCCTATTTTCTCTACGTATTTGTAGAGTAAGTTTATATCTTATTCAGCTTGAATTGTCCTAACCATATACCCTTCACTACAATAGAGGCAGAGAAGAGACTAATCTTATAAGAGGTCATGTTGTCAAAATATGTCTAAGCGAGGAGCTAATTAAACTGGCTTTGTCAGGCTGGCCTGGCTTGGGCCCGGGGAGATAAAACGTGAATTAGCCAAATCCCTCAGACCTAGCGATAAGTCAGATAGAGCGCTGGTAACAAATAAAGATGTCAAAAAGAATAATCTAAAATAATCTTTTTTTTAATTCTATTTCCTCCTACTACCTACGAAATCGGCTAGAAAAGACATCGTCATCACTTATTTATAAAAAGAACCTATTCAGAGTTAGTGAAAACTATTAATTGAATATTAAAATAATATAAATTACAGTGAATACTCAATAAAGTATTACCATGTGCGCAAGACGATCGTTTCGCGCCTTGCGTTGTCTGGAAGGCGGACTTTTCAAAATAAAACAAGATGCATTGTTTTGCTACACTATTATTTTCGTAGTGCTCCGTGTAACTTATTTCTTGATCTGAGATCAAGCACCAGATTAATTCTACCTACCTAATTAAGAGACCTAGTGAAATATTTATTAAAATGTTACTTAATTTCTTTTGAGAGATAAGTGCCTGATTAGTGTTTGGTAGTGCATAATGCTTTTTAAAAAGATCTAAGTGGAATTTTTAATTTCAATGCTTTAGAAGTTTTAAGGACTTTTAATAATACACAGTCCCTTTTTATCGAAGCAAATAATTGTCCAAAAGAGTTGTGCATTTGCCTTGATTGCCATCATAAAAGTAATAAAATATGACTTTCTTTCAGATTAACGCAATGAATTTTAACCACAATTTAAATTAAACCACTATATTTTTTCTGTTTTATTTTTGTTTTTTTAGAGATTACATCTCTACCGTTAAGTTTGTTTTACAAAGTAAGCTTTGAAAAAACGACAAAGGCTTTATAGGCAATTTTCGGCGCTGCAGTTAACAAATGCCGTAAAAATTTCATAGGTGACTCCTATGAAAAATAAATTTTGGCCGTGTTAATACTCTGGGGGCAACGGCATGGGAACTACATGCTGTGGATTATATAGAGCTGTTAGTGAATGTGTATCATGGTAACTTGAGTGTGACAAATATTAAATTCTAACTTTCCACCCTGCTGTTTCACCCGCACCCGCAGGCAAATGAGTTTTCCCGTAGATAGAGTTGTATTAGTGTGTGAAAATCATATTCTATTTTCCGTTGGGAATGAAAATAGTTTCGCTTGTTTTATTGTGAAGTGAAAGACATTTATTCAAAGGAAAATATTCAGTGGATCAGCTGAATCTGGTTAGATAAAGTTTAACTGCTATCAAAATGAAAAAAGAAATGAGTTCATGATTTCAAACGAACTATTGACTCAATCCATTGTGTGTATGTGTTCTGTGATAATCAGAGTACTACTTAGATATAAATCATCATCTTCATAACCCTTTACGTCTTTTCCAGATGATTATAGCATACATACGTACATACACACATACCGTGGTTCCGTAAAGCGCTCAACCGTGCGAGTTGCGTGCCGGCGCTAAAAGACATGAAAACTTACAATTAAAACAACAGAGCAAACCGACTAAATACCTCCCTGATAACACCGAATGCTACGCCACAACTCATCTACACTGTACTTGGCGCGACAGCTGAATAAGTCGAAGCAGTTCCAGTTTTGCTGGACCTCAAATTGCAGAGTGCTTTTAAAAGAAAAAGATGGCTCCAAAAGCATTGTCATCACCGAAGAATCACAAATAAATTAATTGAACACAAAAAAAAAAAAATTGAACACAAATAGATCTGTCTGACTAGTCCCAGGAAGGCTAGTGGTAAATCATAAATGACCTATTTCTAAAAAAAAAATACTATTTTCTATCGTTCCTAGTTTTTACTATATACATCACGCTTTCCAACATACACAATACACAAACAACGCATATTTACACTTTACACACAATTTCTAATATAACGCATTACCTCGTATTATTATTACAAATGTTCGCTCTCTCACACTAGCATCAATCTACTGGACACAGATTGTAAAGTTTATTCTGAAAAATTTTCTACCTAAGGGTCTAAAGTGCCACCCAAAACCTTTGATTTTTCTGTGTGATCCGAGCATGCTTAGTAGCATGTACTATGTAATGTCTACAAATCATGCAGGTATACTTAAAATTAACCATTCCCTATGTTGAATGATATATGTGATAACATAGACACTGTTTCTGTTTCATCTCCCACATCTTGTAACCCTGAATAATGTGACGATCTCATTCCGCAGCACTCTAAAAATCTATATTGAATGGCGCAAAATATTTGTAGCGTTTCTGCCAACATATCTGGTTTCCAAAAATTTTGCTCCGTAGAATTAAGATTCACTGTGATATTATTATTTTAAGAGAATGCCGGCTAACTCATAAAAGTCTTAACCCTATAATTCCGCCTTTACAAAATTACGATCAGTTTATTTCAACTAATCCTCATAAGCAAAATAATGGGGTCGTTGTGTACGTTGATTCCATGCTTCAAAATGTATCTGTTACTGAGTCTCTCATTTCCGAGGCTAGCAGTCTATTAGTAAAGATCGGACTTGAAACAGCCATCATAGCTGTATATCGCCCTCCAGCTTTCCGAAATGTAGACAATTTCTTGCAATCCTTGAGTACCGTAATTTCGAATCTTTCTCATTTTAAAACTATCGTTTTGACTGGTGATATAAATATAAACATACACCCAGACACTGTTGACGATCACTCTGAAGAATATCTCAATATGCTAGCTTTTCATTGACTTTTACCAGCACACAACATCACTAATACAACACAATAATTCCATACTGGACTGGGAGAGAAAGAAAAACATAGAATGTTCCAGTTGCCCTTCCTCCCGGGCATGCTGTAGAAGTCAACAAAAGGGATTCGAGGGTTACAGTGTATTGTAATTTAGGCGATGGGCTGACAACCTGTCACTACAGCAATACACATTACAATCTAAAATTGCCCTCAATTTATGTCAGACGTGGCGAAAGCGCCTTTTAGGAGGCGTTTTACGCTCTGCCTACCCCGTAAGGGATAAAGGCGTGATTTTATGTATGTATGTATGCAACATCACTCATCACTCGTGATAAAACCTGTTTAGACCATGTCATTATGAAATCGCCTCACCAAGCTAGCACCCTTGGACTCGAAACTAGAGTAACTGACAATAGTGCTATAGTTTTATCTTTAGCAATTAAGATATGAGTCTATCCTAGAAGAACTCTAACTAAAGTAAACGCACTATCACTTCATGAAGACATAATGAACTTAGATTTCTCACCTATTTATGCGAAATCAAACCCAAATTTAGCTGCAACATTCCTCGTTGAGACCCCCCGAAACTGCATAAATAAGAACTCCACTACGAAAACTGTGCCCCGTCGACGGAGAACTTTTAAACCGTGGATCACTGCTGGACTCCTGCGCTGTATAAGGCAAAGGGACAAACTCCATAAGCAATTAAAAAATAACCTAAATAATGATATGCACAACCTACAAGCGCTACAGAAACTTTTGTAATTTACTTATAAAAAAAGTGAAGAGAGAATATGATAGGAATAGGCTAAAGGAATCTGGCAGTAATAAAAATGTGCTATGGGATGTTATTAAGGACATTGCATACTTGAACAAAGAAAAACAAACTCGCGGGATTTACTCTTAAATAAAAATACTCCTCAAAAATCTGTTGATGCGGCTAATCATTTCTTTGCAAATGTTGGTAGATCTTTAGCAGAAAATATTCTAAAATCTAACCCGAACTTACCGGATCATAATCTCAATGCGCCTTAATTTACTCAATCAGTTGTATTTCTTCCAACCGCCGATAAATAAGTAGAACGACTTGTTATATCACTGAAAAACGACTGCGCAGTGGGTTGGGATGGTATTTCAGCTACGTTTGTCAAAAAATATAAAAACTTTTTAATTACACCGCGAACTCACATCTGCAATCTAACTATTAACACTGGCGTATTTCCAACTATGTTTAAAAAAAGTCTTATTCATCCTGTTTTTAAAAGTGGAGATCAATAATTATCGTCCTTTTTTGGGTAATACAGAAGTATTACCCACTTTTTCGAAAATACTTGAACGCATTATTAATTAGCGGTTAATTAATTTCCTAGAAAGTAACAAATAACTAAGCAACAGACAATATGGTTTCCGTCAAAACAAGTCCACTTCCCATGCGGTGCACGAGCTTACAGATTATGTAGTCTGAAGCCTTGATGCTAGTCAAAAATGTGTCACCATTTTTCTCGACCTTGCTAAGGCATTCGACACTGTTTCTTTCCCTATTCTGTTGTCTAAACTTGAATCCTTCGGTGTTCGAAGTGCTCAGCTGAAACTGATGAACTACTTACAACGTGTAATTCTTGATGGTAATACCAGCAATGACCTTGAAATCACTCACGAATTTCATACTGTACACTCATACTGTTCACTCACGAATTTCATACTGTACACTGACTGCGCCATAAAATAATTTATTTGGATAAGGATTAATATAAACACATAAATAGCATGGTTAGAATTTGGTTAGCATTTTCATTAATGTTTAAAATGAAAAAAGTTGTTGTAGTGACATAACTACAATAGTTGGACATATGCCGCGGAGTTTTTTGTAGACATTATGATGTTCTTCAATATTGTTGTACATTATTTTGTTCTATCGCTAATAGTTTCGGCAGCGCATTCGACGAAAGACATTTTAAGACTCATTTTTCTACACCTTCGGTTACATTGTTCAAATTTTACCAAGGATCCCTATTTTTTTTCAAAATGAAATGTAGCCTATGTCAAATTGGAAGAATGTAGCATTCTATTGGTGAAAGAATTTTTTAAATCGGCCCAGTACTTTTTGAACCTATTCATTACAAACATACAAACATACAAAAATAGGTATAGGTACAAATCTTTCCTCTTTATAATATTAGTGTAGACTAGTGTAGATTACGTAAATACAAATACAATACATAAATACGTGGGACACTCAGAAAGATTTGCGACACTAAAAAAAATTGTTCTACAGGTACATATATTTTTATTAAATCTTTTCAAAGTACTCTCCACCAGCCTCTATACAAAGATTCATGCGTCTGAACCAGTTTTCAAAACACTTTTTCCAGTCCGCCGTAGACACCTCGTTTACAGCCTGCTCGAACGCAGCCAGCGCATCTTCCGGCGACGAAAATTGTATCCCCTTGACCTGATTTTTTATTTTTGGAAATAAAAAGAAGTCACACGGTGCTAGATCAGGGCTGTAAGGAGGGTGACCCAGGAGTTTGACTGGTGTGCTGTCCAGGAAGTCCCTCGTTTTGAGCGCGGTGTGTGCAGGCGCATTGTCGTGGTGGAGCAGTAGTCCGCGGAGCCCTGTGTTTTGTCGCTTGTTGCTCACAACAGAAAAAACTTCTGGTAAACATTTGGTAGTATACCATTCGGCGTTAATGCTTCTTTGATCTCCTAAGGGAATTGAGGCCAAGTGGCCAGTCAAATTAAAAAAGCTGGCGATCAAAATCTTCCCCCCGCTTCGAGATCGCTTCACTTTGGTAGGCGTTGGTTCATTTTGAAACACCCAAACTGTCGACTGGCGCTTGGTTTCTGGATCGTATTGATAAATCCAGGACTCATCACCTGTTACGATTTCGTAAACACGCCGAGACGAGCCTGCTTCAAATTTGTTCAGCATATCACGGCACCATTCCACCCGGGCCTGCTTCTGAGCGTCGGTGAGGTAGTGCGGCACCCAGCGCGATACCATCCTCCTCACGCGAAGATGCCCTTGTAGAATCTCGTGAACGCTTCCCGATCCAATCTTTAATATGTGCTGAATCTCCTGATATGTAATTCGCCTATTATCTTGGATTAAATTTTTCACTGAGCACGTTTTCTTCCGTAATAGCCGTCAAAGGGCGACCGCTTCTTTCTTCATCCCCCAAGGTTGGTCGACCGCGCTTAAATTCGTTATACCAACGATACACGGTTGCCTTTTAGGGGCTTTCATCCATAAATGCCATTTGAAGTCTATCGAACGATTCATCCGGTTTCAGGCGACACTTGAAATCGTAAAAAATCATAGCTCTAAAATGTTCCCGGCGCAGATCCATTTTTCAGTAAGACACGATACTTTGAATTGGCTCGCAAAAAATGTGGAGGGAAATTTTGAAAATGGAACACACATATTTTTACTAACAAGTAATCATATTTTCAAAAAAGATTCTAACCGGCCAGTCTGCCATATATAAAAACTATTTATCGCAATACTTTCTGAGTGGCCTGGTATATACCCTAAACACGTAAGGAAAGATAATGCTCTTTAAATCGTCTTTATAAGATGGCGATTATCGTATTCGTATCGTATTCGTATCGTATTCGTATCGTATTCGTATCGTATTCGTATCGTATTCGTATCGTATTCGTATCGTATTCGTATCGTATTCGTATCGTATTCGTATCGTATTCGTATCGTATTCGTATCGTATTCGTATCGTATTCGTATCGTATTCGTATCGTATTCGTATCGTATTCGTATCGTATTCGTATCGTATTCGTATCGTATTCGTATCGTATTCGTATCGTATTCGTATCGTATTCGTATCGTATTCGTATCGTATTCGTATCGTATTCGTATCGTATTCGTATCGTATTCGTATCGTATTCGTATCGTATTCGTATCGTATTCGTATCGTATTCGTATCGTATTCGTATCGTATTCGTATCGTATTCGTATCGTATTCGTATCGTATTCGTATCGTATTCGTATCGTATTCGTATCGTATTCGTATCGTATTCGTATCGTATTCGTATCGTATTCGTATCGTATTCGTATCGTATTCGTATCGTATTCGTATCGTATTCGTATCGTATTCGTATCGTATTCGTATCGTATTCGTATCGTATTCGTATCGTATTCGTATCGTATTCGTATCCGTATCGTATCCGTATCGTATCCGTATCGTATCCGTATCGTATCCGTATCGTGTCCGTATCGTGTCCGTATCGTGTCCGTATCGTGTCCGTATCGTGTCCGTATCGTGTCCGTATCGTGTCCGTATCGTGTCCGTATCGTGTCCGTATCGTGTCCGTATCGCGTCCGTATCGCGTCCGTATCGCGTCCGTATCGCGTCCGAATCGTGTCCGAATCGTGTCCGAATCGTGTCCGTATCGTGTCCGTATCGTGTCCGTATCGTACCCGTATCGTACCCGTATCGTAACCGTATCGTACCCGTATCGTACCCGTATCGTACTCGTATCGTACTCGTATCGTACTCGTATCGTACTCGTATCGTACTCGTATCGTACTCGTATCGTACTCGTATCGTACTCGTATCGTACTCGTATCGTGCTCGTATCGTATTCGTATCGTATTCGTATCGTATTCGTATCGTGTCGTATTCCTTCTACTTTTAAAAATAAATACCCATGCGGCTCTTACTATAATAAAATACTGCTTTTTCGTACCGCAATTCACATACTTCCTGAGTTGCTGCCTCCTGTGGAAGTTTAGGAGCCTACTGTCGGCCGTGGATAACGATCCACGAGTCATCGAGTGGACCAGATTACGGGTTTATTGTCCAAAATCCTGAATTGTGAATTGACAGTTGAAGCTCGGTCTCAAGCGTCACTCCCTGTCCGTTACAAGGGGCATCGGGGGAATTCGCAGTGTGAGCTCAGCATCGCTTCCTGCTTTTCTAGCTTCGGTTCGCGGTTACAGCAAACTTTTTGGCAACATCATTAATAAATCATTCATTAAATCATTAAAGCCAAACGGAATTGTCCGCACAGACGGTAAGAGACCCGAAGGCGTGACGCTCATTCTTTGGCAACAGGGTAGGTGCCTGGTCTGGAATGTGACATGTGTGGACACACTAGCCCCTTCTCATCTGAGATCTACATGTGAGCAGGCGCAGGCCGCGGGGGCCGAAGTATTAAAGGTAAGAAAATACGAAGAGATTTCCGGTGGTTACATGTTCGCTCCAATAGGGTTTGAGACGATGGGCCCTTGGGGCCCTGAAGCCAAAAAGATTATTGCAGATCTTTCGGCGCGTCTCAACGAGACCACTGGCGATCGCAGAGCTGGCGCTTTCCTCGCCCAGCGAATCAGCTTAGCCATTCAAAGAGGAAATGCTGCCAGTATGTTGGGGACCATGTTTCGTGGAGACGCGCTGGATGATCTCCTTGTTTTATGATTTTATGTAATAATGGCTGTGTATGACTTATTATTATTAAATATTATTGATCGATTTAAAAATTTACCAATTAATGCAAATAGGTTTATTTACATTCTATTAAACTGATGTTTATTCTCTGACATTTCAACCACTCTATACATTCCCCCATAGGTTGAAAATCTGGTAGGTAGCCTACATTGGCGGCAGAATTTTTCGAAACATGCGGCCATAAATATGATAACAGGGAGGGTTCCCGCTCCGTCATCTTACACGCTTACCGGTCTACAAGTGCCACAAGTCTTGAAATGAACGTGGTGAATATATAGTTTTTTTTTTATTTTATTTATTGCAAGAAATCTTACAGCCCAATTTGCATAACAATTATAAAAAAAATATTTTATTTGCAAAAATAGGTTTGACATTAATACATCTTATTAAACAAATAACAGCAAAATTAAATTATTAATCATTTGTTGAAATGAAATGATAATATGATAATCGTACAGACATAACATGAAATACAAATATAAGAATATCAATTTAAATAAAAAAATAAAATATAAATGTCAATAAGCGCGAATATGAATGCGTGTGTGTGTGTGTGTGTGTGTGTGTGTGTGTGTGTGTGTGTGTGTGTGTGTGTGTGTGTGTGTGCATCATAGTTATTGAATTGTGGCAACCATGTCACCATCCTGACCTTTTAAGGAACTAATCCCAACATCTTGAGATTTGACATTTATCCTTCTTATGCTGACTGCAACACCATTGGCTCCCGCCCGGTCCGGACGTCCTGAGTTCGATTCCCGGGGACAACTCAATTTTGACATTTGTTAATTTATCACTTTGTGAGATTTTCCCTAGTTTGGTTAGCGGTTAGGATTATACAGGCTGAACTGAATCACCTGTTTGTCTGGAAGAAAAAAGATTCCTCGCCGTGAAAGCACGTTAACCGTCTGTTCCATTTGCTGTCTTTGATAGTGGTCTTTACACAAACCATGTCAGAGGCCAATTAGCTGTGCTACTAGGCGATTTACTAGGCGAACCTTGACACCAAGGTTCATCGGGTCGATCGATTCGACACCCAAGCCACATGAACAAGACTGCAGCACCCCGTTTACGTTCATTGAGATCCGAGTCGTATATCGCTTTATAGCTCTATGCTGCACGCCTCTAGGATATTACATGAGCGTAGTGGATTTTGCATACACTTTCCATTCTTATTCTTACATTCATGATGCTCCAAGTTTAGGGTAGTTTCTTGCTAAAATAACACACGTCTTTTAGCTTTAAAGTCTGAGACATTTGAACCTTTTTTTTTTTATATATGAGCTTTAAGTATACCGTACCTTTCACCTGCCTACTAATATTTTTGTTCTAAATACTGGCTGATTTTGGACGAAAAAAAAAAAAACAGGCCTTTAGCTTATTTAAAAGTAAAATCAGCATTTGCTTTTTTTTCATTAAATGGCGATTGATTTCTTTTCTTTTTTGTAAAAAATTGACAGTCACAAACATTTACTTAAGATAATCTTATGTCATTTCTATTTTAAAAACGAACTAATACTCATATTATACCTGAAACCAAGGATAGTAGGTATCTTACTACCTCCATGCCTGAATCAGACGGATATTTATATTTAAATATCTTCAGACTTCCTTACTGCGTTCAGACATTGTTTGTACAAGTCTTGTACTTATACTAATATACTAAGGCTAAGAAATCCTGGAAACATTAATCGTGGCATCATAGCGCGCTATACAGCAATAAAAATGGCATTAACGGACAAAATGGCGATAGAGCTCGTAATTTAGATAGCGGAATGGATACAAATGTAAATAAATCTCCCTTCAGTAATAAATTACAGCGGCCATGAGAAGAGTTGTGTAACTGGCCCTTCGGCTTTACTGTGATAATGTCGCTGGCCTAAGGCTAGTCAGTGAAAGACTTGAAATATTCTTGAACTTTTTCATTGACATTTCCGTACTAAAATTGTGGCATAGAAACAGACCGCATAGTATACTATTTAACGCCAACCCCTAAGGGCGGTTTTCACTGCTCCGTATTCGGTTCGTATCCGTATCGTACCCGAGAAATTTCCACATAAAACGGATATGGATGGGTGAGCAAACTGTCATACATTTACTAGTAAGGCCAATTCGGATCAGAAAATATCCTTATACGGATTCGGACTGGTGCAAAAGCGCTCTAACCCAGGTGGGTTAGTTAAACCTTTTTTTGGCATTACAGCTACCTTTACACTTTTAAAACTCATTTAGTGAAAAAATGATCTCAACAAGATTTTAATAACCGTAATTAATTAGACTAGTTGAGTGGGACTAAGTTTAAGAAGTTACCGCTCGCTTGAATGACGGCAAAGAATTTCTTGGAAAGTTTTAAAATTCTAAGTGGGTCGGCACAGAGTCGTCTCGTCGTCTTTGGATTGGATTGGACATTTTTAAAATGAAGTGGCTGTCTAAATATACGTAGGTATCAATTAGGTGAAATTACTAAGATACCTATATATCATTTTAAACGACCCGATTATATATATCACTAGCTGTGCCCGCGACTCCGTACGCGTGGTGGTTATGATTTTAAACAGCGATGAATTTTTGTTTTAAATTTTACATAATTGGGATAGAATACAGTCTTACATTACACCTACGCGAGCGTAGTACTTTACAGTAAGTATTCTATGTACCTGTCTACTTAAATATGGAAGGAGTTGTGTTACCTACCGGTTGTTTCTTTGTTTCCATTTCTTTTTGTTTAGGGATCAATTAATTATACACAAATATTGATAAAATTCTTTTGTTGAATTTGTCTTTAAACTATTGAATATTTAAGGCCCATATTGATAAACAGCACTTGAGATTGACAGCTAGTTTGAGTCCGTATCAGAAATGTCATTTCAGTACAAAGTACTGGTCGAAATCAATTTAAGCCATTGCGATCGATACGATAAGAAGAAGAAGTACAAAGTGACCCGACAAATCCATACTTAATATTGCTTTCAATCTTGTAATCGGTTTATAAATATGAGTCTAAGATAATTTACAACTTACGTTTTTTTAATAGACAAAAAGTTAACTTATGTATGATATATAGCTGTGCCCGCGACTTCTTACGCTCTGTTTGTATGGAAAACACTCAGTGTCGAACATACTGAAAATGCTTCTCAGAAACAAATATTTTACTCTGAGCTTAGCTCAGGTAAACGCAAACCTGTAACTGCGGTATAGGGATGTTCTGAAACGCCACCTGACTGCTGTTGGCACTTCAAATGAATCGTGGGAGAAGCTTGCTACTCAGAGGACGGAATGGCGAACTACAATCAAATCGGGTAGAGAATTTTTTTAACGCTTCCGTCTGAAAGATCTTGATGCCAAACGCCATCTTCGAAAAACTCGTCCCAAACCCACCTACAACTACACATACAACTCCGATTGGAATCTTCACTGTGCTTCCTGCACAAGGACTTTCAAAACCAAATTTGGATTTGCTAGTCACGCTCGCGCCCATGCAAGGTCCCAGGCTAGCATAAGCTAAGGGTGTCGCCGTCGATGGATACGTCTAGGAGGACATCGTCATCATCATCAATAAAAAACTCAGTCAAATAAAAAGTCCCTTTAAGATCGGTTAAAAACGATTAGACTTCAATTTCCTGCCTACCCCCTAAGTCAGGTGGCGAGATTATTTGTACCGTAACTTTGAGTTTAAGTAATGCTCAGTCAAACAAAAAAAGTTCCATCAAAATCGGTTACAAACGACCGAAATTAAATTTCCCCCTACCTCCTAAGTCATTAGTCGTGATTATTTGTATCGTAACTTCGATTTTAAATAATGCTCAGTCGAATAAAAAAGTTCCATAAAAATCGGTTAAGAAACAGCCAAATTTCAATTTCCTGCCTACCCCCAAAGTCAGATAGCGTGATTTTAGGTATCCTAAATTCCAACCCGGGTAACACACAGTTGAATAAAAAAAAGTCCCATCGAAATCAGTTCAGTAGTTTTGGCGTGATGTGGTAACATACAGACAGACATTTTTTTTTATAAATGCATTGTATTTTTTTTTTTGTAATAGTATACAATGTACAGACACGACCCTTCTAGAGATTTATTATATGTATAGATTAAATTATTTTCTCTAGATACACATACACACAAATCACGCCTTCATCCCTTACGGGGTAGGCAGAGCGTTAAACGCCTCGTAAAAAGCGCTTTCGCCACGTCTGACAAAAATTGAGGGCAATTTTAGAATGTAATATGTATTGCTATAGTGACAGGTTGTCAGCCCATCGCCTAAATTACAATACATTGTAACCCTCGAGTCCCTTTTGCTGACTTCAACAGCATGCCCGGGAGGAAGGGCAGCTGGAACATTCTATGTTTTTCTATCTCTCCCAGTCCAGCATGGAAGTAAGTTTCTCTAGATATGCTGATGAAAAAACGATAATACGGACATGACATCCATCACGCACCATCTCATTCCACCTTACTACACGTTTGCGACCCTAGTACAGTTTTAGGTACTTACTTAACTACACCTAAGAAGATTTTTTAGGTTTGACAACTCATAAACGCAGATTTCTAGGTCAAAAGAAGTTTCTATAGGTTTCTTTAAAAACAATGATTTCGCGCTCGCTTCGCTTGCGACACGTTTCAATATCTACTATTAATTGCTTGTTTGCAAAAGAAATTTGGGTACCTACCTACTTGTTATATTTTAACAAAAAAAACTATACACTGTTCTGTAACAAGCTTGCAAATATGGTAAATAGGATAAACAAAAAAACTTTGGACGTACGAGTATGCATTGAGTTCTTTGACTAACTGAAGCCTAGCTATACATACATACATAAAATCACGCCTTTATCCCTTACGGGGTAGGCAGAGCTTAAAACGCCTCTTAAAAGGCGCTTTCGCCACGTCTGACATAAATTGAGGGCAATTTTAGATTGTAATGTGTATTGCTATAGTGACAGGTTGTCAGCCCATCGCCTACATTACAATACACTGTAACCCTCGAAAGCCTAGCTATGGCACGTTACCAATCGCCATAATACACTGCCGAACAAAACTAGTCTCACTAAATATAGACATAGAAAAATATAGGATGTTCCAGCTGCCCTTCCTCCCGGGCATGTTGAAGAAGTCAGCGAAAGGGATTCGAGGGTTACAGTGTATTGCAATTTAGACGATGGGCTAACAACCTGTCACTACAGCAATACACATTGCAATTTAAAATTGCCCTCAACTTTTGTCAGACATGGCGAAAGCGCCTTTTACGAGCCATTCTACGCTCTGCCTACCCTGTAAGGGATAAAGGCGTGATTTTATGTATGTATGTATATACACATACCCCTTTACTACGTACTGCTAAATGTACACACATATAATCACGCCTTTATCCCTAATGGGGTAGGCAGAGCGTAAACGACATAAACAGATGTCGTTCCGCCGCGTCTGACAAAGTTTTGAGGGTTATTTAAGATAGATTTGTAGTGTGTGTGATAGGTTGTCAGCCCATCGCCTAAATTACAATAAACTCAAACCCTCGGATCCCTTAGTTGATTTTTACAGCATGCCCGGGAGCAAATGTAGCTGGCACATTCTAGCCAGCATGCTAAATGAAAAATGTGCTTATGTGCTGCTAAATTTGTTTAGGCGTAATGCAATGGCATTGGTTTGGCAGGTATTATGCAGGTTGGTGTCGGTGGTGTGCTAATGATGCAAACATAATGCACTCTTGCACCCGCATACCGACAACATGGGTGGAATAGAGACGGCATTGGTATCGTCGCAAAATTCCCCTTTCGCAAAATGTCCTTCGGTCGCAGTGTCCCTTTCTCATAATATCCCTTCGACTCGAGAATCCACTCGCTAAGAAGAATGTCCCTTTCGCAAAATGAAAAGTATTAATTTTAGCAATATATCCGCCTTGATTTATTGTGTTACAAGGGACTATTTACGAAAGGAACATTTTATCGAAAAGGGACATTCGACGCCAACATAAGGCCTGAGCCGAGATGAAAATAAAACCATTTGATCCCGATGGCAAAGAACTCGAAAAATAGAAAAAACCGACAGAATCAGTAACAAAAAATACTGTTTTTTCATAGCTATAACGGATTCGATCCTTTGTAAGTATTTTTAAAAATACGCAGATAAACTTGTCGACTCTACCTTATTCGCTGTTCCTGCGTGCTGCAGAGATCTGCATGCGAGCCTTTAGATAGGTGTTAACAAGTCGCATGTAAATACAGGCCCAAATGCAGTTTGAGGCCCCAGGGCCTCTAATTACATACCAATGGTAACTTCACTAGACTAGGAAGAAAACTGAAGAACGTGCTTTCTAGAAGCAGCTTAATATAACATATTGTTTAGAGACCTTTACCAGGGTTTCGGACATCGCTGAATCCCAAAAATCTTAGCACTTTTGACATTTTGTGCCCGAAATCCATAATGGCGGCCAAAAGAAAGGAAATTTTAGAAAACATTGTATTGTGGGGTATTTATTATTTATAAATAATTTCCACGATATTTTCTGCACATCCTTCGTCACAGAATGTCCCTTTCGCAAAATGACCCTTTTATATAGATTTAGTTCAAATAGTGAGCCTACCAAGGATGAAACAAAAATAAATGTCATTTTGCATAAGGAAAATTTTGCGAAATGGCCTTTTTGTAAAAAGTAAATGTCTAAACATTTTGAGATGATCGACGCTAAAGTCGTATACTGGTTCAAAACAAAAACCAACGCAAAGCGTTTTTATCGTAAGTACATTAAGTAGAGTAGGCCCGTTCTTCCCTAGTTCCGGCCCTGGATGGACGAACGCAGCGCATCCAATTTTGCGTTTACATTATCTCTGTTGTTGCAGTCCATTTCGACGCCTTCAATTTCCCAAGGCAGCGCAAAATGTGTATTCGAAATATCATCGCAGTTCAAATGTAGATGTTATATTCGTGTTGGTGTAGTGTAGATTTCGTAGGTCTTCTTCTGTCGAGTGGGTATCGAGTCTATCGACCCGATGAACCCTGGTGTCAGAGTATTAAAACCGCCTAGTAGCACAACTATCAGGCCTCTGACATGGTTTGAGTAACGACCACTATCAAAGATAGCGACCGGGACTTAACGTGCCTTCCGAAGCACGAAATCTTTTTCTTATCGGACAATCAGGTGATTCAGCCTGCAATGTCCTAACCAAGAAAAATTCACAAAGTAATAAATTCTCAAATATCAACTTTGTGTTTCCCCCTTGGAATCGAACCCGGGACCTCCGGATCGGGAGTCCATGGCACTAACCACTAGAACACGGAGGTAGTTATTTCGTAGGTAAGTAGATGGGTTGGAGTAATGTAGATAGGATAGTAGATAGTAGTTAAGTACCTACCTGCCCATTATAATTATAACGTTGTTATACATACCGGGTGTAAGTATAGTATTTTATATTTAACTTATGCATACTAATTACATTTTACTTTTTTTTTAGGTTAAGTTGATGTTGCTCATGATGAGCCGTGATATTGAACAGGTGTTATTTTTATTTATTATATCAAATCGTATTTTTGTTATGCTTTAACGCTAGTTAAAATCAGGTGTTTATTTTTATCTTTCATAATTTCGAATTTGAAAACATAACCAATCGCCCATTGGTGTACACATTTTAGTCCAGGATTTATTTTATACTTTTAAAAAGAAAGATGAAAGATGAGAATCAATGATTGTGTTGTAGTGAAACAATAAAACACAAAAATAAAATCCAATAAGGATTATAATTTATTTAGAAAAAGATATAATACACTTTACAATTTACAAGATGTTTTTCAATGTGATAGGACTGTGACGAAATATGAAGTAACTCGTTTCTACATACATACATATAATCACGAATTTATCCCTAATGGGGTAGGCAGAGCATAAACGACGCCCTAAACAAAGTTCGTTGCGCCACGTCTGGCAAAGTTTCGAGGGCTGGCAGCCCATCGCCTGAATTACAATATACTGAAACCCTCGGATCCCTTAGCAGGCTTTTACAGCATGCCGTGGAGGAAATGCAGCTGACACATTCATAGTTTTTCTCTTGCTCCCAGGACAGCATGGAAGAACTACAATACATTGTATAACCGATTTATTGTCCAGTGACATGATGGTTTAATTAGATAATTAATTGACAATATTACAATTATTTTGAGCGCATTTAAACAGTTATCAGATGATCACTGATCATCATATCATTCAGACTTTCCCGAAAAGCAGGATATTTTTAACCAAATAACTTTAAATTATTGCATTTTATTTGGAGTATCCTGACTGGTCCGATATCTGTTACCGTCCAAGGAAGAACTAGATGATCAACAACGTAAACAATTTGTTTTTTCATATTATTAGAAAAACGTAAAAAACAGATTGTAGATTGAAATATGGAGAATTAGGGAATCTGACGGTTTTCCAGAATGTCGACCGCTTGTGACCACTATATTACAATTAACTAGTTACTAATTTAGAACGTAATAAATCTATACTAATACTATTACTAATATTTTTGTATTTCTGTATTTATTTGTAACGAATAAACTCAAAAGCTACTGGACCGAGTTCAAAAATTCTTCCACCATTAGAAAGCTACGTTCACTCTGAGTAACATAGGCGACGGTAAACCGCGGGAAAATATTTGTTTCTCACGGGAAAACTCATTAAGTAAGCCGCAGATGAAACTGCAGCGTAAAAGTCAAGCTAGTCTTTATAATCAGATTTCGTAACAATCCTTCCACATTGGAAAACGCATTGCCCGATGCATAAAAGCATCCTACAAGTACAATTTTCTCATTGGTAATAATAATAACACATTTCTATATTTACAGAGATATTTACATAATATCTTTACACAATTTGCCGTCATTTTGCACATACTAAGACACTCGTAAATTTAAACTGTATAAATTCATGTATATTGCTTCTCCACTCAATTCCATAGATCCCACTAATATTAAACACAAATTCAACTAGATGGAGAATCTTTTTATCAGATCTTTAAAACCTGAAGCCATCGTGCATTCCGATATCTGTCTTAGTAGTAAGAATATAAAATTGATTTTTCATTCTTCCTTTTTTTAGGGGATGTAAAAAGATGATCCACCATCTGGCAACTTCTGGGTCATATGGAACAAAACATTCACAAGATCTACAAATCACAAAATGACTGGAAAACTGGTCCTTTGATCAACATTCGGAAACTTGTTGGTCACAAGGTTAAAACTTCGAGAAACTGAGAATCATTAGTTAAAAATGTGGTTCAATGCAATAAAATATAAATGCCCAGCCATAATATAATATTTTTAATCGATAATCCGAGGAAAAAACAAGACTAGGAAAGCATTTTCACTTAAATCTATTGGTATGTAATTCCAATGAAATATTTTATCGTTTCTTCTACTTTTAGGCGGAAATCACTCGATACACCTAATTTTGTCAAGCATTAGCTTGAGTCTGTTTGCTGAAGGAGGCGTTAAAACACGACTATGCAACATAAATTGGCGACGAATCAATTTGGGACGTAACGTTACGTAACTCGACCAAACATTCGCTTTGAGCGTTAGACTATTCATTGTCTCTTTGGCCCGTTCCGGCGGAATCGCGACAGAGAATACGAACCGTTTTTTCCATAACAGTAGTCTCCCGCTTAATTTGACGTCATAACAGCAATTTGATTACTTCGCGCGCAGTAACGGGTTGTATCACGTTATTCGAATAGTCAAAGTGTCGGACTGTTATGAAAGCATCGGGTCGCCTCACTGCGGCAACACCCAGGGCACGCGGGGTGACCACTAGCTGTGGTTGTTGGTGGCACTGTACACAGAGTTGAGTCGCTGGAACCCGACGGAAGCACTACTGCCGTTCTTCTCGAGGCCCACTAGAAAGTCCTCCAGCATTTTAGCCAACGCTTTCCTTTTGAACCTCAACGATTCGTTGATAATCTCACGAACCACTTGCTTTTTAACGCCCACTTCGCCTTTCAACTGCTTCAAATGCTCGAACAGTTTCGTGAAGTCTGGAACAAAACAATACCAATATATTTAATAATAGTAGATTTTATGCCGAGTGCATAAAGCAAGTCATTATTATCCGAGATCGTTATATGCCCGAGCCCGCAGGGCGAGGGCAGACGAAGAAGTCGAGGATAAAAATGATTTGTGCACGAGTTATAAACTCTGCTTTTCACTTCGATTGCGAGAAAATAAAACAGTAACATAACATACTAATATTTATTTAATTAAAATTCAAAGTACAATTAGTACAATACGAAAGTTTCACAGCTTCTTTCCCGCTACTTAACTTTTTTTTATTTTTGTGCATGATTTTCGGGCAAAGAATAAAATATATACAGCCTACTCTTAAATTATTTTGGAATATTGTTTTTTTTAGTGATGAATATGTCTTGATATTTAGTTACTTTTTCGTATTATCTTATTATAAACCAAAAATTCAAATAGGGAAGGATATATTATAAATTAGCAAGTTTTATCCGTGCACAATTTATTATGTTTGGCTGCATGGTCTAAATGGTCACTGCCTTAGTATAGATACATTTAAAAAGCTACTTTTTGCCCTTGTGCATAAAGTTCAACTTTATGTCGCCTAGATTCTGCATAAAGTAGTACTTTTTCGAGCATGAGAAGTGAAAACAGTTTTTTATGCCTATTAACAATGTTATCTATATTAACTTTGTCAGACGTGGCGAAACGACCTTTGTTTAGGTTGTTTACGCTCTGCCTATCCCATTAGGGATAAAGGCGTGATTGTATGTATGTATATATCAATGTTACTGATACTGAGTACAGTGTTGATATTTATCGAGACGCTGAAGGATGCACAGTGGGACATTGCTAATTACAGGGAACATGCATTAGAACATTATCTAACACGCTATTTCGAATAGATTCTAGAAGTGTGCTAACTCAGCGGCCAGCGCTGTACTTTGAAGCTTATCTTTATGTGCTTATGATCTCCTGTGATTGTTACCTTTCCCAGGTCGCCTGATAGCTTTGTAGACGTCGGCGCGCACGGCGAGGTTGTGTTTCTTGATGTCGGCGAGTTCTTTGCGTGTCAACTGCGTTACGACCGGCGGCGGTGGAGGATCTGGCTTTTTCTCTTCTTTCTGTAATGAAGAAAAAAAAGTATTAGACGATGTGATAGCGGGGCCTAATCCATAAATACGGAAAGTAGAGATTTCCACTTTATCTCGATCGGAAGACGTCCGGAAGTCACCCGTTTTGTCCGTCCGTCAAAGTTACTGTCTAAGTTCAGGTTCAACAAGCAGCCGAGCTGCTACTCGGGGAGGCGAGTTGCAATGGCAACCTTGCCATCTAAGTGGCGAGTATGCTAAGCTTCCTTTGCTATAACCGGTGTGGAATATGTTAGGCCACTTTAGTTAATCATTCTACCTCGACTTTCCGCTTCTTGTGTTTCACGTTGTAGTTCTTCTCTGCGGCGATGGTCTGCAGTATGGCGTTGATCTGCAGCTGTTGTTCTGGGAGTGGGGCGGTGATGGCGACTGCGCCAACTGAGTGTCTATTACGTTAAACGTCCTTTGCTATAATGCTGGGCCACTATTATTTACTTTGACTTTCCGCTTCTTGTGTTTCACGTTGTAGTTCTTCTCTGCGGTGATGGTCTGCAGTATGGCGTTGATCTGTAGCTGTTGTTCTGGGAGTGGGGCGGTGATGGCGACTGCGCCAACTGAGTGTCTATTACGTTAAACGTCCTTTGCTATAATGCTGGGCCACTATTATTTACTTTGACTTTCCGCTTCTTGTGTTTCACGTTGTAGTTCTTCTCTGCGGTGATGGTCTACAGTATGGCGTTGATCTGCAGCTGCTGTTCTGGGAGTGGGGCGGTGATGGCGACTGAGCCAGCTTGGTGTCGAGTATATGTTAAACCACCTTGTTAAAACCGGCGCGGACTATGCTAGGTTTTCATTTATGTTTTTGTGTTTTGATTAGCTTAGATTTCATGTTACTGTTGTTTATAAATTGTGTAGCAAATGTTTTTTTTTTTTTTTTGCAATTTCAATTATTTATGGACTGTAATCGTCTGAAATAAAATAATTATTATGCTGGCCCACTTGTATTTACCTTGACTTTCCGCTTCTTGGGTTTCGCGTTGTAGTTCTTCTCTGCGGTGATGGTCTGCAGTATGGCGTTAATCTGTAGCTCCTGCGAGTCGTGCGCGGGCGCGGGGGGAGGGGGCGGCGCGGCGCTGCTGCTCGGGGAGGGGGGAGGGGACGGCGACCGCGCCATTTTTGTGCCCATTGTCGTGTATGCATCTGAAAAAAAAAATCACATACATATTTAAAATTTAAATAATAACAAGACAGACAGATGTCAGATGGCAGTCGCTCTGTGTAAAAACCAGTACCCTCGTTCAATCCCCTAGATTAGGTAGACGACCCTGTGAGATACGGGATAAGGCTAGGGAGATGATATTCACCATGGGAAAATGTAGTGTTGCAAAATAGTGTCTCTCATCAATCATCTCATCTCCCCGTAGAAAAGTATGTTATTTATATTTAGTAATCAATATATCACCTTTATATGACGAGTTTATCCTACGACTGATTGCAGTAGGCTAAAAATACATTGAGATTTCACTAACCAAAACAATCAAATACGCATTAAATTTTGTACTGTTACTACTATATATGTTATACTTTTATCTGCATCGTTATCAAACCACTGTAAAATAAATAAGTATAAAATGCCTTATCACTTTATACTTTGTGTTTGTTGACATTGATAACAGCGGCGAATCAATGACCTATAAAATTCAAATTTCGTATTCGTAATTATTTATGTTATGTTTTTATTGACATTTGCTTTTTTTTTCTCGGTACAATTCAAGTGGTAGCCGAGCGGCAGACGAGCTTAAGACTGAGGAAATGACGTGAGACGAGGCTAAGTAGCAAGCACAAGCCATGGGGAATCGGAGACAACTATACTTCATTTTATTTAGCATTAGAAAGAAAAAAAAATGGGTTTTTTATTGTACTTGTGTTGCGTTACTTTGCGGCAAGCGAAAAATATGTGAAATAATTGCAAATAATTTAGTAAAAAAAAATATTTGACATTATTGTGACGTTTTATTCAAATACTTTATGATAAAATAATTATTTTAAATAGAACAACAAAATAAGACAAAAAAAATACTAATAAAATATCATCTTGAAAAGTGTGTACTGTAAAATACCTAGAGAAGCAGAGGTTGTAAACATGGAACGGAACGTTGGAGTTCTTCACTATCTTCTCTTGTTCAACTCAATGTAATGATGTTTGGGGTTCCGTGGACCGACTAGGAACATCCATTTATTAATTTCACTCTTGGCCTGTTTTTATATATTTTACATGGATAAACCCACCCTTTGAATTCTGCGCCTATGAGATAAAAAAAAAAAAAATTAGGTCAGCTCATTTCTATGTTAACTAGCCCTGCTTCTTTGTTTACATAATTTCTAATGCTAAATAAAACGGAGTATAGTGAAGGCCTAAGTACCAGCGGGATCTCCTAAAGACGATGTAGCCGACAGATGACGCCACATCTAGAAACACGAGTTCTGAAACGCAGTAACTCAACGCGCTTTTCTCAGCCATCTGCAGATATACAAGTTACAATGGACTTCGATCCCCTGGTCACAACACCCGACCAGGCGGGTAGCTACCCTTTTCCCTAACATTATACCTAACGATGTAATGGATAAAATTTTAAATTGTAAGAACAGCAAGCAATGTAAATATTTACTCAAAAAGCACTTTATAAGTACCTACAAAACCGACGTTACAGAACATAATTTAATATCTCCTTCACGGCTAACTAACACCTACTACACATAAATCCAATGTCGGGTTTACCGTAGATTAAGGTTAACATAAAAAAAACTTGCTTCCATGCTGGCCTGGGAGCGAAAATAAAACGTAGAGAAACCAGCAGTAAAAACCAGCTAAGGGATCCGAGGGTTTGAGTATACTGTTATAATTTAGGCGATGGGCTGACACCCTGTCACTACAGCAATATACCTACAAATCTATCTTATATAACCCTCAAATCTTTGTCAATCGTGGCGGAACGACATTTGTTTAGGTCGTTTACGCTCCGTCTACCCCGTTAGGGTTGTAGGCTTGATTATACGTATATATGTATGTAAAAAGAACTGTATTACTTTGTATCTGGAAAATAAACTAATAAAAAAATACTGACCTCCGTTGAGGAATGGTTTGACGACGGGCGGCAGGTTGGGCGGGGCGAGGGGCGGCGGGGTGGGCGGGGCGGGCGGCGGGGGCGCGGCGGCCGCGGGCGCCGGGCCGCCCGTGTCCACGATGGCAGGCTCCTGGAAACGAGACACGTTACTGTTTAGATCCAAAGCTAGGCTAGGTTAAGGCTGATAGTCTGATCGTTATATTCACGATTGTTTCACTCGCAATACGTTTGAAGAGATTTTGAAAGTCGTTTCAAGGTTTACTGCAGTGGGACATTTAAGCTTAAGTAAAAAAAATAATTTTTTTTACTGAAACTTTCAAATCAAAAGCCGTGACTTCTGCTCTGAAAGATTGTCGCTGAAATTAGATCAGAGAGGGGAAGAGTTTCTCGAACATTTCCCTCCCCCCGCTCTCTGGCCCGCGGGGGTATGTTTCGTGTAATCTTTCGAGCAGGAGTCACGGCTTAAGGAACTCTTTTTCTACAGTCCTAAACTAAGTCGCAAGACAGACTAAAAGTCCCTATTATCCTAAATTACCCAGGGCCTCAAGTGGGTTAAATACTACCCTGGGTACCCGCCTTTGACTAGCTTAGACAGAAATCAAGTAGTTTATCTACTACTAGCGACCCGCCCCGGCTTCGCACGGAAATCATCAGTGTTTCTCTAATATATTATGCATGTATTATACATATAAACCTTCCTCTTGAATCACTCTATCCATTAAAAGAAATCGCATCAAAATCCGTTGTGTAGTTTTAAAGATCTAACCATACATAGGGATATAGGGACAGAGAAAGCGACTTTGTTTTATACTATGTAGTGATAGTGATACTCACTTCAGGAGGTCTGCCGGAAGGTAGTTCAGTAGGCACGGGCGCGATGGGCGACGCGGGCCGTCTAGCCACCGGCGACAGCGGCGCCATCGGTACTGGTAACGGCGCCGGCGGCAGCGGCGACAGTGGCGACAGTGGCGACAGTGGCGACAGCGGAGGAGGGGTCGCTCGTGGGCTCGGCGGTGGTGTTACTGAAATATAAATGATGGTAAATTAGGTTAAGCCGTTGGCCCCCGTTAATATCGTTTAATACCGTAGATATTAGTCGTTAAGCCATATCAGAGGCCAGTGCTAAGCATTGAAGGCTTGAAAACTCTGACCTGATCTAGGATTGGGTCTGGTTTCCCTTCTGGGTTGCGGAGGTCAGATGGCAGTCGCTCTGTGTAAAAACCAGTACCCTCGTTCAATCCCCTAGATTAGGTAGCCGACCGTAGGAGATGATGATGGTAAATTAGGTTAAACAAAATTTCTTTTCACTTCACACACTTTGTGTTGTTATTTCTTGATGGATGCTATGGAGTATGATGCGACTGCCTGATGATGGTGTAACGAAACCGGTCGCTTTAATAAAATATATATTAGTGGAACTAGTGTAAAAGTGTTTTCTTAATAGTATAAAATTTCTTTTGTACAAAGGGTCAAAAATAGGATGCTCAGAAAATCACTCGACCGCAGTCAGTATTTTTTGAAAGAAACTACTGTATATAATATTTATTACTATCTATGGTGGTAGAGTTGGAGGTTATATCGCAAAATTCTCTTCTGTAGCAGTGTCTATGAAGCTCTGACGTCAACATCCATTAAATCCTGTAACAGGTCCGTATTGATAACCGCTCTTGAGACTGACAGGAAGTTTGAGTTCGCTTCAGAAATGTCATGTCAGTACAAAACGACCTGTTAAATCAATACTTCATATTGCTCTCAATCTTAAAATCGATTTATATATACGAGCCTAAGAGAAAGATACGATCAATCGTACTTGAGTGTAAAGCTGCCAACACACAGTGCCGCCGGCCTTGCCGCCGGGGCCGACGGCATGTCGCGAGAGGCAGCGCGCGGCTTAAGGATACTTAGCGCTTGGAGTTAAGGTTGAGAACTTCCAAGATTGGAAGCGAGAGAAAAACATAGAATGTGCCAACTGGACTAGTGACAGGTTGTCAGCCGATCGCCTAAATTGCAATATACAGAAACCCTCGGATCTCTTGCTGCTGGTTTCTACAGCATGCCCGGGAGGAAATGAGTTGCATTTCTTTATATTGCAATTTCTGTATATTGCAATTTAGGCGATCGGCTGACAACCTGCACTACAGCAATATACCTTTAAATCTATCTTAAATAACCCTCAAAACTTTGTCAGACGTGGCGGAACAACCTTTGTTCAGGTCGTTTACGCTCTGCCTACCCCATTAGGGTTAGAGGCGTGATTATATGTATGCATGTATGTTAAGCTTGAATTTCGTGCGGACAGCTCGTCTGTGCGTCTTGTGTGTAGCAGGCCGAGTGAGACATGAGGACTGACCTTTGTTGGGCGGCGGTGCCGGCGAGGAGGGTCTCCTGGCGACCACGTGGTGCGGCAGCGGCCCCGCCTTCCGCTTGAGCGGCACGGGCCGGGCGGAGTCCGCCCCGCGCTTGCCGCCCGCGCCCGGCGCCCGCACGGCGGCCCCCAGCCCGTCTATGTCCGCCTCGTCGACCATCATACGCTGGAATGATATAAGTTATTTGTTATTATTACTAAAAATGAATCTATTTCAGGTCTGTGGCAAAAAAGGAAGGAAAGGGATTTTTGTATTCTTAATTTTGTCCTATAGATCGCGTAACATAATAGTATGTGCGAGTGCTATTGATATTGTACCCTTTCTGTGACGCGTTAGGGTCCAAATTTGAATGAATATTTTTATGTTATGAATATAACGATAACTATACGTGCGGCTCGGACATTTTTTGGTCGGTGTTTTTTTAATGAATCTAGTTAGTATATTAAGAAAAGGGATTTTCGGTCTTAATTTTGTCATATAGATCGCACTAGAAAGACGCGACACCACGCAATTTTCTTTCGTACATTTTGTCAATTTTGTCGCTCTTGTGCGGTCTTACTTCCAATAGGTACTTTCTTTGTATGATTAATTCAATAAAAATATGTGCAAATGTAAATAAATCGGTTTTCCGAGTTTCAGTTTCGGTAAGTTGCAGTTACTTCTTTGTGTTTTTTTTATTTTATAATTTATTGGTGATTTTTTTAATAAATTACCCATTATTTACCTTGTCTATCTTGAAGGGGTTGCCGAACATGTGTTGCCTGACGGGCTGCGACTCGATCTCCCTCAGTTGCGGGGTCATTCTCTTCAGGTACTCCTGGTAGTTGCCCATCTGAGCGACCGGCATAGAGTGCACGCTGTCCTCGTCTACCAGGCGCGTGTGAGCGAGAGAGGGCTGGAGGAAGTTTGCTCGCATACGGACCACCTGAAAACAGGAATGAAATATTACAACATAGTATGGAAGGTTTATTGATAGTGGTGGGGATATTTGTTTGCAATATGACGAATTTGAACTTTTTGAGCGATACAAGTACAAGTGTTTGGTCATTTACGGTATGCCTACCTCATTAGGGATAAATGCGTGATATGCAATTGATGAAACACTTGACATGATGCCCTGTCCCTACACTTGCACACAGGAAGAATGACATTGGCTGATGGAATAGTGCAACGTGGATACATTCTGGGCAGCAACAGAGTAGTATTTGCCATAGACATGCTAATAAGAAGAATGACAATAGTTTTTATTTTTATACGAATAATAAAATATACGAATGAATCATATACCTCTTTAGTATAGAAATATTGTTACCTGGTCAAGCAAATCCCTCCTTTGTATATCAAACGGATTCCTATACGTGTGAGCTTGTGTCTTATGCCTGCCCCGCGACAGGCCGACGACAAAACCCCCAAATTCATTCAACTGGTCGCGCAGTTGGGAGAACTTGTCTTGTAGCGATGGATGCGTCGTGAGGTCCTTCTTGAGAGGTGACCGAGGCATTACGCGGACGCTTTCTGCAACCTGGAAACGATGTGTTTGAACATGAACATAAGATTTAGTTACTAGAACTGCCTCCATGGTCTAGTGGCTAGTGCCATGGACTCCTGATCCGGAGGTCCTGGGTTCGATTCCCAGGGGGAAACACAAAGTTGATATTTGAGAATTTATCACTTTGTGAATTTTTCCCAGTTTGGTTAGGACATTGCAGGCTGAATCACCTGATTGTCCGAAAAAGAAAAAGATTTCGTGCTTCGGAGGGCACGTTAAGCCGTCGGTCCCGGTCGCTGTCTTTGATAGTGGTCGTTACTACATGTCAGAGGCCTGATAGTTGTGCTACTAGGCGGTTTAAAAACTCTGACACCACGGTTCATCGGGTCGATAGACTCGATACCCACTCAACAGAAGAAGAAGAAGTTACTGGCAAACAAGAAGAGAAACTTGAGTATTGAATAACGTAGTAAGAGAAAGCTTGCCCATGTAAAATTGACTCTACTTTTTTCCCTAATATCTAAAATCGTCTTTGTTCGAAATGTTTGCCGAGAACTGTACCAAAAAGCTAGATTTATAGATAATTATGATATGTTTATACTTTAGTTGACAAGCTATCCATACGCTCTTGGCTGGAGTGAGGGCGAAGTTTCTTTTATAGGGAACATTGCTGCCTTTTGTCCGGATGTATCCTTTACTAGAGTTATACGACACCTTGGAAAATCCTATTCTGACTTCACGTCATACGGAATCGATTTACAAATATGTATCTTATATTTTTAAAAGAACTTTCCTAAGCTTTATTTTTATTTTTTCATATAAAAGTTGTACAATGCTATTATAAATATATTCTCTCAAACTTCGTAAAGGTTTAACGGGAGATCAGTTGCTCTGGGCAATACAACTTACTTATACTAAAACATTAAAAACTAACTTAATTATTATGCTAATTTGAATTTAGAAATATATAAATTTAAAATAATAGTAATAACACTCCTAGACCTTACTTGCTACGTTCTCCAAAGTACGATTTGAATCGTTTTTTTTTTACACTTCCATAGTTTTTAATTCGCTAGGCAACTCATTGAAAATAGTTGGAATCACTTGCTCTAATGATCTAATGATGCTTACCTTCTGACTGTTGGCACTGGAGGCCTTGTGTATGACGTCGGCGCAGAGCTTGTCGAACTCGATCTTGGCCTGGTTCTTGAGCCGCTTGAGGTAGTTGAGCACGGAGAAGCTCAGCGAGTTGTCCTGCGTGTCGGGGACCAGGCTCTGCACCAGAGGGGCGGATGCTCCCATCTTGGCCAGGGCTCGGCGAAGAGGCTGCAACAGATAAATTTCAATTTTATTTTCCTGTACCCTAAGGTTGCCTGGAAGAAATTGCTGCTTAGCAATAAGGCCGCCTATTTGTACTACTATTTGTTTCATATTATTTTATTTTCTCTTGTGTCTTTTCTGTGCAATAAAGTATATTCTTATTTTATTTATATTTTTTTATACGGGGTGTAAGGCACAGCGTCTGATAGGGTTTGCTCAGTCAACGATACTGAACGACTCCCACCAAGTTTTTTTTTTTCAGAAAGTGAAAAAAATGGCTTTTTTATACAAAATGTCCAACTCGATCAGACAATTTGTATGCCAATTTAACATCCTGAAAAAAAAAGCGTGGTGGAAGTAGTTCAGTGTCGTTGACTGAGCAACCCCTATCAGTTTGCGGGACGTTGTCCCTTACACCCGGTACATGGGTTCACTAGTCTAGTCTAAGCCAAAGGCATTACTGAGATCATTCATATGAACTTTTCGATAGGGCTGTGTTACAGTGATCCAAGATAAAACGGTAATACCACCTAAATTTAATATATTGGAATATTTGAGACAAGTAGTCTTCGCATCGGAAATACTATTTAATATCAAATAAGAATCATTCTGCATATTATACCCTAAACAAATGCAAAGAAATGGCATTTCCTTTCCACAGCTCTTACCTCTATTATTATCTAGGGCTAGCAACCATAACAGTTGTGGTAGTTGGCACCACAGATTTCTATTTTCATTTCTTAGAATATTCCACTCGAGTGACCACAAGCCGAACATAACTATACACCACATTCTAATGGAGTTGTATGACTTTTATGAATTACGATTTCTGCCTTTTAATCTTTAATCATAAACCGGAGTCAAACAGCTTGCTGTGTTTCGTCGGTACGTGAGATTGCCTGTGCCATAACAGGCATCTTCTGGGTGAGCTCGCTCCATCGTCGACTCTGTTACGGTCATGCCTGACCTAGTGTCTAGAGTCAAGAGCAAACCCATTTCTAATAATTAAAAAACAATCAAAATACTACATGCACTGGAGACTGGACATACACAGAAAATATTCTCTCCTCGACATTTTGAGACTATTTTATCTCGCGCGTTGGATACCAGCACGGTACCAGACTTGACCATGAATAAAGCCTACCCGTATAAGGCGCTGTGAAATGACTCTCTCCCACGAGATAACGCGTTTTTTATGTTGATTTTTAACGTTTTTTTTTGTTGTTCTTCCATGCTGGTCTGGGAGCGAGAGAAAAACATAGAATGTGCCAGCTGCATTTCCTCCCGGGCATGCTGTATATATTGTAATTTAGGCGATGGGCTGACAACCTGTCACTACAGCAATATACCTAGAATTCTATCTTAAATAACCCTCAAAACTTTGTCAGACGTGGCGGGACGACCTTTGTTTAGGTCGTTTACGCTCTGCCTACCCCATTAGGGATAAAGGCGTGATTATATGTATGTATGTATGTATTTTTAACTAATGAGCGATAGCACACTGGCACCTTATTTCATCATCATCATGCGCTTGCCGTTATCCCATTTACTTGGGGTCGGCGCAGTACGTTTTCTTCTTCCATTCATCCCTGTCAGCCGTCAGATCAACACTCACACCTGTTTTAGACATATCAGCTATCACGCAGTCCATCCATCTTTTCTTTGGTCGTCCTCGCCCAACATATCCATCCACATTCAAATTCGTTACCCTTTTGCCTATATGACTTTCATCCCTCCGCATAACATGGCCATACCACGCAAGCCGATTTCCTCTTACTTTGTCGGTAATTGGCGCAACTTTCAGACTTCCTCTTATATACTCATTCCTTATCTTGTCCATTCTTGTTACTCCACACATCCATCTCAACATTCGCATTTCCGCAGCATGAAGTTACATCTGCCTCCGTGGTCTAGGGCCATGGACTCCCGATCCGGAGGTCCTGAGTTCGAGTCCCAGAGGGGAAACACAAAGTTGATATTTGAGAATTTATCGCTTTGTGAATTTTTTCCAGTTTGGTTAGGACATTGCAGGCTGAATCACCTGATTGTCCGAAAAGAAAAAGATTTCGTGCTTCGGAGGGCACGTTAAGCCGTCGGTCCCGGTCGCAGTCTTTGATAGTGGTCGTTACTCAAACCATGTCAGAGGCCTGATAGTTGTGCTACTAGGCGGTTTAAAAACTCTGACATCAGGGTTCATCTGGTCGATAGACTCAATACCCACTCGACAGAAGAAGCATGAAGTTTTCTTTCATCCATCGCTTTCGTAGCCCAACACTCTGATCCAAACATGACGACAGGTCTTATGGCGCTCTTTGGCGTCTTATTTAAACCTAATAAAAAAATACTGCGCATATTTTATAGCAATGTTTACACTGGGGATCTCTCAGTTCATTACTTAAAATTACATTGCGTTGTGAGTCACATAAATGTGAGTCATCCACTCAATTCCCTCGAGTTTATTAAAATTTAATGCGTTGGATGAGCGTTCAAGATCCATTGTACTTGTACAATCCTGTTATTTGATCTGAAATGAGTTAATTAATGTCTGACTGAACTTTGAGGTTATCAAGAAGTTTTTGTACCAAACCCATCAGCAACTACAACACCTTTAAAAGTTTGCTGATTGATGAAGCTACAAAAATGTCCGATTTACTAGCTTTATATATTGGTATCGTGTGTAAATAAAGGCTTTTATAAAGCCTATGACGCTAAGCCTAACCCGTAACAGCACGGGGTAGTTGTACGGAAGCACAAAGAGATTCACGCAGGTTAGGTTGGTAGGTGCTTTAAGGTAGCCGAAAGGTTGCTCACTAGCCGAAAGGTAGACTCACTAGCCTAAAGGTTAGGTCACTAGCCGATAGGTTTGCTCACTAGCTGAAAGGTAGGCTCACTAGCCCAAAGGTTGGCTCACTAGCCGAAAGATTTGCTCACTAGCCGAAAAATAGGCTCACTATCCGAAAGATTGGCTCACTTTCGAAAGGTTTGCTCTCTAACCGAAAGATAGGCTTTGGTGCTTCGTCTGTATAAAGTATGTCACTGGAACATAGTAACTGGGCATCCTATCCAAGTACTGCTGGAATGCGAGCTTCCAATCCTGCGTGGGCTTGCAGCGGTGGATCTTGAACAAGTCGTCGAGCAATGGCAGTAGCACGGGGTAGTTGTATGGAAGCACGAAGAGATTCACACATGTGAGGTTGGTTGATGCTTTAAGGTAGCCGAAAGGTTTGCTCACTAGCCGAAAAGTTTGCTCACTAGCCGAAAGGTTTGCTCACTAGCCGGAAGGTAGGCTCACTAGCCCACAGGTTGGCACACTAGCCGAAAGGTTTGCTCACTAGCCGAAAAATAGGCTCACTATCCGAAAGATTGGCTCACTAGCCGAAAAGATGGCTCACTAGCCGAAACGTTTGCTCACTAGCCAATACGTTGGCTCACTAGCCGAATGGTTGGCTCACTAGCCGAAAGGTTGGCTGGCTAGAAGAAAGGTTTGCTCACTAACCGAAAGGTAAGCTTACTTTAGCGTCCTTCGTCTGTGTAAAGTATGTAAACTCACCGCAACATAGTAACTGGGCATCTTATCCAAATACTGTTGGAAGGCGACCTTCCAATTCTGCGTGGGCTTGCAGCGGTGGATATTGAACAAGACGTCGAGCAATGGCAGTAGCACGGGGTAGTTGTATGGAAGCACGAAGAGATTCACACATGTGAGGTTGGTTGATGCTTTCAGGTAGCCGAAGGTTGCTCACTAGCCGAAGGTTGCTCACTAGCCTAAAAGTTTGCTCACTAGCCGGAAGGTAGGCTCACTAGCCCACAGGTTGGCTCACTAGCCGAAAGGTTTGCTCAATAGCCGAAAAAAAGGCTCACTATCCGAAAGGTTTGCTCACCAGCCGAAAGGTTTGCTTACTAACCGAACAGTTGGCTCACTAGCCGAAAGGTTGGCTCACTAGCCGAAAGGTTGGCTCACTAGCCGAAAGGTTGGCTCACTAGTCGCAAGGTTTGCTCACTAACCGAAAGGTTTAGGCTTACTTTGGTGTCCTTCGTCTGTATAAAGTATGTAAACTCACCGCAACATAGTAACTGGGCATCCTATCCAAATACTGCTGGAAGGCGAGCTTCCAATCCTGCGTGGGTTTGCAGCGGTGGATCTTGAACAAGTCGTCGAGCAATGGCAGTAGCACGGGGTAGTTGTACGGAAGCACGAAGAGATTCACACATGTGAGGTTGGTTGATGCTTTCAGGTAGCCGAAAGGATGGCTCACTTCCGTGTTCTTGCAGTTGCTGTTTGCTACGAACACCTGCAAATTGTTGGAAAATATTTCAATTAAAACATCAGACCTGAAGCAGTGGTCTTGTCTTTTTATTTTATCTCATCTAACCAAAATTAATCTGAAAACATCAAAATCAAACTCAGCGATGAGACCGCTTTTGCGGAGTAAAAACCAGTAAAAACATTGAATCTTCAAGCAGAGGTCTGTAAGGCTAATTTTGACAGTCTAGCGCGGCCATTTTAGCTGGTGTTCGCTGTTTTCTTTGGAGACTCACGAACAACATTAAATATTAGGCAACCGGCTGTGAATTTGGAATAAAATATCGTAGAACTAGTACTTCCATGCTGGACTGAGAGCGAAAGAAAAACATAGAATGTTCTAGCTGCCCTTCCTCTCAGGCATGCTGTAGAAGTCAGCAATATGGATTTGAGGGTCGCAGTGTATTGTAATTTACACATTACCATCCAAAATTGCCCTTAATATTCGTCAGACGTGGCGTAAAAGCTTTCACTAAGCTTTTTACGCTCTGCCTACCCCGTAAGGGAAAAAAGGCGTGAATTTATGTATGTATGTAACTAGTAGATATTTTCGTGGCAGTTTCTTACCTGCCAGCATGTAGTAGGCTGTTTCCTCGCCAATATGAACTGCGTGAGTGGACTAGGCTCCAACTCGTATTTGTCAAAGGGCAAGTTGTCAATCACCATCGGCTCTTGGCTTGAACATGTGAACTTCACCACCGGATGCGCAGACCGAGGTGGCTGGAATGATTACAATATTTGTTAATTTTCTATTAAAACAAAATAAAAAAAGGTCAATATTTCTATAGAATTCAGACGTCAACACAAACGGTATCTTCACAAAATGGCGTCACAATTATGCCACCTTGTGAAACTTATGGCTAAGCAATAAATTATTTGAATTTGAATTTGGATTTCGCAAAATGTCATTCGGTCTCAAAATGTATTTTTCTCATTATGTCCTTTACAAAAAATGGCCTTTTCACGAAACATCGCCCGATTTTTTTTAAATTTGTCAGTAGGCATTTTTGACGATTTTGTAGATTCGTCATTTTGCGATGGGGACATTTTGAGAATAGGACATTTTGCGGGAGGAACTTGCCTAATTGCCTATTTTGTGGGAAGAGCGAGGCTGAATTCTAAATCACCTAGGAAATAAAAGGTAAACTTTCTCGAAATGTATATGTTGTGAGTGTGACGCCTGCGCAAAAAAATATACCTACAAATAGCTCTGCTCACAGCTGTGCGTACCTGACGTAATTTTATGACGCGTTCTCTACAACAGTGAACTCTAAGCTTTCACGGTTGTTATCAACAGATTTACTAGATAACAAAAACGCATAGCGATAGCCATTTCTACGCATATTTGAGTGTAAAATTCTTCAAGAGATTATTTTACATTACTTCACTATGAATAAATAGGTTTTATAATATTGAATTACCGTTAAAAATCTAGCCAAATTTTTATGTGGCATAGCGCATACTCAAATCATATTAGCTTATTTGAAATTGTTTGTATTTTAAAATCTCGAAGATATGTGAACTATATCTTTCTGATACTTCCATGCTGGACTGGGAGCGGGAGAAAAGCATAGAATGTGCCAGCTGCATTTCCTCCCGGGCATGCTGGAAACACCAGCTAAGGGATCCGGGGGTTTCAGTATATTGCAATTTAGGCGATAGGCTGACAACCTGTCACTATAGCAATATACCTACAAATCTATCTTAAATAACCCTCAAAACTGTGTCAGACTTGGCAGAACGATCTTTGTTTCAGTCCTTTACGCACTGCCTACCTCATAAGGGATAAAGGCGTGATTATATGTATCTTTCTGAGACACATGTGTTGACTCGGAGTCACAATCTTCTCATTGACAGTAAAACCCTATCCGTGTGCAGGACAACTTAACAATGCAGGTGCGTTAGGATCGGGCCGGAACGACTCCGGTATCGGCCAGAAGCCGACAGCGAAGCCTTTCTGGGCGAATGGAATATCCTTGGTTCAGTGGAATATCCTTGGTTCAGTAGAATATCTGGGTACTGGACTGTTAGATCTACAATGAGTTTGACTTACCAATGCAGGTGCGTTAGGATCGGGCCGGAACGACTCCGGTATCGGCCAGAAGCCGACAGCGAAGCCTTTCTGGGCGACGGTCCTCGGCACGTAGATGAGACGATAGACGGCGCTAGGGCCTTGGTTCAATGGAATATTCTTGCCTTGATTCAATGGACTATGCTTGATTCAGTGGAATACCCTTGGTTCAGTGGAATATCTAGGTACTGGACTCTTAGATCTATCAATGAGTTGACTTACCAATGCAGGTGCGTTAGGATCGGGCCGGAACGACTCCGGTATCGGCCAGAAGCCGACAGCGAAGCCTTTCTGGGCGACGGTCCTCGGCACGTAGATGAGACGACGGCAGGAATGCCAGGCTTGCGGCGCGCTGGGACCTTGATTCGGAGGGATGCCTGGGTATTGGCCGCTGCCGTTCCAACGCTGTTGAAGAAAAAATATTGGTTACTAGCGACCCACTCTGGCTTCGCACGGAAATTATCAGTGTTTCTCTACTATATTATGTATGTTTTATACATTTCTTCCTTGCTGGACTGGGAGCGAGAGAAAAACATAGAATGTGCCAGCTGCATTTCCTCCCGGGCATGCTGTAAAAACCAGCTAAGGGATCTGAGGGTTTCAGTATATTGCAATTTAGGCGATGGGCTGACAACCTGTGACTACAGCAATATACGTACAAATCCATCTTGAATAACCCTCAAAACTTGTCAGACGTGGCGGAACGAACTTTGTTTAGGTCGTTTACGCTCTGCCTACCCCATTAGGGATAAAGGCGTGATTGTACCTCTTGAATTACTCTATCCATTAAAAGAAACCGCATCAAAATCCGTTGCGTAGTTTTAAAGATTTATGCAAACATAGGGATATAGGGACAGATAAAGCGACTTTGTTTTATACATGTAGTGATTAAAGTTAAAGAAGTATGATGATAGCTCAACAGGACATACGGGGTGTAAGAGACAGCGTCCCACAAATTGATAGAAGGGCTCAGTCAATGACACAGAACAACTTCCGCCAGGAAATTCTTTCAGGAAATGAAAAAAATGGCTTTTCCATAGAAATTGGCTGATCCTGGTGGACATTTTGTATGGAAAAGCCAATTTTTATTTACACATCCTCAAAAATAATCTTGGTGGTAGTTGTTCAGTATCGTTGACTGAGCAACCCCTATCAGTTTGCGGGACGCTGTCCCTTACACCCGTTATTCTTCTGTCGATTCTATGGTAGATTGTAGTTGATAACTAAACATTCATGTAAACAACTGATAAGAGTACACTACACTGAACAGCACTGCAAGTTATTATTATTACGCCTATATGAGTTTTCCCATGGGTATGAGGAATTTTCACGCGGTAAAAAGTAGCCTATGTCATACATACATACACATACATACATATAATCACGCCTTTATCCCTAATGGGGTAGGCAGAGCGTAAACGACCAAAACAAAGGTCGTTCCGCCACGTCTGACAAAGTTTTGAGGGTTATTTAAGATATATTCGTAGGTATATTGCTGTAGTGACAGGTTGTCAGCCCATCGCCTAAATTGCAATACACTGAATCCCTCGGATCCCTTAGCTGGTTTTTACAGCACACCCGGGAGGAAATGCAGCTGGCACATTCTATGTTTTTCTCTCGCTCCCAGACCAGCATGGAACAGTCTATGTCATGTCATGTCAGCCTATGTCATGGAGTAATATAATACTATACTAACGTACAACCTATGTCCAAGACCTAACCTAAATGTATGCCAATCTTGATTTCTACGTGGTTACGCTAATTAAGTTTCTTCAATTATAACAAAGAATTGGTGTAATTGTTTTTGACGGTGGTTGTAGATGTGTAAAATGGTTAAAACTTATCGTGATGTTCTTTGGCCACAAAACCCACTCACTATAGAAACGATAGACAATCCAAGCAATTTAGTTGGCAACTTCGCAAAATGTCCCTTGGTCGCAAAATGTCCTTTGGTCTCAAAATGTGGTTGTAGATGTGTAAAATGGTTAAAACTTATCGTGATGTTCTTTGGCCACAAAACCCACTCACTATAGAAACGATAGACAATCCAAGCAATTTAGTTGGCAACTTCGCAAAATGTCCCTTGGTCGCAAAATGTCCTTTGGTCTCAAAATGTGGTTGTAGATGTGTAAAATGGTTAAAACTTATCGTGATGTTCTTTGGCCACAAAACCCACTCACTATAGAAACGATAGACAATCCAAGCAATTTAGTTGGCAACTTCGCAAAATGTCCCTTGGTCGCAAAATGTCCTTTGGTCTCAAAATGTGGTTGTAGATGTGTAAAATGGTTAAAACTTATCGTGATGTTCTTTGGCCACAAAACCCACTCACTATAGAAACGATAGACAATCCAAACAATTTAGTTGGCAACTTCGAAAAATGTCCCTTGGTCGCAAAATGTCCTTTGGTCTCAAAATATCCCTTCCGCAAAAAGTCCCTTTAAAAATTTGCTAATTCTTTTAGTAACTTCTCACTTCTTCTTTCTGGTCGTTCCATCAATGCTGAGGATCGTGACTGTATGTCAATCTTCTCCACTGGGTCCGGTTCTGTGCCAGATGTACCGCTCCCTGTATCTGGCTTCCAGTCACCTCCTTGAGTTGGTCCACCCATCTAGCTGGCGCTCTTCCTCTTGCGCGCTTCCCTTCAACTTCTCACTATTTCAAACTAAATCTATCAAAAAAGGGTCAATTTGCGAAAAGAGACATTATGCGAAAGAGTCGTTTTGCGAAAGGGACATTCTAACATAACATAAAAATACTTTAATGCACGTAAGAATACAAATCATACCACACAACAGATAACAACAAAAGACATTCTACGAAGTAACGATTTTGTTTTACTGGGAAATCGATGCTACATTGGCATTTACAACAAAGGATCAAAATAAAAAGATAACAAGCTGATTTTATAGCGCACGCGTAAAGGTCAAATGTGAGAGTAGTGGGCGAGCAATATCGTTCTGGGAATTAAATTTTCATACTGTTGAAACTAAGTGAGACATTCTAAATAAAATTTCATTGAACCAACATTGCAAGCACGGACTATAAATAAACCAGAAACATTTTCAAGGGTTCAGTCATTGTTATTAATATAAAACTATCTGTAAATAGTCGTAGGATAATCTTAAAAGTTTTTTTAATGGGTCTGCTCTTGACGTAACTCTATGTTCCTACCCCATTCCTCTCGTCGTCGTCCCCTCCATTTCCTAGCTTACTTCGTGGCTGATTTCTTCATCTGTGCGGTCCTTAGAGCCCCCGTCCAAGGGAGGCGGATCCTGTCTTTCCTACTCTTAATTAAAACTTACCCCATTCCTCTCGGCCTCCCCCTCCAATTCCTTATCGACCTCATGGCCGACTTCTTCTTCCGTGCCGTCTTTAGCACCCCCATCTATGGGGGGAGGGTCGGGTCCCATCTTCTCGAAGTTGATCACCACACCGCTCTGCACTTTCTGCACTAAGCTGTCAATGCATTGCATCAACATGCGATGGGAGGTGATGCAGTAGGAGCGACCTGGAGTAATTAAATTATATATTAAGTTGTGTCAAGGGAAGGACTTATGGCATAGGAGTAAATAACCGTATATATCCGACACGCATTTAACCACATTTATTACTAAACAAGAACAAGTCGATATTATTTCTTTCTTGTTGTGTGAGTGTGATTTACAAAAAGAAAAACTTGGGTAATTGATTTGTTATTTGTATTTTATTTATAAACTTGATTGATCACAGAATGTTGAACAGTAAGATTAGATAAATTTTACAACTCGTGACAGTAACAGTGGCTACCCACTGTAAATAGGGACTAAAGAAACTAATTTCTATAGGTTGTTTTATTTTATTTTTATTTACAATATAAGGTCCTGGAATAGGCCTGAAGACAATAATTAAGGTAATTCTTTAAAACATTTCCACATCATAAGGGACTCGAGGGTTACAGTGTATTGTAATTTAGGCGATGGGCTGACAACCTGTCACTATAGCAATACACATTACAATCTAAAATTGCCCTCAATTTATGTCAGACGTGGCGAAAGCGCCTTTGACGAGGAGTTTGACGCTCTGCCTACCCCGTAAGGGATAAAGGCGTGATTTTATGTATGTATGTATGTATTTCCACATCATAGAAAACAACCATATGGAATTCATTAAATTCAATACAAACACTTTATCCATCAACAACCTAACAAAAGAAAAGGATGAAAAATAAAAACTAAAAAGAAAATATAGGCAGTAGTAAAGAGACTTCACTGGAACATGAAGCAATTTTATTACTTTCATAAAGCTTGTCTGAGCTGTCTGCATATTGCATTTTCTTGACAATTCCACCCTATTGGCTAATTTTACGATGATAATAAAATTAAATGCAAATGTGCAAGATAGAGATCTTGTAATGTTTATGGCATGTATTCTTTGCATGATGTAGCAAATTCTGTTTAAGGTAAACACATGGTTGGTAGTAAATTAGCTGGTTTTTCAAGTATTAAGAAGTGAAATCTTGTTGAACAAGTTCTGTTGTGGCACTTAGCCATTTATCTTCTAAGAGATTTAATTATTTACTTACTAAATTAATGTACAAGTGGTTATGTATATTTTGCGTACATATTCACATAAGTAATTTTGCTTTACACATAATGCAAATAGTTATAATGCCTAGGTTTCAGGATTAGTGATTTACAGACTCGTAATTTCCTTCAGCAGCTTTTAGCTAATACATACATCTTAACTTTAATTCTAATAAGAAGGGTCAATTTGTGGCGAAAGCTGCTATTGCCTAGAAGAATTCTATTTATTTATTCAATTTATAACATAATAGTGCATTTACCAAAGTGTTGTAGAAGGTTTAAGAAGACTTACCTCCTGTGACTTTAAACATGGCATGATGGCATTAATTGGTGAAGAGTCTGAAGGTACAAATCCAGTGTCCCAACCAACCAGAGTGCCAGTACGAAAAGCCTCGGATCCCAGCATAACGGCACTCTCGTCAGCTTTAAGCCGGATATAGGGCAATTCATTAGTACTGCCTAGGTTTTAAGTTTACCTTCTGTGACTTTACACATGGCATCAATAGGTGAAGAGTCTGAAGGTACAAGCTCAGTGTATCTTTCCACTGCCGCTGCTCCAGCAAACCAGAGCACTAATGAGAACAGCCTCTAGTCTCAGGGGAGTATTTCCGGTCATCTCTGAACCAGGTTTAGAACAATTCAGTAATACTGCCAAGGTTTATAAATCTTACCTACTGTGACTTCATACATGGTATCAATTCAATTCAATTAATTTCAATGGTGAATTTGAGGTGAAGAGTCTGAAGGAGCAAGTCCGGTGTCCCTTTCCACAGCCCATGTCCCAGCCAACCAGAGCACTAGAGAAGAGCCTCTGATCGCAGCGGAACTGTTCCCTCGTCAACTCTAAACCCAGTATAGGGAATCATTGGTACTGCCTAGGTTTATAAATCGTACCTCCCGTGACTTCACACATGGCATAAATAGGTGAAGAGCCTGAAGGTACAAGCCCAGTGTCCCGTTCTACGGCAGTAGAATACAGGCACATGTCCCAGCCAACTGGAGTACCAGTGAGAACAGCGTCTGGACCCAGCATAACGGTACTCCCATCAGCTCTAAACCGGATATAGGTCAAATCATTAGTACTGCCTAGGTTTATAAAGCTTACCTCCTGTGACTTCACACATGGCATCAATAGGCGAAGAGTCCGAAGGTACGAGCCCACTGTCTCTTTCCACTGCAGGTGTCCCAGCCAACCGGAGCACTAGAGAGAACAGCCTCTGGTCCCAGCGGAACGGCTCCCTGGTAAGCTCTGAACCAGGTATTGGGCAGTTCATTGGTAAATTGAACTGGAATAAAGAATAATAAAATTAAAGCATAGAACAATATGATATTGATCATCATCATCATCTCTCTAGCCTTGTCCCGTATATCTCGGGGTCAACTACCTAATCTAGATGATTGAATGCAGATACTGGTCTTAACAAAGAGCGACTGCCATCTGACCTCTGCAACCCAGAAGGGAAATCAGACCCAATCGTAGATTAGGTCAGTTTTTAAACCGCCAATACTTAGCACTGGCCTCTGACATGACTCAAAGACTAATATCTACGGTATTTAACTATATTACTGATAAACGTTTATATGAAATTCGAAAACCGAAAAACACATTGGTACATGATGGGATACAAACCACAACCACAGGAGGCAGCGCTATCCACTACGCCATCAGGCTTCATGATGATATTGATATTGTAGTTAAATAAACAATTTATTAGGAGGAAAAATCTATATAACTATTATTATTATCATTGCTCACTCTTTGATGTAAAATAATTTATACATAATGTTTTTATTCATTTAACTTTGATTTGATTGATTGGGTTAAACTAAAGTTTTAGTGACTAAATATTTAGGTCCCTTATAAAATTATACTATTGAATCTACAGGGTATAAGGGACAGCTTCACATAAACTGATAGGTGTTGCTCAATCAAGGTAACTGAGCAACTATCAGGAAATTAAATTTTGACTTCTATGGAAAAGTATGGACAGGTCTGTAGGTATGGACAGATTACTAGGTGACATGACAAATGCTAGTTCATCTTTTGCCAACAGAATGAATGTTATTGTTTACATAAAAAGTAGGCATATTATTGTTATATACTTACTTCTTCTTGTATGCCAGCATTACTAGAAAGCTTGCCTCCATCAGTAATGACTACAATGACAGAGGGCTCCAAGTAGAATGGGCATCTACCCTGGCCATAGGTGTCTATGCCAGTTTGCATTCGGTTTATATTCAACACATCAAAGGCATGCTTCAACGCCGCGCCCATTGTGGTCAAACCGAGGCATTGTAGGTTTTTTAGCTCATTGATAAATGTTGCTAAGTTCTCCTTCCAGCCAGCCTGAAAAAAGAAAAGATTATGTTAGGTTCCATTAGAATATTTGGGTTCTATAAACAGATCATAAACACAATGTAAACAAAGACTATTATTGTGTAATGTAAGGAATGCTCTGAGATTTAAGAATTTAATCTCTGGGCATATGACTACTTCACTGGTATTATACCTGCAAAATCATATAACTACCTGTTAGATCTATCATGTTTGACTGAGAATGTAGAGTGTAAACCATAACATTGAGTAGTAAGTAAGAAACAGAACTGTGCCCAATTTAAAGCTAGTAAGAGATACAACCGCTGCTTATAAGAATAGAACAGGAATCACTTTACGCGGCGTTGATAAACAAGTTCATATTATCAAAGTAGTGTTTGTATTTCCCCCCAAATCGCCATTTCGTAATGTGAACGGGCTCGGCCAATGGGCGTGCGCCGAACGCGCAGTCGCGAGCGCTATCGCGGAGGCAGCGACGGCAGCGGCTCGTCCTGTTTACGTCGTGCTGTCTATTTTCAGTAAAATTCGCACTTTCAAAGTATGTAAATGTTTTTAGATTGCAGATTACAGTGCATCAAATATGAACACCGTTTGACCGGCGTAAAATTGCTTGTGTAGGCATAAACTACAGGAAAATAATCAAAAACGTGTTCACTTATCCACTAACCTTGATGTTTGCGGGAGGCTCTTCGAAAGTTAGAAGCATATACCTGTCACCTCTGCTTTCAGGAGAACGCTGACGAACCTACGAATAATCATTTTCACATATTAGCACGCGATAAATAATTCAATCACAAAATCGAGGCGGTTGAAGAGTCGATGACACTGCACCTACCTTTACGAACGTTTCCACAGCGCCCTTGGCTACATCGAGCAATGTTGGGCGTCCGCCCAAATAAGCTCTTTGGTTCATAGAAGCTGATGTATCTATTAGAAAGACTATGATAGTCATCGTGAAAATTCCCTAAATATCCGTCTAAATACATAAATAAGTGCACGATATTATGAACTAAGAACAAAAATGGCCGCTACATCGTACGTAGACTCGTTGACAGGCGACCGTCCGACAGCCGCTTCGACGAGCAGCTGAACAAGCTACGCCACGAAGACTCAAAAGTACCACGTGACCTAATCAAACGTTCGGGTGTTTCCGACGCCCAATAGAAAAACGCTCGGCAAAACTCGTATCAAAACTTATGTTGCCAGTTTTTCAAACCGATTTTGCCACATTGTATTAAATTAACGCAATTATTATTCTTCTTATTATTCATCTAATTTTGCAAAATGTGAACTGAAAATTGGACATACGGATATTATATGTTCAACATTGCTTCCATGCTGGCCTGGGAGCGAGAGAAAAACATAGAATGTGCCAGCTGCTTTTCCTCCTGGGCATGCTGTACAAGCCAGCTAAGGGATCCGAGGGTTTTAGTATACTGTAATTTAGGCGATGGGCTGACAACCTGTCACTACACAGTACTATACCTACAAATCTACCTTAAATAACCCTCGAAACTTGGTCAGATGTGGCGGAACGACCTTTGCTTAGGTCGTTTACGCTCTTCCTACCCCATAAGGGATAAAGGCGTGATTATATGTATGTAACATAGAAGATTTTTTTTTGTAATAATATGTTGCTTAAGGTGGTTCAGCTGCGACAGTAGCTCCATCATAATTAAATTAATTGTGCCAGAAATAAGAATAAAAATTATTTAAATACAATCTTTTTCATGAATATTTTACATTTTGCTACAGTCGCAATTAATTCTCTATTTTATAATCCATAGTATAATAATTCATACTGAGTATACGGGGTGTAAAGGAGAGCGTCCCACAAACTGATAAGGGTTGCTCAGTCAACAACACTGAACAACTTCCACCAGGAAATTACATCAGGAAGTGAAAAAAAGATTTTGCTTTTCATATAAATTGTCTGATCAAGGTCGACATTCTTCCATGCTGGCCTGGGAGCGAGAGTTTTAGTATATTTCCTCCCGGGCATGCTGCAAAAACCAGCTAAGGGATCCGAGATATTAAGTAAACCGGGTGTAAGGGTCCGTCCCGCAAACTGATAGGGGTTGCTCAGTCAACAAAACTGAACAACTATCGACAGGTTTTTTTTTCTTCAGAAAGTGAAAATAAAATATGACTTCCCCATACAATATGACTACTTCAATCAGACAATTTATATGAAAAATCAAAATTTCTTTTTCACTTCCTGAAAAATCCTGCTGATAGTTGTTCAGTTTCATTGACTGAGCAACCCCTATCAGTTTGCGGGACGCTGTCCCTTACACCCCGTATTGTAATTAAGGCGATGGGCTGCCAACCTGTCTTTACAGCAAGATACCTACAAATCTACATACATAAAATCTTTGAGAGTTATACCTCAAAACTGTTAGACGAGGCGGAACGAACTTTGCTTAGGTCGTTTATGCTCTGCCTACCCCATTAGGGATATAGGTGTGATAATATGTATGAATGTCAATTTGACAAAATCCATACTTATATTATAAATGCGAAAGTAACTCAGTATGTCTGTTTGTTTGTTGCTCTTTCACGCCTAAATGGCTAAACGGATTTAATTAAAATTTGCTATGGTGATAGATCGTAACCTGGAGACGGACATAAAATATATATAATCACGCCACCGTACTTAGGGTAGCTAGAAGGCAGGGAACTGAATTTAGTTATTGATTATTAATCGATTTTGATGGGACTTTTTATTGAACTTAGTGTTATATAGACAAAAACTAAGGATACAAATAATCACACCTCTGTGCTTAGGGGTTAGGCAGTGAACTGAATTTAGTAAGTATTTTTAACCGATTTTGATGTTTTTTTTATTCAACTGACTACTACCCGGACACAAACTAAAGATATAACTAAGGTAGGCAGTAGAAGAGAGCTGAAGTTAGTGTTTTAACCGATTTCGAGGGGACTTTTTTATTCAACTCAGTGTTACCAAGACACAAACTAAAGATATAAATTAATCACGCCACCGTACTTAGAGGGTAGGTAAAAGCAGGAAACTAAATTTAGTTAGTGTTTTTAACCAATTTTGATTTAAAAAAAATCAACTGAGTTTTACCTAAACACAAACTAAGGATACCTAAATATAAACATGTTCCCGTACTTAAGGTGTAGGAAGTAGGCAGGGATCTGAATTGAGTTTGTACTTTAACTGATTTTGATGGGTTTTTGTTTAGTTTACTCAGTGATACCTGGATTTACGATATCATCACGCTACTACCCCGTAACGGATAAAGGCGTGATTTATGTATGTATGTATGTCACGCTACTAAATGTAGGGGGTAGGCAATGCAATGCAGTGAACAAAAAATGAGTGTCTGTACTGATTCTGAGGTAACCTTTTTTATTTAATTCTGTGTTATCTGGACTAACTTATTTTCATCACGCTTCTTTACTTGGGGGGTATTCAGCCAGAATTAAGAGTGCTATGAAGTGCCTCACGCTATGTTGTTAAAATATTGGCACTAATTCAATTCAGATGTGTGTGCGTTGTGTATTAATAATCTGTGAAACTTTTATACACATGCACTGGAGTACCATAAGCTTCAGGACGGACGGGAGGAAAGGGAACAGAAGCGAGCGAGTCATGGACGGGAGGAACGGATGGGAGGACTGGACAGACGTGATGACTGTTTAGGGATGCGTGTGACGAGTAGGACTGGGGGAATGTGTGGTAGGTACGTGAGGAACGATGACGGGACTTCTTCTCCTTCGGGTTCGACCATACTTTCACCGCCACCAGCCGACCAGCGTCATCAGACCCACAAGACGCTGCAGGTAATCACAGGTGGACGAAGGAGAAAAACAAACTTCTCAAACGAAGTCGCGGGTAAAAGCTAGTACTGTAAATAAAATAGAACACAAAATACAATTTGAAATGTGAACACATCGCTGAATGTACAAAACGCAAAATAAGTATGTATGTATGGAAACCGAGGAAACATTATACGGAAGAAACATCAAATTCCTTGTCACTTTATATATACAATACGTAGTACATGTAGTGAAAAATAGTAATAAATGTTTTATTTATTAAATATTTACGTAAGTGAGGTAGGTGTGCCATTTAACGCCCGGTTCTCAAAAACGCCCAGTAGCATTTGGGAGTTTCAATGTGTAGTATTTATATTGTAAATTGTGCATTTTGCGTTTTATACATTAGCGTGTTGTGCATTTCGGGTTTGAGATACTAGGTTTGAAGCATTTTTTGTCAAAATGATCCAGAAGTAAACACCTGACTTGGCAACACATTGTCTTTCGAGTTCGAATCGGAACAGTTCGAGACTTGCAGCACGCAGCGTGCTTTCCAACTCTGATTAGCGACTGCCGACGGCCATTGCAGTCCAACCTCGACGAGTACCTTTAAGTGAAATACAATACAATCCATTTAACTTTTTTCCCTCTCCTTAGACTTTATAGGTAGTAGGTAACTGCCAGGTAATTTGCACTAACGCCTACCTAAAATCTACTTCACCACCTACACACACAAGAAAGAGAAAATAACTGACTTTGCTATGACTGACTTTAAAACTCCGTAGATTTTTTCCCTAGAATAAAGTAAAATTTATAAAGTGGTAACCCTGTCCCCCGAGTAAATAGAGTAGTATGGATAGTAAAGTATTCATAATAAAATATTTTTAATTGTTCATTTGTACTACTTTGCGAAACACAATTTCTGAAAACAATAAAAAAGATTAATAAAATTATGAATACATTTATTTTGACCAAAATGCGCAATGCATCAATGGGTGAAATGTGCCGCGAAATTTGAAAAATATGGGCTAGTAAGGCTCGGTGGAGGATCGCTAAAGGTGCTTATTGTGCTTTAAAAATGTTGTCCTTTATTTCAACTTCTTCAGGGCACAATAACAATAATGCTAAATAAATAGATACATGAGGTAGGTACCCAAACACAACTTAAACCATTGTCCATCATCATTAGAGGCGAAAAGGCGGATTTTCCCATCCTATTTTGGTCTTTTACAATTTTTTAGGCACTAGGTACTAACTTTGGGTCGAAACGACGTCGAAATCGAAATATGGAAAATATTGACTCTACCTCTACATTTCCAAAAGTGATTTTGTCAACGCGTGTTTGTCCTTAAGACTGTCAGCGAGACACTCTACCTTACTCCATCTCTTCCTGCATACAGGATGTTAAGTTAATTGCGCACCATAGCATGACCATAGCCACAGAATATATAATAGTACTACATACCATAGCTTAGGATATGAATTATGATGCTTTGCAATAACGTTAGCAAAAAAGAATAGAACATATAATCACGTCTTTATCCCTAATGATTTAGGCAGACCGTAAACGACCTAAACAAAGATCGTTGCGAACGTTTTTCCTTGCTGGACTGGGAGCGAGAGAAACTGATTTTGATGGGTTTTTGTTTAGTTTACTCAGTGCTACCTGGATTAGATACGATATCATCACGCTACTACCCCGTAAGGGATAAACGTGTGATTTATGTATGTATGTATGTCACGCTACTAAATGTAGGGGGTAGGCAATGCAATGCAGTGAACAAAAAATGAGTGTTTGTACTGATTCTGAGGTAACCTTTTTTTATTTAATTCTGTGTTATCTGGACTAACTTATTTTCATCACGCTTCTTTACTCGGGGGGTATTCAGCCAGAATTAAGAGTGCTATGAAGTGCCTCACGCTATGTTGTTAAAATATTGGCACTAATTCAATTCAGATGTGTGTGCGTTGTGTATTAATAATCTGTGAAACTTTTATACACATGCACTGGAGTACCATAAGCTTCAGGACGGACGGGAGGAAAGGGAACAGAAGCGACTAGAGTGAGTCATGGACGGGAGGAACGGATGGGAGGACTGGACAGACATACATTAGCGTGTTGTGCATTTCGGGTTACTTATACTTGGTTTGAAGCATTTTTTGTCAAAATGATCCAGAAGTAAACACCTGACTTGGCAACACATTGTCTTTCGAGTTCGAATCAGAACAGTTCGGGACTTGCAGCACGCAGCGTGCTTTCCAACTCTGATTAGCGACTGCCGACGGCCATTGCAGTCCAACCTCGACGAGTACCTTTAAGTGAAATACAATACAATCCCTTTAACTTTTTTCCCTCTCCTTAGACTTTATAGGAATCAGCAACAATCCAACCATAAGCAACTCCGATTTCGAATAATAAAGGAGAATATATCATAACATATAATTCTGCCAGTTGTTTCGTTAATAAGGCAATAAACATACCTCTGGTAAGATCGTTATTTCATACGACGGGGTTCGGCCGATTTGAATGCGAAAAACGATATATTCTTAAATACAGTATTAATACCTACCTGCTGCCACTAGTCTCACCCTTGTATCAGATCACGAATTTTACGGAGGTTCGAATTGAGCCTCTGAAACCCTTTTTTTAAGGTCTTTCGGCCGATTTGGAGCTATCAAGCAATGTTAAGGCTCTATGTATCTTTTTTAGAAAAATAAACAGATTTTATTATTATCTGTAGGAGGTTGTTTCGTCCAAGGTAGGTATACTTTCCAGTATCACGGGTCTGTAGCGCACATAGATGGCGCCACATCAAGATACAACAGTCCTGAAACGCGGTATCGAAGTTTGCTTGGCGATCTGCAAAATATACAACAACTTCCGAACTAATCCAGTCGGACTCCGGTTCCCTGGTCACAACACCCGACCAGGCGGGTGATTACCCTTTTCCCATCCGTCATCACTCGGCCAACTGGCCTTAAGAAGATGCTCCTAAATTGGTGACCCCGACGTGATCGCACAAGAACGTGATGGCAGATATGCAACCATAGACCACACCAACACCACTGGACATCACCGCCAACCTGCAACTTGGACTTTATCATCTCAGCGCATCCAGCCTCACCGTCACAGCAACCATCTCCAGTTCCTGGCTCGTTGCATGGCTCAGCATCGCACGGCTCAGGAGCCACGACTGTCGACACACTCCAACTGACTGCACACAGATGAAGCATCAACACGACATCAACGGCTGTAAAAGCATCTACGTAGCGTATCGTCCGCCTGTCCAAATAGGGGGAGTACTGTAGCGCACATAGATGACGCCACATCGAGATACAACAGTCCTGAAACGCGGTATCAAAGTTTGCTCGGCGATCTGCATATATACAACTTCCGAACTAGTCCAGCCGGACTCCGGTTCCCTGGTCACAACACCTGACCAGGCGGGTGTTTACCCTTTTCCCATCCGTCATCACTCGGCCAACTGGCCACAAGGAAATGCTCCTAAAGGTTCATAGCGACCCGGTCCTTTGAGACATACGTGGGGCCGAAGCCAACAGCGCAGATGCCTTATTTATACCAAATAATGTATTGTGATGTGTACATCATGCGGATACTCGCTCTGCTTGCACTATAGAGATACAACCAGAGCCAGCACCCGCCTGATGCAAGGACTAATGCAAATAATGGTAGAACTAGGTCTAAGGGGAGGGATTTAGCTGGACCCGTTGCTGGGTTATTGATTGAGACAACAGGACGTTTGCCAAATCAAACGCCTCAATCTTGATAATCTTGACAGACAGTGACTCGCCTCCCGCTAGATGGGCATCCATTACTTAGCGGGACGCAACATTGGCGAGAGGTGTACACCGCTTTCTGCACAGTGATGCGGCATTGGCCTGCATATGCCTGTACCAACTCGCGATTTACGCATTTCACTCGCACCCCTCAAGCCCGAGCGCAGGCTCGAACTCTAGCAGTCCCACTCTGGCCGGTCAACTAAGGCAAGCCAGAGGTGAGAGTCCTGGCCTTGGGGTTCCACTCCGGCGAGCCGGAAGTGGCCAGTCTACACTCTCTGGGAAATAATCGGGTCCGTAAGGTCACCAACCTTAACAGCTCGCCACAAACTGCCCTACGGGTAGCTAAAGGTATCGGGAGGTGTACACGCTTTCTGCACAGGGATGCGGCATGGGCCAGTACCAACTCGCGACTTATGCATATTCCACTTCCACCCTCGAGTGAATACTCTTGGACTCTACTCTGACCGGCCGGTGAAGGCAAGACAGAGGCAGGCTCCCCCACGCATGGGTTCACCCAGAAGTACATCAGGTCCGTGGATTTATTATTATTCTTATTTTTCTGTTTCTGCATATATTTTCCTACTATGGGTCTCATCCTTGTATCAGATCACGAATTTTACGGGGATCAGAATTGACGGGAAGTAGCCATTTTTGGTACACCCGGCCAGTTCCGATTTCTGTTTTGACTTTTTCTTGAAATCAGCATATAAATTGGCATTTGCGGGTCTGGTCTTCTTATTTTATCACCAGGGATCCCTGTCGTGCGTAGATTGAGTACTCAATTCTATACTCGATCTACGCTGTGGTGCACTCTTAGCACAGAATATATAATAATACTACGCCACTGTTAAAAAATTACATACTCTATATACAATGACAACATAGATGAAATTGACGAATTAATAAATACATCCAAATAATCCGCTGACGATCCAAAGAGTTTTCGGCCAATCTCCCTTCTCTGCCACACTTATAAACTGTTCGAGCGCATGCTGCTTAACCGCATCGCTGGCGTTGTTGATCCCAAACTCATTCCTGAGCAAGCAGGCGTCAGATCTGGAAAGTCGTGCTGTAGCCAGACGCTCAAACTCACACAATTTATTGAGGATGGGTTTGAGACTAACAATGTCACTGGGGCTGTGTTCGTGGATTTGTCAGCGGCTTATAACACGGTTAATTTAAAGAGGCTATTGTGGAAGGTAGGAGATCTAACCGGTGACCGAAAATTTGTCAGGATCCTTAGCGAGCTTCTCCATATGATTAGAGTAGATGGCGATCGCAGAGAAATGGTCTACCACAAGGTAGTGCCCTGGCACCTAAGGTACGTGTTTAACATATATACGAATGACCAGCCTCTGAGTTCTAATACATCACGCTTTATATACGCAGACGATCTGGAGTTAGCGTCACAAACAGCTACCTTTGCGGAAGCTAAAACTAACATAATGGCAGCTATAAGCACTCTTGGAGAGTATTATAATTCTAATGCGTTAAAGCCCAACCCAGCCAAAACTCAGGCTTGCGCTTTTCATCTTCGCAACAGAGAGGCGTTAAGCGAACTCAAAATCACCTGGGAAGGATTTCAAATATCTCACTGCAACTACTCTAAATATCTTGGTATGGCATTGGATAGGGCTTTGACTTATAAAACGAATTGCCAGAATATCAGAAAAAAGGTAAGCAGTCGCAACAATCTCCTGCGAAAGCTGACTTCAACGATATGGAGAGCCTCGCCACAAGTCTTAAGAACTACTGGCCTTGACATAAGAAACTAGTGGATACAGTTCTTAACGATACCTTTCGAACTATAACGGGCTGCCTAAAGCCAACTCCGATTATTAAGCTGTATCCATTAGCAGGCATTGCACCTCCGCATCCTGCAAGTTTATCCCCCGAGGCTGCCGAAGGCAATACATACCGGGCCTTGAAGATGATTCTGCCAAGCTACTGACACTTTATCAGTCACTTTATGAGAAGGATCCGTTCTCCGAAGAAACCTTAGTGGCTGGTGAAGAGCTTATGCGCTTGGTGGGTGAGAATCGCAGAGAAAGCTGGATGAACCTTGTTTCGAGTGTCGACATGACACATAACAGCAAAAAAGCGTGGTCTACCATAAAAAAACTGACAGGGGATACCCCACATGCTGCAAATCCCGGCCAAGTGACGGCAAATCAAGTTGCGCATCAATTGCTTCTAAATGGTAAACCCCCACACCGACTGTCTCGTGTTGACAAATCTAAATTTAATTCGTCCACAGACAGCTCAGACGCTGTCAGTAAGCCATTTATACTCCAAGAAATTATAACCTGCATTAAAGCTCTGCAGTATGGAAAGGCTGCTGGAGTGGATGACATGACAACTGAGCAAATAAAACAACTGGGGCCTGTGGCTGTGTTTTGGCTCTTGGCTATGTTCAACTCATGCCTTGGCATCCTGAAGATTCCAGTGGAGGCGAGCTAAAGTCATTGCACTTCTCAAGCCCGGAAAATGTCCAAAAGACCCGAAGAGCTATCGTCCCATCTCACTGTTATGTCATTCATTCAAGCTTTTTGAAAGAATGTTCTTAAACCACCTGACCCCTGTTTTAGAAGAGTCACTAATTCCCGAGCAAGCTGGATTCCGACCGGGAAAATCCTGTACCAGCCAAACCTTGAACTTTGTTCAGCACATTGAAGACGGATTCGAAACCAAAAACATAACTGGTGTCGTGTTTGTCGACTTGACAGCAGCATATGACACTGTCAACATCAAAAGACTGCTGACCAAAGTGTCTGCCATCACTAACGACCAGGGTTTCGTTAATATACTAAGAGAAATGCTGAACAATAGATGGTTTCAGGTGTCACTTAATAACTCCAAAAGTAGGTGGCGGTGTCAAAAAAATGGGCTTCCACAAGGAAGTGTGTTGGCTCCTGCATTATGTAATGCCTATACTAATGACCAGCCAATATCTCCAAACACCAAGCACTTTCTTTATGCCGATGACCTTGCGCTCGCTACTCAGGCGCCAAGCTTTGAAGAGACCGAAACGTCACTCAAGGTTGCACTGGACGCACTTGATGAGTATTATGATAAGAATGCGTTACGGCCGAATCCGTCCAAAACTCAGTCATGTGCGTTCCATCTGCGTAACCGGGAGGCGAAACGAGCTCTCAAGCTATCTTGGCGAGGCGTCAGTATAGAGCACTGCCCAAACCCACGCTACCTGGGCATCGCCCTCGACAGAGAGTTGACTTAAAGTTGGCGCAAGGAAAAACTTGTTACGGCGTTTAACATCATCAGCCTGGGGAGCAGCCCCTCATGTTCTTAGAACGACAGGTCTCTCGCTCTCTTTCTCTGCAGGCGAATACGCATGCCTAGTGTGGCACCGCTCCACCCATGCCAAACAAGTCGACGTGGCTCTTAACAAGACGTGCCGAATAATAACAGGATGTCTCAAACCCACTCCACTCAACATGCTGTACCCTCTAACAGGCATAGCTCCACCCGACGTTCGCCGAGAAATAGCTTGTGCAGTGGAGAAACAGAAACAGGAAACTGATATGTACTCGACACCCATTGCACAGCTACTCCATGCCTCAAGCTCGTCTAAAAAGTCGGAGAAGCTTCTTGAGGTGTACAATTGCATCAGACAATGACCCGCAAGAGGCCAGAAAGCAATTGTGGCAGACTCGTTGGCCTGCACCACCAGGATTCATATCGCCATCAGAGTCTCTGCCAGAAGGGCATAACCTTCAGTGGCCGACATGGAAATCGCTGAACCGACTACGTTCACAGGTTGGCCGCTGCAAGGAAAATATGGCACAATGGGGCTTCATCGACAACACCCAACGTAACTGCGACTGTGGAGCCCCATCACAATCAATGCCACATTTGCTCTCTTGCCCTCAGCTGCCCGTCTCATGCAGCAGGGAGGAGCTAATCCTGGCGACTGATAATGCAATAGCCGTCGCCAAATTCTGGCAAGGGACGATTTAACCTATTTACATATTATAATATTTGGATCATTGACACGAAGAAGAAGACCTCCGAGAGATGTGGCTAGCTCCATTGAAAAGGCAAAGCAGAAGACCGATGCTAGACACCCCATGTTCGGCAACAATCCGGCTCCACAGAGAATGAAGAGTCGTAAAAGCTTTCTGTCTACAGTGGTGCCTTTAGAAGACGACCCAGTAAAGGCTAGATCATGCCTGTGGAAAGATGCCGCTTCAGCCGAGCCATACATACCGACACAAGAAACTCTCCCTCCCGGCAGCGACCTCCAGTGAAAATCACTGAACCGACTTCGCACGCAGGTTGGCCGCTGCAAAGAAAATCTGTGTCGATGGGGCTACAGTAATTCAGAACAGTGCCTTTTCGGTGCTGTCCCACAGAGTATGACTCACCTCCTGAACTGCCCCGACACCTGCACGCTAGAAGATCTCTGGGCAGCCACTGCAAACGCTATTTGTGTGGCAACATTTTATGCTGAGAAAATTTTATTCGCTCCGACACGAAAACAAAAAGAATAAATACAATTATTTATTTTATTGCTTTGGAATTAAATTAAATCATTTTGAACACTCCGTTTATGAAGAAATTTAATATTTGTGAATTATTACCTCTTTCTTCTATTAACTTAACGCGGTATAGGTCAATAGGTGCAGCACTAGCATTGACAGCTAAGATAGATGAATGATTGACTGATTGACATTGACAGTTATTTTTCGGAATTCATGGTTTTCGCCGATCGATTAGTTTCTGTTTGTAATAATTTCAGTAATTTACCTTAAAAAAACATGGATGAGGTGCTGGAGAGGTTCGGAAGTGCCCTCGGGCAACCGTCTAATGAAGAGCCGAGGACAAATTTTGATGGGATGTACAAAAATTGGGGGAAATTGGGCAACCAGGAGGAACGCCGCAAAGAAATCTTGGAAATCCAAAAGGGGTAAGGTTTATTGTTTGTAGATGCTATGTTGAATGTTTTTTGCCAATTTGATGCTATCCAAGGATGGATGCATTACTCTCGAACAATCTCCTACTGCCCTTTCAATCATAAGATTATGAAGTTAAGCCACATTATTCTTTTGAAAAACTATGTATTGTGTCCAGTATCGGTCAGAGTGTCACTGGGCACTGACCCATGCCTGAAATTCTTATGGTCGGTGTTCCTAATACCTGCCATTGTCTTCTAGTTAATCTGGACACCCACCAGTGCCTGAAATCCTTATAGTCGGTGTTTCTAATAACTGCCTGCCATTCTCATACTTCTAACAGTATGAAGATAAATCTAGTTTGCTTAAGTCCCTAATGCCACATGTAGTTTCTATATCGACGGGTTCCGGGCTATTTGTATTAACCGACATTTTTGAAACTTTACACCAGAGCAGTTTAAAGTTTCAATTTTTAGAAAAAAAATAATAACTTTACTAACTCGCACTATTTAAAAAAAATACATATGTAACTGTTTTTATAACAATATTCACTATAATCGGATTCATTTTTTTTCTAATATTCCTATTTTTAACGTAGATAGCTGTCGCTTAATACAAAATGACGCCTATTTTACTTTTTTTTGTTCCAGGCTATATGACTTAACCGCCTATGATTATTGTATCTTATTCCAGCCTAAACGACTAAACCGCCTAGGTTTATTATATCTGGTTCCAAGCTAAATGACTTAACCGGCTAGGCAAGCAAATAATGGCTCTAGGCTAAGTGCTTTAATCAATGAGATGGTCATATTTTAAAACCTAAGCTAATTGATTTAAATACCATATCTTAAACTTATTATTGTACGGCTAATTAGTTTATGTGACTGTGTTTTTTAAATGAATTGTTTTTAATCATACTTGAATAATGAAGTTTTCAGAAATTGGTGGTTAAAACATTTATAAATTAAAAGGTACCTACATAGGGTGTACCTACCTATCTTATTAATAATCATGTAATGATAAATAAAACACACTTATAAATTGTTCAAAGATAAGTTTTTTTATTTAAAATGACAATCGCATAGGAACAGCAGTAACTTCTTAGCTTACCAAGGTAACAACTTTTTTTTCACAATTGTATAGGAATCAGAAGTTAAATAGGCTTTTTATTACATAACCTACAGTCTTATTACCTGAAATAATTATTCTCATTCTTCTTCATTCCTCAACTTTAACACTTAAGTGTAGTAAGAACTTCATTTTTGAGATTTTTGTTTACAACAAAAAGAAATCTCTTCAATTACAAAAAAAGGTTTATCTATAATTTAGTTTAAAAAAAATCATAAAAAAATAATTAAATATTTACGTGTAATTCTTTGGTTTTCATTTCTTTACTTATTTTCTTCTATTTTTTTTCTTACTTTCTCAGTATACAAAATCAAAAACATCTATGGTTAAAAAAAAGTTTTGAAGTTTTCTTACCTATTATTATGTAGATACTATCCCTAGTTTCTCTTCAATAACAAAAATATTTTTTACCTCCTATGACATAACAATAATAAATTGAAGTTTACTACAGTAACAAAAAATAATATTCAAAATTATAAAAATAAATCTTAGTTAAAATTGTAATTGTAATTGGCATTTATTTAATTTACCACCTCATTTGGCTTCAGTTTCTTCCCAAACATAGCAAAAACCATTCCGGGTTACACTTTCGTAAAAACACAAGTTAAAAAATGTATATTTTCTGGAATAAAAGAGCATCATTCCGTTTCCATATGGGGTATTCAATACTTTTTGAAGGTCAAACGAGGTACAAATAATGGAACTATTCTTTTTTGGAAGTTCTCTATGACATTCTAACCTTTTCTTTGAAGCATTTTCTCTTCCAAATGCTCCTTCATTTCCTCATTCTCAGTTATATCTTTGCCTTCAAAACGTAAACATTTAAGACATTTGTCCTTTTTCGGAACATGAAATCCGATATTGAACTCATCAGTAAAAATTTCACGGAATATCCTCTCACTTACGTAATCAACCCCTTTGCTGGCTTGATTTTCTTTATATACGCGGTATAGATTTTTTATATTTTTAAATTCTACTGGCAGGTATAATCTTGTACTATCCTTCCTACACTAATGTGAAGGAAGTGCTGGTAATTGTTTTATAAAATTGACAGCTGAGGCCTTGGCTGTGTCAGACGTCTTATTTTTTTGGAATAACTCTTCCTCTTGATTCAGTTTTTGCTGATCCCATAGATGCATTTGAGAGAGTGTAGTAGACGTATCGCTGAGCAATATCCAGAGTTTTAAGCAAAAATTGTTGACATACAGGGTGTCGACCTTCTCCATCGTTAATAAAAAAAATAAAAGTATTGTCGCTTGAATTATTCTCTTTTGTTCTTTTTCTTTTAATTTCTTCCTTAGACGACATTCCTACTAACCAATATTTTTTTTATTTCAGCGGACAAGGCCCAAAAATTATCAAATAATCCTTTCCTTTTTTCTTTACTAACCTCGGCGCAATTATTCCCACATTTTTTTCCAACGCAAGGGTTTTCATGTACTCTCTTTTTTTGAACGAAAGATCCATCTTTTTTTGTAGATTGCTGGCCAGAATTTTTCATTTGGTTATTAAGTTTTACGTCTCTTTTTTCGGTGTAAGCACCATCTTCACCAACTGTTGTCTCTTGTGATTTTTTCTTATTTTTCTTCTGTCTTTTCGTTTGATTATCAAGTTCACTTTCGCTAGAAGATTCGTCACCAGTCTCTTTCCACGACGAGGAATCCCATACGAAATCTGAAAAAAGTTCCCTGGTTCAGTATTTGTAAATTTATCACTTAGCCAATTTGTTCTAATTTTGGTTACTGTATTGCAGGCTGAACCACCTGATCGTCCGTAAGTAAGATGGTTTCGTGTTTCGGAGGGCACGTAAGTTATTCCATCAGTCCCGGTTGCTGCCTATGATTATTTAGCTTGCGGTCGTTACACATCCACGTCTACCATTAAAAAAGTCTGACACCAGTATACATCTAGGCCGTTCGTCTACTCGAAGAAGAAGACGACTCCCGCAGGAAAGAAATGGGGTAATTCTTTTCGTAACCGGAATCATACGGCAAATTTACTCTATAATCCATAAAAACTTTCACTTGCATCTATTTAATAAAAAGACTTTCGGATCTTTCCGAGTTTTAGTTCTTCAGTAAGTATAATAATTATTAATATCATCGTACAAGTAAAGTTTAATGACTCCCAATTACTTAATAATATTTCTTTTTGTCAAAATGTAAAAACTAAATGTAATAAACTCACCATAAAATCCAAAATTGACGACAAATGCTCTGCGCTGCTCCCACAAAACACTAAAACGCGTACGAACTTGCTCACGATTTGCGGCAACTAAAACGATGGTTCGATTCGACCGCGAGTCGTCCGACGACTACGTATTAATGTGTCTGCTATTCTTATTCCGTTTAAGGTAAACTGTTTGAAACACTAGAAATTTACTTTTGTTATAACTGAAACGACACTGCAATTAAAATATTAAATAAGAAAAATAGGTTTAACCATATCTTTAAATGATAACTGTTGAAATCCTAAATAGTTTATGCGACCAACATATCATTATCTACTGCAAGACAGTTGGTTGAAGTTACAACATCTAACATTTCATGTACAGAGCTAAATGTATGAATCAGCACAGGGTATGAATTTGACAACAAGGCTACATGTATTTAACGACATGCTTGTATATTTACAAGATAAAGCTAATTATATTAAACGACACAGGATAAGAATTTAACAAAGAGGCTAATTGCATGAAGCGACATTTCTATATATTTATAAAGTCAGGATAAATGCTTTAACGTGATTTGCCTGTAAATTGTAGCTACAGGACAAAAAGTTAAAACGCCTGTCTGGTATTTGGTAGTGAGCTTAAGTACACAGTTCCGATATTTGTCAATATTTTGTGTCGCTTCGTACATTAGCAGTCCAGAATACGCCAAAAAATGCGGATGTATTAAGCGACAAAAAAGTGCTCTAATTGTCACCAAACCCAGCGCAAATGACGAAGAAAAATTCGCTGATTCCAAATATGTATAAAAGTCTATATCGCTCAGAGTGTCGCTTAATACAATTAGCCCGGAACCCGTCGATATCTATATTTAGGATTAGCTTCTTGTCGGTGGTGTCACCCTCTGCAAAATATGATTACCCGTTGGAATGGAATGGATTACTTTCCTGCAGTAAAAAGTAGCCTATGTTACTCAAGCTGAATGTAGCCTTCTCACCGTGAAATAATTTTTGAAATTGGTCCTGCAGTTTATAAGTTTGTTATTTACAAACATACAAAAATTGATAAATACAAATCATCCTCTTTATACATACATATAATTATGCCTATATCCCTAATGGGGTAAGACTTAAACAAAGGTCATTCCACCACATCTGACAAAGTTTCGAGGGTTATTTAAGATATATTTGTAGGTATATTGCAGTAGTGACAGGTTATCATCCCATCGCCTAAATTGCAATATAGTGAAATCCTCAGATCCCTTAGCTGGTTTTTACAGCATGCTCGGGAAGAAATGCAGCAGGCACATTCTATGTTTTTCTCTCACTCCCAGTCCAGCATGGAACAAATGTTCTCTCCTAATATAAATAATCTCCTAATACCTCTTTATAATGTTAGTATAGATTTATTGACTTATTTCTTAGAATTTCAGAGTAAGTTCAATTGTTCACATTATTAAACCCAAATACATATTTTCAGCAACAGGCACAGCAAACTTGACAAATTCAGAGGCATATTAGAGCTTATTACTGCTGTTGAAGAGAATGAAGTATTTAAATCACAGCCAAGGGTAAGGATAAACTATACCTAGTTATTATTATTATTGTATAAGAAAAACTTTGTGTCTCGACTTTATGTCTGTAGTTTTGAAACGGGTATGGGCTTACGCCAAGTATCATGATCCTTGTGTTTGTGCTTGAGAGTGTAAGGTTGTTTGTGTGTTTTGTGTTTGATTCTGCTGGACCTTGTGATTTTGTGTCCGTTGATGTTGAGATAACTGTTGAGACATGTTTTGGGTACTTTGAACTACAATGTTCTGATTATTTTGGAGTGTGAGATTAGATGGGTTAAGAAAACAACAAACTAAGGAACATGTATCTATAACTATTGATTTTTGTAAAGATATGGTAAAGGCGTTTTGGTTTAGGTTCAGTAGTTTTAAAGCTGTGATCAGACTTTTTGGTACTTCACCGATTGATGAAATGATAATGGGGATTATTCTAACATTGTCTTGGTGCCACATTTGTTTTATTTCATCTGCTAGGGGAATGTATTTTTGGATCTTTTCTGTATGCTTTTGCTTTAAATTGTGTTGTACCCAATGATATTATATATTGGTAGATACATTACCAACGCGCGAAACTCGTGCCATCAAATGGTCCCAAATTGTGAACATTTTGGGCAGTCGAGCTGCACTGATTACAAATAGCTATCTGTTTCACTCTTACGCTTTGCCTATTTTGTGTCGCACTCAGCGTTTGTTTAGATATGCAATGTTATAAATATGTATGTATATGTCTCGCGGAACAATTAAAATGTATGTGCAGTATGAACGTAACATATCTTTCTTAAAATATCATTGGTTGTACCAAACAAGAATATTATTATTTATTAGCAAGCAGGAAGTTAAGACAACTGTTAGTTGCCAGTATCCAGTTATCCATTGTTGGTTTCTTGTTAGTTATAAATTTATCAAGTTTGTTTTTAAATAAGTCTGATATATTTTAAAGTTTTTTTTTTACATTGAGTCAATACCAACTTGTTTTGTGTCCCATAATACTGCTTTTTCTTTGTAACTTGGCAGAAGTTTTTTCTAAACAGCAGATCATACCATTCAAGATAGTCCCTCATTCTTTACTTTCAAAAGAGATTGAAAGAGAATTTTATGGCCTTACCATAATGTTATTTTATTATAATCTTATTTTGATATTGTTATGTTACAAAGTATATAAGTATTCGGATAAATATGTTTATGATTATATACATATGTGCAATATTAGTTTATAATTATTATTACTATGATTTACTTATTGTACCTATATCCTGTGAAGTCCCCTGTTTCATCCCCACTAGGTTGGCCGGAAGAGATCTCTTATAGAGATAAGCTCGCCTTTGCCTTAATTTTAAGATTTAACCAATGTATTGAAACTTATGCAATAAAGAATATCCATACTAATATTATAAATGCGAAAATAACTCTGTCTGTCTGTCTGTTTGTTGCTCTTTCACGCCTAAATGGCTGAACGGATTTTGATGAAATTCGGTACAGTGATAGATGGTAACCTGGAAACGGACATAGGCTATATATAATCACGCCTCCGTACTTAGGGGGTAGGCTGTATTCAGGGAACTGAACTTAGTGATTTCTTTTACGCCTAAACGGCTGAACGGATTAAGATTTAATTTAGTATGGTGATAGTTGGTAACTTGGAAACGGACATATGCTATATATAATCACGCCTCCGTACTTAGGGGGTAGGCTGTATTCAGGGAACTGAACTTACTTAGTGATTTCTTTTACGCCTAAACGGCTGAACGGATTAAGATTTAATTTAGTATGGTGATAGTTGGTAACTTGGAAACGGACATATGCTATATATAATCACGCCACCATACTTAGGGGGTAGGTAGTAGGCAGGGAACTGAATTTAGTTAGTGGTATTTAATCATTTTTGATGGGTTTTTTATTGAACTAAGTGTTACATAGACAAAAGCTAAGGATACAAATAATCACGCCCCTGTGCTTAGGGAGTAGGCAGTAGGTAGGGAACTGCATTTAGTTAGCGTTTATAACCGATTTCGATAGGATTTTTTTTATGCAACTAAGTGCTACCAAGTCACAAACTAAACATATAAATAATCACGCCACCGTACTTACGGGGTAGGCAGTAGCAGGGAACTGAATTTAGTTAATGTTTTTAACCGATTTCGAAGGGAGATTTTTTATTCAACTTAGTGTAGGTTACTGAGACACAAACTAAAGATATAATCAATCACCCCACCATACTTAGGGGGTAGGCAGGGAACTGAATTTAGTTAATGTTTTTAACCGATATTGATGGAACTTTTTTTATTTAACTGAGTTTTGCCTAATAATCACGATACCGTACTAAGGGGGTAGGCAGTAGCAGAGAACTCAATTTAGTCAGTGTTTTTAACCGATTTCGAAGGAAGTTTTTTTAATCAACTCAGTGTAGGTTACTAAGACAAACTAAAGATATAAATAACCACGCCACCGTGATTAGGGGGTAGGTAGTAGGCAGGGAACTGAATTTAGTTAGTTTTTAAACGATTTTGGTTTTTTTTTTAAACTGAGTTTTACCTAATAATCACGCTACCGTACTAAGGGGGTAGGCAGTAGGCAGAGATCTGAATTGAGTTTGTATTTTAACCGATTTTGATAGGACTTTTTTCAGTTTACGCAGTGTTACCTCGATTTACGATATCATCACGCTACCTAACGTAAGGGGTAAGCAGGGAACAAAAATAATGTGTTTGAACCGATTATGTCGGAACCTTTTTTATTTCATTCTGTTTTACCTTGACTAACATAGAATACATTTCATCACGCTTCTTTACTTTGGGGGAGGGGGCAGGCAGCCAGATTTAAGAGTGCTATGAAGTGCATCATGCGATGTTTTTGTTAAAATGTTGACAGCAATTCAATTCATAATGTGTATTGTGTATTAATAATCCGTGAAACTTTTATACACGTGCACTGGAGCGACATAGGTTTCAGGATAAACGAGAGGAAAGGGAACAGGAGTGCCTAGAGCGAGTTATGAACGGGAGGAATGAAGGACTGGGCAGACATTATGACAGCTTAGGGACGCGTGTGACGGGAGGACAGGGGGAACGTGTAGTAGGTACATAAGGAACGATTACGGGAGAAGAGGTTTGACACTACTGACGCCTACAAGACGCTGATAATCGCAGGTGGGCGAATGAGAAAAAAAAACTTCGCGGATGAAGTCGCGGGTAAAAGCTAGTATATTATAATGATTATAATTTTGTTTTAAACACATGCCTTCCTATTTTCTTAAAAGTTGTAAAGAAAGAGCAGTTTCTGAGCTGCACTAACTCAATGTTAAAAAAAAAACTTTACGTAAGGACTAAATTAGGATTTTGTGTAAATGAAAACTGAATTTTAAATGATCTTTGATGCACAAAAGACATTATTAAAATTCTTAACTTTTGAAATATGAACTCTAGCTGAGGCTTAAACTTTTATTTTTCAATTACTTGTGAGTATAAAATTGTGAATGCCAATAATCATGATATACATACATACTATCACGCCTGTATCCCTAATGGGGTAGGCAGAGTGTAAACAACCCGAATAAAGGTAATTTCGCCACGTCTGACAAGTTTTGAGGGTTGTTGAAGATAGATCTGTATATTGCTAGCGACAGGTTGTCAACCCATCGCCTAAATTACAATATACTGAAACCCTCAAATACCTAAGCTGGTTTTTACAGCATGCCCGGGACGAGATGCAGCTGGCATATTCTATCTTGTTCTATCGGTCCCAGTCCAGCATGGAAAAATTATGACAAAGCTTTTATATCCTACATACATTGTAAAATGTATTCATGCTGGCCTGGGAGCGAAAGAAAAACAAAGAATGTGCCAGCTGAATTTCCTCCCGGGCATTCTGTAAACACCAGCTAAGGGATCCGAGTGTTTCAGTATATTGTAATTTAGGCGATGAGCTGATAACCTTTCACTACAGCAAAATACCTACAAATCTATCTTAAATAACCTTCAAAACTTTGTCAGACGTGGCGGAACGACCTTTGTTTAGGTCGTTTACGCTCTGCCTACCCCATTACGGATAAAGGCGTGATTATATGTATGTACATATACATATAATCACGCCTTTATCCCTAATGGGGCAGGCAGAGCGCAAACGACCTAAACACAGATCATTCCGCCACGTCTGACAAAGTTTTGAAGGTTATTTAAGATAGATTTGTAGGTATTTTGCTGTAGTGAAAGGTTATCAGCTCATCGCCTAAATTACAATATACTGAAACACTCGGATCCCTTAGCTGGTGTTTACAGAATGCCCGGGAGGAAATTCAGCTGGCACATTCTTACCCCATTACGGATAAAGGCGTGATTATATGTATGTACATATACATATAATCACGCCTTTATCCCTAATGGGGCAGGCAGAGCGCAAACGACCTAAACACAGATCATTCCGCCACGTCTGACAAAGTTTTGAAGGTTATTTAAGATAGATTTGTAGGTATTTTGCTGTAGTGAAAGGTTATCAGCTCATCGCCTAAATTACAATATACTGAAACACTCGGATCCCTTAGCTGGTGTTTACAGAATGCCCGGGAGGAAATTCAGCTGGCACATTCTATGTTTTTCTCTTGCTTATATGTATGTATATTGTAAATTAAACTGTTTGTTTTATGTTTCAGACATACTACCGCCCTAATATCTATGTTGCTGGGTTCACCAGAGTCTCTCCAACATACAAAAATGTCCTCATGTTGTCGGAGTGGATGGTTGAAAAGCCATCGGATTTCAATGAAAACTGGTTTGTGGTGCCATGCCCGCGAGGACTCAGGATGCTTGTGGTGGCTCACCAGGTAGGATTTATTGATTGATTTATTAGTCTCTGTTAATGTTGCATTTTCTTGTCCCCTCAAAATTATTCACTTTCTCTTACTACCATTGGGTTGGCTGGAAGAGATCGCTTCATGGAGATAAGTTTGTCCTTGCACACAATGTTTTTAAATTACATTTCTTTTGTGTTTATACATACATACATACATACATATAATCACGCCTTTATCCCTAATGGGGTAGGCAGAGCGTAAACGACCTAAACAAAAGTCGTTCCGCCACGTCTGACAAAGTTTTGAGGGTTATTTAAGATAGAATTCTAGGTATATTGCTGTAGTGACAGGTTGTCAGCCCATCGCCTATATTACAATATACTGAAACCCTCGGATCCCTTAGCTGGATCTTACAGCATGCCCGGGAGGAAATGCAGCTGGCACATTCTATGCTTTTCTCTCGCTCCCAGACCAGCATGGAAGTAAGTGTTTATGCAATAAAGTATATATATAACATATAGTACTTCTTCCGTCCATATGTATTATGTGTCATACCAGTAAGTCTCAGCGTCCCGCGAACTGATAGGGGTTTGTCAGCCAACGATACTGAACAACTATCACCAGGAAATTCTTTCAGGAAACGAAAAATACATGACCTTCCCAGCCAACCATACTGAACAACTATCACCAGTAAATTCTTTCAGGAAACGAAAAAATAAATGGCCTTCCCATACAAAATGACTACCTCGATCAGACAATTTGTATGAAAAAGCTAAATGTTGTTTCACTTCCTGAAAAAAAAAACCTGCTGATAGTTGTTCAATTTCGTTGACTGAGCAACCCCTATCAGTTTGCAGGACGTTGTCCCTTACACCCCGTGTATTGAAGAAGTTTTTAATGGTAATATGAGAGACTTTGATTGTTTAGAACAGTTTGATAATCTTAATGTTCTTTGATAGCAGTATTAGTCTTAAGGCACAGAATTTGTAGATATGCCTTTGCAAAAATATGTCAAGGGGCTGATGTAGAACCCTTAAGAGCTCTTTTTTTTTTAATGGACCTATTTGCACCATACTACAAAGTGTATATAATGCGTCACCGGACTAAAGGCGGGGAGTAGCTATATGCAATCTACACCTTTATATGCAAAACCTTAAGAGCTCAGCTAAACCATAAGAGACATAGAGAAACCATCTTTATATCTATTAATGTTGTATCACCATTATAGGGTTCCACAAAATGCTACACAAAATATGGCCAATTCAGATTCCAAGTGACTACTTCTCTGCCGGGTGGACATAAGCCAAAGAGAAGCAAAGAGTGCTGTGTTCTGGACTGCGTTTACAATGAGAAGATCAACACTATGTTTGTGTTGGATTTGTTGGCATGGAACAACCAGCCATTCACTGATGGAGAGGTAAGAGATATAGGTTCTTTTTTGTTTTTTGTACAACTAAAGTGACAAATATTCTTCCATGCTGGACTGGGAGCGAAAAGAAAACAAACAACGAGCCAGCTGCATTTCCCCCCGGGCATGCTGTAAAACCCAGCTAAGGGATCTGAGGGTTTTAGTAATATTGCAATTTAAGCGATAGGCTGACAACCTGTCACTACAGCAATATACCCACAAATTTATCTTAAATAACCCTTAAAACTTTGTCAGTCGTGGCGGAACGACCATTGTTAAGGCCCTTTACGCTCTGCCTACCCCATTAGGAATAAAGACGTGATTATTTGTATGTAAAGTGGCATCCAATCCACCTGTTAGTAATTAGGCCTTGTAACTTAAATAAATTGTACCACTCACTCGCCGTCGTCGGTGCTGTCTTTGATATTGGTTGTTACACAAACTATGTCAGAGGCCTATTAGCTGTCTTAATAGGTGGTAAAAAAAATCTGATACCAGGGTTCATTGGGTCGGAACTCATACGACTAAAATATAAAACCAGGGAAAGAGCAGTTGTGAAATTTTCTACAGCATTTGCCAATCCGCCTGCCAAGCGTGATGTTAACCTAATATTACAGCAATATTTTTATTCTTTTATTTAGACTTCTTCTTTCGTGCCAGCTGCATTTCCTCCCGGGCATGCTGTAAAAACCAGCTAAGGGATCCGAGGGTTTCAGTATATTCCAATTTAGGCCATGGGTTGACAACCTGTCACTACAGTAATATACCTACAAATCTCTCTTAAATAACCCTCAAAACTTTGTCAGATGTGGTGGAACGACCTTTTGTGTAGGTCGTGTACGCTCTGACTACCCTATTAGGGGTAAAGGCGTGACTATATGTATGTATGTATTTCTTCTTTTCAGGCTGAATTTCGACAGTATTGGCTCGAAAGTCAACTGGCAGAGTTACCAGGACTCCAACATATTACAAAAATTAATGAAGTAATATTCAAATTGCTTCCCAAAACACCATGTGACCGAGAATCATTTCAACAGTAAGAAACATAAATACCTAGCCTTAAATAATATTACTTCCATGCTGGACTGGGAGCGAGAGAAAAACATGGAATGTGCTAGCTGCATTTCCTCCCAGGCATGCTGTAAAAACCAACTAAGGGATCCAAGGGTTTCTGTATATTGTAATTTAGGCGATGGGTCTGACCACCTGTCACTACAGCAGTATACCTACAAATCTATATTAAATAACCCTCAAAACTGTGTCAGACCTAGCACAACGACCTTTGTTTAGGTCGTTTGCGTTCTGCCGACCCCATTAGGGATAAAGGCGTCATTATATGTATGTATGTATGGAAATTTAAGGGACTGTATCCCGGAAACAGAAAGGGTTTGTTTAGTCAAGAAAGCTGTACTGCTTCCACAAAGAAATTCTAGGAAATTAAAAAAATACTCATGCAAATTATTTGTAAGTTTAAGTATAAAAAACTTAAATGTGGGACAATTAGGTTGATTCATGGTTGATTTTGATTTGGGTCATCACACCACGTCAAATCAAACTACTGCTAATTGTAACATACCCACCGATGCGTTTGAATATGTAAGATTTTATAAATTTACTTTACTCGGCTTTATTCTTTAATTAAGTGCAAACGGATTGAAGGACCTGGTCCCTCATAATACAGGGGACCCTAGTTTAAGGACCAGGAACCATAGACATATTTGTTAAGTATTAATGTAATCCTAGCTATAACACGCAAATGTACAAGTTGTTGCAAATAAAAAGTTTTTTTTCTACTATTATCTGATGGATTCATACAGAAACGTCAATCGGCTCACAGAAGTATCTTCCGTCTATTTTTTATTATCATCATTTACTAAACACAATTTAACAAGTTAAATGACATCGCTAAACCTTAATGAAGTTTGTTTAGATGTCATTATCCGCCTAAACAACTAAAGTTAACTAATAGTAAGTAAAACACTTTATAGTACACAAAAAACAAGAAACACGAAAATAAACTTAAATTAATAACTAATATTGTTAAGTATATTATTTTGTCTATGTCACGTTATATAACCGTTTGAAATACCTATCTTAGTTTACCTGCAAGCATAATTGTCTCCTATGGGTTTATCAAAGGTTGACTGGAAGAGATCCCTTAACGGGATAAGTCCGCCTTTATATAGTGGCAACTATTGTCTTATTCTTTTTGTATTTTAGTTTTTACATTTTTAAGGTACATTAAAGAGCTTCCATGCTGGACTGGGAGCGAGAGAAAAACATAGAATACCTCCCGGGCATGTTGTAAAAACCAGCTAAGGGATCCGAGGGTTTATTATATTGCAATTTAGGCGAAGGGCTGACAACCTGTCACTACAGCAATATACCTACAAATCTATCCTAAACAACCCTCAAAACTTTGTCAGACGTGACGGAACGACCTTTGCTTAGGTCGTTTACGCTCTGCCTACCCCATTAGCGATAAAGGCGTGATTATATGTATGTATTAAAGAGCCTTCCATGCCGGCCTGGGAGCAAGAGAAAAACATAGAATGTGCCAGCTGCATTTCCTCCCGAGCATGCTGTAAAAACCAGCTAAGGGATCCGAGGGTTTTAGTATATTGCAATTTAGGCGAAGGGCTGAGAACCTGTCACCACAGCAATATACCTACAAATCTATCCTAAACAACCCTCAAAACTTTGTCAGACGTGACGGAACGACCTTTGTTTAGGTCGTTTACGCTCTGCCTGAAAAACATACATTAACATACATTTTTCTTCCGTCTATTACAGGTTCATGATGTCATATCCCAAGTTTGAGCAAAACTTCCCACCTGTGGATGGGCTGTTGTTCTACCACAGATGCGCTCATTACGTGTCCGGGCTTACTCCGCTGGTCGGGTGGCTCTATCCTTACATGGTTCCCGAGGTGTTAGGCGCAGGTAATCTTATCTTATTCTTACAATACAAAACAATACAAAATTCTTTATTGCACAAAGAAACACATACAACAGAAATAAAAAGGAACAAACGTGACAGTACAATATAGGCGGCCTTATTGCTAAAGCAGCAATTTCTACCAGGCAACCTTTGGGTATAGAAAATTGTACAAGCAGAAAGCGGGATAGTGTATATTACTACAATACTTAGACAATATATTTTACACACTATTAAATAAATATTTCAATAAAAAAATATACTGATACATATACACATATCTTATGATAAACTAATACATAATATATCTCTTCTTTCTTATCGAGTGGATTCTCGAGTCCTAAGACCCGATGAACCCTGGTGTCAGAGTTTTCAAACCACCTAGTAGTACAGCTATTTAGGCCTCTGACACGGTTTGAGTACGGACCACTATCAAAGACAGCGACCGGGACCGACGGCTTAACGTGCCCACCAAAGCACGAAATCCTCTTTCTTTTTCGGACAATCAGGTGATTCAGCCTGCAATGTCCTAACCAAACTGGGTAAAACTTCCCTAAGTGATAAATTGACAAATATCAACTTTGTGTTCCCCACTGGGGATCGAACCCAGGACCTCCGGATCGTAAGCCCATGACTCTGATCACTAGACCACGGAGGCAGTTAATCTTATCTTATCTTAAATTAATCTTATATCACTACATAGCAAAACAAAGTCGCTATCTCTGTCTCTATATCCCTGTGTATAGTGTATATCTTCTTTTAATGGATAGAGTGATTCAAGAGGAAGGTTTATATGTATAATACATGCATAATATAGTAGAAAAACACTGATAATTTCCAAAAGCCGAAGCCGGGGCGGGTCGATAGTCTTATTTATATAATACTGGCTTTTGCCCGCGACTACGTCTGCGAAGTTTTTTTTTCTCCTGGGTCCACTTGTGATTATCTTCAGCGTCTTGTGGGTCTGGCCCGAAAACGTGACGATAGTGCGTGATTATATAAAGCGTAAGTCCATCTCCAGGTTGCCATCTATCACCATACTGAATTTCATCAAAATCGGTTCAACCGTTTAGGCGTGAAAGAAATCACTAACTAAATTCAGTTCCCTGCCTACTACCTACCCCCTAAGTACGGTGGCGTGATTATATATAGCCTATATCCGTCTCCAAGGTACTGTCTATCACCATACCAAATTCCATTAAAATCCATTCAGCTGTTTAGGTGTGAAAGAGCAACAAACAAACAAACAAACAAACAAACAGACAGACAGACAGACAGACAGACAGACAGACAGAAAGACAGACAGAGTTACTTTCGCATTTATAAAATTAGTATGGATGAAAGAATGAAAACAATAAATTCGTTTCTGGCAGGACTCAAACCTGCGTCTCTGGAATGCCGGCCCATCACTCTACCAACTGAGCTACTGAAACGGTAGCGGGAGTGACAAATTTATCATAGTCTTTCTTATGCACACATAGCGACGTAAGAACTACGTAGGGCTTGACCAGTCCAAAAAAAGATTAGAATTCAAGTTTATAATGATATTGCCTCACTTTTACTTACTTAGCCTATAAAAGGCTACAGACTGTTTATTTTTAAGAATATTGTTATTGTTGCCTCGCAAAATGAGAGAAAAGTACTATTCATCTCTCAGCCGAAATAGCAATATTATGGTCTCGTTTACTCCAAATTTACTCGACCATATATTTCTTTTTTTCCAGCCTCGGAGTAATTATTACATTTGTTCTTTTCAGACATACAAGTTATTGGCGCGTTTGCAATTGAGAAGCCTATAGATTACATTAATCAAAGAGATTTTATTGAAAAGTTCGAGGCCAAACAACAAACCAAAATCAAAGCCAGGAGCAGAAGCCATTCACGTTCTAACTCTATGGAAACAGAAGAGGCTATCCCAAGAGAGGTACGAAACATTCTAAGACATAAGATTTATACGGGGTGTAATAGACAGCGTCCCGCAAACTGATAGAGGTTGCTCAGTCAACGAAACTGAACAACTATCACCAGGAAATTATTTTAGAAAATTAAAGAAAAATGCTTTTCCGTACAAACTGTTTGACAAAGGTGGTGATTTTGTATGGGAGAGTAATTTTTTTAAAGAATTTCCTGGTGAATGTTGTTCAGTATCGTTGACTGGGCAACCCCTATCAGTTTGCGAGACGCTGTTCCTCATGACCGGTGTAGAAATTAACGATACTTAGCTTACCGAATATATTCGGCGCTCAAGTTTATTAAGACAGTTCAAGAAAGTCCCTCTGTGAATGTATTTAAGAAAAGATTAAAAGAGCACTTCTTATCTGAACAATTTTGATGTATGTATGTATGTAGTTTACTCGTAAATGTATGTATAAATATATTGTTTAGTATATATGTATGTTTTTTTAAGATAGTACTATACGGTAGGTATTTATTCTATGTATAGGTATGTAAGTATTTATTTTGATTTATTAATCTCTGTTAATGTTGCATTTTCTTGTCCCCTCAAAATTACTGACTTTCTCTTACTACCATTGGGTTGGCTGGAAGAGATCTCTTCATAGAGATAAGTTCGCCCTTGCACACTATGTTTGTAAATTACATTTCTTTTGTGTTTATGCAATAAAGTATATATATTTATATTCTTCCATGCTGGCCTGGAAGCGAGAGAAAAACATAGAATGTGCCAGCTGCATTACCTCCCGGGCAGGGTTTCAGTGTATTGCAATTTTGGCGATGGGCTGACAATGACAACCTGTCACTGTACCAATATACGTAATCATCTGTTATAATAATAAATAACCCTCAAAACTTGTCAGACGTGGCGGAACGACCTTTGGTTACGTCGTGTTTGCTCTGCCTACCGCATTAGGGTTAAACGCGTGATTTTATGTTTGTATGTAAGCTTATAAAAAGAGAATGTTAGACACACCCACTGTCGTCGATTCTCGCGACAAAATCCTAATTCTAGTTCTTAGCTAGTGCTGTCACTTTCTTTATTTTGACATAAGAATAGGATGGCAAATGAACACATGACTTTAAAATTCCTAATCTGACATAAGTCTGCTTATTTGACGTAAAATAAGGAAGCATGCTCTATGCTCAGTTCTTATCTTAAGCGTCTTACGTCAGATTAGGAATGTCAAAGTCATGTGTTTATTTGCTATCCTGTTCTTAAGTCAAAGTTAAGAAAGTGACAGCGCTAGCTAAGAATTAGTTAAGGAATAGTGCGTGCAGGATTGCCGCCATTATTTGCTTCCTTCATCGCGGCTTACCTATTTATTATCCCATAGAAGCAGTGAAACTTAGCATAATTTGAAAACTTACATACATACATATAATCACGCCTTTATCCCTAATGGGGTAGGCAGGGCGTAAAAGACCCTAACAAAGGTCGTTCCGCCCTGCCTGACATAATTTTGGGAGTTAATAAAGATATATTTGTACGTATATTGCTGTAGTGACAGGTTGTTAGCCCATCGCCTTAATTACAATATACTGAAACCCTCAGATCTAGAGATTGCTACCCGGATTGTATGTTTCTTAACCCGGCCGGGCCCGGAAGCACTCGCAAACCCGGCCGGGTTGATGTGTTAGCAACGAAACTTTTAAAGAATTGTATAAAAATACTAGCGACCCGCAACGGCTTCGTACGGAAATTATCAGTGTTTCTCTACTGTATTATGAATTATACATATATACCTTCCTCTTGAATCACTTTATCCATTAAAAGAAACCGCATCAAAATCCGTTACGTAGTTTTAAAGATTTATGCATACATAGGGATATAGGGTCAGAGAAAGCGACTTTGTTTTATACTGTAGTGATGCTATATCTCAATGGAAAAAGACAATGATTGCAGGTTATGAATTAATATTTATTTCAAACTAACAAATCAACAATAATCACGATAATTAGCCTCAGTCAAAGTCTCACATTCACTGGTTTAATACAGAATTTGATGTATTTACTTATACTTAGTATAGACGGAATGGTAACATTAGTATTAGTAATTCATATTTTTTATAAGTTCTCTTATTACCCTTTTAGTGTCTATTTGAAAACATGGTATTAGAATTTAGAATAAGAAACAAATAATAAGAACGCAGCTTGAAATACTAAACTTATCTTATCAACTTAGATAAGATCTATAGATAGATAAACTAATGGTAGCTTTAAAGATAAGATCTATAGATAGATAAACTTTTGGTAGCTTTAAAGATAAGATCTATAGATAGATAAACTTTTGGTAGCTTTAAAGATAAGATCTATAGATAGGTAAACTTTTGGTAGCTTTAAAGATAAGATCTATAGATAGATAAACTTTTGGTAGCTTTAAAGATAAGATCTATAGATAGATAACCTTTTGGTAGCTTTAAAGATAAGATCTATAGATAGATAAACTTTTGGTAGCTTTAAAGATAAGATCTATAGATAGATAAACTTTTGGTAGCTTTAAAGATAAGATCTATAGATAGATAAACTTTTGGTAGCTTTAAAGATAAGATCTATAGATAGATAACCTTTTGGTAGCTTTAAAGATAAGATCTATAGATAGATAAACTAATGGTAGCTTTAAAGATAAGATCTATAGATAGATAAACTTTTGGTAGCTTTAAAGATAAGATCTATAGATAGATAAACTTTTGGTAGCTTTAAAGATAAGATCTATAGATAGATAAACTTTTGGTAGCTTTAAAGATAAGATCTATAGATAGGTAAACTTTTGGTAGCTTTAAAGATAAGATCTATAGATAGATAAACTTTTGGTAGCTTTAAAGATAAGATCTATAGATAAATAACCTTTTGGTAGCTTTAAAGATAAGATCTATAGATAGATAAACTTTTGGTAGCTTTAAAGATAAGATCTATAGATAGATAAACTTTTGGTAGCTTTAAAGATAAGATCTATAGATAGATAAACTTTTGGTAGCTTTAAAGATAAGATCTATAGATAGATAAACTTTTGGTAGCTTTAAAGATAAGATCTATAGATAGATAACCTTTTGGTAGCTTTGGTAATTGGTATCAAATAAACAACAAATTTTTATTTGCTGATAACAAAATATTATGTTTTTCTTAAACTTTAGCTATGAGTATTAACCACTAGTGAGTTACTATTACTAATTGAGCAAAATCTTATAACTACTGTAGGCAAGGCTGTACTGTAACTGTAAACAACCATACTTGTATTATAGTCTAACTAAGTAACAAAATAAATGTAATGTAAAAAACAATCATTTTCCAGTCTGGAAGTATGATCTTTAAAAAACTTTTTTTTTATTAAAAAAATAATGAAATTAATAATTTCTAAAGGTTAGATTTAAAAAGTTTCTGCCTCCCGCACCGCGGTTTACATACCCACCGGGCCCGGTCACCGGACCCGGTTTGCAATCTCTACTCAGATCCCATAGCTGGTTTTTACAGCATGCTCGGGAGGAAACGCAGCTGGCACATTTTCTATGTTTTTCTTTCACTCCCAGTCCAGCATGGAGAAAATTTGAAAACTTGATTCGAACCATTTGAATATTTTTATATAATTTCAGGTTAAACCCATTCAAAGACCTAAACGGCAGGAGAATGGCGCAGGGCGTATGGAGGCTGAACCTATATCACCACCATCACGAGTATCACGACAGATAATACCCGCGGCTGAGGAAAGCATTGAATTCGCTCCAGCAACCCAAGATGCTGGACAAGGAACCGAATGATATTATACCCTGTTTCCGATCGATGAAACACAATCAGTATCTAGATTCTTTTGAACATTCGACGGAGATTCAGTGTTTTAAAGGTATGTTTGCTCAGTGGACATTGCAATTTGATGTTTTTTGCGGATGTTTTAGTGCTACTCGTACATATTGTAGAGGTCTGACAAATTGTTAAACATCCTATAAAGATTTAATGTTTAATGGACATTTGAATTTGATGTTTTTTTTTGTGCCAGTTTGAAAAGTGTGCCAATCATACATATAGTAAAGATCAGACCTTTGAATATGCTATAAGGATTCCATGTTCAATAGACATTTCAATTTGATGTTTTGGTGTTGAATAAATATTGTAAAGATCAGACCTTTGAATATGCTAAAAGGATTCCATGTTCAATAGACATTTCAATTTGATGTTTTGGTGTTGAATAAATATTGTAAAGATCAGACCTTTGAATATGCTAAAAGGATTCCATGTTCAATAGACATTTCAATTTGATGTTTTGGTGTTGAATAAATATTGTAAAGATCAGACCTTTGAATATGCTAAAAGGATTCCATGTTCAATAGACATTTCAATTTGATGTTTTGGTGTTGAATAAATATTGTAAAGATCAGACCTTTGAATATGCTATAAGGATTCCATGTTCAATAGACATTTCAATTTGATGTTTTGGTGTTGAATAAATGTACTCAAATGTATACCACTCTAATAGTAGATACCAGTTGGAACATGTAACAGTCTCTGATTGTTAAAATTGTACTTTATTGTCGTAAATGCGCACTAAATAGATATAATAATTTTGAATATAATACATGTCGTAAATACAAGATAATACCTGTCGTTTTCTAAAGTCTGTTCCACTAAAAGAGAAAGTACATACATACATATAATCACACCTTTATCCCTAATGGGGTAGGCAGAGCGTAAACGATTTAAACAAAGGTCGTCCCGCCACGTCTGACAAAGTTTTGAGGGTTATTTAAGATATATTTGTAGGTCCATCGCCTAAATTGCAATATACGTACAGAAATCCTCGGATCCCTTAGCTGATTTTAACAGCATGCCCGGGAGGAAATGGAGCTGGCACATTCAATGTTTTTCTCTTGCTCCCAGTCCAGCATGGAAGATTATTTGGAATAACAATCCAAAGATTTTGAGGGTCTTGGCCGCTACCCCATGTTGATCCACCGACTGTCACCGACCCAACTCCCCTGCCCAGCCCCATTTTATGTCATCCCTACTTCAACATCTTATCTTTACAACCACGATCTTGAAGTTAAATAACGTGGTACCTCCACACCTTGACTTTATGCAAGCTTTCTCTTGCGAGAGAATGAGTGAAAGCAGGTTGACCAAACAGATATATATATATATATTATATAATATAATATATATTTCTTCCATGCTGGTCTGGGAGCGAGAGAAAAACATAGAATGTGCCAGCTGCATTTCCTCCCGGGCATGCTGTAAAATCCAGCTAAGGGATCCGAGGGTTTCAGTATATTGTAATTTAGGCGATGGGCTGACAACCTGTCCCTACAGCAATATACCTAGAATTCTATCTTAAATAACCCTCAAAACTTTGTCAGACGTGGCGGGACGACCTTTGTTTAGGTCGTTTACGCTCTGCCTACCCCATTAGGGATAAAGGCGTGATTATATGTATGTATGTATAATATATATATATGGTGAGTGTGGATGGAAATGTTGGAAGGGGAAGGCCTCGACGCACGTACTTGGATCAAATCGGGGACGTCCTAAGGAAAGGTCAGGTCAATAGTACCCTAAACCGACGAGCATGTATGAAAAGATTAATGAATGTGGATGAAGCGAAAGATGTATGTAAAGATCGTAGAAGGTGGAAAGAGGCGTGATTATATGTATGTATGTATGTTTCTCTTGTAAGCACCTATGCGGTCCATATGTGAGCGTGAGACACTAAACAATTGTTTGCCCCAAACCATATCACAGAATATACGTATAATAATACTATTGCGACCATATGCCCTATGAGAAGGTTGGCCTAATCACTTGATTGTAAGATAAGTAAAAGGATTCCGTGTTTCGGAGGGCACGTTAAGCCGAAGGTCCCGGTCGCTGTCTTTGATAGTGGTCGTTATTCAAACCACGTCAGAGGCCTATTAGCTGTGCTACTAGGCGGTTTGAAAACCCGGACACCAGGGTTCATCGGGTCGTTCGACTCGAGAATTTACTCGCTAAGAAGAAAAAGACACGTGGAGGGCACAAAATAACTAAATTTTGACTAAAATTATTGCCGTCCCGTTCTGTTCTTTCGTGATAGAAAATGACTGGTATTGACATAAATTTGTTAGGTCGTGATTTTTGCAACTGCGAATTGCTATTAATGATGTAATTGGTGTTATTAGTTATTACATAATCGTCGTTTAAACATTAGTGAATACATTCAGATATAAACATGGATGTTTTGATGTTACTACCACTATACTTCAATTTACTACTAAATAATCACTCTCATGTACTATTAAACTACTGCTTCTTTCTTTAAAAAATACTGAATATCTGATCTGTTCAAAATGAATCTAATATAATGTTGGATGCTTATTATTATTTGTGATCTCAAAGTATAGCAGTGTTTTTTTGTTCTAAAAATAATCTGTTATATTTTCGTTTGACATCCTTCAATTCTGGAGCTAAATTCCTTTGATATTCAAATGGAAAAGTGTTAGTTTGTTTTTGTTAGACTAAGTACCTATTATCAATGTTAGCTAATAAGTTTGACCGCCTTACGGACTGTATTCCGCATTTATGGGTGTTTAAAAACATTAAATGTTTTCTTTATATTTTCAGTTCATTTCATTTATTCCCCATATTCCACATTAATGGGTTTGAATTAAGTGCAACGATTGTGAGAAGATTCTTGAAAATAATACAGAAATCCATAGCGTTATATCAGCCCTCAAAGTGTTGTGAAATCGGCGAGTTTAATTTAACTGCTCACCTTTTCCAAATAGTTAGAAGAGTACGACTCATCAGTTACCGAAAATTGAAAATCCATTGAAAAATTAAGAGAAAGTTAGACGTAGGTAGGTATACTTTTCTATCGAATGTTACAACACAGTAATTTTAGAAGCTATTTAGTTTTGTAAAGTATTTAACTAGTACATATATTGTATTTTCAATACACTTATTTTCTCAGTTATTATTTATTTTGTAATGATTTTCTCCTGTTTGTTTTTATAACTCCAGTGGTCTGAAAAATAAAGTTCAGATACAACCAATTTAAACGCATTTCACTTAGTTAAGAAATGATAAACGGATTTACTCTTACAACTTACGAACGGCTACCTCTAATAGCCGCTAAGTTTACTGCAGTCTTTCCTATTTAAGGTGTATCCTGCCGGTAGGTGAGTAGGTAGATTTCAAGATATGCAACCTTCGCCCGTAATGCCTTAGAATATCGTTCAAATCAGCGCGCGCTTCGGCTTGGCGGTTACGTCCGCGTCAAAAATGTGCAAATAACGCAAAAAAGCTAATTCCATAGAAACTACGATCCGGATTAAAAAAGCTATTTGCGATTTCAGATAATCATAATACGGATAATTTCCTGAAGGAACCGTGAAAGCGCTCCTAATAGTTTAGAAGAATTATCAAATTTAACATAATTTAACACAGCTTTACTTCCATACTTATTTATGAACTAAGTATAATATTTGTAAATGTTGCAATTGCAGGCCTTGAACTAATTTCTTTAGAATTTTATAATGATTCGTTTAGGAGAAATAACCTCTTGAAAACAACCATTTGCCGGGAGGATTCACCTTAAACCATTTACGAGTACAATTACTTACTCTCCATAATTATTACAGCAGGCCTATTAGCGAGCGCAGGAACGGTGTAGCTTATTCCCAGGTTTTATCCCTTTGTTGCATTTACGACACTTCCAGGAAGAGATGGAGTGAAGCTATTCTGACTTCTGACCCGGTTATACACATAAATAAGGTAGTAACGGAGTAGTGAAATCCCATACGAACGTAGTTTCGCTTTTATTCCTAAACAGTAAATCCAAACTTAACCAAACTCCGTACACATGACCAAATACAATGCATCATATCTATGCGTCTAATTAGGTTTGGTTTGAAAATATTAAGCAGAAACAAAATAAGACCGAAAATACGATTATGTGTGAAAATTGCCTAAAATTTAATTTGCTTTCTAATTTTGTACTTGGTTAATATTTTCAAACCAAACCTAATAAGAAACATTGCTATGTTGTTTTTGATTATGTGTACAGAGTTTGATTTTACCGTTTAGGAATAAAACCGAAACTACGTTTGTATGGGATTTCGCTAGTCCGGGAGACCCTAAAATTCATAATGAGGCGGATTCGCGCAGTTCCAGTGCAGCAAGAAGAGGAAAGTTGGGATCGTGACCTGTGTGGCGAAATTGGTCAGTAATGTTGTGCAGTCTTCAGGTTTACAACGAATGCGTCGAGTCTTTGAGTGGAGATCTCGTGTATATTGATGTACGTTGCGTAATAAGCATTCTTTATTTATTAGCATGAAAGGTCTTATGTCCTTTCAGAGATGAATGTCATGAACATGAACACGGAACACATCGGTTCTTTATTGACACTTTCGTCTTCATTTCGACTCATCAGATGCGGAAGTTACCGCATAACAGTTGTTTTGCAAGTGCTTTGCTCTTGTGAGCTTAGCTTGTTTGGATTGGAACGGAATCCAACTCTTTTGGAGCAGCCGTTAGGTATGATGTCCGCCGAGTGGTCCTCCCCAGAAGGGGCCCTTTCTCACTTGTATCTCTGACGAGATAATGCATTGTTTAGCATAAAAGTCCTTATGGTCTTCTTGATTTATCTTTGACTAGCGACCCGCCCCGGCTTCGCACGGAAATAATCAGTGTTTCTCTACCCTATTTTGCATGTATTATACATATAAACCTTCCTCTTGAATTACTCTATCCATTAAAAGAAACCGCATCAAAATATGTTGCGTAGTTTTAAAGATCTAAGCATACATAGCGATATAGGGACAGAGAAAGCGACTTTGTTTTATACTATGTAGTGATGATGACTGGACTGATCTAAGTAAGTAGACTAATACCTGGTGTAAGGGGCAGATATCCAACAAACTGATAGAGGTGGCTCAGTCAGAGCACTGAACAACATTCAGTAGGAAATTCTTTCAGGACGTGATTTCTTTTTTGCTTTTCCATGCAAATTGTCTGATTGAGGTAGACATTTTGTACCTATGGAAAAGCCAAATTAATTTTTCACTTCCTGAAAGAATTTCCTGGTTGAAGTTGTTCAGTGTCATTGACTGAGCAACCCCTAACAGTTTGCGGGATGATGTCCCTTACACCCCGTATATTTTGATGCCCTCGTAGTTAATTTGTAACCGAAGGAGGCAAATAAATATGATATTCCACGTCAATATCATGAAGTTGGCAGTAAAAACCGAACGATTATTTGCTTGCTATAAATCGGAAAATCTTATTGGCAGTTAAGTCGGCTACCGAACGACGATGGACTCGTTAAATAAACCGGCTGAGATTACGGCAAACGCTGCTTGTTCTGCCCAATTGGTAATATTACATATATGTATTACATATATACATACATACGTAAAATCACACCTTTATCCCTTACGGGCTGACGCCTCGTAAAACGCGCTTTCGCCACGTCTGACAAAGATTGAGGGCAATTTTAGGTTGTAATGTGTATTGCTGTAGTGACAGGTTGTCAGCCCATCGTATTGTAATTTACAATACACTGTAACCCTCGTATCCCTTTTGCTGACTTCTACAGCATGCCCGGGAGGAAGGTCAGCTGGAACCTTCTATGTTTTTCTATCGCTCCCAGTCCAGCATGGAAGAAAATTGGTATTATTGGTAATATTAGATTGCTCGATACCGCAAAACTGTAGGTATACAATTTTGCCCACATTTTTTTTCAGCAGAAAGGCTCCTTTCTCAGGGGCCAAATTTATTGCAAATCGGATATTTTTTCTCCATCACACTTGCCACTGTCTCATTCCAAGGGAGTGAAATTTACCGCTTCGTACTGTGAAACCAAAGTTGCGGAGGCCAGATGGCCGCTGCCGGCTGATGGAGTCGCTCTGTGTAAAAACCAGTAACCTCGTTCAATCCCCTATATTAGGTAGTTGACCCCGTGAGATACGGGATGATGACACTATCCTATTCAAAACCGCGGGACTTACATAGGATGTTCTACTTTTATAGATTTCAGGTAAACTCTACTTTTTGGGATGTCCGGCATAGAATAGTAGTATTCAGACTCAGACATTGTAGAAACCAAAGTTTTAGCCCATGACCTGTGCCCGTATGATATACAACGTTTCAAATCTTTAAGTTGCTTTGAATTATTAGGTACTCAAGTCTCACTAGAGTTGGGCGCCAAACAGCTTGCTGTGTTCCGTCGGTGATGAAACTGGCAATGGCATAACAGGCGTCTTCTGGATGCGCTAACTCCTTTATCGACTCCTTAATGTATCCGATCCCTGACCTTGTCCAGAGTTAAGACCAAGCCCATTTCTAATTTAAATATACATACATTTAATCACGCCTTTATCCCTAATGGGGTAGGCAGAGCGTAAACCTAAATAAAAGTCGTTCGCCACGCCTGACAATGTTTTGAAGGTTATTTAAGATAGATATTTGTAGGTATATTACTGTAGTGACAGGTTGTCAGTCCATCGCCTAAATTGCAATATACAGAAACCCTCAGATCCCTTAGCTGGTTTCTACAGCATACCATGTTTTATAGCATACAGCACATTCTATGTTTTTCTATCGCTCCCCGGTCAGCATGGAAGAATCTATCGCACCCCGGCAAGCAAAAAAACAAAAAAGTATAAAACATCTTTGAAGTCTTATAAAAAGGCATAATGCCTACTGGGCCCCAGCAAATGATAAAAATTTGGTGTGCCTATCTAGATCCCCTATTTTATTCCAACCATGTCCCAATTTCTGATTTAGCACCTTAGGGGTGACCTGTGACCCGTATAACTGGGATAAATCCTGCTATAAATTCAGTGGTTATAGTTACTTGGACACCAGGTGTGACATAAATAATCTACCTTTAAATTATGATTTACCGGCTTCCCACCCGCGCGGTTTCACCCACGGCAATTTTTTTTCCGTGGAAATGAAGTATTTTCCCATAGTGAAAAGTATGCTCTATTTGAGCATCTAACCTAAGACCTTACATCGTTTTAGAAAAGTTGTTTGGTGTCATATATTTCAAAGGAACACAGTACTTTTTTACACCCTGTATAAGTATAATAAAACATCATAGAAGGAAAATAAGAAGGGAAGAGAGGAAGGGGAAGACCGAGGCGAAGTATATACCTTGACCAAATCAAAAAGAAGATGAATGTCAATTCGTATCAGGGAGTGAAATCGTTGGCAGAGAAAGTTGGTGATTACTCCACCGACAAGTGACTGGCACTTAAATTTAAAAAGACATACATACACATAATCACGCCTTTATCTCTAATGGGGTAGGCAGAGCGTAAACGACCTAAACAAAGGTCATTCCGCCACGTCTGACGAAGTTTTGAGGGTTACATATGATAGATTTGTAGGTATATTACAGGGATAGGTTGTCAGCACATCGACAAAATTACAATATACTAAAACCCTCGGATCCCTTAGCTGGTTTTTACAGCTTTCCCGGGAGGAAATGCAACTGGCAAAGTTATTTTTATATTTTTCTTTCGCTCCCAGTCCAGCATAGAAGAAGACATAAGTGTATCTTGAACCTATATTGAACATTGCAAACCAATTTAAAAAAAAATGAATATTCTGACAGTGGTATCATTGTATATTTATATAGTGTCTGTAGAAATGTTTAAAAATAAAGATAATCAGGACCTTGAAGGTAATCAGGACCACCGGCGGCGACACAATCGTGGAAAACTGATTCAACCTAGTTCTAAATATGGGGTCTTCAAGTGAAGCGCTCTATGTATTGGTTTCCAAATTTATAATTGATTGCCAATTTTTTTGCGAGTTAGTCCAAATCCAAGAGAATTTTCGAGTAAACTTAAGCTATTATTACTTGATAATCCATTCTATAATCTAAAGGAATACTTTGAATATTGTAAGAATTTTTGACATGCTACAATTGTAATAAATGATAATATGTGTAGGACTTTTTCTTTAATTAATTAATTAATTTTCATTTGACATGCTTATCTATATGACATTATAAATTATGTACCTAATTCGTTATTATTATGATTAATTAAGTTTTATGTTTCTATTGTACACTAATTTGCATACCAATTGTGAACTTGGTTTTTTTTTACTTGCAAATAAATGAATCTTATCTTATCTTTTGTACCGGGTGTAAGGGACAAAGTTCCGCAAACTGATAGGGTTTGCTCAGGCAATGAAACTGAACAACATTCACCAGGAAATTCTTCAAAAAATTCTTACAGAAGTTAAAAAAAAATACTTTCCCATACAAAATCACCACCTCGATCAGATAGTATTAATTTCCTGAAAGAATTTCCTAGTGATAGTTGTTCAGTTTTGTTGACTGAGCAACCCCTATCAGTTTCCGGGACGCTGTCCCTTACACCCTGTATATAATTTAGGTACTCTCTTCACAGCCTGCTTATCAATACATCAATACGTTAACAAAAGTCCAGCCCGGAAACTTGGAACATTACCTACTTTTACTGAATGGTTGTTGAATAGAGGATTTCCTGGCTTATAGCCAGCTAGGCTGTCAAAGTAGGCTGTAAGGTACCTGACCGGACCGACCTTTATCCGTAGTAGGTACCCGAGGGATGACTGACGATGTTATTGCGGAAAGCCCTGATAAAGAAGAAGTAAACTATAAACAAACTCACAGTCATCGTTCTAATAGAACTTATTCATAATATACTTTTTGCTGAATCATTCGATATACACCAATACGAACGTTATCCAAAGTTTAGTTAGCAGGATATTATTATCTTTGCGACTCAAAACACAGTATTGAATATTTTTCGTTCAGACGTTTTACCAATTATAGTTTGACTAGTAATCATTTTAATTTAGGGCCTTTGTTTGTTAGTAATTTGTTTGAATTTTATTATCAGAAAATTACAAAATTATCATATAATTCATAAAATCTTAAAACTACCTTAATTTCTAGAAAATAAAACTACAAATAAAAAAGTCATATCAATAATCCAACGCATCTCCATGAGGTAAAGTGCCCAATAAGCTGGCAGCATTCCCCCTTTGAAAAGCAATGCTCAATCTTTGTGCGAGGTAGCTGCAAGACCTGGGGTCGCCTGAAGTCTCACGAAGACGCACTGAGAGATCGGCAACAAATAATTTAGCTTCCTGACCCTAAGGACCAACCTAATTTGTTATCCTTGACTTGGTTTTTATAGCTAAACTGCTGTAAAATTATGTTTTATTTTTTTTCCGTGTAACGACTAGTAAAACATTCTGACGTTCGTGTGTGCAAGAATTAAATTGCAGGCTTTTAGATAAACTCCCTCTATCAACAACTCTGCTTAAACTGCAACTTTATTTTTCAAGAAATTTTACTTCACAGCATGTTTTCTTTGTAGAACATAGCAAAAATGTCAAGAAATTCCATATTCTTTGTCGCGAACAAGTGACCTCATTCCTTCGATTCCATTTCATCATCTTTATAAATTCTTCATGTCCCTTCCCTTCTCGACTTCTCGGTAAATAAATGTGAAAGGGCGCATATGTCTATAATGCATGAATTTTTGCTTGTCTTTGAAATGTCTTTTGATTGAATAATACTTTTGAAAGTAGGGATAATAAGTTGTTACAAAAAATAGTAGTGAGATTTTATTGCGTCTGTAGGTCTAGGTAATATTTTAACATTGTCCATAGCAGAAACATTACTTGTCGGTAAAGTATTACTTACCTAACATCATCATCATTATAAAGAAACTGATAGTGTACTCACAAAACCAGTTCTTCCAAAACTTCTAATAAGGCAAAACCGCACGCAACGCAACACACCAATAGGTAAGGGTAGAAAGAGATACATAAGTGGATCGTTCTTCAAGCAAATTTGTTGTAAAATAAACGCTTCGTTACGATGCGAAGAACTCCACAATCTTGTTAAACAGAAGTAACTAGGCACTGTGTATTATTCATGGCGCTTCTCACGTTATTACCATAATAAAATCTGTGGAAATAAAAACTGTAATTTGACTCAAACGTCTTGTGGCGAATCCGGCACTTAGTAGCGCTATATGGTCGCAGTAAAATGCCCTTGTTTTTATTATTTATGCTCACGGCTATGGGTTTTTGAAGCTGTCGGGGTGCTGCAGACACTCTGTAAGGAAATAAGATGGGTTATGTGCGAATGAAACCTGAAACGTGAAAATAAACGGTTACAGTGTAACTATTTCAGTGTCGACTCCCACAGATGGTTTTATCCGAGTGTTTATTTTTCTCGTCTCGCGGCGGCGTCTGACGTTTTATGACGTGAAATATAGGAAAGATGAGAGGAGCAACGTATTTCTGGCTAGATACGGTTGACAAATATTTGCGCAACGTTTTCGTTCCCCACTTAGATGTCTCACATACCTATATACTTACTTACTTAGAGATATATTATAAACCCACAAAGAGTACCAAGTGCTGTCTGCTTTTCTCGTAGGTTAAGGATGACGCGTTTGTAGATTTAAATGTACGTATTGGTAAGAGATATGATTGATTGATGCATCATATGTTACAGCATAGATGGTATCTTACGGCATATGTAACTGATCTGAAGTAAATTAACCTGATATTGGTTAAATCCCTAGATATTAGTCGTTAAGCCATATCAGAGGCCAGTGCTAAGCATTGGCGGCTTGAAAACTCTGACCTATTCTAGGATTGGGATTCCAGATTGGCAGTTGCTATAAAAACCAGTACTCGTTCAATCACCTAGATTCGGTAGCCGACCCCGTGAGATACGGGGTAAGGCTAGGGAGCTGACACCATCCTATTCAAAATCGCGGGACTTACATAGGATGTTCTACTTTTATAGATTTCAGTTATACTTTACTTTTTGGGATGTCCGGCATAGATACTCCTAGTATTCAGACCCGGAGATTATTTTTTGGCAGTCACCGAGCGATGAATGACTGATTTTAAACCGCTAGTTTGTTTGATACATACATACATACATAAAATCACGCCTTTATCCCTTACGGGGTAGGCATAAAAGGCGTTTTCGCCACGCCTGACAAAAATTGAGGGCAATTTTAGATTGTAATGTGTATTGCTATAGTGACAGGTTGTCAGCCCATCGCCTAAATTATAATACACTGTAACCCTCGAGTCCCTTTTGCTGACTTCTACAACATGCCCGGGAGGAAGGGCAGCTGGAACATTCTATGTTTTTCTATCTCTCCCAGTCCAGCATGGAAGAAAGAAGAAGAGTTTGTTTGATGGTCTTTAAAAATGTCTCTACATACCGGGTGTATGGAATAGTTTCCCGCAAATTAATAACTTTCACACAGAAATTCTTACAGGTAATAAAAAAGGTGGCTTTTCCATAAAAATTGCCTGATCGAGGTGTTCATTTTGTACGGGGCGGTAATTTCTGTTTTCATTGCCTGTAAGAATTTCTTTCTGAAAGTTGTTCAGTTGCATTGACTAAGCAACCCCTGACTAAGCAACCCCTATCAGTTTGCGGGAACTGTTAGTACTTTAAATACCTATACTGGTCTCGCTCGTAAGTGTTCGCATAAGTTATTTTTCCAGCTTTGTGTTATTTCACGATTCTAAAATATGCATACATACATACATATAATCACGCCTTTATCTCCAATGGGGATAGGCAGAGAGCAATCGACCTAATAAAGGTTGTTTCGCCACGTCTGAAAAAGTTTTGAGGGTTATTTAAGATAGATTTGTAGGTATATTACTGTAGTTGTCAGCCCATCGCCTAAATTGCAAAATACTGAAACCCTCCTCGGATCCATTAGCTGGTTTTTCGGGAGGAAATGCAACTGGCACATTCTATGTTTTTCTCTCGCTCCCTCGTCCAGCATAGAAGAAACATAACACTCTAAAATATAAAGTAATTAAACTAATGAATCCAAACTATTGTTCCCGATTTCGTTCAGCTGCTCATCAAGGCAAACGCGATTGAAATCTCATTTCCTTCCCTGTGGAGTTTCGCAAAGTTTATCGATAGCTCTACTTAATGGCGCCTAGATAGGCATTAGGATGTGCTGCATCGCTGGGAGGGAATTAGGCACGCTGTAATAACCCTGTGTAATGTATTAAGGCGTTCTACTGTGCTAAGTGACGTCACCATCAGTAAAAAAAAAACACTTTCTGAAAATAGAAAATGTAGGAAATCTGTAGCTGAATTAAATGCGAAATGTATTGATTGCTTTACTTAATGATGCCTAGATAGACATTAGGACGTGATGCATCGCTGGGAGTGAATTAGGCACGCTGTAATAACCCTGTGTAATGTATTAAGGCGTTCTACTGTGCTAAGTGACGTCACCATCAGTAAAAAAAAACTACTTTCTGAAAATAGAAAATGTAGGAAATCTGTAGCTGAATTAAATGCGAAATGTATTGATTGCTTTACTTAATGATGCCTAGATAGACATTAGCATGTGCTGCATCGCTGGGAGTGAATTAGGCACGCTGTAATTACCCTGTGTAATGTATTAAGGCGTTCTACTGTGCTAAGTGACGTCACCATCAGTAAAAAAAAACTACTTTCTGAAAATAGAAAATGTAGGAAATCTGTAGCTGAATTAAATGCGAAATGTATTGATTGCTTTACTTAATGATGCCTAGATAGACATTAGGACGTGAAGCATCGCTGGGAGTGAATTAGGCACGCTGTAATAACCCTGTGTAATGTATTAAGGCGTTCTACTGTGCTAAGTGACGTCACCATCAGTTAAAAAAAAACACTTTCTGAAAATAGAAAATGTAGGAAATCTGTAGCTGAATTAAATGCGAAATGTATTGATTGCTTTATTTAATGATGCCTAGATAGACATTAGGACGTGATGCATCGCTGGGAGTGAATTAGGCACGCTGTAATAACCCTGTGTAATGTATTAAGGCGTTCTACTGTGCTAAGTGACGTCACCATCAGTAAAAAAAAAACACTTTCTGAAAATAGAAAATGTAGGAAATCTGTAGCTGAATTACATACATACATATAATCACGCCTTTATCCCTAATGGGGTAGACAGAGTGTAAACGACCTATACAAAGGTCGTTCCGCCACTTCTAACAAAGGTTTGAGGGTTATTCAAGATAGATTCGTAGGTATTATTAGGTGTAGGTAGCTGAATTAAATGCGAAGTTTATCGAAAGCTCTACTTAATGGCGTCTAGATAGACAAAAGGACGTGCTGCATCGCTGAGAGTGAATTAGGCACGCTGTAATAACACTGTGTAATGTATTAAGGCACTGTAGTGTGCTTAATGATGCCACCATCAGAATAAAAAAAACTGCTCTCTGAAAATAGAAAATGCAGGAAGTCTGTAGCTGAATTAAATGCGAAGTTTATCGATAGTTTTACATAATGGCGTCTAGATAGACATTAGGACGTGCTGCATCGCTGGGAATGGATTAGGCACGCTGTAATAACACTGTGTAATGTATTAAGGCACTGTAGTGTGCTTAATGATGCCACCATCAGAATAAAAAAAACTGCTCTCTGAAAATAGAAAATGCAGGAAGTCTGTAGCTGAATTAAATGCGAAGTTTATCGATAGCTTTACTTAATGGCGTCTAGACATTAGCATGTGCTGCATCGCTGGGAGTGAATAAGGCACGCTGTAATAACCCCGTGTAATGTATTAAGGCGTTCTACTGTGCTAAGTGACGTCACCATCAGTAAAAAAAAACACTTTCTGAAAATAGAAAATGTAGGAAATCTGTAGCTGAATTAAATGCGAAATGTATTGATTGCTTTACTTAATGATGCCTAGATAGACATTAGGACGTGAAGCATCGCTGGGAGTGAATTAGGCACGATGTAATAACCCTGTGTAATGTATTAAGGCGTTCTACTGTGCTAAGTGACGTCACCATCAGTAAAAAAAACACACTTTCTGAAAATAGAAAATGTAGGAAATCTGTAGCTGAATTAAATGCGAAATGTATTGATTGCTTTACTTAATGATGCCTAGATAGACATTAGGACGTGCTGCATCGCTGGGAGTGAATTAGGCACGCTGTAATAACCTTGTGTAATGTATTAAGGCGTTCTACTGTGCTAAGTGACGCCACCATCAGTAAAAAAAACTACTCTCTGAAACTAAATGCAAAGTTTATCGATTGCTTTACTTAATGGCGTCTAGATAGACATTAGGACGTGCTGCATCGCTGGGAGTGAATGAGGCACGCTGTAATAACCCTGTGTAATGTATGAAGGCGCTTTACTGTGCTAAGTGACGCCACCATCAGTAAAAAAAAAACTACTTTCTGAAAATAGAAAATGTAGGAAATCTGTAGCTGAATTAAGTGCCAAATTTATCGATAGTTTTACATAATGGCGTCTAGATAGACATTAGGACGTGCTGCATCGCTGGGAATGGATTAGGCACGCTGTAATAACACTGTGTAATGTATTAAGGCACTGTAGTGTGCTTAATGATGCCACCATCAGAATAAAAAAAACTGCTCTCTGAAAATAGAAAATGCAGGAAGTCTGTAGCTGAATTAAATGCGAAGTTTATCGATAGCTTTACTTAATGGCGTCTGGATAGACATTAGGACGTGCTGCATCGCTGGGAGTGAATTAGGCACGCTGTAATAACCTTGTGTAATGTATTAAGGCGTTCTACTGTGCTAAGTGACGCCACCATCAGTAAAAAAAACTACTCTCTGAAACTAAATGCGAAGTTTATCGATTGCTTTACTTAATGGCGTCTAGATAGACATTAGGACGTGCTGCATCGCTGGGAGTGAATTAGGCACGCTGTAATAACCCTGTGTAATGTATTAAGGGGCTCTACTGTGCTAAGTGACAACACTATAAGTTTAAAAAACTGCTCTCTGAAAATAGAAAATGCGGGAAATCTGTAGCTGAATTAAATGCGAAATTTATTGATTGCTTTACTTAATGGCGTCTAGATAGACATTAGGACTTGCTGCATCGCTGGGAGTGAATTAGGCACGCTGTAATAACCCTGTGTAATGTATTAAGGCGCTCTACTGTGCTAAGTGACGCAACCATCAGTTGAAAAAACTTGAAAATAGAGAATGCGGGAAATCTGGAGCTGAATTAAATACATACATATTATCACGCCTTTATCCCTGATGGGGTTGGCAGAGCGTAAACGACCTAAACAAAGGTCGTTCCGCCACTTCTGACAAAGTTTTGAGGGTTATTTAAGATAGATTTGTAGGTATTATTAGGTGTAGGTAGCTGAATTAAATGCGAAGTTTATCGATAGCTTTACTTAGTGGCGTCTAGATAGACATTAGGACGTGCTGCATCGCTGGGAGTGAATTAGGCACGCTGTAATAACCCTGTGTAATGTATTAAGGCGTTCTACTGTGTTAAGTGACGCCACCATCAGTTAATAAATCTGAAAATAGAAATGCGGGAAATCTGTAGCTGAATTACATACATACATATAATCACGCCTTTATTCCTAATGGGGTAGGCAGAGCGTAAACGACCTAAACAAAGGTAGTTCCGCCGCTTCTGAGATAGTTTTGCGGGTAATTCATGATAGATTTGTAAGTATAATTGGGTGTAGGTAGCTGAATTAAATGCGAAATTTATCGATAGCTTTTTTAATGGCGTCTAGATAGACATTAGGACGTGCTGCATCGCTGGGAGAGAATTAGGCACGCTGTAATAACCCTGTGTAATGTATTCGGGGCTCTACTGTGATAAGTGACGCCACTATAAGTTTAAGAAACTGCTTGCTGAATATAGAAAATGCTGGAAATCTGTAGCTGAATTAATTGCGCAGTTTGTCGATAGCTCTACTTAATGGCAAAATTCAAAAATAAAACATCGTTTTATAATCCACTGACAAGAATGGCTCGTCTCTTCAACGACTTCGTTAAAGAAAATAAACCAATAGACATTTTCAACTCCAGTCAATCAAGATTTAAGAAGTGGGCCTTGGAGGTTACCAAGAAAACTATATCCCATGTTTCCTCAAATGAATAATTGCGTACTTTTTTTCACAGCTCCATATTCCCCACTTCTTTTATTTGTATTCATTATTATAAATTATATAACATAGTTTGCTGCATGTATAGCTGTACGATCACTAAATTGGTTAGCTGCCTGGATATAATCTTAACATATTGTTCTTCTTTGGTTGTTAACTGTTGTGTTCGTCTTTTCAATAAAATAAAATAAAATGGCGTCTAGATAGACATTAGGACGTGCTGCATCGCTGGGAGTGAATTAGGCACGCTGTAATAACCCTGTGTAATGTATTAAGGCGATACACTGTGCTAAGTGACGCCGCCATCAGTTAAAAAAACTGCTCTCTGAAACTAAATGCGAAGTTTATCGATTGCTTGACTTAATGGCGTCTAGATAGACATTAGGACGTGCTGCGTCGTTGAGAGTGAATTAGGCACACTGTAATTACCCTGTATAATATATTAGGGCGATTGACTGGGGCTAAGTGGCACCACTGTAAAAAAAGGAATATACTGGTGTGAGTAGACTTGATGTAATTGAAATGAGATACATTCGAAGAATAGCAATAGTAGGTACTTAATTCTAACTGGATTTGAACTCCTTTGAAATGAAAGTTTTTCTAATGGAATTTTGGATTATAGTAGAGTTTAGATCCTAAAATATGTGTAGGCGCAAATCTGTGATGTTCAAAATCCAATGACAGCTGTAAGTGAATGCGATATTTGTTTATATAAAGCCTGCTCTGCTATAAACATGAAGCACGCATGCCGGTGGCACAGATCGCAAAAACGAACAGTCCGCACGAAACCACAGATAATATAATACTATAGTAGGTAGCTTGATAACGTGTCACCCACTGGTAAAATCTAAAGGCAACAATCACATTCTTACAACATTTTTGTTCCCATGGTAGCCTTTCTTAGCTCAAGGTAACACCTAGCAGCGCTTCGGTTATTGGCAGACGTCGCATCTGGGCTAATGAGCCTGGGAGCTGGGAGCCACTTCGCTCTAGGGAATGCGCCGACGCGTTGAAAGCTGTCACGTTGGCTGTCGGTAATGCTTTAATTGTATTATTCTCATAGCATGATAGGATACCGTTTGATGTCTGCCGAACGTAACAATAGCCTGTGCGGAAGCGAGCCTAAATTAATAACAAGACGTTCGGTGGCCTTGAACCAAGATACAATATCGCAGTATCAGAGGATTACCTACTATGTTTATTTAGGTACCCTAATTTTAAGAACCTATTGCATCTACTTCCATGCTGGACTGGGAGCGATAGAAAAACATACAATGTGCCAACTGCATTCCCTCACGGGCATGCTGTAAAGTTCAGCTAAGGGATCCGAGAGTTTCAGTATATTGTAATTTAGGCGATGGGCTAGCAACATGTCACTACAGCAATATGCCTACAAATCTATCTAAAATAACCCTCAAAACTTTGTCAGACGTGGCGGAACAACCTTTGTTCAGGTAGTTTACGCTCTGCCTACCCCATTACGAATAAAGGAGTGATTATATGTATAAGTTATCGATGTGGTTGTGTCTCTCATAATGATTGGTGGAGGAGACAAAATTATGTTCATTAAAATTTGAGTGAACAGACACCTGGGTAAGCTTGCTAAATCGTCGACTCTGTCTGTGTCATCCCCAACCTAAATTAGAGTCGAGAGCAAACCAATCAATAAAAAAAAATTCTTCAGTTACTGATTTTAACTGATAGAGCTCCACTTAGCATAGGTTACACGTTAAATAGAAATACAAATCATAAAACCGCATAATCCCACTAATGAAAATGAGTGAGCTCTTCAAATCCAATAAGGTTAAATTTAAATGGTTCGCAAACACAATCCATGATAACTTGAAAGGATTCATACAATGCTAATATTTTAATTCAATTTAAGGAGCCATCAAAACGCGGCGGTCGGGCCCTTCCTGTGGATTTGTGGGAAAGGGATCGCTTAGATTTAATAGCGTTTATGGACAATGAGGAAAATGGTAGGGTTGCTTTATAAAACAATTTTATTAATTTTAATTATTTTGTACTTCACCAAAATCACTCTCACTGAAATCGCCGCCAAAGGTTCCGATTTCGACGGTGTGGAAAACGAGATATGAAAAATTAAAACTTATAAAATTAAGCTAATAATTCATATCACTTATTTGTGAAGAGCCAAGTTATGGTTTTCATATTTTGATCTATTATGTTCTTTGGAAATCTAGCACTACTAACACGCAGATTCGGCAGATTAAAGTATCGCGGTACTAAAACATAACCTTACTGAAGTCATCCATCTCCCTAGCCTTTATCGCGTATCACACGGGGTCGGCTACCTAACCTAGGGGATTGAACGAGGGTACTGGTTTTTACACAGAGCGACTGCCATCTGACCTCCGCAACCCAGAAAGGAAACCAGACCCAATCCTAGATTAGGTCAGACCTTTCTGAAGTACTACGTTATAAATCTTATAATTATGTATTTTGAGTAGAACAAACACACTTTCACAATAATAATTATTAGATAGGATTCCTCTTGTGAATAAAATCCAATTACGCGAATGATTGGCCCACACCCACACGTCTGGGGATAATGGAGTGACTGATCTGTGTAGGTATTTCTCATCAAGCACAAGGTTCAAACACTACGTACAGGATTTCTATATGTGGAAGGAAAGACGGTTCACTACATTCTACAAATTTTGTGGGTTACAAACGGAAAATATGGGTTACGTAGGGAACCTAAAAGTCCCACAAACTGATAGGGGTTGCTCAGTCAACGACACTGAACAACTATCAACAGGTTTTTATTTCAGAAAGTGAAAAAAAGAAAGACTTTTCCATACAAATTGTCTGATCGAGGTGATCATTTTGTATGAAAAAGCCTTTTTTTTAATCCTGTTGATAGTTGTTCAGTGTCGTTGACAGAGCAACCCATATCAGTTTGCGGGACGCTGTCCCTTACACCCGGAATTATGAGCGCGGTGGGCGTTTTAGTTTTCTGTGCTAAAAGCTAAAATATTTTTATGAATGAAGTTCCATTTTACTTGTGATGGAGAGTGTAGGTACTGTCTTACACTATAAGTGATACCTACCTAAATTATCCTGAGGTAAAAAGTAGCCATGTCTATAAACAAGATAAATATCGAAATCCGTTGATACAAAAAGTAACAACAGACAGACACACAGAGTAACTTTAGCAATAATGATTAGTATGGATAGTGTAAAGAGCTGGAACTGGAGTTCTAGAGGAAAACGCAAGTACCGTAAGAACCAAGAGCAATTCATTACAGTACCGCTCGAGAGAGCACAACTTTCCAGCGCTCTCACTAATAAATGTTAGTAGCTGCATTTTGTAAACTGAAAACTTTAATAAATAAAGAAACCATTGGTATTTCTAACAAACGTTTTATAAAGGAACGACCAACTAACTAAGGTGTTTTGTTTTGAAAAAGGTATCATGGATACAATACAAGCATTCCTACATGAAAAACGGTAAACGTAAGGAGAAAAACAGTTTTCATTTGGGTTGAACAGAAAAACGCTATTTTATGCCAGAAACAGGCAGTCTTCACTTATTTAACTCGTACTTTATTGCGCACCTTAATATTTATAGAAAACACAAACACACACAAACATATTGCCTTTATCCCTAATGGGGTAGGCAGAGCATCAACGACCTAATCGTAGGTCGTTTCGCCAGGTCTGACAAGTTTTGAGGGTTGTTTAAGATAGATTTGTATAGATCAGCCCTCCTCTTACCGGCCCATCAGCCTTCTCAATCCCCTCGGCAAACTCTACGAGCGGTTGATTTATCGCCGCCTTAGAGATTACGCCGAAAACAGTAGCCTCATTCCCCCCGAGCAATTCGGTTTCCGTTCCCAACATTGTTGTGTTCGACAGGTCCACCGTCTGGTGGAACATATCACGTCCAATTTTCATGGACGCAAACCCAAACCCACAGGAGCCGTCTTCCTTGATGTAGCGAAGGCATTCGACAAGGTCTGGCACAACGGTCTGGTGTACAAGCTATACCAGCTCGGTGTGCCGGATCGTCTCGTACGTATCGTACGTGACTTTTTGACGAACCGCAGCTTCCGTTACAGAATCGAAGGCGCCCTGTCCACCCCTCGCCCCATTAGAGCCGGAGTCCCTCAGGGCTCTGTGCTATCCCCTCTCCTCTTCACCCTCTATACCAGCGACCTTCCCAGTACGCCCCAGACGCAGCTCGCTCTGTTCGCAGACGACACTGCGATCTATGCCTCCTGTCGCAGACCCCAATTACTTGGCAGATACCTCCAGCGCGCCCTAGACTCCGTCGGGAGCTGGTTCCGCAAATGGAGGTTCGAAGTCAATCCCGAGAAGAGCACCGCCGTGCACTTTACTCGTGCCAGATTACGTCGTACCCTCCCAGCTGTAAAGCTGTACGGTCGACCCATCCCATGGTCCAAAGACGCCAAGTACTTGGGGGTTACTCTTGACTCCCAGCTTAACTTTGCGAAGCACATCAGGAGAGTCCGAAACCGCGCCAAATTTGTCATGGGCCGGCTCACCCCAATCATACGCAAACGCAGTAAACTCTCCCTTAGAAATAAGGTGAGGCTTTACACTACATGCGTTCGACCCATAATGACCTACGCCAGTGTGGCCTTCAGCCACACCTACCCCACTTATCTGAACACCCTCCAAGTAGTTCAAAACAGCTTCTTGCGGAGGGCAACCGGGGCCCCCTGGTACCTCCGCAATTCTGACATTCACATCGATCTCGATGTTCCGTCTCTCAAAGAGTTCATGAAGCAAGCGGCCATACGCTTCTTCGACAAAGCCCCTCACCACCCTAACCCTCTTGTAGTTAGCGCCTCTAACTACGTTCCCCAACCAGCGACTCGTTACAAACGAAGGCCTAGGCATGTCCTTACCGACGGCGATGACCAAATTACCCTTGCGATTAATGCTGCCAATATTAGTCGAGCCACACTCTGCACAAGCTCTTCCAGCAACCGCGCACCCCGCCGGCGGGGGCGCGGAGGTCCCTCCTTTGCTCCCCACTTTGGGGTTTACCGGCACGTACCGGGCAGATTCTCTCCGATAAGGAGTCCCCAGGCAACGCCATAAGCCGAGGTTCGAGCCCTAGTGGGCGCCCTTAGGCAGTTGCCATATCATTAAGGGTGTAGATTGCGTGTAGCAACTCCCCGCCTTAGCCCGGTGACGCATTATATACACTTTGTAGTATTTTGCAAACAGGTCCATTCAAAAAAAAAAGATACATTTGTATATTGCTGTAGTGACAGGTTGTTAGCCCATCGCTTAAATTACAATATACAGAAGCCCTCGATTTCCTTAGCTGATTTTTGCAGCATGCCCGGGAGGAGATGCAGCTGGAACATTCCACGTTTTTCTATCGCTCCCAGTCCAGCATGTAAGGAAATAATCTTAGATCAAAGCTGAAATAACTATGACAAACAAGTCCTACGATTGTTTACTATTTCATAGACACTTGCAGGTACAACAGATCCCATGAATATTATGAAGATAATATCAACAGTGAAATAATCCGAAACATTGTCACAAAATAAACACTTCAAAAGCTTAATTCTCTCCATGAAACAAAAGGATAATCGAATGGAACAAAAGTAGCTAGTTATGGTGATGTGTAAAGTCGTAACTCCTGCTCTCAAAGATTACAGAAAACTTACCCCCGCGGGGCAAAGAGGGGAAGGAAAATGTTTGAGAAACTCTTCCCCTCTTTGCCCCGCGGGGGTATGTTTCGTGTTTTGTTTGAGGGCAGGAGTCACTAATACTTTGCAGAACATTGCCTACATGGCGGACGGTACTGGCTTATAGCCCAATATAACCCATCAGTCTAATAGAATCACTCACCCCCGCGGGGCAAAGAGGGGAAGGAAAATGTTTGAGAAACCCTTCTCCTCTCTACCCCGCGGGGGTATGTTTCGTGTTTTGTTTGACGGTAGGAGTCACAGCTTAATACCTTTCAGAACATTGCCTACGTGGCGGACGGTACTGGCTTATAGCCCAATATAACCCATCAGTCTAATAGTCCCAGTGTGCATAAACCCCTCGTTCCAACAGCTTTATTTTCATTGTTTTCTGTCTAGAGTTGGATGACTGAATTGGAAATACTTAGTAGTTTTGTAGGTATTAAGTAGCTATATTGTTAACCAAGATGAAAAAGTGACGGATAAAAGTTATCAATAATTACTAGTACAAGTACAAGCATTTTTTTTGCATTATTTTAAAATAACAATCTTCTGAAGATTACTTTTAAGGTACAAATATAGGGTCTAGTAAATATAGGGACTCTACGTACGTATTTATAAAGCGATCTCAGGATTGAGAGCAATATTAAGTTTGTCTTTTACAGGTTGTTTTGTACTGAAATGTCATTTCTGATACAAACTCAAACCCGCTGTCACTCTTGTGAGTTGATTATAATTACGGGCCTATATTTGGTATTGAATTTGTGTGACCATGAATGTGAATCAGACGATTGGAGTATTTTATGATAATGCCATTTGTTTAGTATTTTTTGTTTAGAAATATGTTAAGTTGAAAATTCACGTTCAATCAATTTAGATGATTTTCAAACTCTCTTTTAAATGAGGTAACAGTGTAACACTTACGCAATACTATAACGAGGTAGTAAAAGTTATTGTAACGAACATCTTATTTCGCTCGGCGTGGCAGTTCTGGGGAACGGCTTTCAAGCAATAAAGCACAAAGAGCCGTTTATGCCGGTTTTATTGAAGTTTTTCCAAGGCACAGTTAGGGCCTGGCCACAGGAAACCCACTGCAGAAAAAAAAAACTGTGTCAAGTGGTTTGCGAACAGAGAAAGCAACGCGTTTTTTACAGTCGTGAGGCACTTTGCCGCTCTTATCGCGAGAAAATTAACCTTGGCGAGTTGTTGTCTCTTGCTCTTAAGTACATCCTCGGCACATTTAGCGATTGAAATTCAGCTGAAGCGTAAACTCTGGATATGCAATGCCGTTCTCATACCTGTGCGTTGCGTTGCGACTCTCATCGCGCAAAAATTCTCCGCAGAAAGTTTTCCCGTGGCCAGGCCCTTATAGATTTTTTTCCTCGGCACATTTAAAGCGATGCGACGACTCCGCGGCCCCCAGACAGATTGCTGCCAACAGTTACATTGTTTTCATTTCACGTCTTTTTATCATTTAAAATTTTCGTTTACTGTAACGAAAAATCGCCCTGTGCGAGTGCGGTAGCAATACATTTCTCAGTTGAATCGTAAGATACTTTGCCGCTCCCACTGCTACGCAGAAATTCGCCGCAGCGAGTTTTCCCGTGGCCCGGCCGTTATATAAGTTATTCCTCGGCACATTTAAAGCGACGCGACGACTCCGCGGCCCCGAGACAGATTGCTGTCAACAGTTACATTGTTTCCATTTTACGTTCGTTACAGATTTCCTTAGCTCCAGATAGCTGACTGTAACGAAACATCGCGCTGTGCAAGTGCGAAAGCATAGCTGCATCGCAAGACACGGCCATGCCGCTCTCAGTGCTACGAAAAAAATCGCCGCAGCGAGTTTTCCCGTGGCCAGGACGTTATAGAACTTTTTCCTCGGCACATTTAAAGCGACGCGACGGCTCCGCGGCCCCCAGACAGATTGCTGTCAACAGTTACATTGTTTCCATTTTACGCTCGTTGCAGATTTCCTCAAACGCTCTTCTTGCCTGCTTTGTTTAGTGTTGACTGGGAATTTCAAATTCTCGTCGCTATGTGCTAAATTGAGCCTTGAGTGATTGATAGAATCTCGTGGGTTGATTTCTGGCATCGAATCTCGAAAACAACAGAATCAAATTACGAGGTATCAATCTACTTCTAGCTTGACATAGACCTCATCCATTTGTCTAAACTGACCATTCTTAGCACGAGGAATGCTGTATAGTACCCATTCTTCGGATTTACCTTTACCTAGGTATATTTTAGAGATTCTGTAGACTAAATATTTTTTTTTCTTTTCCAATGATATTCTGGTCATGTCTAGGTATTAGTTTTGATGATGTCCTCTGAAGGTGTTGTTCTGGTTCTGCTCTTGGTCATTAAGGCCCGTAATTATAAACAGTACTTGAGACTGACAGCTAGTTTGAGTTCGTATCAGAAAGGTCATTTCAGTACAATGTGGTCTGTCAAAGCCATACTTGATATTGCGCTCAATCTTGAGATTGCTTTATAAATACGAGCCTGGATCAGGCTGCAGCGAGCTCCATTACCGCTGGTGCTGTCTCCGCGCTAATTGCCGCCGCACTTATTGAGGTCGAGAAGCTGCTCCGGTTAAAAATGCACGTCCAGCTTACTGCTTAACCCTCGGTTTAATGAGACGTGCTTCACAAAACAAAGCCCGAATGTTTATGAATTTTTAGTACTCTTCAGTGACTCTCTCTTTGTTTATTTCATTTAAGGGTCTGCCGGAGTAGTGGAATCCCTTACAAAAGTAGTTTCGCTTTTATTCCTAAACAATAATACCATACTTAACCAAACTCCGTACACATGACCAAATGCATCTTATCTATGCTTCTAATTAGGTTTGGTTTGAAAATATTAAGCACAAAGAAAATAAGACCCAAAATACGTTTTTTTGTGAAAATAGCCTAAAAGTAAATTTGCTTTCTAATTTTGTACTTGGTTAATATTTTCAAACCAAACCTAATTAGAAGCATAGGTATGATGCATTTGGTCACGTGTTGTGTACGGAGTTTGGTTAAGTTTGGTTTTATTGTAGGAATAAAAGCGAAACTACGATTGTATGGGATTTCACTACTCCGGCATACCCTTAACTTAGTTTGTTTTCATGGGAAAAGGAGCAAGGTGATGGTATAATGATGTACAACGATCCAACCTTCTGTCTGCTTAAGGAGTGTATCAGAAGAAGGAGAGAATCGAAGTCATAGTCGTTTCACTCGCCAGCCTACTCAACAGAAGAAGACAGCAGAAACAGAATTAAGAGGATCTCCGGTGCACGCCAGCGCCCTCATCAGTTAAAAAATCATTAATCGAAAATCCGGTAGCTCAAATTGAGGTTAAAGCAATGAAGGACATTTAGAACCTCATAAAGTCGCAACTTATAGTTCGTTGTAATAATTATGGTTTTTAACTGATGAGGGCGCCACTTAACCCATGGGAGTCCCTTAATAAGAACATATAAATTTGACTTCCTCTTCTAGCATGATTTTCAGTGGTTGGGATCTAACAGAAGACCAGTATCTTAAGCATAGATATATTTTACAGAAAACAGACACATATGCAATACGGACCCAATATAAACTGTTTATCTCTATCAAGAGATTTCTTACTGGATATTTATCATGGTTTTTTATCATGTTGCCGTCAAACCCTGTATGAAGGGTGTAGGCAGAGTTAAGCTAATAAAACTCTTACCTTCAACCCTTCAATCGATCGTGCATGTAACCTGTCTGCGAAAATGATGCTTGAGGATTTCCTAAAAATAAAACAAGCTAGCTTTCCGCCCTGCGGTTTCATCCGGTAAATGAATTTTCCAGTGTTTTAAATAAGTCTAGTAAATCTGTACATCAATTTCAATCCAAATCCAATACACCGCAAAAATAAGAAATTTTTTATTCCCGTGGTTTGAGAAGTTTTTCGAGCTAAAATAAGTATCAACGTCCTTCTACTTCTTCTGTCGAGTGGGTATCGAGTCTATCGACCCGATATCAGACTTCTTAAAGCGCCTAGTAGCACAACTATCAGGTCTCTGATATGGTTTGAATTACGACCAGTATCAAAGATAGCGACCGAGACCGACGGCTTATCGTGCCCTCTGAGGCACGAAATCATTTTCTTTTTCGGACAATCAGGTGATTCAGCCTGCAATGTCCTAACCAAACTGGGGAAAAAATCACAAAGTGATAAATTCTCAAATATCAACTTTGTGTGTTCCCCCTGGGAATCGAACCCAGGACCTCCGGATCAGGAGTCCATGGCACTAGCCACTAGACCACGGAGGCAGTCCTTCTACTACGCGTGATACCGTAGGTACTCTAGGTATCATTCTGTAAAATTTAACCAAATACGTTCAGCCGTGTGTATAAAGATTACAAACAGATGAACAGAGAGTTACTTTCACATATATAATTTTAGTCTGGATACGTGCAATATTAAGCACGCGTATCATTCATGTCTATAAAATTCTATTATGGAGATGGGGATGGATTGTTTTACAGAATGGTACCTACCATTCTGTAAAATTTAACCAACTACGTTCAGCCGTGTGTATAAAGATTACAAACAGATGAACAGAGTTACTTTCACATATATAATTTTAGTCTGGATACGTGCAATATTAAGCACGCATATCATTCATGTCTATAAAATTCTATTATGGAGATGGGGATGGATTGTGTTAACGTGGGCTGAATATTTCAAACCGGGACCCTTTGTGCCCGGGACCGGCGTACGAGCGGAGAAGCCTACCTAAAATCTATTTTACGTTTGAACAACATCTGATTTCAGTACACTATTAATATTAACCATGCGTAATGAAGTTGTTTTATAAAAAAAAATATTATAAAAGCTATTATTACAATTATAATACACATACTGGAACCCTCTGCATTCTAACCTATAAGATAAAGAAGAGAAGAAGCTGAAAAATTTAACAGTTTTATTTTTAAGTATCGCTACAAGTTTAGTTTTATGACTTCCGGAGCGAGAGAAAAACATATAATGTATCAGCTGCATTTCTTCCCGTGTATGCTGTAAAAATCAGTTAAGGGATCCTAAGTTTCAGTATATTGTAATGTAGGCGATGGGCTGACAATCTGTCACTACAGCAATATACGTACAAATCTATCTTAAATATCCGTCAAAACATTGTCAGACGTGGCGGAGTGACCTATGTTTAGGTAGTTTACGCTCTGCCTACCCCATTAGGGATAAAGGCGTGATAATATGTATGTATAAGTTTAGCTTGGAAGTGTTATAAATAAAGTTTAAAAGACTTCAATGTTTATTCAAGCAAAATAATGGTTGACCATTTCTTTTTATCCGTAAATGGTCCTAACAATTTTGCTTTTAAAACCCTATTTAGAAATCTTAAATTTTCTACACTATCAAGTCTTAATGTTTATTTAACTTACAAGTCACGTTATTCTCAAGAGATTCAATGTAAGTAGTATAAGGTTTAAAGTTTTCCATTTCATTCATCTCAATAGTGCTTAAAAATAAATTGCTTGCGGTTTTCTTTGTTTAGCTACAATATGACTTTTACTGAAACAATGGTAACATAAGTAGTAGGTATGCACTGGTTTTCATAAATAAGAGAAACTTCTCTACTTCATTGAAATAAAAGAGAATGCTAAGTATTCTGCATAAAAACGTTGTACCTAATTAAATACCTAAAGAAAACAGTTTGAGGGACACCAGTTTCGGAATCACTGTTCTGGTGTTCTGTTACATCAATAAATTATGAAAGAAGTACGTAGGTATTATACATAGGCAAATACTAGATAATATGTATAAGTTCTTACTATAATTAATATAATTATTAAGAAATAATAAGATTGCTTGCCTTGCTGGACTGGGAGCGAAATATAAACATAGAATGTAAGAATGTAATGTAAGGTAAGAACCTATAAGTATTACCTAGTATTTACATATGTATAATACCTATGTATTTCTTATCTTATTATTAAAGATACTATTTATTAAAGATAAACATAGATTGTGCCAGCTGCGTCTCCTCCCGGGCATGCTGTAAAAATCAGCTAAGGGATTCGAGGGTTTCAGTATTGTAGTTAAGGCGATGGGCTGACAACCTGTCCGTACAGCAATATACAAATCTATCTTAAACAACCCTCAAAACTTGTCAGGCGTGGCGGAACGATCTTTGTGTAGGTTGTTTACGCTCTGCCTACCCCACTAGGGATAAAGGCGTGATTGTATGTATGTAATAAGATTATGAAAGTTGCATCTAGTATAGACAGGGCCAACTGGCAGTATTCTCCAGGGCGCGTCTCGTCAACGCAAGTGTTTGCGCTCAGCGGGGTGTAATAATAAAATTACACAGTTTTTATTTGTTCACGAGTAATGCGCCTGTTTTGTGTGTTTATTTGACATCGAAGTCATACCCATAATATAAGCTACATACTAAACATAGGGTAGGGCATGTTTAGCAAGTTCTGAAGAGATGAAAATAGTTTATAAAGGCACTCACTAGTCTTTTTCAAACTCTCACTGTTATCAACATTACATACATACATATAATCACGCCTTTATCCCTAACGGGATAGCATCGGCAGAGCGTAAACGACCTAAACAAAGGTCGTTCCGCCACATCTGACAAAGTTTTGAGGGATATTTATGATAGATTTGTAGGTATATTGCCATAGTGACAGGTTGTCAGCCTATCGCCTAAATTGCAACATACTGAAACCCTCGGATCCCTTAGCTGGTTTTTACAGCATGGCCGGGAGGAAATGCAGCTGGTACATTCTATGTTTTTCTCTCTCTCCCAGGCCAGCATGGAAGGATGTTATCAACATTATAATGATTAAAAACGGGAAATTTACCATGGTTTTCCATAATTGTATCAGTGTCCGATATTTCAACGCAGTTTCATGCGTTAATATACAAAATATGAAATTATTAAGATATATAGAAATATGGTAACCAAACTTCCATGCTGGCCAGGGAGCGAGAGAAAATCTTAGAATGTGCCAGCTGCATTTCCTCCCGGGCATGCTGTAAAATTCAGCTAAGGGATCCGAGGGTTTCAGTATATTAGTAGTAGTTATATCCAATTGACGAAATTAAAAGGCGCATGTCAATTGCTAGGTCTGCAATGAGCAAGCTGGAGAAAATTTGGCGGAACGGGGATATAACAAAATCGACCAAAGCGCGATTGGTTCGAGCGCTCGTTTTCTCTGTATTCCTCTATGCGGCAGAGACATGGACCCTACGAGACGTCGAAAGGAAGAAAATAGATGCTCTTGAGATGTGGTGCTGGAGGAGAATGCTCAGAATATCGTGGACAGAGTTTTGCACCAATGCCTCCATTCTCCAAGAACTTAAGGTTGAACATCACCTTTCCTCGATAGTCCAGAGCCGAATTTTGACGTTTTTTGGACATGTGTCTCGGCGTGATAACACCAGTGTAGAGAGGTTACTTGTACAAGGCAGTGTGGAAGGCACTCGGGCTCGCGGCAGATCTCCAACGCGGTGGACGGACCAAATCAGAAAGGCTTTTGATGGGCCCCTTCACAAGTGCACAAGAAAAGCAGCCATAAGGGCAGAATGGCTGCGACTGGTGAAGCGTACCACCAACCCATAACGACCACGACCACTCTGCCAAGAGTGTTACGACTGAGAAGAAGAAGTACAGTTGGTAAGTTGATACATTTGCTTTGAATGACAACTTGAAAGTCAACTTGAAAGCTAACTGGCAGAACCGTTTATACTTTTCAACGTACCCACTGTACTCACTCGCACCTTACCATCTATACTTACAGCTTGAACTGTTTAAACCGCCCTAACAGTAATTCATTTTTCGGACGCCCAAGCAGCTGATGAAATATGTCCTGTCTCCGTTATGTAAGAAGCTGAAAGCTCATGTCGGCTAACTGACGCTACATTCAACGCAATTTTATTGACCAAGCAACGCTAGATCGATTCCCTCTAATTCGACTAATTTTATAGTGACGTCATTTTTGATCGATTCAAGTTAGGTCGACCCTTTTTTTTTTTTTTACTAAGGGCAGCAAGATACCTGCGCCGATATTTCCATTAGAATAGTCTTGAATGTGGGCGAGATCTTCAATTTGGATGATAGCTGTCAAAATTAAAACGCTCATATCTCGGAAAATATCGGTCCTAGAGTACCCGTGTCTTCATCCTAAATGATGATTTAGTCCTACCCTATTATTTGTCACTAGACACTTGAAACTTTGATTTCCATTTCCACAAAAATCCATCCATGTGTTGTTTGCCGAGTTCAACAATATACTATTTAACGTCCGTTAATTCTTCTTCTTCTTCTGTCGAGTGGGTATCAAGTCTATCGACCCGATGAACCCTGGTGTTAGAGTTTTTAAACCGCCTAGTAGCACAACTATCAGGCCTCTGACATGGTTTGAGTAACGACCACTATCAAAGACAGCGACCGGGACCGACGGCTTAACGTGCCCTTCGAAGCACGAAATCTTTTTCTTTTCCGGACAATCAGGTGACGTCCGTTAATTAGAGACTGATTTTAGATTTGTTTACTAATTCTTCTATGATGGACTGGGACTGGGAGCGAGAGAAGAACATAGAATGTGCCAGCTACATTTTCTCCCGGGCATGCTGTTAAAACCAGGTAAGGGATCCGAGAGTTTCAGTATATTGCAATTTAAGCGATAGGCTGACAACCTGTCACTACAGCAATATATCTACAAATCTATCTTAAATAACCCTCAAAACATTGTTAGACGTGGTGGAACGACAACTGTTTAGGTCGTTTACGCTCTGCTTACCCCATTCGTGATAAAAGCGTTATTTTATGTATGTATGTACAGTAACCTGCAAAAGGCCATACCTATTTAAGAGGAAAAACTCTATGACGCGAAATTGAACGGTATCTATCTCACAGTAATTTAATATCGATCGCCAAGCACATAGCCATACATGGTGGACTGGTGGTTATGCTTAAATGATACTTATTTTATTTATTTATTGGTTCACCAACATTTAGTATATATAAGCCTTGATGGCGTTTTTAACAATAATAGTTAGTTCTTATATACTTAATAGTTTCCGTGAGATGTCGCTGAAACAAACTTTTTATGGAATAATAAATTTATTCATTTATTTAATATCAGCATACAACGTTCTATTATTGACAGCTTACTAAGTCCAACTAAATCTTTAAAACGTTGCATAGATTGCAATTCTCACTTTAATTAGGTAAAAATACATTATTTATTTATTTAGTTTACATTATTCTGCCGGGAATCGATCCTTGGTTCTTCAGTTATAGAATACCATCTTTAAACTACACCGCTACGCTACGGATGGATACTTGGTGACACACGGCGAAAATCTTCTATAGATCAATAGCAAAGCAGAAATTGCTTCATATTAGTGGCAGCGCAGTTTTAATCTGATTGATACCTAGAGGGTAGGATAATTTTAAATATCCGTGTTATATGACAATGGTTTTACTTATTTATGATTGTGCATACTCGTTCATGTGTTATTATTTTCCTCCAAAATGAACATTCAACGGAAAAGTTTATAAAAAAATAATAGTAATTATGCAATATGCATAATAAATCAAAGGATAAATTCAGAAGTTTAAGAAAGTCAGAAATACGGTGAGTGCAGTGCAGACAGATTGTTTGAATTGTCGGAATAATATTTTGTGTACGACCTTGTTTTAACAACTGAATTTGTTTTAGATTTCAACTACGAAATTTCCATGACCATATGTAGTGGTTTTGAAAACCAAAACAAAGATCAAAGATCCTTCCCATTGGCACGAATAGAATTGATTTGAAATGAAAAAAAAGAATTGAAATGAAATTCGTTTATCCAAATGTTTTTTTTTTATATGAACGCCATCTTGTTTGCTTTGTATAATTTACTGTTTCTAGTTGAACATCTGCTTCAAAGGATTAGCGTCCTTACGGTAGGTATGCTATTTTGCAGGCGAGTGTATGTATGAATTAGAGACTAATATTAGATTTGTTTACTAATGGCGCTATTCAGCACGACATACCCTCTTAATCTACACAGGCGATGCAGGCTTGTTTCTCCGCTGTTTTGCAAGTCAATTTTCCTACTATGCATTCCTTCTCTATTAAAAGTTTTTGTTTGCCAAACGAATCCGTGTTTTGGGTCAAAGTGGTACTACAGTCTGACATGGCTTTAAATGAACGCGGCGAAAAAAGAACCTAAAGCAGCGAACACCATTTTAGTAAGTTTGCTATAAATGGTGTAAAAATGTAATGCTTTCCTCTAGATGTTCTACTGATCATACCAAACAACTTTCCCAAAGCACAATAATTATAGCTCGCAAAAATATTTGCTAAATTTGCTAATAATTAAAGATGCTCTTCTCATCCACAGCTCGGACACTCCTAACTATCATGTAATTTTGGTCACACATCGACAGACGGCATGTTGCACTTGGCATGCGTTTGTGTGCGTGTTATAAGGGTTGACAAATTTTGTTATACCGGTCATAATCATCACTTGATTAAACCAACGTTTTAAAGTATTTTACTGTAACTGAAAAGTTAGAATAGATTAGGTTGCATATTTTGTATGAATTTACTTACCGTCTCTTATCACTGTGGAATCTAAAAAAGTTCCTATTGGAGTCATATCTTGTGGTAGAAAGACATCCGTACACGGAACAGTACCTAACCATCTTTGGAACACAAAACTTTATTATTTCCGTTACACTGGGAAACATGCGCGCGCCATACCCGCTAAGCGTACGCTCAATGTCAACGTATGTCGGACTGGGGAAGGGAGGTTAATGTCCATTCTGTATGTAGTACCTTAATATATTCTGTGCCTCATCTACAATTTTGTATGGACAAGACAACATTCTATATCGAGCTAAGATTTTTGTGTTTTGCGAAAGTTGTTTGTTACCATCCAGTAGAACATGTGGTTTAAAGGAATGTAGTTTTATTTGCACCCTGTATGATGCAGCGCCCCGCCCAAGATCATTTAAAGCTTTGTCGTTCTGTACAGTAAAGCTGCTTTCAGTCTTCTAACTTATGCAAGATTGGTTTATTCAACATGCAGATGAATTGAGTTTCTAGAAATTTATTCCGTAATACTTTAAATTAACTGGCTAACTAGTACTTCGAGTCGGCGTAAGATTTCATTGTAGCTCTACTAATAATATGAAAGCTTTCAAATAATTACTTACATTGTAAAAACATTTCAAACTTTGTTACACTTTGTATTGACTCCTTAGTATTCTATGAAATACTGTCCAAGTTTTTTTTTTTAAATTCTTTATTGTTTTAAAAAATTAAACATAAAAGTAATCTTAAAAATTAAAACAAAAGGCGAGCTTATCTCTATAAGAGATCTCTTCCAGCCAACCTAATGAGGATGAAAGAAGGGAAAATCACGGGAACAGATATAATAATCGTAATAACATTAATAATTATAGTAATACACACTAATATATTTTTAAATAAAATAAACTAATACATAACAATATCAATATGATATATAATTAAATGGTATAAAAGATATTGAAATAAATCTATATATATAAATGTCATAGAGAGTTAATAAAATGCTCTTTCAGTCTCTTCTTGAAGGTGAAACTCGAGGGACTCTCTTGTAGAGTTTGAAGATTGCCGGTCTTGGAAGGCAAAGACTGGGATGCCTCTGCTTCGCAACAGTGAATGCTGAGGATGAAGAAAGTGGAGTAGACGAAGCCAGAAAGTGGACCCCAGCACTGATCCAGGAAAACGCTAAACACTAAAGAAGAGAAGACAATAATGCATACTTACATATAATAAAGCCTTTATCCCTAATGGGGTAGACAGAGCGCAAACGACCTAGAAAACGGTCGTTATTTATTTATTTAACAATTTATAGTACACAAAAATATCATATGAAACGAAGACACAACAGGCACTGCTTATTTCTAAAAAGAAATTTCTTACAGCAGACCTACAGAAGTGTTTTTTTTATGATACGTGGATAAAACGTGCGCAAAATTTCCGCCACGTCTGACATAGTTTCGAGGGTTATTTAAGATAGAGTTGTAGGTAATTTGCTGTAGTGACAGGTTGTCAGCCCATCGCCTAAATTGCAATATACAGAAACCCTCGAATCCCATAGCTGGTTTTAACAGCATGCCCGGGTGGATTTCCGCTGGATAATTCTATTTTTTCTCTCGCTCCCAGTTCAGCATGTAGAACAATTGTGTAAGATATTTAAAATTGGTATGGCCAATTGGTTATGACCAAGGCATTCTGAGTGTATTAATGAATTTTGTATGGCACGAATTGTTAGTAGCCCCAACCTAACAGCACAGCCAATGCAATAGTCGGTTAAGCAACTTGAAATTCTATTTTCATGTTGAAAGCTTAGCGATGGAGCCGCGCCAAGCCGCTTTATAAAGCCGTCCACGGTCTAGCATCGTTTGAGGAGCGAATGGTTGTTACTCTGAACCGCATGAACTCGTAAATCCTATGCATAAAAGAAAAGTGCCTGAAACCGACGGCGGTGATTAACGAGCTCACCGCACTGACGCTCTGTACACCAATATGAAGACAAATAGTTCTGCGGGCCGCAAAAAGTGAAAGTTTACTAAACTCTGGATGCGGTCGTGCGGCGCTGACTGCAAATTAGGATGGAGAGATGTCACCGTGATAAATCGTAATAAATTCCCGGCACGGAATCAATGTGACTTTTATGTACTCGTGCGAGAACAGACTAAATGATTAATGAACGCTGTTCGCTCGAGTGTAACCGGTATTGTTTTTCTGGTCTGTTAGTTTTAGTATTACATACATGTAATCACACCTTTATTCCTAATGGGGTTGGCAGAGTGTAAACGACCTAAACAAAGGTCGTTCCGCCACGTTTGACAAAGTTTTAAGGGTATTTAAGATAGATTTGTAGGTATATTGCTGTAGTCGCCTAAATTACAATATACTGAAAGCCTTGGAACCCTTAGCTGGTTTTAACAGCATGCCCGGAAGGAAACGCAACTGGCACATTCTATGTTTTTCTCTCGCTCTTAGGCCAGCATGGAATTAATAATATATTTTTTAGTATTAAACTGGGTGAATTATTGGGATACAAAGTCAACCTTAACACTATTACGGCATTTCGCCAATATTTAAACTGGAGCAACTCTAAAGTGACTTCATGAAGCTTAGCGAACTATTACGTAAATTGGAGTTTAATCCTCGGGCATTAATGTAAGAGCTGGCCAAAGGGCGAGCGTCCACCAACGCTTGGAATCCAGACTCTCTGGACGGAATTAATTGGGGGCACCAGAAAACACCTTTGGTGCCATCAGGGCCCATACGTCCCGTATGTTAAATAAAATTGAACGATACCATTGGAAAATCTATATACTTACATATAATCACGCCTTTATCCCTAATGGGGTAGGCAGAGCATAAGCGACCTAAACAAAGGTAGGTCCGCCACATCTAACAAAGTTTTGAGGTTATTTAAGATAGATATGTAGGTATATTGCTGTAGTGACAGGTTGTCAGCCCATCGCCTAAGTTGCAATACACTGAAACCCTCAAATCCCTTAGCTGGTTTGCACAGTATGCATGGGAGGAAACGCAGCTGGCACATTCCATGTTTTTCTTGCTCTCCCAGTCGAGCATGGAAAGTATATGAAAGGAGACAGTAGTTGGAGTTAATTGGGGGCACCAGTAAACACCAAATTTGGTACCGTCAGGGCATATAAGGCCCGCATGTTAATAAAATTGCACGCCCACTGGGAAATCTCGATGATGTTTTTACTGTAGATGTGATTTTACATGCTGGACTGGTACGAGAGAAAAACATAGAATGTGCCAGCTGCATTTCGTCCCGGGCATGCTGTAAGAACCAGCTAAGGGATCCTAGGGTTTCAGTATATCACCATTTAGAGGATGGGCTGACAACCTGTTACTACAGCAATATACCTACAAATCATCCTGAACAACCCTCAAAACTTTGTCACACGTGGCGGAACTACCTTTGTTTAGGTTGTTTACCCCATTAGGGATAAAGGCGTGAACATATGTATGTATGTATGTGATTTTACATTTTGCCACGAGTGACGAGGCAAACATAGTGGACGAGGTATAGGTAGATCCATTGTAGGCCCTTGAATAAATAAAGTAAGTTAAACAGTAAAAGCCCAAAATGTACATAAAATTTAAATGGAGCAAAATTTAAAACAAACATAACGTTTGAAAAAAAAAGCAACACATTTTCACATGAGAGTAGGTACATTTAAGCAGCAAAGACTAAAATATTTCAGTAAATCTTTTGGATTATACAAGCCCGATGGTGTAGTGGATAGGGCCGTTGCCTCCTGTGCAGGAGGTCGTTGTTCGAATCCCACCTCGTACCAATGTGTTTTTCGGTTTCCGAATTTCATATGTACGTTTATTCGGAGCTTTTACGGTGAAGGAAAACATCCTGAGTAAACCTGCACGCACCTAAGAAGAAAGAGGTTGTGTGTGAAGTCAACCAATCCGTACTGGGCCGACGTGGTTGACTAAGGCCCGATCACCCTATTCCAGAGTAGGTAGGTCCCTCGGTGGGGACATATATGAGCTGATGATGATGATGAAATCTTTTGGACCTATAAAAATATTTCATGTCTACTGACTTCAAAAGTGTTGCAGATTTTTATAGGGGAGATTGTGTACTACTGTTACATTATGTTCAATAGTGGACGCAGTACCTACCATAGATTCTATGGCATATTATAGTATTAGGATCATTAACAAAACTTCATTTTTAATTTCTTCCGCATAGTTACCGTAGTAGTTAATATAATATGAAGGAAAGAAAATAATAAATTCGTTTCAATAATAAATAAGTATAAAGTATTAAGATATATTTATTTTTTAATATCAATTATTTTTATTATTTTATTTTTATTAAATATCAATTCAGACAACAATGTTTTCTTGTTGCATACTTTTCAGTAGTCGGGTTTTAGTTTTTGAAATATTTTTTTATTAGCACTCACAATGCTATTTTTATTTCATATAATATGAAAGAAAGTAAATAATAAATTCAATAACGGGCACTCACTTTAGAATATAAGTCGCGTACTTAATGACGTGTTCCGGGTTTGTTTATATGTAGTGTAGAGACACTGCCTTCCCGCCTTTAGGTATAGGTTAGTTAGTTCCAAAGTGAGTGCCCGTTATTAAATTTTATTTAAAACTAGCTGTGTCCGCGACTTCGTACGCCCGGTTTGTATGGAAACACGCAGTGTCAAACATACTGAAAACGCTTCTCCGCGCGTAGGAGCGGGACCTGCTAACCCGACATCATATAAATATTATGACGACGTAATTATATAATGAAACATCACTGATCAAAGTATCGTCTCAGATTGCTTTAGAGCAATTTGGGTGTGATGACTCAAAGTCCCTGTCAATTATGCACTGCTGCATTGGAAGTTAGCTAATGAAGCGCTGATAGTACCTAGAATTATAAACTATTATGGTGAGAGGGCTAGACCCTATCTCGTTCCCAAAATATATAATGATATACCTTTAACTGTTAGAAACAGCACAAGTAAGAATGTTTTTAAAGCTATATTAAAAAAACACTTACTAAAAAATCTTGAAGAGAAGCTAAACTGGAACTGATAAAAATAAATTTGTATTCTGATACTTGCACAAATGTAACAATTATAAAATAAATATAAAATTAAACTATTGTGTTAGACTTAAATATTAATAATTAAGGTAGAAACTTAACATAAAACAGTAATGTAAATGTTTATAACAGGGGAGTCTATTTCTGCCAACAAACTGTTGTACAGTTTGGCGAATTAATTGTTTAGCACGTCTTAATTGTTTAGTTTAACATGCTGTCTTATGTGAATAAATGTTTTTTTATGCGTAAAGTTAGGCTGTTATTAAAAGCTTTTAAAATTATTTAACTTGCAATGTATGTATGTATGTAGTAATGAATGTACCTATGTATGTTATGTTCGGGTGGAATCTTGCAACTAAATTTTGAAGCACTTATTATTAACTCTAAAACGAATGTTCTTCTTTTTTAAACTACAAGCCGTAATTATGACATTTTAGATGTATCTCTCAACGGATATAAAATTGATATGGTAAATGAAACGAAAATTTTAGGTATATACATTGACGAATTGTTAAATTGGAAATCAGAAGTAGCATCAATTGAGAATTCCATAAGCTCTGCGTGCTATGCTCTCCGCTCCTTACGAGACGTACTAACCCTAGATCAGTTGAAATCTCTATACTATGCATTAGTTGAGTCCAAGTTTAGGTATAGCATCCTACTATGGGGTAATAGCTATAAATATAATTTAAACAGAGCATTTGTAACTCAAAAAAGAGCAATACGTACGATTGTCCGAGCTCCACCGTGGGAGTCGTGCGTGGTACACTTCAAAAAACTAGGTATTATAACATTACCAAGTTTGTATATTTTCATCTTGTTGACGAGCGGGATAAAAAAAAGGTTTCTCTTTGAATCTGCATCTGAAATGGAACTCAAAGAGTCAACTAGACGGAAAGACTTAAATAATGTGACTTCGCCAAATTTTAACATTTTCTTTCACTGTCCTCGATCATCATCATCATCTCCCTAGCCTTATCCCGTATCTCACGGGGTCGGCTTCCTAATCTATGGGATTGAACGAGGGTACTGGTTTTTACACAGAGCAACTGCCATCTAACCTCGATACCAGGCTGTTAATTGTTTAATAAAATGCCTACAGAATTAAAATATATAATATACAAAAATTAAAAGCTCTCTTATTGGAAAGGTGCTTGTATTCCATTGACGATTTTTGATAACAATTATTTACTTTTATAATCTTTAAATTTTACATGAAAATTGACATCATCTTATTTAGTTTCATTAACATCATTCATTACTTATTTATTATAATTAGACATTTTAATGTTACTGTGATCGTGTGATTGTAATTTAATTTTAGTGTACATATATTTCAAACACAATATTTTTGAATGTTATTGAATTGAAAATTAAGACGACCCGCGCAGCCTAGTAGGAAGTGTACCTGCCTGCTACGCAGAGGGCCCCGGGTTCGATTCCCGGCCTTAGCAGACAATTGAATGATGAGTTTATATCTCTGTTTCTGGGTTTTGGTGTTCTTTGTGGTTGTTTCTGTCCTTGGCACCCCGATACAGGGAATCCTAGTGGGGGCTATGAGTGTGATCGTGTTAGTGTTAGTTACTTTTTCATCACGTAGACCCGGTGGCTATATGTCCACTTCATCACGAGATCAGCTCGATGATATCATAATATTGTATTGTCATCGGATTTATATAAGTATGCAAAATTTCATCTCAATCGGTTGAAGATAAGTGCTTCAAAATTTGGTTGCAAGATTCCACCCGAACATACATAGGTACATTCATACCTACATACATTGCAGGTTAAATAATAATAAAAGCTTTTAAAAATAAATGTATTTTACTCAAATCAATGATGTTTCATTCTATAATTACGTCGTGATAATATTTATATGATGTCACGTCTTAAAATAAGTGTGCGACATTAGTCAGATTGCATTGGTATCGGTTCGTAGTTGCAAAAATCACGACTTAACTAATATAATTCTAGTATACCTGTAATTTTCTATTATGAGAGAATAGAAAGAGACGGCAATAATTTTAGTCAAGATTTAGTTAAGTTGTGCGCTCTACGAATCGATAGCATTATCAATATTATTTGCGGTGCAAGCAATGAACTTAGGCTAATTATTTACTTCCGGCACACTTCCGGTGGGTCCACCAGCTACCTGACTCACAACCTAAGCTAGGACTTGCGTGGCCCCACTTGTCCCATTTACGATATGGTTTAGGGCCCGTAGGGAATTCGCTTAGCTTTAGGCCCGACTGGCAATATCCACCATATATGACCAGTCCGACCTGTGGAGTGATTTTAGAAAATATTCTCATTTATCGAGTAAACTCAAGCAAAGCTGCGGGCAAAAGTTAGTAATATAATACATATTTGGAATATGCAAATCAAGCCCTTTCATATGAAACCCCACTTGATATTATAAAACAAGGATTTTTATTTTACTTCATTACTTGATGTCACATGATTTTAAAGTGACGTCACCTAGCCTATAATCATTGGACGATTGAGATACTTCTTACGATATCTCATTTGTCAAATTCTAATTAGTAGTTTAGAAGTTATAAGGGAACAGATGAACATACATACCCACATACAAACATACATACCTACATACCGGTCAAAATCATAACCTTCCTTTTTGCTTTGCCGTGGTCGGGTAAAAATTCTTAAAATTACCGTAAAAGTAAGTAATTGTGACGTTCCAAGTAAAAAGGTATCTTATGGAGGGGTTTTGAAAATCTTATGTTATGTATGAGTTGCAGATTACATGGATGCATAACTCAAAACCCCCCAAAAGGTACCTTTAAGTGGAACGCTACAATAATTGGTCTATACTTAAAAAATCATCATCTCCCTTATCCCGTATCTTACGGGGTCGGCTACCTAATCTAAGGGATTGAACGAGGGTACTGATTTTTACACAGAGCGACTGCCATCTGACCTCCGCAACCCAGAAGGGAAACCAGACCCAATCCTAGATTAGGTCAGAGTTTTCAAGCCGCCAATGCTTAGCATTGGCCTCTGTCATGGCTTAACGACTAATATCTATGGTATTGAACGAGAACCGGGACCAACGGTTTAACGTGCCTTCCGAAGCATGGAAAATACTTAAAAATAAAGAAAATATTATAGTGCTAGATAATTCAAGTGTTTTGCTAACCGCATCTGTTATATTACGAACGACTGTGTCCGCGCTTTTAGCCCACAGCCACACTAAATTCAATTACTGTATTACGTAAAGAAACAACGTGCTGTATTGTTATTGAATTATCCATTTCCAGACGAACGTAGAAATAATAAAAGGAAATACTGGCATAGTTGTTTATCTCAAGAATGACGCCCGGCCATGCTTGTGGTTCTGCGTACGGACACGCACACTTGTGTGCGTAATTACAGGTTTTTTATGCCGAACTTACACACACTAAGACAATTTGAGTGTAGGTACATTTATACACACAAGTATAGCAAAAGAGCAGTCCCGAGATAAAACAATGGAATTGAACTATCTGTGTGTCATCGAGCGATTTCTGGTGTAGTACGAATTCTATCACCCATAAACAGGAAAACTACGTCCAGGAACGAAACGCACGTGTCTCGTGTTATTTAGTAGAGTGTACACAAACTTATCTCCAACCTTGGGGCAAGATTTGAACCTGTGATCTTATAACTTCCATGCTGGCTTGGGAGCGAGAGAAAAACATAGAATGTGCCAGCTGCATTTTCTCCCGGGCATGCTGTAAAAACTAGCTAAGGGATCCGAGGGTTTCAGTATATTGCAATTTAGGCGATGGGCTGACAACCTGTCACTACAGCAATATTCCTACAAATATATCTTAACTAACCCTAAAAACTTTGTTAGACGTGGCGGGACGACCTTTTTTTATAGGTAGTTTACGCTCTGCCTACCCCATTAGGGATAAAAGCGTGACTATGTATGTGTATGTATTTATGATCTTATAATACCGTTCGCACAGTGACGTTTAAAGCAATAGGAATCAAGATTTTTTGCTGGTTGGTTATTCCTGCGGTAGCTCCTTTTATGGAGCGAGTTTTAGTACGCTATTTGCCTACTAGTCAAATCAGCAACTCTTTATGAAATGTCAAAAACGCTTTTTTTGTATGAAAAAAGTGTGTTATGACGTCATCAACATCACCCACAACAGTCCACTGCTGGACAGGGACCTCCCCAAAATTGGGGGTATATGCCATTCTCACCACGCTTGACAGGCGGGTTGGTGAGCGCCGTACAAGTTTTCCATTCACAAGGAACGCTGCTGCCCATTCCCTGGATTCATCCTTTAGTTGCCTTTTACGACACCCACGGGAAGTTATGGGGTGATGCTATTCTAACTCGGCACCACACGGGTTATGACGTCACTCGCCAGTAAATATTGACTACACAAATCAGTATCTTCTGTATTTTTAACATCGATTATTAAACCTAAAGGTGTATTTTTATTATTATGCATGAGATTCACAGTATTTTTCGGCATCACTTTTAAGTATAAACGTGTTGTTTTTTTTTAGTCACATAGTCAACATGCCTATTGTAGCTTAGCATTAAGACCGCTATTATTTAGGCTCTCTTTTATAATGATCTATATGATGTGCAATAAAGCGTATTGTATTGTACTGTAGGTACCCATTTTATAGTTATCTACAGCTGTCAGGCATCAAGGCAGCGAGATGGAAAACTACACGAAAGGTCGTACAGTATTGGATCATTGGGAATGTGGATCGCAGCGCTCCGCTTCGTTAGTCCCGCATACTGAATTGTGTTTTGTTTTTGTTTGTATTTGTGTTTGTGCTTCATAGTTCGTAGCAGTGCGCTACGATTGCTACGACACTGGCTACGGTTTGCTACGACGGGTAGGTAAATAGCGGCAAATAAAGCAAATAACAAAACGGAAACGTTTTGTTTATTTCTGAGTTTGTAAACAGTTTTGTTTCCAGGCGTATAACGTTACGTTAATTAGCTGAAAAACAGTTCGTTATTGATGGAAATATCTTATGTCTTTGTCTCGTATTTATTGTTTTATTTATTTTAGTTAATCTTCTATGATGGACTGGAAGCGATAATGTGCCAGCGTAGAATGTGCCAGCTGCATCTTCTCCCGGGCATGCTGTAAAAACCAGCTAAGGGATTCGAAGGATTCAGTGTATTGTAATTTAGGCGATGGGCTGACAACCTGTCACTACAGCAATACATAGATCTATCTGAAATGTTTCTCAATACTTGTCTGAAGTGGCGCAACGACCGCTGTTTAGGTCTTTTACGCTCTGTCTACCCCATTAGGGATAAAGGCGTGATTATATGTATGTATGTTTATTTTCGTGTACGGATTAGTTTTGGAAACGTTTGGAACCTGAATTTCCGATATGCTTAAGTGGTAACGTAGCTTAGTCCTAGAATTTAGTCGTCTAGACGATATATATGTGGACGACTTGCTTGTATTTTTTACTTTTATTGGAATATTTGAAAATATCTTGTTATAAAATAAACTTAGGGTGATTTATTTTGTGTAAATAACCTTAAATATTATAAAAACCTCTAAAACATTTATGAAAATATATTTTGAAAAATCGTTTAGGCATGAAAATAATTCCTTATGAATATTATTTACAAGCTTAAAAGCGCCTCGGCTCATATTAATCTTGTTTTATATGAGCTTTGATCAGAGTAGGCCCAGCCAAAAGCACCGGTTCCATCTTTTTAATAAAAATAGGATATTGGTGAAAACCATATTAACATATTAATTGGATGTTCTTCATTAAAACCTGCAAAGTTTCTTTGTACTAAATAACTGTTTGAGATATTTTTCTGATCACAACATTTTATGGATGCAATTTGTAGGAGACTCGTAAACATCAATTAATCTGCTTTAAAATTGAATTAAAGGATCAAGTTTTTATTTTAACATTGATACTTCGTACAATTTAACAATGTATTATATATATTTACATTTTATATCACTACATACTCGTAGTATAAAACAAAGTCGCTTTCTTTGTCCCTATATCCCTATGTATGCATAAATCTTTACAACTACGCAACGGATTTTGATGCGGTTTCTTTTAATGGATAGAGTGATTCAAGAGGAAAGTTTATTTGTATACTACATACATAATATAGTAGAGAAACACTGATATTTTTCGTGAGAAGCCGGGGCGGGTCGCTAGTAATAAATATTTTATTAAAAAACATAAAAAAATAGACGTGTATGTTATCTATGAAATACCAATAATAAGATAAGTCAAGTCTTCTCTGCTTCTTCCACTGGGCACTGAGAAAAAGAAAACGTGGTATTAGCTAGAAGGATTAAAATAGTTTGAAAACAGATAGACTACAATATATGAAATCACAGGCAATATTTTACGCTAGGAAAATATGTACATACCTTATTCCTATGGGAAACCACTTAACCGAGGTGTATCCGCGATGGGAAAAAAAAGTAAACAAGACAAGGAAAGAATAATAATATAATCCATGGGACAACATAAAACATTATCTATCCTTCTTTCAAGAAACGGCTTAGATCCAATTTAAAGATATAAAATATTGGTACGCGATATCAAAATACGCTGTAACATTCGAAGCGGGTGGAAGGTACCTTATTTTGTATATTGGGGGTCAAAAAAGTGGAAATTCTATTTCAAAGGAGCGGCTTGCGCGCAATAAACAATCGAGGTTTAAGGGGTGAACATTGAACAGTGGCGTGACGGTGGCGCCTTCACTTTTAAATTAATTGTGCCTGAAATACAAACATTTTAATGAATATTCTACGTTTCGCGAGAACTGCAACTAATTCTCCATTTTGTCAAATAATTCATATTGAGTACGTATTTAAGCTTTATATTACAAATTTTCTAAAAGTGGCCACTTTGAGAACATTTATAATACAATTCTTATATGCTTAGTGTGAATAATATGTAGCTTATATGTAGCTTATTATAGTCTTTGCGTACACTCTTGCCTGCTGTTATCTATATTTCTTTTTTCCTGTCACTCGGTAAGCTGGAAGACAACTCAAATATTTTGAGTTAAGCTCGCCTTTGTACATAATGTATCTAGATTAAGTTAATTTTAAGAATATCTGTGTGTACAATAAAGTATATTGCTGTAATAATTGTATTTTGGATTCAAAAATGAAAAATTGCCCGTAATTCTCACGAAACGTAGAACATATGTTTTTTTTTTGTATTTTAGGTACAATTAATTTAAAACTGACGCCACCGTCGCGTCTCTGTTCGTTCCTTAAGTGAGAAAGGGTCAAGGGGCAGAAGTAGTGATAAAGAGGATATATGTGGGAACGAGTCGAGAGAGGCGCGTTGGAAGTGCGAACACGTTTTCTCTATACCCGACGAGTATTGCCAGCCCCTTTGCCAAACACAATCGAAAGGGTAAAGGGACCTGACTTCTAACCTTTTTCCAATAGAGTTATTTACGCATTACCCTAATATCTTGCCCATTATCTTTCAGGTGAACCTTTTTACAATCTTCAGGAATTTTCTGCCGAAATCTGTAATGGCATAAGGCCCATACTTAGTAAAATATCTTGGGTCCAATATTATTATTAAGTACATATATTTTTCATCTGATCGCGTAATGGGAAAATCGGGCGTGTGTAGAAATGTTAAGTGAAGATTTTCTGCAGAGAGTAACCATTGTAAACTGAGTGAATTTATAAAAAATACATATTTATATATATCATCATTTTATGTCAATTTGTTGTACTAAGCTACTATTTTATGTTTTTTGTATTTTCTTTTTTATTTTCTTTATTGGGGTCGGCAACAAATAGTGTGCAATAAAAACGAATAGAATGAAAATCTTAACTTATTGATTGTGCCACCAACACCATTAACCACGGATTTATATAACAATTTGCTACCATGTTGGCCTGGGAGCGAAAGAAACACGTAGAATATGCCAGCTACATTTCCTCCCGGGCATGCTGTAAAAACCAGCTAAGGGATCCGAGGGTTTCAGTATATTACAGTCTAGGCGATGAGCTCACAACTTGTCACTACAGCAATATACCTATAAATATATCTTAAATAACCCTAAAAACTTTGTCAGGCGTGGCGTAACGACCTTTATTTAGGTCGTTTACACTCTGCCTATCCCATTAGGGATAAAGGCGTGATTATGTGTATTTATGTATGTAATTAACTGTGGCTGAGCGCACGATCACTTACTTATAATTAGAAAAAAGAAAAGAAAAAAATGATACCACGAGTTTTGATCAAAAAACTTTAATAATGTAATATTAGTTTTAGAATTGTATTTGAATGGTTTATTGAATGGAGTAGTTTCAATATAGCTATTGTGTTTGAAATATGAATCTATCAATATTAAAATATGAATATTGCGGCTACACTTCCAGTCACTGCTCGCAAAGAGCTTAGAATATTGGTTGTGAACGCAAAGGGCAATTGTGTTTTCAATGTTTTCCATTTCCATCCAGTTGTTTTTGTTCTGCGTCAATATTACAGGAATCCTTCGGAGAAAACCCTATTAAAAACGTGACGTTAGTGTAGTCACGTTTTTTTTTATTAAACTGAAGTATTGAGGACATGCTGGACTGGGAGCGAGAGAAAAACATAGAATGTGCCAGCTGCATTTCCTCCCGGGCATGCTGTAAAATCCAGCTAAGGGATCCGAGGGTTTCAGTATATTGTAATTTAGGCGATGGGCTGACAACCTGTCACTACAGCAATATACCTAGAATTCTATCTTAAATAACCCTCAAAAACTTTGTCAGACGTGGCGGGACACCTTTGTTTAGGTCGTTTACGCTCTGCCTACCCCATTAGGGATACAGGCGTGAATATATGTATGTTGAGGCTTTAGCACAGTAGAAATAGGACACAGCAAAATGTCTGCACACAAGTGATCGAAAATGATATCATGGGTAAAAAAATATTTCCCTTGCTTTGCACAAAGGAAAACCAGCTAAGTGAAGCGTGTAAGCTGGTTATGAAGTAAAAACCCAGCGTAAAGTGAAACTACGAGCGTATATTGCGTATGCTGGGATTTTTGGGATTATCTTCCATGCTGGACTGGGAGTGAGAGAAAAACATAGAATGTGCCAGCTGCATTTCCTCCCGAGCATGCTGTAAAAACCAGCTATGGGATCTGAGGGTTTCAGTATATTGTAATTTAGGCGATGGGCTGACAACCTGTCACTACAGCAATATGCGTACAAATATATCTTAATAAACCCTCAAACTTTGTCAGACGTGGCGGAACGACCTTTGTTTGGATCGTTTACGCTTTGCCTACCCCATTAGGGATAAAGGCGTGATTATATGTATGTATGTATGTATTTTTGGGTAACCAGATTACACTGAATGATTGAATTATACGGCATACACATGTGACGTAACGAATACTTTTATAAAACCAAACAGCTAGCTGTGTTCCGACGGCGCGCGTGTGAGTTGCTAGTACCATAAAATATATCTTCATGGGTGCGTTCAGAGCCGCTTAACTGATCGAGTTTTAGCCAGGTTAAAAATTATACTGCTCGTTCAGAGACGTCTGTCAGACGACATTTCAACTAGGTGAATTTTTGTCCGGCCCGTTCAGAGACACACCGGTAGTGAAGTTTTATCTGACAGCGGCGAAGGTGCACGTTCAGTGCGTCCCGGTAGTCTAAAATTCATACGGTTTAAATTTTATACTGGGCCGTCTGAACGCACTCCTGGTTGAACTCACTCCATCGTTGTCACTGTTATATTATATAAATATAATTATATAAGTAGATATATATATTTGGAGGTGTCCCGAGACGCAGGAGCAGCTCCGTTAAGAGAGAGACATCGAAACCAAGATATGACTTGTAAAGGCGTTATTGAGAACCGTATCTCACAAGAAGATTTCATACAGAAAATTACACAGGAGAATCAGTGTGTTGCGCGTGCGGCCATTCGATAGCAAGAGAAAGAGCGCTGGGGAGCGCGGAGAAAAGTTAAACTAAAATTGACGTTTGTCGATGGTCGCACTCGCAGCATAGGCAAAGGGTGCTCTATACATGACCCCATATATATATATATGTCACTTGAATAAAGATGTGGTACTATTATTGTTCGGGTACTGTGGGTTTAGTAAGACGAAGTCACGGGGACAGACAATATAGATAGATAATAGAATAAACCTTTATTTCATTTCCAACACGACATACCATAGCAAAAAATATGTGTACACTTAAAAAAAGATATAGGCACGTGGTTTAAAATTTCGCTTGGGTATAAGTTTTTAACATTTACAATTATTTTTTTTACAAAAAGGCTTTTTAACATAAATGTCTTTAAAAAAGCTCATATTATAAGATCAGCCATAAAAGATAATCAACTTTGCAAGAATGTCTCATTTCAAGACAAGAATTCAGGTCAATGCCGACGCAAAATTGTTATTTATCTTATAAAATATTTTGCTGGTATTTACATCAAAAAGTTAATAATATGTCCACAGAGATAATATCATACATACATACATAATATGATTATATTATAATTAGGTATGCTTTTATCCCTAATGGGGTAGGCAGAGCGTAAATTACCTAAACATCTCTATTTATAAACTCTTCGTACCACATTCATGAGTATTATTGTACGTATATTATATTATTCCATGGTTTTATTATGAATTTGAATTGAAATAGAGGCATTTGTTTGTATTTTTACTTTTGTGAAACTGTAGAAATATTCACTGGTTGTAAATACATTTATTTTACGGTCGTGTGGGGTGACCGTTTATCAAATTTATTGTCAAGATAAGTGTGGTCAATAAATAAAGCTTGGAAATATTTGAAGGAGGTCACACTGAGTCAAATTTTTAAAGTTATGTGTTTTCTTTATCAACCTTCGTGACCTCATGCAAGTTTTAATTGCTTGGTTTAATATTTTTGCTAAGTTGAAACTCACTAGTGTTAAAAATTTTCGGCTATTTCTTCACGTTGCTTTTTTTAACAAATAGTCTATAAAGCTCTAATTATGTTATTTAAGATCTATTTACTTTGTGCTATGATATAGGTGTGATTTTTCTAATGTACTTATCAAACTTTATTCCTAGTTTAATCTTTCCGGCGCAGTCAATAAGTGTTCAACAACTTCAGAAAGTACACACGTTTATGGTAGTTTAATAATGGAGATATACTTATAGGTATCATAACTTCCATGGTGGACTAGGAGCGAGAGAAAAACATAGAATAAGCCAGCTGCATTTCCTCCCGGGCATGCTGTAAAAGTCAGCTAAGGGATCCGAGGGCTTCAGTATATTGTAATTTAGGCGATAGGCCGACAACCTGTCACTACAGCTATGTCCCTATAAATCTATCTTAAAGAACCCTCAAAACTTTGTCAGATGTGGCGGAACGACCTTTGTTTAGGTCGATTACGCTCTGCCTACCCCATTAGGGATAAAGGCGTGACTATATGTATGTATGTATCATAGCAGTGATGTATAAATAAAATAATCATAATTTTATTGCATCCCGCTGAGCGTATACGAGTTGACGGGACTTACCGCCCTGGAGAATACTGCCAGTTATTCATATGGTCTTTGTTCACAATTGCGAGAAATATGATAATAATATAGAAAACAAGCAGTATCGATATACTGACAACGCTTCTCCGCGCGTATAAACCGGATCTGCTAGTCCGCTCGGCGGGATCTGTAATCGCCTCGCGGGAGTGTTTTTTCCATTATTAAAGATCAGTCAATGAGAAACACGCTTGCGCGCGCGGGTTTAGCAGATCCCGCTTCTACGTGCGGAGAAGCGTTTTCAGTATGTTCGACACTGCGTGTTTTCCATAAAAACCGGGCGTACAAAGTACACAGCTAGTGTTAACAATAAATTTAGAAGTTAATAGATATTGTAAGTTGTTGTACTGTACATTCAATTTACTGATAGGCGCCTGTAGATACACATACTCGTAGGTATGTGTTTGATAGGTTTACAATCGTCAAATGATTTACTTTGCAATTATGTTATTTACACCTATAAGTGTTTTATTTTAGTCAGTACCATTGTTGTTTAATATTGTGAACAGTCTTGTTCAAATCTACAATACAGGATTAGCCCAGTCTAGGTAATACGTTTGAGTACATTTTTGTCTTTTGTATGTTACCATTTTGCAGGTAATAATAGTCCTCCCACCGATTTTCGGTGATGGCGACCAATCTCCTGGAGATCAGCCAACTGCGCAGGACTTGTTTTTAGTGCCCAAGTGTTTGCGCTACACAGAGGTGCACTCTCTATTCCTTCAATCTCTTATTCTGATAGGACAGATTGACTGACACGACCAGAGAGTAATCAGGCGCAGGACCGAGTATTTACATGCCCATCCGACAGCATGGATCATCTTACTTTTCAGACAATCAGGTGATCAGCCTGCAATGTCCTAACCAAACTAGAAACAACAACATAAAGTCATTGTCCCCTGCTGGGAATCGACCCCGGGACCTCCGGATCTAGAGGCTCAGACCGCTAGACCACGGAGGCAGTTAATTTTCCAGGTAAGTGAGAGGCAAACAATATCCAGGCTCTCAAAGGTTTTCTCAAATCTCTAGCATTTTATAATATCCCAAATATTTTTCCTAATGGCTACTTTAAACCTATCTACATTTGAAGATTTTTAGCACTCACAGTGCTTTTTGATTTTATTTAAATGAAAGAAAGAAAATAATAAATTAGTTGCGGGACCTTAATTTGGACGGGTCAAGCCCAGCGTAGTTCCTAAAAACTACATGGCTAGATGTCGCTAACGTCGTGATGACGTGTACATAAGAAAGATTATGATAAATTCGTCACTCCCACTACCATTTCGGTAGCTCAGTTGGTTGAGTAATGGACCGGCATTTCAGAGCCGCAGGTTCGAGTCCTGCCCGAAACGAATTTATTATTTTCTTTCTTTTATTTCTATCTACATTTGTTATATAATATTTTCGGAATAATGTCTGACAATTACACGACAGAACCTCAACCCATTAGTATCGAATCTGGGGTAGCATCTCGATCAGTGAGCAATAATGATCACCATCGAACATTCATTAAAAAGTAATCAATAAGGTAGAGCGAGCGACGGAATGTTCACGCCGGACGTTTGTTGCTATCAATTACAATATTTTGCTCGACTCATGATCAATGTGAAATATATTTTATACAGGGTAATTTATTGGTTAATAATTTGGTGGTTCTTTCATGCTGGACTGGGAGCGAGAGAAAAACATAGAATGTGCCAGCTGCATTTCCTCCCGAGCATGCTGTAAAAAACAGGTAAGGGATCCGAGGGTTTTAAACGCCTCGTAAAAGGCGGTTTCGCCACGTCTGACAAAAATTGGGGGGAAATTTTAGATTGAAAATTGTATTGCTATAGTGACAGGTTGTCAGCCCATCGCCTAAATTACGATACACTGTAACCCTCGAGTCCCTTTTGCTGACTTCTACAGCATGCCTGGGAGGAAGGGCAGCTGGAACATGCTATGTTTTTCTATCTCTCCCAGTCCAGCATGGAAGGACATATGTAAATGTAATGTATCCAAGAAATGTAATAATATACAAATGATATCACAGATATTTCCATCAACTTATCTACTAAGTAAGATATTTCTAAACTCACCGAAATCGGAAACAAACTTGTAATTTATTGAAGGAGGAAACTCCAGCAATTTCTTGAAATCACAATCCAAAGTTTCCCAATTTAATATTGAGAAAATAAGAAATCTGCGGTTAGAATTTCTGTCTCAAATATAGGTCAGTATAGTTTTAAATATATTTTTTATTTATATTTCAATAAAATTTAACATAATATGCCAGGTTCAAAAAACAAACACTGAATTAACGTAGAAAGTTTCTTAAATACATACATACATACAATCACGCCTTAAACGCTTTTACAACGCTTTTAAACTGCCTCCGTGATCTTGTGGTCTGAGCTATGGGCTCCTGATCCGGAGGACCTGGGTTCGATTCCCAGGGGGAGAACACAAAGTTTCGTCCTTCGGAGGGCACGTTTAGCCGTCGGTCCCGGTCGCTGTCTTTCATAGTGGTATTTCATAAAACCATGTCAGAGGTCTATTAGCTCTGCTACTAGGCGGTTTAAAACTCTGACATCAGGGTTCATCGAGTCGAACCCACACGGCAGAATAAGAAGAATTATCCAATATAATACTTAAGACGATTTCTATCGCAAGATTTTCGGTGAAAATGTTTAGTTTGATGGATGAAATTGACTCTGAAAATCCGTGTCTTTCACCCTGTACGTATTTTCGAGGGCGTGATTCGATCCAACTTGAAATATCCCTACGCGAACGAGTGCGGCAAATAATTAAAGCAATTTAGCGGGATTGGTCCCGTTCCGGCTATTCGTTCCTTGATTACAATCACGCTAAACCACCCTCATTACTCGGGGGGGTCTTTCCATCCGACTGTAATAGTTGTCACTTTCTTTGCTGAAAGTCCGTAGTTTTCTAGATTGTTCTATATGGAATCTGGAAATCTACGGATGGATATAGTAGGTCCATCTACGTCTATCGGGCGCAGAGGAACAGGGACGCATTAAAGAACTTGCAGGGAGTGCATTACTAGGGAATAGGCTGAAGTTCCTTGATTACAATCACGCTAAACCACCCTCATTACTCGGGGGGGTCTTTCCATCCGACTGTAATAGTTGTCACTTTCTTTGCTGAAAGTCCGTAGTTTTCTAGATTGTTCTATATGGAATCTGGAAATCTACGGATGGATATAGTAGGTCCATCTACGTCAATCGGGCGCAGAGGAACAGGGACGCATTAAAGAACTTGTAGGGAATGCACTACTAGGGAATAGGATGAAGTACCTTGATTACAATCACGCTAAACCATCTTCATAACTCGGGGGTGTCTTTCCAACCAACTGTAATAGTTGTCACTTTCTTTACTGAAAGTCCTCAGATTTACAGATTGTTCTATATGGAATAGTAAGTCCATCTATATCGGGCGCAGAGGAACAGGGACGCATTAAAGAACTTGTAGGGAGTGCACTACTAAGGAATAGGCTGAAGTTCCTTGATTACATACATACATATAATCACGTCTTTATCCCTAATGGAATAGGCAGAGTCTGAAAAAGTTTTGAGGGTTATTTAAGATAGACTTGTAGGTATTTTGCTGTAGTGACAGGTTGTCAGCCCATCGCCTAAATTGCAATATACAGAAACCCTCAGATCCCTTAGCTGGTTTTTACAGCATGCCCGGGGAAAAGCAGCTGACACATTCTATGTTTTTCTCTCACTCATAGTCTAGCATGTCCAGCATGAAAGGTTATTTAATTGCTTATATTACGCTGATATTGTCATCTGTATGAGGATGATGCATCTACGTAGTAGCTGCACTTGCACAGTCGTCATAAGGAAACTGGCGACTATTTCGATATTTTCTCTAATTTTCCGTTTTATTCAGGGCGAATTCTTGTTTCCCTTTCAAAATTCAAATTTATTATTTATAATTTATTATTGCTAATCACAGGTAGTAAAGATATTAAAAACATTTTCATGGAAGTATCACTGTAACTTATTAGTATCAGCATGCAATATATTGTCTGCGTTAGATTATTACATTAAAATTAAACAAATCTCATACAATTCATAACATCATCATTAAGTCAAATCATTAAAATTATCTTTAAAAAAAATATCTATACCATAATAACATTTCATCGTCAATAAATTGTACAATTTGATTTTAAATTTTAAATAGTCGAATTCTTTTAAAGTAACTTATTAAATAATTTAGATGCCATCGCTAGAGCCGTATTTGCATAGAATACCGTGTTAGGTCGTTGCTAGGGATATTATATTATTTAGCCTACATCATCCCACTGCTGGGCAAAGGCCTCCCTCTTCTCCTTCCACTTATCCCTATTTTGAGCTGGGGATAGACCTCAAATTTGTTTTTTGTATTTCTTGGACCTCTGCTCTCGACTATAGAATTTAAATTCGCTTTGACAAATAAACATGCTTCAAAGATGTACTGTGTTCGTGTGTGTAATATGCTTGGAAGATACTCAAACCTCACCTCAGATTTATTTGTAAATAGCCTTTTTGACCTCTTTTTGGTGTGTCATGGTGTTTCTTTTTCGATGTAGATCATATTGTAGTCTGGAGTAAAATTGTTGTAACATAAAGTGCAAGTGGTTCTCAGGCAACGGCAACACATGCTTGTCTGTGTAAAAGGACCGTAATTATAAACAGCACTTGAGACTGACTGCTAGTTTGAGTCCGTACAAGTAATATAATTTCAGTACAAAAAGAGCTGTCAAATCCATACTTGAAATTGCTCTCAATCTAGAGATCGATTTATTAATACGAGCCTAAGTCCGACTGAACGATCCCAACAAAGCGGTGGTAGGCTCCGCAAGTGGCCGCTTGGCTTGCAACCACCTTCTCACCGGAGTCCGGCGCCAAACAGCTAGCTGTGTTCCGTTGGTGCTTGAGACCGCCAGTGCCATAACATGCATCTTTTAGGTTTGCTCGCTCCATCGTCGACTCTTTCACGATCATCCCTGACCTTTTTGTCTAGAATCAAGAGCAAACCCATTACAAAAATAAACATTTCAGTTCTTGCAAGTTGTTTGTGGAATTTATCAAAACTTAACTTCTTCTGTCGTGTGGGTATCGAGTCGATCGACATCATAAACCCTGGTGTCAGAGTTTTTAAACCGCCTTATAGCTCAGCTGATATGCCTCTGACATGGTGTGCGTAACGACCACTATCAAAGATAGCGTCCGGGACTGACGGCTTAGCGTACCCTCCGAAGTACGAAATCTTTTTCTACCAGACAATCAGATGAATTAGCCTGCATTTTCCTCACCAAACTTGGGAAAATCTCACAGATAAATATGACAAATTTGTATCAACCTAGGAATCGAACCTAAGACCTCAGTTTCGTGAGACCATGGCTTTGACCTCTAGACCACGGATGCAGTTTGATTTCAAAAGTCAAGATTGAATGACCTCCTTAGCTTATGAAAACACAATATACGTATATAAAACGAACATTTACATTACATACCCGGGTCGTTGGAAAAGTGAGTCAATGCATACGAAAAGGACCTCAGAAAGTAGAAACACCTTTGTTGAATAAATGTGGGTTAGGCCTCCGGATTCGCTTACAAATAGGCCCAGCATAGACCTACATTGGAGAAGAACACGTAACCTCTTTAACTGTGTGAGGTATGGAATGGTATAACGGTTAGGTTCCGCAACTCGACATCTGTTTGCGCCCATTTTGCGTGATAAAAACTGTGTGAGAGAAAGCTTGTTTTTTTCCTACTTTGAAATAAATATTTATTTTACTACAACAAATAATATTAGCATTAGCATTTAGTTGCCCAGCTGTAATTGTATAATATACATATTTTTTCACCGATCAACCCTACACCTGTTTAGCGATTGACCAAGCCTGGTTTTAGCTAGAATCTGAACTCCGGTACGAAATTTGTCTGTCTACTAGGTTAAATTGCGGAATGTACTTCAAAATTGGTTTAGTGTAGCCTAGTTTGAATTATTCAACTCACGTTGATACACTGTTAAGTACACTAGGCCCGGATTGCGATCCCTTCACATTCAATTGGATTTTCCGCACACTGAATTTCACTATACGACCGAAATGATAACCAGTTTCCTACTTTATTGAGTTTATTACAAATTAGTATTGTGTTTATCGGGAGATCTGAGCAGACTCGTTTGTCTCACGGATAGGCAAAGGCCTCCTCCGCACTAAAGTTGATAAGGATGTGGTTATGAAGATGCGGATGAGGATGAGGATTTAGAGGAGGAAGATGATGAATAAGAAAGAGAGATCACAATTAAATTAAATTTTATAAACAAATGTGTTCTGACTTTGCATCATGTTTTCTTAACAATTTGTGTGCAATAAAACCGCCTGTGCAATAATAAAATGCGCCGACTCGGTCGCAGCGGCCAGTCGCATCGCTGCACGGGCGCCGTCACACTTGCGCCGTTGCTATGCGCGAAACAAAATCCTTATACACATACTCCTAATCTTAGAGGATGCAGATGAGTATATTTTGCCTTGATATTATGAGGATGCGTGTAGCGGATGAGGATATCTAAAAATTGTGGATCATCCGCATTATGAGAATGCGCATGCGAATTAAAGCGGAATCCTCATCAACCCTACTCCGCATCGTTCCTTTACTTTTCCACTGTTTATGGTCTTGTGTGTTTTTATTTCTTTCCAGTTTCTGTCATATGCATCAATTTCGTCCTACACACAATTTTCAATGATACCAGTATTTGAGTTTTTATCATTATTTATATTTATACAGTAGAATATTGAGGTTTCGGAAGAGCCCGATGGTGTAGTGGATAGGGGCGCTGCCTCCTAAGCTCCCGCTCGTGGTTCGAATTCCACCACGTACCAATGTGTTACTCGGTTTTCGAATTTCATATGTATGTTTATTCGGTGCTTTTTCCGTGCTTCGAAAGGCACGTTAAGCCGTTGGTCCCGGTTAATGTCATTTACAGACAGACTTTTTAAGACAGACAATAGGGTGTTGAGGGCTGTATGCGGTGCATGTAATATTCCCACGTACGGTCCTCAACACTCCGGCTAGTAAGCTAGTAAGCAACATAATAATGATAATTTAATTTACATACATACATACATATAATCACGCCTTTATCTTATTTAGTTTAATTAATTTTATTTTATTTTATTTAATGTAACATAATATAATTTAATTTAGATTATATTGTGATTTTGAATATGGGTGTACATTTTAAATGCCTGAAATAAATGATTATTATTATTAATATCCTTTAATACCGTATATATTAGTCGTTAAGCCATGTCAGAGGCCAGTGCTAAGCATTGGCGACTTGAAAACTCTAACCTAATCTAGGATTGGGTATGGTTTCCCTTCTGGGTTGCGGAGGTCAGATGGCAGTCGCTCTGTGTGCCCTTGTTCAATCCCCTAGATTAGGAAGCTGACCCCGTGAGATGCGGGATAAGGCTAGGGAGATGATGAGAATATTGAGGTTTCGAATTGTGGAGATTCTGAATACCCATTGGTTTAAGGAAAATTTTACGCAAAAATCTGATTACAAGCTTTACGTATTTCATTGAGCCACATCGGGTTCTGATCGAATTTAAGAAGGGCAGGGAAAATTCCGGTAATCGAAATTCGATAACAAAAAAAAACAGTGTTACCTAAACGAGTTCAAGATAACAGCCATAGAGTATAGAAACTTATTTATAATTTCCAAAATCGAATAGTACCTTCTCGTCCTATTTTTAAGTCGAGTTTTAAGATTCGAATTTGTGTTAATAATATAATAATAATTTATTTATTTCAGATAACAATGATCCAATTTTGTTAGTAACAATCAAAATACTTATAACTATGTTAGTAAGTAAATTTACGAACAGACATTGTATTTTTAATAAGATGCCGCATTACAGGGCAACCATCTCTATCAGCAATGATTTGGAGGATACTGTTGGTGCTGTCCCGTACTCTCTTCAGCAAGGACGCTTGCTTCTTCCGCAAGACCGCTGGAAAGCTGTCAGTGCCGGCCTGAGCGAACTTTGCCGAAGCACTACAGAATCGCGGCAGCCCCAACAACATCCTGAAGCCATTGTTGTACTGGACGCGCAGGGCTTTAAGAGCTTTTCGCGTACAATCGATCCACAGGGCGCCCGAGTACAAGGATGTACAGTTAAAAGAGGCATCTATTACTTAAGAAACTTTGATATACAGATATATTATTATCATTTATTTCTTCCATGCTGGACTGGAATCGAGAGAAAAACGTAGAATGTGCCAGCTACTTTTCTATAATAAAATGTAAAGTTGTCTTTGAATGATGTCACTAGAATCATTAGAACCTTCCTCGTAAATTACACACAAACCCAGATGATTAAATGACAAGGGTTAGATCGCACGTATCACGGTACACTTTCACGGAATTTAAACAGGTCATGAATTTCAAATCCATTTGGTTCGGGACAATCTCGTATTGCGTATTTCAGAAGTTCGAAAAGAAACGACAGTAGCTAAAAATCTTGGATTTCAATAACATACCTTTATTATGACCCTAATAGTACATTTTACGACAAGTGCACAAAACAAGTAATTTATAAATTTTGTTGCCCGATCCCGCTGGGCGAGGGCTGATATTAAGTGGAGGACATAAATGGTTTGTGCAAGAGCTTTAAACTCTGCTTTTAAGTTTTAAGTAAACTGCCTCCGTGGTCTAGTGGCTAGTGCCATGGACTCAGGATCCGGAGGTCCTGGGTTCGATTCCCAGGGGGAGAGAATTTATCACTTTGTGAATTTTCCTCAGTTTTGTTAGGACATTGCAGGCTGAATCACCTGATTGTCCGAAAAGAAAAAGATTTCGTGCTTCGGAGGGCACGTTAAGCCGTCGGTCCCGGTCCCTATCTTTGATAGTGGTTGTTACGCAAACCACGTTAGAGGCCTGATAGTTGTGCTACTAAGTGGTTTAAAAACTCTGACTCCAGGTTTCATCGGGTCGATAGACTCGATATCCACTCGACAGAAGAAGAATAAGTTTGAAGTTTCTATAGTATTTTTTCACAATCCCTAGAATTACTACTTATATTATGTCAAGCATGCTGTGTTAGCCTATAAGTCTGGTTCATATTTGCAAGAAAATTGTACACAAATGTTTTAATACATGTTGAATGTACTGTGTTGGCTGGCCTAATAAATAAATAAAAGTAGATACGATTTTGCCCTTGTGTACAAAATTAAATTTTTTGCAGCCTGCACAAAATAGCCCTTCCAGAGCATGAGAAGTGAAAAGTATATAATGATGAAATGTATATGTATCCAATTGCTATAAGCTATTTCAATTGCTTCTACCATTTGAAGTCTTTTATCAATAAACAACATACACGAAAACATATAGAGTTCAAAATTAGCTTGGTATAATAAAATGGAAGGTAATCGTACCTTATTTCCCAGCTGTGGTTGAAAATAGCACAAGACCATTTCTCGGAACGAGTCTTTCAGTTACAAGCAGAACGAAATTCCCTATTTGCGGTGGAACAAAATAGCGCTAGCTAGCATGCAATATGGTTATTTCCTAGTGTTTCGCAAATAATCTTCTACGTTGTTTAAAATATACAATGGTCACGATCTTTGGCACAAAAGCGAGGGAAGTTGTATAAAGGAAACTGGACTTCTTTTATGGGGGTCACATGGAGAAATCAATTGTCGTCCACCATAAAACGAATGTTTTGTTCTGAAAAAGATGTTGTAAAGATTATTCAGACAGTCTTTTTGCATCTGTTTTAAAACCACAAAAACATATATTTACTTTGGCGTTGTATGTTAGTAGGAGAATTTAAATTCCATTTGAAATATAACTTTTTGTATTGGATGCTGAACTTAGAATGGGAAAATACAACAATAAAATTAAATGCAATCGTCAGGTTTCCAAACTCAAGATATTATATCAAGAAACAAGTAATTGTTATAAAATCCTATCACCTTGCAAAAAGTTAAAATTGATATAGACATTTGCTACGGCGTAGCAAAATTGTCTTAGGCTCGTATTTATAAAGTGATCTCAAGATTGAGATCAATATTAAGTACGAATTTGACAGGCCGTTTTGTAATATGACATTTCTGATTTAAACTCAAACACGCTGTCAGTCTGAAGTGCCGATTAGGGATGAATACGGGCCATAATTTATCACTGCTCACCTCGTCTCTCATCAATCATATCATTGCATCAATGTATCACCATCTGTCAAAGGCGAGTATAAAAATAACTTCACGTTATATAACTTGGATATAGAGAAATAGGATCCACAGAATGCTCCATTGGTTTTTTTTTGCGTTCGGATAAAACGGATATTCGGATTGCAAACCCTAGTGTACTACGTGCTTAACTTCGTAACTTTTTTATTGTGTAAGTAGAGTTCGAGAAGAAGATGGTGAGACGAGCTGGACACCTTCAGCATGGAGGAAGCACGAAATAAGGAGTCGTGGAGGGAGCAGAGAGAGGCCTTTGCCCAGCAGTGGGACAATTAACGGCTAAAATAAGATAAGGTAGAGTCCAGTGTTAAATCAATCAAGTGTTCAAGCATCCGTATAAAACAATGTAATAACATAAACTTAGTTATGATTTGTCCTTGTAGGCACATCAAAATGTTATGGTACTAAAACATCATTATTATCTACTAGCTTTTACCCCCGACTTCGTCTGCAAAGTTTTTTTTCCTTCGTCCACCCATTATTATCTGCAGCGTGTTGTAGGTCTGGTCCGAAAACTAATTCTCCTGTCATCCTACCACACGTTCCTCCTGTCCGTCTGTCCAGTCCTCCCATCCATTCCTCCCGTCCATAACTCGCTCGAGTCGCTTTTGTTCCCTTTCCTCCGGTCCATGACTCGCTCGAGTCGCTTTTGTTCCCTTTCCTCCCGTCCATCCAGAAACTATGTCGCTCCAGTGCACGTGTATAAAAGTTTCAAAAATTATTAATACACAACACACATTACGAATTGAATTGCTGCCAACATTTTAACAACATAGCGTGATGTAAAGAGGCGTAATGAAATGTATTTTAAGTTATTCCAGGTAACACAGAACTAAATAAAAACATAATCGGTTCAAACACTTATTTTTTGTTCCCTACCTATCCCCCATGTCAGGTAGCGTGATGATATCGTTATTGGAGGTAACACTGAGTAAACTGAAAAAGTTCCATCAAGATAGGTTAAAAACATTAACTATATTCAGTTCCCTGCCTACTGCCTACCACCTAAGTACGGTGGTTTGATTATTTATATCTTTAGTTTGTGTCTCGGTAACACTGAGTTGAATAAAAAAAAACTCCCCTCGAAATCAGTTAAAGACACTAACTAAATTAAATTCCTTACCTACGCACAGGGGCGTGATAATTTCTATCCTTAGCTTTTGTCTATGTAACACATAGTTAAATAAAAAGGTTTCATCAAAAACGATTGAGAACCACAATTTTAAGTTCCCTGCCTACGGTACAAAGTTCCCTCCCGTACTAAGGGGTAGGTACCCCTAAGTACGGTGGTGTCATTATATATAGACTATCCATCCGTTTCCAGGTTACCCATCTATCACCATACGAAATTTCATCAAAATCCGTTTACCCGTTTAGGCGTGAATGAAATCACTACTAAATTAAGTTCTCTGCCTACTACCTACCCCCTAAGTACGGTGGCGTGATTATATATAGCTTATGTCCGTCACCAGGTTACCATCTATCACCATACCAAATTTCATCAAAATCCGTTTAGCCGTTTAGGCAAAACAAACAAACAAACAGACAGACAGACAGACTGAGTTACTTTTGCATTTATAATTTTAGTATGGATAGTATGGATTTTTATAGTATGCTATGAAATGTTTCTGTAGTATCGATAAATGTCGTTATGGTACCCCTCGAATACAATGAGAGGAACAGCATGAGATTTCAATAGTATTAGTTTTTCAGCTGAGTACCACTGAAAAATATCCGTTACTGTTACAATACGTTCTAAATTAATGTTTTTTACCATATGTTTATATGTGTCGCACGGTTATGACGAAATCGTTTTTTTATAAAAAAAACTAGGATTTTCAACAAAACCCGGACTTCGACAAAATACTGGTCGTAATCTAGGGAATCGTCCAGTATTTTGTCAAAGTCCGGTTTTTGATTTTATGAGACAAATAACGTAAGTATACAACCAAAAACTAATTCATCAAAACCATGATCCGATGACAAATTACCAGTTTTTTGTTTATCGTAATCCAGAGATTAGTTCAGTATTTTGTCAAAGTCCGGTTTTTGATCAAAAGGTTTTTGATCAAAATTCAAGTTTTTTGATCAAAAACCGCTTTCATCATAATCCTGCGACATATAGATTATCAAAAGAGGACATATTAGAAGTAGATTAAATTTCTTATTTTTAATGTAAACCATTTTTGTAGGTATGTGGCATTTAGTTCGCGAGAAATGGTGCTAGGTAAAATAGTTCTATATTTAGAAAAGTTGGAATTATGTGAGGATTATATCCAAGTACCAACTTATATTCTACTTATTTTTAATACGACATTTGCCATTATCCATTTCCAAGGTTGTTATGATTGATAACGACTGTAAGAAAATAAGTATTATCTACAGGATGAATAATTATATTTAAGGTTTTATTTATATCTATATTCTAATAGGTATAAATAAGCAACTTCCATGCTGGACTGGGAGAGATAGAAAAACATAGAATGTTCCAGCTGCCCTCCTCCCAGGCATGCTGTAGAAGTCAGCTAAAAGGACTCGAGGGTTACAGTGTATTGTAATTTAGGCGATGGGCTGACAACCTGTCACTATAGCAATACACATTACAATCTAAAATTGCCCTCAATTTTTGTCAGACGTGACGAAAGCGCCTTTTACGAGGCGTTTAACGTCCTGCCTACCCCGTAAGGGATAAAGGCGTGATTTTATGTATGTATGTATAAATAAGCAAGGCAGCTTACAATTACATGTCTATTTTAAAATCACGTGTTTTCGTATAAATATACCTGAAAGAAAGAACACACAAAGAATGTAAATAAACACGAAAAGGAAATTGTAGGCGCAATAACAGAGTCGTATTATGTTGTAAAAGAAATTTTGCTCACATGCCTACCACCTGAGACAAAGCATACAAACAACATGGAAATTGTTCTGTCCTCTTACATGTTTTTCTGTACCATTTTTTGTTGTAAGAGTAAAATTATTTCGACAATATGCTGGTGTATATGATAATAGAACTTGTTTGTTTGTTTTTTGAACACATAATTTGAAAAGATGAATAGGTACATTAATTTGACACAAAGTTAGTATGTTTTATTTTAAATGTTAAAATTCCACAATTTATTTTATTAATATTACATATTAATTTACCCGAGCAAGACTCAACATTCTAAATAGGTATCTAATAGGGAAGAGATCAAGCGAAATTGTTGCACAACTTTCTAGCATGTTGTAATGTCTTTTTTTTGTGAAAGTTTTTCTTTGATTTCCCTGTGCCCTAAGGTTGCATGGAAGAAATTGCTGCTTAGCAAGAAGGCCGCTCATTTGTACTACTATTTGTTTTTTTTTCTCTTGTGTCTTTTCTGTGCAATGAAGTATATTCTTATCTTATCTTATTAACCATATATCTATTAGTTTGAGGGAAGCTGTCTTACACCCGGTATGCTATTCGAAGTTCCTCACAAATATCAAAATATCATTTGCGATAGGTACCTACTAAGTAAGATTAAGGACACCGAAGCAAAGCAAAAACTAGCTTACAAGTACAATGGCCGTTTTATTGGTCGTTAGTGCGGATAACTAAAGCTGGGTTATAAAAATCTCGGCCAGTATTAATAGTTATATCACATAAATCAAAGGAAAGTTCTCTGTAACAGAAATATTATTTTACAAAGTACTGAACCGGCGTTCCAATCTCAATTACAGCTTGGATATTGGGTGACTAATTCCTAGAAACCGATAATAAGAACTATGTATTTATGTGCTCGTAATAAAGAAAAAAACAAACATCTAAGTATAAAAATTAGTGAAATTTCATCTTAAATCTTTGACAGTCATAATTTAAATAGCTGAATTAGGATGATGGTAATGATCTTTGACAGTAATTCAAATGATAAAATAAATGATTATACTTACCCTATGATGACACAACTTTAACTATTCATAATTCTTATATAAAAAGTGCTGATAAACAACATAAAGGTGTTCAAAAATAATAGTTCTTCACCGTCAAACAAAATAGATACTACAGAAAAAATTATCACTCGGACTAGGATTGATACTCGAGGTCCTTGTTATATTAAAACCTTTGTCCAAATATTTTCCATAGATAAGTAGTCTTCATCATGTTCCATCCTTTCGTGAAAGACAAACAAACAAATAATTAGAAACTTACCTTGAAGTCCTTATCGTCTAGCGTCACGTAAATCTCACGTAGATTTACGTCGTCGCTATACTTAAGATAGGACCAAATTCGTCGGTCCCGGTCGCTGTCTTTGATAAAGATCGTTACTCAAACCATGTCATAGGCCTAATGACTGTGCTACTAGGCGGTTTGAAAACTCTGACACCAGGGTTCATCGGGCCGTTCGACTCGAGAATCAAACTCGAGGACCAAATTCCAGGAGTACCTATATCTAAATAGGTGTCCTATTTTTTTGAAATCCTAGTTGATATTTGTGCGAATCATAAATTAGAGCAAAGTTCTTAAAGCATGGGTAGGGTATGAAAGAAAATCCGAGCAAAAGAATTTCTTTCGGTAGATGAATGTTTTTATTAAATAAAAACCAAAATTAAATTAATCGTGATACTGACAATATCACAATAATCCACACAGGAGCGAACTGTCTTGTCATCACGAAAAGCGGATTCCCTTCCCAAGTTTGTTTAATCAGACGAACTTCATTGTCTGAATAATCAGAGACTGCAGGGCGTATAAATGCAACTGAGGTCGCGCTTTGCGAAGTTTGATCTTTTAGGTATAAGTCGTATTATTAAAGTGTGAATCATTTAAGAGTGTGTGTGTGTTTGCCGTTATGATGATAAAGAACTTTGAAGCGTATGTAATGTAAACTATACTCTGTAAAATCTAAGAAGGCTACGACAGATCCATTCTGAAGGAAAACGAAAGAAAATGTATCTGTAATTTATAAGAATTGCATTTGTAGCTACTGTTCTAGATATGTTGAGTATGAGAATTAGGTATTATCAACAATTATCATTCGGGTGCGGTAAAGACCCTCTTCGAAAATTTTCAAGAATAAAGGTAGCTTTGAATAGTCCTAATGTTTTATAATAGAATATGCCAGCTGCATTTCCTCCCAAACATTCTGTAAAAACCAGCTAAGGGATCCAATGGCTTCAGTATATCGCAATTAAGTCGATGGGCTGACTACCGCAATATACCTACAAATCTATCTTAAATAACCCTCAAAACATTGTCCGACGTGGTGGAACTAACTTTTGTTTTGGACATTTATGCTGTGCCTACCCCATTAGGGATAAAGGCGTGATTATATGTATACATGTATGTTTTATAAGAAGCTTTGCATTCTTCTGCATATTCAATTCTCTCTAACACGTAAGCTCCCGTGTCTGTGTCTATCAATAATGTATTTCTGTAATCCTATAGCTCTGACTGCTGCCGCGATAGGAGAGACAACTTGACAACTATTAGTAACTGGATTTACGTATATAGTATGATCTATGCAACGTAGAAGTGATAAGACTGTAATTTTAATTCAGAGTAGGAATATTGTGAAATAGATAGAAGATTATTTGTACCTCTCTATCGGTCTATATCAAAATCTCTCGTGACTGTGTCTACTCGTATCAGTAATGTATTTCTGTAATCCTACACCGCTCTGACTGCTTCCGTGATAGGAGAGACAACCTGACGACTGTCAGGCGTAGAAGTGATTAGACTGGATTAGGATCAATTAGGATTATATTTTCTTTTTCTTTGCTATCATCCTTCCAGAGACTATACAACAATACATGAAAAAGAACACCATAACAAACAATCCCCACTTTTTATGTTTAACTACAAGATAATATTTTATACTACTTATGTTAAAAACTTTATTATTATTATTCTTGAGCAGGCAGGCAGTCGATTGACAACTGATAAAAGCTGTATCCAGTTGATTTAGTCAGCTTTCTTTTTCTTAATTTCATTTATGTGTGCGTCTAGTTTGTTTATAAATGCGTTAAAGTTTGGCGCAGAGACTATTTCTTCTGCCAGTTTATTCCATTCGTTGATAACTCTATTAGCAAAGATTAAAATGTATCTGTCACTTTCAAAATAATAAATTTGAAAAAGGACAGGCGATTTATACTCTATGGTTTTATACATTGTGCACTAGATTTTGACGCGCTTTTGCATGTTTCCCCAGTATTTCCATAAAACCAACGACCATAAATCAACAACCGGAGAGAATAGATTTCCTGTCCTTTTCCAATGTTTTAAGTCTGAAAGTGACAAATAGATTTTAATTTTAGTTTTAGCTGGCAAATCTAGAATCGAGCCCATTAACGTAAAGAGCTGGCAAAACAATACAGAGAGAGAGAAAATAAAGGTAAAAGAAAATATAATATGAAAGTGAACTAGCACATACGAGGGGCGGCTGATATAAAATCTACTTTGTTAAAGAAAGTTTTGAAAATCGAACTGGCCATTGCAAAATCATATTCTATATTTATTCCTTTTTCAAAATTATGACGCTTATTTTTTTTCGCTTGCTTTTGTTTTTTTGGCGCGGCTTTGATTTCACCATGTCGAAAGAAAATTGCAAAATGATGAAATTTGAGCATCGAGCAGTGATTAAATTCCTAAGTAAAGAAGGAAATACGCCTACGCAGATCAGAGAGCGCAAGTTAAAGGTGTTTGGTGATTCAAGTCCTTCTGAATTCGTCATAAAGTTTTGGTCGAAGCAATTTAAACATGGCCGTGAGAGCCTGGAAGACGACACACGTAGTGAAAGGCCAATTTATGCTGTTACCGCAGATAATGTTGAAAAGGTGAAGAACCTGAGTCTTGCAGATCGGCGAATCAAGCAGTAGGAGATAGCCAGAGATGTGGGCACTAGCAAGGAACGAGTTCATGAAATTATTCACGAACATTTGGGCATGTCCAAGGTGAGCGCGCGTTGGGTCCCTAGAATTTGGTCAACAAAGACAAACAAAGGCGAGTAGAATGTTGTCAGGCATTTCTAGACCTGGTCAAAGGTAAAGAAGAAGAGACTATCTCTCGAATTGTGACCTGTGATGAAACTTGGATTCGCCAGTGGGATCCGGAAAGCAAACAAGAGTCAATGCAATGGAAATTTAAAGGAGAAAAGCCGCCAAGGAAGTTCAAGGTTCGGCCGTCGGCTGGAAAACTAATGGCCACCGTATTTTGGGATGTCGAAGGGATTTTGATGATAGATTATTTGCCTAAAAATACAACAATGAATGCTGAATATTATGCAAACTTGCTTGACCAGCTTCGTGAACAAATCAAAGAAAAGCGGAGAGGCAAACTCAGCAAAGGTGTTCTGATATCACAAGACAATGCTCCTGTACACACAGCCTTAACGGCGAGGTCAGCCTTGAGCAAAAACGGCTTCACAGAAATTAACCATCCACTTTATAGTCCAGATCTGGCTCCCTGTGACTATTTCTTATTCAAAGATTTAAAGAAAAAATTGAGGGGTCGCAGATTTTCGACGGACGAAGAAATGAAAGAGGCTGTGACTGACCATTTTGACGAGCAAAATAAAAATTACTATTATAACGGCATGATGTCACTTATTTGCAAATGTCATAAGTGTGTTTCACTTGCAGGAGACTATATAGAAAAATAAAAAATAAACTAGCCATCAAAGTCTTTTCTTTCATAGTTAGGTAGATTACTTATCAGCCACCCCTCGTAGTTGGCAAAAATAAAGAAATTTTTGTAACAGCTATATGCGGAATTCTGTTGCAAAATTGGGAAATTCTTGTGAAAATTGTTAGAGATGTTTGTTCGTTGGTCTTTACGATGTTTGTTTTGTTTAGTACAAAAATAAGAAGGTAGTTTTGAATTTACTTTCGAAATAAAGTTTAACACTTAAAAATATATATTTGCTTTAAAAATATTTTAATAAGTACCTAATGAAAACTCTTCCATGCTGGCCTGGGAATGTGCATAGCATAGAATGTACCAGTGTGCATTTTGTCCCAAGCATGCTATAAAAACCAGCTAAGGGATCCAAGGGTTTCAGTAAATTGTAATTTGTAATTTGACTGACAACCTGTCACTACAGCAACATATCTACAAATATATTTTAAACAACCCTCAAAACTGTGTCAGACGTGGCGGAATGACCTTTACTTAAGTCGTTTACGCTCTGCCTACCTATAAAGGCGTGATTATATGTATGTATGTATGAAATACACAGTATACACTACTATAATATAATAGCATCTGCCTATGTATATTTTCCACAACACTTGCATCATCACATCACAACACCTTGTAAGGAGTCTTCCTATTACTTATTTCCGTTTTTAAATCAGTCAGTATGCTGGTCAGAAGTCGTATTCAGAATTTACACGAAGTGCTCTGTCCAGTACTAAATAGCCTTTATTCAGTACGACATTGACATACTGCAGCTCAGGGTCAAATTTAAAACATTTTATCAGCAAAAGCACTGCACGTTTTCCAAGAAATCGCAACTAAAATATACTCTACATTTGCAACTCTCAACATTTATGCGATTTTCTTGTTGCGAATAAAATATTCGAGCGGGGTTTACCTATGTATCGTTTCTCTTTATCGCAAAGCACTTCATAAAAGCGTTATCTGAATTATCCCGTCGATCAAGTGGAGCATAAAAACGTAGATCCCCACATCGTAGTACCGCTCCGATAACCTATGAATGGGAAGAGGGTGTTGATAAAGGTGCTTTTCCAACAGATTGGATTCAAAATTTTTGTACCTTGTAGTTCAAGTAGTGATAGATAAAATATAGAAATAGATAAAACATCCATCCTGGACTGGGAGCGAGAGAAAAACATAGAATGTGCCAGCCGATTTTTCTCCCGGGCATGTTGTAAAAACCAGCTAAGGGATCCGAGGGTTTATGTATATTGCAATTTAGGCGATAGGCTGACAACCTGTCACTACAGCAATATACCTACATATATATCTTAAATAACCCTCAAAACTTTGTCAGACGTGGCGAAACGACCTTTGTTTAGGTCGTTTACGCTACGCCTATCCCATCAGAGATAAAGGCGTGATTAGATGTATGTATGTATAAAATATTTAAAAAAAGTACTTTACTTTGTCGAAACTTTTTGGAAAATCTTTCTTTTTCTGCCTGGTTTCATAAAATCTAGGTTTTTTTTTAGTTCCGCTGATGAAGTTTACAATACAACGTTTGGGTACATAAATCAAGTTTGGTTGCGTATGAATATTTCCTTCCCATGTAACAATTCCCTGATTCCTACTCAATTCAGTTGAAAAGCACCTCAACACTTCACGAGTGAGTAAACTGCGGTGAGTGTAGGGAGGTGTAAGACTCGAGTTTCATACATGAGCAGGTAAATCAGGATAGCAACGCGCGGTCACGCTCCAGTGGTGGCGTGATCTCCGGATCTCACAGATTTATAATATGGTAGATAGATCCCATCCATCCAAGCGTGCCCGTTTGTGCAATCATCATAGCGTTTGGCAGTCTCTGCTTGGATGAAACGTCTATGTCCAGGTATTTTCGTAGCTTTCTGTATCAGAACTGAACTACTGCGGCTCAGCGAAGTCTCCGGGAAAACGGCGAAGTGAACTCTCGTCCACAACATGGTAGAGGGTTTGGTCATTTTATGCGATGCAGAAACATGACACGCACCTCTGGTCTCTCTCGTTGTGCTAATGATGATAGTGATAAAAGTCGTATTAATTGTTACATATTATTTTGTACAAATACAGGATTATAATAAAATCCAACGTCTAGTAAAATAAATGACTGGCGTGGCGCCCTCGTAGTAAGATAGGCACTAGGTTTCCAAACTAATTAATGAACATGCGACATCTAGCCTATCATAAATCTGTGCTGGATCAAACTTAACCTTCACGTGATATTTAAGTTGGCTCATCATCTCCCTAGCCTTATTCCGTATCTCACGGCTCATCGGCTACCTAATCTAGGTGATTAAACGAGGGTACTGGTTTTTACACAGAGCGACTGTCATCTGACCTCCGCAACCCAGAAGGAAAAACTCCGCAACCCAGAAGGAAAACCAGATTATGTCAGAGTTTTCAAGCCGCCAATGCTTAGCACTCATCTCTTACTAGGCTTGACGACATTATATATACGGTATTAAATGTTATTAACCAGGACCAACGGTTTGACATACCTTCTGAAGCACGGAAAAAGCTCCGAATAAACGTACATATATGTAATTCAAAAACAAAAAAACACATTAGTACGTGGTCGGATTCGAACCACGACCTCCCCGCTCAGGAGGCAGCGGCCCTATCTACTACACCATCGGGCTCTCTTATATTTACGTTGGCTGTACTACAGTATTATCTACATAGTCAGGTTAGTAAATATGTCTTCACTTTAGTATGATACAATGAATGCCGTTTCTTATTCATGATCCGTTAAAGGAATATTTTCAATGTGACGAAGGTTTTTCATACCCCGGTTGCTCACCATAATTGCAGAGACACTTTATCCGCTAATATAATAGTATCATGTATTTTAACATTACATTCTCAAGTTGATTTATTTCTATGTGTGTTAATTGTGATACTATTTTATTTTTTATTTACAATTAAAAATGTATGTTGTTATTCTAGTGCCTACAAAAAATACTTACGAAATAAAACATTTTAATGTAGTTTTTTTAGGTTTTCTATAAAAAAAACTTATTCATTCTATAATGTTTTTCTTACTTTACTGATCTTCTGACGCAGGGAGGGCTTAAAATCAGCCATGCTGTGCCCTGCGACCTTTTTCCGCTAAGATACCTAATTATTTTTTTGTTATTAATTAAACTTAACCACTTAAAACTGTAATTTTATATTTCAGTTATAAGTGATGATTTTGAATGATTGTTTTGTTTTATTGTTATTTGTAGAAATAAATGTCTTTTACTTCCATGCTGGAGCGAAAGAAAAACGTAGAATGTTCTAGCTGCCCTTCCTCTCAGGCATGCTGGAGAAGTCAGCAATATGGATTCTACGGTCGCAGTGTATTGTTATTTAGGCGATAGGCTGACAAACTGTCACTATAGCGTTACACATTACCATCTAAAATTGCCCTCAATATTGGTCAGACGTGGCGTAAAAGTTTTCACTAAGCGTTTTACGCTCTGCCTACCCCGTAAGGGATAAAGGCGTGAATTTATGTATGTATGTATAAATGTCTTTTTATCTTTATCTTTTATCGATTTCGAAGCCTCAATTTTATCATAATATTGGTGGCGATATTCTGTTGTGTCTTGGAACCTACACATCCATGAGCACTGCTATACCGAAGCTCCGAGGTATACGGGCTTCACAATAGAAGATGGTTTAGCACATACCCAGCGTTCGTCTACACAAAAGCTTTTGTTTATTATGAAAGGTACGTACGTACTTGGGAAGGTGGACAATGGAATTAAATAATAACTAAAGCAATTAATGGTGTGGCTCCAGCTAGCACCTGTCTGAAGTAATTGAAAATTAGTCGACTGTCACTTTGTTAAAGTATACATACACTGAATCACGTCTTTATCCCTTAATGGGTTAGGCAGATCGTAAACGTCCGTAACAAAGGTCATTCAGCCACGTGTGACAAAGTTTCGAGGGTTATTTAAGATAGATTTGTAGTTATATTGCTATAGTGACAAGTTGAGTAGTGAGATACCCTCGGAAAAGTTGTTAAAGTTAAGGAAGAGTGAAAGACATAAAAATCAACAGCTGGCTTAAAGGCTGTCTTTAATATTTAGGTTAAAGTCTGTGTTTTGTTGTTGATACTAGGTAAACCGACAAATTTTTGGTCCGTATTGATAATCATCAGTTGAGACTTGAGTTCTTATCAGAAATGTAATTTCAGTATAAATCGGCCTGCCAAATCGTACTTAGTATGGCCCTCAATCTTGTGTACTTCCATGCTGGACTGGGTGCAAGAGGAAAAGATAGAATGTACCAGCTGCATTTCTTCCCGGGCATGCTGTAAAAACTAGCTTAGGGATTGCAATTTAGGCGATGGGCTGACAACCTGTCACTACAGCAAAATATCTACAAATCTATCTCACATAACCCTCAAAACTATGTCAGACGTGGCGGATCGACCTTTGTTAAGGTAGTTAACGCTCTGCCTGCCCCATTAGGGATAAAGGCGTGATTATATGTTTGTATGTAGAATTTAAATACACCGAAACTCATTTTATCTGATTTATATGCCGCTCGTAAAGTCAAGCGTCAACTTAATTTCACACAATGTGTAAGTTATAACTTCTAAACTAGTGGAAAACTAGATTGGGCTCGATTCTAGATAACACCGGCTAAAACTAAAATTAAAATCTATCTGTCACTTTCAAAACAATAAAATTAAAGAAGCACAAGCGATTTATACTCTATGGTTTTACACTTTATATATAAAGTAAACGTGCTAACGTTTCCCCAGTTTATCTTTAAATTTTATCCGCCATATGATATGACGGCGGATAAAAATGATAGATAACAAATAAATCCACCGACTATAAATCAAAAACCGGAGAGAATAGATCTCCTGTACTTTTCCAATGCTTTGAGTCTGAAAATGACAAAGAGCGAGAGAAAGACATGGAATGTGCCAGAATGCTGTAAAAACCAGCTAAAGGATCCGAGGGTCTCAGAGTATTTCAATTTAGGCGATGGGCTAACAACCTGTCACTACAGCAATATATACAATACAATACAAGATACTTTATTGCACAAAGAAACACAAATACATACAGCAGAAAAGTAAGGAACTAAACAGTACAATATAGGCGGCCTTATTGCTAAAGCAGCAATTTCTACCAGGCAACCTTTGGGTAGTAGGATAGTAGGTACATAGCAGATAGCGGGATAGTGCATACTAAGTTCATCTTAGTAATTAAACAATATAAAAACTACTAAATAAATACATAAATAAAATTAACTAATATATATTTATAATAAACTAATACATATTATGCTAATGGGAGAAAGGATAAATAAATAACTAATTATTATTCTCTAAGAAGAACTTTCTTGTTCGCTCTTTAAATGTCTCAATGGACGGTGCTCGTCGAACGTTTTCGGGAAGGGAATTCCACAATTTGACTGCTCGGGCCGTGAAAGATTTTCCGTAGAAGTCCGTCTTGTGGGAGGTTAAAGTTAAATTGTTGCTGGAGCGCAAATTACGCGCCAGAGTTGAGTTGATTCGATATCTACAAATCTATATTAAATAACCCTCAAAACTTTGTCAGACGTGGCGGAACGACCTTTGTTTAGGTCGTTTACGCTCTGTCTATCTCATTAGGTATTAAAGCGTGATTATATGTATGTATGTAAGTAAGTGACAAATTGATTTTAATTTTAGTTTTAGCAGGCAAATCTAGGATCGAGGCCATTATATGAGTGCGGCGGCGGTGGCCAATCAAAATGTTAATGCACTCTGTTCGTGCCGACTTAGAGGTAACTAAGCATTTTTAATGGAAAATATCGAGGAATAATATTGTGGAAATATTAATACAGTCATTTGCATAGTAAGGATTACTTAGGGGAAAATTCTAGGGTTACTATTTGTTATAAAAGTCAATATACGGCAGCGGCGACGGGTGCAATTTTATCGAGGGAAAGCCAATACAAAAAAAAACATTCAAGTACTTTATAGTTTCGAAGTAATTCCGGATTTGGTGAAGGTGGAATTCTTGAAAGGGAAGCCCCCGCCACTGATATACGGTATTATTAGTGCATGTTTTATCTTATATAGATAACCTACATAGATTATAGGGGTCATTGCCCTAAGACCTAATTGAACTGAAGTATGTAACTAGTAGTTAGGTGTAGGTTGAATAAGTAACTCTTTTTTAACCAAAGTGTTACTCATACAACCAGATTTTGAGTTCTATACTCGATGTATACGTAGGACTTCGTCAACTCGTCCCACGGGAAACTCGTTTAATGAGAGTAATTTGCCTATCATTTACCTTGACCTTGACCTATATTTGCCTCATTGCTATCTGCTCCCACGTTACCTTCCACGAAGAAAATAATGATAATTCAGATATACTTCGTCTTCTTTATATCATGAAAACACACTTCGGAAAGTTTCGCGCGGTATGTTTATTGTGAATAAGTAGCATCATTTAAGACAGTCATAAACTAACTGCATTTTATTTTATCATCCAGAAAGTCGAGAAAGCATAAAATACTGCGCTATTTTTAAATCGCGCCATTAGACACAGAGCGTCGTTATCACGAAATACCACAGTAATGGCCACTTAGAGTTGTTAAAAGAATGTTTTTCTAAATGTGTGTTGGAGTGTTTCGCCCTGAGATAAGCGCGGCCTAATCTACGCCGCTAAATGCAGCGCGTGACTAAGCCGCGGTTGGACGAAGCACGTACAATAATAAAGGTTTTACATAGTTACAAACAAAGTCACCCCTTTATCTCTAAAGGGGTAGGCAGAGCATGACACGCCTAGTAAAAAGTGTTTTCGCCCCGTCTTACAAATATTGATAAAGGGGAGGTTTTGAAGGCAATTTTAGATACAAATGTGTATCGCTTAATTGACAGGTTGTCAGCCCATCGCCTAAAATACCTACAATGCAGTATACTCTCGAATCACTTTGCTGGTTGGTCACACAGCATGCCCAGGAGGAGATGCAGCTGGCACATTCTATGTTTTTCTTTCGCTCCCAGCCCAGCATGGAAGAATTTAAATGAGTATTGGAGTTTCTGTAGCTCAGTTGGTAGAGTGATGGACCAGCATTCTAGAGACGCAGGTTCGAGTCCTGCCAAAAACAAATTTATTATTTTCTTTCTTGCATATTATATGAAATAAAAATAGCCTTGCGAGTGCTAAAAATCCTCAAAAAAAGTGTATTGGAGTGTTTCGCCCTAAGATAAGCGCGGCCTAATCTACGCCGCTAAATGCAGAGCGTGACCAAGCCGCGGTTGGACGAAGCACGTACAATAATAAACTTTTTAAAATGTAGTTTTATAGCGTAGTGTCGAGTCGCAGCTCGTAGGACCTTAAGCTCTTTATACAACAAAACTAGAAGGCTCTATTGTATCACTATCTGTACAATGTTTTCAAAATAAAAAATATGTTATGTATTTTAGTAAAAATAATAAGTTAATTTTATTATTTTTACGCTATAAGAAAAAAAACTAAAAGCATACATACATACATATAGTCACGCTTTTATCCCTCATAGGGTAGGCAGAGCGTAAACGCCCTGAACAGAGGTCGTAGATAGATTTGTAGGTATATTGCTGTAGTGACAGGTTGTCAGCCCATTGCCTACATTGCAATATACTAAAACTCTCGGATCCCTTAGCTGATTTTTACAGCATGCCTGGGACGAGCTGACACATTCTATGTTTAAACACATCATCTTGTTTACATTTATTGTGCCCAAAGGCAGTCTGATCGCTAAGACGATCTCTTACATCCACTACTGTTCTGTCTTTAAGAAAAGATTAAAAGAGCACTTCTTATCTAAACAATTTTGATGTATGTATTTATGTAGCTTATTCGTATATGTATGTATCAATATATTGTTAAGTATATATGTATGTTTATTTAAGATAGTAATATAAGTATTTTTATTTTATTTTTATTAGTCTCTGTTAATGTTCCTTTTTTTTGTCCCCTCAAAATTATTCACTTTCTCTTACTACCATTGGGTTGGCTGGAAGAGATCTCTTCATAGAGATAAGTTCGCCCTTGCACACTATATTTGTAAATTACATTTCTTTTGTGTTTATGCAATAAAGTATATATACTGTTTGGGTATATTGGAGAAATTAGCTTCAACTTACATTAACAGCTTTTTTGGATCATATATACCTATACCTACATTTAATACAAAAGTAGTTTACTTCTACAGATGTGATGTGAGTTTATGAAATGTTTTACCTTATATATTTACATCAAATTTGTAATTACTTCCATGCTGGACTGGGTGCGAGAGAAAAACATAGAGAATGTGCCAGCTGCATTTCCTCCCGGGCATGCTGTAAAAACCAGCTAAGGGATTTCAATATATTGCATTATAAGCGATGGGCTGTCAACCTGTAACTTCAGCAATATACCGACAAATTGATCTTAAATAACCCTCCAAAGTTTGTCAGACGTGGAGAAAAGACCTTTGTTTAGGTCGTTTACGCTCTGCCTACCCCATTATGAATAAAGGTGTGATTATATGTATGTATGTATGTCAAATTTCTATGAGAGGAGAGCACTAGGTAGCTGGGAAGATTCTACCTATCACCAGGTCATCATCTCCCTAGCCTTATCCCGTATCTCACGGGGTCGGCTTCCTAATCTAGGGGATTGAACGAGGGTACTGGTTTTTACACAGAGCGACTGCCATCTGACCTCCGCAACCCAGAAGGGAAACCAGACCCAATCCTAGATTAGGTCAGAGTTTTCAAGCCGCCAATGCTTAGCACTGGCCTCTGATATGGCTTAACGACTAATATCTACGGTATTAAACGACATTAACCGGGACCAACGGCTTAACGTGCCTTCCGAAGCAAAAGCACCGAATAAACGTACATATTAAATTCGAAAACCGAAAAACACATTGGTACGTGGTGGGATTCGAACCACGGCCTCCCGCTCAGGAGGCAGCGGCCCTATCCACTACACCATCGGGCTCTCTCTCAGGTAAAAGGTAGTAAACAAGACCCTAAAGCCACAAAACTCTTTTCTTCGGCAGTTTTTACGATGCCTCCTGATGGCGACTATTTTATGATTAACTTACTATTTTTATTTTAACTTTGTATTTCATTTACTCATTTGAAAATACACAAATTCAAAACATATATTTTGTGCTAAAATGTGCTTATTTTATTCTCAAGTAGCTACGAATATTACATGTTATTTATCTCTATAGAAATAATGTCACTCTCAGTCCTTACAATAATTAACATAACTTAAACTTAGTCTCTCTTTAATAATAACCTTAAATAACTTATATTAAGTAATTCTGTTTGTCCGATGTTTTCATCAACACAACTATAAGTAATAACACTATTTAAGTAATAACACAACAGTTTTATGAATTCTAGAGTATTTAAACATATTAGTTCAAGAGACCATGTGGTATCTCTGATTTTACTTTGCTGATCGTTTTTAGCTCGTAATTATAAATCAATCTCAAGATTGAGAGCAATATTAGGTGTGGATTTGACAGACCATTTTATATTGATGACATTTGACAATGAAATTTCAGATACAAACTCAAACTGGCTGTCAATCTTGAGATCACTTTATAAATACGAGCCTTAGATATCTATGTATTATAATAGTGTAAGTTAGCGGTTCTAAGCGGATTAAGGCTCGTATTTATGAAACGAACTCAAACTTGAAACCAGTATTAAGTATGGTTTGACAGGCCAGTTTGTACTGAAATTACATTTCTGATACGAACTCAAACTCACTGTCACTCATGAGACCTGATTATACGGCCCTTAATAAAACACACGAACGTTAAACTAGGTTTCGCAATTAACATACAAACAAACAAAGAAAAACGGGGTCGCCACTCTACCAACACAACAGCCCCTTAAAATTCAAATTCTCAACTACATACATAAGCCGATTACACAAACCGCAGGAATAAAAAAAAATTAGGTCCACGAATGTGACTAACATTTCTTTGTTCTTTCTACTAACTAGGTACGTTTAAAAAGTAGGTACCTATAGTTCCAACTCAGTTTTAGAATAAAGGTAAACAATGAATCATGTCTTTTAATCGAAGATCTTGTTTCTAAAATAAGTTTTAGCTATTAGATATGACAACATAATGAAATAGTAGTTTTAGTAATTTAACTAATTTGCCAATATGTATCATTTATTTTTGAAATGTGTTTTTGAATAAAAAGACGTGAATCTTTTTTTTACCCTTATTCTAAAATTGAATAGGAATTACTATAAGTATACTATACTGGTACAGAAAGCCACGTTTTTCGTTTCATAGCCTATTCTGGGTGATGTCTAACTGTACTTTACTGCTTATTTATAGGTACTTGGACAAACGGAATAACTCAATATTCTCAACTATGTTACGATGAGAGAATTGTTCTACTTTACAAATTATTATTTATTCTTACGCCAATGCCAAGGAGTCCTACCACGTGACTCACCCGGAAGCAATCTTCCTGCTTATGTCAGTTGAAACAGAATAGCGTGATTACCATGAAATCACGTTTCTTATTGAAATATACATATTTAACTGCGTCCGTGGGGCTTACGATCCGGAGGTCTTGGGTTCGATTCCTAGGGGGGAACACAAATTTGATATTTGTCAATTTATCACTTTGTGAGGTTTTCCCCAGTTTGGTTAGGACATTGCAGGCTGATTCACCTGTTTGTCCGAAAAGTAAAAGGATTCCGTGCTTCGGAGGGCACGTTAAGCCATCGGTGCTGGTCGCTGTATTTGATAGTAGTCGTTACTCAAATCATGTCAGAGGCCTAATAGCTGTGCTACTAGGCGGTTTGAAAATGTTTACACCAGGGTTCTTCGGGTCGTTGTTTGACTCGAAAGCCACTCGCTAAGAAGAAGATCTATTTATTCATTTCATAATTTATTGTTAATAAACACCTATTCACCTCTCTTTACCAAATTTTGTTATAGCTATCATTGTGGTATTATTATCATATTCTCTTCTCGCGTTTTAATTATTATACCTCGTCCACTATAATATAATTATTATTGACAGCTCTTAACAGTTGTATGCTGATAACTCTACTATAATGGCATTTTATGTGAGCTGTCAGTTATCATCTTATGTTGTACGGGGAATACTCAGTTTACCTATCTTTTATATTCATTATAATAAAGAGTCGGTAGCATTTAACTTTTTTTTTTTTTCGGATTTCTTCTCGTCGGCCGCGAAGCGGCCGGCGGGGAGACGCCATCGAGGCAGGGCCTCCTGGGCGTGGTCTCAAAACCGCTGCCTGTAACAACAGGCAGGTCATCGGGGCGCTTGAAGCTGGGTGTCTAGTCCGGGTGCACAGGAGAGTTTCACGCCGTGGCGAGATCAAGCCAGCCGGGTGATTCCCCATGGGGGGAGTCCCAGCTAGCGACCTCAAGCTCACGGCGGCTCGCTCGTCCTGGGGTCAATCCAGCATTTTACTACGGCGTAGCAAGCATAATTAAGGCTTGTAATTATAAATAGCACTTGAGACTGACAGCTAGATTGAGTCCGTATCAGAAATGTCATTTCAGTACAAAGTGACCTGTCAAATCCATATTTAATATTGCTCTCAATCTTGAGATCAGTTTATAAATACGAAACTTAGGCTCGTATTTGTAAAGTTCTCTCTAGATTGAGAGCAATATTAAGTATGGAGTTGACAAGCCATTTTGTACTGAAATGACATTTCTGATACAAACTCAAACTGGCTGTCAATCTCAAGTGCGGATTATAATTACGGGCCTTAAAAGGCTACGAAGCCCCAAACTTGTCAGTCTGAACTGTTTCTGAGCAGTGAACGCGTTAGAAGATAGGTCTTCCGCGTCATTAGACTAAAATGCTGAAATGTGTATTTCGGCGCCTAGGGCAGCAACACACAGGCGTCACTTACTAGTACTCACTTAGTTGCGCTCAACACGCTGCCAATGCTTTTTGCACTGCCTATAACGCACATGCGTCACCTTACGCTTTACGCGCGCGTATTAGTGGAAGCATGCGCCGACGTAGAATTTCTCGATACGCGCGAGTTAAGAAATGCTATATCAGCATTCTCAATCCACAAGTAATGATGTTGACTCCAACTGAATTCAAGATATGCTCATCATGCAATTATCAGTTCGATGTCCAAATCTTGTAAATCACGTCTCAGTATTATGTGACGTCAAATAATTACTATTTAAGCCTATGTTTTAGTTTGTAATTTGTTCTTACTGCACCGAATGATCTTCGGACAAATTCATCTGCTTGCTCCCATAAGTCTGCCGCCTTTCACTTATTTCCCTAAAGTCACGTAAGGTAACGTATGTGTGCTGTAGGCAATGCGAAAAGTATTGACAGCGTGTTCAGTAAGTGACGCCTGTGTATTGCTGCACTTAGTCTTACCCGGCACTTCCGACGACTTTGTCTTAAACTTAAAGACTCCCATCTCATCCATTATATACATTACGTTTCATTCATAAAAAGTAACCATTCATTTATTTCTGGTAAGCTGCACATAAAAAAGAGATTTAAGTATATGACTGCGTTTTAAATCGTTTATCAAGCTTAAACCAACTCCTTTTTTATAACTCGTATTTTTCGATTTTTTATAAATGTTTTATTAATTTATCAGCATCATACATAACAAGCTTATAAATATGTAAATAACTGTTTTTTTCTCTTTAGGTAGTTAGATACGCCTGTGCAGAACTGCACCTCTTTATGATATATTTTATTATTTTTTATTAATTTATTTTTAATTATACAAATATTTGATCCCCAGAGATGCGGGCTCCACCACAAAGCCTTTAAGTAATAAGCCTTTAAAACTGTGAAAGGTCAAAAGCGCATCTGTAATCCGTTTGATACATACATACATATAATCACGCCTTTATCCCTAATGGGGTAGGCAGAGCATAAACGACCTAAACGAAGGTCGTTCCGCCACATCTGACAAAGTTTTGAGGGTTATTTAAGATAGATTTGTAGATATATTGCTGTAGTGACAGGTTGTCAGCCCATCGCCTATATTACAATATACTTCTTCTTCTTCTGTCGAGTGGGTATCGAGTCTATGGACCCGATGAACCCTGGTGTCTGAGTTTTTAAACCACCTAGTAGCACAACTATCAGGCCTCTGACATGGTTTTGTGTAACGACCACTATCAAAGACAGCGACCGGGACCGACGGCTTAACGTGCCCTCCGAAGCACGAATTCTTTTTCTTTTCGGACAATCAGGTGATTCAGCCTGCAATGTCCTACCCAAACTGGGGAAAAAATCACAAAGTGATAAATTCTCAAATATCAACTTTGTGTTTTACCCCCTGGGAATCGAGCCCAGGACCTCCGGATCGGGAGCCCATGGCACTAGCCACTAGACCACGGAGGCAGTTACAATATACTGAAACTCTCGGATCCCTTAGCTGGTTTTTACAGCATACCCGGGAGGAAATGCAGCTGGCAAATTCGAGTACATATCAAAATACGTACTCGTATTTGTGATTTGATACTACTTGTCCATAAATAGAGTCTGCAATGGTTGCAGGCTTTTTGCTATATCAGCAGAGCACACTTCTGCTATTAATTTACTCCAAGCAAAACACGAGATTGTGTAACTAAATGTTTAATGGCTCCACCGTAATCTAGTACCCTGAGCTTATAAATCTCCATCCAGAGGTGTCCTGTTTGATTCCCATGGGCAAAACATTGATTCGTGTGCTTCTTTTTATTCTGATTGTTACAGTACAAGGTGTTTTTGTTAGATTAGGCTAGAATGAAGAGTATCGCAAATTATGGTCACCGGTCTCTTAGGTACAGTATAAGTAGGGGGAAAACGTATGAGATTGCATGTATAAATTGCACAACACTAGCTAAATATTCCATTTGGTTTCAGTAGAAAAATTAGGGAAATCATTTTTTTTCAGATTTCTTGTTCATTATATTGACTTCTTCTTCCTCCTTCCTCCTTCCTCGCCCTATCCCGTTACGCGGGGTCGGCTTTCCTGATGTTGAGGCGCCAATTTAGTTGCTGGTATGCATCGTCTTCAGAAAGGCCTAGTATTTTCATGTCCTTTTGGATATTCGTCAGCCAAGTCGTCTGAGGCCTTCCCCTACCTCGTTTTGCTCTTATATTGTCTTTAGAAAATAAAAAAAAAGTGTGAAAGAATTATTTCGATACGACTACTAGTTACCGAGATACAGATTTTTTAAATGTTAATTATAGTAATCAATCAGATTTATAAGTAATCAGTAAGATATATTTTTTGTAAGATGTTTAAACTTACACTTTTTGTTAATATTTTTGAAAAACATATCGGTAACTATAGGTCTACAATTTAAAACATGCTTGTTAAAACTATATTTAAGTGACTGTTTGTTTCGTATTCAATAAAATAAATAAAAAATAAAATAAATGAGCGCGGGTACCGTTGCCCGGTGCATGTCCGAACCACGCGTTTGTACAAGACGACGGCCGAATGACGTCAGACGACCCAGCTGTCTCATAGAGATCGGAGACTGAATTCGGCAGCGGGCGGGCGCGGGCCACGATATTTAGACGAAGTTCAAATGGCTGTAAAATCATAACTACTGAAGATTTTTGAATAAACCAAAAACTAGTGTTTTTGTCTACCCATACTTTCAAGCTGATTTGCGTACCTTTTTACGTTCTTATACTTTTTATTTAGACCACTTTCTCCAGCAGTTTATTTATTGGTTCAATTTATACACCACCTATTGCAACGTTACCACACAGAAGAGCATTTGAACCAGACACTAAAGCCACATGAGAATATACACTTAACGAAATAGGGAAATAAATTCAAAGTAGGTTGATAAAGCACGTTTCAAAATTTTATGGAGCCTTGCAGTTACGATTATGTAATTGCTGTAGTGACGGGTTGACAGTCCATAATTTGTCATTAATTATTTTTATTTTAGGGTAACAATAACTTTCCATGCTGGACTGGGAACGAGAGAAAAACATAGAATGCGCCAGCATTCTCATTAGGGATAAAAGCGTGATTATATGTATGTATATTGTTGTAGTGACAGGTTGTCAGCCCATCGCCTAAATTGCAATATACAAAAACCCTCGGATCCATTACCTGGTTTTTACAGCATGCCCGGGAGAAAACGCAGCTCGCACATTCTATGTTTTTCTCTCGCTCCCAGTCCAGCGTGGGAACAAAGAGTTTAAAATATTATGTATGTGCAAACAGAATTACTATATACCTTATCAAATTAAAGCCACCAACTTGATTGCACTAAATTGTTAAGATTATTGTTAAATAAGAGGCAAATTATTTATTGTAAGGTCAGGTAACCTTTACAGGTATTACTACCTATTAGAGAATAAAATAATTGTGGCCTAAAATATATTGAACATGTATTTTCTCACCTGTGCTGTGTCACACATTTTATTATAAAATAGATCTTGGATAAAATATTAAGTAAATAATAAAATAGTCGTCATCAGGAGGCATCGTAAAAGCCGCCGAAGAAAAGAGTTTTGTGGATTTTGAGGGGTTTCGTTTACTACCTATTACTAGAAGATAGGTAGAATCTACCTAGTCTATCTAGAACCCTCCTCTCATTGAAGTATGATGTAAAAGATATAGGGTAAATTTCAATAAATGTCTTTACGTTTACATAATATGTTGAACTGAATTACTTTTCCATAGTAAAAATACAAGACCCAAACATGTCTAACCAGACTATTCGAAAGTAATGTCTCCAATATGTGTCTTCAATGTGAGTGATTGTAAGTATGTATATATGTATTCCCCGTGTGGTGTCGGGTTAGAATAGCATCACCCCATAACTTCCCGTGGGTGTCGTAAAATGCGACTAAGAGATAAATCCAGGGAATGGACAGCAGCGTTCCCCGTGAATGGAAAACTTCTACTGCGCTCACCGACCCGCCTGCCAAGCGTGATGAGTATAGCATATACCCCCAATTTTAGGGAGTCCTATGTCCAGCAGTGGACCGTTGTGGCTGATGTTGTTGATGTATGTATGTAATAACTGTCTTCACAAGCGGCGCTTGCTTGTGGCATGAACCCTCTTAAAAGCGTCACTTACTAGTGTTTACTTTACTGTAGTGAACAAAACGAATATGATTGCTGGAGAGTACTGCAGGCACTGTTGCGCAACGAGTGAAAATACATGCTCGTAATTGAATATTGCTCGTGTGTGAATTGGTAGTGGGTTCAATTATAGGTTATATCAATTGAATTTTCCTGCCAGTCAACTGGTTTTTCATGATAAAAAGTGGTCAATAATTGAGGCACTTGACAATGACATTATGCTCAATTCTAGATTCCAACGGCTAAAACTAAAATTAAAATCTATCTGTCACTTTCAAAATAATAAAATTGAAAAAGGGCAGGCAATGTATAGTCTATGGTTTTACTCTTTATCCGCTAAATTTTGACGCGCTTTAGCACGTTTCCCCAGTATTCCTGTAAATTGTATCCGCCATATCATATGACGGCGGATAAAAATGACGGATAACGCATAAAACCACCGACTATAAATCAAAAACCACAGAGTAGATCTCCTGTTCTTTTCCAATGTTTTTAGTTTGAAAGTGACAAATAGATTTTATTTTTTGTTTTATCCGGCAAATCTAGAATCGCATTGTAACCTACAGTAGCTTTTACCATGCGTGCTTTTTCGGAACCATAGGTAGTCCCAGCAAGCAAGAATGGGATCAATGAATAAGAAAAAAATGCTTTGAAGCTGTAACCTTGCATTTTAAACATTTTAAACAGAAGTTCTGTTTGGCGTCAGGAATAAATGGTAGCATATCTTCAGACTAGTTTTGCATCCAACCCTCACACTCTTACAGATACGTCATACCCATGACGTCATGCCTCGTGTCTACTCTCAACAGCATACATTATATACGTAAATCAATTATCACTTACATCTATGCTGGACTGGGAGCGAGAGAAAAAAAAAGAATGTGCCAGCTGCGTTTCCTCCTGGGCATACTGTAAAAACCAGCTAAGGGATCCGAGTGTTTCTGTATATTGCAATTTAGGCGATATGCAGACAACAATAAATACAAATCATCTTAAATAACCCTCAAACTTTGTCAAATGTGGCGGAACGACCTATATTTAGGTGGTATACGCTCTGCCTACCGCATTAGGGATAAAGGGGTGTTTTATATGTATGTACATATCAATGATCAACAGTCGTCCGGCGATCACGGCACGTCCGCTTGCATCCAGCGACCACATTAGGCAGTGACCCAGAATTACCAGGATTACCCATTCTGTTATTCTATGGCTGTGTGGATTCTCGAGTCGAACAACCCGATAAACCCTGGTGTCAGAGTTTTCAAACCGACTAGTAGCACAGCTATTAGGCCTTTGACATGGTTTCAGTAACGACTACTATCAAAGACAGCGACCGGGACCGACGGCTTAACGACAATCAGGTGATTCAGCCTGCAATGTCCTAATCAAACAGAGGAAAACCTCACAAAGTGATAAATTGTCGAATATCGAACCCAGGAACTCCGGATCAGGAGCCCATGGTTCAGACCACAAGATCGCGGAGGCAGTTTATTGGAGAATAAGTCGTTTTCATTTACAGGTTATTCTGGCAGCTTTTGTTGACCTGCCACTAATCAACTTACGTTTCACAGCGCATGATCGTTAGCCCATAGTTCTGACCACTAGACCACGGAGGCAGTTGGCAGCCTATGGTTGATGCGCTGCAACGCATTTGCAATATTGCTCACATCCATTGTCAGTTTGGTTGACGTGTGTATTATAGGTTTGAAATTAGAGAAGAAATGGACGTCGACCTTTATTTAAAGCGCAAGTAGAAATGCATCGGGGAAATACGAGTATTGCGCTAACTAAGCTATGTTGTTACCTACCGATTACGGTTGCTGCTGTGGTTTAACGATAGAATGAGTTTGATTAGCCCTATTCAGAATGCCATTTTGTGAAAAAGAAAGCTTAATTAAAAATCTTCGTTTAAAAACCTATATAAGTAAGTACGCAGATTGTAAAAGTAAACTGCGTGAATCACTTGAGAATGATTTCGTAGCGAGATGCTTACCATACTATGTTGTTGATGTAAACATCAAACTTAAGGTACATAGAACGAAAAAAAAAAACGCGCATGTAGCGCATTAATCTCTATAATCAGGTAACTATTTTGAAGAAAAACCACACCTAGTATTATTAATTTCTGACGAATTCTTTATGAATTATATAAAACCATTTAATACTCTACATATTCCTTTCTTAAATATCAGCGATAACTCTAATTTCATCCCTCCGACATTATTCTCCTATGCAAAGACTTACCGGGCTTAAAGTTACAATCATTGGCTCTTGGAATGATGTAAGTGGCTTTTATAAAATGGTTTGCCGCGGTTTCACCGCAAAGGCTTTCAGAGGGTTAATAAAATTCCTGGCCCACTGACCAGATTGTGGGAATAATATATGCACCAATCCCTTATTATTACAAAATACATATAATCACGCCTTTATCCCTAATGGGGTAGGCAGAGCGTAAACGAACAAAATAAAAGTAATTCCGCCCTGTGTGACAAAGTTTTGAGGGTTATTTAAGATCGATTTTGTAGGTACATTTATGTAGTGACAGGTTGTCAGCCCATCGCTTTAATTGCAATATACTAAAAACCCTCGGATCCCTTAGCTCGTTTTTACAGCATGCCCGGGAAGAAATGATGTACAACAAGTGATAGGAAAGTGTAGAATAATTTAGTTGCTATGCTTACTTGGTCATAATGCAGAAATAAGTATAGGGAGAAAAATATTTCCGTGTATTAATTAGGTGAAAAGCTGCTAATCTCTCGCTATAGCAATACACAGTTCTAGTAAGTAAAGTCTGAATTCATTCTAAAATTATTCCAAACCTTATCACACTTGATAAAAACGCCCTATTTGTCATTGATGCTCTGCTTAGCCTGTAAGGTATACAAGCGTAATTCGACTACGTATATGTTTTATTTATTTATTTTATTTCACAAAAAAGGTATTTACAGAATATATATGTTATATTCTCGCCAAACTGCGAAAGCAGTTTGTTGGCAAGGTAGCACTCGTTACATAATGGCTATCAAATACCTATCTTACATTCTAGTATCTTATAAAAAAATAGATATAGATAATATATAATTCAGAGTTTAAAACTATGAATTATGGAGAATGATTAATGTGACACATTTACATATTATTAGTTTGAAGAACAGATTTAAGTTTTTTCTTTAGGGTTATCTTCGACGTTATTTTATTCTGTCTTACAAAGTCTAATTTAATAAATATTTTTGGTGTAATGAATTTATTTGTTCTTTGGCCATAATAATGTTTAGCTTTTGTACAAATATACTTCTTTTCTCTCATTCTTCTTGTATTATATCTATTATGAACAATAACTTTATGATCTTCTTTATAGTAATTTTCTATAACTAATAAATAATGTAGTTTTGTTTTTACCGATAGAATTTTGGTTATGGGATACAATTAATCATAATCTCCTTTGCAGGTATTTTTGGTTTTACGAGTAACGAGATGTCTTAAAAATCTTGTTTGGAGATTTTTAATGTAGATTTTAGCTCTAAAAGCCCCTAAAATCTTTTCGCAGTACCCACGTAATTTATTACCCCACATGCACGTATCCTAATGAATGCCTGAATGAACGGCAAGTATGTTACTACATTTGCATAATTTTCCATTCGTATCTTCTCATTTAATAGAATTAGCAACGCTGATGAATATGTATAGCCCCAGATATGTTTGAATACCCATTTCACCTTGAATAAATCCGTCTTTGCAAATCGTCCCGGGTTTCCTTTTAAAGTAAGAATAAGTGGATCTATTTTCAGTCCTTATTGTAGGTATAATCAGGGACTATAGAAGGCTTGTTGTAGGTACTTTAATCCATTGACTTGCAAAACGGGTTTGTCCTAACTTTGCATAGCGTCCAATTCTGCTTTTGTCATATCGTTATTATTATTCGCATTTCGTAGAACCTTCAACTTTACCGTCCCAACTTAAATACTACTTTTCATACAGTTTCACTTATCTATAAACTCGAAGGGAATAAAGTAAGCTAGGTATTTTGTTTATGCCAAATATTATTTCACTATTTGATATGAGGTAATATTTAGTACCTACTTTTGGATTTATGTCTCATTAAAATTGATCAGATTTATAGTTAACTCTGAAATGAAACACAATTCTAGTCACAAGCATCAACTGTAAAATTTGGTCTGAATATTCAAACTCTCGTGCCAGCAACGTAGCTAGGAAGTCACACGCAAATACTTTACATATTCATGCCACCTCAAAACGAACTTAGATCCTCAAAACTTTAAAACTGAACCTGAGCTAGAAAATTCTCTGCGGTATCATAACTTTTTAAGAGTTTGTTGGATAGAAACTCTGCCATACCTTTATCTTGTCGGTCATAATTCTCTTTCCTGGGATCGCGACACTTTCGACTGCAGGAGCCGTTATCTGTAACATTGTTACGTCGAATCCAGTGGAGGTATCGGGAGCGTGGAAACGATCCCAGGCAAATTGCATCATGTACAAAGTTTGCAAGGTCACGGTAGTTAAACGTCGCTCCTAGTTTCGCTGCTACTTATTTTTAGAGCTTTTTTTATTTTCTAGTGAACTCAGAACTTATTTTATTGGATTCAAAGTTTAGGAACTTTATCTTTCACTACATCCATTGCAGCCCACTGTATTATTAAATATCTATCTAATAATATCTATATATAATAAATCTCTAGAAAAGTCGTGTCTATACATTGAATATTTTCACAAAAAAATAATTGCAGCAGGCATTATTAACGATATAAAGATCAAAACGATTTTTTTCTACATCACACCAAAACTACTGAACCGATTTCGATAGGACTTTTTTTATTCAACTGTGTGTTACCCGGGTTGCAACTTAGGATACCTAAAATCCCGCTACCTGACTTAGAGGGTAGGAAAAAAATTTGGCTGTTTCTTAACTGAGTTTTATAGAACTGTTTTATTCGACTGAACATTACTTAAAATCAAAGTAAGGATTCAAATAATCACGCCTCATGACTTAAGAAATAGGTAGGAAACCGATCGTAAAGCTACTATTTTTTGACTGAGTTTTTTTAATTACCTGGTGTCGAGCCTAGGTTAGAAATAATCACGCAAACCATTCTAATATTGAGTAAGTACCCCAGTTTCTAGGAAAACACGCAGTGTCGAACATACTGAAAACGCTTCTCCGCACGTTGGAGCGGGATCTGCTAGCTTGCGCGCGGAAGCGTGATATCCATACAAACCGGGCGTACGAAGTCGCAGGCACAGCCAGTCTTATCTTTACTCGTATACCTCAAAACTTTGTCATACGTGGCGGAACGACCTTTATTTAGGTCGTTTCTGCTCTGCCTACCGCAATAGGAATAAAGGCGTGATTATATGTATGTATGTATTATTATTATTCAGATATGTAGATACTTATAGGTAGATGCAGAAAAGTTTAGCTGCCGTTAGTACCTATTTATTATCCGAAAATACATGTTTAATTGATAAACTGAAGCTTACTTTAACAAACGAACGGAACGATCTTTATTTGGTTCGTTTACTGTCTCCCTACCCCATTAGGGATAAATGCATGATTATATGAATGTATGTACTTTAACAAAAGCTTTTTAAATTATAAATATTCGAACACCAAATTATTTTTTAACTCGTTCCCTGTTTGAGCCATTCAACTGTGGAACAAACTGCCAAAAACTATACAACCTTCACTTTTAAGAAGAGACCGAAAGAGCATTTTATGACCTCTCTATGACTTATATAATTATATTTTATTTCATCATTTATATATAAATATATGTATATGTATTAGTTTATTATAGTATGTTAATATGTGTATTAGTATGATTATATATCAATTTGTAATTTAATTATACTAACTGTATCTGTTCCCGTGAATTTCCCATCTTTTATCCCCATCGCTCGCCTGTTGTTTATTTTTTTAAGTTGAACTGTATTTTGAATTTTTAATGCAATAAAGAATATAATAATAATATTATTCAGTTAAACTTAACAATTAAAATTTATTAAATAGCGTAAGTGTACTGGGTAAGTACTTGATTTGTAAAAATCGTTTGGGCTTAGAAGATAGCAGACGACCACACCTATCAGCCATTTGTAAAATATTCTGCCTTCTTCTTCTTTCGAGTGGGTGAGTCTATCGACCCGATGAACCCTGGTGTCAGAGTTCTGCCGGACACCCTAGATAGCTTTACAGCCTACTCACAATATACGTATTTCGTAATAATGACCTATTTATGGAGTGTAGCAATAATAAAACTCTATTGATACCGATATACATACATGCATACATATAATCACGCATTTATCTCTAATGGGGTAGGCAGAGCGTAAACAACCTAAACAAAACGTCGTTTCGCCACGTGTTACAAAGTTTTGAGGGTTATTTAAGATAGATTTGTAGGAATATTGTTGTAGTGACAGGTTGTCAGCCCATCGCCTTAATTACAATATACTGAAACCCTCGGATCCCTTAGTTGGTTTTTACAACTTACCCGGGAGGATATGCAGCTGGCACATTCTATGTTTTTCTCTCGCTCCTAGTCCAGCATAGATGACCTATTTATGGAGTGTAGCAATAACAAAACTTTATTAATACCGATATGAAAGACGTATATCAGTAGTAACTTCATTGTGTAGATTATTTTCCTGATAGGCGTGGAAGTATTATCAGTTTATTACTATTATACTATACATCTGTCCTTCTAACATGTCTACTAACATGTTAACTGCCTCCGTGGTCTTGTGGCTAGTGCCATGGATTCCCGAACCGGAGGTCCTGGGTTCGATTCCCAGGGGGGAAACACAAAGTTGATATTTGAGAATTTATAACTATGTGATTTTTTCCACAGTTTGATTAGGACATTGTAGGCTGATTCACCTGATTGTCGGCAAGGAAAAAGATTTCGTGCTTCGGAGGGCACGTTAAGCCGTCGGTCCCGGTCGCTTAATATGATAGTGGTTGTTACTCAAACCATGTCAGAGGCCTGATAGTTGTTTAAAAACTCTGACACCAGGGTTCATCGGGTCCATAGACTCGATACCCACTCGACAGAAGAAGAAGACTAACATGTCTCTTTTCGCAATTTATCAATTATTGCTTTCCTACGTTATTAAGTTTAGACCGCACTATGACGTAGCTGCAGCGAAGCGGCACGGCACGGCACTGCTGTGGCGCGACACTGCGCAACAAAATCTGTCAAACGACTTCAGTGCTGCTTCAATGCGGTACATCTCATACATTTTCATACAAAGAACCATTTGTCGCGCAGTGCCGCGTCGCTCCGCTGCATTTCATACAAAGAATCATTTGTCGCGCAGTGCCCCGTCGCTCCGCTGCATTTCATACAAAGAACCATTTGTCGCGCAGTGCCGCGCCGCTCAGCTGCATTTCATACAAAGAACCATTTGTCGCGCAGTGCCGCGCAGCTGCAGCTACGTCCTAGTGCGGTCTAACCTTTAGTTTTCTTTCCAACCATACCCCTAAAGAAATATATTGCTAGTGGTTCTATCTTGACAGCAGAAAAACAAACACACTTCAATTTATAATACCAATTAGTTAGAAGATGTGTGCTTTAGTGTGGAATGTCGTAGCGGTTTAAGTAGCTACAGCGTGCTACATCTACATCAATGGGGTAGGCAGAGCGTAAACGATCTAAAGAAAAGATCATTCCGCCACGTCTGACAAAGTTCTGAGGGTTATTTAAGATAGATTTGTAGGTATTTTGCTGTAGTGATAGGTTGTCAGCCCATCGCCTGAATAACAATATAATGAAACCCTCGGATCCCTGACACATTCGCTCCCAGTCCCTCATGGAAGAAAAATAAACACACTTCAATTTATAATACCAATTAGTTAGAAGATGTGTGCTTAAGTGTGGAATGTCGTAGCGGTTTAAGTAGCTACAGCGTGCTACAACTAGTAGCGGTTTGGTCCGTAGCAGGCAGCCGCCGCGCGTCGTAGCCGCGAGTCGTCAGTGATCGCGCGCGGTGCGACTCGGCCGGCCGTCGCTGCCGTGCGTGCGTCGTGCGTCGTGCGTCCACGCGGATAGTCTTCCCGAACTTCACGATCATTTGCGACTTTGACAACTTGCGTATGGTACGGTGATAGGTGAAAAGACTGAGACGGTTGGAGATTATGGTTCTGTTTTAGGCAAGTATTTTTGTAGGTGATTTTTTATAAATAGTAGTTGCATAAAAATAAGGAAAATATTTTTTGGAGCTTTTAGCGAGCTTTTTAACTTATTAGTTGTAGTGTGTAATTGAATATCGGTGCTGTTTGTTGTATCGGTTTGGAGCGGCCCTGTTACTCTAATGGTGTTGTTGACTGTACTAGTGTTTTAAAGTACAATTTAAGTATTTTTGGATTTTTATTAAATTACGTTCTATATTAGGTATATCTACTAGCAGCTAAATATGTTTTCCCGAGGTAAAAAGTATCCTGTGTAGGCATCCGATCCATCCAGTATTTGAAGCATAATTTTAGGATCAAACATTCATACAATCCAACTTTTGCATTTATTAAAGTAGTGGGATTTCTCTTTGACTCAAAATGAATACTTTGTTTTTTGATGAAGTGTATAAAATGTTTTTTAAAACCACCAAATTTTATTACCACTAAAATCTGTGCGGGAAATTCGCAGCTGCATGCATTATTCAGGAAAGCACCGCACATTATGTAACTAGAACAAAGGATAAAAAGTCAAAAACAGATGTTAGATCAACACTGGGAGGCGAGGGACGCCGCGCCGGAAGTCTCGAAATTAGCTTTGCACAAAAAATATCTTATTATTCCCTCCGTTGATCCCCCGGTGCTCAAACAAGGGACGAAGGGCCTAAGCTCAGACCATCCGGACACCAGTCGTGACTAAAATCCCTCCCAGTTTGAAAAGAAACCCAAAACTCGGCCTCCTTTTCATAACCTTCAATATCTTTTCCCAATTTGCATTGAATTACGTTCAAAGATGACGGAAGGTATTATTTGAAACGCATTAACGGCGAATTATTCACTTTTTGTGCCTAATATCGTTTAGGGGCCGATTAGTACCATCTGTTGCAAATTAAATATCCATGAAGTGGAGACGGCAGTTGAAAATATCTGAAGCACAAAATGTTTGAGCACATTTCCCAAGCCTCTTTGATCGGCAGTCAGCTGTGAAAACTAGTTTGTTCCGATAGCTATTTAAATTGGAAATGATTTGTCAAATTAAAAAATATTTCAGCCGCAATTATGTGACCTTTACTGTGTGAGTTTTCTCTGGTCTATTAACCTGATGTTCTGTTCCCATGGACAAATTAAATAGGTAAATTCGTCAAGTCTGGCATCTTAAAAGATAGATCCTATAATTAAAATAAAGCTGTCTAACCTGCCCTTTGACTATCACAAATTAGATATACACATACACAGGTAGACATGACATCATGCATCAAAGAAAACTATGAAGTGTAAAATTTAATACAAAAATAGTTATGTGAAGTTGTATACCTTCTTCCCACAAATCAAATATTTCAAAACGGTTACGGAACTCGACAGAAGCCGCATAAACCAAATGCTGGCCGGATGTAGTTTACCACAAAGCAGGGAAATATAAATCCAAACTATTTCCCGGCTACGCAATATTTATGGCTACCATTTATTATATTCTTCTTCTTATCGTGTCGATGGAACACGCAACTATCACAATGTGGCGGCCCAGAACGTTGCCACTTGAATTGCGGATCGGCTGGCGTTCATTAGATCCGCTTGCGTGCAGGTATTAGGGCACGCAGGACACGATGTCAGATGTGCCATTGTTTGAATTGCACCGCAAACACAGTCGACCTCGGAGTTTCCCGAGAATCCCCACCTGACCATGTTATCTTTCCTTCTGCCGACCTGAGACCGAAGTCTATTTAAAGACTTCCAGATCGGCCACGGCAGTTCATGCCCAGGAGGCAGATTCTCGGAAAGCGGAACAAATTGGGCAGGTAGAGAAACTTTTTCACGCCAAAGGTTGCACCTGGCCTGTGCGGGCTCGACGGTAAGCGGAGTGACGCACTTGAAAAAGTTACGGCGGCTCTTCAACCTTTGAGGCACGGGATTGTAGCCGTGCAAGGGGTGTCGTAGGTCACGGTCTGCGTTGGCCATTTCAGTGGAACTAGCCACAGCCCTGCGGACATCTGGCGGTGCTATTCCAGCCAGTGGGTACAGCATTGAAACCGGGGTCGGTTTGAGACAACCAGTAATAATCCGGCAGGTGTCATTTAAAGCTGTATCCACTGACTTGGCATGAGCAGAGCGGCCCCATACAGGGGAGGCGTATTCGCCAGCTGAGAAGGCAAGCGCTAGCCCTGTCGTCCGCAGCACGCGCGGCGTAGCTCCCCATTTGGTGGTAATAAGGCGTCGAAGTAAGTTGTTCCTTGTGTGCACTTTTTTCTTGACGTTTTCGCAGTTTTTACTGTAAGTAAGGGATCTATCAAGGGAAACGCCAAGATACTTTGGGAAGTCACCGTGCGATATAGGTACCCCCTGCCACACAATGTTGAGCTTACCACCACGATGGAACCCACAAATCCATTTATTATATTACAATATCGGAAATACATGTATTTAGGATACAGGCAGGAGATAACTGAAGTTATTGTTGAGTTGCTATACATCGATTGCATACGAGGTATTAATTGATGCTTAAACCCGCGGTTATTACTATGCTTTCCATATCGAGTGAAAGATAAGTTCAAATAATGGAAAATTTTACGAAAATTATTGTATGAAAAAAGGTTGAACATGTCAGCAAAACCAACTCACCATGACGGATTTCTTCCATCACAAAACATTTCAATTCGCGTAAGAAATTTTATTCGCAGTAGTCATTTTGTACATCATACTGATTGTTTAAATATTTTGTTTTTTCATAATAAAATACTGATTAATAAATTGACAAACTCCAATTTTGAGGTTAAGAAAAGCACAGATTAAAAATATATTTCATCTACCATGTTTCTTTTTTTTCCGCTTTATTCCATGCGACACAAACAATACTGGCCGGTTCGAAATTAAGAAAATAATAATCGTAAATTCCAATACAACTGCCTTTCGAATTTCGATTTCGATTCGAGTAAATATGCGATTCCGAGAATAGAAGAAAAATGGAATAGAACTTTTAACTTTTTAAAATATAGTTGACATCTAGCGAAATGACATTATATATGTATTTTTTATATTATTATTCCTGACCTCTGAGTACCTACTCATCATATCACTAGCGTTTTTTCCTGACTATCCTTATTCCTTGATGTTTCAAGATGTTCAGATTATTTTTAGCGAGTTTCGTTTCCTTACCTTTTAACTACTTGATATTGGGTAAATAGTGCCATAATAAAAAAATACAGTTATTTTTTCAAATGTCATTATTTTCCTAGGGAAATTTTGTCCTCTAATAACCCACTTTTTAGGGAAATAATGGCCATTTATAGAGCAAGAGATATGTAAATATTCTTTATTTCATTTGAAGAAACTCGTTGACTAAATTTCTTGTAGCTAGTAGCATCATTTCCTTTACGCTTGCGTATTTGCTATAATATAATAGACTATAGACTATCATATGAACGCAATGTCAATTTTTAAAATTTGATTCTTCCAATGCCTGTTATAATTGGAACTCATCAATCAATTTAATTCAGTGATATTCGATACGTTGTGTTGCATTTATTATTGACCCATGCTTATTACGTGGTGATGCTATTCAGCCGCACACGAATGTCAAGAAAGAAGCGACGCGACAATGCGGTGCAAAGCTGCTTGAAGATGCACCTCGTTGTATCACAAAGTGACAGGGTGCACCGCACGGAATATTCAGTATCTGTCAATGTAGGTACCTTTGCATAGTAAACAAAGTTCTATAACGTATTATTCTTGAAAAGTGAGAAAAAGATTACGGTGTGAATTGACCCTTCTCTTATTAAGGTGTATCCTGCCGGCAGATGCGCAGGTAAACTTTAAGATTTGCAACCATCGCCCGTAATGCCTTAAAAATAGTAGTAGCCGCGTCAAAAATGTGCAAAAACCGCTCAGAAATGCTAATTCCATAAAAACTAGAATTCGGATTTTAAAAAGTCATGTTGCGATTTGAGATAATCATAACACGGATAATTTCCCGTAGAAACCGTGAAAGCCCTCCTAATAGTTTAGAAGGAATATCAAATTTACGGATAAAAGCAGTTTTACTTCCAGATACTTATTTTTATGAACTAGTATATTTTTAAAAGTTGCAATTGCAGGCCAAGAACAAATTTTTTAGAAGCATATTTTTTTAGAATTTTCCAATGATTCGTTTAGGAGAAACAAGCTCTTGAAAACAACCAATTGTACTTGTGCGAACTGCTAGTCCGGTATCAGCAATCAAGCACATACACAATGCATGTTGCATTTCTGTGCATCGAATTACAATACTTGATCACGTATTCGGTTGCGTCGGACACTTGAGTAGGTACAGTCGAGCAGACAAGCTTGAGTAGGTACGGTCGAGTAGACAAGCTGCAAATGGTACGATTGATATCATAGCATGGCACGGTGTTTCAGGAACAATAAATTAAAAGTATTCAAATGGGTATTTTTAAAACTTTCTGTTTACTTAAGTAACAATTTATCGTTGCACTTATTGATTAAACCTTAATAATTTACGTTTTTTATGGAACTTGTTTAAAAATATTACAATATCAGACTTTCATGATAACCGTGGTAGCTGACGGCATTGTACTTCTTTATTTTTTTTTGTTTCTTAAACACACCTTTATTCAGGACATATATATAATTATCGATCATATATAATACATATAATCACACCTTTATCCTTAATAGGGTAGGCAGAGCGTAAACGATCTAACCAAAGGTCGTTCCGCCACGTCTGACAAAGTTTTGAGGGTTATTTAAGATAGATTTGTAGGAATTTGCTGTAGTGACAGGTTGTTAGCCCTATCACCCTGTATACATATATATTATCTATCACCCTGTATACAATAGTGAATCGAAGAATCGCTCGAGCAGCTGCGACTTGAGCCATAAACTCGGATGAGAATCGTCGCGATTGTCATTAAGAATCTGTAATGAAAATCTATCCACCGCTGAACAATAAATTTTGTTAACGACTGTACCTGTTTAACTATTAAGTTCAAATTACGCGAAGTAATGGGAACTTTACAATAGGTGTTTTGTATTGTATGACGTCTTAGCGATACATATTTTGAGGATTTTTTTAGCACTCACAATGCTATGTTTATTTAATATAATATGAAAGAAAAAAAAAATCTTTTCTGGCAGGAGACGAAATTACGTCTCTGGAATGCCGATCCATCACTCTACCAACTGAGCTACAGAAACGGTAGCTGGAGTTGGTCCTACCAGAAACGAATTTATTATTTTCTTTTTTACATATTATCTCTTACCTCCGACGGCGCACAAATCTCTTCCCATTTAGTTGACGCTGCAACAATCATCTGAACAAGATGTCGTGGCCAATGATGATTATATAAATGATACATATTATATCTCATCATGCCAAATTTGGGTGGGGTTAATTTTGATGATATAACCATTATGTACCTTTTAAATTAGGATAAATTACAACCTTGGCCTTTAACATGGATTAACCAAATTTCTATAGGTATAGGTAGTATACATACTTTATGTTAATTTAATAACATTTAACCACGCCTTTATCCCAAATGGACCTAGCCGAAGCCACGTCTGACAAAAAGCTAAATAACAGCCGATTAGTATTTACCATTGACGGTTTCATAAATAGCTAAACCGTAAATCACAATAACCTGTGAATTGCATTTACATTATATCTAGAGCATAATGAATTATGTTATGACAAACATATTATTGTTCTATTATAATCCTTTAACCTCAGCGTGGGATAACCAAACAAACCTGCTAAAATGTGTTTGTTCTGTTAAAAGGGAAACAGTGTGAGGTCAAGTAGAGGTCATCTATAGACTACATACATAAACATACATACATACTATCCCGCCTGTATCCCTAATGGGGTGGGCAGAGCGTCAGTGACCTAAACAAAGGCCGCCACGTCTTACAAGTTTTGAGGGTTGTTTAAGATAGAGGGGATGCAGCTGGCACATTCTATCGTCCATCGTATCATTTCTATAGTTCCCAGTCCAGCATGGAAGCATCTACTCACTTTTCTTATTTCAAGATTTACAAGTTTTTTTTTCCATAGCAGACTAAACTCTTGATTAAGCTGACCAAAAAAAAAATACTACTCGTGTTTTTTGGGTTACAATAGCAATACCCTGTTCCCTGAGTATCGTCGTGTAAATTCTTAAAAAACCAATCCATACAAAAGCCGGCAAATATAACAAATGAAAATTACCACCATTCTCTAAGCATTCATTATGACAATCACCATAATTGAGGAGGATATCCTTGACCAGAAGTGAAATTTTGCGACTGATATGGCCCACGAAAACAATCTGAAAGCTTGTGTCCTTACTGCTAAGACCATGTCTCTTTCGTGGGAGAAAACACCCGTAATGTAGGGAGAGAAACTAAGGCCGTGGCAACTATGTAAGCGGGAGCGAATTATGATTGCGTACTGAAACATTTGCGTTTTATTATTTTTAGAGGTGAGGAAAAAGTTACCTTAGCATTCATAGGAAATATAGGTAAATGTTTCAGTACGCCGTCTGCCAGGAGGGATTATTGTAACTCGTTAAGAATGTACCTTATTAATTATGATATGCAATAAACATTATGAGTATGAGTATTGATTGAGCGCGGTATAACTTGCGATACGAAACTTACCAGAACTTATGTGGGATCGTTCATCCAGCCCTTTCCAAGGTCAAGCTTGTGTTTCCGTTGCCCGGGGTGAGACACTAGAACGGTAGATCCCGCAATACATAACAATCACCATACCATTTTACCCAAAGGCACTTATTCCGTCAACACATAATACCTAAGTAATACAAATCATATTACCAATGTTAAACAACCGCTTCCGCTTCTTCTGAAACCGTAGCGTAAAACAGACTTTCGCCGAGTGTTCTTACAGAAAGTATCACACATTTGTCAAACATACGTTAAAATACGCCTCCGATAACACCAAAACCATGGCCTAACACAGACCTAACCCGAGTGTCCTCAGATAGTAACTATCACACATTTATCGCGATGATTTTTATCAAGATTCTTTTAAATAATAATTTATATACGCCTCCGCTGTCATTGTAGACATGGCCTAAAACAGAGTTTTTTACAGATAGTATCACACTTTTATCGCGATGATTTTATCAAGATTATGTAAAATCATAAATGTTAAATACGCCCTCGCTAACACAAAAAACCATGGTCATATCATATCATGTTATACAGACCCAAGTCGAGTGTCCTTATAAATAGTATCTTACTTTTGTCCAGTCGCTGTTTGTGATAGTGGTCGTTACTCAAACCATGTCAGAGGCCTAAATAGCTGTGCTACTAGGCGGTTTGAAAACTTACACCAGGGTTCATCGGGTCTTTCGACTCGAGAATCCACTCGCTAAGAAGAAGCTCCTGATGGTTTTCCAAGATTCTGTAAAATTAAAATGTTTAAATTCGCTTCCGCTATCATCGTAGGCTCAGCCTAAAACAGACCCAAGCCGAGTGTCCTCACAGATAGTATCACACATTTATCCCGATGGTTTTATCGAGGATTCTGTAAAATCGGTTCAGACGAGCTAGCTTGATTACACCTCGAACAAAGAGTTTCAATTCAAAGAGGGGTTCTTTGATACCGAGCAACGATTGTAGTTGGTGTTCAGTCTTTTAGAAGACGACGACGGATAAATAATTTAGAGTAAAAGAATTTTAAAGTGCAGAATTAGCTAATTATTTACCAAGTAATAGAAATTTATGAAATATTTTTTGCTCGCATATCAAGAAATAAAGGCTCAGGGTTAGCATTATATATTTTACTGTCTGTAATTTGTGAAACCCGTTAATATTATTTTAATGTATGGAGACCGATCGTCTCTTCGCCTAAGTCATAATCGGGTAAATTTTCTAGTTATTACAATATCACCAGCATAGAATTGACTGCAAAGTAATATTTATAGGTTTATAGGTACAATTGCTTGAATGCTGGACAGGGACCGAGAGAAAAACGTACAATGTCCCAGCTGCATTATACTGTAAAAACCAGCTAATGAATCCGAGGGTTTCAGTATATTGTAATTAAGGCGATGGGTTGACAACCTACAACTACAGCTACAGTAATATACCTACAAATCTATCTTAAATAACCCTCCATTTTTTTTACAGACGTGGTTGTACAGCCTTTATTTAGGTTGTTTACGCTCTGCCTACCCCATTAGGAATAAAGGCATGATTATATGTTTGTATAATTAGGTAAGGTACAATTAATTTAAGTAAAACACTTCCAGAGTCTGCTCCCATTCTAACTTTATTGCAGCCTACTTTTACAAATGAAGACAATGTGCTTAGTTTTTGGTTACAGTGCAATATTGAATGCCGATTGCAAGCCTGACTGTAAAGTTAAGTAGGTAAAACCATTTCCAGGTTCTTTTGTGAGCAATTTGTCTGATTGGTATGTACGGTAGCTCACATAAAAGTCCGCTGTAAATTCTGGACCCATAAGTTATTATGAAATATGCAAGCTATCTTAGAGATATTTCTGAGAGTTGCCTCCATGTTGCACGGAAAGAATTTTGTTTCTGCACATATTGTAATGCTAATAGAGGAATTCTACAGCAACAAATATCAATCTTTAAAATAACTCATACATACATACATACATATAATCACGCCTTTATCCCTAATGGGGTAGGCAGAGCGTAAACGACCTAAACAAAGGTCATTTCGCCACGTCTGACAAAGTTTTAAGGGTTTTTTAAGATAGATTTATACGTATATTGCTGTAGTGATAGGTTGTCAGCCCATCCCACTAAATTACGGTATACTAAAACCCTCAGATCCCGTAGCTGGTTTTTACAGCAAGCTCGGGAGGAAATGCAGCTGGCATATTCTATGTTTTTCTCTCACTCCCAGGCCAGCATGGAAGCTAAAATAACCCACTGTATCTGTAAGACGTAGCGTAGACCTTCTGCCAACACTGCTAGGTCCTTGTAGGGAATCTTCGAATGGCCTTGTTCCTGTGAATCTTGATACCAAATAAACACGAAATGAGATGTTTTCGTTCGGGTCGTTTTTTTAAGCTTCCAAACTTTCTAATTTAGTCTGCAGACTGCGGTGTAACTTTTGTAATGATAAAGTTTCGAATCGGAATAATATGTTAATGTTATTAAAATGTATTAATTATGTTTTGTCACTGCCAGTCTGAGGTGCATCCTTGAATTTAAATACACCAAAACCGTCGAAGCCTTCTATAGCCCTTACTTTCTTTCTTACTGGAGAAAAGGAGGAGTATGTATTTTTATCGCTCCCAGTCCACCATGTTCTCAGAGCCATTTTATCCTGGAATTCAGCCACGTGGATCGTGGAACCAGCAACTTACGACAATGGCCTCCTACTTACATGACCACTAAGCCGGTCTAACACGTGCTGAGGGAGTTCCCGAACATAAATGACTGGGCTTTTTTGTGTTAACGGCAAGATATCGGTGTCTTTTCTCACATCTCACCGGATCTATCGTATACCCTCTAACACTTTTTTAGTAACTTAGTTACACTATAATTTTTTTTTTAAAATTAATGAATAAAGACTATTAAAATAAACAAACAAACCGGATGTATCGTAAGCATAGAATCTTCGATTTTTGGTTATAAAACGAGTGATAAAACGTATGATAGTGTTGTTGAAATTCTTTAAAAATCGCATCCCAACGTATCCTTTCATTTTATTTAATTCCTATTTTTTGTAATTTCAAGCAGTAACCTCGTCTTAATCTTACAATTTCACAATCATACAATTAAGTTTAAGAAATAAGTACAGCTATAGTTAATTTGGTAGAGCGATAGCACGGTCTTCCAAAGGCGCAGGTTTAAGGGCCGTATTTATAATCAGATCTCATGAGTGACAGCGAGTTTGAGTTCGTATCAGAATTGTCATGTCAGTATAAACTGCCCTGTCAAATCCAAACTTAATATTGCTCTCAAGTTCGATATCGCTTTATAAATACGAGCCTAAGTCTCGCCCACATTGAGATATTCTATTTCTCTTTCCTCATATCTTAGTGTTTTTAACAGATTTTGTTTTCGTTATAAAATCTTATTATGTGCATTCAAGCGTAACAATAGGACGATCTCTATTGTGTATTACAACTATAAATAAAACCTCCGAGAAAAGTAATTAGAGAAGCTTAAGGCTGCTTTTTAAAAGCTTTAATGTAACGAAGATTAGGGGTTCTCAAATCGACAGCAATGTAGCTACTTAATTAATGGATGGCCCATGGTGAAGAGGATGAGAAACAAAATAGAATAGCGCTTGATTAAGGTATATTTTCTTCTACTGCTCAAATTACTAACACACTATTGCATTACTCCCATGCTGGCCTGGGAGCGAGAGAAAAAAAATAAATACGCCAGCTGCATATCCTCCCGGGCATGCTGTAAAAACCAGCTAAGGGATCCGAGGGCTTCAGTATATTGTAATTTAGGCGATGGACTGACGACCTGTCACTACAGTAATATACGTACAAATCTATCTTAAATAACCCTCAAAACTTTGTCAGACGTGGCGGAACGACCTTTGTTTTAGGAGTAAAGGCGTGATTATATGAATGTACTATTGCACTAGAATTTGTCTACATATTTTTTTAAGTAGAACTATATTTTTAATTTTTAAAGCAATAAATAATATAATAATATTATGAGCCAAATCTTTCTGTTTCATCAAGAGCCGTCTAGTTTGCAACCAGGGGAGGGGTATTATTCTCCTATTAGAAGAATTACCAACGTTCCGGCCAGTAAGCGACTTTTTGTCGATATGAACGAAAAAGTTCATTCAACAATTTTTATTTACAAATTCATAACACAACACACCCAATACAAGTTTCTAACAGAATAAGAGCCCGAGGTGTTTCTTTTATAAGTCCACTACCTACTTCAAGGTACTTCAAGTAAGCTCGATGATGTCAATATTGCTTCAGGATAAAATAAAGTGGGCGCGGATAAAGGGCAAAAGCGCAGATTTAGTTCAGAGTAGATCACGCAATTTCTTCAAAGTTTATGAAAGAAAACCTGTCACTTACATATCTATAAAAATACCTCGGCATAACATCGTGGAGAATCCTTTACATAATCACATATCTTGCGGTATTTTTAAAACTCAATACTATTGAATTAAACGTTTTATTAATGACCGAATGTATCACCACAGCAGCAACGAAAGCGGACCAAGCGCTGGTTGGTCATAACCGGACAGCGGGCTCAAAACTCTGAAATACAAGGGATTTTGTAACTTAAAATAGATCGACTTGGGGAATCTAGTCTAATATAGGTCTATGGGTAAGAGTAACGAAAAAAGCGTGTGAGTTAGTGTGAAACAAAGTACAGACAGCAATAAAATATTTAAGTGTTCTGTAGTTGTTATAGGTCCCTTGGCATTATTTCGCATTTACACTAGAAAGAAAAAGAAAGAAAGAAACAATATTTAATCAGTATAGAAAGCATGAAATTAAAACAATAAATAAAATAACACATGCAAGATAACATTTAACTTACCTTTAGCTAGACAACTATGCTATCCATACTAAAACGGGCCAAACTCAGCATATTGCCACAGCCGGAGCTATGGCGCTGATTTTCAGTTTGACCCGGCACTAAGATATGAATGTGTCATAGGGTCGTATTTATGAACCGATATCAAACTTGGGAGCAGTATTAAGTATGGATTTGACAGGCTAGTTTGTACTGGATTGACATTTCTGATACGAACTCAAACTCGCTGTCACTCATGAAAGCTGATTACAAATGCGGCCCATAGAGTATTGAGAGACAAAAATAATAATAAAATATTGAACCAATGTCATACATAAATATAATAATCGCCAGATAAAAGAAACTCGCATTAGTGTTATGCAGCTCATTACCTCAATAATTGAATTGAGGAGCGAGATGTCTATTCATTACCCTTAATTATAATCAGGACTTGACACTGACAGGGAGTTTGAGTTCGTATCAGAAATGTCTTTCAGTACAAAAAGGCCACGAGTTGCGGGTTTGAACAACAATATTTTAATGTAAATTCCAACAAACAGTTATCCTTTTATATAATTTTTCGTAGGTTCACTAATCAAACGTACACACCAATTCAAATGGCCGACCCGCACTGGTCTTCCGACTGACAGAGCGCGAGCGTGACGTCACACGTCGCGTTTCTTTTCATAGACTAAGGAGATTACACCATGTAGCCTTACACCTGTCGATTCCGTATATTGCTCTCAATCTTGAGTTCGCTATATAAATACGAGCCTTAAAGTTGAACTGTTGATAGGAGTAATGAAACCCTTCCAGAATGACGATACCGTCCCGATTGTCCGGAATTCCCGAATGTTTGTTACGGAACCCTGTTCCATACACAAAGGCTGTGTTGCTGTTTATTTAGTCTGTACAATACAATGTGGGTTGTAATTGTAAAGGATGTTACTATTATAAATTGTATCTGAGCGGAAGTGAACGAAACAAGTAACACGGTGTCAAAGTTCGTACATAGTCACGGAACAATCGCGAGATATCGTTATTGTTCGAGATATACAGGGTGTAAGGGACAGCGTCCCGCAAACTGATAGGGGTTGCTCAGTCAACGACACTGAACAACTATCAGCAGTTTTTTTTTCAGGAAGTAAAAATGGTTTTTGCATACAAATTGTCTGATCGAGGTGAACATTTTCTTACACCTGGTATAATAGATCTTTGGTATTAATATTGTCTGTATATTAATATTGTCTGTATATTGACTGCCTACAATCATTATTAATACATAAATTTCTAATAATGCTTAAGATGTCTACTGGTACAGAAATATGCTAGTATATCGAAGAAAATTTAAATATTCAGTCGTCTAGTAACGCGAGACGCGCCTAACATAAACGCAAAGCTATCAGAAGGAAATTGAAGCTGATACAATATCCTAACGCGAATGGAGGCAGCAGAAGTGTTAATACTTTAAACATGAATAAATCTACGAGTATTGGAATGTCTTTTACCAGCATAGTTACATATACCGGGTGTAAGGGACAGCGTCCCGCAAACTGGTTCCAACGAAACTGTACAGCTTTCACTAGTTAATTCTTTCCCATACAAAATTATCACCTTGATCAGTCAATTTCTATGGAAATGCATTTTTTTGACTTCCTTAAAAATATTCTAGCTGATATTTGCTCAGTTTCGTTGACCGAGCAACCCATATCATTTTGCGAGGCGCTGTCCCTTACACCCCGTATAGTTGAAAAAGCACTAAAGATATTTACTTTTTTTATTTACTTCCATGCTGGCCTGGGAGCGAGAGAAAAACATAGATTGTGCCAGCTGCTTTTCCTCTCGGGCATGCTGTAAAAACCAGCTAAGGGATCCGAGGGTTTCGGTATATTGTAATTTAGGCGATGGGCTGACAACCTTTCACTACAGCAATATACCTACAAATCTATCTTAAACAACCCTCAAAACTTTGTCAGACGTGGCGAAACGACCTTTGTTTTGGACGTTTACGCTCTGCCTACCCCATTTGTGATAAAGGCGTGATTATATGTATGTATGTAGATATTTACTGGTACAGAAATGTGTTAGTATATCGATGACAACTTAAACATTCACTCGTCTAGTAACGCGAGACGCGGCAAACATAAACGCAAAGCTATCAGGAGGAAATTGAAGCTGATACAATATCCTGACGCGAATGGAGGCAGCAGAAGTGTTAATACATCAAACGACAATAAATTTACGAGTATTGGAATGTCTATTACCAGCATAGTTACATATACCGGGTGTAAGGGACAGTGTCCCGAAAACTGATTGGGGTTGCTCATCCAATGAATCTGTACAACTTTCTCTAGGAAATTCGTTCAGGAGATGAAAAAAAATAACCTTCCTATACAAAATGACCACCTCGATCAGACAATTTGTATGGAAAAGCAATTTCTTTTTCATTTCCTGAAATAAAAACCTGGTGATACATGTTCACCTGAAACCCTGCCTGAGTAACCCCTATCAGTTTGGGGGACGCTGTCCCTTACACCCCATATAGGTACCTACTTAAAAAAACTCACGTAGTAGCATACATACATACATAAAATCACGCCTTTATCCCTTACGGGGTAGGCAGAGCGTTAAACTCCTCGTAAAAGGCGCTTCCGCCACGTCTGACAAAAATTGAGGGCAATATTAGATTGTAATTTGTATTGCTATAGTGACAGGTTGTCAGCCCATCGCCTAAATTACAATACACTGTAACCCTCGAGTCCCTTTTGCTGACTTCTACAGCATGCCCGGGAGGAAGGGCAGCTGGAACATTCTATGTTTTTCTATCTCTCCCAGTCCGGCATGGGAGGAACGTAGTAGCCGAGGCATATTAATTAGAGAAAGACATACCTACACTCAGACCTAAATGGCAACCACTTAAAAATTATTGAGGAAGGGTATAAACCTAAATTTATTTTTTATTTCTATTTCTTTTAGACAAACAAGACTTTTTACTTAAAAAGCCACACAAAAGGAAATCATAAGTATTCTACTGGCGTTTTGCGATGAAAGACGCCGCGAGCTCTCGTTAGCTAAAAACTGTCGGAAAATTAAGGCCCACGCCGCCATTGCCCATTAACCTCATAATAGGTTAAATATGCTAAGGAGCTCGCGTTCACAAGTTATAGTGGAGTGAGTAACAGAGTAGCAGTAAGCCTGCGAAGTTCGCTGCGTCACCCCTTAGAATATAACCTATGGAGTAATGTTTGGGAAAAGTCACTCACCAAACATTAGCCCATTTTGTTGGTTCTCGCAATATTTCTGTCAGTATTCTAACACACTGATTGGCTATTTAATCAAAATTAACAATGGGCTGACAACCTGCACTACAGCAATATCCAGTTCTATCTGAAATACCCCTCAAAACTTGTCAGACGTGGCGGAACGACCTTTATTTGGGTTGTTCACGCTCTGCCTACCCCATTAGGGATACAGGCATGATAGTATGTATGTATGTAAAATACGCGTATTTTACCGGCGTATTCGATAAAATTACGTAATTTTGCATCCCTACATAAGCCATAAGGCGGTGAGTGTCGTGAATTCTCACTCCATAGGTTAAGTCCTCCTTACCCCGTTGGGAGCCCGTGTGTGTTGCTCTAATACTAATTAAAGCGACGCAGGTGCCAGGGGTAACAGTAACTGCTCCTACTGTTTGTAATATTCGACATAAACCCTAGTTCAGTACTCATTACCAACACAGTTCACGCAAACGATCTCATAATCCCGCTCTCGACGTACTCGGTGCTACCACTCAGACTGAATCTTGAAATTTTTAGATAGCACACACTAAATTTTAAATTTGATCGTATAAAAGACATGAAATAGCCATAAAAGCGAGCGAATTAAAGTATAAAAATGATCTAGTGTGGAGATGTCTGTCTCACGTCACTGGAGATTATTGTTTGACCCAATTCTCTTCCTGTGGTTTTTGGATTGAATTTGGCGTTCGTCAATTCTAAACTTTGGGTAGAGTCGGGAAGACGCATTGCCTTGCCTGAAATTGCTTGATTTCGGGCGGAACTTTTCCGATAAAGGTTTCACATTACAGTGATCTATTGTTGATTGTTTAGGGGATTTTGTATTCATAAAATAGGGACTCATGCTCTTAGGATACAATTTATTGACAATATTTATCATCAGAACTTCTACGTAAGAAAAACGGCTACTGTGTGACTTAAAATGAAAATTGAACATACAATAAATGTTATAATACTTACTATTTATCATTAAATGCACAACTATTAATTCAAAACCAAAGTTATAAGCTAGATTTTTTCTACTTTTTGAAAAATAACACACAAATAAAACCTACTTTACTTACCATACTTTTATGCTGGACTGGGAGTGAGAGAAAAACATAGAATGTGCCAGCTGCATTTCCTCCCGAGCATGCTGTGAAAACCAGCTAAGGGATCAGAGGGTTTCAGTATATTGTAATTTAGGCGATGGGCTGACAACCTGTCACTACAGCAATATACGTAGAAATCCATCTTAAATAACCCTCAAAACTTTGTCAGACGTGGCGAAACGACCTTTGTGTAGGTAGTTTACGCTCTGCCTACCCCATTAGGCATAAAGGCGTGATTATATGTATGTATGTATGTAATAAAACCTACCTACCTACTTTACCAATGACAAAAATTATATTACGTACTGTGTAGTGAGTAAGGCCCGTATTAATAAACATCACTGAGACTGACCTAGGGGAGGTCTGTGTCCTGCAGTGGACGTCTATCGGCTGAGACGACGACGACGATTGACACTGACAGCTAGTTTGAGTATGTATCTCAATTTGGTTCAATATAGTCTGTCAAATCCATACTTAATATAGCTCTCAAATCACTATTGAGATCGCTATATTAATTCGAGCCTACATATTTATAATCAGCTCTCAAGAGTTTCAGTTCATATCTGAAATGTCATTACAGTACAAAACAACCTGTAAAATCCATTTAATATTGCTCTCAATATTGTTATCGCTTTATAAATACGAGCCTAAATGTATTACGTCTACTCTTACTGCAGTAGTCGGTACTTTACTTCTAGTCATCAGTGAAAAGAAAATAAAGTTTACAAGCGTGTAGAAGCTCCGAGACGTGGGCGATGCATCTTTCACTCTCGCTCTATTGCTATCAACACACTGTAATTGTGTGTCATCTTACAAGATTGCTTCACGGTTATCCAATTTATCCACTTGAGGATATATTTTCTTAGAATTTGTATCACAAACTTGATATCTAATCATATTCATGGCCTTATTATCAAAAATTGCCTATTCACTCACTTTTTGCTTTTGTTATTATTTTTGTACTTTTGTTTGCTTTGATTATTCACTATCACTACATAGTATAAAACAAAGTCGCTTTCTCTGTCCCTATATCCCTATGCTTAGATCTTTTAAAACTACGCAACGGATTTTGATGCGGTTTCTTTTAATGGATAGAGTAATTCAAGAGGAAGGTTTATATGTATAATACATGCATAATATATTAGAGAAACACTGATGATTTCCGTGCGAAACCGGGGCCGGTCGCTAGTACTTTATAAATATAAAACTTCCTGTTGTTAAATTTTAGGACTTATTTTGCTTTTTTTTTGCTCATAAGAAGAGAATTAAGCCTTCGCAATACAGGGTAACTTAATGCGTGGACTAGTACCATAATATTGTAACACTTTTAGATCGCAATAAATCATTTTACAGTTTTTTCATCATTCAATCATAATATGTAGGGAGCAGAAAAATATTTTATTCATTTTTCAGCTTAGGAACCAATGCCAGAAATTACGAACCCACATTTTGAAATAGAATAAAACCTTTCCTGACACAGACGAGTGTTGAATATTCAAAATCTGGCCTTTGTTCTAGACACCCTGTCTCGAAACTGAACGTTCACTGGCAGAAATAAAAGAAATTTTGACGTATCCTACGTATTCTTTTGTAGCTCGGTTTGTTTTAGAGGTGGTGCACGTACTGGCTGGGGAAAATGAAAAAAACACAATAAATCGCAAATAAAAATAACAAGTTCTTATATAGGTACTTGTATAGGTATAAATTGACAAAATATAATTTGAGACGAAAAGGGAAACCAGACTAAATCCTAGATTAGGTCAGAGTTTTCAAGCCGCCATTGCTTAGCACTGGCGTCTGATATGGCTTAACGACTAATATATACGGTATTAAACTATATTAACCGGGATCAACAGCTTACCGTGACTTCCGAAGCACGGTAAAAGCGCCGAATAAATGTAGATATGAAATACGACAACCAGAAAACACATTGCTACGTGATGGGATTCGTACCACGACCTGCTGCACAGGAGACAGCGGCCCTATCCACTACACCATCGGGCTCTTAAAATGCAGAAGTAATAAATTCAGTAGTGCAATTTCATACATAATTTTGCGGTTTATTAAAACCCGCACGTTCAAGTTGAGTATAACTTATTCGGAATGAGATTGCTGTCGTGAAAGATAAACATTGAAACATTCACATAACGTTGAATGTTCTCTGTATAATCCAGATTAAAGCTCGTTCTAGTATCGTACGGCCACTCATTAATAACAGTCTGTTTTTCATGAATCCACCAAGCCAGATTTATGACGGCAAAAACTATCCAATATGTTAGTCGAGATCGTACAAAGTGTTCAATTTCAACACTGGTTGTGGATTTATTGAACAAAAAAATGCTGAAATTGTTTTCAAATATACTTATGTATGAAATACAGCTTTACGGAGCGCGTTTTCGCGATGACTAGATACTTTTTACCTGCCTGCGCAGCGCAAAGAAGGGTAATGTGTTTATCAGTACCAACGTTGAGTTATCGATACCAACTTGTTTTGCAGCCCATAAACTGCATTTTCTTTACGCCTTCAAAGTAAGTTAACCGAAAAACATATGTTTGTAACAAAGGTATAGTCTGCGGTTCCGAAAATTGAACCTCTGCTAAGTTGCGAAGAAAAGCTGTTTATGGGCCGCAAAACACGTTGGTATCGATAACTAAGCGTTAAATAAACGAAGTATATGTGTGTATGTTTGTTCGTTTGTGACACTCTAGAGCAGAAAAGTTTTTTTTTGCGATTTTCACGTCAATTCGTCTTAACCATGCGAGTGATCTTGATCAAAATAAATACGGCGACAATCAGAAGCCATTTTAGTGAAAATTAAAAAAATACGACAAACTATACCGAGTGGGGTTTCATTAAATATTTCTTACATTATTTTTCGTTTAGAATGGTCGTTTAGGATCTATAAAGATTTAAAGTTTTGAAGCTCACATGCTACGCAGTTGGGTTATTCGAACTTTTTAAATTCCTTTTACTTATTACTTATTTTTAAATTTCTTCAGTGACTAACATATGACCACGGTAAAATTCAACCTTACGAGTATTTAATAATTCTTCTTCTTCTTTCACTTAAGAGCTGGGCTCTTGTCGGTGGAGCAAACCTCCGTCTTTCTTCCATCTAATAATTATAACAGACTGCCTCCGTGGTATAGCGGTCTGAGCCATGGGCTGTCGACCCGGAGGTCCCGGGTTCGATTCCCGGCGGGAGACAATGACTCTGTGTTGTTGTTTCTAGTTTGATAAGGAGATTGCAGGCTGATCACCTGATTGTCCGAAAAGTATGATGATCCATGCTATCGGATGGGCATGTAAATAGTCATTCGTGCGCCTGATTTCTCTCTGGTCGTGTCAGTCAGTCTGTACCATCAGACTAAAGGAACAGAGAGTCCACCTGTGTGTAGCGCAAACACTTGGGCACTAAAAACAAGTCCTGCGCAGTTGGCCCAACTCCGGGATAACAGATATTAGATATTTAGATATAACAGACTATTTTTATAATGAACTAAATTCAAATCCGTTTAACCGTTTCAGTGAAAGAGTAAAATAAATACAAAACTAACGTAATCGCAGAGTGATGGATGATCGTGTTAATGACATAAACTGTTTCTTCTTCTATCGTGTGGGTATTGAGTCTAGCGCCCGGATGAACCCTGGTGTCAGAGTTTTTAAACCGCCTAAATGCACAGCTAATGGGCCTCTAACATGGTTTGTGTAACGACCACTGTCAAAGACAGCGACTGGGACTGGCGGTTTAACGTGGCCTCCGAAGCACGGAATCTGTTTATTTCTAGACAATCAGGTCTAGCCTGCATTGTCCTAACCAAACTAGGGAAAATCTCACAAAGTGATAAATTGACAGATATCAACTTTGTGTTTCCCCCTGGTAATCGAACCCAGGACCTCCGGATCGTGAGCCCATGGCTCTGACCACTAGACCACGGAGGCAGTTTGAAAAGCTAACTGATGAAAAGTTGATGATGTGTAAATGATACGGTCAGTTTCATGTGTGGCAAATGAAGATTAATATTGTTTTGTTTGGCTGAATAATGAAGACGTGGAATATTTTGATACCAAAACAATCGCGCGTGGATAAGTATAAATTGAAAAGACTCTCAAAGAGCTGTACCTAGTCATAGGCTCTAGAAAACGGACTTTTTTATACATAAAAAAAACGATTTTCCATACAAAAAGTTCACTTTGATCAAACAATTTGTATGGAGTAGCCATATTTTTTCACTGCCTGAAAAAAGAACTGTTGATAGTTGTTTAGTGTCATTGACTGTGGGGGTCCCACAAGTCATATCAGTTTGCGGGTTCACGCTTGTAACTACTACACCACAAGGGTCAATACCCAGTAGTAAATAATGATTAATCACACTTGATTCGGTTTAGAGAAAACTCGTTTTAGAATTACAGTTCATTCTCTGTATAGATATTCAAAATTTTTAAAAATACCAAGTTTTAGGGACACCGTCCCGCATACTGATAGGAGTTGCTCAGTCAACGACACTGAACAACTTCCACCAGGAATTACTTTCAGAGAGAAAAAAAATGGCTCTTCCATACAAAAAGTTTACTTTGATCAAACAATTTGTATGGAATATATTCTTCACTGCCTGAAAAAAAAAACTCTAGATAGTTGTTCAGTGTCATTGACTGTGGAAACCCTATCAGTTTGGAGGACGGTGTCCCTTACACCTTATATAGGTACTGTCAAAATCCCAGAATTATGTAAACATCTCGTGATTTGCGGAGGACCTATCATCATATCTTGTCCCAGAGGAGTTGTGGCAGGAAATTAGCCGGTGAGATCCTGAGATCTATAATTAGTTGTCAACGTGCCCCATGCCGGGTCGTGATCGGTCGTTGGCGTGACGAGGACTGACAGGCTTGTAACTACTACACCACTTGACCCACTTGGGAATCCTCACACCTGATTCCGTCTAGAGAAAAACTCGTTAGGCGATAAAATATTTACCCATGTCATTTGTACGTTTACATATTTAATTTTTTAGGTTTAGCGGCCCTCCAGAATTAAGGCAATTCATACATTTTCGGTGTCGAGTGTAACTATTAGGCTATTTAGTTGTAAATTGTCTAATTGCGATAATTGGTACCGAATAAATGCTTTTTCTTTCGTACATATAATGCCTTAGGCAGAGCGTAAACGACCTAAACAAAGGTCATTTAAGATAAATTTGAAGGTATAGGTTGCTCCAGGAAAGAGGCGTGATTATGTATATTGCTGAAGTTACAGGTTGTCAGCCCATCACCTGAATTGCAATATACAGAAACCCTCGGATCCCTTAGCTGGTATCACATTCTATGTTTTTCTCTCGCTCCCAGTCCAGCATGGAAGTATTGTTTATGGAGTATTTTTTGTAGCGATGTAATCGATTTTTTATTAGGCTATCCGTGTCAAATAAAAATAAGCGAAATATTACTGAAATGATGTACAATAACTTCAGTTATTATAACCTCAAGTAATATTTAGCACATGGCCAACCTGAGTGCGTGGTAGCGTAGTAACTAAGATTTGTCTTCATTCGCAACGTACATAGCTACAGTTTGAGGCAACTTGACTTAGAATGAAACAGTCCGCACATAGAATATTGGACCTTAAATTCAAGAGCTTGAGTGTGAATTCTATTTTGTAAAAAAATCTTAAACTTCTTCAAGAATATTGCCCTTTCGTCTACTCGCTAGCAACAGCGTGGGAGAACCAGTCGTAAACTAACATAAAGTGTGATTAATCTTCTAGATAATTCCCTTTTTATGGTGCTTCCGATATTTATGCACTATATGGTAACACAATTTCTGGCAAAAGACATTGGATCTAGGAAGTAAGATATACTGAATAAGTCTTCCTGATCGTAGTGTAAAGATTTAGATATTATTATACTTACCGACTGCCTCCGTGGTCTAGTGGCTAGTGCCATGGACTCCTGATCCGGAGGTCCTGAGTTCGATTCCCAGGGGGGAAACACAAAGTTGATATTTGAGAATTTATCACTTTGTGATTTTTTGCCCAGTTTGGTTAGGACATTGCAGGCTGAATCACCTGATTGTCCGAAAAAGAAAAAAGATTTCGTGCTTCGGAGGGCACGTTAAGCCGTCGGTCCCAGTCGCTGTCTTTGATAGTGGTCGTTACTCAAACCATGTCAGAGGCCTGATAGTTGTGCTACTAGGCGATTTAAAAACTCTGATACCAGGGTTCATCGGGTCGATAGACTCGATACCCACTCGATAGAAGAAGAAGATACTTACCGAGATTATTTTTTACTTGCGCCTTTAATAGTCACTATGCATTCATCCATTTTAAAAGTAATAAAAAACTAAGAATGAAAGCAAGCTTCTACAGAAACAACTCCAGTCATACTTCGTTACAGTAAAACGTTACAACTTCATCAAAAGTCAAAAGCAACGGAACTCGAAGCCATTCCCGAAGCCAACAATGTAACAAACGGTATGAAGTGGTGCTTCTACGAACTATAAAGCAACTTTAAAAATTACAGCCAACCGCTTGCGACAATAAAGGCAGGTTAATAACGTATTGGTTGTACGCTAGGAGCAATTTAGCGGGACAACTTGCAATTACTCGTGTAGGGCGGATACTTACTCGTTGCGATAGACTGCGCGTGAAGGATAAGGCGTCTACAACATTTGTACTCAGTTTCTTACATTTTGTTTGGTTGGTCGGTAGAGTGTAACTTAATCGATGTACTCGATTCTAGATTTGCCGGCTACAACTAAAATAAAATCTATTTGTCACTTTCAGCCTAAAAACATTGGATAAGGACAGGAGATCTATTCTCTCCGGCTTTTGATTTATAGTCGTAGGTTTTATGCTTTGTCATTTTTATCCGCCGTCATATGATATGGAAGCACGTCAAAATCGAGCGGACAAAGTGTAAAATCGTAGAGTATTAATCGCCTGTCTTTTTTAAACTTTATAATTTTGAAAGTGACAGATTTTAATTTAAGTTTTAGCCGTTGGTATCTAGAATTGAGCCCAATAAGTAGTAATATTCTTAAAACATGTACAGAAAATAAAAATGCTACCCGAGAGGGATTAGAAACAAATCAAGAGCGAAAGCGACTTTTGATAAGTCAGCGGCGGTATCTCTATAATATCTGTTATTATAAGTTTGATTTTATGGATATATTTTTGTATCTACTGATCTATTAGTAATGAGCATTGGACCTACTTTTGATTGATTTTGTTATAATGGATAGTTTGTCCGTCAATTTTATATCCATTTCTTTTCTTTCTTTGAATGAACCATTAAAAACATTGAACGATGATGATTGACGAGTATTACACTTACAGTATCTGCCTTTGTGGTCTAGTGGCTAGTGCCATGGACTCCCGATCCGGAGGTCCTGGGTTCGATTCCCAGGGAGGAAACACAAAGTTGATATTTGAGAATTTATCACTTTGTGAACTTCCCCCAGTTTGGTTAGGACATTGCAGGCTGAATCACCTGATTGTCCGAAAAAGAAAAAAAGATTTCGTGCTTCGGTGGGCACGTTAAGCCGTCGGTCCCGGTCGCTGTCTTTGATAGTGATCGTTACTCAAACCATGTTAGAGGCCTGATAGTTGTGCTACTAGGCGGTTTAAAAACTCTGACACCAGGGTTCATCGGGTCGATAGACTCGATACCCACTCGAAAGAAGAAGAAGACACTTACAGTGAAAATAAATTACACAGCTTTCCTTCTTCATCTCCATTTTCTTTAAAGTTAGGAAAGCGCAGCGATTAATCTTGTAATGTCAACAGACAGCGAAAGATCGCCAACACCCGTCTTCATACAACTTTTACATACTTTACAACTTTAGTTAACTTAACTTCCAGCTAACGGATCCGAGGGTTTCAGTATATTACAATTTAGGCAATGGGCTGACAACAAATCCATTTATTTATTTATTTTATTCATGATAGGGAAACATACAGCAATAATATTGACACTAACATAAACTAATATAAATAACACACAAGCCAATTAAGTTTCCACCAATAAATTAATACTTATGTGTCGATTTTGACTTTGAATTTGAAATAAAAAAAACATATTATATTCCAAATTTTACAGTACATTAGATTTTGATAAATTAGAGCTATGTAATAAAAAGTTACAAATTATAAAATATGTAGAATATTACATTATTATATTTTATTGAATTTATTCCTGATTCAGACGTGGCGGAACAACCTTTGTTTAGGTCGTTTACGCTCTTTCTACCTCATTACGGATAGAGGCGTGATTATATGTATGTATGTGTAACTTCCATGCTGGCCTGGGAGCGAGAGAAAAACATAGATTGTGTCAGCTGCATTTCATCCCGGGCATGCTGTAAAAACCAGCTAAGGTATCAAGGGTTTCAATATATTGTAATTTAGGCGATGTGCTGACAAACTGTCACTACAGCAAAATACCTACAAATCTATCTTAAATAACCCTCAAAAATTTGTCAAACGTGGCGTATCGATCTTTGTTTAGGTCGTTACGCTCTGCCTACCCCATAAGGGATATAAGCGTGACTATATGTATGTATGTATGTGTAACTTTAGTGTCCTATATCATCTCTTCACTGTAGTAGTAGCAGGTAAGTAAGTAGCGAAGTTAATGCCTGTAAACTTTACGTATTTCTACGTTTTACGTGACGAAATGAGGCGACTGTCTGACTTACCAACAAAACTAAAAGGATAGTGTGAAGGAAAAGAAAATGTTTCTGATATCGTATTTAATGGTTACCTTTTTTTGAAGCAGAGTGATCGTAGTTAAACAAATATACATTGTTAAAACATTAACATAAAATTAATTTTAATTGTTTATGTTGAGTATTATCTATGCTTATTTATTTATAATAGCAACAATTTGATATGAGTATCAATTGTCATGTTGGCTATATTGTACTTCCTTCTTTCTCTGCCCTCTGCGTACGGCACGTTGCAATATTTTTGCTTTATTTTTAATACAGTCCATTCAACTTTAAACCAGCATTTTATTTTATTATACATGCTGTGTGTTGGTCCTTCAGACCCTGTAAATAAAGTGCAGTGAAAAAGTTGCGGATTATTGGTGGTTTTCGCCAAAAGTGTGCGGCCCTTTGTGTTCGTCGCTATATGTCGAGCGGCCGTTCTATAGGCCAAGGATCTGCGCGGCGAGATACTTCTGCGAGAAATCTATATTTTCTCACCCTCACCGTGACATCTGCTGCAGTATTTGCAGGATTCCTCATCTATATTGTGGATTTTATGCAAGCTATAGTTGCATAATTCATACCAATTTGACTCCATTTTGCTTTGTAACGGCAACGTGGTTGTGGTTCTACAGCGGGATCATCAGGTGGCGCGGCAATCGAGTCGTGACGTCACGGTCGTCTCGAAAGCTGTTGTGTTGGCACCACTTCGCGAAACGTCAAGTGTCAGACGTCACTCACGTAAACAACAACATAACCTCAACGGTTACAGTTTTTCGTCGTTTTATTTGGAATTCTTGCAGAATTTCGTTAAATTCTACGGCATATACAGTGCGGTCCTAGAATATAAGAAGTGCAGTGCGATCTTAGTCTGTAAGAAGTGCGGTGCGGCTATAAAAATACGCGAGTGTCGATAGCACGGTCGGTAATCACTGCGATTCCGTCTTACACTCGTGTTTGCGTAATAGTTTTCGTTCACTATGGTTCCACCTCTAAAGGATGAGAGACTGAGTAAACTGCTACTCACCCGGAGATACTTGAAAGGTACTGTGACACGAATTGAAAACTTTATTTCGGATCCAATATCTGTTGCGTCAGCTAGTGCGGAAATGATTCAAGCGCGTATAGAAAAGCTGAATTTGACATTCAAAGAATATGAGTCTGTGCAGTTGGACATTTTATCTATTGACGAAGAAGACAATGAGGATGTTTCCCTTTTGGAAAATAGATATTTTAATATAATTGCTAAGTTAAACTGCGAACTAAAAAGATTAACATCAGCTGAAGTACAGCAGTGCCCAAATGTTGCAACTTCCAAACTTCCCAATATAGAAATTCCAGTTTTTAATGGTAGGGATTTTACTAAATATATACCATTCATGGATTTGTTCACTGCTGTAATTCACAAAAATTCTTCACTGTCAGATGTTCAAAAACTATTTTACTTGCGAAAATATTTAGCAGATGATGCACTAGCTCTCATAACCAACTTGCCTTTGGTAAATGAATCTTACAAAGAAGCATTAAAACTATTAAGAAAGCGCTATGATAATAAAACCCGCTTGATAATGAACCACATAAATATTCTTATACAGTTGCCAAATATGCAGAGGGGTACTGCGGCCTCTATACGGTCTTTTCTTTCCCAAATCCAACAACAGCTGTATGCTTTAAAAAATTTGCATCAGCCTGTGGATAAATGGGACATGATATTAATTGCTATTCTTACTAAGAAGTTAGATAGTTTTACTAATCGTGCTTATCAACTTGATAGGGACACAGATACACTCCCAACAATGGGTGACTTTGTATCATTTTTGGAAAAGCGTGCTATAGCGCTTGAAGACAGTACTATTACTGAAAATGTGAAAGATATTCCCACTAAAGTGAGCCATGTTGTCACTAATAGCAATAACAAAAGCCTATGTTCTTTTTGCAAGGGATCTTCACATGGACTCCATAATTGTCCGAAATTTAAGATGGCTGCGCTAGCAGATCGAGACCAGTTTGTTGTTTCGAATAAATTATGCATTATTTGCTTAAAGCCTCATGTTGGCAAATGTAAATTTTCTTTTAAATGCCAATTGTGCAAGGCAGGGCACAATACCCTTCTGCATAAAGATAGTGTAGAGGAAAGGCCTATGGTTACTTTACATACTGGTGATTCATCAGGAAAGAGGGTTTTATTACCTACTATAAAGGTTAAAATTTTTGATAAAAATGGCTCAGAGCAATGTGTCAGAGCAGCTCTTGACTGTGCAAGTCAAGTTTCTTTCATTACAACTTCCTTAGCTGCTAAGCTAGGGTTGAATCCAGAATATGAGAAAAATAACATAACAGGAATAGGTTGTGTGACAAATAGCTACAGCAAAGTGGTTGATGTAACCTTACATTCTCTAGTGTATAATAATGTACATTTCAATGTAACTTGCCAGGTTATAGATCGTGTTACGACTGATCTCCCACAACAGAAAATTGATATCACTAAATTAAACATTCCTGCTGGTATTGGGTTTTCAGATGATTCATGGTACGAACCCTCTGAGGTATCAATTCTTTTAGCAACAGGCTTCACTCTTAATATTTTGAAAGGTGAGCCTATTAAGCTCCATAACAATCCTGGAGGCTTTGGCTTGGTGATATTAGATACTTTGTACGGATATACTATTGGTGGAGACATATTTGAACAAAATAAAAGCTGTAATTTGGTAACTAATCTGGCAATTTGTAACATTAATAAATTAGAAGATGTTATGGAACAGTTTTGGCTGTCTGAGGGTGCGCCACAACCTGCAACAAAATCTTGTCATGAATTTGAAAAGGCAGAAAAATGTTTCCAGGACTCTGTAAAACTTGAGAATGATAAATTTTCCGTTGATATGCCTTTGGTTTCAAAAATTGAAGACTTGCAGCTTGGGGATTCATTCTCGGTGGCTTTAAAGCGTTTTTTAGCACTAGAGAAAAAATTCAAACGCAATCCACTGTATTTAGAAAAATATAAAAAGTTTATTGAAGAATATATTGCTCTGGGACATGCCAGAGATGTGGATATTGGTAGCTACGATCTCGAACACGGACTAGTTTATTTTCTGGCTCACCATGCTGTCATTAACTTAGAAAGTTTAACAACCATACTGCGCGTAGTGTTTGATGGCAGTATGAAGTCTTTGTTAGGAATTTCACTCAATGATGTGATGCTTAATGGCCCTGTGGTCCAAAGCGAGCTTTTCGACATATTAATTCTGTGGAGAACCTTCATTTACTCCCTTATATGTGACATTCAAAAAATGTTTCGTGGCATTAACATCAACCCACATCAAAGGTGTCTACAAAACATCTTATGGCGTGATGACGTCACTAAGTCCATCCGCTGCTTGCAACTGCAGACATGTACCTATGGTCTCAAAGCCAGCACATTCCTCAGCACACGCGTCTTGATTGAACTGACCAAGCGATTTGGCTCTCAATATCCTCTTGCAGCGAATGCAATGTTGTATTCTACATATGTCGATGACGTCATATGTGGCTCAGACGATCCCTTGAGGCTTCTTCAGCTCAAAAATGAGCTTATTGCACTCTTGAAAAAAGGCAGCTTCATTCTGCACAAATGGTGTAGTAATCTTCCAGAAGCTATTGACGATCTTCCCAGTGACCAAAAATACTTTGATAAATTAGATATCAATTCCAACAAAATTGTAAAAACATTAGGCCTGAAATGTGACATTTTAAATGATCAATTGACGTTTGCTTGTCCAATGATTAACAATGATGAAATCAATACCAAAAGGAAAGTTCTGAGTTTCATTGGCAAAATGTTTGACCCTCTCGGCCTGATAGGTCCTATTATAGTTGTGGCCAAACTATTCATGCAAACCTTGTGGTCAATTAAAATGGACTGGGATATCATTTTACCCCAAGAGCAACTCCTTATATGGAATAAATTCTTAAACAGTTTAACTTCAATGGGAACGCTTACCATAAAAAGATGTGTCAATTCACTTGATATGGTCACTGTGGAGCTTGTCGGTTACTGTGATGCCTCTATAAAGGCTTTTGGCTGTGCTCTCTATATGAGAATAGTCAACTCTAATGGAACAGTCTCTGTTAATTTGTTATGCTCCAAGTCACGTGTAGCACCTTTAAACAAATCTATAACTATGCCAAGATTGGAGTTAAATGCTGCTCTATTACTTGCACAAATTGTGTGTAGAGTTCAAAAAGTATTAAATAAAAGATTTAATGCACTTCCTGTTCACTTATATAGTGATTCTCAAATAGCTCTTGCATGGATTCAATCTGCAAGCTTAAAATCAAATCCCTATGTTGTAACTAGGGTCAATCAAATAAATCAATTAACTAAACCTTCTATGTGGTCTTATATAAGTACCACTCAAAATCCTGCTGATTTAATATCCAGAGGCTGTGAGCCACACAAACTGGAATCAAATGAATTTTGGTGGCATGGCCCCAAAGAGCTTTCACATAAGGATTTTCAACACTCTATAAGTGATGTAAAATTTCCCATTCCCTCTCATGTAGAGTCAGAATTTGTAAGCAATGTCTGTAATATCAGTGAACTGACATTATTTGATCTCATTGAAAAATATTCTGATTTAGGCAAATTGCAAAGAGTGGTGGCGTATATAATGCGATTTTGTAATAATTGCTCTAATAAGATGCCCAGAATAAATGGTCCATTGACACCACAAGAGCTCCATGAAGCTATGTTGGTTATTATTCGTACCACTCAGAGTAAGTACTTCTCAAAAGAAATAGAGTCCCTTAGGAAAAACTTACCTATCAAAACAGGCCTTTTAAATTTGTATCCCTTTTTGGATAAAGCTCTCATACTTAGAGTTGGTGGTCGTCTTCAAAATGCAGCAGATGTTGCATATAATAAAAAATACCCCCCAATATTGCCCAAGTCTTGTCATTTGACTAATATTATAATTCACAAAGAGCATATACGTCTCCTTCATGCTGGTGCTAAATTAGTACTCAGCTCTCTGTCCCAGCAATACTGGCTTATCAGTGGCTTATGTGAAGTGAAGAAAGTGGTAAATAGGTGTGTCAAATGTTTTCGTATGAAGGCTGCAGCTGTCAAGCAGCTGATGGGCTCCCTGCCACAGGATCGTTTGGGTGTGGCTAGGCCAAATAGTATAGTGGGTGTTGACTTTTGCGGCCCGTTCAAGGTGAAGGTTTCACGGTTAAGAAGGCCTATTGTGACTAAGGGCTATGTTGCTTTGTTCATCTGTTTCATAACTAAATTCATCCACATGGAACTTGTTAGTGAACTAAGGGCTATGTTGCTTTGTTCATCTGTTTCATAACTAAATTCATCCACATGGAACTTGTTAGTGATCTGACTACAGAAGCCTTTTTGGCATGTCTCAAGCGATTTATATCTAGAAGGGGAATGCCAGAGAGAATTTATTGCGATAACGCTAAAACTTTTAAAGGTGCAGCTAATGAGCTAAATGCATTGTATGACCTATTTCAGTCAAAACAAAATCAAGATACCATAAATGATTATTGTGTATCACATTTTATAAAATTTAAATTCATTCCAAGCTACTCGCCAGAATTTGGAGGTTTATGGGAATCAGGTGTGAAGAGTTTTAAATACCATTTCAAACGCATTGTTGGCGACATGGCCTTAACTTATGAAAATTTATATACTGTTATTACAGAAATTGAAGCTGTTTTAAACTCTCGACCTCTGCTTCCCTTGAGCTCAGATGTTTCAAGTTTTCAATATTTAACACCTGGCCATTTCATTATAGGTGCTGCTCTGACAAGTTACCCTGAAACTGATCTTACTGATAAATCTATTCATAGGTTGAAATATTGGAATATTATAACTAAAATTAAACAGGACTTTTGGAAAGTTTGGTCAAGAGATTATCTTACACAATTACAGAGTAGGCCCAAGTGGCAACATGATTATCCTAATTTAAAAGAAGGGGATTTGGTTATTGTTCGTACTGACAATACTCCTCCAATGAGCTGGCCCATGGCTAGGATTATTAAGATAATTCCAGGACCTGACGGTAAGGTCAGGGTTGCTGAAATTAAGATGCCCAATAATAAAATTTACACAAGGTCATACAGAAAGTTATGCCTTTTGCCTATTTGTAATGGGCAAGCGAGTACTCTTTAGTGGTTGGTTAGTACTTAGTACTAATTAACTGATCCCAAGACCTAGTCCAAGGGCTAAAGACTACTCACTTGCTCAATAACAGGTATATAAAAATAAAACTATATTTTGTTAAAAATATTTATATTTATTATATAATATATCTTCTTTAGTGGTTGGTTAGTACATAGTACTAATTAACTGATCCCAAGACCTAGTCCAAGGGCTAAAGACTACTCACTTGCTCAATAACAGGTACATAAAAGCAAAACTATATTTTGTTTAAAATATTTATATTTATTATATAATATAACTTCTTTAGTAGCTGGTTGTTACATAAGGTCAATCAACTGATTCCAAGACTAGGTTGTAGGACTAAAGTAACCTATTTTTGAAATGTTTCAAATACACTATTCTTTACTTATGTCTTTTTCTTGTAAATAGTTATAAAAGTTATAGATTTTGTAACTTAAAAACTTGATGTAATTTGGTGTGTTAAGTTCATAGTTTTCATTGTTTCAGGCCCCGGCCCAACTATGTTAAAACATTAACATAAAATTAATTTTAATTGTTTATGTTGAGTATTATCTATGCTTATTTATTTATAATAGCAACAATTTGATATGAGTATCAATTGTCATGTTGGCTATATTGTACTTCCTTCTTTCTCTGCCCTCTGCGTACGGCACGTTGCAATATTTTTGCTTTATTTTTAATACAGTCCATTCAACTTTAAACCAGCATTTTATTTTATTATACATACATAAACAGTTTTTTATGAGAGTGATGTAAAGTGATATTATTCAAGTTTGATAATTTTAACAACTTCTCTGCTCTATCTTTGTAACACAATTATCATTCAAGAAAACCTTCACATAATAAGAGCATTCACATGTTAGGGCAGCAACACACAGGTGACACTGCAAAAAGCATATAACATAACATTAAACTTACTTATAGCTTGACAACTATGCTATCCATACTAAAACGGGCCAAACTCAGCATATTGCCACAGCCGTAGCTATGGCGCTGATTTTCAGTTTGACCCGGCACTAAGTTATGAATGTGTCATAGAGTATTGAGAGACAAAAATAATGTTATAATATTGAACCAATGTCATACCTAAATATAAAAATCGCCAATTAAAAGAAACTCGCATTAGTGTTACGCATTCAATAATACCTCAATAATTGAATTAAGGAGCGAGATGTCTATTCATTACCCTTAATTATAATCAGGACTTGACACTGACAGCGAGTTTGAGTTCGTAATCATCAGAAATGTCTTTCAGTACAAAAAGGCCACGGGTTGCGGGTTTGAACAACAATATTTTAATGTAAATTCCAACAAACAGTTATCCTTTTATATAATTTTTCGTAGGTTCACTAATCAAACGTACACACCAATTCAAATGGCCGACCCGCACTGGCCTTCCGACTGACAGAGCGCGAGCGTGACGTCACACGTCGCGTTTCTTCTCATAGACTAAGGAGATTACACCATGTAGCCTTACACCTGTCAATTCCGTATATTGCTCTCAATCTTGAGTTCGCTATATAAATACGAGCCTTAAAGTTGAACGGTTGATAGGAGTAATGAAACCCTTCCAGAATGACGATCCCGTCCCGATTGTCCGGAATTCCCGAATGTTTGTTACGGAACCCTGTTCCATACACAAAGGCCTGTGTTGCTGTTTACTTAGTCTGTACAATACAATGTGGGTTGTAATTGTAAAGGATGTTACTATTATAAATTGTATCTGAGAGGAAGTGAACGAAACAAGTAACACGGTGTCAAAGATCGTACATAGTCACGGAACAATCGCGAGATATCGTTATTGTTCGAGATATACAGGGTGTAAGGGACAGCGTCCCGCGAACAGATAGGGTTTGCTCAGTAAACGACACTGAACAACTTTCAGCAGTTTTTTTTTTTCAGGAGCTAAAAATGGTTTTTGATTACAAATTGTCTGATCGAGGTAAACATTTTGTATGGAAAACCCAATATTATTTTTCATTTCCTGGAAAAAATCCTGCTGATAGTTGTTTAGTGTCGTTCACTGAGCAACCCCTATCAGTTTGCGCCCCGTATAGTTGAAAAGGCACTAAAGATATTTACTGGTACAGAAATGTGCTAGTATATCGAAGAAAATTTAAATATTCAGTCGTCTAGTAACGCGAGACGCGCCTAACATAAACGCAAAGCTATCAGAAGGAAATTGAAGCTGATACAATATCCTGACGTGAATGGCGGCAGCAGAAGTGTTAATACTTCAAACGTCAATAAATCTACGAGTATTAGAATGTCTTTTACCAGCATAGTTACATATACCGGGTGTAAGGGACAGCGTCCCGCAAACTGGTTCCAACGAAACTGTACAACTTTCACTAGTAAATTCTTTCCCATACAAAAGATCACCTTGATCTATAAATTTTTATGGAAATACATTTTCTTTACTTCCTGACAAAATATCCTAGCTGATATTTGCTCAGTTTCGTTGATCGAGCAACCCATATCAGTTTGCGAGGCGCTGTCCCTTACACCCCGTATAGTTGAAAAGGCACTAAAGATATTTACTGGTACAGAAATGTGTTAGTATATCGATGACAACTTAAACATTCACTCGTCTAGTAACGCGAGACGCGGCAAACATAAACGCAAAGCTATCAGGAGGAAATCGTAGCTGATACAATATCCTGACGCGAATGGAGGCAGCAGAAGTGTTAATACTTCAAACGTCAATAAATCTACGAGTATTGGAATGTCTATTACCAGCATAGTTACATATACCGGGTGTAAGGGACAGTGTCCCGCAAACTGATTGGGGTTGCTCATCCAACGAATCTGTACAAGTTTCTCTAGGAAATTCGTTTAGGAGATAAAAAAATAACCCTCTATACAAAATGACCACCTCGATCAGACAATTTGTATGGAAAAGCAATTTCTTTTTAATTTCCTGAAATAAAAATCTGGTGATACTTGTTCACCTGAAGCCCTGCCTGAGTAACCCCTATCAGTTTGCGGGACGCCGTCCCTTACACCCCATATAGGTAAAAAAAACTCACGTAGTAGCCGAAGCATACTAAGTAGAGGAAGACATACCTACACTCAGACCTAAATGGCAACCAATTCAAAACCCTACTACTGTTTATTAAAAATCATTGAAGAATTTATCTGTATCTCTATTAGACAAACAAGACTTTTTACTTAAAAAGCCTCACAAAAGGAAATCATAAGTATTCTACTGGCGTTTTGCGATGAAAGACGCCGCGAGCTCTCGTTAGCTAAAAACTGTCGGAAAATTAAGGCCCACGCCGCCATTGCCCATTAACCTCATAATAGGTTAAATATGCTAAGGAGCTCGCGTTCACAAGTTATAGTGGAGTGAGTAACAGAGTAGCAGTAAGCCTGCGAAGTTCGCTGCGTCACCCTTAAGGATATAACCTATGGAGTAATGTTTGGGAAAAGTCACTCACCAAACATTAGCCCATTTTGTTGGTTCTCGCAATATTTCTGTGAGTATTCTAACACACTGATTGGCTATTTAATCAAAATTAACGATGGGCTGACAACCTGCACTACAGCAATATCCAGTTCTATCTGAAACAACCCTCAAAACTTGTCAGACGTGGCGGAACGACCTTTATTTGGGTTGTTCACGCTCCGCCTACCCCATTAGGGATACAGGCATGATAGTATGTATGTACAAGGTGGCGCAAAAGAAGTCATCCGATGTTGTTTGGCTCTCATTTTTTTTCTAAATGAAAAACTTCGAATCTGTTTTTTGATTATATTTATTTGCACCTTTAGAATTTTACTGGTCAAGTCGAGAAGATGATATCGGCCAAATGGGCGCCGTTACAATTGATTGCCATACGGGCTCGTTTTATGGCATTTTTCATCACTTCGGCGAGAACTTCGGGCGACAGATTCTCGCACTCGTGTCGAATGTTGTCTTTGAGGGCTTCCAAGGTCTCAGGCTTGTTGACGTAAACACGAGACTTCAAAAAACCCCATAAAAAGAAGTCCGGGACCGTTAAATCGGGCGATCTGGCCGGCCAGTGCAAATCGCCAAAACGAGAGATTAGGCGACCCGGAAATGCCGCCTTCAGAATGTCGGTTGTGGCTCGTGCAGTGTGCGCCGTTGCCCCGTCCTGTTGGAACCACATGTCCTCCAGTCCCAATTCGTCCAATTGCGGCAGAAAAAAATCGGTCAACATGGCCCTATAGCGCGCACCGTCCACTGTTGTCGTTTGACCCGCGGCGTTCTCGAAAAAAAATGGCCCGATGACTCCTCCAGCGTGAACAGCGCACCACGCAGTCACTTTGAGCGGGTGTAACGGCTCCTCGTGCATCACTCGTGGATTCTCGGTGCCCCAGAAGCGATAATTTTGCCGATTCACGTAACCGCTGAGGTGGAAATGAGCCTCATCGCTCATGATGATTTTGGTCGAAAAATTGTCCAATTCTTCCTCGAGATTGAGGATGGCTTGGGCGTAGGTTACGCGCGTTTGGCGGTCGGCAGGCAGCAGCTGATGCACGGTCTGGACTTTGTAAGGAAACATCTTCAAGTCTCGCACCAAAATTCGCTGCAAGGACCGCCGGCTGAGGCCCAATTGCGTGGCACGTCGTCTGGTCGATGTTTCGGGGCTCACTTCAACGTCCTCGGCTACAGCGGCGATATTCTCGGCAGAACGGGCGCTCCGGGGCCGGCCACTCTTAGCAACGTCTCGTGTGGTCCCATACTCTTCAAGGTTGGTGGCTAAACGTCGCAGTGTTTGCGCAGTCGGTGTCGGACGGCCGGGGAATCGGCGACGGAATTCGCGCTGCGCCAACACCACAGACGAATTGTTACTCAAAAAAATAGACACGATTTTTCCGCGTTCTTGGGGAGTGTATCGCTCCATGGCTTGTTCACTTGTATTCTGCATCTGTCTAGTCCACAAATGTCAAAACAGATTTGACATTGGCGGCCATTTGCAAAAATGAGAGCATCTTCCAATAGGGTGATTTCTTTTGCGCCACCTTGTATGTAAAATACGCGTATTTTACCGGCGTATTCGATAAAATTACGTAATTTTGCATCCCTACATAAGCCATAAGGCGGTGAGTGTCGTGAATTCTCACTCCATAGGTTAAGTCCTCCTTACCCCGTTGGGAGCCCGTGTGTGTTGCTCTAATACTAATTAAAGCGACGCAGGTGCCAGGGGTAACAGTAACTGCTCCTACTGCTTGTAATATTCGACATAAACCCTAGTTCAGTACTCATTACCAACACAATTCACGCAAACGATCTCATAATCCCGCTCTCGACGTACTCGGTGCTACCACTCAGACTGAATCTTGAAATTTTTAGATAGCACACACTAAATTTTAAATTTGATCGTATAAAAGACATGAAATAGTCATAAAAGCGAGCGAATTAAAGTATAAAAATGATCTAGTGTGGAGATGTCTGTCTCACGTCACTGGAGATTATTGTTTGACCCAATTCTCTTCCTGTGGTTTTTGGATTGAATTTGGCGTTCGTTAATTCTAAACTTTGGGTAGAGTCGGGAAGACGCATTGCCTTGCCTAAAATTGCTTGATTTCGGGCGGAACTTTTCCGATAAAGGTTTCACATTACAGTGATCTATTGTTGATTGTTTAGGGGATTTTGTATTCATAAAATAGGGACTCATGCTCTTAGGATACAATTTATTGACAATATTTATCATCATAACTTCTACAAGGAAAAACGGCTACTGTGTGACTTAAAATGAATTGAACGTACAATCAATGTTATAATACTTACTATTTATCATTAAATCCACAACTATTAATTCAAAACCAACGTTATAAGCTAGATTTTTTCTACTTTTTGAAAAATAACACACAAATAAAACCTACTTTACTTACCATACTTTTATGCTGGACTGGGAGTGAGAGAATAACATAGATACATAGTTTGAGTATGTATGTATCTGAATTTGGTTCAATATAGTCTGTCAAATCCATACTTAATATAGCTCTCAAATCACTATTGAGATCGCTATATAAATTCGAGCCTACATATTTATAATCAGCTCTCAAGAGTTTCAGTTCATATCTGAAATGTCATTTCAGTACAAAACAACCTGTAAAATCCATTTAATATTGCTCTCAATATTGTTTTCGCTTTATAAATACTAAATGTATTACGTCTACTCTTACTGCAGTAGTCGGAACTTTACTTCTAGTCATCAGTGAAAAGAAAATAAAGTTTACAAGCGTGTAGAAGCTCCGAGACGAGGGCGATGCATCTTTCACTCTCGCTCTATTGCTATCAACACACTGTAATTGTGTGTCATCTTACAAGATTGCTTCACGGTTATCCAATTTATCCACTTGAGGATATATTTTCTTAGAATTTGTATCATAAACTTGACATCTAATCATATTCATGGCCTCATTATCAAAAATTGCCTATTCACTCACTTTTTGCTTTTGTTATTATTTTTGTACTTTTGTTTGCTTTGATTATTCACTATCACTACATAGTATAAAACAAAGTCGCTTTCTCTGTCCCTATATCCCTATGCTTAGATCTTTTAAAACTACGCAACGGATTTTGATGCGGTTTCTTTTAATGGATAGAGTGATTCAAGAGGAAGGTATATGTATAATACATGCAAAATATATTAGAGAAACACTGATGATTTCCGTGTGAAGCCGGGGCGGGGCCTTTATAAAATTAAAACTTTCTGTTGTTAAATTTTAGGACTTATTTTGCTTTTTTTTTGCTCATAAGAAGAGAATTAAGCCTTCGCAATAACCTAACTACTTCGGGTAACCTAATAGCGTAGACTAGTACCATAATATTGAAACACTTTTAGATCGCATTAAATTATTTTACAGTTTTTTCATCACTCAATCATAATATGCAGGGAGCAGAAAAATATTTTATTCATTTTTCAGCTTAGGAACCAATGCCAGAAATTACGAACCCACATTTTGAAATAGAATAAAACCTTTCCTGACAGAGACGAGTGTTGAATATTCAAAATCTGGCCTTTGTTCTAGACACCCTGTCTCGAAACTGAACGTTCACTGGCAGAAATAAAAGAAATTTTGACGTATCCTACGTATTCTTTTGTAGCTCGGTTTGTTTTAGAGGTGGTGCACGTACTGGCTGGGGAAAATTAAAAAAACACAATAAATCGCAAATAAAAATAACAAGTTCTAATATATGTACTTGTATAGGTATAAATTGACAAAATATAATTTGAGACGAAAAGGGAAACCAGACCAAATCCTAGATTAGGTCAGAGTTTTCAAGCCGCCATTGCTTATCACTGGCCTCTGATATGGCTTAACGACTAATATATACGGTCTTCTTCTGTCGAGTGGGTATCGGGTATATCGAGCCGATGAACCCTGTTGTCAGAGTTTTTTTAAACCGCCTAGTAGCACAACTATCAGGCCTCTGACATGGTTTGAGTAACGACCACTATGAAAGACAGCGCCCGGGACCAACGGCTTAACGTGCCCTCCGAAGCACGAAATCTTTTCTATTTCGGACAATCAGGTGATTCAGCCTGCAATGTCCTAACCAAACTGGGGAAAAAATCACAAAGTGATAAATTCTCAAATATCAAATTTATGTTTCCCCCCTGGGAATCGAACCCCGGACTTTCGGATCAGTAGTCCATGGCACTAGCCACTAGACCACGGAGGCAGTTGTATACGGTATTAAACTATATTAACCGGGATCAACGGCTTACCGTGACTTCCGAAGCACGGAAAAGCGCCGAATAAATGTAGATATGAAATACGAAAACCGGAAAACACATTGCTACGTGATGGGATTCGTACCACGACCTGCTGCACAGGAGAAAGCGGCCCTATCCACTACACCATCGGGCTCTTAAAATGCAGAAGTAATAAATTCAGTAGTGCAATTTCATACATAATTTTGCGGTTTACTAAAACCCGCACGTTCAAGTTGAGTATAACTTATTCGTGAAAGATAAACATTGAAACATTCACATAACGTTGAATGTTCTCTGTATAATCCAGATTAAAGCTCGTTCTAGTATCGTACGGCCACTCATTAATAACAGTCTGTTTTTCATGAATCCACCAGCCAGATTTATGACGGCAAAAACTATCCAATATGTTAGTCGAGATCGTACAAAGTGTTCAATTTCAACACTGGTTGTGGATTTATTGAACAAAAAAATGCCGAAATAGTTTTCAAATATACTTACTTATGTATGAAATACAGCTTTACGGAGCGCGTTTTCACGATGACTAGATACTTTTTACCTGCCTGCGCAGCGCAAAGAAGGGTAATGTGTTTATCAGCCTATGTATGTATGTATACTTCGTTTATTTAGCGTTGAGTTATCGATACCAACTTGTTTTGCAGCCCATAAACTGCTTTGCTGTTTGTTCGTTTGTGATACTCTAGAGCAGTAAAGTTTTTTTTTGCGATTTTCACGTCAATTCGTCTTAACCATGCGAGTGATCTTGATCAAAATAAATACGGCGACAATTAGAAGCCATTTTAGTGAAAATTAAAAAAATACGACGAACTATACCGAGTGGGGTTTCATTAAATATTTCTTACATTATTTTTCGTTTAGAATGGTCGTTTAGGATCTATAAAGATTTAAAGTTTTGAAGCTCACATGTAACGCAGTTGGGTTGTTCGAACTTTTTAAATTCCTTTTACTTATTACTTATTTTTAAATTTCTTCAGTGACTAACATATTACCACGGTAAAATTCAACCTTACGAGTATCTAATAATTCTTCTTCTTCTTACACTTAAGACCTGGGCTTTTGTCAGTGGAGCAAACTTCCGTCTTTCTTCCATCTAATAATTATAACAGACTGCCTCCGTGGTCTAGCGGTCTGAGCCATGGGCTCTCGACCCGGAGTTCCTCGGTTCGATTCCCGGCGGGGGACAATGACTCTGTGTTGTTGTTTCTAGTTTGGTAAGGACATTGCAGGCTGATCACCTGATTGTCCGAAAAGTATGATGATCCATGCTATCGGATGGGCATGTAAATACTCGGTCCTGCGCCTGATTTCTCTCTGGTCGTGTCAGTCAGTCTGTCCCATCAGACTAAAGGAACAGAGAGTGCACCTGTGTGTAGCGCAAACACTTGGGCACTAAAACAAGTCCTTCGCAGTTGGCCCATCTCCGGGAGATACTATTATTATAACACACTATTTTTATAATGAACTAAATTCAAATCCGTTTAACCGTTTCATTGAAAGAGTAAAATAAATACAAAACTAACGTAATCGCAGAGTGATGGATGATCGCGTTAATGACATAAACTGTTTCTTCTTCTATCGTGTGGGTATTGAGTCTAGCGACCGGATGAACCCTGGTGTCAGAGTTTTTACACCGCCTAAATGCACAGCTAATGTGCCTCTAACATGGTTTGTGTAACGACCACTGTCAAAGACAGCGACTGGGACTGGCGGTTTAGCGTGGCCTCCGAAGCACGGAATCTGTTTATTTCTAGACAATCAGGTCTAGCCTGCATTGTCCTAACCAAACTAGGGAAAATCTCACAAACTGATAAATTGATAAATATCAACTTTGTGTTCCCCCCTGGTAATCGAACCCAGGACCTCCGGATCGTGAGCCCATGGCTCTGACCACTAGACCACGGAGGCAGTTTGAAAAGCTAACTGATGAAAAGTTGATGATGTGTAAATGATACGGCCAGTTTCATGTGTGGCAAATGAAGATTAATACTGTTTTGTTTGGCTGAATAAGACGTGGAATATTTTGATACCAAAATGATCGCGCGTGAATAAGGATGAATTTAAGAGACTCTCAAAGAGCTGTACCTAGTAATAGGATCTAGAAAACGGACTTTTTTATACATAAAAAAAAGGCTTTTCCATACAAAAAGTTCACTTTGATCGACCAATTTACATGGAATAGCCATATTTTTTTTTACTTCCTGAAAAAAAATAACTGTTGATAGTTGTTCAGTGTCATTGACTGTGGAACCCCTATCAGTTAGCGGGACGCTGTCCCTTTCACCTGGTATAGGTACTTTCAAAATCCCTGAATTATCATGAAATCATCTCGTGATTTGCGGAGGACCTATCATCATATCTTGTCCCAGAGGAGTTGTGGCAGGAAATTAGCCGGTGAGATCCTGAGATCAATAATTGGTCGTCAATGTGCCCCATGCCGGGTCGTGATCAGTCGTTGACGTGACGAAGACTGACACGCTTGTAACTACTACACCACAAGGGTCAATACCCAGTAGGAAATAATGATTAATCACACTTGATTCGGTTTAGAGAAAACTCGTTTTAGAATTACAGTTCATTCTCTGTATAGATATTCAAAATTTTTAAAAATACCAAGTTTTAGGGACACCGTCCCGCATACCGATAGGAGTTGCTCAGTCAACGACACTGAACAACTTCCACCAGGAATTACTTTCAGAGAGAAAAAAAAGGCTCTTCCATACAAAAAGTTTACTTTGATCAAACAATTTGTATGGAATATATTCTTCACTGCCTGAAAACAAAAGCCTATCAGTTTGCGGGACGCTGTCCCTTACACCTGGTATAGGTACTGTCAAAATCCCAGAATTATCATGTAATCATCTCGTGATTTGCGGAGGACCTATCATCATATCTTGTCCCAGAGGAGTTGTGGCAGGAAATTAGCCGGTGAGATCCAGAGATCTATAATTGGTTGTCAATGTGCCCCATGCCGGGTCGTGATCGGTCGTTGGCGTGACGAGGACTGACAAGCTTGTAACTACTACACCACAAGGGTCAAGACCCAGTAGGAAATAATGATTAATCAGTAATCACACTTGATTCGGTTTAGAGAAAATTCGTTTTGGAATTACAGTTCTTTCTCTGTATATCCAAAAATCCTAAAAATATAGGTACTTTCAAAATTCTAGATTTATCAAGAAATCATGTTGTGTTTTGCAGAGGATTATCATCATGTCTTGTCCTAGAAGAGCTGTGGCAGGGAATTAGCCGGTGAGATCCTGAGATCTATAATTGGTTGTCAACGTGCCCCATGCCGGATCATCGGTCGTTGGCGTGACGAAGACTGACAGGCTTGTAACTACTACACCACTTGACCCACTTGGGAATCCTCACACCTGATTCCGTCTAGAGAAAAACTCGTTAGGCGATAAAATATTTACCCATGCCATTTGTACGTTTACATATTATTTTTTTTAGGTTTAGCGGCCCTCCAGAATTAAGACAATTCATACATTTTCGGTGTCGAGTGTAACTATTAGGCTATTTAGTTGTAAGTTGTCTAATTGCGATAATTGGTACCGAATAAATGCTTTTTCTTTCTTACAAATAATCACGCCTTTATCCCTAAGGGGATAGACAGAGCGTAAATGACCTAAAAAAAGGTCGTTCTACCACGTTTGATAAAGTTTCGAAGGTTATTTAAGATACATTTGAAGGTATAGGTTGCTCCAGGAAAGAGGCGTGATTATGTATATTGCTGAAGTTACAGGTTGTCAGCCCATCACCTGAATTGCAATATACAGAAACCCTCGGATCCCTTAGCTGGTATTTACAGCATGCCCGGGAGGAAATGCAGCTGGCACTTTCTATGTTTTTCTCTCGCTCCCAGTCCAGCATGGAAGTATTGTTTATGGAGTATTTTTTGTAGCGGTGTAATCGATTTTTTATTAGACTTTCCGTGTGAAATAAAAATAAGCGAAATATTACTGAAATTATGTACAATAACTTTAGTTATTATAACCTCAAGTAATATTTAGCACATGGCCAACCTGAGTGCGTGGTAGCGTAGTAACGAAGATTTGTCTTCATTTGCAACGTAGCTACAGTTTGAGGCAACTTGACTTAGAATGAAACAGTCCGCGCATAGAATATTGGACCTTAAATTCAGGAGCTTGAGTGTGAATTCTATTTTGTAAAAAAATCTTAAACTTCTTCAAGAATATTGCCCTTTCGTCTACTCGCTAGCAACAGCGTGGGAGAGCCAGTCGTAAACTAACATTAAGTGTGATTAATCTTCTAGATAATTCCCTTTTTATGGTGCTTCCGATATTTATGCATGATATGGTAACACAATTTCTGGCAAAAGACATTGGATCTAGGAAGTAAGATCTACTGAATAAGTCTTCCTGATCGTAGTGTAAAGATTTAGATATTATTATACTTACCGACTGCCTCCGTGGTCTAGTGGCTAGTGCCATGGACTCCTGATCCGGAGGTCCTGGGTTCGATTCCCAGGGGGGAAACACAAAGTTGATATTTGAGAATTTATCACTTTGTGAAGTTTTTCTCAGTTTGGTTAGGACATTGCAGGCTGAATCACCTGATTGTCCGAAAAAGAAAAAAGATTTCATGCTTCGGAGGGCACGTTAAGCCGTCGGTCCCAGTCGCTGTATTTTATAGTGGTCGTTACTCAAACCATGTCAGAGGTCTGATAGTTTTGCTACTAGGCGATTTAAAAACTCTGACACCAAGGTTCATCGGGTCGATAGACTCGATACCCACTCGATAGAAGAAGAAGATACTTACCGAGATTATTTTTTACTTGCACCTTTAATAGTCACTATGCATTCATCCATTTTAAAAGTAATAAAAAAACTAAGAATGAAAGCAAGCTTTTACAGAAACAACTCCAGTCATACTTCGTTACAGTAAAACGTTACAACTTCATCAAAAGTCAAAAGCAACGGAACTCGAAGCCATTCCCGAAGCCAACAATGTAACAAACGGTATGAAGTGGTGCTTCTACGAACTATAAAGCAACTTTAAAAATTACAGCCAACCGCTTGCGACAATAAAGGCAGGTTAATAACGTATTGGTTGTACGCTAGGAGCAATTTAGCGGGACAACTTGCAATTACTCGTGTAGGGCGGATACTTACTCGTTGCGATAGACTGCGCGTGAAGGATGAGGCGTCTACAACATTTGTACACAGTTTCTTACATTTTGTTTGGTTGGTCGGTAGAGTGTAACTTAATCAATGGACTCGATTCTAGATTTGCCGGCTAAAACTAAAATAAAATCTATTTGTCACTTTCAGACTAAAAACATTGGATAAGGACAGGAGATCTATTCTCTCCGGCTTTTGATTTATAGTCGTTGGTTTTATGCATTGTCATTTTTATCCGCCGTCATATGATATGGCGGATAAAATTTACAGAAATACTGGGGAAGCACGTCAAAATCTAGCGGACAAAGTGTAAAATCATAGAGTATAAATCGCCTGTCCTTTTTCAATTTTATAATTTTGAAAGTGACAGATTTAAATTTAAGTTTTAGCCGGTGGTATCTAGAATTGAGCCCAATAAGTAGTAATATTCTTAAAACATGTACAGAAAATAAAAATGCTACCCGAGAGGGATTAGAAACAAATCAAGAGCGAAAGCGACTTTTAATAAGTCAGCGGCGGTATCTCTATAATATCTGTTATTATAAGTTTGATTTTATGGATATATTTTTGTATCTACTGATCTATTAGTAATGAGCATTGGACCTACTTTTGATTGATTTTGTTATAATGGATAGTTTGTCCGTCAATTTTATATCCATTTCTTTTCTTTCTTTGAATGAACCATTAAAAATATTGAACGATGATGATTGACGAGTATTACACTTACAGTAACTGCCTCCGTGGTCTAGTGGCTAGTGCCATGGACTCCCGATTCCCAGTGGGGAAACACAAAGTTGATATTTGAGAATTTATAATTTTTTCCCCAGTTTGGTTAGGACATTGCAGGCTGAATCACCTGATTGTCCGAAAAAGAAAAAAAGATTTCGTGCTTCGGAGGGCACGTTAAGCCGTCGGTCCCGGTCGCTGTCTTTGATAGTGGTCGTTACTCAAACCATGTTAGAGGCCTGATAGTTGTGCTACTAGGCGGTTTAAAAGATCTGACACCAGGGTTCATCGGGTCGATAGACTTGATACCCACTCGAAAGAAGAAGAAGAAGAAGACACTTACAGGGAAAATAAATTCCAGAGCTTTCCTTGTTCATCTTCATTTTCTTTAAAGTTAGGAAAGCGCAGCGATTAATCTTGTAATATCAACAGACAGCGAAAGATCGCCAACACCCGTCTTCATACAACTTTTACATACCTTACAACTTTAGTTAACTTAACTTCCAGCTAAGGGATCCGAGGGTTTCAGTATATTGCAATTTAGGCGATGGGCTGACAACCTGTCACTACAGCAATATAGCTACAAATCTATCTTAAATAACCTTCAAAACTTTGTCAGACGTGGCGGAACAACCTTTGTTTAGGTCGTTTACGCTCTGCCTACCTCATTACAGATAGAGGCGTGATTATATGTATGTATGTATGTGTAACTTCCATGCTGGCCTGGGAGCGAGAGAAAAACATAGAATGTGCCAGCTGTATTTCCTCCCGGGCATGCTGTAAAAACTAACAAAGGGATCAAGGGTTTCAGTATATTGCAATTTAGGCGATGGGCTGACAACCTTTCACTACAGCAATATAGTTACAAATCTATCTTAAGTAACCCTCAAAACTTTGTCAGACGTGTCGGAACAACATTTGTTTAGGTCGTTTACGCTCTGCCTACCCCATTACGGATAGAGGCGTGATTATATGTATGTATGTGTAACATTAGTGTCCTATATCATCTCTTCACTGTAGTAGTAGCAGTAAAGTAAATAGCGGAGTTAATGCCTGTAAACTTTACGTCTTTCTACGTTTTAAGACGAAATGAGGCGACGGTCTGACTTACCAACGAAACTAAAAGATATTTTGAAGGAAAAGAAAAGGATGTTGGTATCGTATTTAATGGTCACCCTTTTTTGAAGCAGAGTGGTCATATTAAAAAAAATATACATGATCAGTTTTTTATGAGAGTGATTTAAAGTGTTATTATTCAAGTTTAATAATTTTAACAACTTTTCTGCTCTACCTTTGTAAAACAATTATCATTCATGAAACCCTTCACATCTTCTTCTTCTGTCGAGTGGGTATCGAGTCTATCGACCCGATGAAACCTGGTGTCAGAGTTTTAAAACCGCCTAGTAGCACAACTATCAGGCCTCTGACATGGTTTGAGTAACGACCACTATCAAATACAGCGACTGGTACCGACGGCTTAACGTGCCCTCCGAAGCACGAAATCTTGCAATGACCTAACCAAACTGGGGAAAAATTCACAAAGTGATAAATACTCAAATATCAACTTTGTGTTTCCCCCCTGGGAATTGAACCCAGGACCTCCGGATCGGGAGTCCATGGCACTAGCCACTAGACTACGGAGGCAGTTAACACATAATAAGAGCATTCACATGTTAGGGCAGCAGCACATAGAAGCATTGCCTGCAACACACATGCATCAACTTACTGTCTACGCGTGCGTAGCGAAGAACTCTACATCGGCGCATTCCTCCGCGGAAGGTGACGCATGTGGGTTGTAGTGTAGGCAATGCAAAAAACATTGACAGCGTGTTGAGCTTAAACTTGCGCGCAGTAAGTGACGCCTGTGTGTTGCTGCCCTAATGTGCACTAAACAAAGTTGAAAACAGCGGGTAGAATAGTCTTCATATTACTCATTTTGATTAAGCTTTAAAGCTTCGTCCAGAATTTTGTATTTGTAGTTCATTGCGAGCCCGTAACAGCTCTTTTTTCCTGGCTGTTGTCATAATACGCAATGTAACGCGAAAAGCTGAAAATTGAAAGCGTGATGGCGTCTATTATGATGAGACTCTTAAATTAGTATTACACGTGTAATCCTCCCGTGGACTCCTGTGGCAACGTTCTCCATACTACCTGACATCACCATGGTAATACATGGACAAAATTACCCTTACTTGTAGGTACTTCTTCCATGCTGAACTGGTAGCGAGAGAAAAACATTGAATGTGTCAGCTGCATCTCCTCCCGAGCATGCTGTAAATACCAGCTATGGGATCCGAGAGTTTCAGTTTATTGTAATTTTGGCGATGGGCTGACAACCTGTCAGTACAGCAGTATACCTACAAATCTATCTTAAATAACCACTGATTTGAGAAGTCGCTACAGCTCCCTTAAATAACCCTCTAAACTTTGGCAGACATGGCGGAACGACCTTTGTTCAGGTCATTTACGCACTGCCTACCCCATTTGGCAAAGGTGTGATTATATGTATGTATGTATTATATAGGATAAAGATGTGTCTTTTGCTTACAAAATAATATAAGACTTTTCAGATACAAAAAATACTCGTATCATCTCATGTCACCTGTAGTCTCTACGGGTCGTATTTATGAAGCGATATCAAACTTGAGAGCAATATTAAGTATGGATTTGACAGGCCAGTTTGTACTGAAATGACATTTCTGATACGAACTCAAACTCGCTGTCACTCATGAGAGCTGATTACAAATACGGCCCTACATAATATACCATCACGACATCACGACTTATGACCGTGAGCACCTTAGCATATTTAACCTATGAGGACGTTAATGGGAAATGGCGGCGCGGGCCTTAATTTTCCGTCCGTTCTTAGCTAACGAGACTGCTCCACCTAGCGACGCCTTTCATCACTAAATTGATGAAGTTAAAGATGGAGAGTTATAAAAAATAAGATTATTCCTTCCATGCTGGCCTGGGAGCGAGAGAAAAACATAGAATGTGCCAGCTGCATTTTCTCCCGGGCGTGCTGTAAAAGTCAGCTAAGGGATCCGGGGTTTCAGTGTATTGAAATTTAAGCGATGGGCTTACAACCTGTCACTTCAACAATTTACCAACAAATCTATCTTAAACAACCCTCATAACTTTGTCAGACGTGGCGCAACGAGCGACCTTTGATTAGATCGTTTACGCTCTGGCTATCCCATTAGGGATAAAGGCGTGATTATATTGCTGGCACATTCTATGTGTTTCTCTCGCTTCCAGTCCAGCATGGAAGAAATTGATGGCGCAAATTAAATATAAGTTTATCATGTTGGATTGAGTTGAGAGCGATACCTGTGTACCTGTGTGTTCCCCCCGGGAATACTGCAGAAAAAAATAAAGGGTTCAGTATATGGTCTATTGCAATTGGCGATTGGCTGCTACTATTAGCGATACATATTTCCATGAAATTACCATCAATGTAAAATTTTAATACATTTTAAATGTTGGAATGCGAACCCCATAAGGTGTAAAGGCGTGACCAATTTTCTGCCCGTTCTTAGCTAACGAGCGGCTCCACCTCGCGACGCTTTTCATCGCTAAATTAATGGTGCCAGCAAATAGACGCTTGTAAAATATAATTCCCCGCATTGTTGCTACAAGAAGTGATGTTATGATGATCCATCTTGTTTTGTCTAGACGTTAACCTTAAAGACGTTAAGGCGGCTCACTGACACTATAACTTTTAAGCCACAAAATTGATATGTAAAATGCCTGCAAGAAGAAATTTTGCGCATCCCTCTGCCCTGTGCCAGTACGCGCGCGTAGAGCGTAAGGTGACGCATGAGTGTTGTTGTCAATGTAAAAAGCATTGACTGCGTGTTGAGCGCAACCTTGCGCGCAGTACTAAGTGACACCTGTGTGTTGCTGCCCTAATCTTAAATTAGGAATCACTTTTAGAGTGCTAAAGTCAGGTAGGTAGGTATATCTATTTCTAATTTGGGAAAGTGATAAATGGGGATAATTTTTAAAACTTTGAGGCTCATTTATTTATTTGACCTAATCTAATCTATCATTATTCATGATGTCTAAATGACTTTCCTCTTTGAAAATTGTTTTCATTTCTCTTTCTATTCATATATTTTAATTTTAGTGCTTGTAATTTCCAAAATATATGAACTTCGAAAGCTCAGCTTAGTTGAATATTTTCTATTAGTTTAAATGTGAGCTCTATTTGCCACAGGATATTTCATCAGCTTCAATTTCCTTCAGTTAGGTTTGCTTTCAAGTTTGATACTGCTACTCATTTTCTAGACGGAACCATATTTCAATTTGTACCTAGTTGTGTAATGTATATTACCTGTCTCGTTAAAGTAGCTTTGACAGAAATATATTACTATTTGAAAATATACATAGTTGAAAATAGTATACCTACTACGATTGAGTTGCGTAAATACCACGATCATTTTAGAGTTAAGAAAGCTGAGTTTGAAACGAGACAGAACTGTATAATTTTTTTTATGAAATAGTAAAAAAAAAATAACTAAAACTATCTTTCTGTACATACGCGGAGCATTAGGTAAATACATTTCCTCTCGTACCAGGTACCACAGTAATCAATGGGTAAATGATTGGGTCTAGTCGAAGTTTCGCTAATGCCTGCGCTAGAGTCTATCCGGCATTCAATGGGCTGGGTATTCGGTTATTCGGCAAGTTGGTAAGAAGTTCCGAATCCCTACATTAGTAGATTAACGTGCCTTAGAACTTGGGCTTTGATTAAAACCGCAACACGCCGTGACGGGAATATGCGATGGAGGTAATTCGGTGATCGAGTTTGTTTTATTATATCTACACATTTGAGTGTAAGGAGGCTGATGAACTCGAGTATAATTATACGGTTCATCACTCTACCAACTGAGCTACAGAAACGGTAGCGGGAGTGACATTCCGGAGTGCATTCCAAAGACGCAGGTTCGAGTCCTGTCAGAAATTAATTTATTAAACTTTGTTTCATATTAAATAATATATCCCTTCCTATTTTAGGTACAATCTAAGTATAATACTTTTCTATTGCTCATTCAGCATGAAAGTCATACTACCACATAGGTAATTTATTTTAGGTAAAAATATGGTAAACCCAGAAATTGAATGCACAGCAAGCCAATTTTGAAGCATGTTAAACAAGTTTTAGGTATCCGTTAATTTACAAAGTGTCAGAAAAGGATGGGTCTATTCTAAAAGGGCTTGATTGATTGCAGCTGCTAGCCAAACAACTTTAAATTAATATAAGATCCGTTTTTTCAACAAAGCCACTTAAAGTGAAAAGGGTATAAATACCGATGACATCCTAATAGGTAGGTACAGAGCTTTTTTTCATTTTCATTCCGCAAACAAAATCTTTCATAAGTGTAGTACCCAAAAAAAGTTTCATAAGTATATTGATATGATAAGGCATTTAGAACATGACTTTTGCATAAAACTAAACTAAAAATACAATAACAAAGATATAATAAAAGAAGTGTTTCTTGCAAAATATTTAATGCTCGTAGTTCCTATTCTTCTGGCTTAAAAAGTACACCAAGTTTTAATTAAAGCGATTATGGTGCTATCACCGCGACCAAGTTCTTAAAAAACGTAATAAAGTTTTCTTGAATGAGTTAAAATTTTTACTTTTAATTTAAAGGAGATAATACAAAAGGTAAATTGTAAATAAATAAACACCCTTCTATGTATTGAGCAGTCGGGTAACAAGGCTTTACTGCTTCTAAGGAAATCTTTTCCTTTGTTCTACCATGTTCTACTTAAACTTCTATCAAGTTGGTTTTTACGTGTATTTCTGTAATGAGTATATTAAACACATTCCACATGACTCTCGTTACTCGACTGCACTTATCACGCCATCCTTTATTTTACATCCCGTGTTTTGCGTAAAAAATGTAAATGTAGCTATTTTTTTTGTTACATATACATACATACATATAATCATTTCTTAATCCCTAATGGGGTAGGCAGAGTGTAAACGACCTAAACAAGGGTCGTTCCGCCACGTCTGACAAATTTTTGTTTCATATTCGACATCATAATATTTTTTTATAGGTACCTAATGGGCTGGATTCTAAATTTGCCGGCTAAAGCTAAAATTAAAATCTATTTGTCACTTTCAGACTAAATACATTGGTAAAGGTCTGGAGATCTATTCTCTCCAGTTTTTGATTTATAGTCGGTGGTTTTATGCGTAATCTGTTATTTTTATCCGACGTCCTATTATATTATTATTAGCCTATGCTGTCCCACTGCTGGGCAAAGGCCTCCCCATCCTTCATCCACCTCTCTCGATCTTATCCTATTATATGGCGGATAAAATTTACAGAAATACTGGGGAAACGTGCAAAAGCGCGTCAAAATCTAGTGAACAGAGTGTAAAACCATAGAGTATAAATCACCTGTCATATTTCAATTTTAATTTTTAGAATCGAGCCCAATTGGTAGGTATAATTAGGATATACACTTTACATATTTTAAATAAGGTTTATTGTATTATGGTTACCAATTATCATAATAGAAAAACAAGCCCTAGGCACGGTAGGGTTAATTAATTGACAACTACGTCATGTTCGTGTTGTGTTTGTGCAATCAATGTCCATTAACTAATGGAAAACAGGTGCACGCTACTTTTTGAACCATATGATATGAGAGGTTACAGGTTGGAGGGGGATAAAAAAATGCAATATGAAAAAGAAATAACATCTGGCTAAATTTTAGGGTATAAAACTTCGATGCTGGCCTGGGAGCCAGAGAAAAACATAGAATGTGCCAACTGCATTTCCTCCCGGGCATGCTGCAAAAACCAGCCAAGAGATCCAAGGGTTTCTGTATATTGTAATTTAGGCGATGGGCTGATAACCTGTCGCCACATCAATATACTTACAAATCTATCTTAAAATAACCCTCAAAACTTTGTCAGACGTGGCGGAACGACCTTTGTTTACGCTCTCGCCCATTAGGGATAAAGGCGTGTTTATATGTATGTATAAAACTACCCATGAACTGCAACAGCTTTCTCCTAAGGCACATAGATCTAAGTATGAAGAATTAATTTGTCCTCCCATAATGACCCAAAGAGCTGGCACCATTTTGTGTAGAGCTAAAATGTATATAACCTGTCATTAGAGCTATGTATTAAATAAAATCCTACACAAATACTACATCAACCTTAAGAAACAGACAATTTGTTGGGTGGGTGGGGTAATTTTTTATAGAAATTTGATTCAGAATTACCTATTTTGGAATCTTAATTCTTTACAAACACGGTAAGCGAGCGTTTATCAAGATACGCCAGTCATTTCCGCTATCTTATGACTTTATGACATTCTGCGTTATCCAAGAACGGCTAAGCCATTCCACATACCCATTTGTGTGAAGGAAGGGTAATATAACAAATGTTATGATGTTACACATTTTACGCCATTGTCATGGAATAACTTCCTTTGACCCCTCATAGGAAATAGCCTCAAAATGACGAAACACAATGACGTCACGACTTTATCAGAGGTCGGATGTCACCGATATTACGTGGAATGGAACATAAGTAATACGATAAACCGTGTGATTTGATTAAAATGTTACATACATACATATAATCACGCCCCCATCCCTAATGGGATAGGTAGAGCGTAACTAATCTAAACAAAGGTCGTCCCGCCACGTCTAACAAAGTTTTGAGGGTTATTTAGATAGATTTGTAGGAAATACAGCTGGCACATTCTATGTTGTTTTTTGCTCCCAGTCCAGCATGGAAGTAAGTATTAAAGTATTGGCGTTCAAATTTCAAACATACATACGATCACGGCTGTATCTCTAAGGGGGAAAGCAGAGTAACAACAATCTAAATAAAACTATACCACTACGCCTGACAATGAAAAGTAAGTATTAAGGGTTTCAGATTAAGATACATCTGTGTACTGCTGTAGTGACAGGTTGTCGGTGTATTGTAAATTAGGTGATGGATCTAATTTACAATACACTGAAACCTCCAATTCCTTAGCTAGTTTTATCAGAATGCCCGGGAGGAGAAGCAGCTTGCACACTCTTATGCTCGTATTTATAAAGCGATCTCAAGAATGAGAGCAATATTAAGTATGGATTTGACAGGCTATATTGTACCGAAATTACATTTCTAATACGAACTCCATTTGAATTGTGCCTCAAGTGCTGTTTATCAATACGGGTCTTAGTTTTTCCATCGCTCCCACGAGATATGACATGATGACCCAGTGATTTCATCAAAATATTGGCGCACAACTTTCCCATTAAATATTATCGCTCAAACGACTTAATTCTGAAGTTTTGAAGCGTGTAAAAGGCCGACAAAACAAAAACATCTCAACTTGTTTTCGTCAAGGATCTAGAACAAAGGGCCTTTTTCCACTTGCAGGCACGGCAACGGCACGGCACTGGAGCCTTTTTTTTAAATCACTCGAATGCAATTTGCATACGAAAGACTTACATTCGCATTACAAGTTGTATGAAAATCGGATCGAGAGGGTCGAGAAGTGACTACAGAAGATCAGGATGTATCAACTGATGAAAATGGGGAATCGAGAAGCAATTAAGGTGTGAGGAGAGTAGGGATCGAGAGGCGATCGGAGGAAAAAGGAAGAAGATAGGAACTGTGCTGTGAAGTCCTACCCCAGAGTGGGGAGAGTGCGACGAATTGTGCGACACTCAAGTCAGACAAAAAAAAAAATACCTACAATTTTTTTTTTTTCCTGACTTGAGTGTCGCACTCTCCCCACTCTGGGGTAGGACTTCACAGCACAGCTTCTATCTTCTTCCTTAGTTAGATAGAGAATTCAGGCAGTGCTTTAGCGGATGCTTTGTAAGTCCCCTGTATGTCCCGTTGTTTCGGTCTGACACGGTTCTGATGACCGAGAGGTCGGTAGGACCATGGGAGGAGGTGGGAGGTGTATGAAAATCACATGCGAAAGTTACTCTTTCGTATGCGTATTGGAGTTGAGCGAGTGTGTGAGTGAGGGTGATACAAAAATACAGCTTTTTATTGATTCCTACCGGTATCATTGACGACATGACATGTGTGCGTTTAGAGTGGAACTAGGCGGACGATACCATCCGTACATCCGTACCATCGATGGTAGCGTCCGTCACTGAAGTGGGAAATCAAAGCCACGGTATCATGTCGGTATCGTCAACGTGCCGTTGCTGTTTTACCATGGCACGTCCACAATGTGCTGTGGTAAAACGCCCAAAGTCATCGAAGATTTATGTCAATGGTAAACAACAGCTGCTTAAAAACAACTTGCATAATTATTTTAAGCTAGAAGAAATGGACTTCGTAGAAGAAAAGGAAAGCTTTCTTTTGTGGAAAATTTTTGACTTTACAATTTGTTGTAAATTAGTTCATCAATACATATACGAGTTCGATTCCCAGGGGAGAAAACACAAAGTTGTTATTTGAGAATTTATCACTCTGTGAATTTTTCCCCAGTTTGGTTAGGATATTGCAAGCTGAATCACCTGATTGTCCGAAAAGAAAAATATTTCGCGCTTCGGAGGGCACGTTAAGCCGTCGGTCCCGGTCGCTGTTTTTGATAGTGGTTGTTACTCAAAAACCATGTCAGAGGCCTGATAGTTGTGCTACTAGGCGGTTTAAAAACTCTGACACCAGGGTTCATCGGGTCCATAGACTCAATACCCACTCGACAGAAGAAGAAGTCACCAACTTTAGCACCTTAAAATGCAAAGCATGCGGGGTAATTTTGCCGCTCCCGTGTCGGTTTATACAGCCACAAAAAAAACTTGTCTCAGACACTGATTAAATCGTCTGTCAAAGGCGTGTGAGGCCAATGATGAATGTGGATGGGTGCACTAACGCCTATCTTCGTGTTTGTTAATTACTATAATGTTGCATGTTTGCCTAGATTAAGCCTATTCACTCTAGCCATGAAACGATTCAGGTTCTTATAATTCAGGATAAGACCGGCAGACAAACGGTGAAGGTCCTTTTCATTATACCTAAAATGAGGAATGGATGTGTTGTATGCAAATAATAGGTATGATTACTTGTTCTTCCATGCTGGACTGGGAGCGAAAGAAAAACATAGAATGTGCCAGCTGCATTTCCTCCCGGGAATGCTGTAAAAACCAGCTAAGGGATCCGAGGGTTTCAGTATATTGTAATTTAGTCGATGGGCTGACAACCTGTCACTACATGATACCTACAAATCTATCATAAATAACCCTCAAAACTTTGTCAGACGTGGCGGCATGACCTTTGTTTAGGTCGTTAACGCTCTACCTACCGCATTAAGGATAAAGGCTGTGACTAGCATAATTCTAAGCAATATATAATATTGAGGTACAGTTTCTTCAAATCGATTGCTACGTCGATTGTTATAGATATTTTTTTTTTCTTCTTAGCCTTATCCCGTATCTCACGGGGTCGGCTTCCTAATCTAGGGGATTGAACGAGGGTACTGGTTTTTACACAGAGCGACTGCCATCTGACCTCCGCAACCCAGAAGGGAAACCAGACCCAATCCTAGATTAGGTCAGAGTTTTCAAGCCGCCAATGTTTAGCACTGGCCTCTGATAGGGCTTAACGACTAATATCTACGTTATTAAACGATATTAACCGGGACCAACGGCTTAGCGTACCTGCCGAAGCACGGAAAAAGCACCGATTTAACGTACATATGAAATTCGAAAACCGATAAACACATTGGTACGTGGTGGGATTCGAACCACGACCTCCCTCCCGCTCAGGAGGCAGCGGCCCTATCCACTACACCATCGAGCTCTCTCTCTCTCGATTGTTATAGATACCATCTCATTTAATATATTCCATTCAATTTGGATATTTATTAGCCTGCGGGGATTGCATGTTGAAGTTATCTACATAACGTAACATAGGTACACATAGCCTTCTGAATTTACATAGCCCAATCGCATATCGAGCTTGATTTGGTAATCGGACTGCCTCCGTGGTCTAGAGCCTACGTCTGAGTCATGAGCTTCTAATTTGAAGGTTGTGGGTACGATTCCCACGGAGTAGCACAAAGTTGATATCTGTCTAATTAACACTTAGTGAGTCCTCGTTTTGGTTAAGGAATTTCAGACTGATTATCAGAAAAGAAATAAGATTCCACCGTCGGTGCTGGATGCTGCCTTTGATAGTGGCCGTTACGCAAACCATGTCGGCCTAATAGTTGTGCTACTAAGCGGATTGAAAACTCTGTCACCAGGGTATATTACATATTACTGAAAAAAAACTTGGTTAAGTTGAACAAGGAACTTGTTTACATACGAGCACATCAAGTAATATGATTGAGTCAATAAAGTTAATGTAAAGATGAATTATTCTGTTGATTGAAATTATTAGCAACTTGGTAGTGGTTATCAAGTAACTTGAAACATTTATTTTTTTAAATTCTTCTTCTGTCGAGTGAGTATCAAGTCTATCGACCCGATGAACCCTGGTGTCAGAGTTTTTAAACCGCCTAGTAGCACAACTATCAGGCCTCTGACATGGTTTGAGTAACGACCACTATCAAAGACAGCGACCGACCGACGAGACGGGACGGGACCGACGGCTTAACGTGCCCTCCGAAGCACGAAATCTTTTTATTTTCAGACAATCAGGTAATTCAGCCTGCAATGTCCTAACCAAACTGGGGAAAAATTCACAAAGAGATAAATTCTCAAATATCAACTTTGTGTTCCCCCCTGGGAATCGAACCCAAGACCTCCGGATCGGGAGTCCATGGCACTAGCCACTAGACCACGGAGGCAGTTGTATTTTTTAAATTATTGTCATAGACACATTATTTCATGTGCTTGTATTTAAACAAGTATTTATTAAAGTTTATTCGACTCTAAAGCCCACGTGACAAGAAGATCTTGCGGGTGTTGAAGTTATCTACATCATAACACATAACATACTGAATTTACATAGACCAATCACATATCAAGCATGATTTAGTAATCAGACTCTAATCTAGGTAACTAGACCAGCAAGCAAGCATAACATGAATGCATCTGATTGAAACTAGATATTTGTTAGGATTAGCATTGGCAATACCCATTATCGGAAATCGCATTGAATGATAGTACATATTTCAAATTAGTAATAGCATAAAGGCTGATTTACATTGTTCAGGAATTTAGTATTGTACATTGTGTGCATTAGAATAGTTCATACTTGAAAGGCAATTTGAAAGCAATTTTTTTATTATTATTCTTTTCAACTTCAGAATATTTTTGTAATTTTAGTTTTACTTTTATAATTTATTATTATTGTTAGGATAAACCTCTCTTCTCAGCAGAGGCCCAGCTGAAAATTAGCGCTGTGGCCCAGATCTACAGTTTTTTGCTAAGCTGATCGCCTTTTTAGCGCCTACAAGTTTGTATACGTACAAGTATATCTTAAATGACCTTCGAAACTTTGTCAGACGTGGCGGAACGACCTTTGTTTGAGTCGTTGACGCTCTGCCTACCCCATTAGGGATAAAGGCGTGATTATATGTATGTATGTATGTAAGTTTGTCTCCTTATAGCTACGAGTAAGTTCGTTGTTTAATGTATGTTTTTGAATTATATATTTTATGTGCTTGTGATTCGTATTGGTGATAAATAAATGATTTATATATCTATCTATCTATTTAAAGCCACTGAAAGAACGGTTAACACGGTTCAACTTATGAACTGTCCTAATGCACCGTTTTAAACCCTTGAACACTTTAAACCAGTCACAACAAACAAAAAACTCTTGTCGTATTTCATATTTGAATTTGTTGGTAAAGAAATACATTTGTAACTTTTTTATTTTTAAAGGAAAATCAAATATGGAATAGCACTGCTATGTGGGACGATCGCGCAACTTCAATACTTGATATAAACCCGTTACACAATGTACGTAACGTTATGTCTGATGTGGATAGTCCAAACGCCGGAAGAGTCGTCAATATGATCGTTTACAATGTCTACTTGAAATAGATAATATTAAACTACTTTAAAAGTTAGAGCAAAATAAAATCTTTTCTTTTTGTTAGGGCTTTGATTCGAAGAAAAATCGTAATGTTGCTATATAATTCAGAGAGTTGTTTCCACTTTATAATATCAAGTGATAGTAACTATCGAAAATAATAAGACAGTTTTTAGTTAGCCGTCGATGCTCTGCTTATTATTATTAATGTAAGGTATAGAGACGTAAATACCCAATAATACAGAAACATTTACAATACAATACAGACTAACAAAATAAAAACAACAAAAAAACGTGAATATTATAATGCATTCATATTCATACACGCTGCCCCACAATACACTGCGTAATTGTGCAATATGTAGGTACCTAAAGCTATTGAAAAACCAACATAAGATGAGCTGAGTGTTTAAGTTTTTCAATCTAAAGGAGGATCAAGTTAGAGTGGTTTATAGGAGGGTGAATTTTAATTTTTTTAAATGCTGATGTATTCTAAAGTATTGATCAAAATTATATAATGTGATAGACAATAAAATAAGAGCCAAAGTTGACTAACGTGTTTATTTGGAAAAGGATTTATACTGAATTCGAGACATTATTTAATTCGTTCTAGATTCTAAACGGTCACTTCAAACGAAAAATTATTAAGGAACCCCAACATGATTTTTAAATAATTATTCAATTATACTCCACACGGCATAGTTCGCCGATTTAATTTTTCTATTTTTTTACAAAATGGCGTCTGATGGTCGCCATATTTAGTTTTGATCAAAATCATATATTCAGTGACACTCACATGGTTAAGACGAATCGATTGAAGTATATTACTACCATGCTGGTCTGGGAGCGAGAGAAAAACATAGAATGTGCCAGCTGCATTTCCTCCCGGGCATGCTGTAAAATCCAGCTAAGGGATCCGAGGGTTTCTGTATATTGTAATTTAGGCGATGGGCTGACAACCTGTCACTACAGCAATATAACTGCCTCCGTGGTCTAGTGGCTAGTGCTATGGACTCCCGATCCGGAGGCAAACTTTTTTGTTCCTAAATATAATTTAGAGGTAAATTTATATTTTAAAAAGACTTAATTTGTAGTGTACACTATCTACTCGAAATAGACCAATCCTTTTTTAGAACAGAAAAGAGAAAAATTGACTTTAATTTTTTTATGTAAAGAAAATTCAATAATCGCATACCTCCGCTATGCACGACGATCGCTCAACTTCAACACTCGATATAAAACCGATATATCTGATGTGGATAGTCCTCGACGCGGGGGAAGTAACGCCGGAAGAGTCAATTTGTTAGTGTACTCTAATCTAATCTACTCGAAATAGATCGCATTGTGAGGCTAAAGCAATATTCAGAAAGAATGTTCTCAAACGAGTCTCCTTACTTAGGTTACTGGTTGTACTTTTGTACATAAACGGACAAATAAAGCGAAAATCTACTATGTAGTCGTACAAAAATAAAAAATCACTTGTGTGTACTCAGAACATTTTTTTATATGTAAAAAGTCTTCAAAAACACAACACACCTCCGCTAAGCGCGACGATCGCTCAACTTCAACACTCGATATAAACCCGATATATCTGATGTGGATAGTCCTCGACGCGGGGGGAAGTAACGCCGGGAAAGTCAATTTGTTAGTACAATATCTATTCGAAATAGATCGCCTTAAAAGGCTAGAGCTATATTCAGAATATAAGAATGTTTTCACAAGAGTATCCTTTTTAGGGTATCTGGTAATATTTATGTATAGTCTGATAGAAAATAGAAATAAATAATAATGTAATCTTACTACTTACGTTAGGGAAAAGAAAGTTTCTTTCAACTCGATTGGTGGACAGGAAGTGAATCTATGTCTCGGGACCATTTCGGGACAGATTAATAAGTTTTCCAAGATTTACTAATAGCCATAGCAAACCTTAAAATTATCATTATGTCTATCCAGTAGGTACTTGTCCAAAGACAAATTATCAGAAGTCCAGAATTTAATTAAGAGGTCAAAAAGGAGAAGATTTGTGCGACTAAATAAGCTAAAACAATTTCGCATTCCCTAATATAAGGTCATAATTCAAAAGATCAAGAGATTGGGGGACATCTGGCTTAGTCACGTAATCCCCTCCTGGGTCCTTGTTGTCGTTGTGAGTTGAATGAAGGTCATTTCAGGAACTGCAATATTCTATATCAAATGTTATTCGAAACCAAATATTGGTTTCGAAACTTGATATAAAATAAATTGATACATTTTTAAGACCACCAATCACATTACGCGTTATAAATGGTAATCAAACGGTAAGTTAAATAAAATATGCGATTTTGATTATAAAATACCTATGTTCTGTGTAATTTGTTCCATTTTATTATAACAATTCCTGACGACATGATATGGTCACGGTGGTCTAGCTACATATTGGACTATTCGTCTATTCCAACTATCAGTGAGATCTTTGATAGAAGCAGGGCTACGTAATTTAGAACTCCTTTCCGCTAAGAAGAATATAAGTAACTCTTTTACATATGCAGCAATTTGTATACCAAAATCAAATAATGCAAATGGGAATAGATTGGGCAAAAGAAAACGAATTAAAGTCAGTATGTGAGTAATCAGTGTTTTGCGGTAGCGGTGCTCTGATTGGTTGCCTCTAAGCCCGGCTCTCTGGTTTAATTTATTCCCTTCGAGCACAAATTCCCAGTTGCGTCTTTTTTTTATATAAAAACATTTTATCTTACCTTAACATGAGAATACTGGTTGACAAATTTTTGCTGCAACGATATGATGGTATTTTTTTTTTCAAAGCATGCAAATTCAAAAAAGTATTTTATTACGTTCAGTTCCATTTTTTTTACGTTTTATGATTGCATACTAAAACATGTATTTACGTTCTTTCTACACAAAGAAAGTATTTTTTTTCCACAAGGTAAAATGAAAATAAATACTTTCACATGTATACCAGCTTTGAAAGCTTCAGTCTAGGTTTTTCAGTGTCTAAAATATTTTTCAGTGTTATAGTATATCTACACCTACCAGCTACCTCTATTACTTTTACTTTATAAGTATTGTCTGAACCGAAAATGTACAAAATGTATATTTGCTCATGTTTTTTTTTGTGATTAGGAGTAAAGGTCAAAGGTATCGGCGTGTTATTTTAACGAACAGATAGTTGAAGTTGGGAAACCAATGGAAGGAATTGTTTTTTTTTTAAACAACTACATTAAATCAGCTCGGGTTAAAAAAAGGTTTTTACCGTCTCTGCAAAAGTTAGTACAAAACAAACAGCAAACGTAAAATACGTTAAAGACTTAGGTACCTATACGTAGCTTTTCGCCGGAAGTACCTAAGTTGAAGCAAATGAAAAGTGCGGAAGCTCTCAAGCCCATTTACGGGCAGCGTAAATCCTGGTTTAAAACATTCCTCATTGGAGGGTATCCTCGTTTGTGCAACCATTTTACTTTGGGTTTTCACGACTTTTCTACTCCCTAGTTCAGTTTTAATATATTCCACAGACCGATTTTTTACTAAAACACGTCTTCTAAAAATGACTTACAGCACGATTTTTGCCTTTTCCTGCCTCAGGAAATGTAAAGTACGGAAGCTCTCAAGCCCATTTACGGGCGGGGCAAATCCTGATCTAGAACATTCCTCACTGGAGGGTATCCTCCTTCGTGCAACCTCTTTTACTTTGGTTTACCTCGAGTTTTTCATTCCCTAGTTTCAGAAACGTATTCAACAAACGGAAAGTTTTTGTTAAGAAACTTCTGAAAATAGCTTCATGTAAAGTTTGCAATTTTTATTCATAGTGGTCCTTGATTTTAGCGGTTTTCAAGCCATTTCTTTTTTTTATAACTTTAGCAGTGTTAACATTATGTGATGTCTTGTATTTGAGGCCGGTACGTCTATAACTCCACGCTTTGAGTAAGTGGAGTAACCCTAATAATCACAGTCATAAGTTAGTAGTAAGCTAGTAGGATGGCATTTACTGCATTGGATCCTATGTAGTCATGGGTATTTTTTGTAACAACGTACTTAGTTGGTATGCATTAACTGCCTCCGTGGTCTAGTGGTTAGAGCCATGGGCTTACGATCCGGAGGTTTCAATTCCCAGGGGGAAACACACAGTTGATATTTGTCAATTTATCACTTTGTGAGGTTTTCCCAGTTTGGTTAGGACATTGCAGGCTGAATCACCTGATTGTCCGAAAAGAAAAAAGATTCCGTGCTTCGGAGGGCACGTTAAACGGTCGGTCCCGGCCGCTGTCTTTGATAGTGGTCGATACTCTAACCATGTCAGAGGCCTATTAGCTGTGCTACTAGGTGGTTTGAAAACTCTGACACCAGGGCTCATCGGGTCATTTGACCATCTTTATATGGTCAATGCTAGAAAAATATACCTAATAGCGGTTACAAGTGACCTTTAACTGTATGATTCATTTCATCTACTTACATCAATATTGTACGGTCTGACTCTGACCGTGGTATAGAAAATTGCCAGCTTCAAAAGAGAAACGAGATGCGATAATACAAACATAGGGTAAAAATCGACATAACCCATGTCATATATGTAGAAGATTGGCGGGTGTGAAAAGGAGCTCGCAAATGATAACCCTCATCAACTTGCACCCTCTTCCTTTCCTCTGAATCTGACAAACATGAGTAAAAACTAAACGGACGTGAAGAAAATCATATTTTCTTTTTGTTTCAGATCATGCATAGCCGGCTTCAAAGAAAACTTAGAATATAATCAAAATAATATTTAAAAATATAGTAGGTTACTGAATCTAGCCAAATAGTAAACTAAATGCAATTTAGAACACCAATTCATTATAATAGTGCCTATAAGTAACGCCAAATTAAAGTGATAGATCAAAGTGCATAGCATTAGTGTTGATAGAAGAAATAGCAGAGAAATGTTGTGAAACATTAAAAATCGATAGAATTTAAAAGAAGTGAATAAGGTGAAAAAGTGCAGAGGAAATAGTGACTACTTGCATCGTGTGGATTATCAGCTGATCGAAGATGTTGCCAGTGCCTCAAGACCGTCTCTCGGGCCGTCGGAGCAGCTCCATCGTCAGCCGGACCCTGCTCGGGCGCAGGGCTTCGGTCTACGCCACTGGGGCTCACCAGGATCCTGCTAAGGTACATTTATTATACTATCACTAAAAAGATATATATTCAAATGAGAATAAATAAAACGTTGTCATTCGATTTGTCAAATTGAAATGACTTAAAAATTTCTTTGATACAGTAAATTAGTCGTAGGAAGAGAATATCATTGGTTATTGTAGCACCTGTGTGCAGCACAAAGTCAAAATTGTAAACGGATATTTCATTCCATATGTGTTTTTTCATGCTGGACTGGGAGCCAGAGAACAAGAAAAACATAGGATGTGATAGCTGAATTAACTCCCGGGCATGCTGTAAAAACCAGCTAAGGGATCCGAGGGTTTTAGTATATTGCAATTTAGGCGATGGGCTGACAACCTGTCACTACAGCAATATACCTATAAATATAGATTTAAGGTATATTACAATCACAAATTTATATTAATATACCTATAAATATAGATTTATAGGTATATTCATATATATTAAGATAGCTTAAATAACCCTCAAAACTTTGTCAGACGTGGCGGAACAACCATTGTTTAGGTCGTTTACGCTCTGCCTACCCCATTAGAGATATGACTGATTATTATCTATGTATGTACTTGAAAGTTCATACTCACCAGGTGTAAGGGACAGCGTCCCGCACACTGATAGGGGTTGGTCAGTCAATGACAGTAAACAACTATCAGCAATATTTTTTTTCGGGAAGTTACAAAATGACTCCTCCTCGATCAGACAATTTGTATGGAAAACCCAAATTTTATTTTTCACTTCCTGAAAAATGCCTGGTGATAGTTGGTCAGTGTCGTTGACTGAGCAACTTTTATTTTGCGGGACGCTGTCCCTTACACCTGGTATAGTAATTGATTTTCTAAACTTGAATTAAATTGCTGCATGTACCGTATTCTCAGTATGAATTATGATAGTTCATGTTTATATGATTTTATATCAAACAATACAATTCTCTCTCGTATTGTGTGTCGAAACTCAATCTGGAACTTTTCTCATAAAGCTCGCATTGTACTTCCTTATCTGTTATCGAGTTATAGTTATCTGTCCATCGAGCTATAAGTACATTTTATCTGTCGATGTATAAGGTCATCGGAAGAATATTTTCCAACGCGGTATATTTAACTAGTTGACGAAACATCATAATTATGAGTTGATTGGATTTGACATACAAATTATTTGACAAATAGGCTTAAATCATATTTCTTTGACACAAAAGTAAAAAAAGTTGTTGATAGAAAACAATTACCAAAATATAGGTATATATCAAACTATAATTAGTATAACTTATTCGTCATTATAATCTAAATATGTCTATATTTAATCAGCTCTCATGAGTGACAGCGAGTTTGAGTTCGTATCAGAAATGTCATTATAATACTAACTGGCCTGTCAAATCCATACTTAATATTAGTCTAAATTTTGACATCTCTTCATAAAGACGAGCGTTATAGTCAAAACATTAATTGAGTTATCAAATACTAGCGACTCGCCCCGGCTTCGCACGGAAATTATCAGTGTTTCTCTACTATATTATGCATGTATTATAATATAAATACAAACCTTCCTCTTGAATCACTATCTATTAAATGAAACCGCATTAAAATCCGTTGCGTAGTTTTAAAGATTTATGCATACATAGGGACATAGGGACAGAGAAAGCGACAGTATAAAACAAAGTCGCTTTCTCTGTCCCTATGTCCCTATGTATGATATCATTTCAAGTGCAAGCGGTTTGTTCGTCTCCCGCATAATTTCGGCCACTATTTGTCTCCATCTGTGGGTAAATAATGTATTCTATCGAGGACTAAGTCGATACCTACAAATCTATCTTAAGTAACCCTCGAAACTTTGTCAGACGTGGTGGAACGACCTTTGTTTAGTTGTCGATAGCTAATACAGGAGTATTTCTATAAATTACCTTCTTACCGAGTCATCGGTTTTAAATAATTATTATTTTTTTCTTTTTAATAATTTTACCTATACTACACTTACTAATCAATTCAAGTATATGAACCAAACAGCCAAATTACCCCTGACCTGAGATATAGATCTTTTGTGCTTTGAACAAACACTTTGATGATACTGTCATAAATCTAATATCTTAAATCATACCAACTGGCTTGAAAGTTCGCTTCCATTTAGATTCAACATTCACAGCGTGATGCGAAACTTTAACGGAAAATCGGAATTGGATTATACAGAGGAAACTGGTTGGAGCGAATCCGGATGCAACAGCTGAGCGAAATTTGCATTATAGACCGTTAGCAAAGCGCGGGAAATGATCCTTTCCTCATCGGAACGTATACATTGCTGCTGGACTTTGAAATCTGGGAGAAATACTCTATACAAAACTAGCGATGGAAGCCGTGTAAAGCGAAGAGGCAAATTGCCTTAGCCATCCTTTGAATACGAGTCAATTAGGAAAACCGGTGATCAGTAATGCAAACCTCCATTTGGCAAGTTGTAAAAAGGATGTAAGGGTCGGGTAAATGTAAATTAGTGGAATTTGGAAATGGGAAAATAACCATTTTTATTCTGAAACTATAATAGAGCCATAATCCTTTTAGCGTTACATTAGCGACAAACTTTATTTGCTCTGCCATCTTTGACAATTTTAGGTACGTACCTTACCTACTTACATGCATTCAGTATTTTATAGTATCGGGTCTAAGCACGGATTGATTTGGATATGTCTTCAATCGCGTTTTCAGGTACAAAGCGCAAAAGTCTTAAACAAGTTATACTTCACTTTATAAGATTTTCCCCAGTTTGGCTAGGACTAAAAAAAACAAAAATATTTATTGCAGTATTATAATTAGTAGTACATTCACATACATATAGTCATGCCTTTATCCCTAATGGGGTAGGCAGAGCGTACATTCTTAATAATTAATAATAATAATTTAATAATTGAATAGAAATTTGCACAATGCAAGCTAAATCACCTGATTGTCTGGACGAAAAAGATTCCGTGCTTCGGATGGCACGCTAAGCCGTCGGTCCCGGTCGCTGTCTTTTATAGTGATCGTAACTCAAAAGCATGTCAGAGGTCTAATAGCGGTGCTACTAGGCGGTTTGAAAACTCTGACACCAGGAATCTACGGGTCGTTGTTCGACTCGAGAATCCACTCGCTAAGAAGAAGAAGACGTGCATTTTCGTTTTCACCTGATTGAGCAAGGTTAAAGATAAGTTTTATTTGCTCACGTGAAAAATGTAGCGGGAAATAGGTACCTTATGGGCTCGATTCCAAATACCACCGGCTAATAATAAAATTGAAAAAGTACAGGCGATTTATACTCTATGGTTTTACACTTTGGTCCGCCGGATTTTGACGCGCTTTTGCACGTTTCTTCAGTACTTCTGTAAATTTTATCCGCCATATCATATGACGGCGGATAAAAATGACAGATATCGCATAAGACCACCGACCATAAAACAAAAACCGGAGAGGATAGATCTCCAGTCCTTTTTCAATGTTTTTAGTCTAAAAGCACAGAATATATAATAGTACTACATACTAAAAGTGACAAATGGATTTAAATTTTAGTTTTAGCCGGAAAATCTAGAATGCGATTGTGTGCGATTTAAAATTGAATTGTTAGAAAACGATATCTATAATTAATGGTAGGTACAACCCAACGCACCCTGGAAACCAGGTAAACTTGTGGAGTAAACAAAACACAGACATGAAAATGCACGTCATTTTACAGCATACGTCATGAATGACGCACTCTGAAAGCAAGCTAAAGAAAGGAATAGTAAGTACTCAGGTACTTACCATTCCTTTCTTTAGCTTGCTTTCAGTAGTAAGTAAGTTCTATCCTAACAATGCGCGTTTTTTGATTAGACGGCAACGGCGACGGCACGGCACTGTCGACGGTACTGTGGAAGAGATAATCTATGAAAATAAATGGAAGTATATAGACTGCTTTTCCACTTGCCGGCACGGCAACGGCACGGCAACGGCACGGCAACGGCACGACATTGATTCCCACCGGTACCGTCGCCGGCCTGCCAAAATGCATGTGTTTTGTATTCGTACGAAGCATGCGCGTATGTATGTGCGCTCAGATTGGAACAAGGTGGACGTTATCGGGACGTTGCCGTGTCGTTGCCGTGCCGTCTAGTGGAAAAACAGAGCCACAGCATTCTTTCGCTGCACTGTCGCCGTGCCGTCTAGTGGAAAAACGCCTAGCACACATATTTTAGATTTAAACTAGGAGCACCGACAATTCTTAATATACCTACTTATAAGGATTTCCTAGGTTTAGCCGCGTATCTTACTTCTCCTTTAACTAACAAGTAAAAGCTGTAATTATATTTTTTATTTATAATTTCCTCTTCCGCAAATGTTTTGTGGCACTGTAGTGCTACTTTTAGTTTTCATAAAAATATACCGTAAAAATGATCTGGCAATGGAATTTGATACTTCAATTCTATGAAAAAATGCCACTAAACGGGAACTGAGTTTTGGGCGAGCCTTGACATACTGAAATACTATAATATTAACCCACCAACTACGATATTCAAAATTGCGACTAGCAACATGTTTATGGCCGTAGGATGGTCTGTAAAGGGTGTTTTCCACTCGCCAGTGAGGCTGACGAGATTACTTCCCGCCCATTTGTTCATTACTGAACGATGAAGGTTGCCGTTAAAACGCAGCCTTCTCGAAAACACCGCCATTAAATCTATCTAAGGAGCTGTTCATTGCGATGCCTTGATATTGGGTGTGGACGACCTAGATTTTCTTGTTATCCGAAAAATTCGTCCACATTTCACAAAATTAGTTATTTTTTCTCAGTTATTTTATAAATAAACTGTTAGCACAGACGATTATTTTGATGCCATTTAAATACCAAAATTATAACTTTGAAGTGTGATTTTATATTTCACTTCGCCTGTTGGTTAACTTAAAATAAATTAATATAATATGAAAGAAAGAAAAAAATTAATTCGTTTCTGGCAGGACTCGAACCTACGTCTCTGGAATGCCGGTCCATTACTCTACCAACTGAGCTACAGAAACGGTCGAGGGAATGACGAATTTAACATAGTCTATCTTATGTATACGTCATAGCGACGTTAAAATAAATTAGAAAAATAAGAAGAATAGAAAAAGAAAAGTTAGAAAAAACATGCCTAGGTTTACCTTCGTGACCTAATGCTATGTGATGGTTATGCTATTCTAACCTGGCACTATATGGATACAAAAAACATCAGTTATCTAAACGTAAAATGATTACTCGATGACCTAACAAGAACACAGATTATTTGCTATCTCAAACGCAAATAACAGATATCCTGGCGTTTGGAGGCAGATGAATAATACCTTGGCTTTAATTACATTGTCTCCAATTAGGTAAGCCGTCAGAAGGAAATTCGAGCCTTATCGCCGCCATGATGGATTTGCGTATCCTCAATCTCTGAATAAATACTTCCATACTGGTTTGGGGAAATATTATTTAAAAGTTTGACAAGTTTGAAGTCAAATTTTCACTAAAGCGATTCAAATGTTTGTCAGACGTGACGACAACGAATAGGCATTTACACTCTGCCTACCCCATGACGTGACTCTGGTGTTACTTGACATATCCATGTATTAAGCGGCCGAGGGGTGTGGTATATTGGAACCGATAAGGTAATGACTTGTTGTTATTTTGAATCGGATATCCTACGGCCATATTGATAAAACTCCGAAATCAGTTTATTATAGTTCGACGGACCTAGTCAAACCTATAGAGCTCTGATATTTCAGTGAAGCATAAGAAATTGGCACATATTGTGGTCACCAACCCTATTTTGTGCAAAAGGAAGGCCAAAAGTAAGAGTAAGACAACGAAGGGGGGGCCCCAAAATCCGAGTTTCTTATGCTTCTTCTTCATTGTGATATATTTTTATTATATTTTGTGTTAGACATAATTTTCTTTGTAATAGACTCTCTAAAAGTATTTTTAGGAATATATTTGGAAATCAATTATTTGACTTTGACTTTTGACCTACACCCAAAAGTAAATCCGTAGTATACCCCACTGTACTACTAAAGTGGTTAAAATAATAGCATTGAACAAACCACGTAGTTTTCAGTTACACATAATTTTGCTGCAATTTCGAGTTCCTGAAATTTTTTATTCGCTTTTCACATTTCAGCTCTGAATTGTGGGATCGCGTTGAATGAATACTACCTTACCTTTACATATCGCTGCGATTCAAAGTTCGGTATTGCTTCTGTCACGTTAAAAGTCTAGGCAACTAGCCTGGAGTAATATGTACTAGTAAAGTACTAGTACTAACACTTTCCCGTCTAACAATTAAATTAAAAAGAACCAATTAAAAATGTCCCTTTGAGCATTTGATGATTAGATTACTAAACTATACAAGAAGGGTACAAAACGAGCCTGTTCTTCTTCTTCTTTTCGATTCGAGGCAAACTCAATTTAAATTCTCGAGGACCAGAACTCCGCCAATCTGACGGCGTTGGCTGTGGCGTTATAGAGGTCCTCCACAGTGCAACTGTCGGGACTTGCAGGGCAGATCAACAGATGTGTCATAGTCTGTGGCGACGACTGTCCGCACTCGCATTCGTCACCCACACCACCGCCGGAGAAACCCCACCTGCACAGATTATCCTTGCTGCGGCCGACCTGAGTCTGGGGCCGGTTTAAGGATTTCCAGGTCGCCCATGGCAAATCATGCCCAGGGGGGAGAGTCTTTGACGGCGGGATAAATTACGGCAAAGTGTACTTTTCACGCCAAAGGTCACAACGAGCATCTGACACACTATCTTGTAGGGGAGAAACAGATTTTAAAAAATTGTGGCGGCTTTTCAGCCTTTGAGGCACTGTAGGGTGCTGGTACATCAAGTTTGGCTCTTAATCGAGCCTGTTAATCCAATAACAGTATATTCCATTGTACAAATAAGTAAGTACAGTTCAACAAGAAAAGTTACAGCTCTGACAAGATATAAGCAAGTTACATTTTGTTGGAACTGAAAATTCCAGAAGCCTTAACCTTAACCAGGTACGTTAGTCACGATGACAATTACACCGCTAAGCAGCTATTAAGCAGCCTCCGGCTTTACAGGAGATACACCATCAATCAGTTCAGTGATAAAGGACCGGATATAATAACAGTGGTAATCGTCAGTTGGTATTAGATTGCGTTTTGATGGGTTGTACCACAGCGTAAGTGAGCAATAGTACGTATAATAACCGTTTTGTTTCATTTCTGTTTGATTCGTGCAGTAATGCAACTAAAATTGAAACTGAGCAGCTTGCGTGTGTCTACTTAACGACGTGCATTAAAAATCTATTTTTTTTAAATTCAGATTCTACATACTTTCAATTACATACATATAATTACGCCTTTAATTCTAATTAGGTACCAGTGGCGAAGGGTACAAGCCGATTCCAGTCGGCTGCCCTTTCAAGAATTCCACCTCCACCAAGTCCGGAATTACGTCGAAACTATAAAGTACTTAAATGTTTTTTTTTTCTTTGGCTTACCTTGCACACCTCGCCACTGTTGGGTAGGCAGAGCGTAAACAACCTAAACAAAGGTCGTTCCGCCACGTCTGATAAATTTTTGAGGGTTATTTAAGATAGATTTAAAGGTATATTGCTGTAGTGACAGGTTGACAGCCCATCACCCAGCAAATTACAATATACTGAAACCCTCAGATCCCTTAGCTGGTTTTATCAATTTATTTAATTTGAATTACACAAATCGATATTAATGATCATAATTTTAATTAATTCATTTATTTCATAGTTTATTGTACACAAAAACATCATAAAAACAGGACATACAAAACAAAGACACAACAGGCACTGCTTATTTCTAAAAAGAAATTTCTTACACCAGACCTACAGAAGTGATTTTTTTTATGATACGCGGAGAAAACGTGCACAAAATTTTATACCTACTAATAAAATAATACTACTGTAAAATACTTATATAATGTAAATCTATTACATAAATATAAACGAGATATAAATAAATACCTGCATTTATATACATAATCAAAAATAAATAAATACTATTTATATTTATTATTTTATTTATTATTTTTTATTAATGAGCCTGTGGTGTCCCACTGCAGGGCAAAGGCCTCTCTCTCCTCCCTCCATTTCTCTCGATCTAGTGCCAGTTCTCTCCATTTCGTAAGATATGTGACTAGTTCGTCTCGCCACCTCTTTCGGGGTCGTCCACGTCTTCTCTTAGCATTGGTGGGCTGCCATTCGGTAGTTCTTCTAGCCCATAGTTTGTTTGGCATACGAGTGACGTGGCCGGCCCAATCCCACTTTAAGTAGGCGGCCTTCTGAGCTACATCCACAATTTTTGTTTGGGAACGCAGCACTGAGTTCCGAACTCGATCGATCAGTTTGACTCTAAGTATGCTGCGTTCCATATTCCGTTGACAAACCCCGAGTTTTTACTTTTGAATGTCAGTCAAATACCAGGTCTGAGATCCGTAGGTAAGGATGGGGAGAATGCACATATCCATTAGCTTGCATTTAAGAGTCAGAGGCAAGTAAGTCACCCTACATCAAGTCTTTCATTGCCCAATAGCTCTTTCAGGCGTTTTCAGTCCGTCTTTCGACTTCCTTGTCTTGTCTCGCCTGGAAAGAGACTATATGGCCTAAGTAAAGGTATTCTTGGACATATGCTATTTTCTCCCCATTTACTTCCACAATTTGCTCAGTGCTGTAAGTCATGACCTTGGATTTAGACATGTTCATTCTTAATCCAACCTCGAGGCTTGCCTGGCTTAGTTGTTCTAGCATTTCTTGTAGCTCAGAGGCCGTTGAGGATAAGAGAACAATATCGTCCGCAAAACGAAGGTTAGTAAGTTTGGAGTGTCCGACATCGAGACATAAACTTTTTGGAATACCTTTTTTCAGATTCAGATTCAGATTCTTTATTTGCAATAAACATGGTACATTTCCAGATCTTAGAATTAAAATAATAGACACACATATTTAGTCAATTGACATGCAAATATTTGTTACTAGAGTATTTTTTTACAAGAGATTTTGTACAACAAAATAAAACGTTATATATTATTAAATTCATCATATCATACATACATTATCAAATGCCAAAATAAGTTAAAATACATTATTAAATTCATTAGGCATTAAAATAAGTTAAAATTCAAAATTCAATAAATGTTTTAAAATGTACATAAAAGTGTTACAATACGAACAATACAAAACAAAAAAATAAATACAATAATTATAATTTTAACCACATAGACCAAAATAAATAAGTCAAATAATATTATTTTTTGTCATCATAAAATTAATTTAAGGAATAGAAACATTTGTCTGAGAGCCAATAAAGGAATTTCCTTTTGAATAGGCCAAAGGGTAAATCTTTTAGGTCATGTGGTAGGGCATTAAAAATCTTTACCACATTCCTAGCACAATTGTTGTCAAATAGTGTAGACTTTCCAGATGGCAGTAACAGGTCATTTGGGTATCTAGTATTAAATTTAAGCACGTCCTTCTTCCGAACAAATAATTTTATATGTTTCTTCACGAAACAAGATGCCTCAAGAATATAAAGAGACGGCAGCGGTAATATATTTAGTTCTTTAAAAAGTGGTCGACACGAGTCCCGAGGAGCAGCACCACACATAGCACGTATGCATCTTTTTTGTGTTATAAAGGCATCATTTAGAACGGCAGAATTTCCCCAGAGCACCAAACCATATCTTAAAACAGAGGAGACGTATCCATGGTAAGCTAGCAGGGCTGTCTTGGTATCATTCATTATTTTAATTCTATGAAGGGCATATACGAATCTATTTAGGCGGTTACATACATTCTGGACATGTGGTGCCCAAGTGCATGATTGGTCCAAGGTTATGCCGAGAAAAGTGACAATTGGAGATTCTATAATACGAAAATGGTTACATTGGATGTTAATGTTTAATTGACCCATTTTTGTATTTAGAAATAGAGTATACTTAGTCTTACTAACATTTACTTTCAGATTATTATACTTTAAATAGTCATAAATATCTTCTATAGTATTATTAATTTCATTACCAAAGTTAGCCTTGTTATCACGGGGTATGATGACAGAAATGTCATCAGCAAATAATATACATTTGTGTTTTGTTATCTCCGGTAGGTTATTGACATAGATTAAGAACAATAGAGGGCCTAAAACACTCCCTTGCAGTACACTAAACGTATTAATTTGAAACGAAGACCTGTATGTAACTAGGTTGGCATTTGTGTTCAATTTGGATATTTCGACACATTGTAATCGGTTCTTAATATAAGAACCAAGCCAATCACTAGCAACACCACGAATCCCATATCGTTCACATTTATTAAGAAGTATATCATGGTCAACGTAGTCAAAGGCTTTAGTCATATCGAAATATGTCACAGCAACATGTTTACCATTGTCTAAATTTTGTGTGATTTCTTTTATTAATGAAAAACCAGCTAATGTTGTGGATTTGTTTCTCTGAAAACCGTTTTGTTCATCTTTGATAATGTTGTGAAGAGATAGATACTCAGTAATTCTCTTATACATGGCTGTTTCGAAAATTTTGGATATGACTGATATAAGTGCTATAAGGTCGGTAATTATTTAAATTTTCCTTACTATCTTTTTTATGTATTGCTTTTACTACAGATGTTTTAAGAAGGCTTGGAAATTTCCCATTAGAAAAAGATAAATTAACTAGATAACACAAGGTTGGAGAAATATAATTTATACATAATTTTAGTATTTTAGTTGAAATATCATCAAAGCCTACAGAATTTGTTGTCTTTAAACTATTAGTTATATTCGTAATCTCTTCTACACTACATGGTTTTAAAAACATAGTACTGTTAATATTTACTGCTGGTATATATGTATTTCTTGTTATGCGGATCTGCGACTTAGCTCCTACATCAATAAACTTATTATTAAATTCCTCCGCCATTTGTTTTGCATCAGTAATTGATTTACCACTTATATGAATCCCGTGTATTTCATTTCATTTCGAAGTATTGTTCATATCGTCGTCTTTTATAATTTCCCAGGCTGTTTTGCATTTATTTTTGGATGTACTGATTCTTCTGCTATTAATAATATTTTGAGAATTTTTGAAACATGATTTCAGTATTTTAGAATAGTTTCGAAATATATTTTGAGAAATTTTATCATTATACTTGTAATATCTAAATCAAAGATGTCTACTCCTACGACAAGACAATTTGTTGCCACTTTTAGCCCACTTGAGTGCACCTTCTTGTTTACCTACTTTCTATCGAAATTTAGGAAAGCATAATTCGTTAAATAATTTCCATAGATCGTAAAATTCTTTGTAAGCCTCATCAATCTCATCGCAAGAAAATATTGAGTTCCATGTTAGTGCAGAAATGCACTGAACAAATTTGGAAATATTTTCCTGAGTAAAGTCACGTTTCTTAATTAGGTATTTCTGGATAGATTTTATTTTACATTCTACAGGAAAAATAATTGTTTGGCAAGTGTTATGATCTGACAGACCCATTTCATGTACGTCGGATTTTATCTGTTTGTCTGGAAAACTGCTCGCTATATGATCAATGCAGTTACATCTGCGCGTTGGTTTTTTTTTTTTAATATGGGGCGATAGATAATAATCCGAGAACAAATCCATCAGCTCTTTGGAATCCCATGAAGCTTTCAATGTATTGATATTTAAGTCCCCACATATAATAACATTCTTTGAATTTCTTTTCCTGTCAATTATTTTCAGTAGTTCTTCTAATTTTTCAAAAAATATTTTTAATTCCGCGTCAGGTTTTCTGTATAAACAAACTATTATGCATTTATAGTCCTTAATATCTACTGCACAACATTCAAAAGTTTTTTGTACACTTAGATCGATTAAAGCCTGAATACTCTCATAAGGAATCCCCAACTTAGTAAATATACACACTCCACCTCTGTTCTTTTTTTTCCTACAAAATACGGAAACTAATTTGAATCCTCTAAGTTGAGCGTTGGCTTCAGAGCTTGCTCTAATAAATGTTTCACTAAGACAGATGAAATCTGGTGTAATATCGTGTTGCGAACTTAAATCCTCTAGTGTTAGTTCTAGCCTTTCACGTTTGTTAAATAGGGCAGCTATATTTTGATGAAACACCGAGGATGTATTCAGGTATGAAGTTTCGCCTGAGATACCTGGTGCTGGGGTGTTCTGTATGGTCGATGCGGTTCTCTGTATAGTGCTATTCCTGTGAGACTCCAGACCATCTGAGTGTAAACTGTTGAACGCTCAATATGAATAGGAGAATAATTCGTACATTTATCTGGTAGATTCACACAGCATTTATTTTTATAATCATGGCACATTAAGCTATATGCTATGGATCGACAGGTATCCTCAAGGTTCATTCGCTTATTTAACATACTTATGGGAATCATATTAACATTATCATAACTAGAACAAACAAATTTTATCAAATTATTTAATTTATATTCGTTAAGGTATTTATTATAGGGTATATTTCCAATAAGTATATTAGTATTAGATGAGCGATTCAAAAATGAATTCAAACATTCCTGCAAGTTCACAGGATTATTGTCATTTCTGCCCGCAACAATAACAACACAGTCAGATTTATCAAAATGTTTGCACATTGCGTAACCATCCTCTAACACTTGTTCCATTTGAGCATTTGATTTAATTATGGAAAGTATTGAGTATTCTCCACCACAAAATCTATTAAGTTGCTTTCTTACGTGTTTACCCGTTTCATCAGCAAGAATTAGGATGTTTTTTTTTTGTCCTTTGAAGTACATTTTTTACAGGTGGTATTGCTGGGGCAAAAGCTATTGTTAAAGCCATTCAAAGAATCAATTCTATTTAAGATGATATTTTTCGCTGGTATGGACTTATCAATCGACGTTGACTTTGTGAATATGTTAGCTTTAGAGGTCTCTGATTGGTCTCTAATTTCATGTGAGGGGCGCTCAGGAGTATGCTTGTCGTATATATGCTGAAAGTCAAGCCTTTTCTCAATACAGCTGTGTCTCTTCTTTTTCTTCATTGACTGTGTTGATTGTATTGATCCTGGAGTTTTTTGAGTGTTTTGACATATAGAAGACAAAAAAATATCTTTAATTTACACGCTCCAATTTCTTCTTTGAGTTTATAATTCTCTGAAAGGATATTTTCTATCTCATTGTCCGCTTCTAGTAGTTTTTGTTGTAACTCTGTGTTTTTTTCTTTTAGTTCTTGAGTGCGATCGATATAATTTTCTCTTATTTCAGAACAACTTCTGTCACGGTTTACCTGCACTTCATCAATATCCGTATCTGTGTCTTCCAGTAAGGAATTAAAGGAATTTTCAGTTGAGATATTCACTATAATTTTGTTTCTCTGAGTAATATTATCTGAAATAGGTGACGTGGGTTCTTGTGGGGATTTTCATTGACGGCCTGTTCAGTGGGGTTTGATTTAGATGGTGCATTAGGTTCAGCCGGCGGCCACGCTGTTTTAGCCTGTGATGTATTAACAATAATTTCTTCTGACTTTGGACTGGAAGCCTGTACTTGTGCCACGGGAGTTAATTTCGTTTGTTTATGAGTTTCCTTATTTATTTTAAGTTAGTGAACAATTTCACGATTTTGGCGTGACTGACTGGTCCTTTGATTAGATGTAGTAATCTTGTTTTTATTGCAAATACAATGTTTACATTTCCAGTTCAGTTTTTGATCCCTGGTCTTACAGCCAAAATATCTTTTTTCGGCTCCCGAGCAAGGTAAATCATAACATTTATGGCAGGAACAGCATTCCAGAAATCGGTATTTAACAAAATTTTCCTTACATGCAGAAAACTTTTTATCCATCTTCATATAGTACATATATTTAATATATATATATATATACAACAAATAAAAAAGCAAAAGCGAACAACTTTGGGTGAGATACGAACTCAGACGCCGTGTGTCAAAGTCTCTTGCTCGCCCGCTGCGCTATTGGCGATAAAGATTGAGCGACGAATTTGATGATCTAATGTCGCTTGCTTGTCACCCGTTGTCGTAACCGGTGTATTTAAAATTCTCTCTCTACACCATTTGTTTATCTTATATTATAAATGCACTTTATTTACAAGTTCAAACTTATTTAGTCTAATCACATGAAATTGTCTATATTTTTCTGTTTAAATAGATACACACATTATAACACTGTTAATAAATTTTGTTTGTGGTAAGAAAAGTTTTGTTTATATATTGAAATTGGGCACTGACTAAAACTGTTTTAATGTTCCTTAGCACTTCTTTAATATTTGACCACTGTTATTGCAAACGATATCAATCGTTGATTAGGTAGTTATAAATTAAATTCACTAGGATTTATGTAATTTAGCTCATTATTAAGCACTATAAAAAATTATAAACACGGAGCAGATGTTTACTTGACGGCAGCGCCCCCTCTCTTCTCTTCGAGAACACATGTAAATAGTTTAGGGGAGAGAGGGTCACCCTGCTTTACGCCTCGTTCTAAAGGAAAGGATGATCCAGGAGTCTGAAGTCTCACAGAAGCAGTACTATTATCATAAAAATTTCGAATTAGGTTTATATATGTGGCAGGGATATTTTAATTTTTGAGGGTCGTAAATATATGTGTAATACTATCGAATGCCTTTGAATAGTCGACGAAGGCCAGGTAGAGTGGTCGATCAAATTCGTGGTGTTTCTCGATTATCTGGTTTAGGGCATGGAGGTGGTCGGTAGTCGATAAACCTGGACGGAAACCTGCTTTGAACAAGCAGCTGACAGGTGGCTGTGCTTTATCCAGCAGACCAGATAAACGTCTTTCTGTTATTTTAATGAAAGCCTTGCAAATATGAGATATTAGGCTGATTGGCCGGTAGTTGCCTATATCTGATCTGTCGCCCTTTTTATGCACCAGTATAATCTCGGCATGGCAAAAGTTTTCTGGGAACTTTTATGACCGTACAATAGAAGTGAATCAATTTGACAAATGTGGGAGAAGAATGGATTCACCAACCTTAAGGGCTTCTGTAGAGATGCCATCCTGTCCTGGACTCCTATTATATTTCATCTTCGTGAGCGCACAGTGAACTTCATATCCAGTTATGGGTGGAATCTTGTCAGCGCACAATCTAGTCAGGTTCTGGTTCTGAGTTATTCATAGGGATTGAATAAAGATATTTGTAAAAAGTTTTGCAAATGTCTTATATTTTCTCCCTATCTCTATGCTTAACTCCGCTTATGTCCTTCATGCTTGTTATCCAGGATTTTCCTTTTGTTATGCCTTTTCTTGCTATCTTCAGTGTTTTGTTTTTCTCCAGTACTACCTGAACTAAGTTTGTATTATAGAAGCGAATGTCTCTACGAATATTTCTTTTAACCCTTCTATCTAGTATCTTATATTCTGAACTTTGTACACTATTTCTTTGATCTTGTCTTTCTTTAATTAGTTGTAAAGTTTCCGACGTTAGTTTCTTTAGTATTTTTCTATATTGTTTTATTTTCCTGCTGGCTGATTTAATGCTTTTTATGATGTTAGTGTATTGTTGTTGTATGTCCCCAAGTTCTTTTAATACCTCGAAACTTTTTTAACTCTAAATTGAATGCACCTTTATTAGCAATTAATGTGTCTTTGTTCAAGTTTTTTATTCTGTTTCTGAAAAGTTGCTGTCTTAATATTTTAATTTTGAATACCAATGTAGTGCGAAGGGGTCGGTGGTCTGAGACAAACTTAATATTATTAATAACATTAACATTTTGGATTATAGTTTTATTCGAAGTGAATGAAAAGTCAATTTTGTTTTTAGTTTTTTTGTTAGGCGAAATCCATGTCTTTGAGGTTTTTTTGTAAAAAAGACTGTTTGCAACGCATAAGTTCTGACCAAAAGCAAACTGGAGCATACGAGTACCTCGCTCGTTGCGAACTCCAAGACCATGAGGTCCCAGTATATGTTCGTTATCGGAGCTCAGCCTGGGTCCGACCTTTGCATTGAAATCACCAATTACAATGGACCAGGATCCGCGATGTTCATCGCATGCCTTGTCCAAGATGTCGTAAAATTCTTCGATTTCGGCATCGGGATGCGATGTCGTGAGCGCATCGTGAGCTATTTATATATATCCAAAAATATATATATACATAATTATATACCCATTCATTGGGCAGTTTTTATATTTTTTCTTCTCTGTTCTGCCACGCGTGACCTCCTTTTAGTATAAAAGGGACAGTTTCAAAACCAATAATTTAGCTTCGAAAATAATAGGTAATTTTTTGTCACTCGTGTTTAGAGATTTTACTGCTCTTTACATTAGCTGTGGTTGTTTAGCTCGCGGCGGCGTGTCGGTTCCCAAGCCGGTACTAATAGCGTAATCCAGATGCCATTAGGACTGATTTCAAACCTTTTCAATGTTGCATTCATGACAGGATTTCGTGTAACTAAATTTCCTGTGCCATTAATATTTCCTACTGGGTATGTGTAGTAGAGATACCACAATGCTAATTACTTTTTAGGAGTAGTTATACGTTAGGTAGGTTTTTTTCTTAGCTAGTAGATTTTCGAGGCGAACGATCCGATGAACCCAGGTGCCAAGAGTTTGCAAACCACCTAGTTGCACAGCTATTAGGCCTCTGGCGTGGTTTGACCTACGATCACTATCAAAGACAGCGACCGGGACCGACGGCTTAACGTGCCCTCTGAAGCACGGAATCCTTTTTCTTTTCGAACAATCAGGTGATTCAGCCTGCAATGTCCTAACCAAACTGGGGAAAACCTCACAAAGTGATAAATTGACAAATATCAAGTTTAGTTTGTGTTCAGGGGGACCTGCGAACCCAAGACCTCTAAAGCGTACGCCCATTGCTCTGATCACTAGACTACGACGGCAGGTAGGTATCTTGTTGACACAGAAACAGTAAGTATACTTCGTTACATTGGATAGAAATACGACGTGCCTACAGAATAAAAGTATTCTAAAAGCCGTCGAGAAGCTGACGAAACTTGAGTAGAGAACACTTCTCCAAAATAACTCGAAAGATACATACATACAGAGTGATAAATTGTTTGAAAGACACACGATATGGTTGATGCACTGATGTGATCTGCCTCCGTGGTCTAGTGGCCAGAGCCATGGGCACGATCCCGAGGTCCTGGGTTCGATTCCCAGTGGAGGAACTCAATATTGAATTTATCACTTTGTGAGATTTTCCCCAGTTTGGTTAGGCCAATGCAGACTGAATCACCTGATTGTCTGGAAGACAAAAGATTCCGTGGCACGTTTCGGATGGCACGTTAAGCCGTTGGTCCCGGTCGCCGTCTTTGATTGTGGTCGTTACACAAAACCATGTCTGAGTCCTATTAGCTGTGCTATTAGGCGGTTTAAAAACTCTGGCACCAGAGTTCATCGGGTCGATCGATCGAAGAAGAATTGATTGAACGTATATTTACACATGCTTCGGTTTCTAAATTCAAATATTTCAGTTCCAGTGAATTATAAATAACGTAGGCGTTACGATTTTGACGATGTATCAATAGCGTATTCCGAAAAATGAAATCTATTAATATTTCGTGAATATCTCCCGCATCAAATGGTTTACATTGATCGGATATTTAATATTTATTTCATTCTATCTCGGCGACGTTGATTCCTTTCATTTTAGTAAATTAAATAAGCTTTCCCGTCTATCATAAAATGATAATTCAATGGAATCGTGAAAATAAAACGTTATTTGTGGATCCGGCTGGATTTATGAGAACGTAGACAGATGTGATGTCTGGGGTAATATGCAAATTCGCAATTCGAACAATATGTCCGTCACATGAAAGAATCTTGGATACATACATATAATCACGTCTTTCTCCCAAATGGGGTAGGCAGAGCGTAAACGACCTAAACAAAGGTCGTAACGCCACGTCTGACAAAGTTTTGATAATTATTTAAGATAGATTTGTAGGTATTTTTTTAGAGAGATTGTCAGCCCATCGCCTTAATTGCAATATACTTAAACCCTCGGATCCCTTATCTGGTTTTTACAGCATGCCCGGGAGGAAATGTAGCTGATGCATTCTGCGTTTTTCTCTCACTTCCAGTCCAGCATGGAAGAAATTTTAAAAGATTTTACTCTGTAGCTATTACAGGTATCTGTAATTTCATTGTTCGATTAGTCACGTAATTTTGATGTTGTGATGAACAGCTGTACATTAAGGCCCGTATTTATGAACAGCACTTGAGAATGACAGCGAGTTTGAGTTTGTGAAAGAAATGTAATTTATCTCAATCTTATTATTGCTCTCAATCTTGAGATCGCTTATTAATACGAGCCTTAGAGTAGGTGCCTTAGAGTATTAGATGTACAAACTACATATAATTAAGCATTTATCCCTAATGGGGCAGGCAGAGCGAAAACGACGTATAGATGTAATCTATAGAAATTTAATATTTACTCGACTGTCAAGGAAGGGTTATTATACCTGTTGTAAGGGACAGCGTAAACCCCTATCAAGGGGTTTCTCACTCTACGACACTGAACAACTATAAGCAGGATTTTTTTCTGTTCCATACAAATTGTCTGATCGAGGTGAACATTTTGTATGGAAAAACCATTTTTATCGCTTCCTGAAAGAATTTCCTGATGGAAGTTGTTCAGTGTCGTTGACTGAGCAACCTCTATCAGTTTGCGAGACGCTGCCCCTTACACCTGGTATAACGTAGTCGCCATGGTAGTACAAGGTGGCGCAAAAGAAGTCATCCGATGTTGTTTGGCTCTCATTTTTTTTCTAAATGAAAAACTTCGAATCTGTTTTTTGATTATATTTATTTGCACCTTTAGAATTTTACTGGTCAAGTCGAGAAGATGATATCGGCCAAATGGGCGCCGTTACAATTGATTGCCATACGGGCTCGTTTTATGGCATTTTTCATCACTTCGGCGAGAACTTCGGGCGACAGATTCTCGCACTCGTGTCGAATGTTGTCTTTGAGGGCTTCCAAGGTCTCAGGCTTGTTGACGTAAACACGAGACTTCAAAAAACCCCATAAAAAGAAGTCCGGGACCGTTAAATCGGGCGATCTGGCCGGCCAGTGCAAATCGCCAAAACGAGAGATTAGGCGACCCGGAAATGCCGCCTTCAGAATGTCGGTTGTGGCTCGTGCAGTGTGCGCCGTTGCCCCGTCCTGTTGGAACCACATGTCCTCCAGTCCCAATTCGTCCAATTGCGGCAGAAAAAAATCGGTCAACATGGCCCTATAGCGCGCACCGTCCACTGTTGTCGTTTGACCCGCGGCGTTCTCGAAAAAAAATGGCCCGATGACTCCTCCAGCGTGAACAGCGCACCACGCAGTCACTTTGAGCGGGTGTAACGGCTCCTCGTGCATCACTCGTGGATTCTCGGTGCCCCAGAAGCGATAATTTTGCCGATTCACGTAACCGCTGAGGTGGAAATGAGCCTCATCGCTCATGATGATTTTGGTCGAAAAATTGTCCAATTCTTCCTCGAGATTGAGGATGGCTTGGGCGTAGGTTACGCGCGTTTGGCGGTCGGCAGGCAGCAGCTGATGCACGGTCTGGACTTTGTAAGGAAACATCTTCAAGTCTCGCACCAAAATTCGCTGCAAGGACCGCCGGCTGAGGCCCAATTGCGTGGCACGTCGTCTGGTCGATGTTTCGGGGCTCACTTCAACGTCCTCGGCTACAGCGGCGATATTCTCGGCAGAACGGGCGCTCCGGGGCCGGCCACTCTTAGCAACGTCTCGTGTGGTCCCATACTCTTCAAGGTTGGTGGCTAAACGTCGCAGTGTTTGCGCAGTCGGTGTCGGACGGCCGGGGAATCGGCGACGGAATTCGCGCTGCGCCAACACCACAGACGAATTGTTACTCAAAAAAATAGACACGATTTTTCCGCGTTCTTGGGGAGTGTATCGCTCCATGGCTTGTTCACTTGTATTCTGCATCTGTCTAGTCCACAAATGTCAAAACAGATTTGACATTGGCGGCCATTTGCAAAAATGAGAGCATCTTCCAATAGGGTGATTTCTTTTGCGCCACCTTGTAGTAAGTAAACTATAATTAAATTCAAATTTAACCATCGTATCAGACCTTCCGGCCTGGCCGGTGGCACTTGGCGGCGGCTCCAAATTCACTCGTATTTAGACGATAGAACTCTCCAATTTGCCGCACTTTGTTAACAAATGCAAATTTTGTTCAGCTGCTCCCTTCAGGTGGGCTTACGTACTTCCTGTCTCACAAATTGGATTCTGATTTCTTGTAAAAGTTTGGAGTGAATCTTTGTGGGAATCAAATAAAAACGCGAGCGCAGACCAATTTCAATTTGAATGACTTTTGTGTATAAAATATGAACACGTTGTAAAGAAGCTAATTTGAGTTGGCACTTTACGCAAAATTTCCACGTAAATAGTTCAATAAATAGCGCAATAAGTTCAAACGAATCGAGTTTAAGGTTGTTCAACTCAATTCGAAACTACTACGAGCTGACTTAAAATTCAAATATGCGTAGTTGCAAACTCGGTTAGAACGATACAGAGTGAGGCACAGTGGGATATGGGTATCATATTTGCGGCTGAAGCTCGGTGGGACTGCTCGTGGCAACAAATCGAATTCGTGGCCTCAGAGAGAGAGCAATTTGCAGGGTAGGTTTTGAGTTGACGTGCTGCACTGTATCAAAAGAAAATGTACTCAAAGCAATGTAATAAAAAGCCTAATATCAGCTGATTTATTTGTAACCTGCATTTGACTTAGTAAAAGCAGATAGTTTTTTGTGCTGCGGGCATTTTATCCAAAGGTTACTAATCGAATAAATCTTACCAAATCTTACCAAAAGACATAAGTGACGATAAGACTCTCATCTATCTTTCAGCTAAAAACTTAAATTAAAGAAAGATAAAATAAGTCGTAAAAAGTAACTGAATAATAGTTTTAGTAAGAAGGATTTATTTTAGATTTAGTTAAGGACTCTTCGAATACCTTATCTCACAACATTGAAGATGCTTATTTCTAAAGCTGATTCACCAGATTGTTCTCAAAGACAACATTGCATCGCTGCTGGACCATGATATGTAGATTGTATAAGGTTATTTTGAATTAGGTACCTAGGTATGTGCAAATATTTCAAGGGTTGTGACGAAAATGAATAACATTTCTTAGTACCTAACTTATTTTCGTACACCTATGAAAAACAATTAGACTTTCTCTACAAAAGTGTCATCTAACGAATCATTTTGTATGGGAGGAACTTTTGTATTTTAAGCCTGTATCAGTTCACTTCGATTCTGGCCTGGGTGCGAGAGAAAAACAAAGAAAATGCCAGGTGCATTTCATCAAAAACCAGCTAAGGGATCCGAGGTTTCAGTATATTATTAATTCGGCGACAGGCTGGCAACCTGACACTACAGCAATATACCTACAAATCTATCTTAAATAACCTTCGAAACTTCGACAACCGTGGCGGAACGACCTTTTTTTAGGCCGTTTACGCTCTGCCTACCCCATTAAGGTTAAAGGCATGATTATATGTAGGTATGTATGTCAGTTTACTGCTAGACAAGGGCGGCCTCTACCATGGCACGCGTCTAAGCTCGGTCTTCAGCTGTTATCGCAACTAATCTTTGCTTTGCAGCCATCATGATGTATTTTGTTCACGTAGCCATTTATTGAGGTAGTGAGAGATTGGCGAGCTTTCCAATTATGACGGACGCGATACGAACACTGAATACAAGGCAGCTAAATCAGGTTGTGAAGCCCTCCAAGCATAGACTCCCAAGCAATAAACTGATTTATGGTACTATTCTTATGAGTATTTGAGAACTTATACATAGCTACTACTTTCATTTAGAGTTACAAAACTGTGTACAAAAAAAAACATAATTAAATGCAGAAATACGTTATCAAAATAAATGAACTAGGATTAAACTGGAAAGCATGATGTCCATTCCCGTTGATGTAATGTATCAATGTCTAATACGCTATTTTCCTGCTAGTCAAATCAGTAACTTTTTATGCAATGTCAAAAACGCTTTTTTGTATGAAAATAGAAAATAATGTTACTTGCCAGTAAATATTGACTACTCAAATCAATAACTTCTATATTTTTAACTGGATAAATCAAAATATGCATTTTTTTATGATGAATGAGATCCATAGTATTTTTACCCATCACTTTTAAGTATAAACGTATTGATTTTTTTTTTAACCACCCAGTCATCATGCCTATTGTCAAACGTGTCAATGGGAACTTTGGGCATTTTCTGTATTGTAACATACCTTTGTTAAAAAAATGCACTATCAAAAATGCAATGCATCAGAATAAAAATTCCAAAATGAAAACTAGAAAGCTAGTTCTAAAAAGCTAAATGCAAAATGCATTACAGGGTGAACAAAATCAGTTATTTAGCATAAAACTCGGTGAGAACGTAAAGTATGATTTACGATTATGCTTGTTTACTCACAGGTGCTTTGTAGTCCACGATATTTGTATAATGTGGTTTATGAAGCAGTAATATTAAATGATCTTAGCATCTGCAATGGTTTTCATCATAAATTTTGGCGTTGAACTCGTAAATTAGCTTGCACAAAGCATTGTTTATATGGAGTGCACATTAATAGCCATCACGTAGAGTACGACTACTCGTAACTCTATGGTTATAGGTATAATAGGTAGATACGAGTATGTATCTACCTCTTGACTGCGCATGAGTGTTTATGAGTTCACCTTTGTGTTTTTCCCAATGACCTAGTGGTCTGAGCCATGGCTCCCGATCCGAAGGGAGAAACACAAAGTTGATATTTGTCAATTTATCACATTATAAAATTTTCTCCAGTTTGGTTGTTGACCTGACTGACCTGATGGTCTGAAAAGAAAAAGATTCCGTGCTTCGGAGGGCACGTTAAGACTGACGGTTTCGGTCGCCGTCATTGATAGTGGTCGTTACATCAACCATGTCAGAGGCCTAAGCTGTGCTATTAGGCGGTTTAAAAACTCTGACACTAGGGTTTAATAGGACAATTGACTCAATATCCACACGACAGAAAAAAATAAGAAAAAGAAGTAATTAAAGGGGGCTCCCATACAACAAATGTGATTTTATGTCTGTCACCACGTCACCAGGCTGTATCTTATGAACCGTAAAAGCTAGACTGTTGTAATTTTCAACGACGATGTATTTCGGTTGCTGCTATAACAACAAATACTAAAAATAGAATTAAATAATGATTTGAGGGTGGCTCCCATACATACATAATAAAAAGATTTTACTGTCGTTTCTTGCTCCATATTAAAAACGGCAACAGGTAAAACTTGAAAATAAACGCTTGAAATATTCACAGAACATTGAATGAATGAATGAATGAAAATATTTATTATTTATCTCACAAACAAAACAGATTTAAATGTAGCTACAATTTGTTTAATGAATAAAGTTTTATTTGTGAGAGTCTGGTGTCCATACTAGGATAAACCTGTGTCACAGACATTAAGTTGTATTTTTACTTTGAAAATAAATAATTAAAAAAAAATATTTAAGGGGGGCTCCCATACAAAAACGTAAATTCTTTGCCGGTTTATTGCTTGATATTAATGACGGTAATTGGTAACAAATTGTTAAAATATAGTGTCTAATATTGTACAGATAATGATACGGAACCCTTCGTGCGCGAGTCTGACTCGCACTTGGCCGGGATTTTTCATTATGGTGACTTGTCTATTTAAATGACATTTTATCACCATACTGTTCTATGAAACGGATTCTCACGGAAGGGTGTTCTCAGTTGCCAGTCTCCACTCCCCGTGGGGCTGACGAGATTATTTCGCGGCCATTAATTCATTAACGAACGTCGGAGGACGGCCATTAAACGCGGACTACGCGAAAACATCGCTCTTAAATACGTCTTGTGAATGCTGATTCGATGAAAAATGGAACGGTAATGAATCTAGCGGCTGCATCTGTTTCCAGGCATACTGTGAAAACCAGCAGAGATACCGGAGGGTTTCGTTGATGTCAGTTCAACAATACGGATACTCTCTCAATTATTTCGTGGCCATTAATTCATTAACGGACGACGGAAGACAATCAAGGAATCATCGCTCTTAAGGAGATTCCTCCCGGCAAATGGTTGTTTTTAAGAGCTTCATTGCGAGAATCACTGGGAAATTCCAAAAAATATTTATCTAAGAAATTAGTTCATCGCCTGCAATTGCAACATTTAAAAATATTCTAGTTTATAAATAAGTATGCTAAAAAAATTGGAAGTAAAGCTGTTTTTATCAGATTCCTTCTAAACTATTAGGAGCGTTTTCACGGTTCCTTCGGGAAATTTTCCGTATTATGATTATCTAAAATCGCAAATTAGCTTTTTTTAATCCGACTCGTAATTAATATGAAATTAGCTTTTTTGTGCGTGTTTCGCATATTTTTGACGCGGCCACGGACGTAACCGCCACGCCGTAGCGCTTGCTGATTTGAACGATATTCTAAGGCATTACGGGCGATGGTTGAATATCTTGAAATCTACCTGCTCATATGCCGGGAGGATATATCTTAAATACGTCTCGTGAATGCTGTTTCGTTAAACGATGGCACGGTAATGAATCTACGGACAGTTTCTCTTTCCAGGCGTACTGTAAAAGTCAGTAAAGAGATCAAGAGGGTTTCATTAGATTCAGCTTAAGGGCTGTCAACTCATCACACACAACAAAACCGGATTCTCTGTCGATTATTACGCGATCATTAATTAATTAAAAGACTACGGATGACGGTCATTAAAACGCGGACTACGCGGAAACATCGCTCTTAAATATAATAGGTCTTGTGAATGCTGATTCATTAGTAATATACCAGCTGGTTTCACAGTATGCCCGGAACGTACCGTACTGTGAAAGTCAGTATAGGGGTGGGCTAATGGCTATCGTTGGTTATTGAATTTAGGTGATATGCTGACAATTCATCACTAACGCAACACTATCTTCGCATAGTCCTTGTCATTTTCCTAGCCTAATCGCGTATCGCTCGGGTCGGCTACCTAATCTAGGTGTTTGAACGAGGTTATTGGTTTTTACACAGAGCGACTGCTATCTGACCTACGCAACCCAGAAGGGAAACCGGACCCAATCCTAGACTAGGTCAGAGTTTTCAAATTGCCAATGCTTATCACTGGCCTCTGATATGGCTTAACTACTAATATCTACGGTATTAAATTCTATTAACCGCGACCAACGACTTAACGTGCCTTCCAAAGCAAGGAAAAAGCGCCCAATAAACGTACATATGAAAATTCGAATATCGAAAAACACATTAGTACGTGGGGGGATTCGAACCACGACCTCCCGGTCAGGAGGCAGCGGCCCTATCCACTACACCATCGGGCACTCACTAGTATCTGCAATATCTCACAAGATTTAACAAATTCACAAACATTGGCTTTTACGATAATACTCAATTGGGATGAGCAGGTATCATCCAGAAGTAAATTTCCTGGAGAAGATCTATGTAAGTAGTTTTAATTTAATGAACAAAATACCTTCTTCTTTCTTCTATGCTGGCCTGGGAATGAGAGAAAAACATAGAATGTGCCAGCTGCATTTCCTCTCTGGCACGCTGTAAATACTAAGGGATCCGAGGGTTTCAGTATATTGCAATTTAGGCTATGGGCTGATAACCTGTCACTTCTGCAATACACCTACAAATGTATCTTAAATAACCCTCAAAACTTTGTCAGAAGTGGCGGAACGACCTTTGTTTAGGTCGTTTACGCTCTGCCTACCCCATTAGGGATAAAGGCGTGATTATATGTATGTAACAAAATACATAGGGCTTTATGCAAGGCTCATTACTTCCATGCTGGCCTGGGAGCGAGAAAAAAATATAGAATGTGCCAGCTGCTTTTCCTACCGGGCATGCTGTAAAAACCAGCTAAGGGATCCGAGGGTTTCACTATATTGAAAATTAGGCGATGGGCTGACTACCTGTAACTACAGCAATACACCTACAAACCTATCTTAAATAACTCTCAAAACTTTATCAGACGTGGCGTAACGACCTTTGTTTAGGTCGTTAACGTCCTGCCTAATTATTTATTTATGTCATTAGGGATAAATACGTGACTATAGGTATGTATGTATGTATTACAAGGATTTAAAAATTCACACCTGCTTATTTACTGGACAATGGTAAAAGAAAAGCCCCTATTTTACCCGGACTAATTGTAAGAACATTATTTACGAAACAATAATGTTCTGTTTGCGCGAATAATAATGAGAGAGAGGACGAGATTTTCCTTATTTTTATTTACTTTTGTGATAAAAATAAACTGGGAACAAGAAATTCTAGACAGTGTTTTTATTAATTCCCATACCAAACCAATACACAAAGTTTAAAATTTTAACGTAAACTTAAATCCAGGTGCAATTATTTAAAAAATATCGGCAAATGGGTTTGTCGAATTCAAGAAATCGATGTAAAAATCACAAGCATAGACTTTGGCTTCAGTCGCTTCAATGCTTAGGTACTTTTCAAACAATAATACATTGGTTTCTACCTTTTTGTTTTTACATAACTAAATGTCAAGTTTAGTTTATAAAGCGAACTCAAGATTGAGAGCAATATTAATTTTGAATTAGACCGTTTTGTACTGAAATGACATTTCTGATACAAACTCAAACTCGCGGTCACTCTTGAGAGCTAATTATAATTAAGGACCGCTCTTGCTTACTACGCTGGCTCAGCGACCCAAAGTGAGTCTAGCCTCCAATACGAGAGAGACGCCATTTCTCCCGTCTTAGTTTAACCATCAGTTATTATTATTATGATAAGCTCCATTAACACTGGTTATTTTGTATTGCGGAAGACAACATTTTGATGAATTGAAGCTTACAAACTTTCTAATAAACCTTGACAATCCGTAAATTTGTCTGGACATCACGAACGTTGAAAGCTTTAACAACTCTTTTAAGTTACAAAATCCGTTGAGCTTTAGAGCTTATGTCCAATTTGAGAAGTATCGATAAGTATACGTCTATACTGTAGTCCTCATAGAAACAACCAATTGCCAGTGAGTTGATAAATAGTACATCAATTACTAAATATACTAACTAATGTAGTAAAATACAAACACTGTAGGAACGGTATTGGCGATTTGGATAATGTAAACAACTATAAATAGTTTCACGCGTATTTTGGGTTCGTTCCGCTCCATATCTCGATACTAATTAAATATAACATATTAGTTAGTTCGCTTTTCCTTCAATTTATCCGATTGAGAACGTATTATTATTATATGGGATCCTTTGAAAAAACGCAAAAATTAGCCGTCGAACCTTTCTATAGTATATCCAACTTAGATTTAGAATAAAGGTAAACAAAGTTTCTTGTCTTTTTATTCAAAAACACATTTCAAAAATAAATTATATGTATTGACAAATTAGTTAAATGACTAAAATTACTATTTCATTATGTTGTCATACCTTATAGCTAAAACTGATTTTAGAAATAAGATTTATGATTAAAACACATAAAACTTTATTTTAAAACTGAGTTGGAAAACTATAAGCGCGCAGTCTGCAGAGTGTGACCTCTAAAAAATGTATAATCTGTGAAACACTTAGAAATACCTTTTTTTTTTACTATTTTCTGTAATTTATAATTTTTTTACAAAAGGTTTCACCAACATTTAGACTTTTGCAAAGCTGGCTGATAATAAATGGAACTCCAAATTCGAAAGTAGAATTCAACAATCAGTACAACCGTCCCAGCATGGCGGCGACATCACAGCCTCAAGAGGCTCTTCAAACTTTGTATCCTCTTTTGGAACAGTTTCAACATCTAGCTTGAATGGTTTACTGTTCGTAAGAAGTAAGATTAAAGGCTATCCTTCCAAGCCAAACAAGCTTATCCGCATACTCGTATAAAGTGTATCCAGGAAGCAAGGAAAGATCTAATAATAAAAGGCGCATTTTTTTCTGCGTAGGTATTTATCACAGTCAAGCCGTCCACTTAAAATTAAAAATATGGAAAGCTTATCAGAATACCAAATTAACATAACAAATTTTCCACTCTACAATAATAAATCGTATTTTCGAGCAAACCGTCAACATAATATTTGAATGGAATTTGCCTTCTTCGTATTTTTTCAGAAATTTATTCAACTGGTTATATTTTCGCTCCAATAAAATATGATAGTTTCACTGAGCTGAGCTATAAAGATTTTAATATTTATAGCGCAGAAAATTTTAAAAAGAAAATAGTTTTTTCTGTTGTTATAGTGGGTTGTTGTTACCTGAGATAAAATAATAAGCTTAAAGAACACACCAACAAGCTCGCAAGAGATCTCCTACAACTTGACCAAGGCGTGCATCGTTTAAAGAGATGACACATACTATCACTTGATGAAAGAAGCTAATGCAAAATTTCTACTGGAAAAGACCTTTCAGATGGTGTTCAATAGAACGGCACCCAATAATATGAAATAAATAACAAAACCATCCAACTGTCTGATGAAGACTTAACGAGGGAAAAAAACTAAGCATTATTTTTCAAATAATCTTTTTATATCAGTCAGCCCTGATTTCTAAGTCACGTCAAGCTGCTTCATTCAAATGATAAGGATCTATAGATAGTATGTGTCGCAGTGTGGTTGCTGTTCGGTTCGGGTCTACATGGGCAATGGAATGGGTATGGGAATGCGCAGAAAGTTTTCAATGCTTCCATTGAAACTTGCGACTGGCCGCGTCCACCCGGCTGGCTTTGAATGGCACGGACCATTGCTACTCAGCAACTTTGACGATTTAACTCCACGCCTCCGAAAGGAAATTAAAATCTTTTTAGGTTTAATTCACCGGTGATCTTCTATTTTAGACAATTTAATTGCATTCTAGCTCAACACACCGCGGTTTTATCCAAAGTAATTTTTTTTTTTTATTTAAATAAGATACTTCGATTATCTTAATTCTATTAATTAACTTTTGTCACTCTCCACTTAAGTACAAAACATATTAAGAAATTACAAAATAGTAGTGATAAAACATTCTACGCTGAAAGCAAGTAAGGATATTATGAAAGGGCGAAAAGCATGAAAGCTAAACGAGAATTCCAACGTTCGAACTCAAACCATCGCTCTTCACTCGCTCACATGAAAAAGGTCGATACGAATACAAGTACCCATTTATACTCGTAGTTCGACAAAAGCGCTCGTTGACACTAAAAATCTGGAAACAAAATGTTGAACGAGATAAACTTTTGCAATAACCCCGAAAGTGGTATTCAAATTCAGCTCCAAAAAGTTAAATTAATAAACCCTGCCGAAATCCAGTCCAAATGAAATCTTGGTATTAGGGTGAACGTAAAACAACTGGAAAACTAAATTTAACTTAATCAGTAGAGTAAATACATTTTCCCATTTGATTATATATTTAGCGATTAATATTACAATAAGAAGTTTGATGCTAAATACAACCCTAATATCTATGACAGCTAATCAACATTTTGAAGGCGATTGCGTGCATTTTTTCATTGTTTTTATTAAAAACACAAACTTTTTACATCTATTGTAAATAAATCTGTGCCAAATCATTTTAAGTTTAGCATATAGAACATGTTCGCTGTTATATCTCTTGAGTATTTACTATTTATAGGACAGTAAGTCTGGTACTGTATGTGATATTCACACACAATGCGACGACTGCTCCACATCGATAAGAGACTGAACTGCGTTATGGCAGCTTGAGGCAGCCGATGTGATTGTGTAGCAGCCCTTACTAAGGCTGTGTTTAGATGGTACCCGGGTTCATGTATTTTCATAGCAATCATGTAAAAATTGACCAAGCGCAACTCACAAGCCACGCGAGTTGACCAAAACGTATGACGCATTCAGCCGGCAATAAGCCCGCGTGCATCTGAACACAGCTTAAAGTTTACTAGCTTTGTCTTGGGGCTGCACTTATGGGGCTTTAGTTTTTCTCAGTGGGAAATTTATGTTTGTATGGTGGAGATCTTTTTACTAAATAAAAAAAAACCTTTTTATCATTATTCATTGTAGAGCAAACGAAGTTATTAAAAATATAGGTAGAAATGGGTTTCACATTTTAAACGATGATTCGTGCATAATCGTACAGTAGGTAGGACTAGACAGTTAATATAACATTAGATAGTTAGTATCTTAATTTCATAATTAATATGTTCATTCCATATTATTTGTGCGCGCCTAATCTACCTCTCTTGCAATAGTCTCACTTCCTTAAGTTAGCTGGAAGAAATTTCTTTGTACAAATAAACTGTGCCTGTTGTGTCGTCATTCTTTATGTATTGTCGTTTTCATGTAGGTAACTTGTGTACAATAAATAAATAATAGAACAATAAAAAAATCCTGAAGTTCGTGTCTCTCTATTTAGATAATATCAAGTTCATACAAAAACAAGGAAAAACAGCGGCACTTGAAAAGAGACGACCAATTTCGAGAGAGACGATTTGAAATTCAAAAGAGTATCTACGGAACATCCATCTTGGCAACCGTTTTTAAGCAATTTAAGTGGAGCATTTAATTGGGTTTCTTTCAATGGCAATGGAGACAGGTCAAAGGAGACAAACTGAAATTTATCTTTCATTTGTTTTTGTAAAGCGGCAACCAAGAATAATCAAGCAATAAAATCTTCTGAGGGAAATTTTCTGAGCAATATCCCTTTGAAGATTATGATTGAGATCTGCCATAGACATCAGGTTATTTTTGTACATACGATTTAACCAAGAAAATATTTATAAACCTAAAGATTCTTTTGTAGAATCCTAGTGGGTTTATAGATAGAACTCAAATATAAAAAAGCTCATTATACCTACGAGTAAGTGTAAAACTAATAGTGTAGAACTGTATAGTGTTAATAGGAATAAAGGCGTGATTGGGTGTATGTATGTATAGAGTTCTTCTATGCTGGACTGGGAGCGAGATAAAAACGTAGAATGTGCTAGCTGCATTTCCTCCCGGGTATGCTGTAAAAACCAGCTAAGGGATCCGAGGGTTTCAGTATATTGTAATTTAGGCGGTGGGCTTACAACTTGTCACTACAGCAATATACGTACAAATCTATCTTAAATAACTCTCAAAATATTGTCAGACGTGGCGGAACGATCTTTGTTTAGGTCGTTTACGCTCTGCCTACCAAATTAGGGATAGTGTGTCAAATATGCCAAGTGTTTTTTATTATTGAACTCCACTCGTTGTAGCAAGTCGTCGAGCTAAAAGCCCCTTGAAGCTACGCGTCGTGAAAACACTCGAGCATAGCTGTATAATAGCTGTGTCATAGACAAGCTTTTTATGTAATAACATGGATGTAAAAGTATAAATATCAAACTAAATCTTTGAATCAAATATATTTTATTGACGAAACAAAATACGCAATAAATATATCTAAAATAATAAACAATGGGCTTGATTTTAAATTTGCCGGCTGAAACTAAAATTAGAATCTATTTGTCACTTTCAGACTAAAAACATTGGAGAAGGACAGGAGATCTATTCTTTTTTAATTTATAAGTGGGTAGTTTTATGTATTATCTATCATTTTTATCCGCCGTCATATGATATGGCGGATAATATTCACAGAAATACTGGGGAAACGTGCAAAAGCGCGTCAAAATCTAGCGGACAAAGTGTAAAACCATAGAGTATACATCACCTGTCCTTATTCAATTATATTATTTTGAAAGTGATAAAAAGATAGTTAGCTTTTGCCGGTTGTATCTAGAATCGAGCCCAATATGTATATTATTTTATGAAACAGTTTAATTTTAGTTAAATATTTCAGTAATAAAATACAGTAACTTCTCCCACGACATAAGATATTTATCTTCACTAGAATAAGAGTTAAGTATTGGCTCAGTTTTATCCTTATGGAGTTTAATTAAGATTTTCTTCGTTTTATTTTTGTATTATTTTTATACATACTTATAATCACGCATGTATCCCTTATGGGGTAGGCAGAGCGTAAACGACCTATATAAAGGCCGCCACGTCTGACAAAGTTTTGAGGGTTATTTAGCATAGATTTGTAGGTATATTGCTGTAGTGACAGGTTGTCAGCCCATCGCCTAAATTGCAATATACAGAAACCCTCGGATCCCTTATTATTATTTTTATCTCTGCTATTATTGTACCGTGTACGTACAATAGTAACAAAACTAAGGAGCTGATGGTGTAGTGGATAGGGCTGCTGCCTCCTGAGTGGGAGGTTGTAGTTCGAATCCTACCACGTACCAATGTGTTTTTCGGTTTTCGAATTTCATATGTACGTTTATTCGCACTTCAAGCCGTTGGTCCCAGTTAAAATCGTTTAATAGTTAAGCCATGTCAGAGGCCAGTGCTTAGCATTGGTGGCTTGAAAACTCTGACTTAATCTAGGATCGGGTCTGGTTTCCCTTCTGGGTTGCGCACGTAAGATGGCAGTCGCTCTGTGTAAGAACCAGTACCCTCGTTCAATCCCCTATTTATTAAGTAGCCGACCCCATGAGATACGTGATAAGGTTAGGGATATGATGAACAGTAACAAATCTGAACACATTTTAGACAAGTTGATTTATTATTTCATGTGTTTTTGTAACAAAAAAATAACTCGAATATTTTAGGCCATTAGCCAGATTCTCCTGTATAAACTTCTTTTGTTTCCAAGATCATGAGTTAATTTAAACAAGTTTTGAATATCGGTTCTATCAACTTCGTGTCTTAGTTTTCTCGTAAAGTTTGCCCGGCTGTACTAAAGTGGAGGCACTTGATCGCCATTTGGGGCTGTTGGAAAAGTTGGGTCTTAGCTTTGAGAGGGGTTTGTGGGAGCCTGGTTTGTGGTTCTAAAGTTTAGATCATTGGGCGATTTTCCACTAGACGGCACGTACATGGCAACGGCAACGGCATGGTATCGTCGACGGTATCGTGGTTATTGAAAATCAATGAAATTTTATTGCAAGCTTTTCCACTTGATTCCTACCGGTATCTATTTTACTCCTCTGTTTCCTATTGCCTGGTTGCCTGGAAGAGGGCTACATTAGCAAGAAGGCCGCCAATTGTACTACTTTTCTTTTTAGCAATTTGTAATTTCTGTGTTTTTGTGCAATAAAGTATATTGTATTGTATCTTTGCCGGCCTGCGAAACTGCATACATGTGTTTTGTATACGTACGGAGCAGGCGCTTGTGTGTGTGCGCTCAGATTGGAACTAGACGGACGATACCGTCAAGGATAATACCGTTCAATCTTGCCGTTGCCGTACCGCGGACGGGGAAGTGTTGTCTAGTGGAAAAACAACCTTTCGTCTCTCCGATGTTAGCCGGCGGCATATTGCTCTCAGTGCTTTTGGGGTCATGAATTCGATTTGGCGGGAACTCAAAGTTACCCCACTAGCTTTCAGCCGCAAATGCATAACGCATATTCCCTCTGTGTGTTGTTTTAAATGAGTTTACAACTCCGCTGGATATAGATTTTTATAGTTTTTAAACGCGAGTAGTTTATAATCGTAAATGTCACCGTAAATATATCGCTTGACATTCATAAAAATATTGTTTATCGCATCTTTATAAAATGTAGCGAAGTAGTTTTGTGTCAAAATAATGAATCGTAAATAAGATCTCACGACTCTCTAAGGGATAAGATTGAGAGCAATATTAAGGATAGATGTGACATTCTACTGAAATGACATTTCTGATACGAACTCAAACTAGCTGTCAATCTCATGTGCGGATTATAATTACGGGCCTAAAAAAGCTTGCTTCATTGTAGATTTATCTAGTTGCATTTCATCGTAATTATGCTTCCAAATTGGCGCTAAGAGCTGAACTTTGGCAGGTTTAATAAAAAGCGCGAGTAAACTTTGCTCTACGATTTCTAGTGGCGTTGTTCCACCCGCATACTTTTACTACTGAAAGCTCCTTCAAGCATCACTTATTCTATCAACTACTCAAAAGTTTTTTGATATGGTCCAAAAAGGTAGATAGACTATCTTATCACATTTTTTTATTAAAAGAATAGTCACTTTTGGATCATCTTTAATTTTCTGCGATACTTTACGCTTTTTTTGATAATCGTTTGTTTATTTTACCGTAGTTACACAGACAAATGAAAAATACCTGCATAATTATGTATACGTATAAAAATTAACTTAGATTTGAAATTTTTGCTGCACCGCATATTAAAATTTGTTTCTGATTTCAAAATGACGACTAGAAATTCGTAAATTTGACGAATATTCGATTAGAACCAGAACGCTGGGGCAACAGCTGAGTAAAATTTGCATAATGGATCGTTAGCAAAGCGCGGCGAATTGGCCTGTTGTGAACACCAGTCAATTACCTGCGGAGTGCCGACGGACAATACCGGGTGTAAGGGAGAGCGTCCCGCAAACTGATAGGGGTTGCTCAGTCAACGATACTGAACAACTTCCAACAAAAAAATCTTTTAGGATGTGAAAATAAACATTGGCTTTTCCTTACAAAATGACCACCTCAATCAATTTATTTTTTACTTCCTGAAAGAATTTCTTGGTGGAAGTTGTTCAGTGTCGTTGACTGAGCAACCCCTATCAGTTTGTGGGACGCTGTCCCTTACACCCCGTGTAGTAGCAAGAACATGGTTTTGTAGATCAAAATAGGACTATGAAGTCAGCTGATCGGCGAATTGGTCCTGAGTACGTTACGTATAGATCGTTTTTTTAAAGTTGAGTTATCGATGCCATGGATCAAAATAATATGTTTTGCGTGCGGCCCATGACAATAAACTGAATTTTCTTTGCAACTTAGCAGAGGTTCAAATTTCTAAACCACAGACGTTAACCTTGTTAGAAAAATATGTTTTGCAATTGATTTCGTTAAAATTGTTAAGCAATACAAGTTGGTATCGATAACGCAATGATAAAAAACGGTATAGCAGTCAACGAAAGACAAAGTTAGGTAAATGAAATAGCAGAACTTCATAAGCTCATATAAGTTTAAGTTTTTACCCGACTGTCAACGGATTGTTGGGTAGTTCTCCTTGACGGAAATGATTTGACGGAGTTAATTATCACTATAACATAAAGACTATTTTTTTTACAAATATAATTAAGTGACCCACATCTTAAAAGCTATATATTATTCACATTTAAAAGCTTGTAGCTGTTAAATTATTTTAATGTAATGTTTTATTGCGGAACATACTCGTGTCATTTTCGTCAATCAGGAGAACTACCCGGTTGCGTTTTTCGCGTGTTTCTTGTATGTACTATGTATGTTTTCGTATCTTTATTACCTCGTATCTACGAAACGGCTAAATACATACATACATAAATCACGCCTTTATCCCTTACGGGGCTAAATGGATGTTAATAATTAGGGTATCGTTTGATTGGTATGAATAACCCGAGTGTTTTTAGATAAGTGCGATTAAAAAAATATGGCGGATTATTGGCCCTAAAAATGAAGTTCTCAAAAAAACTAGTGAACCTATCAAGTAGGGTATCAAATTAAACGTAATTAAAAGAAATTTACAAAAATATACATACGTCATGTGTTATAACTCAATATAGAACAATAAATTGTATTTTTTTTAATACTACAGTATACGAAGTATTTGATATTTTTTTTATTGTCTATCTAATTACTTGATTTCGTTCTTGAAACTTCTTTATGCAGCATAAACTGCATGTTCTGTTATCTGATGTATGAAGAATACTGTCTGAACTTAGATCGTACTGTCACGTTGATAAGTGGCTGACGAAACTTTATGCGCTTGAGTAAACTTACATACATAGATACATATTATCACTTTATCCGTAGTGGCGTAGGCAGAATGTAAACGACTTATACAAAGGTCGTTCCGCCACATCTGACAAAGTTTTGAGGGTTTTTAAGATAAATTTGTAGCTATACTGCTGTAATGACAGGTTGTCAGCCCATCGCCTAAATTACAATATACTGAAACCCTCGGATCTCTTAGCTGGTTTTTACAGCATGCCCGGGAGGACATGCAGCTAGGACATTCATTTTTTTTTCTTGCTCCCAGGCCAGCATAGAAGAACTTGCGAAAACTTAGCATAAAACAACGTTAAAAACTTAAACATACTTAAAGGATGACTTCTAAAGTTTAGTTCGCTTATCAGTCAGTTTCACTTGTTTATATTCGGACAGTTAATATGTTATTAGTTTACGTGTAAGTAATGATATATGTATAAATTATGTAATATGAGCAGAACGCACTCTGAAAGTGAACCTCTAATATCTCCCCCCGTCTCATAATAATGAAATTTGAGGGAGTTAAGTAACCTAACCGCGGAGTAAACTGGCATACGTAATCCGGGCGAGCTTGTGTGGAGCGCTTGGGAGTCAGATAAAGTAGGCATTATGTCGTTTAAATTCATTGCCCGACTATAATTCCACAATTCCACCCTGATCATTCCATACCCTTTTCAACCGCAGTGGTCATTACGATACCGCGATTTTTCTACAAAATCCAGCAGCGCGTACAACTAATTTTCTGCCTAATCATGTTTGTCAATAGATATAAATTGGATGGAGGATTTTACGCAATCTTACGACTCCAGAGGGACGTTGTTGGAAAATTGGACGGACTTAACAAATGAGCATCACGTTCTATTTAATCACGCGCGAGTTTGTGTTGGAATTGTTTTGGATACTGTTCTATAGTTAAAATTAAAGATACAAAAGAAGCTCGTTTGGTCTTGTATTTCTAAAAGCGCTCCAGCAGTGAATGTAAAGCTTAGTTGAAATTATTTGTATTGAAATAAATAGCACATTGCTATAGCTTGAATAGGTGCTTAGTTACAAAAAGCCTCCTAACTAACTGCCTCCTTGGTCTAGTGATTAAATTAGCTAACGACCCGCAGACCCTGGGTTCGATTTCCAGGGGGTGAACAACACATAGTTGATATTTGTCAATTTATCACTTTGTTTTCCTCAGTTTGGTCAGGACAATGCAGGCTGAATCCACCTGATAGTATGAAAAAAAAAAAACGGATTCCGTGCTTCGGAGGGCACGTTAAGCCGCCGGACCCGGTCACTGTTTCTAAAAGTCGTCGTTACTGGTCGACGTTGCTCCACGTCCGTAGGAACTACCTTAATAGAACCCTACACGTGATCCCGGGCGGTGATAAGAATGCAAAAATATCGGCTGCTGCACTGTCCTCTGGAGCTCGCAGCAAATAAATGCCATACAGCAGCAGATAAATCACTACATAGTATAAAACAAATTCGCTTTCTCTGTCCCTATATCCCTATGTTTGCTTAGAGCTTTGAAACTACGCAACATATTTTGATGCGGTTTCTTTTAATGGATAGAGTGATTCAAGAGGAAGGTTTATATGTATAATACATGCATAATATAGTAGAGAAACACTGATATTTTCCGTGCGAAACCGGGGCGGGTCGCTAGTCACTACATAGTATAAAATAAAGTCGCTTTCTCTGTCCCTATATCCCTATGTATGCATAAATCTTTAAAACTACACAACGGATTTTGATGCGGTTTCTTTTAATGGATAGAGTGATTCAAGAGGAAGGTTATATGTATAATACATGCATAATATAGAAGGGAAACACTGATGATTTCCGTGCGAAGCCGGGGCGGGTCGCTAGTAAATAAATAAAATAAAGTAACAAAAAGATGCGACTCGACGACGCAAACTTTAGCTCTACAAACAATTTGTATGTGCTCCATAACTTAGGCTCGTAATTATAAAGCGATCTCAAGATTGAGAGCGATATTAAGTGTGGATTTGACAGACGATTTTGTACTGAAATGATATACATTCATACATATATCACGCCTTTATCCGTAATGGGGTAGGCAGAGCGTAAACGACTTAACCAAAGGTAGTTTTGCCACGTCTCACAACGTTTTGAGAATTATTTAAGATAGTTTTGTAGGTATATTGCTATAGTGACAATCCGTCCATCGCCTGAATTACAATATACAGCTAGTGCTGTTTTTTACAGCACTTTGTTTTAGTCGTTTACGCTCTGTCTACCCCATTAGGGATAAAGGCGTCATTATATGTATGTATGTATTGTACATAGTCCAAAACTTTCACGACATCATAAGACCTACAATATCACACCTACGTCGATGAGAATTATATTGAAATTGTAGCATTTCACTTTGTGAGACTAAATCAATATCTCTGTAAGGACATTTACATAACTATTACACCGCAGTTAATTTATAATTGACAGGTCTAATGGGCGTTTTTCCACTAGACGAAACGGAGACGGCACGGCGACAGTGCCGTCAGGATGCCGTGGCTCTTTTTTCAACTAGACGGCACGGCAACGACACTGCAACGTCCAACTAGATCCAATTTGAGCGCACGTACTCACGCGCATGCTTTGTACCAATACATAACACATGCAATTTAGCAGGCCGGCGACGGTACCAGTGGGAATCAATGCCGTGCCGTTGCCGTGGAAAAGCATGGCATATATTTTCACTGATTTTCATAGATTATCTCTACCATGGTACCGATGACGGTGTCGTGCCGTTGCCGTCGCCGTGCCGTCTAGTCGAAATAGACGTGTAGCTTGTTGTTTCGTCTCACGTTACGTATTAATAAGCGAGACAAGACAGACGTTAATCTGGTTGGTAGTTTAGAGACGTACAGTTCTACGTAATTTGATACGACTAAAGTTGACTAACTCCAAGGACGATTTTAAACAAAGATTTTCAGTCCTGACATTATTGCCTTCCGGGAGTAAGGGACAGCGTCCCAAAAACTGATAGGGGTTGCTCGGTCAACGAAATTGAACCACTATCACCAGGAAATCCTTTCAGGAGATAAAAAAAATTGAACTTCCCATACAAAATGACCACCTCGATCTGACAATTTCACTTCCTGACAAAAAATCCCGCTGACAGTTGTTTAGTTCCGTTGACTGAGCAACCCCTATCAGTTTGCGGGATGCTGTCCTTTACACCCCGTATAACTGTTGGATATTACACCTCCATGCCCCTATCAACTGGCTGGTGTCTGCTATCGTACAGACGGCGTCACTGTTGATTTGTTTGTTGATTCTATGACTTTGGATTTTTCATGTGTAATGTACAAAGCCTCGTCCAGCCATAACTATAATTATTAAATCTTTACGCTCACAGTTCACTGTATTACTTCCTTTGCTGCCCATATTCCCAAACAATGGGCTCGATTCTAAGGCCCGTAATTATAAATAGCACTTGAGACTGACAGCTAGTTTGAGTTCGTATCAGAAATGTAATTTCAGTACAATGTGGCCTGTCAAATCTATACTTACATTGGTCTTAATCTTGCCCTTTTCATCTGTATCGCTACAGCACATGCACTGCAGTTCACTGGTGCCTGGTTGTGGCGGACATTCACGAAGATTTTATCTGATTTCTTTATAAGTATGAGCCTAGATTTGCCGGCTACAACTAAAATCTATTTGTCACTTTCAGACTAAAAACATTGGAAAACGGCAGGAGATCTATTCTCTCCGGTTTTTGATTAATAGTCGGTGGTTTTATGCGTTTTCTGTAATTTTTAGCCACCGTCATATGATATGACGGATAGAATTGACAGAAATACTGGGGAAACGTGCAAAAGCGCGTCAAAATCTAGCAGTCAAAGTGTAAAACCATAGAGTATAAATCGCCTGTCCGTATCCAATTTTATTATTTTAAAAGTGACAGATATATTTAAATTTTAGTTAAAGCCGGTGGAATCTAGAATCGAGCCCTATAACTGGTTATATATAGTTGGTATCCAGAAAGTTATTCTTTCCATTTGAAAATAAAGGAAAAAACAATGAAATTATCACCCTCACGTTCTTTTATTTACGTCGCTTAGCAGGGTGCAAGTTTATCCCTGACTAGCTTTCTGCAACGCGGTTTCACCCGCAGCTAAATGAGTATTCCCTTAGTTAATTTTTTTTTTTTCGAGACTAGAATTAAACATGTAAGTGCAATTAAATTAAACATGTTTAACCCTAGAATCCTTTTTGTTGACTTCTACAGCATGCCCGGAAGGAAGGGCAACTGGAACATTCTATGTTTTTCTATCTCTCCCAGTCCAACCTCGATGTAAGAAGTTGTAACTATATTATACTTCCATGCTGGACTGGGAGCGATGGAAAAATATAGTATGTGCCAGCTGCATTTCCTCCCGGGCATGCTGTAAAAACCAGCTAAGGGATTCGAGGGTTTTAGCATATTGCAATTTAGGCGATGGGCTCACAACCTGTCAATGCAGCAATATTACAAGTCTATCTAAAATAACGCTCAAAAGTTTGTCAGTCGTGGCGGAACCACCTTTGTTTAAGTCGTTTACGCTCTGCCGACCCCATAAAGGATGAAGGCGTGATAAAATGTGTGACGGTTTGTCCACGTTAAAAATACATTATTTTACAGGAACAAACATACAAAGCTTTCTTCCTTATTATATTTGTGTGAATGTAGATTGTCGCATAACGGCGAATAAAAGCTATAATAAATGTTCCCATTGTCCCGCGAGGAAGCGCTCTTTGTTTCATTATTACATTACAATGCCACCCTTAATTGAATGTGAGCAAATGTGGAATACTTTTCAGCTGCTTTTTTAAATGATATACTGTTATGACAGGATTTTAGGTCACTTTAAACGTTGAGATCATTTTAGCTGTACGTTTTACAAAGTGATTTTTTTTTGAAGATGTACTTATATGTCATTTCGTTACAGAGTAAAATATCTTGGATTAGCTATTATTTTATCGTGAATTTGAATTGAAATTAAAAAAAAAACTTAAGTAAGTTTGTGGCTCCGTTTTTTTTTTTCAATTTCAATCGTTTATTGCAAGTCACAACACATAGGATCTTAAAAATATATCTTAAAGATACATAAAAACAGTTTCAGTTTCATGTGACGCCCTGCAAGGGCACAGCAATTTAGTGAGAGAGTTACCTAGTTAAATAAGATTACAATTCAAAACTTAAATAGATATAAAATTCACTTATTCTAATAATAATAATAATACACTAACTTAATCAGTTACCTATATTTAAACTATTTAAGAGCAGCATGAGAGTAGCAGTCTTTATTTTTCTTTTATTAAATTAGTCAGTATCATTAAAAAAATCTGTAATATTATAGTAGCATTTCTTAATTAGATATGACTTCAGATATTTAGTGAATAGCAATGTTTTTTGTATATTTTTTATGTCATTTGGTATATGATTATAAATTCTTATTAGCTTAGTATGTTATCCGGAAGTGACTAGCTTTAATTTGGAAAAAGGAACTTCTAGTTTATTAAGGTTTCGATTGTTTCGTTTAATTCCTGTCATCGGGGTGTAAAACTTTGGGTGATTTCTAATGAATTTACATGATTCAAGGATGTATATAGATGTAAGTGTTAATATTCTGTGTTCAATGAAAAAAGGTTTACAAGATTGCATTTGATCAATATTAGTAAGTATCCTGATACATTTCTTCTGTAGTATGAAGATATCCTCTGCATCAGTACAGTTACCCCACCAAATTACGCCGTAAGATAATCTGGATTGGGCGTACGCATAATATGCTGTAAGAGCTGTTTTAAAATCGGTCACACGTTTTAAATGCCTAAGAACGTATGTAAAACAAGAAAGCTTATTTGAAAGTTTGTCTATGTGTTTTTTCCAATCCATATTTGAATCTAAAGTAATTCCTAACAAGGTTGCTGAGTCTACGGTTTCTATTGGTGTGTTATTATAAAGGTATGTTATTGGCAAGGGAGTTTTTTGTCTGGGCTTAAATTGTATCAATTTAGTTTTATTTAAATTTAGAAGCAGGTTATGACATTCTAGCCAGTTTTCTATTGTATTAAATGTTAAATCTAATTGATTATTTAACTCATTTGAATTTAAGCAAGGGACTAAGACCGTTATATCATCTGCAAAAAGGACGGAGTGATTATTTACAAAACTGGGGAGATCGTTTATATATATTAAAAATAATAAACATCCTAATACACTACCCTGCGGAATAGAACCATTAACGGGAAGCCTATCAGATCTTATATATTCTATTTTATTAGTATCAAAGTTAGTATAATTAATCTCTACATATTGCGATTTTGAAGATATGACGTAAACCAATTATGAGCTATACCTCTTATTCCAGTTTTATAAAGTTTGTCTAAAAGCGTTGAATAACATACACGATCATAGGCCTTACTCACTTACTTGGAGCGATGGAATTTGTTTAATTTATTTATTTCTAAACACAAACATTACAATTATTTAATAAAGTTATATAATAAAACGGTTTTTCTTGAAACCATACCCATACCCTCCCTCGCTCAGCGTTACATTACATTCACAAAAAAGAAAAAACTAAAAATATACTATTACTATAAAAATCTAACAAATTTACAAAGTTATAATATATCTAATATATCTTCTAGTATCTCACACCTCAACCTCAACAATTCTTAGGTCCGTATTGATAAATAGCACTTGAGACTGACAGCTAGTTTGAGTTACGAACTCAAACTAGCTGTCAGTCTCAAGTGCTATTTCTTCATTTGCTATTCACAAATGTCATCTCAGTACATTATAGTCTGTCAAATCCGTACTTATATTGCTCTCAATCTTGAGATCGCTTTATAAATACGCGCCTTACACCTCAACCAACCTTAGCTCTCAACTATTTTCTATTTATGTTCACTTATATAAGTTAAACAATTCGTGTAATAAACTGTTTCAAGACATTGGTACCAATTCGTAGTTCCGAAAATCACGACTTATCTAATATAAATCTATACTATACCCCTCATTTTCTGTCATTAAAGAACAGAAAGGGACGCCAATAATTTTAGTCAAGTTTTTGTTAAGTTGTGCGCTCTACGAATCGGTAGAATTATCTACTATCTGGATACATTCTTCTTCGTCTGTCGAGTGGGTATCGAGTCTATCGACCCGATGAACCCTAGTGTCAGAGTTTTTAAACCGCCTAGTAGTACAACTATCAGGCCTCTGACATGGTTTGAGTAACGACCACTATCAAAGACAGCGACCGGGACCGACGGCTTAACGTGACCTCCGAAGCACGAAATCTTTTCCTTTTTCTGACAATCAGGTGATTCAGCCTGCAATGTCCTAACCAAACTGGGGAAAAATTCACAAAGTTTGTGTTTCCCCCCTGGGAATCGAACTCAGGACCTCCGGATCGGGAGTCCATGGCACTAGCCACTAGACCACGGAGTCAGTGGATACATTGGAAACAACATATGCGATGACCATCATTAATACGCAATTTTATCCACACTTTCTTTCATTGCATACATACATACATTAAATCACGCCTTTATCCCTTACGGGGTAGGCAGAGCGATAAAAGCCTCGTAAAAGGCGCTTTCGCCACGTCTGACAAAAATTGAGGGCAATTTTAGATTGAAAAGTGTATTGCTATTAGTGACAGGTTGTCAGCCCATCGCCTAAATTACAATACACTGTAACCCTCGAGTCCCTTTTGCTGACTTCTACAGCATGCCTGGGAGGAAGGGCAGCTGGAACATGCTATGTTTTTCTATCTCTCCCAGTCCAGCATGGAAGGGATTTCTCATTCTTTCATTGCTACGTGCTATTATCCTCATATCATCGTTGATAAATTATGGAGCTTAACCCTGGTGGTGAAACCCATAGCTCTACAATAAAGTCACTATTGGTGGTTTAAATATACATACATACAGACATATAATCACGCCTTTATCACTAACAGGGTAGGCAGAGCGTAAACGACCTAAACATAGTTCGTTCCGCCATTGCTGAGAAAGTTTCGAGGGTTATTTAAGATAGAATTGTAGGTATAATACTAGGTTTTCAGCCTATCGCCTAAATTACAATATACTTAAACCTTGGCATCTCTTAGCTGGTTTTTACAGCATGCCCGGGAGGAAAAGCAGCTGGCACATTCTATGTTGTTCTGTTGTTGTGAAAGTATAAAATAGTCACTACTACTCATATCCATGCTATATAATCTAAAACACAATACAATCTAAAACTGCCCGCATTTTTTTTGTCGAGCGTGGCGAAAGCGCCTTTTACGACGCGTTTTACGCTCTGCCTACCCCGAAGGGGTAAAGGCGTGGTTTTTTGTATATATGTACTACTTATATCGATAGTTAGGTTATATTTTTGATTATTGCAATTTTATCTAGACCAAACTAACTATACAATACCTACACATACTTAACAAAATAAAAAATACAATAATAGCGGCCTCATTAGTAATATTTAGTATATCTGTTGGATGTCAATAAATAATAGTCTCGCTTTATCAGTATTCTACACACACATAATCTCGCCTTTATCGCTAATGGGGTAGGCAGAGCGTAAACAACCTAAACAAAGGTCGTTCCGCCACGGCTGACAAAGTTTCGAGGGTTATTTAAGATAGATTTGTAGGTATATTGCTACAGTATACTTAAACTCTCGGATCCCTTAGCTGGTTTTTACAGCATGCCCGGGAAGAAATGTAGCTGGCACATTCATTGTTTTTCTCTCGCTCCTAGGCCAGCATGGAAGTTTTCTATACCTATTTCCTATACCTAAGTGATTTTGATTATATTGAAGTCAAACAATAAACATATTTTTTATCCTATCATTTTTCCTCTCACATGGTAAGCTGAAAGACAACTCAATTATTTTAAATTAAGCTCGCCTTTGTACATGATGTATCTAGATTAAGTTTAGTTTAAGAATCTCATACATACATACATACATATAATCACGCCTTTATCCCTAATGGGGTAGGCAGAGCGTAAACGACCTAACCAAAGGTCATTCCGCCACATCTGACAAAGTTTTGAGGGATATTTAAATTTGTAGGCAAGAAATCTCTGTGTAAGTAAGTACAAGAATCTCTGTGTGTACAATAAAGAAACATCCCTAGATACCCAATAAGAACTAGGTAGGTCTAGGTTGGCTACACTGTTACTCAATAATGTCTGAAGTGTGATTGTAGCGGCTAACATCAATCATCTTCAGATAGTTTAGAGTTCTTGATAAAGTCCTAATGCATCTTCACAGACAGAACAGAAATAGATGGTTTCATCTAGGATTGTAAACTAAGCTCTCAGCTTCTTTAGACTCAATTTCTATTCATTAGATTCTTTTCAAGTAAAGTTAAACCAGTCCATACAGATTGAAGCTTTTCAATTTATTCAATACCACTCTGATAGATTTAGATAAAAAGTTCTCCTTGATTAAATTTTTACATATTTTTACGTGCAAACATTTAATCACGCCTTTATCCCTAATGGGGTAGGCATAGCGTAAACGACCTAACCAAAGGTCGTTCCGCCAGGTCTGACAGTTTTGTTATTTAAGATAGATTTGTAGGTATATTGCTGTAGTGACAGGTTGTCAGCCCATCGCCTACATTACAATATACTGGAACTCTCCGATCCTTTAGATGGTTTTTACAGCATGCCCGGGAGGAAAATACATATTTTTAGTTTATTTCAAACAAAAAGTTCTCTGAAATCTCCGTGGTTAGTAGACCGCTGAATCCAACTTTGGGGTATAAAAGTGTACTTTGCTTTCCTTCGGTATTAATATTTAATATTTGAGGTGTTAGCGATGTAACCTGTTCAGGTGAATAAAGAATCAGCGCGTAAGTGCAGCAACACACAGTCACAGGCGTGATTTAGGCTCGTATTTTTAAACCGATCTCAAGATTGAGAGCAATATTAAGTGGGGATTTGACAGAATATTATGTACTGAAATGCCATTTCTGATACGAACTCAAACTCGTTGTTTATCATAAATATGGACCTTACTGCGCGCAAGGTTGCGCTCAACAAGCTGTCAAAGGTTTTTGCATTGTCTACAACACACATGCGTAAGCTTACGATCTACGCGCGCGTACTGGCAGAGGGATGCACTGACGCAGAATTCATCGATACGCGCGCGTAGCATTTAAGGTGACACATGTGTGTTGTAGGCAATGCAAAATACATTGATACAATGTTCTTCCATGCTGGCCTGGGAGCGAGAGAAAAACATAGAATGTGCCAGCTGCATTTCCTCCCGGGTATGCTGTAAAAACCAGCTAAGGGATCCGAGGGTTTCAGTATATTGAAATTTAGGCGATGGGCTGACAACCTGTCACTACAGCAATATACTTACAAATCTATCTTAAATAACCCTCAAAACTTTGTCAGACGTGGCGCAACGACCTTTGTTTGGATCGTTTACGCTCTGCCTACCCCATTAGGGATAAAGGCGTGATTATATGTATGTATGTATGAAAGTTGAGCAGAACCTTGCGCGCAGTAAGTGACGCCTGTGTGTTGCTGCCCTGACGCGTAGGCCCGGCCCGGTCTCGGGTGGCGCGAATCAAGTAATATCGTTACATAATTTAGAGAGTCGCGCACTCAGCTGACACCACTTCTTGCAATATTGAATACTTTCCCTAGATTGGCAACACTGGTTCAACAATTCAGAGAAGTGTGAATAAATGCCTGAAATGTTACAAATAAGCGTCATTGTGTTTTTAAATCTGGACAAAAGACGCTATATTTTTGCCAAGACAGTTTTTTTTTTTTTTTTATTAAAAAATGGGTTTGCTCTTGACTCCAGTCTAGGTCGGAAACGACTGAGATTTTTATTAGGTGTAACATATTGTTTGAATAATATGATTTTAAATGACTTTTATTTTATGCCGAGTATAACTTAATATTTATAATTATTTTAAGTCATTTCAAATCAGTCGAGTCCTTCACACATTAAAAAAAAAGTATAGTTGTAGTAGTACTTCACACAAGTAATCACTCGGCACTGAAGCTGAAGATAAATAAAACAACAGTGTAAATGTATCTTACATTTCAAACGACTCGATCATTGTTCTTATTTAAATTTCCGACTGACAACAAGAAAGACATGCTTCAGTTCAGTCGAGCTGCTCCTGCTCCATTGCTAACCCTCAATTAACTGCTTCACTTAATATCTACATTTTTTGATAAACGTTGGCGAAGACAGCCGCTTTCTCCCTTTTGAATCTCAAATTCCGGGTTCCTATAAAATACGCCTTCTATTTTTGTGCTAATTATTTTTTCCTTGTTTTCAGGTTGGTCGAATTCAGAATTAACTTTTAATGGGTATGTATTTTAGAGAAAGATTTAGACACATTTTAGTCTCCAAATCATATTAATGTCTGTCACGTTCTCACTAGTATTGTAACTTATATTTACTGCCTCCGTGGTGTAGCGGTATGTGCCATGGTCCCGGGTTCGATTGCCGGCGGGAAAAGTAATATGATCTTTGCGGTCGGGTGGAAATGTAGATAGTCTTACTGCGCCTGATTTATCTCTGGTCGTGTCAGTCAATCTGTCCCATCAGATTATTGCTTATTATTGCTACATCTTGGTACCTTACACTAGTAGCTCCAATCTACGCAAAGCACAGAACTTAAAGCTTATACCGGGTGTAAGGGACAGCGTCCTGCAAACTGATAGGAGTTACACAGTAAACGATACTGAACAACATTCCCCAGGAAATTCTTTCAGGAGATGAAAATAAAATACCGGTTGAAAGATAATAGAGGTTGCTCATATCAGTCAGTCAAACTGAGCAACTGTCAATGAAAAATTATTTCATGTCCTGAAATAATTTCCTGGTGAAAGTTGTTCAGTTTAGTTTACTGAGAAACCCCTACCAGTTTGTGGTACGTTGTCCCATATATCCGGAATAGCGTTGTAACTCCAACCAGTGATTGTTAGAGCTTATTTCTAAGCTAGATACGATTCTTATCGATGACCACATCTCAGACCGACTGAAGTGGTCCATCGTCTCTTTTGTGTGATCTTGACATGTTGTTGTTTGTTATTGTTGTCTTCGATGTAACACTGATTGTTGTTTGTTGCTAACAGTAGAATGTTCTTAAATATGTAACAACATTCATGAAAATTCAATGGCCACTTTAGTGCACCAATTTTCGGTGATGGCAGCCAATCTCCTAGAGATCAGCCAACTGCGCAGGACTAGTTTTAAGTGCCCAAGAGTTAGTGCTACACACAGGTGCACTCTCTATTCCTTCAATGTGTTATTCTGGGACAGATTGACTGGCACGACTAGAGAGTAAACAAGCGCAGGACCAACTATTTACATGCCCATCCGACATTATGAATCATCTTACTTTTCGGACAATCAGGTGATCAGCCTGCAATGTCCTTACCAAACTAGAAACAACAACATAAATCCATTGTCCCTCGCCCGTTATCGAACCCGGGACACCACCGAGGCGGTTGTAACACATTACATAAGTACTAAAGCACTGTATCGAAGACTATGTCGCATATAAATTACAAAATGTGAAGAAAGGCAACGAACAAGGACAAAGGTAGCAAACGTAATAAATGTTGCGAATCCTAATTTTTACCCAATATTTTATTTATTTAACGGAATAGCTGCAATGATGACATTCATTGTCACTAACTGAATCGACAAGCTTAGGCGCATGGCAAACAGGTAGAGTCAAGGCGGTGAACAGATTTGGCATAGAAAAGACGGTGCAGCGTAGCTTTCAATCCGCAATTTGTCGCACTGATGTAAACTATAGAAAATCTGTCAAAACAAAACTGGCGCGCCGCTGCCTCGATGCTTCCATTAAGCCATGCGCCTTAGGCAAATGTTTCGGAATTCCTGAATCCACCCAAATATTTGCAATCAATCGTTCACTTACTCCGACCCCAACTTGCGCCTTCAATTAGCCGTTATCTATTTGTGTTTTGACAGACGAACAGACATTGTAAGCAATTGATCAATGATATATTCTATATTATGTTCAGTGAATAACAAACAGACGATTTATAATAATACAGGGTGTGAGGAAGTGTAACTACCTACTGCGATGCTTTAGACGAGCTGTCCATATCAAAGACAAAATTACAAGCATCCTGTTATGTTTTTTTAAGAACATTATCCAAAATTTTCTTAAATGAAGTTATAGACTTTAAGACTAGAAGAGCCCGATGGCGTAGTGGATAGGGCCGCTGCCTCCTGAGCAAGAGGTCGTGGTTCGAATCCCACTACGTACCAATGTGTTTTTCGGTTTTCGAATTTCATATGTACGTTAATTCGGCGCTTTATCCGTGCTTCGGAAGGCATGTTGAGCCGTTGGTCCCGGTTAATATAGTTTAATACCGTAGATATTAGTCGTTAAGCTATATCAGAGGCCAGTGGTAAGCAATGGCGGCTTGAAAACTCTGACCTAATCTAGGATTGTGTCCGGTTTCCCTTCTGGGTTGCGGAGGTCAGATGGCAGGCGCTCTGTGTAAAAACCAGTACCCTCGTTTAATCCCCTAGATTAGGTAGCCGACCCCGTGAGATACGGTTTAAGGCTAGGAAAATGATGATGAGACTTTAAACCATAAAATGTATTTCTGTTACATGTAGTATGTATTTCGTAGGTAGTTATCTAATCTTGTTAAAAGTTTAATTTATATTTTTCTTATTGAGATAAGTAAATGAACCGTTTCGCATGAGTAATTCAGCTGATATGTTAAAAGTACGGCTGAACAAAGGGTGATAGAAGATATAGGATCTCGTTTAGCTTTCCATTTGAATGCTTTCAACTCTTCACCTAATGTGGCTTTGGCTGAGCTGTGAAACTCTTTGCTTGCAGCATTGTTTATTTCTCATTGGAAAAATGTTGCAAAACCAATGTCGTTCATTTCATATCATACCTATACTTTATAATAGTACCATTTCATCGCTTTTTTAAACCATGTCAGAGGCCTAATAGCTGTGCTACCCGGCGGTTTGAAAACTCTGACTCCAGAGTTCATCGGGTCGTTGTTCGACTCGAGAATCCACTCGCTAAGAAGAACATCGCTTTATCTGCAGAGGTCATGGGGTAACTCTAGGGAATTGGAAACTTGGTTGATGGTGAAAGTAAATATGGTAAAGGGTTGCCAGCCCAGAGGATGCCTTACCCATGAAAAACTACTTTCCACACAAATTATAGCTTGAAATAAGTAGGAAAACTTGTTTTATTTTATCAAGCACGTGTTTTGGCACGTGCCTCTATATTGACAATTATTCATAAAAAGTTGGACCCCATCCAAAAAAGCTTAAAAGTTATATAGAAATAAAACTATGATGAAAGCCCACGTAAAACTAGTTTTTTTATAGTTCTCTAAGCTTCATTGATTTAAAATAGTTACTGAGAAGGATTACGGCAAAGTTAAATTGGAAATTCTTTAATTTCCTTTTCGGAATGGAGGGACAGAGGATAAGTTGTGAGCGAAGTCTGAAATGCCGCCATTCATGTCCGGCGGAGTGGACTGGGGGCAGCGACAACTTTCAATGGAAGCATTCAAAACTTGTGCGGTCGCCATACCAGACTCGCCTCAGCGCCTTTTTTGCTGAGCTTCGGAAACTATATCGCTTGAACTTTAAGATGTATGACGTAGTAATGCCAAATAAAGTTATCCGCTGCGTTTGTTGCGTATGTAAACAAATTATTCAATTATTCTAAGTATTTTTTCAAAGGTCAATACACGCTCGCGGAGGCAGCATTCGTATATTTTTTCTGCAGTTTTATTGCAATTACGTCTGATGCAATTTAATTTACGTGTTTAGACCCGATCTTGTAATATACCTCATATCGCGTAACATATTTTAATGTATGAAAAGATCTAAAATTAATGTATAAAACCTTCCATGCTGAATGCATGAATTTGCCAGCTGCATTTCCTCCCGGGCATGCTGTAAAAACCAGCTAAGGGATCCGAGGGTATCAGTGTATTGTAATTTAGGTAGTAGGCTGACAGCCTACAGCAATATGCCGACAAATTTATCTTAAACAACCCTTAAAACTTTGTCACACGTAGCGAAACAAGGCGTGATTATATGTATGTATGAAAAGTTCTAAATAAAAAAGAAGAGATATATCACGGGTGATATACCTACCGACCTATATAAAATCACTGAGACCACTTAGATGAATTTCTTCGATAACGTTAAACCGCCGGCTGGCTCTTGTCCACAACCATTTCGGTTTATTGGCCATTTTGTTTCGTTAATTTCGACTTTTGGCATTTTAGTACCTCCATCCGTTTATTCCAGATGGATAGTTTCGCAACTCCTACTAAATCCTGTCCGGAAGCCATAAACGAAACCTCATTACCATTCTGCGATGCCAGAGTTTTGTTGATGGAATTATAAAGAGAACTACAAAGGATGAAGCATATATACACGCATACATACATCACGCCTTTATCACTAATGAGGAAGGCAGAGCGTAAACGACCTAAACAAAGGTCGTTTCGCTACGGCTGAAAAATTTTTGAGGGTAGTTTAAGACAAATCTGTATATTGCTGTAGTGACAGGTTGTCAGCCCATCGCCTAAATTACAAGAAACTGAAACCCTCGAATCTCTTAGCTGATTTTTGCAGCATACCCGGGAAGATATACATCTGGAACTGTCTATGTTTTTCTATCGCTCCCAGTCAAGCACGGAAGGATAAAGCATCTGATTATAAGTACCACAATTATTTTTCGGTATAAAACGGTGTCTCATAAATTGGGCATCATACATTTGTCTACTGTAGCAGTACCACCAACAAAAGTTTAAGTTTACCAAAAAAATAATAATATAAACATTCTACCTTCCAAATAATAACTACCACTAACAATGATTTTGCAGCTTCATTTTTAAAATGCGCATTTAAATCCACTGCATTTTCACCTGCACTCAATATGTTACCTCAAAGGGAACCGAGTCTGTAGCATTAGGCATCTTTTGTGAATGTATAACTACAGTGATGGAAATATCTTTTGTTCTACGTGAAAAAGAAATATTTTGGTTACAAATCGTAGGTAGGTAGCTAATTCATAGATCGGTTATCGTTCGGCAAAGTGAAAAATGGATATAGCAACTGAAGGTCGATAATAATTTTATCGGATAAAGCGAACCGCCAAAGTACCAAAGCACTCTACAAATAACATGTTTACTTTCAGCCGGTACTCATGTACCATCCGACGTCCGTCATATCTGGAAAGCCCGCCAATCTCTTACTACCTCAATAAATGGCTACGTGAACAAAATACAACGCTTGGAAAGATTCCGACGCCTCACAGTATATGGGCTCATAAATTAGGGCACAATTAAAGTACCGCTTGGACGTTGACTGATATAGAGCCTGTTCGCAGCCTGAGAACAGATTGTGCTCTAAGAGGGACCGAAGCGTAAAAATGAGCCAAAAACAGCACGTCCAGCGGAGAAATTTATTCGACGGGGAACAAACTGGTAAATTAGCTTTATAATTTAGTCGCCCGATTTCTGAACATTTTATAAAGAGCACCAATTTAATTTCCGCTCGAATGGAAATTCGAGGACTTTTTTGAGTTTACCTTTCGAGTGATTTACTTTTCTTCAGTTTAGTTTTTCAACAATTACTTCTAGGTTTCTGAAATGATTCGCCTAAACTCAACAACATTAATGATTACAAAAAAAAAGTTTTATTTTCGTTTTCGTCACTGTGTAAGTAATGATGATGATATTACAGTAGATTGAATTAATTTTCCATGTGTAGGATGCAAGTTTAACCAAGTTGTTTTTCACTATAAGGTCGAAGGGAAATTCCAAACAATTCATCACATATTATATTACTTTTAAAAAGTAGTTTTTCGAATTTCCTGCGAATGAAACACCCTGTAGACTTAAACACAAACAGAACAAATCCCACCGTTTCCCCTTTAACAAAACATAGAAACGTTTTTTGTAAGCTTTTATGCAAATGTAACGAAATAATTTGAAGGTTTCTCTCCGGGCTTGCGTCGCATACAAATCAAAGCCAAATAAAACAGACCCGTATAATACTTGAAGACAACAAAGCGTCTCAGATCATTCAGGGAAACGTATGTTGTGTATGCTTTGACTGTTTTTCCACTATACGGTACAGCAGCGGCACGATAACGTTATCGTCGTGATACCGTGGCTCTAATTTTTCACTGGAACGGTAATATCTTTGATTATATCGTCCTATCTATTTACACCGTGCACGCACGAATACACACGCAAACACATTCATCTTTTCACCGGCGCCGTTGCCGTGATAGCAAGTGGAAAAACGTGCAAACTACTTTCATGCATTATCTCTTCCACGGTATCGTAATCTTGCCGTTGCCGTAGACGTGCCGTCTTGTGGGAAAATACCCCTTCACGTTTATATCGCAGGTAACGTTGTCGAATAATAAATGAGAAAAACGAACCGGTTTTCTAAGCGAGAGAATAATGTGATAACCGTGACGCATTTCATCCTCATGTAATACGATTTAGCGTGTGTTTCAAAACACAGTGTTTGGTGTCTTGTCTCGACAGGACACATATTGTGTAAATTTTTTGTAATGTGAAATAGGAAACTAGGATGCTTTTAAGTACAACAGTGAAGGCCAGAGTTGCAGCTTTTACATCATTAAAATGTAGTCTCTTTTCTACCTGGCGCCCTTCTTCACAATCAGTGTAGAGAATCAACACGTGCTCTCTTCATTCCATTCACCCCAGGTTTGTTTAGGTCAAGAGTCTTACACTAGCCCTACGCTCGGGTAGAGTCTAGGGTAAGATGAGCCAGTAGTTCTATCAAAACAGAAGTTTCGTCCCTACTAAATGCCCCTGCTATGAAAGGGATACAAGTCCTGCCATCTGGCGGAGAGATTGCAGTAGTTGAGCGAGCGCTACCGCCCTCAGATCGGCAGGGTTGTTAGGCGGGCGGTGATGTTAGGCGATTTAGCGGAGAGCTTACGAAGTTTCTCACTAGATGGCGTCGTGATGTTCGTACAGAAATAAAGACGAACGAACTTGCTGCATGTATGAAAATGTTCAGTATAACATTTTCTTTCGTTATGCGTAGTAACTGATAGCAATGATATTTAAAAAGTCTAATAATTTCTAATAATTCCAATCAAACTCCAAAAGAAAATCGTGCATTGAACACAGGATTTTATAAAACTGTTCGGAAGTAAGTTCTCATAAATTTTGTGAGAATGTAATTAAATGTTTTTGTATAGTTACACATCGCGTACAATGCAATTTTAACACGACTACCTACTCATTATTAGTTCCATACTAAGTTTCCAACTATGAATACAGTGGGTTGTACCGAGTTTGTTTTCTCTGTTGTGGTTGTCATTATTAGTCTCTAGTCTCTATACAAACTCTTCACTGACTGTACTTAATCCAATCTCTGTACAGTCAGCCACAGATAAAACTCTACACTTCTTTATGATGAAATTGATAGGATGAACTTTCCGGTTTGCAATTACGAAACACGACATCTGTTTTTTTATCTAAGGTAAGAGCACCATTTTCCATAAGACAACTTTACATTTGAGAAAATAATCTGAATCTTTCAATTTGATAAATTAGGTGATGGACTGGTATTTATTTGCTCACAAACAATTTGATTGCAATCACGAAAAAAAACATCTGTTTCTTATCTAAGGTAAGAGCAACATTTTCTATATGGCAAACTTTACATTAGAGAAAATTATCTGGATCCTTCAATTTGATAAATATGTGATAGAATGGTATTTTGTTTGTTCACAGACAGTTTGATTGCAATATCAAAAAAACGATATTTGTTTCTTATGTAAGGTAAGAGCAACATTTTCCATATGACAAACTTTACATACATACATACATACATATAATCACGCCTTTATCCCTAATGGGGTAGGCAGAGCGTAAACGACCCAAACAAAGGTCGTTCCGCCACGTCTGACAAAGTTTTGAGGGTTATTTAAGATAGATTTGTAAGTATATTGCTGTAGTGACAGGTTGTCATAAAGTATAAAGTTTTATTTCAGACAAAAGTGTACTGATCATGCGTCTGAATGTACTTACGTAGAGAATCCTTCATCTTGTTAGTTTCACAGTTAGTTGGTAACTATTCATTACGGGTGTGTTCTCTGTAAGTTTGTTTTCTCCATTGTGGATGTAATACTGCAAGCCGACTTGAGCTCATAACAATACAAAGCTAACATACATACATACATATAATTACGCCTTTGTCCCTAATGCTGTAGGTAGCGTAAATACCTAAGAAAAGGTCGTTCCGCCACGTCTGCCAAAGTTTTGAGGGTTATTTAAGATAGATTTGTAGGTTTATTGCTGTAGTGACAGGTTGTCTGCCCATCGCCTAAATAACATAATACTGAAACCCTCGGATCCCTTAGCAGGTTTTTACAGCATGCACGGGAAGAAATGCAACTGGCACATTCAATGTTTTTCTCTCGCTCCCAGGCCAGCATGGAAGATCTGACATACATAGATTTAGCCACGCCTTTAGCCCTAATGGAGTAGGCAGAGCGTAACCAACCTAAACAAAGGTTGTTTCGCCACGTCTGACAAAGTTTTGAGGCTAATTTAAGATAGCTTTGAAGGAATATTGGTGTAGTGACAGGTTGCCAGCCCATCGCCTTAATTGCAATATACGGAAACCCTCGGATTCCTTAGCTGGTTTTTACAGCATGCCCGGGAAGAAATGCAGCTGGCACATTCTATGTTTTTCTCTCGCTCCCAGTCCAGCATGGAATACGCTTACATGGTAGTAAAGCTCTTAATCTTGCTTCCATGCTGGACTGGAAACGATATTAAAACAGAATTTGCCAGCCTTTCCCCCATCAAAATGCATTATAGAACAGGGAACTGTTACATAGGCCGATATATAAACAGCACTTGAGACTGCCACCTAGTTTGAGCACGTATCAGAAATGTCATTCCGGTACAAAATAGCCCGTCAAATCCATACTTAATATTGCAATCAACCTTGAGATCACTTTATAAAAACGAGCTTTAGAAACAATAATAATTATTTTTAAATTTTATAACAAAAATGACATCCTTCAATCTCGCAGTCATCTTTTTTAGTATTCTTTTGAAAATTGTTAGTCTTGTAGGATTTAGGGATACAGGCGTGATAGTATGTATGTATTTATGTAGGATATAGGGATATTTACGTACTCGTACGTTCACTTTCCTGAGTGCTGTGATGTTTCTTCCATGCTGGCCTGGGAGCGAAAGAAAAACACAAAATGTGCCAGCTGCAAATCCTCCCGGGCATGCAGTAAAATTAATCTGAGGGATCCGAGGGTTTCAGTATATTGTAATTTAGACAAAAGGCTGACAACCTGTTACTACAGCAGTATACCTACAAGTCTATCTTAAATAACCCTTTAAACTTTGTCAGATTTGGCGGAACGACCTTTGTTTAGGTCGTTTAAGCTCTGCCTACCCCATTAGGGATAAAAGCGTGATTATATGGTTGTATATCTATGTTACTTTCCTCGATATGGAGGACATTATTCTTTGAGAAAGTTGTAATATAGTACAAAATCTTCTTATACAACGTATGAGTACATAGGCACCAAATGCCTATATAGGGGACTCATAAGACTTCGGTCAATAAACAGAGATTACTAACGTGTACTTCCTTGCTGGAATGGAAGCGAGAGAAAATATAGAATATGCTAACTGCATTTCCTCCCGGGCATTCTGTAAAAACCAACTAAAGGATCCGAGGGTTTCTGTATATTGCAATTAAGACGATGGGCTGACAACCTATCACTACAACAATATACCAAAAAAACTGTATTAAATAACCCTCAAAACTTTGACAGACGTGGCGGAATAACCTTTATTTAGGTCGTTTACGCTCTGCCTACCCCCATTGGGGATGGAGGCGTGATTATATGTATGTATGTAGTAAATACACATAAGTATTGCATGTATGTATGGTATGTATGTATAGTATGTAGGAAAATTGTATTCTATATTATAAATTGTTTATGCTTCTGTATATATTATGTTTGTATTTGTAAACTTGTTGTATACTGGAGTATATACATATTTAATTTATTAACATGTTTGTTGCACTGACCCACGTCAATTTATTTTACTCCTCTGTTTTCTATTGCCTGGTTGCCTGGAAGATATTGCTACATTAGCAATAAGGCCGCCAATTGTACTACTTTTCTTTTTAGCAATTTGTAATTTCTGTGTTTTTGTGCAATAACGTATATTGTATTGTATTGTATAAACGACCCAAACAAAGGCCGTTCCGCCACGTCTGACAAAGTTTTGAGAGTTATTTAAGATAGATTAGATTTGTATATTGACGTGTGTATGTACTAACGTGCTAATTATCATTCGTGAGATAATCTAGATTGTCTCTGTTTGATTGAACACGAGGCGAGCGCGCTGACGCATGCAGACATCTCGTATCACATTGAAGTTTTATACCAGGTGTAAGGGACAGCGTCCCGCAAACTGATAGGGGTTGCTAAGTCAACGATACTGAACAACATTCAGCAGTAAATTCTTTCAGAAGATGAAATAAAAAGTTGCCTTTCCCATACAAAATGACCACCTCGAAAAAAAACTTGTACTTAAAAATGTTTGTACTTAAAAAAAAAATGTATTTTTCTGAAAGAATTTAATGGTGAGTTTCGAGATAACACAGATTCTTAAATTAAAAGCTAAACAAAAATCGGACATACCGTATATCAAAACAAAACAGGCACACTACGTGATTGGCTGAAGATCGAACGTTGTGTGCGTGTAGTGTAATTACGTAAGGCCTGCATTCTAGTAACATGGTGGGGGTTATTCACAGCGTGTTCACAAAAAATATTTATTATGTTAGGAAAAATCTAAATAAAAACTACTGCACATTTTTAATTTAAAATGCGTAAATTTTATTTCTTCCACATAAAATACATATTCTACTTCCACATATATACCCCTTAAAATATTTGCAGTTGATTTAAAATTACTTTTTAGATCAGAGAGTTCCACAGACAGTCGTATTTATTTCCAAATTCTATGACATTAATCTAAATCTTTGATAGAACTTGGATCCTTATTAACAGATTATAATTTTTAAACAAGTACTAGGATTCCAAATCCTGCACTATTATCAGGCTATCAAAATTCATGGGAAATATTTATAATAAAACTTTATAGATACAAATATGTTCGATTATTAATATTTAACGCTAAAACGGAGAGACTGAATCAGGGTGTGGTTTTTATACAAAATATGTTTGACGGCTATAATCCATATTAGCTATCAAACATATTTTGAAACCCTAGTACTTATAGTTGGAAAATTATAATCTGTTAATTTAATTGCGTGTCAGCTAGCAGACAGCTGGCAGACCCTGAGTCTACCAAAATTATTTTTTTCGAATGATTAGACCTATGTTCCATAGAGAAAGTTCCTCATCTCCCTAGCCTTATCCCGTATTACACAGGGTCGGCTACCTAACCTAGGTGATTGAACGAGGGTACTGGTTTTTACGCCATGCGATTGTCATCTGACCTCCGCAACCCAGAAGGGAAACCAGACCCAATCCTAGATTAGGTCAGAGATTTTAAGCCGCCAAAGCTTAGCACAGCTTCTGACATAGCCTAAAGACTAATATCTACGGTATTAAACGATATTTACCGTTACCAGAGGCTTATCGTGCCTTCCGAAGCACGGAAAAAGCGCCGAATAAACGTACATATGAAATTTGAAAACCAAAAACACATTGGTACGTGGTGGGATTCGAACCCGGACGGCAGCGGCCCTATAAAGTTGTTTAGTTTTATTATGGTTTAAACAAGCCCTTTAAATTTCTTTGGTGAATGAAAATTCTCACTGTATAAGCGATGCTGCAGGCAATCACACACAACAAGCGCCGTATATCGCTCCCCCTCCCCCACCCCTCGCTAGCGGGAGCTTATTAGAACGTGAAAACGTGAACGAACGCTTATGAGAACGTGAAACGTTGCACCAATGTTAAACATAATACATGTATACACAGTATGATGTATAAGTTCATATTAAGTTTCAATAGCATTGCAGAATACATACAAATAATCACGCCTTTATCCCCAATGGGGTAGGCCGAGTGTAAACGACCTAAACAAAGGCCACGTCTGACAAAGTTTTGAGGGTTATTTAAGATAGATTTTGTAGGTAAATTGCTGTAGTGATAGGTAGTTGTAGAATTTTACAGCATAATTATAATATTGGGTGTTAGGGACAATTTACCGAAAACTGATAGGGGTTGCTTGTGAGCAACTACAAGTCAACAAAACTGAACAACTTTTGTAAGGAAATTCTTTCAAGATGTGAAAAAAAAAACTTTACCATACAAAATTATCACCTACATCAGATAATTTGTATGGTGCCAAGCCATATTTTTTTAAATTTCCTGATAGAATTTCCTGTTTTTTTTTGTTAGGTTTCATAGACCGAGCAAACCCTATCTGTTTGGGTTAAGCTGTCCCTTACGTATGTATTCAACACTGAAAATAACGATATTGTACTGTAGGCACAGCTCGGACACTCCTAACTTCTTCTTCTGTCGAGTGGGTATCGAGTCTATGGACCCGATGAACCCTGGTGTCAGAGTTTTAAACCGCCTAGTAGCACAACTATCAGGCCTCTGACATGATTTGAGTAACGACCACTATTAAAGACAGCCTTCTTCCATGCTGGACTGGGAGAGATAGAAAAACATAGAATGTTCCAGCTGCCCTTCCTCCCGGGCATGCTGTTGAAGTCAGCAAAAGGGACTCGAGGGTTACAGTGTATTGTAATTTAGGCGATGGGCTGACAACCTGTCACTATAGCAATACATATTACAATCTAAAATTGCCCTCAATTTTTGTCAGACGTGGCGAAAGCGCCTTTTACGAGGCGATAAACGCTCTGCCTACCCCGTAAGGGATAAAGGCGTGATTTATGTATGTATGTATGTATGTATTAAAGACAGCGACCGGGACCGACGGCTTAACGTGCCCTCCGAAGCACGAAATCTTTTTCTTTTTCGGACAATCAGGTCCGGACTCCAACTACAATGTCATTTTGGTCACACATCAGCAGACGGCATGTTGCACTTGGCATGCGTTTGTGTGCGTGTTATAAGGGTTGACAAAGTTTGTTATACCGGTTTTAATCATTACTTGATTAATCTGGTCCTTGATTAAACCAACGTTTTAAAGTAGTTCACTATAACGGAATAGTTAGAATAGATAACGTTGCATATTTTGTATGATTTTACTTTCCGTCTCTCATTACTGTGGAATCTAAAAAAAACCTATTGGTGTCATATCTTGTGGTAGAAAGACATCCGTACACGGAACAGTACCTAACCATCTTTGGAACACAAAACTTTATTATTTCCGATACACTGGGAAACATGCGCGCGCCATACCCACTAAGCGTACGCTCAATGTGGCCCACAATCCGGCGCGGAGTGTGACGTATGTCGGACTGGGGAAGGGAGGTGAATGTCCATTCTGTATGTAGTACTATTATATATTCTGTGCTTTAGGTATAGGTAGGTAGTACTAGCACGACCGAAACCCTGAGATTCATTTTGTGACACAAAAGCTCTACGCCTACCAAAGGCCACAAATGTAGCACGAACGAAATTAATTCTGGGTGCATGAAAATTGCACGACGACCCACATTAAATGTGGACAAAAGTACGTGGTCGTGGCCAGACTAGACCCACAATTCCCGCCGGTGGGCATTTTTTCAGGGACGCAATAAAAAACCGGAGATATGAGCCAGCCGACCCCAGTTATTAATGGCAGCAAAGTATCCACAAGAAACTTGTCTTCTTCTTGTTGAGTGTATTTTCGAGTCGAACCTCCTCTAACATGGATTGCGTAACGACCACTATCAAAGACAATGACTGGAACTGCTTAACGTGCCCTCCAAAGCACGGAATCCATTTTCTTTCAGACAATTAGAAGATTTAGTCTGTACTGTCGTAAACAAACTGGGAAAGATCTCTCAAAGCGATAAACTAACACATATCAACCCCCTCGGAAATCGAATCGACGAGCTCCGGATCGGGAGCCTTAGCTCAGACCACTAGACCGCGGAAACATTCGGTATGAACAAAGAATCCACAACAAACTTGTAATATTCTGTGTTTCTTTCTATTTGAACGAAAAGCAAAAGAATCCGTGACGTCTTTTTTAACGACATTTTTATTACATTCTTGAAAGATATTTTGTCGGGTTTTTATTATATGTTCAAAAAAGTCCATTCAGTGCGTTTTATGCTTAGTCACGAAGTTTCTTTTAAGACAACAATAATACAATGAAAAAGAAAATGATTACCTTAGATTAGATCGTTTCAAAGAGGCGAACGCTATCTACGTATTTGGATGTTTTACTTCTTTTGTCATGAACATTGAAGAAAATCCAAACACAACTTTTTATAACGTAGTAAAGAACCTATTTGAAGAATGAAACCAACGTTGAAAGCGTATTTTATTTCGATACAACTCAATTCACACATAATAAACACAAGAACGTGAAAAGTACAAGGGCCTGTAAAAGCTTATCTTATCTTATCTTATCTAGCCATTAGTGTCCCACTGCTGGGCAAAGGCCCTAAATTTAAAAAAAATAACGTTAATATATGTCGCAGGTACTTTACGTGCTTTCAAAGATTTATGTGTACTAATGATTCTGCCTATCTTAATGTACTGAAGTATGTATGTACAAGTACCTATGTGTAACTGCCTCCGTAGTCTAGTAGTCACAGCCATGGCTTTACGATACGGAGGTCCTGGGTTCGATTCCCAGGGGGTTAACACAAAGTTGATATTTGTTAATTTATCACTTTGTGAGGTTTTCCCCAGTTTGGTTAGGATATTGCAGGCTGAATCACCTGATTGTCCGAAAACAAAAAGGATTCCGTGCTTCGGAGGACACGTTAAGCCGTCAGTCCCAATCGCTGTCTTTGATAGTATAGTATATAAAATAATAAATAATAAAAATAAAAAAATAAAAATCTTTTATTTTCAGACAGAGTCCATAGAATGTTAGTAATATTGACTTAACACTATGTTAGTAACATTTAGAGAGAAACAAAAATGAAATCCCACCGCTGCGGGGCAGGCTCACCCAGCTCGTGCGCGCAACACGTGCAGCTCGGTGAACCGGACCAGCAGCTCGGAGTCGAAACGATCCCCAACCATTTTCAGGACACTGTTCGAGCCTACCCACACTCTTCGCATTAGTGATCCAACCTTTTTGCGAATGACCGCAAAAAAGTCGTCCACTCCAGCATCGGCAAACATGCCTGAAGCACTGCAGTAGCGGGGAAGTCCGAACAGAGCCCTAAATACATTATTATATGTGACGCGCAGAGCATTATAGGCCTTTTGTGTAAAGCTGGACCACAGGCTGCTGGTATAAAAAGACTGGCAGTATGCCTTGAACAATGTTCTCTTTACTTCCGCTGAGCTCCGAGCAAACCTGCGCGCCAACATGTTACCTCGTACCGATAAAGCTCTGCGCTCCCTTTCAATATCTGCATTGTCACACAAAGTTTCAGTCACTATGTGACCTAGATATTTAAACTGGGTAACACGGCTCAACACTGTACCATTTAAAGTTATTGGTGGTATGATACTAGGCCCTTTTAATTTTCCTTTAAACAGCATGAACTGACTCTTTTTCTCGTTATATTTTAGACCGTGTTCCCCAGCATACAACTCACATATATGCAGTAATTTACTTAAGCCTCCTGGCGAGGGGCTCAGCAGCACCATGTCATCCGCGTAGCTTAAGTTATTGACGCATACGTCATCTACGTGGCAGCCAACATGCGTGCTACTGAGCTCCTCGATAAGCTTATTAACATAAATATTAAAAAGCTTTGGTGAGGAGAGCCCTCCTTGCCTTACTCCACATTCAAGAGAATATTCATCAGAATAAGCGTTATCCCATCTAACCACATTTCTTTGGTTACTATACCAATATGAGAAAATAGCTACTAGCTCCGGAGACACCCCTGCAGCTTTGAGCTTTGTCCAAAGCTTTTCATAGGAAACTAAATCAAAAGCTTTGGACAAATCTAAGAAACACGCATACACAGGGGTTCTCCGCTTGACATAATACTGAACTGTGTGTTTTAAAGCCATTATAGCACTTTCCGTAGAGAGCCCCCGTCGAAAGCCAAATTGCGTGTCATGCGGTTCCAACCAATTCTCGAGTTTTAGATCCAATAACCCATCGAAAACTTTCGCGATCACGGTGGCTAAGGAGATAGGTCGGTAATTAGTTTTATCAGCGGTATCAGCCGTGGGGTTCTTAACTATCGGTGCTACTACAGTTTTCATGAGGTCTGACGGTAAGTACGAATGTCGCACACAGAAGGTATACAACATAGCCAGCACCCTGCTCAGGTGGGGCCCTGCATGCTGAAGGTGCTCAATGCTGAGCCCATCATGGCCTGGAGACTTTCCCCTCTTCATGTTTTTAATGATATTCCGAACATCCTTAGCAGAGAAACCAACCTGCACTTCCACCTTACAACAGGGCCCAGCACTGGGCACCGACGGTGGCAGGCCAGACTTCACTCTAAACGTATCTTTAAAAATATTCGCTATGGACGCAGGCTCACTCTCACCATCTATGCTCACAGGTAGACTAACCCTACCATTAAGGTTCTTTGTGCCCTTCCAAAATTTATGAAAAATTTTAGTCGAGTGTTGAGAGGCAAGGATATCCATTTTAATCTGTTCTTGGTTATTAAGACAGTATTTTAGACGAGACTTAAATATGCTTACGACTAAATTTCATTTTTTCATACACATATCCCTCACTCGGCTTGCCATAATCTAAATATATTTGATAATCAAGGCTAGCCTGCCTATGAGCATCCTTAACATGCTTATTCCATCCATATACAATTCTAACTTTAGCTGGTCTTCTTGTTGATTTATTGCGACTTTCCATGGATGCATGACATAAAATGTTAACAACAGAATAATACAATTTATCTATAACTAGTCTATATACTAGTCTACTAGTCTATATAGCCGCGCTACTTGGCGGTTTGAAACGCTGACACCAGGGTTCATCGGGTCTATCGACTCGAGAATCCACTCGCTAAGAAGAATAAGTACCTACGTATATTTCGTAAACCATCCCAGGGAACTCTCAACATTTGGTTAAAATTACGACATCAACTGAATTTGAATAAGAAATTCGCAGCTCTACAAAAACTTTTTATTACAAATCATATATCATTTCCTGAACCATTTCCCTGGCTGAGGAATTTCATTACACACATCTGGAGGGTTCCGAAAGGCTCCACACACGGCAGCCATCAAGTCCTGTTCATCGGGTTTCTTTTGGCCATTGACAAGTACCCAAGGTACTCCTTTATAAGCTACCTTCTGTGATTCTTGCCCGTAATATACCAGCAAATCAAAACCTCTCTGTCCTCTGGCGCATTGCTTGATCGAGTTTGAGTTGACGTTGTACAGTCTTCCGCACTGCAAAATATGTAAAATGTATTAGAACAATGTCTTTGCGATAGAAATTATTTGATTTACTAATTGATTTTTGCACTCACTGTGCTATTTTATTTCTTAAAACATTAGAACTAACAAATAAAAAAATTAGACCGCTGACGGGATTTGAACCCGCGTTTCGGAAAACTGGCCAGACGCTCTAAACCGCTAAGATACAGGAGCCATACCCCAAGCGTTGAACTTGTGATCTGCTATTTATTACTCGTCATGAGTGGACGCTAGTGACATCTGTCGTATAATATTCCAACTATAATATAAACATAAATATACAATAAATAAATATAGTATAAATAAAAATACTATGTATAAATATACTATATATTTTTAGTTCAAATCCCGTCAGCGGTCGAATTTTTGATTTGTTAGATATTAGAAAATATTAGAAATATCTAATATTTTCAGAAAGTATTTGACATGGGAAAAACTTCTGCCAAGTATAAAAGCGCTATGAATCAGAAGTCGTATTTTTGAATCACTAAAACTTCAATGCGCTTCCAAAGAGTAACTTTCGCATGTTATTTTCATACCGTTACATACAATTACCGTTCAAATATTAGCCGTTCGTATGCAAATTCGATTCGAGCGGTTTAAAAATACGTCTCCAGGTCAAATAACATACTCGTAATGTGTCCATTGACCTTTGGAATAGGAAGAGCAACGACGACCATATGCTCGTCCTTTTTCGTCACAATATCTGTGAGTGTTATGTATGAGAGAGAACTGTAACAAGTGGTCATACCAAAATTGTAAACTTACTTCATCAGCAGCCGTGTCGTTGGATCTCCTCTGCATCATGCAAGCGATATATGGAGTGTAGGCAGCAGGAGTCTGCAGCTGGTCAATGGCGTAGGCGTGCAGCTTGTTTCCATAGCACTCTGGGTCCCCACTTCACTACCATTACACCATACTGATCTAAGTGCGGTAGACTTACTTCATCAGCAGCCGTGCCGTTGGATCTCCTCTGCATCATGCAAGCGATATATGGAGTGTAGGCAGCAGGAGTCTGCAGCTGGTCAATGGCGCAGGCGTGCAGCTTGTTTCCATAGCAATCTGGGTCCCCACTTCACTACCATTACACCATACTGATCTAAGTGCGGTAGACTTACTTCATCAGCAGCCGTGTCGTTGGATCTCCTCTGCATCATGCAAGCGATATATGGAGTGTAGGCAGCAGGAGTCTGCAGCTGGTCAATGGCGCAGGCGTGCAGCTTGTTTCCATAGCACTCTGGTTCCCCGTGCTGACACTTCACTACCGTGCGGCCGTACTGATCTACTTGCATCTGAAAGAAAAATGTTTTAAAATCAGAGAAGTGGTAAGCATTTAACCTCACAGTTTCATTCAGTTTCAGGCGAGGTTGATAAGTAGCTTATTATTGTAGTAAGCTGAACAGTTATTTTCAAGGATTGAGCAAACCTGAAATACTTCAATATAGGAAATATAAATCATACAACACTACAGATAACAACACAAGGACAAGTGCAACATAGGCAGCCTTATTCCTAAGGTAGCAATTTCTTCAAGACAACCTTTGGACTAAGACTAAACGACTAATTTTTTCGTTTTTTTTCTATCTTCGGATAGGTTTGGATAAGGATTTATAGTGAGATATACCTAGTTACTTACTTTAGCATTGCCATATGGATAAGTTCTTAAGATCAACTGGTCTCCTAACTTATTCACCAGAGGAGGTAATTGTGGATATTCCAATATGCAGTCAGGGCAGAGACTTTCGTAGTAAATTTGCAATGTGACTACCTCTTTCTGGAAAATGAAAACAAAATTAGTACAAAACAATACAGAAATTTATATTTTTTTAAGTAGATACACAAAATTGGTACATACTGGTTGCCACCATGCATTCGGTGAGGCGTCTGAAAATAGACAGAATAAAAATTATATCAAACATGAAAAGAAAAGGGATGTCCTGAGAAAATGTCTATTGTAAATACAAATTTTCTGTAAAGTTTATTTGGAATTTGTAGGAAAAAGCTGTATCTGGTGTCGTCATTCTTTGTTAACGTACATTTTTATGCATCCAACCTACACCTATACCTATTAGAGCTAGGATTCTATTTAAATATTATACCTACCTATACCTATTAAAGCTTGGATTATATTGCTATTTACAATAAATTTCTGATTTGATAGGCGTGATACCATGTAGCTACGAGTATGTTATGTAATCTACATACCAGAATCAATTCGGGGAATTGCTACTGTCAACTCCAAAAGAACACTCACAAACAGGAGTAACGATTGAACAATCATGTTACGCAGTTCACTTTTGCCTAGCAAATACTAATATAATTTCTCGTATAATAATATACGGTATTAACTATAATTTATGCTGATAACAGAGTTCAAAGACTGCTCCAATACTAACATAGAGACGTTTGTTTATTTAGGTCTACTGGCGTTGATAATGGCGCGTTAATTAGCGACTTCATTCATACCTATTCTTATTGATCACAATTCCTACTTTCTAGTATCTAGTTTAAATATGCATTATATTCGTATACATTTTTACAAGCTTTTGGCTCCCAAAATAAAAAAAGTGGCTATTGTTGAATCACTTTTGGCTCTATAATTTTTTTAACAAAATGAAGTTTACGTAATCGTGAAACAAATAAGTTATAATAATAATTAAATGTTAGAATTCGTCATTCAAGTTTTATTTTATTAGCATTCGAACAACATTTAAGTATAGGAGAGATAAGATAGAATATATTTATTGTAGAACAAATATTACTAACTATTGTTTACCTCCTTTAAAAAGTGGCTTAAGTACATTGTTTATATTTATGTTACTATTTATTCTACAAGGTAAAAAAATGGAAGTACCTATACGTATTTGAAAAAAAATATCAAAAGGTAATGTATACAATGCAGGATTGCTACGGAGGATTTAGTTTGAGGAGCCCAATGGTTTCCTCCTCAGGGATCATACATCTGCCAAGCGCGAGTGGTCCTGTCCTGGACCCCTACGCCCCGTCACGGGCAGAGCTAGACTGCGATGTAACCTGGACTCAGGTCATCTGCGACGCGTTCGGACGCCGAACGGCCCTTGAGGACAACTGCACGCCAGTCCCCTGGCAGTGCATGATATGTGGTGGCGTCCGAGACGCATGCGGATCGTACCAGAGTACAAGCCACAGTCTAGCTCGTCGGTAGATGATGATTCCCCTCAGAGTTCCCACTACGTGGACCCGGCCTTTCGGCCGACAGTATCACGTGACTCCTTGTGTATATACTGACTTTCGGAAAAACTTTAATACCGCGTTTTAGACCGCTGACGCAATCTGGGGAATCCCCGTCGTGACGTCAGCGTTGTTGACGTTGTTGCAAATAAAGTAGATAATGCTATCGATTTGTAGAGCGCACAACTTAACTAAATCTTGATTAAAATTATTGTCGTCTCTTTCTGTTCATAATAGAAAATTACTAGAATAATATTAGTTAAGTCGTGATTTTTCAACTACGAACCGATACTAATGCACTCTGACTAATGCCGCACATTAATTTTGAGACGTGACATCATATAAATATTATCACGACGTAATTATAGAATGAAACATCATTGATATGCGTAAAGCAAGGCTATTTTTAAAAGCTTTTATTATTATTTAACTTGCAATTTATGTATGTACGTAGGTATGAATGTATCTATGTATGTTCGGGTGGAATCTTGCAACTAAATTTTGAAGCACTTATCTTCAACCGATTGAGATGAAATTTTGCATACTTATATAAATCAGATGCAATACAATATTATGATATCATCGTGCTGATCTCGTGATGGAGTGGACATATAGCCACCGGGTCTTCGTGATGAAAAGTATTAAGATATATAAAATTGGGCTCACTAGATTTGTTTTCTTGAGCAGTTTCTATTACACATAATGACGAGGGTGTAATGATGAAGCCGACAGATAGCCATCGGAACTACCTCGTCGAAAGTGCTAAGTTAGCTGAGTTTGAGCTCATTACATTTATTGTCTTGAGCAGTTTCTATTACACATGATGACGAGGGTGTAACCTTATAGCACAAAGTAAACAAATACATACAACAGAAAACAAGCGAACAAAATAGTACAATATAGGCGGCATTATTGCTACAGCAGCAATTTCTACCAGGCTACCTTTGGGTATAAAGAGAAGCTTTTCTGGCAAGATAATTAGATCTTCGCGCAACTAACGCACGTTTGGAGCTATTTAGAGAGCGTGACAGACAGCTGGAGAATGCTTTTAACCAAATCCATGCAGTCTTAAATCAAGAAGTCTAACAGGAAAACTTTGAAGAAGTGTTGGAGATACTAGAACAGAACATGACCGATGACGAATTTTTTTAATGCTAGAAGAGCAATGAATGTTGGACAAAATGATACATTTCTATTTATAACAAGGAGCATTTCAGAACAGCTCAGTAATCAAAGCGACTAGCGTCTAAGGTTGTTTATAACGGGTAACGCTGGAACTGGACAGACCTTCCTCTTCAATTTATTGAAAAATCAAGTAAATCGATGTTCGAATCGATGATGACAAGCAAGTGGTTAAAGTTTATGCGTTTACAGGTGTGGCAGCGCGCTTAATAGGAGGATCCACGTTACATTCTACACTAAAAGTACCTGTACAAAAGGATGGTTGGGTACAAATGCCTATTCTTACTGGGAATTACTTACGTTTGATGCGGCAACAGTCGCAACACATTGAATTTTTATTTATCGATGAAATCTCTATGGTCCCATACGAAATACTGAGTATGGTGGATTCCCGACTTAAGCAACTCAAAAACATTCGATTACTTTTTGGTGAATATTTGTGCACTTGGAGATTTAATGCAGCTACCTCCTGGGTGAGGAAATCAAGTATTTGACCAACCCTCTAGATTTTCCCTAGCAACTCACCTATGGCAGTTATTCTCATTAATTGATTTGACCGAAAATATGAGACAACAAGGTAGTACAACATTTAAAGACCTTCTGAATGCATTGAGAATTGGTGAGTTGCAATCAGAACACTTCGCTATTTTAATGGATCGGCTATATAAAGAACCGACTGGTGAATTTGCGATTGAAAAGGCTCTGCGGATTTATCCCACTACACACCACATTATCCCACCAATCAACAAGTAAACGATCATAATAAAACAGTTTTTGAATATTTCAGAGTTCGTGGTGTAACTATCAACAAAATAATAGCACAAGATTGTATACGAGATAACACTAGAAAAACCAAAAAATTGTGTCCAAAGGTTTGGGAATGGTGCCATTGGATATATTACAGAAATCACATGGCCCTGCTTTCGGAGAGCTCAAATGTATGATTATTAATAAATTCTGACATACTATCCGTCCGTACAGACTTCGGTAAAGACGGTGTTCATATCATTCAACCCAAGTCTATGCAATTTCTAGCAAAATATAATCATGGCACTGCAGGGAGAAGAATGCTACCCGACTCATCGCCGACCCGTCACTGGTAGAGGAAAAGCTGCAGAGCCTCGAACATCGTCGCAAAGTAGCTTGCTTGTCTGTGTTCTACAGGATACATTTCGGAGAATGTGCAGCATCGCTTCATGACCTGATACCCCCCTCCCCATTCCATCTCCGGGGTACGAGACGCCGGTTGGGATTCCACCCTTATGTTGTCGACATTCCAAGTTTTCGCACAAAGCGGTACGCTTCTACATTTTTAATGCGAACGGCCAAAGTGTGGAACTCCCTGCCTGCGGATCTATTTCCGGAACGTTATAACCTGGGCCTTTTCAAGGCGAGAGTGAACAGGCATTTTCTAGGCAATCATGCTCCATCATAGTCTACATCATCACTTACCATCACGTGAGATGGCGGACAAATGATTGCCTATCAAATATAAAAAAAAAAACAATTATATTATGCTGGGCTTGCACAGTACACAAAATGCAGGGGAGTACTGTCGAACATACCGTTGTGTACTTATGTTCCAAGCTCTTCGCTGCTGGTCAAGCATACGTGACTTTAAGTAGGGTGAAATCATTGGAAGGTCTTCTTATTGAAGAACTAGACTGTTCAATACTAACCGGTAAATCACCTTGCAACAATGATGCGTTGAATGAAATTAACAGATTGAGAAACCTGTCCAGCAATAACAAAAAATTTAAACATAAATTTATAGTAAATAATCTTTTTAAATATTTTTTAAATATTTTAAAAGTAAAAATAAATTATATGAAAAAAATATTTTTAATACAAGCTTTTATTTTAAATGCGCTAAAAAGGAATAAAAAAAAATCTTTAAAACTTTTACTATCAATTTATAACGTCACATTACACAATTTTCATACCTAATACAAAAGCTTGTCGCGAGATTTATCTGTGAGTTATACAAAAAAAAAAATATAAAATGAATCTTAAATAACTTGTGTTTATATTATGAACATTGTGTAATGTGACGTTATAAATTGATAGTAAAAGCTTTAAAGGAAAATTTTATTTTATCCTTTTTAGCGCACTTAAAATAAAAGCATTTTATAAAAAGGTGTTTTACATATAATTTATTACGTTTAAACAAACTAATTGACATGGAACGCTTTACCATACCTATTTCAAAATCATATAGAATCTTCCGTCCATGTTTAATGTATCATAAAACGCGTATAGCAAAATGCTACACAAAATTTGAAAAGTAAATTCTTAAAATATTGACATAATCTTCATTCCCAATAGTCGTATGCTTGCTTATTCGAAATACATACCACATGTAACGTAATAAGGACTTCTCACTACAGCCAAACTTATAAACAAGAAAAAATATTGATATAACATTGTAACACTTGCGTTAATATGAATGTTTAAACCTGTAGTAACGAAATGAATTTAAATAAATTAAGTTTTATACTAAAACTAGTTTATAACATGCTCACTAACTATATTTACAACTGTAGATAAAGAATTCGTTTCATTTTCCTCGCTCCAGTTATACACGCCCCGTACGCATCTTGTTTAACCGACTTCAAAAAAGAGTTGTTAATTAAAATCATACATACATATAATCACGCCTTTATCTCTAATGGGGTAGGCAGAGCATAAACGACCTAAGAAGGTCGTTCCGCCACGTCTGACAAAGTTTTGAGGGTTATTTAAGATAGATTTGTAGATACATTACTGTATTTCTTCCATGCTGGACTGGGAGAGATAGAAAAACATAGAATGTTCCAGATGCCCTTCCTCCCGGGCATGCTGTAGAAGACAGCAAAAGGGACTCGGGGGTTACAGTGTATTGTAATTTAGGCAACGGGCTGACAACCTGTCAAACACACATTAGCAATACACATTACTATGCATATGTATGTTACTGTAGTGACAGGTTGTTAGCCCATCGCCTCAATTACAATATACTGAAACCCTCGGATCCCTTGCTGGTTTTTACAGCATGCCCGGGAGGAAATGCAGCTGGCACATTCTATGTTTTTCCTTTGATTCTAGGCCAACCATCATCTCTACTCGCTACCCAATCCAGGGGATTGAACGAGGGTACTGGTTTTTACACAGAGCAACTGCCATCTGACCTCAACCCAGAAGGGAAACCAGACCCAATCCTAGATTAGTTCAGAGTTTTCAAGCCGCCAATGATCAGCACTGGCCTCTAATATGGCTTAACGACTAATATCTACGGTATTAAACGATAGCTAACATGGAAGAAAATTAAAATCAATTTGTAGTAAAACCTACCTATATCTCCAGTATATTATAAACTATCTATACATATAATAAATCTCAAGAAGGGTCGTGTCTGTACATTGCATATTTTTACAAGAAAAATATTGCAGCAGGCATATCATTATCAACGATATAAAGATCAAAACTGTCTGTCTGTATGTTACCACATCGCACCAAAACTACTGAACCGATTTCGATGACAATTTTTTTTATTAAACTGTGTGGTACCCAGGTTGCAACTTAGGATACTTAAAATCACGGTACCTGACTTAGGGGGTAGACTGGAAATTTAAATTTGGCTGTTTCTTAACCGATTTTTATGGAACTTTTTTTATTCGACTGAGAATTATTTAAAATCAAAGTTACGATACAAATAATCACGCCTCATGACTTAGGACATAGATAGAAAATTTAATTTCGGTCGTTTTAAACCGATCTTGGGACTTTTTATTTGACTGAGTTTTTTTAATTACCTGACGTCCAGGCTAGGTTTGAAATAATCACGCAAACCATTCTAATATTGAGTAAGTACCCCAGTTTGGAAAACACGCAGTGTCGAACATACTGAAAACGCTTCTCCGCGCGTATTAGCGGGATCTGCCAGCTCGCGAGTGGAAGCGTGTTTTCCATACAAAAACAAAGATCAGACAATGTGAAACACGCTTCAGATGAGACATGCGATCCCGCTCCTACGTGCGGAGAAGCATTTTCAATTTGTTCGACACTGCGTGTTTTCCATACAAACGAACGAAGTCGCGGGCACGGCTAGTCTTTAATATTTAGGTACAGATTCATTATACTTACTTAGGTACTTCGCTGGCTTGCGGCTTCGACAGTTTCATTATGTTTGTGATAAATTTTAAGACCATTCCAGCATCATTATTTAAAAAAAAATACAAAATATTCGTTCACTCTTCGGTCCTCAAATTCGCAAATGCCCGCAATTTCTCCAAACGACAACAATGACCGCTATCGACCGCTACCCGAAGTCTTTTAAGTATACTTGGAAATATGCGCCTGTCAAAGGCGCCATGCAATATTTTTTTATTTATGACCCTGTGGTGTCCCACTGCAAATATAAAATGTTAAAATATTATGTAGGAATCGCAAGTGTGATGCTTGTTTTTAAGTGTATTGTTATAATTTCCAGTGTGAAAGTGGCTAGTGCCATGGACTCCCGATCCGGAGGTCCTGGGTTCGATTCCCAGGGGGCAAACACAAAGTTGATATTTGAGAATTTATCACTTTGTGAATTTTTCCCCAGTTTGGTTAGGACATTGCAGGCTGAATCACCTGATTGTCCGAAAAGAAAAAAGATTCCGTGCTTCGGAGGGCACGTTAAGCCGTCGGTCCCGGTCGCTGTCTTTGATAGTGGTCGTTACTCAAACCATGTCAGAGGCCTAAATAGCAATATATACGTATGATTTGCTTCTCGGCCTGCCAAATTTACTCGACAATATGACGCTTTTTTTTCTGCCTCGGAGTGTTGTACTATTATTTCTCAACAACTATATTAATTAAAATTATTTAATATTACTATTTCTTCCATGCTGGACTGGGAGAGTTAGAAAAACATAGCATGTTCCAGCTGCCCTTCCTCCCGGGCATGCTGTAAAAGTCAGCAAATGGGACTTGAGGATTACAGTGTATTGTAATTTAGGCGATGGGCTGACAACCTGTCACTATAGCAATACACATTTCAATCTAAAATTGCCCTCAATTTTTGTCAGACGTGGCGAAAGCGCCTTTTACGAGGCGTTTAACTCTCTGCCTACCCCTTAAGCGATAAAGGCGTGATTTTATGTATGTATGTATATTAATTAAACAGTCGGATTTGAAATAGATAGGTCATTTTTTTTATTATTTATAAAATTATTGTAGAGAAATATTAAACGACTTTGAAAACTTTTTTAAGAGTGTCCTTTAGAACTTGAGTTGTTTTAAGTAATAGGAGCTATTCAACATAATGGTCTGATTTTGTGGATAACAAATGGGCTAAGTTGCCTAAGCCCCTTTGCAAGGGCTCTAAGTTTATTAGAGTCTGTCAGTCGGGGTCTGTGTTACGGCTTGCGAGTCTCTTGACAGAAATCTTTATCAAGTCTCGGTCTTTGATCTTCTTCTTCTGTCGAGTGGGTATCGAGTCTATCGACCCGATGAACCCTGGTGTCAGAGTTTTAAAACCGCCTAGTAGCACAACTATCAGGCCTCTGACATGGTTTGAGTAACGACCACTATCAAAGATTAGCGACCAGGAACGACATAACGTGCCCTCCGAAGCACGAAATCTTTTTCTTTTCGGACAATCAGGTGATATAGCCTTTGATACAAATTAGAAGTGGGTTATATTTTTTACTAAATTTTTTAACAGGTTATAAAATAGAAGATCGTCAGTTATTTTTAGAATTTCAACAGTTTATAACTTTATAATTTTACAAGTATAAATTGTTTGTGGGCTGACAACCTGTCACTACAGCAATACACATTACAATCTAAAATTGCCCTCAATTTATGTCAGACGTGGCGAAAGCGCCTTTTAGGAGGCGTTTTACGCTCTGCCTACCCCGTAAGGGATAAAGGCGTGATTTTATGTATGTATGTATGTATAAATTGTTTGTTCCATTTACTATTGCCTCCAATTTGATACTGTAATGGTGGATTACCTGATTCAATGAATTTCAATAATAGTTAATGTATTGTTTTTATATAAAGCAAAGGTTATCTCTATTGGCATAGGCCACTTATTGCCGATAAATTACCTTATTACCACGGGAAAATACACTAAGCCTAGGTCTTAAATCATATTTACGTATATAAGTTCCAAAACTCCATAGGCTTTTATAACTACTTACATTGAACCCCGAGTCCCATATCAACCAGTAGGCTAATAAAAAAATTAAACTTCCATGCTGGACTTTGAGCGAGAGAAAAACATTGAATGTGCCAGCTGCATTTCCTCCCGGGCAGGCTGTAACAACCAGCTAAGGGACCAGAGAGTTTCTGTATATTGCAATTTAGGCGATGGGCTTACAACCTGTCACTACAGCAATATACGTACAAATCTATCTTAAATAACTCTCAAAACATTGTCAGACGTGGCGGAACGATCTTTGTTTAGGTCGTTTACGCTCTGCCTACCCCATTAGGGATAAAGGCGTGATCATATGTATGTATGTAATTTTGCTACTTGCACGAATCGTAGAAGCCTAATTCGACAGGCGAGTTTTCCAAGTTTGAAACACTAGGTGCGTGTTGAAATAGTCTTAACTCAAAGCGGGGATCGATTTTTGGCAGCCACTCGAACGATTAATAAGTAATTTTTTTTACATATAACAGTCATTCATATGATTACGCCTTTATCCCTAATGGGATAGGCAGAGCGTAAACGACCTAAACAAAGGACGTTCTGCCACGTCTGAGAAAGTTTTGTGGGTTATTTAAAATATATTTGCAGTAGTGACAGCTTGTCAGCCTTAAATTGCAATATACAGAAACCCTCGGATCCCTTAGCTGGTTTTTACAGCATGCCCGGGAGGAAATGCAGCTGGCACATTCCATGCTCCTAGTCCAGCATGGAAGAGATTTAAACAAGAGAGACTTTTATAAATGTTTCTTAAGGAGGTTAATTATAGCAGTCGCTGATTCAAGACTAATCCGACAGGCTTACTCCTATTTGTCAAAAAAATTACATATTTTATTTTTACCTATGCAACGGACAACACAACGGAGTGATTTTTCAAATCTTAGGCAGTCAAAAATTGATCTCCAAATGTGAAGTAGATGTTGAAACTCTCAAGAAAGTTAAAGCTGTGGTATTACGTAGGTATTGCTTTAAAGAGAATAGAGTTAATTTTGCTCATACATACATACATATAATCACGCCTTTATCCCTAACGGGGTAGACAGAGCATAAACAACTTAAATAAAGGTCGTTCCGCCATGTCTGACAATAATTTGGGGGTTATCACTACATAGTATAAAACAAAGTCACTTTTTCTGTCCCTATGTCCCTATGTATGCATAAATCTTTAAAACTACGCAACGGATTTTGATGCGGTTTCTTTTAATGTACAAAGTAATTCAAGAGGAAGGGTTATATGTATAATACATGCATAATATAGTAGTAGTAATTTCTTCCATGCTGGACTGGGAGAGATAGAAAAACATAGAATGTTCCAGCTGCCCTTCCTCCCGGGCATGCTGTAGAAGACAGCAAAAGGGACTCGAGGGTTACAGTGTATTGTAATTTAGGCGATGGGCTGACAACCTGTCACTACACATTAGCAATACACATTACAATCTAAAATTGCCCTCAATTTTTGTCAGACGCGGCGAAAGCGCCTTTTACGAGGCGTTTAACGCTCTGCCTACCCCGTAAGGGATAAAGGCGTGATTTTATGTGTGTATGTATGTATAATATAGTAGAGAAACACTGATAATTTCCGTGCGAAGCCGGGGTGTGTCGCTAGTTTGAGATAGATTAGTAGGTACATTGCTGTAGTAACAGGCTAAATAACTAACAGGCTAACAGGCTAGTCAGCTCATCGCCTAAATTACAATATACTGAAACCCTTGGATCCCCTAGCTTGTTTTTACAGCATGCCCTTGAGGAAATGCAGCTGGAACATTCTACGTTTTTCTCTCGCTCCCAGTTCAGCATGGAAGTCTATATTAGATTTTGCTCATAATTGTAGGTATTACCTACTTATTGCAGGTTTTGATAATTATTGTTAAATATTTGCATGCCATGTTACCATGACAGAACATATTTTGTCATAGTTAGTTATATGCCGTGGAACAATTTTACATGATTTTATACAATTTACGTCTCTCTCAAGGAATACGACGTTTCATATCATATTTTACATTATTATACAATTTACGGGCTCGTAGTTATAAAGCGATCTCAATATTGAGAGCAATATTAAGTATGGATTTGACAGGCTGTTTTGTACTGAAATGCATTTCTGATACAAACTCAAACTCCCTGTCAGACCCAAGAACTATTTATGAATACGGGCCTTAGACTCTTAGTTGGTCTGGCATGCGTGAGTGGGTCCGTATTATTTAATTAGTGCAGTCTAATATATTCTTTATTATAACGTCTCATTCATCACATTTTTTCCCGCACGGGAAATAAGTAAAATACTGCTCTATTTCTCGATATTAAGCCTACAATGGACTCGATTCTAGATTCCACCGGCTAAAACTGAAATTAAAATCTATCTGTCACTTTCAAAATAATAAAAATGAAAAAAGACAAGCGATTTTTACTCTATGGTTTTACACTTAGTCCGCTAGATTTTGACGCGCTTTTGCACGTTTCCCCATTATTTCTGTCACTTTTATTCGCCATATCATATGACGGCGGAGAAAAATGACAGATATCCGCAATAAATCAAAAACCGGAAAGAATAGATCTCCTGTCCTTTTCCATTGTTTTAAGTCTGAAAGTGACAAATAGATTTTAATTTTAGTTTAAGCCAGCAAATCTAAAATCGAGTCCAATAACAGTTCGTACGTGAAAGCGAAAATGTGCCGAATTTATACGCGCAAGTCACGCAAGTCCGGCTGGCCTTCGAATACACTTCAAATATACCTGTGGCTTCGTACCTCCGCCTCCACAGAGTCAGTCAGCCAACGCTCTGCCTCCAAGATACATCCGCATTGCGATGTTGCAAATATGTTTCATATTTTAACCCCTGTCCGCAGCGCCTTGTTAAATTGTTCGAAATACGAAATTATCATTAAAACATAACGGCCACGAAACAACAAGCAGTCGTACATGCTAGAGAAATTTCAGCAGTTAAAGCGTTAAAAGCATATACAATTTAAATTAAACAATTATTTCCAGTCGTATCGCAGTATGAATTTTGATAAATAATGCAAATATTCATACAGACAGCACAAGCAATTATACATAATGAAGCATTTGTATTTGATCGCCGTTAATAGTAGGCCATGATAAAAAATAAGCTTCAGTCACGATACTCCGCCATATTTAAAATTAATCATACTGCTGATTAGATTATCACATTAATACCCACCATAATAACCAGCTTTTGCTACGACTTACAGTTTTAGGGTCTCGTAGACCTCATTCGTAGATATACGCTACGGTGATGGCTACGAAACATAGCTGATGTGCATACGTACGATAATAGATGCTAAATGGACGTGGTCCTAAGCAATACGTCTATGAAAACTTTACATCAATATCCTACGGTAAGGAAACAAAGAAAATTACAATTAAATGTCTTACTTCATTCTTCCATGCTGGCCTGGGAGCGAGAGAAATACATAGAATTAACAACTGCATTTCCTCCCGGGCATGCTGTAAAAACCAGCTAAGGGATCCCAGGGTTTCAGTATATTGCAATTTAAGCGATGGGCTGACAACCTGTCACTACAGAAATATACCTACAAATTTACCAAAAATAACCCTCGAAACATTGTGAGACGTGGCGGAACGACCTTTGTTTAGGTCGTTTAAGCTCTGCCTACTTATTAGGGATAAAAGCGTGATTATATTTATGTATGCATGTATGTCTTGCCACAAATTATATCAACATTTATTTAAGCTAAATATGGAATCTTGAAAAATTCATTTCACTGTTGTAGGTTTTTGAGGATTAATTCTTGATCAAACATTGCGAAGTTAACGCGGAAATAATTTTTCATTGTTTTATATAATTCGTTTTCTAGGTAGGTGTTATACTAACTTGTACTTAGGTACAAAATTAACAAAGCTTTTGAAAAAAGAAGTGTCGAACATACTGAAAACGCTTCTCCGTGCGTAGGAGCGCGTGTTTTCCATACAAACCGGGCGTATCTACGAAGTCGCGGGCACAGCTAGTGATAAATGTTTTTTAGTTCCATCATCGCTCTAGAGATTAAAAATGATCTTACGTCCCGTATTTGGGAATATATGTACACAACTTAATTAATAACTGCCTCCGTGGTCTAGTGGCTAGTGCCATGGACTCCCGATCCGGAGGTCCTGGGTTCGATTCCCAGGGGGGAAACACAAAGTTGATATTTGAGAATTTATCACTTTGTGAATTTTCCTTAGTTTGGTTAGGACATTGCAGGCTAAATCACCTGATTGTCCGAAAAGAAAAAGATTTCGTGCTTGGGAGGGCACGTTAAGCCGTCGGTCCCGGTCGCTGTCTTTGATAGTGGTTCTTACTTAAAACCATGTCAGAGGCCTGATAGTTGTTTAAAAACTCTGACACCAGGGTTCATCGGGTCGATAGACTCGATACCCACTCGACAGAAGAAGAGTAATATTCAAACAAGCTACAAGTTTCACTGGGCAGATCGAATCACTTGGTGGCTCAGTGGTTAGAGCGTCGGCACGTTACGCCGAAGATCGTGGGTTCAAATCCCACCCACTTTTAGCTTGTTTATTTTCATGTATTATGAAACATTAACACTTTAAATGTAAAATTTTCCAAAATATTCAAATTCAAAATATCTTTATTACTCACACAATTAAAACAGAACACATTAAATAACAATCAAAATAGTACGGTTTGAGAGTAAAAGGTGAGGGTCTCAATATTTTGATACCATGTTACTCAAAGCAACAGTGGTAGAACTGATTTTCAGCTCTTACCCTTTTCATACACCATTTAAAAACATCAGAGTAGGGCATGTAAAATTATGATAAGAAACCTCAAAGAGTTCATGAAGCAAGCGGCCATACGCTTCTTCGACAAAGCCCCTCACCACCCTAACCCTCTTGTAGTTAGCGCCTCAAACTACGTTCCCCAACCTGCGACTCGTTACAAACGAAGGCCTAGGCATGTCCTTACCGACGGCGATGACCAAATTACCCTTGCGATTAATGCTGCCAATATTAGTCGAGCCACACTCTGCACAAGCTCTTCCAGCAACCGCGCACCCCGCCGGCGGGGTCGCGGAGGTCCCTCCTTTGCTCCCCACTTTGGGGTTTACCGGCACGTACCGGGCAGATTCTCTCCGATAAGGAGTCCCCAGGCAACGCCATAAGCCGAGGTTCGAGCCCTAGTGGGCGCCCTTAGGCAGTTGCCATTTCATTAAGGGTGTAGATTGCGTGTAGCAACTCCCCGCCTTAGCCCGGTGACGCATTATATACACTTTGTAGTATTTTGCAAACAGGTCCATTCAAAAAAAAAAAAAAAAAAAATATGATAAGAAAAATATTAAAAAGTAAGTCAAAATAAAACATACTTAAACAAAACATTATTTGGTAATAATCCTGTTTAACATACACAGATATAATCACGCCTTTATCCCTATTGGGGTTGGCAGAGAGTAAACGATCGAACCAAAGGGCGTTTCGCCACGTCTCACAAAGTTTTGAGGGTTAATAAATAAGATTGACATTGATAGTGACCGGTTGTCAGTCCATCGCCTAAATTGCAATATACTGAAACCCTCGGATCCCTTAGCTGGTTTTACAGCATCTCCGAGAGGAAATGTAGCTCGCACATTCTATGTTTCTCCCACGCTTCCAGTCCAGAATGGAAGACACCCTGTTTAAAATATATACATACATACATATAATAACGCCTTTATCCCGAATAGGGTAGGCACAGCGTAAACGACCAAAGAAAAGGTCGTTTCGCCACGTTTGATAAGTTTTGAGGCCTATTCTAGACTGAAATGTGTATCGCTATAGTGATGGGTTGTCAGCCCATCGCCTAAATTGCAATACACTGGAGCCCCCGAATCCTTCAGCTGGTTTTTATAGCATGCCCGGGAGGAGATGCAGCTGGCCCATTCTATGATTTTTATCACTCCCAGTTGAACATGGGAGAAACCCTGTTTAAAATATATATATAAAAATTATAAGACTTCCACCGGACGAGAGATGTGAAGTACTTTGTTTAGTACTTCCATGCTGGACTGGGAGAGATAGAAAAACATAGAATGTTCCAGCTGCCCTTCCTCCCGGGCATGCTGTAGAAGACAGCAAAAGGGACTCGAGGGTTATAGTGTATTGTAATTTAGGCGATGGGCTGACAACCTGTCACTATGGCAATACACATTACAATCTAAAATTACCCTCAATTATTGTCAGACGCGGCGAAAGCGCCTTTTACGAGGCGTTTAACGCTCTGCCTACCCCGTAAGGGATAAAGGCGTGATTTTATGTATGTATGTATGTATGTATGTTGTTTAGTAATATTTACCTGTGAAAACCAAGCTCGAGCTCGAGCCCCTCCCAACGAGAGCACCATCAGTAAAACGATATTGACATGTAAGAATATGCAGCTGGCACATTCTATGTTGTTGCCACGCTTCCAGTCCAGCTTGCTTCGGAGGGCACGTTAAGCCGTCGGTCCCGGTCGCTGTCTTTGATAGTGGTCGTTACTCAAACCCTGTCAGAGGCCTGATAGTTGTGCTACTAGGCGGTTTAAAAACTCTGACACCAGGGTTCATCGGGTCGATAGAAGAGAATAAGTAGTAGTGCAGGTTTTGATAATTATTGTTAAATATTTGCATGCCATGTTACCATGACAGAACATATTTTGTCATAGTTAGTTATATGCCGTGGAACAATTTTACATGATTTTATACAATTTACGTCTCTCTCAAGGAATTCGACGTTTCATATCTTATTTTACATTATTATACAATTTACGGGCTCGTAGTTATAAAGCGATCTCAATATTGAGAGCAATATTAAGTATGGATTTGACAGGCTGTTTTGTACTGAAATGCAATTCTGATACAAACTCAAACTCCCTGTCAGACCCAAGAACTATTTATGAATACGGGCCTTAGACTCTTAGTTGGTCTGGCATGCGTGAGTGGGTCCGTATTATTTAATTAGTGCAGTCTAATATATTCTTTCTTAAAACGTCTCATTCTCTCAAAAGATCGAAAATGAAGAAAGAAATGCCTCTTAGGCACATTCAATATAACAGCCATATTTCAGAGTAGGTATAAGATGAGTTTGTATTCACCACCCGATCAGGGCCCTTGTGGTAAAAGACGGGTGTGGCGATACAGGTCAGCAGAATGGGATGAGATGCGCCACTTCTTTGCTTCGTTTCCTTGGCAGGACTGTTTTTCTTCAGGCGAATCGTCGAGCTGCGCGGATGCTATTACAGAAGTCATACGTCAGGGTATGGAGTTTTTCATACCGTTCTCTGATGTTCCTACCGGTAGCAAAGCTCGCCCGTGGTTTAATGCTGACTGTAACTGCGCGGAATCGCAGAAACAGTCGGCATTCCTTGCTTGGGCTGATGCTCGTGCACGCAAAGCTCCGAATACTCGCGATCTGAAGAAAAACTATAACAAAGCCACCAAGTTAAGCAAAAAGGAATTACGCAGGGCTCGATTCGCCCACATAGGCCGAGTAGGCGCTAAGCTTGCTTCCTATCCGGCTGGCAGTAAAGCATTCTGGTCGCTTGCGAAAGCAGTGGAAACAAATTTCTGCCAGCCATCTTTACCGCCTCTGCAGAGACCTGATGGGTCGCTTGCTCATACTGCGGAGGAGAAAGCCAATCTTTTTGCCTCCTATTTTGCGGAAAGTTCGCGTCTTGATGCCGCAGGTAAAATACCACCCCCGTTACCTCGTGTCGACTGCTCTATGGCAGCCGTACGCATCCGGCAAAAAGAGGTCCTTAAAACCATGCGAAATCTAGACGTGAATAAAGCAAGTGGCCCTGACGGTATCCCTGCAATCGTCCTGCGTAACTGTGCGCCTGAGTTGTCTCCGGTGTTGACACGCCTGTACCGCCTCTCACTTGAGACTGGTGTTGTTCCCAAATCGTGGAAGCTTGCAAATGTGCAACCTGTACCCAAAAAAGGTAGTCGAGCAGACCCTGTCAACTATAGACCCATATCGGTAACCTCTATACTCTGCAAGATTATGGAGCGTGTACTGAATAATCGGCTCCTGGCATACCTTGAGGATAATGATCTCCTTAACGATCACCAATACGGCTTCCGCCGAGGGCGATCGACGGGGGACCTCCTCGTGCATGCCACTCACTTATGGAGCGAGGCTATCGAGAGACATGGTGAAGCACTTGCCGTGTCTCTGGATATCTCCAAGGCCTTTGACAGGGTCTGGCACGCTAGCCTTACTGGCAAGCTTCCCGCCTACGGGTTACCTGCTGGCCTTTGCAACTGGATTTCGGACTTCTTGAGCGAACGATCCATACAAGTGGTCTTAGAAGGCTGCTCCTCCGGACAACAGGCTATTGATGCCGGAGTTCCTCAGGGTTCTGTCCTGTCTGCAACCTTATTCCTGCTGCATATCAACGACATGTTTACACCCGATACCTTTGGGTACGCTGATGACAGCACGGTTGTTGACAGATATCTGTCCAGTGCAAGGGCCAACAGTGAAACAATCCAGTCTTGTCGGGAGTCCATGGTGGATCGTCTGAACTCATCGCTAAGGGTGATATCCGAGTGGGGCGATGCCAATCTCGTCAAGTTCAACGCATCCAAAACCCAGGCGTGTCTATTCTCGACAAAACGGAGTCCTTTTAACCTGGCTCCAACTTTCCGGGATGTATCCGTACCGATTTCTGACCATCTTGAGCTTCTTGGTATGAGCCTTACGTCCGACTTGAACTTTGGACGTTACATTGAGTCTCTGGCCACAACAGCTGCCAAAAAACTTGGTATCCTCTCGAAGGTGAGGCGATACTTCACACCGGGACAGCTATTGCAGTTGTACACAGCTCAAGTCCGATCGTGTATGGAGTACTGCTGCCACCTTTGGGACGGTTCAGCTAAATACCAGCTGGCTGCCTTAGACTCAATCGAGAAACGCGCTAAGAAGCTCATTGGAGACTCAGCACTGGTTGAGGCAAAACTACAGAACCTTGAGCACCGTCGCAGAGTGGCGTGCATGTCGGTATTTTACAGGATACATTTCGGGGAGTGCGCGTTAGCACTTCATGACCTTATACCCCCCTCCCCTTTCCATCTCCGGAGCACGAGGCGTGGACAGGGGTTCCACCCTTATGTCGTGGATATACCACAAATTCGCACGAAGCGGTTCGCTTCCACATTCTTAATGCGAACGGCTAAGGAGTGGAACTCCCTGCCGGCGGATCTGTTTCCGGAACAATATAACCTGGGCCTTTTCAAGGCGAGAGTGAATAGGCACTACATAGGTGAGTATGTTTCAACATAGTCCGCATCGTCACTTTCCACCAGGTGAGATGGCGGACAAATGCTCGCCTATATATATTAAAAAAAAAAAAAAAAAAAAAAAAAATTGCAATATACTGAAACCCTCGGATCCCTTAGCTGGTTTTACAGCATCTCCGAGAGGAAATGTAGCTCGCACATTCTATGTTTCTCCCACGCTTCCAGTCCAGAATGGAAGACACCCTGTTTAAAATATATACATACATACATATAATAACGCCTTTATCCCGAATAGGGTAGGCACAGCGTAAACGACCAAAGAAAAGGTCGTTTCGCCACGTTTGATAAGTTTTGAGGCCTATTCTAGACTGAAATGTGTATCGCTATAGTGATGGGTTGTCAGCCCATCGCCTAAATTGCAATACACTGGAGCCCCCGAATCCTTCAGCTGGTTTTTATAGCATGCCCGGGAGGAGATGCAGCTGGCCCATTCTATGATTTTTATCACTCCCAGTTGAACATGGGAGAAACCCTGTTTAAAATATATATATAAAAATTATAAGACTTCCACCGGACGAGAGATGTGAAGTACTTTGTTTAGTACTTCCATGCTGGACTGGGAGAGATAGAAAAACATAGAATGTTCCAGCTGCCCTTCCTCCCGGGCATGCTGTAGAAGACAGCAAAAGGGACTCGAGGGTTATAGTGTATTGTAATTTAGGCGATGGGCTGACAACCTGTCACTATGGCAATACACATTACAATCTAAAATTACCCTCAATTATTGTCAGACGCGGCGAAAGCGCCTTTTACGAGGCGTTTAACGCTCTGCCTACCCCGTAAGGGATAAAGGCGTGATTTTATGTATGTATGTATGTATGTATGTTGTTTAGTAATATTTACCTGTGAAAACCAAGCTCGAGCTCGAGCCCCTCCCAACGAGAGCACCATCAGTAAAACGATATTGACATGTAAGAATATGCAGCTGGCACATTCTATGTTGTTGCCACGCTTCCAGTCCAGCTTGCTTCGGAGGGCACGTTAAGCCGTCGGTCCCGGTCGCTGTCTTTGATAGTGGTCGTTACTCAAACCCTGTCAGAGGCCTGATAGTTGTGCTACTAGGCGGTTTAAAAACTCTGACACCAGGGTTCATCGGGTCGATAGACTCGGTACCCACTCAACAGAAGAAGTCCAGCTTGGAAGGAACCCTTTTTAATATATATATATATATATATATATATATATATTTATATATAAAAAATATATATATATAAAAAAATATAAAAGTTTCACAGGATGAAAGATGTGAAGTACTTTGTTAGTAATATTCCCCTGTCTTCTTCTTCTTCTGTCGAGTGGGTATCGAGTCTATCGACCCGATGAACCCTGGTGTCAGAGTTTTCAAACCGCCTAGTAGCACAACTATCAGGCCTCTGACATGGTTTGAGTAACGACCACTATCAAAGGCAGCGACCGGGACCAACGGCATATCGAACCCAGGACCTCCGGATCAGGAGTCCTTGGCACTAGCCACTAGACCACGGAGGCAGTTAAACCCCCCTGTAAAGGCCATGCTCATGCTCGAGCCGCTCCCAATGAGAGCACCATCAATACAACGATATTGCCACGTGAACGAGGCTTATCGCATTTGAATTATTGATTTATCTCCATGCTGGACGAGGAGCAAGAGAAAAACATAGAATGTGCCAGCTGCATTTCCTTTCGGGCATGCTGTAAAAACCAGCTAAGGGATCCGAGGGTTTCAGTATACTGCAATTGAGGCGATAGGCTGACAACCTTTCACTACAGCAATATACCTACAAATATATCTTAAATAACTCTCAAAACATTGTCAGATGAGGCGGAACGACTTTGTTTAGGTCATTTACACTCTGCCTACCCCATTAGGGATAAAGGCGTGATTATATGTATGTATGCATTTCTATCGTTTTTGGACGTTATAAAAAATATATTTAAAAAAATTACCTGACTTGACCTGTATTATTCACTTACTTGGATTCAGTGAACTCTAATACCTCTACAATTTATTAAGAGTTATTGGAAAACTCATCTTATACCTACTCTGAAATATGGCTGTTATATTGAATGTGCCTAAGAGGCATTTCTTTCTTCATTTTCGATCTTTTGAGAGAATGAGACGTTTTAAGAAAGAATATATTAGACTGCACTAATTAAATAATACGGACCCACTCACGCATGCCAGACCAACTAAGAGTCTAAGGCCCGTATTCATAAATAGTTCTTGGGTCTGACAGGGAGTTTGAGTTTGTATCAGAATTGCATTTCAGTACAAAACAGCCTGTCAAATCCATACTTAATATTGCTCTCAATATTGAGATCGCTTTATAACTACGAGCCCGTAAATTGTATAATAATGTAAAATAAGATATGAAACGTCGAATTCCTTGAGAGAGACGTAAATTGTATAAAATCATGTAAAATTGTTCCACGGCATATAACTAACTATGACAAAATATGTTCTGTCATGGTAACATGGCATGCAAATATTTAACAATAATTATCAAAACCTGCACTACTACTTATTCTCTTCTATCGACCCGATGAACCCTGGTGTCAGAGTTTTTAAACCGCCTAGTAGCACAACTATCAGGCCTCTGACAGGGTTTGAGTAACGACCACTATCAAAGACAGCGACCGGGACCGACGGCTTAACGTGCCCTCCGAAGCAAGCTGGACTGGAAGCGTGGCAACAACATAGAATGTGCCAGCTGCATATTCTTACATGTCAATATCGTTTTACTGATGGTGCTCTCGTTGGGAGGGGCTCGAGCTCGAGCTTGGTCTTCACAGGTAAATATTACTAAACAACATACATACATACATACATACATAAAATCACGCCTTTATCCCTTACGGGGTAGGCAGAGCGTTAAACGCCTCGTAAAAGGCGCTTTCGCCGCGTCTGACAATAATTGAGGGTAATTTTAGATTGTAATGTGTATTGCCATAGTGACAGGTTGTCAGCCCATCGCCTAAATTACAATACACTATAACCCTCGAGTCCCTTTTGCTGTCTTCTACAGCATGCCCGGGAGGAAGGGCAGCTGGAACATTCTATGTTTTTCTATCTCTCCCAGTCCAGCATGGAAGTACTAAACAAAGTACTTCACATCTCTCGTCCGGTGGAAGTTTTATAATTTTTATATATATATTTTAAACAGGGTTTCTCCCATGTTCAACTGGGAGTGATAAAAATCATAGAATGGGCCAGCTGCATCTCCTCCCGGGCATGCTATAAAAACCAGCTGAAGGATTCGGGGGCTCCAGTGTATTGCAATTTAGGCGATGGGCTGACAACCCATCACTATAGCGATACACATTTCAGTCTAGAATAGGCCTCAAAACTTATCAAACGTGGCGAAACGACCTTTTCTTTGGTCGTTTACGCTGTGCCTACCCTATTCGGGATAAAGGCGTTATTATATGTATGTATGTATATATTTTAAACAGGGTGTCTTCCATTCTGGACTGGAAGCGTGGGAGAAACATAGAATGTGCGAGCTGCATTTCCTCTCGGAGATGCTGTAAAACCAGCTAAGGGATCCGAGGGTTTCAGTATATTGCAATTTAGGCGATGGACTGACAACCGGTCACTATCAATGTCAATCTGTCTTTATTAACCCTCAAAACTTTGTGAGACGTGGCGAAACGCCCTTTGGTTCGATCGTTTACTCTCTGCCAACCCCAATAGGGATAAAGGCGTGATTATATCTGTGTATGTTAAACAGGATTATTACCAAATAATGTTTTGTTTAAGTATGTTTTATTTTGACTTACTTTTTAATATTTTTCTTATCATAATTTTACATGCCCAACTCTGATGTTTTTAAATGGTGTATGAAAAGGGTAAGAGCTGAAAATCAGTTCTACCACTGTTGCTTTGAGTAACATGGTATCAAAATATTGAGACCCTCACCTTTTACTCTCAAACCGTACTATTTTGATTGTTATTTAATGTGTTCTGTTTTAATTGTGTGAGTAATAAAGATATTTTGAATTTGAATATTTTGGAAAATTTTACATTTAAAGTGTTAATGTTTCATAATACATGAAAATAAACAAGCTAAAAGTGGGTGGGATTTGAACCCACGATCTTCGGCGTAACGTGCCGACGCTCTAACCACTGAGCCACCAAGTGATTCGATCTGCCCAGTGAAACTTGTAGCTTGTTTGAATATTAATCTTCTTCTTTTGTCGAGTGGGTATCGAGTCTATCGACCCGATGAACCCTGGTGTCAGAGTTTTTAAACAACTATCAGGCCTCTGACATGGTTTTAAGTAAGAACCACTATCAAAGACAGCGACCGGGACCGACGGCTTAACGTGCCCTCCGAAGCACGAAATCTTTTTCTTTTCAGACAATCAGGTGATTTAGCCTGAAATGTCCTAACCAAACTAAGGAAAATTCACAAAGTGATAAATTCTCAAATATCAACTTTGTGTTTCCCCCCTGGGAATCGAACCCAGGACCTCCGGATCGGGAGTCCATAGCACTAGCTACTAGACCACGGAGGCAGTTATTAATTAAGTTGTGTACATATATTCCCAAATACGGGACTTCAACAGCATGCCCTTCCTACCGGGCATGCTGTTGATTCTTCCATGCTGGACTGGGAGAGATAGAAAAACATAGAATGTTCCAGCTGCCCTTCCTCCCGGGCATGCTGTTGAAGTCAGCAAAAGGGACTCGAGGGTTACAGTGTATTGTAATTTAGGCGATGGGTTGACAACCTGCCACTAAAGCAATACATATTACAATCTAAAATTGCTCTCAATTTTTGTCAGACGTGGCGAAAGCGCCTTTTACGAGGCGTTAAACGCTCTGCCTACCCCGTAAGGGATAAAGGCGTGATTTATGTATGTATGTATGTATGTACGGGACGTAAGATCATTTTTAATTTCTAGAGCGTTGATGGAACTATAAAACATTTATCACTAGCTGTGCCCGCGACTTCGTACGCCCGGTTTGTATGGAAAACACGCGCTCCTACGCCCGGAGAAGCGTTTTCAGTATGTTCGACACTTCTTTTTTCAAAAGCTTTGTTAATTTTGTACCTAAGTACAAGTTAGTATAACACCTACTTATAAAACGAATTATATAAAACAATGAAAAATTATTTCCGCGTTAACTTCGCAATGTTTGATCAAGAATTAATTAAACCTACAACAGTGAAATTAATTTTTCAAGATTCCATATTTAGCTTAAATAAATGTTGATATAATTTGTGGCAAGACATACATGCATACATAAATATAATCACGCTTTTATCCCTAATAAGAAGGCAGAGCTTAAACGACGTTCCGCCACGTCTCACAATGTTTCGAGGGTTATTTTTGGTAAATTTGTAGGTATATTGCTGTAGTGACAGGTTGTCAGCCCATCGCTTAAATTGCAATATATTGAAACCCTCGGATCCCTTAGCTGGTTTTTACAGCATGCCCGGGAGGAAATGCAGTTGTTAATTCTATGTATTTCTCTTGCTCCCAGGCCAGCATGGAAGAATGAAGTAAGAGCAACATTTCATTATAATTTTCTTTGTTTCCTTACCGTAGGATTTTGATGTTAAGTTTTCGTAGACATATTACTCCGCGGCTTAGGACCACGTCCATTTAGCATCTATTATCGTACGTATGCACATCAGCTACGTTTCGTAGCCATCACCGTAGCGTATGTCTACGAATGAGGTCTACGAGACCCTAAAACTCTAAGTCGTAGCAAAAGCTGGTTATTACGGTGGGTATTAATGTGATAATCTAATCAGCAGTATGATTAATTTTAAATATGGCGGAGTATCGTGACTGAAGCTTATTTTTTATCATGGCCTACTATTAACGGCGATAAAATACAAATGCTTCATTAAGTATAATTGCTTGTGCTGTCTGTATGAATATTTGCATTATTTATCAAAATTCATACTGCGATACGACTGGAAATAATTGTTTAATTTAAATTTTATATGCTTTTAACGCTTTAACTGCTGAAATTTCTCTAGCATTTACGACTGCTTGTTGTTTCGTGGCCGTTATGTTTTAATGATAATTTCGTATTTCGAACAATTTAACAAGGCGCTACGGACAGGGGTGAAAATATGAAACATATTTGCAACACCGCAATGCGGATGTATCGTGGAGGCAGAGCGTTGGCTGACTGACTCTGTGGAGGCGGAGGTACGAAGCCACAGGTATATTTGAAGTGTATTCGAAGGCCAGCCGGACTTGCGTGACTTGAGCGTATAAATTAGGCACATTTTCGCTTTCACGTACGAACTGTTATTGGACTCGATTTTAGATTTGCTGGCTTAAACTAAAATTAAAATCTATTTGTCACTTTCAGACTTAAAACAATGGAAAAGGACAGGAGATCTATTCTTTCCGGTTTTTGATTTATTGCGGATATCTGTCATATTTCTCCGCCGTCATATGATATGGCGAATAAAAGTGACAGAAATAATGGGGAAACGTGCAAAAGCGCGTCAAAATCTAGCGGACTAAGTGTAAAACCATAGAGTAAAAATCGCTTGTCCTTTTTCATTTTTATTATTTTGTAAGTGACAGATAGATTTTAATTTCAGTTTTAGCCGGTGGAATCTAGAATCGAGTCCATTGTAGGCTTAATATCGAGAAATAGAGCAGTATTTTACTTACTTCCCGCGCGGGAAAAAATGTGATGTTTAATTGTTGTTTCCGGGAAATTTTGTGTCTATGGATCACGCTATGTAATCTGTGTCAATGTGGCAGAAGTTCGTTGCAATGTAATCTGCATCGCACCTCCAATTAACCACACGTGTAGCCGTATGTGTCCCTATTAAGAATCAAGCCTATAACCTGAGGATCGAACAACACATCGCTACAACACAGTCGACCGAGTGAACGAATAGCGACGAACGAATAGCGGGGTAACAAGTGAAACCCACTGAGCAGGCAATCCCAATGATACTGGTTCATTGAATAAACTATCTGTATGTTTCGAACACAGCAAATGCAAGCAATATTTTGCAGACCGGAAAAAGAATTACGAAGAATTGCTAAGCGACAAATAATAGCATTGATTCCGACTTAAAAAAAATACACGTAGGTATTTAGTAGTGTGTAAATATTGTCTAAGTATTATATGTAGGAATATGCTCCATCCCGCTTTCTGCTTGTACAATTTCAATACCCAAAGGTTGCCTGGTAGAAATTACTGATTTAGCAATAAGGCCGCCTATATTTTATTGTCACGTTTGTTCCTTTTTATTTCTGTTGTATCCGTTTCTTAGTGCAATAAACAATTTTGTATTGTATTGTATTTGTGATCTTCCATGCTGGCCTGGGAGCGAGAGAAAAACATAGAATGTGCCAGCTGCATTTCCTCCCAGGCATGCTGTAAAAACCAGCTAAGGGATCCGAGGGTTTCAGTATATTGTAATTTAGGCGATGGGTTGACAACCTGTCACTAAGCAATATACCTTTAAATCTATCTTAAATAACCCTCAAAGCTTTGTCAGACGTGGCGAAACGACCTTTGTTTAGGTCGTTTACGCTCTGCCTACCCCATTAGGGATAAAGGCGTGACTATATGTATGTATGTACGTTGTATTTGTATTTACTACAACACTGAAAAAAAAAAATTTTAAATACGAGCTCATAAAGAAATGTGTTTAGACAATAATGTTAAAAATTAAATTAATCAAGTTACTTGATAACCACAACCAAGTTCCAAATAATTACAATTAACAGAATAATTGATCTTAACATTAACTTTATTGTTTTAATCATATTACATGACGTGCTCGTAAGTAAACAAGTTCCGTGATCGATTTAACCAAGTTTAGCGCCAACCAAGAAAACGGTCTGCCTCATGATAAGAGGGCACAAACGTACGAACACTTGAGCTTGGCGGTGAAAATAAACTCTGTGGTGGTATTACCCCAAGCGGGCCTCTCTTCTTCATTTTCCTGGCTAGTTAAGTACTGGGGTCCGCTTCCCAACTTCGTCTTCTCCACTTTTCCCGGTCTTAGGCATCCAATGGTGTAAGTTCTTTCATCGCATGCCCATACAACAACTCTACCACAATAAAAAAATGCTTGGTGTGTGTTATAATTGGCAATCCCGTACCACTAATTGCATTGCACCACACGTGAGCTCTGACCTGGAGCGAAAATTGCTCCTATCCCTGCTAAATTTCAATTTTATTAGTCACTTTAAGGATTTCCACCAATTCAACCGTACCAACACGAATTCCAACACAAATAGTTTGGAGTAAAAGGAATACCTAAGCATTGCATTTGTGTAAAAATTTACCCCTATGTACAGAGTCATAAGCAATATTTTTGTAATAAATAAGCTTATCAACCGTGATTTTCGGCAAAAGGTAGGTAAGTAGATAATAAGTAGCCTTAGCTAAAGTAAAGTTGATGCAAATGAGTATAAACATTATGTTCTTACAAAATATTATTAAACTCCAAATCAAGCGCTTCTAAAATATGATTCAAAGCTGTATGGTTGAGTTGAAAGCAAGCTGATATTTTTTATATTAATAATAATATGTTACGCTAAAATTTCTAAAAACTGTAACAAAGGAGTCATTAATTACCAAGTTAATTACTTTTCCTAGAAATTGTTGCATGTTTTTAGGTTATGTATAAATAACGGTTTCGAGAACACTCAAAGGGTTTGAAATATTACTATTTTAGCTCACAAACAAAATACTTAATAGCCTTCCGTGACGCGGTATATTTATACGTCGTAAGGAACTTTATTAAGCTGAATATTTTAATATGGGACGAATGTAAATCAAAACCTGTACCTTTATAGAAAACTAAGTCGTAGACGTTTGAATTTCTTATAAAAATAATTATAAATCTAGGTTAATTTCGTGTTCTTCCATGCTGAACAGAGAGCAAGAGAAAATCATAGAATGTGCCAGCTGCATTTCTTCCCGGGGCATGCTGTAAAAACCAGATAAGGGATTCCAGGGTTTTTAGTAAATTGCAATTTAGGCGATGGGCTGACAACCTGTTACTACAGCAATATACCTACAAATCTATTTTAAATAAACCTCAAAACTTTGTCAGACGTGGCGGACGACTTTTGTTTATGTCATTTACGCTCTGCCTACCCCATCAGGGATAAAGGCGTAATTATATGTATGTATGTTTTTAATTTCATCGGTATTTCATGTTCTCTAAATAAACTACTTACACAAAATTACCGCAGCCTTGTAATATAATAATGTGTGTATTGTAGGATCTTTATGTTATTTCAACACTCGCCAAGCCCCTTTCACAACAAAAAGACTTAAAACTTAGACTTTACAAGGATCATGAAAAGTGCTTACTACATTTTCTACGAAAATAATATTTCAAAATGGCTGGAGTTGTAGAACTTTGTTTCAGTTAAAATTTAAGGTGTATCCTGCCGGCAGATGAGCAGGTAGATTTCAAGATATGCAACCTTCGCCCGTTATGCCTTAGAATATTGTTCAAATCAGCGCGCGCTACGGCGTGGTGATTACGTCCGTGGCCGCGTCCAAAATGTGGGTAAAACTCACAAAAAATCTAATTCCATACAAACTACGAGTCAGATTCAAAAAAACTATGTTACGATTTTAGATAATCATAATACGGATAATTACCTTAAGGAACCGCTCAAAAAGCGCTCGTTATAGTTTAGAAGAAATATCAAATTTTCTTATAAAACAGCTTTACTTCCAGTTTTTTTGAGCATACTTATTTATGAACTAGAATATTTCTTGGATGTAGATGTATATTTTTGTAGTATTTTCCAATGATTCGTTTAGGAGAAATAAGCTCTTAAAACAACCATTTGCTGGGAGGAATTACCTTAACCACTCAACGCCCACTCTACTACGAGGAGAAGCTTGTGAAATGTAGATACTTGAGTTTTGTGAAATTCTGCTTCATTGCACTAATGGCTATCGTAGCCACTTGAAATTTTATTTGTTAAAGCACAAAATATAATCCCTCTTTCATACGTCAATATCAAGTTAATCTTAATTGAATGACCCTGTTATTCCCGCTGTGTATTTATTCTTCCATGCTGGACTGAAAGTAAGAGAAAAAAATAAAATGTGCCAGCTGCAAAAGGATTTTTGTCGGGAATTTAAAAAAAATGCTTTTTCATACAAATTGTCTGATTGCGGTTGTCATTTTGTAGGGGAAGGTAATTTTATTTTTCATCTCCTCACAGAATTACCTGTTGATAGTTATTCAGTTGACTGAGCAACCCCTTATATACCCCCGGTATATTGAATTCAAAGATCTTTTACAAAATAAATCCACTCAAGTTTATTAGAATTAAAATCATTAAATAATCATAATAGTATTTTTTTCATAAAACAATAACTTGAGTGCGAATAATGAGTGTATCTGAACAATGCCTCACCGCAACGAGCAAACACAAGTTGGCAAACTTGCCAGACGAATTAGCTTTATACGCTCCGCAACTAACTTCAAATGGATTTAATTTTTAATGTATTGTGTAAAGTGTCGGCTGAAAGTTAGTTGTTATATTATACATACATACATACATAAATCACGCCTTTATCCCTTACGGGGTAAGCAGAGCGTTTAACGCCTCGTAAAAGACGCTTTCGCCACGTCTGACAAAAATTGAGGGCAATTTTAGATTGTAATATGTATTGCTATAGTGACAGGTTGTCAGCCCATCGCCTAAATTACAATACACTGTAACCCTCGAGTCCCTTTTGCTGACTTCAACAGCATGCCCGGGAGGAAGGGCAGCTGGAACATTCTATGTTTTTCTATCTCTCCCAGTCCAGCATGGAAGTATTATTATTATTATTATATATCATCATCTCCCTAGCCTTATCCCATATCTCACGGGGTCGGCTACCTGATCTAGGTGATTGAACGAGGGTACTGGTTTTTCCACAGAGCGACTGCCCTCTGACCTCCGCAACCCATTAGGGAAACCAGACCCAATCCTAGATCAGGTCAGAGTTTTCAAGCCGCCAATGCTTAGCACTGGCCTCTGTCATGGCTTAACGACTAATATCTACAGTATTAAACGATATTACCCGGGACCAACGGCTTAACGTGCCTTCCGAAGCACGGAAAAAGCGCCGAATAAACGTACATATGAAATTCGAAAACCGAAAAACACATTGGTACGTGGTGGGATTCGAACCACGGCCCCCCGCTCAGGAGGCAGCGGCCTTATCCACTACACCATCGGGCTCTCATATTATAATATATATATATATCTCTTATAATACTGGGTGGCGCAAAAGTAAAGACCCTATTTGGTTCAGCTATAACATTTTTTCTAAATTAGAAAACTAGATTTAGGTTTTTTTAAATGTATATTTGTGCCATTAAATTTCGTACCATTAGGATTTAAAGATGATGTCTTTTAAATGGTGACCTCCAGAGTTGATACACATTTGAGCCCTATTTATGACATTTTGCATAACTTGCCGTAACACTTCCTGCGATATGTTCGTTATTTCTTGACGAATGTTTTCTTTTAGAGCTGCGAGAGTCTGTGGCTTGTTCACATACACCCGAGATTTCAAAAAACCCCAAAGAAAGAAGTCTGGACTGGTCAGATCGGGTGATCTTGCAGGCCAAGGTAAATCGCCAAAACGAGAGATAACTCGGCCTGGAAAAGCGTCCCTCACTAAGTCCATAGTGTCGCGCGCTGTGTGTGCCGTAGCGCCGTCTTGTTGAAACCAGATGTGCTCCAGCCCCAATTCGTCCAAACTGGGTATCAAAAACTCACGTAACATGGTTCTGTAGCGTTCTCCAGTGACAGTTATCGCATTGCCTCCAGCGTCTTCGAAAAAATAGGGTCCGATCACTCTGTCAACACAGATGCCACACCATACAGTAACTTTTAGTGGGTGTAGAGGTGTTTCTTGAATAATGCGCGGATTATCAGTGCCCCAGAACCGAGTATTCTGCTTATTGACATGCCCTGAGAGATGGAAATGCGCTTCGTCACTCATAACCAATTTTGAAGGAAAATTATCCTCTTCAAGGTTGAGGTTTATGACGCGCTGGCAGTAATCTAGACGAGCTCGGTGGTCAGCAGGCAGCAGCTGATGAGTCATTTGAGTTTTATACGGGAACATCTTTAAGTCTTTCACCAAAATACGCTGCAGGGTCCGTCTGGAAATGCCCAATTGCGTGGCACGTCGCCTCGTTGATGTTTCTGGACACTCTTCCACATCTTCGCGCACAGCGAAGCACAGCGAAGCACAGCGAAGCTGAACGGCCTGTTCTTGGTCTCCTAGACTTAGGTCTATCCAATGTTGAGCCAGTTGCTTCAAGGCGTGTGGCAAAGCGTCGAATTGTGCGACCAATCGGTGCCGGACGGTGGGGAAATCGTCGACGAAATTCACGTTGTGTTCTTATCACTGATGAATTATTCCGTAAGAACATTGACACAATTATTCCACGTTCTTGGAGAGTAAAACGGTCCATGTTTATTTTCAGTGTATTTTACATTTGTTCACTACACAATTTTCAACAACAGAATGACAGAAAATGTCATATAAAAAAAATAAAAATATTTTCTTTAGTGCCAGTACTTTTGCGCCACCCAGTATATATATTATTATATATATTATATATAGTTATATTATTTTACTATATATATAGCTGGAAACCCACTCACTCACTCACTCACTCACTGACTGACATAATTGTTCTCCCAGAAGGAGGGTCGGGGGGTGAAAGTCGTGTATGGGAAAAGTGTGAAGGTGGTTTTGGTGAGTATGGGAAAATTCCGAAATCTTGGAAAACTGCTCCTCATCATGGAGTGACCCTGCGGCCTGGCTAAACTATAAGAGAAAGGGGGGTGGTTCTCAAACTAATTTTGGAGCACACCCTGGGCAATTTCAGATTTTTGTGTAAAAAATCCAAAATGGCGGAAAACAAGATGGCTGCCATACAAAATAAAAAGTTGAATATCTCGGAAACTGTTAGAGATAAATGGGGGGTGTTCGACCAAATGTCATAGAGGGCGGTGGGAGTCAAGTGCCAGTGGTCACGAAAATCCAAGATGGCGGATCCAAAATGGCGGCCGAAAAAAAAAATGCTCTGATCGGGATGAAATTTGGCATGCGGGTAGTCCTTGGGGAGCTTATTTGATATTTTAAGTTAGTTTTTTGAATTTTTCATTTTTTAAGATGGCCGCCATACAAGGGTATTTTGTATGGGGAGCTTTTTTTGGCTCTGGCGCGGAAACGGTGTCCCCGAGGTGGGGGGTCGTCATACTTTGTATTGTTCCTCTTTGGGGTGGGCATGTTTTGGTAAATGTCAAAATCCAATATGGCGGATTCAAGATGGCGGCCGGGAGTCAATTTGCTCCGATCTGGCTCAAAATCGATATCTGGGGGTTTCCGGGGTCAGTGTTTTTATTTTGGTGGTTTGTTTTGTGACTCTACCATTTTTCAAGATGGCCGCCATACTAAATTTTGTAGGTAAATCATGTATTTCATTGTATCGCGGAATGGATTGCAGGTAGGTTGGTAGTTTCTTTGGAAATACGGTAGGTATGTATGAGGACAAAAAATTGTGTTCGTTTAAAAATCAATATGGTGGATACAAGATGGCGGCCGGAAGTCAATTTGCTCCGATCCGGCTCAAAATCGATATCTGGGGGTTTCCGGGGTCAGTGTTTTTATTTTTGAGGTTTGTTTTGTGACTGTACCATTTTTCAAGATGGCCGCCATACAAAATTTTGTAGGTGAATTATGTATTTCATTGTATCGCGAAATTTATTGCTGGTGGGTTAGTAGTTTGTTTGGAGATATGGTAGGTATGTAATAGAACATTAAATTAAGTTTGTCAAAAATATAATATGGCGGATCCAAGATGGTGGTCAGGACTCATGTTGTCATCCGGCTTAAATTCGGTATCTGGGGGTTTTTGGGGTCGCTGATTATAGATCTGAAGTTTTTTTTATGACTACGTGAATTTTCAAGATGGCCGCCATATAAAAGTCACATCCGGCACGCGGGCTGCTTTAGCTGCCCGCGCACCACACACGTCACCTGGACACCGGCACGCGGGCTGCTTTAGCTGCCCGCGCACCCCACGCCCTACCTGGACACCGGCACGCGGGCTGCTTTAGCTGCCCGCGCACCCCGCACCCTACCAGGACACCGGCACGCGGGCTGCTTTAGCTGCCCGCGCACCCCGCGCCCTACCTGGACACCGGAACGCGGGCTGCTTTAGCTGCCCGCGCACCCCGCACCCTACCAGGACACCGGCACGCGGGCTGCTTTAGCTGCCCGCGCACCACGCACCTCATCTGCACACCGGCACGCGGGCTGCTTTAGCTGCCCGCGCACCACGCACCTCATCTGCACACCGGCACGCGGGCTGCTTTAGCTGCCCGCGCACCCCGCGCCCTACCTGGACACCGGCACGCGGGCTGCTTTAGCTGCCCGCGCACCACGCACCTCACCTGCACACCGGCTTTAGCTGCTCGCGCACCACCCACCATACATAGAAAAACAAAATGGCGAATTTAAGATGGCGGCTAAAACTTATCTTGCTCCGATCTGACTAGAAATCGTAACTTACGGGTTTAAGGGGTAGCACATCAGAAATTTTTGGTTGATTTTTGGATTTTGAGAATTTTCAAGATGGCGGCTGATAAAAACAAAACAAAATATATATAGCTGGAAACCCACTCACTCACTGACTGACATAATTGTTCTCCCAGAAGGAGGGTCGGGGAGTGAAAGTCGTGTATGGGAAAAGTGTGGAGGTGGCTTTGGTGAGTATGGGAAAATTCCGAAATCTTGGAAAACTGCTCCTCATCATGGAGTGACCCTGCGGCCTGGCTAGACTATAAGAGGTAGGGGGGTGGTACTCAAACTAATTTTGGAGCACACCCTGGGCAGTTTTGATTTTTGGTGTAAAAAAAACAAAATGGCGGAAAACAAGATGGCTGCCATACAAAATAAAAAGTTGAATATCTCGGAAACGGTTAGAGATAAAGGGGGGGTGGTCGACCAAATGTAATAGAGGGCTGTGGGGGTCAAGTGCAGGTGTTCTTGAAAATCCAAGATGGCGGATCCAAAATGGCGGCCGAAAAAAAAGTTGCTCTGATCGGGATGAAATTTTGCATGCGGGTAGTCCTCGGGGTGCTTATTTGATATTTTAGGTTCGTTTTTTGAATTTTTCATTTTTCAAGATGGCCGCCATACAAGGGTATTTTGTATGGGGAGCTTTTTTTGGCTCTGGCGCGGAAACGGTGTCCCCGAGGTGGGGGGTCGTCATACTTTGTATTGTTCCTCTCTGGGGTAGGCATGTTTTGGTAAATGTCAAAATCCAATTTGGCGGATTCAAGATGGCGGCCGGGAGTCAATTTGCTCCGATCCGGCTCAAAATCGATATCTGGGGGTTTTTGGGATCAGTGATTTTATTTTGATGGCTTTTTTTGTGACTCTGCCATTTTTAAAGATGGCCGCCATACAAAATGTTACAGGTGAATCATGTATTTCATTGTATCGCGGTATTTATTGCAGGTAGGCTGGTAGTTTCTTTGGAAATATGGTAGGTATGTATTAGGACAAAAAATTGTGTTTGTCGAAAATCCAATATGGCGGATCTAAGATGGCGGCCGGTTGTCAAGTTGCTCTGATCCGGCTGAAAATCGATATCTTGGGTTTTTTTGGTTCGTGGATTACAGATTTGATCTTTTTTTGTGACTGCATGAATTTTCAAGATGGCCGCCATACAAAATTTTGTAGGTAAATCATTTCATTCTATCGCGGAATTTATGGTAGGTATGTATAAGGACAAAAAATTTTGCTTGTCGAAAATCCAATATGGCGGATTCAAGATGGCGGCCGGGAGTTAAATTGCTCCGATCCGTCTCAAAATCGATATCAGGGGGTTTTTGGGGTCAATGATTTAATTTCGATGATTTTTTTTTGTGACTGTCATTAATCAAGATGGCCGCCATACAAAATTTTGTAGGTGAATCATGTATTCATTGTAATTAATTGCAGGTCGGTTAATAGTTTCTTTGGGAATATGGTAGGTATGTATGTGGACATTTTTTTTTTATATTTTAAAAATGGCGGCCGGGTGTCAAGTTACTCTGATCCGGGTCAAAATCGATATCTGGGGGATATCAGGGTTACTGATTATAAACATGATTATTTATTTGTGACTGCGTGAATTTTAAAGATGGCCGCCAAACAAAAGTCACATTTGGCACGCGGGCTGCTTTAGCTGCCCGCGCAACCCGCACCCTACCAGGACACCGGCACGCGGGCTGCTTTAGCTGCCCGCGCACCCCGTGCCCTACCTGGATACCGGCACGCGGGCTGCTTTAGCTGCCCGCGCACCCCGCACTCTACCAGGAAACCGGCACGTGGGCTGCTTTAACTGCCCGCGCACCCCGCACATCACCCGCATGCCGGCTCGCGGGCTGCTTTAGCTGCCCGCGCACAAGTCACCTTTCAGCTATTTTGACATGTTATAGAAAAACAAAAGGCGGATTTAAGATGGCGGCTAAAACTAATCATGCTCCGATCTGATGTACTAGAAATCGTAACTTACGGGTTTTAGGGGGATTTTTGTTTGATTTTTGAATTTTGAGAATTTTCAAGATGGCGGCTGTTAAAAACAAGACTTGCTCTGATTGGACTCAAAATTGACAAATGTGGGTTTTTTGGGTTTCTGAGGTCAGGTTGAGATTACTTTTGAAAATTTGTGATTTTACAAGATGGCCGCCATACAAAAATAAAATGTTTAGGCCAGAACAAAATAAAATTAAACACTTGCGCCGCCCAACAAAACACCGCAGGCACAACGACCGCGGGCTGCTTTAGCAGCCCGCGCACTACGCAACCACTAGTTATTATTATATTAGCCTAAAGTGTCCCACTGCTGGGCGAAGGCCTCCCCTCTCTCTTTTCAGGCAACACGATCCATGGCTGTTTCCGACCAGTTGGGTTCAAAGTCGACCAAGTCATCCCGCCATCGCATCCTTGGTCTCCCTCTGCGCCGACGCTCTTGTGGGACAAATTTTGTGGCTAGTTTGGCCCATCTCTCGGGATGCATTCTGCACGAATGGCCAGCCCAGTCCCATTTAAGCCTTGCGGCTTTTTTTCCCACGTCAATAATTTGAGTTTTGAAGCGGAGTGTGGTGTTCCTGAAGCGGTCAGTCCTTTTTACACCTAGAATACTCCGCTCCATTGCTCTTTGACACGCCCTGAGTTTGAACTTCTGTGAACCGGTCAAAGACCATGTCTGTGCTCCGTATTTCAGAGTAGGCAGGATGCACATGTCGACGAGTTGCCGCTTAAGGCATAATGGAAGGTCTCCCTTCATAAGATCCTTCATGGACCAGTAGCTTCTCCAGGAATTTTCTATGCGGCGATCAATTTCCTTTTCTTGCCGGTTCTGGAAGGAGACTAACTGGCCCAGGTAAATGTACTCGTCGACGTAGTGTATTTCCTGCCCCTCGACTTCTATTCTTCGTTTGGCACTGTTGGTCATAACTTTTGTTTTGAACCGGTTCATATGAAGTCCAACTTCGAGGCTGGCTGTGTTGAGGCTGTCTAAAAGGTGGGCTAGGCTTTCTGCTTTTGGGGCAAAGAGGACAATGTCGTCTGCAAACCGGAGGTTAGTCAACTTCCGGTCACCCACGTCAATGCCCTGTCCTTCCCAAATTGCTGCCAGTTTTCGGAACACTGATTCGAGAGTGCTGGTAAATAGTCTTGGTGATAGAGGGTCTCCTTGCTTGACTCCACGCTCGATGCGAAATGTTGGACCTGGGGTTTAGAATTTTATAGAGCTTGTGCTGTTACTGTATATGTTTTCTAAAATATTGATGTAGGTTTCATCTATCTCTTGTTCGCGCAATGCGGTGAAAATGGAATGGTGGTAAATACTGTCGAATGCTTTAGTGTAATCTACAAATGCGATATACAACGGTTTATGATACTCTGAGAACTTCACTATAATTTGATTAAGGGCCTGTAAATGATCTGTAGTGGAAAAACTGGGACGGAAACCGGCCTTTTCGGGTGGTTGGTGCCTATCAAGCTTGTCGTCAATGCGGTTCTGTATTACTTTAATAAAAGTTTTGTAGACGTGAGAAACCAAGCTGATAGGCCGATAATTTCCCAGGTCGCTTTTATCGCCTTTTTTATGGAGTAATATTATATTAGAATGGCAAAGATTTTGTGGCACTTGCCCTGAGGCTAAAATGGAATTAAATAACCTGGTAAGATGGTGTAGCAGCATTGGTTCACCTACTTTTAAGCTTTCCGTTGTCACTCCGTCTTCGCCAGGGCTTTTGTCGTACTTCAAGCTCTTTATAGCTTTATGGACCTCCTGTTCTGTGATGACGGGGACAGTGTCGGGACAATGGTATTCAGCTGCAGATTAGTCCCCTTTCGTTGGATCGGAATACAAGGAAGTGTAACATTTTGTACATATATTAGTGATTTTGTCCCTACTTCTTTGTTTTATTCCTTTCTCATCTTTTAAGCTTGTGATCCATGCTTTGCCTGTGGATAAACCATTCTGTACTGACTTAAGAGAGGTACGCTTTTCCAAAGCTACTTTGACCATGCGTGTTTTTAAGTTTCTTAAATCTTTCCTAATATTGCGTTTGGTGTTTTTATCTATTTCCCTATACGTGTCAGTTCCCTTTTCTACTTGTTCCCATCTGTAAATTAGGTCTTCAGTCACTTTAGAAAACTTTCTGATGTTTTTGCGGGGTGGTTTTAATTTTGTTACTCGATGTTCTAATACTTTTGATAATGTTACCGTACAATGTGTTTGAATCTAAGTTTTGTCCTGCTGAATTTAGGATATCAAAAGAATTTTGAAGCTCCAAATTAAATTGTTCTTTGTTAGGTATTAAAATTTGTTTAGATATTCTTTTAGTCTTGTTTGTAAATAATTTTGATCTAAAAATCTTTACGTTAAGCTTGATTTTAATTCTTAAGGGTCTGTGGTCTGAGCTGAATCTAATTCTGTTAATGACGCTTACGTCATTGATAATGCTTCTGTCAGATGACAATGCATAATCTATTTCGTTTCGCGTGTTTCCACCTGGTGATAGCCACGTCCAGCGACGCTGCTTCTTTTTGGGAAAGTAACTGTTCAAAATTTTTACATTCTGACCAAAAGCTAACTGAATTAATTATGTCCCTCTGTCGTTTCTGTAACCTAAGCCATATGGTCCAAGAATTTCCTCATTATCAGTTTTCTGTCTTATCCCTATTTTAGAATTGAAATCCCCCAGAATTATTCTCCAAGTGGTTCTGTTTTCATCGCAAGCCTGGTTTAGTAAGTCATAAATGTCTTTGACTTCTTCGTCTGTGTGTGCAGTTGTAGGAGCGTATGTTTGTATAACCGTCAATACTTTCTTGCTTGAAACACGAAACTTGAGAACTGCAATTCGATCTGAATATGCAATAAATTCTTCAATATTATCTTCCCATTTCTTATTCACGAGCACGTGTAGAGTAGTGCATGAGCGCATGCTGGGGGACCCCATCAAAATTACGGCCGGCGTTAAGCAAGGCTGTCTGCTGTCGCCGCTCTTATTTATCATCCTGCTCGATGACATCATGCGAGATGTGGTGTCGACGCCGAGAGGTATTGCATGGAGCAATAACATCTTGGAGGATCTCGACTACGCCGATGATATTGTGTTAATTTCGCCAACTCTAAACCAGATGCAGAACAAGCTTCAGAACCTCAGGCTGACAGCAGAGAATGTGGGATTGCGAATTAACTCAAAGAAAACGGTTGACATGCGAGTAATGTCGAGAAATGGCATACCTTTGAAGCTAATCAATGCCCCTCTGGAAACTGTCTCTAAGCTCACGTACCTAGGCAGCTGTATTACTAACAAGGGCTGCTCAAGTGAAGACATAGATGCCAGAATAAAAAAGGCGAATGACGCTTTTGCCTCAACTCAAGCCAGTCTGGACGTCAAATAAACTAACTCGTCGCATCAAACTTACATTCTTCGAGTCTATAGTGAAAAGTGTGCTCCTGTTTGGTTGCGAGACGTGGAGTGACGGCGACACTGACGAACTAACTACAAGTGTTCGTCAACAAGTGTCTCAGGTCCATACTTTGCATCTGTTGGCCGAACACCATCAGGAATGAGGACTTGTGGGCCCGATGCCAGCAGACGCCCATCAAGCAAGAAATTGCTCAACGTAAATGGCGGTGGATAGGGCACACTCTCCGGCGTAGCGAGACGAATGCCGCCTCGATAGCATTTGAGTGGCAGCCTAGCGGCAGAAGAACACCTGGTCGACCCGTGCACACCTGGCGACGAACCATACAGAGCGAACTCAAGACCATGGGATTGACCTGGGAGGAAGCCAAGAGGAAGGCACAAGATAGGGGAGAATGGAGAAAGCTCGTGAAGGCCCTTTGTACCAGTGGGGTACCCTGAGGACCACAACAACAACAACAACATTTCTTATTCTCAAAAAACCCAACCCCATCTTCTTCTTCGAATCAAAGGTCCAAAATTCAACTATTATTATTATGATTAGAATAAGTTAAATGGTCCCTTGCCAGTATTTGGCGACAGCTATTCCGTTATCAGTCGCTAGGTTCAGATCGTCCCCACTGCACGTGACGGGCAACAAAGGACAGGTGATTAGGTGTGGCATTGATTGTGATGGGGCTCCACAGTCACAGTTTATGTGCGTATTATCGATGAATCCCCATTTTGCCATATTAACCTTACAGCGGCCAACCTGTGTGCGTAGTCGGTTAAGTGATTTCCATGTTGCCCACTGTAGGTTGTCCCTGTGGCAATGACTCTGATGGAGATATAAAACCAGGTGGAGTTGATCATCTCTTTCTTCTGTGTGTTCACCTAATCTTCTTACTTCTGATAATCCTACTATATCCCATTTTATATATTTAAGTGCCTCTTCGAGCTCAATGAGTCGCTCATCGTTCATTAATGTTTTCACATTGTATGTCAATACATTAAGCAAATCGGAATCCATACTATCTGTAGCCTTGGTCGTTCGAGAAAGAGTTGCCACCCGGAGATTCTTAGCACCCCTGGATCCAGCATTGCTACTAGAGCCGCTGGGCATTTGGGGCCGTTGCGTCGTTGTACTAGCCATGAGAGTGGGGGTTTGGACCATAACCCGCCATACTGGTCCAGTGTATGGTGGCGGGTCGCCAGAGCTTCGTTTGTTGTTTAGCAGGGTGTACCGCGTGCAGGAGAGGTTGGCTTGGGTTTCGAGAGATGTGGTTTGAAACCCCTTACACCCCCACACTTACACTTAGTTGTTATAATTAGATTTACATTCTAAATTTAGAGTTAAAAGCAACCAATTTGACATTTTGGTATATATTTTTCTTTTTTCCATCACGTCTTCTAAACATTACCTGTTTTAATCGTTTTACGTCACATTGACTTCGCTAAAACCACGCGCATTTTTTATAAATCGTGATATTTTCTACATTCAGAATGTGACAAGGTTAATTAATTATTAACAATTATAATCTTATTAATAATAAAACACTTAAAATTAGAAAACACTTTACAGCTACTACGCCGCCGTTGTATTTCGTAGTTTTCCAACCAATGGACCGAAATAACCTACCTGTTGATAACTAGGGCCTATTTATAAAGCAATCTCAAGATTGTGAGCAATATTAAGTATGGTTGTGACAGGCTACATTGTACAGAATTGACGTTTATGATATGAAATCAAACTAACTGTCAGTCTCAAGCGCTGTTTATAATTATGGCTCTAAATCTCCGGCGATCGCAGTATGAGACACTACGGAGCCCACCGAAAATTGTTTTCGCTACAAGTTGGAAGTGACCTCTAGCGTCCTTTACTAAAGGTCCCGTCAGCTGTCACATTGAGCACCGACTTGTGACAAAGCGGTTAGTACTCGAGTGGCTCTCGGGTAATGTTACTATACTTCTGAGCTTCACAGATTACTTATGAGCGCGCCGAGCGCCTTTAGTTTTCAATGCTTCTGCTTTCTGACTGGATAAGCCATGACTGTAGTTGCTACATAGAAATTGTTTCCTCTACAAGTTGGAAGTGACCTCTAGCACAGTATAATAAATAGTACTAGTGTACAGTATGGTCACTCCCTGCCTCCCTGCCTCCGGCTGGCAAGGACGCGATGACGACGACGCGGTGCGCAGAGCGGAGGCAACGTAATATTCAAATATTAAACAAATATTTACAAATGTCCTTTACCTCGCACAATATCCCTTTCACAAAATGTCTCTTTGGTATAATGTCCCTTTTTTGATAGATTTAGTTCAAATAGTGAGCAGCTACTGAAAAGACTTAGAAAAAATTCAAAGGGACGGACATTTTGGGAAAGTGACATTTTGCAACCAAGGGACTTTTTGCGAAATTACCAAGTGGCTCTCGGGTAGTGTCACCATACTTTTGACTTTATGACCGGATAACTGTTGTGTTAACTACATAGAAATTGTTCCCGCTACAAGTTGGAAGTGACCTCTAGCGTCCTTTACTAAAAGTCCCGTCAGCTGTCGCATTGAGCACCGCCACGTAGACTTGTAACATAGCGGTTGGTACTCAAGTGGCTTTCGGGTAGTGTTACCATACTTCTGCTTACTGACAGTATACGCCCTGTCTAGGTTGTGACTGTAGTGTATTAGCCATAGTGTAAAAAACGGGATGTATTTATAAGCACCTTAAATTTTATGAAAGCAGCTACAAAAATAATGGTTTAAAGTTGCACTATAAAATAATAATACAACTTTAATTCTATTCTCGCAACCAGTTGGAAGTGACCTCAGGTATCCTCTGCAGAAAGTTCTGCCAACACTCTTTTTATTTGGTTTACATAAAAAATCTGAGTAGAATTTATCAAGTCTTGTACTTTATTTTGTTATATTCCTTGTTTATACTTTGCAATTTATTTATCTTATCTTTCATGGTTTAAAATTGATTTGATATTTAATGTCAGATCTAATTTTGTTTTGGCAATATTAATTTGAAATGGTTCTTTAACCAAATTGAAATTTATAAATATTAATTTGATATGGTTCCTTAACTAAGCTGATCAATCTTCTGCGCTGTAGCTGTTGGAAGTGTACAGAGAAATAAATGGTGACCCTACTATCAAGACAAGGGCTAGCCTCAGTGAAGTGACGGGTCACAATAAACTCAAAAGCTGAGTAAACAACACAAGTGACGAGGGCTCAGGATAACTGAGTCCATTTTTCATTCACAAAATACAACGCATACAATGTTATTCAAATGTAATTTCATTGGTAAATATTATGCTAAAAAACAAATTTAAATATGATCAAACTGCAAGATAACATGTTGATGATCACAAACATTTATTTTCATAATTTAATATGCAAAATCGTCACAATAAAATATTTCAAATTAAAATTCCCGAAGTTAAAGTAAACAATATCACACATAAACAACCCTCTACACGTTTAAATATATCCCAACCGCGGATGATCAGGTAGATTTCAAGATATGCAATCATCTCTCGTAATGCCTTAGAATATCGTTCAAATCAGAGCGTGCTACGGCGTTGTGGTGGTTACGTCTGTGGCCGAGTCAAAAATGTATAAAAATGCACAAAAAAGCTAATTCCATAAATCTACGAGTCGGATTTATAAAAGCTATGTTGCCATTTTAGATATTACCCTACGGAACCGTGAAAACTTTCCTAATAGTTTAGAAGGAATATCAAATCACTACATAGTATAAAACAAAGTCGCTTTTTCTGTCCCTATATCCCTATGTATGCATAGATCTTTAAAACTACGCAACGGATTCTGATGCGGTTTCTTCATGTATAGAATGATTCAAGAGGAAGGTTTATATGTATAAAACATGCATTATATAGTAGAGAAACACTGATAATTTGCGTGCGAATCCGGGGCGGGTCGCTAGTTTACTGATAAAAACAACTTTACCTACAGTTTCTTTTAGCATACTTATTTATGAACCACAATATTTTTAAATGTTGCGATTTCAGGCCATGAAATAATTTCTTAGATGTATACTTTTTAGAATTTTCCATTGATTCGTTTAGGAGAAATAAAGTTTTGAAAACAACTTTTTGCCGTTAGGAATCACCTTAAGTGCAATTTGCAATGTGTATAACGTATTTATATGTTAATAGCGAGTTTTTCCTGGGAATTCTAAATGAGAAAAAATAAGGTAACATATATTAATTTACATTCCTGGATTAATAGAAAATATACTTGATGGTAATAAATAAATTTTTATCATCAAGTAAATTAATACACATAAAATACTTACTTAAAAATAATAAAACATGATGCTTTATGAAATAAGAGAATCGAACATGTGATCAAATAAACATAACCGATATAAGATAATGACTTCGCCTATCTTCCATGCTGGACTGGGAGCGAGAGAAAAACTTAGAATGTGCCAGCTGCATTTCCTCCCGGGCATGCTGTAAAAACCAGCTAAGGGATCTGAGGGTTACAGTGTATTGCAATTTAGGCGATGGGCTGACAACCTGTCACTACAGCAGTATACCTACAAATCTATCTTGAATAACCCTCAAAACTTTGTCAGACGTGGCGGAGCGACCTTTGTTTGGGTCGTTTGCGCTCTGCCTACCCCATCAGGGATACAGGCGTGACTATATGTATGTATGTATGTACTTCGCCTATATATATATTACCAATTCGGTTTTCGAATAAAGGTAAACAAAGTTTCATGTCTTTTATTCAAAAACATATTTATTAAAAAAAAATTAGAGCTATTTGAATAAGATTTTGAGAGATTGTGGCGCGCGTTCAGAAACTACGTACTCTGTTTTTATCTCAGTGCGGCAAGCTGAGGCGGCAAGGGTGATTTCGTCTCATCACGTCGTCGTCTACAATTTTGACCATTAGATTAATTATTTTCTGTGATACATGATAAATTAAATTTTTCCAATTTATGTGGTTAAATTTTGCTTTGAACATTGACTTTTGATATATTTTAATTTAATAACTATTAGACATTTTTACGACTTGATTATTTTAATTGTTAAGTTTATTTTTAATAGTAATGCTATGGTCTGTTTTCCTTTGTAGTCAGATTTTTAATAATTTAGAAATTAGGGCCGAGATTCATTATTTACCATAGGTATTTGTATGTTTAATGCCTATTATAAGTATAGGTACCTGATTTTTATTTTACTTTAATGAATGAATTATTTATTGTTTTGACATTTGAATTTAATTATTTATTGATTATTAGCTTTTTTATAAATTGATTATTATTTATTACATTATATTCTAATTTGATTGATTTTAAAGTCTGTATTACGTTTTTGTTATACTTTGGAAAGATTATTAGGTACGTAAAATGTCAAACCCAGTTTCCTCCATTTGCCCGCATTGCCCAGGATCCACACGGCAATATAAATTGCCACATGGTCTTAGTAGGCACATAGGTCGAATGCATAAAAATATTTCTCGGTCACAAACACCTTCGTTGGCATCCGACCCCCCCGCGGTGCAAAATGACCAACCCAATCTTCCCGCATTAAAGGCGGGTGTACGTGTGCTTAGGCATGTTCCCAAGGGTGCTCGGAGTTTAGGCGCAGCCAAATTAACAGGTTTAATTAATAAGTGCTTAGAAACAAATGACGAAACAGATTGGTTTGCTTTGTTGTCATTTCCATTCACGGCATTGAGACTTCCAGAGCAAGAGGACAAGCGATCTCTCACCGCTAAGGTTAAAGATAACATAGATCGCTGCCAGCTGGACTTTGATTTTGAGCCTAGTCCTAGTAGAGGCTCTTCTTCTATTTTCAAATCGGTGGAATCCAAAGTGTACGATGGAGACCTTCGAGGAGCGGCTCGTCTTCTTGCTTCGGATAGTTCTTTAGCACCTCCGAACTCGGATACTTTAGCATCACTCGTAGATAAACACCCATCACCGTCCCGACCACTGGTCCCACCCCTGCCACCCGACCCATCGATTGTTCCTTTGTCCGTCAAGGTGGATAGTGTCACCGCAGCTATTGGTTCCTTTCCTAACGGATCCGCTGCCGGTTTGGATGGATTACGCCCGGATCACCTTAAGGAGCTTACGTCTACTTCTGCTGGTGACAATGGATCACGATTGCTGGAAGCCTTGACGAACCTTTGTAATTTTTTATTAAAAGGGCTCTTAAACCCCAGCATATGCCCGTATCTATATGGGGCGTCCCTTTTCGCGTTGTCGAAAAAGGACGGCGGGATCCGTCCGATCGCGGTTGTACTTGTACTTGTACTTGTACTTCTTGGTGGGACGGCTGCGATGCACGCAGACGGGTGATCAGCTCCTGATGTTGGAACTATTTCACCCAATTCCCAGTGGTAGAGCACTGGGTTCACTGGTGCTCCGTCAGCGTCACCTCCCTGAATCTACCGGTGGCCCTGCAGAAGTGCAGAATGTCTAATAAGGAAATATTTTCTAAGTCCTTTATCTCTAGTTTGTCAGTTCCTAAGTATTCCCATCTTGGCAGTGAGTAGCTAGGACATTCGGCTAAGAAGTGGAGACTACTTTCCTCCTGTCCGCACTCAGGGCAATTTGGGTTATCTATTAATCTCATAGTGTGTAGGTGTTTGTTCAGTCCGCAATGTCCTGTCACTAACCCTACCAAGAGTCTGATATGTATTTTACTAAGTTGTAGTAATCTACGCGTTTTTCTAAAATCTAAGCATTTTATGAAAAGCTTAGATTGTCGACAGGACTGTAAGTTATTCCATCTACTGTTACTATCGTTTTTAATTTTTATGTTAATAACGCCTTTTGTTATTTGGCCTGGAATTGGTAGACATGGTTCAGGGCCCATAAAGGTTTCATCTGCCCCGGTCCTGGCCAATTTGTCTGCTATTTCGTTTCCTTCATTGTCTTGGTGCCCTGGCACCCAGGCAATTGTGATACTAGTATTGGTACATAATCTGTTTAGAGTCAGTTTGCATTCCTTAACCAATGCAGAGGTTGTACAGGTTTTGTTGAGCGCTTTTAATGCTGCCTGACTGTCGCTATAGATTATGACTTCTGGTGTCAGTTCTATATTTTCTAACTCGCCGGCGCACTCCAGGATGGCCTGCACCTCAGCCTGGAAAACGCTGGCGAATTTTCCTAAAGGTATTGTTCTATACAGACGTGGCGAGCTTTCTATGTAAATGCCCGCCCCCGATAATTTGGTGCTTTCTTTCCTAGATCCGTCAGTGTAACAGATCGTTGTCGGGTTGTCTGTGTGAATTTTCCACTCCTCTCTTGAGCCTATGTGTATTCTGTACTTTTTATCAAAAATCTCTTGTTTCTCTATCAAATCGTTGTTTGCAAGAATCATCGAGATATTTTGTCCTATCACCGAGTCTATCCTAACATGCCCTTTGTCCAGATGGTTACCCCTCCAAGACTTAAAGGACTTCATTCTAAACCATTGTTCTAAGGCTACCTTCTTCACCTGTAGGTCAATAGGATAGAGACCCAGGATCATATTTAAGGCTGCTGTGGGAGTTGTTCTCATTGCCCCAGTGATCATCAGTGCAGCTAAGCGTTGGACCTGGTCCAGCGCTGTTTTATTTTTGATGATAGAGGTTCTATGCCACCATACTATTGCTCCGTAACTTATTCTGGGGAGAATTATAGCTTTATAGATCCATAGGACTATATGTGGCTTTATTCCCCATGTCTTACCGACGGCTCTTCTGCATTGCACTAAGGCCATCTTTGCTTTTTTGCTTGAGTTTTCTATGTGTGTGTTAAAGAGCAGTTTACTGTCTATGTCCACACCTAGGTATCTTATCTCCTCTACTACTTCCAGTTCAACTCCATCGATTCGGACTGGTATTTCTAAATGTTTATTTCTTTTCCTTGTGAAGATGATTAGTTTGGTTTTATTCGGGTTGAGGTTTAAACCTCTATCCCTGCACCATTGAAGGACCAGTTTCAGTGTCCTGTTCATGATGTTACTAATCATGTTCAATTCTCTTCCAGTAGCTAGTATAACTCCGTCATCGGAGTATGCTTGCATGTATACCATGGTTCTGTTTATAGTCTTTATTAGGTCATCCAGGAGAAGACACCACATAAGTGGTGAGAGACATCCTCCCTGTGGGAAACCTCTTTTGTGTGCGATGTACCTCCTAGCTCTGCCGTAATGGCACGATGTTTCAGAGCGTTCATCACCCATCTGGCTAGATTTTGTGCTATTCCTTCTCTCTCTAGGGAGTTTGCTATGGCATATGAGGTCGCCTTGTCAAAGGCACCCTCAATGTCAAAGAAACATCCCATAGCGTATTCTTTATTATGTATAGATCTTTCAGCTTTGACTATCAGGTTATGAAGAGCAGTGTCCGTGGATTTTCCTTGCATATATGCATGCTGATTTGCATGCAGCAGGTTGCCACTCCTGCTTATCTTCGATCTGATGAATCTGTCTATAATCTTTTCTAGTGCTTTCATGATGTATGACGATAAGCTGATGCATCTGAAAGATTTGGCTTCTTGATAATTCTTTTTCCCCGGTTTAGGAATAAAGGTAGCTTTGACCTTCCTCCATGTTTTGGGGATATAGCCTGTATTTAGACTTTCTTTGTATAGGTGAATCAAATCGTCTATAATGTGGACTAGTGCTATCTGTAACATTTTAGGAAAAATGCCATCTGGTCCCGGCGCTTTATATGGTGCGAACGATAGTATGCTCCATGTTACAGCTTCTTTATTTATCACTTCATCAACTTCTTCCCACTTGGTATTGGGGTTGATGTTGAGTTGCTCTTCTTGATGTTCTATACACTCTGGAAAATGGGTTTTCATCATTATGTCCAAAATTAATTTTGGTTCGGTAATGATATTCCCATCTATCCTTAGGCTTCCTAGTCTGCAAGTGGTGTCTTTTGCTAGGGTTCTCATGAGTTTGGCAGCTTGTGGTGTGTTGTGAATTTCTTCACAGAAATGACGCCATCCTTTTTTGCTTTCTCTGCGACTGGTGTTTCGCATGTTATTTCTAGCTTTCCTGTACTCATCCCAGCTCGCCGGGTCATCCCTTTTTAGGGCTGTTCTTAGTTTACGGCGAGCTAGTTTTCTCTTCTTTTTTAAGTCTTTGTTCCACCATTTGTGCCCCTTTCCTGTTCTCAATTCTTGGAGGGGGCATGATTCATGGAACGCCTTGTTTAGGGTCTTATTTAGTCTTAATGAATCTACCTCTAACTTGTCTATGACGTTAGAGGTCTTTTTGTCTTTAGGGGTCCCTACTTTGAGAATTTCAACGAAGGTGTCCCAGTTAGTCTTCCTAGCGTTTCTAATCATTGTCTTTTCTATCCTACATTCTAGTTGAAAGGTGATCCTTCTGTGGTCAGAGAAACTTTCCTCAGTGTCCACCCTCCAACTCATAATGTAGTTGCTAAAGTATGAGGTCGCTAGTGTAATGTCTAGTACTTCTCGTCTTGTCTTAGTCACAAAGGTTGCGGTATCGCCAATGTTAACTATGTCTAAGTCATTACTTACTATGAAGTCCAGCATAAGGTCGCCCTTCTCATTTATGCCTGTGCTGCCCCAGGCCTCATGGTGCGAGTTGGCATCACAGCCGACAATAAATGGAATATTCTTACCTCTGTATAGCTGGACCGCTTCTTCTAGTTCTTTCGTGGGTGGTTTGAAATCCGTTTCGCTAGGGATGTAAGCAGATATCAACGCTACCCTTTTCTCAGTCTCGTTTGCCATTTTGATATTCATCTCAACGGCTACAAGGTCTCTGTAACATATGCTTTGTATTAGTCCTAGTTGTGTTGTCCTGTTGCTAGCATATATACATGTTCTGGGATTTGACTCACCACCGAGGTAGATGATTTGTCCTCCCAGACTGTTAATGCCAACCACTTTCCCATTATAGGAGTATGGTTCTTGCAGCAGGGCAACGTCTATTCCCTTCGCATTTACATATTGACAAAGTTCGACCATGGCCTCTTTGCAATGATGTAAATTTAACTGGAGTATCTTTAAGGTATTTGTGTGTAGTTTTGGTGTGTGAAGGGGTGTGTTTGTGTTATTTGTGTTTTGTGTGTGTGTGTTTAGGGGTTGTGGGTGTGTCATGTTGTGTCGGTGTCGTCGTCAGAAGCGATGATGGCCATAGGACTCGACAACGCAGGATCTCCCTCTAGTGGGATCTCCATCACGTCGTCGTCGTCCGTTACCGGATCATGCTCTGACTGTGCCTGCAGTGTGTTTGTGCTCTGTGGAGTGGGTGCAGGCTCGAGGTCCTGAAGCGACCCGCAGGACTTCTGCGCCCCGCAGGTACACTTACAGGTGCACAACGCTCCCGCGCTCCCACCCTGTGTCTTCTCTGGTCCTTTGTCTGTGTCGGGTCTAGGTCTGTGGGCCCGGGCTTGAACTTGTGTGAGCTGGAAATTTAGCCACACATAGTCCACCCCCTCAAAAGCTTCCTCAGGCACTCCCATCACCAGACGTTCTCCCTGAGGGAGATCCTCCCTGGAGATGAGAATCCACTCAGGAATCCTCAGTGCCGTCTTTTTCTTGTTCTGGATGCGCAGGGTCTTCAGGACATCTCTAGGCTGATCTTCCTTCTTGCCAGGAAGGAAGATTGATGCCCTGAGTTTGTTCCACTTGCGCACCACGAGCTTTTTGTCCTTGAACATACCTAAGTCTCTTAGAAGGAACCAGTCCCTCGACTGCTGCGTGATGGGCGTGACCATGAAGAATCCTTCGGCCACCAACCCCGACGCTGCGAAACTTAGGCAGTCCTCGTCTATTTCAGCCTCAATCGCGTCGTCCATGATCACTTTGATCTTGTGACGGATCTCAGCTGCTGCTTCCTCGTCTATGGGTACGCCATCCTCTCTACAGATCATGACGGCCAGGTCGCTCTGACCTTTGGTCGAGGGTCGTGGTAACCCTATGCGAGCTGGCCCGTCGTGAGGTGACTTACCCTGTGTCTTCCCCTTCTGCTTTTTAGGTGGGCGCTGCTGCGACGGTTCGTCTGGATCAGTGCCCTGCCTTTTAATCTTTGGGGGTCGATCCCGTCTAGGTACTTCGACCCCCTTCTCTTTAATAGTTTGGTCTCGGGTATCCCGATACCGCAACTTTCTCTTCTTAGATCTACTGAGTTGGATTTGGAAGCCTGCTCGACTCAAGGTCTGCCGCAATTCCTCCTCCAACTCCCTGGAATCGCCTGCTCGACTCGAGGTCTGCCGCAATTCCAGGCTGTACTCTAAAGTGCGCGTAGAGTCGTCCCCCCCAGAATACGATGGGACGATAGCTGTGGTGGCATCATCCAGCGTTTGACTCGATGGTGCCATCACAGCGAGGGATTCTCCGCTTGAGGCGGTACCCTCCTGGGGTAAATTAATTTTAAACTTCGCGCTGTCCATGGGGACTAAGGGGTGCGGGGCTGCCGCAAGAGGTGATAACGGGTCGCATCACAATAGATCTAGTCTAATATGATGCGCCCCTGGAGCCCTCCACTTTTGTCCGGGCTTGGGACCGGCACATCGGGCTCACTTTTGCCACCCGGTAGACCAAGGTGATACAAGGGAGCCCGCTGAGGCAGTGTTAGTCCGATCGCGGTTGGTGGTACGTTGCGGCGGTTGGTTGCGAAACTGGCTTGCCGCGCTGTCAGGGACGAGATGTCGTCGTACCTTCAGCCCCACCAATTGGGTTTTGCCACCGCTCTGGGGTGCGAGGCGGCCCTTCACGCGACCCGTGCTTTTCTTTTGAATGACAGTTCCGAAAAAGTCTTAGTCAAACTTGACATCAGGAATGCATTCAACTCAATTGAACGGGATTCGTTGCTGTCAGAGGTCCGGGACCACCTACCGTCTCTGTACCCCTACTTGTTACAATGTTATTCAAATCCTACGAATTTGTTCTACAACGAAGAGCTCATCCCTTCTCAAGTAGGGGTACAACAAGGAGACCCTTTGGGTCCGCTGATTTTCAGCTTAGCGATCCACAAGGTAGTCCTCTCTTTAAAATCACCTCTGAACGTGTGGTACCTGGATGACGGTACTCTAGGTGGGAGCCCGGAGGTGGTCCTGGAGGATCTGGCCGTTGTAACACCTGCTTTAAAAAACTTGGGTCTGGAGGTAAACAGTAGCAAATGCGAATTTTACGCTGGCTCAGTTTCCCCCGCATTATTTGCACAGTTCTCCTCTCTTGTCCCGGGTCTCAGACTGCTGCAAAAAGACTCTGTCAGCTTACTGGGGGCTCCTATCTTTGTGGACGGGGTTCAGGACTGCATTCGAACTAAGACGCAGACATTGTCATTTCTTGCAGAGCGCCTGGAACACCTTCCCGCCCACGTAGCGCTGATTCTCTTGAGATCTTGTTTCGCGATGCCTAAACTCACGTACGTGGTGAGAACTGCGCCTTCTTGGACTTGCCCGGATGAAGTTTCAGCTTTCGACAGCGTTCTGAAATCCACACTGGAGAAACTTCTAAATGTGCAGTTGTGCGACCACCAGTGGCTGCAGGCCAGTTTGCCTGTCCGGCATGGAGGGCTGGGCATACGCCGTCTAAGGGAGTCGGGTCCGATCGCGTTCTTGGCCTCCTCTCATGGGGTTGTGGATCTCGTCACTCGCCTTATTCCTTCTGAAGGTGATGGGATCCGCATTCCCTATGGTGATCAGGCCTTGGACGCGTGGCGGGTGTCGTGTCCGGATTGTGATCTGCCCTCTTCGCCGGACAGACAGAGGGCTTGGGATGAGCTTTCATGTAAAGGCTTCCTTAAAGGACTGGTGGACGGAGCTTCTGGAGCAAATCTTGCCCGCCTGCGGGCTGCCGCTGCTCCCGAATCAGGTGTCTGGCTTCACGCCTTGCCGTCTCCGTTTATGGGCACGTTGCTGGACAATGATTCGTTGAGGGTTGCGGCGGCTCTCAGGTTGGGTTGTGATTTATGCGAACCTCACCAGTGCGTTTGTGGAGGTATGGTCGAGGCAAATGGCCATCATGGCCTTAGTTGTGCGCGTTCTGCGGGCAGACTATCCCGTCACCATGCCATCAACGACATTATCAGACGGGCGATGGTATCAGCGGGCGTCCCTTGCATCTTGGAGCCCCCAGGACTTAGCCGATCGGACGGTAAGAGGCCCGATGGTCTTACGCAGATTCCATGGGCACGAGGGCGTTGCCTCATTTGGGACGCCACTTGCGTTTGTACGTATGCGGTGTCACATTTGAGGAGCACCCAGCGGGAAGCAGGAGCAGCGGCGGAGACTGCCGCTGGCCTTAAGCGTGCAAAGTACGCCAACCTGGAGCCTGCGTATGATTTCGTCCCAGTGGCTTTTGAGACGGCGGGTACGTGGGGCTCTGATGCGAAGGAGCTGGTGCGCAGCGTGGGCCAGCGCTTGAAGGACCAGGGGTCAGATCCTCGCGCAGCCTTCTTTCTCGCTCAGAGGATCTCTCTTGCAGTGCAGAGAGGGAACTCTGCCAGTGTCATGGGCACATTCGGGCGTGGAGCGTTACTGGGCGGTCTTTTTAATTAGTTTTAGTTGATAAGTTTTCGAAAATTATTTTAATATTTGTATATTAGTTTTAAGATTGACATTTATAATAATTTGTAATAATTGTTATTTAACTTTATTTAGTATTTTGACATGTTTATTTACTTATTATTAAATTTGAAAAATATAAATTTACATGTTATACCTAATACGTGTATTAATCAATGTATTTTTCATAAATTACAATGAATAATGAGTGAATTACAATGAGTGTTTTAAATAATAAAAATAATGGATAATCGTGGAAGTAAAATTTGTTGGGAGTTAATTGCTACACTAGACAACAACCCAACAGCTTTGTACTTTGTACAACAAAGCTGTAGTAGTGTGCAATAAAATTTTCAAAAAAAAAATATGGTGTTGAAAATGTACATACATACATACATACATAAATCACGCCTTTATCCCTTACGGGGTAGGCAGAGCGTTTAACGCCTCGTAAAAGGCTTTCGCCACGTCTGACATAAATTGAGGGCAATTTTAGATTGTAATATGTATTGCTATAGTGACAGGTTGTCAGCCCATCGCCTAAATTACAATACACTGTAACCCTCGAGTCCCTTTTGCTGACTTCAACAGCATGCCCGGGAGGAAGGGCAGCTGGAACATTCTATGTTTTTCTATCTCTCCCAGTCCAGCATGGAAGTAAATGAAAATGTAAGCTGAAAAATTATATTTTTGAATATAAGAGACATTTAAGTAAACATATTATTATGTTTTTATGCAATTGATTCTTCTGTTGTTTATTGAGGGTATTATTTGCTTTACATTTAAACATCATAGTAGAAGCTATCAAGCAAACGGAATTGCTGGAAAATATAAAACTTGACATTATTTATGTTATCAACAGTTAAGTTATTTTTGATTATATGTAAAGGAGGATGCTGATTAACCCATAAAGTAATTTTATTATTTTTAGCTTAAAAAATACAATGTAAAATACATATAAACAACGGAAATTTACGAATGATACGTGTAAGAACTGATTAAAAGTTTTTGTATTTTATTGAAAAATACAACGACCGATTGAAAAATACATGTATTTTACTTGTCATTTTCAACCCTGGCCGCCACTAAATAAGCATTCCCCTGGTGTCAGGCAGCGGTGACACAAGTATTGTTTGGAGGCCGAGGAAATAGATTCTAGTAGGGCTCAGGTCCAGACTGTATGATGCGGACTAGCTTCGCTTCATATACTTGTGTGGAAGGCAAAAGGAAAACCACCACACAAAATTTCCCTAAATAAGGAGTAATGTTGGCGAGTACTCCACCGACAAGAGCAAAGCTTGATGATGATGAATCAAAACCTCACTTCATAGGATCATTTCTATAGTAAGCTCCTCCAGCGAGATTCACACTATGTGAGAATCCACTTTCCGCGCTGATGAGGCGTGGCGCGGTGCCCAGAGCGTGAGGCTGGCGATGGTAGTCTACCATCAGCCATCGATGATCGTTCGCTCATCTATGGAGGGAGATTGGGATGCCGTCGCTCTCTGAGTGGATTTTCTAAAACCCTATTAAAACCAAAAGGACATAATTTATATCGTGTGAGTGCTATCGATGTCGTCACAATCACAACGCGTATTCATACAAAGATAACTCTCAAATGTCCACGTGGTCACCGTGACCTTGAGACTTGTATCTCATCACATGAGACAAGCCATTCATATGAGCTCAAAAGATTTTTAAATTTTAATAATTAATTCTAAAATAGCATATTACATGTCCGACGTACATTGTACGTATCTAAAAGATTACAAGAGACAAAGTAATTAATTAAGTTATGAAATTACGCAATGAAACTAACCTACCAGTATAAAGCTAGGGCGGGTTGTTAGCGCTACGAAACGATAAACATAGAACTGCTACAATTAGACCTTCTAGAAATTCTAGACCTCTATCGAAGCTGAAATCAATTTGTGCATTGCGTCGACGTTGGCGGGTACAACCAGCTTTCAACAACTCCGTTCTAAATATAAACTGAAATTATTATCCCCCTTTAAGGGTAAAACATAAGGCAAATGATTGTTTTGAAAACATCTCTCCTCATATACGAATCAATGCAAAAATCCAATAAATATAAATCGAAGGAATTAGTTTCAACTTATAAATAAGTATGCTAAAAATGTTCTGAAACTGTTTTATCAGTAAATTTCTTATTCCGCGCTTTCACGGTTCCTTTGGGAAAATATCCGTATTATTTTTACCTACAATCGAAACTTAGCTTTTTTAAATCCGGCTAGTAGTTTTTATAGAATTAACTTCCTTGTGCGTTTATGCCACATTTTTGACGCGGGCAAGTAATGGGCGATGGTCACATATTTTGAAATCATTTCTAATTTTCCGACTCTATACGCCTTAATCTCTACACCTAGTATTGAATTGGTGCACGAGCGAATCTGGATTATATAGGGATTTATTAATATTCCAACACTATTTTTCTTTTCAACTCGGTACAATAAAATGTTAGTGCTTATTGCGATATATCTAGGTATAACAATGAACCAAGTCTTATAAAAGAATACCTCTTACTCACCCACGTATATACTTATATCTTCAGAACTTTATACCTTTTTTATTCGCTCATTCTATAATTACATATTTTTTAATGGCTATTCCTAACACTTTTGATTGAGCGCTTTATTTTTTGGAAGTGCTTAGAGCATGGTTAAACTACCTACATACATACTTTTTATAAATACATAATTATCACGGACAAAAGTAGGTTGTGATGTATCTGGAAATGTATTTATGTGTTAAACCGTGTACTAGCAGAACTAACCCAATAGCCAGACAATAATACTGTTTTCAATCAGGCTAGCTTTAAAACAAGTCAAGGTGGAGGACGGAGTCAAACAATTCATCAAGTAGAAATCATGGAACAATATCGTTATCTCCATTCAAATATTTCTGAATGAACACTGGAGCGCCTTCGCTGCCCGACCATTTTATATCCGCTAACTTTTTGCCTGAACTTATATTTTAAACTTTTCGTGACGTAAAACATTTCATTTATAATCTTCAATGTTCGCACAATATATGAATGTATGAATGGCAAAATATATGAATGGTTAATATATGAAAATTAAAAGGATTCGAGGGTTACAGTGTATTGTAATTTAGGCGATGGGCTGACAACCTGTCACTACAGCAATACAAATCATTACAATCTAAAATTTGCCCTCAATTTTTGGCGTTTTACGCTCTGCCTACCCCGTAAGGGATAAAGGCGTGATTTTATGTATGTATGTATGTTAATATATGAATGTTTGTTTGGAAATTAAATAAAACATATAAATAAAAATTTAATTCACACTACATTGTGCTGCTGTTCAACGCTGGAAAACTTCGTTTAAGCACTTTGTTATTCATGTTAACGAAACTAAACTCATGTGCATTGTGCTCACAGTGAATGGAAGATTGAATGTTAAAAACAACACCCACCACGGGTAGTATTTGTAAAATCTCCATATTGTTTCTAGAGAGTATTGTTTGCTTTGCTTTTTTAGCCTTTGCTGTAACGGGCAAAACTTTTTGGGAACATAAAAATAATTGTATTCCCGTATTTATAAACGTCTGCAAACCACTGTTAGGTATTTGTATATTTTTAAACCTAACTGATTATTTATGGATTGTAATTAACCGATCTTCAAAAAAATACCAAATCAACCTAATAACTTTGAACCTAACCTAACCTATTTCTGCTTAAATTATATTTTGAGGCCAATTTAGTATTTTTTGAAGATCGGTTAATTATTTCCCATTATTTATTATTTGCATGTTGATACTTATTTATTTTAAATATTTTGTACTAGCAACTTTTTATTCCAACTAGAATGTAGTTTTAAACGGGATTGTTACCGCGACTAAATTTATTGTTACCTCGATATTTCAAATCAGCTTGCTTGCATGCTTCATGGTGACGAGTAAACAATCTAATTGTAGTGTGAACAACCGCGATAATCTCAAAAGGTATATCTACTTTTATTGAAAAGTTAATCAGTTGCTCATGAAGAATAAATATAACCTCTATGTTCACTCCTTATTAAGGGATGTAATGAGCTGTGACGGTAGTGCCATCAGTTTTAAATTAAATGTGCCTGAAATACAAACATTTAAAATTGCAACTACTCCTCCATTTTATCATCAACTAGCGACCCGCCCCGGCTTCGCACGGAAATTATCAGTGTTTCTTTACTATATTATGCATGAATTATACATATAAACATTCCTCTTGAATCGCTCTATCCATTAAAAGAAACCGCATCAAAATCCGTTGCGTAGTTTTAAAGATTTATGCATACATAGGGATATAGGGACAGAGAAAGCAACTTTGTTTTATACTATGTAGTGATAAATCCTGGTTACCCTTAGCACAGGGAATCCTAGTTAAGGATCCAGGAACAAAAACCGTACAAGTAATCATATACCTACCTACCACTGTGTGCACTGTGAGTTGTGAGCCTGTTCAATGTATTAAAATAAGGTATGTAAGTAGTTGCAATGATGTTATATGAATGATTATACATAAATATAGTCACGCCTTTATCCCTAATGGGGTAGGCAGAGTGTAAACGATCTAAACAAAGGTCGTTCCGCCACGTCTGACAAAGTTTTGAAGGTAATTAAAGATAGATTTGTAGGTATATTTCTGTAGTGACAGGTTGTCAGCCCATCATCTAAATTGAAATAACCCCTTGATTCCCTAAGCTGGTTTTTACAGCATGCCCGAGAGGAAATAGACCTGGTAAAATTATAAAACCTACAATGGTATGTTTTTCTCTCGCTCCCAGTCCAGCATGGAAGACCCTTAAGGTCGCTGTATAAAATAAATCTGAAAAGAATTTACTGAACATGAGGCGAACGCAATCAAGAGCACATTATCTAGAATCTGAATCTGGTTTATGGCGAAACAATTTCATTCTTCTTCTTCTTCTGTCGAGTGGCTATCGAGTCTATCGACCCAATGAACCCTGGTGTCAAAGTTTTTATACCGCCTAGTAGCTCAAATATCAGGCCTCTGATATGGTTTGAGTATCGACCACTATCAAAGACAGCGACCGGGACTGACGGCTTAACGTGCTCTCCGAAGCACGAAATCTTTTCTCGCTCGGACAAACATGTGATTCAGCCTGCAATGTCCTAACCAAACTAGGGAAAAAATCACAAAGTGATAAATTCTCAAATATCAACTTTGTGTTTCCCCCCTGGGAATCGAACCCAGGACCTCCGGATCGGAAGTCCATGGCACTAGCCACTAGACCACTGAGGCAGTTTACAATTACATTTGCAGGCACTCATCTTGCCCTTTACTTGACTTTTCTAATGAACTGCCTTCGTGGTCTAGCGGTCTGAGCCATAGGCTCTCGACCCGGAGGCCCCGGGTTTGATTCCCGGCGAAGGACAATGACTTTGTGTTATTTCTAGTTTAGTTAGGACACTGCAGGCTGATCACCTGATTGTCCGAAAAGTAAGATGATCCATGCTGTCGGATGGGCATGTAGATAGTCAGTCAATCTGTCCCATCAGAATAAGGGATTGAAGGAATAGAGAGTACACCTGTATGTAGCACAAACACTTTGGCACTAAAAACTTGTCCTGCACAGTTCGCCGATCTCTGGGAGATTCACCGAAAACCGATGGAAGGACTATTATTATTTTATTATATTATTCAGAATGTGATTCACATTATGAGTCATAATTTGATAATAAATATATCTCTACTAAGTAGATGAGTTTAATGAATAACTTGAATGGCTTTTTCTTAATAAAGATTTTAATAACAGGCGCTCACTTTGGAAAATAAGTCGCGTACTTCACGATATGTTTCGGGACATTCGGAGTCCCTTCATCAGGTTGAGTTTGTCGGTTGAGGTTTTGAAGTTTGTTATTTTCCAAAGTGAGTGCCCGTTATTAAAATCTTTATTTAGAATGTTTCACGTAAGTTTAAATGGCTTTTTTTTTCTTAAGGAATTGATTATTTTCAACCAATAGCTTATAATTTGTTGCAAGATCTGCTGAATCCGATCCAGCTGGGTTATATAACCGAATTGTCGAATTCTATCTAGCCGTTTCGGAGATACGAGGTAATAAACACATACGTACCTAAGTAAATATTAACGAATATGTACAACAGACACACCTACACACAAGATACGCGCAAAACATAACCCTTCCTTGACAGTCGGGTAAATGACAGTGGCGTAAAATTAGGATCGAATTCCATCCAGCCGTTTCGGAGATACGACGTAATAAAGAAATATTAATGCATACGTACAACATACATACAAAATACGCTCGAAAAACATAACCGTTTCTTGACAGTCGGGTAAAAAAGTATCGAATTTCATTTAGCCGTTTCGCAGATTCGAGGAAATAAAGAAATATTAACACATACAACATACACACCTACATACAAGATACGCGGGAAAAACATAACCCTTCCTTGACAGTCGGGTAAATGACAGTGGGGTAAAAACAGGATCGAATTTTCGTCTAGGCGTTTCGGAGATACGAGGAAATAAAGAAATATTAACACATACAACACACATACCTACATACATAATACGTGCGAAAAACATAACCCCTTCTTTACAGACGGGTAAAAAAAGCATCGAATAGCACCGCAGATTTCGGCCATGGCGACTACTTCGACTCCTATTCGGTGCGGCGCTCGTGCGCCCGAAAGTGACTCACGTAGCCGATTTTCACCCTAAAAAAATATATATTTAGTGCATCTGCCTCCTGGGCATGAACTGCCTTGGCTGATCTGGAAGTCTTTAAATAGACTTCGGTCTCAGGTCGGCAGAAGCAAAGATAACATGGTCAGGTGGGGATTCTCGGGAAACTCCGAGGTCGACTGTGTTTGCGGTGCAATTCAGACAATGGCACATCTGACATCGTGTCCTGCGTGCCCATACCTGCACGCAAGCGGATCTAATGAACGCCAGCCGATCCGCAATTCAAGTGGCAACGTTCTGGGCCGCCACTTTGTGATAGTTACGTGTTCCATCGACACGATAAGAAGAAGATCGAGCCGATAATGGTATCGTAAATAGTACTCAAATGCCAAGCACTAATTCTTTGCTTGCTCTACCTTTAATAAAAGCCGCTGTATCTGATGCGCCCTATTTCCAATTCATCTGATACTTCATTGTTCCGTTGTAGATTGTTGTGAGTGCTTAACATTTATTTATTTATATCATTGAATGAGCTTTTCTTATAGTTTCAGTGCATAGATCTATGAACATTTCTTATCAATTTCTTAAATGGAACAAATACCACGAGAGGTGTAATTTTGACTTTGGCTAGAATGAAAAATACACATAGATCGTGTAATGTAGTAGAGGTAAATTAGCCTTGGCCTTTTAATGATACTCAGTCGTAATCGTAAATCGGTTTATTTCAGGCCTAGAAAATACTTTAGGTAGTAGTAAGGCAATTGTAGCTCATAAACCATACTATTTTTATTAAAGGCTCTACAAAAACATCATTAAAAGTCAATTAACTACATATCATGAAAACCTCAGCTTGATACTCGTATAATTTCATAATTAATTTATGTACTTCATTAATCGTGTGTGTGTGTGTCCCGTGCGTATGACATGAACATTATTTTCGGTTCAGAAACTGAGTAATTTATAATTATTTCGGCTACATAAACAAAGCGATAGTATCAAATTGTCAACATTGGATCATAAAGCACGTCGCTCACTCCATATAGGGTGTAAGGGACAGCGTCCCACAAACTTTTAGCTGATAGGGGTTGCTCAGTCAACGATACTGAACAACTGTCACCAGGATTTTTCTTCAGGAAGTAATTTATTTTTTGGCTTTTCCATACAAATTGACTAATCAAGTTAGACATTTTGCATGGAAAAGCCAAATTTAATTTTACTTCCTGAAAGAATTTCCTACTGAAAGTTGATCAGTGTCGTTGACTGCGCAAGCCCTATAAGTTTTTGGAACGCTGTCCCTTACACCCGGTATACTGTGGCAATGTCAGTTTCGGCTAAATCCATATGTCAGAGACAGAGACTGAGAGAAGGCATGCAGCGGCACTGAGGCAGTAATCCGAGTCGTCGCTGTGAATATTCTGAGCTGAGCTGAGATATTATATGTCGCTCAGAGCGATTCAACTTTGGATAGGCGGATGTTGGTTGGCTGACATCGAATGATTCTGTGGTTTCGGTCTTAGCAATAATCACTACTGCACCCGCATGCAATCAATCCAAACAATAATGAAGTTTCGAAAGATCGTTGTAATTTGACTAGAAGTAGGTCAATCACTCTGTTTCATAGGAAGAAAACTTGTCAATTTACTTCGTCACTTTATTTCTGCACACGTAATCACGCCTTTATACCTAATGGGGTAGGCAGGGCGTAAACGACCTAAACAAAGGGCGTTCCACCACGTCTGACAAAGTTAAGAGGGTTATTTAAATTAGATCTGTAGGTATATTGCTGTAGAAGGTCGTTCCGCCACGTCTGACAAAGTTGGGAGGGTTATTTAAGATAGATATGTAGGTATATTGCTGTAGTGACTGGTTGCCAGCCTATCGCCTACATTGCAATATACAGAAACCCTCGGATCCCTTAGCTGGTTTTTACAGCATGCCCGGGAGGAAATGCAACTGGCACATTCTATGTTTTTCTCTTGCTGCCAGTCCAGCATGGAAGATATCTCTGCACACGCACAATAATTTGCTATCTTTCTTACTATAGAAGTCGTAAAACTAAACTGAAAAAATGCCTCCTAAGAAAATGTTACAGCTTTCCCTGCAGACAAGATGCAATAAAATAAAAATAACAAGTTCATTTATATATTTTCGCGTATATATTTCTCAAGAGTCTTCTTACCAGCACATTATGGATAATTCGGCTGAAAGTTGTTAATATGTCAGTGTCAGAAACAGAAATCCCTCGCCAGCGAGCCAGTCGGTATAGTTGGCTGTAGCCAAGGAGGATTTAACCTATGGTGTGAGCATCCATACTTTTTTTTTCTTCGAGACACAACTCACCACTTGATGGCGCGGGGACGGGTTTTTTTTGCTGCTATTGGCTGAATCAATCAATACGCAATGCAGTTGCATTAATTTTAATTAGCCAAGCTAGTATAGCTAGTAGAATACTGACAGAAATATTATGACAACCGCCCAATTGGCCTAGTTACTGCATTTGCCCCTTCATAGGTTAAATTTTCCTTGGCTGTAGTGGTAGCAAATTGCACTATATTTTATCTCACTCGCAGAAATCCGACTGGTAGAATGTATTACCTCTGATTCCGATCCTATTTGCAACTATGTTATGTTATGTTTGTGTGTAGTCATTTACGGAAGAGGGACGCACTGTGGAAACAATGGCCTATTATATTTTATACCTACACCTACCTGCTACAAAATAAATTAAATCACTATCAAGTATAAAACAAAGTCGTTTTCTCTGTCCCTATATCCGTATGTATGCATAAATCTTTAAAACTACGTAACGGATTTTGATGCGGTTTCTTTTAATGGATAGAGTGATTCAAGAGGAAGCTTTATATGTATAATACATGCATTATATAGTCGAGAAACACTGATAATTTCCGTGTGAAGCCGGGGCAGGTCGCTAGTTATTTATACAAAATAAATAGAGGGAAGATGTAAAGACAGTTGCTACGCCATGACCGTTTTTTAAATACCATTATTGAGGGGAAGATAGAAAGAAAGAGAAGAAAAGGTAGACCGAGGATAGGCTACATTGACCAAATTAAAGCTAAAAAAATATAGCAGTGCCTAGTGAACTGATCCTTATTATTATCCACGTGTAAATCCTATTTCCGTTTTGTAAAATTAATATGAAATGAAGAAATCAGCTCACCTTTACATTACGCTATGCGTCGTAGGAGCGATTTAATGAACTACCTACATTCTAAAAGCAAGTAACAACTCTGCCGGAGTATTTTCCTGTTTGCTGCTCAGTGGCGCGGCATGATGCGAGATGCAGCAGCACTGAGCATCAGTGAGCAGGAGTGAGTAGCAGTAAGCAGCAGTGAGTAGCAGTGAGCAGCGGTGAGTAGCAGTGAGCAGCAGTCAGTAGCAGTGATCAGCAGTAAGTAGCAGTGAGTAGCAGTGAGAATCAGTGAGCAGCAGTGAGTAGCAGTGAGTAGCAGTGAGCAGCAAGCAGCAACAGGTTTCACGTTAGTGTTGCTAAACAATCGATACTACAACAATCGATAGTTTGTACTAAAATCATTTACACAATCGATAGGCCTATGGATACTATCGATAGTACAACTGCAGCAATAGTATTTATAACTAACGATACTATCGACTGTTCTTACAATCGATTGTTCTAAACAATCGATAGTATCGATAATACCGATAATCAGGTCTTTTCAGAATGACACAAGTGATTTATATATTGCTTTTCAAAACATGAGCTGCCTATGTCATGCTTATTTCTGTTTGATTTGAGGTTTCATGCGTGCATTTATTGAAAACTTATCCTTGTCTATGCCATACAGAGTGTAAGGGACAGCGTCCGCAAACAGATAGGAGTTGCTCAGGCAACGACTCTGAACATCTTCCACCAGGAAATTATTTTAGGAATGAAAAAAAATGGCTTTTCCTTACAAAATGTTCACCACAATCAGACAATTTGTATGGTAAAGCCATTTTTTTTCTCACTTCCTAAAAAAATCTGCTGATAGTTGTTCAGTGTCGTTGACTGAGCAACCCCTGCCAACTGCCTCCGTGGTCTAGTGGTTAGTGCCATGGACTCCTGATCTGGAGGTCCTGGGTTCGATTCCCAGGGGGAAACACAAAGTAGATATTTGCGAATTTATCACTTTGTGAATTTTTCCCCAGTTTGGTTAGGACATTGCACGCTGAATCACCTGATTGTCCGAAAAAGAAAAGATTTCGTGCTTCGGAGGGCACGTTAAGCCGTCGGTCCCGGTCGCTGTCTTTGATAGTGGTCGTTACTCAAACCATGTCAGAGGCCTGATAGTTGTGCTACTAGGCGGTTTAAAAACTCTGACACCAGGGTTCATTGGGTCGATAGACTCGATACCCACTCGACAGAAGAAGAAGAAGTAAGAAAAGCACCTATTGCGTAATAAAATGGTAGCTTGCGCTAGTTCTGCCGTAAAAATCTTAATTTCACGTAATAAAATATTTATAATTCATGGCGATCGTGTGAACGTACCCAAAATGTTTACACTTCATGTACAGCTAGAGCCACCTGACGGAGCTTTAGAAACTATTAAGGTCACCTTGACAAGACCTAATTTCGAATGTTGAAGAGCAATAATATCGATAGTAATAGCATCGTTTGTTTATTAACTGTAACTTAACGATACTATTGATAGTATCTAGTCAATCGATATCTATCGATTGTGCAATAGATAGAGCACTATCGATTGGCAACACTACTTTACGCCTCACTACACAAGGCGCAGTAAATATGCCAGAAACAGGGTTAAATCGCTAGAGCGGATAAAAGGATAGGACACTTTTAATTCTATAGTACTTTCCGACTCACAGCTTCTTGTCATTTGATAATTGAAACTGTTGCGATTTCAACTCGTTCATGAGTTAGTTTCTTCAGAATGACACCATTTTGTTAAAGATAGCAGAGACGTTATCAATAGTTATTTGTTCAACTAGAGGGCAAACTTCGTTTTTACTGCGAGTGTTGATTTTGAATCCTGAGGTAGCGAAGGATACGTCGCTCGTGATTCAAAAATAGAATCCTGAGCTCAACGAAGGATTCAAAGCACGAGATGTAAATGAATTTGCTCTTGTGTGATACATACAACTTTTTTTTTTTTTTTTTCTTTTATTGGCGTGACGCGGTTTGCGCATTGCCATTTACAAACACGGGAAACGGATACGAAATGAAATGATACGGAATTTGGAAAAATCTAGGATCAGTTAGTTAGGAAATGATATAAATATTAAATACGAATATTATTCAAAGAGATGAAAGATGATAAAAATTTATATATAAAATAATCGTTAGATACAAGAAGGACATTAATCGAAGTGGGAAAAGGTACATTATAATTAAGTAAATTATTTATAAAATACGATCTATTGTTATTTGGACAGGAGAAGAAAATATGATTTAGATCCCCAACATCCCCACATTCGCACAAATCATTATCAACAATGTTAATTTTATGTAAATGTTTGGGCGTACAAACATGGCCCAGTCGCATACGAATAATGATACTAGTAGCCTGTTTACCAAGCTGAACTTTGCGGAACCAAGGCTTGCGCAAAATGTTGGTTTGAATCTGCGCATAAGATTTACCTTTTGTTTGGGAGCTCTCTGACCACATCTGACCCCAAGTCTCTAAGAGGTCACAAGCAGGTAAAGAACTTAGATCATGGCTATAATTTTTATAAGGAAACAAGTCTCCACATAAAATTGCGTCATTGGCAAGGCGATCTGCCTTAATATTACCAGTAATTCCGCTATGACCCGGTATCCAAACAAAAAATATACTAAAGTTTTGAGTAGCGCATTCGTACAACATCTTTCTTAAATCAATTAATATAGGAAATATAGTTTTACAATTGAAAGGATATTTAGCCAATGCTTGCAAGGCGCTCATGGAGTCAGAAAAAATAACAGACTGTTTCAGTTTGGCTAAACGAACATACTCAACCGCTTTATATAAACCATAGCATTCGCCTGTAAATACAGATGTCTCAGGTGGGAACTTTATTTGTTGAATAATTTTGTACTGGGTGTGATAAACTCCGACACCCACGGGACCAGTTATAGAGTGTTTGGAAGCATCCGTAAAGATGTAATGATAATCTTCCCATTCTCTATTCCGTAAAAAGTTAAAATTAATGTTATTATTCATATCATTTTTTATTAAACCTAAGTTTAGAACAACATTAGGAACACAAACTAAAGCCTTGAAAGAGCTGCAAAATAATGGGTAACAGGGAGAAAAATGAGTAGGAGCCTGCAGAGAATTAAATTTTTGATAACTTTGTACTAGGAATGGTATCGATTTATGAGTCCAATAATCAGATTCATTAATTAACTCTGAGAGTCTTCTGAGTTTAAAATGGAGGGGATGGTGAGAAAGTTGAAGAGAACGGAAAACAAATTTATCTGAAAGATACTGGCGACGTAAATGTAAGGGTGGTTCACAGCACTCAATCTGCAGGGCATTAATTGGGCTTGACTTCATAGCTCCCGTAATCAATCTTAATGCTTTCGATTGAATGTTGTTAAGTGTTTTAAAGGCAACTACACTACCCGGCTCGAGCAAAAAAGTACCATAATCTAAAACGCTGCGAATTACAGCATTATATATTAATTTCATACAAAAAGGGTGAGCACCCCACCAAACCCCAGACAGACATCTTAACATATTCAATAGACGTTCGCATTTAGCATGAATATACTCACAATGAGGAGTACCGGTAAGTTTGGAATCTAATACTACACCTAAAAATTTTGTGTGACCTTTAACAGGGATTTCAGAATCGTTATAACGGACTGAGACGGGAGGAGGAAGTCGTTTCCTATAAAACTATTGAACTTTTGGAGGGAGATAAATCAAGTCCGTTTCGGTCCATCCATCGTTTTAGAAGTTTCAAAGAATTAGTTAGTGAGGAACTTGCCTTTTCAATTTTTTTATTTGTGCAATATAATAACAAATCATCTGCATATTGGAGTACACTGACATCATTATTAAGTGAAGAATCTAAGTCATATGTGTAAATATTATAAAGTATAGGACTCAACACAGAGCCTTGAGGAAGACCTCTACATACTATTCTAGACTCCTTGTTACCATCATCGAGAAAAACATGAATACTCCTCTCTGTCAATACATTCATGATAAAATTACATAGACGAATTGGGACGTTCAAAAATTTTAATTTCTGTAATAGTATACTTAGAATAACATTATCGTAAGCTGCATTAATGTCAAGAAAAGCTGCAACCACAGATTCATTACAAGAAAATGCAAGTCTAATGTCAGTTATAAAAATACCAATACTATCTATTGTACTTTTACCACGCCTAAAACCAAACTGATTTTTACTTAATAGCTCCTTGGACTCAATAAACCATTCTAGCCGATTCTTTATTAAATGTTCTGTAATTTTCATTAAAACTGATGAAAGAGCTATTGGTCTGTATGATGAGGGATCTGATGAGTTTTTGTTAGGTTTTAAAATTGGAATTACTTCTTGAGATTTCCAATCGGGTGGAATATTACCTGTCATTAAAATGGAATTGATAATATTTAGAAAATAAGAGAGTGAATTAGTACCAAGATGCGATAAAAAAGAGTAGGGAATCCCGTCTAAGCCAGGGGCTGAATCTTTGACTTTGGATAAGACTCCCTGTATTTCGACTAGAGAAAACGGTCCATTGAGTCCCTCAGAGTTACAAGTAATAGAAGATAAAGGAGGAAGCCAAATTTTATTCTCAGAAACTGTGGGTGGAGCCAATTTATTCATGAAAGCATTAGCTAAGTGCGCAGGAAAAGAACGGGATGAAGACTCCTTAAAAGCGGATCGAAACTTTCTAATATTCTGCCACACCTCTGATGAAGGAACATCCGGGGATAAAGATAAACAAAAAGACTTCCAACTGTCAAACTTTTTCTTTTTAAACAATTTATTATTGTTAGTAAGTATGTTAGTTAATAAATTAAAATTAGCATCTGAGCCACACTCATTGTAATTGCGCTCCATTTCTTTCCTATTTTTAACTGCCTCAGAACACTCGTTATCCCACCACGGCGGGGACGGAATGTAATCTCTACCCCAGCGTTTAACTGGGAATACTTCATCGGCTGTTTCAATAACGACTTTAGCCAAGTCAGCTGCACATAAAGGTTCTGATCCCTGATTAACACTTGGAAGAGATGAAATTCTAAGCTCAATTTTTTGTGAAAATTTGTCCCAATCAGCATTATCTAATTTATATTTTAATCGTGGTTGACGTTTCTGCACAGGCCTTACTATAAGTGGAAAGTTTATTAAAATTGGGAAGTGATCACTACCGTGAGTGGATGGTAATGTCTGCCAAGTTAAAGAGGACGCTAAATTAGGAGTGCACAAAGAAAGATCAGGAGCACTGGAACCTTCATCAGGACTAGTTCGGCGAGTTATTGAACCAGTGTTTAGTATACAAATGTTGTGGGTGTCCACTAAATCAAGAACTACTGGACCATAATGATTTGGATTAGAGCTTCCCCATGACTCGTGTTGGGCATTAAAATCTCCAAGGATAATGTAAGGTCTAGGAAGAGAAGAAAGTATCTGGTCTATTTCATAGAAAATAGCAACAGTGGGGTGAGGTATATATAATGACACAAAGCATATATTTTTGATGATAACAGCAATAACAGAATAATTATTATTATGAGCAGGAATAGGAAAATGAGTGAATGAGACAGAGTGTTTAATTAATAGGGCAACACCAGCATATCCATCCTGGCGATCTTCCCTAACGCAAGCATAACCTGGTATCCTAAATAAGGATACCGGTTTTAACCAAGTCTCTTGTAATGCCAAGAGAAATGGCCTATAAGAGTTAATTAAATAGATTATTTCATGTTTTTTATGAACTGCGCTTTTGCAGTTCCACTGAAGAATTTTGGATTGGGAATCCATTGTTGGAAGGTTTAGAAATGATAACATCAACTGATGGGGCGGCGTGGGACGGTGACTGATTTGAATGAAGTAATGATTTAAGAAGAAGCATAATTTGTTGTATTGTAGAATCAACTGATGAATTGGGATCGTTGTTCTTTGATACCAAGGCACAGCCGTTAGGCGAAGGTGGGAAATTTATATCTTTAATAAGGGCATTGTGAGCAGCGACATCATATCCTTTAGAGGATGGAGAAGCAGGGACACGTGGCTTGGAAAATACAGTTTTATTGTACGAAGTATTAGTACTCTGTTTAGTAGAAAGATCATTATAATTGGGAATAGATATTGTAGATGGAATACTTGGCGCAGATAATAGTGCATCAGCGTAAGATTTCTTGGAAATTTCTGGGTGCAATTTAGCAGCCTCTGCGTACGATAAGCAGCTTTTAGCCATTGTCTCTTTAATCATTTTTTGTCTAGAGAATTCCAGACATTTCTTATCCGTGGCAGTATGGGATCCATTGCATAAACAGCAGTTGATGTTATCGTCTTCTATATGGCATTTGTTACCCTCATGAGTTTCCTGTCCGCATTTGAAGCACCTTGGGTTCTTTGCTCTACAATTGATTCTGACATGGCCATAACGGCAGCACCTGAAGCATTGGATTGTTGGAAATATATATAAATCAACTGGCAAAGCAGTATAACAGAGAAAGATTCTCTTTGGTAAAGTTTGTCCGTCGAAAGTGAAAACAACAGTCTCGGTTGGTTTTAATTCTGAGCTTTCATTAATCGTAACTTTCCTTTTTATACGTCTCACTTTTAGAATTTCCCCGCACCTAACAGGGACACTAACATTTTCTTTAATTTCGTCCTCTGACCAATCCACGGGAATTCCACGAACAATTCCCATCCTAGTTAAGTTAAATGTAGGGATAAAAGCTTTATAATTGTTCGTCTCAAGCAATGGACTATCAACAAATGAATTTGCATTCTCATAGTTTGAGAAGGACATGGACACTCTGTTCCTACCAATTCGCTTTAAGCTACCGTCAATAACGTTCCTAAAAGCATTTGTTTTTAAAAATCTTCCAAATGTTATCGGATGCAGTGTCACATTATCGTTCGGGGACATTACTTTTCGCTGAACATGGACGACAAAGGGAGCAGCATCAGATGATTTATACCTTATTCGAGCAGGGTTAGAATTTTCTTGAGACTTTGTTGTGTCATTTCCCGAGGTGTTATCTGTCTTATTCTGAGTATCATTAATATTATCCGAGTTTGGTCTAGCATGTTGTGTACAAAGCGATTGCTGTTGAGTTTGCAAATCATTCTGCGAAGATTTAAATAAATCTTCTAAGCAATTGCAGTCATTGGCTGTTAAATCCTTACCACTACGGGCTTTACTGCGCTTTTTGTTGCATTGTCTACAAACGCGACGGGAAGAGATTCGTTTGCGCAAGTTTTGTTTCGAGTCCTTGACCGAGCTGTCGGTGTCCATACTACTAGCATCATTATTTTGTTCATTAGAAATGCTTACATTATACGCAACCTCCATTCCATTTGTCCCTCCAGGATCAACGGTGCCTCCGGGATCATCCGGGGGCGGCATTTTAATAGATAAAATACAAAAACTTACCAATCAGAGGTGAAAAATATTTACACTTAAAAGAGAATATATACAACATAAAAGCTAAGAAAACAATACTACACTACTATATTACAAGTTTTATGAATTAACTGATCCTATTGTAATGAGAAATAAATAAAGAAATAATATTTTAAACGAAAAATCCAAAATCACTTGACCGCCACCGACGACGTTTCCCGCGCTCTATACAACTTTTCCCACTTCCAGTGAGAAATTTTTGTTTATTTTTTAAGTTGCGTTTCGGAATTGCAACAACACCTAAAAAAATATTATTCTAAAATTAATAGTAAATGTTATTTATTTTATAGTTTTTAGTATAATATGTATATAGTATATTATGTAGTATTACAGACAACATTATTATCTATTTTTTTTTAATATAACAAAAAGTAAAACGTAACAAAAAAGTCGTCACAAAATAAAAATTTTAGGCTAAAATAATTTTCTAAACGCACCCCCTAAATTAAATTTTTAGGCTGCATGGGCTCAAGCTTTTCGCCTTCCCTTATGTTATGGGAGAAAAAAAAATTGGTTGCTATTTATGTCAAAATATGACTTTAAACCGTATCCTATCCATTGCCTCATTCTAAATAATTAAAAAGCTACTTTGCCTCTCTTAAGAATAAAAAGGCATTTTACTCACGGAATTTAGGCGCGAAATGTGTACTTTTCGTGGTGGAAGTGGGAAAAATTATAATCATAATCATAAACAATATTTGCTTTCATGCAGTATACTATTGCATTTCTTGTATAGGTACATGTAAGTTGTAGTACGAAAGCAATATCCAGCGCAAAGCACGAAGAAGTATCGCAATCAATATTAGGTATTTCTGTGGTTCTAATAAAATCATAGTCAAAAGCCGAGTAAAGCTGAGAACAGAGCAAACATTCGTAGACGAGGAAATGAAACCATCTGGAAGTAATTAGCTGCGGTTTAATAAATACCAGCGCTAAGCACTTATGACACGTTCCTAAATTTAGACTTCATTTTGATGTTCATTGCTGTTGCATCAGTCTTACTTGAAATGAAGTATTAGACCTAAGCAGCATTGAGTGCTGAAACTCTGTTTTCAGGAAGGTAAGCTTCTGAGTGTTTACAGAGTGGAGTCGGAGGCAAAGCCGCGCGTTTCCGCTCGCGTTTGCGGGCTTCACGCGCGTTTGGCTCGCAATCAGAACATGTGTAAGCTAGCGCTGTAACTGGCTCTGTGGTGTAGTGGTTTGAACCTCGTTGCGAAGGTCATGGGTTCGATTTAGGGTATGATAAAATTGGAGATTTTTCCTAGTTTGCTGGGACGGTGTAAGCTGTTTGTTGAAAATTAAGACGATTCGGATGATTCCATGCTTCAAAGGGTACGTTGAGCCATTGATATAATAACCACTGAATTAAATGATATCATAATTTATCCAAAACATAAATAAACAAGATATGCTTATTCCATCCCTGCACAAACTCATTAGAAAGACTGTTTATCCAGGCTTAAACAACTTTTCACAGACACTAAGCAATTTAATCTTAGTTATGCCAAGTTACCAATCTAACTAAGATACAACTTGTCGTAGTGTTAGTTCTGTTCTGAAATGCTTATTACTGTGAGCACTCAGATACAAAAATTGTGTTGATTTTTTTCTTATTTCATAATAACATTCTATAAACGTTAATTTGCAGAGTAACTATGAAATAAATGAGGGTATCTGCTGCCCATACAATAAGTTTTATATTTTTATCTATTCTGGAGACAAATTAAAGATAGAAAAGTGGCACAATCTACTTGTTTTGCGAAAAAACATTATCCAAGCTCAGTGTTACGTACTGCCCTCAGAAGGAAAAAAACCATAACTACAGATTTTAGCGAAATCTTAAAAACTATTCAAAATATGCAAAATCTATGTAAATCAAAAAATAAAAGAAATAAAATGCTTCCTTTTAAAAATAACTCTGTACCTTTAAGTTTATTTAACCAAAGGATATGATAGTCGAAAGTCTTTTGCATTTTACGCGCAACATGGTAGGATGCGGTTATGGTTTTTTTCCTTCTGAGGGCAGTGTAATAAACTTGATCTATACCATTAATACCCGCGTTAAACTAATTATTTCTGTATTTGAAAACTACAAAGACTTAGCAGATAAATAGGTTCACCGAAATGAAAATTTTGTTCTATCCATTTACCATATACAATACAATATGTTCAAACAATGACCTTTAAAGCAATGTAAGGAAATTAAAACTGAAATCTACCGTTTGAACACTTTTCCAACTATTGTCAAATTCAAGTCTCGAGGCGTGTTGCTGATAAATGATATTTTGGCCAAACTCGAGTGGATTTTACATATTCTGCTTATGAATTGAATAAATTCAAATATTTTGTACACGGAAAAACATGTCATAAATATGTGTTATGTTATGATAGTCATGTCAACTTTATTTGAAACCAATATGCTACTGGATTGCATTCTGATGGATGACTTTGTTGAGTAATAGAGCCCACACGGCAAATGCAATGCGAAGTGCAGCGGAGCGCGGTCGCCGATCATCCGTTGAGCCCGACTGATTTTTCATCCCACACTCGTTGTGTTTTTACGACAGCTTTTAATGCCTGTCGCCCAAATATAGCGCACATCTATTTACATTGTATAAATAATATTTGACATCATAATTTTGACAACTTTACTTGAAATGCACTGGATAGCATTCTGATGGGTGACACTGTTGAGTAATAGAACCCACACGCCAAATGCAATGCGATGTGCAGCGGAGCGCGGTCGCCGATCATCCTTTTTTTTTTTTTTTTTTTTTGAATGGACCTGTTTGCAAAATACTACAAAGTGTATATAATGCGTCACCGGGCTAAAGCCGATCATCCGTTGAGCTCGGCTGACTTTTCATTCCAGACTCGTTGTTTTTTTATGACTGCTTTTAGAGTCTGTCACCCAAAAATAGCGCACATCTATTTACATTGTGTAAATAATATTTGACATCATAATTTTGACAACTTTATTTGAAATGCACTGGATAGCATTCTGATGGGTGACACTGTTGAGTAATAGAACCCACACGCCAAATGCAATGCGATGTGCAGCGGAGCGCGGTCGCCGATCATCCGTTGAGCTCGGCTGACTTTTCATTCCAGACTCGTTGTTTTTTTATGACTGCTTTTAGAGTCTGTCACCCAAAAATAGCGCACATCTATTTACATTGTATAAATAATATTTGACATCATAATTTTGACAACTTTACTTGAAATGCACTGGATAGCATTCTGATGGGTGACACTGTTGAGTAATAGAACCCACACGCTAAATGCAATGCGATGTGCAGCGGAGCGCGGTCGCCGATCATCCTTTTTTTTTTTTTTTGAATGGACCTGTTTGCAAAATACTACAAAGTGTATATAATGCGTCACCGGGCTAAAGCCGATCATCCGTTGAGCTCGGCTGACTTTTCATTCCAGACTCGTTGTTTTTTTATGACTGCTTTTAGAGTCTGTCACCCAAAAATAGCGCACATCTATTTACATTGTGTAAATAATATTTGACATCATAATTTTGACAACTTTATTTGAAATGCACTAGATAGCATTCTGATGGGTGACACTGTTGAGTAGTAAAACCCACAAGGCAAATGCAATGCGATGGGCAGCGGAGCGCGGTCGCTGATCATCCGTTGAGCCCGACTGACTTTTCATCCCACACTCGTTCTCTTTTTACAACTACTTTTAGAGCCTGTCGCCCAAAAATAGCGAACATCTATCTAGACATGTACGACGATTTCTATCACCGGTTCTTTAAAAAAATCTCTAAAAAATTACATACAAACTTGAACGTCTCGCCGTCGATGAATTTTTGACATTTGCATGTATACTTATTTATTGATTTCGAAATACATACATTTAATCACGCCTTTATCCCTATTATGGGGTAGGCAGAGAGAAAACAACCTAAACAAAGGTCGCTACGCCTCGTCTGACAAAGTTTTGAGGGTTATTTGAGATAGATTTGTAGGTATATGGTTGTCAGCCCATCTCCTAAATTGCAATATACAGAAACCCTCGGATCCCTTAGCTGGTTTCTACAGCATGCCTGGGAGGAAATGCAGCTGGCACATTCTATGTTTTTCTCGCTCGCTTTTTTCATATAGCCTATATTTATTAAGAATTATTATTATCTATATATTTGTTGATCTGTTTGCGAAATGATATAAACTGGGCCTTTTTAAGGAGAGTGAATAGGCATTATCTAGACAAACATACTCCATCATCGTCTGCATCATCACTTTCCATCAGGTGAGATGGCGGACAAATTGGATGCCTATAAGTAATTAATCACTACATAGTATAAAACGAAGTTCTCTGTCCCTATATCCCTATGTATGCTTAAATCTTTAAAACTACGCAACGGATTTTGATGCAGTTTCTTTTAATGAATAGAGTGATTCAAGAGGAAGGTTTATATGTATAATACATGCATAATATAGTAGAGAAACACTGATAATTTCCGTGCGAAGCAGGGGCTGGTCGCTAATACATACATACATACATAAATCACGCCTTTATCCCTTACGGGGTGGGCAGAGCGTTTAACGCCTCGTAAAAGGCGCTTTCGCCACGTCTGACAAAATTTGAGGGAAATTTTAGATTGTAATATGTATTGCTTTAGTGACAGGTTGTCAGCCCATCGCCTAAATTACAATACACTGTAACCCTCGAGTCCCTTTTGCTGACTTCAACAGCATGGTCGCTAATATATATATATTATGCTTATATAATATAAGTATATAACTATAGTATAAATTAAGACTTGATGAAATGAAATCAAAACCATTTATTAATAAATCATATCATATATATTGTATAGAGCGTCTTTTGTCTTTAAAAGGGCCCACAGAATACCAGCGTCGCGGTCTCACAAGATCGGGGCATAAACTAAGTGGGTACTTTTATTGTGACGTCGCGACATGCACATTCCGGTAGCATTAAATGTTTATTTATACCTTCATTTGTTTTTTTATTTTCGTTTGTTCTGATGTAATTTAAAGTGTTGTGTTTGTCTCATCATGAATGATAAATGTTTTTCTATTCTATTCTAATCGGAAATCAGTCAGTACTTCAACCCACTTTGATTTAGGCACATAGGTGATTTAATAGGACTTCTCGTTTTCATTCACGAATATTCCGGTACGCATTATAGGTAGGTAGGTAGGTACATATATAAATTCACGCGTTTCTCCCATTATTTTCCGCAGTTATTCTGGAGTGTGCGCCAACAGTAAATTAAAAAAATATCCAGCAGTGAAGTTTAAATATTAATTCAATTGTAAGACTGCAGTGCAGGCAGACGTGAACTGCACGAGTGAACAACTGACTACAGTAACCGTAGCTAACCAAACCACAGGGCTACCACAATTTAGCTAGTAACTACCATTAAACCAGACTTTACTCCACGTGACGTCAGATGTGGTTGATGCGTGACGTCAGATGTGGTTGATGCGTGATAGAGGCTTTACTAATTTGTTCAGGTAGGAGATTCGTTATTTTTGTGTGCACGTCACATCAACCAGAAATCCTGGTATATAGGAATGAAAAATACCTCAATTTGTTCCTTATACATACATACATATAATCACGCCTTTATCCCTAATGGGGTAGGCAGAGCGTAAACGGCCCAAACAAAGGTCGTACTGCCACGTCTGACAAAGTTGTGAGGGTTATTTAAGGTATAGATATCGAATTGTAGGTATATTGCTGTAGTTACAGATTGTCAACCCATCGCCTAAATTGCAATATACTAAAACCCTCGGATCCCTTAGCTGGTTTTTACAGCATGCCCGGGAGGAAATGCAGCTCCCAGTCCAGCATGGAATGTTCCTTATAATCTCAGAAATATCTCATAGTATTTATTTATTTAACTTTATGCACAAAAATGTTACATAGACGGACTTAACGCTAAAGGCATTATCTACCAGTCTACCTTAGGGCATGTTGAAAGGATAAGGCTGGTGCAAAAATTACCTATTAACTAACGAAGTTAGAACAAAACAAAAAAATACGTAATTTAGAGTATTCCAATAGGACAAAATGTAACTAATGGATACCAAACGAATCACAGAATCTAAGAAACATAGAGCTAAGCGTAACAAAAAGAATTTTGAATTGCACGGCAAAATTCAGGACTCAGCCTAAGTTACTAGTATAGTATTATATTATCTGTGATGTAACCCATTAGTGCGTCGACTGCACAGCGGCGATAAGCTCTCAAAATCTAAGCTTTATAACCGGTTTGGCAGGTAATCTCATGGTCATATCCGGCAATCATTCGGCGACCAGTCCACAGCCGTGTCAATCCGCTAGTCTAAAACAGATGTGCGTTTGTATAACGGCAGCATATGGCCGAGTTGTCACGTTGCCAATCCAAACCCGAATATTGACACGTGACCAATACTAGCGTGTTTATGAGCTAGGCCCTGTTTCAGGAACTACACTTTAAGCACCTTTAAGTATAATGAATTCTTCCATGCTGGCCTGGGAGTGAGAGAAAAACATAGAATGTGCCACCTGCATTTCCTCCCGGGCATACTGTAAAATCCAGCTAAGGGATCCGAGGGTTTCAGTATATTGCAATTTAGGCGAAAGGCTGACAACTTATCACTACAGCAATGTACTTACAAATCTATCTTAAATAACACTCAAAACTTTGTCAGACGCGGCGAGACGTCCTTTGTTTAGATCGTTTACGCTCTGCCTACCCCATCAGGAAGAAAGGCGTGATTATATGTATGTAAGTATAAATAATGAATGTACATTGCGTAGCTGGATCGTATTTTAAATTTCCTAGTGCCATGACGACGGCTTACTGCCTCCGCAATATTCAGGAATAAATAAATGAAAAAAACCTACAATACCTAGTAATTTTATGAAACGTGTCCAGGGTACCACAAATATTCCTAAAAATTAAAGTGCTTTCAGTTTATTGCAATTCAGGCGCTAGGCTGACAACTGATCAGTGCAGCTACAATCAGGATTGTGTATTAGAACTCAAAATATGTCAGACATTCAAAGAACCGACCCGATATTGGAAAACACAGTCACCAATCAAGGATTTAGGTCTGTGACAACAACTCGGAAGGATTTTATATAATCAAATTAATTATATCCATGGAAAATAATTGATTAAAGTCATAAATATGCCTGGCCTAAATATTACGGGATCGCCCCCTTTTCTTACACGAACTACATTAAAACGCTATTGCATTTGATACGGGGGTACTCTGTTGAATATCCCCGGGTGCCAACCGCCGGTACTGCATTTTTCGCATAGTTCTTATAAGGGACAGCGTCCCAATAAACTGATAGGGGTTGCTCAGACAATGACACTGAACAACTATCACCAGGTTTTTTTCAGGATGTGAAAAATAAGTATTGGCGTTTCCATTCAAAATGTTCACCTCGATCAGAAAAAAGTCAGTTTGCGGAACGCTGTCGCTTACACTCGGTATAATGCATATTAATACGGCCCGCGACTTCACGCAACATTCAAAAGGTATTGACGAGGAATATTCTACAGTGTAGCTAACTAACCGCAGTGCAAATTGGTGATGTTGCACCACTAATCCATCACTTTATCACGTACATTTTCAGAGCACAAAACCGGAAAAAGATACTACGGGTGCTCGCAACTTTTAAAAGTTCTTGTAAAATCGGTCTTATTTCTAAGTTGGTCTGCAACTACAATTATTTATTTATTTTAAATAGAACGGAGATGCAATTGCTATAGATTTCAGATACATTTCTCTGGTTTTCCTCTTGAATGTCATCTGTCCCAGCTACCAACGCAGATTTACAGACTATAGTTATTTCTTAATTAATGCCCAGCAGTGGGACAGATCAGGCTAGCAAAGCTAATTTAAAAATGGAAACTTTCAATAGGATATAGAGTTCTCTTCGTATTTTTTTTTCTTTTTGCTAGCATGGATGGGATATTAAAACTTTTCAAAATATATATGAAATGTAGAACTCATACTTTGTTTAAACTTATCTTTATCCTTACAAAATTAGTTGGCAAAGTATTTCCCTACATACATACATATAATCACGCCTTTATCCCTAATGGGAAAGGCAGAGCGTAAACGACCCAAACAAAGGTTGTTCCGCCACGTCTAACAAAATTTTGGGGGTTATTTAAGATAGATTTTTAGGTATATTGCTGTAGTGACAGGTTGTCATCCCATCGCCTAATTTGCAGTATACTGAAACCCTTGTAACCCTTAGCTGGTTTTTACAGCATGCCCGGGAGGAAAAACAGCTGGCACATTTTATGTTTTTCTCTCGCTCCCAGGCCAGAATGGAAGTAATTTCCTTATTTCCTTTGTTTCTGTTATCTATGGAAGCCAGGAAGACTGCAGTGCGGAGGAGGTTACGCGTTGGACCGCAAATTGGAGTTAAGAACCCCGCACCCTGTACCACGTTGCTTACTGCAACGAACTAGCACGTAGTCTTCGATCTAATCTGATACGGACTGATCTCTAATTGTATAAAATGGCTTTACTTGCAGGTATCGCTATGTTATTGCATACATACATACATATAATCACGCCTTTATCCCTAATAAAAAACAGAACGTAAACGACCTAAACAAAGGCCGTTTCGCCACGTCTGACAAAGTTTCGAGGGTTATTTAAGATAGATATGTAGGTATATTGCAATAAGGCCGCCTATGTTGTACTTGTTTTTTGTTGTTATCTGTTGTGTTGTATGATTTGTATTCTTACGTGCAATAAAGTATTTTTATGTTGTGTTATGTATATTGCTGTTGTGACAGGTTGTCAGCCCATCGCCTAAATTGCAATATACAAAAAAACCTCGGATCCCTTAGCTGGTTTTTGCAGCATGCCCGGGAGGAGATGCAGCTGACACATTCTATGTTTTTCTTTCGCTCCCAGTCCAGCATGGAAAAATGTTATTTATTTTAATAAAAATCGAAAATTGCACAACAGGTATGAAAAGAAAAAAAACACACATTCTAAACCTACATGCAACAGCCTCAAAAAAGATTAATCCTTGAACTTCGACGAATGTTTTCAGTTTCACCTGCAGTACCTACTTACATGTATTCTAGCAAAACGGCTCCCGGTTAGGTTCTAAGCACAACGTTCTACGTATATTAAGAGCCCTCTACATAAAGGACAAAATATGTTGCAACTAATAGAATTGACTCGAGACTCTCAAGGAGCGGCGGCAAGTGGCTGAAGCGAAGCTGCGCAAAGTCACGTTAATCAGATTCTGTGGAGTAGAAAACTAGGCTCGTATTTATAAAGCGATCTTAAGATTGACAGCGATATTAAGTTTGGATTTGACAGGTCTTATTGTACTAAAATGGCATTTCTAATACAAACTTAAACTAGCGGTCAGTCTCAAGTGCAGTTTATTAGTACGGGCCTTAAAGTCCGTCTATTTACGTTTTTAAAAAGAGATTAAAAGAGCACTTCTTATCTTAACAAGTTTAATGTATTGTAGTTTATGTACCTATTATGCATGTACGTATATACGTACGCTCTGCCTACCCCATTAGGGATAAAGGCGTGATTATGTGTGTGTGTGTGTGTGTGTGTGTGTGTGTGTATATATGAATATACTATATATAAGTATTAGATTGTATGTATTGTTTGATTTAATCTTATTGATTTATTATTTTTACGTTTTATAGTTCTACTTCATGTAATTTAGAGTATATTTTTAGTTTTCATTGCATTGTATTTGTCTTGCCCTTAAAATGTTTCTTATTCTCTCAACTGCCAGTGGGTTAGCTGGAATAGATCTCTTCATAGAGATAAGTTTGCCGTTTTTCTGTAAACTTCATTTCTTGTATTTTAATGACATAAAGCAATTTTTTTTGAATAACCTGTGATGTCCCACTGCAGGGCAAAAAAAGAAAAACTGTGCCTGCTGCATTTCCTCCCGGGCATGCTGTAAAAACCAGCTAAGGGATCCGAGGGTTTCAGTATATTGCAATTTACGCGATGGGCTGACAACCTGCCACTACAGCAATATACATATAAATCTATCTTATATAACTCAAAACTATGTCAGACGTTGCAGAACGACCTTTATTTAGGTCGTTTCCGCACTGCCTACCCCATTAGGGATAAAGGCGTGATTATATGTATGTATGTAGACTGCACAGAGTTTGTTTATCGCGGCATCAGATGTGTTGGTGCTGGCGACGGAAACGTGCGGCGCGGCAACAGGTAGCCACTGTCTTGCTAACTGATCAGTTTCACCTGGGAGCCCTACCACGAGAACTCACTTGTTTATTCTAGAGATCGCAAAAACCCGCTAAATTGCTTTTATGTGGCTAATATTTATTGCGCTTCCATGCTGGAGTGGGAGCGGGAGATAATATAGAATGTGCCAACTGCTGTTCCTCTCGGGCATGCTGTAAACACCAGCTAAGGGATCCGAGGGTTTCTGTATATTGCAATTTAGGCGATGGGCTGACAACCTGTCACTACAGCAATATACCTACAAATCTATCTTAAATAACCCTCAAAACTTTGTCAGACGTGGCAAAACGACCTTTGTTTAGGTATTTACGCTCTGCCTACTCCATTAGGGATAAAGGCGTGATTATATGTATGTAATATTTGGGAAAATTGCAAACAACAGGTAGGAGCTGCTCTTTTGCTATCGGTACTCGCAAATCCCGTTGTCTTATATGGATGACAAAAGGTAAAATTGTACATACATACATACATAAAATCACGCCTTTATCCCTTACGGGGTAGGCAGAGCAATAAACGCCTCGTAAAAGGCGCTTTCGCCACGTCTGACAAAATTTGAGGGCAATTTTAGATTGAAAAGTGTATTGCTAAAATTGTAATTTATAAATAATATATCTAGATATATTCAAGTCATATTTGATTCCTAGGAATCAAATATGACTTGAATGACAGACGATGTAAGCATGATTGAAACCAATTTTAACACTGTGTTTTTATAAACTAATCACGACAATTTCTTCCCTCACGAAAATCTTCTAACACTGAATAACACAACACAGAACGAGCTCATAGTTCAAAGGGGAACTGCGGTTTAACACGACAGCTACCGTTGAACGTTTTCCGCTTTCATTTATTCCATTCACAATATAATGTCCTTGCTATTACACCGCCACTATACAGGGTGAAAAGGGCATTGGTAGCAATTCTTATTTGCAAAAATCACGACTTAACTAATATGCGTAATTACCTGTCATTTTCAATTATTAGAGGACAGAAGGGGGCGGCAACAATTTAAGTCAAGATTTAGTTAAGTTGTGCCCTCAAGGAATCGGTACCATTGTCTCGCAAACTGAAAAGGGTTGCTCAGAATAAATCTGCCTATGACAATTCAAGAAAGTCCCTCTGTGAATGTCTTTAAGAAAATATTGAAAGACCAATTTTGATGTGTGTATTTATCTAGTTTATTCGTATATGTATGTATCAATCTACTGTTTAGTATATATGTATGTTTATTAAGATAGTAATATATGGTAGGTATTTATTCTATGTATACGTATGTTAGTATTTATTTTGATTTATTAGTCTCTGTTAATGTTGCATTTTCTTGTCCCCTCAAAATTATTCACTTTCCCTTTCTACCATGTGTTGGTTGGAAGAGATCTCTTCATAGAGATAAGTGTGCAAGACACCATGTTTTTAAATTATATATCTTTTATGTTTATGCAATAAAGAATATATAGAAAAAATCCTCTTCCTGGAAGAATTTCTTTGTGAAAGATGTTTAGTTTCAATGACTGAGCAACACCTTTCATTTTGCAGGACACCGTCCTTTACACCCTGTATAATGTGGTCCTTGTTATTACACCTCACATTTGCACGTGTAACAGTGACCTACTTCTTTGACTCCGAACAGGATTTCGTTGTAGGAAATTGATAGGAAACGGCAAATAAGGATATCATGTACACGAAGTAATTATCATTCGTTTTAATTTTGAAAGGGGATTGTTATACAGAAAAACTGAACAATTTTTCCCGAAAAATATTAGTCGTAATATGAAAATCTATTTGCCATAGAAAAATAATAAATATTATAATTTTGATACAAAATTCCGGTTGAGCTGATTGACTTACTAAATAATACGTTTACCTCGTTTCTTGTGATAAGTGCTTCAGTTTCATTCATAGAATCAACCCTTCTTTTATACGCGCAGTTTTATAAAATTACTAGTATAATATTTTTTTATAGACCATTTAAGTATTTCAGTCGTAGGTGAATGTTCAAAGGAGCTTTCTTAGATATGATTATGAATGTAGCAGATAAGCTCCTCTGAGTGCATTGCGTGGTGTCGGTGTAAGCTCTGTGTGCAAGGCAAGGTCGCCACGCCGCCGCCGTGCCGCCACAGCCCTCGTCGCTGAACCACAATCTAAGCGCGTTTCTCCACTATCTGTGACTAATATGGCTCAATTACTCCAAAGGAACTGATAATATGAATGTAGCAGATAAGCTCCTCTGAGTGCATTGCGTGGTGTCGGTGTAAGCTCTGTGTGCAAGGCAAGGTCGCCACGCCGCCGCTGTGCCGCCACAGTCCAACCACATTCTAAGCGCGTTTCTCCATTGTCTATTTACAAAATATTTCATTAAAAAAAACAAATTGTATTTAGGCGTATCAAAAAGATAGCAGAAAATCCCTTAAAATTATAAATTTGATTCAATATAGGAAAGCAGAGAACGGAATCTAACCTAAGGGTTGTATTTATAAAGCGATATCTAGATTGAGAGAAATCTTTAGTGTAGATTTGACAGTTCATTTTGTACTGAAATGACATTTCTGATACGATCTCAAACGTACTGTCAGTCTTCAGAGCTGAATATAATTACAGGCCTAAGAAACCCTCGTCGTAGAAAACAGACAAGTCTTATGTTATGCGGGTCGTCAAGGTTTTTCGTAGTGTTGACCTAAATATATACCGCATATTTCCATCTGATATTTAGCCAAAGTAGTCCGAGTCCGACATTTTGCCGCTTGGATGGCAGAAGTGGAAACACGCTCCGAGTTCCTCACGCGTGCGGATATTCTCTAAGTCTTTCCGAGTGCCATTAGCAATGCAGATCTTGTCAAGGGCAAGGGTATTGCGGTTCTATCAATACTGACCGAACTAGGAGCTTCTTTTCTTCACCATAATAGTTGCCCTGTTTTTTATAAAACATTGATAATGCTGAGATTATACTCGTACTTAGAGACAATCATTTTTCTCTATCTACATACATACATATAATCACGCCTTTATCCCTAATGGGGTAGGCAGCGCGTAAACGACATTAACAAAGGTCGTTCCGCTACGTCTGACAAAGTTTGGAGGGTTATTTATGATAGACTAGCTGTGCCCGCGACTTCATACGCCCGGTTTGTATGGAAAACACGCAGTGTCGAATATACTGAAATGCGCGGAGAAACGTTTTCGTTGTATGTTCGACACTGCGTGTTTTCCATACAAACTGGGGTACTTACTCAATATTAGATTTTTTTGCGTGATTATTTCTAACCTTGGCTGGACACCAGGTAACTCACAAACTCTCTTACATAAAAACTCTCTCAAATAAAAAGTCCCTTTAAGATCGGTTAAAAACGATCAAGGTTCAATTTCCTGCCTATCTCCTAAGTCATGAGGCGTGATTGTTTGTATCATAACTTTGATTTTAAATAATGCTCAGTCGAATAAAAAAAGTTCCATAAAAATCGGTTAAGAAACAGCCGAATTTCAATATCCTGCCTACCCCCTAAGTCAGGTAGCGTGATTTTAGGTATCCTTAGTTGCAACCCGAAAAACACACAGTTGAAATAAAAAGTCCTATTGAAATCGGTTAAGTAGTTTTGGCGTGATGTGGTAACATACCGACAAACAGACACAAAAAATCTAAAAAAAATCGTTTAAGTCTTTATATCGTTAATAATGTGTGCTGCAATTATTCTTTTGTTAAAATATTCAATGTACAGACACGACCCTTCTAGAGTTTTATTATATGTATAGATTTGTAGGTATAGTGTTGTAGTGACAAGTTGTGAACCCATCGCCTAAATTGCATTATACTGAATCCCTCGAGATCCCTTAGCTGGTTTTTACAGCATGTCCGGAAGGAAATGCAGCTGGCACATTCAATGTCTTTCTTTCACTTCCAGTCCAGCATGAAAGAAATTTATTTCAATGAATTTCTCTCTCTTTATGTCATTATTATAAGATAGTATAGGTAGGATATAATACCATTTCTTTTTCCTACAGACCTTTTCATCGACTTTTTTTACATGAACAGTTTATGGTGTAAAAACATGCAGACGTATAATAACTTGAGAAGGGTATGAAATGTAAGTTGATGTTTTATGAAAGTTCTCAAAGGTTACAACCGTTGGGACCGAGTGCCAATTCCGCGTCAGTTGCTACGTAGAGCTATCAAAAAGAATATTTCATGTGTTCCGAGCTCAACAGGCAGAAAAAGGAAGAGCATTGAAACTCCGCCGCTTTTCATAACGCCGGAACATATTTCTTCCCTTCACTCCCGTTCCTTTTATTAATCTTATAGTTACTGTATTTTCACGGCGACGATGTTAGATTTCCCACGAGACGCCTAAGCTTATAAAACCTTGTCCGGTATCAATGCTTCTTACCGGTATACCGTGCCCAAATCTTTTTCTTACCGAACCCGAACGACCCGATAAACCCTGGTTTTTAAACCGCTTTTTCTTCCATGCTGGACTGGGAGTAGGAAAAAAACATAGAATGTGTCAACTGCATTTCCTCCCGAGCATGCTGTAAAAACCAACTAAGGGTTGTAATATTGGAGGCGATGGGCTGACAACCTGTCACTACAGAAATTTACCTAAAAAATCTATCTTATATCACCCTCAAAACTTTGTCAGACGTGGCGGAACGACCTTTGTTTGAGTCGTTTACGCTCTGCCTACCCCATTAGGGATAAAGGCGTGATTATATGTACATATGTTTAAACCGCCTAGAGCCCGATGGTGTAGGGGATAGGGCCGCTGCCTCCTGAGCGGGAGGTAGTGGTTCGAATCCCACCACGTACCAATGTGTTTTTCGGTTTTCGAATTTCATATGTACGTTTATTCGGTGCTTTTTCCGTGTTTCGGAAGGGACTTTAATCTATTGGTCCCGGTCAATATCGTTTAACACCGTAGATATCAGAGGCCAGTGCTTGAAAACTCTGACCTAATCTAGGATTGGGTCTCGTTTCCCTTCTGGGTTGCGGAGGTCAGAGGGCAGTCGCTGGTTGTGTAAAAACCAGTACCCTCGTTTAATCCCCTGGATTAGGTAGCCGACCCCGTCAGATACGGGATAAGGCAAGGGAGATGATGTTTAAACCGCCTAATTGAGTGACGTGACGAGTAACGACCACTAAATCACTAGACTACGGAAGTACGGAATGCTTTTTCTTGATGGACAACAGGTGATTCAGCCTATATTCCCATCCAAACTGGAGAAATATCAACTTGGTGTTCCCTCGTGAGAAATGATCCTACGACTTCTGGATCAGGAGCCCAAGGTTCAGACAACGGAGGCAGTTACAGCGCTCTCTGATCTGAGCTTTCATCTAAAAGACATTTATCAAAAGTCACCTCATTTCCTTTTTAAAGTTAACAGCAGACAGGAAATTAAAAATCTTAATAATATAGCAAAATCAGTACATGAAGACAATGGCCTACTTTGAGACCACAACTTCTAATAAAATGAACGTTCTATTGAATATTGTGTACAGTAGCGCTTAAGATCTGTAGATTAACCAATATAATACAAATAGTATATTGCTTACTCGCATTAGTGTTTTCTATTCGTTTCGTTGGATATTGTAGTCCCGGCAAATGGATATCCAATAGGTACTTACAAGTACATGTGCGTGCGTGTTGTTTCCATGACAGGTGTTGCCTCTGAATAATATACGGTCATGTTACAAAGGCCTATTTATTTCTAACGTATGTTCCTAATTTTTCATGCTCGACTGGAAGCTATGGAAAAACATAAAATGTGCCAACTGCCTTTCTTTCCGGGTATTCTGTAAAAAACAATAGAGGAAGACGAGACTTTTAGAGTAGCAATTAATAGTTTGTTCTTTCTAAATTGACATTGAATCCTTATCAGACGCGGCATAAGTAACCTTTTACGAGGTCACTGATGCCACAGAGGCAGTTGATATTCTGGCGACCCCATTAGAGATGCAGACACGTCTACATTACATGCATTTGCCTCGCCAGTCTACTCGTGACCATGTCTCATGAAACTGCGATGAAATATCGAGGTAACAAATAAATATAATCGTGGTAGAAATTCCGTTCAAAATAATAATCTTATTGTTTGTATGTTCCTATTATTCATAATGCTAATCATGTTAATAGTAAAGATGGCTCGGCACGTAGCGAGCACCAGGTGATGCTGCTGTCTATGGGAGACGGCGGCGGTTTGATGAATGAGGTCGGCCCCGAGGTGCGAACATCTCTCCACCGGATTTATCACCCCGCTTATATTCTACAGCAAAAAAAATATTCGGCAAGAGTCAAGTTTATCCATAAACGTTACCGAAAGTAACAAGCAGCAATATTGATTGCACGCCCTGCCAATGTCACATGTCACAAATCAAATTAGAGAGGCCCGCCGAAATGGATTTGTCGGTTATTGTTTTTCCGTGCTTCTGTTTACTCGAGCTTTCTGCCCTAATAAAACACAAGTGAAGTATTTTGTGAATCATTAGAGATGGGCGGGCGTGTGGGGCGATGGGGCAGTCGGGGAAAACGCAGCGGGCTCGGCAGGGCGGCCGCTGCGGCAGTCGTCGGCCGGCGGGCGAACACGGTGCCATCGTGGCCCGCGCTATCACGCCGCTCACGGAACCCGCTCTCGTAAAACAAAGTGACTATAAATCCCTAGTGATTATAAGAAAACAACCTAACTTAAAAAAGTTTAACAACCACTTTTCTGGTAACCAGAAAATTTGTTCAATCTTTTTATCTAACATGTGAAGTTTTTGCGCCAAACTGTGTTCAACTTTCTTGCATTATGCAGTAGTTCTAAAACTTCAACTGTTGCATTTTGCAGCTTTGGAAGTTTACCGAACTTAGTGTCTTATATTTTGGATTGAATTTTCTTTGAATGCTAGTTTCTTTTATACCTGGTAAATTATTCATGCTGTGTACATTACATGTTAGCTCAATTCAACTTTAATTTTATCACCTTAATCTGCCTGATATTGACGATAGTATGTTTTTACGCCATTAATAATATTATTTGTTCTCATAATTAAACGAAACGCACAATTCCTTTCATGTTTTAAAGTAGGTAAAGCAAGAGACTAAAAAATGTTAGGCACACCTGGGTCTAATTACGAAATGAGAATCTTTTTTATTCAGTTTTTTCCGCATTTAGTAGGTAGATTTTCAATTAGCTGATAGCTCTTCCCAAGATCTACCTGATAAAAGGTAAATTTCCGAATGTCGATGAATGAATGCCTTCGCATCATCTATTAATTTACATGTAAGAGTATCTAAAGAGTAAAGTATTCTTAAGAAACTCATACAATACAGAAAAAATATTATTGGTACACACACTAGACTATCACATACAAAGCCATGCCATACATATGGTTAAAATATAATGTTCAGTTTTAGAGAGTTTTCTACTTATGTACCTGAAAGTCGTCACTATGGGAAATTTTGTACTATTTTAATGACGTCTTATGAAGGTTTTACGGGGACCGCTTGCCAGTTTGTTCTCTTTAACTAGAATTGGTATTACAAATAATCATATTTGAATGACACGATACGTGATTGTAACTAAACATCATCATCTATTACTAGTATTATATAATCCCTTGACATTAGTTTTTATGATTATTCTGATTGTTTTTTAATGTTAATTGAATTATTTTGTACTTGACATTTTTGTAATTATTTATAGCACATTTTAATTTTCACAATTTATAATTTGTATGGCGCAAGACCAAACATGGAGGACTCTTTAATTAACACTGACATCTGTATTTCAAATTTACTCATGTTTTACAAATATATTATCTTTATCTAAATCTACTTTGCTCGATCTTCAACATAAGCCAGTGCGAGATAGTATTCCACAAAATAGATGGTATATTAATTATTATTCTTGCTTTTCTTACAAACAGTCAACAAGTCATACACAGTCTATATTCTAAATTTCATTATTATTCTAAACATTTTATGTTACAACTAGCTTTCCATGATTCATTATCGTCCAAACCGTATCCGGTGACGGCGACTCCTATAAGTTAGGCTGTGGGCTCTAATATGATTACTATTGCTATTATGTCTATGTTTCTTCGATGCTGGCCTGGGAGCGAGAGAAAAATATAGAATGTGCCAGCTGCATTTCTTCCTGGGCATGCTGTAAAAACCAGCTATGGGATCTGAGGGTTTCAGTATATTGTAATTCAGGCGATGGGTTAACAACCTGTGACTACAGCAATATACCTACAAATCTATCTTAAATAACCCTCAAAACTTTGTCAGACGTGGTGAAACGATCTTTCTTTAGGTCGTTTACACTCAGCCTACCCTATTAGGGATAAAGGCGTGATTATATGTATGTATTTTTGTATTTCGCTGGGTTAGTTTTTCAGTGTAGGTAAATTGTTACTATTCATTATACTGATTGCATTAGTGACATCGTATAAATAATAACATCACAGTTCATTTAATTATACAAATGTATTAAATTCCATTCCATCTCAATGGAAAACAGTTTCTATTTTCAATTCCATTCATAATTCCCAACATAAATCAATTTATGAAATAGAATGTAATCGAGTTAAGTAAATGTTGTTATGGGTGGAACGAAAAACGTTTGTGACAAAAAACTCGGGAGGGATTATATAAAAATAACCCACAATGTTGTCCTTAGCAGAAGGTTACAATTATTATTATTACAGTACGTTTATATTGGTAAGCGTAATTTGTTTTCCATGCTAGACTGTAAGCAATAGTGAAACATTAAATAAATCAGCTGTTTATTATATCAGCAGCGTCTTAAAAGTAGGCTACAACATCAAACCCATTATAAATGCAATGACGGTCATGCAAGAATCCTCTATTTTATTTATTTTGCCGTTGAATTTGTCAGTCCAAACGAGTAGTAGCTAAGATAGAGTTGACGTTGGAGCGATGTCATTCAAATCCTTATAGCTCGTATTTTTGAAACGATCTCAAACTTTAGAGCAATATAAATATGGATTTGACAAGCCAGTTTGTACTAAAATGTCATTTCTGATACGAACTCAAATTCGCTATCACTCTTGAGAGCTGATTACAAATACGGCCCTATGAAACACCAGTACACAAGTGCAATTCGCACCCACCGAAGGAACACAGCTAACTAGCTACAGTCGGAATTTAATTTGACGGTGGCTACAAACCAGAGGCTCCTCGTGAAGCTTAGCATTGCTTATTTAGTTTCGTTACCACAACAAATATAGTCACAGGAATCCGAATATTTTACAAGCCGAGAGATCCCAATTATTTCCTCCACTTCACTCCTCTCCGACAGCTTTTCATAAAGCTAATAAAGTAATTGGCCAATCGAGAACCAGCGGTTAATTAGCACAGGTACACTCCACGACAAAAGTACCTACTCTCTAAATGTCTTTAACGTCATGCGAACGAGCCCTTCCAAATTAATAACATTACGAAACTCGGCTTTGCACCATTAACGCGCAAATTAGAGGTTAAACGTATTTTCTCGTTCTCTGGAAATTTGTATGCGGGAATAAAAATAAAAGGCCGTGTCTGTAGAGCTTAGTCTTGCTCCGTTGCGAAACCAGCCAGTACCATTGCGGTTGATACGGACTAGTAATACTTAGTTTATATTATAACTGCTTTTATTAATTGGATACGACTTTCCCACAAAACGCTGGAAAACCTTTGAAAATTGCTAAGTATAATTTCCAAAAAAAATTTTTGTTTAATCGCGGTAAAGAAACCGTGATCGAACTTTTCCAGTTGCCAGTACCATTGCGGTTGTTGCGGACTGGTAATGGTAGTTTATTTTTAATTGTAACATTTTCTTTTAATTGGCAAACGCTTTAATACGGCTTTCCACAACCCGCTAGAATACGCTGCGACAGTGTCGATATTTCATTTTAATATAATACGTGGGACACTCAGAAAGTTTTGCGACACTAAAAAAAATTGTTCTACAGGTACATATATTTTTATTAAATCTTTTCAAAGTACTCTCCACCAGCCTCTATACAAAGATTCATGCGTCTGAACCAGTTTTCAAAACACTTTTTCCAGTCCGCCGTAGACACCTCGTTTACAGCCTGCTCGAACGCAGCCAGCGCATCTTCCGGCGACGAAAATTGTATCCCCTTGAGCTGATTTTTTATTTTTGGAAATAAAAAGAAGTCACACGATGCTAGATCAGGGCTGTAAGGAGGGTGACCCAGGAGTTTGACTGGTGTGCTGTCCAGGAAGTCCCTCGTTTTGAGCGCGGTGTGTGCAGGCGCATTGTCGTGGTGGAGCAGTAGTCCGCGCAGCCCTGTGTTTGGTCGCTTGTTGCTCACAACAGAAAAAACTCCTGGTAAACATTTGGTAGTATACCATTCGGCGTTAATGCTTCTTTGATCTCGTAAGGGAATTGAGGCCAAGTGGCCAGTCAAATTAAAAAAGCTGGCGATCAAAATTTTCCCCCCGCTTCGAGATCGCTTCACTTTGGTAGGCGTTAGTTCATTTTGAAACACCCAAACTGTCGACTGGCGCTTGGTTTCTGGATCGTATTGATAAATCCAGGACTCATCACCTGTTACGATGTCGTAAACACGCCGAGACGAGCCTGCTTCAAATTTGTTCAGCATATCACGGCACCATTCCACCCGGGCCTGCTTCTGAACGTCGGTGAGGTAGTGCGGCACCCAGCGCGATACTATCCTCCTCACGCGAAGATGCCCTTGTAGAATCTCGTGAACGCTTCCCGATCCAATCTTTAATATGTGCTGACTCTCCTGATATATAATTCGCCTATTATCTTGGATTAAATTTTTCACTGCTAGCACGTTTTCTTCCGTAATAGCCGTCAAAGGGCGACCGCTTCTTTCTTCATCCCCCAAGGTTGGTCGACCGCGCCTAAATTCGTTATACCAACGATACACGGTTGCCTTGGAGGGGCTTTCATCCATAAATGCCATTTGAAGTCTATCGAACGATTCATCCGGTTTCAGGCGACACTTGAAATCGTAAAAAATCATAGCTCTAAAATGTTCCCGGCGCAGATCCATTTTTCAGTAAGACACGATACTTTGAATTGGCTCGCAAAAAATGTGGAGGGAAATTTTGAAAATGGAACACACATATTTTTACTTACAAGTAATCATATTTTCAAAAAAGATTCTAACCGGCCAGTCTGCTATATAAAAAAACTATTTATCGCAATACTTTCTGAGTGGCCTGGTATTCGAAAACACTACAGAAAAATAAATGTAGCAAGATTTAAAATTCGTGGCAGTAGGTATGCAAATAAAACATAAGAGGAGTATCGAATAAAACATATAATATCGTTAAACATCAAAAACTTTTGATCCAAGGGTTTCAGTATATTGTTATTTAGGCGATGGGCTGACAACCTGTCACTACAGCAATATACCTACAAATCTATCTCAAATAACTCTCAAAACTTTGTCAGACGTGACGGAACGACCTTTGTTTAGGTCGTTTACGCTTTGCCTACCCCATTAGGTATAAAGGCGTGATTATATGTATGTAGGTAATCATCTCTCTTGCTTTATCCCGTGTCTCACGGGCTCGGCTACCTAATCTAGGGTATTGAACGAGGGTACCAGTTTTTACACAGAACGACTGTGAATGACTGAATATCGTTAAATATTTGATAAAATTATCATTATTTAACTTATGTTATACGTTGGTACCGTTGCCCGCCTAGGTAGTTTACGACCGATTGGCATGGTACATGGTCCTACAAATTGCATAGGTTAGGTACCTAAACCGATATTTTAGGCAACCTTCTTTGTTTTGTTTTCTGTGCAAAGTAAAATAATAAGTACGTAAGAATAAAATGTCTTGACGGAATTTAATTAAAGTGAGCAACAAACTGGATAAGACAGTGCAGTGCTACTATGGAAACTGGTAGTGTTGGTTTGTGGCGAGTTGTCTTCGAGAGTGCGGGCTGATGGCGATGGCGGTCCGAGGGCGAGTAGGCACGCGCAGTGGCGAGCGGAGCGGCATGGCGAGCTCCATCAGACATCTCGGCTCCACTTACCACCACGAGCGGGAGAAGGACGCTGAGCCGTCGGTCAACTCGGTGAGTTTCTTGTTGGTTTGAGGCGAGTTGTGTTCGAGAGTGTGGGCTCATGGCGATGGCGGTGGGAGGACAAGTAGGCGGGCGCAGTGGCGAGCGGAGCGGCAAGGCCAGCTCCATCAGACACCTCGGCTCCACTTACTACTACGTGCGGGAGAAGGAAGCTGAGCCGTCGGTCAACTCGGTGAGTTTCTTGTTGGTTTGAGGCGAGTTGTGTTCGAGAGTATGGGCTCATGGCAATGGCGGTGGGAGGACGAGTAGGCGCGCGGAGCGGCAAGGCCAGCTCCATCAGACACCTCGGCTCCACTTACTACCACGTGCGGGAGAAGGAAGCTGAGCCGTCGGTCAACTCTGTGAATTTCTTGTTGGTTTGAGGCGAGTTGTGTTGGAGAGTGTGGGCTCATGGCGATGGCGGTGCGAAGGCGAGTAGGCGCGCGCAGTGGCGAGCAGAGCGGCATCGCGAGCTCCGTCAGACATCTCGGCTTCACTTACCACCACGAGTGGGAGTAGGAAGCTGAGCCGTTGGTCAACTCGGTGAGTTTTTTGTTGGTGGAGAGTTATGTTCGAGAGTGTGGGCTCATGGCGATGGTGGTGCGAGGGCGAGAAGGCGCGCGCAGTGGTGAGCAAAGCGGCATGGCGAACTCCATTGACATCACGGCTCCACTTACCACCATAAATCGGTCAACTCGGTGAGTTTAATTTTCTTGAATAAGGAAGTACTCGTAATTATGAAAGAGCAATGCTATTACTAGTAGTATCAGTGCGTCAAAGTGTTAGGTAAAGGTAGTAACTATCATAGCACGAGCGACAAGCTTAACGCGCCACCTAACAAACGAGATGGTATCTCTACATAACATCATGAATACTGAATTAGTTGAACCCTCGGTCAACTAGTTAGTTTTATGAAACTCTTCGTGGGGACGGTAACCGAGCCGTGAAACAAAAGCTATCATTTTGTAGACACGATTATTTTTATAAATTCTTTTTCAAAAGTCGCAGTGCAATTGTTGTTCAGAAATGTGGGCTACCTTATGACAGGTTTTGCGTTGTTCATGCTTACTTATACCCAAGTACTTATTTTTGTAGAATCAGCTACTCGACACTACCCCACATTTTATATATTTTTTGCAGCAGACAGAAGTCTGTCTAAGAAGTGTTAAATCGGAGAAGCCATTTTCTCCTGAAGTAAGTAATCCACCCTTAAGTAATTATTTAAACTTTTACAGAGCTGTGCCACATAAAAGAGAGATTATTTTTATACATTTTATGGTTGAATACAAGTGTCTGTTGTGTCTAGAAATAGACGTCTCATCTTTTATAATCGCACGTAGATATATATTGATTTTAAGGCTCGTAATTATAAAGCGATCTCAAGATTGAGAGCAATATTAAGTATGGATTTGACAGGCCACATTGTACTGAAATAACATGTCTGAAACGAAATCAAACTAGCTGTCAGAGCTGTTTATCGATACAGGCCTAAGTGATTTCAAATTGCTGATGTAAATAGAGGCCTTTTCCAACAAAGTAGTGGTAAGAAACGAGTTTCCTCCCTCTTATGTCAATGTTTCTTTACAAGTAGCCAGTAAAACAAATTAAAATTGATGTTTTGTTTTAGTTTTTTGCTGACTTAGGTAAGGTTCATGCTTAATCTTACCCACATCACTCCAAATGAGACAATAAAATACGTCCCGACCTACGACCGAAGCGAAATAAAAAGCAAAAACAACCCTAGCATCTATAAATAAGAGTTATTTGAGCGGCATCCGAAGAAATAATTAGTCATGAAATCCAAGAGGCATTAGACGAGCTTTAGTAGAAGCATTAGATTCTCTTGGAATCCAATAAAAGCTAAGTGGAGTTTCTTATTACAATCTTTTCTGCAGTCGCTGGTATTATTCGACGCCGCACTAAAGCTTTTCTATCCGCGAACTCTATGACATACATACATATAATCACGCCTTTATCCCTAATGGGGTAGGCAGAGCGTAAACGACCTAAACAAAGGTCGTTCCGCCACGTCTGACATAATTTTGAGGATTATTTGCTGTAGTGACAAGTTGTCAGCCCATCACCTAAATTACAATATACTGAAACCCTCAGATTCCTTAGCTGGTTTTTACAGCATGCCCTGGAGGAAATTCTATGTTTTTCTCTCGCTACCAGGACAGCTTAAAAGTAGTAACTCTATGACAGTTGCAAGGTATTCATTTGCAGAACATAAATTTGGAGTTACGTTACCATGCACAACCCAACTTTTTTTTTATAAAATGACCTGCAGTTGCGTACGATGCTTGCGAAAAAGCAAAAGGATACACAATTGTTTAATATTAATGTTGTTCCAATATTAATGATGATAGCTGTTGACATTTATTGCATACAACAACTTGTATGAGCTATCAGATTAGGAACCATAAGTGGAACACCGCGTCACCATGTCACGTGGTTTGACAAGGTGCTACGGCGGCAGCGAACCGTAGCACATTTCTACGAACACCCAAAACGAACTTAACATACGCGGAATTTAAAAAAAAAATGTTTGCCGATTAAAATTAGAAACTACAAAAATCACATTGTCAGACGTAGCGGAACGACCTTTGTTTAGGTAGTTTACGCTCCGCCTTCCCCATTAGAGATAAAGGTGTGATTATGTGTATATATGTATAAAAATCATATAAAAAAGAACCGCGTAAATTTTATTTATCTTTTATAAAATTAAGATATGAAATACGATAGCAAAACTACTTGTTCTACTTTTTTTGTTCATACCTACCTAGTTTGTTTAATTTTTTGTTTTTTATATGCATTATCCACTAGGCTACACTATAAGAGGCTTTCCTTTTCATTAAAACTACGAGGCAAACTAATGGAATAAGCATGCGAAACATTAATTTTTCTTTTAATAAACAAGTTTTTTTTTAATTTATTTCATGAGAGAAGCCCATTAAAAGCTTATTTATTACTGAAGTATTCGGCTACCTTATTTACTTGCCATCGCCAACAATGAACTATTGTACAAATAGTTACCGTAATCAATCACTATATAGATCGTACCTACTTCTCTTCATCAGTCTTTTGCTTTTCGTATCGAACAAACTTCTATTTTCCGAGGGAACATCCAATCATATTATTTTTAGACTAGTTAACCGCACAACAGCATTACGAGTATGAACTAGAGCATCGACTCTTAGTGCAGCAATACACAGGCGTCACTGACTGCGTTGCTGAAAAGACCACATTGAGCAGCAACACACAGGCGTCAATTACTGGCGCAAGTTTGCGCTCAACAGGCTGTCAATGCTTTTTGCATTACCTACAACACACATGCTTCTCCTTACACGCTACGCGGGCATACTGGTAGAGGGATACGCCGACTTAGAGTTCCTCGCTACACGCGCGAAGTGTGTTAGGTGACGCATGTGTGTTGTAGGTAATGCAAAAAGCATTGACAGCGTGTTGCCTTGCGCCAGTAATTGACGCCTGTGTGTTGCTGCTCATTTTGCTCTTTTTAGCAACCCCCATCATACGCGATGACATGTTTGGGCCGTAGGGTAAAACCCTGTAAAATATCAATATTATATTCAACTTTTCACTTCGTATTTTATTGAATTTCCCCATGAGAATAACATTTCATTATTGAAGAACTTATGGGATACAGTAAAGATACAAAAGCTACCTACACATATAAAAAATGTAAGCATTATCTATATTGTACAACTGTACAAAGAAAAATAGTAAAAGTAAATATATATTTTTACCCCATTCGGGATAAAGGCGTGATTATATGTATTTATGTATGTATTTTTAAATAACAAAATACATAGCCGCCTTCAGTTCTGCAGTTCCACACTAAGGGCTCCGGAAGTTCACTTCATCAATACCAACAAATTGTATATTCTGAATGTAAATGCTTGACATGTTGCTTAAAATATCAAAATCGCTATAAGTGTGCCTATAAAATTTGAGAAAATCCTTCAATTCCTCATGGATCCCAGCATCAGAACTGGATTTTTATTGAAACGGGACTAACCCGGAAGTATACCTCCCGTCTAATATAGAAAGATATTTACTGATTGGTTCATAATTGACAGAGATATGAGGTAATGTTACACACAAATAAAATACAGCCGAATTGAGAAGCTCTTCCTTTTTGAATTTGAAGTCGGTTTAAAAGATGACAATTGTTACGCAATACTCATATGTGGATATCACCTACATAATATGCCTATATTATAAATTATTTATTTTGTGAATGTCCATTTGATAAGCGTTTTCACCGTAAGGAATGTACCTACACAGACTTAATTCACATTAATAAAATATTCAAATATTTGTACAGGACTATAGTAATGGATTATTTTTCGGTCAAGCCGTGGATCCCAACAGACTCAGATCCGGAGGTCAGTCCACGCCTACTATACGTGAATAATAAATATGCAAATTTAATTCCTTCTGTCGCACTACACAGCATTTTAACCTAGCCTATAGTTTATGTAGTCAACCTTTCCGCTATTTTATCGGAATTGTCACAAACAATATTTCCCTCCTAGCATTTATTCGATAACTAATGTTTCCGAACTGTCTGTTGTCACATTGGCAAACGTTTTCAACTAAACTATTTGAATTTTATTCCTCCTACCGCACTACCCGGCATTTTAACCTTCCCCTTAGTAGGTATGTAGTGAACCTTTCTGTTATTTTAGCGGCGTTGTCACAAACAATATTTCCATTTCCTTGTATTTGGGAATTCGAAAATCAATGTTTCCGAACTGTTTGTCACATATTGGCAAACTTTTTCAACTAAACTATTTGAAACTGGAAACAAAATTCATTTGATCTTTCGACTGCCCGCCGCGAGTTGGCGGATTGGCGATTGGTTGGTTTAATAAAACTCGGTTGCGACAAAACTGCTACACTTGAAACCCCAGTCTGATGGATACGTGGCAGCTGCCGCGTGGCTTTATCACTGACAAGCAGGACAAGGGTTGGATACAGATATGCGCCTATATTTCGACCCAAGATTAGGCGCATTCCGCTTAGGTATTAATGTATATTTTGTGGCTACTGAAAATTTTGGATGTAAACGGAAAATAGGGAAGAGAAGAAAAATATTTTGTTTCATACCGTCGAACCTACAACCTCCACATCCTGAGCCTCGACCCAATAGCTCACGTAGACCCCAGAATCACGACAAATTCCGAACACGTGATTAACCGGCGTGCGTTACTATCACCATCTGCTGAGAACCGTGAAACCCTACGCTAGCACCATTCAATTTTAATTGCTCCCTTTGTCTCGATTTACCTTCCAAGTCAGGGTCAGTTCACACCGGCAAGCGACGCGTCGCGGCACGATACTGCTTGAAGATGCATCTCGATGTACCGCAAAGTGCCAGGCTGCAGCCCATGGCACAGCGAGGAATTTTTCGAGTTCTGTAATGGATAGGTTGCCTGGTAGAAATTGCTGCTTTAGCAATAAGGTCGCCTTTATTGTACTGTTTTGGTACTTGTGTTTCTTTAGGCAAAAAAGCATTTTCTATTAAATAAATATCTAAAGTACAAAATCCAAAACTGTATCACGCTCTTGAAAAGTGCGTGCCGCGTTTGTCGCATCGTTTCCGTATATAAATTGACCCTTATATTAGATCCATTATTTCTGGGAATTTTGTTTGCCAGGTACGATTCCCAGAGCAAACTGATTGATCGCAGACATTTGTAGACCAGAAAGACATTAGCGATAGCCGGCGAATTCGGAATAAAGTTTGCTGCTATTCTGTCTTTAATATGGGCTAAATTGAGAGTTCAATCATTTATCGTTGTAGTGTAAGAGGTAGAACCTTATTTAACTTGCTGTTATACTAATTAGGAATCTTTTAGTACATTCTAAATTCGGTATTTTTCTTTTAGGTATCCTTTTCAAATCCAGCATTTGACACATGTAGTCTCCTATTTCTTGTTTAGTGTTTTGATTCGATTAATAAATTCTATGTTACGATATCTTCCATACTGGACTGGGAGAGAAAGAAAAACATAGAATGTTCCAGTTTCCCTTCCTCCCGGGCATGCTGTAGAAGTCAGCAAAAGGGATTCGAGGGTTACAGTGTATTGTAATTTAGGCGATGGGCTGACAACCTGTCACTACAGCAATACACATTACAATCTAAAATTGCCATCAATTTATGTCAGACGTGGCGAAAGCGCCTTATAGGAGCGTTTTACGCTCTGCCTACCCCGTAAGGGATAAAGGCGTGATTTTATGTATGTATGTATGTACATATGTTACGATATGCATTATCATGGCGTGGCGCGTGTGATATTAAAGTGGTTTTGCGAGTCACGGCGAAGAAGATTGTTCACATCATAAATTATGAGTGGCTTTCTCATTAGTATTATTAGCTTCAAAGGACGCAACAAATTAAATTATAATGAACTTGGTATATTATTACAGCGTAATGAGAGTTATTGTCATTTCAATATACATAATCACGCCTTTATCCCTGATGGGATAGGCAGCGTAAACGACCTAAATAAAGGTCGTTCCGCCACGTCTGACAAAGTTTTGAGGGTTATTTAGGACAGATTTGTAGGTATAGGTACGGCTGTAGTTATAGGTTGTCAGCCCATCGTCTAAATTACAATACACTAAAACGCTCGGATCCCTTAGCGGGGTTTTACAGCATGTCCGGGAGGAAACGCCGCATTCTATGTTTTTCCTTTGCTTCCAGGCCATCATGGAAGAATTTCAATATAGCGTCACATAATCTACACTTATAATCATAATGAGCAAAAATGTATATTTACCTAATTCGATTTTGTTTATTAAACTCAAAAAATACTAGACCTATTCACACTCCTTTAAATTAGACAATTGACTTATTACCACGTAAAAAACCTCTTATTTCCAAGGGTTAACCGAGATTCAAAAATTTGTATTAATATCCTATAATTTGGACATTGCTGATATAGGTTGGACAGAATTGGTTGAAACAGAAATTATGACAAATTGATCCTTTATTCATCGCAATATTCCTGTTTTTATTAACCTACTCTTCTCTCCGGTATGATATTACATGAGGAAAATGAGGAAATAATGATAAAGTAAAACCCTTGGGATGAGAACCGAAAACCTGAAGCGAGCTGAACTGTTTATGAAAAACGAAAACACAGTCCTGCTACCCGTGGAATGTTGGTTATTATCACAAAACTGAACAACTTTCTGAAATATTTTTGGCCTCCAAACACTATAAATTGAGAGAGTTAGCGTTACGCCGCCCTTTTTGGGATCAGTTTTTTTTGTTCTACCGTAAAAAAAAAATATGAAAGTTCATTTTCATAAACCTAACACACTTTGAAAACAACTAAAATCGGTGGCCTCATGTTCTGAATTGCTTATATGTATTGCTGTAATATCATCGAAAGTTATAAAACAGACAACCCTCGGACTATGTTGTAAAATTATTCACCTGAAATTGCTGCAATGACGGGAGATTTATACTAACAATTTATTTCAACCATTAACTTATCAATGTCGGTGTAAACATGCCGATAGAAACGAGAAATACGAAATACATTTAATTTCAAAGTTTGTTTACCGTCGACGCATTCTATAGAGAAATAGACGATACCAAATAAACAGGTGGGTGTAGGGAACGTTTAAAGAATACACATAAAAATAATAGACGCCGCAATAGTGTCGGCTCACGCGATCATCATAACTATCATATTTCTTTGTCTCCTATTTCTATGACGCAATCCAATTGTAAGGTTGTCACAATTGGGTCAATCCAACTTTCTTAAACAGTCTACCTCTTCAAACTGTTGGGCATTGTACCTAAAACTCTCAAAACAAAATTTCATCTCAAAAGCTTTCATTTTGTCAAGCTTTCTCTTTGTCTGAAATTAAAATCAACACCCATCAATATTTTTGTCAGTAAAAAGCGAGTAAATATTAAGGCGGATGGGAATTGAAATTGACTGGAATGTTGGTTAGATACAAAAAACATCAATTTCCTCCGCCCAAGCGGCGACGATCGAGTGGCGCGATGAAAAACGACCAGATTGATCATTTATGGATGTCCGCAGGTTGCGTCCTTTTTGTCTTTCATCTACATGCGGTTATGAATGACTGACATGTGTTCCTGTCGGCTTTACTTGGGTTTCGCAATACAGGCTTTGGGTAAAAAGCGGCGAATAATAAATCATTTTCGGTCTGCTTGTCAGCTGTCGAAGCCTGACTCGGTGGACGGACAATTAGCAGCGATCGACTCCAGTTTCGTCGCAATTTATCGTGCGTTGTCAGTACCGGCCCATTAAGTAAATTTTTCACTCGACTTAGCGACCCTAATCCCGACTCCCGACACGATATTGATTCCCAAACGTAATGCGTTCTAGCGTAAACTATTCTTATTAGGCCCTCACGTTTTTGCTAAAAAGAATCAAAGATAAAATAAAGTGTCATTCCATTTAGCATTTTTAATCGTAAGTCGATTAAATATATTACAATATTTTACATACCTTAGGATACATTTTATGGGACTACTAGAGCATCATCTATACATATAATAAATCTCTAGAAGGGTCGAGTCTGTACATTGAATATTTTTCCAAAAAAAAAATTTTGCAGGCATTATTAACGATGTAAATGGCGAATCGTTTTTGAATTAATTTTAGTCCGTCTGTCTGTCTGTCTGTCTGTCTGTCTGTCTGTATGTTACCACATCACGCTAAAACTACTGAACCAATTTCAATGGGACTTTTTTTATTCAACTCAGGGTTGCAACTTAGGACACCTAAAATGACGCCACCTCATTTAGAGGGTAGGCAGGAAATTCGAATTTGGCTGTTTTTTAACTCATTTCTATCAAACTTTTTTATTCGACTAATTGTTATCTAGAAAAAAATTGGATACAAATAATCACGGCACCTGAGCTGGGGGGTAGGTAGGAAATCAAATTTTGATTATTTCTTACCCGATTTGTTGTTTTATTTTAAATTCGGCTGTATTTTACCTCACCTAAAACTATAGATATACGTAAAAAATCACGCCACCTGACTTGGGGAGTAGGCAGAAAATTAAACCCTGTTTTTTTAAAAATCTCATTAGAATACAGTAAGTCTCATTACGCACACAAGTATCGTGTTATACACGTGTTAGGCTTAGCTAACGCGATTCATAATGACACAAACAAATAAGAGTAAAAAGATTAAAACGTTCATCGAGACGATGGAGAACCCGACCCTGACCGCCTTTGGCGCCGTAAATTTAGTTAGGTTTAGGTAATTTTATATACGTTAAGTTTACGTCTAATAAAAAAAAACAAGTTAGCATGAAAATAAACAAGCTAAAAGTTACACATTGGTGGGAATCGAAACCACGATCTTCGAAAAAAAAACAAGAAAAAAAATAACACTACATAGTATAAAACAAAGTCGCTTTCTCTGTCCCTATGTCCCTATGTATGCATAAATCTTTAAAAGTACGCAACGGATTTTGATGCAGTTTCTTTTGATGAATAGAGTGATTCGAGAGGAAGGTTTATATGTATAATACATGCATAATATAATAGAGAAACACTGATAATTTCCGTGCGAAGCCGGGGCGGGTCACTAGTAAAATATATTTTAAACATTTAATAATCACATGAATTCAACATACAATTAATCATGATTTGTATATAGTTAATTGGTCTCAAAACAAAAAACAATTATATAAAAAAAAAATAACACAAATTCCTTTCATATTTTAGTTAGGTACTTTATACATCATGAGTTAACTTTTAGTCTATTAAAAAAACGTGAGTTGTATATAATCTGAAAGATTCAATAGTTAATGACAAATTCAATGAAAAAATTGTATCATGATTTGTATTTAATATTGATCCCAAAACAAAAGAAATGGAAACAAAGAAACAACCATCATCATCTCCCTAGCCTTATCCCGTATCTCACGATGTCAGCTACCTAATCTAGGGGATTGAACGAGGCTACTGGTTTTTACACAGAGCGACTGCCATCTGACCTCCGCAACCCAGAAGGGAAACCAGACCCGATCCTAGATTAGGTCAGAGTTTTCAAGCCGCCATTGCTTAGCATTGGCCTCTGTCATGGCTTAACGACTAATATCTATGGTATTAAACAATATTAACCGGGACCAACGGCTTAACGTGCCTTCCGAAGCACGGAAAAAGCGCCGAATAAACGTACATATGAAATTCGAAAACCGAAAAACACATTTGGTACGTGGTGGGATTCGAACCACGACCTCCCGCTCAAGAGGCAGTGGCCCTATCCACTACACCATCGGGCTCTTAAACAAAGAAACAACCGTTAGGTAACAACTCCTTCCATATTTAAGTAGATAGGTACATAGGTACATACCTACAAATCTATCTTCAATAACCCTCAAAACTTTGTCAGACGTAGCGGAACGACCTTTGTTTAGGTCGTTTACGCTCTGCCTACCCCATTAGGGATAAAGGCGTGATTATATGTATGTATGTAGGTACATAGAATACCTACTACATGCTTGCATAGGTGTAATGTAAGACTATATTCTATCCCAATTATGTAAAATTTACATCGCTGTTTAAAATCACAACCACCACGCGTACGGAGTCGCGGGCACAGCTACTAATATTAATTATTATTTGTGTCACAATAATCGTGGTACCTGATTTTCTTTCTGAGAGACTTTAGGACTCCACAGAAAACATTGTGCTGTTGTTCTGATAAATTTTTAAGTATATAATCAAAGAACAATTCGTCACAACACAAAGGATAGGCCTGCCTTGCCTATTAACGATTGATTTAGTTGTAGGTAATTGCAGTAATAATAACCTTAAGACTCAATTTTGTAGTGCGGATTATTCGTGCGAGACATGGAACTTCTAAGACAATTACAATTATCTTTCTATCTATTTTATTTTCCATTTTACTAACTGAAGCCTTTCCTTTGTCCTAACAGCTGATAACGGAGATCAACGTACAGCTGGCTCTGTTCCGGGACCTACTGATTCACTTCGGGCAGCCTCACGACAGTCCAGAGTTACGCGAGAGGGTACGCCGACTGCGCCGCGCCTGCGTCGAGGCCACCAAGCAGACCAGCCAGCTAGTGCTGCCCAACTGCAAGAAGTAAGCCATCATGACCACAGCCTCACGACAGCCTCAAGTTGCGTCGAGGCCACCAAGCAGACCAGCCAGCTAGTGCTGCCCAACTGCAAGAAGTAAGCCATCATGACCACAGCCTTACGACAGCCCAAAGCTGCGTCAAGGCCACCAAGCAGACCAGCCAGCTAGTGCTGCCCAACTGCAAGAAGTAAGCCATCATGACCACAGCCTCACGACAGCCCCGAGCTGCGTCGATGCTACCAAGCATACCAGCCAGCTAGCGCTGCCCAGCTGCCAGAGGTAAGCCATCATGACCACAGCCTCACGACTGCCCCAAACTGCGCTACCACGCAGACCAGCCAAGCTAGTGATGCCGAACTGCAAGAAGTAAACCATCATGACCTAACAGCCCCGAGCTACGCCTGCATCGATAACGTCCTTTATGTATTTGTGGCTTAGGAAAAGTATTATATTTTAACATTGAACACACCCTGCCACAAGAAAAGTATGAGCACTTTGCTCAGTGCTCATACTATACTATTTTATTTACTTATTTTTATTTATTCAGAACACCTACAGCTAGATTACAATAACTAATACATAAAAATATATAAACAGAGCCATTTACAGGCAGATAGATAAAATTTGTGTACAAGCATTTGAAACCCGAATTGCGATCTGATTGTAAACAAACAGTCGATGATAATTAAGGTTCAATTTAACGCCAATTCGAAGTAATTTAGAATTCATAATGTACGAACATATCGCTTTGATTGACAGTTGCTAAATACATTTTGGACTGTGACGGCATTTGGTTGCATGCAATATGCTACACAGTTAACCCATAAATTATTCCCATCTCGTATCCGCATGAATAATGACACTAAACTCGTAATTTCTATGCAAATTGAAATAGACAATTAGCGTTAAAAGTGTCGAAAACGTGGCGTTAACTTTGGCCGTAAATTTTGCAAGAGGTCGAAAACAATAGAGTGTTCTATTGTAATGCGTCGAGCACGAGTCGGACGGAGGTCCCGCGGTCCCGACGCGTCTAAATCGAACCAACTACCCGCGTCGGAGCGTGGCTGACTAGATTAATGTTCTGTCACAACTAGATGAATGACTAAACTCACAATGTACACAATGGTACCCATTCATAGTTGTAAAAATCGCGGTTTTTTTTAAAATTAGAAATGGGTTTGCTCTTGACTCTAGACACTAAGTCAGGGATGACCGTGACAGAGTTGACGATGGAGCGAGCTTACCCAGAAGATGCTTGTTATGGCAATCTCACGCATCGACGGAACACAGCAAGCTGTCTGGCGACGGACTCCGGTGAGAGGGTGGTCGCGAGCCAGGCGGCCCCTTTTAGAGCCTACCACCGCTTATAAATGACTTAAATAATATAAGTCTATACCTGTTATTTTCTGTCATGAGAGAACAGAAAGGGACGACGCCAATAATTTTAGTCAAGATTTAGTTTAGTTGTGTGCTCCACGAATCGATAGCAATATGACTTAGTTTCACCAGCCTCTGCCACGCATTCTGAAACAAGCAACTAATCAGTACAAACATCGAGCTAATTGGGAGAAATGTTACAAAAGCAATACCAACACATCAGACGCTGAATTAGCAATATGAAAACAATCCATCCGAGCAATTTGCCAACACAAAACACAAACTCGTAAAATAAATACACTAAACATTACATTTTTACAGCCTGGCTGCGAAGCGATAAACAAACAACCCAACTGAAATAATGGTACGGATTAATAATAATGTTTCAGCAATCTGAAAAAGTACATTTGGACGCCAATTTAAATATTTATCGTGTAACGTAAACCGCAAAGCTGACAAATTGTGCGAAATTGTGTCGTTGGCTTTCATATAAAGCGCAAATACAAAATTTATTTGCATTTCAAAGGGCGAACCAGTCGTTCCCCGAAGTGAAATTCGTGAGGAACTAATTACGGCGGAAAACTTTTACCTTTCCAATGGGTTCTGTCAAAATGATAGGACCTATCTCGTATCTAATAAATCTTTCGTGGGTACTAACAAGGATTTCCGGGTCGGAGAGCATCATTCCACATTCACGAGCACTTCTCTTCTTTCTCCGGCTAAATAATTTATGTTGACACCGACGCTGTGGGCGTAACAAAGGGTAATCTAAAGTAAAGAAAGGCCATATCCTGAACTCTAGTTGGCCGATGGCCATCGGCGTCCTGTTGATAAATTGATGCGGCTTTTGGAAAAGACTCATCAATCCGTATTTTGGCATACGTCCCGGTGTTTTTGTTCACTTAAATTTTGCCTAATGTAAATAGTCATAGTGCGAAAGAAAGTGAGTAGTTTAGAGGCATTGGCCTCTATTACAAACGCAATTCTTACCTTATTTTAAGGTAGCATAGTCACTTTCTTATATCAAGAGCGCGATGATGTAGTGGATAGGGCCGCTGCCTCCTGAGCGGGAGGTCGTGGTTCGAATCCCACCACGTACCAATGTGTTTTTCGGTTTTCGAATTTCATATGTATGTTGATTCGGCACTTTTTCCGTGCTTCGGAAGGCACGTTAAGCCGTTGGTCCCGGTTAATATCGTTTAGTACCGTAAATATTAGTCGTAAAGCCATATCAGAGGCCAGTGCTAAGCATTGGCGGCTTGAAAACTCTGACCTAATCTAGGATTGGGTCTGGTTTCCCTTCAAGGTTGCGGAGGTCAGATGGCAGTCGTTCTGTGTAAAAACCAGTTCCTTTCGTTCAATCCCCTAGATTAGGTAGCCGACCCCGTGGGATACGGGATAAGGCTAGGGAGATGATGGTCACTTTCTTATATTTGACATATGAAAAACATAACAAACCTTTGACATAAAATTTGTTTGAGAATTGATTATAGAGCATTCTACCGAATTTACGTTATACAAACAATCACACGTCAGTTTGGGAATGTCAGATACACAAGTAATCAATAATAGCAATTCGGTGACCAAGACCATAATGATATAAGACCATACATGACCTTTTCTATCATAAGAGAACAAAAAGAAACGACAATTATTTTATTTGTGGCTAAGCCGTGTTCTTATCGAACTGCCCTCAGTGTCATTGTGCCAGTAGGTAGTGCTCGTGTGGTTCCTGCGGTTGTTTACCAACAGGGCACCAGTTGGCCGCACTATTATGTTTGCCCTCGGCCTCTTGTATACCCGACACACCTACCTACAGCGGAAACATTATAAGTCCGGACTGTAAGCTCTCAGAATTTAGTAGAAGAGTGCAAAATTAAATTAGCTTACCTTCTGCCGTCGTCTTAGCTCATGGGAAATGCAGACTTTAAAGAGGACGCCATATTTTGATTGTTAAAAAATGGTTCTAATAATGTAGAGAAGTATTTTTTTCCATATCTTTCATATGTCAAAGTTGAAAATGTGACAGCGCTATGTTAATATTAGCTAAGAAATGCGTTTACCAGAATCGACGGCTATGACGTTGTGCATGTAGCATATGTGCCTGTAACTTGGGCCCCTGCGGTTGTTTACCAACAGGGCACCAGTTGGCCGCACTATTATGTTTGCCCTCGGCCTCTTGTGTACCCGACGCACCTAGCTACAGCGGAAACATTATAAATACGGATTAAAATCTCTAAGAATTCAATTCAATTTCTTTTATATGGCGCTTTCATTATGATTCCGCCAGTGTCAAGTGCGGATACTAAGGTATACACTCTAAGAATTTAATAAAAGAGTACAGAATTTAATTAACTTACTTTTCGCCTTAGTCTTAGTCCATGAGAAATACAGATATTTTACTCTTCAAAGACCTCTACATCGTTATCATTATTACATAAATGCATTTTGAATTAAACTGTTTTCAGGAAAAATTTATATGTCTTTATAAGAAAAAACATAATTAAAATGGCTAAGGCGATCAAAAAGTTTTGATCATCCATCTATGTCAAAGGATACAAGAAGTTCGATAGTAAAATAAATATTATCCTTATGACGTAACAAAAATGAACAATATTGTACTTTATCAAAGTTGTTTTTTTGCGCAGATCGACGGAGGCCGGCACAGAACAACCCCAGCTGGTGTTGCTTTATTTCATGGCGCAGCTTCTGCTCCGAGAGCTGGCCAAATGCCACCGGCTCGTCCAACTGGTGCCCATGGACATGACCTCTTACTATGGTAAGGTTCCTAAAGAATTGTCACTTTCATAGATCACCGAACATCACTATAGTTCCTTTTGTCTTCACCTCTACAGTTCTCAGCGGTTTCACGAGTAAAGTGATTTACCTACCGAATGTGGTAATAACTCCTAAGTACAGACACATTGTCTATTCTCTTTCGGAAGTGATAACTACCCTCAATTTAGAGTACCGAACCTGTACCTAATTTGTTTGTCACGACACAGAAATGCTGTTTCTATGAATTTGGTAATATTGGATCCTATTTGCTATTACTATTAAGTTCTAGCGTATCTTGGTAAACAAAACATCCAAAACAAATACAATTCTGTCACAGACTTCATGATATAGTTAGTTAGCAGTCAATGTTAGACTCTGCTAATTTGAACTTCTAATTTTAATTTACAATTCTACTCTAGAGAGTAATGAAAACAATAATATGTCATCTGCTTCTCTTCTCAGAATTCTTGTTTCAAAAGTAATGGTGCCATTTTTTTACCTTCTTGTCTAGACGCTCTGCCTAACCCATAAGAAATGCATACGTGTATGCAAGTTTGTTTATCTTGATCCCGAATACAGGTCAGTCAAATAACCCTTGGGGTACAATAGAGACGATTGAACGGATCTTAGGAAATATGAATTTGCCGGTAACCCCTTAACTGCTTCCACCGGGCGTCCAGTTTAAATTTTCATCCTGTAGCTAGTAGCTACAGATCCTGCTGTCCTGGGAAAGTGGCTTTATTGATGTCAATTTGGTAAGAACACGATTTAACTAAAATAAGTCCATACTTTTCTGTCATGAACGGCAATGATTGGACTTACTTTAATTAAGTCAGTTAAAGAATATGGAGAGTTAAGTCGTGATTGAAAGTTTATCGACTAAGTTTATCTACATCCAACGATTACAATAACTCCTTCCCAGCTTCTGTCCGTTTTTGTTTGCTCATGTCATGACAGAAAACGACAGGTATGGTTTTGTTTAAGTTAGATTGTATACGAGTACGAATCGTGCTCATTGCTAAAGTATATAGTCTCACTTTCATTATTAATTTAAATTTACCCTCCTAATCCAATCCTAATTGTGAAACTCATTTATCATGCACGAGTACCAGCGTGACAGCTTTTTAATTGAAGTGGGGAAGTACAAAAGCAACGTAAAAATTTAAACAGCCTAAAAATACTGAAATCTTTTAAAAACACAACGCAAGAGAAAAAGAAAACTTATTTAGCTAATTATTTTTGTTGAATTTTGAAAGCTGAGTTTTACCTCTATATACATTAGACCTAAACGGCTTTTATTATAATTTACCGCTCTAAATACGAGTAAAAAGAATTTTACATTTGCGGGCAGAAATTTTATTAGGTTATTATTGTCGCAGAGAACAGGGCTGGCCCTTCCAACTTCGGTAACGTAATCAGCCAGATTCTGCTCTGCAAGCAGATCACGCCTGATTTCAACCAGGAGGAGCTCTGCAGCATCGCCAAGGACACGCAGGAGATCACCAGGATAGTCAACGACATCCAGGAGCTCCTGCCTCAGGCTGAAACCCTAAATCATCTAGGTAAGTACCTATTCATTATTATTTTCTTCCATGCTGGACTGGGAGAGATAGAAAAACATAGAATGTTCCAGCTGCCCTTCCTCCCGGGCATGCTGTAGAAGTCAGCAAAAGGGACTCGAGGGTTACAGTGTATTGTAATTTAGGCGATGGGCTGACAACCTGTCACTATAGCAATACACATTACAATCTAAAATTGCCCTCAATTTTTGTCAGACGTGGCGAAAGCGCCTTTTACGAGGAGTTTGACGCTCTGCCTACCCCGTAAGGGATAAAGGCGTGATTTTATGTATGTATGTATGTATGTCATTATTATTTCCAGGGTTCATCGGGTCCATAGACTCGATACCCACTCGACAGAAAAAGAATTATTATTTCCATGCTGGCCTGGGAGCGAGAGAAAAACATAAAATGTGCCAACTGCATTTCTTCCCGAGCATGCTGTAAAAACCAGCTAAGGGATCCGAGGGTTTCAGTATTGTATTTTAGGCGATGGGCTGACAACCTGTCACTACAGCAATATACCTATAAATCTAAGTGAAATAACCCTCAAAACTATTATATAATATTGTTTAGGTTGTTAACGCTCTGCCTACCCCATTAAGGATAAAGGCGTGATTATATGTATGTAAGTACCTATTCAGGTTATAAGCATTATTACATAATTCAAGGAGGTTCTGTCCATTAGATTGAATCTAGATGAAATACGGGATGTAAGGGACAGCGTCCCGCAAACTGATAGGGGTGCCTAAGTCAACAAAACTGAACAACTATTAGCAGGATTTTGTTTAAGGAAATCAAATAAAAACTTTCTTTCCATACAAATTGTCTGATCGAGGTGGTTATTTTGTCATCTCCCTAGCCTTGTCCCGTATCTCACGGGGTCGGCTTCCTAATCTAGGGGATTGAACGAGGGTACTGGTTTTTACACAGAGCGACAGCCATCTGACCTCCGCAACCCAGAAGGGAAACCAGACCCAATCCTAGATTAGGTCAGAGTTTTCAAGCCGCCAATGCTTAGCACTGGCCTCTGTAAGGGCTTAACGACTAATATCTACGGTATTAAATGATATTAACCGGGACCAAAAAATCGTTCTTTTGACAATGATCAATGTACTAGCTTTGGAGGAAATGAGCATCGACTTATCTCATCTTCACCAAAATCACACTTAATGGTAGTGCAGACTGGAGATGAAATCGCTCAAGTTACAAATATGCCGACACCAAGCAACAACGTATTGAATAACAAATCTGAATCAAATTCGCCTCGAGCTGGCTTAATATGTTCAGGGAAGAGTTACTTGCGCCGTGTGCGATTATATGCTGATGAACAAGGACGAGGTATTAGAAGAATTTTACAAAACTACCTGGGACCTGGTTTTATTGTAACGGCAGTGCTGAAACCATATGCTACTTCGGACCGACTAGTGGATACTTGTATTAATGACTGTATTACCTACTCTAAAAACGATTTTGTAGTGATTTTGCCTAGTAAATATGATTCGAACTGTTTACCGGTTTATGCAATATTACAGAATATCTTAAGTACTCTTATAAATACAAATGTTTTAATTGGAGGTGGAATTGGCAATTATTACACAGAGTCAGGTTTTTTAGACACTTTGACACAGTTAATTTGTTCTGAAAATAAAAACGGTGAGCAGTTCGAAATCATGCTGCACGATTATCATAGATTAAAGATAGACAGAGTAAATACTTGTAAATCTATATGGAGAGCCATTATGTATATTAAGTGTAACATGGAAAGGACTCTGCTTACAAAAAAAAACCCTGTAAGAGAAGAGTTTTTTCGTGAATAGCAGTTGTAGTGAAGAGACAAGAGAGATAAATAAGAGTTGTGAGTCATCTTTTTGTTCCAAGGCAATTTCAGTTTCTAGTTGTGAACCAAATGTTACTCATAAATCAAGTAGAGTTATTCTACCACCGACTGTAAATTTAGTACATCAGAATGTTTGCGGGATATCTACGAAAAAAGACCAATTTGAGCTTTACTTAGATTGTTTGAGTTCAAAACAAGATTATGTTTGTATTAGTGAGCACTTCTTAAACAAATACTCTGCCAAATACTTGCAGTTTGATAATTATGAGTTAATAACATTCTATGCTAGAGAAAAAAAAACAAGAGGAGGTACTCTCATACTAGCACATAAAAACCGTAAATGTGAGGAAATTACAGCTTGCAAAAAACTCACTTGTGTGGATAGTTTTGAGATATGTGGAATAAAAGACTTAGATACTAACTTATACATATTCTGCTGCTATCAGAACGGCAATAAATTTGACATCTTTTTGAATAAACTCGAATCATTACTTCAGAAATTTTATGACAAACAAGTAGTAATTATTGGTGATTTTAATGTAAATGTATTGGTAGAGTCGGCGGATAAGAATGAATTTTTAAATTTACTGACATGTTATAATTTTAGATATCTTATAAATAGTGTTACTTTTATAAGAAACAGTATTTCTTCTGGTATAGATAATATTTTAACCAACATATCGAATGAATCTGTATTGACTACTGCAGTTGATCATAACAGATTAGCGGATGGACATGCAGCAATACTAACTAGCTTAACTGGTAAAAATAATAATGAAGAACCATGGAAGGAGAAAGCAATTTACTTAGTTCGTAGAGCAATAACAAAAAGTAATAAAGCCATCTTTAAACAAAAAATTATTGAGACGAATTGGACAAACATGGGAATAAATAGTTTTCTAAAATGCTTTAGCGATACATTTAAAAGTTGTTTTAAGTTAAGGAAGAAAAAGGTAAGACTGATTAGAAATAGGACATTAAAATGGATAAGTAAAGGTATTAAGGTCTCTAGTATAATGAAACGTGTGCTATGCTCCTTGGATAGTTCGCATAATGACTCTAGCTTATTCGAATACAAAACAAAATACATTAAAATATACAGAAAGGTACTGGAAAAAGCAAGATGTATAGCGACTCAATGGGATATTAATAAAGAAAGATACAAAACAAAGGGTATATGGAAGGTTGTCAATAAAATAGGCTCCAAAAACTCTGTCAATTCTCGTGAACAACTCAATGATTAATTTATTGAATTTATTAATGAAATGAAGTAAATGATTATGTTTTGTGACAGATAATGTAATCTTTTTAGTTTTAGTTTAAGTATAAGTTTAATTTTATTTTTTATAGTTTTAATAGATTTTATGTTAAAAACATTCGCACACAGTGTACACTGTTTATTGAATAAAAATAAATGAAAATGAAATGACCAACGGCTTAACGTGCCTTCCGAAGCACGGAAAAAGCACCGAATAAACGTACATATAAAATTCGAAAACCGAAAAACACATTGTTACGTGGTGGGGTTCGAACCACGACCTCCCGCTCAGGAGGCAGCGGCCCTATCCAGTACACCATCGGGCTCTTAAGTGGTTATTTTGTAGGTGGTTTTTTCTCTTAGGTGGTTATTTTGTATGGGTAAATATATTTCTTTTACATCCTGAAAGACTTTTGTGGTGATAGTTATTCAGTTTCGTTGACTGAGCAACCCCTATCAGTTTGCGGTCCCTTACACCCGGTATACCTACTCATACTCACTGTTGAAAGAGGTTAGAAGGATCACCGTTTCTTATAAGCCTGACCAAATCTCCGGATAGTTTAATTAAAATGGAAATAGAGTCTGCGTGAATAGGGCTGAGGAGCGATGAGCGTAATATGATGCATAAATCACGCCTTTATCCCTAATGGTGTAGGCAGAGCGTAAGCGAACCTAAAAAAAGGTCGTTCGCCACGTCTGACAAAGTTTTGAGGGTTATATATGATAGATTTGTACGTATATTGCAGTAGTGACAGGTTGTCAGCCCATCGCCTAAAATAAAATACTGAAACCCTCGGATCCCTTAGATGGTTTTTACAGCATGCTCGGGAAGAAATGCATCTGGCACATTTTATGTTTTTCTCTCGCTCCCAGGCCAGCATGGAAGAAAAGGAAATACCGTATCTAAAATATGAATATGCTAAGGCCCATAATTATAAACAGTACTTGAGGCTGACAGCTAGTTTGAGTTCGTATCAGAAACATAATTTCAGTACAATGTAGCCTGTCAGATCTATACTTAATATTGCTCTCAATCTTGAGATTGCTTTATAAATACGGGCCTTAGTATGTACACAAAATAATATATAGAGCACTAAACATCGTCGGTCTCCCACATTCATCAGAGTATTATCCTAACGTTATATTTTAAGCAGACGTTTCCGCAGTGCCATTCTGCCGAAACCCTCCTTACTGGGTTTAGAATGACACACCCGTAATAGTGAAACGTTAAGATGAGACCATTTACATAAAAGGATTACGAGCTTTATGCCGCTTCTGCGTCTTCTCATTGACATTAAGAAAACTTCGCGGCAGAGTGCGGGAAAAAATAATATTTTATTCGCCAACGACGCCGCCAAGTTTTCAGACACAATTGCATCTAAAGATCTATTGATTTTATTCACGACTTCGCATAGCTCATTTTAGGGATTCGCCGCAGATTTTGGATTTTAATTATATGAATAGAGCGACTCAGTTATATAATCTTGTTTCAGAGACGAACGTCGCGTTAAAGGGAGACGAGATGAACGGCTTATGGCGAAACAAGAGGAGGGGCTCTTTGTACAAGAGCATGGGCGTACTCTGTTGTATGTCCCGGCCGAATTACCTCTGAGGGTGACGTCCCTCGCCGGCGCGGCGGCCCAGTTAGAGCCTCCGGGACCACCGAAGCCCGGGACGCCCCAACACTTCCACAGAGTAGTGTAAAATATTCACACCAAAGATGTACTTGCAACAAGTGTTCAGTGACAATCATAAATACTCTATTATGTGTTAGTATTAGTGAGGAAATGTGGTGCGTGTATAATGTACAGAGTAGACAATGAAAGGGTCCATTTAATTGATTTATTAGTAGCTCAGACAGCAAATAAGAATCAGATGTCAATGCTGGTGGTCTGAAATTATACACATACGTGATTAACGTCAGTAGATCAATTAAAATATATATTACGAGTATACTTATGTAAATTTAAAGTCACAAAGAATTAAATTACATACTGTGAATTGCCTGGAATGGGATCAATTGCGTTAAGTAGAGTAACCATTAAATCGTAGAAATTTTATGGTTTTGCACTTTCCCAGTGATAAAGCAAGATTCTTATTTTCATAGAATTTAATTTTAAGCGTCAACGCCATGATGCCTATTCCCAGTTTTGATATTTTTACTGTGTAGTGTCATGTTTTATCGTTACCTAAAAAATTCAAAAACTTGACTCATTAAAGTTGCATTATAGAACTTGCATGAGAGTTGTATATTACGACGAAACATTCTAAATTATCTCATCTTAGGATTAAACTAGGTTTTATTTGATGGGACTAATATTTGATATTGGTCTGTGTCTGTATGTCTCATTTGAAGCCGTATTTAAACTAGTCATTATATAAAGTTGTTTTTAACTTATTAAGTAGTTCTATCAGCTGAAAAGCTAATATTTAATAGGCAACTATGTGTAATCTAGTACAGCTCATTATGTTAACTTTCTTGTCTTCCAGTACCCCTTTATTTACGTCGATGCTTTGTTATTTATTTTAATAGATCTATTTATAATGCTGTATTAGATAATGAATGAGTTATGCCTGTGATTCATTTAATACAAGGTGTGAAAAAGCAAAAAATATTGTAAGGATCAGTTCGATTTCTTCACACGGTGTTCGGCACTTAACGATAAAGTTTAAAAATTGATCATCAAACATATAACACACCTAAAGCACAGAATAATAATTGCCCAATGGAGATCCGTAACCAATAATAATAAGTGTAGAGGCGTGTAGATAGCGATCGTATAGGTTGACGAAACATAATTTGTATCGATTTGACATGAAGACGTCTAATCAAAAGAAATCCGTTTCCTAAGTCGATTTTAGCATGATGCATTAAGGTATATCAAATCATAATTGCGTCAACTTAGAAGTGCATTGCATCGCTTTTACTGTAATTTATGTTGATGTAGTTACATATTTTTATAGTTTTTTTTTTATGTTGGACTACCTGAAATTCTATTCTCCTGTTTATTGCTTTTTATCATCTTGTATATACTTATTATGGCCTAGTCAAAGCAAAAATGTAATAATTTGAGCCACGTATTCTAGTCAATTATCGTTAATTCCAAAGTATATTTATCTCATAGATTTCGATATGATCGAGAAGGTCATAAAATACTTAATTAAGATAATGAAAATATAGTTAAATTTTTACAAATACCAAATAAAGTATTCGTTTAATCTCTAAATCTCTAATCATTAGAGAATCTTTTCACATAATTGTAATAGAATAAGATTTTAATTGTACCTAATATCAGAAAAACATCAGTTTCAGTGGAGCAAAATATTAAAATATTACTTTTTAGAAATGAATATTGAACAACTAACAAAACAATATATTTAAGTTACCTACTACTAACTATATTTTGCTTTTGTTAGAAGAAACATTGAAAGTAAAAGTTAGCCCAAAATCATACTAATATTTTTTTAAGAAAGGCGACACTGCCATAGTTTTACCCTGATTCTGATGTTACGAGTATGAGTAAAGAGCCTACATCTGATCGAATTTCATAAATTATCAACTAAACACTAATCATTTAACAATTTTGGAAAAATATTGGGCTTGATTGCGGACAAAGTGTAAAACAGAGACAGATAGATTTTAATTTTAGTTTTAGCCGGCAAATCTTAAATCGAGCCCATTAATTGAGAATTGTATGGTAATAATAGTAGAGAATTAAATACAAATCAATAAAATATAGGTGAAGGAGACGATATATTTATATTATTACTTCATCACAAATGATAATCTAAGATGGATGTTTCCAAAATACTCTGCAACAATTAGGAAGTATTAGTTTCGTGCCTGTGACAAATAACAACTAAATAACAAGTTCAAAAACAAACACAAATACAAAAAATATATAATTATGTCACACCTAAACCACACGAATGTATTATGTGCAGAGTATTTTCGAAATACCAAGTATAGCAAATAAATATTTTCATAGTTAGGAAACAATGAAACGCGGAGCACTTGTTCCATTCAGCGTTTCAATTTGTAATTCACTCGACGTTCAGAATTCCATATTTTACGAGCTCAATTTTGCAAATATTTGGGTTATACTTCATGAAATGTATTTGCAGTTTCAATAACAACATCCACAGTTTCCGCACGATGTGGCAGCCACCGCATGGTATGTCGCATACGGTACACTTCTTTGGGGTCTTTCCACAACACGAGTTCTTATAGCGAATTTTCAAACGCACATCGTCGTTGTCAGTGCTGTTTGACAACAGCCAAAAGCCGACTTATATGTTTGCAAAGCCATCAAACTAAGCAATAAATAAAATAAAATAAATTCATAGTTTAAAAAACACGCTTTTACAAATAACCATTATAAGACTCTAACAAGTCCAAACACGTATATGATACGATATTCCATCATGGTGGCCAGTGCCTATCTTTCGGCTTCATCATCCGACCTTGAAACCTAATCTAGGTCGAAATTCATTACAAGACTTTTCTAGCAAGTCCAACCACAGCTATGATACGATGTTCCATCATGAAGTTCCAGTTCATATCTTCCGGCTCCATCATCAGATCAGTTCAGCAGTAACATATTATTATGTCGTCATCAGAACTACATACAGCTGCAAATTTTCATGCCGACTACGATTCTTTGAAGATGGTTAAATAAGTTACCTTAGATTCCATTACATAGTTAGTTACATAGGTACAGGTCAACCTAATAAAAGCGTGTTAAAAACAACGCGTTTTCGCGTCTGGATCTCACCAATGATAACGCAAGAAAACGTCGCCATGTGAAAAGACCCTTCCTTTACCAATGTTGTTATACATTCCACGTAAAACATACATTATCTAAGCTAGTCTACCAGTAAGTTACACTGGCTATCCCCGGGGACTAGTGTGACGAGTAAATTGTGAATACAGGAAACACGTACTGTACTTACTTTATTGTACTTTTGTGTCTCTAGAACCATAGAGTTTGCAGTTTTAACACGTAATCACTTAGGCCCGTATTGATAAACAGCTTTTGAGACTGACAGCGAATTTGAGTTGGTATCAGAAATGTCATTTCAGTAAAAAATGGCCTGTCAAATCCATCCTTAATATTGCTCTCAGTCCTGAGATCGCTTTATAAATACGAGCCATAGATAGAGCACCATTACTTAGGCAATAAATTGTTTATTATTAGTAAATTTTTACTCTCAATCTATCGAGATTACTGAAAACGTAGTGTCAATATGGTTCTCTATAAATAATGCAATTTATGAAAAAATATTAATTAATTACTTATAATATTATGTATTATGCACTAAAGTGATGACTGTGATATACTCGTAAAATAAATTATAGAAGAAAATGCATTAGTAAAGATATAAATTAAAATGAAGTTTTTATTTCCCAACCCTGAAATATTTGCACATAATCTGCATAAACCTTGGATCCCTATGTACGTAGTACTATTGAACGAAGAATGGTTATGTGGAGTAAAAATTACAGGTAGAATCTGTAAAAAAAAACGTAAAAAGTTATTTATTTAGTTTTTCTATACAAGAAACTGTAAGAATCTTAAAAAAATAGGAATATGAAATCAAAAATTGAACTGCTGACAGGATTTGAACCCGCGTCTTTGTAAAACCGGCCCAACGCTCTTAACAAACTAAGTAACCATGTCCCGCCCGAGCGACGAATTAGTGATCTGCTATTTATTACTCGACATTAGTGGACGCTAGTGACATCTATCATATTACAACTATACTATTAATATAAATTTCCATACAAAACGTCCACCTCAATCAGACAATTTGTATTGAAAAGCCAATATTTTTTTTCACTTCCTGAAAAATATTATTGGAGGAAGTTGTTAAATTTCGCTGGCAGAGCAACCCCTATCAGTTTGAGGGATGCTGTCTCTCACACCCGGTATACGTCTCCATGCTGGCGTATGTACATTGTACGGGATGGCCGTAATATCCTCCGCCTGAGCCACCACGGCCGCCACCGCCGCGGTTGCGCAGACGTCGCTGCTTGTCACAACGTTGAAACTTTGGTAAGTTTGCATCTGTCAGTGGCTGTAATCGCTTCAATTTGTGTCAGTAGTACCGCTGACACATTCAGTGATCATGGTTTTACTGTATTACGAAGAACTAAACGTTAAAATAAAAAGCAACGAGGAAACAAAGGAAACGTAGGGGAAAATTTAGAGACTAAATCCACAGAAAAACATACATAAAAAGTTGTTTATTTAATATTTTTCTATATAAGAAACTTCAAGAATCTTTTTCATATATGTCTCCATGCTGGCGGATGTACGGGATGGCCGTATGTCCTGCGCCTGCGCCGCCGCCGCCGCCGCCGCGGCCGCCGCCACCGCCGCGGTCGCGCAGGTGCCTCGGTTTGTCACGCCCACTGTCCCGTGACCGGTTCGGGAAGATTGGCTTCTTCTCTATACGCTCTTCTTTCACGAATGCTGAAACAGTTTTCAGGGATCGAAATGGAATAATGCACCAGTTGTCCCTTCAATTAGGTTGCTGTTGTATGCTGTGTTAAAACCTTTTTGTTTTGAATTTATCGTGTATGTTTGTTTTCCAATTTGATGTTTGTTTAACTGTTTACTTTTGTCTCCTTTTTATGTAACAAATAATATGTGTGTTTTTTAAAACATATAAATTTATTAGCAATCTATCTAGGTACCACCTGTCATGCAATATAAAAAAAATCTGATTCTCAGAATTAAAATTTATTCCTAACTAAACGGATTTACTAGAACACGAATGTTCTATCTACTCCGTATATATAGATGATTTATGCAAACAGTTAATATGATTCAATTATTAAGACTCTGGAAAGTCAAAAATACAACTTACTTTCTGCAGAATTGCGTGGCATCTTACGTCTGACCCAATCGGCGACCTGAAACCCCTTGTACCGCCCGTCCTGGTCGCGATCACGGCGTTCTTCATCGTCCGGTAGAAAATACTCGTCTGCATACCGATCTTGATTATTATGGTACCGATTGCTGTCCCTATCTTGATACCGATCGTCCTGTACTTGATACTTGAGTGGAAGGTTGTGCTGGTGTCGATTTTGGTGGTGTTGATTCAGGTGGCCGTGTTGGTGTCGCTCATGGTGGTCGTAGTGGTGACGGTCGCGCTTGTTTTGAAGCCTGTCCTGCAGAGGTGATGCTAGGAGATTCGACAACCTGTATAATTAAATTATCGTTAAAGAATTTTAAAACAAAAGAGGAAAAACTAAACTGTTTAATCAACTGAGGCAGTCCTTACCCACCCAAGTGTTAAAAAATCTGTTGGGTTATTTATACATTGTAACATTACAGACAAATCCACGGCGTTACAAAAATACACACAATAGTAACAAAAAAACATCGAAATATATGAAAATAACATAATTATAACATGGATAATAAAAATTGAATTACAAGATTATTCTTGTAATTCAATTATCCGTATAAATTTAAAATTACAATGGTTGCATCAACTTTTCAAAATTCCTCCTACACTCATGGACCAAACATTCTACCGAACTTGCAAACAGGTCACACTGTGGTGCTGCTTCAAGTGTGGAGTTGAGAAGCGCGATGGCGTGCAGTTCGGGAGTATGCTTGTGCGCAACATTGCGCGCGTGGGGCAACGCCAGGAGCGAGTGTAGCCGTCTTATTTCTAAGACGTCAATGTATTACGGAACCCAATCTACCGTAAGTATACTGATTGAGTTTTAACTCAGAATTAATTTAAACACAGAGTGACGGTATTACTTAAATATTCCTGGGTCTGCCTTGCATCAAATATTTTGGTTTCATCAAATCAAAAATATTTAACACATAAATTAGGTATACAAATACTTACAACGCATTCAGCTTATCCTTATTCTTACTTCTTTTGATAGCTTCTGAATTGAGGACTACGTATACTTTAGAATACTCGCTTTGCCTTTCCAGATCTGCGTCATCTGCCTCGGAAGTCGTGGAGTCATCGTTTCTACCAACCAGCCCCAGTAAATTGTCAGGAATAATTTTCACATCCTTAGATTCAGGTCGCGCGAGAAGATAGTACTGATCTTGCTCCTTCTGTAGTTTATTGCGTTTGTTTTTCTTGCTGCTACGCTGTTTCTGTTGCGGCAAGAGGCCAAGAAGTTTATCCAGATTGGTTTGCTTCACCGAGTTGTAGTAAGTATCCTCTTCATCTCTAGGATAGTACACAACCTGTACCTGGTCCCTTTCCTCGTTCCGCTGCTGTTTTTGCTCCTTATTTAATTGCTGTTGTAGCGATTGTAAGAAATTTTGAATGTTGATACTTTCTAAAGAATTGACCTTATCTATGAGTATACTAGCAGCTATCACTGCAAAAAAAAACGTTTTTGTACACTCCTAACTTAAACCATGCTTAAACTAAATATGATTAACAATGCACCGCATTTCTTTATAAAACGATTTAGAAAATAATTGCTTCAATAACTTCTCTGTCGTGGCAAAGGCGGAAGTGAAAATTTTATTATTCGGTGAAATAAAATAAGGTAAGTAAATTGAATTTTCTGCTTTTCTTACCGGTAAAAAATACCGTGAGTCTCGTCATGGTCCACCCTCCGCGTTCATGGAAAGTACAGGAAGGAAATCATTTCGTAACACTGCTGATGCCGTTAATATTGTTTACACCTCTATTCCACGGCAATTTGCCATTTTTAATTTTCCTTATCATCACCACGTTATTAATCTACATACGCGGTCAAAAACGTGATAAATGGGTGATTTACTTTATACCGATTATATCGGTGCAGTACAGGCAATGTTGTTTCTAAGCAAAGCGTTATAGAACTGGGCGGCAATTTTACATCTAATAGCTTCTGATTCAAATTCAAATGCACTTGGAGTAGCTCGGGCATTGATCGTATGTTCATATAGCTTGTAACAAAAAATATCTCGGATCAAAGATAGTTTGGTCAATCTGGATTTGAAAGTATTTGTAAAAAAATATATTCACCTAAAGATGATCACATCATTCAAACGGTTAGAAAAATCCGGTCAATCTTAAATTCTATGAGTCTACTAAAGCATTAATCACACTGCAAAATTATCGTACTTTATCAATATACATAATAACACAAATTGTTATCACGAATATGCAACCCACTGGACGCTAGACCAATCGGTGACAGCCAAGCTATTTGTTTTTCTTTTCTTATCAAAATAGAATGAAACAAGAGGAAAGCATTCCCCCACATCGAGCTAATTTTTCAAAGAAAAAGTTTGTTAGGTACACCCGAGTTCCGAGTCAGACTTTAAGAAAGCCACAATCTACTCAAATGTATTCTTTTCTCTCATTTGCGAGAACAGTCTGCATTGCAGACATTTCGTACTGAATGAGAAAAACTACCGACAATGGCCCCGATTCGGCAAAAAACACGATTTGACTAAAATAATTCATAACTACCGTTTTCTGTCATGTAAAAATCATGAATGAACAGAAAGTGACAGCAGTATAGAGTAGAAGAATTTATTTTGATCCTGTCAGCTGTTCAAGAATATATTAATAGATTAGTCGTTATGTGAACCGGTATCGACTAAGTGTCATCTAAATCCTTTGATAAAAACCATCTATGTTGCCGTCCCTTTCAAATGACATAAAATTCCAGGTGTGGACTTATTTTACTTAAGTCGTGTTAGCGTTCGAATCGATCCCATTGTACATAAGAGAACCGCACTAAAACTACCGGGGAAGTAGGCAGGCAGCTCTTTTTGCTCAAGGGAGTAGTGTAGTGTCAATAAGTAAACGTGCAAGTGTATTTTACTTGCCTGCTGGAGTGGGAGCAATAAAAATCATAGAATTTGCCAGTTAGTTATCCAGTGGGCTCGATTTTAGATTTGCCGGCTAAAACTTGCTGTCAAAAAGGACAGGCGATTTATATTCTACTAGCGACCCGCCCCTGCTTCGCACTGAAATAAACAGTGTTTCTCCACAATATAATGCAAGTATTATATATAAAGCTTCCTCTTGAAACACTCTATCCATTAAAAGAAACCGCACCAAAATCCGTTGCGTAAATTTAAAGATTTATGCATAAATAGGGATATAGGGACAGAGAAAGCGACTTAGTTTTATACGATGTAGTGATGGATTTATACTTTGCCCGCTAGATTTTAACGCGATTTAAAAGTGCTCGAAGTTTCCGGTGGATAAAGTACCTATCATTTAGGCTTACAACCTGTCACTACAGTAGAACGAAACCGTACTTAAAATCCGGCTAAAAAGCACTCAGATTTACACAAGGGAATTGTGTACCCACGATATAAAACTTTTCGTTTATACAAGTTTAGATCAACGATTTAGATAAACTGTATTTTACACTAATCGGTTGCCAGTTTTGTGGGGTGAATAATAAAGACGTGACCTATTAATATTTTAGGGAGTAGAATAATTTATGGAACATATTTTTATATATTTTTACACACGTTTTATATGACTCATCGTTATCGCAGCTACGAAATTAAAAATGTATACGGGGTGTAAGGGACAGCGTCCCGCAAACTGATAAGGGTTGCTTAATCAACGAAACTGAAGAAGTTTAATTTTTTTTTACGAAGAGAAAAAAAAATTAGAATCCATACAAATTGTCCGATCAAGGTGTTCATTTTGTATGGGACGATCAGTTTTCTTTTTCATCTCCTGAAAGAATTTTCCGGTGAAAGTTGTTCAGTTTCGTTGACTGAGCAACCCCTCCCTATCAGTTTGTGGGACGCAGACGAAGTCGCGGGTAAAAGCTAGTGATAAATAAAATTATTGACGTGCATAGATATTGTTACATCTGATTAGTGCAAACATCATAAGTCTCCATTCGTTTACAAATTTAGTTAAAAAAAATTGGTTTAAAATCTGTAATGTTTATTTAATAACGCCGTAAGTTAAGTTTAGTGTTATTTAAATAGTATTTTTTGTTAATAAGGTTGGAAATATGTTTATTTAATACATTTTAGTCAATAAACAAAAAACAGTAATGTAACTACCTATATTATGTACTAGCTGTGCCCGCGACTCCGAACGCGTGGTGGTTATGATTTTAAACAGCGATGTATTTTTTTTTTCCATGTTGGCCGGGGAGTGAGAGAAAAACATAGAATGTGCCAGCTGCACTTCCTCCTGAGCATTCTGTAAAAATTAGCTAAGGGATTCGAGGGTTTCAGTCAATTGTAATTTAGTCGATAGGCTGACAACCTGTCACTACAGCAATAAACCTACAAATCTATCTTAAATAACCCTCAAAACTCGACCTTTGTTTAGGTCGTTAATGCTCTGCCTATCCCTACCCTATTTAGGACAAAGGCCTCATTATATGTATGTATGTAGGTATTTATTTGTTTTAAATTTTACATAATGTCATCTAGTGGTCAGTGGCGGACCTATCAAATTTATAATTCAATTCAATTTATTTCGTTAACAATATAAATTGTGTTCGAAGTTACATAAAATAACAGTTCACGATTACAATAAAAATTAACAATCAAAAAGACTTATCAACAGTTCAATATTAGGAAAAATAATCATTTTATAATTAAATTCAAATAGATAAGAGTGTAAAGTCAAGGTAATACTTATATTAAAAACAAATATTTCAAAATAACTAAATTAAAATAATATTCCTAAAACAACATTCAAAATAACAATGTAAATAGTTACATTTGCTGTTAGTTATAACTAACATTTAAAAAATATGTAGATAAATTACATGTCACATTATAAAATTACATTATTTAAAACAACAGTGTGCTTTACGTTTACGTTTTAATCATTGTATAGCTAAAACTCGTCAATACTATAGCAGCACTTTTCCAAAAGGTATGCTTTTAATTTGTGTTTAAAAGAATTTACATTCTTTATAGTTTTTAGAGTTGAAGGTAATCGGTTAAACAAACTACCTGCCTGGTATCGCGCGCAGTGTTTAACTACATTTAAAGTAGGCTGAATAATATTATTTAGGTCCTTTCGCCTAGTGGATTTTCGTAGCTCCATTTCCGTTTCAGTCTCAAAAATGTGTCTTTGTTTGACGACATCAGTTAGTAAGACCAAAATATAAAGACTTGGAACAGTCAAAATGCCCAGACTTTTAAAATGGGGTTTACATGAATCCCACGGTGGGATGCGAACTATTGTTCGTTCTGCTCGTTTTTAACAACGATTCTCTCTAAGGCACGGTTTCGTATACCATAATACTCCAATTTTTGTATCAGTATATCGTGGTCCACTGTATCAAACGCAGATCTCAAGTCTAAAAATATTCCAGCAACTTTTTTCTTAATGTTTAATTGTTGTATTGTATCATCAATGAGAGTATCTATGGCTGTGGTAGTACCGATTCCTCTCTGGTAACCAAACTGTCTCATATGAAGAACAGAATTAGTAAGAATGTGATTTAATAATCTGGATTTCAAGATCTTCTCAAAGATTTTTGCTAAAGATGGAATAAGCGAGATTGGTCTATAATTCCTTGGATCCATTTTGCAATTCTTCTTATGTATTGGTACTACTCTACCTATTTTCAATTGATCAGGAAATGTGCTTTCTCTAATATATAAATTAAAGAAATGAGATAAGGGTTCACCCATTACGTCAATATTGTCTTTTATTACTGAAATTGGCACTTCATCGTAACCTGATGATTTTTTCGCTAACATACCTTGTACTATCTTTGTCACTTCAAACTTGTTTGTCGGACGTAGTTCCATTTCAGTTTCTACTCGTTTGGTACTTGTTTTTAGTAAATAATTTACTTTTAATAAATCATAGCATATTTTCTCTAAATATGCAGCTAAAAGTATTTATAAATATAAATACTTTCACGTAAGGGATAAAGGCGTGATTTTATGTATGTATGTATGTATTAACGTTTCGTAAACTGTAAGTGCTAAAGTTTTTGATTAGGTTTTCATGGTTTTTACTGTAAAAAACAATCAAAATTTAATTTCCTACCTACCCCCCAACTCAGGTAGCGTGATTATTTGTATCCTTTGTTTTTTCCTAGATAACAATCAGTCGAATAAAAAAAGTTTTATCGAAATCGGTTAAAAAACAGCCGAATTCGAATTTCCTGCCTACCCTCTAAGTGAGGTGGCGTGATTATTATTTGTACCCTATGTTTTTTCCTAGATAACAATCAGTCAAATAAAAAAGGTTTGATCGAAATCGGTTAATAAACAGCCAAATTCGAATTTCCTGCCTACCCTCTAAGTGAGGTGGCGTGATTATTTGTATCTTATGTTTTTTCCTAGATAATAATCAGTTGAATAAAAAATGTTTGATCGAAATCGGTTAAAAAAACAGTTGAATTCGAATTTCCTGCCTACCCTCTAAGTGAGTTCGCGTGATTTTAGGTATCCTAAGTTGCAACCCAGGTAACACTAAGTTGAATAAAAGAAGTCCGTTTGAAATCAGTCCAGTAGTTTTGGCGTACTGTGGTAACATACATACAGACAGACGGACAAAAATACTAAAAAAAAAAACGATTTGCTCTTTATATCGTAAATAATGCCTGCTGCAATCATTTTTTTCGAAAAATATTCAATGTACAGACACGACCCTTCTAGACATTTTTTATATGTATAGATTATGACCATGATCTATGATCATAGATGTCAGAGGCCTGCTAGTTGTGCTACTAGGCGGTTTGAAAACTCTTATACCAGGGTTCATCGGGTCGATAGACTCGATACCCACTCGACAGAAGAAGATCATAGATTGACATTATTCGTTAACGTCATATGTTTTATTTATTTATTACTTTGAGTTCCAGAAAATCCAGCAAAAGTTTTGACACAACTCATAGCGCCAGTCGAATCTGATAAACATAATCGTTTTTAATTGCGGCACCGTCATTCCAGCAACGTTATCGAGTATCGCACGAAAGTGAAACAGAAGGAGTACAGTGGGTTGCGTGTGTGTTTAATGGGGTTAGTAAATTTGCTCCCCGAGCCACTGAGGAGTTGGCTGTCATTTATTATGGACGTATGATAACCGGAGTGCGAGTTTTTCATACAAATTTTTCGTTGGTATCAAGCTCAGAGAACGTTTTAATTGGTGGCGTCGTCAATACTAATACAAAGAATAAAAAAAATATAGCTGACCATGTTTTAGGGTGTAATTATACCCATTAATCTGAACAACTTTCCCCAAGGAATATAGAACGAAATATGAATACAATGGCCATACAAATTGTCTCGATAAATAAGTAAAGTAACAAAGAATGTCATGTTAAGGGATCAGAAAATCAAGAAATTACTGCAAGGAATTTAAATTTAAAGCGTCCGTTTAAATTAATTTCCAAATAGACTCCTTAAGAACACTTTTAGAAAGTCAGAAGCGTATCTATTACAAAGAAAATTATATCTATGTCTCAAAATAAAATAAAATTATTTCACTATGAAGAAGAAGCATGAGAAACTTGCACTTTGCGGCCCTTCGTTTTGTCTTACTATTACATACATATAATCACGCCTTTATCCCTAATGGGGTAGGCAGAGCGTGAACGACCTAAACAAACGTCGTTCCGCCACGTCTGACAAAGTTTTGACGGTTATATAACATAGATTTGTTAACTTTGACTTGTTGACTTACTATTGTGTAGCGATTACCTACGGAGCACCTAGTGAAATCTTACGCCGTCGAAGCAAAGGTCTGCTTATAATAAGCGGACTTACTTATTCCCGCACAAAAGTGAAACAGAAGGAGTAGAGCGGCTTGCGTGTGTGTTTAATGGGCTTAGTAAATTTGCTCCCCGAGCCACTGAGGAGTTGGCTGCCATTTATTATAAACGTATGATAACCCGAGTTCATCGCACAAATTTATCGTTATATCAAGCACAGAGAACGTTTTAATTGGTGGCGTCATCAGTCCTAATATAACTCATTATCGATTTAGTATTAGAGTAATATAAATAATACCATAGGTACTTCAAAAAACTACTTGTTATGGGTACTTCAAATAAAAAAAAATGTGCAATATTAATTTAAAGCGTCCGTTTCAATAAAAGGGTCCTTGTCTGAATAAGCCGCAGCCAAATTGTAGCGATTACGGACGGAGCACCTAAGGAAATCCTACGCTGCCGTAGCAAAGGTCTGCTTATAATAAGTGGACTTACTTATTCCTGCACCGAAGTGAAACAGAAGGAGTAGAGAGTCTTGCGTGTGTGTTTAATGGGCCTAGTAAATTTGCTCCCCGAGCCACTGAGGAGTTGGCTGCCATTTATTATGGACGTCTTATTATAAGTTGGAGTTCTTCATACAATGTTGCTTATCAACCACAGATATCGTTTCAATAGCTGGCGTTATTAAAACATAATATAAAAAAAAAATAGTTCTACCACCGATTTTCGGTGATGGCGGCCAATCACCCAGAGATCGGCCAACTGCGCAGGACTAGTTTATAGTGCCCAAGTGTTTGCTCTACACACAGGTACACTCTCTATTCCTTTATATATCTTATTCTGATGGAACAGATTTACTGACACGACCAGAGAGAAATCGGGCGCAGGATCGACTATTTCTGACAGCATGGATCATCTTACTCACGTGATCAGCCTGCAATGTCCTAACCAAACTAGAAACAGCATCAAAAAGTCATTACCCCCGCCGGGAAACGAGCCCGGGACCTCCGGTTCGAGAGCCCATGGCTCAAACCGCTAGACCACGGAGGCAGTTTAAGAAAAATAATAACAGTGCGAGAAATCACGGAGTAACTATGAGGTTTACTATTAAGTATTTCGTGTAAAGGGCCCTCCTCTGCCTACGCCGTAGCAAAAGCGTAGCAATCACCTACGGATGACCTATGGAGTAGCGGTTTACAACGCTACACTGGCGTAGCAAAGGTCTGGTCTTAGTTTAGCCCGAACGAAAATGAGGAGTAGAGAGGCTTGCGTGTGTGTTTAATAGGTTTTGTAAATTTGCTCCCAGAGCCACTAAGGGCCTAGCCAACATTTATTATGGACGTCGCATTACTATCGTACATACATATAATCACGCCTTCATCATGGAGTAGGCAGAGTTTAAAAGGCCTAAACAAGACAAAGTTTTGAGGGTTATTTTAAATATGAAGAAAAATACTTAGTACTCGTAACATTAGTAACATTGAGCGCCTAGTGGTATGCCGCCGTAATAGCAAAGGTGTACATGTAATATTGTAGCGGATTTACTATAGGTAAATGTACGTAATTTCGACAGTAGTGTCCCAATAGCCGTCAGATAATTTTAAAACCTTTATATTAATATTTGTGTGAAACAGAACGGAGCCAAGTGTCTTGTGTATTATATTAACAACGGTGAAAACAGAAATAAAATTAAACAAAAAGTCACTGAGATATACCCATATAAATCTAATCTATCTATCTCTCTCTTCGAAAACGTCATTTTATAAGAAAGTAGTATGGCGATCCAGACGACAGAGGACGGTGACAGTTCAGAGCTCTCTTTTTAACCAAAAACTTTAAAGCATTAGAACTCGTAAACTAATGAGTATTTTGCGAAAATTCTTTTACAATTATTTATGTATGGTAACAACAATTCTTACTGTTAATGAAAAAAGGGCATGCATATACCTTATTGTGTCAGTAAAACTATGTTTACTCCCATTTGCTCGGAAAAAGCTTCATTATTTAAAAAATAAACAAAACCTACATTCACTCTTTTCGGTCCACATATTCGCAGTCGCCAACAATTTCTCCAAACGACAACAATGAAATTAACGACCGTTTCACGAAGTTTTTCAGTTTTCAAGACACACTAGTATGGTTTAGGTGTTTTTAGTTCACATTATTGATTTTTTTAAAGCTAAATATGTATTCAACTTTATAAATTTACAAAATGGAATGAATGAATGGAAAGGCACCATGAAAGGCTTAAAGGACTCGCTTCCAAGCCATATATATTTTAACTTTAATGCCAAATATTATGGAGGAATCGTTTGATGTTTGTTTTAAAGTGTATTATTGTTTCCTCGCAAAATGAAAGAAACTATACTTCTCTCAGCTGAAATAGCAATTTAAGGTCTTATTAGAAATTTACTCGACCTTAAATTGCTTGTTTTTTGAACCTCGGAGTAATGTATAGTACATTACTTCTCAGTTCAACTTGTTACTTTACTGCCCCATTACGCCTGTCTCAGTCCCTTGGGTGCTGTAACATGAAGTATAATTTTTTTGTTGCCAAGGCTACTACGGAAAATTATTTACATTCTTTAATGCCTAAAAAGAAAGATGCCTGTAAAGTTTCTGTAAATGAAAGAGCCTTTTGAATTTTGTAACTCTCTTTTCATTTCTTTCGAGCAAAAGTGGAAGGTACATAGAATGTTACTACGAACGTAGCCATACTTTTGATGCATTTATTTCGACAGGGTATTGTATATTTTGTATAGTGTTTTTTCATGTAGTTTTAGGACTCTGTCAACGTAGGTAGGTATACATTAATATACATTAATTACATATACATACATATAATCACTTCTTTATCCCTAATAGGGTAGGCAGAGCGTAAACGACCTAAACAAAGTTCGTTCCGCCACGTCTGACAATGTTTTAAGGGTTATTTAAATAGATCTGTAGGTATGTTGCTGAAGTGACAGGTTGTCGGCCCATCGCCTAAATTGCAAACCTTCGGATCCCTTAGCTGGTTTTTACAGCATCCCCGGGAGGAAATGCAGCTGGTACTTTCTATGTTTCTCTGTCGCTCCCAATCCAGCATGGAAGTATGGAAGTAGTAAAATTCTTTACGTGATACGAAATGGAAAATGAATGAAGTAATCACATAAAATTTTGTTTTCAAGTCAAGAAATCGACACCCTTATCTCTTGTCATCAATTTTCGGGCCGATACCTGTGAGATATCATGCTCCAGTAAGTATCTATTACAACGGACATAATAAACACATATTGTTTCTGATTGTGGAATGATTTTCACGTAGGTACCTATTCTGTATGGTGAGCCCGATGGTGTAGTGGATAGTGCCGCTGCCTCCTGAGCGGGAGGTCGTGGTTCGAATCCCACCACGTACCAATGTGTTTTTCGGTTTTCGGGTTTCATATGTACATTTATTCGGTGCTTTTTTCGTGCTTCGTAGATATTAGTCGTTAAGTCATTTCTGAGGCCAGTGCTAAGCATTGGCGGCTTGAAAACTCTGACCTAATCTAGTATTGGGCCTGGTTTCCCTTCTTGAGTTGAGCAGAACCTTGCGCGCAGTAAGTGACGCCTGTGTGTTGCTACCACTACATGGACATGGCCTTTTCCCGATCGCTAAGTAAAAATAATTTCATTTTCGCCACGCTTTGTAGACAGATTGCCCTTTTCCCGATCGCCAAGTAAAAAATATTATATGCTCGCACGCTTGGTAGACAGATTGGCCTTTTCCCGATCGCCAAGATAAAAAACTTACATGTTCGCCACGCTTGGTAGACAGATTGGGCTTTTCCCGATCGCCAAGGTTAAATAATTACATGCTCGCCACGCTTTGTAGACAGATTGGCCTTTTCCCAATCGCCAAGTAAAAATAATTACATGCTCGCCACGCTTGGTAGACAGATTGGCCTTTTACCAATCGCCAAGTAAAAATTATTACATGCTCGCCACGCTTGGTAGACAGATAGGCCTTTTCCCAATCGCCAAGTGAAAAATATTACATGCTCGCCACGCTTGGTAGACAGATTGGCGATAACTATACATTTGGAAAAAAGACGAAAGTTTATTTTTTATTTTAAAGTAACATTATTATTTCCATAAATATTATGCGTAGTGTTTTCATAACTGAGTAATACCATCATTTACATTAAAATCCACTATCAATATGATGTTTATTTGTTATGTACGAGTATTCTATTCGATAATTCCTTTTTAGCATTTCTATCGTTTAGAAAGTATTTGGGTATGGCAACCCCTTTCTAATTCCATTAGGTATAATCCATCAATCCTCTTCCATCATAGTCCCTTTTGCTCCTTCTTATAAATTATTTACCTGTTCGTTTCTCGGCCACCGTTACTACTTAATGTGATGTTCAACGTCTTCACCACTTTTCATCTCTATACTATATTTACATACATACATATAGTCACGCCTTTATCCTTAGCCCCACTAAGCAGAGCGTAAACGACCTAAACAAAGTTCGTTCCGCCACGTGTGACAAAGTTTTGAGACTTATTTAAGATTGTTTTGGAGGTATAGATCTGAAGTGACAGGTTGTCAGCCCATCGTTTAAATTGCAATATACTGAAACCTTCGAATCCCTTAGCTGATTTTTGCATCAAGCTCGGGAGGAAATGCAGCTGGCACATTCTATGTTTTTTTTCTGAAAACCAACATTTTGTCAAAATTTTCCAAGAATCTACAAATACAAAAACTTTCCAAGTTTTATTATAGTTTTTCATACCGCTGAAATCGTGTTACTCTTTTCAAAGCGAGGCATAATCAAGATGAGATTGCTTGCACTAAAGTATACTCAGACTAATCGAGCCAGCTTTATTAAACCTTTAGTTGAACTAAAGACGGGAATATTGTTTAGGAATATTATAGACGTTTTTATGTATGAAGTATACAGACATGCCCGGAGGAAATCCTGCAACAGACGTGGAGAGCTGTTAATGACGTGACTAATGACGATGCCGTTTACACACACAGTCAAGTTTCACACACACACCCACACACACACATGCACAAAAGCTCCACTCGTATTATAATTAATCCACAAGTTTATACAAAGGTAAAGCCGCGAGCATTTACATTAATTCAGTACAATATTCGCGAGAAATGTCTTGACGGTTATGAAAATTACCAATTCCGAAATGAGCTGTGTATTTACAGTATAAAGGTAGATTTATTCAAAGTGGTTTCTTTGATAAAAGTTTGTGGTAACTGCTTTCACCGCATAACTTTATTTTATAAAGTACTTAATAGGAAGTTTTTTCTTCATTTATACTTCTCTGAGCAATCTGTATAAATAAGTACCTATTATATCTAGGTCTGGATCCACCTACACCCACTGCAGAGTAGAAATATCATCTCTTTCGTAAATATCCCATCTTTATTTTGAAGTTGTTTAATCTAAGGTTTCCGACAATTTAGGATGTGGTCTACCCACAGCATCATCTATCTATTGCTGGCCACGATTCTGTTAGAACCCTACTCTTGACACTCACTGATCACTCTACGTCAAACTAAAAAAATAGGATTTATGCATATACGCTTACTGCCTTTCCCGTATACATACTACCAGGTGTAAGGGACAGAGACCACGAAACTGCTTTCACCAGGAAACACTTTCAAGAGATGTTTTTTTTTTACTTTCCCACACAAAGTGATCAGAAAATTAATATGGAAAATCAAATTATGTTTTTCATATCCTGAAATAATTTCTTAGTGATAGCTGTTCAGTTTCGTTGACTAAGCAACCCCTATCAGTTTGCGTCTTTTTGGAAAATTTGGAGTTTATTGCTGCACTGGATATTGTATAGGACGACAATTCAGTAGTGAAATAACTAACAAACCTACTCTAAGCACTGTTAATAATACAATGAAGTACTTATGCGGAGTGGCCCAATGTAAAATTAAGTATAATTAATCGAAGGTTTGCGTGCTGGTCTACAAACACGAAATTAAAAATAAGCACAAGACAAAGAAAATATAAAGTCTAGTCTAGGTACATACATACAGTACCTACGCTTGTAAATGTAGATAGAGATATTAAAATATAGTATACCTAAATAGATCCTATTTAATATGATAATATCGGAAAGGCCATAAAAGTTGTATGCAGAAAATTACATTATATATGAGGACAGCACATTCCTGCATACAACTTTTATGACCTCTCATCATCATATCATATTAAATAGGCTTTATTTATACTATTTTCTAATATCTACAACAATCATCTATTATAATAATTTCGTGTTCATTAATTTAAATTACGTGTGCACAATAAATAACGTTTCTAATCAATAATAAGTTACCTTTCAGTATTTTCATAGAGGAATAAATTGAATCTTCTATAATCTAATACAGATATAAAAATACAGATATCAGGACAATGGGTGCCAAATTGCTGGAATCGAAGTCCAGAGTGAACCTGACCCGACTGCGAGATCGACTGGAGCTATGTGCTATTTATAGGACAACGGACGCCTACGACCAACAACCACGCATGCCTACAGTACAAAGGCTAAAAATAGTACACTCGTATTGCAATCCAATTAATTCCAAGCTGGCCTGGGAGCGAGAGAAAAACATAAAATATGCCAGCTGCATGCTGCAGCGGGCATGCTGTAAAAACCAGCTAAGGGATCCGAGGGTTTGAGTGTATTCTAATTTAGGGTATGGGCCGACAACCTGTCACTACAGCAGTATACCTGCAAATCTACTTTAAATAACCCTCAAATCATTGTCAGACGTGGCGGAACGACTTTTATTTAGGTCGCTTACGCTCTGCCTACCCCATTAGGGATAGAGGCGTAATTATATGTATGTATGTATTGCAATCAGTTGACTCTACTGACATTACATCAAATTCACTGTCATGATAGTTAAACAACAGTGTAGGTAAATAATAATTAGCTCGCTCGCTAGGACTGTTTAGCTTGTCTCTCTTTAAAGGTTATCTTGCCCGCGTGATGCTGAGCTAAAATACCTAAATACCACCTAATTTGTTTCTATTATAAAGCAAACCGAACTGAGAGATCGACTGGAGCTATGTGCTATTTATAGGACAACGGACGCGTACGACCAACTACCACGTATGCCTACAGTAGGGAGGCTAAAAATAGTACACTCGTATTGCAATCCAATTAATTCCAAGCTGACCTGGGAGCGTGAGAAAAACATAGAGTGTGCCAGCTGCATTTCCTTCCGGGCATGCTGTAAAAACCAGCTAAGGTATCCGAGGGATTTGGTGTTTTGTAATTTAGGGGATGGGCTGACAATCTGTCACTACAGCAGTATATCTGCAAATCTACGTCAAATAACCCTCAAAACTTTGTCAGACGTGGCGGAACGACCTTTATTTAGGTCGCTTACGCTCTGCCTACCCCAATAGAAATAAGGGGGTGATTATATGTATGTATGTATATATTGCAACCAGTTGACTCTACTGACATATCATCCAATTCACTGTCTCGATAGTAAAACAATAGAGTAAATACTGATTAGCTCACTCGCTAGGACTATTAGCTTGGCTCTCTTTAAAGATTATCTTGCCCGCGTGATGCTGAGTTAGAATATCACCTAAGTTGTTTTCTATTATAAAGCAAACCGAACTGAGAGATCGACTGGAGCTATGTGCTATTTATAGGACAACGGACGCCTACGACCAACTACCACGCATGCCTACAGTAGGGAGGCTAAAAATAGTACACTCGTATTGCAATCCAATTAATTCGAAGCTGGCCTGGGAGTGATAGTAAAACATTGAATGTGCCAGCTACATCTCCTCCCGGGCATGCTGTAAAAATCAGCTATGGGATTCGAGGGTTTCAGTATTGTAATTTAGGCGATGGGCTGACAACCTGTCACTTTAGCAAATACAGAACTATCTGGAATAACAAAACTTGTCTTACGTGGTGGAACGACCTTTGTTTTTTCTCTGCCTACCCCATTAGGGATAAAGGTGTGATTGTATGTAATGTATTGATAGTAAAACAACAGAGTAGGTAAATACTGATAAGCTCGCTCGCTAGGACTGTTTAGCTTGTGTCTCTTTAAAGGTTATCTTGCCCGCGTGATGCTGAGCTAGAATAGCACCAAAGTTGTTGGCTAGTATAAAGCAAAAAGAGATCGACTGGTGCTATGTGCTATTTATAGGACAACGGACGCCTACGACAAACAACCACGCATGCCTACTCTAGGGAGACTAAAAATAGTACACTCGTAATGCAATCAGTGGACAATGCATGTTAGTGGAAAAACTCATTAATAAAGGTACAGATAGTAAGAGCAGTAGTAGTAGTAGTATTGTATATTACTAGCGACCCGCCCTGGCTTTGCACGGAAATTATCAGTGTTTCTCTACTTATCTCTAATTATTTGTATCGTTACTTTGAGTTTAAGTAATGCTTAGTCAAACAAAAAAAGTTCCATCAAAATCAGTTAAAAACGATAGGAATTCAATTTTCTACCTACCTTCTAATTCATGAGGCGTGATTATTTGTGTCTTTACTTTGATTTTAAATAATGCTTAGTCGAATAAAAAAAGTTTTATAAAAATCGGTTAAGAAACAGTAAAATTTTAATTTCCTGCCGACCCCCTAAGTCAGGTAGTGTGATTTTACGTATCCTAAGTTGCAACCCGGGTAATACACAGTTGAATAAAAAAAGTCCCATCGAAATCGGTTCAGTAGTTTTGGCGTGATGTGGTAACATACAGACAGACAGACAGACAGACAATTTTAAAAAAAAAAATCGTTTTGGCCTTTATTTATTTATTTATTGAAAAGTATACATTGTAACATAACAGACGTAAATCCAAAGCGTTACAAAGTTACACAAAAAAAAATCACATAGAATAGAACAATTCATCAACAAACATTACAAACAAATATTATATACGTATATTATTGCTTAAATAGGAATAGTGCTTACAGGCATCATTCTTTCAAAATTCTTCTTACATTCATTCTTGAGGCATGCTAACGAGCTCGTAAATAAATCACAATGTGGTGCTGTTTGAAGAACGGAGTTGAGGAGCGCGATAGCTCGCAGCACGGGCGTCTGCGAGTGCGCAAGAGTGCGCGAGGGTGGTTCCGCCAGAAATACTCTCGGGCGCGGGCGTAACGTGACGCCGCCGCGATTAATGTCGGGCACCGACAAACGCAATAAGCGCTGTAGTAGGTACGAGCTGTCCACTCTACCGTTAACTACACCTAAAACAAACTTCGCAAGAGCTAAATATCTTCGAAGTTGGAGTGAGTCAAAGCCGAGTTGCCCCTGAAGAAACAGTGTTGGGTACAAGAATGGATAGTATCCGTAGCGCCTTTTATATAAGTGCCGTAGGAACTGTTTTTGAACTCGCTCGACGATTAGAGCGTATTTACTCTCATGTGGTTGCCAAACCACCGAATTATTTTCTAGAATACTACGGACCAGTGATACGTAGAGTACACGAACCGCTTGGTCTGACATATGAGAAGCATTACGCAAGACAAATCCAAGCCGGCGATAAGCTGTCACTGCAACTAACTCTGCGTGGGCTCGGAACGTCAGCTTCCCATCAAATAAGATACCAAGGTCGCGGACTTGCTCCACTCGTATCACTGGAGCTCCGCCTAATTGATACGTAAATAACAGAGGGGTGAGAGAGCGCGTAAACGTAATCATCTCACATTTAGCAGGGTTAAAGTAAAGCTTGTTATCCAAGCTCCACTGGTACACCCGTTGCAAATCATTTTGCAGAGCTACCGAGTCCCCAGATATTTTTACTGCTTTGACCAGCTTGACATCATCTGCGAAGAGCAAAACTAACGAATCCTGTACGACTTCCGCGAGATCGTTAATTAACAGAACAAATAGCAACGGCCCGAGATTCGATCCTTGGCTGATTCCAGAACGCGTTCGATAAGGACTTGAGACAAATGAGCCGTATTTGACATATTGTTCTCTTTCTGACAAGTAACTAGCGAATAGTTTTAGTAACTTTGATGAGAAACCCATTAATCCCAACTTAAATAATAAGACGTCATTATCCACCCTATCGAACGCTTTCTGGAAGTCCAGGTAAATAACATCGACTTGGTTATTCTCTTCTTTTATATTGTTAATAATGCCTGCTGCAATTATTTTTTTGTAAAAATATTCAATGTACAGACACGACCCTTCTAGAGATTTATTATATGTATAGATAGGGATATAGGGACAGAGAGAGCGACTTTGTTTTATACTATGTAGTGATGTGGTAATAGTAGACTGATAGATATTTGGTATTACAGTGGCAAAATATAAAGTATAATTAATAAGTACATTGATGCCGGCTTACAACATCATCTGGGTTAGCTAGTATAACTGCTTTATTTATTGTCATAATGCGGACAAATAAGACTTTAACAATAGAATACTAGTACTTACATATTTTTGACGGCATTTAATAAACAAAGTAGTAAAAAATAAAATAAACTCTGACCTTATTTCTTTACCCTAACAAAATGAAATTAATTTTGTCGGCGTTGTTAATAAAGGTTATATTAGAAAGATCTTTATTAAGTTTTCCTATCTTTATTTTTAAATGACTAAATATTGTTGGTAGGTGTAATCCAATATTAAAATAAAACGTGTATTTTAGGCCCGTATTAATAAACAGAACTTCACTTTATAAATACGACCCTTATTACCTAGCAAGGCAATGTCCTTCGACGTAATTAAGATATATTAACAAGATAAACCAAATTTAGGTTTTATAAAAAATATTTATTAAATTTAATAAAATATTGATAACATAATGAATTATTATAATATAAATATCATCGTTCTGGAGCTAATAGTTCGTCTTGAAAATGGACATCCGATTCGCTGCACTCCTTTTTCCCGCAGACCATCTTAAAATTCTGTAAAAGAAACATAATAACATTTTAATAGAAATGCTAATGGTAATCAAGGAAGAAACATTTCCTAAATATCTATACTCTCTTATTGGTAATTGATAGGTAACAATAATATTACATGTGTTCATATAACTAAAGCCAGACACGGTCGATCGAAATGATTTGTTATTAGCAGTCTAATTTGTACGTTAGTATATTGTATTACTGCATGGTCTAAATAAATATGTTACAAAATCTTATGTGAAATGTTTTAAATTATTCCATGCTGGACTAGGCGCGAGAGAAAAACATAGAATTTTCCATACAAAATGGTCACCACAATTTGTATGGAAAAGCCTGTAATTTTTCACTTCCTGAAATAAATCCTGCTGGCAGTTGTTCAGCGTCGTTGACTGAGCAACCCCTATCAGTTCGCGGGACGTTATCCCTTACACCTGGTATACTTACAAGATTGTACTGCAGCCTCAGCAAGTCCATAGCCATCTCATAATTGCCGTCGCACTTGGGTCCATGTTTCTCCATGAGCTCCACAGCCCTGGTAGCCAGATCCTCAAGTTGGTCAAGGGTTGTGGGTTCAGCACGCAACCTGGGGTCATTTCTGCGGCTCCCGAACCTCGAACCCCAGTTGTGGTGACTGCGAGACAGACGTTCAATTCCTCGAGCCTGATCGTCCTGAATTGGTAGATTTACCATCTTCTTAGGAAATTGAGGTTGTAACACTAGATTTTTTATTATTATTAGCAATGGGTTTGCTCTTGACTCCAGTCTAGGTCAGGGACGACAGAGACTGTATCGATGATGAAGCGAGTTCACCCAAGAAATGCCTGTTCAGTACACTCTAACTTTGACGAGTTGATGTTTGTATCAGTCAGGTATGATAGGTAATGTTACTTGAGAAGTTCAGACCCTTTATGCTATCATTTCTATATAGTGCAACGTCTTATACTAACGAAATTATCTAATGAGCAGTGAAAGGTACACCAATCACTAATTGGTTCGGGGAAAGCTCTTTACAAAAGCTCACCCTTTTGACGCAAATAAATCAATTTATTAGTTAATGAGCCTTCAAATACTCCAATTAACACCATTGGTAAACTGTAGTTAGAAAATCTAATTGATCATTATGTTAGTTCTGTGTATTAGTGACTAATTAAAAAATCCATTATCCATTGTCATACCAGAAAAAATACCATACCAGCGTAATAAGTGTAATTAAAGGTCAAAAAACAGTGCTTAATTTTTTAAACAGCTAGAGAGGGATGGGTAGCTATTTTTCTAAAAAACTTTATTTAATGGAATCCGTGACCGTTTGTGTACTTACCTGCCGTCATAGTTCCCTTAATTATTGAATCCTTTGAAAAAATAATCATAATTTCAAAGAACTATAGCGAACTTGAATCATACGTTAATTAAATATTTTAAGTATAAAATATATTCAATATTTAATTTTGGTAGACCTTTAAGTACCTGTACTTATAGGTACCCCATTATTTTTTAAGAAATAATTCTTGTCCTACAAAATCGACGTTTTAGTATGACGTGAATTATCTCTTAAAAACGAATGAGGTTTAATTAAAACCACATTACATACGCAAATAATTTAATGAAAAGCCTGCATGAGTAAGAAATGTCTTAATAGTGAAAACCATTAACTATTTTGGTCCAGTAACGTTTTAATTAGTCAAGACCTTGAAAAAAATTACACTCTGTCTACTAAAGCTGCGACACAGTTTTTTTTTTATATATTTGCCCACAATATTTAAAGTCCCCTTGCTGTAACCCAGTTCAAAGCAGGTTGTGCCTTCTTAGTATTTTCTAAATTTTGTATCAAACTAGAGACCCGCCCCGGCTTCGCACGGAAATCATTAGTGTTTCTCTACTATATTAAGCATGTATTATACATATAAACCTTCCTCTTGAATTACTGTATCCATTAAAAGAAACCGCATCAAAATCCGTTAAGCAGTTTTAAAGATCTAAGCATACATAGGGACAGAGAAAGCGACTTTGTGTTATACTATGTATGATAGTGATATATCTGGCTAGTAAGGTTTCAACTATCAAATTCGTAGGACCGCAACATCATCATTAATTTACCAATTACCTATTGATTAAACGTAGAATTTGAAATTCGCTACCTTTCCATGGTTCCCACCTTTATCATCCTCCGGTCAACAGCCATCCTTGAAGGAAAATCTTGGCAGTACATTGCGACTTGAATATTTTATTTAAGCTCTTCGCATTTTCACTATAATCCGTTACCCTTGCTCAAATTTTTTCCTGCAATCAGTCTATTTCTCGTGTATATTTGTAAAAAGGGCAGCATAACTGATACCCAAGTCAAATATAACATTCACCATATTCTTTTTATATCCCTTTTCCTTTTTTAGTGTAAATGTTTTCATGTAATGTCCGTTCGTCATATTTCTTGTTAAAAGGATTTATGAAAGTTAAGTTAAATTCATTGCGGCGGAACAACTGCATTTACTTTTAATTTAACTCACTTGGTAGATCAATACACATATACATATAATAAATCTCTAAAAGCGTTGTGTCTGTACATTGAATATTTTAACGAAAAAATAATTGCAGCAGGCATTATTAGCGATGCCAGGACCAAATCATTTTTATAAGAATTTGTCTGTCTGTCTTTATGTTACAACATCATGCCAAACCTACTGGACCGGTTTTTATGGGACTTTTTTATTTGATTGGGTGATACTTGGGTTGTTTCGGATAGACATAATAATGCTTTTTAGAGGGTAGGCCGGAAACTGAATTTTGATTGTTACCTAGACTCATTGAATAGGTTCTAACATTGAGTAAGTACCACAGTTTGTATGGAAAACACGCCGAACATACTAAAAACGCTTCTCCGCTCGTAGGAGCGGGATCTGCTAGCCCGCGCGGGGAACCGTGTTTTGCATACAAAGACAAAAATCAGACAATGAGAAACACTATACCGCGCGCGGGCTAGCACATTCCGCTTCTACGCGCGAGAAGGTTTTTCAGTATGTTCGACCGTGCCTGTTTTTCATACACACGGGGCGTACGAAGTCGCGGGCACAACTAGAAATGAAAATAAATTACTGTTCAATACGCAACTTTTTCATTAAGTAGTACAGCTCTCTGCAAATATTTCATTATAGAGGAAAAATTACGTCAAAAATGCTTATTTCCAGTGAACTAAATAAATCGTTTTCAGGAAATATTCGATGAACACGTGTTCAGCTTATATTAATATTTATTACAAGAACTATTAGAGGTTTACATATAAATAAGGGATCCGAGGGATTCAGTATATTGCAATTTAGGCGATGGGCTGACAACCTGTCACTACAGCAATATATCTACAAATATATCTTAAATAACCCTCAAAAACTTTGTCAGAGGTGGCGGAACAACCTTTATTTTGGTCGTTTACGCTCTGCCTACCCCATTAGGGATAAAGGCGTGATTATATGTATGTATGCTTACATATAAATGGGCAGCTAAACTTTAGAAAATTGTCTCGGCACCAATCCGCGCCAGACATTTAAACATTTAAAACTACTAAAAATAAAATGGATAGACAACAAGATCAACAATACAAAACATGGATATGGCTTCATAGGTGCAAATGATTTTATGTTTTCTTCGGTCTAGGTAATTCATCTTTTTTATTTTGTTAAGATTGTACTTGTTTTAGTTAAAGTACTATTGCAAAATTACTGACGTCACACATTCAAATTATCATCTAATCTATAGACATGGAAAATCTCGAGTAAACCCGCAGCAAAAGAGCTTGTTGTGGTAATATTTAAGATCTATATTCTTCTTCAGGCTCGTCAGGCTTTAGGTAGCGGCTGTTTATTCTATTTGGACTGATGATACACCGTGGTAGTCCTCAAGGAACAAGCCTTCTACATGAGAGGCCGGCAACCCATTTGTGACCCTCCGAGTGTTGCAGGTGTCTATATGCAGCGAAGTTTACTTGCCATCAGGTGACCGGTCTGCTCGTCTACCGCCTTCTCTGATAAATAATATATATTTATTCTATTTATACCGTAGATATTAGTCGTCAAGCCATATCATAGGCCAGTGCTAAGCATGTTAGCTTGTTAAAACTCTGACCTAATCTAGGATTGGGTCTGGTTTCTCGTCAGATGGCAGTCGCTCTTTGTAAAAAACCAGAACTCTCGTTCAATTCCCTAGATAAGGTAGCCATTCCCGTGAGATACGGGGTAAGGCTAGGGATATAACGATGATATTCTATTTATAGGTATAAAAACTATTAAATCTGGAACAAACCCGCAGCACAAAGAGCGTATTATGGTAATATTGAAGATCCATGGCTTTAGGTAGTAGCTGACAAAGACTTTAGCCGCAAAGAGGCGGCGGTTTTACGGCGTCCGGCGGTAATCCGCAGTGATCCGGAGGGAGGCGCAATTACAAATACTTATCCTGCAATATTTCATCCCGGCGAGGCTGCATGACGTCATAAAACGTCCCGCTAGCAACCAACTAATAAAAAACTGGACAAGGCTCTCGTATAGAGGTTTAGTACAGTCGATTCTGTATAGGCATTTCGCAAGCAATTTTAGGTATTCTTTGTTAGTTATCCTTGAATTGGGTTATATTTAAGGATGCCTTGCCTAGAAGGATTTCTTAGAAATATAACAAAATCTAAAATGTTAAAATGTTGTTATTTATCCCCCGGCGACGGCCATCAAATTATCTCCTAACCGTTCTTAACAAAAAAACTACTTAGCATTATTATTTATTTATTTTTATAAAAACATGGTTCTCTTCGGGTATCTTTAATATTTTATAGACTTAATTCTACTACTCATATACTTAAGTTACGAAGTACCATAAGACTTGAAAATTGGTTTTAACAGTAAATTATAATACGAGGAACCAGTGTATTTATGATTAGATTTGATTTGATTTCTTTATTTCACATTTAAATTTCATAATTTACATTGCAATAATAATAAAAATGCCAAAACAAAATTTTCAATTTTAGAAATGAAGTCACCAGAAGTCGAAATAGTTATTAATATACAATTTAATAATAATTATCTTCCATGCTGGACTAGGAGTGATAGAAAAACATAGAAAGTACCAGTTGACCTTCCTCCCGGGCATGCTGTAGAAGCCAGCTAAACGGACTCGAGGGTTACAGTGTATTGTAATTTAGGCAATGAGCTGACAACCTGTCACTATAGCAATAGACATTACAATCTAAAATTGCCCTCAATTTTTGTCAGACGTGGGGAAAGCGCCTTTTACGAGGCGTTTAACTCTCTGCCCCCCGAAAGGGATAAAAGCGTGATTTTATGTATGTATGTATAATAATAAGATTATAATTTTTATTTTGTTTGACATTCTATTATAAATTTAAGTATAATTTGTCCACCATGTGGGAGGCCTGCCTACGCTGCGTCTACCGTGCCAAGGCAGCCACTCCAGGACTTTTCTACCCCAGCGGGAGTCGGTCCTGCGAGCAATGTGCCCCGCCCACTGCCACTTAAGTTGAGCAACTCTTCGAGCTATGTCGGTGACCTTGGTTCTCCTCCGGATCTCCTCGTTTCGGATTCGATCGCGGAGGGAAACTCGGAGCATAGCCCTTTCCATTGCCCTTTGAGTGTCCTTGAGCCTTCTTATGAGGCCCATTGTGAGTGGCCACGTTTCGGTTCCGTAGGTCATCACTGGCAACACTCACTGGTCCCAGACTTTTGTCTTGAGACATTGCGGTAGTTGTTTGGATGAGAAGATGTTACGTAGCTTCCCGAACGCTGCCCAGCCGAGTTGGATTCGACGATCGACCTCCTTCTGAAAGTTGGACCTACCCATCTGGACTTTTTGTCCCAGGTAGACATACTCGTCGACGACTTCCAGAGTAGAGCCTCCAACCGTCAGGGAAGTAGGTGCAACAAGGGAGTTTGACATGATCTTCGTCTTCTCCATGTTCATTTTAAGACCCACCTGTTGAGAGGCTCTATTGAGGTCATCGAGCATTGTACCGAGGTCCTCCAGGGTTTCAGCCACAATAACAATATCATCGGCAAAACGAAGGTGAGTCATATTCTCGCCATTGATATTAATGCCAAGATCCTTCCAGTCCAGAAGCTTGAAGACGTCTTCCAGTGCTGCGGTGAACAGTTTTGGAGATATCTCCCTGTCTCACTCCTCGCTGCAACTGGATAGGCTTCGAGTTCTGGTCCTGAAGACGGACTGACATGGTGGCGTTTTCGTACAAAGACTTCAGCACTTCGATGTACCGGTAGTCGATTTGGCACCGCTGGAGTGACTGCAGTACGGCCCATGTTTCGATCGAATCGAAGGCTTTTTCGTAGTCCACAAACGCGAGGCAGAGTGGTTGGTTATACTCTTCGGTCTTCTGTATAACTTGCCTCAGTGTATGGATGTGGTCTACGGTGCTAAAACCTTTTCGGAAACCGGCTTGTTCGGGAGGCTGGGAATCGTCGAGCTTGCGTGCGAGACGGTTCGTAATGACTCTTGAGAACAGCTTGTAGATATGGCTCAGAAGCGTGATGGGTCTGTAGTTTCTCAGCAAGGACTTATCGCCCTTTTTGAAAAACAGCACCACCACGCCTCTGTGCCATGCCCGTGGCGTTTTGCCTTCGAGTATGACAGAGTTGAAGAACTTCTGCAGTGCTTTTAACATCGGTTTACCACCGGCTTTTAGAAGCTCTGCCGTTACTCCATCATCACCCGGCGCCTTGTTGTTTTTAAGCTGTTTCAGAGCTATACTAATCTCGCACAAGCTGACGTCCGAAATATCTTCCGTGTAGTGTCGGTATGTACATATATTCGGCGCTTTTTCCGTGCTTCGAAAGGCACGTTAAGCCGTTGGTCCCGGTTAATATAGTTAAATACCGTAGATATTAGTCGTTAAGCCATATCAGAGGCCAGTGCTAAGCATTGGCGGCTTGAAAACTCTGACCTAATCTAGGATTGGGTCTGGTTTCCCTTCTGGGTTGCGGAGGTCAGATGGCAGTCGCTGTGTGTAAAAACCAGTACCCTCGTTCAATCCCCTAGATTAGGTAGCCGACCCCGTGAGATACGGGATAAGGCTAGGGAGATGATGATGGAGGAGACACAAAAGTTTTTCATGAACAGTAGGTAACACAGGAGACCCTGAATACAGCAAATAAATGATAAGTTCCTGTAATGTATAGTACCTGTGCTGTGGTTGTGGTTACCGCACATGGGTATTGGTGTTTGTACTACGTGAATTCTGTGAATTTCTATTTATAGATTGGGCTACGCTTGTTCTACGAAATACATCATTATTCAATTCAGAGATACCTATAAAGATGTTTTATTTCCTACTAGCCTTTTGCGTCGCAGTTTCACCCGTGCGTGGCTGTTTTTTTTTCTTTGGGAATCAGATATTTTCCCGCAGTAAAAAGTAGTTGATGTTACTCAAGGTGAACGTAGCTTTCTAAACGTGAAAGAATTTTTGAAGTCGGTAGGTAGTGTTTCAGTTTATTCGTTACAAACATACACACAAAAATACAAATCTTTCCTCTAAATAATATTAGTAAGTAAAAAGATTAGTACCTATATTAGTATAGAGTATACTTTGTCTAGCTTTAGCGAGCTAAATGTCACTCGACGTGTTAATTTTCGATCTGTGCAAAACTTTTAACTATAGAAAAATAGTACAGAATTTTCCTTCATAGCTTTTTCTGGCACGCAGAAGCTCCATTAATTATACTTACCTACTTATTTTTTATGCGATGCGGTTTGACCAAGTTGATTGCTAAATATTTACCGTGATAATATCATAAATAGCTGAACAATTCAGCTTTATATTAGGTTCCACAAGAGCCAGACTGGGTTTGGGATCACAAGAATGCAATGGAATAGAATAGAAATTGGTATATACTTTATTGCACAAAAACACAGAAATTACAAATTCAATACAAGCAGATACAGCTAGCTATGATCAAATACAAAATACAAATACAAATCAGTTTATTTCCACAAAACACATTACAAAAAATAAAAACACACAATCAAGAATAACATAAAAACAGGACAGGTAGGCATATAGATATTTAACAGAAGTGGAAAAAGGACAGAGGTCTTATGGTTTTTGAGCGAACTTACTCTATCGTCGACATTCAGGCTCGTATTTATAAAGCGATCTCAAACTAGCTGTCAATCTTAAGTACTGTTTATAATTACGGGCCTTAAGGTCTCTAACTTACTCCCAACTCTGGCTTAGACTAGAATCAACAGCAAACTTATCGCAAATAATAAAAAAATAAAGTAATCCAATTTATAAGTTTACCATCGTGAAAGGAATTTCGCTAATGTACGTTATATTGTTATGGAGATAATGTGTTATGTAGCTAATGTATTATGTCTTTCATGCTGGACTGAGAGTGAGAGAAAAACATGGAATGTGCCACCTGCATTTCCTCCCGGGCATGCTGTAAAAACCAGCTAAGGGATCCGTGGGTGTCAGTATAATGCAATTTAGGCGATGGGCTGACAACCTGTCACTATTACAATATACCTACAAATCTATCTTAAATAACCCTCAAAACTTTGTCAGAAATGGTGGAACGACATTTGTTTAAGTCGTTTATTATTTCGGGATAAAGGCGTGATTATATGTATGTATGTATTATGTTATATGTAGACATAATTAAATTTATTTATTTAATAACATATGACATTCTTACATGACGTACTCATTACATTATATAAGGATATGGAAGTGAAGAACCATGTTGAAAACTGAACACAATGCGCAATATTCATATAATGTAAATTGACAGTAACAACCCAAAAAGACCGGGATCTGTGCTAGGGCTAGTAAATCTATAAAGATAATCTTTAAAGATTTTGTCAATGTCAGTATAGATTGTTCCGCCGCGATTTCTTTTTATAGCCATCCCAGTCTTTACATGCTGCTGACTGCCACTAACCTATCTCCAACACGTATAAAGGATAAAGGTTGACACGCCATGTCACAGGGTCAGTAATTTCCTCGCTAGTAAAATGAGGTCTCCTAGAAACCAATAATAGTCAATAGGGATATAAATAAGATCGTCACTTTTCACAAGAATGCAGGTCAAAAATGAGGACCTTGTAGTTCAAAAATATTTTTGTTTGAAAGATAGGAAACTGGAGTAACGTCTTTGCCTACCTGCTGCAAACCTGGGATATTTTTCTTTTCTTAAAGACGTAAACATAGTACGTACGTATGTACGTGGGACACTCAGAAAGTTTTGCGACACTAAAAAAAATTGTTCTACAGGTACATATATTTTTATTAAATCTTTTCAAAGTACTCTCCACCAGCCTCTATACAAAGATTCATGCGTCTGAACCAGTTTTCAAAACACTTTTTCCAGTCTGCCGTAGACACCTCGTTTACAGCCTGCTCGAACGCAGCCAGCGCATCTTCCGGCGACGAAAATTGTATCCCCTTGAGCTGATTTTTTATTTTTGGAAATAAAAAGAAGTCACACGGTGCTAGATCAGGGCTGTAAGGAGGGTGACCCAGGAGTTTGACTGGTGTGCTGTCCAGGAAGTCCCTCGTTTTGAGCGCGGTGTGTGCAGGCGCATTGTCGTGGTGGAGCAGTAGTCCGCGGAGCCCTGTGTTTGGTCGCTTGTTGCTCACAACAGAAAAAACTTCTGGTAAACATTTGGTAGTATACCATTCGGCGTTAATGCTTCTTTGATCTCGTAAGGGAATTGAGGCCAAGTGGCCAGTCAAATTAAAAAAGCTGGCGATCAAAATCTTCCCCCCGCTTCGAGATCGCTTCACTTTTGTAGGCGTTGGTTCATTTTGAAACACCCAAACTGTCGACTGGCGCTTGGTTTCTAGATCGTATTGATAAATCCAGGACTCATCACCTGTTACGATGTCGTAAACACGCCGAGACGAGCCTGCTTCAAATTTGTTCAGCATATCACGGCACCATTCCACCCGGGCCTGCTTCTGAGCGTCGGTGAGGTAGTGCAGCACCCAGCGCGATACTATCCTCCTCACGCGAAGATGCCCTTGTAGAATCTCGTGAACGCTTCCCGATCCAATCTTTAATATGTGCTGAATCTCCTGATATGTAATTCGCCTATTATCTTGGATTAAATTTTTCACTGCTAGCACGTTTTCTTCCGTAATAGCCGTCAAAGGGCGACCGCTTCTTTCTTCATCCCCCAAGGTTGGTCGACCGCGCCTAAATTCGTTATACCAACGATACACGGTTGCCTTGGAGGGGTTTTCATCCATAAATGCCATTTGAAGTCTATCGAACGATTCATCCGGTTTCAGGCGACACTTGAAATCGTAAAAAATCATAGCTCTAAAATGTTCCCGGCGCAGATCCATTTTTCAGTAAGACACGATACTTTGAATTGGCTCGCAAAAAATGTGGAGGGAAATTTTGAAAACGGAACACACATATTTTTACTTACAAGTAATCATATTTTCAAAAAAGATTCTAACCGGCCAGTCTGCCATATATAAAAACTATTTATCGCAATACTTTCTGAGTGGCCTGGTATTTATAATAGAGTCGCGTCTTTAGCTTTGTGTAAAACGAGTGGAAGGTGTTTACTCCGTGTAAAGATGGCACTGGCATCATTAGTAACGTCATTAACAGGTTTCCACGTCTGCGACAGGATTTCCCTTCTAAACAGTACCTGATACTGATAATGATAAATCTGCCCCCTAATTTATTTTTATAATCTAAACGACTCTCTGTGATCTTTTATAACTTCAAGCGGAAAAAATAAGGATAAGAAATGTTACAAGATTAACTATACTTCGTTTTTTTTAGCATTAGAAATTATGTAAACATATAAGCAGGGCTGGTGAACATAAATATCAGCTGACCCAATTTTATCTAGTTTTCATCCATAGGCACAGAATTCAAAGGGTACGTTTATCCATATACATTTTTTGGTGGAAAACTGCACAGGACAGGAACAGTTGCTGTGTGAGACCTTTGCCCGTAAGGGGTGCACAGCCGGGGATTGATAGAAACATCATTAATTTAATGAAAAAAACATGTATTTATTAATTATTATTTATTGAAAATGCAATTGTGGTTGTCAAATGTAATATTATGTAATATTTTATGTGGAAATAAAGAGATAATTATTATCATTATTATTTAATCGTCCTCTAAAGAATCAGATGACTCTCCTGCGTTCAATATAAAACTTTTAACATTATTATCGATTAATGTATCTAAATGGAGCATTTTTATTTCTTTTTTCATCACATGTTGTATGCAGGAAATGATGTAATTTTTTAAAATGCTTCTGAGACTAATTATTTTATTGTCACCATTTTGAAATCTTTATTGTGTTCAGCAATGTACCATTTCCTTTGCGCCCATATCATTTCAATCGGGCTAAGTCCACAATGGTATGGTGGTAACCGCAGTACTGTGAACCATGTTGTCCTTTCTTTCTTTTACGTTCCATGTTTGCAACCTCTGCTTCTTAAGTCTTTTACAGTACACACTTTTCAAGATGTACTTTATTCGTATTTTTTTATTCTTATTTTGTTGTTCTATTTGAAATAATTATAATTTATCATAAAGTATTTGAATAAATCGTCACAATAATGTTAATTTCCTTTTTACTAAAATAATTTGCTATTATTTCACATATTTTTCGCGTGCCGCAAAGTAACGTGTAAAAAACCATATTTTTTTTTAAATGTTAAATAAAATTAAGTATATATCGAAAATTCATAGACGCAAAGTCACTGTAAATAATTTCTTCCATTTCCTTCCAAAACAAAACCCTTCTACATGTGCCAGCTGCATTTCCTCCCGGACATGCTGTAAAAATCAGTACATTGCAAGTTAGGCGATGGGCTGACAACATGTCATTACAGCAATATACCTACAAATTTATCTTAAATAACCCTCAAAACTTTGTCAGACGTGGCGGAACAATCTTTGTTTAGGTCGTTTATACTCTGCCTACCACATTAAGGATAAAGGCGGGATTATATGTATGTATGTATAAAACCCCTTCAATACCGATTACTGTTTATTTATTATTTACGGTTTACGTAAGTTACGTAATAGTTGATCTTCTTGAATGGATTGAATAGCACTTTAACAAATTCTCAGGTTGACAAAGGCCAAATAAATAAATTATTTCACCAAGAAAAAGGGAAGGGGACTTGTAAGGAGATAAAAAATACACAATTAGATTAGACCCACATACTAGTAGTGTGTTGATAGGTATATTTATGTAAAATCGTAGCGACTTCTCAAACCAGTGGCAAATATCAACGAGTTAGAAAAATAGGAAACTATAGCGGATTTTATTTCAAAATGAATGCATAAGATAACAGCCAAATCATGAATTAAATAATTTCCTGAACCAGATACTTAGATCAAGAAGGTAAATAGGGCAGAAGGAAAAGGATTGCCATTCGAACATTTTAAAAATTCACGCAATTTCCCTTTGTACTTCGATTTTATCGAATATATTATTCAGATACTTGCAAACTGCGACAGGCTTTACTTTGGTAATCAGCAATAAGGTCGCTATTTCCAATTTCCAATAAGATCACGATGTTGGTCTACCTATACATAAACGTTTGCAATTAAATTAACTTTTAAGTAGGTCATCTCATCAGAAAGCAGAATCGGTCATACAAACGAATTCAAAATCTGATTAAGATTTCCGCGAAAATGCCGCGAAACGAAATAATTACCCCTTCCTTGCTAACTTCAAAGGCAGGATACGAGTTCGAATTTGAGTTCGAAAATCAAATCAAAGTCTTGATCCATCAACTCTGATGTGAATTTTGAAGCGATGTTGGTTAATGACGCATAAATGGCAATTCCGTATTCGTGAGGTTCGGTAGATGGCGCTGCGCATCGAGCGTAGGAAATTGACTGGAAATGCGCTGCTAATGCAAGGAAGCAATATTGGACCGGTATGTTACCTCAAATTTATTGGAAGATTGAGTATTTAAGATTAATATTCTTTAATTGCATGGGTATCGGCTCAACATTACTTTATATTACAACCGTGTCGCCAAAGGCCCAAATAAACTTGTATTCTTACCCGGAACAGGAAGTGAAAAACCTCTATTGTAAAAAAAATTAAGCTACCTAGATAGTTTGTATTGTAGATGTTGTCGAATCGAATCAATTCAACAGTTCTTTCTATTGTAATTTGGGTCCATTGTCTACTTAATTTGATTTCCAATAAAAACACTCTATTCATGTATATTTTTTTAAAGGCGTAAGAAGAGATTTGAATCGAGCAAAAGACATCGCTAGTCAAGGAGGTCCATTAAAACTATTTAGTTTATTACTTGCCTCTTTTAAGTGTATAACTTTACTACTTTAGTAGTGAGAATATCGTTGTATCAAAGACACAACTTTGTTAAATTAGGTCAAAGTTCTGCGGTCGTATCTTTGTCGTCTCCTGAGTTTGAAATCAAAGTGACACTTTGTAGCCCTAATTAATTACGGATAATATCGGGTGTCGTGGAATGGTTGCTATAACTACAGAAAATAATAATCTAAATAAAAGACAAACGTCGAAAAAATTGTGCTACATATTTTAAATTTTGCCTACCTGCTAAAAATAAACATTCATAACTAGGTATGAAATGATTTGAGAATTTATCACTTGTGGTCGTTTGTGCTACTAGGCGGTTTAAAAACTCTGACACCAGGGTTCATCGGGTCGATAGACTCGATACCCACTCGACGAAGAAGAAGAAGAAGAAATGATTTATTATACGTCTCCTATTTCTTTGACATGGGTTGTAGCTCAGATAGATTGTAGAATTCGTTGAATTTGCTTGATTGTTTTTATTGATTTAAGCTTGTTCAGTTTTGAATATATCTCTACCCCACTAAATATCCTTGGCCTAATTAATCGACAGTTCGACACATGAAATTCTTTCACCGCGTCTGGCTGTTTATCCGCTAACTTCTGAACTGTTTTCACTCTCAACAAATGTTCAAAATCCTCATTTTACATAAATGATATCGGTGCGGATCTACGGTGGGTCTCTACTGTTATACGAACCTGTTATTAAATATACGCCCACTATTATATACACGGCAAACCAGTAGAGTCGTAAGCCTCATGGATTTGTAACATACATAAATCTAATAATGGGCTTAATTCTAGATTCAACCGGCTCTAATCTCTAATCTAATATTAAAATCTATCTATCACTTTCAGACTAAAAACATTGGAAAAGGATAGAAGATCTATTCTCTTCGGTTTTTTGATTTATAGTACAGGTGGTTTCATGCGCTATCTGTCAATTTTATCCGCCATCGGGCTCGATTCTAGATCAACTGGCTATGATGTAGCGTAGCGTATAATATGGCGGATAAAATTGACAGAAATACTGGGTAAAAGAGCAAATGCGCGTCAAAAGCGAACAAAGTGTAAATCCATAGAGTATAAATCACCCGTCCTTGTCAATTTTATTGTTTTGAAAGTGACAGTTAGATTCTCTAGAGTCGAGCCAAATATATTGCGTGTAATAACGGGTTATTTCATATTTCTTGTGTTGACAACACGACAGTTTTATTATTATCATACTTTGATACGTTAAAAATGAATGACAACTAAGTAACCACGAATATACGAACGTGTTTGAAACAAAACATGCGAAAGCACTTTACGGGCCTTAATGATACCGAGTGATACATTGTAGCAAATTGTAGTATACTTAGTGTAAAAGCAGGCAATTATTCCACTTTTACATTAGGTATTTACTTTTCAATATAGGAGTATTTTACCTAAATTACCTAAGTTCCTAATGTTCTTTTTATTACTAAATTTACTTTAATACTGATGATACTTAATGTGTTTTTTCTTTTTCTTCTTAGCAAGTGGATTCTCGGGTCGAACGACCTGATGATCCTGGTGTCAGAGTTTTGAAACCGCCTAGTAGTACAGCTATTAGGCCTCTGACCTGGTTTGAGTAACGACCACTATCAAAGACAGCGACCGGGACCGACGGCTTAACGTGCCCTCCGAAGCACGGAATCCTTATTCTTTTCGGACAATCAGGTGATTCAGCCTGCAATGTCCCAACCAAATTGGAGAAATCCTCACAAAGAGATAAATTGACAAATATCAAGTGTGAGTTCCCCCCCTGGAAATCAGAACCCAGACCTAGGAGGCATGTGATTTTTGATGTTTACCCTTTACATAAAGTTTCTATAACGTTTTCTTAATAATTTTAACTAGATACTGAAAACCGTACCATGTCAAGTTGTAAGAAGAACAGGCAACTAATATCTCGTTTATTCTGATAATTACTGAGTCGGTAACTGAACCAGAAACTTGATTCGGATCCCGCGTCGTCAAGGATATATCATTACTTGAATAATGAAGCTGGCTATGACGTCACTCGATCAGCATTATTCTGTGAAATCTAACACAATCGATACTTCAAAGGCATATGAAAAGGCTGGGTATGAATTAAATATAATATTGGTCTTTGCTTATACTGCAGTTTCGAATAATAACGTGTGTAAGGGATGCTGGCCTGGGATCGAGAGAAAAACATAGAATGTACCAGCTGCATTTCCTCCCGGGCATGCTGTAAAAGCATGATCCGAGGGTTTAATTATATTGTAATTTAGGCAATGGACTGAAAACCTGTCACTACAGCCATACAAATATATCTTAGGGTGATACCTCGAAACTTTATCAGCCGTGGCGGAACGACCTTTGTTTAGGTCGTTTACGCGCTGTCTACCCTATTAGGGATAAAGTACAGCGTCCCGCAATCTGATAGGGGTTGCTCAGTCAACGAAACTGAACAACAATCACCAGGAAATTCATTCAGGAAATGAAAAAGAAATGGCTTTTCCATACAAATTGTGTGATAGAGGTGGACATTTTGTATGGAAAAGCCAATTTTTATTTCCGGTTCCTGAAAGAATTTCTTGGTGGAAGTTGTTCAGTATCGTTTGCTGAGCAATCCCTATCTGTTTGCGGGACGCTGTCCCTTACACCCCGTATAACTGCAAAGTTCCTTAGGGGTAGAATTGCGAAATCTTTATAAAACAGATCCGCCACCGTGTCCCACGTCGAGTTGCTTAGGGTTTGGGGCTAAGTTTTCCACGCCATCGAATATGAAATTCTTTGCGATTTCAATGTACCAAGCATGTTATAATTCTACCTACAATCGTGTGCGTGTTCCTAATGTTTCTTTGCAACAACAAAGCTCCACACCTTTTTGTAATTTTAAAGTAGGTATTTCACTCCACGCTTTTAGCTAACATTACGTATTTAGATACCTACGTCTCACAGGCTTTCCTTCAAGCTTTTATACTTCTGGCAACCCTCGTTGGAGCGCAAATCACTACATATTATAAAACAAAGTCGCTTTCTCTGCCCCTTTATCCATATGTATGCATAAATCTTTAAAACAACGCAACGGATTTTGATGCGGTTTCTTTTAATGGATAGAGTGAATCAAGAGGAAGGTTTATATGTATAATAAATGCATAATATAGTAGAGAAACACTGATAATTTCCGTGCGAAGCCGGAACGGGTCGCTAGTTAAATAATAATTGTGTCGTGCGTAGCCTTGACGGCATATAGCAGCCTTAATACGTAAGTGACACCATTATCGCCTACACCTATTACAGTCCTCCCACCGATTTTCGGTGATGGCGGGCACCAGAGATCGACCAACTGTGTAGGACTAGTGTTTAGTGCCCATGTGTTTGCGCTACACACAGGTGCACTTTCTATTCTTTCAATCTCTTATTCTGATGTGACAGATAGAATTAGAGAGAAATCAGGGGCAGGTCCGACTATTTACATACCCATCCGATCATCTTACTTTTCGGACAGTCCGGTGATCAGCCTGCAATGTCTTAACCAAACTAGAAACAACAACACAAAGTCATTGTCACCCGCAGGGAATCGAACCCAGGACCCCCGCGTCTAGAGCCCAAGGCTCAGACCGCTAGACCACGGAGGCAGTTCACCTATTACGTAAAGGTTAATAGATACATTCCTATTGCTAGTGCATTAGCCATTTGATATTCATACTGCAACACCTAGACGCATTGAAGCGCTTTGACATCAAGACTATTAGGTACAGATACAGATTGATGTTTGATTGAGATTGATATTCAGTGGATTTCAGGTGACACCGAGCAATGCAAGATATATTTGTGTAAATTTCATAAAACAAACATTAATCGAATTGTTGTAAGAAAGTAGTACTTAATAGTTTCTCCATTTTCCTTGATGGAAAATCAACCAATTAGCTTACAGCTGTCTTGTTATAGAATAGATGGACAGAATGGAAAAATTCTCCGCCAACCTTGTTTCATTAATTCGTCTACAATTAGGTCATCATCTGCCTAGCTTTCGGCTACCTAATCTAGTTGATTGAACGAGGGTTCGTTCAATCATCTAGACCGACTGGTTTTTACACAAAGCGACTGCCATCTGACCTCCGCAACCCAGAAGGGAAACCAGACCCAATCCTAGATTAGGTCAGAGTTTTCAAGCCACCAATGCTTAGCACTGACCTCTGTCATGTCTTAACGACTAATATCTACGGTATTAAATGATATTAACCGGGACCAACGGCTTAAAGTGCCTTCCGAAGAACGTAAAAAGCGCCGAATAAACTTACACATGAAATTCAAAAACCGAAAAACACATTGGTACGTGATGGGATTCGAACCACGACCTCCCACTCAGGAGGCAGTGGCCCTATCCACTACACCATCGGGCTATCTACAATTAGGTACCCGACCGAAAATAAAACAACTAACACAAAGTGTTTTTGTTGTGCCCCCAGGGAATCCAACCTACGACTTCGATAACTAATCCCATCGGACTTCCTATGGGTAGTCACTCAAATATAAATATACGAGTACAAAGCCGCCCTGCAAGTTAGTGGGTGTTAAATCATATTCTCCCGGGATATCATCCAGTAAAAAGGTTCCTGCTTCGCTCTCCAGAAGACTAATCCATTATATCGTGTCGAGGTACATACATACATATATTATTATACATACATATATATTGATGACCCGCGCAGCCTAGTTGGCAGTGTACCTGCCTGCTACGCAAAGGGTCCCGGGTTCGATTCTCGGCCAGGGCAGACATTTGAATGATGAGTTTAAATGTCTGTTTCTGTGTCTGATTGTTCTTTGTGGTTGTTTCTGTGTATGTCCATGGCACCCCGATACAGGGAATCCTAGTGGGGGCTATGAGTGTGATCGTGTTTTGTTTTTTTTTGTATATATAATCACGCCTTGACAACGTTTTGAGAGTTATTTAAGATAGTTTTGTAGGTATATTGCTGTAGTGACAGGTTGTCAGTCCATCGCCTAAATTGCAATATACTGAAACCTTCGGATCCCTTAGCTGGTTTTTACAGCATGCCCGGGAGGAAATGCAGTTGGCACATTGTATGTTTTTCTTTCGCTCCCAGGCCAGCATGGAAGTGAGTATATAGTGTGTATTGTGTTTTCTTTGTAATAGACTCGCTTGTGACTTTCTAAAAGTGTTCTTAGGAATCTATTTGGAAATAAATTATTTGACTTATTTTTTTTGTGTCTAGGTAATAGAATAATAAACAAAAAAAAGTGATTTAAACCACTTAATGTATTAGTGATATACAACATAAAACACACATGACAAAATAAATAAAAGTATTCAAATTTTATTATTTTATTTTATTTAAAAACATATATTAGGTATCGTAACTTTTTTAACGACTTGCTCAAAAAAATTAAAACTGAGTTTGACAACAAAACATTATCAGACAACAAACATAATCCCAGAAAAATGTGGTCTACCTTTAGCAATATCTGTCATTTGAAGAGGAAGACTGCTCCCGGCACAGAACTGTTGACTACTCATGCCACAGTAAAAGAGTCCTTGCACGCCTGTAACTCGTACTTCGCTACTGTTGGTGTAAACCCAGCGGAAGATATACTGCATAAATTGGGAAAACGCAAACGGAACTAGCTGCTAATGTTAAAATTTCTCGATCTCCACCTAATTCAAACTTCAAACTTAAAGAATCATAGCGCTCCTGGTTTAGACAACCTTACTAATGGTTTTTTTAAACAAATAAGCGATGAAATTTTAAAGCCGCTCACACATATCTTTAATCTCAGTCTTGCTACGGGCACATTCCCAGACTGCTGGAAAACCGCTGTGATGGTTCCAATGTACAAAGCCGGACCTAAGAATTTAGCATCAAACTTCAGGCCAATTTCCTTGCTGAGCGTCTTTTCAAAACTTCTTGAAAAGCTAGCTAACAGACGCCTTGTATCATTATTAGAAAGGCATGGCATCCTTTCGGATAGACAGTTTGGTTTTCGCCGTGGTTGCTCTACGGAGGATGCTGTGTCTCTACTTACTAAACACGTTGTTGAGCATCTGGATAACGGACGTCATTGCGTTGGCATATTCTTAGACCTCGCTAAGGCTTTCGACACGGTCTCGTTTCCGATTCTTTTGGCTAAGCTGGAGGGAGTTGGAATTCGGGGCCGTGCTCTTGACTGATTTCGTTCGTATCTAACAAATCGGAAACAATGTACAAGGGTTGGCGGTGACGTCAGCGAACTGTTAACAACTAGCTATGGCGTTCCTCAAGGAAGTATTTTGGGCCCCAGTCTGTTCACCATATATATTAACGACTTGCTGGATCTACAACTTCCTCATACTGTGGTAATCTGTTATGCTGACGACACTGCCATCGTGGTAAATGGTGATACCTGGAAAGAGGTTTTTTGACTTAGTGCTTCGATCCGTTACTCATTGGCTTGATAACAATCTCCTATCTCTAAACTCATCTAAGACCAAATTTCTCTGCTTTCATATAACAGCTGTCACCGATCCTCAGTTTACACCGACCATCAAAATTCACAGATGCTCCAAAGGAGCCAATCCTTCTCCCTGCAATTGTGATGGTATTGAACGTACCAACTCCATCAGGTACCTCGGTGTCATACTCGACAAAAGGTTAACTTTTAAGCCGCGGGCTGATACTGCTTCTATAGCAGTATCAGCCCGCGCACGCAAGGTTATGTACATTATGAAATCACTACGAGACTGCGCAGATAAAAGGGTTTTAAATATGGTGTATACGAGTTTGTGTGAATCCATCTTTTGTTACTGTATCCCAGTCTGGGGCGGTGCCTGCACTACTTTTATGATCACTGCCGAAAGGGCACAGCGTTCAGTACTCAAAGTAATGCTCCGGAAAAAATACCGGTTCCCAACTGAATCTTTGTACCAGGAAGCCAAAGTGTTAACAGTTCGAAAACTATTTGTGTACAAAACCGTCCTTCTGACTCATAGGGTCACGTTAACATCCCCTGAACTACCGAATCTGCTCGCGCGTAGGAGATACCGCATACCAACTTGTCCTGTTTGCACCACGTTAGATTACTCACTAGTAGATTCGGCTCTTTTCTACGTCCGCGCATTTATAACAAGGTAGTTTGCTGTGAAATTATTTTGTTAAGAACAAGCATGGCACGAACTGTGGTCAGGAACTGGCTTCTTTCGTTAAGTTACACAGCTACAGAAAATTTGCTACATCAAATCGAATAGATACAGTCATTAAATGAATCAAGATACTAATTTGTTATTTTAATATATAATTTTAATTTATAATTTTAGTTTATAATTATGATTCATAATTTTAATTTATGAAAACGCTCTCTCACTCTCACTCCCTCTATTTCACTAACACTCACACTACACATACACTCACACTAAAATAATGTCTTACTTTTGCATGTTCCTAATATTGTTAGTCAGTTTGTTTATTTGTTCCAAAAATTTTCACTTAATTTTAATAATTTTACTTCATTAAAAAAAAAAATTGTCGTGTAATTGTACGGTTCGCCTGAACGGCAGTTGATAATCTGTTTGTTTGATTTATTCGGATTCCCGCGATACAGGATTTTCCTAGTGCGGGATCCAATGGAAAATTGTAATAGGCCTAAGTTTATTTTGTTCAATAAATTATTTGTATTTGTATTATTAAATTCATGCAACAGAAACAAGTAAACTAACCGTAGTGATTGTCACGCGCACTAGCACTAACACTAGCCGCCCGGCAACCGCCCGCCCGTCTTACAGTAAATTAAAAATATTGTAAATCCCAAAAGCCAGTATCAAATAGCTGAGCTTTTGTCTGTGTTACCCATTTTAATACTAAGTTAGTTTATCATGTTTGTACTTTGTATAAAAGTGAACCAAATCAATAATATTTAAGAAAACCGCCGCCTTCCAGCCGTAATGTACATAGCTAAGGTTGACCTACTTTGTTCTGATTTACAAATCAAATCAAATTTAAATAGTATTAATTGTATTTATTTCATTAAAGTGTGGTTTGTGTTGTATATGACTAATACCTGACATGGTTTAAAGGAACGCTGTACTTGTTTTACACCATAAATATTTTTTTCTTTCTGACATGCAGGATTGTCTGGAAGAAGAGATAGCTTGAAGCGATAAGGCCGCCTTTGCGCACATTGTTATTCTTAAGCTTGTCTAACCTGTTTATGATTATGTGCAATAAAGAGTTTATCTATCTATCTATATGAAATTTTCATAATATTCTTAAAAGTTGTATACTACTCTAATATAATAAGTATTGAAGCTCTACAACTTCTACTTCTTTTATTTATTTATTTTTTTTGTCGCTTTTTTCTTAGTTCAAAATATTACATAATAAACAATTTATTGCGTGTGTACACAAATAACAAACAATTAACAACTAGTAAACATTAACTTGATATTTTCTCTGTTACACTATATCAGATCAACACCCTTTGTTGTCTTTCAGACAACCTTTGGTTTCAGAATAGGTTTAGAGGTAAGAAAGTATTGAAAATATATATTTATTAATTACAGTAAAAAAGTATCATAGAGGGGATAATAGAAGGGAAGAGAAGAAGAGAAAGACCGAGACGAAGTTAGTTACCTTGACCAAATCAAGAAGTGAAATCGTTAGCAGAAGACAGAGAAAGTTGGCAATTACTCCATCGACAAGTGCCTAGCACAAAAAAAATAAGAAGAAGAGTAAAAAAATTAAGTTGATATACATACATCTTACTAGGTAGGTATGTTGAGAGCATGAGCTCATCATCTCCCTAGCCTTGTCCCGTATCTCACGGGGTCGGCTTCCTAATCTAGGGGATTGAACGAGGGTACTGGTTTTTACACAGAGCGACTGCCATCTGACCTCCGCAACCCAGAAGGGAAACCAGACCCAATCCTAGATTAGGAGAGAGTTTTCAAGCCGCCAATGCTTAGCACTGGCCTCTGTAAGGGCTTAACGACTAATATCTACGGTATTAAACGATATTAACCGGGACCAACGGCTTTACGTGCCTTCCGAAGCACGGAAAAAGCACCGAATAAACGTACATATGATATTCGAAAACCGAAAAACACATTGGTACGTGGTGGGGTTCGAACCACGACCTCCCAGCTCAGGAGGCAGCGGCCCTATCCACTACACCATCGGGCTCTCCCAGAGAGCATGAGCTAATACTCACAAATAATAATCATGTAATCACGCCTTTATCCTTAATGGGGTAGGCAAAGCGTAAATGACCTAAATAAAGGTCTTTTCGCCACGTCTGACAAAGTTTTGAGAGTTATTTAAGGTAGATTTGTATGTATATTGCTGTAGTGACAGGTTGTCATCCCATCGCTTAAATTGCAATAAACTCGGATCCCTTAGCTGGTTTTTACAGCATGCAGGAGGAAATGCAGCTGGCGCATTCTATGTTTTTCTCTGGCTCCTAGTCCAGCATGGAAGAATATAGGTATGGTGGCCTATACAACTGTTTCTAGTACCGTGATTTGTTCATCGTTAATTAGATTGTGTACGTAGCAAATTAGATTAATTAATTCTCCATTAACTAATAAATTGAGTATGTACTACCTTATTAATCTGCTAACTCTGCGGCTTCACATTAATATTTTGTAAACGTTACCATATACTATCATATACTTAGGCCCATATTAATAATTAGCTCGCTGAGACTGACAGCGAGTTTGAGTTCATATCAGAAATTTAATTTCAGTAAAAATCTTCCGGTCAAATCCATACTTATACTATTGCTCTCAATGTTGAGATCGCTTTATATATATATAGCGGCCCTAATGTAATTATTAGTTACTTATAGGTGTACCTAATAACCCTGTGTACTTCTGAAAAGTCATATATAGTTAATTTTTAATTTTAATTTATTTATTCAGACACATCAACAGTATTATGTATACTGTTGATGTGTCTGAATAAATAAATTAACACACATTTTAAAAGTCATGCAAAATCAGTAATTTAGCTGATACATACACCAATTACAGACGTGTACAACATTCACATAAATTCTTCTAAAACTCGATAATTATACTCAAATTACAGTAATAATAAAAATATTCTAACGAGACAAAAAATATATTTTAAAAAACATTTTGAAAATAAATTACCTACAAGATTAATGAATGTAGATATTACTGAATAACATTTTCAAACTATATAAAAGCATATTATATTAAAGCAAGAATTTTTTTTAAACTATTTTGACTAAGATGGAAGATCTCAAGATCTGGCACCTTACTACTGAGATTATATGTATAAGCGGATAGTGGTTGTATGACGGCGGACATTAGTTTTGGAATTTGAAATTGGGTATATATCTATACATATAATAAATCTCTAGAAGGGTCGTGTCTGTACATTGAATATTTTCCAAAAACATAATTGCAGCAAGCATTATTAACGATATTAAGAAAAAATCGTTTTTTTTAAATCACGCCACCTGAGTTAGAGAGTAGGCAGAAAATTTTGATCCTGTTTTTTTTTAATTCTCATTAGAATACAGTAAGTCTTATTACGCACTCAAGTATCGTGTTATACACGTGTTAGGCTTAGCTAACGTGATGCGTAATGAAATGACACAAATAAATAAGAGTATATATATTAAAACATTCATCGAGACGATTGACCGAGTGATCTATTCCTGCTTAAATTGTGTCCCTTTCTATTCCCTCATGATAGAAAAAACCGCGTATAGACTTTTTTGCTAATACGAATTGGCTCAATTATGAAATTAAATCGATCGAGGTGATCGAATTATAACCACCACGCGTACTGAGTCGCGGGCACAGCAAGTTATACCTAAATCGTTCGCAATGCAAAACAAAAAAATATTTTATGGAAACACTGCTGACCTTTCCCTAGATATTATACCAGGTGTAACAGCGGTGTGAGACAGCGTCCCGCAACTGATAGAGGTTGCTCAGTCAATGAAACCGAACAACGTTCACGAGGAAATTCTTTCAGGAAATGAAAAAAAAATTACCTTCCCATACAAAATGACCACCTCGATCTGACAATTTGTATGGAAAAGCAAATATTTTTTCACTTCCTGGAAAATAATACTGCTGATAGTTGTTCAGTTTTGTTAACTGAACAACCCTTATCAGTTTGCGGGACGCTGTCCCTTACACCCCGTTACATCATATGCCTTTTTACGGCACCCGCGTCAAGAAATGGAGCGATGCTATTCTAATGCGACATCCCACGATAAACACAGTTCATCATTTCTCGCGCTCCGATGGTGGTGGCTCCGGGATGGGACGCGACGCTTCAACCCGTAGGGAGCGAGCGCGGCGCGGGGCGATGCTGCAGCTGCCAAGGGGACGCGTAACCGACAGCCCCAGCTGAGGGCGTAGGGCTGTGTTCGCGGCGGTATCGGCGGCAGGTTTGGGATCAGCGGAGGTCGTACGCGGGTCGCGGTCGCGAGACGTTGACCCGGCTCTTGGGCTGCGGTGGTGGATGTTTAGGCGTTCCGGCGGTCGGCTGTGCTGCGGTAGAATGTCCACGCGAGCGTGCATGGAGCCAATTGCGCGCTCTAGCGCGGACTTCTTGCGGTGTTCCTGGGCACGGGCACTCATCGACTGTTCGCGCGGCGGATCTTGCTGTCAGATTTACACAAGGGAATTGTGTACCCACGATATAAAACTTTACGTTTATACAAGTTTAGATCAACGATTTAGATAAACTGTATTTTACACTAATCGGTTGCCAGTTTTGTGGGGTGAATAATAAAGACGCGACCTATTAATATTTCAGGGAGTGGAATAATTTATGGAACATATTTTTATATATTTTTACACACGTTTTATATGACTCATCATTATCGCAGCTACGAAATTAAAAATGTATACGGGGTGTAAAGGACAGTCTCCCGCAAACTAATAAGGGCTGGTCAGTCAACGAAACTGAACAAATTTCACCATTTTTTTTTCAGCAAGTGAAAAAAAAATGGTCTCTCATACAAATTGTCCGATCAAGGTGGTCATTTTGTATGGGACGACCAATTTTCATTTTCATCTCCTGAAAAAAAAACCGCTGAAAGTTGTTCAGTTTCGTTGAATGACCAACCCCTATCTGTTTGTGGGACGTAGACGAAGTCGCGGGTATATGCTAGTGATAAATAATTGAAGTGCATAGATATTATTACATCTGATTAGTGTAAACATCATAAGTCTCCATTCGTTTACAAATTTAGTTAAAAATTGTTGGTCTTTAAAATCTGTAATATTTATTTATAAACACCGTAAGTTAAGTTTAGTTTAGTGTTATTTAAATAGTATTTTTTGTTAATAAGGTTGGAAATATGTTTATTTAATACATTTTAGTCAATAGACAAAAAAAAACAGTAATGTAACTATCTATATTATGTATTTGTATCTATGATCATAGATGTCAGAGGCCTGATAGTTGTGCTACTAGGTGGTTTAAAAACCCTTATACCAGGGTTCATCGGGTCGATAGACTCGATACCCACTCGACAGAAGAAGATCATAGATTGACATTATTCGTTAACGTCATATGTTTTATTTATTTGTTACTTTGAGTTCGAGAAAGCGACAAAACCCAGCAAAAGTTTTGACACAACTCATAGCGCCAGTCGAATCTGATAAACATAATCGTTTTTAATTGCGGCACCGTCATTCCAGCAACGTTATCGAGTATCGCACGAAAGTGAAACAGAAGGAGTACAGTGGGTTGCGTGTGTGTTTAATGGGGTTAGTAAATTTGCTCCCCGAGCCACTGAGGAGTTGGCTGTCATTTATTATGGACGTATGATAACCGGAGTGCGAGATTTTCATACAAATTTTTCGTTGGTATCAAGCTCAGAGAACGTTTTAATTGGTGGCGTCGTCAATACTAATACAAAGAATAAAAAAAATATAGCTGACCATGTTTTAGGGTGTAATTATACCCATTAATCTGAACATCTTTCCCCAAGGAATATAGAACGAAATATGAATACAATGGCCATACAAATTGTCTCGATAAATAAGTACGTCAAAGAATGTCATGTTAAGGGATCAGAAAATCAAGAAATTACTGCAAGGAATTTTAATTTAAAGCGTCCGTTTAAATTAAACGCGCCTTGTCTGAAGCCGTAGCCAAATTTTAGCCAAAGTTAAATTATTAATTTCCAAATAGACTCCTTAAGAACACTTTTAGAAAGTCAGAAGCGTATCTATTACAAAGAAAATTATATCTATGTCACAAAATAAAATAAAATTGTATCACTATGAAGAAGAAGCATGAGAAACTTGCACTTTGCGGCCCTTCGTTTTGTCTTACTATTACATACATATAATCACGCCTTTATCCCTAATGGGGTAGTCAGAGCGTGAACGACCTAAACAAAGGTCGTTCTGCCACGTCTAACAAAGTTTTAAGGGTTATATAAGATAGTTTTGTTAACATTGACTTGTTGACGTACTATTACTATGTAGCGATTACCTACGGAGCACCTAGTGAAATCTTACGCCGTCGTCGAAGCAAAGGTCTGCTTATAATAAGCGGACTTACTTATTCCCGCACAAAAGTGAAACAGAAGGAGTAGAGTCTTGCGTGTGTGTTTAATGGGCTTAGTAAATTTGCTCCCCGAGCCACTGAGGAGTGATCTGGTATTTATTATGAACGTATGATAACCCGAGTTCGAGTTTATCGTACAAATTTATCTTTAGTATCAAGCACAGAGAATGATTTAATTGGTGGCGTCATCAGTACTAATATAACTCATTATCGATTTATTATTAGAGTAATATAAATAATACCATAGGTACTTCAAAAAACTACTTGTTATGGGTACTTCAAATAAAAAAAAATGTGCAATATTAATTTAAATTTCCGTTTCAATAAAAGGGTCCTTGTCTGACTAAGCCTCAGCCAAATTGTAGCGATCACGGACGGAGCACCTAAGGAAATCCTACGCTGCCGTAGCAAAGGTCTGCTTATAATAAGTGGACTTACTTATTCCCGCACAAAAGTGAAACAGAAGGAGTAGAGAGTCTTGCGTGTGTGTTTAATGGGCTTAGTAAATTTGCTCCCCGAGCCACTGAGGAGTTGGCTGCCATTTATTATGGACGTCTTATTATAAGTTGGAGTTCTTCATACAATGTTGCTTATCAACCACAGATATCGTTTCAATAGCTGGCGTTATTAAAACATAATATTAAGAAAAATAATAATAATAGTTCTACCACCGATTTTCGGTGATGGCGGCCAATCACCCAGAGATCGGCCAACTGCGCAGGACTAGTTTTTAGTGCCCAAGTGTTTGCTCTACACACAGGTACACTCTCTATTCCTTCAATATCTTATTCTGATGGAACAGATTGAGAGAGATGAGACAGATCATCTTACTCACGTGATCAGCCTGCAATGTCCTAACCAAACTAGAAACAGCAACAAAAAGTCATTACCCCCGCCGGGAATCGAGCCCGGGACCTCCGGGTCGAGAGCCCATGGCTCAGACCGCTAGACCACGGAGGCAGTTTAAGAAAAATAATAACAGTGCGAGAAATCACGGAGTAACTATGAGGTTTTCTATTAAGTATTTCGTGTAAAGGGCCCTCCTCTGCCTACGCCGTAGCAAAAGCGTAGCAATCACCTACGGATGACCTATGGAGTAGCGGTTTACAACGCTACACTGGCGTAGCAAAGGTCTGGTCTTACTTTAGCCCGCACGAAAATGAGGAGTAGAGAGGCTTGCGTGTGTGTTTAATAGGTTTTGTAAATTTGCTCCCAGAGCCACTAAGGGCCTAGCCAACATTTATTATGGACGTCGCATTACTATCGTACATACATATAATCACGCCTTCATCATGGGGTGGGCAGAGTTTAAAAGGCCTAAACAAGACAAAGTTTTGAGGGTTATTTTAAATATGAAGAAAAATACTTAGTACTCGTAACATTAGTAACATTGAGCGCCTAGTGGTATGCCGCCGTAATAGCAAAGGTCTACATGTAATATTGTAGCGGATTTACTGTAGGTAAATGTACGTAATTTCGACAGTAGTGTCCCAAAAGCCGTCAGTTAATTTTAAAACCTTTATATTAATATTTGTGTGAAACAGAACGGAGCCAAGTGTCTTGCGTGTGCATTATATTAACAACGGTGAAAACAGAAATAAAATTAAACAAAAAGTCACTGAGATATACCCATATAAATCTAATCTATCTATCTCTCTCTTCGAAAACGTCATTTTATATGAAAGTAGTATGGCGATTGGTTTATATAGCCACGAAAAATCTTGTCTCAGACACTGACTAAATCGTCTGTCAAAGACGTATGAGGCCAATGATGATGATGAGTATGGCGATCCAGTCGACAGAGGACGGTGACAGTTCAGAGCTCTCTTTTTAACCACCAACTTTAAAGCATTAGAACTCGTAAACTAATGAGTATTTTGCGAAAATTCTTTTACAATTATTTATGTATGGTAACAACAATTCTTACTGTTAATGAAAAAAGGGCATGCATATACCTTATTGTGTCAGTAAAACTATGTTTACTCCCATTTGCTCGGAAAAAGCTTCATTATTTAAAAAATAAACAGAACCTACATTCACTCTTTTCGGTCCACATATTCGCAGTCGCCAACAATTTCTCCAAACGACAACAATGAAATTAACGACCGTTTCACGAAGTTTTTCAGTTTTCAAGACACACTAGTATGGTTTAGGTGTTTTTAGTTCACATTATTGATTTTTTTAAAGCTAAATATGTATTCAACTTTATAAATTTACAAAATGGAATGAATTAATGGAAACGCGCCATGAAAGGCTTAAAGGACTCGCTTCCAAGCCATGCGAAATCTAGACGTGAATAAAGCAAGTGGCCCTGACGGTATCCCTGCAATCGTCCTGCGTAACTGTGCGCCTGAGTTGTCTCCGGTGTTGACACGCCTGTACCGCCTCTCACTTGAGACTGGTGTTGTTCCCAAATCGTAGAAGCTTGCAAATGTGCAACCTGTACCCAAAAAAGGTAGTCGAGCAGACCCTGCCAACTATAGACCCATATCGGTAACCTCTATACTCTGCAAGATTATGGAGCGTGTACTGAATAATCGGCTCCTGGCATACCTTGAGGATAATGATCTCCTTTACGATCACCAATACGGCTTCCGCCGAGGGCGATCGACGGGGGACCTCCTCGTGCATGCCACTCACTTATGGAGCGAGGCTATCGAGAGACATGGTAAAGCACTTGCCGTGTCTCTGGATATCTCCAAGGCCTTTGACAGGGTCTGGCACGCTAGCCTTACTGGCAAGCTTCCCGCCTACGGGTTACCTGCTGGCCTTTGCAACTGGATTTCGGACTTCTTGAGTGAACGATCCATACAAGTGGTCTTAGAAGGCTGCTCCTCCGGATAACAGGCTATTGATGCCGGAGTTCCTCAAGGTTCTGTCCTGTCTGCAACCTTATTCCTGCTGCATATCAACGACATGTTGACACCCGATACCTTTGGGTACGCTGATGACAGCACGGTTGTTGACAGATATCTGTCCAATGCAAGGGCCAACAGTGAAACAATCCAGTCTTGTCGGGAGTCCATAGTGGATCGTCTGAACTCATCGCTAAGGGTGATATCCGAGTGGGGCGATGCCAATCTCGTCAAGTTCAACGCATCCAAAACCCAGGCGTGTCTATTCTCGACAAAACGGAGTCCTTTTAACCTGGCTCCAACTTTCCGGGATGTATCCGTACCGATTTCTGACCATCTTGAGCTTCTTGGTATGAGCCTTACGTCCGACTTGAACTTTGGACGTTACATTGAGTCTCTGGCCACAACAGCTGCCAAAAAACTTGGTATCCTCTCGAAGGTGAGGCGATACTTCACACCGGGACAGCTATTGCAGTTGTACACAGCTCAAGTCCGATCGTGTATGGAGTACTGCTGCCACCTTTGGGACGGTTCAGCTAAATACCAGCTGGCTGCCTTAGACTCAATCGAGAAACGTGCTAAGAAGCTCATTGGAGACTCAGCACTGGTTGAGGCAAAACTACAGAACCTTGAGCACCGTCGCAGAGTGGCGTGCATGTCGGTATTTTACAGGATACATTTCGGGGAGTGCGCATTAGCACTTCATGACCTTATACGCCCCTCCCCTTTCCATCTCCGGAGCACGAGGCGTGGACAGGGGTTCCACCCTTATGTCGTGGATATACCACAAATTCGCACGAAGCGGTTCGCTTCCACATTCTTAATGCGAACGGCTAAGGAGTGGAACTCCCTGCCGGCGGATCTGTTTCCGGAACAATATAACCTGGGCCTTTTCAAGGCGAGAGTGAATAGGCACTACATAGGTGAGTATGCTTCAACATAGTCCGCATCGTCACTTTCCACCAGGTGAGATGGCGGACAAATCGCACCTTTAGAAATAAAGTGACTGAACTCAAAAAATGGGGATTTGGACTTTCTGCAATAAAACGATATTTGAAAGCATAACCTTACAACCCTATACACTTGGGTATTTTTTTCTCAGTAAAAGTGTGATAGATAATGTTCTAAAAAATATTTCAAGTTTTTAGGGTTGTAAGTTATAATTTTAAAGGTCGGTTTAGTGCAGAAACTCGAAATCCCAATTTTTTGAGTTAAGTCACTTTATTTGTAAAGGTGCGAAATGCTCGCCTATATATATTTAAAAAAAATAAAAAAAATATATTTTAACTTTAATGCCAAATATTATGGAGGAATCGTTTGATGTTTGTTTTAAAGTGTATTATTGTTTCCTCGCAAAATGAAAGAAACTATACTTCTCTCAGCTGAAATAGCAATTTAAGGTCTTATTCCAAATTTACTCGACCTTAAATTGCTTGTTTTTTCAACCTCGGAGTAATGTATAGTACATTACTTCTCAGTCCAACTTGTTACTTTACTGCCCCCATTACGCCTGTCTCAGTCCCTTGGGTGCTGTAACATGAAGTATAATTTTTTTGTTGCCAAGGCTACTACGGAAAATTATTTACATTCTTTAATGCCTAAAAAGAAAGATGCCTGTAAAGTTTCTGTAAATGAAAGAGCCTTTTGAATTTTGTAACTCTCTTTTCATTTCTTTCGAGCAAAAGTGGAAGGTACATAGAATGTTACTACGAACGTAGCCATACTTTTGATGCATTTATTTCGACAGGGTATTGTATATTTTGTATAGTGTTTTTTCATGTAGTTTTAGGACTCTGTCAACGTAGGTAGGTATACATTAATATACATTAATTACATATACATACATATAATCACTTCTTTATCCCTAATAGGGTAGGCAGAGCGTAAACGACCTAAACAAAGTTCGTTCCGCCACGTCTGACAATGTTTTAAGGGTTATTTAAATAGATCTGTAGGTATGTTGCTGAAGTGACAGGTTGTCGGCCCATCGCCTAAATTGCAAAAATTCAGATCCCTTAGCTGGTTTTTACAGCATCCCCGGGAGGAAATGCAGCTGGTACATTCTATGTTTCTCCGTCGCTACCAATCCAGCATGGAAGTATGGAAGTAGTAAAATTCTTTACGTGATACGAAATGGAAAATGAATGAAGTAATCACATTAAATTTTGTTTTCAAGTCAAGAAATCGACACCCCTATCTCTAGTCATCAATTTTCGGGCCGATACCTGTGAGATATCATGCTCCAGTAAGTATCTATTACAACGGACATAATAAACACATATTGTTTCTGATTTTGGAATGATTTTCACGTAGGTACCTATTCTGTATGGTGAGCCCGATGGTGTAGTGGATAGTGCCGCTGCCTCCTGAGCGGGAGGGAAGGAACTATAGGAAAAAGGACAAAAGTTTTATTTTTTATTTTAATAGATTGGCGATAACTATACATTTGGAAAAAGGACAAAAGTTTTATTTTTTATTTTAAAGTAACATTATTATTTCCATGAATATTGCGTAATATTTTCATAACTGAGTAATACCATCATTTACATTAAAATCCACTATCAATATGATGTTTATTTCTTATGTACGAGTATTCTATTCGATAATTCCTTTTTAGCATTTCTATCGTTTAGAAAGTATTTGAGTATGGCAACCCCTTTCTAATTCCATTAGGTATAATCCATCAATCCTCTTCCATCATAGTCCCTTTTGCTCCTTCTTATAAATTATTTACCTGTTCGTTTCTCGGCCACCGTTACTACTTAATGTGATGTTCAACGTCTTCACCACTTTTCATCTCTATACTATATTTACATATATACAAATAGTCACGCCTTTATCCTTAGTGGGGTAAGCAGAGCGTAAACGACCTAAACAAAGTTCGTTCCGCCACGTGTGACAAAGTTTTGAGGACTATTTAAGATTGTTTTGTAGGTATAGATCTGAAGTGACAGGCTGTCAGCCTATCGTTTAAATTGCAATATACTGAAACCTTATCCCTTAGCTGATTTTTGCAGCATGCTAGGGAGGAAATGCAGCTAGCACATTCTATGATTTCTCTCGGTCCCAGTCCAACATGGAAGAATAGATTTACTTTAATAGAACTTACTTAATTTTAAATACATTCATAGTTCCAAATTCAGGTGAGCTAAAAGGTGAGAAATATTCCTACATAACTCTCTCGAGAGTCTTAATGCGAAAAAAAACCAACTTTTTGTCAAAATTTTCCAAGCATCTACAAATACAAAAACTTTCCAAGTTTTATTATAGTTTTTCATACCGCTGAAATCGTGTTACTCTTTTCAAAGCGAGGCATAATCAAGATGAGATTGCTTGCACTAAAGTATACTCAGACTAATCGAGCCAGCTTTATTAAAGCTTTAGTTGAACTAAAGACGGGAATATTGTTTAGGAATATTATAGACGTTTAGATGTATGAAGTATACAGACATGCCCGGAGGAAATCCTGCAACAGACGTGGAGAGCTGTTAATGACGTGACTAATGACGATGCCGTTTACACACACAGTCAAGTTTCACACACACACACACACACACACATGCACAAAAGCTCCACTCGTATTATAATTAATCCACAAGTTTATACAAAGGTAAAGCCGCGAGCATTTACATTAATTCAGTACAATATTCGCGAGAAATGTCTTGACGGTTATGAAAATTACCAATTCCAAAATGAGCTGTGTATTTACAGTATAAAGGTAAATTTATTCAAAGTGGTTTCTTTGATAAAAGTTTGTGGTAACTGCTTTCACCGCATAACTTTATTTTATAAAGTACTTAATAGGAAGTTTTTTCTTCATTTATACTTCTCTGAGCAATCTGTATAAATAAGTACCTATTATATCTAGGTCTGGATCCACCTACACCCACTGCAGAGTATAAATATCATCTCTTTCGTAAATATCCCATCTTTATTTTGAAGTTGTTTAATCTAAGGTTTCTGTCAATTTAGGATGTGGTCTACCCACGGTAACATCTATCTATTGCTGGCCACGATTCTGTTAGAACCCTACTCTTGACGTGCACTCATTGATCACTCTACCTTAAACTAAAAATATAATTTATGCATACACGCTTACTGCCGCCTTTCCCGTATACCTACTACCAGGTGTAAGGGACAGAGACAACGAAACTGCTTTCACCAGGAAACACTTTCAAGAGATGTTTTTTTTTACTTTCCCACACAAAGTGATCAGAATATTTATACGGAAAATCAAATTATGTTTTTCATATCCTGAAAGAATTTCTTAGTGATAGCTGTTCAGTTTCGTTGACTAAGCAACCCCTATCAGTTTGCGTCTTTTTGGAAAATTTGGAGTTTATTGCTGCACTGGATATTGTATAGGACGACAATTCAGTAGTGAAATAACTAACAAACCTACTTTAATCACTGTTAATAATACAATGAAGTACTTATGCGGAGTGGCCCAATGTAAAATTAAGTATAATTAATCGAAGGTTTGCGTGCTGGGCTACAAACACGAAATTAAAAACAAGCACAAGACAAAGAAAATATAAAGTCTAGTCTAGGTACATACATATAGTACCTACGCTTGTAAATGTAGATAGAGATATTAAAATATAGTATACCTAAATAGATCCTATTTAATATGATTATATCGGAAAGGCCATAAAAGTTGTATGCAGAAAATTACATTATATATGAGGACAGCACATTCCTGCATACAACTTTTATGACATCTCATCATCATATCATATCATCATATTAAATAGGATTTATTTACTATTTTCTAATATCTACAACAACATCTATTATAATAATTTCTTATTCATTAAGTTAATTATTTTACAATAAATAACGTTTCTAATCAATAATAAGTTACCTTTCAGTATTTTCATAGAGGAATAAATTGAATCTTCTATAATCTAATACAGATATAAAAATACAGATATCAGGACAATGGGTGGCAAATTGCTGGAATCGAAGCCCAGAGTGAACCTGACCCGACTGCGAGATCGACTGGAGCTATGTGCTATTTATAGGACAACGGACGCCTACGACCAACAACCACGCATGCCTACAGTACAAAGGCTAAATATAGTACACTGGTATTGCAATCCAATTAATTCCAAGCTGACCTGGGAGCGAGAGAAAAACACAGAATGTGCCAGCTGCATTTCTTCCCGGGCATGCTGTAAAAACCAGCGTAGGTATCCGAGGGATTTGGTGTATTGTAATTTAGGGGATGGGCTGACAATCTGTCACTACAGCAGTATATCTGCAAATCTAGGTCAAATAACCCTCAAAACTTTGTCAGACGTGGCGGAACGACCTTTATTTAGGTCGCTTACGCTCTGCCTATCCCATTAGGGATAGAGGCGTGATTATATGTATGTATGTATCAATCAGTTGACTCTACTGACATTACATCAAATTCACTGTCATGATAGTTAAACAACAGTGTACGTAAATAATAATTGGCTCGCTCGCTAGGACTATTTAGCTTGTCTCTCTTTAAAGGTTATCTTGCCCGCGTGATGCTGAGCTAAAATACCTAAATACCACCTAAGTTGTTTATATTATAAAGCAAACCGAACTGAGAGATCGACTGGAGCTATGTGCTATTTATAGGACAACGGACGCGTACGACCAACTACCACGTATGCCTACAGTAGGGAGGCTAAAAATAGTACACTCGTATTGCAATCCAATTAATTCCAAGCTGACCTGGGAGCGTGAGAAAAACATAGAGTGTGCCAGCTGCATTTCCTTCCGGGCATGCTGTAAAAACCAGCTAAGGTATCCGAGGGATTTGGTGTATTGTAATTTAGGGGATGGGCTGACAATCTGTCACTACAGCAGTATATCTGCAAATCTACGTCAAATAACCCTCAAAACTTTGTCAGACGTGGCGGAACGACCTTTATTTAGGTCGCTTACGCTCTGCCTACCCCATTAGAAATAAGGGGGTGATTATATGTATGTATGTATATATTGCAACCAGTTGACTCTACTGACATATCATCCAATTCACTGTCTCGATAGTAAAACAATAGAGTAAATACTGATTAGCTCACTCGCTAGGACTATTAGCTTGTCTCTCTTTAAAGGTTATCTTGCCCGCGTGATGCTGAGTTAGAATATCACCTAAGTTGTTTTCTATTATAAAGCAAACCGAACTGAGAGATCGACTGGAGCTATGTGCTATTTATAGGACAACGGACGCCTACGACCAACTACCACGCATGCCTACAGTAGGGAGGCTAAAAATAGTACACTCGTATTGCAATCCAATTAATTCGAAGCTGGCCTGGGAGTGATAGTAAAACATTGAATGTGCCAGCTACATTTCTTCCCGGGCATGCTGTAAAAATCAGCTATGGGATTCGAGGGTTTCAGTATTGTAATTTAGGCGATGGGCTGACAACCTGTCACTATAGCAAATACAGACCTATCTGGAATAACAAAACTTGTCTTACGTGGTGGAACGACCTTTGTTTTTTCTCTGCCTACCCCATTAGGGATAAAGGTGTGATTGTATGTAATGTAATGTATTGATAGTAAAACAACAGAGTAGGTAAATACTGATAAGCTCGCTCGCTAGGACTGTTTAGCTTGTCTCTCTTTAAAGGTTATCTTGCCCGCGTGATGCTGAGCTAGAATAGCACCAAAGTTGTTGGCTAGTATAAAGCAAAAAGAGATCGACTGGTGCTATGTGCTATTTATAGGACAACGGACGCCTACGACAAACAACCACGCATGCCTACTCTAGGGAGACTAAAATAGTACACTCGTAATGCAATCAGTGGACAATGCATGTTAGTGGAAAAACTCATTAATAAAGGTACAGATAGTAAGAGCAGTAGTAGTAGTATTGTATATTACTAGCGACCCGCCCTGGCTTTGCACGGAAATTATCAGTGTTTCTCTACTTATCTCTAATTATTTGTATCGTTACTTTGAGTTTAAGTAATGCTTAGTCAAACAAAAAAAGTTCCATCAAAATCGGTTAAAAACGATAGGAATTCAATTTTCTACCTACCTCAACTTAGTAAGTGACGACACAAATAATCACGCCTCATGACTTCATGAGGCGTGATTATTTGTGTCGTCACTTTGATTTTAAATAATGCTTAGTCGAATAAAAAAAGTTTTATAAAAATCGGTTAAGAAACAGTCAAATTTTAATTTCCTGCCTACCCCCTAAGTCAGGTAGCGTGATTTTACGTATCCTAAGTTGCAACCCGGGTAACACACAGTTGAATAAAAAAAGTCCCATCGAAATCGGTTCAGTAGTTTTAGCGTGATGTGGTAACATACAGACAGACAGACAGACAGACAGACTTTTTTTTTTGTTTTTAAATTGTTTTGGCCTTTATATTGTTAAGAATGCCTGCTGCAATTATTTTTTTGTAGAAATATTCAATGTACAAACACGACCCTTCTAGAGATTTATTATATGTATAGATAGGGATATAGGGACAGAGAGAGCGACTTTGTTTTATACTATGTAGTGATGTGGTAATAGTAGACTGATAGTTCTTTAAATAGAGGCAAGATATTTGGTATTACAGTGGCAAAATATAAAGTATGATTAATAAGTACATTGATGCCGGCTTACAATATCATCTGGGTTAGCTAGTATAACTGTTTTATTTATTGTCAGAATGCGGACAAATAAGACTTTAACGATAGAATACTAGTGCTTACATATTTTTGACGGCATTTTATAAACTAACTAGTAAAAAATAAAATAAACTCTGACCTTATTTCTTTACCCTAACAAAATGAAATTAATTTTGTCGGCGTTGTTAATAAAGGTTAAATTAGAAAGATTATTATCTTTATTAAGTTTTCCTATCTTTATTTTTAAATGACTAAATATTGTTGGTAGGTGTAATCCAATATTAAAATAAAACGTGTATTTTAGGCCCGTATTAATAAACAGAACTTCACTTTATAAATACGACCCTTATTACCTAGCAAAGCAATGTCCTTCGACGTAATTAAGATATTAACAAGATAAACCAAAATATGTAGGTTTTATAAAAAATATTTATTAAATTTAATAAAATATTGATAACATAATGAATTATTATAATATAAATATCATCGTTCTGGAGCTAATAGTTCGTCTTGAAAATGGACATCCGATTCGCTGCACACCTTTTTCCCGCAGACCATCTTAAAATTCTGTAAAAGAAACATAATAACATTTTAATAGAAATGCTAATGGTAATCAAGGAAGAAACATTTCCTAAATATCTATAGTCTCTAATTGGTAATTGATAGGTAACAATAATATTACATGTGTTCATATAACTAAAGCCAGACACGGTCGATCGAAATGTTTTGTAATTAGCAGTCTAATTTGTACGTTAGTATATTGTATTACTGCATGGTCTAAATAAATATGTTACAAAATCTTATGTGAAATGTTTTAAATTCTTCCATGCTGGACTAGGAGCGAGAGAAAATCATAGAATTTTCCATACAAAATGGTCACCACAATTTGTATGGAAAAGCCTGTAATTTTTCACTTCCTGAAATAAATCCTGCTGGCAGTTGTTCAGTGCCGTAGACTGAGCAACCCCTATCAGTTCGCGGGACGTTATCCCTTACACCTGGTATACTTACAAGATTGTACTGCAGCCTCAGCAAGTCCATAGCCATCTCATAATTGCCGTCGCACTTGGGTCCATGTTTCTCCATGAGCTCCACAGCCCTGGTAGCCAGATCCTCAAGTTGGTCAAGGGTTGTGGGTTCAGCACGCAACCTGGGGTCATTTCTGCGGCTCCCGAACCTCGAACCCCAGTTGTGGTGACTGCGAGACAGACGTTCAATTCCTCGAGCCTGATCGTCCTGAATTGGTAGATTTACCATCTTCTTAGGAAATTGAGGTTGTAACACTAGATTTTTTTTTATTATTAGCAATGGGTTTGCTCTTGACTCCAGTCTAGGTCAGGGACGACAGAGACTGTATCGATGATGAAGCGAGTTCACCCAGGAAATGCCTGTTCAGTACACTCTAACTTTGAAGAGTTGATGTTTGTATCAGTCAGGTATGATACTGTTACTTGAGAAGTTCAGACCCTTTATGCTATCTTTTCTATATAGTGCAACGTCTTATACTAACGAAATTATCTAATGAGCAGTGAAAAGTACACCAATCACTAATTGGTTCGGGGAAAGCTCTTTACAAAAGCTCACCCTTTTGACGCAAATAAATCAATTTATTAGTTAATGAGCCTTCAAATACTCCAATTAACACCATTGGTAAACTGTAGTTAGTAAATCTAATTGATCATTATGTTAGTTCTGTGTATTAGTGACTAATTAAAAAATCCATTATCCATTGTCATACCAGAAAAAATACCATACCAGCGTAATAAGTGTAATTAAAGGTCAAAAAACAGTGCTTAATTTTTTAAACAGCTAGAGAGGGATGGGTAGCAATTTTTTCTAAAAAACTTTATTTATTGGAATCCGTGACCGTTTGTGACCTGCCGTCATAGTTCCCTTAATTATTGAATCCTTTGAAAAATTAATCATAATTTCAAAGAACTACAGCGAACTTTAATCATACGTTAATTAAATATTTTAAGTATAAAATATATTCAATATTTAATTTTGGTAGACCTTTTAAGTACCTGTACTTATAGGTACCCCATTCGTTTTTTAAGAAATAATTCTTGTCCTACAAAATCGACGTTTTAGTATGACGTGAATTATCTCTTAAAAACGAATGAGGTTTAATTAAATCCACATTACATACGCAAATAATTTAATGAAATGCCTGCATGAGTAAGAAATGTCTTAATAGTGAAAACCATTAATTATTTTGGTCCAGTAACGTTTTAATTAGTCAAGACCTTGAAAAAAATTACACTCTGTCTACTAAAGCCGCGATACAGTTTTTTTTTTATATATTTGCCCACAATATTTAAAGTCCCCTTGCTGTAACCCAGTTCAAAGCAGGTTGTGCCTTCTTAGTATTTTTTAAATTTTGTATCAAACTAGAGACCCGCCCCGGCTTCGCACGGAAATCATTAGTGTTTCTCTACTATATTAAGCATGTATTATACATATAAACCTTTCTCTTGAATTACTGTATCCATTAAAAGAAACCGCATCAAAATCCGTTGAGCAGTTTTAAAGATCTAAACATACATAGGGACAGAGAAAGCGACTTTGTGTTATACTATGTATGATAGTGATATATCTGGCTGGTAAGGTTTCGACTATCAAATTCGTAGGACCGCAACATCATCATTAATTTACCAATTACCTATTGATCAAACGTAGAATTTGCAATTCGCTACCTTTCCATGGTTCCCACCTTTATCATCCTCCGGTCAACAGCCATCCTTGAAGGAAAATCTTGGCAGTACATTGCGACTTGAATATTTTATTTAAGTTCTTCGCATTTTCACTATAATCCGTTACCCTTGCTCAAAAATTTTCCTGCAATCAGTCTATTTCTCGTGTATATTTGTAAAAAGGGCAGCATAACTGATACCCAAGTCAAATATAACATTCACCATATTCTTTTTATATCCCTTTTCCTTTTTTAGTGTAAATGTTTTCATGTAATGTCCGTTCGTCATATTTCTTGTTAAAAGGATTTATGAAAGTTAAGTTAAATTCATTGCGGCGGAACAACTGCATTTACTTTTAATTTAACTCACTTGGTAGATCAATACACATATACATATAATAAATCTCTAAAAGCGTTGTGTCTGTACATTGAATATTTTAACGAAAAAATAATTGTAGCAGGCATTATTAGCGATGCCACGACCAAATCATTTTTATAAGAATTTGTCTGTCTGTCTTTATGTTACAACATCATGCCAAACCTACTGGACCGGTTTTTATGGGACTTTTTTATTTCATTGGGTGATACTTGGGTTGTTTCGGATAGACATAATAATGCCACCCCCTTTAGAGGGTAGGCCGGAAACTGAATTTTGATTGTTACCTAGACTCATTGAATAGGTTCTAACATTGAGTAAGTACCACAGTTTGTATGGAAAACACGCCGAACATACTAAAAACGCTTCTCCGCTCGTAGGAGCGGGATCTGCTAGCCCGCGCGGGGAACCGTGTTTTGCATACAAAGACAAAAATCAGACAATGAGAAACACTATACCGCGCGCGGGCTAGCACATTCCGCTTCTACGCGCGAGAAGGTTTTTCAGTATGTTCGACCATGCCTGTTTTTCATACACACGAGGCGTACGAAGTCGCGGGCACAACTAGAAATGAAAATAAATTACTGTTCAATACGCAACTTTTTCATTAAGTAGTACAGCTCTCTGCAAATATTTCATTATAGAGGAAAAATTACGTCAAAAATGCTTATTTCCAGTGAACTAAATAAATCTTTTTCAGGAAATATTCGATGAACACGTGTACATCTTATATTAATATTTATTACAAGAACTATTAGAGGTTTACATATAAATAAGGGATCCGAGGGATTCAGTATATTGCAATTTAGGCGATGGGCTGACAACCTGTCACTACAGCAATATATTTACAAATATATCTTAAATAACCCTCAAAACTTTGTCAGAGGTGGCGGAACGACCTTTGTTTTGGTCGTTTACGCTCTGCCTACCCCATTAGGGATAAAGGCGTGATTATATGTATGTATGCTTAAATATAAATAGGCAGCTAAACTTTAGAAAATTGTCTCGGCACCAATCCGCGCCAGACATTTAAACATTTAAAACTACTAAAAATAAAATGGATAGACAACAAGATCAACAATACAAAACATGGATATGGCTTCATAGGTGCAAATGATTTTATGTTTTCTTCGGTCTAGGTAATTCATCTTTTTTATTTTGTTAAGATTGTACTTGTTTTAGTTAAAGTACTATTGCAAAATTACTGACGTCACACATTCAAATTATCATCTAATCTATAGACATGGAAAATCTCGAGTAAACCCGCAGCAAAAGAGCTTGTTATGGTAATATTTAAGATCTATCTTCTTCTTCAGGCTTGTCAGGCTTTAGGTAGCGGCTGTTTATTCTATTTGGACTGATGATACACCGTGGTAGTCCTCAAGGAACAAGCCTTCTTCTACATGAGAGGCCGGCAACCCATTTGTGACCCTCCGAGTGTTGCAGGTGTCTATATGCAGCGAAGTTTACTTGCCATCAGGTGACCGGTCTGCTCGTCTACCGCCTTTTCTGATAAATAATATATAATTATTCTATTTATACCGTAGATATTAGTCGTCAAGCCATATCAGAGGCCAGTGCTAAGCATGTTAGCTTGTTAAAACTCTGACCTAATCTAGGATTGGGTCTGGTTTCTCTTCTGGGTTGCGGAGGTCAGATGGCAGTCGCTCTTTGTAAAAAACCAGAACTCTCGTTCAATTCCCTAGATAAGGTAGCCATTCCCGTGAGATACGGGGTAAGGCTAGGGATATAACGATGATATTCTATTTATAGGTATAAAAACTATTAAATCTGGAACAAACCCGCAGCACAAAAAGCGTATTATGGTAATATTGAAGATGGCCATGGCTTTAGGTAGTAGCTGACAAAGACTTTAGCCGCAAAGAGGCGGCGGTTTTACGGCGTCCGGCGGTAATCCGCAGTGATCCGGAGGGAGGCGCAATTACAAATACTTATCCTGCAATAGTGAGGCTGCATGACGTCATAAAACGTCCCGCTAGCAACCAACTAATAAAAAACTGGACAAGGCTCTCGTATAGAGGTTTAGTACAGTCGATTCTGTATAGGCATTTCGCAAGCAATTTTAGGTATTCTTTGTTAGTTATCCTTGAATTGGGTTATATTTAAGGATGCCTTGCCTAGAAGGATTTCTTAGAAATATAACAAAATCTAAAATGTTAAAATGTTGTTATTTATCCCCCGGCGACGGCCATAAAATTATCTCCTAAACGTTCTTAACAAAAAAACTACTTAGCATTATTATTTATTTATTTTTATAAAAACATGGTTCTCTTCGGGTATCTTTAATATTTTATAGACTTAATTCTACTACTCATATACTTAAGTTACGAAGTACCATAAGACTTGAAAAATGGTTTTAACAGTAAATTATAATACGAGAAACCAGTGGATTTATGATTAGATTTGATTTGATTTCTTTATTTCATAATTTACATCGCAATAATAATAAAAAGAAAAAAGAAAATTTCAATTTTAGAAATAAAGTCATCAAAAGTCGAAATAGTTATTAATATACTATATAATACTAATTTTCTTCCATGCTGGACTAGGAGAAATAGAAAAACATAGAATGTTCCAGCTGCCCTTCCTCCCGGGCATGCTGTAGAAGCCAGCTAAAGGGACTCGAGGGTTACAGTGTATTGTAATTCAGGCGATGGGCTGACAACCTGTCACTATAGCAATAGACATTACAATCTAAAATTGCCCTCAATTTTTGTCAGACGTGGGGAAAGCGCCTTTTACGAGGCGTTTAACGCTCTGCCCCCCGAAAGGGATAAAAGCGTGATTTTATGTATGTATGTATAATAATAAGATTATAATTTTTATTTTGTTTGACATTCTATTATAAATTTAAGTATAATTTGTTTGACGACAAAATAAAAATGATAATATTATTATTATTTTTATATTGTTTGACATCAACCATTTATTTTATTCCACTAACTGATAAAATTCACTTACGGTATAATATTCTTTATCCTATAAAAAGTTTTTTAGTTGGCAATAAAACGTATATGTGGAGGAGACACAAAAGTAAGTGTGAGAGCCCGATGGTGTAGTGGATACTGCCGCTGCCTCCTAAGCGGGAGGTCGTGGTTCGAATCCCACCACGTACCAATGTGATTTTCGGTTTTCGAATTTCATATGTACATATATTCGGCGCTTTTTCCGTGCTTCGAAAGGCACGTTAAGCCGTTGGTCCCGGTTAATATAGTTAAATACCGTAGATGTTAGTCGTTAAGCCATATCAGAGGCCAGTGCTAAGCATTGGCGGCTTGAAAACTCTGACCTAATCTAGGATTGGTTTCCCTTCTGGGTTGCGGAGGTCAGATGGCAGTCGCTGTGTGTAAAAACCAGTACCCTCGTTCAATCCCCTAGATTAGGTAGCCCACCCCGTGAGATACGGGATAAGGCTAGGGAGATGATGATGGAGGAGGCACAAAAGTTTTTCATGAACAGTAGGTAACACAGGAGACCCTGAATACAGCAAATAAATGATAAGTTCCTGTAATGTATAGTACCTGTGGTTGTGGTTACCGCACATGGGTATTGGTGTTTGTACTACGTGAATTCTGTGAATTTCTATTTATAGATTAGGCTACGTTTGTTCTACGAAATACATCATTATTCAATTCAGAGTACCTATAAAGATGTTTTATTTTCTACTAGCCTTTTGCGTCGCAGTTTCACCCGTGTGCGGCTTATTTATATTTTTTTTGGGAATCAGATATTTTCCCGCAGTAAAAAGTAGCCGATGTTACTCAAGGTGAACGTAGCTTTCTAAACGTGAAATAATTTTTGAAATCGGTTTAGTAGTGTTTGAGTTTATTCGTTACAAACATACACACAAAAATACAAATCATTCCTCTTAATAATATTAGTAAGTAAAGATTAGTACCTATATTAGTATAGAGTATACTTTGTCTAGCTTTGGCGAGCTAAATGTCACTCGACGTGTTAATTTTCGATCTGTGCAAAACTTTTAACTATAGAAAAATAGTACAGAATTGGCCTTCATAGCTTTTTCTGGCACGCAGAAGCTCCATTAATTATACTTACCTACTTGTTTTTTTATGCGATGCGATTTGACCAAGTTGATAGCTAAATATTTACCGTGATAATATCATAAATAGCTGAACAATTCCGCTTTTTATTATTTTCCACAAGGGCCAGACTGGGTTTGGCATCACAAGAATAGAATGGATTAGAATAGAAATTGGTATATACTTTATTGCACAAAAACACAGAAATTACATTATTCAATACAAGCAGATGCAGCTATGATGAAATGACAGAGGTCTTAAGTTTTCTGAGCGAATTTACTCTATCGTCGATATTTAGGCTCGTATTTATAAAGCGAACTCAAACTAGCTGTCAATCTCAAGTACTGTTTATAATTACGGGCCTTAAGGTCTCTAACTCGTAAGTTGGACGTATCCAACTCTGATTTAGACTAGAATCAACAGCAAACTTATCGCATATAATCTACACTAATATTATAAAGAGGAAAGATTTGTACCTATTTTTGTATGTTTGTAATGAATAGGCTCAAAAAGTACTGGGCCGATTTAAAAAAATCTTTCACCAATAGAATGCTACATTCTTCCAATTTGACATAGGCTACATTTCATTTTGAAAAAAAATAGGGATCCTTGGTAAAATTTGAACAATGTGTAGAAAAATTAGTCTTAAAATGTCTTTCGTCGAATGCGCTGCCGAAACTATTAGCGATAGAACAAAATAATGTACAACAATATTGAAGAACATCATAATGTCTACAAAAAACTCCGCGGTAGCATATGTCCAACTATTGTAGTTATGTCACTACAACAACTTTTTTCATTTTAAACATTAATGAAAATGCTAACCAAATTCAAACCATGCTATTAAAAAAGTGTTTTATATCCAAATTTCCAAAAATAAATAATTGTCTATCCCGTGCGAAGCCGGGACGGGCTGCTAGTAAAAAAATAAAGTAATCCAATTTATAAGTTTACCGTCGTGAAAGGAATTTCGCTTATGTACGTATTATTATTATTGAGATAATCTGTTATATAGCTAATGTATTATAGTCTTTCATGCTGGACTGGGAGTGAGAGAAAAACATAGAATGTGCCAGCTGCATTTCCTCCCGGGCATGCTGTAAAAACCAGCTAAGGGATCCGTGGGTTTCAGTATAATGCAATTTAGGCGATGGGCTGACAACCTGTTACTACAGCAATATACCTACAAATCTGTCTTAAATAACCCTCAAAACTTTGTCATAAGTGGCGGAACGACATTTGTTTAGGTCGTTTATTATTTCGGGATAAAGGCGTGATTATATGTATGTATGTATTATGCTATATGTAGACATAATAAAATTTATTTATTTAATAACATATGATGACATTCTTACATGACGTACTTATTACATTATATTAGGATATGGAAGTGTAGAACCATGTTGAACTGAACACAATGCGCAATATTCATATAAGGTAAATTGACAGTAACAACCCAAAAAGACCGGGATCTGTGCTAGGGCTAGTTACTTCTAGTAAATCTATAAAGATAATCTTTAAAGATTTTGTCAATATCAGTATAGATTGTTCCGCCGCGATTTCTTTTTATAGCCATCCCAGTCTTTACATGCTGCTGACTGCCACTTACCTATCTCCAACACGTATAAAGGTTGACACGCCATGTCACAGGGTCAGTAATTTCCTCGCTAATAAAATGAGGTCTCCTAGAAACTAATAATAGTCAATAGGGATATAAATATGATCGTCACTTTTCACAAGAATGCAGGTCAAAAATGAGGACCTTGTAGTTCAAAAATATTTTTGGTTTGAAAGATAGGAAACTGGAGTAAGTTCTTTGCCTACCTGCTGCAAACCTGGGATATTTTTCTTTTCTTAAAGTCGTAAACATAGTACGTACGTATGTATTTATAATAGAGTCGCGTCTTTAGCTTTGTGTAAAACGAGTGGAAGGTGTTTACTCCGTGTAAAGATGGCACTGGCATCATTAGTGACGTCATTAACAGGTTTCCACGTCTGCGACAGGATTTCCCTTCTAAACAGTCCCTGATACTGATAATGATAAATCTGCCCTCTAATTTATTTTTATAATCAAAACGACTCTCTGTGATCTTTTATAACTTCAAGCGAAAAAATAAGGATAAGAAATGTTACAAGATTACCTATACTTCGTTTTTTTAGCATTAGAAATTATGTAAACATAGAAGCAGGGCTAGTGAACATAAATATCAGCTGACCTAATTTTATCAAGTTTTCATCCATAGGCACAGAATTCAAAGGGTACGTTTATCCATATAAAAATGTTGGTGGAAAACTGCACAGGACAGGAACAGTTGCTGTGTGAGACCTTTGCCCGTGAGGGCTGCACAGCCGGGGATTGATAAAAACATCATTAATTTAATGAAAAAGAACATGTATTTACTAATTATTATTTATTGAAAATGCAATTGTGGTTGTCAAATGTAATATTTTATGTGTAAATAAAGAGATAATTATTATCATTATTATTTAATCGCCCTCTGAAGAATCAGATGACTCTCCTACGTTCATTATAAAACTTTTAACATTATTATCGATTAATGTGTCTAAATGGAGCATATTTATTTCTTCTTTCATCACATGTTGTATGCAGGAAATCCAGTTTCTTGATGTAATTTTTTAAAATGCCGCTGAGACTAATTATTTTATTGTCACCATTTTGAAATCTTTATTGTATTCAGCAATGTACCTTTTCACTTGCGCCCATATCATTTCAATCGGGTTAAGTTCACAATGGTATGGTGGTAACTGCAGTACTGTGAACCATGTTGTCCTTTCTTTCTTTTACGTTTCATGTTTGCAACCTCTGCTTCTTTAAGTATTTTACAGTACACACTTTTCAAGTATAAAATCAAATTGTATGTAATAAATCGTCACAATAATGTCAATTTCCTTTTTACTAAAATATTTTGCTATTATTTCACATATTTTTTGCGTGCCGCAAAGTAACGTGTAAAAACCCACATTTTTTTCTTTCTAATGCTAAATAAAATTAAGTATATATCGAAAAGTCATAGACGCAAAGTCACTGTACATAATTTCTTCCATTTCCTTCCAATACAAAACCCTTCTACCATACTGGACTTGGAGCGAAAGAAAAAATAATTATGTGCCAGCTGCATTTCCTCCCGGACATGCTGTAAAAACCAGTATATTGCAATTTAGGCGATGGGCTGACAACATGTCATTACAGCAATATACCTAATCTCATCTTAAATAACCCTCAAAGCTTTGTCAGACGTTACAGAACAATCTTTGTTTAGGTCGTTTACACTCTGCCTACCACATTAGGGATAAAGGCGGGATTATTTGTATGTATGTATAAAACCCCTTCATTACCGATTACTGTTTATTTATTATTTACTGTTTACGTAAGTTACGTAATAGTTGATCTTCTTGAATGGATTGAATAGCACTTTAACAAATTGTCAGGTTGACAAAGGCCAAATAAATAAATTATTTCACCAAGAAAAAGGGAAAGGGGCTTGTAAGGAGATAAAAAATACACAATAAGATTAGATTAGACCCACATACTAGTAGTGTGTTGATAGGTATATTTATGTAAAATCGTAGCGACTTCTCAAATCAGTGGCAAATATCAACGAATTTAAAGATTTAGCCTTGCTTTGCTAATATAGTTAGAAAAATAGGAAACTATAGCGGATTTTATTTCAAAATGAATGCATAAGATAACAGCCAAATCATGAATTAAATAATTTTCTGAACCAGATACTTAGATCAAGAAGGTAAATAGGGCAGAAGGAAAAGGGTTGCCATTCGTACATTTTAAAAATTCACGCAATTTCCCTTTGTACTTCGATTTTATCGAATATATTATTCAGATACTTGCAAACTGCGACAGGCTTTACTTTGGTAATCAGCAATAAGGTCGCTATTTCCAATTTCCGATAAGATCACGATGTTGGTCTACCTATACATAAACGTTTGCAATTAAATTAACTTTTAAGTAGGTCATCTCATCAGAAAGCAGAATCGGTCATACAAACGAATTCAAAATCTGATTAAGATTTCCGCGAAAATGCCGCGAAACGAAATAATTACCCCTTCCTTGCTAACTTCAAAGGCAAGATACGAGTTCGAATTTGAGTTCGAAAATCAAATCAAAGTCTTGATCCATCAACTCTGATGTGAATTTTGAAGCGATGTTGGTTAATGACGCATAAATGGCAATTCCGTATTCGTGAGGTTCGGTAGATGGCGCTGCGCATCGAGCGTAGGAAATTGACTGGAAATGCGCTGCTAATGCAAGGAAGCAATATTGGACCGGTATGTTACCTCAAATTTATTGGAAGATTGAGTATTTAAGATTAATATTCTTTAATTGCATGGGTATCGGCTCAACATTACTTTATATTACTACCGTGTCGCCAAAGGCCCAAATAAACTTGTATTCTTACCCGGAACAGGAAGTGAAAAAACATCTATTGTAAAAAAATTAAAGCTACCTAGATAGTTTGTATTGTAGATGTTGTCGAATCGAATCAATTCAACAGTTCTTTCTATTGTAATTTGGGTCCATTATCTACTTAATTTGATTTCCAATAAAAATACTCTATTCATGTATATTTTTTTAAAGGTGTAAGAAGAGATTTGAATCGTGCAAAAGACATCGCTAGTCAAGGAGGTCTATTAAAACTATTTAGTTTATTACTTGCCTCTTTTAAGTGTATTACTTTATCGCTTTAGTAGTGAGAATATCGTTGTATCAAAGACACAACTTTGTTAAATTAGGTCAAAGTTCTGCGGTCGTATCTTTGTCGTCTCCTGAGTTTGAAATCAAAGTGACACTTTGTAGCCCTAATTAATTACGGATAATATCGGGTGTCGTGGAATGGTTGCTATAACTACAGAAAATAATAATCTAAATAAAAGACAAACGTCGAAAAAATTGTGCCACATATTTTAAATTTTGCCTACCTGCTAAAAATAAACATTCATAACTAGGTATGAAATGATTTATTATACGTCTCCTATTTCTCTCCTATTTTTGGTTGTAGCTCAGATAGATTGTAGAATTCGTTGAATTTGCTTGATTGTTTTTATTGATTTAAGCTTGTTGAGTTTTGAATATATCTCTACCCCACTAAATATCCTTGGCCTAATTAATCGACAGTTCGACACATGAAATTCTTTCACCGCGTCTGGCTGTTTATCCGCTAACTTCTGAACTGTTTTCACTCTCAACAAATGTTCAAAATCCTCATTTTACATAAATTATATCGGTGCGGATCTACGGTGGGTCTCTACTGTTATACGAACCTATTATTAAATATACGCCCACTATTATATACACGGCAAACCAGTAGAGTCGTAAGCCTCATGGATTTGTAACATACATAAATCTAATAATGGGCTTAATTCTAGATTCAACCGGCTCTAATCTCTAATCTCATATTAAAATCTATCTATCACTTTCAGACTAAAAACATTGGAAAAGGATAGAAGATCTATTCTCTTCGGTTTTTTGATTTATAGTACAGGTGGTTTCATGCGCTATCTGTCAATTTTATCCGCCATCGGGCTCGATTCTAGATCAACTGGCTATGATGTAGCGTCAGGCCTGGTTCACTCGCGAGTTTAGGTAGGTTCGGCCGAACTGCCGCTTGGAGCGGCTAATGTCAGTGGGCTGCCGCGCGGCTCGCAGTTTGCACGCTAGTCGCGTTGCGTCAATTTCTTTTTCGTGATTTTGCTGCTAAAATCAACAAGCAATATGGCATCTAATAATAAAACCAAAGCTAAAAGTTATAGTAATCCGTATAAAAGGTATTGTTGTGTTTACGGATGTCTAAATAAAAGAAAGACCAAGGAATCCGAACTAATAATAATAATAATTATAGTTTCACAAATTACTTAAGGAAATTTATACTGGTTATACAGTATAACCAGGTAGATACAACCAGTATATATTGGTCCGCCAAGTAGATAACTCGACCTGCTGCCCACTGTACCTACTAATTCGTATTCATAATAAGACTAGGTTATGGATTCGTTGTGTATTTATTATGCTAAATAATTTAATGATTCGTAGTTTTCTTAGTTACACATAATAATGTCTTAGTTTAAAATCAAAATAGCATTTATGAATAAGATTCAAAAAGTTCGCAAGTGACAACCTTTGCGATCGCCGGCGGCAACGTCCTTGAACTGCGGCGCGCAAACAACGTTCACAGTTCGCGCGCTGACATAAGGTACAATTTAGCTTGCAGGCAAGCGGCGCTGGGAAGTGTAGGTATCTAATCATACCTAAACTTGCTGTTTCTTAGGGAGTGAGCCTTCTGTACGCTAGTACTATTATATATTCTGTGGTAGCGTAGCGTATAACATGGCGGATAAAATTGACAGAAATACTGGGTAAAAGAGCAAATGCGCGTCAAAAGCGAACAAAGTGTAAATCCATAGAGTATAAATCACCCGTCCTTGTCAATTTTATTGTTTTGAAAGTGACAGTTAGATTCTCTAGAGTCGACCCAAATATATTGCGTGTAATAGCGGGTTATTTCATATTTCTTGTGTTGACAACACGACAGTTTTATTATTATCATACTTTGATACGTTAAAAATGAATGACAACTAAGTAACCACGAATATACGAACGTGTTTGAAACAAAACATGCGAAAGCACTTTACGGGCCCTAATGATACCGAGTGATACATTGTAGCAAATTGTAGTATACTTATTGTAAAAGCAGGCAATTATTCCACTTTTACATTAGGTATTTACTTTTCAATATAGGAGTATTTTACCTAAATTACCTAAGTTCATAATGTTATTTTTATTATTAAATTTACTTTAATACTGATGATACTTAATGTGTTTTTTCTTTTTCTTCTTAGCAAGTGGATTCTCGGGTCGAACGACCTGATGATCCTGGTGTCAGAGTTTTGAAACCGCCTAGTAGTACAGCTATTAGGCCTCTGACCTGGTTTGAGTAACGACCACTATCAAAGACAGCGACCGGGACCGACGGCTTAACGTGCCCTCCGAAGCACGGAATCCTTATTCTTTTCGGACAATCAGGTGATTCAGCCTGCAATGTCCCAACCAAATTGGAGAAATCCTCACAAAGAGATAAATTGACAAATATCAAGTGTGAGTTCCCCCCCTGGAAATCAGAACCCAGACCTAGGAGGCATGTGATTTTTGATGTTTACCCTTAACATAAAATTTCTATAACGTTTTCTTAATAATTTTAACTAGATACCGAAAACCGTACCATGTCAAGTTGTAAGAAGAACAGGCAACTAATATCTCGTTTATTCTGATAATTACTGAGTCGGTAACTGAACCAGAAACTTGATTCGGATCCCGCGTCGTCAAGGATATATCATTACTTGAATAATGAAGCTGGCTATGACGTCACTCGATCAGCATTATTCTGTGAAATCTAACACAATCGATACTTCAAAGGCATATGAAAAGGCTGGGTATGAATTAAATATAATATTGGTCTTTGCTTATACTGCAGTTTCGAATAATAACGTGTGTAAGGGATGCTGGCCTGGGATCGAGAGAAAAACATAGAATGTACCAGCTGCATTTCCTCCCGGGCATGCTGTAAAAGCATGATCCGAGGGTTTAATTATATTGTAATTTAGGCAATGGACTGAAAACCTGTCACTACAGCCATACAAATCTATCTTATATCACCCTCGAAACTTTGTCAGCCGTGGCGGAACGACCTTTGTTTAGGTCGTTTACGCGCTGTCTACCCTATTAGGGATAAAGTACAGCGTCCCGCAATCTGATAGGGGTTGCTCAGTCAACGAAACTGAACAACAATCACCAGGAAATTCATTCAGGAAATGAAAAAGAAATGGCTTTTCCATACAAATTGTGTGATAGAGGTGAACATTTTGTATGGAAAAGCCAATTTTTATTTCCGGTTCCTGAAAGAATTTCTTGGTGGAAGTTGTTCAGTATCGTTGGCTGAGCAATCCCTAACTGTTTGCGAGACGCTGTCCCTTACACCCCGTATAACTGCAAAGTTCCTTAGGGGTAGAATTGCGAAATCTTTATAAAACAGATACGCCACCGTGTCCCACGTCGAGTTGCTTTGGGTTTGGGGCTAAGTTTTCCACGCCATCCAATATGAAATTCTTTGCGATTTCAATGTACCAAGCATGTAATAATTCTACCTACAATCGTGTGCGTGTTCCTAATGTTTCTTTGCAACAACAACGCTCCACACCTTTTTGTAATTTTAAAGTAGGTATTTCACTCCACGCTTTTAGCTAACATTACGTATTTAGATACCTACGTCTCACAGGCTTTCCTTCAAGCTTTTATACTTCTGGCAACCCTCGTTGGAGCGCAAATCACTACATATTATAAAACAAAGTCGCTTTCTCTGCCCCTATATCCATATGTATGCATAAATCTTTAAAACAACGCAACGGATTTTGATGCGGTTTCTTTTAATGGATAGAGTGAATCAAGAGGAAGGTTTATATGTATAATAAATGCATAATATAGTAGAGAAACACTGATAATTTCCGTGCGAAGCCGGGACGGATCGCTAGTTAAATAATAATTGTGTCGTGCGTAGCCTTGACGGCACATAGCAGCCTTAATACGTAAGTGACACCATTATCGCCTACACCTATTACAGTCCTCCCACCGATTTTCGGTGATGGCGGGCACCAGAGATCGACCAACTGTGTAGGACTAGTTTTTAGTGCCCATGTGTTTGCGCTACACACAGGTGCACTTTCTATTCTTTCAATCTCTTATTCTGATGTGACAGATAGAAATAGAGAGAAATCAGGGGCAGGTCCGACTATTTACATACCCATCCGATCATCTTACTTTTCGGACAGTCCGGTGATCAGCCTGCAATGTCTTAACCAAACTAGAAACAACAACACAAAGTCATTGTCACCCGCAGGGAATCGAACCCAGGACCCCCGCGTCTAGAGCCCAAGGCTCAGACCGCTAGACCACGGAGGCAGTTCACCTATTACGTAAAGGTTAATAGATACATTCCTATTGCTAGTGCATTAGCCATTTGATATTCATACTGCAACACCTAGACGCATGAAGCGCTTTGACATCAAGACTATTAGGTACAGATACAGATTGATGTTTGATTGAGATTGATATTAAGTGGATTTCAGGTGACACCGAGCAATGCAAGATATATTGTGTAAATTTCATAAAACAAACATTAATCGAATTGTTGTAAGAAAGTATTACTTAATAGTTTCTCCATTTTCCATGATGGAAAATCAACCAACTAGCTTACAGCTGTCTTGTTATAGAATAGATGGACAGAATGGAAAATTTCTCCGCCAACCCTGTTTCATTAATTCGTCTACAATTAGGTCATCATCTCCCTAGCTTTATCTCGTATCTGGCGGGGTCGGCTACCTAATCTAGATGATTAAACTAACCCTCGTTCAATCAACTAGATTAGGTAGCCGACTGGTTTTTACACAGAGCGACTGCCATCTGACCTCCGCAACCTAGAAGGGAAACCAGACCCAATCCTAGATTAGGTCAGAGTTTTCAAGCCACCAATGCTTAGCACTGGCGTCTGATATAGGTTAACGACTAATATCTGCGGTATTAAACGATATTAACCGGGACCAACGGCTTAACGTGCCTTCCGAAGCACGTAAAAAGCGCCGAATAAACTTACACATGAAATTCAAAAACCGAAAAACACATTGGTACGTGATGGGATTCGAACCACGACCTCCCCACTCAGGAGGCAGTGGCCCTATCCACTACACCATCGGGCTATCTACAATTAGGTACCCAACCGAAAATAAAACAACTAACACAAAGTGTTTTTGTTGTGCCCCCAGGGAATCCAACCTACGACTTCGATAACTAATCCCATCGGACTTCCTATGGGTAGTCACTCAAATATAAATATACGAGTACAAAGCCACCCTGCAGGTTAGTGGGTGTTAAATCATATTCTCCCGGGATATCATCCAGTAAAAAGGTTCCTGCTTCGCTCTCCAGAAGACTAATCCATTATAACGTGTCGAGGTACATACATACATATTATACATACATATATATTGATGACCCGCGCAGCCTAGTTGGCAGTGTACCTACCTGCTACGCAAAGGGTCCCGGGTTCGATTCTCGCCCATTGCAGACATTTGAATGATGAGTTTAAATGTCTGTTTCTGTGTCTGATTGTTCTTTGTGGTTGTTTCTGTGTATGTCCATGGCACCCCGATACAGGGAATCCTAGTGGGGGCTATGAGTGTGATCGTGTTTTGTTTTTTTTTTTGTATATATAATCACGCCTTGACAACGTTTTGAGAGTTATTTAAGATAGTTTTGTAGGTATATTGCTGTAGTGACAGGTTGTCAGTCCATCGCCTAAATTGCAATATAATGAAACCCTCGGATCCCTTAGCTGGTTTTTACAGCATGCCCGGGAGGAAATGCAGTTGGCACATTGTATGTTTTTCTTTCGCTCCCAGGCCAGCATGGAAGTAAGTGTATAGTGTGTATTGTGTTTTCTTTGTAATAGACTCGCTTGTGACTTTCTAAAAGTGTTCTTAGGAATCTATTTGGAAATAAATTATTTGACTTTTTTTTGTGTCGAGGTAATAGAATAATAAACAAAAAAAAAGTGATTTAAACCACGTTAATGTATTAGTGATATACAACATAAAACACACATGACAAAATAAATAAAAGTATTCAAATTTTATTATTTTATTTTATTTAAAAACATATATTAGGTATCGTAACTTTTTTAACGACTTGCTCAAAAAAATTAAAACTGAGTTTGACAACAAAACATTATCAGACAACAAACATAATCCCCGAAAAATGTGGTTTACCTTTAGCAATATCTGTCATTTGAAGAGGAAGACTGCTCCCGGCACAGAACTGTTGACTACTCATGCCACAGTAAAAGAGTCCTTGCACGCCTGTAACTCGTACTTCGCTACTGTTGGTGTAAACCCAGCGGAAGATATACTGCATAAATTGGGAAAAACGCAAACGGAACTAGCTGCTAATGTTAAAATTTCTCGATCTCCACCTAATTCAAACTTCAAACTTAAAGAATCATAGCGCTCCTGGTTTAGACAACCTTACTAATGGTTTTTTAAAACAAATAAGCGATGGAATTTTAGAGCCGCTCACACATATCTTTAATCTCAGTCTTGCTACTGGCACATTCCCAGACTGCTGGAAAACCGCTGTGGTGGTTCCAATCTACAAAGCCGGACCTAAGAATTTAGCATCAAACTACAGGCCAATTTCCTTGCTGAGCATCTTTTTAAAACTTCTTGAAAAGCTAGCTAACAGACGCCTTGTATCATTTTTAGAAAGGCATGGCATCCTTTCGGATAGACAGTTAGGTTTTCGCCGTGGTCGATCTACGGAGGATGCTGTGTCTCTACTTACTAAACACGTTGTTGAGCATCTGGATAACGGACGTCATTGCGTTGGCATATTCTTAGACCTCGCTAAGGCTTTCGACACGGACTCGTTTCCGATTCTTTTGGCTAAGCTGGAGGGAGTTGGAATTCGGGGCCGTGCTCTTGACTGGTTTCGTTCGTATCTAACAAATCGGAAACAATGTACAAGGGTTGGCGGTGACGTCAGCGAACTGTTAACAACTAGCTATGGCGTTCCTCAAGGAAGTATTTTGGGCCCCAGTCTGTTCACCATATATATTAACGACTTGCTGGATCTACAACTTCCTCAGACTGAGGTAATCTGTTATGCTGACGACATTGCCATCTTGGTAAATGGTGATACCTGGAAAGAGGTTTTTGCTGCGTCTGACTTAGTGCTTCGATCCGTTACTCATTGGCTTGATAACAATCTCCTATCTCTAAACTCATCTAAGACCAAATTTCTCTGCTTTCATATAACAGCTGTCACCGATCCTCAGTTTACACCGACCATCAAAATTCACAGATGCTCCCAAGGAGCCAATCCTTCTCCCTGCAATTGTGATGGTATTGAACGTACCAACTCCATCAGGTACCTAGGTGTCATACTCGACGAAAGGTTAACTTTTAAGCCGCTGGCTGATACTGCTTCTATAGCAGTATCAGCCCGCGCACGCAAGGTTATGTACATTATGAAATCACTACGAGACTGCGCAGATAAAAGGGTTTTAAATATGGTGTATACGAGTTTGTGTGAATCCATCTTTTGTTACTGTATCCCAGTCTGGGGCGGTGCCTGCACTACTTTTATGATCACTGCCGAAAGGGCACAGCGTTCAGTACTCAAAGTAATGTTCCCGAAAAAATACCGGTTCCCAACTGAATCTTTGTACCAGGAAGCGAAAGTGTTAACAGTTCGAAAACTATTTGTGTACAAAACCGTCCTTCTGACTCATAAGCTCACGTTAGCATCCCCTGAACTACCGAATCTGCTCGCGCGTAGGAGATTCCGCATACCAACTTGTCCTGTTTGCACCACGTTTGCTAGTAGATTCGGCTCTTTTCTACGTCCGCGCATTTATAACAAGGTAGTGGTTTGCTGTGAAATTATTTTGTTAAGAACAAGCATGGCACGAACTGTGGTCAGGAACTGGCTTCTTTCGTTAAGTTACACAGCTACAGAAAATTTGCTACATCAAATCGAATAGATACAGTCATGAAATGAATCAAGATACTAATTTGTTATTTTAATATATAATTCTAATTTATAATTTTAATTTATAATTTTAGTTTATAATTATGATTCATAATTTTAATTTATGAAAACGCTCTCTCACTCTCACTCCCTCTATTTCACTAACACTCACACTACACATACACTCACACTAAAATAATGTCTTACTTTTGCATGTTCCTAATATTGTTAGTCAGTTTGTTTATTTGTTCCAAAAATTTTCACTTAATTTTAATAATTTAACTTCATTAAAAAAAAATTGTCGTGTAAAAATTGTACGGTTCGCCTGAACGGAAGTTGATAATCTGTTTGTTTGGTTTATTCGGATTCCCGCGATACAGGATTTTCCTAGTGCGGGATCCAATGGAAAATTGTAATAGGCCTAAGTTTATTTTGTTAAATAAATTATTTGTATTTGTATTATTAAATTCATGCAACAGAAACAAGTAAACTAACCGTAGTGATTGTCACGCGCACTAGCACTAACACTAGCCGCCCGGCAACCACCCGCCCGTCTTACAGTAAATTAAAAATATTGTAAATCCCAAAAGCCAGTATCAAATAGCTGAGCTTTTGTCTGTGTTACCCATTTTAATACTAAGTTAGTTTATCATGTTTGTACTTTGTATAAAAGTGAACCAAATAAATAATATTTAAGAAAACCGCCGCCTTCCAGCCGTAATGTACATAGCTAAGGTTGACCTACTTTGTTCTGATTTACAAATTAAATCAAATTTAAATAGAAATAATTGTATTTATTTTATTAAAGTGTGGTTTGTGTTGTATATATAAAGGAACGCTGTACTTGTTTTACACCATGAATATTATTTTCTTTCTGACATGCAGGATTGTCTGGAAGAGATAGCTTGAATCGATAAGGACGCTTTTGTGCACATTGTTATTTTTAAGCTTGTCTAACCTATATAGATTATGTGCAATAAAGACTTTATCTATCTATCTATATAAAATTTTCATGTGTTAAATTTCATTCTTAATAGTTGTATATCACTCTAATATAATAAGTATTGAAGCTGTACAACATCTACTTCTTTTATTTATTTATTTTTCTTTGTTGCTTTTTTCTTAGTTCAAAATATTATATAATAAACAATTTATTGCGTGTGTACACAAATAACAAACAATTAACAACTAGTAAACATTAACTTGATATTTTCTCTGTTACACTATATCAGATCAACACCCTTTGTTGTCTTTCAGACAACCTTTGGTTTCAGAATAGGTTTAGAGGTAAGAAAGTATTGAAAATATATATTTATTAATTACAGTAAAAAAGTATCATAGAGGGGAAAATAGAAGGGAAGAGAAGAAGAGAAAGACCAAGACGAAGTTAGTTACCTTGACCAAATCAAGAAGTGAAATCGTTAGCAGAAGACAGAGAAAGTTGGCAATTACTCCATCGACAAGTGCCTAGCACAAAAAAAATAAGAAGAAGAGTAAAAAAATTAAGTTGATATACATACATCTTACTAGGTAGGTATGTTGAGAGCATGAGCTAATACTCACAAATAATAATCATGTAATCACGCCTTTATCCTTAATGGGGTAGGCAAAGCGTAAATGACCTAAATAAAGGTCTTTTCTGACAAAGTTTTGAGAGTTATTTAAGGTAGATTTGTATGTATATTGCTGTAGTGACAGGTTGTCATCCCATCGCTTAAATTGCAATAAACTCGGATCCCTTAGCTGGTTTTTACAGTATGCAGGAGAATGCAGCTGGCGCATTCTATGTTTTTCTCTGGCTCCTAGTCCAGCATGGAAGAATATAGGTATGGTGGCCTATACAACTGTTTCTAGTACCCTGATTTGTTCATCGTTAATTAGATTGTGTACGTAGCAAATTAGATTAATTAATTCTCCATTAACTAATAAATTGAGTATGTACTACCTTATTAATATGCTAACTCTGCGGCTTCACATTAATATTTTGTAAATGTTACCATATACTATCATATAATTAGGCCCATATTAATAATTAGCTCGCTGAGACTGACAGCGAGTTTGAATTCATATCAGAAATTTAATTTCAGTAAAAATCTTCCGGTCAAATCCATACTTATACTATTGGTCTCAATGTTGAGATCGCTTTATATATATATACAGGCCCTAATGTAATATATATATAAATTCCCCGCTCGCTTTATATATATATAAATTCCCCTGTGTACTTCTGAAAAGTCATATATAGTTAATTTTTAATTTTAATTTATTTATTCAGACACATCAACAGTATTATGTATACTGTTGATGTGTCTGAATAAATAAATTAACACACATTTTAAAAGTCATGCAAAATCAGTAATTTAGCTGATACATACACCAATTACAGACGTGTACAACATTTACATAATTTCTTCTAAAACTCGATAATTATACTCAAATTGCAGTAATAATAAAAAATATTCTAACGAGACAAAAAAATAATAATTGAAAAAACATATTGAAATATAAATTACCTACAAGATTAATGAATGTAGATATTACTGAATAACATTTTAAAACTATATAAAAGCATATTATATTAAAGCAAGACATCATTTTTTAAAACTATTTTCACTAAGATGGAAGATGTCAAGATCTGGCTTACTACTGAGATTATATGTATAAGCGGATAGTGGTTGTATGACGGCGGACATTAGTTTTGGAATTTGAAATTGAGTATATATCTATACATATAATAAATCTCTAGAAGGGTCGTGTACTGTACATTGAATATTTTCCAAAAACATAATTGCAGCAAGCATTATTAACGATATTAAGAAAAAATCGTTTCTTTTTTAAATCACGCCACCTGAGTTAGAGAGTAGGCAGAAAATTTAATCCTGTTTTTTTTTTATTCTCATTAGAATACAGTAAGTCTCATTACGCACACAAGTATCGTGTTATACAACAATGTTGTGTTAGCTAACGTGATGCGTAATGAAATGACACAAATAAATAAGAGTATTTAGATTAAAACATTCATCGAGACGATTGACCGAGTGATCTATTCCTGCTTAAATTGCGTCCCTTTCTATTCCCTCATGATAGAAAAAACCGCGTATAGACTTTTTTGCTAATACGAATTGGCTCAATTATGAAATTAAATTATAACCACCACGCGTACGGAGTCGCGGGCACAGCAAGTTATACCTAAATCGTTCGCAATGCAAAACAAAAAATTTTGCTGACCTTTCCCTAGATATTATACCAGGTGTAACGGCGGTGTGAGACAGCGTCCCGCAACTGATAGAGGTTGCTCAGTCAATGAAACCGAACAACGTTCACGAGGAAATTCTTTCAGGAAATGAAAAAAAAATTACCTTCCCATACAAAATGACCACCTCGATCTGACAATTTGTATGGAAAAGCAAATATTTTTTCACTTCCTGAAAAATAATACTGCTGATAGTTGTTCAGTTTTGTTAACTGAACAACCCCTATCAGTTTGCGGGACGCTGTCCCTTACACCCCGTTACATCATATGCCTTTTTACGGCACCCGCGTCAAGAAATGGAGCGATGCTATTCTAATGCGACATCCCACGATAAACACAGCTCATCATTTCTGTCATCTCATACGCGCCGAAGGCGCGTGGGGGGTGCCATGTCAGTCTTTCGGCTCTTACGGCGGCAATCCTCGCGGCTCTTGACAAAGGGCTATTGCTAGCAGCCAACGACGTCTCTACGCGGGACGACGCGGTGGCGCTCCGATGGTGGTGGCTCCGGGATGGGACGCGACTCTTCAACCCGTAGGGAGCGAGCGCGGCGCGGGGCGATGCTGCAGCTGCCAAGGGGACGCGTAACCGACAGCCCCAGCTGAGGGCGTAGGGCTGTGTTCGCGGCGGTATCGGCGGCAGATTTGGGATCAACGGAGGTCGTACGCGGGTCGCGGTCGAGAGACGTTGACCCGCCTCTTGGGCTGCGATGGTGGATGTTTAGGCGTTCCGGCGGTCGGCTGTGCTGCGGTAGAATGTCCACGCGAGCGTGCATGGAGCCAATTTCGCGCTCTAGCGCGGACTTCTTGCGGTGTTCCGGGCACGGGCACTCATCGACTGTTCGCGCGACGGATCTCGCTGTCTCGCGATAGCGATGCGCGCGAAGCGAGACGTGCCTCGTCTGCCCTTTCTGACACGTCGTTTACGCGGACTGCGTGTCGGAGTCGTCTGTTCTGGGGGGTTGCGTTGAGCTGGGGCGGGAGACCTTAGCGCGCGAGGTCTTTTTGACGCGTTCGCGGCGCCCCAGTCGGTGGGGTGTACGCGCTTGCGGTTCGCGCGCGCGGGCCCGGTGTGGCAGGCGGTACGGGTGGTCCGGCTTCTTGGAGTACTGGTGTCGGTACGCGGCGTTCGCACTCGCGAGGCGCGGTCGCGGCGGCCGGCACGGGGGCTTCAAGGTGGTCCTGAACTTGGTTTTCAGCGCGCTCCATGGCCAGGGCACAGGCCTGCACCCAGCGGAACATCCCCTCGGAAACAAGACCTCGCGATGCTAGCTCGCCGATCACGGCGAGTTCGCATCGGAGTTTTTCGCGAGGATCCTCCTCTGAGTGGGCCAATGAAGCGGCTTCACCGAAGTTGTTGGTTTCTACGGCGGCGGCGATGTCGCGAGCGCGGGTGCGGACGTCACTGTTCTCGCTGCCTCTAGCGCGCGGAAGGTCCTGGGGGTTGGATCGCGTGACCTCGGCCAATGAGGTACGCTGCTCGGCAACCCCTTCCGCTGCGGCTGAAGTAGTAGTTTCAAAAACTTTTTTCCTCGGCATTCTGGTGGTGGTTCTCTGCTTTCACTGAGCTGGGCGGCGTGGAGTCACTGCACGGACCGGCTATCTGGGTGTCTGGCTGTCGACGCCCACGAGGTTGGCTGAGGCGCAACTAACGTCGGGTGCTATTTGGGGGGTGGTTGCTGAACAACCACCCCCAAATCTGCTGAAGGACTATATTGGGCGCACGAGTGACTGCGTTAAACGCATTACAAAGAAAGCTATCCTGTGGTCATAAACACAGTTATGCTTCCACTAGTTTTATTTATTTATTTACTGTTTATTGTACAAAAGTAACATGAGAAAGACAATACACAATATTATATTGTCTTTTCAGAAAAAGAAATCGTAACTTTAGTTTAAATTTATAAATAAATTGCTGTGCCCGCGACTTCGTACGCTCGGTTTGTAGGGAAAATACGAAGTGTCGCACATACTAAAAACATTTCTCCGCGCGTAGGAGCGGGATATGCTATCCCGCGCGCGGAAGCTTGTTTCGAATTGTCTGATATTCGTTTTTGTATGGAAAACAGGATACCGCGCGTGAGCTAGCATATCTCGCTCCTACGCGCGGAGAAGCATTTTCAGTATGTTCGTGTTTCACTGCGTGTTTTCCATACAAACTGGGGTACTTATTCAATATTAGAATGGTTTGCGTGGTTATTTCTAACCTAGGCTGGACACCAGGTAATTAAAAAATCTCAGTCAAATAAAACAGTCCCTTTAAGATCGGTTAAAAACGATCAGAGTTCAATTTCCTGCCTACCCCATAAGTCAGGTGGCGTGATTATTTGTATCGTAACTTTGTGTTCAAGTAATGCTCAACAAAAAAAAAGATCCATCAAAATCGATTAAAAATGACCGAAATTCAATTTCCTACCCACCTCCTAACTCATTAGGCGTGATTATTTGTATCGCAACTTTGATTTTTAATAATGCTCAGTCGAATAAAAAAAGTTCCATAAAAATCAGTTAAGAAACAGCCAAATTTTAATTTCCTGCCACCCCAGGTAGCGTGATTTTAGGTATCCTAAGTTGCAACCCGGGTAACACACAGCTGAATAAAAAAAGTCCCATCGATATTGGTTCAGTAGTTTTGGCGTGATGTGGTAACATACAGACAGACAGACAGACAAAAATTAAAAAAAAAAAAACGTTTTGATCTTTATATCGTTAATAATGCCTGCTGCAATAATTATTTTGTTATATATATATTCAATGTACAGACACGACCCTTCTAGAAATTTATTATATGTATAGATACGCACAACGCGCATAACCTTTAACCACTGATCAAAACTTTGACACTTCAAGTTTGAATAATACTTAAATGAGTTTCTAATCAAAAACACTCTTGATTCTGTATTTAATGTAGGATTTCCTTAACGAAAGTTAATTAATTTCTTATTTACTTACCACAACAAACAGGTAAACAAACAACGGTAAATAAAATTATTTCCTTTTTCTGGAGCCAGATAAATAAAATGGCTAAAGCTAAAACGCTTTGGACATATTCATTGTTATGGACCAAGTGATAAATGGGTCATTAATTACTTGGTATATGACACATAGGGCCGTAGTTATAATCAGCGCTCATGAGTGACAGCGAGTTTCAGAAATATTATTTCAGTACGATTGTACTGAAATAACATTTGATTTTTGAGGCCAGATTTGGCCTGTCATGTCAAATCCATCGGTACTTAATATTGCTCTTAAGTTTGAGATCGCTTCATAATTACGAGCCATAATAAGGTACATAGGCGTATTTGCATAGGTTATGCAATACCTTCTTTAACGCTTAACTTTATTTTACTTATTTAAATCTCTTTCAATAATAAGTAAATTATCAATTTATATAATCACGCCTTTATCCCTAATGGGGTAGGCAGAGTGGAAACTACCTAAACAAAGGTCGTTCCGCCACGTATGGCAAAGTTTTGAGGGTTATTTAAGATAGATTTGTAGGTTTATTGCTGTAGTGAGAAGTTGTCAGCCATTATTAACCCTCGGACCCCTTAGCTGGTTTTTACAGCATGCCCGGGAGGAAATGCAGCTAGCACATTCTATGCTTTTCTCTCGCTCCCAGTCCAGCATGGAGGAAATGGCACGTTAAGCCGTCGGTCCCGGTCGCTGTCTTTGATAGTGGTCGTTACTAAAACCATGTCAGATGCCTGATAGTTGTGCTACTAGGCGGTTTAAAAACTCTGACACCAGGGTTCATCGGGTCGATAGACTCGATATCCACTCGACAGAAGAAGAAGAAGAAGAAGAAGATGGAGGAAATTTACTCGCACGTTATTTTATAATCAAGATCATTGACAATCTGTTCGTTGAAAATCACCTTCCATTTGTTGGCACAATAAGCCCATTGTTTACATAGGAAGTTAGTTTGAGAGGTCGAGTTAAATATTGACGTTGCCCGGGTGGCGAAAGTTCTCGAACATCGATATCTACTCAGTACGATAATGAATTTGCACCTCAACAACACGAGCAAACTTACTCCTGATTTATTGTTATAACACTAATAGCACAATTTCCGCACTACAGAATCGACTGACTGAGGTATAAAGTTATTTGGTAAGAGCAATAGAACGTTATTCCACTAACTAAATTCACAGCTTCAAAATATACCGATTTGTTGACGCATAGGTAGAGAAGTCCATTACTTGATTCCGCGAAACAGAAGGGTTGCAACGATATAAATACCACTAGGTATTTTTTTAAAAACCTTCTCTATAATGGTTTTGAAAAAATTAAACCTAACCGTAACATCTGGGTAGATGTATTATAAATTTCTAATTCTATACCGGGTATAAGAGACAGCGACCCGCAAAGTGATAAGGGTTGCTCAGTCAACGATACTGAACAACTTCCCCCAGGAAATACTTTCAGGAAAATAAAAAAATACCGCCAACTGATAGGTGTTGCTCAGTCAACGATACTGTACAACTTCCACCAGGAAATTCTTTCAGGAAAAGCAAATAAAAATTGCCTTTTTCATACAAAATGTCCACCTCAATTAGACAATTTGTATGGAAAAGCCATTTTTGTTTCCACCCGGAAATTCTTTCAGAAAAAGAAAATAAAAATTGGGTTTTCCATATAAAATGTCCACCTCGACCAGACAATTTGTATGAAAAGCCATTTTTTTTCACTTCCTGAAATATCTTCCTGGTGGAAGTTGTTTAGTGTCGTTGCCTGAGCAACCCTTATCAGTTTGTGGGACGCTGTCCCTTACACCCCGTATAAATATGTAGGTGTAATGGATGGAAATTAATGTAGGTATAATGAAAAGGCTTTTACAACGTGAGATTCCTGTAAAGAGAAGCATCATCAATCAAGGACTTCAATGGCGACCGCAGCCGACCGCTGGCCTCTCAAGCTTTACCTACATGCATAATTAACTTCAGTTTCATCAGCAGATTAATTATATCTAACTAGTTATATCTGATTCACGTTAAGGATGGATGCTTCTATGCTGGCCTGGGAGCGACAGAAAAATATAGAATTTGCCAGCTGCATTTCCTCCCGGGCATGCAGTAAAACCCAGTTAAGGGGTCCGAGGGTTTCTGTATATTGTAATTTAGGCGACGGGCTGACAACCTGTCACTACAGCTATATACCTACAAATCTATCTTAAATAACCCTCGAAACTTTGTCAGACGTGGCGAAACGACCTTTGTTTAGGCCGTTTACGCTCTGCCTACCCCATTGGGGATAAAGGCGTGATTATATGTATGTATGTAATGTATGTACGTTAAGGAGGGAAAGGGAAGTGACGTAGGCAAGCTTTGGACAGTTTAGATCGTTCTTCTTCTTTTATAGTGTGGGTTTTTGAGTGAATCGACCCAATGAACCTTGGTGTCAGAGTTCTTAAACTGTCTGCCTAATAGCACAGCTAATAGGCCTCTAACATGGTTTGTGTAAGGACCACTATCAATGACAGCGACCGGGACTGACGGCTTAACGTGCCTTCCGAAGCACGGAATCTTTTTTCTTTCAGACAATCAGGTGATTTGGTCTGCAGTGTCCTAACCAAACTGGGGAAAATCTTACAAAGTGATAAACTGACAATATCAACTTTGTGTTCCCCCTGGGAATCGAACCTAGGCTCTGACCACTAGACCACGAAGGCAGTTAAGATAAGATTAGATCGTGGAAGCTGCAAAACGTTTTTTTGTCCAAATAACGATATTACACGATAATAACTGCAAGCCTCTTCAACAGGTACCATTATTGCGTAATTGGGATTTACAAATCACCCCCTGACCTCGGCTTAGGAAACTTTTAACTTCTTTAATTAAACGTTCATGCTTCAGAAAATATAATATTTCAACAACCTGCGAATAATTAAAGTTAACACTGAAGAAGATTACAGCCCATAGTCCTCGTGATACAAAATAATGATCTAACGAGTACATACCTAATACTACCTAGTTTGAAGTTTGGTCTAGATCCTAGTATAATTTTTTATTCATATGTGGTCATATATTTTGTTATAGCACTGGGTGGACTCTTCAGGCTAAAGAAAAAAAAAGCATAGTACCAGGCCACTCAGAAAGTATTGCGATAAATAGTTTTTATATATGGCAGACTGGCCGGTTAGAATCTTTTTTGAAAATATGATTACTTGTAAGTAAAAATATGTGTGTTCCATTTTCAAAATTTCCCTCCACATTTTTTGCGAGCCAATTCAAAGTATCGTGTCTTACTGAAAAATGGATCTGCGCCGGGAACATTTTAGAGCTATGATTTTTTACGATTTCAAGTGTCGCCTGAAACCGGATGAATCATTCGATAGACTTCAAATGGCATTTATGGATGAAAGCCCTTCCAAGGCAACCGTGTATCGTTGGTATAACGAATTTAGGCGCGGTCGACCAACCTTGGGGGATGAAGAAAGAAGCGGTCGCCCTTTGACGGCTATTACGGAAGAAAACGTGCTAGCAGTGAAAAATTTAATCCAAGATAATAGGTGAATTACATATCAGGAGATTCAGCACATATTAAAGATTGGATCGGGAAGCGTTCACGAGATTCTACAAGGGCATCTTCGCGTGAGGAGGATAGTATCGCGCTGGGTGCCGCACTACCTCACCGACGCTCAGAAGCAGGCCCGGGTGGAATGGTGCCGTGACATGCTGAACAAATTTGAAGCAGGCTCGTCTCGGCGTGTTTACGACATCGTAACAGGTGATGAGTCCTGGATTTATCAATACGATCCAGAAACCAAGCGCCAGTCAACAGTTTGGGTGTTTCAAAATGAACCAACGCCTACCAAAGTGAAGCGATCTCGAAGCGGGGGGAAGATTTTGATCGCCAGCTTTTTTAATTTGAATGGCCACTTGGCGTCAATTCCCTTACGAGATCAAAGAAGCATTAACGCCGAATGGTATACTACCAAATGTTTACCAGAAGTTTTTTCTGTTGTGAGCAACAAGCGACCAAACACAGGGCTCTGCGGACTACTGCTCCACCACGACAATGCGCCTGCACACACCGCGCTCAAAACGAGGGACTTCCTGGACAGCACACCAGTCAAACTCCTGGGTCACCCTCCTTACAGCCCTGATCTAGCACCGTGTGACTTCTTTTTATTTCCAAAAATAAAAAATCAGCTCAAGGGGATACAATTTTCGTCGCCGGAAGATGCGCTGGCTGCGTTCAAGCAGGCTGTAAACGAGGTGTCTACGGCGGACTGGAAAAAGTGTTTTGAAAACTGGTTCAGACGCATGAATCTTTGTATAGAGGCTGGTGGAGAGTACTTTGAAAAGATTTAATAAAAATATATGTACCTGTAGAACAATTTTTTTTAGTGTCGCAAATCTTTCTGAGTGTCCCACGTACATTACTACGCGGCCCGAAAAAAAAGAATTTTATCATCGAGTAAATTTGGAAGTCCGAGACGCAGTCGAGTCCTTCACCATGACAATACTATCACTTCTTCTTCTATCGAGTCGACGGCAAGTCAAATCCCATCTCAAATTTGTCTAGCCCAGTAGTCGGCAACTCTCACCGCATCTGCTGTGGCTTGCATCAATTGCTCTCTCGTACAGGTGGTAGGGCACATAGAGCACGATATTAGATGGGCCATGGTTTGTGGGTCAACTCCGCATTTGCACCGAAGGTCGGGGTCACGTGTAAATCCCCACCCGAAGCGGTTATCTTCCGGCCGACTTGAATACTATCACTGATGTTATCAGGCAACTGGCTCCGTGGTCAGAGCCATGGGCTTACGATCCGGAAGTCCTGGTTTCTATTCGCAGGGGGGAAACACAAAGTTGATATTTGTCAATTTATCACTCTGTGAGGTTTATCCCAGTTTGTTTAGGATATTGCAAAGAAAAAGGATTCCGTGCGTTCCTGTCGCTGTCTTTGATAGTGGCCGTTACTCAAAACCATGTCAGAGACCTAATAGCTGTACGACTAGGCGGTTTGGGAACTTTGACACCAGGGTTTATCGGTTCGTTGTTTGACTCGACAATCCACTCGCTAAGAAGAAGGCAACAGAATCAGTTGGATGTTTTTCAATCCCTGTATTGGTTTGGTCCTTATTCCTTATTCGTAGGTTTGGTCAGATAAAGCACCGGTATGCTGTGAATTTGTTATACACGTCAATCCTCTTTAAGCGCCTTTTTTTGGCCGATTTGACCATTCATACATACATAGATATAGTCACACCTTTATCCCTAATGTGGTAGGCAGAGCATAACGTTCCGCCACGTCTGACAAAGCTTTGAGAGTTATTTATGATATATTGCTGTAGTGACAGGTTGTCAGCCTATCGCCTGAATTGCATTAATACTGAAATCCTCGGATCCCTTAGCTGATTTTTACAGCATGCCCGGGACGAAATTCAGCTGGCACATTCTATGTTTTCTCTATATATATTCTTTATTGCATTAAATTCTTCCATGCTGGACTGGGAGAGATAGAAAAACATAGAATGTTCCAGCTGCCCTTCCACCCGGGCATGCTGTAGAAGTCAGCAAAAGGGACTCAAGGGTTACAGTGTATTGTAATTTAGGCGATGGGCTGACAACCTGTCACTAAATCAATACAATCTAAAATTGCCCTCAATTTTTGTCAGACGTGGCGAAAGCGCCTTTTACGAGGCGATAAACGCTCTGCCTACCCCGTAAGGGATAAAGGCGTTATTTATGCATTTATGTGCATTAAAAAACAAGAAATGAAGTTTACAGAAAGGTATGCTCGGGCGAACTTATCTCTATGAAGAGATCTCTTCCAGCTAATCCACTTGCAGTTGAGGGAATGAAAAACATTTTAATTTTAATTATTAAACTATTTAAACTTAAGTGAGACATATTAAATAAAAATTTATAACGGGCACTCACTTTGGAATATAAACAAAACCCGGAACACGTCGTGAAGTACGTAGTTATTGAATTTATTATTTCCTTTGTTCCATATTATATAAAATAAAAATAGCATTGTGAGTAAGTAAAGATTTGATAGGCTAGTTTGTACTGAAATGACGTTTCTGATACGAACTCAAACTAGCTGTCACTCTTGAGAGCGGATTAGAAATACGGCCCTAAATATCTGTTTACAAATCTATCTTAAATAACCCTCAAAACTTTGTCAGACGTGGCGGAACGACCTTTATTTAGGTCGTTTACGCTCTGCCTACCCCATTAGGGATAAAGGCGTGATTATATGTATGTATGTATGTATGTATGTAATATCTGTTTCTGGGTCTGGGTGTTCTTTGTGGTTGTTTCTGTGTATGTCCATGGCACCCTGATACAGGGAATCCTAGTGGGGGCTATGGGTGTGATTGTGTTAGTGTTAGTTAGTTTTTCATCACGGAGACCCGTTGGCTATCTGCCCACTCCATCCCGAGATCAGCTCGATGATATCATAATATTGTATTGTCATCGGATTTATATAAGTATGTAAAATTTCATCTCAATCGGTTGAAGATAAGTGCTTCAAAATTTGGTTGCAAGATTCCACCCGAACATACATAGGTACATTCATACCTACATTCATACATACATTGCAAGTTAAATAATTTTAAAAGCTTTTAAAAATAGCCTTACTTTACGCATATCAGTGATGTTTCATTCTACAATTACGTCGTGATAATATTTATATGATGTCACGTATTAAAATAAATGTATTTTAAAACGTACTACAACGTAGTTGCAAAACGACTTAACTAATATAATTCTAGTGTATCTGTTATTTTCTATTATGAGAGAACAGAAAGAGATGGCAATAATTTTAGTCAAGATTTAGTTCAGTTGTGCACTCTACGATAGCATTATCTATTTTATTTGCGGTGCAAGCAATCAACAACGCTGACGTCATGACGGGGATTCCCCAGATTGCGTCAGCGGTCTAAAACGCGGTATTGAAGTTTTTCCGAAAGTCTGTATATATACAAGGAGTCACGTGATACTGTCGGCCGAAAGGCCGGGTCCACGTAGTGGGAACTCTGAGGGGAATCATCATCTACCGACGAGCTAGACTGTGGCTTGTACTCTGGTACGATCCGCATGCGTCTCGGACGCCACCACATATCATGCGCTGCCAGGGGACTGGCGTGCAGTTGTCCTCAAGGGCCGTTCGGCGTCCGAACGCGTCGCAGATGACCTGAGTCCAGGTTACATCGCAGTCTAGCTCTGCCCGTGACGGGGCGTAGGGGTCCAGGACAGGACCACTCGCGCTTGGCAGATGTATGATCCCTGAGGAGGAAACCATTGGGCTCCTCAAACTAAATCCTTCGTTGCAATCCTGCATTGTATACATTACCTTTTGATATTTTTTTTCAAATACGTATAGATGCTTCCATTTTTTTACCTTGTTGAATAAATAGTAACATAAATATAAACAATGAACTTAAGCCACCATTTAAAGGAGGTAAACAATTGTTAGTTATACTTGTTCTACAATAAATATCTTATCTCTCTTATACTTAAATGTAGTTCGAATGCTAATAAAATAAAACTTCAAAGACGAATTCTAACATTTAATTATTTTTATAACTTATTCATTTCATGATTACGTAAACTTATATATATTCTTTATTGCATTAAAATACAAGAAACGAAGTTTACAGAAAGGTATGCAAGGGCGAACTTATCTCTATGAAAAGATCTCTTTCAGCTAACCCACTGGCAGTTGAGAGAATGAGAAACATTTTAAGGGCAAGACAAATTCAATGCAATGTAAACTAAAAATTACTCTAAAATACTTGAAGTAGAACTATTAAACGTAAAAATAATTAATCAATAAGATTAAATCAAACAATACATACATATATAATACTTATATATCGTTTATATATACGTACATGCTTAATAGATATGTAAACTACAATACATAAATACATACATTAAACTTGTTCAGATAAGAAGTGCTCTTTTAATCTCTTTTTAAAAACGTAAATAGACTCTGTCGCTTCCAGGCCAGCATGGAAGTAACCAGTTGAACGTTGATGCGGGAAACTTTTTATAGAAAACCTCCTCAGGTTCCGACACTACACTCCGAAATGAAAATAAAACAGTTCTTGTTTAGGAATTTACTAATTTTGTCTACTGGCGCCATCTAGAGGAAAGTATAGAATACCACTGAGTATTATAGTTACTCTGTGCCACTGACCACACACAAGAAAAGAAACACGTAATAGTTAATGCATAGATGGCGCTGTACCCGTCTAGCTAGCGCAAAACGTCGTCCTACAAAGCAAACAATGCATTTTTTTCTATCTGTGTGTGTGGCTGGCTGATGACATGCGATGACGAGACGGGCAGTCAGTTTGTGATTGTAATTCCGATTATTTTTATAGTGTTTTGTACGATTGTGCATTTGTGTAAGTGAAATAAATTAATTCCATCAAAATGTGGGATCCAACTCACGTGCAAGTGACCGTGCAAAGGGCTCGCGGTCTTTTAATCAAAGGTAAAAACGGTACAAATAACTGTTTTGTTACCATCGCCCTCGGCAAAGAAAAATTCCAAACCTCCGTGAAGCACAAAGCGACGGAGAACGTGGAATGGCTTGAAGAATGTGAATTGCGCATTCCTACACAAGGTAATACCGCAGAAATTGTCTTAAAGGTATATGACGAAGATCTCATTAAAGACCACTTATTAGGTCAAGTGTCAATTCCGTTAAAAGACCTCGATGTATACGAGCGGCCAAAAAATCGTTGGTTTACCCTGCTGGGAAAATCTGGCAAAGAAAATGATAAGAACCGGGGTGAGCTTGAGGTCAAATTAGCTTTCACTGTGAAAGAGGGCAGCTTGACTGACCTCAGCAAAAAAGATAAACACAAATCATCCTTGTCCAGTATTACCAAAAATGTTGGTGGTAGTCTCATGAGCATCGGAAGTATTGAGAAACGTAAAGGTCTTAAAAAGTTTGCCAAAAACTTAGGCTCTAAAATGAACTTGAATAAAAAAGATAAGAAAAGTGATTCATCCTCATTGAGCGGCAGTATTGGAAACCTTAAGAGTTCCGCCTTATCCACACCCGATCATTCTACTCCCAAACGACCAACCAGTGAAGCTGATCCAGGTGTGATCAGTGAAGATGATGATGAGTTTGCTTTTGATGACTTGTCTCATAAGAGTTCAGGCAGTTCACTGAATGTACAGACTTTACCTCGCGGCCATAAGTACACCCCATCACCAATTAATGCTTCACTAGAAAACCTAGGTGGAGGAGAATTTCTGAGAAGATCAACAAGCAGTAACCTAGCCAACCTGGAAAAGACAGTACCACAAAAACCTGTCCGTTTGAGCCTTGATACATTCTCTCCTCCAGTCTCACACCCCCCAAGACAAATTATTGATAAGGATGATGAATGGTCTCAGAAACTATACTCCCAACCAAGATCTAACAGTCAGACAACCATTGATAAAGAGAAATCATCTAGTTTGGAAAGAAACAAAAAGCTTGACAGTCCAAGTTCATTAAAAGAAAAGCCCAGTCCCAAATTCTTTAAGAAGTTTGGAAGCAGCAACAAGCCCAAGAAATTACTAGAAGAGCGCATTATTGTAGGAGAAGAAAACATTGTTGAAGAAGATTCTATTAACCCTGCATACAGCAGCATCCCAAAAACTGTATTGCAGCAATTTGATGGCAAATCCAGAGAAGATCTGATTGTCATGATTGTAAATCTTCAAAAGGATGCTGAATCAGAAAAGAAGAAAAACAAAGATTTAGAGAATTATTTAGATGATTTGTTGCTTCGAGTGATGGAAACAACACCAAGAATCCTTCAAAACCCATACCATCGAAACAAAAGCATGCATATCCGTAACAAATAAGTATAGAGAACATTTGAAACATGTCCTCAAATATAATCCTTATAAATAATTCATATTATTATGTATGTTTCACATCCTCTCTAAAATTGTTTATTACTTGTTAAACTTTCTCCATATTTTATTTTCTAGTTTGGTTTATTCAAAAGGTTGTCAGTCCAAGTTGTGATGCATTATGTTTTTGTGTTATTGTCCATTGTTCTGCTAGTTTTCCAATGACACCTTTGTCTTTAGGGAAAGTTATTTAGCAAGAAGCCATCAATATAACACTTAATTAAAAATGCTTTACATTCATGAACCATCATATGTTTTCAACTTTCACCTATTTGACCAACTTCTGAGTCTGTTTGTGCCTTAGAAATTTGAATACTTAACTACTTCTGATGCAACTTTAAATTCTTCCTGTATCAGGGGCACTAAGGAGGAAGTTATTAATGCAAACTAATACCTTCTTCCTGATTAAAATATTCATTAAGATATAACTATAACATCTCTTAAATTTTCATTTACCTATAGATTACTGCCAAACATTTAATGAAATGGGCTTCAGACTTTCAATATTGTTATTGCAAAATTGCACTGTAATATGAAAAATTTACTAGGTGACCAATGGCTCACTTTTCCTTATAGTCTTACCACTTTTTTACAATAAAATGTGTTTTAAAATAATTGCAAGATTTGAAAAATGAGAACTCAGTAAACTTGTAAAAGAAAACTTGACAAGCATGATGGAATTTAAATAATGACTCATCTCATATCATGAAGATCATAGATGACTAATAGTTGTAGTATATTGGATGACTATCTTTATACAGTGGTTGTATAACTAGAAGATAGCAACAATGCCTTATGTGGTTACCCTTTTACAAATTGAAAAGGATTCCATCCAGTAGAATATGCGAGGAATGCCTCCAATTGTAATATAAAATAATACAAATAAAAAGCAATCCATCCAAAAATGAGTGAGAATGATATATTTATTAACAAAAATTAAAAGAGTTTAAAAAGATTAAATGATTTTAATGTTAAGGGCATAAGATTGTTACAGTACTAATACTTTTAATTAATCTATTACTCTGTTAATTTGGATTTAGATTTTAAGATATGCCTATGTGCAATACATAAATAATTAAGATAATAAACTCCTCATAAAATTTATTAAAATAACAGTATAAATGAGGTTCAAATTTGTTTAGATATTAAAATTTAATCCATAGTGTCATACATAACCATTTATTTGAACAAGTATTATTATATTGTTAAAAACAAAGATATCTATTCAAGTTATGTTATGGATTATTATTATAGCTAGCCTATTAAATCCCACTGCTGGGCAAAGGCCTCCCCTGTGGTCTTCCACTCATCACGGTCTAATGCAACCTCAGTCCAGTCTTTCAGATGTTATGGATTAATAAACTAGAAATTGTGTGATATTTGTTCAAAATGGAAAAGAACAAATTATTTGAATAGTTGTTATGTAATTACATAATTTCTGGGCCTGGAATTAGTTTCAGTTTAAAATTAAGGGTATTTATGTTTCCTTTCCATTAGCTTGATACATCCTTTGGTATCCAAGCAAGTATTAACTGAATTGTTTTTACCTGAAAAATACTATATTATACTTATACTAGGTATTTGAAAATATTTATACTGTTTGATGATCTATACATGCTTAGTTTTAAACTACTTGCTCTTAAGTGTATTAGTGTTACCTAAAAGTTAAGAGGAAAGTATGTTTATTGGAATCCATCTACAGGAAATATTTTAATAAACTCTATTTTTGTATTGCTGTTGTTTGATTATAATATTACACATAGTTATAATATTAGACTTAGTTACAGGAAAATTAAAACAGTTACTAAGTTAATATTACTGCTTTTATTATAAAATATAACTAATAGTATAAAATGATTTGCGACAAGATTCCTTATGATTACTTGTGGCGACGGCTCTTTATGGGCACTGGGGCTGGAGCTGCGGCCCCATATGCCTTCTGAGACAGCTTGTTCATGTAGTAGATAGTCATCAGGGAGAATATCAAACTGTAATAGAAACATTTCAAATTAAAAATCTTTATCACACTTTTTAAAAGGATTAATTGGACTGTATCAAGCTGCTACATCTTTCAATATTATCAAGATAAAGGAATTACTGATTATTTGTTCTGATTAAATACTTCATCAAAATATTTTGTGGACTTTGTTGATGTTTAACCTTTTCACCGCCACAGTCGGGTATAGCCGACAACCCGCGACTTGCCGTCAGCGCTACAGCTGACAAAATTAGTTAAAAAGTTTATGTTAATAAACCAGCATTTTGAATCTGTATCTTTTAATTTTTTCGCATATTGCATTTTTTGTACCTTATACTTTGATTTATAAACTTTTGCGCTTAGATATTTATTCGTTTTATAGTATAAAATAAGAAAAATACTGATTACGTTTTGAACCTGCAGAAGTACTGTACGATTCGCACACGCCACAGTCGGCCCTACACGACTGGAAGTGTTGTTCCTTGCTAGTTCACGGATTAAACTATGTGTATATTTGTCAAGTCTGTCATAACAAGGATGTTTTCTTATTATTCTAATGTATAATGAAAACCAGCTAAGGGATTCGAGGGTATATTGTAATTTAGGCGATGGGCTGACTACCTGTCACTACAGCAATATCCAGTTCTATCTTAAACAACCCTCAAAACTTGTCAGACGTGGCGGAACGACCTTTGTTTGGGTTCTTCACGCTCTGCCTAACCCATTAGGGATACAGGCGTGATAGTATGTATGTATGTATAATGAAAAATTTCCGACATCGATTTGCAGAAATATGCTAAGAATTAGTAATTTTTTTCTTTATTTGATTGAGTATCGAAAAGTGCACAGCGATAATTACTTGACCATTGATAGTTCCTTGTTTTTAATGAATATTCAACATTAGTAAAATAATAAAAAGGAAATGAATGAATAAAAAAGTCGCAATGAAATATTAAAATAGGTACCAGAATAAATCCTTTCATGTTCTAAAGTTGAAGAATTTCATTTTCATATTTTTTATCGATGTTCTATAATACATCCTTATTTGTCCTAACGGTTTGAGAAAATTGAAATGCCACAGTCGTCTATAGCCGACAACGCGATGTATGGAGACGCGTTCTGGCTTCACGGAAGACCAGCGTTACAAGCAGTTAACTGTGCTGCTTGTAACATAAGCTGAGTGAAGACCATTTTTCGACATAAGACTTTCTGTACTTTTATTTTTTTGATTAATTTGCAATTTGTGTTGTGTCTAAAATAAACGTATTTATATTCTATTCTAATAGAGATGCGCCAGTGCTAATTCGATAATTCAAAAACTGAACTAAAGATAAACTTATTGAATATTTCAAGTGTTGTTTACTATACCACCACTACTACCACTATGATATATTATTGTTTGACCCATATGAAAGAATTACTGAAAATTAGGAAGCAAAACAATGGTTTGAGATTAATTAAAACTTGGTTTAAAAAGTAAAGATTTACTATCAATATGAACTGTTGGACATCTCCATTTTATTGAGTACTTGTTTACCTAGAAATTGGTGTGGCGCTGGTTGCAATTTTTTACCTGTATTGCTTGGCGGCGAAAAGGTTAATTTAATGAGCACTCCAAGCTTTTGTTTACTGCCTATAAATACCTACCTAAGTTGACTCCTTATCATATTCTCATCACTTCCTTTGCTTAGGGTCACATTATGTTTATGAATATTTGTTAGGTGTCATGAATAATAAGCAGAGGTCGACTCTGCTGGTTATTCCAGGTTTGCATTAAGTGACATAGTTGGGGCCCTCTTTTCATCATCTTCCTAGCCTTTATACCATATCTCTCACGGAGTAGAGTCTGCTACCTAATCTAGGTGGATGAATAAGGGTACTGGTTTTTACACAGAGCGACTGCCATCTGACCTCCAAAACCCAGAATGGAAACCAGCCCCAGTCCTAGATTAGGTCAGAGTTTTCAAGTTGCCCATGCTTAGGACTGGCCTCTGATATGGCTTAACGACTAATATCTATAGTATTAAATGATATCAACTGGGACCAACGGCTTAACATGCCTTCAGAAGCACAGAAAAAACGCCGAATAAACACACATATGAAATTCGAAAACCAAAATCACATTGAGGCAGAGGTAGCGGCCCTATTCACTTCATCATTAGGACCCTCTTATTAGTCATATATTTTGTTAATTCTAATTCAATACTAAAGAAATTCTATAGGTATAGCACTCAACAACAATATGTGTTTCAATCATATTCCTTGAAAGCAGACAGGCTTGGAATGACCGGCAGCGCCAACCTCTGGTCATGAGTATAAGTAAACAAAGAGGAAGTAGGTTAAAAGTCCACTAATACTTTACCAAGTAGTAAAACAGATCCGATGCACCATCCCAGCTGCAATAAGAGAGACTGCCATTGAAATGACAACTTCTGGCAGTTTCAGCTGAATGTTCTTGCCAAATAATGTTGCTTCCAAGTTACCTACAGCCTGTGATAATTGAGTTAAGGATTTTATAAGAATCTAGTAAGAATTTTGCCTTAACTTTCATTACGAGAACATAGGTAGTATGTATCATAATTTTTCTACTAGTTTTATGTAAATACTTAGGAGTTTTAAATAATGAATAAAAATATGTAAACAAGGATTAATGCTGCGGTATCGTATAGTCTGTGGGTGACACTGGGTGTTTTGATAAGGATACAGTAACGAAGAACATGAACATAACGGATCCGAGATAACCTCCGAATATAATGGTCAGCGGCGACTTCACCAGCAGCGGCTTGTACATTTGCATCCCAGAGAATATCAAGAGCGTTAAAATTGAAGACAGAACGAAAGACGTGGCACTGTTTACCGCTGAAACAGAAAATTTATATGAAGTAAAATTGCTATTTTATGTGTACAAATTATGTGATTTAACAGCTTCTTACCCATTTTAGACGTAGGAAATTAAACTAGTGGACAGAATACAATATTTTCGAGCCTAAAATCACTAAAACAAGCCCAAAATTGTACTTCGTAATTACACGCCACCGGTACGAGCTGTCAAGTTGTGTTTATTTTACAAAATTAAGTAACAGTCATAACTGTAGGTAGACACAGAGTAAAAAAAATCCACGAACTTTGTTTTGCTCTAGTATTTTACTCTTACCTAAATAATTAAAATAAAACGAAACAAATGACAGCAACTTTATGGTCATGTTGCCAAGCCATAATAAAAAAAAAAAGAAATAGCAACTTTTTTACTATAATTTCCTTTACGGGAGAGGCTGTGTAGGACATAGCTTATTTCTTCTTTAAATTTAAGAGCAGGGTTTTTGTCTGTCAAGAAACTTACACTAAATCGATCCGAATGGCGATTACTTCACAGGACATAGCTTATACTGCCATATTTAATAAATTTCTTTAACTGAAAGATTGTTCATTATGGGATTTTTATATCAGATATTATTTCTAGCACCCACACATTATTACGATAATAGTTGCCAAACACGCGAAAAACGAATTCAGGAAATTCTGAAAAAACCGTTCTACTTATCTTGTTTTCCGCGCAAATCATACAGCTGTCAAACAAAACTGGAGTTCTTGTAGCTGAAGCACACGTCTTTTGAAAATGAGATAGCATTATTATATGACAATGTCAAGTAACAAGGACAGAAGACAAAATTGTGTGACTTAAATAAGTTACTACAACTCTATTCTGTTATCATACATATCACTTGTTATCAGCATTTACGAAAACAAAAATGATAATGAAAAGACTTCTGTTAGCTTAATTTACATACCGGTTCAAAAGAGTAATAGTTGGAATTCTATCAAAATGCATAATTTGAGTAAAATTTGTTTAAACCTATTAAAAAGAACCCATAATTTTAACTGCAGTAGAAGTATTGTAAGTATTTATTTGGTCTCATTAACATTAATAATCAATTAATAAGGTAACCTTTTAAATAGGTAAGTGCATTAATTCCTTTTCATGTTTCAGGCCACAACTACTCCAGAAATCAGAATCTATGAGGTGGGTCCCCGAGATGGTCTACAGAATGAATCTAAGTTTGTACCAACTGACATAAAGATAGTACTTATAAATAAACTTGCTGCTGCTGGATTAAAGAATATTGAATCTGCTAGGTAAGTTCATAATATTTGTAAGTGGTGGATTGAGATTTTTTAAGTTTATTTACTAGCTTTTTTCCTTTGATGCATAATATTATTTTTTATAATTTGTTGTTTACTACAATTAGACTCTACTAGTTTTCTAAAATCTTGCCTCAACGGCATACCTATTGATTATCAAGGCACCTTTGTGTAATGTTATGTATTCTCAATTATTTTTTTTATTAATTACCTAGGTAAATCTTATTTTTTTTTTTTATGTTTCACAATAAATTTTATTGCACTAGTAGCACAGTATCATGAACAAGACAATCTTGCTACATTTCAGTTTTGTGAGTCCAAAGTTGAAGCAGATGAGTGATGCTGCTGATGTGATGAAGAGTCTTCCCAGAGCACCCGGAGTCAACTATCCGGTGCTGATACCCAATCTGAAAGGATATGAAATTGCTGTTAGTATATTCAATTAGTATTGGAAAGGCAATAAAGCAAAAAGACAATTTTATTTGACTTCTATGCTGTCAATAATTGTCAGCTGTTACGCTCTGCCTACCCTGTAATGTAAGGTATAAAGGCGTGACTTTATGTATGTAAGTATTTGTGATAATATGCATATGAATGACATATTAGAAATAGTTATAATTTTTTATTTAGTATGTTAAACAACTAAGAAAAGGTAATTAAAATACCTTTAAAGATAACATTATAAAAAGGAAACTAAACAAACATGTGAAACGAAATATTTCGAGTTATATCTTTGGAGCTCTTATCTAATTTCAGACAAGACCTGTATTTTATTTGAATACAGAATACAATATGTACAGATATAATCTTTGTGCTAACAATCTTAAAATACATACATATAGTAAACTACCTAAACAAAGGTTGTTCCGCCACGTCTGACAAAGTTTTGAGTGTATATTGCTGTAATGACAGGTTGTCAGCCTATCGCCTAATTTGCAATATACAGAAACCCTCGGATCCCTTAACTGTTTTATACAGCTGGCACATTTTATGTTTTTCTGTCACTCCCAGTCCACATACATATAATCACGCCTCTTTCCCGGAGAGGTAGGCAGAGACCACATTTTTCCACTTGCTACGATCCTTACACAATTCTTTAGCTTCATCCACATTGATTAATCTTTTCAAACATGTTCGTCAGTTTAGAATACTCTTGACCTGACCTTTCATTAGGACGTTCCCGATTTGATCCAAGTACGTGCGACGAGGCCTTCCCCTTCCAACATTTCCATCCACACTCGCCATATATATCTGTTTGGTCAACCTGCTTTCATTCATTCTCTCAACATGTCCAAACCATTTAAGCATTCCCTTGTCACTATATCTTCTTTCACATCACAACGTTCCCTAATCTCGTATCCTGTCACTCAATTTGACTCCAATCATACTTCTCAACGCTCTTATTTCTACTGCATTTATTCTGATTTCATGCTTCTTATGCCATACCCAACTTTCACTCCCATACATCAGTGTTGGAACCAACACCCCTCTATGCACAGCCAGACGGGCCTTATCGGACACTTTCTGACTGTTCATATAGGCGTGTAACGCTCCATTCGCTATGTTACCGGCATTCACTCTCCTTTCAATATCACTATCATTCTTTAAATCTGCTGTAAACATTGATCCTAAATACACAAACAATTTCACTTGCTCCACTTTTTCATTCCCTATCAATATGTTACACTCTGTCATATCCTCCTTTTCAAAAACCATTGCCTTCGTCTTACTAACATTCACTTTCATTCCTTTAGTGTACAAAGCTTCATTCATAATATTTACTATCTCTTGCAACTCCTCTGCCGACGATGCAAGTAAGACTTGATCGTCAGCATAGAGCAGACATTTAACGAGTAAATCGTTCATTCGTAAGCCCCGTTCACTTTATTTTAAATCTTCCAAGCTACTATCCATGAATAGGTTAAAAAGTCATGGCGACGCTACACATCTCTGTCTAACACCTTTTTCGATGCTAAACAATTCAGTATACGCCCTGTTGATCCTGACACAAGCACTAGAATCCCTGTATAAGGATTTTAGTACTTGTATCAAAATACTGCTTACCCATGCATGATAAGTGCTGACCACAATTCATTCCTCACCACTCTATCATAGGCCTTTTCCAAATCCACGAATGCGCAATAGACTTTTTGGTTTTTAGCCAAAGATTTTTCAGCTATGCACCGCAAGGAAAAGACCTGATCGGTACATCCCATTTCCTTTCGAAATCCTGCCTGAGCCTCCCATACCTTCTCATCAGTTTCTTTCGTCACTTTTTCAATCAAAATCTTTGCATACATTTTGCCAACAACACTGAGGCTTATACTGCGGTAATTTTTGCAGTCTAGCTGTGACCCTTTTCCCTTATACAGTAGAACTATAACAGCCTTGCACCAATCACTTGGTACTCGGCCGCTTCTCCAACACAAGTTGAAAAGGCAGTACAGCTGACTAGCCACTACAGTCCAGCATGGAAGTAATCCAAAATTATAATATTTATTTAATGGTGGTGGAATAAAACAGAGGTTATATGTTTTTTTTAGAAACAATGCAACATAGAAGAGATAGCCATATTCCCTGCAGCCACAGAAGGCTTCTCTCAGAAGAACCTGAACTGCTCTGTTGAAGATGGCCTGAATAGGTTTCAGTTGGTAGCTGAACAGGGACTGAAGGATGGCAAGAGAGTAAGGGGATACGTGTCCTGTATCGTGGGATGCCCTTACGACGGACCAGTCAGTCCTAAAACTATTGCTAAGGTAAAGAGGTTTAATTTAAAGAGCTACCATTCCTATGACATATAAATCCAAGTTTGAGCCATGTCTGAGTTCAATTTCGTATGACATACGGGGTGTAAGGGACAGCTTCCCTTGCTCAGTCAACAAAACTGAGTAATTTACGCTAGGAGTTTTTTCAGAAATGAAAAAAAACTTTACCATACAAAATAACTACCTCGAATTTGTATGGAAACGCAAAAAAGAAAATCATTCCTGAAAGAATTTTGCTGGTAAAACTTGTTCAATTTCGTTGACAGAGCAACTCCTTTCAATTTGCAGGAAGCTGTTCCTTACACCCGATATGGATCCCAGTTTGAGCTAAATTTTCTATGATATAAGTTCAAGTTACAGCTAAATTCTCTATGACGTAGTAGTCCAAGTTTGAGCTGCTTGCTTTGACATTTTAATCCAAGTTTGAGCTAAATTTTCAATGAGCCCAAGTTTGAGTAAAAATTTGCACATCATGAATTTTGAACAAATTTTTTTGTGACATTTGAATCCAAGTTAAAGCTTAATTTTCTATATCATGGAAGTACAAGTTTAAGTAAACTTTCTATAATGTATGAGTCCAAGATCGAGCAACATTTTCTATGACATATCAGTCCAAGTTTGAGCTATCAGTATCAATTAGATAAGGTTCCAATTTCCACAGATAACGGAACGCCTGCTATCGATGGGATGCTACGAGGTTTCATTGGGGGACACTATAGGCGTTGGCACGGCGGGCTCAGTGCGGCGACTATTAAAGGAGGTTCTTACGGTCACTTCTCCCGACAAATTGGCCTTGCATTTTCACGACACCTACGGACAGGGTCTCGCTAATTTAGTGGCTGGTTTAGAGGTAAATAGTTGATGTTAAATGTATGATAGAACTCAGTGAGATCATGACGGGAGATCTCGCTATCTCACTAAAGCGCAGATTGTGCATCCTGCCCGTCCTAACCTACGGTGCACAAACTTGGTCTCTCACAGAGTGTCAAAAATCTAGACTTAAGGTTTTCCAAAGAGCAATGGAGCGCAGCATACTAGGCTTCAAAGACAGCCAAATTGAAATGGGACTGGCCCGGACACGTCAGCCGTATGCACCCGGAGCGATGGCCAAATGGGTCCCCCTGACGGACAACATCAACGGGGAATACCTCGGAAAAGATGGCGAGACGACTTGGACGCATATCGCAAGCATGGGTGGGAGGTTGCCAAAGATCGAGAGGAGTGCAAAAAGGATGCGGAAGCCTTTGCCCAGCAGTGGGACAACATAGGCTTATAAGAATAAAGAACTAAGTTAGAAGATTCACTACAAATCTTGGACAATGTACATAAGTTTGTATTTATTATAAGCATTAATATGCGATTGTAGACCATAGTCCCATAAATTTGCGATTTAATTACAATTAACAGGGTACTTCTGACGCAACAATAACAGAAAGTTGTTCCAGAAACCACTTGTTTTCTTTGTTTATCAACTCCGCCATTTATCAAGTCAGCAAGAAAACATTGATACTTCTTACTGCCATTCGAATGATAACGCGATAAAAGCGTTCTTTATCGGACAGAACTGTTTACTTTAGGTTTAAATAGATATTTGGAAACTGTTGCCTGTTGCTAGATGGTCCGCTTTAAACACACCCGCCCACATTTTTTGCGCTGACGTCATCGAGTTAATTTTAACATTTTTTTTTGCAGTTTGGTATCAAGACAGTAGACTCCTCAATTTCTGGACTTGGTGGGTGCCCATACGCTCGCGGCGCAAGTGGCAACCTCTCTACAGAAGACCTAGTATATTTCCTATACGGCCAAGGAGTAAACACTAATGTAGATCTAGTTAAACTGGTCGAGGCAGGCCGGTACATCTCCAATTTCCTTGGCAAGCCAACCGAGTCCAAAGTAAACAGAGCTCTAGGCGACCGGTTTAAGAACCACAAAGACATTGTGAAGATTGCAGCTTGCGAAGTGTGATGTTCACACATTCAACAGAAATTTCAACAGGGTAATTTGTGATGTTCACAACAAAGAAATCATTCATTCATTCCTTATTTATTAAATGTAGATGTTACGCAATTAATTATGTAACAAAAAGTGATGGAAAACAATGTAAATTATTTGATCTTATAAATATGTAACTATTGCACTTGTAACTATTGTAATTAAATGTACGATTTTATATCTTTTTAGCGTGTTTTATTTACTATTGTGTAAGCAAATGAAGCTAGCTGTATCTGGTTGTGAGCGGCAATAATACAGGTTTTTATCATTATCATGTGGCTTGGGTCCGCAGCGGGGCCCGGCACACAAGTGCGGCGGACGCGATCCAGGCTACTCGCTTTTATATTCAATTGACCTTATTTACTCAATCTGATCTTGAACGAGGTCGATAAACCTTCCACTCCGCAGTGACAGTGCCACCGTCGCAGGCGCAGCACCTCACTACGCCACTGTTTGTGTTTATATGGAATACTCAATACTGTTGCGAAAATGGTGGAAGTAAAGATAACGGAGGACATCAAAATAGGTGGCAACAACCCGTGTTTTATAATCGCGGAAGTCGGACAGAACCACCAAGGTGACATTGAAATCGCAAAAAAGTTAATAAGGGCAGCAAAAGTAAGTACCATTCAAACTTTCTTGTAGCCTGTTAAGGTTAGGTGAATGTTTTGTTTAGGTGGAGGAAACTAACACAACGAGGAAAATCTACTTAGTCACGCGTTCTTTGCTAGCTTTAAATAAGTAATGCATTAAACAAAGAATACTTTAAAAAAATGTGGATCTACGTGTCCAAATTCTATAGTATCATAAGAGCACAGGAATTTAGAAGGCACGTTGTTATGATAGCACCCATACTTCCGAATGTTATGCTCTGTTCATAACAAAAGTAATTATTGTAATGATATAACTTTGTAAGCGTAATGCTAGCCAAATGCTTAGTGAACTAGGTAAGTAGGTAAATGGCCTGGATTTTAAGTAATGCTAATTAGGTATGGTAGATAATTAACGCCCCATAAAATACTGCGATTGTACTAGAAACCAACATAGAGATATCTGCAAAACATTTTGCTAGAACAAGACAAGGTTATTTACAATTGACTTGATGCCCTCCCTACAACTCAGTTGATTTAGTGCTCATAAGGACTTGTTGTTTACAGATAAACATAAGATTACGAGTAGGTATAGACAGGTACACCCACTTCAATAATGTGACTATTTATATATGTACTTGGTGCACCTGTATGTGTACACTAAGCTAAGAATTTACGACTTATAGCTTGTATCATAGAAACGCAACTTTCAATATCTCGATAAGTAGTCTTAATTCGACGTAACGTAGGTGGTAGACTTAGACGAGTTGGACTAAACTTAACTGATAGTAATATGAACAAACAAAGAGTTAGAAAAGGATTCTTACGACATGTCCATTACATGTCGATGAAGATGATTCTGAATTGAGACTAGCAGGCATCCCGTCACGTGATATCAATTTATTTACATTGAACGTACCTAGTTCATATTCATAAATCAAATCAGGGTACAAAACGACAAAGTAGCAACGTAGAGCGACGATAATTCAATCACACAAAACAATAGAAAGAAAATCAGTAGTTACTTTATATAGGAAATCGTGTTTACGATAATAATTAACAAAATGTAAATGTTGACTTCATTATAAAAGTAAAAATAATTTTTACTTTTGCGTTCCAGGAAGCAGGAGCAAGCTGCGTTAAGTTTCAAAAGACATGTCTCAAGGAGAAGTTCACAAACAAATATCTACAAAGACCATACGACAATCCCAATTCTTGGGGAAAGACATACGGGGATCATAAGAGGCATCTGGAGTTCAACGAGAGTCAGTACAGAGAACTGTTCAAATATGCTCAAGAAGTTGGGATCCTGTTCACTGCTTCCGCTATGGACATGGTAAGGATGTCACTATAATTTCCTAGTGAAAGTTGTCCTATGAGTTTGTGTGACGCTGTCTCTTACACCCGGTATATCATGGAGAGTGTAAACTTTTAAATATTAATTATAAACCTGACTAAATTTATAGTTTATATAAAAATATGCCACAACGACTAACTTGGTTGACGAACATAATTCCTCAGGCACAAACAACCTCAATGGTTGACTCATGCTGATACAAAAATAAAGAACAAAGAAGTTATTTTTAACACAGATACGTCGCGAAAACTTATGTTACAAAGTTGATTACAAATTAGTCATTTCTTTTTCCAGGTGTCGTTCGATTTCCTTGTCAACCTAAAGGTGCCATTCGTAAAGATCGGGTCAGGGGACTCAAATAATCTCCTTTTCTTGAAGTATGCAGCGTCGAAGAAGATACCTTTAGTAATATCAACGGGAATGGTGGACAAGCAAGCCGTGAAGACCATTTACGACATCATATCGGCGCAACACAAACAGTTCTGCTTGCTTCATTGTATATCTGCGTATCCTGTTCCATATGAAGATTGTAATCTGGCTGTCTTGCTTGATTACAAGAACACTTTCGATATTCCTGTTGGTTATTCTGGACAAGAAATTGGCACTGCTGTTGCTTTGGGAGCCATCGCCTTAGGAGCTAAGGTATGTGTATCTACTTGTCTGCCGATCTGTAAATGTCAACCATCAACAAATTTCAAGACTGTTTTACCCTTTTCGAAAACATATTTACGATATCCCATCAACAAACCACGAAAATACTTTCGAGTTCGAATTTAAAAATCGGTCAAGGGCCGCCGTCTCGTATTTGCGGAACATTTAACACGTTCCGTGAGATATTTTTCCATCGTCGAGAAAATTATATGGGTAATAAGATGTATACGAACAGAGTATTTTTTCTTCCATGCTGGCCTGGGAGCGAGAGAAAAACATAGAATGTGCCAGCTGCATTTCCTCCCGGGTATGCTGTAAAAACCAGCTAAGGGATCCGAGGGTTTCAGTATATTCTAATTTAGGCGATGGGCTGACAACCTGTCACTATAGCAATATACTTACAAATCTATCTTAAATAACCCTCAAAACTTTGTCAGACGTGGCGGAACGACCTTTGTTCGGGTCGTTTACGCTCTGCCTACCCCATTAGGGATAAAGGCGTGATTATATGTATGTATGTATGTATTTTTAAAACAGAAAGTAGCGATTCAGAAATTAAAAATGTTGGAGATCAAAACAGCCTACCTATTCTAGAGCAATATAGACAGCGTGTGTCTAGTAGGTAGTTGGCCCAAAACTGTGCTTAAGAGATGGAATGCCTTGAGGGTATGTCTAGCAGTGGACGTCTCACGGTTGATAATGATGATGACTTAAGTCCTCTGAAACTCTCTGAAGATGACCTAAAAGATCTGATTACCCTTACCCTTGTTCCAGGTATTGGAAAAGCACATCACGCTGGACAAGACCATGAAAGGCACCGACCACGTGTGCTCACTGACTCCAGCTGAATTCGCCCAACTAGTGCGAGATGTGCGTGTCATCGAGGCCTCGCTCGGGACTCCCATCAAGAAGGTCGTCACATCAGGTAATAACTAATAAACCACAAGACCATGAAAGACACCGACCACTTGTGCTCGCTAACTCCGGCACTTCGCTCAGTCGGTAAGGGACGTACGTGTCATTGAGGCCTCGCTTGGGACGTCCATCAAGAAGGTCGTCACATCAGGTAATAACTAATAAACTACAAGACCATGAAAGACACCGACTACTTGTGCTCGCTAACTCCGGCAGTTCGCGCAGTCGGTTAGGGACGTGCGTGTCATCGAGGCCTCGCTTGGGATGTCCATCAAGAAGGTCGTCACATCAGGTATTAAGTAATAAACAAGACCATGAAAGACACCGACCACTTGTTCTCGCTAAGTCCGGTGGTGTTCGCGCAGTTTGTAAGGGACGTACCTATGTGTCATCGAGGTCTCGCTTGGGACGTCCATCAAGAAGTCGAAAACGTGCATTATATAGGTAAGAAGGAATTTTAAGGAAAAAAATATATTATGCTCAATCACCCGGAGCATACAAAAAAATGATGAAGAACCTTAAACTTTCCCAGGATAATTTTTTCCATGTATGCTCGCCGACTAGGCCGAATTTGTGGATTTGCTGAAGCTGCAACATTTGAGACGTTGCTAGATAATTTTGCACATAGGAATTCATTTTCTGAAGCTAAGTTTTTGCGACACACGTTGTGGGACACCATAGGCTCATAAATAATAATAATAAAGTTTTTGCGAAGTTGTGCGCATAGTGTAAATGTATTCCAGCTATATCGACTTGACCTAGAATAATCGCAGATCCCGAGGAAACAGTAATATTGTCGATAACGAATCATAACATAAAAATATTTATACTAAACAAACATGGCCGCCCACTTCTGATAGTTACGCGTGTTTTAGCAAATCAAAACCTTATCTTACTTACTACGGTGGCTCAGTGACCCAAACTAGATCTTGGCCTCTGACACCAGAAGTGGCTACTTCTACAACATAAAAAAAGAAACAGGCGATGTTTTTCACCACAACGTTTTTTTTTTCATTTCAGAAATTCCCTGCATCGACAAACTACAGAAGTCCCTTGTCATGGGCAGTACAAAGAACAAAGGAGAAATCCTGTATCCTGGAGACGTAAAGATCAAGGTAGCTGAACCTAAGGGCCTCAATGCTCTACACTTCGAAGAGGTCATCTATAAAACACTGCTGTACGATAAGAAAGAGGATGACCCTATCAGCGAAGGCGATTTTTGCTAAATATAGAGTTTTAAGTACTAGAAATGAATCAATCTCGTTGAGTGGATTAGTCTACATTACGATGCTTATTTTTACCATGAGGTCGTTGACTCAAGCTAAAGATGTCGTCTCAAAGGGATTAATTTACTTCTCGTGTCAATTTATTTACTCAATTTTATTATTATTAATCTGGGGAAATACAAAGAATACCCCACACAAACCTTATTATTGTGATATTCGTGAAAAGCATAATATGACAGCATAATAATCGAATTTATCTATGTTTAGTCTCAAATGTACATTGTATTTAAAATATTACGTTGCATTACACTTTTGTTACAAAAGTTACAATGTGGTTTCATTCCATTAGCAATTTCGCAGAGTACATTGCTGAAATTTTTAAATAGAACACTGTAATATTTTTAGAAATAAAAGACGCCTAAAATTATTTATGGCTAATTCCCCAAACTACGCACGGTCTGACGTCAAAGTTCATTCATGAAGATATTTGCCAATTTTATGAGAAGCCGGATATGGCTTCTACTTCTAACTCTGACGCCAATACCGCAGTGTGTTGGGTTTTACGTTCAAACCTGATGTCTATTTTAATAGAGGAAAAAAGGACGAAGACGTCCGCGTTCTAAATATTGCAGTTGCTTCAACTACTTGCAGCGTGCACCGGCACCGGTGTAGCGGTGTCGGAGCGAGCCAACATCCGGGCAGCGCGGCGCGGCGTGGCGCAGCAGGCCGGGCACTCCCTAACGCATTTTATTAGCAACTCCGTTTTATTTTTATTGACGGTCAGAGCGGAGCAGCGGTGAGCGCCGAGCGGCATGTGGTGTAATAGAGCATAAGTGGCGCAGCAGGCGCGCGCTGTGCGTTGGCTCGGTGCCCGCGCCGCCGCCAGTCCCCGGAGCGCCGGCCCCATCGCCGCCTGCGCGCCCGCTGCCGCACTCTCCAGCGTGATCCACCGCATACCTCGCTGCTCTACCGTGCAACCCTCCACGACAACGGGCGCGCCGCGCTATCTATGCCGCCCGCAGACGCATATTAAAAATACTCTCATGATTACTAGTGTTTGGGTTTACGGTAGAAAGACTGACAAATAGTAGCGATTCCGGAGGTGCCGATTTAGGTCGCCCGGTTCAGTGCTAGCAGCGGGATATTTTTATTGCCACTGTTCGGTGCAGACGTACGACGCCCGAGCATGCCGCTAGTCAAATAAATTATTATTTATAGCGTAGAAACTTAAAGCTCATTCCAAAGATGCGTAGGTGATCCTAGCGATCCTTCGGAACGGGAGATACGGACAGAGTGAAAGTGGAGGAATGTGATTAGTGTTTTAAAGTGGCATTTAGGTGAAATATTTGACATTTGTGAAGTGCATTTGTTAGTAAGTGGGAATGCATCACTTATACCCGAAGGTGAAGGGCGACCCGCTGTGCCCGCTGGGCTTCCACCCGCAGGTGCGATGGCCGACACGGTGCAAGCGATGCTTCCGCGACTACAAGGAGCATGGCGGGGGCAACAAGAAGGCAGACGACTTCACCGCCTCCACGCCTAGTCTATCCTCTTGGAGCTCGCCTTCGTCACGGTCAGTTCTACATCAACTTTAAGAGATTTGCTCCTGTCGATGTACCTAATAGTCGTCAGCTTTCTCAACATTTACCTAGCCTCTTGGACATTAAATAGCAGTCTAGTCAATTATTAGAAACCTCTCTCATAAACTGAACTAGTCATGTTTGTAAGTTGTAAGAATAGTGTTTAAGTCATCATCAAGATTCTTGGAATGTTACAAACCGAACCAAGGGAGGCGTAAGAAATATTCAAAATAACACACACGCTGTCTATTTAAATCCCAGTTACAAGGAAAAATGGATATGGCTAACATCGAAACACATTTTGCCTTCGCTAAAAAGAAATCAAATGTAACGAATTTATCTTATGACCGGCGACAGTAGACTGTAATTGTGAATTGAATGTGTTGTGTTCCTTTGCGAAGTAAAACTATGTAATTCAGCAAAAACAGGCTTTTTAAGTTAGCAAATAACACCAATGAAACACGTGCTAATAGCATATTTTGAAATAACAGAAAAAATAGTACAGAGTAGAATAGTACAAGGTAAACAAAAGTTCAAAGGTACGCTCCATATCCCAATCCCAACACAACCTAAATAATCATTTCGATACACAGCATTTGAGGCAAACATTCTGAAAGCATAAAGTACATCTACGAATATTTTCAAGATCACATAAACTATAACGTGACTGCACCCGCCTCTAGACGCACAGACACTTTTTGCCCATAACAAACAATAAAAGATGGTGGCACGATTCCAAATTCCTAAGCTTTTTCGCGTTTTGTTTGTGCAGCTATACACTGATGGATTGACGCAGAGCTCGCCTCCATGAATTCCAAAGTTCTATAACAAATCAGTAAAATGGTAACATACATAATTCTTTCTTGGACCTCTAAAGAACCGGATATCTCAAATCATGAATCAGTTGCAAAACGTCAGGTTAAAATATGGGTCGCCCACACTCAAAAAGTAATAACTTCTTCTCATAGCTGCAAACAAATAAACAGTGTTAACAAATGACAACATATTCGCATAGAGTCGTCGATCATAGCACAGATTTGCTAAACAACTCTGAAATAACAACAACAAATGAACATCATGCAACTAGATTCAACATTCCACATTTCATTTGCATGATGTGATGATACGATTCAAATAGTCTTGTCTATTAAATTAAGTGTCGACTGATTTTTGGTTGTAAATTTAGAGCTCAAACTATGTTTGTAGGACAAACAATAAAATGTTCTATTGATCTTGAAAACTTCAATCAAGGTCTTCACTTTTCTTCTTCCTAGCGACGGGGTTCCAGGACATTTTCCTCGTATACCACTCCGATTTTCATTGACAATGGCCTGCAGCTTTAACCGTCACGATCTGTGAAACAATGCAGTAAATTCTTCATGGTTCCCACAGGAACCGTGATGAAGAAAATGGTGCAGCGGGGGAGAAGACAGGCCGCGGCTGGGCTTCCAGCACAAACCTCAGCGCCATGGACACGGGAAAGAAGGACAGCTTCTCCACAGGTAAACACATTCTTTCTTTATATGGATGACTGATTCTCAGGAAAATAAGGTAGAGAAAATGGATAGCCTGATAAATAAAACTCTGCAAATGGAACTCAATCAAGAGTGGGCGTAGGAGAGCTATTTAATGAAAGGGAACATCTTTCGTTCCTTGTTGGGCATAGTTTAAACCTTAAACTTTTTGGCCTTCAAATTAGACCACAAATTGACACTATCGGCTAACATTTTTAGTATCAAGTATGGAAAAATTGGTAAACCCCTTTTTTTCAGAGCAATGTAAACCTACTGTTGAACTACTAGATTAGACTCTAAATCCCGACATATAGGGTACAGAATAAAATATAAATGCTGACGACGGGTATTACTAGGATTTTTCATTGAAATTAGAAATACACACTAATTTTCAAAATTCTACCAATACCCATTCGTATCCCCAGTGGCAATCGATTTAGCACGCCAATGGCACGGTGCATAATAAAATAAACAAACATTCAATGCATTTAGATTGGTATCTTAATCTGCAACTGGCCCCAATCTAGACTGAAATGAACTTTTGATTACAGTTGCGGCTTCTCATCTTATTGGTTTATTTGTAATCAAAATAATATTTATCTGTGTATTAAAATAATCATAATCATGTATTATATGTCTTTTATATTGAATTTGTTAGAACTGGTTGTAGAGTACAAATCTCAGCATCTATATACGTATTTTAACAAGTATTTTAAAAAAGAATTTAAACATCCCGACTGTAGTACCTATAAAAAATGCTTTAATGCATTAATTGTTCTAAAATTGACCGCTAACATATAAATCATATATATTTTTGTAATTTCCTTTTAATTACCTTTATTTTCATAACCGACACGATAGTTCAGTCGAAAAAAATAATTCGAAGACTTATAATTTAGCGCCTAACATCAGCCAATTTAAATTTTGAAAAATTACTTCTACTTATCTACGGTAGAGCCGAATCCTAAAGTTACGTATGACAGCTCAACGTCGTCATCTTTTCAAATCAAAATTCAATAATACCATATCTCCCTAATTAATTACAAACAAAAGATATACATTATCATAACTCTAAACTAAAAAAATGTTTCCTTATATTAATATCATTTGAAATGCTAGAAAACATTTTATTGCTCATTCTGTAATACGCTCCTGCTTCTTTTTCTGTCGAGTGGGTATCAAGTCTATCGACCCGATGAACCCTGGTGTCAGAGTGTTTAAACCGCCTAGTAGCACAACTATCAGGCCTCTGACATGGTTTGAGTAACGACCACTATCAAAGACAGCGACCTGCTAGGTTATACCGTTCGGATACTTATTTTTTTAATTGCTAGTGATGTCACCTCAAACAATAGTATAGTAACAAATAGTAGTAATAGCATCCTACCAATGTTGAAAATAACAGTATTATTTGTTTTCACATTTGATTTGCCTTTTTAATGAAAATAATAGTCGTTTTCTCATATAATTAACTTTTTCACAAAAAAATTATGAATTATTCATTATTTAAGCAAGTGGTTTTTTAACTTTCCACCCCAATGATAGCAGACAGGCGCACGCGCGGGGCGAGGGAAGATCCATGCATGCTTCTCAGTCGTCCGTTAAACCAAATTAATTAAAATAACCTGTTAATTACGTACTTAGTATCAAATAGTCACAGCGATACAAGTATAGAGTATTACGATACAGGTTTAGGTACATTACTAGTAATGCCAAACAGACAGCTGTCATACGTAACTTTAGGATTCGGCTCTACTGTAAGAACGCTCGGTTGCTTGAGACCAATCGAATTACCCTTTAATCAATTAATTATAGACCCTTATTGTCGAATTCCATGCAGCCGTTTAGGAGATACGAGGTAATAAATTAAAAATTTTAAGCCCCCGACATACGATCCTTTAAAAAGTAAAGAAATTATTGTTTAAAACAAATGGAGACCCATTCATACGTCGTTGGGGGACCGCTTTGTAAACTAATAAATTTGAAGTTTATTTTACGTAGGTAACAAAAGATAGCTCTAAACTCTATTATTGAGATTATAATAAATTTTGTGTTAATTATTATTATTATAGCTAGCCTATTAGATCCCACTGCTGGGCAAAGGCCTGTGTTAATAACACAAGAAAAATAATTTATGGCAGACCCGCTATCCAGCAGAGCGGTTGCGTTGTACCGTTTTCTGACTCTATCTGGTTAAATACATGTTTTTTATTATATGAAAGATAAGATGGGGCTGGCATAGTCACCAGATGACTGAAACCTAGTTAAAAATTTTGAAAAAAAAAACAACCTCTTGCCTATTCTGCATACTAATATTGACAGTTACACAAAGCGGTCTCCCAACGACGCATGAATGAGTCTCCATTTGTTTTAAACAATTATGTATTTCTTAAACTTTTAAAAGGATCGAATGTCGAGGGATTATGTTATTTTTAATTTTATTTTATTTATTGTTTTTTAAACTTTCTGTAATAATTATGAATATGTATAGGAGGTACATTACAATATTTTTTAAGTAAACGACTTCTTCTTCTGTCGTGTGAGTATCGAGTCGATCGACCCAATGTACCCTGGTGTCAAAGTTTTTAAACCGCCTAATAGCACAGCTAAATCAGGTGATTCAGCCTGCATTGTCCTAATCAAACTGGGAAAATATCACGAAATGATAAATTGACGAATATATTAACTTTGTGTATGTGTATTAAATAAATGTAAGAACATGAGCTAACACGTAGCGCAAACGAAATGTTTGCGAAAATTTTACTCGTATGTAGGATAACAGTACGGTCAATTTATTTGTCTATCTATAAAATATATTCCAATAATATGATGATATTATACGAAAGTCTCGTTGACTTGTGGCGGTGATTACTAAAATCACGTCAGTACTTTTCTTTTAATGCGCGGGGGGCAAGCCTCTCGCAACCCCCCCGTCTCTGTACCTCCCACCACTGACGCACAACTACTCCGAGGTGGGGAAACTTGGGGAGTCATTATGGGGGCACTAATGAAGCCAGTAAAACAATAATACCTCTTGTAGGAATTTTCTTGCCTGTCCTGGTCGGGTTCCTACAGGCCTAATAAAGATAACAAGCATCCCGGCAAAATTACCTTTTAATAAAAAAAACCGCATTCAAATCGGTTAACCCGTTTGGGAGCTACGATGCCACAGACAGACAGACACACAACGTCGTGAAACTTATAACATCCCTTGTTTTTTGACGTCGGGGGTTAATTAATAAAGAAATATCAGTATATACATACATACAATATACGCGTGAAAAACATAACCCTTCCTTGACAGTCGGGTAAAAAACCTGATCGGGAGACCCATTCAAGGACAACGAAAGGAAGCCTGAAAAAGTGAAAACTGACTAAATATTTGAAGACAGACTTTCATGTATTTACTTTGTTCACTAAATAGTATCTGCTAAGTAATAAGCTTGAAATCATGTTAATAGTAATATGACCCATTTCATCAACTATAATATTCGGCTACAATCCCTAGGGTTCAGCAGAACCAGCGCTTCATGGACGTCGACGCCAGACCTGGGGGCCAACGACAACGAGACCACGACCGCCGTCACCGTCAGCCTCAAGCTGCCCAAGCGGCGAGCCACGGGACCATTACCGACCTTGGACACGGGACAAAACAACCACATCGGTAAGGAACTGAGAAGTCTACAACGAGACCACGACCGCCGTCACCGTCAGCCTCAAGCTGCCCAAGCGGCGAGCCACGGGACCATTACCGACCTTGGACACGGGACAAAACAACCACATCGGTAAGGAACTGAGAAGTTTACAACGAGAACACGACCGCCGTCACCGTCAGCCTCAAGCTGCCCAAGCGGCGAGCCACGGGACCATTACCGACCTTGGACACGGGACAAAACAACCACATCGGTAAGGAACTGAGGAGTTTACAACGAGACTACGACCGCAGTCACCGTCAGCCTCAAGCTGCCCAAGCGGCGAGCCAAGGGACCATTACCGACCTTGGACACGGGACAAAACAATCACATCGGTAAAGAAGTGAGGAGTTTACAACGAGACCACGACCGCCGTCACCGTCAGCCTCAAGCTGCCCAAGCGGCTAGCCACGGGACCATTACCGACCTTGGACACGGGACAAAACAATTACATCGGTAAGGAAATGAGGAGTTTACAACGAGACCACAACCGCCATCACCGTTAGCCTCAAGCTGCCCAAGCGGCGAGACACGGGACCATCACCGACCTTGGACACGGGACAAAACAACCACATCGGTAAGGAAGTGAGGAGTCAATGTCAAATTACCGAAAAGGCGAGCTATGGCCTTCCTTACTAACCTAAACACAGGGCTACCCTGGGCCGCCACATTGTGATAGTTACGTGTTCCATCGACACGATAAGAAGAAGAAGGGCTACCCTAGACAGTAGTAAGTATACTAAACAAAAAGAAGTGGTATACCAATCTTATTTCTTTCTTCCATGCTAGACTGTTAACGAAAGAAAAACATAGAATGCGCCAGCTGCATTTCCTCTCGGGCATGCTGTAAAAGCCAGCTAAGGGATCCGAGGATTTTAGTATATGGCAATTTAGGCGATGGACTAATAAACTGTCACTACTGCAATATACCTGTTACTACAAATCTATCTTAAATAACCCTCAAAACTTTGTCAGGCGTGGCGGAACGACCTTTGTTTAGGTCGTTTTCGCTCTGCCTACCCCATTACGAATAAAGGCGTGATTATATTTATGAATGTACCAATCTTAGAGGAGGTGACATCTGCTTCTCTTTCTTGGTGCAGAGGTTGACCATAGCAGTAATTCATCATCATCATTAAAACTAATCAGGACTTTGCTACAGCAACAATTGAACACTCACTACAATTACACAATGTTCAGTTTGTTTTCCGTGCCAAGCAGTCAGGTCCATCTGGCCTGCACTTTGAGTTCTGGGAACTTCCGTCCGGATTTATCGCGAGCACTGACGGATCCACATGCAAGATGCATTTTGATGTAATAAATAAACAAATTATGAACGAGATTATTTTACAGCTGCAACAGGATGCAAAATGTTATGATTATGACTTTAAAAAATCATAAGCTAAATCACTAACGTGAACCACCTAAACACTTCCTTTGTAAGAACGTGGATAATTTTGCCGTTTGTGCGTTTGTCTTACAGATTACTATGTTTTTTTTGCAGCTGACACAGTTACTATACGGCGACCGTCGCCTTCCCCGCCACCGACCAGTGCGAACCTCACAATCTCCAAGAATGATTCCTTAGCTGAACGAGTAAGAAAGGTATGAAACTAAGGAATATACTAAAGGTACTTTAGTCACTCGAATCGTAAGTCTATTACCTACTACCTGTCTCTAGATTTGCGATGTTCTTTTGCCAAAGTAGAGGTTTACGCGCAGCATTTTCTCTCGAAAACGAACATAATATTTTAGCCGTCGATAATTTTACTGTCCTATTAGTGAACGCGAGCACACGTGCTACCCGTTTTAATGTTACTACGACTTAGCATTCCCAGTTACATTGTAGAGTTGACTATGACCTAAATTATATAATAATCATAAAGAAGTCAATGTAATCATAATAATGGTCCACCTTGGTAGACATGAACTCAATAAGTGGGTCACGCCAGTAGATCTGTCTGCCATAGCTTTCATCTGTTGTTGCGAGGTGGGGCCGAAAATAAACATGAAAGGTCGCCATCAAAGTTAGTGCTTGGCAATGCGCAAGACGTTATAATTAATTGAGGAAATGCTACGTTGCCTATTTTTAGAACCAATATTCATAAATCAGACGCTAAGTTGTTGTTACAGATGAATTTATTAAAAGCTCAAAATAGTTTTGAAAAAGAATCAAGTTTAGAGAGAGAAAGAGAAAAGGAAAGAGAAAAGGAAAGAGAAAGGGAGAGGGAAAGGAGAAGCGTGTCCAAGAGTAAAGAGGAGGAGAAACCATCAAGACCAAAAGAAGATCGGGTTGCGGCTGCCAAAGACGACGTTAACTTCCTTATGCAGGTAAGTGATACAAAAAATACAAATTGAAACATTAACAGATGCAATATTTTTAAAATTCTAAGACAATTTCTTCGTCCAGGTGAAAAGCTCAAGAAATTCCATGTCATCATTGTCTAAACCGCCAAAAAGAGGTGGACCATCTAGAGATAAAGAGGAATCAGACGACGAGGCGAGCACTACTGGTACCACCACTACAGAAGGAACTCTAGTCGATGCTAACGTTAAAGAGTATCAGGTAATCAAACATGAAATCATAGGAATCGTAAAGACTATTCACGACAGTTTAGTGACTACTGACTGGACATTCGTACATTTAATGTTTATAGCTTCATAGTTCAGCTAATGTCTAGTGGAACTCGTTAGCTTGACACTAAACAAGAATTTACTGCTTTTAGGAACAAATAGAGAGTCTAAAACAAGAAGTGGATACACTAAGGAAGCGTTGTGAGCGAGTAGAAAAGGAAAAAAGCGATATTTTGCTAAGAAGACTGGCGAACATTGACACAGCCAACAAATACACATCTGGTAGATCGTCAGAGGTTCTAAAACTACAGCAGAAGGTGAATGAACTCACAACACAAAATGAAGACCTAAAAGATGAGAAGAAACATCTTACTTTGAGGGTTAAAGAGTTTGAAGCGGAACTTGAAGTGAGTATAAATCAGAAACCTCATGATATTGTGCCCCATATCTACTAGACTGACTATAAAGAAAAAAAATATAAAACACCAATTATTTTCAGGCAAGACCATCGGCAGACGCTCAAGCACGACAAGTAGAGGCACTAAGAGCCAAGCTGTTAGCTGCAGAAACTTTATGTGAAGAGCTGATGGACGAGAATGAAGACATGAAGAAGGAACTGCGTGACCTCGAAGAGGAGATCGAGGAAATGCAGGATAATTTTAGGTATGACATAATAATAATGAAACTAAAATATTTAATAATTGTGAAAGCTGATTTTATAAGGGTTATTAATTCGTAAACGATTTCAGGGAGGACCAAGCCGACGAATATTCGTCACTCAGAAGAGAGTTGGAGCAGACGATTAAGAATTGTAGAGTTTTATCGTTTAAGTTAAAAAAGACTGAAAGAAAAAATGAGCAGTTAGAGCAGGAGAAAAATGAACAAGAGAAGAAGTTGTTAGAGGTAAGCGAGTACACAAAACTATAATAGCAATTGAAAAGACAGGTAAAAACGCTATAAAAAGTTCCTGAACACGAGCCCGTTCGTATATTTATGCAATTACACTTGTAGGTATAAAAAAAATATACACCAGTTGTTATTGTTGCCAAGTTTACAAAGCTCCAGCACTAATAACCATTTCTGTTTACAGCTAGTAGGCGGTCAAGAAGGCATGACACGTGAGAATCGTATAAAAGAGCTGGAACAAGAAGTTTCTCGGTCGAACGAGATAGCATCAAGACTACAAAGAGAGCTTGCCGACGCCAATGCTAAACTTGCTGCTGCCTCTGGAGCCCCACCTGCTAACCTCAAGAAAAACCCATCGCTTGGTGAAACCGGGGTAAGAAAATACACGGACATAACATTTCTAACTCAGGAGCAAATTAGTTTGTAGTAGTTTAGTTGAACTGAACTATTTCAAATGAACTTTCAAAATAGTAATTTGTGTACATGACGCGACGTGTTTTGATTGGAACTCTTTTGAAAAATACAGAAAATGTCGCGTTCATCTCTCACACGTGGTGGCAGTCAGGAAGACCCTGCTCAGCTGTTGCGAGACTTGCAAGACTCCTTGGAGCGGGAGGCAGATCTTCGAGAACAACTACGTAATGCGGAGGAAGAGGTAATTTTATAACTATTATGACGTCATCTTTAACACACCTTTCAACTGAACTGAATATCAAAATCACTCAACATGCCTTATTAAGACACGTTATCAACCCAACCAAACTATTGATTCCAATAACGACTCCAGTCCATTAGTTTCGAAGTTCAATTTCAACAGCAATTCATTACTTGTTAACAGTTTAATGTCGGTTCCACTTATTTCTGCAATCAGTTAGTTTTAGTAGTGGAACAATTGCATTTAATAGGGCATTAGCTCTTAGCCAAAGCCAGCTGGCAACGCGCCAGACGAATACTGACTCAACACCGGGACACAAATACACTACCCATAAATAATGGTTCTTCACTAAAACGTACTGTTATTGTCTATAATAGTCAGTTTAGGAACTGATGAACTTGACTTTTTATAAGCTCCTAAGCCTTTCATAATAGTTTATAAAGTTTTATCTTCGAACAGGCCAGTCGATACCGACAACGCTTTGGAAAACGAAGAATTCCCCTGCCACCAAAAGTCACGTCCTCTTCCCATCCCGATCTCATACCGCATCAAAATTTAATTTCCAACGGTGATGAAATGCATATCAAACGTTTTATGGAAATGCACGTCGCACTCGAAAAAGGTTTGGCGTCACTAGATGTGAGTCATATATCGGTAGGAGTAAATCAAGTTGCTCAAATGCCTCAAGATGTCATTCAATCATATTCAGAAGGCTGTCAAACTGATCTCATAATGGTACACGATGTAACTACGGAAACCAGAAGGATAACTCTTGAATCTAGCGTTCAATGTACCGAAGATACTTTAGATATGTATACTCAGACGGAAGCAGCATTTACGAAAACGAAAAATGTGCAAACTGATTTCGTAAACAGTAATAAAATTTGCCAAACTGACGTTCCGAAATTAAGAGATGCCAACATGCAAACTGCTGTTAAACTTTATAAAGATCAAGCCAATCAAGCAGTAGAAGAAGTTAAAGCCCCAATAGAGAACGTAGATTCGAGTACAGAAACTGACTCCTGCTTGGTTTATAATAGAGGAACTAATACAGAAAACATTGATGTTGATAAGAACTTACAAAACTTGTCAGACGAACACGATAAAAACAATGGATTTGTAGAATTTTGTGACCTCTCGCCATATCCACGGGAAAAATCAGAGAGTCCTCCTCTTGCCCCTGACAAAGCGGTAGCAGGTCCCTCCACTGGATTTTCATTCCCATTCGCATCACTATTTAGTCCATTGGCAGTAAGGTTACCAACAATAGGTACATATAACCATACCCTACGATTTAAATGTTGTTTTCTTTAATAGTGCTGTTTGTACATAACTATAATCCCTTATTTTACAACATAGAATAGAGTTGTTCATCGATATCCTTTAATAAAAACTAACGAATATTTTCAGGCAAATAGCTTGCGTAAAACAGCATCACGGGTCGAGGACGACAATGAGTCCTTGCTTCTACAGCTGAAGAAAATGGCTACCAAAGCCAGAAGTACGTCTAAATAATTATGTTGTGGGAAATCCACTCAGTTTGTTTAACACCCAGATCCCGCCCGAATGCATCATGCCAACACAATAACAAGCCATCGACATCTCACTAACACTGTTGCTCGACGATCTTATGAATTTCACTAACAAGCTTTATCTATTGGAATTCGCAGTGTAGGCGTATCAATGGTAGCCATTTTCTCCAGTTCGGTGTGAACCTATTTTGTGATACTTGTCATATACGTTTAACATAATTAGAAACCATCATATTACTTGATTGGGTTTGTAATTTTAAACGATTTTACCTACTTTAGTTAACTAATTTTCCTTAACTTGAATCATAACAACCAAAATTCATATTGTTTTTCTAACATTGTTGCTTTTAACCAAAATATTTTCAAAATATCCAATTGTTTTTGCTTTATTTTTCTTAGGTCGTAAATTATCACCGACACCACCGACAAACAGGCTAGCAATCGAAGCACCTAACGAAAAAGATGAGGGAATATCGGACGAAGAAGATCCTGCAGAACTAAGGATTTTACTTGAACTTAATGAGCAGGTAGTTCATATTGCATCTGTCATAATGAATAACAAAGACACAATACGACTTGTTAATAAAATATTTGTTTCAATAGGAGGCAGCAGTACTAAGAAGAAAGGCAGAAGAACTTGAACAAGACAGGGATTCGCTGAAGAAGCAAGTTAAGGAACTAACTGAGAAAATAGCAAGTACCACAGCTAAACCTACCACGAATTCAACAGTAGCCCTCAGAAAAAATAGCCCTAAAGCGAACAATTTAGCTGAAGAAAAAGTTAAGGTAATCGGAGTTCATTCTCGACTCGATAAAGTTGCTTAACTGATAACTACTGATAAATTATTTGCCAAATTAGAAACGAATACTGCAATGAGTCCAATTATTTAAAACTTAATTATTTTTTGTAGGTTTTAGAAGACGAAATAGCAGACCTCAGGAAGAAACTGATTGAGAAAGAACGTGATTGTGAAAGACTACACGCTGAACTTAGTCTAGCTCAAAAGAAATCGAAAGGATCATTAATTAAGAGCAAGTAAGATAATAAAAAAAAAACAGAAAATGCTTTTTCTATAACGTTAAACATAGTGGCTGAATGTAAAAACTACCATTTCAGGTCACTGGACGGAGATCAACAAAACGTGGATTTAAAACGACAATTACAAGTAATAGAACAAGAGGCTAATGTTCTTAGAAGTAAAACTCAAAGTTTAGAGGCTGACAATGAAAAGTTACTAGCAGAAAACAAGAGATTACTAGTAAGTACTATTAGTTATTGAAACAATTTGTACAGTCTACAGTAGTTTTTTAACTTAATTTTAAAAGATCTCGCACTAAACAACACACTGAGTTTTGTAATATTTTTATGCTTAAAGTAAGTGAATAATTTAAAAAACTACTTATTTGCAGCTTCTAAAGAACACAAAGACTTTAAAATCAGATAAATCCATCGAACAAAACGCAACCAAAGTAGCGCATTTAGAAAACGAATTGAAAGAAGCTCAAGTTAAGATCAAAGAATTAGAAAGCAAAGAAGAAAAAACTGAGAAGAAAGTGCGTTTCGGCGCAGAAGTTGGAAAGAAGGATGCTGATGCTCTGAAAGCGAAGCAGGAAGAGTTAGATAAGTTAAAACTGAACTTGACTAAGGTATTCATTACTATAGTATGAAATAACTGTAAATTATATTGTTCAGATTGATTTTATGTTCGTAATAAATATTTTTCAGCTCGAAAAAGAAAATGCCAAACTTCAAGCAACGTTAAAAGAACTTAAAGAAGACGCATTAAAATCTTTCAAACCAAGAACACCAAAGAAAGTAACTGATATGACCACTAAACTACAAATGAAGAAAATGGTGGACGAATTAGAAAACGAAATCGGTATGTAATACTGTATTTTCGGTATGTCTGTATTTTATTTATTAAAACGAAAAATATAGCTGTTATTTTTTGTTTATAGGTGAAATGTACGTTATAATGAAGAATGCAGGTCTTTCAACCAAAGACTTGAATGTAAAAGCTCAACTTGAGAAAGACATCGAAGAAGCAAAATCTAGATTAACTAGAAATGAGTCAGATTTTACCAACGAGAAAAATAAATTGCAAACTGAATTAGCTAAATTGAAAGATCTCAACATAAAATTAGAAAATGATAAGTCAACTTCTGCAGATAAATGTAAAAAATTGGAAACCGAGAAAAAATCTTTAACTGATAAGGTCAAAAAACTAGAAACAGATTTAAGTAATGCTACCAATGAAATTAAGAAGCTAAAGGAAGAAAAGAAGAACCTAGACTTAGAAAAGAAAAATTTAGATTCACAAATTGCAAAGCTAAATAATGAGCTTAGTAAGTAATATAATTTTGCCTCGATTAGAAGTTTTACATCACTATGATTTATTTTTATGCTCATCTTGTTTACAGAATCTGCAACATCAAATCAAACGTCAGCATCTGATTTATCAAAGAAGATTGAAGAACTAAAAAAAGACATGGAAGCCAAGGACAAGGAAGTTGAGAAACTAAAGAAACAAGTAGAGAATGTAAATAAACTAGAAGAGGACAAAAACAAATTATTAAAAGAGGTAATATTACATTTATACAAAAATATAAAAGTTAAATTTTCAAATAATCATATAAAACAAATCCTTATCTTTCATGTTATATTTTTTATAGGTTGGAGACAAAGCAAAGAAGATAGGAGAGCTAGAAAAGAAACTAAAGGATTCCGAAGACAAATATAAGCGAGCTGAAAAGCAACTGACTGCTCGTAAGGAACGTGTGGCTAAATTGGAGAAGGAGGTAAGGTCATATAATTTAATACACCTTAAGCCGTTCGAACGAATCAATACAATAAAGTTTAATTTGATTATTAAGCAAAATTTTAAATATGTAAACTTTAGTCTCACGACATAACTATAAGAACTCGAGCGAACCTGATCGCCGGATGAAAACTTATATTTAGTTTTACAAATTAACATTATTGATGTTTTTAATTAAATACGAATATTTTAATACTATTGACATAAATACTCTTAGCTTTCTGAGGAAAAGGAGCAGGCTGAAGCTATAGTTAGCTCTCAAAGACGAATGTCCGTAGAACTCATATCGGAGAAAGATGCAATGCATACAAGACTTTTTAAAACTGAAAGTAAACTTATAACTCTGGAAGGGGACATGAGAGAAATGAAGACTGAATATGAAAATAAAATAACTAACTTGGAATCAACTATTGCTGCTAAAGAAGTCCATATAAAGCAACTGGTACAAAGTTTGAAATATGGAGTGGATTATACCACTGCATGGACCCTAGATACCACAACTTTCAAATTATTTTATGCAGCTTACAATGAAGTTTTAGCCCTCGTGCTTGTAAATTTTATTTACCTTAAATTCTAATAAAACTCTATGCTCATATTGTTCCACAATCCAACGCATGATACACTTGCCGCTACTACTTACAGTAGATAGATAATAAAAGCCCCTATATATTATTCCATATTAATTTTATATGGAAAAAAATATATAGTTTTTTTACTCATTTTAACGTTATAGGAGGACGCGCTACGTGAGACTTCTAATCAGAAGTATGATGAAGCCGTATCATCAGTTGAGATGTCTCAAATGAAGGAAAAATTAGAAACCACAGCGAAAGACCTTCAAAATAAAGGAGATGAATTGGATGCTGCTAAGCGAGCGCTTGATAAGACTGAAAAAGAACTTTCCGCTCTCAGAACAGAGATATCTCAAATTAAGTCCGATATGACCAGATTAGAAAATGAAAAGAAGGACCTGGACAACAAATTGCAGGCAGAGAAGAAAGAATCTGGTTATTGGGAAAGCAAGGCTTCAGAACTTGAGACAGATTTGCAAGTAAGTGGTATACCAGATGTAAGGGACAGCGTCCCGCAAACTGATAGGGGTTGCTCAGTCAACGACACTGAACAACTATCAGCAGGTTTTATTTTATTCAGGCAGTAAAAACAACAATCGGTTTTTCTCATCAAATTGTCTGATCGAGGTGAACATTTTGTATGGATATGCCATTATTTTTTTCACTTCCTGAAAAAAACTCCTGCTGATAGTTGTTCAGTGTCGTTGACTGAGCAACCCCTATCAGTGTGCGGGACGCTGTCCCTTACACTTAGTATTATAAAAAATATTTAAAAATCAAGAGGTAATTCAATATATAATTAAATATACAAAATTTATGTTTATTTAGGCAGAGAGAAAAAAATTGGAGCGTATGCGAACAGCCCATGACAAAGATATTAAGAATAAAGAGGCCGAGTTAGCAACACTAAAAGGAAAACTAAAGGTTCTTGAACAAAGCTCTGGTGCGGGAGCTAAGAGAATAGCTGACCTCAAACAGGAATATGAAGAAACTATTAAAAGTAAGGTCACATGAAAGCAATATTAATAAACTGACATCACATCACAAAATCAAAACTGATTTATTATTATCATACTTAAATATCTTTACAGAGCTCCAACATTCACTGGCTGTAGAGAAAGCAGAGTATGATGAGTTGACAAGCAAGTACGAAATACTTGAGGAAGAACACGTTGTTACTAAGGCAAAACTTACTGTTGAAAAAGAACAAGCACAGGGGTAAGTCATTTGTCTTTTTTGTAAGTGATTTGACATCAAAGACATATCAATGTCAATGAAAATTACAATTTGATAACATTTTACTTGCAGAGAACTCATTCACGTCCAGAAGCAGTTGAGTACAACATTAGACGAACTCAAGTCACTCCAAGACAACTATGACAAACAATCATCTGCTTGGACTAAGGAGAAATCAGAGTTACAGGTACGAAATTAAAACGATTTGTTAATAAAACTCATGCAAAAAATCATGCATGTTTGAATATAATACTTTTTCGTTATCTTTCTAGACGGAGATCTCATCTCTGCAAGAACGCTTATGCGGTGGAGGGTGGGAAGTTGAAAAAGCCCGACTAACCGCGCGATTAGAACAACGTGAACGTGAGTTAAGATCCGCCAACGAGCGACGTGAAGTTCTAGAGCATCACCATGAGTTAGCCAAGAAAGAAGTAAGTCAACATTTTCTTAAAAACTTGATAATAAAATTTTACATACTATATACAGCAATTATACAACCAAGGTATGCTTTCTCTTAAACAAACGTTGTCTGGACCAGTGGATCTCATGCTAACTACCAGTGCACAACTAATTCCTACACAATCTTCCAAATTTTCAGTTGGAAGAAGCCAAACAGAAGTTCGATGACTACGAAAGGATATCCAAAATCCAAAATAATTTAACAGCAGAGAACGCTGATTTGGAGCGGGAATTGTCAGAACTGAACAAACGTCTCGAACAAGCAGAAAAGGCAAGAAAAACTGAAATCACAGACACCAAAATGAGATACGAAGGCCAGATGAACACAATGAGAGATGAATTGAAGTCCCTGCACAACCAGGTGTCCAGATTCAAACGGGAAAGAGATAACTATAAACAGATGCTTGAAGCCGCTCAAAAATCGATGGCTGAATTGAAGACCGGTGACAAGGTTCCGAGAGCACAAAGGATGTCAATATCAAGTACCGATGAGGTAAGTGACAAAAAAAAAATCCTAAAAAAAATCAACGAATAATGCTTGATTAATAACTTGATGAATCTTCATCAAACGATATTATGATCCAAATATAAATCGTACTTTTTATATGATAGGAGGAATACCGAAGCAAAATGGCTGCCTTGGAGCAACAAGTGGCATGTCTTGAGGACGAGCTGTGCGAAGCGCGACTCCTATCATCTAAACTTAACACAGAACTCGTCAGCGAGAAATCTTCTGCTGAAGTTCGCCTTGCGGAGATGCAATCAAAACTCAATGAGGTAAGAGATAAAACTTGTAGCATTTACAGAAGCGCAAACTTTGATGATTGAATGTGATTCCAAATTATTCTTTCACAGTACGAGGAAGAAAGACTGCTGTCGTCTGGACGTGCTAGAATCGCCGGGCTGGCTACACGAATGGAACTCGCCTGGCATAAAGAACGTGACGAACAACAGCGATTGCTTCAAGAGACCTCTACATTGGCAAGAGATCTTCGCCAAACTCTATTCGAGGTAAGAAAATAATGAAATACTAAATTAGACCTCAAATAAAAGTATTTAAATTATTTGTATCAATAACGTCTCGGTGATTGTTATTATTTTAGGTAGAACGAGAAAGGGAGAAGGAAAGGTTAGACATGAAGAGAAGAATAGAACAATTAAAGAGAACAACCGAAGAGGAAACAGAAGAGGCTAAGAAGAAGGTAATAAAACGTTCTTGATACTAAAACGTGTAACTAAGTGAACTATCTGAAATCATTTATTATTTTTATAAGGTATCGGAGTTGCAATGCGACCTCCTAGAGCTACGTGATGCACACGCCAAACTTCGAACAGCCAACGAGAAGCTGCGTCGGGACAAAGAACGGAACGACAGAGATCGTGATCAAAACAAACTGCTGGTAGCCTCGCTCAAACGCGCTCAGCAGGTAAGCTGTAAAAATGTCTTTAAACAGCACAAATCTCTTACGTGCTAATTTATATGTATCCGGCTCAACAGCCCTAAGTCCTGGATGTTTCCCAGCATGACAATACGCATGCCAAAATCTTGTTACAGGAGGACGACAGAATAATAACACAGCTGCTGGAAACAATAGAAGATCTGATGAAGCAAAGTCCAGAGCTATTCCGCAACGAAACTCCGGTAAAACCTGTAAAGAGTCTGATGACCCCAACACCTCCCAGGAGAAATAGGGTATTTATTGGCAATATGAGTGGTCCGATTGCTGTGACTAAGCTTCTTATATAGTAGAAGTAGAAAATTACTTAAAATTATTTCTTATTTTTAATGGCATACATGAACATTATTGAACATCAACAAATCTTCTCTAGATTGGTCCATAACTACACGCTTCGCTTCGTTACCTCTGTATTTTTTTAAGATTCAAAATGCTCACATGGAAGTCGTTTTCAATTCCAGTCGTCCAAGTCAAGATCTCGTTCAGCGACTCCAGAAAGCGCAGAAACAGCGGGAATGGATGCAGCCAACACCGCAGCTCGACTGCGCAGACTTACTGATGAACTGCGAGCTTCGCGTATTGCTGAACGACAACGCAGGCATCAAGCTACTGCTAGACGGTAAATATAAAGATAAGCTTACCTAATTCTCACCAGTATCACTATGCGGATGATGTATTTTTATTGGTAGATCATGTCCGAAATACTGTTACATATGGGTATGCTTGCTTTTCGTATTTAACCATATTCTGTTTCACATTCAGAGCCATGTCAACGGAACCACGGGACACGCTGACTGTGACGCCGGTATCGATGCGAACTCCATCCCGCGTGCCCTCGCTTAAGAAACGCTCCATTTCTCTCGAGCAAACCACTAAAGATCAGGTAAAATTGTGTTACCTTATTTACAAGTACCATTATGTTTTGGTTCAACTATTCACTAGCATATTAAAAAAACATACTTAACCACCTGTTACCATTATAGGGCGTAATCTGGAAGACGGTTGACGATGGTGGAAGCAGTGTATCCTCCATGCAATCTTTGGATGGAGACAACGATATGCGTCTCTTCACTATGCAACGGGATTCCAGTCTTGACAGGTACAGCCTTACTCCCAAGTATTTTTCCTTGTAAAGGTACCATTCGGATATCGGCAGCCAGTATCCAACCAGCGCTGCCGACATCCGATTACCATTCGGCTTTTCTCGTAACACGTTAAAAATTAACGCCTAAACTACATTTTCTTCCAAGATATGACAAAAAACGTTTTCTATTTTAGTCGATTGTCCGGTGGATCAGCTCAAAGCGACGTGCTGCCTTCAGAGAAGAAGAAAAAGAAGAGTATCTTTGGCAAGTTGAAGAAGCTTACAAAATCGAGATCCATCGATGACCAAGTCGACAACGACATGGGCGATTTCCGACCAATAGGAAGTGTATCTGCACAGGTCAGCGAAAAAAAATAAGGATAAACAAAAAATAAATACTTACTGTTCATAGTCCGTCTGCCTTGTGGTGTCTTCTTTAATTCACTACAAATATATTTCACTGTGTTTTAGGGTTCCGATTCTGATATGAGTGCGCAAGGAAGCAAACGAGACTTACGAGGTCGCCTATCAGGCATGTTTAGCAGAAAAGCTCCTGTGTCTCGAGGCAATAGGTATGTTTCCCATTTAGAAGCTTTGTATCCAATTAAATTTTCAAAATCATATGTTGAAATTTATGCTTTTGTTTAGATAAGATAAAAGTATTTTATTTTTATTTTGAGGGTAGAAAAGAATAGATACGATCGGTTTATTCGACGCTTGGAAAGAGACAGTGACAGTTTCTATGTACAAGTGCGATGCGACTGATAACGCTCTTCCAAGCTGAACTTTGTCAATAAGGCCGTGTCTTATCACTTTGGTCTGACATATTACACACATACATAAAGTCACGCCGGTATCCCGTACGGGGTAAGCAGATCGCAAAACTGTTAGTAAAAGGCGTTTTTGTCACGCTTGACGAAATGTAAATCTCTAATCGCTATACTATAATTGGACATATGTTTATTTATATTTTATATTTATAGTAAGGAGCAAAGCCCCGAGCGGCCGGCGAGCGCGGCAAGCAGTATGGCGAGCAACACGCGCCCGATACTTCGCAACGCCAGCTCTACCACGCTGCAACGCGCCTCGCCCGCTACTAAATCGGTATGTTTATCCCTATTTGTCTAATTTAAATACTTAATTGTGTAGAGTTTAACTATCAGTATGAAAGAAACTTTTTGTATAGGTGCGCATGCGCACTTAGAGAATGAAGAGTATTGTTATTTTTTATCAAAAACTTGAGTTTTGAGGATCTTGTGAGTAAAATTGTAACGACTACTGAATGCAAATACAATTTTACTGTCATATCATGTCATGAAATCGGTTTTATGTCGTACCAGGATCGTATTACGCCCTTGTAAAGAAAATTATTAGATTTTTTTTTTCTTTTACAGAATGAATCCCCGAGCTCGCGAGCATCGAGCGCGACGCCCGCAGCAAAGAGAAAAGGGAAATAATTGATAATCCGTGTTTCGCTTCATTATAGTGTATTTGTCCATTCTCCTATGATTTCCACATAGCATGTAATATCACAATACATATCAATAATTAATTATTTCGTAAAACTATCCAGGATATTGAGCTGTCGATAGTTACGCGAAACTTGACGCGTCACGATATGGACTTACGTTACAAAATAGCCATTTGAACATTTGAGTAAGGATTTGTATTTAGTTTTACTCAAATTTCCGTCGCAGTTTTGTGACGTCACAAGTCTATATCAGTTTGTATTATGTGACGTAGTGCCCTCTCCTAATTCCTGAGTATCTCCTTTCGAAATGACGTGTGCTTACTACACACGGGGAGTTTATTTAGCAACCTTTGTAGTTATGTACTCGTAATTTTATAATAAAACTGTTGATCTAAGCTCACGTCTTATTATTTATTGAATTTACTTATTTAAATGCGAGAGAGATTCAAGTGAAAGTATCGATATGCGCCTTTAGTCAAGCTTTTTATCTACACTATTCTAAAGTTAAATCTCTAACAATACGAAAGACTATTAAAAATCTTATTGAAAAAAATGAAACCGACAGATACGAAAAAAACGTTTAACTGTTAAATTTCAGACGTCTTTACAAATACCAGTTAAATAATTCGTTTCACAATATCGAACAACAAAATAAAAATGTAAAAATAAATGGATGAACCTCGTGTCAAATGCCGGATACTGGATACTAGGGGTTTAGCCTCGTGGCTAGCTCTGGTCCATGAGGTTGGAGTCGACGCCGGCGCCGGACTGGTCCTTGAGGATGGACTCGAAGATCGGCTGCAGGTCGGGGAACGACTTTATTTGTGTCACAAAGTCCATTAGGTGAGGGTTTTTCTCTGCGGAAGAGGCTTGCTGTTAATTTTTCTAGTCATTGGTTACGACAAGGTATATAATAGGTTGCCTGGTAGAAATTGCTGCTTTAGCAATTAGGCCGCCTATATTGTACTGTCACGTTTGTTCCTTTTTATTTCTGTTGTATGTGTTTCTTTGTACAATAAAGAATTTTGTATTGTATAATCAAGGTTTATGATCGGTACAAGCCGGGCAAATCTTCTTCTTGTGTCGTATAAATTGTTGTGATAAATTGCGTTATTACTACTATCAAACAAAGCTACCGGGGGCAACATCTTAAAGTCCTTTCAGATAACTAGGAAATTCAGTCTGCAATGGCATAACCAAACAAGAAAAAATGTCGAAAACAAAAAATCAACTTTGCAATCTCTAGCTTGAGAGCCCTAGAGTTAAATAATAAAAATAAATATAATACATAAAGTGTGCAGTTCTTTAATGTTGCGTGTATATATTACGTGGCGAAGGCGTCTTTTACGAGACGTTTTACTCTCTGCCTGACTCTATAAGGTATAAAGGCGTGAATTTGTGTATGTATGCGTGTGTGTGTATCTGTGCGTGTGTGTGTATCTGTGCGTGTGTGTGTGCGCGTGTGTGTGTGTGTGTGTGTGTGTGCGCGTGTGTTAGTGTGTGTGCGTGTGTGTGTGCGTGTGTGTGTGTGTGCGCGTGTGTGTGTCACGTACCGGCCTCAGGTATCTGCAGCAGCGCGGCGGCGGCGCGCAGGGCGGAGCGCTTGAGCTCGTCCTGCTTCTCGTACTCCTGCTTCACGGAGTTGGCCTTCACTTTCATCGTGCACGTCGCCCGCAACGGCTCCACTAGGCTCTCCAACCCTGGAATTAGAGACACGAATTTTGGAGAAACAAAAAATGGAGGATTACTCTTTTACTTCTATCACACACTGGGAGCGATAAATATGTCTAGAATCTACAAGCTCTTTCGGGCCATTAAGGCTTTGGTCGGGCAGGCTTGAAATAGGTGGCTAAGCTTCTGCGACTTATTTGTGTCTCGTCGTTCAGATCAGAATGGCTATCAAACTAAGCAGATAAGTAATTTCTTGAAGCTAAAAATCTTACTCTTGTTTATTCAAAGCATCATTATTCCGTTTTGTGAATGTAAAGGTACGACACACAGTGCCACCGGATCGCGTGCGGCTTAAGGTTACCGTACCTACTTAGCATTACTAAGGTTACCTTACCTTGAGATAAGTTCGCCCTTGCATACCTTTCTGTAAACTTCATTTCTGGTATTTTAATGCAATAAAGAATATATATACCTACTTAGCGCTTGAAGTTAAGGTTGAGTTTCGCGCATATGGCTCCTTTCCGCGGCTTATGTGTGTAGCAAGCTTCACAATTCTACTGCTACAATACTCACTCTGTAACACAACAGCTGGGCACAACTGCGCCAGCCGCGCGCACATGAGATACGTCAGCATCTTGATGTCGTAATGGTCGCGCAGTCCGTCCTCCACGTGGCGCAGGAACTCGAACACGTCGAGCCGGTCCAGGCAGGTGCCCAGTAGAGTGTACATGCACTCGAAGGCCGCCTTGCGCAGGTCCAAGCCATCGTCTACTGAGTGCTTGAAGGGACCCATTTCTACTTCGCGGATCAGTTCTTTCTGTAAGCAAGAAATATTACGCTAAACAATGCATTATCTTGACAGAGATACAAGTGGGAAAGGGCCCCCTTGTGGAGAGGACCACTCTGCGGACATCATGCCTAACGGCTGCTCCAAAAGAGTTAAGCTAAGCTCACAAGAGCAAAGCACTTGCAAAACAACTGTTATAAGGTAACTTCCGCATCTGATGAGTCGAAATGAAGACGAAATAGTGGTCAATAAAGAACCGATGCGTTTCGTGTTCATGTTCGTGACATTCATCCCTAAAAGGCCATAAGGCCTTCCACGCTAAGAAATATTACTGTAACCAGAACTGTAACATGTATGTTCAGACGTAAGAACAGACAGACAGTATGCCAAATAGCTGATCACGGAGACTTTCTTTCATCATTAACACTAGTTATGCTGGGCGATCATGCCGGGCGAGAGGCGCGCAAATTTGCATTGTCAGCTGTGCAACAAGGGTCCCGGATATTGAGTCTCATACAGCCAACTGCTTAGACGTTCTGCTGACTACCGATCCAGACCGATACTCTGTGTCTGTTTCTGCCCCATTGGGCACCTCAGATCACTGTCTGGTGAAATCTGTATCAGTGTATTCACCACCCGATCAGGGCCCTTGTGGTAAAAGACGGGTGTGGCGATACAGGTCAGCAGAATGGGATGAGATGCGCCACTTCTTTGCTTCGTATCCTTGGCAGGACTGTTTTTCTTCAGGCGAATCGTCGAGCTGCGCGGATGCTATTACAGAAGTCATACGTCAGGGTATGGAGTATTTCATACCGTTCTCTGATGTTCCTACCGGTAGCAAAGCTCGCCCGTGGTTTAATGCTGACTGTAACTGCGCGGAATCGCAGAATCAGTCGGCATTCCTTGCTTGGGCTGATGCTCGTGCACGCAAAGCTCCGAATACTCGCGATCTGAAGAAAAACTATAACAAAGCCACCAAGTTAAGCAAAAAGGAATTACGCAGGGCTCGATTCGCCCACATACGCCGAGTAGGCGCTAAGCTTGCTTCCTATCCGGCTGGCAGTAAAGCATTCTGGTCGCTTGCGAAAGCAGTGGATAATAATTTCTGCCAGCCATATTTACCGCCTCTGCAGAGACCTGTTGGGTCGCTTGCTCATACTGCGGAGGAGAAAGCCAATCTTTTTGCCTCCTATTTTGCGGAAAGTTCGCGTCTTGATGCCGCAGGTAAAATACCACCCCCGTTACCTCGTGTCGACTGCTCTATGGCAGCCGTACGCATCCGGCAAAAAGAGGTCCTTAAAACCTTGCGAAATCTAGACGTGAATAAATCAAGTGGCCCTGACGGTATCCCTGCAATCGTCCTGCGTAACTGTGCGCCTGAGTTGTCTCCGGTGTTGACACGCCTGTACCGCCTCTCACTTGAGACTGGTGTTGTTCCCAAATCGTGGAAGCTTGCAAATGTGCAACCTGTACCCAAAAAAGGTAGTCGAGCAGACCCTGCCAACTATAGACCCATATCGGTAACCTCTATACTCTGCAAGATTATGGAGCGTGTACTGAATAATCGGCTCCTGGCATACCTTGAGGATAATGATCTCCTTAACGATCGCCAATACGGCTTCCGCCGAGGGCGATCGACGGGGGACCTCCTCGTGCATGCCACTCACTTATGGAGCGAGGCTATCAAGAGACATGGTGAAGCACTTGCCGTGTCTCTGGATATCTCCAAGGCCTTTGACAGGGTCTGGCACGCTAGCCTTACTGGCAAGCTTCCCGCCTACGGGTTACCTGCTGGCCTTTGCAACTGGATTTCGGACTTCTTGAGTGAACGATCCATACAAGTGGTCTTAGAAGGCTGCTCCTCCGGACAACAGGGTATTGATTCCGGAGTTCCTCAAGGTTCTGTCCTGTCTGCAACCTTATTCCTGCTGCATATCAACGACATGTTGACACCCGATACCTTTGGGTACGCTGATGACAGCACGGTTGTTGACAGATATCTGTCCAGTGCAAGGGCCAACAGTGAAACAATCCAGTCTTGTCGGGAGTCCATAGTGGATCGTCTGAACTCATCGCTAAGGGTGATATCCGAGTGGGGCGATGCCAATCTCGTCAAGTTCAACGCATCCAAAACCCAGGCGTGTCTATTCTCGACAAAACGGAGTCCTTTTAACCTGGCTCCAACTTTCCGGGATGTATCCGTACCGATTTCTGATCATCTTGAGCTTCTTGGTATGAGCCTTACGTCCGACTTGAACTTTGGACGTTACATTGAGTCTCTGGCCACAACAGCTGCCAAAAAACTTGGTATCCTCTCGAAGGTGAGGCGATACTTCACACCGGGACAGCTATTGCAGTTGTACACAGCTCAAGTCCGATCGTGTATGGAGTACTGCTGCCACCTTTGGGACGGTTCAGCTAAATACCAGCTGGCTGCCTTAGACTCAATCGAGAAACGTGCTAAGAAGCTCATTGGAGACTCAGCACTGGTTGAGGCAAAACTACAGACTCTTGAGCACCGTCGCAGAGTGGCGTGCATGTCGGTATTTTACAGGATACATTTCGATTCATACCCCCCTCCCCTTTCCATCTCCGGAGCACGAGGCGTGGACAGGGGTTCCACCCTTATGTCGTGGATATACCACAAATTCGCACGAAGCGGTTCGCTTCCACATTCTTAATGCGAACGACTAAGGAGTAGAACTCCCTGCCGGCGGATCTGTTTCCGGAACAATATAACCTGGGCCTTTTCAAGGCGAGAGTGAATAGGCACTACATAGGTGAGTATGCTTCAACATAGTCCGCATCGTCACTTTCCACCAGGTGAGATGGCGGACAAATGCTCGCCTATATAAATTTAAAAAAAAAAAAAAACTTTATGTATTCCCTGTGTATCACAATTAAAGGGTTTGACTTTGGAGATCGGGTATGAGATAAACAAAATATCCTAATAACGCAGTTATATTTAACTTTACGACCCAGAATCAATCAACGAACCATTCTGGGGTGACAAGTCTGTTTAAAGATTCTCGTTAAACTCTTCAACAAGGCATTATATGGCGTACAGACACCTGAAACATGGAAGACTGCCATTGTCACAATCCTGCATAAGAGGGGAGATAAGGGCAAACTGGGAAATTACCGTCCCATAAGCCTCCTTCCTCAAATATACAAACTGTTCGCCAAAGTGCTGTGACTTTCAAAAATGCTTGATTAAAGTCAGCCCATAGAAACTCTCCGGAAACCCGCCTGTTTCCGGAGAGGTTATTCAACAATCGACCATATCCACACCGTCAAGCAGTTAATGGAGAAATGCCAGGAGTTCAACCAGCCCATGTGTCTTGCCTTCGTAGATTATGGAAAAGGCACTGGAGTCGTATTTTTGATACCGCTCCTATCCGAATTCGCATACGAAAATGCAACATTCGCATACGAAATCCCAAAATCACTATTTTTGAATACTCATACGTATGCGACTCTGCAACGAGTGGTCCAAACCACTCGTTTTATTTTCTACTACTCGAAACCTAAGTAGTCTATGATCAATCAGAGGTCGGAAATTCGGGTGCAAAAAAAGTAAAAACCCACTGTTGGAGCTACTAAGAGTTGCTACAACCACCTTTTTCAAGATTTTTAGGGCCCCAGTTTATTTTTCTTTATTAAATTGTTTTAGTAATGCCAATGTGTTCTTTGCGTCAATATAAGTCGAAACTGTTTGCATTTTTTTTAATATTTGTTTTAATTTGAAAGATAAAAGTAGAAATGAGTTTTCAATGTACTGAAAAATATTAAAAATATAAAAATATCGTTTGATCGTTTGATATTTTTATTGAATACCCTTTATAAATGATTTCTACAATGCTTTTATTATTATTACACAAAAATTTGAATGGGGCCCTCGGGGGCCTGAAAGCGTTTTATTTCTTTAAAAAAAATTGCAGAGAAAATTAAAATTAAAATTCTTATTTGGCAAGGTTAAGACAAGATAAACGCTTTTTACTCTAGTATTTTTTTCTATACGGTTGATAGTTTCAGGATAAATTGATGTTGAAGTTAGCAGGACACAATCGTTCAAAACCAAGCAAAGTAGTGGTTTTTATGGTGAAATCGTCTAGGTTAAGAAGAGATAGGCAAGGCACTTCTCTTTCTTGTTATTTTTTCTCTACGGTTGACAGTTTCACAGTGAATTGATGTTAAAGTTGTTAGGACAATTTTTGGGCCTCTCTCTTTAAGTATGTGCGACAAGGTCAGCATATTGACTGTATCTGTCTAAGTGCGTTTAGGATGTATTGTCTTAATTTTTGGTTTGTAAAATATGGCAAGTACACAAAATCAAAAGTGTATTACATGTAACCTAGTATCAAGTATCTGATATACTTATTGGAAACCGGCTAACCCAGGGAGGGTTTCAGTATTGTATTTTAAACGATGGGCTGACAACCTGTCACTATAGCAATATACAGATCCACCTGGAATGACCCTCAAAATTTGTCAGACGTGGCGGAACGACCTTTGTTTAGGTCGTTTACGCTCTGCCTACCCCATTAGAGATAAATGCGTGATTATATGTATGTATGTACTTATTTGTTAAATATAAAATAAAGACGAATCCGGTAAAATTCTTTTTATATATATATGCGAGTGCTTGACTGGTCTTATTTTAAGGATTTAGGTGCTTACAATGAACCTTGAACCTTAATAGTTTCACAACGAAAGAAAAAAGTATAGTAATGTTTAAGCAGTAAAACGCTTTGGGGCTTCTGGCCCAAAAATTGTGTCCAGGGAATTTTAACATCAATTCACTGTGAAACTGTCAACCGTAGAGAAAAAATTCTTTCTTGAAAGAGAAGTGCCTATCTCTTCTTAACCTAGCTGATTTCATCATAAAAACAACTACTTGGCTTGGTCTTGAACAATTGTGTCCTACTAACTTCAACATCAATTTACCCTGAAACTATCAATCGTAGAGAAAAAATTACAAAAGTAAAAAGCGTTTATCTTGTCTTAACCTTGCCAATTACGAATTTTAATTTTAATTTACTCCGCAATTTTTTTTAAAGCAATAAGACGCTTTTGGGCCCCCGAGGGCCCCATTCAAATTTTTGTGTAAAAATAATAAAAGCATCGTAGAAATCATTTCTAAATGGTATTCAATAAAAATATCAAACAATCAAATGATATTTTTATATTTTTAATATTTTTCAGTACATTGAAAACACATTTTTACTTATATCTTTCAAATTAAAACAAATATTTAAAAAAATTGCAAACATTTCGACTTATATTGACGCAAAGAACACATTGGCATTACTAAAACAATTTAATAAAGAAAAATAAACTGGGGCCCTTAACATCTTGAAAAAGGTGGTTGTAGCAACTCTCAGTAGCTCCAACAGTGGGTTTTTACTTTTTTTGCACCCGAATTTCCGACCTCTGATGATCATGATAGTGACACAGACAATCATTTGACAAGTGACACTTTAACTTTTTAATTTACTTGAATTTACGTTCCGTTTCTCTGAAATCATTTCCGGTTTTAGAAATCAAAGTTTTTTGTTAGTGGTAGTGGTGGTATAGTGTATTTCTGCGTAGAACGAAAACAATTTATGGGATTAGACTTTATTGGCAACACAGATTTCTGCTGCTTCAAAAATACGTAAAATCGTGTGTGATAGAATTTGATTTCCTACACGAATGATTTTCGTATGCGTATTTCAGTTTTCATACGAGCGGTTCAGAAATGCGACTCCTGGGCTGTGTTTCATTCTCTTTATCGCTGCCATATCGATGCGTGTCCGTCTCCACGAACTGACACAAGCAGTATCTATAAAAAGGGGTGTGCGACAGGGAGACGTTATTTCACCCAAGCTTTTCACTGCGGTCTTAAAAGACGTCATGAAAACGCTTAAAGGTATTAATATCAACGGTGTCTATCTGTCGCAGACGACCTTGTCCTGTTCTCTGAAACTCACGAAGATCTCCAAACTATGCTGCTGGAACTTAATACAGCTTCCCTTAAAGTTGGCCTCAAGATGAACATGTCCAAGACGAAGGTCATGTCGAGCATTTCCGATGCCCGCTCAGATACAAACGGAAGGCGAGTTAGTGGAGATGGTTGAAAATTACATTTATCTTGGACATTGTTTATCTTTTGGCATAGATCATCAGCTTAACATCAACTGGGTTGGGCAGCTTTTACCAAACTGGAGGACATTCTTAAAGACCAGAAAATGCACACAGAGCCTGAAAACCAAACTGTTTACCCAGTGTGTTCTGTCGTTATGACATATGGTGCCGAAACATGGACGCTTACAAAGGAGGCTGTTCACAAAATACAAGTGGCACAGAGAGCCATGGCGCACAATGCTAGGCATCAATCTTCTTGACCGAATACATAACGCTGAGATATGCCGTAAGACAAAAGTCCCTGATATCGGAAGGCGTGTTGTCGAGGCAAAATGGCGATGGGCGGGACACGTAGTTAGACGAGGTGATGGCCGGTGGAGTAAAGTTCTCACGAAGTAGTGGCCTAGAGGTCGCAGGAATGTTGGTCGTCCCGCAGCTAGATGGGTGGACGATATATTAAAGGCAGCTAGTAACACCTGGACAAGACTAGAACAAGATAGGCAGACGTGGCACGAAAAAGACGAGGCCTATGCCCTGTAGTGGGTAGACATATATACATACAATCACGCCTTTGTACCCTTATGGGGTAGGCAGAGCGTAAACGACCTAAACAAAGGTCGTTCCGCCACGTCTGACAAAGTTTTGAGGGTTATTTAAGATAGATTTGTATGTATATTGCTGTAGTGACAGGTTGCCAGCCCATCGTCTAAATTACAATATACTTAAACCCTCGGATCCCTTAACTGATTTAAACAGCATGCCAGGGAGGAAATATAGCTGGCACATTCTATGTTTTTCTCTAAGAGCAAGAGAAAAACATAGAATATATAATAGCCTGGGGGCCAGCATGGAAAATAGTGGGTAGACAAAGGGCTGAAATGATGATGATGAAATTAAATTAGTTTAGTGTATTTCTAATTAATATGTTTTTATAATACTTACATAGTTTTAAGTTTTTAATTTTAAGTTTAGTTTACTGTTGTTGTAGTGAACGATGTGTACACCTCTAATTGTCACTCAAATTAGAAATGTATTATTATTTTGTTTGTACCCATGAATGCAAAATTTGACTGATGTTGGTGTTCCTATTTGTAATAAAACAAAATAAAATAAAATTATGCAGTCTGTTCAACCGGGGGCTAAAAGTGTCAATTTTGCACTGACCTTGACTTTAGTCTCGCTGTATATGGTGGGCAGCACTTGCGGCAGCAGGTCCCGGATGAGCGAGGGCTTGTTGTGCGCGGCGGAGTTGAAGGCGACCAGCGCCACGCGCCGCACGCCCAGCTCCGGGTCCTGGAGCGGCACCAGCAGCTCCGACATGCACGACCGGAGTAGCGGGTCGATCGCTTGAGGCTGCAAGGTATGAGTACTGTTAGAGTAAGAATAAATAGCGCCATCTATAAATTCAAACTGTTAACACGAGAAGCAAGTTCCGCGAAAGGCTACAAGCTGGCGACACTTTGTTCATACATACATATAATCACGCCTAATAGGGTAGGCAGAGCGTGAACTACCTAAACATAGGTCGAACCGCCACGTCTGAAAAAGTTTTGAGGGTTATTTAAGATACATTTGTAAGTATATTGCTGTAGTGACAGGTTGTCAGCCCATCGCCTAAATTACAATATACTGAAACCCTCGGATCCCTTAGCTGGTTTTTACAGCATGCCCGGGAGGAAATGCAGCTGGCACATTCTATGTTTTTCTCTCGCTCCCAGGCCAGCATGGAAGAAAAGTACATGCACATGCAAAGTAGCATGTACGCTAATATTCCTTGTTTATTGTTCCTGTATGTGATTTATTTAGTATGCAATAAATATATTGTATTCTAATAAATAGCGCCATCTATAACTTTAAACTAGTAACATGAGAAGCAATTAGTTCCGCGAAAAGCCACAAGCTGGCGCCACATTGTATTATTTCTATAGTCAAAATGACGGATGTGACGTCAGCGTCGTTAGCCAATCACAATCGCCGGCCCGCATATTATTGCGTCATCTTATTTCATTCACTCAAAATTATTGTGATAAAATATGGATAAATTGAACCATTAAATTATTCTAAATTACCTTTTACGACACACACACATACCAAAGCCTGTGGCCTACCATAGGAAGATAACTGCGGCATGCTATTTATAAACGTCCTTTTTTTATTTTTTGTGATAATTCTAAACAAAAAACCCTTGATTTTTATTAAATCATTTGATTGATTACCTGATCAGAAATTGTGAATTTCACAGCTGTAACAGCAGTTGTCCTAGTGAGGGGTTCCGGAGACTTCAGGAACGCCTTTATGTGTGGTAATAGGGTTTGCGGCTCTAATAGACATAATTTTCCTAGACATTCAGCAACCTGAAAATAAGAACATATTATACAACACTATCGAGCTCTGTTATCCAACGTGATTTATTAGTTAGCAGTAGCAGATTAAGTTATACAGACAGAACCAAAAGAGTTACGTTTATATGTGAGGCAATATAAATAAAAATACAGTAGCTAAGCAATACTTACGACATTACGAGATCCCTCTTCTGCACATTGACAGTGTTTAGAAAGTTGAATCCATATTTCTGGTATGAATGGCCTGAGAGCTTCAACGCCTTCAGGGGTGCACGATTCGCAGGAAATAATCTGAAAAACAAACATTATGTCATCTTCAATGATCAATATATGTTTCTTCGTTCTTTAACTCCAACATATTTTTCTCGCATTTAGTCGGAAAAAGCTTCATTATTATAAAATTAATTAATATAAAAAAAACAGAACCTACATTAACTTTTTTCGGTCCTCATATTCGCAGACGCTAGCAATTTCTCTAAACGATAACAATGAAATTAACGACCGCTTCACTAAGTCTTTAAGGACACACTAGTATGATTTAGGTAACTGCCTCCGTGGTCTAGTGGCTAGTGCCATGGACTCCCGATCCGGAGGTCCTGGGTTCGATTCCCAGGGGGGAAACACAAAGTTGATTTTTCAGAATTTATCACTTTGTGAATTTTTCCCCAGTTTGGTTAGGACATTGCAGGCTGAATCACCTGATTGTCCGAAAAAGAAAGAGATTTCGTGCTTCGGAGGGCACGTTAAGCCGTCGGTCCCGGTCGCTGTCTTTGATAGTGGTCGTTACTCAAACCATGTCAGAGGTCTGATAGCTGTGCTACTAGGCGGTTTAAAAACTCTGACACCAGGGTTCATCGGGTCGATAGACTCGATACCCACTCGACAGAAGAAGAAGAAGAAGTATGATTTAGGTGTTTTTAGTTCACATTATTGATTATTTGAAGGCTTAATACGCATACAACTTTTTAAATTTACAATTTGGAATGAATGGAATGTGCGCCTCTCAAAGGCGCCATATCAAAATATTATGGAGGAATCGCAAGTTTGATGTTTGTTTAAGTGTATTGTTCTTGTTTCCTCGCAAAATTAGAGAAAAGTACTATACTTCTCTCAGCCGAAATAGCAAATTAAGGTCTCATTTGCATAGTCTCGGCCTTCCAAATTTGCTCGTCCTTAAATTGCCTTTTTTCGGCCTCGGAATAATGTACTATTTTGGAATGTTTTTATTGGAATCTGGTTAAAAGAATCTGGTTTCTTCCATGCTGGCCTGGGAGCGAGAGAAAAACATAGAATGTGCCAGCTGCATTTCCTCCCGGGCATGCTGTAAAAGTGAGCTAAGGGATCCGAGGGTTTCAGTATATTGTAATTTAGGCGATGGGCTGACAACCTGTCACTACAGCAATATACCCACAAATCTATCTTAAATAACCCTCAAAACTTTGTCAGACGTGGCAAAACGACCTTTGTTTAGGTCATTTACGCTCTGCCTACCCCATCAGGGATAAAGGCGTGATTATATCTATGTATGGTTAAAATAAATTTCTTAAAAGAGTCAATGTTACCTCTCTGAGCGAATGCAGCACGTAATGTTCTATTTTGGAGTGTCATTATTTAAATCTGATTAAAAGAGTTTTCTTAAGAGTCAATCTTACCTCTCTGAGCGAATGCAGCACGTCATGTATTATTTTGGAGTGTTATTATTTAAATCTGATTAAAAGAGTTTTCTTAAAAGAGTCATCCTTACCTCTCTGAGCGAATGCAGCACGTCATGTATTATTTTGGAGTGTTATTATTTAAATCTGATTAAAAGAGTTTTCTTAAAAGAGTCATCCTTACCTCTCTGAGCGAATGCAGCACGTCATGTATTATTTTGGAGTGTTATTATTTAAATCTGATTAAAAGAGTTTTCTTAAAAGAGTCAATGTTACCTCTCTGAGCGAATGCAGCACGTAATGTACTATTTTGGAGTGTCATATTTAAATCTGATTAAAAGAGTTTTCTTAAGAGTCAATCTTACCTCTCTGAGCGAATGCAGCACGTCATGTATTATTTTGGAGTGTTATTATTTAAATCTGATTAAAAGAGTTTTCTTAAAAGAGTCATCCTTACCTCTCTGAGCGAATGCAGCACGTCATGTATTATTTTGGAGTGTTATTATTTAAATCTGATTAAAAGAGTTTTCTTAAAAGAGTCAATGTTACCTCTCTGAGCGAATGCAGCACGTAATGTACTATTTTGGAGTGTCATATTTAAATCTGATTAAAAGAGTTTTCTTAAGAGTCAATCTTACCTCTCTGAGCGAATGCAGCACGTCATGTATTATTTTGGAGTGTTATTATTTAAATCTGATTAAAAGAGTTTTCTTAAAAGAGTCATCCTTACCTCTCTGAGCGAATGCAGCACGTCATGTATTATTTTGGAGTGTTATTATTTAAATCTGATTAAAAGAGTTTTCTTAAAAGAGTCAATGTTACCTCTCTGAGCGAATGCAGCACGTAATGTACTATTTTGGAGTGTCATATTTAAATCTGATTAAAAGAGTTTTCTTAAGAGTCAATCTTACCTCTCTGAGCGAATGCAGCACGTCATGTATTATTTTGGAGTGTTATTATTTAAATCTGATTAAAAGAGTTTTCTTAAAAGAGTCATCCTTACCTCTCTGAGCGAATGCAGCAATAAGTACTGTCGCTTGGGCTGCGCGTCGATCTGCTCCAGTATGAACGGCAGGAAGTTGGGCAGGTTGCCCACGGCCACCGAGCCCAGCGCGTAGCTCGCGGCCGACTTGACCTCCTCGGACGACGGCGTGAACGACGTCAGGAGAACCTCTTTTAGGTTCGGAATCTCGCTGAGGTCTCTGTGGACGGAAGGACAGTATAAGAATATAAGGAATGATAAGACAATTTATACTTGCGATTGTCGCACAAACAATTGTTGCACTTCGTTCGATAAATATGAACGGTTTATTTAAAACTAGCGACCCGCCCCTGCTTCGCACGGAACTTATCAGTGTTTCTCTACTATATTACGCATGTATTATACATAAACCTTCCTCTTGAATCACTCTATGCATTAAAAGACCGCATCAAAATCCGTTGCGTAGTTTTAAAGATTTATGCATAAATAGGGATATAGGGACAGAGAACGCGACTTTGTTTTATACTATGTAGTGATGTGTATGCGTTGTGTTTGAAGTGTATAAAATCCGTAATGATGCTATAAGTTAGCGAAACCGGTAGGATTAAATTATATAAAGTGAAACAAGTACAACTGTTTTAGTAACAACATTAGGAATGATAAGTTTATCTTCACTACATAGTATAAAACAAAGTGCATGCATAAATCTGTGAAACTTCGCAACGGATTTTGATGCGGTTTATTTTAATGGATAGAGTGATTCAAGAGAAAGGTTTATATGTTTAATAAATGCATAATATCGTAGAGAAACACTGATAATTTCCGTGCGTAGCCGGGGCGGGTCGATAGTTCGAGAATAAAACAAATTTTGTCTGTCTGTCTGTATGTTAACACATCACACCATAACTACTAAACCAATTTCGATGGGACTTTTTTTATTCAACTGTGTTACCCGGGTTGCAACTTAGGATACCTAAGACCACGCTACCTGACTTAGGGGGTAGGCAGGAAATTTAAATTTAGCTGTTTCTTAACCGATTTTTATGGAACTTTTTTTATTCGACTGAGCATTATTTAAAATCAAAGTTACGATTCAAATAATCACGCCTCATGACTTAGGAGGTAGGTAGGAAATTAAATTTCGGTCGTTTTTAACCAATCTCAAAGGGACTTTTTATTTGACTGAGCTTTTATAATTTCCTGGCGAGTAATTCCTTCTTCCCGAGGGTTTCAGTGTATTGTAATTTAGGCGTTGGGCTGTCAATTTGTCACTACAGCAATATAACTACAAATATATCTTTAATAACCCTCAAAACTTTGTCAGACATGGCGGAACGGCCTTTTTAGGTCTTTTACGTATGTATGTAATTCCTTGTTGAAGAAAATAGCTACTCACAAGTGTTTGCCGATCTCAGCCAGCGCCAGCAGCGCGAACATGTGGTGCGCGTCGGTGGGCGGGCGCTCCGCCTCGCGTAGGAACCCGCGCACCACGTCGAGGGCTTCCTCGCCGCCCTCCGCTACCACTGCGCCCACGCACTTGGCCAGGGAGTGGAACGCCTGGTGGAAAAGTGAATAGACTTTATGAACATGAACCTTCAGATAATATTCTAGCTATCACTTAAAGTTCTCATTATCATCTCACGGGGTCGGCCTCCTAATTTAGGGGATTGAACAAGGGTACTGGTACACAGAGACCAGACCCAATCCTAGATAAGGTCAGAGTTTTCAAGCCGCCAATGCTTAGCACTGGTCTCTAATATCTACGGTAATAAACGATATCAGCCGGGACCAACGGCTTAACGTGCCTTCCGAAGCACGGAAAAAGCACCGAATAAACGTACATATGAAATTCGAAAATTGAATAAAACATTGGAATGTGGTGGGATTAGAGACCTACTCACGCTCAGGAGGCAGCGGCCCTATCCACTACACAATCGGGCTCTCACTTAAATGTCTGACCAGCGAAAATTCACGCCATACGAGCAAGAAAGCAACATATCATAATTAATGTATTGCTTTCTTGCTTATACAGTAACAAGATGACTCGCTTGTTAGAATTTAATTTGTTTCACCTGTGTGCAGAGTTTAGACACAATCGCCTTCGGCACTCAGTAGACCTAAACACCAGTCTAATAATTAAGTTTTACCTGTTTCATATGATGAGCAGTGGCGTTATGTTCTTGCACACGATGTACGGGCGCCACTAGCAACGCTAACAATTCCCTCCGTGAACATCCCGCCACGTCAGCTGATACGAGCGCGCTGAGGACTCCCAACATCGCCTTTAGAGCTCCACCTGATTAATAAAAATCTTTTTCACTTCTCATGCTCTGAAAGTGCTATTTTGTGCAGGCTGTAGGCTTTTGGGTTTTTATGACATAAAATTATATTAAAATTTAAATTCAAGTACGACAGTTTCTTGAATTTATTTTTTCAAAATTAATTTAATAGTATACTGTAGAGTTGCAGCCCAAGCCTAATATTTCACGTCGAAAGATTTAAAATGTTAAAATTAAATGGCCGGAATGAATTGTTAAGTTTATTTACAATATTTTTGTGGAATTTCTTCAATTTTCCTCGCAATAGAAGTGAAAAGTAGAGTTTAAAACTCATGAACAAAACCAGTTGTGTCCTCTATTTAATATCAGCCCTCGCCCTGCGGAATCGGGCAGCTAAAAATCTCGGACATAAATGATTTGTTTTGTGCACTTGTCACAAAATCTACCATTGAAAAACGAACTTTTTATGGTCTTTTCTTCTGTTATATCCCATTGGGATAACGCGTCGATCGATGGAGTAAGATGTACAAGCTGTTTGGGCTACCGGGGCCACCGATTTTCTATCACAGTACATACTTAGTGCATACTAGTGCCCCTCCTAGAAAAAATCCTGATTCACCCCTTGTTTATTTATGCATTATGTTTACTCACCTTGCAGCAACGGCGACTTTGCGAGCGCGAGTATGTTAGGCGTAAGAGCTTGCCGTACATCGTCGGTCAACGCAGCAGGACAAGAGAGGCACGCGTCGCGAACCAAGGTTAGAGCGGTTTGCGCGCAGTGCAAGTCTTGCTCGCAAACTAGAGGTGGCACCTCCATTAGCACCTACAAACAGTTTATTGGTGAACGTCGTTTCTATAATACCGGGTGTAAGGGACAGCGTCCCGCAAACTTATAGGGGTTGTGATCGACACTGCGTTACTTCTACACGGCGTTGCTTCTGACACAGCGTCAGTCATCGACACTGACGCTGTCCCTTACACCCCGTATAAGTGATACATTTTGACTACTCGACCACTTCCAAGCAGCCCATATCAGGCTACATAATTAATCAATCACAGGCTTATCTGTGAATAAGTCGTAGTAGTTGCTGCGAGGGCCCACCTTAGATGCGACCGTCCCACCAGAGTACAACTTGTTGTTTTCTGTTGCTGGGTGTGAGTGAATGGCAGTGTTTTGGAGGCTTTTGAATAAGCTCGCCTTATCGTTTAGATCGCATTTGGCCAAGACTAAAGTGAAGAGAAAACCCATCTGCAACATATGCTAGCACACAAAGGAACCTTATATTTGTAAAAATAAAAGAACATGACAATCTGATACCCAATGATACGAAAGGAAATTACTTACCTTACTCAAAAGTTCTATGCTGATTGTTTTACTGTAATTTTGAACGAGAGTGTCCAATAAAACTAAAGTTGATAGTTTCAACGCTCTCTGATTTTTCCTCAAGAAAGATCCTAAAATTGGCACTGCGTCAGACTGTAACAAACGTCATAATAAATATAAATGGTTACTGCATAAAAATGTATTGAAAACTAAATTGACTGGTTGCAATTTCTTACCATAATAGGAGATAAATTTATACGTAAAGGCGAAGACGCAACCTTCGTCAAAGCTTTAACAGTAGTAAGCCGCGTAATTTCGTTGCGTAAACGTTCTAGGAAAATCGGGAGGCAGTAAGGTAGTTCCAACTGTAAACAAAAAGAAACTTAAAATATTATTTATACATAACTTATTCAATACAAAGAGTATTATGGAAGATTGCTGGAGCTGTCTTTAGTCCAAATGGTAAACTATTTTATTGGAAATGTCCTTCTGACGTAGTAATCCTGTTTTGCTACGAACTCGTACTTGGAATGTCCATATGGTATAGAAAATTGAATAAGTTATTCATTAGTGCCATTGCATATTTTTATAATACCTGCAAGAAGTCTCCGAAGTGGCACAGAAGTTGTCCACAAGCAGCTATCGCCCGTTCTTTGACCTCTTGGTCCATATCTGTAGCCCGTAGGCGCACTAGAGTACACTGGTACATGTCTGGTATGAACTGTTGAAGGTCTTCCGGAGGGGCCGCGACACAAGCCTCTTCGCCCTCCATTTCAATTAGGTCTGTAACAAGGGATGCGCTTAGGTTTTGAGTCAGCTCAGCGATTAAAATTTTATATTGATTTGGCGTTATGATAATTCATTTAGATGGAATAGATCTTCAGTCGTTTTTTGTTTTTCTATTTATTTAATGTGCAAGGAACACATTAATTAACAAAAACCTGTGATAATTTGGTTAGACTTACCAAGAGGTCTGATAACTTTGACGAGAGTTTGCAGCACCCTTAAAGCCTCCGCAGTGACCTTGTAGAAGGGATCGTGCACGCAGGCGATGACCGCCGGCATGAGCGCGGCCACGTGCGGGCGCATGGTCTCGGCCGGGTGTCCGCGGAGCAGGCACACTATAAACACCAGCGTTTCGATCTTCATTGACGATGCTGTGCTCTTGTCGCTGTAATGAAACAACTCAGTTAAACATTCCATTTGTTATGTTTGATTGGTGCAGTGGATCTTATGCACGCAGTTATGTTAATCCTGCTTGAATTCGTATCTCCTATAGTTCTCATCTAGATCGAGTTGTGTACGAGATAATGCAGTGTAGCTGTGCCGTTGTACGTAGTAGGAGACTTCTAAATAAAACACCTCTCAACAAGAGATGATCACCCTTAGATGGGACCTCTTGGTAGGAAGGACCTCTTATTGGGTGACGTTTAGTTTTACATTGGAGACTTTAAATGGGAGACCACTAGATAAGTGACCGCTAGTGGAGTATACTCACGTGAGCGCGGGCGTGAGTGCGCGGATGACACGTGACGCGTGCAGTGTGAGGCAGCCGGGCGCGGCTGTCAATAATTCACGCAGTAGGGCCAGCGCGCAACCGCGAGCGCGCACGCTGCGACCGCGGATCACGCGTAGAGCACCGCGAACTACACCGGGCACCTGGTTGCAAGAAATTCAAACCCATTTACGGACGTAGGCGATACAGAAAATCAGGGAAAAAAGTAGTGACAAATAAATCAATGTTATCAAACAGTTTTTCATCGAGTCGAGACGGCCCGAGAAATTATGAAGCGCCTAGCAGGCATTGGACGTAGTTTTTAGTGAAGACAGTTACCGGCCAGTTTAGCGTACACTCTGAAGAAAGGAATCAATTGTCGGCAATCAAATATTTCAGTTTTTAAAACATGCGTAAAAATCATCTGAATCTGTCATGAAATCTATCTTACCCTTTGTAGAAGTAACGCTTGAGGCGAATTGTCGTTGACAGCGATCGACATCTGCATCGAGGGCAGCGGTCGCGTCGCTCGAAGGAGAGCTGTGTATGCGCTCAGAATATCACACTTCACGTTCTCTTCGCGCTCTGAAAACGAAATACAAGTATTAAGCCGTGATTCCTGCTCTCAAAGATTACAGGAAACAAAACTCCGCGGGGTAGAGAGGGGAAGGGTTTCACAAACATTTCCCTTCTTTTCTTTCAGCGCTAGAGTCACGGCTTTAGATTCCAGGATAGAACAGATTTGTGGAGGAGGGATTCGTACTGTGCCGCTGCCCTACCACGCATTCGATCGATCGAAAATCCTTGGTTCTATTCAAACGTTCTGAGTGAACGTACAGAATATAAGGACATGGGTTCGAATCCCTCTTGCGCAAATTTTTGTTTCCTATTATTCGTACATGTTTCGAAAAATATTAGAACAGATTTCTTAATAAAATAACTAAAACATGCTAATAAAATAAATCATTTACCTTTGAATCTGGCGATCAACGCAGGAGATACAGTGTGATACATCTCTGGAAGCAGTTCGTGGCGCGTGGAGATTACAGACTCCAGACATTTAGCAGCGGCACGACGTACCTGATTATAGAAACAACTTCAGTTAATCATAATGTCAAAAGAAAACTTACTTCCATGTTGGCCTGGGAGTGAGAGAAAAACATGGTATGTACCAGCTGCATTTTCTGCCGGTTATGCTGTAAAAATCAGCTATGGGATCCGAGGGTTTCTGTATATTGCAATTTTTGCGATGGGCTGACAACCTATCACTACAGCAAAATACCTACAATTCAATATATACCCCAAAAACTTTGTCGGACGTGGCGGGACGACCTTTGTTTAGGTCATTAGGGATAAAGGCGTGATTATATGTATGTACGTATCAAAATAATTTACAAGGTATAAAGGACAGCATCCCGCAAATTGATAGGGGTTGCTCAGTCAACGACACTGAACATCTTTCACCAGGAAATTCTTTCAGGACGTAAAAAACAATGGCTTTTCCATACAAAATGTCTACTTCAATTAGATAATTTGTAGGGAAAAGCCATTTTTTTTCACTTCTTGAAAGAAATTCGCTAATTTCAAAACGCTTCTTTTTCCTAGCGATTAAGTTTTCGAGTCAACGAACGAAACTAACGCAAGGCATACAAAATGACAATGAATTTTGGAGACTAGGCTGTTATAATAATCCTATCAAGATAGAAGCACCTTCCAAGACATGTCATCATCATCGGAGTACTCCTCGGAATCAGACTCGGGCTCCAATCGGGCGGGGCGGAGTCCTCCATGTCCTCGTCGACATAGTTGGAGTATGTGATCATCATCAGGAGCACTCACCTTCCAAGACATGTCATCATCATCGGAGTACTCCTCGGAATCAGACTCGGGCTCCACATCGGGCGGGGCGGAGTCCTCCATGTCCTCGTCGACATAGTTGGAGTATGTGATCATCATCAGGAGCACTCACCTTCCAAGACATGTCATCATCATCGGAGTACTCCTCGGAATCAGACTCGGGCTCCACATCGGGCGGGGCGGAGTCCTCCATGTCCTCATCCTCATAGTTGGAGTATGTGATCATCATCAGTAGCACTCACCTTCCAAGACATGTCATCATCATCGGAGTACTCCTCGGAATCAGACTCGGGCTCCACATCGGGCGGGGCGGAGTCCTCCATGTCATCCTCATAGTTGGAGTATGTGATCATCATCAGTAGCACTCACCTTCCAAGACATGTCATCATCATCAGAGTACTCCTCGGAATCAGACTCGGGCTCCACATCGGGCGGGGCGGAGTCCTCCATGTCCTCATCCTCATAGTTGGAGTATGTGATCAATGATCATCATCAGTAGCACTCACCTTCCAAGACATGTCATCATCATCGGAGTACTCCTCGGAATCAGACTCGGGCTCCACATCGGGCGGGGCGGAGTCCTCCATGTCCTCATCCTCATAGTTGGAGTATGTGATCATCATCAGTAGCACTCACCTTCCAAGACATGTCATCATCATCGGAGTACTCCTCGGAATCAGACTCGGGCTCCACATCGGGCGGGGCGGAGTCCTCCATGTCCTCGTCGACATAGTTGAAGTATGTGATCATCATCAGTAGCACTCACCTTCCAAGACATGTCATCATCATCGGAGTACTCCTCGGAATCAGACTCGGGCTCCACATCGGGCGGGGCGGAGTCCTCCATGTCCTCGTCGACATAGTTGGAGTATGTGATCATCATCAGTAGCACTCACCTTCCAAGACATGTCATCATCATCGGAGTACTCCTCGGAATCAGACTCGGGCTCCACATCGGGCGGGGCGGAGTCGTCCTCCATATCCTCATCCTCGCCGCCGCCGCCCTCTTCATCCTCATAGTTGTAGTTGGGGTCGTATGTGATCATCTTCAGGCATAGGTCGATAATCTGTAATGGAATTTGGGCGTAAGTCACTTGCGGCATGAAATTGTCTGCTGATTAATATGATAAAAATCTGGTCAAGAGCGTGGCGGGTCTATTGATGTTGTCCGGCAGAGTTCGTTGTGGCATTTCGAGTATGAAAGCCTTGAGAACCTAGAACCAGTGTTAACCTTAATGTAGATATGTGTGGCTGCACTAAGTTCGCAAAAAAACCAGCAAACAATGTTTAAGCATTTGCAGTTCTGCTGCCGCTATTCTCCGAGATGTGACACTGCTCTTTAGCAATCAGTTTTCCATCATTCTCGACTAATTTGCTGCTCTTACCGTAGAAACGTGCGGCTGAACTTCCTTAGGACACTTGAGTACAAAAGCCTCGAGGGCCTGGAGGCAATGCTCGCGCAGCTCCTCATCTGCCTTCATGGAGTGCTCCAGAACTTGCGGCGCCACGCGATCCAGCTGTTCGCCGAATCTGTGCCCTGCTTGGCGGCTGTAACAGGTACACAAATTAATAAAACATTTTTAAACCTAATTGAAAAATATTTACTATAGTTTGTGAAGTTGTAACAGATTTTGATGATAAAATATCATCAGAATGAACTTAAAAGATCGTTCCGCCGGTTAAGTTTTGACGGTTACTTAAAATAGAAGAAATTAGTATACATTATTGGATTTTAAACCAGTTTTCCACCTTATGATTTTTTGGCTGGTTAAGTTTTCTTCCATGCTGGACTGGGAGCTAGAGAAAAACATAGAATTTGCCAGCTGCATTTCCTCCCGGGTATGCTGTAAAAAACCAGCTAAGGGATCTGAGGGTTTTTGTATATCGCAATTTAGGCGATGGGCTAACAACCAGTCACTACAGCAATATACCTACAAATCTATCTTAAACAACCCTCAAAACTTTGTCAGATGTGGCGGAACGGCCTTTGTTTAGGTCGTTTACGCTCTGCCTACCCCATTAGGGATAAAGGCGTGATTATATGTATGTATACTAATTTATAAAGAGGATTATTTTTGTGTGTGCATGTGTGTGTGTGTGTATGTTTGTATCAAATAAACTAAAAAACTACTGGATGGATTTCAAAAATTCTTTCATCATTAGAAATCTATGTTCACCCTGAGTAACATAGGCTACTTTTTGCCGCGGGAAAGTTCAATATTTCCTCGGTTAAACTTAATTAGCACCAGGTGATACTGCTGGCAGGAAGCTATACTACATACATTATTAATCTTATCTATGACTTACCAAATTGATGCAATGCACTGAATGTGTGTGCGAGTAACACTGGGTGAAGTGGAAGAACTTAGGCCCTCCAAAAGATGATCAATCAGTTTTTTGTAGAGATCAGCATTGCAGGACATCACCAGATGGGACAGAGCTACTATGGTACGTTTGCGGACAGCCTGAGTAAAAAAATATAGTTAAAAATTATAAAATTGCTTCAAACTCATTGTGTTTTAGTAAATGTTTCTTCAGCAAACACTATTCACTAGGCCATCTCAAAGTTTGCTAGATCAAAAGCATTACCAATGTAAATAAATAACTTGTTACTTCAAAATAACATCCAAATATAATAACTGCAAATAATACCAATACAAACATATTTTTTATGCAGATAAGTATACTTAATCAACACATTTGATTCTCACCTGGCGAGGAGAAGCTAACTGAGGCAGCAAAGAGTTCAACAACATTGGATGAAAAGATATCAGCAGACCACCAAACCTGCTCAGCAAGTCAGCCAGAATGTCCAAGGCCTCTAATTGGACAGACACATCCTCTTGCTGAAATATTAAAAAAATATAACATGATAAATCAATGTTTAGGAATTAAGTGTTTTGTCTACTATAGGTGCTGACCTACAGTAAACAAAACACTTTTAATTTTAAATGTTGTTTAAGCAGATTTTGTTTTAGATGTTGTATATTTTAGAAATAACCTGTACCTCGTGTTGTGCTATTGTTCTATATGTATGTGTCCTCTGTATGTTTATGTGTACACAAATTATGTTTGCTGAATGTTATTCATAGGTTTATTGCAGTGAGAATTTAAAGTTTTGGGATTTAAAGTCTTACTGCAGCACCAAACTGGGAAAATGCTAGACAGCAGACAATGAAGAAAATTTTACCTTTTCAATAGCACTGCTCAATCTGCCAGTGATTTTCTTGCAGACATTAGCCGCAAGGGTGTTTGATCCTAATGGCAGTTCCGAGATGACAGTCTTCAAGCCAATGCTGCTGATATCTCTTAGTTGCTCAGTGTCTGACAACATGTTCGCACAGAGTGTCTCCACAATTCCCTCTACTTGATATTCTTTGACTTTGTTCACAAGTGGGCCAAGGCTAAAATATATAATAAGGATGAATCCACAGTACAGCAGTTAAAACATGTTGGAAGTATAGAACTAGCCATTATTTGGAACATATTTCATAACAGGTTATGCATCAGCACAATAAAATTAAAAAGGATGAAGTAGGTGTTTGGGTTATAAGAGGATCAGAATATGGAGTCATATCTTACTCATTTCTTTGCCCAGCTGTGGGACATATAACGGCTATATTGATTTGATAGAATAAATCAATTTACATCAAAGTAAACTTGTTAAAAAAAATCAATTTTACATTAACTATGAGCAGAAATGTGAACATTCAAGTCTGTTGGCAAAGCGACTTGGCACAAAATGTTGTTTTTAGTCTAAATAGTTCTCACTTCTGTTGCATATCATCAAATCAACAAACAAGACAATCTTTGTTTGCTAAATACATCAGAACTACATGCACTGGAAAATATAAGTTTACAAGTGAAATTTCGTTAAGACAAACTTACCATTTGACGGCCAAATTTTGCACCTCGCCGTTCTTATCCTCAAGGAGCCGAAGGAGCATCTTCACCACCTTTCTTTCAGAGTCATCATCCAGTTTAATGCTATCCTTTTGCAGCTCAGTCATCAAATCATTTGTAGCCATGAATCGAAAGTCCTTATCGTTGGATGTCATCTGCAGGATAGGAAATGCAAGGTTTATGTATAAAATCATCAGTAACAAAGGTTATGAACCCAAAATATTGATAGAAGAGATGCACCGGCTTACCTTCTCCAGAAGATTTGCTATTTGATAGGATACACTAGCCATTTTGAGAGGATTACTGTATTTTCGTCACTACGAATATAATTTACTGAAAACAAAGAAGAATTAACTTATTTTTGCGAAAAGCTGGCTGAGAAACATTTGATCGGTTTGAGAAATCGAAAATTCTCCAAAACCACCGATCACCGATCCGAAACGTCGTCGAGCGAAAACCAAAACCACAGACTCAAAATACAATGCAGCTTGACAACAGGATAGAGATACACGAATGCCTGTTGACAAAATGAGATAGCATATTCAGTATTTCCAATGGAACACAAGATAAATTCTATATCTTTTTTACACACATAAATACGTATAAAGCCATTTCTTTCTCTCTCTCAATATGGCCGACGGAAACAGCATTATTGTACGAAAACATGTCACGAGAATTGGCCTTCTATAGTTGGCAACACTCAACAGTTTGACACATCTTTGACGTTTTGAAAAGTGGTCAAAAGTTGATTATACACGTGAGAATTAGTGCAATTTTTAAATAAAAATCTACATTTCTAGACATATTATCTATATAATTAGCTTTGTTTTCATACATAAAAGTTTTTTAGTAAATGCTCTACCTCAATAATGGATTTATTCGTTATAAATAGGTAAACATTCATTTAAGGTTATCCAATGTGTTTATAAACTTTTGTTAATATTTACTTGAAATTACTGCCTACATTTATGTTCACAAACAGGTATAGAGGCACTGAGGACGATGTGGATATCATTGACCAAGAAACAAAACATCTGCAAAGTTTGAAGCAAAAGATCGAGGAGCGAAAGAAAGCTCATGCCTCACAAAAGAAGTCTGATGTTATAACCTTGCGGGAACCAATAAAACCAGTTGAAGATGAAACAGATGTTACTGAAGAAAAAGAAAAAGAAGTTATTGAAGAGCCACAGCAAAAAGATCTACCAAAACCTGAAAAACGGAGTAAAGAAAAACCAACCACAGAGTTTAAGGTTTTAGGAGCCCAAGATTTTGAGAAGAAGACTAAAGTAAGTTGAGGATCCCCATTTCAGGTTTGGTTTGTGTATTTTTTTTACCATTAAGAAATATCTTAACTTTTTTTATTTCACAGGTACCTAGGCTTCTGCCTTATTGGCTTTCACATGCAGATGGAGTCTCAACAAGCTTACAAAACTTGTCGTGTTCAGTAGAACACTTGCCATGGTTGCATAGCACCCTGAAGACTACTCTGCTTAGTGAAGGTGTCACTCAACTATTCCCTGTACAAGAGAAAGTAATTCCTTTTATTCTGGAAGAGCATAAAGTTCCACATCCATTGTGGCCTCATGATGTTTGTGTTTCAGCTCCTACAGGAAGTGGCAAAACATTGGCTTTTGTGTTACCAATAGTACAGGTAAAACAACAAAATATAGCAGCTATACAAAATCTACTATCTGTTATGTGTTTCCTAAAGCATTCATTATTTCCATAGATTCTGATGAATGATGTTGGACGTCATATAAGAGCACTGATAGTCCTTCCAGTACAAGAACTTGCAGCTCAAGTGGCAAAGGTCTTTAAGAAGTATACTGCCAGGACATGCCTGAATGTAGCTCTGCTGAGTGGCTCCACTCCATTGCAACAAGAGCAACAACAAATTGTTAGATACAGTAAGTTTTGCTACTATCATTCAATAGTTTGTTTTCTGTAGTTTACTTTATCAATTATGTCTCTCGCTTACAGCTGAATCAGCAGGATGGACAAGTGATGTGGACATAATAGTGTGCACAGCTGGCAGATTAGTTGAGCATATACAGAACACAGAAGGGTTCTCACTTAAGCACTTGAAATGCCTTGTCATAGATGAAGCAGACAGGATTATGGATCACATACAAAATGATTGGCTATATCACATGGACAGGCATATTAAGCTAGAAAATGAATTGATGACTGGGAAGGTTCCAAATTTGAGCTGGCACTCCCTCACTTCACAGAAAGCTCCACCACATAAACTACTTTTCTCAGCAACTTTGTCACAGGATCCTGAGAAATTAGAGCAATGGGGTCTTTTCCAACCAAAACTTTTCTCTGCAGCTCCCATCAATGAGTATGAAGATGAAGAAAACATAAGAAAGTATACCACCCCAGCTGAATTGCAGGAACAGTTTGTCAGTTGCACTCCTGAAGAAAAGCCACTAATATTATACCACTTCTTAGTAGAACAGAAGTGGGATAAAGTTTTATGCTTCACCAATGCATCTCAGTCAGCTCACAGATTAGCAGTTTTATTGAATGTTTGGGGAAATGGTAAACTGAAAGTGGCAGATTTATCTGGTTCACTGGATAGGTCAACTAGAGAGGCTGTGTTAAAAAAGTTTACTCGATCAGAAATTAATGTGTAAGTGTAAAATATTTACAAGATTTGATACCCTATATTTAATGTATTCAAATTTCAGTTAAAACCTATCTTTTAATTTTATTGTTCTCAGATTGATTGGAACAGATGCCCTGGCCAGAGGTATAGATATACCTGACTGCAACTTTGTCATATCATATGACCCACCCAGAAACATTAAAACATACATACACAGAGTGGGACGAACAGGTCGAGCAGGGCGCAAGGGTCGTGCCATCACCATTTTACTTCAAAATCAAATTCAGCTATTCAAGGTAATAAAATTGAAAATGCTGCTTAGTATAATGCTCTTGAAAATACCGAACAGAAATGATGAGTAAATCTATTATTATAAACATTTTATTTTTGCAGGAATTAATACGATCTGGAGGTAAAACTGAACTTCCTCAGTTGAAAATTGATTCTGGTGTATCTGAAAGACTATCTCAGGGATATCAAGCAGCCATACAAGAAACTAAACAGCAAATACATACAGAAATTAATACAAAGGTGCAGAAGTCTATTGATTTGAAGAGAGGGTTCAGATCAAAACCACAAAAAAGAAATCATAATCAAATAGGTGGAGAAAATAAAAGTTGAATATGTTAAAAAAATTAAACGATTATTCAATAAATAACCTATTGTTTTTGTTATAATAAAGCAAGCTTAAAAACCTTACACATTGACTGTTCCTTTATTACATATGTATGTATTATTATAATATTATTTATTACATGCTATTGCCTAAAGTAGATTATAAGTTTAAATACTTTAATAACTTAGATGCTTGACTAGAAAAAGATCATAGAATGTTCCAGCTGCTCTTCTGGGAATATTGTATTCCGAAAAAGAGAGGGATTTGATATCAATGGTGATAGGTTGACAAGCTTTCTAACTAAATGCTTGTGTCTGAAAGTGGCGGAAGCGGAAACAATTTTTAGTAACCTGTTGACACTGTCTTCTGCGTAAGGACCACAGGCGTGATTGGTGTACTGACTCATATCATAATGTTTAAATCAATTATATAACTGAAAAATGGTTAAAGCGGCAACACTGTAGTCAATAGATCGATGCCATTGGTTGAGACGACGATGTTGCCAGTATAAATCACTAGAAATGTGCTTAAGTCATTCTGTCAAAAAGCTATTTGTAAACAGCACGAGAGTGAGTATACATTGGTTTGTGTAAAAGATACAGATTTATACGCGAAGAAAGAAACGTGAGATCTTCTGTTCTTGTTGAATTGGCTAACTTGCCAATTTTTAATACGAAAAAAACATTTATTGTGTTTTGGGTGCTTCGAGTTTTATTGTATTTTCTTGATATTTTACTTGCAGTTTAAACGAAATTATGTCTGATTCAGAAGAGTCTGATAATTTTAACCCAAAAAGTTTAGAAGAAATTCACGATGAAATCGAAAAAAGCAAGAAAAACCCCGACACTGCGGGAATGTTCGTCTCCGGATGGGACGATACTGACGAGGATGTCGACGTTGTGAAAGATCCAACAGGTTTGGTTTCCTTCATGTTTAATGATTTTTATAATATGTAGTAAGTATTTAAACCTTTAAAAAAGCTAATTATGATTGATTTTCTGCAGCTAACCCCATCGACCATGTTTTGTGGGCTGCCGAAAATAATGAAATAGATGTTTTGAAGGAGATATTGACCAAGCAACCAGGTCTTGTTCATGCTAGGGACGGCGATGGATACACCCCACTGCATCGCGCGGCATACGGCAATCATGTTGAAGCTATTTGTTATTTACTGAGTATGAATGCCAGTGTTGGCGCTAAGACTGACCTTGGATGGACACCGCTACATTCTGCCTGCAATTGGAACAATTATTTGGCTGCAGCTAGGCTTTTGGCTGCAGGGTCAGATCCAGCAGCACTGTCTGATGGAGGTAAACATTATTCTATACCCATATTTCAAGTAATTAATTTATTTGTTGCCAAATAACAGTTCCAGACTTATTAGTGTAAATCATATCTGAAGTGATTTGGATATTTAAATTTAAGTAAGTAACATACATACATACATAAAGTCAAGCCTTTATCCCTAATGGGGTAGGCAGAGCGAAAACTACCTAAATAAAGGTTGTTTCGCCACGTCTGATAAGTTTCGAAGGTTATTATTACAGATGATTATGATGTATATTGCTCTAGTGACAGGTTGTCACCACATCGCCTAAAATTGCATTACACTATCCTCCTATTGTGTTGAGATCGAGTATACATTGTCATTGGCAAAATATGTCTCAAATCATGAGATGTGAAGCCATTAAAAAAAAAACCTCCCTCCCTCAAATCCCTTAGCTGATTTTTACAGCATGCCCGGGAAGAGATGCAGCTGGCACATTCTATGCTCTTCTATCACTCCCAGTCCAGCATGGAAGTAAGTAACCATCTCTATTTTACAGAACAAACTCCACTCCACTTGGCTTCAGCAATAAGCCACTGTAAATCTACTCTTCTAATCTTGCTCCTAAGAGAAGATATGGTAGATATTACAAAAAAGCCCAACAACTCTGGTGAGACTCCGGAAGACTTGGCTCGAGGTCATGGTATCTACTCTCCATTGTTTGAGATGACTTTTCCTGCAGCTTGTTATATTCGCTCATTAGCATTTACTTGCAATCCATATGTTAGAGCTCAGTTAACATCAAAATAATTTTAGGATAAATAAAATAAATAAAACTAATTTAAAAGTGAACATGGTTTTATTAAAAGTAATATAACTTTCAAAGTTAAACATTAGATACAAGCTTACTCTAAGGACAGTTGGGTTACATGGTTAGTATTTATATTCTATTCTTAATCAAACTTATCTTCCATTTAGGACACAACTTATACATCCACAAACATAGTAGCAAATCTTTTAAATCTCACTCTCTCAACTCACCACTGTACTTGTGGACATATAAATGTTTACCTTACCTTAACATTTTTTTTTTTTTACAGGTCTATTCCAATCATACATAAGTTTAACGATACCTTGATGACATACTTTCTACTACAATCATAGCTCCAGCTACAAGATATGTTTCTGAGTGTAAATTTTTAAGACTGGCTATCAAATTTCGGCGATCAATTTTCTGTAGCTCTGATAAAGTTTGCCTTTTTTGAGGAGTGATGTATGGTAGTACCAAACACCCTAATCCGAAACATTTACATCTTACACAATTTTTCCATATCTCTATTAAATCTTCGTCTTTGATAATAGGACAGACAGGTAGTAAGTTAATAGCATTCAAACACTTTGCTCTTTGACGCTCTGTGATGGGATAATCGGCACGTTGAAAAGGAGATAAAATCACTGCTCGCCAAGCAGTATAGATGATATCGTCAGGTGGCGCAGATATTTTCAATAATAGAGGAATAATTTCCTCGTATAATCCTGAACGCAATAATAGTGGGATTAGCTCTCGTATTAACTGCAAGTTTCCGAATTTCTTCCCAAGTTCCGCTGCTAATTTTAGCCCTTCGACATTTCCGACAGATGCTTGAAGAAGTTGTTCTAGAGCGCGAATTTTATCTTGTGCAAACGTCGCCGCTAACCAAGGCATATCAATACTCTCCAAGTTAACTATGTATAGCAGCTCTAACAAAGCAGACCATAATGCGTCTCGTTCTCTATAGGTAACTTTAAGGGCAGTGTCTGGGTCAACAACACTCATGAGACATTGAAGAGCTCTAAGTTTCTTGCATTTGTTAAAATCACTCTCATCATCGAAAGCGATTCTTGATAAGTATATTGCTCCCATTTTGGGGCATGTAGCTTTCAATATGTACTTGGCCGTCATCAGTTTTTTAGTATCAAGACCGCAGGATCCATTTGCCTTATTTTCTTCATTCGATCTTGTTAGGATATTTTCAAGGATTTGAATTCGAATGGAACTTATGTTTATGCCATTTTTGTCGGCAATTTCATTAGCAGCTCTATTTACATCATGACGAGACATTTTTTCAACGAAATTAGGATGGAGGTACATAGCACGAATAAGCTGCGCAGGTTCTGCAGCGAGGCGCAGGAATTCCTCACATGCCCATTCAATTTTCTGCAACGCATGTCGCGTTGAAAGTGTTGAATGCAATCTCTCCATTTGCCGTACGGCACGATTTCCAGGCTGCAAAGCTGCCCAGCGTTGAGCAAACTGGTAACACAAATGTGCAGCTGCTACCTGATCTGCACCACGAGCACATCCTTGCAGAACATAAAACAGACATGCACCTGCCCATTCCATATTCGCAATGTGCCTCACACATCGATGAGCGGCGCGTAACAGTGGTTCTTCTCGTGTTGTTAATCGCCATGGTTCACTCTCTTTATTTTCTTCTTCGTCAGGTTCAATGCGTTTTCTTGTGGTCATAGTTTGTTTTAGAGCATTGCTGCAGATCATATCCCTTGCTGTCTGTGATTCTGCGTCTAACGAAAGCATAGCAACTGCTGGTAGCCAGCGCTCATATGTCTCCAGGGTTATCTCAGACTTCAAGTTCGACCACATATCGTCTCTCATGAATAAATGGAATGGGAGTCGGTAGTGTCCAATTTCTGGAAACATGCCTTTAACGGAAAACGATTCGTATTCATATTGTTTCGGGGTACTTTTCCTTCGATACTCTTTTAAAAAGTTAAGCAAGAAATACTCTCTTTTGTGCCTTGAGTCAGCAGAAGAACCATATATCAAATGGTATATGCAGGTATACACTTCATAGTAATAAGGATTGATTGATACCAATCGCCCATGTAGCGTAACTTCTCCATTCTTCCAGAAATCGTTTAAAATATCCTTCGAAAACGCTTTATCGTCTAAACTTTCCCAAATAGCAAAGCATTTTGGCATGACATCTTTCTCATCGTTTTGTAGATAGACTTGTCGACATCCAAGATCATCATTGAATACTTTATACTTCAGTTCCCAAGTACTTAGCAATGAGATAAGTTGCAAGGACAGACCGTCATTAATAGGAACATTCAAAGTATGACAAAGTTCAGTCAATCGTTCAAATGTTGTTTCTGGATATTGCCGAAGGACATGGAATAACACGACTCTAACATCCCAAGTTTCTTCTGTGCTGTCTGGAAGAGCTATCTCAGCTAAATTGATATTGAACTTTGATTTTAGGACATATTGTGGTGGGTATAAAGTAGCATTTCCCGGTAACACACTATCAAGAACGAATGTGCGGCGTATCAACGTCGAAGACAGGTAGCCCATAAGGGCAGGAGGCAATGAATCATTCTGACCTTGTAGAATATCTAGGATCCAAAATTTATCCTCAGATTCTTCAACGCCGTTTAAGATCAACAATAGACCAGTTAATAATAGTTCATCCAAATCCTGGGAAGTTGTTAACTTTGTTATTAATCGTTTAGTTGCATTTTCCTTCATTTGATCTAAATCCATTTTGGAGTCTTCAGAAAGAGCAGCATTTTCCATTGCATGGGATACTACTCTGAATGCCAAAAAGTCGTTTTTGTTGATTATAGTAGCGTAAAAGTCATCTGAATCGAGTTGTAACAGACTTTTACAGTAATAGTCTATCAGATCATTTGTTGCAGTGATCGATAACATAGGCAAAAATATATAATGAAACTTCCATGTTATAGACAGATTTTTGACAACAATGTTTGTGTTAATCAAGGCGTTTAATACCGATATGTACCTAATGAGGTAGTGGATGTGCTCTTCGAGACAATTGTTCATGAGCTCTATGAGGACATCGAAAGATTCTAATAAAAGTAAAGAATTACGTCCATCTTTAAAGTTTGACAACACTGTAGATATATCTGCTGTAGTTGAAGAATTTTCTTCACAAGGCAATGATAATATGAGGTTTTCTATAAGTTTGCGGATACGATTGCTGGTGGACGTACGGCGTAACAAAGCAATCAACTCGGAGTGACGGGACAGGTGAGTACGAGTGAGCTGAGTTACGCATCGACCACGTCCCGAACTAGCAGTAACTCCATCGCAACTAATCCATTCCTCCGTTTTAGTCGCAACAAGCTCTTCATTGTACAGTGAGTTTAAACTCAGAGGTATATTGTAAGAATTCTTTAGATGATACAAGTTTTCGACGTTGCTTATTTGAATATCGTTCATCATTTGAGTTCCTTTCAAGAAATCGAGATAGTTGCGTTCTATCGCAGTATCGTTTGTATTGCCATTGATGATCTGCTCATATTTTGTTAGCATTGTCTTAAGAAGTATCCTCTTTTCTTTATTAGGAAGTTCGTTAAAGTAAATTAACGCTGATCTTGTTTCGCAATCCCGCAAACATCGATCAATGTATAAGACACTACCGTAATTTTTGTAGTTTGTCAGTACACCAGTTATTACTCTTAGGTCACCGAGATCTACATTTGCAGCGTTAATCAATTTATGAATTACTAAGAGGTAATCAGTGCATGACAAGGGGAAGTTGTACTTTTTTAATACAACTTTTATCTTAGCGTAATTCAGTTCTTGCTGTATTTCTTGCGCCAATACGCGATCTGCATCAGTTATTGTGAAGTCTTTAAAAACTGAAGCCGCAGCAGCAACAGCTAGATCCAGAACAGTTTCATCCCAGGGGACGTCAAGAACCTTCAGCACTTGAAGCAAACAATCCAGTTTGCTAGTTGGTGATCGAAATGCTCCTATTATTAATTTCAAACGCGAACTGTCTATACTCCCGCCACAAGTTGCAGCCTCATTCTCAATAAAAGAACGAAGAGTATCATCCAATTCAAACAAATACCGCGTGGCATAAGTCGGTAAATAATCCTGCAGAAACGCGCTCAAGTCTTCTGTATAGCAACGTCGTAACATGATTAGTGCAACTTCACTTGGACTCTGTGAACTGATTTCTCCCAGCAGCATGTTTATTTTGTACTTTTCTTTTAGCTCCATTATATAATTAATGTGGTCTTTTAGAACATCCAAATCGTCCATAGAAATTGGTCTGATGGATATTGTTTTACATGATTTCTCCAAGACAGTTAAGATTTCTTCAATAAATTTCAATCCAATTTTTGGCCAATAGCTGGATTGCTCCAAAAGAAAAACTCTTTGTGTGGTCCATCTAACAAATAAGTCTATGTGATAAGGATTTTCGTCTAGTAGTGGTGGGACAAAGTTTCTGAGCCAAATTATGAGTGCTCCCATTTTTATGTTGTGTGGGATGGTATCTAAAATTTCCATCACATCCTCAGGCAAAATATTAAGCTTAATTTCTGAATACTTCAACCAACAAATGGAAGCCAGGTCTAAATCAGATTTTGATATGAATGTTTTACAAAGTTGTTTGTAATTTTGATCAAACAGATTAATTTCATCATAAGATTTGTTGTTACCCCTAAACAAAATATACTCTTTTAGATCTACTTTTATCATTAAATCACACAGTTGAGCAATAAGATTTTGATTATCAGTTGCATGTATTCTTTTTTGTAAAGGATGTAACAAAGACTTGTATACAATATCATGTCTACAAAGTTTTGAAGCATTTTCATAGAGGAAATCCAAATCTTCAATTTTGTCATAGAAAATCTTTAATTGTGTGAGTACCTGATCAGGTTCTGCAGTAGTGGAAAATGCTGCATCAACCAGTTGCTGCATTTGTGATTTAAGGGTGGCCTGAGATGATTTTGAAAGGGATGTGTTTGAATTTTCAGCATCTTGATATTCTTCAGCTGGTTCAGAAATATTCCAAGCGCAGAAAATTTGAACCTGAAAAATATAAAGAAAGTTAGTAAATTTGAAAATACACATACATCATTTGAGGAATATGAAAAAAATATTGACCTCTGTCTTGTCCCATAACATATAGTAGAAGCCATTATTGTAGGCTGATAAAGGGTAAAAGTGTCTTTGGGTAGGATTTTCAAAGTTGAATGCAATATTAGAATCCCTCAAATCCAATAGCCACATGTTCGAGTTACTGGCCACTACTGCCATATCCGTCCAAGGAATAATGTGCTTTATATTTGCATTAGTTTCGATTGTTTCAATGAGTCCAGTAATAGGACATTGTACAATAATCTTCCCATATTCAGTATAAATTTTAAGTCCATTAAGTATGGGCTTAATATAGTCTTCATCAAAACGAAGTATGCGAGCTTTCTCGAAGGTAACAATTATTTCTTCAGTGTCATTTGCAAAAGCTTTGTCTAGATCTTGAATATTCAATGGAACACTTAGGCATTCTTCACTTTCACTGAACAGGAACAACTTTTCAGCAGCAGTTTGAAAACGACAAATTTTGTAGTTTTCAAAATTATCGCTTTTTATTTTTATTTGTAAGCCTTGTAAGACATTTATGACCAGTAGATCTCCAGACTTAAGAACCAGCCATAGGTGGTTTTCTATAAGTTTTTTGTCCCGAATCTCTTGCTCAAGTTGGTAAACACGATCAGGAATGGATTCTTCAACTTTAGTTTCAAGATCTACTATGCGAAAAGTTTTATTATCCTCAAATAGAATCACTTTAGGATGGAGAAACAGTGCCTCCGAAATATCTCCATTCACACTTTTTACAGACGTTTTTATTTGTGCGTAGGTAACACACATGATTACGAGCACTGAAATAGATAATAAACAAAGATATATTGATATTTGTTATCAATAATTTAAAAGATTTTAGTACTTTTGTTTAACAAAATACTGTTGCAACCGGTGCAACGGAAAGTGTTGTTTTCAAACTGCTGTCAAAGTTATTCGCTTTCGCATTCGCAGCTACGGCGCAAGCAATTTACAAAAACGAAACAAACTCATTTCAAAACGTCATGTTCTATTTCTGTCATTAATGCAATTGTTTCTTTAACTGTGTCAAATAAGCACAGCGCGTTCCATTTGCAATGTTTAGCAAACACTAGAAAGCGGGCCGCCGTTTGACATCCCTGTTTTTTTTTGTGTAGCAATACTAAAATAATTTTCCATAGACAAACTCCGCCATGATTAGAAATAAATTTCAACATGGCGCACGGTTGTTCGGAGTGTGTGTGTGTGAAAGTGCAGTGAAATTATGATAAAATCAAGTGTTTTTAGTGATAATTTTAGTGTATAAGTGAAAAGTGTGTGCATTAATGCAGCGTCTTTCTTATAATGGCTTTGGATTTACGCCTGCACTCTCCTGCAGGCGCGGAACCTGTTGTTTATACATGGCCCCTCACTTCAGGTCATGGCTCGGTAAGGAAATCGTATAATTTATTATTATATGTAGGTACTCCAGTACTTTGATTGTAGCTGCGTATTTTAGTTCGTTATCAGCATCATTTCTCCTAATAGACAGATGCAATTCACTGTTCTAAACTCGATATTTAGATTGGTACTCTACATCGCTTACACAAGCAATTATCGCTGTAAAATTGCGGAGAAAGCGTTTGTTTTTTATTCGACTTGTTATTTGTATGTATTAGTATACTTATAAATGGAATAGAGCCCGTCAGCATGAGTGGAAAGCAAGAAGTATGCAGACTCCCACCCCCACATCACATGGGTCTTGCAGGCGGGTGTATTGACCTCGTGTTTTGTCAAGGTGTCGGCTTTTTTTAGATAGGTACATACTGTTGCGTAGTTTTCACTCATCTTCATTTGTATTTACAGAATTCACTCTTCCACTTTTTCATTACAATAAAAAACTATTAAAATTATTTATTTACCTAACTGTTTACATAAACTCTGTTGGAAGTATATGTTTGGTTGCATTATTAAGCAATAAAAACAACATTTATTCTCAATTTTACCAATTGTTGTAGCATAAATATAGCATTGAATTGACTATGAGAACATTTTACATATCTATGTTGTTTGTTATATACGCAACTAGTGCTTTGGAGGGAAATACATTTCTATGTGTTATTCAAGTTACATACATACATATAATCACGACTTTATCCCTAATGGGGTAGGCAGTATTCAGTAGCTGAAAATAATAAAAACTAAGCAGAATTTTAGTTTTTATTATTAGTAATTAAAAACTGTTGGCCTAGTATTCAAACTAAATAGGTTAGAATTCAAACTTCAGCGGTTTCACTCTTGAACACTACATTCAACCTGTTTAATACTAAAATAAAATAAATAAGAGGTAATGTACTATAATTTGTGCTTCTAGGATATAATATTTTAAAAATTTGTGTTCATTGTCTATTTATTTTTATTGAGTTGCACACATTCCTGCTAAATATTTAGAATATTTACATAATTTCCTATAAAATGAAATACACTTTCATAATAAACTGTATAAAAAGGGAGTTACTTTACATATATCTAGAATGAAATAATAGGTATTTGCCATTCATAACATGAGGTACCGTACCTATCTATATACTAATAGTAATTGTTGTAACAGTACCGCAATGAAGAAGAAAATAATGAAATAGAATAGATACATTTCAAAATAAATTAACAGGTCACTTGCTTATCAGTATTTTTTAATAATTCTTGCTTGATAGTTAATTGGCCTGGTTTTTCTGGTACTTGTTATTATAATTTGATTACAGTTTTTAACAACAAATTAAATGTTTAATGGTTTTTAGTTACATTAAAAATAACAAAATAATATTAATTCAGACCAGAAATAGTCAATCTGACCTCTGGTTTGTTGTATCTTTCTTTAAAATCACATCTTATTTGAAATATGATGTAATATTAAACTGTAAAACACTAGATGTAACTGACTATTATTATATTTAAAGAACCATAAATCAATTATATATTTCTAATTACAAATGTATACAATATGTTCATAATAATTTTATGCAATGACTATGACGTAGAAGAGAGCCCGATGGTGTAGTGGATAGGGCTGCTGCGTCCTGAGCAAGAGGTCGTGGTTCAAATTGTACCAATGTGTTTTTCGGTTTACGAATTTCATATGTACGTTTATTCGGCGCTTTTTCTGTGCTTTGGAAGGCAAGTTAAGCTGTTGGTCCCGGTTAATATTGTTTAATACCCTAGATATTCGTTGTTAAGCCACATCAGAGGCCAGTGCTAGGCATTGGCAGCTTGAAAAGTCTGACCTAATCTAGGATTGGGTCTGGTTTCCCTTCCGGTTTACGTAGTCGATGGTAGTCGCTCCTTGTGAAAACCAGTACCCTCGTTCAATCACCTACATTAGGTAGCCAACCCGTGAGATACATGATTAGGCTAGGGAGATGATGACTATGACACATATCATCAGAAGCAGTTTTTTTTTTTTCATAAATAATGAATAAAATTCATTGAATATAATTTTGTATTTGTTACAGGACAAACACGATGGGGCCCTGGAGATAGTAGAAACAATACGGTATGTAAAAATTATATTATATTACTTTTATAATCAACAAAACTGAGGTCTACTTTTTCTACCCTAGTTTGGTGTGTTAGGTAGGTATGATAATGATAAGTAGACATCAAAATTTAAATTGTTATGAATTCACGTTATTTTTAATTATATTTATACGATATTCGTAGGTAAATAAAAGTACAGCAATTAACTTTAATGAATCAAACAAGTTATGCAGGATGTCAAACAATCTACACACATTTTGATTGATCTCCTTTTCATGTGATTGAGGGGTGCTGGTCTTGAGACGCGCGCACAGTACGCCACTGTCTGCGACTTACCATCATTTCCACATATAATACAACTCATATGACTCATTTAACCACTGAAATAAGCACTATCAATAGAAAAATGCTAAAATATGTAATAACGCTGAAAAAGTACCGTTTTATGCATTATGCAAACATGCAAATGCATAAAATCCGATGTCTAATGATAATATATCAATATCATAATAGAGTTCGCGCCAAAATTGGTGGAAATTGTTATTTTGGTTTATCCTTTCCAGTATCACATATAACAGTCCTACTGGAGCTGAAATTAAAATATGTTTTGATAAATATTGCGTGTATAGAGCGTGAAGGACGCGGGGGCGATGACCGCAACAATTTCGCGCGCGGGTACCTACCTACTTGCAATGTCGCCCTACTGCCCGACCTACACAAAAACAATGAAGCCGCTCCTACCACGCAACTACGTTCTATTGCGAGTGCACGTAGCCCGTTTAATAGTCGTCATGCTTCGATTCCAAAATACCACCGACATCGTTGAATCGCCGCATAATTTCTAGGATTTTATTGGGGTTGCAAAGTAGGCCTGTATTACATACATATAATCAGTCCTCAATCCCAAATGGGGTAGGCAGCGTGTAAACGACGTCGTTCCACCACGTCTGACAAATTTTGAGGGTTATTGTAGGTTATATTGATGTAGTGACAGGTGTCAGCCCATCCCAAATTACAATATACTGAAACCTTCAAATTCCTTAGCTGGTTTTTACAGCATGCACGGGAGGAAATGCAGCTCCCAGTCCAGCATTGAAGTCTGAATTACGAATATTCTTAAATTCTTATAGCTATAAGACTAAGCTTAAACCTTTTTGGCAGTCGCTCGATTTCCTAGTTATACGGCTCACCCACCTAAAAATAAAACATATATCTTCTATTCTTGTGCAGGAAGGCCGCGAGAGCCGAACGCTGTTTGTTTGTATTGTGAAACAGACTAAAACATTCCAATGCTGGAATCGTCCTTTTACGTATAGCTTTGTTATTTTTATTAATTACGATAGAAATATACATCTGGACTGGGAACGAGAGAAAAACGTAGAATGTGCCAGCTGCATTTCCTCCCGGGCATGCTGTAAAAACCAGCTAAGGGATCCGAGGGTTTCTGTATATTGCAATTTAGGCGACAGGCTGACAACCTGTCACTACAGCAATATACCTACAAATCTATCTTAAATAACCCTCAAAACTTTGTCAGACGTGGCGGAACGACCTTTGTTTAGGTCGTGTACGCTCTGCCTACCCCATTAGGGATAAAGGCGTGATTATATGTATGTATGTATGTATGAAATATACATCGAACTCCATCGATTGTTAGTTCTTCAATGTTTCCTAAAAAATGTGGGTTATGAATATGTAAAATCGTTTCCGTGTCGGCATTGATTAAATAATCTCTATAGCGTGTATTCTGATGACTAACAGACCCAGTCTATTACGGTTGCATTAATCCATATCAGAATCATCTCCCTTTTTTATTAATATCTAGGGTGAATTTAGTGTGGTCCATTTATTGAAATTCCGGAATGGAGCGCTCACCTGTTTTCCCACGTCGGAAATAAATCCGAACCAGTTTGGCGGGTCGGGCCGCCGCGCCGTTTGGATTGGAGCTGAGCTGGAATCGCGAGCGCTACGGCTGCGACCTCTCGACCGGACGTCTCTCTCACCCTTTGCGGCCTTGAAATTTGCTGTCCTCGATTTAACATCACCTCTACCTGGCCCTACATTAAGACCACTATTATACCCGTTTTCATTCTCAAACCTGAGCCAATTTCGAATTTGCAAATCGCAAGGCCGTTCACTTTAGAGGAATTCCTGATTTATAAAACGTCGTTTGAGATAAATAATACAATAACTAAAATTCATCATCGTGGCTCATATTTCTCGTTCTATAGCTAATTCTTCAAGCCACTCACGTGTGGTACACTAGCGAATTCTCGTAAACATGACTACATACAGCGTCGTACATAAAAAATCGGTACCCATCAAACAACATACTCTTCGAAGAAGACAATGACGAAGGCCCTTCATTCTTGATGTGCACGTCATGGAAGAAAACTGGTAGATTGATGATATCAGGATGTGGACCAGTAGAATATGTATACGTATACCGAAGTCATGAAAATATCATCGTCATCATCATCAGCTCATATAGAGACCAACAAATTATCGCACGTGGGATATGAATCCACGGCCACGGACATCCATACAACAAGCTTTAACCAACTTAACTACCGCGTATTCGAACCGCTCGTGAAAATTCTGGTCTCTTGCGTGCCGAAACTTAGTTACTTACTTACTTCGCTGGCTCAGCAACCCGAAGTGGATCTTGGCCTCCGACATTAAAGTGCACCATTCTTCTCTATTCTAAAATATTTTTTTGGTTTTATATTTTCGTATATTAAAAACATAAAATAGCACTAACAGATGCATAGAGTGCAAAATAATTTCCCCTAGGCCGAAAGCGTCTCTTGTAGAATAGTTATAAATTATATTGGTGCCAGCTTGCCATCGGGCGGACCGTATGCTTGTTTTCCACTATGATATTTATGAGGCCTTTGTTTTAAATATTTGTGTTGCTTTCTGAGTATGTGTATTAAAGTTGGTGTGCATTGTTGCAGGTGGGTCGCCGAGGACCTGCCGGAGATAAAGTCTGCGTTGGAGAAGAACATCCTCTGCGACTTCGACACGCATTCGTACGACAGCATGCGTGCTCTCTGCGACCGCTTCAACCGCGCCATCGATTCCGTCGTCGCACTGGTGAATATTAGCCCATTTTACGTATTGAAAAATAAGATACGCCGGACAAAAGTTTGAAGACATGTCTAGGTTTTGGTACAATGGCCAGGGTACATAAAGTAGAAACCTTATTGTTACTTTTCTGCATCACACTGGGAACCTTTAATGATACTAAAACTATACTTTAGTATCATCATAAAAAAAGATCGAAGAGTTCTATCTATATCTACCATATAGATAAAACGTAGCTCTTGGATATTTTTTCTGTAGGAATAATCGTACCCACACTTCTTTTGTTCATACATCATTGTTAAAATTTTATAATATTCAAAATGAGTCGTATCATATTTTTGATGATACCAAAGTCTAGTTTTAATATTTTATTGAAAGTGTTAGTTGAAATATTTGTTTTGTTACGTGTAGGTCAGCGATAGCTCTAAAGTCGAGCTAAAATACCTAGATTAGAAACGGTTTTTATTTTCATCTGAATGTAACTTAGATTTAGTATTAGTCGTTGACCGACTAAAAAAAACGGAACGAACATTTTGTTTAGTCTGTTTATGATAACTACATATCTTCACATTTATTTCTTACTCATACTTCTTCTTAGCGAGTGGATTCTCAAACGACCCGACTGATGGTCATACTTAGTTATTTTATACATCACAATCACAGTAGTGAAGCCTACATTGATATCGTGTCCTTGGCCTTGGCAGTAGCCTCATCTTATCACGATCAACTCCGTTACGTTGTTACATTGCTTAGCGCGATTGTGATCGAATAGAAACTCAGGCAACTTCCATAAAGTAATAAATAACAACTACCAGCTATTTTTAACAATAAACACGGGTTTTCAATGGATGCACGTGTTTTACTCTCCTTGAAATTTTTACCTGAACCCAATATTTCAATAGAGACAGAATAAAAGTACTGTTATGCAGTTTGACGCAACGTAGAACAGACAACACAAAAGACTTGACGCTATTGTTACTCGTCTTCGCGGAAAACATGGATCTTACATGTCTGCATCTGCACCGCATGACAAAATGTTGACACGAAAATGTTAGCGTAGAGTGCAGTATTTATTACTTCGGTTTTAGGTGCTCTTGTGGTCTAAAGTTGATAAACAAACAAATCTGATAATAAAATCGTGGCATGGTTTGGTAAACGGCCATGAATTCCGTGCGTCACTAGCGCCCTGACCTCCACGCAGTTTATTCCAGTGCTCGGATAGTAACGCCCGCCCCCTCCCACCGCTCACCACCCCCTATCTCCCCGCTCATCTCCGCATTCCACTCGATTCATATTTTAGCCACTAGCCATGAGCGGTGGAGAGTCACTCTAGGACTGGAAGCGCGGCAGCCGTCGAAAGTGAAAAGCTTCCAAATGGGGCGCGGGTAGCTCCGGGGGTGTACTCGGCTTGACCTAGATTGCGAACGTCCAAAGCGAGCCGCCGTCAGACGATTCAGAGTCGACATAAACGAAGTAACCTATTTTGAAATAAACACGGACGTCATGCAATACGCACATGCGAAACTGAGGAATGTGCTCTCGTTTTTTAATTGTTAGATTGTCGCCAATCGAAACACCCTTGAATTTACAGAATAATCAATTGAAGAACGTACATTTTGAATCTCGTTTGATCATAAAGTCTGAGGATATTTTATCCTGTAGGCTTAAATTTCGTATTTAAAGAAACACGTTTTGAAATTTGCATTAGTTAATGCGTAGTCGTTTGCGTCAGTCAGTGGCCGGTCGGAGGGCTACGCCCTCGTGGTGCGATCGATATTGTGTGTACTATTATAAGCTATCGGTGTGGTAGGCTGGTTAGGGTGCGGGTTGCGGCCGCTGCACCCAGCGGGTACATCGCCCGCCGCCCGCCAGCCTGCCACCCGCCGGCCCAGCCTGTCACTCCACACCTACAAACAGGTCTATCAATTATAACAATTGACAGTCGCTTTGTGTTCATTCATACACCTGTGCAATTGACTTCCCTTCCTTTATGTTCATTATATCGTACGATATACGATTATCCATATAATAGATTAAAACGCGTCTTTGTATTATATTTAAATTATCCTTGTCCTTTTGTTATTATAATGTTTCAGTCGTGTATATTATGTCCATACATACAAGTACACGTGCATAAATGGCATTTACTTTAACAATTCAACCTCAAAAGCATTGAATATGCACCTGGTTACGTCACCTTTGTTGTCAACGTTTCTGCAGTCGCTGAATGATAGTTTCCACTAGAACGAAACTAGTTAAACGGGTTGTGCACGTTCGACTAATTAGGTCAATGAAATTATGATGACGGTTGAAGTTGAAGATGAATTTGTTCATTTTTATAACCGCAAACACGTGGACATTGAACCGTGTCCGTATATTTGAAATTAAGTATTTTGTAGCAATGTTCCCCAGCAATGTTCCTCTTTGGTTTGTTATCGTAAGTTATTAGCGCTGTTATCGCAGAAGGTCGCCAGTACCGATGTTCACCTTCAGGCTCGAGTACCTAAGTACCTACACTTGCAGTTGGTTGCGTGAGCATTGCAGATATCGTTTCATTACGTTTGTGTACATGTACATGGACGCATCATCTATAGCTAATGATATCTAATCATGTCCTGTCCTCGTCGACGTTTGTACATATCTGATATTGTCTTCTGCAAAATTATTTGAAATTATTTATCTATCTATTAGAAAATAATGAAAGTTTTGGACTTGTAGGTAATTGTTTTACTCTATAATTTATTCTGTGTGTTGCAACCCTACACTTGGCATAGTTTTCTACGCGGAAACATACTCAATGTCACCTTCATCTATTTACAGACTTCCTATATCTACTTCACCTCTCTTCATTGCTTATGTTACGGGCTAGTTTCTAATCATAATCACTTCATTAAAATAACAGTTGGTACCTTGGGTATATTGCTTTGCTGTTATAATATATTCTCATTCTCTCACGTACCAAACCACCTACAGCGTTAACTCGAATCAAACGTATAATGCACGTCTAGCATAAAGGAAGACTCACATTATCGACTGCTTGTCCTTGAAAAGGTGTTTATTCAATTGTCTAATTTGCGATTAGAGGCAAGTGGTGTGCCGCGTTGTTGTAGCATGTGCGAAACGATGCGGTGCCGGTGAATGTGGGGCAGTGAGGGGCATTAGAGGGGAGAGGGGCGGCGGTGCAGGAGGGAGACACGAGGGCCAAGATGGCGGCGAGGACGCAGCGATCGATGTCCGCAGACGCCGCCGCCGCCGCGCGAGGCAACTATTTATACGCGTTGCATACCATTCCTCACGGTGACATGGAACTACCACCGCCGAGCCTAACGACTCGACAACTCACTCCGAATGCATCGCACGCGCCGCAAGATGTTCGAAATGATGTTGTAAATTACATCACCTAGCACACGTGCCAAGTATATTTATATTGAGGATATTAAGTTAGGCGGAGCTCGCCGCAATATTTTGTTCTGTTTTTGTTGTTCGTAGCGCGCTCCCTAAACCAGTTCCCAGTCGCTCTCCTTATGACGATCGGCGGATCACCTTTATGCCGTATCCCCAGGTAGAACAACTGCCGGTAAATTATCGGAGAAATGAAAAGTTTCTACGGGTCGAGGTGCAGGGTGCAGGCGCACCTGTCGTTCGACCCTGGCCTGGCGCTATCTTGATGGAAGAACGTATATTATGGGGTAATAGCACTTATAGTCAAGTTGTAAAATGTAATAGGAGCTAAAGTGACTGCCATTATACCCCTCCTTTAATAACTAGTCATTTCGCACCTACTGCATCTTATAACGTTCATCAATTTTACTACGTTAAAAGAATTAAGCAATATTTACATGCATATGAATAAAATAGTGTACAGTGCATGTATACGTACGTACAAGCTATAATTCTTTATTATTATAATGCTTGTGTGCCTTGGTGTGCACATTGTCAAAAGCATGCTTCATGTTAATGCGTCAATAATTTTAGAACAATGATTGAAGTGTGTCCTGACTAATGATTGATAATTTAGTCGCGTGTGTCCGCCGGCAGACTAAAAGCGGATTCATGAGGAAGCATTATTGTGTTGTATTATGATCGACTCGGGTTGACGTCATTCGCCGGATCGCCGGGTTGAGCGGTACGAAGTGGCATGCTAATGCGCCCGTAACCTTGTGGCCGCAGGACGTTAGAAACGGGCTTAGGCAGTGATTTCACTGCCCAGATGGATACGGAATCCATATTGGAATTTTATATGTAACGTGTAAAAGCAAATGAGATAGAAGATTCCGATCGAGTTACAGACCGCCCTCATGTAACCACTTGGAAACCGCAGACAAATAGTCTCTTAGCCTGTAGAATATCGGTGTATAAATTGTTTTAATGCTATTATTATAGAATATTTAATGCAAAGTACATTAGGGACGTACAAAGGAGTTACCGATCAGAATAATAAGACGTATAATAACATAACATATCAGAATAATAAGACAATAATAGCATTCTTCCATACTGGCCTTGAGAGAAAAACATATATTGTGCCAGCTGTATTTCCATCCAGGCATGCTGTAAAAACCAGCTAAGGGATCTGAGGGTTTCAGTATATTGTAATTTGGGATGGGCTGACAACCTGTCACTACAGCAATACAACCTACAATAACCCTCAAAACTTTTTCAGAGGTGGCGGAACGACATTTGTTAAGTCGTTTACGATCTGCCTACCCCATTAGGGTCAAATGCGTGATTATATGTATGAATGTATAATGGCATTGCGAATGCAAACACAAAATGAGTTGTCGTCCGTTTGCCTTCGCAAAGATAACTTCCTATAATCTAATTACTGGCTATCTGGCTACTGTATAGGATTATCTAAGTACCGTAGCGTAGTGTAATTACTCCTTTAAATAGCAGTGACATAGGCAAGCTAGGCATAAACATAATACCAGTTTGCGTTACGATTATTATTATCCACAGTAAGCCCACGACACCTGCTGCTTTATACTGACTAGGCATTTTCATTTAAATGCTAAAACCGCCTATCGCTTAACATTCAACTGAATGTTGTGCCTAGACATTAAAGTAATTTGTGATCAATAGAAGTAACTTCAAAGGTCAAAGACATGTACTTGCTCGTTTCGTCTCTGTCTAGGTGAATTAAGGTCTGTCTGACGCCCTTCAAAATAGGTACCTTTATACGTATAGACTACCGTCTATATTCCTTTGGGGATAGGCAGAGTATTACGATAAATACGGCCTAATTAAACCCTTTTAGATTGTATTGCTGTAGAGACAGGTTGTCAGTCCATCGCTTTACAGTTTGACCGGAAAGAGAATCAGCTGGTACATTCCATGTTTTTTTTTTATAATCGGCATCTTTTTTTTAAAAAAAAACAAGGAGATATCCAAGTCGGAATAGACATTACCCTTTACGAAATAACAGAGAGAAGGAAATGATATTCGAGTAAACCTAGAATCTTCTTATCTTTCATTACACAGAATATTCTCATAAATATTATATCAATTGTATTGACCAATGAAAAATCATTCATTCGTATCGAATAAGAGGAAGTGGGTGATGAGCGGTATAGCGTATCACAAGCTCATGTTATACCACATGGTAGTTGTCAAGTGGTAAAACAATCTCTCTCTCACACATTAGGTTAAAACCATTTGTAAGATATGAACCACAAATAATTTATATAGTTATATGTGCTACTAGGCGGTTTAAAAACTCTGACACCAGGGTTCATCGGGTCGATAGACTCGATACCCACTCGACAGAAGAAGAAGAATTTATATAGCCAGGAGTTAAAAATACCTGTCATATAGAAAGATTAAGACAGAATAAGAGACGGACTTATGCACTTCCTATAAAAGCCCTTCTCTATAGTACCTCTATGACAGGTATTTTTAGTTCCTGGCAGGGGTATAAATAGTAAACGTATACTGTCCTATCTAATAAATCTATATACAGGGAGTAAATAAAATAGCTGGCCATATTTTAGGGTGTGATTCTACCCATGAAACTGAACAACTTTCCACAAGGAACATTGGTCGAAATAGGAAAAAAAAACTTCCACTCAAACGGTGACAGCGGTTCGAGTCAATTTGTATGGGAGGGTCAATTTTTTCTTTTTCATATTTCGACCTATTTTCCTTGGGGAAAGTTGTTCAGTATCATGGCTAGAATCACACCTTAAAATATGGACTGCTATTTTTTTTTACTCCTGGTATAGCTATATTGTATTCTAGTGCATGAATATTATATTGAAATCAGAAAACCCCGGTCTAACGTAGGCGACTATAATTGCAGCTGGAAATATCCATTGAAGCAGACAGGCGATGGAAACGTTTAAATATGTACTAGCAGTGTACCGTGCGAATAAAGTATCCTTCCTTATTCGTATTGATCCGTGACGCCTGTAGCAACGTCATCGCCGGTGTTTCGTAACCGCGGATATAAAAAAACCCCACCTAGAACGTTAAAATACCGCAGGTACATTCGTTATAATTTTATAGACGCTAATAAAATTTCTAGTCTGTAATTCAGACTTTCTTTTTAACTTCTATTCCACTTTTAAAAGCAATTAGCAAAAAGGCATCGCTGTGCGACTTTGATGTTCATTATCAATTCATAGAATTCGAAATAAGACTCTCAGTCAATGACATAATGTCGATCTTGGAGTTTAGCGACCTTAGGACGCAGACAGACGGGTTCGGTGTTACAAAGTGCACTGCACCTTCTATAAAATGGAATAATATACTACCTACTTGCGGTCGAATTCGTTAGGTCAAAATGTAAATGTTTCTTTCTTTACTGCTGTAGCTGGTATTTTTACGTACTTTGTAAGCTATAACTATTTTGTTTGTGTAATAAAACATGACGTCAGCTGTTTGTCGAATTCATTAGATTAGACGAATCGTGCTGTGATAGCTTGCTTATAGTTCGGTGCGGGCGAGTGAGGGGGCGTTGACCGCAATATTGAGCGAGCGCGAATGTCTCACGTAGTGTTAATGACCTTTTTTTGGCTGCGCCAGCGTCGATTTAAAGTCTGTCAGTCAAATTCTACTTTGATTTATTTGTATGATAACAAATTGTGTAAAGAACTTGCGCTTTCTCTTACTTGCAGTTTGGGAGAACGTTTTGAGAGAAATATAGCGATAGTTAGTATAACCTTTATAAATAGCAATCAATACGAAATAAGAGATGCATTTCATTCCTCTGAAAGTTTAGAACAGACCAAGAGTGGTTCAAAATAAAGTGATCTAATTTTACCGCTGCAAACATTGCCTTTATTAGACACGCTCACAAAGCGCAGTGAAAAGACGCGATGAAAACGATAGCAACTCGCACAGTTATGCGTATGATCTCGAACAAAGGCCGTGTTTGATTTATCGTTTGGTAGGTACGATGTGAAATGTTCGACGGTAGACGAGTACTTGGTGAATTCGTGAAGGGCCGCTTTCTAATTTTCACCGACAGTAGATGATGACGCAACGCTAAGCGCCATATGGGCTATTTGGGCATCGGCCCTACGATAGTAGGTGGTTGCGTCACCGCTACTACGGCGGACGACGCTCTTTCCTAACATAATCATAGCACTGTACGGTTCAAAGTTTATGTAGCCATCTTTATGCACTCTGTTTGCTATGTTGTAGTTGCCTTTCGTGAAGATACCGTAATGTGGACTTACCATTACGTAACGAAATAACTGGAATTTCAAGTTTACCAAGAACTGGTTTGGCTAATGTGTAGTAATAACAATACTAGTTAGGTATCTAATAAATCATTTTTAATACAGCTTAATGGGTTATGTAACTCCGAATGAGGGACAGTAGAAATTAATGAAAAGTTTCCAAGTACTGCTATATTTTGTTTAGAAAAAATCTTCTTCTAAACAAACTGCTGTTGAAAAGGAATCTACATTAACCCCCTAATATAGCTATCAAAATAATGTAATATTATTAAACGAAACACCAAATAATATGAATGAAATGAAGCCTGTCTCCCAAGTGTCCCAGTAAAGAGAGTTGACATTATTGATTTGTCACTCGGCTTCCCCTAACCCAGTTACGCGTGTGAAGCCGGGGTAGAAAAGGGGTTCTTCCGACGCCGCGCCGCTCTGCTGCTATACTTTGCCCAAATGTGCATAATAAATTAACTCGTCAGTTACCATTATGCTGAGCAAATCGATTATGGGAGAATGCTTCCATTAAATGTAATTTTCCTGTGTTGTTTGTTTTTAGATTTGACCTTCACGGGCTAAATTAGCAATGAAAATTATCTGCTTTATGCTGGATAAACTATTAAGGAACTGTAGAGGCAGTGCGGTGTGGAAGGTAAAAGGGAAACCACCAAACTAAAAATTCCCTAAAAAATTAGTAATATGAACAGGATTAAAGCTGGCGATTACTCCACCGACAAGAGCAAAGCTCTTAAATTATTAATAAGTTACAAAATCGCGTTGATATTTTTCGCGCTTCATATTTTTGTTTTTTGATTTCCTACGTTTTGTCTGTGATAATACGCAAACAGCGTTCTGACAATAAAATAAAAAAAAGCTCTGAAATTTATAATGATGAGAGGGGTGTCAGGCCAGTGATCAGTCAGGGAATATTTGCAATTTAAAACAGTACAGACTTCGATCTCGTATCTATTTAAGTAGGATCTGTCCAAATTGGGCAGTATTTTGTTTACAAAGAGCCTCTGAACGTGATGTATCCTATCGTTTTCTTTACCATACATGAATAACTGTATCAGCAGCGCACTGGCAATAGCAAGGTCGTGCTGATTTACGTGCTGTTGAATATAATATCGTTGACGCGTTGCGCCATAAACGTGCATACAACATAGTTTCCGATTTATAGGCCAAGTAAAAATTAATGTTTGGTATAAAATGTATCGTGAATGAAATGCGTGCGGAACGTAAACAAACATGGCATGTGCGAGGGGGGTGGGTAGTGGGATAGCGGGGGGTCAGGCTGAACCCCGCGGGACTGGGAAGGTACGCGTCTACGCGCGTTCCGCAACCGCCCGCCAGCTTATGGAGGTCGTTATTGATTTTCCACTCCCTGCTAAATATAGTATCAGCGTTCTCTACTGCCTAGCTATAGCTAACCCAAACACGACTCGTCGCCGATTACGAGATTCGCTCGGACTTTATTTGGATGTTACTTCACATTGCTACTGTTTTGCAATGTTACGATCCTCAACTTTGCTTTTCACTCGTTCTCCTACTGAAAATAGCTTGCCTTTTTTAAGAATAGGTACCCAAATAAACGTAAAACATTATTCCGCATAGTTATTTTAATTAGAAAACTAAAAATATACATTATGTAAGCAGTCTGGGTGAATTTACTGAACTAGAACTCTCAAAGTAGATGATAACAATGTAAGAACATTCCTATGCCTGATAGCTATGTATAATGTAGCTATTCTTGTGTCTGTAGTTCTGGGCAGTCTCTCTGTATTTTTTGTAATGTTTCTCAACTACGCACTGACTTTTGGCACAACGCCAACTGCCAGTCATACTTTTGCGCTCATATTTATGCATACTCTAGTTTACTTGAATAAAAGCCGCCGATGAGGTACAAAGCTGTCCAGCGTGACCGAATTAGTGGGTTTAAACAATGATTCATTGTATGTAAGTACTCGGATTGGCTGGCTGCGGCGGCGTGTGGCGGCGTGATGCAAACTGCACGAATGTACCGTTACTTCCTGCTGGGCGAGTGGCTCCGAGCTCCGAGCGCGGCAACTTGAGCGCAGCAACGCTCTATGCTGAGCACGTGCTCCGTCACGCGTCTTCCGAGCTCTTCTATGTATAGCGAAGCTAATGACCGCTTGTCTTTAGTCAGAGCGCCTCTTATAACTCGCTCATGCCGAATCTCGGATCGTGATCGGACTCAAGGCCATCGACATCGCTTATATGACGAACGGCTTCTATCGATCGGTCAATTTCGCGTGCAGACAAAGTCAAGGCTCCCAAATTTTTTACAACTTCTTCATGTTGACATATACATTGCCAAGACATGAAAGCTATATTTATGCCCAAAACCAGGGGATATTTGATTCTATTTCTGATAGCCCGAATGCTTATTTAGATTTTTTTCTCACACGCAAAGGTGTTCTAAAAGACTCCCAGCCAGCTGCCGTTTTTTTAAAGATAACTAAATGCCTTATAAAGTTAGGGTGACTTGAAGCCATCGCCAGGAATTTATTAGGGGCCCAAACTGATCAGCTGTACAAAACATAGTAGCTGTCCTTATTAAAAACACTAATCTGTCAAGAATGTTTTTTTGGCCCATCCACTCCATAGTCGAATTATTAAGTATCTGTCTAGACACTTGACCTTTTTTGAGTACCGTTTTTATAAGGGCAAAGATTTTAATATGTACTAACGAATCGTACAATAAATAATTAATTATAATGAATTCTATTGTTCAAGGTCAATTTGAGCACAGGTCATTGTCTGATAAATTATTTGAATTATATTTTTATATACATACATTGTTATGCAATTAAATTGCTTAATTAAAATTCTTAACTACCTTTGTCCGATAAGGAGTAATACAAATGTGATAAAAGTTGAAGGCAATTACGTAAAGGATGTTATTCTTTGGTTCCAGGAAAAAGGCACATCATTGCCAGCACAGAGGTTGAACAAGCATCCATCAAAAGGTTTGCTGAAACATATACTGCAACAGACCTACAACCAAGCCGTAGCCGACCCAGACAAGCTAAATCAATACGAACCGTTCTCACCAGAGGTCAGTATTTCTCTCGATACTAAACTAAATAGGGTCATTGTAAAGGTTGAACTCAGCGGCGTAAAGTTGTATAGAAGTTATATTATTTAAGTTTGACTATTGTTCTTATTGCTTTTTTCTAGTTTGAATACAAGAATGTATTTTAAATTTCTATTAAAAGTATACAATGTAGCGAAGGTGTGTATATCTCGGGCATTTGTTTGTTTATTCGCTACATTCGTGATTGTTTACCAACACCAGGTGTATGGCGAGACGTCGTACGAGCTGATCTGCCAGATGATCGAACAGATCCAGATCACGGCCGATGACGTGTTCGTGGACCTGGGATCAGGGGTGGGGCAGGTGGTGTTGCAGATGGCAGCAGCCACACCCTGCCGCGTCTGTCTCGGCGTAGAGAAGGCAGAGGTTCCTAGCAAATATGCTGAGGTACGTAACTCTACATAAGACACGGTTTGTCTCTTAATCTTTGAGATGTGCGTGATTCTTACGTTCCTTTATTGATCTTTCAGAGTATGGATAACCACTTCAGGATGTGGATGAAGTGGTATGGCAAGAAACACGGAGAGTACAAGTTAATAAAAGGCGACTTCTTGATGGATGAGCATAGAGAGAAAATAAACGCGGCGACGATCGTGTTCGTGAACAACTTTGCGTTCGGGCCGCACGTGGACCACCAACTCAAGGAGCGCTTCGCGGATTTAAAAGATGGCGCGAAAATCGTGTCATCAAAGAGCTTCTGTCCGCTGAACTTCCGCATCACGGACCGGAACCTCAGCGACATCGGCACCATCATGCACGTCAGCGAAATGACCCCGCTGAAGGGCTCCGTCTCCTGGACTGGGAAGCCCGTCTCCTACTACTTACACATTATAGATAGGACCAAATTGGAGAGATACTTTCAAAGACTGAAAAACCCGAAACTCAAGGTCAGCAAAAGGGTCTGTTTCCAATCACGTCATCTTACTATTAGGATAATTGTATATATATTTAGTTTATATTTTTTATTGGTTGTAAAAATATGCTTGATTTTTTTGTTTTTCTATATATGTATACCCAATATTTAATACTTAAATTTAAGTCTCAATATTGCTTATATTTTTGCAACCAATGAAGTATTTTATAGTATGTAATGAATCTTCTAAACAAGTACCTTATCTATGACACTCTTTATTTTCTGTGTTTTTCACCAAGTCACATCACCATATTCCTTTAATCTACTGGTACCTTTTGTTTTGGAATATTTATTATCTATAATGTTTATTCTATATGTATTGGTTGAATATATCATTGTATTCATTGGGTGTCGTATCCATATGTTGTAGATAATCGGCTATAACTTTGCACATTTATATCACTTCATTACTTATTATAGTGATGATCACTGATAACAATGATCGATTAAGGCGTAATGTTTCGCCTAGTAACTTGCAATCAATTTGATTCGTACTCACATTACATCTGAGTACATATAAATTTAACGAAATAACATACCCCGTACATCGAACGGTACTTGGTAATTTACACAAGTGTTTCTAGTTTCATAGAATACTCGTAAATGTCTACCGTTTTGTCTACCTACATGCGGAGAGAGAGAAAGACACCCATTATACGTTAGTGACAGTAATAGCTTTGTGCAACCCTTACAATATCTGTTGTGATTTGTGAGATGTTTCGTAAGTTGATGATCAAACAAAAATATCCAAAACCTTAGCACGTTTTACTAACAATCTGGACTTCCTCGTTTTGATAACCTTACCTAACCCAACTCATTACGGTTACTCTTAAATTGGCAATTTCGGAAGTCGTAACCTAGTTATTTATGATTGGCATACAAAAACCCTTTCGTTTGATCGTCGACTTCACATTTATTGCATACGATTGCTAATATAAATCTGACACAATGCTGATGATTTCAGTTAACGTTGAAACTGTCGCCACAGTTTCCATATCGACGATCTGCGAAACAGATATTCCCGGCTGGTTCGGCTCCGCAGACAAATGTTTGTAGGGTATGAGCCGCCGATGTCGGGCCATCGTGGAACTGCGTCGGTTTGCATAGACCGGGCGCGGTACGCAACGTCGCCTGCCGTAACCGTATATGTAGTGGTGTGGTACTCGCGCCTGTCGATGGCTTGTCTGACCGTGTGTGTGGTGCGCAGGGGGTGCAGAACGGCATCGAGGAGGGCGAGAACAGCAAGCGGCACCTGAGCGCGCCGCCCACGCGCACCGGCACGCCCGACCTGTTCAACGGGAACAGCAACCACAGCACCGGCTCGCTGCCCGAGCGGCGCCGCAAGATGGCCAGGCAGCGCCCTGTCAGGTAACACTACAACAACACTTTTCACTACTTGTAACATTTACTAACATTTACTTCCATGCTGGACTGGGAGCGAGCGAAAAACATAGAATGTGCCAACTGCATTTCCTCCCGGGCATGCTGTAAAAACCAGCTAAGGGATCCGAGGGTTTCTGTATATTGCAATTTAGGCGACAGGCTGACAACCTGTCACTACAGCAATATACCTACAAATCTATCTTAAACAATCCTCAAAACTTTGTCAGACGTGGCGGAACGACCTTTGTTTAGGTCGTTTCCGCTCTGCCTACCCCATTAGGCGTGATTATATGTATGTATGTATGTAACATTTACTATGTGTCGTGCTAAAACATCAATGGTCAAGTAATAAAATACTGCAGTTTTGTGTATTGTATTGTCAGATACGTTGGTGAAATATAAACAAAGAAATAAACCTTACTTCTAATTCCTTCTTCCATCAGATACTCGCAAATCATTATTCTAGAATCATCTTTGGACATGACTTGTTAGATCAATTGAAATACAAATATCGTTCGATTCACATGAACTTGGCGGCAATTTCTACCCGACCTCTGTTTGTTTTGATCTTTAACCGATTGCACGCGGGGAGAGCAACCGATAACAACTGGAATATTATACTGTGTTTGCTCAAATTTGATAAGATAGGAATAGAATATGTAAATCTATGAACAGTTATGCTCAATGTTTCAAACAAATAACATGATTAAATAATGTGACACACGTTTGACTGTTTATGTATGATGATTCGTTAGAACTTTTCTTACAAAGACAGATTAAACAGCGAATTTCTTGTGGATCAAAAGGTTATTTTGAACTCCACCATTACTTAGTAAAATATGAGGAAAGGCTGTTTTATTCTTAACAAAATGTATAGAATAAAAGTGATAATTATTTCCCGCAGTTGTAAGGTCACGATCAAAACTTTATTTTATAAGTATAGTTGAAAAGAAACTCCCACCAGCTGCTGCCTACATAATTTAGCAGTCATTGAATGCGTGTATAGTATTACTTGATATTCTACCTCTAAAGTGATGTTCTACCTCTAAAGTGACCTTCTACCTATTACTTGACGTTCTACCTCTAAAGTGACCTTCTACCTATTACTTAATGTTCTACCTCTAAAGTGACCTTCTACCTATTACTTGATGTTCTACCTCTAAAGTGACCTTCTACCTATTACTTGATGTTCTACCTCTAAAGTGACCTTCTACCTATTACTTGACGTTCTACCTCTAAAGTGACCTTCTACCTATTACTTAATGTTCTACCTCTAAAGTGACCTTCTACCTATTACTTGATGTTCTACCTCTAAAGTGACCTTCTACCTATTACTTGACGTTCTACCTCTAAAGTGACCTTCTACCTATTACTTGATGTTCTACCTCTAAAGTGACCTTCTACCTATTACTTGATGTTCTACCTCTAAAGTGACCTTCTACCTATTACTTGATGTTCTACCTCTAAAGTGACCTTCTACCTATTACTTGATGTTCTACCTCTAAAGTGACCTTCTACCTATTACTTGATGTCAAACCTCTAAAGTGACCTTCTACCTATTACTTGATGTTCTACCTCTAAAGTGACTTTCTACCTATTACTTGATGTTCTACCTCTAAAGTGACCTTCTACCCTCAGGGGTGAAAACAGCGGGACGCGATCGCGGGCCGTGGCCAAGCGGCGCGTGGCGCGACAACAGTCGAGTGAAGAGAGCGATGAAGAATCAAGTGAAGGAACTGACGACGCGCCGCCTAACCCAGAACCAGCGCCCAGGGAATGGGGCGCGCCCTGGGCCTCGTCTTCTGACTCCAGTGAGTATAAGAGAAGCTATTGAGTAGCAGAAGAAGAAGAAGAAGACCTGATACTCCTTCATCCTTTACTAGCTATTCAGGGTTCATCCCCATTCGAGAAGCAGAAGAACTAGGTATTTAAGCTGAATAGTCTTTCTGACTGCCTTCCTTCTTCTTCTGACTTCGTGGTTTAGTGGCTCGTGCCATGGACTCCCGATCCGGAGGTCCTGGGTTCGATTCCCAGGAGGGAAAACACAAAGTTGATATTTGAGAATTTATTACTTTGTGAATTTTTCCCCAGTTTGGGTAGGACATTGCAGGCTGAATCACCTGATTGTCCGAAAAGAAAAAGATTTCTGTCTTTGATAGTGGTCGTTACACAAAATCCATGTCAGAGGCCTGATAGTTGTGCTACTAGGCTGTTTAAAAACTCAGGGTTCATCGAGTCCATAGACTCGATACCCACTCGACAAAAGAAGAAAAAGAAGTCTTTCAATTGTGGTGTCCTGGTTGGGACTAGTCGGCTTTTCTTTTCCTTTATAAACTACTAGCGACCCGCCCCGGCTTCGCACACAAATCATAAGTGTTTCTCTACTATATTATGCATGTATCATACATATAAAAAACCTTCCTCTTGAATCACACTATCCATAAAAAAAACGCATTATAATCCGTTGCGTAGTTTTAAAGATCTAAGCGTAAATAGGGATAATAAACATTCCTCTTGAATCACACTATCTATAAAAAAAAACGCATTATAATCCGTTGCGTAGTTTTAAAGATCTAAGCGTACATAGGGATATATAGGGACTATGTAATGTAATACTCCCATGCTGGACTGTAAGCGAGAGAAAAACATAGAATGTGCCAGCTGCATTCCCTCCCGGGCAAGCTGTAAAAACCAGCTAAGGGATCCGAGGGTTTCTGTATATTGCAATTTAGGCGACAGGCTGACAACCTGTCACTACAGCAATATACCTACAAATCTATCTTAAACAACCCTCAAAACTTTGTCAGACGTGGCGGACCGACCTTAGTTTCGGTCGTGTACGCTCTGCCTACCCCATTAGGGATAAAGGCGTGATTATATGTATGTATGTCTCGCAGTACCAATTTTTTGCAACATGATTTTTTTTTCTAGATCTAAGTCGTCGGTCGACCGCCAAGCGCAGTGCCTCAACCGGCGGTGCTCGGCGATCGGCTCGCGCGCGCGCCAAGCGACGCCGCGCCGCGCCCGCCTCCATAGCGGGGCTAGAGCTGCTACACTCCACCACGCTCGCCTCCACCATACAGAACGGAGCGGTGAGTCTACCCTACAAGATATATCATCATCTCCCTAGCCTTATCCTGTATCTCACAGGGTCGGCTACCTAATCTAGGGGATTGAACGAGGGTACTGGTTTTTACACAGAGCGACTGCCATCTGACCTCCGCAACACAGAAGGGAAACCAGACCCAATCCTAGATTAGGTCAGAGTTTTCAAGCCGCCAATGCTTAGAGCTGGCCTCTGACATGGCTTAACGACTAATATCTACGGTATTAAACGATATTAACCGGGACCAACGGCTTAACGTGCCTTCCGAAGCACGGCAAAAGCGCCGAATAAACGTACATATGAAATTCGAAAACCGAAAAACACATTGGTACGTGGTGGGATTCGAACCACGACCTCCCGCTCAGGAGACAGCGGCCCTATCCACTACACCATCGGGCTTGTCACCCTACCACCTTGTTACCCTACCCTACAAGATATAATCCAGTTCAATTCATCGGTCGGATATAAGAACCTTGTGGTGTGAAAGAGGATATAGTGTCAGGTATAGAAAAAGGAATGCTTAGGTGTGGGAGGATGGATGAAACGAATTAAGTAAACAGATATATTTCTTCCATGCTGGACTGGGAGAGATAGAAAAACATAGTATGTTCCAGCTGCCCTTCCTTCCGGGCATGCTGTTGAAGTCAGCAAAAGAGACTCGAGGGTTACAGTGTATTGTAATTTTGGCGATGGGCTGACAACCTGTCACTATAGCAATACATATTACAATCTAAAATTGCCCTCAATTTTTGTCAGACGTGGCGAAAGCGCCTTTTACGAGGCGTTAAACGCTCTGCCTACCCCGTAAGGGATAAAGGCGTGATTTATGTATGTATGTATATATATATGGCGAGTGTGAGTAGGAACATTGGAAGGGGAAGACCTCGACGAACGAACCGCGGCCAAATCAGGGACGTTCTAGAGAAAGGTCAGGTCAGGAGTACCCTAAACCGACGAGCGTGCATGAAAAGATTGATGAATGTAGATGAAGCGAAAGAAGTTTGCAAGGACCGTAGCAAGTGGAGGGATGTGATCTCTGCCTACCCCTCCGGGAAAGAGGCGTGACGTTATGCATGTATGTAAATTCATCGGTGTACTTGGTCACATACATACATACAGTCACGCCTTTATCCCTAATGGGGTAGGCAGAGCGTAAACTACAAAAACAAAGGTCGTCCCGCCACGTCTGACAAAGTTTTGAGGGTTATTTAAGTTAGATTTGTAGGTATATTGCTGTAGTGACAGGTTGTCAGCCCATCGCCTAAATTACAATATACTGAAACCCTCGGATCACTTAGCTGACTTTTACAGCATGCCCAGGAGCAAATGCAGCTGGCGCATTCTATGTTTTTGTCTCGCTCCCAGGCCTGCATGGAAGTAAATTAATATGATAGCGGGAACCACCCAAAACTCTTTAGTAGAGTACTAGTCTTTCGTAGAGTATTGAACTGTAGTGCCATTTGAGTACCGAGCGAAAGGAAACTGAAAAATGGATTGCAGTCCAGCATGGAAGTAACTTGGTCACGCTGCTAGTTACTAACACTAGATAGCTTCAGTAACTAACCATACCTCGTCCTATTACAGGTGACGACGGCGCCTCCCGGCTGCGTGGAGCAACGCCTGTCCGCTCTGGGAGTGCAGCTGCAAGCGGCGGACAAGCTGCACTCAGAACTAGACATCCCGCGCGCGCCGCACACGCCCTACAGTTTGCAGCTGCTGCTGGACATGTTCCGCGACCAGTACCTCGCCTTCATCCAGCGCATGAACACGCCCGAGTACGCGCGCGACGTGCGCGCCATGATCGATAAGGAGAAGGTGGGTCCGAGTGTACTGATTTATAGCACATACATACATAAATTCACGCCTTTATCCCATAGGCAGAGCGTCAAACGCCTCGTAAAAGGCGTTTTCGCCACGTCTGACAAAAATTGAGGGCAATTTTAGATTGTAATGTGTATTGCTATAGTGACAGGTTGTCAGCCCGTCAAAGGGATCTGAGGGTTCCAGTATATTGCAATTTAGGCGATGGGCTGACAACCTGTCACTACAGCAATATACCTACAAATATATCTTAAATCACCCTCAAAACTTTGTCAGACGTGGCGGAACGACCTTGGTTTAGGTCGTTTACGCTCTGCCTACCCATTAGGGATATAGGCGTGATTATATGTATGTATGTCAGCCCGTCGCCTAAATTACAATACACTGTAACCCTCGAGTCCTTTTTGCTGCCTTCTACAGCATGCCCGGGAGGAAGGGCAGATGGAACATTTTATGTTTTTCTATCACTCCTAGTCCAGCATAGCACATAACGGTTTATTTTTTCGTTTACCGGTCAAGGCAGAGTACAAACCTTTGGAAAATTTTTGGATTTGTCAGGACGTAGTGTAGCTAGCTAGACATTGAGTCTACATCTGTGGTCGGCTCTAGGGCGAAACTTTTATTTTTTTATGGGTAATCTTCCTCCGTCACGTATTCGTCAAGCACGGCCTTGCCTAAAAGTGGGCATAGATTACTCTGGGCCATTTTATATTAACTTTATACTATTAACTAACGTGGGATCTACTATGTTGGTAGGTATGGCCTTGGCAGAGGTCCAAGATGATAACGAATACTTTCATCTGGTACTCCCCTAGCCTAGCCCTGAACTTTTATTATGGAAAATTTGGCGAGATTTTGCGTTTACCACGTTTAACTTTCGGGTCTTTAAACCTATAGATAATAAAACTGTATGTTTTTAACCACAACGATAAAAATAAAGAATGATTACAGTGTTTTCAATGTCCCGATGGCCATATTTTTTAACGGTTTTTTTTATCATTAACAGGACGACTGAAGCGTTATCTTTTTATATATTTGCACAATACTATATTTTTTCCGTTGCTAAAACAATTGTTAACCTTGAATAGCTGATAAAAAAATATTTCATTGAAATGATAATGTTATCAACATGTCTACGTTGGCGATATCGAAAATGAAAATTACGTAATGGTCAACGAACTTTATAAACAGAAAAATGGCGGGAAATCCAATTTTTGTTGTAAGTTCGACTTCGATATTATAGTGGTCAGAAATAGGTTATTCAGTTACTGTTTTTAAACCCCTGACGACCCAGTTATAACTTATTGAAACTAGCCAGTATAAAATAGCTGAGCTTTTGTCTGTTACCCATTTTAATGCCAAGTTAGTTTTATCATATTTGTACTTTGTATAAAAGTGTACCAAATAAATAATATTAAAAAAACTTATCGAAACTTACCCTTACATATTTGTCTACAGGAGAGGAACCAGAAACTGAAATCGCGAGCATCACAACTCGACAAACAGATCAGCGTACTGATCAGCGATAGCGTCGCCTTATTGAAAGCGCGGATGAGCGAGCTCGGCATCCACGCCAGCAACACCGTCGACCTGCTCGCCAAGGCCAAGGAGATCGTGGGCCGTCACAAGGAACTGCAGAGCAAGGCCAGCAAGCTGCAACAACAAGTCAAAAACATAGAGGAAGAGCAAGAGGCTCTGGTCAAACAAAGGACGTTCGAAATCACGGAGAAATATAGACAGTTGGGGCAAATACCTCCGGATGTCGAGATAACGCAAAGTATCGCGCAGGAATGCATCCTGAAGGAGATATCGGCGACGCTGGCGCACAGGAAGCGGCTGCACGCGCAGGTGGGGCACCTGCAGGGCGAGATCGGACTCATGGAGCGCGCCGGCGACTCGCACAAGATAAACAACCCGGTAAGTGGAGGCCTACCCGCATTTATACAACCTAGTGGTTCACTTCCATGCTGGCCTGAGGGCGAGAGAAAAACATATAATGTGCCAACTGCATTTCCTCCCAGGCATGCTGTAAAAACCAGCTAAGGAATCCAAGATTTTTTGTATATTGTAATGTAATGTTCTGTGTAATGTAATTTAGGCGATAGGCTGACAATCTGTCACTACAGCAATATACCTACAAATCTATCTTAAACAACCTTCAAAACTCAGACGTGGCGGAACGAGTTTTGTTTAGGTCGTTTACGCTATGCCTATACCCCATTAGACCCGATGAACCCTGGTGTCAGTTTTCAAACCGCCTAGTAACACAGCTCTTTAGGCCTCCGACATGGTTTGAATAAAGACCACTATCAAAGACAGCGACCGGGGTCGACGGCTTAACGCGCCCTCCGAAGCACGGAATCCTCTTTTCTTTTCGGACAATCATGTGATTCAGCCTGCAGTGTCCTAACCAAACTGGAGAAAACCTCACAGAGTGATAAATTGACAAATATCAAATTTGTGTTCCCCCTCGGAATCGAACCTAGGAGCTCCAGATCGTAAGACCATGGCTCTGACCGCTAGACCACGGAGGCAGTTAGAAGTTAGTTATTAGACGTTAAACAAAATGAGATCTTTGAATGGCGATCACTTCAAGCCCTAGTCCGTACGGTGCTGTTGCGTCCGAGAATGGCTGATGTAGCCGATTTCACCGTGGACGTCACGGCACGTGAGCACACATTGCTCAAGCGGTATTGAAAGGCAGGGTTTTCATTTCGTCGAAGTCAACTTTACGTGGCTCCTCGAAATCGCTGACTCGCTTCTTTGCTAGCCTGCGCCACTCAGGACGTTGCGCTGCCAATCATCAATCAATTTAATCATTTTATACGTCCTTTATTACTGCCGTATGTACAGTGAAGGACATATCAAACTCTACTCCCATCTGCTTTACCGTAAAGCCATACTAAACTCTCGTATTCTGCCCTAGGTCTTCATTACTATAGTGCGACCACTAAACTTTTGATATTCTTTCTCAGGTCCCCGTGGCAACAGTGAAACCCCACACCGTCAACAACAAACCACGCAAGTCCCGGGAACATCGGTCGCGGTCACAAGAGTGGCCCGACGTTCCCGACGTCGGGAAGATCGAGGAACAGAACCCCGAGATCCTCGCGCAGAAGATACTGGAGACCGGCCGCCAGATCGAAGCCGGCAAGCTCGCCAAGCCTAACGTCATCGTCAACGGGTACACGAGGGAACCGGACAGGATTATCGATCATCACAGGTCAGGCTACTTTTAAACAGATTTATATACTTTTTTTTGAGCTTCCATGCTGGACTGGGAGCGACAGAATAACGTAGAATGTGCCAGCTGCATCTCCTCTCGGGCATGCTGTAAAAACCAGCTAAGGGATTCGAGGGTATATTGTAATTTAGGCGATGGACTGACAACCTGTCACAGCAATATCCAGTTCTATCTTAAACAACCCTCAAAACTTGTCAGACGTGGCGGAACGACCTTTGTTTGGGTTGTTCACGCTCTGCCTACCCCATTAGGGATACAGGCGTGATAGTATGTATGTATACTTTTTTTACCCTAACTTTCTTCGGGCACATAATGCGATCGCCAAGTGGAGGGTACGCGAGCTCGAGGCACCGATAAGAAAGAAGATATACTTTTTTAACTTGTTTTAAAAAGCGAAGAATGTGTTTGATTCTTAAATTCAATCATTTTCATATCTTTGACCGAGATTGTGAGCAACTTTGAAATTATTTTGAACAAAATAATATTTAATAATGAATAATCCGATTTTTTTAACTGATGTTATGAATAGTTGAATTGTCCAACAATGTTGCATTTGCATCAAACTAAAAGACACCCTCGTCACAGGTTGGCAAAGGCGGCCGCGCCGATGCAGAGGCCTCTGGGCGGCGGGCCGGCCGGCGCGGGCGGGGGCATCCTCCCGCGAGGCCCCGCCCCGCTCGCGCCCCGGCAGTCCCCCGTCAAGGCGCAGAAACCACTCAACGTCGTCGGCAAGGTAAGAACAATATTGATCAACCTCACCGTTCTTCTTCTTCCTAGCCTTATCCCGTATCTCACGAGGTCGGCTACCTAATCTAGGGGATTGAACGAGGGTACTGGTTTTTACACAGAGCGACTGTCATCTGACCTCCGCAACCAAGAAGGTAAACCAGACCCAATCCTAGATTAGGTCAGAGTTTTCAAGCCGCCAATGCTTAGCACTGGCCTCTGCTACCTCACTATTCATGTGATGCTATATTGAAGCTTGAAAGTGGCGCCCCCATTTTATTTTTTGGACTGCTACTTCTTATGCAACAGTAGTAGTTTACATCGCAGGTTTGTATTCTATAGTTTTGTTTGTTTGGTTTGTAATGGGGGTACTCCAGTAGTGCAGACGCCAGCTGTGAATGTGGAGAACCATTGCAAACCATGGCGCACCTCACCAACTGCCCCACGTGTCCGACCCCCTGTTCACGCGAGTATTGCTCGATACCAACCAGAGAGCCACTGCGGTAGTTGCTTTCTGGGCAAGCAAGATTTAGCCCGTGTTTCTTGCCGACACGAAAGAAGAAGAAGAAGATTGTATAGTTTCACTTGACATTAAATATTCCATGGAATCTATGTTGAAGTGAAGATATTCATTGTTACGTTTATTTTTAGGTCCAAGAGTCGCCCAAAGTGATAAACTTCGAGGACCGCCTCAAGAGCATCATCACGTCGGTGCTGAACGAGGATCAGGTAACGCCGCAACCTTCCCTTGAGATACGAAGCGACGCACCATTCGATACACTCGACTGCTGTCGAGTTGTGAGAGCGATGAGCGTGGTTCGATCCCGCTGCTTTCTTGTCATGAAAACTAAATTTAAAATAACATTTTGTATAATGAGGGAACGTCTATCCGGTCTATGTTTGTGAGTTATGACCGGATGCTAGGCATTTTTTCTATTATTTCATAGATCTAAGACCTATTTCCTTACAATTTGAAGTAGTATCGAATTTCTGTTTTATCTGTTGTCGCTGCCAGGACCACAGCATACATATTCTTGCTGAATATTTTTATTCTTACCCAAGATTGGTAATTATAAATGGAAAATCTATTTTTGTGAGTGCGTCTTACAAGGGCTTAGCCAGGACTTTATAAAAAAAAACTGAGCAAGTCGCGCTCAATCGTAGACTAGAATTGAAAAATAAATAATATATTAAAACAGATTATTGTTCATTATATCGAAGGTTTTATGTGTATGGCCCCTAGCTAAGCTCTTGGCGTCATCGATGTCGTGATCCAAGCATATATACATGGAATGCTACTTAATCATATTTATATATTCGCAATCAAGTATCTAGCTGAAATATCTTTGTGTGTTGTCTGGTATTCTGTTCTTCCTGCTAACAATGTATCTGTAACTCAGGAACAACGGAAAGCCACAAGACCGACTGTGCCCAGTCATCCATACACCAACGGTTACGTGCGTCAACCGAACGCGCAACAACATAACCCGTACGCTCCTAGGATAGAGGTTAGTGATAGCAAACATTGACAAGCTTTTTGACAAAATACTGTCATTTTGTGATGGTTGGGATCTTTACTGGAATAAGATCAAAAATATAGACGTTAAATAACGTCGATCCTAAGATGCTTCCCTGGGGAACTCTGTACTTATCTTTGCAATGATGACTCTAAAATCTATGCTTTGTATTTTGTTTTCGGTCGGTAAGATAACTAACAGACCAGTTTTAATGCCATTCTTTGTAACCCAGCCTGCAAAGACTCTTGATGAGACGCTACACCATATCACCATATAAAAAAAAATTAAACCTTTTTTTAGTTTTTTCAAATGTTCAATTTTATTTAACTGATTATTATTCCCTCCCAATAGCAACAACAACGCCCTCCCAGCGCGCCGCAGCAGCAGATGAGCACCGCCGCGGCCATGTACCGCAGCGCGCACGCGGCGGGGGGCGGCGGGCAGGGCGCGGGGGGGAACATCATGTACCGGCGCGACCGATACCCGTACGACCGGCGCCAGGAACCGCGCGACCACCGACACCACCACCATCATCAGCCCGACTACACACAGGTACTGTACTACTGAAGCTTCAACCACGGCTTATGACCTTCCCATGGTAAATGTAAAGCCTGATGATGATGAGGACGTGAACGACAACGGTGCGTAAGCTTGGGCGCGTCTGCCCTTGCTAGACCCTGTGACTTGTGACGAACTGTTTCATACGTTGTCCGCACTGTAAAAATACTCGCTATAACGAATTTTCCATGGCTTCGTCTGATATCGCTTGTATGTATGTATGTATCATTAGCCGTCTATTCTAAACTTTGCACAATTATTTTTACATTCTGTTGAATTGTAGAATAAATATTGACAACTATACTCTATTTCTAGGTTTCTCCAGCGAAGCTCGCCTTACGCAGACACCTATCCCAAGAGCGCCTGACAACGCCGGGCGCGCGGACCATAGGCGACCTCGTCAACGGGGAAATAGAACGCACGCTCGAGATCTCCAACCAAAGCATCATCAACGCCGCCGTCAACATGAGCGCCAGATACCACGAACAGCCGCCGCAGCAACATCCGCAGCATCAGCAGCACCAACAACACCAACAACACCAGCAGCATCAACAACATCAACAGCATCAGCAGCATCAGCACCAACAGCATCAACAACATCAGCAACATCAACCGCTTGAAGGTAGACTTACATTCTCATGTCAATCAAAACATCGTCACATCACTTACTTACGTCATTTATTGATGCTGAAAGAGACTTCGTCAATGATCCCATCTGCACGACTTTTTTTATTTTCTTTATTATTTCATGTTTTAGCTACATTCATTTACATACTCTAATGTTGTCATTCAAGGGATTCGTCTCGGGATTCAAGGGCTTCAGTGTATTGCAATTTAGGCGATGGGCTGACAACCTGTTACTATAGCGATGCACAATTCAGTCTAAAATTGCCCTCAAAACTTGTCAGACGTGGCGGAACGACGTTTACGCTCTGCCTACCCCATTCGGGATAAAGGCGTGATTATGTATGTATGTATGTAATCTCGTCGAAAGTGACACCTCGACTACATAGCAATCCACTCTTTCCCAGGCTTAGCTGCATGTTTACAAGAGCGCGTGCTAGCATCGGCGTATTGGCGCGGGCGCAACGGCGGCGGCGGCGGCGGCGGCCCGCCGGGCGCGGGGACGGCCCCGGGCGCGGCGGGGGGCGGCGAGGGGGAGGAGGCGCGGCGCCGCTCCCCGCCTTCCGACCCCCACTCCAACACCTCCACCCCTTTAGTAGACGAGCTGCCTGATGCGCAACGACCGCCGGGTACGTTATACAATCCTGGTACTTTTATTCAAATCTACTAATACTATTTAGCAATAATCTGATACTTCGATGTGATGAGGATGATCAACAAACGAAGAGATTACCTTTAAAAAAGCTAGCTAGTACAAATAGCTTCATAGTATCGTTAGGTTTCTATTTTTACAAATTCTTGTGTTTCAAACAGGCAAGCTTGAATTTTAGGATAATCAAAACTAGAACGCTACATCTGTAGGCAGGTATAACGATACCATGCCACATCAACATCACTATAAATTGAATATTCTTGCAGATAACTCGCAATAGTTTCGATCGCCATCCCGAAACGAAATAACAATCCCCTCGTTCCAGAAGGCGAGGGCGGTGAAGAGGTCGAGGAGAGCAAGTGGCAGGATCGCATCGCGTTTCGCTTCGACCAGCTGATATCGTTCGCGTCCACTGCTATGGAGGACAAGCGCCGGCGCTCGGACGAAGCGGCTAATACTTCGCCTGATTCTGGGATAGGGCACGGAGAGCGCCCGCCCGCCCCCGTGCCGCCCCCGCCCCGGGACAGCCGCCCTTCCAGCACTACACCTCTGGGCCCTCCTTCAGGTTAGTATCCCAACGACTTGACCATTCCAACTTCGTGGTTCTGCAGATCCAAAACTGTGTATCAAATCAATCGATAAGAAATCAAAACTAGTGTTGCAATAAATTAAGACTTGTGTTTCAACTGAGTCCGATTTGAATTTTCACCGATTCAGAGTTGTGTTTCTATTAATTCAGACTAATGTTTTCATCGATTCAAAACTGCCTCCGTGGTCTAGTGGCTAGTGCCATGGACTCCTGATCCGGAGGTCCTGGGTTCGATTCCCAGGGGGAAAACACAAAGTTGATATTTGAGAATTTATCACTTTGTGAATTTTTCCCCAGTTTGGTTAGGACATTGCAGGCTGAATCACCTGATTGTCCGAAAAAGAAAAAGATTTCGTGCTTCGGAGGTCACGTTAAGCCGTCGGTCCCGGTCGCTGTCTTTGATAGTGGTCGTTACTCAAACCATGTCAGATGCCTGATAGTTGTGCTATTAGGCGGTTTAAAAACTCTGACACCAGGGTTCATCGGGTCGATAGACTCGATACCCACTCGACAGAAGAAGAAGAATCGATTCAAACTCGTGTTTCAATCAATACAGACTTGTGTTTCGATCAATTCAGACTTGTATTTCAACCGATTCAGACTTGTGATTCATTTAGAGTTGTGTTTCAACCCATTCGGAATTTCAACCGATTTAGTCTTGTGTTTCAACCGATTCGGACTAATATTTCAACTGTTTTAAACTTGTGTTGCAACCAATTTGGTCTAATGTTTTAACCAATTCGGACTTGTGTTTCAATAGATTCAGACTTACATACATACATACATACATACATATAATCACGCCTTTATCCCTAATGGGGTAGGCAGAGCGTAAACGACCTAAATAAAGGTCGTTCCGCTACGTCTGACAGAGTTTTGAGGGTTGTTTAAGATATATTTGTAGGTATATTGCTGTAGTGACAGGTTGTCAGCCTGTCGCCTAAATTGCAATATACAGAAACCCTCGGATCCCTAAGCTGGTTTTTACAGCATGCCCGGGAGGAAGGGCAGCTGGAACATTCTATGTTTTATGTATTCAGACTTATGTTTCAATTAATGCAGACTTTTGTTTCAAAAGATTCAGATTTGTATTTCAATCGATTCAGACTTGTGTTTTAGCCAATGACTTGTGTTTAAACCGATTGAGACTTGTATTTCAACCAATTCAGACTTGTGTTTCAACTCAACCTATCCTTAATTTCTGTGTCTAAAGCATAAGGCGTTGATCATGCGTAGGTGACTAAACTTGTTTTTTTTTTAAATCATATGTTATGCATATCCATAGTAATGTGTTTTATTTCGTTTTTAGCGGGCACGGCGGCGTCAAGCGGGTCGTCGGGCGGCGCGGAGGCGCGGTCGCCGTCGCCGCTGGCCGCGCACCACTTCAAGAAGCGCTTCTTCCGGCGCGAGCGCTGGGCCGGCGGGCCGGTGGGCGCGGTGGGCGGCGTGGGGGGCGCGTGGGGCGCCGCGCCCCCGACGCACGCGGTGGAGTGGGAGCGCCCGCCGATGTGACGCGGCCTCGGCACCGCGCTAGCGTAATTCCTTTCCGATCACTGCCAGGAGACGAGACGACCGGCGGCCGGCGACCGGCGTCTCCGAGGATGACGAGGACTATCCTTTTTTGTTATTTTTTTTTTCGAATATATAATGTAATTATGTATATTATTGAGTTTATTTTATGTTTAAGATTGTAATTATTTAATATTAGTTTACGGTTTAGAGGTATAGAGGCGCAGGGGAGTGGCGCCGACGGATTGTATTTCATGTGTTCATTTAGCTGCGGTCGTGTTGCGGTCGTGCTGCGGCTCCGTGTGAGCGAGATGGCGGTTCGGCGGTTCGCGCTCGCGCTGGTCTTTTGGATGGATGTTTGTTGTTTTATGTGTTTTGTTTTTCGATGTTACGAAAAGCTAGCTCAGTCTGAATAATGTTAATCATTTTCTTTGGGATAACTTAAATTTTAGATGACGTTGGCGATAGCGCGTTTGTAAATACTACGATATAAATTTATGTATTGAAGTGGCGTCGTGTAGGCTAATTCGGTGAATTAATTCGACTGCTCCGTGACGGGAACTTGAATACTTGGCTCCGAGACCGACCCGTGTGAATCGTTTAGGTAAATTGTAGTAATCATGTCATGAATGGTGTAAATAACTCGTGCATGCTCCGGACAATCGTGAGGCAATAGCCGTGCTGAAATGAATCATTATTTTTATACAACTAAACTTAGTCGATAGCATTAGAAATAATGTGGCTGAAAATACTATAACTATAGTTAATCGTATGAAACTAGGCAATAACGTATTCCAATTGGCGATATGTCTTTTTTTTCTTTCGCGGAAGCTAATCTGTTCATGTATAGTGCCAAATATCGCCACAATTTTGTACTATCTCTAGTATGTCGACTACACTAAGAAACTCGCATCCGATTAAAGATATTTACTAATACGCACACAACCACGAGATGTTCACTAGAATCAGGATAAAATTGTTTTTTCTTATTTAAATGAATGGTCATTCAATACAGGGTCATAATAAATCACATGTATTGATCAACGGAAATAGTGACACTATCTATTCGCTAGTTGGTATAGGACAAATGATAACATTCTTAGATAAATGGATATGTACTAAGTCTGTGTGGAGAGTGTGATTTTTTACTATCCTATGTGACTTACAACTGAAATACATAGGTCTATTTTATATATTCGCTCACGAATATTATCCGCCTTTTAGATTAAGAATTACCAACATTAAGGGTTTGTGTATGGGTTCGGGACTATAATAATTCTACATTCGTATGTATAATACTTTGTTTGCGCGAAGCTAAAACACATGCAGCTTTACTTTGGTAAATTATATTTATATTCACAATCAATGACTACCGTGACATGTAGTTAAATTTCATTCTATACAATGTTATGAAACCACTTTGGCTTAGCGTAAACAAAGCTACAATTTTTCAATAGAATATACCAGAGAGTTGTTATATACAAATATCATGAAATACTTTAGTTTTGCAGTGATGTGAAAAAAAAACTTTAAAATTTCATTTTTCTTAGTTCAATTTTATTGGATTTCTGAATTGAACTGAAATATCTGTCGTAATTATATATGTATTATAGTGTAAATATATGTATAACTATTCTTATGATTATGTCCACTACCATTTTCAACCTTTTTTGGCAGTATATGCAGTTATTAAAATAGTAGAAAGGCTAGTTTTTCATAGTATTACCAGCACTGGTCTCTTTTTTCCTTTTCTTTTTCTTGATTTATCCTTATTTGTCCTCAACACTACTGAACTTAATTACATAATAATGTTTTGATGTATAACTTTTTTAATTCGTCTAAATTATTGTGCACTATTATTGTAGATAAGATTATGACACGGATAATTGGTACGAATGTAAGTTTAATGATAATCATGAGCAATGGTAATTAATAATGATTTGAGACCGATGACTATTGAGTTCAAAGGAACGAGATTTTCAAGACAATATAATTGTTAGAAATACACAAATAACACCAAGGAACTTGTTTGTTTCTATGTTATCTAAATTGACATACTGCGGAAATTTTTAACGTTAACGTCGGAATCAATGTGTTATTGTGTGTATTTCAAACAATGGCGTGCACTGGTTTGTTTGTGCCTGAAAAAACTCATCAATGCCGCTCCAAACCTCAAAATTGTGTACTATTATAATAAGTAAGCTTAATTCAATTCTGAACCAATGGTAATGTAGCGTTAGTTCGGCGTAATCGACCTATTTTGTCGGGGTTGCCTTGGGGAGTGATTACATTATTCAGTTTTGACTAAGTTTCATTTTTGATGGGGAATGAGCTAATCTGTGTGACGTTATAGTGTCTAAAATAGTACAAATGAGAAGACTTATTGTCGTAAGCCTCGGACTATTCAACATTGCAAATGCTAGGTTTGAGATGTATCCCTGTGTACTAGTTTTATTTTGTACTAAAAGTTAAAAATAAATGAGTAATTAAAATGACTGCCTTTTCTGTTAGAAACAACTAAGTGTGAACTAAGTAAAATAATCAAAGATTTCTGATGGTGCTGCGCGTACAAAAGCGTTCATCTGCTATGCTTTCGCCATCGATCAGACTGTTGCTCAGTAAGTCAAAGCAGCGGCACAGTACCGTACAGTACGATCCCACCTATGTGAATGTTTTGGTTTCTGTGTCTGTGATGGCCATATTAATACTAGTCAGTTGAGCAAAATCTATATTGGACATATATACAAAAAGGCGGGTTTAGCGTAGACAGCAATATCCACCAATCACCATTGTTTAACCGCCTCCGTGCTCTACTGGTCAGAGCCATGGGCTTACGATCCGTGGTCCAGGGTTCGATTCCCAGGCGGGAACACAATGTTGATATTTGTCAATTTATCACTCAGTGAGATTTTCCCCAGTTTGGTTAGGACATTGCAGGCGGAATCACCTGATTGTCCGAAATGTAAAAAGATTCTGTGCATCGGAGGGCACGCTAAGCTGTCGGTCCCGATCGCTGTCTTTGATAGTGGTCGTTACTGAAACCATGTCAGAGGCCTAATAGCTGTGCAACTAGGCGGTTTCAAAACTCAGACACCAGGTTTAATCGGATTGTTCGGATCGAGAATCCACTCGCTATGAAGAAGACCATTGATTGGTCATCGCTACATAGTATAAAAAAAAGTCGCTTTCTCTGTCCCTATATCCCTATGTATGCTTAAATCTTCAAAACTACGCAACGGATTTTGATGCGGTTTCTTTTAATTGATTGAGTGATTCAAGAGGAAAGTTTATATGTATAATACATGCTGAATATAGTAGAGAAACACTGATGAGTTCCGTGCGAAGCCGGGGCGGGTCGCTAGTATTCTAATAAGATGACTACTAAGAGATCAAGGACCAAGGACTTTATTACTGGCAAGGTTTTTGAAATCATCTAAGCCATCATCTCGCTAGCCTTATTCCTATTCTAAGCCAAAGACTAATAAAAATAGTGCAAAAGAAGTTTTTAAATTAAGTTGGCTGCCTGTCTATTACATTCTTGTCTAGCTAAAATAATAAAAAAAAAAAAGTAGTGTTACCAGCTTTTACAAAAGAGGTGTATCTCGTAATTTTTCGAGACAATATTTCTTTACAGAAATATAGAATAAAATACAAGCTTAATGCTAGCAGGCAAGCAGACGAGACGCGCTTATTATTCACTTATGATTTCTTCCACGCTGGCCTGGGAGCGAGAGAAAAACATAGAATGTGCCAGCTGCATTTCCTCCCGGGCATGCTGTAAAAACCATCTAAGGGATCCGAGGGTTTCAGTATATTGTAATTTAGGCGATGGGTTGACAACCTGTCACTACAGCAATATACGTACAAATCTTTCTTGAATAGCCCTCAAGACTTTGTCAGACGCGGCGGAGCGGCCTTTGTTTAAGTCGTTTACGCTCTGCCTACCCCATTAGGGATAAAGGCGTGACTATATGTATGTATGATTTTAAAAAAAAATAACAAGAAATAGTGGTAGTCAGTTAGGCAAGGTAGTGAGTATTATGTTCTGTTGATATATTTAGCATTTTTCATGTCATTTTCTGAAAGTTAATTTAATTATCTCTGTCATTCACGCACGCTAGTATTTTGTAGAGGTTTGTAGTATTTTTTTTTTGTAGTATTTCTTTATGGCAACCCACTTTTTAAATGTCTGTCACTGTCTGTCGTCATGTCACTGTCAAATTCATAAATTGCTGGTCTGATGGTCTGTCGTTATTAGTTTTTAGTTTTCCCTAAAAATATTTTTTTACCTAGTATTTGTGTCGTATTTTGTGTTTTTTCTATAGGATATGGTGTAACACTTGTAAACAATATATAATAAATGTTTCTGTGCATATGTTTTGTGCAGTTTCTATAAAGACTTACAAATGAAATGCAACGTTCGAGAACTCGCTCATATGAGCGACCAACCTTGTATTATGGAAGGAAGATTGAATTATAAGAAGATATCTACAGTTGGATATCGCCACCAAGCTGGTATGAGCTCTTTACGAGATAAATAGTATATTTAGAACTTTAGTTTATGTACCTATAGTATGACTCATAATGCTACTTTGATAGTCAAAATAATAACAGTAGTATGTGGTGTGTTTATCATATTGATTCTAATTATGTCTTTTGAATAATTTCAAGGTCATGTTAGCTATACAAGTGTCTGAAACTGAGCTCATTTAATTTGATACTCGCAGACCAGAACAAAGTGAAATCCAAATTATGGTGAAAGCGAAACCATGACTGTAACAACTTAGTTAAGCTACCTGAGAATTGTTTTTGTTTATCTGTAACTTGTGTTCTCTACTTTATATCATAAAACTTTAACTGGGATTATAGTCTAATCATTAGACCAAATTCTGAAGGTGTTGTTTGTGAAGTTATTTTTTATCAACACTTTGGATCAAAATAGGTAATGGAAGAATCTCTCTTTTGATATTAATTTATAGCAAGCTAAGGTCAAAATACACCTGTTTATTTTTTAAGGGACTAGGGGGTAGAAGGAAGGGACTTTGCCCTTCAGTGGGACACCACAGGCTCATAAATAATAAAAAATAAATAAAGGGGGTTATCAAGATTAAAATATTGATATTTCTAAGTATTACAATCTTCCATGATGGCTTGGGAGCGAAAGAAAAATATACAATGTGCCGGCTGCATTTCCCTCCGGGCATGCTGTAAAAACCAGCTTAGGGATCCGAGAGTTTCAGTATATTGCAATTTATGCGATGGGCAGACAACCTGTCACTACAGCAATATACCCACAAATATATCTTAAATAACCCTTAAAACTTTGTCAGTCCTGGCGGAATAACCTTTGTTTAGATTGTTTCCGCTCTGCCTACCCCATTAGGGATAAAGGCGTGTTTATATGTATGTAAGTTTTACAAAATTACTTTTATTTGCCAATTTATTACATACATATCTTGTTCTTGTTACAGTTTTCAAAGAAAGATGGTTCCGCCTGATAAATAATTACCTGTTTTATTTTAAAATAAGTGAAATGGGAAAGTTTGATACCAAAAATCCTGCTGGTGTATTTGTTATGGAAAATTCATCAATTCAGATGGAACATGGACAGAATATACCATTTTCTTTTTCCATATCTTTTATGTGAGTATTTTCTGTATTATTAACAAAAACATTGTGCAAAAAACAAGACTGTCAAAGTTATTGGCAATTATTATTTCAAAGCCAAATTATGGTACAAAATACCAGTAAAACTTAAATGCAACCATTTAAATCCTGCACTAAAGTCACAAAAACAATCTATAACAAATTGTTGTTCTTTTATTCTAGAGATGAGCCTGAAAAACGACATCTATTTGCTGCAAGAGCAGAGGATAATGTTGTTCAATGGGTGATCAAGCTCCGTGAATGCTCTTATGAATTTTTACGCAATCAACTCCACACTCTGCAGTCAAAAATATACTCCATCACTGGCAAGGTTTGTAAAACCTATAATTTGAGTAGTCTGCATGTAACAATGTAAAATTGAAGCAGCAAAATTGTTTGATCATCATAAGTTTGTAATATTAGTCTTTTTATTTAGTATTTTAAAAGAGAACAATAAAAATTATCATTGATTCTATTTATTTGCCTCATACATACATACATATGATCACGCCTTTATCCCTAATGGGGTAGGCAGAGCGTAAACGACCCAAACATAGGTCGTTCCGCCACGTCGTACAAAGTTAGTATTTGCTCCCACAATGTGGAAATTACAATTTAGTACTTAATCTACAAAATATAAAATTTTATAATTGTGAGATCATGGTCCACACTAGGTAGAACCTGTATAAGAGAGTTTTAAATATCTGTTATAGCATAGTTATGTTTCATTATACATAAATGTCTATGTATCTTTGCAGGACCCACTGTTACTAGTGCCGAGGAATGAAGGCGCTTGCCTGTGGGCGCCCGCGGTGCCGTTCTCGACGGCCGCCGCCTGCACCGTCAACACCAGCTCATTCAGCTGCCATCTCCACACCAACGGCGGGTTCACGCTCGAGCGCAGCAAGTCAGACGTACAGGCACACAAGCACCTCCAAGCACAGTTCTCTAAGAAAACCACCTTCTATACTGACGACATTAAACCAGAAAAGAAGGAAGGTCAGTCTGCCTTTTCGCTAGAGAGAAGCAAGACGTCCACGCAGTTTTCGGGAAGTATGAACAATTGCCAGATGTCCACCATCAATACGTCCATCTTTGACAATAGGCCGCTGTACTCGCGAGCCGCGCCCAGTCCGCCCGCTAGAACTAAGTTGTCGCCAAGCCCTCGCCGCGCCGACACTCAAGATATTCATAAATTTATCGCCGAGACCAGTAAGTTATTTCCTACTACTACTAGTATATTAGATGAGGCTCCGGTGCCTCCCAGGAGAAAGATCTCACCGCGAACGTTGGAATTAAAGAAAGAGTGTAATAGTCAATCTCAGTCTAGTGAAGATTTGATTCAATTCTAAATGCCTACAGGGCTTTACTTTTGACCCATACCCACCTAGTAATATGTAAGAATATTGAATGTTTCCTTGCCTTGGTACGTTTTTATTTATATAATGTTTAACAATGCGCCTTTGTAACTCCGACGCATACGTTACCGATTAAAATATAAAGGATATCGGTTATATATGTCTGATATCGTCATTTACGATTGCTTCAAACTTAAGTGATTAATTCGATTAAGATGTTACTGCATTTGTTATAAAAACTACTAATTGAATATTAGTTCAAATAGGATTTATTTATTAATTATCATAAGTTGCACTTCAAAACCACTAAGACATTGTTATTCAAGTAATTATTAAACTTAACTTTGGTTTTAATTTGCTTAAACGTAAGCTCAGTTCAAAAACTGTTTAAAAAGTTGGAAATAGACTCGCTAAATTAAACACCCAACCAAGCAATTTAACTTTCACTTTTCGAGTTCAAATTCAAACTTATACAAATCTTCTGATTAATTTAATTATATCGTAGTCATTATCATTAATCACACAATCGAACAACGATTTCATTTAGATAGTTTGTAATATCGAGATTACTATATTTAGATGAAAAAAGCAAAACTAACACGCAGTGTATTCTAGTCATATTAATTGCATTGCAAGCATTGATCAACAAATGTATTAGATATGATTTAAAAAAGACATTTATTGTAACAATTTTAGTAATGTTTTATAGGTGTTTTGCACTTTGATATAATTAGATAGTATTTGTATTTATAATAAAATTGTATTTATAATATCTTAAGCTTGTCATGGTAAAAATGTTTGGCTTAATTTAAATTTTCCTGGTCTGAAATATATAGTCGGTGCATAGGCGTGATAAACTTTATGAAACAGGAAAATGAACATTCAATGTGCCTTATTGAGGTACGATAAGTAGTTTGGGCATGTTGACGAAATTATAAAAATAGCTTCAATGTCAGCCATGCCAGTTTGCATTGCCGCGCGGTTGATAAAACTACGCCATTCAATCATCCGTCCTTCATTATTAAATATCATAATAAAGACTGGCTCGTGTCTTGTGTAGTATGAATCAGATGTAATATAATATCAATGTTATCATTGAAGTTCTATGACATCGAGACGGCGCTGTGTATTAATTATGCATTTACGTTTACGTTCGAAGTCTAGTGCAGCCGATTCCGTAAGGTGGGAAATTCTCAATCCCATCAAATTTCAGGACGGATAAGATGATTGTAGGTTATCAATCATAAAGTACTGTAGTGAAGCCAAGTTACGTATTTTTTACCATGACTAGATTGCCGTTTCGAAATTAATTTAAAATATAATGAATTTGTTACAAATGGGAGGTGAGAATATATTTTTATACGACGTATTTAATAAATAAAAATTGTAAATGATAATTTATACTATTATTTATCATCACATCACATTTATATGATCCAAGTTTAGGGTTTAAAATAAAATATACAAAATGTGTTGTTACGTTGATATATTTGTCGTATCGTGTATAAGCGTGAAACACAACAAAACAATAAACATTTAATAACTCTTAAGTCGATAAATATATCTTTAAACATACAGTTAAATATCTTAAAGCGTGGCAGTTAACATAACTGTCGCGCTTATAAAGAGGCACACATTTTCTACGTCCTATGCTGGCTCCTAACAAATTAATGCAATATTTAAATAAATGCAACAGTCATTTATTCGACGATTCATGTCAATAGACTTTTATTTAATATAAAGAGCCCACAAAGGAGCCGCTTTAACATTTTTAGGCAACATCGTCGAATAAAATATAGTCCTATTTATACACGGACAACTATAAAATTTAAATATTACAACAATTCGATGGTCCTTAATAATATATCACTGTACTTATAAAGCTTCATTAAATATGAACATACAAAATAAAAATTTTTGTTCTGTATTTGTAGCATAGATACAAAATATGCCCTGTATTACCAAATGCACACATTACTCTAAAACTATAGGTAAAGTTGAGACAAATACAATATCCTTCTAGCTGCAGACTACCACATAGTGAAACATACAAATATGAAACCAGTGTCACTGTCACTGTATATTCCTGTAGTCGTTTAGACCAATCTCTACTTACCTAAATACCTACACACTCATTCTAAATACAACAGTAGTACCTTAATTATATTGATTAATCAAGCTCATTTTTTAAAATAATTTTATTGACAGCCTAAGGCACGTGATTTTCTGTCTAACGCACAAGACGATTTCTATAAATAACTAATACATGATATTGATTTTATCAACAGATCATGACTATACTTCGTAGACTTAAATGTAAATTCAGATCTGATCGATACTATCAAACAAATCCGCTACCTCTGCCAGTGCAATCACACTTCTTAACACGGTGAATAATCTTCTTACAAAGTGAATAATTAAAGCAAACTACAATTGCCTGTATAAGTACTGGTCACTGTTAAAGTGCAACTTTGGGAGCAGGTTCCCGTTGAGATCTCACTTCACTGTTATCGCAAGAACGTCAGTAAGTTACTGAGACAATCAGTTGCCGCCGAAGTCGCGTAGCTCACGGTTTCCGAGCGGGTTGGTGGGTCGGTAGTTGTGAAGGAGCTCCATAGCCTCTTCCCCGCAGGAGGCTTCGCCACACCGCAGTCTGCGCATGCAAGCCAACTGAAAAAGAGTAAAACAAAATCAATCATTCACTCGAAACAGTGGAATTCGCGCTGTGCTTGCGCTCAGTCTCTATCAGTAATTTTCTGTGCAATTTTGAATTTCACGCTTTTCTTACACACGTACAAGTACATATTACTTACTCAAACTTATGCCTATATTCCTATGTAGAACATTAACGGCGTAAAAGATATTTTTATCACCACAACTGGCCATTCTTTTGGTAGTGACAGGTTGTCAGCTTATCGCCTAAAATAATGGCACAGAAAAGAAGCTACAAAAAGAAGGCACATTCTATATTTTTTAAGGTTTCCAGTCCTGCACTTTTCATTAATTTGAAATGGGGACCAACTGAAATAATAATAAATAACTTAAAACTAGAAAACATTTAGATACTTAAAGTATTGCTAATATACACGTTAGCAATTATATTTACACAACTTATCCTGTGCCTGTATGATGTACATAATATTGTTACGTAAGGTACGCATTAGCTTATTGTCAAGCAAGTTTCCAAAACAGGTGTTTTGAAAGTGTAGTTGTAGACGTTACTAGGTCGTCTGCGTATCGTGCACGCGTGGTGATGGGTGCTCCGCGAAACCGGTAGCCTATTGACTAGTTTAAAACTAACTTAATGGCCTACTTTCAGCTAATACTTCACTTTCTTTTTCAAACGCTTCAGTAAAGTCATGTCATGTCCAAGTCTTTCTTAATCCCGCCGTCAATCATCGTCATCCATAAACTTTCTACATTTAACTGACAGTTACAGTTTTTTGTGAGATATGTGTTGTGTGTCTAGTCTACAACTAGTTCCTAATTTATTATGATTTTATATAATTTTATTATGAAAGCCGACTTTATCTGATGAATAATATTTATAGCGGTATTTCAAGTGACAGCATGTAACACAGACTGTCTCGAGTATGTTATATACCTACGTAATAGTCATTATCATTATAAATGTCTACTCAAACCTTTATGGAAATGCTAGGTTTGCAATTCGATTAGGTAATAATTAATTGCAAATGCATTACCTAATAACTTAAGCTAAGTGTGCATTTTATGCACTACAGATGTAGAGTATCAAATTTCTTTCACTATGAATTACCATTTTTTCTTTCAAGTGACTGCTTGAACGATGAATATTTTTGCTTTTCTCAGTTGCTCCTTTATTAGGTATAGTATCTTTAAAAAAATCCTTCAATCTGTTTACGTTTACCATCCAAACTTTCGGACTGATATCAGTTTTGATACGAGTGCGTGTACTGTCTGCTAGAGCTGTATAGATTATCACGCTTCTTTGTAATAGTATCTACTTATTAATAGAAATAACTCTACAAAAGCCGTAAAAGCGCACTCACTTGCTCAGCAGAGCACTCGACAGGGTCCTTGAACAGGATCCAAGTGACGCACTCAGTGCAGGGTGGGGTGGTGAGCGAGCCGGGGTACGTCCAGTAGGCGGTACGCTCGGGCAGCAGCCGCGCCGGGTCCAGAGGGTCCATCATCGTCACCTTGTCGCCCTTGTGCGTGATGAAGGGCAGCAATCGAACTACTTTCTCGAGTTCGTCATGTTTTTTTCCAACCTGGAAAACAGATAAGGTTCATGTATTAATTTCGATGAAGTTTAGACACAGAAAATATGGCCTACAGAGGAAACGTCTGCGCGTTATTTTAGATCGGATTTTAAACTTGATAAAATAATTGAACTGCTTGTTAGTCATTCGCTAATGATTAGCGTAGTTATTTTATTAGCAAACAGTTTTTCCAATTCATTGAGTGTCATCATAAATATTCGTAACAGGTTACTAAATGAAGTAGTACGAAAACACAAGTGGTTTACCAAGTAATGCATGTTTAATGAATGAAATAACTGTTTTTCAAAACGTCCATTTGATTTGCTATTTCAGCTGTTCTCATCAATATTAATTAATGCAACTGCTAATTTACATATTTGATATCGATTATATTTATTCTTTGAAGAAATAAACTTAATTTTCTTATAGGTACAGGTTTAGAGATACCACTACTGTTACTAGCTACTGTTTTTGCTCTGTCCATCCTTACAAAGGTATCGTTTTTTTCTTATCACGGTATGTACCTACTTATTCTTATAAATGCTATGTTAATTTATCTGGCTATTGTATTCAGATTTCAACCTACAATGGTGACAACCAAATAAATAACTACCGGTAAGTTACATGTATTTTATTTGCATAGAGTCGTTGTCCTTTTGTATTTGAAGTGCGAGGTAATAATTAGCAAAAATAATTTCGCGGTTGTGTAATTAGTACGCGATTAGACTGAGAGGCACGGGTAATTAAGATATGGCTGTGTTGTTGTGTCAATGTTTTTATATCTTGTGATAGATAACATGATCTTCACTACGAGGCACGTGGGTCGTATAAAGGACGGTTTATGATACATATAGACGGCGTAATGTGGGAGTGACTATTTAAAATGCAGTATATCGACAGAAGTACTTGTATTTATAGACATGTAATCCCTAAAAGGATTGAGTTGCGAGGCTTCAATGACGTACTGTGCATTTGCACACCCTCCCCGTTTAGCACAACTCAAGCTTCTTCAGGCTTCACAAGATTATCGGAAATAGCTCTTACTGTGTGATAGTTTCTCGGCTAAGTATTCGCATTGTCCGAATGTTTGAGCTAAAAAGTATCATTAGTCGTGCACGCGTAGAGAAAGTGTTCTTGGAACTCGAGAGAGCGACGGCTTATTTTTGTTATAAATTTGAAGCGGCTTACATAGCCGTGATATTTTTATACCTTTCCGCTGAAAATTATTTACAAATGTAATGCGTCAAAAAGCAATATTCGTGTGAAATGTAAATAATGACTACGTAGATAGTAGAATTAGATAACAATCATTCATTTGCAATTTTAACCAAATAAACGTAGAAGCCACGTATGTTGGCAAACAACGCGACCAAATGTAACTAGTTACTACATGTAGGTGGTGATCCTTGACTTGAAAGGTATTTTTTGCGGTTTTTTTTTTCGCACCATCGTCATAGATATATTGAAACATACAGTAATCCGATATTCACGCATCGGGCAGTCCGTGATCAATTGATCGACATGTTTGCTTTACGACATAATAAGTGTTATGTTACGAATATTGCTGATGAGATGACAGTACTTGGCCGAATTAGATTGGTTCTATTTTTACTTCATGTTTTTCATGATAATTCATGTAGAGTTATGATACCCAATTGAATTATTCCATTGTGTAATATCAATACAATTGATTACTCAATACTTTTCTCTACATCTTTGTTTTATTAATACATTTCTTTGATTGTTGAGCGACATAGTCTGTTAGATTTGTAAAACTTACCTGTTTATTCGCATTTAAATTAAATAAGTAAAATAAGTTATAGTGTACCGATTTTTAGATTGCTGATGGTACAATAAGGGCAATTTCTTTGTAATTATACTTTTACAACAACCAATTCCGGCATCATCATACTACAGCTGCAGAAAGCCCATTGCTGATATTATAGTGTCTCCCGATGGGAAGGTAATGTATGGTAGACAGAGCTTATGAAAAAACTTACAGCTAGTAAGACTCCGAGTACAGCCAAGCCATCAGCCTGTCCCGCGGCCTCCGCGAAGCTGTTGTACTTGCTGGTGTTCCAGTGCACGAGATGCAGCTCTCCGGAGAAGGCGCGGCCGTCCACCGTGTGCTCCGAGCCCTCGCCATTCACCGCGCCCCAGTGGCAGTGCCATTGCTGCAACTTGTACACGTCGTGGCCGAGAGGACCGCCGCGCAACTCTGCAAAACGATTTTCAATTAAATTTAGCCTTGGAGACTCAGGTTCGTCATCAGATCTGATGTACGTATTCGCGTAATTACTGTTCGCGGCCGGATTTGCATTATTAACTAGTTACCAAGTCTATGAGTTCTGCTTGTGATTTCGCATGGATTTGGGAAATAATTCATGTCGTGTTTGTTTGGTTGCGTGCCAGTTGTGACTCATCATGGCTTCAGAGGGGACCGACGGTGTCGCTCGAGTTGGCCAGAAAGGAAATGCAAATTGAATCGCGTTTATCGCGCTGGCTCAATTTCGACCCGACGGGCGATATTTATCTCTCCCTTGGGAAAAAATGCAATTTGTTGGAGCGCGCCGCTCCTGAAATTTTATTAGCGGGCTAGACATTTTTGATGAGTCACTTAACTGCCCATTTAGTACCAAGTTAGCGGATATTACCACTTCTTATGCCTGTTGATGTATGTTTCATTATTGCTAAGATAGTAAACCACTTCTTCCGGCTAATACCTGAACCAATGTCTGTCATACAATAAATACCTACAATAATCATAAAACGCAGAATGCATTTAATTTTATTTTGCTCTATTTCGTTATACTGCAGATTGGGATGTTGTCCCTTTATTTCTTGAATACTCATAAACCACCTCATTCTGGGGGCTTCCCGTCCGCATTACTGTTGATAGTAGCGATTGATGAAAAACTATATCTTGCCAGTCTTATATTGAATAACGTACCTGAGTCGTATCCATTTTCATCCACGCGCCAGCAGTATCCAGGGTTGACGACGGAGCGTGTGTGGTTGACGGAGTAGCGCCACGCGAGTGGTGGCGCCAACCTCCCGGTCTTAGCCTGTGTGGTGTCGATGTCTACGGGGCTCTGTTTCGTGCCGGCCGCTTCAGGGAAGATCTCTGCCCATTTTGAAGGACCTGAAAGACATTTTTTTTGTTAGGAAAGGATTTTTTTAAGACAATCTCAGGTATTTCATATGCCCAGGCATTAAATCGTTAATCTAAAATCTGCTGGTCTGGCAGGTGAACCTTGGAATGTCTGCAATTTATCATGCCATAACAATATGTTAAACTGAGCTCCTGTCTAGCCATTGGTTTATTTTTATGCGTTAATAATGTAAGCTCTTTCTTAAACTGTCTGCTTGCGTAAGTGCTTGCGGTTTATTTAATCTGTATTCAGTAAAGTAAAACATTTTTTTAGTAATAAGCTTTATTTGTTTAGGTCTGTCGCGAGATGAGTTGTGGGGTACGGTCAAGAGCATGTAGAGTTTAGCACTTGCTGTGTGAGTATACCTCTAAACTGAGTAAAATAAGAACTGTTCAAAGTCTAAAGTGTTAAGTTTGACGTGATCTCGACCGTAGCATATGAGTGATGTGTTAGCTTTATAAATCGCGGAGCTATCTTATCTGCTACACATTGCGCTGGCGCAGGCTGCCAGACAACTAGGGTCAAGAATTTCTAGTGCGGAGACGGATCTTAGGCTGCTGAGACATTGAGCAAAGCGTTATTAATGTTCAGACCTCGTTGCTGTGATTACAGCAACCTCGTTAATAACAAAAGGTGGACTTATTAATTATTGAATGCAAGTACCCTGAACTCGTATATATCTCAGTGTAATAGAATAGGCATATTAAGTTGACTATACCTATAGATCTTGTAGTCCGAAGTAAAATAATTTTATGATATTTATTTTATTATAGAAAAAATGATTGTACACAAAAATATTTTATGCTTAACCTGCACCTCATTAGGAAAAAGTAATCGTTGTTCTTATCACCGAAAGCAACCGCGAACCCTCATATCAGCAAATTACGTAACATTGTGTGATAAAATTAGGCCACGTATTCTTCACATCAGTAATCAAGGAGCCACGGATGCTCTCCAGATGTTGAAGATATTTATACAAATCGAGCAAAATTTATGTTTCATCTTGATATTATATTCATAATTGATGCTAAATTCCCTGAATTTAAAAGAAGTTTAAACAAGAAGTGTTTAAACAAATTTGCGGTCATGTAATCGGTTCCTAGCAAATTCTGAAGTAAACATGAATTAAGTGAATTCAGCCGAGCAACGTTTAAAAATTAAACGAATGTAAATTTTATAGAGTCGCAAATCACTCGCTACTTATTCGATTTAAGTCGCTGAACAATTTCAATCGAATTACAAACGAACAAACACTCCGTTTAAGGCTATTACGTTAAATTTTCTCTGAGCGATGTCATTTATATGAAGCTTCATTGAATTACTTAAAACGCTTGCCGCAATTTGTCTAATTTAATCAAGATTAATTTGTAAAAGCTGGAGCAGTAGTGCAATTACGAGGTTGAATAAAATTGTCCTTCATTAGGTAAATGGAGACTAATTTTGTGATTGTATTTTTATTAAGGAACATAAAAAAAGGTTTCTTAGTTTTTTACTGCAGGTGAAATACGTTAGCCAAAAAGGCCCTTTTCCTTATACGTAGCGCAGATAGAAGCTATGTTTACCTATAAAACTGCAAGCGGGTATTTTTATTGTTTACCGAATTTAAAACTGTGTTTGCAAGCGATATTCCGGTCAGACCGGCTCGGTCACTCAACCTCGCTGCAGATTGCAGAAGCTAACAAAATAAAGAACATTAAATGGGGGCAGAATGCAAACTGCATTATCCAGAACACAGTACCAAATATTTTAATTATTTTGTAAGGTGCATATTTTAATGAGATTCTTACCACTTGGACTTAGTAATTGCAATTTAGGCAACAGGCTGACAACCTGTCACTACAGCAATATCAAAATCTATCTTAAACAACCCTCAAAACTTTGTCAGACGTGGCGAAACTACCTTTGTTTAGGTCATGTACGCTCTGCCTACCCCATTAGGGATAAAGGCGTGATTGTATGTATGTATGTATGTATGTGGACTTAGTAACATGACTCGTTCGAATACCTATGAAGACTCTCCCCCACCTTCTGTTAAATATACATTGTAATAGCCAACCATAAACAGTTATTCAGTAAACTAAAAAGTACGTACGTACATTTTTGAGATACTTAGTTTGCTTACATTACATCTTATTTACTGCTCCATGTATAGGATGTGTATGTAATTTTCTGAGGAAACGTTTATTCATTGGAGATCAAGTGGAGGTGTCAATTGATTTAGGTTTGGCCTATGAAAATAAACATCACGGTAGGAAGAGGTTATTTCGGCAATTGAGTTCAATCCAGTTCCAGGCGGATACTAGTTTAGCCTCAGTAACAATTGCCAAGAATAATATATGGCGGCGTATTGCCCTCATCATCACTTCGAACGAAAATGATAGCAAATATCAATATGCAGTCGGCTGTATAATGATGTGTCTATCTTCATGATACAGGGTGGGGTGAGCTACGACACCAATCAGCTACGACATCATCTCCCTAGCTTTATCCCGTATCTCACGGGGTCGGCTTCCTAATCTAGGGGATTGAACGAGGTACTGGTTTTTACACAGAGCGACTGCCATCTGACCTCCGCAACCCAGAAGGGAAACCAGACCCAATCCTAGATTAGGTCCGAGTTTTCAAGCCGCCAATGCTTAGCACTGGCCTCTGATATGGCTTAACGACTAATATCTACGGTATTAAACGATATTAACCGGGACGAACGGCTTAACGTGCCTTCCGAAGCACGGAAAAAGCACCGAATAAACGTACATATGAAATTCGAAAACCGAAAAACACATTGGTACGTGGTGGGATTCGAACCACGACCTCCCGCTTAGGAGGCAGCGGCCCTATCCACTACACCATCGGGACAAATCAGCTACGACATGCTACGCTATTTATCTACAGCCACTATTATTGTTTTCAATTGATTGATGCCCCAAACACAATAGTTGTATTTACCTGTCGGTAAAAAGAGAGTATTTATCTTTACAGATTTATTGCATACATGTGAATACTGTCGTAAAAAACTGTTAACACGACGGATTCACAGATTACACAATACATACGTTAAATCATTTTAGAATCTACGAACAAAATGTTATGTTGATTAGCTGAACAACGTCTTTATTGTACTGTAAAGTTTTTAAGTTACTTATGTAATCTAATAAATTATTTCCATTTATGGCTCTAATCTAAATATATATTCATACATATAATCACATCTTTATCCCTAATGGGGTACGCAGAGCGTAAACGACTTAAACAAAGGTCGTTCCGCCACATCTAACAAAATTTTGAGGGTTATTTATGATAGATTTGTAGGTATATTGCTGTAGTGACAAGTTGTCAGCCTATCGCCTAAATTGCAATATACTGCAAACTACGGATCCCTTAGCTGGTTTTTATAGCATGCCCGGAAGGAGATGCAGCTGGCACATTCTATGTTTTTTTTTCTCTCCCAGTCCAGCATGGAAAAAATAAATAAAATAAATAATTATGTATATAGACGTATATATACGTAGACATAGATAGACATACCTCAGTACTTCCGACAGCAATTTTAACAATTTAGTACGTTGCAAGAGCGTCGTCCGCGCACGTGTTTAGTTTATCGTGATGTGACTGGTGTAGCAGTAGGAAGCGAGATTCACTTGTAGTTGTAGTGCCTTTACAAGCCGAGAATAATGATTGTAATCAACCGTATCACGATTTCGAGGTCTAGTCAGATCGTTCGATTCGTGGACACCATTGATCATCTTTTTAGAACGAGAGCAAAAAATTGTGTTTCTGTTTTGACTGCCATTGAACAGATCATCCAAATTTAGTTCTGCGAAGGTCACGTTTTTAAATACGATAGGAGTAATGTAAATAATGTAATGAAGGGGTTATTTGTCAGGCACCATTGCCCCTGCGCCCGCCCGCCCGCGCGCGACGGCCGGAAGCGATTGCGCTGCGCAAACGCTGCTGCAGTGCGGCCTCGCCCTTGCTTATCTCAACTTTATTTTAGTATTGAAATCCAGTTTCATGCAAATGTCCTCGGTTTAATAATGCACCGATTATTGCTTTCCCGCTCAACAGTTATGTAGTCAAACGCGCCTTGCCATTAAAGTTATGGAAATCTTACAAAAAAACATTTTAATTTGTGTATTCATATCTTAACGTTCTTTGCGTTGACAGCTTCGTAATAACATATTTTTTAAACTGACGTGTGTTTAAATAAACCACTTTTTCTAATAGGCGTGCATTTAAAATAATCCACGTATATTAAGTTTATTATAGGTATTATGGGTATGGTAGGTTACGAATACAATCCTACTAATATTATAATATAAATGCGAATGTTTGGATGTTTGTTACTCGATCACGCTTCAACCACTTGACGGATCGGGATGAAACTGTAGATCAGCACACATTAGGACATAGATCACTTTTCACCGCGGAAAAACCTTCATTTCCGCTAGAAAACTCATTTAACGCAAATGAAACCGCGGGCGGAAAGCTAGTACCTATCACAATATAATATTGAATTACTTGAACAATTTTCCGTTCAGCAATCGTGTAGTATCGGAAGCTGTATCTGAATAATTACCCGGCGTGTCACGCTCCACGTAGCGAAATTAGTTATCTCATTTGGATCGGTAGTAGCCGTGATCTAACCTTCGTTTCCGCGCTGGACTGACACTGCTCGAGGTCAGGTGTACCGGTGTGCAACCAGTTACAAGAAAACAGTACATTTACAGTACCTTACGAAAAATACTGTCAACTGCTACTGATTCTACCTATAATAATCTTGTTACATTGACGACCCGCGCAGCTTAGTTGGCAGTGTACCTGCCTGCTACGCAGAGGGTTCCGGGTTCAATTCTCGGCCGGGGCAGACATTTGAATGATGAGTTTAAATGTCTGTTTCTGGGTCTGGGTGTTATTTGTGGTTGTTTCTGTGTATGTCCATGGCACCCCGATACAGGGAATCCTAGTGGGGGCTATGAGTGTGATCGTGTTTTTTTGTTTTTCGTGTTTTGTATTTGGTGTAACAGATGTTAATAGTTTTCTTTTTTGTAACAAACGGTCAAGAACAGAGATCGGGTTAGTTTCACGTGGGCGTAGAACTCATGGCGGCAATTCTGGACGCACCATTCCTTAACTAATTCTTAGCTAGAGCTATCTCTTTCTTAACTTTGACATTCCTAATTTGACGTAAGACGCTTTGAATAAGAACTGAGCATCTCTATGCTTGCTCTCATGCTTCTTTATTTTACGTCAAATAAGCAGACATATGTCAGATTAGGAATGTCAAAGTCATATGTTTAATTGCTATCCTGTTTTTATGTCAAAGTTAAGAAAGTTCTTCCATGCTGGCCTGGAAGCGAGAGAAAAACATATCATGTGCAAGCTGCATTTCCTCCCGGGCATGCTGTAAAAGCCAGCTAAGGGAACCGAGGGTTTCAGTATATTGTAATTTAGGCGATGGGCTGACAACCTGTCACTACAGCAATGTACAAATCTACCTTAAATAACCCTCAAAACTTTGTCACACGTGGCGGAGCGACCTTTGTTTAGGTCGTTTTAGCTCTGCCTACCCCATTAGGGATATATGCGTGATTGTATGTATGTATGTTAAGAAAGTGACAGCACTAGCTAAGAATTAGAATTATGTAGCGTGAATCGACGCCAATTTCATACATATATATAATCACGCCTTTATCCCTAATGGGGTAGGCAGAGCGTAAACGACCTAATCAAAGGTCGTTCGCCACGTCTGACAAAGTTTTGAGGATTATTTAAGATGGATTAGTAGGTATAGTGCTGTAGTGACAGGTTGTCAGCCCATCGTCTAAGTTGCAATATAGGAAATGCAGCTGGCACATTCTATGTTTTTCACTCTCTCCCAGTCCAGCATGGAATAATCTCTTTGCTAACTTAAATTAGTATATGTGCTCTAGCTGTAGTACGAAGGTGCGTTAAATGTGTTATTTGATTTTTAAGACTACAAAGTTGACTACCCATGGTTAACATTGTTTGAATAAGTATTTCCAAGACCCTGCTTCATATGCCGTTAGGAAGTGAATAGGTACACCAACCCACGTGTCCTTTATTTATCAAAGTCAAGAAAACAATTAAAGCTAACTATGCAAAAACGTTCATGATCTGCGTTTTTTTTTTAGATACTTGACATTACAAAGTGTATAGATATTAAAACTCTATGACTCGGTCAACTTTAGGCTGTAATTTTATTTTTTGTTTGAGTATGACTAAGTCATGTTTGTTTTAGTTTTGGCACATTAAAGCAGTGCGTGCTTAGTTGCAAAAAAAGTCATGTGACTATTATGTAATCTTGTAGGTTATACTAGGTGTAAGGGACAGCGTCCCGCAAACTTATAGGGATTGCTCAGTCAACGACACTGAACAAGTATCAGCACATTTTTTTCAGGAAGTTAATTCAAAATTGGCTTTTCCATACAAATTGTCTTATCGAGGTGAATATTTTGTATGGAGAAAGGCTTTTTTTTCCACTTCCTGAAAAAAAATCCTGCTGATAGTTGTTCAGTGTCGTTGACTGAGCAATCCCTATCAGTTTGCAGGACGCTGTCCCTTACACCAGGGGCCTATTTAATAAAACTGACAATGACAATTTGACAATGACAATTCAGCGTACATTGCGTAGTTTACTTGCTAACATGATACGAAGAAGTTTATCAGCTAAGCTGTGTACATCGAATTGTCACTGTCAAATTGTCATTGTCGGTTTTATTAAATAAGCCCCTGGTATTATTCAATATGATTTAGAATAGAAATCGTAGAGTCGTGTAGTTTTGTTCTGTGCGTGTTGAACACTTCCTCTTGTAACTTCCTTGATAATTTACAGCGGATCAAGATATTTTTAAGAACAAAAAACTTTATTGAGTGTTTTTTTCCTACTTACGATTGGTATAGCTAACTGCTAAAGTACTATTTTAAAGTAGTCAGGCGATTTATTTTTATTAAGTATCCTTTAGTCTCAGTTAAGTTAAAGTTCTAAAATCTGTTAGAAACTATTTTATTGTACCATTAAATATTGTCTTATCCTGTTAGCAATTGCAGGCATTCATGTCGACTAAAAAAAATACGGAATGTCTTGTTAAATATGCACTTTACAAGCGAGGATCCCAGCTACAAAATATTTTGTATGCGAAATAACAAAACTAAAGCTCATTTTTATAAAGCGATCTCGAGATTCAGAGCAATATTAAGTATGGATTTGATACGCCATTTCGTACTGAAATGTCATTTCTGATACGAACTCAAACTAGCTGTCAGTCTCAAGTGCTATTTATCGATACAGGCCTTAGCAATGGAAGCCAAAACAGAAGATTTTTTTCACATTATTCAACTCCTTTGCTTGAATAGAGACACCGAGATATGTAACTGGCGACTAAAGTCGCTCTTCTGCGTTAGTCACAGATTTCACGAATTCAATAGCGCGGAACTAACGGTAGACACAGTAGCGAATTATCTCCAAATGGTACAGTATTAATCAGCTAGGCGGAGACGTTTCCACGACACAGTGCCATTGTCCAGTAATACAGAATACAGTACAGATTACAGACAGTACCACACCGCCATAGTCGCACCGGCCTCTAATAACCGCTCATTAGTTACACGCGAACAAAGCCTTACTCTACCATTGAGCCATCTCATACGACCAAGGATTCTTTATCTTTAGCCCTAGATGAAATTAGATAAGAATACATCGATGTTTTTTCAAGACATCATTTTCTATTCTCTCTATGAAAAACTGCGATGTACCTAGTGGATCCGAGCTCGGTGTTGCCGCCTCATCAAGTAAATTACAGTTTGTTGTAGCGACACGCAACGCCGACTTACGCTGAAGACTGATCTCAGAGAGATCCGATGGAATTTTATTTATTCAGTGTATCACTTCGTACGGGTAAATATTCTATTTAATGAATATTTGAAGTGTTAAATATCATTTGACAGGTTATTTGTAATTATTTATTTATGTATGTCGCCTAAATTGCAATATACTGAAACATTCCCGAGTTTGTTGGTGGGTTGGTTTTTACAGCATTCCCGGGAGGAAATGCAGCTGGCACATCAATGTTTTTCTTTCGCTCCCAGTCCAGCATGGAAGCTACTTAAATAATATTTAATTTAATAAGGATAAAACTTGTTAATGTTACTTTAGGAAAATGCACTGAAACTGGTAGCATACCATAATGTTGCGGTTATTTCTATTTATGATATAATTTATGAAACGTAGGACATATTTTACATACATACAAACAATCACTCCTTTATACCTAATGGGGTAGGCAGAGCGTAAACGACCTTAACAAAGGTTGTCCCGCCACGTCTGACAAAGTTTTGACGGTTATTTAAGAGAGATTTGTAGGTATATTGCTGTAGTGACAGGTTGTCAGGCCATTGCATAAATTACAATATATTTAAATCCTTGGATCCCTTAGCTGGTTTTTACAGCATGCCCGGGAGGAAATGCAGCTGGCACATTCTATGTTTTTCTCTCGCTTCCTGCCCAGCATGGAAGAAACATATTTTAAGGTAATAAATGAATAGGATAGTTGTTAGTTAAGCTGGTGACAAAGCAGTAGATAGATTACTTGTCCTTATACGAAGGTAGTGGTCAGACCAGAGCCAATGTTACCTTGCTTGTGGTAGGTTTATTGCGGTTCTGCTACTGATTATTGACGCGTCATCGTGATTGAAGTACAATACCCTAAGGTGGTTAAAATCAAGAACAGGATAAATGAGAACGAAACAAATTAAATTTGCTTTATGACACTGAATCAATTGGAAATGGATTGATCGAAGAATTACTTCCTAGATATACTTCTATGCTAGACTGGAAGCGCAAGAAGAACATAGGATGTGCCACCTGGATTTCCTCCCAGGCATGCTGTAAAAATCAGCTTAGGTATCCGAGGGTTTCAGTATATTGTAATTTAGGTGATGGGCTGACAACCTGTCACTACAGCAATATACATACAAATATATCTTACTAGCAACCCGCCCCGGCTTCGCACGGAAATCATCAGTGTTTGTCTACTATATTATGCATGTATTACACATATAAACCTTCCTCTTGAATCACTCTATCCATTAAGAGACACCGCATCAAAATCCGTTGCGTAGTTTTAAAGATTTAAGCATACATAAGGATATAGGAACAGAGAAAGCGACTTTGTTTTATACTAGGTAGTGATGTAACCCTCAACAATATGTCAGATGTGGCGGAACGACCTTTGTTTAGATAGTTTACGCTCTGCCTACCCCTTTAGGGATAAAGGCGTGGCTATATGTATGCACGTATACTCGAGTAGAACTGTGCAAAATATTTTACTTATTAAACAGGAACTACATTTTAAACAGGAGTTCATAAGTAAATTAATTTGCTTCTGGAATCAAACGTTTGACCAAATATTCCCTATGTATACTTCTAACTTGAAAATTTGACACAGTGTAGCCGAGTAAAAGCCGTGCAAAATATTATTCTACTATAAACTACGTACGTTAGCAACTCTTCAGTATTTTACGTTCCTGCTTAACCATCCGTTAAGTTTGAAATTGCGACACGATTCTAATACTTAATGCTACACATTCCACCGGACATGTACGAATTATTGCCCGTAGCTAGTTTTGGAAACACATTAGTTAACGAGTGTCATTATGCAAATTGCTGTTTTTCTCCACATAATGATCAATCATTTCAGACAGAGGCTTATACTCCATATGTATCGAAAATGGATATTAAATACATTATTCATCCGAACTCTACGAAAAATAGGTAAGACAGGTATATTTGAATCTAGCTATTTGTATACAGGTAAGTTGAATAAATAGAACATAATAAAACAAAGGGGAACAAAATGTACTAGACTCTTTGTATGACACAATGTGGAGTAGAGTAGTGCAAATGCATGCAAGGTATTCACTGTTGGTCTGTCATTGTGTAATACTTACAGGAGGTTCTGCTATTGTTGAATCAAAAACGTCCTTTTGAACAAAGAAGACAGCCAAAAATAAACGATGACGTCTCAAAAGCCTGATGTGGCTAAATCCAGTTTCATTTGGTCTCTAAACGGTCGATAAGTCCTTGGTCGAGTTTAGCCAATATATCAAAAACAAGACAAGACTAGAACGTTTAGTCCAAAACGCTGTTTTATCCAGTTTTCATAGGTTTTAGTATCCTCCGAAATTAATGCCGCTGTATCGATGCTATAATTTTTTTTTAAATGAATAATTTCTTGTAATGTATCTGTCGAGGTTATATTGCAATAAGATGCATTAAACTAGAAATTAATAGGTATACATATTTTCCTGAATCACGAGGATTACAGTGCAAGGAAATACAAAGGCGATGTATCCTTTATTTCAAAACATAGGAAGGTTGAATGCTAAACAGCAATGCCAACACTAATCCATTATCACAGAATAAATAATAGTAGTGTTTTGGTACCTTCGTCTAGTGATACCCTTCGTAGTTTTTCTTATATTTCCTCGACTGTAATTTTCGTGTCCATGCATAATAAATAATAACAGGCTTGCAGAACGGCCGTTTTACGACTGTAACTGTTATCTGCTTCAGAGAAACAATAATTTGCAATCTTTCCTTATACTTCGACACAGATGTCCGAGAATGAGGTAACAGAGTTAAAAGATGTAGCAACAGGTAAAAAATATAATTATATTTTGCTTGTGAGATATCGTAAGCTTGCTTTTACGGACTAGGTATTTGTCTGATATTTCGGAAGTGTTTTTGAAATTATGTCGTCACGTCATGTGTTGTATTAAAAAAATAAACACTGTTGACTAACTATGTACGTCAAATAAATACAATGAACGCGATTGGAGTTTGATTTTTATCTAAACCAAAACGGTCATGAAAACATATTAAAGGTCATATTAAAGGTTTCTTTGAGCCAGCCGGAAGCGCGTCCCTTTTTAAAAAAACCTGCAGAATATACGAGCGTAGGATGGTCTTGTTAAGAAAATAAACGAAATGAAACACTATAAATAACTTCAAGCTCCTTAACTGCTTATCATCGTAAACATATATAAATATATACATATATTTATTTATGTATAGGTAGATAACTACGAATAAAATGACGTGGTTATCGACACTGCAATAATCCTTCATTGAGATGAGAAGAAATCGAAATACCTATTATTGTTTGTTGTTTAAGATGTGAATGGTGGGGTTCCTTGTCGTTATTTTAAAAAGCTGTGTAAGAGCCTTATTTAATTGTTTCTAGAACTATCTACCCTTACCTTGCTTAAAATGTATAACTTAATCAACTTGTCTCGTACAAGTTGATTAAGTTATACATTTTAAGCAAGACTATCCTTAAGACTCTAGATAGGTGTTATAGTTTAGATCTAGATGAACTGTGTTCCTACGTTTCGTTACTACGTGGTTAGTTACGTTATACAATGCTATCGATTCGGGAAGGGCACAACTTAAGGTGACGAAACTAGTCAAGTTTTACTTAAGGGGGCGCCCCCTTAAGTAAAAAGAACATAATTCACTAAAACCACAGTAAATCCAAAAACCGGTCCAACAGACTCAAGTAAAAATAATTAAGTTAATTTAGAACCTTATAAATTAGCGATTCATAGTTCATTGTAGTAACAGGAAGAAAAATTGTGAATAACGGCCACCAAAGGCAATTTTTTACCTGTTACTACATAGTTCATTGTAGTAACAGGAAGAAAATTTACGAATAACGACACCAATGGCATTTTTTCTACCTGTTCCTACAAAGAACTAAGAATCGCTAATTTATAAGGTTCTAAATTATCTTCATTACTATTACTTGAGTCGGTTGGACTGGTTTTTCGATTCACAGCGTTTTTAGTGAATTATATTTTTTTTCCAATGGGGGCGCCACTTGGCTAGTATCGTCACCTTAACTAAATCTCGACTAAAATTATTGCCGTCCCTTTCTGTTCTCTCATGATAGAAAAGATAAGATGACTTAAATTAAATAAGACGTGATTTTTGCAACTACGGACTGCTACCAATATAGACTTGAAATGGTACCTACATAGACTACATACCTACACAACAAACGATGACTGACACCATGAAAAACCGCAGACAAAGACCATTTCGACTGTTACAAATTTGGCTTAAAATAAAGACATACTTTGCATATTAGCAAAGAATAATGAGACTTTTTGCTGACATCATTGCTCGCCGTTTACGCTGTCTGTTTCTTTTAATACATACATACATATAATCAAGCCTTTATCCCTAATGGGGTAGGTAGAGCGTAAACGACCTGAACAAAGGTCGTTTCGCCACGTCTATCAAAGTTTTGAGGGTTATTTAAGATAGATTTGTAGGTTTATTGCTGTAGTGACAGGTTGTTAGCCCATCGTCTAAATTACAATATACTGAAAACCTTGGATCCCTTAGCTGGTTCTTTTAATAACTTAGCATTAACTAGCTTATGGCGGTTTTTTATCTCATTCGGCAAGGCATTCTCTCTGACTGAATGGTTTAATTTTTTGTTAAGAAGATGGTCTAAAAACACCAACACCAAATTTGTATGTGGTTCAATACCTGCAAAGTACGATATGGGAATCCCAATTTGCGTTTTCGTTTACTAGACACAAAATACCAGTCGAGTAAATGTTTATGATAGTAATTTTTAAAAGATATGAATAAACTACGTTGGGTGCATTGTACCTAGACAAAGTTTAAAAGTGGATTTCGCTAAGTTTTATACTTTAACTAGTCTCTTAAAACCTACATACATACGCGTTTTTTTGCCTCTTTACTTACATGTTTACAGATCGTCTTTGTTCGTTCATACGGGGTCTAAGGGACAGCGTCCCGCAAATATGGGTTGCTCAGTCAACGGAACTGAACAACTATCAGCAGGATTTTTTTCAGGAAGTGATTTTTTTAAATTTTATTCGTGTTCCATACAAATTGTCTGATCGAGGTGGTAATTTTGTATGGGAAGTTCAACTTTTTTTTCCATCTCCTGAAAGAATTTCCTGGTGATAGTTGTTCAGATTCTTTGACTGAGCAACCCCTATCAGTTTGCGGGACGCTGTCTTTTACACCCGGTATGTTGTTGGTGGTGCGAATGATGGCACAAAAACGGTTTTCGTTCGGCCGGATCAAGAGCTCTCAAACTGATAAGTAGGCCAGAGAACACTGCACGCAACTGTTCTCAAGTTTAGGCGTTAATTCAGAGTTTGAGGCGGACGGAACCGCGGAACCAATGCTTTGTTTAATGAGCGATAAGCCAATTTTTTTATTCATCATTATTTACAGCGATAACTTTGATTTTTATCTGGATTTTTTTATTTTCATTAAAATAATTTGAGCGTTATTTTACTATGTTCTTGCAAATAAAATATTTATTCATTTCATTATAAAATGTCTATATTTTTTTTTTTAAATATTTGTCACATTTTAATAAAAGTGCTGATAAGAGCAAGCATGTGTGCTCATGTCATAAAATTTTCTTACGAACAAGGGAAAAGTTTTAATCAACAAGTCATGGTAAATATATGCTGAAGATAAGTATTAATAATGAATGAGTCATCTAATTAAGTATGCACAGGTTGTCCTGAAATTCATATGCCTTAAAATTTTGTTGTGTAGATTCGTTCTCATGAAAGTAAAAAAAAAACAGGTACACAATGATCCTCATCAAAAATTTAATTAACAAATCGATAAAATAAAAAAAAATACTTCAGTCCCTAAATTACTGGTTTCTCTATCAAATTATCAGTGACTTCCTAAATAAACCGTTACCTACTTATGTAAACAATTTTCGTGTTTTTTTTGTAATCAAGTTTATTTACTTAAAATACTTTAACTTAACTTTCTTATATTTATAAAGAGAAGTTTTTTTTTTCTTCATGAACAGTTTCAGTAAATGTGTAGTCAACAGTAGAGATTTGAAACTTTTCACTTTAGAACAAGTTTTTATTTACCAAGGATAAGTCACGTGTGCTGATGTAAACAAACCGGTCCGCGCCGCCCGCTGCAATTTATCACTTGAGGAGAGGAAACAAGCAGGTGAACTCACCGTTCTCGCTGGTGTATCCCCATTTGTTGTCCATGTTTGCTGGTTTGCTGATGAAAACTGGTGGTGTACCGGTGTTGTAGTCAGGTTGCCGATAGTATGAGAGTGTGTGTAGCGCGTGGCAGGTTCCTGCACGAGAGAGCGTGGCCGGGTCGTGACTGCGTGCGAGTGCTCGCGGCGGCGCCGCTATATACGCGGGTCAGGGGGCGACGCGGCGCGGCGGCGGGCGCTTAAGCGGGCGCGGGCGCGGGCGCGGGTGTTATATCGCGCGATGGCGGATAGCGGATGGCAGAGACAGCCGCACGCGCGAACTCCGCCGGGGCACTGCGGCGCGCGCGCCTCCACCAGCCATCCATCGCCCCTCTACGAACAGCTTTCTATTGCAATTAACTTATTTACTTATCACAGACATTGTTAGTTATCAATACCAATAATACGACGATAAACATTTCTAACTAGTTCTAACTCCATTTAGCTTATAGGTCCTTCTATTTGCACTGGATTAAGGTATCTTTCGCACTTGAAACTGTGTAGGTACTCTAGATGACGCGACGTAATAGACGGTGTTTCTTCATATCATGCGAAATCGCTGACAGAGACGCGTAACCGTAACAATATGGTCGCTTCCCGATTCAAAAATATATCCCTATCAGATTTTTTCTTACGAAAATATTTATTACTTCGTACATTTGTTTTTATGATTATGCTTTAAAAATGTAAGTCTGTTAAGTCCTTACAAACAGGATAAAGTATGCGGTCGCGTTGATGTCTTTCCTCTTAAATTACAATTTTCAAAAGAAAATTACATAAACGGGTGCTTAAATTGATCCTTTACTTAAATTAAATACCTACAAGTACAGGTAGATCCTTCATTTTAACTTACAATTATTGGTGTGGTTTTTGGTGATAATGATAAAACTTAATAAAAAAAAGAAAACAATTAAAATATTTAATGACATTGGTTTCTCAAGTTTTAATAAATGTATTTAAATAAATTAATTTTGCACGCCATGTTATACATAATGTAAACAAATACTTATCTAAAGCAATGTCAATATACCTACGTAGGTCGTTTATTGACGGAGTAAATTACAGAAATTGCATATTGGCACGATCAGTAAACCCATAGTGTACTTTATATATTGATGTGATCTCATCTTATCACCTCTAAATCTCTCGCTATTTTAACATACATACATACATACATACATAAAATCACGCCTTTATCCCTTACGGGGTAGGCAGAGCGTCAAACTCCTCGTAAAAGGCGCTTACGCCAGGTCTGACAAAAATTGAGGGAAATTTTAGATTGTAATGTGTATTGCTATAGTGACAGGTTGTCAGCCCATCGCCTAAATTACAATACACTGTAACCCTCGAGTCCCTTTTGCTGACTTCTACAGCATGCCCGGGAGGAAGGGCAGCTGGAACATTCTATGTTTTTCTATCTCTCCCAGTCCAGCATGGAATAACGCTATTTTAAACTTACTAAATAGAAGGAAATCATTATCTCCCTAGCCTTATCCGGTATCTTACGGGGTCGGCTACCTAATCTAGGTGATTGAACGAGGGTACTGGTTTTTACACAGCGACTGTCAACTGACCTCCGCAACCCAGAAGGGAAATCAGGGGAAACCAGACCCAATCCTAGATCAGGTCAGAGTTTTCAAGTCGCCAATGCTTAACACTAGCCTCTCACATGGCTTAACGACTAATATCTACGGTATTTATGGTTACAATTTAGGAAGAAAGTCATGGAAAGCATTACTCAGTTCATTCTTTAAAAAAGCGAGATGAAATCTCTCTATTATAAGAATGTTGACGCTCTACCTACCCTTTAAAGGATACAAGCGTGACTCTATGTATGTGTCGTAGTATGATTTGATAATTCGAATCTTCGCGAATATCTTAGGCATTTAAAAAAAAAGGTTTATACGTGTTTGTCTAATTTATATTAGACAATGGTGAAATCATTGACAAATCTTACGGGAAAAAGTCAGGTTATTTGAAAAAAAGAACTGGTTGTTCTAGTTACATTGGATATCCTTAGCACTGATGGGCTAGATTTTTACCTACAGTTTTAATTATATTTTGATTGGTTACACATGCATTAAAAACCTGTGTTTATGATTGACATTTCAAACGTCAACCAATCAGAGGAAATCTTGTTTTGAGCGCGCAAACCGACCAACCAGCGTTCTTATTTCAGTTAAAAATATTATAGATTTTTTGAGTGAAGTAAGATTTGACAATGGTTTGACATTGTCTAATTATCCGTGTTTTCGCAAAATCCCTAGGATTTTCGCAAAGATTTGACATATCAAATCATCCTACGATATATGTAACTATTTAAGAAATTTCATGATAGAGAATAAAATTTAATTAATTTTTATTTAACAGTTTATTGTACACATAAACATACACAGAACAATTACATAGGAATCAAGACACAACAGGTACTGCTTATTTCTAAAATGAAATGTCTTACAGCAGACCTAAGAAGTGAGACAGCATAAAACGTAAAGCGGATAAGACTAAATATAAATAAAACTGCATGACGGTAACCTGCACGTTGATATACATGCAAGCATTGACCTCAGATAGCCTGTAGTGTATTTATTGATGTTGTACGTAGTTATAGACTGGCAACGAGACTTGGAACACTCACTTAATTATAATAAATCGGTCGCCATTGACCGATATGATTCGCGGGCGTGGTGAGGAGACTATCATCGCTTCAACATGAATCTTGAGTTATTAAAAGAAGTGTGTTGATAATCCAGGCTGAAAGAACAATACTGATAAATCAACGAGTACTCACTTGTTTGTTTAACGGAGGTGTTAGACCGTTTCGACTCTTTACGAGAGTCTTCTTCATGGAGAGTGAAAATCACACAACACCGCCCGCCGTGTGTGATCTTCGACTGACGAAACGTTGAGGACTAATGCCTCCGTTAAAGAAATAAGTGGGTAGTCGTTGATTTATCAGTATGAATAACACCTGATTCTTACGTTAAGCCGATAGGAATCGTGTTTTGTGGACCCTTCGCCAATGATACCTACACTTAATATAGTGGCTGGCTTTACCATTTAGTATCTAAAGATGTGTTTTTATCATGAATATTGTTAACTGCTAATTGGCATTCTTCCATACTGGACTGGGGGAGATTCTTCCATACTGGACTGGGAGAGAAAGAAAAACATAGAATGTTCCAGTTGCCCTTCCTCCCGGGCATGCTGTAAAAGACAGCAAAAGGGATTCAAGGGTTACAGTGTATTTTAATTTAGGTGATGGGCTGACAACCTGTCACTACAGCAATACACATTACAATCTAAAATTGCCCTCAATTTATGTCAGACGTGGCGAAAGCGCCATTTAGGAGGCGTTTTACGCTCTGCCTACCCCGTAAGGGATAGAGGCGTGATTTTATGTATGTATGTATGTATGCTAATTGGCAGATAATAACAAAATTACGTACAGACGTAATTTAACAGTTTAAGAAACATATTTTATGAAATAAAATATAATGATGTCAAAATATAATAAATTTTAATCATATAAATTTATTATATATTAATAAATTTATATGATTATTTTATAGTTTTGTCTTTCAATAATAATTTAAATTATTATTGTGCACGTCCTATCCGCGTAAAGTACTTAGAATGTGGCTGCTGTGATCAAAAAATAAATAAAGAATATAAGATTTAAAAAAATACGTTTTGTCTTTCTCTATAACATTATATAGAACGAAAAAAGCAATTCAATAAGTAAATTGTAACAAAATCCCTGCGAAGCTTTCTGCCAGCTTTATACTTTTGATAAGGCAAGCATCTATATCAATATTGAGTTTAATAAGTAGTAATACCCAAGAATGAATAAACGACATCAAAATATATGTCGATATTTACTTATCAAAGCGTAACAATAGAAGTTAACTCTCAATTGCTGAAGTTTCTTTTGGATTGATCCCAAACATTACTACATAGTATAAAACAAAGTCGCTTTCTCTGTCCCTATATCCCTATGTATGCATAAATATTTAAACCTACGCAACGGGTTTTGATGCGGTTTCTTTTAATGGATAGAGTGTTTCAAGAGGAAGGTTTATATATATAATACTTGCAAAATATTGTGGAGAAACACTGATAATTTCCGTGCGAAGCCGGGGCGGGTCGCTAGTAATGCATAAAGGAGAATAAACAAACCTGCTCCAGATGCCTTGGAACATCTTAAAATCGCTGAAGTGTTTCTGTTTTTATTACAGTCTAATTTACTAATGTTTATTCTACTACTCATAAAAATAAAAATATAATGAAAGCAAACACGTTTAATTTTGTTTCCTAAATTGATCTTCATTACACGGAAACATTGTAATGGTGTATTAGTATAATGTAAGGTAGCAATAAGTCATGATTACTGTCATATTTGTTGGTAATAGGAGTAGATTATTATTTTAAAAATGTACCTAACAACTACCTGTGTTTAGCCACAAACTACGTCTGTTTTTGTCCATTGAAAATCGTACAAACTATTAGGATTTATTATTAGAAATCTATTCAAAACAAAACTATTTGCTACAAATTATTCCAAAATCATACATTGATCCTCGGATATACTCTTATGTTGGTTATAATAACTACTTATAGGTTGTTTAGGAGGAGGATTCTAGAATACATCTAAAGCTTTTCGGAAACTGTTAGCGTGGGCGAAGCGAACTAGGCAACCAGTTGACCGCGCTATCAATTTTATTGAGGTTGCACTTCACAATAATCTATTTGCGGTCTTAGGCACACTCTACATTGTAAAAGATCTTTGAACAAAACGTCAAACACATGGTTATATTTCATACATATATAATATCACTAGCTGTGCCCGCGACTTCGTACGCGCGTTTTGTATGGAAAACACGCCGTGTCGAACATACTGAAAACGCTTCTCCGCGCGTAAGCGGGATCTGCTAACCCGCTCGCGGAAGCGTGTTTCGCATTGTCTGATCTTTGTTTTTGTATGGAAAACACGATTCCGCGCACGAGCTAGCAGATCCCGCTCCTAGGCGCGGAGAAGCGCTTTCAATATGATCGACACTGCGTGTTTTTCATACAAACTGGGGTACTTACTCAATATTAGAATGATTATTTCTAACCTAGGCAGGACACCAGGTAACTCACAAACTCACTCACATAAAAACTCCCTTTAAGATCGGTTCCTTCCATGCTGGACTGGGAGCGAGAGAAAAACATCGAATGTGCCAGCTGCATTTCCTCCCGGGCATGCTGTAAAAACCAGCTAAGGGATCCGAGGGCTGTATATTGCAATTTAGGCGATAGGCTGACAACCTGTCACTATAGCAATATATCTATGATATCTCAAACGTGGCGAAACGACCTTAATTTAGGTTGTTTACGCTCTGCCTACCCCATTAGGGTATAAAGGCGTGATTATATATATTTGTATGTATGTATGTAAGATCGGTTAAAAACGATCAAAGTTCAATTTCCTGCCTACCCCTTAAGTCAGCGTGGCGTGATTATTCGTATCGTTACTTTGAATTTAAGTAATGCTCAGTCGAACAAAAAAAGTTCCAACAAAATCGTTTAAAACAACCGAAATTCAATGTCTTACCTACCTCCTAAGTCATGAGGCGTGATTATTTGTATCTTAACTTTAATTTCAAATAATGCTCAGTCGGATAAAAAAGTTCCATAAAAATCGGTTAAGAAACAGCCAAATTTTAATTTCCTGCCTACCCCCTAAGTCAGGTAGCGTGATTTTAGGTATCCTAAGTTGCAACCCGGGTAACACACAGTTGAATAAAAAAAGTCCCATCGAAATCGGTTCGGACGGACTGACGGATGGACGGACGGACGGACGGACGGACTGACGGATGGACGGACTGACGGACGTCGGACGGACGGACTGACGGACGGACGGACTGACGGACGGACTGACGGATGGACGGACTGACGGACGGACGGACTGACGGATGGACGGACTGACGGACGGACGGACTGACGGACGGACGGACGGACTGACTGACGGACGGACGGACGGACAGACGGACGGACAGACATACGGACAGACATACAGACAGACAGACAGACAAAAATTCTAAAAAAAAACGTTTTGGTCTTTATGTCGTTAATAATGTCTGCAGCATTTTTTTTTGTTAAAATATTCAATGTACAGATACGACCCTTCTAGAGATTTATTATATGTATAGATTACTTAGCGCCTACGATTCTTGACATACAAGAAAAGGACATACTGCGCATTCAGTCATTAATTGGAAAGGGACATCTGTGCTGTCATCTCGTCGCCTTAGCGAATCTTTTCTTTCCTGCCTACCCCCTAAGTCAGGTAGCGTGATTTTAGGTATCCTAAGTTGCAACCCGGGTAACACACAGTTGAATAAAAAAAGTCCCATCGAAATCGGTTCAGTAGTTTTGGCGTGATGTGGTAACATAAAGACAGACAGACAGACCACGGACGGACGTACGGACTGACGGACGGACGGACGGACGGACTGACGGACGGACGGACGGACGGACGGACTGACGGATGGACGGACTGACGGACGGACGGAGAGATAGAGAGATAGAGATAAATTTATTAATAATTGTAAATTACAAGTCAAGAAATTATAAGCACTAAAGTATATCACATTAATAATCATTTAAATTGTATTGCTTTTATTATCATTAAAATTAATAAAATCATTATAACTATAGAATGCCTGTTCGACAAGCCAACGCTTAAGCCGTGATTTAAAGCTATTTAAGCTTGACGGACTGACGGATGGACGGACTGACGGACGGACGGACTGACGGACGGACGGACTGACGGACGGATGGACGGACGGACGGACGGACAGACGGACGGACAGACATACGGACAGACAGACAGACAAAAATTCAAAAAAAAACGTTTTGGTCTTTATGTCGTTAATAATGTCTGCAGCATTTTTTTTTGTTAAAATATTCAATGTACAGACACGACCCTTCTAGAGATTTATTATATGTATAGATTACTTAGCGCCTACGATTCTTGACATACAAGAAAAGGACATACTGCGCATTCAGTCATTGGTTGGAAAGGGACATCTGTGCTGTCATCTCGTCGCCTTAGCGAATCTTTTCGCAGTCCAGATATCACAAACAAGCTCTGTTCTGTATTTTACCTATTCACAATTATTCTTGGACTATATTCAGGTTTACCTTTTGGTTACTCGGATCATACAGTACCTACTATACAAATTACTATTATATTGCGGTTTCATATTACCTACTTAGTGAGGTATAATTGAGCATATACCGTTGCCCTGCGTCTGACAAAGTTTTGAGGGTTATTTAAGGTATTTTTGTAGGTATATTGCTGTAATAACAGGTTGTCAGCCCATCGCCTAAATAACAAAATACTGAAACCCTTGGATTCCTTAGTTGGTTTTTACAGCATGCCCGTGATGAAATGCAGCTGGCACATTCTATGTTTTTCTTTATCTCCCAGTTCAGCATGAAAGGGTAACTAATTTAATAAAAATAGCGTTTGATCGGGTTTCATGCAGCTTAATAGTTAGTTAACTCGAAGTTATCAACAGATGACGCTACAGGGTTTTTAAAACGTGGTATCGTTGTGTTTTCTACGTTTGTAGAAGTAAAGGTGAAGTTGATCAAAAATTATACATTTTATGTAAGCTGATAATTCGTTATGCTATTTTTATATCTCTACGTGGGTTTAATATCACTGCTGTAGATTATTTAATAACCCCTCAAAATGCTCTTCCTTAAGCGTGTTCTCAGGTAACAATAACTAGTGAAAAGTTGACTAAGGGCTATGTGGGCATACCGCTACGCTACGAAATCTTCACGAATGTGCTTAGCATAGGACTATTGATAATCTCTGGGAAATATTATTATTCCCGTAAGGGTGAAAGGTATAGAAAAATTATATTGTTTGAATGAGCAGTCCCCTTCACCACAACTATTTATAGCAAAGATTTGAATTGTATATTTTATTTTAACTCTTTACCTATTGGCCCTTGGGCATATAATTTAAAATTAACAAGTATTTTATAAAAAACTAGCTGTGCCCGCGACTTCGTACGCCTGGTTTGTATGGAAAACACGCAGTATCGATCGAACATACAGACAGACAGACAAAAATTCTAAAAAAAATCGTTTTGATCTTTATATCGTTCATAACGCCTGCTGCAATTATTTTTTTTTGTAAAAATATTCAATGTACAGACACGACCCTTCTAGAGATTTATTATATGTATAGATAGATAGTCATAAAAAATAAACACTATTTGACATAGCAAAATTTTATTTAAAACTATTTTTAATCTGAGCGGGATAATCTATGTTAAAATTTAAGCAGGATCCATGTTGCCTTTTAGCTAGATACGGTATAGAAAATAATGTTACATAGTACTCGTTAGATGCGCATATTCAAAAATTGTGTCACTAAAATATAGTGTAATGTGTGCCTTAGATTAGGAAACACAACACTTCCTTCAAAACGATCGCTCAATATAAGAAATCCATAAAATGATGTCGTATAAAATCGATAAACTTATTCCAGATGGCAGATCCACTTACTGTATATTTTTATGCATACTCTTTTATACAACTGCATTAAAAACGAGAGCATTATTTTTAGAGTTCATGTATTCATTTAGTCCACCAAAAGATCCAAATACGTGAACTGATTACTTTGATATACAGTCGCGTATTTTAATTTTGAATTACATTTGCTTGTTGTTGATTTCTTTTACATACCCACCTACCTAAACGTTGAATTCTTTCGGCATTGTAACTCTATTTACATAAAACGTTTATACTAATTGTTTACTTTTATACTAGACTAAAAAATCTCGATCTCTGTTTTATCAAAAAAGTTAACTATAGTTTCATTGGTTATCTTTATAGTCATGTAAAAATATGTATTTTATATGCGGTCTTTCCTTATTGAATTCGTGAACAGGTTCTAACTGGTTTGGGAAAACCGCGGGCAAACATCGGTAACTTGTCATTAAGAGGGCACCGAGCTTCTGGCGCTAATTGATTTTAGGCATTCTATGCGCTCCGTGTATGTGTGCGTGATGAACACCGGCAAGAGCGAGCGGCTAGAGCCGTGCGCCGATCGACTAGCAAGGGTGCAACCAATATTTACAAAATAAATAAACAAAAACGATTTGAAATACTTTAATTGAAAATATTCTCACTTAGGAACCTTTTTTCAGATCATACACATTTAAAAAAGATTTGATTACAAACACGCAGACACCGGACAGGTGAAACTAAATAAGTCAATCATCAATGAAAAAAATATTATTAGGTATATTGTAATCAAATAATACCTAATTACCTTTCATGGATATTCTAAGTACAACAGAAACTCAATAAAATGAACTCAATAATGTAAAATAACAGAACTGCTAAATAGGGTAAAAAACCCAGTAGTCGACCTTTTATCTTTAAATTCAAATTATTTATTCTTCAAAGTAGATTCAATAGAACACTTTTGAGTGTCAAGCATGACTCTATGATAAATCGAGAGCGAGTCTACCACCATTACGGATCATGCGTTGTCAAAGTAAAAAAGAAAACCTCTGCGACATGGCCAACTTCGAAGAGTCGACTATTACTACTTACTAGCTACTGATTTTCTGATACTGAAGTTACATGGTCAAGTATGTACTTTGTTCATTATGGCAAGAAACACGACATATTATAGCCACACAAACTATTTTTGACTTTAACAAGCCTACAGCGCGGCTGCGTGATTCCTAGGATATTTTTACCATACGATCCAGTACCGGGAATATAATCGTAAAGAAAAAAAATACCCCAGAAAATATCTCAGCTTTTTTTTTCTTTAACCTATTACTTTGGCCGCTTTGCTTTTATAGTCTCTGAAAGCATAGTTTTTTTTCGTTTCGCCGACTCTTTCTTGTGTATTGCGTCTAAAATATATTGTGGCTCACGAATTTCCATTTTTCTGTCCAGCCTTGAATCAATTATTTCTGGTAGAAGACAGTCAAAGTAAAATGTTTTTAATTTTGTTTCCATATTATTCTTCCAGAATTCGTCATCTCTTTTTATTGCTTCTATTTTCATATCTTTTTCTGTCCACACAACAAATAAACATACTTCTTTCCTAGTAATGTGGAGCTGACCCTGCACCTGGTAGAACCAATCATGTTTTTTATTTATTGTCAAGTTCCCGTTCTTCTCCTGTTTCCAGAAAGTAATTTTTTTTTGTACGATGCCTTCTACTACTGTCATGTCCTTAGCCGAATACGGACACTTAATTTCAATAATTTTATCACTTATTAATCCGTCTGGACTTGCCGCCAAAAACGGCATTTCAGGGTCGACGAATAAGCCACATTTCTGTATACCATTGAAGTTGGCTTCTTCGTCCACTTTTAGTACTTCAGCCAATTGTTCTGATGCTATATGTTCGTGCTCTTTGCCATAACGAACGGATTTTACGTGGCTTAAATCACCAGTCACATTCACTAAACTTTTTACAAGAGGCGCACATTTTATAAGGCCTCTTTTGCATACCTTTCCGAAGACAGACGCAGTGACACGTAATTTTCTCTCTTGGTGCCATTCAATCGAATCTGCTTGCAAAACAGTTCTTTCTTCAAGAGACTGGCGATCCTCATCAGAAAGCTGAATTTTCTTCATATGTTCCGCTTTTGCAAAATCAAAGTCAGTTTGTTCCAGATCTGGCTTTTGACAAGAGTCACCGTAATATTTGTCATTGGTATTGTTTGTACTCTTTTTTGTCGCAAAAGATTTTGATAATCTACGTCTTCAATCTGACATTCTTTTTTTATTGCGTTTAACCTCTAAGCGTTTTACAATAGGGTTAGGACTTCGCATCAAAATATTTTTGCAAATATACGATTGCGGTTCTTTAGCGTTAAATGCCACAACTGAACCAGCACAGCGAGCTGTATATGACTGTCGACTTGAATAATTAATTCGTTTACCGCCCACAAATTTAGCAATGACGCTGTTGAATACTTCTGCAATATTACTATTTACATCATGTATTAGGCTTTTAGCATTGTTTACCAATCTGGACATAATTTTCATGATAGCAGCATAAATATGGCTAGACTTCATTTCCGCAACAAAATTTTGTGCAGGGTCATTTTGATCTATATTTTGGCAAAAATAAGGTTTGCATAATTTGTGATCTCCGAAAACGTGATTCGGTGCATTTATTAGATCTTTTTTAAGGTCAATTACTTTTTGGTTGAAATTTGAATCTTCGGAATTGATATGTTTGACAGCCCCTTTAACTGATCTACGTAAGCGCAATATATTTTTTCCAAGAAGTTTGCGATATTTTATGGGATAGCAAGTGTTCTTGGTTAACTCTTCAAGTTTAGTGCAAAAGTTTCTCAACAGGTGATTAGTACATTCAATTTTTTCCACCAACACGTTTCCATAAGGTTTTGCTTCTAATATGCTCTTATATGTACTAGAGTCCCCATCAGCAATTAACTTTGAGTATATCAAGCCCTGATTTGGTAAAGAATGTTTTAAGCCTTCGACTATTGCCACGGATTCCATACCACTTGAGGATCCTTCGTAATTTTTAAAACACGTGTGATCGGGAGCTGGCATTTTTTTGTTCTCTGACCGTGCACAAATCATACAGTACTTGTTTTTTACTGCCATGTAAAGGACCTTTCTTGTCCTGTAGCCAATAATTACCGCAGCACCCGACAAAGCGTTATAATTCTTTTTAAATGATCTTTTTGACCAACATCCATCAGCAACCACGGTAATCATAGGCACTCCATCTGCATTAACATTACCATCTCGAACAGCTAAATCGTATTCTTCTCTTGCTGCTTCTTCTATACATTTTTCTTTTGCCTTTTCCCATAGTTCACAGACTCTTGCATGACACTTGGCATACAAATGATCCGACATAGAAGGTATTTCAAGTGAAGCAGACACTTGTTCTAAACCCGCGTATCCTGCACCTATAGACATGAAACCACTTACCACATTTTCGTTGAGATCAAGTTCTTTTTTATCGTTTGATTTTTTACAATTCTTTAAACTCAATTTAGCGTTGCACATTTTGCAAACAAACTCAAATTTTGACTCAAATCCCTTTCTTTTTTCTCCTACTAATTTCAAGTGATTAAAGTTACACCCTAATGGAGAGTCATGATGTGAAATTTCTTGCAACTGTTCAAATAAATACATGAAGTCTACAACCCTATTTCCACTTATTCGGATCTCTTCCACTTTTTCTTCTGTTTTTTCTACATAATAATCTTCTTCTTGATCTGAATCAGCTGGCGAATGATCAGTAGAAAGCTGAAAGGTAAACAAACTGTGAAATTAAATCAAATAAACATATTATCCGATTGATAAATTAATAATTTTACAACTTACATTGGGACGATCTGGCACGCTAGTTATAGCATCAGGCCTCTGTAGTTTTTGGATATCATCAAACGGAAATCTAAAGTGAATAAAATATAAGATTTAGGTTAAATAAAAAAAAGGATTTATAATATAAATTATGTGTAACATTACGATTTCTGGAACATATATTGGACTTAGGGCAAAAAGTATCTCATAGCACCAATTTACCACCAATATTTATTTTAAAGTAAGTGTATGTATATAGTATGCCTAATGTAAACACATACCTAATAGAATTTTTTGACTTACTTCATGGCATTATTTTCTTCATATGAGTAAACCTTTTCACTGTCTATTTCTCCATCCACCGAAAGTAAAGAATTTTGTTCCGGTGATAACACCAATAATGGCACCCTGTAATAAAATAGAACATTTGATTAAATTATACTTAAATTATTTATCAACAAAATTAGTCTTTGGATGAAATTTTGTAAAACTTATTTCAAAAAAATATATTTTTTTAACTTACAATTCCAGAGTGTGATAAGTTTTAGAATTGGTGTCATCCAAGACATTTACCCTGTAAATTAAAAAATATACAGATGATGTGGTAATTCATACTTAATTTATTATAATGCTTTCCTACTATTTCTACACTTACCTCACCGGTTCACCAGATGACTCTTTGTTTTGTAGAGAAGTGCCAACAACTGGTACATTTACCCTGAAATTAGGAAAAGTTAAACAATAGATACCTTTATATATATTATTATACCTTTATATATATATATATTATTACTGATTTTATTGAAGAAGCAATAGTATACTCTTTATCTTCAAAATTTTCTGTCTGTAGTTCTCTTTCTCTCATCGCGTCATCAGAGGGCTCAAATCAAATGTCTTTTGTAGTAAAATGCCAAGAACTGGTAAATTTACCCTATACATAAAACGATTCGAAGATTTTATTATGTGAATTTTACCCACCCTTGGTATGCACCTAAGTAGGACTTGCTGATATATCGTAAAAACTCGTAGGTAGCTATATATGTTATTAGTAGATTGAAGTTAGATACTGATTGAACTTACGAAGCAACAGGAGTATTTTCTTTGTCTTCAAAATTTTCGGCCTGTAGGTGTCTTACTCTAGAAAGGTAAATTTAGTGATTTTTAAAACATCCCATTAAAAAAAACATTCCATCTAGTAAGGCAAATAGTAAATAAATAGGTAAGTTTACGAGTTTTACTTACTTCATTTCTTCATGCAAGTGTTTAGCATTAACTTTTCGCCAACCCCTTTTCTTCTTTGATTTGTTTACTTTGTTCCCCATCTTAGATAATATGAATTAATACAAAATTCCTCGTTACGTCTTTCAAACTGTGCGTAAACGCAAGTGACACAAGCTCCCCGTCCGACGGCCAAAGCAGGACTGAAGTCGCGATGAGAGCGGACAGGGGAGAAGCGTGGCGGCTCTGGCTAGGATGGGCGCGACCGCGCGCGTTTTTAGGTATTTCTTCATATTATTAAAACAAATACATATTTGAAAAATGTAAAGTGTATACGTTATAGAAAACATGTAGTTTTATTGTTATTCGAAAACTCATGACCATCCGTTAATTATTTACGCCGTACTAAGGGTTTATTTAGTTTTTTAGAGACATCTTTGGATTTTTTATCTATCGAGGAAACTACAAGCAATCGTGTTTCTAAACTGTACAATTTACAGAGTGAATCCTTAAATATCTTATATGTAAATTGTATAACTAATGCTTTAGTAATAACGATACAGCAAGGGATCAAACGAACGCAAATGTTTCGCAATAACGTATCGCTGCCTCGGTGCGGTCTTAAGTACCAACCCGACTACTTTCCTTAGAGTCTACGCAGCTATACTGGGTGTAAGGGACAGCGTCCCGCAAACCGATAGGGGTTGCTCAGTCAACGATACTGAACCACTTCCACCAGATATTTTTTCAGGAAGTGAAAAATATATATTGGTTTTTCCATACAAATTGTCTGATCGAGGTGGACATTTTGTATGGAAAAGCCAATTTTTCTTTTCCACTTTTTTTTTGCAAACTGATAGGGGTTTCTCAGTCAACGACACTGAACTACTTTCACCTGTTGTTTGTTTCAGGAAGTGAAAAAAATTGTCTTTTCCATACAAATTGTCTGATCGAGGTGGACATTTTGTATGGAAAAGCAATTTTTTTAAATCACTTCCTGAATAAAATGTCCTGGTGGACGTTGTTCAGTGTCGTTGATTGGGCAACCCTAATCAGTTTGCGGGACGCTGTCCCTTACGAACTCCGTGTTACGAACTCGAAAACACCTTACCTACCTATATTCTCTTCTAGTTTTACCTACCTGAATTATATTTTCCATGTTATTGAGGCTGGTTTGCTTTTTCCTTTTAAAGACCTCGAGTTATTTCTCGTCAGTACTTACCAACAAACAACAACACAATAATGGATCGCCATGATTTTTGAGAAAATTACAGTTTATGTTATAGAATAGGGTTTTCAGTCATTTCCTATTTCGATGATTTGTTATTTATTTATTTGTAATTTATAACATTACACCTTTGGTTTAAAAATCAACCCAAATACTTTTATCTAGGTTAACACGAAGAAAATGTACTTTCAAGTTATTAAAGCTTGCAATGCAATTTGCTTTTACAAACTTTGGTGGAAGCCGACCAATTGTGTATCGACAGGTGTGAAAAGTTACTTAAGTTTAAGTTTGCAAGAGTTGAATTACTTTTTTACATGTTTTGCGCGCAAAAAAAATACTTCACATTTTTAGGAGTTAAAGGTTGAAGCCAATTGGCTTCGTGATAATGGATGGGAACAGGGGAGTTATCTACCTGGTCGGGTGTTGTGACCAGGGGACCGAAGTCCAACCGGACAAGTTTGGAACTTGTATATCTATCTGCAGATCGATGAGAAAACTTCGATACCGCGTTTCAGAAATAGTGTTTCTTGATGTAGATCCATCTGTCGGCTACATATTCATAAGGTATCTAGGCGTAAAATTTGTTACATAACATGTTTGTTATTATTCAGGGCATGTCTCGGAAGTTAAGCTGTATAGTTTAAAGTATTTGTCTGATTTAGTATTGCCTCGTTGCGAATTGTAGATAGGTAAGCGGTATGGATCGAATTTAAAATGGACTTTGTAACACATTCTTGACGAACAACGAAAATAGCTGAGTAAAATTATTACTACGTTTATTCTATTGTCAAAATAAAAATGGTCAAGATAAAACGTCACGATTTTATACAGAAAGAGCGTGTATTGCTTATCTATTTTTTTATCAATATTTATTTTATTACCACCATCACGCTCTACATCATAATTTAATTTATATTTTCTCGCTAACTTTCGAATACATGTCGTTTCTCACTGGAGTGTTAAGATGTCTGTAGGTACAATCGAGAAATCAAGACTATTTAAATATTAAAGGGCATTATTTACTTACTTTTCAAATGTATTACATTAGATCAAGATTTGCTGGACACGAATTAAAACTTTGAGTCTGACACTTTCAGGGCGAAATCCAGATCTTACTACTTGGAATAAACAAAACCGGTGGTTTTAAATTTGCTTTTCTGTGTTCTGTTTTAGGGTTCCCCTTTCGGAGTGAAAAACTGGACCGTATTATTGAGACTTTGCTGTCCATCCGTCCGTCTGTCACCAGGCTTTAATCTCATGAACTGTGATAGCTAGGGAGTTGAAATTTTACGATTATATATTTCTGTTGCCGCTTTAACAACAAATACTTAAAACAGAATAAAATGAATATTTAAGGGGGCTCCCATATAACAAACGTGTTTTTTTGTCTGTCACCCCGTCCCTAGGTAGTATCTCATTATTAGCCGTACCAACCGTATTAGCTAGACAATTGTAATTTTTGCAGATTATGTATTTCTGTTGCAGCTTTAACAACAAATACTAAAACAGAATATAATAACAAATACTGAGAATTAAGTAAATATTTAAGGGGGCTCCCACAATTTTGCCATTTCTTGCTCGATATTAAAAGCGGCAACGCTTAAATATTTACAGTACACTGAGTTGTATAATTACTTTGAAAATAAATAATTAACTTTCAAATTAAATTAATATTTAAGGGGGGCTGCCATACAAAAACGTGTTGCCAGTTTTTTCTGTGTAGTATATGGTTTAAAATATAGTGTCTAAATTACATACATACATACATATAATCACGCCTTTATCCCTAATGGGGTAGGCAGAGCGCAAACGACCCAAACAAAGATCGCTCCGTCACGTCTGACAGTTTTGAGGGTTATTTAAGATAGATTTGAAGGTATATTGCTGTAGTGACAGGTCAGTGTCTAAATTCTACGCATAATTTCTATTGATAATTGTATGGAACCCTTCGTGTGCGAGTCCGACTCGCACTTGGCCGTTTTTTTTTATCCTCTGTTCTTCATTAATTCTTATTCTAGTTTTTTTTTACGATTAAAGTTTTTTGTTTTTTGTAATCGACGTCAATACTTTTTTTATCCAATATCTGCCAAATAAGACAATTAATTTCATATGCTTGTTATACTATGTCTTAACCGCCTCCGTGGTCTAGTGGCTAGTGCCATGGACTCCTGATCCGGAGGTCCTGGGTTCGATTCCCAGGGGGGAAACACAAAGTTGATATTTGAGAATTTATCAATTTTTCCCCAGTTTGGTTAGGACATTGCAGGCTGAATCACCTGATTGTCCGAAAAAGAAAAAGATTTCGTGCTTCGGAGGGCACGTTAAGCCGTCGGTCCCGGTCGCTGTCTTTGATAGTGGTTGTTACACAAAACCATGTCAGAGGCCTGATAGTTGTGCTACTAGGCGGTTTAAAAACTCTGACAACAGGGTTCATCGGGTCGATAGACTCGATACCCACTCGACAGAAGAAGAACTATGTCTTAAACTGTACCGTGAAATAGGTGCATGTCATAGATATTAGTTATGTTACGATGTTGTAGTTATGTATGAGATGTTCAATAAATTGACAATCTAACTTAGATAAACGTAGTTTATACCTACTTAGCAACATCACGCAACATCAACTTCGTCGGCTCTGCTGCATAATTCTAAATTCATGTCTACAATAAAGTACGTGTGATTATTTCTAATGAGGTGTAATAGGCGAATAACTTATACGTGTATGGGAGTATGATTGTGTGCAAATTGAAGACTATAATGTATTTACTTTTAGCCGTCGGACATTGTCCGTTGTTACCTTATGTATGAGATGATGATGTATTTTATTGTTAGTTTAGTTACCTAATAAATTGTTCAGTAGGTAGTAATAAAATAAATTAGTTTGATTCCAATATTCACTTCGATAAAACTTTAAAAATAAAATTGATGGGAATCCAATGATTATTGCATGAAAAGTTCTAAGTTCGAAAAGGTCTAAGGTTCTATGTTATTGTCTTCAAGTAAAAAGAGTAAAAGATTTCTCTTAAAATATCTAATATGATAGAAGTATATTTCTTTCGAGTAGAAAATTAATTCTATAGCAAAGTTAATCGGAATTGTCGTTTAGGTTAGTATTCGGAATAAACTTTTTGTTATAAAATTTCGATTTAAATTTAGTAATATAACAACATTGTACTATCCTGTCCTTCCTCCTGTAACATATAATTGCCCCATAAATACTTACAAACGGTCGTCATCATCATCAGCTAACCATATTAGTATGGATGGTCTAATCATCGCATCTAGTATGCGCGCGACACTCCACACTTCAATCACTGCTTGTCAGTCCGTAGCTGCGCAGGCGCCGACGAAGTTGTACAGGGTGTAATCGTTGTGAAACAATGTGTAGTTACTCTTTATACCTCATTGTAATTTGTAAAAGATTAACATCTATCCAATTTCGTAAAAATAAATCATCACTTTAATAAGTATGCTTTGTATGCGCTCTGAAGTCTGAGCTTGAATAAGATTTTTAACAATTAGCAGTCCCTACTGTCTGATAATATTTATTGTACATTGAACTAATACGATGTGTAGGACCTAAACTGTGGGTACTTAATTGAAAATATTTTAATAAGCAAATTTGAAATCGTTACGTGCTGTAAAGAACGTAGCAGCGTAGGCATTTGCTACGGTCTACGAGAGATATGATAGGTATAACAATTATAAATTATTTTGCTACATCCCGTAGTTAGATAAAAGCACTTTAAAACTTACTAGAGTACCTTTGCTATAAATTATTATGCTTTACTGCAAGTTGAAGATCAAGGTGACAGAAAAAATACACGAATTGAATATAAAATAGTGGCAATGGAACATAATTTATTGTACGATATAAAACCTTATCTAAGTAAAGTAGATACCTAAAATGCGACATGAACTTGTATCCTATATAAAGACTAGAATTTGAGGGATTCTTGTTCCTACACTATAATATAACATGTACTTTTCTAATAAGTTAAACAATAAACACCTCCTTTGCATCTAAGTTATTCTAATAGATACATTTTAATAAATTTCATAATAATACTTAATATGAAACTAAATAATTTTTATACTATATTTTTGTAATTAATATTTTACCTAAGTTACCTACTTTGTTTTGTAATACTGCACTGTTTACTTACAATCTATTAAATGCGAATACTTATCCTACATACCATTCAAAACATTAGGTATTTACCAAAATAAGTACAAGTAAGTGCCGCTTACTAATTGCTAAAGATAACTTATTGAACGTATAAGTAGAGGAATGTGGCCGTCATGTTTAACAATAACTTCTTATACCTTGGCAAGATAATTCTTTGTTTGGCGAACTTATTTACTGATGGTTGACAGTTTAACGCTATTTACTAACACAGTTCGTTCAACAGAATGCAGACACCTTGAAGGGAAACGTAATTTTGTTCACAGATTTACAGTTTCCTCCGAACTCGTAAATTCATTTGATTGCTACGTTCATTACATACTAAACATATCAAACGAGACGTCTTTGTTCTCTGGGATTTGAACGTAATCGTCGACTTCCCAGTTCTCTTCTGGTTCTTCAGGCATGTTAGGAACTAGGGCTGATCTGGTGAGGGGTACTCCTGCGTTGTCCAAAGACAGGTAGGCCTTCAAAGCGGCTGCGGCGTCCTGGTCTTCCGGTGAGGATCTTGCTCTGGCGTTGAACGGACCTCCTATATCCTCACTGGGAAGCTCCCAGATATGCCATTGAGCCGTCATCTTGAAGTTCTGTGAAATTAAAGATTTTTTAAAATGTGTTTCACCTTCATTACGGTCACATACATACATATAATCACGCCTTTAATGGGGTAGGCAGAGCGTAATCGGCCTAAACAAAGGTCGTTCCGCCACGTCTGACATTTTTTTTAGGATTATTTTAAGATAGATTTGTAGGTATATTGCTGTAGTGACAGGTTGTCAGCCCATCGCCTAAATTACAATATACTGATACCCTCGGATCTCTTACCTGGTTTTTGCCCGGGAGGAAATGTAGCTGGCACATTCTATGTTTTTCTCTCGCACCCAGGCCAGCATGGAAGTAGTCACAATAACCAAATAACAATCCATAAGGGTGTCTCACGTTATTTATGAGATCTACTCTATAAAAATCTATATTACTACTTCCATGCTGGACTGGGAGCGAGAGAAAAACATAGAATGTGCCAGCTGCATTTCCTCCCGGGCAGGCTGTAAAAACCAGCTAAGGGATCCGAGGGTTTCTGTATATTGCAATTTAGGCGACAGGCTGACAACCTGTCACTACAGCAATATACCTACAAATCTATCTTAAATAACCCTCGAATTTGTCAGACGTGGCGAAACGACCTCTGTTTAGGTCGTTTACGCTCTGCCTACCCCATTAGGGATAAAGGCGTGATTATATGTATGTATGTATGTAAAATCTATGTTTAATTAGAAATTCGCCTCTCCGGTAAGGCTTATAATTTAAGCAGTACGAAAATTTATTATATTTCAGAAAATGTTTATTAAAGTAGAAGAAGATTGAAAGTAGGAATTATGTGATCAAGATTTCTAATGACTTTATAAATATTATTTTACTGTATTGCACTGCCTGGTTATTTGAAATTTATTGCTAACCTTTTTTTATAAAATTATAAACCTACGGACATTAGTATTTTTATCACATTAAAACGTGTATTTATGATGTCTAGAAATATGTTATTGATCTTTTCAAACCGGCTGTGTTTACACGTGGAATCTACGGTGGAGTCAGAAACGCATGTACACCTTGATAATAGTAATGACGAAATAGTGCATGATCCTTCGATGCCCTTGGCCCTTTCCACTCTTCATAATGACATTAATGACCTACAGAACATCTCTGAACTACCTCGCACGCGTTTATTGCAGTTCTAGAATTAAGATGGTTCGAGAGCTGCGACAGTGGCGCCATCAGTTTTAATTAATTATTTTGTGTCTGAAATACAAACATTTTCATGAATATTGTACGTTTTGCGACAATCGCAACTAATTCTCCATTGTATAATCCATAATATAATATTCATAATGAGTATTTATGCTTTGTATTACCCATTTTTTATCATTCATAATACATAGTTTTTATGCTTAGTGTGAATTATTATATTATGGATTATAAAATGGACAATTAGTTGCGATTGTCGCATGACGTAAAATATTCATGAAAATTATTGTATTTCAGGCACAGTTTTCCTTCTTCCATGCTGTCCTTCTTCCTTCTTCCATGCTGGACTGGGAGTGAAAGAAAAACATAGAATGTGCCAGCTGCATCACCTCCAGAGCATGCTGTAAAAACCAGCTAATGGATTCGAGGGTTATAGTATATTACAATTTTAGGCGATGGGCTGACAACCTGTCACTTTAGCAATATACGTCATGATCATCTGTAATAACCCTCAAAACTTGTCAGACGTGGCGGAACGACCTTTGCTTAGGTCGTTTACGCTCTGCCTACCCCATTAGGGATAAAGGCGTGATTATATGTATGTATGTATGCAGGCACAGTAAAATGTTAACTAGTGAGGGCCCCACCTATGCTCGGCTACCAGCTTAAACAGTATTTTTTAACGTTTGAATAATAGCTACTTAAATTGACAGGATACATCTGTCCAGTTGGCGGTAATAGTTACGTTATGTCTGTAGGACGTTTAAAAATTAATTGCATATAAAATGGAATAGATATAAACTACTGTAATTATTTTATCCACTTGACATAAATTGATGCTGTGCCACCTTTAAATTGAATACACACCCTCCTATTAATGATGTATAAGTAAATACCTGTCTTTAGAAACCTATTTATTGTAACATGTAAAAACTTCCCTTTTAAATAAATATTTTAAATACCTTGTATAAACCTCAACATTTTTACTAAGTAAGTACTGATTTAAAACAACAAAGGCGAACAATATGTTTATAAATCATATTAAGAAAGTAAACAATTCTGGCACACGTCAGGGCGGGTAACGATTTTATCATGGCATAGTTTAAACGTCCAGATAAACGGTGACAAATTAGGAAATTAGCGACTAATTTACGGCGAATCGGCAAATATGCATGACGCAGGCAGGCAGGTATACTGGGCTGGCACCGATTATATAAAAAACACGACCTAAGTATCTAAAATAAGTCCATACCAGCTACCATTTTCTGTCAGGAACGAACAGAAACGAACAAAACAAACTTATTTTGATCGTCAGTTCAAGAATCTACGTATATGGTTAGGTTTAGACGAACATTGTGTACGGGGATCTTTAAAGGGATTCTAATTGACAGTTATCAAAATAATTTCGTCTACAATGGTGCCGATCCAATGTGTTTTAGTGAGTTATGATTTTTTAACTGATGGGGCCGCCACTTAGGCTTTTTAACGACTAAAATGAGACGGTATGCTAGATGATTTCGACTTATTTAAAGCAATAGTGTCACTTCAACAGAATTTAAATCAGGTGTGGATCAGGTGTTGTGTTGCTGTCTCTATTTTATTCACATTATAGAAAGTGACAGGATCAAACAATTAAAATAAGATAAGTTGTTTCTAGAACAGAATCGGCACACTGCCGTCCCTTTTGCTCCCAAGGTAAAAAAATACAGGTATTTTAGTAAACATATTTTAGTCAGGTTGCCAAAGCATGACAACTTTGCAACGCCTTATAAGAGAGTTCATGTACAATGCCTGATATTTTACCGGGTGTAAGAGACAGCGTCCCGCAAACTGAAAGGGGTTGCTCAGTCAACTATACTGAACAACATTTACCAGGAAATTCTTTCAGGATGTGAAAAAAAAATTTGGTCGTCCCATACAAAATTACCACCACGATCAGACAAAACATAACCTGGTGATAGTTGGTCTGTTTCGTTAACTGATCAACCCCTATCAGTTTGCGGGACGCTGACCCTTACAAACCGTTTTTTTTAAGAACTTTATTAAATGTACATGTATGCATACTAAATTAATTTAATTGTGTAAGCGTACGAATCGAAGCCATAGCCGGCCATCAAAATGAGCCGCTGTTTTATAAACAAACAGATTTAGACGAACCGTCCCATCAGTGACGCAAGTTTGTTTGTTTATTGGGCATGAAATAAATCATGAGCTGATTTATTTCAAAAGAGCCCGATGGTGTAGTAAATAAGGCCGCTGCGTACTGAGGTCGTGGTTCGAATCCAACCACGTACCAATGTGTTTTTCGGTTTTCGAATTTCATATGTACGTTAATTCGGCGCTTTTTCCGTGCTTCGGAAGGCACGTTAAGTCCCTGTTCATATCGTATAATACCGTAGATATTAGTCGTTAACCCATGTCAGAGGCCAGTGCTAAGCATTGGCGGCTTGAAAACTCTGACCTAATCTAGAATTGGGTCTGGTTTCCCTTCTGGGTTGCGGAGGTCAGATGGCAGTCGTTCTGTGTAAAACAAGTACCGTCGTTCAATCTCCTAAATTAGGTAGCAGACCCCGTGAGAAGCGGGATAAGGCTAGGGAGATGATGATGATTTATTTAATGTGCCTTAAACAAAATAGAATATATGGCTACGTCCCTACTATACTACAACCCTGATAAGACCTACAGATCAAAACCCGAGCTGAAAGATTAATGGCCTTGTGTTTCCTTTTCAACGAGGAAAAAAACAACACGATACAATATCTATTAGATATCATAAACTTTAATAAAGTAATAGGTGCAGTTGGAAAATAATGAGCGTAAATAAGTATTTAAATGAGTACTTTGAACTGCTGTTCATGAGATGAGAAATGTTATCTAAATCCCTTTGTCAACGTACTATAAAACTAGTAATTGGCGTCTGGTATCTTTATGTTTACTTTTTTTTTTCTTGTTATTACACTCACATGATATCACAAATCGCTGTAATTAACTGCTATGATTGTATTGAGAGATTTTTGACTTAGTAAAAACGAGATATCGTCTTATGTCGAGATCAACTTTTAATTTGACACAGCTTAGATATACGATAGTAATATTATGTCGTTAGTAGGTATATACCTACTATACACACACCGAAGTAAAAAGGCTAGATGTTTTAACTATAGGCAAAGATACAAATTAGTATGTTGCTAGGTCATTCATATACTTATTTGCTTATGTAATGTATTTCCTGAAATGTACTTATTTCATCTCGTTTAGGATTGCCTGAAAGGGATTGATTCTTACCAATAAGCTTACCTATTTGTAATGTTATCTTTCTTTCTATTTATAAAGTACAATCTATTTTTCTAAATTTACATAAAAAGGAATTGTATAAATTAACAAAAAAAAACTACACAAGCGAAATTGCAGGACATCGCTAGTCTTATCTAAGGAGATAAGAAGCCTCTGTTCGCACATATTAAAAGGCTGTATTAGTCAGCTCAATTACTGCGGTATTCGAATGATATGGGAGAAATAGGGGGGAGTGGGGGGGATAGGGGAGCACGTGAGTATGACGCGGAGTGTTGACAAACAATGAGATATAATCCGGCATGGACTTTAGTACGGCAACGCTTTAAATGAACGTGACGAAAAAACAAGATCTAATTCCCCCAAAGGCATCTTTGACAGTTATTGTAAGCGCGCTCCCACCTGCGTTCATTTAAAACCGTGTCGTACCGCGCGGCTTGCGACCACACAATCTTTGTACCCTAATCAAATGTGGTTCTATTTATCACGTTTACTTTCATTTGTTGTAATATACGTGGGACACTCAGAAAGATTTGCGACACTAAAAAAAATTGTTCTACAGGTACATATATTTTTATTAAATCTTTTCAAAGTACTCTCCACCAGCCTCTATACAAAGATTCATGCGTCTGAACCAGTTTTCAAAACACTTTTTCCAGTCCGCCGTAGACACCTCGTTTACAGCCTGCTCGAACGCAGCCAGCGCATCTTCCGGCGACGAAAATTGTATCCCCTTGAGCTGATTTTTTATTTTTGGAAATAAAAAGAAGTCACACGGTGCTAGATCAGGGCTGTAAGGAGGGTGACCCAGGAGTTTGACTGGTGTGCTGTCCAGGAAGTCCCTCGTTTTGAGCGCGGTGTGTGCAGGCGCATTGTCGTGGTGGAGCAGTAGTCCGCGGAGCCCTGTGTTTGGTCGCTTGTTGCTCACAACAGAAAAAACTTCTGGTAAACATTTGGTAGTATACCATTCGGCGTTAATGCTTCTTTGATCTCGTAAGGGAATTGAGGCCAAATGGCCAGTCAAATTAAAAAAGCTGGCGATCAAAATCTTCCCCCCGCTTCGAGATCGCTTCACTTTGGTAGGCGTTGGTTCATTTTGAAACACCCAAACTGTCGACTGGCGCTTGGTTTCTGGATCGTATTGTTAAATCCAGGACTCATCACCTGTTACGATGTCGTAAACACGCCGAGACGAGCCTGCTTCAAATTTGTTCAGCATATCACGGCACTATTCCACCCGGGCCTGCTTCTGAGCGTCGGTGAGGTAGTATGGCACCCAGCGCGATACTATCCTCCTCACGCGAAGATGCCCTTGTAGAATCTCGTGAACGCTTCCCGATCCAATCTTTAATATGTGCTGAATCTCCTGATATGTAATTCGCCTATTATCTTGGATTAAATTTTTCACTGCTAGCACGTTTTCTTCCGTAATAGCCGTCAAAGGGCGACCGCTTCTTTCTTCATCCCCCAAGGTTGGTCGACCGCTCCTAAATTCGTTATACCAACGATACACGGTTGCCTTGGAGGGGCTCTCATCCATAAATGCCATTTGAAGTCTATCGAACGATTCATCCGGTTTCAGGCGACACTTGAAGTCGTAAAAAATCATAGCTCTAAAATGTTCCCGGCGCAGATCCATTTTTCAGTAAGACACGATATTTTGAATTGGCTCGCAAAAAATGTGGAGGGAAATTTTGAAAATGGAACACACATATTTTTACTTACAAGTAATCATATTTTCAAAAAAGATTCTAACCGGCCAGTCTGCCATATATAAAAACTATTTATCGCAATACTTTCTGAGTGGCCTGGTACACCTACCTAAGATATAAGCTATTTATACATGTGCTGCAGTCGGTAAATCATAAAATGTAGCGCTTCTTCTTAGCGAGTGGATTCTCGAGTCGAACATCCCGATGAACCCTGGTGTCAGAGTTTTCAAACCTGCTTCGTACAGCTATTAGGCCTCTGACATCGTTTGAGTAACGACCACTATCAAAGACAGCGACCAAGACCGACGACGGCTTAACGTGCCCTCCGAAGCACAAAATCAATATAAAGCAATTTCAGATACTGAGTTTTGTTTAAATACAATAAGGTCATATGTAGATGCACACGATAGAGAAAGATAAACTCACACAAGTGTAGTTAATACGGTGTGTAAGGGACAGCGTCCCGCAAACTAATCTGAAATAAAAAAAAACAGTAAACGAAACTGAAGAACAATCACCAGGAATTTCTTTCAGGAGATGAAAAAAGAAATTGAACTTCACATACAAAATTACCACCTCGCTCAGACAATTTAATGGAAAAACAAAAAATATTTTTACTTCCTGAAAAATAAATCCTGCTGATAGTTGTTCAGTTCTGTTGACTGAGGAACGCCTATGAGTATGCGGGACGCTGTCCCTTGCACTCCTCATAAAGAAGTGCCAATCAATGAATTGTGTGGAATTAGTAAATAATCTATTAGTAATTTTTATTCTATTAGTAATTTCTCTATTAGCATTTTTTTCTATATTATGTTTGACTAAGCAACTTACACAAACGACTGAAATCATGAATTACTGAAAAAAAAATGGTGTAACTGAATATTCTAGTAATTTTGGGTTCACCTATTAAAGTTATGTATGGCTATCATTTTGACGTATTGAATTTAATCCTTTTAACATATTCGTGTTTTTATCTCTAGAATAGAGCCTTCAGTGAGTCAAGTTCAAACAGTTGTTGTTTTATTATGATTAATTTTATCTAAGCAGTTATTAAGACTTAGAAATCTAATACAAGATAAGAGCGTTATGTGGTGAGAAAACCGCACAACAGATTGTAGTCTCATTTAATGGATGTCATCCAATATACATAGTAGTTACAAATATGTAAATAGTACACTGTTAGGGCAGCAACATACAGGCGCCTACACATGCGTCACCTTACGCACTACGCGCGCGTAGTGATGAACTCTACGTCGCGTCGGCGCATCCCTCATCTCTGCCAGTACGCGCGCGTAGTGCGTATGTTGACGCATGTGTATTGTAGGCGATGTAAAAAGCATTGACAGCGTGTAGAGCGCAACCTTGCGCGCAGTATGTGATGCCTGATAAAGCACCTATTTTTTTTTACCCTGATAAATGTGTAAACTGTAGCGCTGATCTATGAAAAACAGACGACAATCATTTATAAAATGACATGACGTATTTTTGACAGGCGCTTTTTACCCGACTACGCAATGCAAAGGATAGTGATAGTGTAATGTGTTTATCAGCCTATCTATGTTTGTTTGTATGTATGTATGTTTGATCATTAGAGACTAAACGCGTGGGCCAATTTTAATAATTCTTATGTCAATTGATTCATCTTAACCATCCGAGTGTCTGAAGACATAATTTGGTCTAAAAATCAATATCGCGATAAAATGAGACGACGAGTTATAACGGGGTATCATTGTATAGGTATTTAAAAATCAATTCGAGTTCTGATACATTATTTTTCGTTTTAACCAACCGTTCAAGATGTATAACGAATTAAAGTTTTAAAGCTCACTTTGTATTCTACGCAGTTAGGATTTTTGATTTTTTTATTTACTTGTTATTTATAAAGTCTTCTGTTGTGGACGTTGTTGGATCAAACAACCCAGCGAAATCTGGAGCCTCGGAACTCTATTCTAGTGAAACGACCACTACTATACTGGCCTGCCCAAACTGGAAACAGTCTCACCAATCAACAGTTTTGAGTATGCGGGAACAAAAAACAGAGGTCGTTTTTTTTCTAATCACAGAGTTTATTTAATGAAAGGTATAAGCCAAAATAATCAACACTACTTCAAACTTATTGTGAGCGAATGACGCAAATAGCGTTCGCGTTTTCACGCTTCATGGTTCAGTTTCCAATTTTACAAGTATTGTTCCTAATATTTGTTTTATAGCTAAAATTAAAAACAGCTTCTCAACAGAATAAGGACTAACTAATATATTCTTTAACACGACTCTGAAGTCGTCTATATAGATAAGCATCGTCGATATTTCGTAACAAAGATCGACTATTTAAGAAAATGTTTAGCATTTACCTATCATTATGAAAAAAACATTTGCATTGTTCTTTGAATACATAATTTGGATTCGGTAATCAAACATTATTAGGTACTTATGTTGTTTCGTATGTGACACTCATGAGCTAATATCGGGTAAGGCGCATAGAGAAACTAAAATTAATTTTATATACCGATGAATATGATGACTTAAATGGTGACTGACTGCCACTATAACTTCCATCGGAGATGATTAATGCCTACTTTTGTAATGCACGTACGAGATAAAGCGGCAATAACAAGCAATTGTGCGATATGAGCGAAAGACAATAGTAATCGTGTGAACCGTCATAGTGAAGTGCGGATCGAACGCTGAAACTACGAGTAGGATCATATGGACCACCACCAAGGATGTTGCGGAGATTTTATCGATTTTATCACATCCGCGGATATATTTCTCTGATATTTTTCTGAATAAATTTTGTATTGATGCCGGAATCGCACCAAAAGACATGGTGTATATTGAAAAAATAATACATACATACTATCACGCCTGTATCCCTAATGTAGGCAGAGCACCAACGACCCAAACAAAGTTTTGAGGGTTGTCTCAGATCAGACAGGTTGTCAGCCCTTCACCTAAATTAGAATATACCTACTGAAACTTCTCTGAATTCTGAATCCCTTAGTAGATTTTTATAGCATGCCCGGGAGGAGATGCACCTGGTACATTTTATTTCTTTCTATCACTCCCAGTCCAGCATGGAAGATTTTTAGAAACGATTTTATACGTACATGAATAAAAAAAACTGTCATTTTTGTATTGAAAATATATTTTTGCAGTCTTTTTTAAAACTTAAGTGTCCTTGAAACCTTCCTAAAATTTAAGTGTCATTGCTACGATTTTCTGTCGTTTCTTGACTCTCATCTTCACAACACTACACATCCGCATCCGCATTAAAATCCGCATTGATTTCATGCGATGCGGATGTCCAAAAACATGCGGAAGATCCGCATATGTGGATACGAATATTCGCAACATCTCCCTGGTACGGACTACTTACCTCAGGAAAAACTATGGTGCTGGATGCAGAAGTAACGTGGTGACACCAGGTGCAGTCGGGGAAGTACGGGTCATATGAATGCAAATAAACAATTGAGACTTGAGAATAACAGCGTCATTTAACTTCACTCGTGGAACCCTCCGCCTGACGCGCGACTGCATAAGTCATGCGTCAATACATCCTCATGCGAGAAACACAAATTATTTACCACAGATAAGCCATTGCTTAATGATGCTGGAGACAGTAATATTCCTGGGATCCGTCGTGGTGGCACCAGGTGCCGTCGGGGAAGTACGATCGAGTCCCGCGTCATTTAACTTTACCCGTGGAACCCTCCGCCTGACGCACGACTACATAAGTCGCAGAACACATCGCCATGCGAGAAACACATTACTTACCTCAGGTAAGCAATGGTGCTGGAGACAGTAATAGTCCTGGGATCCGTCGTGGTGGCACCAGGTGCCGTCGGGGAAGTACGGATCGAGTCCCGCGTCATTTAACTTTACCCGTGGAACCCTCCGCCTGACGCTCGACTACATAAGACGCAGAACACATCGCCATGCGAGAAACACATAACTTACCTCAGGTAAGCAATGGTGCTGGAGACAGTAATAGTCCTGGGATCCGTCGTGGTGGCACCAGGTGCCGTCGGGGAAGTACGGGTCGAGTCCCGCGTCATTAAGCTCCACCCGTGGCGCGTAGAACCCTCCGCCTGATGCGCGCCGGCAGAATATCGCACAGCCCATCCACATGCGAGCTGAAAGCACGTGGATAGATACTTTAGATTATACTTTACTTTGATATATAAAGATACATTTGTTAGTTAGAACGTAATTAGATGATATCATGGTAAATCGTTTCCTCTTCGTCATTGAATGCTCTAAATCAGAATACGATCTCTGTGGTCTAATGTTTCAAGCTTTTTGATCTCTTCAATTAATTCGTGGATTTATTTCCTAAGGGGAGACAAAAAGTTGTGATAGCTATGGGACCTAGATACTGACTAGGGTCATGGGGAGCCTGCAGGCCTTCGCCGGCCCGCGTACTCCGCGCACCGCTATGCAGCTAGCTCGCTCTCACTCACACGCTTCCTCTTGCTGCTGGATGCTCTATTTCTGGTCGTTCCCTCAATGCTGAGGATCGTGACTGTATGTCAATCTTCTCCACTGGGTCCGGTTCTGTGCCAGATGTACCGCTCCCTGTATCTGGCTTCCAGTCACCTCCTTGAGTTGGTCCACCCATCTAGCTGGCGCTCTTCCTCTGGATGCTATATGGGATAATAGTTGGGAGCTGGATACTGACTAGGGTCATGTGGAGCCTGCAGGCCTCCGCCGCGCGCGTCCAGCTCCGGCAGCCGGCCCGCGTACTCCGCGCAGCGCCGCGCAGCTAGCTCGCTCGCACTCACACGCTTCTTCTTGCTGCACACCTGGACAAAATATAGGATGATAGGTTCACTTTATATACTGATGATACGGGAAGGCAGGTGGCATTATAAACCCATACTTATATAGTATTATAATAACGAATTGCGAAACCGGTGCCACTTCATTATCTGTATCTTTTTTGATGATTTACTTAATAAGTTCCAAAATTATTTTATCGTGTTGTTTTAAAATTTTTGCAGTGATAAAGTAATTGAAGCAATTTGTTTCATAATTAATGCAAATATTTACATTATTATTGCTTATTATTGCACTTAAATGACCTATAACGAAAGTTATCATATAAATTATCATTATCATCATGTAACCGTCGACAAAACGGTAAACAAATTGCGTTAATTTGACTTTCTTTGCACAAAACAAGAGTGTCCAAAATACAATACCTTTAAAATATTTTCATACCATTAAACGTTAGCTGCATCAATAATAACGTAAACCCACCGCAAATCTTACGATTCGAAATATCTTATTGATTTTTATTGTTGCTTGAGAAATGATTCCTCATTTCGTCATAATACGCATTTAAGGAAGTCAAAATTTGTTCAAATACGTGGTGATGACCGATTTACGCAAACAAGCCACAACTAGGGTGAGGATTTCCCGTTTTACCCGTCATTCGCCAGAGAACAGTCATGTGATGTCACGCGATGCGAGTTTACAACAGGTAAGTATGGTACTTTACTTGTGTCTTTCCTAAAATGGCGCACTTCTGACATAGTAACAGAGCATCGCTACAGCATTTTTATTTAGTTACCTTGAAATCATCACAGAGCACAACATCATAAGCGGAGCCTTCGCACACAGCCGAGGTTGGACAGGACCGCCGTCTCTCCCGGAATCCCTTAGCTCTTGACGTGCATCCGGAACGACAGATTCCAGATGACCAGGGGCTCCAGCCCCCGCTATCGTTGCTGTGGTTGTTGTTGGATCCTCCAGGCTTGGCTGCAGCTGGTTTCTGGGAGCTGACTTCAGGCTCCGCACCGGACGGCACGCACTCGCCACCTTGACACCACTGACAACGTGATTTATTAGTTGGACCCGTAGTACTTAATTATCTTAGGTAATTTTGAAAATAATGGTGAACTGCATAAAAACATGCTGCTAAGTAACAATTAATTCATCTGAGGGTTCGGAATGAATTTTTACGACAGTAAATCTCAGTCGGCGCACGACCACGACTATTGAAGCATAGTTAAAACGTCGGGATAAAAGGTATTCATATGTAATTACCACCAAAATTTTTCGCGATTGACCCGGATAAACAAGTAAAATTAGTAAATCTACGTTACTAAGTATCTATCAACGGAAGAAATCGATGGTACTGACGCAGTCACCCAGCGGAACTCTACTATTGTTTTTACTGAGCCTAGACTTTTTAAATACAGAATCAAATTTATTCTAGTACAGAAATATTTACAATACAGACTAACAAAATAAAATAAAAACATCAAATAAATACAAAAAAAACTTAACAATAACTTTTTAAAAGAGACCTAATGATAAATAAGTCATAATAATCCAACAAACATTTAGCTGTGGATATTAGGTCTGAAAGCTAAAATATATTATTTACTAGCGACCCGCCCCGGCTTCGCACGGAAATTATCATTGTTTCTCTACTATATTATGCATGTATTATACATATAAACCTTCCTCTCGAATCACTCTATCCATTAAAAGAAACCGCATCAAAATCCGCTGCGTAGTTTTAAAGATTTATGCATTCATAGTTATACATGGAGCCCGATGGTGTAGTGGATAGGGCCGCTGCCTCCTGAGCAGGGAGGTCGTGGTTCGAATCCCACTACGTACCAATGTGTTTTTCGGTTTTCGAATTTCATATGTACGTTTATTAGGCGCTTTTTCCGTGCTTCGGAAGGCACGTTAAGCCGTTGGTCCCAGTTAATGTCGTTTAATACCGTAGATATTAGTCGTCCAGCCATGACAGATGCCAGTGCTAAGTATTGGCGGCTTGAAAAACTCAGACCTAATCTAGGATTGGGTCTGGTTTCCCTTCTGGGTTGCGGAGGTCAGATGGCAGTCGCTCTGTGTAAAACCAGTACCCTCGTTCAATCCCCTAGATTAGGTAGCCGACCCCGTGAGATACGGGATAAGGCTAGGGAGATGATGAGTTATATAGGGACAGAGAAAGCGACTTTGTTTTATACTATGTAGTGATTAAAAAACGTGTTAGACTGACCATGTGATGTCCACAAGGCGTGCCGGGCAGCGCCGGGCCCGCGTAGTAGAACCCTGCGCGGTGCGGCGACCGGCAGGCCAGCTGCGTGCAGTAAGCTGCTGCTTGAGGGCTGGGAGATGGGGCTGCGTCTTGGTCACGTAGCAGGATCTAGGGGAAATTATAAACTTATGAACGTTCGCAGTCATCACGTTTTAGATTTACGCATGTGACAGTTTTCGGTGACATAAAGTTACCTTTTTGCTAAAAGTTTTTTAAAGCTTGTTGTTTTGAATAATACATGCATAAAATCACGCCTTTATCCCTAATGGGGTAGGCAGAACAAAATGACCTAAACGAAGGTCGTTACGCCACGTCTGACAAGTTATGAGGGTTGCAGTTGATTATAATTTATATTGCTATAGTGACAGGGTGTCAGCTCGTCGCCTAAAATTGCAATACACTAGATAATAACCCTCGGATCCCTTAGCTGGTTTTACAGCATCCCTGGGAGGAGATGCAGCTGGTACATTCTATGTTTTTCTATCATTCATTCATTCGATAATTATGTAACTTGAACTTTGATAAACATAAAGGGGATTGTTAAGCTGAAAATCAGTGTTGCTCTTTATGAGCTATAATACACTGAGCTTTGACAATCTGCATCACTTCAGCACACATTCAACAGAATGTAGGCAGTAGTTTGTCTTATTTTTGTCATGTCTCTATTTATTTATTTCCATCTCTTCTTTCTTTGTGTTTACCTTTTATTATATGTGTGATGTTTTTTATGCAATAATCCTTTTATCTATCTATCTATATTATTAGCCGAGTTTTGATGTAACTTTTTTTTTAACTTCTATGCTGGACTGGGAGAGATAGAAAAACATAGAATGTTCCAGCTGCCCTTCCTCCCGGGCATGCTGTAGAAGTCAGCAAAAGGGACTAGAGGGTTAAAGTGTATTGTAATTTAGGCGATGGGCTGACAACCTGTCACTATAGCAATATACATTACAATCTAAAATTGCCCTCAATTTTTGTCAGACGTGGCGAAAGCGCCTTTATGAGGCGTTTAACGCTCTGCCTACCCCGTAAGGGATAAAGGCGTGATTTTATGTATGTTATTATGTATGAGTTTTGTTGAGAAACTGTCTCTACCAGACGAAAAGCGCCTCGCATGATAATCGTTTGCGTTTCTACGTACCTCGCATTGCTTCTTTGCGCCCCATATAGTGCCAGGCGCTCCGCCGAAGCGATCGTGACGAAGCTCGTCCGGCGTGTCCAAGTCATCTCCACCGTCCAGTAAGCAAGTAGCCCATCTGAAAATTTAAAATTCGCTCCCAAATTCTTGAACTATGCTACGTAACTATTTGCTACGTGTAGGTCTACGGCGTAGCCGTCGTAGCATCGTCCTTCGTAGGCATGTAGCGGTTTTGGTAAAAAAAAATATTTTTATGAAAATCTTGTAAATATATATATTACATTTTCGGATATCTACAACGTGTAACAGAAAGGGTATGTGCACCCGAAAAGAATGAACCAGCCCATGAAACTGAATATCTTCCCAAAGAAACTTAGGTCGAAATACGAACAAAAATATTGACCTTCCATACAAAATGAGAACCACGTGATAGCACGTGTAGTATGAGAAGTTAAACAGTTTTTATCGTATTTCGACCTATTTTCCTTTGGGAAAGTTGTTCAGTTTCATGGGCTGGTTTATATGCTTTCGGGTGCATTTACCCTTTTTGTTACATGGTGTATGTATACATATAATATAATTGTAACAGGTCTATGTCTGTACATTGGAGATAAATAAGAAAATATAAATTTAGGGGTCTCTAGGTATACGTGCTATATAGAAGCCAAAAATATAGTTTTTAGAATTTTATCTGTCTGTATGTCTGTTCGCGTGCTACGTAAAAACTACTACACCAAATCGAATGCGTTTGTTTTGTTGTATTGCTGAAGGCCTATCTTAGATACTCATGTTTCGTTTCGTTTTTTTTTCGAAATTCCATCTAGAAGTCGAGATTTAAAAAAAAATGCTTTAATGATAAAAAAAAATGCTTTAATGATAAAAAAAAATGCTTCTGCATCCTATAGGATACCATTGGAAAGAAGAGTAAATCATGAGTTCAAAAATTTAGTAAATATTACAATACTAAACATAAGAAAGTTTGTATTTTGATTTTTGAATGCGCATTAGGTACCACTAGCGCCATCTATTGGTAGCTTAGCTATAACAAGTGTACCTAGGTTAGATCCTGAATTTAAGGGGCTTCCCTGGTGAGTGGCGCCCTCATCAGTCATAAAATCATAATCCACTGAAAACACAATCAATCGGAAATCCGGTCGATCAGATTCAGGTTAAAGCATTGAAGTTCATTTAGAACCTCATAAAGTTGCAATTTATAGTTGTTACAAACAGAAAATTTGCGAAAAACGGCCATTGCTATCTGTAAATGCAGTGAACACTGAATTATTAATTTATAATGCTTAAAATAAACTTCAGTACCTATACTTTAATCTGATCTATTCGATTCATTGCGTTTTCAGTAAGTAATGGTTTTTACTGATGAGGGCGCTGGCGTGCGCCGGGGATCCCCAGGAAAACACTTTATTCCGTCGGAAAACTCATTTAATGCGGGAGAAATCGCGGGCTGAAAGTTAGTTAATAAAATAAATTTCAATAGAAAAATGCATAATCTAAATATAAATACGAGTAATATAGTTTCGTAATTTAAGACAATCTTCCCAGAACTTAGCCACTGTACCATGGAGTGGCTATGAGTGTTTTGCAGTCAAGGACACTGTGCTGTATAGTCTATATCATCGTTGGAATAAATCCAATGCATAAGCATTATTTAAATAAAAGTGGGGTATCCTTCAGAACCTTGATTATCAGCAATTCAGCAAACAGAAAACAGCCTACGACACGTCTGTCTATTGAAATTATCAATAGAGACTCAACTAAATAGTTTGTGGGACGTGGAAAGCTTTGACCGATTTATGTCTGTAGCTATAGCTAGCCTAGTTGTGCTACTAGGCGGTTTAAAAACTCTGACACCAGGGGTCATCGGGTCGATAGACTCGATACCCACTCGACAGAAGAAGAAGCTAGCCTGTAGTTCAGTTCAGTTCTGTACATACTGTAGTTCAGCGACGACCTTGGCGCTGCACATGGACCACGTGGCCTCCCCGTTGGTGCCTCTCGAAGGTGACATGATGAAGCCGTCGCGCGCGCACGAGTTGCCCGAGCCGTCATGGTGCATGCCCAGGCTGGAAACAAGGAAAAGTATCTTAAAAGTACGAGTTTGTTGACGATGCCTTCGATGTACGTTGAATTTGTTTAAGTAACTTTGGAGGAAAATATTTTATGCAAGTAAGTATGTTCTTACAGTCAGGCTAGTGGTCAGTCTGTTATTAATACATACATACATATAATCACGCCAGTACCCTCGTTCAATCCCCTAGATTAGGAAGCCGACCCCGTGAGATACGGCATAAGGCTAGGGAGATGATGATGACATATAATCACGCCTCTAATGGGGTAGGTGGAGCGTAAACGACCTAAGCAAAGGTCGTTCCGCCACGTCTGACAAAGTTTTGAGGGTTATTTACCTTAGATTTGTAGGTATATTTTTGTAGTGACAGGTTGTCAGCCCATCGCCTAAATTACAATTTAAATCCTCGGATCCCTTAGCTGGTTTTTACAGAATGCCCGGGAGGATGTTTGTTTTTGTATGTCTACGTTTTTCTCTCGCTCCCAGGCCAGCATGGAAAAATTATGCTGTTATTAATATATTGGATAAATGAACTCGCGATTTTTTTAACGGACACACTGCCTCATATCATCAAGCCTCGTATCGCGGCAGCACAGCAGTTTCGACAAAGCGTGTAAGGTAAGAAAAATCGTAACCGACTTGTGTCCAATCTCATGAGCGAGGATGTATACTGAAGTGAAGCCAGCAGAAGGGTAGGGGCGACCGAAGACATCAGTGGTGCCGAACTCGGAGACGACGCAGGCGTGAGCTGGTAAACAGACGCCCCCCACTGGAGCTAGCCCCATGGTCACGCCGTTGCGACGTCCCCCCTCTTCAGAGTAGAAGTCCAGCCTGCAAGGGATGGGTAAGTACGTAGTTGGGGCTTCAAGTTGATAAATAGGTTCCCTTAGCAATATCTGATCGACAGATTTAGATTATAATTTTTCTTGCATCCTATATCTGCTGCTATATTCTGTGTTTACAGTCACATAGGTAAAATATGCCAGTTATATACTTATCCTGATTGTCTGAAAAGAAAAAGGATTCCGTGCTTCGGAGGGCACGTTAAGCCACGTTAAAACTCTGACACCAGGGTTCATCGGGTCTTTCGACTCTAGAATCCACTCGCTAAGAAGAAGAATATAAATTGGATACGATTAATTGTAAACGGGCCTTCGTAGCGTGTGCTGGGGAGATTTTTTATACAAGTTTATCTTTTTAGAACGTTTAGCTTTTTTAATCATTTTATTAAATGGCTAAGTAAATCTTTAGTTCAAACTAACCCAGAAAGCAATAGCGCCATATCCCAATGCTGCGGGTCATCGTCATCTTCCACATTGAGGGATCTTTGGTACGCACAGAAGGAGTCAAGCAGGCGTCCTCTTTCAGCATGCTGCGTTAACCCTGGAGGTTGACCCCGGAGCAAAGTCAGTCGCACCAGGGACAGTTGGATTCGGGTGCCCAGCGACGAGTGCTGGTATAGAGCTTGGACCTGAAATGGACATGGATAAAGATCTTGTAACGTATGACGTATTGGAGTATTTTTATAAAGTCTTTAGATATTTTACAGAAAATAGGTTTAAATTTTGTGTAGCGTCGTAGCCTTTGAAGAGATCGTAAGTAAACACGTAAAACTGCAATACTTCTTCTTCTTTGCGTATCGATGAAAATAAAAATTATATATTTTAAACCATTTTGCAGGTGTTAGGGCACGCCGGACACGTCATCAAGTAGGCCATGGTTTGCGAGTTTGTACCACATGCACAGTTGCGAGTACTACTATAACCCCACCGAAAGAGATTTTCCTTACAGTGGCCGACCTGTGACCGGAGACCGTTAAGGGATCTCCACACCGGCAAGTTCTTCCCTGGGGTGAGACGCTCTTCCTGTGGGATGAAGGACTCCACGGGATGTGTCTCTTTCCACCGGTCTAGTCTGTAAGCCGACGGTTCCTCTGAAAGGGAGCCTACGCTATTTAAAAAGCTTTTCCGGCTTTTTAGCCTCCGTTGGGCTGGACTACAACCATACATCGGATGCCTCGGGTCTGTTTCCTGCAATACTTACGCCGTTAATGTAGGCAAGCAGCATATCCCGCAAGTCGAAATGGTTGAAATACGGATAGAATATCTTGTAAGCCGCTTCGTCTAAGAACAAGGCAACCGCGATGGTGTAGCTGGCGGGGCCTGGTTTCACGGCTTGGGGTGTGCGCAGGGCTTGAGGTTGATGAGGAAATAACTTCAGCTCTATATAACAATTGCATCACTTACACCATTAATATATGCGAGTAGCATATCTCGTAAGTCGGCTTCATTGTAGTTAAAGTACGGGTAGAAAATCTTGTATGCCGCTTCATCGAGAAAGAGCGCTACTTCGATGGTGTAGCTGGCTGGGCCGGGTTTGATGGGCTTGGGGTGTCCGTAGGGTTTGCGGGGGCGACGGGCGCGGGGGCGGAGGGGACGGGCGTCGTCGAGCGGCGCGGGCGGCGGCGGCGCGCGGCGGATCACGTGTGCCGTGCGGTCGTCGCCGTTCTCCGCGCGACCGGAGCCGTGCGGTAGAGGACGCACTTCGTATGTGGAGTTGTCTGTCACTATGAGACCGTGCTGGAAAATAGAATAAAGAACAGTTTCGTTAATTATTTCAGGATAAGAGTCATGCTTTCTTCATCGAATTAGATACAATAATTGTCCATAAATCCTAGAAGCTTTATTTACCAACGCGTGATCCCTGCAAGCGGATAGAGCAGCGACGGCTCCTGGTCCAGAATGTAGGAAATGGCAGGAGGAGTCCACAGCGGAAAGTGGTGCGTCCTGACCGCTCTCCGACCACACGCCGAACTGTGGCGACAGCAGCCTCCGGTTCGGCACCAGCTGCAGCTCGAAACTCCTGAAAATATGGGAAAATTCAGTGAAAATCATACCAAGCTTAAAAAACCTACTTTTATGAACTCCAAACTAAACTGCAAGCCAAGTATTTCGGACGGTACTACATTAATTTTGCAATATTCATCAACTACGTCTGTATAGCGTATAACTAAATCCTATTTGGAACTTTGAATTAATAATTAATGTTTTTTTTGTGGAAATTTGTGATAAATTTTGAATTCAATCTAAGCATGTATAATGCCCTACATAATTAACTTTTTATTATATTCGTAGGACCAAAAAAATTACATTAATTACCAATATCGGTAGTCATACCATATTTTTTTAAACACTATTAAGTGAATGTCAAAGATATTGTAGAGCTAGTTATCACGTAAATAAAGTTAATTGCAATCATGATCTCCCTAGCCTTATCCCGTATCTTACGGGGTCGGTTACGTAATCCAGGTGATTAAACGAGGGTACAGTTTTTTTACACAGAGCGACTGCCATCTGACCTCCGCAACCCAGAAGGGAAACCAAACCCAATCCTAGATTAGGTCAGAGTTTTCAAGCCGCCAATGCTTAGCACTGGCCTCTGATATGGCTTAACGACTTATATCTACGGTGTTAAACGATATTAACCGGGACAACGGCTTAACGTGCCTTCCGAAGCATGGAAAAAGCGCTGAATAAACGTACATATGAAATTCGAAAACCGAAAAACACATTCGAACCACAACCTCCCGCTCAGAAGGCAGCGGCCCTATCCACTTCACCATCGGGCTCTCCTACATAGACTACCCAAAATAAAGCTTCTAGGCTGAAAATAAGCTACTATTTTATAGACTGTCTAAATCATGAAAAGTGCATACGCCCTTTCTGCCAAGAATGCAAAACGAACATTCCGTGCACTTACTTACCATAAAGCATATCTCGTACGGACAGTATTATTGCCCCTTTTATTCTTAATTAACTCATTGTGCGGGACTGCATATTTTGCATTGAGGCGAGTTTATAAATATGTAGAGTATATCAAGCCAGGGGTATTACGGGGTAGGTAGAGTATCAAAGTGCTAATCGCGTCCGATAAGTTTTCAGAGAGATTTTAGAAGGAACTTTACGTAATGTTGTATGACAGTTTGTCAGTTCGTCGTAAAATTACAGTAGGTGCCATTGCCATTTATTGCAATGCCATTCGCATACGTAGGCACAATACCGAAGCAGAGTGATTGACCTAATCGACTAAAATAAATGTTGAATGCGTCGCCGTCGCCGAGACGACGCGATTAGTTGCTTGTTCCAGGCGATTTGATTGAAATCCAATTATTGGATATTGTTACGTAACTAATACGCTTAAGAAAAAATATTCCGAAGATTTATATCATCTTCCCTGCTGGCCTGAGACCGATAGAAAAAACATATAATGTGCCAGCTGCAATTCCTCCCGGGCATGCTGTAAAAACCAACTAAGGGATCCGAAAGTTTTAATAAATTGTAATTTAGGCGATGGGCTGACATTCTGTCACTTTAGCAATATACCTCTACAAATCTACTATAAATAACTCTCAAAACTTTGTCAGACTTTGCGGAACGACCTTTGTTTAGGTCGTTCGATCGTTTACGAATATATAATACCTATGTATGTAATAAACAAACTTACAAATATTTTGATCCATCATCTACTTAATATTTTGTCATTATACTATTAATGTAAGAAAACAATTATGCCTCGAAAATCATATATTACATGTAGGACTACAATATTCATATAATACTATTTCTTTTATAACGCCATTGCTCAGTTACCGAGATAATAACTAAGTATATAAATATTTTTATGAAAATATATCTACGATTTATCTAATTATATCGAAATGATTTCTTCTTCCAGACGATACACTAATCGCCTATCAGATATCTATATCAAAGGACTATTATTCAAAAACATTCATATCAAACGCTGTCAAAGATACCGCACGAAGGGTCGATCCCAAACTTGAATGAACATAATGTGATGGCATTGAGCTGTCTTATAAGTTTCAATCCTTGTACTAAATATGCTTACCGTCCGAAAGCATCGAAGTTGTACTGCACTGGTACATCATCATTCCGTCCACTGGCACTGGACTCCGCTTCTCTGGGCAGCAATGCGGGTAAGTACACAACTTGCACATCCTCGGGCCCTGGGCCCGCATCATCGTCACCGGCGCCTCGGCCAGACCACCAGCCATGCACTGGTAGTATATCCTAAAAGTTAAAAAAAGAAATAGTTCAGTTTTAGTTACTGAATTCCATAAAGTGGAGCTATTTTCCTTGGAAAGTATATCTCCGACATCTTCTCGAAACGTAATCGTTTCATTTCATTCACCACGGATGCACTTAGCAACCTACCGCATTTCTATGAAGATCACGAACCGTCGCCGGCGAGCTATTATACTCGCGTAAAAAGCAGCGAATTGAATTCTTAGTAATATGTATGGAAACGTCCGCTGGAATCTTTATTACAGAACAAGGGTCGGGAGAGGACGTTGTTCCAACTTATTTTCTTGTATGTACGCTATGTGACACACATTCTCTAAAAACTATACCCCATTAAGTAAAGTGTGTAAGTGGCGTTTCATGTTGCTACAAAAACGTTAGAAATATTATGTTATGTCCAAGAGAAGTGCAAAAATGTTCTTATATGAATTTTCCGTATAGAAAAGTGTCGCAAAGAAACTTAGAGAAATCTAGAGGTCATATTTCCCGTCTAGTGCATTATACATTTTACTTATTGCGAGTACAATGCTCATTTTATTTTTATATCTATCTTGGATGTCATTTTTGGCACCAGTAAATTATGTTGAGTATGATTTTCGAGGTATTATGCAAAACAAGTGAGGCACTTATCTACTACTTATACAAATGCCATACATACATATAATCACGCCTTTATCCCTGATAAGGTAGGCAGACCATACACGACCGATTTGTTTATATATTTTATATATTATATGATCTTAACAAAGGTCGTTTCGCCAGGTCTGACAAGTTTTCGAGGTTTATTTAACATAGATTTTTACGTATATTGCTGTAGTGACAGGTTGTCAGCCTTCGAATAAATTACAAAATACTGAAACCTTCGGTTCCCTTAGCTGGTTTTTACAGCATGCCCAGGAAGAAATGTAGCTGGCACATTTTATGTTTTTCTCTCGCTCCCAGACCAGCATGGAAGAATTATTCAAATGATGTCATAATCACGCTACTAAAAAATCTTTCCGTCCATTAATCATTCATAATTTTTTAGAGGTGCGTTGATGTCTTTTCTATTGACAAAAATGTAAATTGTCATCAACGCGTGCTACATTTATTGTTCCTTTCAATAATATCAGTTCTTATAATCACTTTTCAGAACGGAACGTATTCTCCTACCGAGTAAATAAAACCCAGTGTCAATAATAATAACCTGAATAACTTTAACCGTGTAGGTACGTTCTATAATTAAAAGGTCAGTCGTGCTACGCCTGATTTCTTTTCTACTGAGAAATAGCTTGTAAAGAAGTAGTTTGTATTATTACTCATCCAATATTGGGCGACAATGCAATCGATGTGGGTATCAAGAGCGCGAGATGTGAACATGAACATGAGTTGTGTTGAGTTGATGGATGTGGCTGTACCTACGGTAAGCAGGTCACGGGTGACAACTCGCGTGTTCGCTCTGTTAGCGGCTGGCTGCGAATACTACCTAGAATACTATATTTTATAAATAGGACCGCAGTCGTTGTAAACATTTATGTTAAATAGCTGTTTTGTATCCAACAGTACCAACTATTCGTCTTTACCAAGTCTAATATCGGCACAAGAAGATGGTATTGTTTATCTGAAGGCTAATTTCCATCATAATGAAATGTTGTTATAAAACTTGTAGGTTGTACATAGACTCTCTCATTCTTAGCGATATCGTGAAGAGTAAATATTCTGAGAGTTTCTTCATTTGCTTTTTGAACTAACACGAAGAAGTCAAAATAATTACCTCTAATAAAATATTGGCCTTATTTTATGAACGATGCTATAGCCATTACTCACATGTGGTGGACAGAGGACAATTTCGCAGCGCCTCTTGATGAGATCAAGCTCAAATGTTCCCACACTTCTTGTGTCTACTATATTTAATTGTAGAGCGAAATGAACAGACTCTACAATTGATTGTTCTAAAGTGATTTTTAACACTTGTATTCGACTCCATTTTGTAAAAAATAAGCAATGTGGTTATGCAATATTTTTTGTTTACGTTCTTTCACGTAGATGGTATTCACGCTCTCCATTTCCCTTCATAAATCTTTTATGATTGATGAACGCTGCCAAGTGGGAAAACCATAATTAAATAAGAGTTGTTTCATAAGTTAATTTGTACGCTGCGCTAGTGAGTAGGTACATACGTACTGCTTTTTGGCAAGTCAGTCAAAATGATAGAGCCAAGTGAAACCGAAATTCGTAGCCTTCACATGAGTCAGCTAAGTGTGGACCGATATTAGCGGATGCGAGCGAAGTAAAGGGGAAAGTAAAACTATTTGTTTTTCCTTTTCGACACGAGACTATAGAGTACAGCGAATTATCTACTCCCGACAAGTGCAGCTCGATTACGGCCGCGCAGTAATTACTTTAATTTGGAATTCCATTGTGAGGTGTTACGTCTGTAACGGATGATGAAAGTTGTCCGGTATTGATCTCCGTTACGTCGGAGGCTGCCGGCGGCGGCGTGCCGCATGCCGCGGTGTGGCGGTGTGGCGCTGTGGCCGCCCGCGTGCAGCTGTATCCGCACCGCAGCGTCCGTCAATCACCAATCCGCCTCCGATCTGCCACCGATTGAACACTACGTGACGACCTCACGATACCGGCTTGTGTAACACAATACGTGATCCAGTGCGGCAAACACTAAACACAATTTTATTATGCAATATAATTGGTAAAATAAAACTTAGATAAGTATGCCCGAATACCGGAATCAGTGAAAGTGTCCGTAATATTAGGTCTAGGAGCGATTCTCAATTCTTTATTTCCAATTCGTTCAGTACAAACAATAAGTTACATAACAATGGAATCTGAGAATTACCGGTTGGTGTAATTGCTTCTAATTTTCATATTGAAGTAGCACAGAGCAACAATATCTTAAATAGCCGTAAAATATTTTATGAATTTTACAAATTAGGTATTGTGTGACGTTGCTACCCATGGTTACACCCGGTGTGTTTGTGTGTATTCAATCGGTGATAAGATATTTTTCCTGCGCCAAATTCATCGTAAAAGACGTTCAGTTTATAAAGTAGTAGTAATTAATAAAATCTCGTGAATAAATAGCCTTATTATTGTATTATTTAGAGTATGGCGTCTACTGACACATACTCTTAGCTTACAAGCTAAACCTATAAAGCTTGTGCTACGAAGCACCTTTACTACCCCTCTATCGATTTCCAATCGCGAGCCATCAATTTACGTCTCTGTTATTCTTTGAAACTTCCATGCTGGACTGGGAACTATAAAAAACATAGAACGTGCCAGCTGGTTCTCCTCCCGGGTATGCTGTAAAAACCATTTAGGCGATGGGCTGACAACCTGGCACTACAGGAATATATAGTTCTATCTTAAATAACCCTCAAAATTTGACAGATGTGGCGGAACCACCTTTGTTTGGGTCGTTGATGCTCTGCCTACCCCATTAGGGATACAGGCGTGATGATATGTATGTATGTATGTATTCTAAATTCTTTATATTTCATTTATTTTTAATTATTTGTATGGAATAAAAAGTATCCATTATAGGTAATAAAACAAATCAAAAATATATACCAGGTGTAAGGGACAGCGTCCCGCAAACTGATAGGGGGTTGCTCAGTGAACACTGAACCACTTCCACTAAGATATTTTTTCAGGAAGTGAAAAAAAAATGGCTTTTACATACAAATTGTCTGATCAAGGTGGACATTTGGTAAGTAAGTAAGTAGTATCAGTTATGTTAGTCGGTGTATTGTGTATGTGAATGGTGTGACTAAAGCACAGAATATATAATAGTACTACATACTAAAGATCACATCGTCAATATTACTTATTTGCACGCTCTCGTTTTTAAGCAGTGTTGATGCAAAAAATCCTGATGTGAATATTAATCATTTTTTAATGTGTGTTTAAGACTTCCGCGTTTCATTTAATGTTGATGTGTGTCTTTTCGAATTTATAAATGAGCAAGGAACCTGAACTGCTATACCTACATTAAGTATTACTCTGCTTATTTACCTAACTATAGGTGCTAATATATAATATTGAAATAGCCGTCGGTCCCGGTCGCTGTTTTTGATAGTTGATCGTTACTCAAACCATGTCAGAGGCCTAATAGCTGTGCTACTAGACGGTTTCAAAACTTTTGACACAAGGGTTCTTCGGCTCGTTGTTCGACTCGAGAATCCACTCGCTAAGAAGAAGATATTGAAACTATTGTAATCTTCTTCTGTCGAGTGGGTATCGAGTCTATGGACCCGATTAACCCTGGTGTCAGAGTTTTTAAACCGCCTAGCACAACTATCAGGTCTCTGACATGGTTTGAGTAACGACCACTATCATAGACAGCGACCGGGACCGACGGCTTAACGTGGTCTCCGAAGCACGAAATCTTTATCTTTTCGGACAATCACGTGATTCAGTCTGCAATGTCCTAACCAAACTGGGGTAAAATTCACAAAGTTTCTCAAATATCAACTTTGTGTTTCCCCCCTGGGAATCAAACCCAGGACCTCCGGATCGGGAGTCCACGGCACTAGCCGCTAGACCACGGAGGCAGTTAAATGAAGAAGGTGAAATTATTGTTATATTGCGGCACGCTGTGATGCTAAGTTTGTTTTTGCTCGAGCGTCATGGACACCTAAAGGGTCTTGAAGATTAAACAATTTAGAAAATAAAAGATTGAATCATGCTCTTCCTTTTAGCGGTGGGGTCGGGAGCTACAGATCTCCAAAGTTGTAAAAATGAACTATCGCTTTTAAATATTCAACCACGTTAGAAAATTTGAAGATTCTAACTTCCAAATAGACGAACTTTCATACAAACTTCCATCCTATTTAACCCCCTTAGGTGTGGAATTTCTAAAAACCGTTCCTTAGGGCATTTCTACACTTTGTAAGCGTAAGGTATACATATATACAAGGTGTAAGGGATAACGTCCCGTAACTTGATAGGGGTTGCTCAGTCAACAACACTAAACAACTTCCACCAGGAAAATCTTTTAGAAAGAGAAATGAAAAAGGCTTTTTCATGCAAAATGTTCACCACAATCAGACAATTTGTATTCCTTCTTTTTCCCGTCCTGAAAAAAAATCCTTCTGATAGTTGTTCAGTGTCGTTAACTGAGCAACACCTATCAGTTTGCGGGACGCTGTCCCTTACACCTGGTATGAAAAAAATACCAAGTCTCTAGGTCCAGTGGTTTGGGCTGTACGTTGCCAGTCAGTGTTATATGTTAAAATTTTTGCCACTTCGGCTTGCGAAAATCGGCAAATTGTATTATTTCCTTTACTCTTGTATTATTTTCTTTAGAATAAGAAAAAAATAGACCTAATATAGGCTCGTGCATGAATATTTTTTTTAGTTTGTGACCCCCTCACTCCCTTATGTAACGCTCAAATGGTCTGTTTTGTTAATACAAACGATCCAGCATGTAATCTCCCATACCATAACATATCTGACGATTTCGTGGCTTCTTATTGAAACACTGCCTCCTTGGTCTAGTGGCTAGTGCCATGGACTCCTGATCCGGAGGTTCTGGGTTTGATTCCTAGGGGGGAAACACAAAGTTGATATTTGAGAATTTATCACTTTGTGATTTTTTCCCCAGTTTGGTTAGGACATTGCAGGCTGAATCACCTGATTGTCCGAAAAAGAAAAAGATTTCGTGCTTCGGAGGGCACGTTAAGCCGGTCGGTCCCGTCGCTGTCTTTGATAGTGGTCGTTACTCAAACCATGTCAGAGGCCTGATAGTTGTGCTACTAGGCGGTTTAAAAACTCTGACACCAGGGTTCATCGGGTCAATAGACTCGATACCCACTCGACAGAAGGAATTGAAACACTAATAAAAAAATAAAAAAGTTTGCCGACCATTTTTTTTTTTGATCGGATGCCCTAGACTAGATTCCCGGCTCTATATAGAGACTTTTTAAACTAGTAAAGGTATCTTTTCATTAGGACACAAGGTATCTCCCAAATCTTAATTTGACGCACTCGAGCAAAAACCGAAACCCCTATTGGGCTCCCGTACTATTAGTAATGATCTATCTCTGGCACCATTGGTCTAGATCTAGCAAGTAATCAGTAGCAAGAGCAAACTTAATGCAAATAAAAAATAAACAAACATCGAATGCAAGAGCAATACGCATTCGTAAATAATTTAAAATGCGTAATAGCGCCACAGTCTTGAAATATAGCACATGCTGAGCTAGGAACCTTTTCGGTATCGATTGTAACTTTTAGTCTATTTAGGTTTAAGTTGTCTAATTGTAATAACTGGTACCGAATAAATTATTTTCTTGCTTTCTTTTAATTTTAAAATGTTTTATTAAGAAGATAGTTTATGCATCATTTTCTATACACGATCAATTGCATTTTTTTTAATTAAGCTCATAACCACGAGATTGTCTCGAACCTTATTTCTTGGAAATATTGCACTTGTCTTATAAAAATATAGCCTTCGAAGGATTGCTGTATAAATATGACGTCTCTATCGTTTTGTTGTAAAAAAAATATCTCAATTTCTATACTAAATAAAACACTTGGCCTTGAAATCATGACCGTCTCAATAAGTAGCTTCTTTAGATAGTTTCTTTAGTATTGCATGGTGAGGCTAATAGGAATCACGAAGGAGTCTACGGGTAATGTGTTAGTGAGTCACTGTTTGTGTTTCGTAGGAAATCCCAGAGCAAATACCATGCAGGGTGGCCGTTGCCATGTTTAGTCTGTATGATTTAATTTAGACGGTTATAAATAAATAAAGAGTTATAAAATGTATCAGTAAACAAGATAATAAACCTTGTATTTTTATTACCTTAATTATAAACAGACACTAGATCCTACAATCATTTTCATAACGAACAGTTAATCCTTACTTACGTCTACATTAATAACATTGAATGAAGGGCGGGAAATGCTATATCGCGCCGCCCGCCCTCGCGGTGTTGTTTACTCACAGGTTTACGCGCGGGCTGTGCGGCACGGAACACCCACAGCAGCGCTACCGCCACCAACTCAGCTCGAATTCGCACTCGAAAGCCCATTGCTGCTCTCTGGCATCGCACCCCAGCGCGCCACCCACTCTGTGCACTAAGACCTTGTCACACAACTTTATAAACTCCGACTCGGAAGCGGCATGCAGGTGCTTTGAATATCTCCCGCGCTATGCACCGTGCGAAAACTGACAAGCGATCATCGACCGGCCGCTGCTGCGCTGCGATTAGAACGCGTACACTTATGCGGCGCCAGCTACCGAATAAGCATTGCGAGTATTTGCGAGCCCCCGAGTGAACACCTTTCGCACCTCGGAGAGAAAGTCGGAGGAAAGTGCAGAATTTGGCTGTCAAGACACCGCCCACGCGTTTCCCCGTAGGAGCATTGTCGCGAGTCATCCATCATGGACCCGTGGTGCTAATCAACAAGGTTTCATCGGTAGGTAACATAGATACAAAAATATGACGCCTTTCAATGCGTGATTGGATTGATCAAGATTCGCATCAGAAGGGTAATTTTATTTATTAATATTCAGCGAATATTTTTTTCAGGCTTCTCATTACAATCGTAGAATATATACTGCATGTAGAGTTTGCGTCGTTTTTGTAGATTGGACCCATGGACTGACCCTAATATACAAAATATACAAAAGTTACCTAATATACAAAAGTTACTTTTGCAGCCTTTAAGATGTTTCACTTGTTTGAAGAAACGCCAAAACATTTTAAAATATGGGAGTTATTTGTATGGAGTCTTAAGCTTTAATTATTTTCTATATTAATCCCTATGGGACGTGTGGTCGTAACTTTTATATTATATGCATATTCCACAAAACAATAAATGTTCATGTGTGTCGTAGAACCGAGGACCGATGGAGCAGAAGAGTTCTTGAAGGCAGACCACGTTTAGGCAAACGCAGCGTGAGACACCCTCCTGCCAAATCGACCGATGACCTACGATTGGTTGCTGGAATGTGAAGACCCCATGACCGGCAGTAGACTGGATATGGACTACTAAATGATCGTAACGAATATGGTGTAACCAAAACAATGCATCTAGCATTGACGATCTATATCTACTCCCCATCCAGACCTTCTTAGAAGTAGTACCATCCCTACCAAAAACATCGTTATGTGAGTTACTATTTAACCAAAATCATAATAAAATCGCCATCCACATGCTTGTTTACAAATTGAGATGAGATACCCAAATCAATATTCAATGAATAATAACCCCAAACACTGTAGGTAGTTGTATGAATGTCTGTAACTAAGCTTTATGGTACTTACGTAAATGCAAGTAGGTAAGTGCTTTTTCCTCATCGATCGATTCGATTTATACAAACAAAGGCTAAATACATTTTGCACATATCTTAATGTTTCCGATAAGAAGAAAGCATACAAGCCGCCCGCATTTTCTTTATCGAGTGCAATTGTATAGCTTGATGGTGAAGAATTATCGTTATAAGCACAATTCGTCGAAGCACGCGATGTCGCGAAACAAAGCAAAACACATACCCACATGCACAGTAAACCAAATACCAACTTGAAGCACTTGGATTGTGGGTCAGTGGCTAATTATAATAATCTCTTTGCTTATAAGAAATGCGAAACTTTGCGACGGCCAAATAACGGATTATGATCCCTTTTGAAGTTTACTTTCGTCAAGTTGCGGTCATATGACTAATGTTTTCCTTTCGTGAAGTGCACTTAAGATGCTAACGTTTTTAAAATAATATGCCTACCTGATAATTAGATGTCGACCTAACGGGGGTGCTTACGGTTGGTAGAGTCCTTTGGGTAGGTAGAATAAGTAGGTATCTTACATAGTTGCCTAATTTTTTTTATATATTCTTTAAATGTGTTTTCTTTACTGTATAGGTATATGTTATTACGAGTACATTTAATTAGGAATAACATTACAAACGTTAGCAGCTGAAATCTGACGCCTTGGTATTAAGTTCTAACTCCACCTTTGTCAATTTCTGGAAATCTTTAACTTATTAAGTAGATATAGGTACAACGAGTACCTACACCACCACATAAAAATCCACTAGCAAAACTTTATGTTTGGTTCCAAGACTGCTTAGATTTAGAGAAGTTCTGCGAGGTTTTCTATTTACAATGTGACTAGCTCTAGCGTCGGTTCACGTTGTTTAAATCGCAAAAAGCGGTACATTTTGATAATCTTTTAGTTACGACAATTTATGACCCAGCACAAGTCAAACCTACTTAAAAATAGTTGTAGTAAGTGTAACAAATCTGCCAGCTACTGCGTTGGCGACAAGTTGCGAACTTTGAATACTAATGAAGGCAAGGCAACAGCTATATGACCCTTAATTTTATTGCAAAGACAATATTAGCATACGTACGAAAGTGTTCACAATATCCACGTCATTATTTTCTACTCTTCGCTAGCCCCACTCGTATAAACTTACTGTAACTTATTCGCGCCTCATCGTACGCACATGTGCGCGGCCGCAAAGTACCGTGGTGACTCACTGTTGAAAAAAAGGCAACAAGGAACGCCGGCGGAGAACGCGGGTGACGCGGAGCCCGAGTCATTGATCCCGGTACGTTCCTGGACGGCCGACGCCATGTCGGAGCTCCCGGCCGAGCCTCTGGCGCCGCCGCTCGCCATCGCCTCGTTCATCGCGTGCGTCGCCGGCGCTGCCGCTCTTGCTGATTGTGCTGTCATAGCAGCACTCCTCAAGCTGCGGTTAAGAAACGGTACGTGTTTCCTTTACCTATTTCTTGGTGTTTAAATAATTATGTTGACAAAATGACTAAATAGGAAATGTATTTTCTTTCCAGGTTTATTTTCAATCATCATTCAGCTGGCGATTGCTGATACTCTGCTTCTCGGGACAACAGCAGGACCAGAATTGTGGTCATTGAACTCAAGAACATGGCAGTTTGGAACAACTGGTTGCATAGCATACCAAGGTTTAAATGTATTTACTTCGACGCTAAGTACATATTTGCTGATTGCCATATCTTTGCACACATTAACTACAATCAGACTTGAAGAAAAAGCAGCTGATCGAAGAAAGAAACGAAATAGTAGAGACGAAGAGGAAGAAATCCGATCATCACAACATAGTTTAGTAGCGAACAGTGATTCGTCAACGCCACCGCGGACTATGAACGTGGATTACCGGATGGCTAACACCCGGGTGCCAGTAACCCTGCCGACGACTTTCATATGGATTCTTGCAGTGTCACTAAGCGTACCAGAATACGCTTTAGCTACGATCACCTATCCAGGAAAAAACATCTCAATCTGCACCCTCGACTCCAACCACCAGACCAACGTATATTCAATGCTTGCAGTTTTCAATCTGTTTCTACCACTCTTTCTAATTAGTATCGCCAGTGCCTTCGTTATAGTCAAACTTAATATGAAGAAAAAAGTGGTGCCGGGTGTATTGGACTGCAGCGAATCTGTAGCCGCGTTGAAGCTATCTCTGTGTTTAATGTGTTTGCACGTTCTACTGTGTGCCCCGCGGTCCGTTGTCAGTGCATATCGTGTTTACTCGTCATCAATTAACGGGAATGAGTCCGCGCTGGACTTTTCTCTACAAAGTGACATGGTTGCGTTAATTAACTTGACGTTAAGCAGCGCTTACTTAACTGCGACTTTAATTCGTCCTTTGCTGTGTCTAGTAATGCTACCACAATTAAGATATTTTTTCGCATTTAATCACCGAATTTCTGATGTATAAACTTAGTTAGAGATGTAGGATGTGTAAATAAATATTATATTTTTATAAATACTAGCGACCCGCCCCGGCTTCGCACGGAAATTATCAGTGTTTCTCTACTATATTATGCATGTATATACATATAAACCTTCCTCTTGAATCACTCTATCCATTAAAAGAAACCGCATCAAAATCCGTTGCGTAGTTTTAAAGATTTATGCATACATAGGGATATAGGGACAGAGAAAGTGACTTTGTTTTATACATGTAGTGATTTGCAATAAAGCTAAGGTAAGTTACACATCTTGTTCGATTTTATTTTAAACAGAGGATGATGATTGATGATGAATAATGTCCTAAATGATTTATAATCTTATACTTATGTCCTTCGACGACTTCGACTGATCAACTTTCACAAACAAATTCTTCAGGAAATAAATAAAAATGTATTTCCTTCCCCATGCAAACGACGACACCAAACTAAGTAACACTTAACTAAAACTGACACTCAGGGGAGTTGTATCGGAAAAGTAAAACGATTAATTACATTTCTTAGAATAATTTCTGTGACAATTGTTCAGTTGTTTCGTTGACTCAGCAACAGTTTCAGTTTGCGGGACACTGTCCCTTACCCGGTATATTAGGTCAATCACTCAAACAAAATAATATTTCCTTCACCATTATTGTAACGAGAACAATAAGGTATGGTACGCAATTAAATGAAAGCCCTGGGATGCGTTCAGACGGCCCAGTATAAAATATATACCGTATGAATGTTAGACTACCAGGACGCACTGAACGTGCACCTTCGCCGCCGCTGTCAGGATAAAACTTCACTTTCGGTATGTAATACTATATTAATTTTGTGCTTTTGGCAGAATCATCGTCTAAAAACGATGGAAGACAATAACATTTAAAAAAAAAAATGTGCTTCCGGTGTGTCTCTCTGAACGGGCCGGATAAAACTTCATCAATTGAAAATTTCGTCTGACATTTCAGAGCCGCTTAACCGATCGACTTTTAGCCAGGTGAAAAATTATACTGCCCATTCAGAGGAGTCTGTCAGACGAAATTTTGACTATGTGAAGTTTTATCTGACAGCGGCGAAGGTGTACGTTCAGTGCGTCCCGGTAGTCTAAAATTCATACGGTATAAATTTTATACTGGGCCGCCGCCTGAACGCACCACTGAACGGGCAGGATAATTTTTCACCTGGCTAAAACTCGGATCGGTTAAGCGGCTGTTAACGCACCCCTGTAGAAATAGATCGCCTATACCCTTTGACGCTGTGCCTACCCCGTAATTATCTTATGGGTACAGGCGTGACTGTTTTTGACCTACCATAAACTTACGAACTTCTTATAAAATTATATATCTTAGGTTTTGGCTGTTGTGTTAATATTGCACTTTGCTATCGATTTCCAGTTCATGACATACCAGAAAGGAACGGCAATGGTTACTTCTCGCGTTTGGTCCGGATTCCATGATAATATCTCGTTCACTGTTAAAGATAAAAAAAACTAATGTATGGCAAAACACTCATTATGTAAATACCTAAAAGTCGAATGAATTTTTTATTTAAATCTATAAATTAAAAAAATATTCAGAATAAACTAGTCAAAATCTCATTTCCCTCCAAGGTAATTTTGCATACATACATACATATAATCACGCCATTATCCCTAATGGTGTAGACAGAGAGTAAATGACCTAAACAAAGGTCGTTCCACCACGTCTGACAAAGTTTTGAGGGTTATTTAATATGGATTAACAAGCTAAGGAAGCGTACTGTGATGGCACTTTTAAAAGCGCAGTACCTCCGTTTACACAACTCTTAAGCCTACATGTAGATCTTGGGACGACCAACTGAGAAGAAATAAACGTAGTTCCGGTACTTTATGGATTACTACCAAACAAAAAACGTACGAGATTTTTTTTGATCTAATAAAAAGCCAGGTCCCTGAGTTCAATCCGAAAGTAGTTACAACTGACTTCGAATTGCGTTTAATGGGTGCAATTCAAGAAATATATCCAAACTCAAAAAGCCGTGGCTGTCTGTTTCATTTCTCACAAGCTGTATGGAGACAAGCTAAGAAACATGGGTTGGTTAAATCTAAATTGCTCAAAGCTCATGTACGGCGTTCTATTGCTCTATCATATCTCCCAATTGAATACAGGGATGATGCTTGGCTGTATATATTGGGCGAATGCATACAAGATCCGAAAATTAAAGCATTTAACCACTATTTTGAACGTACCTGGTTAAAAAATAAAATAAATGCCGATAAATGGTGTTTTTACCAAGTCACCAATAAAACCAACAACGTAACTGAGTCATGGAACTCCAAACTTAATAAAAAAGTGAAACCTAAGCCTAACATCGCACAATTACTAAAAGCACTCACAAAAGATTTTAATTACTATGCAACCTTTTTCAAAAAGAATATTACTAAAAGAACAAACGAATCTGTGAGACGTCAGCAGAAATTAGAATATGTACTAAAGGAAGTTATCGACAACGAAATAACGATAGGTCATTGTGTTGACAAAATAGCTTTGTGTCTGTGTTAAAATTGAAATGTGCTTAATTTATATTAAACGTAAACAATCACAATTACGTATTAAAAATTTAGTGTAAAATCATAAAATTGTTGAAAGTTTTGATTGGTTTATATAAAACCTTTTCTTTTTGTGAAGTCTAATTAAAATAATGTCTTTCAGTTGGCTTTTTTTAGCCGTGTTTTAACCCTGATGTTGAGACGGACTATTCAATTTCGTATGACGGGTTTGCCGAATTTACTACTCCGATCAATGAGAGGTGTAAACTCGGTATGAGATGAATTATCTATTGGTCGAAAATACGACATCAAATCTGGAAAGTAGTAAACTCGGCAACAGCCGAGTTTTTGTTTGCCCGAGTTGACGCCTGAGCCGTTTTGAGCGTTATTTAAGATAGATTTGTAGGTATATTGCAGTAGTGACAGGTTGACAGCCCATCGCCCATATTGCAATATACTGAAACTCTCGGATCCCTTAGCTGGTTTTTACAGCATGCCCGGGAGGAAATGCAGCTGGCACATTCTATGTTTTTCTTTTGCTCCCAATGTAGTACTATTATATATTCTGTGCTCCCAGTCCAGCATGGAAGTAAGGTAATTTGGAAAGCATGCAAATTCCAAAAAGAATTTTACATGTTTCTTGCAATAGGTACATTCCGTATTTTTCATATTTCCTAATTCAATCTATACATATAATAAATCTCTAGATGGGTCGTGTCTTTACATTGAATATTTTTACAGAAAAATAATTGCAGCAGACATTATAAACGATATAAAGAAGACCAAAACGTTTTTTTTTAGATTTTTTGTCTGTCTGTATGTTACCACATCACGCCAAAACTAGTGGACCGATTTCGATGGGACTTTTTTTTATTCAACTGTGTTGCAACCCGGGTTGCAACTAAGGATACCTAAAATCACGCTACCTGACTTAGGGGGTAGGCAGGAAATTAAAATTTGGCTGTTTCTGAACCGATTTATATGGATTTTTTTTATTCGACTGAGCATTATTTAAAATCAAAGTTACGATACAAATAATCACGCCTCATGACTTAGGAGGTAGGTAGGAAATTGAATTTCGGTCGTTTTTAACCGATTTTGATGAAACTTTTTTTGTTCGACTGAGCATTACTTAAATTCAAAGTAACGATACAAATAATCACTCCACCTGACTTAGGGGGTAGGCAGAAAATTTAACTTTGATCGTTTTTAACCGATCTTAAAGGGACATTTTATTTGAGAGAGTTTTTATGTAAGAGAGTTTGTGAGTTACCTGGTGTCTAGCTAAGGTAAGGAATAATCACGCAAACAATTCTTATATTGAGTAAGTACCCCAGTTTGTATGGAAAACACGCAGTGTCCAACATACCGAAAACGTTTCTCCGCGCGTAGGAGCGGGATCTGCTAGCTCGCGCGCGGAATCGTGTTTTCGATACAAAAACAAAGATCAGACAATGCGAAACACGCATCCGCGCGCGGTTAAGCAGATCCCGCTAAAACGCGCGGAGAAGCGTTTTCAGTATATTCGACACTGCGTGTTTTCCATACAAACCGGGCGTACGAAGTCGCGGGCACAGCTAGTATATAATATAGATTACGACAACAGTAATATACGAAGTAGTTGCAAGTCCGAGAGATCGGACAAAAACATTTTGTCAAACGATTTTCGTCATTTCCTTCCACAAAAATGGAAACTAAATTATTTTCCCAATGCAGAATTGCTAAAAATACCCGACCACCAAGCGACCACAGCATTAGCTTCCCGCGACAGTCTTTTACAAGACATGTTAAACGCGGTTACGTGCACGCATATTTTTTTATAAATCCCGTTCTTTCACTGAAAATCAGTTTTGTCACAGGGGTGTCGTCATTACTATCCATTTATTAAAATATAAATTATTTAAGAGGAACTAGTGCATACATGGTATAGCAAACTACTTTATGGCCTTAAAACACAGACAAATATAAAGATATTCTTGAACAACTGTTAACTAATTTCCCTCAAATTCATTTCCTTTTAAAATTTAAATGGAAGGAAATGATTGACTTTAAATATTTCGACCCCTAATAAGTTATTCGTATTAATTTAGAAAACTTTGAGACCAAGTTCATATGCAAATCCGGGTAGCTTTTGGTAAGCACTCTAACATGTTATAGTCCCTAATAAGCCAAGGTTTTCTTTCAGTGCGTACCTACTTCTTGTGATGACTGATGATATACAGCACCAAAACATGCAGTTTTCCTGCCGGATTCAGCTTGCTATAGAGAATGCTATCCATGGGATGCCGCTGAGGGATACAATTCTAAACGAAGTAATTCTTCAGAGAACCAGAGTGCCATATCTCTCACAGTAAGCAAGCTAAAGTGGCAGTAGGTAGGCCATATATGTATGTTGGAGAACTGACGGATGGCGCAGACGAATTAGCGAATGGTTATAAGTGGATCACGTTTATGAAGAAACAAGAGTGCCGCCTTCCTGCCTGATGAAGCTGTGACCTGCAGAACGATTTGTTGAAGGAAAATCCTACACCAGTTGGCACGCCCTTAAAGATCCATGTGTGCATCAATACACTGATACAGGCTAAAAAATATTGATTTGTCATTTCCTTCCAAGGGCCAATCATTACTATCCACCTGATTTTCATTGCCTTCCATGCATTCACAACTATTTGTTAATTTTCTATCAAAATTAATTTTCTTTACGAGTGCCACCCAATTATTATATGCGTGTGTACGAACCTAATTAATAAAAATGAAAGCTCTTGCTAATAATTTTTCAACTTTCGTTAAAAACCGCCTAATCGGACGAGCCTCGAGAACGACTTTAATGAGTTACTCATGATAGAAAAAAAAACCTTTCCTATTTTATTGGAATTTATATACACGCCTGTCTATTCCGTCCTTACGTGAGGAGTTGGCTGAGCATGAACGGCTCACGAGAAACGTTTCTGCCACATCAGACTTTGTTGAGAGCGATGGTGATGATGATATTGTTCTATTTTTTTTTGCAAATAACTTTTATGAACTGTCAGGATATTTTGTGTTCACCATGCTGCCCCAGCACATCCTACTTCAGACTTTTAATGTATGACTGGTAAGAGAAGCAGAGAACTGTAGGTTTTGTGAGCTACTTTGTTTTGTGTGTGTGAATATTGTGTAATTTTTATTTTAACTATCATAATTGATCGCAACAACTTCTCATCAGGCACCCCTTTATTTATCGCCCAAATTGTATGGTTCCGCATTAGCAGACGAAGAACCCTTCTTTTAATATTATTTGAGGTATAAATTGTTCTTGATTCAGTTTAGACAAACATCCTTTTTGGGTTAATAGGTGGCGGTTTATTTAAATATTGATTCTAAAACTAAAAATTGTATTTAATACAAAAGTTTATTGGTGAAAACATGAAAAATATAATAGATTAATGGCTGATAAAATGCAGCAGAATGTTACAATATTTTGTCCATCACAAAACTATTTCGCTAGTAAATGCCTGAAAATTCAGAATGATATTATTAATCAAGTGATGGGCACAACAAAATGGTTAATGTCAACATTTAGTTTTCCTGTGGTAATAAGATTTAAAATTTAAGAGGACATCACAAAAACCACATATAAAGACACTAACAAGTTTTTTGTGCCCTAATTTGATACAGCCATTACAGTTTGTGGATTTATTATTGATGAATATCTAAATTTCATTGGGTATTTGGGCGCAAATAACAAAATTTAATACCTAATTGCATAAGATTTAAAACAACATCATCATGGCTTCCGTTTCACTGCGGACACGCGGCGAAAGGAATGTTACTCGGGGGCCGACCAGGCTGTTATAATCTAATTGAAAGGAAAACACTTTTAACTTAAGAAACCGTAATTTTAATAACTTAAGTTATAAATATTTATATTCATCAGGTCAGCTCGATATCTGTAATCCAGTGTAAATACAGAAATACAAAACCGTCAAAGATGACACATAACATTTAATTTTAGACGGAACGTGAAGGTCCGCTGCGAACGACATTTTTAACATTTTTTTTACAAGCGACGGCTCGCAACAGCGGCAGACGGCGCGCCGCGCGGCGTTCTCGAATGTTACTCGTTTTCTTATAAAACACCGATGAGAAATGCGTGTGCTGGGGGCTCGGGGGCGGTTAGTTGTCGCCGCCCTCGGCCGGCTCGTCGCCGTCGCCCTGCGTGTCCGACGTCCACAGCGTGAGGTTGTCCCGCAGCAGCTGCATGATCAGCGTCGAGTCCTTGTACGAGTCCTCGTTCAGTGTGTCCAGCTCGGCGATGGCGTCGTCGAATGCCTGCAACACAACTCACGCTGTCACATACGGTAACCCTTCCGCCCCTTTATACTTCAAAATGTATTTCATTCAAGTTTCAATCACACATCAAAAATGCTACATCGAAAGTTATTATTAGAATAATACACTCTATACTGGCTGGATCGAGTATTAAGATGTTAATGAAGAACTTACACGGCCATGCTAAGACACGATTAGTGAACTCAAACTGTTTTATAGATTCTACTCTCTTTATCATGCAAATTAGAAATATGCAATATTGCATCTTCTCGCATAGTTAGTACGAATGTAAGGTTGTATGAATGGAAGGTTAAGAAGACGAATGCCGGCACACGTTACAATTCAATAAACCTGTTTAGCTAAGTGGCACGCTCGCGCAGGGGAGTTGATAATCTCGTAATAAAAGACGGAAAAGTTGAGCGCGAGACCGAGCCGAATGGGATGGGTCGGTTGCATTTTGGCCTTAGCAATGTCGAACGCCTCCTGGTAGGCCTTCTGCGAGTCCTCCACGACGGCTGCGGACAAGCGAGCGCGTTAGTACGGGCGCGGGGGGGGGCGCGTCCCCGCCTCGTGCCAGCCAGCACAGAGCCTATGCAGAACTGACACTAAATAATGACCTGTTTGGCGAGTTGACACGCTTTGTCTGGTGAATTTAATATCTCATAATAGAAGACGGAGAAATTTAATGCCAAGCCCAGCCTTATTGGATGTGTGGGCTGCATTTTCGCCTTGCTGATTTCGAAAGCATCCTGGTATGCTTTCTGTGAGTCCTCTACAACGGCTGTAATTTTAAGGGATGGTTAGAAACAAAATCAAATTATGAATGTCTAAATATTTTCAAAAGTAAGTTATGTGCATTTTCAAAACAATATTTTATTGACTTACAATTTCTGGTTTCACCTGTGGCCACTTCTGCGAGGTACCTGTAGTAATCTCCCTTCATTTTTAGGTAGAATACTTTACTTTCTGGATTACTAGCTTTAGGAATTAGGTGTTTGTCAAGTAAACCCTGAAAAAAAAAGAAAACGTAATGGAATATTTCATAAATTAATTTCAAAGCTTCTTAAATTAAAAAGAAGATCTCATACTTTTCGAGATGTTAGGAAGATGATAATTTAGAAGAATGATGTCATAACCAGCTAAACAGGTGATAAAATCGAAAAATCTGACTTGGTTTTCATTGCAGTGTGATAAGATTTTAATTGAATGTTTAATTTTCAATAACTAATAGCCACACGACGGCTATAGGGCAACGAACGAAATCGGGAGAGCAGCGCGCGCAGTGACGCGGCGCAATACGTCACCCCCCTCCCTCCTCCCTCTCCCCCTCCTCCCGCGCGGCGGCTGCCGCACCGCGCCCTGCAAGCTGGATCAAATTTTACGCCCATGATCATTAGCGAAGTCATGAATTGTGCAGCTCGAGGAGGAAAAGGCCACGAGAACTGGTCGCTTGCATCACCCGTCGAATTAGCGACGCGCAAATATTATGACGTCATGCGCGTAGGATGGCGACAACTGCCAGTAATCCTACTTAATACGGCACGAATCCAGTTGTATCTTTTCTTTACTACGACCTAAAACCCTAAAAAAGTAAAAAAAAAAAAAACATATTTTGTTTTTGTACACTTACCAAGACATCGTAGCAGATTTCTCTGAGCTCCTTTTCTACTTTTACCCTATATTCTTTTGCCATCTGTTGTTTTCTTTCCGAGCCTTCGGTTTTCTGTTCAATGGAGGAGATGACGCGCCATGACGATCGTCGGGCGCCCACCACATTTTTGTATGCAACGGAAAGCAAGTTCCTTTCCTCGTTGCTGAGTTCGACGCCGGTTTCCGTGACTTCCTTCATCGCGGCCGCCATGTCGTCATATCGCTCAGCCTGCTCCGCCAGCTTGGCGCGCTGCACCAGTTCCTCTTTGTCGACCGACATCTTTAGCGATGGGAGAGGACTATTTCACTGATGCCCCTGCAACGAAGCGAGTCACACGTCAACTAGGTTGTTACGCTTCTACCGTCGAGATAGTATAATGAATAATTCCTCAGAAAGACTAATCGTTAAAAGTCACTTTCGCTATAAGCGAATCGCACTTGGGTAAATTTTTCATCACATGAAATAGCGCACCTTGAATAGAGGCCTACAAACGCACTCGCGCAGATCACAATTTCAGAGTAGCTCAAAGAGCAGCCCTCACGCGAATTGCGACATGGAATCGGCGACCGGTCGACTTGACAGCATCTCACAGACTCGAGCGAGGTATGTACTAGCAGGCTAAAGGCACGCGCCGTTGCTGCGCCGCCGCCTAGTCACCGCCACTGCGCCACCGGTATTGATCCGCCGACGCGGGAACACTCCAGACGAAATACGACTAGCGCGACGCTTTGCACACACCCCTCACCCTGACCACCCCCGCCGCCCCGCGTCGTGCACCGCGCACCACCCCGCGGTCGGCGGCGGCTCGGCGCCCATGCCTCCATTCGTACCCTACCTACCCTTATCTACCTCTACATATCCAACCTTGTTGCTAGGCAATCGAGATGCACTAACTCAATATCTCGCTGTCCCTATCAGACTAAAACCCGACATAAGACATTCAGCTTTGATTTGATGATTTAGGGTCCTATCACGAAAACAGGTGTCAGTCATCTCCTGCTAGAATCTTCGAGAAGCATGTGGCAACACGCAGGACACGGACTTGGAACAGACAATGGGACTGAAATGAATCTATGCACTGTACCTACCTACTTGCTTGCAGACAAAGTGCATGTGACCTCGAACAAACCTACACAAATATAATAACGAAAATATGACAATTTGATTTAATATTACTACCTATAATATGCATACTTAATAAAACTAGTATGCATTAAAGTGAATATGATTTAAATCAAAATATATTTATGTATTGAACAATGGGAGTGGAAGAACTTTATAAGGGGTTAGGGGCTGCTAAGATAACCACCTGAGAAAAGTTACTTTGATTTTTAAATAACTAGCTAACTAGCCACTAATTCAGTAGTGTAACCAACCCAGCGCCAAATGAGTTCCTTGGAAATTAGATATTTTCTAAGGTTAATATGGAATATGCCATATATTAAAATATAAGAATTGATATGGCACCAATTTATTGTTTTTTATCATTATTGCAAAGGAAATTCCACATTTAGCAAATGAACTGGTAACTTTTCTTTTAGCAGAATATAACTATTCAGCAGTAAATTTTTATTCAGTACTAGCTAGGTAAACAATCCATAAAAAAATATTTTTAATTTAAATAGTAACACAGACCCAGTACCTACATAACATAAGGAAATTCACTAATGTGGTGTGAGTGTGACAGACTAACTAACCTTGACTAGTTTTATTAATACATGAAATGAACTCATTGAACTTAGTAGGTTAGGTAGAAAGAATTATCAGAAGTTAGATGTTTTTTTTAAACTGAGTAGCTTTTTACAAATAATCACCATTTTCCCTAAAAATATACCCAACCAGGTTAATCCTGAAATACTTAGAACATGAATAGCCAGTTAAAAATATCTTAATTTAACTTAATTATGTATGTTTGGTACAATCGGTAAATGTGTACACATTACCCATGTAATATCAATAGGCCTGAACACCTGTAATCATGATTATTAAATTGATTCATGATGAGGGTAAAACAAATACATCACAGATGTTAGTATACACACCACCTATTTTTATTAAATGCTTATTTTTTTACTAAATAGAAACATTAAATACATACTATCTAGATATTACCAATACTAATTACCATATGAAGAACCTCCCTTAATAAATATGCAAAATTGTTAGTAGTATAAAGGTTAATGCTAGCTAGAACTTTCCTGTTACAGGGGCGATAGGTAGGATGTATTTTGCTATGAAATCATCTATTGAACGTGTAGTAAGTACCCTGGCTCAATGTCACGCACGTGCCCATCACGATGAAAGGCGTTGCACGTTAGGGCTACGCCACACCAACGCCAATTCACAAATCTAACAACCTCGCCTCGTTACACAACGGAAATTCTTCATGAATCATACGTACAGATGGTGAAAGGACAATGACTAATTTGGGATTACAGCTTCCAAAGTATTTTTTTATCTCGCTACACTTAGCAACTCCGATGACATTCTATCGTTCGTTATCGACCAAGATAACGGCGTGACTACGCACGGCGAAATTACGACGCACTAGTGTGGGCATTGGTTTTACGTCGAATACGCCAAATGCTCAACATACCCACGCAGTCAGAAAAAGCATAGTTTAGAAGATGAACGATAGATATGGTAGATAATTACAACATCTAGATTGGCCCAAACAACACAATAGCATAAATTCCGAAAGTATGAAACGGGAACGTACCTACCTTGAACGTAATTTATACAAAAAAAAAGCCAACTTACAGGTCAGATCTCCTGGCAAATGATGTATAGGTTGAAATATTATGGTTATTGTACAATTACGGGTGAAAATAAACACAATTTTGATAACATTTATCTCAGATTACAAAAATTTGGAATGACTGCTAACCGCGCCGCGAATCGTGTCGCCGGTTCAGGCAAAATGGCTGCTGCAAGGGGCACTCCTACTATGCGTCACAGTCACAGAGAATACGACATCTATGCAAGGGCACTTTCAATAAACACATAAAATGGAAACCACTGAATATAATTTCAATACACTTACTTGTTGGAAGGGAAAAAAAGTAATTAAACTAGCAAATTGCTACACAATTTCAGTTTTTCTCTTGCTGTGAACGATACACTACACTGACGGCAGCGGGGCCAGAGGGGAAACAAAAACCGGAAGAGGGTTCTCAATGCAAATCGGCCATCTTGATTTCATTTAACGAGTGACTACGTCAGGGGGATCATAGACAAACATCTCGAATTCTACTCGAATGGAAAAGTATCCCTATCTCGCTTTAATAGCTAATAATAGAAGAAGATAGACATCGTTTTTAATACGTGAAACAGGTGAGACATGGGTGAGACTAGGCAAAATAGTAATAACAGGAAATGAACATATGAACCCGCGAAATCCAAAACAGCTTATCTATTTGCTTTGGATTACAGCCTTGGAAAGTTTTATTTAAATCAAACAATGCAATGTCTTTTATCCTCCTCTGCGTCTTGCATCAATCTACCAGCAGCAAGGTTAGAAAATAAAACTTCAAATCTGTTTCACTTACGAGTTTTAAATGTGTCTCTTGTTTATTGAGTTAATAAACGTGCTTTACGACGTCAACCATATGCAAACTTTTCAAAATACATACATACATATAAATCACGCCTTTCCCAAACTGTAAAAATATTGTTAACAAAAAATCATTTTTCAAATTAAGTGACACGTAGCGCCATCTATTGTCTAGTAGCGCATACTTTATGCGGCCCATAGATAGAATTCTTCACTTACCATTGACCATACCACAACATTCAATACTTTTTTAGTATACCGTATACCTGTCTTTGTAAACAGAAACATGAAAAAAAAAATAGTGTCACTCGACCGACTTGACAGCTGACTGACAGTGACAGAAAGTGGTAAAGAACTAAGCGTGTTTATTCCCCACGTGCTTAATTTCGAGTGCTTTTCATTTTATTTGAGTAATAATTTCTTAAAATTTGTTGATAACTAACTATTTCGTGCAGAAACCATGCCTAAATCCAAAAGAGATAAAAAAGGTTCGTTATTTCAATATCTTAAAATAATAACCTAGGGGTGCCTAAGGGTTACGCTCTGCCTACCCCGTAAGGAAGGGTTAAAGGCGTGACTTTATGTAAAACCTAGGGTTTTCTATAAGTGACAGGGTAGATGGTAGCCAATATATTTATATATTAAATGATTTTTTTAGCCGCACCACAAATTTGTCTTAATTAAAACCATACACAGAATGTTTGTGTTATTGCAACACGCAACTTTTGTAATTTGTTCATGATTTTTATTCTATAACAAGCATAATTTTATTTTCAGTCTCTCTTACGCAGACAAACAAAAAAGGGCTTCTACTGAAACAGAAAACTATAGAGGAAATCAGAAAGTCATTATCAAAGTATGAGCATATATTCCTGTTCACCGTTGACAATATGCGAAATACAAAACTAAAAGATTTGCGTAATGAGTGGAAAGATTCTAGGTTCTTTTTTGGTAAGAACAAAGTGATGGCTGTAGCTCTTGGGCGGACAAAGAGTGATGAAGTAGAAGACCAGTTAAACTTGGTAAATACTCTATTTTGTTGTGTTTTTTTATAGTCTTCACACTTTATTTCACATGTTCTAATAGTTTTTTTTTTTCTCAGCTATCCAAAAAGTTAAAAGGCCAATGTGGCTTGGTGATGACCAATAGAGATGTACCAGATGTTCTGCAATGGTTCCAAGACTATGAAGACACAGAGTTTGCACGGTCAGGGTTTGTGGCTACCAAGGATGTCATACTGCCTAAAGGTCCTCTTGAAGACTTCTCTCATACCATGGAACCCCAGCTAAGACGACTTGGGCTTCCTACTTCACTGGAAAGAGGTGTTATACACCTTATAAAGGAATATCAGGTTATACATTTATATATTGGAGATAAACTAGCAACCTTATGAACCTTGGTATATAAAAGTTATTTTTTTTACAACTGGCCTCTATTTTACCATTTCTATTTTAGGTTTGTAAAAAAGGTGCCACATTAACTCCAGAACAAGCCAGTGTATTGAAACTCCTGGGCATACAAATGGCTACATTCAAAGTGACAATAAAATGCCACTGGACAAAGGGCAAGGGATTCCAGAAGGATGTAGATGCAGCCAGTGAAGATGAGAGTGGTAATGAAAGTGCTGATGATGATGACGATGCAATGGAAGAAGATGAGACATAGTATATAATTGGCAATAAAAATAGGTTAATGAAACTGTTTCTTTTTTATTATCTCTGTAACCTATGTCCTGTACAGTTTGAATTATTTAGAATGAACAGAATATCCACTAAGAAATTAAATATATTTATGGGACTATTTCTATGGGATTACTCCATGCTGGACTGGGAGCGAAAGAAAAACATAGAATGTTCTAGCTGCCCTTCCTCTCAGGTATGCTGTAGAAGTCAGCAATATAGATTTGAGGGTCGCAGTGTATTGTAATTTAGGCAATGGGCTAACAATCTGTCACTATAGCAATACACATTATCATCTAAAATTGCCCTCAATATTCGTCAGACGTGGCGTAAAAGTTTTCACTAAGCGTTTTACGCTCTGCCTACCTCGTAAGGGAAAAAGGCGTGTATTTATGTATGTATTTATTTCTAGGGAAGTGTAAAAACAAAGTATTTGAAAAAATACCAAGTGCGTTCATACAGCTATTTTTTTTAATAAACGCACTTCATACAAAAGAAATATACCGCCGGGTACTATTGGCCCATCATCAATTTATTATTTCTAAATAATCAGGAGAGGAACTGAACTATATACTAAGCTACTGGAAAAAGTGCAACGTAAATTTACTAAGCTACCCAACTGAAAACTTGTCTTATGAGGAGAGATTAACTCAACTGAAACATACTACCCAGAATGCAGAGTGTTTAAAATCCTGAACAGCCATTATGACATACAGAATTTTGAGAAAATTTTTGGACCCGCACAAAACCCATGTGAGGCCACAATTTTAAATTTTTCAAGACTAGAGCAAATAACAATCCAAGAAAGCGTATGCGTCTCTCCACCCAGCCCAAACGAGATAAGTGTTTTTATCATATATCAGGATTTAGAGCATAATTGGAGCACCCTTATACTGAAGTCAGTAAATTGGAGCATCAATAGGAAGGACGCTGCAAGCTAAAATCCATGGGCCGGCTGGGGAGATTCTCGTCAGCGAGCCCATGCTAGATCTCAGGTACTGTGGAGAGTAGAGCAATGTATTATATCTCTAGATTTAGAGCTTTAACTTCCATACTGGACTGGGAGAGAAAGAAAAACATAGAATGTTCCAGTTGCCCTTGCTCCCGGGCATGCTGTAGAAGTCAGCAAAAGGGAAAAAAAGGGATTCGAGGGTTACAGTGTATTGTAATTTAGGCGATGGGCTGACAACCTGTCACTACAGCAATACACATTACAATCTAAAATTGCCCTCAATTTATGTCAGACGTGGCGAAAGCGCTTTTTAGGAGGCGTTTTACGTTCTGCCTACCCCGTAAGGGATAAAGGCGTGATTTTATGTATGTATGTAGATTTAGAGCATAATTGGAACAATCTGCTGCCGCAAAATCAACTTCAAAACTGTAATATGAAAGGAGTTATACGCGATTATCTGGGGGCTTGCTGGGGAGACGTATCTCCAGCGAGCCCATTTGGATCTCATAAACGGTAGGGATTTAAGTTTTGATCTAAAGCTCCACATACGTGCCCTAATTAGACCACTAAGCTCCAAAAATTTTAGTACTGTGTGTTCAATAGTTTTCTAGATATAGGTCTTTGAAAATGGTATGTACGGCAAGACGTCTCTCCAGCGAGTCTATCTGATGCGCAATAACTACCGAACGTAGTGTCTTCGAAAATAGCTCAAATTAAAGTAATCACTGAGCTCCAAATGGGAGAAAGTTCTAGGTCTTACAGATTTCACGCTATAAGCGAAAAACACTTGCCGCCACAAAAATTCTAATTCCCCAACCGCGGGACGTTGCCGCTCCGTGCAACGAGCAAATGGATGCGTCACGAAACGTTAATTCAAGCAAAAATATATCTTATGCTGCTAAGTTTAAGAGTGTTTTTAGTGTAACCGAGCCAAGTACGTTAATTTTGTGAACACAAATTGTATTATTATTATCACAATATAGTTATCTGCTTATTTTTGTCTTTTTCTAATTTAAGAACGTGTCCAAATCGGGACACTCATTAAATTTGGAACCGGGATGTCAGTGGGTAAACAGGTTCTTGGAACAATTTGACAGATTCGTTAAAGTATATTACCTACTTTTTGTAACTTTATAATCAGTCTTGGTTATAATTATAAATAGAGACTTTGGCTTTCGGGTTGAGCGTAAGCACTTGTGGTTTTCGAATTTTAGTGTTTTTCGTTTACTGTTAGCTATCTTCTAAGCTGTTGATTTGCCTCTTTTTGTCTGTGTTGTTTTCGTGATTGTTGTAGTAGTCATATTATTATTATCAACTAAGTAAAGTATTTAAATATAAGTATTTTAAGTATAAGTATTTTCACTATTTAATTTCAAGTTTATAAACATGGACGGTGACCCCCCCCCCGGGGACCCCGGGGGAGGTTATGTTATTCCTCCGCGTGCTTCTTTTGAAAACTTATTAACTGCAGTTTCAATGGAAGTTGAACAAATTGCGGCAGCATCAGCTGCTAAACGGAGATTAGATGAGAATTCTGATAATCTTTCGCCTCGTCCAAAGAAAAATTCTCCTAATAATCCTGCTGCCTCTGTTCAATTAACATACACATTACCAGAGTTTGATGAGGTAAAGAAAATCGATGGAGAACATGATGTTTCCCCTTTTGTGGTCTTGATTAGCAAAGTGGTTCCTGAAACTCCAAATAACACGTATGGTACTTCCTTACGGCCAATAAAGTTTGGTAATTTTTTGCATCACAATAAAATACTAAATGTTGTTAAAGACGGTATCAAAAGAGTGGGTCGTAATCGGATCTCAGTTGAATTCAAGACAGCAGAAGACGCAAATGCATTTTTGATCCATCCATCCCTTGCTTCTGCCAAATATGAAGCTATCATCCCCTCTTACAATATTACTCGCATGGGCATTGTTCGGGAGGTCCCCACAGAGTGGACTCTTGAACAGTTAGTTCATGCAATCGAAGTTCCATCTGGCTATGGGATTGTAGGAATATGAGAAGATTTCGTGGTTCAGTTTCATGTGATCAGAATTTTTGCTTCTATAATTCTCTTCCGATCACTCCTTATGTATTACCAACCATTCAATGTAATAAGTGTTGTAGGTTTGGTCATATTGCTTCCAAATGCAGGTCTCAAGATCGCTGTTTTATATGTGCTGGTCCTCATTCGGGGATCTCTTGCACCAAGACTTCCCCAACATGTCTGTTCTGTTCTGGAAATCATAAGGCTACAGACATTACCTGCCCTGAGCATTTTAGACAAAAGAATATTAAACTTGATATGTCTCAATTAAATTTGTCCTATATGGAAGCCTCTGCCAGACACCCTCCAGTAAGGAAATCATTTGCCGATGCATCCCGTTCCTCTCCTCCTCTGTTCTCCCAACAGTCCCAACAGTTCCCCCAACATTCCCAACTGTTCCCCTTACCTCAACCTCCTAGGCCCTCTTCTTATACCAGAACATATACAACTTAACGCGGCCCCTTTTTGCCTGCCTCCACTCATGGTTATGATAGAGCTGCTCATAACAACTTAGTAAATCCCCCTGCCCCTATTCTCTCTAATGGATGTGCTTTGTCTCCTAATTCTAATGCACCTTCTAACTCCAATTCTTTAGATTTCAATCAAATTGATGAGTTTCTTTCTTTTGTCTTAAATATCCTCTCCCAATCGAATCCTCCCAATTTACCGAACAACCTCCGTGAAAAACTGTCTCAGCTTTTACCTTTTATTTCTCAAAATGCCTACAATCCTCCAGTGGAATTGTCGCAGCATAACCAATAAAAAAAATGAGCTAATATATCTGATTAACAAATTTAAACCATCCCTTCTTGCCGTCCATGAGATGTGGCGTAAGCCTGGGACTCTTTTCAGAGTTTCTGGGTTTTCATGTCTCAGGGACGACAGAATTGATGGTAAAGCTGGAGCTGCCATTTTGGTCTCCAGATCTGTAATTTTTAATCAACTAAGTTTACCAGCCCATAGCTCTCTTTTTAATTTTGTAGCTGTAAGAGCTTTTAATATTTCCTTTCTATCTGTATATGTTCCTCCTGACCCAACTACGTCCATTCTTTTGGAAATTAAATCTATTATCTCTTCTCTTCCTTCTCCTGTTATCATTTTAGGTGATTTTAATATTCATCATACTTCTTGGGGCTCTTATAAATGTGACCCTATTTCTTCCTTGTTTTTTGATATTTGTGATGATTTTAACCTATGTATTCTTAATGATGGTTCTCCTACTCGCAGGGTTCCTCCTTCTCATAATTATAAAAGTGCTGTAGATCTTTCTCTTTGTTCTTCTCTTCTTTCTTCCTGTCTTTCTTGGTCTATTTTGTCTAATGCCCATGGTAGTGATCACTTCCCTATTATTGTTTCTTTGCAAGACTCTGGTAGTTCCTTTTCTCAAAATGTATCTAATCCTGTATCAAAATTTAATCTATCCAAAGCAAACTGGCCTCTCTTCAGATCAGAATTAGATAAGAAAGTTTCTCATATTTCTCCTCTTTCTTCTGAGAATGTTCTAAATGTATATGTTGTTTTTCGAGATGCTCTTTTATTCTCTGCTAAGAAGGCGATTCCAGTTAAGAATTCTGCCCGACATAAAATTCCTTCTCTTCCCTGGTGGGACTCCGATTGCACTGATGCTTGTAAGCTTAAGTAAGTAAGCAAGGAAAGATGCTGAACAAACGTATGCTTTGTCTATGTCTACGGAGAATTGGGTTGAGTATCAGAGAGTTTCTGCTAAGACATTACGAACATTGTCAGAGAAGAAAAGAAATGGCTGGAATTCATTTTGCGAGTCTCTTTCCCCTCGTACTTCCCCAACTTTGGTTTGGAGGAATATGAGAAGATTTCGTGGTTCAGTTTCATGTGATCAGAATTTTTCGTCTAATGATCCGTCTGAGTGGTTAGAAAATTTTTGCAATAAGTTAGCCCCTCCTTCGGTTCCTACTTTTCATGATACATTAATTTTTTCATCTTCCATTTCCTCTAATGATAAGTTTGATGATCCCTTCTCTCAGGAGGAATTATCTATAGTTTTGTCTAACCTTAAAAATTCTTCCCCTGGCATGGATGGGATTCCATACTCTTTCTTAGTTAACTCTTCTTCCTCTTCTAAAGACTTATTTCTAAAAATCTTAAATTCAATTTTTTTTACTGGTACTCCACCAGAGGATTGGAAAACACAAATTGTGATTCCAATTCTTAAACCTGGGAAACCTTGTAAGGATCCTACTAATTATCGACCTATTGCTCTATCCTGTACTATGTCAAAAATTTTGGAACATCTTGTTAAAAACCGTCTTGAATGGTTCATGGAAAGTAGGAGCCTTTTATCTAAAAGCCAATTTGGGTTCCGTAAAGGTTTTAGTACAATGGATAGTTTAAGTTTATTTGTAACTGATATTCGTTTAGCCTTTTCCAAACGTGAACATTTAGTAGGTGTTTTCTTAGACATATCATCTGCATATGATAATGTACTTCTTTCTGTGCTCAGGAGTAAATTACTTCAGCTGAGTGTTCCAGTAAAGATAGTGAATTTTGTTTCGAATCTGTTTACTGCTAGATCTGTCCAGGTCAAGTTCCAAAATAATCTTTTACCTTCAAGAACAGTTTGGAAGGGACTTCCTCAAGGTTCCGTCCTTAGCCCATTATTGTATAGTATTTATACTTCTGATCTGGATCTTTCAGTGAACAGTTTTTGTAATATCTTGCAGTATGCAGATGACATAGTCTTATATGTATCTTCTAAAAACATTGATAACGCTTCTTCTCGTCTTAATTCTGCTATGTATTATCTTAATTCATGGTTAGATGATCATGGTTTGTCTCTTTCAATTGCTAAAAGTTCTGTTACAGTTTTTAGTCGCGCCAAATTAATCCCTGATGCTTATATTTCTTTAAATGGTCAGCAGGTCCCAGTGAAAGATAAATCAAAATTTTTGGGGGTTATTTTAGATTCCAAATTGAAAGGAGTTCACCATATTGACTATGTTTCTAGAAAATGCGAAAAAAGTATTAATGTTCTTCGCTCCTTATCTGGTGTTTGGTGGGGTTCTCACCCGTACACCCAAAAATTATTGTATAATGCCCTTGTACGGAGTCATTTAGATTATGGGTCGTTTTTACTGGAACCGTGTAATAAGTCTGCTTTAGCTAATTTGGATAAAATTCAGTCTAGATGTTTGCGCCTTGTCTGTGGAGCTATGAAGTCATCACCCATTAATGCACTTCAAGTGGAATACTCTGAAGCTCCTCTTCATTTACGACGACAGTACCTTGCTGACAGATTTTTCTACAAAGTAATTCAGTTTTCAGATCATCCACTTATTTCTAAATTACATTCCCTCTCTGATTTTATTTCTCATGACCAATATTGGGTAAATAAAGATCCTCCTTGTTTTTTAATAGTTTTGTTAAATTTATCAGTCTCCCTAGTCCAGTTGTTCAATGTAAACTTAATCCTTTGTTCGAGACTCCTTTTGAGTCTATTATTTATAAACCTGATATTTTGTTAGATTTGGGTGTGGAAAAAACCTCCCCCTCAGCTAATAGTCAACTCAATCGTCTTATAGGTAAGAATTGGAGTGATTAGTTTACTATTTATACAGATGCTTCCAAAATTTCTGATCAGGGATGTGTGGGTGCTGCAGTCTGGATTCCTAAACATAATGTCATCCTTAATTTCAAATGTCCTCCTTTTCTTCTGTTTTTACTGGCGAATCAATTGCAATTTTAGAAGCCCTTCAATATGTTGAATCTTATAACCTTGACAAAACCATAATCTTTTCTGATTCTAGAAGCTGCTTACAAGCTATTTTGGCCAATCAATTTACTTGTAAATCAAAATTTTCTTTTATTTTAAAAATTAAAAATATTCTCCATAAATGTCATATTTCAAACATAAGAGTTATTCTAGCCTGGATACCCGGACATTCTGGTATTCATGGGAATGAGGTTACCGATAAGTGTGCTAAAGATGCTATAATTTCTGGTTGTGATACTCGCAGTGCAGTCTACATCTCTGATTTAATTCCTTTAGCTAGGAAACGCTTGTATTGTATTTGGGATGAATTATGGAAACAATCAAGAGCTTTGAAGGGTAAACATTATGCTGATATTCAAGATTCTATTCCCCCGGTTCCTTGGTTTTTTAAATTTCGCAAGTCTAATAAAAGAGTAACATCTACCATTTGCAGATTACGTCTTGGACATTGCTGCTCCCCTGTTCATCTTGCTAAGATCCATGTTAAGGATTCGTCTATTTGTGAATGTGGATTGGACGAGGGCACTCTTGAACATATATTTTTTTGTTGCACAAAGTTTCCGATTTCCCTTTATGATTTACTTCCTTCTGATGTCCCTCGCCCTACAAATTTTAAATTTTTACTATCTCTTGTTAATACTCCATTTATTCATGTTCTTAGTAATTATATTAACATCAATAACATTAGACTATAATATCTATTTTGTCTGTTTAAATAATCTACTAACCTTTTGTTACATGTTGTTTGTCTTATTTTGTTCTAGGTACTTCAACAGACAGGAGTGATTGCTGATTTAAAAAAAAAAAAAAAAAACCCGTTACTGCTGTTCTTGTGTTTAGCCCGTTTGACAGCTAAAGTTATCTTAGTATTCGCACTTGACACTGGCGGAATCATAATGAAAGCGCCATATAAAAGAAATTGAATTGAATAATTATAAATAGACGCCATAATTTTATTTCCTAAAAAAATCATAGACATAAATTGAGATCTAATTTAAAATTACAGTAATTGTTTTAATTACAATCAAATATACCTTAAATATACCCCAACCTACCTATACTTTGTAAAATATAGCTCGGGTCGTATGACAGCAGGCAGTAAATATCATAACATCACAGGTGCAAAAGAGACTCCTTTAGAACTGTATGTGTTTGACATCTGTCATAGTACCCAAGCTACATTTTACAAACTATAACTACCTACTTACATAGAATTGACAGTGATGACTGATTCCGCTCCCTCCTATTACGGAGCAGGAAGTCCGCACCGCCCTTAAGGCGCTCAAGGCTAGGAAGGCTCCAGGACCTGACGGTATTACAAACCGTGTCCTCAAAATCCTCCCTGACCATCTCATTACCGTGATCACCCTCATCCTCAATGCCGCGATGACCAGCTGCACCTTTCCATCATCATGGAAGGAAGCCACAGTCATAGGCATCCACAAATCTAAAAAGCCTCGCGATCAGCCCTCCTCTTACCGGCCTATCAGCCTTCTCAATCCCCTCGGCAAACTCTACGAGCGGTTGATTTATCGCCGCCTTAGAGATAACGCTGAAAACAGCAGCCTCATTCCCCCCGAGCAATTCGGTTTCCGTTCCCAACATTGTTGTGTTCGTCAGGTCCACCGTCTGGTGGAACATATCACGTCCAATTTTCATGAACGCAAACCCAAACCCACAGGAGCCGTCTTCCTTGATGTAGCGAAGGCATTCGACAAGGTCTGGCACAACGGTCTGGTGTACAAGCTATACCAGCTCGGTGTGCCGGATCGTCTCGTACGTATCGTACGTGACTTTTTGACGAACCGCAGCTTCCGTTACAGAATCGAAGGCGCCCTGTCCACCCCTCGCCCCATTAGAGCCGGAGTCCCTCAGGGCTCTGTGCTATCCCCTCTCCTCTTCACCCTCTATACCAGCGACCTTCCCAGTACACCCCAGACGCAGCTCGCTCTGTTCGCAGACGACACTGCGATCTATGGAGGTTCGAAGTCAATCCCGAGAAGAGCACCGCCGTGCACTTTACTCGTGCCAGATTACGTCGTACCCTCCCAGCTGTAAAGCTGTACGGTCGACCCATCCCATGGTCCAAAGACGCCAAGTACTTGGGGGTTACTCTTGACTCCCAGCTTAACTTTGCGAAGCACATCAGGAGAGTCCGAAACCGCGCCAAATTTGTCATGGGCCGGCTCACCCCAATCATACGCAAACACAGTAAACTCTCCCTTAGAAATAAGGTGAGGCTTTACACTACATGCGTTCGACCCATAATGACCTACGCCAGTGTGGCCTTCAGCCACACCTACCCCACTTATCTGAACACCCTCCAGGTAGTTCAAAACAGCTTCTTGCGGAGGGCAACCGGGGCCCCCTGGTACCTCCGCAATTCTGACATTCACATCGATCTCGATGTTCCGTCCCTCAAAGAGTTCATGAAGCAAGCGGCCATACGCTTCTTCGACAAAGCCCCTCACCACCCTAACCCTCTTGTAGTTAGCGCCTTTAACTACGTTCCCCAACCTGCGACTCGTTACAAACGAAGACCTAGGCATGTCCTTACCGACGGCGATGACCAAATTACCCTTGCGTTTAATGCTGCCAATATTAGTCGAGCCACACTCTGCACAAGCTCTTCCAGCAACCGCGCACCCCGCCGGCGGGGTCGCGGAGGTCCCTCCTTTGCTCCCCACTTTGGGGTTTACCGGCACGTACCGGGCAGATTCTCTCCGATAAGGAGTCCCCAAGGCAACGCCATAAGCCGAGGTTCGAGCCCTAGTGGGCGCCCTGAGGCAGTTGCCATTTCATTAAGGGTGTAGATTGCGTGTAGCAACTCCCCGCCTTAGCCCGGTGACGCATTATATACACTTTGTAGTATTTTGCAAACAGGTCCATTAAAAAAAAAAAAAAAAAAGTGATGACTGTAGAAAATCATGAAGTAAATAAAATAATGGCGGCAGTTCTGGACGCACTGTTTCTTACAATGAGATTATTAGTCTTAATGTGATTGCACAATGGCTTAAATCTAACCTTTTGACTCTAAATGTTTCTAAGTCTAATTATATTTGCTTCTCAATCTTTGATTGTTATCAACCTAGTAAAATTTTTCGTGTCTGGATCCATTCTTGCAATAACAGAAATGCTATGCCATGCGACTGCCCATCCTTGAGTAAAGTTACTAACACCAAGTATCTGGGTATAATAATAGGTCAAAGGTTATCATGGCATCCCCAAACAGAAGCTATTGGAAATAGAGTCAGAAAACTCATATGGGTATTTAAAAACTTGAGACACATTGCGCAAGACGATTTGATAAAAAAAGTCTACATTTTCCTAAGTTAGCTACTTTAAACCTTATCGCTTCCCTACTTCTGCCCTTTTCGAGATGTGTAGACTGCTCTCGGTTAGACAGCTCTATATTTTGTCCTCAGTGTTAAAGGTTCATAAAACACTTGTATTTGAGCCAGATACCTTGAATAGAAGGAAAAGTCATAGGGTGGTCATTGCCGACCCAGTTAGGACCACCTTCGCAGGAAGACAGTTTGACAGACAATCCGCACACCTTTACAATAGCATAAATAAAACCTTACAGATATACCCAAAAACTTACTACGAATGCAAAAAAGTCATAAAACAATATCTCCTAAACAAATCTTACGAAGACACTGATCCATTTTACAGATAATTACATAAAAACACTAAAATTATGTCCTACATACAGCACACTCGTATAATTAGGTATTACACGTACACACACACACCTTTTATATTTTGTTTTCAATAATTTTATTATGTATGTATTTTTATAACTTTAACTTATATTGTATCATTCTACACCACACTACTTAGTTTTGTTAAATCCTTATGGAAGAGCGGGGCCTCCTAACACAAGTTTTTAAAAAACTTAAAAGGAGTTAGTCGAACACTTTTGTTAATATTAACTAAGATTCTGAAATAAACTATTTTTATATTACTTTTTTATTTTGAACGGTATTACTATCACGATTGTATTATACCTCGAGATTTCATCCTAGTTCCATGTGACATGGTCACGAGCAGACTATTTATTTACTAATAAGCACTATTCTTTAACTAAAACAATACTAAACAATAAAATTCAAGTAGGTTTTAGGACATCTTATTATCTCATCATATGATCTAATTAATTATATCCAATTATACCTACCTAGTACCTACTTAAAAAAATTATATCTTTTTAAACTGCAGCCACTGGCGGGACGTACTTATGTATGTCACCTTCTTTTGTATACCATAACATATTTTGAGCCACCTGTTCTTTTTTTTTTTATCAAGGTTTTTTTTAGATTTAATTTCAAACAAAATTGGTATTTTAAGGAAATCTGTAGGAACTTGTTATAAATAATATGATACATATTATGTCCATAATAAAATTAATAAATGCAGAAAGTATGTTTGATATGGGCACCTGACTATTATTTCTAGAATGTACTTGCCTCGGTTAGACTAAAAACACTCTTTAGCTTAGCAGCACAAGATATATTTTTGCTTGAATGAACGTTTCGTGACGCGTCCATTTGCTTGTTGCACGGAGCGGCAACGTCGCGCGGTTGGGAATTTGAATTTGTTGGCGGCAAGTGTTTTTCACTTATAGCGTGAAATCTGTAGGACCTAGAACTTTCTTCTATTTGGAGCTTAGTGCTCTAATTATAAGCTATAATTTGAGTCATTTTCGAAGAATCTACGTTCGGTAGTTATTGCGCATCAGATGGTCTCGCTGGAGAGACGTCTCGCCGTACATACCATTTTCAAAGACCTATATCTCGAAAACTACTGAACACACAGTACTTAATTTTTTGGAGCTTAGTGCTCCAATTAGGTCACGTATGTAGAACTTTACATCAAAACTTAAATCCCTACCGTTTATGAGATCCAAATGGGCTCGCTGGAGAGACGTCTTTTTCATATTACAGTTTTGAAGTTGATTTTTCGGCAGCAGATTGCTCCAATCATGCTCTAAATCTAGAGATATTTATAACACATTGCTCTACTCTCCACAGTAGCTGAGATCTAGCATGGGCTCGCTGACGAGAATCTCCCCAGCCGGCCCACGGATTTTAGCTCGCAGCGTCTTTCCTATTGATGCTCCAATTTACTGACTTCAGTATGTGGGTGCTCCAATTATGCTCTAAATCTTGATATTTGATAAAAAACACCTGTCACGTATGGGCTGGGTGGAGAGACGCACACCAAGAAAGCACTTTTTGAACAACGTGGAGGCTTGGAACAAATTGCCAGAAGACGTTGTAAATGCTAAATCCACAAACCAATTTTAAAACAAACTTGATTTTATAACTAACTAGAAAACCAACAATGGATAGCTGGATTCAGCCAACTAACTGTTGTCTCAACTGCCTCTCTCAATTTTTGAATTATTCGTTATTGTTACAAAGTTGCGTTAATTCTGGAGATGAATGCTCTTACTAATAAAATTATTTATGTGGTATATTTTAAGTTCATCGTCGTCTTATATTTTAAAATTAATTCATTTATAGCTTCTATAAAAAGTCTTCCTTGGTGGAAGAGCAATAAATCCTAAGAATGATTCAGCTGCATCTTTTCCCAGGTCTATTAGACATACTGAACACTCCTTGGCGCTCTCTACTTATATCGTAAGATAAATGTGGGTTATCATGGGTGTGTGTGTTATTATGCAAAAATTAAAAACAATCTAATCAGCATATTTTTTATTATTAAAATAATCACAGAGACAATAATAAATATTATATAAAAAATACCAAATTCTACTCAGAAAACCAGCAATCCAAATTAAATAAATTTTAATGAACTTAACTGATAGAATTATAAAGAAATATTTTTCTAATTAATATTTAACTACAATACAAAACATAAAAAAATCTAACTGGGACTAGGCCCCCCTTTCAGTTCAACTAATCTGTGAATGTATTTTAACACAAGGATAACTTAGCCATAACATAATATAATTACGTAATCACAGTACAAAATAAAGCATTGCTTCATCAGTCGACGACATCACAGCTTACATGATCGGCAAAATCAAAACTCAGGCTCGACACTTAAACCCACAAATACAAACCTTAAACCTAGCATTGTAGTCATTGCATCTATGAAACATACAGTCTTGTTACACAAATTAATTCATAACAGTGAGTAATCTCACATTAAAAAAAATTCGCTATTAAACATCGAGATGCCAATTTGGCGAGCGAGGAATATGGTAACTAATTTTTTGCTCTAAATTACTGTTAATAGGATGTTGGTATGGTTTAGGTCATTCCATAAATTAGTTCTGGACATTTGATATTAATGAATAGGTACACTTATAAAGAAGCCGAAAGCGCCTTTAAACTTCGTGTGCTATTTAATGAATAATATTTGGTGATAATTCGGTAGGCGATTTTATGCAAAACTGCTAATTTTAAGCTTAAGTTATAATGATTATGTTTAGTCATTTTGTGGTAATGTTTCCCGTCAATCCATCTACGCAACAATCGTGTCACGTGCGCAGAGATACACCCGATAGCTGCCTGCCCACAAAAGACTACATTAAATACTAAACTTACAGCAGGACATACCATGTTATACTAACACATAAATAATTAATGCTAAAGTCGGCAGGCTATCGTAACACGACCGAGTGTTTCTCTACGTACGAAACTTACACCATCTTATCAGTTCCGGCGACAGCGCATCCTAGATCAAATAAGGTTGTAATCATACAGCACCAGTGTCTCCGGGTGCGATTTCATGCAACTTCCGCATCGTGCGATAACCACCTTATATTGCAATTGGAATCTTGGAGATATTCGCCGGGCTTCATAGACGTGTGGTCTAGTGCTTGTTTGCCGGCGCAGCAGCGGGCGCGGCCTGGGCCAGCGCAGGGGGCAGCGCGAGCGCGGGGAGGGGCTCGCGCCAGTACACGGTGGCGGAGTACTCGTCGCTGGGCTCGCACAGCGCGGGCGGGAACACCTGGTCCACCAGCACGGACATGTGCGAGTACCTACAGACAAACAACCAACTTATACACATGCCTACTAGTAGAATTAGGGATGTAAGAGATACATAATATGAGTAAAAATAATTTGGCTTCAAGGGAAAGCTCAGAAAAAAAGAGTAGCGATAAATAGAGGTGGCGCCGCTATCTACGCCGAAAATGTTTTAAAATATCAGCACATGTGACTGTTTGTATGGGAAAGTTAAGTGTTACTGGTACGAAATCAAATAGTTTTTGTTCCAAGTTTAGAAAGATTTTCTTGTAAAATTATAAAAATAATATTATTTTGTGTTGTAATTAACTGGACTGGATTTTAACATTTCTTTCACCCCCAGAAATCTACATTATCTACAAGTAACATAGGCTACATTTTACCGAAAAATATTTTATCTATTTTTAAACACAAAGTTCAATTGAAATCGTGTTGAAATTAAGGGTTTAGTATTTTTTGTTAAAATTATTAAAGATGTTAAAATTAGAACCTCAACATGAAAAAAATATATTTTGTAAAAGTTAATACGTAAGTTCATTAGTACAATATTATAATTTCATTAGGTATTAGGGTAATACTAGAATTAAAATTGTTATTTGGAAATTAGAATTGCTGTAAAATAATATGGGCAATTCATTGGAATGTAGTGGGAATAATTGCCAAAGATCTTGTCTTGTCTATTTATATATGAAGACTTTAGCACATGTTAGTGCCAAAAGATTATTTCCAAAGATTGCATCATGTCCAACCGAGTACTTCTGGCAGACTACATTAATATTACCATAAATAGTAACATCACAAATGGGAAGACAGCACCATAAGGCGAGAAAGAAACCAACACCAACCAACACAACACAAACACGATGTAAGAGATGTCGATAAGCACAGATAGTTAAGACGAAAACAGATGACAAGTCGATGATAACGAAAAGTTATGCTAGCTTTTATGGAGTTATTCAGCAGGTAATGTAATTAGATTTCGCTGATAGTGAATGATATGCGGCCTGTGGCGTGGCGATGTCAAAATCATGCCATTCGGCTTACCGGCTTCGGCGCTCGATATATCTGTCACAATTTATAAAACCTAATAGCCTATATTTGAGCTAGTTCTCTGTTATCACTTTTGTGCAGTGGTGGGAACAAATCATCGACCATGTCACTTTGCACGTGGTAGCTGAAATAGAAATAGAACTCATTACATAGAAGTTAGTCTGTATGGGAAGCTTGTTACAACCGCTGAGCTATCTCCGCTCCCTCCGGCCCCCTCCACAAAGCTTTGCAATAGAAAATAAGTAAAACACTTACGTGGATTGGAATGTCTGTGTGAGCTCGTGCTTGAGTTCTCCTTTGTAGTTGATGGTGAATATTCTCACGATCGGAATGCCGACAGCTTGGTATGCGCATACATCCTGTCGATGGAAAACATTACTTAGATAACTTATAATTATAAGCCCTATAACTAGAAAGAATTTCCTGTTTGTTCTGACCCCTACACACCACACGGTATAAAACAGTTACCAAGGGTTTTAACGAAATTAGAACTGGTACTGTTTTGGGTATTTTATTCTTGTCAGGAGTAAGGTAACATAGTAAGGTAGTCCCTCGAGCTTCCTTTTAAGAAGAGACTGAAAGAGCAGTTTATGACCTCTCTATGACATTTATAATTTTATTTTATCATTTAAATATATTTATATGTATTATTTTATCATCGTATGTTAATATGTGTATTAGTATTACTTTAATCCCATTGTAATTAAATTATACTAACTGTATCTGTTCCCGTGAATTTCCCATCTTTATTCTCCATTAGGTTGGCTCGAAGAGATCTCTTATAGAGATAAGCTCGCCTGTTGTCTAACTTTTTAAGTTGAACTGTATATTTAATTTTTAAAGCAATAAAGAATTTAGTAACATATAGAATGTTAGACATCACAACCTTGCTTCGAAATAAGTGTGTTATCCCAGTTTAAAAAAAAAATGTAAAGTGAAAGCAACTTTAACACTTACATTGACCCTATTTCCGTATCCGGCATAGAAGGGGCTGGACCCCTGCGGGAAGAGCGCCTTGATGTCAGCGAGGCACTGTATCTTGAACTCCTCGGGCTTCTTCTCGATGACCTCCCGGTGGAAGGCGCGCAGCAGCGACGTGGGGTTGAGCAGCAGCGGCCCGTCCGGCAGGCACGTCTCGCCCTGGCGGATCGAGCGCAGGTACTCGCGCGTCACCTGGGGGACAAACACCGGGTATAGAGAACTGCTTTTGTAACATACATACATACATATAATCACGCCTTTATCCCTGATGGGGTAGGCAGAGCGTAAACGACCTAAACAAAGGTCGTTCCGCCACGTCTGACAAAGTTTTGAGGGTTGTTTAAGATAGATTTGTAGGTATATTGCTGTAGTGACAGGTTGTCAGCCTGTCGCCTAAATTGCAATATACAGAAACCCTCGGATCCCTTAGCTGGTTTTTACAGCATGCCCGGGAGGAAATGCAGCTGACACATTCTATGTTTTTCTCTCGCTTCCAGTCCAGCATGGAAGTACACACACGCAACTAACATTTTTGTAACATAGTGACAAGTATGTGGTAAAATAAAGTGAGAATGTGGTAAAAGTGAGTGAGAATGTTGTGAAAGTGAGTGAGAATGTTGTATTAATGTGATGTGGTCAAAGTTAGTAAGAAGAATGTATTCAATGCTAGTGAGAAGAAAGTGGCAAAATTGAGTTAAAAAATGTGGTAATAATAAGTGAGCGGAATGTGGTAAAATAAAGTGAGAATGTGGTAAAAGTAAGTGAAAATGTTGTAAAAGTGAGTGAGCATGTTGTATAAGTGAGTGAGAACGTGGTAAAAGTTAGTAAGAAGACTGTATTTAATGCTAGTGAGAAGAAAGTGGTAAAATTGAGTTCAAAAATGTGGTAAGAGTGAGTGAAAAAAAATGTGGTATAAGTGAGTGAAAATGTGATAAAAGTTAACGTGACAAGAATGTGGTAAAAGTTAGTAAGAAGAATGTGATTTAAGTTAGTAAAAATAATGTGATAAAAGTGTATGAGAAGACTGTGGTAAAAGTGAGAAGATTGTGATAAAAGAAAGTAAAAAAAATGTTATATAAGTGAGTGACAGAAATTCCGAAGAAAAAAAAAAGAGTTTGTAAGAAGAACGCAGTATAAGTAAGTGAGGAGATCTTTATGAGTTAGAAAGTAATAAAACCCTGCTCACCCTGGCCTGTCCGATGGCTCTGGCGGACAGGTACAGCAGCTGGTAGCCGTTGTTCTTGATCTTGGTGAAGAGCTGCGCCACGCCCGACTGCGCCCAGTCCTTGCCCACCAGCGGGAAGATGTGGCCCAGCACGTCGGATCTAAGGGAAACATTCTCATGAAGCACGCAAAAAAGAACCTATTTATAACATACATATAATCACGCTTTTATCCCTAATGGGGTAGGCAGAGGATAAACGACCTAAATAAAGGTCGTTCCGCTACGTCTGATAAAGTTTTGAGGGTTATTTAAGATAGATTTGTAGGTATATTGCTGTATAGGTTGTCAGCCCATCGCCTAAATTGCAGTATACTGAAACCCTCTGATCCCTTCGCTGGTTTTTACAGCATGCCCGGGAGGAAATGCAGCTGACACATTCTATGTTTTTCTCTAGCTCCCAGTCCAGCATGGAAGAATTATTTATAAACCATACTAAATCTTATTTCTATTGACAGAAACGTTTTTATTTTTCAGCTAATATGAAAGCGACGCCCCCATGGCTGCTAGGCACGGCCTCTTGGATCGGAGATAGTTAGATACTAATTCATACTAAGAGGTGCCGAGATTACAATGTTGCCCTTAGCCTGTTTTTCGAAATCGATGAAAAGTTCAGTTGGTTTGTAAACGTCTCGATATATATTGTGTCGTCAAGTCAATAAACAAAAGGTCTGCATACATACATATAATCATGCCTTTTTCTCTAATGGGGTAAGCAGAGCGTAAACGACCTAAATAAAGGTCGTTCCGCCAGGTCTGACAAACTTTTGAAGGTAACTCAAGATAGATTTGTAGGTATACTGCTGTATTGACAGGTTCTCAACCCATCGCCTAAATTACAATATACCAAAACCCTTTGATCCCTTCTCTGGTTTTTACAGTATTACATACATACATAAAATCACGCCTTTATCCCTTACGGGGTATCAGAGCGTTAAACGCCTCGTAAAAGGCGCTTTCGCCGCGTCTGACAAAAATTGAGGGCAATTTTAGTTTGTAATGTGTATTGCTAATGTGTAGTGACAGGTTGTCAGCCCATCGCCTAAATTACAATACACTGTAACCCTCGAGTCCCTTTTGCTGTCTTCTACAGCATGCCCGGGAGGAAGGGCTGCTGGAACATTCTATGTTTTTCTATCTCTCCCAGTCCAGCATGGAAGAATTTTACAGTATTCCCGGGAGGAAATGCAGCTGGCACATTCTATGTTTTTCTCCCACTCCCAGGAAGCATTCAAAAGGTCAAGCAAGCAAAAGGCCCAGGTTATAATGTAGGGTGTTACTTGGTGATGGTGCCGTCGATGTCGGAGATGACGATCTTGTCGTCGTGGCGCCAGCGGAACACGTTGCACTTGCACTTGGTGGTGCCCTGGTACGCGGTCGTCACGCTGAACACCATCTCGTTCATGCCCGAGCGCAGGCTGAGGTTTTTCTGTGAATAAAAATGTATAACTATTGATTGAAGATGCAACTACTATATAAGGTCATTTTAAATCAAGTGCAAATATTAAAACGTGTAAATTTACTCATGAAACTGAACAACTTTCCCTAAGGAACATAGGTCGAAAACCGAATAAAGGAATTGGACCTGTCATACAAAATGTACCAGCTGATATCGCACTTAGTATGGGAAGTCAATTTTTGTTTTTCGTATTTCGAACATGTCCCTTAGGGAAATTTGTTCAGCTTCATAGATAGATTCACACGTTACAATATTTGCACTTGATTTAAAATAACCATATATAGTATTAAAAAATTGGCTGCTAATTCATTGACGTGAAGATAGGCGGAGAAGAGCGGAGTGGGGCGGTCCGTGAATTGACCAATCACAATGCTCGAAATATGTACGGTGCGTCAGTAGAAGCATTGTGATTGGTCAATTCATGCACCACTCCTTTTCGTTTCGCCTAGACCGCATTAATGGAACTACTGTATCCTTAGATGATTGACTATATGGTTGGGAACGTACCCAACGTTTCCCAATAAACATAGGTCGTTAATAGAAAAAAATAAAGAAATAGTCAAACCTTGGGATCCCATTCCAAAAATTATAATAAAATGTATTATAGTATTTGCTTACAATTTGTTCTGATGAGAGACGCAATGTCTTGCGGAAGGTGGAGTGTCGCCGGTGTCTCTTCACGTGCGAGTCCTGCTCCGAGTCGGACGAACTGGGGTCGTGGCGGTCTGCCAACAGAAATACAACATCACAAACAGGCTCATAGTGGTTCACACAGGAATCAACCTGTTCCTTTGAATGTATAGTAAATAAATCAAACTGCTCTATAACATACATACATATAATCACGCCTTTATCCCTAATGGGGTAGGCAGAGCAAAACAAAGGTCGTTCCGCCACGTCTGACAAAGTTTTGATGGTTATTTAGGATAGATTTGTAGGTATATTGCTGTAGTGACAGGTTGTCAGCCCATCGCCTAAATTGCAATATACTGAAACCCTCCGATCCTTTAGCTGTTTTTAACAGCATGCCCGGGAAGAAATGCAGCTAGCACATTTTATGTTTTTCTTTCGCTCCCAGTCCAGCATGGAAGAATTTATAAAGAGGGGTATAAATACAAATAAGATCGATTTTTAAGTAATTCACGCATTTAACTTCCAGTTATTTGGGGTTATTTTAAAGGGTTTTTGAATATTCTTGTGTTTACCTGGCTCTTGCGGCAGTTTATTCTCTAGAATGACGGAATCGAGGTCTTCAATATCTTGAGGTTCAACCTCTTCTACGGGAGCTTCAGTGTTTACATTGGATTCTTCTGCGGTTTCCTCTTTAATTTCTTCCTCAGTGTCTTCTTTAACCTCAGTGGCGGCGGCTGGTTCTGTGGCTTTTGGGTCAAGTTTAGCCTCAACTTTCTCTTCAGTGGAAGATTGAGTCGCGTCCTTTGGAGCATCATCTTTAGGAGGGGATTCCGTGCTAGAATACAGAATACTTAAATTAGTTTTAGTAATTATATAAAACTATTGTTCAATAATACCTAGTATTTCTAATTGTCTCTAGTGAACATGGAATTTAACAATTCATGGAAGTCAATTTATTTTATTCCTCTGTTTCCTATTGCCTGCTACATTAGCAATAAGGCCGCCAATTGTACTACTTTTCTGTGTATGCAATTTGTAATTTCTGTGTTTTTGTGCAATAAAGTATATTGTATTAACTTTCTTATATATAAATCTTACAGTGCCGTGAATCTCAGTATATTTAAACGTTACAATTTGTAATCCGATAAGACTCCCAAGAAATAGATCATAAACATTTGCAAAAACTCAAATAAAAATTAGCGATGGTGAATTTTGGCAAGAGATTCGGCTAGGTTATTTATGTTCTTCCATGCTGGCCTGGGAGCGAGAGAAAAACATAGAATGTACCAGCTGCATTTCCTCCCCGGCATGCTGTAAAAACCAGCTAAGGGATACGAGGGTTTCAGTGTATTGTAAGTTAGGCGATAAGCTGACAACCTGTCACTACAGCAATATACCTACAAATCTATCTTAAATAACCGTCAAAAGTTTGTCAGACGTGGCGGAACGACTATTGCTTAGGTCGTTTACGCTCTGTCTACCCCGTTAGGGATAAAGGCGTGATTATATGTATGTATGTAGTGATGTAGTAGTGAGCTGGTACTGACTGCTTGGCTTCCGCGTTGGAGCGGCGCCAGCTCCACCACGAGTAGCCGCGCGGCTTGGCGGCGCTGTCGGCGGCGGCGGACCCGCCTGGTGTGTGCACACCTTTATCGCACGCACCCTTCTCTAGCTCCTCTAGCACGCGCTGTGGAGAAAGAAATTTTTCAAAAAATATTGCTTAAGTTCTTCTTTCTCTAAGAACTCGCTCTCGGCCGTCGAGCCAGACCACGGACAGGCTTCTGACTATACTAAGCGGAGGTTGGTATTTACGAGCTACTTTAGCCCTAGTCTCACTTCGTGCCGAAAGAATTATCGAAGTAACTTGGAATTCCTAACTTCTTCTGTCGAGTAGGTATCGAGTCTATCAACCCGATGAAGCCTGGTGTCAGAGTTTTTAAACCGCCTAGTAGCATAACTATCAGGCCTCTGACATGGTTTGAGTAACGACCACTATCAAAGACAGCGACCGGGACCGACGGCTTAACGTGCCCGAAACCTTTTTCTTTTCGGAGGATCAGGTGACTCAGCCTGCAATGTCCTAACCTAACTGGGGAAAAATTTGTGATAAATTCTCAAATATCAACTTTGTGATTCCCCCCTGGGAATCGAGCCCAGGACCTCCGGATCGGGAGTACATGGCACTAGCCGCTAGACCACGGAGGCAGTGCTTAAGTTAATAATAACTTTTAACTTAAGTCAATAACTTAAGCAAATCTGACACTGGCTGTAGATCTGTGTGACTGACCGTGATTTTATATTGATTTCACTGTTTTTTATATGATCTGTAACCAGTATGAGAACGTTTTAACCAGCAGTGTATTTGTATTCGATAGGAAATGACCAACTGCGTAGTAAACTTACAATTTCTCATCGATTATGTTGTCTCGTCTTGAATAGGTAACATTGAAAGATTATTGGCCTTAATAGTTCAAACAAAATACTTTTGAAGTGCTTTGCCCACACATAAAGTGTCTTGTCCCTTTACCTTATATGTAAGTACAAACTTGAGAGCTTCATACAAAGCGAGACTCAGAGCAATTCATATTTACTGATGTGAGTAGTAAGAAAAATAAAGAAACATTTCTTTTAAATTTGCGTTGACCAACAATATAATAAAAAACCACTTTATTTTATGTATCCTCTAATTTTAACAAGTAAAGCTTGCCAAAACTCAAGCAAATGGCGCTATTGTCAACTTGTTCAGATATAAGAAATAAGAAAGGGATAGAAAGAGCGTGACTATTAAAAAAATGTTTTGGAGACGGCTCAATTGTGATAAAACATATGGATGTCTGTACTGATTTAGCGAAAGCAATTTTCGGTTTTCTGTTTCAATAACGTCATTGTTTTACAGATGTACATTTTTAAGGCCGAAATCACATTGAAGCCAGATTATACTGGTACTATTATACTACATTCCAAGATGAGAAAGTAATCTCAATTTGAGAGCAATATTAACTATGGATTTGACAGGCCAAAATGTACTGAAATGACATTTCTGATACGAGCTCAAAGTAGCTGTCTGTCAGTCTCAAGTGTTGTTTATCAATACGGGTCCTAGAGTCATCCACTGGATACGTTCTAGCAATATCAAGAGAGATAGAGATAAATTTATTAATAATTGTAAATTACAAGTCAAGAAATTATAAGCACTTAAGTATATCACATTAATAATCATTTAAATTGTATTGCTTTTATTATCATTAAAATTAATAAAATCATTATAACTCTAGAATGCCTGTTCGACAAGCCAACGCTTAAGCCGTGATTTAAAGCTATTTAAGCTTGGCTATTTTTTATTAAATACAGCCGTGCCCATCACATGCGTGGTCCTGGCGGTCTTTTCCAACGTGTGCCTCACTACGTACAACATGTATGTCAAAGAAGCTTACATTGGGCAGCGGTCGTCTGTAGGCCAGCAGCGACAGCAGCAGCGGGCCGGCGGCGCGCCACGGCAGCCAGCGGTCGCCCAGCCGCACCACCAGGCGCCCGTCCGCCGCTAGGGCTCCGCCCCTCAAGCAGAACTCCTCAAACGGTAGCGCGCGAGACACCGCCGCGTCTTCCTCGCGCACGTACACGCCCACTTGCCCCCTGCCACCAAGACTATATTGTAGAGCGGATCAGAAATACAGAACATTAAATAAAACGGTTTGCAGGTATGCGATAAGCAACAAGGTTGAAAAACAGTACTAAGTATTGAAATCTCTGCTTGATTTGAAAAATATTACGTGGTTCCATAAATATTCGTTTTCAGGAAAAACATTTGTAATTCGAAGCAACTCGTAGTCTAGCGAAATTAATAGCCACTCTCCTAATACATTCTCTTTCCTTAAAACTACTAATAGGAGTAACAACATAACTTAAATATACTTTATTGCACGTAAGAAAACAAATCATACAACACCACAGATAACAACAAAGACAAGTACAACATAGGCGGCCTTATTGCTAAGGTAGCAATTTCTTCCAGGCTTTCGGTGAAAGAAAAATGCGTAGCGGTAAGCGGGATAGTGCAAACCTAGTCAAATAAGTATCCTAAATACATAACATATAACCCAATACATTATTTTTAAAATCTGTGCCAATCAATCTTAGACTTTGTATGAGGTATGGACAGAATACATGCTCAGAAAATGAGCGCTAATTACACGGTTCTTTTTTACAAAGGCGAAAACTATGCTTTTAAAAGCGGAATTTCTATTTGCGACGCGCCAAAGCGCGACTTTCACGCGTCGGTTGTTACTACTTTTTACTTGGTAACAGATCTGGTTGGGCATATGCGATTCACTGACTTGGAAAATCAAACACATGTCTCGAGAAGTCAAATTTTTTTTTTTTTTGACTTGTGTTAGTCAAAGTGTGGACTCAAGTCATTAAAAAAATAGAAGAAAGTTTAGTTGCAAAAAAAAAATGGGTGCAGCTTTTGCAAGACACTTGAAAGACAAACAAAGATAACCATCCAATTGAGACTGTCGGATGATAAATCAAAAAAGTCTTCGAGAGCACAGCTTCCGCATAAATGTGTTTTATGTTACGAAACCAACAGACACCAGTTTCGCAAGTTCAGTTCGCAAGAGTACCTATGCCTTAGTTTTAGTTATGTAGGGACCATCATTCGTGAGTATATATTAGAATCTGCTGCTGATTCTCTTCCAGGAGTTCCAGGGCATATTGTGAAAGCGAGTAGAGGATGGCAAGGGTTAAATACATACAATCACGCCTTTTTCCCTAAAGAGGTAGGCAAAGCGTAAAAGACCTAAAAAAAAGGTCGTTCCGCCACGTCTGACAAAATTTTGAGGGTTATTTAAGATAGATTTGTAGGCATATTGCTGTACTCACAGGTTGTCAGCCCATCGCCTAAATCGCAATATACAGAAACCCTCGGATCCCTTAACTGGCTTTTACAGCATGCCCGGGAGGAAATGCAACTGGCACACTCTATGTTTTTCTCTCGCTCCCAGTCCAGCATGGAAGAAAGGCAACAGTTCCAGAGCATTAAGATTTTTGTGAATACTAATTTGGCCTAAGTAAATGGAATAACGGTGATTTTACATTAAAATTGTAAGGTTCAACTCACTTGGCCAATAGCTTTTCGTCATCATCGGAGTCAAGTGTAGGCGGCTCGAGTGAGGCGGGCGACTGCGGCAGCGAGGGGCCGTTGCCTGACTCGTATTCCTCTTCTGTAGGACCTGTTTGCACATTTGTTGGTGCACTGCCGCCTGTAACAAATCATATATACATACATACATATAATCACGCCTTTATCCCTAATGGGGTAGGCAAAGCGTAAACAACCTAAACATAGATCGTTCCGCCACGTCTGACAAAGTTTTGAGGGTTATTTAAGATAGATTTGTAGGTATATTGCTGTAGTGACAAGTTGTCAGACCATCGCCTAAATTGCAATATATACAGAAACCCTCGGATCCCTTGGCTGGTTTTTACAGCATGCCCGGGAGGAAATGCAGCTGGCAGATCCTATGTTTTTCTCTCGCTCCCAGTCCAGCATGGAAGTCATTATAAGAATCGTTGATTACTAGTACTAATACTAAGTAGGTATTTTACGGGTAGAAAACGGCGTGAAGCGTGTGATGCTTCTATGGGCGTCCAGTCTATAAATCCATAGTGGTCACGATACTCACAAATGTTCCAAGAACATTCGCAAGCAGCGAAACTTGCCCTCCACGTATAGCGGAGGCCCTATCAGTTGCTTGGTAACACTTTTTTTTTATTGATTGCGTTTAGTAATTATGCAATGCAGATTGCAATTGTTTATGGTGCATTATTTTAAAGTAGGTAGTTTATAGAAGAGTGAAAATCGTGCATCAAACTGAATTTGAAATTGAATTTCATCTGCCGTAATCATCTGTCTCTATATTGGCGTGAAAGAGCTTGCTGTCATCAAAGAGGCTATAAAAATAGCATATTTCATATTTGTCATTTCTTCTTAAGAATTTCAATTACAAGGCGAGACAAAGAGTGACCTATTTCGGAGACGTGACGTCATTAAATTATTTATTATCGCATGATATTGCACATACAGCGTTTATCACAAAGACCAATGTCCGATGATTATTCATAGACAAAGTTGTATACTTGTTTGTTGTTTACTTTAATTGAGTACTGATGATTATTTATAGACACAATACAAAGTTGTATGTTTGTTTGTTGTTTGTTAATTTGGTTGCTCGTAAACACAAAAGTGTACAGATGCAAGGTAAATGTATATTGTATGTATAGTTCAGATAATGCTATCTTAAAACAAATTTATAATTTTATATATCATTATATGTTTTATCAGCAGTTATTTGTTTATAGACTTATAAATAAGTAGTTAATCACCATTTTGTAGAACAAATGCTGGATTAAGAACGCCGGAACAAAGGGTAGGTATATCTTAATAATTACCAACAGGCTTAATCGCTCATTAAAACAATGCACAAAAAGTAATGTTCTGTAACTTACTTGTCCGATACCGCTCGGTATGATGTTTGGGGAAGTAGAGATCTGGGTCGACCTGTCCTCTATCAAGGTCGTCGAGGTAGACGCCCTCCATGGCGGCGCCGGTGGCGTCACGCGCCGACATGAAGCGGAACATGCCACTTAGCACCCCTCGTCTCCCCGTCCGCTCTTCATCTGAACTTAGCGGCTCAGTGGGAGATGCCGGCTCGGCAGGAGAAGCTGGTTCGATTGGTAAAGCAGCCAATTCCCCAGCTGATTCAGCGGTGACTCTAACTGGTGGTTCGGGCAGTTCCCCCCAGCGCCACGATTGCGAGGATTTGTCCCCGATCACGGCGCGCGATAGCTCCACTTCCGTGTCTGACTGTACCGGCGTGCCTCCGCGAGAACCCCTGCTACCATAGAAACTTTTATTTGCATGGATGTCGATTTGAGCTTAAATGCAGACTAAGTACAGCAGCTTTTAAATTGTAATATATGTTATAGAATACGTTCTATTGTAAAAAAAATGCAAATGTTTAAAATCATTGTTCGTTACGTTACGTACTAAACCGTTACATTACACCATGTACTGTTGATACTCTAAGGTGCCAAGATATTGTTACAATACAGCTGTTTTACAGACTCAAGGCTATTTAGCATGATAATGTAATGAGTCTTAGCAGCATCTATTATCAATGCTCTTGTTAGATAATTAAATTACCAACAAATTAGTTTATTAGCTGGAAGCGGAAAAATAAAAATACATTTTATAGTCTACGTTCGAACTAGGTAATTAAAAATTATTGCAAATTCAATGTTTATACAGTTTTATATAAATCGTATGATGAAACTACGTAAGCATTACAAGGAAACTGCTGCTATGCGTTTATTGCAATTTCGTGAAATTTACATTAGAGAGGGAAACCAACACCACCATGCGTAATTTATCAGCATCATTTCGCTAAACTAAAAGCGTGACTATGGAAAGTATTGTGCAGTAACAACAATTCGACACACTAAATTACGGTGTTCTCTATTTATCGTGATCAGAGCAAGCAACGTGAATGATACAAGGGAAAATACGGGCGATAACTCAAGCGACGAATATTCACGTATATTTCATGAAATGTGATGAACAAAAGAATGGTTCCGTGACTTGACAAGCAAACTCGATTTTATCATGTCATGTTCACAATAATACTATAACGATTGACGTACATCCGACGTTTAATTTGCAATTTTATTGCTGGTGCATTCAAATGCAAGGAACATTAATGATGCTTCCCACAAATGTTTATAAACATGCGATGTAGGAGCATTAGGAGACATGTTTTCCGATATTCGGAAACACTACCAATCTTCCATAAACATCTCGGATAAGTATTTAAACTGTTTTCAAGGAAGCACCCTTGTGGGAGCACCCTTAGAATCGCAACCGCATCATTTATTAGTTTATCGCCCGTACTGGTTTAGTGGCTCTACATGTGATGTGATGGTAGTTTGTTAGGGGTATATGTTTACGCGTTTCTGGAGGCAGCGTGCACCTCGAACGCGGTGTCGGAGAGCGCGAGCGGGATGCGGTTGTCGCCAGCCAGGTTCAAGTTCGACATCTCTTCGCTGAAACCAGGCACGAGCTCACACACAAATGTCAACATACTAGAGGATGCACATTCCAATTTCGAGCTGACTGCTTCCCGATTCGAAAAGATCCGTCAACGGATACTCAAGAAACCTAATTCAAAACCATGCTTGCATTCATTGATAAAGTTCTGAAACTCACCTGAGAGTGGCAGTGTTGAGTTCGCTATCGCTAAAGAAATTGATGTCCGTAGTGTTTGGAATGGGTGCGGCTTGAGTGGCTCTCTGTTCGGAGCCAGCACGGTCCGACTGACTAGATATTGAGCTAGTTGAAGACTTCCTTTGATGCTTCTTCTTAGAGCTAACTTTACGCGTCTTTTTCTTCTTCTTCCCGTTGCCATTTGTTTTGACGTCGTCCTGCGATGGCGCCGCTTCTATTGGTCTAAAGTCATTATGTGCGCTAATTTTCTGCACGGTCTGACTAGCTTCGCTTTCTCCTTCGCCTACTTTCGTCGCTGCGAATGTCTTAGGTTTGGAATCCCAATCTCCTTGCTCGTCCAATCCTTCCATCTCAAACAATGCTTCATGGTCATGGTCATCGTTTTTAGCTTTTTCCTGTTTTGCTTTTGCTAGTTTACTTAGGTCTGGTTTTTGCATTGATTGTCCATCGGCGGTGTATCTGCAAGTGTAATAAACGGTGTGGTTAATAAAAACCTTGCATGTTGCTGGCTGCGGCTAGTTAGCAGCGCGCTGTCGAAAGGATCAGCTACTTGAATTAATTGGTTTAAAACCAAGTCAAGTGCAATCTACGTAAACACTGTAAATGTTATTCATAAACATTCGCTTTCGAATGTTAAACGCGAATGAAAATGCGTTAAATATTCTATGTAATCAACCCTCGCTTTCTACTCGTTTCGTATATTAATTCCAAGGCTAGGTCGTTTCAAAATTTCAGTATATGTATATTACTTTATAATGCTTACTTCAGTTGGTAACAGGACGAGTGTTTATGTGTCGTCATGTCAATTGGTCCACAAGTTCACTGACTGGTGAACAAAGACTCATTCGTGTCATTAAATGATAAAGGACTTGTAAATATACTCAGTGGTTCACCGAATTTATTTTGCACAGTTGTGGTATAGTTTGTGGTCGGCTAACCCATAAAATATTAATTTATTGGAACTAAAACAAGACAATGCGAATCATTAAGTTTGTCTATGTTATTTGAATAGTTTTACCACTGACCCGTATGTTTAAAATATTATTCGCACATGTTATCAGTACTGAAAAGGCAAAGGCAAAACTATTACCGATCTACTGTAGTAACTGTTTTGTACCTATTTAAATAAGTAAGGAAGGACTTTGATTACATACCAGGTGTAAGGGACAACGTCCCGCAAATTGTTTTTTTAAAATTATTATTTTGATTAAACAAGTTTTTATTTTTCAAGAAGTGAAAAAAAAGGCTTTTCCATACAAAACATTCACCTCGATCAGACAATTTGTATGAAAGTGCCCTTTTAAATGGTTAACGATAAAAGGATTACTTTATGACAACGGCGGACTATATCTTTGCATCAGAAGACAATATTGAGGAGAAAGAAGTTGCATATGAAAGGATAGTACAAGTAACAAGTACTCTTCTTAGATCTACTCGATTTCAGTTAGGAATTCCAAGTTACTTCGATAATTCTTTCGGCACGAAGTGACACCTAGGGCTAAAGTAGCTCGTAAATACCAACCTCCGCTTAGTATAGTCAGAAGCCTGTCCGTGGTCTGGCTCGACGGCCGAGAGCGAGTTCCTCCGCCTAGGTTCATAGAGGTCCTCAAACCGCGCCGCAGGGATAGGCGAAGTCGCTAGATGAGCTGAACATTCCGCCTCATCTTCCCCTACTTCCTCTACGAAGAACGCCTCTCCTGACTCCCCCAGTTTCATGTGGATGTTCAGCGGCTCGCCATTTAGCTCAAGGTCCACCTGAGAACGTGATATAATAAATTTGAGATACCTATTAGAAATATACAGTCGAGTTGATAGGCGGCTTCTGAAATAGTACATACAATCATACATTAATGTTGGAATTTCGGAAAGAACACCTAAGTGTTTTCAATGCCCTGTACACCCTATTGTAATTCCTGGTCATATTCTAAATATCTAGTTTAATCCGGATCAGTCGGGTTCTTCGTCAACTGAACCCGCAATTATCTGGTCGCACGGGATGTGGTTATGAATCGTAAAATAAACATTATATGAAAGAAGTCGCAATCATTGTCGCCTACATACAAACTGTTGCATTTACGATATTAGTGATATTTTTCCTCATTATAAAAGCGGTTTGGGCATTGGGCATGTGACATGTAAAAGGTTGTTGTTCAAGTATTTATATCTGAAGATTTGTTGTTGTTTTTTTAAGACAGACAATTCACTTACACCTACGCTGCGTTTGTTGGACTCTGCACTAGTACTAATAAACACGTGGCACAAAGAGTGACATGTTTGTTTATCTTATATTTATCACATAGCGTTGCTACTTCGTGATGCTGATGAGTATTGATGAGGAGGAGCGAATGCGATTGATGTAACAAAATTGTTACGTATAATAATGTCATGCGCTTATAGCAAAATGACGTCCAAATATCTGTAATACATGGACGTAATAAGTACTAGCGTTGCTTTTATACGATGATATTGATATTACTTGTTCGATCATTCAGCGAATTTAATAATAATGCTGTAGTGTAAAGCGTGACAATCACGCGCGAATTCTAGAGGTATACTTTATCAATAAAAATTGTACGACTCTATTTTTTATTCTTGATGATGACGAAGACACTTGATACTTATCGAACGCAAATAATAATTTCATTTACGACTACAGTCCTCTTACCAAGGTCGAGGTATAACGTTTATCTGACATTTTTATTGGCGTCTTATCGTTACGCAAGTGTTGCTAGTGATATTGTATGGAGCAGACCTTTAACCCACTAAATGAAATAAAAAAATCTTAACAGGTGTCTGGCCGGATGGAAGCGAATAGTTGTGCCAAATTCTTTATACAGTTCTTGGGTGGAATCCTATCCCACTTTTGGCCTAATTCCAATTTGCGCAGTGAATCACACGTAGGACAGACATCCCACGTTGGATTTTGGCAGTACCTACGGTTTTCTCGTCAAAACCTATATGAGGAGTATGAGAATTTGCTCCCACACGTAATGAAGCATTCTGATCAAAATAGCGTCAACTAAATAGCATCAGACCAATTACCACAAATTAGTTAACTTTTCTGAATGGAACGCGAATGTGGTACCTACGTAAGCATTGATTAGTATTAACAGCTGTGCGACGCTAGTGCAAATATTCGCGCGATGTGTGGTGTGCCGCTCTCCCTTTCCAGAACATTCGCGACAGTGTGAGGCTTGAGGCCGCTTGACAACGAGCTCGTCCGGTGCGGTGCGCTTGCGCCTCCCGCCGAGACGAGATCAGTGCTGCCAAGTGCGGCGACTTTCTGCCGATCACGCTATCTCGGGATGTGCTATGGCAACCGAACATGAGCGACTGGTCGCCCTTCAGCCTATCACGAACAAATATTAGTCGAAGTAAGGCTACGTCAACATATAGGGTAAGATTACGAACAAAATGAACCCAAACACAAGGGGTTTCTTAGTCATTGGAGATTTCCACTCTTTTCGACTCAAGATTTTGAGATCTAAGATCATCATTATCATCAAGATCGAATAAAACTATGTACATTACATCCATCCATAATGGACATGTCGCATGTATTCAAAATATTAGCTATTTAGGCTATTCGTAAAATATTTGGGCGAATTCACCTTCAAAATAATTGGGCGAATTTTAGGCAACTAGAGATAACTTTTTTCGGCGATTTTGTACTAATCAGACTTGGCAGCACTGAATCGAGATCAATCTGCAAGCTTCACGCCAGCTGATGATAGGCCACACTTCGCTGCACGCACAGCTGATAAACTAATTCTTCTAAACCGTCCGTCTAATCATTTTGACCTGAATCACGCGACTGTTGTATTTTATTTGATCAGGTGATTACAGCACTTCGAATGACTAATCAATTTATAATTTTATTTCATTTCACAGTTTCATTTCAGCGCTTGGACATTGTTGACTCTAGTCAGTGTTTTTCCGATTGACACTGATACTATACTGGAACACCGCCAAATAAATACGGAAATTGTAAATTTTCTTCCCAAGCTAGACTTAAAGTGTCTACATACATATTAAAGTGTTGCCCAACTTAGAACATAAGCGCATTTAAGTAGATAAAGATAAGCTCTACATTATTTACAATCAATATTTATGACTGTACAACCGTCCTTTAAATCGCCTATCATGAAATATATGTAGGTACCTTCTAACGTTCGAAAATATTTATTTCACTACTTACGTAAGAATACATAATCTAACTATGTTATATTGACCTACACTTCATCTTGGTCCATTGCGAGTAGAGTACTGTTGCTAAACGGATTTAAAGATCATTAACTGTGCTGTGACTAAACATACTCGGTATTGCTACTCTAAGTCGACCTTTGTTGCGGAAAAAGCCACAAGTTTTCCCCATATTTGTATCGACTTCCACGTAACATGAAGAATAAATTTACAAGCAAAAAGGCATGATTATACGAGCCTCAACCTTTTCGTAGCGATTGTAATGGTGGAGTTTAAAATTCCACTAAGATGAATTGGGCATTTAAAAAGAAAATTGAATTATAAATAAAATAAAAGTATTTTTCGTTTGTTTTGTTTGTGTCGTAGGATGATTTGATAATTCGAATCTTCGCGAAAATCATAGGGATTTTGGCAAAACGCGGATAATTAGGCAATGGTTAAAACATTGTCAAATCTTACTGGATATAGTCAGGGATTTTGCGACTGATTGGTGATTGGTCAGTTCAATAACAAGATTTCTTCTCATTAGTTGACGTTTTAAATGTCAAAGAAACGCATTATTTAACCAGTCAGAATAAGATTAAATCTGTAAAAATCTAGCCAATCTGAGCTAAGGATATCAAATGTTACTAGAACGAGGAGTTTTATCGGAAAAATCCTGTCTTTGTCCAGTAAGATTTGACAATATCTGCACCATCCCTAGGAATTTTGCGAAGATGCGCATTATCAAATCATCCTGCGACATATGCATCAATAAACTAGAGAACGAATTATATGCTTTTAATCTATATTTCATTATGACCGCGGAAAAATCCGAAACTGCGAGATAATTTAAGGGGTGAAGGTTTTGTATCGACTTCCACATGCCAAAAGGATTTATTTTTACTCAACCTTACTAAATAAACACCGTCCTTCAACTTCGCGCTTCGTTACACGTAAGCCGAATTCATAATTAGATAAGAATAGATTAGTGAATACCGTATGTAGAACTAGTTTTAGGTATATACGCAAGGATCCTTAACACTTTAGGCCAATGACATAAATCAATCAATATGGAGATATAACATTTTGAGTGACCTTCAATATCACACAATATCCTAAGATGACGTAATTATTTTTTATGGCATATGTTGAAGTGGACGTGTTCTTATGTAAACGTTATCTTTGTTAAAGACGATACTTGTGATGACATAGCATACGCATAAAGACTGTTTATTTTCTCTTCCCACGAAACAAAATAACCAAGTACGTCAATGACATCTCATAACATTTCATCGTTTTGATAAGATAACTCAAATCTACACACTCGTTATTTTGAAAACATTTTCCGGATAATGCGTGTGTACGAACAAAAATAAAAAGTAAGTCACTAGTGCCAGTGAATAAATAATGAGCTGATAACAAGAAATTTCGCTCTCATGAGGTAGAGACAAAGAGAGTTGAACGAAACTCTCGTAGGTACATTTAACCTTTTAAATGTCGCGACGACGCGGTAAGCTTACTATGGTTATGTCTACGACTGGCTAATTACTATGTTGCTCAGAATTAAATAGCAAGATATTTGCTCAGCTATTTGCTAATAAAAATAAACTTTTTGCTCAAATAGAGAAACATAAACACCTTCAGAAAATTGACAAACCATGAAACTAAAACTTGACTTGATACTTCAATTATTTGCGATTTACCGACTGGCCATTTCAAAATCTTGAGTTGTTTATAAATTCAATAACAAATCTCTGACAGGACTTCACTAAATTCAATCTCAAATTGATTTTACGATGATGATGAAGATGATCATCCACTTTAAAAAGGTTCTAACTGTATCATGCATAAGTAAAGATGCTTACCACTTTGAACCGCGAGCGCAGGACGCCGAGCTTGCCGAAGCGCACGTGGAAGGGGGAGCAGGTGAAGCTCCCATCAGGCTGCTCCACCACCACCACGTCGATGGCACCAGTCAACGTGGCACCGTTGATCTCATTGTAAAACTCACGGAAGTTCGCGATGAACTTCCCGATATAGTTCATAGAATACATGACTGCAGATTATTCTCACACTTCTTCACTCACAAAAACTATCACTTTAAATGTCCATAAATTCTTGCACCATTACCCCATCTTGGGGGCTGATGAAGCGTGAAACGACGTGTTCCTGCAACAAGAGAAAATGACAGATGAATAAAAGTTTGCAGCGATCCGGGAGACGCTTGGCATTACGCCATTTCAGACTTGTGAATCTAGATTCACGGACGGAATTAAGAGGAAACATTATTTGGCTCAAGTCTGATACATGTTAAAATTTTGCTATGGTCTATTCATTCTACTTCATTACTACTCGTATAAAAGAAAAATACTAGACAGATTATCTGTTTTTAAATTGTACAGTTTTTGTTTGTACGTAACCGCTATATCTCCTATGAAGACAATAACCTAGTACAGTGGAATATCCGGTTACCGAGTGTAATCATATCACACGAAACGAAAAATCACCTTTATCCAAAGTGATAACAATTGGTGATTGAGCAACAAACCACTTAATATTCTGTATGTTCATGGGTAATAAAATTCTACTACTTATCTCTAAACTATTTTAGGACGTAGCATGTCTTGTAAGTGATCTTTTGAATACAAGAGTATTATTTTGGTTTTGGTCTACGTATTTAAGTAGATGGATTGAGGCTTTCCCAGTAACTAGATCTAGTACTACCTTATTAATATGACGTGTTGCATAGGTTACGTATACTAATTTAATTATATTACCAATAATGAGCTATTGTGTAATGATTCCACGTGTATTACATAAATTATATCTTAATTAATTATTTATAACACAGTTTCTCGTAAAGGGTCTCTTATTGCACCATTTGTTTTTTTGTAATTTCCTCGCAAATATGTTATAAAACGTCGTATAACATACGTGCGCTTTGATAATTTCAGCCTCTGCTTTCTTGTAGCAATATCGCCTCGGCTGTTATTTATCAACTTAGCGCAGTTATATCATAACGCATTGTTATATATTATAATACCCTACATTGTAGCAGCTTGCAGGTATGTAAAGTATCATACAACAATAAAGTAGAGCAGACAAAGCACTAGATGTTAACATGGAGGCGTAGTGATATCACTAAATTATTGGGTCGATGCACCACCAGGCACCAGGCGCAGGATATTGCTCAACGTTGCATCGTCCAGATATAAATACTAGTGCAGGCAACGCGCAGGCAGTTTTCAAGTTGAGAAACCAATGTATACACATATGTATAACAGTCATATACACAACCATCGAGGTCAAACTGAACAGGGTTGTAATCACAGATTACTCATCATTTTGCAATTTTGCGAGCTTCGTTGACAAGACCACGCAACAGCGAGAGAGCTTGCAAAGACAGTTTTCTCCGATATAATGAGCAAGTTTACTCATCTAAAATGAACAGTAACGAGTTGGCATAAGAACAGCAGAGTAGTCGAAGGAACGGGTTGATACGTTAAACCGTCTCATTACTGGCACATACAATAAGTAGGTGTGTAGCAATGACTGGCGAATTCATTCACCCCACACGCTCGAGCCAGTTCTTAGACCATGACATTGAGTGGACGAGTCTTGGAAAGCACGCGGCACCCGCGTGAAGCGGAACGGTGGGGACTCTGCCCCTTTTATGACTAATCCATGCGAATAGCAATCCAATTTTCAGTTGCCTTTCGCTCGGTACTCAAATGGCACTACAGTTCAATACTCTACGAAAGACTAATACTCCACTAAAAAGTTTTGGGTGGTTTCCGCTATCATATTAATTTACTTCCATGCTGGCCTGAAAGCGAGAGAAAAACATGATGTGCCAGCTGCTTTTCCTCCCGGGCATGCTGTGAAAACCAGCTTAGGGATCCGAGGGTCTCAGTATATTGTAATTTCATCGATGTGCTGACAACCTGTCACTATAGCCATATACCTACAAATCTATCTTAAATAACCCTCAAAACTTTGCCAGACGTGGCGGAACGACCTTTGTTTAGGTTGTTTACGCTCTGCCTACCCCACTCAGGCGTGAATATATGTATGTATGTAACACATTAATGGACAAGATCATGTGTAAAAAATTGCATGCTTCCCAAAGCAATGAAATGTTAGCTAACGTTTGTTAGCTAAAAAGCTATAATTTCCTACAGAAGGGATATGACATGCAGGTGTCCATGGATGTAGCTTGATACCTAAATGGCGGCAGGTGCCAATCCCAGTTTAGAACTAAAGTCCATGGCCGCTACTTTCTCGCATGTGCGAAGGTCGAAGACTCATCACCTTGTATCGTTATTATAATTTATTTTATTTTTTATTTCACGGAAATTGTTTGGTTCCGTTTGATAAAAATGAATCATTATATTTTTCATATTACAGTGGCCCACATATGATTGGGTTGCGGTCAACCACGACTATCATCTATTATACCGGTAGTCATAACATGGTTTTCACGTACATGCCACTCAATACAAACGCACGCACCCTCAGTTTAATAGAGGCAATAATAAAATTAATATTATATCGTGTTGAAACCCTAGCAAGTCTCGTTCACGTAGTCAACCCCGTGTTTGGTATTTCGCGTGGTTGAGCACTAGACATCACATGTGAAGCATTTATCTCTCTAACCGCATTGATACTCTGCGAGTAAACAATATCGCGATAAACAACTAAAACGTAAACAAGTAGAACTAATTTGTTTATAAATTGTGCAAAGATTGTGCACCAGACTGCAATGCATAAATATTTCGATAAGTCTATAAGATAAGTCTTTAAAACTGTGGGAAGTGAAACAGGATATAAAAGTAATAAACAAATGAAATCAGCTGATAACTTGATAAGACAGAACTACATTAAAAATGAATAATTAATCGTAGTTTCAGATAAATACCTAGTCATTTGCAATAATGAGCATTATTGCTATCAAATAAGGTGATGTCATTATTTGGGTGTGCTGTATTGATCTGTACGTAACTTTTCATGTTGCTGAGTTTACGTAACGTAAGTTGTTTCTAAAATATGTCCTCAGGTGTAATAAAACATTATTACAGGATTGAGGTCAGAGTGAAAAAAGTATGAAGATAAATTAGATAACAGGATAATTAGGAGATAGATAACAGGATATTTAAGGCAGGAAGTTTACGAGGCGACGAAGCTATAAGGGTCGTTCGTCATAATTGTGAGCTGGCATACAGAGCGGAACTTATTGCAATCAGCTACGTACACTGCATTCTGCATTCGTCATTTTCCTCTGTATGAAAACTAATAACGTCAACGTAAGGGATAAAGGCGTGATTTATGTATGTATGTATGAAAACTAATATCAATAGTCACATAGCCATATGCAGTGTAATTTTATCTACGAGAAGTAGATGAAATTGGCTTTGACAATCAAAGATTATCAAATAGCCTAATTCTATTCACGGATGGTATCAACAGGAACAAATAAAGAGACGAAATGGCAATTACAGTCAAAAGTCATCAAACTACCTGAAACGAATTATCAACATCTTCTACTAATAAGCAGATAAAACCAAATGATAACAAACAAATATTCATTGACTTAGTTTACAACAAACAAAGGATATCGAGAATAGAAAACACAACAACAAACAAAGAGACACCTGTTTAAATAAAGGTCAGGATTGATAAACAGGTGTTTAGGTAACTAGAGTCCTAACTACACTTGCACAAGTGTAGTGTGGTATAGAAACCAGTTCCAAGATGAGGATCAGTGCTCTCTGCAACGCCTGGGTTAAACAGTAGCAGCTGCATACAATTGTTTTTCAATTATGGAATTGCAACAGTAAGGAAAGTAGAACATTGTCACAGATTCCTTTAATAGTTGTAAATTAAATCAATAATCAAGTAGATCTCAAGTTCAAACAAAAAGTAAGTATATCCTTCTTGATTAAAGTAATACTCGAGTTACTTGCGCAACCGGATAAGAAAGTGAAAACAACAAATGAAAACAATACTGCAAATTGAGCTACTGTCAAAATAAAGTTTTATAATAACATTATTAATACATATTTTAAAAACAGTGTTTTATTAATACCAGTGGAGGATTGATGTCACAATTTCAATAATCTTATCAGTTACGCTTAAATAAAAGAAAAAAGATTGAAATCTTACATTAAGGCACACAACTTAATAGTATATAAAAGTAAGTTAAATCATTTAAATACCTTATTATTATAGTAAAGTAAGCGCACGACTTTCCGGAACAGCCAAGAGTACAAAGAAAATTCCGCTTGCCGACAGCAAACCTCTTTGTCAACAAATAAGTTTGACGTGTAACAGCGGTAAATTCAAACACGCTACAAAACACAGCGGTGAGACTTCGACACGTGGAGTTCGCGTCGACTCTACCACGATACTGAACTGAAATACTGGCTGTGTACGAATACGAACGTGCACACAAGCGGGCGAGAGCGTCCGAACGTCGGATGACGTCGCATGACGTCGTATCAGCCGATGTCGGAGCCATGTGCTTCGAGCCCCGCCAGCTCTACCGCGAACCGCGATGCCGCGATCGATCGCGCGGTGTGGCGTGATGGTGTCGGACCATATTGTTGCGAAAGTTACCAGAGACCAGACTCGACAGTTTATTATGCCCAAACTGAGATATACGCAATGCAAACATATCGAAATGTCAGTGGGCATCCGAGATAATCAGAAACTTAGCCCATCCTACTTGTAGTATGATGTATGTCTTTAAATTACGAAAGTATGTCAATGTTACAAACTTAACTGAGGTATGTTAGAGATAGAGGCCCCTAAATCCTAATTAACCATCTCACGTTGGAAAATTTCAAAGGAAAAGGCAATCTATAAAATAGTAATAAATATGACGCGTAGTTGAGTCTTAACTTGCAAATGAAATTGGCACAAACATATGGTATACAGCTACATATCGCATTAGTCATTCCTGTAGAGGCAGTAAACAATAACAAGCTTAGTTTACATAATAGGTACCGAGCTGTTTTCTATAATTTTATTTATACTGCCATTAGTTTGTACCATGGTTTGTACTTAGCAATAGTTAAAATAAGTACGGGAAATGTAATCTTTTTTAACCGACTTTTTTATATCTTGTAATGTAGAGACATTGTGATTGATGGTTAAAAAATTATAACTGGGAAATAGCTGACTGAAAACATAACACAACTATTTTTTTTTTATATCTAGTCAGATCATTTCTGGGGATTCAGCACAGCAGTAGCGCGGACCATCAAATCATGAGAGTAGTTCATCCATATATTGATTTGGTGCCCTTGATTAGGGCATGCTGGACTGGGAGCGAGAGAAAAACATAGAAAATGCCAGCTGCATTTCTTCTCGGGCACGCTATAAAAACCAACTAAGGGATCCGAGGGTTTCTGTATATTGCAATTTAGGCGATGGGCTTCTTCTTAGCAAGTGGATTCTCGAGTCGAAGAACGACCCGATAAACCCTGGTGTCAGAGTTTACAAACTGCCTAGTAGCATAGCTATTAGGCCTCTGACATGGTTTTGAGTAACGACCACTATCAAATACAGCGACCGGGACCGACGACTTAACGTGCCCTCCGAAGCACGGAATCTTTTTTTCTTTTCGGACAATCAGGTGATTTGTGAGCCCGATGGTGTAGAGGATAGGGCAGCTGCCTCCTGAGCGGGAGGTCGTGGTTCGAGTCCCACCACCGGTTTTCGAATTTCATATGTACGTTTATTCGGCGCTTTTTCCATGCTTTGGAAGGCACGTTAAGCCGTTGGTCCCGGTTTATATCGTTTAATAACGTAGATATTCATATCAGAGGCCAGTGCTAAGCATTGGCGGCTTGAAAACTCTAACCTTATCTAGGATTGGGTCTGGTTTCCCTTCTGGGTTGCGGAGGTCAGATGGCAGTCGCTCTGTCTCGTTCAATCCCCTGGATTAGGTAGCCGACCACGTGAAATACGGGATAAGGCTAGGGAGATGATGATGGACAATCAGGTGATTCTGCCTGCAATGTCCTAACCAAACTGGGGAAAACCTCACAAAGTGATAAATTTACAAATATCAACTTCGTGTTCCCCCTAGGAATCGAACCCAAGACCTCAGGACCAGGAGTCCATGGTACTAGCCCACGGCTCTGACCACTAGATCACGGAGGCAGCTAGGCGATGGGCTGACAACCTGTCACTACAGCAATATACCTACAAATCTTTCTTAACCCTAAAAACTATGTCTGGCGTGCTGGAACGATCTTTGTTTAGGTCATTTACGTTCTGCCTACCCCATTAGGGATAAAGGCTTGATTATATGTATGTATGTATAATTTCAAAGAAGTAATAGAATCCATACACCTTATTCGTCCAGCCGATGGGTGTGTCGTGACGTCGTGTTTACGATCTATCTCGCCTAACAGTAGCGGGCCGCGACGCACTGTTTGCTGCGTTTTATTCATTGAGCCAAGGCCATCGGAATAAAAATAACAACCAGCCTACGACCTACTTTCAACCGTACACCTAAGTCTTTAAAAATCAAAATTGTGACCTAGTGAATATTCAGCGTATGCGCAGCACAGTCGTTATCGTTCCGCCGGTGGCCTTCAGCTCTGCTTATGCGAATTCTTATGACACCTAAACGCGGAAAACAAAAACATGTTTTGATCCTATCAGGAGTTCTCTGATAATGATAATGCAAAATTTACAAGTTATATAATTTTGTAAAATATGTGTAATAGAATTATAGTGAAGGTCTTTCTTATCAATTGAAAAATGATCACTTTGCTGTATTGGATTGGAGATATCGATCTTATTCATGGCAAATATAATGTAAGAACCCCTTGCAAAGAAAGCGCTACTAAACTCTGTAACTCAATAACTAACTCAAGGTACGCTGGTTATTTTCCTGTTACCGGATTTACACCAACGGATGCCGAAGACCAGGAAAAGTGATGGAGACGAAGCGGGAAAGCTTACACAGCATAAAGCTGGGAAAATTTTTGGCAGAAAATGAACATTATTCGATTCGACCCTTCTTATGCCAATCGTCGTAACAATAATCCAACACATAAGGTCCGCAACTCCGCAGAAAAGATTTCCATTGTTCATGTTCACGGTGTTGCGATCAAACCATTTAAGGTTTTTCGTAGGAGCCTGTTCTTCATACCTAACTGGTATTACAGTGAGCTGGACCACAAGCGTAGTCGATTCCTGACAAATTATGATGAGACTCAGCAACACGAATCCCTGATCTCGATTGCTTATTGTCGGGCCTTTCAGACACCTTTAGAACTTGCACCGCTACAGCAACGCTAAGATGGAGGATGCGCCAAGAATTTTGTACGTAGCTATCCTTTTATCATGCTTGCCTCTTCAAAAAATGCTAGCATGTTTTAAGCCAACACTAAACCAAAAGTACTCAGGTCTCAGCTAGCCTGGCATGTCATTGATAGTCAATGAACTGCTTAGTGATAAAACTGCATTAGCTGAGAAAGCTTGTTATGGACCATTAAAATGCTCAAGGCAGACAAGTGTGTTGCTGCTCAAAAGATGGATGGGGAAAATTATTGCTGGAACAGTGGGCGTCTTTAGTATTTTAAGGTTGGAAACAGCTTAAGGAAGACTTTTTGTCAGAAGAACACTTCATACAAGAGAGCAAATTGCAACAACCAACTTAATTCTTTAATAATTTATAGCAGAGAAGTATTTTAGTTTCTTTTGTGATAATTAGTTTTTATTTATTATGTCACTTTATTAATACTATACTTAGAGTGTATCTAATCTAACACTCTTAATTTACTTTGAAACTATTTTATTTTACAGTATACATTACAATCGAATCTAATGCAATATATATAAATAGAATACATGTTCTTTCAATAAGATCTTCTTCTTCTATCGTGTCGATGACAAGACAACACCTTTTTTTTAAAATTAAATTTCCCTAACCCAGTAAGATAGGATAGGCATTTTCTTTATTGTCTAAATTAAATGGATTTTTGCATTTACTGCATTTTTGTCAATCACTAGCCGTATTTTGAAACCGCTCGAATACTTAATAACTTTCGCATGCGATTTTAATACAATTTGGCATGCAAATGATACACTTTTGAATGCGGTTCAAAAATGCTGCTTCTGATAGAGATGCATTAAAGACTATGAAAGAGATGCTAGAGCTACAAGACACTTAAAGCAATATAAGTATAATGGAGCTTCTCATTAATACGGGTGTATTTTATTAGTATTGAGATGAATCTCTCACCTTAGCTTTCAACCTGAATGAAAAAGGAAATATGCTCCAAAACTAAAACCTGAACAAGGCACAAATAATTAAGTTACTAGAAAGGATATTGCCTCAAAGTGGTCCAAAATGCTGCCCAGAGTTGAGCCTATGTTCAACGGGTCCCTGACATCAATGTTGAAGACATGTGTAGATACAGACCATGTAAAGAAAATATTGAAATCACTCCCTGAGATATAATTATATTTATTCTGTTTTGTAGATTTATTGAGTATTGGCTGTTATTTTTGTAAATCAGTAGTTTTAATTCAATCAACCATATTAATGTATCAATTGCGTATAAAAAATCAACTTATTAAGAAAAAAATACAGTAAGATATTCCTTAAGAACTTCAAAGCTAAATATTTTTTTTTTTATAAAACCTCAGGGATCAATTTCAATACCTTTTGTCCATGATACATAATGATGTCAGGAATATGCTGGAGCTAGTCTTTTTTTTTTCTTTTAATATATATAGGCGAGCATTTGTCCGCCATCTCACCTGGTGGAAAGTGACGATGCGGACTATGTTGAAGCATACTCACCTAGTGCCTATTCACTCTCACCTTGAAAAGGCCCAGGTTATATTGTTCCGAAAACAGATCCGCCGGCAGGGAGTTCCACTCCTTAGCCGTTCGCATTAAGAATGTGGAAGCGAACCGCTTCGTGCGAATTTGTGGTATATCCACGACATAAGGGTGGAACCCCTGTCCACGCCTCGTGCTCCGGAGATGGAAAGGGGAGGGGGGTATAAGGTCATGAAGTGCTAACGCGCACTCCCCGAAATGTATCCTGTAAAATACCGACATGCACGCCACTCTGCGACGGTGCTCAAGGTTCTGTAGTTTTGCCTCAACCAGTGCTGAGTCTCCAATGAGCTTCTTAGCACGTTTCTCGATTGAGTCTAAGGCAGCCAGCTGGTATTTTGCTGAACCATCCCAAAGGTGGCAGCAGTACTCCATACACGATCGGACTTGAGCTGTGTACAACTGCAATAGCTGTCCCGGTGTGAAGTATCGCCTCACCTTCGAGAGGATACCAAGTTTTTTGGCAGCTGTTGTGGCCAGAGACTCAATGTAACGTCCAAAGTTCAAGTCGGACGTAAGGCTCATACCAAGAAGCTCAAGATGGTCAGAAATCGGTACGGATACATCCCGGAAAGTTGGAGCCAGGTTAAAAGGACTCCGTTTTGTCGAGAATAGACACGCCTGGGTTTTGGATGCGTTGAACTTGACGAGATTGGCATCGCCCCACTCGGATATCACCCTTAGCGATGAGTTCATACGATCCACTATGGACTCCCGACAAGACTGGATTGTTTCACTGTTGGCCCTTGCACTGGACAGATATCTGTCAACAACCGTGCTGTCATCAGCGTACCCAAAGGTATCGGGTGTCAACATGTCGTTGATATGCAGCAGGAATAAGGTTGCAGACAGGACAGAACCCTGAGGAACTCCGGCATCAATAGCCTGTTGTCCGGAGGAGCAGCCATCTAAGACCACTTGTATGGATCGTTCACTCAAGAAGTCCGAAATCCAGTTGCAAAGGCCAGCAGGTAACCCGTAGGCGGAAAGCTTGCCAGTAAGGCTAGCGTGCCAGACCCTGTCAAAGGCCTTGGAGATATCCAGAGACACGGCAAGTGCTTCACCATGTCTCTCGATAGCCTCGCTCCATAAGTGAGTGGCATGCACGAGGAGGTCCCCCGTCGATCGCCCTCGGCGGAAGCCGTATTGGTGATCGTTAAGGAGATCATTATCCTCAAGGTATGCCAGGAGCCGATTATTCAGTACACGCTCCATAATCTTGTAGAGTAAAGAGGTTACCGATATGGGTCTATAGTTGGCAGGGTCTGCTCGACTACCTTTTTTGGGTACAGGTTGCACATTTGCAAGCTTCCACGATTTGGGAAAAACACCAGTCTCAAGTGAGAGGCGGTACAGGCGTGTCAACACCGGAGACAACTCAGGCGCACAGTTACGCAGGACGATTGCAGGGATACCGTCAGGGCCACTTGCTTTATTCACGTCTAGATTTCGCATGGTTTTAAGGACCTCTTTTTGCCGGATGCGTACGGCTGCCATAGAGCAGTCGACACGAGGTAACGGGGGTGGTATTTTACCTGCGGCATCAAGACGCGAACTTTCCGCAAAATAGGAGGCAAAAAGATTGGCTTTCTCCTCCGCAGTATGAGCAAGCGACCCATCAGGTCTCTGCAGAGGCGGTAAAGATGGCTGGCAGAAATTGGTTTCCACTGCTTTCGCAAGCGACCAGAATGCTTTACTGTCAGCCGGATAGGAAGCAAGCTTAGCGCCTACTCGGCCTATGTGGGCGAATCGAGCCCTGCGTAATTCCTTTTTGCTTAACTTGGTGGCTTTGTTATAGTTTTTCTTCAGATCGCGAGTATTCGGAGCTTTGCGTGCACGAGCATCAGCCCAAGCAAGGAATGCCGACTGTTGACATTAAACCACGGGCGAGCTTTGCTACCGGTAGGAACATCAGAGAACGGTATGAAATACTCCATACCCTGACGTATGACTTTTGTAATAGCATCCGCGCAGCTCGACGATTCGCCTGAAGAAAAACAGTCCTGCCAAGGATACGAAGCAAAGAAGTGGCGCATCTCATCCCATTCTGCTGACCTGTATCGCCACACCCGTCTTTTACCACAAGGGCCCTGATCGAGTGGTGAATACACTGATACAGATTTCACCAGACAGTGATCTGAGGTGCCCAATGGGGCAGAAACAGACACAGAGTATCGGTCTGGATCGGTAGTCAGCAGAAGGTCTAAGCAGTTGGCTGTATGAGACTCAATATCCGGGACCCTTGTTGCACAGCTGACAAGCTGGAAGAGATTTAGCGACAATGCAAATTTGCGCGCCTCTCGCCCAGCATGATCGGTCTCTAGGTATGGGAACAACCACTCTTTATTATGAGCGTTGAAATCCCCCAGGATGACTAGCTGCGCTGCCGGGTATCTCTGCAGAGCTTCATCAGCACCTTCACTGAGGTGTTCAAACAGTTTGGTTGTCTCCGTGTCTCCACTATGCGAGCGATAGACGCAAGCATACACATTTTGAGCTACACCAGTATCGACCAGTACCCACAATACGGAAAAACTTGGTGCCTCAAGGTTCTTGAGACGCTTGATGCAAATGTCATCGCGAGCGTACACACAGACTCCGGCACGAAGTAGAAACCTGTGTTCTAGAGTGTAGCCGGGATAGCTGAGGTACGCCGCGTCAGCCGGACAATTGATCTGCGTCTCAGTGAGGAACAGCAGATGCGGTTTTTCAGTCTCAAGATGGTGATGGACGGTGTTGAGATTTGAGTGCAAGCCTCGAATATTTGAGAGGTGCACTTTAAGTGGGAGGACGTGCAACCGCTGTTTAACCATTTTCCGTTTTTTTAGTGATTTCATAATTGGTGATGTGGGGAAAAAGTGAATAGGCAGGAGGAAGGCAGTTGTACGAGGTACCGCGTTGCAATAAGCTTAGAAAATGAGCTAATTGCAGCCACACGCAAAGATAGCTGGCTTGGAGACCGCGGGGACGCCCGAACCTCCCCGGGGATTGCCACCTGGTCCTCCCATCCGGTCGGCAACCGGCAAGGTGGAGCATCCCGGGATTTTTCGTGAGGTGGCAGGGCAGCCTTTCGCGGGTGGCTTTCCCGCTACTTGGGCCCTCAACTTCCTACGGTCGGCCAGCGGTGCACCGTGCTTCGGATCCCGCTAGCCTCCAGAACCAGCCACTCGTTGTCGCAACAATCAGCCACTCCGACCTGCTACATGCCGCGGTACTACTGTACAGACCCAACCTCCATACTGGCTTCTCCTTACTACATGTCGGAACACGGCGGTACCGCTTGGCGACATTATTTAGTTAGGAGGGTGGTAACCAGCCGCGGCCGAAGCCTACCACCGGAGAGAGTGCTGTTCATTTTGCACTGCCCAGGGGCCACGTGTAGGGAAACTCGAGTAAGAGGCCCAGAAAAGGGCCTCGCCTACGGACGCGGATAGCTTTGACCCCCAAAAAGTCTCAACTTGGGGCAGCATTTGGAACACATTCCATAAAAATTTCCTTCCTTTTTCTTACTCACTTAAGTTTAGTTCAGTTTCCTTTTCCTTAGATAATGAAATCTCAAATATTTAAAAAAATATATTTACCTACCTCTATCATACAAGCTTGGTAATATTTTGTGGTAAAAATACAGTATACCTGATCTTATTAATTTCAAATTATGGCAAAATAATATACATACATATAATCACTATATATGTATATGTATGCATATAATCACGCCTTTATTACTAATGGGGTAGGCAGAGTGTACAACCTAAACAAAGGTCGTTCCCCACGTCTCACAAAGTTTTGAGGATTTTTAAGATAATTTGTGGGTATATTGCTGTAGTGATAGGTTATCAGCCCATCTGACATTATTTAGTCTCCCGACACAGATGTAGATTCATTTTATGATAATAAAATATATACACATATAATAAATAATAGTGTGATATGTAAGAAAATGTAAGCTTGTATTGTAATAAATAAATAAATCTCCTAAATTACAATATACTGAAACCCTCCCTTAGATGGTTTTTACAGCATGCCCGGGAGGAAATGCAGCTGGCACATTCTATGTTTTTCTCTCACTCCCAAGCCAGCATGGAAGACAAAATAATATATTCTTAAAAATATTTTTACCAATAACAGATTGTAAAAAGTATTTCAATTTTGTGTTAACATTGAAGGACAAATATAAATTTAATCATATTAATGTTATGAACCATGAAGTTCTTATTACAGCTGTAATATTGCCATTGGCGCTGTAATGTTTGGTTATGAACTCAATATGTTTGATTATTGAGGTTAGTGTTATTGTTTGAGTTTAGCTGCAACCACAGGAGGAAGGCTAAAAACTTGCATTTTTTTTTACTTTATTTATACCTTTGTTGTTATGCACCACATTTAGATAAAGTACCTAATACTTTAGTCAAGGCTTTTTCCTAACCCCACCAGCGAGAGTAAAGGTACCTAGTTTAATACCATTGAGACTGTATCAGTCAAGAAATTTATACAACAGTAAGGCTATATCTAGTAAAATTAGCAAAACACAAAATAATGTAATGAGATTGCGGAAGAATGGATTCTGGGAAAGTACTCAATAGGTACCTACTACTCCTGAGTAGCTACTTACGGGACGCTTAAATTCTGACAGTAAGTTTAAAAGTTATTATTAGTTAGTACTTACAAGATAATAGATATCCTTTGTGCTAAATACTGAACTGGAAACACTATTTTATCACAATTTTAATGCAAATTCACGATTTTTGTGTATTCGACAAACAAAAGATGTAATTTATTGACGTTTCGCTTTTTGTGCTTTACTTTGCTAAGCCAAACCAACATTATGACAGTAGTACACAGCTACTTATACCAACAGTCACACTTTTATGTTTGTATGATAAAGTGGTTGTGTAGGTCCTAATAAATGGCTGGAATCATATGGTCTTCAAGTCTGTTTGATCTTTTATATTACAAACGAGGTGATTTGGTTTCATAACTGATTACAACGCCATCTCTTGGAGAGCAGCTTTATTAAAAAAAAAATTTGGCTCAGAATTCAGGCCCAATATTTGTACGTGCATCTTTTTATTAAATATAAATCAAGAATAACTGAAATAAAAATATGACCCCTTGTAAAAATACGCTACCTACCCCAGATATTATTATGCTACTTAACTTAAAAGTTTTAGCTGCCATCCATACAAAAATTATACCTTGCCCATACTCCACTATTCTTATCGATGATACTCATGGCAGTCAACGAGTTAAATATCCCATAATCGATAAGATAAGTGCTAAGCTTTTCGAGAATATTTATTTATAAATATACTGGGTTTAAGGGACAGCGTCCCGCAAACCGATAGGGGTTGCTCAGTCAACGATACTGAACAACTTCCCCTAAGAAATTGTTTCAGGAAGTGAAAAAAAAAAGACTTTTCCATACAAAATGTCCACTTCGATCATACAATTTGTATGGAGACACCAATTTTTTTCTTCACTTCCTGAAAGATTTTCAAGTTCTTCATTGTCATTGATTGAGCAACCCCTATCAGATTGCGGGACGCTGTCCCTTACATACATACATATAATCACGCCTTTATCCCTAATGGGGTAGGCAGAGCGTAAACGACCTAAACAAAGGTCGTTCTGCCGCGTCTGACAGTCTTGAGGGCCATTCAAGAATTTGTACTTATATTACTGTAGTGACAGGTTGACAGCCCATCGCCTAAATTACAATATACTGAAACCCTCACATCCCTTAGCTGGTTTTTACAGCATGCTCTGGAGGAAATGCAGCTGGCACATTCTATATTTTTCTCTCACTCCCAGTCCAGCATGGAAGGTGGCCCTTACACCCCCACATATACATATTCAGAATGATTAACGATAATCTTAAACAAACTTTAGACAAATGATTGTATCAAGCAGAGCCTCTACGATCTAATAGCATGCGTGAAGTATTAAATAAAATACAACATAGAAAACAAGGTTTTTATATTATATTCACATTATAAATCTGCTTTTAATCTAAAATATACATGTAACTGAATATTCGTATTACTGAGTTGATAAGATATAGGGTCCTAATCTATTAGTACTTTTATATAGGCAAATCGTCGGTGGTTTGTAGAAAGGGCGAATACTTCAAAATTTCGTTAGCTTTTTGTAAAAAAGGATAATATTCCGCTTTTCTTAAAACTATATTTTTTGGTGCAGAAAGAGGGGCTCGTTTTTATTCCGAATTATATAATCGACGAAAAATCGAAGCAGTAAATAATTCAGAACTGATAATTACACTGGAAAGTTGCTCCATGTACAAATTTTGCAATGGCGTTTTGGCCCATTCTACAAAACACCGTCGAAATTTTGTTATGCCGATCTACTGTCAGGTAGCTAATAAATTTGGACCCTGCGGGAGAAGATACGGGACAAGTGGTGCTAGGGATGCGGGTCGGAGGAGCCCTCGTCCACCGTGCCGTTGGAGAGCGGGTCGGGCGTGCCGGGCTGCGCGCGCGCCTCGCACTGCGCCTTGTTGCGCAGCTCGAACACCTGCGTGATGGCGTCGCGGAAGCACAGGAAGTTGTAGTCTATCACACCTGCAAATATAAAGCTCAGTTGTACAAAAATTAATGAACATGACGTAAGATGTTGCAAAAGAATTAAAACCTATATAATAAAACTTGCTAGTAGTATGTACTACTAGATACATACATCACGCCTTTATTCCTAATGGGGTAGGCAGAGCGTCAACGACCTAAATAAAGGTCGTTTCGCCACGTCTGACAAGTTTTGAGAGTAGTTTAATATAGATCTGTATATTGCTGTAGTGACGAGTTGTCAGCCATCGCCCAAATTACAATATACTGAAACCCTCGAATCACTTAGCTGATTTTTACAGCATGCCAGGGAGGAGATGCAGCTGGAACATTCTATGTTTTTCTACCGCTCCCAGTCCAGCAGAATGAATAAAAAATATATGAGTAAGTACTGCTAGTAGTACTTACTCATATATTTTATCAATACTGACAGAGGTCTGGATATGTTACTTTACTTCTGTGTAGTCACAGTCAGTCGGCAGGCACGTAAGTAAGTTGGCAGTCACCAATAATCGTTTTATATTTTAATAATATTGACTTTCATTAATGTATAGCAAGTACCTACCTTGTTTTTGGAAGTTCTCTTCTCGCAATATGCAAACAAGTGCTAAGAACTTATTAACTTCACGAAGGTATAAGACAGTCCCATTATTTAACTTTATAAGACTAGAACTTTGGCTGTTGAATGTGTTAACTTCATTTTCATCAACCATTCTGAAAAAAAACAAGTTTCAAATCAGGTTATGCAAAACAACATCAGCTAAGTAAAATATGAGAAAATGTTTGTTAGGTCTACTCAAAACAAGGTGAGCTCTATTTATTATTATTAGTTATCAAGCCTGACCCTTAGATGGTGAAGGTTATTATTATAAGATCATTTAATAAATGTTTCTAATGTTAATAGTTTACAGATGCTATTTATTATTCTATTCTAATTTATATAACTCGTTTTATTAAAATGATTTAGAAACATAATTAGATTTTAAATAGTATTGTTTTTTTTTTAACTATAAGACAAAATTGTGCAGTACCCTACCAGGGTTCATATAAGAACTATCCTAGTATTTAAGAGCTTGTAAAACACTTTATGAATAAATGAATTTATCCAGGTCCAGCAGTTTTTGTGTTTATTGGTAACATACAAACAAAATACCTTTCTTCATTGTGAGACTATTTTAGTCTGTATAAAATAAATAATATGATTATGCTCACCCATATATACAGGAGATATCAATGACAACATCAATCATGTCACAGCATAATTCATAGCTCTGCATGTCCACTGGAGAACTGTCTGTGGCAATGTAGATTTTTGAAACCACATCAAACAAGAATGCCTTTTCTATACCAGAATTCTAGAAGAAAATTAAATAAGTATAATATTTTTAATATAGGATTACCTAAATAAATGACAAATAAAATTTTTTAATAGTCACTTACTGATATGAGTATATTTAGAAGATTTTCTAATGTAGGTAGTTGAGGTATTAACTTTTGCACAACTTTGCTGAAGGCCTCAAATATAGAGTGGTCGTAGATGGAAGTCAAATGGAATGATAAGTGGACATGTTCAAGACCTGCTTCTGCTAAGTCTTCTGTGGCGCGATGATGGATGTCTCTCTGAGATTCCATCTTATAATCATCATTAAGACCATCAACCTGAAAAAAAGGACATAAAATCAATATCAGGGGAGTGGGAAGTTTAAAGGCACTATAGTATAGACTATTGATGTTTTTTTCTAGTAGAAACTATAAAATTGCATCCTGATGCATGCATGCATGATGAGTGGAGTTATATGCAAGTTACCCACTATGGAATTATCATAAAGGTACTAAAATAATTTATAGTACTTACTTTATGTATAAACACTTCAAACTTAATGTTGCTGTTTACTCTGTAAGCTTTAGTAACAGTAAGCTGTAATTTGTCCAGAGCATCTTGATAATCATCCTGAAATTAGTAAAAAAATCTGTTATTTAAAAATTAATTATATTTTACTAACAAAATAATAATCTATTAATTTAATTGCAAAACAAATTGATTATACAATTAAGTTATGCAGGCTCTGATAACCAAACTTTCTCTTTTGGCTTTTAATTGTTAACTTATTGTATTTCTACTATACTCATTTTACTATATTATTCGGGGTGAATCTCACTTTCAAGATATTATGTAAGTAATTTCATACCTGTGCATCAATAACAAAAACAAGAGCTCCACATCCTCCAAATATGGTATCAGAATCAAATGTTGCATCAAAGAAATCAATCTGTCCGGGAAAGTCCCAAATTTGGAACTGTACAAAACTGCTGTTATTTATGTCATCCTTAACAATTTTATTTGTTGATTCCAAAAATAGAGTCTCATTTGGAGACATTTTATGGAAGACTACTTTTTGAATAGATGATTTTCCTGACCTGTAATAAAGAGACCGTAACATATAACAAATAACTATAACATATTGTTTATATATAAAATGTTGCATCAACATGATAAAACAGAGAGTGCTATACCATAATCCACCCACTACATTTACAAGGTATTTCAAATATTAATTAAACAATGGCAACTATAATGCTAAGTAAATGTTAGCATACCTTCTAAGGCCCATAAGCAGAATTCTGGGCTTGTGATCTTCTTGTAATGATGTGCTATCACCATCTCCATTCTGCTCAAATGGTCCATAGCTAAAGTCCTTGGGGAAGGAACCCACGTAACATCCAGCTTCATCCTGGTAACTCTAAGTAGGTACACACACCATGTTAAATAGATAACAGGAGTCAAATGATCATGTACAGTACAAAATAGAAACAAACATCTTACTTACCATAGTGGTTTGCAGAAGTCTATGAGAATTTACTGTAATACTTCATCGAAAATGAGTTTAAAACATATATACTGATCAGGCGTGTGGGTACAAAAGAAACTAACGTGTATTGTGGAAAATTAAACCAATTTAAGGCAGTAACTACACAAGAAACTTGAATTACGAGCAACAAAGAGAAGACTTTTTGGCTAACGTCATTGTCAACTGTTGGTTGACAGTATTTGTTTTAATTCAGTTTTAGTTTAACATCAAGGCTTTTTAGTCCTTTTTCTATAAAGGCCTACCACACCATAAGTCAGACCTCTCTTTTCTCGTTGTCAAGAGCCATCTAGTATCGAGTAGAATTACTATAATTTATGTTATTTGTACTAGATGGCAGTACTTGGTTCGATTAAGAATTTTAATACCAAAGAAAATCCTTGCCTATTGAAATCTTGATCTAGCCACTGAGCTAGTATAATAGTAGTTCAGTGGATCTAGCTAGGCAGACAGACACAAATAAAATTAGTGTAGTTTTTTTTTGTACGGCATGGCATGGTTTGATCAATGCATACCCAAATTCTACATTCTTGCCTTGTCCTGATTTATTTAGGTACGTAGTAGCACAGAGTAACTAAAATACTACGTATAAGTAGTAGTAACATTTGGAATCTACGATACTACGTAGATAGGTAAAACTTCGTGTATTCTCCACATGTTCACCGTGAAAGTTTAACCTACGACAGATGGTCTGGACCATGGATTAAATTAGACTACAAAACAATACCACAAAACTGCTGCACTCACCCAAATGGGGCGACTTCTGCCTTGGTGCGGCAAATATCCCTTAGCGATAGGCGATATCCTAAGCTGAAATAAGTAATTAGCACGATCTATATTAAATAAGTCTCAAAACTTGTCAGACGTTCTAGACGACCTATATTTAGGTCGATGACTCTACTTACCCCATTAGGGATAAATGTATGTTATCATGTTTTACTGCTACAGGTATTTATTTGTTACACCGTGTGTAAAGATTTAAGAAATACCTTATATTTTGGCTAGGTTATATAGGCCTTCCTTCCTTCTATTAAACATATTATTAAAGACGTTGGAGTAATAAACAATATTAAATTCAGCTCTGATCACCGACCACTACGCGCTAAACTACAATTCGAATTTAAAATCCACCGACAACGCCTATTCAAACCAAAAATTAAAGTAATAGATTTGGATACTTTGACCACAGATAATATAATACTATACTAGTACAGATGCCTAATGTCATACAACAAAACTGGTCCGTCATAAGTCGGGCTGAGTGACGGGCCGCAAGATTTTAATACAATCTGACGCAACGGTACCACGTGACAGACCACGGCGGGAAGTGTTCGGTCATAATATTTTGCCGTGATCACAGATGGCCCCACGTAGGTACAATGCACGTTCGAAGTATGTAATTTTCTACTAGACTACTAGATGGCGGTAAGAGAGAAGTGAACGCTGCGCCAGAGCACAGATATTAGCAGTTTTAATCTGTAATTTGTAAGAGATTGAATAATGAAACTTATCTTATGTACTGTCAGCAAAGGCTATTGCAGGGCAGGTCCGTTCGAAACGGATGAGATTGTTTCAGGAAATTATGTATGAATATTAATGTGGTTTAGTATATTTATTGCAGTAAGTGAATCGTGCAAATAAGCGAGATTTTATTAAAGTTTATCAATAATTTCCTGAAATGATCTCTTTCGTTTCGAGCGGGCCTGACCAGATGTCTCCTCTGCTGACTACGTACACTCTACAATCATATTAGGTGCTATCATTTATAAATTTAATAAACTGCTTTACACGATTGTTACTTTTACTTTTTTTCACCTGGTCTCCTTCCACTTATCACTATTTTGAGCCTCTGTTTTTATTTATCAAGATGGTTCTTATTAATAGAATAGAAATCGGCCTTAAATACACTTTAAAAGTAATAAATTGAACAGTAGTATGACAGTAAAATATTTACCTTAAAAAGTAAAAGAAAGAAAAACTAATACTAAATAAATGTTTCTAACAAAAAGGACATTGTATTTTCAATCAACGATCGGACTCGATCCGGATAATCACAGCGCTGAAACCCGACCAACTAACCAACGCGCCATCCCGCCGGTGAACTGAGTTGCGAATAAAAGCTACCCATGAAGTTGTTATGGTTCATCAATGAGTATATTTTTTTTAATAGTAACGTAAACAACAAGTAGAATATCGACATAATTAGCAGGAAAATATATATATGATTTCTTCATTAATTCGTTTAGGAGAAATAAGATCTAAAAAACGTACATATAAGTATGTAATTTTTACAAATTTCGGAATCAACGGAGCGGATTCGCATTTACCCATTCATACGTTGACCGGCAACGTTGCGCGCGGGTCCGCACTGAATGGCAACGACGCCACTTGCGGAGCCAACGCTGCACAGTGGGTCAGAAATTGAGATTCATAGAATTAGGAATAAACCAAGTTTCGGAATTTTGCTTACAACTTTCAGAAGACAATCTATAGGTAAACTTAATAAAATTAAAAAAAAAAAAAAAAAATGGCGCTCAAGTGAATTTGTAAATTTTTTACAAATTAAATTTAATAATGTTTTACCACCAATATAGTGATAAATAGAAGTGTTTGTGACTGTATACATGCAGTACTATTACTGCGAACATTAGTTTCACGGGGCCTGATGCCTGAAAGGAGATTTCATGTGATCAATACTGACGACGCCGCCAAAACTTTCAAACTATACCTACTTCAAGCCCTATATTTGCTTTGTATTTGCTCCAGACTGGGTTTATATATTAGATAGTGATATGTGTAAAAGGACAAACAGTGCATTTTTCGCAGAGACTTTTGCTTAGTTGAGGGATAAATTCATCAAAAATTCATTCCGTTTTCTACTACTTTCCAAATTCAAAACCGATTACCAACAAAAAACGTAACGAACTTTCAAACTTCAGTGCAAACTTCTTTTTTTTTATGAACTAGTACATAAAAGTTGTGTATTGGTATTGTGCTTTTGTGTTATAAAATATTGTTTCTAATTTTAAGGACTCTTTGGCAGTATTTTCCTAAATATTACTATTTTAACGCAAAAAGAACAATTAACGATTGAAAACATGAAGCTATTAACGCCATCTGTTATGACATAGCTGAACTTATATATATATATATAGATATATTTTTTTTGTTCGGTGCTGTTTGGAGACATGATATTTTTAACCAATGTCGAAATGATACTGCCTATTGGAAACTAGAGGGCGGCACGCGGTGATGATATGAGACCTGAAGACCAAAGACCTGTCGATGCACTGTCTATGATGAAGAATCCTGCCTTCCTGCCTGCCCGTCACAGTACAGCCGTACATACATCTGCGACCCGCGACGCCTCTGAGCCCCCTGCACAACCCATTTCCAATAATATTTTAGCACGTTCTACTACCATATTTCTACTCGTACCTGTCTAGTTTAGCCTAGTCAAGTTTGTTTTTCGTTTAAATTTTACTCTAATACCTATTTAATTTGTCATTCTGTCTTGCATGCACATAGTTTATGTTTAAATTAACGCTACGCCACCTAGGCCAAAATTATGCGAGCCGCGGCGTCTTTGTAGTGCCCTCTGCATTGCCCTTTTATAAAAATACATTTTAAAATAGGATTCCTGTTACGTTTCACTATTAAGTTTATTACCTATCATTGAATGTACTAACGTTTACTGTTTTTTTTAATGTTTATAAGTTAGGTAATTTGGTAAGAAAATAATAATATATATTTGAATTTCTGTTACTAGTTGAGTTGTCAATACAAACAATAACACATGTAAAAAAAACATAAGTATTCGATTATCTATAGATAAGATACATAATTAATCAATTATGAACGGTCCCTCAAGAACTCCATGCCCGCATTGCCCTATGCCTTCAGATCCCAACAGGGTTAAGCTCTTCACTGCTCGAGGTCATAAACTTCACATTAGAAGCAAGCATAACGATATTCCAACATCGCAAGCCTCATTAGTAAATAATTATAACACCCATGATAACACTGACATCAGTCAGCCATCAACAACATCTACTTCATCGTTGGGCCTTGATAATCTCCCGGACTTAAAAGCGAATGGCAGAATTCTTAAACACATCCCGAAAGGCGCTCGGTGTTCAGCGGCGGGTAAACTTTATGCCATTATTGATGACTGTCTCCGTTTAAACAGTAAAGAGGCATGGTTTTCCTTGTTATCTTTTGCCTTTTTCGGCCTCAAAATTCCGAAACAAGGAGACAAAAGATCTCTGACTACCAAAGTAAAGGAAAATATTGAAGATTTGTGTCCATTTCTACCTTTACCGGGAGAAGCTCGCCCGCAATCGCAATCTAAGCGTATTGAGGCAAAAGTTCACGAAGGAGATCTGAGAAGCGCAGTCCGTTTATTAGTTTCAGATTGTAGTCTCGCGCCTGCAGATGACGACACTTTGACAGTTTTAAAAGAAAAGCATCCGTCTCCTTCACGATCTTTGTCTCTTCCCCCTGAACCAGATCGGGCATCTGCCTTTCTTATTGTTGAAAGTGATGATGTTGCTTCAGCTATAGGGTCGTTTTATAACAGCTCCGCTTCAGGCTTGGATGGGTTACGCCCACAACACTTAAAAGAATTAATTTCTCCTTCAGCGGGTGACAACGGAAAACGGCTTTTGGGTAGCTTGACTCGGTTGTGCAACTTTTTACTTAAAGGAATGTTAAATCCGGAAGTTCGTCCCTTTATTTATGGGGCGTCTCTAATTGCTCTGAAAAAGAAAGATGGCGGGATACGGCCTATAGCTATCGGCAACACAATTCGCCGTCTCGTGGCAAAACTCGGATGCAGGGCAACGAAAGATCAAATGGCTGCTTTTCTCCAGCCACACCAGTTAGGGTTTGGGACGGTGCTCGGATGTGAAGCAGCTATCCATGCCACAAGATCGTTTGCGATGGACGATTCCAACTCTGACAAAGTAATTCTAAAACTAGACATAAAAAACGCCTTTAATAGTCTGGAACGCGATGTCATTCTTGCAGAAGCAAAGGAAAGGATTCCATCTTTGTTTCCTTTCCTCTATCAATGCTATGCGGCGCCCACAAACCTTTTTTATGGCGGTTCTGTGATTTCTTCAAAAGTAGGGGCTCAACAAGGCGACCCCTTGGGGCCTTTAATTTTTAGCCTGGCCGTAAATAGAGCGATCACTGAACTAAAATCCCCGTTAAATATATGGTATTTAGACGATGGCACGATAGGCGGTTCAGTCGATCAGGTAGCGGATGATATCCAGCGTCTTTTTCCAAAATTGGAAGAAATGGGGCTTGTAGTAAATACACAGAAATGCGAGATTTTTCCTTGTGGTTCGGAAGCGGTTAGAGATTGTCCCAGAATCGAGGCGCTTATACCGGGTCTAAGAACTTTGAATAGAGTGAATTTTTCTCTGCTAGGTACTCCAATTTTCGCAGAAGCAGTTCCAGATTTCCTGGATGAGAAAAGAGCCGTTTTAGGTAAAGCACAAGACCAGCTAAAAAATATTTCGGCTCATGTTGCTCTTGTTTTGCTCAGAAACTGTTTGTCGTTGCCCAAGTTGATATACACGATCAGAACGTGCCCGACATGGCTCTTTCCCCAAACAGTGGTCGCTTTGGATGAAGTACTCAAGAACACACTCGAAACGGTGCTTAACATTAGACTTAGCGAGCGGGAATGGCAACAAGCGTGTTTACCTGTACGTCATGGTGGTCTGGGTGTTAGGCGAGTGCAGGATACCGGTCCGTCGGCCTTTTTGTCTTCTGCGAATGGGGTTTTAAAACTCGTCACACTTATTTTATCTAACCAAGGTGACGCTTTCGATATTCCTTTTCAGAATGAGGCTCTGACGGCCTGGACTGCGGTTTGCCCTAACTCCCCACCCCCTGACAGACCCGAAGTACAAAGGTCCTGGGACGACTTGTGGGCGAAATCGGTGCTCAATGATTTAATTGAGTCTTCCTCTGGTGCAGATCTGGCCCGGCTGAAAGCGATTTCTTGCCACGAGTCTGGCGCATGGCTTCATGCATTACCTTCACCGCACCTCGGGACATTGCTGGATAACAATTCATTACGGATAGCGGCGGCACTTCGGCTCGGGTGTAGTCTATGCGAGCCACATGCGTGCAGGTGTGGAGTGCAGGTAGATGCTAGTGGTCACCATGGACTAAGCTGCAGACTCAGCGCGGGCAGACATCCAAGACATCACGCTATTAATGATCTAATTCGGCGTGCCATGGTGTCTGCTAACATTCCCTGCGTCCTCGAGCCACCAGGGTTATCACGGACTGATGGAAGGAGACCCGATGGCCTCACGCTAGTCCCGTGGAAAAAGGGAAAATGCCTCCTATGGGATGCAACGTGTGCGTGTACGTACGCTGCCTCTCACCTTCCCAAAACGACTCGATCAGCTGGTTCAGCAGCAGAGTGGCTAGCAAGTCAAAAACGGGCAAAGTACCATGACCTAATGCAAAATTACGATTTTGTTCCTTTCGCGGTGGAGACTTCGGGCGCTTGGGGTGCGGAAGCAAAAAAGTTTGTCCATCAAATTGGGCTTCGCTTGCGGGACCGTGGTGGTGATCCTCGGGCCGGCTCATACTTGGTCCAACAAATTTCGTTGGCTATTCAACGTGGCAACGCGGCCAGCGCAATGGGCACGTTTGGACCTGGTATGAGTCGGAACGGGATGTTAGATTTAGTTTAATTAAGTAGCTAGTAAGTTTTATTTTAAACATATGTTTATAACCTCATCAAAATACATAATATACTTCATTGCATGTAAATCAAGATATTACACAGAAAATAATACAAAACCAAAACAGTACACTTAAGGTTGCTTTATTGCTTATTTAGCAAATTCTGCCTGACAACCTATTTAAACTAACTCTTTCTTATTCTGTTGCGAAAATTAACGATAAGTATCTCAAAGCAACTAAAACTTAAACTTAAGTATGTTTCATTAGGTTAATTTTAATTTAATAAAAATATATTTATCACTAGGGATAGAGGCGTGACTATATGTATGTATGTATGTATATTTATCACTATTTAACATAAATATCTTTGACATTTTAAGAACACATCGAAGTAAAAGGTGTTACCAAGCAAGGTTTAAGAATCGATATGATTTGTTTTAGGCAGCAGGCAATCATGTCTTTTCATTACAGCTACAATTTACTCGAAATATGTTTTAATTAAAATATGTATTCTTTTAAAGATTCTTAAATAATTAATAATATAAAAATAGCTCTTATAGATAGTGAGAGAAAAAAAGTAAGTTAATCTAATATTTATATTCTTTATGTTAGTTAAATCTAGTCTACGCAAAATCGTGGCCATGTCAATGTTTTGTACATACATACATCACGCCTTTGTTCTTAATGGGGTAGGCAGATCGTAAACAACCTAAACAAAGGTCGTTCCGCCACGTCGGACAAAGTTTTGAGGGTTATCTAAGACAGGTTGTCAGCCTATCGCCTAAATTGTAATATACAGAAACCCTCGGATCCCTTAGCTAGTTTTTTTCAGCATGCCCGGGAGGAAATACATCTGGCACATTCTATGTTTTTCTCTCGCTTACAGGCCAGCATGGAAGAAGATTGTGAATGATTTGTTGTTGGTAAATTAAACAAATATAGAAACAGTTTTCCTGCTGATCGTAAGAAAATTACATACTATCCATACTCTATACAAATATTATAAAATCCGAAAGTAGCTCCGTCTATCTGTTTGTTTGTTGTTCTTTCACGCCTTAAATTCTGAACGCATTTTGATGAAATGTGGTGGCATGGTGATAGATGAAACGGACAAAGGCAATTTTTTACCGTAGGATAAGATCTTATTCCCTCGGGAAATATTTTCACACGGCATGTAGGGTATAGGGCAACACTTTATGTATCGATTGACTATGACCATGACATTATAACGCTATGGCTGATAACCAGTGATCGGAATTGGTAGAGTATATTTACCTAAACTTCTAAGAACAGAAGCGGAAAATGGAGACTTCCTTACTACGTAAACTTTTTGCGGGACATCACATAAGTAAGCAAGAAATATACTTTGCACCATGGTTTTTAATTCTATGCACAAATACAAGGTAAAAATATACTTGGTGATATTTGGCTACAGTGTCACATTGCCTAGATATTTTGAATTCAAGATTTTCTTACTTTATAGCTTTAAAACTGTTGTGTGTAGGAAAAAAAATATTGAAGAAAAAATTACGCAAATTTTGTGCTGTATAATTTCTTCATAGGTGTCAACATCGTACGAGCTACAGAAACCAAGATATTTACGAAAAATTGTTTTATTTTTACATTTGACCTTGAATAGCTTATATTCCTGGTTGGTTTTTTTAAGGCACCATTTCGTACGCCGAAATAAATCTGTGAAAAGTCCTGGGTTCGATTAAGATAAACCGATGCTTTTAATAAGTTCCCCTTAGTCAAACATTGATAACAACGCCGTAAAGAGTATGATATAAAACACACAAAGTAATTTTAATTGTTAGAAGGCTTGCACTGATAGTAATATGCTTTTAAATAAGTGCTGTTTATTCACAAATAAACAAAAACTTCGTAAACAAAGCGATTAAATAGAACTACACAAAAGAAGTTTAATTGTCAAAAGGCTTGCGCTAAAAATAATTTTACCTGAAAAGTGATTCCAGGTAAAAAAAAAACAGTGAAAGAACACGTGCTGTAAATGAATGGCATTTGTTTCCGAATTTCGAACCGTCAACTTTGCAAGATAAAATCAAATGCAAATAAAGCAAGTCATAAAATAATCGAACAATAGGAAATGAGGCTTGAATTTATGCATTTCTGTATTATACGTGACTATACGCCACATAATAGAACTAGTAGAGGAATAGTAGGCCCTTTTTGACCGGTTATCTATGGCCAAACGACCAAATCGCAATCTTTAGATCAATGTGTCTTGGTAATGTAATATTTTGTTTTATATTTATTTCATGTTCAAACGTCACACGGTTGATCGTACGCCAGCCAACTTGAACCAAATCTCAGTTAAATATCGGCAAAATATTTAGTATGCCAGATACAATCATACCTCTTTCGAAATATGAATTTTGTTTTTAGTAGTTTTTAATGATAAAAATTAAATTTGTTTTTTGTAACTTAAGTTATAAATCAAAGAACCAATAAAAATTTAAATAAAGCTTATTTTTATTAAAGTAGACAATTATTCATGTAATGCAGTAAAAAAAACCTGATCACGTAAGGTACATCGTAAACGCGATTAATTTTACTTAAAAAATAATATATTTTATATGTCGTCAATGTCTTCGTCTTCAGTGACAGAATATGAAGATACTGACGAAATATTGCTTTCTTGCAGGGAATTGAAGTAGATGAGCATTATTTTTTCTATATTTTCCGGTTTAAGTCTATTCCTTTTTACACTTAAAATCCACTAATAGGTGTAAAAGGACCTTTCAACATCTACAGATGTAAGAGGAGCATATTTAAAAAATACTTCGTCATCTACTTCGATTCCCTTTACAATTTTTTCACTTATTGTTGTAATAAAATCGTAGTCCGGAATTCTGTTTAAAACTTTTTCAAATTTATTTTGAATTATCTGATTTGTTGACCAGCTTAAAACATAACTAACATCGTCCATAATATGAAAACTGTCAGATATCGTTAAAACGGTTTTTCGTAAATATCTTGGTTTCTATAACTCCAACGATGTTGACACCTATAAAGAAATTATAGAACACAAATTACGCGATAATTTTTCCCTTAACATTTTTTCCTACACACAGCCGTTTTAAAGCTCTAAAGTAAGAGAATCTTTAATTCAAAATATCTAGGCAATGTGACACTGTAGCCGAAAATCACCAAGTATATTTTTAGCTTGTATTTGTCCATAGAATTAAATGCCATGGTTCAAAGTATATTTATAGCTTACTTATGTGATGTCCCGCAAGATGTCCCGAAAAAGTTTTAGTAGTAAGGAAGTCTCCATTTTCCTCTCTTCTTTTTAGAAGTTTAGGTAAATATACTCTACCTATTCCGATCACGAATATCTGGAAACACCAGCTGAGCAATCCGAGGGTTTCAGTATATTGCAATTCAGGCGATGAGCTGGCAACCTGTCACTACATGAAACTGCCTAAAAATTTAAATCTATCTTTAAATAACCCTCAAAACTTTGTCAGACATGTCGGAACGACCTTTGTTTAGGTCGTTTACGCTTTGCATACCCCATTAGGCGTGATAAAGTCGTGATTATATATGTGTATATATGTATGAGTGACATAGCAACAGGCTAACCGTTAACGCAGAGAAATACTTTATTTCCGCGAGAAAATTCATTTAATCGCGGGTGAAAACGCGGGGCGGAAAGCAAGTGAGTTTTATAAATAAGATACAATATTCATACTTTAATTTTTGTTTTATTGTTTTTTTCATAATTCAATGTGCGAGGGTCTCTAAAAGTAAAGTCATAACACATAAACGGCAACCGCTCGATGTAGGTATATTAATTTCATCTGTGGATCGATAATTGTACCAGTGACATCTATTGGTGAATGGTTGGTACTACCTGTATGTGTTTAGGGTTTGAGCGAAAGTCGAAAAACTTCATATCCTTGACACTCCTGTGTGGGTGTCGCTAGAGTAGCCGCTGAAAAGAAACTTTTAATCTAAAACTTTTTAAAAATGAGCATATTATACGATTTTTAATGCTCAGGGTAATCAGAATTATTTATTAAACAATATATTTGCTGGCTTTAGAAACAAAAAACTTGCTTTATGTAAACTTTTATTTAGAATGACCTGCCCGTCTTACCCTTAGCGCCATCTGCTGATATTTTTTAGAAGCTATTTACTGTTCTTCGGAGTGAGACCCCATGCTTTGACCAACAATGGTAAAGTATTCAATTTAGAATTAAAAAACCGATTTGATGCTTTGCCGACAGATATGAATGATGTTCAGACTCTATATGACAATATTACAGATAGTATAAAAACAGCTAGCAAAAAGATACAGCGAACTAAAATAAAAAACAATAAATTATCGAGTATTACTTTGACACTAATAGAAAATAGACAAGTGACAGAAAAATGTACGGAAGATTATAGAAGAATTGACAAAGAAGTAAAACGAAATATACGAAATGATCTACGGAAATACAACACAGAACTGGTACAAAAGGCTTTAGAACCAGGCTTTAGATCCAGACAAAAGACATGGATCACGAGTTTGAAAGACATAAAGGGAAAAAAACAAAGTAGCCGTGACAAAGTTATAAAAATATGCACAGATTTTTACAAAACGTTATATTCCGACTCTTCTAATCCATCAAGACAAAACGTTTTACATAATTATTCTTATGCTGACACTATACCTCTTTTCACTGAAGGCGAAATAATTCGTGCCCTAACAAGCATGAAGAATAAGCTTTTTCAATTGTGTTTTGACAACCGGAACTGTTCCTAAAGATTTCTGTCACTCAAATATTATCTTACTTCATAAAAAGGGTGAGAAGTCGGATATAAATAACTATCGTCCTATAAGCCTCATATCCCACATTTACAAAATTTTCATCAAGATCATAGAAAACCGCATAGCTGGATTTCTAGACTGCCATCAACTACCGGAGCAAGCCGGGTTCCGACCATCTTTTTCAACAACCGACCATCTGCACACACTGAACCAAGTAGTCGAAAAACACACTGAGTTTCACACACCATTATACCTAGCATTCGTAGACTATTCCAAAGCTTTCGACAGTCTCACACATTCAGCGATCTTTTCAGCTCTTCGCAAACAAGGTATTCAAGAGACTTACGTCAAGCTATTGGAAATGGTCTACAAAAACAGCACTGCTTCTATCAAGCTCCACTCTCCGGGTCCTTTTTTTGAAATAGAAAAGGGCGTGAAACAGGGCGATCCCCTTTCCCCCAAACTATTCACAGCCACCCTGGAAGAAGTGTTTCAACATCTATCAGTGCTATGGGAAACTCGGGGCATTGTCGTCGGCGAAAAACGATTGACTAATCTGCGTTTCGCCGACGACATTGTTCTGTTTGCTAATACGGCAGTGGAACTCGAAGTGATGCTTCAAGATTTAAGTGCAGCAAGGCTTGAGGTTGGACTTCAAATGAATAGATCAAAAACGCAATTGATGACCAATAGCACGAAACGTAGGGTACAGGTAGACGAACAGACAATACAATATGTCGTATATTTACCTAGGCCAAGTTGTATCTTTCGATAACAGGCAAGAGAAAGAAATCGATCGTCGTATCGAAAATGCCTGGAAAAGTTTCTGGTCGCTAAAACCATTTTTGAAGGGTAATTTGCCCATATCTCTCAAAGGAAACTCATCGACATATGTATTCTGCCTGTCCTAACCTACGGTGCACAAACATGGTCGTTAACTGAAGGTCAAAAGTCCAAACTCAAGGTTTGCCAAAGAGCGATGGAGCGGAGTATCCTAGGCGTCAAACGAACGGACAGAGTTCGAAACACTACGCTGCGAGCCAAGACGGGCATAACTGACGTAGGGTTCAAAACCGCCAAGCTCAAATGGGAGTGGGCTGGGCATGTTTGTCGGATGCACCCGGATCGATGGGCCAAGATTGTCACAGAAGATTGGGTACCTCAAGACGGTTTTCGGCGAAGAGGTAGACCCCGAAAAAGATGGCGTGACGATCTCGACGCCCATCTGAAAGACTGGACTGAGGTTGCATTAGACCGTAATGAGTGGAAAACCGCGGGGGAGGCCTTTGCCCAGCAGTGGGATCTAATAGGCTATAATAATAATATATACGCATAATCTAGGCGTAGGGAATTGACGACCCCACCGCCCACCATCTCGGTGGTGCAGTCAGTCCCCGGAGGGGCAGCTTGTGTGCGAGCTGATGGTGCGTGGCGACACCCCGGACCTCTAGCTCCGAGGGCCCGTATTCATTTGGCCCCCACCTCCTGGCTTGCCTTCGTTGGCCGTCCAGGAGTGGAGTTTGCAAGAGCGGAACCTTTGCTCCAGGTTGGAAGTGTAAAATGTCATAACGCCGGGGCCTGCTGACTGGAACACCACGATCTGGCGCCCGCAGTCTCACCTCTCGACAACCTTAGTCGCTCACACGATGTTACTCTCTTGTCGTTCCTTGCGTTCGGCCGTTTTGGGGGGCCCATTATAGTGAGTTGGCGAGTCACCGTCTGCCGAGATTATCAAGATTGAGACATTTGATTTGGCAGGCGTCCCGTAGTCTCGATCAATATCCCAGTAACCGGTCCAGCTAAATCCCTCCCCATAGACCTAGTTATCTTACCATTATCTGCAATAGTCCTTGCATCAGGCGGGTGCTGGCTCTGGTTGTATATCTATAGTGCAAACAGAGCGAGTATCCGCGTGATGTACACTTCACTCTACATTATTTGGTATAAAAAGGCCTGTGCGCTGTTGGCTTCGGCCCCACGTATGCCTCAAAGGACCGGGTCCCTGTGGGCCCGTGATACTGAAAAGTATACCAATATATAGGCATAATATATCTAGAAATTTAGTATAAACAATGGTTTAAAGGGCAGCGAACATGAACTAAAGACATCAACGCGTGCAACAAGAAAGGTAAAATAAATAGACTGGAACCTGATTTATTTGCGGAAATTATAAACAAAAAATGAAATAAAAAGAAAAAAATAAAGATATTTTATTAATAGTAATATGTTTACAAATAAAATAATTAAATTAAATAACAGAACTATTAAACTATTTTGTAAAGTAAGTAGACAACATAACACGTTTACAAATAAATAGGTATTAAAAATAGTAAATACATTAATTACAAAAAAGGCGCTTTTACAAAACGCAAATATTTAGCCTGGATTGTTCTTACCAAACTTGAAAAAAATCTCACAAAGTGGTAAATTGGCAAATATCAACTTTGTCTTCCACCTTGGGAGTCAAACCCAGGGCCTTTGGATCGTGAGCCCATGGCTCTGGCCACTAGACCAAGAGATAAATCAGATAAGACGATTGTCATAATACAAATTACAACAACAATTTTGAGGTTTTTTATATCTGAATTGACATTGGTTGTCTATCCTCAGAGAAGGATTAGATAGCTCGCCAGGTGGAAGACGTAAAGGTCGTGAGAGGGGCGCGACGAGGCGGTCTGCGCTCGCGAGGGTGCATGGGCGTCGCACGCGCCGCTCGCGCTCCGTGGCCGCGCGGTCACAACGTCGCGCCCTGTCCAAATCGTGCTGCAACATCGCCAGGCTCATGCTCTCTGTCGGTACCTTCTCCACTGCACACGCAACTTGACCCACATCAGCCATACCTGTATTGACGATCTCATTCTGGTCTAACACCATCCCTAGGTTTAGTTTCAATGTCGTCGTCCCATCCCTATACAGGAGATATATCGATGCTTGGTCAAGAATTCTCAAAGAAAATTGGCTGTTAATTTTTAGAGCTTTCATTTTAATTTGGTAAGGGTGGAAGGTATCTTTAGTCTTTTGAAGTTTTTCTTTAGCGTAGTTTTCAAATTCAATATGGAGCATTTCTGTGTCGTCTCTGGTTTTCTTATTTTTTTCCTTTTCTTCTTCTAGTTGCATAATTGTGGGATCTGGGTATGGCATTTGCGTGTCCATCATGACTTGTTGGAGCTCGGGAGGATCGTTCAAGGAGTGCCACTTCCAGTGTGAAGTAGGCCCTATTGATCGATCTAAGACAACACCTTCATCTTGAGTATATTTTAGCCTGAAATATGAAAGGGCGATTGGTTAATGATTCAGCCATGAATGTTCAGCTAGATTAGAAATTAATTAAATAGTTTTTTTTTGTGGCACTAGAAGCCTTTGTGCCAGTGTCAAGTGTTTTTCTTTATGATGTTCATAAAAGGTAGGGTAACGAAACGCGTTATACAAAATGTTAAGAAACTAACGATTAAAATAGTCAGGCAGGATAAAAATAATAAACAATAACGCGACAAAAGTACGAATAATTAACTACATACAATACTTAAAACAAATCATAACAAATACATGAAAACATAAAATAGACTATATTATAGAAGATAGGAAAAACGGGTAGGAAAGGAAAACTCTAAGAGACTAAATTGTGGACAAAAATAAATAAGCGAATAAGCTTTAATGTTTAATCACTGTCAGAGCTAACGTCATAGTTATTTTATTAGAAACTATCTTACTTTAGTATTTCCAACTCAGTTTTAGAATAAAGGTAAACATAGTTTTGTATTTTAATTCAAAACACATTTCAAAACTAAAACTAATTACTAAAACTACAATTTCATTATGTTGTCATATCTAATAGCTAAAACTTATTTTAGAAACAAGATCTTCGATTAAAATACATGAAACTTTGTTTACCTTTATTCTAAAACTGAGTTAGAAATACATAAATACAAATAGTTTCAAAAATATATCAATTAACTAAACGTGAGATTGACCTTATCTTGCCCCTGTGGTCGAACACCACGCCGTTCCCCATATAGTCGAATACGCCAAGTATGGTGACAGGGCACGAGCGAGCGCGTTCGTCTGGGTCGCCGCTGCTGTACAATACAATTCGCTGCTGTGCATTGATATCTGGATGGTGCATAGACTCATCGTTATAAATCACTACATAGTATAAAACAAAGTTGCTTTCTCTGTCCCTATATCCCTATATATGCATAAATCTTAAAAACTACGCAACGGATTTTAATGCGGTTTCTTTTAATGGAGAGAATGATTCAAGAGGAAGGTTTATATGTATAATACACGCATAATAATAATAGTCCTCCCACCGATTTTCGGTGATGGCGGCCAATCTCTCGGAGATGGGCCAACTGCGCAGGACTTGTTTTTAGTGCCCAAGTGTTTGCGCTACACACAGGTGCACTCTCTGTTCCTTTAGTCTCTTATTCTGATGGGACAGACTGACTGACACGACCAGAGAGAAATCAGGCGCAGGACCGACTATTTACATGCCCATCCGACAGCATGGATCATCTTACTTTTCGGACAATCAGGTGATCAGCCTGCAATGTCCTCACCAAACTAGAAACAACAACACAAAGTCATTGTCCCCCGCCGGGAATCGAACCCGGGACCTCCGGGTCGAGAGCCCATGGCTCAGACCGCTAGAGAACAGAGGCAGTAATATAGTAATACACGCATAATATAGTAGAGAAACACTGATAATTTCCGTGCGAAGCCGGGCCGGGTAGCTAGTTAAATTATAACTAAATAATACGGAGTGTAAGGGACAGCGTCCCGTAAACTGGTAGGGGTCGCTTAATCAACGACTCTGAACAACACTCACCAGAAAATTCTTTCAGGAGATGAAAAAAAAGTCTTTTCATACAAATTTTCTGATCAAGGTGGTCATTTTGTATGAAAAGTTCAATTTTATTTTCATCTCCTGAAAGATTTTTCTGGTGGTGTTGTTCAATTTCGTTGACTAAGCAACCCTTATCAGTTTGCGGCACCCTTACACTTACACCCGGTATAAACAAACTTTCCTACAACATAGGTCGAATACTAAAAACCGTCAGGGCAATGTATGATACCTTCGGAATCGTAGTAGTCCAAAGCGATCCTTCCGTTTCTGTAGTACCAGCGCCCGCGGCCATTGTCATCGAATTCAGCTAATTTCTCTCCAGAGTCGTATTGCATCGCTCCTTTACTCTTATTGTACTTGAACCAGTCAAACTCCGGGTGAGCGGGGCGCATCCTGTATATGTTTAGCTAAATAGGAAAGGTTACATTAGAAGCTGCTTCAATCATAATCATCAGCCCACATTTACCAACTGCTGGACGTAGGCCTTTTTCCTATTCACGCCGCTGTTTGGTCATTGGACGAAACCCAAACCCATAGCGGTTTGACAATGTAATTGGGCTGGTGGTCTCTAGTGGCGCTGGTGGCATTGACATTGTCACTCCAATTTTTTTGTATTGATCGTAGGCAGGAGATTCTTAGCACCTTTTACCCCGCCGGACCCGTAGTCGCTGCCATAACTAAAAATAACGGGGCTGCCTGAGACTATAGGAAGTATTCGTATTTATAATAATACTTGATCACCTAATTTAAATATTTAAAAATATACGAACTTTACGAACTATTTTTTCTGTAGGTAAAATAGTCCATCCATTTTCAATATATTTTCGATCGGATAATGCATATCTTATAACACCTTGAGGAACTTCATCCTTAAAAAATACATTATTTTTGTAAATATTTTTATATTAAATAGAACTTTTTTAAATTTAGTAGGTACAGGCTAAGGAATATCATCCGTCAAAATAATTTAATACTGTTGTATGAAAAGTCAAACATACTTCTACTGGTTCAAGCTTCATTTCCTCTATATCATGAGCACGACCTTCTATGACTGTACGATCTTCAGTGTGAACAGATTTGAACAATGAAGGTTGCAATTCTTTTTTCAGTTTTACTGGAACTTCATTATTCTTACATATTACTTTACCAAAAACAAGTTCATCTGTAGGAGTTGCAATGCCCTTATCAGAAATTATACTACTCTCCAAACTTAATAGAGACTGTTTTTTGCGTAGTAATCTTCTTTTTACAGGAACTTCTGGAAGTGATTGAGTTTTCAGAGTTCTATCTTCACGACCGGCTTGATTTCTAATTGTAATCAGTTTTGTGATCAGATCATCTTGAGGTATTTCTACTTTAATATTCTTTATATCTACTACCGGGCCTTGCTGCTTTGCCTTTTGGTTTTGTTCTTTTTTAGTTTCTTGTGGTTCTTTTTTGTTTTCAGTTGAAACTGGTTTCAGCTTTAATGGATCTGGTAATGGTAAAGTTTGTTGTAAAGTTTTCTCAGTTACTACTTTATTTTTATTTTGTTGTTCTTCTTGAGCTTTTTTCATTTTCTGACCTTCGTCTATATCTTTGTCTTTCTGTGCTAATGATTTATTCAATAAATTTACTTCTTCCTTAGTCGAACCTTGTTTTAATTTTTGTTCCTTATGTGGTGGTGGTGGCGGTGGCGGGGGTAGTTTTTTAGTGGTCTTGGAGTCTAAAGATTCTTTAATTGCTGTTTGTTTATCTGCTGGTTCTTTTGAAACTGATGTCGATTCTTTCGCTTTTTGATCTTTTCCAGTAGCTTCATTTAATTTTGACGGAAGTTCCTTCTTAGTGTCTTTAGAAGATAGCTTCATATCTTCCGTCTGCTGTTCTTTTAAGGAAATTTCTTTTTTTGTTTCTTTTGAGAAAGATGACGGTACTTCAATTTTGTGTCCTTTTTCAGAAGCTTCCTTTACTTTTGACAAAGGTTCTTTCTTCGTACCAGCTTCTAACTTCTGTTCTTGTGCGGCAGCTTCTTTTTGTTTAACTTGTGGTTCTTTTGATATCGATGACGGTACTTCTATTTTTTTTCCTTTTTCAGAAATTTCCTTTTCTTTTAACGCAGGTTCTTTCTTTGTACCTACTTCTAGCTTTTGTTCTTTTGCGGCAGCTTCTTTTTGTTTACCTTGTGGTTCTTTTGACATCGATGACGGTCCATCTATTTTTTTTCCTTTTTCAGAAATTTCCTTTTCTTTTAACGCAGGTTCTTTCTTTGTACTGACTTCTAGCTTTTGTTCTTTTGCGGCAGCTTCTTTTTGTTTACCTTGTGGTTCTTTTGAGATCGATGACGGTTCATCTATTTTTTTTCCTTTTACAGAAATTTCCTTTTCTTTTAACGCAGGTTCTTTCTTTGTACCTACTTCTAGCTTTTGTTCTTTTGCGGCAGCTTCTTTTTGTTTACCTTGTGGTTCTTTTGAGATCGATGACGGTTCATCAATTTTGTTTCCTTTTACAGAAATTTCCTTTTCTTTTAACGCAGGTTCTTTCTTTGTACCGACTTCTAGCTTTTGTTCTTTTGCGGCAGCTTCTTTTTGTTTAGCTTGTGGTACTTTTGACATCGATGACGGTTCTTCTAATTTTTGTCCTTTTTCAGAAACTTCCCGTACTTTTAACGCAGGTTCTTTCTTTGTACCTACTTCTAACTTTTGTTCTTTTGTTGGAGATTCTCTTTGTTTAGCTTGTGGATCTTTTGACATCGATGACGGTACTTCTATTTTTTGTCCTTTTACAGAAACTTCCTTTACTTTTAAACCAGGTTCTTTCTTTGTACCGACTTCTAGCTTTTGTTCTTTTGCGGCAGCTTCTTTTTGTTTAGCTTGTGGTACTTTTGACATCGATGACGGTTCTTCTAATTTTTGTCCTTTTTCAGAAACTTCCCGTACTTTTAACGCAGGTTCTTTCTTTGTACCTACTTCTAACTTTTGTTCTTTTGTTGGAGATTCTTTTTGTTTAGCTTGTGGATCTTTTGACATCGACGACGGTACTTCTATTTTTTGTCCTTTTACAGAAACTTCCTTTACTTTTAAACCAGGTTCTTTCTTTGTACCAACTTCTAGTTTTTGTTCTTTTGCAGCAGCCTCTTTTTGCTTAGCTTGTGGATCTTTTGACATCGATGACGGTTCTTCTAATTTTTGACCTTTTTCAGAAACTTCCCGTACTTTTAACGCAGGTTCTTTCTTTGTACCTATTTCTAGCTTTTGTTCTTTTGCGGCAGCTTCTTTTTGTTTAGCTTGTGGTACTTTTGAGATCGATGACGGTTCTTCAAATTTTTGACCTTTTTCAGAAATTTCCCGTACTTTTAAAGCAGGTTCTTTCGTTGTACCTATTTCTAGCTTTTGTTCTTTTGCGGCAGCTTCTTTTTGTTTAGCTTGTGGTTCTTTTGAGAGCGATGACGGTACTTCTATTTTTTGTCCTTTTTCAAAAACTTCCTTTACTTTTAACGCAGATTCTTTCTTTGTACCAACTTCTAGCTTTTGTTCTTTTGTGGCAGCGTCTTTTTGTTTAGCTTGTTGTTCTTTTAAGATTGATGACGGTGCTTCTTTTTGACCTTTTTCAGAAGCTTCCTTTAGTTTGGACGAACGTTCTATCTGTGTACCTTTTAAAGCTTTATTAGCGTCTCTGGACGGTAAGTTAGTCTCTTCTACCTTCTGTTCCTTTACCGTAGCTCTTTTTTGTTTAGCTGTTGGTTCTGTTTTTGTGTCTTTTAGCGTTAATGCAGGTACTTCTACTTTTTGTACTTTTTCAGAAGCTTCCTTTACTTTTAACGAAGGTTCTCTCTTTGTATCTTTAGAAACTAACTGTAACGTGTGAGATTCGTTCTTTGTTGGTTTTGGGGGAGAGCTTACTTCTTTTTTCTTAGAAGTTATAGACTTTGGCGGCCCTTCTGGCTGCTTTTTTATTTGATCTTCATCATATAATATTGTATCTTTCTGTTTTGTTTCTTGTTTTTTGTCTTTGTTTGACATGTCCTTTACAATTTTACTGTCCTTTGGTATCTGATCTTTCAAAATTTTACCAGGCTTTGTAGCTATTATTTCATCTCTCTTAGATTTTTCAAGTGTAGATTGATCTTGTTTCTCCTTTTCTTGTTTCGATTCAGCTTCATTCTTACCCTTTGTTTTTATTCGGTCAGTTTTTTCTTGTCGTTCAGATTCTTCCTTGCTTTTAGTTTTTAGGGTTTCTTGCCTTTCTGGAACTATTTTCTTTACTAGTATTTGGTCATCCGTTTTTTTATACTGATCTTTGTATTGCGACAGGTCTTCTTTCATATATTCACCTTCATGCTTTAGTCCTTTTTCTTTTTCTATTTTTGTTGCTGGTTCCTTTTCTTGTTTTTCTATATTTCTGTTTTCAAATTGACTTTTCGGTGCCCCTTTACTTTTCTTTCCTTCATCTGTATCAAATAATTCCCCTTTCTTCCTATCTTTGATAATATCGGATTCAATTACTTTTGCGTCACTTTGGATTTTATCAAATTGATCCTTATCGGCTGTAGATTGTTTACTTATTATTTTTATGTTTGGGGTTATATCTTCAGTTGGAGTTTCAGAACCATGTGTTTCTTTAGACTTGCTTTCCTTTACTGTTTTGCTTTCTCTTATTGCAATTGTTTTCTCAGCAGTCAATAGATCTGTTTTTTTCTTTTGTTCTTTTTCTTCTTGCATTATACGTGTTTCCGTTTGTATTCGAAGTTTTTCTTTACTTTCTGCCTTGAGTTTATCTTGGGTTCTTTTCAATATTTCTTTCGAACCAATAGCTATCGTATCTTTGGCTCTTTGTATCATATGTGGAAAGAAGAATTTAAATTGTTTTTTTAATAGTTCATCATTTACTGCATAAGATAATGACGATATAAGTGACTCATCTGAATGGCATTTACGCAATTTGGTCGAATCGTCTTTTTCAGAACTTGCAGCCATATCTCCATAATGATACGGCGAAATCGAACTTGGTTTTATGAGTGGGGATTTTTTTATAATTGGTTTCATGGGAACTTTGTTTCCAATAATTCCTGATATTGGAAACTTATCTTCAATCATAATATTTTCTTTGAATTTCGTTTTAGTCAGTCTTTTCGTTCCACGATCTTCGTCACTTATATACGCTGATGAATCTAAAATACGGATGGGTTTGGTTACTTCAGCTTCGGGAAACAAATAATCTACTTTTGTGTGTGAAAGTGGCTGATCATCATCAATTTTAATTTTGTCAATCGCGAATTCTGAATATGCTCTACATATTCCTTGCTTAATATATTGGGTTCGAGAAGATTTTTTGAGATGTTCGCCTTCCGGTAGAAAACGTTTTTCAACAAACTCTTTTTGTTTGCCTGTCTGACTTTCATTATGGCTTCGATCGTCTATATTTTTCGCTTTTGAAAATTTTGCAACAATTTCTTCACAAACTTTGCATGTGGTGCGCGACCTCTGCTGCTTTAGTTTACATAGGTTACATACGCCTATTATGCCACTTTTGTTTATAACTGGAATGCTTTTCAATAACAGTTTCGTATGTTCCATAATAAATCGACATCGTGGACAACTAATTAATTTATTTTCTGAAATATAAATAATTTATTTGAATAACATAACACGTATGTGTATTATAATAGAACATGTAAGTAAGCATTTAATTTAATACATACCTATAATATTAGTAACTAGTTTTAAATACAATTTACAAAAAAAATATTTATTTTGTTTAAGTAAACTGAAGTAGTTACCAAATTCTGGAAAAAAATCGTCTATAGTTAAGGCGCAATTTCCAGTATTGAGCATAATAATAGCATTATTGAATTCTGACATGGGTCCCACGCCGGCTGAAGGAATGTTAGATATAAATTGAGCAGCGATGTCTTCTGGTCTATATTCATATTCTGGTACTTTACCGGTCTGTAAGAAGTTCGCAAGATATCTTACTAATATTACCAAATTATACTATGGCTTATTAAAGAAAATACTCAATACCGTGCTTCAATAAAACTTTTGCTAGCTTTGGATTCTTCCAATCAGAGATATTAGCTTGTACTTAGTTAATGTATTATATGTAATGTATTTAGAGTACTTATTTGACTAGGTTTGCACTATTTCGCTTACCGCTAGGCATTTTTCTTTCACCCAAAGGTTGCCTGGAAGAAATGGCTACCTTAGCAATAAGGCCGCCTATGTTGTACTTGTCTTTTATTGTTATCTGTTGTGTTGTATGATTTGTTTTCATTATCAGAGATAAGTATTTCTTAAGATAAGTATATACGCGGTTTACTATATTGGTACTGGATTTACCGTTGCAGTGTCGCTGGTAATTGTGTGTCGGTAGATAACGAGCCCAGCTTCCTTCAGTTCCAATATTTTCTTGAAATCTGCACATTCGTTGCAACCAACACAGTACGGACAACGGAAACATCTGTTACACACATTTTTAACATAGAAAACATAAAAAATATCTAAATTTTGTTTGCAAAATTCTATTTACGTTTTATGAACTAAACTTTAGTTGCTTAAGTATTTGATTATAGAATTAGCACAAATAACTTGTTGCAGAAGCACCAGTACAGGAGTTATATTTTTACTAATATTACTTACTCAATATCTTCCATTTTAGAATTTATTTATTTACAAATTAAACTGATCGGATGATCAAAGAATCAAAGAGCTGTAAACTGATTTCATACAGAAACATTATCAAAAATAAGAATCTTATAAATTAAAGCTTTTCTAATATAAAATATTCAAAAATATACCACTTCTTTAAATAACTAGAAATGTCATTTTTATTCATCTGTGATTATCATTTCCAAACTCTATGACATAGTTTTTTTTTATTATTGATAGAAGTTAAGGAGTTTCTGTAAAAAAGTAGACAAATGTATTGTATGGGCACATAATATATGTAAGCAGAATAGGTACTTATTTCAAGGCGTTGCAATCGCAAATTTTATCAATGCGATGTAATAAAATGTGATGTGATTATTTATATGAAATCTAGACATTATTAACGTTTTCTAGCGTCAACATATTTTAAAATATCCAACTACTATGATGATAATATAATTTGTGATAATTATTTATGATTATGATAGATAACATTAGCTAACTGTGCAAAGTCAAGACACCACTTTAAGAGCATCTAAGATAAGAATCACAGCAAATATTTGCTCGCTTACACCTGGTATAAATAAAGGATCTAACTAAATTTGAATAAAAGAACTTGGACATACAAAATAAATTTAATATAAATATTATAGTTATTAAAACGATATAACAAAGTATATTAATATAGCAATTTATATAAAGCGGGTATTGTAATACGTATTTTTTGTTAATGATTTCTTCGATTTATTATAGGTATTGGATGAAAAAAGGGACGTTTCAGTTTGTGGTGGTGGCCAGAGAGATGAAGTCAGGCCACTGAGGCTTCCAGAGCCTACGGGAGCGTTGACTCGGTCAACCGCGGGCAACAACAAACGCTGTCGCTCTGCGTTGGCTAACTCGCATCGCCTCGCATTTGCCAGAACAATCTGCATTTCCTCTATACTCCCACTCTTAGCTGGATATTGCTCAACAGTATTCAAAACTCGTCCCACGTCTAATGTATCAATGTCTTTAATATCCTGGTTATCCAAAATCATTCCTATATTCAATTTCAATTGTTTTAAGTGATCTCTAAAAATAATGTGTATATTAGCTTGATTCATTATCCGTAAAGAAAACTGTTCATTAATTTTGAACGCCTTTGTTTTAATTTGATACGGACGAAGCTCGTGGTCCAGCAGTTTGTGTTTTTCTTTCATATAGTTATCAAATTCTACAGCCAACACATCCGTATCTTCTGTTTTTCTTTTCTTCTCACTATCATTTGCATCACCGTTTTTACTGCCAAGTTTCATAATGTCGGGATCATTGAGATGGGTGTCCATCATCACCCGTTTAAGTTCTAGAGGTTCGGTCAATGAGTGCCATTTCCAGCGGCTCACAGGTCCTATTTGACGATCGAGTACCACGCCTGTCTTTTGATTATATTTAAGCCTACAAAGAAGCGAAAATTATTTTTAATTAATAAAAGTAAAATTTTCACCGTACGATTATTATAAGGATAACCTTCCTACTATCTATATGGCACAAAGTAGAAACACCAACCGTATTTTTCCACCATGGTCGAACACTATGCCGTTGCCCGCGTAATCAAACGTAGCGAGAATAGTTATTGGATAGGAGCGACCTCTCCGGTCAAGTTCGCCGCTACTGTATATTACGATCCTTTGCTTTCCATTTAATTCTAGAAATGAATAATTATTACTTGAAAAGTGATGGATTATGAATAGGCTTATTCGTATGCTATGCTACGGATAACTATCTGCATCAAAACACCGTTTAAAGTTTTAAATTGTGTTGCGATCTTGCGATACGAGAAGATAATAATAAAACAAAAATTCGTAGCATGTCTTTGTCAAAGTAGCAGAACAGCTACGTGGACCAGACATATAAATGAATTAAAACTAAAAAAATCTAAATAGAATAAAATAAACTTATCCTATACAGGATTTTTACCTTCAACTTATAACGTCTTCATTACACAATTTATTATGATACCTATAAAAGCTTGTCGCGAAATCTGATAAGGTACCTGCTTGTTCGTATTTACTTAGTTTGAGAATTATAAAACACAATCATTTTAAGTAATTTCATTACCTTATTTATTGAATCTACATAAGTAAATCTCGCGACAAGCTTATATAGGTATAATAATAAACTGTGTAATGAAGACATTATAAGTTGATGGTAAAAATCATATATGGGTATAAGTTTATTTTATTCTTTTTTAGCCCTTTCAACGACGGAGTTCCATTGGCTATCTCTCGGCTCTATCATAAGACCCTGATCATCATGTGTAATAGAAAGTGTTCCAGATAACAAAGCTAATGAGCCCAAACTCGGCTATAATAGCACTTTCCACGAGGGAGTTTTAATGGCTACCAATCGGCTCCATCATAAGACCCTCGCCATCATGTGTAATATAAAGTGCCTAAGGTAATAAAGCTAATGAACCCAAATTTAGCTAATATAGCACTTTCTATGATGGAGTTCCACCTGCTGGCTCCATTATTAGATCAGCTCATTGGTATCATAATATTGTATTGTCACCGGATTTACATAAGTATATAAAATTATATCTCAATCGGACACCGGGAAGTGGGTCAAATTAAGCGTGATAAATTTGTGGACACGCAAATACCGGGACAGGTGAAACTAAATAAAAGATTTTAAAATGTGGAATATCTGTCCACGCCAAGGATATTGTCCACGCCTAGGCCGCCGTAGCATAGCAGCTACGATGACAAAAATCTAACTACGCGTTTAACATGTCTACGTCGGTGTAGCAAATCCGCTAGAAGTGAATGAAAAAAAATGGTATGTCTACGCCTACGCCGTAGCATACCAGCACGATCACCAGAAGGATATCAAGCCTACCTTCAGAGTCGTAGTAGTCGAGAGCAATTCTGCCATTTTTGTAAAACCAGCGGCCGCGACCCTTGTCGTCGAAGTCTGCTAATTTATCCCCAGTATCGTACTGCATGTACCCCTTGTTCTTGTTGTACTTGAACCAATCAAACTCCGGGTGGGCCGGACGCATGCCAAATGTAAATTCCTAAAAATATTAGGGTAAAAGAATTTGTTGCAATGTTTAATTTACACCCTGTATAGAATGTATTAACAGTATTTTTTTACTTACTTTACTAACTATTTTTTCAACAGGAAGAACAGTCCACCCTTTTTCAATAAACTGACGATCAGATAGGGCATATTTTATTACACCATCTCCTTTAGCTGGTTCCTGCAAAATGTCGCAATTTTACAACATTTTAAACAATATTGTAGATTAACTACGGCGTATACATATAACTAACCAAACTAGAATAGAAATACTACTTACACAAACTGTAGGATTGTATTTACCTTTGCATTTAATGTAGTTATACTACTATTTTCAGTATGTTCCGATTCCGACTTATCTTCATTTTGTATAGTATAAAACGATTTAAACAAAGTAGGGTTCTTCTCCGGTGAATTCAATTCAAGGTCAGCTGCTTTGAATACATTTCGAGGAGCTTTGGCTTTGAAAACTCTTTCTCCTTTAATGTATTTATATTCTTCAGGTGCAAAATATTTTTCGTTCATCAACTCTTCAAGATTTAGATTTACATCGAAATCTGCACATATGATACAATTTGGTACAATTGTTTTGTGTTTTAAATGTTTTACGACAATTGGCATATTTTCTATGAAAGCTGGTACCGCAAAATCTTTATTTTCACTCTTTAGCTTTTGATCAAAAAATTCTCTCAAGCGTTTCATATCGTTGTCGTCTGAATTTGAAAACTTATTGTTTCTAAAGCAGGTTTCTTGAGAAACATTTGAGAACGAATTTGTTGACTGATTTCTCCCTCCAATTTTTCTTCCGCTACTTAGCATTTCTGGTTGTTGATTCTTCTTAGATTTTGCTTTTACTTGAAGACCAAACGGGTATTTTATTAAATGTTCTTCTTGCAAAGTTTGAGAAGTTAGTTTGCCTTTCGTATTGCTTTTATGTATTTCTTTTTCTTCGTTAGTCTTATTTTTTAAGGAGGTTGAGGTGCCTGGTTTTTTAAATTGTTCAGCATCTTTTTTTGGTGTAAGAGTGATTTTAGAGCTTACTACTTTTTTTGACTCTTCCCCATTTTTCTTTTTCATCTGAGTTGCTTTTTTATCGACAATTTCCACACTAACAGCTTCCTTTTGTTTTCGTGGTGATGAGTGATCCTTCTTTGTTTCAAATGTTTTGTTTGTCTGATTTATGTCTCCTCTCCTACTATCAGACGTTGGTCCTTCTTTGATTGGCTTTTGTTTCTTGTCTTCGGCTTTTGATACGTCCTGTTTTCTCATAGCTTTCTCACTTTTATCTATTTCATGCTTTGCATTTGCAGGGCTTTGACCATTTACTGTGTTGAACTTCTGCTTATTTTTATTTCTTGTCCGATCTTCTTTAAGAGAAGTATTAACATCATTAATTTGGATGGATTTTTTTACATCGTTTTTACTTTTTTCTGCTAATTCGTGGTTCAATGATTTGTCTATTTTATTTTTTTCTGAATTATCTTTCTCTTCACATTTTTCTTCAACTTTTTTATTTAGATTAAGTTTATTTTTGGTGTGATATCCAGTGCGCAACTTCAAATGATTTTCTTCAATCCTGTGTCCTTTGGGCATATCATTCATTTCAATTTTAAGTTTTGGTTGTATGTGTTTCTTAATCAACGATTTGTTTTTCATCGAAATGTCGTTATCTTTTACTGCCTTTGCTTTCTCTTTATCTTGCTCAATGACTGGTAATTTTTCATTTCGTTCTGATTTTGTTAGCAATGTATTTTTTTTAGGTTTTCCTCTAACATTTCTATTTTCGTCCTTATCATTATTCTCTTTGCTTAAATTTTCATTCGGTCGTCCATGTTTTGGAATACCCTCTCTTGCTATGTTCTGCTTCTTTAGATCATTTGGTTTGGGTGACTTGACCTGTCCGTATTTTTTTCCTTTAAGAATTATTGTAGTATATGATATATTTTCTTCTATATTCGGACTATGATCCAATTTAAATTCGGTAATGGGTTGACCACGTGCTATTTCATTTTTTTTATTATTTTTAGATTTCCCTATAGGCTCCTTCAAAATACTTCCGGGGAATAAATAGCCAAATTTCTTTTGGTTGTCAAACTTATTTCTTATTTTATCTATACTTGATAAAGATTCGATTAAAGATTCTTCTGAATATGTTTTGCTTAACCTCCCTGAGTGTCGTTTCTTTGTCAGTGTCTGCAAGTTTTCACACGAACAGGATTTTGTTAAAGTAGGCTGAGTATTTTTAAATAGCGGCATTTTAAAATTAAAATCTGTATGTGATCTCGATACTTTAGAGCATAATATTTGTTCTGTGTCACGCACATTTTTGCCATTTTCAATATTTTGTACACTTTGAATTTTTCGCAACCATATATTGAGTCGAAGGTCGATCACAAATCTTTTAACGGATTCCTCACATCTTTGACATGCGAATGAACGACTTTTTGTTCGGCAGTGGTCACATATACCGACTATATCATTCTTTTCAATAATTGGTACATTGTGCAGTAATTGTTGAGTGTGTTCTACGATATAAAAACATCGGGGACAACTCTTTTTATTTTTACCTGCATATATGGAACAATTGTTTATAATTATAACAAAGCATGTACATGTTGAAAGAACTTATCTCTATAAATTGGCGTCTACTCACTAAATTCTGGAACAAATGCTGCCGACGTTATGTCGATATCTTTGCTATTATAGAATATGTAAGTATCATTTTCTGCATTTGTGAATCGTCTAGGATCCTCCTAGATAAAAAAGTTCATATTTACTTTGAAAATTAATCTTATTTATTTGGAGTCTACTAAGATGGTAGGTAGTTAAATATTACTAACATTTATGTTCCGTTGAACATGTCGAAAGACTGCTAGACCAATATCCCTAAGCTCGGTTACCTTGTGGAATTCAGAACCCTTGAAAGACCTACAGATGCACCTGTAAACAAATGAGGCGTACAATAAAATTACATATTCACTCTCCAGTAGAATTTTATCGTGCATATGACTTGTTTGTCTGTGTACTTACCTATACGGTGAGCACATAGTTCCTTTTATTACCTACAAAGCAAGTATTTTTGTATTACCAAATGTTTTCGCTTCTCTTGATCATATTCACTTATAATAGGTATCTCATTAGCACATTATCTACCTTCCAGCTGAGGGCGACGGTGGTGACATTCGACTTGTTTGGGACATCTAGATATTCATGATCGTGACCCACTAGATTTCAAATTTACTATCCAGTTCTTAACTACAAAAAATGTCCTAACCCAATACGGATAGGATTCCCTTTACCTATACGTCGTTTAGGCATGTCTATTGATGCATTATGTAGAGTAGAGTGCGAGTAAACTTATGATTTATGATTTGAGTGGTGTTGCTTCATAGATCTTTACTGAAATACGTATTTCATTTATAAGTTTTTGTAACGAACCCTTCTTATACATTTCAAGGTTTTCCACTCTTCAAGGTTTAAATTAGTATCTGAATCAGCACAAATTATGCAGTTTGGTACAACTGTTTTGTGATTCAAGTGTTTTATAACAATTTGTAACTTCTCTATTATTATCGATGTTGCTTTGTTGCATGGCTGTTGTTTACGATTCGTGTTATGTAATTCTTTTGGTTGTCCCCCTAGCACTTCATTGAGGATTTTCTTTAAGCTTTTCATTTCATTCACATCGGAGATTGCAAACTCATTCTTATATCTCGTTTTGCAGGTTTCTCTACCAACCTTTTCGAATGATTTTGCTGGTTTATTCCTTCCTCCTAAGGCTTTTTCACAACTTTTTATTGACTGTTGGTTCCTTTTAGATTTGGCAACCAATTGACGCTCGGTATTGTGAAAATTATCTTTTGGGAATTGGGGCGAAAATGAAATTGGTTTGCCTAGTTTGTAAATAATATCTGCTGTTTTTTTATCCCTATTTCGTTGTTCTCTCCTGGAAGTTGAGGACACTGCATTTTTGTAGTCTCGACTATTTAATTTCAAATATTGTTCTGTTTCCATTTTAAATGTATGAGTGCCTTTTAAACTGTTTGGCGTTCTTGACATTGTTCCGTTTTTCTTCAAAACTTTAGATACATCTTCATTTTCAATTTTAAAATTCTTTAATTCTTTTTTGTTTTGTGGTGTTGGTCGTGTTATTTTCGTGTCAAGTGTGTTATTTTGTTTCTCTACTCTATTTTTAGTAATTTCAGTTATATTTGCCTTTTTAGTCTTAAAGTCGTTTTTATTATTTTTATCTCTTGATGTGTCACTTTTCTCCGCAACTTTTTCACTTTGACCTCTCGATGTTTTAACTTCTCCGGAAGTTACATAATTTTCTGTTTTTATCTTCTTATTATTTTTATTTTTGGTTTGTTTGTCGAGAGAAAATTTTAAATGAGTTTCCTGGACGCTTTTAATTTTGTTTTTTTTACCCTTTGATTGTTTCTCGTTGTTGTTTTTATCTGTACCATCTGTTTCTGCTAAGTTTTCTCCTGTTTTGGTATTTCGCTTTTGCTTGTCTCTAATATTTACTTGATCTTCTTTAAGACCAGAGTCCAAATTATTTTCTTCAATTATTTGTCTCGTAGTTTTGTTAAATTTAACTGAAGACGATTTAGCTTTTTTAGATTGCATTGAATTCTCTTTGTCTAAATTCTTACCACTTTTTCGGGAAAGTATTGCCTCATTTTTAATCTTTCTTTGTTCTTCTTTGATAGTAATTTCCAAATTGCTTTCTTGGATAATCTTAGACTCAGCGTTTTTACTTTCTGGTGATAATAGTTTACCACTTTTCTTTTTGGCTGAGTTATTGTTTTGTAAAGAATTCTCTATAGCTAGCTTTGTTTTACTTTTATTTACAGCAATCTTTCCATCTTCTTGTACATAGCGCTTTTGTTTCTCATTTTTTGCAGTAATTAAATTATAATTGTCTGTTTCGGTCTTGATCTTTTTATTGCTTTGTTTTTGTGTTTTATCTTTTTGCAGATTGTGTATTGTTTTATTTGAGAATAGTTGATCTTTCTGTAACTCTCTTTTTTTATCCTTTTTTGATGTAGATGCCTTATCCCCGTCCTTGGAATTTACTTTTTCTCTTTTTATGGCAATAAGGGCGTTATCTTCAAATACGTTCTGCTTCTTACGATAATTTGACTCCACTATATTTGTTGGTTTATGTATTTTCTTTTGTACATCAATTTTTCTATCTTTGAGCGTCTGATTTTTAAACATTTCAAATTTCCCATCTGAGCGGTCATTCATTTCTTTTTCGACTTGCAAATTGTTTGACTTCTTGGTTGCATCTTTTAAAAGATTTTCTTCAAATAAGAATTCACGATTGTTGTGATCATCGAATTTTATTGCTAGTTTATTTGTGTTTGTTAAGGAACTTATTAAAACTGCCTCTGGATTATCTGCCTTACTTGTCTTATCTGAGTGTTGTTCATTAAAAACGCGCTGCGCGTTTGCGCCGTCTTTTGCTAAAGAATTTTCAGTATTTTTACTATTTAGGAAATAAGATAATGCTGTTCTATCTTTTATATCGGAGTTTACATCTGTATATGGTCTTGATGTTGTCGGGTGTAATATTTGTGTGCTAGAATTTAAATTACTGCCAATTGCAGTATTTTGTCGATTGTTAACTTCTCTCAACCAAATATTGAGTCGCAAATCTATTACAAATCTTTTAACGGATTCTTCACATCTTTGACACACGAAGGGACGAGGCCTTGTTCGGCATTGGTTACATTTTCCGACTATGTCATTTTTTTCAATGACTTGTACATTTTGCACTAACTTTTTTTGGGTACTGTGATCGGTAAGGTGTTTGAACGACTGTTGCAGCCTGAACTACTGAAATATGTTAAAGTTGATGATTCGCAGTTTGGTTTTCGTCCCGGTCTTTCGACTGACTCAGCCATTGTCAGCTTAAAGCATACCGTAGATTACTACGTCAACCGTGACACCACAGTGTATGCTTGTTTCCTCGACCTGAGCCGCGCTTTTGATCTCGTGAATTATGAAATTCTTTGGAGCAAATTGCGTGGCTCAGGTGCACCCGAGGAACTGGTAAAAGTCTTCGAGTACTGGTACGGAAACCAAACCAACTGTGTAAGATGGGGCGACACGACATCTAGCAAGTACAAGCTAGAATGCGGTGTTCGCCAAGGTGGGCTTACATCTCCGGACCTTTTCAACTTATATATCAACGACTTGATGGTGGAGCTGAGGAGCACCAAAGTAGGTTGTCACATGGGTGGGGTTTGTGTAAACAGCCTCAGCTATGCGGATGACATGGTGCTTCTCAGCCCCTCCATAAAGGGCCTAAGAAAGCTGCTTTCAGTCTGTGAGGACTATGTAAGTTCTCATGGGCTGAAATATAACGTAGCTAAGACGGAACTGATGATTTTTAAAGCTGGAAGGGGTCCGGAGAATGTGCCGGAAGTTAAGTTAAATGGCTTGACGGTGAAGACTGTGCAGGAGTTCAAATACCTGGGTCATATTCTTACCGGGGACAGAAAAGATGACAAGGACATGGAGCGAGAAAGAAGAGCACTGGCTGTTCGGGGAAACATGGTCGCACGTAGATTTGCCAGGTGTAGCAAGCAGGTCAAGTTGACATTGTTCAATGCCTACTGTCTCTGTTTCTACACCTGTCAACTCTGGGTCAATTACTGCAGAAAGTCGTACGGCGCAATCAGGGTGCAGTATAATGATATATTTCGCATCCTGATGCGATTGCCGAGATTCTGCAGTGCTTCAGCCATGTTTGCTGAGGCCAGAGTACCAGATTTTTTTGCTGTTGTGAGGGAGCGCATTGCTTCCTTCTGGGAGAGAATGCGCCTCTCTGACAACAGCATTATAAGGATGGTATATAACGACTTGACAGGCCCTTTCTCTCGTCATTGGCTGTCCGCGCATCAGAGCGCGAATCGTAAATAGATCTCGTATAATAATGTACTTCACTACCGAAATATACCTATTATTTATTTTATGCTCATTTGTATTTATATGTTATTTTACTAGTCTGTAGTCTTTTATGGAACAATGTATTCTGCTCAATAAACATTTATTATTATTATTATATTATTTTTTGTGTGTTCCACAATGTAACGACATCGGGGGCAGCTCGTTTTATTTTTATCTGAAATATAATTCAATACAGGAACTATGTTTTTTAAAATGTAATAATTGAACTTTAACTTACCAAATTCTGGAACAAAGGCTGCTGATGCAATGTCGATATCCTTGCAATTATAGAATATGTAAGTATCATTGTCGGTATTCTTCTCGCGTGTTGGATCACCCTGCAAAGTAAACAGTTTTACATTGAACTATGATTAACCTAGATCATTTTATTTTAAAAGTTCCTACCTACTTATTTGTCTTACCCACATTCACGTTCCGTCGAACATGTCGATAGATTGCGAGCCCAATATTTTTAAGGTCGGCTATCCTCTGAAATTCTGAATCCTGGCAAGAGCTGCAGGGGCATCTGTTAAACAAAGATCACAAAATATTATAACCACCTGTTTAAACAACTACATACATACATATAGTCACGCCTTTATCCCTAATGGGGTAGGCAGAGCGTAAACGACCTAAACAAAGGTCGTTTCGCCACGTCTGACAAAGAGAGGGTTATTGAAGATAGATTTGAAGGTATATTGCTTAGTGACAGGTTGTCAGCCCATCGCCTAAATTACAATATACGAAACCCTCGGATCCCTTAGCTGGTTTTTACAGCATGCCCAGGAGGAAATGCAGCTGGCACATTCTATGTTTTTCTCTCGCTCCCAGGCCAGCATGGAAGAAATTGTTGAACAACTACAGCTTTTGTAATTTCATAATTTATTGAACACACACGTGAAAAACATAGGGAATTCGGAAACAACAGGTATAGCTAATTAAAAAAAATCAGTGCTCTTAATAGGTGTAATTGCAATAAACGTTAATTTATATACTTACCGACTATTGGAGCTCATGGTACGTTTTCTTTGATGAAAATGTTTATATGATAAATATGTAAAAATACAAATACCACTCAATACTCATTAAAAACACGACACTCTCCTTGAATTATTTCACATTTCACCAAAGTACCGACATGTCCATTTTTTTGCGTAGCTACGTCTATCTACGATCAGTGGCATGTTCCTCCCGTCACATAATACCAGAAACGCAAATTACCATATTTCGTATACCCATTTAACCAGAAAAGGAATAGCACTTTATACTGAATTGTTCTTTTTTGTAATTGACAAATTTCGTGAGTGGTAATCTTGTCGTCAATGTCGTGGTACACTAGATTTTAAGTTGATATTCGGACCCTGTAGGCGGATATTTTCGATAATTTTAACGGTAGCTCTACCTACAGGATTCCAAGTATTATATGCATAATTTGTTAAACTAAATTTTACTGTAAAACTCAAAAATACGAAAACAAAACTTTATTCATTGACTTACAGAAATATAATAATTCAGTCTACAATTTGTTCTTAGATCACACCTTATGGTATGATGGAATGTACATTAAACTTTTTTCTTTTTAAATAAGTTTAAAAGTTTTTGTGCTAAGGATACTGGTGCGCCCATTGACTTTAACACCAGTTCTTTGGTACAGATGTTATGCAGTGGTCCAAATGCCAGAGCCACCACAGTGCAGGTGAGACATATCACATTGTATGGCATGCTGAAGTCTGGAGTAGGAAGTGACACCATTGCACCATTAGATCTGAACACAAATGGATACCCTGAAACAAAGAAATATTATAATACATACAGTTGCTCACTACATACACACTAGACAGGCAGTACTAAATGAAGTTATACTTACACAATTGTGAAGCATTTACTACAGAATCAAATGTGCTTCCAGTAATTGGCAAACTTGTGTAGTTTCTAGCTGTTGGCAATTTAGCAGTAATCAATGCTGATCCAATGTAAAAGCCATGATTGGCATCCGGTGGGTACTCTTGCCATTTAAGAAAGACAAATTCAAAATCAATTGTGATTGTAGTTTTGGATCTGGGTGGCAATTTCAGGAGTAATTCCAGATGATAAGGTTTCTGTCTGCTGCGGCCAGGAGAGTAATACTGGGATAGAACAAGATCACTTTCAGCTTCACCATTGATTCTTAAAGAACTCAGTTGAATAGGCAACCACCAGGGTGCATTCTCAAGTACAACTACATCTATGGATGTCCAGCAATTGTTGATAATTTCTGTTACAATGCCTCCAAATTCTCTGCCATAGCCCACTACATAATGGTTAAAATGTAGAGGTGGTGGGATTGTCACTACAACTGGCTTGTAGTTTATTTGTTTAGCAGCAATGTTTATCATTGTACCATTTGGCTGAATATCATAAGTGCCCATTACATTGTCAATCCCACCTCGTTTAGAGGTGATAATTGATCCTGGAGGTGGAACCAAATTAAATGCTTGAGTAGTATTTGAAGATAAATCAACATATATCTTGCTAGTTGATGCTAATGGGCAACCTCCAGGTAATCCCTGACCAAACAACTTTCTAAGACTCCAGTCGGCACTCTTGATAATTTTGTAATCATACACCAATGCCACAGTTTGTTTTATTTCTAGTTGTGTTTGTGTGCAATCTTTTGATGCACATTTAGTTCTTACATGTATTCCAACTGAGTGGTAGTTAGTGTTATGTATCAATCTGGAGTTGAGTAGTGCAGCAAATCCTCTGCTAGATTCACAAGGCAGAAGTTTCTTCCATGGTGTTAAGTTCTCAGTGCAAACAATTTCTCTTGGTAAAGATGCATATCTCAGTCGAGAGGTAACATTTTCACTGTCCTTTATAGCTCCAGTTGGCCATAAGGCCATTTGAGGAGTGACTGTGTTAGCTTTGTCTATAAAATTTAGAGATGCACAGAAAAGTCCTGATAGAGTAGCACTCAATTTTGTCCACTGAGTATCAACATCGGTAACATCTGATGAAAACCAGGCGTAAAGTTCTGCTCCTGGTGCAGCGTCTATCACCGGATATCCCCACTGGTGATGCCTCCACTGCCCTTCAGTTAAAGTTAAATGCAATTCTTCAACTTGGAATCGTGATATAATCTCTACTAAGGATCGTGGTGCAAGGTGGGAGTGTTCAACTAAAAAGAAAAACGCGACAAAACACAATTTACTTGCAATTTCATGACTTGATAAATCCCTTTTTATATGTCAGTAAAATGGATACTTACATGAGGAGTCACTATCTACTAGAGTAACAAATTGTAAGTTAACATAAAGATGTGTAGGGGGAATCGGTTTGATAAACATTTCTTCTTTGAAATCATCCCCTTGGACATGGCATATTATTAGTGTAAGAGTAAAATAAAACCACAAAAGCTGTGGGTTTAAGAACACCATTGTAGAAACGAAGTTATTATCCCATTAATATGTTCTTAGAACCTTATTTAAAGGGAAGGAACACCTAAAAATCGCTATTTTTCTGATTTCTAACCCAACCGGTCATATCGTATTTTGTTTTTTGACATTGACATTAGGTTTTTTTTTGTTGTTGCTTTTCAAACTGGAAGGAAGGTGATGAACCTGCAGCAGTCTTGCAGCGAACAAACAATAAAAAAAATACAAGCAGCAGAACAGCATAATACCAAATCCTTTCGTTTGTTACGGTTACAAGCCACGTTCAGAAATCCATTATTTTTTCAATATCAGAGCAAGACAAAAGAACATCTTTGCTTAAGTGTGACGAAGACAGAAGATTAAGTTTCCGAACTAAGTCCGTCTGACGTCTTGTTTTGTCATTTTGTCAAGCATAGTGTTGTTGTGATAGCGATAATTTACATATCGATAATGGAATTAATCGTACGTACGGCATACCATCAAATAGTTTAATTATTGAAAATATAGACACCCGTCAATAGTGTAAAATTAAAGTTAGTGACACAAAAACGTAGAGCCAAAGAACATTGGCTCTTCTTTTTATTTATTTATTGTTTTTTTTTATTACGAATGTAGCAATAGTATTCCGACAACGACTGCGCGAAGTAAAGCCTATGTATGTATGCAAGCTTGCTAGTCTTGTAGTCTAGAGAGATATGAAATGGGTGGGCCAATTTTGATTATCAACGTGAATCGATTCATCTTAAAACCTTACTGTAGACATGATATCAGTATGGTTTACAGAGACATAAACGACAAATGCGTAAATAAAAAAATAGTTGACTATATGTATTTGTTAACTGTTAACGATGCAACGACCTATATCGCTTTAGAAGGGATACCCGCACAACCGCACAGGCCACAATACATTCTCATTCTGGCTGAGCGACAGTCGGATCACTCTTTTCCGCACTCGTAACTCTCTTTTCCCAACTCTGAGTGCAGATGAGAGATCTAAATATCGTGCAACTGTTTCGTCCCCATTGGTAGGGTAGGTCCTACCTAATAAAAATGGGTTGAACCTACAGACGTATAAACGGATAAGTACGTCTTGAATGCATTCAGGCGGCCCAGTATAAAATTTATATCATATGTATTTTGGACTACCGGGACGCTTTGAACGTGCACCTTCACCGCTGTCAGATAAAACTACACTTCCGGTGTCTCTGAACGGGCCGGATAAAACTTTACCCTGTAAAAATTTCATGTGACAGGCGCCTCTGAACGGGCACGATAAAACCGGAAAAATCCGTAGGTCATATATACTGTCTAATCTGTGCCCCTGTAATTGGACCTTACTTCCAGCACAGTTGGGTTTTCCATCTTTTTTAAATTACTTGATTTTTATCTATTTAAAATTTTGATTTAAGGTAAAGTGACTTTGAAATTGATTATAGTTACATCATCATCTTTATATAAAATAGGCAAATCAATACCTCGATATGCTACCTACATCGCTATTGCTCAACCCTAGCATACCATAACAAAATTCTGAAAATTCTACTTGCTTGTGCTTAGGAGGCGGAAACTCTTGTTTTTTTATTTTCTGATTCAAATTTATTACTGCTTATACTTTAATTTATTCTTCACAATTATATGTTTACGAATTGTAGTTAGTAACTTTGGTAAGAGAGTCAAGTTTGCCTTGATAAGGTTATAACTTTTTTGAAAACCCAGTGACTAAAAGTTTTGCAGAAGAAACTTTCAGAAGTATTACAATGGATAATGAATTTGTGGACATATCTACTAGTTTGAGACTACAACTGGGATATGGTGTAGGTCATATACTCAATGATGTATGTGCGAGTTTATGGTTTACTTATTTTTTGGTGTTTTTTCACTTGGTGTTAGAATTCAGTGCTTCACAAGCAGGTTACCTTATGTTGATAGGTCAGGTTGTGGATGCCCTGTCTACGCCTTTTGTAGGATACCATTCGGACCATACGGATAGCTCTTTAAGTGCACGCTATGGAAGAAGAAAATTGTGGCATTTATTTGGTAAGTAGGGTTCAATTTTAAAGCGATCCATGCTGGACTGGGAGCGAGAGATTAACATAGAATGTGCCAGCTGCATTTTCTCCAGGGTATACTGTAAAAATCAGCTAAGGGATCCGAGGGTTTCTGTATATTGCAATTTAGGTGATGGGCTAACAACCTGTCACTACAGCAATATACTTACAAATCTATCTTAAATAACCCTCAAAACTTTGTCAGACATGGCGGAACGACCTTTTTTTAGTTCGTTTACACTCTGCCATGGGGTACCATTAGGAATAAAGGCGTGATTATATGTATGTACGTATCTACAGACAGTATATTGAGTGAATAGTGCAGTGGATGAAACTTGAAATTCACTCTTAAAATTAATTTGTACAGAGTCAAAGTCATTGCTCAGGATTTTTGCTGGCATCTGTACCTCATTTGGGGTACTAACATTTTATATCTTATTTTTCTATTATAATACCTTTTCATAATTTTTCTTACGTTTTATTTTCAGGTAGCTTGTGTACTTTGGCATCTTTCCCATTCATATTCTCAGAATGTTTGGGATGTTCTGTGGCACACAAGTGGGCACAAATGTATTACTATGCTGCATTCATTATGATATTCCAAATTGGCTGGGCAGCCGTCCAAATTTCACATTTAAGTTTAATACCAGAACTGTCGGACGATGATCATACAAGGACACATCTTACTGCTGTAAGGTATGGAAACTGATTTTGTATTGAACATTTTTCGTTCTTAACCCATTCACTGCCGACCTAAGAGTAAATATGTTCTGATACTTGTAGACTCAGAACATAAAACTATGAGTGTGCTTGTGTTGGCAGAGACAAGATAATTTTTATAAATCTGAAACTCACTGTATATTAAAAGTTTATTTTATTATTTCCAGATATGGATTCACAGTATTTTCTAATCTCCTAGTGTACATAGTTACATGGATCGTTTTAGGTATAACTGGGGAGTGTGATAAGGAGGTATGTTAATTATCTAATTCTTTTATTTAAATACAAGTTCAAAATAGCTAATATACTATATTTACATAATTAATGAAGCATATAGAAGCAAATAGCATAGTAGCAAGTTGTAAAATAAGCATATCAAATTGCAAATTTGTTACACATTTTGGTACCTCCTAAAGTTAAAATATGCTATAATATTTTTTTTAACAGCAAGTGGGACCAGGAGATGCTTGGAAATTCAATCGTATAGTGTACATAGTAATAGCTGTTGGTATGATTGCAATAGCTGTGTTCCACTCGAGTGTGCAAGAGAAACCCTATAGAAGGCAAGAACAGCTGATTGAGAGTCCATCATCCACTAATGGAGTGCATTGTGACTTCTTGAAGCAGGCCTCAATGTATCAGGTAAAAGTTTACATCTTCATAATTTTAGTACCTAAGTAAAGTCTGTTAGGAAAAGGTCTTCTATTCTTCCTCATTTCATTTATTTTTAATAGTTTTATTTACCAATATTACAAACATATGTACAATGATCATAGTGGTGGGGGAAGAGGACTGATACCCTGGTGGCATGTCAACTGGGAATATTACGCCACCTGGTGGCAATGATTTGCACCTGGAAACAAACAAAACAATCCTACAAAATTTGGGCATTCAAAAAATGTTAGGTGAATAAGAAAAAAAATAAAAAAACAGTTCCTTTTACTTCCAGGTGGCCGGAATATACATGACAACAAGACTCGTCGTGAATGTATCTCAACTACTTGTTCCACTGTACATCCATCGGACATTGGGACTGGCAGCACGGGCGATAGCCGTGGTCCCTCTATCCATGTATCTTGGAAGTCTCACGGCCGCTGGAGCGCAGAGCCTAGTTCCACGATCCTTCACGCGCAAGTTTAATTACTTCGTGGGCTCGGCCTGTGCTCTCGCCGGATTTATATGGATCTACTTTGGCTCAGATGATACATATAAAAATGACTTCATATACGTTGTTGCTGTGCTGATTGGTTAGTACATTCACCTATTGTTCTTATGTTCTAATTAGCGATCAATAATCCATTTATAGATTAGTTAAACGAATCAGGTATGCTGGATTTATGCATAGAGTACCTACGCTTATTTATAATTCGAAGTAAAATTTATTCAACCCTATATTATATATTCCACCGACCGTCGCATCGAATTTCTCTTCTCATATTGTGAGTGTGAGAGAAAGATCCGACAATCGGCCGAATGTTTAGTCGATAGTACGCGCTAGCCTTGAGCAATGTGATGTGTTTTGCTCAGTTTTATAATTCCACCATACAGCGTAGCATTCAGCCGTGGGTCCATGACTTAATTTCAGTTGGGTAGGTATAAAGGATATATATACATATATATATATATGTTAAATTTATTGTCAAATATTCCAGGTTTCGGCGGCGCAGTGATGTTAGTCACAAGCCTGGCGCTGACGGCGGACCTGGTGGGCGCGCGGACGGAGGCCTCGGCCTTCGTGTACGGCCTCATGAGCTTCACCGACAAGCTGGCGTGCGGGGTCGCCATTGCCATCATACAGATGTAGTACGTACAATTCTCTCTACGTACAGTTCTCTCTACGTACATTTCTCTCTAGATCAGTGATGTAAGTTACAAGCCTTGCGCTGACGACGGACCTGGTAGTCTGCATGTTTAAATTAATAAGTTGAACATTCTTTACAAGTTGTTTGGGCATTTCCATTGTTATTTTACGAATTTCATAAACTGAAAAATTATTATGAAATGACATCTACACCTATAATGAATGTTATAATAACAATGGAAATTAACCTACTTTATGCTTCATAAAACTTGATTACATGGTACCTAACTTACTCACGCATAGAATGGTAGTCATCTGTTTTAAAACTTTGAACTTTATTACTCACCTACATTGTGGACAATGTAAATATGCAATTAATAATTATGTTACGCGTGGTTACACTGACTTATCAATATTATATTCTGAGTCATGCATGTGTACTGACTGGTACTAGTAGATAGCTAGTTAACTGCCTCCATGGTTTAGTGGTCGAGCCATGGGTTCACTATCGGAAGATTCTGGGTTCGATTCCCAGTGGACACAAAGTTGATATTTGTCAATTTATCACTTTGTGAGTTTTATTTTATTTATTTTTATTATATGTATGTATTTTTCCCAGTTAGGTTAGGACAATGCAGGCCGTATCACCTGATTGTCTGGAAGAAATTCCGTGCTTCGAAGGGAACGTTAATCCGTCGGACGCGGTCGCTGTTTTTGATAGTGGACGTTACACTAAACCATGTCAGAGGCCTAAAGCTATGCTATTACATACATACATATAAACACGCCTTTATCCCTAATGGGGTAGACAGAGCGTAAACGACCTAAACAAAGGTCGTTCCGCCACGTCTGACAAAGTTTTGAGGGTTATTTCATACATACATATAATAAACACACCTTTATCCGTAATGGGGTAGACAGAGCGTAAATGACCTAAACAAAGGTCGTTCCGCCACGTCTGACAAAGTTTTGAGGGTTATTTAAGATAGATTTTTAGGTAGATTGCTGTAGTGACAGGTTGTCAGCCCATCGCCTAAATTGCAATATACACAAACCCTCGGATCCCTTAGCTGGTTTTTACAGCATGCCCGGTAGGAAATGCAGCTGGTACATTCTATGTTTTTCTCTCGCTCCCAGTCCAGCATGGAAGTATAGCTATGCTATTAGGCGGTTTAAATCTGGCACCAGGCTTCATCGGGTCGATACCCACAAGACAGAAGAAGAACTCTTACTAGTATATTATATTCCTTCATGTTACCTACTGGTATTGATATTTCCTTGTGTACATTACATTGTGACTTCCACTGGGAGCGAGAGAAAAACATAGAATGTGCCAGCTGCATTTCCTCCCGAGCATGCTGTAAAAACCAGCTAAGGGATCTGAGGGTTTCTGTATATTGTAATTTAGGCGATGGGCTGACAACCTGTCACTACAGCAATATACGTACAAATATATCTTAAATAAGCCTCAAAACTTTGTCAGACGTGGCGGAACGACCTTTATTTAGGTCGTTTAAGCTCTGCCTATCCCATTAGGGATAAAGGCGTGATATTATGTATGTATGTATATATCTTAAATAAGCCTCAAAACTTTGTCAGACGTGGCGAAACGACCTTTGTTTAGGTCGTTTACGCTCTGCCTATCCCATTAGGGATAAAGGCGTGATTATATCACTTTATGTATATGTATGTATGTATGTTTCTTCCATGCTGGACTGGGAAAGATAGAAAAACATAGAATGTTCCAGCTGCCCTTCCTCCCGGGCATGCTGTTAAAGTCAGCAAAAGGGACTCGAGGGTTACATTGTATTGTAATTTAGGCGATGGGCTGACAACCTGTCACTAAAGCAATACATATTACAATCTAAAATAGTCCCCTTAATTTTTGTCAGACGTGGCGAAAGCGCCTTTTACGAGGCGTTAAACGCTCTGCCTACCCCGTAAGGGATAAAGGCGTGATTATATCACTTTATGTATATTGTATGTACATTACATTGCAGCGCGGACGGCGCGTCGGTGAGCTACTACCGCGACGCGCTGTCGTGGGTGTGCGGCGGCGCGAGTGTCATAGGGCTGGTTCTGACACTGCTGCTACCTAAGTTGAACCAGGAGAGTCTGCTTGTTAACGGTAAGAAAAAAAAGAGTCAGAAAAGTGGAGGTCTACGAACAGCAGTAAAACTGTCTGCTTTTACTAAATATGTATATTTGCCTGCCATGCTGGCCTGGAAGCGAGAGAAAAACATACAATGTGCCAGCTGCATTTCCTCCCGGGCATGCTGTTAAAACCATCTAAGGGTTTCAGTATATTGCAATTTAGGCGATAGGCTGACAACCTGTCACTACAGCAATATACCTTCAAATCTATCTTAAATAACCCTCAAAACTTTGTCAGACGTGGCTGAACGACCTTTATTTAGGCGTTTACGCTCTGCTTACCCCATTAGGGAAAAAGGCGTGACTATATGTATGTATATTTGCTGTTTATAACATCCTGTATCTATGGGTACAACAATAAGTACTATAAAAGTTCGATACATACATATAATCACGCCTTTATCCCTAATGGGGTGGGCAGAGCGTAAACGACCTAAACAAAGGCTGTTCCGCCACGTCTGACAAAGTTATGAAGGTTATTTAAGATAGATTTGTAGATATATTGCTGTAGTGACAGGTTGTCAGCCTATCGCTTAGATTGCAATATACAGAAACCCTCATAAAGTTCTGAGGGTTTCTGTATAATGATTCCCATCGCTGGCCTCTATAGTGACTAGCACAAATCATCACAAATGTTTATTTTTTTGCAGAATCTTCAGTAGACTCAAGAACAGAAGAAGCCGTTATAGACCCACATGATATATGAGAAGAAAAAATAAAGTGATATAGATAGCTAATTATATTAATCAAGAGTTTTATTTTCAAATAAGTACGTAATAAAATCATGTAAATATTATAAGAATGTAGATGTAAGTATTTATGTAACCAACGGCACAAAGTGACAGACATTCCAGTAATCAATGATATTATCAAGATATTATAGTTGTTTAACTCAAATTAATTTTATTTAAACATATGTAACTGTTACTTAAATGAGAAATAGAATTATATTCATATACATAACATTGTCAATCTATCTTTACAATACCTACTGTCATTATGCTTATGTATTGAGGCAGTTTACTGTTAGCTCAGGACTTAAGAGCAACACACTATTGTTGCCAAAGGCTGTGTTACTATGAAACAACATTCTGAGCCTTAGCTCAGAATGTTGTTTCATTAGCAGGTTCATAGAAAAATATTAACATGAATTTGAATTGTATATGTGGGAATCAGTTTTTTTATCTACTATTCAATTTTTTTTATTTTTTGAGCTTATCAGTTCTCTTAAGTTCCTTTTTGTAAATTAGTAATAAATTATATTGACAATTAAACAGATTCTTTTATTAAATGGAATTTGTTAAAATAAAAATGCCAATTCAATTAAAATAAATTAATTTTGTAATATCACAAAAGCATGCCCTGCATTGCACATTCTAATTTCAGTTACAAGAATACTTTATAAGCTTAATGCATCGAAATAGCTTGACTCTACAGGCTTGCAATAAATAATTGCTGTAGTGTCAATAATATGCTTAAAAATTTAATCAGCCTTAGCTAAAGCCAGTACAGTAAAGCGAACTTCAGTCGGGTCCCGAGCCATAAACTCTTTGCACACTCGAGCCGCATCCTCCAGCAAAGAGTCGCCACATGTCGGCCCGTGGTTGATGGGGAAGGCCTTGCGACCATCCAGTTCGTACAGCACACCATCCTTATGAATAAATGCAATGAAGTGATGATTAACTTCATCTTGAGCACCCGGAGTGTTTGTTTGACCCTCCTGAGCTAATTCTTTGTGAGCATTGATAATGCCTTCATTCTTCTCCATCAGGATTCCACGAGCTGCAGCATCTAGACCTTTAGCTTCTTCAAGGAATTTCTTGATATGGCCATCCTTTAGTTGGATCTTATCAGAATTATTAGCAACACTGTGCACCAGTGCAACAGTACCACAGCTGTTGCTGAGATTTTGCTTCATGTAGAAAATATCGTTTGATAATGCTTGTCCTTTTGATAAGATTTCACCTTCCTCTTTCTGTTTATGCTCTTTATAATTCTCTGACAATGGGAATAGCAGCAGTACAGCGAGCACTGGGCGCGGCACCCAAGACAACATTTCAGTATCCAGGCCCATGACGTCAACAACAGCCCAGTCTGTAGGGACACCTAGTTTCTGAAGAAATTTGTTCAAGACGTCTGGGTTAGACTCAAGAGGAATAAGACTTTCAGATGCCATGTCGTACAAAGAGGTCTGAAAAGAGTGAGGTTACCGGCTTAGTTGTAGAGAAATTACAGACTTATTTAGCAAGCAAGTTTCTAAAGTATCACCAATACGTACCTCGTGTTAGACAAAACCAAATCAATAACGCAGAAATAATTTAATTCGATCAATAACAAAGTATCGAATTTCCACTTGTCACCGACCAAGATGCTATGCTGCGTTTAGACTAGAATGTAATGGTTGGATTTGCCTGCACACTCGTTCGACCAACCAAATCCTATCGTCTGTACGGTTAGCTGTATTGTTGCACGCGCAAAGCTCTATTAAAAAAAGTAATGTCAGTTTTTTCGTGACATTTTTTCTGAGAAAAACGATTCTTGTTCTAGTTTTTCTATTAATTTGCGATTTTATAAATGAAATCATAGATGTTTTTAAGTTAAAATCAATAAGCTACGTTAGAAATTATGAGAAAAAATAGGAAAACTTCAATTTACTCGCTGAAATGGCTGTTTGTGGACTCCGAACGTTGTTGTTGATCGTGTGTGTCGTCGAGTTGGTGAGTAACTTTTACTTTGTGATTCACTCGTTAGAGTTTAGGAAGTACATGAAGCCCTATGAGCCCTATCTGTCGTCTCAGCCGAAATACTTCTACAGCAAGACAGGGCTCTTATAGTACCATACAAGTGTATTTTTTACTTACAACCAATCTCATGCAAAATACATAGCCGTAGTTATAGTATTTCTTAACTAAGGAAATAAAGGAAGTTATATAGTCAAAACATAGCAGATAATTTTTAAATGAATTTTGTTATCAATTTGTGTTATTAATTGCCAACAGTCTACTTCTTACTAATGTGGAAACATTACTTTAAATTAGATGTTTGTTTTATTTACAGATTGTCACAGTACAGCGACAAGTATTCGACTTTTTGGGTTACATGTGGTTGCCTATCATTGCCAACTTTGTAAACATTCTTCTTATAATATTTGGGTCATTTGGAGCTGTTCAATACATAACTAAATATCTTGCTGCTGTAAGTAATGTTGCTATTATTGATTTGTATATAAAATATATTCTATAATATATATATATATATATATATAATCTTCCATACTGGACTGGGAGAGAAAGAAAAACATAGAATGTTCCAGTTGCCCTTCCTCCCGGGCATGCTGTAGAAGTCAGCAAAAGGGATTCGAGGGTTACAGTGTATTGTAATTTAGGCGATGGGCTGACAACCTGTCACTACAGCAATACACATTCTTAATGCGAACGGCTAAGGAGTGGAACTCCCTGCCGGCGGATCTGTTTCCGGAACAATATAACCTGGGCCTATTCAAGGCGAGAGTGTATAGGTACTACATAGGTGAGTATGCTTCAACATAGTCCGCATCGTCACTTTCCATCAGGTGAGATGGCGGACAAATGCTCGCCTTTATATATTTATAAAAAAAAAAAAAAAACTAATATTGCCCTCAATTTATGTCAGACGTGGCGAAAGCGCCTTTTAGGAGGCGTTTTAAGCTCTGCCTACCCCGTAAGGGATAAAGGCGTGATTTTATGTATGTATATAAAATATATTTCATAGACCAAATGTAATCCTTAGGTAAAAACAAAGAATGTTCCAGCTGCCCTTCCTTCTGGGCATGCTGTAGAAGTAAGCAAAAGGGATTCAAGGGTTAAAGTGTATTGTAAGTTAGGCTACGGGCTGACAACCTGTCACTACAGCAATACACATTACAATTTAAATTTGCTCTCAATTTTATGTCAGACATGGCAAAAGCGCCTTTTCATGAGGAATTTTATTCTCTGGTTACCCTGTAAGGCATAAAGGCGTGATTTTATGTATGTGTGTTATTCAGATATTCTAAACAAAGCCAATCTATATGTATCACTCCCTGTTACAATTAAATTTAAAAAGGTGACCCGGTCTGACTTCTGATTATAAGACAGCCCAACAGATACTCTGAGGTTGACTTACTTGTTTGTTCCTTTCCTGTTTCAGTTTTATATTTTACTAATGAATCCTATTTATTTTCAGTATGCAATATGGAGTTTTATGTGGCTCACATGGAATGTCTTCTTAATATGCTATTACCTAAACCTGGGCTCTCTTAATAGGGTAAGAATGAAAACAGGATATTTATTACAAACATTTATTTTGAAATAAGTAGTTTTAGTCTTTGGAAAAATAAAAAGCATGGCAGAATGAAACAAAACTTGATAGTCAGCTGATAGTTCTACCCAAGAGATATTTAAGTTAAAATATCCATATCAGCCCTTTTCTGCTGTAACATTTGTAATGCTGTAATAATAACATGGAATAACATTCCAGGAGAGTGGATTACTGTCCCTTGGCACTGGCAGTGTGAGTTGGTGGGAGGGGAATGGTTGGGGCTGCCAGCCCGTCTGGGGGGAGGTAGACGGGCCGGGCACCTGGCGCCCCACCAGGGTCGACGGCTGCTTCCTGCAGTGGCACCATGTGGAGCTTGGCCAGTCAGCTGTTGCGGCCTTGCTGACGGCCACTGCTCTGCCACTAGCTATCGTCCTGGCGTACCGCTCCTTTAAGAAACGCAAACCAGAGTCTAGTAAGTATTAATTGTTATAGGTAAACAGATCAAAAACAGCAATGGTATAAAAGCCAACTATTATTATAGGCTAGTTGAAATTGCTCAGACCCTCTTTCTTAGTAAATCCCGGAAAATTGCTACAAGAGATTTAACTGTATTACTGGCTTCGTTTATTGCCCAATACAACCCTGTTAGTTTCATCACCCTGATGGAGTTGTGTATAAGTTGGAGGGACTTTACTTTTATTAGTATTTTTTTTTTGTTCGGATTCCTATCATGTTTGGTACCAATGGAAGGACATTTTGAGCTGATTCTAAGAATATATTACATCATTATATTAAGGTCACCAATATTGAATGAAAATTAAAATTGTAAAAGTCATATTGGGCAATAAATTAAGCCATTAACAATAAAATCTCTTGTAGCTATTTTCCAGTTAATCTGATCGATTACTACAAGACATGTCAGGAAAAATATTATGTATGTTTATTATGTTTCTTAATATTAAACCTCTTTTAATTCCAGATAAAGGTACTCTTCCACGACGCCCAGTATACACAATCGAGTTGAGTCCGACAGAAACAAACATAAGCGAGAGTTCGTTGAAGCCGATGACGCCGCGCCGAGTGAAGCGGCGCTCCGGCTCGCGCGGGAACCAGTCCTCGGTGCGTCGCTCGCGCCGCTCCTATAGGAACGCGGGGTATTTGTCGTCCAATGCGTCCCTCCCGCGAGAGTCCAGACCATCCCGCCCGACGTCAGCCCATTCCTCATACTCTAACTTCCACGCGGCTCGCCCAGCGTCCTACCACGCCCCGGAAAGAGACGTAGTATCGCGGGCACAAGACGTGTACGATCCCCCGCCGCCGACCGAATCCGTCCCTATAATGACGAACCGCTACGACACGGTGCGGCGATCCACTAAAGGCGGCTACGACGTCGCCGGGCCCTACAACGAGCCGCGCTACGAGCCGGCGAGGAACTACGAACAGAACCCGACTTATGATAACATGGGGCGGGGCTACGAGGGGGCGACGGTTAGCTACGACGCGCGCGCGGACATGGTGACGCCGTGCGAGTCGCCCTCGTACGGCGCGGGGGGCGCGTACGGCGCGGGAGGGGGGTACGGCGGGGAGTGGGAGGCGCCGCCGCCCCCCGCGCCCCCCTACAGCGCGCGCGCCACCCCGCAAGCCCCCGGCCCGCCCGCCTACCAGCCCGTCAACGACGGGTACTAGTGTCCTAGATTGCCGCTACAGTGCCTTATTTTATTTATGTTCAAGACTGTTTGTTCCATACCATTTTCGGTTTGATTTTAATATGCATCACGTTACTCTAGAAATCGATTTATTACCTAAGTGCCTTTCTCTCCAGTGTTAATCTCTCTATTTTCTTTTCATTGAATCTGTTCCTACGTAAATTATAACGGTTGTACTTAAGAATCTCATGAGTCATTGGTATAATTATGTTGTTGATGTATCAAATACATTCCTATTTTTACATTCTGTTATGTTAAGAATTTAGATTTAAAGTTAGGTTACTGAAGAGACAAAATAGTTTTTACAAGATTTCCATATCTTTCTTTTTTTGATATTTCAAAGTGGTCATATTTAATTTTGATACATTCCTTTTCAGTGGTAGTGGTACAATCAGAAAATAGGTTTATAATTAGATGTAAGACGGCAGCTCACTTTGTTGTTAATGGAACATAAAACGAATTTGTACTTTGTGATTGTAGAAAATTGCATTTGAAGTGTCTTACCTCTCCGTCCGTAATTAGGGGTCAATAGAAGTACATCAATGTTTGTATTATTTATGTACAGTGGCAAGTAGATTGGGTTATCATTTAACATTCCAATATACTGGTTACATGTAAAGATATAACAGTGCAACTAATGTATGTATGTTATATAAAAATAAAGCAATTAAATGGTAACTAAACCTGTAGGCCATTGTATATAATTGTTAACTTAGAAGTTGATAACTTTGCACAACTTACACTTGTGAAAATGTTTTACTAAGTAAGTAAATATAAATAGTAAGGACCAATATACTGTAGAATAGTTATTAGAACGCAAGCTTTATTAGTTTAAGAAAAATGATTGGTTATATTTGAGCCAGTTGGCAATTTTTATACCAAATATACACCCATTTAACACGACTGTAACATGTTTTTTTTTTACCAAATGTGTTTTAAGTAAGCAATATACCTACAAATCTATTTTAAATAATCCTCAAAACTTTGTCAGACGTGACGAAACGACCTTTGTATAATTAGGTTAGGTATAAGGGCGTGATTATATGTATGTATGTATGTGTTTTAAATTAAACGAATAAATATCGAGCATTAAAGTTATATTTATAAAAAAAATCTTACAATTAAAATACAATGAGATGTCTACATTTAAAGGTTTGTAAAATATCACATAATAATTATTATGCTAATTGTGATGTTAGTTCAAACAAAACAAAATGCAGTTGAATAGGGAAAGGGTAACCACGTCATTACCTCACTCTTGTGCAGTAACATTGCACTTTCATATTTACAAAAATCTGTTTGCAACAATCACATGAAACTGTGAAGAAATAGCATGTCTTTTGTTCATTCATTACACTACAGAGACTAGAGATATGAGTTTCATAAGATTGTTCTATCAACAGCAAGCTTAAAAGCATTCGAAAAATAATTTCATTCTTTTTACAAGATACAGTTTACAATGTTTCAATATACAATACAGATTTAGGTTACGTCGAGTATAAAAGGATGATTTTGTCAATATAGATAATTCTAAATTACTTAAAACCACCCTTCTTTACTCGAACGTCGATCCGCTTTCGTACGGTTTTAAATATAATCTAAAAATGCGGTTGACAATACTGCTAAAAAATATAATCTCAAGCAGAGCCTCAACAACTTTGGACACTTTGGATTTATAAGAATGCTTTAGGACATCAAATAGGTGGCAGCGTGCGTCGTTCCATAGCGGTGAGATCTGGATGCCACACGTCCACGATCAGCACGAGGCGCTCGGCCGAGCCGTTGTGCCACACCTCGTGCTCGAAACTGTCGTCGAATATCAGCACCTTGCCTTCTTGCCATTGCCTGGAAGAGGGCCACTAGTTAGTATGGAGTGTTCATACAATATAAAATTCGTTGAAGAATAAGTAGGTAAAGATCTGGACTTTATCAAATAACAAATCGATGGAAGGATCTTTCGATAAGGATTGATCATAGAACTTTTTGTTCTGGATAAAGAACAGTTCTAAATGTTAAGGAATTAAAGTAAAAGTTTTATGAATCTCAGTGAAGATGAACGTTTCTAACTTCTTTTAGTTTTTAAGATCGATCAGACTACCCACAAGACAGAAGAATACCATCTTACCTCGTTTCCTTATCGACCCGCAAGAAAGTGTCCTTAGTATTGGAGAGGCCGAGATGCATCCTGAGCCTGCAGTTGGTGGGCCCCACGTGAGGACGCACGTGTGTGCCGGGCGCCATGGTACTGAACTTGACCTGCCCGCGCCGGCAGCCCGCCGCCGCCAACTCGCCCTTGACCACGGTACACGTGACCGGCGCCACCGCACACTTGCCCGCGATCTCCTGTCCTCGGACGAATAAATCCATCTGAGACCATTCCCCCCGCTCTTTCAATCCCTCTTTTTCTTTCTCGAATAGCGCCTTCGCTTTCTGACCCTCTTTCAGTATCTCCTTCCATCTCTTTTCTAGGTTTCTCGCGAGGGCCGAGTAAGGCGTCTCGTTGACGTTCCACCAGGGATGACTCTTCAAACGCGGGACGTTGTAGAGCGATCTTTGCGCTGCGGAGAGGAAGTGTCCCAATTTCGCTCCCCTTTCGTGGACTTCGTGAGCTTCTTTGAATCGACCGAGCAGTAATAGAGCGTCACCGTAGTGGTAATAGAATCTAGGTTCGCAAGCCGGTCCTTTGTCGCCTTCTAGTGCTTTTTGGAACAACTCTACGGCTTCTTCAAGTCTGTCTTTGTGTGCTGTTTTTAAAATGAAAGCGTAGTGAACGAGGGCGACGCGGTCATCGGGCCACTGAGCGAGGGTCTCCTTGAGTGTTTTTTCTGCCAAGTCATTCCTACGAAAACAATAAAAGAATTATGACCTATGTATGTAATGCAAGGCAATAGCTAAGGATATGATATAGTTACTTACCGGCCGGCCATAAGAAAAGATACGGTCAGGTTATTTCGATAGGCAGGCTCATCTGGGAAACGGCGAATAAGGATGCGATATACCGGCTCTGCTTTTAAGTAATTTCCTAAGAGAGAAAGAAAAAAACATCATCATTATTAAACTATCACTGAATCTCAAACAAACAACGAAAACAGCCAGTCAACGCACCTCTAAACTGTATCCTGTCGAGCGTCCGTCGCGCAATTTCAACTAATTTCTTGTCGTCGATGCGCTCGCTCATCTCCAGCAGGTCGAAGTATGCGGCGATGGCGCGAGAGAGAAGGCCGTTGTCGCGTCTCGCCTCCGCCAGGCGGTCCAATGAAGCCGCGATGACGTAGCGAGCGCGCGCGCTGCCGCGGAGCTCGCCCGCACTCGCGCGATCCACAGCCGCAGACCACGCCCCCTCCACATTAGTAAATGTTACCACACACACTCGTGCAACACACACGGACCGCGATCAAATACGACTACGTACGAGAGGTGCAATCTCAGTGGCAGTCGTATTTTAGATGCGGTCGGTTATCATTCCAGTCAAACTCTTAAATTTATGTCTAAGGTAAGGGGAGGTGAGGTAACCACCGCGCGGGGTGCGGGCGCGGAGGCAGCCTCACGTAATGGAAAATGGCACAACGAGCAAAGTATGATTTCTATATAAAATTAAATATTAGATGCAAAACATGCTTAGTCCAGCCAGTCCTGGAATTTCATAAAGTTGTAAAATGAGTCTCTCTGAGAGTGACAGGGAAAGGAAAGTTGTTTTACCACAAGTTGGTGTATTGTAGATAGACCTTACATTGCATGCAAAGCTTCAAACTTTGTTTAGAATGAAGACATGAAGAATGTTACAGATAAGGGAACACAAACAAAACACACTACACTAAATAAGGTCTCCCCTACTAATACACCAATATTATTTTTTATTGAAAATCTGTGTAAACTTGGAAGGTCGTGTTATTGTGGATTTCTGCTGAACCTACGTATTTACTTGTTTATATTAATTCATGTCTGTATCTCTTGCGAGGTAGGCAGCGTGTCAACAGAACATCGCAGTACCCTCAAACCCCTCATATATTTATTAGGTTTTACAGTAGAAAAAGCAGCATCTGGATGGTAAGTCCAACATGGAAGAAATTTATCATTAAGAATATATTCAAATCCTTTCTATTGGATAATGCCAGTACCCTTGCCGCTCTATGTCATTGTTTCAGTCCTAATGGTCTAAACTAGAGCCAAAAACATTCCAAATAGCTAAGTGTTATGATGGTTATCTTCCATGCTGAACTGGGAGTGAGAGAAAAACATAGAATGTGCCAGCTGCTTTTCCTCCCGAGCATGCTGTAAAAACCAGCTAAGCGAGCTGAGGGTTTCAGTATATTGTAATTTAGGCGATGAGCTGACAACCTGTCACTACAGCAATATACGTACAAATCTTTCTTGAATGGCCCTAAAGACTTTGTCAGACGTGGCGGAACGGCCTTTGTAGCCTGTTTTAGGTCGTTTACGCTCTGCCTACCCCATTAGGGATAAAGGCGTGGTTATATGTATGTATGTATGATGGATATACCTACAAATCTATCTTAAATAACCCTCAAAACTTTGTCAGACGTGGCGGAACGGCCGTGATTATATGTATGTATGTATGATGGATGCATACCTGGCGAAGATCTCTTTCAGCGGAGTCGAGCTGCTGGCGCCAATAGGCGTCGGCCGGCTCGCCCGCCCACATGTCCTCTACGCTGTTGCCGCCGTCCTCTGCAACACGTAACAACACTTTAGAATCATTATCACTTCCTTAGAGGCGTTTGAATTTACAGACCGGACATCTATTATTTACTCAAACCTATACAAGTTTAATTACTCGTAAAATGCAGTAGCATCCGTCTAGAATATATGTGTTATTTATTGACTGACTTGTAGTAGCAATTCAAGTGGATGACAATCTAACTATTACTTATATTGTTTGATTACTAATTTAAATAATCATAAGATCGGAAAATCTGTGTAAATAAGTAAAAAAAAGTTCTATAAAACTAAGCCAAAAAACACACACTAAAACTAAACGTTCAGTTAAGAAATTAAATAGTGAAATATGTGCAACTACCACTCACAGACGGTTAGTAAGCCTGGGGAGTTAATGTGTTAGCCGCATGCGATCTCGCGAACGCAAGCACTGTGTTTACTATGTCTCTGTCCTGGGCGCTCGGGTTCCGGCAGGCGTCCGTATTTAGCTTCCAAACGGCTTAGGAGTTCGGAGTCGTCAACGTCGGAAACTTCTTCCTCTTCTTCCAATTCTTCTTCGAGAGCCTCATCGTCTATTATTTCAACGTCATCTGGATCTTCTTCCTCTTCTTCTTCAGGCTCTGGTTTCGGAGGTTCTTTTGGTGCAGCAGCTTTCGGGGCTTCTTTCTTTGGTATGATAACTTCTTTTTCTTCTTCCTCCTCTTCGATCTCCTCGTCGCTGTAGAGTTCTCTGTCTTTTTGTTTTTGTTTTGGAGCTTCCAGTTTTTCAGGCTCGTCTTCTTCAATTTCTTCTTCTTCAACGACTTCCTGAAAGATAATCATAAAATGAAATCGAATTCGATTTGCATGAATTTGTAATTCAAAAAGTATTTAATAAATTTTGTTAAATACCATAGACTTTATACTTACTTCTAATTCCGGTTCTTCAACTTCCTCTTCTTCTTCACTGTCTTGTTTGATAACAACTGGAGGAGCCTTCACTACGGGAGCTTCCCGCCTCACTATTTCTTCCACAACCTCAATTTCTTTTTTTGGTATCACTGAAGCGCAAAGAGTTTACTTAGAGATTTTATCGAGTTTAAGAAAAAACAATTGAATAAAAGAATGATTGTTATACCAGGTGGCGCGGCTTGTGCAGGTATGAGGGTCATCCTCCGATCTACGACCGGAGTTGCTTCCCTTTCTACGATCTCTTCCGACGCCTCATCTGTTTACAGTTCATATTTTACAGATTCTAGTGTAGTAATGTTTAATGTTTTTATGATTAAAAGCATGATTGATTATATTTTGAATAACATCGATATGACATGATTCTTATGGTATACATGATGATAAGCAAAGCAATAGACTTTTACTAGCATAAAAAAAAGAACTATAAGAATATAGTTTTCTATCAGCAATGATTTAGAGCAAGCTTGAATTTATCTACTTATGAACTGGGCAAGATCCAGGTATAGCAAATGTGCAAAGTATTAAATTAACGACATTTGGACCGTATCCAATTTGAACGACACAGCCATGTGTTCCAGTCATTAAAATAATCGATTCAATTCTAGCATGAAAGATGGCATGAAAACATTTACTGCTTTACCATATTTTTATCTAGCATCATCTCCCTAGCCTTATCCTGTATATCACGGGGACGGCTACCTAATCTAGGAGATTGAACGAGGGTATCCATTAGTTTATCTAGCATTGTGTGCAATAAAAATAATGGATAATCCGTAACAAAAGTACAGACCGACATATATTACTGATGGCTTAATAAATAATCTAGTAGGTACAATACAGCTTCGTACAAATGCCTAAAAAATATAGTTACCGGAGTTATTGTTTAATGAATGACTTAAACTGCACCGCATATGCAAATATAGCACAGCCTACATAATCATTATCTAGGTGGTTTAAGCAGTAAATGTGTATGAATATATGGTTCCCTATAGTACGCACCGCGCGGGGCGGCGGCGCGGCGCAGGACCGCGTGTGTGGCCGCCAGCAGAGCTGCGCCCACCGACAGCTTCAGCCATACTGCAACACACGCGCCACGCTTTAATATACAGCTACCCATTATTTCCTACAGAGATTTTTAATATGATATGATTGATAGAATAAGGGAAATGTTATCAACTTTATGTGAAGACTATAGACTTCTGTTAGCCTTCTTTCAAAAAATTACCAATAATCTTCCTAGTTTGCTAAAAAATATTAATCCAGAGATGACAATGAGATAGTTTCCCGAATAAGCCAGGGTGATTTGGCCGTAAGATGTTGCTTTATGCTAGCACCCTGTTATCCTGTGGGTATGGTAAAAACCGACTAAGGGAACAGGCATCAGTGTTCTCAGTGAATGTTTAATTCCCTCGCCACCTGGAGTCCTGTTCTTTAGCTTGGGTAACGAATAATTCTAGACGGAATAGTTGGAAGCAGGAAGTTTGACTTTGGATCTTTGTTTGGACTAGTCAGGAGATAAACACTAAAAGTCCTGACTCCTCCGAGGCCTACCCGAGGGAGGGGGGACAAAAATTTTTTGCTTATACATCCTAAAAACAGAGCGTCGTACGAGGTTTTGTTTTACAACATAATGAATCCTTATAAAGTTACCTACAACTTGGTCTTTTACACTTTTTGTCTATCTCCAATGGATGCCTAGATATGATCTACAAAGAAATATGTAAATAATTATTATCTGTGAAATAATAAATGTAAATAAATAAGCAATGGGCATAAAGAACATTTTTTAAATCGATATGTATACTAAAATAATAATAAAAAATATGAAGCAATTTATGTGAGAGTAGTTTTCGAAACTCATGTCCTGGCAAATATTGGAGATAGATAAAAAGTGTGAAGGCTAAAATTGTAGAAACTTTCATTAGGTTTCAGTAGATAAGACAAAACTTCGTACGACGCACCGTTTTTGAGAATGTAGGTAAATAACAAAAAAAAACGGAACCTTCTTTGCCCCTCCCCCCTCCCGGACAGGCCTTGGAGTGGTCAGGACGTTTAGTCTGTCTACTCCTAGACTCGCTAGTCCAAACAAAGATCCGAAGTCAAACTTCCTGCTTCAACTCTTCCGTCTAGATTCCCCCTATGAGCATTAATTTAGCAATCTACCTGGGGAGTGAGGAGGCCCATGACTACTGTAGAGTAGGAAGTTATGATACCTGAGTAAAGCCTAGCAATATGTTAGTGTAAGTGTGTAATACATCAACCCTCGAAGTTTTAGACTGATAAATAAGTAAGTATAACGTCGCAATTACGACACGACTTATTCACAAAACAACATCAACATACGTATATTTTAGGAACAGTAAGCAGCAATAGGTGTGAAATAAAAGATACCACATTTTATTATATTTATATTTTCGTGATTTCAAGTAATCTTAATGTTAGGTCTATTATTAGATTTAGATTTTGCACTTGCGTTCGTAATTTTGTTCTGCCTTAAGTAGTCGTTTTAAAGATTAGTATACTGGCAATTGTGAAGGGTAAATTAGTAAGCAGGTAAAAATAAGATTAATAATAGTAAACTTCTACCTATGGCTACGGTAAGTCAAGCAATGAAGAAATAATAAGTACTTACTGTGATGTGACGACTGTTCCTCTTCCTTTCTCTTTTCTTCTTGTTGCTTTTCGTATTCTTCTTCCTCTTCTAACGTGTCAGGCGGCTTTTCTGTAGAGTCATCGTCTTCATCGACCTGTGAAACATTTGATTTCTTATTATTTGCGCACTGTCCGAATTTGAAACTATTGATCTTTAATCTGAAAAGAGGTGACCATATAAAGTGGTGACAGAAATGTCTCTCGAAGTTTCTCCAAAGATTATTTGGTCTCTTTATAAATGGGTGAAATGACTGTGTTATATTATAATACATACATACATAAAATCACGCCTTAATCCCTTACGGGAGCGTTTAACGCCTCGTAAAAGGCGCTTCCGCCACGTCTTACAAAAATTGAGGGCAATTTAAGATTGTAATTTGTATTGCTTTAGTGACAGGTTGTCAGCTCATCGCCTAAATTACAATACACTGTAACCCTCGAGTCCCATTTGTTGACTTCTACAGCATGCCCGGGAGGAAGGGCAGCTGGAACATTCTATGTTTTTCTATCTCTTTCAGTCCAGCATGGAAGTTATAATTATATTACTTATTCACACACATTACACGTTCAATCACCTAGGTTAGGTAGCCGACCCCGAGAGATACGGGATAAGGCTAGGGAGATAATGATGATGATTCACACACATATATTTATGTTGTATACGGTTTTCCAGCCCATCCATAATCAGACTATTTATAATACTCTAAATGGAATGCTAAATGTGGTGAAAATGTGAGTCCTTAGGTCCGTACCTCTTCGAAGGGTGTTCAAGCTGGTGCGCTAACACGTTTTACTACAGGCGGCACGTCGGCTTCAAGGATGTCGTCGTCGTTATCAACTTCCTCATTGGTCTCGTCGTCAGCGTCGTCTTCGTCTTGATCGTCATCAGCGTCATTTTCGTCGTGATCGTCGTCATATCGTCATGTACCTTTTTGAAGGGCTTCCCAGCTGGTGCGCTAACACGTTCCACTACAGGCGGTACGTCGGCTTCAAGGATGTCGTCGTCGTTATCAACTTCCTCATTGGTCTCGTCGTCAGCGTCGTGTTCGTCGTGATCGTCATCAGCGTCATTTTCGTCGTGATCGTCGCCATATCGTCATGTACATACCTCTTTGAAGGGCTTCCCAGCTGGTGCGCTAACACGTTCCACTACAGGCGGTACGTCGGCTTCAAGGATGTCGTCGTCGTTATCTACTTCCTCATTGGTCTCGTCGTCAGCGTCGTCTTCGTCGTGATTGTCATCAGCGTCATTTTCGTCGTGATCGTCGCCATATTGTCATGTACATACCTCTTTGAAGGGCTTCCCAGCTGGTGCGCTAACACGTTCCACTACAGGCGGTACGTCGGCTTCAAGGAAGTCGTCATCGTTATCTACTTCTTCATCGGCCTCGTCGTCACCGTCGTCAGCGTCGTCATCGTCATCGTGATCGTCGTCTTTGTCTAGTAACAACATAATAATTTTCCATTGGATTGTTGATAAGACCCCACCATAGTTATGGTTATGATATAAAGATATTTAACGCATTATTATCGTATTATTTTAAATGCAATTGTAAAAAAAATAATTGTTGACGTATTGTAATTTTTGCATGTTATTAATATTAGTTAAGCAGGCATTTATTTATGCATATTTGTAACACCTTAATGTAACCCTGTTTATGGCATATGAATGATTCTATTCTATTAATTCCTGTGCCTGTTACTGACGTTTTCTAAAGCGCAAGTCAACTTTCATAGATCTTATTAAATTAACAATGTTGATTTGAAGCAAACAGTAACTACACGTGATTTGGAGGTGACTCTCGATGAGAAATTGCAGTTCCACTGCCACATTGACAAGATTGCAAGCCAAGCTTTTAAGGTTCTTGGTTTTGTTTTACGCAACTGTAAGCCGTTTCTAAAGCCAGATACGAAAATTACGATCTACAATTATTTTTATTTTATTTATTTATTTATACATTGTAACATTACAGAAAAATCCACGGCGTTACAAAGATACACTCAATAGCAACAACAACAAAAAAATAATAAAAAAAAAAAAAACATCAGAATTTCAAATAATATAAATAACATGGATAATAAAAATTGAATTACAATAATAACAGTATAAATTTAAAATTACATAGGTATAGAACTTGCAGGCATCAACCTTTCAAAATTCTTCCTACACTCATTGACCAAACATACAATGAACGTGAAGTTGAGAAGCGCGATGGCGCGCAGTACGGGAGTGTGCTGGTGCGCAACAGTGCGCGCGTGCGGCAACGCCAGGAGCGAGTGCCGCCGCGCGCGCAGGTACTTGTCCGGCACGTACAGACTTAGCAACCGGCTAACTAAGTACGAACTGTTAATTCGACCGCGAAGTATACCAAAAACAAATTTAACAAGGGCCAGATATCTACGTAATTGCAATGAGTCAAAGCCTAGATGACCTTGCAGAAACAATGCTCTGGTGAGGTCAGGTCTGGAATATTGCAGCGTTGTATGGAATCCACATTACGACGTATACAAAAAGCGTTTGGAGAGTGTACAAAAAAGGTTTTTGTGGCATTTGGCCTACAGCTACAATCTAGCGAAAAAGATTCCAAGTTACACGGCTCGTCTCGAACATTTCAAAATGCGTTCTTTATCCGATAGGAGACAAACACTGGATAGTGTGTTTCTGTACAAACTAGTTAATGGTATTTTCAATTCACCCAATTTGCTCGGACGTATTCGCTTTAACTTGCCCTATAATAGACCACGTCGCAATGCTAAACAAACTTTGCAAAGAGAATGTTTCTCGGACCAATTTGGGTTTTTATTCACCTTTAAATAGATTAATGAAACATTACAACGAAATTAGTTGCCACACAGATATTGATGTTTTAGGTGTAGTATTTATACTTACAATGCGCTCATCAATCCTTTAAAATCGCAACTTTAATTTAAAACGTTTTCCTATCTATTTGCTATGTACCTAGTCTTTTTTAGTTTTTATTTTGTTAAAACTGCTCGTTCGTACTTACTAAATTTTCCTTGTATTAATTATTTATACGTGTCAAAACTGTGCATGTCGTCATCAACTATAATTGGGGTGGCAATTAGCTTAAAATTTATTGTATGTATCCTCTATGTCTGTATTGTTGCTTATTCTGTTGGTGATCAAATAAATAAATAAAAATAAAATAATGCTTCTAGTCTATTTGTTATTATCTTACCTTTATCGTCATCATCATCATCATCTTCCTCAGGCAGCGCGGGAAGCCCCAAGGAGATTGGTTCTTCCTCAGAAGCCTCTCGCTCTATCTTTTCCACTTCGAGCTCATCATCTTCATCTTCATGATCATCGTGTTCCTCTTCATCCTAAAATTAAATGACTGCGATAATAAAGCGCTATTGATAACTTGTTTTTAGTAACACCATTTAAAGGTTTCGTATCAAAAGGTCCCATTCACGTAATGCCTCTTTCGAAAAACGTGCCTCAAAATCTCCTCTTTCGAAAATGCGACAAGAGGCCTCTAAATTCTGTTTAAAGTAACAACATTGAACGAAAGTCATATTTTTTAATACATATTCACCTCTTCAAATGTTATCTTATTATCTGAAACAGAAAATCATGTTGGAAGGTGCGTAAACACTACACTTCATACAACACAACACCGATAATACAACTCCAGTGACTGTTAGTAAAGCCAAAAGATGTTTTAAAATTTTTCCAATGTCTAAGTTTTAGGAATTTTCAATACCAAATCAGAAGCTACTAGAAAAGTTAGTGCCAATCAAATACCAATAAAAGTTTTAGTCTGTCACGGCATATTAACGTGCAAAGCGTCAAATTTCACGCTTTTGCACCTCTTCGTCATTTTCTTCGTTTTCATCAAATCCTGCGTCTTCATCGCTTTCTACATCGTGATCCTTGGAGTCCTCAACATCATTATCATCGTTTTCTAACTCTTCAATACTTTCATTCTCATCATTCTGTTCTTCATTTTCACCTTGTTCTTGTTCATCATCATCTTCTTGTGTGTTGTCTTGCTCATCTTCTTCATCATCTTCCTCCTCATTTTCTTGACTATAATACTTGTATGGACTTCTGTCGTCGTCATCCTGTACGCAATATGAAAGATGTAACCGTTACTAAATGTTGTTCACTGCATTAGTAACAGTTCATTGTACTAACGCAAGTTATAAAGTCATGCTAAGCCAAGTTCACACAACTATCACACCTCATCAGCTTCTTCTAAATCCCGCTGGTCTTCATCGTCGTTTTGTTCATTATCATCTTCTTGGGTTTCATCCTCATCAGCTTGTTCATCTTCATTCTCATCTTCATCTGCGTGTTCATCCTCATCTTCATCTGCGTGTTCATCCTCATCTTCATCTGCGTGTTCATCCTCATCTTCATCTGCGTGTTCATCCTCATCTTCATCTGCGTGTTCATCCTCATCTTCATCTGCATGTTCTTCATCTTCATCATCGCCAACATCGTGTGAGTCGAAATGATTATCTTCGTCATCATCCTATGTTTCGTATTTAAGTATATTTACAAATAAAAAAAAAAAATACATATTTTTCATTAATAAATAACATGATGAACTTATAAGCTATATTGAATTTCTGAGCTCTCTAAACTATAAAATAGTACATCAGTTGAAATAATTTCTTATAAAATGACTTACATGATGTTTGAGTTCGAGCGTGTGTTCATCATGGTGGTCGTCGTCCGGAGCGTCCTCGAGCCATCCCTCCAGCAAGTTGGAGTACTGAGACTCTACTGCATTCGCTTCCACTAGTAACCATATAACATACATACATATAGTCACGTCTTTATCCCCAATGGGGTAGGCAGAGCGTAAACGACCTAAGCAAAGGTTGTCCCTCCACATCGGACAAAGTTTTGAGGGTTATTTAAGAGAGATTTGTAGCCTTTGTAGGTATATTGCAGTAGTGATAGGTTGTCAGCCCATCGCCTAAATTGCAATATACTGAAACCCTCGGATCACTAAAATGGTTTTTACAGCATGCCTGGGAGGGAATGCAGCTGGCACATTCTATGTTTTTGTCTCGCTCCCAGTACAGCATGGAAGCAATAAAATACAATTTGCATATATGGAAAAATTCTTTAAATCCTTTAACACATGCTGGTTTGAGAGGTAACGAAATAGCAGATCAACTGGCAAATGAAGCAGTTTGTGATGGTAGGGATGTACAATGTGAACCTTATTATACTGAAGTGTTTAGTAGTGTCAAAGGTTATTGTAAAGAAAGATGGAAGGAAGTTTTTAACGAGGTTTCAGTCACTAAAGGTATTTGGTACAGGACCCTTTTGGATGAACCACATTTTTTACCGTGGTTTGACTCTGCGAGCCTTACAAGAAAAGAACTTGTTTCCGCACTGAGGCTGCGTTCTGGGCACATTCCAGGAAACAAATTTTATCACATGATGGGTGTGAAACAGTCTCCTCTTTGTTTGACATGTAACAAGATTGATGATCTAAATCATATAATGCTGGAGTGTTCCCGGAATGCAGATCTGAGGGCTAGATTTATGGGTTCAGAAAATGGTAATAATGGTCAGCTAAATTGTTGGTTGGCAGACCCGCTATCCAGCAGAGCGGTTGCGTTGTACCGTTTTCTGACTCTATCTGGTTAAATACATGTTTTTTTAATTATATGAAAGATACCATGAGGCTGGCATAGTCACCAGATGACTGAAGCCTCGTTAAAAATTTTGAGAAAAAAAAAAAATAAGTCCTTTAAGAGGCTCGCAATGTTGCAAAATGTTTTATTTTGAATGTTATCAAAATATTTTTAGATGGAGTCATTTTGTATGGAAGGGATCTCTTTTTCATATTTCGACCATTTCAAATCAATGGTAATTTCATTGGTATAAAGTTAGAATTCAGCGACTTTTTACTCCTTCTTCTTAGCGAGTGGATTCTCGAGTCAAACAATGTCCCGAAGAACTCTGGTGTCAGAGTTTTCAAACCGCCTAGTAGCACTGGTAATAGACCTCTGACATGGTTTCAGTAACGGCCACTATCAAAGACAGCAACCAGGACGACAGCTTAACGTGCCCTCTGAAGCACAGAGTCCTTTTTTTTTTTGGACAATCAGGTGATTCAGCCTGCAATGTCCTAACCAAACTGGGGAAAACCTCACAAAGTGATAAATTGACAAATATCAATGTGTTCCTCCCTGGGAATTGAACCCTGGACCTCCGGATCGTAAGCCCATGGCTCTGACCATTAGACCATGGAGGCAGTTAGCTAGTTTTACTCCTGATATTTGTTATCTAATTTGAATTCAGTTGAGCTACAAGCTTTAGATTCATAGGAACCTTATTCAGGGTCATTGGCCTTTTTACTGATGTGAATGCCAAAAATTTAGACAGCATGGTTCTAATGATAAGATTAATGGTTTTGAAATCTGCCAATATCTACTGCCTTAAAACAAAGAGACTACTAATTAATTGCATTGAATTATTTATCTCAATCTATTTTAAGAGTTTAGATGGGTCCGAACAGGTGGTATGGTATGAACTACAGTTATTTGATCTCAACTTGATAACCAATAGATATCATGTTACAAAACTGTACTCACATTCTGATAGGCCTCTGTTCTCCAAGATAATCAGTCCAATAAGTGTAACCAGAATAGCGAGCAGGGAGAAAAATATTATTTTAGCACACCAGTGTCCCCCGGTGCCATGGTCACTGTAGGAATGCATGAACACATCTCCCTCGCCCAGCGCCGCTGCCGTTCCACGAGGCTCCTCTAAACCTAACTCATCTGAAAATACAATTTAAATTTAGAATTTAACATCTTAAATTCAATCTACAACCACAGGAAAAGTATGCAAGAATCTTACCTTTTTTCTTTTTCTTATCTTTGCGTTTCCTTGGCTGTACGTCGCCTGACATGGTTCACTTTCAGGCGCTCCGTAGGCGATAGATATCCACCTTATTGTTTCATAACCCTGGGTAAACAAAGGAAGCACAATGAAGTTGCATTAAGACTAGAGCACAGGTCGAAAAGTAATCCAAATGCGCAGATATCATCAAGAAAGAAAACTGCGGCGCACGTTGAAAATTTTAAAATAACCTACATAACAAAGCGAGTACCTATCTCCTGCTTCTTGAATTTATTTTAGAATTAACCTAAAAATAACCGGCGAAGACAGCTGAAGAGGGAGATGGGAAAAACTTTTTTAAGCGCGTTTGAAAACTTTATAACACAACTTTTATGAAAATATTTACCTCTTAAAATGAAAAATTTTGAGGTCTACACAATCTCACACACGCAGTACGCACGCAATTTATTTTATAATAATAAATAAACGAGATTTATTTTTTCCGAATGAATTTTAAATGTAGTAAGTCGCGGTTCTCAATTAACGTGAGCGAGGGCGCTGCAGTATAGAGAGAACTGTCAAATTTCAAGATTTCAAGAGGCCGTCAGAGGCGTCAATTCCTACTTTCGCTACGTTTACTCAAGCGTCGCGCGCACTATTAAATTAACCTGCCAATCCTGCCATCTAGTATTGAGTAGTGAAAACAGTATCTACATGGAAACCCCTATTACACATTATTGGTAAGAAAGAGATAATTATTGCTATCTCGTTTTGTCTTAGAAAGTGTTGCCAACATAACAAAAAAATACTAGGGTGGTAGTACCTGCTACTCGACAGAAGATGGCGCTGAAATAGGCCTATACATGTTCTATTCAGTTCTAATTTGACGGCTATCAGTCCGATTGATATTGTTTACTTTGGAGGTTATTTTATGAGAAATACTTTGCATTTTTGCTTTTATATTTATTTAATGCTTCAATATGAGCGATATCATAGTTTTATACGAAGGGTATTCGGTTATGAGTGGAAATGAAGATGAAATGACTGCTAATTGTAGTTGTACGCTGATAAAAGGTTGTCACAATGTTATTGTTGATACTATGACTGCTTGGGATTCGGAGAAAATTCTTAGTTGTAAGTTCACTTTTAATACTTTTACAGTTTACGAGATGATATTCAGATGTATAATTTTATTACATACTTTAAGAAAAATAACATTGCACGGTTGTCTATGTTATACTTAATGTATTGTTTTGTAGAATCCTATTTCGTTTGCTGACCTCAATCTAATAATGTTTCTCTTGGTGTTCAGCTCTACGACAACATAACATCACTCCAGAAGAAATAAACTATGTAGTTTCAACTCACGGCCATTCTGATCATGTGGGAAACAACAACTTGTTCTTGAATGCAAAACACATAGTTGGGTTTAGTGTTTCCCACAAGGACAAATATATTATGCATCCATTTGATAAAGGTAATTAATTATCTCTTTCTTATAAGATTTTCCTCATGAATAGATCATTTCAAGCAACTTCTCTACTTACTTATATGGTGTACAATATATACAAGCTAAATATTTCCCTTGAATTGAATAGGTAATCTTCCATGTTGGCCTGGGAGCGAGAGAAAAACAGAATGTGCCAGCTGCATTTCCCCCCCGGGCATGCTGTAAAAACCAGCTAAGGGATCTGAGGGTTTCTGTATATTGCAATTTAGGCGATAGGCTGACAACCGGTCACTACAGCAATATACAAATCTATCTTGGTCCGACTTATACGAGTGTTGTATACTACACGTAGAAGAGGGATTTTAGGATTTTTATAAATTATTTCCACTTAAATGCCGTCATTTTTGACATTATTTCAGTGAATTATTGTGGGTCTGGTTTACTAAAACATTTCTGAGTTCTTTATTTGTTTATTATATTGTGTTGTGTACATATATAAAATTCAAACAAATTTGAGGTTAGTTTTCAAGAATGGAGGGTCCTGAGGACCCACCCGATACGGGTCCTCCTATTGATGTTGCAATATCAAGTCAGTTACTGATGGAAGTGGAGATGACCGCTGGTTTGAATGCTGGTTCTTGGGTTCATAGTCCCTATATCCATCCCATTCTTAAGGGTGAAATCCCAAATCAGAACGCAGATAGAGATTCGGGTCCATTTATTGTCCGCATTGCAATGGAAGTCTCTGCTGATTCTGGTGTTTCTATCCGTCCTATAAAGGTTGGTCAGTTACTTATGAAGAAATGTGTGAGTGGCATTAAACAAGGTGGCATCAAACAAGTAGGTAGAAACAGGGTTTCTGTAGAATTTGATAAAAACTAACTAAGGACTTGATAAGTTAATTTTTAGAAGAGATGAGAATAACCGACTCAGAGAGAGAATCCTCAAGGAATTGAGGTCGCTCCGAGAAGTCTGTGAAAACCCCAGGAGAATTCTGAACTTCTGGAAGGAGCTGGGCTGGTTGGAATAAACTAGTCAACCCTGCACGCACAACGGACCAAATTAAGAGTCTAATTGCGGATACAGGAGCCCCATAACATAACATAACCGACTCAGAGGACACACCCTTAAATTGACCACAACTTTTTCTCATAATAACCCGCACAGGCATTTTTTATCAAACAGAGTTGTGAGACAGTGGAACCAGCTGCCAGAAGAAGTGGATTCTGCGGTTAATGTTAACCAGTTCAAGAACAGATTTGACAAATTTAAACAAACTTTGTAATCATAAAGTGGTCAACTGGATACAGGCCTTATCAGTTGATAACAACTGCCTGCCTGTTTAAAATAATAATAATAATAATAATTTGTAGATGCTTCATCAGCAAATGCAATTGTCAACAGTAATATTGCATCGTCATCCAAAATGGTGGCTAATATCCCCTCTCACTGTTTCTCCAGAATGGGTTTGGTCCGTAATTTCCCAACTGATATTACTATGGATGAGTTTCATGATTCTTTAGAGATACCAACTGGGTATGGTTAAGCGGTCCCAGTTGCTGTCTTTGATAGTGCTCGTTACTCAAACCATGTCAGAGGTCTAATAGCTGTGCTACAAGGCGGTTTGAAAACTCTGACTCCAGGGTTCATCATCAGGTTGTTCAACTCGAGAATCCACTCACTAAGAAATTGTTATAAGCTTGATTCATTGTTATTACGTTCTATTACAATTAAACCAATAATTTTCAGGGGAAGCATTCCTGATCAATGATAATGTGAAAGTGGTTCCCACTCCCGGGCACACCATGTCTGATGTCACTGTACTAGCTAAGACTGTTCAAGGACATATAATAGCTTTAACCGGTAAGTTTCATAGTTCACTTTACGACACATGACTACGATTTCAGAAGTTCAAAAATATATTTATTGGAAAAATCATTTTACTCTGTTAAAGAGTATATGAATTGTAATTTTTAATTTGTTCAATTATTAATTCATTATAATGACATGGATTCGATTTTTAATTAATATTAACTATTATTCTTTTTTCCTTTATTATTATTTGACATGTTATATTATTTTATATTGTATACTTTTGACAATCACATTACCGATGACATAATTGTATTTATTATATTTTAATTTAATTTAGAAACCTGTAATTGTGAAATAAATGAACTGAACTGAACTATAATATATATTTTTATTATTTTAGGAGATCTCTTTGAAAAATATGAAGACATAGAAAATCCAAAGATTTGGCTTGAAGCAGGCAGTGAAGATCCAGTTCAGCAAGCTAAAAACAGATTGAAAGTGGTGGAAATGGCAGACTGGATTGTACCAGGTCATGGAACAAAGTTTCAAGTCACTAAGGAAATTAGACAAATTTTAAGAAAACAATCCGGAGATGCATCATCATAGTGAGCAAATTTCATCCTCTGGTCCATGCTAATGATGATTTGAGGGAAAATATAAGTTAAGCTTTCCTTTGCTAGTTATTGGAATAGTGTATCTAGTTACCAAAACTGATTTTCCATGATTACACAGTGAAAATTACATTAAGTTCTAGCAGATAATTCTGGAAGGACAATTCAAAACATTCATTAATTTATGGAAATGAAAAAAAACTGGTCTTGCTGGCTGATCAAAGCATTTAGTTTTGTAATGTTTAGATTTTTGTTCCATGGGGAAAATAATACTAATGGCTTCCAAATTACAAAAAAAAACTAGTACTTTTCATAACTGAATTATTATTAGTGACACTGGACCATAATCATGATTTTACATTCAATTTATTTATAAATAAAAGATTTCTACAATTTTCAGTCAATTTTTATTACATATATTTAAAATGGCTTTATTATTTTAGAAGATTTACATCACAAACAATATTTAACAGATACAATTGATAAATATATAAGTAATGAAACAAAAGATAATAATTAAGGTAACCCTGTCATACACAGATCTATTTTGTTAATATTCAAATACATAAGCAGAAGACACAAAAGTAACTAAGTAACTAACTTGTGGAACCAATGTGTGTGAGCCAATATACAACACCTATTATAAAGAGTTAAAATTTATGAAAATATAGGATAATTTCATATGTAATAAACATGTATAGGAATAGGCATATCTGAAAGTACAGCAAGGTTTCATAAACCAGGGAAAAGACGAGTAGATGTTGAGTAATTAGCTAGGTACTTACATAATTATGATTTATAATATAAATATTACTTATTTTGCCCATTTAAAACATATTAAATATCCCTAAACCGATTCAAACTAGTGGCTTAGCTTAACCCATTATATGGATAAAAAATAACAATTGTAAGACTAAATCAAAGGTGTTTAAAATGTGTACTGGATAGGTAAGGGACTAGAATGTTTCAAAAACTTACAGGTTATTAAAATTTAGCCATAATGGAAGGAACAAATTATAAAACCAACTAGTAGGAACAGGACCTTTACCTGAAACTAGTATCTAACTATCTAGGTAGGTAAAAGAATAAAAATACAAGGTCTGGAATCTTTCAAACAAAAAAGTCATGATAATTATATAACATTGGCAAGCAAGAACTACTTGAACCAGGCGAAAAAGTTACATCTGTCGTTAGTTACACAATTTTTTTTTCGTAACCTAAGAATAAAATGCTTCTATACTTCCATTTTCCATTTCAGAAAAATCAAATCAACATGCTATAGTCTATCAACGTCGTGCTTACCGCGCCCTAGGGGTACAGACGTTGGCGGGGACGCGGTAGCACGCGGCGATTGCGAACATGAACACATTGCGTCGTGTTCGCTCACCCTCCTGCTTCACCGCCCGCACCCCCGTTACCGCGTCCCCGCGCACGTCTGTACCCCTAAGGCGCGGTAAGCACGACGTTGACAGACTATAGTTATATTTCAAACTTAATCTAATTGCATTATATCGGTTGGCTATACAACCAAAGATAGATATTATCTTTTGCAATTGATTCAATCTATCTTCCCAGCATAAGTAGGTAGTTTTAATTAGGTACGTACATGATTTGTAAATAATTTCGTAAAATTGTCACATTTGTATCAATATCACAATCTGCAAATTAGCTGTAGCACATCTAGGTAAAGAAGTTAAACTTAAATAAAACTGTTGCTTTTAATATTTACAAAAAAGCAAAATGTCACTACTTATTAGAAAATCACGTGTTTCATATTGTGGCACCCAAATACATTGTCGCAACATGGTCCAATACGAGCCCGTTTCACAAACTTACAAGTCATCTGGCACCACCATACATCTACTGTGCGACTCCCGAAAACACGTATTTGATTAATATTCTGTTCACAAAATAATGAAAAAAAAAATATATAAATTGAACAAAACAGGGAACCACCCTATAGTTGGTAGTTGTACTATTTTTTTCACAAGAAGGGTTATGTTAGATTCCAAATATTTTTTGGGACTAAATCTAGTACCTACGCATGCATACAATTTCACGAAGTAAGTGGTTTACTTATTTATCATATGGCATAATTGTCATCAATGCTATATTAATATCTAAGTTTCGAATCCTAGGAGAAGTCTATTGCCTTCCTCGTTGATGCTCTGAGGTTCTCAAGTGGGTATCTGGTAGGGGGGGGGGAACCCAACACCGTGACCACATCTGCTTGGGACAACCGCAGCAAGCTCCCGACTCACTCCTTCCTCATTTATGACTGAGACGGGCGCAGTTACCTACACACGTTCTGAACCTGTTCAGACGACACCAAACGCGCCTTTGCGAAGTAAGTGGTGCTAGTATGACAAGAAGCATTTCTGTATTTTTTGGCACCCATCCAATTTATATTTATGTCCGCTTGGAAAAAGCTCTGGGCGCTTGATTTAAAATCTAAGCTTTAAAAAACGTTGGTTATCAACCTATTGCACAGCATAAATTAAGTACTTGTTTTATCTATTGTTGCCAACTTTGTTCTTGTAACTTTGTGAAACGAGCCGCTACATTTCTATCTAAACTCTAGATATTACTCCCGGTGATACCTTCTACTGAGATCCGTGTGTCCACTAATCCAGGCCATAATTGCTGCGTGCAATTCAAAACAATTATACCTATTAATTTAAAATTTCACTATAATCTAATCCTTTATATCACAGCCGCGGTCACTATCGCTACAAAGCTTAGACATGCCCATATCCGTTCCGAGTATTTATTGGTAGCTGCAACCAAAAGGAAAATAACATAAAAATACTTATATATTTAGTACTGGCGTAAAAATAAAAGAAATAAAAGTATGAAACTAAAATCAACTTCACATTTACATCTGTTGCAATAAATCAAACTATTATTGAAGTATACCACCAAGCACTGACTGTGACTATAGCACAGGACTATACTCTACGTATACTTTTTTGGTGGAGACTAAACGGCGTGTTTTTGGCTGTAGTAACAAACAACTTTCCCGGAGCAACATAGGTCGAAACAAAATGAATGATCTCTCTCCGAAGAAGGAAGTTTAATTTCGAGCAAAAGTTCGACGCATGTTATTTGAGAAAGTCGTTTTTTTATCATGGTTTGATTACAATAAGCTTATTATTCAGTACAAAATAATTTAACAATGATATTTATTACAAAATTTTATTGTATCATCTCATCTCCAATTTATTAATAGTACACAGATGAAATTGCTAGAGCGGTGCCGGCGTACTGTATTAAAAGAACACATTTACCTGAGGGTCGATGCTGGCGGGAACAGGGTTCTCGTCTATGCAGAGGTCCGAGTCAGAGTCCGCTCGGCGAAGCGTGCTATCCTGAAATACCACATCGATAGATTCAGAAACACGTTCTATTGAGAATTCTACGATACGAAAACTCATAGATTTTGATATTTTTCCTGCAATTTTGATATCAGATTCATCTTGGTGGGCCCAGTACGGATTGGTCGACTTTACATCTTTGTTTTTTTTCGGAGGCTTTAGCAGGTTTTGCCACGTCACGATGATATGTAGGGAGCTGTGGCTTAGGTAGTCTCGAATGTACCGCTACAGTCGGCCATTATTACTTACCCCCTGTGTATACTGATGTGTAGTGGTAAGCAGCCGAGCCAGGGGCGCCATGAAGGAAGGCAGAGTCTCCGTGAGCGGGGGCCGCGCGTGTGTCAGCAGTGGCTTGAGAAGCCTTGAATCCACTGCCCCCCACAGCCGGGCCAGCCGCGCCTTCTCGCCAATAGCAGCGCCGTCGCCGGAGCTGCGAGGGGTCTCCTAGTCAAATAAGCATGGAATTTTATTTTTATCTTCGTACTGACGTATTTTCTAAGCGTACGTATTGTGGTGTAGGTAATTGTAGCAATAATTTTTCACTGAGCGCACTATGAATAGGAGTAGAGCTAAGCTACCTTGTAGAGTATTTTATTCCATCGTAGGTATTTAGTTATGGAAATGTAGGTTTTGGATTTAGATTTGTAATAAGCAGTATCGAAATATAATATAATTTAGCTTGTTTGTTTAATCATTTAGAAACCATTGGAACCAAGGAGAAATGTGTTCAGAATGATAATGTTCATTTCTTCAAAACCTTTAGCAAAGGCAGAATGGTATAAGCAATGCATAGTCGAGGTTGAAAACGTTTGCCGCTTTAAAAGATTAATTTTGCTTTTATAATAGGGACGTATGTTTTTTATACCGCGACTTACATGTTTACCGATAATAGCCAAGTGGTAATAATATAATTAGTGAAAAAAAAAAACATAATTCACTAAAAACGCAGTTGGTTATTCGCAATGTTTCTTCTTGTTACTACAACGAGCTATGAATCTCTAATTAAAAACGTTCAAAATTATCTTAATTACTGTAACTTGATTCTGTTGGATCGGTTTTTAGATTCACTGCGTTTTTAGTGAATTATGTTTTTTTTACTAATAGGGGCGCCACTTGGCTAGTATCATCACCTTAACTCACAGAGACAAACCGCCTATGCTTTTCCCAAAACATCTGTACAGGAAACCACATAGTTTACACAGAATATGCATAACATTACATACATTTTGACCGATATTCATGCAACTTTCTGTACAAAGTGAGATGCGCAAGAGCCCAGACAAAACAAAAAGATCTTTAAGTTGTCACAGAAATGAAGTAGACAAGATAAGGGAAGTGATTATTCTCTTTAAAAAGATACTCATACAAACGAAAAATATTCAGACTATCCATACATTTAGTTAGAGGGTTAGGAAATGTGTATTGAAAGTCGAAATACTTTTCGTAATATTAGAACCTTGTTTCTTTGGAAAATATTTAGTTTCAAGGCAATAATAAGTACCCTGCTCAGTAGGTAAATAGAAAAGTGGAAAATATGAGTACATACTGCTAAATGTTCTAGTTGCCAAGGCATTACCACTCCACTGTCGCCTTTGCCCCACTTAACTACCATGCGGCCGGTCTATACATTGTGGAAACCAAAAAAGTAAAAATAAAAACACATGCAATATTAATGTTGGAAAATTAAAACCATTAGTGTAAAAAAAGTGTGATGTAAAGTTGATATTGGGATTCTTCAATTAAACTTGCCCAAGAGGCCTCACCGCAAGCGGTGGCGCCCTCACTCGTAAAAACATCATAACTCGCAAAATATAGACATTTTTAAAACTTTTCTCTGTCACTTCCATAGTGGCCGTTTTTAGCAATAATTTCGATAGTAACTGCCCGGTACTATTTGCTCCTAAATTAATTACTTCTTAAAACCCTTAGGTCTAAATCTAAGGAAGTGTCAGAGAAAAGTTTTGAATATGTCTATATTTTGCAAGTTATGATTTTTTACGATTGAGGGCGCCACCGCTCGCGGAGAGGCTTCTTAATTATATCCAATGTCAAAGTTATAAAAATAATAAATAACTTTAGATCACACATTAGAATTAAAGTATTCAAAGCAGATTCTTTTCACATAAGTGTACAGCAAAAAATTTCAAGGTATTAAAAAATTACCACTTAGTAAAAAAACCGAAGAAGCAATCTGCATTGAATTACTTTTAATATTAATTCCATAACATTAGTAAGTTAAAAGTTGCATACGAGAAAAAACATGTGCGTACAGTCGACAGCTTATCTGTGTTTTCTACTACTAAACTTCTTTATTACTTCTCCTGATATGCGGTCGAATGTACAAGTTAAAAAGAGTTCAGGCCATGCTTCGATGGTGGTTAAGAGTATGCATTATGTACTGCATTTGTATAATAGTTGTATGCGTGCAGTAATGTATGGCCCTTACTGATGCCCGCTCGCGGATACCAGCTTGCGCGGGGTCCATATTACGGAGGCCGAAGCCTATGTCGGGAGGCTGGACAACAAAATACTATTCTTAATATACAATCATCTATAGAGGGAAGGTGTTTAGTGACAGGGACACACCAAAGGGAGATTAACACTAGAAACACTAAATTACAAATTACACTCAGGTATAGATTTCAATTACATCCAGGTCTACGCCGCGAATATAATCCAACGACTAAGTTAGGGATTTTGTCTGCATTAAATTAACTTACTTCTTTATCAAAAGAGAGATAGAATAAGATAAAAGAATGTACAATTTATGAAAGAAGAAATAAATTGTAGAATTACCAGAAATAGTAGGTAATTTATAAAATATTTCAAATAACATTTTTGCACGACGTGTCCTGTGGGGAGGTAGGAAATGACAAGTGAAATTAATGCAGATTATTCGCAAATGAAGCATCATATGACTATAAAATGACATATAAAGCTCGTTGTATCTGTATGTGCTACACTACGTCGAAGTATTAAATGAACGTGGTCGGGGGCGTTGTATGTTCGGAGAACAGTAAAGAATAGCGGCGGTGGCTTTAGTTAATTTCTTCGCCCCGTTCATTTAAAGACTTGACGTAGTGTACATGTTTACGTACCGCTCCGCCAGAGTCCGTGGCCTGGTACAGCTGCCACAAGTAATACTTATTAATGACATGCGCTACTTGTACGACCCTCCTCATCGCATCGCCTTATGCCACGGCCCTCAGTGAACGAATGAAAGTGCTCAGATTGTTCAGTCTAATGAATGTGCAACCAGCTTATCCATAAGAAAATAATTTAGGGTGATAGAAACAAGAATTTGTTATTATTTTAGCTGTTTACTCATGAGAACGAAGATTTTACACCAAGACCGAAACATAAAATTTGATCTCCCGTAGATATTTTTATTCAATATGAGCATAGACCGATTTTAATATGTACTTAACTAATAAGAAGGCGTATTAAATCAATAATAAATACATCCTCATCTTTGCAGACAAGTTGAGGTGGTAAATAATTCATTCGTTCAATGAAATATGGCTAGTCGTTGTAAAAATATTTCTCAACTGATAAATACTGAATTGAGAAGCATGAATTGTGGGCATGAGCGAGAATTAAGTGTTTATTAATTACATTTCACAAATGATTCTAGGAATTTTGATAATTAGATCATTTTATTGTGAAGACTCGAAGACTAAAATCTGCCAATGGAAATATGGTACTCTTCGAGTCAGTACAATACACACAAGACAAGCGAAATAACGACGCAACACAAAAAAAAGAAAACAGAAAAATGTGAACACAAAATGTTAAGAAGCGTAAAATAAAACATTCTTACATAGAAATACAATTTATCCTAGAAAAAAGAAAATCTACAATGAGGTAGGTAATCTAGAACTAGGGTGAGATCCTATGAATAAACCTAGATTAAATTATACGGTGCTGTATTTAAACACACTAGGTGGGATTAACGTTCTAATCTAAGATTGAATAAATAAATTGTAAAACATACTTTATGACAGGATTTTCGAGTCTGTTTTACTACATTTGAGACGTTTTAGTGTTAATGTAATAAATACTCACGCTTCTCACGTCACGGTATGGTAATGCTTCATTTTCATCGTTTTGCCCCTGCCTGGAATAAGAAAAAATAAATAAATTGCGGTATAGGCATATTAGGCATAAGTAGACTATTACGTCGGGCAGTCCATCTATCAGATTTCAAAAGCAGTTCTCCATGTTTCATAGGAAATTAGCATATCACTGCCTCCCAAAGGCACTGCTTCCCCACTAGCAGGGTTGCCTATGAATAAGTCCAGAAGTCCAGGGGGTAGCCTGGCTTGCGACCTTCTCTCCTTATCAAAGACCAGCAAGATGCATTTTGCTGTGTTCTTTCATGCATCTCACGGTGTTCTGTCATCCATCTTGCTGTGTTTCGTCATGCATCTTGCTGTGAAGTGAACTTGTTCCATTTTGGACACTCTGTGTTAAGTTGTTGTCACTTACCCAGTGGGTATGCGCAGGTAGGCGAGCGCGTGTGTGGCCGCGCCGCCTTGTAACACGACCGTGGCTATTACTATGAGAGACGTGGTCGTCAGCATAGCTTGCCTCGCTTCTGACACTGTGTTTCTGATGGCTAGAGCGAAAGACATCGCTCCACGAAGACCTACGAATAAATTTTATACATTTAGTTGAAATGTCCTTTCGTAATTAAGAATTCTGTATTAAGACATACATACATACACATGGTCACACTGTTTTAAGACTTACCTGAGAAAAACAGCATGTGTTGGAAGTTCATCGGGATGGGTGGTTTCCGACCGAGATTGAGCAAGAAGGAAAGCGGGTAGATGTTCACAGCTCGGCCTAGGAACGAGGTTATCTGTTCTCGATGTTAAGGCAAATTCATAGATTTTTTTCTTTCTGTATCGATTTTCGAAGATAACACCTTAGCCGAGCCTTCTTGCTTCCTTTTGTAAAAAGAGAGCCTGAATAAAAACAAAATTGATCCGAAAACTTGCAGAAAACTTCCTTTTTTTAAAATCAGTGAGGCCTACGAAAGCTTGCGCGAATAAGGGCATCACCTGTGGGCATCACTGTAGCAGCTTTGACACGTCTTTATGTGAAGACGTAAGGGCTTACATTTTGGAAAATAAGCATTATTTAAAATGTGTAAAGGATACAAATCCAGCGATGATGAACCAGGGATCGAAGTGATGTTTCGGGAACGTGAACATCGACACCCCGATGTATGTAAAGATGAAGTTCTCAGCCAAGAAGTTGAGTAGCTCGAACAGTTGCTTGGTGCGGTTGCGGGAGTCGGACGAAAGGTTGTTGTATGTGTAGTGGGCTTGGCAGATGCCACAGAATAGCACCGCGACCACGCCTGGGAGAAACATATTTTATTATAATATGGAAGAAATAAAATAATAAGTTCGTCTCAGACAGGACTCGAATATATTTTATTTATTATTATTACATTTTAAAAATATCTTATTTATTTATTACTAGCGACCCGCCCTAGCTTCGCACGGAATTCATCAGTGTTTCTCTACTATATTGTGCATGTATTATACATATAAACCTTCCTCTTGAATCACTCTATCCATTAAAAGCAACAAAATCCGTTGCGTAGTTTTTAAGATTTATGCATACATAGGGATATAGGGACAGAGAAAGCGACTTTGTTTTATACTGTAGTGGTGCTTTTCTTTCTTTCATATTACGTATATGAAATAAAAAAACATTGTGAGTGTTAAAAAATTCTCAAAAATATTTAAAAACAATTTTGTTTTTGCTTTTGTGTTAGTTTTTCATATGGGAAAAAATATTTATTCATTTTTAGCACTGTTGAGCAAATGTTGAGCTAACCATTAAACCTTAACTCACATATAAAATACATCTATGTGTCACGCATTCTCACCTCCCTTACAAACAAAGAACGCTGCATTAAAACAGTCTAGTTTTGACAGGTATTTCGAATGTAGTGTTCTTTGTGGCTATTTATGTGAATGATACAGGGAATCTTAATCTTTATAGTATTTCCAACTCAGTTTTAGAATAAAGGTAAACAAAGTTTCATGTCTTTTCATTCAAAAATACATTACAAATAAATAAATGATACGTGTTGGCAAATTAGTTAAACTACTAAAACTACTATTTTATTATGTTGTCATATCTAACAGCTAAAACTTAATTTTGAAACAAGATCTTCGATTAAAAGACATGAAACTTTGTTTACCTTTATTCACAAATTGAGTTAGAAATATTATACCGGGTGTAAGAGACAGCGTCCCGCAAACTGACAGGCGTTGCTTAGTCAACGAAACTGAACATCTATCACCAGGAATTACTTTACACTATACAAAATGACCACCTCGATCAGACAATTTGTACGGAAACCAAATATTTTTTTTCCATACTGACAAAAAATCTTGCTGATAGTTGTTCAGTTCCATTGACTGAGCATGAGCGACCCCTATCCCTTACAACCCGTAGACCAACTGCCTCCGTGGTCTAGAGTATAGTGCCATGGACTCCCGATCCGGAGGTCCTGGGTTCGATTCCCAGGGGGGAAACACAAAGTTGATATTTGAGAATTTATCACTTTGTGAATATTTCCCCAGTTTGGTTAGGACATTGCAGGCTGAATCACCTGATTGTCCGAAAAGAAAAAGATAAGGGCACGTTAAGCCGTCGGTCCCGGTAGCTGTCTTTGATAGTGGTCGTTACTCAAACCATGTCAGAGGCCTGATAGTTGTGCTACTAGGCGGTTTAAAAACTCTGACACCAGGGTTCATCGGGTTGATAGACTCGATACCCACTCGACAGAAGAAGAACCCGTAGATTATTTGATGAAGAAGTAGAGTAAGAAGTATTAGGAATGAAATGTTACTTTTAATTTCAAATTGTCAGTATTGTACTAGTCTTAAGATATTCGAACACAGTGTACCTGTTTATGAATAAATGAATTTGAATTAGTTACCTGTAAGCTCGCACACTTCAGCAAAGAGAAAGGCCGCGTAGGACATGAGCACGAAGAGAGCCGACTCCAGCAGCGGCCATTCGCGCACGTGGGTGAACTTCGTCATGTGCGGCGGGTTAAGGACGAGTAGGTACACAAAAGGAAGGCTATTTGTTGCTTAAGGAGCTTTTCGGATCTCGGCAGCTGTCGAAATTGTAATGCTGCCAAGATCCGAATGGTACGTTTAGCAGCAACACTCCATTTTTTTAAATTATGGGATAAATCAGTTTATAACTATTAATTCCTTCCATGCTGGCCTGGGAGCGAGAGAAAAACATAGAATGTGCCAAATATATTTCTTCCCGGGTATGCTGTAGATACCAGCTAAGGGATCTAAGGGTTTCAGTATATTGTATGTTGCGATGGGCTGACAACCTGTCACTACAGCAATATACCTACAAATCTATTTTAAATAACCCTCAAAACTTTGTCAGACGTGGCGAAACGACCTTTATTTAGGTCGTTCACGCTCTGCCTTCCCCATTAGAGATAACGGCATGATTATATGTATGTATGTATGTTAAGGAACTATTCGGATCTCGGCAGCGGTCGCAACTGTTATGCTGCCGAGATCTGAATGGTACTTTTAGCAGCAACACTCAATTTTTTCATGGATGCTATCAAACTATGGGGTAAATCCGGCTAAGTGTAACACTGCGCTCGGAAATCCGCTTGCCAAGTGTGGTGGGTGTGGCAAATAACCACTAATAGGCGTGTTGACTGGGTAGCTAACAAAATACAAAACGTTTATACTTAAAACTGGTTGCTAAACTATTTTGGATCACATTTATCATTAAAAAAAAATGCAAATTTGGACTTAATAATCGAGTTAAAAGTATAGAACTTATTGATTTGAGTAGTCAAGTATTTACCAAGGAGTAACGCCATACTTTGCTATTTTAATACATAAAAGCGTTTTTGACATTTCATGACATGACAACAAAAATTGCTGATTTGACTAGCAGTAGGAAACTAGCGAATTGAGGGAGGCCCATGTTCAGCTGTGAACTATTATTGTTACTCTTTGTATAGCAGCAATAATAACATCTATGCAATATAATGTACTAATAGGTATATAAAATTATTTCCTAAAAACGAATGTGTAATGTTATAACAAAAGGATATGAGAGCAGTGAAGCAGCCCATCAGCGCGCCCACGAGCAGCGACAGGCTAAAGATCCCGATGAAGTCTCCAATGGCCGCCAGGAACGCCGTGATCTCGAACCCGCCGTCTGTCGAGTACCGCTTCTCGTAGTTCTGGATCGCACTGGATAACAACTCACATTGACACATCATATTATCATAGCATCTAACCGGGAGTTAAAAAATAGCTGGCCATATTTTAGGGTGTGATTCCACCCATGAAACTGATCAACTTTCCCCAAGGAACATTGTTTCTGTATATATTATGTAAGTATAAATATTTCCATGCTGGCCTGGGAGCGAGAGAACAACATAGAATGTGCCAGCTGCATTTCCTCCCGGGCATGCTGTAAAAACCAGCTAAGGGATCCGAGGGTTTCAGTATATTGCAATTTAGGCAATGGGTTGACAACCTGTCACTACAGCAGTATACCTATAATTATATCTTAAATAACCCTCTAAACTTTGTCAGACGTGGCGAAACGACATTTGTTTAGGTTGTTTACGCTCTGCCTACCCCATTAGGGATAAAGGCGTGATTATATGTATGTATGTATAAATATTTGTATACTTGTTGTATACTGGAGTATATATATTTAATTTATTAACATGTTTGTTGCACTGACCCGCGTCAATTTATTTTATTCCTCTGTTTCCTATTGCCTGGTTGCCTGAAACATATTGCCACATTAGCAATAAGGCCGCCAATTATACTACTTTTCTTTTTAGCGATTTGTAACTTCTGTGTTTTTGTGCAATAAAGTATACTGTATTGTATTGATCGAAATATGAAAAAAATAAATTGGACCTCCCATACAAATTGGCTCAAGCCGCAGATACCATTTGTATGGCAGGGCCATTTTTTTTATTTCGACTTATGTTCCTTGGGGAAAGTTGTTAAATTTCATGGTAGAATCCTAAAATAAGCATAGGGTGACTTGGGAACTAATAAATAACAAACAAAACAAGGCGTGGCGTTGCGTGACATGTTCCTCTAAAAATTGCAAATTTGATACATTATTATCTAGCAACATTGTTATGGTTAACACGACGACATGTTTTTAAACGATAGTCGTGGACTATCAATGCTCCAAGGATTCCATAAATTAAACTTGACCCGAAAAAGAACAGCGGCACCTTGTACTAAAATAATTATTTTTGGATATCGTCTCTAAAAATTGGCAATTTTAGACATTATTATTTAGCAGCGTTATTATGGTTAACACGACGACATGTCTTTAAACGATAGTCGTTAACTATCAATTCTCCAAGGATCCCATAAATTATACTTGGCATTTCAAGGCGCCTTAATCCCCTTATACAAGTTGTAAGGGACATCGTCCCGTCAACTAATAGGAGTTGCTCAGTCAAAGGAACTGAACAACTATCAGCAGGATTTATTTTCAGGAAGTGAAAAAATAATAATCGATTTTCCATACAAATTGTCTGATAGAGGTGGTCATTTTGTATGGGAAGCTCAATTTTTCATTCATCTCCTGAAAGAATTTTCTGGTAATAGTTGTTCAGTTTCGTTGACTGAGCAACCCCTATCAGTTTGCGGGATGTTGTCCCTTACACCCGGTATAACACGAAGCTGACGTTACCAATTTCTCCCTTTGTGATGTGGGAAAAAGTACTATTACCCATAAGCTCGTATGCTTACCCGCTGAGCACAAGAGCTACGGCATCGTTCAGCACACTCTCGCCGAATATCATAGCGTAGAGATTCACGTCCACCTGGAACAATTTATTACGCTGTAATAGGCAGACTACATCTTTATTAGTATAGCATCACTGGGTAAATTTTTATTACTACAAAATATATAACAAAATCAATCAAATACAAATAATAAGTCAACTTAAAAACTAAACGAATAGCCCGCCCTGGGTCATTCCCGGTGCAAAGGTGCCCATTACGCTCGCTGCGTTACCACGCTGAATTGTATTAGACAGCCTTTGCAGCAGAAACGCCCCAGCGCGGTTGTCGCAACCTCTCTCCCGAAGGCGGCGCCCAATTTCCCTAAAGAATGACATCCCTTCCGATGCCCAACAACCCAAACTCTCCACTGCCAGGGAAATGCGCTGTATTTTTTTTTGTAATGGGTTTGCTCTTAGATATGTAAATTTTAGTTAACACTACTATTGTCTCTAAATCGATAGTGTTTGTAAATCATCAACATACATTTCAGTAGGTACAGGAAAATATCAACATTCTTCTTCTTTTTGATTCGAGGCAAACTTAATTTAAATTTTAAAGGACCAGAACTCCGCCAATCTGACGGCGTTGGCTGTGGCGTTATAGAGGTCCTCCACAGTGCAACTGTCAGGGTATGCAGGGCAGTTCAACAGGTGCGCCATTGTCTGTGGCGACTGTCTGCATTCGTATTCATCACCCACTAGGGGGCGGTTTACATTAGGACAGTTGTAAGTACAGTGCATAAGTAGAACACTAGCATTCCAGTTGGTAAGTTGATACAGGGGTTTGAAAGGCAACTTGAACTTAAAAGCCCACTCGAAGAACCGTTTACACATTTCAACTTACTAACTATACTTACAGCTTGAACCGTTTAAACCGCCCTAGATGAAGTTACATGGTACTGTTCTGGTATAAAGATAATTGATATATTGCATGTTTACATTTTACTGAAACTAGGTACCTGATAGACGGAAGAGGGCAATTAGGTATTACTCTAAAACTTTGTTCCTTATATATTAGATGAGTAATTGGTTTATGTACTTGGTACTACTTACCCTTTATATATAAATAATATATATAATCACGCCTTTATCCCTAATGGGGTAGACAGAGCGTAAACGATCTAAATAAAGGTCGTTTCGCCACGACTGACAATTTTTAAGGGTTTTTTAAAGATAGTTTTGTACGTATATTGTTGTAGTAATAGGTTGTCACCCTATCGCCTCAATTGCAATATACTAAAACCCTCAGATCCCTTAGCTAATTTTTACAGCATGCTCGGGAGGAAATGCAGCTGGCACATTCTATGTTTTTTTCTCACTCCCAGGCCAGCATGGAAGAAACCTCTTATTACCCTTTATTATTGATTTTATCCTGTGCTGCTGCTTCATTTCCTTCATCTATTTCTGATTGTAGTTTGCATTATCCTATCGTCCATTACTTTATTAAATATTATGGTTTATTGTTATGGTTTATTTTATAAATATCTATGTAGTAGCTTGTACTTCGTTTATATATTTTATGTAATGTAATGTATTTAGGATACTTATTTAACTAGGTTTGCACTATCCCGCTTACCGTTATACATTTTTCTTTTACCCAAAGGTTGCCTGGAAGAAATTGCAACCCTAGCAATAAGGCCGCCTATGCTCTACTTGTCTTTTGTTGTTATCTGTTGTGTTGTATGATTTGTTTTCTTGCGTGCAATAAAGTATTTTTATCTTATCTATTTATTATTCTGTGGCTATACCTAAATGCAAATTGAAAACTGAAACTGTCTCTGTAGTTACCTACATATACATTATGCCGGTTATTTTATTAAACCTCATCATCTCCCTAGCCTTATCCCGTATCTCACGGGGTCGGCTACCTAATGTAGGGGATTGAACGAGGGTACTGGTTTTTACACAAAGCGATTGCCATCTGACCTCCGCAACCAAGAAGGGAAACCAGACCCAATCCTATATTAGGTCAGAGTTTACAAGCAGCCAATGCTTAGCACTGGCCTCTGTCATGGCTTAACGACTAATATCTACGGTATTAAACGATATTAACCGGAACCAACGGCTTAACGTGCCTTCCGAAGCACGGAAAAAGCGCCGAATAAACGTACATATGAAATTCGAGAACCGAAAACACATTGGTACGTGGTGGGATTCAAACCACGACCTCCCGCTCAGGAGGCAGCGGCCCTATCCACTACACCATCGGGCTCGTTTTTATTAAACCTACAAAGTATTAATTTAATGATAGAGATGGATTTTATTTTACATTACGAGTATTTTAAAATTCGACATTATCTTACCAACCTACAAAATGTAATTTGTACCTAAGTATAGATTAAAAAGTACATTTTGGTAAGGTAATTAACTATCTTAACGTATCAATCAATCAATTAATAATTAAGGCAATATCAATCAATCATGATATCTACGACCGAAAAGTAACATAACCTTTATCTGTAAAATAATTAATGTGAATATTAAATACGACTCGAAAACCATTGGAGAAACGTAGGTAACAAAGAGCTAATAATGAACGAGTCATTGCTATTATTTACATTTCAATACATAGTAATTTTGTTCACTTGATATTTTTACATTGTCAATATTTATTGCAAATATTTCAGAGGACATTTACAGCTCGACACAGTAAGCATGTTTCACTGTGTTTTTTGTTCCATAGCAGCTGTAAACAACTAAAATACCGCGATACTTAAATTAAATACCAAAGGTTGTAATATGGCATTGAAGAAAAAGTGCTGTAAAAGCCAGCTAAGGGATTCGAGGGTTACAGTATATAGCAATTTAGGCGATGGGCTGACAACCTGTCACTACAGCAATATACCTAAACATATATCTTAAATAATCCTCAAAAATTTGTCAGATGTGGCGTAACGACCTTTTTTTAGGTCGTTTACGCTCTGCCTACCCCATCATACAATACAAAATTCTTTATTGCACAAAGAATCACATACAACAGAAACAAAAAGGAAGAAACGTGACAGTACAATATAGGCGGCCTTATTGCTAAAGCAGCAATTTCTACCAGGCAACCTTTGGGTATAGAAATTGTACAAGCAGAAAGCGAGATAGTGCATATTACTACATATAATACTTAAACAATATCATCCCTGATGATAAAGGCGTGATTACATACATACATACATATAATCACGCCTTTATCCCTAACGGGGTAGGCAGAGCGTAAACGACCCAAACAAAGGTCGTTCCGCCACGTCTGACAAAGTTTTGAGGGTTATTTAAGATAGATTTGTAAGTATATTGCTGTAGTGACAGGTTGTCAGCCCATCGCCTAAATTACAATATACTGAAACCCTCGGATCCCTTAGCTGGTTTTTACAGCATACCCGGGAGGAAATGCAGCTGGCACATTCTATGTTTTTCTCTCGCTCCCAGGCCAGCATGGAAGATTGATTATATGTATGTATGTAAGAAAAAGTTCTGTTTACAAAATTGGAAAGAAATTTATAACATGGTATTTACCATCCCATCCACCCATTCCATTTTTCCTTATCATTATCATCAGACATCACCTATTATCATAATCAAACATCACCTATTATCATAATCAAACCAATTACACAATAAGTTGAAATATCGTAAAAGCACTCGTGAGGTTGAGTGCATTTAAAGGTCACGATATTTGAGATGGCTGAATAAGATATTATCTGATATTTGTTTTGTAATCATTTTCTGTTATAATATGTTTAAATGCAGAGATAAGCGAACAATTATCAGCAGGTTATGCACTCACGTGAGTTTAATACTTTTTTATAGTATTTATGATTTTATCATCGGGTCTAGACGGGGTATTACCAAGAATAGTACCTACAATATAAAATATCTTTTGTCTGTATAAACAAGCGTTATGTATAAATTTTATTATGACTATGCTTTACGCCGTACTATTAAAATGAATTAAGAGTAGGGAGTTTACTTCATAGGTAATGTTGATGATAGAGGTACGAACTCTTTGGGATTAATTACATATGAATGACAACCTGTACTGTAGCTGATACATTACGCGTCTGCGAGTTGTCAAGATCAAATTACGAGTTTCGAATTAGCGTTTGCGTACGTTTTGGTGCCGTGACAAGAATACCTGGAGCCGTATTCTTGAACCGCTCGAATTAAATTCGCATACGAAAGACTCGCATACGAGAGATATTCGCATGGCAAATTGTATGAAAATCTCTCGCGAAAGTTACTCTTTCGTATGCACATTGGAGTTCGAGTGATTAAAAAATACGGTCCCTGTGGGGTGACTATTTACCAAAAGTTGAAATTTGTTATCACCTACTTCGTTGACTTATAAAATGGCATTATGCTAGTTATTTGTACATACATATATATAATCACGCCTTTATCCCTAATGGGGTAAGCAGAGCGTAAACGACCTAAACAAAGATCGTTCAGCCACGTCTGACAAAGTTTTGAGGGATATTAAGATAGATTTGTAGGTATATTGCTGTAGTGACAGGTTGTCAGCCCATCGCCATGACAATTTACTGTATCCCTCGGATCCCTTAGCTGGTTTTTACAGCATGCCCGGAAGGAAATGCAGCTGGCACATTCTATATTTTTCTCTCGCTCTCAGGCCAGCATGAAACATAGTTATTTGTAGATATAGATATTATAAACAATATGTTTGATTACCTTAAGTTGCGAGAATATCGCCAGAATAGTCAGTGGGTCCGTTGGCGATATAAGCGCGCCGAAGTACAATGTGTCCAGGAAAGTGAAGCTGGCTGCCAGACTAGCCGGCATCAGTTGGACGCAGCCGTACATGATCGCCCCAATGACTAGCGCAGATAGGGCTGTGCCTACCATCGCGAATGTTAGGATCGCTCCTAAATTGCGGAAGAAGTATTTCTGAAATAGAAAGCACGTAGCTTTGATAAATAGTAGGAAAGCTTTGGTGCATATGCTTCATCACTACATAGTATAAAACAAAGTTGCTTGCTCTGTCCCTAAATCAATATGTATGCAAATCTTTAAAATTGCGCAACGGATTTGATGCGGTTTCTTTTAATGGATAGAGTGATTCAAGAGGAAGGTTTATATGTATAATACATGCATAATATAGTAGAGAAACACTGATAATTTCCACCACCCACCACTCTACTGGTAACTTCCCAATATAAAAGTTTGAATATTGTACCTACATAGAACAGAGTCGCTTTCTCTGTCCCTATATTCATATGTATGCATAAATCTTTAAAACTGCGCAACGGATTTTGATGCGGTTTCTTTTAATGGATAGAGTGATTCAAGAGGAAGGTTTATGTGTATAATACATGCATAATATAGTAGAGAAACACTGATAATTTCCGTGCGAAGCCGGGGCGGGTCGCTAGTACATTATATTTTATTTACCGGCTCTCCACTCTACTGGTAACTTTCCAATATAAAAGTTTGAATATCGTACCTACATAGAAACCCATAGCTGTACTGTTAGGTAGAAAATAATATTATAGGAGGAAAATGTTTTGACATATATTCCTATTGCATGATTATCTAGAAGCAAGATAATTATTAAGGAAAATGAAAGTTTTTTGTTGCAACATGAGTTACTGCCTCTATGGTCTGAGCATTGGAATCTGAATTTGGAGGCTTTAGGTTCGATTTCCAAGAATGGTATGCAAAGTTAACATTCCACTACTGTTAATAGATTCCACACTTACCCTTTTTAAACAATATCCAGCATGGAATATAATAGGAGGTAAAATAATGTTGAAAAATATTTCAGGATCAAATGTAGCTTTCAAATCTATCTCATTTTGCTCCAAATTGTGTATTTCTCCTCTAAAACTATAAGCATATGTCTTATTTGGTACTGGTATATCTGAAAAGAAACAATTATCATGAACTTCTTATTCTACTTTCTAGCAATGTAGCTAAAAATAGTAAAAAAAAAATACAAATGCAATTTGTACATACATATATATAATCACGCCTTTATCCCTAATGAGGTAGGTAGAGCGTAAACTTTCTAAACAAAGGTTGTTGCGCCACATCTGACAAAGTTTTGAGGGTTATTTAAGATAGATTTGTAAGTATGATGCTGTAGTGACAGGTTGTCAGCCTATCGCCTAAATTTCAATATACAGAAACCCTCAGACCCCATAGCTGGTTTTTACAGCATGACCGGGAGACAATGCAGCTGGCGCATTCTATGTTTTTCTCTTGCTCCCAGTCCAGCATGGAAGTAATGCAATTTGTATGTGTTGTATTTTTGCAGTAATAGACATGTGTAGTGTAATGTTAGATTTGTTCAATTAGTTACTTAGGAAAAATAGTATTCCTAATTGTTACATACATACATAAATCACGCCTTTATCCCTTACGGGGTAGGCAGAGCGTTTAACGCCTCGTAAAAGGCGCTTTCGCCACGTCTGACATAAATTGAGAGCAATTTTAGATTGTAATATGTATTGCTTTAGTGACAGGTTGTCAACCCATCGCCTAAATTACAATACACTGTAACCCTCGAGTCCCTTTTGCTGACTTCAACAGCATGCCCGGGAGGAAAGGCAGCTGGAACATTCTATGTTTTTCTATCTCTCCCAGTCCAGCATGAAAGAAATACTAATTGTTACATTTATGTAAAATAATAAATGGCTTCAAATTCGTAAAATAAAGGTAATTTAATATAACCTTTTTTATATTAATTATTGTCATCTCATGGTCTATATTTTATTTCTAATTGGCAGGTATATACTGGCAATATCATCTAAGTCTTGCATCAGCATATCTCAAAGTATTTGGGTCAACCAAATAATAAGCCTGACATTCTATCTACACAGCTGTCACTTTGGTTCGGTTGAACACTGGTATTTCGGCATTGTTTAGTAAACACTGTTCATGTTATACTGAGCTGCGTTGTTTCATGTATTTTTTTCTTATGAACAATGTAGTGAGAAGAGCGCGATGGTGTAGTGGATAGGGCCGCTGCCTCCTGAGCGGTAGGTCGTGGTTCGAATCCCACCACGTACCAATGTGTTTTTCGGTTTTCGAATTTCATATGTAAGTTTATTCGGTGCTTTTTCCGTGCTTCGGAAGGCACGTTAAGCCGTTGGTCCCGGTAAATATCGTTTAATACCGTAGATATTAGTCGTTAAGCCATATCAGAGGCCAGTGCTAAGCATTGGCGGCTTGAAAAACTCTGACCTAATCTAGGATTGGGTCTGGTTTCCCTTCTGGGTTGCGGAGGTCAGATGGCAGTCGCTCTGTGTAAAAACCAGTACCCTCGTTCAATCCCCTAGATTTGGAAGCCGACCCCGTGAAATACGGGATAAGGCTAGGGAGATGATGATGAACAATGTAGTGAGTTGAGTGACTTTATTAAGGTGACGATAGGGCCTAAGTGGCGCCCCATCAGTAAAAAAACATAATTCAATAAAAACGCAATGAATCGAGACACCGGTCAAACAGACTAAGCAATAGTAATGAAGATAATTTACATACATACATATAATCACGCCTTTATCCCCAATGGAGTAGGCAGCGCGTCGATTCGCCACGACTGACAAAGTCTTGAGGGTTATTTAAGATATATTTGTAGGTATATTGCTGTAGTGACAGGTTGTCAGCCCATCGCCTAAATTGCAATATACAGAAACCTTCTAATCCCTTTGCTGGTTTTTACAGCATGCGCGGTAGAAAATGCAGCTGGCACATTCTATGTTTTTCTCTCGCTCCCAGTCCAGCATGAAAGAAACTGTAAGATCAAGTAACTAAGTCATTGTAGTAAAAGGAAGAAAAATTACGAATAATGGCCACTAATGGCAAGTTTTCTCCCTTTTACTACAACATACTAAGAATCGCTAATTTATAAGGTTCTAAATTATCTTTATAACTATTACTTGAGTCTGTTGGACCGAATTTTCGATTCTCTCTATCTATCTATCTATATCAGCCTATATCTACCCACTGCTGAGTATAGGCCTCTTCTTTTATACGCCATCTACACCAAACCTGTGCCTCCCGCATCCAATTTTCGATTCATTGTGTTTTTTTTAAGTTATGATTTTTTTACTGATAGGGGCGCCACTTAGCTTCTATAGTCACCTTAACTTAATTTTTTAATGTCTCAATTTCATAGATGCCTTGCAATAGACAGATTAATTGAATTGATTAATGTAACTAAAATTGCTAGTTTTATTTACATTAATCAATACTAATGTTACCCAACCATATCTATTGAATCACAGGTACAGATATATAATCAGTTTACTAGATTTAAAAGTGTTATTTTGTATATTTCTGTCTGCTACACAACATCACAGCAATATTTTATTTGATTGATAATAATAATGTAATCAACTGAACTATGTATGTATGTATCATTCAAAGATAATAGATCACATGGATATACTATTTTATAATTGATTCAATACTAAAATTAATGAACTCGAAATTATATGTAATTCTACTTACCTCCATTAGAAATAAGTATTTTGTTAGGGAAGTGGAACCGCAGCACATCTGGTGGTACAGATTGGTTATACTTGGCATCCGGATCAGGATGGGCATCAATGTATGTGACTTGGTTAGTACTGCCAGCATAGCGGATAATTGCTCCCACTATAAGACCTATTGAAAGATAAAAAATAAAATAATACATGGATACATACATACATAAAATCACGCCTTTATCCCTAAAGGAGTATGCAGAGAGTAAACGACCCAAACAAAGATTGTTCCGCCATGTCTGTCAAAGTTTTAAGGGTTATTTAAGATAGATTTGTAGACATATGTATATATTGCTGTAGTGACAGGTTGTCAGCCCATCACCTAAATTGCAATATACAGAAACCCTCAGATCCCTTAGCTGGTTTTTACAGCATGCCTGGGAGGAAATGCAGCTGGCACATTCTATGTTTTTCTCTCCCTCCTACACAAGCATGGAAGAAATAATATTGTGCCTTAAAATCATCTTGTTTTCAGCTTCAAATTTACCATGGGGGTACTTTTGCTTCTTATATGCAACTAATTACTAAAATTTATAAACTGCAGTAATGTTTAATTGGTCAAGTTATTTGATAATCCTCTGAAATATTTAAACAATAAACTATTACATACCCCTAATGGGGTAAGCAGAGCGTAAACGACCCAAACAAACAAAGTTTTGAGGGTTATTTAAGATACTGAACTTGACACTCTGACCTAGATTTGTATGTATATTGCTGTAGTGGCAGGTTGTCAGCTTATCGTCTAAATTGCAATATACAGATCCCTTAGCTGGTTTTTACAGCATGCCCGGGAGAAAATGCGGCCGGCACATTCTATGTTTTTCTCTTACTCCCAGTCCAGCATGGAAGTAAACTATTTCTGTATCAAATTGAAGCATTGTAACAATTTTATACATACAATGTATTTGTGTATGTAGGTACAGGTAAATTAGAAGAGCCATTAGAATAGCAAATACCATAAAAAACCAAGGTCTTCGGCAATCATGTGATGACATGGTTATAAGGAAAAAACCTTCCAAATTTACCAAGAAATAACCTTCACAAAAGAGATTTTTACCGTAAATTACAGCTAGTCCTGTCTCGTTGAGCCAGCTCACACGACGGTGTTTGAACACCCAGATAGTGAGCACAGTGAGGGTCAGAAGACAAGTGTAGATCAGCAGGTTCAGACTGTCGATGCGATGCAACAACGTCGCCTTGGCGTCCAGCGCGATATCCGTCCCGGAAGCCCCACATATCACCAACAAATACAAAAAAAAACCTAACGAACTGAGAGCAATATACATTTTGCTGCAATTAACTATTCTCGCATTACATAAATCGATCCAAAACACAAATGAAAACAAAACTGCGACGTATCAGCACACAGGAATGGCCGTTATTATTGTCGATACACTGTCCATTAGTAGGCGACAAAGTAGATTACAATATTATTAAAACACACTTCGAGCTATTCGTAAATATTCCAATCAATCAGTTGGAAAACTTGAAATAACTAGACGAAAAATGAAAATACTGAAGGAAAAGTGACATTTCTAAACTATGTTGATAAATCAGAAGTACAATGTACTTTGTATCTTTACCTCTCTTACACACGTTGAAATTTGTAATGAATGAAAGAGAAAGCAATAGACACATGTACAGTATAAAAATTAGTTGGGTTATACAAACTGTCAACGTTTTTTTTAATATGTTTTTAAGCAAACATAAAGAATTATTCAGCCTAGCTTCTAGAGAAGTTAATAATAAATAATGTGTTTGTTTTATTTATTTCTTTTATGGATGTATAATGTTGGATGTGGATGCATGATGTTGATTATTACAATAATAAATGGACATTCTTTTGCGTTCATGATTACGTATTTATATATCTAGGGGTGAAAGGCTAATGGCTTTAAGCGACACCAAGGGCGGTATTGAGTTATATTCCCTATTATATATTTGGAATCAGCGGATTTTTAACGTCTTTTGAGCCAGGTTTCATCAAAATCTTAACATTTTTTTGGCGCTTGATGCAATAAGATTTGGACGCTGTTTTCGCGCTACTCAAGCGACACAAAATATAAGTTATTTGAACATGGTTGACTTAAGCTATGTTAAGATAGCTAGGTAGTTGCTAGAATCAGTTTGCCTTGCTCTTATTTAAACTGAATGGTTGTTAACGCTTTTTTCCTGTTTGTATAATTATAGAAGATGGTAAGTTGAATCATTTAGCTTGCCCCAGAATATACAAATCCTTGTTAAGCAATTAGATCGCCACAAAAGAAAATATAAGCTTGTCGCTTGAGGTAATTAGCTGTCCACAAAAACATATGGCAAATGTAGCTTGAAAGAAATAGCCGTCTACAAAAATAAATTAAGTACGGCGTTTAAATAAATTAGACACTCTATTTTGTGTTAAGATCAGTAACTTAAAGTATTTAGCCTCTTCGAAAATTCAAGCGACTGCTCTAGTCGCGTAATTCAAAAATTAATAATAACTTTTGTATTTGAATTAATTATCCTATTCTACAATTAGTAACAAGCGTATGTTCAGCAAATACATTTTTCTATGACACCAGGCGCCTTAGTCATCGCGCACCGGATTCGCGCGTTGTCATCTTGTCACGCGCAGGAAGATTTTGTTGGTAAGTAAGCTTTAAAATTCTATGGTTTTCATGTATTTTAATAAATATTGTTTCTTAAACGCTTATACCGGTATTCATTATAACTATTATCCAATAATTTGATGTAATACTTATTGGAATTCTGTTCAAAATAGAGTAATAACTCTTTCTTAAAAATAATTAATATGAAATGTTAAATTAATTTTGTTCATCATCTCCCTAGCCTTATCCCGTAATTTTGTTAATCTAACTATTTATAAATAAACACTTTTTTCCTTACAGTTTTTTTATTTTATTCTCGCAGATCATCAACGAAAACTTATAATAAGTAAGCTGCAATTATGATACGGCTAAGTTTTGGTTATGGATCAACAACTACACTCAACCAAAGTTCAAAATATGAGGATTTAAGTAAATGAGATTAAAATAGTTGTTGTTTGAGTAATTTTTCCTGTTTCTAGATAAGAATGGAACTGACATTTCAGCTTAGTAGACGTAATCTATTTCACCTACAGATAGGGTAGATCAATCAGTTATTTTACTCGAAAATCACTACTACGAGTTCCTTGAGTCATTTAGTCCTCAACTAATTTTGATAGTAGTTGTATCTTTAAGCATTTGGTCTGACTCCAAAAACAAGGACAAGGACAACCGTCACTTAAGTCTTTTTTCCTTACCCTAAAACAAGCATTCGACAATTTTGGAGTCAAGCGACAAATATTTCTGTAGGTAACCCTTTCTTCTATTTGATTGAAAACTACAACGTCTGAATAAACAATTTCATTCCCGAAAGAACTATTTACTTAGAATCTAAATGAAACCAAAAACTGTTTTTCCAAGTTTTATTTTTATTTCAAAGCTTTAAAACGCTCTCCTGTAACATTACGCTTAAAGCCATTAATTATCCTTTCACCCCTCGATATATTTATTATACATGTTTTATTACACAGAGCTTTTCTTCTAATTTTCTATTGTTCTACGTACATTTAATTGTCACGACCGTAACTAAACTTTACGAGGTAGGCAGAGCGTCAACATAATCTACAGTTCTACTTAGGTACTTTGGATATAGCAAAACTTTGTTTATTACTGTTCGATAGGTGTATTTAATTTTATTAATATTATGCAGTTGTACAGCTTTTGATTTCTTGTATTTTCTGACGACCTTCAAGTTTTCGGACTGCTTCTAAAATCCGGTTTAGATTTTTTGCCCTGATCATTCTGCGTATAATACACCTCAGAAATTAAATGTTCTTTGATTCAGGTTTCTAACAATAAAGACAGCACACCACAGTAATGGCTGTTATAAATGCATTGAGCATTTTACGTGCTTCGGAGGGCTCGTTGTACTTGATTGTCTTGGCTTAAAGACCAAGTTGATCAATGTTAACTTAGGTAATATGGCAGCTTACCTCGTAAAACCTAAACTAGAATCCTGTAGGGAATACAAGTGAGAAAGGTGTAGGTACCCAATATGTACCTACGGATATAATACCTAGTTTAGGTATAATACATTGAGGTAGGTAATAAAAAGCCTAAACAAGCTTCGATACAAGGTCGCGGTCGATTAACCTTCATAGTTGATGCAAATAAATATCATAACATAAACCAGCCAGTTATACCGAGAGGCTTCGATACGTATTTAAAAAAAAATATATGCGCGTCATGCCAAAAACAAGACTAAACAGTTAAATTACTCAGGTACTCATATTAATTGAGTATTTTTCCACTCGCATTGGTATTTTATTTAAAAATTATCCGAATGCTTCCTCTAAATAACGTGTCTTATCTATCACTGGGTATCCTTGGAGTCAAGATTTTGTGCAGATTTGGTCAGACCATTGGACTGCAAGTACGATGCGACCTATCGGTCGTTTATTAGCAATCTTGCTGGTTATTACTAGCAGTTTCAGGTAAAAGTCCATTTTTTCCCTGTGACGGAAACAAATAATTCCAGACTCTTTGCTTATGTACTTATACAGTATATAGGTGTAGAACGCCTGGTTTTAATATTGAACTCTCGAAGGCTTTGCATTTTTTTTACGAAATGCAGCCTACGGAATAAGAAGCATCATCTCTTAATATTTAAGTACATGTATTTTTGTATACTACTTAAACTTTTTAATCAGCTAAGAACTTTACTACTTTATGTCTCGTAAGAAGAAAAGGGCCTTTATTACGTGTAGATAAGGACATCTACTTTTCTAATGTTATAATTAACTTGTACTCGTATAACATGGCAGTTCACCTTGAACTTTCTCAGAGTCGTTGTCAAGAAGGCAATAAGATGTTTATGTGTATAATCAGAATTGACCGCAATATTTTTTTTCTTCGTCTCAGACCAAGAAGTAAGATGAGTTTAGCTGTGAAAACCGTAAAAGTGCAAAAGTGAAGCCAAGAAAGGTATTGTGCACCATACACACAAACTAATGATGGATGAGTAAGAAAATTAATAGGTATCTGATTTATGTAGAATAATTTTATTTGCGACACTTATTCTTTTAGAGGATTTAAGTACCTATAAAATTCTGTATCAATATGCCAAACTAAGTTATAAAAATAGCAGATTTTCCATAAGCTGCGAGACAGCGCTTTTTGTATTCCTTTTGATGACTTCACTTGTAATTAAACGGTTATAATATTATAATAAACAGATTGTCTGCAAACGTGTTTCTTCTGAGATTGAAGAGTGAACTTGCTCTAGATATTATCCTCTTGCTCTTCAAAAAGACGCATCAGAAAACCAGGGAAGCCTTTTGTTACAGGCGTCCGAAGGTAGGTTTCTTCCATGCTGGACTAGGAGCAAGAAAAAAATATAGAATATGCCAGCTGCATTTTTTAAACTAATGTACAAGTACTAAACTTGAATTGTTTAAGTTTGTTAGTATAATTTACTTTTTTTACTGTATAGAAGCGGAATGTTGTGTCATTGACAAACCCTATCGGGTTTAACGACACTGATTGTCATATTTATAATTTTTTTTGCAACAAAATAAATAAATAAAACAATAATTTCCTCCCGGGCATGCTGTAAAAGCAAGCTAATCGATCCGAGAGTTTCTGGATATTGCAATTTAGGCGATAGGCTGACAACCTGTCACTACAGCAAAATACCTACAAATCAATCTTAAGTAACAACTTACAATTTTGTCAGACGCGGCGGAACGACCTTTATTTAGGTCGTTTACGCTTTGCCTACCCCATTAGGGATAATAGCGCGATTACATGTATGTATGTCCGAAGGTAGCTTATCAATGGGAAAGCCTTATGCTTGTTGGTCAACTTTTGTGTATTATATAATGTAGTTATGCCATCTTTATACCATCTTTTCTTTTAATCTAAGGCTTTTAATTACAAGGAGTTGTAATGGATTCCATGCTGCAAATGCATCTCAATGATTTGCTTTATTATTTGCTATTGACATAATTGGTGATCTTGGCGTGAGTCACGATGTCAGATGTAATTGATAATTTTATGAATGATCAATATTTACATAAGGTATTGTTGCGGTAACCAAGGTGTTTGAGTTCATGCTTGGTAGAGCAACTAGGATGCCAGCCAGTATTATTCCTGATTGAGTAGATCAAGCTGAATAATTAGCAAATGTTGCTGTGCAGCGCTGCCTTTGAGCACAGCGACTGCTTGTTAAACTAAATGTAAACTTTACCTAAACTGAACGTCTACGGCTCGTATTTATAAAGCGATCTCAAGATTGAGAGCGATATCAAGTATGGATTTGACAGGCCATATTGTACTGAAATGGCATTTCTGATACGAACTCAAACTAGCTATGCCAAGTGTCGATTATAAATACGGGCCTACATTTTTCTAATTACGATTTTGTAATCTACGTGTACCTAGCGGCCAATATAATGACTGAATAGATTTTTGTTTAGGGCATACATCCATAAATTAATCTCATGGATTATTAAAAGTTTCACGCCTTTTGGAAATTGCTGGACCTGAAGATAAGACGAACAGGAGGATGATTAAAATATAAATATCAGTCTAAAGTTTTATTTATATTCGTAATAGATATAAATTAGATTTATATTATAAATAGGTAACAGTGGTGGATTAGTTAGCACAAGGGCGCGCAAGTGATTTTGCTGCAGCGATTTCAGCGCCAAGTACTCTAGAATTAGCAAGTTCTGCACGCGCCAAGTTTCCAATACCAGAGAGTTCAGCCCGGGCCAAGTTTCCTGCGTATCTAGCACCGGCGAGTTCAGCTTGGGCCAGGTTTCCTGCGTATCTAGCACCGGCGAGTTCCGCTTGGCCCAGGTTTCCTGCGTATCTAGCACCGGCGAGTTCAGCTTGGGCCAGGTTTCCTGCGTATCTAGCACCGGCGAGTTCAGCTTGGCCCAGGTTTCCTGCGTATCTGGCACCGGCAAGCTCAGCTTGGGCTAAATTTCCCGCGTAACCGACGCCTGAAATTCCAGGCAGGGGTAAAGCTGCACCTACTCCAGCTGCAGCAAGGCTCTCACTAGAAATACCAACTTTTCCATTTCCGCAGCTGTAGGAAGTACCTGCTACTCCGCTGGAGTCTACTGAGCCCTCTAATTGGACAGTAGCTATGAGGGGCAGTTGACCAGTAACTTCCAAGGGGCCTTCGATCTCATTCTCTGAGACTATGGATATGCCAATTGGAGCACTTGGAGATGAACTGGTTACGCTGAAACTTAAGCTCTTTGAACCAGGGCAAGCAGCTCCGTAGCCAGCTGCTGCTCTGGCACCAGCTAGCTCAGCGCCGGCCAATCTAGCACTTGCTAACTCAGCACCTGCCAATCTAGCATTGGCTAACTCAGCACCTACAAGTCTAGCATTTGCCAGTTCAGCGCCAGCCAGTCTAGCATTTGCCAATTCGGCATTTGCCTCTGCTATCTCAGCAAGAGCTACGTTCCTAGACGAACCAATACAATTTGCTGATGAGTACTGAAAGAAGAAAGAAAAATGATTTAATTTCTACTAAAAAAACAACATAAACCTTACACCATTTAACATGTAGAAAAAGCAAAAAAATAATGTTTTAGACTCTATAAATGAAATGCATGTAGGTAGAGCATTTGGGTTCTTACCTGAGCTAATAAAATGGATCCGCATAGCACAAAAATTGCTTTGGTGAACATCTTGCCTTGTCGTCTGTGTTGCACTGAACAATATGAAAACTTTGATTCGCGATAGCTTTTAATACTCATCGCTCTACATTGATTGCAATATCCTAATCTATTATTTTACATAATACAATGCACCTGCATAAGTTGCGTGTAAATATAACTTATTATAATTATCATATATTATGTGTTTCTTATATTTTTTTTATCAAGATAGAGCATGTCCAAATACAAGTGTCCATTGAATCTGATATTATAGGTAATATGTTTTGTTAAGTAAGAATTACACACGCAAAAATTTTCTTGCTACAGTCAATATTTTAGTACTCGTATCACAATATGTATTTTGCAACATATTACGATACTAGATAGGTATATAAAATAAAAATTATCGATGATAATAGTTTGACATTCTGCTATTTTAAGTCAAACATGTCCTATTTGTGGAATGTTTAGGATCCATGGTTGCAATGTAATGTAGCTAAATATTTATGATGCAATGTAATAAGATTTTGTTGTTGTTTATATGTATAGGTACTACTCATTGAAGTAAGTTGGTTGCTAGGTTATTAATACTAGATTTTACGACAAGTGCACAAAACAAGTCAATTTCGTCCAAGATTTTTAGCTGCTCGAGAATGGGTTTGTGCACGAGTTATTAACTCTGCTTTTCACTTCTATTCCGAGGAAAATTGAGGAAATTCTACGAAAATATTGTAAATAATCTAAACAATTAATTCCCGCCATCATACATTTCAAATCTTTCGATGTGAAATATTAGGCTTGGGCTGGGACCTATACAGCCTACTTATCTTATTTAGCCGATAGTGTCCCACTGCTGGGCGAAGGCCTCTCTCCTACAAACAGCCTACTATTAAATTAATTTTGTAATAATAAATTAAATAAACTATCGTACTTGAATTTATATTTAAATATCTATTTATGCCATAAAAAACACAAAAGGCAAATAATATAAAGTAAATATTATAAAAATGGTCTAATTTTCTTGCCCTTATAAGAGATTTATGAGTAGATACGTAACATAAACAAAACCCTTGTACTCATAATAGCAGTTTCAGAGCACGAGAAGTGAAAAATACTTTTTATGCAAATCGTACTTAATGTTTTTAATATGCGCACGAATTAAACGATCACGGATAACGTCGAGTGTGAGAACCAAAATTTATATTATTAAGGACGCAATAACTACGCATGATAAAAAAAAACACATAGGAAATAAATCAAAAGCCGCGGTCATAATATCGGAAAACTGTCAAGAAAACCGGAAGGGCCGATAAAACAACGAACATTCTCAGATCCCATTCTCGTGACTGGTCGACCTTAGTGAATGGCAGGACCGCAGGTAGGACCAGTTTAGGAGTCCGGCTATTTTAGTAATGCATTTATACGTAATTAAAACTAGTAGAGCCAGTGAGCAAGCAGACAAGGAGAGCTTTGCGGAAATTCCGTGCTCCCAGCAAATTAGCCTGTTGTGTCTGGTTTTACGTCACTTGTGTTGTAAAATTAAGGTTAAAGACAATTTTATGTCATGCTGATCATTAATATCAGTCTCAACATTAGTGTTGTCCATTATTAAAAAATAAACAATTAAAATATCTGTCGTCTGTTTTCAAAAGTTTGTTTTGTTATTCGTCAAAGTAGATGGGTTAGGTCTGGAGTGTTGTTCATAAATGATCAGTTCAGTGAACATGTCATTATTTTTCCTCTCCTTCATACAGGGATGAACCCTGGTTTAAAGTTGTTAATATGATAAAGATAACTTTTGCGATTTTCCTGATTTTAATTGATTTCTTACTTTCAAAAGTTTTGTACTTTCCGGGCAATTACTGCAGTTAGGTATTAAATTATTATTCTTGCATATTTCTTGATTATGGCAACGAAGAATCGTGTAACTAAATGACTTAAGGATTTATCACACTTTTGTTTGAACTTGCAATATTTATTAAGAGACGTAACAATATACCATAATTGTTCTTGCACTAGTTAGAATCAAAATAAGATTTTTTAACAGGATCTTTTATTACAATAAATCGGACGCACTTGATTCGTAAATTAATTAGTCCTTAAAATTTAAATGCATATTTTTCATCAATGTAATGCTGCAGTCAGAAATCCCAGTATTAAGACCAGGTAAATACATAATTTAATGTGTCATTAGTATTGCGATAACTTACTTCGACTGACGTAATTTTTTATGGTGGTCGGGTAAACCCGGCTCCCAGCGGATAAGTACCTACGTATACGTAAATTATATTCATAATAAGGATTATGAAAAAAGTTGTAATATTATTTTTTAGTTATTAGGTTGCGGTCAACTAGTTTGGCAAATAGGGAAACAACTTGGGTAATTGGTGTCAAATGTCATTGTGTATGTAAAATTATTTGTTTCTATAGTAGGAAAATAATATTCCTTAGGTATAGAAGTAGAACTTGTGTATTTGCCATTGTAAACGCCTTAACTGAAGACCGCCGGCTTTTGGCTGCGAGAGTTTGGGACTTGGTAGGTCTCTGCACTCACCTGCTTTAACGCAAAATACATATAATCACGTCTTTATCCCTAATGGGGTAGGCAGAGCGTAAACGACCTAAACATAGGTCATCCCGCCACGTCTGACAAAGTTTTGAGGGTTATTTAAGATAGATATGTAGGTATATTGCTGTAGTGACGGGTTGTCAGCCCATCGCCTAAATTACAATATACTGATACCCTCGAATCCCTTGACTGGTTTTTACAGCATGCCCGGGAGGAAATGCAGCTGGCACATTATATGTTTTATCTCCCAGACCAGCATAGAAGATAAATAATATACGTATATATTTGATCTACTCAGATTTTGTCTTCGTGTGTGTAGTGTGGATTTTCAAAAGTTCAACAATGTAGACAGAGATGGATGTCCGGTATGTTGGTTTTCATATTTTAGCACTTAAACAGTATATTTAATCTTCGATATGTTTGCCGACACGTAACAATAGTAAGCTTGTTTAAACAAAGTTTTGTGATTTAAAGATTTAGTATGAATGATCTTAGTACACTAGTTATGAGATAAAATCTACAATACCTAAAATAAGCAGATTTTTTAAAATCTAATTTAGAGTCTTGATCAGGTCCCGTTTAATAAAACTGACAAGGACAATTAAAATCTTTCTTGTATTGTGTTCGCATATCAACTACGCAATGAACTACAAATTGTCACTGTCAAATTGTCATTGTCAGTTTTATTATATAAGCCTCAGGCCTCAGGTGATCCAAGCAACTTAAGTCAAAAATGGCTTATGGTTTCAATAAACTTTATATGCCGTCACAGTATGAAATCATGCTCATGATGTCCATAGATGTAGAGTCATGATATAAAAACCATCTAGGTAACAATAGGTCATTAGGATATTTTATGAGTTGAGCAATATACATCCGAATAGATCAATGACTTGTACCTAAAACAATTAACGTAAAGGAAGTGAAGTAGATATACATATCTATCTTAAACAACCCTCAAAACTTGTCAGACGTGGCGGAACGATCTTTATTTGGTACGTTGACGCTCTGCCTACCCCATTAGGGATACAGGCGTGAGAGTATGTATGTATGTATGTAAGTGTAGACCATTAGTAACCAGAGTTAGGCTCTATTTCTTTAGGTTACGATAGAAAAACAGAAATTCTTGGCATCTTGCCGTTTACTACCCAGGTGTGAAATTATAAAATAACAAAACGATGATACAAAAAAGCCTGTACAGCAGATCAAATATTTTTTTAATTATAGCGGAATAAAGAACTAAACGATTTTTTTAAATCCAATGACATATGACATGTCTTTTTGATAAGATGATAGCAGACAAGGCACTTGACGTTTGAGTACCTCTTTAAGGGCTTGTCTCATCCTTGACCTACGGGCTATCAGACGCCGAAGAGATGCTACGTCACCGCCTGTTATCAATGGCAATATATGCAGCCTGTTGTCATTGTAGTCTTGAGTTGTGCTAAGAGTCGCAAGCGCACAGTGCGCGGAGGCAGGCCGCGCAAGATACACGTACCACTCTTGCGCATACCACGATCAATGGTCCTCTCCTCCTAGAATTGTAGCCATGCACAAAACTTAACTAAACTATACGTACTACTAAGTAGAAATATAATTTAAATTATATAGGCAACTCGACAGTGATAAACAAGTGATATTTATAATTTAAAATAGGTAGTGTTGATTCCTGAAAAATGGAGGCGAAGAATTTTGTTTTAATGCTGTTATTTTTAGTTGTAACTAGTTCTAATGGGTAAGTAAAACAAGATCATCTTAAACGTTTATAATTTAGAATTATTATTTACTAATACCACGTAAGATAGTTAAGACAACGCAACACTACGATTTAAAAAAAATATGTTGAATTAACATATAACATTGAAAATGTCATTAATTTAATTAACTTAATTTGCCACATAGCAAATACCCGTTAATTATTGCAAAAAATGCTTTAATTGTTATTTGTAATTGCGTGTCGTGTTGTTTTTTTTAACATCTAACTATAGTAAAAATAATCTTAAACGAAAAAAAGTAGGTTTATTCAAAAACTAGGTTTTTGTTTCTGCCAATTTGATGATTTCATAAAGTGCTGAAATATTGTGGTACTTAGTAATCCGGGGTTGACTGTATATTTTTTTGCTGACTAACGTACCAGGATGTCAAGAAACTTACACAAAATCGATCCGAATGGCGATTACTTCACAGACAAGAGCCCTGCTCTTAAATTTAAAGAAGAAGAACGAGGTTTCAGTTTTTCGGTCGATGGTTTCTGACGTTTTTGTGTAATCTTGCTTAAACCTATTGTGGTATAACACAAATTTGGATGTTTCTTTTAAATGTAATTTTATACGTAGGAAATTAATAATACAAGACTACGAAGCCACCGTGCTAGCCAGACCTGCTTTTGGAAGATTTTTACTGATTTTCCCCTTGGTAAAATTGAAATCATAAACCTTGGTAAAGTCCTTACTCCAAAGATTATATCTTTTGCATTCAAACTTCTTTTGCATACATACATATAATCACGCTTTTATCCCTAATAGAGTAAGCAGAGCGTAAACGACCTAAACAAGGTCTTTCCGCCATGTCTGACAGTTTATAGGGTTGTTTCTAGATTTTTAGGTATATTGCTGTAGCGACAGGTCGGCCTATCGAATTAATTGCAATATACAGAAACCCTCTGGTTTTTACAGCATACTCTGGAGGAAATGCAGCTGGCACATTCTATGTTTTTCTCTCGCTTCCAGTCCAGTATGCAAGAAGAAGTTGCATATTCTAAATAATCTGTAAATAAGTATTGTTGTTGCTGTTCGTCCTACAGTTTCTTTATGTTTAAACTGTAGGAGCAACACGACAACATGTTACATTTAATTTCCTATCCTCTCTCTCTGGATGTCCTTAAGCCGAGTCTCCAGCGCATAAACAAAACACGAAACATACCTCCGAGGGGATGTTTTCTAGGACATTTCTCTTTCCCTCTCTGCCCCGCGGGAGTAAGTTTTCTGTACTCTTCGGGAGTAGGAGTCACTGCTTTAGAAACCACAAAAAACATAAAAAAATCTGAAATGTTTAATAACCTATGCCTTTATTTCAACTTTTATTATAAACTTATACAGAAATATTTTATTTCTTCATTCATTATATTATACATACATACATAAAATCACGCCTTTATCCTTACGCAATAAACGCCTCGTAAAAGGCGCTTTCGCCACGTCTGACAAAAATTGAGGGCAATTTTAGATTGAAAAGTGTATTGCTATAGTGACAGGTTGTCAGCCCATCGCCTAAATTACAATACACTGTAACCGTCGAGTCCCTTTTGCTGACTTCTACAGCATGCCCGGGAGGAAGGGCAGCTGGAACATGCTATGTTTTTCTATCTCTCCCAGTAAAGCATGGAAGGATCTCCCAGTCCAGCATGGAAGGAATTATTATTATATTATAATTATTATTATATTATACAGTCCACATGATATTTATTCTACGGTAAAAAACTCGTATATTTATTGTTATGTACCTGCTTAAGATAAAACAAACAAAATATTGATTACCTATTATAATTATTATTACCAATTTAAATAAAAAACAACAATACAACAGGGTTTTAAATGTTACATGCTTTAAAAATTTTAAGGACTTGTTTGTATCCGCAATCTATTTTAAAAATCTTATAAAGTCTATAAAATACGAGCAAAAAAGATACGTCAAAATGGTTACAAAAAATAAGAAGCAAAACTTGTGCAACTTGGTCCTGACGTCGGGTCAGTCAAATGAAATATTACCTATAAAATTATGTGTCTGGCTTTTATGAATACGAAATTAAAAGTATTGAAAATATTTAAATATCTATCTAGCCGACCTGAACAGCCAGTTTTTGAAAAAAAAAAGAAGTAGAAATAGTATACATATAATCACGCCTTCATCCCTAATGGGGTAGGCAGAGCGTAAACGTCCTAAACAAAGGTCGTTCCGCCATGTCTGACAAGGTTTTGAGGATTGTATATGATAGATTTGTAGGTAAATTGCCATAATGACAGGTTGTCAGCCCATCGCCTAAATTATAATATACTAAAACCCTCAGATCCATTAGCTGGTTTTTACAGCATGCCCGGGATGAAATGCAGCTGGCACATTCTATGTTTTTTGTCGCTCCCACTCCAGCATGGAATAAAAATAGTATCATAATGTATAATATGCGTGTATAACTTTGTATAGCAACTGCTGTCGAGAAAATTTCACCTTGAAAGGTCAAAAAACTGTAAGGATTAAAAAACAAACAAATGATTGAAGTACTCTTAACAATCAACTAAGCACTAAAAATCTCGGATCATAATGTAAGCAGTGTAGATTTTGATAAGATAGCATACCTAATGATCTTTTCCACTAACATACCTAAGTGATTTTAGTTTGTAAACATATTTTATGATTTAGTTTATTATATTTAGTTTATTTCATTTATGTATTTATTTGGTAGTATTTATATTATTTAAGTATTAAGATTAACTTAGTATGCACTATCCCGCTATCTGCTATGTACTATCCTACTACCCAAAGGTTGCCTGGTAGAAATTGCCGCTTTAGCAATAAGGCCGCCTATATTGTACTGTTTTGTTCCTTACTTTTTTGCTGTATGTATTTGTCTTTCTTTGTGCAATAAAGTATCTTGTATTGTATTGTATTGTATGATGATTGGCCTTTCTATTTGTTTGGTTTTATATTTCATATCAAAAGCAAAGCAAATGTTTATTTGTAGCGAGGGCGGCAGCGAAACAATTTTGCCAAATATTTGCATTATAAATGTTGATATTTTAGATACTAGACCAGTTAATTTATATTTTATAGACCGGATGGAAGTAAGGTTACATAATGAATTTGAACGCTATTAAGACTATTAATATTATATAATGGTATCAAAAGTAAGTAATATGAGTCTTTAATAAAATACTTAATTATTACACAGAGATGGTGTTCCAAAATCTTAAAAAGGTTGTTTAGTCAACGAAATAACGAACATTCACAAAGAAATTCCTCTACATACACCCAGTTCATGCAACACACCCTTTATTTTCGAACTGAATTATACAAAAAGGCTTGGAAAAAAAAAGAAAGCTTAATTTTAAATAACTCTATGCACTCTATGGCTCGTATTCATAAAGCGATCTCTTTATTAAGAGTTATATTAAGTATGGATTTGACAGGTCGTTTTGTACTGAAATATCATTTCTGATATGAACTCAAACTAGCTGTCACACTCAAGTGCTGTTCATCAATACCGGCCTATGTCAGCTACAGCTCAAGATATATCAACATACAAAACACCTATCACACTCAAGTGCTGTTCATCAATACCGGCCTATGTCATCTACAGCTCAAGATATATCAACATACAAAACACCTATCGTAGACACAAACTTCTATTATCCAGCACTAGTACCGTAATTATCACCGATTTATTCGTCCAACAACTAGATCAACTTTATTAGAACTATGAGTTCATGGCAGAACATTTAATTGTGATTTCCATATCCATTACACATAAAACAAAACTATAATTTGAATTGATATAAAAGTTGACTTGACAAACCTTGATTTATAATTTATTGGCAATTGAAAATTAATGGCATTGGATATTTTTTTAATATCCTAGGCAATGGCGTCAATTCTCGCAACATAATCCTAATTCTTATTCTAATTCTTAGCTAGCGCTGTCACTTTCTTGATTTTGACATAAGAACAGGATAGCAAGAAAAAAACGTGACTTTGACATTACTAATCTGACATAAGACTCCTTATTTGACGTAAAATAAGGAAGCACGCTCTATGCTTATTTCTTATTTAAAGCTTCTTATGTCAGATGAGGAATATCAAAATCATGTATTCATTTGCTATTTGTCCTGTTCTGATATCAAAGTTAAGAAAGTGACAGCGCTAGCTAAAAAAAAAATTGTAAGCATATTTTTCCGTATATTGATAAGGCAGCGCAGGCTGTAGTAGTCCTTTTGAAGGATTTCCTGTCGGAAATAGTTTCTTGGATATTGACAATGACATAGTTCACGACACAGACAGAATGTTGATGAATGATTGTGTCATTAGCTCTATTCTATAGGTACTATACATAAAAATAAAACAGGGCTTCTATTTTATGGGCAAGTGCCTTTACCATTTAAATATAGTTACTACTTGGAACAAAATGAACCACGCGTTTTTAGTTTGTATTTCTGGTGGCTGTTTGGCCAAGACCAGCAGTTAGCTGTTCACTCTACATTATGAGGTATTAAATAGCTAAAATTCACTTAAAGTTAACCCTTTACTCTATATTGAATATGATTCAATTCAAATTTTACCAGGAGCAAAATCAATTAATTCAATTTTCCAGAACATAAGACATCAACGCGGTGCACATTTTTTAAACAGCACATAAAAAATATATTTTGTTTCTATTTTATATTTTTACAAAAATATAGATTAGTTTTTAATTCAATCGCTTTTTTTCCTCTTTAAATTAATGCAATTAAGGAATCAAGTCCGTTTCTTTGCTAATAGCACCCTCGTATTCAGGGAATGCGATATTATTAAAGGATTTTACTTGGAACGAATTTAGAACTCGTGACTAACATTTACATAACAATCGATTAACTATTTGATTAGACTTTCACAAAACTTCTGTTTCTTTTTACTTTTGATTGACAAGTGAATTGCTCTATTTGGAAGTCTAGCTGCCTTCGCAGACTTTCTCTATTGAGACACTGTGTATTAGAATATTATGTATTTTCAAGGCTGAAATAAGTCAAATAATACTCGAAGCAGACAGCTTACAGACTTCAATAGCTGACAAATTACACGTTTTTGCATTTAAAAGGAGAACAAATAATATTCTACAAGCCTAATTTTAGACTAAGAACCTTCATTTGACTCCAACTTTAGAGCAAAATGTTTAGGTATCGGTGAAGCAATCATCAGGTATTTATGATTGATGTGAAGATAAACTTAGATGCGACTAGAACCTATAAATAACAACAGGTTTGAGAGATGGTACTTAGATAAATACTTATATTTGGATAGTTCCGTACATATTATGTACCTAATACCAATTCCCCGGTCGGGTTGGAAATGTGAGTAGTTAGTACTAAGTGACTCCTATATAGATTGCTATAACATTTTATGTATCATGTATCTATGACGTGGCTTTTCAATGAAAATTAAAATGCGTCACATACAAATTCAAATAATCCTAGCCATAAGTCCAATATGCATGTCCTAGAAATATGACAGTAACATGAAATTTGATTTTTGTAGTGACTGAAAATGCATCCAATGCAGACGGAACCCTGAAACGGAATTTCCTATCTTTCGAAAACATACGACGGTTCGTTGTATCTTTCTTCAACAGTAATCTTAGGATTTAAGTAGAAAGATAACAATACAACTGTGACAAAAGCAGTTTTGTCTGTCTGGCGTTGATAATTTGTAAATAGATCATCACATGACAACTCGAGGACAGGGTTCATTGATACCATAGCCTTTACAGATTATCCAATATTGCATACAATGGGCCTAAATTCAGAGTTGGTCACCTGTTACCAAAGACCTATCATTTGTTGACGTGGCTTTTTCTGTAGCACATGGGTCACCGAATTTGGAGCTCCAATCGAGTTCAAAGTTTCTCAAAATTACACCTTTTTATAAATTGTTAAACAGTTGTGTATCGTTCCGTTCCGTTGCTAGTGGAAATGGCCAGTAGTTTTGAGGCTTCTGGGAAATTTGGTTCCACCATGACGGTCACCCCTGGCCAAGATTTGCGTCATTAGCAAACCCATTACAAAAAGAGTATCTCATTGTTTACGTAATCTTTATTTTTATTTCATAGGGAAGTAGGTTAGGTAGTTAAAAAAGCTGTGATTTTAAAGAAATTACTTTGACACGTGAAATACGTAGATATATATCATGTCGTGCGCCTGGAGTATCCTCTAAATAACTACTAACTACATATATAAATATAATCATGCGTTTATCCTTAATGGGGTAGGCAGAGCGTAAACGACCTAAACAAAAGTCGTTCAGCCAGGTCTAACCAAGTTTTGAGGGTTATTTAAGATAGATTTGTCACACACACAGGTTGTCAGCCCATCGCATAAATTGCAATATACTGAAACCCTCGGATCCCTTAGCTGGTTTTTACAGCTTGCCCGGGAAGAAATGCAGCTGGCACATTCTATGTTTTTCTCCAGTCCAGCATGGAAGAATAACTTATGTAGTTATGCTTGCTTATGTAGGGTCAACAAATAATTGGTCTTACCCCGTAACGTTATTACCGGCTATTCAGTCCTTGTGTGCGATATTGGACATGATGGACAGATCACCGGACGCAAGCGCACACAACGACCAGTTGCGAAATGGAGCTAGTTCAACGTTCTGCTCCGTCACCTGCCTGTTTGACCTCGAGAATGACCTTACTCTATAATACGCATTTTGAATATTGACTAAAAAGTTCTTAGCATAGATCGATGGTCGCTAAGTATTAAAAAAAAATATATAATGTAACAGTCAAAATAGAATGATGTTTTTTTTAAAATATGATGAATTAGTCAAAAAATATAATATTTTTGTGAAATATGGTAAATCTGTCAAACAGGTGATATTTTTTTACTCTCAAATTAAACAATATCTTGTGCGTATAAATTGCTCGTATACAAATTATTAACTTCCGCAAAAATCGGCAATGACCGATATCAACTCAACCCCAGCCTTGTCTCATTTCCTTATCAAACTATTAAAATTCTGGTAACGCAAATGGTAGGTTCAAGGCAATCGCCTTACATATATTTCGCAGTGCAAGATCCTTAATGTTTTTTATTCTTCTGTCGAGTGGGTATCGAGTCTATGGCCCCGATGAACCCTGGTGTCAGAGTTTTTGAACCGCCTATTAGCACAACTATGAGGCCTCTGACATGGTTTGAGTAACCACCACTATCAAAGACAGCAACCGGGACCGACGGCTTAACGTGCCCTCCGAAGCACGAAATCTTTTTCTTTTTGGACAATCAGGTGATTCAGCCTGCAATGTTATGTTAACCAAACTGGGGAAAAATTCACAAAGTGATAATTTCTCAAATATCAACTTTGTGTTTCCCCCTGGGAATCGAACCCATTACCTCCGGATCGGGAGTCCATGGCACTAGCCACTAGACCACGGAGGCAGTTGTTTTTTATTAGTTTTACTGAACAAATAATTGTTTGTCGCGGATACCGCATCAGCAGGCATTTAATAAAAACATGTAAAAGACAGACTGCCTGTTCTGAAAATTTGTACTAAACATGATTTTTCGAAACAATAAAGCTTTTATCTATATAGCGGTGATTTAACTTTTTATGTGTAGGTTTTCAGCTCTATAAAAATATGTAATAATCTTAAACTTTACACGTGCTCTAGCATATGTATAAGTTTGTGTACAATGACTAATTGCAATGTAAGCTTACCTACTTGACATAAATTGCATCAATTTAATCCTTTGTAGCTTAATTTACATGCACTGAATTGCAGTAGGATTAATTTAGATAGAGCGCTGAAAATAAACGATATGATATGATAAGCAAGGCAGGTGGTAGACCAATTAGATATAACATTTACATAGGATATGTAATTTTTGATGTTTTTTGAAAATTCTTTATTTCATACTATCATTATTATCAGATTATTTCTTTCCAAGTTAAATTTTAGTTTATTTTCATACATAAATGTAATATCATACTTACTTCGTTTTACCAAAAAAAGTTGTAATTATTTATTAAATTAATAATTTTCCTATCATAGATATTTTACATAGGTACTTGGTGGTTTTTACGACGTATTAAATACATTATATCGATATCGTATGTAAAAACTAATTTTATTTAACTTTGTGTTAGCAGGACAAGGTCGTTTATATTCAACCACAAAATATGGGTTAATGACAATGAAGACATGATAACCAGTTTGCTTCGTAGTGGGTTAGCAAAAAATTTTACAAAATACCTACAAATTGTTTATAGATCTAAATGCTTTAATAAATCATTAATGACCCAAAATTATTAAATTTATTTGAAATACAGTATGAAATGACTGTTTTTTTTAAATACCTTTATGCCCTTGTCTTTGCGGCTCTGGAGAATGATTTTTGACTATAGGATTTTGTACCTGTCTCTAAGGCTCGTATTTATGAAGCGATCTCACACTTGAGAGCAATATTAAGTATGGATTTGGCAGGCCAGTTTGTACTGAATTGACATTTCTGACACGAACTCAAACTCGCTGTCACTTATGAGAGCTGATTTTTAATACGGCCCTTACAATGCTCTATGATTTTTTCGTCTATTATTCATGGAGATGTTAGTAGGAATGCATCAGATGACATGACACTTCAATGACCACCTAAATTGACCTCCTGACCTTATTCCACCAAGATTGATCTAACATTATTGCATGCATGCTGAACTTGAGTGATAATACTTACATAGGTACCTATTTCACACATTCTATGTTTTTGGCGCTTTTAGTCCAGCGTAAATTAATACTTAATATAAGACAAAGGTAACTCGTTTAAATCATAGAAATAAGTAATTTCTATTAAAGTTGATAGTTATGATTAAAATTATTGTACTTACTTGTTACTGATTCTACTCAACACGTGCTCTGCAAACTTTTTTTTGCTGGCCGTAGTTTCAAACACATAATATTCGTGACTTTTTGAAGGCTACAATTAGCTAATTAATGATTAACCGTTCAATCGAAGGCCAAGCACACTGATGAACGTTTTATGTTAAGTAAGTTTTAGTTTAATTCTTGTATGTTTTTCTTGTCCACAGAAGTGCCAAATTAAATTTGGCTGGGGGTGATAAAAGCAACTATACCTTCGCAGATGATTTCATATTCGGCGTCTCAACGGCGGCTGTGCAGATCGAAGGAGCGTGGAATGAAGATGGTATGTTTTCCTATAGGAAAATTCTGCATGGTAGACGACAGGTTTTTTAACCGCAAAGATAAAATACTTAATTGGTCTTTGACGCAGTCTTTTAAATGCACATATAATAAAAACGTTTTGTAATTTGTGTTGAATATTGCGTCAGGTGTTAATACGAGTTTTCCTTTCCTTTAGGAAAATCCGAAAGCATATGGGACCATTTAATACACACGAATCCTAACTTCGTAAAAGACCACACTAATGCAGACGTGGCAGCTGATTCCTATCATCAGTACAAGAGAGACGCTGAAATGGTTCATGAGCTAGGAGTCAACGTGTACAGATTTTCCATAGCTTGGACAAGAATCCTGCCTTCAGGTTTCGCTAACGAAGTCAACCCGAAAGGCATTCAGTATTACCATAACCTCATAGACGAGCTTTTGAAGTACAACGTTACTCCTATGGTCACGATCTACCACTGGGATCTCCCTCAGAAGCTGCAGGACATTGGAGGATGGACGAACGCCCACATCGTGGACTATTACACCGATTATGCGAATGTGGTGTTGAAGAACTTTGCTCCTAAAGTAAAGTACTGGGTGACTTTCAACGAGCCGATGCAGACTTGCTTGGAAGGTTACGGTGGTACCTACAGAGCGCCGGCGCTGAACCGTCACGGCATTGCCGAGTACCTCTGCACACACAACCTTCTGAAGGCTCATGCCAATGTGTACCATCTGTTCGATAAGCAGTACCGACCACAGTTCGGAGGTAACGTTTTTATCTTACCCTTTGTTTTTGAGTCTTTTTTGTTTGTTTTTGTGCATTGATGATTTAGGTATTATTATTATGATTGTTTATTGCAGGCAAAATGGGTTTGTCATTGGACTCAAACTGGGCTGAACCCAAAACCGACACTCCGAGAGATCGCGAGGCTGCCGAATTATACCTCAAAACTCACGTAAGTTTTAAAAATAGTGCATTCAGAATAATTACATAATTATTGGAAATCTTTATAAAAATCTCAACGAACAATTTCCAAGCTATGTAATAATTAAATTAATTTGAAAATGATCTTTCTTACACAAATGTTTACCTTGACACCTATCGCAAGTGGGACAAATTGAGGAGTTATTTTCATAACGAGGAGGCGTGCCCCGACATCTCGCGAGAGATAATCTCTTCTTAAGTGGATCCTTCACGCAATATCTTTGCTTTTTCAGCTGGGTTGGTACGCTCATCCCGTCTACTCAGCCGAAGGAAACTACCCTCCCGAATTAATCAAGTTAGTGAATGAGAAGAGTGCCCAACAAAACTACAGCCGATCCCGCCTGCCAGTATTCACCCCAGCTGAAGTAGAATACGTAAAAGGAACGGCAGATTTCTTTGGTCTCAATCACTATACGACATATTTACTCAGTTTCGCTGACAAGGAAGTAGGAGCTATCCCGTCCCATGAAAACGACGTGGGAATCGTCAGAGTTCAAGATCCTAACTGGCCTTCAAAATCGTCATCTGACTGGCTTAAGGTAAGAATAGCTCTGCTGATGGGTTCTAAAACTTTATATTTATTTAATATTAACTCGGCCTCTATTGTGGCTTTAAAGTTGATGGCAGGACAGGACGTTAACGATAATAACGCCATTATACCATGAATCATGATCATTACAAAACAATGTACTCTTTAATTTTGCTATTGTCCTGCAAGTCACTGACGTACGTTAAATTCAGCTGTTCAAATTATTTTAAGTGTCTTCGTCAAAAATCAATTTGTCATTTATACAAAATATAAAGATGTCTTTTTGTATTGCAAATGAATAACGAACCAACGAAGTTTATTGCTCTCTAGAATAGCCTGGTAAAAACAATTGTTAGCATAATAGCCTAAAATATTGTTCTGGGACGCAAAGGAATGTTGATATGACGGACCGGATAAGAAATGGTTCAATCAGATGATCTATTGATACAAAAGATTTTTCCAAGCATAATTTATTTACAAAAGTCGACAATTCTAAAAACAGTACAATTTCTTGATTCCAGGTTGTTCCTTTTGGCTTCAGACGTCTTCTCCAATGGGTAACGAAGACCTACAGCACCAACAGCACTCCAATCATAGTGACAGAGAATGGTTACGCAGACTTCAGCGGAGTGGAAGATAAAGCAAGAGTGTCATACTACAGTCACTACCTGAACGCACTTCTTCATGCTATTCATGAAGATAAGAGTAATGTACACGGCTACTTCGCGTGGAGTCTCATGGACAACTTCGAGTGGGATGATGGATACGTGTAAGTACATTTATAAGATTTTTTATTTCCAATTTTTCATCTTCTTCTGTCGAGTGGGTATCGAGTCTATCGACCCGATGAACCCTGGTGTAAGAGTTTTTAAACCGCCTAGTAGCACAACTATCAGGCCTCTGACATGGTTTGAGTAACCACCACTATCAAAGACAGCGACCGGGACCGACGGCTTAACGTGCCTTCCGAAGCACGAAATCTTTTTCTTTTTCGGACAATCAGGTGATTCAGCCTGCAATGTCCTAGCCAAACTGAGGAAAAATTCACAAAGTGATAAATTCTCAAATATCAACTTTGTGTTTCCCCCCTGGGAATCGAACCTAGGACCTCCGGATCAGGAGTCCATGGCACTAGCCACTAGACCACGGAGGCAGTCAATTTTTTATTAAAACTTGATTTCACAATATATAAAGGGGCGATAGTTTCCTACAAAAGCAACGATGATGGTAGAAAAATAAAAAATACAGACAGACACTCAGAAATGTCTTGATGGTGTGGCAACACGCTATAGAAGCGGTGATTACATAAATTCCAACTAGAGGTTAATGTATTCGTGTTAACTACAATTTTCCCCAGGGAAATTAAAATATTACAGTCCCTTAAACAAAAAAGAATGATCGGCTGATAGATCATAAGCACATTTCAAGGTATTTTAAAACATTCTGTATATTGCAACGAATCGAACGAACGTGCTTAATAAAGATGAAAATTGCAGCCATAAAAGATATGGAGCATTCTTTGAGTTACACGTGTTTTGCTTGGGAAATATTAGAAAAGAGCACTCATACCTACTGTTTGTACAATAATAATATTTTATCATGGAAAAAATCAATAAATTCAATATAAGTTTTGAGACTTTCGCGGTTGTTCATAACAATAAGATTATTATTTTCGGGATTACTACCACGATTACATTTATTGTTACCTCGAGGAATATCAATGAAAAAAATAATTAAAAAACATTTGAAAAAAGTACAACATTAATTGATAGATGATTGAATATGTAGAGCTATTAGTAGATTAATTGGTATCGTATAGTAAATACCATTCGGTCTTAATCAAAGACAATTAAAGCAGGTAACTTAATGAGTACTCATGTTTTACAACAATATTATATGTCATATTGTAACAACCATTCTTCTTCTCCTTATTCTTCCATGCTGGACTGGGAGCGAGAAAAGAACATAGAATGTGCCAGCTGCATTTCCTACTGAGCATGCTGTAAAAACCAGCTAAGGGATCTGAGGGATTCAGTATATTGTAACTTAGGCGATGGGCTGACAACCTGTCACTACTGCAATATAGCTACGAATCTATCTTAAATAACCCTCAAAACTTTGTCCGACGTAGCGGAACGACCTTTGTTTAGGTCGTTTACGCTCTGCCTACCCTATTAGGGATAAAGGCGTCATTATATGTATGTATGTATATCGTAACAAGGATCTCACGATGCGCGATGTAAAGATCAACAAATCAACTTCGCAGACAATAACCACTTACCTACTTCCGGCTAGTTTATGATCTCCCCACGTTTTATCAAACAGATGAAAAACGCTGAAAATTACCTTAGTTACGCCATCTATCGCGCACGGCTCGAACTGCATTGTGTTATTATAAGTATAACGTTACGACTGGTCTTTGTAGATGTCAGCATAGGTATTCAAATTGAAATGCTTAGTACTAGACTTGCATTAGTTTTTTGGGCTCTGGCAGGGAAAATTTAATTTAGCTAACTTTAATAGAGTAGTCATCATTACAATTTTTATTTGTAGACTAGTTACAAGTAAATTAATATTTCCTTTAATTTAACCTAGACAGAAAATTTTCCGTAAAAGAACCATTAAATTCAATATGACTCTACGTCGCAGTCACATGATTTTCAATATTATTGACCTTGCTATTGATATTCTTCCATGCTGGACTGGGAGCCAAAGAAAAACATAGGATGTGTCAGCTGCAATTCCTCCCGACCATGCTGTAAAAACCAACTAAGGGATCCGAGGGTTATATTATATTTCAATTTAGGCGATGGGCTGACAACCTGTCACTACAGCAATATTACTACAAATCTGACTTAAATAACCCTCAAAACTTTGTCAGGCTGGCGGAACGGCCTTTGTTTAGGTCGTTTACGCTCTGCCTACCCCATTAGGGATAAAGACGTGATTATATGTATGTACGTTGACCTTGTTTTCTACCGACTATTCACCCCGTTTGCTGAGACGCTATTCAATATAATAATAATAGAAATATTCTAAGTCAGACACCTAAGGCAGTACAAGATATCAGACAACGTCTCCAGTCTAGTCAGTCAACACAATTAAAAGACTATTTGAATTACATTTCTAATTAGAAATTAAGAACATGGAATTCTGAATTCAAATTAAAAAAGTTTCTCTTTGGAATTTTACAAATGTTACCATAAGTAGGGTAGATAGATGTTAATACCATTTAGTACTGTCTACGCGAAGAGTGTCGTGAGATCTTCATTGCTATCGATTCGTTTAGGGCGCGACCTAAACTTATTGCCGTCCCGTTTTGTTGTGATTTTTGCAACTACGAATTGCTACCATTAGGGCATAATTTATGTAGCACATAATTACCTATTTACTTATCTACGTTAATTGCCTTCGCTAAGGATACAAAACAATTGTTAGAGTAGGTTTATTTTTTGTCCTGTATCGTTAACCCCCTAACTAAGCTATTATACAGGGTGTTAATTTAATTGCGTGGCATAACTTAAGGGGTGTTTCAGTAACGTAAAAGAAGCTCATAAAATATATATTAAAAAACCAAATAAAAAAATCAACAGTCGTTATTTATTTGCTATCACTGGTCAATAACGATTCGCGCGTCGCGCAAGATTGGTTCTCGCCTTCTCCTTCTCGGGATCGGTTAATGCGGTGCGGCCCGACGCACCTCTGGGAATCATTATGAATACCTACTAACCAATTGTTATTTATTCTTGTTTATTTGTGTCTTTTTTAAATAATTTTTATAGGCTCCTTTTACGTTACTGAAACACCCTCTAAGCTATGGCACGCAATTAAATTAACACCCTGTATAGAACGAAACTTATACGGGGTGTAAGGGACAGCGTTACGCAACGAAACTGAACAACTTTCACCAGGAAATTCTTTCAGGAGATGAAAAAAAAACGCCTTTCTTATACACGACGACCACCTCGACCAGACAGTTTGTATGGAAAAGCATTTTTTTCATTTCCTGAAAGAATATTCTGGTGATAGTTGTTCTATTTCGTTGACTGAGCAACCCCAATCAGTTTGCGGGACGCTGTCCCTTACACCCCGTAGTTTTGGATACCATTCTAGATGGTATCTATTAATTGATGCTGCCTAGAATAGTAAAAGGCATTTATTTACCTACTTAATGTACCTACAAAGACCTCTTTACTTTGTAGTACTAAGAATATTTCAACCGTAACGGTTTCTGATAAACTCTCTGACTTTATAGTTATTCTAATGGCCTTATTGACGTCTATTTACGTCGACCTGTCATTGAAAATATTATTATTATTTCTACGAACGCCACTTTCAAGTTCATTTCAATAAAGAATTGAATTATATTTAATGCATAAGTTGAGTATAGAATTGTAAGAAATAATCATGCAATTATTTTTCAATAGTTCACCATCTATTTTAAAACAAGAGGCTTTAAATAGCGTGAAGTAATTTTCCTCTACTTATAAGACATACCTACTTATTAAGTATTTAGCTTTGCAGGAAAATAAGAAACACAATTTTATTTGTTGTGACTAACGCCTGAGAAAAAAATTTTATTTTCAAAAGATGTTCTTATTGTATAACGAAGCATTCATTTCTTGTCAAAGAACAATTACCTGTTTGTGTTATTTTTGATGTCTTAAGGAATTTTCTCAGAAGTGGCCATTTCCCACAATGAATTGCCTTCATTGTGCGGCGTAGACTCTCCATTGAATGGCTCTCCTTATTACGCCAAGAGGCCGCCTCTAGCGCTAAAATTACTCTCATAACTGGCTTTAGGACTTGTATGAAGTTAGCCTTTGAATTTATAATAAAGTTTCGAGACTAAATTAGTATACTTAATGTAAAATGTTTGTTGAGACTGCTTAATTTCGAGGGTTAATAAAACACGTTGTCAGTCAAACTTTCAAGATATAATTTCACTCGACATGTTTGTAAATGCATATGCAGGTCCCGCTTCGGGCTGTACCTGGTCGACTTCAAGAGCCCCAACAGAACGCGGACGGCGAAGCACTCGGCGAAGCTGTACGCGAGCGTGGTGCGCACGCGCGGCCTGCCTGACAGCTACGACCCCGAGGACTTCACCGCCTTCTCCGGAGCAGCCAACATCCTCCCCTCCATACTACCCCTAGTAGCCCTCTCCAGACTACTGTAAAGGCCCACGTGTACAATACTTTTGTATATAAAACTGTACGTCTAATGTTAAACTATCATTAAAATTTAAGTAACATTAAGTTTTTCAACTTGATCCCTTAAAGTTAAGCTTAAGCTAATTGAGATGAGTTCTGGGTTTAATACTCGACGGTCATGAGTTTGGAGGCGTTGTCTCTGGCCACATCTTCGCGGAGACCCTGCTGGATGCCCGCGAAAGACTTGCCCTTAGTTTCTGGAAGCACCACTAGGATGTACACCAGCCCCAGTAGAGAGAACGCGGAAAATCCCCAGAATACTGTGTAAATGCCACACGCGTCCATAACCACCTGAAATAGAACAAATAAATATCGTTATTCAATTAAAAGAACTAATACTATTATCTTTTATAACAACCTGACACGGAAATGAATAAAATTATCACAAAGGCTGCTTCTATGCTGGACTAGAAGTGATAGAAAAACATAGATAGAGATGAGGGTTTAACTAAATTTAGTAAGACGATGGGTTGACAAATGCTACCTCTTGAGACTATAATATAATATACTAAAAATTTGCAAAATATGTGGTTTTCGATTTAGACTAACCTGGAATAGTTTTTGGACTGCAAACATAAAGATGCCGGTGTAGATGTGAGCGATGCAGGAGGCGTATAGCTTGACGTTGGTGGGGAACATCTCCCCGATGATGACGTAGGGGACCGTCGAGAGACCGATGGCGTAGCACACGATGTATATCAGCAGTGCCGCCATGGGCAACCAGCTTATCACTTCCACTTTATCCTTATGGTATGCGTAGAAGTATTGGTATGTTCCGACTGCTCCGTTCATTAGACCGACGCCCAGCGCAGATAGCAATAAGAGAGGCTTCCTTCCGACGCGGTCGACGAGCAAGACAGACAGAACGCACGTACACACTTGCACAAGTCCCAGAATCATAGACTGATGGTGAGCTTCGAGCGAGGACTCACTCTGGCTGAATATTCTCTGTGCATACGCGACAACGGCAGCGCTGCCGCATAACTGTTGAATCGTAAACACTCCCAGAGTCATGAACAGTGCCTTTCTGTTGGTGGCTTCAGTATATAGATCACTCCATGTACCTCTGTTCTTCATGTCTTCTTGGACGTTAATCTCTATATTCTTAAGTTCAGTCCTTATGTCGCCGGAACGAAGATTTCTGAGAGAACGCTCCGCTCTTTCGGTTCTTTCAAACTTTAAGTAGTAGTAAGGTGATTCCGGAAGGAAGATGAAGATAATTACAAAACTAACAGGCAGGATCAAGTTGATGGCAGCTAATACAGGCATTGACACGTAGGGACCAATGCAGTACTGGGCAAGAATACCGACCTGGAAGAGAAGAAAACAACCATTTAGAATAGAATCGTATAAAAGTCAACGACTAACATCTTAACATAATATTTGTCGAAATTTAACATAACTTTATAACTTTTGAACGTGGTAGGGTTTTGTGGGCTAAAATGGGCTTTTAATTATCTGAATAATTGACCAAACAAAATTGGTAATTTTGGCACTTTGGTAATTTTGACACTTTGGTCATTTTAAAACTTTTGTCATTACGACACTTAGGTCATTAAACAGGAAATGAGAAAGGAAATTAAACATTTTACGCATTTTCTTGCCAATAAAACGACAAAGATATCAAGTCAACTTCAGTCAACTCAGGTCTATGTTTACTAAGTGGCAGGTACTGTTATGTCAGTCAGGCGACCAATTACCGAGTTCTCAGCGATAGTAAACTTAATGATAGTATATTCTCTGTCTTAATGTTTCAACAGCTCCTGTATAATTCTGCGACGCTACAGATGAAACATGTCTTGTAAGTTAAATTTGGACCAAAACTTAGTTCAGTGGTTTAGCAATCACGAGGGATGTCACATTTGTAGGACGTCTGAAGTCTAGCAATGATTTTATCAAAGGCGAAAACTTTGACGTCCATACATATCTACTGCCAAATGTTTTCTAAACATTTCTTTGTTTTTTATATAAATCTTGAATCCTATATCAGGATAGATTTTTTGTTTTGTCTTATATTTAAATTTCAATTGCCTACCTTCAATTAATAAATAAAATCAAGAAAAAGTGAATAAAAACTAATTTTTTTATGGATTTTAAAAAAGAACTCGAATCAAGACAACCGTGGCAAATGAGATAACTTTATGGGTCCTATATTTGGAATACACGTGTCATCAACATAATCTAAGCGATCCGTTTATAGACACTAAGCATCTGTTTGATATTGTTTCATACAGCACGACGCGGTTCTCAATGAAAGTGGGTGGGGGCGCTGCAATATAAGGAGAAATGTCAAATCAATGTCAAATCCCATGATGGTGGCGTTAGTTCCTTTTTTGCCACGTTCATTTAAATCCTGGTCGTACTGTAGTCTGAACAGTGCGGTGAGGTGAGACCAGCCACACAGTAATTAAGCCAATGAGTCACGTTTACCCGCTGCTGCGAGCATACGAGGACGTATGCTCGCAGCAATTATTATTCTAATAGGAATGAGATACAAATTGCTATTGTAAGATGAAACTGAAACCCTGAACGCATGTAAAGCACGTGACTGTACTGAACTTATACCTACAAGTATTTAAATGAAAATTTCCAGTATTTTATCATCTTACGTATTATACTCGTAAATTATACTATTTATAGATAGTAGAGTGCAAAGTGTTACCGATTAATAATACCTATAATCATCACTGTAGACTCAATTGAAACATAGTGGTAATCAGATACCAGAATGTAGCAGCGTAAAGTAAAACAAAGCTATATCAATCTGAATGTGTAAGTGCAAAAATTGCTATTCTCAGACTAAAATATCGACTTTTAAAAAACGATGAATAATTTATTAGCTTGCCTGCCGGACTCATACATTTTAATGTGCATGCAGATGTCGCGAAAAACCGCGTGGACAAAAAAAAAGGAATTTGTTTGTTAATTTGCCTTCGCCGGGATACGATAATTGATAGTACGAGTCAACGACTGCCACTCTTTGTGATATGCTAACAACTTTCCCGCATAGCGAAGCTGATTAGTCACTAATTGATTGATCACCTATCTTCAATGCGAATGAAAATATAAACTTACTTTATTCATAGCGGTAATGATGGTAGAAAGAGCTCCTCTGACTTCATTCGAGGCAATCTCTCCAGTGTACATGGGGGCGACGGTGTAGACGATGCCATAGCCGAGGCCAGAGAACATCCGCGACACCCACAGGTACGTGGACGAGCTGGCCACGATGATGAGAATCCACCCGATGATGAAGGGCAGCGCTCCGAGAAGAAGCGTCGACTTCCTCCCGAAGCGGTCGGCGAGGTATGCAGAAGGGATAGGCGTGATCGCCGAACAGAGGATCATGATGGAAGTTATCCATGATCCCTCAGCGTCTGTGAGTTTGATGGGACTTTTATCGTCTTTTAATAGCTCCAAGGTTGGTGATGGCCACCCGTAGCAGGTACCCGCGGTAGCGGTGATGAGAGTAGCTGGAAAGAGGAAATAATTCATCCTTAATCATTTGAACCAAGGATACATCTAGAAAAATATCGTTAATTGACTAAAATTCTCTGACGCACGAGGTAGAGATAATGTATTTTGGTTATAGTAAACAATATCAGAGAACTTGTAACAATATTTGCGCAGTTATTATCACTCCGCTAAAGAATTCATAGTGCTAAATATGTTGAATGAGCATTCGATGACGAAGTTAGGAAAGTTGCTCTTACTAATCGAAGATTTATTGGGTCATTCAAAGATCGTTGCCCTTACAGATATACAGTTCCATAAGGGTTCTTTGATGAGAGCCAATGTTTATTAATGTAACGGGGGCAGGAAAAATACTACAAACAAAATGTTTACATTGATAGAGACGTAACTAAGTATCTAGAGTTTTAGTTATTATTGATAACACTCCAAGGATAAGTCAATGGGTACGTGGAAAGTTATAAATATCGGTTTATTTGTTGGACTACGTTATCTTTCATTTAGTCAAGGATTTGTCAATCCAGGTACCTACATTTCCGGCGAAAAAAAATGTTGGTGTCCATTTGTAACTTTCCATAAATGGAGGTAGTGATAGGAAATGGAAAGCTTGGGCCTTGAAAGTGAACGAACGGAAGGAAAATTTTGAGATCGATTCGTTATGATAATGTGTGATTTAATGTAACATGTCTGCGAGTGAGCGGACGGGTGTGCGTGCTTGTGTGTGCCCTGCTTATCGTACAGACCCTTATCGCCACTCATGGAAACTTCTGACCACACCACTCTAACTACATCATCCCAGACTTTACGAGTAACTCAATTATTTATAAAGCACGACGCTGCGTCATCAATATAGAGATCCATATTTAGATCAACGCAAATTTTGTTACCACGACAACGCGAAAGTTAAGGGCGATGACTTTTGATTTTGTTTGGTGTTGTAGATAAATAGCACGGGGTTCGTTGATCTAAATGGGTAATTAAGAATTATTGAAGTGATTGGGATGCATATAGATACTTTATGGCAGAAGGTGAATATAGTCAGCCTATACTTATACTATACCTATAAATGTAGATTGGAAGTGGACAGATAAAGGCAGGTTCGGGGACGCTCGGCGTATGCCAGTTGGCACCATCGCAAATTCACAATTTATAGTTATGGACTATTTACATGTCGACTGCGTCCACACGCGCTCTAAATAAACATGAATCTGTTTGTACTGTTTTGCCTCGTCAGCATAAATTGCTTGCATGGAATTTTAAAAGGCATACATGCCGGGTTTTCATGAATTTTGACTAACTAGCTAAATAGTAATAAATAAAATGACTGGAAGGGTACTCTATGTACCGAAAGTCCTATCACTAAACTTGATATTAGTGATTAGATGTTGAAATTATATCTCCCGTATATTTTTTGTGCCAAGTGAATTAATTTAGAAATTATGTATCAAATATGTATTGGTTGTCCGCCAATTACGTCTTGAATAACCCGAGGGTCACATTAATATGATCTCTGAAGATAAATAATTACACATACATAAACATATTATGGAAATTAGTCACGGGTATAAATATTAAGAGCATTTTTTTCCAATACAGAAGACAATCGCATTGGTACATGTCATGTTGGTCATCTCTCTTGTTTACATAAACAAAGCTAGAAAGGGAACAGTTAAAGTATAATTTACTAGCTACCTACTTCTCTTTTTTAACCTGTAAAGTCATATTGAAATTTAGACGATGCTATCATCGTCTATAAAACTAAAGCCTATGCTGATAATGATATTGAAGAAATACACAGTTCTATCAGAAATGAGCCTATAAATGTGTTAGATAAACGCTTAAAGATTTAGGTCGTTGAGGAAAATATTCCTATATTTCGTGTAATACTGTATCAGTGGGATTCTACCACCCTTGATCGGGACCAAGGTTGGTGGAGAGAGGCCAAGAGATCTCTACAGTCTAGACTGTTCCACGTGGGTCTTCCGTGAAATTAATAAGGCGACTCGGCTGGAATTAGAAATCTATTCATGTAGTTCAAGGATATACTTATTAGACGAGTAGGCCCACTTATTTTGTACTCCATGATGTTGTTAAAAATTAGAAGGAAAACTAATGAAAAATAATCATGTATTGTATAATATTATAATTGTATGTATGTGCATGGTTGTAAAACGTGTATTACTCGTACGTGTAATTTGGTTGTTAGGGAATTCAAAACTTCGATTTGTAAAGCTATGAATTTTTATGCTTTTTGATGAGACTGGCCGTGAAAGGCTTTCTTAATTTTGAGCTGCATAAAATACTTAAACAGCTAAACATATTATGAACTCAAAATATGTTTAAGACGTGGCATAAAAATGTTACAATCTAAACTAAAGCAGATTCTTTTTCTTTGTGTACTCGAGTGAACCGATTCGATGATCCTGAAAGTCCTCAAACAGCTACTGAAATGTAATGGTCACTGTCAAAGATATGTACTAAGACTGTATTTAAAATTTTATCCTAATTTCTAAAATAACTTTGAATCAAATAATAAAAATCTTCGAAAAATTAAGAATTGGAAGAATAAAGTTCGTGGTTCGTCCTTATATTCGTCCTTTGTTTAATTTGAACAAATAGAGTCGATATAAATTATTAATTATGTTTTTTTTTCATGACAAATATTTTTTTTTTCAACAGGAAATGAGGACTTAACACCTAATTTTACGCTGGTATAGTCCATTGTTGGGAAAAATAAGGAAGTTGAAAGACATTTAACAGAATACAAAAGGGTTTTTGTTGGTGCTTGTTTATTACACCATAGCAGGGCTGTGAGTTAGTAATTTTGAGTCACTGAAATTGTTACGGTTCTATACATTTTATGTAATTTTTTCTGTTACTTTTTCAGGGAAAATTGGTGCATTGTATTCGCTGACCGAAAAGTTTGTATTGGGTGTGGTAAAGCGATATTTTATTTCCATTCACTTCACATGGTGACAACCACATTTTCTCGGGGCGTGTGTGTAATCACCTTAATAGCTATGACGACTGAACGCGACTAAACTGTATGATAAAAGTAATGAAGGAATCATGGCCATTTTTTGTACTCGAATCAGTTCAGCACACATCAATAAATATGTGATATGTATGTAGCTTTACACTGTTAAATATCACGTGGTTAAATGTATGGTTGTGTATGTGTGTGTACGGGTGTTGTGTGTGTGACCCGCGCGCGAGGTCGGCGCGGGCGCGGCGGGGGGCACGGGGGGCGGCGGCGGCGGGTGACGCAAGCTCGCCACACTGTACAGTTCTAAGGATACGTTTACAATCGCATACCAATTAAAAATCAAAGACAATTTCTCGGAAGATACTGAAGAGCTGTACATTCTATGTATAAAATTCTACAAACAACGGTCTCTCTGAGAAGTAAGCATATTGTTTAAATTTTCGCGAATTGCGGTCGCTAATTCGTTGAATTTTACTTTTTCTCTTTTTGGAAATAACTTTGTTTGAATGGTCACCAAGATATGGTATTTAAAACAACACAGAACTACGCAGTATCAATAGCAACTTCTGATAGTATTTCTTTGAAAACAAAAGTTCTGTGTCATTTAAATATTAACATTCATTATTGAAAGGACGAGAACTATACAATTATAGTTTGATCAGGTGTTATATTATTGTTACCTGTTCCATTCTTAACAATGCATCGTCACCGAGAGACAATGGAAAAATGTAGAGTCACTTACGTAATAATTTCTGGCATAGAAGAAAACATGGGACGCCATCCAAAAATCGCAATTCAAAAGTTAGAAGAGATGTAAAAGTTACAAAAGATATAGATTGAAATGTTTGTAAGTATGAAGGCGTTCTGCCAGGAACATGAAATGAAACTGACGTTTTGGCTCGCAGGAAAGGAAATACCTAGCTTTAGGGAACGTGAGAAACATAAAATGTACGCTTGTTCCGATTCGGCAACGGTGCTGAAAGTGTTGATATATACATACATATAATCACGCCTATATCCCTAATGGGGTGGATAGAGCGTAAACGATCTAAACAAAGGTCGTTCCGCCACGTTTGACAAGGTTTGGAGAGTTATTTAAAAAAAAAAATTTTAGGTATATTGTATAAATGACGGGTTGTCAGCCCAATGCCTAAATTGCAATATACCTCCGATTCCTTCGCTGGTTTTTACAGTATGCCCAGGAAATGCAGGTATATTTTATGTTTTTCTCTCGCTCCCAGTCCAGCATGGAAAAAAATTGGAAAGTGTTGATAATAAGAAAAAAAAGATGTCCTCTTAGAAATCTTATATATATATCTAAGATTTTTTTCCCGATTGCTAGCTAATGTCTGAACGCTTCCTAATGCCCCATAATAGTCTATAACAATACTCTGATTGTAGACTGTAATGTATTTAATTTTGCTGCGATAGACTTCGTTTATTGACGTTGTTCAAACAAATAATGTCGCAATAAATTAGAACACCGTTGGAACACCGCTATTCGAACTTTATAAATATTATGTAACATTTGGCAAGTTGTAAATTGTAAAAGAAAAATAAATTAAGTGAGTTCCATTTTTAAAGAGGACAAAGACGAAAGAAAATGTCGACTGTGGACGTAGCTTGCGCGGGAAGATCTAAAAATATCACCAGTTCACGTGACTGACGCACGTGGCGCTAGCTTTTACTCACAAGACTGCCGAGAGTATACATTTATTATTTTCCAATCCCTTATTATTAAAGATTTAGCGTTGTATTTCGTAATTCCTGTTTAAATGAAACATAGTGCCTTTTCGCGGATAGATAAATTGTTTAGAATTATCTAGAACTAAAAATAATTCCTTCTTCTTCTTCTTAGCGAGTGGATTATCAAGTCAAACAACGACCCGATAAACCCTGGAGTCAGAGTTTTTCAAACCGCCTAGTAGCACAGCTATTAGGTCTCTGACATGGTTTTATGAAATAATTCCTTAGAATGCGTCGTCTGTCTGTACCTCACTCGTATTTTCACTTGACGTTTTTAATTATTACATAAGTAGCAGATTTAGACATATTGCAGTTGGAATTAACTGCTTTTGCATTTTTATTACTTTCCCTCCGAAATACCTTGATGAATCGATTGATATCTAATCCAACGAGCTTTGTTTTGTGTATTTTAAGAATATTTTTAACAAATGTTGTAGTGTAGTAAATTGAAAATATTGTATGTGATACATTCAATTTGCAGACTAACATATTTGAAAAGAAAAGCGTTGCATGCAATTAAAGTTATATAATTTAACTACTTTTCCTATGATAATACCTATTTTTTTTATAACCGGTCAACTCTTTATTTCCTCGTGTTCCAAATAGATAAAGTTTTACGATAAGGTTATCGGAATCGTACACTGTCTAAACCTAAGATACCTATCTACAAACATACATATACATATAATCACGCCTTTATCCCTAATGGGGTAGGCAGAGCGTAAACGACCAAAACAAAGGTCGTTCCGCCACGTCTGACAAAGTTTTGAGGGTTATTTAAGATATATTCGTAGGTATATTGCTGTAGTGACAGGTTGTCAGCCCATCGCCTAAATTGCAATACACTGAATCCCTCGGATCCCTTAGCTGGTTTTTACAGCATACCCGGGAGGAAATGCAGCTGGCACATTCTATGTTTTTCTCTCGCTCCCAGGCCAGCATGGAAGTTTATACCTATCTATGGAAAACAAAAATATGTTAAGCTTTACTATCAATGTGCAATAATTACAAGATATCCAAATAAAAAAAAATACATTTCCAAAAATATTTTCGTCTGAGTGTTTCCTATATTGTGATTGAAAGTATTTTCATAAAAAAAATATATAATACCAGTTATATAGTTTCCATCGGAGAAGCTATGTTTAGTTTGTAATTAAATGGCGCTATAAATTTTGCCTAGGAGTATTATATAATCTAATCTTCCATGTTGGACTTTGAGCTAGAGAAAAACATAGAATGTGCCAGCTGCATTTCCACCCGGGCATGTTGTTAAAATCAGCTAAGGGATCCGAGGGTTTCAGTATATTTTAATTTAGGCGATGGTCTGACAACCTGTCACTATAGCAATATACCTACAAACTATCTTAAATAACCCTCACAACTATGTCAGACGTGGCTAAACGACCTTTGCTTAGGTCGTTTATGCTCAGCCTACCGCATTAGGGATAAAAGAGTGACTATATGTATGTAGTATTTTATAATGTTCGCAAAAATGATTGTCATATTCCAATTCCAATTTAGATTACTAAGCCAATTTTATATTTTAAGATTGCACTGTACCATCGATAATGAAAATGTGAGCTGATCAGATCACGTGCATTGACTTCAATGACTGTTAGTTTTAATCAACAGATGGTATTATTACAGTTATAAGATCTGACTACTTACTCACGAACCAACTGAGACACTCGGTCTTTAAAAATAGAAAATACACTAAGGCCCGTAATTATAAACAGCACTTGAGACTGACAGCTAGTTTGAGTCCGTATCAGAACTGTCATTTCAGTATAAAAGTACCTGTCAAATCCATACTTAATATTACTCTCAACCTTGAGATCGCTTTATAAATACGAGCCTAAGACCCGTATTTATAATCAGCTCTCATTAGTGACAGCGAGTTTGAGTTCGTATCAGAAATGTCATTTCAGTTTCAGTTTTATAAAATGGCCTGTAAAATCCATTCTTAATATCGATCCCAATCTTGCGATTGATTTTTAAATACGAGCCTAAGAAATTGCACGTTTCATAAACAAGCCTTGTGCAACTGTCAGTTATATTATATACCGCGGATAGATAAAGAGAAATACCATCTCATCGGACGAAAAATTCCGCAGCATTATACGACCACTATACGACGTTTGTTCGTTTTCCTCGAAGAACTCTTCCAAGCAGAACGAGTGATTGTAGTCGGATTGTTTATAAACAGTCGTCGATGTAGCTACTACATTTGCCGCTAAGAGATCGCATAATTTTACGTCGAATATGTCAAAATGTCATTGACATTTTACCTGCCCTGTGCTTTCAAATGGTTCTCAGTTTATCTTTCGGGCTAGGTTGAACATTCTTTCATAATGATCATTATTATCAGCCAACATCTTTATTCGCTTTGAATTAGGAATTGGAGGGTTTCAGAATTGTAATTTAGGTTACTTCCATGCTGGACTGGGAGAGATAGAAAAACATAGAATATTCCAGCTGCCCTTCCTCCCGGTCATGCTGTTAAAGTCAGCAAAAGGGACTCGAGGGTTACAGTGTATTGTAATTTAGGCGACGGGCTGACAACCTGTCACTATAGCAATACATATTACAATCTAAAATTGCCCTCAATTTTTGTCAGACGTGGCGAAAGTGCTTTTTACGAGGCGTTAAACGCTCTGCCTACCCCGTAAGGGATAAAGGCGTGATTTATGTATGTATGTATGTATGTAATTTAGGTGATGGGCTAACAACCTGTCACTATAGCAATATATAGATCTATCTGGAATAACCCTCAAAACTTGTCAGACGTGGCATTTGTTTAGGTCGCTTACGCTCTGCCTACCCCATTAGGGATAAAGGCGTGATTATATGTATGCAGTCTTCCATGCTGGACTGGGAGCGAGAGAAAAACATAGAATGCGCAAGCTGCTTTTCCTCCCGGGCAAGCTGTAAAAATCAGCTAAGGGATCCGAGGGTTTCAGCATATTGCAATTTAGGCGATGGGCTGACAACCTGTCACTGCATCAATATGGCTGCAAATCTATCGTAAATAACCCTCAAAACTTTGTCAGACGTGGCGGAACGAAATTTGTTATGTCGTTTACGCTCTGCCTACCCCATTAGGGATAAAGGCGTGACTATATGTATGTACCAGGCCACTCAGAAAGTATTGCGATAAATAGTTTTTATATATGGCAGACTGGCCAGTTAGAATCTTTTTTGAAAATATGATTACTTGTAAGTAAAAATATGTGTGTTCCATTTTCAAAATTTCCCTCCACATTTTTTGCGAGCCAATTCAAAGTATCGTGTCTTACTGAAAAATGGATCTGCGCCGGGAACATTTTAGAGCTATGATTTTTTACGATTTCAAGTGTCGCCTGAAACCGGATGAATCGTTCGATAGACTTCAAATGGCATTTATGGATGAAAGCCCCTCCAAGGCAACCGTGTATCCTTGGTATAACGAATTTAGGCGCGGTCGACCAACCTTGGGGGATGAAGAAAGAAGCGGTCGCCCTTTGACGGCTATTACGGAAGAAAACGTGCTAGCAGTGAAAAATTTAATCCAAGATAATAGGCGAATTACATATCAGGAGATTCAGCACATATTAAAGATTGGATCGGGAAGCGTTCACGAGATTCTACAAGGGCATCTTCGCGTGAGGAGGATAGTATCGCGCTGGGTGCCGCACTACCTCACCGACGCTCAGAAGCAGGCCCGGGTGGAATGGTGCCGTGATATGCTGAACAAATTTGAAGCAGGCTCGTCTCGGCGTGTTTACGACATCGTAACAGGTGATGAGTCCTGGATTTATCAATACGATCCAGAAACCAAGCGCCAGTCGACAGTTTGGGTGTTTCAAAATGAACCAACGCCTACTAAAGTGAAGCGATCTCGAAGCGGGGGGAAGATTTTGATCGCCAGCTTTTTTAATTTGACTGGCCACTTGGCCTCAATTCCCTTACGAGATCAAAGAATAATTAACGCCGAATGGTATACTACCAAATGTTTACCAGAAGTTTTTTCTGTTGTGAGCAACAAGCGACCAAACACAGGGCTCCGCGGACTACTGCTCCACCACGACAATGCGCCTGCACACACCGCGCTCAAAACGAGGGACTTCATGGACAGCACACCAATCAAACTCCTGGGTCACCCTCCTTACAGCCCTGATCTAGTACTGTGTGACTTCTTTTTATTTCCAAAAATAAAAAATCAGCTCAAGGGGATACAATTTTCGTCGCCGGAAGATGCGCTGGCTGCGTTCGAGCAGGCTGTAAACGAGGTGTCTACGGCGGACTGGAAAAAGTGTTTTGAAAACTGGTTCAGACGCATGAATCTTTGTATAGAGGCTGGTGGAGAGTACTTTGAAAAGATTTAATAAAAATATATGTACCTGTAGAACAATTTTTTTTAGTGTCGCAAAACTTTCTGAGTGTCCCACGTATGTATGTTATATGTATGTATGAATACAATACTGCATTAACTCTATCAACATCAGCCATAACAGTCCACTGCTGGACATGGGCCTCCAAAAAATTAGGGGTAACTCTATAGATGTTTAAAATATATCAAAAATCTACCATGTCATATCATACATACATACATACAATCACGCCTTTATCCCTTACGGGGTAGGCAGAGCGTTAAACACCTAGAAGGCGCTTTCGCCACTTCTGACAAAAATTGAGGGCAATTTTAGATTGAACTGTGTATTGCTATAGTGACAGGTTGTCAGCCCATCGCCTAAATTACAATACACTGTAACCCTCGAGTCCCTTTTGCTGACTTCTACAGCATGCCCGGGAGGAAGGGCAGCTGGAACATGCTATGTTTTTCTATCTCTCCCAGTCCAGCATGGAAGGATGTCATATCATAATACATTTATATTATCTACTACATATCCAAAGTCTACATCGGATATCAAAATGTCATTGACATAAACCAACACTATGTTCTGAGTTTATCTTTGAGGGTAAATAGGGATTGCCCATTCTCTATTTGCATCGAATAAATAACTGCAATTTACCTTAGATTACAATGCAACACTTTCATTATATATGTTTAGTATATATGTATGTTTATGTATTTACCTACATCCTGCGTACGTGTACCGTGTGTTTGTTTGGTGATTCAGAGGACGTATATTTTTCTTTTCAATATCATGAAATGACATACAAGTAAATACTGTAATTATAGTAGCTATTTATGTACAGTACAATCAAGTGCACAACAAGTACTGATCACTTTTATCTTTGTTGCTTCCATGCTGAACTGGGAGAGAGAGAAAGACATAGAATGTGCCAGCTGCTTTTCCTCCCGGGCATGCTGTAAAAACCAGCTATGGGATCCGAGGGTTCCATTTACAACAACCTGTCACTACAGCAATATATTATTATATTCTTTATTGCTTTAAAAATTTAAATAAAGTTCAACTTAACCCTTTCCACGCCAAGAGTTTTCGTCAAAAACGTTCACCACACGCCACGACAATAAACGTGGTTGATTTACTAGTGTTGGCGATATTAAGTATCGATTTTATTAATTTGTAATAAATAAATCATTTTAAAAATATATCTATAGTTATTTTCAAGTTCATGGGATTTACTTTATTATGTTTTACTCCTCGAAACATTCTAAAATGTATTGAAATGTCAGTGGCGCATTAATACAGTGAAAAATCGCACAAGTAATGATGATATTAATTGCATCACTACGTGTCTGATATATCAGACAGTGGCGTACGCTTAATATGAGTTTTCGGCGAGTGTTAGTGATGTGTCAACTTCCGGTCATAAACTTCGATACCTTACGAAAGAGTTACTTTTAACTTATTGATTTAATTATAGATTTAAAAATCCATACTTCCATACTAATATTATAAAAGCGAAAGTAACTCTGTCTTTCTGTCTGTCTGTTTGTTTGTTTGTTGCTCTTTCAGGCCTAATCGGCTAAACGGATTTTGATACAATTTGGCATGATGATAGATAGTAACCTGGAGACGGACATAGGTTATATATAATCACAACACTGTACATAGGGGGTAGGTAGTAGGCAGGGAACTGAATTTAGTTAGTGATTTCATTCACATCTAAACGGCTAAACGGATTTTTATGAAATTTGGTATGGTGATAGATGGTAACCTGGAGAAGATAAAGGCTATATATAAACACGCCACCGTACTTAGGGGGTAGGTAGTAGACAGGGAACTGAATTTAGTTAGTGATGTTCAATCGTTTTTGATAAGACTTTTTCATTTGAACTAAGTGTTAAATAGGCAAAAGCTAAGGATACAAATAATCACGTCCCTGTGCTTGGGGGGTAGGCAGGGAACTGAATTAAGTTAGTGTTTTTAACTGATTTTGTTATTTTGATTATATTAACACAGCAACGCAAAGATGGTAACCCACTAAATAACATGATTTTGCAAGGTACTTCCATAATTTATCGATAACTCCTACCGTCATTGTACAGCACTAAATAGATAGTTCTAGAAACATCTATCGCCTCTGACGTCACTTCCGAGTCTGATATATCAGACGTTGGCGTACGAGACTGATGCATGATCGTGTCTCTATAGTGTTGTGGTATACCATGCTATTTACTAGATGCGATGCAAAACATCATTCGAAAATAAATGCATTTTCTGTGGTAAAATTACGTCACACTAAAAAGTTTTATGCCCAAAATAAATACCCGTATAATTTTTACTTTCTTAGATGTTTCTTTATAGTTAACACTTATAGTTCCAGATTTCTGGTTTTGGTAGTAACATTGTAATGTAACATCACTAATGTCTGATTAATGTCTGATATATCAGACATTGGCGTTGAGGGTTGAAGTAAAAAAAGAGTCGGATTTAGCTAATAAACACGGTTTTGTTTTTAATTATTTCTAATTAAAATAACATTACAATACACTGTGAAATTGTTATTTTTGATAAACCAAAGTATAAACTGTCTGAAAATGTTATGAATATGTCGTCAGGTACTATAACAATAAGAAAAAATAGAGTTAGATTGGTAGGATTTATTTGTCTGATATAATAGACTTTGGCGGCGAGGGCCCGAAACTTAAATGTCTGATATATCAGACTTTGGCGCTGAAAAGGTTAAAAAAACAAACAACAGGCGAGCTGATCTCTATAAGAGATCAATATACCTACAAATCTATCTTAAATAACCCTCAAAACTTTGTCAGATGTGGCGGAACAATCTTTGTTTAGGTCGTTTACACTCTGCTTACCCCATTAGGGATAAAGGCGTGATTATATGTATGTATGTATGTATCTTTGTAGAAGGTACAGTCGCAATGCGAGGATTCTTGATGTAGGTTTTACCCAGTATCTGATTCGTTTGTTTTTGAAAATAACTCAAATAATCGTCATGCCGATTCTACGTAGGTACCTATGAGATAAATACGTACATGCGGGTATGACTGTGATAACTTTGATAAGCGGACTGTTTTAAAGGTTTTCTGAATTGCGTGATTATCACTGCATCATTATAATGTTCCGGTCGCTGTCTTTGATAGTGGTCGTTACTCAAACCATGTCAGAGGCCATCAGGCAGGGGTCTGTATAGAGTTACCCCTAATTTTAGACCACTATCAAGTTGCGCTACTAAGCGGTTTAAAAACTTTGACACCAGGGTTCATCGGGTCGATAGACCTGATACCCAGATTATAATGTTTTCCTCTTTTTTGGGACATTTGAATTGATGCAATGGTATACGTTTTTACAGCACCGAATATGGTTATATTGAGTCATAGCATGTCATAATATGTATTATGTTTTCAATTGCTTTCGGTGTAATCGCATCTGATAATATCCCACATCATAAAGCTATGAAAGTTTGTTTACTCAATGACATGGAGTTAAAACGAAATCCTAATTTTAAGTAGGTATATATATTCGATGGTGTAGTGGATAGGGCCGCTGCCTCCTGAGTGGGAGGTCGTGGTTCGAATCCCACCACGTACCAATGTGTTTTTCGGTTTTCGAATTTCATATGTACGTTTATTCGGTGCTTTTTCCGTGCTTCGGAAGGCACGTTAAGCCGTTGGTCCCGGTTAATATCGTTTAATACCGTAGATATTAGTCGTTAAGCCATATCAGAGGCCAGTGCTAAGCATTGGCGGCTTGAAAACACTGACCTAATCTAGGATTGGGTCTGGTTTCCCTTGGGTTGGGTTTGGTTGAGTTGGCTGGGTTGCGGAGGTCAGATGGCAGTCGCTCTGTGTAAACACCAGTACCCTCGTTCAATCACCTAGATTGGGAAGCCGACCCCGTGAGATACGGGATGAGGCTAGGAAGATGATGATATATATATTATCCTATTTCAAAACTCTCTTCAAAATTTGACAAACATTGTCAGGGTAGTTCTCCTGATTGACGGAAATGACACGAGTATGTTCCGCGATATAAGTAATGTTTTTGATTCTAATGTAATCATTAGAATAATTTTGCAGCTAGAAGTTTTTAAATGTGAATAATATATAGCTTTTTGGATGTGGGTCACTTAATTATATTTGTAAAAATAAAACCGTTTTTATGGAATAGTGATAATAAATTCCGTCAAATTATTTCCGTCAAGGAGAACTACCCGTCAAATCATCTTTTATTAGGCCGGTTGATACCTTCTTCTGTCGGTTAGGTACTCATATAGCATGATTTTGGGCAACACAATCAGTGTGTTTCAAAAATGATCTCCAGATAAACTTATTGTTAGTGATCGTATTGAAATGCGAGAGTATTTTATGTTTTTAGTTTAGTATTTTTTTACTGGAACAAAAACCGTTAACGTGTCTGGTTGTAAGCTATTGTATCATGATTGTGGGATTTTTTTGCTAATTTGGTGGTCGTTGTTGGGTTCGCATAGCACAAAGTGGCTCCACTAAAATACATAATAGTATTGAATTGAATAGGGAACTAAAAGTCGATAAGAGGCTTACTGTTTGCCGACTGTAGACCGAGACGAAATTACTGGAAAACTATATACCATGTAGATACCTGTACCTACAAAGAAAGCAATAAAGCTTAGCTTATCTAAATTTAACTGAAATTAAACAACATAAACCGCCAGAAAAATTAAGAATTGCTATGTTCCACAGACATGCTAAATTATACTACAATATTATAGTACCTATTTATTGAATACCTATTTATTATGTAGGTATAGGTATTATGTTGTTTAATTTCAGTTAAATTCAGATAAGCTAAGCTTTCTTTGCTTTCTGCTTTCTTTGTGGTAAATTAATATTGCTAAGCAAATCATTACGAGTGTTTGTAATAGTCAAATTGATTACCGTTGGTTTAAACTTTAAACCACTGCTAAACAGAAAAAAAAAACTATCTACAGTGTCAATTTATTTGATCTATTTCAAATCTAAACACAGTTATAATGATTGTAGCCATATTGCGTAAGATCAACAGCGTTGTCACCCTTGGAATGATAATGGTCGTCCCTTCCTACCTGGACTTTGGACTTCCAAGAATCAATGGGTTTTGCCCACCATATCAAACTGGCAACTGGCGGCGGGTACTGCTATGTCGTAACGCTCCCTAAAATATGGATTAGTTTGTCTGGCAGGAAGTGGCGTGTTCAGTAATAATAAGCATGCTATAGAACAATAGCTAAAATAAGTATAATTAATTTATGTTGTGCTGATGATGCTCTAGATCTAGAGCACATAAATATTGTCATAGGTATGATATTATTTACACAGTATTTTTCTAATAAATGTCTGTATTGCGACGATTTTTTATTAATATCACTTTAGTAAGTAAGCATTTTGCTTTATTCAATTGTAAATATTCTATGCTATATTTACCCACTAGAGTCAATCAAAGATATCGAATTCAATAATTTTGTAAACATTGCAAATTGTTACGTATATTACTAGGTAGAGTTACAATGCAGTTGCTTATTCTGTGAATCGTTGTTTTCTAGGAAAGGAAATGATTGAAACTGATGGAAATAGTTCAGTTTGATTTGAAATTTTAGAGGGTAATGCAAGTAGGCACCTCGAATATTGTATCGACGAGCAAATGTTATTTATACATCTGAACATAATGTCAAATACACTATATATTTGTCGCCAAATTTGCAGTGCTACATAGTATGTGAGCATCTTTATTTTATTACTAATGATAATAATTTTATTTAGTATTTCTGATGTTGGTGCATATAATAATGTTATAAAAGTTAGACATGTCATATTCATAGGCACAGGTTTATAGATTTTCTGCATATTAACGATTAAAACAAGTGAGTGTAAAAACGGTAAACGACTTTCACGAAGTACATATTCACACTCCCAAAGAAATTTGTCCGTAGAAATTGTACAGTATAGTGTAGCTATAGTTTGAATGTGTTTTCATTTGAATTGCAGTAGGCATAGTATTATGACTTAACCTCAGATTTCAACAGCGGACCATAATGTAAACAACGTTATTCCGTCTTAGTATTTCTTTGATAACCTCTCTTAACCCACTTTGAGGCACATATAAGTTACTTACGACGTTTTAAGTTACAATTTGTATGAGATTATTTGATTTTAATAGCTTTTTGGGTATTTTGGTGAAAATCCATTTTCGAGAGACGATTATTAGGATAATCAAATGTGGGAAACAAACAATTAGTCATTAATGCATGTTGTGGGGTGTTCATAATTGAATTATGTTTTCGGTATAGTAGTTATGTAAAGCAAACTAAAATGCATACATACATATAATCACGCCTTTATCCCAAATGGGGTAGGCAGAACGTAAATACTTAATTAAAATTGTATGATGACGTGAACTACGCATAAATAAATACAAACTTTACGATATAAAACTAAGCTAGAAATCACTCGGATTATTCCAGTAAGACATAAAAATTAAAGCAGTTTTATAAATCAGAAATCTGGTTCGAATAGCAGCGAGGCGATAAATCACAGAATAGTGATAGATAGATACTCGTAAACCGAAATGAAGCACGCAGTTTACGGCCAAAGGAAATTGGAAAGAAATACTTGAATCGGTCGATAAAGCGAATGATGATGTGGAAATTCGAAATATCGATTCCAAAGCTTTGAATAAGGGTGGTAAACGGACCGGTGACCGTGCTATATGGAGCGGTATGATATGGACGGCGAATGATGGATGGGACTCGAGAGGTGTGCCTTTGTGAAATCGTACACTCATAAACATGCGATACTGATGGCTCTTCACGCCGATAATGCCATATTGTGCACGGCAGAAGTAAATTATAACAAAGTAATGTGAACACACAGCGTATGAACAGAGATAATGAGGTCGACACATGGTAGCGTAGAGGTTAGAAAACTCACCACTGAGTGCTGTTGCATATTCCTTCCAATGTGAACGAGCTTTGGCTGTCATCGTACTGAATCTAATTTAACTTGCAAACTAATTTTCAATTACTGGGAGTTTTGGAATGAGATATCTTGAGCACTGATTTGTAATTATAAAAATATATTACGTACTATAATTTGAAGCCATTATAGATAAATATAAATATTTAACAATATAGAAGAAACTAACTAAATATCACAATAAAATATATTCAAAATTAAAATTAGGAGGATTTTTACACGAAACGTTATAACCGATGGGGCTTCATTTTGAAGGTTTATGTGTTGTTGGCCTGCAGGCTCATGATGCGGAGAGAAGACGCGGGAGAGTCGTGACGACGCGGCGACGAGTGAGCAACTGAACGAGTCGAGCGCGGAGGCGAACGAACTAACCGCGACGCACCGAGCGGAATGGAATGAGGCAAATCGGCGCGGGCGCACGCTTTTGCTTCTTGTTTATCGCTGGCTTCGTTTGTAGGTGCTCAAGTAGCTCTTGTTGAGATAAGAAGAAGGTCGATAACGCGGCGCCGACCACGCCGCTGACGTCGCCGTGCCCGCTGCAACCACGCTTCACGCCACCACTGCTAGCGGTGTCGTGCCTCCTAATATTTGTAGAGACAAATTTATTTTTAGACATATTATTCCCAAAATAATTCTGACAATTGATTGAACTGTGCTCTTTTAGACAGAGATTCGCTCTTGCAATTTGGCATAGTACAGTTGGAACATTGTATTAATGCAGCGCAGCTTTAGTGTTCCGAAATTAGCGCAGTTTTCAGGAAATACGTAGAAATTTGGTCTTCAGTTGTATTAGCGATTTTTCAGAGATATCATGGTATGAAATTACGCAAAATGAATTAATGGAATATGTTGGAATATACCTCCTCAGGTTTCCTTATTATAATTATTATTTTCATCATTAGAAAGCTACTTTATTCATAGGAAAAACATAGGCTATTTTTAACTTATTCAGTTCAAATATCTAGTATAAAATTTCAGCGAATGTTACCTGTTACCTGGTAGTTTTATATTATACCAATTTGTATTAGATATAGATGTCATAGACCACACATTTATAAATATAGACACATATAAATGACATATATTTAAAGTTCGCACCCTAGTTGGTATTATTACCTACTGTACAAGAAATTTCAAGGTGTGCAACGCTGGAAATAGATTTGGAACTCTAGGCAAAGAAATCAGGTAGATCTTTTTACTTCTAAGCTGTCGCTACATACAATACAATACAATACAAGATTCTTTATTGCACAAAGAAACACAAATACATACAGCAGAAAAGTAAGGAACAAAACAGTACAATATAGGCGGCCTTATTGCTAAAGCAGCAATTTCTACCAGGCAACCTTTGGGTAGTAGGATACTACATAGCAGATAGCGGGATAGTGCATACTAAGTTAATCTTAATACTTAAACAATATAAATACTACTAAATAAATACATAAATAAAATAAACTAATATATATATTTATAATAAACTAATACATATTATGCTAATGGGAGATAGGATAAATAACTAATTATTATTCTCTAAGAAGAACTTTCTTGTTCGCTCTTTAAATGTCTCAATAGACGGTGCTCGTCGAACGTTACATAGAATTAAACAGAAATTTAACATTGTTATATTCTTACAAGATGTTAAGATAACATTATAAAAATGACAAATTTCTTGTCGTTTATAGAGATTGCATCATTTATCACCTACGTAAAATTCATACAGTACATTTATGTGTACCTAGTGATAACAAGTTTTATGAATCTAGTCAATATGTACTTGTATATAAATTTGATATGACCAAAAACAAATTATAAGGTGAAATTATAACTATAAACTTTAGTTTAAGCATGACACTTTAACAGTGAATTCATTATTAATGTTGAATTGACTCTATGTACGGAAACTGTGCCACAGTCCATAAAAGTATGTACTTTGAATCAGCTGATTACATAAAAAGTTATTGAGAATTTCCAAGTTGTTGAAGAAACATTGGTTTTGTCGGGCTTCAGCTCTTGTTTGTAAACTGGTTCAATCAAACACTGCACTTCTAATATTGCTGGAAAAAATCGTGTGAAAATTTGCATCACAATATACGCGGAGCACGATATAATTCAGTCAAAATTTCGAACACTTTATAAAAAATATATCTGCTATTTCTTAAATGCAATAATTTTATAAGTTACGAGTACTATGCTGTCAAATTATTGTGACTTGGTACCGTTCATAGATATTTTACCTCTCATTAGGCTCATCCATAGACTTCGGCTTAGATGAGATGGACTTTAGCTTATGATTCTACGTCCGATCTAAAAATAAAATAACTGTAAAAAAATATTTAAAAACATAAGAAGATAACATTTAATTTTGCCTTGAGCCCCAATATAATTTAAAAAAACTATTGTGTAATGTTAAATTAGGGTATGTGTATATGTTGAGAGTGAGTGTGTATGTGTACATTGCTCATATCATAATTTTGAAGTTATGTTTTCTATTTAGTTGTAAGATAGATTAAATTGTGTCATGTAGAGTCGATCGAACTTCCATACAACTTTATGATGTCGTAAAGCCATACCGAGCATTTTGCAATAAATAAGATTATAAGAAAAATCTGTTGTGGTTGAAGCAAATTGCCTATTGTATTCTTAATCTGTTTATGGCCTTTATTGTTATTGTAGGATTATAGTACAGGTATATACTTATTTTATTATAAGTTGTTATGGATAGTCACTCATCTACTACATGTTGTTTACAATATTGTAAATCATCATCATCTCCCTAGCCTTATCCCGTATATCACGGGGTCGGCTACCTAATCTAGGGGATTGAACGAGGGTCCTGGTTTTTACACAGAGCGACTGCCATCTGACCTCCGCAACCCAGAAGGGAAACCAGACCCAATCCTAGATTAGGTCATAGTTTTCAAGCCGTCAATGCTTAGCACTGGCCTCTGATATGGCTTAACGACTAATATCTACGGTATTAAACGATATTAACCGGGACCAACGGCTTAACGTGCCTTCCGAAGCACGAAAAAAGCGCCGAATAAACGTACATATGAAATTCGAAAACCGAAAAACACATTGGTACGTGGTGGGATTCGAACCACGACCTCCCGCTCAAGAGGCAGCGGCCCTATCCACTACACCATCGGGCTCCTATATTGTAAATGCTAGGAACATTTTACACTATGATATGTGATCGCTCATGCGAGCAATGGTGCCTACATCACTTATGATATTTGTCGTTATTTATTCATAATCGAGTACCGAACCAAAAATACGCTTAGAAAATAAAAATGCCAAGAGCAATTCCTGGTAACTTCAAATATATTTAAATTATAGACATCAAATATGGCAACTTTTAATTAAAAAAAAAAAATAGTGCCGTAATCTTGGTATATACAAGTGTCACCAAAGAGGCTTTAACTTTTTTGTATGGAGCCTGACACCGCACGGTGAAACCATTCGATTTTACACACAAATAAAAATTTAAAAATACTTATTGAGATGTTTGGCTTAAGAGTCACATTACCGAGATATTTTTAATCGAAGATATAGGAATTTCGAAAAATCTATTTTATAATGAAAATATTTCGATAATGTGATGGTTTCGACAAAAATCACCAAGTATATTTTAGGTTGGTATTTACGTGCAAAATCGAAAAGTTTAGATCTAATCGTGCGCCGGAAGACTTTTGTAAAATATAAGGGTCGCCATTCACACTATGACACAAAGGTTACATCTAAAACTATACATTATAATATTATAGTCAAGTCATTCATAAATAGTACCCCAAATGCATTTCACTCTAGATCATCGTAGTTCACCTGTGAAACTAACGACGATCATGTGAGCATCTGTCTCCTACCCACAGACCGACCTGCCACAATACCTGCTTTCAAAATAGTCTTTATGATACTGATAAGAGAAAATAATAACAAAATGATACTTGTATGTCCTGTTTATTATTTTTATTGGATAGAACTTGAGACAAAAGACACTTCTTTCATCACTAGGTAGGTATACAACTCTGTGAATTATAGTTGCTCGTTATTTGTACTTTTCTATCAGTTGGGGACATTGCTAAGGTTTCTAAGAAAATAACAACTTCTTTATTTAATTTTCTAAGTTCCCGTTATATATAATTCATCTCATTTAAATTTTAAGTATAATGAAAACTTGCCTTTAGTTCGTTGCGTAGTATTCTACTTGCAGTGGACACGAGACCAACACGTGTTGGATAATAAATAATTTCGGTAAGTTATTCTGGTGGGTTGATTGGAAGGATGTCGGCAATTTCAGGACAATTGGTTGAGAAAAGATTAGTCATGTGATTGGTGTTGCTATCCGGTACAAACTGGAAAAATTCTGTTCCTGGTTTTTAAGGTGCTCTCTGGGAATTCGTTGCGTGAATATTTGATATGCAAGCAAAATTTTATAGTGAAACAAAACCAACTTACTTTTTCTCATCATTCATTTATTTAAGTATAAGAACTTATTCGCCAAACTGACCGATTCTATTCAATATGAACTATATTAAAGTGAATATTTTCTAAAGAAACTGCTCGAGGTCGAACAAAATAAAATGCTCTAGAAATTAATGCTCCTAGTTAGTGTAGCCTTTTATACAAACAAATGTTTAGGTACAAATTAGGCCTATGCCTAGTAACGCTTCTTACGTTATGATACCGTTATGATACAGATATATTTTTTATGTCTGGTCTTCTACATGAAAATTGATTGATTAGTAATTAATACGACGAAAAGATTATAGTGTAGTTGTTCTAATCCTCCTTATCAATTATCAAAAACTTGTCAAACATAGAGGAAAAAGTTATTCAGCAAGAAGAAAAATTAAATAATTCAATATAAGTATTAATTATAATCAGTAGAGTTGGAAATTATATTCTCTTTCTGTCAGCAAACATTTATTTTTATTTTAGGTAACTGAAAAATTATTGAGTTTTCACACGATCAAAGAACTTCTGTTGGTATTTGCATCGTAAGCACTAGCTCAGTAGATAGTCAAACAAAAGTAAAATTCAATGATTGATCATATCTGAATAATAAGGGCGTGAGAAGTTATGAACAGTAAAACATTGTCTCCCATTTCCCCGGAATAAAACTTTATTATTAAAAAAAACGTAACTTACATTCACTCTTTTCGGTCCTCAAATTTGGTAAACGCCAGCAATTTCTCCAAACAACAACAATGACAGTTAACGACCGCTACGCGAAGTTTTTAAAGTATACACTAGTATGGATTAGGTTTTTAAGACCACAATATTATTTTTCATAAGGTAGAATGCGAAAAAAAAGAATGAATGAATGAATGGAAAGTGCGCCTGTCAAAAGCGCCATGCAAATTTAAAATGTCAATATATTATGGACAAATCGCAAGTTTGATGTTTATAACGTATTGTTGTTGTTTCCTCGCAAAATGAAAGAAAAGTACTATACTGTAGTAATTGCAACTCAGTTTTAGAATAAAAGTAAACAAAATTTCATGTCTTTTTGTACGCTTTTTAAAAGAAATTATACGTGTGAGCAAATTAGTTAAATTACTAAAACTACTATTTCATTTGTCATATCTACTAGCTAAAACTTATTTTAGAAACAAGATTTTAGATTTAAAAGATATGAAACTTTGTTGACCTTTATTTTAAAACTGAGTTGAAAATACTATAGTCTCAGCCGAAAACGCAATATATGGTTTTGTTTACTTACTCAACCATATATTGCTTTTTTTCGACTTCTAATGTATTATTATCACAAACGATCGAAATCGGCTTATACAAACTCTACGCCCATATTATGCTACTGTAGCTTAGAATCTCGGTTCGCACCAGTTTTTAAAACTAACAAGCAGGTCTTTATAATTACAATTTCAGTCCCTTGTATGACGAGGTTTTGCTGTTCTTCACTTCTACTGTAGCATGAGTCAGCATATTATGCATGCAGTGATATCATCTAATCACTGAATTGCATTTTCGATATGTGATTCATTCTTATTTTTGTGTACGGATGATAAGATCAGATGCTGGCATCAAAACGGCATGATAAATAGTCAATACTGAAAATTTAATGGAAAACAAAGTTATCAGTAACAGTATCACTGTAAAAAATAGTAATATATAGCAATATAGTTTTAAAGTTGAAGACCTTTCTTGCAGGTACTTTTTGCCATCATCATGCTTACTTCCGGGATTGTAAAGATCCCTTCTACAAAATAAGTATAGGCGTAAAAGAAACTAACAAATTACATACATACATATATCACGCCTTTATCCCTAATGGGGTACTTCCATGCTGGACTGGGAGAGATAGAAAAACATAGAATGTTCCAGCTGCCCTTCCTCCCGGGCATGCTGTAGAAGACAGCAAAAGGGACTCGAGGGTTACAGTGTATTGTAATTTAGGCGACGGGCTGACAACCTGTCACTACACATTAGCAATACACATTACAATCTAAAATTGCCCTCAATTTTTGTCAGACGCGGCGAAAGCGCCTTTTACGAGGCGTTTAACGCTCTGCCTACCCCGTAAGGGATAAAGGCGTGATTTTATGTATGTATGTAGGATAAATTTCTATGTAGCTCAATATCACTAGACTCACTCACATTTTACAGACCAATTGTTCGCAACACGACAGAAAATGCGTAGCGTCCTTCTAAAAGTTTGGCTCTATCTTAGGTCGCGCTTCCCATTATCACACCTTCTTAGAAAGAGATAGCTCTATTTACGCGATAGAGGTAATTAGGTGTAACAATGGCAGGCAGATAGCAGCAGTAAATACCACCTAGGTGTGTTACTTGTCACCGGCACCGCAGAGTAAATCAAATCGACTAATTGAAGAAAGCAAAAGATATTTTTTTTATTATTTACAATATAATATATTCTGGTCCTAGTCATAAATTAAATACGTGTGTTTTCCTATCGTAAATTTCATGAAACCACAGCTCGTATACTAGTAGTTTAACTCGTAAATTGAATTTTCGTCATTCCCGGGAATTTCAGATTTTTTCCGACTTTTATTTTATGAATTGTGTTTTTTATTAGGTACCGCTTATTAATATTTTAGCATTAAAATATATATTATAAATATTTCTTTTCAGGCAAGTTTACTTAAAGTAGAGTCTTTAAAACTCAATCCACTATTAATTACTTTGAGAATAATAAATATTACAAGATTTTCTCATTTAAGGGGCTTCCCTGGGCTAAGTGGCGCCCTCATCAGTCAAAAAATCATAATTAACTGAAAACAAAATCAATCCAAAATCCGGTAGATCAGATTGAGGTTAAAGCAATAAAGGTCATTTGGAACTTCATAAAGTTGCAACTTATAGATCGTTGCAGTTACAGATAGGAAATTTACGAAAAACGGCCACTTTTAGCACTTTTATTATCTGTACCTGAAGTGAACACTGAATTATTAATTTATAATGCTTAAATAAAACTTCAGTACCCATACTTTAATCTGATCTACCGGATTTTCGAATAATTGTGTTTTAGGTGAGCAATGATTTTTTGACTGATGAGGGCGCTGGCGTGCACCGGGGATCCCCTTAAGTAGATACTTTCAGTTTATATTTGTGTTAATGAGAATTTATAATAATTGCCGTGACCACTCGTCACAGTAGATCATAAAAAAGTCTTATCTAAAAATATGTACGAACAAACTGAGTCATTTGAGAGAAAGAAACACACTGTTACAGTTTTTATTTCAATAAAAAACTTACCCGCAGAAAAGTTATTTTTTGTCAGCTGTTGAAAGAAGGTTCAACGTTCCGTGTTACATGGCGTACATAGCCTAGTGAAAATAGCGAGGTATGACGTCACTCCTTGGTAAATACTTGACTACTCCTATGAACCACTTCTGTATTTTTATCTCGATTATTAAATCTAAATGTGCATTTTTTTTAAAAAAAATATTTATTTATTTCACACTAGCGACCCGCCCCGACTTCGCACGGTAATCATCAGTGTTTCTCTACTATATTAAGCATGTATTATACATATAAACCTTTCTCTTGAATCACTCTATCCATTAAAAGAAACCGCATCAAACTCCGTTGCGTAGTTTTAAAGATCTAAAAAGAAATATAAATATTTCTTTAATGGCAACTTTTATTTTATGAATTATGTTTTTTTTATTACCGCTTATTAATATTTTAGCATTAAAACAACATCTTTCTGTGTCTAAAACTGATATTGAATGGAAATGTCCCGCTCCCAATGTTAATGTAGATTTATTTACTACGGATAGTAATACGGAACGGTAATATCAAACCCCTAAATTGACGAAATTGATCACCTGTCGACCTGTCGCATAAGATACATACTTCAAGTCGAGAGCGAAACAAAAAGGCGGTGTTCTTTTGCACGATGGTTACAGCACGCGCGGAATGTGGTGGATACGCGACGCGATCACCCGACAGACGCGTGACACGCACACATGCGCACGAGCACGTGTGCGGTGTGCCAAATACCAATACGTGTCACGTATGTGGTTAAGTATATCCTTCATGTGTGAGGTGAGGTTCGTATGTGTGCGTAGGATGCTGGTTTCAGAAGTTTCACGGTACGATGAGCGTCGATGAAAACACTGCTTTGCTTAGTTGGACTTGAACATTCGTTTAATGATTTCCTAAAGTGGCACTTACAATTGTTTTAAATGGGAATCTTTGAGAACGAATTTGGAGTCTAGAGTTATTAGTTTTCCATTTGTTGTAACTTAAAGCTAAACTATACGTACTGTTCATCATCGCGTCATACATATTGTAGAAAAAATATTATTCTGAATTATTTTGTAGAGCGAAAAGGAACGTTTAATTCAAGTGTTCCCCCCTCAGTTTTTCTTTGAGGAACCTTGTTGGTCATTACGAGCACGTACATCCTACCCTTGATTAATTTTATCAAAACTTCAATTTTAGAATGTCCTCTACATATAGTGGCAAAAACATTTTCATACGCAAACTTCACGAATCCTAAAGCAATATTGTACAGTCATCGCCCCTGGTTGTTGTCTTGACGAGCAAAGGTTTTCCACCGGCTGTTATGACCTTCAGCAGGCTGTATGAAGTAGGTATTTAGAACGCTGTACAGTGGCAAATCTTCGTAATGATGACGTAGCAAATAAAACGGAACACGCCCACAAGATAGCGATGATATCATTTCAGCACTTATTTGCACTTCCACGAGTTTGGCGCATGTTTGCGATACCGAAGGTCAGGAATATGGTAACCATTTTAAAATTTGTTTTTTATGCGGTTTGAAACTAATTGATTTGAACTAATAGGCCAATTAGGAACCCATCGGATCGACTGGAAAATTGCTACAAAAGATTTAATTTTATTAATGGCTTAATTCATTGTTCAGTATGACTCTTTAAGTTTCTCCACCCTGGCTGGAGTAGAAAGTAATTTTGGTAACCGAATGAAAAAATAACCGCAAATTACCAATTTTTCCTGTATTTTTTCCAACCGCTCTATATTTCAGCAAATGAAATAGCAAAGGTACTTACTTTTTTAATTAGAAAAATCTTAGCGATGATGTGACATAAATTATGAACAGTACGTAGGAATCACAAATACTTTCAAATCCTATTACCTATTTATGTGATTTTAAGGCGCTTTATAAAAATACATGCATATAAACAAACGTATGCGTGACGTTACACATATATCAAATCATATATTTGCAACCTTCCCTAAGTATAAATCGCATACCATAGGTACGTTTATTTAAATTTGGCCAGCGGGTTTCGGGGTTCTGGATTGATCAGAGAAACTATTCATGGTATAAGTAAATTTTTCTGTGGAATAATATTTTTAGGGTAAAAATGGCTAAACTTTACATATCCTAGGACCCAGTAAGACACACAATCATTGAAACTTAAAAATGATTTGTTTTTTTAAATAGTATTAGGACGATTATACTTACATATAGATATAGTTAGCCTAGATTGCTGAATACATGGTCATCATCTCCTTAGCCTTATCCCGTATCTCACGGGGTCGGCTTCCTAATCTAGGGGATTGAACGAGGGTACTGGTTTTTACACAGAGCGACTGCCATCTGACCTCCGCAACCTAGATGGCAAACCAGACCCAATCCTAGATTAGGTCAGAGTTTTCAAGCCGCCAATGCTTAGCACTGGCCTCTGATATGGCTTAACGATTGCTGAATACATGGTATAAGTAGATTTTTCTGTGGAATGATATTTTTAGGGTAAAAATGGCTAAACTTTACATATCCTAGGACCCAGCTAGACACACAATCTGTCTTTGAAACTTAAAAATGATTTGTTTTTATAAATAGTATTAGGAAGATTTATTACACGACGATTATACTTACATATAGATATAGTTAGCCTAGATTGCTGAACTCATGCTTATTTTTATAAAGATATATAGATTTTGATATAGATATATTTAATCAGTATGTCAATTTCTTTTTTAAAGTTTACAGGTTTCATTCCATTATAGCCGACCGCTACAGGAGGGATACATTTTTTAAGTGTGTTGTGTTTTAATTATATCTTCATTGGCTCTTGATGTAGCTTGCAATATAATCGATTTTAAGACTTTTACATACCTACATATGCACTAAGTATACAATTACAAGTAATAAAAAAATGCAGTCGGTTATTTCTTTTTAGTTAGGTAATTCCGGTCTCGTCGAGTTATGTTAATTAAAGCAAACAACGATAATAATTTAATTAAAACATTTTATTAGCTGTTAAACGTTATACTGTTAATTATAATTAAAGCGTAGGTAACAATATTCGGCATTTTCTTTCTTCTTTTATTTAAATTCGTTTTAAAGGCACATTATTAATTTGATTAGGAACGGAATGTTGTTCATCACAATTCACATTTTGCCTCCAAAGATAACGTTAATTAAAAAAAGGCATTGATACTAAATTGAAGTTTATAAAGGTAGTATAGAATAGTAGTTGTAGTATTTCCAACCCAGTTTTAGAATAAAGGTAAACAAAGTTTCAAGTAATTGTTCAAAAATCTTGTTTCTAAAATAAGTTTTAGCTATTAGATATAACAATATAATGAAATAGTAGTTTAGTAAATTAACTAATTTGCCAATATGTATCATTTATTTTTGAAATGTGTTTTTGAATAAAAAGACATGAAACTTTGTTAACCTTTATTCTAAATCTGAATTGGAAATAAAAATAATTATAGTAGGTGATAAAAATAAATTATATCGATTGAAAAATACGAGGCTCTCAAGTATAGAAAAATATTGTGCCTGGATTCGATATATTAGTAGGAATAAGCTAGAGCCACTGAATACAGAATAAGTAAGATACCGACATGTCGCGTGAATTTGTTAATCCGCTTAATCTCAACATTTTCAAACAATTGAAAGAATTAATAGATATTTGTTCAACAAGAGAGCAAAGGTGATTGTTTCTGCAATATAACCGATCTTGCGGGAGATCGAAAAGCGTAAGAAACAAAGAAGATGATTTTAACTCAAGTTTTTTAGTCATTATCGGAATTCTCAATTAAATTCTATAAACTTTTTGTATTGACATATCAATGTTTGAAATATGTTCGCAAATTTGTGATTTTTTAAAATTGAAGGATAATCTAATTGTGTAAACATTTTAAGTTCATATTTATACATATGAGCCCGATGGTGTAGTGAATAGGGCTACTGCCTCCTGAGAGAGCGGGAGTCGTGGTTCGAATCCCACCACGTACTAATGTGTTTCTCGGTTTCCGAATTTCATATGTACGTTTATTCCGTGCTTCGGAAGGCATTTTAAGCCGTTGGCCCGGTAAATATCGTTTAATACCGTAGATATTAGTCGTTAAGCTATGTCAGAGCCAGTGCTAAGCATTGGCGGCTTGAAAACTCTGACCTAATGTAGGATTGGGTTTGGTTTCCCTTCTGGGTTCAGATGGCAGTCGCTCTGTGTAAAAACCAGTACTCTCGTTCAATCGCCTTGATTAGGTAGCCAACCCTGTGAGATACGGGATAAGGCTAGGGAGATGATATATACATGTTTCAGACATAAAATACCACTTTGAGCGCCAAATATTCCAAATATAGATACAAACTTCTCTTTAATCTATTACAAAAATATTTTGTTTGTACTTAAGTTCTTCTATCATTCACCATTACATTTATTATTACATTAAAGGCACCATTATTCTAATCTAAATATAATTAAAATATTTTTTATCTATATTTCTTATAAATGCTGAAATATGGGCTGCTATCAGCCATATAATTTAAATAACATTTATAAATAAGAGGAACTATCCATACTTTGTATGTGATTAAGTTCTTTGCCATTTAAGTATCACTGGAGTTATCACTGTTTTAATCTATTATTCGATGATGTACAAAAATACAGTATAATACAATATTAATTATCCTGGTTTCTTCTTTAGAGTTTTACTTTACTAAACAGATTGATGTCGCCAGCATCCCGCAGCCAACACGCGAAGAAGCCAGGATAATTATGATCGAACTTCACATCAGGTAAGTTTGTTTGATCGTTAAAGTATTTAAGTATCCTTAAGCTTAATTGTCTTGTTTTTGGGTCAATATATTTTCATTTATAAAAATACTGAAAAAACTTAAAAGCAACGAATATATTATATTTCCCAACCACCCATTCGAGACTTAGATTTTATAAAAATATATTAATGTGTTTCATAATATAGTTGCTAGAAATCAGAACACAGGAATGTTAGAGAGTAGAGTAGGTACGGTAATTTAAGTACTCTATTTAACAAACAGTTGAAAGCAATTATGAAAACTTGTGCAATGGTTAGTACTACTCGAGGTATATGCTTAATAAAATATATAGAGATCGTATACCTAGTAATCAAATAAATTGTAAGTAGGTAGTTGACTAAATATAATCAAAGTCTATTTGACATAAAAATCAAACAGATCGACTCAAATTATATTTCGCCAACTATACAGGTTGTAACAGAAATATATGCACCCGAGAGGATGTGAATCTGCCCATGAAACTGAACGACTCCAAGGAACATAGGTCGAAAAACTAACAAATATACATATTTGGAGTACTAAATGTAATGTGCTATCAGCTGATGCTTTTTGTATGGAAGGTCAAGCTTTCTATTCATTTTGTGACCTATGATTCTTTGCGAAAGTTGTTTAGTTTTATAGGTAGATTTACATCCTTTCGGGTGTATGTATAATTTCTGTTACATCCTGTATAAGTTAGTATCAGATATTTATCCTGACCGTCTCTCCATTGTGATCATCTCGTGTCTTGATGAACACGACCTCTCTTTTCCCTTTGTAAAGTTTTTGTTGTATCGCCGCGAACGATTGCCCCTTAGTTTCAGGCAGTAGCATATAAATAAATATCACACCTGCTATTGAAAATCCCCCAAAACCCCAAAAGGCAACGTAGGTCCCTAAATTATCAGCAACAACTTGATACAATTTTGTTACGGCAAATGTCATTAAAGCTACAAACATCTGGATAACGCACGTTGCTTTTGATTTTATCTGCGTAGGAAATATCTCTGAAGTTATAGCAAAAGGCACTGTGGCTAATCCTATGGTGTAAGAAAATATAAATATAGGTATCACAATGATAGGAATGAATTTCACGTTAACAACGTATTCGGCGTTTTGTTCTTTTATGAAAAAGTATGCCCCAATAATGATGTTTGCTATCGCCACACCACACGATGATATCAAAAGCAGCGGCTTTCTTCCCAGTCTGTCAACAAGCTGCGACGAAATACCCGCTGTCATCAGTTGGACGGAACCAAACAAGATGCAGGCTTCTTTTTCCCCCATACCGCTATCAGCTGCTCCAAATATTTGCTGCGCATACGATATTATCGCCGTGCTGCCGCAGAACTGTTGCGTAAAGTATATTCCCAAGAGAATAATAAGGCCCCTTTTGTTCCCACCGACAGTCACCAAATCTGTCCATCGACCTTTTTCCTTCATGTTCTCGTTAACTAAGTGTGTCATACTATCTAATTCTTCTCTTACGCTACGTTTGCCTCTGAGTCTCTTCAAAGACCTTTCTGCCTGGTCTGGGTTTCCAGATTTGAGAAAATAGTATGGCGATTCTGGCATAGTAGTGAATGTCACTACAAACAATATTGGTATGGAAACGTTAAAGCTGGCTAGAGCTAGCATGGAGACGTAGGGCCCGATGCAATACTGTGACAGGATACCAAACTGAAACGGACAAAAATATATTATGAGTAAAACTAATTAAAACTATTTGACTTAGCTGTATCAAACAAATTTGATCAGAGCTGTAAATTTGAGCATCGATATCAGACAGTCTCAGCCTGGTGGACACAGGCCTCTCCCAAAGGCCAGCCACCCAACTGAGTCTTACTGCCAGTCATTAATCGTACGTCATCGAGCCATATGCCTTTGCTTTTCATCAGCTTCAATACGATTATTTTCCAATTTCTTTACACATTAACGTAAAAACCAACCTTTGACACGACCGTAATAAGCGTGGCCATAGCGCCTCTGCATTCATCCGAAGCAATTTTACCCAGGTACATAGGCGCCGCATATATCGTAATTCGTAGCCCAGGTCGGAGATCAGCCGGAAGATGTAGATGGTGGGAACATTGTCCAGCCATTGGTGTACGGACTGAAGCGAGGAGAATTTATTTACACAAAAACGGTGCCTACCTTTGACATAACCGTAGTAAGCGTGGCCATAGCGCCTCTGCACTCATCCGAGGCGATTTCACCCAGGTACATAGGCAACGCAGTGTAGGCTATCCCGTAGCCCAGGCTGGAGATCAGCCGGTAGATGTAGATGGTGGGAATATTGCCAGCCAGCATCACGAGGGTCCAGCCGATAATGTACGGACTGAAGCGAGGAGAATTTATTTACACAAAAACGGTGCCTACCTTTGACATAACCGTAACAAGCGCGGCCATAGCGCCTCTGCACTCATCCGAAGCGATTTCAACCAGGTACATAAGCGCCGCATGTAGGCTATCTCGTAGAACAGGCCGGAGATCAGCCGGGAGATGTAGATGGTGGGAACATTGCCAGCCAGCATCATGAGGGTCCAGCCGATGATGTACGGACTGAAGCGAAAAGAATTTATTTACACAAAAACGGTGCCTACCTTTGACATAACCGTAATAAGCGTGGCCATAGCGCCTCTGCACTCATCCGAAGCGATTTCAACCAGGTACATAAGCGCCGCATATAGGCTATCTCGTAGCCCTGGCCGGAGATCAGCCGGGAGATGTAGATGGTGGGAACATTGCCAGCCAGCATCACGAGGGTCCAGCCTATGATGTACGGACTGAAGCGAGGAGAATTTATTTACACAAAAACAGTGCCTACCTTTGACATAACCGTAATAAGCGTGGCCATAGCGCCTCTGCACTCATCCGAGGCGATTTCACCCAGGTACATAGGCGCCGCAGTGTAGGCTATCCCGTAGCCCAGGCCGGAGATCAGCCGGGACACGTAGATGGTGGGAACATTGCCAGCCAGCATCACGAGGGTCCAGCCGATGATGTACGGACTGAAGCGAAAAGAATTTATTTACACAAAAACGGTGCCTACCTTTGACATAACCGTAATAAGCGTGGCCATAGCGCCTCTGCACTCATCCGAAGCGATTTCAACCAGGTACATAAGCGCCGCATATAGGCTATCTCGTAGCCCTGGCCGGAGATCAGCCGGGAGATGTAGATGGTGGGAACATTGCCAGCCAGCATCACGAGGGTCCAGCCGATGATGTACGGACTGAAGCGAGGAGAATTTATTTACACAAAAACAGTGCCTACCTTTGACATAACCGTAATAAGCGTGGCCATAGCGCCTCTGCACTCATCCGAGGCGATTTCACCCAGGTACATAGGCGCCGCAGTGTAGGCTATCCCGTAGCCCAGGCCGGAGATCAGCCGGGACACGTAGATGGTGGGCACGTTTCCGGCTAACATCACGAGGATCCAGCCGATGATGTACGGGACTGACGCGAGGAGAATTTATTTACACAAAAACGGTGCCTACCTTTGACATAACCGTAATAAGCGTGGCCATAGCGCCTCTGCACTCATCCGAGGCGATTTCACCCAGGTACATAGGCGCCGCAGTGTAGGCTATCCCGTAGCCCAGGCCGGAGATCAGCCGGGACACGTAGATGGTGGGCACGTTTCCGGCTAACATCACGAGGATCCAGCCGATGATGTACGGGACTGACGCGAGGAGAATTTATTTACACAAAAACGGTGCCTACCTTTGACATAACCGTAATAAGCGTGGCCATAGCGCCTCTGCACTCATCCGAGGCGATTTCACCCAGGTACATAGGCGCCGCAGTGTAGGCTATCCCGTAGCCAAGGCCGGAGATCAGCCGGGACACGTAGATGGTGGGCACGTTTCCGGCTAACATCACGAGGATCCAGCCGATGATGTACGGGACTGACGCGAGGAGAAGCGTCTTCTTTGTGCCGATGCGGTCGGCCAGATATGAGGCGGGGATTGGGCTTGCAGCTGGAATATAGAAAAAAATGCTTTTAGTTTTTACGGCTAAGGTGGAAAATCAAAATAACCCAATAGAAAAATTTATATGAGGCGGGGAATGGGCTTACAGCTGAAATAAGTATCAAAATATTTTTTTGTTTTTACAGATAAGGTGGAAAACTGTGGAAAATCAAAATAAACAAAGAAAAATTGGTATGACTATTTGGAACTTTTCCCCCAATGATTTTACATTTCAAGTGGCAGTCCTTACTAGAGTTCATACAACTGCTTCGGTGTATCATAAGTTTATTAGAAAAAGTAGGCTTATTGACATCTTGTTATTCTCTCTCAGACTTCCCTTACCCTTCCCAATTGACCCTATAAAGAGCAATCTATCATAGTAACCAAGTAATTCCACGTCTCTTTTAAATTCTGCATTAGCCGCTTGAGAGCTGCATTAGATTTGAATTTAAAATAGTGTCTTATTGCGAAGTCACTTTACGGATCCAATGAATTTTAAAATGTTCTGAACATTTTTTTCTTTTTTAAGTACTTCTCTACCTGAATGTTGTCTGTCCTTCGTATGTTACAAGAGTGTAGGCAGGCTCACACCGTATATAATAGGTTTAGTTATGGATAGTAAGCCACATACTATACAATATTAGTTTGCTTATTTTTCCGGCCATTGGTCACGCAAAATAAAATTGATAATATCTGTAAGTTATTTTCATGTACTCGTACTTATGTAACTGAGACACGTAATTTTTACCTTTTATCCCCAAGTGATACTTGCTACGTACTTACATACATACATACATATAATCACGCCTTTATCCCTAATGGGGTAGGCAGAGCGTAAACAACCTAAACAAAGGTTGTTCCGCCACGTCTGACAAAGTTTTGAGGGTTATTTAAGATAGATTTGTAGGTATATTGCTGTAGTGACAGGTTGTCAGCCCATCGCCTAACCAATAATATACTGAAACCCTTGGATCCCTTAGCTGGTTTTAACAGCATGCCTGGGAGGAAATGCAGCTGGCACATTCTATGTTTTTCTCTCGCTCCCAGGCCAGCATGGAAGAGTACGTACTTATTTCCTATTGCTATCACTTTGAGCGTAGTGCCCTCAATAGTGCTGTATGTAATAAGTAATTTAAGAAATTACAAAACACGAAATCATATCCTAATCTGATACATAAATATGCGTATACTATGATTGTGAATCAGTTCTTGTAACCGTGCCAAATGTCACGGCAAGTGCGCTTAGCGACTACCACTAAATCACGTATGAGTCGAGAGGTTTTTATAATAATTGTATACATTTTCTACGTTTAGCGATAAGTATGCGTGAAGAATTTATAATAATTATTTATTGTTATTGCAGACCCCAATAAAACAGTAAACGTTTTTAGTCTGATTGTAATTTTTTAACATCAAAAACAAACAACGAATGCTATAGAAAATACTAGTCTTATAGAATTGGAATTTGCTGGACGGGCGACTTTTTAAATGTTGTCTAAATCCCTTTGTGATGATCTTGTTGAATCAGCTGATCGACTGTCGACTGATGCTCGCCTTTTTAGCGAAATCGCAACCTCAGACCCGCATTGTCAATTTTCAATACTTGGCACAAATATTTAATAACTCTCTCCTCACTTTTATTGTTGGCTATTGTACAATTTGCGATGTTTTATTCTTTTTCTACGTACACTTTAGAGGAATCCTTCATCCAAAGAAAGTATGTTGACAGTAGAAAAAAAAGATTATAGAAAATATCTAACTAAGTACGAGAATCTGATGGTCGTCCTTGTGCTGGTATAATCATAACGCAATTTTATCATCACATTGCTAGAGTAGTAAATAGGTAGTAAATTAGTCTGTAACAGTAATTAGTGCGGGCGCTTAAATAATATTTTAACGCTTGAAAAATATACATACATACATACATATAGTCACGCCTTTATCCCTAATGGGGTAGGCAGAGCGTAAACGACCTAAACAAAGGTCGTCCCGCCACATCTGACAAAGTTTTGAGGGTTATTTAAGATATATTTTGTAGGTATATTGCTGTAGTGACAGGTTGTCAGCCCATTGCCTAAATTGCAATATACTGAAACCCTCGGATCCCTTAGCAGATTTTTACAGCATGCCCGGGAGGAAATGCAGCTGGCACATTCTATGTTTTTCTCTCGCTCCCAGTCCAGCATGGAAGTAAAAAAAAAAAAGTTGAAAAATATCTGGTTCATTAAACGATTTATGAGTAAGTATTAAGTAGTAACAATTTCCTCTGGACAAGATATGAGGGACAAATCTTGTATCTCCACCATTCCAACAAAATTTTGGGATGTTACAGGATCCACCTCCTAGCGGGAAACTTTAGGCTACGGCGTCACATACTTTCTGTGTGTAAAAGAAGGATCCTCAATATCAAAGAGGTTGCAAGTTGACATCATGAGACCGACCTGGCTTGTATCCACCCCTTTATCGAATTCCGGCGCCATAATATGGCTTATTCTGTTGCTTTGGTGTGCGGAAATGCCAGCGCTTTTTAGGTTTGGAGTGGTCTGGATGGGCGAGTCTTGAGCTAGCAGTATGGGCAGGGTGGGGGAAGACCATTCTACTGTGGTACCTGCTGGTAATTACCTGAGCACAGTATCATGAGCGAGCCGATCCACGAGCTCTGGTCTGGAGTGGTCTGGATGGGCGAGACTTGAGCTAGCAGTATGGGCAGGGTGTGGGAAGACCATCCTAATGTGATACCCGTCGGTAATTACCTGAGCACAGTATCATGAGCGAGGCGATCCATGAGCTCTGGTCTGGAGTGGTCTGGATGGGCGAGTCTTGAGCTAGCAGTATGGGCAGGGTGGGGGAAGTCCATCCTATTTTGGTACCCGTCGGTAATTACCTGAGCATAGTATCATGAGCGAGGCGATACATGAGCTCTGGTCTGGAGTGGTCTGGATGAGCGAGTCTTGAGCTAGCAGTATGTTCAGGGTGGAGGAAGTCCATCCTACTGTGGTACCTGCTGTTATTTACCTGAGCACAGAATCATGAGCGAGGCGATCCATGAGCTCTGGTCTGGAGTGGTCTGGATGGGAGAGTCTTGAGCTAGCAGTATGGGCAGGGTGGAGGAAGTCCATCCTACTGTGGTACCTGCTGTTATTTACCTGAGCACAGAATCATGAGCGAGGCGATCCATGAGCTCTGGTCTGGAGTGGTCTGGATGGGCGAGTCTTGAGCTAGCAGTATGGGCAGGGTGGGGGAAGTCCATCCTACTGTGGTACCCGCTGTTATTTACCTGAGCACAGTATCATGAGCGAGGCGATCCATGAGCTCTGGTCTGGAGTGGTCTGGATGGGCGAGTCTTGAGCTAGCAGTATGGGCAGGGTGGGGGAAGTCCATCCTACTGTGGAACCCGCCGCCGCCGCGATCAGAGTCGCTGGAAATTCAAATTTATTCTCATTATCATATGATACGTACATAGATATAATCACGCTTTATCCTTAATGGGGTAGGCAGAGCGTGAACGACCTAAACAAAGGTCGTTCCGCCACGTCTGACAAAGTTTTGAGGGTTATTTAAGATAAAGTAGGTATATTGCTGTAGTGACAGGTGGTCAGCCCATAGCCTAAATTGCAATATACAGAAACCCTCGGATCCCTTAGCTGGTTCATACAGCATGCTTGGGATGAAATGCAGCTGGCACATTCTATATTTTTCTCTCTTCCTTCAGTCCAGCATGGAAGAAATCTCGCTCCCAGTTATTTCATTTTATTTTATTTTATTATAAGTAGGAACACCAACAGTTATGATGTTTGCTAAAAATTTTGATGTTTACAAAGCGCTGTACTTAATTTATTTGTTTTTTGTTAGAGTTTCTAACATAAAGTAGACTATCAAAGGGACATTAAGGTGTTATTTATGGCACCATAACAATTATGGTAATAACTCAGATATAATTTGAGTAAATAACAAGTAGGTAAACGTGGTTCTAACTAAGAAGAAAATATTTAGTTTAGAATAAAAGTTTCAAAGAACCCTTAAATATAAATGTAGTGCCGTAGTATATTTAAAAGAAAATAAATATTTAATATTATAACAAATTAATATTCTAACATAAAACAATAATTGACGCCGAAGACCAAGTATTTCATCTAAATTCTCAGACGATCTATTTTCTTAATCAATCAGGTCAGAGTATAACCATAACAACAAACATATTAACAAGTAGGGTCAATAAGTATTTAAATCAAAATGACAATACCTCATCATCTCCCTAGCCTTATCCGGTATCTCACGGGGTCGGCTTCCTAATCTAGGGGATTGAACGAGGGTACTGGTTTTTACACAGAGCGACTGCCATCTGACCTCCGCAAACCAGAAGGGAAACCAGACCCAATCCTAGATTAGGTCAGAGTTTTCAAGCCTAGCACTGGCCTCTGATATGGCTTAACGACTAATATCTACGGTATTAAACGATATTAACCGGGACCAACGGCTTAACGTGCCTTCCGAATCACGGAAAAAGCACCGAATAAACGTACATATGAAATTCGAAAACCGAAAAACACATTGGTACGTGGTGGGGTTCGAACCACGACCTCCCGCTCAGGAGGCAGCGGCACTATCCACTACACCATCGGGCAAAATGACAATACCTAGTTGCAGTTAATATTGTAGCCGATTTTATTACCTACTTACAATTGGCTTACTAATTGTACAAATTAATTATTGAAAACGATAACTGCCTCCTTGGTCTAGTGGCTAGTGCCATTGACTTCTGATCCGGAGGTCCTGGGTTCGATTCCCAGGGGGGAAACACAAAGTTGATATTTGAGAATTTATCACTTTGTGAATTTTTCCCCAGTTTGGTTAGGACATTGCAGGCTAAATCACCTAATTGTCCGAAAAAAGAAAAAGATTTCGTGCTTCGGAGGTCACGTTAAGCCGTCGGTCCCGGTCGCTGTCTTTGATAGTGGTCGTTACTCAAAACCATGTCAGAGGCCTGATAGTTGTGCTACTTGGCGGTTTCAAAACTCTGACACCAGGGTTCATCGGGTCGATAGACTCGATACCCACTCGACAGAAGAAGAATTGAAAACGATTTACTATTCTATCTAGTCTACTAGTAGGTACCTGATTAGTCTTTTAAATCAAGTTTAAATGTCAAGAAATAATAAAATAAATAGCGTGTATTTAATTAAGGACAAGTTACTTCCTCCTTCTTCTTCTTCTTCTTAGCAGTAACTTCTTCATCTACTGGCTAAGAAGTTACTCCCTAAAAAAATATGATAACGACAGATAAGAATTCAAATTGGGTACTTCTACCAACATATAATCACAACTTTATTCCTAATGGGGTAGGTAGAGCGTAAACGACCTAAGCAAAGATCGATCTGCCACGCCTGACAAAGTTTTGAGGGTTATTTAAGATAGATTTGCAGGTATATTGCTCTGAATTTCTAGAATAACTAAGACTATTTAGTTTAGAAATACCTAAAGAAAGTGCAAACAATTAAACCATAATAACTTCTGATCGGAGATGGCAAATGAATAGTTACAAACGAAATGCAGACTGACAATGACGTCAGCGCCGTCTGATTGATTCACTTTAATGCCCCTTGATTAACCGTCGCTCAGCTGGTGATTGTCATACACACGAGTATTAGGAATCGTTGCGTAATAGGTGCATTATTGTTCTGCGCAAACAACGACAATGGACACAATTCTGGGCGACACTTAATAAAGCTAAATTTAGTCCTGGTGAAATAATATTGGAAAAATAGTGTCAAGTCTTGTTTTAAAATGTGAAATTAAAATTCAGAATTCACAGTTCTATCGATTCGTAGAGCGCACAACTTAACTAAATCTTGACTAAAATTATTGGCGTATCTTTCTGTTCTCTCATGATAGAAAATGACAGATATAGACTCATATTAGTTAAGTCGTAATTTTTACAACTACGAATTGATGCCATTGCCACACCTAATGTTAATGATAAATTTTGTATTTACATACATACATACGTACAATCACCCCGTTATCCCTAATAGGGTAGGCAGAGCGTAAACGACTTAACTAAAGGTCGTCCCGCCACATCTAACAAAGTTTTGGGGATTATTTTGGGGAGCATACTAGGAAAGATTATGCTCTGAAAGTTATAAACACCTGGTTTTTCGGCAATTTATAGTGCAATCTGAAAGAGTCCTTAAAAGGCAATATGCTAATCCCGTAAATCTAATTTTATGCATTTGTACCTTAGTATCCCGACTATAATAAAGATGAATTTTCTGTATAAAAAGCTTTAAGGGGATCCCCGGTGCACGCCAGCGCCCTCATCAGTCAAAAAATCATTGCTCACCGAAAACGCAATTAATCGAAAATCCGGTAGATCAGATTGAAGTATGGGTACTGAAGTTTTTTTTAAGCATTATAAATTAATAATTCAGTGTTCACTTCAGTTACAGATAGTAAAAGTGCTAAAAGTGGCCGTTTTTCGGAAATTTCCTATCTGTAACTGCAACGATCTATAAGTTGCAACTTTATGAAGTTCCAAATGACCTTTATTGCTTTAACCTCAATCTGATCTACCGGATTTTCGATTGATTTTGTTTTCAGTTAATTATGATTTTTTGACTGATGAGGGCGCCACTTAGCCCAGGAAAGCCCCTTAATGAGCGACGTTTAGAATCGAGAATATGGAACCAATGGCCTGGGGGATTTGCCATTGTAGCACGCTACAGCAATCACCATAACAACGTGATAAGTATTCACGGAAATGACAGCAAGATACTTAGGCCCGTATTTATTAACAACACTTGAGACAGACAGCCAGTTTGAGTTAGTGTCAGAAATGTCATTTCAGTACAATACGGCCTGTCAATTCCATACTTGATATCGCTCTCAAACTTGAGATGGCTTTATAAATACGAGCCTTAGACCGACAACAGTCATTTATGTACAAACTTACTTATATCACAGTTTATAATCTAGTGACATAGTCATATTCTGTGTTGTGGTATTTCTTACATTTTGTACTGGGAGCGAAAGAAAAACATAGAATGTGCCAGCTGAATTTCCTCTCGGGCATGCTGTAAAAACCAGCTAAGGGTTCCGAGGGTTTCAGTATATTGTAATTCAGCCGATGGGCTGACACTACAGCAATATACCTACAAATCTATCATAAATAATCCTCAAAACTTTGTCAGATGTGGCAGAATGACCTTTGTTAGGTCGTTTACGCTCTGCCTACCCCATTAGGGATAAAGGCGTGATTATATGTATGTATGTATTTATAGTGCAGACGGAAAAGAAAAGAATACCTAGCCGTGACTGTCTTTGGTGACCGTACAGTTTTAGCATGATTTTCAGAGATTGACCAACTACTTTTGGTTTAGATATTTGATACATACACATATATAATCACGCTTTTATCCCTAATGGGGTAGGCAGAGCGTAAACGACCTAAACAAAGGTCGTTCCGCCACGTCAGACAAAGTTTTGAGGGTTGTTTGATTGATAGATTTGTAGGTATATTGCTGTAGTGACAGGTTGTCAGCCTATCGCCTAAATTGCAATATACAGAAGCCCTTGGATCCCTTAGCTGGTTTTTACAGCATGCCCGGGAGGAAATGCAGCTGGTACATTCTACGCTTTTCTCTCGCTTCCAGTCCAGCATGGAAGTTATTAGATATTTGATAACTGCGGTTATCATAGGAAGATAGTACTTATTGCCTCTATGGGAACATATCTGACAGTTAATAGAAGTTGTAAAACAAAACTGGATTTTACTAGTCAAATATCTACCTATGATACAATGTATGTGATTCAGATATGGCCGCGATTTATGATAAAATAAGATAGGTTCCACAACTTGGTGAAAATGCAGCGAACACGTTTTCACTTATCAATATCATGAATTGATAAAAGTGGAGAGGAATTAAGGGATTTTCATACGTGAAAATAGTTACCTATATATTTTTACGTATTGATTTTTATTGATCGAGTTATTTGATATAGGTAAGTAGGTTAACGAAACGTAAGTCAAATATCAGAATAGATAGTTCTAATCATCTCCCTCATCATCTAGGGAGATGATGAGATAAGGCTAGGGAGCCTTATTCCGTATCTCACGAGGTCGGCTTTATCTAGGTGATTGAACGAGGGTACTGGTTTTCACACAGAGCAACACAATCCTAGATTAGGTCTGAGTTTTCAAGCCGCCAATGCTTAGCACTGGCCTCTGACATAGCTTAACGACTAATATCTACGGTAGTAAACGATATTAACCGGGACCAACGGCTTAACGTGCCTTCCGAAGCACGGAAAAAGCACCGAATAAACGTACATATGAAATTCGAAAAACACATTGGTACGTGGTGGGATTCGATCCACGGCTCAGGAGGCAGCGGCCCTGTCCACTACACCATCGGGCTCTTCTCTATCCGCTACACCATCGGGCTCACCAGAATACATACATACATAAATCACGCCTTTATCCCTTACGGAGTAGGCAGAGCGTTTAACGCCTCGTAAAAGGCGCTTTCGCCACGTCAGACAAAAATTGAGGGCAGTTTTAGATTGTAATATGTATTGCTATAGTGACAGGTTGTCAGCCCATCGCCTAAATTACAATACACTGTAACCCTCGAGTCCCTTTTGCTGACTTCAACAGCATGCCCGGGAGGAAGGGCAGCTGGAACATTCTATGTTTTTCTATCTCTCCCAGTCCAGCATGGAAGTAACCAGAATAGATAGTTCTAATATGAAAAAAAAAAAATGTTAATAATAAATTCTATCTCATGTATCGAAGTTTGTATATCATGTGGATGTTAGTTATTTTTTATTAATAATAGGCAACCGATTTGTCCGCCATCTTCCCTGATGCAAATTGATGATGCAGACGATGATGGAGCATGTTTGCCTAGATAATGCCTATTCACTCTTACCTTAAAAAGACCCAGCTTATATCGTTCCGGAAACAGATTCGCAGGCAGGGAGGGATTTTAATAAGTTTGTATAATTATACCGGGTGTAAGGGACAGCGACCCACAAACTGACAGGGGTTGCTCAGTCAACGATACTGAAAAACTTTAACCAGGTAATTCTTACAGGAGATGAAAAAAAAAGACTTTCCCATACAAAATAACCACCTTGATCAAACAGTTTGTTTGGAAAAGCAAATTTTTATTTTTGTTTTCAAAGAATTTCCTGGTGATAGTTGTTCAGTTTCGTTGACTGAGTAACCCCTATCAGTTTGCGGGACGCTGTCCCTTACACCCCGTATGATGATAAATTTAATTAAAGTAGTAATTATACCTATGTAATGTAATGAATTACTAATGTATTATCTTGAAATTGACATTGACCTTTGGAAGTGACAACAAAATTACCCACTATAGTATGTCAACGTCGTGCTTACCGCGCCTTAGGGGTACAGACGTGCGCGGGGACGCGGTAACGGGGGTGCGGGCGGTGAAGCAGGAGGGTGAGCGAGCACGACGCAATGTGTTCATGTTTGCAATCGCCGCGTGCTACCGCGTCCCCGCCAACGTCTGTACCCCTAGGGCGGGGCGGTAAGCACGACGTTGACAGACTAGTAGTAAGTTAATTATAGTAGTTTTCCTACTATAATTAACTTACTACATGAAAACCTCCATATTAAACAGACAGAAACCATGTAATTAGTAATGTAGATACAGGCTATACTACGTATCAACCAAGCGTACAGATCAGATCTTCCATGCTGGCCTGGGAGTTAGAGGAAAATATAGAATGTGCCAGCTGATTTTTTTCCCGGGCATGCTGTGAAAACCAGCTAAGGGAACCGAGGGTTTCAGTATATTATACTTTAAGCGATGGGCTGACGACCTCTGACTACAGCAATATATACCTACAAATCTATTTTATGTGACCCTCAAAACTTTGTCAGAGGTGGCGGACTGACCTTTGTTTAGTTCGTTTATGCTCAGCCTACCCCACTAGGGATAAAGGCGTGATTATATGTATGTATGTATGTACCTCAGATCGAAATCGAATGAATTAATATCGAATAGTGTTCCATTTCATGCTCTAAATTCGAATAAAATATAAAATATAGTAGCTCTAGTTTCTGTTTACTAGCAATATGTTTATTGAATACGATTCGAAGAATAATATAAAACGAATAAGGAACTTAGATGCATTTATATTTGAATGAAAATACCCGGTGTAAGGGAAGGGGTCTCGCAATCTGATATAGGGGTTACTTGATCAACGAAATTGAACAACTTTCACCAGGAAATTCGTATAGGAGATGAAAAAAAAGTATTTGACTTTCCCATATAAAATTACAACCTCGATCAGACAGATTGTATGGAAAAGCGAAATATTTTTATCATTTCCTGGAAAAATAATAATCCTGGTGATAGTTGTTGTTCAGTTTCGTTGACTGAGCAACCTCTATCAGTTTGCGAGACGCTGTCTTTTACACCCCGTATTTTCAATACTAATAATAAACAGTAGTTGCAGAAAGTTCCGTGTAAAATGTTATAAAGCGACAGGAAAACAGGGCATTGAGCCCAGGTAAACGTTGAACCTAGATAAAAGGAAAAACAAAGAAACAAATGTTTGTTCAAAATAAAACTGTTATTGCGTCTTTCTATCGAGAAATGAGAGCAGCGTTCGTTAGTATTTCCTAGTAGTGTACAATGTCCATTCAAATTAGCAATACTTGAAATGAGTTATTTTTGTTTACTTCCATGCTGGTCTGGGAGCAAGAGAAAAACAGAATGTGCCAGCTGTATTTCCTCCCGGGCATGCTGTAAGATCCAGCTAAGGGATCCGAGGGTTTCAGTATATTGTAATTTAGGCGATGGGCTGACAACCTGTCACTGCAGCAATATACCTAGAATTCTATCTTAAATATCCCTCAAAACTATGTTAGACATGGCGGAACGACCTTTGTTGAGGTCGTTTACGCTCTGCCTACCCCATTAGGGATAAAGGCGTGATTATATGTATGTATGTATGTCTGTTTACAAACTTACGTATTAAAATAACCTGTAACAGGAGTAAGTCTGTTTTATTTCTTTGACGATCATGCAATTATTTCTAAACGCAGAATGTAAACCATCAACTTCCCGCAAATAGAGTCTGAAAAGTTAGTTTGGGGTTCTTGCGTAGAATCAGTCACGATTTGTCTAAACTCCCAAAGGACTCAAAAAGGTCTCCATTAAAAATGTTGCCCAAAAATATTTAAGAAAAACGGCGATGTCAGCTTCAAACCCGTCGGAATAGGCAAAAAATTTGAAGCACTGGCACATTTCTTATCATTTTGGGTTATCTTTGCTGACGTGGTCCGGGGGGCCGTGGAGGGTGCGGGGGATTAAGTGTCCTGGGTCATCTTACATCTGTTAAGTTATATGGACACGGGCCGGGTGTAATGAAGCTGCGTGACAGGGTGTCAGCTTTTTCGTGGGAAAACCATTATCTGGGACCGTTGGCGATGACAGGCTGAGCTAATAGCGTCGGCATCAAAATTCTCCTAATTTTGCTTTTTGGAAAGTAAAAAATAAAAAGGTAAGTCATTATTTTTAAAATAAAGCCTATCTCATCTTATCAAAAATGCTAAGTTGTGAAAAAATAAGTCCAATAGGTTTAGTTTCCCGTCTATTTATTTGCAGATAACTATGCGATTTATTTAAAAATGAACATCGATTTATTTAATACAAAATGTTTAGTTGTAGTTTACCCCAAAGTTTATTTTTGCCTAAACCGCACAACATGGTATTATGCAAACAAGTGACTAAAATTCTACGTAAGTATTAACCGCAAATCGCAAATATTGACTATGTCTAACAATATGTTGACCAATCTATTACGTTATACATACTTAAGACATACATAACGACTACGTTGACTAAAATCCACTTGTAATGCAGAGTTCTAAAATCATGACAAAGCGTTTGATCAGAAATTATATTAAATTAGGCCCTACTAGACGTTGCCTGCCCCTTAATTAAATGCAGACGAGACTTTCGTACGTAAACATATACCGGGTGTAAGGGACAGCGTCCCACAAACTGATAAGGGTTGCTCAGTCAACGAAACTGAACAACTATCACCAGGAAATTCTTTTAGTAGATGATTTTTTTTTCGACTTTCAAATACCAAATGACCACCGCGATCAGACAGTTTGTATGATTTTTTTTTTTTCTAATGTGAAAGATTTTCCGGGTGATAGTTGTCCAGTTTCCTTGACTGAGCAACGCCTATCAGTTTACGGGACGCTGTCTACTTGTAGGTACGTGTCTTATCCTTTGTGAGGACATCCCGTATTATACCTATTGTGTACATTGGAGAGACATAATGTCCAAAATTGGACGATATGTGGATGGCATACATACATACATATAATCACGCCTTTATCCCTTATGGGGTAGGCAGAGCGTAAACGACCTAAACAAAGGTCGTTCCGCCACGTCTGACAAAGTTTTGAGGGTTATTCAAGATGGATTTGTATTTTGTACGTATATTGCTGTAGTGACAGGTTGTCAGCCCATCGCCTAAATTGCAATATACTGAAACCCTCAGATCCCTTAGCTGGTTTTTACAGCATGCCCGGGAGGAAATGCAGCTGGCACATTCTATGTTTTTCTCTCGCTCCCAGTCCAGCATGGAAGAAATGTGGATGGCGGTGATGATAAAAAGGATAAAACACATATTTACCGTGTAAACTAAAATAACTAGGGTTTTACGTTTGACGAACACTTCTATAAGTGTGCTATATTCTGTCACATTATAATACACTTATAGAAGTTTTCGCCATATCAGGTATGTTTGCACATCATCTGTGCCAACATACCTGTTTTTGAAACAGTGACCGTCAATTCTGCTGAGCTGCATGATCCTGGAATCCTAAATTAGTAGATTCCGCTTTCCTCCATGCTGGCTTGGAAGCGAGAGAGGGACATAGAATGTGCCAGCTGCATTTCCTCCCGGGCATGCTGTGGGATCCGAGGGTTTCAGTATATTGTAATTTAGGCGATGGGCTGACCACCTGTCACTCCATCAATACCTACAAATCTATCTTAAATAACTCTCCAAACTTTGTCAGATGTGGCGGAACGAACTTTGTTTGGATCGTTTACGCTCTGCCTACCCCATTAGGGATAAGAAGTGATTGTATGTATGTATTTACAGAAAAAAAGGTTTTATTTATAGTGGAACTACGAGTAAGCAATACGGATTTAAGAATAGTTACTGTGATATAGTGGTACCCACTTGAAGAAATGATAGCGTCCCTGAATGATAGTTTGAATCTTTACAAGACAGTGTTTATTAAGTCAACCATAAGCAACTAAAGAACAAAATCTCAGGCTCGTATTTATGAAGCGTTATCAAACTTGAGAGCAATATTAAGTACGGATTTGACAGTCCAGTTTGTACTGAAATGACATTTCTGATACGAACTCAAACTCGCAGTCACTCGTAACAGCTGATTATAAATACGGCCCTCAGTCACGAGAAATCAGGAGGTATTCATTTCACTACACACAACGCTAAATACGTTACGGGCGCGGCAATAAGCCGATTAAATGAGTAATGTAGGAATCATTGAACTTCTCACATGATGAGTCGAGTCAACAGGGCGCATTCAAGCCTCTCATGCACATATAAGTATGAACATGAATAATAATGATGGCTGATAAATTATTCTACTGACTACAGTAACAACAACCTACCTAACCCTAACCTAACCTCATCATCATCCTAGCCTTATCCCTAATCTAGGGGATTGAACGAGGGTACTGGTTTTTACACAGAGCGACTGCCATCTGACCTCCGCAACCCAGAAGGGAAACCAGACCCAATCCTAGATTAGGTCAGTTTTCAAGCCGCCAATGCTTAGCACTGGCCTCTGACATGGCTTAACGACTAATATCTACGGTATTAAACGATATTAACCGGGACCAACGGCTTAACGTGCCTTCCGAAGCACGGAAAAAGCGCCGAATAAACGTACGTATGAAATTCGAAAAACACATCTCCGACCTCCCCGCTCAGGAGGCAGCGGCCCTATCCACTACACCATCGGGCTCTCAACCCTAACCTAACCTACCGAGGGTAAACCATCATAGTAAATCTTTTGTTGATCCTCACGATACAGGCTTGCCTAGTGTGAAGATCACCAAATACTAGTGTTGTCGGAAATTACACTCAGCAAAATTCATATTTCTATTATAGTTAATAAGAAAGTGTAAACTTATTTTAGTTTTTGTAACAAATGATTTTTATTTTTATTATAACAAGAATTTAATATTTTCGAGGATTTTTAGCACTCACAATGCTATTTTATTTCATATACTATATGAAAGAAAAAGAAAAGAAGTCTTCCATGCTGGCCTAGGAGTGAGAGAAAAACATAGAATGTGCCAGCTGCATTTCCTCCCGGGCATGCTGTAAAAACCAGCTAAGGGATCTGAGGGTCTCAGTATATTGTAATTTAGGCGATGGGCTGACAACCTGTCACTACAGCAATTTACCTACAAATCTATCTTAAATAACCCTCAAAACTTTGTCAGACGTGGCGAAAAAAGCTTTATTTAGGGCGTTTACGCTCTGCCTACCCCAATAGGGATAAAGGCGTGATTATATGTATGTATGTATGTAAGAAAATAATAAATTCGTTTCGGACTTAGTGGTAGAGCGATGGACCGGCATTTCAGAGACGCAGGTTCGAGCCCTGCCCGAAACGAATTTATTCTTTCTTTCATTTTTCATTTTATAAGAATTTAATGTCTTTTTATTCTTATCTAGTGTGTTTTCCAATCGACATACCCTGGGTTTAACCCGGCTTGTAGCATAGCGAATAGTCCCCTGAATTGGTTTGTGTAACGGCCACAATCAAATACCGCTGTCAGGGACTAACGGCTTAACGTGCCCTCTGCAACACAGACAGTCAGATGATTCAGCCTCTGTGGCCTCCAAAGTTCTAATTCTAACCAAACTAAATATAATATAAGTCATCATCTCCCTAGCATTATCCCGTATCTCTCGGGGTCGGCTACCTTATCTAGGTGATTGAACGAAAGGAACTGGTTTATACACAGGGCGACTGCCATCTGATCTCCGCAACCTTGAAGGGAAACCAGACACAATCCTAGATTAGGTCAAAGTTTTCAAGCCGCCATTGCTAAGCACTGGCCTCTGACATGGCTTAACGACTAATATCTACGGTATTAAACGATATTAACTGGGACCAATGGCTTAACATGCCTTCCGAAGCACGGAAAAAGCGCCGAATAAAAGTACGTATAAAATTCGAAAAACACATCCTCGACTTCCCCGCTCAGGAGGCAGCGGCCTTAACCACTACACCATCGGATAAAAATTTAAGTACTTATGATAATGTAATATGGCTAACTAGTACCTTTTACGGAAACTATCTACCGATGTTTCATTGTTAGGTATTAATACCTAAAACATTTCTCGTATCTATTTTCTTTTTGGGTTGCATTTTGAAATTATGAGGGGCTCTCAAAGTGTAACTTAGTTCGTATTTTACAGCTGCTTAACTTCGAAAATGAGTAAGTACTTATTTCAACTTCAAGTATGAAAAAGTTAAAAATAATGCTCGGCCAGCCTTTTGCCAGCAAAGTCTTCAAAAACATTTTTAGTTATGTTTCATTGTTAGGTATTAATACCTAAAACATTTCTCGTATCTATTTTCTTTTTGGGTTGCATTTTGAAATTATGAGGAGCTCTCAAAGTGTAACTTAGTTCGTATTTTACAGCTGCTTAACTTCGAAAATGAGTAAGTACTTATTCCAACTTCAAGTATGAAAAAGTTAAAAATAATGCTCGGCCAGCCGTTTGCTAGCAAAGTCTTCAAAAACATTTTTAGTTATGTTGCAAAAGGGGCTCAAATGAACATTTACATTTACAGTAGGGATTTATTTAGACTGCTTTCTGTAACTAAATAAGTAATTTTAATTACGAAAAGCACTAATACGTTTTTCTACGAAAATTTAATAACTTCAGCAAAAAAATTGAGGTTCAATTTATTTTACCAGCACGTTTGCTCATGATTTAAGTACATTAACTGAATTTAAAATCTAGATACAATAAATATTTTTACGGATGAAAAAAATAACATATTCTAATATAATTAAATTATACTAACTGTATCTGTTCCCGTGAATTTCCCATCTTTTATCCCCATTAGGTTGGCTGGAAGAGATCTCTTATAGAGATAAGCTCGCCTGTTGTTCAATTTTTTTAGTTGAACTGTATTTTTAATTTTTAAAACAATAAAGAATATATTAATATATTCTTCCATGCTGGCCTGGGAGCGAGAGAAAAACATAGAATGTGCCAGCTGCATTTCCTCCCGGGCATGCTGTAAAAACCAGCTAAGGGATCTGAGGGTTTTAGTATATTGTAATTTAGGTGATGGGCTGACAACCTGTCACTACAGCAATATACTTACAAATCTATCTTAAATAATCCTCAAAACTTTGTCAGACGTGGCGGAACGACCTTTGTTTAGGTCGTTTACGCTCTGCCTACCCCATTAGGGATAAAGGCGTGATTATATGTATGTATGTATGTATAAAGAATATAATAATATACTTAACGAATCAACATTTCACAGCATTTTGAACAGAAACAAAATTTAAAAAGGACTGTATTTATTATTTGTATTTCATTGTAGTATTGTGTAAAAGTTTTGTAACTATTCCATCTCAAGCACAATATTTTGTAATGAGCGTAACTATTCTATTGTTTAACTTTTTTGAAAATGTTTGTAATATTGGTAGGATCAGTAAATTCGATGGAAATTCTACGATTGATATACGTATCACGTTTTTAGGGACGATACAGTACCTAATATTATATTTTACTTAACTCTTCTCATCTGTTGAAAATAATATATCATTTTTAATTTCATTCATATCATCGCGCCTTTATCCCTAATGGGGTAGTCAGAGTGTAAACGACCCGAACAAAGTCGTACCGCCACGTCTGACAAAGTTTTGAGGGTTATTAATATTTAAGATTAATTTGTAGGTAGTCAAATCTATCGCCTAAATTGGAATATATAGAAACCCTCAGATCCCTGAGCTAGTTTTAACAGCATGCCCGGGAGGAAACGCAGCTGGCACATTCTACGTTTTTCTCTCGCTCCCAGCCCAGCATGGAAGAAACGTTTACTTTTATTAAGACATTTTTAACTGGCGATGGATAAACAAGTGCTGGTTCTATTCTGTCGTACTACAGTAGGTATCTGCTTTATGATAGCGTTAACATACCGCTTTAGTAATGTGGTTTCAAAAAGATAAATGCAAATCAGATTAGACGTGAATAAAACAGCCTTAAACATTCATAATCCTCAGCTAAATACTTCCTAAATCGATATTATACTGATACTTCATATATCAGATAATCCATAGCATAGTGTCCGTTTACAAAGCGTCCGATAAATTTAGGAAAGTCTTCATTTTTCTGATAAATACCTAACCATAGATACGTACATATAATCACGTCTTTATCCCTAATTGGGTAGGCAGAGCGTAAACGACCTAAACAAAGGTCGCCCCGCCACGACTGACAAAGTTTTGAGGGTTATTTAAGATAGATTTGTAGGTATACTGCTGTAATGACAGGTTGTCAACCCATCGCCTAAATTGAAATATGCTGAAACCCTTGGATCCCTTAGCTAGTTTTTACAGCATGGCCGTGAAATGCAGCTGGCACATTCTATGTTTTTCTCTCGCTCCCAGTCCAGCATGAAAATAATACCTAACCGATTCAAAAAACAAATGTGAAGTCTTAGAAAGTGCAAAACATAGGTATTTAAAATAATGTATTAATTGTACAATTTCTTAGTGAGCTTTAATTTTTAAATAATTTAAAAGGCGATATCAAAACACGTAAGATTTGAGTTAATAAAATATTTTTCGTTGGAAAAATAAGTATTTACCTAACCGTCGTATTTCATTCTGGCATTTATTACGCTGTACCATATTACTTACATAATAACAACACGGCAAAACAAGAAAATCCAAGAAAATCAAATTACAGGTACTAATATGACAGATACCTTATTATTATTTACGACTGCTTTACTAGAATAACATGATACCTCATAAAATTATATTATGTGATTTAATTTAACTATGAAATCTCATCAATCTACCGATTCGTAGAGGGCAAGACTTAACTAAATCTTGACGAAAATTATTGCTGTCCTTTACTGTTCTTCATACATACATATAATCACGCCGTTATCCCGAATGGGGTAGGCAGAGCGTAAACGACCAAAGAGAAGGTCGTTCCGCCACGTCTGACAAGTTTTGAGGGCTATTTTAAACTGAAATCTGTATCGCTGTAGTGGAAAGTTGTCAGCCCATCGCCTAAATTGCAATACACTGAAGCCCTCGAAGATCTCTGTTCTCCCGTGAAGAAAATGACAGGTATAGACTTATTTTAGTAAAATCGTGATTTTTGCCACTACTAATTGCTACCAGGTAGGCATTGGCAGGTCTGACTAAAGTGGGTAAAATGTGCGAGTGAAGACACACTTAAAAAGAAACTTAGTTAAATTGATCAAGGAACTTACTTTCATACGAGCACATCAACTAATATGATTGAGACAATAAAGTGTACGTTAAGATAAATTATTCTGTTGATTGAAATTATAAGGAACTTGGTATTGTCATGTCGTATTTAAAAAAGATTTTTTTTTAGTGTAAGGTGAAGGAAATGAAAGGATGTAGGCTACGTGATTGAATTAGGTAGGTACGGACTAAAGATAGATGTTGAATATGATGAATATTTTTTTCTGGTGAATTTGCAAGTGGAAATAAGCAGTAGTTCTTGCATATAAACCCATACCATCGTTGGCCTAGTTTTAATTACTCTGGTGTTGTCGTAGGATTAGGTTAATTAATACATAGAATGTAACCTTTTACATCTTTAAATTGCAATACCCATATAGATACCTGAATAATCTTGACGTGTTGTTGGTGTATATAGAGGTAAGAATAAGGACTGCTCGCTACACAAACTAATATATCTAAAATGTTAAGCTAAACATCTGAGAAAAATTGTTTACCGGTCAACATACGAAAATAACGAAATATAATGATATGATTGTATTTGATGTAAATGATTATATTTACTTAGCAACCCTTTTCACAAAATATCCTGGCTGCCTAATGGAAAATACCAGGTGTAAGGGACAGCGTCCCGCGAACTGTTAGGGGTTGCTCAGTCAACGACACTGAACACTTTCCACCTTTTTTGGCTTTTACATACAAATTGTCTGATCGAGGTGAACATTTTGTATCGAAAAGCCAATAATATTTTTCATTTACTAAAAGAGTTCCCTGGTGGAAGTTGTTCAGTGTCGTTGACTGAGCAACCCCTATCAGTTTGCAGAACGCTGTCCCTTACACCCGATATAAGGAAGATTTCAATAAATCCAAGGCATCAACTTGTTTAAATAATTATATTGAATCATTGCGAACAATATCTAATGATACTTACGTCGAAAGATTGAAATCTTCGTTTGTGTTATTTTTAGATAGGTGTACTTCATTAACTTATGCTGTTGTTTATTTAGATTGTGTCAAGATGACTCAAGATATCTCTCTTGGTGATATCGGCCAGTGACTTATGTTTAATTAGCGGGTTGAATGAATTAGTATTTTTATTCAATCTCTTCTTCTATGCTGGACTGGAAGTGTTAGAGAAACATTAAATGTGCCAGCTGCATCTCCCTTCGGGCATGCTGTGAAAACCAGCTAAGGGATTCGAGGGTTATTGTGTATTGCAATTTTAGGCGATGGGCTGAGAACCTGTCACTATAGCAATATACACCACACATATCCTCTGTAATAACTTTCAAAACTTGTCAGACGTGGCGGAACGACCTTTGTTTAGGTCGTTTTCGTTCTGCCTACCCCATTAGGGATAAATGCGTGATTTTATGTATGTATGTTATTTCTATTAAAACATCCTCATCTCAATATATTTAAGTGCACTTAGGTCAACTTAAAGATACGGAATAATTATATTTTAATCGGATTGGATTACTTCGTTAATTAGTTACCTGTATAGATACTTGAATTCCAAGCTAGATGTGAAGTGTTACGTATCTGTAAAGAGACCTGAGGGTTCCGGTATCAGTGTAGATATTGCAACCTGTCACTACACCAATATACCTACAAATCTATCTTAAATAACCATGAAAATTTTATCAAACGTGGCATAACAATCTTTGGTTAGGTCGTTTACGCTCTGCCTACCCCATTAGGGATGAAGGCGTGATTATATGTATGTAGATATTGCTATTTAGGTTACGCTTGCTTGACGTGACAACCCGTGGTTAAGGTGGTAGCAGAGTATAGATGGCGCCCTCAATAGTAATAAATTAATTGTGTCTAAAATAATTCCATTTTATGATCCATAATATAATTATTCATATATACATATATCCCTAATGGGCTGAGCGTAAACGACCTAAACGAAGGTCGCTCCGCCACGTCTGACAAAGTTTTGAGGGTTTCAGTATATTGTAATTTAGGCGATGGGCTGACAACCTGTCACTACAGCAATATACCTACAAATCTTTCTTAAAGAACCATTGGGGATAAAGGCGTGATTATATGCATATATAATCGATTTAGAAAAGTATGTATGCGAGACGTTTTTTTTGTGATGGATGATAGAAATTGTAACCTTTGTCACGTATCTTTTAATTCATTCACGCATATATTTACATTCGCATGTATTTCCCAGTTTGGTTTGTGGATTTTCCGTATTGGCATTCTATTGTTTTATAATTGGATTTTGTGACAAAAGTACAAATACAATGGTTGAAAATATTTTACCTATACTATATCTAGCTGTTCATTTATTTACTGTAGCATAGTAAAGTTGTAAGTTATTGTATAAAATAGACAATTAATTATTTCTATAGGTTCAAAGAACATATTCTTTTTTTGTAATTTACGCCTTACCATCATAATTCATACTCAAACATCATCATCATCTCTTTAGCCTTATCCCGTATCTCACGGGGTCGGCTTCCTAATCTAGGGGATTGAACGAGGGTACTGATTTTTACACAGAGCGGCTGCCATCTGACCTCCGCAACCCAGAAGGGAAACCAGACCCAATCCTAGATTAGGTCAGAGTTTTCAAGCCGCCAATGCTTAGCACTGGCCTCTGATATGGCTTAACGACTAATATCTACGGTATTAAACGATATTAACAGGGACCAACGGCTTAACGTGCCTTCCGAAGCACGGAAAAAGCGCCGAATAAACGTACATATGAAATTCGAAAACCGAAAAACACATTGGTACGTGGTGGGATTCGAACCACGACCTCCCGCTCAGGAGGCAGCGGCCCTATCCACTACACCATCGGGCTCTCGTATAATTCATACTCAAACATTCCTTTAATAATTTTCTGAAAGAATATAACTTGTTAACTTTGTGTTAGGAAATAAATTTACAATGAAAAGGAAATGAATACTTTCAATTATATCTAAGGGCCGTATTTAAAATCAGCTCTCATGTGTGACAGCGAGTTTGAGTTCGTATTAAGATGTCAATTTAGTACAAACTGGCCTATCAAATCCATAGTTAATATTGCTCTCAGGTTTGAGATCGCTCCATAAAAAGGAGCCCTAGAGTAAGGGGTACTTAATATGATAAGAAAGTGAAAACTCATCTAGTAGCAAGGGGATACACAGTTATACCAGATAGTTTTATTCATAAACTACGAATGTTTGATTAGTGAAGAAAAAAATCTTAGAATTACTGCTCCAACTAGTTGAGAAGCAATTATATTATTTTTATTATTATTTATTAGATATTTATGTTTAATCATAAGCAATAAGGTTTGGGCAAAGCTGGTCTCAAGAGCCTCGAGACCAGTGACTATTAGTTTTGTTGCTTTGTGTCCTGCATTGAACGGTGTGCAAGGCGCTTTAGTGACGAGTGACAACTGAGTGTCTGATTCTTTTTTGGGATTATTTAGGATAGTACCTAAGTTTTACTGCCCGTATTCGGTTGCCACTGGTTTGTAAAAAATATTATTTTTCGGGAACATTGGAATTGTGCTATACTCGAAAAAAATATTAGTTTCATGAGTAGAACTGTAAAATACATACATTTTCACGTACATAACCCATATAAATGGGCTAGTATTTGGTTAGTAGTATAGCAAGTAACATAATGTTATAGCCACAGGATATAGCTAAATGTGAGTAAACATTTAATTAAACAAAACACTTCAATGCTTTCGCTACATAAAATGTGTGTTAATTATTTTTATCGGTAATGAACTTGAAGTAGGTAAGTCAAAGCGGATTCGATAATATCGTAATCACTAAACAAAGTGCAAAATGAGTTCAAATAACTATGAAATGCGAAATCAAATCATTTCCTCAGCAACAAGTCGTCTACTCAACAAGTGAAGTGTTATAATTTACGAATGTAAATGAAATCTGCAGCTGACTGACCGTTTGGTACCTTCTACTATCAGCTGATCTGAACGTTTCGATATCAGAATAACATCACTGACTTACAAAATATGTCACAGACAAAAGCCGGGCCCGGCCAGACGGTGTTGCCAACATAAAACGCACGCACAAAAATAATTTCGCATTTCAGAACGTGTGGGTGAATAAGTTAAAAATAAAACAAATAAACACTAACCACTGAGTGCTGCTACATATTCCCTCCAATTGCGCCTGATGCTCATTGCTGGTATTCGCACGGACTTTTGAAATAAACATTTATGCTCTGTGATGGCAATTTCAGTACATGTGGGCGAAACACAACGTTGTGCGCGCGGTGTACAGTGTATGGGATCAGCGCGCGTTCAGTCACTCTAATATTAGGAAGCCACGTGTTGACCGCGTTTCGCCGTAAGCGTGAATGGACTGAGGTTAGCTCGGCGTGCTGACAATATTCCCGTTGTTGACGGTTTCAGCTGTCAGTGAGCAGCGAGTAGCGAGCAGTGCTAGGACGGCCGCAGCGGGGCGCCGCGAGCATGCTTCTGTTTGGCGTCCGCGACCCGCAGATAACGCCATGCTCGCGCTTGCCTCACTCCGTCCACAATACTAAATATTTGATTTATCATTCAGAGCATCTAGCCAGTCAGATAACGTCATGTCACTGCGATTCGTTTTACGCAGACTCTGCTGCGACGTGCCTGTAGTTGATATTAAATTATCAACGCACGCAAATATTGTTCCGAAGACAAAACATCGCTGTTTGTTGGCTTGATGATATTAAAAGTCCACGAAGGTGCGACCAGATAAGGTGTGTCTGTCTGCAAATCAATAGGTATTCCGTTCTGTAAAAACATAGCGAGTGATTAGTAAAGGTTTACTGACAAAAATATTGTTATTGTACGAATTGTTTTTCAAACCAAGTCGTGGTAAATAACGTACTTACGTGTTTCGCGCATTTTACTTATAAATCAATTTGTGATCCGTATCAAAACAATATGGCATGAAATAGGATTCTACTTATATAAGCATGTATCTTTAACCAATAAACGTATAAGTTTTTCTCATGAAATCTGATCTTGGCACGTTCTTGACCATGATCGTGGTTGCGGATAACCTTGCGCAGGCGCACTCAACGGATTGATCGAGTTACAAACTTGAACTGCATACGATAATCAGGTTCTGTTCGCCATACTAATCTACACCGGAAATGCAAAATTAAACTCAATAAGTGAATTACATACATATAATCGCGCTTTTATCCCTAATGAGGTAGACAGAGCGTTAACGACCTAAACAAAGGTCGTTCCTCCACGTTTGACAAAGTTTTAAGGGTTATTTAAGATATATTTTCTGTTGTGACAGGTTGTCAGCCCATCGCCTCGGATCCCTTAGCTGGTTTTCACAGAAATGTAGCTGACACATTCTATGTTTTTCCCTCGCTCCCAGGCCAACATGAAAAATAAGTACATTAACCATGTAAAACTCACTGGGAACCTAAACCATTCTTTCTATCTAACTGACTGGAGTTCGTGTTATCTACGAAATAGCTAGTAAATAACTAATTTTAATAAGGATAAAGTTTAGGTGTATTGATGTAAATACTGTGCCTACCGAATTGGTACACCATGAATTCATGAAGAAATAATAGCTACAAGTGAACTGGAGCGATTTAAAGAATGTGGCATGAGTTTGTGGCTTTGAGAACGTCATTACAAATGTAATGTTTATAAATAAACGATAAAATATGGGGTAAATAACACACAATTTTTATCTGCTTGTGGCTTGTGCTGTGGTTAATTGAATATGAGAATATTTTCCACATACACACACAGCCTAAAAGAAATAAATTTATTATTGAATTTATTATTCCCATGCCACAGTCTTTAAATGGCTCCAGTTTATACAAATGTAGTTTTTATTTATGGCGACAAAAAATAAGCTATTTTATAAAAGTCCTTGAACAAAAAAACATAAAAGACTGCTAGGAACGAACGACGTACCTATGCCTAGTTATTAATCTTATCTAAAGTAACAAGACAAGTGTTCTTTTCAGCTTTAGATCAATAGGTACAAAAAATAACAAAAACTAGTCTCAGGTAGATAAATTAGATACCTACTGGGCTCGATTCTAGATTTGAAGGCTAAAACTAAAATAAAAATCTATTTGTCACTTTCAGACTAACAACATTGGAAAAGGACAAGAGATTTATATTCTCCTGTTTTTGATTTATAGTCGGTGGATTTATACGAAATCCTGGGGAAATGTGCAAAAGTACGTCAAAATCTAGCGGACGAAGTGTAAAACCATAGAGTATAAATCGCCTGTCGTTTTTCAATTTTATTATTATGAAAGTGACAGATATATTTTATTTTAGTTTTATCCTTCAAATCTAGAATCGAGCCCAATGTGTTAATCGCCTGCAAAAATATAAAGCAGGTACAACGTACAACTTACTAAAAATAAACTATTAACTGACTTCTTATTTCTTCCATGTTGGTCTGGGAGCAAGAGAAAAACATAGAAGGTGCCAGTTGCAGTTCCTCCCGGGCATGCTGTAAGAACCATCAAAGGGATCCGAGGGTTTCTGTATATTGCAATTTAGGCGATGGGCTGACAGCAATATACCTACAAATCTATCTTAAATAACCCTCAAAACTTTGTCAGACTTGGCGGAACGACCTTTGTTTAGGTAATTTATGATCTGCCTACCCCATTAGCGATAAAGGGGTGATTATATGTATGTATTAACTGACTAGTCTCGTAGCACATACTCGTAACAATTTGCTGTGTCGGAGGAACATACACAAAATCACCGAAAAAGCAAATGTTCAGCATTATTTGAGTCGAAGTATTAAGTAAGTATGTAAAGCAGGTAGTAGGTAGTGCAGGCTTGGACGCTGCGGGAGCGGAAATGAAAAAGACCTGGAAATATCAGGACCTCCAGGGAGGGTATCTGTTCGTGCCGGTAGGGTTCGAGACAATGGGACCCTGGGGTCCCGAGGCCATAAAACTCTTTAAGGAATTATCGGCGCGTCGCATCTAGGTTTCCGGTGATCGCCGAGCAGGCAGCTTCCTAGCGCAGAGACTATGCCTCGCGATACAACGCAATAACATTGCTTGCCTGCTAGGCACCATGCCACCTCAAGGAGACGCGCTTGATACCAGATTTTATTTATAAGGTTTTTCATTAAGTTTTTATTTTATTGTATACTAGATGTGCCCGCGACTCCGTACGCGTGGTAGTTATGATTTTAAACAGCGATGTATTTTTTTGTTTTAAATTTTACATAATTGGGATAGAATACAGTCTTACATTACACCTATGCGAGCATAGTACAATATAGTAGGTTTTCTATGTACCTGTCTACTTAAATATGGAAGGATTTATTTTACTTAACGGTTGTTCCTTTGTTTCCATTTCTTTTTGTTTTGGGATCAATTAATTATATACAAATCATGATGCAATTTTTTCGTTAAATATGTCATTAAACTATTGAATATTAAAGTTTATTTACAAATTACGTTTTTTAATAGATAACAAGCTAACTTATGTATGATGTTTAGCTGTGCCCGCGACTGCGTACGCTCGAGTTGTAGGGAAAACACGCAGTGTCGAACGTACTGAAAACGCTTCTCCGGGATCTGCTAACCCGCGCGCGGAAGCGTGTTTCGCATGGAAAATGATCTTTGTTTTTGTATGGAAAACACGATTCCGAGCGCGAGCTAGCAGATCCCGCTCCTACGCGCGGAGAAGCGTTTTTAGTATGTTCGACACTGCGTGTTTTCCATACAAACTGGGATACTTACTCAATAAAGAATGGGTTTCGTGATTATTTCTAACCTAGGCTGGATACCGGGTAAATAAAAAAAACTCAATCAAATAAAAAGTCCCTTTAAAATCGGTTTTTAAACGATCAGAGTTCAATTTCCTGCCTACCCTGTAAGTCAGGTGGCCTAATTATTTGTATCGTAACTTTGAGTTTAAGTAATGCGACAAAACAAAAAAGTTCCAAAAAAATTGGTTAGAAACGACCGGAATTAAATTTCCTACCTACCTCCTAGTCATGCGCGTGATTATTTGTATCATAACTTACTTACTCAATATTAGAATGGTTTCGTGATTATTTCTAACCTAGGCTGGACGTACATACATATAATCACGCCTTTATCCCTAATGGGGTAGGCAGAGCGTAAACGACCTAAACAAAGGTCGTCCCGCCGTCTGACAAAGTTTTGAGGGTTATTTAAGATAGAATTGTAGGTATATTGCTGTAGTGACAGGTTGTCAGCCCATCGCCTAAATTACAATATACTGAAACCCCCGGATCCCTTAGCTGGTTTTTACAGCATGCCCGGGAGGAAATGCAGATGGCATATTCTATGTTTTTCTCTCGCTCCTAGACCAGCATGGAATAAATGACAGCATGGAAGCATAGACTGGACACCAGGGAATTAAAAACTCAGTCAAATAAAGCTCAGTTAAAAACTATCAGAGTTCAATTTACTGCCTAACCCCTATGTCAGCTGGCGTGATTATTTGTATCGTTACTTTGAGTTTAAGTAATGCTCAGTCAAACAAAAAAAAGTTCCATCAAAATCGGTTAAAAACGACCGAAATTAAATTTCTTACCTACTTCCTAAGTCATGAGGCGTGATTATTTGTGTCGTAACTTTGATTTTAAATAATGCTCAGTCGAATAAAAAAAGCTCCATAAAAATCGGTCAAGAAACAGCCAAATTTCAATTTCCTGCCTACTCCCTAAGTTAGGTAGCGTGATTTTAGGTATCCTAAGTTGCAACCCGGGTAACACACAGTTAAATAAAAAAAAGTCCCATCGAAATCGGTTCAATAGTTTTGGCGTGATGTGGTAACATACATACAGACAGACAGACAGACAAACAGACAAAAATTCAAAAAAAAAAACGTTTTGATCTTTATATCGTTAATAATGCCTGCTGCAATTATTTTCTTGTAAAAATATTCAATGTACAGACACGACCCTTCTAGAGATTTATTACATGTATAGATTTTATTTGTACATACATACATATAATCACCCCTTTATCCTTAATGGGGTAGGCAGAGCGTAAATGACCTAAGCAAAGGTCGTTCCGCTTTGTAGGTATATTGCTGTAGTGACAGGTTGTCAGCCTATCGCCTAAATTGCAATATACAGAAACCCTTGAATCCCTTAGCTGGCCCGGGTTTTTACAGCATGCCCGGGAGGAAATGCAGCTGGCACATTCTATTTTTTTCTCTCGCTCCCAGTCCAGCATGGAAGTATTTAATTTGTATGATTTTGTAAATAAAAGTATGTAAAGTCACAGGTTAAGTGTATTTAGTGTGTGTAGTGTAGCTATAATTATGCAGAGCCCGCATGTGTGCAAGAAGTTATTTGGAAAACTCTGATGTGTAACTACGCCTACGCAGCAAAATGTATGTAAACTAATAAAGACCCTACGGGCAAACCTGCTAAACACTAAGTATTTATGATGATGACGCAACAATAAGGTTTGCCTTTAGGCCTATACTTAGATTTCCGGATGGGAAGTAATTTTGCCTTTGCCCAGCAGTGGAACACTAACGGCTAAATATGATAAGAATGCACACACACACTCGCACGGCGGGCGGTGTTATGTGATTTTCACTCTCTACGAAGAAGACCTACAAATCTATTTGAAATAACCCTCAAAACTTTAACAGACGTGGCGAACGACCTTTTTTTTAGCTCGTTTACTCTCTGCGTACCCCATTAGGGATAAATTCGTTATTATTTGTATGTACGAAGAAGACTCTCGTAAAGAGTCGAAACGTTGAGGTCTAACAATTCCGTTAAACAAACAAGTGAGTAGTCGTTGACTTATTAGTAGGTAGTCAGACGTGGCGGAACGACTTTTAGTTAGGTCGTTAACGCTCTGTCTACCCCATTAGGGATAAAGGCGTGATTATATGTATGTACAGCCATGATCAGATCAGGCTGGACTCATCTTCATTGAACTTCATTTCATTGCTTATTTTGTATAGGGGATAGAGTAGCGAGCACAGGTTGCGAGTAATTCTAAGCTGGAGTGTGGCTTCAGTGGAAGCTATTAAAGCCGTCTCATACAATGGTAGCAATTCGTAATTGCAAAACTCACGACTTAACTAATAGAAGTCTATACCTGTCATTTTCTAACGTGAGAGAACAGAAAGGGACAGCAACATTGTTAGTCGAGATTTAGTTAAATTGTGCCCCTTAAGGAATTGGTACCAATGTACCACTTGCCTTATTTGCCAGGAACTATAAAAAATCAGGTTACAGATTGTACGATAATTTTGAGCTGGGCTGGCAACTTGTTTTTACAACAATACACAGTTTCATCTGAATTAATCCTGAGTGATGTGGAGCAGACAGCCTTCTCAGCCACATGTATAATTCCAGCCATTGACAAACTGCCTACCCCGTGACTGATATAGGCGTAACTGAATTTAAATAAGTATTGACTCCGAACTTGGACTCTAGGACTAGGACTCAACTAACTGCCTCTGTGGTCTAGTGGCTAGTGCCATGGACTCCCGATCCGGAGGTCCTGGGTTCGATTCCCAGGGAGGAAAACACAAAGTTGATATTTGAGAATTTATCTCTTTGTGAATTTTTCCCCAGTTTGGGTAGGACATTGCAGGCTGAATCACCTGATTGTCCGAAAAGAAAATGATTTCGTGCTTCTTAGGGCACGTTAAGCCGTCGGTCCCGGTCGCTGTCTTTCATAGTGGTCGTTAGACAAAACCATGTCAGAGGCCTGATAGTTGTGCTACTAGGCGGTTTAAAAACTCTGACACCAGGGTTCATCGGGTCCATAGACTTGATACGCACTCGACAGAAGAAGAAGACTTGGACTCAAATGATCCAAGACTGATATGACGCGTATTGACTTGTTGCCTTCCATGCTGGACTGGGAGAGATAGAAAAACATAGAATGTTCCAGCTGCCCTTCCTCCCGGGCATGCTGTAGAAGTCAGCAAAAGGAACTCGAGGGTTACAGTGTATTGTAATTTAGGCGATGGGCTGACAACCTGTCACTATAGCAATACACATTACAATCTAAAATTGCCCTCAATTTTTGTCAGACGTGGCGAAAGCGCCTTTTACGAGGAGTTTGACGCTCTGCCTACCCCGTAAGGGATAAAGGCGTGATTTTATGTATGTATGTATGACTTGTTGAATGACTCACTGGAGAAATTATATCCTATACGGGGTGTAAGGGCGTATGATAGGGGTTGCTCAGGCAATGAAACTGAACAACTATCTGCAGGATTTCCTTTCAGGAAATTATAAAAAATATTGCTTTTCCGTACAAATTGTCAGATCAAGGTGGTCATTTTATATGGAAATGTATTTTTTTTAACCTCATGAAAGAATTTCCTGGTGAAAGTTGTTCAGTTTTGTTGACTGAGCAACCCCTATCAGTTTGCGGGAGGCTGTCCCTTACACCCCGTAAACATTGCATGAATATTTCGCGAATGAAGTCATATTAATATTACTTATTAATTTATCATATCAGTCAGTAGCAAGGTCAGTTTGTATGTTTTAATTAACCAACATGGCTGACTTCACCATTGGTTTCTTTATTTATTTATTTAACAATTTATTGCACACATGATCATACAGAGGACACAAGTATAAAAAAACAATAGCACAACAGGTAGCTTATCTCTAAAAATAAATCTCTTCCAGCTGACCTACGGTAGTGAGAGTGCATAAGTGAAGCAGATAAGGCGTGTACAATTCAAACCCTATCCTAAAATACAATAAATACATATAATAATACATAAAACTACATAAATAAATACATATAGTTATAAATAAATAATGTATAATATTGATAAAATAATACATAATTAATATAAATATCACTTAACAAGTAAACTTATTCTTTTTGTTTATATTTAACTAGCGACCCGCCCCGGCTTCGCACGGAAATTATCAGTGTTTCTCTACTATATTATGCATGTATTATACATATAAACCTTCCTCTTGAATCACTCTATCCATTAAAAGAAACCGCATCAAAATCCGTTGCGTAGTTTTAAAGATTTATGCATACATAGGGATATAGGGACAGAGAAAGCGACTTTGTTTTATACTATGTAGTGATTACAGGACTGATTATTATTACTAATGGGGTTAAGTTTGATAAGCTAATCTATGGTATTAGTATATTGTTTGTTAACAAGCATGGGTATTATACGGGTACTCGCATAGAATACATGTTTACTATTCCTTTCTATATTATTTGTGTATCTGTCATTCCTTTTCATATCAATCTGAATTATTTATTTCCTTTCCTCCATAATGTATGTATTAGTATATTATATATGGTATATAGTAGTTTATTATCGATTATAATTTACGTAATTTATGTAAATCATGTATGTATTTTATGTAGATTTGTCTATATTAATTAGTTTTTAGTAAGATGCACTATCCCGCATTATCTACATTTGATTTCCTCTACCCAAGGTTGCCTGGTAGAAATTGCTACCATAGCAATAAGGCCGCCTTCATTGTACTTTAATTTTTATTTAATTTGTTCTAATTCCTGTTGTTTTTGTTTTATGTGCAATAAAGAATATATCTATCTATCTATATCTATCTAATGCAACAACTAATATATAAGTAAGTACTTATAAAACGTTTGTCACACATAAAACGCCTTAACTTGTAATTTAGGCGATGGGCTGACAACCTGTCAATACAGCAGTATACCTACAAATCTATATTAAATAAACCTCAAAACTTTGTCAGACGTGGAGGAACGATCTTTGTTCGGTAGTTTACACTCTGCCTACCCCTTTAGGGATAAATCCGTGATTATATGTATGTATGTATGTAATTTAATGCGTACAAGACATCGATACAAGATCTAACCTTCAACGAAAAAATAAATACTAGGACAATAATTAACACACAATTTATAGGAAGTAATATAAGACGCAGGAAGTAAATATGCATTTATTGACAGTGCAAGTGCATTCGAGCAGCTGTTTTCAAGTTGTTTCTTTCTTTATTTCCTCATGTGAGACGTGACCCGGTACCTACTGCACGTTAGGTGATGCACATTATTTATAGAATCAATAAAAAAAAGTTATATACAATATACTGTGACCGCTGGGTAATTGGCTGTTCATTGAATGTCAGATGAATCTTAGGCTCGTATTTATGAAGCGATCTCAAACTTGGGAGCAATATTAAGTAAGGATTTGACAGGCCAGTTTGTACTGAATTGACATTTCTGATACGAACTCAAAGTCGCTGTCACTTATGAGAGCTGATTTTAAATACGGCCCTTAGATACGAGCAAAGGTATAAAATGTAAAATAAGTCGATGTTTGGATTTGGGACTGAATAATGCGGCGCCGTATCTTTTTTATTTTAGGTTTAAACTTTATTGTCTATTACATAAGTTAAAGCACCTGACTGCTTTCCTTTTATTGAGTTTTTAAATTATCTAACGTATTTAAAACAATTTCCAAGAATGTTGTCAAAGAATTTTTTTAAGTTTTATTTGGGTTTTGACCATTGTTTATTGAAATAAAATACGAGTGGTAAGGCGTGCTTTTTATCACTACATAGTATAAAACAAAGTCGCTTTCTCTGTCCCTATATCCCTATGTTTGCATAAATCTTTAAAACTACGCAACGGATTTTGTTGCGGTTTCTTTGAATGGATAGAGTAATTCAAGAGGAAGGTTTATATGTATAATACATGCATAATATAGTAGAGAAACACTGATATTTTCCGTGCGAAGCCGGGGCGTGTCGCTAGTTTACAATAAAACGACGTACGGTCATTATCCGTTCTTTATTAAGGCCCATCATTAGAAATACTGCACACGTATTTATTATAAGATCTTATCAGAGCCTTGTTTTGCTATAACAGTAATCATCTTCATCACGAGTCAAAATGCGTCAGCCAACTAATCATCTTTCTTATACAACTACTTAGGAGCAAGAGGTTGTTACCTAGTCATCAACAAGAACCCTTATTTGGTAAAAACATTAATCATTAAATTTTGACAACGCTTTAAAGCTAAATTAATATTTAAGGCCTTGGAGTCAAGATGTCTTCCATGCTGGACTGGGAGCGAGAGAAAAACATTGAATGTGCCAGCTGCCTTCCGGGCATGGTGTAAAAACCAGCTAAGGGTTCCGAGCTAGGGTTTCTGTACATTGAAATTTAGGCGATGGGCTGAAATCCTGTCACTACAGCAATATAATTACAAATCTATCTTCACTGACCCTCAAAACTCTGTCAGACGTGGCGGAACGACCTTTTTAGGTCGTTTACGCTCTGCCTACCCCATTAGGGATAAAGGCGTGATTGTAAGTCAAATTAATGGATCGTTTCAACGTTACAAAATAAGAAAAAAGTTTTAGGTAGTTTTAAAAATAGAGATTCTAATAAAGGCCAGATAACAATATTCATTTGTATTCATTCTTGTTTTGCGCGGTTTTAGCGCCTAACCCGAGCGTGTGTGGAATATAAAAGAAACTAGCTCTAATTACCGACTAACCAGGAATACAGATGACCTGGGAACCGTTCGGAAATTAGCCGACCGGAATTCTCGACAGGCTAAAACTTCCTTCAGCTTTTTGCCAGGTCTTGGGATTCCACTTCCTTCCTTTGTTGATTGGCCTACATTCGGTTTTGTTTGTCTACGGTGGGACGTGCAAGAAAGACAGTACAAATACAAATGCTAGGACAATATCTAGTGATTCTTATCAGAATAATTTGTTTTACAGACAATGCAATGTCAATGCCTATGGATACATACATATAATCACACCTTTATCCCTAATGGGGTAGGCAGAGCGTAAACGACCTAAACAAAGATCGTTCTGACAAAGTTTTGAGGGTTATTTAAGATAGATTGTAAGTATATTACTGTATTGACAGGTTGTCAGCCCATCGCCTAAATTGCATTTTACTGAAACTCTCGGATCCCTTAGCTGCTTTTTACAGAATGCCCGTGAGGAAATGCAGCTGGCACATTATATGTTTTTCTCTCGCTCCCAGTCCAGCATGGAAGACATGCCTAAAGATAGATAAAACTAATATTTTTTTTAGTCCAGCGCCAAGTAGCTTAGCTTTGTTCTATCAGTATGCTGGAATACCTGTGCCTTTTGAGTGATCTCAGTCTATCTTGGACTATTTGTACTGTCTAGGCCATCCTGGTCCTGGCAATCCCTTCACAAAAATCAATAAATGAGTTTTGCCAACGACATATTTCAAAAGCTTTGCGATATGCTCGTTTACTTAATGCATACCTACTCTGAAGATACTTCGAAAAATTATTATTGGTTATTGGATAAAAACCTGGTCGACCCGTGCACACCTGGCGACGAACCATACAGAGCGAACTCAAGACCATGGGATTGACGTGGGAGGAAGCCAAGAGGAAGGCACAAGATAGGGGAGAATGGAGAAAGCTCGTGAAGGCCCTTTGTACCAGTGGGGTACTCTGAGGACCACAACAACAACAACAACATTGGATAAAAATCTCTTTCTATGTATGTCACTTATGAACAATATCTTGTAAATATCATCTCCCTAGCCTTATTCCGTATCACACGGGGTCGGTTACCTAATCTGATTAAACTTCCAGTACCCGGTTTTTACACAGAGCAACTGCCATCTGACCTCTGCAACTCAGAAGGGAAACCAGACCCAATCCTAGATTAGGCTTTTGCCAGGTTAGTCGCCAACTCAGTTGTCAAAGTTTTTAAGCCGCCAATGCTTAGCAGCCTTTGACATGGCTTATCGACTATATCTACAATATTAACTGGGACCAATGTCTTAGCGTGCCTTTCGAAGCAAAGAGAAGCTCGAGTTGTTATACCACTACAGTTGTTATACTACTATCCATGGACTGGCCACGGCGATGGTTTCTTATAATTCATTATCGGACTAAATAAGCACCATTTTACCAAAGAGCATTTCATCAACATCTTGAACATTCTTCTCAAATTCTTTCGAGAATGCATATACTGTGTAACCGGTCTTTGATACACATGACGTTCGGCGACTTCCATTCAAATTATTTAAGTAATCTAAACAAAAGAACAGCTGTATGTTGAGGATGTTGTATTGTATAACAAAATCCGGATAATTTACATTTATTGTTTACATCTGCTAAACTCATCTGCTCTGCTGTGTTGTCAAGGCCAATTATCTCATAGCAAACTACCCTAGATCGCTTTAAATGAATTTAGCTCTACGTACATTTATATTTGATGAGATATTCAGGTCTAGAAAAAAACTTTTGTCCGTTCCTAGATATAATATTTCAAGAAGATTCCACAATAAATGATCAAGTTCTTTAGAAAAACTCTCTTGTATGTTAGACCGATAAATTATAGGCAAGTCGAAATTGGCCATTTGTAGTTTTTATTGCGCGAAATACATCTAAAGGACAGTCGTAAAGATGCAATAACAAATTTGATAAGTAACGAGTTTTTGTAGACGTATAGAACAGGTAAGAACTTTAGTGGTAAGGAATTTTGATACCAAAATATAAGTAAATCTGTTTCTGTGACACAGTAGGTACTTGTAATTTTGTTTGACTCCTGTTTTTTTTTGTTAAATAACAATTTATGCACACTCTGCATTTTCCTTGCCCTTCCCTGCATAATGTGTATCGATGAATGAGAGTACAATTTACTGTAAGTCCGCTGAATGGCCAATGTAATTTATCCCGGGACTGTTCGGAGTCTAGGCAAGGCACACAGGTAAACAGGTAAATTGTAACCGGGTAGAGTAGACGTACGAGCATTGTCCTTGTTTCGCCTTAGTTTATATCCTATTTGTAACCGGCCGAGTGGTAGAGCCCCTCGGGATTTTCCCGTATATTCTAAAATTCAAGAAACATGTCCATTTTGAATAGTACCCGCGCCCGGACCCTACTTTCCATGCAGGCACAAGACTTATCTCAAGGAAAATCGAAATGTAGGACACGGCTTATCTCGATTTGTACACGGAAAATTCCTTTTGTTGATAATTGGACTTTTTCCTTCCTAAAAACGAAAAATATGCTTGAAATACTTTTTCAATTAGATTAACTTTCAGAAATCCTTTGCTGATGTTTGTTCGACTTTTTCATAGGGTTTATTGTAGTACAAATATTTTACTCAATATTGTAGAGGGAACATCCAAGAAATCGGAAGCAGTTCGTAGTAAATATTTTGGTATTATCAATCAGAAGAGCATTATTACAAAAAAAAAAAACAATTTTGGTATATTAGTGAGCCAAGGAGTTACTCAGAAAGCACTCAGTATTTTCGTTTAAAAGTTTTATTGTACTGGTACACCGGTAAGCAGTAGCTGCGAGTATCATTTTCAAAGCGCTATCGAGCTTGCCAATTCAACAAAAATGTTCTATGTTCCCGGATACATATTTCTGGAGCGCAGTTTCGAAGTTGTGAAGTCTTTTATATCTGGTGCAAGGAGATTATTTTGCGGGACTTGGTAGGAAGTTTTGAGAGCAACTAGCAAGGAAGTAAGCCGCGGTGCCGCTCGCCTCAGATAGCTTAGATTTTATTTTTCCGTTTTTCGCTTTGTGCCTTGCCTTGCCTGCCTGGCACTCCGTAAAAAAACAAGTCGGTTATTCTTTTCTTACTGTACGTTGGTGTACCTTGGACTCCAGTGGTTTTAAAGCTTGCAATTTAATTTATTTACTAGAAGATGGACGTCTTAAGTGTGTGCGCTAAAAAAGTAACTGCTTCTGTTGAATTTGCTTTTTCATAAGAGGTGTTATTTAAGGTAAGTACGTAATTTGTACATACATACATAACGTTATGCCTGTTTCCCGGAGGGGTAGGCAGAGATCACATTCCTCCACTTACTACGGTCCTTGCAAACCACTTTCGCTTCATCTACATTCATCAATCCCTTCATGCACGCTCATCGGTTTAGGGTACTCCTGACCAGACCTTTCTCTAGAACGTCCCTGATTTGGTGGCGGTACGTTCGTCGAGGACTTCCCCTTCCAACGTTCCCAATCACACTCGTCATATATATCTGTTTACTTAATCAGCTTTCATCCATCCTCTCAACATGACCTAACCCCCTAAGCATTCCTTTTTCTATACCTGTCACTATATCCTCTTTCACACCACAACGTTCTCTTATCACGCTATTTCTTATTCTGTCACTCAGATTCACACTAATCATACTTCTTAACGCTTTCATTTCTACTGTATTTATTCACCTTTCATCTCTTTTCTGCCAGACCCAACTTTCACTGCCATACATTTGTACATAATTAGGTAATTACAAGCATAACCGGAAGACTTACAGGCCTTTTATGCCATCCTGTACATAAGATTGTTTTGGAAAATAATAGCAGCACAACGAATAGCACAATAAGACAGCGTTGGCCAGTTAGCACTTTAATTAAGGCCACTCGTGGAGCGAGGCCGCAAAAATCATAAATTGCTGGAGGCATGAGGCAGCAGATGCACGACCGGCTACGTCAACAGTACAATACAATACAAATATTCTTTATTGCACATAAACAACACATTGTACAGGAACAAACATTACAAAACAAACAGAGTACAATTAGGCGGCCTTATTGCTAGGGTAGCAATTTCTGCCAGGCAACCTTTGGGTAAAAGAGTAGTTTTCTAATATTATGCGGGATAGTGCAGTTACTATTGTTATAAATTTAAATATAATACATAGACAAAGTACTTACTAGTTACATAAATACGAATAGGTACAACGATTCAGGAGATGATTGCGTTCACTTTCTCTTCGTATTGCAGCCTGATGTACTGCTTGAAAAAATATAACCTATGCTTCAAATTTAGGACTTTGAAGTATTTTATACAATTTACTTAAAAATATCTTAAATTGCTGGACGCATGAGGCAGTAGATGCACGACCGGCTACATCAATTATTCAGGAGATGATTGCGTTCACTTTCTCTTCGTATTGCAGCCTGATGTGCTGCTTGAAAAATATGACCTATGCTCCAAATTAAGGACTTTGAAGTATTTTATACAACTTACTTAAAAATATCATAAATTGCTGGAGGCATGATTCAGCAGATGCACGACCGGCTACGGCAACGATTTAGGACATGATTGCGGTCACTTTGTCTTCGTATTGCAGTCTGATTTACTGATAGGAAAAATAAGAATTGCCCAAAGTGATATGAAACAGCGTGCTATGATAGATTTTATCATTTAGAGCGAACTCTTACAGGCAACAAATTCATATACGGATGGAAAAGACATTGTGTACGTAATAGTGAAATTCACGATAAACAGGAACCTTTGTTGCGGTAGTTCCGGGTTCATTCATTGTTACAAACAAGCAAAAATATTAAGATATTATTTTACTCTGAAACTACAGTGTAACTGTAATTTCATTTCAAAGGGAAGGTTAAAACATTTCCACCAAAGCAATTAAATAGAGACACACAAAGAGCTAGTAATCAAAAAAGGTTAGAAACTATCTAGCTAAAGTTGCTAAAGTTAATAAGCGGTTAAAACTCCGAGCAATATTTTTGACCGAAACTCCTACTTTATTTTCGCCGCAGGTCATAGGTTAATTAAATTACCTTACACCTATAGCAACGTTGCACCCCGGTGTGCGAGAATGAAATTTTAATACGAATTCACTGAATATGGCCGGCAATATACACACCCGCTGGAGACGTTACAACCAGAGTTTATATATAGGGTCGGAACATGCTGAGAAGATGCTACCCTATTTACACTAACTCATAACTGCTATTTACACAACCTGTTTAGTTTACGAAAGGTCAGCGTGTTAAGCAAACGGCCCAGATTATTCAGCAAGAAATTTAGTTTAACTTCAATCCCATTAAAACAAACAAAAAGCTAGGAAAAAATATGCAAAACCCTTGCTTAACCCTAATGCCTAAAGCCCCGAATCTATCTTCAGCCGCCTTCATGCAGGTTTTTTACTTCCATTAAGCCAAAATTGCATTCAGAGGAAATTAAACGGGTGAAATCCCAAGCGTTGTTGTTGTAGTTACCTTTTTTCGGGCAATAATGGAGCTGGAAAAACAACGGCGCCGCACAAACGAGGAATAGCAAACTCGTGACGTGACACTTAATTTTGCCGCTAGTGTTCTGCAGGCGCTACATGAAAGAATGTTTTACCTCAACTCCTTTCCTGAAATAACCTGTTATTTCACCGGCGTCACGGGGAACGAAGGTACGAGCGAGTGTGGCCTGGAAATTATTATAGTTGGAAGAGGAAAGAGAAAATTTTATCGACTGTAACATCGCTTGTATTCTTTAAAAATGTCTCCGCTTTAATTAAGGTTTCATTTGAGAAACGGTCTTCATTAAACTTTTGTTTTATTTTACTGGCGTGTCTTGCGAACTAAGTGTACATTTAAATGTAATTCATAATTAGACGAGGAATGAATTCAAGCGAAACGGGAGTTTAAACCTCACAAAATTGAAGACAAAGGTTTACTTTTGAATCAAACTAGCTGGCTAACTGACACAGGTGCAAATCTGTTTATCCATCCGCCTCTGGCTTGTCGAATTTACCCATAAATAAAGTAAACAGCAGGACCAAGTGAAGCGTACGGTAAATCACCATGAGCGGCTGACCGCGGTAAATTTCCCCTATCTATTGACGTTATGCGCCGCGGCTGGCCCAAACAGAATGGACTACTGTAATGCCTATTGGAAACAAAAAATATTGGCTTACAGTTCTTTCATCTGGCCTAGTTTAGGTCGTTTGCTGGAGCTAAACGTGCCTGAAGATGGATTTTTTCTTAAAAAGTAAACGTGCACTGTCGAAAACAGAAAATAAAGTATTTTAAAACTTTCATATTTTAAGAAACATACATACATACATATAATCACGCCTTTATCCCTAATGGGGTAGGCAGAGCGTAAACGACCTAAACAAAGGTCGTTCCGCCACGTCTGACAAGGTTTCAGGGTTATTCAAGATGGATTTGTACGTATATTGCTGTAGTGACAGGTTGTCAGCCCATCGCCTAAATTGCAATATACTGAAACCCTCAGATCCCTAAGCTGCTGCTTTTTACAGCATGCCCGGGAGGAAATGCAGCTGGCACATACTATGTTTTTCTCTCGCTCCCAGTCCAGCATGGAAGAAATATTTTAAGAAAATCTAATGATAATCATAAAGACTTGGAAAATTGTGTGGGTGAGGGTGAGTGTAAGTTGAATCTCATTACATACCTTATCTTTAGATTGAATTATTTAAATCCGTTTGTAGTCACGATAGTACATTCGACTTTGCATTCTTGAGAGTAGAAAAAACTTGTTTCACGTTAAAACCCGTGGCCACCCCCAGTTTACGTCAGAATATTTGAAGGCTCTGCCAACAAGACTAGTGGGAATAAACGATGAATACGAAATAAGAATGTGAATCCGAAATCAGTTGGTACGTCCAAATCCAATATACTAGGATGAGCAGAAGGGGCTCTACATCGCTTTCGGCAACTAACTTCGTTTGAGCAAACACTCCACTCAAGAACTCTTTGCCCACTCGCCCCACCCTTGCTTCCACTCCTTCCACTTCTTCCAGTTGGTTTGCTAACACAACTCTATAAGAATATTTTGCTGCCGTTTGAATTTTCGAGTTTAATTAAAAAGTTTGGTGCTACGGCATCACTTCCGTTACTAGTTACTGCAGAAATTAAATTCAATCTCTGTAGAGCTGTCTTTTTAACTTTGTTGTTTTTACAAAGGGAAGTTGTGATTTGGCGTTTTAAATAGGGGATTACATTTTCAAAGTTTTTGCACGAAACCATTAATTTATAGCCTCCACTAGGGCTACATTAAGAACATCCAGACCCAAAAAAGATATTTGAATTCATCATTATCATTCGAATATTGAATCCGCAACCTTTCTTTGAATCAAGGATTTTTCATATTTTATAAAAATATATAAACTAGGTTTACACAAAAAAAAACTTCTTTACATTTACTATACCTTATGATCGACGTAATACATACATACATATAATCACGCCTTTATCCCTAATGGGGTAGGCAGAGCGTACATGACCTAAACAAAGGTAGTTCCGCCACGTCTGACAAAGTTTTGAGGGTTATTCAAAATATATTTGTAGGTATATTGCTGTAATGACAGGATATCAGCCCATCGCCTTAATTAAAATATACTGAAACCCTCGGATGCCTTAGCTGGTTTTTACAGCATGCCCGGGAGGAAATGCTGCTGGCATATTCTATGTTTTTCTCTCGCTCCCAGGCTAGCATAGAAGAAATATCGACGTAATACCTAACCAAATTTGATTTTAGTACTATTATATAGGGAACTAACAGGTTAGATACAACTTTGCAATCCTCTTATCTTGTATCAAAGTTTCCTAGCTAATGTTGCAGTCCAGCGGGGACTAAAGTGTGGGGTTTAGTCTATGAACGAAGCGAATTTATATGCAATCCAGCTTTACGCCTCAACTTCAGAACACCAAAGGACTCTCGGCTTCCAAGTTTGTTAATTTCATATAGTGGATAGTGGCCAGGAAGTTTATCAATCTATGTGCGAATTACTCTACTAAATTACGTACCTTAAGATGGACTCATGAATAGCCAATGCAAAACCTTATTCATGGCACTGGCCTGAAATACTTCACCTATTTAAATTATCATGTTATATTAAATCCGCATACTTCGCTGAATACTTCCGTAGAATATTTTTAATGCGTTTTAAAAATATGTCGGGATTCCATCCCGGAGTTTATTTTTCTTGACTTCGCAATCAAAAGGCAAACGATTTCCTGAAGCAAAAGCTCCTTTCGACTGCAGTGGAATGAAATACTGAATAGCTCAACGAAGATTGCACCGAATATATTTTTTCTAGATTTTTTTTTAATTTCTATTCACGGAACTCGAAGCTGCAGTAGGAAACACAGGTAAAAAGGAGGAACATTAATAATCAACGCTTATGTAGTTTTAAAATGCAATGCTAATGTAAAGTGGGTAGCTGTGAGTAACAACAAAGGAAAGATTTACGAGGAGAGCACTTTTACATACAAGCAGGATCCTACTTGCAAAAGTGGGATAGGTAGGACATTAACATAATATTCTAGAAGATTGTACCTAGTCCTGGAAAGTTTCGCTTTTCCATGAATGTGCTTGGAATATTATCTTTAGACTTTCATTGAGACTAAAATGTCTCATATTTGCAGCGTAATCACAGCTTAGCTTAATGCAAGTAACATGTAAAGGTTAATTACCGTGCTTCTATGGTACCGCAAGGTATAGCATTAGTATATTAAAATTGACGATTTTTGCGTAGCATCTCACACGTTTTTTCGTAGGTGATTGCTACGCTGACTTCGCCGTAGTATCTACCTAAATATATTGTAATTTAAACGATACTTTTCAAAATATTCTGCAAAAAGAGTTAACAAGTGAGGATATACATTGTTCACAAATTTGACGTGGATATATGTCCAATTTTAAAAATGGTTTTAAAATTATAAAAGAGACATCATCGGTCTTTTAGCGTGACATCCCGATCCGTGCGATGGCTCATCGGTCACCCAGGGGAGTTATTCTCACAATTTATATCCTGTGACGTCCACACTTTTATTTTGAGCCTTTGCCATTTATTTCGATTTTGCTTTACTTTTCATCGTAGGCCAGTAAACGCTTAGACTCCGTTCATCTTTTCCTTTTACCGGAAATAAAGGAGCTTTGGAAAGTTTATTGAAAATGTTTTCTGTCGAGAGCTTTACACTGTCACACTCTTGGGCTGATAGTTTTTCGATTAAACGTCAGTTACACGTTTAACCTCCAGAAAGACAGATTATCCTTTTGTTGTTGTTTTGTGACTTCGACGTTAGCAATGTTTACCGCCATGGTAAGTTAATAGATTAACAAACTTTCGCGTTTCGAAGGTCTGAAAGTTTATCCGAGTTGTAGGTACAGGTAAAGATTTGCTCATAAACTTTAGGGTTTAGTTGTTACCTTGATGTTTTGCCTTTGATAGCGCATAGAAATAGATTAAAGACGATGCTGTTATACCGCGTTTAATCGCTCTAGACGGCTTACTGAAACATTTGCTTATATATTTTAATGAGTTGTTTATTTATTTACATTTGTTATTTATGTTTGCTTATTAGAGGTAGCAGATGGACAAAAAGTTACCTTCGCATGTACATATAATAAAATTGTAACTGGTCGATGTCTGTACATAAGAAAAACAAATCGGTGTCTCTATAAGTGCAATAGAAGCCAAATATACAGTTATTAGAATTTTTGTCTGTCTGTATGTTGGTTTGCGTGCCACGTAAAAACAAGTGCACCTAATTGAATGCGGTTTTTCTTGTTGTATTGCTGAAGGTCTAACTTATAGGAAATATAGGTAAATGTTTCAGTACGCCGCCTGCCAGGAGGGATTGAGCGCGGTATAGTAGTGAAGTACCGCGAGCAGAAACAATAATGTAAATCTGAAATTATGACATTAAAACTTGTAGGCATGAATTTACGGAAATACTATGAAATACATAAACAATTCTTAGATACTATTCGCACCACAGGAAGATCGCATGCACTAACTCCATTGATAGGCATCGACATTCATTCCCCGCAGGTTCAAATTCCACTCGCCTAAACCTTTGGCTAATATTACAGTTAGTTTGAAAAGGGAGAATACATTTATTCATCCTGATTCCTCAACTATACGTAGTTCGTACCTCAGAGTTATCACAGCAAAATAGAAGTTAGTTCACAGTGAGTTACCGAGAGAGGAACATAGTTGTATGATTATCAAGTAAGGTGAGTGCGACTACTGCGGAACAAAGGCACCTGCCCGCAAACTGCTTTAAACTTGTATAACTCCAAATGCAGTACTATGCAAAGTTTCGACTTTTGGGCATCCGGTTCGGTGGTTATTTCGACAGGTATCAGTTCCAGTTGTATTGCATTGGCTTGGCTCAATATACAAATAGTTGAAGATTTGTGTATCGGCGATGATGGAAGGTTTTCAAAAATACCGCGTGTAAGGGACACCGTACCACCAACTAAGTATAATAGGGGTTATTCTGTCAACGAAACTGATCAATTTTCACCAGGAAATTCTTCCTTTACAGCCGTTATTACGTCGGAGGTATTTTTTTGGATTGTACATACATACATACATACATAAAATCACGCCTTTATCCCTTACGGGGTAGGCAGAGCGTTAAACGCCTCGTAAAAGGCCCTTTCGCCGCGTCTGACAAAAATTGAGGGCAATTTTAGATTGTATTTATTTATTTAACAATTTATTGAAATGTGTATTGCTAATGTGTAGTGACAGGTTGTCAGCCCATCGCCTAAATTACAATACACTGTAACCCTCGAGTCCCTTTTGCTGTCTTCTACAGCATGCCCGGGAGGAAGGGCAGCTGGAACATTCTATGTTTTTCTATCTCTACCAGTCCAGCATGGAAGATTTTTTTTGGATTGTAAACGCTGAAAATTAGGTACCAGTCTACGTTTCACACTTACTCACCCTTATTACCTCTACATACCTTCTTGTACACATCATGTTTCTCTTCGGCTCTCCTCTTCATGAAATTTAGCAAACAGCAATATTAAGGTTGATTTTTCCCTCCCTATGCCTCCATTATTGTTCTTCCGATCTGATAAGTGGAGTGCTGCGGGGTGGGCAAGGCAATGAGATCGTAAATTTCGGTTTTTATGACCCATTATATTGCCGATAATTTCGGATAACGGCAAGCCCACGAAAATATTTTAAAATGATGCATTTAAAATGTAGAATCCATTGTGTTGAACAAACCAAAATTCAGTTAAGTTACCTAAAACTTGGAAGGAATAAAAATAAGTTATACCTCATTTAATTAACTCAACTGTACTCGCACAATAACAAAATTATTAACTTAAGTAAGAAAATATTTACAGAATCGCATTAAAATCAACGCAGTACACGCAGTTGCATATAGAGGAAGTAGTAGGCAAGAGAGGCGGTATCAACGGGCACGAGAGGTATTTCTTAGCGATATGCTCTTCTGGGTACGTCATTACCGTCGGGCGCAACTTTTGCTCGTATCTTTTGCACCTTGCTGCTGTCTTCTTCGCTATCGATATGTTTGATTGGAGGTCTTCTATACTCTTGGATATTGCCGGGAATTTTGCCAAATGAGACTCAAAGTTAGGTTTTACTTCTAAATACTCCAAATCGACAATCTCAAATGGGTCCAGATTCATCCCTACGTTCAACTTTATGTTAGTTAAGCCATCTCTGAATAAAATATAAATGTTTGATTGATCTAATACTCTTAGAGAAAAGTTGTCATTCATCTTCACCGCTTTCATTCGTATCTGGAAAGGTTTAAACTTGTGAGTCTTTGACAATTTTTGTTGAGCAGCAAGCATTTCCTTCACATAGTTTTTTCTTAATTCCTCATCTACATCCCCATCTTCACCTTCATCTTCAATCTTTTTAACTATATGCTTTACTTTCTCGTTTTCTTTAATCAAATTTTGAATGGCAGGGTCTGGATGTTTCTCTTGCTCTTCTATCCACAATTGTTGATACTTAGGTGGGTCGTTAAGATCGTGCCATTTCCAGTGTGACTTAGGACCTATTGTTTTGTCTAAAATTATACCTTCCGCTTGATTATATTTCAATCTGTGAAATAAAAACTTAGTTACAATGTATCTTACTCAAATAGCTTAAAATATCATATAATTTTTTTTAATTAATATTATGTGATACAGAAAATATACGAAAAATAGACAACAATGGGCTTAAATATCTTGCTAAGTAAAGGGTTATTGCTATAAGAAAAGAATACTTTTGGAGCTGGAAAGCTACCTAGTATGTTCTGAAACTAACGTCCTTCATCAACCTAACTACTACCATCTACAACGATCCCCAACGCAATGAAGGCAACTATAAGCATCAATCGTAGCAACTGCCTCCGTGGTCTAGTGGTCAGAACCATGGGCTCACGATCTGGAGGTCCTGGGTTCGATTCCCGGGGGAAACATAAAGTTGATATTTGTCACTTTGTGAGATTTTCCCCAATGTGGTAAGGACAATGCATGCTAAATCACCTGACTGTCTGTAAGACAAAAGATTCCGTGCTTTGGAAGGCACGTAAAGCTGTCGGTTCCAGTCGCTGGCTTTGATAGTGGTCGTTACACAAACCATGTCAGAGGCTATTATCTGTGCTATTAGGTGGTTTACTAACTATGACACCAGGGTTCATCGGGTCCATCGACTCGATAGATACCCACTGACAGAATAAGAAGAAGAATCGTAGCATATTGAATCAATGAACTATTGTAATACCTTTCATGCCCACTGTGATCCAAAATAATCCCATTGCCATTATAATCAAAGGATCCAAGAACAGTAACTGGTTGTGGGCATCCGGCATCGGTTTCACCTTTACTATATATTACAATACGTTGCTTTGCATTCAGTTCTGTGAAAAATACTAATTACTTAATTTGTATAATATAATATAATTTCTTCCATGCTGGAGTGGGAGCAACAGAAAAACATAGAATGTGCCAGCTGCATTTCCTCCCGGGTATGGCGATGGGCTGACAACCTGTAGTGACAGCAATATACCTACAAATCTATCTTAAATAACCCTCAAAACTTTGTCAGACGTAGCGGAACGACCTTTGTTTAGGTCGCTTACGCTCTGCCTACCCCATTAGGGATAAAGGCGTGATAATATGTATGTATGTTAGTATGTAAGGAACGAGAAAAGCTAGCGTTTTAGTACAGCAAATTATTTCTAACTGTCCACTACCACTGACACAAAGCTTCTCGGTAAGTCGGTAAGATTATCGTCAGTTTTTGATCATAGGGATGTCAAATTGTAATAATCTACCTTCTGCATCGTAGAAATCAAGAGCAATCTTGCCGTTTTTGTAATACCAGCGGCCGTGGCCGGTCTCATCAAAGGTGGCCAGAAGCTCCCCTGACTCGTAGAAGAGATAACCCTTATTTTTGTTGTGCTTGAACCAGTCGAATTCAGGGCGAGCTGGACGCATGCGATACAAGTTCATCTAAAATATAATAATGAGTTTGGCAGCATCAACGTAAATTACTAGACGTCTTATGATTGCAAACTATATGCTAAAGGGGAGAGCCATGGGGATTGAAAGTGATTATGTTTCAAAAGTTAGGCACTCAATGATTTAATATTTATATTGCAGGCTTATATCTATCGTTTATATTAGAGAAACGATTTTCCCCAGTTTAGTTAAGACATTGCAGGCCGAATCACCTGATTGTCTGGAAGCAAAATGATTCCGTGCTTCGGAAGGCACGTTAACCCGTTGGTCCCGGTCTCTGTCAATGATAGTGGTTGTTACACACACCCTGTCAGAGGCCTATTAGCTGTGCTATTAGGTGGTTTAAAAACTCTGAAACCAGGGTTCATCGGGACGATTGACTCGATAACCACACGACAGAAGAAGAAGAAGAAGATTAGAGAAAAGTTCTTTATATGACGTGGGCAATGTGTGTGTAGGATTGTTGTGCAACTGTTTAAATAAATTTGTTTGTATACTAAGTGATTTCAACGTTACCGATCAGGAAACTTATGTTTTGTTTAGTTTATACCTTTCTGAATGTTTTTTGAGTTGGTATTGATGTCCATCCCATGTCAATAAAGTTTTTATCTGATAATTTATATCGTATAACTCCAGTGCCGTTCATGTTCTGAAACATTTTTCAAAGTGTTAGTAAGTCTTGAAATGATTATTTTCTGGCGAGTATGAAATAAAAAATGAATAAATAATTAAATCATATCAATATATTTAAATCACATTATAGAATGAATGGAATACAGTCCGTTAAAATTATGTCCTATTTTTGTAACCGATTTTTGGAACCTACATTTTAAGGTACTATATCAAGCTGGAGTGCAGCAGCAGCAATTTTCTAAATACTGTAAGATGGAAGATCGCTGTGACAGGTATTGAACAAATGAAAAAGCAAATGAAAATGTAATAGCAGGGCCGTTTTTATTATCAAGACTCAGTATTTAAATTTTTTGACAATCTGCGGGTGTAAAGCGGTGAAAAGGGGGTAGAAGCAAGGCTTTATAACGTTATGAAAAATATAGAAATGCAAGTGTTATTTAACGTTATTTGCATATCGTTTTGCGCTAACAATAAAAATATGCAGCAAAATAACGATATCAAATATCAGTATCAAAATAATAACGGAAAAAGTATCGTTATCTTATCATATACGTTATGCCACGCACTGTTGCCATGTTGTGCACTAAAGTAACGACTGAGACTGGAACTGAATTTGGGCGCGCGCGCTTTTATTCTTACTTGTTGTAAAGTGGTTGTACTAAAACATGGGTAAATACGGAGTAAAATACCAAAATGCTGTAATTTTACTGTAATCGTTATTCATATCGTTATTTATGTAGTTAAAATCTCTAAAAATTTGCAATACGCTATTCCTATATATCGTTAATGAGACACATACATAAAATCACAGAGCGTAAAACGTCTCGTAAAAGGTGGTTTCGCCACGTCTGACAAAAATTTAGGGTAATTTTAGTTTGCAATGATGTGAATTGCTGTAGTAACAGGTTGTCAGCCCATCGCTTAAATTACAATACGCTGTTATCCTCGAATCCCTTTTGCTGACTTCTACAGCATGCCCGGGAGGAAGGGCACCTGGAACATTCTATGTATTTTTATATCTCCCAGTCCAGCATGGAAGAAACTGCGAAAATGAGACGTCATATATAACGTTAACATGGAAAACGTTATATTTTTTGAAACGTTAGAGCCATTTTTTTAACGATAGAGCCCTATTACCGCATTTTTTTGAAAACGTTATAGACCTCTAGACAGGGCTCTAACGTTATCAAAAAATAGCTGTAAATCAAGGCCTGGATAGAAGTTTGTTATATAGGAAATGGCGGCCAAATTAAAAACGTTGATCCGATCGGTATGAAATTTTGCATGTGGGTTTACTTACTACCTTAAAAAAATTGGCGCTTTTATCAAGCGCGACACCATTTTAAACGATTTGTTCTCTCAATCTGGCGGACTATAATGTGAACAAAATCTATAAAAAATCCACATGTCTCAGTTCAACTATGATCTTACATTTTTCAGAGTATAGCTGCTGCTGCCTGTAGTCCAACTTGACTACTTTTCATTTCAGTCTGTTCTCTTACACCTCGGGAGCGGTCTAAATTCGTTCATTTATTGCTTGCCCGATGGCATGCTATTCTATTTGCAACGATTTATCAAATGTGGATTACTTACATGATGAAAACGCTTGGTTGCAATGTCTGTCTAATGGAATACTTATTTTTTTAATTCAAATTGCCAACTTACTGATTCTGAAAGCTGCGGCTGATGGGTTGAGGGCTTGATGGTTTCTGCTTTTGATCGCTTATCAGGCATTTCAATCACAGTTTCAGTCACTTGTACAGGTTCTTCTAAAGGTGCTTCATCAAATTTTGTTTTAAAAATACTTGGCAACGGCCCAGTTTCTATATCTTTAGTAGACCAATAAAGTGCTGCTTCTGTGGGATTCAATATTTCATTACCTACAATAATATCCCGATTTTCATCCCGCTCGCCTTCCAGCAAACTATCAATATCAAGTAAATAATCTGAATCCAGGTCTACTGAAGCAATTTCACTCTCCCTGTATTTTCGTTTCTGAGATTTTTTTGCTATCATAGCTTCCAACATTTTTTTGGCTGTTTCTTCTCTATCTTTTTTATTGAATTTACTTTGCCTGATCTTGACTAATTTAAGAATAAGATTGTCAATTGAAGGTTGTTTTAATCTAATTGATTTAAAGGGCAAGTGCAAGTATTCCTCTCCTGTTTCTTTTTTTACAATGGTACCTCCAGGAATTTCTTCTCTAAATGTAATTTTAGGAAGCTCTAAAGAACCCACAGTTCTTTTAGCTTTTTTATCAGCTCTTTCTCTAAATGCTTTTTCCTTCTTCTTGAGTTTTTCTCTCATCAGCTTTGCTTTTTTTTCAGTTTTGTCTTGTTTGTGTAATACTTTATTGAGTTTATTTACAATTTCATCCATATTTCCTGCCTCTGCGTTTTCCAATAATTTATCGTCTTCTTTTGTTGCAGTTCCTTTATCTATTTTAGACCTTTTATCTATTTTTGCTTTTTGTTCATCTGTTAATAATTTATTGCCGACTTTCATTATATCTTGCGTTTTTGCTTGTTTTTCTTTATATTCTCTATCAGCTTTCTGTTCAGCTGTTTCTTTATTTTTGAGACCTTCTGCGGATTTTAATTCTGACTTCAGTTTTTTCATACTTTTATGTTGTTTAGATTTTCCTTCTTTATCTTTATCTTGTTTTATTTTCGATTTTCCTCCTGTATATTTATCTTCTTCTTTTGGGTTTAATTTTGCTTGTTTATCTTTACCTTCTTCGTTTGATTGAGGTTTTTCTCCTATATCTTTACCTTTTTCTTTTAATTCAGATTGTTCCCCTTTATATTCATCTTTTTCTTTTGGTTTAGATTTGTCTTCTATATTTTTATCTTCTTCTTTTGATGCAGATTTTCCTCCTTTATCTGCTTCTTTTGGTTTAGATTTTGCTCTTTTATCTTTACCACCCTCTTTGGATTCTGAATTTTCTCCAATATCTTCATCTTTTAATGTTGCTAATAAATCTGTGTCTTCTCCATATGTTATCGGCACTAGTTTCTTTTTCCCTTCACGGGATATTTTCTTTTCTTTGATTGATGTACTGGAAGATGGAGATGATTTTATTGTGGCGCCTACTTTCTTTGTAGTTTTTTGTTTTTTCATAAGAGCATCTGCTTTTTCTTTTAGCATTTGTTCCTTTTTTCTCTTTTTTAATTCCTGTTTTTCTTTTTCTAGCTCTTTGATACCTGTTATTAATTCAGATGAAGTGGCAATACCTGGCTTTACGTGAATCGTGGATTCTTGGAAGAACTTATAAAGGTTTTTAGAATCATCATTGAGTTTTTCGTAAGATGTTTTAGACACAAGCATTCTTTTATCTTTTTCGGAACGGATCTTTTTATCTTTTTCGGATGGGATATTTTTATCTTCTACAGATCTGATCTTTTTACCTGTTTCGGATCGGAACTTTTTATCTTTTTCGGGTAGTATATTTTTAGCTACTTCAGATAGGATCTTTTCATATTCTTCGGGTTGGATCTTTTTGCCTTTTTCGGGTAGGATATTTTGAGCTACTTCAGAAATAATTTTTAAATATTCTTCGGGTCTAGCCTTTCTGTCTTCTTCAGGTAGGATATTTTTAGCTACTTCAGATAGGATTTTAATATATTCTTCGGGTTGGATCTTTTTATCTTCTTCGAGTAGGATATTTTTAGCTACTTGGGATAAAATCTTTATATATTCTTCGGGCTGTATTTTTTTACCCTTTTCGGGTAGGATATTTTTAGCAACTTCGGATAAAATCTTTATATATTTTTCGGGTTGCGACTTTTTATCCTCTTTAGGTATAAAATGTTTAGCTACCTTGGATAGAATCTTTATATATTCTTGTTGGCGGATCTTTTTGTCTTCTTCAGGTAGGATGTTTTTAGCTACTTCAGATAAGATATTTATATATTCTTCGGGTGGGATCTTTTTGCCTTTTTCTGGAAGGATATTTTTAGCTACTTCAGATAAGATATTTATATATTCTTCGGGTCGGGTCTTTTTGTCTTCTTCGGGTAGGATAGTTTTAGCTACTTCAGATAGAATTTTTATATAATCTGCTGGTTGGATCTTTTTATCTTCTTTCGGAAGAAAATTTTTTGCTACTTCGGATAAGATTTTTATATATTCTTCGGGTTTGATCTTTTTATCTTTTTCGGGTAGGATATTTTTATCTTCTACAGATCTGATCTTTTTACCTGTTTCGGATCGGAACTTTTTATCTTTTTCGGGTAGTATATTTTTAGCTACTTCAGATAGGATCTTTTCATATTCTTCAGGTTGGATCTTTTTGCCTTTTTCGGGTAGGATATTTTGAGCTACTTCAGAAATCATTTTTAAATATTCTTCGGGTCTAGCCTTTCTGTCTTCTTCAGGTAGGATATTTTTAGCTACTTCAGATAGGATTTTAATATATTCTTCGGGTTGGATCTTTTTATCTTCTTCGAGTAGGATATTTTTAGCTACTTGGGATAAAATCTTTATATATTCTTCGGGCTGGATTTTTTTACCCTTTTCGGGTAGGATATTTTTAGCTACTTCGGATAAAATCTTTATATATTTTTCGGGTTGCGACTTTTTATCGTCTTTAGGTATAAAATGTTTAGCTACCTTGGATAGAATCTTTATATATTCTTGTGGGTGGATCTTTTTGTCTTCTTCGGGTAGGATATTTTTTGCTACTTCAGATAAGATATTTATATATTCTTCGGGTGGGATCTTTTTGCCCTTTTCGGGAAGGATATTTTTAGCTACTTCAGATAAGATATTTATATATTCTTCGGGTCGGGTCTTTTTGTCTTCTTCGGGTAGGATATTTTTAGCTAATTCGGATAAGATTTTTATATATGGTTGGATCTTTTTATCTTCTCCTGGTAGGAAATTTTTAGCTACTTCGGATAAGATTTTTATATATTCTTCGGGTTGGATCTTTTTATCTTTTTCGGGTAGGATATTTTTAGCTAATTCGGATAAGATTTTTATATATTCTTGAGGTCGGAACTTTTTATCTTCTTTGGATATGATATTTTTAGCTACCTTAGATAGAATATTTATATACTTCTGTGGGTGGATTTTTTTGTCTTCTTCGGGTAGTATATTTTTAGCTACTTCAGATAAGATATTTATGTATTCTTCAGGTCGAATCTGTTTATCATCTTTGGGTAGTATAGTTTTAGCTACATCTGACAAGATCTTTATATACTGTTCTGGTGGGATCTTTTTATCTTCTTCGTACATGGTATTTTTTGCGACATTGGACAGTATCTTTATATATTCTTCAAGTCCGAGCTTTTTGTCTTCTTCGGGTAGGATATTTTTAGTTACTTCAGATAAGATTTTTATATATTCTTCTGGTCGATTTTTTTTATCTTTTTCGGGTAGGATGTTTTTAGCTACACCAGTCAGAATCTCTATATAGTCTTCGGGACGGAACTTTTTATCTTCTTTGGATATGATATTTTTAGTTACTTTGGACATAATCTTTATGTATTCTTGTGGGTGGATATTTTTATCTTCATCGGGGAAAATATTTTTAGCTACTTCGGACAAAATCTTAGTATATTCTTCGGGCGTGATATTTTTGTCTCCTTCGGGTAAGATATGTTTAGCTACTTCAGATAAAATGTTCATATATTCTTGTGGGTGGATCTGTTGATCTGTTTTAGGTAGGATCTTTTTGGCTACTTCGGATAGAATCTTTATATATTCTTCGGGTCGCATCTTTTCATCTTCTTTGGGTACATATTTTTTGGCTTCTTCGGATAAAATCTTTATATACTCTTCGGATCCGATCTTTTTATCTACTTTCGATTGAATTGATTTATCTACTTCGGATAGTATATTTGTATATTCTTCGAATGGAGTCTTTTGATATTCTTCGGAATCCTTGCGGCTTGGTTTTATCACGATTCCACCTGCTATTAAATCAAGTTTACGCTGTAACTGAGTCGATATAGGTAGTACATTTTCTTTTGCTTCTAATTCAACTCCTTTTGCTTTTTGTAATGCTTTTTTGACCAAGACGGTTAAATCTTCCGTTATCACGTTTATACGGGATCCCTTCGGGGATCCCGGTCGTATTTTAGTTTCATATCTATGTGTCCTTTTAAAAGAGGGTTCAAGTGCGGTTCGGAATGCAGAGTTTATAGCAATGGCAGCAGCAAATTTTTTTAGAACTCCTTGGCATTCAAAACATGATTGACGTTTTTTTTTGCGAGTTAAGCAATGTTCGCAAATACCTTTCAGACCTTTCTCGCTTATATTTTCTCCAGGCTGAAGTAAATTTTGAGCACGTTGTGCTAGTTTTTGGCATCTTAAACAGGGTATCCGGTTACTTTCTGTAAAGTTAATATATGAAACTAGTATTGCAATAGATAGAACAAATTATTACAGAAACGTTAGGCTAACTAACGACTCTTATTTCAATTCTGTAGCAACATAATTAGCTAGTATAATAAAGATTTTGTGTGAACCAAATGGACCTGTTTGATTTCCCTCTGTACATAATTATTTGGGTACTTCTCTTGTTTTTTAATAGCGAAGAAAATAATTACCAAGAGCAGAAAGGCAAGCTTCAGTAGATGCCTCGTTGTAATTGGTATTATGCAATATAAAAATATCGTTCGCATTAAAAGTTTTAGTTTCAGGCTCACCAACCTGCGAAGTTATTTAAATAATTTGTGATTATCTATATATATATATACATTCATGCATATAATTACGCCTTTATCCCTAATGGGGCAGGCAGAGCGTAAACGACCTAAACAAAGGTCGTTCCGCCACGTCTGACAGAGTTTGGAGGCATATTTAAGATAGATTTGTAGGTATATTGCTGTAGTGACAGGTTGTCAGCCCATCGCCTTAATTGCAATATATAGAAACCCTCGCTGGGATCCAATAGCTGTTTTTTTACAGCATGCCCGGGAGGAAATGCAGCTGGCATATTCTATATTTTTCTCTCGCTCCCAGTCCAGCATGGAAGACCTAGTTTCCATAACGATCGCATGTACGGTCAGCAAAGGCGATAGTTGGGCAGGCGCGTCGAAGGGGATGAAATTATTTCAATAAATTATTTTCGGATTTATATGACACAATCCTCACAATCTCCTGAAAAAACTTACTTCCTTAGTTGACTGTGCATACAATTAGCTGCTAAGGTAAGCTGCAATAGTTCACTGCTAGAAAATGGTCTCTGCAGTTGCAAGAACAAATGTTACATGTAAAGAGAAAACTGCAGCCAGGTTTCTTTAAAATGATTATACTTATCCCTTGGTCGGATTATACTGTTATATTACGGTACCACACGATTTATAACAACTGCTACGTTGTCACCACATGTAGTGTCAAGTTGATAAATTAATCTTCATATAAGGTTGTACAGAAATACTGTTTAGGTATATTTGCCCTAGAAATACTTACTATCCGTATATACTTATAATAAATCTCTAGAAGGGTCGTGTCTGTATTTTAAATATTTTTACCTAAAAGTAATTGCAACAGGCATTATTAGCGATACCAAGACCAAATTGTTTAAAAAAATGTCTGTCTGTCTGTATGTTACCACATCACGCCAAAACTACTGAACCGATTCTAATGGGTTCTGTTTATTCAACAGGGTGTTACTTGGGTTGCAACTTAGGATACTAATAATCACGCCACCTTCCATAGGGGTAGACAGAAAATTGATTTTAGATTGATTTTTAACTGATTTTGATGGTTTTTTTTATTCGACTTTTTATTACCTATACTCAAAGTTGCGATACAAAAATCACGTCACCTGATCTGGCGGGTAGGCAGGGAATCGAAATTTTACCGTTTTTAAACCAATTTTGAGAGGACACTTTTTTCGACTGAGTGTTTTTTTATTTACCAGGAGTCAAACGTAGGATAAAAATTACCACGCTACTTGACTTAGGGAATAGGCAGGAAATTGGATTCTGATTGTTACCTAGACTCATTGAATACGTCCTAACATTGAGTAAATACCCCAGTTTATATGAAAATCACACAGTGTTGAACATACTGAAAGCAAAAACCAGACAATGAGAAACACGCTTCCGCGCGTGGACTAGCAGATCTCGCTCCTATGCGCGGAGAAGCGTTTTCAGTATGTTCGACACTGCGTGTTTTTCATACAAACCGGGCGTACGAAGTCGCGGGCACAGCTAGTTCTTAAATAAATGAAATAAACGTATAGAAGAAGTATAAGAGTACGTTACGTTGGGAGATTGTCGAAATGTTCGTGGATGTACAACATGGCGATAAAGTGTTAATCCTATGTCCTTTAGCTCCACAACCTTCTGGAAATCCGTGAACTGACGGCCACTGCAGTTAACACAACTTTCATAACATTTACACAAGTTCCTGAAATGAATTCAACCATAGACGGTGAGATGGTAATGAAAGCTTATTGCCCTCCCTCTCTTTGGGTGGGCGATGCTAAGAATACAAAATAAACACACCGAAATTCAAAACGAACTCAAACTTAAAATAAGTAGTCGATGCAACAATAAACCACTAGCAGACTGATCTATAACTATTTCCAAATCAGATTTAGAAAAAGATAAACAAAGTTTCATGTCTTTTTATTCAAAAATACATTTAAAAAAATGATACGTGTTGACAAATTAGTTAGATGACTAAAACTACTAATTCATTATGTTATCATGTCTTATAGATAAAACTTATTTTAGAAACATGATCTTCGACTAAAAGACATGAAACTTTGTTTACCTTTATTCTAAATCTGATTTGGAAATTTATATATTAACAGGATTGTTATTAGCCTACGGTACAACAGCCACTCATACCAGCAGCAAGCTCCTGATAGGATGCTGTACTCTTACGTGTAAACCAAAGGAATTCGTGGGCGAATACCAACCAACAACCAACTTACTGCACCTGCAATGACACCACAATTTTACGGGCCCTAAGTTGTCGAATTTGATGCCTTGTTTGAAAAAAATACTTACTTGTTTGATTCTGCAGACATCTTACAACTACTTCAACACCTCATAACTTTCTTAAATAATAATATTAGCACAATTGAGCAGACTGAGACAGACAAGAACAATAATCATTGAGTAGGTAATCATGACAATAATAATCAAACAGTCAGTCGATGACATACGAGTTTTTTGTTGTCATTGATAATGAATTGAGCCATGGAGATGAGTGGTTATGAACAGTATTCTACTGTATTTCTATTTTAAGTCTTTTGGCAACGATTTACGCCTACGAACAAATAAATACCAGGTTTTCAGGAGTCTGCATGTTCTTGATACACTTAGATATAAATATGATCGAGTCATGTAAAGTATTCCCTGTAAGATTGGGGCAAATACAAAAAACTTCTTAGATTTGGGCTTAGAGGGCAATAATATAAAGCAATATAACGAAAATCTCAGACTTTTTCAAATAAAGAACAAAGAAATGCAAACAAAACAAAGAACTTAACGAATTTGCAGATGAAAAACATTTGTGGGCCGACGATTACTCGGCTAAGATCCGATAATACGGTCGTTTTTCTTCGATAATCCTGAAAAACTGATGCCTCTGTTCGCCCCACTCCCAAATCGGCTGCTTCTGATAAAAACCGTTCATAAAATCTTGAATATCCTTGGATATCTATGTGATTTAAAAACATCTTATAACTATTACGTTAAAATCCATTTGCTTTATTAAATTACTAAGTTACTCGTATCTGAAATGACCCTCAAATTTTCAGACAGGTCAGGCAAAAATGGATTTATTCAACTGTTGATGCACTACCTATTTCGCAAGGAATATTTATAAGTTTATTTTACGTAATATTTGTTTCTGAAATTATTGTCAGGAAATCAATTCTCAAAATGTATACTAAATTAAAAATCATTATTTCTTCACTTAAAATCATCTTAGATTCGCTCCTGTAAATAAAAAATATATTTAGGAACACCTCGCATTTGTGTTGTGATTCTCAAAACAGGCGAGCCGTGTACCGGTCACGTCCGTAGTTGAGCTCCCGTGCCTCCGCAGTCAATTTATACTCCCCTAATACATACAAACAGCCGTGCGGAGCCATCTGTAATTGTAGCTAATTTGCTCCGACGGGTTCAACCAGGGGCCCATTTCATGGAATTTCATGTACATTGCGCAGTCAGCTTTCAGTATACTAGGGAGATTGTTACACTAACCACCCATACACTGTACATCGAGCTGTACTTAGTAATTTGTGAAATTGCACTTAAATTTATGAACGGAGAATTGGATTGTTTGTGAGGTATTTAAATTGTTGAAAGTTTTTTTACTTACAAACAAACAAAAAGTCGATAATATTACTTAGTTTGCTAGACCAGATTTCCTTTTTTGGTATCAACAAACTAACAATTTAAGCCTACACCCTACCCAAATTCTAGGAAGTCTCAACCTGGCAAGCCTTTAAGTTTGAACCCTTTCTCTATGAATACATACCTAGACCTTTCCAAGAAAAAAATAACTATCAACGGTAAAGGATAGAGAGAGGATAGGGGTGGGAGTAGGCTTGAAAGTATATTTCCAGACCGAGCAGAAGGTACAAATAAATCGAACTCCGAATAGAAAGTGTCTGAAGGAGCGACTGGGCCATGAATGATTTACGGTTTTGACGAAAACACGTCGATATAGTGTTAAGCAATTAAAACTCTGATTACAACTTCAGCTAACTATTGTACACTTGTCGTAATTTCGGGGAGATTTTTTCCGTTTGTCTTAAAAAACATTTGCTTATTGTGTACCCTACTTTCATAATTTTAAGACGTTATAGAATAATTATTTAATTGCAAGTAAAATCAAAATTGAAAGGGGTCGATGTCAAAGGCAGCTCCTAATTCATTTAGTTTGGAAGTGCAGAAAGGATTCACCGCAGGAGCCACATTGAGGAGCTATTTGAATAATTGAATCTAGATGGGGTAGCACTTACACCACCGGACCAGTAAAGATATTGTTTTTCTTCCGAATACTAGCCTAGTGGCTGACATACATATAATCACGCCTTTATCCCTAATGGGGTAGGCAGAGCGTAAACGGCCTAAATAAAGCTCGTTTCGCCACGTCTGACAAAGTTTTGAGGGTTATTTAAGATAGATTTGCAGGTATATTGCTGAAGTGACAGGTTGTCAGCCCATCGCCTAAATTACAATATACTGAAACCCTCAGATCCCTTAGCTGGTTTTTACAGCATGCCCGGGAGGAATTGCAGCTGGCACATTCTATGTGTTTATCTCGCTCCCAGGCCAGCACAGAAGGACTCTACTTTAAAGCAATTTTCAAACGAATGCACGTATAATAACCCTTTCATAGAAGCATAAATACTCGGAGGTAGGTAACTACCATAGTCGACACTTGAACACTGTAGAGAAAGTCCATGCAAAATTGCATGAAATGCATTCTGCGAGAAACAACATCCATTATCGGGCATAATGGAAATATGTTTTTAAACTGGTTACTCTGTCCTGCGTCTTTATTGGAGCACGTAATTGATTATTATAATTATTGACCAGTAGATAAACTGCTTTCTTTCTTCCATGCTGGACTGGGAGCGAGAGAAAAACGTAGAACGTGCCAGCTGCATTTCCTCCCGGGCATGCTGTAAAAACCAGCTAAGGGATCCGAGGGTTTCTGTATATTGCAATTTAGGTGACAGGCTGACAACCTGTCACTACAGCAATATACCTACAAATCTATCTTAAACAACCCTCAAAACTTTGTCAGACGTGGCGGAACGACATTTGTTTAGGTCGTTTCCGCTCTGCCTACCCCATTAGGGATATAGGCGTGATTATATGTATGTATGTATGTAGATAACAAAAGCAAACGACACATTATTCCAAACATTGACAATTTAAATTGTTGAATTTACATGTAAATTTCCACGTCATATAACGCAGCTGCCGCTCATTCCTCTTCCTCTTCACGCCTGATTGAACCCATCGAAGCGAATTAGCTACATTTACAGATGGCTCCAAATGCTCCAACAAGGTGTTTGTATGCGGTGGTGGCACGACCTATTTATTCCATGCTGGACTGGGAGCGAGAGAAAAACATAGAATATGCCAGCTGCATTTCCTCCCAGGCTTGCTGTAAAAACCAGCTAAGGGATCTGAGGGTAGAAGCCTGACAACCTGTCACTACAGCAATATACCTACAAATATATCTTAAATAACCCTCAAAACTTTGTCAGACGTGGCGGAACGACCTTTGTTTAGGTTGTTTACGCTCTGCCTACCCCATTAGGGATAAAGGCGTGATTATATGTATGTATGTATATGTATGTATGTAGATAAACTGCGTTCCGGAACTTTCCATATCGGTAAGTACTAGGTACATTCTGGATCTGATAGATTGTGCCATACATGCATACATAAAATCACGCCTTTATCCCTAATGAGGTAGGCAAAGCGTAAACGACCTAACCAAAGGTCGTTCCGCCACGTCTGACAAAGTTTTGAGGGTTATTTAAGATACATTTGTAGTGACAGGTTGTCAGGCTTCTACCCTTAGCTGGTTTTTACAGCAAGCCTGGGAGGAAATGCAGCTGGCATATTCTATGTTTTTCTCTCGCTCCCAGTCCAGCATGGAATAAATAGGTCGTGCCACCACCGCATACAAACACCTTGTTGGAGCATTTGGAGCCATCTGTAAATGTAGCTAATTCGCTTCGATGGGTTCAATCAGGCGTGAAGAGGAAGAGGAATGAGCGGCAGCTGCGTTATATGACGTGGAAATTTACATGTAAATTCAACATTTTAAATTGTCAATTTTTGGAATAATGTGTCGTTTGCTTTTGTTATCTACATACATACATACATATAATCACGCCTATATCCCTAATGGGGTAGGCAGAGCGGAAACGACCTAAACAAAGGTCGTTCCGCCACGTCTGACAAAGTTTTGAGGGTTGTTTAAGATAGATTTGTAGGTATATTGCTGTAGTGACAGGTTGTCAGCCTGTCACCTAAATTGCAATATACAGAAACCCTCGGATCCCTTAGCTGGTTTTTACAGCATGCCCGGGAGGAAATGCAGCTGGCACATTCGATGTTTTTCTCTCGATCCCAGTCCAGCATGGAAGTAGTTGCTTTGTTATCTGATTCTTCCATTTGAATTTTAATAGTTATAGTAAATAGTTTTTGTTCTATGCTGGACTGGGAGCGAGAGAAAAACATAGAATGTGCCAGCTGGATTTCTTCCCGCGCATTCTGTAAAAATCAGCTGAGGGATCCGAGGGTTTCTGTATATTGCAATTTAGGCGATAGGCTGACAACCTGCTACTACAGCAAGATACCTGCAAATGTATCTTAAATAACCCTCAAAACTTTGTCAGACGTGGTAGAACGACCTTTGTTAGGTCGTTTACTCTCTGCCTACCCCATTCAGGATAAAGTCGTGATTACATGTATGTATTTATGTAATAATTAGTTTACAAAGCTGGTTCAATATATTATGATAAATACTATTAATTTGTTTAGGTAAGAACACCCTGTACTGAGCAAATATGAACAAAAAGAAGCCATCTCCATAATTGTTATAAAAACCAAAACATGCAAAGCAAACATAAGCAATTAATATTCCCATTCAGTTGTTTTTTTTTTCACATGATGGATGGTCCTGCTTCCGTCCTATCCTCTCGTTACACAATAATAAGAAGACCCAATAAAAGGTCACCGCATTAATTACTCTTTCACCAGTTTCCGGAGCGGGGAGTATATTGGCTATTTGTTGGGTACGAGTTGTTGTGATCCCATTACGAAGTGGGAATAGGGTAGAAGAAATGTTATTTATTTACTCAAAGATATCACCAATATTTCTGTATTAAAGCAAAATTTCCGTTCGTATTTACTGGGGCCAAAGTGTTGTCATAGCTGATATGGTGTTCACAAGAGGGTAAATAACTGGAATTCTTGATGAAAACATAAGAAGAACGTACATACATAATTTATGTACCGGGTGTAAGGGACAGCGTCCCGCAAACTGATAGGGGTTGCACAGTTATCGACACAGAACAACTTCCACCAGGAAATTATTTCAGGAAGTAAAAATTAAATTTGAATTTTCCATACAAAATGTTCACCTCGATCAGACAATTTGTATGGAAAAGTCTAATTTATTTTTCACTTCCTAAAGGAAAATTCCTGAAAGTTCTTCAGTGTCGTTTACTGAGCAACCCCTAGCAGTTTGCGGGACGCTGTCCCTTACACCTGATATTTTGGCCAGCACTCCAGCGCGATGGAAGTGTGTCTTTAAAAGCGCGAGAGTACCCTCATAAAATACACAAGTAAACCATAGTACGGTAACCTAAGTTAGAAGTCGCATCGTAATTATCTGCATGTGACTAATATAAGTCAGTTCTTATAGCTTGTTTCTCGTGACAGAAAATGATATATACCTTGGTAATACGTGGTGGTGTAAGGGACACCTTCCCACGAACTGATAGGGTTGCCCAGCCAACGACAATAACTTTCACCAGGAAATTCTTTCTTACTCTTCGCTGTCCCGTACGTCTCTATGTTAACCGAATATTCACCGATATAACAAGTTGGCGTAAATAAGCTAGTGTTCGAAAATTAGGTATATAAAATATACACTTCAGCCAGCACTTCATAGCACTGAACTTCAGGAATCGAAACATTCGTGTTCGAATATTTTTAAATCGTAGTTCGGTAACCCTAGATAGCAATCACATCGTTATTTGATTAAAATACGTAGATACATACTTATAATCACGCATTTATCCCTAAAGGGGTAGGCGGAGCGTAAACGACCTAAGCAAAGGTCGACCCGCCACGTCTGACAACATTTTGAGGGTTATTTAAGATAGATTTGTAGGTATATTGCTGTAGTGATAGACCATCGCCTAAATTACAATATACTGAAACCCTCGGATCTTTTAGCTGGCTTTTGCAGCATGCCCAGGAAGAAATGCAGCTGGCACATTCCATGTTTTGAAACTGGAAACTGAATAAAATATGTCTGTCTATACTGCCAGTTCCTCGTGACGTGACTGAGGTGTTGACTAATTAAATATAGTCGTAAATGGGCTAATCGAATTGACACCGATATAACAAGTTGATGTAAATAACAGTGTTCGAAAAATGGATAAATAAACATTTCAGCTAGTATTTCAGAAAACTGATATTCAGGAAGCGATAAATGTGTGTTCATATATTTTTGAAACCGTTCGCGACCCCTAATAAAATACACCAGTAAAACCTGGTCAGGTAACCCTAGATAGCAGTCACATCGTCATCAATGTCATCGGCTTAAAATAAGTCCGTCTATCCTGCCTAGTGTTCGTGACAGAAAATGGTGGATACTTTAAGTACTTATTTTCATTCAGCTGTGTAGGTACCTACTAAACGAATTGACCGATAGCCCCGACATACCGACCGATATAGCGTATAAATAACATAACCTAGTGCTCGAAAAAGGACGCCTTTTTTACCTAAGCAGGTACCTACATAAAAATAGACATTTCGGCCAGTACTTTAGAGCACTGAAATTCAGCGATAAATGTGTGTCCAAAGATTTTTGAAAGTGCTCGCGACACCTCAAAGAATACACAAGTGGACCCTGGTTCGGTAACCCGAGATAGCAGTCACATCGCCATCATCCATCTATACTGCCTGTTCCTCGTGACAGAAAATTAAAAGTCAAGACTTATTTAGTTAACCTAATTATGTTCTAACCGAATTGGCACGTATATGATAGTTGGCGTAAATAACCCTGTTTGAAAAAGGGCGTACCTAGTAGGTACGGTACATAAAATAGACATTTCAGCCAGCACTTCAGGACACTAAACTTCACTTAAATGTGTGACCGAATATTCTCACAAGTCAACGCTGGTCCGGTAACCCTAGAAATCAGTCATATCGTCATCTAAGGCCCGTATTAATAAACAAACAGCACTTGAGATTGACAGCAAGTTTAAGTTCGTATCAGAAATGTAATTTCAATACAATATGGCCTGTCAAATCTATACTCAATATTGCTCTTAATTAACTTAAGAGAACGCTTTATAAATACGAGCCTAAGTCAGTCTATACTGACCGACAGAAAATGATAGGATTGATAGGTTTAGACTTATTTTAGTATTAAGTTGTGTGTCAACTGAATTGATAACACGTTGGCCTAAATAACCGAGTGCTCAAAAATGGACATACGGTATGTATGGTACGTAAAATAGACATTTCGGAATTCAGGAAGCGATAAATGCGCGTCCGAATATTTTTGAAAGCGCTCGCAACCCCTCATAAAATACACAAGTAAACCGTGGTCCGGTAACCCTAGATAGCAGTCACATCGTAAATCTGGCAGCCGGCGGACAGCGGCTTCCTTCCTGTCGCGCGTGCGCAGCGCTGCTTCCAGTTCCACTCCGGACCTGACCTGGTGGTAATAGATTGTTCATTCACAGATGCGAAACTTACTTTTTAAAGTCAGTATATTAGTTAGGCTCTTAGAACGAACTTAACCTCTGGAATACTCTAAGTATGATTATTTCATTTTCCAAAACTTTCATTGCGTGCGGCACTGTCTGACCGTTATGCCTCAAATCCGTTCTGTGTTCTGTTAAAGTTATCTGTACGCAGCTTGATGCCATTTTAAACGGATCTTTAAATTTAAGAAAATCCTATATTTATAAATAGATATTTTAAATTGACTCTACATATATACATATAATCACGCATTTATCCCTAATGGGGTAGGCAAAGCGTAAATGACCCAAAAAAAAAGTCGTTTCGCCACGTCTGACAAAGTTGTGAGGGTTAATTAAGATAGATTTGTAGGTATATTGCTTGACTATATCGATTAAAAGGCAGTTCCTCATCGTATTACAAAGTATTACTCCCAGTACTAGTTATTTTGTATCTACACTTTTATAAGGCTCTATGTATATTTAGTGGAGAAATAAACAGATTTTGTTATTATTTGTTGGTATATTTTTCAGTATCACGGGCCCACACTATTATTATTATTTTATTCTGTGCCTTTGCTCCGGACGTGCGACTTTTCATCACAGAGAGCGTGTTTATTACCCGTGTTAGTTTGGATGCAAACACTAAAACATCCCGCGCATGAAGTCGCGGCCTTGTTGGAGCTGAAACTAGAGCTTTTTCAGTTACCTTGTAGATTTTGTGAGGCCAGAGGAGTTTGATTTATATTCAGAAATTTTATTACACTACCTAGCTTAAGTAGGTGCATTTCTTTTAATTTGTCTTAAAAAATATTTTTGTACAACGGCTGACCATCATACGGAGTAGGTACAATGGTTCTCTTCATTCACCACAATTTAGCGTCATGGCATGCCATATAAAATTGACTTGTACTACCTAAATAAAATATTATAATGTTTAAGGTTGAAAGAGAGAATAGATGGCGAAGCCGGGGCGGGTCGCTAGTAAAGTATAAAATAACAGAGAAATAAGTTGAATGCTATACTTGGATAGATATATACGAAATTGCCCCTCACAACAAATTTACTTACGTATAAAAAGGCCTAAGATACCTACTCATAAAATACATTGATGCTAAGCAAAACGAATCGCCTGAGAAAACCACCAACAATATTCTTTCAGAGTGCCTGATAAAACTTCAATAGCGTGGAAGTAAGAAAACAAGTTATAACGATATTGGCTGCGAAGCTTAAAGACCTCGCCGTGAATTTCCATTATGGATTATGACGCGGAGTAATTGAGTAGAAAATAACTGTTTCCGTGACCCTGTGGTTGGTAACTACAGATAAATGAAATACCGTTTAGTTATTGATAAAGGAGACGATACAGGGAGTAACAAAATGCTGACCTAACTTTCAAGTGTGATCCTTTCCATGAAATTGAAGGCAAACACAGTTTTCCAAGACGTCTAACGTCCGTGCTAAAACGTGAGACATATAAAAACGGATATTGCAACTCTGTATTGCTGACCCAAAGTGGAATTTTTAGTTTGCAGATTTATTTGAACGTACGAGAAAGTAAGAATTTTAAGAATTTAATAAATATTTCCTGAGAATATTGCAGCGGCCTATCCGTTGAAATAGGTCAAGTTAGTATTAAGTCAAAGCAAAATAAATGAATTGAAGTTGAAGTGGAACTTGTTTGCATGCTCTTAAAACTTGCAATCGACTTGGATGTAGCCAAGTTGAGATTAGTTTCGTGCACTTAAATCATTAATCTTTGAGCGTCAGGACTTACTTTGTAACTCTGAACAAGTTGGCGACTTCACGGAGTGTTATTTACAATTTTTGCTATGCGCTGATGTTATGAATGACAAATCTACTTAGCATTGAGTATGGGATGAAGTTGAAAGTTCATAAGTTTGTATTTATAAAGCGATCTTAAAATAGAGGTCATATTGTACTAAAATGACATCTCTGATACTTACTCAAACTAGCTGTCAGCCTCGAGTGCTGTTTATCAATACTGGCCTTACTATACTGACTCATGATGCATGGTGGGTGATGCATGCTCTGGTTAACCATAAGATGTCCATTGCTGAACCTATAGTAGATACTAATAAATGTTTATAGTAAAGGCATTTTACTCGCAACAATCGAAACAAAAAAAGAAATTAAGGTCTGTGTCGGGTTTTGTAAAGTAATCTTTCGAACACAATAATTGTTTTGTTTGACCAAATAAATAAAATATAAAAATATAACACCAACGTTAAATTGTCCAAAAGGCTCGTCGCTACATAACGAAATCAATCAAACATTGCTTACATTAAAAGGACATAGTCCTTGAATGTCTGGCCTACGAGCTACAAGTTATAGTCGTGAGAAAAATTCCTAATGAATCCTACTTATTATTTTCCTTGATCAGCCGAAACATAATCAGAAGAGAAAAATACCGCGTCAGTACTTACTTAGTGCGTATTTGAGCAGAATAATAAAGCTGCTAAATACATAAAAGATCAAATAAGTGTCCCCGAAGACGAAGTTAATGACTTTAGCCTCTGGCCTAATAATGAATCAACACGACAGTAAATCCTCCCTTATCGCCCGTCCTGCCGCGGGAGAAGATAAAACTGGCAGAGGAAAGAGCACGATAGAACTGAACAAAAAAAAAACGCGGATTGCCGAGATCGTGGGGCCAAAGCGCGCCCGTTGGTTATTTGTTCCTATTTATTTTTATACCTATGTTTTAAACCATGATGTAAACACATGCTGGACAAACTTCCATGCTGGACTGGGAGCGAGAGGAAAACATAGAATGTGCCAGCTGCATTCCCTCCCGGGCATGCTGTGGGATCCGAGGGTTTCAGTATATTGTAATTTAGGCGATGGGCTGAAAGCCTGTCACTACAGCAATATACCTACAAATACATCTTAAATAAACCTCAACACTTTGTCAGAAGTGGCGGAACGACCTTTATTTAGGTCGTTTTACGCTCTGCCTACCCCATTAGGGATAAAGGCGTGATAATATGTATGTATGTATGTAAATGCAAAATGTTTTCAACAAAATGCATGATATCTGATTTGTAGTCTCTGCTATAATATGAACATGAACAAGCTAAACAATGATGTACTTTGATCCATTGTGATACAAAGAAAAAGCTCTAACCAAATTGAAAACTCTTATAATATTACCAACGTTGTGCACAAATTCGAATACACAACCTAAAAACACTACCAATCTATTAAGCCACAGTAACATTTACTGTGATATGATAAATGAAATATTTCTATCACAATCAATGTTTTAAAAAAAAACGAAATAAGTACGGACCGCAAATACCGTTGTGAGGTTTGATTTTAGGAGTTAACCACGAGTTAACTAACAATTCCTGAGGTTAATCAACGAGTAAAATATTTGGAATTCCAAACACTGTTCGCAGAAAACAAAGTTTACTCAAATGAAATTCAGACGATTAACTAAACCTAGCTCGGCAAGTGTTCGGACTATTCATGCATCCAGCATTTTACAATACAGTTATTTCTCGAAACAATTTATTCGTTTCCCCGAAAAAGTATTCCCAATGAAGAGACAAAATTGTCCCAACCATTTATTTTTAGATCCAGCACGGCTGTCCAGAATAAAGGCGAAATAAAACAAATGTGTCGAACCCAAATGGGGAGACAAAGAGGCTTTGGGAGCACTCGGACCGTCCAACTTTTTTTTTACACCACATTCCCTTTCTGGCGGGGTGGAAACTCATTTGGATAGTACTCGTTCAAGTAATGCAAGTCCCATCCCCTTTTCTTTGTAGTTTTTTCAGACGTGGACTTACTGTGACGTCGTTTTCGCTTCAGGACTTTGCAGCGTACAACAGAGGAGTGGGAAATAAATTACTCAGCAGTCCAGTTTAATAGAGCCACGTGTGCACTTCAGAATAAGAACTGACAAACCGTAGATCGGCAATTCACGATGGCAGTAAAACGATAATAAAACCAGAACAACGCCTGCATGAGCGGTAAAATTGTGGACGGTAACGTACCCATCATCTTTATGGAATTTCTAGTGAAAAGAGGGACATAAGTTCACATAAAACTTATACCTACCTAATATACTTAACTAAGGTAATAATTGGGCTCGATTCTAGATACCAACATTTAAAACTAAAATCCATCTGTCACTTGCAAAATAATAAAATTAAAAATTATGGGTGGTTTATACTCTATGGTTTTACACTTTGTCGGCTAGATTTTGACGCGCATTTGCACGTTTCCCCAGTATTTCTCTCAATTTTATCCGCTATATCATATGACGGCGGATTAAAATGACATATAACGCATAAAACCACCAACTACAAATCTAAAACCGGAGAGAATAGATCTCCTGTCCTTTTCCAATGTTTTTAGTCTGAAAGTGACAGATGGAATTTAGGTTTAGCCGGTTGAATCTAGAATTAAACCCATTAAGTTTCTTTTCAATTGCGAAGAATTAGCCTAGGGCAAAAAGCTGATACAGAGTTAGAGATACAGACCACTCAGCAACCTCGAAAGCGCTACATATATATCATTCTTATACAGTATACACCAACGGAACACAGCAAGCTGTTGGAAGCTTCTAGAACACTAGTGGGATGGTGACATGATAGATTCACCGCTGTACCATTCTCAAACATACTTCTTAGCATATTCAGAAAATCTCTTTATACAGTCTCATCGATTTCGGGATAAAAATAAGGTCGTAAATCAAAACTTTAGGAGTGGAGAGGTTAGGTGGCTATTCCCGATACTTGGCCCGCGGGCACGTGATGCGAATAGTAATGCAATAGGGCAGGAGAATAGCGTACCTTTGATGTACCTGATGCCGCCCATCAACACATCGAAATTCCATAACGAGATCGAACCCACAACGATAGGCATAAGGCTACATGAACATTGAACTATGCGCTTGATAGGAGGAAAGCACGTTGCGAATTCTAATTACGGTTTCTGTTTTAGGTATTCCTTTTTATAGATGACAGTCATGTAATTAGTAATTACCATTCATATGAATGTAAAACACTTGGATGGCATTCGATTAAAACGGCACTTTTAGTTAGGCTTCAAACAAAATATTAGGACCCAAGCAGTCAAGCAAGCAACGAGACATAATACGAAACATTTTATAACCGTACTCTTAACAACAAAAGTTACAACCTACGTATCCCTTAAATTATGTACCTAGTAGATTGTGTAATCCTGTCAAGGGCATCAAAAGTAAAATTTGCTACTCTAAGACCGTTGTCGTCGTGACCTTTCAACAAAGTTTGACTTTCCTGGGTTCTGTTAAGGACAAAGTCAAGTTATGATCGATGGGTCTGTCACAAATTGATTTTATCAGGATTTGCCATCACAACGATCCATAAATAATAACTCTGAAGAAAACCCCTGACTAAGATGTAACTTTTGAAAATTTCTACTTGACTTGGAGTCTTTTTCTTGAAAATTGATTTGATTTGATTCGTTTGGTTTCAGCACGGATTGCAGAGTGAAGAGCACTAAATTTTAACGAGTTGCTTCAAGTGTCTTTAAAAGGAGTTATTATCCGACTTTGCAGTTCATGCTGGCCTGGGAGCGAAAGAAAAACATAGAATGTGCCAGCTGCATTTCCTCCCGGGCATGCTGTAAAAACCAGCTAAGGGATGCGAGAGTTTCAGTATATTTAAATTTAGGCGATGGGCTGACAACCTGTCACTACAGCAATATACCTACAATTCTATCTTAAATAACCCTCAAATCTTTGTGAGACGTGGCCGAACGACCTTTGTTTAGGTCGTTTACGCTCTGCCTACCCCATTAGGGACAAAGGCGTGATATGTTCAAGTTTTTTGTGCCTAAATTGTTTAAAAACAGTTTCTTGTTGTAAGCGTGCTCTACTTCACGTGCTTGTCCTACTATCTACTGATAAAGAAAGCAGGAAGAATACATAACTATTTTCGTCCGTTCCGAGGAACAGTTCCAGCAAGTTTATAGGAGAACTTCGCCGATGCGCTGGCGAGTGAAATATTTAACTAGTTAGATAACCACAAGGAAATACTGAAATGGAAGAATCACTAAGTAAGTTTGAAAGCGCAAGGCACTTTCTGCCTAGTTTTTTATTTCATTATTATTAAGTCGAAACTGTTACAGTGCTCACCAAAGTACTGGTTCATTATTTCGGATAGGTTGAAACCCTCATAAATTGAGTCTCGCACAGATATCACAATCAATCGATTTGCATTTGACCTATATAGAAATCGGTGGATCTGTCAAACTTCTGTAGGGTAACCTTTTTAGCCCCAAGTTATGTGATTGGACTCATTTTGTATTCCACCCTTGGCTTGTCAACTTTCGTGCTTACTTCATAAAAATAACGTGCAGAAATAATGTGAGGCGTATTTCCTCAAAGCGACCCCTTTTGAAATCGAAATTTACATATTGTCCTTTACCAATGATTGTGGAACGGCAAGCTCATTTTAGCTATGCTTTTTTTGCAGCTTCAAAAAAATATTTTTCTTTCTGTCATACTTATTTTACCATTTCTGGCATTGACTCCGATTACATTAGAATCAGTACATGCTGAATCTTAGTTGAGTCGCGAGCATAAGTTCTAAATGAATGTCATGTCACGTAATAACTTGGAAAGCACTCGGTTCAGACTTGCAAAGCGCCGGAAAATTAATTTGAAGTGAAAGAGACGTAGGCGTAGAGAACTGAGTAGGTAATACAGTTACACTTGCAACGGAGTTGAATTATTATTCATCGAGTCGCCTGATTTTAATTATTATGTTAAATTGCTCGTTACTCATTCATAATTATTATTCTTTCCGGTAATTAATCTTTAGCAACAACTGCTATAAATGACGCTTTTTTCAGAGAGGTTGCTTAACCATCGATTATGTCTGCCGTCTTTGGTAATGACAAAAAATATTATGTACATCATCATCATCTCCCTTATCCCGTATCTCTCGGGGTCGGCTTCTTAAACTAGGTGATAGAACGAGGATACTGGTTTTTACACAGAGCGACTGTTATCGGACCTCCGTAACCCGTAAAAGAAGGGAAACCAGACCCAATCCTAGTAGATCAGAGTTATCAAACCGCCAATGCTTAACATTGGCCTATCTATGGTATTAAACGATATTAACCGGGACCAACGTGCCTTCCAAAGTACGGAAAAAGCGCCGAATAAACGTTCATATGAAATTCAAAAACTGAAAAAACATTGGTACGTAGTGGGATTCGAACCATGACTCGCTCAGGAGTCAGCAGATAGTGGATAGGCCACTACATCATCGAGCTCTTAACAAAAAATATTATAGATGTACAAGAATAAAATATTAAGCACTCTTTAAAGAGCAACCCCAAAACAAACACAATAGCACTAGGCACCGTTTCCATTTATGTAACTTAGGTACTCACTCGTATATTATTCTGTTCTGTTATTTATTGATAGTACTCACGGCAAATTACTGCGCACTAATGTACAGTAGAGTAACAGAATGGGCGTTTTTCCACTAGACGGCACGGCGACGACACGACAACGTCCTGATAAAGTCCACCTAGTTCCAATCTGAGCGCACACACACGCACACACGCGCATGCTTCATACGAATACAAAACACATGCAGTTTGGCAAGCTGGCGACGGTACCGGTGGGAATTAATGCCGTGCTGTTGTAAGTGGAAAAGCGTTCCATAAAATTTCATTGATTTTCATATGTTATCTCTTCCACCGTATAGTCGATCCGTCACCGTTGCCGTTGCCTTGCCGTCTAGTCGAAAAACATCCAGTGAACACTAAATGATACAAACGTCTTTATATAAAATGGTTCAACTCCTCGGGCAAAATGTTCTTTCCAACAATGATAATAAAAGATGAAACAAGAGAAAACGCTCAAGTCTTTTACAGCCGGCGATCGAGATACTAAAGATCTTTTATAGCTTTAAGTTTTTACAATCGATATGCTAACGCTGAATTTGGTGAGTTTTGTAACGCTGTTTACAGCACAAAATGTACCTGTGTGGATAATGGGCTCGATTCTAGATTTTCCGGCTAAAACTAAAATTAAAATCTGTTTGTCACTTTCAGACTAAAAACATTGGAAAAGAACAGGAGCTCTATTCTCTCCGCTTTTTGATTTATAGTCGCTGGTTTTATGCGTTATCTGTCATTTTTATTCGCCGTCATATGATATGGCGGATAAATCTGACAGAAATACTGGGGAAGCGTGTAATAGATTATAATATGAATGATTTCTTTAAAAACAATTAACAATAATTTTAGTGTTGTAAATTATTATTGTATTATGTTAAATAAAATACCATTGCAAATAATAATGTTTTAACAATTTTTAAAATGTAAAAGGAATGATTGAATTCCTATAGTCAGATGCGGATAAACATTGAAATTATAATAATGAAATGTACAAATAATAAAAATAAAATATGTATAGATATTGATAAATTGTATATTGAATATTAGACTCAAAATATTATGTATTTATTGTTAGTATTAATTTCGCCACTGGTGGCAATACGGCCGATTTCCGGTTGTATTTGATTGGTCGATAGTTTGGCGTATTTTAGCATAAATTGCTCCTTCAGAGCATGAGACGAAGCCGTCGCGCTGAAAAGGAAGGAGGCGGCACCGCAAGGAGAGTCGAACGCGGCGAACACTCTCATGGCGGCCGCCAACGACCCAGCCGGCCAGCGGAAGAGGAGGCCGAGGAGACGGAGAAAGCGAGCCGCTCCTCAAAAAGACGCGGAAAAATCGGACCAGCCGCGTCGCAAGCCACCCACGGGCCCACTGGAAGTGGTCGGCGCCCCTCAGGGTATTCCTCAGGGGGAGATGCCGAAACACCAGAGGGCTCCAAGTCAAAAGAGCCAACGAGCAGCCGTCCCAGAAAGGGACAGGGTCCTAACAGAGGCGGTTAAATCCCCCGGCTGGCTCGATCTCGCCACGGCATGAAACTCTCCTGTGTACCCGGATTTGACTTCAAGCTTCAAGCACCCCAACGAACTGCCTGTAGTAACAGGCAGCGGATCGAGAGACCACAATCGTGAGGTTCAGCCTCGATAGCGTCTCCCCGCCGGCCGCTTCGCGGCCGTCGCGTCGTGAACAAATCCGAAGCAGTGCATGAATGTCCGTCTACATTCTGTTCTTGTCGTCAGTAGTGGAAGGTCCACATGAAATCTCAAGTTAAGTACTGTTATTATTATATTGTAATTGCATGTTGTACTTGAAATACTTATGCCAATATTATGTACCTTCTAAGTTGTATATAACATTTGTTAAATACCATTATATAATTATTATATACAACTGGTTTAAATGGCTAAGTATTATATACTTTTATTGATTATGTGCTTTATAGTAGTATATTACAAATATTACATAAGGTGTAGAAAATATATATGGCTGCTATATCAATACTTATGTTATTTACCTAAATGACATAGTATATAACAGTTATTGTATCTTCTTATGTAACAACTTAGTGTGGCTTTTAATATTTTTTAATGTTATATATATACTATATACATTTGGTATATAGCTCATTTTAGATATCCAAAAATGTGTTATGTTATATAAATATATTTTGTTTACTTTCTATTTTCCTTTACATTTAAAGTAATTTCCTCACCTTAGAGCTTATAAATTCAATAAACATAAAGTTTACACATAAATTACACTTAAATTAACACGCTTTAACTTATCTAATCTAACACGTGCAAACGCGCGTCAAAATCTAGCGGACATAGTGTAAAGCCATAGAGTATTAATCGCCTGTCCTTTTCCAATTTTATTATTTTAAAAGTGACGCTAAAGTGAGTTTTAGCCGGTGGTACTTATCTAGAATCGAGCCCACTGTTTGTACACATTATCTGATGCTGCTACAATACAAACGTATGCATATTATTTGGATATTTTATATTATTTTCAACATTATCTTTAACAAGTTTTGCAAAAGCAAGGGACAATTACAAACAAAGACAGTTAAACATGTGGGATAAAAATTTTAAGAGCACAATTTTTTTTTAAAGTTTTCTTGAAAAAGAACGGATGTCAGTAGAGCTAATAGTAGTAGTATTTTATTTTTCAATCAAGAAGATAAATAGTGATGAAAATATAGCAGATGGTGCCACTACATCGTCACGTAGCTAGACACTACAATTTATCTTACACTCTGCAGTATATCGTATTTTCTAGAAGTTAGACTCCCTTGCATCTTTTAAAAATACTTCCACAGAGTAGTTAACAAACTTTTATAACGGTTATGGTGGCACAAACGAGAAAACTTTGAATATTGTGTCTTTATTTTTTGTGATGGGAGCAGAGAAAGCATGGAATAAAAATACGCTTCCGCATAAAAGTTCAAAACTTTTGTATTTGAACGAGTAACACACTTAAGTAGACTTATGGAATGGAAATTGATTCAAAGGGAGATACTTATTGATGGAAATTAAATTTAATAACTAGGACATCAAGGTATTTATTTATTTATTTAACAATTTATCGTACACAAAAACATCATTAAATAGGACACACAAAACAAAGACACAACAAGCATTGCTTATTTCTAAAAATAAATTTATTATAGCAGACCTACAGAAGTGATTTTTTTAATGATATGCGAATAAAACGTGCACAAAATTTTATACCTACTAATAAAATAATACTACTGTAAAATATTTATATAATGTAATTCTATTACATAAATATAAACAAGATATAAATAAATACCGGCGTAGGTACAGTTTGTTATCGAATATTTAAATAAATAAGTATTAATAGTTTGACAACACTAAGTTAAAATTTAAAATTTCATAAAATCGACTATACCATTAAAGTCTATCAGCTGACACTTCTCATTTGACGGTAGTTCTACATAATACTGTGTTTCACTTTAAGGACGGTTGTCTGCCCAATTGCTTTGAGAAACTGAAAACACTGAAACCTCGGGCTGATGCGTTTTATATAGAACTCTTTCTACGGAAGCAAGTTAAATAAGGTTACGTGATAAATAACAAGTAGGTTCTCATTCGTAATACCAAATAAATAATATTATATTTATAGGCATATTGCTACATTACAACCACATAATGCCTACGCATAAAAAAATGATATTCCCATTTTCTCAGGAGCAAACGCGTTCAAGAGGAAACGGAGTGTATTTCTCAAGCAGTCCCATGTTTGACGCGATCTCACGTATTTGCCTTTGCTATTAAATCAACTGGAAAACGTGTTTAGGTCAATAATTCCCGCTCCGTCGTTCCTGTGAGCTTCCGATAAATAAGATATTGGTGAAATACGAATTTCGATGTTTGTGACTTGGTAACAGTCCGTCCTGAAAACGTGCCGGTAGTAACTTGCGTCAATACGCTGCCTTCGGCACACAGTACATACCTTTTATGTTTCCTCTAATGTGATGTCAAAGTCATATCTATTAATATCTACATTTATTTTTTGCCAGGATACTTACTAGCATTGGAAAACTAGAAAAAGAAGCGAAGAAGGATACTTGCTAATTAATTACTCTTCCTTATTAAAGGTCCTCTTGGTAAACAAAATAATTTCTACTTCAACATAACGAGCCCAAACAACATTTCGATTTGTTTATTTACTCACAGATAAATATTATTCCTGCCCTCCAATTTTGTAGGGTTATATTCGCATCCCAATTCCGTCGGAGGAAACGTATGTAAACATTCGAGGGAAATTTAATCGACTGACTACGGACAGTGCCATTTTAAATCTTAAGTAAATACAGATCCCTTAATACCTTGGGAGTTTGTCTTCTCTAATCTCTCAGTACGAAATCCGGAACAACTCCCTTTAAGTAGGAACTTAGTTAAGGGCCAAGGTCTAATACTAAAAAGGGTTTAACCTACTTATTCGTTGACTCAAAGTTTTCGTTATTTTATAAGGAGATTTGTATAAGAATATAAAATTATTATTCGGGTGTTGATAACAGCAAAAAACTGCCTCTGAAACGAGGTAAATTTTACTTGTGAGGTACTAAGCATTATCTCCGTGCTTCGGAAGGCATGTTCAGCCGTTGGTACCGGTTAATATCGATTAATACCGTAGATATTAGTCGTTAAGCCATTTTAGAGGCCAACCAGTGCTAAGCATTGGCGGCTTGAAAACTCTGATTTCCCTGGTTTCCTTTCTGGGTTGCGGAGGTCAGATGGCAATCGCTCTTTGTAAAACCAGTACCCTCGTTCAATTCCTTAGATTAGGTAGCCAACCCCGTGGAATACGAGATAAAACTAGGGAGATGGAGGTACTAAGCATTATCTATTTTGTGCTAGTGATAGCAGAGCAATGTGAGTTTTTATATTTTTCCCGTTGCTGTGATCAAACTTCAGCGAAAAAAGATTGAAAATTTTAAACGGTCATATTCATAAATATAGTTACTATAATTAAACTGATTCCCCAAATATTAATAATTAACTGAAATAACATACATACATATAATCACGCCTTTATCCCTAATGGTGTAGGCAGAGCATAAACGACCTAAACAAAGGTCGTTCCGCCACGTCTGACAAAGTTTTGAGGATTATTTAAGATAAATTTGAAGGTAGGTACTGTAGTGACAGGTTGTCAGTCTACCGCCTTGGATCAAATTAACATTGACAGTTTATCACAGTTATAGCGAACAATGAATGACTTAGATATTATAGTATATTAAAACTTAAACGAGTGTTATTACTAATGAAAATTGAACGGCCACTGTACCTAATACATGTTTTATGTTGAACGGAGGCTTAGACCTCAACCTTTCAACCCTAAACGAGAGTCTTCGAAGTTTGAGGAAGCGTCGAGGCCTAAGCCAAAACAAGTAAACTGTTAGTTTTCATGACAAAGTATTTTTTAACGAACTTGTTCATAGTAATAAAATTAATTTAAACATTCTAAAGTACTGCAAATACAATAAGCAAATACTTTCTCATGGCAGTTGAGTTACTCTGGTATAGGCAGAAGTTCATAAGAAAACCGACAGGTTGCCGTGAGTTCTCGCTCCGGGGAAATCAGGCTCCGGTACTAGCGGCGAGGCTTGGGAGTGCGCGTTATTCTTTGTCAGCCTGAGGCCTGAGGCTTAGGCAATATTGAGTTGAGAATTTATTTTTTATCTAATTGAAAAGTGAATCAGGTACTTCATAAAAGCAGTTCAGTTAATCTGGTATAGGCAGAAATTCATAACAAACCCGACAGGTTGCCGTGAGTTCTCGCTCCGGGGAAATCAGGCTCCGGTACTAGCGGCGAGGCTTGGGAGTACGCGTTATTCTTTGTCAGCCTGAGGCCTGAGGCTTAGGCAATATTGAGTTGAGAATTTATTTTTTATCTAATTGAAAAGTGAATCAGGTACTTCATAAAAGCAGTTCAGTTGGTCTGGTATAGGCAGAAATTCATAACAAACCCGACAGGTTGCCGTGAGTTCTCGCTCCGGGGAAATCAGACTCCGGTACTAGCGGCGAGGCTTGGGAGTACGCGTTATTCTTTGTCAGCCTGAGGCTTGAGGCTTAGGCAATATTGAGTTGAGAATTTATTTTTTATCTAATTGAAAAGTGAATCAGGTACTTCATAAAAGCAGTTCAGTTAATCTGGTATAGGCAGAAATTCATAACAAACCCGACAGGTTGCCGTAAGTTCTCGCTCCGGGGAAATCAGACTCCGACACTCGCGGTAAAGCCTGGGGATCACGCGTTATTCTTTAAATCGGCCTGAGGCCTGAGGCTTAGATTATATTGAGTTTATTTTTATGTACCTAATTGAAAAGCGATTCAGATACTTCCTAAGTTGAGTTACTCTCATATAGGCAGAAGTTCATAACAAACACGACAGGTTGCCGTGAGTTCTCGCTCCGGGGAAATCAGACTCCGGTACTCGCGGTAACGCCTGGGGAGTACGCGTTATTCTTTAAGTCAGCCTGAGGCCTGAGGGTTAGGCAATATTGAGATGAAAATTATTTTTATGTACCTAATTAAAAAGTGAATCAGGTACTTTATAAAAGCAGTTCAGTAACTCTGGTATAGGCAGAAATTCATAACAAACCCGACACGTTGCCGTGAGTTCTCGCTCCGGGGAAATCAGACTCCGACACTCGCGGTAACGCCTGGGGAGCACGCGTTATTCCTTAAATCAGCCTGAGGCCTGAGGCTTAGATCATATTGAGTTTATTTTTATGTACCTAATTGAAAAGCGATTCAGATACTTCCTAAGTTGAGTTACTCTCATATAGGCAGAAGTTCATAACAAACCCGACAGGTTGCCGTGAGTTCTTGCTCCGGGGAAATCAGGCTCCGGCACTCTCGGCGCGGTTTAAGTAGCACGTGTTATTCTTTAAATCAACATGAAGCCTGAGGCTTAGGCCATATTGAGCTGAAAATTATTTTTTTAACCGGTAAGAGTAGGTATTATTTGTAATAGCAATTAAAATCTAGCTATTTGTTACTGCTGCAATGTGTCACATATTATACATCACATATTGCATCATACATATAGAGATATTATCACTAACATCCAACAAAATTTTGCACTAGAACGATATAATTTACAGGAGATTTGTTACAACTGAAAAACTGAGTAATTCATGAAGACAATGGGCATTTTGCCCGATTTTGATGGAACTTTTTTGTTTGACTGAGCATTAATTAAACTCAAAGTTATGATACAAATAATCACGCCACCTGTCTTAGGGGGTAGGCAGGAAATTTAACTCTGATCGTTTTTAAATGTTTAAAGGGACTTTTTATTTGACTGAGTTTTTTTAATTACCTGGTACCTGTGGCCTTGGTTAGAAATAATCACAAAAACCATTCTAATATGAATAAGTACCCCAGTTTGTATGGAAAACACGCAATGTCGAACATACTGAAAACGCTTCTCCGTGCGTACGAGCGCGATCTGCTAGCTCGCGCGCGGAATCGTGTTTTCCATACAAACCGCGGGTATGAAGTCAAATATTTAAATCTACCAAACCCATTAATTTTATCAAGCTTCGGCCTGGTAACCAGAGTCAGTATTTTTTGAAATATAGAAATAAAGACGAAAGAAAGAAAATAAATGGAACAAAATTGTTAGCTCTATTTAAAAGGTTTTCTGTAAAAGTCGGTTGTAGGTCAGGTGGATGAAATAAGTGTTTTCCTTCCTAGACCCTTTGAGCAGAAAGCTATTAAGTTATCTCACGTGAAATAATAATGCCTTTTCCGACCGACCTGGACTAATAGTCGGTATCTAGGGAGTTCAAACAAAACTCTATTGTTTTGTTGGCAGACCAATTTAAACTAGGTAGTTTGTTCTGCTGTTCAATTTATTTTTATAAATGGTTACCTGTTTCTTCCATGCTGGACTGGGAGAGATAGAAAAACATAGAATGTTCCAGCTGCCCTTCCTCCCGGGCATACTGTAGAAGTCTGCAAAAGGGCCTCGAGAGTTACAGTGTATTGTAATTTAGGCGATGGGCTGACAACCTGTCACTATAGCAATACACATTACAATCTAAAATTGCCCTCAATTTTTGTCAGACGTGGCGAAGGCGCCTTTTACGAGGAGTTTGACGCTCTGCCTACCCCGTAAGGGATAAAGGCGTGATTTTATGTATGTATGGTTACCTGTATTTATCAATATTGTAGGGAAGTTGTTAAATTCAACAGTCTTCATACCATTAATCCAGTCTAAGGGCCGTATTTGTAATCAGCTCTCATGAGTGACAGCGAGTTTGAGTTAGTATCAGAAATGTAAATTCAGTACAAACTGGCCTGTCAAATCCATACTTATTATTGCTCTCAAGTTTGATATCGCTTTATAAATATTAGATTAAGTAGGATATATTTTTACACATACATAAGTACTTATTTTCAGCTATAGACTCAAAATAAGACCAAATCAATCGCATTTTTGTAAAAAAATGTTTAGTCGTTACCTAGTATAGTATTGAAGGTTAACAAGAACAATTACATCTTTCAGGTATTCCAAAGGAGAATGGAAGCAAGCCGACAGCAATTACAGGTGATTGTGGAGACCAGGTAATGGATTGCACAAAGCACGACCTAACCACACTGCTGCGACAGCTTCCGATGTTCTATCTACCTTTTAATTGTTCTGGTTGAACAGGCTGTAGAAAGAAATTAGTCTTACTAATTAGATCGGTTTTACTGTGCCACGGTAAAAGAAATTAGTCCCTTAGGTCATCCATCCAAAAATAAGGAAGCCTTTGTTACTATAGCTATTTCGTGGATGTCAGAGGCCTGATAGTTGTGCTACTAGGCAGTTTAAAAACTCTGACACCAGGGTTCATCGGGTCGATAGACTCGATACCCACTGGACAGAAGAAGTGGATTAAAAACTTTATGTCACTCATATCCTCGTATTTATAACGCGATTTCAAGATTGAGAGCAATATGAAGTATGGATTTGACAGGCCAAAATGTACTGAAATGACTTTTCTGATACGAGCTTAAACTAGCTGACAGTCTCAAGTGTTGTTTATCAATACGGGTCATAGAGTATCGCTAAACTACCAACTAGACAGAAACGCTGTAGTAGTCGTGGCTCTGAATCTTTATCACAATGTTACCAAGACATAAATCAATTCCCAGCAATGCAGCTTACCTCTTCTATTACAATTGATTATTTGGTTTCCGCAATCACAGGTTGGTAATTGCTCCTTGCTTTCGCCGTGTCAGCTTCTGAACACCTTCTTGTGAGCTGCAGACGCTGCAAGTTTTAATAGTTGTTGCTTCTATCATCAATAAACATGACTCGAGTTCGTTGAAATCGTAATGTAAGCCAACATAAGGCCCGTAATAATGGGCAATTGAGACTGACCGCGAGTCTGAGTTCGTATCTGAAATGTCATTTCAGTATGAAACGTATATTTTTTGTCTTTTTTTTAATACTACTGTAAAATACTTATATAATGTAAACCTTTTACATAAAGATAAACAAAAAATAAATAAATACTTCCAATTATATATATCAAAATTAAATAAATACTTATAGCTATTTATATACATAAATATACACCCTAAACACGGATTACTTTGTCAGGGAAAGATAATGCTCTTTAACTCGTCTTTTGAAGATGACGATAGACGAGCTATCACGAACTGTCGGTGGAAGAGAGTTCCATAATCGAACAGCATGAATAGTAAAAGAGTAGGAGTAGAAATCGGTACGGTGGGAGGAAACGTCCTGTCAAATCTATACTTACTATTGCTCTCAATCTTGAGATCACTATGTTAATACGACCAATAAGATAAGTCATCGCTCAATCGTCATAATTCAGACAATTCCTAGTAATACATCCAAGTTACCCCTTCTGTTACAATCGATTATTTGGTTTCCGCAATCACCGGTTGGTAATTGCTCCAGCTTTCGCCGTGTCAGCTTGTGAACACCTTTTTGCTAGCTGCAGACGCTGCAAGTTTTAATAGGTATTGCTTGTCTCAACAAAATATGTTTAGGTTTGCCTTGATCTTGAGATTGTGTAATGTTACTTATTTAATTTGCGTTGGGTGAATACGTTTGAGTCTTTAACATACATAACTAATGTGGTGGGCAGAGTGTAAACAACCCAAACAAATGCAAAAACTTTTTTTTTTTTTTTTAAATATATATAGGCGAGCATTTGTCCGCCATCTCACCTGGTGGAAAGTGACGATGCGGACTATGTTGGAGCATACTCACCTATGTAGTGCCTATTCACTCTCGCCTTGAAAAGGCCCAGGTTATATTGTTCCGGAAACAGATCCGCCGGCAGGGAGTTCCACTCCTTAGCCGTTCGCATTAAGAATGTGGAAGCGAACCGCTTCGTGCGAATTTGTGGTATATCCACGACATAAGGGTGGAACCCCTGTCCACGCCTCGTGCTCCGGAGATGGAAAGGGGAGGGGGGTATAAGGTCATGAAGTGCTAACGCGCACTCCCCGAAATGTATCCTGTAAAATACCGACATGCACGCCACTCTGCGACGGTGCTCAAGGTTCTGTAGTTTTGCCTCAACCAGTGCTGAGTCTCCAATGAGCTTCTTAGCACGTTTCTCGATTGAGTCTAAGGCAGCCAGCTGGTATTTAGCTGAACCGTCCCAAAGGTGGCAGCAGTACTCCATACACGATCGGACTTGAGCTGTGTACAACTGCAATAGCTGTCCCGGTGTGAAGTATCGCCTCACCTTCGAGAGGATACCAAGTTTTTTGGCAGCTGTTGTGGCCAGAGACTCAATGTAACGTCCAAAGTTCAAGTCGGACGTAAGGCTCATACCAAGAAGCTCAAGATGGTCAGAAATCGGTACGGATACATCCCGGAAAGTTGGAGCCAGGTTAAAAGGACTCCGTTTTGTCGAGAATAGACACGCCTGGGTTTTGGATGCGTTGAACTTGACGAGATTGGCATCGCCCCACTCGGATATCACCCTAAGCGATGAGTTCAGACGATCCACTATGGACTCCCGACAAGACTGGATTGTTTCACTGCTGGCCCTTGCACTGGACAGATATCTGTCAACAACCGTGCTGTCATCAGCGTACCCAAAGGTATCGGGTGTCAACATGTCGTTGATATGCAGCAGGAATAAGGTTGCAGACAGGACAGAACCTTGAGGAACTCCGGCATCAATACCCTGTTGTCCGGAGGAGCAGCCTTCTAAGACCACTTGTATGGATCGTTCACTCAAGAAGTCCGAAATCCAGTTGCAAAGGCCAGCAGGCAACCCGTAGGCGGGAAGCTTGCCAGTAAGGCTAGCGTGCCAGACCCTGTCAAAGGCCTTGGAGATATCCAGAGACACGGCAAGTGCTTCACCATGTCTCTCGATAGCCTCGCTCCATAAGTGAGTGGCATGCACGAGGAGGTCCCCCGTCGATCGCCCTCGGCGGAAGCCGTATTGGCGATCGTTAAGGAGATCATTATCCTCAAGGTATGCCAGGAGCCGATTATTCAGTACACGCTCCATAATCTTGCAGAGTATAGAGGTTACCGATATGGGTCTATAGTTGGCAGGGTCTGCTCGACTACCTTTTTTGGGTACAGGTTGCACATTTGCAAGCTTCCACGATTTGGGGACAACACCAGTCTCAAGTGAGAGGCGGTACAGGCGTGTCAACACCGGAGACAACTCAGGCGCACAGTTACGCAGGACGATTGCAGGGATACCGTCAGGGCCACTTGCTTTATTCACGTCTAGATTTCGCATGGTTTTAAGGACCTCTTTTTGCCGGATGCGTACGGCTGCCATAGAGCAGTCGACACGAGGTAACGGGGGTGGTATTTTACCTGCGGCATCAAGACGCGAACTTTCCGCAAAATAGGAGGCAAAAAGATTGGCTTTCTCCTCCGCAGTATGAGCAAGCGACCCATCAGGTCTCTGCAGAGGCGGTAAAGATGGCTGGCAGAAATTGGTTTCCACTGCTTTCGCAAGCGACCAGAATGCTTTACTGCCAGCCGGATAGGAAGCAAGCTTAGCGCCTACTCGGCCTATGTGGGCGAATCGAGCCCTGCGTAATTCCTTTTTGCTTAACTTGGTGGCATTGTTATAGTTTTTCTTCAGATCGCGAGTATTCGGAGCTTTGCGTGCACGAGCATCAGCCCAAGCAAGGAATGCCGACTGTTTCTGCGATTCCGCGCAGTTACAGTCAGCATTAAACCACGGGCGAGCTTTGCTACCGGTAGGAACATCAGAGAACGGTATGAAATACTCCATACCCTGACGTATGACTTCTGTAATAGCATCCGCGCAGCTCGACGATTCGCCTGAAGAAAAACAGTCCTGCCAAGGATACGAAGCAAAGAAGTGGCGCATCTCATCCCATTCTGCTGACCTGTATCGCCACACCCGTCTTTTACCACAAGGGCCCTGATCGGGTGGTGAATACACTGATACAGATTTCACCAGACAGTGATCTGAGGTGCCCAATGGGGCAGAAACAGACACAGAGTATCGGTCTGGATCGGTAGTCAGCAGAAGGTCTAAGCAGTTGGCTGTATGAGACTCAATATCCGGGACCCTTGTTGCACAGCTGACAAGCTGGGAGAGATTTAGCGACAATGCAAATTTGCGCGCCTCTCGCCCAGCATGATCGGTCACTACTTACTTATTCCTTTTTTGCACATATTTTTTGATAGTCTGTTATTGAGTAATTAATGTAATATTATAATGACATGCATGCCATGTACCTATAGCAGACGGCCGTGTGCATGTCATTTGTTATCATAATATGATACGATGCCAACAATACATACATACATATAATCAAGTCCTAATGGGGTAGGCAGAGCGTCAACTACTTAAACAAAGGTCGTTCCGCCACGTCTGACAAAGTTCAAAACGGTTATTTGAAATAGATCTGTAAGTATATTGCTGTAGTGACAGGTTGCTAGCCCATCGCCTAAATTAAAATATACTGAAACCGTCGGATCCCTTAGCTGGTTTTTACAGCATGCGCGGGAGGAAATGCAGCTGGAACATTCTATGTTTTCTCTCGCTCCCAGGTCAGCATGGAAGAATTTTCATAGTATATATATTTATAGCGTTAGCGACCCGCCCCGGCTTCGCACGGAAATTATCAGTGTTTCTCTACTACATTATGCATGTATTATACATATAAACCTTCCTCTTGAATCACTCTATCCATTAAAAGAAACCGCATCAAAATCCGTTGCGTTTAAAGATTTATGCATACATAGAGATATAGGGACAGCGAAAGCGACTTTGTTTTATACTACGACTATGTAGTGATCTAATCATTACATTTAGGAACACAGTAGTAACAGTTAAACGAGTGGAAAATTTTCTAACTTTCAAAATATAAAGTGCAAATACAAAATAAAAAGATTTGGATAACCTTGACTCTATTTTCTTTATACTTGATAAAGCGATAAGATAAAATTTTGCAGATTTTTTCAAGATTAAAATCGATAACAACAAAAAATAACAATAATAATATTATTTAGGTTTAGTTAACAGACATTTTTAGTTTTTATAGATTAAAGGCACTCCGGGGCTATGGGTCACATTGTCTCCTACAGTTAATTTATTGTAATAGCCTAAAAAGATAATCCGAGAACTAAAAAAAAGTTAATAATTGTAAAGTAAATCAAACCTCATTTAAAAAAATAAGTTAACTATTTTTAAGTTAATCAAACCTAATTTTATTTCAAAAATTCTTCAACGCTACAGAGTGCTACGACTTCTCTATGTCTAGCTTACTCGTTGCTAAGCTTAGCATTTTCTTTTTGTTTCTCGTAGGTCAGAGCTACGGAGCTTTTCAGGAGACTTGTCCTATAACTCGACCAAATGCAGAACCCGTCAAGTCAACCTAGCTAGTTCTCGCCGGCCGGTCTACTTAAGGCGGCCGGGTATCTTGTTATCTCCGTTGCGTAGTGGACGTGCGTAAAGGCGCCACGCCCCCCGCAACATCTCCCGAGGAGGATGCGCGCGCAATCCCATTCTGGTAAGGGTGGGTTTATATTGCGCCAGGATATCTGTCAGATGTGTATCGATGAAAATGTTTTTTTATATTTTTTATTGTAAGTATTCTAAAGTTGGAAGTTGGTATTTTATTTAGTGCTACTAAGTTATAAAAAGTACCTGATTGTACCAAAGCATATCTGTTAGGCAATCTTTATTTGTAGGACAATTACAAGGGTCAATTATTACGTAAATGGGAACTGAACTGATTATCATAAGCATTCCATATCGTTGAAACGAACTTATTCTAAGACTAGTCTCAATCTCAATATAGGTGTTTGTTATGTTAAAGTGTTTTTTTTAATATGTAAATATCATACAATTATATATACATACATATATATAATCACGCCTTCATCCCAATGGGGTAGGCAGAGGGTAAACGACCCAAACAAAGGTCGCTCTGCCACGTCTGACAAAGAATTGAGGGTTATTTAAGACAGATTTATAGGTATATTGCTGTAGTGACAGGTTGTCAGACCATCGCCTAATTACAATATACTCTACTACAATATACCCTCGGATCCCTTAGCTGGTTTTTACAGCATGCCCGGGAGAAAATGCAGCTGGCACATTCTATGTTTTTCTCTCGCTTCCAGTCCAGCATGGACAATAATAATCGATAGAATTTTAGGAATGGATAAAAATACTTAACTTGTTTTAATTTACTAATGTTTTAATCGTAACATAATTAAATTAAATTAGTACATTTCGTACTAAATAAAGTACCTACTCGTTACGTTTGAGGTACTTATTCGTTATTATATATGAGATCTTATCGCAAAAGAAAGTACCTAACTACTTTATGTAATTTAATAATGAATAACAATCGAAAACATTTGCAGATTACTTAAATTGTAATGGTTAAGTGTTCCAATTGCCTCCGACGCCGCGTTTTATAAGTTTTATTAACATGCGACTCAATCTTAATTGTCTTTAATCTGTTCTGATTGTGTTGGTATGTGGCCGCTCCCTTACAATGTGACGTTCGGGAGATGCGTTGGAAAAATCTCTAGCTAGAATCAGCAGCGCAGCGCCGTGGCTCGGTCGCCGAAACTAAACAAACGTACCGCGTACCGCGACGCCATCTATCGGCGAGTCGCACCCGCGCACCTGCCCGCCTCGCACGGCCGCTCGCGACATTCTCCGTCGCGCTCGCACCACGGGCACGTAAAAATAACCTCAAAACGCCTGATCTCGCACAAACCAATCACAAAAATATTGTCCTTCCTCGCTATCAAGCCTGAGACATCGCCAGCTGAGACAAATATTAGTGTTGTGCACGTGACGTAACTCCAGTGACCGCTGTTCGGATCCTACAGTGCTCCTTTGCAGTGATATTGTCAAAATCGAAAGTTTTCAAAGGACAAAATGTTCTATTTGGTGGGCTGTCATCGGGCAGCCCCCAAATTCTGTGGCATAATGTGGTGGTGTTTATTTTTGTGTGTACTGAGCGTTAAAACATTTGGTGTTTTGGCCTCCAACGACACTGATGAATTTAAAGGGAGTAAGTAATATGTTTTAAAATTAATAAATATTCATTCAATTCCAACAAGTTATATTTAAAATAGCAAAAAATAGATAGATAATCTCAGAAATTCTACCTGCATACTATCAACATTGAATATATAATGTCAACAACTGCATAAATAGGCGTCAAGTTTATAATCGAGCTCCATTGAACACCTTTTACTCATTGGCTTAGTTTTATTTACTCCTAAGAACTGGTTTATTACGTGTATGGTGCACACGTGGTAACACTACAACTATTCTAGGATCTTATAGGCGTGCACTTGTTTAGGAAAGATAGATCTGTAGATACAAGATAAGAAAGATAGTAGGCAGTAAGAGCATGACGCATAATAATCATCCGATCCGACGAATCGTAAGGAAAGGTTGATGTAACATAACGGTATTTAGACATTACTCTGAATCGAAGAATGATCCTATAAGAATAATTGGGAATTTGTTTCTGGAATACCTATAGTCAGATTTGCATGATATAAATAGTATTTTTTTATGCTTGCAATGAACTTTACGGATGAATGCGCCTTTATTGCTAGAACTTCATTAATTTGAGATCTTCTTAAAATATAGTTTATCATAGCTTTAAATAAAATTTGTATACACACGTACTATCACACTCTAGATCTCTGTCTTTGATTCGTTTATAGTCATTTAATTGTTTATTTATTGTCATCCTCAATTTTGTACAATTTGTGAGGACAACCACTGCTGATATTTCTAGGACGTATTACTAATTGTTCATTCACAAATAAATAGTTACTAAGTGATTTATCCTTCTTACATTCAAATGTTGCGAATCGTCAATATTTTTGACCGTCAATGTAAATAATGAGTCCAAACATCTAAAATAAACATTGATGAAGGTGTCAAAAGATACATCAATGTTTTTTTGCTTGCTATGCGGAAGATAAGATATTGTTAACGTATGCCGGCTTACACTTTGTAATAAGAATCACAATAACACGTATAAATTTGTACCTACATACCATGAGTAAGCAAACTATGACGTATATGCATACCTACATATAAAAGTGAAAGTATCGCAATAATAATAAAAACATTAACTACAAGAAATATATATTTATCAGTACGTGTAAATTATTCCACATAATGTGAAGTTACAATAACGCACGGTAAGATGTGCCAAGATACCAAAATAAACATACCAGCAAACTGAATGGACTTAAGCTTATATTTTTCTGTATCAGTACAAAGTTCAATATAGTGGCGAGAAGCCAATAACGTAAAGATGTTGTTTATGTGAATCTATTTACAGAACTTATTGGGAAAGTGGTTGTCACTGCATGTTTTGGTTGTAAACAATAATAAGTCAAAACGATTCCGAGTACCATCCTAAAATACTCATATTTACATAAAAGACTATCTGACCTTATTTGGATGGATACAACAATAAAAACGAGCATACATTATAAATAAATTATAAAATACAAACGTTGAATCATATTTCTAAATGCAACCAAACAATAAAGCAGTAAAATTTTGTGCGATAACGCGCTGATGCTAGATCGCGATAAATTGCTTTGATCACGGTAACTTTCATAGACAAAGAACTTGCAGTAACAAAATGGGTGGCCGTCGGAGAGTACTTAGTTATGACTGTCTCAATTTTGGCGTCCCGCAGCTGACGCGACAACCATAAAAGTCCGTTGATGAAAGAGCACAATTCCATTGTGATGGCTATAAAACGGGCTTTGTGCCGAAAGAGGCATCATTATGTGAAAAATGAAAAACGAATCGCACTTGTCATATTCAGCCCTATTTTATTGGAGGACCAGCCGCCGGCTTTGTCAATTTATAGATAAATTTGTGGAGTTTTGTGTTTGCGACTTCTTTTATTTTCTAAAAACACAGTCAGGTTGAACAAAAGCGCTTGATGTGACTGTTGAGTGTTAGAGAAACAAAACACTACTGGATTTGTTGCAGACGAACTCGAACAAACACAGAGTAAGCTTGTATTCAAACAAAACGAAGGAAGAAATTGCCGCAGTTAGCAAAATGTAGGGGCAAAAACGACGCAGAGCGAGACACCAGCTGCAAACTCCAGGCAGAGGGACAACTGCAGATTAGATAAGGGTGCCTGACTTTTTGCTCTTGATTTTAATAAAGGACACGAACTGCTGAGTTTCTTTGACCTGTTTACTGAACGAGACTGTTGGCCTTTTGGTGTAAGTGAAAAGGTTTTAGTCAATTGCAGTTCATTAGATAAGGATCCTTCCAGTAAAAGAATGGAAGACCTTTGATGTTAGCTTGAATTACGTTTTACGGCGTATTTTCCCGTCCCCATAGGCAAATGAATACATAACAGTATATTGCAAAGTTAGACATTTTTTTCTTTTTCCCCGCGGCATCCAATATCATCGTAGCAGTCAGCCCACCACCATCCATTACTAAGGTGACGCGCGATGAGGGTTTCTAAATTGGTTATTCCAGTAAATGGGTAACAAAATTTTGTGTGTGTCAACAGAAGACAACATTCATTTTTATTATTTTGGTCATTTGCGAAAAGTAACTTACAATAATTTCGAAATATGACAAAAAAAAGAAACTAATATTATTATTGAAATGAATATGACCAACATTTGTGCAAATTATTAGTAGCGCTTTAGGATAGATACATCTGATTACTATAATTGTATTACTAAAAACATATAACGATGGTCTTTCGACACATAACTCATGGTTAAGTCCCTGTGGCATGCTCAAATATAGACGTTAGTTATAATTGCATTTGTGGTCTCCAATTAATTGGATGCAAGTTGTGCTGGAACTTGGTTTGTAGTTCTAAACGCATGTGGTATACAATCCACTTGTTAAGTTTGAAGAACAAGATCTATGTTCAAAGCAAGTTGACTTGAAAACTCATTTTTATATAACTATTATAATGAAAGTAACTTCAAAGAGTATTAATTAAAAATTGTTTCTTTTATCTAGTTTCATCCTTTGGGACAAAGAATTTTGTATCATGGCATCTTACGTTCAGAAACACATTTATGTTTGATGACATGATGACCCATTTAGTGCTCTTATAATCTATGAAAGTGGCTCATTAATGTCAATTATGTATGGCTCAAATGTTTAGTTAATTCCCAAAATGGTTGTACATTTATGCGCCATGCTTGTATGCAGTATTGTCTGATGATGCATATTGACGGCTCAATTAAGAGCTGACAAGTCCAGTGCAACACTTAGCTGCGACCTCGATCCTGTATAGGACCGATGTCATTATGCGTTACGGCTGTCCTGTGCCGATGATATACCTAGATCAGGGTTTGTCAAACTGGGGTACGCGAAGCGATCGGATTCGCCATTTGATGGTTGAGGGTTCGCGAACAGATTTTATTTATTGATAAAATCTGAAATTTTCTCCTAAATATTTCTAAAATGGACTTAATTGAAGGTAGGCAACCTATCATATTATACTTTGATACATTTCTTGTTGACACTCTATTTGCTTAATTTCATTAAAAAAGAATCGTCTACTACAGGTAGATATTCTTTTCTTTTGGGGTTAGGGGATCGCGCTATTGTTTGGGTATTTCAACAGGGGTACGCGGGGCCATAAGTTTGAGAAACCCTGATACAGATAGGCAATCGTCCGATGAACGAGGGTAGATCTCCCCTAGAGGATACAGTTTAGCTCTTAAACCTTCAACGATTAGCTCCAATTTCCTTTGCTCTTAGGTTCCTCATAAGCTGCTTGTACTGTCCATTAGCAATTGGTTTCAACCGTGTATTAATTGTGAGTGGTCCGGATATTGAAGTGAGGGCATCTCATCCCGGTCATTGTATATGTATATAAGTATTAAAGTTGTCAGCTCTTGTTCAGTAATATTAATCAGTTTTATTTAAGCATGGCTCTTCGACAGCGGCTTATCTTTTCGAATTGTAAATATTAAGCAAAACATATTTTGCCAGTTTAAGAACCTATTTAATTATCGTTCTTTGAAAGGCCCTATCATGGACACTAATTAACGATATACCTAGAATCCTAGAAATTTAACTATACTAAAAAATATATTCTACCTAGCTGTGTCAGATGCATTCAGAAACACTTTCTTTTGTTTTCCTTATGAATAGCATCTGTCGCAGCTACCATCCTAGATTTTACAGAGTAGGTATAATTCTCTTTGAAGTAATTAATTACATTATACATACATTATTTTCAAACACATATCTACGATTTGTTATATTTACTGAAAACTAAGTAATTCGACATAATTCAATTCGACACCGAACCTTGAAAAGTTTGTCTCTACAAGGCAAGCCGAGTAGTTTGCTAAGTATTATATTCTAAATTATCTGCGTATTGTAGTCAATTGCGATGAATTAATTGAAGCAACGTCTAAGTTCGGTGCTTTCCAAGCTAATTGACGTAGTTCACACACTTTGGCTGTTTTTCCACTATACCGCACGTCCACGGCAACGGCAACGGCATGGTATCGTGGAAGAGATAATGTAGGAAAATCAATTAATTAATTATATGACATGCTTTTCCACTTCCCGGCACGACTTTGATCCCTAACAGTACGTCACGGTACCGTTGACGGTGCTGGCTTGCCTGCCAAACTCATGTGTATTTTTTACAAGATCGAAACTTGCGTGTGTGTGCGGATATTACCGTCCTAGTGGATAAACAGAGCCACGGGATCGTAACAATATCGCTATCGTGCCGTTGCCGTGCCGTGGACGTGTCATCTGGTGTAAAAACATCCTTTCAGTAATAAAGGGAGTGAATTATATTCCTACCTCATATTTTGCAACATTATTTGCCACATTTACGTTACTTTTAATGTTTATCGCTCATATACCACCTGTTAACTGTTTACTTTGTCGTGAAGGTACGTGTTTGCTTTTTAATATTACGCGTATAAGTTCTAACTAGTAGGTCTCGATAAACTGGTCGTAGGTTTGATTTCTACCAGGAGACAAAATATAGTTATTGCTATCGATTCGGTCAGAACAGGATTTTTCAGTGGAAAATCTGTTGGAGGGAAAATTGTTTTATAATACGTATACTATAATTATAATAACAATGATTATAGCAAAACATGTTAAAAGCTGTTTACTTTTTCACACAGAAATTGTTAAGCAAATTTTCACTTTACATAATATTTTTGCCCTAAGAAGTATTTACCGACGGATAATAAGGTAACAGTTTCACACTTACATGTAATTGGATTGTGTTTCAAGGTTCACTTAGATATAATTCTGTTCATATTTCGACACTGACTCGGGCTTAAAGATTATTCCTCCAGGTCATAGATATTCAAGGGTGTTCGCTGAGGGATTTCGTAGAACTTCATGATCGCTCGTGACAGCTGTCGATAGCAGTATCCTATTACTAGGAGATGCTGAAATTGGTTGTTATTATCCTTGCGGACGTTTCTTTGGATAAAGCAAATCGTTAAAGAGATCAGAACTTTCTTTGACAATTAAATAATAGTAAGGAAAATATCAAATTCGCGCTGTTGAATTTTCTTAACGTATTATTTAAATTAGTTCTTAATATTGGTACAATTCAAATTTGATTGCTGTTAATAATAAAATAAATAGTAAAGAGGGCCTGCGAAAAAAGTCGCGGCATTCTGGCTGTAGAATTTACAATAATCCTTCTTTTAGAAGTCTAATTTAAATAACTTCTTATTCATATTAAAATAATTCAAATTATTTAAATATGTTCTTTTTAATATCAGAATAATTCAAATTTGTAATGAAAACTGATCGGCTTACTTGTTTGTATTGAAAGGAGGCTCAAGGAGGGTCCTTTACAAAAATAAACTAACCCTCCTATATATACAAACAAGTAAGCCGATCAGTTTTCATTATGAATAACTCTTGTTTATCGTTTAGTGTTAAAATTTAAAGTTGATTGTTGTTTCATAATTTCCTTGTGGAATAACGACACTTCGCTAAGTGTATAACTTTTTTGACAATAATATAATAAATAGTAAAGAAAGCGTTAGAAATAAATCATCCAAATTCTAGCCGTTGAATTCACAATAATCCTTTTAAAAAGACTTGTTTGAATAAGTTCTTTTTAATAATAGAATAATTCAAATTAGATTGCTGTTTCATCAGTTCCTTGTGGAAATACGGCACCGGGACGCTGCCGCTGCTCGTCCGCAAATCTGGCATGAAAAGTTCGCGCATTAGCGAGGCGGGAAAAAGTCAGAGATGAGAAAAGTTCACGGCGACTTAGCCTTCTGATATTAATTGTATAGTATCGAGACGCTATCTTATTCCGCGTGTGAGATTTAATAAGCAAAAACTTTGTAGCTTTGGTGTTAAACTGTGTTACGAGTAGAATAATTATCGAATTAGCTAACAAATAAATTACAATACGATACAAAGTACTTTATTGCACAAAGAAACACAAATACATACAACAGAAAAGTAACGTAACAAGCAAACTAAGTAAAGGAACTAGTAAAGACGGCCTTATTGCTAAAGCATCAATTTCTACCAGGCAGCTTTGGAGTATTAGAATACTAGCAGAAAGCGTAAAATTAGTAACGCTGCTTTCGTTACAGCAGATCAAAGGCAGTATGTGTTTAGTAATCATCTGTATCTTATTTGAAAAACACACATTCGCAAGACTTCTGGCCAATAAAACAGAAAAAGCAGACGTTCCGAAAATGAGCAACTAACGAGAATAGTTAAACGGACCTGTAATTTGCATACAAATTGGCTTTCAGGGATAAACGCTCCATTTGTATTCAAACACAGGATCCCGGCTCAGTGGCTGAGGAGCATTTATCCAGTCCTGGGTTTTAGCCGCCGCACTATCGTCTGCTTATTGGCATTACCTTTGTAAGCACATTGATCCCACCCAATAATACTACCGCGGCAATACCTTGTAAATTCTATCTTGAAATTACGCTATCCACGGTGTAACAGAAAGGGTATATAATATTTACCCGAAAGGATGTCAATCTACCCATGCAACTGAACAACTTTCCCTAAGAAACATTGGACGCAATAAATAAATTTGACCTTCCATACATAATACAACAGCTGAAAGCACATTTGCTTTGGAAATCCAAATTATTTTTTAGTTTTTCGACTAATTGTCCTTGGGGAAAGTTGTTCAGTTTCATGGGCAGATTCACACCCTTTCTGTTACATTCCGTATTAATCTGTAGGATTTCTGGTATATTCAAGAGCTTGAGTGATTAGAATAATCATGGTTGCTTAGCAACGGTCGTTTCGTAAGATCTCGTGTATCGGGTAGCATAAATGGCTGTTGTCACCCGATCTGCGCGCACGCAAAAAGACAATGCTCGTTTGAGGTGAATGACATGTGACATGATTGAGCAGAACAGAGGAGGCCTCTTTATAGTTGACCAGTTAATTAGAGAAGGGACGACTAGTCTAGCCAATATAGAGTCCAACTAAAATAGTGCAATTTACAGTTCAGAAAAATAATAAAAAAGCCTTTTATTTTACACAAAATATATTTATTTATTATTCATAACATACAGACAAACATAAACTTATACAGCTTAGCACCATTAAACCAAGTATAAATAATAAATAATAAGTATAGTAAATCGATACAAAATAGTACAGTTTATTTTTGTATCGGGTCTAAGCACGATTTGTTTTAAGAGATTAACACGAGTTGCATCAATCGTGGCCCCAAACTGTACAAAGTGCGAAAGTCAAAAAAAAAAAATGGCACACTAATAAAAACTAGCATTCATCTATTTTATGAAGAAAAACATGTTTTACTTAAGCAATGTATTTTTAAAATAATTTAAACGTTCCACGCAAATATTTCTTGATAACATCGCGTCATGAATGTTTGAAACATCAAAAGAAAAATTAATAAAAACTTTTATTCCAAGTATTGCTTTTTGAAATGTTGTCTCACGTATCGACATTTCATTTTATTCAGTGGAACGAATGCAAATGACATGCTTACTTTGAATGTATTCATGAAAAGAAGGCTTTCAGAAGCAACCGTCGCAGGGAAATTCTTCTATTGAGAATAGCAAATGTCCAATGTATCTTTTCTAAGCTGTCGCTTGGATGTATAGTTTACAATTTTGCTTCTCAGTCTAGATTTTCATGGGAGTTGTGCCGAATTTTCCAGTGGGAATAGATACCTCTAACTTGGATGATAATTTAGCCCGCCTAGGTATTATAAATACAAATATTATTATACATACATACATATATTCACGCCTTTATCCCTAATGGGGTAGGCAGAGCGTAAACGATCTAAATACAGGTCGTTTCGCCACGTCTGACAAAGTTTTGAGGGCTTTTTAAGATTTTATAGGTATATTGGTATAGTGACAGGTTGTCAGCCAATCGCCTAAATTGCAATATACTGCCCTCGGATCCCTTAGCTGGTTTTTACAGCATGCCCGGGAGGAAATGCAGCTGGCACATTCTATGTTTTCCTCTCGCTCCCAGGCCAGCATGGAAGAAAATGAATATTATTATAGAAACTAAAATTTATAATCTTCATCAAGTTTGTTTTACGATTTTACATAGGCCAAGAGTTTGTTAGAGAGATGTTCATAGATTTTTATTATTGAAGTAATTTAATACTTATCTCAGTTGCTAACTCTTGTAAATAATAATTATAATTATAAATTACAGTCTGTAGCATATAATCAAAAAACTCTTTTAATCAAAATATTAAATGAACGATTAATTCCCTCTTCAATAGAAACAATCCGCTTTGTAGGTATGGATTAGTAATTTCAATATAAATTGAAAAACCACAGCGATAAAAAGCATAATTATATTTTAATTATATTATTTGAATATACCTAGTACGTATACGTACCGGAATGTGAAATCGGAAACAACAACGCTCTGTATTTTAACGGTTCCAAGATAAGGGATTATAATTATTATGACATATTTATAATGATTTATTTCTTTTATTGGGTAGCGAATCATTATTTTATAGCCTAGCAACTGCGTTGTAAGAATCACTTACTATTAGAGTGAATAAGAACGAAAATTTGGAACATACAAAAATGGAAAACCGCGGTAATTTCTCGTCCTTAATTTAATCATTCTAATGTTGATAACCGTGAGAGTTTTAAAAAGATTATCACTTAAACTCACTCATAAACGTAGAAGTACCTCATACGATTCAACAATAGAGTAAGTTTCACGGTATCATCCGTAATCTGATCCTAACGTAATTCAAAATCCATCAGGAAGAGCGGCGTAGTGAAATAATACACCAATTTGTTGGGTCTGCTCCCCTAGCCGGGCTCCACGCGATTTGCTTTCAATGACAATGACAGGAGGGCGCTCCACCAGATTGAGCTTAGACGGGACGTCCACGGCATGACAACGGCACGATATCGTCAAGATACCGTGGCTCTATTTTTCCACTATCGTCGACGATATCGTCTACGTAGTTTTTTTTCGTCCAGGCAGCTTTAATTATGGCAACACATTGAATGTTTGCATGAAAAATTAGGTGATACCAACTAAAATAATTTTAGTCCCATTTCAAAAGTTTTGTGTCGCAGTCTCAACTCTGAGCTCACACATACACACGCATGTTAATACGTGTACAAAACCGCTATAAAACACATGCAGTTTGGCAGGCCAGCGTCGATACCGGTGGGAATCAATGCCACGGCAACGTTGCGGCATAGTTTTTCATAAATGATAATTTATATTATTAAATTTATATTTCATAAATTTTAATTTATGAAATATAATTATAAAATAAATAAATAAATCTATGAAAAAATAATTATAAAATAATTATTAGAAAGATAATTATCCTTTCCACGATTTCGTGCCGTTAACGTTGCCGTGGACGTGCCGTTTAGTGGAAAAACACCTATTGAGACTGACAGGAGGGCGCTCCACCAGATTGGTTGTCAGCACGTCGAGCGCGTCACCACACGGCCCAATGCAAGGACCCTCAGCTACGTAATGAAATTAAATTAGTATCCCTTACACTCAATCCTCTTAACTGGAGATCCCGACTTTTGAAAGGACACGTGGCCTCCTGATTGGCGTATCACCAGACTTGACACCACTCTTCACAGTCCCGCCCCGTCTTCCTGTTTTCCTGACGTAGATTGATGCAGGTCTGATTTCTATGTAGGACCTCGTTCATTGATACATTGTTTGTTGACAAGCGGACGGCAACAAAAATAAAACATGACGTCTATTCTTCGCAGTTCAAAAGAGATTTCTAGGTTTTCTTTAAATTATTTATTTTTTCGTTGTTAAGTAGTACCTGCAGAGTTAGAGTTTTCTTATTTAAAGCGGATGATAGTAGATTTGAAGTTGATCTCTAAGGATGACATAAAATAATCATTGCTTAAACTAGCATAATTTGTCGTTGCCACGGAACTCTAGTTAAAAATAAATAACGCTAGAATTTATAGCGAAATTCAGTCATTTGAATCTTGTTCTAGGCTAATTTTTACTAGTCTTTTTCTAATAACGGCAGCTATGCGACAGGAAAAGGCGATTGAGGTCTATCTACTATTTGTACATATAGGTACTTACTAGAAATTAATTTGTAGTTAGCTTTAAAGTAGTAAATATAGGCTGTGACCTCTTTTGAATTTCGGATAAAATCCAGTATCTACCCAAACGAATTTACATACAAATTGAATCAACTTTTGTTTTCATTATTATTGCGGCTTCTTCCACGAATTGTTATGAAAATGGACAGTATTAATTGGTAATGCTGTTTGAGCGTTCAATCTTTACTTAAAAGCACGATGTCGCAAATTTTGAATAACGGACCAAGTAGGCATTCTTTTCGAAATTATGTTCATGCAATTCCTTGTAAATTAGTCTCAATAAGTAGTTATTCAGAAATAAAGCATACCTATTACAAATTAAGAAAAAAATCATAGCTTTTAAAAAAGTATTGAAATACTTTCATAAAACAACAAAAAGTCGCCTAGCCATTTAACGTAATGATCTCAACCTTGCATACCATGCTATTTGTATGATAAACGAAGTTTTATCAGCAACAAGGTAGGTATGTGTTGTATAGGTTAGGTTGGCAGCGATGTTCATTTTATCTACGCCACAACTCTCAGCGATCAGTTCATTCGTTTTCATGGACATGAAAACTACATTTCTCAGAGCAGGCCGAGTGTAAATCATTGCTATAGTCCAACTTACACATAGAACTGGATCTTCGAAAATATTGGAGCATAAATCAGACGATTGGACTTGAAAGATGGACTATTCCATTGTGTTGTCCATTCCATTCCGTGTCCATTGCGTAATAGTCTTATAAAGGCTGTTTAGGATCATGGAAGGATACGTTCAATGGTATTCTCCTTAGATAGGGCTACTTGAGTTATGTGCCAAGTTTCGATAGTCCATTTCCCTTTATTGTGTGTTTATATTTGGAAATAGGGTGCTCTCCTTGAGCTTTTTATTAATGTTGCTACGCGACTTTATATAATCTATCTGGTAAGATGACTGGTACTTCCTTATAGGCTCCTATTTATATATTCTGTGTTTTTTCTATCATTTATGTTTTACCTTGTCGTATCATCCTAGTATTTATCTTGATTAATATTGTATTTGGCATTCGAAATTCAAACGGAACTACCTAGTACTATATTTTTTTTACAGACGTGCTTGTTACTTCTCGAAAATGACTTACTATTTGTGACAGTATTGAAAGTAAGGTGTATGTACCATTTAGAAGGCGCCTTTTACGAGGCGTTGTACGCAGTAAGGGATATAGATACATACATACATATAATTACGCCTTTAGCCCTAATAGGGTAGGCAGACCGTAAACGACCTAAACAAAGGTCATTCCGCCACGTCTGAAAAAGTTTTGAGGGTTATTTAAGATAGATTTGTTGGTATATTGCTGTAGTGACAGATTGTCAGCTCATCGCCTAAATTGCAATATACAGAAACCCTCGGATCCTATAGTTTTTACAGCATGCTCGGGAGGAAATGCAGCTTGCCAGCATTCTATGTTTTTCTCTCGCTCCCAGTCCAGCATGGAAGAAAAAGGGATAAAGGCGTGACTATATATATGTATGTACTAGGTATTAATATATTATGTTAAAGTACCCGTATCGTATAAAGAAACGTAAACTGAACCTATTATCCTTATCACGGTGGAATTTTGCTGAAACCGTGTGGGATTTGCTGGGAATCCTTTAGGTAAAATTTCATTCCAATGCCGAATAGTATTGGATCTTCGTCGATACCTTCTCCTATATCCATTAAAAAGAAATCCTTTTCGATACAGACCTTCGAAAAATTCGCACACTATTTATACTCAGTTAGGTGTTTATACCAGGTGTAAGGGACAGCGTCCCGCTAACTGATAGTGGTTGCTCAGTCAACGACACTGAACAAATATCAGCAGGATTTTTCCAGGAAGTGGAAAAAATTGCTTTTTTATACAAATTGTGTACATTTTATATGGAAAAGCCATTTTTTTTTTCACTTCCTTAAAAAAAAAGCTCTTGATAGTTATTCAGATAGATAGTTGCTCAGTGTCGTTGTCTAAACAATCTCTATCAGTTTGCGGGACGCTGTCCCTTACACCTGGTTATACTTACTCATAAAAATTTAATTTTACAGCTACATTTTTATACCCTAGAATATAATCAGTTGGTATATATTTAGTCAACATTTAACCATTTTAATAAAAATATTATTTAGCGATTTTTCCTTCTTCAATAGAAACAATCCGCTTTGTAAATGAGGATTTATAATTTAAATGTAAACAAATTTAAAAACCACAGAGATATTTTAACTTGTACATTATTCAAATTATACCTAGTACCTACGTATTCGCAATGGAATGTGAAATCGGAAACTGCAGCGCTTTAAGGATAGACTGCACTAGAACGTAGCTGCAGCAAAGCGGCGCGACGCGGCACGGCGCGGCACGGCGCGGCACTGTAGTGGCGCGACAAAAACTGTCAAAACGTATGAACTGACATTGCCTCGTCGCTCCGCTGCAACTCCAGTGCCGGTACAGTGCGGTACATTTTCATACACAGAATCATTTGTCGTGCAGTGCCGCGCCGCGCCGCTCCGCTGCAGCTACGTCCTAGTGCGGTCATGCTTACTTTATTTTTTTATGTTATATCTTTACTACATAGTATAAAACAAAGTCACTTTCTTTGTCCCTATATTCCTATGTATGCATAAATCTTTAAAACTACGCAACGGATTTTGATGCGGTTTCTTTTAATGGATAAAGTGATTCAAGAGGAAGGTTTATATGTATAATACATGCTGATGATTTCCATGCGAAGCCGGGGCGGGTCGCTAGTTTACATTATAAATCAGAAACTCATAGGTAGGTCTCAATTTAAAAATATCAATAACACCAATTCTAGATTTTATGCGCTATTAATAGAGGTTTAGAGGAGTTATACTCACTGACCCTACATTTCCTGAATGTTCAAATTAATTTAAAAAACACATACATACATAAAGTCACGCCTCTTTCCCGGAGGGGTAGGCAGAGATCACATCCTTCCATTTGCTACGATACTTGCATACTTCTTTAGTTTCATCTACATTCATCAATCTTTCATGCACGCTCGTCGGGTTAGGGTACTCCTGACCTGACCTTTCTCTAGAACGTTCCTGATTTTACAAAATACCAGTGTCAGTAAGTAACTGCAGTTGTTCTAACAACAATATGTACTTTGTCCGCAGCGGTCTGCTCGTTGAAGCAGTTCCAGTGTGCGAACGGGAAGTGCATCCCGCTGTCGTGGGTGTGCGAGGGAGAGAACGATTGCGGTGACAACTCCGACGAGAACATTGACGAGTGTAAAAAAGGTTAGTTCTTTTTTTTGTTTAAATGTTTATTTATGAAAGGACTTAGTAGACACATACATATAGTCACGCCTTTATCCCTAAGTAACTAGGCAGAGCGTAAACGACCTAAACAAAGTTCGTTCCGCCACGTCTGATAAAGTTTTGAGGGTTATTTAAGATAGATTTGTAGGTATATTGCTGTAGTGACAGGTTGTTAGCCCATCGCCTAAATTGCAATATGCTGAATCCCTTGGATCCCTTAGCTGATTTTAACAGCATGCCGGGAGGTAATGCAGCTGGCACATTCTTTGTTTTTCTCTCGCTCCCAGTCCAGCATGGAAGAATAGTACTTACTAGACATAAAAGAAGTTTTTTTTTGTACCTATACGAAAACATACATTGATATAAATAAAAAAAAATACTAAAATGTGTGACATACTGACATACATGTCTTAAATATTATAACATTGCACTATTAATTAGCATTCATCATCCATCATTGGCCTTGCACTCGTAAATATTATATATCATAGACGTATTTATAATTATAACCTCAAACCAAATAAATAGGTATCTAGTTCAATAAAACGTTGTATTTGGAGACATAATACTTAGGACAAATTACCAGTATTTTAAATGACGTCATAGAATGGGCAAGATAACGTAGGTACGTTCCGAAAATTTTAGTGACTTTGTACTTATAGTTCCTAGGTGTGCAATGGATACTATATGCAAGGCGATCATAACATAATATTGCGCTTTTCATCCGCAGCTGATGCCATCTATTTGACTTAATGTGTTTTGCAGTGGAAATGTTTTCCCGTGTAAATACGAGGTTTTCCCTTCTAGTTTTTCCGCAGTAGGTAGTCAAAGACGGAAAGTGAACCCCAGCACTAGGACGGGAAAACAGCAGGCTAAAAAGAAAAAAAAAATACAAAAAATATAAAGTATCAATCACTATTACTATTCATATCTTTCGTAAGCAGCTTAATAGTTAGTTAACTCAGAGCTATCAACAGATGGCGCCACAGGGTTTTTAAAACGCGGTATCGTTGTGTTTTCTGCGTTTGTATAAGTAAAGGCGTTCTTGGTGCGATAAGTAGGAAGAGATGCATACATTCTATGTATTCCCTTTACTGGTTTTTACAGTTATTTTTACATCTCCACGTGGGTTTATATCCACTGTTGGAGATTATTATACCATTTACTGTTCCACCCTCTTCCCTGTAGCATGTTCTCAGGTAACATAATGGCAATATATAATTGTCTGTCTTCTTCTCAGCAGTGGATTCTCGAGTCGGAGAACCCAATGAACCCTGGTGTCAGAGTATTCGAACCGCCTAGTAGCACAGCTAATTAGGCCTCTGACATGGTTTGAGTAACGACCAATATTAAAGACAGCGATCGGGACCGACTGCTTAACGTGCCCTCCGAAGTACAAATTTTTTTTTTTTGGACTATCAGGTGATTCAGCCTGCAATGTGCAAGTGATAAATTGACAAGTATCAACTTTTGTAGTCAAACCCAGGACCTCCGGATCGTAAGCCCATGGCTCTGATCATTAGACCACGGAGGCAGTTGCAGTCCTAACGGAAAATGGTTGTTTTTAAGCTTCGAATAAGGATTGATTTAAGACCTTATTTATCCTAAACGAATTAAAGGAAAATTAAAAAAAAAAAATTGGGGTTGAAAATTTAAGGTGTTTTTAAATTAAGGACTTGCAGTTTGTCTGAACAGCTAATTCAACCAGTTGACAGCGACATTGCCCTAACTTTTTAACTTGAACGAACTTCTGGCAAAATTTATATATATAATGACGCCTTTAACCCTAATGGGGTAGGCAGAGCGTAAGCGTCCTAAACAAAGGTCAATCTGCCATGTGCGTGTGGATTGCCAATCCCAACCAAATTATAAGAGGATTTAGGAAATAATTGTGAAAACTTTATGGTAAGGTGTAAAATTTGTGAAACGTAAACAAAGAAAGTTAGAACTCACTAACTGGATCGCTCAATCTGGACAACTGAAGAAAAAGCCATAACGCGTATAGAAGCATATGCTGCCTATATGTTTTTAATTTGCATTTTAATTAATTGTGAAGGATTTGTGACGGCTGCTAAACACAATTTCGATTCGTTTCAAAGCCACGTTTAATATTTATAACGGTTTATAGAGATCACTCAGAGTGAACATTGTTCAATTGATTGATCTTATAAAACACCACCTTATACTGAAAAAGTATGAAATATTATTATGTTTATTGCAAATTATGCTTCTGGAAAAATTTGTGAAGCAAAAATCGAGATTTGAAATCTTACTGGTTCAAGATAAAATAAAAATCTTGTGTTTTGTCGATCGTCCCAACTCAGAGATCCATATTTTGAACTATAGTTATAAATATATTTATAAATATATTTAAGAAACCAAAACTTATAGGTAGAAGGTAGATACATCAAAAATTGTGAAACATATTGTACTAAAATTTGACGAATCAGTCGTTTGTTTAGGTCGTTTACGCTCTGCCTACCCCATTAGGGATAAAGGCGTGATTATTTGTATGTACATATATGTACAATATACTGAAAACCTCGGATCCCTTAGCTGGTTTTTATAGCATGCCCGGGAGGAAAGCAGCTGGAACATTCTATGTTTTTCTATAGCTTCCAGGCCAGTATAAAAGAAATTTGATAAAAATAATGAATTTGAGAATTTATTAATGCCACAAAAAGCTGCACATGCAATTTATTGTATCACAGCCATCTGTTTAATATGAATCTGTCCACAATTGTGATATTTGCCCTAAAATATCAACATCGGAACAAATTATTAATCGATGCTAATGATTAAAATGGAACGCATATCAATATTAAACATTCCATTGATTTAATTAACGAAATATTCTAACGTTGCTACCACAACATTAATTATTGCAACTGATTATACAAATCATTAATAACGTATCACGATATAAATACGCCTAAGCACTTAAATAAAAGAGTATGAAATAAAGGTAAAGGTTAGACCGCACTACGATTTAGCTACAGCGAAGTGGCGCGGCTCGGCATGGCGCGGCACTGCAGAGCGGCGCGACACAGCGCGACAAAAACTGTAATGTATGAAGTGACTTCCGCGCCGCGCCGCTCAGCTACAGGTCCAGTGCTGCTAGGACGTAGCTGCAGCGGAGCGGCGCGGCTCGGCACGGCGCGACACTGCAGAGTGGCGCGACACTGCGCGACAAAAACTGTAATGTATGAAGTGACTTCCGCGCCGCGCCGCTCAGCTACAGGTCCAGTGCCGCTTCAGTGTGGTAAAGAATCATTTGTCGCGCAGTGCCGCGCTGCGCTCCACGCTCGCTGCGCCGCGATGCTTACATGCTGGACTGGGAGCGAGAGAAAAACATAGAATGTGCCAGCTGCATTTCCTCCCGGGCATGCTGTAAAAACCAGCTAAGGGATGCGAGGGTTTCAGTATTTTGTAATTTAGACGATGGGCTGACAACCTGTTACTACATCCATACACCTACAATTTATCTTGAATAACCATCAAAACTTTGTCAGACGTGGCGGAACGACCTTCATTTAGGTCGTTGCTCTGCCTAAACCATTAGCGATAAAGGCGTGACTATATGTATGTATGTATGCCGCGCTGCGCCGCTCCGCTGCAGTTACGTCCTAGTGCGATCTAATCTTAATTAGGTACTACATCAACTATAAGTATCAGATCTTAGAAGAATTCAGATCAGGATAGTTTTGCTGGTAAGTACTTATTACATACATACATACATATAGTCACGCCTATATCCCTTATGAGGTAGACAGAGCGCAAAGGACCTAAACAAAGTTCGGTCCGCCACGTCTGACAAAGTTTTGAGGGTTATTAAAGATAGATTTGTAGGTATATTGCTGTAGTGACAGGTTGTTAGCCCATCGTCTAAATTGCAATATGCTGAATCCCTTGTATCCCTTAGCTGATTTTTACAACATGCCCGGGAGGAAATGCAGCCGGCACATTCTATGTTTTTCTCTCGCTCCCAGTCCAGCATGGAAGAATAGTACTTACTAGACATAAAAAAAAGGTTTTTTTAGTACCTACCTATACAAAAACATACATTGATGTAAATAAAAAAATACTAAAATGCGTGACATACTGACATACATGTCTTAAATATTATAACATTGCACTATTAATTAGCATTCATCATCCATCATTGGCCTTGCACTCGTAAATATTATCTATCATAGACGTATTTATAACCAAATAAATATACATACATACATAAATCGCGCATTTATCCCTTACGGGGTAGGCAGAGCGTTTAACGCCTCGTAAAAGGCGCTTTCGCCACGTCTGACAAAAATTGAGGGCAATTCAAATAAATATACATATCTAGTCAATCCAAAATCAAATAAATATCTAGTTCTATAAAACGTTGTATTTGGAGCCATATTACTTAGGACAAATTACCAGTATTGTAAATGACATCCTAGAATAGGCAAGATGAAAATTGTTATACGTAGGTACGTTCCGAAAATTTTCATTAACATTACATTCCGGAAATTCCTTTAAAATTCGTTTCGTCGAACAAAAATATCATCATGTTTCCCAAAGTTGAGGTAATATCTATCACATTGATTGCCTCACGTATTAGCCAAAAAAGAAAATACCGTTTTTTATTATCACTATTGTATGTTCATTAATGAGCAGTGGCCCAGTCTTATAGAGTTCGACAAGACTTTAATTGAACATGGCGAAAAAAAAACCAACGCCGATACTCAATTTTTGGCACTTCTCCATACAAAGCCGCGTTCATATTTCTATAGTTCCTAGGTGTGCAATGGATACTATATGCAAGGCGATCATAACATAATATTGCGCTTTTCATCCGCAGCTGATGCCATCTATTTGACTTAATGTGTTTTGCAGTGGAAATGTTTTCCCGTGTAAATGCGAGGTTTTCCCTTCTGGTTTTTCCGCAGTAGGTAGTCAAAGAGGGAAAGTGAATTCCAGCACTAGGCCGGGAAAACGGTCGGCGCAAGAGAAAAATATACACAAAATATAAAGTATCAATCACTATTACTATTAATATCTATCGTAACTAAATATATAAAAAAAAAAACAGTTGTCCGGGTCTCATGCAGCTTAATAGTAAGTTAACTCAGAGCTATCAACAGATGGCGCCACAGGGTTTTTAAAACGCGGTATCGTTGTGTTTTCTGCGTTTGTATAAGTAAAGGCGTTCTTGGTGCGATAAGTAGGTAGAGATGCATACATTCTATGTATTCCCTTTACTGGTTTTTACAGTTATTTTTATATCTCCACGTGGGTTTATATCCACTGTTGGAGATTATTAAACCACATAATGCTGTAAACGTACTAGGTGGCATAACAGAACTATTTAAGTAGTCTTCTTCTTAGCGAGTGGATTCTCGAGTCGCCTATAGTAGAACAGCTAATTAGGCCTCTGACATGGTTTAAGTAACGACCAGAATAATGGTTTTTTCGGACAATCAGGTGATCCAGCCTGCAATGTCATAACCAAACTGGGGAAAACCTCACAAAGTGATAAATTGACAAATATATGAACTTTTGGAATCAAACCCAGGACCTCCGGATCGTAAGCCTGACCATTAGACCACGGAGGTAGTTGCAGTTTAAGGTGATTCCTAACGGCAAATGGTCGTTTTCAAGCTTCGATTTTTTAAGAGCTCATTTCTCCTAAACGAATATTGGAATATTCAAAAAAATATACATTTAAGAAATTAGTTCATGGCTTGCAATTGCAACATCAAAAAAATCTAGTTCATAAATAAGTATGCTAAAAAAAAATGTGGAAGTAAAGCTGATTTTATCAGTAAATTTGATATTCCTTCTAAACTATTAGGAGCGCCTTCACGGTTACTTCCAAAAAATATCCGTAGTATAATCTAAAATCGCAACATAGTTTTTTTTTATTCCGACTCGTAGTTTTTATGTAATTAGCTTTTTTGTGCGTATATTGCACATTTTTGACGCGGTCACGGACGTAACCACCACGTCGTAGCGCGCGCTATTTTGAACGATATTCTAAGGCATTACGGGCATATTTTGAAATCTACCTGCTCATCTATCAACAGGAAGCACCTTAATTGGTAAAAAGTTGACTAATCGCGATAGTGGGCAATGTGGGCATCCCGCTACGCTACGAAATCATCATGGCGTATGTGCTTGCTTAGACTATTTATTACTTCGGGACCTTGGGGAAATATTATTCGTCGAACAGAAAAATAATCATGTTTTGCGAAAGTTGAGGTAATATCACATTGATTGCCTCACGTATTATATATTAATACCGTTTTTCTTTATATTACTTATGATATTATCACTATTGTATGATCATTTATGAGCAGCGACCCAGTCTTATAGAGTTCGACCAGACTTTGAACGAACGTGGTTAAAAAAAGAACTAACGCCGCTACTCCATGTTTGACACTTCTCCATACAAAGCAGCGCCCATACCCATATTCATTTAAAGCCTTGGCTGATGGAATGCGCTCGCTTGATTGCTATTTGGCTTCGTTTATTGATGTTAGATGACTCGCCGCGACTTTGTGGCGCCTTTACGCTTCCATACTCTACGCATGCGTCTTCCTATAAGAATTTACACCTATATAGTTCCTAGGTGTCCTATTGACATATGCAAGGCGATCATACGTAACATAATATTGCGCTTTTCGTCCGCAGCTAATGCCATCTATTTGACTTGATGTGTTTTGCAGTGGGAATGTTCTCCCGTGCAAATGCGAGGTTTTTCCTTGTACTTTTTCCGCAGTAGGTAGTCAGAGACGGAAATTGAACCCCAGCACTAGGTCGGAAAAATGGTAGGCGTGAAAAAAAGCAATAAATGTGATTTATCAATCATTATTAGGTACTAGCTACTAATATCTTGAAGAGCCTGATGGTGTAGTGGATAGGGTCGCTGCCTCCTGAGCGGGAGGTCGTGGTTCGAATCCCACCACGTACCATTTCCACTGCTGGAGATTATCAAACTCCAAAATGCTCTCTGTAAAGCGTGTTCAAGAGGTGGGTTATGACAGGTCAAATCCAATACCTGTTGCCACTGTTACAGTTCCATAAAAATAACGGTTCCAAATACCTGTTATAAAATAACTCTGTTCAATGAGTTGTCCAACGTTGTCGAAATTATCGCTCAAGACATGAAAATACCAAACATTAAGATAATTACTGTTAGTCTGGCAAGCACGAAACTATGACCGGTTGAGCGCTCCATCTCTTTTCGTCGAGAAACGAGAGAAAGAGAAGACAGGTGACAGGGAGCAAATCACTCTATCCTTCTTCTTCTTAAGAGGCATGCTAAAGTAAAAGCAAAAAAGACAGGTGACAGTAACAGGTGGGCCTTGTGGGGGAACATGTAGAATGGTGGAACGATAGGAACGTATTGTTACGTTTCACAAGTGGTGACAGTCTATATTTAGGTTATGAAATATCGGAACATATCGCTATAACATGCTGTTACTTGGAACAACAGGTATTTCGTATTGTGTATAACAGGACGGAACAGTGACAATCAAAAATCTGTTATATTTACCTGTTGCGATAAATACGCTTAACTCCTAGCATGTTCCGGGAAAACGGTAGGCGTGAATGAAAAAAATATATACAAGAAGTATAATTTATCCATCACTATATCTATCGTTACTAATTATAAAAAAAAAGCTATTTACTCGTTTATTTTTTATTTTCTAAGCATGTCTTACTGTATTTCGACATTTATTCGTGCCTTTCGCGGTGGCGACTGGTGGGCCGTGGCGTGAGGAGACATAACATTTATCAGGGAGCTAGGGCGACGCCTATGGGAGCGCGGATGTGACCTTCGCTCCGGATCATACCTGGTTCAGCACATTTTGCTGGCCATTCAACGCGGGAACGCGGTCGGCGTGATGGGGACGTTTGAGCCAGGTATGATCCGTGGCGGGCTGTTTGATTAGTTTAATGTAATTTAACTTTTTGTATAAATATATGTGTGTTGTAAATATTGTTTTGATTAATAAAATTATATAACACTAGCTTTTACCCGCGACTTCGTCTGCGAAGTTTTTTTTCTCTTTCGTCCATACATGATTATTTGCAGCGTTTTTTGGTCTGGTCGGAAAACGTGACGATGGTAGCGTTAAAAGTAGGGTCAAACCCCTTCTCCCGTCATCGTTCATCACGTACCTACCACACGTCCCTATCGTACCCATCACGCGTCCCTATACAGTAATCATGTCTGTCCAGTCCTCGCATCCATTCCTCCCGTCCTTGACTCCCTCCAGTTGCTTCTGTTCCCTTTTCTCCCGTCCATCCTGAAACTTATGTCGCTCCAGTGCACGTGTATAAAAGTTTCACAGATTATTAATACACAACACACATTATGAATTGAATTGCTGCCAACATTTTTACAACATAGCACATCACACTTCATAGCACTCTTCTTCACAGCCGCAGTATTCTGGTTGCCTGCCCCCCCAAGTAAAGAAGCGCGATGAAATGTATTCTTAGTTAGTCCAGGTAACACAGAATTAATTAAAACATTCCGTCATAGTCGGTGCAAACACAATTTTTTTTGTTCCCTGCTTACCCCATACGTTAGGTAGCGTGATGATGAAGAAAATCGAGGTAACACTGAGTAAACTGAAAAAAAACCTATCAAAATTGGTTAAAATACAAACTCAATTCAGATCCCTGCCTACTGCCTACCCCCTAAGTACGGTAACGTGATTATTCATATCTTTAGTTTGTGTCTTGGTAACACTCAGTAGAATTTAAAAAAGTCCCCTTGAATTCGGTTATAAACACTAACTTAATTCAGTTCTCCGCTACTGCCTACCCCTAAATACGGTGGCGTGATTATATTTATCCTTAGGTTGTGTTTAGATAGAACTGAGTTGAATTAATAAAGTTCCATCAAAATCGGTTAGAAACACTAACTATAATCAGTTCCCCGCCCACTGCCTACCCCCTAAGCACAGGGGCGTGATTATTTGTATCCTTATCTTTTGTCTATGTAACACTTAGTTCAATAAAAAAGTCTTATCAAAACCGTTTAAAATTACTAAATTCAGTTCCCTGCATGCTACCTACCCCCTAAGTATGGTGGCGTGATTATATATAGCCTATGTCCGTCTCCAGGTTACCATCTATCACCATACCAAATTTCATTAACCCGTTCAGCCGTTAAGGCGTGAAAGAAATCACTAACTTAATACGGTTCCCTGACTACTACCTACCCTCTAAGTACGGTAACGTGATTATTCATATCTTTAGTTTGTGTCATGGTAACACTGAGTTGAATTTAAAAAAGTCCCCTCGAATTCGGTTATAATCACTAACTTAATTCAGTTCTCCGCTACTGCCTACCCCTAAATACGGTGGCGTGATTATATTTATCCTTAGGTTGTGTTCAGATAAAACTGAGTTGAATTAAAAAAGTTCCATCAAAATCGGTTAGAAACACTAACTATATTCAGTTCCCCGCCCACTGCCTACCCCCCAAGCACAGGGGCGTGATTATTTGTATCCTTATCTTTTGTCTATGTAACACTTAGTTCAATAAAAAAGTCTCATCAAACCGTTCAAAATCACTAACTAAATTCAGTTCCCTGCATGCTACCTACCCCCTAAGTATGGTGGCGTGATTATATATAGCCTATGTCCGTCTCCAGTTTACCATCTATCACCATACTAAATTTCATCAAAATCCGTTCAGCCGCTTAGGCGTGAAAGAGCAACAAACAAACAGACAGACAGACAGTTACTTTCGCATTTATAATATTAGTATGGATATTAGTATGGTTTTGACCGGGTCTCTTCAGCCTTTGGTAAAATTGTTTATCAAAGCATGCAGCTTAGTTAGTTACTTTGTTAGTTAACTCATAGTCAACAACAGATGGCGCCACAGGGTTTTTAAAACGCGGTATCGTTGTGTTTTCTGCGTTTGTATAAGTAAAGGCGTTCTTGGTTCGTAAAGTAGGAAGAGATGCATACATTCTATGTATTCCCTTTACTGGTTTTTACAGTTATTTTTATATCTCCACGTGGGTTTATATCCACTGCTGGAGATTTTAAATCCTCAAAATGCTTTACATGTTCTCAGGTAATTAGCATCATTTTATAAGTGAAATAAAAAGGTATCTTAGCGCAATAGTGGACGATGTGGGCATCCCGCTACGCTACGAAATCATCATGGCGTATGTGCTTAGACTATTACTTCGAGACATTGGGGAAATATTATTCGTCAAACAGAAAAATTATCATGTTTCCGAAAGTTAACGTAATATCACATTGATTGCCTCACGTATTAGCCAAAGAAGAAAATACCGTTTTTCTTTATATTTCTTATAATATTACCACTATTATATGATCATTAATGATCAGCGGCTCAGTCTTATAGAGTTTGACAAGACTTCCAATGAACGTAGCGAAAAAAAAAAATTACTCCGCTACTCCATGTTAGACACTTCTCCATACAAAGCAGAGCCCCTGCCTATATTAATTTAAAGCGTTGTCTGGTGACATGCGCTCGCTTGATAGGCTGACAACCTGTCACTACGGCAATATACCTACAAATCTATCATTAAATAACCCTCAAAACTTTGTCAGACGTGGCGGAACGACCTTTGTTTCGGTCGTTTACGCTCTGCCTACCCCATAAGGAATAAAGGCGTGATTATATGTATGTATGTATGTAAGTATGTAACAGCACTCTCTGTCTTCCAAGGATATAGCTCATTGATAGATATTTTCCGATACATAAAATGCTGTAAGTTATTTTTTTTATGAATAATGTATTATTAAAGGGATATAAGTCTACTAAAAAAAATCTGAACCGGAACAATGTTTAAAAGAAGGAACATATTGTATTTATATTACAAATAAAATGCTTTAAGTTAACAGTATTATTTATTAAACAACTTCAAAAAACACACTTCAGTTAGACCGAGATCAAACCATTAATTATTATTATGAATATTTGTAATAATGAGATAATTATTTAATGTAGATCAAGTAGCCTCCATCCAGCTGAAAATAGTAACTCAACAAATCACAATTACAGCGAATATATTTTTTCTCAGTCTGTAGTAATATATAGATAGATATATTCTTTATTGCACATAAAAAAAGAACAACAGGAATTGAGAACAAATTAAATAAAAATTAAAGTACAATGAAGGCGGCCTTATTGCTATGGTAGCAATTTCTACCAGGCAACCTTGGGTAGAGTAAATCAAATTTAGATAATGCGGGATAGTGCATCTTACTAAATACTAATGTTCCCAAGGCAACGCCATAAGCCGAGGTTCGAGCCCTAGTGGGCGCCCTTAGGCAGTTGCCATTTCATTTAAGGGTTTAGATTGCGTGTAACAACTCCCCGCGTTAGCCCGGTGACGCATTATATACACTTTGTAGTATTTTGCAAACAGGTCCATTAAAAAAAAGAAAAAAAAACTAAATACTAATTAATATAGACAAATCTACATAAAATACATATATGATATACCTACATAAATTACGTAAATTATAATAGATAATAAACTACTATATACCATATATAATATACTAATACATACATTATGGAGGAAAGGAAATAAATAATTCAGATGGATATGAAAAGGAATGACAGATATACAAATGATATAAATGTAATATTACAAGATAAACAAATACGAAAGAAAAAACAAGAACAACATAATTACTTTTATTATTATTTAACTAAAACTGGCACTTTTAAGTCTTAAAATGGTAAAGGTGCCATCGACTCCGAGATCAAAACATTATTTTTATTGAAGGAACATTTTGTAGTAATAAGAAGAAATAGAATAGGTACTTAATTTAACTATATTTATAAAAATTGAAACTTAACTAATCACATTTATAACGAGTAATTTTAAGAATACTTTGTACTTTTTTAAATAATTGCACAACATTATTAAAACCGCACCGCCACGCTTTGTGCTAACGCCGCCGTGCTACAGATTTATCGTAAATACCTACAGATCGAGAGGTAGCACCGTGGATACAACGGTGTCACTACCTAAATTTTCAAAAACACTTCACAAAGAAAATGCTTTATAATGTTGAACAGGTTGCTCAACATACCTTAAAATGTATTTAATCTTATTTTTTAATATTTTTTTTAGCAAGAAAAAGATGACGTAAAAGATAAATTTAGTGTAAAGCAGCTAGAGAACAGTGCTGTAACCTGATAACTTTTAAATTTATATACCAAAAGAATGCTGTAAATGAAATCAGGACATTAAATACAATCCGTATTTTTGCTGTAAATATAAGAGTATCAGAAACACCTTTTTTTGGGACACTTACTTGGATTTGAACAATGTTTTTTTAAAATACGTTTCTTTTATATTTTGTCATCGTACAGAAACGAGACCCAGACCATTCGACGCAAAAAAAACTGATGAAGGGCTTTATCTCAGTTCACATACGCCATTTTTGTCACTTACAGCAAATACGTTTTCTTGCATCGATAACGCTCGTGAAGTAGGGAGAAATGCAATTGCACATAACTAAGCATTTTTCATACTGGCTTTACCAGCTATTTTTTCAATATCACTGCTGGAGATTATTATTTATGTGCTTAGACTATTTATTACCTCGTGGAAATATTATTATTCCCGTTAAGGTGATAGGTAATTTCGAGGTCAAATCCAATACCTGTTGTCACTGTTACAGTTCCATAAAAATAACAGTACCAAATACCTGTTATAAAATAACACCGCCAACTCGTGCCGTTCCGAGCAGATAACTAGTCTACAATATTCCAGTTCGAGCCATTTCAGCAAATAATTGATCTTCAATTACTGCAAACCTATGTTATCTTTCATAAATAATGTAGGTCTATGTAAAATAATGCTTACTAGAATTAATTTAAATAAATATCATGTAACAGTAACATTTGTGCCTAATAAAGTGAGATTTTACTTATGAAGCTGATCATTATTATTGTCAACAGCTTATTTAGCATTGTGAATTTAGAGAAATTATTTAATAGTGAATGATATTTGTTTTATATAAATAACAATCATTTTCTCTGATTCTAGTATGATGTAGTAAAAACATCCTTACAAAAAGTAACTGTAATTTCAGTTAAATGTAGATTCATAGTAGCTCTTTAGCCAGGAAAACCAAATAATGACATCAATTTTCCCGATATGCTACGAGCAAAGAATAAACATACATACATACTTAAATCACGCCTTTATCCCTTACGGAGTAGGCAGAGCGTTTAACGCCTCGTAAAAGGCGCTTTTGCCACGTCTGACAAAAATTGAGGGCAATTTTATATTGTAATATGTATTGCTATAGTGACAGGTTGTCAGCCCATGGCCTAAATTACAATACACTGTAACCCTCGAGTCCCTTTTGCTGACTTCAACAGCATGCCCGGGAGGAAGGGCTGAACATTCTACGTTTTTCTATCTCTCCCAGTCCAGCATGGAAGAAAGCAAAGAATAAAAAAGGTTAATAAAACATACCATTGAATCCACGACAGTTTCATGTCATATTTATTGATAACACACACTTCACTTCGCATTACATCACTTCTAAAATTATGTTTAATTGAGTTTCGGTTAATATGAGAAATCCTATGTAATCCTATTCACTCAAGAAATTAAATAAATGTTTTATTTTCATATCTTGCGAGAAAACTTTCGTGTAAAAACCGAACTCCCCAAATGTTAATTTGACAATAATTTACCGTGTATAGAGAACGTGCATATAACATATTTTCAGTTCCTGAACCTATTGTCTAAAAACATCTTAAATTATGAAAAGAACAGTGAAAACAGAAATAAAATTGATCAATAATCACCGAGATATACCATTATAAAGATAAACTATCTATCTCTCTCTTCGAAACGACAATTTATATGGAATTAGTATGGCGCTCCTGTCTTATGACGTCACATGACAGTTCGGACCTCTCTTTTTAACTAACCACTTTAAGGCATTATAACTCTTAAACTAATGAATATTTTGCGAAAATTCCTTCACATCCGTTCATCTATGGTGACAATAATTCTTACTAATAGTTTTAAAAAAATCATGAGTATTCCCTATTCCTACACATGTTCTACCTGCTATACTACCGCGTTTAAGTACAAATTCTATTGCGTTCTCTTTTTGCATATATTACTTTTACTGGTTTTTATAGATATTTTTATATCTTCACTGTGGTATCTTTACTGTAGGTTAATTTATTACTACTGCTGGAGATAATTATCCCCAAAATGCTCTTCCTAAAGCATGTTGTCAGGTAACTTCGGTTGACTAAGGGCATTGTGGGCATCCCGCTACGCTACGAAATCATGACATTTGTGCTTAGGCTATTTATTACTTTGGGTAAATATTATTATCCCCGTGAAGGTGAGAGTTATAGAAAAATGTTGTTGTTTTTTGGATGAACAGTCCTCTTTACCACAACTATTTATAGCATTGATTTGAATTGTATATTTTACTTTAACTCTACCTATTGGCCCTTCGGCATATAATTTTAAATTAATAATATTTTTATTAAAAATGAGAATTTAATGAGAAGTTGTTTTGTATGTTTGTTGTTACATTACTGTGTAAATATCATGGCTAAATCAATATTATTAATGCATGCATATCTAGATTAAAATGATAAGGGTAGATTTACTAAAGTTTACGTGAAAGATGATTTATTTACAAACTAGCTGTGCCCGCGACTCCGTACGCGTGGTGGTTATGATTTTAAACAGCAATGTATTTTTTTGTTTTAAATTTTACATAATTGGGATAGAATACAGTGTTACATTACACCTATGCGAACATAGTACATTATAGTAGGTATTCTATGTGTACCTGTCTACTTAATTATGGAAAGAGTTGTGTTACCTAACGGTTGTTTCTTTGTTTCCATTTATTTTTGTTTTGGGATCAATTAATTATATACAAATCATGATACAATTTTTTCGTTGAATTTGTCATTAAACTATTGAAAATTTAGAATTATTTACAACTTATGTTTTTTTAATAGACAAAAAGTTAACTTATGTATGATGCATAGATTTAGAATGGTTCGCTGCGCTTAGTATGATGTATATATAGCTGTGCCCGCGACTTCGTAGGCTCGGTTTGTATGGAAAACACGTAGTGTCAAACATACTGAAACGCCTTTAAACCGCGCGCGATAGCGTGTTCCGCATTGCCTGATCTTTATTCTTTGTTTTTGTATGGACAACACGATTCCGCGCGTGAGCTAGCAGATCCCGCTCTTACGCGCAGAGAAGCGTTTTCAGTAAGTTACTGCGTGTTTTCCATAAAAACTGGGGTACTTACTCAATATTAGAATGGTTTGCGTGATTATTTCTAACCTAGGCTGGACACCAGGTAATTAAAAAATCAGTCAAAAAAAGTCCCTTAAGATCGGTTAAAAACGATCAGCGTTCAATTTTCTGCCTACCCCCTAAGTCAGGTGGCGTTATTATTTGTATCGTAACTTTGAGTTTAAGTAATGCTCAGTCAAACAAAAATAGTTCCATTAAAGTCGGTTAAAAACGACCTAAATTCAATTTCCTACCTACCTCCTAAGTCATGAGGCGTGATTATTTGTATCGTAACTTTGATTTTAAATAATGCTCAGTCAAATAAAAAAAATCTATAAAAATCGGTTAAGAAACATCCATGCTGGACTGAGAATGAGAGAAAAACATATAATGTGCTAGCTGCATTTCCTCCCGGGCATGCTGTTAAAGTCAGCTATGGGATCCAGGGGTTTCTTTATATTGCAATTTAGGCGACGGGCTGACAACCTGTCACTACAGCAATATGCAAATATATATTTATCAGACGTGGCGGAGCCACCTTTGCTTAGGTTGTTTACGCTCCGTCTACCACATTAGGGATAAAAGCGTGATTGAATGTATGTAGGCACTAGCTGTGCCCGCGACTTCGAACGCGCGTTTTGTATGGAAAACACGCCGTGTCGAACATACTGAAAACGCTTGTCCGCGCGTAGGAGCGGGATCTGCTATTCCGCGCGCGGAAGCGTGTTTCGCATTGTCTGATCTTTGTTTTTGTATGGAAAACACGATTCCGCACAGAGATAGCAGATCCCGCTCGTACGCGCAGAGAAGCGTTTTCAGTATGTTCGACACTGCGTGTTTTTCATACAAACTGGGGTACTTACTCAATATTAGAATGATTATTTCTAACCTGTGCAGGACACCAGGTAACTCACAAACTCTCTCACATAAAAACTCCGTTTAAGATCGGTTAAAAACGATCAAAGTTCAATTTCCTGCCTACCCCTTAAGTCAGGTGGCGTGATTATTTGTATCGTTACTTTAAATTTAAGTAATGCTCAGTCGAACAAAAAAAGTTCCAACAAAATCGGTTAAATACGACCGTAATTCAATGTCCTACCTACCTCCTAAGTCATAAGTTGTGATTATTTGTATCGTAACTTTGATTTTAAATAATGCTCAGTCGGATAAAATTTTTTCCATAAGAATCGGTTAAGAAACAGCCAAAGAAAATTGGTTCAGTAGTTTTGGCGTGATGTGGTAACATACAGACAGACAGACAGACAGACAGATCTTTTTTTATATCGTTAATAATGCCTGCTGCAATTATTTTTTTGTAAAAATAATTCAATGTACAGACACGACAACCTTCTAGAGATTTGTTATATGTATAGGACTTAGCTTAGCGCCTACGATTCTTGACATACAAGAAAAGGACATACTGCGCATTCAGTCATTGGTTGGAAAGGGACATCTGTGCTGTCATCTCGTCGCCTTAGCGAATCTTTTCGCAGGCCAGAATTCACAAACAAGCTCTGTTCTCTATTGTACCTATTCACAATTAGGTTTACCTGTTGGTTACTCGGATCATACAGTACCTACTATACAAAGACAAATTACTATTATATTGCGGATTCATATTACCTACTTGTAAGGTAGATATAATTGAGCATATACCGTTGCGCCGCGTCTGACAAAGTTTTGAGGGTTATATAAGGTATTTTTGTAGGTATATTGCTGTAACAAAATACTGAAACCCTTGGATCCCTTAGTTGGTTTTTACAGAATGCCCGGGATGAAATGCAGCTGGCACATTCTATGTTTTTCTTTATCTCCCAGTTCAGTATGAAAGGGTATCTAATTTAATAAAAATAGCGTTTGATCGGGTCTCATGCAGCTTAATAGTTAGTCAACTCGAGGTTATCAACAGATGACGCTACAGGGTTTTTAAAACGTGGTATCGTTGTGTTTTCTACGTTTGTAGAAGTAAAGGCGTTTTTAGTTTGTAAAGTTGCAGTTCCAGGAGCAGTTCGGCTTCCGAGCCGAGCACTCCACAACCCTTCAACTGTCGAAAGTACTGCACGATATGACGGCGGCCCTCAACAAGAGGGAGACTACCGTAGCAGTATTCCTCGACATGGAGAAGGCGTTCGATCGCGTTTGGCACCCGGGCTTGATATACAAGCTGTCCACGTCTACGACTCCTCGCAGAGTCGTCAAGATTGTGGCCACCTTTTTAGAGAACAGGCGCTTCCAGGTGGCAGTGGAAGACGCCCTCTCTCAAGTCCGAAGGATCGCTGCTGGAGTTCCCCAGGGTAGCTGCCTTTCTCCGGTTTGCTACGCCAGGTACACCGACGACATTCCTGTCGAGGGGGGCACCAAGCTGGCCCTCTATGCCGATGATGCTGCATTTTTCAGCGTGTCCATGAACACGCGTCATGCCGCTCGAAAAATGCAGCTATCTCTTGATGCCCTCCCTGCCTGGCTGGCAAAGTGGAGATTGCGCGTAAACGTTGGGAAGACTCAGGCGATCATAGTGGGGCGTGGTCGGCTGGATCCTCCGAAACTGAAGCTTCATGGGGAGGAAATCGGGTGGCAACCTCAGGCTAAATACCTGGGGGTAACCATAGACCGAAGCCTGTCCATGAGTAAGCATGTGGCGAGCGTGATTGGGCAAACAAGGGCTGCCATTGCTTTGCTCCGTCCCGCTCTCTGCTCGAGGCTCCCGTTGCGCATGAAGATCGGCGTCTATAAGGCGTACGTGAGGACCCGTCTTACGTACGCCGCGCCTGCATGGTACGCGTTGGTCTCTGAGTCCAACCGCCAGAGACTGCGGGCCCAGCAGTCGAAGGCGTTGCGCACCATTGCGGATGCGCCGATGTTCGTCCGCAACGAAGTCATTCGGAGAGACCTAAAAGTCGAGACCCTGGATGAGTTCGTGTCCAGGCTCTCGACCAGGATGTTCGCGCGCGCAGATCGGTCAGACTTCGAGCATCTTCGGAATCTGGCCCCGTATCACGCGCGCCCCCCTGACCAGAAACCATTCCCTCGCGAGCTCGCTGTGGTGGAGGAGCTCGACGAGGGAACTGACAACCCAGATTGACCAACGCCACCGGTTTGAGGGCGTCGTCACACTGACGACTCGACCTTGCCGGTGGCCTCTGACATGACTTCCCCGACTATTACTTTCACCGGCTGAGCGACCCCGACAACTTTCGGGTCAGCTCGCCGGTTCCTCCGGACGTATCATCAACCGCCTGGCTAGAAGTCGCTCACTGAGCCTCCCTGAACAGGGAATCACTCGGTGGGCTGACTCGCCGGCGGTCACCGGCTTTTGACGCGCGGCCGGCCAAAGTGCCGGCCACGCCCCACCGGACTATGACTTCGTTGGCCCATAGAGGGGCGTTCTTCGCCCACTATGGGCTTTTAACCCCACGCCACGCCCGTTTTTACGGGCGTCGATAGATTTCACGCCCAGGGGGCCTAGCCCCGAAGGCGTCTCCCCGCCGGCCGCTTCGCGGCCGACGAGAAGAATTTCGCACGGTGTAAAGTTGCACATTTTATGTAAGCTGATAATTCGTTATTGCTATTTTTGTATCTCAACGCGGGTTACCACTGCTGATTATTATTAACCCCTCAAAGCCCTTAAGCGTGTTCTCAGGTAATAATAACTAGTGAAAAGTTGACTAAGGGCTATGTGGGCATCCCGCTATTCTACGAAATCATCACGAATGTGCTTAGCATAGGACTATTTAATACCTCGGGGAAATATTATTATTCCCGTAAGGGTGAGAGGTATAGAAAAATTGTATTGTTTGGATGAGCAGTCCCCTTCACCACAACTATTTATAGCAAATATTTGAATTCTATATTTTACTTTAACTCTTTACCTATTGGCCCTTGGGCATATAATTTTAAATTAACAAGTAAGTATTTTATAAAAAATGAGAACTTAAGGAGAAGCTGTTTTGTATAATTGTTGTTTTAATACTGTGTTAATATCATGGCTAAATCAAAATAATGCATGTACGAGTATATCTCGGTGGGAATGATAAAAATATTATTGGAGTAGTTTTTTCAAAGGTTACGTGTAACATAATTTACTTACAAATTTAGCGCCTACAGTTCTTGAGATACAAGAAAAGGACAGACTGCGCAGTCTGTCATTGGTTGTTGTCAATTGCGAAACTTAGCGAATCGTACCGCAGTCCAGAAATCACAAACAAACTCTATATTGTACCTATTCATAATTATTCTCTCGCAGGTTTACCTGTCCGCTACTCTGACCATACAGTACCTCCTATACAAGGACAAATTACCATGATATTGCGGTTTCATATTACCTACTCGTGAGACAGGAAACTTAGTTTAATAGATACATATATACATACATATATGTACGCCTTTATCGCTAATCGGATAGGCAGAGCGTAAACGACCGGAATGAAGGTCGTTCCGCCACGTCTGACAAAATTTTGAGGGTTATTCAAGATAAATTTGTAGGTATATTGCTGTAGTAACAGGTTGTCAGCCCATCGTCTAAATACAAAATACTGAAACCCTCGCATCCCTTAGCTGGTTTTTACAGCATGCCCGGGAGGAAATGCAGCTGGCACATTCTATGTTTTTGTCCCGCTCCCAGGCCAGCATGAAAGAGTAACTAATAATATAAAAAATATATTGGCCGGGTCTCATGCAGCTTAATGCTTAGTTAGCTCGAAGTTGTCAACAGATGGCGCTACAGGGTTTTTAAAACGCGGTATCGTTGTGTTTTCTACGTTTGTAGAAGTAAAGGCGTTCTTGGTTCGTGAAGTAAGAAGAGATGCATACATTCTATGTATTCCCTTTACTGGTTTTTACAGCTATTTTTGTATCTACACGTGGATTGAATTCCACTGCTGGAGATTATTATCCCTCATTATGCTCTTCCTAAAGCATGTTCTTAGGTAATAATAATATCGTTATTAGTGAAAAGTTGACTAAGGGCACTGTGGGTTTTGGACATCCCGCTACGCTACGAAATCATCACATATGTGCTTAGACTCTATTACCTTGGGGAAATATTATTATTCCCGTTAAGGTGAGAGGTATAGAAAAACGGTGTTGTTTGGATGAACAGTCCTCTTCACCACAACTATTTATAGCAAAGATTTGAATTGTATATTTTACTTTAACTCGTTACCTATTGGCCCTTGGGCATATAATTTTAAATTAACAAGTAAGTATTTTATAAAAAATGAGAACTTAAAGAGAAGCTGTTTTGTATATTTGTTGTTTTAATACTGTGTTAATACCATGGCTAAATCAAAATAATTAATGCATGTACGAGTATATCTCGGTGGGAATGATAAAAATATTATTGGAGTAGTTTTTTCAAAGGTTACGTGTAACATAATTTACTTACAAATTTAGCACCTACAGTTCTTGAGATACAAGAAAAGGACAGACTGCGCAGTCTGTCATTGGTTAGAAAGGGACAATTGCGAAACTTAGCGAATCGTATCGCAGTCCAGAAATCACAAACAAGCTCTATATTGTACCTTTTCATAATTATTCTCTCGCAGGTTTACCTGTCCGCTACTCTGACCATACAGTACCTCCTATACAAGGACAAATTAACATGATATTGCGGTTTCATATTACCTACTCGTGAGATATTTTTAAAACAAGTAAACTTAGTTTAATAGATACATATACACATACATATATTTACGCCTTTATCGCTAATGGGGTAGGCAGAGCAACGACCTAAATGAAGGTCGTTCCGCCACGTCTGACAAAGTTTTGAGGGTTTTGTATTCAAGATAAATTGTAGGTTTATGGATGTAGTAACAGGTTGTCAGCATATCGTCTAAATTACAAAATACTGAAACCCTCGCATCCCTTAGCTGGTTTTTACAGCATATCCGGGAGGAAATGCTGGCACATTCTATGTTTTTCTCCCGCTCCCAGACCAGCATGAAAGAGTAACTAATAATATAAAAAAAATATTGGCCGGGTCTCATGCAGCTTAATACTTAGTTAGCTCGAAGTTGTCAACAGATGGCGATACAGGGTTTTTAAAACGCGGTATCGTTGTGTTTTCTGCGTTTGTAGAAGTAAAGGCGTTCTTGGTTCGTGAAGTAGGAAGAGATGCATACATTCTATGTATTCCCTTTACTGGTTTTTACAGCTATTTTTGTATCTCCACGTGGATTGAATTCCACTGCTGGAGATTAATATCCCTCAAAATGCTCTTCCTAAAGCATGTTCTTAGGTAACAATAACATCGTTATTAGTGAAAAGTTGACTAAGGGCACTGTGGGCTGTTTTGGACATCCCGCTACGCTACGAAATCATCACATATGTGCTTAGACTCTATTACCTTGGGGAAATATTATTATTCCCGTTAAGGTGAGAGGTATAGAAAAATGGTGTTGTTTGGACGAACAGTCCTCTTTACCACAACTATTTATAGCATTGATTTGAATTGTATATTTTACTTTAACTCTACCTATTGGCCCTTGGACATATAATTTTAAATTAACAAGAATAAAAAAAAAGAACTTAAAGTGAAGCTGTTATGTAAATTTGTTGTAATATAACTGTGTAATATATATATATATATATTCTTCCATGCTGGCCTGGGAGCAAGAGAAAAACATAGAATGTGCCAGCTGCATTTCCTCCCGGGCATGCTGTAAAAACCAGCTAAGGGATCCGAGGGTTTCAGTATATTGTAATTTAGGCGATGGGCTGACAACCTGTCACTACAGCAATATACTTACAAATCTATCTTAAATAACTCTCAAAACTTTGTCAGAAGTGGCGGAACGACCTTTGTTTGGGTCGTTTACGCTCTGCCTACCCCATTAGGGATAAAGGCGTGATTATATGTATGTATGTATGTAATATATATAAAACAACGTTACTTTAAGTTCTCATATTTTAAAATATATATATATACAACCACGCCTTTGTCCCTCATAGGGTAGGCAGAGCGTAAACGACCAAAATAAAGGTCGTTCTGCCACGTCTGACAAAGCTTTGAGGGTTATTTAATATATATATGTAGGTATACAGCTGTAGTGATAGGTAGTCAGCCCATCGACTAAATTGCAATAAACTAATAGCCTCGGATCCCTTATCTGGTTTTTATAGCATGCTCGGGAGGAAATGCAGCTGGCACATTCCTACGTTTTAAAGTATACGTGTAACATGATTTACTTACAAATTACTTAGCGCCTACAATTCTTGAAATACAAGAAAAGGACAAACTGCGTAGTCTGTCATTGGTTGGAAAGGAACATTTGTGCTGTCATGTCGTCGCCTTGGTGAATCGTACCGCAGACCAGAAATCACAAACAAGCTCTATATTGTACCTTTTCATAATTATTCTCTTGCAGGTTTACCTGTACGCTACTCTGACCATACAGTACCTCCTATACAAGGACAAATTACCATGATATTGCGGTTTCATATTACCTACTCGTGAGATATTTTTAAAACAAGTAAACTTAGTTTAATAGATACATATATACATACATATATTTACGCCTTTATCGCTAATGGGGTAGGCAGAGCAACGACCTAAATGAAGGTCGTTCCGCCACGTCTGACAAAGTTTTGAGGGTTATTCAAGATAAATTTTAGGTATATGGATGTAGTAACAGGTTGTCAGCCCATCGTCTAAATACAAAATACTGAAACCCTCGCATCCCTTAGCTGGTTTTTACAGAATGCCCGGGAGGAAATGCAGCTGGCACATTCTATGTTTTTGTCCCGCTCCCAGGCCAGCATGAAAGAGTAACTAATAATGTAAAAAATATATTGGCCGGGTCTCATGCAGCTTAATACTTAGTTAGCTCGAAGTTGTCAACAGATGGCGCTACAGGGTTTTTAAAACGCGGTATCGTTGTGTTTTCTGCGTTTGTAGAAGTAAAGGCGTTCTTGGTTCGTGTAGTAGGAAGAGATGCATACATTCTATGTATTCCCTTTACTGGTTTTTACAGCTATTTTTGTATCTCCACGTGGATTGAATTCCACTGCTGGAGATTATAATCCCTCAAAATGCTCTTCCAAAATCATGTTCTTAGGTAACAATAACATCGTTATTAGTGAAAAGTTGACTAAGGGCACTGTGGGCTGTTTTGGACATCCCGCTACGCTACGAAATCATCACATATGTGCTTAGACTCTATTACCTTGAGGAAATTTTATTATTCCCGTTAAAGTGAGAGGTATAGAAAAATGGTGTTGTTTGGATGAACAGTCCTCTTTACCACAACTATTTATAGCACTGATTTGAATTGTATATTTTACTTTAACTAAACTTTTAAAATATAATTTAAAATTAACAAGAATAAAAAAAATGAACTTAAAGTGAAGCTGTTATGTAAATTTGTTGTTATATAACTGTGTAATATATAAAACAACATTACTCTAAGTTCTCATATTTTAAAATATATATATATATACAACCACGCCTTTGTCCCTAATAGGGTAGGCAGAGCGTAAACGACCAAAATAAAGGTCGTTCTGCCACGTCTGACAAAGCTTTGAGGGTTATTTAATATATATATGTAGGTATACAGCTGTAGTGATAGGTAGTCAGCCCATCGACTAAATTGCAATAAACTAATAGCCTCGGATCCCTTAGCTGGTTTTTATAGCATGCTCGGGAGGAAATGCAGCTGGCACATTCCTACGTTTTAAAGTATACGTGTAACATGATTTACTTACAAATTACTTAGCGCCTACAATTCTTGAAATACAAGAAAAGGACAAACTGCGTAGTCTGTCATTGGTTGGAAAGGAACATTTGTGCTGTCATGTCGTCGCCTTGGTGAATCGTACCGCAGTCCAGAAATCACAAACAAGCTCTATATTGTACCTTTTCATAATTATTCTCTTGCAGGTTTACCTGTACGCTACTCTGACCATACAGTACCTCCTATACAAGGACAAATTACCATGATATTGCGGTTTCATATTACCTACTCGTGAGATATTTTTAAAACAAGTAAACTTAGTTTAATAGATACATATATACATACATATATTTACGCCTTTATCGCTAATGGGGTAGGCAGAGCAACGACCTAAATGAAGGTCGTTCCGCCACGTCTGACAAAGTTTTGAGGGTTATTCAAGATAAATTGTAGGTATACGGATGTAGTAACAGGTTGTCAGCCCATAGTCTAAATTACAAAATACTGAAACCCTCGCATCCCTTAGCTGGTTTCTACAGCATATCCGGGAGGAAATGCTGGCACATTCTATGTTTTTCTCCCGCTCCCAGACCAGCATGAAAGAGTAACTAATAATATAAAAAATATATTGGCCGGGTCTCATGCAGCTTAATACTTAGTTAGCTCGAAGTTGTCAACAGATGGCGCTACAGGGTTTTTAAAACGCGATATCGTTGTGTTTTCTGCGTTTGTAGAAGTAAAGGCGTTCTTGGTTCGTGAAGTAGGAAGAGATGCATACATTCTATGTATTCCCTTTACTGGTTTTTACAGCTATTTTTGTATCTCCACGTGGATTGAATTCCACTGCTGGAGATTATTATCCCTCAAAATGCTCTTCCTAAAGCATGTTCTTAGGTAACAATAACATCGTTATTAGTGAAAAGTTGACTAAGGGCACTGTGGGCTGTTTTGGACATCCCGCTACGCTACGAAATCATCACATATGTGCTTAGACTCTATTACCTTGGGGAAATATTATTATTCCCGTTAAGGTGAGAGGTATAGGAAAATGGTGTTGTTTGGATGAACAGTCCTCTTTACCACAACTATTTATAGCATTGATTTGAATTGTATATTTTACTTTAACTCTACCTATTGGCCCTTCGGCATATAATTTTAAATTAATAAGTATTTTATTAAAAATGAGAACTTAATGAGAAGTTGTTTTGTATGTTTGTGTAAATATCATGGCTAAATCAATATTATTAATGCATGCATATCTAGATGAAAATCATAAGTAAGTAAGTAAGTAGTTTTACTAAAGGTTACGTGTAACATTATTTATTTACAAATTACTTAGCGCCTACGATTCTTGAGATAAAAGAAAAGGACAGATTGCTCATTCGGTCAGTGGTTGGAAAGGGACATCCTGCGCCTTAAGCGAATCGTACCGCAGTCCAGAAATCACAAACAAGTTCTATATTATACCTAGTCTATTATTCCCATACTATATTCGGGTTTACCTGTCGGTTACTTTGATCATGCAGTACCTACCCTCTATACAAGGACAAATTACCTTGATATTGAGGTTTCCTTACCTGTGAGATAATAAATATCATTTGGAATAGGTAAGTTAAGTACATTGGCGTCGATTCTCGCGACTTAATCCCAATTCTAATTCTTAGCTAGCGCTGTCACTTTCGTAAGTTTGACATAAGAACAGGATAGCAAGTGAACACATGACTTTAACATAACATAAAAATACTTTATTGGACGTAAGAATACAAATCATACACACAACAGATAACAACAAAAAACAAGTACAACATAGGCAGCCTTATTGCTAAATAGGAACTGAGCATAGAGCATGATTTCTAATTTTACGTCAAATAAGCAGTCTTATGATAGATTAGGAATGTCAAAGTCATGTGTTTGTTTGCTATCCTTTTCTTATGTCAAACTTAAGAAAGTGACAGCGTTAGTTAAGAACTAGAATTATATCGCGAGAATCAACGCCATTATTGAATATAAGTAGTATCGATATTTTTTAAAGCACATACAAGAAATTAACAAGTGAGTGGCACAAGCTATAAAACATTTAAGTACTGTTCTGAAATAAAAATAATTTCGATCTATTTGGTCATTACACAATCCATGTCAGAGACTCCAATATTAGGCGGTTTCAGATATCTGACCGGAGTAAATCGGGTCCTTTAATACAAAACGCTTTATAAATATTCTCATGTTCTATCATATTACTATTGGAATCTAAGCATTATGTTTCGCCTGTATTGCACGATATCTTTAACTTGTAAGTCTATCTAATACGAGAGGATACTGAATACTTACTTACTGATTCTAGCATACATACATACATACATATGATCACGCCTTCATCCCTAATGGGGAAGGCAGAGCGTAAACGACCTAAACAAAGGTCGTTCCGCCACGTCTGATATAGTTTTGAGGCTTATTCAAGATGGATTTGAACGTATATTGCTGTAGTGACAGGTTGTCAGGCCATCGCTTAAATTGCAATATACTGAAACCCTCAGATCCCTTAGCTGGTTTTTACAGCATGATTCTAGCAACGTGCCTAAATTAGAAAACATAAGTTGTTGCAATGGATTTTATGTATGTTGTTATATCTTATTAGCAATTTTCATGGGAAATTTTCATGGGTCTTTACATACCTAAGTTTAGGTACTTATATTTTTTTTCTCCATTTTACAAACAATGCTGAATCGATGTTAGTAAAACGAAAAAAAAACCTGCCTTTCGATTCGATATAGCTGTAGGTGTTTTAATAAAGTACCTACTGAAATAAAAGCCTTCCACCATAATATCGTGACAATGACGGCTCCAACTCAGCACAATGTTTAGATGAGACTTAGGTGTGGAACTGGTTTGCTGTTGATATGCTGGACAAGTAATTATGACAGACTTAGGTACTCGAAATGCTATTCTAGCGATACTAAACAAACTAGCTCATAATCGTTTTAACACGACTGTACAAACCTATTAGGTATAATTTTTATCTTTTATCGACAACAAAAAGGTTTGTTTGCTAAAGCAAATCCTACTGAGAGCACTAATCACTTTTCGCATTCGTTTGCTAAGAGTATTTATGTACAATGGTTGTATTGTTGGTATAACATCCATTCCCGAATGTTCCAGCGAACGTATGCACGTGCGTTTGTTTGTTTAGGCACTCCATAATTTACTGTTATTGTTGCTAATGATCTGTGTAAGCTGCTTAATTCCAACATTCCCGGACATACCAAATGTTACTAAAATACTTGTTTGCTTTGAGATTTTACGGTGTGTATTGTTTATGAGGTAATGCTAAAATCTTGACAAAAATTTTTGGCGTCCCTTTCTGTTATCTCCTGACAGAAAGTTACAATTATAGACTTATATTCGTTAAGTCGTGATGTTTGTTGTCCAAACCCATGTTCTTTGTTCCCGCTTTGGCCCCTGGTAACAGTGGGATACTAAATTTGAATAGCATCAAAGGGGTAAATTCAAATAAGGAGCAGCGTTCCCTATAAATTGACATGTTGTATTGTATTCTACTTGTCAATTCACTTACCAAACATGGTTAGAATTTTAAAATATTTCTCTCTTGGAGGCCCGGTAGTGCAATGACAGTATACCTAATTGTATTGTAGGTAGAGATGTAAATAGGTTTTAATGCATGTATGTTATTTGTGATACAATGTTGATATTTCATATTTCAGTATTTAGTTAGATAAGATAAACATATTAAGCCGCAATAGTTGAACATAATACTAAAAATGATATGGATTTGTTTTTATGATAATTTGATAATCACAAATAATACCTAAATCAGTTTATATTATAAATCACATTAAGCATGATACACATGATATAAGGTCATTTTGAATCAAGTGCAAATATTAAAACGTGTAAATCTACCCATGAAACTGAACAACTTTCCCTAAGGAACATAGGTCAAAAACTAATTAAAAAATTGGACCTTTCATACAAATGCACCAGCTGATAGCGCAATTAGTATGGGACGTCAATTTTTGTTTTTCGTATTTCGACCTATGTTCCTTAGGGAAAGTGGTTCAGTTTCATAAGTAGATTCACACATTTTAATATTTGCAATTAATTGAAAATGGTCTTATATATTGTCGTTTTACCAGTTTACCAGATGGACCGGAAAATAGCTACAAGAAGTTTTATTGTTTTAATGGCTTCACTTATTGCCCAATATGCCTCTCTTAGTTTCTCCACTCTGGCGGAATTTGTGCATTAGTGGTTATTTTTATGTATGTGGTATCATTATTGCAAAGGGTATTCAAAAATATATCAATCACCACACCTAAATAAAAATTTAATAATTTTTAACACATACCTAGTTTGGGCTGCTCTAGATACACCACTTGTGCAGAACTCCGCCTGGGGAAACTAAGAGAGGCATATTGGGCAATAAGTGAAATCATTAAAACAATCAAACCTCTTGTAGCAAATTTCGGGACTTGCTCCCCTTGTCCGAGCGCTACCGACTGCATTTCCTCCCGGGCATGCTGTAAAAACCAGTTAAGGGTTCCGAGGGTTTCTGTATATTGCGATTTAGGCAATAGGCTGACAACCTGTCACTACAGCAATATACCTACACATCTATCTTAAATAACCCGCCAAAATTAGTCAGACGTGGCGAAACGACCTTTGTTTAGATCGCTTACGCTCTGCCACAGATAATATAATACTATACTGCTCTGCCTACCCCATTAGAGATATTTCTTTCGCTAGTTTTTATTAGACTTATTCGACACAATACTAATTATGAGTTAGTCACCTTAAGTTATATACTAGGAGTAGTTGGATTATCAATTTCACTTGGCTTAAGGTGGATGTAAGAGACTATAAAAAAATCTCTTAGCAAGTTTTTAAATCTCTAGGTGGTCTGAGTTTTATCTGTAAAATGTGGAACTTGAAGTAATTCCATTAGAATTTAACAATTTATGATCTTATCCCAAAAGTGCATTAATTTTATTTTTATAAATTTATTTCTGTGTAACAATATTTTATTGTTGTACTCCCAGAGGTAATCTCAACTTATCAAACAACAATAAAGTAAAAGTTTGATTAAATTGCTTGAATCCCACGTCATTATTGTGAAAACTTGAGTTACGAATTATGTTTGGCAAAGAGACCGAAAAATATACCTATTCTGATTTTTCTATTTTGCCCTGTGTGCAAGACTCAAATGGTCGATTTAAAAGTCGGTCAAGGGAAAATCAGGACATAGGCAACATCATACTCTGTAAATATGATATGGCACCCGCAAATAAGATATGTCTGATCTACGAAACCGGTACGCAACCCAATAAGAAAATAACTTTCCTAGCATATTTCAAATAAGAATTAACGATGAAGGGTTCAAATAAGTTTTACCGTTCAAATTTTGACCTTCATAACTCGTATATTCTTAATAGCTTGAGATGGATCCCTTGAACAGATAACACCAAAGTTACTTTCTTCTTTTAAATTGAAATCCAATTTCAAAAGTTTTCATTAGATCCCAGTTTTGCTGGTTAATTTTTCTCTTTTTTCTCCATAATTTGATAATTTCGTTTGAGTGATTCAATTCAAACTTTAGCAAAATTGATTTCTAAAATAGATTTTTTATCAAAAGTGAATGTTTTAAAAATTTGGTACAACTTGTGGAATGAAAACTCCTTGCTTTTATCGAAAAAAATACTGTAATAAATATGATAAGTAGTTAACACTGCATTAACATTTTTTTAAGTTTATTATAATTAAATTCTGAATTGTTTTATGAATTAAACATAAAAGTAAACTTAAAAATAAAAATAATAGGCGAGGTTATCTCTATAAGAGATCTCTTTAAGCCAACCTAATTAGGATGAAAGAAGGGAAAATCACGTGAACAGATATAATAAACGTAATTACGTTAATAATTAGAGTAATATAATTCAGTAAAATAAATTATTACATAAAAATATCATTATGATATAGAAATAAATGGAATAAAAGATATTGTAATGAATCTAAATAGATAAATGTCATAGAGAGTTCATTAAACGCTCTTTCAGTCTCTTCTTAAAGGTGAAACTCGAGGGAATCACTTGTAGAGTTTAAGGAAATTCATTCCAAAGTTTATCATGTATATGAAGCATATATATATACGTGGGACACTCAGAAAGATTTGCGACACTAAAAAAAATTGTTCTACAGGTACATATATTTTTATTAAATCTTTTCAAAGTACTCTCCACCAGCCTCTATACAAAGATTCATGCGTCTGAACCAGTTTTCAAAACACTTTTTCCAGTCCGCCGTAGACACCTCGTTTACAGCCTGCTCGAACGCAGCCAGCGCATCTTCCGGCGACGAAAATTGTATCCCCTTGAGCTGATTTTTTATTTTTGGAAATAAAAAGAAGTCACACGGTGGTAGATCAGGGCTGTAAAGAGGGTGACCCAGGAGTTTGACTAGTGTGCTGTCCAGGAAGTCCCTCGTTTTGAGCGCGGTGTGTGCAGGCGCATTGTCGTGGTGGAGCAGTAGTCCGCGGAGCCCTGTGTTTGGTCGCTTGTTGCCCACAACAGAAAAAAACTTCTGGTAAACATTTGGTAGTATACCATTCGGCGTTAATGCTTATTTGATCTCGTAAGGGAATTGAGGCCAAGTGGCCAGTCAAATTAAAAAAGCTGGCGATCAAAATCTTCCGCCCGCTTCGAGATCGCTTCACTTTGGTAGGCGTTGGTTCATTTTGAAACACCCAAACTGTTGACTGGCGCTTGGTTTCTGGATCGTATTGATAAATCCAGGACTCATCACCTGTTACGATGTCGTAAACACGCCGAGACGAGCCTGCTTCAAATTTGTTCAGCATATCACGGCACCATTCCACCCGGGCCTGCTTCTGAGCGTCGGTGAGGTAGTGCGGCACCCAGCGCGATACTATCCTCCTCACGCGAAGATGCCCATGTAGAATCTCGTGAACGCTTCCCGATCCAATCTTTAATATGTGCTGAATCTCCTGATATGTAATTCGCCTATTATCTTGGATTAAATTTTTCACTGCTAGCACGTTTTCTTCCGTAATAGCCGTCAAAGGGCGCTTCTTTCTTCATCCCCCAAGGTTGGTCGACCGCGCCTAAATTCGTTATACCAACGAAACACGGTTGCCTTGAAGGGGCTTTCATCCATAAATGCCATTTGAAGTCTATCGAACGATTCATCCGGTTTCAGGCGACACTTGAAATCGTAAAAATCATAGCTCCAAAATTTTCCCGGCGCAGATCCTTTTTTCAGTAAGACACGATACTTTGAATTGGCTCGCAAAAAATGTGGAGGGAAATTTTGAAAATGGAACACACATATTTTTACTTACAAGTAGTCATTTTTTCAAAAAAGATTCTAACCGGCCAGTCTGCCATATATAAAAACTATTTATCGCAATACTTTCTGAGTGGCCTGGTATATATATATATGAAGTAATAAATATATATGAAGTATATATAAATATATATAATATAAAAACTCTGTTTATATCTTTTTATTATATCTAGATTTAGTTAATCACCTCTTGCTTGTCAGTAAATTTAAACCTACCTCAATTTTAATACCAGTTTTGTAAATTGCGAGTGCCGAAGGAAGAGGCTGATTACTCACAACACAAGTATCCTAGTATGAGGATCAGTATGGTGTATATTTTTATGACGTTTGTAAAAATGAATAAATGTTCTTTTTTTATATTATACAGTATTTTATATCTCAAAGAACTAGACATAATAAACATTAGGTATCTAAATTAAATAAAAGAAAAAGGGAATGAGTTTGCAAAATTTGATTTCATATAAGATTAAAAAGCAAACAGTGAATTAACTGCTAATGGAATGAAAACATCTTTGCCAGTCAAAATGGAGTACCGGTAAAAGTTCGCGAAACACAAATAACGAATCCGACTCATTATTTTCGCCGGCTCGAAGATAAATTTTCGCGAAACTTGTTTTTGCTGAATCTTGCTCTTTTCAGCGGAAGTCTGATTAAACTTTCTCCACTTTCATCGACAATGTTCCGTTTACTTTTATATTTTTTGTATACTTTGCTTATTCGTTTAACAAGTTTGCGAAATAAATTTCAGGGACTTAGATTTTTTTCTGTAGCTTTCCACCGTTCTTAGAAATGTTCGCATAATACAATCAATGGAAAGCAAACAATAGTCTTGTTCTAAATCTTAATTATATACTACGTAACAAATACCAGGTGTAAGGGACAGCGTCCCGCAAACTGATAGGGGTTGATCAGTCAGCGACATTGAACAACTATCAGCAGGTTTTTATTCAGGAAATAAAAAAAAGGCAGAATGTTCACCTCGATCAGACAATTTGTATGGAAAACCCATTTTAATTTCACTTGCTGAAAATCAATTTGCTGGACCCTCACCATTACACCTGGTATGTAGGTACATTTATTACATAATTCCAAAATACATGTCCTGTAACATAATAGTTTGTTACAAAACATGTAATACACCCACAGAAACTTAGAGCCACCTTTTCCTCTAATGAAATCATAGTTTGTACGCGTGTAGGGCGTGTAATATAAACCGAATTTGTACATACACGAGCGTAATATCATCTCCAGAAGTTGGTCCAATCTTTACGCTGGTCACGTTTCTGCAAGGCCTTCGTGCCGCAAAATTGTGCGTTACGTCCAGATAAATTCATGAATAACGGTCGAGTGGATGTATAAGCTACGCATGCATGCAATATGTTCCCGAAGGATTCTTTGTACCTGTGCTATCTGTCAAAGAAATGGAACAAATAATATGTTAAAATAAATTGTATTTGAATTACCTACATAGGATACCTATGAAAATATTGGTACGATAAACTGCAAATCATATATAATTAGTTTTATTATTTGGTGAGTAGTCGGTTTAAGAAAGCATAAGGTTGTAAAGCCAGTTACGTAATAATATGTTTCCTCGTAATAATAATAGTCCTACCACCAATATTGGGTGATGGCGGATCTCCCTGTGATCGGTCTATCCAAATGCGCAGGACTACTTTTTAGTACCGAAGTGTTTGCGCTACAAACAGGTGTACTCTCTATTCTTTCGATCTCTTATACTGATGGGGCAAATTGATTGACAAGACCAGAGAGAAATAAGTACCGACTATTTACATGCCCATCCGACAGCATGTATCATCTTAATTTTCGGATAATCAGGTGATCAGCCCGCAATGTCCTAACCAAACTAGACACAACGACACAAAATCATTGTCCCCCGCTGGGAATCCAATCCGGGACCTCCGGATCCTCTCGATCCCATGGCTCCGACTGCTAGACCACGGAGGCAGTCAATTTCCTTATTTTTTTTATGGAAAATAACATTCATTATTGTATGATAGCTCCTCGACGGAGAAAACTAATTCTGTAGGAAGGTAAAAGGACTATAATAATGTCAAGCAAATTGTACCTGTAGCAGGAAATAACTGAAGTGCTCCGCTTCTTCGTACATTTGAAACATTTTACCGTCGGGCGCTCGTGTAATAGACGTGCATACAACAATTGTGCGCGACTGGATTTGTTTGCTTTGCCATTATAACGACGCCGTACGCTTTCCAGTAAATAAATAAAATTATACTTCTACGTAGCTCCTACGTAATGCCCTGAAACTGGATAAGAGAAAAGGGAATGGGCTCGATTCTAGATTTGTGGGCTAAAACTAAAATTAAAACCTGTTTGTCTCTTTCAGCCTAAAAACATTGGAAAAAGACAGGAGATCTATTTTTTCCGGACAAAGTGTAACACCAAAGAGTATATAATTCGCCTATCCTTTTTCAATGTTGTTATTTTGAAAGTTACAGATAGATTTTAATTTTAGTTTTAGCTGGTGGTATCACATATAAATTAAATCAAATACATAATCATTTAACCCTTTTGCTTGTCCATAACTTTTGGATGATCTATATTGCAAGATGTTACCTTTTCTTGAGTTCTACTTTTCCGAGGTGAATATTATGTAAATAAAATATAGTAGCTCGGCTTCAGTGCAAATTTTATGCGCCATTAACTGTCGTTTGCGGCATCGTCAACGCTGTACAAAATGACAACCCTTCCAAAGAATAACCCTGAACGATCGTCAAAGAATATTAGACTTTGAAATCGTGTCAATAAAATCTGTTTTCTGTTGAGCAGTTGTATTTATAAGAATGTAGGTAAGGATGTTTTCCAATAGACTCTATGAATGAGGTAAGACTCGAGTAATGAGGCAGAAGGTAGACACTCTTGGTAATGGCAAAGCGGACATTTGTATAGAATTCAGTGTAATGGCTGGGGAACATTAATGAGGGTTGACGGTTTATATCATGTTGATGGATTCAAGTAGGTACTTTGCTAGATTGCCGAAAATAAATGAACTGAAATGTCTTCTCAATTTAAAAAGCTTACTCGTACCAAAAAAAAATGTATAGTCTATATTTTTAAGAATTCGTATTTGTGACAAAGAATATAAATAGGGCGCTAAGCTCTCCAAAGTGTGAAGAAAAATCACCTAGCAGCTAAGTTCTTGGCACGGGTATAGTGATTACTTAAACTTATAAATTATTACCAATCCCAACCGTCCGCCGCGACAAATTGGAAGATAACTTTAAAGTTATTTCTCCAAGGAGTAAACGCAATGTCGGTAATAACCACGATTTCCGAAAACCTATAAAGGCAAAACCAATCTTCCGTATTCCCTCGATGAAGGGTAGTAATTGCCGCTATAAACTGTGGTGTCCTTTGAACTCCAAACCCGATATAAAATTTTAGTGCTTCTCCAAGTTTCGACCTTAAATTCTTATCGATTCCGTTGTCCTGCTCATTTATTTTTAAATCCAATTTCCCTGAGTGCTCCGGGTGATTAAAAAGATTAACGCTGGTGTTTCGGAGATTCCGCAGGGAATTATTTCATTGTAACCTAGGTTTCTTGACGAGGTTTTGCGGTTTCGTCTTTGCTTGCAAAATTTGTTCCATGCTAGGCATAAAACTTCAGGATCGTGGTCGGTATGAAGAGATAAGACGCCGAATTAGAGTCGTTGATGTCGGGAAACGTATCACAAAACCGAAGTGGGGGTGGGCAGGACACTTGGCTCTTCGGGACGACGGACGGTGGACCAAGGCGGTAGCGTGGCTGCTGTTATCATCAAAACATCCAGGAGGTAGACCACCAGCCAGACGGATTGATCATATAGTGGCGATCGCGGGGAAACAGTGGATGCAGGAGGCACAGGACCGGTGTAGATGGCGAACAAAAGAAGAGGCCTATATTCAGCAGTGGGTAGATGTAGGCTGAAATGGTGATGAATGATGAAATAAATTCGACAGAAACGGATTAAAACGCTTACAATAAACATAACATAACATAAAAATACTTTATTGCGCGTAAGAATACAAATCATACAACACAACAGATAACAACAAAAAACAAGTACAACATATAACAAACAAACAACATAAACCAGTTAATGTTCTTCCCAGACCGACTATAAAGGAAGTTAAACCTAACAAAATTATACCTATTTTGTAGTTGACGCTCTACCTTTCTCTTCACGGCGATTACAGGCGTTACTCTATATATCTATCTTATCACAATTTCATTAAACTGTTTCAACCAAAATGACAAACAAAAAGTCCTAAATGGAGTATTCTTCTTGAAATCAAAGCGAGCGGCGTCTAAGCACCTAACTTTTTAAAGCTGAGCCGAAAGATGAAAACCACTTGTGTGAAACGTTCGGAATTCTCTTCCATTTCAACCATCGTAAGGACTATTACTGTGTAAACTGTGTTCGCGAACAAGGTACGTAGATTTTCGGAAGAGAAATAAAACTATCGCAAACGAGCAGTATAGTTATAATGGACGCTGAGTGTGCTTTGAATGATCAAATTTTGTGTAACGAGGAAAGCAATTTCATGTATACCTATCTATGTACTTCTGAAATATTATATATTCGAGTACAATTCTCTAAAAAAGGTCAAAGATAATTAAAGGACCTTGGAAAAGTACTTCATTTCATAAAGCTTTAATTCATTTAAGTAAGTCGAGCAAGTATACTTAAGTAGAAATCCGACTCTCGTATCGCCACAAAACCATCTCTTTTAGGCAACCCTGGACCCTTACCTTTAATTAGAAAGGAAATTTCTAATTACTATCTACAGATAGGCAACCAATTTTCTAACTGGTTTTCACGGCTTTATCTAACAAGTTGTATTTTGTGACCCTTTGAAAACAAATTTCAAGTTAGAAAGTCAGACGCTAAGAGAGATTCGGTCATTGAGAAAATTTAATCAATAAATTCTTGGCCCAAATTTGAAATTGTCAAGTAATTAATATTGAAGAATGTTATCTATGTGCTCCATAACCCGATGCCGAAAATTAATAAGATAAAAGATACTCAAAGAAAATTTAATTTGCATGTCTTGGATTGTTGAACTAAGAACATAAATCGACATAACAAAGGATGCTCTGGTTTAAGAGTAAAGAATTGAACATGGAACTAAAACACGGTGATACAAGCGTAGGTAGCTGTTGTTGTAACACGGGGTAGCAGCAACAAGCCAGGGAGGCCATTGTCATTCGAGTCACGTCGCCCGGGAGGGTTGCCGCGCTGTAAAATTGTACGCAGCTGGGTGAATTCGCGATAGCGACCCAATTTGTCATACAAGCACATATACAACATATTCTTATCAACACAATTACAGACGACCCAACATTTCCTCGGACAAGGTCCACCTGTTGTAGACTGTTGCAGATAGCTCGCTTCTAAATTACTCAATATAACTTTCATTACTTCGCTCCGAAACAAAGGCCGTGAAAAAGAAATTTCAAATTCTATTACAGAAACTCGTTTGAAACATTTCGCGCGGGGGCAAGACCAATTTAGCTTCACTTAGAGGATAAATCGTAGTATCTGTAACAACAATAGCAGTGCTACAGAACTTTTTTCTACGGAGTTTTAAGAAAGCATGAGTCGCATACTTTACCAAATTTACATGAAATTTCCGGAATGGAGAATTTTTCTCTTCTTCTGCGCCTTTAAATGGTAATGAGGGTTGGTTGGAAAATTCAGGATCAGATTAGATTTTCTCCTAGTTGTGAGTATATTGTCTGTTTGAAAGAACGGGTCGATCTTGTTCACTTAGAAGAAGTAAAGACGTACCTAACTAGCTACGATGTTGCTTACTGCGTGTAAACACGTCGCCATATTGTATTGTATTGTACATTGTAGAGGTACTAGAATTCCCATCTTGGACTAGGAGCAATAAAATATAAAGTACTCACCAGCTGCTTTTCTTCCTAGAGATACAGTACAAGCCAAACGAGAGATTTCGGTGCATTCCAAGTTGATATGGGCTGATGTAGTGACTACCTCACTACAACAATATACCACATTTTGTCAGACATGGAATTAAAATCGACGACTTTCTGCCCACTTGGATATAAATGCACCTTATCATTATACCAGAATCATCACATCCTTAGGCAGATGATCATTTTGCATATCCAGTACTCCTGTTATAACAACTTACTATATGACGTGCTAACACGACTGCTGAAATAATTTTCCGGAGCTGTCGAGTGCGCAGTTAAGCTGTAATTCTGTAATACAGTTTCGCTGCATAATCCGGCATTTCTGTAACCGCCTCACTTTCGCCCTTAGGTAGGTACTTGATAGAATTTACCGCGTTATTAACACGTCAACTGCTTGGCTTACAACAAGTATTTTTTGGTTTTGTAAGATGTTATTTACAGAATTTATTTTCTTATACCCGTATTAATTATGAGCAAATTTGAGTTCGGTTTAGTATAGTTAATGAATGAATAATGAAGTAATATAATTTTGATAGAAGCCTTTGTTGTGGTTGTACCCAAAAACCTCAAGTACTTTTTCGGTCTCGGAAACTAGGCCATTAGAACCATGTATTAATTAGTAACAATGTTCAGAAAATCGAGGCACTTTGGTAGTATATTTTTATATTTACTTAATGAAAATGTCTATGTAACTTTTAACGTTTTCATAAAAACTAGTTCCAATAAAAATAGGACCTGGAATCCAAACCAAACATTTACATTTTAAAAACAAAATACTTCATGTTTTTATTTCCTATATTTGTTAATAAACTGTAATAAAACAGTTTTACTAGTTAAAACACTCTAGTCAACTACTAGTTAATAGTTGAATAAGTGACTAAAACACTGTTTTTTTTTCAGCTCAAACAAGTGGAGCTTTTAATTCGTAGAGTGCTTTTAGTAGTAAGTTGTGGGTTCTGCTTAATCTTCTAATAGCGAAATAAAAATACTTGAAGTTGAATTATTGTACATATTTGTATAAGTATGTACACAAACATCTTCAAACTTTTGATTGTTACATATCTACTTCGATCGTTTTTCATTGTTAGAGCTTAAGTATTTTAGATTGTTGGATAATTCTATAATGGAGAACCATAATAGAATTATGGAGAACCATTATAGAATTATCCAACAATCTAAAATCCAAGATGTACGTAAATACGTACATCTTTCCACTAGTATGAACCTAACTTCAAACTCAACCACAGCCCAGACTTTGATCGATTCAAGGGTTTAACAAATAAACTTATCGCGGTTTAAAGCATCGCCGGCCGATGCCCTTCGGTATATATAGTGTAAGGGACAGCGTCCCGCAAACTGATAGGGGTTGCTCAGTCAACGAAACTGAACTACTTTCCACGATGTCCCTTACACCCAGTATAAGGACATTACATAGACATAATTTTACCTACTGATATCTTGTGGGTTTAGGCTAATTTTGATAGACTACATTCACTAATACAAAGTAAAAGTTTTTAATTTTAAACTCTGAATTGTAATAACTCCTCGCTGCACACTATCAAACTCAGAAATAGTGATATTATAACCAATATCAAACTTTGACAGTTTGTTGTATGCTTCGATACTCATATATATACTTCGATACTCTAGCTGACAGTATCGATAACTTAATATTGCTTCCATCTATATTTGCTCGTTGCCGTATACCCCTGTTCTTGCACTAGGTACGATAGTTTCGGCCAGACCGTTTGATGTACAGGTACCTAATTACAGTGGCACTGAATACGCTTTTGTGTTGCCAACTAATGAGGTCCTGCCGGAATTTGGGCGGCTATACGCTGATTACAGGATACACGGGCGAGACCAAAATACCTGGTTGTGTTACATAGATTGTATTGGATGGTTTGGCATCTAAAACGCTAAGTATGTGGTATTAAACATCGTCCACACGCTTTATGTCAAAAGCAGATTTCGATGTCGATAGGATGTTTTTGTCAGCTTATGTTTTTATCTGCATGTCCAGATGTCCACTTGTATAATAGATTACATTTTAATTATTTTTATAAGTCTATGTCACGAGCGTAATCTATTAACTATTATATATTTCCCGTTAGCTTCCGTGCTGGTCTGGGAGCGATAGAAAAACATAGAATGTTCCAGCTGCATCTCCTCCCGGGCTTGCTGTAAAAACCAGCTGTAGTTTTTAGAGTACGGTCAAAAATATGTTACGACCGTGAACTAAGTACCAAATGGTTGGTAGTTCACAAACCATGAGATGATATTTGGTAGATATTCAGCTTCTTCTTCTTAGCGTGTCGATGGAACACGAGAAGTTACATCGTAGCGGCCCAGAATTCAGCCACTTGTATTACGGATTGACTGCCGTCCATTATATCCAGGCTGGACTAAGTGAAATTTTATGTTCAAAGAAGAGTTTCATGGTAGTTACTGAAAAAAAGACATGAAATACTCAAGCTCTGCCCCGTATAGTCTACGGTTTCCACTCGTAGGCATTGCTACAGTGCTACACCAACACATAACAATGACTACAATTTACCAACTAAATGTTATTTAGGTAGATTAGTTCACTTAGTACGACTTATAGACTATCTCTTCCAGGAACTTTTAACTATTGTTTCTCATTATATTTTAATAAATCTTTACTCCCAGTTGCTCGGAAAAAACTTCATTATTTAAAAAAATAAAACCTACATTTACTCTTTTTGGTCCTCAAATTCGCAGACGCCAGCAATTTCTCCAAAGGATGACCAACAAAGACATTAACGACCGCTACACGAAGTCTTTAAGGACACACTAGTATGGTTTAGGTGTTTTAGTTCACATTATTGATTATTTTAAGGCTGAATGCGCTTACAACTTTTAAAACTTACAAAATGGAATGAATAAAATGTGCGCCTGTCAAAGGCGTCAAGTAAATTTTAAATTAAAAATATTATGGAGAAATCGCAAGTTTCATGTTTGTTTTTAAGTGTATTGTTAATTGTTATTATTTCCTCGCAAAATGAGAGACAAGCATTATACTTTTCTCAGCCGAAATAGCAATTTATACATAAAGTCAGGCGTTTATCCCTAATGGGGTAGTGAATTTCAAATTTACTCGACCATATATTGCTTTTTTTCGGCCTGGGAGTAATGTACTATTGTACCTGCGCCGTATTTTTACCTACTTAACATATTAAATTCATAATCTCGTAATAATTATTAATTTAATAAACCTATTCTGAAGCCCTCCTATATATTATTAAACCTATTCTGGCGCAGATGATAAGCTTATCTATCATCAAAGTTCTTTCTACAATAGGATTACTTTTTGTACTGTGGTTTATTATTTACTTTCGAGAGAGAACGTATCTATTATGCATGAAGTCTTATTGGATTTACTGATATTAATAAAACTTTTATGCTATTTATGTACTAATGTACACGATTAAGGCCCGTATTGATAATCAGTACTTGAAACTGACAGCGAGTTTGAGTTCGCATCAGAAATGTCAAACTGACAGTCAAATCTATACTTAATATTGCTCTCAATCTTGAGGTTGCTTTATAAGTACGAACCTATCTTACGATTTTTTTTTATTATTTCTGCAATTATAAAAAAAAATATAATCCTCTTTATTAAGGAAAGCATTTTTATGTTCGTGGTTTTAAAGTTAGTAATAGTAGACGTTGTTTTACAAATTTTATTAAAAGTTTGTTGTAAATATTGATCATTTCTTTTTATAAAAGTTCCCTTGGTCTCTGCTGGTATCTAATATCCATGCTGGTATCCATTAACGATTTGAGTGCAAAATTTAATGTTATATGTACCTATATATTTATAATCTACAAAATAAATATTTTAAATTTTATGTTAATATTTCTTCCATGCAGAACTTGGAGAAAGAGAAAAACTTAGAATGTGCCAGCTGCATTTCCTTCCGGGCATGTTGTAAAAACCAGCTAAGGGATCCGAGGGTTTCTGTATATTGAAATTGAGGCGATGGGCTGACAACCTGTCAGTACAGCAATATAACTACAAATCTATTTTAAATAACCCTCAAAACTTTGTCAGACGTGGCGGAACGACCTTTGCTTATGTAGTTTACGCTCTGCCTACCCCATTAGGGATAAAGGCGTGATTATAAGTATGTATGTATTTAATGTTATTCAGAGAAAAACACAACTTTTTAAAATTAGTCGCGCATAAATTGACCATTATTCTTATCTTATCTTTGTAAACTGACTTTTACTGTAACCTTTAGAGTAGCAACATGATAGATTTTCCGGTCACGTGCCTCAACTCCCCGGGCGGTTAAAAAATCGCTTGTCTACGAACAAATTTCCGCAAATACCTTCTCCCGATTGGCTCCCACGTCGTCCGCTCAAATTAAGTTATATCTACAGGGTGGAAGTCTTTGTTCCATAAAAAGAAATTGCAGCTATCCAGGTCCTTGTAAAACTGTTGTGTGGCCAACAATTTATTAGTTTTAATAAAGGAGTGTCATTCTTGCATTTTTTTATACGACAGAATAAATTAGCCAGTTTTTTTTCAGACGTTAATATTACTTCCTAGGGCATGGAAAATATAACATCTAAGGCTTAGCACGCACTGCGGTTTTTTTCTTGCGGTTGCGGTCTGGCCGAAAACGCCGAACCGCGGAGGAACTCGCACTGCGGTTGCGTTTCCGCGGTTTTCACGTTCAGTGTGACAATGGATTTCCTCAGAGCAGTATGTGTTGTGGCCTTAATTTTAAGAAACAAAAAAAATAGGAAACGTGTTCGCCAACATAAGTACTGGGTGCATCCTCTAACAGATCAAAGATATTTGAAGGGATATTTTTGTAAAATGTACAGTGATGTTAGAAACAACAAAGACAAATTCTTTAACTACTACAGGATGTCAATTAGTAGTTTTGATAAATTATTGCGAATGGTTGGCCCACATCTACAATTTCAAAATACAAGCTTTCGTAAAGCTATATCACCAGAGGAGCGTTTATCTGTAACCCTGAGGTAAGAAAAAATACAATTTAAATGTTTATTAAATGTTTAATTTGAATTACATAAATTATTTATCTGAGAACTGTGGTGTGAATTGTGAGAAATAAGTAGCGGCTCCGGGTACAATAATTTCGTCACTGATAATCTGCACGTTAGAAATAGTTGCCTCTTGTTGTGGTGATGGGGATGGTTGCGGCGTGGTCTGTGGAGCTGGCGAGCGAATCAAATCCAGAGATGAATGTGGAGAGGGGCTCTGAATATAGTGAAATTTTTGAGGCTGTGAAAAGGTTTGAAGGTACAATGGCGAATCGCACGTTGTCTCTTGTTGTGGTGATGGGGATGGTTGCGGCGTGGTTTGTGGAGCTGGCGAGCGAATCAAATCCAGAGATGATGAATGTGGAGAGGGGCTCTGAATATAGTGAAATCTTTGAGGCTGTGAAAAGTTTTGAACATGCGATGGCGAATCGTACGTAAATCCTCTTGGGTCCCGAAAAAATGATTGATTATTCATACTGTATTGAGGAGACTGTATCGTAGACAGTGTTTTGGCTTTTTTTAAAACATTAAGGATTTCCACTTTTGCATAATGCTTTTGGTCATCATCCAGTTTACGTAACATAGGTACTAACATTAAGGCAAAATTTTTTTCTTCATCATCATCATCATTTTTTCCGCGTAGTATATCAAGTAATTGTTGCTCGTAATCAGTGGAGTTATTAGCCTCTCGAAAACAGTTTTTGTTTTTTCGTTTAGTGCTAGTGTTATGTGCAGACTGTAAAGGTTCCTCGCTGTTGTTTGCCGGTGTCGATGCTGTCGACAGGATCGCTTTACTAGGCTGAGTAGGAGTTGGCGAAGATACATTGCTAGTTGTCTCTCTTTTTTTCATAGATGGAATGAGAAATAGCATGGAATCAAAATGTACATATTTCTTTTTTTTTGCAGGCGCTGCTTGTCCTGATTTGCCTTCTTGGGCGGCCAATTCTTTTGCGAAAGAGTCCTTCATATTCTTCCATTTTTTTTGTATAGTGTTTCCTGTAAAAAATAATAATAATAAATCTTGTTTTTAGGTACCTTGCTACAGGAAATAGCTTCAAATCGCTGTACTTTGAATACTTGATCGGTGCCACAACAATAAGTGAAATTGTTCAACATACATGCAAACTATTGTGGTCCTGTTTGCAACCAATCTTCATGGCAGAGAAAACTAAAGAGGACTGGTTAAACATAGCAAAGCAGTTTTTTGAACAAACACATTTTCCCAATTGTCTTGGGGCACTTGATGGCAAACACGTCAGAACGGAAAGACCTGATAACACTGGATCGGAATCCTTCAATTATAAGAAGTTTTATTCAATAATACTGCTTGCTGTTACTGATGCAAACTATTGCTTTATTGCTGTTGATGTGGGTGCATTCGGGTCTAACAGTGATGCTAGTGTATTCAGAAACTCAAATTTTGGTAAAAAACTGTTGTCACACCAATTAGATTTACCCGAACCATCTATGATACCCAACTATGATGAAGGAACCGAAATGCCTTTCGTATTCGTGGCTGATGAAGCGTTTCCACTCATGACACATCTGATGAAACCTTACCCTAGCAGAAATTTGTCCATAAAACAAAAGGTACATAATTATAGACTTTCGTATGCCAGGCGAACAGTTGAATGTACATTCGGAATAATGTCAAATAAATGGCGTATTTTACACAGGCCGCTAGATACGAAACTTGAAACCTGCGATGATATAGTAAAAGCGTGCTGTATATTGCACAATTTCGTTAGGATACATGACGGAAAAGAATTGCAAGAGAAATTGTACCCGTCGGAATTGGGGTCCTTGAACCCCACCAGAATTCGTCCAAATAATCGCGACATGCAAATACGGGATTTATTTGCTGATTATTTTACCTCTCCGTCGGGCGCTTTGAGTTGGCAATACAACGCTATTTGAATGCTGTTTTTATAGCAATAATATATTTATATAATTTAGATAACTCGTAATAACATGCTTATCCGCGTGTTTTTATGTTACATAAATACTTAGGTAATGAATAGATACCAAGGTTCCTTTTTGAAATAAGTACTTCTCAAAGACACGCTGAGAAACATTTTATTACAAGCAGTTATAGGTATTACGATAAACCTGTTACTTATCTTTATAGTTAAATGCTTCCCCAAATTTGATACAGGTATTAATGTAAATATAATACATGAACATGTTGCATATTTTTGACCAAAACTCTGTAATAATAGTAACAAGATAGAATGAAACTTAACCACTTTTTATGAAAAAAGTAAGAGCTTAATGTTATAAAACTTATGATTAAATGTCTTATAACACACATACCTCTATATTTTCTCTCTGTGTCCGTCAAAATATGCCAATCACGGCACACATTTTGATACACCTCTAGCCAAAGTTTGGCTTTCACATTTCTGTCACTGTATTGTTTTATAGTTTTATCGTACAGAGCTGGTCTTTTTGCCACTTCATTAATTATGTGTTTGTTGTCTACCGGCAACGCTTCACTTTCGACCGGCAACGAACTTTCGGACTCCGACGACATAATGCAGCGCACAACGCACACCTCACTCCTCCGCTCTCTGAGCCGAACTGACGAAAAAACCGCTTTTTACGAACCGCAGTGGGGGCGCTGCCGTACATGAAGTATGGGATACATAAAAACGCGCGGTTGCAAACCGCGAATCAAAATGTAGCAAGTTGCGTTTTTAAAATCAGTCACTGAAATAAATCGCAAGTGCGTGCGCTTATAAAGAATGCCGTACGTTACATTTTTTGCGTTAGCGGAACCGCTTTTTAAAAACCGCAGTGCGTGCTAAGCCTTAAAGTTACCTTCAGCTTCAACAAGTACATACTGCAATTAGTATAGAGTATCACATTTGAAATTATGTTTCGTGAAAATCGTGTAGGCATTTAATTTTCAAGCAAGTATGTATTATGTATGAATAGAATACGGCAATTGAAATTGTTTATGCTTCAGATTATTTAATTTTAGTTATTGCCTGCGTGACGTCACTAAAAATTGATGTTCGAATCTTGAAACGCGTAACGTATTATTGTTTTTTCTATTCATAATTCAGCGCGTTGCTGGTACGCGTCAAAACGTTCGCGAATTTCAGGATTCAGTTACGTATTCGCTGCATAATTTATAAGAGGATGAGCTGAACTCGTGTTCCAATGGCGGACGCAGGCTGGCGTTCTTTTCCCGTATTTTTCAGCTTTCAAAAGCGATCGTATGCTAATAAGACCCTCGGCGATCCGACGTTGCCATGAACTATATTTTTTCCTTCCTTGGCTGAATCGGCAAGCATTTTTTTATAACTTGCCAAGTAAGGGAGTATTTGCTTATGTTTTTAAGAAAAACTGTTGTTTTCTGTGTTTATCTTATGAATTGTGAAATTATTAGTACGTTATATTTATTGGATTATCAGTTTAATTTGTTATAACAAAAAACGGCGTTTTATTTATTTCAAAAGTGAGTGTCACTTCCTTAGGCCGCCACAAATCCTGTATCTGCAAAATGCCACAGACTATTTATCATCTTGCCTGTAAACGAATAAAAAATGTTTATTTTAAGCTTCAGACAAGGGATAAGTTGGGTTTTTCGGAATTTGCCCTCAGAGATAAAAAACCGGTAAAGTATGAATTATACTCGCGTTTGTTGTTCGGGTAATAGGGGTCTGTAACTTTTAAATTGAAATAGTTTACAAATTAAGGCGACGTTACACCGCAGCAAACGGTCTAATGGCTGTTACTTAACACCTGGTTAATTTGAAACAGAGCTATATTAGACGGTTTACAAACTAGCGAAAATGGCAAATATCTACCCGTATGTTCGCGTTATTCTAATATATGAGCTCCCGTATTGTAAGCTTGGTAGTTCAGTTAGTTGTGTAAGCAGAAACAGGTAGAGTTTGCCATTTTCCAGCGAATAATGATCATTAAGATGCAACGCTCCCGCCCGATGGCGTTATTGTTGTTGGCGGGAAAATGCGACACTGCGCGGTCTAACTCAATTGGGTGTAAAATTACCCATCTCAATGGCATTAAGCTCGAGCAAGGAGCACATTCACCCAACAGCAAGCGATTCAGCTACGTTTGTCGCGAAACGTCGCTTATTTTGTCACATTCGTGTCGCATAAACGTGACGGAGCGTATACAATAACGCGGGCCAACGCGGTAATGGCCGTCGCCACTGATTTATACTTATTTCTTTTATGTGCCGACGGAATGGCTTTTGTTATAGAACTCTCCTCTTTAGACAGAATCACGAGTCAGTCGCTTCTTACTGGGGTAGGAGAGCAGAGTTACTTTTAGATTGAATTAAGTATAACCTTAATGTGTGTTGTTGTCGTGTGGTTTGCGGTTTGTTCGGAGACAAATTGTAACTGTCGGAGGACCCACACGGCTTGTTCCCATGTATTTACGACCTGTGATTACATGCAGGCGATGTTGTCTGAGGTTGACACGCTTCACTGGCGAGGGTTATAGGCATTTTGCGGCGTGTTCTTTCTTCCAGCCCCTGACATGGTTGCATCGTAAATCAACCGTGAATAGCACACACGACGGAGATAAGAGACGTGGAACAAAAGGGTTCCATAAATCGTTATTAACTACTCTTGCTCGTCCCTTGTTCATGTTGAGTGCACGCAAATATTCCGATATAGTTACTATATTTCGCGTTATTAGGTGGGTGTGTGCTTTTGATCTTAGGTCCATGTAGGGTTGTTTGAGCATACCCTACTGGTTTTAAGTGATTTCTTTATTTTGTTAGAATACTGTTGTATTGTAGCCACTTTATGTTTGTAGATTTATTGTAAAATTTGTACAATTAATATAATTTCGTGATGCAAAGTATTTAAGCCTTTAAAATACTCGACAGTAGCAAACGGCAATTTGATAACCGTCTCATAATCTACAACAATGACCGAAAATGGGGATGAAGCCATAAATCCGTGGCGCGTTTAAAATTTTCCACGAGAAACATAATACGAAATTTTATGCATATGGCTCGGTTGTAAAATCAACTTGCAGATAAAGATAACGTTTTATATGCCTGAAATAAATGACGTAAAAACATGGGGAATAGGGGGATGGGGGATCGCAACATAATTTGCTGTGTTCCGAGGTTCGCTGGTGAGGTGGGGATGATAAATCAAACGTAAACAGCACTCGCGGGGGGAGATAAGGAATGCGAAACAAAAGACTGGTATAAATCACTATCATTACCGGCATTTTTAACTCTCAGTGACACGTGTAGTCGAGTGAATATGATGGCCTTTGCGGAAATACTTTTCATTATATACATAGTGTTTTTACGGGGCTTAAGTGATTTTTGTTCGATCCTCAATGAGATAAATAGGTAGACATTCTTCTGGGACTGGAAGTTTTTTTTTTCTTTGTTCGTTTGTAGCACAGTAGCAATGTAGTGTCATAGTTAGTTAATATTAACATGGAGTAATATAATATAGTAACCTACATTATTACCTACTAACTATGACATCAGTCACACTCATACCATCTCATATTTAGTATAAATACATCGAAAATAAGATACCATTTTACATTTTGTTTATTTTGTCGAATGAAATAATATGAACTACATAAAAATAATATGTCCATAATAGATTTATACGTCCACAAGAATAATACTAATAGATACGTCATGTATCAATTATTCAGTTAGAAAATAAACTCGTAATCTAACATTATGAACAAGGTATTATTAAATACTTATCATCATCTGCCTTGGCTAGCCTTATCCCGTATCTCACGGGGTTAGCTACCTAATCTAGGGGATTGAACGAGGGTACTGGTTTTTACACAGAGCGACTGCCATCTGACCTCCGCAACCCAGAAGGGAAACCAGACCCAATCCTAGATTAGGTTAGAGTTTGCAAGCCTCCATTGCTTAGCACTGGCCTCTGACATGGCTTAACGACTAATATCTACAGTATTAAACTATATGAACCGGAACACAAAGCACCGAATAAACGTACATATGAAATTCGAAAACCGATAAAAACATTGGTACGTGGTGGGATTCGAACCACGACCTCCCGCTCAGAAACGGGCTTTCATCATCATTAAATACCTAATGTACTAAATTAACCCTTAAATCTAAATACACATTTGTAAAGGCTCAACTAGAAGTTACTAAGGTAAATAATTATTATACACCTCAACGATCAACAGAGGAATTACTCAACCCACAATAACCTCGAAACATAATACACACAGGAAATTTATAGGAATCCTATTCCGAAGGGATATTAGTTGGCTTCTGTCTTCAATTGATGGATACTAATGTTTCACACGATCTACCCACAGAAATACCTACATATCGATACCTAGACAATTATATTCAGAACTGACTTCCTCTACATAGACGAATGTCGTTCAAACTTCGATGTTCCAAATCAAAGTTCGGTTTTATTTTACCGGTTTTTAAGAAAGATCCATCCATAATCATCCAACTTTATGAGAAATGAACGAGCAAGCAAGATCTTAACGAAGCTTTAAAACCAAAAAAGCACTTCAAGAAAATCTTCGCCTTAAAGAAACTGTATTTCAGCAGAAAACTTACCCACTTGCATACGTGTACAGTAATGTTAATTAGTGCAGGAAGAAATACATTCAAATGAGAACTGAGGAAAGCTCTCCAAAAGAGTGGCAAAGTTACATTTGAACCGAAACTTGTAAGTCTCACGTGCTTCCAAGATTAGTTTACGGAAAGCCCCAAAAGGAAATTACCGTGCAAAGAGGGCTGTTAATTCTACCGCAGTTTCTATGTAAATTTAAGAATGGTGGCTCTTCAGCTAAACAGGTTTACAGTACTTAGAGTAAGCGGTATAATCAGTATGCGGCAGGTTGCTATTACGGCTAATGTTTTGCCCTGACTTACCCCCAACGAGGATTAACCTCAAAAGAAAATGCTCGCCATTTATTGTTATTCTAGTAGCCGCAGCGACTTTTCCGGGATTGAGATAATTTTCTGATGCACAGCGGTCTATCTTTGAAACATTTACAGTTTTAGAGGTTAAACCAGGTTGAGTAAAGAGGTAACTGAAAACACCACTCGAGAACTTTCCTGCACCAAGTACCGTCATTCGTACCTGCAGATTTTATGATTTTCAAGCTAATAAGATTTTATGAAACATCAAATAAATATTTGGGTAGTATGAAATATAAAGCGTGACGTCACGTCTTGCTATGCAAATGCTTCGCTCTTGTCAGCTTAGCTTGTTTGGATCGGAACGGAATCCAACTCCTTAGGAGCAGCCGTTAGGCATGATGTCCGCAGAGTGGTCCTCACGTCTTGCTATTTCTGCTGGGTTTGGAAATAGGATATGTACAATTTCTTAAATATCTGCTTTAGTCCGGATGAACAAATACGTAGAGTAGACGTTAACTATTTTCAGTAAGTAACTATAGATAATCTGTGTTACCATCGCATTCACGAAGAAATATTATTACAGCGCCTCCCTAGATCCTATTCAAATTTCATAGCTAAACACCAAAACCGAGGTTTCTGGGTCAGACGGTATCAGTTAGATGACAGTGCTGCTGCTATTCTCGGATGAAATGGAACGAATAAAGGAGATTTCTCTAGAGAAAGTTTGAAATGAGACAGCAAATAAACATAATTTACCGTGGAGCTACGAAATATGGAGATTAAATGTAAATCATCACGAATTTGCATGCGCTAGACAGAATATTGTATAAACATTAAGTCTTGAAATGTGACATACGGTGATGAAGGAAACATTACAGGCAATTATAATAGGTATTAGCTTTTATCAAACTTGTTTTTCAAAAATAGTAGTTGTTAGTGGAATGCTGTGTATCGGATTATATACGTACTTACGAATCAAATTTTATTTCTTGACATAATCTACAAAGAATCGGATTGCAGATAAAAACTCATTAAGTTCTAAGGATATTGCCACTAGAACGGAAAAGCCATTCCATTCCATGCCAGCTCTATCGAAATTTATTTTTTATTTTTGCCATGTTGTCTCTCTTTTCACCTAAAAGCTGATATCGAACTGAAAGTAAATGCATCAAACGCGGGGTTAAATCTTCCCGGCAGTAGATTTAAAGCATTCACCGGGAATACGATCCGGAGAAATAGGCGGGTACGAGTAAAAGCAAGTTAAACTGCCTTTGTATCCAGCGAAGTTAATAGCTCGGAAAATTTGTAGCGTTGCCGAGATACACCCGCGGTAAAATGGTAGAATGCTATATTCGACTCGTCGCGGTACGTCGCAGTACTTGTAGCGTAACGTTATGTAGCTGTTCAGTTGGTAGTAAAAGTTATTGGATTCTAGCAAATTCTCTTTGGGTTGTTATCGGTGACCAATGTTCAGAACTATTAAGTCTTTGTTTGCCAACTTTCCCAATAAATAGGTTGCAAATGGCTTAATGTTTGAGTTGCCATACACAATTTTTGTTTAATATGTCGATGGTCTGTCTTGGGTAACCCTCAAAGCTTTGTCAGAAGTGGCGGAACGACCTTTGTTTAGGTCGTTTACGCTCTGCCTACCCCATTGGGGATAGAGGCGTGATTATATGTATGTATGTATGTATGTCGATGAATGACGTTTTGTGATGCAATAGGTATTTTTTAATATACAGCCCTGGTAAAATGGTATGCTATCTTCTGACTCGTTCTTCTTCTGTCGAGTGGGTATTGAATCTATCGACCCGATGAACCCTGGTGTCAGAGTTTTTAAACTCGTTACGCTACGTCGTATCTCCGTAGCACTTGTAGCGTTACGTAGAGGCTACTGGTGCAAGTTATTGGATTTAAACAGTTTGTATTTCGGTGAGATTTTTCTGGTGACTAATTTGTGCTTAGCTACTTTCCTTAGAAACAGGTCGCGTCATGACTTAATAATGCTTGAATCGCCACGTTTTTTCGTATTGCGTAGATTTTTATTTCAACGTAATATGTATACGGGTTGTAAGGGACAGCGTCCCGCAAACTGATAGGGGTTGCTCAGTCAATGAAACTGAACAACTATCACCAGGAACTTGCTTCAGGAGAAGCAAAAACACATTGCTTTTTCATACAATTTGTCTGATCGAGGTGGTCATTTTGTATGTATTTTTTTTCATCTCCTGAAAGAATTTTCTGGTGAATGTTGTTCAGTTTCGTTGACTGAGCAACGCCTATCTGTCCCTTACACCCGGTATATATATATATTATATATTTCCGAAATATTCGACTCGTCGCACTTCGTCGTAATCGTAGCCCCGTAGCACTCGTAGCTATACGTTACATACATACATATAATCACGCCTTTATCCCTAACGGGGTAGGCAGAGCGTTAACGGCCTAAACAAAGGTCGTTCCGCCACGTCTGACAAAATTTCGAGGGTTATTTAAGATAGATTTGTAGGTATAATACTGTAGTGACAGGTTGTCAGCCCATCGCCTAAATTTCAATATACGTACTGATACCCTCGCAACCCTTAGCTGGCTTTTACAGCATGCCCAGGAGGAAATGCAGCTGGCACATTCTATGTTTTTCTCTCGCTCCCAGTCCGGCATGGAAGACACGTTACATAGTAGTAGAAGATGTACGTTACATAGCACTACGAAAGACGGTTTCTGGTACAAGTTATTGGATGCATATCAGACAGAAAACACTAAAACAAACACAATGAGGATAATCCGGCGAAGATAGGGTGCGGTTCTAATTTGCGATGTGGGTGGACTTCTAATCCAGAGGGGGCTGATAACGAGTCCCGCTTGTTCGGCCATATTGCCCAACAATGGCGGCTCTGTAATAACGATACTGTAAAACAACGCCACTGTTTACACAAATTAACAACAGCGCCCTTTTTAAACAAATTATTCACACGGATAACACTGAAACTTTGACCCTAATAAATTTACATTCACAGCAAAAAAGTAAGAAGTGAGAGCAATTTTTCTACTCACAAATGTTTATTATGTAAGTTAAACAAGTACGCAGTTGCAGGAAATGCTTAAAGTCGGGAAACTCGTTTTTTGTTTGAAAGAGAGGGCGAAACGAGTACCTTCATAAATTCATACCACCATCTTTTAGTCCATGTCGTCATGAAACTTAAAAAAAAAGCACGTTCATTAATTCAAATGACAATCTCTCTCATTCATTATGTCACCTGGGAATGCGAACAGATTGCTTACCGCAGAACAAAGGATTGCCGACGTGATAAATAATCATCCCGGAAAAGGGCAGAGGTGGTAAACCTCTCGAGAGCAAAGGTAAGTCGACCTTTTCTTTACAACACCACTAAAACGCAAGAGCCGCGGCCGCAATGCGTTCCCGATGGCGGTCGTGTGTCGTATCACGTTCTTCGGAAAATTCTTTTATGGACAAGGAAGGGTCAACACGAACGCATTATGTAGCTACGTGGGCATAGCGCGTGACTTGTATCGGGAAGCGTTTACGCGGTGGGCGCGCCAAATTATGATTTGATTGAAGAAAGTAAGGAAAAGTCCTTGAAAACGTTCCAAATTTGTAAATTTAATAATAAATATTATTGTACAAACACTTTTTAAAATTAAAATTGTAACAAAGCTTTAATTTTTGTATAAGATTACTTAAAATGAACGAATTTTAGATTTAATTTATCAAAAGTGGAGCAACGAAGTGTTCAGAAAGAAATTAAAGCCATAATCATAATAAGTAATATGGCCAGAAATTATCTCTTGTTGATTTCCTCTTATTAAATATTTTTATATAAAATCACAGTTACCTATTCACAATCACAGTTACCTATTCACAAATTATGCAAAGATTTTTAATATATTACTATGTCATCTCCCTAGCCTTATCCTCTCGGGGTCGGCTACCTAATCTAGGTGATTGAACGAGGGTACTGGTTTTTACACAGAGCGACTGCCATCTGACCTCCACAACCCAGAAGGCAAACCCGACCCAATCCTAGATTAGGTCAGAGTTTTTAAGCCGTTAATGCTTAGCACTGGCCTCTGTCATGGCTTAACGACTAATATCTACGGTATTAAACGATATTAACCGGGACCAACGGCTTATCGTGCCTTCTAAAACGCAGAAAAAGCGCCGCATAAAGTACATATGGAATTCGAAAACCGAAAAACACATTGGTACGTGGTGGGATTCGAACCACAACGTCCCATTCGGGTGGCAACGGCCCGATCCTCTACACCATCGGGTTATATGTCATAAATAAACATGTAAACTGACTAAAGTTTCTAGCGTGTATAAAAATAAGAATTACCTAAGCTTAACTAACCCGCTTGCTTCTTTAAACCCAGAAGTATTTTGTAAAATATTATTTATACTTAATGAAATTCTAAGTAAATAATTGAGTAAACTTTCTCAACTTGAAGCTTGTCATGTGTGATAAAAAACATTATTTTCAAAAGCTTACGTTCCCCTGCGTCGCCCCAAGGGACAAGGGCAAAGTTCCACGTGTCTGGATTCAGTAGATTTTATTCGAAACATGAAACTTGCTACTTTATCACTAAATGACGAACAAGTTTTATTTATACTGATAAATCAACGACTATTCACTTGTTTGTTTAACGGACGTGTTAACGTAGAGGTCTATCATCTCCGTGGTCTAGTGGTTAGAGCCATGGGCTTACGATCCGGAGGTCCTGGGTTCGATTCCCAGGGGGAAACACAAAGTTGATATTTGACAATTTATCACTTTGTGAGGTTTTTCCCAGTTTGGTCCTAACCACACCAACCACGAATGTCCTAACATTGCAGGCTCAATCACCTGATTGTCTGAAAAGAAAAAAAAGATTCCTTGCTTAAACCGTCGGTCCCGGTCTTTGAGAGTGGTCGTTACTGTAATCATGTCAGAGGCCTATTAGCTGTGCTACTAGGCGGTTTGAAAACTCTGACATCAGGGCTCATCGGGTCATTCGACTCGAGAATCCACTCGCTAAGAAGAAGATCACCTCCATTAAACAAACAAGTTAGTAGTCGATGATTTATCAATATGAAGCTTGCTGTTGCCACTACACACAGTTAATTTTTTGAATAGACTATACATATCATAGTCAAGCATTTACCCCTTACGGGTTAGGCTGAGTGTAAACAGCCTAGTATGAAAAGACTTTTTCGCCGCATCTGAAAAATAGAATGTCAAAATGGACATTGAAATGAAAGGAAATTTCTAATAGAAATGTAAACAATAGAATAGAATTCAATTTGAATTGAATGTCATACAATTTTAGAATTTACTATCACCATCAATAGTCATGTAATGGTTTCAATAGATCCACTGTATTGTTTGTTTGTTCATCGCTGTAATACCAAAATGAAGCTTCATTAAATAATGTACAATTGTTGCATTAATATTCATTTCCGGTCCATTTATATATCATTGTTTTGTCCAAATGATTTCAAATGTAATAGCAGAAAATTTACATAATGAAACTAGTTGCAAGTTTAGAGTGCCAAAAATCTACGTGTTTAACTTAAATAATTCATTCTCCTCGTTAGTATGAATAGATGCGCTGTCTTCTTTGTGTAGAGGTGTTTTAACAAACAAACTTATAGAAAAGGTCTAAGGCCCGTATTGATAAACAGCATTTGAGACTGCAGCTAGTTTAAGTTCGTATCAGAAATGTATTTTCAGTTCAATGTTTCTCTTCAATGCTTTCAATCATGAGATCGCTTTATAAATACGAGCCTAAATGTGTCATAAGTTTAGCAAATAGCTGTACTTATAGTACCTACCTAAACTGCTCGACACGACATTGATAAATATTATACTCGATCTCCATAAACTTTTACAAAATCTGTACCCCGAAATGTATTGTTTGATATTTTTTGACATGCGCTTTGGGGCATTTCCATTATTCTTCTGTCCAACAGTTTTTATTCAAACAATTAGTTTTTTTTACCTTTGAATGTTGTGTTTATTTTTGTTAAAATTTGTATCTTTTGATGACTTTTTAAATATTTCTTTGTTACATACATGTTCAACCAATTACTTAGTATTTTTGTACTTTTAAATGTTTTGTTTATTTTTGTAAAAATTTGTATCTCTTGATAAAATTGATATTTTTTTTTGTTACTTACAAATTCTTTTTTTCTTTCCAGGTAATAACTCATTTTGGAAAGGTATGCAGTTTAGTAAGTGGTCAAATTTTTTCTGTTTGTTTAACTGTAAAATAACTTTTGTCCACTACTATGTCATTGAAAGAGTTATGTGTGTCAAAAACAACTTTGAATGAAAAATGTTATACAAAAAGCTATAAAACAAACGTTGACATTGTAAAATATGTGCGAACAGCCAGAATAACTAACGCGGCAGTTTTGACTGCGCCCCAGGGGCGAATTAAGGAGAAAACACAGCCCTTTTGGTTCGTGTTTTTTGCTTGTTTTCAATGTAAGCCTGCTTATTTATAGTGCAGACCTGCCGAGCTTTTTCTTTGATGTTAGACCTCCATACCAGTTCGAACTATTTTTGCGTAAAGAGACTTACACCCACTCTAAAAGCTTTTGAAAATAGAATAATTTTGTGCCTACCTATTAATAGTAATCCAAGGGTATTACTATGTTTCATTAAATTAATGTAACAAATATTTAGTTGGTGGATCTACTGTAGATCCAGCCTGTATTCATTACTTATCTCTGAATGACCACAAAGAGCTTTTGAAATTTATCGTAAATCTAGACTGAAAGCCTTGAGTTTCGAAATACCCACTATCATCAAATATATTCATATAAATTGACGGCAAAGATATGGGATTGGAAATCGAACTAATATATCAAATACAAAGTTTTCTTCCATGCTGGCCTGGGAGTGACAGAAAAAACATAGAATGTGCCAGCGGAATGTCCTCCCGGGCATGCTGTAAAAAACAGCTAAGGGATCCGAGGGTTTCAGTAGATAGTAATTTAGCCGAGGGGCTGACAATCTGTCACTAAAGCAATATACCTACAAATCTATCCTAAATAACCCCCAAAACTTTGTTAGCCGTGGCGGAACGACCTTTGTTTAGGTCGTTTACGCTTTGCCTACCCCATTAGGCCTAAAGGCGTGATTATATGTATGTAAGTATTATATATATTTTTTAAAGTTGTTCGCAACTTTCTTGCAAATGTTCAAAAGTGAAAAACAATCTCTTATTTCAAACAAATTACATTGCAATGGATTCTTACTTTAGATCTCGATGGCATTAAACTTTTAGTCTCAAAAAGGTTTTTGTTTGTGTTTTTGTTTCCAACAACAACAGAAACTATAGATTTGGTCTTGTAGCGCACATAGATGTCGCCACATCAAGATACAACAGTCCTGAAACGCGGTATCGAAGCTTGCTCGGCGATCTGCATATATACAACTTCCGAACTAATCCAGTCGGACTCCGGTCCCCTGATCACAACACCCGACCAGGTGGGTGATTACCCTTTTCCCATCAATCATCACTCAAATGCTCCTGAAGTCTGAAGAAGTTTAACATAAGCCTGGTTCTTAGTTTAATAGTATTATTAGTGTATGTTTCATAGTTGTTTGTTTAATAATACTTCTATGAATTTTCATAATAGTATTTCCCCCTTAGTTTAGAGTTTTATTTCGTTCAGAATGTTGGAATCCCTATGCAGTGAAATATAGCCTTTACCACACAGATATTTTTAAAGTTGCCTGTAGTTTGGAATATTAAGAAGAGTACATACATATAGTCACGCCTTTATCCCTAATGGGGTAGGAAGAGTGTAAACGACCTAAACGAAGGTTGTTCTGCCACGTCTGACAAAGTTTTAGGGTTATTTGTAGGTATATTGCTGTAGTGACAGGTTGTCAGCCTATCGCCTATAGCCTATCGGTGATTCGGCCTGCATTGTCCTAGCTAAACTGGGAAAAACCTCACAAAGTGATAAATTGTCAAATATCAACTTGGTGTTTTCCCCTTGGGAATCGAACCCAGGACCGCTAGAAGCTAATGGTGTATATATTATAAACAGGTTTTTTTACGGACAATGACATAAAGATTAGTCGTGTGCACAAAATAGCTAAGAATAAGCATATTTGAATGTTACCTGTCAGTTCTCTTATTTCATTCATGTTTGCTATAATACAAGCGATCTATTTAACATTCTCATGTCCAATATGACATGTGATAATAGCTAATAATATTGCGCTTGGAATCTAAGCATCACGTTTCACCTGTGTTGCATGATACCATTACCTTGTAAGTCTATCTAATACGGGAAGATACTGAATTGAATACTTACTGAGTTGGGCGACGTGTCTCAGTTAGAAACAAAAGTTGACGCAGCGGAGGATTGGTATACCGGGTGTAAGGGACAGCGTCCCGCAAACTGGCACGGGTTGCTTAGTCAACGAAACTAAACAACTTTTACGCGATATTCTTTTAGGAAGAACAAATAAAAATTGGATTTTCCATACAAAATGTCCACCTCGATCAGACAATTTGTATGGAAAAGCCAATTTTTTCTTCATTTACATACATACATACATAAATCACGCCTTTATCCCTTACGGGGTAGGCAGAGCGTTTAACGCCTCGTAAAAGGCGCTTTCGCCACGTCTGACAAAAATTGAGGGCAATTTTAGATTGTAATATGTATTGCTATAGTGACAGGTTGTCAGCCCATCGCCTAAATTACAATACACTGTAACCCTCGAGTCCCTTTTGCTGACTTCAACAGCATGCCCGGGAGGAAGGGCAGCTGGAACATTCTATGTTTTTCTATCTCTCCCAGTCCAGCATGGAAGAAATTCAAAATTTCTTTATTTCCCGAAAGAATTTACAGGTGGCAGGTGTTCAGTGTTCAGTTCAGTCTTTGACTGATCAACCCCTTTCAGTTTGTGGGACGCTGTCCCTTACACCACGTATATAGGTATACAGATATATGTACCTATATCTATAGGTAGGTACGTATGTTGTTATATCTCATTAGCGATGCTTACACACGTCCTCGGTTTTCATGGTGAATTTAGTCGATGTAATTAGTTTTCTTCATATACCTATTTACATACTATAATTGTTCTGGAAGTTTGTAAGTATTAATTACTCAGTTTTATGCTATATCCGTAGTCAAAATTGTTAGATATAGATTATCTGTAGGTAACATCATCGTCATGCTGGCCTGGGAGCGAGAGATAAACATAGAATGTGCCAGCTGCATTTCCTCCAGAGCATGCTGTAAAAATCAGCTAACGGGGATAGAGGGTTTTAGTATATTGTAAATTAGTCGATGGGCTGACAACCTGTCACTACAGCAATCTACCAACAAATCTATCTTAAATAACCCTCAAAACTTTGTCAGACGTGGCGGATCGACCTTTATTTAGGTTGTTAACGCTCTGCCTACCCCATTAGGGATTAAGGCGTGATTATATGTATGTACGTCATCGTCAATTTATACACAATTAAAACATAATTGCTTGCTTCCATGCTGGACTGGGAGTGATAGAAAAACATTGAATGTGCCAGCTGCATCTCCTCCCGGGCATGCTGTAAAAATCAGCTAAGGGATCCGAGGTTTTCAGTATATTGTAATTTAGGCGATGGGCTGACAACCTGTCACTATAGCGCTACACATTTCAGTCTAAAATAGCCCTCAAAAATTGTCAAACGTGGCGGAAGTATCTTTTCTTTGGTCGTTTACGGTCTGCCTACCCCATTCGGGATAAAGGCGTGATTATGTGTGTGTGTGTTAAAACATAATTATAATTAATTAAGTAAGTAAACCTTCCTCAGAATCACTATTGGGTGGAAAACTGTATTAAAACAATTCTTCAAGTTCAAAATTAATGAACTTACCATACAAACTAAGTAATTTCTATACAGAACCTACCTCCTTATGTTATATTACAATCTAAATAACAATACCATGTTATCATTTTTCGGCTAAATACGACTATAATAAAAACTCATGCCACAATTTCCACCAACAGTACAAGATAAAAGTAAATCTCGAAGTAACCAATAGATGGCGCCACAAGGTTTTTAAAACGCGGTATCGTTGTGTTTTCTGCGTTTGTATAAGTAGAGGCGTTCTTGCCAGATCGGTTAGGAAGAAATGCAATACATTCTATAATAATCCCTTTGCTGATTTTTACAGCAATCTTTTTATATCTCTACGTGGTTGAAAGACCACAGTTAGAGATTTTAATACCTGAGTAAATCCAATATGTAGTGCCATATAGGAAATGTAGAATTCGTTAAAATAATGTCTATCGATGCAGAAAATTTTGATTTTGTCAAGTAAATGCATCGAACTCATGCAGCTAAATTAATCATGTCATTTATTATAGCTGTATGGGTTTCCTATGTAATCGTAGATACATACATACATGGTATCACGCCTGTATCCCTAATGGGGTAGGCAGAGCGTCAACGACCCAAACAAAGATCTTTTTATTTTATTTTATTTTGTTTATTTAGAACAAAAACAGTCATACATAAACATAATTTTTAGATATAATAATAAACAGATCTGGAGGTTCATTACTGTAATTTTAACAATAATAAAGGTACGAGCTTTCGGTAAACAACTTGGCAGTACGTTTTGTAAACAAGGGACAATCACAATAAAAAAAAAAGATCGTTCCGCCACGTCTGACAAATGTTGAGGGTTGTTTATGATAGATCTGTAAATTACTATAGTGTCAGGTTGTCAGTCCATCGCCTAAATTACAATTTACTGATACCCTCATATCCATTACCTGGTTTTTACAGCATGCCCATGCACATTCTATGTTTTTCTATCACTGTCAGTCCAGCATGGAAGTTGCTACGAACTACAGATGTATCACTCTGTACCATTACGTAGGTAGCACTTTCGAAGTCACCGTTCGAACACACTTAAGAAATTTGTTGAACTTCATACAGTTTCGTAATGAGTATGGACAGTTTGGACAGCTAAGTTCGACGGACGAACTAAACTTAAATGCCACTTTGAATGCTTAAATGAATGCGTAGATACAATCTAAACCTTTAGAAAGTTAAAACAATAGTCAAACCTCGAAATTTATAATATTTTTTTTAACAGTTTTAATTTAGTTAAATTAAATCAAGCCAGACTAATGTGAACAATGATGGATAGTTTCAACTTCACAATAAATAAGTATACATATAGAAAAGTGGCGAACAATCTATTAATTTAATTTAAATGCTGTGATGGATGGTCTGGTTTTGTAGCACAAAGAACTGAATAAAATTATCGATTACACTTTGTAAAGCAGCTAACTTGAAGTGAGTAATATTTTTGCTTGTTAGATTATTAATTCACGTAGATGTTTTTATAAGTGACTCTGCCTCTAGTTATTTTCACTCATAAAAATTACGCGACTTTCATAAGTTTTGACATCATTTCAACATACATATATAAAATCACGCTTTTATCCCTAATGGGGTCAGCAGAACGTAAACGACCTAAACAAACAAAGACAAAGTTTTGAGGGTTAATATGATAGATTTGTTGGTGGTGACAGCTTGTCAGCCCATGGCCTAAATTGCAATATACTAAAACCCTCGGATCCCTTAGCTGGTTTTTACAGCTTGTCCGGTAGGAAATGCAGCTGGCACATTCTATGTTATTTTTTCGCTCCCTGTCCAGCAAACAAGTTTCCCGACTATAAACATTTCCTGAAAACTGCGTACTTATCTTATTTACATAATCTGCATAGTCTATATTTTTTGAGTAAAAAATAAAAATGGTCTCACTTTCATGCTTCAAAAGAATTTATTCTATAAAAATATAAAATTGTAAAATAGGAATGCGGTATGTTAATTCCTGTAACCTCAAACTTTGTTTTCCGGGAAAAGGTTTTAGGCGGCATTGTTTAGCAATATGGCCGAATAAAGGATAGCTGTAATCTTCTATTCACTGTATTAAAGGACCACCCGCAAAGTAAAAAACAAATCACCTCGCTGAATTAGCCTAGCCACTGTTTTCTGTTGAAACGAAATATATTCCATAAACTTCGCAACGACAGTTTAATTAAAAACTTAGTATTCATTAGCCTTAGTTTATCCAAACTATTTACTTTAGTAAATAACCTATCATAAAACATGGCATGACGTGTTTACCTAAACATTTCGTGTTGGTATAAAAAAAGTGACAATGAAAAAGTTTTATTTCAACCTGTTTGTTCCCTTGCGTTCCCGAGGGACAAAGGCAAAGTTCCCCAAAAGGTTTCACAGGATTTTATTTCAAACGCTGTGTTTGCTGCGGCTGCTTCACTTCGAATACATTTGAATACATTGCTGTGTCTTCTTTACTCCACTGCTATCAATAGTACTAAAAGGTAACGATCATTTCAATAGCTTCCGTGCCTTTGTTTATTCAGCGCTGTAATAATATCAGCATGTAGTCGCCGTCATTTAATGTGCAAAATTCTGCATTAATATTCATGTCGCCCACGTTAATTCAACTATTTGTGTACGAGTGCATTTTCAAATAAATGTCTGTTTTCGAAATAGTGTGAAATAAAAGTGTTATCCTTTCGTCCGTGCTGAAAATAGTAAGAGCGATTAAAAAATAACATAGTATGATGTATCAAAGACCTAAAGGTAGACGAATTATCAAAAACTTATTTCTGGCACCTACCCTTTCTTACCCTTACCTGCACCAGATCAGAAGCAAATAATATAGACAGATATTAAATTATTCTAAATCAAAGAATTAGAACACAAGTCTTTTCCCTTTCAGATGCATGCATATAGAAAGGGCCGTTTTATATATGCGATATAAAGGTAGTGTCGCAACGAGAGGCTGACTCGCCAGCTTAAGGCCCGACAGTGATGAATGTTTCATTTATTTCCATTCGCAGTCTGCACGGGCCCTTACCAAATCTGCTTTCAGAATTTTATTGTTTAATTATTTGTTGCCCATCCGCTTTGGGGTTTTCCATTATGTCCATACCCTAGGTTTCGAGCGCTACAATTTATTTCTGCTGGATTTTCGGTCGGCCAATTTGCATTCCACTTCTGAATATTTTAAAGCATTTGTACGTTCCTATCAATTCGATTGTATAGTTAATTAATAAATAAACTTCCTGTTCCGTACAGATAGCATAGTTATATGATTGTTTTTATGTTGATAAAATGTTTCTATTCTGTTTACAGGTAAACCTCAATTTAAGCAGAACTATTTCTGGTAGGTAAGGTTTTTTGGCGATATATTTTTATCCTACACATTGAAATCAAATAATATGCAAAAATGCTGTTATAATACTTAGGTACTACGTATGATAGTATATTATACTACTCTATGGTACTACATAATTTACACGATTACTAAGAAATTTATTGTTTTAGTTTAGCGTGAAAGACTCTTCTTTTTTTGTTTTTCCAAATAAATCAACTTTATAAGGCAACTTTCGATTAAAATGTTCACAAAAGACTGCAAAGCTCGCGTTGACACTGTAAAATATGCGCTAACACCCTGAATAACTAACGGCGCAGTATGAGTGCCCCTCAGGGAAAAATCGGAGTCAGAGAGCTCTTTTTTATTTTTGTATTTGTAATATAAACCAAAATCTTTTGAAGGTTTAGAAAATTGGATTGCAATCAATGGGAATATATACATATAATAAAATTGTAACAGGTCGATGTCTGTACATGGGAGATATATATGTATAAGAACTAAACAAATTTTGTAAATAAAAATAAATATGTATTAGTGTTTTGGAAGCCAAAAATACAGTTTTTCGAATTTGTGTCTGTCTATCTGAATGTTTGTTCGCGTGCCACGTAAAACTACTGCACCAAATCGAATGCAATTTTTTTGTTGTATTGCTGAAGGTATAAATACTCGTTTTTCGTTGTCCTTGAAAATCCATCTAAGGAAGTTGAGTTATAAAAAAAGTGTTGTAGATAAAAAAAAAATCTTATATGATACCATATGAAAGAGGAGTAAATACTGAGCTCAAAAATATATATAGTACATGTAAATATTATATGAATATGTAAGATACGGGATAAGGCTAGGGAGATGACTAAACATGAGAAAAATTGTTTATTGATTTTTGAATGCGCATAAGGTACCACTAGCGCCATCTATCCATCATCTGGGTAGCTTGGCTATAACAAATATTTTGTTTGAAAGGAGAGATCTCCTTTCATCTAATTAAAAACACGGGTAAACAGTCATTCCCACGGGAAAACTCATTTAAGTCGGGAGAAACCGCGGGTGGGAAGCTAGTGTCAAATAAGAAATCAGCGATACAGTTGTAACCAGAGTTTGAAAAACTGAACTCTAATGAAGTGTAGTTATTAAATTGGACAACATGGACTAGAAGCAAAACCCTTAATTTTCGATTCTTCGTTTTATCTCTACACCTAGGTACTATTATGCCTATCTGACTGAACCTCAAAGAGTAGGTTTAGTCATAGCTTTAAGTAAGTATGTTTTTTCTGCTGACTTCAGAATTTTTGAATTAATTTAACCCGATGGTGGTTTGAACAGTAAAATTTAATGAAATTGTAGATGAAGAACGTTTTCGCACGTTTTATTGCCCGCATTGCCGAGTTTAATCATGCCAGAATGGTAATCCCGCCCGTAGCCCATTTTTGCGGCGCGTGTTATGGTTTCCATGTATAATTCGATAATTTCACAGCCCGAAAAGGCTGTGACAGGTAATTTGTTGGCGACGTCACATAGTTCATGGCTCGGCTCTTTGTTATAATGAAAATTAATTTGGCGGCAAGCACTATTCGTTGGGATTAGCCGACGCCATAAATGGGGATTAATGAGGTTTAATTATGTGGGCTCTTTGGCACTAGGGTTGAGGGCACTCAGGGTTTCAAGGCACGTCCGAGGATGAACGCTCACGATAAATGAAGTCTGCTCCTCGTGTAAGTCTAACCTTCATTCATCAAATATCGCACGCAGGGTTCGACGACCTCGAAAGCTTTTAAGGGCTTTACTGAAAAAGCAATTATCACGTAAAAATAAGATATAAGATTAACTACGCGTGTGCGTATAATCTACCACTATAATCCGTTGAGTTAATAATCTTTATTAAAAAGAGTGATTTTTTTGTAAATCTTTATTTTGTTCGGCTAATTTTACAATGTTTTATTTATTACTGCAAATGTCATATTGAAGACCTTAAAAGACATTTGAAGTAAAATATAAATTTTATTTGCATATGAATGCGTATGTGGACGCCAGAACTCCGTTATAGAAATTCAATTTTGCATATTCTAAGGTGAAAGAACGTTTTCAGGAGTAATGTATAAAATCTTATACACACTTTTTTTACAATGTATTGTACACTAAAACATCATAAAAGGGTTCATCGGGTCGATAGACTCGGTACCCACTCGACAGAAGAAGATCATAAAAAAAAAAGACATATAAAGCAAAGGAACAACAGACACTGCTTATTACTAAAAAGAAAACTCTTACAGCAGACCTACAGAAGTGATAATAATACATACAATTCTCAACAGCTATTGTATGCTGAATTTTATTGAACGTTGGTTATGGTCTTATAAATACACATCCTATAAAACCTTTTTAACGATATATGGTTGTATTCAGCAGAACATTACATAAATTACAGCGTAAACAGACGATATGAAAGTCAAAGCCGATGAAATTTGAAACACAAATAGGCACGCACGGAAAAAGTGTGCCTGTGGACTGGGAATGGATACATTTCTGATATATTCCTATGTTTGCTGTCACATAGTCTGTGTAAATTAAGCGACAGCTGGCACCATAACGCTCGGAATAGAGATGAGTATCCCAAAACAGATGGCTTGTTTGAATAAAACTTTGTCCTTTATCGCCGGCCCGGGAACAGTTCGCGCACTATTTGCTTTTTCTTATTTCAAACAAAATAACATCTTTTTGTTCTCTACGAGGACTCTCACATCTCTGTGGCAGTAAACTTTCATTCTCGAGAAGGGTTTTGTTCTGTATTTTTGTAATCAAGAGAAACAGAAACTTTAGTTGGTTTAAGAATTTTAAACTAGTAAAGTTTGTAACTTGTTTAGAACTAACCGCTCATGATTATTTATTTTGTCTGTAGCTAACACAGACTGCAAATTCGTCGAAATATACATTTGACCTTTCACTGTGGTTTGGTTAGTTAGTTATACTGTAGGTATTAGTCGACCAGTGAGGATGATTACTCGAAACAGACGGTCATTATGGCCAATGCATTGCGGCCAACCGCACCCATACGTGGAATTGTTGGCTTGTGTGTAGGCGTCGTGGCTGGGCCTAAACTATCAACAACCACAGACAAATAAGCATAGATACAGCTAGTGTACATTACCTTGCGTGCTAACCTCCTAACATTTGTTTGCGTCCTATGCATCGCGTCACTTCGTTTCCACCCCAATATCGAGATCTCTGTCAATAACACGAATAAAATCCTAAATATTATGCCGCTAAAGATTGAAAAAGCTCCTCATGTTATTATCATAGCAGCGTTTTTTCAATCGGTCACGTCACAGCAGGCTAAAAAATCTGACATACCTACAGTCTAGAGATCATGATATCTTGCGTTATCATGCCTATTTATCTCTATACATATAATCACGCCTATATCCCTAATGCGGTAGGCAGAGCGTAAACGACCTAAACAAAGGTCATTCCGCCATGTTTGTCAAAGTTTTGAGGGTTATTTAAGATAGATTTGTAGGTATATTGCTGAAGTGACAGGTTGTCAGCCCATCGCCTAAATTGCAATAACCACACACCCTCCGATCCCTTAGCTGGTTTTTACAGCATGCCCGGGGGAGGAAATGCAGCTGGCTCATTCTTTGTTTTTCTCTCGCTGCAAGTCCGGTATGGAAGAATTATGTCTATGCCTGTACCAAACGACCTAATCTCTGTGGCCCACCGCTTCGTTACACACAGATACATCATGCAAACTTGCTCCGACTGACGGATTAGTTTGGTTTAAAATTAGCCATTTGTTGGGATTTGTGGTCCGTTGATGAAGGGCAGTCGGAATATCATGCTCATTTCGCTGGCCTGTTTATTCATTCGATTCGCTTTGGTAACTAAACTTGTTTAAAGCCTCGATCCTTAGTGTGGCTTTGATGATATTTAAAATGTCTAAGATCGTAAATAACAACAAATTGGTCATTCCACGTGAAATGGTACATACATTATGCAAGGCTTTAATATGAAGATAGTCTCTTTTGTTTTGAATAGCTTATGAGTAGCAAATTACAGGGACGCGTAACTCAAAACTCTTTATAAAGTACTTTTGCACAGTTTTCACTTAGAACGTGAAAAATGTAGTTTGTTTTTTTTTTCTTCAGAGAGTGAACAAGTAGAATAAGTTTCTTCTTATTGTAGTAATTTATCCAGTCCTTTAGAATTTATAGCGTCCTAGTCTTGAACGTGAATGTATGCTAACCTGATTTTTCTCTTCACTTGCCGTACACAGAGCTGCTTTCATATTCATTGCTCTATATAGCTTGCAAATTTCGTTACCTACATACATGATCCACTTTGTGTAAGAATTCAGGAAACTCTGCTATTATATACATACATAAAATCACGCCTTTATCCCTTACGGGGTAGGCAGAGCGTTAAACGCCTCGTATAAGGCGCTTTAGCCGCGTCTGACAAAAATTGAGGGCAATTTTAGATTGTAATGTGTATTGCTAATGTGTAGTGATAGGTTGTCAGCCCATCGCCTAAATTACAATACACTGTAACCCTCGAGTCCCATTTGCTGTCTTCTACAGCATGCCCGGGAGGAAGGGCAGCTGAAACAATCTATGTTTTTCTATCTCTCCCAGTCCAGCATGGAAGAAGCTATTATATCCTATTATATTCCAGAATATTTTCAATTAACATTTGAAAAGAGAATAGTCAAAAGAGGGATTTCTTATATGTGACAAATTAATAACGCCTTTAAAATTATCATGTATCTTTTCCTCAATTTTAATGTTTTTTTTTTAAAGCAACTCATATTTTCTAAAATTTTCTTCTTTGTTTAGATCACGAGCACATTATTATAACCCAGAAAGGATTCTCATTCGTACTTACGCTGTTGCACCATGTATAATCTGGGTTTTACGTAAGATAACAAGAAAGACCACACTTGCTCCACTCATACTAAAACTTATTTCTAAGACGATAGAGGTCACAATTCTATGTCGTCGCAAGCTTTAAACAAGAGAATTTACAGTCGGTTTGTAAGGATAATTGGATTATACAGCGGCTGCCCAAAACTCGATATCTGTGCAAGGGCTCACCAACTCCTCTGTAATTGTAGCTAACGAGTTAAAAATGGGCTTCATGTCAAGCAGGTTTCGAGTCGTTTGATCTGGTAAACCCTAATGTAAGAGTTTATAAACCACTTCATGGCACAGCTAATAGGTCTCTGACATGGTTGGTGTAACGACCTCTATCTAAATAAAGTCGAAGATAACCCTAAAGAAAAAACTTAAAACTGTTCTTCAAAATAATATTATTTAAATGTGTCACATTAATGATTCTCCATATTTCATAGTTTTAAACTCTTTTTATAATGTTTTTTTTTATAAGGTATTAGAATATAAGATAGGTATTTGTTAGCCATTAAGTAACGAGTGCTACCTTGCCAACAAACTGCTTTCGCAGTTTGGCGAGAATGTAACATATAATTCTGTAAATACCTTTTTTTGTGAAATAAAATAAATCAAAGACAGCAGCTGGGATCGCCGAATTAACGTGCCATCCGAAGCACGGAATCCTTTTAGTTTTTTCGAACAATCAGGTGTGAATCACTGCAATGTCCTTACCAAATTAGGGAAAATATCTCAAAGTAATAAATTGGCCAATAGCAACTAACGAGTTCCCCCCCTCCCTCATGTGAATCAAACCTCCTGATCAAAAGCCCATGGCTCAGACCACTGGACCACGGAGGCAGCTAATTATACGCTTAGATTAAATTACTGCCTCTCAATAACAAATCAAGTACAGAGGGCAGACTGATGAACTAGGGCACGTTGAGCGTAAATTAATCTTTTTAGACACGGGGTTATTAAGTGTAACAAAATAATATTGAAATAAGTAAGTCAAGCTGAAAGACTGTAGTAATTACACCCTTCAAAAGAGATGTCTCTTTATTATTTGAACCTTTTTGAAATAAGTGTGTCAGTAACTATTAGGTATTTATGTATAATGAGTCTATTTCGGTACAATTTTATTCGCAAAATAACGTTTAAATAACGATAGAAAATTCTACGTCGCTACGTTGCTACGACGTAGCGTTGTAGCGTAGCTGAAGCGTCTACGTAGTATGTGCATTAGTATTGACAAAATAGCCTTGCATTTTGTGACAAAGCAAATGCTTTAATAACAATTTTGTTTAGTATATCATTGTTTTTGATGATTTATTTACGCTTTGTTATAGATGTAAGATAAGTTTGACTAGCCATCATCTAAAATTAGTACGACTATTAAATCTTACCCTTATGTTACCCTTTGTACATACATACATATAATCACGCCATTATCCCTAATGGGGTAGGCAGAGCGTAAACGACCTCAACAAAGGTCGTTCCAAGTTTTGAGGGTTACTTAGGATAGATGTGTAGGTATATTGCTATAGTAACCGGTTGTCAGCCCATCGCCAGCTGGTATTTACAGCATGACCGGGAGGAACTGCAGCTGGCACATTCTATGTTTTTCTCACGCTCCCAGGCCAGCATGGAAGAAACCCTTTGTACTCCTTTAATATTTACGACTTTCTAATCCCACACATGGCATACAAGATAGACTAGTCCTCTAGGACCCTTTGAAACGGCTGAAATGTGCCTGCAAATTTGCCTAAATTAATCCGTTGCTGTTTCAATATAGACGCAGTAAGCTGTCTGTCCGCCTGTTCCGAGCTAGACTAGATGCGAAATGATATTGAGTTCCTAGAGTCACTACACTAGCCAAGTCATACAGAAGATAGGGAACTATTCGGCAAATGTGTGTAGATATTCGGGATATTAATGTACGCAAAGGCAGTTCACAAACTTCCTGAATAAGAGTCAAAAGAATTGTGCCATTATTTTGGACATTTATAAAATATTATTTTATTATAGAGGTACAAACTTGATCATAACAGTGAAATAACAGGAACAATATTTTTAAGTAACTTAACGTCTTGTATACAAAACAATTAAAGTTTTTAATTTTGATTTTGGCTTTTATTATTTATTATGAAAGCGAAAGTTTCCTTTAGAGCTAAGATTTTCTTACACCTAGGCTCGTTTATATTAAGCCACCTTAAAATTGAGACAAATATTAAGTATGGATTGGACAACAGGCTATTTTGTACTGCAATGACATTTCTGATACGAACTCAAAACAAGCTGTCAGTCTCAAGTGGTGTTTATTAATACAGGCCATAATCTTGTTTACGTTTACAGCATAAACATCCTCTTTCGTGAACACGAAGAGATGATGACATCAAATTACAACGTCTTTTGGCACCGAAATGACGTTTACATCTCCGCTCCGTAATCCCACAGCGACCTGTTATTGTTTTAATTCGTCGTCCGACGACTTTTTACGCGTCTAATTGAATGTTTCCCGGTAGCTGAGTCGCTGAAAGTACCCAATGAATAATTAAAAAGTCATTCTCTTTACAAATCCACTCTAAGAACTGATTTATATTTTTTCGTCGTTTTGTTTTCTTTCCCCTCCAGTAAAGTTTCTACTTCTGAAACAAAAGAACGTTTACATTTTAGAATACATTTAGTTGTTGTTCTGCCACCCGAGAACGTGTCAAAATGTTTTCCTGCAAGCTCAAAGGGACGTTTAATTAAATCTCCGAATAGTCTACTGTCGCTGTCATCGCCCGGGAGCTTCAAAGCTCCAGCGGAATCTATTTCCCACTCCACAATCCACATATCTGGCAACTTGACGTTCCGTTTTACGACGTCAATTCGAAGGGCGACAATATCAATACCGTTGATCGTTGAATACTATTCAATTCATAGGTGGCACCTATCTAAGATCGTTTTCTCGCTCGATATTCAGGATCGTCTGGACCTTACGATCCCCCTTTTGCATGCATAATGCGTAAATTTCCGCGAATACCCTCCTCAGCGAATATAAAGTTACGACACCAACCGAGTCTCAGGCTTAAAGTCTGATTGAACGCTTGGTGGATATAGACCCGCATTTGTTTAGATTATCCCTCGGTAACGGTCGACATAAAGTTGCCATCTTCTCGATATTGCTGCTTCAGTCACTGTTTACTACATTTCTATCTGTCAATTTTATAGTAGTCTGGCAAAGTATTTGTTGCCAGACTACTGTAAAATTGACAGATGAATCGTTCAAATACTGAAAATAGAACATTCAAATTCTATCATTCAAATTGAGAAGATATAATTTAAGAACAATAATTTTTATTTCCATAAATGATATTATAAAATAGGTGGAACATATTTTCATAGCAAAATTGGACGTGGGAGGGGTTTAGAAATTCCGCATGAAAATAGAAAAGATAGAAGGAAAGATAGGTTTCCCGGGAATATTGAAAGCTTATAGTATCTCAAGTTATCGATGATAGTGATGTTCGCTAAAAGCCTGGGAACATTATCAAGCCATTATAGCCAAATGCTGGGCGTAGGAGAGCGTGTGAAGCGGCGGGTTCACTCCATAAATCAAAAAGTTCAGGAAGCGACGACTTTCAACATCAGTTCAGAAACAAAAGCGCCAGCTTAGAAAGTAACAAAGAAAAAGAAATTTAATATTTTCTGCCCTCGAGGTACGCGTGAACCATTGTTATTCTGTTGTTTTTTCTGCCATTCTTTTTACTTGTGAAATTGAAACCTTTATTTGTACGACGCAGAAATGTTAATAAGTACAGAATATCATTTCGGTACATTATTCTGTATGTCAAACGAAAAAAAATCCATTCCTTAAAAATTAAGAATGTCTTTATTTTATAACGAAGGTCTACACAATTCTACATACATAAATACATATAATCACGCCTTTATCCCTAATGGGGTAGGCATAGCGTAAACGACCTAAACAAAAGGTCGTTCCGCTACGTCTAACAAAGTTTTGATAGCTTTGTAGGTATATTGCTGTAGTGACAGGTTGTCAGCCCATCACCTAAATTGCAATATACAGAAACCCTCGGATCCCTTAGTTGGTTTTTACAGCATGCCCGGAACGAAATGCAGCTGGCACATTCTATGTTTTTCTTTCGTTCCCAGTCCAGCATGGAAGAATGCACAAGTCACACAATTCTAGTTCTATGAAACCCTACATCTCTCAAGTCTATACCTACACTCAGCATATCGCAGTAGTCAGTAGTGTACTTGACGCTAGGTAAATCACTTATGTGCAAACAGTACGTAGACGGGCATTCCGTCAAATTACCTCGGAGCGTCCCGTTTCGTCGCATCATGTTGGTCTCTTGGCTCGGTCAGTGTTTGTGCGGCTGCCAGCTAGGCTCAGCCTCAAGTACCTTACGTCTCATAATGCCCCTTTCGCAAAATATCCCTTAGTCGCAAAATGACCCTTTGTCTCTTTTCGCAATTTTTTTCTATCGAAAAATATCCCTTAGATAGATTTAGTTCACAAGTGGGTCTACTGAAATCACTTAGAAAAAAAACAAAGGGACCTTTTGCGAAAGCTACATTATGAGATATGGAATTTCGCGATAAGGACAAATAAATCAAAGGGACCTTTTGCGAAAGATTCATTATGAGATATGGACTTTTTGCTAGGGATATTGCGACAATATCACCGTATCGTCGCATCATGTTAGTCTCTTGGCTCGGTCAGTGTTTGAGCGAGCGCTCTCTGTCGCGGTGTTTACCCGCGCGGCTGCCAGCTGCGCTCAGCCTCAGGTAAATCGGGCAAATCCACCGTCAGTCACTGCCGGGTTTGCCCATCATGTCGGGTACAGGAGAGCAACGCCGACCGACGTCCCCACATCGAAATAAAACCATTCGTTTCCAGCTTTTAGCAAAACTTGCGCGTATTTCACAACGACTGGTTTACCAACCAACGATAGATACACAGAACTCTTCGACGGATAGTATTCAATAAATTTATTTGTGGTTAGCTACCCAAACAACCGGAAAAGCAGTAATTAGCATTAATGTTTCTGTGTTTAAATTGAAATGCAAATTTGTAGTGCAAAACAAATATTTAGCTAAACGACGGCAACTGGCAACATGTGAAATATTTTGAAAGCCACGTAGCGTAAACAAAGGGGAGCTCAACAATTTGTCTTATCTCCGAGGTATCCAGCATAGCTTGCCACGGCTCCGGCGGCGTAGCACTCAGATAAATCTTGCTTTGTCCGAGCACATTATGCATGCTAACGTCGACCATTCCTTTGCTCGCTCAGCTGAAACATTGCACGCCATCATTGTCTCCTTATAGAAGACTAAATCTGCAGTCAGCTTTATGTTAGTTACCGTAGTTAAGCGCCTCTTTCGCAACTGATTTAATGGCGGAGACAAAACAGTTCTCTTCAAAGGCAGAGTTACTAACTTGTTCAAAGATGAAATGCCTTCAATTCGAGATCCTTTTAGACTTGTAAAAGCGAGAACATTAATTATTAAACTTAAAAGAACTTCGCTGCCTAGCTCTCCAGCACGGATTCTATCGGGGCTGAATTATTTGATTCCAGCACTAACTTGGCACCTATCTTAAAGCAATTATCTGCTGGGATTTAAACCCTTCCCGTAGCCTGCCCCTAATATTTCAGGAGCGATAATCTTGCATAAAACGGGATTTTGTCACTCAGCTGGGCGTAGTATATTAAGTTAGGTGTTGCCTTCATAAGCCAAAAGGGCCGATTTTCGTAGCTGTTTTGAGATACGACCTGTTTTATCTGAAATTGTAAGTTCATATCTTCTCCGGCGTGAATATAGCCCGACCTTTTCGGCTTAGTGTCGGGGTAATAATAACGTAACGTTATGAGTGTTTTGTACCAAGAATGTTTACAATTTCTCGGGTGGGTTGCCCGCTTTGTGTAAGATTGTACGTTGCTGTATTTTTATGAGATGCATCACTTTTATGAAAGGAAAAGTTATAGTTATAAAGCAGCGCTGTGAGTATATAAGCGAATAAACTGAGATAGCTAAGAGCTACGACATTTTTCTGGGTAATTTCGTCGAGTAGTTGGCTAATGTGGCAACGAGGGGTGCATGACTTGTCAAGGAGGTGTCTAGTCGTCTGGTGACATTATTGGCTGCGGCCAACATCGCCACGGAACGTCGCACGACAGTGACGGACGATCACAGTGAATGTGAAACGAGACTTATTGGGAACGATTCCTCAATGTCACCCGATGCACGCTTAATACGGATCCTTTTCTCATTTAACTTACTGTCGTAGTCTCTACATTGGAGTTTTGTGACAGAGTTTCATTGTATGTTCGAACACGCTAACATCAGTTTGACTTCACGTATTCTATAGTGTTTGTTGAACAATGTTCTTTTAAAAACGCTGCTTTTTCTTTACGTATGTAGTAACGGAGGAAGAGTAGGATTTATAGTTTGAGAAAATAGAATACCGATATCGAAAACTATTAAGTTTATATTTATTGTGTCAGTTTCAAATCAAAGTTTGAAAGAGAATGAAGGAGCTTTTCGGTAAAAATAGTACATAACTGTACCGGGTGTAAGGGACAGCGTCCCGCAAACTGATAGGGGTTGCTCAATCAACGAAACTGTACAACTATCACCAGGAAATTCTTTCAGGACATGAAAAAAAAAATTGAACTCTCCATACACAATGATGCACTCAATCTATTTATTTATTTATTGAGACGAGCTACAAAAAATACAATATGTATTGTTCCAAATTGTGAAACCAATAAAGTGTCGTACAGCTTGAACAATCATTTAGCTATGATAATACTTATTAAAATATATGTATATAGTATTTTTCATAACCATGGTTATGAATTTAAACTGTGTTGAATTTGAACAACAGAGCACTTAAACCGAACTGGGTGAGAATTGAAAACATCTATATCGGTTTCTTTTTTAATCAGCTCATTATATAACCTGCACATTCTTATAAGGGGATTGTAATATGAAGTATTGTTTTTAAACACTTCAAGTAAAAACGTTTAATATGTCGAGGATTAGGTTCGATATAGACGCTAGTTTGTGATAGAAGGTGCGGGGTGTCAATATACGAATGTAATATTTTATGTAAATAGATCAATCAGACAATTTGAATGGAAAATAAAAATAATAATAACGAAAGCTTTTGGTAATATTTTAAAACATCCCTTGAATATTTATCGATAACGACATATCCACACGAGGTCACGGATTTGCGTCTGTCATGTCTCATTAAGAATTCCCTTTGTTTTCATTGACAGCACACGTAGGCGTATGTTATGTGTCTTAATGCCTACATCACAGCTCTAGTTAATATGTTGTTACTTAGTCCTATGGGACCGACAGGCAAGATTAACGACATTAAGCTCCTGCGATTACTACATCACTAGTGATTCGATCATGGTTAGGTGCAATACTTAATGGTTTAACAAGGTATACGCCTTTTCGCTTCTTTCATTAACGATTTTAAGTGGGTATGTTTCTATGGCTGCAAGGCAAAAAGAATAATAGTTCATAAAATGTATTATCTCTATTTTTTGTAAAGATTGCATATTGTTAATTTTTTTTAAATATGCGAAAGTGGTTTCGTTAACAGAGCATCCATCCCCTTCAGTAGGCAGCATCTCTTTTTAGTAATCTTGTAAACGCATTTTCGTCACATTCTGTCTTCGAAATAAAACCGCCACTTGTCTAGGTTCACCTAGCAACTAAAACGAATTAAAAATTCAAAACGCGCTGACCTTCCTACATCACTGCCTTCTTGTAAGTTATCCAAGCAGAGGGACTCACAAATTCTCCGCCGGGCCATCCCTATGGCAAGAACCGGTAATTAAACTGTAAATTACCGCTAAGTGTAGACCCGGCCCGAAGGTCGTATCGGCAGCCACCTCCAAGAATACCAATGAACCTCCACAGTAATCAAAAATTTATTCCGCTCCCAGACTGGAGGTCGAAATATATCCCAAATAGCTGTTCGCGAGTTTATCTTTGTCATTTCGTCTCCCATCCCTTCCGAGTCAAATTCTCGTCGTGGCATATTTAAAATCTCGTCCGTTTACGCCCTTCATTTCATTCAAATTTGGAAAATTGATGTCATTATATAAACCATGACATTAATTATTGAGGAATATACCTATTTTGTGAAGTTTTGTGTTATTGTGCGTTGTTTATTTCAATACATACATACATATAATCACGCCTTTATCCCTAATGGGGTAGCCAGAGCGTATACAACCTAAACAAAAGTTGTTTCGCCACTTCTGACAAAGTTTTGAGGGTTATTTAAGATATAATTATAGGTTTACTGCTGTAGTGACAGGTTGTCAGCCCATCTGCTAAATTACAATATACTGAAACCCTCGGATCCCTTAGCTGGTTTTTCTAGCATGCCCGGGAAGAAATGCAGCTGGCACATTCTATGTTTTTCACTCGCTCCCAGGCCAGCATAGGTTTATTTCAATAAACTGCATTAAGCTTTTAAAAAGCTACGTATAAAGTAGTACCTTTACCTTCGATTTGATTGACAATCATGGATGAGAATCCAACACAATACGTGGACTGACAATCCAATACTAAAAAATACAATTATTTTTTAAATGCCCTTAAAGTAATGCGTAATGCGTAAATTGTTGACGCTCTGCCTTCTCATATACACCTAGATGAGATGTCTGTCTGTCACTCTACGTTTATGTATATTATGTTTTTGTACCCAGTGACTGAACGACCGCATTCGAGTATTTTGCAGGTTCTTCTTCCTCTTCCGGCAGCAAGCCTGCTCACTGACATTGATGAACGAGGCACATCCGACAGACAATACGAATTTTGTGTCACGATTTGTCATCTATCGTGTAAATTGTACTTCGGTTTGTCCCATTTCGGCTGCTGTGAGAGTTTGGTACCTATATTAGCTTGCAATCATTGATAAAAAATATATTCGTAGGTATACTTGCTTGCGACCCTTTTGCCACTATAAAGCACGAGCTCAAGACTACGAGACTGACGTGAGACGAAGGCACAAAATATGGGGAAGTAAAAATGACTCTCGTGGCCACATTATGAGTCTTTGGCCCTATGTACTAGTACATAGCGCATCACAACAACAAAAAATTGCTTTTCATAATTAGGTACGCCACTTTAAAACATAAATAAACACTTGTAAGAGTTCGATACTTAATTTATCTCGCAGCCATAGAGGACAAACGCGATTAACAATGTAGGGAAAGTTTCGCCTGGGTATAAACCGACGAAGGGGTATTCATTAAGTAGATGTGAATTAAATATTATTTAATTTTATATGTAATTTCTGTGTCTGCGATTAATAATTCAGATTGACTACTGGGTTAGTCTCTACCCACCCACATACAGTACAATTTAAAACAACATGTTTATCTCTGCGTGAAACTTAGATAGCAACTGTTTTCAACTAAGTAAAAGTAGGTAGAAATAGGCCTAAAAGTTATAGACAATTGGGAACCTCCCAGCAGATTAGATACGTAATATCTGTTGTCAATGAGCAATTAGCTCCGTCCAGATATTCCTAAAGATATTAGCGAATTCTCGACAAGGAACCAAAATGATTCTGTCTCCAAAGTTTGCTGCCGTCGTTTAGGTCGTAAAAGAACGTAACTGCTGCTGTGAATAGATAATAAGGATTTTATTAAAATTCCTTGCCCTTGTTTTGCCATTCGCAGGGCTCGCCTTGCCGCACGGCCTTTGTTCTGGTGGCATGCGAGCCCAAAGCCTTACTGAATTCTCTCATCGTCGTCTCCAATGAAATTTCACTGCTCCGTTTTATAGCCCCCCTTTGTTGTCGTATTTATATCGTGTAACGTTTATGCCGAAACAACTTTCAACTTTGTCCGGAAACATTTTATTATGAGGAAAAAGTAGCTCGCCACGAAATTGGTTTCATTTCAGGGTTTTAAATACCGTTCAATAATCGGATCTCATTTCGGCGGCCTGTCCGAGCGCCTGTGTTAAATTTCGCCAGATTTAAATATCGAAAAGTTACTTAGTAGACATTATATCAACGATGCTCTTTTTATTTATCCGTCATATAAATTGCAGCGTTGGACATCATCGTTTTAATTAATCTCGCTCGACGCGAAATAACAACGGGAATTCAATTTTCTGGCCAAATGGATTGCCAGTGCTAACCGCGCGGCAGCTATGTGGCTCTGCTATTATTTTTTTTCCTTCCCGAGCGTTGTTACATTCAATTTATGTGAGAGACTAACGGGCGAGCGACTGCTTCTCTAATTTAAAAGACCAATTTTAATTTGGAATCCTGCGAGTTTTAGAGAGAATTCAGGTGGAATGTCCGCGAGCTTCGACCGACCTCTGCAAGATTTTCCCTGACATTTAGGTAATTATTTCAGGTGGAATTATAATCGGGGCTTTTTATATTAGTGCGGAGATATACCTACGGCTTGACACATTTTTATTAACTTTTAAATGCCCGGTCGTCCTGTGACCCGATGAACCCTGGTTTCAGGGTTTTTAAACCGCCCATGGCATTATTAATCGACCTCTGACATGGTTGTGTAACGACCACTATCAAAGCGACGGCTTAACTTGTCATTGTCTAAATATCCCAATGCCATTTTTATTGCCTTGGTTACAATAATAAATGCCTACTTATTACGGCTTACGTAAGTTTCTATTATCATAATCTTCGAAATAATAAAAGCTTTTTCAACTACATAATAAGAAGAAATTGTCTTTTCTTATTTCACTAAACCAGTTTCTGTCGTATTATTCAAATTAAAGTTTGAAATTATATTTTTCTTTCATTTAGCGAATAATTTGATTCCGCAGTATCTAACTAAATGTTCGCGAAATATTCGAACTCTAACAGCCATTTCCAACTTTAAATTGGCCTTTAAATCTCAATGGTTGGTTTTCGTTAAATCTTTGAACGATAGGAAACGATGCTGAATATTGTAATGAGTTTCTCGAAGTCAACCTATTCTCTAAAAATGCAACAGAAATTTATCCCTTTAAGTTATGATAGAGAATGCAAAGGTTACTTTATCATAACGAAGCATGCAGTAGTAAAAAAATATATTGTTATTTATTTTATTCGGAATACCAACAGCAGATAAACAAATTTAGCAATATAAAAACATTATAACTACAAAGCTATTTCGAGGTATTCGCAGATTCATTTAGTGAAGACTGACAGAGAACACTAAGCCTTGAAATTGAATAAAATCAAACAAAAAGAAACATGCTGGAAATAATTATAAACTATTTTTAACGATATTTTTTATTTCTGATGGTTTCGTGCTAAATATCATGATGTGATTATGCTTCGTTCGATCATGATCGTAATTATGCTTCGCCAATCTAAGTACACAGAAAAATTATGATCAATCTATTTCTCTCAAAACATACGTAGCTCAACGTAAGCCTCAGAATTTACCTATTGGCTCGGCTATAAATTGGGTTTCATTGATTCAGCTTTTTATCAGGCCACGTGTCGTTGACTAGTTTTAGCTTTTCTTTCTCGATGGAATCAGTATTGGCAGTGAGCATTGAGCCACTCTCACCGCAGTGCAATATGAATGAACGTCGAAAGCAATGGCGTCACCTGTCAACCCCCTTGCGGCATATAATCGTGTAAAAGCTGCTTTGAAACATTTTGTTTGCCGTGTGCAATTAGAATAATTGCTCTACTTTCATAATTTGAATAGGCTTGAATATGTATTATCAAGTTACACTTCATTAGTGGAATGTTTCAAAAGCTTAGATTGAAATTCTAGAAGGGTCACGATCTTTTCCAATAATACCTAGCTTTCTTGAACCGTATCCCTTACTTTCATATAAGATTGTTCCCATTAACCGTACGAATTTGAAACCTTTGTTTAACTCTAGATATGTCCGTTCGATTGATTCCTCGGAATTCGATATCTGAAGGCGATCCCCATTATGTATCGAATCCCTCTAACATGGTTGCGTCATATCAAAAGCCCAGCAAGTTTCAGATTAATCGATTGCTATGTGGTAAGATTGGGTAAGTTTAACTAGCTCTTGGACGTGGCAAGTTTCCCTCATTTGTCAGTTACAAGCCCAAGTTTGGCTGACAAGAAAGATCTGACGGCAGCTGTATCCCCTGAAATAAATGGTTGAACAGTTACCTATTTATTTCCATGTATTAAAACTTGTAGTGAGTTAAGAACATTATGTACTCTTCTGATATTTATTATAAAAGTAGCTTCGAGCTAACACGTATTGCTAAAAATTTGTGAAACTATCAGAAATGGCTTGATATGACAAATATGTTTCTTGAGCTCCTTTTATGAAGAGCTTGTATTATTAAAATATTATTGACTGGAATTTCCGAAAGGTAGACGTCCTAATTCCGAGTCATATCAGTTGACAATTTGAAAATTCTATTACCAGCCACCGAACCGAAAATTAAACTGGAATGACATCATTAATCTTCATAAATGGAAATGATATGTGCAGGAAATCAATTTTCCAGTCGGCTTCGTTCATCGGCCGCTCGCTGGTCCGCACTCCCCATCTGCCATTTGACTTTTTAAAATATTCCACCAAATGATTTCGTCGTGCAATGCGAAATCAAGCGCCAGATTTCATTCGGTTTTCGTTCGTAGCAATGGAAATTATTTTTGCTTTTCACCTTCAGAGCTGCGAGGTTGATAATACAGAACTGAAGTCAAGTTTTCTTTTATTTGCATATAACTGTTATTAATTTTAATAATGGATTATGAGTCAAGTCGTTCGTAAATAAATAAAATATTTAGTGACATTTAATAAGTATGAACATATTAGCTGATTCCTCATTCGTTTACATTAATCATAATAATTGAGTTACCCAATAATTCATTCGCAAATATATAATTTTATTTATTAAAAACTGACGATGTCCGGGATCCATTTTCCGTAAATGATGGATTGGGAAGTAAGATACTCGTACATAAAACAGAGCCTTTAGGGATTGAGAACCCTGAGTGATTACAGAATTGGAAAAAACTTTTATATTATTATCTCTAAAACCATATGTAAGCACTCCTAGATACGATTTTGAGGCGTGTAACTGCGGCTGGTTATTATAGTAAACGTGAAAAGCAATATTTTACATTTATAAGCCCAACACGTCTTCTACCGATCTTGAGAAGGGTTATAAATGACAAGACGTTGAGGGTCGTCCTGTGCTCGTTTTCATGCACACAAAAGCTGTCGTCCCTATTTCACCTTAGGCAAAATTACAAATTTATACTTTCTCTACCTACTTACCTGCCGAACTAGGCTGTTTTGACCTCGATCTTTGAGTTCTCGAACAAGTTCAACCAAGTTCTTGTCTCCAGCCAATTACTTTATGTTTCGTCGAAATTAACTTCATATTTCTTGTTCATATCATAAAATATATTTTCTCGTTATGCGACTGACTTTTGGGTACGTAATTTCATGCATCGTTTTCCATGAAACGTATCGCGTCCATTGAATTTGGGAATAAATCTTGGGGGTTTTACGTATCAGAAATGTCGTTTATGTCGAAGATGGCAAGTGGTTTAAACTTTTCGCAAACCAGTTGAGCATTGAAGACAGTTTCCATAAGTACTACCTAGAAGGTATCAAACGATACAATTACAAGTAGATTTCGATGTACTGAGCAACTTCACAATACAATACAAAAATTCTATATAGTAGGAAAACTTCAGTACCTTCTTTTCGGTGAAGACGATGAAGCGATGCCTCATAATATTTCTTGGTATATTGTAAAAAGTTACTTTTTCTTAAAAAATAAAATGAAATAGGGATCAAACCTAGACAACGAATTTACGTATACAATCAAAAGATTATCAAGTAACAAATATAATTATAAGTACTCTTAACATACATAGTGGTGCTCTTTGAGCTACCTATCTAAAATCCAAATTACTATATACCCCCCGCTTCTATAAGATATCGGTATGAATTCTTCCATACTGGACTGGGAGCGAAAGAAAAACATCGAATTTTCCAGCTGCATTTCTTCCCGCGCATGCTGTGAAAACCAGCTGAGGGATTGGAGGGTTCTAGTATATTGCACTTTAGGCGATGAGCTGATAACCTGTCATTACAGCAATATACCTACAAATCTATGTAAAATAACCCCTAATAACTTTGTCAGACGTGGCGGAACGATCTTTGTCTGGATCGTTTACGCTCTGCCTACCCCACTAGGGATAAAGTCGTGATTATATGTATGTATTGACTTACTAGCGTAGATTACTTACTTTACTCGGAATTTAGGTTATAGGTATGCCTTGATGTCATTACTGGCTGGCATGATGAGTGATTTTTGACTTTTCTAGTATATCGAAGTAAAGGTATTTATTGAAACATTTCTTACATACATATTCACGCCTTTATCCCTAATGCAGTAGGCAGAGCGTAAACAACCTAAACAAAGGTCGTTCCGCCACGCCTGACAATGTTTTGAGCATTATTTAAGATAGATTTGCAGGTATATTGCTGTAGTGACTGGTTGTCAGCCCATCGCCTAAATTGCAATATACAGAAACCCTCGGGCCCCTTAGCTGGTTTTTACAGCATGCAATGCAGCTGACACATTCTACGTTTTTCTCTTACAATAATTATCTCATGTCTCTAATTGTATTATTCAAATATAATATAGTAACCGATATTTATTTATCATAAAACCGAAAATCAATTGACCAAAACCCGGATTTTGGTGAAAAACTGGTACATTGATCAAAAAGCTGGATGTCTCTGGACTATGACAAAATCCTATACTTTTCTCTGGATTGTGACCAGTATTTTGTCAATGTGAAGTCCAGGTTTCGATCTAGATCCTAATTTTTTTTAATGATAAAATGGCAATTAAAAAAATATTATGGGGGAATCGCAAGTTTGTTTATTTTTAAGTGTATTGTTATTGTATATCCTCGCAAAATGAGAGAAAATTAGTTGTATTTCTCTCAGCTGAAATAGCAATGTATGGTTTCGTTAACATTGCTTTTTACTCGTCCTTTAGAGTAATATACTATAACACTACACAAACAAGCTAGTAAGTGAGTAGGGATAATAGCAAGTGATCCAAAGATCCTGAAACATCTTCGGAGCCGTCCCTATCCCTATTAATTACAAGGCTCTGAGAATTACGTAACACCGCTGTCTCGCACATGTGCCGAGACAATACCGCAATCACAGTTACAAATTGGCGAAATTCCTAAGTTGTAAATTTAATAGAAAACTATATTTCAAAATGATAACAAAGATTATTTATATTTTCATTATGATGTGCAAAACGCTTAAAACCGTGATGCCACGTGCTCGTTCCGATTGCTATGAAATAATGTTTTTACCAAATAACTAAAGCACGAAGTATAATTTCAAATAAAAACATGTATGATCCAATGAATGCCGGAATTGATGAGGAATAATTCCTCCATGTTGGCCTGGGAGCGAGAGAAAAACATAGAATTTGCCAGCTGCATTTCTCCCGGGCATGCTGTAAAAGCCAGCTAAGTGATCTGAGGGTTTCAGTATATTGTGATTTAGGCGATGGGCTGACATCCTGTCACTACAGCAATATACCTACAAATATATCTTAAATAACCCTTAAAACTTTGGCAGACGTGGTGGAACGACCTTAGTTTAGGTAGTGTACGCTCTGCCTACCCCATTGGGGATAAAGGCGTGATTACTTGCTACTGATTTGAAGTTAAACTAGCTAGTATATATAAATATATATGCATTGATATATTGATATTGATATATGCATTGATATATGCCGGAACGAGCTAGTTTAACTTCAAATCAGTAGCAAATATTCGTGTTTCGGTAAACAATTTTCACTCGAACAGTTTGTTTGATTTGTCAAGATGTTTATATTTACTTACGAATACATGCCGATACTGAGCACTCGAGGAAACGGTGAAAATTGTCACGTTCTCAGCAGTAGGCAAATTTGCTCGGATTCGAGTTTACCTACTTATTAGTCTCAACATCATTAGGGATATAAATAAACAGGGTAGGGTAACATTTATAGGTAGATATATTCGTAGCTTTATTAATTTGCAAATACGTAGCAAAAATATGACTTCGGCGGGAACCAGTAGTACATTAAGAAGTTAGTAGTAGTATAATAATTATGCGAGTGTTTCATCCGAAGAAAGTGTTATTATGTACTAATCTCGAGAATGAAATACGAAGCATAATACAATACTACGTATCGTAATTGTAATTTTTGTCCACGCAAATACTTATTTTCGTAGATATAAGAAACCCGGTTTTAGTTTCTTATTTTTATTGTGGCGTTGCAACACTGTGCAGGTGGAAATTCACGCGAGGTTGTAATCCGTATTGAAAACTGAAAAAGTCGGAGAAAGGAAATCTCTAAAACTTATCCAATTGCGAATCAGAGAACTGTATCCAAGATGGTACCCAGTTTGTTACTTTTCGATTGTCTTTCCTGCTTTCACTTTATAACTTGCTATCAAAGTTGTGTGAGCATCAACAACATTTTAGGTAGACACTCTAACAAATAACTTTGTTGTGTAGGATAAACGGACGGTCGGCGGAAACTTGGGGGCTCCCGAGGCCACTTAAAACTTATGTGGCTTCGTTAACTATAGTCCTATATTCTCACTGTTGTTAGCACTCTCAAACTGTATAGCGTCCTTGTTAAACTGTTATTGCTACATGAGATATGATATACGTTGCGAGACCAGAAATAATTTTAATATCAGTTGCTGCAAAGTTAATTGGATGCTGCAAATATTTACGAAAATATTTTAACTATATTATGTGATATTATTATTTCTCCTGGTTCCGAGAGCATTTTATGTAAAACCATTTTTATTGGAACTCTTATTGAAAAATTGTAATAGACTCACTTGACTGAAATTTGATGACAATTGAAATGCAGAGAACTGTTTGACATGACAGTCACCGGTAAGAATTCGTGTAGAATTCTGTCGCTGAGAGCCGGCGGCTTAAGTGTGGGGAGTCCTATAAATTGGACTGCAATGTTCCAAGAAATTAAGAGGAATATTTTGTTTCTTCGTAAACTTTGTAAAAACCCAAGACATTTTTAAATGGAATCGTATTTACAGTACTTAAACCTACCATACACATCATTCAATGATACGGTAGTTGTGTAACGTCCATCGACCAACGTAAATTAGCTTTCATGAAGATTAATTGACTACAATCAGTGGTATTGATTTGTTTTTTATTGTAATGTTCCAACATGGTAGATACAGTACCTCTACACAAATATTGTGATATCTTTCAATAACGTGCATATTATTTTCAATATATCTTCCCCGCTGGCCTGGGAGCGAGAGAAAAACATAGAATGTGCCAGCTGCATTTCCTCCCGGGCATGCTGTAAAAACCAGCTAAGGGATCCGAGGGTTTCAGTATATTGTAATTTAGGCGATGGGCTGACAACCTGTCACTAAGCAATATACCTTCAAATCTATCTTAAATAACCCTCAAACCTTTGTCAGACGAAACGACCTTTGTTTAGGTCGTTTACGCTCTGCCTACCCCATTAGGGATAAGGGCGTGACTATATGTATGTATGTTATTTTCAATTATGAATTTTAAGTATCTTATTTTACTTTAGTTAGTACAAGCTTTTTGCGCTGCAGCTTAATGAGTTTTCCCGTGGGGACCACATATTTTCCCGCAGTAAAAAGTAGCCTATGTTACGATGAACGTAGCTTTCTAATGGTGAAGAATTGTTGAAATTGGTCCAGTATTTTTTGAGTTTATTCCTTACAAACATACATACAGACACAAACAAAAAAAATATACAAAGCTTTCCTCTTTATAGTATTAGTATAGATGGGGGTTGTAGGGTGAAAATACGACCTGATGAATCTTAGCCTGATCTCTTGTGAACCTCTGTCAAAGACAGCGAGTGACCCAGAACCGAGGGCTTTATCGTACGTACTTTTATCTCTTCTGTAGGAATTTACTTGACTTGACTTGACTTATGCTAGACAATCTGTAAAAAAATCTCGTGAAAAATAAAACTGTAATAAACTATTACAGCAACTGAAACAATTTTTCATCTAAGTGCAAGAATTTTCAACTAAATTTATCATTCTACACTCAGTTGAATTCTTTTCGCAAACCATTCCATCTAGTTACCCCTACCTCGCTTTTCCACGTGCCAACTGACTTTTTACATTTACCTGACCTTCCGTTTATGACATTGCTTTATTTGAATGTACCCATGTTACGTTACCTTCGTGGCTTGATGTTTCCTGATAATATTAGTAAGTACCTTTACCTACCTTTACTTGGTAAGGGTAATAATGCGCTACCTTGTTTACAATTTCTCCAAAATGCAGCATAATGGTTGCATAGAACTTGGTAATGTAATTAATTCCATCAAGAGGTGAAATTCATCGTTGAATGAGCAGGTAAACAGAGCTCCTGGCGCGCAATGCCCGCCGCCAGTATTTGCCTCGGGGAGGAATTGCTATGCAAGACCTGGCAGGCGCTTACTTTGTACTCGGATATGTACATAGCACTTGCCCTCGTACATTCGAACGAATCCTGCTAATCATGTTAGCGGCCCAGAGAATTAACTTTTTAGCTTTACTCTCGCTGGAGAATGCGAATGCGGTAACTTCCTCTGACTGCCGGTAAAACTTTGACCTTATTGGGAAGCCACGAAAAAGCTTGGAGTAGTGATGAATATCAGTTGAAGCTTAAATAGACCAGATGATATACCTACTACTGAGGGTAAATTAAATATTTTATATTTATGTCCATGCCATGTAGAGCTGAGGCACGTGGAAGAGATTTTGTGTTGCTTCAAATAATAGGAGATGGTAGTGCATTAAGAACCCATTATATTAATCTTAATTAGCTGAAACAGTGAATAATTTAATTGAACGTTTTAGATATAAGTAAGCACTAAGTATGTTCGGCCATCCTATTACATTGCAATATAAACCAATTCGTTTACTGTATTACTCAAGTGCGGTCACCACTTACTAGTGGTTACTAACTACGTACTAATTAATTAATTACACACTTGCGTACTTACCAAGTAAGCATTATGGTTCATGATGATTACAAGGACGTTGAAATACCGAAACAGCAATCGGATAAATAAATTAAATGTCACAGAGAACGATTTCCCTAGCGACGAATTGGCCAGCAGTGCCATTTCAATCGAACAAATAGATGCATACATACTCGTATTCGAACAAGCCACTGTGCGATAAAATGATAGTCAATCAGCAACTGTTTGTATTGGAGTTGTTAGGCATGATAGTAATTAAAATTCAATAGTTTTGTTTCATGAGTGCTTCTGTTACAAACTAGAGAACAACATAGCTAAATATGGCAACTGAAAAATTTGATATGGAATGATCATTTGGAGGAATTGTACGGATATTTACACATAGATATATATCTATACATATAATACATCTCTAGAAGGGTCGTGTCTGTACATTACATATTTTTACAAAAAAATAATTGCAGCAGGTATTATTAAGGATATAAAGATCAAAACGATTTTTTTTTAAATTTTTGTCTGTCTGTCTGTATGTTACCACATCACGCCAAAACTACTGAACTGATTTCGATGGGAGTTTTTTATTCAACTGTGTTTTACCCGGGTTGCAACTTAGGATACCAAATCACACTCCCTGACTAAGGGGGTCGGCAGGAAATTGAAATTTGGCTGTTTCTTAACGATACAAATAATCACGCCCAATGACTTAAGAGGTAGGTTGGAAATTGAATTTCGGTCGTTTTTAACCGACTTTAATGAAACTGTTTTTGTTTGAGTGAGCATTACTTAAACTCAAAGCTACGATACAAATAATCACGCCAACTGACTTAAGGGGTAGGTAGGAAATTGAACTCTTATCGGTTTTGACTGATCTTAAAGGGACTTTTTATTTGACTGGGTTTTTTTAATTACCAGCTGTTCAGCGTAGGTTAGAAATAATCACGCAAACCATTCTAATATTGAATAAGTACCGCAGTTTGTTTGGAAAACACGCAATATACTGAAAACGCTTCTCCGTGCGTAGGAGCGGGATCTGCTAGCTCGCGAGCGGAATCGTGTTTACCATACAAAAACGAAGATCAGACAATGCGAAACACGCTTTCGCGCGCGGGTTAGCAGATCCGGCACCTACGCGCGGAGAAGCGTTTTCAGTATGTTCGACACTGCGTGTTTTCCATACAAACCGAGCGTACGAAGTCGCGGGCACAGCTAGTGTAAAATAAAACTTTAACTAAATACCTATCAAAATAATTCTGAACGAATTGGTGCTATTTCAATCGAACAAAATAGAAATAGTTTCATAAACTGAAAGGATAGAGAGTATTATCAAAGTGAAATTAGATTCAAAGCTTTAAAAGCACGGTAAAATGGAAATAGAAACTAAGCCCCTATATACAGCTTTACGTAAGGTAACATTAGCATAGAGGAACATTGAATAAACTACTTCCAACTTTATCGGACTCCAGCTTCCTGTGGCGCATAACACTGCAAACTCATCGTCTCCATACAAATTCAATTTCCGCAATTAGTTGAATGTTCCTTAGTTTTCGCTACAAAGTCCTTCCATCTTGTGTTACCATAGTTTGTTACGGTCACATACAAATGTTATTAAGTATATGGTTTCTTCTGTCCAGCAGATCCTGTAGTTTACCTGAGTCTGCCAATCCGGAAGTTTGATTCCCAGTTATTTGAAATTGAATAAGTTTTACATTTGGTTAGTATAATGGAGGCAAAATTAAAACGTAACGTCACACGCGTTAAATAAATCGACGCATTATTATAACTACCTAAGTACCTACATCCATGAAAACCTAACTACATTGCATCGGATTATTAAATACCTGTAAGAACATAATTAATTTTATCTATCCTAATACCTATAATAGACCTACCCTATACAAACTACGACGGACTTTACAAGTACGCCTTCCACAAATTAAACTCCAAATAGATTTTCCGTAATTAGTAATTATTGCCGGCACTCTCGCTTCCGTTCCTTCTCCACGCCTTTAATAAAGAACCGACCTAATTACTAAACCTTTATTTATTATTTCCATAGATACCTCCTATGAAAGACTAGGTAGTTAAATCATGTAACACGAAGCAGAGAATAAATTTCATCAAAATACTTACCTTTGCCCAAAGGTATTTTGACTTGTGAACGTAATCAAAAGAAAACAGAAAGGAAAAGCATTTTCAGTGTTCAAACCCCTTTGAAATTAGCATCCTAAAAAAACAGAAAATAATGAATCTTACTTAAGCATACCATACTGAATAATGTTGAAAAAGAAAAAAAAAACTTTAAAGGAACCATGTGAAGGAAACACATAGGAGCAATAAATTCTGGCATATGGCGATTTACCGATTGATTCTTTCTAAGGGTCGATGTGCAATAAACGAAGAGATACGTGTATATTAATATACTAATACTAAGTAAAAACGAATTTTATTCAACTAATTATGTTTTTTTTTATGCTTGAGCATACAATACAGCGTACCTACGTAAAATAAAATTAAGAATTTCTGCTGTTGGAAGGCAAACGATAAATTGCAGGTATCTGGCAGGACCTGGCATCTCGTCTATCGTCCGGATGCCACCAATTTCAGCGTAGGGAATCCTGAGCTTCGAGCTCGCTCCAGAAATGCTTCCTCAAAATATTTGTTTCCGTATAGCATCGGCATTCTTCATGAAAATGATCAGAAACAAAGAAAATTGCTTTAGGACATTATAGAACTTGAGAAGCTGATATTTTGCTCCATATTCTTTAGGGAAGGAAGAAGAAAGAAATCTATTGTTACTACTTAGTTTTTAAAATATCAATCACAATTTAAAGTAAGTAGTATATCAAAATAATACATACATACATTTAATCACGCCTTTATCCCTAATGGGATAGTCAGAGCGTCAACGACCCAAACAAAGGTCGATCCACCACGTCTGACAAAGTTTTGAGGGTTATTTAAGACAGATGTGCAGGTATATTGCTGTACTGGCAGGTTGTCAGCCTATCGCCTAAATTCAAAATGATATAATAATATTAAAATACTGTGATAAAATAATAATATTGTACGATTCATGAGTAAAAAGTTTTAATAACACGACCATGTTATGAATGAGCGAGCGGTAAAAACTTCTGGCCCTTAAAGGTTATATATTTAGCAACAGCCCATTACCTAATTTGGGGCCGTAACTTGTAATTTATGTTGGCTCACACGTAGCCCTATACCCTTCTTCTGCTAAAGGGGAGAACGTGACACTTAGTGGCCTTTACTACGCAATAAGGATACTTGACTGCTCCCGATTACGGGAAAATCGGAGACGGATGAGAGCATAATAAGTGAATGCTTTTGAAAAACGCGGTGTGATTTCAGTTTATTTAGTGAACAGAAGTTTTTTGTTCGGACCTTTGGAACCAACATTTTGCCTGCACACACGCACGTTGCAAACCTCTGATCAGTTTTACAATCGAAGTAGTTTAACCTTTACGACATTACGACGGTATAACTAACTAGTTATATCATAGTTTTCTACAAAAAGGAAATATGAAGGCGAAATGCGAAAATTGATTAAATTTTCTATGAACGAATCGCTATTGTTTAAACTTTACACGAAAATAGCGTTTTTGGATTATGTTTCGAAATTATTTTCGTAAACTGCACTAACGAGATGAAACTCGGTTGGGGCGCGATAAAATCCCGCAGAAATTTACCGGAATTGAGATTTCCTGAAATTCTGTTGGGCAGAGTATATTTTAAACTCAAATCCCGAATTTCATTATACCTGAGCCATGGGCTCTCAAACCGGAGGACCTCGGTTCGATTCCCACAAAAGTTGATATTTGTCAAGTTATCACTTTTTGAGATTTCCCCCAGTTTGATTAAAACAATGCAGGCAGAGTCTGATTGATGGAAGAAAAAATATTCCGTGCTTCGGACGGCACGTCAAGCCGGCGGTCCGAGTCGCTGTCTTTGATAGTGGTCGTTACACAAACCATGACAGAGGCCTACCTAGCTGTGCTAATAGACGGTTTAAAAACTTTGACACCAGGGTTCATTGAGTCGATTGACACGAAACCTACATGACAGAGGAAGATTTTACCTAAATATTGCGAACTACCAGAGGCATTTTTTTACAGCAAATTAGTAACAAATAGCTAGTACTAGGTGGCGCAAAAGAAGTCATCCGATGTTGTTTGGCTCTCATTTTTTTTCTAAATGAAAAACTTCGAATCTGTTTTTTGATTATATTTATTTGCACCTTTAGAATTTTACTGGTCAAGTCGAGAAGATGATATCGGCCAAATGGGCGCCGTTACAATTGATTGCCATACGGGCTCGTTTTATGGCATTTTTCATCACTTCGGCGAGAACTTCGGGCGACAGATTCTCGCACTCGTGTCGAATGTTGTCTTTGAGGGCTTCCAAGGTCTCAGGCTTGTTGACGTAAACACGAGACTTCAAAAAACCCCATAAAAAGAAGTCCGGGACCGTTAAATCGGGCGATCTGGCCGGCCAGTGCAAATCGCCAAAACGAGAGATTAGGCGACCCGGAAATGCCGCCTTCAGAATGTCGGTTGTGGCTCGTGCAGTGTGCGCCGTTGCCCCGTCCTGTTGGAACCACATGTCCTCCAGTCCCAATTCGTCCAATTGCGGCAGAAAAAATTCGGTCAACATGGCCCTATAGCGCGCACCGTCCACTGTTGTCGTTTGACCCGCGGCGTTCTCGAAAAAAAATGGCCCGATGACTCCTCCAGCGTGAACAGCGCACCACGCAGTCACTTTGAGCGGGTGTAACGGCTCCTCGTGCATCACTCGTGGATTCTCGGTGCCCCAGAAGCGATAATTTTGCCGATTCACGTAACCGCTGAGGTGGAAATGAGCCTCATCGCTCATGATGATTTTGGTCGAAAAATTGTCCAATTCTTCCTCGAGATTGAGGATGGCTTGGGCGTAGGTTACGCGCGTTTGGCGGTCGGCAGGCAGCAGCTGATGCACGGTCTGGACTTTGTAAGGAAACATCTTCAAGTCTCGCACCAAAATTCGCTGCAAGGACCGCCGGCTGAGGCCCAATTGCGTGGCACGTCGTCTGGTCGATGTTTCGGGGCTCACTTCAACGTCCTCGGCTACAGCGGCGATATTCTCGGCAGAACGGGCGCTCCGGGGCCGGCCACTCTTAGCAACGTCTCGTGTGGTCCCATACTCTTCAAGGTTGGTGGCTAAACGTCGCAGTGTTTGCGCAGTCGGTGTCGGACGGCCGGGGAATCGGCGACGGAATTCGCGCTGCGCCAACACCACAGACGAATTGTTACTCAAAAAAATAGACACGATTTTTCCGCGTTCTTGGGGAGTGTATCGCTCCATGGCTTGTTCACTTGTATTCTGCATCTGTCTAGTCCACAAATGTCAAAACAGATTTGACATTGGCGGCCATTTGCAAAAATGAGAGCATCTTCCAATAGGGTGATTTCTTTTGCGCCACCTTGTATTATATCGCACCTTTACAAATAAAGTGACTTAATTCAAAAAATTGGGATTTCGAGTTTCTGCAATAAACCGACCTTTAAAATTATAACTTACAACCCTAAAAACTTGAAATATTTTTTAGAACATTATCTATCACACTGATCGAATCCTTCGAACGAATCTTTTACTGAGAAAAAAATACCCAAGTATATAGGGTTGTAAGGTTATGCTTTCAAATATCGTTTTATTGCAGAAAGTCCAAATCCCCATTTTTTGAGTTCAGTCACTTTATTTCTAAAGGTGCGATATATTCTGAGCAAACAGCGCAAGCATTAAGTGGTTCGAAATTGAAGAAAGTGAATGCAGCAAATGAAAGCGTAGGAGGTGTTTAACTAGGCATTGAAATTAAGCGTAAGGATATCATGAGACTTTTGCTAAACGAAGCTAGACTGAAATACATACATACATATATACATACATATAATCACGCCTTTATCACTAATGGGGTAGGCAGAGCGTAAACGACCTAAACAAAGGTCGTTCCGCCACGTTTGACAAAGTTTTGAGGGTTATTTAAGATAGAATTCTAGGTATATTGCTGTAGTGACAGGTTGTCAGCCCATCGCCTAAATTACAACATACTGAAACCCTCGGATCCCTTAGCTGGATCTTACAGCATGCCCGGGAGGAAATGCAGCTGGCTCATTCTATGTTTTTCTTTCGCTCCCAGTCCAGCATGGAAGATATACAAATATAAGAAGAAGACTGAAATATATACAAATAAGATAAATCTTTGAAATATCAACCCGTCTAAGTACATGTAGCCAAACGCTATGTGGGCGCTCATCTGTGCAATGACTTATGATAGGTAGCAAGTTAGGTAAAGGTTGCCTGGTAAAAATTGCTGCTTTAGCAATAAGGCCGTCTATATTTTACTGTTTTGTTCCTTTCTTTTTTGTTGTTTTGTATTTGTGTTTCTTTGTGCAATAAAGTATCTGGTATTGTATTGTAAAGTAGGATAGGTTGTACATACATACATACATAACGTCACGCCTCGCCTCGGTAGGCAGAGATCACATCCCTCCACTTGCTACGATCCTTGCAAACTTCTTTCGCTTCATCTACATTCATCAATCTTTTCATGCACGCTCGTCGGTTTAGGGTACTCTTGACCTGACCTTTCTCAGGATAGGTTGTAAAGAACTGAATAGGTACCAGGCTCAATTTTTTTTGTATGGCAAAGTCATTTCTATTTACTCATTGAGAAATTGATTGTATGCATGTAACCCATTCGATTTTAAACATTTAAATCAGGGATCTGTACAAGATGTACTATATTAATTTAAAATGACCTTATATTAATTGCTGGTAACAAATATACCCATTACATAATATTGTTACGTAAGACCTATTGACAGAGAAATTGAATTACACATCACACAGAGGTAACTATTGAACTCAATTACGATTCTCAGAATATAACAGAACTTAATTATTGGAAATTCGATTGGATAAACGGTCTGATTTCGGTTAAAAATCTTAATTTTTATTTACGAAGAACTACCTTATAGAAAAGTCTGCCTATCAGTTCGAAGTTTGCCTATCAGTTCATGAAATATTATCAATCTTTATCGAACATTTTGTTCCATACTTGTGTAATAAAATAATACCACCAACGACATGTAATTAATATATTTTGTCTTTGTTTTTACAGGTAAGCATCAAAATTCAAAAAACAGTTCTATTGGTAAGTTTTTCGTCAAGATGACAACAGCGTCGACAGCGACGATGAATCAGTCAAAAAGTACCTTCTGACCTGAAAAAAACTACGAGATCCACGTTCCCTCAAACAAAATAATGAATACACGTTACAAACCAAATAAAAACGGGTCGTTGACACAGCACCACAACCGCGTATGTTCGAGACAAAGGAAGATGCGGGCGGTTTCCTCCTACAAGGGTACTGTGGCGTCCAACCTCTTTCTACCCCAAGCTTAGACTGGCAGATTATAAATAAATATTTCAGTGACAAAAGATTCTCGTCAGTCAGATTTCAGACATGATTTTTGATACGAGTTATTTTACAAAATGGTACGCCCTAACCTAAGGAAGCCCGATGGTGTAGCGGATAGGGCCACTGCCTCGGGGAGGTCGTGGTTCGAATCCCACCACGTACCAATCTGTTTTTTGGTTTTCGAATTTCATATTTACGTTTATTCGGCGCTTTTTCCGTGCTTCGGAAGGCACGTCCCGGTTTTTTTTTTATTTTTTATTTTTTAGCCTACGACCCTGTAGGTTTTAATTATAACAGTACCTACAGGATGTGAAGGTATTACCGTCCTTTATTTAAAAGCAAAAATATGGTATTTCATTATAAAAAATAGAAGGATTTTCTTCTGACAAATAAAATCTTTTGTCATACACCAATGCATTTCCTATTAAAAGGGTTCCTCACTTATATTATTCTAAATCTAATAAGTCACAAATATTGACTAACTATCACGCAACTTAATAATCCATTTTGTAGTTTTCGTCGCGACATTTTTTTTTTAATTTAAGGCTTGGTACCTAATCTTAGTATTTTGTACACCTCTTGACTTGTTCTACAATAAATTCTCAAAATACATAAATATACAACACAATTAAGTATATTTAGAAAAAGAAACAAACATTGACAGACGACGGGGTTGTCCTGTTCTATAAATAAGGCGATTATTATGTATGAAATTCAATTCTCGAAACCTATGAGTTGCTTTCATCTGCCACTGTATTTACAATTAGTACTACTTATTCATCTAACGAATATCTCCACTTCCCGCTCAGAACACAGCTTCATCCACTGGCACAGATCGGGGATGGGGTAGACCAAGCAACCTCTTTAATTAAACTGTATAAAAACAAGCAAGAATTTGCTTCATACTTATAGATTTTCTACAACTCATCCTCCTAAGCCTGTATCAGTCTTCTGCTAGGTACCTACTAAATAGGCCTTGCCCATGGTACGTCACTGGATTTGGACTGCAGCCTTTCTCATCTAATCTTCGTCGGCTGCCATACCAAAATTATTGCCGCACCCAGTTTCAAGATGCCCTTCATTAAATTTCATAACTGAGAGTTTTTTTTTGTCATTCAACGTTTTACCGCAGAAAATAGACCAGGGGCCTTATTTTTAAACCGCTCGAAAGCGCATACGAAAAAGTAAAGTTTTTAGTATAATTCCGTACAATTTACCATGCGAACGTATGCGAAGTGCGAGTGATTCAAAAATACGGCCCCAAGACGTGAACTGGGTTTACACCGGAATCAAAGCTTTGATAAATGAAGTTTTTTGTATATGCAAGATCATTTTGCGGAATCTACTACAATTTTGGTCTGTGGCTCCATCAGAATGAAATGTTCTAATTATGTTGCTTGTTTTACGGTAGTGTTTAGTTACGTTTAACCTGAATCGCTGTTGGTTTTAACGAGTTTGAGCAGAATTCTGTTGAAAACATATTCAATTCCAGGCTCTCGTAGTATTTGCTCGATTGATGTTGTCAAAGAAATATGAAAAGATTTTCTTTATTATCTAGACTAGGAAATCTAGAAAAAGATAATAATATGAATTCTGTGCAGTATTATATAATACGGACTTGCTTTTGTTCAACGACTGTTTATTTCTAACAAAGGGTAGAATGAATGCGCGTGTTAGAATTAGAACTGGGGGGATTCACGTTCTCTGAAGTTTTCCTCATGTGTTTTTGCTGCTGAATGTATTTTAATAAACGATGAAAATGTAAGTAATGTAAATGATAAATATGTTCTCTACTCTCTATAACTATTAAATTATAGTATTTGTATTTATCTTCCATGCTGGACTGGGAGCGAGAGAAAAACATAGAATGTGCCAGCTGCATTTCCTCCCGGGTATGCTGTAAAAACCAGCTAAGGGATCCGAGGGTTTTAGTATGTTGCATTTTAGGCGATGGGCTGACAACCTGTCACTACAGCAATATACATACAAATCTATCATAAATAACCTTCAAAACTTTGTCAGACGTGGCGGAACGACCTTTGTTTAGGTCGTTTACGCTCTGCCTACCCCATTAGGGATAAAGGCGTGATTATATGTATGTATGTATTTGTATTTATTTATTATCTTTTTTACAATCATATATCACTACATAGTATAAAACAAAGTCGCTTTCTCTGTCCCTATATCCCTATGTATGCTTAGATCTTTAAAACTACGCAACGGATTTTGATGCGGTTCCTTTTTATGGATAGAGTAATTCAAGAGGACGGTTTATATGTATAATACATGCATAATATAGTAGAGAAATACTGATGATTTCCGTGCGAAGCCGGGGCGGGTCGCTAGTTGGTCTACAAAATGTAAAAACTCTATCGCAAAACTGGAGAGAATGTTGCATAGTAAGATATAACCTTCACTGATGCTCTTTTTACCTACCCTTCACTATTAGTACCTATAGGTACATAGAGCCCGATGGTGTAGTAGATAGGGCCGTTGCTCCTGAGCGGGAGGTCGTGCTTCGAATCCCACCACGTAGCGATGTGAATTTCAGTTTCCGAATTTCGTCTGTAACGTATATTTGGCGCTTTTTCCGTGCTTGGGAAGGCACGTTAAGCCGTTGGTCTAGTTTAATATCGTTTAATACTCAAAAAAGAAAACTCTGACAGCTGGGTTGTTTGGTCACTAACCTTGCAAAAGCCTAATCTAGGGTTAAGGCTAGTTTCCCTTCTGGGAGGCAGTCGCTCTGTGTAAAAACCAGTACCCACATTCAATCCCTAGATTAGGTAGCGGGCCCCGTGAGATACGGGATAAGGCTTGGAAGAGAGAGGTACGTAGAGCAATGCTTCTCGTATGCCGTAGAAGGTTAAAGCCGAAAAGATGCTACGAATGCTACGCGACCGTAGATAATATGTCAAAATGTTCTACCAAAAATTAAGTCTAGAGTTAAAGTAGATACTTACCTAATTATCCATATTCTATTTCTTTTCCCTTTCCTTCACAACAACCCCGGAGTGGGTTGTTCTCATCCCGACCACTTCCATAATGCCTAGCTAATTAGCTAGTAATGGCTGGCGAACTGTCAAGTTTATTTTTTAATTTCTAGCATATTTTTTTTTGTTTCCTCTGAAGGACTTTTCTGGAAACTAGATTTTTCCTATAATTATTTGTTTCGATGATAATGCATTGGCGGCTTGAAAACTGACCTAATCTAGGATTGGGTCTGGTTTACTTTCTTGGTTGCAGTCGCTCTGTGTATAAACCAGTACCCTCGTTCAATTAAATTCGGATTAGGTAGCCGACCCTTGAGATACGGGATAAAGCTAGGAAGATGATATTTGTTTCGATGATAAGCTGCCTTTTTTTAAGTTTCCATTTTAAACCAGGCTATAAAACAAGGATAAACAAAAATATGCATTTTTATATTAGTAGTTACGTAGATTGAGTAAAGAAATATCACACTCACTTAAACTTAAATAGGTATAAAATTATGTAAAGCTTAAAAGCTACGCCGTAGAAATTTGAAGCTGAAATATTGCTACTAATACTACGTAGAAATTATGTCCAAATGTTCTAACATAAAAACAAGTTCCCACTTTCAGTAAGTCCTCTCAGAGATCGGTCAATTGCGCAGGACTAGTTTTTAGTGCCCAAGTGTTAACGCTACACACAGGTGCACTCTCTATCCCTTCAATGTCTTATTCTGATGGAACCGATTGACTGACACGACCAGAAAGGAATCAGGCGCAGGAGCGACTATTTACATGCCCATCCGACAGCATGGATCATCTCACTTTTCGGACAATCAAGTGATGAACCTGTAATGTCCTAACCAAACTAGAAACAACAATACAAAGTCACTGTCGGGAATCGAACCCAGCACCTTATATATTATTACATACATACATATAATCACGCCTTTATCCCTAATGGGGTACAATGGGGGACAGAGCGTAAACGACCTAAACAAAGGTCGTCCCGCCACGTCTTACAAAGTTATGAGGGTTATTTAAGATAGAATTCTAGGTATATTGCTGTAGTGACAGGTTGTCAGCCCATCGCCTAAATTACAATATACTGAAACCCTCGGATCCCTTAGCTGGATTTTACAGCATGCCCGGGAGGAAATGCAGCTGGCACATTCTATGTTTTTCTCTCGCTCCCAGACCAGCATGGAAGTTTATATATTATTAATGTATAAATATATATATATAACTTATTATTAATGTATAAAATACCAAGCATGACACCTTTGCAACGCCCTATAAAAGGGTGCATGTACAATGCCTAAATATATATTTTTTAAGATCATTATGTAAAAATGTACATGTATGGAAAATAAACTGAATTGAATTGAACCTCCGGGTCGAGAGCCCATGGCTCTGACTGCTAGACCACGGAGGCAGTTTCCGACTTAAAGTAGTTACCTAATTAAGTATAGTTTTTTTTATTTCCGTCCCCGTTTCCATCACAACAACTGCCGGAGTGGGTTGTTCCCGTCCCGACCACTTTCACAATGCCTAGCTAATTAGCTAGTAATGATACTGGCTAGCTGGAGCAGACTAAGTGTGGCTGATAAAAACTTTAGTCATTGTTTTTTTTAAGACTGCAAACTAGTTCGTTTTTATTGTACCTACTAATCCTTTGGTATTGTTATGGTTATACAATTTTATTTATCAGATCCAGTAGTTTTAGCTGGATAATAAGTATCAGGATAAAAACACATCAGCATGCAGCAGATGTTGCATTTTAGGCGATGGGCTGACAACCTGTCACTACAGCAATATACATACAAATCTATCATAAATAACCTTCAAAACTTTGTCAGACGTGGCGGAACGACCTTTATTACGGTCGATTACGCTCTGCCTACCCCATTAGGGATAAAGGCGTGATTATATGTATGTATATATTTAATTAATCAGGTCCAGTAGTTTTACCTGGACAATAAGTATCAGGACAAAAACACATCAGCATTTTTATGACAATCTCAATACTGAGTGAAGAGAACTCTCATCAACCTAATTCGTAGAGCTTCAATGCTACGCCGTAGAAGGTTGATGCCGAAATAAAGCTACGAACGCTATGCGGTCGTAGAAGTTAGCTACAGTAGTAGCTACAATGATTGACGAGGACCTATTCTTCATTCATAAAATTAATTCTGTTCGAGTTTCTTTGGTATCCTTATTACTTGTGCGGCCGGATTCGATCATTTGCATTTACTGTACGCCCTACTAAACACCCAAGCAACTGTGTCCCATAAAAACTAGTGGCATCCGCATGATACATGGCGCTTCCATAAATCCCTACGTACGTATTATAAATAAAGGTCCGAAGTACGGCGACAAGTCTTTTTGCGGAAACTGGACCGCCGCCAAATACAGACAATGCTGTTATGAGATTGTACTGGCGACCGACTGAGACACCGGCACAGTCAATGGCTGTTATTCTACTAGACGGCCCATCTACGGCACGGCAACGGCACGATGGTGATACCGTCACGATACTGAGGCTCTGTTTTACCACTGGACGGTATTATTTCGAGGGTAGCGTCTCTCTAGTTTCAATTTGATCACACACATAAGCTACGTACGTAAACAAAACAACTGCAGTTTGGCGATGATACCGGTAGGAATCAATGCCATGTCGCTGCCGTGCCGGCCAGTAGAAAAGCGTGCCATATGATTTCATTGATTTTCATGCATTATATCTTCCATACTGGACTGGGAGAGAAAGAAAAACATAGAATGTTCCAGTTGCCCTTCCTCCCGGGCATGCTGTAGAAGTCAGCAAAAGGGATTCGAGGGTTACAGTGTATTGTAATTTAGGCGATGGGCTGACAACCTGTCACTACAGCAATACACATTAAAATCTAAAATAGCCCTCAATTTATGTCAGACGTGGCGAAAGCGCCTTTTAGGAGGCGTTTTACGTTCTGCCTACCCCGTAAGGGATAAAGGCGTGATTTTATGTATGTTATGTATGTATCTCTTCCACGATATCGTGCCATTGCCGTTGCCGTGGACGTGCCGTCTAGTGGAAAAGCACAGTCAATCGCAGTTTGTAGAAATAGTTTGACCTAGAGAGCTAGAGAGCGATTTTATTCGTGGCGTGGCTATTTGCGGTGTGAACGTGGATGTTCCGGTTGACATGACGCTGATTTTACAATGTACATGCATGAGGTTACTTTGCGGCAGCACTGTTTTATACTCTACGGTGATGTTTTGCCAGTCACATGCAGTTTTGCGGAATTAGTTTGACTTATGTATTACTAACTCAGTTTTAGAATAAAGGTAAACAAAGTTTCATGTATTTTAATCGAAGATCTTGTTTCTTAAATAAGTTTTAGCTATTAGATATGACAACATAACGATATGGGAGTTTTAGTAATTTCACTAATTTGCCATCACATATCATTTAATTTTGAAATGAGTTTTTGAATAAAGAGACATGAAACTTTGTTTACTTATTCTAAAACTGATTTGGAAATACTATAGAGACTGATTTTATTGCATCGCCATGTTTAGTGCATGTATTGCTTGCCATGACCCTAATGTATGTAAGCTTAATAAGTTTTAATATCGTGAGCGATCAAACTTAAATAGTTATTTGAATTTGCTATTCATTCATTCACTGACTAATGAGACTAAAACTGTTATAATAGGCATATATCGCTGCGTAACTAGCCATCTAATCTTTGCGGTCGTTGGTCCATCAAGTGAGACCGCTCTGTTAATATTGTCTCTGAACTAGAAATGTGGGACATTGCCCAGCAGTAGGACACAAATGGCTATATAAGATGAGATAAGAACTAGAAATATTTATGTAGGACAATATTTAGTACACCTTCTATGCTGGACTGGGAACGAGAGAAAAACATAAAATGTGCCAGCTGCATTTCCTTCCGGGCATGCTGTAAAAACCAGCTAAGGGATCTGAGGGTTTCAGTATATTGAAATTTAGGCGAAGGGACAACCTGTCAAATCAACCTGACAAATCTATCTTAAATAACCCTCAAAAGTTTATCAGACATGGCGGAACGATCTTTTGTTTAGGTCGTTTACGTTACGTGTATCCCATTAGGGATAAAGTCGTGATTATATGTATGTATGGAATATTAAGTAGTTTTTTTAAGACTATTACATCACATGGCTATTTTTGTGGTAACAGTGCGTAGTTGTAGCTATGAGTATAGCAATAGTGCTTGTTAGTACTTTGTATACTAGCCGTCAACTCCGAACTCTATGCAACTTTGATTGTTCACTGTTGCACCAAACAAAAGTTTAACCAATGTTGATATTCTCTCGAAACATGTTTACTATTGTAAAGTTGTTTTCATTTATAGATCCTGTTTAAAGCGTACAAGCTTCAACTTCACTACAAACTCCATCTATACCTACTAATAAATAAAGATTAGAGTTTTTGTTTCATAAAATTGTAATAAAGAAACTCAAACAAAAATTGGTCCAAGCGTTTCGAGAGTCTGGTAAAGGCTCACCAACCTACATCAACTTTCAGGCTCGTATTTATAAAACTATCTCAAGATTGAGAGCAATATTAAGTATGGATTTGACAGGTCATATTGTACTGAAATGACATTTCTGATACTAACACAAACTAGCTCTCAGTCTCAAATGATGTTTATAAATACGGCCTTAAATGATTCCCACTAATACAAAATCACTAGGTTAATTAGTTCCAAGAAATTTGCCCAATAATATTGATTTCTATTTTTTGACACGACAAAATTTAATTTATCCAATGACCGTCCAAATTTTTTTTAGGTACATCAACATTTTGATCCGTCTAAGATATAGAGCAGGCGCATGCACTATTCTTTCCACTCTGTTAAGCGACTCCAGAATTTTCTGAATATTAAAACTAAAAATATGTTTGCACAAGCTCATCTTCTCCCTATTCTTGATTACAATGATGTTTGTTATTTGGATGTGTCGGAAGAATTACTTAACAAGCTTGAGCGTCTACAACACCTGGCAATTAGATTTATTTTCGGACTTCGTAAGTACGGTCATGTCTCTGAATTTCGTGCTCAGCTTAAATGGCTTCCAATTCGACTTTGGCGTGATGTGCACATCCTGACCACTCTTTACAACATCTTTCACAATCCTGCCACTCCTGACTATCTCCGCCACTCCCAACACCTTCCTCCAGATCCTGGCTAGAGGCGCGCCTGCATCACTACGGTGCTGGAATTGCCTAGTGCAAATACTAAGTTCTTTTTCAACTGGTTTTCTGTAAAAGCTGCACAACTGTGGAATAAACTGCCAACTACAATTCAAGAAAGTCCGTCTGTGAATGTCTTTAAGAAAATATTAGAAGAGCACTTCTTATCTGAACAATTTTGATGTACGTATTTATGTATATGTATGCATCAATCAATATATTGTTTACTTGTTTAGTATATATGTATGTTTATTTAAGATAGTAATATACGGTAGGTATTTATTCTATGTATAGGTATGTAAGTATTTATTCTGATTTATTAGTATCTGTTAGTGTTGCATTTTCTTGTCCCCTCAAAATTACTTACTTTCTCTTACTGCCATTGGGATGGCTGGAAGAGATCTCTTCATAGAGATAAGTTCGCCCTTGCACACTATGTTTTTAAATTACATTTCTTTTGAGTTTATGCAATAAAGTATATATATAGATATTCTTAAAATCAAATGAAATTGAACGTTTTAAATATCTGTAAGGCGATGGGCTGACAACCTGTCACTACAGAAATACACATTATTACAATCTAAAATTGCCCTCAATTTTTGTCAGATTGTGGCGAAAGCGCTCTGCCTACCCCTTATGGTATAAAGACGTGATTTTATGTATGTATGTCACCTGTAAATAAACTAGATTTCACGAAACATAAAATATTCATAAAAACAATTTATTCGAGTCTCTGTCCATTTGCCTAATAATTGGAGTTTTTTGCCAAGTCTGAAATAAGGAGATCTGTCATCTTTTAGTTAAGACCTTGAGACAGCCTGTTAATGAGATAAATGCTATTGTATTTATTTTTTTAAAAAAAGATGACTATTCAGATTCTTTCCCGTAGGCGTAAAACAATCTAGATGATTTGATAAAAAATTTCTTACCTAGAAATAATACTATTATTTCGTAAACAACGTTAGTCGACATTGCTCAGATGAAAATGGTACGAAGAAAAATAATATTTGATTATATATTTTTCAGGATAAGGAGAGAGCCCGATGGAGTAGTGGATAGGGCCGCTGCTTCCTGAGCGGTCGTGGTTCGAATCCCACCACGTACCAATGTGTTTTTCGGTTTTCGAATTTCATATGTACGTTTATTCGGCGTTTTTTCCTTGCTTAGGAAGGCACGTTAAGCCGTTGGTCCCGGTTAATATCGTTTAATACCGTAGATGTTAGTCGTTAAGCCATATCAGAGGCCAGTGCTAAGCATTGGCGGCTTGAAAACTCTGACCTAATCTAGGATTGGGTCTGGTTTCCCTTCTTGGTTGCGGAGGTCAGATGACAGTCGCTCTGTGTAAAAACCAGTACCCTCGTTCAATCCCCTAGATTAGGTAGCAGACCCCGTGAGATACGGGATAAGGCTAGGAGGAAGAAGATATTTTTGAGGATATTTCCACACAGTTTTGACAGGTCATATTGTACTGAAATGACATTTCTGATACTAACACAAACTAGCTCTCAGTCTCAAATGATGTTTATAAATACGGCCTTAAATGATTCCCACTAATACAAAATCACTAGGTTAATTAGTTCCAAGAAATTTGCCCAATAATATTGATTTCTATTTTTTGACACGACAAAATTTAATTTATCCAATGACCGTCCAAATTTTTTTTAGGTACATCAACATTTTGATCCGTCTAAGATATAGAGCAGGCGCATGCACTATTCTTTCCACTCTGTTAAGCGACTCCAGAATTTTCTGCCTATTAAAACTAAAAATATGTTTGCACAAGCTCATCTTCTCCCTATTCTTGATTACAATGATGTTTGTTATTTGGATGTGTCGGAAGAATTACTTAACAAGCTTGAGCGTCTACAACACCTGGCAATTAGATTTATTTTCGGACTTCGTAAGTACGATCATGTCTCTGAATTTCGTGCTCAGCTTAAATGGCTTCCAATTCGACTTTGGCGTGATGTGCACATCCTGACCACTCTTTACAACATCTTTCACAATCCTGCCACTCCTGACTATCTCCGCTCCCGTTTCCAACACCTTCCTCCAGATCCCGGCTAGAGGCGCGCCTGCATCACCAAGGTGCTGGAATTGCCTAGTGCGAATACCAAGTTCTTTTTCAACTGGTTTTCTGTAAAAGCTGCACAACTGTGGAATAAACTGCCTACTACAATTCAAGAAAGTCCGTCTGTGAATGTCTTTAAGAAAATATTAGAAGAGCACTTCTTATCTGAACAATTTTGATGTACGTATTTATGTATATGTATGATCAATCAATATATTGTTTACTTGTTTAGTATATATGTATGTTTATTTAAGATAGTAATATACGGTAGGTATTTATTCTATGTATAGGTATGTAAGTATTTTTTCTGATTTATTAGTATCTGTTAGTGTTGCATTTTCTTGTCCCCTCAAAATTACTCACTTTCTCTTACTGCCATTGGGATGGCTGGAAGAGATCTCTTCATAGAGATAAGTTCGCCCTTGCACACTATGTTTTTAAATTACATTTCTTTTGAGTTTATGCAATAAAGTATATATATAGATATTCTTAAAATCAAATTAAATTGAACGTTTTAAATATCTGTAAGGCGATGGGCTGACAACCTGTCACTACAGAAATACACATTATTACAATCTAAAATTGCCCTCAATTTTTGTCAGATTGTGGCGAAAGCGCTCTGCCTACCCCTTATGGTATAAAGACGTGATTTTATGTATGTATGTCACCTGTAAATAAACTAGATTTCACGAAACATAAAATATTCATAAAAACATAATTTATTCGAGTCTCTGTCCATTTGCCTAATAATTGGAGTTTTTTGCCAAGTCTGAAATAAGAAGAAGACCTTGAGACAGCCTGTTAATGAGATAAATGCTATTGTATTTTTTTTTTTAAAAGATGACTATTCAGATTCTTTTCCCGTAGGCGTAAAACAATCTAGTTGATTTGATAAAAAAATTCTTACCTAGAAATAATACTATTATTTCGTAAACAACGTTAGTCGACATTGCTCAGATGAAAATGGTACGAAGAAAAATAATATTTGATTATATATTTTTCAGGATAAGGAGAGAGCCCGATGGAGTAGTGGATAGGGCCGCTGCCTCCTGAGCGGTCGTGGTTCGAATCCCACCACGTACCAATGTGTTTTTCGGTTTTCGAATTTCATATGTACGTTTATTCGGCGCTTTTTCCGTGCTTAGGAAGGCACGTTAAGCCGTTGGTCCCGGTTAATATCGTTTAATACCGTAGATGATAGTCGTAAAGCCATATCAGAGGCCAGTGCTAAGCATTGGCGGCTTGAAGACTCTGACCTAATCTAGGATTGGGTCTGGTTTCCCTTCTTGGTTGCTTTGAGGTCAGATGAGAGTCGCTCTGTGTAAAAACCAGTACCCTCGTTCAATCCCCTAGATTAGGTAGCCGACCCCGTGAGATACGGGATAAGGCTAGGAAGAAGAAGATATTTTTGAGGATATTTCCACACAGTCACAGTCCTATTTTTATTCGAGGTTGCAAGTATTTTTATTAGAGGATTCTGTTTGCGGCGAGTTTTTAATTACTTACTTCTCATATTTATTTAATTACATATTTCACTTTGATCTCTTTTTAATCCAATAAGGATGTATCTAATCGGCACAAACCAAACAAGCTCCATAACACCGGAAACGATACATAAATGCATGATGCCTAGCAATTTTCGCCGCCGACATCACAATTCAGGAAAACGCCGCCATTTTTCCCTCCACTTTTTTTTTTGGCTTTGCCGACCAATTCGAATCCAATTTACATTTCAATCGTTGGCTTCATGTAAAAACATGAGGCTTATGGAGTATGGAGCAACGATGCAACCACAGTAGATTTAAGAGCAGTAAAAAGTCGCATGCACATGTCAGAAGTGGGATTGGCGGAAAAATGGTGATAGTGCTGAGGACTAAAAATATGCTTAATCTCCAAAGAGCGTACTTCTTGGCGCTATCGCAAAATACGGCGCGATTCAGACGTTCGAATATAGATGTTATACTGTGTTTTCTATTTTCCCTGTGACTCAGCTCAGGGTTTATGAAATAATGTTACACCGGCCGGGAATGCTCTCGTCTCATACACTCGCTTCCCCAAGAACTCGACTCCTTTCATGTGCATATGAGGCAATTGCAAAGGCTGAAAGAAAATATTATGTTGAATAGGTAAGCAAGCGGGTCTTGCATTCCGGCCTTTTCTGGGTTAATGTTAAAAACTAAATAGTGCTTTTGATAATTCATAAACTACTCGTATAATTGCATAAGTAAAAAAAATATTATAGAGATTGTATGGTAACCTGGTAGACAAATTGTTCAGAAAAACTTAATACCTAGTGAAACTCAGGCATAAGAATAAATAAACGTAGTTTCTTATTTATTCCTATGCCTACGTAATATAATTCTACCGAAACCATTCACAAACTTTCAAAATGCAAAGAAGCATAATTCTTAGTTGCAAAATGGTAACTATTTGAACTTCGGTCGCGCATTTCCTCCCAACTTAGAACAACCTCGCACGTACACACTTAAAATTTTCCTCATAATTTACATGGCGTCGCATGTAGAAGGCTATAAATATTTCAGACGGGAAGCTCAAGACATTGTTCTGTGGGATTGTCGCTGCAGCACCCCGCTTACCTGTGCTTATTCCAGAATTAGCGCTATGAGACTCTTTGGAACTTGTGTACCTTGAATAAGCGCCTGCAAAGTGCTGTTTGCTTTTGTTTTTATGTAGTCCTATTTGCTCTTTGCGTATTTCATGTCACAAAGGAAAGACAAGAATGCGAATTTCGTGCTTCTTTGTTTCGCCTCTGCGCTATTTAAAATAGCCTAGCGTAGAGCGTCTATCACAATTTGCTTTTTGCACAACAACGTTTCTCGCAGAATTTAATATATTATGCATACCGTTTAGAGGGCTTTGCATGCTAACCTTGTTAGATTATCTTTTAAACGTATTAGCACGTTTGACTTACCCCCATTTATCTGTCTGCACCCTTTAAAGCCAGCTTCAGTCGGGTACCCGCAAATTTGCAAGAACATCGCAGTTTCTTCATTTTATTGAGTGATTTTCAGAGTTAAAATAGCACACAGCTAATGGGCCTCGGACATGATTTGTGTAACGACCACTATCAAAAACAAAGACGCAACCAACGGCTTAACGTGCCTTCTGAAGCACGAAATCCTCTTGTGTACATAGACTAAGGTGATTTAGCCTGCATTGTCCCAACCAAACAGGGGAAAATCTCACAAAGTGATAAATTGACAAATCTTTATATTCCCACCGTGGAAATCGAACCAACAACCTCCGGGTCGGGAGCCCATACCATAGCAGAGACTACTAGACCATAGAAGCAGTTACACTGCAGCTGAATTTACATTCGGCAAGCAAGGAAATACGTCGCGGCTTCTTTCAAAATGCATTTGCAGCGCGGATAAAGTTGCTAAGCGCGGGCCTCGGGCGTGCACTGTGAACAAGTTTTATTCGACCATAACAATAGTACTAGGGAGGGAGATGTGTTTTTTTATTTTTAAACTGCCTGATAACACAGATAATAGGCCCCTGATATGGTTTGTGTAACGAGCACTATCAAAGACAGAAACTTAACGTGTAATCTTGAATGTAATATTTTTTTCTTTTAGACAGTCAGGTGATTCAGCCTGCATAATCCTTACCAAACTGACGAAAATTTTGTAAATTGTCAAATATCGAACCCATGGAATCCAGGCCAATAGACGGAAATACGTTGTGGCTTCTTTCAAAATGCATTTGTAGCGCAGATAAAGTTGCTAAGCGCGGGGCTCGGGCGTGCACTGTAAACAAGTTTTATTCGACCATAACAATGGGCTCTTGGGAGGGAGATGTTCTTAGTTGTATCGCCGCAGCTTTATTCTTTGTGACTTTAGTGCTTAGATTGTTTATGTGAAGATGGGGATTTTAATGGATTTTAGCACAAAATGTAACACAATACAGATCCTTTTAATGTGAACCATTTGTTTTTCCCTAATTGTATTTCTGAAATCATTGTATTCCAAGTGTAGAGTCAAAATAAATCATAAGAACTTGAGAATCTTAAATAATATTTTGTTATTTAGTTTCATTAAACAAACTTAATAAATTATAATGTTTTATTCATTAACTTAGTAAATAAATTTGACTTGGCTGAAACTTTGATAGTATTCAAATATAGATAAGCTATCTGGTACAATTAAATGTAGCTTTAGTGGACTTGGCAGGCGTACAATTTGTCCGAAATAAAGGCACAGATAACACAATCCTTTACACGTAAGCCAGGTCTGTAAAATAAAATTCAAATCACGGTGTACTACATGGAATAAAAGTTTGACTATACTTATGTTTGTACTTTATGTTCTTCATAAAAATATATTGCAATAATAATATCAATTTTCTCCGTACAAATTTATGTACACTTTGGTTACCGATACCTTTGCGAATGACGTCGTTCAGGCTTTAATGTTCTCTGATGGGACCGTTATCGTTTATGTGCGAGCGATATGTAGTACATAATATACTGAATCTTCCCTGGAAGAGCATTAGCAGCCATGTCTCATAATCGTAAGCATGTAACTGCTTTTGCTTTATGTCGTTCATGTCGTCGCCGTAAAACGCTGGACTTCCCTCCATGCTCGACTGGAAGTGACAGAAAAACATAGAATGTGCCAGCTGCATTTCCTCCCGGGCATGGTCTAAACCCAGTAAGGGATCCGAGGGTTTCTGTATATTGCAATTTAGGCGAGGGGCTGCCAACTTGTCACTACAGCAACAAATCTATCTCAATTAACCCTCAAAACTTTGTCAGACGTGGCGGAACAACCTTTGTTTAGGTCGTTTACTGCTGTGACACTAAATCTGACACTAAATTGTGTAAAGTATCTAAACCAATAAATATGACGATTTTGTAGTAACAAATAGTAACCGATTTCTTAAAGAATGTGGAATATTCTGGCTGATAACAAACCAATTTTCCTCAAAAACAATTGAAATAATTTCAAGATATAAATTAAGTGATTCTTTATAAAATAATTTGAATCAAAAATCTAGGTAAAACTTAATTCATTTCACTCATGTGACATGTATTATAATTGTTTCATTCAAACATCTAAAACAAGGGTATAATTTGAGTTGGGTACCGAAAAGATTTTCCTAAAGTATCTCAAATCCAATATTTATAATGCAAGGACTGGATTGTATTGTTCCACGTCGGCGCAGGCTCTTCAGGAGTTATTGTTTTACTGTGACACATGGATGATATATCATGCGAGCCGAGGAATGAAACTGCTTTGTATGTGTGCGTTGTTTACATTTTCGTGCCCCTCTCAGCATTGGCCTTCGTCTTATACATTTTATGCTTTGCCTTCCTCTTTTAAGAGCGTTTATACTCTGATACTAGCGCCACGCCAAAAAAGTACTATTATTTGCAGGGTAAAAAAGCATTAGTACTATTTGAGTAGGTTCATATACGTATACCTATCTGAGAAGATCCTCAAAGCCTGGTGGAAGGACCTTTGTTCGGATCGTTGACGCTCTGCCTACCACATTAGGAATAAAGGCGTGATTGTAGGTATGTACAGTTGCTGGACCCATTTTTGATTTCTAGTGCTTAGTAAAGCAGAACCTTAGAACAAAACTTTGCGCTAATATTGCTACATTTTTTCCTTGCTAATTGTTTTATATGTTAATCTTTTTAAATTACTGTATTCAAAATGTTGGCGATATAAGGCAAACGAATGCGAAATTCACTACAACTGTGTTCGTCATATTTTCCATCGTAAAATTTGTTGTTGCGTGTCATGTTTCCAAATTATAGGCATTCGTACCAGCAGCATGAGGCTTTTTGTATGCTCTCCGCATCGAAATAGTCGCAATATGTTCGCGAGTTTCCATTTAATATGTTTTGAAGAAACATCATTATGAAAATAACAGAATTAGTACTCACCAATACAAACCGAATTGTGGTTGGAAGGTAAGCTTTGGAACTACAGACCAGATTTCAATAATACTTTTAGATAGGTCACAATCAAATATCGTAACGACCGTAGCAAGCTGCGAGTCGTCTACGAGAACTTTGAGCAGAAGAACTTCTTTACCTTGGGAATAGAACATTGTACTATTTCACATTCTGTGGTTCAACTAACACATAAAATATTATATACGCATGTTTAGATTAGATTGCATAATATTCAAGGAACTCGTCTTTCGCGTAGTAATCCGATACCGCTGCATGTAAATCAAGTTCGGAAATATTCATTGGACGGCGAGCATCGATATTTCCCTGTGCAAAATTGGATTGGCGCACGGGGAACCATGTGATCTGTGATAGGTACAACCGGTACGATAACTCGCTAATTCACTGGTATCGGTTGCATGGTAGAGACTAATGTAGTGATAGATTGCAAGTTAATTTTGCGAACGGTTTCGTAGCTGGTCATGAATTTTACAAACAATGAGGGCAATTCAGTGAGTTTTAACTAAACTGCAACTAACATACTTGCCCTCTCTTTCTTTTGTCTCATGATAGAAAATTACTGTGCGGCTTTATTGACTTAGTTGTGTCATTCGCAACGCCGAATTGCCCTCAATATCTTTGCCAAATCTATAGTAAAGTAAGTTATGAGCCTAGCATCGATATTTCCCCGTGCAAAATTGGATTGGCGCACGAGGAACCATGTGATCTGTGATTCAGGCACTACGATAACTAGCTAATTCACTGGTATCGGTTCTTGTATCGGTTACATCACGGATTTAGGAATGTAGGGTTACATGGTAGGGATTACAGATAGATTGAAAGTTAATATTGCAAACTGTTTCGCTGCTAGTCATAAAAGGAATTAGATGTTCTAAGTATTTTTCTTCATTTCTTTTTAATTCAGCAAACAATGAAGGCATTTCGGTAAGAACAGGACTTTACTAAATCTGTATTACTTTGCCTTCCCTTTGTGTTGTCTCGTGATAGAAAATGCCAGTGTATTGACTCATGCTAGTTAAATGGCGTCATTCCAAACGCCGTATCGCCCTCAATATTTAAGCCGAATCTATAATAGCAACGATATTTCCACGTGCAAAATTGTATTAGCGCACGGGGCACCACGTGATCGGGGATACAGCCCGCCTCGTAACTCGGCTACGATAACTCGCTAATTCACTAGTATCGGTAACTTGAAAGTTAATTTTGCGTTTGGTTTCGCTGCTAGTCATAAATAGATAGATGTGGTTGAGATACTTCTATATTTTTCTTGCTTTCTTTGTTTTTAATTAAATAAAGTCTATAGGTACATATACATAATTAATCTTTTTAACTTTGTTTCAGGAGTTCTTATTTTCCGTAAAAAACAGCTAAGGGATCCGACGTAGTTTAGGCGATGGGCTGACAACCTGTCACTCCAGCAATATACCTACAAATCAATCTAAAATAACCTTCAAAACTTTGTCAAACGCGGCGGAACGACCTTTGTTTAGGTCGTTTACCTCAATAGGGACAAAATCGTAATTATATGTATGTATGTATAATTTCTCGCATGCATGGACAGCTATTACGTATGGACAGCTATCATCATAATCATCACTTTAGCTCTTGTTTACACTGCAGGGCAATAGGCTTCCTCTTTCTCGTGATACGACGGCCTACCCTAGCTGCGAGACGACCAATAGTCCAGTGTCCTCTACTTGGCCATAATCACGCCTTTATCCCTAATGGGGTAATTAGGGATAAGGTGATTATATGTATTTATGTATGTTTCGTTCTTTTTCCTAATTTGGGTTAGACACGCTTTGATATTTAATTTCAAAATAGAATATACCACCTTTTTGTTCAGGTAGGTTCATTATTGTTCTACCACAACTACCTGTTCTAAACTAAACCCCGCAGCAGACAGATGTTACGGTCGGCGGTCTCATTAGTGTTGTCAGGTTAAATGACGCTTCTTTCGCTGAAGTGTGCTCGCCAGTTTTCTTATTACCCCACTGCCGGTTGTTTTATGTTTGCTGAATGTCTGAGCGATGCTTTCTAGAGCTTCTAGTGCACTTCTGAACAAAGATGGGGGCTCTGTGGACATATTAAGTATAAGAAAATTGGACTAGGATGAGAGAGAACGACAGAGTGTATACTGTATATGCGACTATTAGTCTAGGTGCCTGTAAAAAAACGGTTTTTTTCTATGATATTGATTGTAATTACAATGCAAACTCCTGGTTCAACTTTAACAATTCATAATTATAATATTTCTGTAACATAAGTATCACCGTTATTATCTGTTTATTATCACTTTAGAGCAGTTATCAAGAAATAAAATCCTAAACTTTTTATGAGGTACTAGGCTTAACTTCTTCGAACAAAGTTTTAAACATAATCCAAAAATAATATTGGCTTTGAATTATTAAAGAGCACACTAATTTTAGAGATTCCTTGAATGAGTAATTTATTTTAGATACTCTAAGGATAAATTCAAGGAAACAAAATTACCTATTTATTTTTACAACGGTGCCAATAAAACAGGGCGCTTCGTTCAAATTCCAAGTACCAGCGTTCCGTTTTACTGACTGCTATATCTACGTTTCGTTATTGCCAAAGCTATAGAGTTCCCTGTTTACGTCTCAGCGCATAACCGCCTCATAAATTTCCCCAAGTTCAGGGTAATATTGTTTACTTATTACAACGCGTCGTTTACTGAAACACCCGTTATAACCGCGTACTACCACCTCCCGTGCGATATTTTACATAATTTTAATTTTGCAGCGCATAGTAACAAGTAATTATGTTACACGCGAAAATGGGAAATACTCAAAATAAATGAGCTAAAGGAAGAAGAAAATTGGCGCGACTTTTTGTTTCTCCCCAATAGTAATTAAGGATCTGCCGGAGTAGTGAAATCCCATGCAAACATAGTTACGCTTTTATTCCTAAACAGTAAACCTATTAAAGATAAAGGCGTGATTATATGTATTGTATGTAAAATCAAACTTAATCAAACTCTATACACATGACGACATGGATCATATCTATGCTACTAATATTGGTTTGGTTTGAATGTATTATTATTATATTTGGTTTGTTAATATTAGCGAAACCACGTTCGTATGGGATTTCACTACTCCGGCAGACCTTTAAGGCGTACAATTAACGTTTGAAAATTGTTTATTTTGGCTAAATAAACAGACGTATGTCTTGTCTAGCTTAAAATACAATACTATTTAAATCAATAGTGGATCGAATCCTCAGTTTTAAAAAGAAATGACGTCAATCACCAGTTTTGCCAATGTTTAATTTTAAGCAATTAAATTCAAATTAATCACCTGAACCTCAAAACATTCAGTGTGTAGCAAAAATACTCTTCGGCTACAACTGAGACGAAGTTTTATTGCAAATGCTAACTCGGATGCCCAGCAAACAAAATTACCAAAACGACGCTCCTCGACGACATCTTTTCTCAGGTAGATGACAATTAAAACAGTTTATGATGCGTCGCAAAAACTATAATATCAATGTCACCAACCTAAATTATATTTTCAGACAAATCTTAGTAAAATTATGCGATTACCCAGCAAACAAAATTACCAAAACTGTGCTATTTTTCGCTAGTCGCAGGTAGATGACGCGCGCGGCCGCAATATCGACGGTGAGCTGGCCGCGAGCCAGACTGCACCCGTCTACTCCAGTTCACTCCACGAGCCTACTTGGCTTCACTCTGAATTTGTTTATTTGGTTTTTTATGTAAACATTTAGTAGGTCAACTGCAATCTGAAACTGACTTAAAAAAGATAAAATGCCCAAAACTGCGCAATATTTCGCCAGTGCCAGTCGCAGGTAGCTGACTTGCGTGGTCGCAATATCGACGGTGAACTGGCCGCAAGCCAGACTGCGCCCGTCTACTCCAGTTCACACCACGAGCCTATTTTGCTTCACTTTGAATTTGTTTATTTGGTTTTCAAGCATACATTCAGTATATCAACTGCAATCTCTGATTTAAAAATAAAATACCAAGACTGTGTTATTTTTTGCTAGTCGCAGGTAGATGACGTGAAACGGCCGTGAGCCAGACTGCGCCCGTTTACTCCAGTTCACTCCACGAGCCTACTTAGCATCACTTTGAATTTGTTTATTTAGTTTTTTATGTAAACATTTTTTAGGTCAACTGACATATCTAACTGACTTATAAATATAAAATGACCAAAACTGTGCTATTTCTCGCCAGTCGCAAGAAGATGCATTAGAGTTCAAGTGATTTGAATAATACGGCTCCTGCTCACCGTCAACATAGAGACCGCGCGCGTCCTGTGCCTGCAACTGGCGAGAAAAACACACACAGTTTTGGTAATTTTCACTACATAGTATAAAACAAAGTCGCTTTCTCTGTCCCTATATCCCTATGTATGCAAAAATCTTTAAAACTACGCAACGGATTTTGATGCGGTTTCTTTTACTAGATAGAGTATTTCAAGAGTAAGGTTTATATGTATAATACATGCATAATATAGTAGAGAAACACTCATAATTTCCGTGCGAAGCCGGGGTGGGTCGCTAGTATCTTTATAAGTCAGTTAGAGATGGCAGTTGACCTAATAAATGTTACATAAAAAAAAAACAAATAAACAAATTAAAAGTGATGCTAAGTAAGCTCATGGAGTGAACTGGAGTAGACGGGCGCAGTCTGGCTCGCGGCCAGCTCACCGTTGATATTGCGGCCGCGCGCATCATCTACCTGCGACTAGCCAAAAATAGCCCAATTTTGGTAATTTTGTTTGCTGGGTAATCGCATGATTTTACCAAGATTTGACTGAAAATATCATTTTGGTTGGTGACATTGATAATATGTTTTTTGCGACGCCACATTAACTGTTTTAATTGTCTTTACCTGAGAAAAGATTTTGTTTGCTGGGCATCCGAGTAAGTTTTTGCAGTAAAACTTTGTTTCAGTTGTAGTCGAAAAGTATTTTTCCCACTTCCACCTCGAAAAGAACACATTTCGCGCCTAAATTCCGTGAGTAAAATGCCTTTTTATTCTTAAGTGAGGCAAAGTAGCTTTTTAATTATTTCGAATGAGGTAATGGGTGGGATATGGTTTGAAAGTCATATTTTGACATAAGTAGCATCCAATTTTGTTTTGTTCTCCCATAACGGAAGGGGAGGCGAAGAGCTTGAGCCCATGCAGCCTATTTTTCAAATCACATGAATCGAATTCGCATACGAAAGACTAACATTCGCAAGGTAAATGATATGAAAATCGCATGCGAAAGTTATTGTTTCGTATGCGAATTCGATTCGAGTGATTCAAAAATACGGGTACTGTCCGCGCGCGAGCTAGATTGTCCGAGCCTACTTTGCTTTACTTTGAATTTTGCAAACGTTTATCAGGCCAACAAAACTGTGCCATTTTTCGGTAGTCGCAGGGATATGACGGATCCATTCCAGTTCACTCGACGAGTCTACTTTCCTTCATTTTAAATAAGTTTATTTAGAGCAAAAATATATGTTGCTGGTTTTCAGAATATATATATATATATATATAGCGCAATGCTACAAAACTGAATGAACTTCTTTTTATATATATATATATATATACCTGAGAGCGAGAGAAAAACATAGAATGTTCCAGCTGCATTTCCTCCCGGGCATGCTGTAAACATCAGCTAAGGGGTCCGAGGGTTTCAGTATATTGTAATTTAGGCGATGGGCTGACAACCTGTCACTACAGCAATATACCTACAAATCTATCTTAAATAACCCTCAAAACTTTGTCAGATGTGGCGGAACGAGTTTTGTCTAGGTCGTTTACGCTCTGCCTACCCCATTAGGGATAAAGGCGTGATTATATGTATGGTCCAATCTTTGTTCTCTACTAATGAATGTCTCCCGTATTAATGATATATCAATTTATCTTAGTGTCTTAACGACATTGATTTCCTGCTAGTCGTCCATTCTTCGACCTTGGCCTTTCTGGTGCTTAACCTTTTTGCGTAGGTATTTCGATTCGACACCGTCATATCCCTTAAGGATAGCTGTCCATTTTCATGCGGGAAATTATCTACGAAAATAATTTATTAATAGCCAAGTGAAGGACACAGAACTGTTGGTCGTCTCGCAGCTAGGGTAGGCAGTCGTATCACGAAGAAGAGGAAGCCTATTGCCCTGCAGTGGGTAAACAAGAGCTAATGTCGTGATTATGATGATAGCTGTCCATAGGTAATAGCTGTCCATGCATGCCAGAAATTATATATACAATAGAATACACAATACTAAATTCTTTTGTGCACAAAGAAACACGTACAACAGAAATAAAAAGTAACTAACGTGGCAGTACAATATAGGCGGCCTTATTGCTAAAGCAGCAATTTCTACCAGGAAACCTTTGGGTATAGAAATTGTACAAGCAGAAAGCGGGATAGTGCATATTACTACATCTAATACTTAGACAATATTTACACACTATTAAATAAATATTTCAATAATATATACTGATATATATCTTATGATAAACTAATACATAATATATGCTACATAATGAAATGAAATCTTTATTCGTTCTAGAGTAGTACATATTGGTGTTACAGATAACATGGCGTCCTTTCACTCAACCGTTAGGTGTACGAATATTTTGTTAAAATTTATAACTACATACAAGAATCAAACTATAGAAAACAATAAAAAGCTATAACCCATTAGAATTAAATAAAGTAAATATACTTGTTTATGGTCAAAAATTATATAAATTAAATCAAACTATCAATTACAATCTATTATTAGTCATAAATTTAGGTTTGTAAATTTATTTTAAATATTCGTCTATTGTATAAAAACATTTATCAATTAAATATTAAGTCAATTGTCTTTTAAAAGTAGTCAGTGGAAGTTCCTTAATTTCCGGGGGCAATGCATTAAAAATTTGAATACACATACAAAATACATTTCTCTTACGCAGATCTAAGTTAGTTCTTGGCATATATAATAAGTGTTCGTATCGCTTACTAAAACAATTCATATTTTTTCTGGTCTTAAATTGATCGGGGTGTTTTTTGACAAAAATACATATTTCTAGTATGTAAATACATGGCAAGGTTAATATTTTTAATTGCCTAAATAAAGGCTTACACGATTCTCTAAAGTGTGCTCCACATAGTGCCCTTACACATCTTTTTTGCGCTAAAAGACCCCTATTCGCTTCAACTGAGTTACCCCAGATTATAACGCCATATCTAAGAAACGAGCCAACATAGCCATGATAGACCTGAAGTGCAGCATCAAGCGATACTTGTCGTACACGTTTAATAGCAAATATAAATTTATCAATTTTCTTACATACTACGTTAATGTGACTTTTCCAATTACAGTTTTTATCTACTACTATTCCTAAGAATGTTGTGCTATTAACTTCTTCTATACTTTGTCCCATGTGTGACACGTCGATGGTGATTTGCTGTGATTGGTATGTTTGAAATGTAATCAATTTTGTTTTATTTAAATTAATTTTTAGGTTATTTAAGTTTAACCAGTCAATGACTTCTTTTAGAGCTTCTTTATGTCCTCATTTAAGCGCTCTCTGTCCCTACACTGAACAGTAATCGTGGTATCATCAGCAAACATGATACATTTTTGATTGACTGACTTTGGTAAGTCGTTGATGTAGATTAAGAATAGCAGAGGACCAAGAATGCTTCCTTGAGGAACCCCATGTCTATATAAGACAGGATACTGTATGTTATATATATCAGAGAATTGGTAGACAGAATATCACTACATATACTTACTTAAACGATAGTTATGAATCAGACAGCTACATACATACATATTATTACGATTTTGTCCCTATTGGGGTAGACAGAGCGTAAACGACCTAAACAAAGGTCGTTCCACCACGTCTGACAAAGTTTTAAGGTTTATTTAAGATAGCTTTGCAGTTATAGATTCTTCGGATCCCTTAGCTGGTTTTTACGGCATGCATAGGAGGACATGCAACTGGCACATTCTATATTTTTCTCTCGCTCTCAGTCCAGCATGGAAGACTCTAATGCGAGAAATTATCTTCGAAAATAATGCTAGGTCACACCAGACACTGTTTATTTAAACTAACACGATGAACCTCAAACTCAGTTCATTTAAATTGTAGTCAATTTTAATGGCAAATATACTCCAAAGACCAACTTTCCAATTTGGAAGTGTTTATTGTTTACGGTTATAATAACTTTTGCCAGCTTTGTGTTTTCAGCCGATGGTTATTGGGAGTAGAGCTTGCTGGCAACTCGTTTTCATTACGGTATAACAGGCAGAAGTATAATTTGATCACAAACTATAATAGTTTGTGAATATTAATGATGTTTTGGTCTATATGCATGAAATTCGATTTAAATTCATAATACATACATACATTTAATCACGCCTTTGTCTAATGGAGTAGGCAGAGCGTAAATGACCTAAATAAAGGTCGTTCCGCCACGTCTGACAAAGTTTTGATGGTTATATAAGGTAGATTTGTAGGTATATTGCTGAAGTGACAGTTTGTCAGCCCATCGCCTAAATTACAATTAATAAAACCCTCAGATCCCATAGCTGGTGTTTACAGCATGTCCGGTAGGAAATACTGCTAGCACATTCTATCTTTTATCTCGCTCCCAGTCCAGCATGGTAGACATTTCTAATATCAAGATATTTAATTCTAATGATAATGACAAAAAACGACCAGCGAGAGTAAAATTTGATAATACTACCCTGAAAAATTATTGCTTCCATGCTGGCCTGGGAGCGAAAGAAAATCATTGAATGTGCCAGCTGCATTTCCTCCCGGGCAAGCTGTAAAAACCAGCTAAGGGATCAGAGGGTTTCTGTATATTGCAATATAGGCGATAGGCTGAAAACCTGTCACTACAGTAATATACCTAAAAATCTATCCTAATTAACCCTCGAAACTTTGTCAGATGTGGCGGAACGACCTTTGTTTAGGTCGTTTACGCTCTGCCCACCCCATTAGAGATCAAGGCGTTATTATATGTATGTATGTATGTAAAATTATTCAAGGTTTGTAATGCCAGGACGGTTTAATTATATGTATTATAACATTTATAACATAACATATTCCAGTAACTGTATAATCTTCTTTATATTAATATTAATGAAACTTATATGTTTGGCAGGTATATTAGAAAGTTATTTACTTCCTATAATTTTGTTACAATATCCGCTATTTCGTTAATTAATCCGCTACGAAAGAAAATTAAAGGGTAAGGGTACTAATTTAGAGGTTATTTATTTATTGAACAGTTTGTTGTACACCAGTTGCGAAGGGTACATATAACACGATTCCCGTCGGCTTCCCGTATGAAATTAAGCCAAATTTCGTAATAGATACTCAAATAACATAATAATTATAATAGCTCACAATGCTAAGAAACTAACCAGCAGGCAAATCGACATTCATTTGCTATCTCGAAAGGTCCTGTATCATAGTTTTTACAGTCGCAGTTTTTTCCTCAATAACTCGGCTTCCTCCTTTATAATAGCCCACCTACGAGCCGGTGGCGCCATCTTTTAACGTACACAAGAAACGCAAGGCGTTTGTAAGCGAAAAATAAGCAGGTGCAATAATCAAGAATCGAAGGAATAAGATGTAATGGAGACTGAAAGTATGCCATGTTATGTAATAAAATAATGAAAATGAAACGATATGTTGTTAATAGGTAGGAAAATTGCGTGCTTTTTATTTATGTCATGATAATTTGCCTTTATTTGGTTATTACGACTTATTTAACCAAAATGTTCTGTCGTCTTGGTGCGTATTCAGTTAGCGCGTTTTTTTTAAATTATTTTGAAACCAATAACATACTGTATTGAAAATAGAAATCGAAAGAAAATACAGTAAAAAAACATATTTTCGAAAGATAACGAAAAATCCTCCTAACTGGTATTTGTTTTGTTATATTAAGAAAGTTATATCATCCTTGTTGTCTTGTTAGACAGCGAAACTTTCTTTTTGGATATTATTATTAGTGGAGAACCATGGTAGAACTTAAATAAGAGGTATATGTAGTAGTATAAGCATATTCTTAAACATGCGCGAAAATGTTGTCTTTATTTTTGAATAAAGAACACGCGAACTATCATATTTACGTAGACTGAAAAATCAAAATCACTTCCCGGCGCGTTTTTTGAATTTGGAACGAAGAGCGCGCCTGCAATGTTGTATGAAACAGCGTGCTGTTTGAATTTAGAACTCTTTCATCTATCGTACAGATTGCGTTCTCGTGGCTGTATAGCCACAGATGCGTTTACCTTTCGGACCAAACTGTAAAATAAAAAAATAAATTGGCTATAAAGCGGAGTTCGTTGTTAATTATTTTGTTAATAAACATAAATTAAAATGAGTTCCGATGATTCTAAAAGTGAAAAGAAATACAACAAACGAACATAAATGTGCCTGGAAAAACAATAACATGCTCGTTCAATAATTGTCCTAACATGAGTAATGTAACTTTTAATATTAATTAAATTTATTATGTAAAAGGCCCTTTTTTATTTCCTTGCATTTTTTTAGGAAAGCACTATATATGCCTCGGCCGAAATGGCAATTGCCTGTCTCGTGTCATTGAAGTCCTCGCCTGCGGCTCGGCCTTCAAACTTATACTCGACCTGCAATTGCCTATTTCGCTGCCTTTGCAATAATGTACTATTGTTTTTTTACTCTGGCTTCCCTATCGATAAAATTTACCCTTCACCACTGTTGTACACAGAAACATACACAGAACAATTACATAGGAAATCTAGACACAACAAGTACTGCTTATTTCTAAATACCCTTTCAATATTTACGGTGTAAATAAATTATAAAAACAAGGCACACATCACAGTGATCCTTGGTTGTTTTCAGCTCATACCTGTTTTATGAGTTAGAGAGCTTTTCCTTGTATCACGGCATCCTTTTTGAGATCCGGGTACCGATGGCGAACGCATCAGTGAAAATGCGACATAAATAATTCAAAAGGCAGCGATCAGATTCAGATAGATACAGAATACGAGGATGAAGTCACTAGAGTGAGCAGGTATGGCATCTCGCTGGGAAGTTACATACATACATATAATCACGCCTATATCCGTAATGAGGTAGGCACAGTGTAAATGTCCTAAACAAAGGTCGTTCCGCCACGTCCTACAAAGTGTTGAGGGTTATATAAGATAGATTTGTTGATATTGCTGCAGTAAAAGGTTTTCAGCCCATCTCGTAAATTGCAATATACTGAAACCTTTTGATCCCTTAGCTGATTTTTACAGCATGTCTGGGAGGAAATGCTGCTGGCACAGTCTATGTTTTTCTCTCGCTCCAAGTCCAGCATGGAAGATCCCCAGTCCAGCACGGAAGCTTGAAAGAGAAAAAATAATTCAAAAGGCAGCGATAAGATTCAGATAGATACAGAAAACGAGGATGAAGTCACTAGAGTGAGAAGGTACGGTTATAACATCTCGCTGGAAAATTTATTATAGAAATTTCTTTATTTGTATTATTTTTTCTAGTTGCCAGTCAGTCTATCGATGCCTTCAGCGTGACAGGAGATATATTTATTTATATTTGTGCAGAGCGTTACGTAGCTAGTGTCTTCATTCATAAGATTCAATACGTATTTTGAGGATAAAGCGCCAATCTTAAGTCACAAAAGCTTTCCATAGTCTTAGAACTACAATTTTCTGTGTTCACAATAAGTTCTTACTAAAAGCACTCTGTAGTTTTACAAAGCCTAATTTTATCAAAGTTCCGCTTTCCTTGTCAAATTTTAGCTCAGTCCTTTAGTTTAGTCTTTTGCGGCTGAGGTTATTTTATGACTAAGCTGAAACAAATTTTCACAAAGCTATCATTGAATATTAATTTTAATGATTTATTGACACCTGCATTAGGGCCATCCCTTGATTTACCTACGTACAAAATTAATATTAGTAAAGACAAAAATAAGATATTTATTTCACAAAAATACAGTGTTTCTTACTTCGCTAAGTACGTTTTAATTAATTGTTTGGCGGTAGAATATGTTGAGCGGCTAGTATCTTAATAAGTGTAAAACCTGTGCTAAAATACCAGCTACATACTTCCTAGATGACTTAGTGAAAGACTGTGATGTTTAGGTTCAACTAATTGTAGCTATGAAATAACCACATATTGTCATACAAATTTGACATACAAAAGGAAAATAAGTTTTTTCTAGTATCAAATCGGTTTAAGACAATTCGATCATTCGATAAACGTGTATTATAGGAGAAACACTTATCTAACACAGACTTTTAAATACTTCTGGTTGCTGGAAAACTTAAAAATACATCTTTGCAAATGCCTATTGAAAAAATCGTCCTTTGGGGTAGACACATTGTATCATCTACAAAGACACGTGTGTGCTCCACCATATACAGGAAAATAACGTATAAGCACCGAAGGTTATTATTTTAATTGGGTGGGCGAACCGAAGTAATTTGTAGGCACGGATTTCTTTGATAAAAACAGTTATTTGCCGAAGAAAGGTTATACAATTAAGAGATAAAAATAATTTATGAAAATATATTTTAAATAGGATATACTGAAAGTGACGGCTATATCCACTTGACGGGCAGAATACATTTTTGTTTCATAATATAAAATACTTATCTAAAATTATATGTAAACATAGAACGATAGTAATCTGTTTCACCACATTGTATAGCAACACACAGGCGTCACCTACTGCGCGTAAGCTTGTGCTCAACACGCTGTCAATGCTTTTTGCATTGCTTACAACACACATGCGTCACCTTATGCGCTACGCGCGCGTAGCTCGGAACTCTACGTCGTCGCCGTATCCTTCTGCCAGTACGCGCGCGTAGCGCGTAAGGTGACGCATGTATGTTGTAGGCAATGGAAAAAGTGCCGACAATCGCAAGTATAAATTGCAATGGAAAAGCATTGACAGCGTGTGGAGCGCAACTTTACGGGCTGTAAGTGGCGCCTGTGTATTGCTGCACTTAGTACATACATACATATAATCACGCCTTTATCCCTAATGGGGTAAGCAGACCGTAAACGACCTAAACAAAGATTGTTCCGCCAGGTTTGACAAAGCTTTGAGGGTTATTTAAGATTTGTACGTATATTGCTGTAGTGACAGGTTGTCAGCCTATCGCCTAAATTGCAATATACAGAAACCCTCGGATCCCTTAGCTGGTTTTTACAGCATGCCTGGGAGGAAAAGCAGCTGGCACATTCTGTGTTTATCTCTCGCTCGCAGTCCAGCATGGAAGTATTTAGTACCTATAAAGATCCTCATAGATAAATTCAAAGCGCAGTAACACTAAATAAAACTAACGACATCATACGCTCTAGGAATAGCAATACGGTTGTTCGATTCGCTGGCGTTGCAAGAAACGTCATAACCGATTCAAATAAATATTTGTACCTGCTTCAGTCTCGAATTGCTTCCATACTACGGAAAGGAGAAAATGGGGGTAGCAGCGCGCCGGAAGCACCACAAATGCATTTTAGATGTGGCTGCGATGGCGGAATGTAAGGAACCATGATTTTTAAAAATAGATTTTCCAGTTATAAGTAGCTACTAAGCTTCTTATGCCCCGTGCCGGCAGATGCAAGCTTCTGTCGTGTTCTTAAAAGCACTCAATAAAAATGTTGTCTTGTTCAAGCTCCTTACCATAAACCATTAGATAAGCTTTTATAATCATAAAATTCCATTCAAATTTTAAAGATTTTTTATCGGGGCGATATCAGCCAAAACCCTTGTAACCCCAGATAATTATTTGTAGAAAACCTACATAATTCCTCAACAGATGTACTTAGTGAAGGCAATTACTCCCGAGGGTAAAGGGCAGACAGGTCATCGCACTGCCCGTGACAAAGATTAGGTATATTCTAACTAAAAATCTGAGTGGAATTTGATACCAATTTCTAAATTTTAATGGAATAGGTAATTTGAAACCAAAACAAAAGAGAATAATTTGAATGTAATAATCAATTAGCGGACAATCAGAATGGGGATTGGAGTCTCTTTCACTATTTTTTCATTATAATTTTTAATAGTTTACTTCATAGGCACTTATTTAAATTCTGAATTTGAATATCAAGTGAAGATAATACATGTTTATCTTTTAACTTTATAGATTTCGAGCCTATTGCGGGTTTACCAATATCAGGTTAAATACAAAAAATATATTTATAAAATTGTAAAAAAATTTTTTTTAGTATTTTTTAGTACACGGCAAAGAATAAAAGGACCCGAACAACTCTCTTTGACGTGCAATCCAAATATCGTACAGAGGTAAAAGGATTTACGGATTTTGTTTCCCTCCATCAACGAGCCATTCGCCATCGAATATCATAAAAGCAAACATCCAAAAATCCGGTTGGATCCCTCTATGTTTCATGCCAACATTTAGTACAAGTCATAGAGTCGACCTATAGTAGAGTTAATCTTGTGGGCTTAGCGGACATGTCATATGATTCAGATAGTTTTGGCTAACAATAGGCACTAGCATAGAGCAGAATCTGCGTAGGTACTCAATATAGTGGTAATCTAGCTTTCTGCCCCGCGGTTTTAACGGCAGCTAAATGAGATTTCCCGTGCGTAAATAATATAATACAAGAAAAGCTTCCCGCAAACGGTTAGAGAATGCTTTAGTCATGAAAACTGAACAACTTTCTCAAAACTTTCAGGAAATAAAAATAATTATATTTTGCTTTCCCATACAAAGTCTGATCGAGGTGGTTATTTTGTATGAGGAAGCAAAAATAAAATTGTTTACGGAAAGCTGTCCTTTACACCTGTTATAACATAGTTTTATGAATTTATGTGGATATTTTTGTGTTGTGTTTTTTCTGTGCAGTAAAGTATATTCTTATCATATTTTATTTGAAATGATCCGCAACTGTCTTACGGTCGTATTTATGAAGCGATATCAAACTTGAGAGCAATATTAAATGTAAGTATGGATTTGACAGGCCAGTTTGTACTGAAATGACATTTCTGATACGAACTCAAACTCGCTGTCACTAATGAGAGCTGATTACAAATACGGCCCTTAGAGCAACACGGCCTTTCGAAGGTAATTGTATATCAGAGATAAATTCAAGAAAACAAGTGAATATATTTCTTCATTTAGGTACTTCATACATTAACACGATGATGATCAATTGAACCTTTGTACTTCTGCCTAAGAACACCGACGCAGGAATAACAAACCCCGACCTTTTGTTATCTCGATCTTACAAAAAAGACTTTTCATAAAAGAACAGCGTAAATATTAATTCGCCTTTGTAGACTTAAAACATCAAGGCGAAAAAAGTCTTGTTTGCTTTGACTTTTCATGAAAAAGCAACTCCACTGTTAAATTATTGAACTACAAAGGCTTTTAAAAAAGAGAGAATTGTATGTTGACTAACAAATAATCTGATTTACTCGTATAAAATAATAAACGTTGTGAGCCGCCATCCCTTTTAAGGTAGACAGAGCATAAAACTCCTAATTAATAAATGCCCGTGATGGCAGCTGAAACAATCTGTTTTTTTTTTGCTCCATGTCGTGCATAGAAGAATGCATCATGGGTCGGTTGGGTGGGTACGTATTATATTATAGTGCTAGTTCAGAGGGCTGAAAAAACCTATGAAATTTGGAAAATAATAAAGATAGTCGACAACCATATTTAACACGTTCATTGCAATACATAGAATGTCCCCAAACAATTCAATTTAACGCCTACGAGTAAACTCGTAGGAAGCCAGAATACGTGTTAAATAGTTTAAAATAGACAATCGCGTGCATTCCAACTTTTTTCACCAATTTTATTTTAAAGTCAAAAAGTTTCCTTGTCAATAAAATTATTCTAGAAACTTTGCATTTCCCTACAACTTTAGGAGATGCATTATTTTACAAACTTGCAATGGTGCAAGTTTCTGTATAACGGAAAACTTTAAAATACTTTAGTGGAATATTTTGAATATAATTTAGTTTGCCTAGGGAATAATCGTTCTTAATGTTTATCAGTACGAGAGTGCAAACAGTAAAAGCCAAGTTTAAGTTATCTTTAATGTGAGTGGCCCTGTATGATGAACAGAAGGTCGTCGGTTTTTTTACAAGGTCAAGTGACACTCGTAGTCCACTGTTCCAGCTGAATTGGCATTAAAACAGCAGTACAAACTCCTTGGTGTAAAATGAAAGAGACGTTCTTCTTTACATCCTGCTGTTACCGATACTATAATAGCCTTCGCTACATTGACTTCGAATGTTTCTTAACAATTTTGATGTATAGCCGATCTGCTTCTTGCCGACTAGCTTCTGGCCGAATCGCCGCGGCAGTTCGTGTTAGAAGCACTTAAGGGCAATAAATTAGCGGTAGCTGCCCGCTAACGGCGAGGTGGGTGGTTTGCCGCGTGAGTAATGGGCACGGGGAGACCCACTGAAGCGAGTAATGTTAAAAAGTATCGGGAGTCGTATACGCAAATAAGTAGATAATGTGAAGAACTGTATTTTTACGATAGTAAGATCACATTTTTTTCGAAAATCATTCCATCGAATATGATTTCATGAATATGAATCCATATCTTTATAAGATAATTTTAGAAAGAAAGAAAATAATTTAATTTGCTCCACTTTTTTAAGCACTGATTGCAGTTTAATTCACCCACTCATTCGCATAGAGTGACTATAGAACTGTTTTTGAACATATTTTTTTTTAACACTGTTATTAATTTTCTAATGAATACTTTTTCATTTGTTTCAGGTAAACATTTATCTGCATTCAATATGTAAACTGGATTCTGGTAAAACAATCTCTCGTATGTATGACTATGCTACTTACTTACTACCTACTTACATTTCTTTATCAATACTACGAAGAAAGTATGTCAAAGTCATCTTTCAAGAAGTTTATCTGCAGCCAAAACAAGTAGTGAAAATGATGTCATGTTTAATGTTAAAGATAGTCAAAGGTCAAGTCACGGGATCAAGATGATAACCTCACACGAATTATGATTTTGACGTCAGATTGATAAAAACAAAAATCGTCAGATTGATAAAAAATGCTTAAACTGTGACGCTTACGACGCACCAATTTAAGCACATGCTATCTATCTACAGTATACCTGATTGTTTTAACTGTCAAAGATCTGGACACATCCTTTTTGAAAAAGTAGGTCGTATTTTTTGGATAAAGTACACTCCATGGCAGATTTCTCACAGATGGTAGGTATAGGTGTTTACAAATAGTTTAAAATATTGCACCGATAAAGGAGAACAAAATATTTATTTTTAAATCTCATATAATTAGTATCGGCTCTAGTTTCAAAACGAAAGACGTAATTAGTTAATGTGTTTGATGCAACTTGATAATTCAATACATCGTAGTAATTAATGATATACTTAGTTACATCGGGTATACAAATATAATAATCATAGTAATTAGTTATGTTTCAATCCAAAACAGTTTGTCTTATAAATAGTAAATACATTGATATACCTAAGTAGCGTGACAAGGACTCTTACCTTACCAAAATATCTACATTCTTTTTTGATAAATAACACATCACATGCTATTAGACTCCCCGTCACTTAGAAATTAAGTGGGCATACCTGCCTAATGCGTAGTACGCACGTATACATTTTAGCGATGGACGTACCTACCTATACGTATATACTTAGTTCTGAAAATTTACTTGTGATCCTCAAAAACAAGCCGTGTATTAAAGCGTATAACATGAATTGTATAGGTCGGCCATTACATTTCACATTCTGAACTCCTCAGGCCATTATCTGTTAAAAGCAACAAAGTCGGAAAATCAAAAGTTTTCCTGTTTCTGTCGGAGCCAGGGGGGGTGGAATGAACATTAGTTCCCGCTGAGGTGTTGAAGCGGTTCGACTAAACACTACCTGCGCTATCCAGGACGATCGACCGGATGAACCCTGGTGTCAGAGTATTTAAACAGCCTGATAACACAGCTGGTTAGGCTTCTGACATGGTTTTTGAAACGACCACTATCAAAGACAGTGAATCTTTTTCTTCCAGACACTTCATCAGCCTCCACTGCCCTAACCAAACTGGGGATAAATTGACTATAAGTATCAACTTTGTATTCCCCCCTGGGAAACGAATCCAGGACCTCCGGATCGGGAGTCCATAGCTCAGACGACTAGACCACAGGAGGCTGAAACTTTGAACATTAGTTCCCGCTGAGGTGTTGAAGCGGTTCGTCTAAACACTACGGTGCGCTCTCCAGGAGGATTTATCGGGAATCTAAAGTATTGCGCTCTTGACTTTCTATTTCCGCCGGATTGCGCGGAGCTATCCTGTGGGATCTCGCACCGATAAATGGTGCGAGCTCGCTTCCTTTTGGCTTTGTCTTACACAAAGTGCGCTTTGAAGTCATTCTGAGTTCCGCATTAAGAGAGCTGGTGAATTCAGGCTGAGCTTTTAGATGTAAATTTTCGAACAAGCGCAGAACGTTTTATAACGTGAATTTCTATAGATTATGATATCGTATTGCAAATTTATTTTACAACTCGGAATTGAAATATTGCGTTATTCGTATGCTTAATCTTTAACATAATTCAATATAGGGGTCACGAAAGAACTATATTTTGGAGCAAACACAAAAATATTTTCCTCGGTTCAAAGGAAAATATTGCAATTCCGCTCCTGTGCAATTTTGCAGGAATTGCTGGCAATTGTGATTTCATATGGTACTGTGCATTCGGTCTCTGTTTATTTTTATGTTCACGTTACTTATTCCCAACATGTATGGAGGAATTGGTGAAATACAATTTCATATCACCACATCATTTTATTGTTATTGTAAGAGCTCTTATTGTTGTGCTCATGTACGTTTTACTAAAGTATTCTTTATTGGAACAATGTAAAAGGTGCGATCGAAATAAAAATATGAGTAATAAAAGAACTTTATTACGTTATTAATATACATCGCATTTATACGATAGGACATTTCTTATTTTCTTAGATCTTCAAAAACATAGAATGTGCCAGCTGCATTTCCTCCCGGGCATGCTGTAAATACCAGCTAAGGGATCAGAGGGTTTCAGTATTTTGCAATATAGGCGATGGGCTGACAACCTGTCACTACAGCAATATACCTACAAATCTATCTTAAATAACCCTCAAAACCTTATCAGACGTGGCGGAACGATCTTTGTTTAGCTCGTTTACGCTCTGCCTACCCCATTAGGAATAAAGGCGTGATTAAACGTATGTATGTGTATGTATGCATGAAATATAAGCCTAATGAAACTGAAAAGGCATCTTCTAGGTTATTTAGATTACACTGAAAGTATGATTTATTATTTTTAAATCGCATGGCAAAGGAAATGGAAAAGAATTGCCGCAGTCGGACCGCGCCGTTCGATGAAACATTTTAAATTAGATCTAACTTAAGAAAATGCTTCTATAAGCTTATTTATAACAGTGTTTTCGTTGGAATTAAGAAAGATACTAACGAAGGCAACTGCACTGCATCCGAGACTCATAGATTAGATACGCATCAACACAACACGCGGCAACATGTATAAATTTCTTCAAACAGTTCTCTACCTCTGAAATAGTGCCCACACCCAAACATTGTAACACCGTAAAATTGAAAATTCTCTGAAATCTCAAAACTAGAATCTTCTATCCAACTATCTAGGAACGAATCATTTGACCACCGTGAATTTACCCTTGAAGGAAGCAGCGTAGCACCTGCGTCCGAGGCGCGCGAATTTAGATGACTGCATCACCACTCGGCGAGATTTTCTTCGCAAACTTCCTCTCGCAGAAACCGTATAAATGTTAATGAAAGCCAGGCGCCTCTAATCAGATTACAGCTCCCGTGAAATTGGGTTCGCGCGGGACTTCTTTAATTTTCAGTCATCGTGAAAATTAGCTTGATCTTTCGCGTCTCTGCGATCGGTTTACGTCTGAATGTAACTGGAGAATAAATCTGGTTTAGTTAAAGGTAAATGACGTGTTATGTTTCAATGAAACCTGTCATGTCGGTTTGTTAGGTCATATCACCAAATAAATTGTTCAAAGATGACAAAATAAAGATAAACCACGGTTTAAGAAGTTAATAAGTTCCTAAGTTAAGAAGTTAATATCTTCCATGCTGGACTGGGAGCGAGAGAAAAACATAGAATGTGCCATCTGCATTTCCACCCGGGCATGCTGTAAAAACCAGCTAAGGGATCCGAGGGTTTCTGTATATTGCAATTTAGGCCATGGGCTGACAACCTGTCACTACAGCAATATACGTACAAATCTATGTTAAATAACCCTCATAAGTTTGTCAAACGTGGCGGAACGACCTTTATTTAGGTCGATCACGCTCTGCCTACCCCATTAGGGATAAAGGCGTGATTATATGTATGTATGTATATTTATAAGTTCCTCTATTTCCGTAGGATGTTGCACCATTTCGCTAACAGTTTAATATTACTGACCCATATTCGAATTGTCTTCCTACCAACATTTACATAATTGCATAGATTAGAGCATGTCTCGGCCTACCTTCGCAAAGATAAGCAAATGAAGAGTAAGGCGGGATTACAAACTGACAAAGAGCTTCCAGGAATTCCATGAAAGCTTAACAGAGATACAACGGAAATTCCAGCTAAGCTTCATGATTTGACAAGAAATTTTGAGATTTAGTCTTAATTTTTAACGATATTGATTAGTCTGGATGAATTTATTTATAATTGTATTATTAAACATAAACATAAAAATACTTTATTGCACGTAAGAATACAAATCATACAACACAACAGATAACAACAAAAAACAAGTACAACATAGGCGGCCTTATTGCTAAGGTAGCAATTTCTTCCAGGCAACCTTTGGGTCAAAGAAAAATGCGTAGCGGTAAGCTTTGAATCACACATATAATCACGCCTTTTTCCCCAATTAGGTAGACAGAGCGTAAACGACTTCCACAAGGGTCGTTCCGCCAAGTCTGACAAGTTTTGAATGTTATTCCAGATAGATCTGTATATTGCTATAGTGACAGGTTGTCAGCCTATCGCCAAAATTACAATACTGAAACCCCCAAATCCCTCAGCTGATGTTTACAGCATGCCCGGGAGGAGTTGCAGCTGGCATATTCTAAGTTTTCTTTCGCTTTCATACTAGCATGAAAGTAATCATAATTAAGTAATTATTATGTATTATGTTTACGTATATTGTAATATTAGACCATGAAATATCTTAAAATAATAAAAGTTCGTCAAAAAAGTTATGCGACGTGTATAAACAAACATTAAAAAGATAAACAACAAATCAAAATATAGGACAACTCGGTGGCAACTTACCATATTCATTCGATATTTGATGAAACATTTCGTCAGTCTATCTTAACTTTTTAAAAATACGTACATATTCTATGGTAGTAATCTTTACATACTTATAGGCAGATTTGACTCTAACACTGTCTTGAATTTCACGCCAATAAGATCCTGTGCTACTAACACATATTCCCATTGTTCTCCGAATTCCGCCTCCATTTACATAATTGCATAGATTAGAGCGTTTCCTAGGCCTACCTTCCGCTCAGATAAGCAAATGTAGAGCAAGATGGAATCAGGTACAAACTGACAAGGAGCTTCCGAGAATTTAACAAAGATCGTCCCAATATATTCGATCTACCATATGATCAATACACACTACAGGATATCATCCATACCTAGTTGATTTGTATTTCACCAGATTGGACAAAACACCTTCAAACATCTTACATAATGCACTCAGTAAAAGAGTGGAACTTAAGGGTCTGCCGAAGTAGTGAAATCCCATACAAACGCAGTTTCGCTTTTATTCCTAAACAGTAAAACCAAAGTCCGTACACATGAACGAATGCATCATATCTGTGCTTCTAATTAGGTTTGGTTGGAAAATATTAAGCATAAACAAAAAAGACAGAAAATACGATTTGGAGTGAAAATTGCCTAAAATTAAATTTACTTTCGAATTTTGTACTTGATTAATATTTTCAAACTAAACCTTATTAGAAGCATAGATGTGATACATTTGGTCATATGTACGGATTTTGTTAAGTTTGGTTATACTGTTAAGAAATAAAAGTGAAACTAGGTACGTTTGTAAGGGATATCACTACTCCGGCACACCATTAATATCAGCTGCGTTTGTGTTTCTGAATGCGTAATATACAAATCTTAACTATTTAAAATTCAAAATTTCAATTCTGGATGTTTTTTTCCATCGTCAACTCTGTCTTTCTATCACGATACCTATTACGATACTACGGTTGGAGTCAAAAGCAAGTTCAAATAATAAAATATGCTACTAAACATAATCTTAAAGGTTTTACAAGCAATCTTGAGATATAGTCTTTCAAAGTAGCAATCGTTGTACAGGTTCAATCAGTCAGGAGCATCAGAAGCTCGGCACACGTCATGAATTTCACAGCAGGAAGATTCTGAAATGTTCGCTCTTATTTTGATGGTAGATCGCTACATCTATTTTATTTTTATAGTAGATATATTTATTCATCACATCAAAACATTTTAATGTCTTAAATATTGGATACCTACCGATGCCTACCACTACCCTTTCTACTTTAATTTTCCAATAATGTTCCTTTCTTCTTGGGCTTGTATTTTTTACATCATTACCTTTTATACAAAACTTATCTTTTACTTAGCACGATGTTATAATGAACTAGAAACTTTGCTTATGTGCTCTGATATGAAAATAATAACTTCTGACGTGCCAATTATTGTGGTAAACTTAGAAATTTATTTTCTCATATAGTTACACAAAGTAGTTTTTCTTCATCGACTTTAGTTACTTTATTAACTGCCTCCGTGGTCTAGTGCCTAGTGCCATGGACTCCCGATCCGGAGGTCTTGGGTTCGATTTCCAGGGGGGAAAACACAAAGTTGATATTTGAGAATTTATCACTTTGTGAATTTTTTCCCAGTTTGGTTAGGACATTGCAGGCTTCTTCTTCTTCTTCTTCTGTCGAGTGGATATCGAGTCTATGGACTCGATGAACCCTGGTGTCAGAGTTTTTAAACCGCCTAGTAGCACAACTATCAGGCCTCTGACATGGTTTTGTGTAACGACCACTATCAAAGACAGTGACCGGGACCGATGGCTTAACGTGCCCTCCGAAGCACGAAATCTTTTTCTTTTCGGACAATCAGGTGATTCAGCCTGCAGTAACTACGTACTAAGTAGATGTTTCTGTCTACATGCAAAAAAATACTATCATTTATTATACTTACTTAATTGGATAGTAGCAGGATAACGTACTATAGCATTATAGGAATAAAACTATCTTTACCATAAACGTGGTAGTGTGACCAGCACGTTAGTTGAGCTGTAATCAAAGACCTAGTAAACACAGTAGTAAACTTCATAGCGCAGCGCACCATATTAGAACAATGTACACTTGGAACTAAATGAACTTTGGTCGGGATTTCCACCTGTTTACATTGTTCAGTTGTTCTAGTATACATTGGTCACGTTTTTACGAGTACTGTTCGATCTGTGGCTGCAACAAATAAAATACTCCAAGCGCTACAAATCGAGCGCTGACCAGTCTACTGTAAATTGAAAGCTTCCAAATTGCTGGAAAGCCCTTGTATTTGTAACCAGGGCCGGCTTGAATCAATCAGGGTAATGGGGACTAGTCCGAACCTGCTTGGATTAGTCGCGGTGAACTGGCCCCAGCACGCCACGGACCGACGGAGTTTCCAATCTCTGCTGCCCCCTTTTGTAGAGCTGATTGAATCCCCATTCAATCAGTCACCGCGATCGAAATTTGATATCGCCCTTTCATTTTGCTTCCGAAAATAATTTTAAACTGACCCACACCCAATTCACTTAGCTTTGAGTTTATTTTGGTTCCGTTGATTAGAATTGAGGGTTTAAAAAATATTGTATATTCATTGGATTTAATCAGAGACCAAGGATTAAAAAATATCTGTACATTCAGTGAATTTAATCGGAGAACATTTCAGCGAAAATTGCCCTTGAAATTTGACTCAATGTGAAATAAATTGTATAAAATAAAAACTGTCTTGAATTATAGATATTTTCTAACGTGATCCGCATAAAGCATTTACAGGCTGCGAGTTACGATACAGGCATAGAAGAGCCCTCTAAACCCCTAGCGATGTCTATGCTCACCAGTCTGGCAATTAGCGTAATAGACGTTTGACCGACCGCAGCCCGGTATTTCTCCCCTTTGCCATTGTAAACCTTTGCACGTGCTTCGAGATATTAGCCTCGTGCAAGGCTGTGTTGGAAGCTTTGTAAGTTTTCATTGTACGTGCCAGCTTAAAAAATTGGTACAATAATCGGGTACATCTTGGACAAAATACTTGGATAAGGTTCCCATAGATAAATGATTGGCATAACTGATGTAAGGGACAGCGTCCCGCAAACTGATAGGGGTTGCTTAGTCCCTTACACTCCGTATAGTCCGTGAGGGTCATTGAAACTCATTGACAACTACTCCGTCGACGCGTCATATATGGTTAGCTGTCAAATCTACCATAAGAATTCGAAATTCGGAACTAATTGTCAAGTCAATTGGGCGCGAAGGCTTGTATAGCGGTCTGCCAAACACAAGTGCCATGGTTCGAGCCCCGCCGGGTACAACGAGGTTTTGTGTTAGAATTTTCTGGTTTATGTGGTATTTTCTGGAAGCGAATGAGTGAAAGAAACAGAAAATCTAGACTGGAATCATGACGACTGAAATTAATGCTGAAATTACAATCGAAATTGAATGTTCTAGAATCAATCCGAGGGGTATATATAAGCCAAGCCGTACAGCGCCGGCCAGTCGGCAGTAAGCTGTAATAATAAAAACATAAAAAAATGGTCAAAAGTATATACTGAGTAAAGTAAAGTGCGTTAGTGTGAGTACAGTACAGTTGGCAGTCGCAATGTAAAGTACTGTATATGGACTAGAGTGTTGACAGAGTGAAACTCTGCGCGGCAAACGGAAGTTTGTGAGTGTCGGACGCCGGGACTTTGCTTGTCTGAACACAGAAGAAAACGCTGTTAGTCGAGTTCCGTGGACGGCTAATCACACGTTTGTACGTCGAAGTTAATAAAGAAGAAGTCTGTAAATCAGCATTAGCGGTTTAATTTCATCCAATCCCGAAACTCAAGCCCGCATCGTCAACGAAACGTCGGGCACGTAACAATAAAAAAACAAACATTTTGCGCAGGATGGATCGATCCCACGACCTTCGGCGCACCGTGCCTTAATCCACTCATTTGATCTATCCGGCGAAAATTCTTGGTTCCATTTAAACGTTCTAAGTGAAATTCAAATATTTGGTTTCTATATTTGCATTATGTTATGTATGATTATGACCATTTTCGATCCATCCATTGTAAACCTTTGCAAGTACTTCGCTAGATATTAGCTTCTCGCAAGGCCGTGTTGAAAACTTTGATAGATATGTTAACTTTAGAAGGCTTCCCTGCAGCTCATTTTATATCCGCACACAAGAAGTAGTTTTCAAGTTTGATGAAGATAGTCTACTGAGCCACAGAAGGCTTTGTATCAATATTAGGTTTCAATATACGTTGGGATGATTATGATGAAAGCCCGATAGTGTAGTGGATAGGGCCGCTGCCTCCTGAGCTCCAAAGTCGTGGTGCAAATCCCAACACGTACCAATGTTTATTCGGCGCTTTTTCCGTGCTTCGAAAGGCACGTTAAGACGTTGGTCCCGGTTAATATCGTTTAATACCGTAGATATTAGTCGTTAAGCCATATCAGAGGCCAGTGCTAAGCAGTGGCGGCTTGAAAACTCTGACCTAATCTAGGATTGGGTCTGACCTCTGAAAGGAAACCTCCTTTCTAGGTTGCGGAGGTCAGATGGCAGTCGCTCTGTGTAAAAACCAGTACCCTCATTCAATCACCTAGATTAGGTAGCCGACCCCGTGAGATACGGGATAAGGCTAGGCAGATGGGAGATGATGATTATGATGAGAGTATTCAAAACTTGGTTAAAATATATAAAATGTTGATATTTAACATACTTCGGCAACAGAAAATTTATGAAGTTTCATGAATAATAAGACCTAAAAATTTTAAAAGAACTTAGAATATGTTTAGTGCACACCTTTTTTTGTCTACCTACTTTCTTGATATTTCTTTTTGAGTTTGATTGCTTTGAGCTAGTATAGCTAATAGATATAATGTGATAAGAGCATTGATTTGACGGCTGGCAGGGATAATGCACAATAGAAGAAAAGATACTGCGTCGACCCCAAATAAATGGAATAATAGATTTTGCATGAAACATACATACATACAATCACGCCTTTATCCCTTACGGGGTAGGCAGAACGTAAAACGCCTCCTAAAAGGCGCTTTCGCCACGTCTGACATAAATTGAGGGCAATTTTAGATTGTAATGTGTATTGCTGTAGTGACAGGTTGTCAGCCCATCGCCTAAATGACACTGTAACCCTAGAATCCCTTTTGCTGACTTCTACAGCATGCCCGGAAGGAAGGGCAACTGGAACATTCTATGTTTTTCTTTCTCTCCCAGTCCAGTATGGAAGTTTGCAAAAAACAGACAACATATTAAGTACTAAGTAACATTCGCCATCGTAACTCAATCAGCAGCACACCATTCACCGATGGGGTTATCCACATACAGTATTTATGGCGTACGAATTTCCCGGTACTTTTTAACATTACTCGCTTCAGTGGGTCTCCCCGTGCCCATTATTCACGCGGCAAACCACCCACCTCGCCGTTAGCGGGCAGCTACCACTAATTTATTGCCCTTAAGTGCTTCCAACACGAACTGCCGTGGCGATTCCTACGGAAGCTACAAACTGTCTGGCCCTACATCAAAATCGTCTCAGCCCATAATGTCCTAGTCGCAAAATGCCCTTTTGGTCGAGAGAGTAGAGAAAATTGCCAGTAATTTTTGTGAGTTCGAAAGGTCATTTTATCGAAAGGGATATTATAAGCTAAGACGATCAAGATAACGGCAACCTGAAGTGTATAGACGTTCTACAACAAATGGTTCTTGTGCTCAAGTGGGCGTAAGACAACAGGGACAAATGAAAAAGCCCACGCGTTCGTTAACCTTAAAAAGCTCACTAAAATACACCCAGTTTTATTTTACAAGTTTATTTGCAAAATACAACTGTGATTCAATCAACCAACAGGTTGCTTTTTTCAGTATTATAAAATACCGAACAAAAATTTACCTGGCTTGATAACATTTTTAAATTGCGTACTTTTAACGAGAATAATATAATCAACGAGTTGAATTCTCTAGAATATTCCACAAATTCTTTTGAAGTTTGTTCATGACATGGAATTCATCTCAATTTTGCTGTTGAAAATTGCTTTAGTGCAATTTTAGTAAGCAAATTTCTATGAAAAATTCTCCTTGGATATCTATGTATCGCTTTTGACAGGAATGGGGATTGTTTTTGGCGCAAAATACATTGTGTTCATCTAGCTGGTGCAGACACGTGACAGGTTGTTATCTCATAGCCCGATCCTGATCCGCGAAATCTTTTACATCTACAAACTCCAAAATAACTATCTGCTTCTGGAAGTGGGCCTCTTCTATTTCAAGTCGAGCATAGAAGATACCTATAGACATAAGGTAAAACGTTACAGACCACGTGAACGCCGTCAATTTTGAAGCTATTCTCACCGAAGCCGACCACGTAGCCCGCTCCACCAGCTTAATTTATTACTTTTTAAGTGCCATGAACACGTTGCCCCGTTACCTGAACCATAAAGTGCTAACTGCTAATAGTGCATAAATCAGATTTCACCATTTTGATTCATGGCGGTCACATTGTCCTGAACAGATACCATTATTTCCGATACACGGCTCTCAAAACCCGGGTTCGAATGAATGAGTGCAGATATACTCACCCAATTAAATGTGTAGTCGCTATTGTTTCGAAATAATCCGGTATACATTATTCATTTGTCCATATTTCACTGGCTTTTGTTCTTTCAAGTAATAAATACTATTTTGCATCACAGTGCTTAGTATATAATATTTAAAAATATAACGTAAATATAAGTATGTAATGTAGAAACATGACCTATACAACAGCGGCACGAATCGCAGGGGTCGCGGGTTCTTTTCTCACTTGATGTTTTTAGTTTGTAAGAAGGTATATTATTTCAAGTTATGTAATTTTTATATAAATTGCGCTGTTTTCAAAAGTTGTTTTTCATCACTATTTTTTTACGTTACATTTATTTGTTTTGACTGCGTATAAACACTGTAGAAACATGCAAGTATTTTTCTATATACATATGTAGGAAATACTCCTTTTATTACCTTCAGTTTCACATGACGTACGTAAATATTCAAGCTATTTATTGGATGGAAGCGGATCCGTCCATCTCGTAAATCCGTGGTGCAGCGTATTGTTTTAGAACTATCTAAATCGTTGCCATGGTTTTGGCAGACAGCCGCATCAAATCCCCTCGAATCCCGCTAGAGGCATCGACCGCAAAAAGTTTGATTGACGAATATATTTTATGCTTGTATTTGTCGAGAGACTAGTCTTCGTACGTATACGGTACGTATGTTACTGTTTAGTGAAATTGTGTAACTATCTATTAAGTTTAAGCATTTACCAATGGGTATTCTATCTGATGTGCCTAAGTCCTAGCAATTTTTCATATATCCAGTTTATTTTATGTTTCAAACCTGTGCATACTGTAAATACAACGAAAAAAAAATTCTCTACTGTAGGCTTCAAGTAAATGTTTTATGTATTTTACAATAAATATTGGCATAAGCACTGGCTATATCCAGATCATAAAAGCTTTTTTCGATCAAAAATGCAAATTCTATTAAACTATCTCTCCAAACATTTCTAGTTGGTCAGTTAAGGTCAGACCACACTAGAAAGCTGCTGCACGACAAATTATTATTTGTATAAAACCGTGGCACTGTAGCTGCAGCGGAGCGACACGGCACGGCTAGGTGCAGTCAGTTCATACATTTTGTCAGTTTATCCCACGCCGCGCCGTGTTGCGCCGCTTCAGTGCCGCGCCGTTCTGCTGCAGCTACGTCCTAGTTCGGTCTGAACTTTAATTTTAGTTAAAATTTTCGCACTCAATTAGCACTAATGTCTATAGGGTACGAAACGACCCTCCATACGGGGTTATTTTGAAAGTTAGCTGCACAGGTAGGTAGTGTTCTACTTTGTAGTGTACAGTTTACACAATTCGAACTTAAGATGTTACTTATGTAAGAGAAGTTTATACGATGTTCATGAAAACATGAACCTAGAGGTCTAATGCAGACCATAGACTTCCTCCATACAGTGTCGGTATTCACAGCAGTATAACACCACGATTGAAAGGCGGACTGCGTTCTCAGGGAAGCTATTGCTCGGTTCCAGAATCTAGCCCTTTTTAGGTTTTTAGTTTTCTTCCATACTGGACTGGGAGATATAGAAGAACATTGAAAGTTCTAGCTGCCCTTCCTTCCGGGCATACTGTAAAAGTCAGCAAAAGGGATTCGAGGGTTACAGTGTAATTAAGGCGATCGGCTGACAACCTGTCACTATAACAATACACAAACTAAAATTGCCCTCAAATTTTGTCAGACGGGGCGAAAGCACCTTTTACAAGGCGTTTTACGCTCTACCTGCCTGCCTGATAAAGGTGTGATTTTATGTATGAGGATATTATGTAGTGTGCCATTTTGACGTTACAGCACACCCTTCAAAAACTAAGTAGATTCTGAAAGTAAGTTGGTACATTTCACACCTAGCAGCGTAGATAAAGTGCAGAACAAACTCCGCGTCAGAATAAATTAGAGACAAGAGGGGCGAACACATTTCACATTCAAGAGCTTGCGGATATGTTTCCGTCGAGTCCTCTCAAGGCAATGTTGATGTGACAAAGTGGTACGTCCGTGCTCCGTGTCCGAGTTCCGAGATTCATTCGTATGCCGAAACCGGACGGTTCGCCGCCTGCTGTTCCTAGTTTGCCAGTCTAGACGCGCGCTACTTTCCTGAAATGCTGAAAGCTCATTGTTTCAGACAAAGGATCGTCCCCGCCGTGTAATTGGGTACAGTTACAACAATATTACTTCAGGATTCGCGTCATTTTCTTGCCATTACACGACTGTTGTTTCTTTTTGAAACTGTTTGCTGTTGTACTTTGTATACAAAAATTACGTCGAGTGTTGGAAATTTCACGTCGTTTCCAAGTAAAAGCTAGCAGACTGTTTATAAAATGATAGCAACATTCTTTATAACTTCAACGTTTAATAGAAAGGAGTGGGAAAATATGTAAAGATATTTGTTAATTTGTGGACTCACACAGAAAATGTGTGCAGCATATTGTTTTATAACTATCTAAATCGTTGCCATGGTTTTGGCAGACAGCCGCATCAAATCCTCTCGAATTCCTCTATAAAAAAAAAGTTTGACTGTCGAATATATTTCTGCTTGTATTTGCCGAGAATCTATATTAAATACGTCGTATGGTATGTTAATGTTTAGTGAAACTGTTTTATCTGTCTTTTAGGTTTCTGCATAATAGAATGCCATTGAGTGTTCTAACAGATTTGCCTAAAAGATGTAGCTGATTTTCATATCTAGGTTATTTAATGTTAAAAAACACTGTAAATGAACAAATCGAAAAATAAAAAATTGTACGCAGTGAATACTTTTTTGTAAAATTTTAATATAAATATTGGCATAAGCAATGGCTATATCCAAAGCTTAAAAGCTTTTCGATCAAAAAATTTAAATTACTAAATTCGTCCGTACATTTCTGGCTGGTCAGTTAGTTTAAATATTCGCACTCAATTGTGGATAGGGTACGAAACGAAGCGACCCTCCATGCGGAGTTTGTTTGAAATTTAGCTGCACAGGTAGGTAGTATAGTACTTTGTAGTGTAGGTACAGTTTACACAACTCGAACTTAAGAAGGTACTTAAGGAAGAGTAGTTTAGATAATGTTAATGAAAACATGAACAATGCTTTTTTCTAATGCTTCTTGCAATTCAGATCAATGAGCAATCTAGATGAATCAAGATTCCAATACAGACCATAGACTTCCTCCATACAGTGTCGGTATTCACAACAGTATGACACCACGATTGAAATGTGGACTGCATTCTCATGGAAGCTACTCCTCGTTTCCAGAATCTAGCCCTTTTTAGGTTTTAAGGAATCCTCGGGAGGATATTATGTAGTGTGCTATTTTGACGTTACAGTACACCTTCCAAAAACTAAGAACAGTCTGAATGTAAGGTACATTTCACACCTAGCAGCGTAGATAAAGTGCAGAACAAACTCCGCGTCAGAATAAATTAGAGACAAGAGGGGCGAACACATTTCACATTCAAGAGCTTGCGGATATGTTTCCGTCGAGTCCTCTCAAGGCAATGTTGATGTGACAAAGTGGTACGTCCGTGCTCCGTGTCCGAGATCCGAGATTCATTCGTATGCCGAAGCCGGACGGTTCGCCGCCTGCTGTTCCTAGTTTGCCAGTCTAGACGCGCGCTGCTTTCCTGAAATGCTGAAAGCTCATTGTTTCAGACAAAGGATCGTCCCTGCCGTGTAATTGGGTACAGTTACAACAATATTACTTCAGGATTCGCGTCATTTTCTTGCCATTACACGACTGGTTTTTCTTTTTGAAGCTGTTTGCTGTTATACCTACTTTATATGCAAAAATTGCGTCGAGTGTTGGAAATTTTACTTAGTTTTCAAGTGAAAGCAGCAGTATTACGAGTTTTTTTTTTAAAACGATACTAAATTCTATAACTTCGGTTTTCAGTAGCAATGGAGAATTATTAGTTATGTTTATGTTACTTCATGTACTCAAATAAACCAATGTATTGCCTGAAAACTTATGCAGAGCTTTCAAAAGCACTTTATGTGGAGTTAATAAACGAAGCACGTGCAAAGGTGAGATATACCAGGCTGCATTCGATCAAACGTCTATCACGCTAATTGCCGGACTGGTGGGCATAGGTTTCCCTCTTCTATAAGCTGTAGGCAAGACTTAAACATAATATTTGTACGTAGTATTATAGTTACTCTGTGATAATATCAATCAAAGTTTTCAAAAGCACCTTATGCGAAGCGAATAATTCGAGGTACGTGCAAAGGTTTACAATGGCAAAGAGGAGAAATACCGGGCCTTAAGTAGAGCGCTGTGGTCGGTCAAACGTCTATTACGCTAATTGCCGGACTGGTGGGCATAGGCATCGCTCGAAGCTTTTGGCTTTACCCTTTTCTATGCCAGACTTGCAACGTAGCTATCTGTGCAATTTGTATGAGGATCACTTTTCTGTTCCATGTCATGCAAAGATATTGCTCCCACTATGGCACAAAAAAAAATTGTTCGGTTTTTATTTGAAGTAAGTATTTTAAATGTATCATGCCAAAAAGTAAATCGAATGAAACCAAAATTGAAATTAAGCTATTTTAAAAAAATAAAGGCGAAATAATGTATCAAAATTGAATCGCGGCGATTGATTGAATGGGGATTCAATCAGCTCCACAAAAGGGGGGCAGAGATTGGAAACTCCGTCGGTCCGTGGCGTGCTGGGGCCAGTTCACCGCGACTAATCCAAGCAGGTTTGGACTAGTCCCCGTTACCCTGATTGATTCAAGCCGGCCCTGGTTACAAATACAAGGGCCTGCCAGCAATTTGTATGCTCTCAATTTATGGTAGACTGGTCAGTGCTCAATTTGCGTCGCATTAAGGAATTTATGAGCTACTTCTATCGAACAAATTTCATTACTTGACTTGTTTCATATTTGTAATCCTTGAGGTCGAATAGTGCTTATTAAGATACGTGGCATTCGTTTTAACATTCTGAGTAAGTTTGCTCTATCGACAAGTCTTTGTTCGCCTAAGGGAATAAACCTATCCAGTTTTCAAATAATTCAAGAATACACGAAAATCTTACGTGAAATCTTCACTTGAGTACACTCGTAAATTATGTATGTGTCCATCCGCTTATGATTATATTTGTATGTAGCTAGCGTAAAATAAGGATAAATATTGCATCAGTTTGCTACTGTGAAATTCACGACGTGTGCCGAGCTTCTGACTGATTGAACCTGTACGTACGAACGACTGCTACATCTGGATATTAAATGTCAAGATTGCCTGACAAATCTTCAAGATTAGTGAGAATTTCGATTGCATTGTTAGTATTCCATAAAGCTTTTGTCACAGTAGAAATAAGGGACAGTATAGGTCGTCTAACGCCAACCGATTTTCGATGACTATGTCCTATTGTCCATTCAGGGATTGACACAACCAAAGAAACATTAGGCACAGATTATAATGCCCATCCGCACTTTTATCATTTTACTTATATTATTGCCCAAGCCCAAAGCTTAGACCACTAATTGACCGTAAAGTGATGGACAAGACAATTAAGGGTACCTATTTAATACAAGAAATCGAAACTTACCTAGCTTCTCTGAAGGCGTTTTACTGTCCTTTTTTTATACTGTGTCTTTTTCAGACTGCAATCCAGTCTTGTTCTATATTTGCTTATCTATGAGGAAGGTAGGCCGAGGAAATGCTTTAATCTATTCAATTATGTAAATATAGGGAGGCACAGTACAGTAGCACAGCTCGGACACGGCTAACTTTTTTTTTTTGTGTACAATTGTTAAATAAATAAACTATCATATCATTTTGGTCCCACATCGACAGAAGGCATGTTGCACTTGGCATGTGTTTGTGTGCGTGTTTTAAGAGTTGACAAAATTCGTTATACTGGTCATAATCATCACTGGATTAATCTGGTTCTTGATTGAACCAAAGTTTTAAAGTAGTTCACTGTAACTGAATAGTTAGAATAGATTAGGTTGCATATTTTGTATGAATTTATTTATCGTCTCTCATCACTGTGGAATCTAAAAAAATGTTTTATTGGAGTCATATCTTGTGGTAGAAAGACATCCGTACACGGAACAGTATCTAACCATCTTTGGAACACAAACCTTTATTATTTCCGTTACACTGGGAATAATGCGCGCGCCATGCCCGCTAAGCGTACGCTCAATGTGGCCCACAATCCGGCGCGAAGTGTGACGTATGTCGGACTGTGGAAGGGAGGTGAATGTCCATTCTGTATGTAGTACTATTATACATTCTGTGACAGTAGACAATTTGAGTCAGTGTAGGATCCTATTGCCGTAATATTCAAGATATGTAAGATTTCAATCTCGATTTTGGCTTCATATTTTTTTCCAGTAGCGTAATTTGCAATAAAGATAATAATATTTCATACTTTTTCAGTATAAGGTGGTGTTTTACAAGATCACTCAATTGAACAATGTCCACTCTGAGTGATTCGTATAAACCGTTATAAATCTTAAACGTGGCTTTGAAACGAATCGAAATTGTGTTTAGCAACCGTCACAAATCCTTCACAATTAATTAATATGCAAATTAAAAACGGCACGTTAAGCAGTCGGTCCCGGTCGCTGCGCTGTCTTTGATACTGGTCGTTACTCAAACCATGTCAGAGGCCTAATTAGCTGTGCTACTAGGCGGTTTGGAAACTGACACCAGGGTTCATTGGATTGTTCGACTCGAGAATCCACTTACTGAGAAGAAGGCTAATGAAATATTGATATTATGTCACCTGAGAACCTGCTGCAGATAGAGCTAAAGTGATTAAATAATCTCCAGCAGTGGATATGAACCCACGTGGAGATATAAAAATAACTGTAAAAACCAGTAAAGGGAATACATAGAATGTATGCATCTCTTCCTACTTATCGCACCAAGAACGCCTTGACTTATACAAACGCAGAAAACACAACGATACCGCGTTTTAAAAACCCTGTGGCGCCATCTGTTGATAGCTCTGAGTTAACTATTAGGCTGCACGAGACCCGGTCAAATGGTTTTTTTTTTTTAAATAAAAAGTTACGAAAGATATTAATAGTATTTTTTTTCTTTTACGTGTGCTATTTTCCCGTCCTAGTGCTATGCTGGGGTTAACTTTCCGTCTTTGACTACCTACTGTGGAAAAACTAGAAGAGAAACCTCGCATTTACACGGGAAAACATTTCCACTGCAAAACACATTAAGTCAAATAGATGACATCAGCTGCGGATGAAAAGCGCAATATTATGTTATGATCGCCTTGCATATAGTATCCATTGCACACCTAGGAACTACAAGTACACATTCCTATAGCGGAATATGAAGTAGGAATAAGGAATATTGAGATCATGTCTTAGTAAATTGAGATTATTGTACCTACCTACCTATCAAAGCACATTTTTTTTCGGTTGCATTTTAAACATAAAAACGTCCGACTGCTTGTTTTTTGCAGATACTAAGCTCAAATGTAGGTACTATGATTTGAAAAGACAGTACTTACAGCATCACACTCAATAAACTCCACAATATATAAATGTAAACCGTCTGAAGTAGATACTAAGACAGATCAACCTAATTTTCACGATGACTGAAAATTAAAGAAGTCCCGCGCGAATCCAATTTCACGGGAGCTGTAATCTCATTAGAGACGTCTGGCTTTCATTAACATTTATACGGTTTCCGCGAGAGGAAGTTTGCGAAGAAAGTCAGCGTGCACTTCACCGCGAGATGCACTCATCTAAATTCGCGCATCTCGGACGCAGGTGTTGCTGCCTTCGTAAATTCCCGGTGCCCAAGCGCTTCGCACTAGTGAATTTGCATTTTGACTGTAACTATATTGTTTCACTGGAGTTCAACGTCTAAATTTTATCAACGACTGTAGATTCACGAATCTAAATTCGCACATCTCGTTTGCAGGTGCAGCTGCCTTCATAAAGCCTCTGGTGTTGAATTTGGGTCATTTTGACTTTTAGTTACCTGATAGAGTATGGGTACTTTTCAGTTTCATGGTAGCTGCATTACTGAATTTTATGAACGGTAGAGAAGCTGTTTGCAACAATTCGATGAGAAAGTCACTACGTGTTGTTTGATGAAGTACCTACCTACATAAATTCGCAAATTTCAGACGCAGGTGCGATGCTTTCGTAGAGCTTCAATAGACCACGAGCTTCATTTCCAGGTGCAAACTTCAACAGAAACTAAAACTCAGTCCTGCATTTTACATTTCATTAGTTAGTTAAAATAAACAGGTGAACCAAACAGTGAGCACTGGGTACTGAATTGCTGCTTTAGCAGTAAGGCCGCCTATACTGTTTTGTACCTTACTTTTCTGTTGTATGTATTTATGCTTCTTTGTGCGATAATGTATTTTGTATTGTAGTCTACTAACAAAATACATACATACATATAACCACGCCTTTATCCCTAATGGAGTAGGCAGAGCGTAATCGACATAAACAAAAGGTCGTTCCGCCACGTTTGACAAAGTTTTGAAGGTTATTTAAGGTACATTTGTAGTTACATTGCTGTAGTGACAGGTTGTCAGCCCACCGCCTAAATTGCAATATAAAGAAACCCTCGGATCACTTAGCTGATTTTTACAACGTAGCCGGAAGGAAATGCAGCTGGCACATTCTAAGTTTTTCTCTCGGTCCCAGTCCAGCATGGAAGAAACAAAATAATTTGCATCTTAAATCTCAGCATGAATTCCCCCGTTCTCTTAATGCAGAACACAGAATGACTTCAAAGCGCAGCACTTGTGTAAGACAAAGCCAAAAGGAAGCGAGTTCCCCCATTTATCGGTGCGAGATCCCACAGGATAGCTCCCGCAATCCGGCGGAAATAGAAAGTCAAGAGCGCAATGCTTTAGATTCCCGATAAATCCTCCTGGAGAGCGCACCGTAGTGTTTAGACGAACCGCTTCAACACCTCAGCGGGAACTAATGTTCCCTCCACCCCCCCCTGGCTCCAACAGAAACGGGAAAACTTTTGATCTCCCGACTTTGTTGCTTTTAACAGATAATGGTTCTAGAAATTCTCTCGATAATGTGAAAAGTGATGGACTTATACGCTGTTCTATATTCCTGTATATTTTCAGCTCTTCAGGAGGATGAGGAAAAAGAGATAAGTAATAAAACACTTGGCGAAGCTCGCGTAGGTAATGGCTCTCTGCGTTATATGCACAACGTGACGTGAGTGTCTAATAGGTAATGCGGTGTTTAATTTATATCTCGGTAAGATATTCCCGAGCTTATACATACACATACCTGCACCTTGTTATGTGCACAAAATACTAAATGAAGCGGTTGTGTGCATACCTAGCATACTCAGCGATAATATACATAATAATAATAAAATCACGCCTTTTTCCGTAACGGGGTAGGCAGAGCAAAAACGACCTAAACATAGGTCGTTCCACCACGTCTGACAAGTTTTGGGTGTTATTACAGATGATTATGTGTATATTACTATAGTGATTGGCTGTCAGCCCATCGCCTAAGTTGCAATACACTGAAACTCTCAAATCCCTTAGCTGGTTTTTACAGCATGCCCGGGAGGATATGCAGCTGGCATATTCTATGTTTTGCTTTCACTCCCAGTCCAGCATGGAAGCGATAATCTAGTTATCTAATACTCTGTGCCTAGACCACCAATCCCAAACTAGGAAGGTAGATTGATCTGTGGAAGTGTGGAAACTTAATTTTAAAACTCCTGGCCTAAAGGCTGTCCATCGCAATTCAACGCGGAAACGCGGCGAGTGTGATGGGCACCTTTGTGCCGGGGGCTACACGGGGCGGGTTATTTGAGTGACCTATTCCTTTAGTTTTTTAATTATATTATTGTAAATACCGCATTGTATACTCATCTCCCTAGCCTTATCACGTATCTCACGGGGTCGGCTTCCTCATCTAGGGGATTGAACGAGGGTACTGGTTTTTACACAGAGCGACTGCCATCTGACCTCTGCAACCCAGAAGGGAAACCAGACCCAATCCTAGATTAGGTCAGAGTTTTCAAGCCGCCAATGCTTAGCACTGGCCTCTGATATGGCTTAACGACTAATATCTACGGTATTAAACGATATTAACTGGGACCAACGGCTTAACGTGCCTTCCGAAGCACGGAAAAAAGCCCCGAATAAACGTACATATGAAATTCGAAAACCGAAAAACACATTGGTACGTGGTGGGATTCGAACCACGACCTCCCGCTCAGGAGGCAGCGGCCCTATCCACTACACCATCGGGCTCATTGTATACTCATACCAATAAATTTTATAATAGTATTTTTATTATTGTCATATCCTTGCCGTTTTCTCAATCATTTGAGATCGTTGCCACAATAGTGTGTTTCTTCTTTCAATATCTTTTAACCGTAAATCCACGTTTCCACTGTCCCTAATAATTTCGTCTCTTATACAGTCCTTAGTTTTAATAGTAATAGTTTTAAGGAGTGTTTTCCGTTTGAAAACTACATTGACGATCACCTACAAAATAAGAAGAAGAAAAAACGGCACATGTAAACGCTTGAAACATTCACAGTACATTGAGTTGTATAATTACTTTGAAAATAAATACTTAAATTAAATTAAATATTTAAGGCAAAGGTTTCTTTGCTGGTTTTTTGCTTGATATTAGTAACGGTAGGTAATTGGTAACAAGTGGTTAAAATATAGTGTCTAAATATTGTATAGATAGTACGGAACCCATCGTGCGCGAGTCCGACTCGCACTTGGCCGGTTTTTTATCATTATGTGACAAGGCGACTCGTGCCGACGTGTGAGGCTATCGGCTTTATCACGACTAGACTGACCCCAACCTGACCCAATTAAAATATCTTCACTAGACATTATTTCTTTTCTTTTTTATCTAGTGCCTCCAATTTTACTAACGACCTAGCCGCATTATTTTATAAGCTATAGAGATGAGAATATCATTGCAACCCCGTATACTTATTGTCCAAAGATAAATATACATAATGTGATAATTGCTCCTGGATTTTCTATAAGTAACTTAGTTATAGAAAATCACCACGTGGGACGATTTATAGGCTACAAAAAAATACTTACTTAGGCTATCCGTTAAATATTCGAATTAATGAAAATTCAAGAACTTATTCCAAAACATCTGACTGTTGGTGTGTATGTCCTATTCTTATGGGGTTGAAACGTCGAGGTCAAAAACTTGATCCAACACAGCTTGCTCAGAGCCGTTTTGATAGACTGACACCTTTAAAAGACTAATAATAACTTGTTAAGTAATAACAAATTTTGCTCAGTGCCGTTTTGATAGACTGACACCTTCAAAAGACTAATAATAACTTGTTAAGTAATAATAAATTAACTCTAAGCAAATTTTCATTATGATATTCGAATAAAGCGCTCTACTCACTAAAGTGTGAAGCCTAATAGAACACGAACCACTTACCGTCCCGTTTTCATTGTGAGGACTGGACACTCGCGTTGAACCAACCCTACACGGAGGGTCGTTTTAAATTCCGCGATAGTGCTAATTATGTGTGAAGTGTTCAACTAATTGCCCTCACCGACGAACAAAGACCATGTGTGTGTACTCCTTTATTAAACACGACCGGCCAGATTGCACCTGGAAGGTAATTTATTCTCGTGAACACTGATTTATTAGGGAATTAGTTTGAATAAATAGTTATATCTTTGTTGCAAGGAAGATAGCGTATATTATATTACACTATGTTTGTTAGAGCAGACAATTAGTTTAATCATAATATTATTTCTTGTTGTGAACAGGAACACACAATAGATGTTGATTAACTATAATTGAGTTAGAATTTAATTACCTCTAACTATATCAACAAATACATTTCGGACAGTTTTCTGATCAAAGTTAAAGTTAGTTGGCAACGAAGAAAACAGGAAATGGAAGTTTTCAAATAACTATTTTTCCGTCTCGGATTCATAAGGGTAAGAAAGGTGGGAGAGCTGAAGTCTCATGCAGCGAGCGACGGCCAGATAAAGTTTTTAATCAATTCAACTCCGTGTCGCTACGTGTGCGTCGAACGTGTTGTTTGGAAACAAGAAAAGTTCCCGGGATCCCGGGATTTTTCCCTTCCCCGATCCAAGGGTCAGTTCAAACCAGGAATCCGCGACGCGGCGCGAAGCTTTTTGAACATGCACCTTTTTGTACCACGAAGTGACAGGCTGAATTGACAGAGAATTTTCGAGTTCTGTCAATAAAATATCTATCTTTTTGCATAGTAACTAAAGTTCTGTACTGATTATCACGCACGCTTGAAGTATGCGCCACGTTGCGTCGCTTCGTTTCGCTTCCCGGTGTGGTCTGACCCCAACTCGATCCAGGGAACGCTTTTTTTAATCAAACAAATGAAAATGTATGGAGCCTTCATCTCAGCCATTCGTTGTAATTATGCTTGTCTGCGATGTTGTTTGAGCTTGTTGCCATGAAAATACGGTGAAATAGGTTTATTCATATTCCCTCGGCACCGAGTATTTATTTTTGCTGCGCTTAGGTTGCTGCGGCGAGAGCTTTATTGTATCTACAAAAAGGTTATTATTTTTATTTAAATGTTCTATTACTCCCACTTAAGGCCCACTTTTAGAAAACTTATTTGGGCTATTAATAATAAGGTATTCTCAAAAGGAAAATTGGAGTTCCAGAGTACGAGGTACATTGTTAGCGAGCAGACTTTTTTAGCATATCAAGGGGACATGTTTTGTACGGGACGTCTGCCAGATTGACCGTCCATTTTTGCGGGATCCGCTGTCCGAGAACAAAAGGCGATCCCGGCCCTAACAATGTGGTCGGACCTTAGTTTTTTATAAAGCCAGCATCAAATACCAATTGTTTGGAAGATGGAGGACACTGAATAAAAAATGCTGGCACGTTAGGAAAGTGACACTGATTAACGAGGATTTCTTTAGACATTATGCGACCTTGTCATTTTTATTAATCCCTGTTACTTAATAGGTACTTTGTTTGTAAACCCCCGCTGGGTTGATATAGCTGAATAATTTAATTACCGAAAGCCTTTGAAGCTTGCACAATGTGAAATTAACTCGAACGGGTAAATCTTGCTGCGAACTCCTTAACGATTTCCTAATGGCGCATCAATAATTTAATCTACTAAAGCTGTAATCAGATCATTCTAATGAAGTTTATTTGAATTTGACTTTAAATAACCAAAACTTCAAATTCGATCTAATGCTTCCAGGCGACTTAACAAATTAAAGTTACGTTTCTATACATAAGCTATACATTTTCAGTCGCTGTGTGTAAAAACCAGTATCCCCATTCAATCTCCTGCATTAGGTAGCCGATCCCGTGAAATACGGGAAAAAGGCTCAGATGATGATGATTGCTATACATAATTCAAAGCAAGGTCCCACAAAACTGAAGCGATTTAGCTGAAACATCAAAAACCGTTTTTCCGCAGCTCTATATCTACTTTTAGAAATGAAGAGTTGATTTCAAAAACCCTTTTTACTATTGCGTATCCAAAAGCGAGCATGTTACGGCCACAGGATAGCTTTTCTTTTGAAAAACGATAACAGAAAACAGGAAAAATCTCTGTTTAAATACGCCAATTCCCGCGGCGTTTTCAGTTATGTTCCCATTTTTTGTTGTTTGTGTATAAACGGACAGACAGAGACAGAGGTAGCTTTGAGGGCAAAGAACCTGGAATATACACACGTGTAACTCTCGTGTAACTGTCGCTTTTTAGTTGTAAGTTAATGTGAACAAGACAGAAATACGACATCCCAAAAAATTTCAGAGTTGCAAGCAAACGAAATCCGCTTCAGGACAACTAGTTGAATCATTATCTCCCTAGCCTTATCCCGTATCTCACGGGGTCGGCTTCCTAATCTAGGCGATTGAACGAAGGTACTGGTTTTTACACAGAGCGACTGCCATCTGACCTCCGCGACCCAGAAGGGAAATCAGACCCAATCCTAGATAAGGTCAGAGTTTCCAAGCCGCCAATGCTTAGCACTGGCCTCTGATATGGCTTAACGACTAATATCTACGGTATTAAACGATATTAACAGGGACCAACGGCTTAACGTGCCTTCCGAAGCAGGGAAAAAGCACCGAATAAACGTACATATGAAATTCGAAAACCGAAAAACACATTGGTACGTGGTGGGATTCGAGCCACGACCTCCCGCTCAGGAGGCAGCGGCCCTATCTACTACACCATCGGGCTCATTACAGCTCAGGACAGCTAGTTGAATATTAAAAAAAATATATAGGAAAAGTATAGCAGCTATTTATATATTTGCTTAGATTCCCTTTGTGTGAGAAACTCTCGGTAGCAGAGGCTTAATACGAACAAACGTTGCACGCGGCGAGGAATGACCTGTACAGCGGTTCACGTGGCGCCGGCCAATTTATTTGTGGTTAAGTGCGCGCAATAAATTTCTCAAATGGCCCGTGCTTACGTCGACGAAGCCTGTCTGGTATTTATCCCTTAAGTCCGAGCGTTATCGTCCAACCTGCGGACGTATTGTAGACAATGGGGCTTAGATTTGTCGCGTGATGTGACAATAAAACACCGTATAGCGAGCTATTTGTCGCTCCAATATGCCTTTTTATGACACTTCTTTTATGGACGCGCGTAAACTTGAGCTACTATAAGATTTCCTCAGAACCTCCGGCTCTTTAAAAGCCCGCAATAAAACGTAGCAAATTTTGTCTTCTTTGTTTAAAATCTTGATTGTTAGAAAGTTTACTCGAGAGTGAAATACTCATTAAAATTCTAATTATGTTGACGACATTGGGGTTGGGTAAACAAAATAAAGGAGGGTTTTGTAAAAAAAGAGTGCAGTGTGGTTGAAACCCGGGCTCGTTAGCCTTAACTGGGGTGCTCAATGAAGAAGAGAAGGAAAAACAACAGCGCAATCAACCAATTGTATTGAAAACTCTGCTCCAGATTTCCAATACTACTCTGTTGTACATGGTTATTTTTTAGTCAGTACGCAAACTTTCACAAACAAATTCTTCTGAAAAAAAAAACAAAATAATAAGCGATTACTGCTAAGGTAAATAAAGTATACAAAGCTCAATTTGACATGTTTGACATGGTGGCGTGTTAGCAATTTTAGCTTTCTACTGTCGATATTTCTAATGACGTTTTCATACAACATGACCAGTTCGGTCAAACTATTTTTTGTAGGTGGGATGGGGAAGCAAAAAAAAATCATTTTCGATTCAACATTTTCTATGTAAAATTTGTGTGGTACCGACTACAAAATAACCATGTATGTGATGATGTATAAGTTGTAAACTCGATATAGATATTACAATGGAAAATTCTGTATTTGCTTATCATTCGTTTCTAGTAATATGGCGCTTTGTGAACTCGGTTTTCTCGTTAATCAATAATCCGGTCGACATTGTTATTGAATAAAGGAGTTCATGGAAAATTTCTCTATTGGAACTACGTATTTACAACGAAATCATCAATCAGTAAATAGGTAGGGACTAGATAAACTTTAATAATAAATATACTTTTTAATTCTAAACTGAGTGGGCCAGACATGTTTGTCGGAAGCACCCAGATGTAAGGGCTACGGTCGTCATAGAGAATTGAGTACCTCAAGGAGGATTTCGGCGAAAAGGTAGACTCCGAAAAAGATGGCGTGACGATCTCGACGCCTATAAGAGAGACTGGACCGAGGTTTCATTGGACCGTGACAAGTAGAAGACCGCGGGCAGGCCTTTGCCCAGCAGTGTGATCTAACAGGCTAGCTATATAATAATTCTAAGTGATTAAATAAAGCCTACAATGCAAAAAATAAAAAAAAATAGTAACAGTTTTTGTTTGCGATAGAATATTATGCTAGGCTTAAAATTAAAAAGCGTATGTACTTATTTAAATACAACACATAGAATACCCGAAACAACGACAGGGCATCGACCCTAATTATTTATTTTAATTTTCTGAACAATGAAGTTTCTACAACAACTAGAACTTCAAAAAGTAACTTAAGTAAGTATAAGCTGTCCTAAGCAGACAAAAATAAACCCTTTCAGATCATACACCTCTACCTATTCTTTATGCGAAATCCCTTTACGTGGGACTACCGTAGAAGCACGTATTTCTGTTTTCTGGTGGTACATTAACTTTCACGGCGCTATTTCTCCTTATACCTGTTTGTAATAAAAATAAGGCGTCTGCAAAACGTTAACGTCCGTAGTTATGCAGGGGCACGTTAACAAGACAACATTACGCTGCAGGAACGCGTGTCTCCAGGTCTCCAACTTTGTAATGAATGCCATGTTTTAAAATTTGCCCACGGCACAGTGTACAATATTCCTGCATGTGTGCACACTTGTTTTGCTAGGTTTGTGTAGTCAAAATATTTGTCATGCTTTCTACTTGAATGTAGCATTCAAGGTAGGTTTGCAGTACACTAAGTACTTGAACAGCGCCACTTAGTAAAACGACTAGGCTATGAGTAAAGTGACATAAATAGCTATCAAAGAACTATGAGCTGCTAGCAAAAATATATGTGATCCTATAAGCAAGTATCCTATATTTTTATAGGATCATTTATAAATACTCGAATCTGCTTGTCATAGTTTTACATACATACACATATAATAACATATAATCGCGCATTTATTCCTAATTGGGTAGGCAGAGTGTAAACGACCTAAACAAAGGTCGCCTCGCCACGTCTGCCAAAGTTTTGAGGGTTATTTAAGATAGTTTTGTAGGTATATTGCTGTAGTGACAGGTTGTCAGCCCATCGTCTAAATTGCAATATACTGAAACCCTTGGATCCTTAGCTGGTTTTTACAGCATGCCCGGGAGGATATGCAGCTAGCACATTCTATGTTTTTTTCTCGCTCCCAGTCCAGCATAGAAGACATAGTTGTAAGTACGCCATAATGTTGCAATGACTTGATTTTTGATTACGTCGACTTTTACAGCAGGGAAATCTGCAGGCACGCGTGTCTACAGGTCTCCAACTTTGTAATGAATGCCATATTTAATAATTAATTAATAATTTTTCTACGGTGCGCCCCTGTTAGAAAAATGCAACTGCTATATTCGCGAGTCGTCATATTTGTCATGGATTTGATTACACTATAACACAGTTTTATTACCAAATAGGTATATATTATGTAAGTAATCAACATATATACCTGGCGAGTGTTGGTGGGAACGTTGGAAGGGAAGACTTAGACGAATATACCGCGATTAAATCAGAAAGGTCAGGTCAGGAATATCCTAAACCGATGAGCGTGCATGAAAAGATTGATGAATATAGATGAAGCGAAAGAAGTTTGCAAGGATCGTAGCAAGTGGAAGGATCTCTGCCCATCCCTCCGGGAAATTAGCGTGACGTCTATAATTCTAAATAGTACCTAATATTACAAACGTACATACATAAAATCACGCCTTTATCCCTAATGGTAGGTAAGAGAGCAAAAACAACCTAAACAAAGGTCGTCCCGCCACGTCTGACATGTGTTGAGGGTCATTGCAGGTGATTATGATGTATATTGCTATAGCGACAGGTTGTCATCATCAATCCCTTAACTGGTTTTTACAGCGGGCGGAGATGAGATGCAGCTGGTACATTCTATTTTTCTATCACTCCCAGTCCAGCATGGAAGAATACCTAATATTACTAGTAGAAATTAGTAATTGGGGATCTGTGTGATCCTGATTCATGAATGTCAAGGAGCCACGAGAACTTTTGGAACATTTGTTACACATTTCCACGAAAATACACTTTATAATTAGCAAAATGTATATTTTGTATTTAATTAAATCAAATTTCTTGTAGCACGTACACTAAAAAACATTTTTTTCTTTTACAGGTATGTCGCTGAACCGTTTTAATTTGAACGTCAAGGTGAAGTGCCATTTTATTAGGTAAGTTTAGATCTCTTGTTTTGGTTTCATGTAAACTTACTGCAGAATACAAGTAAAATAAAGAAAATTTTACCTAATCCAAAGAATTGTAAAAGACACGTCGTATCAAATATAATAAATCATCATCATCATCTCCCTAGCCTTATCCCGTATCTTACGGGGTCGGCTACCTAATCTAGGGGATTGAACGAGAGTACTGGTTTTTACACAGAGCGACTGCCATCTGACCTCTGCAGCCCAGAAGGGAAACCAAACCCAATCCTAGATCAGGTCAGAGTTTTCAAGCCGCCAATGGCCTCTGAAATGGCTTAACGACTAATATCTACGGTATTAAACGATATTAACCGGGACCAACGGCTTAACGTGCCTTCCGAAGCACGGAAAAAGCGCCGAATAAACGTACATATGAAATTCGAAAACCGAAAAACACAGTGGTACGTGGTGGGATTCGAACCACGACCTCCCGCTCAGGAGGCAGCGGCCCTATCCACTACACCATCGGGCTCATACCAAATATAATAAATATGGGAAGGTAAATAAAATAAATGATCTTTGATACTGATCCATGAATCAACTTAAACCGCAATAACATGTCGTGCATTACTACAGTATCAAAACCGGACATTATAAATCATTTTCACAATACAATAATCAATAACCTTCTTCGTTATTTATAGGTCTGTTGAATTAATTAGTTGTTTGATCCTTTGTGTTCGAGAAACTGCAAAATAATTATTGTAATTTTGTGTTAAACATACATTCTCATTTAATTACTTTTCTCTTGCGCAATGACTATAGTATTGGTGGAGCTCTGTTCTTGGTTCTGTTTTTAGACCGATAGAAACTGATTAAAAATAAAAAACTGGAATTCAACAAAATGGGATAAAAATACGTCTAATAAAATTTAAAACCGCATTTCCAACAGCATTTTAAACTGTAATTCAGCTTGACCCAAAAAGGCATCAATCAGTTCAGAGGCATTAATATTGATCTGATAAAAATGTTGAGGTCATGAGACCGCACTCTCAACTCCTAACAGCAGTTGAGGTCTACCATACAAGCCCCAAGAGACTCCTTCGGGAGCAAATTCTCGACTGCGAACTGCCTGTCACGAGTACGCATAAAGCATTCCTCCCTATGTAACTTTAACTAGAAGCAAGTTTCGAGGGCTGCCTGTTTTTAAACCGATAGAAGCTGATAATAGTTTCTAAAAAAAACCTGGGAAATACAGCGATTTTTTTTTGATCAATTGCTTCAATCCACCCTAAATCTGTATTCAGTTTCACCCCAAAAGTCAGCAGTTCAGTAATAATGATGCGAGGCCTGATAAAAATGTTGACGTCATGAGACCGCTCTCAACTAACAGCAGAAGGGGTCTACCGTACAAGCCCCTTGAGACTGCTTCGGGAGCAAATAGCTGCGGAATGACTATTCGATACGAGCCTCCCTCGACTGCGAACTGTCTGTCGAGATTGCATAAAGCCTTCCTCCCTATGTAACTTTAACTAGAAGCAAATTACGAGGGTTGCCTGTTTTTAAACCAATAGAAGCTGACAGTTTCTAAGAAACCAGGGAAATCCAGTAAAAAAATACAAAAAATCGTTATAAACAATTGCTCCAACACACTATAAAACTGTATTCAGTTTGACCCCAAAAGGCAGGAGTTCAGTAATATTGATGCGAGGCCTGATAAAAATGTTGACGTCATGAGACCGCACTCAACTAACAGCAGAAGGGGTCTACCGTACAAGCCCCTTGAGACTGCTTCGGGAGCAAATAGCTGCGGAATGACTATTCGATACGAGCCTCCCTCGACTGCGAACTGCCTGTCACGAGATCGCATGAAGCCTTCCTCCCTATGTAACTTTAACTAGAAGCAAGTTTCGAGGGTTTAATCCAAAGTTATATTGTTCCGGACTAGCTCCGATGTGACTTCGATTTAATATGCGGTGCAACATGCTTCTTGCGACCTCATAGCTCGCTAAAACTTTCCCCTTAGTTCCTTGTTATAGAAGCATAAACTGCTAGTAAGTTGTAATGACTTTTAAGTGCGTAGTATGCTTTGATGTATTTGCGGCTTCAGGAATATTCAATGAGCTACATTGACCGAGCAATAAGTTTTCGCTTTTCCGTGTTAAAATCAAATACAGTTGCCTACACAATGGAAAACATTGATTCATTATTTCTTCTACAAGACTGGTGAGCTTTACCGAACAAACAAAAGTTTCGTTGACTCACTTTATTGTTTTCTAATTTGGACGTTTTGCTGGATCCATTAATTGGTCTAAGTTCGGGGCGGCCCGACCGCAACATTCCAAAATTTCGGTTGGCTACATGAAATACGCAGTAAAGTTTTTGGATCGTAATTGAAAATCGACTAAGCACAATCCCAGCGGTACTCAAATCCGTGATGTTGTTTTAACTCTTTTATGACTTAGTTATGTATCAGAAGGTTTTATTTTTAATGTTGATTAATGTATTTTTTTCACATGAGCTACTTTTGCGTGGAAAGTAACTGTCTGCGGTAAGTAAACTTTTATTATTTACTCAACAATAGGTCTGGTAATTTCAACGACACTCATTTCAGAGAAGCCTACGCTTTCAACTTTTATACAGCTTCGCAAACAAACTCGTCTCGTTGTTTATATTGTAGAGTTAACAAACGAAAAGTACCAGCAAATGGTAATTGTTTGCAGTCACAATATTGGGCTTACCTATTGTTTTGTGTTATCGGCGTATAAAACAAATTGAAGCCGACTTGGTGCCGACCGTAAATCCAAACAATCGACGTGAAGTGATAAAATTTACTTTGACGAAAAACGAAATCGGATTCCCACTGTCTCATTTTACGAGACACACTAAAACCTGAGCCAGTCTATCATTAAAGTTCGGCAATCCTTTGTAAACACAGACGCATCTATAAACAAACGAATATAAAATCAATATAGATTTAGATTAGATTTAGAAAAAAATTGAATAAAAACATCTGCTCCTTAGTGTTCACAAAGCAGAAAAAAAACGCACAAATACTAATGAAATTCTGATGAAAAGTCTAGATTTTTATATCATCTAATTTTATAAACAAAATACAGGTATAAGACTCATATACATCAAAAGTAGAAAAGATCTTTCTTTAGGTAGGTAACAAATTAGAATTTTATTGAATCCGACGCCTAAACAACATTCTTCCTAATCCTGTTTCTGTCTAAATCCAATGCCGAAACGGGCGGAAAGGTACTGAGCCTGAGAGAAGACTTTATAGAATTAGAACATCGCCTTTGCCCGTTACGTCCACACACGTTACGTGCACCAATAATCGAACTAAGTAAATCCTGACTAAATCTGACTTGACCCAGCGAAAAAAGTAAAACCAGTAAGAATTTGACTCCTTTCAATTACTTGAAGTTCATCCGTCCGATATAGAATATTTACGAACAGAATTGAAAAGTTTAAATAGAATCGCAAAACGTAAGACCAGTATTTACGGCATCAGTCCATAATGAGGTTCGATTCAGCGGAGCCTGGAGCCGTGGAGTGCCTAGTTGGAGTTTCATTAGCATTTTGTGTAATTCTATCAAGCTTGCTGGGCGCTGCCGCGCACTGTACTGTCTACTGAATGAACGCTCGCAATTTCATTATTTGAATGACTGACTAAAAAAAGAAGTACCTAAGGATCATATACCGGGTGTAAGGGACAGCGTGCTGTATACAGAAGGAGTTGCTCAATCAACGATACTGAACAATATTCACCAGGAAATTCTTTCAGGAGATGAAAAATTAAATTAACTTTCCCATACAAAATTACCACCTCGATCAGACAGTTAGTAAAAGAGGTTCTTTTTAATATTCCTGAAAGAATTTCCTGGTGATAGTTGTTCAGTTTCTTTGACTGAGTAACCCCTATCAGTTTGTGCATCATCATCATCATCTCCTTAGCCTTATCTCGTATGTCACGGGGTCGGCTACCTAATCTAGGGGTTCGCACGAGGGTACTGGTTTTTACACAGAGCGACTGCCATCTGACCTCCGCAACCCAGAAAGGAAACCAGACCCAATCCTAGATTAGGTCAGAGTTTTCAAGCCGCCAATGCTTAGCACTGGCCTCTGACATGCTTAACGGCTAATATCTATGGTATTAAACGATATTAACCAGGACCAACGGCTTAACGTGCCTTCCGAAGCACCCCGTATAGGAGATAATTTATTTTTATAAAATATATTGGGCAAAGAAACATTTTTTTTGTAACGCGATCCACGCTATATTTGTCTTATTTTTCACGTGGGTTTGTCTGATTTATATAGAACCTCTGTATAAATAGCTAAATAAATAGTGTTTGGGATCATGATGATTTAAGTATAATTTTGTGTGAATATGCCTCTTTCTTATGTTAGCTCAGAGCTAAATGTAATTTAGAAATAGGACAGGTTATGAAAACAGTAATTAGAATAAACAAACACGTAACACGTGTTGATAATTACAAAACGATCTCCGTAAAGCGAAGTGTTATTTTAGTACTAAGTAAGTATAGATACATACCCCAGATTTCATTATGTACTTATGTCACTATCTCCCTAGCCTTATCCCATATCTCACGGGGTATACTACCTAACCCAGGGGATTGAACGAGGGTACTGGTTTTTACACAGAGCGACTGCCATCTGACCTCCGCAACCCAGAAGGGAAACCATACCCAATCCTAGATTAGGTCAGAGTTTTCAAGCCGCCAATGCTTAGCACTGGCCTCTGATATGGCTTAACGACTAATATCTACGGTATTAAACGATATTAACTAGGACCAACGGCTTAACGTGCCTTCCGAAGCACGAAAAAAGCGCCGAATAAACGTACATATGAAATTCGAAAACCTAAAAACACATTGGTACGTGGTGGGACTCGAACCACGACCTCCCGCTCAGGAGGCAGCGGCCCTATCCACTACACCATCGGTCTCTTTGTACTTACTATGTACTTATTTATGTATCACCTAATAATATTAAAAGCTACAGGAAGATAAACATAAATATGTAAACAGCGAAATATCCAGGAAGATATGACAAGTAATTCCTTTAGCTTTATGTAATTAAGTCCTCAGCGTCACATTAATAAGAACGTTAATGGAGCGAATACATTCATTTACCCGGTTTATCCAATATTTTGCTCTTGCATTGTAATTATAAGCGGAAATAAATTATCTGAAGCGCAATAAACCCGTATATTACATGCATAAAGACGACTTATCTTTGAATATACGGTACTAAGTTTAAGTTGCGAGCTCGTAATAAACAAAATAAACAGGACAACCCTAATATGACCCTGGCAATATCTAGGGTTGCTACACTCCCGAGGCTGAATTTTAAAACAGCAGTGCAAATTTTCAGATTATAATCAAACAATATTTACATTTAAACTTGGAGAGCTGTGAAAAGCTGAAATCTGGGAGCGGCTTAAATTATTTTTTATTTAGTTGGTTAATGTGGATAAGTTTTATATTTTTTACTTGGATTAATCTTGAGCTGTAGGGATGACCTTTAATTTTGCATTGTCGAACACTTCAGGCAGTTTTTATTAAAATGTTATCTAATATTCCTGGTACTAAATATATACGTAGAATCTACTCACTTATTGCGTACAAGTTTCTTTCACAGTATACATACATACATATATTCACGCCTGTATCCCTAATGGGGTAGGCAGAACGTAAACGACCTAAACAAAGGTGTCCCGCCACGTCTGACAAAGTTTTGAGGGTTATTTAAGATAGAATTCTAGGTATATTGCTGTAGTGACAGGTTGTCAGCCCATCGCCTAAATTACAATATACTGAAACCCTCAGATCCCTTAGCTGGATTTTACAGCATGCCCGGGAGGAAACGCAGCTAGCACATTCTATGTTTTTCTCTCGCTCCCAGGCCAGCATGGAAGTATTTCACTTTCACAGTATCACGTTATTATTTGAACGCAATAATAAGAAAGGTTTCTGTTATGACACATTTTCCTTTCTTAATATAACGAAAGTACACAAACCCAATGAAATAAGTGTATACGTACTTAGATTATACATACCTCACTGTATCTGGGACTACACAGGTGGTTCTATTATGTAGACATTAATTCATCTCTTGATACACACATTTACACCGAATTTGTAACTATGGTTGGCATTATTTCTCTTACTTACAATACATATATACATATAATCACGCCTTTATCCCTAATGGGGTAGGCAGAGCGTAAACGACCTAAACAAAGGTCGTTGCGCCACGTCTGACAAAGTTTTGAGGGTTATTTAAGATAGATTTGTAAGTATATTGCTGTAGTGATAGGTTGTCAGCCCATCGCCTGAATTACTATATACTGAAACCCTCAGATCCCTTAGCTGGTTTTTACAGCATGCCCAGGAGGAAATGCAGCTGGCACATTTTATGTTTTTCTCTCGCTCCCAGGCCAGCATGGAAGAATTGAAAGAATCTTACTTACAACTTGTAATATACCTACAATATTTTTCTAGAAGTAGGCTTTAGTAACAAATTTCGTACTAGATAGAAATAAATTGAGGTGTTTTCTATTCCCGTTCAGCAATAACTAATTTTAATAGAAATTATAATACCTTCTAAAATCTGAAGTTAATTAGAATCATGTCCTAGCTAAATAGCGGAACACCCTGTACAAACGATGGTGACCCAATCCCAGTCCCACATGGAGGTGTTATGACCCCACCCCGGGGTGTTTATTTCATATTTATCTCGGCTGTACCCGGGCTAATGAAACTCTTCTACCCTTTGTTCTCCTTATATTGCACATTATAATCTGTCACGACTGTGGTTCTCAAATTTCGTTTATTAATTAATATTATGCCCTGTGTTAAGATTCGGAGATAATTATGATGCTTTCACATTTTACAGTAGTTGTTTATTTTGAAATTTTATTTTATTTGAAGAATAATAAACTTCTTCTTAATTTGGCTTTGTTTTGAAGTATATTCTTTTAAGATATTACTTTATTCAACAAATCGAAACGGTATAAGTATTGCATCTAAGCAAAAAAGCTAACACTTAAGTTATGACGACGAGAATAATTAACTTATTGTGCTTCTTTATAGTAGATAGAGGATTTTAGTGAGAAGATACTTAGTAGCGACTGTAAGTTTTAGAACCACTTTACTTCGGAGACACTTATTAAGTATTCTGCTGAGCACATCTGATTGCGACAGTAAAAGGAAGAGTAAAACTGTCGTTTCATTTAATATCTCTTTATACTAATCATTTGCTACATACTTACAGCCGTAATAGGTAAGTACTTTTGGATATAAAATTGCCTTCAAGGTAATATACATACATATAATCACGCCTCTATCCCTAACGGGGTAGGCAGAGCGTAAACGATCTAAACAATGGTAGTTCCGCCACGTCTGACAAAATTGTTTAAGATATATTTGTAGGTATATTGCTGTAGTGACAGGTTGCAACCCATCGCCTAAATTGCATTATACTGAAACCCGATTTTTACAGCACGCCCGGGAGGAAATGCAGCTGGCACATTCTATGTTTTTCTCTCGCTCCCAGTCCAGTATGGAAGAAGGTTCAAGGTAATATTATGCCCTAAATTAAAGAAATAAATTGAAATAAGAACTTAGTAGGCATATTTCTCGTGAAACATTAAATATTAGATCTTTTGGCTTCAACCTCTTTTATGTCATGAAGCGCTTCTGAAATAAAAATGACTTGTTTATTATCTCACACACAACCTTGATAATTCTTATTGTTTTTAAACATCGAACCTTCCTAAGATAGATATTCGATAAGTATAAAGATTTCAACACATTTAAATGGACCTGTATTATGAAATCTATCTATTGTGTTTTTCGATTCCATTATTTTGGTCTTATAAAGTTACTGCTATAATTTTATTTTTAAATGAAAGCGATAAAGTCCAACGACCCTGCTCAATAAAACAATTCAACTATAAGATTTTAGATCGTGCCTTTATAAACGATTCTTTGAAAAAGTATTTATATTTTGTTTTTTTATTTGACAAAGTAGGTATTTGATTTAGCTCTTCTAAAAGTGTTTTTCGTAAAGTTTAAAATCAGTATCTTCCATGCTGGACTGGGAGAGATAGAAAAACATAGCATGTTCCAGCTGCCCTTCCTCCCGGGCACGCTGTAGAAGTCAGCAAAAGGGACTCGAGGGTTACAGTGTATTGTATTTTAGGCGTTGGGCTGACAACCTGTCACTATAGCAATTTCTTTTTTAAATTAAAAGTGGGTTTGCGCTTGACTCCAGTCTAGGTCGGGAACGACTGAGACGGAGTCGACGATGGTGCGAGATCACCCAGAAGATGCCTGTTCACTCTAACTTTGAAATGTTGGGGGTTGAAGGCGTTCGGAAACACAGACGCAGGTAGTGAGTTCCACACTTTAGCCGTGCGCATTATAAAAGAGTTTTGGAAGAGCTTGGTACGTATTAGTGGAATATCAACCAGGTATGGATGGTATCCTGCGGTGCGTCTAGATGTCCGATGGTAGAAGGGAGCTGGCGGGATAAGGTCGTGGAGCTCTTGAGCACCCTCACCGAAGTACATCCTGTAGAAGACCGACAAGCAGGCAACCTTACGGCGATATTCCAGGCTATAAAAACTTGGCTTCTAGCAGTTTTTCGTCACCAATAAGCCTCTTGGCTCTGCGTTCCACCGAATCGAGTGCGGCAAGTTGGTATTTGGCTGAGCCATCCCAGAGGTGACTGCAATACGCCATGCAGGATCGGACTTGTGCTTTGTACAGGGTTAAAAGCTGTCCAGGCGTGAAGTATCGCTTACTCGCAATACACTTTTCAATCTAAAATTGCCCTAAATTTTTGTCAGACGTGGCGAAAGCGCTTTTTACGAGGCGTTTAACGCTCTGCCTACCCCGTAAGGGATAAGGGCGTGATTTTATGTATGTATGTTAAAATAAGTTTTCCATGAGCTGCTTTAAAAATAAGTACCTATCTTACCTACCGTGAAGAACGCACATTACAATATTGCCTCCGTGGTCTAGCGGTCTGAGTCATGGGTTCTCGACCCGGAGGTCCCGGGTTCGATTCCCGGCGGGGACAATGACTTTGTGTTGTTGTTTCTAGTTTGCTTAGGACATTGCAGGCTGACCACCTGATTGTCCGAAAGTAAAATTATCCATTCTGTCGGATGGACATGTAAATGGTCGTGTCTGTCCCGTCAGAATATGAGACTGAAGCAATAGAGTGCACCTGTGAGTAACGCAAACTGTTGGGCACTAAATCTAGTCCTGCGCAGGTGGCCGATCTCTGGGAGATTGGCCGCCATTACTGAAAATCGGTGGGATGACTATTACAACCATGTATTTGCTCCTTCAGTACCTTTACTTACAAAACGCTTGTTATGGGACATTTCATCATTTAAATGGTCTTTAGTGTATTACGTATCTTTAATCTCGTCATAATTTCTCAAATAAGTAGCTTCATGAAACTTCATTAGATTAGATCATTTAGCAAAGTACGATATAGGAACTATTGGCTCTACGCCAAAGCACTTTAACACGCTGAAAAGTGACTAAACGTCCTTCGGTTCCACCCGCGGCAGTGAAGTATTTCCGCGGTACTTTCCCGTGGTAAAAAACTCATCTATGTATTATTGTGTCATATCCAAATATTTTGTAAATTTCTACGAATATTAATTGAAAGATTGTAATGTTTGTACACATACTTTTAACCCCGGAATCCGAGATTTTAACCCTACACCTGGCACAAGGAAGTTGCCACCTAAATCTGAACTTTATCTCCTCGCGTTAGATTTTAAAACCAATTTCAAAAAAAATAATTGCTCAGATGAAGGGTTAAACATGCGAACCCACACCGAAGCATCGCACAGGTGTAATTTTTATGAAATCATATTTGGCGTGAGTAAATGAATTAACGGAATCCGCTCCGGGTTCATTCCGGGGCGGGTGACGAGATTACGACCCCGACACGAGTTTGGCGTGACAATCATGACACGTCCTGTATTTAGGTGGTACCTACCACAGGTGGGATATAAACACAGTAAAATGTCTTATATTTGGCGTATGTAAATGAATTAACTGACTCCGCTCCGGGTTCATTCCGGGGCGGGTGTCGAGATTGCGACCCGGACACAAGTCACACGTCCTGTATTTAGGAAGTTCCACAGGTAGCGGTATCGGTAGCAGTATATATAATAAAGGGTGTGGAATCCACCCATATTCTCATATGAGGAAATGCATCTTGGATTTAAAAAAGAGTTGTTTTATTAGTTATATTTGATATTTGGTCACTGCTATAAAGATTTTTTACTGTTACTTAATTTAACTGTGGGTTTAGGTACCTATTGTACTTAATCTTAATATGACCCCAAATACTTACAGAATGATGCAATATATTTTATAAATTTCTCATGTGTTAAATTGGTGAGAGATCAGATCACGAGCTAATTGAACTTTAAAATAAATCACAAAAAATCTTTCTTTGTACTTAAAAATAAAATTGCTAAAAGCATTAAGAACAATAACTAACAGTTTTGGAATATCTGGTCTGGTCTATTCCATGGTGATATAGCATATTTGTATCATTCGGCAGTTTGTTTACGTGATATTCTGAAAATTTGCGGCTGACCATATCCATTAATATTACTTATTAATATTAATGAGTGCAAACGTTTAGAACTAAAGCAAACAAAAAAACCACTAACCGCAGACACAACAACATTTTGCGTAAAATTCCAGTTCTGTGGTTACATACAATGAAGCATGATAAAAGGGAAAAGGAAAACAGTAATTTCCCAAACAAAACTCAACAGTTACACTTAGGCACGTAAAGGATCTTTCCCATTCACACTGTTCGCCCTCGGCACAGAATATACCCTCGGCAACAAAGATGGCGGGCGCTTGCAAACGCCCTGCAATTGCTCCTGACATTACAAATAAAACAACGCAACACAAGACAAATGTGTGCTCCTTCGCATTTTCATGGTACCGCCGATAGAAGCCGGGAAAAGGAATATTTACGAGTTTTCTGCGCACAGGAAAAGGAAACCGCGTTCACACTACAACCTAGCAAACAAGTGCTCTTGAGTACTTCGGATAAATCAACTCGCTAAACCAAACTTTTTTCGGAATTTCTTCTTTCTATTTCGTGTGGGCAGTCGGGTTCAACGAACGACCCAATATGCTCTGATTTTAGCATTGTATTTCATAGGCATCTTAATATCTTCATCTTCATGTCTGGTCTAATATCATCCCTTACAGACGTTTCACTCTGCTAATATCTAAATAGGTACTGACTGATACAGAGTACGCAAGTGCTTGCACTCACAGATTGTAATAATACCATTAATTTAATTATTTCGTCATAAATTCCTTTAATTACTGCAGGGCTTTATGTCGCGAGATAAAAACCCAGTAATTATGACGCTAATAGTTTTTTTGCCCGCAACACGCAGCTTTTATCGTAACCAGCGATTAATTTATAACATTAACGAGCACTGATATATTAAATTCTTCATAAATGATGGAATTGATGCGATTGGTGAGGGTATTAATAATGATTAAAGGTTATAAATCAATAATAAATATTACAGCTCAATCCAATGCCAATACAATCATTTTGCTGTCTGATTACGGACGCAATATGGCTGTTTGAACACGCTTGTTTTTGCTCTCTTGAAAAACAAAAACACAACGCAAACATATTTGAATAACTTTATTGTACCGAAATATAATAATAATAGCATTTTTATTTTCACAAAAAAATCTACATAATTACATTTCATTATTCATTTAATACAATTCATTGCATTAAAAAATCATGTTTTCTTGAGTTTCTTTTCCTTCTTCTTTGTTTGTGTGGAGCCCTGGAGGGCTAAGGCCTCACCCAGTCTTTCCCATTCTTTCATGTCTTGTGCGACTCTATGCCAGAATTTATCTTTTTTGTCTAGTTCGTCTCTCTTCGTTTCTTTGTTCGTCTTCCATGCTGGCCTGGGAGCAAGAGAAAAACATAGAATGCGCCGGCTGCATTTCCTCCCGGGCATGCTGTAAAAACCAGCTAAGGGATCCGAGGGTTTCAATATATTGCAAATTAGGCGATGGGCTGACAACCTGTCACTACAGCAAAATACCTACAAATCTATCTTAAATAACCCTCAAAACTTTGTCAGACGTGGCGGAACGATCTTTGTTTATGTCGTTTACGCTCTGCTTACCCCATTAGGGATAAAGGCGTGATTATATGTATGTATGTATGTCTCTCTATCATACCTTGGGTCTTCCGACATTACTTATTTTGTCTGACCAAAATATAACTTAACATTATTGCTGTGGAGGAAATACGATTTATATAATACTAAGTCGCATCATTGAATTTATATTCATATTTAAAAAACTAGAAAATATTTTAAAACCACGATCAACATTCCATTTAATTCCGCGCGCGAATCGACAAACTATTTTATGTAGCGAGTTGGACTTTATTGCCGAATTATAAACAATTTTCAGGTCGAAACTTTCTGTTGAACAAAGTTCACACTAGCTACATTTTAAACCAGCACTAACTATGAAACCTCCTGGAAAGAGGAAAAACTATAAATTATTAATTAAACACATACATAATTTATAATCCCAACTTTATACCTTACGAGATAGGGTTACAGTGTATTGTAATTTAACCGATGGGCTGACAACCTGTCACTACAGCAATACACATTACAATCTAAAATTGCCCTCAATTTATGTCAGACGTGGCGAAAGTGCCTTTAGGAGGCGTTTTACGCTCTGCCTACCCCGTAAGGGATAAAGGCGTGATTTTATGTATGTATGAGAAAGGCAGAGCTTCATCGTTCTTACGAGTATAAAGGGTTGTTTTCACCACTCTGAGTTTTGAGGGTTTCGAGTAAAAACTAACTGTGTGTGCATTTCTATAGCGATAGCTTGTCAGCTTTTCGCCTATTACAATACTTATTTCATTATATTTAAATTGATTCGTACATTTCTTACAGAATATATACCGGGTTAGAAAAGCAGCTGAAATAGTCTTATGTTTTTCTATCGCTTCCGTTCCGGTTCACACTAGTTTTACATTTTAAACCAGCACTAACTAGGAACCTCCTGGAAGGAGGAACAAATATAAATTCATTAGAGACAACAAAGGGCGTCCAAGCCCGGCTAATGAAGAAGGACGTCTTGTTTAATTACCTTTTGTAATTTTTCTGCTAAGCGGGCCAACGTATAAATTAATTTTCTTTCAGTGGCTCGTCCATAGAGCACCATTATGAAGCACTAAGTGAACCTTCTTTTGTGTCCAACATAATCTAACCGAGCTCGTTGAAAAATGAAAATTTACTTTAAGAAAACCCATTTAGGTTTTAAAGGACTAGTTGGATATAGAAAATTTTGTCAGGCAAAGGTTAGTAAATGCACGTTGAATTCGCAAAACGCTGGAACATATTTACCTACTAGCATCACACTGACCTATGAACCACTAGATATTGCTATCAAAAACGGGAAACTCGGCCATTCATAGCAATATTTATATCCTTTGACACACGTATTGTTGATATCGACGTGAAAAATGATAGCATTTATAACTTTGCAGCTCTATATTTGGCAGCAATTTCAGAATAACTGATAACATTTGAGTAAGAGATTAAGGTCGTAATAAAAATGCCTCCAGACGTTATTGGAAAACAATGTACCATAATGACATTTTCAACGTTACTCGCCAAAACTTTCTGTCTAAAGTCGTGAGCACGTACCCTTGAAAGCTACTTAGGGCACTAGGTTTACGTAAAAGACAAAGGTCCATGACACTGAAATATTTATCTCGCATCTTGAAGGCATCATCTAATTAGGTGGAAGAAGTCAGGTGGGGAGATTTGCTCGAGTTAGTACGGGTAGTTTAACTGAGATATTCGAATCTACGCACGGCTTATGAGAGAATTCTCGGTACCGCGTTCATGTAATAAGGAGTTAGGGAGTTTATGCTACGGTTTGGGGTTGTTAATATTCGGTATTAGGGCGTCGCTACTCGTCGCAGTTCGTTTTCGGGTCGTCATAAGCTCTTCCGTCAAGAGTTCGTTTAAGACCTCCGTTAGCTGGATTTCCTTCAATATTTTTTTCATCACGTTTTCAACTTGGGGGTCCGGATGAAGTCTCTAACAAACAATATTTTTGTTGACGTCAATTTTTAAACTTATATCCTTGTCGCGTATAAATAATTGGGTCGTGGAAACCCAATACTTAGAAGTTTCCGGGTTAATCTTTTGCGGAACTAGTCCAATTGTGTCGCCGTTCCGTCTTCGTTAGAAGAGCATCGCTTTTCATTAGCTATATGTCTTGACAGTCCAACTTTCCGGGGCGTGTCACACGGCGGAACTTCTTTTAGACAACTTCCTCGCAAAGTTCTAACGAATGTGTGAGTTAACTACTTTACTGCGATCTCGCGCGGCGATATCGTCTCTAGGGCACAAGTTTCCTATCTTTTATTTCTGTGAAAAGTATTGCAAGATAATACGATGTCGTTGTCGACTTATACATACATATAATCACGCCTTTATCCCTAATGGGGTAGGCAGGGCGTAAACGACCAAAACAAACGACGTTCCGCCACATCTGACAAGTTTTCGAGGGTTATTTAAGATAGATTTGTAGGTATATAGCTGTAGTGAGAGGTTGTCGGACCATCGCCTAAATATACTGAAACCCTCGGATCTCTTAGCTGGTTTTTACAGCATGCTCGGGAGGAAATGCAGCTGGCACATTTTATGTTTTTTTCTCGCTCCCAGGCCAGCATAGAATTCTTTGAAAAGTATTGCAAGATAATACCATGTCGTTATCGACTTATATCGTCAATAATTCTGTTAACTTCTCAGTAATGGGTATAACAATTTCTAACATACGTCTAGTTTTTTATTAGTAGGCATTGTATAACTAAATGAATAAAAAATTAAGTCATGTGAAATCAATCCGATAGAAATGGGATGGAATAAGAAGATCGAAGTAACCGGATTCTTGGCATGAACCTATAATAGAATAATTTACGAGAACAAAGTGGAATTCGGAATGATTTTCTCAAGAAAATGGATGTTATAAATTGCCTTTCCATTTCAATGTAATTGAAGATTTCTCAGGTAATAAGCGTTAACTACGAGGTTAAGTTCAACTTTTCTCGAGGGTTTTATTAAAAATAGAGATGCTCGTGATCTTGAACATAATCTTACTACTAACTAACTAGAGAAGCATTTTACACCATGTATTTGGGACAGCAAAATACCTACAAGTCTATCTTAATAATTTGTTTAGGTCGATTACGCTCTGCCTACCCCATTAGGGATAGGGGCGTAATTGTGTGTATGTACGTATGTAAAAGCTTATAGTTGCTGTGCTGGACGTGAAACCTGAAATGGATTGACTCTATGTTACCTACGTGTGTATGTCTTCAGACACAACAACAGAAAAAGGTCATATGATTTACAGATTAACTAACTATACTTACTGCTAGTACTAGCTATATGTACTTAACAACTAAGAATATAAAGTCCACCGCAAGATCCGCAGGGCCTCCTTTAAATATGGGGTGTATGTATTTGCCAAGTTAATGAATCTAACATGTAGGTACAAACATTACAGTACACTATAGTTAAGTTTAGTCGGTCAACTGTCCACTCTAAGGCCTGTTCAACGACTATCGAAGCTAACTAGAGCGATAGATAGCTACATATAGATAGGTCGATAGATATAGCTACAGCAAAGTGGGTCGCCCGGTATCCGGAGGGCCATATCTACAGTGACTACTATTAGCGCATTAATGTTATTGCATTCAATTCTATTCGCAATTTACATCTAAACCAGCAGCTGATACGAATCAAGGAGATAATGTGAAAGCGTTCACTTGAAGAAACTAAGATGGCGCTTAGAAGCCGGGTGACTCTTCAGTGTCTCCAATGCATTCTGAATGTTTAGAGCTCGAAGTTTGCGTTAGAACTGCTAGAATACTGGAAGAGGTTTACGAATGTTTGTAATCTAGAGAAGAAAGTGTCGTTGCAGTTCTTTTGAATCTTCGATTGGTAATATTGACTTTCAAACAGTGATAATCAACTGCCCCCTGTAATCTAGTCGCCTGAACTTTGGTTTTTTCAATACTAAGTTCGTGCGTTCAATGCCGACGACGTCATGAAGTTAATATTATCATTTTGTGAAAATAATTAAAACCTTTTGAAGACAATACAGGCTGACGATCATTTGAATGTCTTGAAAGTAAAATGGTAAGATGGTACACAAAGGTTCCGGATATTGTACTTAGTCATCGTAGTCAAAAGCTACGTAAGGAGGCTTGATAAGCAGTTTTCAAATTCTTTAGTCTTGGTTTATCGAATATAGGTGACCTAGCAACTCACACGACAAAAAAAGAGAAAGATACAGAAAAACTGTGTCACATAGTACCTAATATCATATTAGGGTCAATATAGTAATAAAGATTACTAATTGAATAGCTACGACGCACCGACTGTGAGCGTGTACGAACATACTTATACTTGTTGCTACTTATGCTGTCCTATCTAAAATAGATAATGGTTTATTTTTGTCACGATCTTGTTTTCCGCATTCAAAATAGCGCGTAATAGTATCGGTAAGTTTAAAAGGTCGATGTCATCAGACAATAACATGGATTTTGCACTTTACAACAACATATTTGTATGTTACTGTTTTAAATGAAAATAATAAAAATACAATTTGTTGCAAAAAAAAGCATCGCTATTGGTAAAATTTCAAATAACAACACTTTAATTAAAAAAACCTGCAACGAATTGTTAAATGCTTCGTTAAATCTTTTTTACAGTTAAAATTGGATGTTTGAAGACATATATGTATTAAATTATATCAGCACCTTTAATTAAGAACCTATCTACCTTAAAACTTGTACAAAAAATCTTCGTTTCACATTATACGGGTTGTAAGAGACAGCGTCCCGCAAACTGATAGGGTTTGCTCAGTCAACGAAACTCAGCAACTATCAGCTGGATTTTTTTTCAGGAAATAAAAAAAAGCGCTTTTCCATGCATTGTCTGATCGACATGGTTTTGTTTATGGGAAGGCAATTTATTTTTTCATCTGCTGAAAGAATTTCCCGGTGAAGGTTGTTAAGTTTCGTTGACTGAGCAATCCCTATCAGTTTGCGGGACGCTGTCCCTTACACCCTGTATACTCTTTCATTCCATTCTAACACTACTCTCTGATTCCACAGTACCTAGGTATTGTAAAGCCACTCAACACAGAAGCTATAAAATCTAGAAGACTACTTTCTGTAATAGGGTACAAAGTCGAGCAAGTAGCACCAGTTTTATGGCGGTGTAACTCAGGCACGCTAGACATTTTTATCTGAAATGTAAACTCAGGGCGATATAGGGGGACCGGCGAGATTTGCGCGTCACAATATCATCTCCTGCTTCGGGGCTTAGGATTACGGGTCGAGGCGAAAAGTAGACCTTTGCTCTGCGTCTCTTTCTCTTTTGGTATTTGTGAAGAGTAAGGCATAATACTAAGGTATAACCGTTAAAATGTTTTTGAGGTGAAAGATCCCAAAATTAACGCTATCTCCTGGCTTACAGTGCGCCGGCGACATAATAAAAGTCATTTTCATAACATTTGACTTTGATGCAGAGCTTTGAAGCCCTTTTCAGATAGGGATGAAATAAGTACATAAGTTGTTAAAATATAAAAAAAGATCTCTTAACAAGATTAATCTGTACATCACTTTATTATCTAAACCTACACTAACCGAAAAAGATCATTTTCAACATTGTACAACTTAAAGTTTATATTGCTTGAACTGTGGATTTCTGTTACAAATTAAGAAGCAAGTCAGTCATGTGTCACCCCTGCTCCATTGCTTCAAGTGACGTCACGGTTTGTCACTCCCAGTGACATACACGAGGTTTAACGTCTGACACAACTGACACCACGACTCCGATGATAAGTGTGAACATAGTGTCATGTTAGCCACGACCAAACTTACACGCACGCCATGACATAACTGCCTCCGTGGTCAATGGTCAGACTCATGGGCTCACGATTCGGAGATCCTGGGTTCGATTCCCAGGGGGAGGACACAAAGTTGATATTTGTCAATTTATAACTTGTGACTTCCGGAACGTAAGCCCATGGCTCTAACTATTAGACCACGGAGGCAGTTATTAGTCGTATTATTATTCATGCTTCACGTTTATCTTTTCGAGTGATGCTGGGTTAGAATAGCATAGATGTATTTCCGCGTGTCGAAAGGTAAAGGATTTTTATTTTCGCGTTAAGTCTACAAGATCATGTCCTACAACATCAGTAGTCTGCTCAAGTGAACAACTAACAGCATTTGTTTTTCAATGCTACGTTAAGCTGGCTTGGAGTAACGTAGGTGGATATAGTCTAGACGGAGAATTAACCTTAGCCAATAGTATTAAGTATTAGCTTGTACTTGTATGATGTATGTTTTTGTGATTGAAAAAGTAAGAATAAGACAAAACGAAGGGAGGGGCGCAAAGTGCGAGTTTCTCATGCTTCTTCTTCATTGTGATATATTTTATTTTATTTTGTGACACAGATATAATTTTATTTGTAATAGACTCGCTTGTGACTTTCTAAAAGTGTTCTTAGGAATCTATTTGGAAATAAATGATTTGACTTAGACTTTTGACTTTGATATCGTACAATGTATAAGCTAAAGTAGGCACGGTATAAAAAAAAATGTTTAGACCATTCCTCCTCGAATCGTCCTTCCATTTCTAGAGTACGGTTAATTTTTGAGTACAGTTTTCAACAGCTTTCTTTTAAATCTCCCAAATGATCAGCTCTCATTACTTTCCCACCGAGGGGCACGAGCCTACCCTGAATCAGGGGCATTGGGCCTTAGTCATGGTCCAGTCCAGCCTACGGATTGGCCGACATCAGACCAGCCATTGAATTCCTTCGTAGATGTGTGTATGTTTCCTCACAATGTTTTCCTACACCGTAAAAACGCTGAATAACCGTACATATTAAATTCGGAAACCTAAAAACAAATTGCTATGGGTTGGGATTCGAACCAACACCTTCTGCACAGGAGGCAGCGGCCCTATCCACTACACTATCGGGCTTTCTTAAATCCTATATTAAACAATATTATTCTCGTGTATGCAGAGAACTTCAAAGAGGATTGTCGATCCGTATTCAAAATACAGAAACAAATTTCGGCCAATTATATTTCGTATGAACACGCGGTTTAAACTGCGCAAAAGTCCGACGCTCTTTTTTGCGAAGGCTTTAATGGAGGCAGTTGAGCGTCCCCACCAATTATCTCCATGATGCAATTTTGCACGGAAGCCGATAAGAGACCAGTTACTGAGACACTGTAAGCACCCACATTTTCCAATACATTGCACTTTTTATCTGCTATTGCACTTTTATAACAACTTTTTTATTATTTGGGTTTGCTGTAGACTTGACTCTTTTCTCTATCAGGGGTGATCGATGTAAAGTGGATGATAGAGCTCACCGAAAAACCTTACATACGGATGCCGAATGATATGCCCTCACTTCTAACTGATGGATATAGCAAGCTGCTTGGCGCCTGATTCCAGTGGCAGGATTGGTCTCAAGCCAAAAGGCCCTTCGCGGAGTTTACCACTTTTGAAACTAGGGATGCCTTTGCCCAGGGGGGACGTCTAGGAGGTACCTACTTACTTAGGACCCACACCATAGTACTTTCTAAAGGGTAATTAATATTATTTGCGCTGTAAACTTTATTTACTGAGTATATTCATTAGAGTAAACTTACATAATTAATTAACGTAAACATACTGGCTCAGACGCGTTTCATAAAGGCATAAGAACTTTAATATTTACCAAACCTATCATATTTCCCCACGCTTACAACTAGTGATACTTAGAACTAGCTTGTTCTGTTATAGACCTACCATTAGAGTATATTGCAAGACTGGTCAAGTGTCCGATTTTTGCATAATTCACTGGATCAGGCTTGATGAAGTGAAGCAAGGTACTTGCTAAATGCGTGCCTGATGCAACTGCGTCGCGAAACGCAGTAAGAAAGGTGCGCGTGCGCAGCGCCTATAATGCACTCGTATGCTTAAGCTGATGCAATGTAATCAGGACATCACGTCAGAAAACGATTTTTTAAAGAAGATGTGTTAATCTTGTTGTTTTGTGGAGATATGTTAATACCATTAGAACATACATACATATAATCACGCCTTTATGTCTTATGGGGTAGGCAGAGCGTAAACGACCTAAACAAAGGTCATTCCACCACGGCTTCACGGTCGGGGTTACAGTTTTGGGGGTTATTTAAGATAGATTTGTAGGTACATTGCTGTAGTGACAGGTTGTCAGTCTATCGCCTAAATTGCAATAAACAGAAACCCTCGGATCCCTTAGCTTAGCTTAGGAAATGCAGCTGACACTATGTATTATTTGACATTCTATGTTTTTCTCTCGCTCCCAGTCCAGCTTGGAACTACCATTGAGTATGAAAATAAACTTACATTTTCCCAAACAAACTGAGTCGTTCAGCTTCACGCCATTAAAACATTAGGACCAATATATTTTGTATTTTTTTGTTTTATGTTGATCAGGGCAAATTTATAATTATTATAATTTATTTCAGTTATTAAGAAGGGGAGGGAGGCCTTTGCCCTGCAGTGGGACACCTCAGGGTGTTAATAAAATAATAATAATTATTTCAGTTGTATTTTTAGTATAGTTGTAATTTCAATGTAATTTTAACGAGTACAAAGAAGTATATATTGGTACGTAAATGATATGTTACCTACATGTCACTATGTTATAGCTATATTTACCTATGCATGTAGATATATCTTACATGCTGGACTGGGAGCGAGAGAAAAACTTAGAATGTGCTAGCTGCATTTCTTCCCGGGCATGCTGTAAAAACTAGCTAAGGGATTCGAGGTTTTTGTATATTGCACATTTTAGGCGATGGGCTGATAACCTGTCACTACAGCAATATACCTACGAATCTGTCTTGAATAACCCTCAAAACTTTCAGACGTGGCGGAACGACCTTTGTTTGGATCGTTTGCGCTCTGCCTACCCCATTAGGGATAAAGGCGTGATTATATGTATGTATGTAGATATATTTAGCTGACGCAATGGGACCCGAACACCACGTCAGGGACAAAAACGTTTTCTTTACAAAGGAAATGTTGTTTGATATTATAATATTTCTCCATACTCTTCCCTGTTATTTTACTCTAGGTAGAGAAACGGAAAATAATAGGGAGCAAACATATATAACTTTTTATTCGTTTGAGCGATGTCGAACAATAATGGGCGATTTCTTTTTGGTTTTTGGTAATTCTAGATAAGCATTAAATTCCAGATTATGTTCAGCATTCGATTGTGAATACTTCGATATATATTTCAGGTTTTAATAATGTCTGACAAGTTTTGAGGGTTATTTCAGATACCATAATATTATGATCGTACTAGATATATTCCAACGCCTGAATTGCAATACACTGAAACCCTCGAATCCTATTGCTGGTTTTTATTTCATGTCCGGGAGAAGATGCAGCTGGCACATTGTTTGTTTTTCTATAATTCCCAGTCCAAGTGACGGAATTCTGGGCCGCTACAATGTAATTTCTTGTTTTCATCGACACGCTAAGAAGAAGAGAAGAAGTCCAACAATGGAAGGTTGGATAATGTGGTTAGTACACATAATCGTATGTGAGGAATTTGTGTCCAACTTTAAATTACGTATTTAAAAAAAAAAAGATTTTGAAGTAGGTAGTACAGGCGCCCGCCTCGCTCATAAGTAATCTGTGCTAGTACATCCTTTCCGTTACATATAGGCAATTTGTAAACAGTTGAAAATACATCTTGGGCCGATAATTCATAAAACTGTTACGTAAAATTTACTCAATACAGTTTCGCAACAATAGTCTAGCAGAATAAAGGGAAATCGAAGGATTCTTTTCTTATGGAAGTAAGTAATAAACATGTTACGGAAAAAAGTGCTTCTTTGTCCAACAGTTAGAGGAAACCTTGCTTTCTACGAGGTTGGTATATAAACTATTTTCTTTTATCTATTTTCGTATTTTTATGAACACTGTGCAAATATTAGTTAAAAAAAAATTGAGATGACTAAAGTTAAATAATAATTAGAAATTATTTTTATTCAATGTAAATTTAAAGTGTGCATCTGGATATCGGGACATCTTACTATATTGAACCCTAATAAAATATAAAACATATCTAAGAATAGGAGCACGTGCTTCAATATAAAGCATGCTTAATCCGAAAAGCTGCCCTCGACATGGAATTTAAGAAGCTGAAAGCTATCGATTCACCCACAAAGAGATTTTAGTGGCGGCGAGAGCGGTAGCGACAGCGACCCCTTTCCAATAAAAATCACATTTTCTTTCACAAGTCTCGTGTTGGTACCTCGGTGACATTCATGGCTGAGTTTAGTGACTTCCGAAGTAGCAGGTTATCAGACGTGGGGAGCGTAGAGGGAGGGGGGTGGAGGGAAGAGCTGGATGCTGGCTGGTGGTGGATTGGCGCCCCCTCATTCGCGTCCCGACGCTCCGCGCGCACGATCGCGCCCCGCGACCTTATCCATTAACCATTTATTTACGTGCCATCTATTTATTTACAAACGTGTTTTTCCGTACTCTCTAAAGGTTTGTTGTGAATCTAAGAAGTGACTGAGTGATTTTTGCGGTTCTCTTTTGAATTGGTCAGCTTTGTGTTTTTGTTCATATTGGGCTTTTATCAGTAAGAGCTTTTCCGATAAAACTTCATTTCCGTTTTATCTCCCAAGAGTGACTATAAAGGATACGAAATATTAATTGAATATTTCATTTTGGGTTTTGTTTCAATTTAACCGTGTTACAAAGTTTTGTAGTTTATCGGCTGTGCGGCGGAATGAACTCGCACACGGATTGCAATTTGCAAATCAAATCATTGTTTATGTAACTGCTACGTGACTACTGACGAAATAATACAGTTTATTGATACTTTTGTGCGCTACTTGACATATAAATAGTATCCAAGATTTGATCAAAATGATAATTAATATATTACTCGTTATATTGCTGAATAGGATTTATTGGATGTCTTCTAAATACGGATATAGAGGTCTTTTAATAAGCTTATGTTGGAATATTTACAAAACATAAGAATAATTTATTTAGAAAGTAACCCTAAATGGGGTAAAATTTAAAAGAAACTGTTGTATTAAAAGTCGCTTTCAGACGTTAGTAAACAAGTCTAAACGCTAAACAATGCTATCGATTCGTGGAGCAAACATCTTAACTTAATCTTAACCAAAATTATTGCCATCCCTTTCCGTTCTCTCATGAAAGAAAATGACAGGTATAGACTTATATTACTTAAGTCGTTAATATTGCAACAAGGAATTGCTACCAATGTCAATCAAACCAATCTTTAAAAATATAAAATGTTATTTATAGTAGAACTATCTAGTACGTTCTAGGTAACATAAATATTCAGACTAAAATTGTTAACAGCCTATGCATAACTTGGTTAGTAACAGGTCCTAAACTAAATGAGAATATACTGCAAACTGGATACATCTATTAAATCTTAGCCGTAATAAACAACAGACGCGGCATCTAGACGGTTTATCGCATAAATCCAAGCGGGTCAGTCCCTGTCTTAATCGATCCTTGTCTATTTATAAACCCATCCCGTTTGAACACATCAATTTCTACCTTCCATCACAGTCAGATGTCGCCCCCATAATTTTTCAGGCGCTCCAACCAATTTATTATGATTTACGGACTTCGGTAAAATTGATGTGAGAATTTTCTAGTCTAGACCGAGACAGTATTTTCTAATATCTCGCGGCGTCGATTCGCGTCAATGTGGAGTATTTGACGAGAGGGTAATAGGGTGTTGACCTTCGTCCCAAGTATTTAATATCTTCTCCCCTGGCAACTCCTTGGAGGGTTTGATGATACCTGACAAGCGCCGAACAGCTATTGCTATTTGATTGAACTGTACGTGCGGGGTTTTACGGGAAAACACAGCCATTCCACCAAGGCTTCAATGATTTTATACGAACACAAAGGCTAACCGATCTAGGACACAGCGTTGAGATATTGTGTCATATTGTTAGAATATGGGTACTAGTAATGCAGATAGCGTTCTGGCCGTCACATCGTTATTATACCTTGCTTCTGAATAGGCATTGTTCTAGCTAGCATTAGGATGATAATACCCCACCTGCAGCGTTAGGATTCAATGCATACGGTCCAATCACAATTCCATCTTAACTCAGGCTGAGTGCCTCGACAGCTTAATCCGTTTCTGTTAGTTGAGATTTCGAGGAAATCTATTTTCAGCAGCCAGCAGTTTGCATTTTGGCCAGACATTAAACCTGTCTGGCAAAAATGCAAACTGCTGGCAAAAAATGCAAACCTGATGTAAGAAACGTTTACTCTTTCTCTTCTTCTTTTTGATGGGTTTCGAATCCACACGATGAACGGTCATAAAAACTTGTCAAAATATCTGATTGATAAAAAAAAAGTTGGCCATAGTGGGCTTTTTGCGCAGTAGCTTTTCTTTACTTTTCTGTTACGAGTTTATGGCCAGTGTCGCCCTTTCGTTCGTTCTACTCTACTTGTAGGCAGCTGAGCTATGTCGCCGGCTCGCACTCCACGCACTGTAAAAACTATACAACCGCGCTTTCGATCCGGACCACGGGCAAGTTTCTATCTCAGACCTAAGGTACATTCGCGCACAAAACGTTCACATTATCTAGGATTAATGCCAGCTTACCGGCTATAAAAGTTGAGCCGAACAAAGACTAACAAATAAACGAAGCTTAAGCCGTATATTTCGCTGATACCTACGAAAAACAAGCTCGCAGAAAATTTAATAAGAATTTGTTGTTCTTTGCGACATAATTAATAAGGCGATCGTTTAGCCCCGAAAGCTTAACTATGATGTAAGCAGACATCAAAGATTCTTGTGAAATTTGACGAAGCTTCCAAAGTTGCTCTCCGATTTTTATTAAAATAACAGTGTTTTGCTGAGGGAAAAAAATTCAAGTATTTAATTAAGTTTCGCGGTCAAGTGTACCGATAGATCATACAAGTACGTACTTAGATATTACAAGAAAAGTGCTTCTACGAAATACGCCGTGGAAGCAGGATCTGCAACTTTCTTAGACTTAAATGCGTTCCTACGTCAACGCCCTTAAAAGCTCTCCCACTTGAAAATGAAACTAATTTACTCTATTTAAAGAGAAAATTTCTGTTAAAACTACATGAACTATTTAAAAAATCTTTCACCACATTAAAAATCTAATAGAGTTAGATTACATACATACATATAATCACGCTTTTATCCCTATTGGTGTAGGCAGAGCGTAAACGACCTAAACAAAGGTCGTTCCGCCACGGCTGACAAAGTTTTAAGACCTATTTAAGATAGATTTGCAGGTATATTTATGTAGTGACAGGTTGTTAGCCCATCGCCAAAATTGCAATATACTGGTACCCTCGGATCCCTTAGCTGGTTTTTACAGCATGCCCGAGAGGAAATGCAGCTGGCACATTCTATGTTTTGTTCTCGCGCCACGTCTGACAAGTTAAGTAGAGTTCGATTAAATTAGGTGATTTTGGGAAAATTAAGTTCTTTTTCCGAAGGGAATAAATACGTTACGAATGAAAACGCGGTTCTAAAATCAAGTGAGTTCGTAAGTTCGCAAGAAAATGTAGAAATTATTATTTTATTCTTATCTCAATATGATTGTTTTGAAAGAGAGCCTAGAAAAACAGGTTTCAATGAACAATTTCGATAAACTTTTATAGAGTTAAGAGTTAATTAATTATATCGTTGCAATTAATTTTGCTATTAATTATCCTGATGTTTTCAATTGAATTTATCTGTTTACCTTAAATTACGTTACCAATCAGTTTTACGAGTGAGATACGACTATTTACAGTGTTGTTATCTATTAATATTAAATTAATAGTTCTATGTATTCCATATTTCAGTACTATTAAATAGATAAATATATAAGTATATACCTCATAGTTTATCTACTTATTGTGAGTATGTATTTTAATGCACAAGCAGATGTGATAATTATTATGTTAATTTATTTTATTAGTATATTCTCTAACCTTTTAATGATAAAAGTATTGTTGAGATTGATTTACTTAGTGCACATTTTTGTCTACTTTATGAAAATTTGATCGCGGAAAGATCAGATACCTACTTACCTACTTGCCATTTTAAATCTACCTAGGCTACACTTTAAACTATTTAAACTTTACTTCGCTAAACTCTACGATGTTAAGGTTCCACCAGAACTTTCGAGTAGGAAGAACAAAAAAACTGTACAGGTAAAAAGAACTGTGTGATAAAAAAAAACTCACTAACAAATAACTAGTTAGGTAGGTACTACTTTAACAGATAGAAAAACATTCCTGACACGAAAATTATTGAAGGAGTATCTTACTAGGAAGACGAAGTGAATCTGTTCTACAGAAGCATCGTTATCTTATATCACCCTTATAATAATAATAGTCCTCCCTCTGATTTTCGGTGATAGCGGCTAATCTCCCAGAGATGGGCCAACTACGCAGGACTAGTTTTTAGTGCCCAAGTGCAAACACTACGCACAGGTGCACTCTCAATTCCTTCAATCTCTTATTCTGATGGGACAGATTGGCTGCCACGACCAGAGAGAAATCAGGCACAGGACCGACTATTTACATACCCATCCGACAGCATGGATCATCTTACTTTTGAGACAATCAGGTATCAGCTTGTAATGTCCTAAGCAAACTAGAAACAACAACACAAAGTCATCGTCCCCCGCCGGGAATCGAACCCGGGACCTCCGGGTCGAGAGCCCATTGGTCAGACCGCTAGAACACGGAGGCAGTTAATCACCCTTATATCACCACTCTCAGCAGTGGCCAATACAAGAGCTTGCACAAAACCTAGTAACAACCGGTTCAACCCGACTGAATACAATAGCAGGATTCTACAGAATAATTTACTAGATCCCGATACTGTTCCAAGCTTAGTTGCATTACTTTGAGGATTGTCTGAATTGCATTTTTATCTGAATCACGGCAGTATGTTTCCACAAAAGTATACATACATATTATCACGCCTTTATCAATAATGGGGTAGGCAGAGCGTAAACGACCTAAATAAAGGTCGTTCCGCCATATCTGACAAAGTTTTGAGGATTATTTAGATAAGTTTCTAGGTATTTTGCTGTAGTGACAGTTTGTCAGCCCATGGCCTAAATTTCAAATATGCAGAATCCCTTCCTTTGCTGGTTTTTACAGTATGCCCGGGAGGAAATTCAGCTGGCACATTCTATGTTTTTCTCTCGCTCCCAGTCCAGCATGGAAGTACAGAAGTATATTCTCGATATTTTATCTTTTCTTGTCACCTCTCGATGATACTAGGTAGTTTGGATACATAAAATATTGAGTATCCTAATAAAAATAAAAAAAACATTTTTCAGTGCAATTAGCAACTCTACCGACAAAAAAAATAGTATTTTATGCACAAAATCTATTTCCTCTGTTGTTGTTAAATTACGGCCAATCAATAACTTTTTTTTAATCAGTCAACAAAAATGTGTAAAACGTCCACAAGTTATTGCATGTAAATGGGATGCATGGAGTAATTTCCATATTGTACAAGCATTCAATAGAGGCTAGCACACTGCCCTTTGACACAGATACGTTGCATTATCTATCTACAGCATGCGAACAGTCATGAATTATAAAAATATACTTCCCTGTTGGACTGGGAACGATAGAAAACATATTACAGCGGTGGGAGACTAAAGTCAAAACTTGTCAGACGTGGCGAAAATTATGTTTCCTAGGTCGTTGATGATCTGCCTACCCTGCGAGGGATACAGACGTCTCTATAGGTACTTTACGTATGTAAGTACAAAATAATAAATTTGCGAAAACAAACATTAAAAGTAAAGTACAAAAATATTAAAAGTAAAGTAGAGGAAGCAGTTTCCGGCCGGAATTATTGGAAAATGCGCTTGTGTGGACTGAAAAATAATAACTGCGATTTTCGTTGAAACCCCGGAGGCTTTATCTCAATTATTGGAACTTCCCGTCGTGTGCCCATACAATGATTAATGTTGTTCCTCAGGCCCATTTAAACTTTCGATTCGCACTGTGTTAATTAGATTTGATGTGAAATTTCACGGCTGGCGAGATTGGCGGTCGGCACCGAAAATAGGTTACTTATTTTCTGAAAATTTTCGCTGTATATTTCTGGGAGCTATTGGGATCTTCTCGTTCAAGGCTGGTTCTCTCGTTCCATTGAAGGGGGAATTTGCAGTAACGGGGGCGTGGTTCGGGAGAGTGATGGGTGTGAATTTGACAGAGGTTGTTAATTATATGGCTGTCGGTTCGCGATCCCGAGCGCTCCTTGCGGTCTCGGCGAAAATTACGAGTCATGCCTCGTTTAACACGCGTACGCGGTTTGATGACGTCGTATAGGAAAATTTAAAGGTTGATTGAAAGATATTCGCTGGTTATATTTAATTTTCATTTATTACGTCTTCATTAATTGAGTGATTTGGGGCGCGTAAATTAAATGTTAATGTCAAGGTTACGAACACACGCGAACATTTACTTTGCCATTTCTTTGATGTGCGTGCAAGGTTACGAACACACGCGTAAATTTACTTTGCCACTTCTTTGATATGCGTGCATAATGATGTCTAAAAACTTCAACTGTTTTTAGACTCAAAGATCTAAAAATATATTTAAAAAAAATATGACTCCAAGAATAGAAGTTTTCGTGGTGTTGCTCATGGCATTGCTATCATAGACAGCCATAAACGGATTACGATTATCCATCTTATCCGAAATTTCGAAGTTCCGTAAATTCGAGGGGAGTCCGAGTGGAATAATAGGGAGCTGTAATTGACGTCTCCCTCAAGTTCTGAGTAATTAATATTCGATTCGAGCCGATTTATCCGATACGAGGAAATTGCTGAAAATCCGAACCGGTGACGTGGAAACAAACCTTCGACGTGTTGAGAAGTAGGCAGCTGTCAAACCTTGCTATCTTTCAATCTGTAAAAGTGACGAATCAAGTCGATCTATTTTCTCCGCATCAGGAGTGTATTTTGGTAAAGCCTTAAGGTAGCTTTGCTTCTAGTGACTATATATTTTGGGAGAGTAAGGTATTCTTGTTGTCCTATTTATAAATTTGCCGCTGTCGCTAGTGGTTTACTAAATTGAAGAGACATTCTAACATAAAATAAAGTTGAAGTACAAGTAGATATTTAAAATCAAATTGATTGGGTTGCAAAAGTGCGAAGCGGAATGATTATATCTATCAATCCCGTAAAACGGAACGTCTCCCATCAGCACAAAAGCGACCTCAAACTCGTAAATTTCCGGTCAAAATCGTTTTCGAACTCCTTTAAGAAACTCGCGAGGGTTGTGAAAAACTTTGGCGATTAAAAATATGAAGAAACTCAGCATCAACCGCATCCAGTTTTCATGAATCTAGGGGGTTTAGTATCACAGCCGTCGTTCTCAATAGGAAACTTCGGTCATTTGACGCTGAACGAAGATCTGCTTTATGAAACAAGTTTTTTGCGTGCCCTCTCGAGGACTTTTCATTCAATTGCGTTTACTGGTGGGTGTTTAATTCGGAATTAGGGTCAGGTTAGAAGGTGAGGGTCTCGGGAGTCGGGTGTATTTCGGGATTGAGGTTAGGACAGTAGGGATAGGGATTAAAGTTCCTCGCATTGGACATCTTCTAAAATTAAAGGGTCGGCAGACAGAAAGGTATTATACCTACTTATTTTTTTTTGTATTTTGTTTGAACTAGGTATTCTACAAAAAAATTAAGTTGGTCTACTTGGCTTCTAAAAATGGTCGCTCCTAGTAAATTCCTTAGAGAAACATGATTTTCAAAATTAATGTACAAACTCGTAAGACTTAAATTGTCTTCGGGCAAACCAGCTAGAACTAATCTTGCCTTAGGGATTCGGCCGATAGAAACGTAATAACAACTTCTTAGTTCTCCCAGCGGTACTTGCTAAATTGGGTTTAGTAATATTCGATTCCATCCTGCTCTCTAGTTTTATCAACTTCTACCCACCTAAAATGAATTTTAGATTAAGGAAGAAGTTACCCTCATAATTAGATTAGTTCAATTTAAATAACAAGTTATACCTATCTACGTTATCAAACATGATCATATAAGTTTGATGAACCTCTAAATATTTACACGATCCTTATGTATAAGATGTGGTCTCAACAGACATTTTATTTACAATTTTCTCATAATGAATGTATGAGCAGTGCGGTTGAGTAACATAAAAATAAGTAAAAGCTTTCATTTTCCATACATATTCGATGAGAATTCATGCATTATTGAGTTACATGAGCGCGAAGGTCGACCTCTGCGGCTTAGGGTCGGACAGGTGAACCGGCAAAATACAGGAATAGATTAATCACTACGAAATCCGAACATAATCACTGACCTACGTAGTGGTCTCTGGAAGCCCGGAAAAGGAAGGGTCACCTTACCTATAGGTAGGCAATGGTTTCCGGTATCCTTCTGTCCTGCGAGTGATTTTCTCATCACCGTTTGAAATTTCCAAACCTAATAGTAGATCATTATCATTGGATTTATAAGAAGAAGGTTATGCCGATTTACTTGTTTAATCCGTATAGCATAGTTAATTGGGTGGGGGCATAGATTAGTGATGTGGGAGCTAGCAAAATAACAATCCATCTTAAATCTTACCATAGTTACCACGTTGAGTGATGCGCTAGTACCGAGTACATTTAATCATGCCTTTATCCCTTATGGGGTAGGCAGAGCGTAAACGAATTAAACAAAGGTCGTACCGTAAGTTTTGAGGGCTATTTAAGATAGATTTTTAGATATCTTGCTGTAGTGACAGGTTGTCAGCCCATCGCCTAAATTACAATATACTGACACCCTCGGATCCCTTAGCTGGTTTTTACCGCATGCCCGGAAAGAAATTCAGCTGACACATTCTATGTTTTTCTCTCGCTCCCAGTCCAGCATGGAAGCATAACGTTTCTAGTGACATACCAACATCCTCCGACAGGTGCCACAATATTTTATTTTTTAGATGTGATATTAAACTAATTCCAAAAAACAACAATGTGGAAAGAGACACTGGTGGTGCATCCTTCCCTCGGTATTGAACGACCTGCCTATCGATATAATCAACAAAATTAATAATTGTAAATACACTAAGTAAGCACATTCTATAGTGAAAATGCACTTAAAACAAACCGAAGAGGAGAATGTACCTACTGTGACTTAAGTATAGATAAGTACCTACCGCGTCAACTTCTTAATTTAATTTTATAGATTTAATTATGTACTCAATAAGCTACCGCACTGCAAGCGGATCACTAGGCGCACATAATTTTCTTTGTTTAGATTACCCTTAATATTAAATAATATTACAATATAATTTAATGAAATAAACAGTTTTTTTTCACTATCTTTAACAAAATATTAATAAAAATATATATCATAAAGACCTGTTTTATAAAAAAAAAACAAAAAAAAATTATCTCAAAGAACATTTTCACTAAAACGGTTTTCAACTGGGTTGCCCGGGAAAATTTTAGAAATTAATTTACAAAGGCTCCTAATTCTTTATTTTACCTGCTCATTTTCCGAAATTATCTTAGAATATTAAATTTGTAAAGTGTTAATCCACTCTCAACTTAATGAACACTTCTTGTAATGTAAGATTTTAATTAAACAAGCAAAGGTAATTCTACCTCTGTTTGTTTATTATCATCTGTGTTGCACAGAGGGCGCGCACACAAAACGACTTTAGCCGTCTAGATGAGTTTTGGATTTAATATTCTAACTAAGTGCCTACAACCTAAGAAGACTGGAATTAGATATTTACATAAAATAAAGTCGGGTAGCCGCAGAACATAAATTTGCAATTTAGTTCCAATTAGAAAACAGACCTTAGTAATAATCTGGTCAAAGGCGGTTCTATCTACAATGTAAACAAGGAATCTAATCTGGCTAATATTTTATGCCCATAAAACTTTTGGATAGCGACCTCCGCGAGAGACAAAGGGTTGGGATTATCCCGTAGTTCCCCCTACCTGATTTTAATTCGGTTTTCTCCCAGTAGATTCATAATTTAAACTTGGTAATATAGTTACCTCATTATTCTTCAGACAAACCCATTTAACTATACCGTTTGATTCATTTGCTCTTTGTGTAGGATTAGCTTTTACGTCAGTCAAATAGAAAAGCCTTTTTACTAAAAATCGCACTGGCGAGTGTTAACGTTTCTTTGTTGCCACACGGCTTTTGTTTCCGTATCAAAAGTCGAAAAGGAAAATTTGTGAGAAAATTAGTTTTTTGCCTTCAACTTCTTCACAAAGGACCACGCTTATTCCGTAATAAATGAACCCGCATAAACTCTGTAAGATACATTACGTCGACAAATATTTTCATTATTTATACATTTTGCTCTCAGATTTCTGAGTAAGCTCCTCTTAACTGAACTGCTAAAAGAGAACCGTAAAAATCACAATTAATAGAATTACATTCTATAGAATATCATTATATTATTTTGCTAGCAGAAAGACGCTGATGTAGAAAGTGTGTGAAGAAAAGTGTAATTCGATTTACGGGGAATAAAAATCAAAATGGCGATTTGGAGAGTTGTTTGGTTTATGGCGTGCATTCTACTGGCTAAGTCTGAAGCTACGATCTACGACGAAGACTACGACACGTACACGAAATCCTACGACTACAAAACAGCAGGTAACAACAAATTATTTTCTATTTTCCTGGCAATTTGAGAACATTTTCCTTATCTCCGATATAATCGAAAGGCACTCTCAAATTGAGTTTCCAGAAGGAACCAAAAGGTCAGTTGTCGCCTTCGCAACTAGATTTCCAATAATTCCAGTTATATACTTATTCAATAGAAATATTGGAACTTGCTTGTCACTGAAGGTTTATGTGCCCAATGTGATGCTTTTCCTATTTGAATAATCGTTTATGTTAAATTTAAGTAGGTTTTCCCGGGGTTAAAACTAGCTTTATGCCCTATTCCAGAACTTAAGCTATATGTATGCCAAGTTTCACCCCGATCCGTCTAGTGATTGAAGCGTGATAAGTATAACAAACATTCAAACTTTCACATTTATAATATTTAAAGTACATACATACATGAACGCGCAATAAATATAGGCGTGACTATATACATACATACATATGTATAGTCACGCCTTTATCCCTAATGGGGTAGGCAGAGCGTAAACGATCTAAACAAAGGTCGTTCCGCCACGTCTGATAAAGTTTTTTAGATAGATTTATTATATGATATATATATATTAGAGGGTAATTTAAGATAGATTTTTAGATATATTGCTGTACTGATAGTTGCAGGTTGTCAGCCCAACGCCTAAATTGCAATATGTTGAAACCCTCGGATCCTCTAGCTGATTTTTACAGCATGCCCGGGAGGAAATAAAGCTGGCACATTCTATGTTTTCTTTCGCTCCCAGTCCAGCATGAAGTAGGATAAGATATTGAATGAAATAAATGTTTTTCACACGAGTCATAAATATGAAGGTTGTGTTCGTTTCCGTTCATAATTCGCCTGGTACAACTTTCTGCATGAAATTTACGCCTATGCTCCGCGAGTTAGTTAAACTGCTCTCTGGAGGTTTTATAGTTCTGTACGATGTTAATTTACTCATCTGGAGGTATGAACTTGTGACCCAATTTTGTGACAAGGTTAGTTCTATCAAATTCTACCTGTTACTTTTTTATAAAGATTTAAAATACTTCTATAATGGACTGAGAGATTTTTTTTTTAATGCACTGACTAGCTCCTACACTTCCAGGTATATTGAGAAACCTAGTTGAAATTGACAGAGCCAAGGTTTTTAGTGTATAGCGATGTATGCGATTGGCTGATAGTAATATACATTTATTTCTGGAGCAATTAAAAAAAAACATTATTTTTATTTGTAATCAATCTTTGCATGTCATCATTGTTTTATAAGTTTCTGAATAAAGTATTTTTTTTTATTACGTTTTTACGTGCCCTTCTCGTAATGTTGTTAATTCAATGATTCAAACTACAATTTTATTGTATTCGTTTCTGACCTTATTTCATTTAGAACGCTGACCTAAGAGATTTCAACATCTATCTACAGTTCGATTTATTCGAGACTGTTTCTACAAGCAGCGAACAATGTAGGATTATAGATAGTAAATACGTGAAGCGAGTCACGTATTATTCTAGATCTAAACGTATTTAAGATCTAAGTTCTAAAAGCTTCTATCGAAGTATCGGACCAGCGAAGAGAGAATTCATGTTGTAATACATTTTATGATAGAGTGTAACAAAAGGAGTAAAAGGGTTTTCTATTTCAAATTTTCAAGTTTGTTGAACTCAAGTTATTCATAAAACTTACTCATAACTGAATGTTCATGATGAATGGCAAGTCTATCTCATAAACTTCTAAACAAAATGTTACTTAGTCTTGTCACTTAATTATAAATAGAATTAGAAAACAGAATGTTTAGGCCCGTAATTATGAAGCGATTTCAAACTTGAGAGCAATATTAAGTAGGGATTTGACAGGCCAGTTTGTACTGAAATTACATTTCTGATACGAACTCAAACTCGCTGTCACTCATGGAGCTGATTTTAAATACGGCCCTTACAAACTCATAATCATAACTTGTCAGTTTGCAGCTAATTATAAATAGGCCTTTAGCCTTAGTTAGACTGACTCAGGGCACTTATTAAATAAGTACGAGACCTTTTTCGGTGTAAGTACTAGGTAGGTATTAAAAACAACTATTCAAGCATATCTCCACGAAGATACTTTTTACTCAAAACCATCCCAAAAATGTATGAAAATATATTTTTTTTATTGTGGACCAAATTCGTATGATCTACATGAGATGCAAGACAAGCGCGGGAAAGCTCCCAGTTAGCCAGTAACGAATGCACTCGCCGCTTTCCCGCCATCTTCTCTAATACGATTTCCCGCGCTGACGGTGTTGCCATTTTAGCTTCATCTTAGAGACAATTTCCATGGACTATTCCATCTCAAGCCATGTACTAATGTGACCGTGTTATGTAAATTCTGAACAATGTTTGCCAGAAGTAATTTATACTCAGATTTATTTCTGCATCTTATAAAGAAATTTTATGTAAGAAGAGCAAAAGCGTAGTCGCTTTCCGTCGTCGTCATCTGCAACAGTATAGCTCTCCGCGTAGGTTGATCCCATGTTCAAAAAAATATATATAATTGATTTTGGCTAATGTTTTTACTAATTAAACTATTTATTTTATTAATTTATATTTTTTAAAGTTTAATAAAAGATGTACATATTTTAATATTAAAATATGACAAAATGGAAACCTTCTAGTTAGCCAGTAACGAATGCACTCGTTGCTTCCCCGCCGTCTGCTCTAATACAATTTCCCGCGCTGACGGTATTGCCATCTTGGGGACAATTCGGTCTAATGCTCGTGCAACGCTGCACCGAGCCAGCCATTGTTTAACGCATTCCGGACAATAGCTGTCGGCGGGAGTTTTTAAATAAATTGAATTTATGCGAGGAAATACATTTTAAAAGTATTGTTGGTAGAATAAAATATTTTGTATACATTAATGTTATATTTGATTTAAGGAAGCAAATTCATAAGTTCTTCCATGCCAGCATGGAAGTCCAGACTGAGCGCGAGAAAAACATAGAATGTGCCAGCTACATTTCCTACCGGGCATGCTGTATAAACCAGCTAAGGGATCCGAGGATTTCGGTATATTGCAATTTGGGCGATGGACTGACAACCTGTCACTGCAGCAGTGTTCCTACAAATCTATCTTGAATAACCCTCAAAACTATGTTAGACGCGGCGAAACGACCTTTGTTTAGATCGTTTACGCTCTGCCAACCCCATTACGGATCAAGGCGTGATTATATGTATGTATGTAGCAAAATAGGTACTACCTTCTTATACCGCACTACATAAGTACGTATTTTTTCAATATCAAAGTTCGCAATTACTAACAAAGTGCCTTTAAAACGTTTAAAAAATAAACCGTTAAAATGTTACCAGCCTGATACACTTTAGGAAATAAAAGCTTCGCTGTATCTCGCAAAGTAATTTGAGAGAAAATCACATTAGTGAAGACGGTAAGAACGACTCAAATGCATTTGCTCCAATTTTCTTGACGCTCTGTTGACTTCTTTGCATAAATAATGTATAGTTAGTATGTATCTTAGGTTAGGTATGTTCCATTTATACTAGCTACTAGGTATTTTGTTTTCTATTAGAGGTGGCTTTGCTCTTGACTCTAATGGAGAAGAGATGGAGTGGATGACGGAGAGAGTTCAACCAGAAGACTTAACTGTTGTTTTCAAGAATGATTAGAAAAGGTATGGCAGGTAAAAAATAAATAAATAAAAGTATTTGTCGTGAGAATATAAAATCTGTGAAATAGTTATTACACGACACCTCTATTTCCCAATTTCTCGTATGTCCTAATCTAAGGGGCGGTTTGCAGTAGGACAGTTGTAAGTACAGTGCATAAGTAGAGAACCTAGAGAACCTGCATTTAAGTTGATACATGGACTTGAAAAGCAACTTGAACTTGAAAGCCCACTGGCAGTACCGTTTACACGTTTCAAGTTACCAACTATACTTACAGCTTGGTCCGTTTAAACCGATCTTAAAAGTTTAGATTAAAAAATTTCTAATAGATAAATGTGCGATCACAAAAAACAGTACCATATTAGGACAAAAAAAATAAGTTAGTTTTAAAAGTGTTTACTAAAATCATCATCTCCCTAGCCTTATCCCGTTTTTTTTTCACGGGGTCGGCTTCCCAATCTAGGGGATTGAACGAGGGTACTGGTTTTTACACAGAGCGACTGCCATCTGACGTCCGCAACCCAGAAGGGAAATCAGACCCAATCCTAGATTAGGTCAGAGTTTTCAAGCCGCCAATGCCTAGCACTGGCCTCTGATATGGCTTAACGAATAATATCTACGATATTAACCGGGACCAACGGCTTAACGTGCCTTCTAAAGCACGGAAAAAGCGCCGAATAAACGTACATATGAAATTCGAAAACCGAAAAACACATTGGTACGTGGTGGGATTCGAACCACGACCTCCCGCTCAGGAGGCAGCGGCCCTATCCACTACACCAACGGGCTTACTACAATCGACACCATTGTTAAGTAAAATAAATTCCGTCTTGTACTTAACAAATGAGAATATGCCACATGACCAAAATACGTAAAGAAGATTGCATTAGAGCAGCTGGTGCAAGTGCAAGTGCATTTATTACCTCACTAAGAGCTCTACTGCATACTACACTACTGCACTTGACGTATTGAGCGTCTGTTTATCGCTCCTGGTTACGAGCTACTTTAACATACTTACATACATTATAATCACGCCTTTATCCCTAATGGGGAAGACAGAGCGTAAACGACCTAAACGGAGGTTGTTCCGTCACGTCTGACAAAGTTTCGAGGGTTATTTAAGGTAGATTTGTAGGTATATTTGTGTAGTGACAGGCTGTCAGCCCATCGCCTAAATTGTAATGTACAGTAACCCTCGGATTCCTTAGCTGGTTTTTACACCATGCAAGGGAGGAATTACAGCTGCCACATTCTATGCTTTTCTCTCGCTCAAAGTTTAGCATGGAAGAATCTCGCTCCTAGTCCAGCATGGAAGAAGCTTCCTTAAATGGGTTACTATGCAGGGTATATGAAGATTACTAGGATCCTACTATAACGTAAACCGTAATATGTATGTACTCATGACAACAAAGAATTTAGGTATTGGAAGGAAAGAAAATTACCTGCAAATAATTTTCGCTTTTTCAGTAAAATACATACATATAATCACGCCTTTATCCCTAATGGGGTAGGCAGAGCGTAAACTACCCAAACAAAGGTCGTTCCGCCACATCTGACAAAGTTTTGAGGGTTATTTAAGATAGATTTGTAAGAAATTTTCAGTAAAATTTCGTGACATAAGCGTTTTGGCATGAAAATTATTTGCAAGCTATACTGGTAGCACTGGTAGGTATATTATATTCCTCTTCGCGTGATATAAAAGTAGGAGTACATGACAGTACTATTACTATTTTCTAGTAAGTATCCTATAGAAAATTCAAGTCTATAATATCATGCTTCTCGGAAATGAGTAATGAAAATCGTTCACGATTCATCCTGTTCTCTCATCAACTTTCAAGGACGACTATTTGGAAATTAATTATTTCAGCAAAGTATTGATTTTGTGCTTAGGAAATAAATAATCTACAATTTTGGGCACGTGTCTCACGAAAATTTGTCTTGATACGGTGGCCTTGTTTTGTGAAGCTATCGGTAATATTTGCAAAATATTTTCTGTCATCTAACTATTACAATAACTGCCTCCGTGGTCTAGTGGCTAGTGCCATGAACTCCTGATCCGGAGGTCCTGGGTTCGATTCCCAGGGGGGAATCACAAAGTTGATATTTGAGAATTTATCACTTTGTGAATTTTTCCCCAGTTTTGTTAGGATATTGCAGGCTCAATCACCTGATTGTCCGGAAAAGAAAAAGATTTCGTGCTTCGGAGGGCACGTTAAGCCGTCGGTCCCGGTCGCTGTCTTTGATAGTGGTCGTTACTCAAACCATGTCAGAGGCCTGATAGTTGTGCTACTAGGCGGTTTAAAAACTCTGACACCTGGGTTCATCGGGTCGATAGACTCGATACCCACTCGACAGAAGAAGACTATTACAATCTTATATCAGGACTTGAAAACGCTGGATCTAGCAGGTGGATGGTATATATGTTATGCACAATCCTCAAATTCGCTCATTGGCCGGAAAAAAGGGACATTTCGCGGATTGGCAAATGCAAAACACACTATTTTTTCCATGCTGGCCTGGGAGCGAGAGAAAAACATAGAATGTGCCAGCTGCATTTCCTCCCGGGCATGCTGTAAAAACCAGCTAAGGGATCCGAGGGTTTCAGTGTATTGTAATTTAGGCGATGGGCTGACAACCTGTCACTACAGCAATATACTTGCATATCTATCTTAAATAACCCTCACAACTTTGTCAGACGTGGCGGAACGACCTTTGTTTGGGTCGTTTACGCTCTGCCTACCCCATTAGGGATGGAGGCGTGATTATATGTATGTAAAACACACTATCCGCGAAAGTTTGGTGTTTGCCAGTACATGGAACTGGTCGTTCGTGATGACATTTCGGGGATTGTGCGTTTTGCAATTGCCAATCCGCAAAATGTCCGTTTTTTTTTTAATGAGCGAATTCATCCATTCTGGACTGGGAGCGAAATAAAAACATGGAATGTGCCAGCTGCATTTCCTCCCGGGCATGCTGTAAAAACCAGCTAAGGGATCTGAGGGTTTCAGCATATTGCAATTTAGGCGATGGGCTGACAACCTGTCACTACAGCAATATACGTACAAATTCATCTTGAATAACCCTCAAAACTTTGTCAGACGTGGCGGAACGACCTTTGTTTAGGTCGTTTACGCTCTGCCTACCCCATTTGGGATAAAGGCGTGATTATATGTTTGTATGTATGTATGAGCGAATTCGGGGAATGTGCTTAACATATACAGCTCTTAACACAACGCGCAGAGCAACAAAATAATACACGTTCGCTGTGAATACAAAGTAAGCTTGTATACTACAAAGACCTTTTGAAATTCAACGCCATTATTTCACCTTCCTTTATGAAGTTTTCCTATATAATCCAACGTTCAATCGAAGTAATATGTAGGAGTAAGCACAACATAAAGAAAGGTGGATTATTTCTATTATTTCGATGTCAGCGTAGGCACTTTCTAAGTTGAGAGTTCAAAGTTCGATTCATCTAGTATAATTAAGTACATACATACATACATATAATCACGCTATTATCCCTAATGGGGTAGGCAGAGCGTAAACGACCTAAACAAAGGTCGTTCCGCGACGTCTGACAAAGTTTTGAGGGATAGTTTAGATAGATTTGTATGTATATTGCTGTAGGTTGTCAGCCCATCGCATCGCCTAAATTTCAATATACTGAAACCCTCTTGTTCGGTAGCATGGCTTTTACAGCATACTCGGGAGGAAATGCAGATGACACATTCTATGTTTTTCTCCCACTCCCATTCCAGCATGGAAGAAAAATATAAATAAGTACTTACCTAAATTTAAGTTAAATATCTGTTCAAGTCTGCATGTTTATGAGCGAGTTCATGGCTTTCCTAAAAATTGCAGTCGCTTTATTAATTTGTATTCAAATTCTGCTAAAATGATTAGTAGGTAGATCAGTAGTTGTGTACTTAGGTATAGTCATATATCCCTCATACATATCCATAGCCTTATCCCGTACCCAGGGAATTGAACGAGGGTACTGGTTTTTACACAGAGCGACTGCCATCTGACCTCCGCAACCCAGAAGGGAAACCACACCCAATCCTAGATTAGGTCAGAGTTTTCAAGCCGCCAATGCCTAGCACTGGCCTCTGACATGGCTTAACGACTAATATCTACGCTATTAAACGATATTAAGCGGGACCAACAGCTTAACGTGCCTTCCGAAGCCCGGAAAAAGCGCCGAATAAACGTACATATAAACTTTGAAAACTATATTACTTACACTTTTTCCCGGTAAACATTTGTAAACTAATAATTAGAGCTTTTTAGGTTTAAGTTAATATTCAGAATTATTGATTGTGTTTTATTGTTATATTGGGATTGATGTTATGTTACTGTGTAAATAAATGTATTTTATCTTTATCTTTTTTATATTCGCGTGATGCCCCATAAATAAAATAGATAATTACTCCGTCACAGCACATTAAGTACGCTAATCGGATAAAGAAACGAAATATACCTACATAAGTACTAAACACATTACGTTCTTGTACCTATTCTAAGTAATAGGACTTGTAATATAAGTAGAAATACGTTTGACTCAAGTAGATACATTAACGTCGCTTGAATTATTCCACCCACGTTGAAAGCATTAAGTGTAAATTGATACTTATTGGAGAACGTATTAGTGCTTATGTCATTCGAAACCAATATTTACTTACCTAAACGGTACGATACATATCTATACTTTCTAATATTATCAGAGGAAAGATTTATATTTCTGTGTGTTTGTAACAAATAAACTTAAAAACTACAAAACCGCTTTAAAAAAATCTTTCACCATTAGAAAGCTACGTTCACCCTTAGCAAAATAGGCTCCTTTTTACCGCTGAAAAGTACATACTTCCCACGGGAAAACCTATTTAGCAGCGGGCAACACCGCTGACAGAAAGCTAGTTAGCTACAAATAGAGTGTTTTCAATTGAACTATATCTTACGTTGTTCTATCGTAACAACACAGAAAACAGAATCGAAAGGCTTCCGAGGCAATTTCGCGTTGGGCAATTTTTGTTACCAACCATTTCACGTTAGAGTGATTTTGTCCCACGGATAGACATCTCTCGCGAATCGGCTTATCGGGTGGGCTACGCGACACATCTTCGATTTACCCACTAGCCGAAGAGCGTTTTTCCACTAGACATCATCTCCACGGCAACGGCATGTACCATGCCCTTGTAGCTGGTGTAGGTACTTACATACATACATATAATCACGCCTTTATCCCTAATGGGGTAGGCAGAGCGTAAACGACAACAAAATTATGAGGGGTATTTAAATTTGTAGGCATATTGCTGTAGTGACAGGTTGTCTGCCCATCGACTAAATTGCAATATACTGAAACCCTCGGATCCCTTAGCTGGTTTTTACAGCATGCCCGGGAGGAAAAGCAGGTGTAGGTGGGAAGTGTAGGTAAAGCGCTTCAATTTTAAAATTGCCATATTGGTATGACTACGTAGAGTACGGAAAATCTTTAAAGCACTCCATTCATAAAGGATTCTCTTTATTAAAACTAGAGATGCAAAATAAATAGGGCGTTTTGTGTGCGCACTCAGAGTGGAACTAGATGGACGATATCATATACGATATTACCGTCCTAGTGGAAAAACAGAGCCGCGGTATCGTGGCGATATCGGTATCGTGCCGTTGCTGTGGCGTCTAGTGGAAAAACAGCTATGTGGACACTAAGACCCTCGTTTATAGCTCTTTCTTGCGGCCTCTCCCGCCTTTCGATCTTGTCTGTCTTGATTAGTTATTCCTTGTTATCGGCCTTAAAACGACTCGGCCCCAGAGCGGAATCCGACAGAATCCAATTTTGCTAATGTAGTCGTTTTCGTGAGGATTAATTAACTGTGCACAACTGAATAATCCATTCGGTAGGTATAACTGCGTGTAGAGCTTTCAAGGAATTAACCGCGATTAATGTGGCGATTAAGGCGGTAGTTCACTTCTAATTCCGACTGAACATATCGTAGAATCGAGACATCCATTTGCCATTACGATCAATTCAGTTAAACTTGTGTTGCCCCATTTACGTAACAAACTAGAATTCTGCACGGTTGCTAAAACCTTGCATAAATGAACAGTGTTTGTTTTATCTGGCGACTAAGTAAAGAAGCGAGCACCACAAAGGCGACATAAGAAAGCTCACGTATAACATTAATGAGCGAGTAAACGCGATAAGACTGGGCTCATACAAGGATTGAAGCACGATACCTCGCTTGCAAGCTCACATTAACATTCCAGTCTAGAGAAGGCAATAATGTGGGTGTAACATAGCGAGCGCTTCACTCGGGCAAATGGGCTCCTACCGCGTGGGAATACCGGGCAGCAGTACCTTGAAACATTCTACCACTGTAAGTAGCAGATTTGTGGATATTATCAGCCTACTGCCCCACAATCCCAAAGAAAACGAGGGTCCCGACACATAAAGAATTTAACAACGTCGTTGTTTTCCTAACATCATGTCTCATTAATGTGCCGGAAAATAACGGGGGAGAAGAAAATTGTGTCACGTAAGTAATGTATTTTTATTATAAACGACGTTCATAGTTTCTGGACATTGGGTATGAACGGGTTCTTGGACACTTATTGGATGTGGTCACGGCTACCTTTTTTGTTTATCCGGACGATACACTTTGGTATTCTAAAATTTATCATCAGACTCTCAGTCGCTCACACACAGCGTTCTACAGTGATATTATATGGGTGCGTTTCGTTTACAAATTGCTCACTGGCGCGTGCCTATCTCACCCCGAATCGCCTCAAGATAAAGCGGCTGCTAGTCTACCCGCTGATTGAGGGAGACCAATGTCCAGCAGTGAACTGTACAGCTGTTGGTGTATAATGCATAAATATGGACGATATTGTAATATCATACGGCACTCTTGAATTTACCATCAGATTCTCGGTCGCTCACACACGGCGTTCTACGGCGATATTGTAGGGGTCCGTTTTGTTTACAAATTACTCGTTGACGCAAGCCTCTCTCCCCGAATCGCCTCAAGATAAAGGCGGCTACTGCAAATCTCTCATTTGAGTAAGCGCCATACCCAGCAGTGGGTTGTTGTGGCTATGCAATATTTTCAGGCACTCTTGAATTTATCATCAGACTCTCAGTCGCTCACACACAGTGCTTTACACTGTAGAGTTCACAGCGATATTGTATGTGTGCGTTTTGTTTACAAATTGCTCGTCGGCGCGTGCCTCCCCTGAATCGCCTCAAGATAAAGCGAGTGCTGCTACCCGCCGATAATTTTCTTTAACCTTGTTTTATACGCACGTTGAACGGTGATTTCAGCCGTAAATGGATTGATCCGGTTTACGGCTTCGCCCCGGGGGCAGACACGAAAATACAGGGAAAAAAATGGGAGGTTGAAAAATGGGACCCATATATTTTTTTTTACTAAGGTTTTCAGATTAATCAACAAGTGCAAACTACGAAATGTAGCTTGTAAATAAAATTCAACTAACAAATAAGGTACTGATCAATCACCCAATAATTATGATGTATGAATATGAGAATAAAAACCTGTGTTTCAATTTGCAAGTTTACAACTTGCAAATCAGCCCTTTTTATTTTTTCGGGAAGAAAATATGAAAGATTTTTTTTTGTTAGGAAGAATTCGAACTTTCTAAGTAATACCCCACGCTTACATAAGAACCTGAGAACAAAAATAACAACAAGTTGGTAAGGACTTTGATTGATATCGATGCTCGGTTTCATCACGAGTTTCGCAAATTTTGAACTTTGCAACTGGGTCCGTTCCTTCCAAACTTAAGCAGGAAAATTTATGATGATTAGGTTTATAAATAAACTGTGTACCCGGCACAAAATCTAAACATTAATCATGTCTAAGAGTGACATGACACGTATTCACTTCACAACCTAATCCATGTGGATACTCGTAACACCCATACTTAGTAAAGATTAAAATATTCTTCAAAGCGCAAACATGTTTTCCGTCCTGTAACGCTAGTAAATTTTATAAGAGAATAAATAAAACAAGAACTTGCTAAGCGAAATTGACATCTAGTGCGACGATTTTAAAACAGTTTTCCTTCCGCTCTTGAGGGTAAGAAAACATTTATCTACGAAATTACAGTCGGCCGGAAAGTAATATAAATGTACTCGGAGCGGACTGACCTATAAACCTTTAACATTACACGTTTTCATCGAAATGTTGAGAGCCCGAAGGTGTAGTGGATAGGCCGCTGCCTCCTGAGGGAGGTCGTGGTTCGAATACCACTTGTACCAATGTGTTTTTCGATTTTCGAATTTCATATGTACGTTTATTCGGCACTTTTTCCGTGCTCCGGAAGGCACATTAAGCCGTTGGTCCCGGTTAATATCGTTAAGCCATGTCAGAGGCCAATGCTAAGCATTAGCGGCTTGCAAACTCTGACCTAATCTAGAATTGGGTCTGGTTTCCCTTCTGGGTTGTCGGAAGTCAGATAGCAGTCGCTTTGTGTGAAAGCCAGTACTCTCGTTCAATCACCTAGATTAGGTAGCCGACCCCGAGAGATACGAGATAAGGCTAGGGAGATGATGTTTTCATCTTAATGTTGGAAAGCCGTAGACATTTCCATTTTTTTATGGCGTAGGTGCTACTCGTCTCGCAGATGTGTTGGATAATTATCTGAACGTATTTGCGTCACTCAATTTATTTAGGTAAGTATCTGCTGAACCCGAGCTGTCTGAAAAACTCCCTCCAAATCTTGATAGCAACAAATGAAAAATGGTTTGATAAAAAATGTATTAAGTATTTTTAAACTTTTAGTGACACGTACTTACCTAATCTAGTGAAAAAATGACTTCGAAGAAAGTCTGCAAAGCTCTTTTAAATAGAGTTTACGCGTATTTATTATTTGATAAAAGAAAGCAAATTTAGGTAAAATTTATTATGTGAAGAGAAGTATATATGATATTAGGTGAAGTAAACTGCATAATGTTAATAATACCTACTTAATAATTTACTTCTTCCACGCTGGCCTGGGAGCGAGAGAAAAATATAGAATGTGCCAGCTGCATTTCCTCCCGGGCATGCTGTAAAAGCCAGCTAAGGAATCCGAGGGTTTCAGTATATTGTAATTTAGGCGATGGGCTGACAAACTGTCACTAAGCAATATACTTTTAAATCTATCTTAAATAACGCTCAAAGCTTTGTCAGACGTGGCAAATCGACCTTTATTTAAGTCGTTTACGCTCTTCCTACCCCATTAGGGATAAAGGCGTGACTATATGTATGTATGTATAAATTACTTCGGCCAGTAATTAAAATTTGCGCCCACACAGCCTTTCTCATTATGATGGACTATCCGGCCGGTGTCCTATCTACCTAAGGCACGTTTTATTTCTTCTACTCGACCCACTAATAAAATAATCTTTACAAGCACAAAATGTATAAGACTAGAAAAGTACTTACTAAATATTGTACCTATAGACGAGCGCAGTTTTTGAGTCTCTTGTTTCTCAAGACTAGAGTTTATACTCTGAATCAATACATACATACACAAAATCACGCCTCTTTCCAGACGAAGACAAAAAAAAAACACTTACTACGTAGGATCCTTACATACCTCTTTCGCTTCATCCACATTTATTAATCTTTTCATACACACTCGTCGGTTTAGGGTACTCTTGACCTTTCTTTAGACCAAGTACGTGTGTCGAGGCGTTTTCCTTCCAACGTTTCCATCCATACTCGCCCGTGAATCAACATTTTTGTTTAATATGTGAACAATCTGTAACTAAACTTGTTTTTCCCTTTGTCCGCAGAGAGTCGCACATGCACGTCAGCCGAGTTTAGATGCAAGACAGGACGATGCGTGCCGATGTCGTGGCGATGTGACAACGAGAAGGACTGCTCGGACGGATCAGATGAGGAACCTGGAACTTGCAGTACGTATACGCTTTGATTTGACTGGGAAAATGCGAAATAATGTCCCTTTGGGTACCTACTTAATAATTTTAAGGGGATATATTTTTGAAGAGTAGAGTTTGAATTATGATCACTAAAAACCGATCGTAGCTACTCTCAGTTACATAAATCAGAAAATTATGGGCAGCCATTATTTAAGAATGCAAAAGTTTCGCGAAGTGACCACAAAAACAATACCTAATTTGCGTGACAAAAATAAGTAATCCACGCTTGGTGACTTTAACTTAAGGACGGAGGGGACAGCCTCCATTTGCCTACAGAGAGAAGCGGAAAAACAAGGTCACCTAAATGACGAAATTTCATGCGTGAAAAAGCGACGCTGTTGATCCCAAGAATCCCAACCCAAGGGCTGTCCTATTACACTTCACAAACAAAATTGCATCGCAGAACGGCGAATAATTTTCAAGATTTATGACTTTTCTACTAGATTACACTCCAAACTTTTCTGTGCGTAGAACACACTACGAAAAAGAAATAATTTTCTTACAATTTATGAGCGAAGTTTTAAGGTAGAGTTGTTCGTTCTTAGCAAGTCTTCCAAGGATTAAAATCTTAATTACGTCTCTCGAGTTTTCAGGATTAATTTTATAATCTTTGCCCTTTAGCCCACCAGTTTTCTGCGAATTGCAAATTGTAATCCAATTACAGGTCTCGATTACCATTCAGTAGCTTAACTAATTAAGTGGCTTAAAAACATAGAAATCATTTAGTAAACCAAAAATAAAGGTATCGAATTTAAATCAGCTCGTGGACGTCTTGAGGAAAATGCTGCTATAATATTAAGTAATATGAAATATATGAAACAAAAAAGTAAAACTAGTTCACACTTGTAAAATACCTATGAGATATAATCACTTTTTATGAATACATACATACATATAATCACGCCTTTATCCCTAATGGGGTAGGCAGAGCGTAAACGTCCAAAACAAAGGTCGTTTCGCCACGTGTGACAAAGTTTTGAGGGTTATTTAAGATAGATTTGTAGATTGCTGTAGTGATAGGTTGTCAGCCCATCGCCTAAATTACAATATACCGAAATCCTCGGATCCCTTAGCTGATTTTTACAGCATGCCCGGGAGGAAAAGCAGCTGGCACATTCTATGTTTTTCTCTCGCTCCCAGTCCAGCATGGAAGTAATTAATTTTTATAAATAGGTTCAGATAATTAAACAGATTTCGTAAGCAAGTTCAACTTCTACAATTTTATCACTTCCTTTCCAATACCTCTTATACAGGTGATACATTTACAAGTTTAATGTGAAGAGTAGATCATTTAGAATGTTATCAACATTTCTCTCTCATGAACAAATTTCGACGCAGGTGTTGCGGCATTTAAAACTCGCGGTGGAACAATTTTAAGCGCTGTAAAGGAGCGTAGGGCCTCGTGTTAATTTATTTATTGTTCACATAAAGTACAAGGGAGTACAAGTACAACTGTCACATCGACAAAGTTTTTTATTTTTTTTATTAAAAATGGGTTTGCTCTCGACTCCAGTCTAGGTCGGGAACGACTGAAAAAAAAAAGTAAAAAAAGTAAACTATAATGGTATTTATTAGCCAGTTAATATAGACAACTTAAACCATAAGAGTAATGCCTGTTAATAGGAATCTAATTCCAATAAAGTTCAAGCTATTGACAACCGTTTTTATGTTTAAAAGTTACCTAAAAACGCGGTGGCTAACATCAAACTTGTATTACAAAATCTGAGTATTGTTGTTACCTTCGTAATCATAAGTAATACAAGTTTTTATACTTTTTGACTTTTTTTTGCTAGGTAACACGACAACCGTATAAATGTAGTGGATATTTTAAATCTGTAAGATTAATTAGCCCGTGACTTGATTAATAAAGCAGAAGCAGAAAGACGACGATTACACTGGACACTAATCCAATGATTGCTAGCACAACATTAATCTCATTACTTAAGGAGCTTTAAAAAGCTCTTTAAAGAACTCCGTTCGGAGCCTCCTGAGTTTTAATTCTTGTTATTCTCGACTTTGTTACAGTGTAAGTAACTATCTAGGTATACAGGGTCCTTGTGATGTCAACAATCTTTGAAAAAGATACGAAGGTCGAATTACAAAAAAAAAAACCATACCATGCCACATAACATAAAGCAGAGGTGGATTTCGTGAGGAGACGTTTAGTACTGCAACCCCTCTCCCACTGGAGTGCAGAGCCAAATAGCTTGCTGTGTAAATTGGTGGAATTGGCATAATGGTAGGAAAGCTAGCTCTATTATTGACTTAGCTAAATAAAGCCAACGCAAAACTAAATCAAAATTACTTTAACTCATATTTCTTAGACAAAGTCAATTATATTTGCTATTACAAGAACTTACTTCCATGCTGGACTGGGAGCGATAGAAAAACATAGAATGTTATAACTGCCCTTCCTCTCAGGCATATTTATATTATAGGTAATTTAGGCGATGGGCTGACAACCTCTCACTATAGCGATACACATTACAATCTAAAATTGCCCTCAATCAATTTGTCAGACGTGGCGTAAAAGTTTTCACTAAGCGTTTTACGCCCCGCCTACCCCGTAAGGGATAAAGGCGTAAATTTATGTATGTATGTATGTACAAGAACTTTTTTTAAGGTATTCTACCTTTGTCTATTGAATGTAGTTCATTACTATCAAGAATACATCTATCTCTACTTTTTGTTGAGTTCTAATTTTTACACTCTGTACGTGAGCTAGAAGGACTTTGTAAGGTTTTATTTCTGTGGAAGTGGGGGTAGGGGGTATGGCAACCGCACACAACTTTGTACACTTACTGCCGCTGTAAGTCGACCTCACATAATGGAAAAGCCTTTTTATTTGTCAAACGCACGGAATGTTTACTGTAGCCACCGAGGCGAGTAGGTACATGACTAACAAAACACTAACACAAAAGGACTTTTTTGTTGGAGGCTTTTAAGAGTTAATAAATGAAATACGAGTTTGGTTAACAGCGATTTATTACAGTCTAGACATGTTTGCATATTGTAAGTAAATAATTTAGACTAGACCGACCAGAGTCCAAAAGAGTTCGATTCATTCAAAATGTTTGAATAGAGTAACTATTATATTGATGTAGCCCACTTGGGGCTAGTCAGAGGCATATCTTGATGAGTTACTAGCTATTAGTATGAACAATGATGTGTTGTGTTGTCATAGCATTGTGTCATTCTACTCCTCTAGAATTTGAATTGAATAATGATTCAGCTCTTGTACTTTTCAATGTTCGTTAAGCCACTTAATTAGCAATCAAATAAAAGTATACGGGTATCGCAATTGTATATTTGAATTCAGACCACAAAGGACGTTCAATAGCTCCAAATAAACTAAACACAGGGTTTAAATTCGATCAACAATAATAATAGACTAAAATTGAGACGTCTACATCCGTAACGAGCTTCATTATTATGGTAACTTCAAATGAAAATACTCTTGATCAACTAATAATTGGATGATATCCGATTAAACTTATTTAGAAATTAAGATAGAAGATGCTTCCATGCTGGCCTGGGAGCGAGAGTAAAACATTGAATGTGCCAGCTGCATTTCCTCCCGGGCATGCTGTAAAAACCAGCTAAGGGATCAGAGGGTTTTGGTAAATTGTAATTTAGGCGATGGGCTGACAACCTGTCACTACAGCAATTTACCTACAAAATCTAGCTAAATTACCCTCAAAACTTTGTCAGACGTGGCGGAACGACTTAAACAAAGGTTTTAGGTCGTTTACGCTCTGCCTACCCCATTAGGGATAAAGGCGTGACTATATGTATGTATGTATGTATGTAGATAGAAGATGTTAAAACTTCTTTGAGAATAAAGGCTGAAATATATAGTGTCGGTATTTTAATGTTAGGCGTTTAATTTGAAAAAGCGAAGTCAATAAAGTTTTTAACATGACAGCGCCTAAGCTAGATACTGATTGATCTACCAACTAATAGATGGTTTTGGATTAAACTTATGACAAACAAAACAGAAAATGTTAAAATATCATATTCAGACTTAAATATAGTGTATAGGTATTTGTATGTTTGGCGAAATAAGTAGATAAATGTTTTTTTTTTTTTATTCAGGATACTTTTGAACAATCAGCTGCAACTTATTTCAAACTTAATACGTACAATGTTAGAACATCTTTTAGCATTAAGTCAAAAAAATATTGAGTAGGTAGCCTTATATTAAGTGCAGGAAATATCGAAGCCAATAAAGTTTTTAACATGACAGCGGCTGCAACAATGCGCTGTCCCGAGCACAAATTCATATGCTCGACTGGGCAGTGCATCCCTGCCTCTTGGCACTGCGATGACGCGCCAGACTGTTCCGATGGCTCTGACGAACACAACTGTGGTAAGAGCATGGAGAATATCCGGGAACCAGCATGGGGCACCAACAATTGGCATGACAAAATTCATCACGTCATCTACATAGGGGCATGTTCGCACGTATGCAAATCGGTCGAAAATTGGGAAACAAAATTCGCGTAATGATGTTGGTGTAACGATCAAACCGTTAGAGATTCAAAGAAATGATACTGAAAGTAATCTGCTTAAACGTAGAACAAAGAAATCTTAAGTAAATTCATTACAGAAAAGATCTCGGCATGTTGGCTGGCATACATTCTGCTTGCTTTAGTAAGTAAATAAAACAAACAAATAAAATGAATTTGTATTCATAAAATTTTGGCAATCGCAGAAATAAAATAAAAATAAAATACAGAAATACGGTACAAAACAGCGATGGTCTTCAAAAGAGATCAAACAACGTTTTTCATGTTTACACGAATACACAAAAATACACGTATTGTCACGTAAATCGTTCCATTATGTATTATTTAGCATGTGCATGACCTTGGGTTGGCAGAAGTGGAGCCGTGCGGCCCTGAAGAGTTCACCTGTCGGGGGAAGCAAGGAGAATGCGTTCCTCTCACCTGGATGTGCGACGACAACCCTGACTGCTCAGACGGATCCGACGAGAAAGCATGCAGTAAGGGAAATCATTCATAGCTATACATTCAGGGGCCTGTTATATAGAACTACAATTTATAATTTCGACAGAAATTAGATTTGTCTTGTGTTGGCGAAAGTCTCCGGTTTCGGAGGATTCATTGACTGCCTGGCTAAGCAATGTACATGGCTTGTACCTAGATCAAAATTACCTTATACCGACGTACCTATTATACATCAAAAGTTTTATAAATCGGACCTCTGATGAATCATAGTTAAATATAGTCTACAGATCTGATAATGTTGATCGCTCGCATGTGAAACTCCAAAATCATTGCATTTGGCTTAAATTCAAAATTTATCGTTATTAATTCCCGCATGAGGCAACAATGGGCTCCATTCCAGTAAGCCACTTGCAAAAGCTCAATAAAAATTTGTCCTGTACTGTCATGCAACTTTCAAAGTCGAAAATATGCAGAAGATTTTATTGTCATTACTTTGTTTTGTACATCACTTTATTAATGACAGAACTAATTTAAAAGATAAAACAAGTGTCGTCTAGAATTGAGTTCAGTGTCAATCTATCTCTGTGGTCCATTTCCATTATTCTATTCATTCATTAATTATCTAATCGCGTAATTGGCTATTTGAACCATGAACTACTGTTATACGCAAATTGCATGATACCGACCTAGATACTTTATCTTCCTCATGGAAGTAGCACAAAGAGCACGGAATTAGGTTGTCTTATTGCGCACAATTTACATTTGCATTAGTATTATTCTACAAATGAACGCAGTCAGTTGATACATTGATCTCTGTCGACCGTTCAATCACAGTCGTCTCGGAAAACAAAGGAAGTGCTGGCTGCCGAGACGTTTAACTATTCTTCTACGGGGTGGTATCAATCAATCATGGGGCCTGTAGCGCCCACCCCCGGCAAACACTCTGTATTCTATCAACGCCCAGCTCATCCGTCTATAAATTTCTTATCTACCCGCACCGGACCCGCCTCGAACTGTGAGCGATGACGTTGCGTGTGTGGCTTCAATAGACGCCCTTTCTTATGCCCTCCTAAAAGCTCCACCGTGATTATGACATCGTTTTTCTCATTATTTGTTGCTGTCAGTTTCTCTTCAACACCTTTCAATCATTAGGGTTGTTGGAAGTAATTGAGATGTCCTTCAGACCAGTGGCCAGTCTGCTCAACCCTAATTTTAGTTTAAGATTAGGCGTATAAAATTTTGCCTCTACACACAAAGAAAAAGAAAACACGGTGAATGTGTCAGCTAAAAAAACAGTACAGGGTGGGTGTTTAATAACATAATGTTGCTATTTTTTTTTTTCTATTTATCTCATGGCAAAATTCTCAATGATTTTTCTACCTCTGCTAATAATTGTTTTCAAATTAAGTATTTTTCTCTGAAAAAGACATAACTACAAATATGATGCTTGTAAGTAGTACGTAATTTATATTATTAAAAGAGCTCTTACCTAAAAAGTAAGAAAAACTAATATTACATGTCTCCTCACAAGAATTTAATTAAATATAACTGAGACGGGTGAGCTACTTTTTTTCCAAGAGAAACGTCCAGGAATAACGAAATATGCTGGAAATGGTCGTCTCCTAGAGTATATTCTCTGTCTGTCTAAGCATTCCGAGGATTCCTTTGTTTTCTTTCTTGCATTTCGTTCCCCGTCGAGGAACGGATAGCTTTGACTTGTTTTAATCATATTACACGCTCTAGTTCTTTATTAAAATTATCTCGTGCCAGTGCTCTTCGTGCTAATCAAAACTTTCCTCTATTTCAAAACAAGCTCCGTACGAAAATGTGGAGTCAGAATATCGCGCGAATATCCAGTATAACTTTTATCAGACAACCTATGGAAATATATGGAAATAATATCCTCTGCTGAACATTGGAAGCGAAGTAACTGTCGTTTTTCATCGGGTATCGTGGCTCTACATTTTATTTACGGAAACAGATAAGAATATGTTCTGGAATAATCCGGAGAAAGCTATCTTACTTTTTCAACAGGTAAGTACCCACCTAAAGATAATGTTTCAAGGAATATTGTCGAAGAAGGTAAGTCTTAAAACAAAATGAAACTGTATACAACGTATAAAAGAAAGGGTATATGCACCGCAAAGGATATGAACCAGCCCATGAAACTGAACAACTTTCCCAAAGGAATATAAATCGAAAAAAAAAGTTTGACTCCCCATACTACACGCCCTATCAGCTGATGCATTTGAAGGTCAATTGCTTTTTTTTACTTATGATTCTAGGGAAAGTTGTTCAGTTTCATGGTCTGGTTCATATCCTTTCCGGTGCATATACCCTTTCATTGTATAAAAACAACATCACGTTCAAAAACTAACATTTTCCATTGTACAGATGAAACGTGCCGCTCAGACGAGTTCACATGCGGGAACGGCAAGTGTATCCAGCACCGATGGGTGTGCGATGGCGACGACGACTGCGGTGACGGCAGCGACGAGGTGAAGTGCCCGCCGAAGACCTGCATGCCACACACCCACTTCTCCTGTGCTGATGGGCAGTGTATTTCCGCGAGGTGGCACTGCGATGGAGATATTGACTGCCCGGATGGAAGCGATGAGATGGTGAGGCTTTTACTGTTTTTTGGTTACGTTGATGATTCTGTGTCCAGATTTCATCGAATACTGTCAACGTTCAGGCATTTTACCGAAAATTATGTCCCCATGGAATGTAGGTCGCCTATTTAGTTAGGTACCTGTCTATCTATCTGCGATAGTGAACATCTAGGTGCCTCTAAGAATAACAAATTCAAGTAAATACCTTTTTAGAATAATAAATATAAGTCTAGAAAGTTTCCCCAAAGTTCGACGTCTATGAAAAACTAGATCAAAGTAAGATATTGAGTTCTAAGATAGTTCCTGTATTTTATACCAACACGTAGAAAAAAAATACGAACTAGCAAAATCTTATGAAATATGCTAGTTTTTACAGAGAAAATTTATTACTTTCGTATCGGGGAGAATTATTGATGTTGCGAGAAGATATCGCTTGCGAGCCCAACGTATACCTGCCTCATCTCATTTTGAAATTTATGGATTCCCTGAATCCAATTTCTATGAATATTGAACAGAACCATCGTAGAACTTTTTGCTCCTTGAACAAATACTCTAAAAGCGATGAACCCTCTTTGTGTTCGCCTAAAAAGAGATCTTATTATAAGCTTTGTAAGATTTACTCGGGACGAATATCACAGGCATGGGCAATACCTCATTATTCATATTTTCCACTACTTTGCGTTTCGGATTTGAATAATAATAGCTCTATGCTAAAAATATTTTTCTTTTTTCAGGGTTGTGCATCGACTCCAACTGTAACCTCTCCGTGCATATCATCTGAATTTGAATGTCGCGACCGCATGACCTGCGTGCACAAGCACTGGGTGTGTGACGGTGACAAGGACTGCCCGGGCGGGGATGACGAGACCCCTGAGATCTGCCGAGGAAACATCACCTGTAGGATCGACCAGTTTCAGTGTAAAGACCACAGTTGTATCCCCGGAGCGCTGTATTGCAACGGAGACAAGGATTGCCCGGATGGCAGTGATGAATTTAACTGCAGTATGTATTTAATACCCTTTTGTTGATTTTCCACCCTGACATAAGTCACGCCTTTATCCCTGACGGGGTAAGCAGAGCGTCAACGACCCAAACAAAGGTCGTTCCGCCACGTCTGACAAAGTTTTGAGGGTTATTTAAGATAGATATGCAGGTATATTGCTGTGGTGACAGGTTGTCAGTCTTTCGCCTAAATTACAATATACTGAAACCCTCGGGTCTCTTAGCTGGTTTTTCACCATGCCCGGGAGGAAATGCAACTGGCCAATTCTATGTTTTTCTCTCGCTTCCAGTCCAGCATGGAAGTCCACCCTGACCCACTTATAAAAAGTGAACCAAATAACCCAGTTAAACTTTCTTGTAATTTGGGGTAAGAAGTCGTCGTAGCTTCTAAAATATTAAAAAGTCTATGCACTATTTTAGTTACATGAGAGATTTTTATAACGAAGTTCACTATTACTCAATAACTATAGGATTAAAGTATCTACCTATCGAGTTACGAAGAAAATTAACTTAAGTATGGACAAGAACTCAAGAAACCGACAAAACCAAACCACTAACCGCACCAACATCTGAAATTCCAGCTCGCCCGAAAGCGCCTTGCGACAAGAAGACAGAGTTCGATTGCGGCGGCGGCATGTGCATCCCTCTAAGCAAAGTCTGCGACAAGAAACCGGACTGTCCCAACTTTGAGGACGAACCTAGAGACCGCTGCGGCACCAACGAATGCGCCAAAAACAATGGTGGATGCACCCAGACATGTTTCGACACGCCGGTTGGGTACTACTGCGACTGCGATAAAGGTTACAAACTGGTTGACAACAGGACTTGTGAAGGTAAGATTTAGAATTTTATTTTAACATGCATTCCCAATAGTGTATAACAAGAAACCCGACTGTCCGAACTTCAAGAACGAATCCAGAGATCACTGCAGCACCAGAAACAACGGGGAGTGTACCCAAAATTGTGTCGAAACTCGAAACGCCTGTATTTCTTTTATGACATGCCTGTCTAATAAAATCCATAAGAGCCATATAAAACCCCACGAGGGTTTTGGTTTCCATATTTTCATGTCTAATATTTTTTTTATTTACCAATATTCCAGACATCGACGAGTGCATAGACCCTGGCGCGTGCTCCCAAATGTGCATCAACGAGAAAGGAACCTTCAAGTGCGAATGCCACGCCGGCTACGCCAGAGATCCTCGTGACAGAACCCGCTGCAAGGCTACTGAAGGTCACCCATCATTGCTCTTCGCCAGGCGGTTTGATATTCGCAAGATCAGCTTGGACCATCACGAGATGGTCGCCATTGTGAACGACACGAAGTCAGCCACAGCATTGGACTATGTATTCAGAACTGGAATGATCTTCTGGAGTGATGTCACCGATGAGAAGATTTACAAGTGAGTATGAAAATGTGAAGCGATTTTGGTACTGGTAGCGCCATCTCGCGGTTGATAAAAATAATATGAACACATCGCACGGTAGAAGGAGGTAGCGAACTCGCAATAGAAGCTTCGAGTATCTGAGGCTATTGTTCCGCCTGCATTTCCATGAAATCGCTAGATGGCGCGCTTGACAAGTATTGCGTTTCAGCTTCTACTGTACCTTCCCAATAATCGTGCCTTTTTACTTTAAGACATTAGAGAGTATTGTGTGTAGAACCCTAATTTAGGTATGCTAACTTGTTATAAAATTTCTCAGGGCACCAATAGACGAAGGCAGCCAACGCACCGTCGTCATAAGCGAAGAGTTGATCACTTCAGACGGTCTAGCTGTCGACTGGATCTACAACCACTTATACTGGACTGACACTGGCAAGAACCACATTGAGCTGTCGGACTTACAAGGCAACATGAGGAAGATTCTCATCAGGGACCAACTGGAAGAGCCAAGAGCTATTGCGTTGAATCCGTTGGACGGGTAAGTTTTGATCTAAATAGAAAGAGCTACGATAGGTCTGATAACAAAGTCAAATTTAAAGCATAGCTTGTATTTATAAAAACATCTTCTGGGTGGATAACCTCGCTTCATCGTCTATTATGTCCCTGCTGCGCCGGACCTGGACTATAGTTTATTTTATCTTATTATAATTTTAAAAAATGTTGTGTGTTTTACGCCAATGATGATAATTGATAAGGCATTTAGTTAGTAGAGCTATCTTGGCCGTGATTTAATTTATCAAAACCAAGAAAAAAGGACTACGTACAAAAATGATTCAAAACTGGGCCTCTATAAGCTATGATAAAACATTGTTATGTATGCTCTTTAGATACCTATATGACGCAGTACGCAGATAATTATGATGTCCCGCCGCGTGGAAAAGCTTACCATATTATCTATGAAATTAGAGATAGGTAATAATTTTTAATAGAAAACAAGATGGGAAAAACACAAGATTAAAATCAAATTAACAAACACTATAAGTAAATGGCAGGTGTTGTCTGCTCTACTTTTATAAAATCTATGACGTCAATCTAAATGGCTTGATGAATCAATATCCATACTTAATATTATAAATGTGAAAGTAACTCTGTCTGTTTGTTGCTCTTTCACACCTAAACGGCTGTACCGATTTTGATGAAATTTTGCAGGACAATAGCTGGTAACCTGGAGATGGGCATAGGCAACTTTTTACCGCAGGAAAATATCTGGTTCCCACGGGAATGTTTTCAAACGGTATTTCGATAACGACGAAATTTGATATACAAATTAACTATGTCTGGGAATAGCAATAGGAAAACTTTTACCGCGGGAAAATATTTGAATCCCAGGGTTACGTATAATTCTTTCCGGTGAACATTAACGTAGTGGTTCGTGTTTATTTTTTTTGTTTGCAAACAAAATTATCTAAATCACAAGAATAATTAAAACGTCAACACGATAATGGAGCATTTAATAAATAATCAGAAATCAAAGTGAATACTTTTATAGGTAAGTAATCTGGTATAATCGAAACCTTATTTGATGATATCGGATTTGATTGGAATTAGGGATAAGCTCATAATAATGATCGTAAATATCTAAAGTTAGCTTCATACCAGGTGTAAGGGAAGCATCCCGCAAACTGATAGGGGTTGCTCAGTCAATAAAACTGAACATCTTCCCCCAGTATTCTCTTTCAGGAAGTGAAAAAATTATGGCTTTTCCGTACAAAATATTCACCTCGGTCAGACAATTTGCATGGAAAAGCCAATTATTTGTTTACTTTTGACAAAAAGTCCTAGTGGAAGTTGTTCAGTGTCATTGACTGTGCAATCCCTATTAGTTTTCGGGACGCTGTCCCTTACACGTGGTATTATATCTACGAGTAGTAAATGATCATAAATTAGAAAAACATAAAAATATATCTTAAATTTTCTAATAAATACATTTAAATTATTTAAGATTCCGCTGGTTTTGAGTTATTGTACAGGTTACACTAAAGTTCATTTACAAAATTAAAATATGTCAATGATCGTATTAATTTCATTGATAATTTTAAAACTACTTGCCTACGCATAAGTATCCACCTTCATAATCATAATAAAGAATAAACCCACTCCAGTAGGTATATCTTAGGCCCATATTAATAAACAACACTTGAGTCTGACAGCTAGTTTGAGTTCGTATCAGAAATGTTATTTCAGTACAATATGGCCTGTCAAATCCATACTTAATATTGCTCTCAAGCTTGCTTTATAAATACGAGCATAAGTATAGGTAATCTATCAAAAGACGATCTACGTACTACGTAGACTAAACAAAAAGTAAATATTTATGTACAGACGATAACCTCAGGAGAGGTCAGGCATGAAATGCAATAATCAGAATCATACGTAATATTTATTATAAACAATACTTTTGATGATTCCGCACAATAAACATTATTGATAGATAAGTCATTCTTAGTATTTAATTTGCTTAATTGCATAATGATGAGTGACTTCCAGAAAATACAAGTTGTTAGCTGTTGGCGAGTTGCGCATAATAATAGGTACTGAATTGTATGGCAGGTACCAACCTAGTACCTACAATCGTCTTTTATTTACATGATTATTCGACAGAAAGTTCAATAACTTTGTTTCTAGACTTCTGGTAAACCACAAAAAAAATATTAGCTAGCAACAGTAAGTTAAATAGCAGCGCATGTTTTGCTCTTCATACATATTGCTGTAGTGACAGGTTGTCAGCCAATCGCCTAAATTACAAAATACTAAGACCCTTAGCTGGTTTTTACAGCATGCCCGGGAGGAAATCCAGCTGGCACATTCTATGTTTTTCTTTCGCTCCTAGGCCAGCATGAAAAAAAAAAAAATGCTCTTCATTTTGAAAAAAATAAACGTCTTGTTAGGTACTCGTAGTCATGGAGTGTGCAACCGTTTCGAAGTAACGAGAAAACGAATACATACATATACATATAATCACGCCTTTATCCCTAATGGGGTAGGCAGAGCGTAAACGACCTAAACAAAGGTCGTTCCGCCACGTCTGACAAAGTTTAGAGGGTCATCCAAGATAGATCTGTAGGAATATTGCTGTAGTGGCAGGTTGTCAGCCAATCGCCTAAATTACAATATACTGAATCCCTCGGATCCCTTAGCTGGTTTTTACAGCATGCCCGGGAGGAAATGCAGCTGGCACATTCTATGTTTTTCTCTCGCTCCCAGGCCAGCATGGAAGAACCCAGGCCAGCATGAAAGAAATATGCCGTCGCTATGCCGTCTAAAATACTGATTAAAAACATAAAACCCATCGTTTTCGTTACAGTTGGATGTACTGGACCGACTGGGGCCAAACCCCGAAGATCGAGCGTGCTGGTATGGACGGCTCTCACCGGCAGACCATCGTGTCTTACGACGTCAAGTGGCCCAACGGCCTAACTCTTGACCTTATGCGCAAACGGGTTTACTGGGTAAGAATATTTGCTACGTTTTGAAAATTTGTGAAATAAAGGTCTCAGAAGAAGTCAACTTAAATAATACAAAGCTGGTATTTTGTACTACGATGAGATAAAGAGGAGGCTTTACGTTGCAGTGAGTAGATATGGGTAGAAATTATGATTAACGATGACGTAAAATTAAACTGATTCATCTATAGAATTTCAACTCGGTTTTAGAAAAAAGGTAAACAAAGCTTTTCGTCCTTTAATCGAAGATCTTGTTTCTAAAATAAGTTTAGCTATTATATATAACAACATAATGAAATTGTAGTTTTGATAACTTAACTAATTTGCCATTTATTTATGAAATGTGTTTCAGAATATAAAGATATGAAATTGTGTTTACCTTTAATCTAAAACCGAATTGGAAATACAACAGTTTGCAGGTTTTCTAACAGGCAGGTCGTTTGCCTATTAGTTACCAATTTTAGTACAAAGGAACATGTTACGAGACGATTTGTAATTTGTATTCCTCCATACTAAAACAATGAGTTTTAATTTGTAACCGATATTATGAATCATTGTATTTACTTAGGTATGTGGTTGCCGACCCAAAATAATGGGATAAGGGCAAGGGAATGATGATGTGGTTAGCTAACTAACATACTGTGTAAAAATATTTGCAAGCGCTTGAATCAATTAATTATGTTATGGTTTGACCGAAATTATTGAATTTGAAAATTTGATGAACATTTACCTACTTAGGTACAATGTACCTAAATGTTGTATAATTTTTAATAATATCTGAAGAAAAAACAAGTCCTTAAAAAAAACACCACATTACATATAACTTCTTTCCGATTTTTTATAACTTCCTTCCATAAAAATATAGTATGAACAAACTGTTCTACTCTTGCATTACAGAGACCAAATTTTTTAAATTATGTATAGTTTCTTGTTATCAGTACTACAAAAAAATCAACAAATTTTTTCACAGGTGGACGCAAAACTAAACACAATCTCATCCTGCAACTACGACGGCTCAGCTCGTCGCGTGATCCTCTACTCCACTGATGTACTGCGTCATCCCTTCTCAATCACCACCTTCGAGGACTGGGTGTACTGGACCGACTGGGACAAGACCGCCGTCTACCGCGCCAACAAGTTCAACGGGAAGGACGTGGAAGCTATTACTGCTAGGCACACTGTAAGTGGTCATTCAGTCTAGTTTGTCGAAGCCACCTGCGAGGACTGGGTCTACTGGACCGACTGGGACAAGACCGCTGTCTACCGCGCCAACAAGTTCAACGGGAAGGACGCGGAAGCTATTACTGCTAGGCACACTGTAAGTGGTCATTCAGTCTAGTTTGTCGAAGCCACCTTCGATGACTGGGTGTACTGGACCGACTGGGACAAGACCGCCGTCTACCGCGCCAACAAGTTCAACGGGAAGGATGTGGGAGCTATTACTGCTAGGCACACTGTAAGTGGTCATTCAGTCTAGTTTGTCGAAGCCACCTTCGATGACTGGGTCTACTGGACCGACTGGGACAAGACCGCCGTCTACCGCGCCAACAAGTTCAACGGGAAGGATGTGGAAGCTATTACTGCTAGGCACACTGTAAGTGGTCATTCGGTCTAGTTTGTCGAAGCCACCTTCGAGGACTGGGTGTACTGGACCGACTGGGACAATACCGTCGTCTACCGCGCCAACAAGTTCAACGGGAAGGATGTGGGAGCTATTACTGCTAGGCACACTGTAAGTGGTCATTCAGTCTAGTTTGTCGAAGCCACCTTCGAGGACTGGGTGTACTGGACCGACTGGGACAAGACCGCCGTCTACCGCGCCAACAAGTTCAACGGGAAGGATGTGGAAGCTATTACTGCTAGGCACACTGTAAGTGGTCATTCGGTCTAGTTTGTCGAAGCCACCTTCGAGGACTGGGTGTACTGGACCGACTGGGACAAGACCGCCGTCTACCGCGCCAACAAGTTCAACGGGAAGGATGTGGGAGCTATTACTGCTAGGCACACTGTAAGTGGTCAATCAGTAGACTGAATGACCACTTACAGTTACAAACTAGAGTTTGTCGAAGCCACCTTCGAGGACTGGGTGTACTGGACCGACTGGAACAAGTCCGCCGTCTACCGCGCCAACAAGTTCAGCGGGAAGAATGTGAAAGCTATTACTGCTAGGCACACTGTAAGTACTGATGTGCTGCGTCATGCCTTCTCCACAACTACCTTCGAGAACTGGATCTCCTGGACCGACTCGGACAAGACTGCTGTCTATCGGGTCAACAAGTTCAACGGGAAGGATGTAGAACCTCTTTCTGTAAGGCACACTGTAAGTGGACATTTTGAACTTGATTTGCTCGTATAAACGCTACAGAAGTTTCGAACTATTACAATATTGATTGCTGCTAACGGTTGTTCTGGATACGGGCAATATCTAGATGCGAAGAGCAAAAGATTGAGCCAATGGTGCACCTTGGGAGAGGCCAATGTCCAGCAGAAGTCTGAATGACAGTCGCTAATAATGGCAGACAGTATAAACCCAGCTAAGTTACTTGCTTGTTATACAACAAATAAATATAATGATTACCTATAACTGCATTCAAATGACAAAATAACTGTATTGAGACGTTCCTATGTTTGTGAACTGTTAGGAAAAACTGAAGTCATTCATTGTAATGCGCTGAAACAAAAGATCGATTGTGTTTCTTATCAGAAATGGGAAGTTATGCAATGCAATATCCAATAAGTCACGTGTTTCAATGCTATACAAATACAGTTCCTAACTAACCTAAATGAGATAAGTTGGAAAGCCACTCGATACTAAATCCCACAGGACAAATGACGGGAAAACACCATTCAAAAATCCAAAAAGTTCGTCAGATCTTTCTGGTTGCGGAAAAACACGAATGTATCTGTTTCCTTGTTGTCAATTATTCCGTTTACTTTGTTGATAAGGAAAATCATCCATTTCAATGTTTCTGGAAAATAATATGTTTATGGCTCCTTGTTTCTGGGAAAACTTCGTTGTTATCCAGTAATTATCATCATCTGTAGGTACTGTACCTATAATCTGTACTTACGCATAATATAAGTAGGCAAGTATCATACAAGATGGAAAGACAATAGGAAGGCCTTTGACCAGACGTTAAAGATAATAATATCAAATGTGACCATAAATTAACTAAATTAATGTACTTAACTTAGCCAATGCCCCAACCTACACCCTACAAGACCTGAACGACGTCATAGAAATAATAATCGAGCCGTATCATAAAGATGTATGAATTAACCACCGTCACGCTATAATCACAACTCAGAATGCGTAAATTTTTGGAAATGATTTATCTTCGGGAGTCATCTAATTTCCCTTCCAATAGCGTCCAATGCTATGTGAGAAATCCGTAACTGTTTTAACCCATCCACACATGTACACACACACCCATGTACACACGTGTATCGCCAGCCTGACGGCATTACCCACTGCGCCGCCGTCAACGGCTATTGCTCACATAAAGTTTTTTGCTTTTCTTGGCATGGGACTGCCTTTATTGTCCATCCTGCTGCTACTGATGTCATTGTGAAAAGACTGATTCCAATTATTTTTGATAGTTGACGAACCCGATGGTGATCCACGTGTACCACCCGTACCGCCAGCCCGACGGCACCAACCACTGCGCCGCCGTCAACGGGCACTGCTCTCACCTCTGCCTCCCCGCGCCCCGGATAGGTCCGCACTCCCCCCGCGTGTCCTGCGCCTGCCCCAACGGCCTGAGACTGCTGCCCGATAATCAGATGTGCGTCGAGGATAGTAAGTACCGTTTTCTTTTACTTTTTTTTTTTTTTTTTTTGTTTACAAACTTTGCGTTGCCGGCATGACTGGCCGGAGAAAGCACAGGATAGAGTCCTAAAGAGACCCGATGGAATTCTTTGTCCAGCAGTGGAACTTAACAGCCAGACAAGACAAGAAGTGTTTCTACGATTGGTATTGGACAATATTGATACTATGGAAACAGATCAGATAAGATAAAAGTATTAAATGTATTTAAAAATAAATTAGATAAGTATGCTTCAGATATACTGCAAGCAGCAAAGGTAGAATGTCATAAAACATAGTTTTTTTTTTAATGAGAAAAAATAAATGTTTGAAATTGATACCTACTTAAACCGCATCAGAGTTAAAGTATAGGTAACACGTTTATACTCGTTACGTGTACCTGTAGTAGCAAAACAATAATTACAAGTATGATTGTGTTATTTTATTATGAATGAACCAAGACTTTGTTTAAAACATAAAGAACTAAAAGGATAACATTAAAACATTTTCTTCATTCAATACGTTGAATAAACCTATTATTTATATTATTAATATTTATATGAATAATCACCACGTCAGCACGTCATGAACTTTCGCGAAACCTGTAATGTGGATAATTTTGGAGAATCTAAGATACGCAGCGAGAGTAAACTCCTAGTTCATGGAAAGCTCACTCCTGAATGCGTAGGTACAATATCTTTCACAATACACACGCGGTAAATAGAATTAGATATTAAAATTTATTTGAATAAACACGTCGGCTTAGAGAAAGAGGGATTTAACCCGTTCTGGTATCTTCTTGATGCAAAGGTTGGCCAGAGTGATTCAACGCAGTAATGCAGCGAGCCTTATGGGGACTTTTGCGCCAGGTTCAACCAGGGGCGGGCTATTTGAGTAGGTTAAGCTTAGTTTTAAGGTGATACCTACCTGTTGTTTTTAAAACCTTATTGCCCAGCAGTGGGATCCAGTAGGCTAGCTATAATAATAATAATAATAATTTCTCCTAAACGGAATTTATTCATTGGAAAATTCTAAAAAACATATACATCTAAGAAATTTGTTCATGGCTTGCAATTGCAACTTTTGAAAATATTCTGGTTCATATATAAGTATGCTAAAACAAGTAGAAAGAAGAAGTAAAGCTGTTTTTATCAGTAAATTTGATATTCCTTCTAACCTATTAGGAGCGCTTTCACGGTTCCTCCGGGAAATTATCCGTATTATGATGATCTAAAATCTCATCATACCTTTTTTAATCCGACTCTTAGATTTTATGGAATAAGCTTTTTTGTGCGTTTTTCGTACATTGTTGACGCGGCCACGGACGTAACCGCCACGCCGTAGCGCGCGCTGATTTGGACGATATTCTTAGGCATTAGGGGCGATGGTTGCATATCTTGAAATCAACCTGCTCATCTGCCGACATGAAGCACCTTAAATCATATTGTATTTTGACATGTTTATTCAAAGTGGTAAATAGATGGTTAGGTCCGATAAATTTTGAGAAGCATTTCAGATTGGATTGTTTAAGTATATGGCTAAAGCAAATTGCTATTCCTATTTTGAATATCAATACTCGGTACAACAATATTGATATACTATTGACAATGAGCAGCAAAATTTTCGACAGGTCTGTCTATTTTCTTAATAGAACGAAAAGCTATAATCCAATTATTACAGTTTTATTGTTACCTACTCATTACAAATAAATTAATTGTATGGAAATTAACGTAAAAAGCCCTAATCCCAAAAATAGTTCTCGATTAATATGTTTGTAAACAAATCTGTTTTGTCTGTGTTGTCTCTCTATTATTAGTTCCTTAATTGAGTTTATAATTTGCATTGAATAGGTAGTTATTTACGTATTTCGAATGACCGTTAGTTCCAGAATTTGTGAAAGTGATGAAGATTATTTACGTGAAATCCTTTACAGTCATTTTCCATTCCTCAACAATATAAAACACATAAAACAATCTGTTCCACTCGTTTAGTACTGCCTACTTAACTGCCTCCGTGGTCTAGTGGCTAGTGCCATGGGCTCCCGATCCGGAGGTCCTGGGTTCGATTCCCAGGGGGTAAAACACAAAGTTGATATTTGAGAATTTATCACTTTGAGAATTTTTCCCCAGTTTGGGTAGGACATTGCAGGCTGAATCACCTGATTGTCCGAAAAGAAAAAGATTTCGTGCTTCGGAGGGCACGTTAAGCCGTCGGTCCCGGTCGCTGTCTTTGGTAGTGGTCGTTACTCAAACCATGTCAGAGGCCTGATAGTTGTGCTACTAGGCGATTTAAAAACACTGACACCAGGGTTCATCAGGTCCATAGACTCGATACCCACTCGACAGAAGAAGATTCGTTTAGTATGAAATGATGTACCAATAATATTTAAACTTTTTAATAAGTTTAGTCAAGGCCAAACTGATTTTTGCAATTTAGGATGGGTTTCCCATAATTAATTTTAGCTTCTCATCTTGTTTATTTTGTAATTTGTTCGATTAGATTTGTTATGCTATACGATTACTTAGTTTCACTAGTGAATATAAAGTTCATTTTTAATCATCTCGTCAAGTAAAATTTTTACTTCTAATTTTAGTTACAATCAGCACAAGAACCACAAAAACCGAATGTAATTTATGTAGCTATTGTATGTACCTATGTATTAGTATACTTACTTATTATTGACTTGTGTTTTTTTGCTAATCAATTCTTTACATGCGCAAGAACTTACGATGACCAAATTAATAAACATTTTGATATAAAGTAAAAGATATAGGGATTCCTACTTACTTACTGGAATTGCAAAGATTATAATAATCAAAATACGTTTAATCTCACTCTGTGACTTTTAATCACTTACGCATTATTATGACAGACAATTAGCTTTTTTATCACATAGATTTGATTATTTAAAACAGAAGTACCTACCTAAGTCAGTATTTTTCACATTTTCCAAGACGTTTGTAAAAATAATTCATCCCTATTTTTTAAGTTGCGTATATTAAAACATGCATGGTAGAGTAAATTCTACAAGAAGGAATAAATTTCGATGTATGTATGTATGTATATGCCTACATAAAACTCTGATTAATATACTGGGATTAGCTCACTGATATCGTCTGCATAATGACATGAATCAGTTAATATGATTTATTACAATCGCAAGTCTAACGAGACGATTTAAAAGAACAGCTCTTTGTGTTATGTCTGAGGCTTATTCGTGTACCAAGGATGATAGATTTTAATGCCCACTGGGTACAAGGAATCTATTGAAGTGGGAGACGTTTATTGCTTGATAAGAACTCAATTGAAAGAGGTCAATAAAAAGTCACATATCATCATTGACGTCGTTTAGTCATCATGATTGATTGAATTGACGAGGCGGTTCTATTTTTGTTTAGTAACTGAAATTGTTTACGAAATAATGTGTCTGAGAATTATTTCATCAAATCAAAGCTTACACTTATTATTTTATTCGAGCATACGCAATAAATTCATAACAATATGTTAGATATTCAAAGTTCTGCGGCATACCTTTTGTTGTGCCATCTTTGTCAATTTTGACAGTCAGCGAGATAAGGCAAAATATTGTTTGATGCATGGTTTGATAAGTTTGATAGGGTTATTTTTTAAATTTAACAAAAATTAATGCTAGTAAAAGCCTGCAGCAAGAACAACAAGTTGGTTATGGTGGTGATAATATGATGGATGACATTATAATTGGTTGATAAATTAATAGGCGTAGTCTTTTCAATGTCAAAATAACTTTATAATAGCAGTATATGGGCGTCGGGCCAAATATTATGATTCCGGCATCATTCTACAATACATGTTAATCACAATCAAATCAGGTGATTCACTGTTATTAGGTTAATTTAGTGCGTTAAAAAATACATGTCTGGGAACATTTTTAAACCAGTTGTTTGTCAAATGAGTTTAACCTGTTTTAAAAGGTTTCTGATTTAGACATACCTATTGCATTGTTTGGTAATCCAAATATTAGATTTACTTACATTCGTTACTATAGAGTCTTCACCGCGAGCGGTGGCGGCCTCACTTGTTAAAAAATTATTACTCGCTAAATATATATCCATTTTCAAAACTCTTCCCTGTCTCATCCTTAGATTTAGACCTGAGGGTTTTTTGGAAGTAACTCCAGGGTACGATTTCCTCCTCAATTCATTACTTCTAAAAAATCCTTTTGTCTAAATCTAAGGAAGCGTAGAGAAAAGTTTTGAATATGTCTATATATTGCGAGTTTTGATTTTTTAACGAGTGAGGGCGCTACCGCTCCCGGTGATGCCTCTTAAGTTTGTGGTTACGCTAAACCAAATACCGATGTACCGCAATAAATGAATAATTAATATATTATTTGTTTTGCATCTAGCCTAGTTGTTTTGCGTCACTACTGTAAGATACAGACTACAGTCATAGGCAAACAAAATAATTATGCGTCTTATTTCAATTACGTCTTTGTCTAATTTGTTTACTTTGATACCTAGTAAGGAACTTATTTGAATCTTGTTTGCTTGCTAAAAACATAGAAGTAACAGAGTTCATAAAAAGATGCAAAATATTAAAACCTTAGTTGAGTGAGTATCATAGTTCATAAGAAGATAGCTTTCGGTCCCTAGGTATTGCCCGTAGATAGGTACTTTTTTCACGGTTAAAAGTAGCCTATACCTATACATAATTAGTTAATTACTAGGATATCATTTCTCGTTCAGCAAAATTTATCAAAATCTATTCGTTCAGCCGTTTTGGCAAAGGAAGGGTTTCAGACGAACAAACAGAGAGACACACAGATAATAATTTTGCATTTATAAATATTCTTAATTCGGTCCAGTAATTTTAGAATTTATTCATTACAAACAAAAAATCTTATCTTTATAAGTATCGATAATATAGACGTATAGAATTACAGGGTAGGTGAATCCTCAACAGCCTGAAAATTACCTAATTGTACGAATGTATACTTTTCATATAGTATTATGTTTAGTTGTTTTTTAATGTAAGCGGATAATGACATCGAGACAAACTTGATTAAGGTTTAGCGATGTCATTTAACTTGTTAAATTGTGTTATGTAAATGTTGATAATAAAAAAAAATAACAAGATTATAATATAAGTATACAAATCAACGCAGAACTTGGATGTCACTGCGACTTTAGGATTACAGAGCGACTGAACAGCATTCCAATGATCACAATGTTCAACACCTCCTGCGCCGAATTTTTGGTTTCTTTGTATTTTTTTAGATAATTCTAATCCGATCTGAACGTGAATTCGTGATGTAGGTAGGTATAGGTAATGTGAACATTGCCTAATTGAAACACCTATTATTTAATTTAATGGCAAGCATAACAGCCGGGTAGTAACATCGACAATAGGAAAAATATGAGGAATTTTCCATTATCGATGGCCAAAAAACATCTCTTTTTCTGGCTCTGTTATTTATTTTCTCGAAGTCTTTTGTATGATCATTCTAGTCAAAAACAAATTGGTATAATATTTAGTATTTTAAGTATGCAACACAAATATTATATCACTTTAAATAATATTAGCATAGGTACTTACTTACCTATGCTCTTATTATACCTAATGTGCTAAGTTATGTAAATTATGTATGACTAAACTGTTTAAAAAATAATTATCAATGTACCTAATGTTTGTTATAAACACGATATATTTTGTCAATCGATACCGAGTGTTAATAAAAAGATAAAACCGCCTGTGTTCCGCTAATAACTATGCAATTTGCACCTTGGATGGACTTATTATATTTGGGCATTTGAAACATTAAAAAACGGGTCACACAAAACATGTTATTCTGTGGAAAATTTTCATAAATTCCTAATTTAGAGTGCTCATACCGCGATATTAGCGCTACTTCTTCTGGTTCTGATTTTATCAAATTTTAGTTCCCGTTTAGGTACCAATAGAAGGAAGGAAAATGTTGTCTGGACTTTATGATGTGGATTTGACCATAATATGCCATTACGTATTACGCTTACTTTCAGTACTTACGTACTTTTTGTTGGCATTCATTGATAGATTTGCAAGCAATTTAAACTAGTGAGATACCTTTTTTAAAAGCAAATTCAATGGTGAATTTAAAAAAAACAGGTGTTGACTTCTTCGTCAGTGCCTTTAAAGAGATAGGTGCCATAATTGAAAGTGAATTCAATGAGGAATCTGAAGCAAATATAGTTGTAGAAGCAACAACAGTTACACCAATTCCGGTGTACTGGGAATCAGATAAAAATATGTTCGAAGAAAATAATAAACCTTTCATAGATGTTTTCGAAGACAGTGCTGGATCTTTGAAGAGGATACCCAACGAAACATCCCAATCTGTTGTTGAAACGTATTACGATTTTGATAGACTCAGTGAAGTGTATTTACCTGAATTAACGGAAAAGTTGAATAGTTATGAAGCTCTGAAATTTACATTGCCGGTGTGCTTGGAATTTGATAAAAATGTAACTGAAGAACAGAATGTACGCACAGATATGTTTGTGAATAAAAATAGTGATTTAAAGGGGATACCCAATGAAACGCCCAAATCAGTTAATAAATCTACTTACAATACTGACAGACTCAGTACAGTGTTACCTGAATTAGCAGAAAAGTTTAATAGTTATAAAGTTCAAAATGATACTCCAATAATATCAGGTACGGTACTCAAATACATTATACTTATTTATGATTTTACTTACTCGATATCTATGGTATGTATGTACGTTAAAAGCTAGTTTCTATAGCTAAAGCTTTATTAGGACAATATCCAATTTTTATCTGAAATGCAACTCAAAATTTATCAGACATATCAATAACGATATTATCTAAAAGTTTGTAAGGGCTTAGAGACATGGTACCTACTATGAATGGTATTTTAAAAATAAATTAAAGTTTGCATTTAAACTACAAAATCATCTGGGTCATATGTTCTACATTATATGACGGGGTTACTAATCATAGGTGTATATTGGTGAAATACCGTCTTACGCAAAAGAAACAGGTTGCTACCTACATATAAATTTTGTAACATTCTTACCTACGATCACTACCATTGATAAGATCTATTTTCAGACTATTGATAAGAATGGCTAAATGTAATTTTAATTTGAAAAAGGAATTATGAATTGATAAAACAATAATGCCAGTTAGTTTTAATCGACGAAGGATGAGTTTTACTGCCTTGACCTCATTTCATAACATGTGCTTATTCTATAAGATGTTATAGCAGCTATACATTTTAAAAGATTTTTCAGAATGAATAGAGATGTTATCTGTATCCGATATGTCTTATATCTATAAAATAATCCGCACTTTTCCTACTTGCGATGGTTTCAAATCGACCAATTACTATTTCAATATTAAAAATAGTTATATCTTGAATTTCTCATTTCAAAATCTATAGTTATGCCTTGTATTATAAATTAGGTGAGAGCCTAGACGAATCTAAAGGCAATCTAATTCGGAGCCGATGCGCATGCGACGGCTAGCTGCCCGATCGCTACGTGCCACGTAATCGTTACGTCATCACGTGACGTGACGCCAAATCGTACGATGTAGTTTTTATCTACACCGTGCCATGATTGCTCTGACACATACCAACCGTAGGAAGATACCGCGCCTATCTGTACTTGATTAGAGTCTGTAGTCTCGTGGCGATAACAATTAGTCATTCGTATCTTGTTGGAAATTTTGCGATTAAAGCCTATATTTTTTATTGATAGCGTATCTTTAATTTTGTAATCACAGCAATTACAATTGTTTACTATATATGCGCGATTATACATATTTCTTAACCTACTATCAGCATTTATTGATTGAATGCCGATTGATTTGTTTATATCTTCTCTCTTCATGCTTATTGAACTTACTTCACAATTTCTCTTTGGAGCACCGATTATTCGAGAAGTATCGTGTTTATGGATTTTTATTTTTCATCGTTGTATGTTAATGTTTTTATGTGTCATTTATTAACTTTACTTGGAATCCAGTTTCCGTATTTAGAATGCTGATTCACGGAATGATCTATCACCTCAGTTTTTGGGTGAATTAAAAACAGATATCTTGAATGACCTTATACTTATACGTGCACCGTATTCGTGGAAAAGAGACAGAGGATCCTGTTACTGTCTAAACGTGCTCGTTCGGCCAATGGGCCAATAGCGTTGCATAGCGATGTGACGTCAGCATCACGCCACCTTTTGTTAGTCAATTCGTGGCGCGATCCACCCGAAGCCGAGATGCCAAGCATGAATTGATTCTTTCTGTTAGGGTCCCGCATACTATAGATAGGCCCATCGAAAAGTTTACTACGTGTTGAACTCGACAGCCAAAGTATTCACTAAATAGAAAATTTACGCAACGGCTACATAAAAATGATGACTTTAATATCTTATATAAGATAAAGATATATTTTGATAAGGATATACAAATCACATCTTGTTAAGATCATGCAACGAAACAAGTTCTTCTATGGAATGTAGTTAATTATTTGTGTTTCTAGACAAAATACATACAACTTGTCTGAAAGAAGCGGTCATAATTATGAATTATGATTATAAATAAAAACATTTTCTTTTCTTATTAAAATCTTCGTAAAAGTTGTCTAGTTTCTTTGCAAGTATATTTGAAGGTGTCCCTAACATCCTGTATAGTAAATAAATTATCAATACAACTATAAACAAACTACCTTTAGCTTTAGTTTAGGTTCTAAATCTAAAAAATAATCGTCTACGTAGATATCCAATTTTAAACTTTATGTCACTAAAAATAAGAAAATAAGTAATATCAATGCAAATAAACACATAGCAGTAATTTTTACAAGTTGATATCTCAAAGAATCCAAATCAGGCGAAAGAATGGGTTTCTTTGAAGACGCGCGGATCTCTAGCAGTTAAATTGACGGAAAGAACTGGCTTGGTAGGCACGTCATTTTCGCCGGTGTCGCGAGCGCAGCCCGTGCGAGCGGTCGGTCTCGGTTCGCCGTTTCGTTCGACGTTTCATCATTCCGTTCTGTGATTTCGTACGGGCTGTGTGTGAGCGTCCGACATTCCATTTTTTTACGCTCCGAATTCCAAATAACAACAAACCCAATCCACCAAACGATTTGGTGAAAGAAACAATCATCAGGAGACATTTCTAAACGGATATTTTATACTAAAATCTACAGATACAATAAATCCAGATGGGGACACGCATAAACCGCTTATACATCCAAACGAAACTAATGTAACAAGGGAAGAACATATTCCGAGTGAGTACTTTCATGAACCTTACCTCCTACTTTTTGTTGAACCTGAATCTTTCTACTTCCCCTCCTTCTTCTGTTACATCAATTTTGGTTTAAAGTTGTGGTGTTCGTTTGAGGTTATGTTTCAATAAGCAAAAATGAAAGTTCGTACTGTAGAAAGACCTTGCTAATAGACGCGCAGCCTTCGATGATAGTACAGGTTTTTGGCGATCAATTCGTGTACATTACGTGTGCACTAATCGATAGTTGTTTGTTTACTAAATACCACAACTTTCAGCCAACTCATGCTTCATTGTGAATGGATTGAATCATTCTTATCAAATTTTGATAAGATAAGGGTATCTAAATTAATATATACTTAATTGAAAACAGATTCTGCATTACTAACACATCATCATCTGCTATAGACTAACCCTAAAGTTCATAGTGAATGTTTTCAACCAATATCTGTGTGTCTTCAACTTGGGATTCATTGACTGATTTGCAGGGCATACCAAACATTTAAAACTGATGAGATACTGTTTTGAATGCGAATCAATCATTGGAAATTTAACCACATATGGTGAATTTAAAAAGAGAAGGGATTGACCTTCTCGTCAGCAGCTTCAAAGGGATACGAGCTATCATTGAAAGTGAATCTAACGAGGGATCTGAAGAAAATACAGTTGCAGAAATAACAACTGAACCAATGCCGGTGTACTGGGAATCGGACAAAAGGAAGTTTGAAGAGCAGAAAGTGCCTTTCATAGATGTGTTTGTGAAAAATACTGGATCCTTGAAGCGGATACCGGACGAAACGCCCAAACCAGTTGTTGAATCTCGCTACGATTTCGACAGACTCAGTGCAGTGTATTTACCTGAATTGACGGAAAAGTTGAATAGTTATAAAGTTCTAAAGAATCCTCCTATATTACCAGGTACAGTACTAAACTACAACACATACTTATTATTGAATAAAATATCAGCACTATTTTCTATTCAACATTTTGGAAGACACACAGATTCATTCATTGAACTGGGTGCATGCTGTTACTAATACTAATCTAACATCAAGCAAGCAGAACTATTAATGAAATAACCAGTAACTTAATTGGGTATTTTAAACATTGTTATGATAAACTGTTGTACCTTTTGTACACAGAAGGGTATCAAAATAACAAAAGAAAGGCAAAATCGCGATACCATTCATCCTATTTAAGCTGTTCAGTCATCATCACATGAATTGCATTTATGTATTATTTGGTTTTCCTGCCCCATTGTCTTCGTTTCAATGAAAATTTGTTGTACACAATTGAAAAAGATCATTATGAAGCTGCATAATGTAGTTTCATGTCAAAAGTAGGCTAAGGCATTCGAGTAACTAGTAATAGTTTGGCACGTTTCATAGTTACAATCCGTAAATAGAATGTCTGCTACAGTTAGAACATCTACACGAGGCATTGCCGATAATTATAAAGCAGTAACTGACTTTTTGTTGTACGTTCAAAATGCACTTATGTAACAAAATTCGCACGCTTTTAAAACAATAGTCCTAAAACTGATAAATTTCGCAAACAGCAGTTTTACGCACATGACATGTCATACGTATGAGTTTAAGTAAGTATGAATTGTCAATATTTGTGTTGTTGACCCGGTCACACCTGTTCACATTGAACTTGTCTTACAAATCAGCAAATATTAGGATCATACTTCTAATTGCGGATGTTTTTTATTTACGTAGCGCCGAAAAGCCAACACTGCATTTCCTTATGTAGGTTAGGAACCATTTTCTGTGTTTCATCTGACGTTGCTTTTTTAATGTTTCCTCTTTGACCTTAACAGCCTTGGTGGCGGTAACCGTTTTTTGAGTCGTCAGCGTGAATAACAACGTGTTTTTTAACCACTGTCTAATAACAATTAGCCTTTGATCTCTGCAACTTTTTGATGACATCGTTTATTTTATGTTATTGTGTTATATAAAACACCATCCGCAACCATTTATGTGGTACCTATAGCAAATTTAGTTGCAGATTTTAAAGGATTTAATTTTGATAATATTACAATGTTTCAAAATGTTTTATTACTATTTACAGGTGTAACAGAAGGCGCACAGAAACCTGGAACAGGAATCTCAAACAGCGGCCGTGACGCAGGGGTCGTGGCTGGCATCGTTGTTGCTGTAATATCTGGAGTCATCATCTTAGCTGCTCTGGTGAGTATCAATTCTTTCAGACTCTTTAGTATCCCTTAGATTTTTCGGACACCCCTACTTCAAACATTTTCGGCATGTTCTGCACTTTGCAGAAGATGCTGAAAGTTTTAGTAAATTTACAGATGATGTTCCTTTTTTTCAAATGGGAAGAAACTACTAAAGCAACTACAGGATATTTGTAATCTTCTGGATGACTTTACTGCATTGTGGACCTTATCTCGCACCAAGATTTAGGTCATGACCAAATAAATTTAACGACCACTATACAGAGCAGGAAACTCATCGTTATATTGTTGATATCATTTCAATGTCAAAACCATAGCAACTCTTTATTGCATTTCCTATAGTTATTGCTAAATAATGACTAATGTAATGAATAACATAACCCCTTTTAATCTCTACTATAAACACAATCGCAGTGTAACTGTTGATAGGCAATAAACTTCTGAAATATTTTATGTACCTAATATGCAAGAGTGTACAGATCTTGTTGGCTGCAAACATTCACAAGTCAAATAGCTCAAAATTGCTTGCCTGTTTACGATTAGCGTGCATCAAATTTCTATTGTCCTTGCTATTGTGTTTCGCATTTGAATGTCCGCTCTTACTTTAGTATCGCATGTCGTCGAATGATGCTAAGAAATGAGGTCACTTTGTTATGGGAACCTCACAAGGTTTCTGCGAAGACGGCCGAGCTATTTATGTTTGAAAAAACGAGTTCAGCAAATGTTTTTGTAAACGCTAATGATTTCAAGTCTAAAAGTACAATAAAGTTACCAGTCATGTATTGATTTGCAGTTTCAAGGAATGAATAATTCAAATGCAGGTGCGATACGCTTCACTTAAACCGTAATAATGTTGACTGAATCATTATACTGTTGTACGAGTTACGTAAAACGTGCCCTTCGGAAAATTTATATACGGAAAATATTTGCAAAGATATTTTGTCAAACCTTGAGATTAAAACGCTATGATGGATTAAAGTCATTAAAGTAGATCGCACGATCGATTAAACTGAGGTTCTAATCTGAACGCGTAGAGATAAAACTCATTTCCGTAGAAATTTCTAGACCGTATCATCTTCTATCAATTGATAAATTCGTTTCGTCAATTCCTTAATTGTATCAAATTGCATCAATAAATAGTTTAATTGACGTCAATTGGTGGAGCGGTTGCATTCAAGCTCATATTTTTGGCATTGAGACCGGATCTTGGACCATCCTTGACACATTACGATGTTAATTACAGATCGCGGTGGTTATGTACCGACACTACGTGCATCGCAACGTCACGTCTATGAACTTCGACAACCCCGTGTACCGCAAGACGACTGAGGACCAATTCGCACTGGAGAAGAATGGGTACGCACCAGGCAGCAAGTTGTACCCCAGCACCGTCGGCGAAGAGGTAAGAGCTCTCACCGCCATGGAGTGTACCCTCAACATACAGAACAGCCTAAGATAAGCCGCGCAAGCCCCCAAACGAGCCAATTAAAATAAGCGCCAATGATCCGACTTTATACTTGAAAACCTTTATTTTGGAACCAACTCAATTTATTGTGTACAATGAAAAAGTAAGACCCCAGAACAAAAATGGCCAAAATTATAGAATTGTAAATAACAAGGTTAATAGTAAACGTAAGTTAGCAAAACTACTCTAAGTCTGCCTAAGACATTTTAAAAATTGATGTATCTAGAGTTACGTTTACTAATTATAGGCCTAGAAATTTTAAGGAATTTATAGAAAATATTTTCGCTTAGATTTAAGATTCAGGCAATTTCAATGTGCCAACATTTTTACCGCATCAGTATTAAAATAATAGTTGCCAAATCGGTTATAAATGGTAGGTGTATAATGCTGTAAATAGTCCCTTTGAACTAGCAAAAAGACTATTATTTTGTATTCTGCCTCATGCTTCACTTTACTACTATTTTACTGCCGAGACAATTTATTTTTCATGCATTAACATGCGAGGGCTAATAATGGTAAGTTTTATTAGTTTAGACCTAGAAATCCGCCTATTTTGAGTCTAGTTTGTCTTCAGCAACAACTGCTCAAAACAGACGGATTAATAGAAATGTTGGTGTTGTTATGCTGTAGGATATTTTTTTGCTTAGGTACACTGTAGTAACTTTTATTTATTTAGGCCACTTAGTAATCTGTAAAAGCTTAACAAAGAACTCGAACCCAACAACATCCCCTAAATATAAATAAAACTTCTTACGATTTTTCGAATTAGATTCGTGGTCAACAACTTGTTTGTCACAAATAACCTTATGGTTAAATTTTGTATGTTGAATTGCTGATTTCCAACGCGTTCGATGTTTTTTTTTCTTCACTCTGTTTCAGAGATTTGTGCAACAATTCATTAAAATGCATGTTTTTGTCCGCAGGCTCAAGAACCTCTCAACACACCCGGTACCAATGACTTTGTATAGTGCGAGAGCCGGCAGTAAATACGTTAGTATGTCATTAAATGTGAAAAGAAAAAGAAGGACATGTGATACTTAAACGTAATGTGAACCAGTGAATGGGAGACATTTCGTAGTGAACCCAAAGCGGTTAGAGTTAGTGCAGTGGCTAGCGGCTAGCGGAACCAAGTTCTGTTCGCTCCATACCTCGCGCGCGGAAGGATCTCAAAATTATGATCGTGTAATTCGCCATCACATCCCCTTTTGTATGGGAACGTGGGATCTTAGCAAAATTTTGTATTGTATCGGCTATTAATACGGCACGGCGGCAGTGGATCGTAAGTCATTTAAACGACAGTGGTAATACGTATCGTGCAGTGTGGTACACCATACCCGCGTAACGTGTGTTATCCATGAATGATTCTGCTGTCGAGTCGCGTCATTGGCCTTATAGGTATGGTCAACTCTATAGGTACAAAGATGGTAATACTTTCACTCCTTTACAGTTGCGATTTGTAAACTAGAACTTGAATTTAAACTTACTGTTTGAATGTAAATTTTTTAACGCCTCATCAGCCCTAATTCGGTTGATACGACGAAGTTCGCAAATAAGAGTCTTATTTGAAAGAACAAGATGAGATATTTTTTCTAAGTGCATAAAGACGGTTACATTTTCTCGGAGTTTCTCTATGTACGATTTGGAGTTGATCGTACTGTACTGCATAGTCGTATCACATAAAACGCGTTACATGTAGAGATTAGAAGGGACATGTTCGCTATAATTTCCTTTTTAGACTGTGAATAGCATTAATTAGAGATTCCAATTGCTTTACTGAGCAAATGCCAGGTGCATTATTATTTATATCGAGTTTACAAACTTTTATACTCCTATTTTAATTAAGAAATTTTTGATGCTATGATTTTGTATAACAGTCTTTATAAAATCGGTGTCTATCCATAACAGTAGATAATCAATGTTTTATAGTGAGATGTACTTATTAAATCAAATTGAGTTTTAAAATTCATATGAACAATATCATAAATTACTTGATCTGTACATAAAATAATTTCTTTTTAGTCGATCTAACATTTAATGGTTATGTGTACAAAATAAAAGTTTGAAATGTATATTGATACATTTAATTAACATTGTATTGAACAACATACACATTACATTACATTAACATGGTAAACAATCTGGTAGTTAATTTTACGTCTAAAATTAGTGTGCTAAGTACATTTTATTTACTGGGTCATACTTAGAAAGTTTAGGTCGAAACCGTAAGCTGTTGGGTGCCAAATTCTAGCAAAATTATTAGCCAAACTTTTCTGCAACAGCTGATTTTAAATAATAAATTAAATTTTCAGTCACATTGTTATATTATTTATTTGAATTTATTATAAAAATATTGTTATGCATTAGTACAGTTTATTATATTGTATTTTATGTAAAGGTTGTGTTGAACCATCCAATGTAAAATGTATTATTTGGAATGTGACTTTGTCAAGCAAAATCCTGCCAAAATCCTCTAAATCTAATTACTAACATATTTGTAATGTAATTCAATTACATTAAAAATATTACTTGATGCACATTTCATACAATATGCCTAGCTCAATAAGTGTGGTCACTAAAATTATTGTGTAAATATTGTCAGTAAAATATATGTAAAATGTGTTAATTACATCTTTGATTTTGGAAATACCTTCCCCTTATTTGTACATTTGCTATATAGACAACAATGATTAGGATAATGCACAACAAATAAATGCTCAAGTAATGAGGTAGAAATAAACTCAATTAAATATTAACTTAATTACACAATTTTACGTCAGGCTATAACTTTAATAAAATTAACAAATCATATACCTACGCAGGCAAAGCCTAAAAATTGTTTGTGTTAGCAAATAAAACTTATTAGATTTTCAAAATTTCCAATTAAAGAATTTCATAAACCTAAATTGAATTTAGTGTAATTATTAATATCTGGTAAATAAATACAATCCCCACTAACTATATATTACCAGCTTTCTATTTGCCTAAGTTACAAAGGTAGGTTCTGGAAGGTACTAATTGCATAAGGACGTACATACACATTTTACGACTAACCATTTTTTTTATAGTGTGGTACATTATTATAACTACATGCAAGTACAAGCAAAGGAACATAAACTACAAAACCAACAACGTTTTGAAATGCACTATACCTATTATAGTAAGTATGTTCTCAATATAATTTTTTTATTACTTTTTAACCGGTTATTACCTTGATTAATATATAAATATTAAACTGAATTATCTGAAATATTTAACTCATCCAAGGAAGCTTTAAATTTAGACGAAAATAAATAAATATTTCCAATCTACAGGAAGTATTTTATAATACTCTGACGCGTCCCCTACCTGGTGCGACCACGGTCACAAATTATGGAAGGACCAGTGTACCACATAGTACGAGAAAGGAAAAGTTTATGCCTAGCTACTTTACTAGTTACAGTGCATTGCTGGACAATAGTGCCCTCACTAATACCCCAAAGCCTATTATGGTTTTCAAAAAAATGTAGAGAGAGAGTATGTATATACTTGTATGTACATATGCGTCGCGTCTTTGCGCGTCTCTCGTGTTTCGGTCCGTTATGCCGCAAGGCGGGTAGGACCTTGGGTGGCTGGTGGGACAATTTACTAGTTACAGAACATTTTTGGTGGCCGCGCTATGACGTACCCGTCCTGGCGCGGCCACTATCGTACCAGCGGTCACGGACACCATCTCTATCTCCCTAGCCTTATGCCGTATCTCACGGGATCGTCTACCTAATCTAGGGGATTGAACGAGGGTACTGGTTTTACACAGAGCGACTGCCATCTGACCTCCGCAACCCAGAAGGGAAACCAGACCCAATCCTAGATTAGGTCAGAGTTTTCAAGCCGCCAATGCTTAGCAGTGGCCTCTGACATGGCTTAACGACTAATATCTACGGTACTAAACAATATTAACCGGGACCAACGGCTTAACGTGCCATCCGAAGCACGAAAAAAGCGCCGAATAAACGTACATATGAAATTCGAAAACCGAAAAACACATTGGTACGTGGTGGGATTCGAACCACGACCTCCCGCTCAGGAGGCAGCGGGCCTATCCACTAGACCATCGGGCTCTCTAGCACCTCATCAAATGTATTTTATAAAAATATTTGACACGAATTTTATAAAATACTAGCAACCCGCCCCGGCTTCGCACGAAAATCATCACTGTTTCTCTACTATATTATGCATGTAATTTACATATAAACCTTCCTCTTGAATCACTCTATCCATTAAAAGAAACAGCATCAAAATGCGTTGCGTAGTTTTAAAGATCTAAGCATACATAGGGATATAGGGACAGAGAACGCGACTTTGTTTTATACTATGTAGTGATAAGCTAATATCGTGGTATGGTGTCCGTGACCGCTGCTACAAGAGTAGCCGAGCCAGGAAGGGTACGTCATAGCGCGGCCACCAAAAGTGGTCTTTAACTAGTAAAGTAGCTAGGTACATAACTCATATTTTCTGCCACTATGTGGTACACTGTCGTACCTGGCCTAGTCCTTACTATCATTTGTTACCGCGGCCGCGCCAGGTAGGATGACGCTACGTCTTAGCGCGGCCACCAAAAGTGGTCTGTTACTAGTAAAGTAGCTAGGTACATAACTCATATTTTCTGCCACTATGTGGTACACTGTCGTACCTGGCCTAGTCCTTACTATCATTTGTTACCGCGGCCGCGCCAGGTAGGATGACGCTACGTCTTAGCGCGGCCACCAAAAGTGTTCTGTAACTAGTAAAGTAGCTAGGTACATAACTCATATTTTCTGCCACTTTGTGGTACACTGTCGTACCTGGCCTAGTCCTTACTATCATTTGTTACCGCGGCCGCGCCAGGTAGGATGACGCTACGTCTTAGCGCGGCCACCAAAAGTGGTCTGTAACTAGTAAAGTAGCTAGGTACATAGCTCATATTTTCTGCCACTATGTGGTACACTGTCGTACCTGGCCTAGTCCTTACTATCATTTGTTACCGCGGCCGCGCCAGGTAGGATGACGCTACGTCTTAGCGCGGCCACCAAAAGTGGTCTGTAACTAGTAAAGTAGCTAGGTACATAACTCATATTTTCTGCCACTATGTGGTACACTGTCGTACCTGGCCTAGTCCTTACTATAATTTGTTACCGCGGCCGCGCCAGGTAGGATGACGCTACGTCTTAGCGCGGCCACCAAAAGTGGTCTGTAACTAGTAAAGTAGCTAGGTACATAACTCATATTTTCTGCCACTATGTGGTACACTGTCGTACCTGGCCTAGTCCTTACTATCATTTGTTACCGCGGCCGCGCCAGGTAGAATGACGCTACGTCTTAGCGCGGCCACCAAAAGTGTTCTGTAACTAGTAAAGTAGCTAGGTACATAACTCATATTTTCTGCAAATATGTGGTACACTGTCGTACCTGGCCTAGTCCTTACTATCATTTGTTACCGCGGCCGCGCCAGGTAGGATGACGCTACGTCTTAGCGCGGCCACCAAAAGTGGTCTGTAACTAGTAAAGTAGCTAGGTACATAACTCATATTTTCTGCCACTTTGTGGTACACTGTCGTACCTGGCCTAGTCCTTACTATCATTTGTTACCGCGGCCGCGCCAGGTAGGATGACGCTACGTCTTAGCGCGGCCACCAAAAGTGGTCTGTAACTAGTAAAGTAGCTAGGTACATAACTCATATTTTCTGCCACTTTGTGGTACACTGTCGTACCTGGCCTAGTCATTACTATCATTTGTTACCGCGGCCGCGCCAGGTAGGATGACGCTACGTCTTAGCGCGGCCACCAAAAGTGGTCTGTAACTAGTAAAGTAGCTAGGTACATAACTCATATTTTCTGCCACTTTGTGGTACACTGGCGTACCTGGCCTAGTCCTTACCATCATTTGTGACCGCGGCCGCGCCAGGTAGGACGACGCCAACCCGACACCACGAGTAGTGAGTAGCCAAGTTTAAAAAAAAGTAATTATACAAATTAAAAAATATATATTTATCCATGGAAAAAACTCACCACTTAGTGAACACATACATACATATCCAAATTAATGAAAATAATATTACGCTATGGTAAAAACTCAATAAAAGTAAATTGTGAAGAAATGTTGTAGCCCTAATACACATAGATGCCATCACTATTTTTAGGAAACGGATAAATATCTGAAATAGAGAATAGTTTATAGCTATGATTTAAATAACAACTAAATATTTAGATATAGGTAGGTGCTATATGCTTTTGTTTATGTTTGAGTTTATCGATAGAACTAAATTGATAATACGTATCTGATATCTCAAGCATTCTGGATTGAGGTGCCACCTTAGGGTTAATAATAAGATTATAATTTTCAATTTTATAAATTTCATTATTATGTTTTGAGTTTATTGCTAACAAGCCTACGATTTATAAATAATAATCACGAATTAGACAGAACGACACTAAAACTGAAATATCTCGATATCATGGGAGAATAAGTATTTATTCATTATATTTCTTTTAACCCATTAATGCCACTCAATAAATATGACTACAAATATAATTAGAAATATTACAAAGATGCCGCTATAATAAAACGTCCATATTAAAGAATTGTGTACGAATATAGTCGCGCTTAATCACTAGTTTTAGGAACCGAATAAACAGAATCATCTGAAAAAGGGAATATTATATACGGCTATAATTTAAGTAACTTTTAATACTTTTATGCTGGTCAGTAGTTAAGTCTTCAACCGGAGGACTTAATAATTGTTATGGTCAGTAAATATTGAGATTAGACAGGAAATAATCGAATTATATCGTAACCCACAAAAATGATTTATTTCCAACTAGCAACCAAGACGAGAAACAATATATAACATATGTAATAAACAACAAGAAACAGAATAAATATTAAAAGCATGGTCAAAAGTATTGATACAATATGAATGCATGCATTAACCATCGCAATTTTTAAGAAATGTACAAAGTCTGTCATCTGAAAATGATAATATACATTTTATATTAGTGTCAGAAAAAATACAGTTCATAAAAATGTAATTTCTAAAATGCCCAGCACCTTTTTATGAAATAAGCCTAACTACTTATTATGTCTTTGACGTAGATTGGTACATAATTATCTCTATACGCCATAGGCTAGGCCATCTCACATTATATAAATTATGTATAATTATTAGGTTATTCTTTCTAGAATCAACTTATTCCAAAGGAGTTCACTGCAAACGCAAGTACAATAAATAAATAAGTAAAATGTAAGAGGTAGTTTTTAAAACTATAAAATTAGTATTATGTTTTGGGTTTTATGCTTGGAATGGAATACCTATTTATAGGTAATAAAACAAATCTTAAAAATAGAACAAGCACCACATTGTGTGCACTTCTGAATAAACCCTTACTCCTAAGTATTGATTTAATTTTAGGGTAATACTTATATGACATAGCAATAAATCAAAATATCAAATTAATTTAATAGAAACATCTAACAAGTATGACCTAAATTTCGCAATAGTATTTATGACGAACAGCGATTGGATTGATTTTTGACAGCCTGGCTTTAATTTTTAGCCAATTCTCTGTTTTTGCCTACATTCGAGAAGAGTTTTAAATATTGCTCCGAGCCCCCCATCAAGATCATCAATCATTATAAAATTAAAATTTTATTAAACTCATAGTTTTCGGCAGAACCATAAAGTCTACTCATAATAATAATATAGATAAAGCTACATAATCAGTGTACATAGGCGCTGTATTTTTTAAATCAATATTGAGTAAAATATCTTTTATAGGAAATATTTTACTTCCATGATTTTCTACTACTATTCTACATGTAAAAGTACTTAGTAATAAAGAAAAAATAATACCTATTCGTATTTGGTCGGTTTGAATCTTGGTATATAAATAATAATAATAAATTAAAATAAAACTTGCACCTCAGGTACAGAAAGCTAAAATTATTTCTCACTTTTGTTTGAACTAAACAATGATACTAACTAAGGTAACTAAACAAGTTAAAGTAGGTAAAAACAAAATCAACAGTTTAAAATTAATTATGCATATTGGGTGTTATCAATCACCATAGTAAGAGCATTTACAACTAAATAAAATCTTACAATAGAATACTATCTAGTGTTTTAGGCGCAGATATCAACTTTTAAAGTTTACCATGCCTTTTACCTGTATAGTGATTTACAATACTACAAGTGTATGTGGCCTCAATTCTAGTTAATATATATCTTACGTAACTAAATTATTTTGACATTTCTTAACCGATGAAAGATGCTAAGGAATTTTTAAAAGGGACCGTACATAATTCTCCCTAATTTTACGTCATTTTAGAAATGGCAAAAAGCAATCAAGCATCAGTTTAGAAATGACAAAATGATGCTCATTTTTTGATGTAGATTTTTATCAAAGTTAAGAGAGAGAAAGAGCTAAAATTAAGTTAGATAGGAAATGCATTTGCCAGAGCTGGGGCCATCGAAAAACAACTGCTCTAACTACTATCTTTCAGTACAATTTTGACCATTACTCACTCTCAGTTTCTTCCTCGTTTGCCTTTCTGGCGTATTCTCAGTTTGAGCAACTTCTCGAGTCTCTTCAACTCCATTTATATCTATAACGGTCTCTTTATCACATTTCGTCGCACTATTATTTATTAGAGAAGATTTATACAATTCGTACTGTTCTGTGATGTGTTTCTTGTATGTATTGAAGGTTCCTGCCTTGATGTGGAGACGGGCGTGGTGGAACATTAGGTCGAAGTGGTGCAGGTTGTGTCTGAAATAGAAATAAAAAATAAAATATTCATATTCTACCCTGAATTACATTTACATTTCCATTGGTCGGAAGAAGCATAAGGCAGTGTCGTGGAGAGACCCGAGAAAGACCTTTGCCCAGCAGTAGGACTCTAATGTCTAGACAAAACGAACAAGTGTTCCAACCACAGTTCCACACTATAAAAATATATTTTATTTCCATAATTATGAATACATGCTGGCCTGGGAGCGAGAGAAAAACATAGAATGTGCCAGCTGCATTTTCTCCCGGGCATGCTGTAGAAACCAGCTAAGAGATCCAAGGGTTTCAGTATATTGTAATTTAGGCGAAAGGCTGACAACTTGTCACTAAAATAATAATGTATACATAAGGCGTGGCGTATGTTTGTACCTATGTACACGCCTTTATCCCTAATGGGGTAGGTAGAGCGTAAACGACCTAAAGGTCGTTCCGCCACGTCTAACAAAGTTTTGAGGGTTATTTAAGATAGATTTGTAGCTATATTGCTGTAGTGACAAGTTGTCAGCCTTTATGCAGCTGTATGAATACATACAAACAACTTGTTATGGCAGATAACGCGGATAAAATATCTAAATAAAACATACCAGACTAAATAGATGAAACTTGCAGATTTAAATTAAAATGCATTATAGAAAATTAAATAATACTTACATGCTCAGCAAGACGCTTGCTAACATTTCTCTAGTGTTCAATAAGTGTCTAATATAGGCACGTGTATGATTCTTACAAGCTAAACATTCGCAACCTTCTAACAAAGGTGTAAAGTCTTCCTTGTATCTAAAACAATTTTTAAAATATGTGAATAAGGATTGATAATTGATTGACATGGGAATCATATGTATGAATTATTGGATTTTAAAAAGACGATCGGTGGTCTATATTAGACTTCGAAAAATGTGGAAAAATAAATGTCACAGGTCACAGCTACTTTCTAACTAAGAAATGATAATTATTAGACTCAAAATGGAAAAACTTATCGAGCAGCTCACCGTTTATCATTAAGGTCCAATATACATAATTCAGTACTACTCCGATTGACAGCGAAATTCAAAGTCAATGCATAGCCAGCATTGGTGAGTTTGACAGGATATGAACCATCAAACATATCCCAACCTTGGCCTATGGCAGCTACCACCACTGCGGGATCCCAACAACCTTCTACTATCCGAAATAAGTCTTTGGGCAGGGCTTCCTGTAAAAGTAAAAAGTTGACTTTATAGAAATGCATATTTTTATAGTATTTTAGTCAAACTAAGTTAAGACGTAAACAATTTTGTAGCCTGACTGTTGATACACAGTGATGGAAAAGGTATTTGGTTAAATCAATTCGCTAAAGCAATAAGCAAAGTTAAGAAAGAGCATAAAGTATTCGCCATTTAGCATGTTCGATGAAAGGAATTCAGATTATCATTGTTTAGACACCAAAGTATCCAAATCAAACATTCATTTGAACAACTCAAAAAGAAACAAATTATGTTTTGATGTAAGTAATTTCTGTACAAAGATCTACAGATAGTTGTGTATTAATTCTGAACTGACATCCATTCCATACTAATATTATAAAAATGCGAATTCAGCTCTGTCCGCTTGAAATTTTGATGAGATTTGGTAACGTGATAGATGGTAACCTGAAGACGGACATAGTTGACTAGTTGTTAAATATAAAATTAATCAATAAATTATAATGGCTTGATCCACTTCAAGGTATTGTGATAGATTGTAACCTGGAGACGGACATAGTTGACTAGTTCTTAAATATAAAATTAATCAATAAATTATAATGGCTTGATCCACTTCAACATACCCCAACTTTTTTGAACACATTCTCCAGCATTGCTATTGGTATTTGAGACATATCTTCGGTCCCATCGGTCATCCCGGCTAGTGCTACTCCATTAATGTATTCTTTATATTTCAAAATATGTTCTATACTCTCCTCACACTTTTTATCTAAAGCAGTACCAACTATTACCCCTGGAAGGAAAAAAAAAGGTATAAAGTATTAAAAATACACTAAGAGCACACATAAAGATATAAAAAGCTAGCTAAATAAATTAATTAAAACATTGCTTTTTTCCTACTGAAATAATAGCTTTTTGAGGATTGTTTTAGCACTTACAATGCTATTTTATTTCATATATGAAAGAAAGAGTGGTAGAGCAATGGACTGGCATTTAAGAGTCGCAGGTTTGAGTCCTGCCCAAGACAATTTTATTATTTTCTTTCATTCATACATACATACATATAGTCACGCCTTTATCCCTAATGGGGTAGGCAGAGAGTAAACGACCTAAACAAAGGTCTTTCGCCACGTCTGACAAAGCTTTGAGGGATAGATTTGAACGTATATTGCTCAGTGACAGGTTGTCAGTCCATCACCTAAATTACAATATACTGAAACCCTCGGATCCCTTAGCTGGACTTTCCAAGCATGCCCGGGAAGAAAAGCAGCTGGAACATTCTATGTTTTTCTCTCGCTCCTAGGCCAGCATGGAAATTTAATTCATATAAATGAAATAAAAGATAATTACCTATTAGTGAAATATTATTCTTCAACTTATCACAGTCTTTATATTGCTGAACACATACTTCTAACATTTTGGTGCTTCTCTCTACTGATTTTGCCATTCTTTTGGGCCCTTCACTTAAGGATGTCCGACCGTCTGATATGGCCAATACCATATCTGGTTTGAATGTTTGCATTACCTCCATGTACCTGGAAATAGACAAATTCTCATATGATAATCAAGAATTCACAAATTCACTTCAAACTTAAGGGTCTGCCTGAGTAGTGAAATTCCATACAAACATAGTTTCGGTTTTATTCCTAAACAGTAAAACCAAACTTAACCACACTTCGTACACCTGATCAAATGCATTATACCTATGCTTCTTATAAGGTTTGGTTTGTAAATATTACGCTTAAACAAATTAAGACAGTTTTTTTTTTTTGTTTTGATAGCTAAAATTAAATTTGCTTTTTGATTTTGTACGTAGCCATTATTTCAAACCAGACCTAATTAGAAACATAGATATGATGCATTTGGTCATGTGTACAAAGTGTGGTTAAGTTTGGTTTTACTGTTTAGGAATAAAAGCGAAGCTATGTTTGTATGGGATTTCACTACTCCGGCAGACCCTTAATACACTATTAACCTTTGATAACTCATGCTAATGCATACAAGGGCGCACTTACCTATAATTTGGCTGAATTTCAAATTCAATTTCAAACAATTTTAATAAACAAATTATATTAAATTTATGGTAACAATGTATGAGATTGCAAAGAATATCTGCATGTTCACCATGCGGTTAACAGAGGAAAAGAAAAATAAATAAAAATTAACTCCTTACATTTCAGCAGTAAACATTTTCTTCCCATTCTTTGTCCATAAAGGGACTTTATCCATCTCAAAATGTCCTGCGGGTGTTACTTCACTTGCCCTGTGCAGTGTAGCACAGGTTACATATTCAGGTAATGCTGCAAACTTAGCTAATCCTTGCCCTTGGGCCTTTACACCATTTTCTAACTGTATAGCATTGGATAGAGACACCCAAAGAATCTGCGGGTTCGGGAATACTCGCTTCAGGACGTCAGCAGTAAGGTGAACTACACTACCACCCTGTAACGTAAGAAAATGTATTGTGAGATCGCAGGAAATTCTTGAAAATTGACTTTGCAGATTATTTGATGAATATTATACTAATTGACAAAATAAACGGTGTTGAAAAAGCGGCGTAAAATGCTTGTTCAATACTCGTTAAAACTCAAGGTTTAAACACGTCATCAACGTTTGTTATTGTGAATTAAAAAATCAATTATTAATTTTCCTGGACCAGTCTTCAGGAGTTCCTTTAGACTAAATAATTGGGTTAAAGTGCGTCTCTTGATAGTATATTTTCAAGGTAAGGATTAATATTTATGTAGTAAAATGTGTTTTTATTTAGATTTAAGTTACCTGTGTTAAAAGTGCAGACATAGGAGTTTCAAAATAGGTGCCTGGAGATTTCACAAAACCAGTCACAACACCAACACGTTCATTATCACAGCCCACTTCTTTTGTCGTAAAATGCATTTTATGTACAAGTTTTGAATAATATTTGGTATGAATTTGATTACATTTTGCTAAAAATTCGCGAAATGTCAAGAATTGTTTTCTAACCTCAAAACACGTTGACATTGCTGTTTTTTTTACTTACTAGTCCTTCCGAGCGAGGCAAGAGAACACTGCTTATACAGCCTAGTCTTCAGTTTAAAAAAATATTGGAATGCGATTGAAAATGGTTGATATGATATTGTATTCCCAATTACAGCCCTGCCAGGAATTAAACATACCTGTCATAGAGAAAAATAGAGACAGAATAGAGAGGGACTTATGCACTTCCTATAAGCCCTTCTCTATGGTACCTTCCTCTTTGACAGGTATTTTTATTTCCGGGCGGGGAACTGGGAATACGATAGAAATGAAATGATCCATAAAAACGTCAGAAAATTAATCTGAATGCTCAATATTTTTATTTTATTGTCGCTCTTCCTATTATTTGTCATAGTAGTTTCCATTATTACGGCCTTGTGTTCCGTTCCAGACGAAAGGCTGAAGGCCGTATTGCTTTAAGTCTTCATTACGTCGTCTCTCCCTTGGTGTGATTGCATTAACATGCGTGTCTAACATTCTCTTAATACTATTTATAGCCCTGTTATACATTAAAAAGACCTGTCAAGCCTCACGGCTGGAGTCACCTCCAGTCACTTATAGGTCAGTGTCTCCAGCGCACAAACATACCCCCGCGGGGCATAGATTGGAAGGGTTTCACAAACATTTCGCTTCCCCCCTCTGCCGCGCGGGTATATTTCGGGTAGGTATGTATCGTGTAATCTTTCAGGGCACGAGTCACGGGTTCATACAATACAATACAATATACTTTATTGCACAAAAAACACAGAAATTACAAATTGCTAAAAGAAAAGTAGTACAATTGCCGGCCTTATTGCTAATGTAGCAATATCTTCCAGGCAACCAGGCAATAGGAAACAAAGGAGTAAAATAAATTGAGTTCATAGAGAAAAACAGACAGAATAAGAGAGGAACTTATGCACTTCCTATAAGCCCTTCTCTATGGTATCTCTATGACAGGTCTTCTGGCAGGGCTATAACCAAGCTATAACAATTATTTAGGTACGTACTAAACTCCTTATCATCACGTTTTCTAACTTCAAGCTAGTACGACTTCTATTTACAAAACGTAATGGGAGAATTTATCCACCGCGCTTTTCGCTTAATTCCTGTTGCAAAATATTATGATGTAATAATAATGTCACTTTGACTGCTTTATATCTTATACAATTCATATATCTTCTACCTACAGGATATGTCTGCGTAAGAATTCTGAATTCCTGAAATTGCGATCTCTGGAATCTAGATTATGATGTTCACGTCATCTTCTTCAGCCTAGAATTTTCTGGGATTACTTTTTCCGGTCGTCAGCATCGTTGTCTTTCAAGTCCGCTTTCACAACGTCTAATTAGCGTTTCTTTGACCTGCCATTAACTAGCGTGGATTTTGGTAAAGCCAAAATTAATGTCAAGATGTACAAGGAAGTCGAGAGTGGACTGGCGTTTACATCATACTACACCGACAAGAGCAGCTCTCTTGAGTTTACAATGATGATGAGATAGGTATGGTATTTTCTGTTTCAGAATCATATGATCGACCAATGATTTAATTTAAGGTCCACATTTTGTGTGGTGTGTGGTCACTATTAATACATGTAGGTAATATTTACCTACCTACTTACTTATCTACCCATGAGGGATTCTTACTCCATCCTATACAAACAAATATTAAAGTATGTTTAGAAACAAAGCAGATCTAGCTCTTTACTCGAGTTGAAGGGTTGCACCCCTTACTTTATTGCTGCTACGAATAATTTCAGAATTTAATGAAGATATTAATTAACTTTACTAATTTACGACTACAGAGCCTACTTCAAAACATTAAGTAAATAGTCTGCTCTGAATGCAAAATGGCGACTTATTTTTTATTGTATTATGCAGTTGGGCTTTTCTACAGAAATTTTCATTAGATATTAATTTTCATAATATTACCGTCCCCTGATTTAGATGGGGTTGGGGTAGCGAACTTTTGATGCCTGAGGGAAAAGAATAATTAGTAATTCAGTGGGGTGACTCTAGGTTTGTACCGACCTATCAATCCCTACGGTATTTACAGTAGGTACATACTTAAACGCAGAGTAGGTACGTAGACTATGGCTCCACGATTTCACCCGGGTCAAACGATCCCATGAATTTAGAACAGGAAAGTTCTTAAGTGTGTCTTGCCGATCCTCATCTACGGTGCGGAAACATAGACGCTCACTAAACAGAATATGCACAAAATTAAGGTGGCGCAAAGAGCAAGAGAGCGCTCTATGTTAGGCATCTCTCTCGTTGATTGCAAACCTAACGTCGAGATTCCACAAAAAACAAACGTTGAAGATGTAGGTAAGCGATTAACAAGATTAAGGTGGAGATGGGCGGGACACCTAGCCAGGTCCAGTAGTACGGGATGACGGACGATGGACAAAAGCAGTCACCTAGCACAGGACCGTGAGGAGTGGCGCAGTAGAGAAGAGGCCTATTACCCTGCAGTGGGTGGATGTGGGCTGGAGATGGTGATGATGATGAAGCCTTCAAAATAAGTCTTGTTGTTAATTTTAATATATCTTCCATGCTGACCTGGGAGTGAGAGAAAAACATAGAAAATGCCAGCTGCATTTCCTCCCGGGCATGCTGTAAAAACCAGCTAAGGGATCTAAGGGATCCAGCTGTCACTACAGCAATATAACTACAAATCTATCTTAAATTACCCTCAAAACTTTGTCAGACGTGGCTGAACAACCTTTGTTTAGATTGTTTACGCTCTGCCTACCCCATTAGGGATAAAGGCGTGATTAATGTACTTACGTATGTTAATTTTAAAATAACGAAATGAGAAATCTTTACAGTTTTTTAACGGGGGTAACTACTAAGATGCGATGCATTTATCTACGCTACCTACCTCTGTGTTCTACTTTAAATATTTTAAAACTGTTTACATTACAAACCGTAAAAATCGTGTTATGCAAAGCAAAAATATTAAAACTTGTTGCATTTCTCACAAACTTTACATGTGAATTTTCATAAAATCCGACTTGTGTGTGTAACTGTATGCGAGCTAATTTGTATGAAAGAGGTTTATATTTTAAAGCTAGACAGGTTGTTGTGTAGTTTATATTACGTTACAAAGACTGGGAAAACTTGCATTATGCCTGGAGTTTTTCATATGAGAGGCGTGGTCATGCCCGTGAGCTTTGGTGCATTAATGCCTTACAACTTAATGCAGGCTTGCATGCGGCCCACTCGTGTAACAAGTCTTGGCAAAGATCACCTAGTACAAAACAAACAGAAGGAACATAAGTTTAAATAATTTCAAACGGAAGTTTATTCCATTTAAACTCTAGAATTTAGTCCTAATTTTTACTTGTATTAGGGCGAATTACCATTTTTTGTTAGTATTTCTTTCTATCCAGTAGGTAGGCATATTACAGAGCACTATGATAAAAGGTTGAATCCACTGCGTCAAATTATTTTTCATAGTTGTGTTTGGGTAAAAAAATTTGCATTAGGTAGTTCTTATGCCTACAAATTTTTTATGGTATGTCGCTTTTGTCACCCACTAATCTTTGTATTCCGAGCTTCCTTTTAGCCGTGTTGGTGAAAACTCCTAAAGCTACACGTCAGTGCGAAAGCCTGGTGCCACTCGCTTGCATGTGCGCTCGCACTTCCAAATCCATGACCCACGGATCAGGAGCTCTCTCAAGGCTCAGGTCTTAAACGCGGAAGCAGTTATCATTTTATTTCCTAGTTATTTTTTCTTTCGTACCTAGTAAAGTATTTTAACCTACATAAGATGTGTCGCTTCTATATCCCACTAATCTTTGTGTTCCCAGCTTCTCTTAGCCGTGTTGGTGAAAACTCCTGAAAGGTTTATGTCGGTGCGAAAACCTGGGGCCACTCGCTTGCATGTGCGCCTGCATTTATGCATGTACATTATCCTGAGTATTAAAACTTAATTATGCTAATGAGCTAGAACTATTATTTAATTCCTAAAAAGAAAAAGCGCGTTTATTCTAGAAAATGTTTATTATTCCAAAATTTCTTGCGGAAAATCTCCATTTGCGTAGCTTTTTGTAGTTTTGCCTTTATACTAATTACACAGCTTAGTAAACGGCATATCTGATACATTATATTGACACTGATATGAATCACTGAAGGGTTTATCAGCTGATCACGTAATCTAGTAGCCTGTACTTGCTTCTACAGTTAGCTATTAAGCTCAGAATGAAAATAAGGCCAACTCTCACAAAAAGCTAAACCATTTTTGACTTCACGTCAAATCTAAAAGTTGGTCAAAAAATCCGCTGAATAAATAAAACCCTCTTTAATATATTCGGTTAAGATACTTATTCCCTTATTTCCTGACATTTTGGCAACAGAATCAACAACAGTCCCCGAGAATGAATAGCTATTATATTCTTGGTAACGAAGGCGCATAAAACGTAATGTGCTTAACTTTGTCAACGTGTTAACTTTCCTTCTTATTTACAAATGTAATTCACAACGTCTCCCTTAAATTCGTATGTTGTGGATGACTTTGGCTGGCTTCTATGACGTATGTTTTGTTACTACTTACATACATAGGTACATATAAATCACGCCTTTATCCCTAATAGGGTAGGCAGAGCGTAAACAAACTAAACGGTCCGCCACATCTGACAAAGTTTTGATGGTTATTTGAGATAGATTTGTAGGTATATTCCTGTAGTGCTTGACAAGTTGTCAGCATCGCCTAAATTGCAATATACAGAAATTCCATGAACTCTTAACTGGTTTCTACAGCATGCCCGGGAGGAATACAGCTGGCACATTCAATGTCTTTCTCTCGCTCCCAGTCCAGCTTGGAAGTAACTAAAGTGAAGGAAGTTGCTACTTATGTGAAAGAAAAAATACAATCAAATAGGTATGTGACAGATCTTTCAAAGTGAATCCATGAGCTGTTTGACAATTTTGTATAAGAACACAAAATCAATCCATTTTATATTTTGACCAACCTATATTTCTTGAGGAACGTTATTTATTACCTCTACCTAATTATAGTTTTGACTATCAATCAGTCACTAATATAAAGTCACCTCACATAACCTTATCAGCCATGTGAGTTCTTATGTGTTGTGTTGATATATTTATCTATTCGAGTATTGGATCAAACAAATAAAAAAAACAGTGGTGTTCCATGAACCGGCTGTAGTCATGGAGTTTCCTCATCGTCGTATTCAAATAACTTCTCTCAAAGCCAGATTACATTCAACCGAGGTTAGAAGGCAAATTTCACTTAATGTTATACATCTTGTAATTCCTTTAACTGAGTCTCCCTGACTGTATGTTCCCGTAACTACATTAAATATTTACTTTTATATAAATATTCAGTTTTATTCGGTTTTCAGAACTAACAACTTACTATTTGTGTCAGCTTTTAATTATAATGCTTAGTCTGTGTTGGACATTTAAGCTCGAATTTTTAAAGCGATCTCAAGATTGAGAGCAATATTAAGTAAGGATTTGACAGGCCATATTGTACTGAAATTACATTTCTGATACGAACTCAAACTAGCTATCAATCTTAAGTGCTATTTACCAATATGGACTTTAGGTCTCGTGGATTTGTAAAGTAAAAAATCAGTACATCAAACCAGAAATAAGTCTTAATTATACATAGATTAGACATCAAAAGAGAAAAAAAAACTATTTAGCCAAATTATATTTTAAATTGATATAAGTCGATTATAAATAGGTACTATCTAAAATAATTCATGCACAACCTCTAAGTGGAACATTTATGATTTTTGGTGGAACAATGAACAATCAATTCAACTTTTACCAGTAAAAATCGTACGACGATTCTCGGTTATGATTATGAGAACGAGAAGCCTTGAAACTTTATTTTGTTAAACAGAATAAGGTACCCCTGTGGGCAATTTAGTCAAAATGTGGAACCTAAATGTGACCATTAAACACAGTTCCTAATTAAAATGGTTACATATACTGTCTAGACTTAAGCAGTGAATTGCTTTCCACGAACCAGACTAACCTCAAATCCTAGCTAAGAAAATTACGTCTAGGAAATGTGGGTACAGAGAACCATTTAAGTTCCGAAAAACTTAGAGTTTTTTCCAGAACTTTTTAAATAATATTTAAATTCGTAACATTTTCTTTGTAAATTACGAGTAAATTTCAAAGTGACTGCTGCATTTTTAAACACGAAATCATCTAACTTTTCAGACTAGATACTTCTTTATCTTCTTTTTTAATTTTATTTAATCTTATCCAAGGAAGTACATAACACAAAACACATTGAATTACCTGAAACCAAACACTCACTTTACACGTTCCCAAGAAACAAATACATCTAGTACTGCGAACAATGGCGCCAAATTATACAGGTGGGAATTAATCAAGGCTTTCAACAGTTACATGCGATTTGAAAAGCGAACTGTCGCGCCCAAATTCGGAAGCGGTGACATACACATGATTGTAATTCTAACTCGTGATGTGTGGGAAATTGTGAAGGCAAACGACATACATACATACCATTATCCCTAATGGGGTAGGCAGAGCGTAAACGACCTAAACAAAGGTTGTTCCGCCACGTCTGACAAAGTTTTGAGGGTTATTTAAAATTGATTTCTAGGTATATTGGTGTAGTGTCCGGTTGTCAGACTGTCGCCTAAATTGCAATACATAGAAACCCTCGTATCCCTTAGCTGTTTTTTACGGCATGCTCGGAAGGAAATGCAGCTAGCACATTCTACGTTTTTTTCTCGCTCCTAGTCCAGCATGGAAGAAAGCAAATTAAACTGGGAAAAAGTCAGTATTGTAGGGACAAAGGTTTTGAAGGTGTTGTGCGGTTGGAATGTTTTATTAAAGTTCTACAAGTGTCTCGTAAATTACTCTACTACTTCGTATGGATTGAAATGTATTTGCTCATTAAAAGTAGATTATAAAGTGTGTAAGGTACTTTTATTTCTAAGAATTTTGCTCCAATCAAATGACATTTGAAAAAAATAATAAGTATCCCATGACATAGCTTGAGTTCCTTCCTAAGAATAGTCATATTCCTAGAGCAATATCCTTAAGAGGGGTCAAATACAATTCCATAAAGTAATAACTATATGTACCTACTTGATATGCCCCGGAAGCTTGCCAAAATTCGCTCTCCAGAATTCAGCTGACTACCATTTCACTGCGTAGTATGTATGTACCTATGTACTTATGTATGTACATAAAATTGCTGCAGCAAAACGATGTGTATTCGGGAACGAAGATCTCGTTTGAGCAAATTCTGGCGCACGACTGTACATCTGTACTTACATGTTCTAGTTTGAAATAAGAACGCGATTGTACATTCTAGGCATAACGGGAAGAGAATTTTGAAATATACTACTTGGCTGATTGGATTGTTGAGGTAACATAAATAAATATAGAAGTATTAAATCCATCTTCCTAGCCTTATCCCGTATATCACGGGGTTGACTACCTAATCTAGGGGATTGAACGAGGGTACAGGTTTTTACACAGAGCTACTCAGAAGTGAAACCAGACGCAATCCTAGATTAAGTCAGAGTTTTCAAGCCGCCAATGCTTAGGATTGGCCTCTGACATGGCTTAACGACTAATATCTACGGTATTAAACGATATTAACCGGGACCAACGGCTTAACGTGCCTTCCGAAGCACGGAAAAAGCGCCCAATAAACGTACATATGAAATTCGAAAACCGAAAAAAACATTGGTACGTGGTGGGATTCGAACCACGACCTCCCCGTTCAGGAGGCAGCGGCCCTATCCACTACACCATCGGGCTCCATATAGAAGTATTATATATCTGCGGTAAAAGATCTTTCTTAAGGAAAATGTATATTTCATTATGTTTCTTGAAGATTTCAAATTGGAGAACGTGTGTTTTCTAATTAGCAAGAGTTTTACTTATGTCCTCCATATTTTGGCCATCAGCAAAATTAAGTAAAAGTTATTTGAATGAAAGTTTTCTGATTCTAAGATGTTCTATGTTCGGTCAAGCATTGATTACATAGAGAAATCTTTATATTTTGCCAGAATTAGCTTTGACATAAATAGCTTTTATGGTTCTATTACCTCTGTGGTCTAGTGGCTAGTACCATGGACTCCTGATCCGGAGGTTCTGGGTTCGATTCCCAGGGGGGAAACGCAAACTTGATATTTCAGAATTTATCACTTTGTGATTTTTTCCCCAGTTTGGTTAGGACAATGCAGGCTGAATCACCTGATTGTCCGAAAAAGAAAAAGATTTCGTGCTTCGGAGGGCACGTTAAGCCGTTGGTCCCGGTCGCTGTCTTTGATAGTTGTCGTTACTCAAACCATGTCAGAGGCCTGATAGTTGTGCTACTAGGCGGTTTAAAAACTCTGACACCAGGGTTCATCGGGTCGATAAGACTCGATACCCACTCGACAGAAGAAGATGGTTCTTCTTACCTTTTCACCGACCTACTTGTTACACCAAATAATATTGGTATCTGAGAAAGTGCCTTCTCAGAACCCAAACCTTGTGATAAAGAAGAGGCGGTAGTAAGAGCCAGAGGTCACGGCTGCCTCATTCGTCAATGTAGAACGACTCTATTATCCTACCTGCTATCAGGGATATCTAACACATTCATCATCTCTGCCACATTGACCCGTCATTAGAGGTTTTCGAATTTTGAAGATAAGTAATAATATAATTTCTCCCCATAATGTTCATGATCAAAAACTCGAAAAATAATTAGTTATGTGATTAAAAGTTCTTTTGTCTTTTTTCTTCAAGCATTGAATACATCTTTCTACCTGACCTACTTGTTTTACCTCTAAAAACGTCTTAGATCAACACTGTGATAAAGAAGAGGCTGGAGTAAGAGGATCCAGAGGTCACGGCTGCCTCATTCGTCAATGTAGAACCACTCTATTATCCCACCTGCTATCTGGGATATCTCCCACATTCATCATAGACCCGTCATTTGATGCTTTTGGCGTAAATTAGGATGTTACAAAACATACATACATATAATCAAGCCTTTATCCTTAATGGAGTAGGCAGAGCGAAAACGACCCAAACAAAAGTCTAACACATTCATCATCTTCAATTTCTGTATTTTTTTTATTTTTTATTTAATGAATTTTCTATTGTATTAAGTATGGACACAAATGTTTACTGTACTTGATATTTTTAACTCGATTACAGTAATTGGTACACCGTAGTTATTGAAATTAAATAAATAAATAAATCTCTGCCACATTGACCTGTCATTTGAGGTTTTCGTGGCAAGTTTTGATGATACATATATACATATAATCACGCCTTTATCCCTAATGGGGTAGGCAGAGCGTAAACGACCTAAGCAAAGGTCGTTCCGCCACGTCTGACAAAGTTTTGAGGGTTGTTTAAGATAGATTCGCAGGTATATGGCTCTGGTGACAGGTTGTCAGCCCATCGCCTAAATTGCAATATACAGAAACCCTCGGATCCCTTAGCTGGTTTTTACAGCATGCCCGGGAGGAAATGCAGCTGGCACATTTTATGTTTTTCTCTCGCTCCCAGTCCTCAGCTTCCGCCGAGGGCGATCGACGGGGGACCTCCTCGTGCATGCCACTCACTTATGGAGCGAGGCTATCGAGAGACATGGTGAAGCACTTGCCGTGTCTCTGGATATCTCCAAGGCCTTTGACAGGGTCTGGCACGCTAGCCTTACTGGCAAGCTTCCCGCCTACGGGTTACCTGCTGGCCTTTGCAACTGGATTTCGGACTTCTTGAGTGAACGATCCATACAAGTGGTCTTAGAAGGCTGCTCCTCCGGACAACAGGGTATTGATGCCGGAGTTCTTCAAGGTTCTGTCCTGTCTGCAACCTAATTCCTGCTGCATATCAACGACATGTTGACACCCGATACCTTTGGGTACGCTGATGACAGCACGGTTGTTGACAGATATCTGTCCAGTGCAAGGGCCAACAGTGAAACAATCCAGTCTTGTCGGGAGTCCATAGTGGATCGTCTGAACTCATCGCTAAGGGTGATATCCGAGTGGGGCGATGCCAATCTCGTCAAGTTCAACGCATCCAAAACCCAGGCGTGTCTATTCTCGACAAAACGGAGTCCTTTTAACCTGGCTCCAACTTTCCGGGATGTATCCGTACCGATTTCTGACCATCTTGAGCTTCTTGGTATGAGCCTTACGTCCGACTTGAACTTTGGACGTTACATTGAGTCTCTGGCCACAACAGCTGCCAAAAAACTTGGTATCCTCTCGAAGGTGAGGCGATACTTCACACCGGGACAGCTATTGCAGTTGTACACAGCTCAAGTCCGATCGTGTATGGAGTACTGCTGCCACCTTTGGGACGGTTCAGCTAAATACCAGCTGACTGCCTTAGATCGAGAAACGTGCTAAGAAGCTCATTGGAGACTCAGCACTGGTTGAGGCAAAACTACAGAACCTTGAGCACCGTCGCAGAGTGGCGTGCATGTCGGTATTTTACAGGATACATTTCGGGGAGTGCGCGTTAGCACTTCATGACCTTATACCCCCCTCCCCTTTCCATCTCCGGAGCACGAGGCGTGGACAGGGGTTCCACCCTTATGTCGTGGATATACCACAAATTCGCACGAAGCGGTTCGCTTCCACATTCTTAATGCGAACGGCTAAGGAGTGGAACTCCCTGCCGGCGGATCTGTTTCCGGAACAATATAACCTGGGCGTTTTCAAGAGTGAATAGGCACTACATAGGTATGTAGTGCCTATTCACTCTCGCCTTGAAAAGGCCCAGGTGGAAAGTGACGATGCGGACTATGTTGAAGCATACTCAGGTGAGTATGCTTCAACATAGTCCGCATCGTCACTTTCCACCAGGTGAGATGGCGGACAAATGCTCACCTATACATATTAAAAAAAAAAAAAAAAAAACTGTCACTACAGCAATATACCTACAAAGCTATCATAAACAACCTTCAAAACTTTGTCAGACGTGGCGGAACGACCTTTATTTAAATCGTTTACGCTCTGCCTATAAAGGCATGATTATATGTATGTATTATACCGTCTCAGATCAACACTGTGATAAAGAAGAAGCTGGAGCAAGAGGATCCAGAGGTCACGGCTGCCTCATTCGTCAATGTGGACATACATACATACATATAATCACGCCCTTATCCCGAATGGGGTAGGCAGAGCGTAAACGACCAAAGAAAAGGTCGTCCAGCCACGTCTGACAAGTTATGAGGGCTATTTTAGACTGAAATGTGTATCGCTATAGTGACAGATTGTCAGCCCATCGCCTAAATTGCAAAACACTGATGCCCTCGAATCCCGTAGCTGGTTTTTACAGCATGCCCGGAAGGAAATGCAGCTGGCGCATTCTATGTTTTTCTCTCGCTCCCAGTCCAGCATGGAAGAAAATGTCAATGTGGAACCACTCTATTATCCCACCTGCTATCTGGGATATCTACCACATTCATCATAGACCCGTCATTTGATGCTTTTGGCGTAAATTAGGATGTTACAAAACATACATGCATACATACATAAAATCACGCCTTTATCCCTTACGGGGTAGGCAGAGCGTAAAAATCCTCGGAAAAGGCGCATTCGCCACGTCTGACAAAAATTGAGGGCAATTTTAGATTGTAGTGTGTATTGCTAAAGTGACAGGTTGTCAGCCCATCGCCTAAATTACAATACACTGTAACCCTCGATTCCCTTTTGCTGACTTCTACAGCATGCCCGGGAGGAAGGGCCGCTGGAACATTCTATGTTTTTCTATCTCTCCCAGTCCAGCATGGAAGCAGTTACAAAACATACATACATATAATCACGCCTTTATCCTTAATGGGGTAGGCAGAGCGTAAACGACCCAAACAAAGGTCGTTCCGCCGCGTCTGACAAAGTTTTGAGGGTTATTAAAGATTGATTTGTAGGTATATTGCTGTAGTGACAGGTTGTCGGCCCATCGTCTAAATTTCAATATACTGAAACCCTCGAATCCGGATGTTACAAGTTTTAATATATTTATTGATCTTCTACTATGTTTACTACTAATTTTCCTTCAGATTGATTTGAGTAGATATTAAAGAAAAACAGTTTATGATTAATACAAACACTTTAAATCTTATCCTCACGTCATTCTTATTTGATTTAAGCAAAAACGCAGTGAAAGCTTTGTGATTCAAAGGACTTTTACCATTTCGTCATACAATGAACACACCTTTCTTCTGATCCACTATTATCCTTACCGTCTCAGATACCCAACACTTTGATAAAGGAGAGGACGTAGCAAGAGGAACCAGAGGTCACGGCTGCCTCATTCGTCAATGTGGAAACACTCTATTATCCTACCTGTTATCAAGGATCGCTACCACATTAATCACATGTGCCTCATTTTTGGTCAGTTTTGAGGTGAAAATTTGATATCTTGTAGTTTGGTAGTATTTTTAATCGTTGTTTTTAAAATCTCCATATTAAACGAGAGAATAACATAGAATGTGCCAGCTGCATTTCCTTCCGTGCATGCTGTAAAAACCAGCTGAGGGATCTGAGGGTTTCAATGTATAGCTAATAATAACTGCCTCCGTGGTCTAGTGGCTAGTGCCATGGACTCCTGGTCCGGAGGTCCTGGGTTCGATTCCCAGGGGGGAAACACAAAGTTTATATTTGAAAATTTATCACTGTGAATTTTTCCTCAGTTTGGTTAGGATATTGCAGGCTGAATCACCTGATTGTCCTAAAAAGAAAAAGATTTCGTGCTTCGGAGGGCACGTTAAGCCGTCGGTCCCGGTCGCTGTCTTTGATAGTGGTCGTTACTCAAAACCATGTCAGAGGCCTGATAGTTGTGCTACTAGGCGGTTTAAAAACTCTGACACCAGGGTTCATCGGGTCGATAGACTCGATACCCACTCGACAGAAGAAGAAGAATGTATAGCATTTTAGTCATGGGGTGACAACCAGTCACTACAGAAATATACTTGCAAATCTATCTTAAATAACCTTCAAAAAACTTTGTCTGACGTGGCGGAACGACCTTTGTTTAAATCATTTACGCTCTGCCTACCCCATTAGGGATTTTGGCGTGATTATATGTATGTATTTTTTATATTTTGGTAGTCAATTTGCGAGGGACATTTCCAAAATTCATTGTCAGTGTCATATTAACCCGTAATTTGGAGCCCTCGTTTTTCTTCTTCTGTCGAGTGGGTATCGAGTCTATCGACCTGATGAACCCTGGTGCCAGAGTTTTAAAACCGCCTAGTAGCACAACTATCAGGCCTCTGACATGGTTTGAGTAACGATCACTATCAAAGACAGCGACCGAGACCGACGGCTTAACGTGCCCTTTCGAAGCACGAAATCTTTATCTTTTGGGACAATCAGGTGATTAAGCCTGCAATGTCCTAACCAAACTGGGGAAAAATTCACAAAGTGATAAATTCTCACATATCAACTTGGTGTTTCCCCACTGGGAATCGAACCCGGGACCTCCGGATCGGGAGTCCATGGCACTAGCCACTAGACCACGGAGGCAGTTAAGGAGCCCTCGTGAAAAGATTTGAGGTTAACTACGATTTTTGCTACGGCGTAGCTTGCGTAGCTATATCTCTACGAATCAACTTATTATTCCATACTATAGCGTAGCATTTGTAGGTATTTTCTACGCCCACGAGAAATGTTTTCAAAATTCTCCTAACAATTATCAGGTTCCTGAGAAAATAAGAGAAAAATAGCGGGTACCCACCTGGAGCTGGACGCGGCAATAAATCCGTTTACCGCTGAAGGCAGCGCTGATTCCCGACAACAGCCGATGTTGTTGCGCCAATTTAAACTTCCCGCTTGTATGCAGCTGTCCCTAACCTTATTAGCGCGTTCGAAATTAGTTCCAGCGCAGATTTCCAGCGCTGTTTTAGCTGAATTGTATCATTTGTAACTGGGAGTTAAAGAGTGCATTGATAACTCGTGTAAATTTACAGCGTGATAGTTTTATTTAGCTCTCTCTGCAAATTATAAAAAACGGTTACTGCGTCTTAACATACAAAAGTTTTGAATTTTTTCATTTAGATTGTCTGAATATTTTCATGTTTAAGGTACCAATATTTTTTACAAAAAGGCCAATTAAGTCATAGCTTTCCCATTTAAATATGTACCTAACCTAACCCTTGCGGATGTCCATAGCGGATACTGGCGGTCGACCGGTCGAACGAGCGGCAATCAGTCGCAGGAGCGCGATCCCGGCGGATTTAGTTTCAATCACGACGTCGCCCCACGCACTGATTAATGCATACTAAACAGGACACACGTACTCACTGCTCGTTCCTTTATATTCTTGTTGAAGAACAGCTTTGTGGCGTAATATAAAGTGGCTTTTCACTAGTAACCTAACCTGACCTTTGGGTCGCGGGCGGATGAACGGCAACAGACGCAGGAGTATGTTTGCTGAGAAGCACCATCGTATGGTGATTTAAACAAATTTCCTTTTAAACTATTTAAACTTAAGTGAGACATTCTAAATAAAGATTTTAATAACGGGCACTCACTTTGAAATATAAGTCGCGTACTTCATGACATGTTTGGCGGGGCGCTGTCGGGTACACAACCACGCATGAAACTGACACACTCAACCTGATGATGGGACTCCGAATGTCCCGAATGTCGTGAAGTACGCGACTTATATTCTAAAGTGATTGCCCGTTATTAAAATCTTAAACTTTCCTTACTTGAGGAAAATAGCTCAATAATTTTGCTATGAATGAAAATAGTTACCAAACAGATGCTCAAAAATTTTGTCAGAAAATGGGATTCTATTAAAAAAGTATAGTAATCATTGGTCAACATAAAAAATACGGTGACACATTCAGGAAACAGAAAAATAAAACGTACTTAAATTCAAAAATATCTAGCTAGGTATAAGAACATTTTCTACGTGGTCCTGTAATATTCTGTGTAGGATATTCCTCTATGGTATAGGTAAATAAATGGACTCATAACGCAGTATTCAATGCCTCTAGGCTTAAAGCCTTTACTGGGTCGTCCCGGCCGCGTCGACCCTTGCAATTAAACGCACCCTAAGGGTTGCAACGCTTTTCAAATTTCGAGCACGTCCATTGTTTTAATCTCCCACTTTCCCGGATGTCAGGATATTATAATAACAATAAGCAATACCATAGAACATTGTGAGCTCTATTAACTTCCATGTTGGACAGTGGGAAAGAAAAAAAAACCAGCTACGTTTTTGCCACGAATACTTTTAAACCAGTTGAGGGAAACAAGGGTTTTAATGTTTTGCATAGCCTGATGGGCTGATAGCTTGTTAATGTATGGTAAATATTTCAATCTAAAGGTTTACCTAGTCAAAGAAAGAAGAAAATGCTTAAGGCTAATCCCAAAATTAATTCTGATTTTGGAAATAAACTATTATTATGTATTAAGATACCTAAGGGCCCATATTTATAATCAGTACTTGAGACTGACGGCGAGTTTGAGTTTTTATCAGAAAAGTAATTTTAGTACATTATACCTGTCAAATCCATACTTAATACTGCTCTCAATCTTGAGATCGGTTAATAAATACGAGCCTAAATGCAAGTTGTAGCAACCGCAGCCCGAAAGATACTAGGATACTACTATTACTTCATAATTTGAAGACGAATGGTTTTATAGCGTATGCTGGGACAACATTTTATTTAAGGAAGATTTCGGGTAATAGCGACGCAATAGCGTAAGGGTAGGGTAAATCCTGTTTGGTCATAAAAGCGTAGAAGGTAAGCCATATGTAATTTTTCGTGGCATTTAACTTTACGGTCTAGAGGCAGCGGTTCACCGACAAAAAATAAAGGATGTCACCCTTCACCCCCGCAGTCAATTAAGAATGTCATTATTGTTATTTCACCCTTCTTGGAAATTAATTATGATAGCTTCTTATTTGTAAGAGTCGGATCAATTAATAATAAAAAACGCTCTAGTGGAGTCAAAAATACAATTCAACTAAAGGATTTTTATGAGTGATTGCCAATGAGTGTGTAACCATTTCGAAATATCGAAATATGGAAAAATAGAGACATTGAAACTGAAAAATGCGTTTAGTCAAAATAGTATACTCTTAAATATGATTCTTCCATGCTGGACTGGGAGCAAGAGAAAAACATAGAATGTGCCAGCTGCATTTCCTCCCGAGCATGCTGTATAAACCAGCTAAGGGATCCGAGGGTTTCTGTATATTGCAATTTCGGCGATGGACTGACAACCTGTCACTACACAGCAGTGTACCTACAAATCTGTCTTAAATAACCCTCAAAATTTTATCGGACGTGGCGGAACGACCTTTTATTTAGGTTGTTTACGCTCTGCCTACACCATTAGGGATAAAGTTGTTAATATATGTATGTATACTTATATATGATAAGTTTTATAGCTAGAACAGTCAACAACTGAGGGGTGTATTTCTATGCAAACCCCTTTTATAGGTACTAAGCTAATAGTAGCAAGAGAATGCTAAATTGGTGCTCCGTCTCCCCTACATTGTTACGAGGGAAGCCTGTGCCCCGAAGCAAAACTGACAGACTTTGCCTTTCACTGGTGCTACTTTCGTTTGTCTTCCTGTACAAATATGTCAACAAAGCTCAAGTGACGGTGTAAGATAGGGCTTAGTGTAGTAGGGTTCTGCTACACTAAGCCCTATTTTCTATGTCAAGAGGGGCACGTCTCACGCACGCTAAGCTAGGCTAGTAGTGCGTAGAAATCAATTTTAGTTTACATACACTCTATGACTGTATGTGCAGCGAATATATATGCTTGATGTAGAGTCGTAGCGGACAAAATGCGGTGTTTGTAGATTGATATTTAGAAGCGACAACACCTTCTGTTAATGTTGAATTTTCTTGTCCCCTCAAAATTATTCACTTTCTCTTACTACCATTGGGTTGGCTGGAAGAGATCTCTTCATAGAGATAAGTTAACCCTTGCACACTATATATATGTAAATTACATTTCTTTTATGTTTATGTTATATATATATATATAAGATTTTTCATCATTATCATCTGAAAAGTCGATATTTAAAAAAAAACATACCAATTCACTTTACGTACCTACTTATACCACGTAAAGAGGTTGTATCGTCGCAAAGGTGCTTGCTACTCTTATAGTACAGCTCATTACGCAGACTCTCTGTGAGAGAAAAACAATTTAACGCTGACGAGTTGTGTCGGAAGCGCAGCAGCGGGAAGGCGCTTTTGCTAAATTATATAATGTGTTACTGGAAAAGCTAGAAGTAGGAGACATAAGACTTGCTTTCAAATGTATAAGTTCTGTGATCATTGTTGATTTCGTGCTTCGGAGGGCACGTTAAGCCGTCGGTCCCGGTCGCTGTCTTTGATAGTGGTCGTTACACAAAACCATGTCAGAGGCCTGATAGTTGTGCTACTAGGCGGTTTAAAAACTCTGACACCAGGGTTCATCGGGTCCATAGACTCGATACCCACTCGACAGAAGAAGAAGAATTTCAAAATTTGACCTCCGTCATACTTTAAAAGTTCTGTGATAAAAGTTCTTTAGCAAATCCTATGATGTTGATTTCGAACTTTGAATACCATCGTTTCTCTATGACATAGGTCATGAGTCAAATATTAAAATAATCATTAATAACACTCACATTCAGCGCATTGACGAAAATATATTAAAACTGTCCAAGTGCGAGTCGAACTCGCTCACGAAGGGCCCCGTATCATTATCTATACAATATTAGACACTAAGTTTTAACTTTGTGTTACTAGTTACCGTTATATATCAAGCAAAAATCGGCATAAAAAACAAGTTTGACACATCAAACGTAATTTACTAAATACGTATATATATTTTTTATCAAAGCAAATATATAACACGATATTCTATGAATATTAAAGCGTCTACCATTTGCCGTTTTTTTTATATCGAGCAAGAAACGACAAATAATAAGTTTAAGTTTAAAAATAAATATTAAACTTAAACTCATTATTTGTCGTTTCTTATAATAAGTTTTTTAATTGTTGTTATCATATATATCACGTTTTTTGTATGGGAGTCCCCCTCAAATATTTATTTTGTTTCGTTTTTAGTATTTGTTGTTATAGCAGCAACAGAAATACATATTCTGCGAAAATTCCAACTTTTCAGCTATCACGGTTCATGAGCTGGTGACAAACGGACGGACGGACAGCGAAGTCTCAGTAATAAAGTCTCGTTTTTAGTCTTTGGGTACGGAACCCTAAAAATAGACGTGGCAGAAATTGCTTTAAGGACTGGATATATTTATCTTATTTATCGAATGTACTCTAAACCTGAGCAATCGTACCTGGTAGTACTGTTCATTAATTGCAGCTGGTAGTGTGGTCATCAAACAGGTATTAAGACTTTGATTTTTAAATATCCATATATATATATTTTCTTCCATGCTGGACTGGGAGTGATAGAAAAACACAGAATGTGCCAGCTGAATCACCTCCAGAGCATGCTGTACAAACCAGCTAATGGATTCGAGGGTTATAGTATATTACAATTTTAGGCGATGGGCTGACAACCGGTCACTATAGCAATATACGTCATGCTCATCTGTAATAACCCTCAAAACTTGTCAGACGTGGCGGAACGACCTTTGATTAGGTCGTTTACGCTCTGCCTACCCCATTAGGGATAAATGCGTGATTATATACGAAACACGATCACACACACACGATCACACTCATAGCCCCCACTAGGATTCCCTGTATCGGGGTGCCATGGACATACACAGAAACAACCACAAAGAACACCCAGACCCAGAAACAGACATTTAAACTCATCATTCAAATGTCTGCCCTGGCCGAGAATCGAACCCGGAACCCGCTGCGTAGCAGGCAGGTACACTGCCAACTAGGCTGCGCGGGTCGTCAAATGTATGTATGTATGTATGTATTTTTAAATATTGATACATAGGTAATACTTACACATTTAATTCCTTCTACATCGTTCTGCCACGTCTGACAGAGTTTGAAGGGTTATTTAAGATTGATTTGTACGTATATTGCTGTAGTGTCAGGTTGTCAGCCCATTACCTAAATTGCAATATACTGAAACTCTCTGATCCCTTAGCTGGTTTTTACAGCATGCTCGGGAGGAAATGCAGCTGGCACAGTCTATGTTTTTCTCTCGCTCCCAGTCCAGTATGGAAGTAATTCCTTATTATTTAACAAAAATAATATAACAGTGGGCTCGATTCTAGATACCACTGGCTAAAACTAAAATAAAAATCTATATGTTTCAAAATAATACAATTGAAAAAGGACAGGCGAATTATTCTCTATGGTTTTAGACTTTGTCTGCTAAATTTTCACGTGCTTTTGCACTTTTCCCCAGTATTTCTGTAAATTTTATACATACATATAATCATATACATATAATCACGCCTTTATCCCTAATGGGGTAGGCAGAGCGCAAACGACCCAAACAAAGGTCGTTCCGCCACGTCTGACAAAGTTTTGAGGGTTATTTAAGATAGATTTGTAAGTATATTGCTGTAGTAACAGGTTGTCAGCCCATCGCCTAAATTACAAAATACTGAAACCCTCGGATCCTTTAGCTGGTTTTTACAGCATGCCCGGGAGGAAATGCAGCTGGCACATTCTATGTTTTTCTCTCGCTCCCAGGCCAGCATGGAAGAAATTTTATCCGCCATATAATTTGACGTCGGATTAAAATTATATAAGTGTACAACGACCGACTATAAATCAAAAACCAAAGAAAATAGATCTCTCGTCTTTTTTCAATGTTTTTAGTCTGAAAGTGACAAATAGATTTCAATTTTAGGTTTATCCAGTTCAATCAAGAATTAAGCCCTATTCCTTATTATATAACAAAAATAATATAACAATTTCTTCCATGCTGGACTGGGAGTGAGAGAAAAACATAGAATGTATCAGCTGCATTTCCTCCCGAGCATGCTGTAAAAACCAGCTAAGGGTTTTAGTATATTGTAATTTAGGCGATGGGCTGACAACCTGTCACTACAGCAATATACGTACAAATCGATCTTAAATAACCCTTAAAACTTTGTCAGACGTGGCGAAACGACGATTAAAGTAGTTTACGCTCTGCCTACCCCATTGGGATAAAGGCGTGATTATATGTATGTATGTACTTTACGAACTTAGCCGAACAATACTGCAAGATTTCACAAGTTGCTTACAGTTTTAATGGCCGGTTCACTTGTTCCAACTTTTCAAAAGTGTAACCAGTGATTTGTTATGGTTTAAAGTTTCCTTGTTACCAAGAGTTTCTTTCATACAATTGTCAGGCGCTCGCGGATATCCCAAGGCAAGTGGGTTTTCTTTTCTTGTTATTATTTCTGTACATAATAAGTAAACCTATGGGGGCAGCGTTTTCCTTGCATTATGCGATTTTAATTATAATCATTCTTCATTTCAGTTTAAGGTAGAGCAGATGGTCCAGACTCAAATATGTTGTCATATCATCATAGGTCATGGTTAGCGTTAATTACTGAACGAATAAGCTATTTATAGCATCAGCATACATACATACATATAATCACGCCTTCATCCCTGATGGGGTAGGCAGAATGTAAACGATCTAAACAAATGTCGTTCCGCCACGTCTAATAAATTTTGAGGTTTATTGAACATAAATTTGTGGGTATATTGCTGTAGTGACAGGTTGTCAGCCCATCGCCTAAATTGCAATATACTGGTTTTTACAACATGCACGGGAAGAAATGCAGCTGGCACGTTCTATGTTTTTCTCTCGCTCCAAGTCCAGCATGGAAGATCAGCATCAGCTATACCAGCATTAATTCAAATCAAAGAAGAATCGCAGTTCCTTGAACAAGGAAATCAATGTCTTAGCAAATTTTGTCTGTACATTTTGAACCGTTCATTACACAGTCATCCCCAGAGGCAACTGTAGATTAATCGTCTGCCCGCTGCCGGCCGTTTAAAAATTCAAATTGTCTGTTCTACGCGGCTTCTTTAAAGATCGAGTCGGAAAACGAGAATTAATATTTAAATTCTGCTGCTTAGGAGCTGTGGTACCTACATAAAGTTTTATCCAGAACGTTTTGCGTGAACAACATCTGATAAGTGATAGGCGATACTCTAAACGCAACGCAACATAATAAGAAATACCATAATTTTTGGCCGTAGCCGCGCCTGATAGTAGGACGCTTGAATGACATACTTAAGTGTCATTTTAAGTGTATAGGTATTTCTTATTTTGTTACGTTAATGTGTTTAGAGTATCACCTATTACGTATCAGATGTTTTCCATGCAAAACGTTCTGCGCAGAACTTTATATAGGTACCACAGCGACGCGTCATTCGTCAATTTTGTGAATTTAAAACATTGACATTTATTTAATGAAACATATTTGAAACTTATAATTACGCCAGACATATCCAACTTAAAAAATAAGCGGAATTTTGCTTCTTTTTATTTTAAATGGGTAATTATCTTTAAATTAGTCGTAATACTGTTTCCATATTTTATGAAACACTTACTTGAATCCATACGTTTTTTACTGCAACCTGTAATTTAAACTAAACATTTCACCTTGATCGACTAAAAACTATGCAATCAACACGACCGTGGTGTCCACTCTGTTATTAATGAGGTAATGAGGTTATTATATGCGATACATCTTTTTCTAATTATGATGCACTTAAAAATGCTTTTTCTTTTGCATCGTAATATTTTGTATAGAATTTGTTGTTTAATATTTTCTTTGTAACCATGGAAGGCAAACGTCTGTCTAGTATTTGTTTTAATAAAAACATTATTTTATGGAAAGCACACGGGTTGTGGCTAGGAGGAAACCCATCAAAATTGTACATTTTTTACTCTATCTGTTACTTATTTACATTTTTTATCTTGTATGACATTTTTATGACTTTGAACTTGATTTACACACCGCGGACCATTGAGTTGTTCATACCTGAAATGATATTTTATGTTACTGAAATAGCTGTCGTTGCAAAGATTGCTATGATTCTTCTGAAACGTAAGCAAATCCGCGAAGCTTTTCATATACTCGACTGTAAATCTTTTGAAGGCGATGATGATGTTTCTAAGAAAATCATTAAAGTCAATATCAACAAATACGTAAACTGCTTCAATTTATACTCAATATTATGCCACATTTGTTATGTATTATTGGTTATCGTACCATCCTTTTTTATGTTCATTCTTGGCGCCGATAAAGTTTTACCATTAGCCAAGTATTACTTCATGAGTGAAGAAATCCTGAATGATAATTTCAAGTACTGGTTTATCTACCAATCGATTGGTGTCTATGTTCACATGTCGTTTAACGTAGTCAATGATACATTTATGTCTGGATTGTTGTGGATGGTTGTCACTCAACTGCAAGTGATGAATCACGAGTTGTGCTTTATGAAGTTGGAAACATCAGAGCAAAGATTTCATTCAACTATTCAAGAACAAATTATGTACAGGAAATTGGTTCAGTGCTTGAAACATTATGAACTTTATTTAGAGTAAGTTTATTTAGTTACTACATTCAAAATACCAGCAAAAGCTTTGTACTATGAAAATACTTATTTATTCATTTGTAGTGTATTAATAATGTTGTTATTAGATTTAAGTTTATAATGTTTAGTATTTCATGTATTGATATGGGCCTCAATTGCCTGAAAAAAAACAATAAATAAATAAATTTCAAAATATTATGTTTTCAGATTTTTTACAATAGTTCAAGATATCATAGACATAGCTACTTTTATATCTTTTGGCGTAGCAGCTAGTGTTATATGCTCCGGGTTGTGTGCTTTAACTTTGTTGGTTAGTATAAGTTGATTAGTCAAAATTATCAATCCTTTTGACAGGCCTTATATAATACTTTATTCTGTTTGCAGCCTTCTACCACAGATTCATTATTATTCATGGCATTCTATGAGATGGCTATGATCAGTGAGATCTTTGTACCAGCATGGTTTGGAACACAAATTACTTATGAGGTATTGCATTTTTAATGTTTCCTTATATACTACATAATACGTATTGAAACGACGGTCAAATGAGTCTAGAATGTTAACGTTCGATATCATAGTAAACAATTAACTGCCTCTGTGTCCTAGCGGTCTGAACTATGGGCTCTCGACCCTGAGGTCCCGAGTTCGATTCCCGGCGGGGGATAATGACTTTGTGTTGTTGTTTCTAGTTTGATTAAGACATTGCAGGATGATCACCTGATTGTCCGAAAAGAAAAAGTGACTCTCACAAAAATGACTTCTACGCAAAGTCTTTCACAGTGCGAGCGATCAAGCTGTGGAATGAATTGCCCGAAGACATTCGACGTGCACCGTCTCTTGAGACCTTTAAGAGCCGAATTAAAAAACATTACTTGGAAGAAATTACTATCTGATCATTAGTTATCCTTCACTTTTATCCTGTGCTGTTGCTGTCATTTCCTTCGTCTAGTTCTGGTTGTAGTTTGCATTATCCTATCTTCCATTAGTTTATGTATTAGTTTATTATATATTATGTATTAGTTTACTTTACAATATCTATGTAGTAGCTTGTAACTAGTTTATGTATTATATGTAATGTAATGTATTTAGGATACATATTTTACTAGATTTGCAATATCCCGCTTACCGCTACGCATTTTTCTTTGACCCAAAGGTTGCCTGGAAGAAATTGCTACCTTAGCAATAAGGCCGCCTATGTTGTACTTGTTTTTTGTTGTTATCTGTTGTGTTGTATGATTTGTATTCTTACGTGCAATAAAGTACTTTTATGTTATTTTTATGTTATGTTATGTGATTCAGCCTACAATGTCCTAACCAAACTAGGGAAAACCTCACAAAGTGATAAATAGGCAACTATCAACGTTGTCTCCCCCCCTGGGAATCGAACCCTGGACCTCCGGATCGTAAGCCCATAGCTCTGACCATTAGACCACGGAGACAGTGCACCTGTGTGTAGCGCAAACACTTGCGCACTAAAACTAGTCCTGCGCAATTAGCCGATCTCTGGGAGATTGGCCGCCATCTTGGACGAAACAACCTCTGGACGTGCAATTATGACATTTTACTCCTTACCCCTCTAGACCGACAGTGTGCATTTTGGCCACAGTAAACAAACTACCAACGTCAGTGTGACTTCAAATTTCGAGGAGGAAAATTACCTTTGAAAATGGTGAAATATGCTGTTTTGTTTAGCAAAACTTATTGTAATCGAATCAGCAATATTTTTTTTCATTTGTAATTGTATTTTAGATCAATATTTCTTGTTATTTTCTTCTAAAATGAATAAAATGCGCGGTGACAGGAGTGAATAATACGACCCAATAAAACATCCAGGGTTCTGAATGCATGTAAACCAGTATGTATTTTTTCCATTCGTTCATTCATTTTTGTTCATCTAGAGACGTGACACTATCGATGAACGATATCGATAGGAATTATTTACAGTATCGTCGCTGGCATGTCGTAGATCTAAGAAAAACATTTGAACGGACAACGCTAATATTTTGTTATCTTTTGACTGGTATAAGCTTCATCTGTGGTCGCGTGACTTTTTATTTTCATTTACAACTAATTATGCCTACTTCTTAGTACGCGTGGTAGTCATGAACAATGTTAGTTATGCTGTTCTTTGTTTAAAAAGCTCCTGCCTCTGTGGTCTAGCAGTCTGAGCCATGGGCTCTCGACCCAGAGGTTCCGGGTTCGATTTCCGGCGGGGGACAATGACTTTGCGTTGTTGTTAGTTTGGTTATGATATTGCATTGCTGATCACCTGATTGTACGAAAAGTAAGATGATCCATGCCGTCGGATGGGCATGTAAATAGTTGGTCCTGTGCCTGATTTATCTCTGGTCGTGTCAGTCAATCTGTCCCATCAGAATAAGAGATTGAAGGAACAGAGAGTGCACCTGTGTGTAGTGCAAACACTTAGGCACTAAAAAACGAATCCTGTGCAGTTGGCCGATCCCTGGGAGATTGGCCGCCATCACCGAAAATCGGTGGGATGACTAATTATTATGGTATGAAAATTAATAGGTACATTTTTAAATCGAAGCCACGTAGCATAATAGATATGTGTATTTAGTTCCAAGTCAAAATCCAAAATTCAATTTATTCATTTCCCCAAGTCGTAACTTAAGCTACGTGTAGCGTGATGAAATCTATGTTTGAGTCTACAAAATATTTAGATGAAAATAAAAGATGCATCAAAATCTGTTGAAATACAACCAGAATTCAATTAACTGCCAAGCCCCTAAATAAGGCAGTATTATATATGTATCCTTTGTTGAGTCAAATGTCACTTAGTTGAATAAAAAGACTCCCATCGAAATCGGTTCAGTAGTTTTGGCGTCATGTGGATACAGACAGATAGACAGATAAATATTTTTAATTTATTGCATAGGCGTTGGTGGTATCGCAATAATGCCTATTGCAATAATGTTTTCTTGAAAAATTGAAAATTTTACTTTACTTTTATTTAAAAAATAATTTAATAAAAACACGTGTTCATATTTCTACGATTCAGGAAACATCATTCACTCAACATTCATTCTTTATCGATTATAGACTAGGGTACAACACTATCTATGACACGATCAAAAAAGACATACAACCCGAATATTTAAAAAGTGTCAAAAATAAACAAATATGTTAGGAAGCGCGTACTTTTTAAATCTGTTCGGGTATTATCTGTCATACCTCCTTCCCCCCTAGTTTTGGTTGAACGAGTTCTCATAAACTTTCGTTTGATGACGCGTCCAGAGGATTATTCGTCCAAGGCCGCCATCACCGAAAATTGGTGGGAGGACTATCATTATTGTTATACAATACACCCCATTTCTTATATTGCATAGTGGACGAAATATAATTTGAGCCGATGTGACATAAAATTATAATGACAAAAATCGGCTCAAATTATACTAATTTCGTTAAATATAGAGAAACCTGATTGACATACCTAGTGAAATTATAAGTAGTTTACTTATAAACTTTTAGAATCAAGAACTCGTAGGCGCCGCTTATAACAGTGACTGGATACCGAGGTCGGAGATGTTCAAAAGGAGTCTTCGTTTGTTTGTAGAACGTGCTAACAAACCGATGGTAATGAAAGGATACAAGATGTTCCCGCTGGCTCTTTCCACATTCATTGCAGTAAGTTTTTTTGTTCTACAGGTTGCGGGTTGTCAGTCAATGGATAGGTAATCCGAAAACGTATCCGTTTTTAAACCACATATTAATCCAATGTAGACCTTTGATATGGATTATGAATTACTATTTATCCACGACAGTGGGTTAGATTCTAGATTTGCCGGCTAAAACTAAAGTTAGAACATTGGAAAATGACAGGAGATCTACTCTCTCTGGTTTTTGATTTATAGTGGATGGTTTTATGTGTTATCTGTCATTTCAATCCGCCGTCATATGATATGGCGTATAAAATTGATAGAAATACTGGGGAAACGTGCAAAAAAGTGACAGATAGGTTTTAATTTTATTTTAAGCCGGTGGTATCTATAATCGAGCCCAGTGTCTTTGCTGAACCTAGATTTTTGACAGGCCCAGATGATTTATTTGCCAGTCACTCGAAAGATGATCTTAGCGAGTGGATAATATTTTGATGCCTCTTTATTACAATCCTATTAAAAATTATCTTGTTTAAATTTTCAGATTATGAAATTTTCATATTCATCATTCACGTTAGTCCGGAATATGCAACTTCAGCAAATTGAAATGTGAACATCATATTTTTATAATAGAAAATATAGTATGAAATTGTATTCTTAGAGATTTTTGTCATGAATAGTTTTAATTTTCGTTTCTCAGAAGAATATTTTTGTAAAACTATGTTCACTTTCGTTGTCAATACGCAGTGTCTCCGAATCAACCCTGTATAAATCCTAATTCCTAACATACTAGTATTAAGGGCCTGTACTATGCAACATGAGGATCATGAGTCCCATATGTTAATATAAATCCACAAATTTTTAATTGTGATTTAGTTCCCACGAAAGGTTTTGGATTTGCCATACCTGCCGTGCTAAGCTAAAAGGTGTTTATTTGACAAAACGTCATTTTGCGCAAATTGCGGATAAGTGAGAATGTTAGTCTGGAGAATTGATAAGCATTATCATATTCAAATTAAACTTTAAATACATGGTATGTATAGGGGTAACTTTTAAGACAAAAAATACTTGTTTTTTTTTAAATTTTCCAATTTGGCACTTACCGACTTTTAGGCTAGTATCATGTTTTCAATTGCAGATCTAATGATTCATAAAGAGCGTAAGTGACTGATACTAAGCTAAAAGACCGTAAAATATATAAGATTATATGAACAGATATAATCACATATAAGATTATTGTTACATCTTTAGCCTAGTACACTTTATGTACGGTTGTTTATGAGTTACGGTATTTTAGCTTAGTATGTGTAAATTCGATAAACCCGGACGAAAACCTGCTTGCTCAGGTGGTTGAGCTCTATCAAGCAGACCAGATACGCGTCGTTCAATGATTTGAATAAATGCCTTGTAGAGGTGGGAAACAAGGCTTATTGGACGGTAGTTGCCGATATCTGATCTGTCGCCATTTTTCTATAGCAGTATAATTTCGGAATGGCAGAATTTTTCTGGGAAATTTCCTGTCTGTAAAATGGTGTTAAATAAATTGGTTACATGTGGAAGTAGTATGGGCTCCCCGATTTTGAGGGCTTCTGTGGACATGCCGCCTAGGACTTTTATTATACTTCAGCTTGGAGAGTGTACGATGAACTTCGTGTTCGGTTATTGGCGGAATCTCGTCAGGGTCAGGACATGAATAGTCGGGAGGCGAAGCAGATTTATCCGTAGTTGGATTTGAGTAAAGGTCTTTATAAAAAGCGGTACATATATCTAAAATTTTCCCTCTGTCTCTGTGCTTAACGCCGGCTTGTCCTTCATACTAGTTATCCATGATTTACCCTTTATAATACCTTTCCGTGCTATTTTTAATGATATATTTGTTTCTAGTGCAACTGGAACTAAGTTTTTATTGTACATGCGGATATCCTTGCGTATATTTCTCTTAACGGTTCTATCTAGTATCCTATATTCTGTGGAGTTTAAATTGGTATTTTGTAGTTGCCTCTCTTCTATTAACTGTATAGTTTCTGAAGTTAACTTCTTTAATTTACTCTTAGTTTGTTTGACTTTTTTGCTGGCTATTTTAATACTTCTCTCTATATTTTTATATTGCTCCTGTACATCCTTCAGCTCTATGTCCTCTAATATTTCGAAACTATTTTGCAGCTTTAAATTAAATGTGTCTTTGTTGGCGATTAGTGTATCCTTATTTAAATGCTTTATTCCATTTGTGAAAATTTCCTGTCTCAGAATTTTAAATTTAAATACCAAAGTGGTACGAAGGGGTCGATGGTCTGAGCTAAATTTTATATTGTTAATTATGTTCACGTTTTGTATTATGGTTTTATTTGACGTAAGCGTGAAATCTATTTCATTTTTGGTCCGGGTTTATCGACAACTGACCATCTGCACGCCCTAAATCAGGTAATCGAGAAATATCACGAGTACGATCAACCACTTTACCTGGCTTTTGTCGATTACTCGAAAGCATTCGATAGTCTCACACACGCATCAATATTTACAGCTCTTGAGAAACAGAATATACCTAACGCATACATCAACCTTATATGAAATATTTATTTCAATAGTATTGCCAACGTAAAGCTTCAGACACCCGGACCATCTTATTCAATACAAAGAGGCGTGAAGCAGGGCGACCCACTCTCCCCTAAATTATTCACAAGCGTTCTAGAAGACGTATTCCAGAAGTTCGCTCCAGAATGGGAAAGCAAGGGTCTCCAAATTAGCAGCGCCAGGCTTACAAACCTTCGTTTTGCTGACGATATCGTTCTCTTCTCCTCAACGGCCTCTGAGCTACAACAAATGCTTCAGGATCTAAGCAGGGCAAGCGTCGAGGTTGGGCTGAGGATGAACATGTCGAAGACTAAGGTCATGACTAATAGTGCTGAGCAAATTGTGGAAGTGGATGGGGAAGAGTTAACACATGTCCATGAATACCTTTACCTAGGCCAAATAGTCTCTTTCCAGGCAAGACAAGACAAGGAAGTCGAAAGACGGACTGAAAACGCCTGGAAGAGCTATTGGGCAATGAAAGACCTCATGAAAGGTGAGTTTCCTCTAAGTCTAAAACGCAAGCTCATGGATATGTGCATTCTTCCCATCCTTACCTACGGAGCTCAGACCTGGTCTTTGACTGACATTCAAAAGTCCGGACTCGGGGTTTGCCAAAGAAACATGGAACGCAGCATACTTGGAGTCAAACTGATCGACCGAGTTCGGAACTCAGTGCTGCGTTCCCAGACAAAAATCATAGATGTAGCTCAGAAGGCTGCCTACTTGATGTGGGATTGGGCCGGCCACGTCACTCGAATGCCGGAAGACCTGTGGGCTAAAAAAGCCACTGAATGGGAACCTGCCAATGCAAGAAGACGATGTGGACGAGTTAGACGCACATATAAAAGAATGGCGAGAGCTTGCGCTGAACCGTGATAAATGGAAGGGACGGAGAGAGGCCAAAGAGGCAAATTAATGCTCAGGTGGGTCCTCGGGAGAGGGAATCCCACCCCGTGCCGTCAGGTTCGGGTAGCCCCGTCGTATACGAGGGGGGCAACATGTCGCATTCTGCCCAGTGTCACACTGTTGCAGATCAGGAAAATATTCCTTCAACAAAACCTACAACACCACAACCTTCGTCACCAATTTCATCAACTCGCAGTCTTTTTCAATCACCCAGTTCCTCACCTAACCCTTTTGAGTACCATTATCAATCCCGATCATCAACTGCAACGCCATATTCTGTAGATGTTGAACTAGAGGCAGAAGCCATTGAACTAGTTCCCACTACAAGTAAAATACGCCGTAAGCGGAAAATTTGGTCTAAGGACATGAATAAATTCATTTGGCGATCATACCTTATTGCAACAAATATGCAACAAAAGAAGAAAGGATATCTTGATACAGTACATAGCCAATTTAATACTGAATTCCCAGAAATGCAAGTCAATAAACAAAGAATAGGAGAACAGATAAGAACTATATCTAGAGATAAATTACTGACACCTGAAGAATTCGAACAAATAAAAACCGAGGTAGAACATACAATACACTTGACACAACAAAATACACTATCAAATAGTATTAATACACAAGCTTCATGCAGTACACAAATAAGTTCTAACACTACTAACAACAAACAAATTCACCAAAACTCTGACTACCGTTCAAATAATGTACTCAACGATATAAGACCTCTTACCACTAAAGCTGGAAAAAACAGACAACGTTTGTGCTGGGCCACAGTCAACAAAGATCTCTTAAAGTGTTACTACATCGCTACAAATAATGAAACCAACCTTACTGGATATAGACTGACAGTACATAATTTATTTATAGAAGCGCACCCAGAATTACATTTTTTATCACAACAAAGGTTATCGGATCAAATTAGATCAGTCATAAACAATAACTTAGTTTCACGGGAAGAGAGAAATTTAATTAAAGCTAATTTAATTAAAGAACATCGCATATCCGCACACACACACGCCTCTCAACCCGCCATTCACACAAATAACGTTTACATTCAGACTTACACCAACTCAACAACAAACATAAACCTCCCTAACACTCAGACTCTGTCACTCACCCAAACACTATCAGACCTTAATATGACCCAATCAATTTCGCCTGATGAAAACCTCGATCACACATTAAATGAACAAACACACATACAACAACCAAGTAGCCAAGAAGAATCTAACTTGCAAACCCAAACCACCAGCATTCGTCCGTCTCGTCACTCAAAGAGAGCACCAAATAGTGTTATAGATAGTGATAAAATAGACCAGAAACTACAAGAAGTTTTGCTTAAATATAAAGATATACACCCTACTAAACGACCATACATACCAAAACAAAACACTTCTAAAAAATTTGCTGAAATAGTAAACATTCTAGACATTGATATTCTACCAAAATATACTCAAAGAGACCAAGATTTCACTACTACTCAAACTCTGATTTATTGTGCAGCATATACGGCTGCTGTATGTAATGGATCTAAAATAAGAGAGACAGAAAAAACTGGAGAAGGATACACCAAAAACACCCCCGCATGGCAGAACCGACTGAAAAACAAGATTGAAATGCTTAGGAGAAATATAGGACGCATAACTCAATACGCTCAAGGAAATAGAAGTTTCAAACTCATCTCACACGTACAACAAATAAAACATAAATATAGAATTCATTCCATTCACGAAGAGCCTAACTTAACAGATGAGCAGTTTTTGGACACACTTAAACAGAAACGTAATGCAGCCAGCAGCAGACTAAAAAGATACATAAATTGTACTCAACGAAAGCAGCAGAACGCTGTTTTCTCAAATAACGAAAAACAGTTTTATAGAACAATCGCTATGGGATTACATAATAATCAGACATCAAATAATAACATACTTACACCCTCACCAGAAGACATGCACCGATACTGGTCTGATATCTGGGCCAACCCGGTGCAACACAATCAACATGCCGAATGGCTACATAATGACTCTGAAACTACTAACCTGATTACCGAGATGAATTTTGATTTCATTCCTATAGATATTTTTATCAGGACTTTAAAAAAGACACATAACTGGAAACACCACCGGGAAGCGACCATATTCACAACTTCTGGTATAAAAAGTTTACTTGCGCCCACCCTCTAATTCACAACCACATCAACGAATTCATACAAAATCCAGAAAAAATGCCAGTTTACATTACACAAGGAACAACTCTAATGATACCCAAAGACATAGACCACCAAAACCCTGCAAAATATCGACCAATTACGTGCCTACAAACCATCTACAAAATTTTAACGGCCTGTATTGCAGAACTAAAATATGAACATGTGACTACAAACAATATCCTAGCCGAAGAACAGAAAGGATGTCGGAAGCAAAGTAAGGGGTGCAAAGAGCAACTAGTAATAGATTCGATTGCTATGCGTCAAGCCATCAAAAAAAAAAAGACATAAACGTCATGTATGTCGACTACCGTAAAGCATTCGATTCGGTCCCCCATAGCTGGCTAGTTCATATTTTACGTCAGTATAAAATTAACCCAAATTAAATAAATTCTTAGAGGAGTCAATGCGCCAGTGGAAAACCAAGCTTAAAGTTGTAGGCTGCACTGATTTTGAAACCCCGGAAATCTCGATAAAAAGAGGTATTTTCCAGGGTGATGCGCTTAGTCCGCTTTGGTTTTGCCTCGCATTGAATCCTCTCTCACACATGCTCAACCAGTCAAATCAAGGACTACCTTTAACCAGACAAAACGATGACAATCGGACTTCACTTACACATCTCAAGTATATGGATGATTTTACCATAACCTCAAAAATACTAACAACACAGCACTTTTTTGCACTTTCATCACCATCACCATGGACGGAATTCAGGTATCTCTTGACACCCTGGCTGCTTCTGTTCACTCCCGGATGACGGCATTTGAGGAAGAACTGAAGAAGGACCCAGCAACCAAAGCCGACAACATCAAAACCATCTCAGCCGACTTCCAGTGTTTCCGTGACTTTGTTGTGGTGGCGCTGGGAGCCCTTCAGAAGCAGGTTGAGATGCTGTCTGCTGAGCTCGATGGGATGGAGATGAGGAGCAGACGCAAGATGCTGTTGTTGCATGGAGTTCCCGAAGAGAAGAGTGAGAATACTGTTGCTGCTGTAGTTGCAGTAGCCCACAAACACCTCTCTCTTCCTGAGTTGCAGCCCGAGGACATCCGTCGTGCTCATCGCATGGGCCGCCACATCGCATCATCTGATAAGCCTCGCCCAGTGCTTGTGAAGTATGTAAGCACAAAGACCCGTGATGAGGCATGGCTGGCCAAAGTTGGTCTGAAGGGCACAGGAATAACACTCTCGGAGTTCCTGACACCGAAGAGGCACAAACTCTTTAAGGCAGCTCGCCTCAAGCTTGGTGTCACCAAGTGTTGGACGCGTGAGGGGCGCATTATTTATCTCGCCCCCGACGGAAAACGACACCATATCACATCGCTGCAGGATTTGGAGAGGTTAGTCGGCGAGCCCCAGAGCCCATGCGCCGGGGCCTCGGATGCTGGGTCACCAAGTTCTGCTGAAGCGTTGCGGAAACCACTACCGGCGACTAATGCTGGTGTCGAGACGAGCACGGGCAAGATCTCCGGTGGAAGTAAGGCGCCGGGCGCCGCACCAAAGCGCACAAGGGTTCCTGCAAAAAAATGACACCAGGTTTAGTACATACCTATTTTTTATGTAAGCACTATAAATTTTATATTTTCTTTTCATTTGTTACCAGTTCTCTTCAAAATTACAGTACTTACCGTGGTTTCTGCTGTATCGGTCTATTGGTGCGCGCAGCGCAAATGGTAACGTTTTAAACGGTTCTCATCACCTTAATTTTCCTACGAGTTTTCACCTTACTTTGTTTGTTCTGTTTTATTTTTTGTTTGAGGGTAATATTGTATGTTTGCATTTTCCTGGAATAATCTATTACCTTACACTTTATTCTCACTGTTGTGATTTATTCGTCAATCGTCATCTTTTTCTTTTTTCATTGTATGTTATGTCAATGTCAATGCTGTCAGAAGTGCGTCTGTTTATCATTTTTATTACGCTCACCAATGTGTAAGACAAGAACAGGTATATTGCCTGCTCCTAAGTTTTATCTCTTTTTTTATTCTTGTTATGCTTCGTTTTTGTGTTAATTTATTTATCTGTTAGAATGTATTAGTTGACGTTCCTTTACACGCAATGTTTGAATGTTTTTTTTTGTGATGTATTTGTTTTGTGTTCCAAATTCTTTAAATCTGGCTGCCGGCAGGTATGAAAGAACTTTGTGTATTATACACGTAATATTTGCGTAATTTTAATTTATTTTTTATTTTTTTGTATTTATTTATATGGATATATCGTTATGTAATGTTATTAATCATAATCAGTCTAACCAATCAGATATCTTCAATTCTTGTTCATCCAACACAGATGACAGTTTTTACAGTATTCCACTTTCCCTCGGTGAAACCTTAGAAGCCATTTTTTCTGATGTCCGAAAAAAATTCAATGTGATCCACATTAATGCGCAGAGCATCTCGGCACATTACATGGATATGCTTGCATCATTTGATAACAAGAATATCCATGCTATCTTGGTATCCGAAACATGGCTTAATTCCTCTCTACCTTCAACATCTTACTCTCTTCCTGGTTTCGTCCTTGTCCGTAACGACCGCGGCAGTTCAACTACGCATGGAGGGGTAGCCATTTATATCCGTGCACATATCCCCTTCACTGTAATTCACAAGTCCCCTCAGCCGCCACCTGATGGTACGGCTGAGCATCTTTTTCTTGAACTTTCTTTCTCTCATTCTAAAATTCTTCTTGGTGTGTACTATAGTCCTTCTTGTAACATTGACTACTTTAACTCTTTCGAGCTAATGCTCGAAGAGTTATGTCCTTCTTACGACCATTCTATAATCCTAGGTGATTTTAATACTTGTCTTGTAAAAGATGATTATCGTACCAAAAAGCTTCTATCATTAATTCATTCCTGTAATATGTATATTCCCCCTTTAAATACAACTCATCATTTTCCAAATTGTATGCCCTCTCTTCTCGATCTAATATTAGTTTCCTCTCGTGAGCACGTAGTTAAGCATGGTCAACTTGACGCAGTCCAATTTTCATACCACGATTTATTGTACCTATCGTACCGCATCCGACCACCTAAAATGAAAGCAAGAACGCTACTCCTTCGTAACTTCTCTGCTATCAATGTGGAGAAATTGCGTGAGGATGCAAGTAAAATCGATTGGTCGGCAATTGAAAAACTTAAGTCTGTCGATGATCAAGTCACATTGCTCAACTCCAACATCACTGATCTGTACGATTGTCACGCTCCTGTACGCCCTGTGCACGTTAAGCACCTTCCAGCTCCCTGGCTTAATGATGAGATGCGTGACTATATGGCTAAAAAGACTCGTGCCAAAGCCAGGTACAAAAACGATCCATCAGATAAGAATAGGGATAAATTTCGGCAAATTAGGAATCGCTGCAATACAAAGATACGGGACATAAATCTGTTGAGAATGGTGATCCAGCTAAAGTCTGGCCCTTCCTCAACAAACTTGGAGTTGGCAAATCGCGTACTCATGTTTCTGATAGTAATATTAATATTAACTCTCTAAACAATCACTTCTCTTCTTCTGCTGAAATAGACAGCTCCATTAAACTTAATACTTTAAATCATCTAAATTCTTTGCCAACTCCAACTTTTCCAGCATTTATCTTTCGCACAATCACTGCTTGTGATGTTATGAAGAATGTACATGCAATCTCCTCAAATGCCGTTGGAAATGACTGCGTTAGTCGTGCAATGATTACTACTCTCCTTGATATCCTTTCTCCGGTCATTGCCAGCATCCTTAACAACTCCTTATCCTCTGGTGTGTTTCCAACCGTATGGAAGGAAGCACAAATTATTCCACTGCCTAAAAAACCTAATCCTAAATCTCCTTCTGACTACCGCCCCATCTCCATTCTACCCTTCCTCTCCAAAGTCCTCGAAAGGTTAGTTCATCAACAGCTTACATCTTTCCTTTCCACGAACAACCTTTTGAACTCCTTTCAATCTGGTTTCCGTCCCGGTCATAGCACGACTACCGCGTTGGTACACATCTCCGATGACATTCGACTAGGGATGGAAAGTCAGAAATTAACAGTGCTAACGCTGCTTGATTTCAGTAACGCATTCAACACAGTTGATTTTGATATTCTACTCTCTATCTTGCGTTCTCATAACATATCTCCAACGGTGGTTGACTGGTTTCATAGTTACCTGTATGGGCGCCGACAGCGCATACGCATTGAAGAAACCTTCTCTGCGTGGTGTGTTACTTCTGCTGGCGTTCCGCAGGGTGGCGTGCTGTCACCTCTTCTGTTTTCTATTTTCATAAATTCTATCACTCTTCCTCTCACTTCTTTCTATCATTTGTATGCAGACGATCTCCAAATTTATACACAAGCTCCACTTTCTGATCTCTCAGTCGCTATTGAGACTACAAACAGAGACCTCGTTAGCATTGCTGAGTGGAGTCGTTCCTTTGGCTTAGAAGTAAATCCTGCCAAAACACAAACCATCATAATTGGTAGCCATTGGTACATTGCACGGATTAAGCATGACTTGTTACCCCAGATCATGTTTGATGGAACTCCAATTACCTACAGCCGCAAAGTCAAAAACCTGGGCGTTATGTTTGATGACTGTCTCTTGTGGAATCACCAAGTATCAGAGGTAAGCAGGAAGGTGTTTGCCGCGTACGGGTCTCTTAAGCGACTTAAAAATCTTTTGCCGACCAAAACCAAAATCTGCTTGGCACATTCGCTTCTCCTTCCTATACTGGATTATGCAGACGTTTGTTATCCTGATTTATCTGTTCAATTATTGAACAAGCTCGAACGTCTGCAGAATCTCTGTATAAGATTTATATTTGGCCTGCGTAAGTATGACCATGTCTCTTCTTATAGGTCCCAACTTCAATGGCTGCCTATTACCCGTAGAAGGGACTGTCATATCCTCTCCCTCCTTTACTCCATTCTTTCCCACCCTAACACCCCTCCTTATCTTAAAGATCGCTTTATTTTTCATTCGGCAACCCTGGCTCGCAATTTGCGTGCCAGTTCTAAATTGACGCTTAACCTGCCGTCTCACAAAACTGACTTCTACGCAAAGTCTTTCACAGTGCGAGCGATCAAGCTGTGGAATGAATTGCCCGAAGACATTCGACGTGCACCGTCTCTTGAAACCTTTAAGAGCCGACTTAAAAAACATTACTTGGAAGAAATTACTATCTGATCATTATTTATCCTTCACTTTTATCCTGTGCTGTTGCTGTCATTTCCTTCGTCTACATCTGGTTGTAGTTTGCATTATCCTATCTTCCATTAGTTTATGTATTAGTTTATTGTATATTATGTATTAGTTTACTTTACAATATCTATGTAGTAGCTTGTAACTAGTTTATGTATTATATGTAATGTATTTAGGATACATATTTTACTAGATTTGCAATATCCCGCTTACCGCTACGCATTTTTCTTTGACCCAAAGGTTGCCTGGAAGAAATTGCTACCTTAGCAATAAGGCCGCCTATGTTGTACTTGTTTTTTGTTGTTATCTGTTGTGTTGTATGATTTGTGTTCTTACGTGCAATAAAGTATTTTTATGTTATGTTATGTTATTAAATTGTACAGTAACACGCCACAATCCCTCCATAATTTAGCCGATATAACACTCAAATTTTCCCAAAACATACACATGGAGTTCGGGATTGACAAGTGCAAAACATTTAGTATCAAAATCAGCGCTATTGTAGACAATAACTATGTACTAGAAGATGGAAACTGCATAGAATCTCTAAACGAAAATAGTTTCTACAAATACTTAGGATTTCTACAGGCCCGCCAAATTCCACCAAGCCAAACAAAATCAGAACTTCGGAAGAAAATTAAACATAGGCTTAACATTTTACTACGGTCACAGCTAAACTCACGCAACCTTATTAAATCAATAAACACTTACGCCATACCGGTGTTAACATATTCATTTGGAGTTATCCCTTGGTCGCAAACTGATCTTCTAAAAATACAACGCATAATAAATACTTCACTTACAACTTACCATAAACATCACCCAAAATCGTGTGTACAAAGGCTAACACTGTCAAGAAAAGAAGGAGGCAGAGGTGTCATAGACATAGTAAACCTACACAACAACCGAATAAAGTCACTTAGAAAATATTTTCATACACGCGTACAAGACTCGATTTTACACCAAAAAATTGCACAAGCTGATTTAAAAATTACTCCTCTTAATCTCCATGACCACAACATTCAACGTAACGAACAAACCACAGAAAACAAAGATAAAATTGCCGCATGGGAGCAAAAGTCTCTACATGGAAGACACCGTCACGATCTCGAGCAACCTCACGTCGACAAAGCTGCGTCGAACTTATGGCTGCAGAGAGGTGAGCTCTTCCCGGAGACTGAAGCGTTCATGTTGGCTATCCAGGACCAAATCATAAACACCCGCAATTATCAAAAGTATATTTTAAAACTACCGAACCTACCTACAGACTTATGCAGACACTGCCACAGCAACTCCGAGACCACCCAACACATCACCGGCGCCTGTAAATCCATAGCCCAGACTGACTACAAACACCGACATGACCAAGTTGCAGCAATAATACACCAAAATCTCGCATTCCAATATAAATTCATAGAAGAAAAAGTCCCATATTATAAATACCAACCAGCCGCAATACTTGAAAATAATAGCTATAAAATGTACTGGGACCGTACCATTATAACCGATAAAACAATACACTATAATAGACCGGACATAACAATACTAGACAAAGTTAATAAAACTGTATTCCTCATAGATATTGCTGTTTGTAACACTCATAATTTAACATCCACACATACTGAAAAGAACGCTAAATACACCGATCTATCCATAGAAATAAAAAAAACAATGGCAAGTTACTTCAGTGAAAACAGTGCCAATCATACTCTCCAGCACTGTAGTAATACCAAAAACCCTTCATACCAGCCTCCACCTACTTAACATGAACAAATCCACTTTAGTAATTTTACAGAAGGCAGTCATCCTTAACACCTGTAGAATAGTCAGGAAATTTTTATCTTTAGATCCCTGTTAACACTTGGCCCTGGCCCGTGTAAAAACTACCTCTTCGGAGAGATAAAATATAAATAAATAATAATAATAATAATGTGTAAATTACTTTTTTTTAAGCATGTATCGCTGGGAGAATCAGCACATTTACGTATTTCTATATTAGTGAGAATTTCGATGTGAGTCCAAAGTAGATATAGGTATGAGGAAAAAAAATGCTTAGTAGCCCATGCTAAAAAGTCAATTTCGCTATAATGTCAAAAAAACACCTTTTAGCTTAAGCACGGCAGGGTCCTGTCTTCGTTAAAAATTTAAACTCATCTTGTTACCGACAGTTAATGTACGGGCAATAATTCCTGTATATCATAGGTATATATCACACTAGTGACAAAGGGCCTGTACTATGCAACATGAGGATCATGAGGTCACGACGGCCCCATCCGTCAATGTAAATCCACATTATTAAGGCACCTGTTATCCGAGGGATATCTGCCTGCCTATGCACATTTATCATCCGTGCGACTTTGACCCAGTTACACTTGGTCATATGGCTAAAGCTTGACACGTGTGGTGCGGGGTTAGAATAAAATCATCATACCAAGGACCTCAAAGGCTACTTACCTGAGATGAATCTAAGGCATAGACGACAACAATTGTAGTGAAAATTCTTGCACTGCGCTCGCCAATCTGCCTGCCAAGAGTGATAGTTAGTTTGGAACAAACTATCCAATTGGGAGGTGCACGATTGTGTGATGTGGTATCTTATAGAATAATTAAAGCCAATTTTCGATATCTGTATGTGTTGCTGGCCAAATCGCTCCCGAGCATGTTGTAAAAATGAGCTAAGGGATCCGCAGGTTTCAGTATATTGCAATTATGTCAAATTGGCGATGGGCTACCAGTCTGTCACTACAGCAATATATCTACAAATATATCTCAAAACTTTCTCAGGCGTGACCTTTGTTTAGTTCGTTTACGCTCTGCATAAATCCCCATTAGGGATAAAGGCATGATTATATGTATGTATGTTGCTGTCCAAATCTGCTGCTTCGAAATTAGCTGTCTTGGTTTGTCTTCTTTTATAAATTATTATGAAAGAATAATAATAATATGCTAATTTATTGTAATGATTAATTTAATTCAAAATACACCCTTCACCCCTTGCGATAGAAAAACGGTTATTCCTGGAATAGATCTATGCGGGGTGTAAGGGACAACGTCCCGCAAACTAATAGGGGTTGCTCAGTCCAAGAAACTGAACAATTATCACCGGGGTTTTTTTTTCCGGAAGTGAATTTGTATGCAAAGGTGGTCATTTTGTATGGGAAGGTCAATTATTTTTCTTCTCCTGAAAGAATTTCCCGGTTTTTCAGTTTCGTTGACTGAGTAACCCATATCAGTTTGCGGGACGCTGTCCCTTACACCCCGTACAAAATAGAATGCTCTACCATAATAATTGGTTTCAAAGACGAAGTGGCGACGGGTGCTAGGAAATTTTAAAAATATGTGAAGCCAATTTCACGGACCTTGCTTCGGGGAAAAGCGCTAACAAGCCGGGAGAGAATTATTGCTTCGAATCAGATATAATGGCTTTTGATTTAACTTTCTTTTCCTTTTTTATTGAAAGAAAACTTAAATTGTTTTTTAATGACAATTGAGTGCATGTTTAAAAAAAATACATTTGGAGCAGATCGAAATCCTAATAAGTTTAGGACATAAACAGGGTGTAAGAGACATCGTCCCACAAACTGATGGGGTTGCTCAGTCAACGACACTGAACAACTTCTACCACGAAATTCTTTTAGGAAGTAAATAAAAGGATTTTCCATACAATTTATCTGGTCTTCCATGCTGGCCTGGAAAGCGAGAGAAAAACATAGAACTAGCTAAGGGATCCGAAGGTTTTAGTATATTGCAATTTAGGCGATGGGCTGACAACCTATCACTACAGCAATATACTTGCAAATCTATCTTAAATAACCCTCAAAACTTTGTCAGACGTGGCGGAGCGACCTTTGTTTAGGTCGTTTACGCTCTGTCTACCCCATTAGGGATAAAGGCGTGATTATATGTATGTATGTATGTATTATCTGATCGAGGTGGACGTTTTGTATGGCCTATTTTTATTTTTACTTCCTGAAATAATTTCTTGTAGAAAGTTGTTCAGTGTCGTTGACTGAGCAACCTCCATCAGTTTGCGGGACGCTGTCCCTGCACCCGGTATATCTATTCTATTCTGTTTTCTTAAAATTTCGTTCTTTTAAAAAGCTGTCCTCGTACTCTAAGCTGAACTGTGCAAGTTGAATCCTAATCAGAAGAGGGTTTAGAAACCAATAAAAAACTATGTGCTTTGTCTAATAATTTGTTGAGTTTAGATACTGTTTTTTTTACCTTTTTGAACATTAAGTACCTAATTATACAGTTTTTATATACTTCTTCTTAGCGAGTGGATTTTCGAGTCGAACAACGACCCGGTGAACCCTGGTGTCAGAGTTTTCAAACCGCCCAGTAGCACAGCTATTAGGCCCCTGTCGTAGTTTTTTAGTAACGACCACTATCAAAGATAGCAACCGAACCGACGGCTTAACGTGCCCTCCGGTGATTCAGCCTACAATATCCTAACTAAACTGGGGAAAGCCTCACGAAGTGATAAATTTACAAATATCAACATTGTGTTCTCCCCCTGGGAATCGAACCCAGGACCTCCGGATCGTAAGCCCTTGGCTCTGACCACTTTATCACGGAGGCAGTTAAGTTTTATTTCCTAAATCTTGTAAATAATCTTCTTCCATGCTGGCCTGGGAGCGAGAGAAAAACATAGAATGTGCCAGCTGCATTTCCTCCCGGGCATGCTGTAAAAGTCAGCTAAGGGATCCGAGGGTTTCTGTATATTGTAATTTAGGCGATGGGCTGACAATCTGTCACTACAGCAATATACTTACAAATCTATCTTAAATAACCCTCAAAACTTTGTCAGACGTGGCGAAACGACCTTTGTTTGGGTCGTTTACGCTCTGCCTACCCCATTAGGGATATAGGCGTGATTATATATGTTGTAAATAAGTTTTATACCAAGAATTACGCAGGTATATTAATAAGCGTTAACTTTCTTGATTACAAGTTACCTACATGTTTATATTGTTTAACAAGGGTCGTTAACCTCTAGGGCGGGGAACGCCCTCTAAGTTTCTGCTCTATTATTAATGACAGCCCTAGCCCGCCCTTCGCTGAACAAATGCAAATTATATTATTTCGCGATATTTTGTTTGCAACACCATCACGTAAAGCAAGCACCAAGCTTAAATAAACCAAGCACGCGATGTAAGCAAGCCTTGAAAACTATTATTAGTTCCAGCAATATTTTATAATTTGTTTTTAAAAAAGGTACAAAACGGCCATTGAAATTTTTAGTTTTTTTATGAAAGAGGGAAGAAGACGATCAGGCGGGTCACCTGATGGTAAGTAATCACCGCCGCCCATGAACACATGCAACACCCAATAATAATAAGGTCCTAATAATAATAAAGGCCTAGGTTTGCTGGAAGAGATTTCTATTTTGAAATAAGCTGTGCCTGTTATGTCTTTGTTTCATATGTATATGTACTTTGTATTTTATTGTGTACAATAAACTGTTAAATCAATATAAAAGCAAACTTCAAATACTTTTGTAGGAATATGGGAATGGATATTGGATGTCTTTGAGAGAAATAGGTAGAACCATCTGAAAATAAAGCAAATTGACAATTTTCTTGCGATAGAAGTGTAAAACTGTTTTTCGTTTACTAAAATAAGTCAAGTGAAACTAAAAACTGACCAAACTCGTACAAACATACTATCATCACGCCTTTATCCCTAAGGGGGTAGGCAGAGCGTAAACGACCTAAACAAGGGTAGCCCCGTCACGTCGATCAAAATTTTTAGGGTTATTTAAGATAGATTTGTAGGTATATTGTTGTAGTAACAGGTTGTCAGGCTATCGCCTAAATTGCAGTATAAAGAAACCCTCGGTTCAATAAGCTGGTTTTTACAGCATGCCCGGAAGGAAATGCATCTGGCACATTTTATGTTTTTCTCTCGCTCCCAGTCCAGCATGGAAGACCAAACTCGTAATTTGTACCAAACACGAGACAGTCGGGAAATACAAGTTGAATTGTTCGATACAAAAGGCAATCAGTGGTGTGCAATAGGATTTTCCGCGGCAACATGACGCCGGCCAATAGCCGCGCGGCTGGATCACGTCATCTGTTGGATCTGTGCTGCTATTGGAAATGCAATAAAGTTGCTTCTGGCTACGAATGTTGGTGGATTTAATCCATGTGTTCATGTGTCGTGTTTGTTGATATGAAATAGTGTCGTAATGTGAATCCCACAAGCGTTCCTAATACGTCATTTAGGCCTGGAATTAAAATCAGCTCTCAAGAGTGACAGCGAGTTTGAGTTTGTATCAGAAATGTCATTTCAGCACAAAACGGTCTGTCAAATCTATACATAATATTGTTCTCAATCTTGAGTTCGCCTTATAAATACGAGCCTTAAGTATGTTACACTAATAAATGTGTAAATCGCTCTCACTTATATGGCCAAAAAGTAAAAGCGTACGATTGTCATATAAATGATCACATAAACGTCTAGTAGACTAAATTATAATAACTAACTAACAAATTTATGTTATGTCTGTATACGTAGTGGGATCCTGCATTGTAGGAAAGTGTGGATGATACCATGACATAGGACGCATTTAGTACTGTTTGTATTAAAGAAATTAGATTTGGTACCCCAAAGACAACAGAATAATTTTGCATTAAACGAAAGCTTAGGCTAGCGGGGCCCTGTTTTCCTAGGACGCATAATTGAATCTTTAGTACAATTACATTAACTACTATTTATTATAATTAGTTGTGTGAAAATTAAAATGATCTTAGTAATAATGTTTGCGAGAAAAACATTTTACAATCAATCATGGTGCCAGCGGGGCACTCCGTTATTTGACTATATACAGTACTGTGAGACATTTGTATATTTAATACTTGTCGATAATTACACATATACAAGTTTCTTGATCCTTGAAAGCTGCTTGCCTGTTGGCTTGGTTGCTGGCTACGAATATTGGTGGATTTAATCCATGCTGGCCTGGGAGCGAGAGAAACCATAGAATGTACCAGCTGCATTTACTCCCGGGCATGCTGTAAAAACCAGCTAAGGGATCCAAGGGTTTCAGTATATTGCAATTTAAGCGATGGGCTGACAACCTGTCACTACAGCAATATACCTACAAATATATCCTAAATCACCCTCAACACTTTGTCAGACGTAGCAGAATGACCTTTGTTTAGGTCGTTTACGCTTTGCCTACCCCATGTTTGGCGTGATTTATATCTATGTATACGTATGTATGTTTGTATGTATTTATTGTATGTAGGTTAGATATTCCTACTTTAAACTCGCACAATTTTCTCTAGCTTTATGACGACAGCAAAAACAGAGAAAGCATTTCAAAACAAATTCCATTTTATGATTATATTTTTGCATTTTAAATGAGGTCGTATTTTCTAGAAACAACGAGTGAGTATGATATTGCATTCAGAAAAGAAGGCATACCAAGTTGGTTATATCTCGTTGTGGTATAAGAAATTGTGCCAAGTTCTGTCGACTAGTATTTCTGTGGTTCATATGATGAGAATAGCGATGTGAGTGTTAAATTGTGAAAATACAAATTCTAGATGAAATTTTCTTCATACAAGAGTTAATAATTGCTGAAAAAAAGATACAAAATAAGGGGACAGATTCAAGCGGGGTTTCTGGAAACATAGTCTGTTAAATATTTTTTCTACAGTAAGCATGATTTAATAAAAGCAGGCATTTAAGTCGCAGACCGCCAGAGTACGTCGGAAAAAGACGCCTCGACCTCACTGCTCTAGATCACGCGGCAGACTAAAGAAGCGCTGGCTTGATGTCGTAAAAGCGGATATGGAAGAGAACGATCTGACACCAGTGAATGTCGAAGACTGGACAAAGTGGAGTAGAAAAAGCCGGAAAGCGGCCCCAGCACCAGCCTGGGAAAACGCTAGGCAGAAGAAGAAGAGCACGAAATATAATTGTGGAAAAAATGGTGTGATCATAAATTTAAAAACAAAGCATCAGGAAAACTCGGCATTAGAACGTCTATGGAGGAACAAAGAGTAATCTGTTACGTGACCAATAGGGCAATAAGTTCTGTGACTTTGCGAAGTTAATTACTAAGTCTGAACATCGAACAACGTTCTGAACATCGAACAACGTAGATGTTATTAGTAATTATCGATAGAAGAAAAAGAGTGTGAAAATCGTGTTCAATAATAAAAATGACATAGGTAATTGTAAACAAAAAATTACGTGTGTATAAAGACCGAGGTAGACAAAGCAACAACAGCTTATTATAACATGTTTTTTTTATTATTATAGGAGCCTTAATAACATTATCATTTTTAAAACATGCATAAAAATAACATTGATTGAGGTAACTCATCATCTCCCTAGCCTTATCCCGTATCTCACGGGGTCGGCTACCTAATCTAGGGGATTGAACGAGAGTACTGGTTTTTACACAGAGCGACTGCCATCTGACCTCCGCAACCCAGAAGGATAACCAGACCCAATCCTAGATTAGGTCAGAGTTTTCAAGCCGCCAATGCTTAGCACTGGCCTCCAATATGGCTTAACGACTAATATCTTCGGTATTAAACGATATTAACCGGGACCAACGGCTTAACGTGCCTCCCGAAACACGGAAAAAGCGCCGAATAAATTGATTGAGGTAACTATGGTCATCATATAAGACAAACTAACGGTAGGTATTTAAGCACTTAATTTCAATAGGTAAATATAATATTATGGTAATTTATATGCGTATATGCCTTTCATTAGGTTTCAGTTAAAAAAGTTGTAACTTCAGTAAATTTTACTTGCAAATTAGCTTTCATAATTATGGAGTAGTAGCTTTTGTCTTTAACTAGTTAAAGTGTGATTTCCATATAATGGTAGGTTATAGAATGCAAGCGTAAGGCTTGCACGAAGGTGCTACTGCCCGTTTTCAGTCACATCTATGTAAGCTACTCTACGCAAATGACACATTACTATGCTAATTCGAATATACAGCGGTTATTTATTCATATTAACTTGCAATAAGTTTTATGGTGTAACAATACCGTAGGTCATAAATGCTTCTCCGGGAAAAAACTACGACTGTAACGTAGGCTCGTATTTATAAAGCGTTTTCTAGATTGAGAGTGATATTAAGTATGGTTTTGACATGCCGTTTTGTACTGAAATGACATTTCTGATACGAACTCAAACTCACTGTGACTCTCAAGTTCTATTTATACGGGCCTTAGACATGATTTCTTTTGAGGTTTTTTATTACAAAGTGAGCATATGTGAGAGGGCCAGTTCAGTAGTGATTAATTTGCTGCACTTTCAGTTAGTCCCAGCCTTTTTTTTTTAGATTAATAGTACTTTCCTTACGTTTCCTTCGCGTATAATTAGAATACAAAAGTAGCATTATTTTAAGAGGAAAGTTGAACTTCTATTTATTGTCACATAAATCTAAGAAAATTGCTCAACAGTAGCACCGAAAAGATGGGCAAAGTAGATGCTAATTTTTACAACTGCATGTGCTAGAGTTAAGCTATTTTCCATTAGCACCTACATTTATAACTATAACAATCTAGATTCTAGATCAAGTGTTAGCAAGTAAAAATAATTAAACAAGTTGATGCACGTGTCGATAGAAAACTATCGATATTAAGTATATAGAATAGAATGTCATGAATTGAATGTTACAAATATCTATGTAGTAGCTTGTACTTAGTTTATGTATTATATGTAATGTATTTAGGATACCTATTTGACTAGGTTTGCACTATCCCGCTTACCGCTACACTTTTTTTTTTCACCCAAAGGTTGCCTGGAAGAAATTGCTACCTTAGCAATAAGGCCGCCTATGTTGTACTTGTTTTTTGTTATCTTTTGTGTTGTATGTTGTATTATTACGTGCAATAAAGTATTTTTATGTTATGTTATGTCATGTTAGATTCATTCTGTCATGACCTGTGAAATGATTTAATCATTTTACCATGTCATGTCAGATTATTTCTGGTAAACAAACGCCTGGAAGTGAATGCTCGCAGGTAGAGTAGAGATAAGGGCTCCGGAAATTGCCTCAGAGTAGGAGCCGACCGCCATAGCAGAGGTACAAGTAGGTGATGGATGGTGAGCTCGCCTGACCAAGTAATTGTTACTTCTGGTTCGTTTGCCACCGCTCGCGTGCCAACAGTTTCTTTAAAACGTAATCTGAGAAGACTTTGTTAAGACGCCTATGAGTGAGACTTTATTGATTGATTTGGAACGTTTTTTTTTTTGCTATTGTAAGACTATTTTCATATATAAGAATACCTACTCACCAACTGATTTAAAACAGCAAGCTGTTTTGTGCAAGACCCTAGTAGGAGATTTTATGAAAATTGTTTGTGTTTGAGACACAATAAATTTATAAACTTAGGGGTACCACTGAGCTCATCGAACCACCATAATAATTATAACTATCATTTATATGAGCTGTCGGATATCATAACAGAAAAAATATATAGTGAAAGCATTACTTACACAGAATAAAAATCAAAATTGTATAAGAAAGTAGTCCAACAATGCTTTAAACCAAACTGCCATTACTTATTTTTAAACGGATTTCAGTTATGGCACCGTAAGGAAAGTTGCTTGCAATCCCGCACATTGAACTTCGTCTATCGAAAACAATAACAAACGCAAAACGACTTTCGAACATTCATTGAAAAGGAAAGTTCGTCCGTAAAAGGACGTCGGCAGCAGGTGACTTGAGCGAGACATTGACTGGGTAAATTCACTTTTTTATTGTACTGTTGAGAGGATAACAACTAAACTAGCAATAACAAGCCTTCTTATTGTTATTTGACTAAATTAACTTACTAGCCTAATATTCTTCTGCAGTTACTTTTAGAATCACTCAGAATTATACCAGGTGTAAAGGACAGCGTCCCGCAAACTGATAGGGGTTACTCAGTCAATGACACCGAACAACTCATCATCTCCCTAGCCTTATCCCGTATATCACGGAGTCGGCTAGCTAATCTAGGGGATTGAACGAGGGTACTGGTTTTTACACAGAGCGACTGCCATCTGACCTCCGAAACCCAGAAGGGAAACCAGACCCAATCCTAGATTAGGTCAGAATTTTCAAGCCGCCAATGCTTAGCACTGGCTTCTGATATGGCTTAACGATTAATATCTGCGGTATGAAACGATATTAACCGGGACCAACGGCTTAACGTGCCTTCCGAAGCACGGAAAAAGCGCCGAATAAACGTACATATGAAATTCGAAAACCGAAAAACACATTGGTCCCGCTCAGGAGGCAGCGGCCCTATCCACTACACCATCGGGCTCTCCGAACAACTATCAGCAGGATTTTTTTTCATCATGTAAATAAAAGTCCCCGTACAAATTGTCTGATTGAGGTAAACAATTTGTATGGAAAAGCCTTTTATTTTTCTCTCCCGGAAAGAAAGTATTCTAAAGTTGTTCAGTGTCGTTTACTGAGCAATCCCTACCAGTTGGCGGGACGCTGTCCCTTACACCTGGTAGATAAACACGCAGACAGACAGACAGTCGCTATACCGTGTAGTCAGCTTGACTGTCAAAGACCTACGTGCTCTGCGTGTGAGATTTCGTAGCAAGAACTACGCAGTGCTACGAGACCTACGACGTAGCTTGTACACTTTCTCAAGAACTATAAGGGTCGTATTTATAAAGCGATCTCAAGATTGAGAGCGATATTAAGTGTGGATTTGACGGGCCATGTTGTACTGAAATGACATTTCTGATATGAACTCAAACTAGCCGTCAATCTCAAGTGTCGTTTATAAATACGGGCCTTAGTGATGCTGTCTAAAGATTTAGGGCTCGTATTTGTAAAGCTATCTTAATATTGAGAGCAAAATTAAGTATGGATTTGACAAGCCATTTTGTACTGAAATTACATTTCTGATACGAACTCAAACTGGGTGTCAATCTCAAGTGCGGATTATAATTACGGGCCTAGAACTGATACTTGCCATGCTTAGTAGCCAGCCTTTTGGATACCTTGTATACATAGACGGTTAAGATTTGATTAGATAGTGCGTTTACATGAAATACGTATGTATACATACTTATGTTAACGCTTTTATCCCTAGTGCGGTAGGCAAAGCGTAAACGACCTACACAAAGGTTGTTCCGCCACGTCAACAAAGTTTTGAGGGTTATTTAAGTGTCCTGTAGTGACCGGTTGTCAGCCCATTGCCTAAATTACAGTAAACTGCAACCCTCGGATACCTTAGCTGGTTTTTACAGCATGCCCGGGAGGATATGCAGCTGGCACATTCTATGTTTTTCTTTCGCTCCCAGACCAGCATGGAAGGATTTTACAAGAAGTGGTTTGCCCTAAGTGTCTTATGAGACGCTTAGCAGAAAAAGTATTGATTTTCTAATTAATAATGCTCTTAATCAGAATATCTAGGCGAAGTTCATAACACAAAATGCATTCTATTATCTCTGCATATTTATCTTTATAATTTTGACGTTTTCCTCGTTCCCCGCAGACTAGAATCTAATCAGTTAATTTACTGGCGTATCGGAACTAATTCTTCTCATTTCCACGCAAAACTATTCAGTCTAACTACATAATGCTTTCAAATAACGCCTCTGGCTCGCTAGAGGTGCTTTTGGTCTCTTATTTATTTATAACTTGCTCTGTACGTGCTCAACGCGAATTTGTTTTCATAATATTTCTCGCGAATTCTACTTCACCATTATATGGGACTAGTACTACAATGCAGATTGTACCTTAGTCCTTGGTTTTAAGCTTGTTTTTTCTGTTGTTTTTGCCAAATACGTACATTTGTCTCTCTATTTACTTTATTGCGACGTTTTATAATATTCTACGTTTTCTGCGATAAGGCGCAAGACGCTCATCTGTTATGAACCAAGTGTTCTTTTTGTTCTGGCGTTATGAGAATGTAATTTCAGGGTTGGTTTGTTATTTATGTTTTCTTTGTAATGGTGTATTAAAAGACTTTTTCTTTGTCTTGCTTTAGAAAATCCGAAACCCAAACAAAGGATTATTCTTTTCATAAAACAGCTATTAGCTTCAGTGATATTGTGACTATCTACAAACAAATAATAATATTACTTATTATGTGGCGTTAAGATAAGACATAACATTAAGCCCAAATAATGATTTTGCTTTGAACTTTATTTGGAAAAAGACCTTACTTATTTATTTATCATAAATATTGTATTAATTTATCGTATAGAGTTATTTTTTACAGAGATTTCTCATGATTTTCCCATTAAATGATACTTAGTTAGTCGGCAATAACACGATATATCTTGTTGGTAATAAATAAAAAATAAGAGCTGTGACTTGATGGATATCACCCCAGGGTAATCAGAGGAAAATGCGACCGCTCCTGGAAATATATAAGTATGGTGGTAGGAACTTCATAGGTACTCACGCCTATATTACTTTCGTGTTTGTAAAGGATCAACAGTTTAATAGATACTATTTGGGATAGACATTTCAAATACCTTCCATGCTGGACTGGGAGCGATAGAAAAACATAGCATGTTCCAGCTGCCCTTCCTCCCTGGCATGCTGTAGAAGTCAGCAAAAGGGACTCGAGGGTTACAGTGCATTGTAATTTAGGCGATGGGCTGACAACCTGTCACTATAGCGATTCACTTTTCAATCTAAAATTGCCCTCAATTTTTGACAGACGTGGCGAAAGCGCCTTTTACGAGTCGTTTAACGCTCTGCCTACCCCGTAAGGGATGAAGGCGTGATTTTATGTATGTATGTATTTATTACAAATAGGATTGTGTCTATACACAATAATAATGTCTATAATGTCTATCCTACAGTCTCCCATACTTTGTAATTTATCATCATCATCTCCCGTCGCCTTTTCCTGTATCTCACGTGGTCGGCTACCTATTATAGGTGATTGAAAGAAGGTATTGGTTTATACACTGAGCGACTGCCATCTGACCTCCGCAACCCACAAGGGAAACAGACCCAATTCTAGATTAGGTCAGAGTTCAAGCCGCCAATACTAAGCACTGGACTCTGATATGGTTTAACGACTAATATCTACGGTGTTAAACGATATAAACCGGGACCAACAGCTTAACGTGCCTTCCGAAGCACGGAAATGCACGGATTAAACGTACATATGAAATACAAAAATCGGAAAATACATTGGTCGTGGTGGGATTCGAACCACGACCTCCCGCTCAGAAGACAGCGGTTCTATCCCCTACACCATCGGTTTCTCAATAGTTTATATAAAAGTAACAAACTATCCATTAATTTAATAAAAGTTGAATCATATTTATGAATACATATTTTCTTTTAAAATCATTCCTTATTTTATTTACTAAACACATGAATGCGAATGCATAAAAACATATATTTTCTGAAAACAAGCACCCCGAAACAAAAATTTTGTTTGAAATTTATCAAGTAACTTGTGTATGTATTGTAATAACAGATTGACAGTGTGACGTCATGATGCTGTCACATGATAAGGGGCGACTAATCCTAAATCTGATAAATTAGGGGACTAGCAACTTGTCACTCACACCTGATGCCTTGAGCTTGTTCATTTGGAATTAAAACAGAGTTGACTATGGAAATATGAATACGAGATTTAAATCAGAATTGAGATGTATGTATATAATTTTTCTTTTTTTATTCTTTGTGATAAACTCTTGACCACCTATTAACCTAGTCTCTTCTTCTTCTGTCGTGTGGGTATCGAGTCGCTCAACCCGATTAACCCTGGTGTCAAAAAATTTCTAAAACACTTAATAGTACAGCTGATAGGCCTCTGAGATGGTTTGTGTAACGACCACTATCAAAGGCAGCAACCGAGACCGACGGCTTAACGTGCCCTCCGAAGCACGGAGTCCTTTTTACCAGACCATCAGGTGATTCGGTTTGCATTGTCCTAACCAAACCGGGGAAAGTCTCACAAAGTGACAAATTGATAAATATAAATTTTGTGTTCCCCCCCTGGGAATCGAACCCAGGACCTGCGGATCGTGATTCCATGGCTCAGACCACTAGACCACGGAGGCAGTTAGGAAAGTGGTGACCAACATCAAGTCGATGATAGAGTAAGCTCACCTAGAATCCATAAGAAGCACTAGCATTCAAATACGCCGATGGAAATCAATTTGATGCCGGACTCCGTTGGAAATTTAAAAATTTACAAAAACAAGAATGAAGCAGAAGTTCAATATCAAGAATCAGTTTGATATTACAATTTTGAGTAAGAATATGGCTATGTTCTAAAATTAGTCACACTTTACTAAACAAACTCAATATTTATACATATATACATATAATCACGCCTTTATCCCTAATGGGGTAGGCAGAGCATAAATGACCTAAACAAAGGTCGTTTCGCCACGTCTGACAAAGTTTTGAGGGCTATTTAAGATAGATTTGTAGGTGTATTACTGCTGTAGTGACAGGTTGTCAGCCCTGTTATCTTATCCTTGTTAGTTTCCATTCTGGCTTAAGAGCGAGAGAAAAGCATAGAATGTGCCAATTGCTTTTCCTCCCGGGCATGCTGTTAAGACCAGCTAAGGGATCTGAGGCTCAGTATATTGTAATTAAGGCAATATTTATTAAGGAGTCAAATACCTTAAACTTCACAATTCAGTCCAGAGCTGCTTCCAGGAACTCGGGATATGGAATATAATTAAAGTTGGAACGTTTCAAGTCCCAAACGAACTATAAATTACAGCTTCCAAATGTAAATGCTTGTGAAATAAACCGTTAATTGAAAACAAGTTGGTTCATTTCAGGACCCTCGTATAGGGTGACATCTGGCGGGTCCGTCGTGAAACTGCCTACCTTAATGGCAATGCCCCTTTACAGCCAGCAGACTAAACTATGGCGACATCAGAACGACTGCTCATTTTTAAAATACATTGCTCGGTAAATTTGCACATATATTGTAACTTATATTTCTTACTGTTAATACTACGAGAAGGATTTCAAAACTTCCAAAAGTTTTATCTATTACAAAAACAGAAGAGTTCATAATTTTATCACTGTTTTTGTTTACATACATTCATACAGCGTGTAAGGGACAGCGTCTCGCCAACCGATAGCGGCCGCTCAATTAACGAAACCGAACCACTGTACACAAACATACAAATTGTCTAATTGAGATGGTCGTTTTGTATGGGTAGGTCAATTTATTTTTCATATCCTGAAAGAAATCCTGGCGTTAATTCCGATTTTTTTAAATTTCGTTCAATATATTGTTTTTATAGCGAAGCATAATATGTACCTATTATGTCAGTTCGTATCACTTGCGGTCACTTAAATTATTTTAGTTTATAAATTCGTGAAACAAATAATTCATAAATTTCTTTGCATTGTACTGAGACAGAAAGACGGTTACTTCAACGAGTATTTTCACACTTTTATCAAAACATAGTGCAACTATGCAATGTAAACTGAAGTGGAATGGAAGCTATTGTCAAACGGCAAATGTTCCATTATGTATGGAGCTGATGCAGATGCCAACCCTTATCCAGAACACATATTTGGGAAGTTTCAGGAAAAAGGAACTGAGGGTGCCTGGGTGTTGGGACTGCAACAAATGTTACCCCGGTACAAGTTTCTATGCAAGCTGCTGTGCTAATTATAGCAACAGATTTTAAATTTGAGATTATTTAATTCTGTGTAACATTTTGTTGGAACAAATAGAATTAAGGCACATTTTACTTTATATACTTATTACGATGATGATCCATAAATGCCGCAAGATCTTTACCGCTACATATTAATTGTATATACTTACATATAAATAGGTTAGGGATAAAGGTTAATTGTTATTGCGAAAATGATGATGAAAAGTTAGGATCAGGTAAAAGTTCTAATGATATTACACTATAAACTCCACATTTATTAGGTCTGCTGTGTAAGACATTTAATTTTAGAAATAAGCAGTACCTGTTATGTCTTGATTCCCTATGTAATTATTCATTGTATGTTTCTGTGTACAATAAACTGATAAATAAATATCTTTGACATCTTATCCGTCTTCAGAACATCTTAGCTACTCAGTCTTGTAACTGTCGTAAGAAAGGATAGGATGAGACAGTCAATTAATCCTGACTATCACAAGTGTCATCTTTTGATATCGTGCGGCCATATGCTTCCGACATAATGACCAAAGGACAGGCGACGTAATTAAAATGATCAAAGCTTTTAGCAAATAAATAATCTTTCAAATTTGACGGCAATGACTACAATAAAAAATAATTGAGGTACTCTCATATGTACCTCTAAAATGAAAAGTATTTTTTATAGGGAAGTGTTTTTCCTATACCGCGCTCGATCCCTCTTGGCAGACGGCGTACTGAACATTTACGAATATCTTGTAATTCGTTGTTTATTTATTATACATTTATTATTTTTTCAATGCTGGACTGGGAGCAAAAGAAAAACGTAGAATGTGCCAGCAGCATTTTCTCTCGGGCATACTGTAAAAACCAGGTAAGGGATCCGAGGCTTTCAGTATATTGCAATTTAGGAGATGGGCTGACAATCTGTCACTACAGCAATATACCTACAAAATCTATCTTAAAGAACCCTCAAAGAAACCTCTGTTTTGGTTGCTTACGCTCTGCCTACCCCATTACGAATAATGGCATGATTTAATTTATACATGTATGTGTATTTCTGTCTGCTTATTCAAGGTGGACAAATGCAACAGACAAAAAATCTTAGTTTTTATGGAAAATATAGGTAATTGTTTCAGTACGCCGTCTGTCAAGAAGGATTAAGCGCAGTATAGACTCATATCATCGTTACTAACCTACCTTATCAGTTGCTGTTACTACAGGTTTTAGTGAATCACTGAATGAAGTCAATCAACATTGCATTCAGTTTTATAAATACACATGTCTCATAAACAATAACTGCCTTCTTGGTCTGGTGGTCAGAGCCATGGTTCGATTCCCAGGCGGGGAACAAAAAAGTTGATATTTGTTAATTTATAAATTTGTGAGATTTTTTCCAGTTTGGTTAGGACAATGCAGGCTGAATCACCTTATTGTCTGAAAGGAAAAAGATTGCGTGCTTTGGAGCGCACGTTAAGCCGTCGGTCCCAGTCGCTGTCATTGATAGTGGTCGTTACACAAAACCATGTCAAAGGCCTATTAGCTGTGCTATTAAAAACTTTGACACCATGGTTCATCGGGTCGGTCGACTCGATAACCACAAGACATAATAGACTTGTCTGATTGCAAGTGTAATTTAAACCACTTGTTATCTCGATGTAACACGTCATCAGCTAAACCCTGCCACATCCCCACAACTACGCTCACTCGATTGTCGTTAAGGAACGCATTACTCAAGCGGCTGCGGAAATGTACAGGATGTCGATATCTGGGGCATCAATTCCAGAATACCGTGCAGCGGCTTCGCTAGACATTTATTGGGGGTTATTGACCGTAAATACGTCTGTTGTTGCGTCTATAGTGAAGTGGCCTGACCCTTGGGCTTTCGACTCGGAGGTAGTATGTTCAAATTGGCACCAAAGACACACAAAAGGCTTTTGAAAGATTGTTTTTACGATCGCAAATTTGAGCCAACAGCCTGATTTATTCGAAAAAAAAGATGAGTTCGTGCTTCAAAGAGTGAAAGGGTGAAAAGGTGAGTATAAAAAACTAACAGCATCATCGATTTTAGATATTCGATGGGGTCATGATAACCATTCGTACTAAAAAATCTAGAATCCTTCAGAATAGGTTAGCATATAATCATTGACGGCTATTGACCGTAAATACATCTGCAGACAGCTAGAGTGATGTCTAAACAGTAAATGGGGGACAGAATAGTACATGTGTACGGCACCTTAATTGTTTAGAAAATTTATTGCACCGCTAGAGGAGAGCGGTTGGTTTCAATTATCTATTCTCATTGGATGCACCGGCAAATTGAAGCCTAGCCTATCATTGGAATACGTTTAGTTATATGAATGTAGTACATACATACATATGATTACGCTTTTATCCCTAATGGCGTAGGCAGAGCGTAAACGACCTACACAAAGGTCGTTCCGCCACGTGTAAAAAATACTTTAGTGCACATAAGGAAAGAAATCATACAACACAACAGATAACATCAAAAGGCAAGTACAACATAGCCGGCCTTATTGCTAAAGTAGCAATTTCTTCCAGGCAGCCTTCGGGTGAAGGACAAATGCTTAAGTATCCTTGATATATTTGTAGGTACGTATATTGCTGTAGTGACAGGTCGTCAGCCCATCGCCTAAATCTAGACACGTGGTGGCAATATGCAGAAATCCTCGGATCCCTTAGTTGGTTTTTACAGCATGTCCGGGAGGAAATGTAGCTGGCACATTATTTGTTTTTCTCTCGCTCCAATCCAGCATGGAAGGATGCATGTAGCATTTTTTTACATACAGCATATAGCTTGTATCTACATATAGGTATTTCTAGCATATCAGAATTATGGATTGAAATCAGTTGAAAATCAAATTGAAATTTATTTAAGGTATTTATGAACGTATATAGTAGAACTTTCTGCCTCACGGTTTTTCCCACAGAAAAACAAGTTGATATTTCTCACTGTGGATCATTGGGCTCGATTCTAGATTTGCCGGCTAAAACTAAAATTAAAATCTATTTGTTACTTTCAGACTAAAACATTGGAAAGGACAGGAGATCTATACTCTCCGGTTTTTTATTTATAGTCGATGGTTTTATGCCTTATCTGTAAGTTTTATCCGCCGTCATATGATATGGCGGGTAAAATTGACAGAAATACTGGAGAAAAGAGCAAAAGCGCGTCAAAATCTAGCGTACAAATTAAAACCATAGAGTATAAATCGCCTGTCTTTTTCAATTTCATTATTTTGAAAATGACAGATGGATGTTAATTTTAGTTTTAGCCGTTGGTATCTAGCATAGAGCCTATTAGCTACTCATTAATAAGACCATTACCTATTATGCTATTCCGGATCAACGTCAAACCGTATACCAAATTTTGTCTAAGCTTATTCAGCCGTTTATGTATTACGTACGTCGTATTACCCAAGTTTACCAAATTATAATCCTAATCCAATGACTAAGTTACTAACATGTGTACCTGAAGATTTGTACAGTCAGCTTCAGGTCAATTTTACCACAGAACATAAACAGTGAACATAAAGTAAGATTCAAGAATTTGAGTTATTTGCGATGAGTTTTCTCTTGACTCTAGTCTAGGCCAGCTAGTGGTTACCGAGATATTATTGACATGTACGATTTTATGGACTGACTTGAGGTCCTGACTGATAATTAATAAAAAAACATAAAATAGAATACACTTTATTTCACAAAATCACAGAAATTACAAATTAAATAAACAGAAAAGAAGTCCAATAACATTATATTTGAGGAAACATAAGTTTGCAATTTACGTGTATTGTCAAGACGGTTGATGCGCTAGAGCGCATGTAAAGCCGCCATTTTTGGTTCCAATATGTCATACCATATTGAAGACCTATGAGTCCGTTCAAAATCTCTTACTACGTAAAACAAAATACAGTGTAGCTTAGTATATGTGGAAGACTGTACTCTGTGTGCGTGATATACCGTCCAGTATTTAGCAGGGCAGGTAACAGGTCGTTATAGATAGCAGGGGTGCTCAATGCAGCTCCATATTAGATGTATTGGAATAGCCCGACGGTCGTTAAGGTATAGACGTGTTTTGGTCAGACATAGCAGACGTGCTTGGAAGTTGGAAGGCATCGGGAGATAAAAGATTATTTTCACGATTGATCGGCATGGTACGTCGTATAACAGTTGTAATGGACAGCGTCCCGAATAGTTATAGGGGTTGCTAAGTCAACGAGACTGCACAACTACCAGCCAATTTTTTTTTCGGGAAGTAAAAGAAATTTGCTTTTCCATACAAATTGTCTGATCGAAGTGAATATTTTATATGGAAAAGCCATTTTTTTCATTTCTTAAAAAAACCTGCTGATAGTTGTTCAGTGTCGTTGACTGAGCAACCCCTATCAGTTTGGGATGGGACACTGTCCCTTGCACCTGGTATACGATGTACCATGCTGATTCCTTTCCCGGATATTATACCCTAAAAGTCATTACAATGAATCAACTCGATTCGATACGTTCGAAGATTTGAGTGGTGGATGTACAGCCTATGTGGTGTCTTTACAATATAGAAGAATTATAAAACTAAAGAGGAAAGGGAGTTCATATACCTATGAAAGAAATAGAATAAACTATAATTTTTCGTCATGGAATTACTTTCAGTTCACGTTGAGACAGCGTAGGCGGTTTCTTTGTTTCAAAAGACTGAACTTAGCGCCTTTCTGTTGAGATGCCGAGATAATCTGAGTGTGGCCCCAGGAGACAGTACAAAGGGGATTGGATGGGCAGTGAGCCAGAGAGCCAATAGCTTTTAATCCGCCATTCTTTTTGATCCGTACTCCTGTTTGAGCGTTATAATCACGCTCTTAGCGCTGTACGTGAAGGAACTAGATAAATACTGTAGAAAAATGACCAGTAAAACTAAATATGTACTATATTTAAGATAGTTTTACTCACAATATACATAGACATAGAAAATCTTTATTATCAGTTACAAAACAACATAGCACAGAATTAAGAATACAGAAATAAGATTAGGATACAGAGTAGAAGGTAAGAGTATACACATCATACAATAGTTACAAACAGTACAATCACAGATTACAAACGGTAACGTTAGAGAAAGTGTAGCATGTTTCGTAGCTGAGAAAGGGTATATACCTAATTCATGTGAATACATACCAGCATTGGTACGCATTCCTGAAAAATTGGCTAATATAATTCATCAGTTTTGTTATTTTGTAAATGTAAAAAAAAAAAAATGTGATAATAAATGTGGGCTAAGATAGCGACAGAGTGGGTGCCACGCAACAAGATGGTCATCGGCGTCATCGCAATAGAGGCCGGCCTTGCAGAAGATGGAAAGATGACTTGGAGGCAATTCTACCAGATTGGCATTTAGCTACCTAAGATCGAGACATGTGGCGTGAAAGAGGGAAGGCCTTTGCCCTGCAGTGGGACACGATACAGGCTACATAAATAGAAAGGTATTTACAAAGTGTGTTACTATAATCGCTGGAGTTTTGGCCGAAAGGAGTAGTGTTCCGCCGTTTCCGTGGGAATAGGCGGCGCACAGCTCCTGAGTCAGCATAGTTTATATAATTTTAATATTGCTATGTTAGTTTATTCTGATATATTTGTAGTGTATTTATAGTATTTATTATTAGATTTAAGATATAATGTATAGTATTTTATGTATTGATGTGGGCCTCAGTTGATTGAAATAAAACAATAAATAAAAAACTAAAATTGGCATTTTATTTGTTTTCTTGCTGCAGAACTAAATACCTAATAAAATATTTAGAGGCCTATAAAATATTCTTCTGGTAGTAAATGTAAGTCCCATGCTAAATGGCAACCCCATTCAAAAAGTCAACGACCTTTTCACAGCCGTAAACTCGACTACTATTAGCAAATGTGGAAAGTCATTAGGCAGTTTATGCTGGTTATAATATAGTCGTAACTTGTTAAATACTTAGGCCATAATGAAATATTTACATAGGAAAATGATATTTATGAAAAGAAAGAAATGCCGTAACAATTAAAGCAAAAAGTCTTTCGAGATCGGCTGTTGTTTCACCAATGAAGCTAAATCAAACATTCAATACCGAAATTATCAATTTTTGGATGTAAACCATTATCATTATTCTTACACGATTTTTTTTTGTTTATCTATAAAACTACAAAAAAGTCGACATTTCGTGCGAAAACACTTTACTAAGTTCTAGGTACTTAAGGTGATGATAAGCCAGGTGGCGAACCCATTAGTAAAAAAACTAAAAACGCAGTGAATCGAAAAACTGGTCCAACGGAATCAAATAATAGTAATTAAGATAATTTAGAACCTTATAAATTAGTTCGAACCTTATAATTTAGTTAATTTCTTCAATGCTGGATTGGGAGCGAGAGAAAAACATAGAATATGCCAGTAGTAGTTGCTAATAACGGCCACCAACGGCAACTTTCATCCTGTTACTACAAACAGCTATTAATCGCTAATTTATAAGGTTCTAAATTATTTTAATTACTATAATTTGTTTCTCATGGACGGGATTTGCGATTCACTGCGTTTTTAGTGAATTATGTTTTATTTTACTAAAGGGGGTTCCACTTGACTAGTATCACCACCATAATAGATATAAGTACCTACTGTGTGTGACACTTCTCTATTCATGCCACAGACATAAATTATTTGAACAATCGGAAGTGGTACCAATAGCTGAGCAATAAGCGGTTGTAACTCGCCAAACTGGCATTACATTTGTGAGCAATATCTGTCCCGACTAATGCACGCTCCATCTCATGGCTTGTCGAATTGATGCGTTTAATAACGGAAGCTTCTTCAAGTTGATGTATTGTTACTAGAAGTGGTTCCAACAGCTGAGCAATAAACGGTTGTAACTCGCCAAACTGCATTACATTAGTGGGCAATATCTGTCCCGACTAATGCCCGCCTTATCTCATGGCTTGTCGAATTGATACGTTTAATAACGGAAGCGTCTTCAAGTAGAAGTTCGTCTTGATGTAGAGTTACTAGAATTATTATCATTAGATGAGCAATAAACGGTTGTAACTCGCCAAACTGACATTACATTAGCGGGCAATGTCTGTCCCGAATAATGCCCGCCTTATCTCATGGCTTGTCGAATTGATACGTTTAATAACGGAAGCTTCTTCAAGTTGCTGTAGAGTTACTAGAATTGTTACCAATAGATGAGCAATAAACGGTTGTAACTCGCCAAACTGACATTACATTAGCGGGCAATATATGTCCTGACTAATGCCCGCCTTATCTCATGGCTTGTCGAATTGATACGTTTAATAACGGAAGCTTCTTCAAGTTGCTGTAGAGTTACTAGAATTGTTACCAATAGATGAGCAATAAACAGTTGTAACTCGCCAAACTGACATTACATTAGCGGGAAATATATGTCCCGACTAATGCCCGCCTTATCTCATGGCTTGTCGAATTGATACGTTTAATAACGGAAGCTTCTTCAAGTTGATGTAGAATTACTAGAATTGTTACCAATAGATGAGCAATAAACGGTTGTAACTCGCCAAACTGACATTACATTAGCGGGTAATGTCTGTCCCGACTAATGCCCGCCTTATCTCATGGCTTGTCGAATTGATGCGTTTAATTACGGAAGCTTCTTCATGTTGATGTAGAGTTACTAGAAGTGATACCAATACCTGAGTAATAAACGGTTGTATCTCACCAAACTAACATTACATTAGTAGGAAATATCTACCCCGACTTTTGCACGCCCTATCTCACGGCTTGTCGAATTGATGCGTTTAATAACGGAAGCGCTTCTTGAAGTGAGTAAGTACTTTAGACATTTTCTGAAATTATGTATTAATGTTCTCATTAGCCAAAGCGTTTAGTTTGTACCTAACTTTAGAAAAACTAAAAAAACACTATGTAAAATGGCTTTCAGTTAATAAACTTTATCTTTATTTTTACTTAGATGTAGAGTTACTAGAAGTGATAAACCTAGGTACTTATCCATCCTATTATCTTATATGTAATTTAAACTCGTTAGTGTACTTAAAATAGTCATAGTTTGTATGCAACATGTATAAAAAAATATGGATTTACTGAAGGAGTATAAAGAATGTTTACCTGAATTACTTTCCCTGACAAACATACATCATTTTATGAAGTTGAAAGTAAACTTAACTTAAACCTTCCATACTTTTAAAATTGTTGTCGGTGAAGGTTATCAAATTTATTATGTTTGTAGTCTGATGAAATAAAATAATCTCTCAAAACACCTTTAAGTCGAAGTACCTGTTTTATGGAAACACTGTGAATACTGAAACTTTGAGCTTTGTTCACGCTTTGAAACTCTCAACAGTTTTCATCCAAAACTATATTAAAATTCACGAGGAACGCTTAAATCACGAGACGACCAACTAAAGTTACGAGACACTAAATCAAAAGATGCGCCACGTTCCTTTTTATGAACGAAATTTTCGATATTGCCAAACTTTTTCATGCAGTGAAGCGTAATGGGAATTCCGTTTTACGCAAGGTCTGCAGTTATTATGTGGACGAGAGGTCAACACTTCAAATTGAAATTCTAGTTAAAACATATCACTGTTTTTGCTTACCTAAACTGAATTCTGCATGAATTCAAACAAAATCAGCATAAATAGTTCCTTAAAAAACTAAATAAAGTCGAATCATACAAAATCAATGACGCAGTCGGGTAAAGACAGTTTATCAGCCTATCTATGTATGTATGTATATTTGATGCTGTGTGGCACTATAGATACGCGTGGGCCGATTTTAATTATTCTTATGCCAATCGCTTTGTCTTAACCATGCGAGTGTCACTGAAGGCATGATTTTGTCAAAGAATCAATATGGCGACAATCAGACGCTATTTTGTGAAAATGGAATAAATGAAAGCCAACCAACTATGCCAAGTGGGTTATCAATGAGTATGTATTTTAAAATCCATTAGAGTTTTCTTACATCATTTTATATTTTTTAATTTTCCAAAAAAGGCTGTTTGATTAAACAACATATATACATATAATCACGCCTTCATCCCCAATGGGGCAGGCAGAGCGCAAACGACCCAAACAAAGGTCGCTCCGCCACGTCCGACATAGTTTCGAGGGCTATTCAAGTTACCATTTGTAGGTATATTTCTGTAGTGACAGGTTGTCAGCCGATCGCCTAAATTACAATATAGAGAAACCCTCGGATTCCTTAACTTGTTTTTGCAGCATGCCCGGGAAATGCAGCTGGCACATTCTATGTTTTTTTTACGCTCCAAGTCCAGCATGGAATGTTAAAACAAAGAATAAATAAATAATGGTGTAAGTAATTTCCCATTATTTTTTTTCCCTAAACATTACAGCAAGCTTATGAACAAGTATCAACAGTAATATCTGTAGATTATGGAAGATTTACGGCAGGTTACGGTAATAAAACTTAGCCAAATGGCCCGTTTTTAAAAGCAATTTTTACAACAACACCATAATTACTTTATTTTATCACGATAAGAATTTTATGAGGTGGAAAAAATATATTTCCTTTTTCAGGCGATGAAAAACGTGATCCACTTGAAATTGATATTGTTTTATCGTGCCTGTTAACGAAACCTTTCAAAATATAATGAAAAATATAAGATTGTAATATCCTATAAACATTCATCAGCTTATTTTTCTAATCATTCTTTACATTTAAATTCGAAGGTTAAAACGTAATTTTAAGAGAATACCTAGGTCAATTAAAATGTCAAAGGGTGGCTATGGTTAATAATCCAAATAACGCCCGCAGGGTCCAGAGAGGGGCTGGAGAATCCAGATAACGCTATAGGTCCTTAAAAGATAACTAGAATCAGAAAAAAACGCTATATCCTAGACATGTATGCATTAGCTCGATATTCACGTCATGTGGATCACATTTCTTTGACGTAAATTATTTGCTATTTATAACATTGGAAGGTAGGTAACTCACAGGACATTTTATAATATCTTCAAAAGAAGGGCTCGTCCGGGATTTGAACCCGGGACCACTCACACCCAAAGCGAGTATCATACCACTAGACCAACGGGCCGCTTAGTTTATAAATGAAAATTCTTATAGTATTATTTTCTCCTGTCATTTTAAATTTTGGAACACTTGTGTAAACATTTACATCATAAATATGAAATACTTTATGTTAGTATTACCAAATATTTGTGTTTTAATAACAGCGGCCCGTTGGTCTAGTGGTATGATACTCGCTTTGGGTGTGAGTGGTCCCGGGTTCAAATCCCGGACGAGCCCTTCTTTTATCAAATACTGTATCTAATTAGCTCCGATTATTTCCTTAGTAAATTCACCCATTCTTTCTGATTTTGAACCCAGTATCACATTGCAGGTTTTCCTTCGAATATGGCTGAGAAGTGAAATGCAATTTGGACGCGGTATGTTTTTGTCTTTAGCTGCCTCTGCAGCGCAGTCTAGCGGTCTGAGTCACGGGCTCTCGACCCGATACCTCCTCGATTCACGGCGGGGGACAATGAATTTGTGTTTTTGTTTCTTGTTTGCTTCGGACATTGCAGATCACCTGAAAGTTCCAAAAAGTAAGATGATCCATGCTGTCGGATGGACATGTAAATAGTCGGTCCTGTGCCAGATTTCTCTCTGGTCGTGTCAGTTAATCTGTCCCATCAGATAGAGAGATTGAAGACCTAGAGAGTGCATCTGTGTGTAGCGCAAACACTTGCTCACTAAAAACTAATCACCGAAAATTGGTGGAAGGACTATTATTTTGTTTGGTCGCTTCGCTTCTGAAGTCAAATCATAAACAAACCTATCGCAAGCACGAATTTTCATAATTTATACTGTAAACCCCAAAGATTTAAAAGGGCTGTAGCCTCTATACATCACCGGCGTATAATGGATCGTAGGAAACTGACCGTTTTATTTCAGGGCCGGTGAGGGAGGAGAGAGGTGCATTCTTAATAAACTGCAGTGCTGGTATGCATACAAATTTGTCGGCAATGAATTAAATTTTTCACATAGCCGCAGCTAGGAAAAAGCAGGGCTTTGGTGGGGACAGGTTTAGCATATTTTTTGTGTTGTACTGGTACGTATCTACTGTTATTAAATATAGGTACGTATACCATAGACGAATAAATTATAATAGGAGCTCTCCGCCCCGCAGTTTAATAGTTTTCTCGTAGGAATAAGGTATTTTCCGGCGGTAAAAAGTAGCCTACTTATGTCCGTCTCCTAGTTACCATCTATCGTCTTACAAAATTTCATCAAAATCAGAATCAATGTAACAAACAAACAGATAAACAGAGTTACTTATATTTATTGCCAAATTAAACTTATAACTAGGAACACATTCGTCATCGTCTTACGGTGTAATATTAGTTATAAAATAAATTACAATTAAATAATTTGTAACTGACAATATTATCTACTTATTTCACTGTCATAAAATTTTATTTTCGAAATGTAGGTACTGGGATCAATAAAACATGGAATCTACGAGTTGCTTGTAGTAAGCAACTGAGGGAATTACATTCGCGGGAGTTTTTTTCCCGAGGTTAAAACTGTCATCATCATCCTTTTGTCAAATGCTAAGGCTTCAAAAAAATATCTAATAAACAGATAAGTATGATACGTGGCCTCGTATTTATGAAGCCAACTCTAACTTGAGAGCAATATTAAGTATGGATTTGACAGGCTAGTTCGTACTAAACTGACATTTTTGACACGAACTCAAACTCGCTGTCACTCACGAGAGCTGATTACAAATACGGAGTTACCATCGCAATTATTTATAATTTTGGTCATAACAAAATCTACGCATACCTACATACTCGTACCTTGGATAGGTATGTAGGTATGTGTGGATTTTTATGAAACCACTTAAAAATCGCATCCAAAATAATCTAGCCATCCGTCGGGGCAGGAAGTTAACGAGTGCTATTTAAACGGCCGAGTCGGTCGTTTCCCTGAAAAATTGCTCCGCTTTGAAAAATTCCCGGAAATGACGGAAAACTCATATGCGAGGACGAAAACGATGAATATCCCTGACCGCGCGGGAAAAAGGAGGGTAGACGATTTTTGGGAACCGTTCAAACTATTATTGTAAATGCGAAAGTAATAAATTACCATATGAAAGGTAACATAGATTGCTATTTGAATTCCTAGGTAAATATGTATTCTATACTGCTGATTGATTACGTACCCAATGATATTTTAAGAAACATACGTTACGTTCATACTGCACGCACATTTTAATTGTTCCGCGACACATATACATACATATTTATAACATTGCATATCTAAACAAACGCTGAGTGCGACACAAATACGCAAAGCGTAAGAGTGAAACAGATAGCTATTTGTAATCAGTGCAGCCTTGAATATATTTTTTTTCTTTTCTCACTTCGCAGCTCGCAGCTCGACTGCCTAAAATGGTCATAATTAGGACCATTTTACCAAGGCACGAGTTTCGCGCGTTGGTAACGTATCTACCTATATATAATATCATTGTTACGTACCTATTCGTAATATATTTTTACTACCCTCGACTTTGGCAATGCAGCAAGGGACTGAAATTCTACATCGTAAAACCAGAAAAGTAGTTGTCTATCTGTTAATGTAACTAATAATCAAATTTTATCTGCATCAAATTATAGGAAAGCAAAATTACGTACTTAAATTAGTTTAGTATATATAACCCAGACATAGAGAAAAAAATTGACTTCCATGCTGGACTGGAAGTGAATGAAAAACATAGAATGTTCCAGCTGCATTTCCTCCAGGGGATACTGTAAAAACCAGATAAGGGATTCGAGGGTTGCAGTGTATTGCAATTTAGGCGATGGCCTGACAACCTATCACTATAGCAATATATATAATCATCATGTTCCTAGCCTTATTCTGTATCTCACGGGATCGGCAACCTAATCGAGGTGATCGAATGAGTGTACTGGTTTTTACACAGAGCGACTGCCATCTGACCTCCGCAACCCAGAAGGGAAACCAGACCCAATCCTAGATTAGGTCAGAGTTTTCAAGCCGCCAATGATTAGCACTGGTCTCTGACATGGCTTCACGACTAATATCTTCGGTATTAAACGATATTAACCGGGACCAACGGCTTAACGTACCTTCCGAAATACGGAAAAAGCGCCAAATAAACGTACTTACATATGAAATTGGAAAACCAAAAAACACATTGGTACGTAGTGGGATTCGAACCACGAGCTCCTACTCAAGAGGCAGCGGCCCTATCCACTACACAATCGGGCTCAGGATATAAAGTAATATACATAATCATCTGTAATAAAATAACCCTCAAAACTTGTCAGACGTGGCGGAACGACCTTGTTTAGGTTTTGCTCTGCCTACCCCATTAGGGATACAGGCGTGATTTTATGTATGTTTTGGTGTTATAAAAATATAAAAAAGAATGATGTCCAAAATCACACCCCTAGTTTTATGAAGCTTCCGAAAACATACGCGTACGTACAGTTACAGTAGGGTTAATTACAGCGAATCAAGGTTGCTTTATGAGCTTACTTCCAAATTTTAGGAGAGTTATTGCACGGTACAGCTTTTTAAAAGAGCCCGATGGTGTAGTGGATAGGGCCACTGCCTCCTAAACGGGAGGTCGTGGTTCGAATCCTGGTGGCGTGCCAATGTGTTTTTCGGTTTTCGAAATTTTCATATGTACGTTTATTCAGCGCTTTTTCCTTGCGTCCGAAGGCACGTTAAGCCGTTGGTCCCGGTTAATATCGTTTAATACCGTAGATATTATTCGTTAAGCCGTATCAGAGGCCAGTGATAAGCATTGGCGGCATGAAAACTCTGACCTAATCTAGGATTGGGTCTGGTTTCCCTTCTGGGTTGCGGAGGTCAGATGGCAGTCGCACTGTGTAAAAACCAGTACCCTCGTTCAATCCCCTAGATTACCTAATCTATCTAGCCGACCTCGTGGGATACGGGATAAGGCTAGAGAGATGATAATTCACGGTACAGCTTTTTACACATTATTTTCGAAGCTACTTCTCCTGTTATTTTGGTTGTTATGTCGTGCGACCCGATGATCTTTGGCATCAGAATGATTTAACTGCGTTATAGACGTGGTTTGGGTAACGTTATGATAATAAATATAATGTGGTTTGTGTTCTTCCATGCTGGCCTAGGAACGAGAGAAAATAGAAGCATCCATTAAAAACCAGCTAAGTATTTGAGGGCTTTAGTAAATTGTAATTTAGGCGATGGGCTGACAACCTGTCACTACAGCAATATACCTTCAAATCTTTGTTAGGTCGAACGAACTTTGATTAGGTCGTTTACGCTCGGTATCCCATTAGGGATAAAGGCGTGATTATATTTGCTGTTTATAAACTTAGGCTCGTATTTATAAAGCGATGTCAAGATTGAGAGTAATATTAAGTATGGATTTGGCAGATCCTTTTGTATTGACATGACATTTCTAATACGGACTCAAACTAGATGTTAGTCTCAAGTGCTGTTTTTAATTACGAGTCTGAGACCCGTATGTATAGTCAGCACTTGAGATTGACAGCTAGTTTGAGTTCGTATCAGAAATGTCATTTCAGTACAAAATGGACTGTCAAATCCATACTTAATATGGCTTTCAACCTTGAGATAGCTTTATAAATACGAGCCTCAGTGTTTTTTTTTAAATGCATGAAATGTCACGTTCATATTTCTGCAGGAGGGTGCACTGCACTTTTATAACCATGTCCGAAAAAAACTGCCCATTCAGTAAAGTGAAAATAAAATATTAACTCGATTGACCCCAATCGTATAACTCCTAATCCAGAAAACCCTAAGAATTGTGGTGAATTATGGCTAAACATAACACTAAATCTAAATTTGGACAGAAGTGTGGGGAATAAATCTATGAGATGTTATGCGTGACTCGCGTGCGCGCGTTATGTATAATTTATTGCGGGTAGAAGAAAATTCCTAGAGACTGCGGTCAGTAATTCAATAAGATAAATATGAGCAATATTTTTTCTTTTTATTTACAGTTAGTCCGTCATTATTTCATGTTGGTCCAATGTTGTGTATCCCCAATGTTGTAGTACTATTACATATTCTGTGCCAATATAGAGCAAGTTCCTTAAACATACCCTTTTCTTTTGACTAATGAATGAATAGGCATGTTGAATGGGTGGTTAAAAAATTCAACATGTTTATACTCAAAACTGATGGCTAAAATACATCATTAAAAATACACATTTAGATTTCATAATCGAGTTAAAAATATAGAAGTTATTGATTTGAGTACTCAATATTTCCTGGCGAGTGACGTCATAACTCAGTATTTTCATACAAAAAAGTGTTTTTGTAATTTCATAAAAAGTTGCTAATTTGACTAGTAGGAAAATAGCGTATTCAGGGAAATGTGAAATAATAAAATAATTGGTTGAAAAAAAATCCTGGTGTAGATACAATTTAAACATACATCGGCTTATAAATAGTACAAAGTACCTATTCAAAAGTACTCGTATTAGCGAAGGAACACCCTCTTACCACGGCTCCAACATTAGGGCGCGTATCAGAAGACGCCGGAAGATGGCGCTGCCAAGTCGTTAGTGAATTCGCCCACTTTGGGTCGGTACTTGGCTGTGTTTATCAAGATTAGTGTGGTAATGTTACAGAGTCTTGTTCTTATCAATCTTACCGGTTAGTTTGTTAGTGTTTTGGGAAGCTGTAGTTGAAAAATATATACAGCATTTTATAAAGAAAATACTTTTTTATAAATTTTGCTTGCGTTAGCTATAACTAGGATTTTGTGTATGTGTCAGTATATGAAAGATTGGAACACTGTGTTCACTCTACATTCATCAAAACTGCACGAAAGTAGAGCTTTATATAGAGGGTGAAATTTAATATACAAACATTAATTAAACTCATGAATATATATAAACATGCAAATAAATTTAGGGCCCATTTTTTTACTGTAATCATAAAATATCTTTTACTTGTTTGATAATCATGGAGCTTCTTTTTTTATCGTCACTTTTTTCAATTTCTCGCGTCAAGATAACTGTGAAATGCTCAAGTGTCCTGTTTTCGAACATGGCTGCTTTTGTAAGAAGCTGCAATAGGACAAGAAAGATGTCGTCTTGTTAAATATACCAATAAAAATTCAAACCTCTTTGCTAAGACTGTAATGATAAAAAATCACTGTAAATCTCTAAACTATACTTAGGTACACTTACATGCTGGACTGGGAGCGATAGAAAAATGTAGAATGTTATAGCTGCTTCCCTTCCTTGGCATGCACATTGTAAAAATTTTGGGGAAAACGTGAGCTTCAGTGTATTGCAATTTACGTGATCATGTCTCTAACGCAATATACAGACATAACTGAAGTTACTAGTAAAACTTGTCAGACCTTTGTTAAGGTCGGTGACGCTCTGTCTACCCATTAAGGATGAAGGCATGATGTAATATAAATCACAAAAAATATAAATGTTTAAATCTTCCTGTAAAAATAGAAAGGTTTGTTGGACGAATGGAATGTACCTACACGTTCTGGCCACCAGTTCAAACCACTTGAATAAATAAATGTATTTGGAACAGTCCTGATGGAATCGGTCAAAATGTAAATTCACGTAACCGGCTTAAAGCTGTCAAAGCAAAAATCTGCATATTAATAAAACTTTTGCAATAGATTGTCGTGATATAACAATGTCAACCATTTTTGTTGACAGAGGACTGAAATTATAGGGACAGGCTTTTAGAAAACAAAGGAAATTCCAGTCTGTTGCATTCGCTTTTGCTGAAATTGTATCGGTTTATGATACAAGCAGTTTTAAAAATCGACGACTGATTTTGCAAATAATGTGGCGCTCAGAGACAAGGTCTCCCTTGTCTTTGACCGGCAAGAGACCAGTAAAAGAAAAAAACACTTTATCTCACTGCAAGTTTCGCGATATGTACGTCTTAGGTAATCGGATTTTTACGAAAACAATATCCAGCTATTGGAGTATAAGCTATGCTTGACGTTTACTTTAGTAAATTACTTTATAAATAATTATAATAATTATTATTAGAATTATCCTTGAATTCCATGAATATGGCGATGGGCTGACAACCTATCAGGATGTCTACAGCAATATATAGCAATATAACCTATAAATCTATCTTATATTATAACCTTCGAAGCTTTGTCAGACGTGGTGGAATAACCTTTGTTTAGGTCGTTTAGGCTCTGCCTACCCCATTAGGAATAAAGGCGTGATTATATGTATGTATGGATGTTTAACAGCACTACTGATCACCGATTTCTTTTGATTATTGTTATTGTGACATTAAACATTATAAAGCCTCCAAATGGGTTATCTTCATTTGGTTTTGTGGTGGTCGTGTTTTGATCTAGGTTAATGAAACTAACAACATATTTAATGTTAAGGGTTATTTAAGATAAATTTGTAGGTATATTGCTGTAGTGACAGGTTTTCACCCCGTCGCCTAAGATACAATATACTGAAACCCTCGGATCCCTTAGCTGGTTTTTACAGCATGCCCGGGAGGAAATACCGCTGGCACATTCTATGTTTTTCTCTCGCTCCCAGGCCAGCATGGAAGACTAAGTTTTTTTAAAAATAAAATAGAAAATTTTGTCAAACGTGGCGTAACGTTTACGCTCTGCAAACCCCATTAGGGATAAAGTCGTGATTATATGTATGGATGTGTGTAATATTTAATTTAAATGAAACTCTATACTGGGAACAGTACACGATCGTTTAATTTAGGGTATGGATTCTAGTGCAAATTCTGTTTGTGCATTTTGAGTGTTAAGTTAAATGATTTTTATATCATACGGGGTAGGTGGAGCAGCAACGACTGAAAAAATAATTTTAGAAACTCAAAGCGACAAAAAAGGAGTACCTGGCACCTGCTAAAGTTTTAATATATTGGGAAGCAACAATCTACGACAGATGTGACCAGCCCACAAGGCAAACGTAGTGTAGGACGTCCTGAAACCAAGTAGAGCGATGATATTCATAAAAAAGCGGGGAGAAATTGAATGAGAGCGGCTGAAAACGCCATGGGAGAGGCCTACGTCCAGCAGTGGACTGATACATGCTGCTGACGATGATGAAGCAACAATAAATAAAATACAGAAATCAATGTTCATGAGTAAAGTGAACTCGAATATTACCCTTACTAAATATAAGAGATGAATAAACACAAGCCCCTCAGGCGAAACCAAAGTTTTTGTTTTGGACACTACTTCATCCTAAAGGTAAAAATAAAATACATGTTAAGACAACCATGAGAAATCATTGCCTCTCAAAAGTACTCTTAAGATATACATACAAATAGGGAGGGAAGTCGAGGGCTATGGTTGGGAGATGGATAGGTCCCATGGGCAACATCGTAGTGTTGTGAATACTATCGATATTTCAGTGATGATATGGATTTTTTTTTTTTGAAAGCATCATCTCCTTAGCCTTATCCCATATCTCATGGGGTTGGCTACCTAATCTAAGGGATTGAACGAGGATACTGGTTTTTACACAGACCGACTGCCATCTGACCTCCGCAACCCAGAAGGGAAACCAGACCCAATCCTAGAGTAGGACAAAGTTTTCAAGCCGCCAATGCTTAGCACTGGCCTCTGACATGGCTTAACGACTAATATCTACGGTATTAAACGATATTGACCGGGACCAACAGCTTAACGTGCCTTCCGAAACACAGAAAAAGCGCCGAATAAACGTACATATAAAATTAGAAAACCGAATAACACATTCCTACATGGTGGGGTTCAAACCACGACCTCCCCGCTCTGTAGGCAGCGGCCCTATCCAATACACCATCAGGCTCTTTTTTCGAAAGCATAATTACGAATACTAACAAGTATTTTAAAATAATTCAAACAACCCGTCTGTTGTACCTATAGAAAGATAGATAGATAAATGTTTATTGCAAAAAACAACACACATGTCACAAACTAAAAAAAGACAAAGAACAGCTACCTATGTGCAATAAAGAATATTTGTATTGTATGTAAATAAAACATGTTTTAATGAATTTATTGCTCTACAATTGAGCGTGAACATATGAGTTATGAATATTTTTGTAATCTCCTTTTAATTACCTTTACTTTGATACCCCAGTAGGCTCAGTCGAAATATTTTTGAATACTTACAATTTAGCGCCTAAAATCCGCCATTTTGAATTTAGAAAAATTACACTTACTTAAAAACACGCGTGTAAAACACTAGTGCTTGACACCAATCGAACGATACCCTGATTGTCCAATACCATCCGGCCGTTTCGGAGATACGAGGTAATATAGAAATCTTATCTTATCTTATCAGTACATGCATACGTACATACATACATACAAAATACGAGTGAAAAACATAATCCTTCCTAGGCAGTCGGGTAAAAACATATTCAGAAGATATAAATTTGCTTGCGAAAATATGGTCGTTATTATAAAGGAGATAGTTTTTTAGAGTTTAGGTACCCTAAATCCGTACAGCTAAATTTATAGAGACAGTTTCAGAGGATGAGTGGTTTGATGTTATTTTCCCAACACTACATCACCGGCCTATTCACTCAACAAAATAACAGGCATGAGAATATACTATTGGGTACATTCGATTCAATTTTAGGCGTTTATGGTGGTGGGTTGATGTAATTATTATTTTATTTCATGCTCATTGGTTGACCCAATGTTACAAATGCATGAAGACCTTTCATAAAAATTTGTAGCCTAAATATAATATCAACTAATTACCATGCATAAAAAGGCAGCCATAGGTCATTATTTATAATAGCTGAAATAAATAAGGCCTTTCTTAATTTATGAGAAATAAATTGAATCAACACGAGCAAATAAATTTTGAACTGAACTCTAAAACAATTTCTCGCTCGCAAATTCTTCATAGCCGTAACTCCTAAATATAAATGAGCAGCAGCGGCTGTAACAGAAGTAAAACACTGTAACAATGTCACGGAATGGAGATTTCCTTATAGTAAATTAATTGCGAAGACAGTCAGCCGCGAGCAAGCGAAAATGACCCTTAAAGGGCTGATATTAAACTTGCAATTTTCATGAAAATTAAGATGACCTGAAATATTTGGACCCTTTTATTCTGAATGTAGTTACGTCGTGAATGCTAATAATGTGAGGGTTGGCTGTTTAAATTTATGGAATAATTAAAGTTAATTCTCGCGACTAAATTATACAACTTGTTTATGGCGTAAGCCTTTCGGATATTTGTTAATCGTTTTCAGCCCTCGTAAATATATAAGTTGAAAATTTTAGTAAAACATCATCGGAGTATTTTTGTAAGCAAATTAAGAAAAGATTAAGAATGATTTTCTGAAAATACGTGTATTTTATTCACTTATTAAAAACATTTTTTTTATTACAATATGCATTCTTCCAAATGTGCTGATTGCTCTCTTTCGAGAGTGCAATTAATATTTTTTACATTTTATTATTTCTATTTACGATCGGTCCTCGATTTGACTAGTAAGTGAGGTTTCTCTTACATTCTTGTATAGTTAAAAAAAATAATCATGAGGCAAACCATTCGTCTGCCATCTCACCTGATCGAAAATGATGATGCAGACGATGATGGAGCATGTTTGCCCTAATAATGCCTATTCACTCTTGCCTTGAAAAGGCCCAGGTTATAACGTTCCGTATCGCTATTTCATGCTGGATTGGGAGCGAAAGAAAAACATAGAATTAGCCAACTGCATTTCCTCCCGGGCATGCTGTAAAAAACCCGCTAAGGGATCCGTGGGTTTCAGTATATTGAAATTTAGGCAATGGGCTGACAATCTGTCACTACAGCAATATACCTACAAAACTGTCTTAAATAACCCCAAAACTTTGTCTGACGACAAAACGACCTTTGTTTAGGTCATTACGCTCTGCTTACCCCATTGTACGTATGTATGTTACAATGTTCCCGAAACAAATCCGCAGGCAGGGAGTTCCACTCCTCAGTCGTTCGCACTAAAAAAGTTGATGCGAAGCGCTTTGTGCGAATATCAGGTCAAGAAGTGACTTTGCTCATGCACCGAAATTAATCCTTTGTTTCTTTTAGTTTTTATTAATTTTGGTAGAATTTACGCTTGCTTGTGTGTAAAGCTAAGTAAATAGTGTCTTTAAGTAATAGAATACCAAATAGGGTATACAAAACAATCGATCTAACGCTTCAAGTCCGACCAACCACCGAGATGGAGACTGAAAGGGGAACGTTGTATGTCGCACCACAGATTGTTTGAACTCTTGTTGAAAACTTTTAGCTCGACGGCTCCGGGTCCCAAGGCATTCTTCTACTGCATCGAAGAGACTCTTTAAACACTGAATAAATAGGTTTGCTCAGTGGCTGGCTTTAACGGAAGAGATTTCGTTTTCTTTGCGGAAGAGAAAATATCTTGATGGTATGGTGGAAAAGGTCTTGTTGAGATCTTTTCGCTATTGCTTGTTGTCTTAGCGCGTTTTATGTGAGGCTCAATAAACAAGCACGCTCAAAATAAATCTCACAACGCTCTGTGGTCCCTTTAATAATGATGATACGAAAATTTTCTTTTACAACAAGATCTCCCAAACTTAAAAATTACAAAATGGGCTCGATTCTAGATAGAGAAACTAAAAAGAAAATCTATTTGTCACTTTCAAACTTAAAACATTGGAAAAGGACAGAGTATCTATTCTTTCTCTCCGGTTTTTGATTTATAGTCGGAGGTTTTATGCGTTATCTGTCATTTTTATCAGCCGTCATATGATATGGCGGATAAAATTGACAGAAATACTGGGGAATCGTGCAAAAGCGTGACAAAATCTAGCGGACAAAGTGTAAAACCATTGAGTATAAATCACCTGTCCTTTTTAAATTTTATTATTTTAAAAGTATTGGTTAGATTTTAATTTTAGTTTTAGCCGGTGGTATCTAGAATCGAGCCCAATGAATATGACATGTGAATTTGCATCAAATGTTTTGAAACTGTCACATAGGCAACAGAAAAATATCTCATTTCTTCTGAAAATGCGTACTTTCGGTAAATGTTTTCTTGGTAAACATAATTTAGAAGCATTACTTAAGCACGTGTTCTTTTAAGATTGAATTTACAACCTAACATTTATAAAATGTTTCTAGTAGTAGTTTAAACTTTAATCAAATAAGTAGAGCTCTTACTCGTTTGGTTCCCGTTTACTTCCTTCGCATTGCTATTTCCCAAACAGATCTAGTGTAGACATTGATTTATGTGTTCTGGAAAAGGTATCTACTTTTACTGTAATTACTGGGCATACTAATTGGACCATCTAATCTTTATGCTGTCTCTTTCATTAGATATAATATGATAATACTGAGGAAGTGCTAACGACGTAATTCTGTAAGTTGGATGTTGCATCGCAAGCCGCACAACCGCAGTCGACCGCTCTTTGCTAATCAATGTTTGCTTTGCTAATGGAAGTCATTACTAAAATTCTGCTACACAAGTTTTTTTTTTTTTTTAAATATATATATGCGAGCATTTGTCCGCCATCTCACCTGGTGGAAAGTGACGATGCGGACTATGTTGAAGCATACTCACCTATGTAGTGCCTATTCACTCTCGCCTTGAAAAGGCCCAGGTTATATTGTTCCGGAAACAGATCCGCCGTAATTATTACCAATATAAAATCTTAAACATGTTACAGTCTCTTCCATGAAACACAGACTGGGAGAAGTGCCAAAGACTCGATTCGGTAAGTTGGACGTTGCATCGCAAGCCGCAAGACCGCAGTCGACCGCTCTTCGCTAATCAGTGTTTGCATTGCACATGTACGCTATTGGATGCTGCATCGACTGGATCAGAGAATAAGTAGGTATACGTAAACATTATACAGAAGAAAATGCATTAGTTCTGCTAAACACGATCAGTGTTGTGCCTAGTTTTAAGGATTCCGAGATTAGTACATACATAAGTATAGGTATATAATTATAGTGCGTCGAGGAATCTATAGTAGATAGTTCTTTGGGTCCTATTCGGACCTGAATTTGTTAAAAGATGGTTAAAGGCAACTTAATCATTGTAAGCAGTTTTTGATTTACGTTTTTTTTTAAATCAGGGAATAGAGTGAAATTATTGTTGATTCTCAGTAAGGCCGGACGTTGGCATCGCGACCGCAGACGACCGCTCGGAGCTAATTACTATTTACTCTCGCACGTACGTAGATACAAGTGCGCTGTACTTAATGATCAGATTCTAATTGTACAGCGAATTCACGTTGTACGAACCTCATTGTCCAAGCCAATTTTTGTTTTTAACACATAAATCATTACGAAATTCAAGAAAAATACAATTGAGCATTTCTTTCCAAACTTATATAAGTTTTTCGTAATAAAATAAAGCTGTTAAACCCGAAACACACAATTAAGAGGTGTAATGAAGAATGTTTTTACGCAATTAACCTTACTAGAATTAATTTGGCAAGCTCGCTTAATGTGCCCGAGTTGGCTAGACTAATTTACTTGGTAAAGCAAAGACGTGTTTTCATACGGAGTGAAGATTCCTTGGGAGTTATTTAACTAATTTTACATGCGGGGCAAGTTTTAACCCGAAGCCATCTGTTTGCGTTACCGTCTCTGGAACATCGTTCGCGAGTTGTATTTCTGTTGGCGCGGGCAAATTTTAGAGTGCTGTTGCTGTAGTGTTTTACTTGAAAGATCTTGAAAATTGGTATCGTTAGAAAGCTTTGTAAAGCACTAGGACGCACCTACAGCGGACCAGCGGAGGGCGGCGCGACGCGGCACTACGCGATAAATGAGTCTTTGTATGAAAATGTATGAGATGTACCGCACTGAACTGGCACTGAAGCTGCAGTGGAGCGACACGGCGCTTCACGGCGCGGCAATGTCAGTTCATACGTACATTTTGACTGATTTTGTCGTGCAGTATCGCGCTGCTGCAGTGCCGTGTCGCGCCGCGCCGCGCTGTTCCACTGCAGCTACGTCATAGTGCAGTCTAACCTTGTCAATTGTAGTGCTCTTACTTTTCATGGTAAAAGATGCGCACTCAAGTTTTGTCACAGATATTTGATAGAAGATCTGTTTCGAACATTTTAAGAACGTCGTTGAATAAAATTGTATGCAACTTATTTCCTTATCCTTAAAATTACAGTAAATAGGTACTTATTATTACGTCAAGGATTTATATCCTGGGACCAATTTGCCATAAATAATCCGTTCGCAATAAAAGCCGAAATAGGAGAGCGAAGAAAAGCAACACGGAGCGTATTATTCTGTGTCACCGACGAGCCGCGTCCGTAATATATGCTTTAATAAAAGGGTTTCAATTCGCGCCCGGACATAGATCACGCGGAGGCCCAAAGAAACCCGAAGTTCAGTACGACTAAGCTTTATATGAATGTGAGCGGGGGTGCTGAATGTTGGGAAAGCTGTCAAAAAATACATCGGTGGCCATGTAGTTAGCGTTAGTTCGTTTTTTCACCATCTTCATTTAAATCATTGACGCACTGTAGTAGGTATCAATAATATCGAGAACGATCTTCAATTTATTATTCATTGAAGTCGCTGGGAGGAGAGGGTTGGTCTATAAATCCAGGGATCGCCAATCGCCACTAAATCATCGTTTGCTGGCAGCGGAAGTACGTGTGCGGTGTAATTTTTATACCTTTTTGTTGTGATGCGAACAAACAGATAGCAGATGATTAACGCTCTTATTTTTCACACTGTTCTGCTGCATCGACGGACTGTGGTGTGAATTTATGGATTTCCTTCCACCGTAGTTGCTCCCCTGTTCCACTCTCATACGATCACTATTTATTATTTTTTGTAGAAAAAAACAAAGCATATAATAAAAAAAAAGTAAATACCTACCATATAGACTAAACTTTGGAAATAAGCAGACCCAGTTAGGTTGGAAGAGTTTCCTCGTTGTATGGCCCAGCTAATTTTGTAGGCTTTCTTTTACTATAATTAATCTGGACGACAAAGGATAAAGGGCGTAACAAAGAAACCTACTAAAACCTACTCTACAAAATTAATTACTCTGACCTGAGATAAAGTGGGCTATGCCACCATTACTATTCAAATGTACAAATAACTGGGCACCAAACACAATTTGGCTTTCAACGCGTCTCGTGACCTTCGCACTGGGATTGTCCTCGCCATGCATTAACAATGTGTTCAGACCTAAACAAAGAGGAGCAGGTGGATCGTGAAACGACACTGCATTGAGGGAAAGAGATTTGGACAGCGGTTCATTTTGATACCAAAATGAGTAGCAAAAAAGCAATATGATCTAAGTACCTTATGAAAGGCCCCGTGCTACGCCGCTAGGCGAGTCGAGGCGTAGCGCAACGTAGCACGGCGTAGCATAATATACCAAGGCGCAGCGCGACGTAGCATGGCGTAGCGCGACGTAGCACGATGTAGCGCGACGTAGCACGATGTAGCGCAACGTAGCACGGCGTAGCGTGACGTAGTATGGTGTAGCGCGACGTAGCACAGCTTGGCGCGATAATTTACGTATACACATTCCACCAAATAATCTAATATGAAATTTTAATTTGTATCGTGGTTTTTAAAAGTGCAGTGCTTGGGATCTAAGCCTCAGTACAGAGAGAGTACATACAAACTAAAATATTTTGTTACGTATACATCACACGTTATGCGTAGTACAATGTTTTGATCGCTTTTCACTAAACAATACCCACTGAAAGATTCCATAAAAACCGTGCTGTTACCCTCGTCACGTTCAGACATCTTATTTATCTAGTCACGGGCAAAATCATTGTTTCCTTTTCTGGGTTCCGTCGACTTACCATCGGCAAATAGTTGTTTGCTCTCAGTGATTGGTTGCTCTCAACCTTTATGCAGATATATCTCTGGAAAATGTGCCTACTCTTGAATATGAGACCGAAGATTTTAGGAGAAGAAGTTAAAATGAAACATCGCATGAAAATTAAATTGAATACCCTGCATGGCGGAAGACGATAAAAGTGTTCGAATATTTTTATTAACAGATTTTGTAACTCTGTTTTGACTGGCTAAGCGGGAATCATAATAAGTTTCATTAAAAGTAGCAATAATAAAATGAGTAAAAAGGTAAATTTGGCATGTTACACATTATATTATACAAGGATATATTTTTTTGTGTTTCCTTTCCAGTAATAGTCGTAATAATTCATGTGCTAAAGGGGCACCCCAAAATAGCCTGAACCTATGACATTAACGTAAAATCTTTCTTACCATGCATGGTACAAAAACAAGCCTTATTACCGCCTCAGGCTAACAGATGAAACTGCTGAGCAGGTTCCATTGTCCCCGGTCTTTGTATGTGACGTTTGTCCGGGAACAGGAAAACATTTTTGGCGTGCAAAAACTGATATTTATTCATGCGTGCTACAGTAGTGATTCGATTTGTAAGTGTTACATAGTTCATTAAATTACAAATAACTAAATATATCAAAATAACTTATTCCTATGTGTAGTTTATTTTCATAATTCTTTATTTGCTTTTCCATAGTTTATTGCTAGAACCTAATTTTCTACTGTTTGCTACTTAATCTAATATTTAAAATTCAAAATGTTTGCAGCACATTTAAAGCTTTCTTTATGCTCTTGTGAGAAAATATTGTTTAAATTAAATTCACATAAGTATTACTGGCGCAATTGCATATTTCGAAGCAAAGCAAAGGCGGAGTACGCAGATTTCATTATCTGAAACACACAAACAGTTTATTAAGTTTTAAAAACTGTGTTGTTTATAAAGCATACCGGGTGTAAAGGATGGTGTCCCGCAAAATGCAAGGTTTTGTCTAGTCAAAAAACTAAACAATTTTCAAAAACTAATTAGTTCGGAAATAAAAAAGAAACATAAAAATTGTCTTACTAAGGAGGTCACAGAACACAAAAGATGTATATAAAAATGAGTTTCTAATTTAAATCATGCAGTGCTGGGGAAAAGACGGACACACATGAGAAAAGAAGACTACGAAACCCTAAAACTTTTATATTTAGAAACAAACACAACCTCTTTATTAAATAGAAACAAGTGGCAATATGCTATTGACCGCAGCGCAGAGGGCAAGCTGTGTTCAACACAACACTTTCCAATAGCTCCAATTATTGGAGAATCGATCCACTGGCTCTAGAGATTACATTTTGCACACACTGTTACTGTTATTGTTAAGAACTCTTAACAAAGTTTCCTGATTGTTATTTTCTAATTTATCTCTTTTTCTCGTTGTTTTACTGATAAGAACTTGGGATATCTAAACGTACCTACATGACTAATATGAAATTCGAAAACCGAAAAACATATTGGTACGTGGTGGGATTTGAACCGTGACTTACCCGCACTTAACCACCACAATCTATCGAATGACATAAGTTTTATCAGGGGACGCGAGAACTTATTAGCTATTTATTTCTTGTATGTACCTTGACCAATTTCCAACTAAAATATCTAATTTAACTTACAGCAGTAAATGTAGTCAAAGCCATAGGAAACATTTTCCATCCGATGATATTGAGTGGCTGCCCAGTCCTCGTGACGAAGAAACGCATGTTGGTTCTGAAACGTTGTGATCTCGTCGTCCAATCACAGGCGTACACGGCTCTCGTTAGATTCATACTCTAATGAAAAGAAAATAGTTATCGGTTCAACTGTAGAGTAAAGTTCGTTTTTACTGCGAGTGCTGATTTTGAATCCTAAGGTAGCGAAGGATACTAAAACAGAATCTCGAGCGATGCCAGTGATTCAAAAATAGTATCGTATAGTGAGCTCACGGAGGGATTCAAAGCACGATATGTAAATGAATTTGCTCTCATGTGATACATATAACTTTTCCCTAAAGTGATATTTTTTTATTGGGAAACTTGCGTTACGAAATTGCATTAACATTAATCAAATATATTAGACATGATATTATTCCAAAATTGAAAGTATATGTAATCTATTTTTCACTTTTTAATATTTATATTACCGACAACATCATAACAAAAAGTCGCCATAAAATTAAATTTTAGGCTGAAATTATTTTCGAAACGCACCTCCATATTTTATTTTTAATTTGAATGCTAGTTATGTCAAAATAATGACTTACATAATCATAGAAAGTCCATTGCCTCATTCAAAAAAGATACTTTGCCTCACTTAAAAATAAAAAGCACCTTTACCCACGGCGCGAAATGTGCTCTATTCGAAGGTGGAAGTGGGAAAAGAAAATAAATTATAGTGAAATCACACATTATGCCTTGCACGAAGCTTTTTCCACATCTACCGAAATTCATAGTCAGTTAGATGGGTATATAGAATTGAAGTAATATTTGGATTATGAACGGAAAACCAGCACTCACTTTATCTATAATTTGTGTTCCAAACCAACAAGGAGCCATTACTTGAAATATCATGCAAGTCATGTAGGTGGCTAGAAAAATGCGGTATTGCATAGGTGCTGGCTAATAAAAAGAAAAAAATACAATTAATTATAATTATAAACAATTTCTTTAAAAAAAATACTATCGTAGATATTTACCAAAATAAATCTGAAGAGACAAACGCAAATGATATACGATGACATACTAAACTGCATAAATAATGTAATGCTGAATATTTTCTGAAATAATGCAACAAATCTGAAACAAAATAATTGTATAATTCTATAAATTATAATTTCTTACAGTGTGTCTAATTCTTAAAAAGCTGAATGAAAACTAAATCATCGAATTAATTCTAATTTTAAGAAATACTCACTTGCTAACTTCGTCATAGTGTATAATACATTCATTGAAATCGGCTATAATTTTTCGATCTTTCTCTTCATTACTGAGATGATTATCCTTACTTTCATCTTCAGTGGTAATATTCCTTAATTTTTCATCAATAATATCCAATTGAGCTATAATAAGGACCATAATGCCCAGTATAAATGTATCAATATTAATATTATACCACATAGTTGTATGAATACCAGCACTTTGGTAGAAATACAAAAGATAGTTGTACTTGGTTCTAAAAGTATCTGACAAGAAAGAGTAAGAGCAAACTGGTAAGTCTAAATTTGTTGATAGAAGGATGTGAGCGATTACTGGGATTCCCACATGAGCTATGTTACAGGACACAGATGTTCCAGCTATGAACTTCCAGTATTTTATATTTAATGCTTTTGCACTGCGTATTATATACATCCCATTCTCAGATCTAGGCTGAAACATATCGCTTTCTAAAATTGACAGCATTTCCACAATATCATCATACATGATTAAAAATGTCAGGCATTTAGCAGTACAAGCAACTTCAGTGAAATAAAATATCATTTCTTGAACTACGCTGTCCAAGTTTTTCTCAACGAAGTAAACATTTGTGGTAAACAATATATTGTAAAATATAAGAAAAGTTCCAACTATAAGTATGGAATAATATTTGTAGAAACGAGGATCGATGTTACCAGGCCATATTCCAATAATTGTCCAAAATTTCATGTTAATATTGAAACAGTCTATTTGTTTAAAAGATGCCATATTGATTGATGATCAAATTATACTCGAAATAATGCTTTTGAGTTAGAACCACGGATGTCGTCAAGGAAATAGCTCTAAGTCGTAAAATGTCGCAAGTTTTATAAAGTCGGTCACAAAGGTGATATTGAAACTTGTCATTAGCTTTTTTAATTGTAGTAGCAGTACAAAGGTGCTTGCTAGTTTAAGTACCTTGTTAGTCTACTGCAAAAATTACAAAGCAAAAAGCTTTTAAAAATTCTTTCAAGGAATTGAATAGTTCGTTCAAAGAATTAAAAGTCAAGTCAAATTAATTGATGAAGTATATTTTTCCGAGGTCATCGAGTTACACGAAGATTTAATAAAATTTAAAGACTTACCTAAAAATAATAAAATATTTTATCCAAATCAATTATGTTACTGAAATGAAAAAAAAATTACACTGTATTGATACTCTGCAACAAAAAATTATGATTGTAATATATTTGTACAACTATTTTGACAACAATAGTATCAAATTTCATTAAAATATTCTTACAGAGGTGTAAACGTTTTAAGAAAAACTGGGAATATTTTCTAGCCACAGATATTGAGTGGACGTTTAGAACGTTTACATAGAACGTACGAAAAACCTTATGTTCGATTTGAGACTCACTCTAAAAAATCAATAAGAAATAAGTTTTTAGGGTTTTTCCTTTACATTAGGTTATAATAATTTAAAGTAAGTGCAAATATTATAAAATATGTCAATACTTAAAAATCATAATACTCACTCACAATGATCGAATATTTTTTATCATACATAATTTCAGCTTATAAATATAATTCTATATGGTCAATGTCATTAGCAGAATGACAGTTCACAGTAAAAAAAAAACAGTTGTATTCGTTTATCGGGAGAAATAGGAGTGGGAGTGATTTCTTCTAGAATGACACTAATACTATGATCAAACCATATTCACTTAGTGTTTTACTACTATAATTGATATAAATTTTACCTTATGAATGATCCGTATTCCAAACCAACAAGGGACGAGAATCTGAACAGTCATCATAAACATATAATTAGACAAAAATATGTAGTACGCAAGCGGAGCTGGCTGAAAATAATAAAAATAACTAATAATTCTTAATTTTTTTTTTTTTTATTATTTATTGATATTCAGACAACCAACAGCTTACAAATAAATTACAGTAGTTAGTTACACTTTCATGATACGGATAGCAAATAACAGGTTGTCCCGGTTAGTGTATTATGAGCAGATTATGTGTTTAGGATATTATTACAACAAGTGTATAAACAAAGTATTAGGTTGTAAAGTGACTTGGGACAGTCAATAGAATAATAAGTTTTATCTTTTCTTTTTTATAAACAAAACAAAAAAATAATATAAGACCTAAAATTAATACTGTGCTGCTGTGTTCAGTTAATTGTATTTATAGGTTATTTAAAGTACAAGTATACATTGTAAACGCTTAGATGTTCAGGTTTATTAATTACAATATGGTGCCTTGCTTCACATTGGTGGATGCGGTCAAAAATTGAGGTAGCCCTACGATAGATACCACCTATCTTGGGATCGAATAACAAGACGAGTGTCTTGTTATTCACTAGATCAATCCCGCCTATTCTTTACTATCTCCTACAAGAGATTTAATTACATTGCTTCTGAATGTAGCCTTTGAGACACAGAACGGATCGAGACGGCTGAACGATGTATTATAAGTATTTGATATACGTGCTATAGTTTCATTTCGGCCGTAATTAGTACGGTGAAAGGCAGTAGACAAAAGGCGTGTGTGTCGGGTCCGTTTACTCGGTACTCGTAAGCCTATTGCAGCAACTAGATCAGGACAGTCCACCCTCGAGTTCAATACATCAAAAAGAAACATCATGTCCAGTAAAGTTCTTCTTTGTTCCAAAGTTAATAAATTATTATTTTTGCAGTTTTCGTCGTATGAACAGGGTGTAGTGAAGGTCCTGTAGTTAAGGTATTTAATAAAGCGCTTCTGAATTTTCTCAACCCTGATACTATATTTTTTGTAGTTCAGGGACCAGATACATGAGCCGAATTCTAGAATACTCCTGACATATGCAAAAATAAACACTTTTAATGCTTTCCCTATTTCTAAATAGGGAACATGTGCGCATGACGAAACCTAATGATCTTAATGCCCTATTAGCGATTACATCTACGTGATGGTCGAACTGTAATTTTGCGTCTAAAAAGATGCCAAGGTCACGGATGCGATTCACTCTATCTATTGGAGATCCATTAATGATATAGTTGGCATATATTGGTTTGAGTTTGCGCGTAAAAGAGATCACTTGACATTTGTTTGCGTTGATTGTTATACGATTATTATTATAATATTCTGTAAGATGGTCTAGATCTTGCTGTAGTTTCAAAGAGTCATGAGATGTATTAACTTCTATAAATATTTTCATATCGTCTGCGTACATTAGAAATTTAGAATGATCTATGGATTCGTATATATCATAAAGGAAAGCGTTGTAAAATAAGGGTACTAAGTGGGAACCCTGAGGAACTCCTGAAGGGATAGTGACGATATTGGATCTGTATCCACCTATCACAACAGCCTGAGATCTGTTGGTGAGATATGACTTCACCCATCTTAAGAGGTCTCCATGTATTCCTAGTTTTTGTAGCTTTGCAACGAGTATAAAGTGGTCCACGCGATCAAACGCTTTCTCGAAATCGGTATACACCACATCGATCTGGCGTCCTCTCTCCATGCGTTCTCGAATAAATTTAGTAAATAAAGTTAAATTTGTGTTAGTGGAGCGACTACGAAGAAAACCATGTTGTTCTTGAGGAATACCTTTAGAAATTATAGGGTATATATTGTTGTAGACCGCTTTTTCAAATAGTTTACCAAGAACATTTAAAATAGATATAGGCCTGTAATTTTCAATTTTGCTTTTGACACCTTTTTTATGGACTGGAACAATTCTGGCTTCTTTCCATCTATCTGGAAAGACACCGCCTTGAATGGATTTGTTATAAAGTTTGGACAGGGGGCCTGCTAGAGATGACGCGCAATTCTTAAAGAACATGGGCGGTATATTATCACTACCCGCTCCCTTATTTATATCTAATTGTTTTAATAAGGTCAAGACATCTGTCTCTGTGAAGAAAACTGAGTGGATTCCGTTATTTGGCGAGTTTTGTGGGTCAACGAGCTCGTATACAGGGTAAGAAGATGCAGGGTCTGAAAACATTGTATGGAAGAATGTGTTGAATCCCTGTGCAATTTTCTGACCACCGCAAATTTTATTATTGTTAAGTATAAATAGATTAGGATAATTACTACCTCCTCTCCTAGACTTGGCAAATGACCAAAATGATTTAGGGTTTTTTCTTAATGAAAGTTGTACATTAAACATTCATTTATTATAGCACGCGCTATGAACACGGTGGTATCGTTTCTTGTGAAATGAAAATTCGTTGTAATCTCTTTTATTATTGAATAGCTTCCATCGTTGGTGTGCTTTCTCTTTTTCACGTATTATTTTAATTAGACTCTTAGTGTACCATGTTGGGTAAAATCGTTTATTATTATTAGGATTTTTTACTGGTACATAAAGATGTATGCAAAAGTTTAATGACTCATAAAGGAAATCAGTAGCACTATTAACATCCCTAGTCTGAAATTCTTTTTCCCAGTCAATATTTTTTAGATAATTATTAATACTTGTGTAGTCACCTTTGCGGAAAACAAATTTACTGATATTCACCTACTTGAGAGGGGCCAAAATTATATCTGACATATCTATATACAAAGGGGGATGAGCTGGATCTATTTTCGTGAGCGGATATTGTGAGACATTTAATTCAATATTGAAATTGCAGAAAACCAAATCAAGTACGTTGCCCCAGGCATTTTTATTAAAATTAAATTGTGTGTGGCCGTATAAGGTGAATAAATCAAAAAGTTCGCTTACTTTTTCACGTTACTCTAAGGAACTTTCGCGAGAGTGGACTGTCGGAACCCCATCATTATCCCATTCAATAAAGGGTAAGTTAAAATCTCCGATAATTAATATATTGCTATTATTATATTGCGCCGACTGATTGTCCACGGAGCATAATGTGTGTACAATAGTGTAAAAATTTGAAATATCAATGCATTTACAGCTAATATCGCCACGAATATATGTTGAAATTATGTGAAAGTCAGTGCCTGATTGTATCGAATCAGCTGGTACTGTGACCCAAACTATCTCCGTAGGTACAATACTCGAAGGCAAGCTCTGCTCATAAGCCCGCAATGTACGGCGCGTACATACCAAAACTCCTCCACCTTTCTCTTTTCCGGTTGCGTTTAGATCCCTGTCACACCGAAAAACATCGTAACGGGCATCACAAATTTCACTACTTAATATGTCGTCCTGTAACCACGTCTCTGTTATGACTATTATGTCGTAATTGTTTGAAAAAATATTGTGATAACATTGATGAGTTTTGGTTCGGAGGCCACGCGCGTTTTGGTAATAAACACTAAGATTGTTATTTTGAGACATCATTATTATTTCGTAAAATTGATTTGGGTGTATGATTTTTAGTTAAGTATAAGTTAAGGTAATCAGATCGTTGTAAATAGGCAGGTAGTGTAAGAAGGCAAGAATGACATTGCTTTCGTAAGCAAAAATAGGTAAAATGTATGATTTTGTCGCATGTATAAGAACACAGCGTAAAACAAAAAGCTTATTAAAGCAGGGCACAATATTATAAACGTTTAAAAACATTAGAAATATATCTACATTAACACGAACACAGCATTCCTTTTTGTAAGGGGGTAGGCACAGAAAATAAACGGCTATCTAGCACTAGTAATATAAAGTAACACAAACAAGTTAACGCAATTTCGATAAGTCGGATTCGTTTTTGATGTGTATTATTGGAGACTCGTCGGTTTTCCTCATAAATATGCGGCAGTTTTTTACCCAACAGTATCTGTAGTTTTTTGTTTTTTTTTAAGTCACGGCATTTTTTAAACAGATGTTTGTTGTGAACTGTCAGATGTTCATTCACGTTGATTTCCTTGCCGTCCCCTGACATAGAAATGTCTGGAGTGAACACTCTTTTTTTGTGTAGGCCGGCTAAAATACTGTCTTTTTGAGACCGGTTTTTTAGTTTCATTACGATGGATTTTGGTTTGTTAGGTATACTTGTTAAAGGTTGTATCCTAGAGGCGTGCACGATGTCATCCTGGGATAGTGTAACTCCAGCGACTTTGGCAAGCCGTATGCAGATGTCGGTAACATTCTCATTTTTTCTTTCTGGAACTCCAGTTATCTCCAAGTTAAGAAGTCGTTCGAATTGTTGTTGTTTCTGAGCTTCATTGTTTAATTCAGTTACTGTGACTCGGAGGGACTGAAGTTCAGCTTCGAGGCTATCGGAAATTTTAGCAGCTTTCTCGACATTTTGCAGCCGGACGTTGAAGTCAGTTAGTTTTTGGGAGTTAAATTCGTGAGCTGTAGTTAGATCACTGAATTGTGCAGCTATGCCAGCTTGATCAGTTTTTACTTCGGCAATAGTCTTCATAACGACATCATACTGGTTTCGGATAGTATTTATTTCTGATCGAATTTCAGATACAGATGAATTGAGTGAAGTCAGCTGTGTGCTAACACCTTCGTTTTGGGCCTTGATTTCGCCGACTGCGTTGGTCAATAACTTGGTGAACTTTTCATCCTGGTCTTGAAGTGAAGAGGACATCTTCTTCATGAAATCATCCATGTAACCTTTCATAATATCTTCATTGTAGTTGTCCCAGGTTCTTTTACGCTCTTTGCGTGTCCCGCTCCCGACATTCTTAGCTCTGTGGTCCTCGGCGCCTGAGTCATAGTTTGATGATTCGGATCGCGCGTCAATCGATGAGTCCTGCATAGCGCAGTTGAGTGTAAGTGAGAGGCAAATTATGCGGCGTATCCTTTCACTCGAGGTGAGGTAGGGCGGCAGGGTAACTGCGGGTCCAAAGCGCGGCAGCGAATTTATTTGTCGGAAAGAACACTCTAATTGATGCACTATTGAAGTTGTAACACGGGCGTTATTCCTTTGCACTGGTTTATATTTTATAAGAAGGAATTTTAACTCACGTCCGCTCACCAGGATAGTAATTGGCCGAAAAAGATATTTTTTATCATATTAATAATAATATGATAAAAAATAATATGATATAACGGACAAAACTTGAATAGAGCAATAGTTCCAAAACGAGGTAATTCTAAAACTAACCATAGTAAACCAAAAGACACAGATGCAGATGGTAGATGAATGCAAACAAAATTGTACGAATAAGGTCACACCAAATATCTCCTGAATTGATGAGCAGAAACTGAAATATAAAAAATAGCAAGTAAAATTATTAGCCACAAAAAATAAAATTTCTCGGGCGAATCTACTGATCTAAACAGCTGTTTATATTTATTTATCTATAATTTATTATTAAGTTGGAAAGTATAAAACATAAATAATTTTCTCAATAAAGTATCTTGGGAGAAACAAATACCCAGAGATTAGATAACGATGATGGTAGTTCAAGAGGCACAGAAAAAAACATGTGAAGAATCAAAGGTGTAAAAATATGTGTTAGATGAGATATCATCGAAACTGTAACAGTTATGTAATAGTATACTATACTGAACCTTTTTGATGTCTCTATAATTTTAAGTTCTTCATCTGACTCTGGTAGCAAATATTCTCTTTCCAATTCTTGAAAGATACCTTCAATTTAATTTTCCAATTAATTTTATACTATGTAGTTGTCAAATTGCTTTGGAATGAAGTAAAAGTTTATAGTAAGAGTATGTCGTAGAATATGCAGAAGAGAAAAATTAATGCTGGCATGTAATTTTCCTTACAATATCTGATCGGATGCTCCTTTTTGCCAGACACATAAAATATTTAAGCATTTTGTGTTTGTTTTATGTAAAGCATATAGTCGGCTACCTCTCAGTTTTATATTTTGAATAAGATTATTTTCGTTTCAGCTTTCTTTATTCCTCTTTTGACCAGATTATGCATCAAGTTAGATGTTTTATAATTTTGTGATTTCCTTTATGATTGTAAACACCTCAATTAAGAACACGTTTATTTAAACGAATGTGGGTTAATTGCAGGAGCGCACTTTTAAAATGAGATGCAATTAGTAGAGAGGCGCGTTCAGCCGCGAAACGGCCTGGCAGCTCACTTTAATTAACAGCCTCAAACGGCCATTTTTAGGCTTTAAAGTTAACACTTTCACGTGAATATCTAGATTAGAAAACAAGGACATTAAAACCTGAAACCAATATTGTACTTTTTAAGCGCACACACGTCATACACATTGCGACCCTAAATATAAAAGAAACAAAAGAAATCCTTTGGAGGAACACCTCTTTCATACCAGAAGACTTAAAAAATATTTATTATCTTTGAAGTAAAGTTCATATCAATTTCATTGAAATAAAAGGGTAATTGATGAGCCCGATGGTGTAGTGGATAGGGCCACTGCCTCCTGAGCGGGAGGTCGTGGTTCGAATCCCACCACGTACCAATGTGTTTTTCGGTTTTCGAATTTCATATGTACGTTTATTCGGCGCTTTTTCCGTGCTTCGGAAGGCACGTTAAGCCGTTGGTCCCGGTTAATATCGTTTAATACCGTAGATATTAGTCGTTAAGCCATATCAGAGGCTAGTGCTAAGCATTGGCGGCTTGAAAAGTCTGACCTAATCTAGGATTGGGTCTGGTTTCCCTTCTGGGTTGCAGAGGTCAGATGGCAGTCGCTCTGTGTAAAACCAGTACCCTCGTTCAATCCCCTAGATTAGGAAGCCGACCCCGTGAGATACAGGATAAGGCTAGGGAGATTATGAAAAGGGTAATTGAAGACCGAATATGAAAGATTCGTTCAAATAGCTCGCCATTCGAATTATTCAATTGTGAAAAATAACTTTTTGAAATATTAGAATGGAAGAAACACATTTGAATTAATAAGATCGTTCGAAAAAAATGAAAGACAATTATTAGTAAAAAATATGCAATTCTATTATGCTATGTGACTTAGGAGGTAGGCAGGAAATTGAAATTTGGCTGTTTCTTAACCGATTTTTATGGAACTTTTTTTATTCGACTGAGCATTATTTAAAAAGTTACAATACAATAATCACGCCTCATGACGTAGGAGGTAGGTAGAAACATTAATTTCGGTCGTTTTAAACCGATTTTGATGGAACTTTTTTTGTTTGACTGACCATTACTTACACTCAAAGTTATGATACAAATAATCACGCCACCTGACTTAGGGGGTAGGCAGGAAATTGAACTCTGATCGTTTTTAACCGATCTTAAATGACCTTTATATTTGACTCAGTTTTTTATTTACCTGGTGTCCAGCCTAGGTTAGAAATAATCACGCAAACCATTCTAATATTGAGTAAGTACCCCAATTTGTGCGCGGAAGTGTGTTTCGCATTGTCTGGTATTTGTTTTTGTATTGTAAACACGATTCCCCGCGCGAGCAAGCAGATCCCGCTCCTACGCGCGGAAAAGCGATTTCAGTATGTTCGACACTGCGTGTTTTCCATACAGACCGGGCGTACGAGGTCGCGGGCACAGCTGATATAAAATATGATAATCGGTAAGGTAGGATAAATGTTGCAGGAAGTAAGAAATGTTGAGGACACATAAACACATAGGATGTGTCTTGATTCCCTATGTAATTGTTCGGTCGTGACGGCCTGCACAGCCTAGTTGGCTGCTAAGCAATGGATTCCGGGTTCGATTCCCGGCCGGGGCAGACATTTGATTTCGCTGGGTGGTCTTTGTGATTGTTTATGTGTATATCCATGGCACCCCGATACAGGGAATCCTAGTGAAATCGTGTATTTTTGTGTGTACAATAAACTGTTAAATAAATAAAATATATACATACATATAATCACGCCCTTCCCTAATGGGATAGGCAGAGCGTAAACGACCTAAACAAAGGTCTTTTCGCCACGTCTGAAAAAGTTTTGAAGGTTATTTCAGGTAGATTTGTAGGTATATTGCTATAGTGACAGGTTGTCAGCCCATCGCCTAAATTGCAATATTATACTAAAACCCTCGGATCCCTTAGTTGGTTTTTACAGCATGCCCGGGAGGAAATGCAACTGGCACATTGTATGTTTTTCTCTCCAGGCCAGCATGGAATTATTGCCATTTATAATTTTCATAAAACATTTGTTTTTGTATATTTCTTTTTATAAAGAAATATATGAAACAGAACAACTCTCTTATCTCTTATCTTTCAATATATTTTTATATTTCCAGTCTGTCTGTACCATTAATATTACTAGATACAAACTATATCTTACAACAAAGTCAAGTTGTCAAGTTCAAGTTCAAAGAAAACAATTTATTTGAAGTTAACTGTCGTCCAATTTGAATAATTTAAGTAAATATCCTTTCAAAGATAGGTATCTAGAGATGCTGTAAATACATACATACATACATAAATCACGCCTTTATCCCTTACGGGGTAGGCAGAGCGTTTAACGCCTCGTAAAAGGCGCTTTCGCCACGTCTGACAAAAATTGGGAATTTTTGATTGTAATATGTATTGCTTTAGTGACAGGTTGTCAGCCCATCGCCTAAATTACAATACACTGTAACCCTCGAGTCCCTTTTGCTGACTTCAACAGCATGCCCGGGAGGAAGGGCAGCTGGAACATTCTATGTTTTTCTATCTCTCCCAGTCCAGCATGGAAATGCTGTAAATAAACTAGATAAAATATGTAACAAGAATTTTCCTTAAGGGTTTTTCTTTTTTATAAAATTTATAATGAAAGGAGCAAGCGATATATTATGTAGATTATAATTTTACTTTATCTTCCATGCTGGCCTGGGAGCGAGAGAAAAACTTAGAATGTGCCAGCTGCATTTCCTCCCGGGCATGCTGTAAAAACCAGCTAAGGGATCTGAGGGTTACAGTGTATTGCAATTTAGGCGATGGGCTGACAACCTGTCACTACAGGAATATACCAACAAATCTATCTTGAATAACCCTCAAAACTTTGTCAGACGTGGCGGAGCGACCTTTGTTTGGGTCGTTTTCGCTCTGCCTACCCCATCAGGGATACAGGCGTGACTATATGTATGTATGTATAATTTTACTTATTAAAACACGTCGATTTCTAATTAATACAGTGACTTGAGTTGACATATTATTATTTTCGTCTTGGAAACCGGTACCAACTTTTTGGCACGTATTTGTAATCAGCACTTGAGACTGACAGCGAGTTTAAGTTCGTATCAGAAATGTCATTTTAGTACATTATGAACTGTCAAATCAATACTTAATACTGCTCTCAATCTTGAGATCGCTTTTTAAATACGGGCCTTAGTATTATTAAACATGTTATTTTCTACGCCCAGACCACATCAATTAAGCATGGAATTTAATATAGAATATTTTTTATAACACATTTCTGCTCGTTAAGGGTATTTTATTTCACCAATTTTAATATCGTATTGTAACTCATTACGTACTTGTTAGATAATGTAATGTAAAACGCAAGGTTTGTCAAAACGTTCCGTCTAAAACGAACGATACCTTTTTAAATCTAAGCAAAGGGTTTTTATGTCAGAAAAGTCACCAAAATATAATTAACTTTGGGAGATAAAATATAATAAATAAACATGTATTTCTTCAATTTAATTGCTTATGATAATAAATTACAACCATTTTTCTTCCATGCTGGCCTGGGAGCGAGGGAAAAACATTGGATGTGCCAGCTGCATTTCCTCCCTGGCATGCTGTAAAAACCATCTAACGGATCAGAGGGTTTCAGTACATTGTAATTGTAATTTAGGCGATGGGCTGACAACATATCACTACAGAAATATACCTACATATCTATCTTTAATAATCCTCAAAACTTTGTCAGACGTGGCGGAACGACCTTTGTTTAGGTCGATTACACTCTGCCTACCCCGTTAGGGATAAAGGCGTGATTAAATGTATGTCTGTATGTATTTATCTGTAACAAAAATACATAAACATTAATTTAATTTACTTTATTAGACTTCTTGTTAGCGAACGGGTTTTCTAGTCGAACAAATAACCGATATGAACCCTGGTGTCTGAGTTTTGAAACTATTAGGCCTCTGACATGGTTTGAAAAATAACCACTATCAAAGACAGCGACCGGGACCGACGGCTTAACTAGCCCTCCGAAGCATGAAATCCTTTTTCTTTTCGGGCAATCAGGTGATTCAGCATGCAATGTCCTAAGCAAACTGGGGAAAACCTCACAAAGTGAAAAAATTACAATTTTACGTTCTCCTCTGGGAATTGAACCTATGACCTCCGGATCAGAAGCCCATGGCTCAGACCACTAGACTACGGAGGCAATTTATTAGTAACTAGCTGTGCCCGCGACTCTGTACGCGTGGTGGTTATGATTTTAAACAGCGATGTATTTTTTCTTCCATGCTGGCCTGGGAGCGAGAGAAAAACAAAGAATGTGCAAGCTGTATTTCCTCCCGGGCATGCTGTAAAAATCAGCTAAGGGATTCGAGGGTTTCAGTAAATTGTAATTTAGTCGATGGGCTTACAACCTGTCACTACAGCAATAAACCTACAAATCTATCTTATCAAAACTTTGTCTGACGTGGCGGATTGACCTTTGTTTAGGTCGTTAACGCTCTGCCTACCCCTACCCTATTTGGGATAAAGGTGTCATCATATGTATGTATGTATTTTTTTGTTATAAATTTTGCATAACGTCATCTAGTGGTCAGTTACGGATAGGGTTTCGGAATTCCCGGGGTTTTCGCGTTCCTGGGACCCAGGAAAAAAATAACGAAATTCCCGGGAATCCCGGGAATCGGGAAATTTTAAAAATCTACAAAACAAACACGTTTACAAAAACGTTTCTCAAAGTCAATTTTTTTTAGAGTTTGTAACTCTAATCATATTATCTAATGTTTTGTCTTTTAACATTATCATATATTTTTTAATAAAAAAAAAAAACAAAACGACAGCCAAAACTGAGTAATCAAATCGATTATAATTTAGTGATAATATTAAACGATGTATAAGTATTTTTATGTTTGAAAGTTGTTATTAACATTCTTATTTAAATACTGTCATTCTTCTTTCCCGGAGGGGTAGGTTGCTATTAACTAAATTATTTTTTTTAAGCGCAACATAAAATTGTTTGTCTTGTATGTAAAACTTAAATTCACGGTACATAAGTATTATAGTACAATATTTTACTTGTGTTGGTAGATTCGTGCAGCGTATTCAAGCAGTATAATATTAGCAGGATAAATTTCTATTTAGCTCAATATCACTAGACTCACTCACAGTTCACAAACCAATTGTTCGCAACACAGCCTTAGACAAGACCGAAAATGCGTACCGTCCTTCTAAAAGTTTTGCTCTATCTCAGGTCACGCTTCTCTTTATCACACCTTCTTAGAAAGAGATAGCTCTATTTACGCGATAGAGGTAATTAGTGTAACAATGGCAGGTAGAAGCAGTAGTAAATACCACCCAGGTGAGTTACTTGTCACCGGCACCGCAGAGTAAATCAAATCGACTAATTGAAGAAAGCAAACGATATTCCTTTTTATTCGGCACCGCAGAGTAAATCAAATTGACTAATTGAAGAAAGCAAATGATATTCCTTTTTATTATTTACAATGTAATATATTCTGGTCCTAGTCATAAATTAAATATGTGTGTTTTCCTATCGTATAATTTATGAAACCACAGCTCGTAAATTGATTTTTTGTAATTTTCGGGAATTTCAGATTTTTTTCCGGGATCAGGAATGAAGTTTTTCCCGGGAATTCCCGGGAACGGGAACCCGGGACCGAAACTCTAGTTGCGGACCTATCAAATTTATAAATGCTTTAACGTTTCGTAAACTGTAAGTGCTAAAGTTTTTGATTTATTTTTCATGGTTTTTACTGTAAATGCATACACACAAAAAGATCTCTATACCGTGTATTTACAGATGTCGCTGTACGATTTGGCTATATTTTAATCTCTTTTCTCTCATTTATTTGTGTCATTATGAATCGCGTAAGCTAAGCCTAACACGTGTATAACACAATACTTGTGTGGGTAATGAGACTTACTGTATTCCAATGAGATTAAAAAAAACAGGATTAAAATGTTTGTCTACTTTCTAAGTCAGGTGGTGTGGTTTTTTTCGTATATCTATAAAGTTTTAGGTGAGGTAACTAAAAATTCAGCTAAATAAAAAAAAAACATATCGAGTAAAAAACAATCAAAATTTAATTTCCTACCTACCCCCAACTGAGGTGGCGTGATTATTTGTATCCTTTGTTTTTTCCTAGATCAATCAATCTGTCGAATAAAAAGGTTTTGATCGAAATTAGTTTAAAAACAGCCAAATTCGAATTTCCCGCCTACCCTCTAAGTGAAGTGGCGTGATTATTTGTACCCTATGTTTTTTCCTAAATAATAATCAGTAGAATAAAAAAAGAATGATCGAAATCGGTTAAAAATCAGCCGAATTCGAATTTCCTGCCTACCCTTGAAGTGTGTTGGCGTGATTTTAGGTATCCTTAGTTGCAACCCGGGTGACACTGAGTTGAATAAAAAAGTCCCATTGAAATCGGTTTAGTAGTTTTGGCGTGATGTGGTAACATATAAACAGACAGACCGACAAAAATCTAAAAAAAACGATTTGGTCTTTATATCGTTAATAATGCCTGCTGCAATTATTTTTTTCGAAAAATATTAAATGTACAGACACGACCCTTCTAGAGATTTATTATATGTATAGATACTGGCTTTGCCTTTGAAAAAAGCGCTGATGCGCGCGCATCGCTAATAAACAGGTAAAAATTATACCAAGAGCTTTTTTTTCGTTGTTTGTTTTTTTTTTATTTTAATTATTTTCTCGCAAATATGTTATAAAATGTCGTATGTCATATGTGCGCTTTGACAATTACAGCTTCTGCTTTCTTGTTGCAATATCGCCTCAGCTATAATTTTCAACTTAGTGTACGTACTTATATTACGTACTGCTATTATTTTATTTGCTACTAGCTGTACCCGCGACTCCGTACGCGTGGTGGTTATGATTTTAAACAGCGATGTATTTTTTGTTTTTATTTTACATAATTGGGATAGAATACAGTCTTACATTGTACCTATAGTAGGTATTCTATGTACCTGTCTACTTAAATATGGAAGGAGTTGTGTTACCTAACGGTTGTTTCTTTGTTTCCATTTCTTTTTGTTTTGGGGTCAATTAATTATATAGAGATAATGATACCATTTTTTCGTTGAATTTGTCATTAAACTATTGAATATTTAAGATCATTTACAACTTACGTTTTTTTAATAGACAAAAAGTTAACTTATGTATGATGTATAGTTGTTTTTTATACAAACTGGGATACTTACTCAATATTAGAATGGTTTGCGTGATTATTTCTAACCTAGGCTAGACACCAGGTAATTAAAAAAACTCAGTCAAATAAAAAGTCCCCTTAAGACCGGTTAAAAGCGATCAGAGTTCAATTTCCTGCTTACCCCCTAAGTCAGTTGGCGTGATTATTTGAACCGTAACTTTCACTTCCATGCTGGCCTGGGAGCGAGAGAAAAACTTAGAATGTGCCAGCTGCATTTCCTCCCGGGCATGTTGTAAAAGTCAGCTAAGGGATCCGAGGGTTTCAGTATATTGCAATGTAGGCGATGGGCTGACAACCTGTCACTACAGCAATATACGTACAAATCCATCTTGAATAACCCTCAAACCTTGTCAGACGTGGCGGAACGACCTTTGTTTAGGTCGTTTATGCTCTGCCTACCCCATTAGGGATAAAGGCGTGATTATATGTATGTATGTATGTAACTTTCAGCTTAACGAATGCTCAGTCGAACAAAAAAAGTTCCATCAAAATCGGTTATAAACGACCGAAATTCAATTTTCTGTCTACCTCCTAAGTCATAAGGCGTGATTATTCGAATCGTAACTTTGATTTAAAGTAGTGCTTAATCGAATAAAAAGAGTTCCATAACAATCGGTTAAGAAACAACCAAATTTCAATTTCCTGCCTACCCCCTAAGTTAGGTAGCGTGATTTTAGGTATCCTAAGTTGCAACCCGGGTAACACACAGTTGAATAAAAAAAGTCCTATTGAAATCGGTTCAGTAGTTTTGGCGTGATGTAACATACAGACAGATAGACAAAAATGAAAAAAAAAACAAAAAACGTTTTGTTCTTCTTATCGTTAATAATGCCTGCTGCAATTATTTTTTTGTAAAAATATTCACAGACCTTTTTATTTGATACCGAAAAGTTTTTTTTAAAACTATATACACAATATATACTACATACACTTTATGACGTCATATTAAAAGATCTAAGTACTTTACAGCTGAGTTTTCCACTGAATGTAATTTGGTTGGCTCAACCAAAATATGTTGTCAAAACAAGAGACGTCACTCACTAATAGCGCACCGCGCCACAGCTGTTTTTTTTTTGAGATACGTTCCATTGAAAGTTATTGTATACATACAGTAATTTTCATTATAATGTACAAAATATTTCTATATTAACATTTTTTTAATAAAATAATACTTATTATATGATGTGTGCAATAAAATTAAATAGCTTTTTGAATTTTTGACATTTAAAACATATATTTTATTTTTAATACGTACTTACTTGAAATAATTCCTGTAACGGAACGCAACACCGGAAAAAGCGGGCGAGTATCAAACATGTGAACTAATATCAGTAAATCCTGATACGAGTTCATGAGTTAAAACCTGATCTGAGTGTGTTTGCGTTTATAAATTAACAGTCTACTCGAGTACTGAGTAAAAGTTTGATTACGACCTGCTTGATCGACCCTCGAGAGCGGATCTGAGTGACTTTTATAATTGCGGCCCTAATAGAAGCATAGCTAACTTCAGCAAATCATAATGCAAATGTTTGACTGTTTATCATCCAAATTGAAGTACGTCGTATCTGCAATAATTTGGCATAATTATTATAATTTTCAGTTATTTTATTATCATTAGTAATGGTTAAATAAATAATGTTCAATAACGCTTTGAAATTCATATTTTTGTTTTAATCAGCATAACGTGATCCTTGATTTGTTGAAATACTTTTAATAAATTGTTAATACGCTATGGTTGTTATTAATAGATTACTGTCGCTGTAAGCATTATCATGTTTAAACAACTTAACTTTATTGGCATAAATAAATTACAGCTTTAGTTGCAATGCAAATTTAATGGAAATTAATTTTATACTATGACGTCAATTTAAAACAATCTGTGAAAAACAAATAAAAGTAGGTTTACGTCATACTAAGACATACTTACAACAAATACGACAATAGGTAAGTACATAGTAAAACAACATATTCTTAAAATATTTTACATACGCGTATATACATAGGTACATAGAATCACGCCTTAATCCCTAATGGGGTAGGCAGAGCGTAAACGACCTAAACTAAGGTCGTCCCGCCACGTCTGACAAAGTTTTGAGGGTTATTTAAGATAGATTTGTTAGTATATTGCTGTAGTGTCCGGTTGTCAGCCTATCGCCTAAATTACAATATAAAAAAGCTTAGCTGGTTTTTACAACGCAGAGGAAATGCAGCTGGCACATTTTATGTTTTTCTGTCACTCCCAGTCCAGCATGGAAGAAAAATATTATGCATGATCTTATAAATTTGTCTTGATACCTATTTAAAAAAAACTGGGTGCAGAAATTAGTGCGTTTTGCTCGTGTTAATAAACTTGTAGATTTATATTCCTTGTTCAAAGAGATAAGATGCTATTTTTTTAAAATATATAAATCTGCTATTTAATCCAAAAATAATACACCTGAACTAACAAAAAACTCTCCCATCTTACTTACGTAGTTTAGCAACGCCATCTTGCTTTCAGCAAGACCACTTACTGTTAAATTGTTTTTGCCCGTACAAAGAATCTGTGTAATGAGCAGAGCTATTAGTACAACCAGCGCCTTCTACTGTGATGATGTATGAACCACTTTTTGCAATTTAAAAAGAAAGATTTCTACAACTCTATTAGTTAGAGTACAGAAAACTCTTTAGTGAAGCAAGTGTATAAAATCAGTTAAAAACACAACAACAACACTTCTTGCTTATTTTACTTGGATTTTGAAATTGAATGTGATTGATTTTTCATTTGAAATTCATGGTTCTTATGACCTATGAAACGTTTTTTTTTTTTATAAATTACTTAATCAGAACCTCTCTAACCATATATGGTGTGTAAGGGACAGCGTCCCGCAAACTGATAGGGGTTACTCAGTCAACGAAAATTAACTAACTTTCACCAGGAACTTCTTTCAGGAGATGAAAAAGAGACCTTCCCATACGAAATTACCACCTCCATCAGACAATGTGTACAAAACAGCTATTTTTGTTTTAATTTCCTGAAAGAAATTCCTGTGGATGTTGTTCAGTTTCGTTGACTGAGCAACCCCTATCAGTTTGCGGGACGCTGTCCCTTACACCTGGTATACGTTAACGTTAATCAAGGGGGTACCAATCTGTCGGTAGGTCGTTTACGCTCTGCCTACCCCATTAGGGATAAAGGCGTGATTATATGTATGTATATACCAATCTGTCCACATACAAATACAATGTAATATTGAGTGTGCTAAATAATAAACATTAACGCCACTGAAATTACCTAAGGAATAATAACAGCAGCAGAATGTGATCAACTCTTTTGTACAACTTTATTTTGTTGCAAATAAGAGGCTTTTCAAATTAATTCCCTTGAAGGGTGAAATAAAAGTAATGATATTCTTAATTGACTGAGGGTTACACCCCGGGTTCCATCCCTGAGTTTTTGTCGGTGAACCACTCTTTAGAGCTATAAAGTTAAATGCCACGAAAAATTGCAGGAGGTTTGTCTATCTACGCTTTTATGACCAAAAGGATCAACCCTACCTATGTGAGGTTTCATTAAACAAGAGTTGACCCAAAATAGTTTTATAGTCATAATCATAATAAAAAAGAATAATACAACATACCTAATAATAATATGAATGATTTTCTTACATGTAAGTTTTTGCCTCAAAAACGGACCCGATCTTCTTCTGTCGAGTGGGTATCGAGTCTATCGACCCGATGAACCCTGGTGTCAGAGTTTTAAACCGCCTAGTAGCACAACTATCAGGCCTCTGACATGGTTTGAGTAACGACCACTATCAAAGACAGCGACCGGGACCGACGGCTTCACGTGCCCTCCGAAGCACGAAATCTTTTTCTTTTTCGGACAATCAGGTGATTATGCCTGCAATGTCCTAACCAAACTGGGGAAAAATTCACAAAGTGATAAATTCTCAAATGTCAACTTTGTGTTTGCCCCCTGGGAATCGAACCCAGGACCTCCGGATCAGGAGTCCATTCCACTAGCCACTAGACCACGGAGGCAATTCAGGACCCGATAAGCCGATAAGATATTTTTTTTAAAGAGCTTTGTATGGTAACAATCATCGAGACCGGATTGACGTGCCCTCTGAATTCATTTCAGGTACTTGTAGGTACCTACATAGTCGGTTGCGTATTGACTCTGTGATCCGAATATGTAATATTATCTAACCCAGTTTCAATAATACCTAAATAGTTACCCTAAATATCCACCATTTCATTCGCGCCTATTACTCAAAGCAATTATCGAAAAACGATCCCACGTACCTCGATATAACGAGACATTAGTGATTTTAATTGACGGCCATTTTGAAGTTCGCTTTCCTAATGAGAACCGTTTGCAGGTGGCGCCACTTCTGTGAGCTTTCCTTAGGAGTTTAATGTGATGTTAGTACCTGCTGCGTATAGTAAAGGTACTTGTAACAGGTATTACCAGTTTTGATTAAATTGTTTAGTTATAATGTTATAATCAAATAATAATTTTAGTTTTGACTTTAATTTCTTTACTTTCTTCCATGCTGGACAGGGAGAGATAGAAAAACATGAAATGTTCCAGTTGCCCTTCCTCCCGGGCATGCTGTAGAAGTCAGCAAAAGGGATTCGAGGGTTACAGTGTATTGTAATTTAAGCGATGGGCTGACAACCTGTCACTACAGCAATACAAATCATCACAATCTAAAATTTGCCCAAAATTTTTGTCAAACGTGGCGAAAGCGCCTGTTACGAGGCGTTTTACGCTTTGCCTACCCCGCAAGGGATAAAGGCGTGATTTTATGTATGTATGTATGTAGACTTTAATTTACTATTACCGGAGTTAGTTAGATAAGTTGAACAATAAAAAGAAACACATTTATGTCTTTCATATTTTTTATTATTTGTGTTCCGTAGTATATTGTTACAGTCTACGAATGCTACGACTTAGTCCATACAGTTATTATAAACAATAGCAATGGAAAAGTACTGGTAGTGAGTAGATTGAAAATGAAAACGTTCAACGGAGTCATACTTGATCTTGTTGATCTTGGAAATTCCGGACTATAGTAAACGACGAATAAGCCAATTTCATAGCCTGAAAATAGAAAAAAAAAAGTTAAAAAAATTCACGTGATAGATAAATCTAACGTTCTAGAATAAAAAGAAACCTTTTAAAAAAATGCACTTAAATTATTGGCGATGCTCTTAGGAAGGGGCGGAGTATTTACTTTTGATCCGGATTCACATGGACATTTATAGTATGGCGAGCAAAGGAGATGGTGAGTTAAAAATAATCGTCAAACTCACACCAAGAAAGGTTTTCAGCGACACGGGAAATATATTGCAGCCAGTTAGCACCATCTCTTTGTTAGCGCGTTCTACAAACAGACGAAGACTTCTTTTGAACTTCTCAGACCTTGGTATCTAGTCACTGTTGTATGCGGCGGACACGAGCTCCTGATGCTAGGAAAATATTAGCTGGATATAGAAAAACAGTGATGTGATGACCATTCAGGAGCATTTCTGAGTTATCTGTCATTGATATCATAGTTCGTGGATTACAAAGAATTGTTTTTATAGCTGTCAAAACTAAACAGGAAACATTTCATTTTAAAGTTAGTAATGATTTCATAGTTGTCTGATTTTAAAATAAAAGGGCATGACAATGAGTACTGTTTGTGAGTGCTTTGCTCTAGTCAGCTTAGGTTGTTGGAATCATGTAAAGAGTTGTATTCAGTTCCATTTCAACATGTAAAGCTCACAAGAGGAAAAAACTCGCAATACATCTGTCATGCGAACACTTCCGCATCTGAAGAGTCAAAATAAACACGAAACAGTGGTCAACAAAGAAGCGAAGCGTTTCGTGTTCTTCGACATTCATCTAAAGCCCATAGAGCTTTTCACGCTTGATTAAAAACTGATTTAATGACTGTCAAAACTAAACAGGTTTAGTTTCATATTAATAAGTTTTATTAAACTTAAAATACTAAACGGACCTGAGTATTACGCCGGGAAACGCTAGGCAGAAGAAGAAGAAAATTAAAATACTACATACATGATAGGTGAGTTGTGTTCCAACCCAAGCAGGAACAAAAATTTCAGAGATAATAGCGAACTGATAAAAAACCATGAATATGAATAGGCTTTCAGAAGAAGGCTGAAAAGAAAATCAGAAAATAAAAGTAACCTTGTTGACCCAGGAAAAATCAAAATCCCAAAAGTGTACATTTTTGGTTTATATGAATGTTCATGTTTTTACGTTTAAAATAGTTATTGAGAGTTTTTAACACATATTTACTCTGCCCATGATGACATTAGAATAATTTCTTTACATTAGTATTAATAGCGTAGGTAGTTTTCAAAACAAATTTTAAATATAATTATACCAACCAACAAAGTTAATCCACACAAAACGACGCAAATGAGAAAACCAGCGACTCCAAATAGTACAAATACGGTAAAACCCACAATCACTTGAACTTTAGAATAAAATCTGAAAATAAAAAAGGTTGAGTTAATTATAATATTCACTAGACAAGCATTCGCATCGTAGTCCGATTTTAAATAATAAATGTGGTTACTTACTGCAAAAATAGTTCATAATGTTTCAAACACTGCACAAGTTTGTGATACATTATTCGTTCTTGAATACCTCTGTTCACGTTTTGTTCTAATTCTAACTTGCTCAATTTCAGGTCATTCAGTTTGTGATTGATTACTTTCAGTTGAGTGATTGCCATCCAAATCAGTCCAGATATGAACGAATCAATGCTTGTATTATAGTACATATTAGTAAACAAGCAAAATGATTGGTAGGCGTACAAGTACATAAAATATTGGTCTCGAAATTCATCACTTAAGAAGTAGTACTTGGCTATTGGTAACACTCGGTCCGCATCAAATGCTAAAATTAAGATCAGAGGTACACAGTTCAGTATCAAGTACATGGAGGTGCAACTTATTTCAAACGCCCTTAAGCAGGTTATGTATATTTTAACATTGTCCTTGATGATTTTTTTAGAAACATCGTCATAGCCTTTAAAGTATTCACAGTCGAGCAAGTCAAAAGCTTCAAGGATTTCTTTCCGTTTGAAGATGCATATTGACACCTTGCCTGCGATGGATATTTCAATAAAGTAAAATAACACTTCGTAAATTAATGACTCTATGGTCCGCGGTGTGTAAATAAAGTTCAAAGTGAGGAGGATGTTGTACACAAAAAGTGCGATAAATAAATATGAAAACGAGAAAAATACGTAAATCTTTGATGGATTTTGTCCTGGCCATAAACCGAGTGCTTTCCAGTAAGATAAGTTTTTATCGAAACAGCTAGAAAGACGTTTGGCCGCCATGGTATCCAAGAAAACATTAAGCACAAGGAAAAATAAAATTAACAGCTATAGCATAAGTAGCCCTTTTTGTAGCCATCAAATTATTAAAATTTTACTAGCCCAATTTCCTTTATTATACAGTAGATAATTACAGATCCGTCTCTAACACCTCGGTGTATGTTAATTACATTGTTATAGTACCTACCCCGATCAAGGTAAAAGGGTTTAGGAAGTGGAAAAGTTTTGTAATTTTCTTTGTAGTAGCGTGTGCTTAGTTTATGTATTATATGTAAGTAATGTATTTATATTTATTTAACTAGGTTTGCACTATCCCGCTTACCACTACACATTTTTTCTTTCACCCAGAGGTTGCCTGAAGAACTTGGATACCTTAGTAATAAGGCCGCCTATGTTGTACTTGTGTTTTGTTGTTGGCTGTTGTGTTGTATGAACAATTTTTATCAATCTTTATCTTAAATGTGATTGTTATCCAAATGTTATTTTGCCACGTCTGAGAAAGTTTTGAGGGTTATTTAAGATTTATTTGTAGGTATATTATATATTGCTGTAGTGACAGGTTATCAGCCCATTACCTTAATTGCAATATACTGAAACCCTCGGATCCCTTGGCTGGTTTTTGCAGCATGCCTAATTTTTTTTTCGCTCCTAGCCCAGCATAGAAGATCTATAATTTAAACAAGGTATAATAAATAAGGCGTAATAAATAATAAATAAGGCATAGTAATTACTGAAGTACAAGGCGGCAATTTATTTTTAACAACAATAAGAAGTCATTACAAATGTGTGAACCAAATGTGTGTACTTACAACCCAAAAATATGGAGTTAGTGGTATGGGTTCAAGTTCCCATTTGCACCCTGCACAATTGCCCAAGGTGTTCAGTACAGATGTCATATAATGGCTATTAGTTGTAAATATTATATTAACTGCCTTGGGGTGTAGTGGCTAGTGCCATGGGCTCCCGATCCGGAGGTCCTGGGTTCGATTCCCAGGGGGTAAAACACAAAGTTGATATTTGAGAATTTATCACTTTGTGAATTTTTCCCCAGTTTGGGTAGGACATTGCAGGCTGAATCACCTGATTGTCCGAAAAGGAAAAAGGTTTCGTGCTTCGGAGGGCACGTCGCTGTCTTTGATAGTGGTCGTTACATAAAACTATGTCAGAGGCCTGATAGTTGTGCTACTAGGCGGTTTAAAAACTCTGACACCATAGTTCATCGGGTCCATAGACTCGATACCCACTCGACAGAAGACGAAGAAGTTGTAAATAGAACATAAATGCAGTTTGTGTTGTAGTAAATACCCTTTCCAGTGAAAGTGTAAGGTCAGTATTAGACAGGCAGTGATGTGCTCTCATGGTAGCAAATATTCTACAGTTGGGAGAAATAGTTCTTGATTGCAATGTTGATTTAACTTGACTTTTTATCTTTTTAATTAATATAATTAAATTTATTTGCAAGTGCTTTGCACTTGTGAACTGAGCTTGTTTGGATCGGAACGGAACTCAACTTTCTACGAGCAGCTGTTAGGCATGATCTCCGCAGACGGGTTCTCTTCACAAGGGAGTCCAAATAATTTAATGTCTGGAGTGAACGGCTCTATGGCCTTTTGATGAATGTTGAAGAACACGAAACGCACAGTTCGTTGTTGACCACTGTTTCGTTTCATTTCGAATCTTTAGATGCGGAAGTGTCCGCATGACTGTTCGTTTTCAAGTGCTTTGCTCTTGTTAGCTTAGCTTATTTGAATCAAAACGGAATCCAACTCTTTAGGAGCCGCCATAAGGCATGATCTCCGCAGAGGGGGCCTCGCAAGGGGGCCCTTTCCCACACAAAACGCATCAAATTTCATCAAATTTCGTTCAGCCGTTTAGGCAGCCGTGAAAGGGTATAGGAGTTAAGGGTTGCAGCCAATTGGCTTAGTGATGATGGTTGGGAAAAGGGTAGCTACCCGCCTGGTCGGGTGTTGTGACCAGGGGACAAAAGTCCAACCGGACAAGTTTGCAGATCGCTGAGAAAACTTCGATACCGCGTTTCAGAACTTGTGTTTCTTGATGTGGCGCCATCTGTCGGCTACAAGGGTAACAGACAGACAGACAGAGTTACATTCGCATTTATAATATTAATAAGATTTGTCTTTTATTTATTTATTGTTTTAGGTAGAAAGATTGTTACACTAACAATAAATAGGGTTAATTATGACTAAAACCGAACTTAACACCTTTGTAGCTAACAGTTCGAATAGCAATAAATTAATTTGTTGCTTTCGTATGGGAACGTGCTCACGACATGTCACTAACCAATAAAATTATAATAAAAGTTTTAATAGTGAAAAAGTAACGGCAAGAAACACTTTTTGGAAACCTTATACTCGCGGAACAACTACTACATAATCTATTTAAAAAAATGCATATGCGTATGCCCATAAAACTACACAATAAATCAGGCCTGATTTTTTTATGCACCGAACAAAACTCGCATTATCTCGGCTAAGAATGAAGCCTCCGCCTACCTTAATGATGTTCTGAATGAAAGCAGTATGGCTGCAGGCCACGGTTCATTGTGCCACACACTGCCTCGCGAAGCCGGAAAATTAAAGTAACGAAACTTGCCAGCAAAATTCACCCTCGCAGCATTTTAATCTTCAACACTTGAAAATGCAGCGTGTATGAAATTCTGAAATTTTCTAAGCCATTGGTTCCCAAAGTTGCTATTGGTTCTCAAACTCAATTGAGCCAGAATGCTTTAAAAAAATAATTTCAGGTATAGATAAAAAAATACATACTAATCACGCCTCCACCACTAATGGGGTCGGCAGAGCGTAAACGTCCTTAAAAAAGGTCGTTCCGCCACGTCTGACAAAGTCTTGAGGGTTATTTAAGACAGATATGTAGGTATATTGCTGTAGTGACAGGTTGTCAGCCCATCGCCTATATTGCAGTATACTGAAACCCTTGGATCCCTTAGCTGGTTTTTACAGCATGCCCGGAAGGAAATGCAGCTGGCACATTCTATGTTTTTCTTTCGCTCCCAGTCCAGCATGGATGAAAAAATAATTAATTAATTAATTTCTATTGAATTTCTAAAAAAAAATACAGCTTAAATCCCTCTAATTTAACGCCTACTTTGGGAAATACTGACCTACCGGACTTTGCCATTAGACGTTGCAGTCCACAGCGCACCTAGTTTCATAATGTATGCAAATAGTCATGTTAAGTCCAGTGTCAGCTCGCAAAATTACATGCACGTATTTTATGGTCATAATTTGTGGATTATAAACAACACGAGCATGAGCGAATAGCTTGAATATCACTGGAGTTTCAACAGAGAAACATTTTTGGTGGCCGTTGTTGCTACTTTCCTATTACGACACAATAATCACAGTTCCCTCTGTCTAATCTATTATACGTAAAATGTCCTATTCCAGGTGTAAGGGACAACGTCCCGCAAACTGATAGGAGTTGCTCAGTCAACGACACATCAGGAAACTCACACAAGAAATTCTTTCAGGGAGATAAAATAATGAGTTTTCCATACCAAATGTTCACCTCGATCAGACAATTTGCATGGAAAAGCCATTTTTTGTTTCACTTCCCGAAAAAAAAATCTGCTTATAATAGTGACACTACTACATAGGTGAGTATGCTTCAACATAGTCCGCATCGTCACTTTCCACCAGGTGAGATGGCGGACAAATGCTCGCCTATATATATTAAAAAATAAAAAATAAAAGTTAACCCCTATTAGTTGGCGGGACGCTGTCCCCTACACCTGGTACTTTCTAATACATACTTGTCATTCGTGTTTTTGAGCAACACTGTTTATAGAAAAACTGTAGGATTTATAGAATACATTTAAGGGTCTAACTAAAAAGTTCTACACTGGCAAAGCATACAAAACAAACTGAAATCCCTTGAAAACCTATGCTCTTATTAATGAAGCGATCTCAAATTTGAGAGCAATATTAAGTATGGATTTGACAGGCCAGTTTGTACTGAAATGACATTTCTGATACGAACTCAAACTCGCTGTCACTCATGAGAGCTGATTACAAATACGGCCCCTAAACTTGTAACAGCATTATTCTCGCGGACTCACCCACACATCTCTTTAAGTACAGACGCAGTACTCGACTGTAGGTACTTCCCAGCAATTTTTCTCTGCCTGGCTCCTCCGGCTTCCTCTTTTTTAATTAAGTAAACCTAAGAGGGCCTTTGTTTCAACGAGCCTCGCTTGGCTAATTGCACGTCAGTCAGTCACTTGTCGTCAGCAATGCTTTATTACTTGTTTAGTTTAGTTATAAATTTCTAAATAGTAAATTCTGCTCAAATTTAGGATTAAACGCTAGCAAGAGCCTTTGGACTGGGCTGACACAACCTAAACTTAATTAAGTTCAAACCGATATTAGCATGCAGGCTTGGTAAAATAATTGTCATGAACACCAGATTTTAAAGAAATAGTTAAGTAAAGTAGGTAATATTTAATTATTCTGGTTTGGAAGGTTGCGGTAGCTCAGTTGTTAGAGCAATGGAATAAGTAGTAGGCATTCCCAGGCCAATTTCAGCTCACTTCGAAAATTACTGACCTATTATATATAATAGAAATAGCCGAGTCAATAGCCACAAAATCAAATTCATGACATGACCCCTAGACCAACAGACTGCAAAAAGTAACTCGCAGTCACTACGTGTGTCCTGTTTAGTATGCATTAATCAGTGCGTGGGGCGACGTCGTGATTGAAACTAAATTCGCCAGGATCGCGCTTTTGCGACTGATTGCCGCTCGTTCGACCGTTAGCCAAACGGACATCGCAAGTGTTATGTTATGTTACTAGTAAAAAGCTACTCAACAAGCCACTATGATGCATTTTTATAGATCCAGGAAGTAACTCGCAGTGAGTACGTGTGTCCTGTTTAGTGTGCATTAATCAGTGCGTTGGGCGACGTCACGACTGATTGCCGCTCGTTCGACCGCGAGGCAGATGGACATCGCAAGGGTTAGGGTATGTTACTAGTGAAAAGCTACTCTATAAGCCACGATGATGCATTGTTATAGTTCCAGGAAGTAACTCGCAATGAGTACGTGTGTCCCGTTTAGTATGCATTAATCAGTGTGTGGGGCTACGTCGTGATTGAAAGTAAATCCGCCGGGATCGCGCTTTTGCGACTGATTGCCGCTCGTTCGACCGCGAGCCAGACGGACATCGCAAGTGTTAGGTTATGTTACTAGTGAAAAGCTACTCTATAAGCGACGATGATGCATTGTTATAGTTCCAGGAAGTAACTCGCAGTGAGTACGTGTGTACTGTTTAGTATGCATTAATCAGTGCGTGGAGCGACGTCGTGATAGAAACTAAATCCGCCGGGATCGCGCTCCTGCGTCTGATTAAAGCTCGATCGACCACGAACCAAACGGACATCGCAAGGATTAGGTTATGTTACTAATGAAAAACTACTCTATGGTTCGTATTTATAAAACTATCTCAAGATTCAGAGCAGTATTAAGTATTGTTATTTAAATAAAAGAGAAAATCTGATGAAAAATATTAGTTAAGGTGGAAATATGGCTGAAGTAACCATTCTGAAGTATGATGATGATAGATGATGAATTAGGATTCTGACGGAGTTTTCAGACCATTGATTAGCACTTAAACCATGTCAGAGACCTAATAGCTGTGCTACTAGGCGGTTTGAAAACTTTGAAACCAGAGTTCTTCGGGACGATCTTCGACTCGGGAATCCACTCGATAAGAGAAAGCACTTAAAGGATACATGTATGACTGTATGTATGTGTGATCTAAGTATAATTAGATCTAGATGCAGAAAATATAAGAGTAATGGCGGGACCCACCTTGAGCTGGACGCGGCAATAAATCCGTTTACCGTTGGAGGCAGCACCGATTCCCGATAACAGCCGATGTTGTTGCGCCAATTTAAGAGGGTTCATCCAACACAGTAGCGCAACTTGCTAAAATAAAAGCAAAATCGGTACCCACCTGGAGCTGGACGCGGCAATAAATCCGTTTACCGCTGATGGCAGCGCTCATTACCGACAACAACCGATGTTGTTGCGCCATATTAAGAGGGTTCATCCAACACAGTAGCGCAACTTGCTAAAATAAAAGCAAAATCGGTACCCACCTGGACCTGGGTGCGGCAATAAATCCGTTTACCGCTAAATGCAGCGCTAATTCCCAACAACAGACAATGTTGTTGCGCGAATTTAAGATGGTTTAGCCGTCACATTAGTGCCACAAAAATATATTTCAGTATAGGTCAATTCAATAAAGGTAAGGTTTCTTCCATGCTGGACCGGGAGAGATAGAAAAACATAGAATGTTCCAGCTGCCCTTCCTCCCGGGCATGCTGTAGAAGTCAGCAAAAGGGACTCGAGGGTTACAGTGTATTGTAATTTAGGCGATGGGCTGACAACCTGTCACTATAGCAATACAAATTACAATCTAAAATTGCCCTAATTTTTTGTCAGTCGTGGCGGAAGCGCCCTTTACGAGGCGTTTAACGCTCTGCCTACCCCGTAAGGGATAAAGGCGTCATTTTATGTATGTATAAAGGTAAAATTTTCGTAACTTGCCATATTACTAAAACGCTCATATTGTGCATTTTAGCTTAGTACAGACAATTAATTCAACAAAACAAAGAACTGCAAAATTACTGGCTATAGTAAATTTATGGTTACAGTGCCATTTTATAGTCTGCAGCCTTGGTTAAACATGCGAAGTACTAATTAAAGATTAGTCAATAAATTTTGTGAAATTTACTGTTTTCAATATTTATAATATTTAGGCCTTATAACAGTGCATACGATAATCGAAATTTGATATAATAATTATAATACGTATTTCGCTTTTTATGAAATAGTAGCTCTAGTGTGCGGGATAAACCTCTTTCAACTTCTCGCTTGTATGCAGCTGTCCCTAACCTCATTAGCGCGTTCGAAATGAGTTTCTAGCGCTGTTCCAGCTGTATTGCAACCACGTTACAACTGTAGTTTGAAACGTGCGTAAATCAACGTTAGATTTACAAAGTTCGACTTTCCTTTGTTTTCCTGTTGTTCAATATTATTATACCGGGTGAAAACTGATAGGGGTTGCTCAGTCAACGAAACTGAACAACTTTCACCAGCAAATTCTTTCAGGAGATGAAATAAAAATACCTTCCCATACAAAATGACCACCAAAATCAGACAATTTCAGAAAAAAATAATCCTGCTCATAGGTGTTCAGTTTCGTTGACTGAACAACCCCTATGAGTATGCGGGACGTTGTCCCGTACACCCCTTATATTATGGTCGAATTTCGTATTGACGTATGTTTTCTTTTGCGAGTGCTTTGCTCTTGTGAACTTAGCTTGTTGGAACTGAACGGATTGGAATCCAACTGCCTTGCGGACACTTCCAAAGACTTCAAGAGTCGAGAGGAAGAAGAAACAGTGGTCAACAAAGAACCTATGCGTTTTATATTCTCCGATATTTATATATATTCTTTATTGCGTACAAAAAAATTACAATAAATAAACAAATTTAAATTTAGTTCACAAAGGTGAGCTTATCTCTATAAAGAGATCTCTTCCAGCCAACCTGTAAAACTGAATATGAGATAACAATATATACGGGGACAAGACTGTACACGCTGTAGACTTTTACATATACATATAACCTAGAACCTACATAAACATACATATATGTTACTTAAATAAACATCTATAATAAATAATAATACATACATATAATAAATACAAATACCTACGTACATAAATACTAATTTTGTTGCGATAGGAAGTGCTCTTTCACTCTTTTTTTGAAAGATGATATCGATGGACAGTCTTGAACTGTATTTATCAGAACCTTTGACGCTTGACTTGACTAATCTCTTCCCAATTCAATTCTCTTCTCAATTCTTCAATTAGTTGACGCTGCAACAATCATCTGAACAAGATGTCGTGGCCAATGATGATGATGACGCTTGACTGTTGTTTTCGGTTTTAGCAATTGAAAGTCAAGTAGACATGAAGTACCATGCTTGGTGAGCAGCGTAGTGGATGGTATCTCAAAGATACTCGTGTTCAGCAGTCGACTTCTACGGCTAAACATTAATGCAAGGTACAAGGTGACCAAATGAAAAGAACAAAATGTATTAAGTAAAAGAAAAAGTAGTAAGTTAACAGAACCAGATTTGAACCATATTCATACATACATACATATAATCACGCCTCTATCCTCGGTAAACGGCCTCAACAACACGTCTGACGAAGTTTGAGGGTTATTTAAGATAGATTTGTAGGTATATTGCTGTAGTGACAGATTGTCAGCCCATCGCCTAAATCCCAATATACTAAACCCTCGGATCCCTCAGCTGGTTTTTACAGCATGCCCGGGAGGAAATGCAGCTGGCACATTCTATGTTTTTCTTTCGCTCCCAGTTTGTAAGAATATCGTATTTATGTCTAAGCAAATCTTAGAGCCCCTCTTCAGTCTAATAAACAGCTACGCTAACTTTATGCAAAACAGCCAACGTGAAATAGGTCTAACCAGGAAGGAACCGTGAACGGTACACACGTACCTCCCCTACGTAATCAGTGTCCAGCGTAACATATTAAACTTTTTCCGCCAGGAGATCCCCCAAAAGAGAAAACGAAGAGAGCTTTTTGCTCTTCTGAAAAAGTGGGTGTAATTTATTTTCCCTTGGTGCAATATTTAGTGCTGTCCATTACTACAGTTCGCGACCGAACATTATTCACGGACATCCATCTTTTTTTTTCTTGGCCGCACGCGCGTGCGGTCCTCCATATTAACTTTTTCATTCATATTCTTCGCGATCTTTCGGATATTGGAAGTCTTTTTGTGGGCGTTTGGGCAGGCGTAAGTATTAATTGGAAAACATTTGTCTTCGTGGATGCTTTACCGACAGCCTACGATTTTTTTGCTATCAGCCTTTGGTGAATACTTACAGCTCGAAAAAGAACTTTTTAATTTAGTTTCATACATACATATAATCACGCCTTCCTCCCTAATGGGGTAGGCACAGCGTAAACAACCTAAACAAAGGTTGTTGCGCCACATCTAACAAAGTTTTGAGGATTATTTAAGATAGATTTGTAGATATATTGCTGAAGTGACAGGTTGTCAGCCCAGCGCCTAAATTACAATATACTGAAACCTTCACGCCTTAGCTAGTTGTTACAGCATGCCCGGGAGAAAATGCAGCTGCCATATTCTATGTTTTTCTCTAGCTCCCAGGCCAGCATGTTTTGTAAGGCACACGTCTATCTGCTAGTATATTTGTCGGATGATTGAGCTAAGTGCAGCGCGCATTAGCGATGCGGCGCCGGCGGACGTCCGTATGGCGGCGACACTTCGCGCTTTCTGCAACGCAAACATTAGGTTACGTTACCAGCGTTATGAAGTCACTTTGCGATTCAAAACATGGATATTATATGAGTGACACTACAGAGAAATTGTATGCTAGTGGGCTCGATTCTAGATTCCACCGGCTAAAACAAAAATTAAAATCTATCAAAATAATAAAATTGAAAAAGGACAGACGATTTATACTCTAGGGTTTTACACTTTGTCAGCTAGATTTTGACGCACGTGTCCCCAGTATTTCAGTCAATTTTATACGCCATATTATATGACGGCGGATAAAAATCACAGATAATGCATGAAACCAACGACTATAAATCAAAAACCGGAGTGAATAGGTCCATTTTCAATGTTTTTAGTCTGAAAGTGACAAATAGATTTTAATTTTAGTTTTAGCCGGCAAATCTAGAATCGAGCCCAGTGACTGTTGTAGTTGCTTGAGACAGTAAGCATATTAAGTAATATAGTATGGTAAGGCAGTGCTAGTTGCCTTAACTTGTCGGAAGTACAGGTGTGCCCCCGAATAGACTTTTTTTTTTTTTTGACAATTCAAAATGAGAGACCGACTCGCAGTGACAAACTCATTAAATCTGTAGTTAAACCTATTATTCCAGTTTTAACCAGTTTTCACAGCTCTTTGAATAAGATCCTCGTATGTTTACTAGGTGGCGAGAAGTGGAGTGTTCTGTAACTTTTTACCTCAACGTTAATGGAGCAAGCACATTAGCTGCTTACGGCAGTAGTTCCCAAACTTGTTCAAGCCACGAATCATTAAAAAAAAAAAATTGCCCCACCCTGTGACTAAAAATAGTAAACAAATATTGATTCTTTAATTTATTTAAAACTGGTGGAGCAATATCTTAAATTTAATAGCCTCTCTTTTATTATTAATCTAAGGCCCGTATTTATAATCAGCACTCAAGAGTGACAGCGAGTTTGAGTTCGTATTAGAAATGTCATTTCAGTACAAAAGGACCTGTTAAATCTATACTTAATATTGCTCTCAATTTTGATTTCGCTTGATAAATACGAGCCTAAGCTTCGGGCTCAATGTAGAGTTTCTTTCGAATGGATTTGATTCCAATAAGGGAACTAATTTGAGTTGTTTTATGTAGTTTGGCTAGAACATTCATGTAAGATGATCCATACTGTAGAGTGGGAATGTAAAGAGACGGTCTTGCGCTTAATTTCTCTCTGGTTGTGTTTGTCATTCTGCCCTAATCAGAATCAGACTGTCGCTTCGAATATTCGCTGCAGCTAAATATCTCGCGCTGCACCTAAAACCTGCTTGTGACACTTTGAGAAAGCCTGGTTAGCTGTTTTGTTTCAGTTTATAAGCTACATTAAGTTAATTTATGTTCCCGTGCTATAACAGCCTCTGTCTGGCTTTGGTAAGAACGCAGAGCACGTACTTCGAGCCTCATTTGGGAACGTAAGGTAGAAAGATTACGTTTAAAAGATAAGTCTGAAAATTTTTGTGCTGATTCATGTGAGGAAGTAATTTTCACGTAATTATTAACAAAAGTGACTGAATTTCCTTTAATATCTGCACTCAAATTTTCAGACTTATCTTTTAAAAGTAACCTTTCTTCATTACGTAATTAAAGTAGAAAATATTTAAATATTGTAAATTTATATACAAAACGGAACGTAACCGCAGAAGTAAACAGACCCGTGTCCCTCAATTTTAAAGTTTTAAATTATAAAACAGCTTAATACCTGCGAAAAAAGTGTGAATTTCCAAGGCTTGATCCTGACAGATTCCATCATACAAGTGTATCTGTGAAAAACTCCAGTTTTCATACCATAAAGCACAAAGGTACGAAATTAATACTCTACACTTTCACCGAACTTAAATATTTAACGACTATCTAAGAAGAAAATAACAACAGAACATTGAAATTATAATCAGCTGATTGGCGGAACACTGACGTAAGAAGTGTCAAAATTTTCTGAGAACAGGTGATACCAACTTAACGGTGCGTACTGGCTGCGTTCAGATGTAAACAACGCTAAATAACGTTATAATAACGTTAGTCGACCGCTTGAACCCATTTCGTTTCTTTTTACGCATCAAATTTTGCAGACAGCTCCGGTACCACGCTATCACGAAATTAAGCGATACTAGTAGCCATCGAGATAGCGACTATTCTGGAAATCTCATGGTACCAGCCACATTGATTCACTTGAATTAACCACTACTATCACTATTCGTTTCAACTCATTAAACTTCATCAAATCACCTCGTCTTTGCGAAAATTCTTGCGCCTGCGCCGACACGCATACATAATAAAAAAGTAATACTTACACCGAAACTCCACGAGAGAACACCATGATGACAAAGTGCAATGGTTGTGGACAATTCGTGAACTCAGCCGAGGTCTTTAAGTGCTCAAAATGCCCGGAACAATTCTGCAAAAAATGTTTAAAGTTACCTAAATCTAGGATAGCCCCTCTTGACTGGCAATGTCCCACCTGTGTCGCGGCCAAACCACGAATAAATAGTAATGATACACCTGTTAAGGGCATATCAGAATCATTACCTGCGGAGGCTCTTGGTTCAGCGAGGGAAAAAGGCAGCAAGCAAACCAGCATTGATGATTCGACTGATACCCTGGTTGCACAACAACTTCGAAAATTTGAAAAGATATTTCAAGACCAAATGGCATCCATGCGAAAGGAAATTACGAGCGTCACAAAAAGATTCGACGAGTTCATCGCAACAGTTGAGGGTTTGACAACACGAGTTGTATCAATTGAGAAAAGGGTAAAGGTTCTAGAAGAGGGTCCATCTAAATGTGTGCCCGAGAAAATTGCCGAGCTGGAAAACACTGTAAAGCAACTGAAAGTTGAGTTAAACGACCGCGACCAGGAAATGCTCTCAACAGAGATAGAGATTTCAGGGATTCCTGAAACCAAAAGTGAAAACACCGTTCACCTCGTGAGTTTGGTCTCTAGGAAGCTGGGTGTACAGTTGGAGCCACAAGACGTAGTCAGTGCATTACGTACTGCGTCAAGGAAAGTAGCTGAAACTGAAAACAAGGAAGGCGAACAAAGGCCTCGTGTACTAGTTGTGAAGCTGGCGCGCCGTGACTTACGGGATAGGCTGTTGAAAGAAGCACGCGTACGCCGGGGAGCTACCACTGAAGGCTTTGAACTCCCTGGGCTGGCCCGGAAATTCTACGTCAACGAAAGACTTTCGCGTACAAATCGCCAACTCTTCTACCTTGCTCGTCTTGAAGGAAAGCAGCAGAAATGGAAGTACGTATGGACGCGCAATGGCCGGATCTATGCTCGCCTAAAGCAAGACTCCGAAGCTTTCAGAATCTCTGATAACAGCGATATAAGCTCGGTTTTTCGACCCTCTGTCGTTGGTTGATGATATTGCTGCAACTCTTAGTCAATTTAACTCCTATTGTTGCTAATTTGTATCATACCCTTAATGAAAATTATGTCCTCATTGTAAATTATAAAATGCCAACATTCCAACATAATGTACTGATCAAGGTTTCCTGCTATTCCCTTTGTTTTATAAAACTGTCAGCTCCTGAAGACATTCACAATATGTGTCCTGAACTGAATATTGACGTCCGACTCAAGTTAAAAGGTTTCTTATACTATTACGATAATGGTTGATTTCGATGTTGTGCTAGGTATTGATGATAGTGGTAACCCTTCTTGTCATAAATTAAACCTACTCGAGGACTGCAAATCAATTATTTATGATCAGGACATCAAAATTTTGAACTATAACATTAGAAGTCTACAGAATCACTTTGACGAGTTTTTGGTTTTGTTGGAAAGACTCGGTATACTCTTCGATATAATCGTTCTCACGGAGTGCTGGTTGAACGAGTATTCTGTTTTGAAGTGTATCAACGGCTACAACTCTTTTCGTACTTTTAAGAGTTATAATCAATGCAGTGGTGTAGTAGTGTATGTTAAAGATTGTTGGTCCCCAATAGTTCAAGAGCTCGACCTAACTGAAGCAAACTGTTTATCAATAACTATACCTATGTACTTAACCGTTCTGGCTATCTATCGATCACCATCATTTCGCGACGCAGATCCTTTTATGAAGTCCTTGGAATCGTTAGTAAAATCTATAAAAAAATGCCCCTGTCTAATAGTAACCGGTGATATTAACATCAACATCCTCTATGACCCAGACCCCAATAAAGCTAAAGCTGACCTAACCCGCTCTGCATATCTCTGTCTTATGGCTGAACTGGGTTTACATTCAGCGGTTGATAAAGCAACAAGATATGAATCGTGTCTAGACCATCTTTTTGTCAAGCCAAACAATCCGATTGAGTCAGTAATATGTCCATGCGCGACTACTGACCATGACCTGGTGTTGGCTGGGATCGGTATTACCACAGCTAAACCACCTCATCCAAAAAGGTACCAAACCAAGCTGGATATGAAAAGTGTAGTCTTAGACTTATCTTGTGTGGATTGGTCTCCCGTTCTTTCTTGCGAATCAGCGACTGAGGCGGCCAAAATCTTTGATTCTGCTATTTCTAAAATAATTTCAAGACACTCGTCAAAAATACGTGTAAGTAGGTCTAAACACAATTTAAAGGTCTGGATGACACCAGGACTGATGAAATGTTCGAAACATAAAGACCGCTTACATAGCGATGCACGTGCGCACCCCAATGACGAGTTTAAAAAGTTGATATTTACACGCTATAGAAATTTTTACATCGAGTTGTTACGTAAAATTAAAAATCAAAGAGATGGCGCGGAGTTAGAAGCTAATCTAAATAAACCAAAACCACTTTGGAAGACGATAGGACGAATTACTCATACGCAGAAAATAAGAAGCGAGCCTCTGGATCTCTGCAGGATTAGGGAGACCCCTGAAAAGTCTTTAAACTTTTGTAATGACTTTTTTGCATCAGTTGGGTGTACTTATGCAGATAGGATTTTGAAACAATTAAATGAAACTCAGGAATCGCTGGCATCTAAAGTAACGGGTATACAATCTACGCGGCATTCCCTATTTCTAAAACCTACAGACTCCGGTGAAGTGGAAAGGCTTATTCTACAACTTAGGCAAGACTGCGCTCCCGGTTTAGATGGGCTCAATAATCGACTTATTAAAGAAATTAAGGATTACATTGTTCTGCCCCTGACCCATATCTTTAACCTCAGTTTAGCTACAGGGGTCTTTCCGGACAGTTGGAAAACAGCTTGCGTGGTCCCAATTCACAAGGGTGGAGATCTTAAAAACCCTTCTAATTACAGGCCTATCTCACTTTTGGGAACTTTTTCCAAACTCTTAGAGAAAATTGTCAACAGGCAACTAATTGAGCATTTAGAAACAAATAACCTGCTATCTAATCATCAGTATGGTTTTAGACAAAACGCATCGACTGAAAATGCGGTAACTTTTCTATCCGATACCATCTCAGCACATTTAGACAATGGGCGTGCGTGTATCGGGGCCTTTCTTGACTTAGCAAAGGCCTTCGATACAGTATCCGTGCCTATTCTTCTTAGGAAGCTGGAGTTCATGGGAGTTCGCTGAATTTGTTTGGATTGGTTTGGGTCGTATCTCAGTGGGCGTGAACAGCGTCTTAAACTTAATAACACAATCAGTGACGCACGCAGTATCCAATACGGTGTACCCCAAGGAAGCATCCTAGGGCCTACACTTTTTCTAGCATACGTAAATGACATACTTACCCTTAACTTAACCAATTCTGATGTAGTTTGCTATGCAGATGACACGGCAGTTATCTTTCATGGTTCTTCATGGGAGGAAGTGAGGCAAACTTGCGAAGAGGGCCTAAACAAAACTGCAGCTTGGCTGAGTCAAAACCTTCTGACCCTTAACACCAGTAAAACCAAAATAATTGACTTCCACAAAACAGCCGCGTCTGCGCCAAGGACTGATTTGGATATCCGAATACACAGATGTGGACTACGTATTCAAAATGTGAATGATTCGACTCAAATCTGTCAGTGTGAGAGCTTGCAAAGAAAAGAAAATGTTAAATATCTCGGTGTCTTTGTAGACGAGCACCTGTCTTTTAAAAAACATATTGACGAATCAGCCACAAGAATCCGTAAATTAATATACATCTTCAAACCCTTAAGATATGCTGCTAGTCCTAAACTTTTGAAGAGAGTTTATACTGCCCTTTGTGAGTCGGTTCTATCCTATTGCATACTAGCATGGGGCGGAAGTGCAATGTCAGTGTTACTCAAATTGGAAAGAGCACAGAGATCGATTCTCAAAGTAATGTTGAGGAGGCCTTTCCTCTTTACAACAATTGCACTTTACGAGGAGGCGCAGGTTTTGAGTGTCAGAAGGCTGTATATACTTAAGTGCACCCTATATACTCACAAACGTGTTTTAAACTCGGATGACTACCAGAGACTGTTGCGGCGTCGAGTCTTCAAGATTGATAGCTACCAAGTGAAAACATCCTTTGCTCGTAGACATATAAATTTTCTAGCCCCTTTTATTTACAATAATATAATTCGTTTGTATGACTTCAGGAATAACAATCTCCGTGAGACAAAAGTACACTTAATTAAGTTATTGTTGACTTGGACTTACAGATACTCCGAAGATTTCCTTAAAATTGTTGAGTAACATCAGGAAACTTTCTTGACCAAAGTTAAATCTTATATGTAAAGTTATTTATTTTTGTTTTTATTTTTAATTATAATTTTGTAGTAATTAATATTTCCAATGCCTTGTTTATTGTAATTGAATATAAATATATATATTTTTTTTTCTTTTATTATTATTATTATTATTTTTTTTTTTTTTTTAGTATGATTATGAAATAAAGTTTATGATTTGTTGATATTTTAATAAAATTTAATTAATTAATGAATTAAAATTGTTTTATGTGATTTAAATTGTTTTATGTTATGAAATTATTTTTAACTTAATTGATTATATACTTCTGCATGCTATTTATTTTAATGTTTTAAGTTTTACACCCGCGATACAGGCCTAGCCTAGTGCGTGGTGTATTGTAACCGGAATGTTGGCTGCAATCTAAAACTAATTGAATGTGATGTTAGTGTTTGTATGTAGCCTGATAAGTTTTTTTTATGAATAAAAAAAAAAAAAAAATATTGTAAAGAAAACTCATTTTCCCTTCTCCTCACGAAAGTGCTACGTAAGTTTTTAGCAACTATTTTTCATAAGTGAGGGAAAACTAGGATAAAATAAAACCATCGATGTAGTGCATCCACTTTTTAATAAATAAATAATTCACAGCCAGTTATTGACAGAAACTGGTTTAAAAATGTCGGTGACCGGAATCGTTTGTATAAAGCTTAAAATTGCATTTAAAGCCGTTGTGTTCCAGGCCAATCTAATTAATGGAACTCACAAATAGAGCAATTAGCTTTTATTCTGTTTCAGTTTTGACGTGGTATAAAATAAATGATTCTTTTGACAAACAGTGTCAAAGGTCAAAATACACACGGTATAAAAAAACTTTTCTTTCATTTACATACATACATATAATCACGCCTTTATCCCTAATGGGGTAGGCAGAGCGTAAACGACTTAAACAAAGGTCGTTCCGCCACGTCTGACAAAGTTTTGAGGGTTATTTAAGATAGATTTGTAAGTATATTCCTGTAGTGACAGGTTGTCAGCCCATCGCCTAAATTACAATATACTGAAACCCTCGGATCCCTTAATTTTATGCTTTGATTTAGATGATTAAAATAATACTTATGTTGATTAGTCGCATAGTATTTATGTCACAATATACCGGGTGTAAGGGATAGCGTCCTGCAAACTGATATGGTTTGCTCACTCAACAAAACTGAACAATATTCACCAGGATTTTTATTCTTCTTCTTATCGTGTCGATGGAACACGTAACTATCACAATGTGGCGGCCCAGAATGTTGCCACTTGAATTGCGGATCGGCTGGCGTTCATTAGATCCGCTTGCGTGCAGGTACAAGGTGGCGCAAAAGAAGTCATCCGATGTTGTTTGGCTCTCATTTTTTTTCTAAATGAAAAACTTCGAATCTGTTTTTTGATTATATTTATTTGCACCTTTAGAATTTTACTGGTCAAGTCGAGAAGATGATATCGGCCAAATGGGCGCCGTTACAATTGATTGCCATACGGGCTCGTTTTATGGCATTTTTCATCACTTCGGCGAGAACTTCGGGCGACAGATTCTCGCACTCGTGTCGAATGTTGTCTTTGAGGGCTTCCAAGGTCTCAGGCTTGTTGACGTAAACACGAGACTTCAAAAAACCCCATAAAAAGAAGTCCGGGACCGTTAAATCGGGCGATCTGGCCGGCCAGTGCAAATCGCCAAAACGAGAGATTAGGCGACCCGGAAATGCCGCCTTCAGAATGTCGGTTGTGGCTCGTGCAGTGTGCGCCGTTGCCCCGTCCTGTTGGAACCACATGTCCTCCAGTCCCAATTCGTCCAATTGCGGCAGAAAAAATTCGGTCAACATGGCCCTATAGCGCGCACCGTCCACTGTTGTCGTTTGACCCGCGGCGTTCTCGAAAAAAAATGGCCCGATGACTCCTCCAGCGTGAACAGCGCACCACGCAGTCACTTTGAGCGGGTGTAACGGCTCCTCGTGCATCACTCGTGGATTCTCGGTGCCCCAGAAGCGATAATTTTGCCGATTCACGTAACCGCTGAGGTGGAAATGAGCCTCATCGCTCATGATGATTTTGGTCGAAAAATTGTCCAATTCTTCCTCGAGATTGAGGATGGCTTGGGCGTAGGTTACGCGCGTTTGGCGGTCGGCAGGCAGCAGCTGATGCACGGTCTGGACTTTGTAAGGAAACATCTTCAAGTCTCGCACCAAAATTCGCTGCAAGGACCGCCGGCTGAGGCCCAATTGCGTGGCACGTCGTCTGGTCGATGTTTCGGGGCTCACTTCAACGTCCTCGGCTACAGCGGCGATATTCTCGGCAGAACGGGCGCTCCGGGGCCGGCCACTCTTAGCAACGTCTCGTGTGGTCCCATACTCTTCAAGGTTGGTGGCTAAACGTCGCAGTGTTTGCGCAGTCGGTGTCGGACGGCCGGGGAATCGGCGACGGAATTCGCGCTGCGCCAACACCACAGACGAATTGTTACTCAAAAAAATAGACACGATTTTTCCGCGTTCTTGGGGAGTGTATCGCTCCATGGCTTGTTCACTTGTATTCTGCATCTGTCTAGTCCACAAATGTCAAAACAGATTTGACATTGGCGGCCATTTGCAAAAATGAGAGCATCTTCCAATAGGGTGATTTCTTTTGCGCCACCTTGTATTAGGGCACGCAGGACACGATGTCAGATGTGCCATTGTTTGAAATGCACCGCAAACACAGTCGACCTCGGAGTTTCCCGAGAATCCCCACCTGACCATGTTATCTTTGCTTTTGCCGACCTGAGACCGAAGTCTATTTAAAGACTTCCAGATCGGCCACGGCAGTTCATGCCCAGGAGGCAGATTCTCGGAAAGCGGGACAAATTGGGCAGGTTTCACGCCAAAGGTTGCACCTGGCTTGTGCGGGTTCGTTGGTAAGCGGAGTGACGCACTTGAAAAAGTTACGGCGGCTCTTCAACCTTTGAGGCACAGGATTGTAGCCGTGCAAGGGGTGGCGTAGGTCACGGTCTGCGTTGGCCATTTCAGTGGAACTAGCCACAGCCCTGCGGACATCTGGCGGTGCTATTCCAGCCAGTGGGTACAGCATTGAAACCGGGGTCGGTTTGAGACAACCAGTAATAATCCGGCAGGTGTCATTTAAAGCTGTATCCACTGACTTGGCATGAGCAGAGCGGCCCCATACAGGGGAGGCGTATTCGCCAGCTGAGAAGGCAAGCGCTAGCCCTGTCGTCCGCAGCACGCGCGGCGTAGCTCCCCATTTGGTGGTAATAAGGCGACGAAGCAAGTTGTTCCTTGTGTGCACTTTTTTCTTGACGTTTTCGCAGTTTTTACTGTAAGTAAGGGATCTATCAAGGGAAACGCCAAGATACTTTGGGAAGTCACCGTGCGATATAGGTACCCCCTGCCACACAATGTTTAGCTTACGTTTTGCTTCTCTGTTGCGCAGGTGGAATGCGCAAAACTCCGTTTTACTAGGGTTTGGCTTCAGTGAGTTCACCTCGTAGTAGCTGCTCAAGTCGTTGAAAGCTGCAGTGAGATTAACCTCGACTTCCTCAAACTTGGAGCCTTGGGACGTTAAAGCCAGATCGTCTGCGTATAAGAAGCGGGACGTATTTATGCTCGACGGTTGGTCGTTGGTGTAGATGTTAAATAGGAGCGGCGCCAGAACACTGCCCTGAGGAAGGCCGTTCCTTTGTGACCTTCAACGACTTTTGTCAGAGAGAAGATGCACCTGAAACCGACGGTTATGGAGGAGTTCTCGGAGAACCATGACGAACTTACGATCACCAGTCATGGTGTCCACCTTCCACAACAATCGGTTGAGGTTCACCGTATCGTAAGCTGCAGAAAGGTCTACAAATACGGCGCCTGTTATCATCCCTGACTCAAAACCATCTTCAATATGTTGCGTGAGCTTGAGAACCTGGTTGCAGCATGATTTGACTGGTCTTGCAGGATTTTTATTGAGAATATTTTAAAAAAAATTACTTTCCCATGCAAAATGACCACCTCGATCAGAAAGTTTGTATGGAAATGTTTTTTTTATTTATTTCCGGAAATAATATCCTAGTAAGTTGTTCAGTTCCGTTAGCTGAGCAACCCCTATCAGTTTGCGGGACGCTTTCCCTTGCACCCCGTAGAAGAAGAGTCGTCCGACTGCCGATATTAACGCTCGTATTTTTGAAGCGATCTCAAACTTAAGGTGATTCCTAACGGCAAATGGTTGTTTTTAAGGGCTTATTTCTTCTAAATGAGTCATTGGAAAATTCCAAAAAAAAATAATTTAAGAAATTAGTTCATGGCCTGTAATATCAACATTAAAAAAATCTAGTTCATAAATAAGTATGCTAAAAAAAATCTGGAAGTAAAGCTGTTTTTATCAGTAAATTTGATATTCCTTCTAAAGTATTAAGAGCGCTTTCACGGTTCTTTCCGGAAAATATCCGTCTTATGATTATCTAAAATTGCAACATAATCTTTTTTAATCCGACTCGTAGCTTTTATGGAATTAGCTTTTTTGTGCGTTTTCGCAAATTTTTAACGCGGCTACGGACGTAACAGCCACGCCGTAGCGCGCGTTGATTTGAACGATATTCTAAGGCATTACGAGCGATAGTTGCATGTCTTAAAATATACCTGCTCATCTGTCAACAGGAAGCACCTAAGAGCATTATTAAGTATGGATTTGACAGGCCAGTTTGTACTAAATAGACATTTCTGATACGAACTCAAACTCGCTCTTGATTACAAATACAAATACGGCCCTCAGAAATACGAGCCAAACAATACTACTACAAACAATACTATTACTAATAGAACAAAATGATTTACTGTCTGCGTTGCGTTTTTGCATCCGTCTTTGCCACTATTTCGACGAAAAACCGGAACATCTGTTAGTAAGAAAAACATGTGTAACGTAAACAAGCGAAGAGCGGCGCCCTAATGAAGCGCGATTGTTTCCACCGCCGCACCTGCTGTCTGCTTCACTGATTCTTTCCCGGATTCTATTCACTCCACAACCGTATGAGGGATGAGGTTTTGCTATAGTATTAGTTGTCTATTTGGGACTAAGGATTTATAAAAAAAATGCACATAATGCGTTACTATCATCACATCACTTTATTTTTGATATCTATAAATTCGGCTATAAATTCTGGCGATTATTTTTCACTTTGCGTTGTATTTATTTGATTTTAGTTTTGGTCACAACAACATTTGTCGTCGTCTTTGAGTCAATAAACCAAAATGTAAATATCAGTAATCTAATAAATGAAAACGATAACTTCTTGCTCTGACCTCAAGACGTTTGAAAACCTAGGTACGTTCAGTTCGATTTTACTCGTAGGATTTTACAGACTAGAGTCAAGAACCTTTCGCAAATAAAGAAAGTCACCATTTGATGATTATCTTTTTACTTGCAATAAATTGTACATAACGTGTGCACGCGAGTCACGCATCTCATAGATTTATATCCCACACTTCTACTCAAATTAGATTTAGTGTTATGTTTAGCCATAAATTCGATACAACTCTAAGGGTTTCTAGATTAAGAGAAATAGGAGGTCAATGAAGTTGTTAAATTACGGTGACATTTGGCTAGAGACCTAGATAATGTATTGATCAAGATGTATGCTAGTGCTACTAAACTGAAAATTAGAAGGGTCAACATATAGAATCGAAATTTTCATGTTCAAGACATATTATCATACTTAATCACAACCTTATTCACTTAACTTAAAAACACCTGTTAAAATTAATATTAACAAGTAGGTATATTTCTGGTATTTATAACCTTATGGTTTAAAGCAACCACATCAAGCGGCCCGTTGGTCTAGTGGTATGATACTCGCTTTGGGTGTGAGTGGTCCCGGGTTCAAATCCCGGACGAGCCCTTCTTTTGCCAGATCTTTTAAATTTATAATTGTATTGTTACCGAGCATAATAATGTACTGTAAAAAGAAGATAATTAAATAATTTATTTCACCTGTATATAATTCTGATGAGAAAGTATTCCTGAAGGTGGCTAAACGTGCTTTAAAACGTAAACCACAAAAATATTGAAATCTTATCCCCTCTGAGGCATAGCTCACTCATAAAAGCGGCTATGTGAAAAATTTAATTCATTGCCGACAAATTTGTATGCATACCGGATACCGGAACTGCAGGTTATGGAGAATGCACCTCTCTCCCTCACCGGCTCTGAAAAACGGTCAGTTTCCTACGATCCATTAAACAGGTAGGTAGGTATAAGAGTAGAAAAAAAGGTAAGTAGCTCTTGGAGACACTTTAAGAATAAAATATGTTGATTATTATTTTATGAATTCACGAAGTAAGTAGGTATCACATAAATTTTGTCCAGCTAGATCTTCAAAATTAAATTTATATGTTTTTTTTCTATTTCTACTAAACAAGAATTTTACTAAGCTCACTAAAAGGACGCGGACTGTAAATTAAATCATTCCGTGGAAAACGCGGGAAAATCTAACGTACATTTCTAAAGTTTCAAATTAGAATCCAAATGAAACGTTCCGTTTCCAATCTATACAGCGAGCAAGCACAGCACCCAATCTCCCTGAAATCAATCTCTTTAAGCGCTGCATCACACCAGAAGAGTTGTTCACGATCTCTTACAAAGTAAAGTAAACGTCTCTCCATGAAATATGCATTAAATATTTACAGAGACTTGAGCGGCCACTCCTTGAAGTCGAAAGGATTTGCAATTCACCGAACATCCTTTGGAAAAAAGCGACTGAACAAAGCTCGGGAAGTGAACGAATCGAAATGAGCGTCTAAATAATACCCTACATTGGATCGGTGAGCGCTTATTGTGAAACTGGTGGATTGACCGCTCTTTTGAAATATTATATAGACTTTACATTTTATTCTGGAGTTTTTTAGTAGGCTTATTTAGGCCCGTATTTTTAAACATCACTTGACACTCACAGCTAGTTTGAGTTCGTATCAGAAATTTCATTTCAGTGCAAAATGGCCTGCAAATCCGTGCGTAATATTACTCTAAGTCTTAAGATCGCTTTATAAATATGAGCCTTAGCTACATAAGACTAATGCTGGATTTGTGCTTCGCCTCATATTATAACGTATAAACCCCAACTCATCATGTTTAATAAGTAATGACAAAAAAACACTAATTTTAAGGCATAGAGCAAAAGAAGGGCTCGTCCGGGATTTGAACCCGGGACCACTCACACCCAAAGCGAGTATCATACCACTAGACCAACGGGCCGCTTGATATAGTTGCTCCTATATTAAGTATCATTTTACCAGTATACTTATATTTTTATTGAAAATCAAACACAATAGCGTTGTGCCTTTTATTTGAACAGGTGTTAGGGTTATGTAGATTTTTGGAAAGCTTTGGTTTAATCGATCTTGTAGTCAAGCGGCCCGTTGGTCTAGTGGTATGATACTCGCTTTGGGTGTGAGTGGTCCCGGGTTCAAATCCCGGACGAGCCCTTCTTTTGCAATGGTCAAAAAATCATGGTATCATTTTGACATTACTCACTAGACAAGATCTCAACGCAGTAAGGCTCGTATTTAGAAAGAGATCTCAAAATTGAGAATAATATTAAGTTTGGATTGGACAGGTCGTTTTGTACTGAATTGACATTTCTGACACAAAGTGAAACGCTGTCACTCTTGAGAGCTGATTATACTATTTATAATCCCTAAGAGTCCTTTGCATGTTGTATGTGAATATAACTAAATAAAATTTAATACAGGTTTAAAACAAGTCGACAAATATTCAATCTGTATTTTATTGATCCCGTCTCTCTTCAAGACATCTAGTTAAATAAAACAGTAAGACGGTTGTATTGCTAAACATCTCTCGCAGTAAAGAAATGCTTTTTAACATAGATATACATTTTGAGAAGAACGTTCAAACCAAGCGCACTAGTATTTACCCAAGAGTAACTAAACGTACAGAGACAATGCTTCATACAACCCTTTTGAAACAGTACGCTACTACAAAAATGTGAAAAGTAGACATCACGCCCACATGCGCAGATGTGACTATTCTACATGTTATGTTGGATGACGTGGCAGGAAAAGACGTACATTACAAAGCCGTGTGTTTGTAGCAGGGTACCAATCATATTCTTCCATGCTGGACTGGGAGCTAGAGAAAAACATAGAATGTGCCAGCTGCATTTCCTCCCGGGCATGCTGAGAAAACCAGCTAAGGGATCCGAGGGTTTCAGTATACCGCAGTTTAGGCGATGGGCTGGCAAGCTGTCACTACAGCAATAAACATACATACATACATAAATTCACGCCTTTTTCCCTTACAGGGTAGGCAGAGCGTAAAACGCTCAGTGAAAGCTTTTACGCCACGTCTGACGAATATTGAGGGCAATTTTAGATGGTAATGTGTATCGCTATAGTGACAGGTTGTCAGCCCATCGCCTAAATTACAATACACTGCGACCCTCGAATCCATATTGCTGACTTCTACAGCATGCCTGAGAGGAAGGGCAGCTAGAACATTCTATGTTTTTCTTTCGCTCCCAGTCCAGCATGGAAGTACACATTTATCTTGAATAACCCTCAAAACTTTGTCAGACGTTGCGGAACGACCTTTTTTAGGTCTTTTACACTCTGCCTACCCCATTAAGGATAAAGGCGTGATTATATGTATGTATATATAATTTCTAATTTAAAAGAATATGATTTCTAATTTAAAAATTCATGTCAGTGGTCTTCCAGGAAACAACACTTTCTTGGATACTACAAATAATATTAGATACCTTGGAGTACAATTAGATGCCAATCTTAATTTTTATTTACATTTAACTCTTTTATCTGGCCGTATAAGAAAGCTTATCTTCATCTTTAAGCAACTTCGACATGTGGCGGACGATAACATTTTAAGAATGGTTTACTACGCACTTGGTCAATCTGTCTTGACTTATTGCATCTCTGCTTGGGGTGGTGCAGCTAAAACTCACCTCATCCAAGTAGAACGCGCGCAGAGAGTCATATTAAAAGTGACCTATTTTAAAACTTATCGTTTCCCCACTGTTGAATTGTACGCTTTCTGTCAGGTCCTCACCAGGCAATTATTTATTTTGCAGGCCGTCTTAATGCAACACAAAATTACACCCCTTGATAGCGAAAATTCTACGAGACGAAATCACTTGGTCGCTCTTAGGTCGTGTCAACTCCGTACAGCCTTCAGTCACAGATTCTTTTGCTTCCTTGGTTGCTTTTTATACAATAAACTCCAGGCCACTCTTGACATATATAAACTTAACATATTTGAATGCAAAGCACGGGTAGTTAAATGGCTTCAGGGTTTGTCATATAATAACACTGAAGAACTTCTCATTCCAGTAGAATAAATAAATGATAATAGTAATTTTAAAATATTTTTCCTTAATTCTTTTTGAAATAACTTATACTTTGTAAGGTTCTCTCTATATCACAACATACAGTCTCTCTTTCTCTCTCACACACACACACACACACACACACACACACACACACACACACGCATGCACACATTTTTTTCTAATTAAATTTGCATCTCTTTTACTTTCTTTGCATAATATGTGTTTACTGCATGTTAAGCACGGACCTATGTAGTATTCTTGTTGGCCTCACCATGTTATTATCACAGACTTTTTATTGACAAAATTCATCTTAGTTTTTATTTTATTTTTCAAATGTATTCAAGGGGATGGGGCCTGGTTACCTGTAGTACAGGCGCAATGCCTTTATCAGAAACCAGCTCTCACCAAAGTACTTAGTTTTATTAATATTCTAATATAATATCTTGTACAAAATTATGAATATTGAGGTGAGAGAAATAAAAATTATTATTATTATTATTATTTATTATATATGTACCAATCATAGCAAGGTTGTGTACCTTTGTCTCTGTAGAGTTACTTACCCTTGTGCTGTAGCTGCACTTGGGTACTTCGATATGCATTGGAATGTCGAAACAATATTACTTACCTCTGGAACTTCTCTGGAGTTATACCCAAGCGCGACCGTCTGGAATGAATTTTATTTGAATTTGAATTCTCATTACGGGAACAAGTAGAAGAATTGAAGTTTGCAGATGTGAGAGGAATTCGTAAGCGAGCTGACATGGGACTTCAAACTTAGATTTGTCCGTTAAAGATAAAATTTCATGTAATTTCTATGATTCATTCTTCAGCAGACAAGCGTATAATTTATTTAAGTGCAACAACACACAGACGTCACTTATTGCCCGCAAGGTTGCGCTCAACACGCAGTCAATGCTTTTTGCATTGTCTACAACGACTACGCGCGCGTTTTGGCAGAGGTATGCGCCGACGTCGAGCTCCTCGCTACGCGCACGTAGTGCGTAAGGTGACGCATGTGTGTTGTCGGCAATTAAAAAAGCATTGATAGCGTGTTGAGCGCAACCTTGCGCGCATTATAAGACCTGTGTGTTGCGACACTAAGATGTTAAAGTAATTTGAGTTGTATTGTAGACACATCATCATCTCCCTAGCCTTATCCCGTATCTCACGGGGTCGGCTTCCTAATCTAGGGGATTGAACAAGGGTACTGGTTTTTACACAGAGCGACTGCCATCTGACCTCCGCAACCGAGAAGGGAAACCAGACCCAATCCTAGATTAGGTAAGAGTTTTCAAGCCGCCAATGCTTAGCACTGGCCTCTGATATGGCTTAACGACTAATATCTACGGTATTAAACGATATTAACCGGGACCAACGGCTTGATGTGCCTTCCGAAGCACGGAAAAAGCACCGAATAAACGTACATATGAAATTCGAAAACCAAAAACACACTGGCACGTGGTGGAATTCGAACCACGACTTCCCGATCAGGAGGCAGCGGCCCTATCCACTACACCATCGGGCTCTTATATTTTATCTCATTGTATTGTAGACTCTACTACAATAATGCGTAGTAAAGCAGAGGCGGATATTAACCCTTAATTGTTCTAAAATATAAAATTGGTACGTAAAAAGAAGGGCTCGTCCGGGATTTGAACCCGGGACCACTCACACCCAAAGCGAGTATCATACCACTAGACCAACGGGCCGCTTGACTATAAAATCGTTTTTAGCTGAATTCTCCAGCACACCGGCAATGTGAACAAACATCTGTACAAACACAGAAACATTTAGCTGTGTTCGTGTCTCGGCCATGATTTTATTCAATATACAAATCATAATATCAAAAATCTGTTAAGTAATTTAGAATTTTTGATTAATTTTGACAATTACTACCAACGTCAACTTTCTATATCAAGTCCAACTATCATAAAATATTTCTGACAATGGGCTCGATTCTAGATACCACCGGCTAAAACTAAAATTAAAATTTATTTTCACACAAAATCGTATGTATTGTCGGTCTAATTTTTTTTAAGCTTAATATTTTTTCAACCGAACTTACATATTAGACGCATATACAGGGTGTCTAGAAATTAATGGATAACCCTTTAACTGCAGCTAGCTTGACCGATGCCCTACTTTTTAAAAAAAATATGACCTCAGTAAAAGTGTCACGGTTTTCGAAATATCGTACAAAAACCGTTTTTTAAATACTTTTTTCCCTACGCTCAGTTATTTTCATGCCATTTCATCAAATATCAAAATTTTTGGGTTTTTTTTTTTTAATATACCTTAATAGTTAATACTTAAAATGAATACATTATTTTAGTACCTATTTATAAGAAAATAATTAAAAAATAAGTTTTATTGAATAAATTTGGCAAAATATTTTTTAAATTCTGTCTTTGACCTCCTGCGGTGAAAAATAAACCATGACACTTTTACTTCATAATTTTTTTACAAATAGGGCATCGGTCAAGCTAGCCGCAGTTAAAGGGTTATCCATTAATTCATGGACACCCTGTATATGATGCATTTGTTCATGTGTACGGAGTCTGGTTAAGTTTGGTTTTAAAATGTAAATGTTATCGACACTGAAAGATACTTATTTAAGTTAACTATTTGGGAAGACAAGCGAAACTACGTTTGTATGGCATTTCACTACTCCGGCAGATCCTTGAGGGGATGAATCCTTTAGCCAATTCAGTAAAGGCTTCGTCTTCTTCTATAGTAAAGTCTTATATTGAAAGTTCACAAAGAATACTTTACCTTTTCTATCGCTATCAGGACATTTTACTGTTTTTACAAAGTTACTTGTGTTAAAGATGTTAGGTGGGCAAGTTATTTAAAAACTGCCTATATTTTAGTTTCTTCCATGCTGAATTGGGAGTGAGAGAAAAACATAGAATGTGCCAGCTGCATTTCCTACCGAGCATGCTGTAAAAACCAGCTAAGGAATATGAGGGTTTCAGTATGTTGTAATTTAGGCGATGGGCTGGCAACCTGTCACTACAGCAATATACGTCTGAATCTATCGTAAATAACCCTCAACACTTTGTCAGACGTGGCGGAACGACCTTTGTTTAGATCGTTTACGCTCTGCCTGCCCCATTAGGGATAAAGGCGTGACTATATGTATGTATGTATATTTCAGTACCAATAAAGTTAGAGCTATCAGTCTATGATTGGATACAGTAATTTTCTTCATTGAACAATATATTTGGTCAGAGCCCGATGGTGTAGTGGATAGGGTCGCTGCCTCCTGGAGGTCGTGGTTCCAATCCCACCACGTACTAATGTGTTTTTGGTTTTCGTATTTCATATGTACGTTTATTTGGCTCTTTTCCGTGCTTCGGAAGGCACGTTAAGCCGTTGGTCACTGTTAATATCGTTTAACACCGAGGCCAGTGCTAAGCATTGGTAGTTTGAAAACTCTGACCTAACCTAGGATTGGGTCTGGTTTCCCTTCTGGGTTGCAGAGGTCAGATGGCAGTCGCTCTGTGTAAAAACCAGTACCCTCGTTCAATCACCTAGATTAAGTAGCCGACCCAGTGAAATACGGGACAAGGGAGATGATGATGTGAACATGTTTGGTGCAAGGCAGTGATGACGTAGGCAGCAAAACAATCCAGTGCATTCATAGCATTGTCTGCAATACAAACTGTTCTGTGAGCAAACTCATTCAAGGCCGATGCCCATATTATTTGTCTAGAGAACCGTAAAGGATTCAAACGCTATAAATGCTTCAGATATACAGACAAACATACAGTATAAATAATAATTGCAAGAAAAACATACATACGTGGGACACTCAGAAAGATTTGCGACACTAAAAAAAATTGTTCTACAGGTACATATATTTTTATTAAATCTTTTCAAAGTACTCTCCACCAGCCTCTATACAAAGATTCATGCGTCTGAACCAGTTTGCAAAACAATTTTTCCAGTCCGCCGTAGACACCTCGTTTACAGCCTGCTCGAACGCAGCCAGCGCATCTTCCGGCGACGAAAATTGTATCCCCTTGAGCTGATTTTTTATTTTTGGAAATAAAAAGAAGTCACACGGTGCTAGATCAGGGCTGTAAGGAGGGTGACCCAGGAGTTTGACTGGTGTGCTGTCCAGGAAGTCCCTCGTTTTGAGCGCGGTGTGTGCAGGCGCATTGTCGTGGTGGAGCAGTAGTCCGCGGAGCCCTGTGTTTGGTCGCTTGTTGCTCACAACAGAAAAAACTTCTGGTAAACATTTGGTAGAATACCATTCGGCGTTAATGCTTCTTTGATCTCGTAAGGGAATTGAGGCCAAGTGGCCAGTCAAATTAAAAAAGCTGGCGATCAAAATCTTCCCCCCGCTTCGAGATCGCTTCACTTTGGTAGGCGTTGGTTCATTTTGAAACACCCAAACTGTCGACTGGCGCTTGGTTTCTGGATCGTATTGATAAATCCAGGACTCATCATCTGTTACGATGTCGTAAACACGCCGAGACGAGCCTGCTTCAAATTTGTTCAGCATATCACGGCACCATTCCACCCGGGCCTGCTTCTGAGCGTCGGTGAGGTAGTGCGGCACCCAGCGCGATACTATCCTCCTCTCGCGAAGATGCCCTTGTAGAATCTCGTGAACGCTTCCCGATCCAATCTTTAATATGTGCTGAATCTCCGGATATGTATATCGCCTATTATCTTGTATAAAATTGTTCACTGCCAGCACGTTTTCTTCCGTAATAGTCGTCAAAGGGCGACCGCTTCTTTCTTCATCCCCCAAGGTTGGTCGACCGCGCCTAAATTCGTTATACCAACGATACACGGTTGCCTTGGAGGGCTTTCATCCATAAATGTCATTTGAAGTCTATCGAACGATTCATCCGGTTTAAGGCGACACTTGAAATCGTAAAAAATCATAGCTGTAAAATGTTCCCGGCGCAGATCCATTTTTCAGTAAGACACGATACTTTGAATTGGCTCGCAAAAAATGTGGAGGGAAATTTTTAAAATGGAACACACATATTTTTACTTACAAGTAATCATATTTTCAAAAAAGATTCTAACCGGCCAGTCTGCCATATATAAAAACTATTTATCGCAATACTTTCTGAGTGGCCTGGTACATACATATAATCACGCCTTTATCCCTAATGGGGTAGACAGAGCGCAAACTACCTAAACAAAGGTCGTTCCGCCACGTCTGACAGTTTTGAGGGTTATTTAAGATAGATTTGTGTGTATTTTTCTGTAGTGACAGGTTGTCAGCCCATCGCCTAAATTGCAATATACAGAAACCCTCAGATCCCTTAGCTGGTTTTACAACATGCCCGGGAGGAAATGCAGCTGGCACATGCTATGTTTTTCTCTCGGTCCCAGTATGAAAAAATCCATACCTATATTTAATAAATAATTAATATACCTATATTTAATATTTTAAAATATAAAATTGTCGTGTGTTTTTTATTACAAGTAACCCAACATAGGGTCAGACTGGAAGCTATTATAACATGTTCGTTATCCACTTCAGGACCTGTCCAAGGCAACTGCAATGTACACGACATCGAAGCGCTATTATGAGACAAGTGATTTATTAATTGTCTCTTCTAGGAACTGTGATATCACAGAGCAAGCGCCTATGTTGAGTGGCAGTTACACGGTTCATTAAAGGAACTGGAATTGAGGAAGCAATGGGCACGATTCTAGATTTCACCGGCTAAAACTTAAATTAAAATCTATCTGTCACTTTCAAAATAATAAAATTTAAAAAGGTTAGTAGATTTATACTCAATTATTTTTAGTTTTACACTATGTCCGCTAGATTTAGACGCGCTTTTGCAAGTATCCCCAGTATTTCTGTCAATTTTATCCGCCATATCATATGACAGTGGATAAAAATGACAGAGGACGCATCAAACCACTGACTAAATCAAAAACCGGAGAGAATAGATCTGTCCTTTTCCAATATTTTTAGAGGAATTTTGGGAACACACTCTCTGACTCTGACGTCAGACCTTTCACAATTAATGCGATGGTTCAAATACATCTGCCTGATGTTAATTTTTTAGTCCCTTTTAAGGTGTATCATGCTGGCAGATGGGCAGGTAGATTTCAAGATATGCAACCATCTCCCGTAATGCCGCGTACGGCGTGGCGGTTACGTCCGCCAAAAATGTGCGAAAAACGCACAAAAAAGCTAATTTCATAAAAACTTCCAGTCGGATTTTAATAAGCTTTGTTGCTATTTTAGATAGTCATAATACGGATATTTACCCGAAGGTACCGTGAAAGCTTTTGTAGTATATAAAAAGGAATATCAAATTTACTGACCAAAACAGTTTTACATCCAAATTTATTTTAGCATACTTTATTACGCACTAGATTATTTTTAAATGTTGCAAATGCAGGACATAAATTATAATTTCTTAGATGTATACATTTGTAGAAACTTTCAATGATTCGTTTAGAAGAAATATGCTCTTAAAAGCAACGATTTGCCGGGAGGAATCACATTAAAAGCTGAATAAGCATCTAATAAGATGCATTGATGTGCCCGAATCAACATGTAGATAGTCTAACGTGACCGACAAATTGAGTGCCCTAAGAAGCACAAAATTTACTCTTGTTTTATAAATAGCAGAGATATTCTGGTAAATTTTGCAGATACCATTTTAATGAGACGCATATTGATCAAATTATTTTCATTATAGCTACCAAATAAACTTCTCAAATATGTGCTTGATATGTGAAAAGTTTGGTTGTTCGAAAAAGCCACCAAACCCAAAAGTTATTCGTCTGTTTCAACAGATATTCCTTTGGGAAAGTTGTTTAATTTCATGCATAACACCTGCTACCTCTGCAACATAATTATTCTCATACGAAATATTCTTCCATGCTGAACTGGGACCGAAAAAAAACATAGAATGTGCCAGCTGCATTTCCTGTTGGGCATGCTGTAAAAACCAGCTAAGGAATCCGAGGGCTTCAGTATACTGCAATTTAGGCGTTTGGTTTACAATCTGTCACTACTGGAATATACCTACAAACCTATCTTAAATAACCCTCATAACTTTGTCAGACGTGGCGGAACGAACTTTGTTTAGTTTTTTTACGCTCTGTCTACCCGATTAGGGATAAAGGCGTGATTATATGTGTGTACGATACATTTATAACTATTACTACTTATACCTAAGTGGGCTTGAAAATAAATACAGAGCATTTGCTAACATAGTAGCCGTAATTATAATTAGCAAACATTTGCATTCAAATGTCTGTGTATTGTTTGTTAAATTCCAATAAAACTTGTACAGGTATATTTCAGAGAATGAATGTATTCAACGAATCTTTGACAAAATATTCCTCTGGGAACAATAACATGTTTTTACTTCCTTTGGGGAAGTTTCCTTTCCCTCATCCACAAATACCCATATTCGTCATTTCGTATGGAAAGAGTTGTACATTTTTTTTCCGTTAGTTTTTTTCTTTATTCAGCAAGCCGTTTTCAGTTTCAATTACAATTTTCGAAATAAACCCTCTATTACTGGAAACTCTGAAAAATATGATCGAATATTGTAGTTTTAAAAATATCGTAACGTCGTATCCAGAAATAGGCTAGTACAATTTATTCAGATACGCTAGTTAATTAACTGATGAGGCTCTATTCTGTAGAGACCAGCCGAAATTATGAACGTAGTCTGCCGTGTCTCGTTTTATGACACTTAATGAAACATTCAGTTTATTAAATTAGAACTGTCTGAGTGCTTCGGGGAGGTAGTTAGTACTCATTTATATGAACTATCTTCTTTGTGCCTCAATAATGTATACGGATCCGTCTGTCTGTCAGCGGGCTGTACTAGGCGCCCGCCGCGCTCATAAGTCGGTAATCTGTGATATTAGTATCTTATGAACCGTTATTTTTTTAAAGAGAGGTTCGAGACATTAGCAGCTAAAACTTCGAATAGTGGGTAGGTTTTTGAATTTCCGTTTTAAGCATAAATCTATATTTATACTTATATTATAAAGAGGAAAGATTTGTTTTTTTTGTTCGTACCGGATAAACCCAGAAACAACTGGACCGATTGCAAAAAATGTTTCACCATTGGAAAGCTACGTTCACCTTGAGTAACATAGGCTTTTTGAAACAGAACAAAACAGAACAGAACAATAATTGAGTAATAGATATTAGTGCTCTATAGATATTATCTTAAAAAAGCAGTACAATGAATACAATACAATACATTGAACTAAAAAAAAAAAAAAAAAAAAAAATCTTTATTGAACAGGTCCATTACAATGCATTATTAAATAACTATGACAACCACACTAGGCAACGCCTGTATCGTGGACGCCAAAATTACATTATTTAGTTTGCCAAGAGGACACAATCTATTTAATCACAATAATAAAAAACTACAAACAAACAAATCCACGGGTTTACGGTTCGCCAAACACCATTATGCCAAGTCCTAACTACAGAGTTCAAACTGAACGCGTACGATGTCGTTACCTTCAGTGCCTAAACGAGACAGAAACGAAAAAATATGTTAAACAAGCAATTCTCGCGAGTCGCGGAGCACCTGACGAGGCGGCCCGCGGGTTATTCTGAGAATCACAAGGATTTAAGAAAAATACCTCTCGGAGTTAAGAAAAAAATACGGGAATCATTTGGGTTTGTGTCAATAGGCGGTAAAGGCAACTAGCATGTTTCGTCTAATATTGTCAAATTGTAAACTATTTATTTAGTGTAGAGACAAAACCACTTTATTAAATACTAGACATTAGACAGTCGCTTACATTGTTTTCAAAATTTTTTGAAGGATTATTTTAATTACACCCCAGGAATCAAAAATACCTGTCATAGAGGTACCATAGAGAAGGGCTTATAGGAAGTGCATAAGTCTCTCTCATAATCTGTCTCTATTTTTCTCTATGGTATTTTTAATTCCTGGCAGGGTTATGAAGAGAATTTAATTTAGAAAAGCATGGATAAAAATGTACTTATTGTGGTCATAGGTGGAGGTGGAGGTTATTGTGTTTGGTACAGGGTAGGTAGGAAATTAAAATAATACAGGTACAGAAATTAAAATAATATTAGCCTCTTAATTAGGACGTTCAATTTTAGTTTACACTTTAATCAGTTATTTATTTACAAACTTATTTTGTTTATTATTCTACAATAATCTTCGTTTTTATTGCGACAACCAGAATAGGCCCCTCAATCGTCATAACACGTTCGCGTGATATCGTCTACATGTTTTCGCGAATTTCGTGTCACACAGGTGATAGGGGAGACTCTCCGACACATTGTTTCACACATGAAACAGTGTTTATTGCACTCACTGTTGAAATGTATGAATTTATTGAGAAGTCTATGTTATTGTGTTGTCTTTTATTTAAATAACTTAGCTGTTGGTCACGTAATTTAATGATATTTCCTGTGAGAATGAGGTGTTATCCTCTACTATATGTCACTTTCTGGCTACATACCAATTTAGTCACATAAGACTAAGTGATTGGGAAGAATCTCAGGCACATTGTTTCACCCTTGAAACAATGTTAATGCAATCACGTATCGAGATGAATTAATTTATTTGGAAGTGTATTATTTTTTAGTCTAGTCTTTTATTTTTTACAATGTCTGAGCTCTTCAGTTTCAGCGTTTGAGCTAACTAAATTCAAGTTCTCGGATGCAATTACTGCCTTCTTTTTATTTCCCATAACATTATAATTAATCTCTGAAATAATTATTTTTTATAAATATTATAAGTTTTCTTATATTTTTAGATAATTTAATACAATCAGGCGTCATGCACAAGTCGTGCACCGTTTCCTTAATACGTCATTAAACAAGCTACGAGTACCTCCATCATCTGTCTGGCCAGGCTGTCCAAACCAGTTTTTTGGACGGCTGTCATCTGCAGGCCGAGGGTTCCTGCATCTCTCGGACAGCTGTCTTCATGATGGCCGACTGTTAATTAATAGTTGTTGGAGGGTCGTAGGCCGCGTCGTAGTCCTGCGGTGTGCGGTTGCTACGACCCTTCACGCGTAGCAGTTCGTAGCTCGTAGCTCGTAGTCAATCAAATGTTTACATGAATGGGAGACTTGTAGTTTTTGATTTTGTATTTTGAAGTACTTGATAGAATTTTGAGAATTATTGTTATTGTTTGTCAAGTACGATGTTGTGTGTGTGTTTCAAACGAGGCAGATTCGAGCGTTGTCTTTTACAAAGTTGAAAAGATCCTTACAAATTTTAAATACTTAATCGATAAATTAACAAAATAATTCAGTGTTATTGCTAACACATAAGAAAAACTATTTAGGACAGCAACACACAGGCGACACTTACTGCGCGCAAGGTTGCGCTCAATACGTTATTAATGCATTTTGCATTGCCTACAAGGCACATGCGTCAAGCGTAAAAGTGACGCATGTGTGTTATACGCAATGCAAAAAGCATTGAAAGCGTATTGAACCTTGCGGCCAGTAAGTGACGCTTGTGTGTTGCTGCCTTTCAAAAAATGCAGGCATTATTTGTTTATTACTTTAAGCGTATTATCTCCACGAACTTTCTCCAGTGTAAGATGCTTACTTTTAAGTTTATGTAAAACCACTACCAGTATCCAACATCTCACAATTGCAAATCGAGTTAGATGTTCGACGTACGTCTTCGTGTGCCAACTTCACACTCCAAACTACTTTAGTGCTACTCAGCTCTCTAAGTTACCACTGAGTTACCACATGGCTCATCGCAATTTCTTAGAAGAACGGTAGGAGAAAGACTGAAGTTTTAATAATGCTGAATATATTTATCCAGGTAGTTAGGCCACATACGTACGACATGACGAATTCTTAAAAAAACATCATAGAAGGGAAATTAGAAGGCAAGAGAGGAAGTTAAACACCGAGACGCAGTTACTTTGACCAAATTAAAGAGAAGATGAATGTCAAGTCCTAGAAGTGTCTCAGGAAGTGAAATCGTTGACAGAAGACGGTAAAAATTGGCGATTACTCCACTGACAAGTACCCAGCACTTAAATTTAAGAAGAAAAAGGAGGTAATTAGAGAAGAGACTAGTTTCTCGTCTCGCGACGTAATAGTAAGTTCAGCAGTTGAGCAATTATACCCCAGTCACAGAAAGTCCGCTGCAGGGCATTATCCAAATCAAATTCAGGGTTTGTCGTACACACCACTAGGATTTATTTGATAAGTATTCTTCTTAGTTAGTGGATTCTCGAGTCAAACGACCTGATGAACCTTGGTGTCAGTTTCCAAAATCGCCTAGTAACACAGCCTCATTAGTCCTCTGACATGGCTTGAGTAACGACCACTATCAAAGAGCCACCGGGATCGAAGGCTTACAAACCCTCCGAAGCACGGAATCCTTTTTTCTTTTCGGATAATCAGGTGATAATCCTTACTTACTTATATCACACTTTATATACATACACAGAATAGGATTTAATTACGTGTTTTCGCAAAAGTCGTTAAACGACTATCATGAAGTTACATCCTGTAGATATAAGACATTCTGTTTCAGCCATTTCCATTATGGCACCTGCTACCGACGTCCTCTTACGGACAAACTTTCCTTTTCAATGAATGTTCGAAAGTCGTTTTGCGTTTGTTATTGTTTTCGATAGACGAAGTTCGATGTGCGGGATTGCGAGCAACTTTCCCTCGAATGTCATAACTTTAAACACGTATAAAGGTAAGTAATAGCAGTTTGGCTCAATGGACCGATTAAATGAATAATGTTCTGGTGTTATAAGGAATGTGTGTTTCATTCAGTTTGGAAATGGATTTCGCGATATTATTGAATTTGGAAGTTTCAATAGCTTTTCTGATTTTCACTATAATGAATTGCTCCTGCTATGTTGAAAATTGCAGATTCGCTCACTTCTCACAACACAACCGTAATGTTTGTTACCTAGATATCACTGTGTACATAATTTGTCTAGAACTATTTATTACCTAGGTAGAAAACTAATTTATAACAATGGTTACGTAATCATTGCTTTATTAAGTGAACTAAATACATGAAAGGATTATGCGTGCTCTGATTACATGCTGTGCATGTGTGCTGATTCTTCCGTGCTGGACTGGGAGCGAGAGAAAAGCATAGAATGCTCCAGCTGCATTTCCTCCCGGGCAAGCTGTAAAAACCAGCTAAGGGATCCGAGGGTTCCTGTATATTGCAATTTAGGCGATAGGCTGACAACTGTTACTACAGCAATAAACCTAGAAATCTATTTTAAATAACCCTCAAAACTTTAGCAGATATGGCGGGACGACCTTTGTTTAAGTCGTTTACGCTCTGCCTAGCCCATTAGGTACAAAGGCGTGATTATGTGTACTGATTACAACAGACTTCTTAATCACTTTTAATCCAATAAAATAATGTCGTAAACCTCACCTGCAATCGCATAAAAGCAATAAACACTCAACAAAGTCTCACTCAGAGGCGTCGTAACAAAAGCTCCCCAGATTATGTTTTAAAGAAACCGTTGGCACGCGAGCGGTGGCAAACGAACCAGAAGTAACAATTACTTGGTCAGGCGAGCTCACCATCCATCACCTACTTGTACCTCTGCTATGGCGGTCGGCTCCTACTCTGAGGCAATTTCCGGAGCCCTTATCTCTACTCTACCTGCGAGCATTCACTTCCAGGCGTTTGTTTAACAGAATTAATCCGGTTGACAAGAATCTGAAAGTGCCCGCCTTTTGGCGAACATTGTTTTAGTTTTCTGTTTAGTTTGTTTCTAGTGCTTTTACGTTAGTGGTAATGTTTTGAACATTTATTGGGTACCTTAGTTTAAATACTGTCGCATCCGGGTTGATCGAATCGTTTGACAATACAATCGACACGATTTAAGAAGATAGTGTTAGCGTCATTGTTCTCCACTCTAGCTGATTCTGTTATAATAATATCAAAGGTTGAACTACGGGGCCGGCATAATGTTGTTTAATAATTTTATTTATGGATTATTATTTATTTACATTGATGTTAATATTTTATTATTTACATTGATGTTCATGTTAAGTTGGCAATTATTATTTTCTTCGAGTGGCAACATTGGGGTTTATTTATAGCCTTCAAACGGTGGCGCTTAGATGCAGTTGAGGTTATGTTGTAACGTACCAAAGTGCAACAGTACATGAGTGTCAAGAGTACAAATTAATTTTATTACTGTCTTCCCTGGATTCCCATTACAATATCTATCCTGAACGATGATGAAATAAACTTTCAAACGCTTACGAATTAAGAGTTCTAATTAATTGTTTGGCTGATTTAGTAGAAGTAGGAGTGCTTGATACTTTTACTAGTCGCTGTAAAATTTTTAAATAGATTCAACAGATTTTTCATTCCCATTTTCGAACGCTTTTTTTTATGAATGGTTGCTTGTTGATGGATGACTTTTCTAGTCAAATGGCACCTAATTTAGGCAAGTAGCCATAAAAAGGTAATAAAGAAGGAAATTAAAGTAACAATAAAAAGTCCACACCCTCAAGCTTAAAGACTATATTATAGCGTGAACATTAAGCAAATCACGCCCCAGTTATTATACAGTCAAAAAAATATAATGAGGGTAGAAAAATGGGGGACAAAAGCAACCGCCACCAACAGTGGAATAAAAACGTTACAAATGTTTATTTTAAAGCAAGTTTCATAAATTTGAAAATTGTAAGCAAAACAATATTTTGACTAAGTACATGTATGACTAGATAAGTGATTCACTTTCTAGGCTTTATTTCATAATGACGTATTGATCTCATTGGCCACTATCTGAGGGTGCATTATGTACTTATAGCCTAAGGGTCACTGAAAGGCCAATGTCGGTTGCATGCAAAAATACATAATGTATTGTTATTGTGTACATGTAAGAAACGGTACAAGGTATATTATTTTTAATAACTAGCAAATTTTTAAACCCTTTTTAATTATTTGCTCTTGTTTACACTAGATCTAGATTGCGGCGGTTATGAATTATTGCTAATGGAAAGCAGCTTACGTCTAGCACGCGCGGCTTTAAATAAAACTTGCGACCACTTCGGCCATCTTTCCCGCGGTATTATAGTGTAATTTCCGAGGATTTATGTGACAGCCTCTGTGGTTTAACTTTGCCTTACAAAACACGTACTTTACCTACGGCTACGGTGCGAATATTATATGCGAAACAATGAATTTGTTTTCAGGCAAAATAAGCAAATAATCACTGTAAGATAAATCTTCTTCTTGTTCTCAGTATGTAGCTGTTTTGTGTCCCACTGCTTGCTAAGTTTTGAGGATAATTTCATCACGTTTGATAATTTTTGAGAATAATTTCAAAAAGACTGCCTGTGTTGTGTAGCTATTGCTGTCATCTGAATGTATTTTAGTTCATCTTCTGAAATGCAATGCATTAATTGACGACCCGCGCAGCCAAGTTGGCTGTGTACCTGCCTGCTACGCAGAGGGTCCTGGGTTCGATTCTCGGCCAGGGCAGACATTTAAATGATGACTTTAAATGTCTGTTCTGGGTCTGGGTGTTCTTTTTGGTTGTTTCTGTGTATGTCCATGGCACCCCGATACAGGGAATCCTAGTGGGGGCTGTGATCGTGTTTTTTAAAAATTCAAGAAACTGAAATCTTCGTTTATACATAGTACGCCCTAGAAAAAATATGTATCTGACAGCATGGAAAACAAATAACATTTCCTGCTAATAAAGATGATGACATCATGGGTAATCAATAATAATGATTATCTTAATGTTGGTCTGCCCATATTGTGAGAAAAAGGGGAAGTCAGTCCGTGATGTACGAGCATAGTAATATGGATCAACAACATGAATAAAACATGCGGTATACGCTGATGCTATAAGTAAAATTATTTTGATAGATCTTATGAGTGCAGATTTCTAAGAATTGCTTTAATATTTTGTTCTGTAGCATAAGCATCATAATTCTGGATGAATTCATTCCTTCTATTGGGTTAAGAAGGCACTCATTAGTTTAAGTGTTTTATAGGAAAGAAAATCTACAAATATATCACTTAATTTATTCTAATTGTAGTTAGGGAATTCTATTAGTTTTATGCATGATTTTATGACATACTAATTTAATATATTGACTGATTAATTAATTAATTTTTACATACATACATACATACATAAATCACGCCTTTATCCCTTACGGGGTAGGCAGAGCGTTTAACGCCTCGTAAAAGGCGCTTTCGCCACGTCTGACAAAAATTGAGGGCAATTTTAGATTGTAATATGTATTGCTATAGTGACAGGTTGTCAGCCCGTCGACTAAATTACAATACACTGTAACCCTCGAGTCCCTTTTGCTGTCTTCTACAGCATGCCCGGGAGGAAAGGCAGCTGGAACATTCTATGTTTTTCTATCTCTCCCAGTCCAGCATGAAAGTAATTAATTAATTTTTGACTGTTTATAAAATTATTTTTTTACATTATGTCTATTTTTTTTACATGTTTATTCAAATTAATCTTAGTTTTTATTTTTATATTCAATTCAATAGCAGTTCACAATTTGCAGTGCCCTCGACAGGGCGTCACAGCATGACAGCAAATAAGTAAATTATGAATTAAATACAAAAAGCTTCTTCTAAATGGAGATTATTCTTACAGGCCTGCCCTATAATAGGCACACAAATTATTTTTGGTATTGCTTTTGTTTCATAAATTTTCCACATTTCCGTCCGTGTGATGGATATTTCCGCCCTATTTGTCAACATAAAAAATGAAATCAGATCCAATTAATAGTAAGCTCATCGATGTGCAATAATCGTGTCATCTCAGTTGCCGGTGCTCACTGCGGAGTGGACGGGACGCATGCGAGCGCGGGTAATCGCGTGCAATCGCCACGCCTGCACTCTCTCACGGGCTAGCCTTGTATGGAGTCTGCTTTAGTAATATTGTGTCAATAATCGTGTCGTCTCAGTTGCCGTTGCTCACTGCGGAGTGGACGGGACGCATGCGAGCGCGGGTAATCGCGTGCAATCGCCACGCCTGCACTCTCTCACGGGCTAGCCTTGTATGGAGTCTGCTTTAGTAATATTGTGTCAATAATCGTGTCGTCTCAGTTGCCGTTGCTCACTGCGGAGTGGACGGGACGCATGCGAGCGCGGGTAATCGCGTGCAATCGCCACGCCTGCACTCTGCCATGGGCTAACTTTGTATGGAGTCTGCTTTAGTAATATTGTGACAATAATCGTGTCATCTTAGTTGCCGGTGCTCACTGCGGAGTGGACGGGACGCATGCGAGCGCGGGTAATCGCGTGCAATCGCCACGCCTGCACTCTGCCACGGGCTAGCCTTGTATGGAGTCTGCTTTAGTAATATTTTGTCAATAATCTGTCAGCTACCGTTGCTCACTGCGGAGTGGACGGGACGCATGCCAGCGCAGGTAATCGCGTGCAATCGCCACGCCTGCACTCTCCCACGGGCTAGCCTTGTATGAATTCTACTTTAGTAATATTGTGTCAATAATCTGTCAGCTACCGTTGCTCACAGCGGAGTGGACGGGAAGCATGCCAGCGCGGGTAATCGCGTGCAATCGCCACGCCTGCTCTCTCTCACGGGCTAGCCTTGTATGAAGTGTGCTAATTTTGGCAATAATCTTGTAATCGTGTCATCTTCAGACTTGAAAATATTATGTGTTGAAGTCCTAGCAAAAAGTAATAAATAATACGTTACTCTCTGATAACAAATCATAGTTCATAATCTTAATAAAAAGTGACGTAGCAAAAATAATTATCAAAATTTCCATAAATTTTAATTGTGTCATTTCCGTCATGTTGTTGTGGGTGAAAAACAGGAGAGGCAAAGCACTTGCGTGCAACAGCTAGGCGTGCATTCTGCCATAACATAGAATTATGGAAATCACACCACAACTAGCTGAAGACAAAGTTAACTACTTAATTATTATACGGCTAATTTACAATTTAAATTGCAAAACTACATTATTTTAGGTGGAAATTATGACGCATGTCAAAGGAGTATAAATCGCCCATAAAGTGACGTCAGTCAACTTTTTCCTATGATTCATAGCTGACGTTAAACTTACGAATACGTGTAAGTTTGCTGACAAGGAAAAACCAGGAATACTCTAACATACAAAAGTGGTAACTGTGCCCGAGCCGGATGGTGTAGTGGATAGGGCCGCTGCCTCCTTAGCGGGAGGTCGTGGTTCGAATCCCACCACGTACCAATGTGTTTTTCGGTTTTCGAATTTCATATGTACGTTTATTCGGCACTTTTTCCGTGTTTCGGAAGGCACGTTAAGCCGTTGGTCCCGGTTAATATCGTTTAATACCGTAGATATTAGTCGTTAAGCCATATCAGAGGCCAGTGCTAAGCATTGTTGCGAAAACTCTGACCTAATCTAGGATTGGGTCTGGTTTGCCTTCTTGGTTGCGGAGGTCAGATGACAGTCGCTCTGTGTAAAACTAGTACCCTCGTTCAATCCCCTGGATTAGGTAGCCGACCCCGTGTGATACGGGATAAGGCTAGGAAGAAGAGACAAAAGTGGTAACTGAAAGTCATTCTACTTTTCTACTTCTAATTTCTTATTTGTTGCTGTTAGAAATTGATATCAAAATGTGGTTCCCACCGCCATCTATTGTATCAATATTATAAGTACATGTATGAGTCTATGCTCATAAGCTTTTTTAGAATAAAAGTCAGTTGCTTGTTAACCGCCATCCCGTGTTTTAATTATAGGTAAGTACGTATTGATGATACTGACAGAATACAATCATTTTAATAAACATTCTGAATGGTCTATACATTTCAGTTTGTATTAAATATTCTAATATGGTTTCACAATATATTAGCCCGAGACAGCGAGCAGCGACGTGTAGCAAATGCAGGCCTGCAACAGCGCGCGTCCCGTCCGCTTTGCTGCGCAGAATCAAAAACAAACTGCGCTTACGTCATCACCTTGTTTGAAACATTGTTTGGTGTGTTTGTTACTAGATCAAAAACGAAACTGAATGTCTATAGAGTAGTTTGCATTGAATATTCCAGTACTGTTTCACAATATACTAGCTTGGTAGCGAGCAGCGATGTGTGTCAAATGCAGGCCTCCGACGGCACGCGTCCTGTCCGCTTTGCTGCGCCGAATCAAAACAAGCTGAGATTACGTCATCGCCTTGTTTAAAATATTGTTTCGTGTGTCTATACTAGACCAAAAGCTGGACTGAATATAAATTAAGTATATTTCGCATTGAATAATCCAGTACTGTTTCACAATATGTCTTCCATGCCGGCCTGGGAGCGAGAAAAAACATTGAATGTGAATTAAATTATTCCTCCCGGGCATGCTGTAAAAATCAGTTAAGGGATCCGAGGGTTTCGGTATATTGTAATTTAGGCGATGGGCTGACAACCTGTTACTACAGCAATATAACTATTAATCTATCTTAAATAACCCTCAAAACTTTGTCAGACGTGGCGGAACGACCTTTGTTTAGATGAGCTTACGTCATCTCTTTGTATAAACATTGTTTTAGAAATATTTTTTGTATCCCATGAAAGGCTTTTTCTTTTTTATATGGCGTTAGTAGAAGTAACATGATAGAAATAGTATCATTAGCTTTGCGCTAATCTTCAAATCACTAGTATAGAGGGACATAATACCTATACGAAGTATCCATGTGGAAATGACGGAACTGATAACAGATTTGGAATGTGTTACAGTTGGAGAATCCATTTAATAAATCCTTTTTTTTAAAGATAGGTACTTACACTACTACAAAACAACATCGTTAAGGAATTTCCCTTAAAATCAAAGCTCACAATCTTAGCACTGATAAAGGCCACCGCACACAAATCAGGCATCATGCCAACCTACCGTTCGTACTACTTATCTGCAAGCAGTGATAAATTAGGCCCGAGTCATATCGCCGACGTGTGATCTAAACTCCTGTCCGCTTACGTAAACTGCTTTCATTTCAGCACCTGTGTTTTTTCTTTTTTGTATGTATTTAGCAAGTTAGCCTTGGCGCATTGCACGCTGAGCAAAAATATGTATATTTAAAACATATAGTAAAACAGCGATATATTTATATTTTTCCATGCTGGCCTGGGAGCGAAAAAAAAACATAGAATATGCCAGCTTTTTTTCTCTCGGGCATGCTGTAAAAACCAGCTAAGGGATCCGAGGGTTTCAATATATTATAATTTAGGCGATGGGCTGACAACCTGTCACTACAGCAAAATACCTACAAATCTATCTTAGATAACCCTTAACACTTTGTCAGACGTGGCGGAACGACCGTTGTTTATGTAATTTACGCTCTGCCTATCCCATTAGGGATAAAGGCGTGATTATATGTATGTATGTATGATAATTCATATTGCTATTTAATATTAATAGATGCACGTTATAAAGGATGTACTTACGTACATTTTAATTTTGACTGGACGTCGTGAAAGCAGATATGGTAGTAAACGGTCTTACAGAACATTTTATGTCTAAAAAATAGGAGTAAAAACTGATGCCTGGCAAAGAGCACCCGGTCTTACATCATTGGATGCCGAAGACTGGTCCAAGTGGAGTAGAAATAATTGAAAAACGAACTCCATAGGCCTGCCAGATTTAAGAATTACTGCCTGATCCTGATCCTTTCTTATTATCATATTTATTATCTGTTCTCAAGAGTGACAGCGACTTTGAGTTAGCATCAAAAATGTAATTTCAGTACAAAACATCCAGTCAAATCCAAACTTAATATTGCTCTCAGTTTTGAGATCGCTTTAAAAATACGAGCCTAAAGAAACTTAATAAGACGCAGAAAAAGCAGTAGGGTGAAAAGCTAGTATAATAAACATAAATTATATTAAATAGTAAGTGAGTGAGCGAATGAATGACAAGCTGACAAGCTCGCGTGTGTTCCAAGGGGTTTGAATCCGAGGGGGCATTCAGCGCTATTATTTTACAATTATCCTAATCTGATACAGCTGGTGATTGCTATTACGTTTCCTTCGTGAATTTCAATTAAGTAAAAAGTGGGATTAGTCTTTTGAACTACCTTACTGTGGAGTAGTTTCTGAAACGAGTGTCACGCTTCTCAGTATATTGTACGTACATACATATTATCACGCCTTTATCCCTAATGGGGTGGGCAGAGCGTAAACTACCTAAACAAAGGTCGTTTCACGTCTGACAAAGTTTTGAGGGTTATTTAACATAGGTTTATTGCTGTAGTGACAGATTGTCAACCCATCGCCTAATTATAATATACTGAAACCTCTTAGCTGGTTTTTACAGCATGCCCGGGAGAAAATGCAGCTGGCACATTCTATGTTTTTCTCTCGCTCCCAAGCCAGCATTGAAGAAAATTCAGTAAATTGTACATTAAAGATATTGCTTCTTCCATGCTGGACTGGGAGCGAAATACGATATAGAAAAAATATAGAATGTGCCAGCTGCATTTCCTCCCAGGCATGCTGTAAAAATCTGCTAAGAGATCCTAGGGTTTCAGTTTATTGCAATTTAGGCGATGGGCTGACAACCTGTCACGACCCTAAGTTCTGCCAAAACTAATAAAAAATCTGACCTAATTGACCAGTGACATGTCATAGATACAAAGAGTATGATTACAATGTTACAAGGTGCGGCCTGTAATTATGGTACATACATACATACATATATTCACGCCTGTATCCCTAATGGGGTAGGCAGAGCGTAAACGACCTAAACAAAGGTGTCCCGCCACGTCTGACAAAGTTTTGAGGGTAATTTAAGATAGAATTCTAGGTATATTGCTGTAGGGACAGGTTGTCAGCCCATCGCCTAAATTACAATATACTGAAACCCTCGGATCCCTTAGCTGGATTTTACAGCATGCCCGGGAGGAAATGCAGCTGGCACATTCTATGTTTTTCTCTCGCTCCCAGACCAGCATGGAAGTATATTATGGTAGTCCCCCTATAACATTAGTTTCTTTATAATAATTTGTCACATCGTATTAAAAATGACGTTGGGTAAATGGGTATATTTTATTTATCATAATTTCAAGCGATATTGGGCTCGATTCTAGATTTGCCGGTTAAAAGTAAAATTAAAATCTATTTGTCACTCTCATACTAAAAACATTGGAAAAGGACAGGAGATATATTCTCTCCCGTTTTTGATTTAGGTATAGTCGGGGATTTTACGCGTTATCTGTCATTTTTAACCGCCGTCATATGATATTCTTCCATGCTGGCCTGGGAGCGAGAGAAAAATGTAGAATGTGCCAGCTGCATTTCCTCCCGGGCATGCTGTAAAAACCGGCTAAGGGATCCGAGGGCAGTATATTGCAATTGAGGCGATGGGCTGACAACCGGTCACTACAGCAATGTACCTATAATACCTTAAATAACCCTCAAAAATTTGTCAGACGTGGCGGAACAACCTTTGTTTAGGACGTTATTGCTCTGCCTACCCCATTAGGGATAAAGGCGTGTTTATATGTATGTATGTCATATGATATGGCGGAAGAAATTGACAGAAATATTGGGAAAGCGCTTCAAAATCTAGCGGACAAAATGTAAAACCATAGAGTATAAATCGCCTGTCCATTTTCAACTTTATTATTTTGAAAGTGACAGGAATATTTTAATTTTAGTTTTAGCCGGTTGTATCTAGAATCAAGCCCATTGTTTAAATAATTGTTATACTTATTCAGTATTTTATTCATTTCACGTGTCATGGAATTATTTCATAATAAAGAGAGATTTATCTGAGTAAACTGAATTACATTACATCTGTGACATGATAGACTTAACCCATCCTTTAAGCCGATTACAGTAGTACCTTAAAATGAATGACAAAATTAATCTGGAAAAGATTATTACGCACATTGCAATAGAGACGGGATTATTTTTCAACAGATATTTAAACATTTTGACTTTTATTGAACTTGAATTGTATGTACCTATGTATGTTCAAGTGGAATCTTGCAACTTAATTTGAGGCACTTATCTTCAACCGGTTGAGCAGCTTTTATGCTATTGCAAAATAATATAGAGTGAAAATTAGTGACCGATATTCACAACAATGTATGGATTGGTGATAATTCTATTATTCTGATTATTAACATTGAGATAATTTTGATTTCAAATATTTGACAAACATCTTCCCTCCCCTGAGCCACACTATAAGTACGACAAAATATGAAAAGAAATGTTGCCATAGAAAATTTGCAACCATTTTCACGGATTCGTCTTACACATTTGTCGCATTGGACGGTACTAATCATGTATCTCAAAAATTACTATCTATGTATATTTTACATCCTTGATTATTTATTAAAACCACTGTTTTGCCTATTATTATTAATGGTTTTGCTGAAAATACATACAAAAATATTCTCAAATTACTTCTACTACTCATAATGAATCACACTTTCGGAAATAAAGCTGTATATTTTTTACACATAATATGGCTATTAAATGAAGCGCTAAAATGGACATGTCTGGTCCCCAGAACCTCAGTCCAGGCTCAACCAATTTCATACAATAACAAACGCGAGACAGCGTATTATGAAAACGTATAGATGTTTTGTTACGTCCTCGTTATTAATTTATCGTACAAAGGGTGATCAGAACCACGGAATGATTGGATTTAATTATTTCCATGCGCATGAATACAGGATGATTTATTGCGAATAGTTCTGTCGCACTGTATGTCTCTATTTCGTAAGTATAGATTGAACCATATAATATTATAATTGAAAGGGCTACTTCTTTTTTTCATAACAACGGCTTAATTTATCAGAATCGTATTAAATGGTTCAATAACAACCACAGCTTTGGTTCATCGGGTCTCACGATCCAGACAGATAATGTTATGTTGGAAGTAGGTACAAACGAAGCAAATCACACTTCTTAAATTTCTAAGAAACAAACTTTTATAGAACTCTATCCTCGAATATACGGTAAATAGAGCCTGAAAGATAAATGCCGGCAACGACTTTGGTTTACCTACAAAACGAATTTCTTTTCTCTTATATCGGAAAAACTGGATAAGTCATTAAAAGTGTCGGCGAAGCGTGAGAATAAAGCGAAATCGAAAAGTGGTCGAATCCAGATGGAGCTCACTCTTAGAGAAAACTTGAAACTAGCATGATTCCTTTTCTACGAACACTTATTAAACTTTTCTTTACTCGAACGGTTTCACGTCAAATTTTTCGAATAGCGAGGTTAAAGTTTGAATCGAGTCATATTCGACTTTCTGGAGTTTTTTAGGTAGAGTAGTTTTTATAAACCCACAGAACACAGATTCCTTTTAATTAATTTCAGTTTTATAAAGGTTATACTTAATGGAGGAAAAATAAACTATTGTGACCAACTGAAAGAGAAGACGGGCGTGAAAACCGATAGACAGGGAGACCAAAGGACGTTTCCACGGAAGGGAAGTCTTAAAGCTCGTCATAGAAGCTGCAACAACTGAAAATGCTCATTAAATTTAATATTAAAAAAATATATCTTAAACTAGTATCTAAAAAATCACCTCATTCAACGTAAGTTAAGCAACAAACTTGCTTATTGCGGGGTCTTAAGTGCATTCGCCGTGAAGTAAAGGAGGTCGCCTCGAAAAGCCCGGCTCAGGGCAACTAATGACCACCCCCATTCGGGCTAACAGGCACAAATAGGCAGTCTCATCACAATCACTTTTGCCCCCGTTTACTTGCACCTAAAAGGATACTTTTAAGAGCGACCGGAGCTTGCTGTATAGTGAGGATTTTCAGCTGCGCAACTTTTTTTGTAGTTAATGAATACTGGTTGCCAGGATAAAGGATAAAAGTATCGTTATCAGACGTTTTCCCAATACCTAGAAAACACTTCGAAACTATAAAGTGTTTTCTAAATCTCAAATAAAACGTCTGATAACGGTATCGACTATTGAAAATTATATCTAATCATGGCAATAATCATAATTGCAATTCTAAAAATTCTCAGTATAAGCTTAGCTCCCCAGCTTTATAAAGTATGGTGCATAGGCGCATACAAATTAAGATTTGTGATGAAACTGCCTATTTGTGCCTGTTAGCCCGAGGAGATATTTCAAGTAGAAAACTTTGTTTCTTATTTAAAGATTTTATGATTTTGGCCAAAATTAACAAAAAAGCCTTAAATAAAACGTTTTAGTGTAATAACGCGTTGTAGACTCAGATATTCCACAAAAAATGAAGAACCCGCAGAAAGGTTACATTTTCCTGTTTTTCCTAATGGCCGATCAAAAGCGGCCGACACCTTGTGATCTTCATACTTGGTAAACATTCTTTGTGTAGGCCAAGGAGGCTTTCTTTTAGAGCTCGAGTATAAAGGCGAGTGAATTGGTGAAGATGGGAGAGGGTGGGCGAACGCGCGGTTTATGAATGGGATGAGATGACTCATTGTTTTTGGAAGAGATGATTGCAGCTTTATTGTAAATTATCCACTTATTTATATGCAGATCAGGAGAGCCGAATAATAAAATTGTCAGGGCGTGTCGACTAAAAGGACAAGACTTACTCCCAGAAAAATCTTATGCAGTTTTTTTTTTTGTTTTCTTAACGATTGGAGTTATTCGTCTGAACATTGTGAACTGCCACAATTAGAACCTCTACTACCTACTAATAAATATCATCGACTCATTCATAATGACAATCTATTCAGCAGAACAGACTCCTTGACTCCATAAATCAGCGCTGGACACTGGTAATGACGTGCCGAAGCATCAATCGCCCCATAATTAACCGTGTTCTGTCTGTGGTACTGTTCAGCGCATCGCCGCTTACAATGGATTTGCTTATACCATATCTACTAAGTATAGAATGTTTTTTTATGCTTAACATAGTTGGACTCTCCATCTGTGAGTCATTGATTAGATTTCTGGACAGGTTCACCTAAACGAAATTGGTACTTTATGAGATTTTTCCCAGTTTGATGAGGACAATGCAGGCTAAGTGTGTTACAATTTGAGCCTGATAATACTCTATTCAGCTTGACTCTATAAATCAGCGGTGGACAGTGGTACTAACGTGCATCGATCGCCAAGCATCAATCGCCCCATAATTAACCGTGTACTGTCTGTGGCTGTGGCACTGTTCAGCGCATCGCCGCTTACAATGGATTCGTTGCCTAATATAATGCTTATACCATATCTACTAAGTATAGAATGTTTTATTATGCTTAATATGGTTAGACTCTCCATCTGTAAGTCATTGGTTCAATTCCTAGACAGGATTACCTATATGAAATTAATACTTTGTGAGTTTGTTCCCCTTTTAATGAGGACAATGCAGGCTAAGTGATCTAATTGTCTTACAATTGAAGCCTGATAATACTCTATTCAGCAGAACACACTCCATGACTCTATAAATCAGTGGTGGACAGTGGTACTGACGTGCCGAAGCATCAATCGCCCCATAATTAACCGTGTACTGTTTGTGGCTGTGGTACTCTTCAGTGCAGCACCGCTTTCAATGGATTTGTTGCCCAATATATTGCTGCTACCATCTCTATATTATGTTTCATTATGCGAGCCTTTCATAAAATTAAATTACCTAAATTAAAGTTATTGAAACTTGAGTTTGGTGGTGCTGTAGATTTGTAGGTTGTCATTTCACATATATTTACAAATAAATAAATAAAACTCGTTTATTTATAATGAATCCTAAAAAATAAAATGGCCGATTTGCATATGACAAATTTGCGACTCGCAAGCTTATCGTTGTGAAAACAATTATTTTGTGACCAATAAATTGACAGGGAAGCCCTCGGGGTTTTCTCATCACGTGCGGAGGCGAGAACACAAGTACTAGTAGACTATGTAGATCGTGAGTTCGTATCCCAAATATTTGTGAATAAATAAAAAATACAGGACCGCAGAATAATAAAATATTTATGCGATGAACTCCGCTTATTTATAACGTATCCTAAAAAAATAAAATGGCCGAACCGCGTACGACAAACTCCCAGCCCGCAAGCTTTTCGCTGTGAAAACAAAAATAAATTTGTGACCAACAAATTGACAGGGCAAAAGTCGGGGTTTTCTCATCACGTGCGGAGGCGAGAACGCAATCCTTTTGTGGCCGGTTTGTAATTTTAATGAGTTTCACGCTAGCCCACCGACAACGCCCCGGGTCAGGACGGCTATGCAGGGTGTTTCAGGAATGCCTGATCATATACACGTCTAAATATACCCGATGTAGGTAGCTGGAGTAGAAATTTGAGGAAAGATAAAATTTCAGCTGATTGCTCCAATAATGAAAAACACTTCCTGTAAAATAACCGGGTAACATTCTTGTGGATAAAACTTAGCGAGCACCATCCTACAGGAGTCTAGCACTAAAAAGTTTGCTGTGATTCATGGGGTAATAAGTGAATTGGAGGTTTTTGAGTGAGCTTTCTTCATCATTAACTCGGTTTTAGTCATCTCTGGCCTATACTAGAGTCAAATTACTTACATCTCAAAAATTAATATAAAGAACCATTTCAAAAAACTGAAAATTCATTAATAAATGCTTCTGGCAAAGACATCTGTTTACTTCAGAAATACTTTCCAGCTGAAACAAATTCACCCACATCCTGTATCGCACAGGCTCGAAACGAAGTGTCGCAAATTTCCTCACACGTTCTAAGCTTTTAAACAATATCCTTAGGGCTTAATCCAGATTTTAATAAAACGGAGTTGCTGCGTAGAGACCGGCGTCAGTGTATTAGTTTATTTTAACGAGTTTTGTTCTATTCTGACATACAACGACATTATACAGTTGCCAAAACCAATTGGCAACTTTTTACCGCGGGAGAATAAAGATAGTAATCCCACTTTTATGTAAAAATTTAGACATTAATATATTTGGCACTTAATCACGCTTTAATCACTAGACAAATTAAGATCAATCAAGTTTTATCCTAATGCTAAGTTCCTATCGCAATGTTAGGTTCTAGAAATACGATATAAGGATTATGATTTATTATCTAGTCACTGACCATAATTCTATTAATTAGGTCTTCTACGAAACTTTATTTCACACTTTCCGTTTAAGAGAGTTGGTGGTATAAAATTGCTTTGTTTTCGTGGTGTAATTTTAATGAGTTTCAAGCTAGGCTTCCCGGCAATATTGCTCTAAGTGAAAATGGCTGTATTAGCTAACGTTGAAGCGCCGGATATCCTTTCTATGTTCTAGGCATTAGAACAGGCTTTAGTGTTGTATTCAACACACATCGATAGTACAAAAATTCAGAGCTAGATGAGAAACTTTGTTTGAGTTTAATAAAAAAAAAAACATTCACAATATAGTCTTAACCATATTCTAAGGCTGAGACTAACCTAATAAGCATGTAAAATACCGGTGGCAGGTAGGCCCGCTCGTATATTATAGCAGTTTTCAAAGTGCGCTATTATTTTGATCTTGTATTTTTTTCGTTTTCTTCCATACTGGAGCGAAATAAAAACTTAGAATGTGCCAGCTGCATTTCCTCCTGGGCATGCTGTAAAAACCAGCTATGGGATCTGAGGGTTTCAGTATATTGCAATTTAAGCGATGGGCTGACAACCTGTCACTACAGCAATACAAATCCATCTTGAATAACCCTCAAAACTTTGTCAGACGTGGCGGAACGACCTTTGTTTAGGTCGTTTACGCTCTGCCTACCCCATTAGGGATAAAGGCGTGATTATATGTATGTATGTATAAAAGAATATATTATTATAATGAATAATTTTGTTTTAAGCAGTTGCGATTATTTTCACTCATTTTACTTGTTTCAATAGACGTGGTCGCGGGTCGACTGAAGATCCCAATCTATTGGAGAAAATCTGTAATTGGGTTTCTGTCTTGTATTAAATTTAAGTATTCTTATATTGATAGCTGTTGGTTTTCCTTGAAATACAAAGAATAAAAATAAAATAGTTGAAACGTCGGGATAAAAGGTAAATTCCTATGTATTTACTTCCAAAATTCATAACTAGTGATCCGGATAACAAGTAAAATGAGTATAATGAGTATTTATACACAGTAACTATAATAATATTGTATTAGTCTCGATTCGGTGGAACGCAGAGCCAAGAGGTTTATTGGTGACGAAAAACTGCTAGAAGCCAAGTTTTATAGCCTGGAACATCGCCGTAAGGTTGCCTGCTTGTCGATCTTCTACAGGCTGTACTTCGGTAAGTGTGCTCAAGAGCTCCACGACCTTATCCCGCCAGCTCCCTTCTACCATCGGACATCTAGACGCACTGCATCCATACCTGGTTGATATTCCACTAATACGTACTAAGCGCTTCCAAAACTCTTTTATAATGCGCACGGCAAAAGTGTGGAACTCACTACCTGCGTCTGTGTTTCCGAACGCCTTCAACCCCCAACATTTCAAAGTTAGAGTGAATAGGCATCTTCTGGGTGAGCTCGCACCATCGTCGACTCCGTCTCAGTCGTTCCCGACCTAGACTGGAGTCAAGAGCAAACCCATTTTTAATAAAAAATAAAAAATAAATTGACAGCTAAATAATATCAATGGTATCCTACTTAATTGATTAAATTGAACAAAATTTTACTTCAAAGATGAGTAGGTACAAATTGGAAACATGTGTCATTTATGTATGATTCTGATTTACATATTGGAGAACCTAACAGTTTTATGTCAGAAATAATCCATAATTTGACGCATACATTTCTTGGAATAAGTTTAGTTTTCAGTAAACGCACTCTCATAAAAAAAAATCATACTGTGGTTATTATTTCATACATCGGGTCGATAGACTTGATACCCACTCGACAGAAGAAGAATTTCATACATCGATATTTTGACAGTAACACAACACTATTGCCCCTATTAATTTCGGAAGCTGCCATAAGCGAGGTACTTGGCATATTAGCCTACCCTTTAATGTGTAATAATTTACAGCACGTTATTATGAAACAAAACAGAATTAAAACTTCTTAACTAGAGGGGTCTAAACAAAATAAGTTTGCGCTTTTGGATTAAATGTTAGTCCTGACATTTCTATATTAAAATGCCTATGTATTTCTGATCACATTCCTTAAGGGAATGTCAACTAAAATTGTTTTAACTTGCTGATTATTTTCTGACCTGACTTATTAAAAATAAATTAATTAGTACACGAATTTATTTTTATTTTGTAAGTGTCTGATAAAGTAGATCTCCGGGCGTTAGTAATTTTATTACAGTATTAATATTTTTCTTTTATAATTAACTGTACTCCAATATGTTTGATGTTAAAATATTTGCATGAATATATTTGACTTAGATCTAAGAAGGCAGTGTCGTAGAAGACGCATTTTTTTACATAAACATGAACTTACGCACTACACACTCGCGGGATAAGCAGAATCTTAACGTTCAAAAATATGTCTATACGATGTATTTCAGTTTAACTACCAACTGTTTTTCCCGTTTTAATAAAAAAATATATCCCGACTGTCATCAGACGACAAAATATCTCGTCAAAGGCAGTGTTTTAATTTAAATGTTTTCCTGAGCCTCGTTATAATGGTGGATGATACGAGTTGGAAGCAGCACTCAGGGAAACCATTCCATACATTACTTGTGTGTGATAAAAAAGAGAAAATCCTATTCACGCTATATTCTACATTTTTGCGAATGTATTTTGACGACTATAATTATACATATTTTCATTTAATTTGTGTGTAATGATAGCCGACAGACTTTACTTAACCACTCTTCACTTTGACGGTTTTCAAACCAACAAAAACCTTCGTTGATAAATTGAATAAAAGGACAAAGAAGAAACACATCCTTGAGTGCAATATAATATTACAGGAAGTCCTTCAGCTGCTAGTTTAAACGACGTCAAAAATTCAGCCACTCACTTTTGCAGTTGATGAAATGCATTCGCCGTTCACCTTCGCGATATGAATATTTTAGTTTGAGAATAGAGCCCCGGAGTCCCGCGACAGCCGCGGCCGTATTCAATGAGGCGCGCGCGATTCAGTCTGAAGTATTTCATATTGTGCAATCTCTTTCAGCTCGCGTCAGACAATGAGGAAAGCGAGGCAACGCATCACTCAACGTCACAGCTCGACGTGTATTTTTGCATCCTCACAATACTTAGAGGGGAATAATTTCTATTGTCAGTAAACACACGCCAACGCTTTGAGCGATGGCTCCACGCTAGTTGCCTTTGTCTCTTTTTATTTTTGTATTTCTCCCAGCGGAATTTTCAATATTCATTCCGCAAGCATGTGCTTCCGAATATCAACCACAGTTCGATTTTTAAACGTGATTTATATGAGAGTCGTTTAAGCTCTAGTGGAATGCTCGGTTTCTTCATTCGGAATCATTAATCAAGTATCAGGGTAGCGTAGCGGAAAATAAAATATGGCAATTCGTAGTCCGCAGAACGGTGCTGTCAGCAACGATGATGTATTTGAACGTTTTCATGGGTACCAGCGGGCGCTTTGTCAACGTCCGCCATCAGGGGTCATCGCTCATGGGCAGACCCGCGACCCGGCCTTAAGAATACCGGCTCTTAGCGATTTATGAAGTTATTGCGTGCGGGAACTAGGAACTTTTCAAGTTTTCCAATTGGCAGTTTGAAGATGTTGAAAAACTTCCATGTCGCCAATGTCGCGAAAGGTTTCATTACAAGGTACAACCTTCTCCGTCGTGTCTGGATACACTCGAAATGTATAAAAACTTAAACGATTCTTGGGGAAAGATAGCATCTCCGGATCCGCTAGATAAAATGCTTTAAAAGTTCAAGGTATTCCGTGCACAGAGACATTAGTTTTGAAGACAAAATTCAAGGCACAAAATGTCATAAATTAGTTTACTCATGCTCATGGAATGTTGACGACTCAAGGACCTATGAAACATGGAAAAAGTGTGTTAGCCTTCATTTTTTTTTTTTGTAAAAGAAAACCATTGAGATATAATTTGTTGGACCAGAAATCAAACATAATTATACCTGCTAAGTTATAAAGGCTGTCCAGAAAAATAGAAAATTACGTTTAACTTTCTTCTCCACTTATTGTGGTTTTCCACTACCGGCGGCTAAAGCGCTCTTGAATATATCTTGAGCCTGCATTGAATAGGGTTTAAGCGGGAATTAGCCAGTGTAAACTTTCACTATTTTGTTTGCAAATAAAACGAATAGAAATAACGTTGTTCTGGTAAGTTTGCTTACGTACGCTGAATAGGAGGAAATAATAGAAATTATTAAAATAAAAGCTGTTAATGAGTTCGTAACTTTTCACTGGTTGGACCTTAGTTAAGTTGTTTTCCATGAATTTTCTATCTTGCTTTCTTGAAACCAATTTTTACATGAATCTTTTACATTGTATTTTGGCGTTTAATCTGCTTCCTGTCTCAGCGTCAAAACGGAATTGGAGTGTTCAAAAATTCAGATATTTTATTTTCTAAATACATACCCAGGTATCTAGTCAGCATCATCATCTTCAGCCCACATCCACCCACTGCAAGGTATAGGCCTCTTCTCTATTGCACTACTCCTCACGACCCTGTGCCAGTCTCATCCAGTTTGCGCCTATGAATTTGACGATATCGTTGGGTCATCCATCGGGCTGGTAGTCTGCCCACTGGCTTTATCACACCTAATGGCTATAACTGCTATTGTCCACCATCCGTTATCCCGTTTATCCAGAAATCTAGAATTTCCATAGTTTTAAGAACATTTAACTTTTAGTTGTAGGTACTCCTTGTCAAGATGAACTTAACTTCGTTGCCACTTGTACAAACGAAGTATTTGATGATTCCAAAGAATCCCCAACTTTCACTGTCTTGTTAATTTAATTAATAATTCACAATCCCAAATGTAACGTTATTAGAAGCGACTTGCGGGCCAACTTGGCGGAGTTTTTGACAAAATTGTCTTATTCAGTATGTCTTGTTAAACTCTTAATTACTTTCGGCGGGAGTCCGCAAACATCCATCTGGTTAGGGTATGCAAAGGGCCTTTTCCGTGACGACGTACAGCATATCAATGTTCACTGCTAGTTTAAGAAATAAAAATTGTCTTTGACATTATTTGTGATTCTTTATATTGCTTCTTGCTAAAAATTTATGAGATTACAGTGAAAGCCAAATTTGAATTCCCTATCCTACCTCGCCCCGAGGTTGTCGTAATAGTCGACTAAGGGATAGAACAGCTCAAGAGCCACTTTTTTGGAAATCTTTATTTTTTATTCAGCAGCATTTCCTCCCGAGCATGCTGTAAAAACGAGCAAAGGGATCCGAAGGTCAGTACATTGCAATTTAGACGATGGCCTGACCACCTGTCACTACAGCAATATACCTACTGCGGAACGACTTTTATTTCGGTCGTTTGCGCTCTGCCTACCCCATAAGGGATAAAGACATGATTATATGTATGTTTAGTGTTTTTTGCCAAGGCCGCCTCTTCTAAAAGCCCGAACTGCGCCCATGTTAGACTCGTAGGCTTAATTTGCAGACGTTTGTATGTTGCTCTTTTCGGGAAATACTTGCCCCTAAGTCTGCTCTGCTGTCACATCTTGACCGAGCAATAGACATAATAACTTCAAATCCAGTCGCTTTCTTCATATGCCCCATGTTTGACTCGTAGGCTTCATTATTTTACAACGCTTGCACGTTGCTCTTGTCGGGAAACATTTAACAACACATTTAACCACCCAGCAATAGACACTCCTTTCAAATCCAGTCGCCTTATTCAAATGTCCCATGTTAGACTCGTAGGCTTCATTATTTTTCGGTGCTCACACATTGCTCTGACGGCAAACATTTAGCAACACATCTTTACCCAGCATTAGACATTAAACTCCTTTCAAATCCAGTCGCCTTCTTCAAATGCCCCATGTTAGACTCGTAGGCTTTATTATTTGCCGGCAATCACACGTTGCTCTGACGGTAAACATTTACCAGCACATCTTTACCGAGCAATAGACATTAGACTCCTTTCGAATCCAGTCGCCTTCTTCAAATGCCCCATGTTAGAGTCATAGGCTTCATTATTTGCCGGCGTTCACACGTTTCTCTGACGGCAAACATTTACTAGCTCATCTTTACCGAGCAGAAGACATTAAACTCCTTTCGAATCCAGTCGCCTTCTTCAAATGCCCCATGTTAGACTCGTAGGATTTATTATTTGCCGGCGATCACACGTTGCTCTGACGGCAACCATTTACCAGCACATCTTTACCTAGCAATAGACATTCAACTCCTTTCGAATCCAGTCGCCTTCTTCAAATGCCCCATGTTAGAGTCATAGGCTTCATTATTTGCCGGCGTTCACACGTTTCTCTGACGGCAAACATTTACTAGCACATCTTTACCGAGCAGAAGACATTAAACTCCTTTCGAGTCCAGTCGCTTTCTTCAAATGCCCTATGTTAGACTGGTAGGCTTCATTATTTGTACGTTGCTCTTGTCGGGAAACATTTAGCAACACATCTTTACCCAGCAATAGACATTAAACTCATTTCGAGTCCAGTCGCTTTCTTCAAATGCCCTATGTTAGACTGGTAGGCTTCATTATTTGTACGTTGCTCTTGTGGGGAAACATTTAGCAACACATCTTTACCCAGCAATAGACATTAAACTCATTTCAAATCCAGTCGCCTCCTTCAAATGCCCCATGTTAGACTCGTAGGCTTCATTATTTGCCAGAGCTCACACGTTGCTCTGCTGGCAAATATTTACCTCTTAACGAGAAACCTGACTTCACCCGCGGGTGCTGTAATAAACTTTTCTATTGTGCGCCGCGGTTTGCGCTTGTACAGTCCGTGGAGAAATTGTTTGACACGGACCAAGATTAGGTTTCGACAAATATATTGAAGAATACTTAAGAATTTAGAAATTTTAAGTAAACATATAATCACGCCTTTATCCTTAATGAGTAGGCAGAGTGTAAACGACCTAAACTAAGGTCGTTTCGCCGCAGCTAAGGAGATTTTATTGTTATAACTTATACATAAACGTGATGTGACGTTAAAACTTAGGTGCGCCGTGCCTATTTTGCTGCAAATTGATAAATTAAGCTTTACCTCGTATGCACATGATTGTCATGTCATCATTACGTCATTGACAGATATAAAATATGAGAAAGTTTAGTTTAGGCCATTTTTGTTGAACAATGATAGGCCTCAAATATGTATACAACTATTCAGACAGCTGTTATAAGCTCTCAAAATAAAAATAAAATACGGTTTTGGTGACATTCGCTCGTATTTCTTTGACAGCTAGGAATTGAGACAAAGCAAAAACTAAATTAATGTTTGACATATCACTCTTGTAGTGTAAATCTAAAATAAAATTTGAAATGCGTTAGTTTTCTTTTACTGACTGTACTATATGCAGGGTGGTTAATCGTTACGCAGTTAGCGAGTTAACATTGGTTTTAATTAGCATTTCTGAGGATATTAAAACCTAATGCGAAATATAGTAAATATTTTCTAGATAAAATTACTATGAAATCCATTTTCATAAAAATCGAACAAGAGTTATAATTTATCATCCAAATTACATTTTCATAAAATCCTTATACATGAGAAAGATTGAATGTCATTGGATGATACTTAAAATTATTTATGAGAGTAAAATATAAAGTACTCTTAAAACTTTATTGTACGTAAAATAATTTAAAAATTATTTTACTGTCCGTTAGTTTTGTACCTAAAGCAAGTTATGTTTTATAGTATTAGGGTCTAATTATATTCGTACGCGAAATAAATCGGCGCAGACGCAATTAATCGAAAATATAAGCAATTGTAAGAAATTAATTATATGGAGCCGCTCGTCCACTCTTCGGTTGCTGCATCGAGTGGCGTGGTCGCAGCGGCCAGCTATCAAAACACAAAAATGAAAACTAGTGTTGCCGAACTGTCGATAGTTGTACTATCGAAATTTGACTTATTATTTAAAGTTTTAGAAGTATTTACAAAGGTTCCGCCAAGTCTGATAGAGTTTTGAGGGTTATTTAAAATAGATATGTCGGTATATTTCTGTAGTGACAGGTTGAATTGCAATATACAGAAAACCTCGGATAATAATTCCAAGTTTGCGTGATTTTAGAAGCTCGAGGATGATAAAATCTACTGTCTTTCTGATCGGCATTTTGTTGGGGAGCTGGTTGTTTTCAGCCTTCTTCCATTCATCAGCTCTCCGATTTATGATGAGTGTCATAGGGTGTGATGGGGCGATATGCGCGAGCATGGGCAGCCACGGTATAGGGGTCAGTCGCAGAGCACCCGCACGTCTACTTTAGAGGTGTGTTCACTCCGGTACCAGACCGAGGCACAGCACTCCGCAGTAGAGTATATATAATTTGGCCAGTGCAGATGTTCTCAGTACATCAGCACGGGCGCCTCACGTGGAACCCGCTAATCTTTCAATCTTTCCAGAAGCGGACACGGCGTACCACATCCAAATTAGGGGAGCGGGGCAGCATGCATACCGTTAGGCTAAGACTCGGAAACACTGAACCGTGATAGGATCGAGCGCATCATTAGGGAGCGGCCAAACAAGTCCCCAGGCCTAGACGGCATAACGACTAGGATTCCCATAATGGCTTGGAAAGTATCAGCATATGAAATTACTGAGCTTATGGCAAAATGTGTCCGCGAAGGAGTCTTTCCTAGTATCTGGAAAGTAGGTAGGCTAGTGGTAATCTCGAAGGGTAACAGGAAGGCCGCTTCGGACCCAAAGGCTTACAGACCCGTTACGCTTCTGCTGTTGATGGGCAAGATCCTCAAAAGGGTGATTTGCGAGTGCACACTGGGGTTGCACAGTTGCATCTCAGATGGGCAACATGGGTTTGTAAGGGGGAGAAATACCGTGACAGCGTTAGGAGCGGTTTTAGAGACTGTAAAGTCCTCAGACCGCAAGTACGTTCAGGCAATTATGCTTGACATATCTGGGGCGTTTCACAATGCGTGGTGGCCGATGGTGATGCTTAAGTTTAAGCAAGGAGGCTGTCCTCCGAATATGTAAAGGCTGCTTTCTTCATACTTTGTTGGCAGAAGGGTTGGGATGCTGGCTGGGGGTCAGCAGGAGTGGAAGTCGCTAACTATGGGTTGTCCACAGGGATCGGTCCTGGGTACCACGTTATGGAACATTTTATTGGACGACTTACTGAGTCCTTCTGACTAAAGCCTACCGCACGGCAAGCACCGACTGCCTGCCGGTATTGACCGGAGTGCTGCCGGCGGATCTTGAGGTGGTAAGGGCAGGCAAGCTGGAAGAGCAACGCGTGAGAAATCCGTGTGGGGCGAGTGAGGGGCGTTTACGCAAAAAGGCGGCATGGGATGAGTTACTGCACTCGTGGCAGGAGCGGTGGGACCAATCGGACAAGGGCTGGGATCTCTACTGTTTCTTCCCTACTGTCAACGACCGGGTGGGGCGTAGGTGGTTGGAACCAGACTATTTCGTCTCTCAGATGCTCACTGGGGACGGGCACTTCAAAGGTAGGCTCCGTGGCTTCGGTCGGAGGGCACGTGTAATTGTGGGGAAGCCGACGAGTATAGGGACCACACTTTGTGGTCATGTAGGACGTATGAGCTGGAGAGGGCCGCTCTGTTGGAGGGTCTGAGCGTAGATGAGGACGGACCAGTTCATTTCGTGGTATCTTCGTAGGCGAACTTTGCGTATTTCAAGGAGTTTTGCTACAAATGGCACCGAAGGAGAAGACCTGAAGAGATCGAGGAACGGGTTCGAGAGGGTCGAGAAGTGACTAGAGAAGATCAGGATGTAGCAACTGATGAAGATGGAGAATCGAGAAGCGATTAAGGTGTGAGGAGAGTAGGGATCGAGAGGCGATCGGAGGAAAAAGAAAAAAGATAGGAGCCGTGCTGTGAAGTCCTGCCCCAGAATGGGGAGAGTGCGACGAATTGTTCTGCCCCAGAAAGGGGAAAGTGGGACACTCAAGTCAGGAAAAAAATATGTAGGGATAGAGAATTCAGGCAGTGCTTTAGCGTATGCTGTGTAAATCCCCTGTACGTCCCGTTGTTTCGGTCTGACACGGTCCTGATGACCGAGAGGTCGGTAGAGAGGTCCTAATCTGATTGAAAGATTAACGCGCGATTTGGTCTTTTGAGCGATGTTGTCTAAATGGTTCCGGGAAGTAAGTGATCTGTCGAGAGTAACTCCAATTCAAGGTATTTTGGAATGCAATTACGTTGCATTTGCCAAAAGATAAAAAGCATAAAAACAAAAAAATAAACTATCGATATTTTTCATTTTATATTCAAGTCAAGTCAAGTCCATACACCTCAACACTATTAAATTTTCAAATGGGTACCAACGAGTTTTGCGGTTCTTAAATTAGTTTCTCTTTGCAAATTAAAAGAAAATCGAATTTTGAAACTACAAAACAGAGTTGTAACAAATTTATGATTTGCTGATCCTAAAATTGGACTTCCGTCAAGAAGCAAAAAAGAAAAAATCACTGAACGGACGATCCGCTCTTATGAAGTATATGGGGCGGATCAGCCACGTTCGCAAAATTTTGCGGAGGAATATAATTAGAGCCTTAGGAGCAATAATAAAATATTGTAACAAATATACTGAATTGAATACTAATACAAATCTTTTATGATCTTTGTTGACAAAACTATAAACCAACAAGGTCCAAATTAATTGCTATCCACCATCCACCCAAGAGATGTTTCGGCCGTAAAAGCCTTAAATTCGAACGTGTCCGTTAATCCGGGCCAGGGCAGTCGCGTCGAAGGGCCGAATGCGGGCAGCAGTCGGACAGTGACGAAGTGTGGGCCGCAGGATTACCCCGTCAGGGCCGAACACCGCAAATGTTTGTTTATTAAGACAAATAAAGGGTGCCTTTTTTAGCACTGTTAACGTAAGATATCTAAAAATATAAAGCTAAAAAAAGAAGGTAGGCGATGCTCCAAAATAGATGGTGATTAGCTCCTAAATAGAACATGGACGAAGTTGTGTGAATCCATCGCCTACAGTGTAATGCCTACATTGTGCTCAGGAAAAGAAGAAGCAGGTTCAAAAAACAGTCCAGCATGATGGTGGACCCATTCCTACCAATTTAGTAGTTAATGGAAAAGATTACTTATTACAGCGATACTATGGAATACGCTACGATAAAAAAAGTATCGTTTAAAAAAAACAATAAAGTAAAGTTAGGATATTTCTAAAAGGTCTCATTATATTGTAACAATTAATATTCAATAACTTTTTCCTATACCCAACTATATCTGGGCATGCTGGACTGGAACGAGAGAAAAACATAGAATGTGCCAGCTGCATTTCTTTTCGGGTATGCTGTGAAAATCAGCTAAGGAAACCGGGGGTTTCAGTATATTGCAATTTAGGCGATGAGCTGACAACCGGTCACTACAGCAATATACCTACCAATCTATCTTAAATAACCCTCAAAACTTAGTCAGACGTGGCGGAACGACATTTTGTTTAGGTCATTTACGCTCTGCCTACCCCATTAGGGATAAAGGCGTGGTTATATATGTATGTATGTATATAGGATCAATCTTTTACGTTCCATTTCTACAACTCAATGTTGATCTAACAAAAAATATTTTCTCGGAAATCAAGTTCTTGCAAGCTTTTAGTTTGGAGGATAGATGCCTAATCGTAAGAATAAATGCCTCATTGTGAAAATTCTAAGAAGGACAGATGTCTTATTAGATGAATAATAATAAAATGGAATGGAGTGATTTATTCATATAATTTTATAAATAAATTAACAACTAAAATGTAATTATTGCAGTAACGGTGTGTACTTAATAAACGAATGTATCAATATAATAAATAGTTGAATATATTACTACTTTAAAAAATGCGTAAGGGTGAATACTGCCGTTTGAAATATGGAGATGTTTGTACCGAGCGAGTTCTTCCATGCTGGACTGGGAGCGAGAGAAAAACATAGAATGTGCCAGCTGCATTTCTTCCCGGGCATGCTGTATAAATCAGCTAAGGGATCCGAGGGTTTCAGTATATTGTAATTTAGGCGATGGGCTGACTACTTGTCACTACAGCAATATACCTACAAGTCTATCTTAAATAACCCTCAAAATTTGTCAGACGTGGCGGAACGACCTTTGTTTAGGTCGTGTAGGCTCTGCCTACCCCATTAGGGATAGAGGCGTGACTATATGTATGTATGTATGTAGCGATCTTCGTACAGGTTTATCACTTGGATCTGTTTCACACTAAGAAGATAAGATAAGATAAGAATATACTTTATTGCACATAAAAGACACAAGAGAAAATAAAATTAAATGAAACAAATAGTAGTACCAATAGGCGGCCTTATTGCTAATCAGCAATTTCTTCCAGGCAACCTTAGGGTACAGGAAAATAAAAGTTGAACTAGTGGGCTGGTATACATTTTAGGCAATATATTGTATAGGTAAGTAAATAAGCTACTTAGGTGTATTTATATACTTAATAACAATAAATAGTCATACATATAAATTACTTATACCTACATAGAAATACATAAATATTATATATTATAATACATATTATATATAATATTAATGGAAGAAAATGTTACAACCAATTATTCCGGGAAATACACAAGTGCAATCGGTTAAGGTAGAGAAAGATAGAAGAACTGCATTATCATTTAATTAGTTACACTTGGGCTCCTTTTAAATCATGTCGATTCTCCTTAACGATTTTCTAAAGTAGGGTTATTGAACTTCGAGGCAACTATCCCACTGGGGCATCTATCCTGACTTTACCCTACTGAACGAAAAAAAAGATATCGCTAATCATCTCAAAATAAATTGTGATTGCACGCCTTATCCACAAGTCATCAATTCTCATACGATACGATAGCATACCGCACGTTTTTGTGTTAAAAATGTTCCACTATTTGTCTTAATAAAGGAGATCGGTCGGGTCCGGCCCGATACCTACTAATCCGAGCGGGTCCTCAGTCAATGTCGTGACCGCAAGCCGAAAGAGCTGCTCGATAGTCCTCGGGATTAGCCGACACATGTCCGGGTTTAATAAAACTGATTCCAGGTTTTCAACCGGATTAAATAGATCTTCAACAAAACCATTTCTGATTTATAGGTTTTGTTTTGAGTCTAGGATGTCCAGAAAAAAGGTACTGGGAGGGTGCTCCAGCTAGCGCTCCCAGTGGCTTCTTCTATTCTATGGGGATGTCTGTGGAAACACTCTTGCATCCGCTTTAGTTTAATTTAAATACAAATTTATTCAAATATATTGTATCAAACTTGAATCTATGATAAAATTTATTTTAGTCAAATCTTTCAGTAATGTAAATATTTTAAATGGAAGTATATCGTGACGAAGTGGCTCAGGGTGCCGACCGTAAGTAATAGAGAGGCCGAATATTTGCTCACCGACCCGCACTACCGAGAAAGCTTTGACGCATGAAATTTCCAACGACAGGAACCTCCTATTGTACCAAAACACGTATTTACCTAAACGTCAAATTCCATCCAACCATTCCTTTGAAACATTCGTTGTTCTGCGGAAACAGAAAAGAATCCAACAGTTTTCTCTTGACTTGCTGGAATCCTAAATAAAATTTCAAGCTGCTGCGCAAGAAAAATTCAATTATCCTACAAATCCACCGTACAACGACAAGGTATCTGCCGTTGATCCGACTTAATAAGTTTTTAAGAAAAAGCGGACTAGACAGACGCTTCTATTACAAAATATCGTTAAAATGTAAATTCTGCAGACCAGTCTAAAATATAATGCATGTATTTGCAATAGCAGCACAGATAAAACTTAAAGAACTTACGCTTTCCCCCTCGAACAAATCAAAACGGAATAGTCCAATAAAAGGAAAGTAACTAAGCGAGACGTCTGCGGATAACCCCTCTATATTACATTTAAAAAAGTTAACTCCCATGCACCTGGACGCAAGGAGTGGGAAAGTAGCAAAATTAGGGAAGAGAGTGAAATAATTCTACTCATAAATTCAACTTTTATAACCACGGAGCGAAACTGCGGTCGCCGGATCCGTCTGAAGACGCCACTTCGACATAATTTAACTTTTTCCTATTATCTTTATGCTGACGTCGTTTAATGTCGGACTCATACATTGCCGCGAAAGCACTTTTTTAACTTACTTCAGATTTAATCTTTCGAGTTTCGTACCGTTATTTACAGTGGACTTTTTATTAGTTATACGCTCGAGTCGACACGAAACCTCCAAAGCTTTTTGAACAATGGTATTTTTTTGATAATTGCTAGGGGAGAAAATAACCCTGAAATATTTTTATTGGTTTGAAAATAGCGTTCGTAAAAGGCATTTGGGCGCTAATGAAAATCACACATTGTTATAATTTAGGAAAGCATAAAGGTAAAGTTATCGAGTGGAAAATTTCGTGCGGGCGGTCGAAATTAGCTCAAAGTCCCTTGTTCAGGCTCTATCGCATGACCCTGTGCCGGTTCGTAACATGCCTTGTCACTTTCACTTAACGGGCCATCAGCTGATAAAATACCTTCCCGAACGAAAGCTTTTTATAACCTCACTTTGTGAACCAGCTCATTTTTACTTCACTTTGCAATTTTAGTTTTAAAATTTCACTTTAAAGTCAGCAAGTTTTAATTTATCACAATCAAAGTGCGATGAATAGTCATATCTGGAGGCGCTAAAGAATTAAAAATTCATTGAATAAGTTTCACAGTGAACCTCAGCCTTTCGGCGATACCATTTACATCTTAGCAACATCGGAACATCGTTTTGCTCTCAAACATCTCTGTTCTGCGACTCCAGCTGTAGTAGCGAACTTTGAGTCAAAGTTCCCGGGGGGCAAATCCATAAGAGTGTTTTGCCACATGATCGCTTCCACGATTTGCCAAGAAAATAAAGTAGACTCGAACAGGGAAACTAGGAACCGCAGATGCGGGGAAAGAGTTTTAGTCGACGCAGTAACTTATTTTCAGAGTCAACAAGTTTTGGTGAGTTGTCATTTAAATTTTGATCATATAACATGCACATTTTTAAAACCATAATGCGCCTTCCTTCCATGCTGGACTGGGAGCAAGAGAAAAACATTGAGTGTGCCAGCTGCATTTCCTCCCGAGCATGCTGTAAAAACCAGCTAAGGGATCCGAGAGTTTCAGTTCAATGCAATTTAGGCGATGGGCTGACAACCTGTCACTACAGTAATATACCTACAAATCTATCTTAAATAACCCTCAAAACTTTGTCAGACGTGGCGGAACGACCTTTGTTTAGGTCGTTTACTCTCTGCCTACCCCATTAGGGATAAAGGCGTGATTATATGTATGTATGTATGTTTTTTTTCTGTCTTAACATGCCCTCCGCAGCGCGAAATACTTTTCGGACAAACAGGTGATTCATAAAATTCGGAAAAAGCTCACAAAATGATAAATTGACAAATATCAACTTAGTGTTCCCCTTCTGGGAATCGGACCCAGGACCTCTGGATCGTAACCCCCCTAACCACTAGACCACGGAGGCAGTTAATACGTCTTAAAAAATATAAGAGGTAGACGTAGAGACTCAAATTGCTCGTTCTCCAGAAAAACAGTCATAAAAAAATATGATCAAACTCTTGTTCAACTCTTTTTACTGCGCTCCAACAGAGTTAGTAAAAGTAGATATCTCTACCGCGTTCAACGCTGGAACTTTCCTAGTGAATATGAAACAGTTCATAACTGAGTGTGAAGTTCCAGCCATGTTACCTCTTGAGCGGTGGTTCCAAATTGAAACCTGGAAATAGTGCGGTTATAATAAACTAGTTTTCCGTGGTTTCACTAATGGCTAAAGTAGCTTATGCATTATTTTAGAATCTAGGTCATATTTAAAAAAATGTTACATCCGTCTAGCCGTTTCAGCGTAGACAGGTAACAATATCTACCACTATCCGTCACTCTTTTATTTGTTTTCATATATATTATTATTATTGTTTTAAATATCTAAGTTTATTTTTTGTTACTTTTTCTGTTTGATTATATTTTTACGTCCGAGAAAAATTACTTTTAAAACTAATGTTGGAACATTACATTTTTTTTATTATTATTAATTTCCAAAAACAAATACACTTAAAATTAAAATTACACTGATAAACCCCAAACGGGTTTGTCCCAGTGTTATTGGGAGTTATGTGGATAGCAAAAATATATAGAATGGGCATTCTTTCATAGTTGACAGTATTGTGTTACGGCAATTTAATATTATTATGTAAGGTTTAGAATCTCTGTGTAGTTAGTTCCCTTCAATCTTCTCCACAGTTTCACCTTCTTCTGTAAACTAATAAAACGTAATATGTTATTGTTTGCCCAGCAGTGGGACGACCTATATAGGCTATTAAAAAAAAAGTTGTGCTTATTGCTTTTTGATTTTATTGTTTTGATTACTTTGGACCAATGTTCAACAGCAGACACTGATTCTCTAGTACCTATTTTAGTTTCAGACCAAAGATGTATTAGAGTCTTAGCCGAGGAGTTTGGAAACTGTTTCATTCGGAAGTTCAGCTGTCAATTTCACAGTTAGCGAGTTAGAGAGAATAGAAAGTTTGAAATTAACACCAGTTAACTAAGAAGCAAAACGTCTCGGCCTTTGATACACAAAGTGTCTAGATAAGTATTGTGCATTTAAGTTACTCGTTTTGGGACCTAAAGAGTGAAATATGCAATTACTAGCGACCCGCCCCAGCTTTGCACGGAAATCATCACTGTTTCTCTATTATATTATGCATGTATTATACATATAAACCTTCCTCTTGAATCACTCTATCCGTTAAAAGAAACCGCATCAAAATCCGTTGCGTAGTCTTAAAGGTCTAAGCATACATAGGGATATAGGGACAGAGATAGCGACTTTGTTTTATACTATGTAGTGATAATTTTTTAGATAGATTTTTTATACAAATATTTTTTGTTGCCATTTTACTCTAATATAGGTAATGGGCTCGATTCTAGATTCCAACGGCTAAAACTAAAATTAAAATCTATCTGACACATTCAAAATAATAAAATTAAAAAGAACAGACGATGTAAACTCTATGGTTTTACACTTTGTCCGCTAGATTTTGACGCGCTTTTGCAAGTTTCCCCAGTATTTCTGTCAATTTTATCCGCCATTCCATATGACGGCGGATAAAAATTACAGATACCGCATAAAACCACCGACTATAAATCAAAAACTGGAGAGAATAGATTTCCTGTCCTTTTCCAATGTTTTTAGTCTACATACATACATACTATCACGCCTGTATCCCTAATGGGGTAGGCAGAGCGTCAACGACCCAAACAAAGGTCGTTCCGCCACGTCTGACAAGTTTTGAGGGTTGTTTAGAAAGAACTGTATATTGCTGTAGTGACAGGTTGTCAGCCCATCGCCTGAATTACAATAAACCCTCGAATCCCTTAGCTGGTTTTTACAGCATGCCCGGGAGGAGATGCAGCTGGCACATTCTACATTATTCTATCGCTCCCGGCTGGACTCAGCATGGAAGCTTTTAGACATGGAGTTTTATTAGTCATTTTACGCATTGAGTTTTTAGTGTGAATGTGACAAATAGATTTTAATTTTAGTTTAGCCGACAAATCTAGATTCGAGCGCAATGTCTTCTACCCGGCAGAGTAGTAGATCTTTCCGCTAAAAATAGTGAAGTTATCAGCTGTCAGATAACGTCTGAATAACGGACAAAGGCAAGCCAACCGAACCATTAATAACACCATGAAGACTTTGTGTTTATACAACTTTAACGCGCCCTATTTACAGAATCAAGTAAGTATTTTACTAAAAATTCTACTATTTCACTTGCGGTTCATAGAAAACTATTTACTCTGCGAAAATATTAATGTATTTACTTGAAATTAAAAGTTCAGAATGTAAAATAAGAAAACTTCCGGGATATAATATTGAGGCCTATAAGGTCCGTATTTATAATCAGCTCTCAAGAGTGACAGCAAAGTGAAGTTAGTATCAGAAATGTCATTTTAGTAACTGCCTCCGTGGTCTAGTGGCTAGTGCCATGGACTCCCGATCCGGAGGTCTTGGGTTCAATTCAAAGGGGGAAAACACAAAGTTGATATTTAAGAATTTATCACTTTGTGAATTTTTCCCCAGTTTGGTTTGGGTATCGAGTCCATCTACCCGATGAACCCTGGTGTCAGAGTTTTTAAACCGCCTAATAGCACAATTATCAGGCCTCTGACATGGTTTAAGTAACGACCACTATCAAAGACAGCGACCGGAACCGATAGCTTAACGTGCCCTCCGAAGCACGAAATCTTTTTCTTTTCGGACGATCAGGTGGTTCAGCCTGCAATGTCCTAACCAAACTGGCGAAAAATTCACAAAGTGATAAATTCTCAAATATCATCTTTGTGTTTCCCCCCTGGGAATCGAACCCAGGATCTCCGGATCGGGAGTCCATGGCACTAGCCACTAGACCACGGAGGCAGTTGAAATGCTGAAAGCTGAAACTCTTGAAAACGTCCATCACATAGTTTCAAAAGACTTGCACTGCAAATACGTATTTATTTTTTCTGAGAAACCTGTAAATGAAGGTAGCAGTTATTATTACATTATACTGACCTTATCTCGGGACTATAGAGACCCGGACTTTTGGAAGGCTTGCGTGGGGCCGAAGCAAAACAAACATATACAAACATAAATCACGCCTTTATTACGGGGTAGGCAGAGCGTTTAACGCCTCGTAAAAGGCGCTTTCGCTACGTCTGACAAAAATTGAGGGCAATTTTAGATTGCAATATGTATTGCTATAGTGAGAGGTTGTCAGCCCATCGCCTAAATTACAATACACTGTAACCCTCGAGTCCCTTTTGCTGACTTCAACAGCATGCCCGGGAGGAAGGGCAGCTGGAACATTCTATGTTTTTCTATCTCTCCCAGTCCAGCATGGATGGGGCCGAAGCAAACACATAGATATTATTAATATTTTTAATGGCCTCTGACATGGTTTTAGTAACGACCACTATCAAAGACAGTGACCAGTATCGACGGCTTAACGTGCCCTACAAACACGGGTAATTTTTCTTTTCGGTGATTCAGCCTGCAATGTCCTAACCAAACTTGGGAAAATCTCATAAAGTGATAAATTGACAAATATAAACTTCGTGTTCCCCCCGGCAATCGAACCCAGGACCTCTGGATCGGGAGCCAATGGCTCTCACCACTAGACCGCGGAGGCAGTAGACGCCCTCAGTAATTAATTCATACGGAAAAATGGCTTTTTCCAACCGACCTGCCACTCTTGATTTTCAATTACTTAAGCGCAAGATGAATGGTGCGAAGCAGACTTTCTTTAAGTCTTGTAAGAGTCATATTTGCATTTACAATGAACTGGGATTAGTATAAATTAAAGGGATCTTTTTCCTCGTCGTCATAGAATTTAAAAATTACTTTTTTTTATTTTCTACGTCATTTACGTAGTTAAATTACCTAGATATCAGGTCTGTGTTTCCAAATACACAAAACGGTCAACTTCTGGGTCAATTCGCTCCATCGTCGACTCTTACTCATTCTATGTTCGTCCTTGGCCTATAGAGTCTAAAGCAAACTCGTTAAAATTCAAGCAAGAACTGATCGAGGAAATTTGTTGTTAAGCAGGATTTTTGCTTGTTTCGTTTTCACCCTGGTGTCGCAACTAATTTCCTTTGTTCCAGAAAGATGGTTTATCAAAGCCATTTCTGTTGTAGGCTTGTTTTCTTTGTTGGCGCGCGCGAGATAAGGTTCGCCGATTATTTCGGTTGTTTCGCAGATAGGTGGCGCTGGGATCGCGATAGCAGCAACGTAGCAGCACAAGCGAGGCGATCAGACATTGTGTAAATCAACCAACCCCTCCTCTGATAACGGGAGCGAAACTCCACTGTAAATCATACATTTGTTTTCGTACAGGAGATTGCGAAGGGAATATTAAACGGTGTGATACGATCCGGAACCCGTGTTTGTTTCAGGCTTTTTGCGAAACCAATTCGTTTTATTAATGCAAATGGCGGTGCAGATAAAGTGGTGCTTCGCAAATACATTTGTTATTTTAAACAATTCAGATAAAATAAAAACGAAACGGTCGATTCTGCTGCTAATGCGTAATATTTCAAGATAGTTCTGTAATGAACCGTGATTTTCTAGGAACTTTGTTTTCAGTCTACTTACATGTTTTAGTACACTTAACTGTATAAATGTTGAAGGATTAATCGAGTTCTTCTAGTAAAACAAACACCGAAATACGAACAAAGAAACAAAACATCGCAACTAAACCAATTTTCAGCACAATCAAAATGTTCACGACCTTTCCTACTATCTTCCTAAATAAAACACGGGATGTGCCTGGAAGTTGGGTTGAACCTAATTAATTATTTGCTCCCAACTTGTGTGGAAAGCATCAAGTTTGAGGATAAAAAGCTGTGGCCGACTGAGATGAGTTAACGTTTGGGAGAGTTGGTTGATAATGCAAGGACGTGATCATGCATGGTTTGGTCACGTTTGGTTTACGATTCTGAATACGTATATTATCATATGTATCAGTCATATAAATAGTGGTTTTTTTAATAGTATGTCAAGTTATGAAATAAAATTTCATTTTCAGTAACCAACCAAACAAAAAAAAAGAGTCGGGCTCAAGTAACAATGCTATGAGTCAAAGTTACAAAAGGAACAAGTTGCCTTTATTTTGATTATTCTCACTCATGGTAGATAAAAAGTCAATTGATTGTTAAATGACGATAAACTAACTTCTTGGTCAGTAAAGCGTCTCGTCTATCACCCATTGGCGTTCAATAATAAATCAATCAAAACACAAAAACCAACAATGTCTGAAAATCTCCAACTTGTTATAATTTATCACCCCATAGGCTTGCAAAATTAATGTGTTCTGTTATCAATACGTACGAGTTGGTTCATTGAGTTCTGCTTACGAGTATTATGCGTTGTATTTGGAGGTGATAGAGGCGATATTGGTTTGAATTTGCGTAGTAAAGTGTGGCTAATCGTACATTCATCAATCAACGAGGCTCCGAACTCGTTACCGAGTTGGGAACGAACGGCAATGAGCCCCAATATGTCGGCAGAAAGTTTTTAGATCATTCACTCTCGCTCCGACGGATTCGGCTTGCTGTTATTTACTCTAGGTTTTATTATGGTAATAGCTTTGTGATACTTAGTTCATTTCTTTCTTTCTTGAACATTCTTTCTATAAGTTTTTTCTTTGCTGCACATTGGTTGCGAGTAATTCTGAATGATGTACAATTATACAAAGACATTCCCCGAATTTACCTTTATAATGATTGAGATACAGCAGTCTCTCTATAGTCAACAAAGGGTATATGCTTTAGATACCAGGAAATATACATAAACGCACACGTGTAACCTTTACGGTGTAATGCTATGGTTATAAAAATATATTATTGAAAGGAAAAAGAATTTCCATGAATACTGATAAATTAACGAGTACTCATTTGTTTGTTTAACGGAGGTCTTGGACACTCGGCGGGCGGTGTCGTGTGATTTTAACTCTCTATGAAGTAGACTCTCGTAAATAATCGAAACGTAGAGGTCTAACACCTCCGTTAAATAAACAAGTGAGTAGTTGTACAGTTTGCACATTTATTCTAGTTGTTAAGTTGTAGATAGTTCTTGAGTTAGTTATAGTTGATGAGAGCGCGTAGAAATATCACACACATAAGTTAAAGTTAAAGTTTTTAATCAGTTGATAAAGTGTTACAGATATAATATATGGTGACTTCTCGCTATGACGTCGTAATGCACTCTAAAGTAAAATATGTAAAAATGAACGTCGCGACAAGCAGGTCGCAACGTAAGCAAAACCTATAGGTATTGCCCATGTGCGGTGTATGTAATAAATAAACCGTACATGTTGACCACCCCAAAACAAAAGGGTAAAAAACGAAGATTAAAAGAAATAGAAAGAAGTCCCAGTACATAGCAAGTAATAATCTAAATTAAGTCATCTAGTTTAAACGCAACGTTAGTGGAAGACGCATCGATCTTGCGTCGTCCAGGCGCTGCCTTCTTGCGAACCGGGGCGTTAGCTGACTCCTCCCGGCGAGACCCAGGAGCTGAATGCATGGTCTGCATTTCCACAAACTCCACACGCGGTTCTGCTGTTGTAGCTATATTATGTGTCTCAGTCCGAGTTGCACATCGCTTCTTGACAATCCATATGATTGCAACTCCAATAGCTGTACCCATCAAACTGTAGATCATTACGTAATGATGGACATCATGGCTCGAAATTGATGACGGCAGATTGTTTTCGTGAGCTTTCTGTATAGACAATCGTTTGCCAATTTCTGCCATTTCTAAATCGGAGCGTACAGGTACTATAGTTGGTGGCATCTTATGATACGTAAGATTCACTATCTTGTTGATAGATGTGTTTATGTTGGGTAGACCAAATTCCATATCCATCTTCATATTGCTGTTATATATGTTGTGAGCGTAGATTGTCATATCTTTTGATTGCAGCACGCATCCTTGTTCTAATGTTATGATCCCCGACGACGTCATGACGTGTGTAGTGATGTCGTCATCGCAAATCGTTCGCAAATTGCAAGTATTGCAACATGTCACAAGCCAGCTGTTCGGCGCGTGTAACTCTATCCATCCGTCCTTGCACGTTGTATTTTTCAAGAAACACGGTGACGTGGAGTAGTGACCGAGTAGTTTTGCTTCACACGAGGCGTTATCTGTATGCAACTTAAGAATTGGTAGATTTTTGTTACAAATAAAATTGTCTTCTCTTAGTTGCGTGCAAAACTGCATATCTTCCTTAGTTAGGGTTATGTATATGCTCTCTTTCAGGTCAACTGCGATGTAGTTTGAAGATAACTGGATGATGGTTGTTCCTTCTTCCGTTTTCACTGGGATAGGCAAAACTTGATATAAGATAAAATCTTCATCTTTGATCAGTGGAATATGTATTTCAAAGAGGAAAAAGCTCGATGTCACACGTGCTTTCACGTATAACAATTTGTAGACGTCCTTGATGTCATCTCTGACGCTATCTATAGGTAGAGATACTGATTTCGGAATTTGTCCAGCTATGAAGTTTAACTGGTTGATTAAGTTGACAGGTGATATGAGTTGTATGTCAATGTGTCCTCTGTAGACATTGGTGAGGGTGTTGAAAAGTATTTCTTGTACTTTTCGTAAGTTGTTAATTAACAGGTATGCTCCCAACGATGCTGAGTTGAAATAACTTGTTGCCATCACTACTTCCAAGTGAGTTTCAATCTTTTCTAGGTTGGCATCAGTTTGTTTCACAAAGTCATCCATAAAGGTAAGTTGTTGTTTGATACTTTCTTCATTCTTTTTCAGTGCTTCGTTTTCTAGTTCAACAATTGTAGTTTGGTTCCGGACGAGGTCTAATAGATAACTTTCGTTGTCTTGAATGGATCGAATATCATTCTGATATTTTTCAGCAAAGTTGTTGTCTAAGATTCCAAATAACTCGTTAGCTAATGTTCCAATCCCGTTGATTAAACCTCTTCGTTTCCGGTTGCCAAGATGCTTGTGTGGAGCAAGCAGTATGTTATTGTAGTGGTTGATTGTCTCCATTTCATGACGTAGCTGGTTTACTGTAATATTACAGTATCTCGGGTCTATTACCATGCATAGTGAGTTCACTTGTTCAAGGTAAGTTTTAATTTTGTCAACTCCTGTCCAGTAGTTTGTCAAATTGTAGTGCATTATTAGAGTCCACTCGTCGTGTATCATTTTTATTCTGCCGAGTGTGTCGTAGTAGACTGGACGGTGCGGCTCAAACGTTGTAACATGAACCCGTGATGTCACAGCAGCGGCGGCGGCACTAGGTTGTACTCCAGTGAACATGATAAGAATAGTAAACAAACCTAGTAGAGTTTTATTTACTTTTGCAGATGATATGTCCTTTTTCATTCTTCCAGGGTTTTTGGAGCTTGTTTCAGGTAAGTTTTCCGTTTCAGGTTCAATTTCAGTTAGTTTAGGAAGCGGTGAGAGTTTGACCAGTGGGCGTTTGGTTATCCCTGTTGCAGTTTTGATAGTTGTCACTCGTACAAAACCGTCGGTTCCTGGATGTAACTCCAGTATTCGGCCCAGTGCCCACTTTCCAGGAGGGAGATTTTCTTCCTTTATCAGGACTACGTCGCCTTCTTTGATGTTTGGTGTTGGTCTGTTCCATTTACAGCGTGTTTGCAGCTGGCTCAGGTAATCATTGGACCAGGTTTTCCAAAATCGTTGAAACATATGTTCAGTTAAATACCAGCGCTTCCTCAAGTCGATTGTTCTGACATCAGTGTAATCAGATAGTGGCAATGACATCATAGGGCTGCCGACTAGAAAATGACCCGGAGTGAGACAGTTGTAGAACTCATCTGGGTTCTCAGTCAATGGACACAGTGGTCTGGAGTTTAAACAGGCCTCTATTTGACACAGCAAAGTTGAAAATTCCTCAAATGTGAGTTTTTGATTTCCCAAAACACGTCGCAGATGATATTTCATAGCTTTGACCGCGGCTTCCCACAGACCACCAGCTGACGGCCACGCGGGTGCGTTGAAATGCCACGTCACCTCCATTTTTGCTATCTCAGTAAAAAAATCCGGCGATAATTCTTGCTTGAATTCTTCGAACTCGTGACGTAGTTTCCGTGAGGCTCCGATGAAGTTTGTGCCGCAGTCAGAATAAACGTGTTTTGGTGTTCCTCGTCTGGCACACATTCTTTTGAATGCCGCTAGAAACGCTTCCGTTGATAGATCGGATACGTGCTCTATATGCACAGCCTTGGTGGCCATGCACACGAAGATAGCAACGTACCCCTTGGTAATTTTTACACCCTTTCCCTTATTGAGCTTGACGTCGACGTTCCCCGTAAAATCGACTCCACTATGGGTAAAGCTGCGAGATGGTGTAGTTCTTTGTGTCGGCAGATCAGCCATAAATTGATGTGCATCGACTGGTTTGAAGCGGTGACAGCGCACGCAGTGACGTAGGTATGACTTGACGACCCTATTTCCACTGACGATCCAGAATCGCTGCCGAATGTGAGCCAAAGTAAGTCGTGCTCCTCCATGCAATGTTTCTAGATGTGCTTGTTCTATTATCAGTTGAGTTAGTCGGCCTTTTGCAGATAAGATGATTGGATGTTTCATCTCCGGCGACAGATCTGAGTTAGATAATCGTCCACCGACCTTCATGATTCCATGTTCATCCAAATAGGGAGAAAGTTTGTAGATCTTGCTTTTTGCCGAAATAAATTCCTTTTTCATTAGTTGTTTGTATTCGGTCTCAAAATCAGTTTGCTGTACACGTTTTATTATGTGTCGCATTGAGGCTTGGAGTTCGTCAGCTGTTAGGTAGTCAGTGTCGCGTTTCACCTTATTGCGCGCATTTTAAATAAATGACAATATCCATGCCGTGACGCGTGTAATGCGAGTCAATGAACTATGCCTTAGCAATAATTCATTTATGAAGATTCCATCTTTTTCTTGAGTAATATTTTGAGTTTTAGTTGGGCTCGTCTTACCTATACTGGTCGTAAATAGGCATTTTGGGTTTTTTCGATGGCTTTTCTTTGTTAGTTGATTGCAAAAAACTAGGACCTTTCCACCATAAGTTGTAGCTCACAAGTTTTCTTGGGTGGAGGCCACGTGACGCGCAGTCAGCAGGATTCTCGTCCGACTTGATGTAATGCCAGTTTTCCGCTGGTATGACGCTTCTTATTTTTTCTACTCTGTTCGTCACGTACTGTTCCCATCGAGTTTTGTCGCCCTGTATCCAAGCTAACACAACTTGGGAATCACACCATGCTTGTACAGTTATGTTGTAACATGATAGCGCCTTCTTGGCTTTATCAATCAGTTGCGATAAAAGTTGAGCTCCGTTTAGTTCTAGTCTTGGTAAAGTTGTTTTTTCAGATATTGGTGCAACTTTTGTTTTGGCGGCGAGAAGGATGACAATATGTTGACCTACTTTGTTTGTCACTCGGCTATATACGACGCAAGCGTAAGCTTTTTCGCTCGCATCGCAGAAGCCTAGTAACTCAATATCTTGCGTGCCGTCGGCGCCGATCCATCGGTTGAATGAAATATTTTTAACTTCTGGTAGTTCAGATCTTAATTTCAGCCACTCTTTTTGAATTTCAATTGGTAGCAGGTCATTCCACCCTAGCTTGGTGGACCATACTTTTTGGAAGATAAGTTTTGCTGACACAATGACCGGTGCCAACCACCCCAGTGGGTCATAGAGCTTGGAGATTTCGGAGAGTAGATTTCGCTTAGTTAGCTGTTTACATTTTTCTTCCAGGTTCCAGTTGAACATGAATTTGTCAACTTTGGGATTCCATCCAAGTCCGAGCATAGTTGTAGTTTGTTCATTTTTGAAATCATAAGTTGCTTTAGTGGAAATTTGATCTTTGTCTAAGTTTTGCAATAAATCTGGATGATTACCGTTCCATTTTCGCAGATTCATGCCAGCGCTGCTCAGTAGTTTTATGAGTGACTGTTGAAGTTTTTTAGCTGCTTCTAGGTCATTGTGGCCGCTGATTAAGTCGTCAACATAGAACTCGTTAAGTAATACTTCGGTGGCGGCTGGAAATTGATCTTTTTCGTCCATAGCTAGCTGTTTAAGAGTTCTTAAAGCGAGCCAGGGTGCACATTTCTGACCATAGGAAATTGTGCATAATTGAAACTCTTTCAGTCTTTCCGATGGGCTATCACGCCAGATTATCTTCTGTAGTGGCTGCTGATCTTCTGCGATCCAAATACATCTGAACATCTTCTCAATGTCCGCAGTTACTGCATATTTGTAAGTTCTCCATTTCAATATCAAGCTTTGGATGTCCTTAAGCAAATTTGGACCCTTCAATTGCACGCTGTTCAAGCTATAGCCGCTTGAAGTTGGTTGGGCTGGATTGACAACAACCCTTAGTTTAGTAGTATCAGATTGTTCCCTCAAAATGCCGTGGTGACTTAAGAAACATTCTAGTGTCGAGTCTGTAACTCGAGACGCTGGTTTCATATGCCCCAGTTCAATATATTCATGAATAAATTCCTTATACATTGTTGCTAGTTTCTTCTGACGTTGAAATCTTTTTTCTTGTTGTAAAAATTGGGCAATTGCGATGGATTTGGAATTACCCAATTTCTCTGCAGCATCCGGAATCAGCGGCATTTTTACTGTGTATTTTCCATTCGATTCCCTGCGTACAGTATTAGCATAAAAAACTTCACACTGGTCGTCGCTAGTTAATTCGTTGTTATTCTGGGTTATGTCCTCTATTTCCCAAAATTTTGTCATCTCGTTGAGGTCCACTAGTGTCACGTGGCAATTAAAAGACTGTTCTTCTCCGCCGCTTAAGATCCACCCTAAGCGCGTTTGTTGAGCAAGTAAAGGGCATTGTTCGTCAGATTCAAATACACCTTTCATCATTATTCTTGAGTAAACAGTACGGCCCAGTAACAAGTCAATGGGACGCGAAATATTGTAGTCAGGATCGGCAAGTTTCAAATTCTCCAAGTGCGGCCAGTTTTGTTTTTCAAAGGTTGTGTTTGGTAGATTGTTAGTTAGTGTTTTCATTATTAATGCCTCTGTTTCGAATTGGTAGTGAGAGTACATTGATTTGCAGGTCAACTTTAGTTGTCCATTGCAGTCTTTAGACACTTTTCCTATTCCAGAGACAGAAGCTTCGAAGTTTTGCCTCGGTAGTCTAAGTAGTTGTACAGTCTTTTCTGATACTAAATTCACTTGAGATCCATTATCCAAAAGAGCTCTCAGTGTAACATATGTTCCGTCAATAGATTGAACGTTCAGTTGTATTGTCGTCAGCATTCCTCCCATGTCGTCATTCGCCAGGTGATTGGAGCTTCGGTTTTGACCGCCGTTGGAAATCGGAGGCCTTTCGTTGCTCGACGGCGGCAAAGGTTTATTAAAGTTGTGTAATAATGTATGATGGTTCATATTACATTCTTTGCATGATTTAATTGACGAACATTGTGCATTTCCGTGGCTGAACAGACAATTTTTGCAGACTTGTAATTTTGCAACTGCGTTGTTACGCTGCAACGTGTTCAATTGCAAAAACTTGGGACATTGCATTAACACGTGATCCCCATTGCAGTTCGGGCATTGATGTTTTGTATGTACAGTATGATACGTTTTCGGAAATGTTTTGTTGAGTTCGAAGTTAGGTTTCTTGGCAAAATTCTTCTGTTGGTAGGGAAATTGCTTTGTAGGTTGATTGTTGGTACTAGTTAGCTTCTTTTCCGCAGTATTTCCTTTTTTAGTTCCTCTTCGTACTTCGTAGGCCATAAACTTGTTCTCCAAGAAATATAGAAGTTCAGAAATGTTCGGTAATGCTCTGGGATCTGCAGCTTCTTTGATGTAGTAATCAAATGAGGTAGCGTCAAGTTTCAGTGACATTAAATGCGCAACAATCGGGCTTGCCGCGTTTGTGTCCACGCCGATGTTTGAGAGCCCATTTAGAACCTCCTGTATAACATCATGCATTTTTTTCAGGTTGAAAGCGTCAGGCTCTTGTATGATAGGTAAGTCCAACATGACGTTTAGCAGAGAGGTGAACTGAAGGCGTTGATTGTCGTACCTTTGAGTCAGTATCTCCCAGCATGCTTTATAGTTGTCAGCGTTAATAGTTAAATGTTTCACCAATCGCTCAGCTTCCCCGCGCAGTTTAGTTTTCAATAGTTGCATTTTTTGCGCGGTGTTGACCATTGGATTGTGATGAACAGACTCCAGGAAAAGATCTTTAAATGAAGTCCATTGCATGTAGTTGCCGGAAAACTCTGGGATTTCCATTCTCGGTATAGATTGAGAGTAATGGGCGGATGCCCACATTTTGTTGCTGAGTTTCTTCCTAAGCGCATCGTACTTATCTTCGATTTCAAGGAACATGTTATTGTATTTCGTGTTAGTTCCCTTCAAGTTAGCTTCTAGTTCCCAGTGGAGCTTGTCGACCGCTTCCCACTTCGATTTCAGGATGGACAGTTGATCCTCGAACTCCCATCGTTCAGTTAACACTTCCTCGTGATTTTTTGACATCACACGATCGAGTGCCTTAAAGTTGCATTCCTGCTTAGTTATCAGTTTTTCCAGTTGATCATCGGTGGTGTCGTCAATCATGCCACTCAAGTCGAAAATTACATTTTTCATATCTTCCATAAGTTGAGCTTGTAAAGCTTCCATGTTAGATTTATTTTTCTCATAAGTTTGTTTAAGTTTTTCATAGACATCGTCCTGGAAATATTTGATTGTTTTGTCTTCAAAAGTTTCCCGTAGAACCTTGTCTCTCTGGTCAAAGTCATCCCACTGTTGTTGTAGCGACTCAAACCGTAGCTTCAAGTAGGAAATAGTTTTTCTTGATAGAGAATCTTTCTTATAATTACTGCAAAGATTCTTGATGCTTTCAAAGCGTTGCTCTTGAAGCTGTAGTTCGTTCATGTTGAATAGTTTTTTTAGGTACGTACCAGTAAGTTCAATTAAGTAGTTAGTTAGTTAATGACACGTATTCAGTGTAGAGCGTGGCGTTGGTTCAGGACCTGGATTCCGCGAAGTTTCCGCAGCTTCCTCTAAGATATCTTCACGTAGCGTTTATCTTCCGTGTAGAACCTTGAAATGGTCACTGTAAGGTATTCAGCGAGTCTGTACTCCAAAACGATATGTGCGCCTTCTCAATTAAGCCGGTGAGACCCGCTTCTGGGAGGCCGGCCAACCGATTCGCTATCGCTAAAGAGACACAAACACACCAAAATCCTTTTCTAGGCTCGAAGGACCATTTAAATGTACAGTTTGCACATTTATTCTAGTTGTTAAGTTGTAGATAGTTCTTGAGTTAGTTATAGTTGATGAGAGCGCGTAGAAATATCACACACATAAGTTAAAGTTAAAGTTTTTAATCAGTTGATAAAGTGTTACAGATATAATATTATATGGTGACTTCTCGCTATGACGTCGTAATGCACTCTAAAGTAAAATATGTAAAAATGAACGTCGCGACAAGCAGGTCGCAACGTAAGCAAAACCTATAGGTATTGCCAATGTGCGGTGTATGTAATAAATAAACCGTACAGTAGTTAATTTATCAGTATGACTAGTACTTTTTCGTCGTTTCCATGAAAAAAATCATACATCATTACATCGTTTTGATAGGAGATGCAAATTTGTGCAATCACAAACAAAACATAATCTTAACAAATTGTCTCAAATTAATCAAATAAATCCAACACAATTACACTCTAACGATAATCCAGAAGTAAACAACTAACAAACTAGACACTTCTCTCTCAAAGTCTCAAACAACCACTCAAACCTAGAACTTAAATCCAGCGTAGCAAACAAAAGGCATTTAATAGAAATTGGAAACAGGAAGTTAATCAGAGCTGGAGACAGACGGAGGCGACAACGAATTAAACGGGTCACAATGCCGGAGGCTTTGACTGGCCTGGCTCAATATAAAACCGAGGACATAGCTAGGTTTCAACCTTGCTTCAACTCCAATACGGGTTTTGGTTTTGTACCTTACAGCTGTGTCGTAAAATTGTTTATCGAAATACCTATGATGGTCAGTCTATTTGGATGGCATAGTACTACTTATCTCTACTATTAAAATACATGTTCACATAGATTTCCCAAAATTTTTATGAAACCGACAATTTTAAAGGCTTCGGCATTGACTGGGCTGGCTCAATTTAAAACGCACGACAAAGCTGGGTTTCTACCACGTTCAACTCGAATACGGGTTTCGGTTCTGTACCCTACAGCTGCGTCGTAAAATTGTGTGTCGATACGTGAGAAATCGTAAAGAAATACCCATGATTTGGATGACATGGTGCTACTGAGCTCTTTTATTAAATTATGTATTTTTACATTCCCTTAATTTAAAATATTCATGAAAGCGACTATTACTTCATCAAGCACACGTCTTTCAAAGCATTGTACTTTTTAGAAGCATACGCAATGTATTAATCTTATCGTTCTCAGAGGGAAAATCACGCTGTCGTTGTATCAATTCGCTGCAAATAAAATTACCGAAGCTCTGATGGTTTGATTCATTAGGTCTTGTTCTCAGACTGAATTTAAGACATAATTATTTTGAAATCGTTTTTCCCTATTCCTTTTTCCCTAGAATGAGCAAATTATTGATACATGTTAGGAAAATCTGTGTAGTTTTATAACCAAATTCAACTTCTTTTGGATATTCTTGCTTATTCCATCACAGCCTGTATAATCCTATTAAACATCACGGGTCTCCGGTTAGCAAAGTTAAACTAAGTCTCATATATGAACAATGTTCTACAAATAATAAAGTTATACCAACTTCCCTTGTCAAATTCACGGTGATGTTAAGTAATTCTAAATATTCCATCGACTTATTAATTATTTCGTCGTGAGGGTGGGGGTGAGGTGGTGCGTGCTGGCATTCGCAGACTTCTTATAAATTTATGATACTAATATAAATACTTGGGCTAACTTATGATGATCAAGTATACCGGTTCTTCTTATTGTCGCAGGATTGTAATCTGCTCAGTATCTAGGCACCATAAGTCAACCTATGGTAAAATTCGCCATAAATACAAATTAAAAATAATTCCATTATGATAAATTTTAAACGGAAGGAAGAATAAACATTAAAAAATTGTTAATATTTTTCTAGTCAAAATGCCAAAAAAAATCGTAGAAGAGACTAGAAGCATTTTCTGCAATTTATATGTGCGATGTTTATTTTAGTTTATGAATAGGTACTATAGCAAAAACATCTTTTAAACAAGAACAAATATGATAAACGGAGTTTACTACACACATCGACTCTCCAAATTTTGGCACAGCACCCACGATATTAAGACGCGCTGATACCGCCATACCAAGTGCCAAACTTTCCAGAATGATATATGGGGAGTCTTTAACAAAATAGCGAACTTGCTCGTATCTTAGTATAAATAAAACAAAGGATGTTTCGTATTCATGAACTGCTACCGTGCAGTCTAGTAAAAAGCTGTTTGGAGATGCATCTTGACTTCGATAGTTTTCTGCTATAAATGCAGTTAAAATAATTCTAGAGTCTATAAGAATATATTTCTAACATTCATTATTATAAGCTGGCTTTATTAATATTATGTGAATCTCAGAATATTAAGATACCTTATTTTCATCCAGTAAACCTATAGATTATTCTAATCAATTGTTATGCATAACCATGGTCTACTGCTATTATATTGTTTGATGTATCTCTGTTTACACCGTGTTTTTTTTTTTAATGGAATAATTATTTATTTTGAAGACATTTAGTTATAAGAATAACACCTGAAATATTCTTTTGCACACAAACTCCAAGACTCCAACGCATAATACCTATCAGCCTCTAACTTAACACACATAAATCTACAAGACGCTTGCTAGGCAAGTGGGTCGGCTGACACAGACAGTACGACAAGCCCCAGTGAATTGACCAGTCTCGCACAATGCGGTCCAATTCGATAGCCATTAAGCCTACTATCTAAAAAAACGCTGAGGTAACAGTCAAGTAAGGAAAATCAAGTTCAGTCAAGGAGGACCGTCGAGAGCAGAGAGATCAAATATTCTTATATAATATTTTAAACAATGTCATAGAATCTCCTGATCTGTTAAGTAAAATATGTTTGAAATGTACAAGAGTCAACACCCATCTTAAAAAACGTATTTGCTCTACAATTTTGTAAAACTAATTATGCTAAAAACCGTTTCATTATCAGAATAATATGTCATAAACACAGTGAATCCTACAGTCATATTGATATACTAGCTGTGCCCGCGACTCCGTACGCGTGGTGGTTATGATTTTAAACAGCAATGTATCTATTGTTTAAAATTTTACATAATTGGGATAGAATACAGTCTTACATTATACCTATGCGAGCATAGTACATTATAGTAGGTATTCTATGTATCTGTCTACTTAAATATGGAAGGAGTTGTGTTACCTAACAGTTGTTTCTTTGTTTCCATTTCTTTTTGTTTTGGGATCAATTAATTATATACAAAACATGATATAATTTTTTCGTTGAATTTGTCATTAAACTATTGTATATTTAAGATTATTTACACCTTACGTTTTTTTAATAGACAGTAAGTTAACTTAAATATGATTTATAGCTGTGCCCGCGACTTCGTACGCCCGGATTGTATGGAAGACACCACAGAAGAGTAAAAGCTAGTGCTCCGTAGCGACTTCTCAAATCAGTGGAAGACACGCAGTGTCGAACATACTGAAAACGCTTCTCCACGCGTAGGAGCAGGATCTGCTAACCCGCCCATAAAAACAGGGGTACTTACTCAATATTAGAATGGTTTGCGTGATTATTTCTAACCTAAGCTGGACACCAGGAAATTAAAAATACTCGGTCAAATAAAAAGTCCGTTTAAGATCGGTTAAAAACGATCATAGTTCAATTTCCTACCTACCCCCTTAGTCAGGTGGCGTGATTATTTGTATCGTAACTTTGAGCTTAAGTAATGCTCAGTCGAACAAAAAAGTTCCATTAAAATCGGTTAAGAAACAGCCAAATTTCAATTTCCTGCCTACCCCCTAAGTCAGGTAGTAAGAGTTTAGGTAACCCGGGTAACACATACATACATACATACATACATATAATCACGCCTTTATCCCTAATGGGGTAGGCAGAGCGTAAACGACCTAAGGAAAGGTCGTTCCGCCACGTCTGACAAAGTTCTAAGGGTGATTCAAGATAAATTTATAGGTTTATTGCTGTAGTGACAGGTTGTCAGCCCATCGCCTAAATTACAATATACTGAAACCCTCGGATCCCTTAGCTGGTTTTTACAGCATGCCCGGGAGGAAATGCAGCTGGCACATTCTATGTTTTTCTCTCGCTCCCAGTCCAGCATGGAAGAAACACACAGATGAATAAAAAAAGTCCCATCGAAATCGGTTCATTAGTTTTGGCGTGATGTGGTAACATACAGACAGACAGACTGACAGATAGACAGACAGACAGATAAAAATAAAAAAAAAACGTTTTGATCTTTATATCGTTAATAATGCCTGATGAAGTATTTTTTTTGCAAAAATATTCAATGTACAGACACGACCCTTCTAGAGATTTATTATATGTATAGATGTTAGTGTCAATATTATTGCTGTACGTTTCACTATCATGAATAACAATAAACTAAAAATTAAATAACTCCAGAAACTATTTTATTCACAAAACTAACGCGTAATATCAGCCTCTAACTTCACATTCACACACATAAATCTACAAGACGCATGCTAGGCAAGTGGGTCAACGCAGACAGCACGACATTGCCTCGTACAATGTGATCAGATTCAGTGACCCATTAAACCTGCTCTCCTCATCCTCTTCTGCCTAGCGTTTTCCCGGCCTGATGCTGGGGTCCGGTAATAAAATGAACTACTTAGAAAAGTGAGAATAGTCAACAGACAAGTAAGAAAATAAGAACTGAAACAATTTTTCATACAGGAACTCCAAACATAATAGTAGCCTTCAATTTCACACACATAAATCTACAAGACGCTTGCTAGGCAAGTGGGTCGGCCGACACACAGACAGCACGACAAGGCCCACTGAATTGAGCAGTCTCGCACAATGCGGTCCGATTCGATGACCATTCGGCCGGGCCAAAGCTGCTTATGTACCCGCTTCCTTAGACAGTGACCGAGTTTCATGGATTTAAATGTTCGATTGAACTGCACTGAATAAGGCACGAAATTCGGGTAACAAGATTTGATCTTAATTTAGTAGGCCAGACAGATTAGGTAATTATTGTATTCTTCTTTAACCATTTTCCTTACTTATTTTTATCCTTTAGAGAGGATAATTTTCATGAAAGAGGTCCAGCAGGTAATTTTTTTGAATGAATATACAGGACACTGTTTCAAAATCTGTTAATTTGCTCCATCTGCTAATTTGCTTGCATTCGTGTACATGAAGATTTCACACTGTTCTTTCTGTGTCTGAATGCAATTTGTCTCCCAAAGGACTCAACACGAATCCAGTTCTTACATTTGCTCCATCTGTTTTCTCTTATTTCAGATGTTGTTCTACTAATCAATATCACCTAAATGGGTCATGAAACAAAGAATCTGAGAGGCGATAGAATTTGTGAATAAAGACATAAATCAAACAGTGGTAAATAGGCGGAACCCAAAGGGTATTCCATATTAATTAACGTCGGATGCGAAGGCGACGAAGACAAATGCCGGAGGCTCTCGTAATGTATTTTTCCCGGCCCTTCTCGGATAAAACAAATGATAATCGGGAAAGAATGAAGTCAACATTAATGACTTGCAATTAATTATAGTGGCCGTCCCTCTAATGGATTGTGTAATGTGATAAGTCACTGTTAATCTTCGGGAATCTGTAGGATCCGCAGCTTTATTTTAAGATTCACCAAAATTCCCCTGGCAAAATTTGTGTTCGGTACTGCTGAAACTCAAACATACAAAAACTAAAGTAAAGTAATTAATTTCCATAAAAGATTTACGTAAGATTATCTGTTACAATATTTGGTTTTACAAAGGTAGGTCCAGAAAATTACCAAGAACTATAAGTATGATATTTTTATGGTAAAATTCGCTTTCACAGCGTCAATGTTTTAAAGATCATCATAAAATCACACAGTGTACCTATTACCCTCGTCTGTCAGTATCTCTTTATTAGTTTTCAGATATGATTTGGAGGAAAAACAGCCGGTACACTCTTTGTTTTATCGATTTAGTCTGGTGTGAAAGTTTTTACCACTTTTGGTCCAGTAATCATCTATTTAGGTATATCTCTCCACAACCAACATAGCTTTCACACATACATACATATAATCACACCTTTATCCCTAATGGGGTAACATAGTTTTCATGTTTCTTAATTTAAATATACGCTAACATTTTCTATTTCTTTGAAGCATGCCGCTTAGTGTGTGCCCTACTTGACCTGTTTACGTAATCTTTCAGGCTTTGCAGAGGCCTTCACTGGATCTTCTTGGCGATTACCTAAATGAGGGAAAAGTAATTTGGCGAAAAACTAAATGCGGTTTTTTTAAGAATACTAAAATCTGATTATTTCGTCCCCTTCTTATTTATTTGAAGGTTACGATACGACTAATGGCAGTCTTTATTTTTTCAACAACTCGCGTAGAGAAAATCTTACTAGACCTCTGTTTTACCGTTCCCGTGCATGGTAGGTAAATCAAGCTTATATGCTTCATACGGGTTATAAAAAAAATATAACTAGAATCGTAACCATTTAAACCATTTATTTGCCACACAAAAAGAAAACTATTTACAATTATTCTTGCTTAACAAAGTAACAATTGTAACTTATTATCTAACTTAACTTAAATAGGTACTTAGCTAGCAACATACCCATAGTATAACGATAGTATAATTTATAACCTAGTTCCAAACAGCTCAATATACTGTCCCCTTGTCCTCTGTTGTATGTGGCACTTGCCCTATGTGTGTGGAGCCACTTGTCAGTCCTGTAGTAGGACTAAATTGCAACCCAGTAGAGGATGTACAGGCTTATTAGTATGTTGTAGGTAACGATCATGTACCTACTGAAATTAAGCTGATATTCAAATACAAAAATCTTTGTTTGGCAGATTTTATGTACGGGGTGTAAGGGACAGTGTCCCGCAAACTGATAGGGGTTGCTCAGACAACGAAACTGGACAACTATCACTAGGATTTTCTTTTCAGAAAGTGAAATAAAAAATGCTTTTTCATACAAATTGTCTGATCGAGGTGGTCATTTTATATGGAAAGGTCAATTTTGTTTTGGTGATGGTTGTTCAGTTTCGTTGACTGAGCAACCCCTATCAGTTTGCGGGACGCTGTCCCTTACACCCGGTATACTGGTGAGGTGCCTAATAGCTAGTAAACTTGGCTCATTACAGTAACAATATACGTATAGGTATTGGGCTTTCCAGAACTCTTTTCTCCACTCAAATTTTATAAGTAGACGTTTAGTTTATCGTGATATTTTAAAGTAAAGTTTCATTTTTGTTATCTCCACCCAATAGATACGATAGATTTTGAAACTTCTGAATAATTCAGTAAGTTTCGGGTGCCAAAGTATCTCGAAGTTGATAACTTATTTAAAATGAACTTGCTGTAATTTGGCGAGATGAAACAAGCTTATTCACGGTTTATTATATAAAAAAATATTACAGCAAATCAGGGAATTGAGTTGAGTAATTTAAATAAAGCCGTGGATGCAGAGGCCGAGGACTTAATTTCGGCAGGAGACAGAGAAAAATGTTATGCAAATTTGTACAGCGTATTTTTTCTTCCATTAACCTCCGGCCGGGATTGTAGGGGGTAGTGCTGTGGTAAAGATAAAAAAAAGCTAAATTTAAGTATTAGTCGTTATCTCTTTTTGATAAGCCTCTTAGTAAGTAGATATTTTGAAAATCCTGCAGATTCTATCGCATGGATTTGACAATATGTCAGCCATTGGTGATCTAGAGATATCAAAAATAGTATTTTCAAATCAAAAGATTAATATAAGTAAGTTACGTGTTTTAAAGATGCAACAATTTTCAAACTGCAGATTTGCTTTCATAGAAAATTTATTATAAGAAGCAAATAGGAAATCTTTATTAAAGTTAAAAAGCAGTTCCTTTTTGGTGGTTTTTGGGTCTATGACTACATAGTACATACTTAATAGCTTCAAAATACATACATGATCACGCCTTTATCCCTAATGGGGTAGGCAGAGCGTAAATGACCTAAACAAAGGTCGTTCGGCCACGTCTGACAAAGCTTTGAGGGTTATTTAAGATCTTGCTGTAGGGACAGGTTGTCAGCCCATCGCCTAAAATACAATATACTGAAATCCAAAAGTTGACAGCAAATTATGAATATATCGACACAAAATAAAGTAGATAAAGTATTATAAGCAGGTGCAACTCTAGTCGCGGGCTTGCCGCGAAAGGGACGATGGGACAGAACAAAAACAGGCTTTTATACTGAAACTGTAATTAGGAAATTAACGACTTGGACTTAGAAAAAACAAATGGTGTTTCCCTCTTTACATGTGGGAATATCGCTGCTTTTGTGGGAATTTGAAATAATAAACATTGCTCAAGGAAAATAGGTCATGTATTTTTCAAAATTCTCTAGATGGCTTTTTTATAAATGAATGTTTGAATATTTATACATTTAAATAGGCCAAGCAAGTATTATTTCAATTCCATGAGCAGTCAAAAGATTAAGCGCCTTCCAAGTAGGTTACGACTGTGTTAAAAGTTAATGCTAATTTATAACGGCAGGCACTAAGTGCTTGTTTTACATAAAGAAACATTAGGGAAATATTAAATTAAAGATTGGGGTTCAAGTTTATTCCAGTGAGCGCTTGATCCAAAGGTTTTGGGTTCGATTCCTACGGGGAAGAAATCAACAATGGTTAGTAGGCACTTTCTGAAATTGTTTGTAATGGTTTAGAACAGTATAGGCTGGAATCACCTAAGTGACTAATACGTGTCTGTGTGTTTATAAAACCATGTTGAGCCTTCTGACCCTGTCTCCGAAAACAAAACCGTGTAGTCAAAATAGCTCTATCGTGATTTATAAAAACTTAGTACAGGGTTCAAGGGACTATTGAGTAGTACCTAATTAAAATTATACCTCAAAGTTTGTAAATAAAAGAAATAAACGTTTCAGTCTTCCTTTGATTTACAAATTCCAAACAATGTAAAGGGTCTGCCGGAGTAGTGAGATTCCATACAAACGTAGTTTTGCTTTTATTCCTGGACAAAAACAAAGTAAAACCAAACTTAACCAATCTCCTTACACATAACCAAATGCATTATAATAATCTATGCTTCTAATTAGGATTGATTAACTGCCTCCGTGGTCTAGTGGCTAGTGCCATGGGCTCCCGATCCGGAGGTCCTGGGTTCGATTCCCAGGGGGTAAAACACAAAGTTAATATTTGAGAATTTATCACTTTGTGAATTTTTCCCCAGTTTGGGTAGGACATTGCAGGCTAAATCACCTGATTGTCCGAAAAGAAAAAGATTTCGTGCTTCGGAGGGCACGTTAAGCCGTCGGTCCCGGTCGCTGTCTTTAATAGTGGTCGTTACACAAAACCATGTCAGAGGCCTGATAGTTGTGCTACTAGGCGGTTTAAAAACTCTGACACCAGGGTTCATCGGGTCCATAGACTCGATACCCACTCGACAGAAGTAGAGATTAGGATTGAAAATATTAACCAAGTACAAAATCAGCCATCTTCCATGCTGGACTGGGAGCGAAATAAAAACATAGAATGTGCCAGCTGCATTTCCTCCCGGGCATGCTGTAAAAACCAGCTAAGGGATCTGAGGGTTTCAGTATATAGCAATTTAGGCGATGGGCTGACAACCTGTCACTACAGCAATATACGTACAAATCCATCTTGAATAACTCTCAAAACTTTGTCAGACGTGGCGGAACGACCTTTGTTTAGGTCGTTTACGCTCTGCCTACCCCATTAGGGATAAAGGCGTGATTATATGTATGTATGTATGTATGTACAAAATCAGAAAGCAAATTTAATTTTAGGCAATTTTCACACAAAATCGTATTTATAGTCTTATTTTGTTTATGCTTAATATTTTCAAACCAAACCTATTTAGAAGCATAGATATAATGCATTTGATTATGTGTACGTAGTTTGGTTACGTTTGGTTTTTCTGTTTAGGAATAAAAGCGAAACCAAGTCTGATAGGATTTCTCTACACCGGCAGATCCTTAAGTAACCATTAGATCTGAAAACAGATGCGATTGTTTAAATTCAATGAATCCAAATTTTCGTTCAAATGAATCTAAATCTTAACTGGTATCTCTTCATCAAACAATTTTAGACAAGAAGATTGATTCCAACCTGTCTCACTCAGGAAACTCCGACCCAACAATTTTGCTATCGGTATTAAATAGATAAGTTAGTAATCCTTTGGTTGAAAGTACCATGTTTTTATGGAATTTGATTTCAGATTAGAATACAGGCAAAATATTGACTGCGATCGTGACCATGACACAGAATAGTATAATATTAGCTAACGCTAGAGGTAAAAGAAAAAGGAGGGTTTAGGTCAAAAATTCAATGGAAATTTCTCTGATTTAGATAAAAAGAGAGTCGATAATGTGAGCACACAATAAAACCTTTTCACTTTGTACTTATTATGCATTTGGAAGAACATAAGTGCAGATAAATAAAAAAAGGATTATCTGTGAGCTGAGCCAAGAAAGTACGGATAAGATGTGGAGTTCATATTTTCCAATCCAAGAATAACAAACTACCATTTCAAACGTTTTCCTAAGCGCCTACCTGACTATTTTCCTTACAATTCAATTTAATTTATAAACAATTTAAAGGTAATCTCCCCAATTGGAAACAGAGATAACAGACATAATGGTTTCGTGAAGTCATTCGCATTCCCTGAGGCTATCCATCACGGTGTTAACTGTTCGCGATTGTGGTCCCACTATCTCTGGAATACTTGGCATTGTTGATTATAGTTACCTGATTTTAATCCACTAAACTTAGAACTCTAAATAATAATTTAAACTCTATGTAAAAACTCAACGGTTAAATACATTTTTGTTATCTTTTTTTATTTTTATAACTGGGTCAGTTAAGGGGCTTTGAGAGCTACGACAGTGGCGCCATCAGTTTTAAATTAATTGTGCCCGAAGTAGAAATATTTTCATTAATATTTTACGTTTGGTGACAAACGCAACTAATTCTTCATTTATAATCCATAATTTATAATGATTCACACTAAGCATAAAAGCTATGTATTGCAAATGTGCCAAAAGTGGCCACTTTAAAACTGATGGCGCCACTGTCGCAACTCTCAAACCCTCCATTATAACCGGGTCATATCGTTATTATTATTATAAGTAACTACGATGCCAAAAAAATCGAAACAAATAATAAATTTATTGTGGTAGAATCAAAATTCCTCTTTTTAACTTTATATTTAAAATTTACCGCTGAAATCTTTAACCTACCTACTACAATTTCATTAATATTCGTAGGCTCGTATTTATGAAGCGATCTCAAACTTGAAACCAATATTAAGTATGGAATTAACAGGCCAGTTTGTACTGAAATGACATTTCTGATACGAACTCAAACTCGCTCTCACTTATTAGAGCTGATTAAATACGGCCCAAGAAATTCGTGAAGGAGAATTCAATTTTAGAGACTCTACCTTCAAAGCAGCAGCAGGCAACGGTCATAATAAATAACTAACTAAGCAAATGTCAGACAAAGTTATAGTATCGATATAGTCGAGTAAGTTGAAACTGGCATAGGCCCTATGGGAAATCTGCAATCTTGGCCTTCTAACAAAGTTTTCAACTTAAATCCTATTGTGACTCGTGTCATGGGGAAACCAACTACACTTCATTAGACTTAAACTCCAATAGTGGAAGCTGTGGAAGACTTGAGGTTTTGTATAGTTTCCAGTTTGGCGCTTTGTGTATCATTATGATGTTACAACTTTTGGCACTTAGTGAAACTTAGTACGGTAAGTAGTGCCAGAACCAACACACAGATCCAAGCTACCATGTTCTTTTTTATTCCTGGCACCTAATATGTATTTGGATACCATTTTCATTAGTATACGTAGCTTTCTTTACATAATTTTTCCAAGATTGCTTTTGATAATTTTGAGAATTTAATAGGATCTCAAAATCTTTTATTTAAACAAACAAAAGCACATGATAAGTAAGAAAACAAAAGGATTATATTTTTATAACACTTGGTAGATAAGAGAGTTCTGAAGATAAAATGTAAAAGATACTAGAAGGGTTAAATGAAAATAAACTAAATGCAGATTAGAATAAAGCGAGTTAAAAATTGTGATTCGTTTTTTACTGAGTTATTTAAGTCACACATTTCATATTATAATGACTATAGGTCAAAATAAAAACCAGTACCCTCGTTAAATCACCTAGATTAGATAGCCGACCCCGAGAAATACGGCATAAGGCTAGGGAGATCATCGATCTTCATAGGACAGTAATGACTGTAGGTATGAAATTCAGGGAATGGACATTCCGGACTTACGTAATTACTGGACATTCACTCATAGTGGAGTACGCTACGCAATGCGTGATATAATGTGACTAAAAAACGATGTAGCGCACAAACGATGTTGTCTTGCAGGCTACTTGTAAGTTATAGGTGATATTATATATAGGTAGATACGTTACCAACGCGCGAAATTCGTGCCGTAAAATGGTCCTAATTGTGACCATTTTAGGCAGTCGAGCTGCGAGCTGCGAGAAAAAACGTTATATTATATTCAAGGTTGCACTGATTACAAATAGCTATCTGTTTCACTCTTACGCTTTGCCTATTTTGTGTTGCACTCAGCTTTTGTTTAGATATGCAATGTTATAAATATGTATGTATATGTGTCGCGGAACAATTAAAATATGCGTGCAGTATGAACGTAACGTATCTTTCTTAAAATATCATTGGTCTCTTCATGTTATTTAGGTACGTGTGTGTAGTGTATTCCCAAAGCAGGCTCCGATAAGCTACGCCGATACGATCGCGCCAAATCAAACACTCCCCGACGGGTAAGAACGATTGCGAGCAAAAATACGACGCGAGAATACGTTTACAGTACGTCTGGGAGGTTCGGGAGGAAATTAGATAGGTTGGGAATAAGCCGGTTGTATCCAGTTTTAAAATTGATCTCGTGTTATTGATTGGTTGGCTGATTGTCTGTCTCGCTTCTTTGTGATCATGATCACAATGACGTGTGTTTTGTTTTGTTTTGCAATAAGTACCTTCTTCTTTCTTTCACTTTTTTTTCCTATCAGCAGATTATATTTTACCAACAACTCGACACCTTTTAGACGCGTATTTAAAAACAGCACTTGAGACTGACAGCTAGTTTGAGTCTGTATCAGAAATGTCATTTCAGTACAAAATAACCTGTCAAATCCATACGTAATATTGCTCTCAATCTTGAGATTGCTTTATAAATACGAGCCTTAGGAGAGTTGAAGACTGCTAATGCTACTGATATAATCAAAAACTAGTAAGGTGAGAACAGAGACAATGCTTACAATAATATTACTTGTGCAAATCTGAATCACTTACTGAAAGAATAAAACACGCGTAAGTTATCATCACGTGGATAGCTTTGTTATTCAGGCTTAAAGGTTATGCATACATACATAAATTCACGCCTTTTTCCCTGACGGGGTAGGCAGAGCGTAAACCGCTTAGTGAAAGATTTTACGCAAAGTCTGTCAATATTGAGGGATATTTCAGATGGTAATGTGTATCGCTAAAGTGACAGGTTGTCAGCCCATCGCCTAAATTACAATACACTGCGACCCTCGAATCCATATTGCTGACTTCTACAGCATGCATGAGAGGAAGGGCAGCTAGAACATTCTATGCTTTTCTTTCGCTCCCAGTCCAGCAGGTTATGTCTCTACGGAATAAGAGTCCTGACCTTTACCAGCTATTTTAGCGTCGAGAATAAGCCCAGTTTAGTTTATCACCTAAATCTACGCCTAGTCAGGCCCAGTGTACGCGTAAATTTAGCCAGGGCTATGAATAGGGCTCCTGAGGATGATTACGCAATCGAACGATTGCTCTACCAAGCCTAATGACCCTCAAAATTAACCAAAACTGATCTAGACAGAAGATTTTTAAATATTCTTGTTTATTTATTGATTTGCGAAGGTACACCTCACAGTCTTTTACTAGATTTTCTTAAAAAATAAAACCTACTCCATCAGGCAATGATACCAAAAAGTAGTAAGTTAACAAATATTTCACGTAACTCATAGATAAAGTTACGTATTAGTGTTTAACTGTTTAAGCATCATGTCACGCTTTATCCCTAATGGGGTAGGCATAGCGCAAATGACCTAAACAAAGGTCGTTCCGCCAGTGTGCGTCTCCCCACCCAGCCCAAACGTGATAGGTGTTTTTATCATATATCAGGATTTAGAGCATAATTGGATCACCCACATACTGAAGTCAGTAAATTGGAGCATCAATAGGAAAGACGCTGCTAGCTAAAAACCGTAGGCTGGCTGGGGAGATTCTCGTCAGCGAGCCCATGCTAGATCTCAGGTACTATTGAGAGTAGAGCAATTTGTTATATCTCTAGATTTAGAGCATAATTGGAGCAAACTTCAAAACTGTAATATGAAAGAAGTTATACGCGATTATCTGTGGGCTCGCTGGGGAGACGTCTCTCCAGCGAGCCCATTTGGATCTCATAAACGGTAGAGATTTAAGTTTTGATCTAAAGTTCGACATATGTGCCCTAATTGGAGCACTAAGCTCCAAAAAAATAAGTACTGTTTGTTCAGTAGTTTTCGAGATATAGGTCTTTGAAAATGGTATGTACGGCGAGACGTCTCTCCAGCGAGCCCATCTGATGCGCAATAACTACAGAACGTAGATTCTTCGAAAATAGCTCAAATTAAAGCTTATAATTAGAGCACTAAGCTCCAAATAGAAGAAAGTTCTAGGTCCTACAGATTTCACGCTATAAGCAAAAAACACTTTTACCGCCAAAAAAATCAAATTCTCCAACCGCGCGACGTTGCCGCTCCGTGCAACGAGCAAATGGACGCGTCACGAAACATTAATTCAAGCAAAAATATATCTTGTGCTGCTAAGTTTAAGAGTGTTTTTAGTCTAATCGAGCCAAGAACATTCTAGAACTAATAGTCAGGCGCCCATATCAAATCCACTTACCGCATTTGTTAATTTTATTATGAACATAAATTGTATTATAATTATAGGTACCTGCTTATTATTGTCTTTTTCAAATTCAAGAAAGTGTCCAAATCGGGTCACTTATTAAATTTGAAACCGGGATGTCAGTGGGTAAACAGGTTCTTGGATTGAAATAAAACAATTTGACAGATTTGTTAAAGTATATTACCTACTTTTTGTAACTTTATAATCAGTCTTGGTTATAATTATAAATAGACACCATAATTTTATTTAGACATAAATTGAGATCTAATTTAAAATTACAGTAACTGTTTTAATTACAATCAAATATACCTACCTATACTTTGTAAAATATAGCTCGGGTCGTATGACATCAGGCAGTAAATATCATAACATCACAGGTGCAAAAGAGACTACTTTAAAACTGTATGTGTTTGACATCTGTCATAGTACCCAAGCTACATTTTACAAACTATAACTACCTAGAAAAAGAAGAGCGGGAAACTTCGAAATAGTGGTTTGCTTTTTTGCTTTTGGTGAATTGAAAATTATTTTTTTCAGTTAAAAACGTTGTGGAAAGAGTGGCATTGTAGATATTTCTAGTATTTAGTGTATATATTTCTATTTGTGTAAAGTTATAGGTAAGTTTTTGTACATATTCTTGTAAATATAGTTTTCATATGAACGATCCCCCCGATCCTCGGGGGGGTCCAGGCGCCCTCGGCCTGAATCTCCCCGTAGGCTCAACTATTGAAGTTGTTTCAAATGAGGACAGTAAGATGGACACTGATGGCTCTTTGTCGTCTAAGACAGGTGGCCGTAAGCGTACAAACTATTTACGTATTTGTCGCGTATGTACCAAACGTAGGAAAAAAAAGAATTCTGGTCAGCCTAATAATGGTAATTATTGCCATTGTGAGACTGAGAATACAATATTAATGAAAAAAACTACTCCTAAAATCTCTCCAGCCGCTGAGCAGCAGGAGAAGAAAACATCCCTACCCACTCACAACTCATCCAATGTTACTGATGAGACATCTCAAGGTGACCACTCAGACAAAACACAACCTCAACTTAAAAATCAACAAGATTCTCGCCAGGTGGGCCGAAGTGAGTATGTTCATACTGATGTTTCACCATACTTAATTCATGTCCAGAGAGTAGCAGATACCACTAATAGTGGAACCATCTTACACCCTATTGCATTTGGCAACTTCTTAAAAAAGAATAATTTCCAAAACATTGTACCAGGTAGTGTCAAAAGAATTGGAAGGAACCGCTGTGCTGTAGCTTTTACTAATTACAAGGATGCCAATGATTTCTTATATAGCAATCTTTTAGCCATGCATAATTTCAAGGCTATTATTCCCACTTTCAATGTCACACGGATGGGGTTAGTCCGTGGAGTACCAGCAGACTGGAGTGATGATGATGTGTTAGAAAATATATCCACTCCCATAGGTTGCGGAAAAATATTAAAAATGAGAAGATTAAATTATAAAGTGCAAGTCGATGGAAAAGTAACTTGGAAACCATCCCAGTCCATCGTTGTTACTTTTGATGGTCAAGCACTTCCTAAAAGAATATACATGTGCTATAATGCCCTGCCTGTAGAAGTTTATACCTACCCAACTATACAATGTTTTAACTGCTGCCGATATGGGCATACTAAAACTCTGTGTCGGTCAACAATGCCCAGATGCTATAAATGTGGTGCAGATCACTCAGGCGACTCTTGTAAAAAAGATGAAGATTCAGTTTCATGCATAGTATGTGGGGGGTTCCACTATGCTATTAGTAAAGTGTGCCCGGAATTTATTAGACAAAAGGAAATTAAAACAAAAATGGCCCATAGTTGCATATCTTATGCTGAAGCTAGTAAACTTTGCCCACCAGCTTCAAAATCTTATGCTGATGCCCTTACTTCTCTCCCTAATGAGTCTGAAAAGTCCTCCCCCAGTGCTCGTAATTCTTACAAAAAAACAGTTTTTTCAAAGCCTCGCTCTCCACCTAAAACACTTGGTGGTTATGATAGGGCAGTGCATAACGCACTAATAAATGAATTTAAAGTCCCAGAGCCTCAAAATGGTTGTGCTCTAATTTCAAAAAGCACTGATTCAAAATGTGACGCTATTCTTAACACAATACTTACATTAATCAACACTTTAATTCAATCCAATCTTATAAAACCGTCCCACGTCGCCTCTATCAATGACCTCTTGTGTATTTCAAACGACAATTCTAATGAATTCCACAATAATCCAATGGAATTGCAGGAGCATAATACCTAAAAAAAGCGACCTAATTTATCTGATAAATAAATATAATCCTATCCTTATAGCATTAATGGAGACATGGCTAAAGCCTGAATATGTTTTTCGTATTCGAGGTTATACTTGTCTCCGTAATGACAGATTTGACAGATATGGCGGTGTTGCCATATTAATTAAAAATACAATCCCTTATACGCAAATAAATTTCCCGCCTCATGCTTATAGTGATGTAATAAATTTAGTAGGTTTAAAATTTCAAAATATTTCGGTGGTTTCAATATATTTGTCTCGCTCATCAGTAGATATTTTGAATGAATTTAACAATATATTATCCAATTTATCCGGACCAATTTTAGTTTTAGGGGACTTCAACTCCCATCATCAGTCTTGGGGTTGTAGTATTACGGACATTGAGGGAGAACGTTTACTGGAAATACTAGATGATAAAAATTTATGTATTTTAAATACAGGTGCTCCAACACGTCGCACTAACCCAAACGAAAATATTAGTTCAGTAGATCTGTCAATTTGTTCCCCAGCTTTAGCTTCTTCTTTCACCTGGGACCCTTTCCCTTCAACTTTTGGAAGTGACCATTTTCCTCTAATCTTATCTAATTCTATTAGATGTCCAGCCAGGCGGATCCGTAGTCCTCGCCTAAAACATAAATTAAATAATGCAGATTGGATAAAATTTAAAAATCTTGTAGATGAAAAAATGCTAAACTTGCCTGAAGTTACTGAAGGAGGTGAAACTGTTTCTTCCAACCATCTAGCTAGATGCCTAATAGAGGCTGCAGATCAATTGTTTCCTATAAAAAAATATGCTCCATCTAAAATTCCGTTTCCACCATGGTGGGATAGACAATGTTCCGAGGCTGTAAAAAGTAGAAAAGGTGCTGAAAAAGTTTATGCGGAGGATATGTCGGATGATAACTTAGAAGTGCTAAATGATACAGTGCGAAGAACTCAGGAAGTTCTTAAGAATAGAAAACAAGATGGTTGGAGAGCATTTTGTGCTTCTCTTTCCCCTACTACATGTCCGTCTGAAGTGTGGCGAAATATTAGGCGCTTTAGATCTGCTTTCAATGATTACTTCTCACCCTTGGCCCTTCCTCCGTCAGTGATTGATGATTTCTTAGACAAATTGGCTCCCCCCACAGTCCCTGAAAGTTTAAATTCACTTCCACCTATTCCTGATAATAAATCTACTCCAAATTCTCCGTTTTCCTTGTATGAATTAAAAGGGGTCCTATCAAGCGTAAGAGATTCAGCCCCAGGCGAGGATGGCATACCTTACTCTTTTCTTATGCATCTTAGCGACAGAGTCTTAAACTATTACCTGGAAATAATTAATTCTGTTATGATTTCTGGCAATATTCCTCCTTCTTGGAAATCCCAAGAAGTTATTCCTATTAAAAAACCCAATAAACCATCAAATGATGCAAATTCTTTTCGACCTATAGCCCTATCATCTGTTCTTGCTAAAGTAGCTGAGCATCTCGTTAGAAATCGTTTAGAGTGGTTTATCGAACATAATAAATTATTGTCCAATAGTCAATATGGGTTCCGAAAAGCAAGATGTACAATAGACAATTTAAGTATTTTAACGACAGACATTCGCTTAGCTTTTTCATGCAACAAGTCAGTTTTGGCGGCCTTTTTAGACATCTCATCTGCTTATGATAACGTTATTATTTCGATTCTTAAAAAAAAACTCATTTCTTTGGATGTGCCTAAGATGTTAATTAACTTTGTTATAAATTTGCTATCACAAAGATCGATATCGATAGTTGTTGATGATAATTCAAAAATATCTCGTTCTGTTGCCAAAGGATTGCCTCAAGGGTCCGTTTTAAGTCCGCTTCTATATAATATTTACACGCATGACTTAGAATCATCATTAAATAGAACTGTAAATATCCTTCAATACGCTGACGATCTGCTTTTATACGTTATAGATGGTTCTTTGGAAAGTGCTTGCACTTCACTAACCTCCTCTCTTGGTTTTTTAAAGTATTGGCTTGATTGCAATGGATTAGACTTATCTGTTTCTAAGTGTTCAGTGGTAGTCTTCACTAGAAAGCTTCAAATTCCCCCAATTTACGTTTTTTATGATCGCCATTTTCTACCGGTTGAAGATAGTGCTAAATTTCTGGGAGTGATACTGGATAGAAAGCTCACTGGTCTTCCACACTTTGAGTATGTTGTAACAAAATGTGAACGTATAATTAATATGTTGCGTTGCCTATCGGGAGTTTGGTGGGGGGCTCACCCTTTCTCTATGAAACTGTTATACAATGCACTAATACGATCTATACTTGATTATGGTACCTTTCTTTTGGATGGGGGTAGTGTATTAAGTCTCAGGAAACTAGATTTGATTCAAGCCAAATGCCTTAGAATTATAACAGGAGCAATGAAAACTAGTCCTATAAATGCACTACAAGTGGAATGCTGCGAACCTCCATTGAAATTAAGACGTCAATATCTAAGTGATAGGTTCTTATTTAAATCTTTCCAGTTTACGAATCATCCCCTACACTTAAAGTTACGTTCCTTAAACGATTTTATTTTAACAGCGCCATATTGGCGACATAAATCCGTCCCTTGTCTTATTCAAAGTTACCGTAAATTTTTATCCATACAGAGTCGTGTTCATCGTACCCCTTCCTTGTGTATATTCGAGTCTAATTTTGAATCTCTGCTTGTACAACCAGACGTACGATATGATTTGGGCGTGGATAAAAATGACATAAATGCTAATATTATTTTTTTGTCTGACATTGATGATAGAAATTGGGAAGATTACCATCACATTTTTACAGATGCATCTAAGTTTTCAGGTGTTGAAAATGTTGGTGTAGGTATTTATATCTCCCAGCTAAAATTAATAGTAAAAGTAAAATTACCACCACAAGCATCCGTTTTTACAGGAGAATGTTTTGCTATTCTCAAGGCACTAGAACTAGTTTTGTTGGCTAATCTTAAGAAAACCGTTATATTTTCAGATTCCAAGAGTGCACTACAGACATTAGAAAAATTTCCTTTTAAAATGAAACCATATTATCCCGTTTTGTTTGATATCCGTGAAAAACTTAGGTTTTGCATGTCTAAAGGATTATTTGTTTTATTTTGTTGGATTCCTAGTCATTGCGGCATAGCAGGAAATGACAAAGCTGATAAATTAGCTAAAGAAGCTGTGCGAGATGGTGATACAGTTCCGTACATAAATTATTCCCATGATTTGGTCACTCTGCCCAGGGTTTATCTCCAGGATTCTTGGAATATGCTCTGGTCAGATAGTGGTCAATTAAAGGGGAGATATTATTTCAAATTACAACCTTCTGTTCCAGTCAAACCGTGGTTTTTTAAAATTAAGTTTTCAAAAATTGTTACGTCTATATTCATACGTATGCGCTTGGGCCATGTTTGCACTCCGTCCCACCTTGCGAAACTTCATATTGTGGATAGTGATTTGTGTGAGTGTGGTGTTGTTGGTGATTTAGATCACATTTTCTTTTCCTGCCCTCTTTATGACCGTTCCATTTTTTTGCAATCCCTCCAGTCACTTCATGTACCTTTTCCTACACGTATATCTTGCCTCTTAATGGATCCAATTCAATATTGTAGTATATTATCATCCTTTATTATATTTAATGATATTAAAATTTAGTTTATGTATTACTATATCCTTAAAAACCTACGTGTCCCCATTCTTTCCCAACTTTCCTTAATCATAATTTCCTTTCCTTTTCGCGATAAGTTTCCCTACCTTTAATAAAATAAAATATAAAAACTTGACACTGGCACAAAGTAGCCTCTAGTGCTAAAAAAAAAAAAAAAAAAAAACTACCTACTTGCATAGAATTGACAGTGATGACTGATGAAAATCACGATTAAAATAAAATAATGGCGGCAATTCTGGACGCACTGTTTCTTACAATTACATTATTTTTTTGAACGGTATTACTACCACGATTGTATTATACCTCGAGATTTCATCCTAGTTCCATGTGACATGGTCACGAGCAGACTATTTATTTACTAATTAGCACTATTCTTTAACTAAAACAATACTAAACAATTAAATTCAAGTAGATTTTGGGACATATTATTATCTCATCATATCATCTAGTTAATTATATCCAATTATACCTACCTAGTACCTACTTAACATTTGAAATCTTTTTAAACTGCAGCCACAGGCGGGACGCACTTTTGTCTGTCACTTTCTTTTGTATACCATAACATATTTTGAGCCACCTGTTCTTTAATTTTTTTTTATCAAGGTTTTTATAGATTTAATTTCAAACGAAGTTGGTAATTTTAGGTAATCTGTAGGGACTTGTTATAAATAATATGATACAATTTATGTCAATAATAAAATTAATAAATGCCGAAAGTATGTTTGATATGGGCACCTGACTATTATTTCTAGAATGTACTTGCCTTGGTTAGACTAAAAACACTCTTAAACTTAGCAGCACAAGATATATTTTTGCTTGAATGAACGTTTCGTGACGCGTCCATTTGCTTGTTGCACGGAGCGGTAACGTCGCGCGGTTGGGGAATTTGAATTTTTTGGCGGCAAAAGTGTTTTTCGCTTATAGCTTAAAATCTGTAGGACCTAGAACTTTCTTCTATTTGGAGCTTAGTGCTCTAATTATAAGCTTTAATTTGAGCTATTTTCGAAGAATCTATGTTCTGTAGTTATTGCGCATCAGATGGGCTAGCTAACATTTTCAAAGACCTATATCTCGAAAACTACTGAACACACAGTACTTATTTTTTTGGAGCTTAGTGCTCCAATTAGGGCACATATGTCGAACTTTAGATCAAAACTTAAATCCCTACTGTTTATGAAATCCAAATGGGCTCGCTGGAGAGACGTCTCCCCAGAGGGCCCACAGATTAGCTTATTAGCTCGCAGCGTCTTTCCTATTGATGCTCCAATTTACTAACTTCTGTATGTGGGTGCTCCAATTATGCTCTAAATCCTGATATATGAAAAAAACACCTATCACGTTTGGGCTGGGTGGGGAGACGCACACGTTCCGCCACGTATGTCAAAGTTTAGAGGATTATTTAAGATAGATTTGTAGGTATATTGCTGTAGTGACAGGTTGTCAGCCCATCGCCTAAATTGCAATATACTGAAACCCTCGAATTCCTTAGCTAGTTTTTACAGCATGCCCGGGAGGAAATGCAGCTGGCACATTCTATGTTTTTCTCTCGCTCCTAGTCCAGCATGGAAGAATTATTAATTATGATATTAGTAAATTAAGTTTAAGCTTTAGTCTATTTATAACCTGGTTGGTTTATGGTGATGAGTCTATGCATAATTGATTCTAAGTAGCCATCGCAAACAACCAGACTTAGTTAAGGTAGAGGGCAAGTTGGATAAGCTGGAGCGGATTAACAAAAAATATTGTATACTAGCGACCCGCCCCGGCTTCGCACGGAAATTATCAGTGTTTCTCTTCTATATTATGCATCTATTATACATATAAACCTTCCTCTTGAATCACTCTACTCATTAAGAGAAACTGCATCTAAATCTGGTGCGTAGTTTTAAAGATTTATGCATGCATAGGGATATAGGGACAGAGTAAGCGACTTTGTTTTATACTATGTAGTGATGAGCACCACGACTTAAAATAACTTGAAAAAATCTTAATTTTTTCTATCATCTTACTTATCGTAAATTATTTTAAGTAAACTGGAACCAATCTTGTGATTACAAAGTGATTAATGAACTCTATGTGTTCAATCATTGTGAATGGAACACACGATCTCCGGATTGATAACTAGCCCTTAATTCAAGGTCACGAGACTATAGGCTAATGAAAATACATACATACATATAATCACGCCTTTATCACTAATGACGTAGGCATAGCGTAAACTACCTAAACAAAGGTGGTTCCGCCATGTCTGACAAAGTTTCGAGGGTTATTTAAGATAGATTAGTAGGTATTTTGCTGCAGTGACAGGTTGTCAGCCCAACACCTAAATTTCAATATACTGAAGCCCTCGGATCTCTTAGCTGGTTTTTACAGCACGCCCGGGAGGAAATGCAGCTGGCACATTCTATGTTTTTCTGTCGCTCCCAGGCCAGCATGGAAGTAAAAAAACATTGCCTATTATTCTAACAAAAGCTGTTAAAATCTACGATAATATCCTACACTATAAAATATTCACATCTAATGAAGTTTCATCCAGGTATTATCTAGTATGTAGATATTATGTTCTGCAGCTTGCTTCTAAACAAAGTTTAAGATAACACTGCAGCTAGTTAGAGAACAAAAACATTATCAACCTATTTACTTATACCTAATGAAGGGTATTCTTTTATTTAAAAAAATACAAATACAAATCAAAAAATAAAAACACACAATCAAGAATAACAAACAGAACAGGTAGGCATATAGATATTTAACAGAAGTGGAAAAAGATGTATTTGACCTTTTTTTTTTTTTTTTTTATATTTGATAGGCAATCCATTGTCCGCCATCTCACGTGATGGTAAGTGATGATGTAGACCTTAAAGGATTATGTATTTTTTAAACGATCCCATACTAACTAGTAGCGATTATCATTATAAACTTAGAGAGCTGCTCTTGGCGGTGGAGTATGAAGTAAATGCCAGTCATCTCTGTTGTTTTTATCTTCATAATACTCCTTTATAGGGATTTTTAGCGTGGTGGTTGCCCTCTTGCCTTCCACACCGCAGTATATGAAGCGAAGGTAGTCCGCGTCATATAGTCAGGACATGAGCCATTCCGGAATCCATTTCTACGGCCTCCAACCAGTACTGGTGTCACCGCTGCCTGACATCAGAGGAATGCTTATTTAGTGGCGGCTCAAGATCGTTTTCGGACATTGTGTAATTTTTTAGGGAAGCCTATCCCACTGGACTTCCCACCACATACTGATAATCTTGCCGCTGTTTGGTCGGGGACTGCTTATTCGATATATTCGCAGCTAACCACCATATCTTGATGGCCGTTCCACTATCAGCCGTCTATGGACCCCGTTAGTAGCCTACAGCTCAGCCCTAACACACAGCTCAGCCCTAACACACAGCTCAGCCCTAACACACAGCTCAGCCCTAACACACAGCTCAGCCCTAACACACAGCTCAGCCCTAACGTACAGCTCAGCCCTGACTACAGCTCAGCCCTAATACACAGCTCAGCCCTAACGTACAGCTCAGCCCTGACTACAGCTCAGCCCTCACAATGTAGCTATTAAAAACATATAATTTACTAGCTAACTATATTAATAATTGGGGGACGTAACCATAATATTGCTCAAAAATAAAGTCACACAAACTAACGTATTATGCTTATTACTATAACAGAACCCTAACGATATCTAAGAACTGCCATAACTCCACAAAGCCTTAGGCGCTTGTCCCAACAGGCAACAACTGTCTGAGGCAATTGTTCCCAACTGTTCCTGGAGCTTAGATATACCAACTAGACTGGGTGCAAGACTTCTCAAGATCATTTGCATGTCGAACCCAAGTATGAGGAACTGTTTGTGTCATTCGGGTTGGCAAAGTCTGTCTAGCTAGGGACGATTTTCTACTCTTTCCTATTATTTTCTGTTAGCCAGCACCACTGCTAAATGATTTTAAGGCCAGTAATTATAATCAACTTCCAAGAGTGAGAGCGGGTTTAAGTTTGTATCAGAAATGTCATTTACAAAACAGCCTGTCAAATTCAAACTTAATATTCCTAAATAAACAAATAGTATATATTTTAATACGAGCCTTAATATTTTAATACGAACCTTAATAATGTAATACGAGCCTTAATCATTTGTCACAGTAAGGCCCGTATTTGTAATCCGCACCTGATATTAACAGCTAGTTTGTATCAGAGTCAAAGTAGGTATCAGAAATGTAATTTCAGTACAAAATGGCTTGTCAAATCCATACTTAATATTGCTCTCAATCTTAAGATCGCTTTATTAATACGAGCCTAAGTCACCTGTGCTCGCAGTCTATCCAGTAGTTTCTGAGTTACAAACTATAATAATAATATTAGTACAGATAAGGAATAACTGCGTTCACTGACGAACTATAAACAGCCTTTGACCGAAAGCAAACAGGAAATTACATTATGGAATTCTCAAACAATGGTACGCAATTTTAACCCCAAACTAGCTTATAGAAGTGACAGGATTCCGACGAGTTCCCTAATAATTAATGTCTTGTAAGCAGCAGGAAACTATCTCGGGGCGTGAAAGCCAGTGGCATCTGACATATCCAATTAACACCGCATCCGAATAGCAGGCTTGCCAACAGCGGTGATCCACCATTCCGCCCGCTATGTTGGCAAGCTTTCGGCTCATTCAATTTCTAGAATTCAAGAAGCGCTTTCCTGCGCTTTGGCGTTTTAATATTATACCGGGGCAAAAGGGACAGCTATCCGCATATGCATAGGGGCTGCTTGTCAATTAAACTGAACAACTTTCACCAGGAAATTCTTTCAGGAAATGTTAATAAAAATTTACTTCCCCTTACAAAATGATCAAACAATTTGTATGGGTACGCAAAATGTTCTTTTCATTTCCGGAATCAGTTTCGTTGACAGGGCAACCCCTATTATTTTGCGGAAAGCTGCCCTTTACAACCCGTATATTCTGTGGGTTTGATGCGATTGAGACGAGGCACATTCAGCAATCAAGATCAATGTGTATTTACTTGCTTCAATGTACTTACACTACTAATAAAATAAGAGCATGCAGGTAAAAATAGTAAAAAAATAGCAGTCCACAACGAACCGACGCCGCCGAAGACCCCGTCGCAGGGGGACCGACGAGCTGGACACATTCTCAAAAACCTGGCATCTACATATTTACATACATAACATCACGCCTTTATCCCTAATGGGGTAGGCAGAGCGAAAACGACCTAAAGAAAGGTCGTTTTGCCACGTCTCACAAGTTTTGAGGGTTATTTATTACAGATGTTTATGATGTATACGTACGTATATGTATGTATATTGCTATAGTGACAGATTGTCAGCCCGTCACCTAAAATTCCAAAACACTATAACTTTCGAATCCCCTAGCTGGTTTTTACAGTATGCCCGGGAGACGCAGCTGGCACATTCTATGATTTTCTATCACTTCCAGCCTAGCATGGAAGAAATATGAACAAAATAATAAGAACTGGCCCCTGAAGGCTCAAAAGAGGGATGAAAGGAAGGATGAGATGAAGGGGGGGGGGGAGGCCTTTGCCCAGCAGTGGGTTAATGCTAAGTAAGATAATTAATCACTACATAGTCACAAAATATATAATAGTACTACTACATAACATAGTATAAAACAAAGTCGCTTTCTCTGTCCCTATATCCCTATGTATGCATAAATATTTAATACTACGGAACTTATTTTGATGCGGTTTCTTTTAATGGATAGAGTGATTCAAGAGGAAGGTTTATATGTATAATACATGCATAATATAGTAGAGAAACACTGATAATTTCCGTGCGTAGCCGGGGCGGGTCACTAGTAAAATAAGATAAGGTAAAATAGAACCACAGCTCTGCTGGTATTATTGGTTTTTCTCGACATTATAGTTTTGATTGGGATACCTCTGGATATCTATTATTTGTTCACATCGGATATGTAAATAATGTTGTTTAGACTGTTTATTAGAAATTGTATAGCGTTCTGCTAACAGGGGAAGATGTTGTTTTTAGAACAACCAATACGTGTTTCTACAAGTAGGCAGTAAACTTCATATTCAGATCTTCTTCTGTCGAGTGGGTATCGAGTCTATCGACCCGATGATCCCTGGTGTCAGAGTTTTTAAACCGCCTAGTAGCACAACAATCAGGCCTCTGACATGATTTGAGTAACGACCACTATCAGAGACAGCGACCGGGACCGACGGCTTAACGTGCCCTCCGAAGCACGAAATCTTTTTCTTTTTCGGACATTCAGGTGATTTAGCTTGCAATGTCCTAACTAAACTGTGGAAAAATTCACAAAGTGATGAATACTCAAATATCAACTTTGTGTTTCCCCCTGGGAATCGGACCCAGGACTTCCGGATCAGGAGTACATGGCAATAGCCACTAGACCACGGAGGTAGTTCAGATGAGCATATTCAGATGCTACGTGTACTGCTTTATCATGTGACTTTAGAATATGACACGCAAAAAAAGGACAGTGGTCAATTTCGACGGAGGTATTTGAACGCACGGTGGCCCAGCGATTAGGGAATCGGCACGGTACGCCGAAGGTCGTGGGTTCGAATGCTTCCCATGCGAAATTTTCGTGTGTATATTTTAAAAGCATTAACACTTTAAGTGTTAAATCACTACATAGTATAAAACAAAGTCGCTTCTCTGTCCCAATATCGTGTATGCTTATATCTTTAAAACTTAATGCGGTTTCTTTTAATGGATAGAGTGATTCAAGAGGAAGGTTTATTTGTATAGTACATGCATAATATATTAGAGAAACACTGATAATTTCCGTTCGAAGCGGGGGCGGGTAGCTAGTATTAAAATAAAAAGATACTTGAAGTGCAGCATTATCATATCAAGTTGAATTTATTCTGGAAAAAATAAGGGTAAAAGTAATGTTTGAATTTAGAGTAAAAGAATATATGTTTTATAACTTATTTTTTCAACTTCTAACAATCTATAACCTAATCTAATAATCTATAACCACAAATTGAAATTAAGTGAGTAAGAAAACGATTAATTTCGCTGCAAATTCAGTTGTTGTTCCGATCCTTTATTATTATCTGAAGAATAATTACTTGATTCGTGCTATTACATAATAGTTTCGAGATATGGCGCTGTAGCGTTCACTTTAAAACGCTAGAATAAAAAGATAAGGTAAGACCACTAGGCCGCAGCTCCAGGTCGTAGCTTCAGGGGAGCAGGGCGCAGCGCGGCGCGGCAGGGCGCGACTCTTCGCGACAAAATATTCTTTGTATGAGATGTACCGCATCGCAGCAGCATTGCAGCGTGCGGCAAAAAATGACAAACGTATGAATTGATATTGCCGCGCCGTGTCGCTCTGTTGCAGCTACGTTCTAGAGCGGTCTATCTTAAAGGCTCAATTGAAACCGGAATGGCAGCGAAGCGGCCGGCAGAGGAGAGGCCGGCAGCGGCGCGGAGAGGCCGGTGGAGCCCGCCGCCGTGGCAGGCTCCCGTCGCCGCTGCGCTGGTAGCTGCGCGGCGACGCGAGCAATCGCGCATCCTTTTCAAACTTTTCAAACGATACTAGTCTTTAAAATCTAAAAGTCTTTAACATTGAATGTGCTCGTCGCTCCGCTGCCATTCCGGTTTTAATTGGCCCTAATAGTAATTTGTCCATATCTACAGTACACAAACTATACTCTATGTCTGCATCTTACTGTCAGATATTCTTGTCAGATAGGATAAAATCTAAGAACAAGGTAAAATATCCTTGGGTAAAATATTGTGACTTCAGATCTGTGCATTTTCTAATCCAACAACCCTGACACTGGCAAAATTGTCTTCGCGGACAGAAGCCATTTAGAAAAAAAAATAGGGGTAAGTAAAATAACCACAGATGAATAAAAATTTGTACTAGAAAATAACCTGGAAATATATGGAAAATATTTAATTTCCATACAAGCTACGACACTCGTTATTGTTTTTTCTACGTCTATATTTTAAAGCTGCAATCGGTACATGAACAGGTGTATTGATAAGTTGTGTGAACGAAATGAATTTTTACTCCATTTTAATCTTTGTTTTTGTTGGCAAAGTTTTGAATGAAATCATGAATGAACTCTATGCTATTGAAAAGGGTAAAAGATTTTACATTTTATCTAAGCTAGCCCAAAAGGATGAGAAGATTTGGGATCCTTTGGACCTCCTCAAAGGATACAGCTTTGTTGCTCGACGAATTTTCGATCTAAGACAATTCAAAGACTATGGAGATGTGCGTATTGTTACTTTGAATATTGATGAGGACATTTCCGCTGCAAGATTTAGTTTTAAGGCAAATTCAATATTGATGTCAAATACTGGTAGGTATTCAAAAGATTTATTCAGTTATAGAAGAAGATCTTAACAGTGACGACGGTCTAAATCAATATCCCTGTTACAGGTTCCTGTAAAACTAACGACGTTATCGTAAACCTTAAAAGGGCATCATACCCAGCTGTGAATCCTGACAATTACAGCTTTCCTGAATCTTTCATAAGTCCAGAAATGAGAGAGCAAGTGCATACAGTAGAGTTACAATCTAATGGAGAAAAACATCATTTAGACATTGAAAGGCCGAAGCCTGGAGCTTGGTATGCCATAGCGTACATCAAATGGATAGATCCAGAGGTGGAAAAAGTGGAACAACAAGGTACTGATTGTAATTGGATTACATACTAACCAACTTTTTTTTTTGACCGAATACGGCCATGATTAGGTTGAGAAACAAGTACTATCTAAAAAAGTGTTTTATTACATATTTTTTTATATTTCTTTTAGGGTTAGCTGCAGATTGCGAATTTGTTTTGTACACAAGTCTGCAGGTGAAAACTGAAGAAAACATAGAAATTATTGACTGCTACACCGGACTTATAATTGACTACGATGATATACCTGCCTATTTCAAATGCAAGACCTCAGACAGTATTGTTTCAATCAATTTTAAACTAAATGTGACAAATATACCAAGAGATGGCAATATAATTATGTTTAGTTTACAAGCTTTAAAGTTACCAACAAGTTATGATTCTTTAGTTACATGTGTGTTTGATCCCAAGTTAAACCATAAGCACACTATTGCATTCAGTCCAAATATAAATGTGTGGCATTACATATTTTTGACTTACATATCAACTAATGAAGAATACAAAGACTGCGAGGCATTTTCTTCCAGAAAACATCTATTGGACAGAAATCACACCATAATAGACCTTATGAGAGATGATAAAGGAAGACATTCTACTTTTGAATTTGGACTGCTAACAGCAAGTATTAATGATACATCGAGTTTTATAGACATAGCATCTCAGGAAATAAAAACTGCAAGATTCCATGTCAATCATGGCGTAGATATAGCAGGAAACTTAATTATAACATCTGCTATACTTCCTCATGGTTCCCGAGAGTTAAAAAATCTGTATAAAATCGTAGTCTGCCTGAACTTAGGCTTCACTAGCATACCTTTAGAATCCGGGATTTGCAAATTTAATACTCAAATAATACCAGCTTTTTATCAGTTGTATAATACGGCTCATGTAAATAAATACACAACGAAAGTAGTGATACCCTTTCCGGAGAGTGGGACATGGTATTTAACTTTGCGGATGTTTCGTAATTTGTATGAGCCATCACAAAACGATACTAAAAGATACAATAGTTTACTTAATTCCAGAAGAGACGAAGAATTATCAACATTTTTATCTGAAATCTCAGAAGAAAAGCATCAGAACGAAAATGTTACAGTCATGCTATCTGTAGAGTCGATGTTGTGTATTCGTGAAAATTGTTCTGAAAACGGCTATTGCAGATTCCAATTAATAGAAACAGTGATGTCATTTTGCGCATGTATAAAAGGTTACGGAGGTAAATTTTGATTTATTTTATTCTTCTTTTTAAATTTTAAATCTGCTTAGGTCTCGTGGGAAAAGCCGTTGTGCGAAAACACACAGCAAGAACGATTGGCTGCGTCTCTAGAAAGGCCTGATCGTGCCCCCCTTTTAGCTGCATTTGAGAGAGAATCCGGACTATACTTGAACGCAATACCATTTGCCAATATTGGAACGCTCCTCGACTACCGCACTTTCTCTGTGGCTATTGACCTTAGATTAGGCTTAGAGATAACACAACCTCATATTTGTAAGTGTGGAGCCGTTGTAGACGAGTTAGGTCGACACGGGCTGTCATTCCAAAGAAGCGCTGGCCGTATCCGTCGCCACGCTATTTTGAACGACGTAATCTGTAGGGCTCTTGCCTCAGCGAATGTGCCGTCACTATTAGAACCAAACGGCATCATCCGTTCAGACGGCAAGAGACCCGACGGACTTACGCTCGTTCCGTAGGAGAACGGGAGAAGTCTTATATGAGACGTCACCTGCATTGATACGCTAGCAGCGTCTCATGTCAAAGCTACAAGTCAACAGTCAAGCGCAGCAGCCGCTAGCGCTGAAAAGCTCAAAATCCGTAAATATACGGATATCTCTGGCAGCTACATATTTCTACCGCTGGGGTTCGAAACTATGGGTTCTTGGGCCCCGAATACAAAGAAATTTATGAAGGACTTTTCAGGGCGTCTTGCTGAGGTCACCGGTGACCGCAGTGCTGGCAGCTTCCTTTCGCAGCGGATTACCCTCGCTATCCAAAGGAGGAATGCTGCCAGCGTGCCTGGCACCATGCCACAGCAGGACGCTCTGAAGGCCATTTATTACATTTGATTAGATTTAAGTTCATTTTGTAAATATTTTACATGAGTTTTGTAAATAAAAAGTTTAATTTTAACTGACCGTCTCTTGATCTTCAATGCTTAACTTTCTTACAATTTTCTTTCAGGTTGGGATTGCACAGACGTGTCTAGGATGGAGAGCAAAATGGTCTTGGTATTGGCTATCCTACTCCTAACCCTAAGCAACTTATTCTTCCTACTCTCCATCTACGTAGCTGTTATCCGACGTTATTTCATCGAAGCAGTGATATACACTTTGACCATGTTCTTTTCGACGTTTTACCACTCCTGCGACGCCGCCCCTGCAATAGTAAAGAAATGCTTTATTGATATCTTTGTGCTGCAATTCGGAGATTTTTTCTGCGCCATGATGTGTTTCTGGGTTACATTACTTGCTCTGAGTATTATATCACACGTAACAAGAACGACGTTGCAACTTTTTGGGGCTATATTTATAGCTCTACTCATGGCCAGGGATAGGCATTCCTTGGTCACCTTCACTTTTCCATTTATTTCAGGCATAGCTATATTGAGTTTATCTTGGTTTTGGGATCATGCGAAAAAACATGCCTTTAGGTATACAAAAACATATTATACAGTACATTTTCCGATTGGAATGATCTTGGTTTCGATAGGTTTGATATGCTTTGCATTTTTGCAAACGGAGAAAAATTACAAGATCGTGCATTCTATATGGCACTGTTTAATAGCTCTTAGTGTTGTTTTTTTTCTACCAGATATCAGGAGAGAAAAAGATGCACATCCTTTTCGACCAAGCCCAGGATTTTTTGACTGGTTGTTTTGTAAAAAAAGAACTGTAATTCAATGAATAGTATAAAATACATCCCAAAAAACATCTAAGATCTTCCTAACAAATATTTTCAAAATGTTACAAATTAATTTAAATACCTTTTACAATCTTAACGCCTAATATAACTTGCATTTCAAAGTAAATAAACTGAAAGAATAAAATGATCTCTTCTTACTACAATTTGAGATTGAATTTTATTGTTTGTAATTTTACACACACACACACATAATATCGCCTTGATCCCTAATGGGGTAGGCAGAGCGTATGAGACCTAAGCAAAGGTAGTTTGGCCACGTCTGACAAAATTTTGAGGGTTATTTAAGATGGATTTGTACGTATATTGCCGTAGTGACAGGTTGTCAGCCCATCGCCTAAATTGCAATATACTGAAACCCACGGATCCCTTAGCTGTTTTGTACAGCAAGCTCGGAAGAAAATGCAGCTGGCACATTCTATGTTTTTCTCTCACTCCTTGTCTATCATGGAAGTAATTTAGTAATTTTACGTCAAATGTATAATACTGAGTAAATATAACCGAACTTTACAGGTGAGTGATTTAAGTTGCCTGCCAACAAACTCTAATGTCCAGCTTCTAACTTCAGGCATACAGCATGCTTAGTAGGTTTTGCGTACAGGACACCCTATATTAAGTAGACGTAAATTATCCCCAGTACGACCTATAGGTAATTTCTAATTGGTGATTAAAATCGCACAAATTAGATCCAATCAACAAAAACACTAGAATACCTTTTCACATTGCCTAGATTAAGCTGTCTGTTTAGTGCCGCATTACGTACACAATAAAAAAACTGATAGACTACTCAATAGACCATAATGACGTGATAATGACTATGAAAATGATATAATTAAAATGCATTGATCTCGTAATCTCACGCATCAGAAAGGTGAAGGCTTACACGCGTTTAGCAGGCGCTGAATAACTTCCTTGTTACAAAATAATAAATCAACAAGGCTTTGAATACTCTGATACATGCATACATATAGTCACGCCTTTATCCCTAATCGGGTAGGTAGAGCGTAAATGACCTAAACAAAGGTCGTTCCGCCACGTCTGACAAAGTTTTGAGGGTGTTTAAGATAGATTTGTTGGTATATTGCTATAGTGACAGGTTGTCAGCCCATCTCCTAAATTACAATTCACTGAAACCCTCGGATCCCTTAGCTGGTTTCTACAGCATGCCCGGGAGGAAAAGCAGCTGGCACATTCTATGTTTTTCTCTCGCTGCCAGGCCAGCATGGAAGACTCTCGCTCCCAGGCCATACTCTGATGCTATAAAATGTATCAATATTGATTAGGTATCGACTAGCTGTGTCCGCGACTTCGTACGTCCAGTTTGTATGGAAAAAGCACAGTGTCGAACATACTACACAGAGAGAGATCAATTTCCTGCCTACCCCCTAAGTCAGGTAGCGTGATTTTAGGTATCCTAAGTTGCAACCCGGGTAACACACAATTGAATAAAAAAAGTCCTATCGAAATCGGTTCAGCAGTTTAAAAAAAAATATCGTTTTGAACTTTATATCGTTAATAATGCCTGCCGCAATTATTTTTCTGTAAAAATATGCAATGTACAGACACGATCCTTCTAGAGATTTATTATATGTATAGATATCGACTCCAATTTTGAGTTTATCGCAATGCTAATAATGCTATCGATTCATAGAGCGCCGTACAACTTAACTAAATTAAGACAAAAATTATTGGCGTCCCTTTCTGTTCTCTCATGGAAGAAAATTACGGGTGTAGACTTTATTAGTTAAATTGTGAATTTTGGAACTACGAATTGGTACCAGTAGCATGCGATCTAACAAATATTCGTTAACGACGAATATTTAAAATAATTAAATTATAATAGATAATTATAAATACATAATTAAAATACATACCATTATTAAGTAAGTATACAAACCGACCATACAGGCATAAGTGTAATTAATTCGACTCTATTTATTAATTTCTTAATTTTCTTAGGCTCGTAATTATGAAGCGATCTCAAACTTGCGAGCAATGTTAAGGATTTGACAGGCCAGTTTGTACTGAAATGACATTTCTGATACGAACTCAAACTCGCTGTCACTCATGAGAGCTGATTACAAATACGGCCCTTAGACTCGTATATATGAAGCCATATCAAACTTGAGAGCGATATTAAGTATGGATTTGAAAGGCCAGTTCGTACTGAAATGACATTTCTGATTCAAACTCAAACTCGCTGTCACTCATGAGAGCTGATTATAAATAGGAACGGCCCTTAACTACTTAGTGACTTTTATTGTTAACGACACGACCAGCCGCACGACAGGCGTATTTTTAAACTAATATTTAGCTAAACCGATATCATTACGCAAAACAACATCATTCTAACAGAAATTAATGCAGCAACCGATACCTAATGAAGACCTACAGAGAACCCGGTGGTGTAGTGGTTAGGGCCGGAGCCTCCTGAGCGCGAGGTCCTGGTTCGAATCCCACCACATACCAATGTGTTTTTCGGTTTTCGAATTTCATGTGTACGTTTATTCGGCGCTTTAATCGGAAGGCACGTTAAGCCGTTGGTCCCGGCAAATATCGTTTAATACCGTATATATTAGTCATTAAGCCATGTCAGAGTCCAGTGCTAAGCATTGGCGGCTTGAAAACTGTGACCTTATCTCGAATTGGGTCTGGTTCCCTTCTGGGTTACGGAGGTGAGATGGCAGTCGCTCTGTGTAATAACCAGAATTCTAGTTCAATCACCTAGATTAGGTAAGTGAGATACGGCATAAGGCTAGGGAGATGATGAACCGATAACTAATGAAGTAAAAATGCATCATCAGGTATCAGATTCAAAACCCAAGTGATACGCATCGCAAAGTTTAGAAGCGTCATAAATCAAAGATCCCAAAAAGGATATCACCAGTGAAGACTTCATTACTCTCAAACGGATTGCAATGTGTACAGTTACCGTTAAAAGCAATATTTCATGGCACATATCTCAACAATCTGCTGATATAAAAGTAATTCCCTCGCTTAAGAGTTGTGGCACGGTAAAAATATTTTGTACTGTAGAAGCAACACGATTACATAGAATATTTACAGACATATAATCACGCATTTATCCCTAATGGGGTAGGCAGAGCGTAAACGACCTAAACTTTGGTCGTTCCGCGACGTCTGACAAAGTTTTGAGGGTTATTTAAGATAGATTTGTAGGTATATTGATGTAGTGACAGGTTATCAGCCCATCGCCTAAATTGCAATATACTAAAACACTAGGATCCCTTAGCTGGATTTTACAGCATATCCGGCAGGAAATCCAGCTAGCACATTCTATATTTTTCTCTCGCTCCCAGGGCAGCATGAAAGTCTATACATATAATAAATCTCTAGAAGGGTCGTGTCTGTACAATGTTTTTTTATTTTCAAAAAAATAATTGCAGCAGGCATTATTAACGATATAAAGATCAAAACGTTTCTTTTTTAGAATTTTTGTCCGTCTGTCTGTATGTTACCACATCACGCCAAAACTACTGGACCGATATCGATAGGACTTTTTTTGTTCAACTATGTGAGACCCTACCTAAAACATCTCGCTACCTGACTAAGGGGATAGGCAGAAAATTGAAATTTGGCTGTTTCTTAACCGATTTTATGGAACTTTTTTATTCGACTGAGCATTATTTAAAATCAAAGTTACGATACAAATAATCACGCCTCATGACTTAGGAGGTAGGTAGTAAAGTGAATTTCAGTTGTTTTTAAGTGATTTTGATGGAACTTTTTTTGTTTGACTGGGCATTACTTAAACTCAAAGATACTATACAAACAATCAGGCCACCTGACTAAACTATACAGTCTCCACCTTACGTCAAGGAAGTTTCTAGGTTTCTACTTAGTACTTACAAAAAGAATATTTTTTATTATTATATATTGTTGAAATCTTACACAAATGTATTATTCTGTTAACTCAAGTCTGCTTCCGTAGTTAGAGCCATGGGCTTACGATCCGGAGGTCCTGGGTACGATTCCCAGGGGAACACAAAATTTGATATTTGTCAATTTACTATCACTTTGTGAGGTTTTTCCCAGTTTTGGTAGGACATTGCAGCCTGAATCACCTGATTGTCTGATAAGAAAAAGGATTTTGTGCTTCGAAGGGCACGTCAAGCCGTCGGTCCTGGTCTCTGTCTTTAAAAGTGACCGCTACTCAAACCACGTCCGAGGCCTAATAGCTGTGCTACTAGGCGGTTTGAAAACTTTTCTTCTTCTTCTGTCGAGTGGGTATCGAGTCTATCGACCCGATGAACCCTGGTGTCAGAGTTTTTAGTTTTTTGAAAACTCTGACACCAGGGTTCAACGGGTCGTTTGACTCGAGAATCCACTCGCTAAGAAGAAGAACACAAGTCGCAATCCTTACCATTGCTGGTGCGTGCTGCCTCGTAGGACAAATATCTTTATATTGCTTAGAGTTGACTCAGATTGATTGATGGCGACCCGACAAATTTAGCGACTTCAAAATCGCCTTCCGAATTCAGGAATCTTTTTTTAAATAACCAGTGGTTTAATTAAATGCTATATATGCCTTACTACTTTGTATTACTTTTTGGATGTATGTTTAGTTTCTAAGGGTACTTTAATTACTGCTCATGATTCAGTCAAGAGTTCAAGACCAGAGGATCAGAGTACTAAGCTAAGTCAAAACCCAATAAAAGCATTGGCATTCTCACTCAGTGATGGATCACGGAACACAACAAGCTGGCTAGAAGATACCTTCCAATGGGTCTCCGGTACCCTATTTTTGAACCGTTCGAATCGAACACTGAAAGCGCTTACGAAAATCATTCGTATACGAAATCCATTTTTATCACACACCTTTTTACGCATTTTTGAATCTGTGTTGCACATAAAGTCCAATCCTATAAATTGTTTCCCTTCTACATTGAAATTTGCCGACTACACTACCACTACTACAAGGAAATTGTTTTGATTCTTAAAACCGGTTATGAATAGCAGAGAAAGGAACGTAAATTCAAGTAAATTAAAAAGTTAAAGGGTCACTTGTCAAATGATTGTCTACGTAGGTTCGTGTTGAGTAGTAGAAAAGAAACCAAGTGGTTTGACCACTCGTTGCAGAGTCGCATACGTATGAGTATTTAAAAATAGTGATTTTGCCATTTCGTACGCGAATGTTGATCTTTCGTATGCGAATTCAGATTCGAGCGGTTCTGAAATACGTCTTCTGGTCTCTACCAATCGGCTTTCCTCCAATTCCAATTCACGGTATTCTTTTATTACTTGTTTTTGTTTACGCACCATAAACATACGTAACTTTGTGCGTAGGTAAGCAAAGCAACAACATCCTATTACAATAAAAGCCATATCCGCCAATTTTGGTAACGTAATAAATTCCAATCCTATAGTAAAATTCAATAATATCCTTGTGTAGGTCAAGAGGTTTCTAGGCGCCGAAAAGAAAGTACTTTTACTTTCGGGTTTTATTCACTAACTTGAGACAAATGATTGCTGATAACTCACAATGAGTAGAAAAATTGCAATAGATAAGAAAACATTTTTCAAACTACTGACTCGGTTAAATCTCGGATAACAATAACATAATTTACAAAATAGGCAAGTATTTTTTTTTGGGATTAAAATTTTATCTTTTTAATCCAATAGAAATGCTATCAGTATTTTGAACTTGAAAACTGCATGTTGCATCGATGTGTTCTGCAAGAAGTAGCTAGTTATTTTATTATTAAAACTTGGTTTACATTATTTGCAATGTTTTAATACCTCTTCTTCTACTGCCTAGCATTTTCCTGGCCTAACGCTTTTCCTTTCCACTTTGCCCGATCTTTGGTATTTGCTGGTGTAATATCGTTCTCTGTATCTGCTTTAACGACGTGTTTACCTACTTATAAAAAAAATGATTTTGATGAAGCTGCAAAGAATGTAGGTATAACGTCTACTGTTTATCACGATATTTAGATTTACATTTAAGCTATTTCGATTTTGGTAAAAACATATATTACAATACCTACATGACTTCTCTCTCTTCTTTCTATCTTAGGTATTCCCGTTTTTACCGCACAAAAGTGTTAATAAATCCGGTTTTTTTTCTGCGGACCGCCAAGGGACAGCTATATCAAATTATTTGAACGATACTTCACTTTTTCACCTCAAAATAATGGTTTATTTTCTTCACCAATAAAATGAGGGGATATTTTTCTGGTAGAATGTTATCGCGTGAATATATTGGCATGAGTCACTCTCTAGAAGATTGATGAGCGGCAAAGTCTGCGATAACGTCTGCCGAGAGCCACTGGATTTACAATCACATTAATTTCTTTCAAACAACTCCTTTTCTTTACAATTTTTTCGGCTTAAACATGAGGTCATGATTGAACTCAATCATTGGTTTAAGAAAGCTTGAAAATTACACTTATTCTAGACTGGAAGCGACAAAATAGGTGGACAGATAGACATACCAGGTTAAAGGTACAGCGTCCCGCAAACTGATAGGGGTTGATCCGTCAACAAAACTGAACAACTACCACCAGGAATTTCTTTCAGAAGATGAAAAAAATATGGAACTTCTCATAAAAAATTACCACCCCGTTCAGACAATATGTATGGAAAACAAAAAAAAAACACTTCCTGAAAAATATCTGCTGATAGTTGTTCAGTTCCGTTGACTGAGCAACCCCTATCAGTTTGCTGTCCCTTACACTCCGTATAAGTCACATAATACATAATAACCTCATACCTGTTAGGTACTTCCTATCATGAGAAAACAGCAAGTGACGTCAATTGTTTTAGTTGAGATTTAGTTGAGTCGTATTCTCTCCAAATTGGTCTCATTGTACCTACCAAGTTTTGTTTGCATGAACCGCAGATAAATTAAAAAAGAAATCAGTTTTTATTTATCTGGAATGCAACTAGGTGTTAAATTTATAAAACAAAGTATGATTGCCATACTTCCTGGAAATCATCATGGTCATAATATCTCTGATATGATTACAAGTCTACCATGTTATGACAGTACGTTGAAATTATAAATGGCCGTATAACATGTTTACTAAGTACAGATTAGTAAGGAAATATTAAGACGTTAAACACAATTAGTTGTTTCATAGTAAAATTGCGTATTAAATGAATATTAAACGCAAACCATGTAGGTGTGTCAACTATTAATAGTTATGTTTTTTTCTTCCATGCTAGCCTGAGAGCGAGATAAAAACATAGAATGTGCCAGGTGCATTTCCTCCTGGGCATGCTGTAAAATCCAGCTAGGGATTCGAGGGTTTCAGTATATTGTAATTTAAGCGTGAGCTGACAACCTGACACTACAACAATATACCTACAAACCTATCTAAAGTAACCATCAAACCTCCGACGTGGCGGAACGACCTTTGTTTAGGTCGTTTACGCTCTCCCTACCCTATTAGGGATAAAGGCGTGATTAAATGTATGTATGTATGTAGTTTACTCAAGTCTTTGTCATCGAAGCAAATCACGCACCTTTACTTACGACATCTTCATCTTACTTCCAATGGATCTACTTGGGTCAACCTCGGGCAAACGTCTTTACAGTCTTGCATGAATAAAAGTTATGTTGAACTATTCCATTGAAGTGGCGGCTTATGACCATCTTCGCATCAAGGGAAGCTTACCTTGGGCGTCAAGCAGCTTACTGTATTCCTGCGCTGTTGAGAACACCAGTTTTTGAGGCGATGAGCTTGTTCAATATGGTTGCTATAACTGTATTTCGATTGCATATGGCTAAACTAAAGACAAGAACAATAAACTTACGGCTTACTAAAAAAAATAAAACCAATACCTAGATGACGTAATTACCATAATTATTTATAGCAAACCAGTAAGTTCCTGAAGTAAAACAGAAGAACTATCAGAATTCCGTTAATGTCGCGTCACATACATAAATATCTTTAACAAAAACACTGCAAATTACGACGTAAACATTATCCTTTACGTTCCTTATCACCTTACACTCCCAATACATCTTGCCGTAAGTCATTTCGCTCCAGGAAACATAAATAAGTGTATTTAAAGATAAATGACATTATTTAAAGATGAATAACATTATAAGCGTGTGTCGTAAATACACTTGGAGTAAGAATGTCTCAATTCAACCCGGACATGGATTCCCGAAGAGACAAGGGGCGGAGTGCGCGTTCGCATACATTTTATAGCGTTTAGGAACCCGTCTTATGAAGCTACAGTTTACATTTTACAAGTAATTTTGATGTACATTGCCAGTTAGGCTTTAGTATACCGAGTAGGAAGTTTAGTACACGAACCGCCTACGAAATGAACTTGTAAATTGTAGTTTTGTAAAAGAAGTCAACTACTAGGATGTTGGTCTATTGTAGCATTTTCTACCTCCTACAAACAATTGACATGGTTAAAGTCAGTTACTGGTTTATTACGTGAATGAACTTTAACAATAAAATTTACAAGTAATGCCTACCATCTTGAAAAGTTGTTATTAGTTACAAGTTTTTTTTTACATAGGTACGTTAACGAAGAGGAAATATCTTGGAACCCTGGAAGGTATGAAATAGGTAAAAGTTTTAGAACCTTACACGGCAATAGTACCTGATTATTTTTTTTTAATAATCAAAGGAAAAAACTGCTACAAAGTACATACATCCATATACATATAATCACGACTTGATCCCTAATGGGATACGCAGAGCGTAAACGATCAAAAACAATGGTCGTTCCGCTACGTCTGAGAAACTTTTGAGGGTTATTAGAGATAGTTTTGTAGGCATATTGCTCAGACAGGTTGTCGGCCCATCGCCTAAATTACAATGTACTGAAACACAAAATCGGATCCCTTAGCTGGTTTTACAGCATGCCCGGGAGGAAATGCAGCTGGCACATTCTATGTTTTTCTCTAGCTCCCAGGTCAGCATGGAAAAAACAAACACACTGTACTATAAAGTAAAGTAATATAAATCAGATGCAACTCTTTGTGGCCAGGAACGGCGTTATGCAGTAACTCACAAATCGAGCATTTATTTCGCTCGGCACGACCGCCGGCCGCGGGACGTGCTTATCTTGTATTTGCAGCGAACGCAACCGCCGGTACGCGGTGCTGCGCCGGCAAATATTTGGGGAAACCTGGTGCGTCTACATTACTACACATTTATGCCGAATATTTGCGTTCGGACAGAACCATAGGCGGGACAGGACGATGGTTTCTTCTAGTAAAGTAAAACCTGCAAAGATCTAAGGCGTATTTGCAGCGAAAGCTACCGCTGGTACGCGGTGCTGTGCCGATAAATATTTGCGGAAATCTAGTGCGTACAGTTGCACACCGAACACAATTTGGTATGGAAGCCACATCATATCAAATAAGTACCAACGAACAGGCGATATAAGTAGTTAATTTCCTGATTGCGTGATAATTGGCATACTCATCACGCTTACAGTTGCCGGTCTGGGTGATTGGGTAACGATAGACTGTTCTGCTGCTGTTTCCCTGTGCTAGTTGCTTTTTGGGGAATAGATAGGACGACACTGTTCTGGAACGTTGTGAAAATTTCATGAAATCATCCTAGCCGTGAGTTTGTCTGTTCACGACTAGTGTGAACACACTCCAAGCTGAGCTAACTAGTGCGGGAATTAAAACACCTTTGTTGGCAAAGATGAGTTACATTTACAATCGTGTTAACGTTGGTTAAATACTTAGATAATGAATGTAGGTAGTACGTCCTCTTTGTTTGATTGATAACATTCTAGATTCGGGATTAGAACTTAAACTGCAAAGCTAGTTAAAAAAGGAGGTTTGAAACTAAGTTATAAATACCTTCCATGTTTTTTCCCTAGATATAGAGCGGCACACTGCCAGCCGTGTTTAACAAAACTGAACATGAAAAAAGAATTTCTCAAATGGGTCCAGCCGTTTTTGAGTAATCGGTGAACATACAGAGAAAAAAAAAACTGACGACGAATTTAGAATTTCCTTCTATTTTTGGAAGTCGCTTAAAAAGACCGCGAAGCCTAGACGTCAATAAGCGAGCGAGCGAGTAAGCGAGCCTGACGATAGTAGTCAAATCGCCAAAGTTACAACGTCCATGAGTTTTCATGTTGACATTTCTGTACACCATTTGCGTCTGTCTAGAATTTAAGTTTTTTGCGGAACTTTGTTCAGTTTGTACTAATATGAATCAAAGCCAAGACCATCGGACCAACGAACCACAGATACAGTAATTTGTGTGACTAGGTAAATTATTGATTACCACCATAACCTCTACAAATACAATGCAACTATACTACAACTGTACTTGTACTCTATACAATATAATTATGTAGATAGATAGTCCAAACAGCATCCTTGGATGTGTAATTGATTTGGATAAGCCATTAAGCCGCACTGATGGATGCGCCCGTGTTTACCGAGCGAACAGCCTCCGTCTTCCCAAATATCGTTATTAATAAGCAAGTTTCATATTGATTGATTTAGTAGCTACTGAACGACTGGAAATTTCTATAGAAGCTAGTTTTCGGTGATTAGCAATCTCTGTCGCAGTTTTTGGGGTCTATTCTAGCAAACAAGTCGTAGGTATTAAGACAAACGCAAGGGCTATTAAATTTAAGTCTATAACATGCTTATAGTAACATGGTCACTGTTTACCGAGCAATCAGCCTCCGTCTTCCTAGATATCATTAGAAATCTATACATATAATAAATCTCTAGAAGGGTCGTGTCCGTACATTGTTTCTTTTTTTTTTTTAATAGCCCGTGATGTCCCACTGCAGGGCAAAGAATTGAATATTGTACATTGAATATTTTTCCAAAAAAATAATTGCAGCAGGCAGTCTGTCTGTTTGTCTGTCCGTCCGTCCGTCCGTCTGTCCGTCCGTCTGTCCGTCCGTCTGTCTGTCTGTCTGTCCGTCTGTCTGTCTGTCTGTATGTTACCACATCACGCCAAAACTACTCAACCGATATCGGTGGGACTTTTTTTATTCAACTGTGTGTTACCCGGGTTGCAATTCAGGATACCGAAAAAATCACGCTACCTGACTTAGGGGGTAGGCAGAAATTGAAATTTGGCTGTTTCTTAACCGATTTTTATAGAACTTTTTTTATTCGACTGAGCATTATATAAAATAAAAGTTACGATACAAATAATCACGCCGCAAGACTTAGGAGGTAGGTAGGAAATTGAATTTCGGTCGTTTTTAACCGATTTTGATGGAACTGTTTTTTGTTTGACTGAACATTACTTAAACTCAAATAAACGATACAAATAATCACGCCACCTGACTTAGGGGGTAAGCAGGAAATTGAACTCTGATCGTTTTTACCTGTTCTTAAAGGGACTTTTTATTTGACTAAGTTTTTTTTTTACCATTCTAATATTGAGAAAGTCCCCAAGTTTCTATGGAAAACACGCAGTGTCGAACATACTGAAAACGCTTCTCTGCGCGCAGGAGCGGCACCTGCTAACTCACGCGCGGAATCGTGTTTTCCATACAAAAACAAAGATCAGACAATGCGAAACATGCTTCCGCGGGTTAGCAGATCCCGCCCCTACTCGTGGAGAAGCATTTTCAGTTTGTTAGACACTGTGTGTTTTCCATACAAACAGAGCGTACGAAGTCGCGGGCACAGCTATACATCATACAAAAGTTAACTTTTTGTCTTTTAAAAAAACGTAAGTTGTAAATAATCTTAAATATTCAATAGTTTAATGACAAATTCAACGAAAGAGTTGTATCATGATTTGTTTATAATTAATTGATCCCAAAACAAAAGAAACAACCGTTAGGTAACACAACTCCTTTCATATTTAAGTAGCCAGGTACATATAATACCTACTATAATGTACTATGCTCGCATAGGTGTAATGTAAGACTGTATTCTATCCCAATTATGTAAAATTTAAAACAAAAAAGGGATAAAGGCGTGATTATATGTATGTATGTATAACAAAAAAATACATCGCTGTTTAAAATCATAAACACCACGCGTAAGGAGTCGCGGGCACAGCTAGTAAGTAAATAAAAATAGGACGATAATTTCACGGTAGTAATTTTAGTTTTAATAGTTTTAGTAGTCATTTTGTATTGCATAAACGCATATACCTCTAAAGATATTTATTTTAGTTTTCAGTTATTCTTATTTTCACTATTCTATTTTTGCTGTATTTAAAGTATTTGAATATTTCCTATACTTCAGCACTACTCTCTTCTCTTTACATTCTTCTCTACCCAAAGGTTGTCTGGAAGAGATCGCTTCCAGCGATAAGACCGCCTTTGTGTTCATTAATTTAAGTTTATTATTGTATTTCTTGTTTTTTGTGTGTACAATAAAGTGTTTTTACTTACTTACTTACTTCACGGATCAAATTCTCAAATCAAATTGCACCGCATTACATGGTTGTACAATTTTGATGTGAGCTACTTCCTTCAAGCGAAATAAAATTAATCAAATACGATGTGTGCAAAGTTCAAACACAGTTAAGTAAAAGGTCTCAGCTCCATTGTAAGCCAAATTAATGGTCTAGATCTTTTAGTATTTCCTTATTTGTTTAAAGGTATTTTATGTCTGAATCTACGCTATTATTAAACAGTGAATCGCCATTATTGAATTTCTCAGAACACTTTTGGAAGTATATTTAACTAATAAAGTCGAAAATGTGCTTTTATTTTGCAAAAATATTTGTGAAATATTTTGTGTGTGAGATCAATAACAGAATAGCAGTTATAAAATTTACATGATAAGAAGATTAATATTAGTATTTCACAGCTTATGAAGGACGAATATGCGAAAACAAAAACAACTTTAAAATAATTACTGAAAACAGATTTTTTTTTTTTTTTTTTTTTTAATATATATAGGCGAGCATTTGTCCGCCATCTCACCTGGTGGAAAGTGACGATGCGGACTATGTTGAAACATACTCACCTATGTAGTGCCTATTCACTCTCGCCTTGAAAAGGCCCAGGTTATATTGTTCCGGAAACAGATCCGCCGGCAGGGAGTTCCACTCCTTAGCCGTTCGCATTAAGAATCAAGATCAAGGTAAACATACCACATAATAATAATTAACTGCCTCCGTGCTGGTGCCATGGACTCCCGAACCGGAGGTCCTAGGTTCAATTCCCAGGGGAAACACAAAGTTGTTTTTTGATAATTTATTACTTTGTGAATTTGTCCCCAGTTTGGTTAGAACATCGCAGGCTGAATCACCTGATTGTCCGAAAAAAAAAGGTTTCGTACTTCGGAGGGCACGTTAAGCCATCGGTCCCGGTCGTTGTTTTGATAGTGGTCGTTACTCAAACCATGTCAAAGGCCTGTTAGTTGTGCTACTAGGCGGTTTGTAAACTCAAACACCAGGCTTTAGGGGGCGATAAACTCGATACCTACTCGACAGAAGAAGATAATAATTAAAAGTTATTTAAATAATTAAAATTGCATATATTTTCAATTTATGTTTTTTCATAATAAATACAAAAAAGCAAGCAAGTTTTTTCATAGTTATCAAGTGTCATTGTTATATGACAGATAAATATAGCAGTATAAAATAGAGGACTATTTTATGACTCAAATCATGGTAACTTGAAAATGACTATTTTTGCATGTAAATAAGCAAGCGCATATTTTTATTTAACTACAGTTACTTTTATAGTGTACCTACAACTTTTCTCAAAGAAACTGAATAAGGACATCATAATTAATCATTGAAAGACCGTTAAGTCAAAATGAACACTTAATTAAAAAGAAGAACTGAAGATTAAAGATTAACTTCGTGCAAGTGTTAATTAATATAGAAAAACTGCCAAGTAGGTCAAACATTTGGCTATTTTTGAATACTGTACAATTATAGGATCTTTTATTAAGATAAATACTAATTACTAGTTTTAAAATAACGTTAGATTAGTATCGTCTTACGTCTAAATTTTCGTAGCGATAATTATAGTGTGAAAGCAGCAATAACTGCTATAAAAGACAGCAATATGCGCAAAATAATCGTAAATTGTATTAATATGAACGTTGGTATCGATATGGAATTGGTTCTTAATTATAAAAAAGTTCAAGAGAGTATTGACCTTTCCGCCTACGTCAACGTACCGAGATTGCATTCGATATCCACTCCATTTTGTGAACAAAATTCAATGAAAAACTTTGATTGTTGTAAAATTCTATAAATAGAATAGTGACGTGCACTATACGAGTATCTTAACTTTTTATCAAAATGTTGAACTTTCCACGGTTAATTATGAGAATACATACATACATGAAATCACGCTTTTATTCCTAATGGGGTAGGCAAAACGAAAACGACCTAAAAACAGTCGTTTCGCCACGTCTGACAAGTTTTGAGGGTTATTACAGATGATTATGATGTATATTGCTATAGTGACAGGTTGTCAGCCCATCGTCTACAATTGCAACACACTTTAACCCTCGAATCACTTATCTTTTTTTTACAGCATGCCCGGGAGGAGATGCAGCTGGCACATTCTATGTTATTTTATCACTCTCAGTCCAGCATGGAAGAATAATATTCCACGAAAACAGAAATAGAATAAGACTGAAAAAGCTGTTATCTGGGATATTCTTTTTAAAACCTGTATTTCTCCATGGAGAAGATTATAATTTTAAACCTATTAAGAATTAATTTGTAGACATCAGCTTGTCTTTAATTAAATATTACAATGCTCATTCTCAATCCAATTCATATAACTTACTGTATTTGTAAACATCAGCTTGTCTTTAATTAAATATTACAATGCTCATTCTCAATCCAATTCATATAACTTACTGTATTTGTAAACATCAGCTTGTCTTTAATTAAATATTACAATGCTCATTCTCAATCCAATTCATATAACTTACCTATACACTTAACTTACTGACCAGAATTACATTTTAGTACAGACTACAGTACATCCTTCAAAAAATTCATTGATGTCGTAAATATTTATCGTAAAGACCAATAATACGGCGTTAAAATTAACCTTTTACCTTATGTAAATAGTCAGTTAATTTTAAAAATCACCAATTCCTATCAAGTAAAATGACTTACTATATATTTCAAGTAAATAAAAGACATCGTGTCATATCAATAACTATTAATAAGCGAATCGATTAATTTTACGATTTTCTTTTGTTGCCTATCGTATTTTGAATGTTCCATTACATTTCTCTTTATGATAAAAAAAATGAAATAAGTATCACTTTCTTCGTAACAAAGTTCTTGCATTCGTTTTATTTTACTATTCGTTGATCGTGTTGTGATATGTCAAGTAAATAATGTAGCTATCCGAGCTTTGATTGTAATGAGTTTATTTGAGTCCGTTGCTGGATTAGCATCATCCAAAGTTTATGACCACGTTAAGTTAAGCTGCAATGTATACGAAAAAAGTTTTACATTTGCAAGCTTCGTTTACAAATCACTTGCAAAAGTAGCGACTTGAGGTCATCGCATTTTTGTGGCCTTGTCCGGTCACGGGCCAATGTAGAGTCTGTGACATTTAAAGAAAAAAATATAGTTGAAAACAACATATTTTCAAATGTATTCAAATGAGATTAAGACATAGATTAGATTAACTATCAAAACTGGAGCAGTATCTTAGTTGTTTTGGTGTTGAAATAATAAATACAAACAGCTACTTAAAGAGCGCCAAAATTCTTGTTTTGGCCAAAATATGAGATCGTTTTCGCATTCCAGAGCAAAGTTGTCTCGTGTTTTATTTGCGACTTCCTTTTGTAGTATTGAACATTGAATGTCATCATTTAAGTGTGTTTCCGTTAGTTTACATTAAACTTAAATTAAATTATGAGACTAGATCAGCGACCTTTTTCCCACGGTTAAATTTAAAAAATAGTCAGATAAAGCCATTAATCAGGAAGTTGATCCTATAATAATTTGACACATGCTTGTAATCACGTCTTTTTCTTCAATGGGAAAGACAGAGTGCCATTGCCTTATCTATCAAATTTTAACAGTTTTTCATATTCTTAAACAGCAATTGAGACTGTAGTGTTGGAGTTCGTATCGGAAATGTCATTTTAGTACAATATGGCCTGTGAAATCCATACTTAATATTGCACTCAAGTTTGAGATCGCTTCGTAAATACGAGCCTTAAGAAAGTGTTGTCACTATTATTTGACTTGCAGTTATTGTACTGTCAATGAGTCATACTTTAAAAGGAGTCACCAATTGGGCGTTTTTATCTGCAAAATATTTGATTTATGAAAATCATTATTCACTCCTACATAATTGCTAAGAAGGAAGTTTTTGGGATACACCTAATTATATGATTCGGTACATTGGCACACTAACGGAACTTACTTCTTTGGTGTCAAAATGAACATGAAATTGCTAATATTTTTTTCTTTCTACTTGCCTATTCATTTTTTTTTCTTACAACTTTGATTGACATTCAAATTGGACCACTTGATTTTAATTATTATTTTGTCTATAACTTTTCAGTTATCTTGCCCATTAAAAAATAATTAATCAAACGCAGAAGTTCATTCATTTATCAAATTCATTGTAAGATTTCGGTTATCTTTGATTGATATAATTTCATCTTGGCCGAATAACTGTTTTAGTATAACCTAAAAGTTTTATAATAACAAATAAAAAATATGTGTTAATCTTTATAGTAATTTCTAACAATGGGTTTTTTGCATGACATCTAAAAAGAAATAGTGAGATATTGGTTTTTTTGCTGGTCTCATCGCATATATTGACATTTATATAAGTAGGTACTTGAAGAACTTATGATAAAAAACTCTATAGCCATATATCATTACTTGAATGTGGCTCTAAGCAATCAAAAGTCCCGCTATCATAATCATCTATCTATTGTTAACAGATCCTTAAGATAAGGATGATTTCTTTTCTAATACTTCTTTTTCAGACTTAATGATCACTCACCTAGTCTGAGTCAAGAGAACTTCAACTTTTTATTAATTCCTATAAGTATGCTGCACCGGAAGCAATAAAAAAACATGTATTAGGTATATCTGTTGCTTTCCCGAACTTATTGTAAAATACCATAAAAGAACTTTAGTGAATTTAGTGAATTCATATTATGCAACGATCTGAAAAGCTCACTCACCAAAGTAAATTTAGATAAAATAATATACCTAATCTAATAGGATTGAGAATAGCATTATACACAAACTTATCTGAGAAATTCCCTAAAATTTGTCAGACGTGGTGAAAGCTACTTCTATTTGACCGTTAAAGCTCTACGTTCATCGGAAATACGTGTCTTGTCTATGTTTGTTTACCCCTCCAGCAATATCTACAAGCACATACATTATTTATTCCATGCTGGCGTGGGAGCGAGAGAAAAACATAGAATATGCCAGCTGCATTTCCTCCCGGGCATGTCGTAAAAACCAGTTAAGGTATCCGAGGTTTTCAGTATATTGTAATTTAGGCGAAGGGTTGACAACCTGTCACTACCGCAATATACCTGCAAATCTATCTTAAATAACCCCCAAAACTTTGTCAGACGTGGTGGAACGACCTTTGTTTAGTTCGTTTACGCTCTGCCTACCGCATCAGGGATAAAGGCGTGATTATATGTATGTATGTACATACATTGTTTCCATTTCCACCAGGCACCACACCAGGCTATATTTAGACGCCCTCGTTACCTCTTTAGAGAAAAAGCTCTTAACCTTCTTCGTGAAGCAGAAGGGAGATTCTGCGGAACAGTTACTGGCGCCGGACTCAGCTGAATGTCCGCAATCGTTACCAAGAACGGAATTTAGAAGGATCGCCGGCCGAAGGCGAGGTATTAAATTGCATTCGAGGAAGGGGAGACGGTGTGATTTGGTATGACGGAAAATCTTCCCAGGCATACTGTACCCAAACGATATAATAGGCGATACTGAGGGTATTGGTGATTGTTGTTATTGCAATTTAGACAAAGGTATGTGATCATTGCGTCATTACATTACAGTAATACACAATACTATCTGAAAAGTTATTAGCATTTCTAGCTAGTCAGCGACCAGTTATTCGCAAACTTGAATTTATTTATTCTAACTTACGTTGACTTGTTTTAAAGATTATGATTACAATAATTTCTAAGAAAGCTCAAAAACATAATTTGAATTGAAGCGAACCAAGTCTCACGAACCACAAACACTTTATTGTTGCGTCGCGAACGAGTGTCGCAGGCTGTGCGTCGTGTCATGCGCGCACGCAGGCGCCAGGCGACGCCACCTCGCGCGCCACCGCGTCGCACACGCATGAAATATCGCTACATTTACAGTACATTTACTACAGAGCAAACAAACAACCAAGAATGTATGCAGATGTGCCATTTCATATATGCTTCCGCCCAAACCGAAACTAGTCCAATTTAAGGCATAAATTGATCGGATTTACATTTTTTTCGGCGCCATATTTTTATGTTTTGTTTACAAATAATGGTTCAAAAATAAAGCTATTGACGCCAAATATAGAGCGACTATGTAAATAGAACACCTATTTGTGTTATTCACGTAACGTACAAAAATTCCAGTAGCAATTTTGTATAATTCCATTCGGAATACCAAATTCCTAAATCCGCATAAATTGTTATGGTCAAATGTAGCATCATTCTTAGAAATAATTTGAGTCAAAGGCCTAAAATTTCCAGTAAGTAAACTCAATGAAATAGAACCGTTAATAAATGTCTTGTTTGATATTTGGAAAGGTAACTGTAACAAGGAAGGAAGTTATGAAGCTGTGCATGATTTGACCTCAACTCATTTTGACAGCGTTTAACGGGATACATCAATCTATTATAGTCAGACACTACATAATTTACCTACTTATTTTTGTAGAAAAACTCAATTATGGAAAGTTTGTTGCAGGAAAGTACCTCTACACGTCAATTTTGTAAAATACTAACAGAATCTCTTACGGTTGGGTCATTGTATATTATTGGGTATATCATGATGGCTGCACTTTAATATTATTTTAATTTGTCCCACAATAAATTGCATCTTCAATATGGTATTAAAGTTAATAATATTAAGACAATCATAATAAATACGCGAAGTAAATTCGTATATCCGTCCCAACAACGCAGGAATACTCATAACTTGGGGCGGACACAACTGATGTTTCCTGTAAAAAATCGGCTGGTTTAAAGAAGAAGAAAATGTCAGGGTTGGCATGGGCGCGAGCCGGAGTGCCAAAATATCGAGTAAGGACGTGGCGAAGGTCGCATTCCGCGGCTGCAGTCGTAATGATCGCGTTTTATTGGGGTTGCATACTGCCTGATAAGGTAGGATGAGCCGTCTTTATATGTTTCTCCTTCTAGCGTTTTCCCTGCATAGTGCTAGGGTAGGTTTATCAGGTGCGTCTACTCCACTTTGTCTGGTCTTTGGCGATGCGAGTCTTACGGACCTTTTGTTACGTCTTCTCTTTATGAGGTGTCAACAAAGCAAGCCAGAAAAAATTACTACGATGGCCGAAATGATAGCTTAGATTGCTTTGGTCGCAGTTTCAATTCGTACTACGATTTATGTTACTTATATTTATAGACCCGACGACATCAGTCCTTGTTTGATCGTAATACATAATCCAGTCGATGCACTCTGATAAGCCGTTGGAGGCGCGATGCGAGGTGTTCGGCCGTTTTGTCACGTCTCCTCTTATGAGGTGTCACCAGGAATGCCTTCGTAACTTATGGGATTTTTCATCCTGTGGTGGTGCTTCTGGGAAGGGCAGCGTAGTGTCATTAAAAAGGATAGGTTACTCGAGGGGGAAAAGATACGGTTTTGTATGGGATCAGAAAATTCTTAAAAATATACTAAGTGAAATACACTTTGGTATATAATAACAATTACCATGAGACCACCGCTGCCACAGAAAAACTAAAAACCCGCCGACAAAATATATGAAACTTAAAACTTCTGTTGTATTAATTAAAACATTTGAAGATTTGAGGATGACTCTTTTCAAAATTGACTTTTAAAATTACAATTGCTATTGAATGCTGAGTGTTCTCTTATTATCATGATACAATCATATTTTCAAAGCAATAAATAAATAAACAATATTTTTATATTTTATCAGTATTTTAGTAAAAGCAGCTTAAAAATCCTTGTAACTTTTAGCATTTTTGAAAACAATAATTTATTGTTGTCCTTAAAATATTTGAAAAACTATAAAAGTTTTATCATAAAATACTACCAGTTGCAAAGTTACGAGCGCTACGGGAGTCTCAAAAGAAAACATGATTTTGATTAATATGAATTAATAACATTGAGTGTAGTGCTTGTATTAATTATTATTTTTAAATTTCCTTGTTTCCTCTAATCAGCAAAAATAAGTTTTTTATTTTATTTTAGTGTTGGCAAACGTTGTTAAGATGTATAATGCAAAGCATTTTTTTAATTTGCTTCCCATCGGAGTTCAATAACCCTCGAAACGTTTGTTCAGTATTCCCAACAACATTGTATAACTCAAAAGACACAAAAACACTTTCGCATTTATAATATAAGAATGTTTTTCTTTTTGCGTAGTAAAAAAAACTGTCACGTGAAAGTTCTTAATAGATATTTATCGCTCCATCATAGAAATTTATTAAGATAGTAAAACGTTAGCGCCTTAATAAAAGGTTTTTATTAAGGCAATTAATTCACACTTGGCTCAATTTTATTGTAATGAATAAAGTACTTTAGAAATCCATTTTAGGCAAATCTTATTATATGACATGCTTCTTGAAAGCAGAAGTTATTTACAAGGTGTGATTTTTAAACTAGTCAGCGATGAATAAAAATAAATCAATAGCTTTGATTTCACCAAAACTCCGTTGACGAACAACTTCTTTTTCTTAGCGAGTGGACTCTCGAGTCGAATGACCCGATGAGCCCTGGTGTCAGAGTTTTCAAACCGCCTAGTAGTACAGTTAATAGGCCTCTGACATGGTTTGAGTAACGACCACTATCAAAGACAGTGGCAGGGACCGACGGCTTAACGTGCCATCCGAAGCACGGAATTTTTTTCTTTTTGGACAATCAGGTGATTCAGCCTGCAGTGTAATAACTAAACTGGAAAAAACCTCACAAAGTGATAAAAATATATTTTAATTTGCACTACCAATACTAATTTGGTACTACTACTATTTGTGACTAAACTGAAAAACTAGATACTGTAACTTTTTTTATAAGAATCAGCAGAATAAAAAAGAAATGTGTAAAATCTTGCAGCTTTACCTTCATGATAAGATCACTTATAGTTGCTATAAGTGACCTTATCATGAAGGTAAAAGAAACATCATCGTGAGAAACCGACGCGACGCGATAACATACATTATCATAATGGTATCATTTACAACTGTCTCGAAAAGCAAATTTCTGTCCTGGAATGTGGTGGATTCGAGCTAAGAATAAAACCGTAAGGCACATGGCATACTGGAGAATCGAGAAGGCGGTGGCCGTCACTTTTGATGCTTTTGACAGATTTTCTATAGTCACCATGACAGCTACAGATTTCAAACTGCGCTGCGTTGCAGTGAAACAATTACATTTGTGCATTTGTCTGTATTTCGCTGCATTCCTGTCAGTTTAATACCGCTGGCTGACAGATTCACAGTTATCATGGTTCCCCTATAATTGCAAACCAACTGTAATGCGGATACTTCCGCATCTAATGAGTCGAAATTAAGACGAAACAGTGGTCAACAAACGTCGAACCGATGCGTTTTGTTTTCTCTCACAGTCATTACAAAGGCCAAAGTGCCTTTACACTACACTTTCACTATAACGTTTTTAATAGAAAATCGTATCGTTGTAGCCTCTACGTCGTCTTGACTCTTCCAGTATGCCGTGCGCCTAAGGAGATCACAATAAATTTTTAAATCAAGATCATTACAAGGACGACCTTCTCGGACTTTTATGAAACTTTTTTTACAACATTTCCCAAAGTAACGGTCGCACTATCAAGTTACACCGTTTTATGACCAGTAATTTTATAATTTACGTCTTTCCAATTGCTTTCTCTCTGTGAAGTTGCAATGTTATTGCAAAAATGTCGCCTACCTTGCAGGTATTTGATTACATTGATTGCTACTGCAGTCTGCGATTTTCTTAGCAAGCTGTAATGTTTTTTCTACCTACTTTACACATATTTGGCATACTTACTCATATATTAAAATATCAGCAGAAGTAGGAAATCATAATTTAGGCATTTCTAGCAAAATTATATACGAGATACAATAATAATACTGTTATTCGCGTTACGTATTATGCAATCTGACTTCTTAGGTCTGCTGTAAGACATTTCATTTTAGAAATAAGCAGTACCTGTTGTGTCTTGATTCGCTATGGTATTGTTTTGTGTATGTTTCTGCGTAGTATAAACTGCTATATAAATAATAAAGCTCAGGCGGTCTTTAGGTTCTCAAAGCAATAATTTTATCATGCACATAAAAATTACTCATAATATTAGTACCATTATCAATTTTGGCATTTATAGTATTTCAAATGATTTCCAATCCGATTAAGTAGCGGCCAATATTCTCCACGGATCATCGTACTATACCCGACGACGCTTTGACGGCTTGTGGTTTTGATAATGTTATGTTCCCAGCTCGCCCGTGGTAGGATATTGAAACATCTTTCTCAGAAATGGATCTAAATGCCTTAGTGTGAATATTTCACCCCGTTGGACATGGTTTGGCTCTTAATAGTATTCTAACATCTTCCCCGAAAAGGAACCAAGAGTGAGGCAGCGTTATAAGCCATAAAAGTTAGTAGTAAGGTACATTTTTCAAATTGATTTACCTTTGTCGGATCTAAATACGTCCATAAAGAATTTTGAAGCAATTATTTGGAGTTTTACTGCTCAGTACCGATATTTTAATATTATTTGGGGCGACCTGACACGACGTTTTACGATATCATCCAGGTTTAAGTATTCAAATTATTTGTGTAAAAGTTGACCACGTGGGCGCGTGTTTTTTTAGCATTGTAATAATATTGAGAGTGTAGTGCCCGAAATTGAAGTGCTGATAAGTGGCTGGTAGTCCTTAAAGGGGTTTCGTGTCGGCGCGACATTCTTTTGTTCGAAAAGTGTTATTCATTGTACCATCATCCTTTGTCAGCAAAACTGGGTTTAATATTTTATGGGGTTTAGTAGCCAGTGGGGGAAATAGAGACACAATTTCATGCGATGTCGAGAAACAGCGGGTGGGGGATGAAATTATTGTACCGTATTTTCTATTGTGAAATGTGCTTTTCATTTTTTTAATTAAATTTATGATGGCAAACGTACTGCAAATTTGATAAATCTTTAAATTGAAAACAGTTATGTGTAAATTTAAATTTAATGGGAATAAAATTAAACAAATAGAATGAGTCATTTTATATCCAGCTTTTTCTGAGCATAGTGAAAAATAAGTACAATTAATTGTGAACATTTGATTTCGAATAATGCACAATTTTCCGGGTCAACGACAACTTACATGTTTATTCACAAAATAACGAGAATAATGAAACATAATTTGAACACTGAATAAAATAATTTAAGATCAATGGTCAAGAGGAAATGACACATACGATTTGTAATAATATTTTAATAACTTTTTCATCGAACTAATTGTGACGAACAGGAATTCGCAATCATCAAGAAAATTTTCCTGTTTTGAGCAAATTGTGATTTGATACGGTTAGCATGACCAAAACAGAAGTGCTTTAAATTTTAACAATTTACTCCAAGTTCTAAGAAGATGGTAAAAAGTAAGTTACTATTATATCTACCCTGAGATGTCTGCTGAGCTGTCATCTGCAAAATGTATCCAAGAATTTAAAAGCGCATCTTTATTATAATAATTGCATTGGGGAATGAGCTTGGGATGCCTAAAAGAGAGAAAATAGCAAAAAGGTCTTTTTTATCCTCTTTTTAGAGACCTGTAGTCAACCAGGAGCTCTTTATCTCTATGTGTATGTTTCTCTGTCCGTCTATAAAGTATGCTCCATATCATTCAATGTGTAACTTTTCACCCATTATGTCGGAATACAACAAATTACGAGTTAGTTTTTTCTAATTCCTAGTAAAATGCTCTATTTATGGCAACCTCTTTTTTATTAGAATCTTTTCCTTAATTTATAATAACGGCACAATCGTTCCACTTAATAGATAGACCATTACCAAATAAAATTGCAATACAAACAAAACCTTTAAGTCAAACACAACACATATTTTTTTACCTGTCTTTACTTTTTGTAGAGCTACTCAATATAATTTCCATTTATCCAGCAAGTGCGATGGAATGCAAGTGGATTGGTGCATTTACATAAACCTTCACCTCTCCTGCCTGAGAGTAGCATTTGTTACGCTCTTTATGAACTTGCCCCTAGACATCTGCCTACGTAGGGTACTAATAATGTTCTACCTCTACATGAGATGAATCAGCTGATAATGAGTATGACTATAAATAAGTAAGTATGGGTTCAGAACTCCGATAAGTAAAATATTAAAACTGAAGGGTTCTTTCGTTTGTTGTGCAGAACAGAAAGGGAATCACCTGATTGTCCGAAAAAAACCGTGCTTCGGAGGGCATGTTAATCCGTCGGTCCCGGTCGCTGTCTTTAATAGTAACCGTTACTCAAAACCATATCAGAGGCCTAATAGCTGTGCTACTAAGCGGTTTGAAAACTCTGACGCCAGGGTTCATCAGGTCGTTCGACTCGAGAGACGACTGTTTTTGAATAGAGTTTTCACATTAGATTTTTTCCTTGATAAACTCCATAGTTTAAAAACCCACCCATTTTTTAGCAAGTTAACAAATCTTGATCTCGAAGTGAGTAGATTTGAATATGCACACCAATGGCTTTTTGAAAAGTACCACTTGCTGCGCTCGCATTTTTATAAATAGAAATGTGTAGCTATCTCATAACAGTAACTTCTCGACTGCATCAATACATACATACATATAATCACGACTTTATTCCTAATGGGGCAGGTAGAGCGTAAAGGATCTAAGCAAAGGTTAATCGTTTAGATACGTCTGCCAAAGTTTTGAGGGTTATTTAAGATATATTTGTAGTTTGGTTTTCTTCTGGGTGAGCTCTAATCGTCGTCGACCTAGACTGGAAGTGAAGAGCAAACCCATTTTTAATAAAAAAAAAATGTACGTATATTGCTGTGGTGACAGGTTGTCAGCACATCGCCTAAATTACAATATACATAAATTCTCAGACCCCTTAGCTGGTTTTTACAATATGCCCGGGAGGAAATGCAGCTGGCACATTCTATGTTTTTATCCGGCTCCCAGTCTAGAATGGAAGACTGCATCAATCCGTGGTAAATAACACCTTTAATGTAGATTCCAACCTGTATGGAAATAAGTTCGCTGACTTTGTAAGCTACGGTATGATGTAGTAATGAGACTGTATCAACAAGTAGGTAGCTACAAAATAATAAAACTAAGCTGTCTTTAAAGTTCAATGCAGTAACTTTATAAAAATATTAACTTTAGTTTGATATTCGTTTATTAAAAACATAAAACTGACATACATTTAACTTTATATCTAAGTAGGTACTTATTTCAAATGAGAAAATAATAAAAAAATAATTTAGATATGGTACAATAATTCACATGTATTTATTGATATACTTACTTTATTACTTTGTTCAGCAAAGAAATAGCAAATCAGTCGTACCTATAACTTCCATGTTTATAAAACATACACTCCACATGAATATTCATGCAAATCATGGCTGCTTTGCATACCACAGTGTAGAAAACAATACTTTCCGCCTCCAGTGGCGCCCAAAACTACTCATCTTTGAGAAAAAAACACACATTATAAAGTTACTAGAATAACGCATAATATGTATAATTGGAATGTGGTTGACAAATATGTTTATAGAAGAAACATGTAGTTCAATTAATATACGGATGCAAAATACGCAAACAAACGTTAAAATCGTATATTTTTTGGTATAGTAATAAAAATACCTTCAATATTACGAATAGGAGTAAAGATAAAAAACAAAATGCCTATCTATTAAAAACAAGATCAGTAAAATAACAAATTACAAATGAAGTGCGTGTCAAATATAAGTTTGATGATATACTTAATTTAGATTTTAAAATATCATTTATTTTGTATGACAAACTCTTTTTTATGATATGACATTATAAATTAATAAAATAATAATTAAAAAATTGATCTACTAAGTCGCATAAATTTAAATTATAAAATTTTCTAAATCATCGAGTGACTGTCGAATCTTTAGTTATAGCCAGAGTTACTTTCTCACGACAATATTGATAGCATCGATTGGATACGCTGACTATAAGAAGATAGTATAAATAAATTATGCGCGATATATTTTTACTAATCAACAACGTTGTTGGTTAAACCTGACTCGTAAAAACCTAATAGGTATTAATACTAAATGTGCATTTATTACGGAAGTGAAATTTTTACGCGCTTATAAGTCTTAAAACTTTTTGACGATGTAGCATATATAAAAACAAAATATTTTGAAAACTGGCGTTAGAGTTTTTTCTAGTTTTCACAGGTGGTGGTTCTACATAGATAGATTTGGTGACATGAGATCTATGTTTTTGACAAATCATTTTCTTATAGAAAAAAGTCTACCTTCTCTATACTATCTTTGTGAAAAATCTTATATAGGCATATATGTGCTTATGAATCTAATTTAAAAACATTAAATTGGAATCTCATTTTTGTAATCATCCGTAAAAGTAAAACTGTAATTTTAAATTTACGGTTGCTAAATTCTTAATTACTTACTGAATAAAACAAACAAAGGCACAGTACTGTACTCTTTGTTTATCGAAAGCAATAAATAACCCAAAATGATCTTTTACAACCTTATGACAGTGCCTGATAAGGCAGTCGTACAGAATCGGCCGAAATTCGACGGATTCGACCACAGGGTGAATCACATAATAGGCGTTTTTCCACTAGCAGGCACGTACACGGCAACGGCAACGTCACGATGTCGTGAAAGAGATTGTATAAAATCAATCAAAATTTACTCCTCATAATTCGCAACGGCACGGCATTGGTTCCCATCGGTATCATCGCGATATATTCCGCGATGCCAGCCGGAATTCCAAACTGCATGTTTTTTTCTATACGTAGGCACGTAGCTTGCGCATCTGTGTCTGGACGATATCGTCCACGATATTACCGTCATAGTGGAAAAACATGCTGGACTGGGAGCGAGAGAAAAACATAGAATGTGCCAGCTGCATTTCCTCCTGGGCATGCTGTAAAAAGCAGATAAGGGATCTGAGGGTTTCAGTATATTGCAATGTAGGCGATGGGCTGACAACCTGTCACTACAGCAACATACCTTCAAATCCATCTAAAATGACTCTCTTAACTTTGTCAGTCGTGGCGGATTGACCTTTGTTTAGGTCATTTACGCTCTGCCTACCCCTTTAGGAATAAAGGCATGATTATATGTATGTCTGTATGTGGAAAAACAGAGCCACGATATTGATATCGTGCCGTTGCTGTACCGTCTCAGTTGTGAAAAAACAGCCAATTGATGCTCTTTTGTTCGCATTCGCCTCCATAAAAATTGGTCCATAAAACCGCGCATATCGGCACCCTGATCAAAAACCCTCGTAATTCTTTGTAACTGAGCTTTTTGTCCGGTGAAATTTTTCGCACTCCCGCGGTCTCTTAGAAAAGAACTTTTGAGTTCAAAGAAACAGTAAATATGATGAATAACCTGTGATACACACAATATGATGATTCCAAATCAGCGTCGAATCATCAATGTACAGTACAGTACAGTAGGCGTCAAAAGTGCAAATGATACTTCAGAAAATGATTTACCTAACTTTTCTATTTTTCACATTTCTATTTTTTAATATACGTATGTAAATATTATTAAAAAGGGATAAAGGAGAAATTTATCCCTAATGGGGTAGGCAGAGCGTAAACGATCTAAACAAAGGTCGTTCCGCCACGTCTGATAAAGTTTTGAGGGTTATTTAAAAAATATTTGTAGGTATATTGCTGCAGTGACAGGTTGTCAGCCCATTGCCTAAATTGCAATATATAGAAACCCTCGGATCCCTTAGCTGGTTTATACAGCTTGCCCGGGAGGAAATGCAGCTGACACATTCTATGTTTATCTTTCGCTCCCAGTCCAGCATGGAAGAAAATTAATTTTAAATTCAAAGGCAAGTATTAGAAATTCAGAAAACTTTTCCTATACTCGTATTTGCATGCCATGCCTTTATCTCCTTTATTGGGCATCAACTAGGAAAATGCGTTTTTGCCCCATCGGATAAGTATTTCTTAACTTCGCTGCTGCTGAAGAAAAACATAGAATGTTCTAGCCGCATTTCTCCCGGGTATGCTGTAAAAACCAGTTAATGAATCCGAGGGTTTCAGTATATTGCAATTTGACGATGGGCTGACAACCTGTACAACAACAACAACTACAGCAATATACGCACAAATATATCTTAAATAACCCTCAAAACGTTGACAAAACTACCTTTGGCTAGGTCGTTTACGCTCTGCCTACCCCATTAGGGAAAAAGGCGTGATTATATGTAAGTATGTATGTATGTAGACAAATATTGCTATAAAATCGGGTGATATTAGAAAAATCTTTGATGTACCTATGTGCAAATTTTAGATCAAATTGTTTTTTTTTAAATAGCAAAAGCAAAAATGTTTAAGATCATCCGCACCTTAGTCAAAAATGTAGGCTATACCTGCTAAGCTATGACGCATACCGCCGAGCATCTCTCTACGCAGACTCATATGCGCAGGAGCATGTGATGTTTGTGATGTTGCAAATGTATAAAAGCGTCGCGTCGATTTCGAAATCATCACAACGTATTGGAACCCCCTAAGGAGTACACACGCAGTGCAGTGTTTGACACCTGTGGTGCTCAAAGTTTCCGTGAAACAGTGACATTGAGATTATTGAAGTGATTTTTGCGAAGAAATTGGACATAGAACTTTTCAGGATGCTTTCCCTAGAGGTACATTTTTTGGCTTGAAAACCTTGCAGTATTGTTTTTATAAAAAAAATATTAGAATTTATATTTAATTTTAAATTGATTTATTTGTAATATGAATAAGTAGGTTAAATGAGATTTACAATTTGCAAATCTGCAAAAATATCAATTTGCCCTCTTTCTCAAAACCTTTGCACCCCAAACTTGATCCTCTTCGATTTAGTCTAGAATGAAACAGTTATGTTTTTTTTACTTACATTTTTTTTTATTGTTGCAGTCTTTTGGAGTTTTGGCCTTCTGCATAGCGGTGGCTGCGGCTGCCCCCAACCCCTGGGAAGACGGGGCGTGGAACCCTTACAAATATGGAAACAATGGAAAGTAAGTACTTAAATAATGTTAGGCTACCTAAGCTCGCTGACTGAAGGTTTTAAATGGTTCTTAATTGTTCATCACCAATTTTCTGCAGTTGAATTAGAGGAACTTGTACAACTTTAAAACAGTTTTTAGAGAAGCTACCTCAAATATTTTGTCGAGATCTACAACTTGCAACTTGCAAGGCCTAATAATTTGAACGACTTGCGAATTTGACTATAAAAGAGGATTCATACCTTTATTCAAAATGAGCCTAGCCCTGATAGGACCCGTTTGATTAAAAGCCTAAAAGTATAAACGAATTTTCAAATCGAAGATGCAAATAGAAAGTAGACCACTTGACACTGCCAAATACCAAGCAAAGCGTATTCGGGTTGTAAGGGACAGCGTCCTACAAACTGAAAGCGGTTGTTCAGTCAAGGACACTGAACAACTTCCACTACGAAATTCTTTCAGGAAGTGAAAAAAAGTTAAGCTTTCCATACAAATTGTCTGATCGAGGTGGACATTTTGTATGGAAAAGCCAATTTTTATTTTTACTTCCTGAAAGATTATTTGGTGAAAGTTGTTTAGTATCGTTAACTGAGCAACCCTATATCAGAAGGCGGGACGCTGTCCCTTACATCCGGTATGTTTTACAACTTTCTCAAATGAAGTCGATAGTTAAGTTCAAAAACCATCTAATGATACAAGTAGTTCACTAAACTTCTGTGAAATTAAACGAACAAATAGCCATAGTTTTTAGATTGAGCTAAATTAGTAAAATGATTGATGAAAAACAATAGTGACAAGATAATAAATTATCATTACGTATCTTCAAAGAACTGTACTATCTATAGAAGTATGATTAATCAATTTGCAAAGAAAATTACTTATAAGAACAAAAAGTTCTCGAATAAAAGTGTTTTTTTTTTTTTATGTATTGTATTTTTTTGCTATTTAATTTATTTCAGTACTTAGTTGGCACTCTAAAATATTTCTTCAATAAAATAGGTAATATTCACTTGCATACCTCAATGTGCGGCACATTCTCCCCCCACCATTTGATAGCAATATTTGGTAATATTTGAAAATTCCACTCCTTCCAGGTACATACCGACCAATGAAGGGAAATACATCCACATACCGAACCCATACATCCACATTGACAACCCGGCCCTCCCCTACGTACACGATTATGAGCCTTATGTGCCAGAAGCTTCGGTGTACAGATACACTCAGCTGCCTCCCGAACAAGACAACCCCTTCTACAAGCCTGGATACTACCAGAATAATGGCATCAAGATCTTACACCAGAACCACAACTATGAAGAGGACAAATACGATTTCCAGTAAGTATTATAGTAAAATCATATGCCTAGCCTTAATCCCGTATCTTACGGGCTTGTCTACCTAATCCAGGGGATTGAACGAGGGTACTGGTTTTTACACTGAGCGACTGCCATCTGACCTCCGCAACCCAGAAGGGAAACCTATTATCTAAGATATTAACCGGGACCAACGACTTAACGTGCCTGCAGAAGCACGGAAAAAGCGCCGAATAAACGTACATATGAAATTTGAAAACCGGAAAACACATTGGTACGTGTTGGGATTTGAACCACCACCCGGGAGGCAGCAGCCGTACCACAGTAAAATAAAGATTTTTTTTCCCTGTGATTTGACAAGGCAAAAGCTGTCATACAAAATTTATCATTTAAATCACCACGCCTATAATAACAAAATAGACTGACTCCTACCCTGAGATTTTAATGATTCTATAGCTGATGATCTCTCAGAAATAGAAACTAGACTAGTCTATTTTTCTACTTCGGCAAAAATAGTTTTCCTACCCAAATTAAATACTTTGTTGAGCTAGATCTAGAACGTAAAAGCGCGACGCGACAAAAGATGACTAAAATGATAAGTGATTTTAAAAATACCGTTTTAATTTATAGCTCTATTGACATTTAAGACCTACCAAATTTTGTGCTTTTAGTTTATTACAGAAACAAACAAGATCTATATAAATTCACATTTATCGAAATAGGAGGAAACCTTGAAATGTTAATGTCAAACAAACCACAGTCAACTTTGTGTTTAACATAATTGAAAGACAATGTCTAGATGTCTAGACCAAATTCCGCCATCGCCTAAATATCGACATTATAATATTCATTCATCAATTTGATAAAATTTGTGAGATAAAACTTATTTGACTGTTCATCTTTTAATGAAATAAGTACGTAACTAAAATAACCAAAATCCAGAAGAAAAGGCAAATAACATCCATGGTTTTCTTCCGGAAACAAAATCAATCAACTAACAAAGCTAACAATGCCAAATCAACAAATAATCAAAAGCTTGATGATAAATTGATACATCAATAATGATAAATTATAAATCGATAAAGCTAACAGCTGATCGTACTACAAAGGTCAACGTCCTTCATCTCACTATGGCTTAAAAGAGATCAATTTTAAAGCAAATATTAAAGAACCTTGACCTACAGTAGATTATGGCTCTAGAGCTACAAGTTCAAAACTATTTATAATCATTACGGAGGACCGATTGACATTAATATGCTAGATTTAATTCGTGTGGTCCGAGAGCTCGTAAGGTATTGGGTAAAATGTTAGTAATTTGTTGTTATCCTATTTGCCTTGTTTCACCAAAAGATATTGTTTGTCAAAATTTTCCAAATTTTACTCACTTTACCCTTTCAACTTTATTTTATTAATAACTAGCGACCCGCCCCGGCTTCGCACGGAAATTATCAGTGTTTCTCTACTATATTATGCATTTGTTATACATATAAACCTTTCTCTTAAATCACTCTATCCATTAAAAGACCGCATCAAAATCCGTTGTGTAGTTCTAAAGATTTATGCATACATAGGGATATAGGGACAGAGAAAGCGACTTTGTTTTATACTATGTAGTGATTAATTTCAAATCAGAGAGAGTGTTGTACCTACGTGTTATATAAAAAAGTAGTTTTCTATGTTTTAGTAAAATATTTTAATGTTGATCAATTTTCAATAAAAAGTCAAAGGAATAATATAACACGCAAAAAAGTTGAACTAAGAAATGATTATTAATAAAAAACGTTGGCTCTTATACTATAAAACATGTTATGTCATGGTATGAGGAATTGATTGCTATTAAAACGCTATAATCCGTATACATGGCATCCGGTTTAATTTATCGAATGTGAATGTCCGGAAATCATAGTTAATTAAGAGTGTGAAAAAAACTTACTTTGGCACAGAAAAGTTTTCTATAGATTCTCCTACTCCTAGATCTTGAAAAGTTTTAATACTTGTTTCGCACCCTGCGGCGACACTAATGTATGTCTTATCATCATAATATCACTTTGGTTTCTAAATACATAATGATGATTCCTTAGTTTATTTTGTAAGATTTTTTCATTGTATCATCGCAGGCATATTAATTGGATGTGAAAAAAGAAACAAAATTAATTACTTTTATTTTCTTCCACAGATTTAAAACCGAGAACAAGATCCGTCAGGAAGAGGACGCAGTTCAGAAAGACGGTACAGCCTCCAAAGGCTTCTACGAATACATCGGACCTGACGGCTTCATGTACCGTGTCGACTACACCGCCGATGAGAGAGGCTTCCAGCCCAAAGTGAAGCGATTAGAAACCCCCTACTCAGGGAAATGGGTACTAGAAAAAGTCAATTAGATTAGCTATTCAAATTGTCCAAGAATTGAGCGAGATGGAAATATTGGGACCAGATTTGAGCTATAATAATATTCGAGTCTTACTATCGGACAAAGGACATAAAAGCCAAGTATTAATTTTTGAGTTTTACGACCTTTATAACGAATGGTATCGGAGAGATCCGATATTCTAAGGACTTAAAAAAATACTTTAAGAAAGTGTTATTAACATTTGAAAATCTGGTCCAAACCCCAGTTCGGGGCAAAGTTTGATTCATTCTGGATTGTCTTCAGAATGAACCATACTTAAAGCTTAGTTCTTTAAAGCACGTCGAGGGACCAAACTGTCACTATTTCTCATCAGTATTTATTTTAAAACGTAGGCTAATAAGGACTTCCTCATTCTTAACTTAGTTCATGAACTGCCACTTTTTCATGCATCACGATTTTAGAGTAGTTCACGATTGTGACATTTCAGATCAATGTTATAAGACGTATTTTTTAAAGATTAGAGATCTTTATCTACGCTCCATACTCATACAAGAATTATGGATTCAATACGTTCGGCATGACCCAGTTCAAAGTACAAAGTTCTTGTAACATTGAAAACTTGGAAGGAGTTCGTCTCTTAAATGAATTTGTAATTTATACTTTAGATATAAGAGTTTAGATTGTTAGAAAATTATTTATGAAATGTGATAATAAATTTATTTAACAGTATAATTTTCATTTCATTACTTCAATTTTACATTTTCAGCTAAATTCTAAAACAATATAATAATTAATTGCTGACATTTCTATGAATCAATTACCAACTCAAACTGCGAATTATGAATAATTCTGCAATAATTTATATTTAAAATTGAAACAGAGCGAAATGATATCAAATATATTCAAAGAATGACTGCGATATAGAAATGAGTACGGCGCTAGGTTTTTATACCGGTTGTAAGGGACAGCGTCCCACTAGCTGATAGGGGTTGCTCAGTCAACGACACTGAACAAGTTTTAACAGGAAATTGTTTCAGGAAGTGAAAAAAAATAGGTTTTTCTATACGCATAGTCTGATTGAGGTCGACATTTAGTACGGAAATGCGGAAAAGCCAGAAATTTATTTCACTTCCTGAAAAAAAAAACCTGGTGAAAGTGATACAGTTACGTTGACTTACCTATCAGTTTGTGGGACGCTGTCCCTTACACCCCGTATTAGTCTAGTCCAACATGAAAATACACATGGATACAATACATTTTTTTTTTATTCTTCAAATACGTAACTACACTTTAAAGTTATGTGTAGATGATGCATTTCAAATTAAATCCAATTACAAAGTAATATGCAAAAAGAACTTGTTTAGTTTGGGTTACACAGTACATTTTGAAATTACCTTGTCCTCAAGGAGGCTAAAGTAACTGATAGCATTATTTATTACCATAATTTATTTTGTAGCACTTATTACGACTCAAGTCCGTATGACTGGAGTTCTTAAACGGTAAATTCGGCAATAATCTTCGGGGCGCGAGGGCAATATTTGATCTGGTAATGCGATAAATAAATACCGAGTGGAGGCGCCACGAATTTCAATAAAAATATCGCGGTCGAAGGAAAATAAACGGGTCTCATCGGAAGAAGGATCGTAAAGTCATGCGTGTTAGGGCACTGGCAAGAAATTTGGCGAAATTGTTTTGGCTCGGGATTATGGAGCAGGCTTTTATGGAGGCAGGGGACGTTGACCGGGTTGGCTGCCAAGTGGCCGGCGCCGCGTGGACGGCGACGCACTGCGATGCGGCTGCTGCACTCTGCACTGCAACGTCTTATCTGCCTGTTTCTTTCTTTAACAATATAACTCAGGACAGATACAACGGTTGCTCCGCCCGCCTCGCTCCTGCCAAATAGGTCCTGTCCATTACATCCTTTTGCATTTTAAATAAACGACCTTCCCGTTTACAAGCTGGTTCCTTGGTGTCGCGTCATAAATAAAAGATCCAACGACTGGAATGAAACGGTCTTACGTGAGTTTGTTATCAACTTCATTGCATTAATTTAGAATCTGATTACCTGACCAATTTGACTGCAGAAACACTAATTACTGGACTTTAATTAAGTCATTGTAATATACTTGTGCATGTTTAGCCCAATAGATGTAAAAAAAATAATCAAATGTACATAGATAATCTTACTTATCTGAAGAATGTCTAAAAGGACTTTTCATAAGAAAAAAAATACGACTTTATATATGGTTTACAGTCTTTACATACACACATACATAAAATCAAGCATTTATCCCTTACGGGGTAGGCAGAGCGTTAAACGCCTCGTAAAAGGCGCTTTCGCCGCGTCTGACAAAAATTGAGGGCAATTTTATATTGTAATGTGTATTGCTAATGTGTAGTGACAGGTTGTCAGCCCGTTGCCTAAATTACAATACACTGTAACCCCCGAGTCCCTTTTGCTGTCTTCTACAGCATGCCCGGGAGGAAGGGCAGCTGGAACATTCTATGTTTTTCTATCTCTCCCAGTCCAGCATGGAAGAAGTCTTTCACTAACCGAACTTTATTTCTTTTCGAACCTTTGTGAGCCTTAAGTTCGGCGACCCCTTCCGAATTTCTCAAATACTTTCAAAGGACGTTCTTGAGCGTAAACACAGGTTTTAATTCTGATATAAGATGTGGAACTTAATGACAACGATATGCAAATTCCGAGTCGGGGGTCGATTACCGAATCGACTTTTATGATTACTATGTTACGCGAACAGGCTCCTCGTATGATTGTTGTGGAATATTTTCGGTAAATACATAATGAAACTGATAAAAAGCGTGTTAATCGAACCAAAATGAGGTGATTGTTTCTGCTAATGTGAGAGAGTTTATAATGGTTTTAAACAAGGTGCGTCTGGCGCCATATGCAGACAAGGAATATGCGTTTTAGGAGAAAGAAAGTTTAATGACGTAGTTGCTTCAACGTTTTCCTCATCTCCTAAAATTTGAATAATATTTACCAATACATTTATTAAACTAAATAATTTATTTTTAATCAAATAAGTGTCTGAAGATATATCTAGGGAGAGGGGATTCTTTTCGATGAGAGTGTAGAGGTTCTTCTCACTGGGAAAGATAATGTGAAAAAATATAAAGACTCTCTGGATAAAACTTATAGAAATAAATTAAAATGGTCTACTATCTTCCATCATCATCATCATCTCCCTAGCCTTATCCCGTATCACACGGGGTCGGCTACCTCATCTAGGTGATTTAACGAGGGTATTAGTTTTTACACAGAGCGACTGCCATCTGACCTCCGCAACCCAGAAGGGAACCAGACCCAATCCTAAATTAGAAGCCGCCAATATTTACTATCTTGCTTGGTCTACTATGTTCCGTACATAATAATATGATAAGTTGCATACAGATGAATAAACAGATAGCTAAAATAACAGTAACTGTTACTTGGACGAGACAATTTATAAACGGAAGATGCAATTTATCAGCCATGCCAGCCCACAAAAAAGAAGTAACAATCGAAACAGAATCTAAGCATTCAATTTATCCATTTGCCAGCTAACTATGCGGAAAAAATATTGCCGACAATTGGGGGTAGGAAGTCGGTTTAATACATAAAGATTGGAACCAACTATTTGGCGGTTGTGGCCGGAAGAAGGGTGGACGTCGGCGCCTGTTGGCTTAATTGGCTCAGGACCAACTTCTGAAAAGATGCTGTGGGAAATAATTATCAGTGTTTCGGGGGTTCTGTGTGGGTTTTTTTTGTTGTGTGGTCGTTGTAGATAAAAATACCAATAATATTAAACTGCACCATTTCACTTGGTTATATAGTGGATCCATTTCTTCCATGCTGGACTGGGAGCGAGAGTATAACATAGAATGTGCCAGTTGCATTTCCTCCCTAGCATGCTGTAAAAGCCAGCTAAGGGATCCGAGCGTTTCTGTATATTGCAATTTAGGCGACAGGCTAACCACCTGTCACTACAACAATATACCTACAAATCTGTCTTAAATAACCCTCAAAACTTTGTCAGAGGTGGCGAAACGACCTTTGTTTAAGTCGTTTTCGCTCTGCCTATCCCATTAGGGATAATGGCGTGATTATTTGTATATAGTGATTTTTTGTAATAACAGAAGAATTAATTTATGTTAATTCTAATTATAACGCATATTTTAATGTCTACTATCGGTTAAAGTGAGATCAGGTTAGGTTATGATAGGTTAGGTTAGAGATCTCATTAAAAATGGCGCCATTCATTAAAATGCAGTAATAGGTAGTTATAAATAAACAGCTTAAAATTAAGGTACAAATTGATGCTTGTGAAACTATGTTCATAGTTTATAAAAAAAAAACAAAACAAATTAAAATATTCGAACATTATGTGCATAAGAGCTACTTACTACTTAACATAGACGATGAAAAGATTATTTCTGAATGCATTAATAACCTTATTCGACAAATGCTATCATTTTTCTTGTAGGACATGAAATGAGTGCACATGCTTATAAAAAACACTGGTTTTGCTTGTAGAGCAAACAGTTTTAGTAGTAAAATGGTGGACAAGTAATTTAAATAGCTTTCTTAGGCCTATTTCCTACGAGCCCCTAAAAATGCCGACAGGAAGCTCCAAGCATCTACGTGATTCGGTTAGCGTAGCATCGCCAAGCGAAACTACATAATTTTTACACTTTTTTTGCCTCTTTTCCCCTTTTGACCAATGATGTTCTGTGAAAAGAAGAACGTTTTAGGAACAGTTTTTCTTTCATTCCGTATCGTTTACTCAAAGTTATTGGAAAAGGTCTGGTTTTTTCAGTGTTATTGGAAATCTAGGATTGGAAAGAATGTTCTATTTCGAAATGTTTGTTTAACCTAACCTAACTGTTTAAAAATCTAGGTTCTTGTTTCCAGAATGAAAAGTAAAGTTTCATATCAAACAAGTTGATCTCTTCAAGCTGATTTTTTCCATGCTGGACTGGGAGCGAGAGAAAAACATAGTATGTGCCAGCGTAAAAATCAGCTAAGGGATTCGAAGGTTTCAGTATATTGCAATTTAGGCGATGGGCCGACAACCTGTCACTACAGCAAAATACCTACAAGTCTATCTTAAATAACCCTCAAAACTTTGTCAGCCGTGACGGAACGACCTTTGTTTAGTCGTCGTTTACGTCCTGCCTACCCCATTAGGGATAAAGGCGTGGCTATATGTATGTATGCAAGTTGATCTCATATGTATGCATTTTCATTTCCACAATCTGGAGTTACCGCTACTTTACCCTCTAACTACCTACATCAGCCATAGCAGTCTACTGCTAAATTATGAGTATGACCCTTCCTAGTAAGTTGCATCATGATGATGATTGTGATACACATTATGATCAAGATATCGAAGATCATAATATCACCATCATCTCCCGAGCCTTAATCCCATGCCTCTCGGAGTCTGCTACCTAATCTATGTGATTGAACGAGGGTACTGGTTTTTTACACAGAGCGACTGCCATCTGACCTCCGCAACCAATATAACCAATATACTCCGCAACCGCCGAATAAACGTACGTATGAAAATCGAAAACGAAACGAATCGGTGGGATTCGAACCACGACCTCCCGCTCAGGAGGCAGCGGCTCTATCCACTACACCATCGGCTTCCCCAATCGAAGATAATAATATACATATAGTATTTTCAACTCAGTTTTAGAATAAAGGTAAACAAAGTTTCAACTTTTAGCTATAAGATATGACAATATAACGAAATAGTAGTTTTAGTTATTTAACTAATTTGAAAACACGTATTATTTATTTTTGATATGTGTTTTTGAATAAAAAGAGATGAAGCTTTGTTTAACTTTATTTTGAAACTGGGTTATATATTTTAATAGAAAAGCTTTACCTATTGTATCAGTTAGTGTTTTACAGCTTCGTGAAAGTTATTGGGTGTAACTGGAGTAAAATCTGTAAAAATTGCTAACTGGAAGTTACAATCTCAAACTAAAGATGTACATGCATACATACATATAACCACGCCTTTATCCTTAATGGGGTAGGCAGAGCGTAAACGACTTAAAGAAAGGTCGTTTAATCGGTCGTTTTGATGGTTATTTCTTATTTAAGATAGATTTGTATTGTTCTATTATTACCTCAATAAGACTATAATGTTGCTATGCGTGTCAACGACCGAGGTAGATTTGACCACAATGACTCGTACGACGTTCCCCGAATAATATGTTTGGTGTATTCAAATTTCGAATTCCTAACTCACATTGTATTCGATATTCAAACTCATTTCAACTGGCTGTATACAAACTGATTGGCACCACAATTAGTTAAGCTTAATTGACAACCATTGGTGGCATAAGTGTTGGTTAAAATGTAGGTGTCTAGTTAAAATTATTGATTAGGTGTTAACAAGAAAAAGCAATGGGGTTGTTAACAAGCATATATGTTGAGTTGAAAATCAGAAAAAATATCTATAGATTTTTTGTGAGGTGACGATAATGCTATGCTTAATCATAGGTAAGTCATAATCATATTTAATAGAAAATTTTCACTTATGTAAGCTTTTGTGTAAGCAAAATGAAAATCATCCTATATTTCCTCCCAAACAAAGAAATCTTATCGAATAAATGTTGGTAATAACGTGTATAATATTAACATCATCATTTGTAACCAAGTCCTAATGAAGTAAATAGGCTATTACGTCCAGTTTTTCCTTATTCTCTATTCAAAAAATAAGTAAATGAGCAACAAAATAAAGAAATAACATTTTCTTTTCTTTTTTCTTCTTCTTCTTCTTGTTTGTTTATATACATATTATCACGACTTTATCCCTAAAGGGGTAGGCAGAGCGTAAACGACCTAAACATCGTTCCGCGAAGTCTGATAAAGTTTTAAGAGTTATATAAGATAGATTTGTAAGTATATTGCTGTAGTGACAGGTTGTCAGCCCATCGCCTAAATTGCAATATACTAAAACCCTCTGATCCCTTAGCTGGTTTTTACAGCATGCTCGGGATGAAATGCAGCTGGCACATTCTATGTTTTTCTCTCGCTCCCAGGATAGCATGGAAGATGTATAAATACAGGGTCTAAAAAAGTTTTTTTTTAATGGAAGATAAGTTCAACCTTATTGTTCATAAAATTATTAAATACTGACCGTTCAAACTCTTCTTCTTATGACGTGTGGGTATCGAGTCATATTCTATTTGGTAGTAAAAAAATTGTATTTTTTTCCGTTGGTAATTTACCGAGGCATAAATTGACATAAGTTTATGTGGAAGAAAATATGAGAGAATACTCGCTACGAAAGTTGGATGATCGCAATTATTATTAGGTATTTTGTTACTAAATTAAACATAATTTCTAAATATCGCAAAATACCAAGTTAATAATACAGAAACTAAGGCACCAGTCCACATTAGCACAACTCCATCGGATTGCAAATGCGATTCTTTCAGTTTAACCACATTGAAATAACATAAAAGTTTGCTGGAGTCTGGACCGATTCCAAATAAGGTAACTGTCGGTGACATCCGCCCGAGGCAACTGAGTCCGACCACCTGATAAAACACACTTGAAACAACTCTTATAGCAAACAATTTAAAGGTCAAAATCGAACGTTCAAGGGTCTGGAAAAGTTTGCCAACAGTTAGCTTCGACAACTCTATCTCTACGGTTTATAGAACTCTTATGTGAATAGATATAGAGTTGAAAATTGAATGTAGATGAAGTAGAAAAGTTGGTGTACAGCCAACTGCTCCCTTCCGGAGTCAGTGGTAGAGTTTTATAGGTTATGGATTGAATTTGTGGATGATTATTACGAAGTTTATTTGTGAATGTGAATCTGGATGGATCATTTTTATTTGAATTTGGAACGATCAATTTATGATGAATCTATATTCTCTGTTTTTGATGATGATTGAACGGGCTTTTCCTAAATTTTCCAATGGGTATTTTCAAAAGTCAGCATCAAAACATCGTTTTGCTTTACAAAAATCACTAAGCATGTAATATAATTGCTAACGATAAATAATAATATGTTCATACATTAATAGCATTTTCTACATTTGATTTCCTTTATCCAAGATTGCCTGGTAGAAATTGCTAACATATCAATAAGGCCGCCCTCATTGTACTTTAGTTTTTATTTCATTCGTTCTCATTTCCTGTTGTTTTGTTTAATGTGCAATAAAGAACATATCTGTCTATCTATCTATTAATTATTATTTTAATTTACTTTCATGCTGGACTGGGAGCGAGAGAAAAACATAAAATATGCCAACTGCATTTCCTCCCGGGCATGCTGTATAAACCAGCTAAGGGAATCGAGGGTTTCAGTATATTGCAATTTAGGCGATGGGCTGACAACCTGTCACTATAGCAATATACCTATAAATCTATCTTAAATAACCCTCAAAACTTTGTCAGACGTGGCGGAACGACCTTTGTTTAGGTCGTTTACGCTCTGCCTACCCCATTAGGGATAAAGGCGTGATTATATGTATGTATGTATGTAAGATTATCATAAGTATGAATTATATAGTTATAAAATGTATTATAACAAACCAAATGTTGGATATGTTGTAGCATTAAATACTTAATTTTAATAAAAGTCAAAATCTCCGGGAAAGCTAATAAATAATAATAATAAAATGGCACTTATAACGTAGTTTATTCATGTGATGATTTATTTCAAAGAGCACAGTGGTATAGTTCGCATTTAAAAGTGTCCATTAAAATATTTGAATAATAAAAACGGGGCAAATAGAACCAGGCTTTTATATACCGCTGATCTGTTTATTTTTAAAAACCATTACTGAACGGACCACTCCATGGCTTTTAGTCCCGAGGCTTTTCGATTCGGTTTTAATTTTTAATGTTTAATCAACAATTTAATCCTTTTATAGCAATAATTTTATAATAAGAATGACCAATAAAAATTGGGAAATATTAAGATAAGTAGTCTATTAAAGTAGATTTGTGATTAAAACTATAATAGCTAGTTTCCTATAATACCTTCGTGTATAATTCAATATCTCATGCATGAGAAAACAGATCTTTGATAAAAGAAAATAAAATCAAAAAATTATAGGGTCACTTATGACTTTAACAGTCTTTTAGAGTACAGTCTACAGTATTTTTTATACTTAAATATAGAGTTCATCATTCGGTAACTTCTTTTTTCTCAATAAACATAAAATTCAATACACTTAGCTGCAGCGCCTGACTATATCGTCTGAGCAAACATTTCCCCCAAACTAGGAGTACAATCCTAAAGGCGCTCGCATGAAACTCCGTCTAGAGTAACGTATGCTAAAAAATGCAAACAGGAAAATTTAATGGTTCGTGAAGTAAACCAGCTACGCAGAGCACCCCAGAATTACCCTCCATATTCGAGTTTGGGGCGTTACTATTTGTATTTGGATGAATTTTGTCGACATGAACTCGCGGTAATAGTTTTTTTTTTAAATTAGAAGTGGCTTTGACACTGCATATGAAATTATAAACATATTTAACCAAATCCTTTTATAACCGAACTGAAAATATAAATTAAACTAATGTCTAAAATATACTTTCTTCCATGCTGGACTGGGAGCGACAGAAAAACATAGAATGTGCCAGCTGCATTTCCTCCTGGGCATGCTGTAAAAACCAGCTAAGGGATTCGAGGGTATCTGTAAATTGCAATTTAGGCGACTGGCTGACAACCTGTCACTAAAGCAATATACCTACAAATCTATGTTACCCTCAAAACTTTGTCAGACGTGGCGGAACGATCTTTGTTTAGGTCGTTTACGCTCTGCCTACCCCATTAGGGATAAAGGCGTGATTATATGTATGTATGTATGTATGTTTGCTCTTGTCTCTAGACACTACATATGAAATTATAAACATCTTTTACCAAAACCTTTTATATCCGGACTGAAACTTTAAATTAAACTTATGTCTAGAATATACTTTTTTCCATGCTGGACTGGGAGCGACAGAAAATAATAGAATGTGCCAGCTGCATTTCCTCCCGGGCATGCTGTAAAAACCAGCTTAGGGATCCGAGGGTTTCAGAATAATGCAATTAAGGCAATGGGTTGACAACCTGTCACTACAGCAATATACCCACAATTCCATCTCTCAGAAGTTTGTCAGACGTGGTGGAACGACCTGTGTTTAGGTCGTTTACGCTCTGCCTACCCCATTAGGGATAAAGGCGTGATTATATGTATGTAGAATATTCCCAAAAAACCTTTGGCAGTTATCTAATAAAATATAAAAAAAATGATGGCTCCCGACAGAAAAAAAAATGATACTAAAGAAACAAACTAAATTACTAATCATTGGCTCTACATGATCGAGTTAAAATGGTAGGGACTTTCGAAGAAAGGGGACTCTTATGTGGATTTCCTTAATATTACTTACTATCGCTTATTATTCTAAGCTATTGACTTGAACATGAAAATTGCGTTTCGTTTTGTTTATGTTGGGGTAGAGATGACTACGTATGTCGAGAGAGATACCGAGTACATCACGCCAATAGGGTAATTTCCTGTTAATACAGGGTGTATTTTCCAATGTAGTTTCTAGCGCTACACCCTGGATAATAGTATCACAATATGTCCTGTGGATTTGATCTGTTTAACGACCAGACTTATAGGATGTAGGTATGCTGCACTTGGAGCCACCTGGCTTGTGATCGCCCTCAAACCAGAGCCTGGCGTCAACCAGATTGCTGTGTTCTGTCTTAGCAGCGTACCTTTAAGACTCCATCGTCGTCTGACTCTGTCATCTGGCCTAGATTATAATCAAGAGAAAACTCATCGCCAATAAAAACCTAAAACTTATTTAAAACCTTTGGTACTAATACCCGTATTGATTTACAACACTTGAGACTGACAGCTGATTTGAGTGCGCATCAGTAATGTCATTTCATACTTAATATTGGTCTCAATCTTGAGATTGCTTTATAAATACGAGCCTTAAGTAAAATTTTAATATTTGCTTATTTTTACAGGAGTCTGTTATCATTACCATAAATAGAACAATGTGGTTAATCACAGTCGTTGACTTACACCCTGTATTACGAAGATAAATCTCTGAAGAAATTGTGGGGTGAATTTTAATACTTGTACGCATCATTTATAGCTTTTATCTATTGCACGCAAAAGCTGCCAATAGCAATTTTGCAGAGTCAACATATTGAAACGTGCACTTGGAAAACATTTGATAATAATGTGTACCTTGAAGATATGCTGGTTTAAGGAGAAAATGTAAATATAGTAAATTGGTTAGAGGGTGTTTGATGTGGATTGGATTCGATCAGTCGCGCAGAAAGTCAAGAAAGTTACGTCCAAGTATAATCAGAGACTATTTTTTTACAGGGTGTAAATTTATTTGCGCGGTTTGGTTGTCGCCGTATTGCGCGTCACACGGGATCGGTTATAGCGGTGCGACCAACCGCAACACTGGAATCATAAATACCTACCGACTATGGAAATTTTAATATTTTGAGTTGATTTTTCTTTAAAAAAATGTATAGGCTACTTTTACGTTACTGAAACGCCTCCCAAACTTCACGCAATTAAATTAACATCCTGTATAATCAGATGGTAACACTGATACTGGAACTAGAAAAGGAGCTCAGCTTATTTGTTCATCTATCTGTGTATTGCTTACTCTTTTCATCTATACTTGTGTTAAAGAAGTTTCGATGAAATTTTGTACAATCTTGCTTATTGGAGACAATCATGGGAATCACAGCAAATGATCGTCGTTTAAAGAGTGATCTTCTTCTTCTTCTTAGAGAATGGATTCTTGAGTCAAACGACCCGATGAACCCTGGTGTTAGAGTTTTCAAACCGCCTAGTAGCACAGCTTATAGGCCTCTGACGTGGTTTGAGAACTATTAAAGACAGAGACGGGGTCCAACGGCTTAACGTGTCCTCTGAAGCACGGAATCCTTTTTCTTTGCAGACAATTAGGTGATTCAGCCTGTTATGTTCCCCCCCTGGGAATCGAACACGGGTCCACCGGATCATAAGCCCATGGCTCTGACCACTAGACCACGGATGCAGTTGAAGAGTTATAAAATATTTATATCGATAATGCCGACAAATTCAGTAGCGAAAACGAATCGGAAGAAATTGCATCTAGTGTTAAGGGTCGAGTATTTGAGTTGCTAAAGATTCGTTTAAAGTCCAGCCAAAGTACGTTCCAGCAAACTAGCGACTGTAATTAACAAAATACTAAACTGTAGTAGGTTCCAGGCACTTCTGTCGGACACGACTCGCCGAGTGACACTCCAGTATTTAATTAAACGAGCCAAAGATACTGAGAAGGTAGGGTAATTGGGGAAAAAGAGGTTTATACAATGCTGGAGGCAATAAAGAGATTATAGAATGTTCCAGCCACTTCTCTTCCCGGACATATTCTGTAAAGATCTGTAGAGGAGATAATGTTACAGAGTATTGCAATATGATACGGTGAAGTTTCACAATAGCAAAACTTTTCGGACGTGGCAAAAACATCCTCTTAGAAAGTCGTTAACGCTATGCCTACCCCATTAAGGGAAACAGGCGTGACTATGTATGTTACTAATAGTCAAAATACTAAACTGTAGTAGGCTCCAGGCTATTCTGTTGGACACGACTCGCCGAGTGACACTCCAGTATTTAATTAAACGAGCCAAAGATACTGAGAAGGTAGGGTAATTGGGGAAAGAAAGGTTTGTACAGTGCAGTGACTTCTATGCTGGACTGAGAGCGATATACAAACATACAAAGCTCCAGCTGCTGAGTGTCCCAGCCTTAATGGCAAAATCAGTTTCAAGAGACAAAGTGTTAAGAGTATTAAGGCGATGGGCTGACAATGATAATCTATCACAATAGCAATACACAGAGTTATTTCTTAGATTGACAGCTAGTTTAAGAACTTGAGACCGATAGCTAGTTTGAGCTCGTATCAGAAATGTAATTACAGTACATTTTGGCCTGTCAAATCCCCTCCATACCTAATATTACTCTCAATCTTGAGATCGCTTTATAAAGAGTCTTAGATGACTCTTATAGATTTTCAAACATGGCGAATATGCCTTTTCATGAATTTGCTGACGCTCGGATTACCCGTTTGTAGGATACAGGAGTGACTGTGTATGACATAGGTACTATGTTTAAACTATAGCCAAAATAATTTTGGAGCCAAATTTTACATGGATGATTTTTCGCTTAACGTAGTAGGAATCTCTTTTCACGAAGTAGAAAATGAGAAGGTAGGGTAATTTGTCAAAATTAATTAAAAAGAAAACGAACCAACTGAAGAATTAGAGAGACTTTAACAAGATGACGTTAAAGAATTCTGTGAGCTACTGTCGTTTGTTTCGTTGGAATTACTAATTAATGGAATAGAAAATGTTAATAACCTAAAACATTTTTAGGAAATAAAATTCAATTTGTAGATTCAAAGGTTTTAATCCTATTTTTTTTTAGAGAGGACTTTGTGTTTAGATCTGTGTTATTTATTGAGATGATTGTCAATAGCTGAACTACTACTAGATGCTGGATTAAAAATTATAAAAATATAGTCGGAATGTATCAAATAGATTTTTGAAGTATAGACATACATACATATAATCACGCCATTATCCCTAATGGGCTAGGCAGAGCGTAAACGACCTAAACAAAGGTCGTTCCGCCACGTCTGACAAAGTTTTGAAGGTTATTTTACAATAGATTTGTAGGTATATTGCTGTAGTGACAGGTTGTCAGCCCATCGCCTAAATTACAATATACTGAAACCCTCGGATCCCTTAACTGGTTTTACAGCATGCCCGGGGGGAAATGCAGCTGGCACATGTTTTTCTCTATCTCCTAGGCCAGCATGGAAGAAATTGAAGTATAGATCTTTATTTAAATGGATCACGACCCATCTCAACAAGAATACCTGCATTATCACATCACCTCTGGAATTGACAGTCCCAGATTGTCAGATGTGATGATATCGCTCGATACAACTACGACCGGTATTTCCTACAAGACGTAGGCGTTATTGTAAGAAAACCTAAAAATCTTACCCACAAAAGAACTAATCGAAAAGGGTGATAACTCGTCCCCAAACATTCTAAAGAGTTAGTGCGAAGCGGATGCGGTCTTTACATAGAAAGGACCGAATTGCCTGCCCTGATTGAATAATGTCCCGCCATCTCGACATCCCGCCTTCGATGGGCCTTGCCTTTGTGAGATATTTATGTTAAGCCAGCATCCGTATAATGTTTTCTTATTCACTAAAACATCGAAGAAATCTGGAACATTTATTTGTGGCTTCCTTGATAAATGACGATACTAATTTGAGATTGCGTTCTGTTTTTAATTTCTTTCAAAATAACTATTCAAGTATTGATGGTAAATTTTAATTATTATTTACAATTGTTTAAAGACAACAATAATTAAATTTTAAAATGTCCATCTAAAAACATTCAAACCACAGCACAAAACACAGAAACCCGAAGGGTTAAATATGAAACATCCAAAACCACTGTTGTACGGGCGTCAAATCAAAAGAGTAGACAAATGGATGTTCCCCGGCAAACAACAAATCTTTAGTTATTCAAAGGGCTCGTAGCTTTTCATAGACAAAACCTCCAAATCCTTAATAAAAGAAGGGAAACGATCTCGTCAGCAATGTGTCGACCCCGAGCCAATTGAATTTCAAAGCCGGCAAGCCACCACGAAATTTATTCAAAGAATAAATCTGAAAATTTGTAGATGTAAAGGCGAAGTGGCGCCGACGCGTCGACACAAAGGAATTTCTAAATTTCACGGCTTCCGCCTCGGCTGTTTGTGTTCTTGTGTATTTATATGAAGGCAGGGTAAGAAATGACAAACGACTGCGGGAAATATGGGGAAGTGCCTGTGATAGTGGAGCACAGACCAAAGAAACCGAAGACGTGATTCAGCTAGCTTACGAAGAAAAAGTGCAGCCAAGAGTGAAATTGTGGAAGGGAATAATATGAAATATTATGACGTTTTTATTAGGTTTAATTTACATTTGAAGTTTTTTATACCAGCCTAGATTATTTATAGTTTTCAGATCCCATTTCTTTTAAAAATCCAACATTCTAACCACAAATTTCTATGATTTATGGTTAAAATGTTGTTAGTAACTAATGAATTTCGAAATAATCGGTTACGATATGAAAAAGGATTTAAAGTGACTATAGAAGCGCACCCTCATCAGTGAAAAAATCTTGAGTCACTTAAAATGCAGAGAATCGAAAAACCGGTGCAACAGACTCAAGCAATATCTAGTAATTAAGATAATTTAGAACCTTATAAATTAGCAATTCATAGTTCGTTGTAGTAATAACGTTGTAGTTACTACAACGAACTATGAATCATTGTAGTAATAACGTTGTAGTTACTACAACGAACTATGAATCGCTGATGGAGGCGCCACTTACGGTCTATCGCCACCTTAAGGAAAACACGACTGTTTTTTTGTTTTTTATGGTGAATTAAGAAATCCAACAATAGGTAACAATGAAGATACTCTACATTATTATCTTCAATGAACTATGAATGTATCTTTCCCATACTAGTATACATCTAAACCAACTCTTCAAACAGTCTAAGGACAGACTCCTCAACAAATATAAAGAGGTAAAGGTTGTTTCCACGCGTCGCTGAGGGTCGGCCGCGGGGCATTCGCTGTCTAGCTCGTCTCCTTTGAGAATTTGAATTGTGCATTTATACCCCCAAAACCATGGGAAGAAAAGTTATACTTACTTGACTTGCATCGAACGGTGTTGGTATGTTACATAGGTACATTTAAGTAAATAAAAATCATATTATTAGCGAAGGGACCTAGCACCATTTCTTCCATGCTGGACTGGGAAGAGAAAAAACATAGAACATGCCAGTTGCATTTCCTCCCGGGCATCCTCTATCGGCTGAGACGACGACGACGACGATGCTGTAAAAACCAGCTAAGGGATCCAAGGGTGTCAGTATATTGCAATTTAGGCGATGGGCTGACAACCTGTCACTACAGCAATGTACCTACAAAATCTATCCTAAATAACCCTCAAAACTTTGTAAGACGTGGCGGAACGACCTTTGTTTAGGTCATCAAAATCGTTATTATTTGTATGTATATATCTTCCATGCTGGACTGGGAGCGATAGAAAAACATAGAATGTGCCAGCTGCATCTCCTCCCGGGCATGCTGTAAAAACCAGCTAAGGGATTCGAGGGTTTCAGTGTATTGTAATTTAGGCGATAGGCTGACAACCTGTCACTACAGCAATACACAGATCTATCTAAAATAACCCTCAATACTTGTCAAACGTGGCGCAACGACCTCTGTTTGGGTCGTTGACACTCTGCCTACCTCATTAGGGATAAAGGCGTGATTATATGTATGTATGTATATATCTACCATAAGTAAGTACTATCTCTGCTTCCTCGACCATTATCGTAGCCATGCCGTTTCGTCCCCATTCTAGCAGACATAACTGCGTGTCAAGCATCAGTTTAAAAACTCTGACGCCAAGGTTCACCGGGTCGACTCGAGAATACACTCGCTAAGAAGAAGAAGCAACAATAGTTTATATACGTACATATAAAGTCAAAGTCAAAGTCAAATAATTTATTTCCAAATAGATTCCTAAGAACACTTTTAGAAAGTCACAATAGACTAACTATGTATGTAACTGCCTCCGTGGTCTAGCGGTCCGAGCCATGGACTCTCGACCCGGAGGTCCCGGGTTAGATTCCCGGCGGGTGACAATGACTTTGTGTTATTGTTTCTAGTTTGGTTAGGACATTGCATGCTGAACACTTGATTGTCCGAAAAGTAAGATGTGTGTTATTGTTTCTAGTTTGGTTAGGACATTGCAGGCTGAACACTTGATTGTCCGAAAAGTAAGATGATCCATGCCGTTGCACGTCCATGGCACGACCACAAAGAAATCAGGCGCAGGACCGACTATTTATATGCCCATCATCTCCATAGCCTTATCCCGTATCTCACGGGGTCGGCTTCCTAATCTAGGGGATTGAACGAGGGTACTAGTTTTTACACAGAGCGACTGCCATCTGACCTCCGCAACCCAGAAGGGAAACCAGACCCAATCCTAGATTAGGTCAGAGTTTTCAAGCCACCAATGCTTAGCACTGGCCTCTGATATGGCTTAACGACTAATATCTACGGTATTCAACGATATTAGCCGGGACCAACGGCTTAACGTGCCTTCCGAAGCACGGAAAAAGCACCGAATAAACGTACATATGAAATTCGAAAACCGAAAAACAAATTGGTACGTGGTGGGATTCGAACCACGACCTCCCGCTCAGGAGGCAGCGGCCCTATCCACTACACCATCGGGCTCTATTTATCTAGGCGATTATTTATATGCCCATCTATCTATTAATAGTCGGTCCTGCGCCTGATTTCCTTGTAATCGTGCCAGTCAATCTGTCCCATCAGAATAAAAGATTAAAGGAATAGATAATGCACCTGTGTGTAGCGCAAACACTTGGGCACTAAAAACAAGTCCTGCGCAGTTGGCCCATCTCCGGGAAATTGGCCGCCATCAACCAAAATCGGTGGGAGGACTATTATAGTGACTATATGTCTGTATAGGGATAACCCTAATGGGGTAGGCAGAGCGTAAACGACCTAAACAAAGTTCGTTCCGCCGCGACTGATAAAGTTTTGAGGGTTATTTGAGATAGATTTTTAGGTATATTGCTGTAGTGGCAGGTTGTCAGCCCATCGCCTAAATTGCAATTTACTGAAACCCTTGGATCCCTTAGCTGATTTTTACAGCATGCCGGGGGGGAATGCAGCTGGCACATTCTAGGTTTTTCTCTCGCTCCCACTCCAGCATGGAAGAAGTCAAGCAACAGTAGTTTACATAAATAATCATAAATAAGTGGACATCAGTAGGTAAATTTAAATTGTGTATACTTTTTCTGTCTTTGAAAGTACCTAAAATCCACTGGAAGGATAATACACGAGGACTTAAAATTTATTTGGCATTTATATTTTATTTTCTTATTCAGGTTTTATTCTTTACTAGCGACCCGCCCCGGCTTCGCACGAAAATTATCAGTGTTTCTCTACTATATTATACATGTATTATACATATAAACCTTCCTCTTGAATTACTCTATCCATTAAAAGAAACCGCATCAAAATCCGTTGCGTAGTTTTAAAGATTTATGCATACATCCCTATACGTAGAATGTTCCAGCTGCCCTTCCTCCCGGGCATGCTGTAGAAGTCAGCAAAAGGGACTCGAGGGTTACAGTGTATTGTAATTTAGGCGATGGGCTGACAACCTGTCACTATAGCAATACAAATTACAATCTAAAATTGCCCTCAATTTTTGTCAGACGTGGCGAAAGCGCCTTTTACGAGGAGTTTGACGCTCTGCCTACCCCGTAAGGGATAAAGGCGTGATTTTATGTATGTATGTATGTATGTATCAGTAGGTAAATTTAAATTGTGTATACTTTTTCTGTCTTTGAAAGTACCTTAAATCCACTGGAAGGATAATACACGAGGACTTAAAATTTATTTGGCATTTCTATTTTATTTTCTTACTCTGTTGCTCTACCTTTTACATTCAGGTTTTATTCTTTACTAGCGACCCGCCCCGGCTTCGCACGAAAATTATCAGTGTTTCTCTACTATATTATACATGTATTATACATATAATCCTTCCTCTTGAATTACTCTATCCATTAAAAGAAACCGCATCAAAATCCGTTGCGTAGTTTTAAAGATTTATGCATACATCCCTATGTATAGACCCATGTCCCTATATAGGGACACAGAAAGCGACTTTGTTTTATACTATGTAGTGAAGTATTTAAACCGATGACCTACTCTATTTAACTTAACCGTAAGTACATACGAAGCAACGTAAACCTTTATTACCTATACGAACGTTACTGCCCATCCTTATAAACAAAGAATTTTATGTTGGATTTACTTTACCCAGTCAAGTAAGATTTAGTTTCATAGAAATCTAAGTAAATAATTTTGATTTTGGGGTGGATAACCATTAACTTATCTAACTCATACATAATTATACAAACTTAGTTGGTTCTAGCAAGTTGGTATTCTCTGAAATAAATTTATTGTATTGAAACTTTTATTAGTAAGTAAAAAAAGTAGTAAGTTGAATTACTTATGTTTCATAGAAGTCTAAGTAATTCGTGGTAATTTGATGGGTTCAACAAAGTTAATTCTAGATTCTAACATTGTTTTCTTTCAGATTAATTTATTCAGTTGGATCAATTTTTTTTTTATACAAACTTTGTCCTAAAATTAGTTTTCAATATAATATACTACCTATTTTTTTTTCTTTTTGTTGCTATTGCTACGCCGCGTACACAAGGACTCTACGTCAAACGCTATGCCGTAGACATTAGCTACGCACATTTTCCCCACTAAGTCATGTTTTCTCTACGCGAAAGTAAAATCCTGTACACGGTATAACCTTTTACCGAGGCTAAAATTAAAGGTTAATGTATGTAAGTAAAAGCGGAATGGCGGGGCGGCGAGAATGACACCCTATCCCGGCCACAGAGTGCGCGGTAACCGTGCACACTAAGCTGTAAACGGCGCGTTGTTGCCAGTGTACTTACTGGTTATTACTATACTGTGTAAAGTGTACTGGTGTCGGACTTTGTAATGCGGACGTGTGGTGTGGAAAATGCTGTCCTTTTTCGCCTTCATTTAGAAGGAGCTTTTATGAAGTGGATTCACCCACAGCTTAAGAAGGCTTTCTGTGAAATTTTGATATCTTGACGCGGTAAAAGTTGTTTCTTTTACTTCTTAAATGTGCAGCTTTCTAATGACGTAAGTTGAGAATTCTATTAGTTAATTTAAAATTTATTTATGTATATTTTCTTTTTCTTACAACAGAGTCGAAACATTACATTGTAAGGAAAAATACTTCCCGTGACATACTTGCTCAAAATCTCGAACAATTTATTTGCTGAGTAATAGAAAGTAAACTACCTAAAACATCCGCAGCGTTTCAACCAACTACGTACTCAAACAACGCCTGAAACTTAAGAAATAAAAGCATAGTAAACTCACCGAGACGTTGCTCTGACTAAAGTGCAAGGCGCTGGAGACTAGAAAGTAGGAGATAGGGACGCGCTGTGAAACACTTTGCCGACACACAAAAGATCGAAATTTAACTTCTAGTTCCTTCATCTAATGGTAAATAGATCATTAACAATACTTTATTGCACAATACAATATACTTTATTGCACAAAAACACAGAAATTACAAATTGCTAAAAAGAAAAGTACTACAATTGGCGGCCTTATTGCTAATGTAGCAATATCTTCCAGGCAACCAGGCAATAGGAGACAGAGGAGTAAAATAAATTGACGCGGGTCAGTGCAACAAACATGTTAATAAATTAAATATTATAAATATTCAGTATACAACAAGTATAGAAATACAAACATAATATATACAGAAGCATAAACAATATATAATATAGAATACAATATTCCTACTATACATACAATACATACATACCATACATACATTATCTGAAGATACCATACATATACTATCTAATTGATTGTAAAATTGATAAAAGTAGGTTTATACTATTATTTTGTTTCGCATTTATTCGCTCTCCTATCAAATAAGGGTCTTTTTATAGAATTAAGGGTTTGAACTTATTTTGAGGTGTACCTAAAAATAAACCATTTACCAATTAAAAGCTTACGTTCTATTTTGGCACTGGCTTAGTGGTTTAGGATAGGATGTTCTGTCTAGTGTGGCAATTATTATAATACTTGACAATTTAACCCAACACGCCCACTAGCTTATTAAGTTGTAGAAACTTTTTTCGAGCAAAAGTGGTTTCGAAAGATAATAGCCAACTCTGAATGAAGCCGAGAGGAGCATGTGCAACGTATAAATTTACTTAGTTGTCATAAGGAGTCTCAAGTTCTTATTGGTTCAAAGTTATTTGGGATCGTCTTGGGATAGGTTAGCGCCAAAAAATCCTTGAACATTTTCTTTTGCTTACCAACAAATTGAGTTCAAAGAGAACCTTTTAAGAAGAAAAGCAAATCTTTTAATATTGAGCTTACCTTAATTTATTTTATTATATTGATAAAACATGGTCAAAGATTTTTGGTAACCTACTTACATTATTCCATGCTGGCCTACGAGCGAGAGAAAAACATAGAATGGGCAAGCTGCATTTTCTCCCGAGCATGCTGTAGAAACCAGCGAAGGGATCCGAGGTTTTCAGTATATTGTAATTTTGGCGATTGGCTGACAACCTGTCACTGCAGCTGACAGGTTAATTCTACAAATCTATCTTAAATAACCCTTAAAACTTTTGTCCCACTGCTGGGCAGGCTAGCTATAATATTATTATTATTATTATTTTGTTCATTTCTTTTTCTCTTATCATATCAAGAGAAGGTAATAATCTACCATACGGGCCTTAGCCAAGTATAGCAGATGGTTCAGTGTTGGAGGTGATTGTCGACGATGTTAAAAATTTTCGTGTGATACGGCAAATATTGAGGACTGTTGCTTTTTGTAAGGTGTATGTAAGATTGGTGGATATGTTTAGAATTTTTAGGCTGTTAGCAAGAGTTTTAGGTATGATTCCAGTTGAAGAGAGAACTATGGGAACAATATGAACTTATTATTATTATATTAGCTATAATAATAATACATCCATACAATCTGACACCTGTCGAAAATGTAACAGTTGTCCAGAAACCATCCAGCACATTACAGGAGCATGCAAAACAATAGCACAAACCGATTACAAGCACCGGCACGACCAAGTCGCAACCATCATACATCAAAAACTCGCCTACCAGCAAAAATGTATCACCTCCATCCAGCCTTATTATAAGTACAATCCTGAAAGCGTGATTGAAAACCCTACTACTTAACTTTTCTTTGACCGAGCCATACTGACCGACTGAACTATCCATTACAATGTACCAGACATAACATTAATAAACAAAACAAACAAAACAGGTTACTTAATCGACATTGCAGTTCCAAACACTCACAACTTACAAAATACTATAGCTGAAAAACTGAATAAATACATAGAATTAAAAGATGAAATAACCCGATTATGGCACCTCGAAAAAGTTACAATAGTTCCAATAGTACTGTCCACAACAGGAGTCATCCCAAAACAACTGCATCAATCCTTAAAAACCCTGAACCTTTCACCCAACACATACCATCTCCTACAAAAAGCTGTGATTCTCAACACTTGCCGAATTGTACGAAAGTTTTTACAAACCGAATCTGTCACACATCCAACCACACAACGCCCCGCACAAACTATTACACAACCTTCCACACAAAGTATCACACAACCTAACACACAAACAATCAACCAACCTACCGCGCAGTCTAACATCATCCTACAACCTCATGCTACTGACCTGATTCTGGACCTTAGTATAAACATAAATCCTGATATGCACTTGGCTTAGGCCCGTGTATATCAGCAAACCGGCAATAACCGAGAAAAAAGAAAAAAGGAAACAATAATAATAAAAACTTTTATCAGACGGCGCGAAATGACCTTAGTATAGGTAGTTTACGCTCTGCCTACCCCATTAGGGACAAAGGCGTGATTATATGTATGTATGTACATATTTCTTTACTTGTAGATTTCAAATGAAATTAAATGTTTAGCTTTCATAAAGCATAAACATAAAGCATTCAAATCATTCAGAAACGTATTTTCTCAGAAAACATAAACAATCAAATACAAATATTCTTTTACTGGAAAGTTTTCTTCAAAAGCGACAAATTAAACAAGAGGCACCATACTAAACAATAAACTAAACAATTCATCGAATTGTTTTCTTTATGAACTTAGTAAGGGGAGCCTGTAATAGGGACGGCGACTTGTAAATTAAATGTAAACATAATTGGAAATTTATATTGTGAACGCTGTTTATAATTTTGCTTGTATTCATTCTCATTGATTTCTAAAGCTTTTAAAAATTGAGTATTATGAAATAAGAATGACGTAATAGTTTTTAGTGCTCTGCTTACCGAAAGTTCGTTTGACAAATCAACTATTATTAACAACTCTTACAATCAATACAATTATCTAAATAAACTATTTTATACATACATACATTTTATACATACATAAAATAACGCCTTTATCACTAATGCGGTAATCAGAGCGTAAACGATCTAAACAAATGTCGTTCTGACAAAATTTTGAGGATTATTTAAGATAGATTTGTAGGTATATTGCTGTAGTGACAGGTTGTCAGCCCATTGCCTAAATTACAATATACTGTATCCCCATTAGCTGGTTTTTACAGCATGCCCGGGAGGAAATGCAGCTATTAGGTACATTCTATGTTTTACTCTCGCTCCCTCAGCTGCATTTTCTCCTCGGTATGCTGTAAAACTAGCTAAGGGATCCGAGGGTTTCAGTATATTGCAATTTAGGCGATACAAATCTATCTTAGATATCTACAAATCGATCTTAAATAACCCTCAAAACTTTGTCAGACGTGGCGGAACGACTATTGTTCAGGTCGTTCACGCTCTGCCTATCCCATTAGGTATAAAGGCGTGATTATATGTATGTATGTATACGTAACCGAAGATAAATAATCATTTGACTTAAACCATAGTTCATAGATAAAAAACCCTTCCCCGATTCTCAATAAACATTACTCAGCAGTAAATAGAAAACTATAACTCAAATAAACAACTCAAAGATCTCGATGAGTTGTTGTTTATGAAATGTCTTTAAAAACATTCTGTTAATGATGTTTAAATGACATAAAAGAACACCGCGGGATGTATGAATCGCGTGAGAAAACTCGATCTTAGTTGAATTCGAAATTAATTTTAACTTATGTTGTAGTCTACACTCGGGGACAAGTGATTAATAGGACTTTCATTACATTAAATCTATTCAGTCAAAATTAAATAGTAAGAAAAGTCTATTCAGTATTGCAAAAGGTCAAAGGCCAAATGTTACATTAGATTCGCAAAGTTGTATTTTTTGTTATAATAAAAACGACTGAGACTGATATCAGAGAGCTAAAATATCGCGTTTCTCTCAAAACATTACTTCGTAATTTACCAATTTTATTTTAAGTTAGAATTGACATTCATGTTAGGCATTCATCAATTAGGTACGCTACACTTAAGAATAGCTATGACGCAGAAATATATTAGACCTCAATCCTAGGTAGAAACAAATTATACATTTTAAAAGTATTAAGATTAAAACCTTAGAAAATAGAAAGTAAGTACATAATTCATAATTACGCAATTAGGTCCAAGTGCTTAATAAGGACAGTTTAATATTTCTTTATATTTCAACAGAGAGTTGAACAGTGTCATGAAGAACCCTTCAGCCGCAAATTGTATGATATTTCGCCAATATACACATACTATTATTATGTTGAGTCGAATGCTGTATTCAGCCAAATAACTTAAGTAATTGGTAGCAGGAAATGGTTCCCACAATTTCCTTGTCCCCCAATGCAGCTGACATCTCATCGGCGGCTTTCTGCGTTTCAATAAATCAGAAGAAATGACGCCGAGCGCGTTAAGCAGTCACCATCTCTCTGGGTGGTCGGCGAGCAGACGCCTTCACGCTTATTTCACGCCGCGATGTACTACAAATAAAATCAAACGCTCGATCACGGAAATAGCTGCCAAAGGAAGGGGTTGCAAAGTTATTGTTCTCAGGGAATAGATGTCGCTATATCCACTGTGATATTTTTTTTAACATAAAATTCTGCCCGTTGACAAGAAAATAAATAAATTAAACCATTATCAACCTAAACTTTCAAAGGTCAAAGACACCTTTACGCTTATTATTTCACGCCGCCATATACTACAAATAAAATCAAACGTTTTATCACGGAAAAAGCTGTCTTAGGGGCTGTCAAATGTAAGGTTGTGAGTCGACTGTTCACTATGATTAGACATGAACACATTTTTATATCAATCAAATTCTGCCCAGCAAATACGGGGTGTAAGGGACAGCGTCCCGCAAACTGATAGGGGTTGCTCAGTCAGCAAAACTGAACAACTATCACCTGAAAATTCTATCAGGAAATTTTTAAAAAAAATTGCTTTTCCATACAAACTGTTTTATGGAGGTAGTAATTTTGTATGGGAAAATCAAAATCATATTTCATCTCCTGAAAGAATTACCCGGTGAGAGTAGTTCAGTTTCGTTGACTGAGCAACGCCTATCAGTTTGCGAGATACTGTCCTTTACACCCGGTATACACCCATGAATCAAAGTTTTTTAACCCAAGCCTTCATAAGATTAAAAGTTTTTTCAAAGACGCCTTCGTGCTTATTTCACGCCATGTACTACAAATAAAATCAAATATCATGGAAATATCTGCCAAGGGAGGGGTTGGTGTGTCAAATACAAAGTCATTGCTCGATATGGGGTTCTTCTTCTGTCGAGTGGGTATCGAGTCTATCGACCCGATGACCCTGGTGTCCGAGTTTTTAAACCACCTGGTAACACAACTATCAGGCCTCTGACATGGTTTGAGTAACGACCACTGTCAAAGACAGCGACCGGGACCGACGGCTTAACGTGCCCTCCGAAGCACGATTTTTTTTTCCTTTCGGACAATCAGGTGATTCAGCCTGCGATGTCCTAACCAAACTGGGGAAAAATTAACAAAGTGATAAATTCTCAAATATCAACTTTGTGTTACCCCCCTGGGAATCGAACCCAGGACCTCCGGATCGGGAGTCCATGGCACTAGCCACTAGACCACGGAGGCAGTTAAATACTATTATTGATATGGGGTTGATAGAAGTTGAATAGATTAAGTTAAAAAAAAAACCTTTACTGTCTGTGTGATCTGCCATGCGTACGTCATATTTATATCATAAAATTATCCCCATTGGCAAAAATATGACTGAAACCTATTTTAAACGCAGAAATACAAACCAAGTTTAATTAAACTGGAGAAACATTATTCGAAGACCTTGTAGAAAGATATATCAAAGTCAATCAATTTACAAGCACTAAATAATATTAACCTTACGGAGTAATTGATGCTGAAATTATTTTTCGTCTTGTACCTACTTAATAATTAGGTATTCACTCATTTTCAGTGTTTGATTGTTCTTGCTAATTAAATTAAACTTGTTTATCAATTCTGCATTAAATCACCAGATTTCTTTAGTAATATATCCAGACTTACTTCAGTTTTTGTAAGCTCATTATTTAAAATAGACAAAAACTATACCTACATAAACAATTAAATCTTCTTCTTCTGTCGAGTGGGTATCGAGTCTATCGACCCGATGAACCCGTGTGTCAGAGTTTTAAAACCACCTAGTAGCACAACTATCAGGCCTCTGACATGGTTTGAGTAACGACCACTTACAAAAATAGCGACTGGGACCGACGGCTTAACGTGCCCTCCGAAGCACGAAATCCTTAACTTTTTCGGACAGTCAGGTGATTTAGCCTGCAATGTCCTAACCAAACTGGGAAAAAAATCACAAAGTGATAAATTCTCAAATATCAACTTTGTGTTTCCCCCCTGGGAATCGAACCCAGGACCTCCGGATCGGGAGTCCATGGCACTAGCCACAAGACCACGGAGGCAACTAATTAAATTAAACTTGTTTATCAATTCTGCATTAAATCACCAGATTTTCTTAGTAAGATATCCAGACTTACTTCAGTTTTTGTAAGCTCATTATTTAAACATACATACATGCATACATATAATCACGCCTTTATCCCATTATTTAAAATAGACAATAAATATACATAGACAATTATCGATAAATTCTAGTCGAGGAAAATTATTCAAATTGGAATACCAACACTTAAAAGCATTTCCAGAAAATCTAGATCATTGAATACCAATATCAGTGCACAAGTGTTGATTCCAAATCCGACGGCCGCGACGTGGACAGACAAATCGACTTGGGATATCTTCGCCGACATATTTCCGAAGTTATTATTGTGACCTCTCCACCACAGACTCAAGACAAGTGTGTAAGCTCCTTGATAGGATTAAATGAATACATGCTGTTGTAGATACCCGGTTATTCATTGAACGACTTTTTTCAACGTATTTTAGAAAACTTATGTCTAATTTTATAAAGGTTGTATGAGGGCAGCAAGAAGTGGTTAAGATTTTGCGCGTATCAGTTATAGTGAAATTTCTGAGGATTCTAACACCCACGATGCTATTATTTTCTTACATACATACATACATAAAATCACGCCTTTATCCCTTACGGGGTAGGCAGAGCGTCAAACTCCTCGCAAAAGGCGCGTCTGATTATTTTCTTTCTTTCATATTATAGTCTAGTTTCTGAAAAGTCCTTATATTTCTGAAAAGATTTGAAATTATGAAGGTACACTTAGACGTGGAAGCCCGATGGTGTAGTGGATAGGGCCGCTGCCTCCTGAGCGGGAGGTAGTGGTTCGAATCCCACCACGTACCAATGTGTTTTTCGGTTTTCGAATTTCATATGTACGTTTATTCGGTGCTTTTTCCGTGCTTCGGAAGGCACGTTAAGCCGTTGGTCCCGGTTAATATCGTTTAATACCGTAGATATTAGTCGTTTAGCCATATCAGAGGCCAGTGCTAAGCATTGGCGGCTTGATAACTCTGACCTAATCTAGGATTTTGTCTGGTTTCCCTTCTGGGTTGCGGAGGTCATATGGCAGTCGCTCTGTGTAAAAACCAGTACCCTCGTTTAATCCCCTAGATAAGGAAGCCAACCCCGTGAGATACGGGATAAGGCTAGGGAGATGATGACTTAGTTAGACGTGGGTTTCTTTATATTTTTTTGTTTAAATTACTGACAATAAAGAAACGTTTAATAAGAATTAAACATATTCAAAACTAGACGAACACTGTAACGTTTATTAATTTACAGTAGAGCCACGAAGAGAAAAATAAAATACAAAATGTTTGCAGCATTTGAAGTCGCGTACCAAAATTCCTTGTTTCCACACTGTTAGTGAGCTACCACAATATTCTCGCGAGTTCATTCTGCAACCGCAAGGGCTTATTTCTTTTTTTCCTGTTTCAATTTTAATTTTACTGCTTATTTTGAATGAAACTCTTCTAGTGTGATTTTCATGAAATGTGCTGTACAATATTTAAACGAGGACATTCTTGGATTAGCTTTTCTATGATATGAAATTATACGAAAATTGCAACGGACGGCTTGAAAAAGAAACGTTAATTATTCGTTACGAAACTAATTAGCTGTTGCATTAACAAAGCAAACTCGATTAAAAAGTCAAACAGAAAGCTCACATAAAACGCGAAATAAAATTTACTACAGCGCTAACCATCCGAAGTTAAACGAAGCAAAAAGAAAAGAACAAATAGGGGAACAAAACACAAATTACATTTTTTCAGGTGAGCGGCAAACAGGAGAACAACAACTTTAAACAATTTGCAGAACGGTACTCGAAAGTGTTAAGTGAATTTGAAAATGCCGGGCGAAAGCGGCAGGACGTCCGAATTGAGTCTCAAACGAAACTCATCGACAAGATTCTATCGTGCGGAGTTTAAGAGCAATTTTTCTCTTAAAGCCAAACAAATGAGGCGCCATTAGATGGAGTGAGAACGCTTAATCTATTTCTGACGAGTTCAGTGACGCCGACAAAGACAAATCGACATTAGCCTACCCACACGGCGCTGCGTCCCACTTCTGTTTCAATTCCACTTTTATTTGCGGATTAACTTCTTATTAGTCATTGTGCCGCCCCAGCCTGCTATCACAAGCCTTATGAATGACTCAATTATTTCGCCGACTCGGTACGAATTCCGCTTGAGAATTCAGTATAACTGAACCAGCGTTAAGCATGACTTATTTGCATTTCCTTCGGATCTTTACACCATTACTTTACTTGTCTTATCTCCCTTTTTTCGTCGTATTCTAATCTGATTTTATTCTCTCTGTCAGAAACATTAATTAACACATTAATTACAAAAAAATATGATCTTTATTTAGTTGAGTGTTTAACACATGTAACGTCTTTAGCAGCGCCACTATTATGAGTATTAATAAACTGACAACATATTTATTTCTTTGGTGTCACAAAGTAATGGTCTCTATAAATTCATGTGATTAAACATTAACGAGGTGGCTGTCTAGGCGCGACTTTGATATACCGCCGCTACCAGGAACAGAAGAAATTCAGGAATTTTAGTGAATATAAGGTTAATTAAACAAACATTGTACTAATTGGTGGACTAACCCGTAAAGCTGATATTAACCCACACAAGAATTGGACAGTCCTCACCGACTTTTTGTCTGATCACGTTAAGTTCGTGTTTGTAAAAGAAAACAACTGATACGAGCTTACACAAACATTGTAATCCCGCATTTGCAGCTGAAGCAATAAGATACATAGTTCTTTGTTGGCCGATGATTCACTGAGTTCCTAAACAGTGGAAAGCAAAAATAAATGAAAAGGAGCGCGTGTATTTCAGAAACGACAAGTTGAAGAATGTCGAAATGTGTCATCTGTCACTCGGTATTTAAAGCGATATGTTATTCTCTGTCGCTCGGTGGTCGTGCTGTGTATCTAATAGTGGAAACAGCTGCAAAGGCATTTCAGAGAAACCAATAAGAATTCCAATATGCTTTCAGGACTGACTGTGACTGACGCATAAATTCTTTCAAAAGGAGAATGAATCTTTATGTTAAAACATGTTTCTTTTCGATTTAATGTGCGTATTTTAAAATCTCTCTTAAAAACGTTTTCAACATTTCAGAGAGTGGTCTTAAAGAAAATGTCAACAGTTAAGAACTCAGTAGTAAGAGTAATCCAAATTGTAAATTTGAATAAGTTTAGAGCTTTTTATTTCGTTGATGATATTGTCCTCCAAAAACGTCTGCAGAGGGAGGGAGGCCGAGGATGCGATGGCGGGACGACCTAGTCGACTTCGACCCGAACTGGTCTGAAACTGCCATGGATCGTGTTGTCTTGAAGAGAGAGACCCTTTGCCCAGCAGTGGGTCAGTTTAGGCTGATATAAATAAAAAATAATTAATAAAATTGACGTCCATCTGTCACATTAAAATAAATAAATTTGACCTATGTCGTAAATAGAAATATGGGCCTAGAAATAATAATAAACGCCCACAACCATTCAATGTCTCCACCAATATCAGTTACGAAAATCTCTTTGTGTATTTGTACTGATGAGGCAACAGTCCTAATGCGATTACTCCTTAGGGTTCGTTAAATCGCCTGCCTGCAGCTACTTCTTACAGAAATACCTACCAAAATGGGACCAATTCCCTACGAGAAATAGGAAACCAATATTTGCTGCTAGGAGAATGTGTTTCCCGGTATACTTACTCGTAATCCTAGTTTGTTATATGTTCATAGTTTGTCATGCCTAGCTTTTTTTTTTTTTATCGTATAAAAGTTGTACATTGCTATTATAAGTATATATTCTCCCAAACTTCGTAAAAGTTTAACGGGAGATCAGTTGCTCTGCGCAAGTATTAGTAGTCTTATGTTCGAGGATACGAGTGACTCTTCCAGTCACGCGTAAGCTTATTGTTTCTGGCAAACTTCCTGAATCTGTAAAAATAATGGGGATGTCTGACGACAATCCCTTAACATTAAAGAATAAATCCTATGTATATTATTTTTCATTTTCGCACATCTTATGGATATCCGTACTAAATTTTATATTGTAAATATAAAAATCCTAAATATGTTTTTTTTTACCCTAGTTCATAATTTGTGATCTAGATAGTATACTTTTTAGTCTAGCAAGGTTATTTTTTGCCAACTAGCAGAATTTCTGAAAGTAACACAACTCAACTCGTTACTTCTGTCGAGTGGGTATCGAGTCTGTCGACCCGATGATTCCTGGTGTCAGAGTTTTTTAAACCGCCTAGTAGCACAACTAACAGGCATCTGCTACGGTGATAAAACCATTGTGTGTTTTTGATTTACTAAGACAGAACAAATAAAATATTTCTCAAATAATAGGCAATCCCACAACTCTATGCAAAGTCTCCAGTGGAAATAATGTTTGCCAGGAAGCGATTTTTAAGATCCAATAGTTTCAGTCAAAGCGCAGTTTCAAAGGCGGGCGTCGTTCAATATTTTCAGCAGACTTTGTTTTTGCTAGGTGCGTTCAAACTGACCACTTCTACCGTGAATGCAAGGGATTATGTTGCATGCTCAGCAGTCGTGCACTTGAAAAGCTAAGGCGAGTACCGCAGTAAAAGATTTAGCGGAAATCTTATTTTTTGTTATGATATAACAAAATTATAATAATGCCGTGCTAAGTTAAAAGGTATTTTTTTTAATAACACGTGATTTTGCTCAAATTGCTATTACGTGAAAATTCTAATCTGGAGAAATTGATAGGCATTATCTCATTCAATTTAAACCAAATAATACTTAGACGTATAGGGGCAACTTTCAAAACTGAAAATTACTGAGCTACCACGTACAGTTTATTTTTATTTTCAATTTTGATACTTACCGAGTTTTACGCTAAGTAGTATCATGATTCAATATACATATAGGTCTAATAATTAAAAAAGACTTAAGTGACTGATACTAAGTCCGTGCTTCGGAAGGCACGTTAAGCCGTTGGTCCCGGTTAATATCGCTTAACATCGTAGCATCATGCTAAGCATTGGCGGCTTGACTCTGTCCTAATCTAGGATTGGGTCTGGTTTCCCTTCTAAATACCAGTACCCTCGTCCAATCCCCTAGATTAGGTATCCGACCCCGTGAGATACGGGATAAGGCTAGGGAGATGATGAAGTGACTGATACTAAGCTAATAAGTCTGTATGTCAAAATATTTTCAAAAGTTCATCAGAGCCGTATTACACACGGATCCTTAGCCTAGTACCCTACATATACGGATTTTTAGCTCAGGATGATGCTTAATATTTTCATGAATCACGCATTTTAGCTTAGTATTAGTATATTACGGGTTTTTAAGATAGTATTACGGACAAAATCGTTGCATTTACGTATATCTGCACCTCGGTCATTAGTGGGAATTTCGAAATGAGTCCAAGATAGAAAAACGCAGAAAAAGATACTTCCTCCAAAATGTCAATAAAAAATCCCTTCTAGCATTTGTGACAAGATGATATCTAAAGCATGAAAAATATAGGTATAATTTAATAAAAACTGTCTCGAACTAGATAAAATTAAAATCTGCTTCCAATAAAAATATGGTAGGATATTGTGATGCTCACGGCGTCACTTCGCTGTTCTATTAGTGACTAATGTTTCTCCTTAAATACATACGTATAATCACGCCTTTATCCCCAATGGGGTAGGAAGAGCGTAAACAACCTAAACAAAGATCGTTCCGCTACGTGCGAACAAAGTTTTGAGGGTTATTTAAGGTTTTGTAGGTGTATTGCTGCAGTGACAGGCCCATCGCCTAAACTACAATATACTGAAACACTCGGATCCCTTAGCTGGTTTTTACATCATGCCTGGAAGGAAATGCAGCTGGCACATTCTATGTTTTTCTCTCGATCCCAGCATGTTTTAATTGACATATGTTTGTTCTTGGTAGCTATCTAGCTATTAATAAGCCAAATTTTTTGTTATTTGAAGTTGTCTAATATTTTGACCCCGTTGCAAATAAAAAGATCTTTGTCAAACCTGTTATCACGGGATTGTAATCGGAAGATCAAGGCCCGTACTGATAAACCGCACTTGAGACTGACAGCTAGTTTGAGTTCGTATCAGAAATGTCATTTCAGAACAATATGATCTGTCAAATCCATACTTAATATTGGTATCGGTCCCGGTCGCTGTCTTTGATAGTGGTCGTTACTATAACCATGTCAGAGGCCAATTAGCTGTGCTACTAATCGGTTTGAAAACTCTGACACCAGGGTTCATCGGGTCATTCGACTCGAGAATCCACTCGCTAAGAAGAAGAAGACTTAATATTGCTCTCAAATTTCAGATGGCTTTATAAATACGAAACTCAGCTTGCTTTGTCGTAATGAAACTGAGAAAATGTCGTCTTTTGATACAATAATCCTTATGTTTGACCACGACAGTTTAAACTATTAATCACTATAGTCTCACCCGAAAAGCAATAACGATTTTCCGCAAACTGTGGCAGGTAATAGTCGTAGCGATCTATATCGAGTGCAACGTGATTTTTGCTCGGTACATTACACTTAGTAAACGATATAGAGAGTGTTATATTTAAAATTCCTTCCATGCTGGACTGGGAGAGATAGAAAAACATAGAATGTTCCAGCTGCCCTTCCTCCCGGGCATGCTGTAGAAGTCAGCAAAAGGGACTCGAGGGTTACAGTGTATCGTAATTTAGGCGATGGGCTGACAACCTGTCACTATAGCACTACACTTTTCAATCTAAAATTGCCCTCAATTTTTGTCAGACGTTGCGAAACCGCCTTTTACGAGGCGTTTATCGCTCTGCCTACCCCGTAAGGGATAAAGGCGTGATTTTATGTATGTATGTATGTATATTTAAAATTTCTAGTAAAGGGGGTGTAAGGGACAGCGTCCAGCAGTAAAAAAAACTGAACAACATTCCCAGGTTTTTTTTCAGGAAGTGATAAATAGTTTTTTTCTTTTACCCAAAGGTTGCCTGGAAGAAATTGCTACCTTAGCAATAAGGCCGCCTATGTTGTACTTGTTTTTTGTTGTTATCTGTTGTGTTGTATGATTTGTTTTCTTACGTGTAATAAAGTATTTTTATGTTATGTTTTCCATACAAATTGTCCGATCAAGGTGGTTATTTTGTATGGGAATGTCATATTCTATTTCGTCTTCTAAATTAATTTCCCGGTGACAGTTGTTCAGTTTCGTTGGCTGAGCAACCCTTATTAGTTTGCGGGACGCTGTCTCTTACACCCTGTATAGCATCAGTATCCACATCTATATCAATCAAGATGAATGAGACAAATATTATGAGCGTTATTATATTTTATGGAGATCGATTTAACCGAATAGTTAGAAACCCTACAAAATCCTTTCATAATAGCAATTTGTTTTTACATACATACATATAATCACGCCTTTATCCCTTATGGGAGGCAGAGCGTACTCAACCTAAACAAAGGTAGTTCCGCCACGTCTGACAAAGTTTTGGGGGTTACTTAAGATAGATTTGTAGGTATATTGCTGTAGTGACAGGTTGTCACCCCCATCGCCTATATTACAATATACTAAAACTCTCGGATCCCTTAGCTGGTTTTTGCAGCATACCCGGGAGGAAATGCAGCTGGCACATTCTATGTTTTTCTGTCGCTCCCAGTCCAGAATGGAAGAATTTGTTCTAGAATTAGTCAAAATTGGCACTAGATGTTGGACAAAGTTGATCTTTTTAAAAAGTATTATAGATTTAAAAACAAGTTTTAATAAACTTTAACTGCTTAATGAAGACAATTTGGGTAATTTCGTAGCGTCTTTGTCTTTCATCTTCTCTGATATCATATTTCGTACGAGAGTTCTTAATTTAATTAAGTGTTGTCAACGATGAATTTTCCTTGGAGATACATTTTAATTATGATTATATCTTATTTTATCGCGTTGCATCTAATAGGCAATTATATTTCCAGAAGAGATATAAATCCACTTTAAACCAAGAAAATGATTAAAAATAAATAGATTCGTAGTTTAAACTTTCACTTTTATTTTTGGTTCGAAAATAAGCAGAGTCGTATATTTATTTTAAAAAACTTGAATACACAGGTACTGACTATTTTAAATAAACGAGGAAAAATTTGAAGTCATACATACATACATACATAATATCACGCCTTTAACCCTAACGGGGTAGGCAGAGCGTAAAAGACCTAAACAATTTGAAGTCAAAGTGTGTTATTTTTAAATGAAAGATCTTTTAAAAGGCCGTTGACGTTGTATCTATCCCGTAAGTGTGACTAGCGTCACTGACTTTACGTATGAATTCCTTAGCCACCATCTATCTCTATCGAGCCGAAAACTTCTGAAACAAAGAAAAGTGCGCGGACGTATCGGAAGAAAGGGAAAACCAGAAAACCGCTAAGTCCTATCAGTGGCTGTCGTCCACTAGTCGAACTTCAGGATTTCAGCTATTTATTGCGCTGGGGCAATCGGCGTTTTTCCATTTCATGGTACGGCAAAGGCACGACAACGGCACGATGACAATATCGTCGCGATACCGTAGCCATAGAATATATAATAGTACTACAGCCGTGGCTCTGTTTTTTCACTAGGACTGTAATGTCATCGATGGTATTGTCCACCCACTCTGAGGGCACACACACACGCGCATTCTACTTGCGTATACAAAACATATGCAGTTTGGCAGGCTGGCCACAACACCGGTGGAAATCACTGCCATGCCGCCGCCGTGATTGCAAGTGGAAAAGCGTCATAATAATAATTTCATTGATTTTCATACATTATCTCTTCCACGATATCGTGACGTTGCCGTTGTCGTGGACGAGTCATCTAGTGGAAAAACGCCCAATCCCGGAATTTACGCCTTGCACGATAAAAGATCCACACTTTTACCCAGGGTATTCTGTGCCAGGGCAAGAGATAGTTAGGAGGAAACTTAAAGCTTGTGACCTTTAACGTAATTTATGAAAATATAAATGTCACATTTAAGTTCCTTGAGCTTAGAGGTAAGTAGGTATTGGATGTCGTTTGGTAGTACTAGTAATAAAAGGTAGAGTTGTGCTTATTCCATCACATTATAAGTAAACGCGCATAATAAAAACAAAATAACACCCAAAATTTTAATTAAGTCCGGATTCATTTTAATATTCCAATTACTGAGCATTATACTGTTTAATTCAAAACTGGCAATATTTGCTTTAAGGCTAAACAAACAAAGCGGACCGCAGCTAATAAATCGTGCGACATGCCACGCACGAGACCACCGCAACTACAAACCCAACAAAACACGTCATGAGGTCCCCTGCTCCCGAATGTTTCCCACAGAAACCACGGGACATCGTATCGCGCTGTTATGGGTAGCTGTTTGAAATAATTCCTCAGCAACACTACTGCTCCTTAGCATTTGTTGCGGTTGCTATGAGAGCTCGAGGTGAGCCGGACCAACTATTTATAAAACTTGAAAAACACGTCATGAGGTCTCCTGCTCCCGAATAACTCCCACGAGACTTCGCACCTCTCTTTTGCTTTTACAAGCTTCATAATACTGACCACACTAGACCCCAGCATTTATTACGGTCAATACAGGACTCCAAAGTAAATCAATCTAAGTAAAACCAAACATAAACACATCAAGAGGTCTCCTGATGCCAAATAATTCCCTCAGTAACGCATTGTTTTATAATACGTCCTGAAAAATAGCAGTTTTTGGTATTTTCTGAGTCAATACAGGAGCTAAGAGCCCGATGGTGTAGTATGTAGTGGTTCGAATCCTACCACGTACCAATGTGTTTTTCGATTTTCGAATTACATCGTAACGTACACAGTTTATTCGACGCTTATTCCGTGTTTCGGAAGGCACGTCAGGCAGGCAGATATTACGTAGTCGTTAAGCCATGTCAGAGCCCAGTGCTAAGCATTGGCGGCTTGAAAACTCTGACCTAATCTAGGATTGGGTCTGGTTTCCCTTCAGGGTTGCGGAGGTCAGATGGCAGTCGCTCTGTGTAAAACCAGTACCCTCGTTCAATCACCTAAATTAGGTAGCCGACCCCGTGAGATGCGGGACAAGGCTAGGGAGATGATGAATACAGGACGACTTAGATGTGACCCAGACCGATTAATAATAAAACCTTAGATAAAACATCTTCCCCTGCTTCCGAGTGTTTCCCACAGAAACCACGTGATTATGCTGGTATTTCACTCTGTTCTGTTCCTGGGAGCCTAATTTGTCACGAAGACCACCGGTCCGGTTCTGACATTTGTTGTGGTCACTATGAGGTTTCAAAGAGAGTTAGCTCAACTAATAAATAAAACCATACTAAACACATAACTAGGTATCCTGCTTTCGCAAATTTACCACGGCAACCACGTTTTTTTGCTTTTTTTCATTTCTGCAAGCTTGATATGTCACGAATACAACCTGTCTGTTGCATTTTTGTGGTCAAGGGACTTGGAGTTAGAAGTAGAACAACTAATTACAAAACCTAACAAAAAAACAAATCAAAGAAGAAAGAAGAACAAAGAAGTTCTTCTGAATGAGACTTTTTCCATGTGTGTATCAGAAAATCAACAGTCTCTGAAATTTATGGCAATTACTGCACGGTGAGATATCATCCAAACAGATTCAAGAAAACAAAATTAGTACATGCAACTTTTGCAGCTTCAGCTTATCATAATAATAAAAGGGAGGGGAAATATACCGAGATCAGCAAATAAACCAATTTTGAAAATAGACGATCAGCAAAGATTGACTTGTTTACCTTCTCCATTTTTTTTTCAAATAAACCTACTTACTTCATTATTGTACTCGAGGAAAATACATTTTTATTTTATATCAAAACGTGTACAGAAGGCGGATCTATCTTTATGAAGGTACCATTTTTACAATAGGTCCTAGAAAACTAATTTTCAATTCCGATCCGTTATCATAATATTAATTCACATTGAATTTGACATTAATTTGAATAGGTATTATGATTATGACCACGGTTTCCAGTAACTAATCTAAATAAATTATTACACTCGAAACACACCGAGCTGTCGGGTCAAACAATTTGCCAAAGTAAATGTAGAATTTAATTTATGATGATCCGCAGATAACTTAATACAAATTAATAATAGGGATTCCATGTTTATTTTACTGATTCAACAAATGAACGGTGGATACCGCTGGGCTATTGGATCAAGTTACTTAATTCATAACTATTTTAATATCGTAAAGTTATATCAACGTTAGGTATTCCGGGTCAATTTTGTTAATAAGTAAACGGGTAGATGAATTTATTATGTTACTAGATAACATCTATTTGACTCATCTATTAGACGAGTATAAAATTCTATTTTCTTGTTCCCTTTAGGCAGTTTAGGTAGGTACTCACTCAATCTATCTCTGACCTATTGACTTTTTGAGAAGAATTGGCTTTAAGAGAAGAATGTCTTCAATCTCAAAGGGGTCTTTAATATTGGTTATTTCCAAAAAAAGATTCTGAATTTCAAACAATAAACCTGTTCTTGTCTTGTCACTATTATACTTCGAACATATAAATAAACCAGTCTTTGAAGAGATTTGCTTTATTTATAAACACAAATTACGTACACAGAGACTGAGGAATTACATCGGTTAGCGGCTCGCGCATTGAACCAAAAAGTGCAGTTTGAGTACCGGTATTTGGATGAACAAATACAAATTTAAATGCGATTTGAAACCATAAGTGACCGCAAGAGAGTTTAATCTTGTCTGTCTTGTGTTACAACAAAGGTATTTGTTCCACAGATAATCCTATGTAGACTCTGAATTTAAATTAAATTATATTAATTTGTAGAGCCCGTAATAACTGAGTATCTGCCTCCTGGTCTAGTGGTCAGATCCATGGGCTTATGACCTGGAGGTCCTGGGTTCGATTCCCAGGAGGAAAGTGAATTTTTGTTGAAGTTGATATTTGTTAATTTATTACTTTGTGAGGTTTTGTCCAGTTTGGTTAGCACATTGCAGGCAGAATCACCTGATTGTCCAAAATTATATAAGATTTCGTGCTTTGGAAGGCACGTTAAGGCGTAGGTCCGGGTCGCTGTTTTTGATAGACTCAAAACCATGTCAGAGGCCTCATAGCTGTGCTACTAGGCGGATTGAAAACTCTGACACCAGGGTTCATCGGGTAGTTGTTCGACTCGAGAATCCACTCGCTAAGAAGAAGAAGAAGAACTGAATAAAATTGCTGATAAAGTCTTAAAAACTTGTTCTGCTTGTTGATAATTTCATTAACATTAGACGTATTATAATATAACATACATTGGCGTAAGTATAGCGCTGGGGATTTACCCATGGCCATGTAGTGAAACACTGAAGTTTTTGAAACTCTATATCTATAGTGTTAGACAGTGTGCTGGGGTTGGAGAAGATACTACTACATTCTACAAGTGTTACCGCTTCCAGTCTAGCATATATGATGGTATGTATAAATTAAATAGGTAAAAGACGTTTCGAATAAAATATGCTGCACATGACAAGCAATACACTTTATTTAACATTGTAGGTACACGGGTCGGTTTTCCTAAACTGGGTGTAAGGGACAGCGTCCCGCAAACTGATAGGGGTTGCTCAGTCAATGACACTGAACAACTTCCACCAGGAAATTATTTCACGAAGAGAAATAAAAATTGGCTTTTCCATACAAAATGTTGACGTTGACTGAGCAACGACGCTGTCCCTTACACCTTGTATACCTACCTACAGCCACCTGTACTACCTACCTCAGAAAAAATACACCCTTATATTATGGGGGCTATATCAGTTGGTCTGTGTATGTGACAAATAAAGTATCAGAGAACAATGCTCGACGAGCCAGTGATAATTTTAGCCCGACGTAGCAGCGGCGCGACGCGTCGGGGTACGCGCGAAGATGTAGAGTTTGTAGAAATGACATACATATAATCACGCCTTTATCCCTAATGGGGTTGGCAGAGCATAAACTACCTAAGCAAAGGTCGTTCCGCCACATCTTTTAAAGTTTTGAGGGTTATTTAAGATGGATTTGTGCGTATATTGATGTAATGACAGGTTGACAGCACATCGCCTAAATTGCAATATACTGAAACCCTCAGATCCCTTAACTGGTTTTTACAGCAGGCTCGGGAGGAAATTCAGCTGGCACATTCTAAGGTTTTTCTCTCGCTCCCAGTCCAGCATGGAAGAACCTATCCGTTATCATAATATTAATTTACATTTAATTTGACATTAATTTGAATAGGTATTATGATTATAACCACGGTTTCCAGTAACTAATCTAAATAAATTATTACACTCGAAACACACCGAAATCGAAACAAAACAATTTTTTGGTCTTATTTCGATCATGTTCAATATTTTCACACGAAAACTAATTCGAAACAAAGATATGTTACATTTGATTATGATATTTCATAACCTAAATATCAGCTGTCACCACTTGTGACATATAACAATATGTGCCTACCGTTCCACCGTTCCTGCCTGTTCCCGTAAGACCAACCTGCTACTGTTACCTGTCTTTCTCGCTGTCACTTAAGCATTCCTCTTAAAATGAAGAAGTATAAAGTGATTTGCTCCCTGACACCTCTCTCTTTCTATTTCTCTCGTTTCTCGACGAAAAGAGATGGAGCACTTAGCCGGGTACAGTTTCGTGCTTACCAGACTAACAGTAATACCTTAAATGTTTGGTATTTTCATGTCTTGAACGATAATTTCGACAACGTTGGACAACACATTGAACAGACCAATGTTTATATAAAACGTAAAATGGATATGGAAATGGCTCAAGCTGGGGGTGTTTTTTTATAACAGGTATTTGGAACTGTTGTTTTTATGGAACTGGAACAGTGACAACAGGTATTGGATTTGACCTGGTATAACCCACCTCTAGTTTGGTTTTACGGATTTAAAATGAAAACCTGACTTACGTTTATATGGGATTTTGCACCTCCATCAGACTCATCCATAAGTGAAAAAACAAACGTCAAATTATTTATTTCGTAATATAATATACGTAGATATAGTTTATTTTTAGAATATAAATATTTTGTTAGTGTAAACTAATGTAAATGAAAATATCAAGTTTTTTAAAATGTTATAATTACTCTTTTCATCCTGAAAATATAAAGATGCGTGCATGCTTATGCATCGTAGTTCTCTACATTTTTTTGTTCTCCCATAAATATATTCTGCTTTAGTTATTTAGTAGTAACATAGTTAAAGTTTACTAATATATTGGACCTGTGTTGTCTATGTAACAAAAAAATAGACAATAGAAAAGAGAGAGAATTACTATTGTAACAATTTATATGGGTGTACCTGTGCCTGAAATAAAGATATTTTAATTTAATTTATGTTTTGATGAAGTGTCAAACTCTGGTCATACTTTTTTTTAAGTAAGGCCGATGGAACATCCAGTGCAAGTATTTTTACCTCGACGTAAAATACGCTATCTTTACCGCCCCCGGGGGAAATAACGTACTGTCACGCGGAATATACTGGCCGCCGCGCCACAATTAGAGATCGCCAGAAATTGCGTAATTAGAGGACATTAATCGATCTTACCCCGTACAAGCGATGTTCCCCCTTTGTTCTCTAAGCCAAGTGTTTTGGTACGCTTTGATGTTGCTTGTTCAGATATAAGCATTTTTCAAATAAGATTACTAACCCAGCACTGGCACCATTAGGCCCTGAAAACGCTAGGCAGAACACGATTAAAAAAACTAGTATATGAGGCCAATTTTTTTTACATCGGTGGGTTTTGAGCTGATAGTAAGTTCATATTCACCTATTTACTGCGGTTATACAATAATGAGTATTTTATTTCACAATCATGTCAAGGCTAGTAACAGTAAAGCACATCTAATGTTTTCACCACCTCACAATAAAGGCCCGGAAGCGTTTACACCCTAAACTTTTCCACTAGCCCCTGGTCCATTTTTTGTACATTTACCCTAACTGGCACCGGCACATTAGATCAGTGGTTCTCAAAGTATACTGAACTGCTACTACTGAATAATATTCCCGAGGCAAACCTCATCCCTGACATAAAGAACAGCATCGAGTGTTGGTACAGAAATATCCTGTAGTGTTGCCTGTTTGGAGCCAGGTCAGAATAGCATCATTCCATAACCTCATCCAGGTCTAGTAAACTAAAGACAACAAAAAGTTAAATCTAGTGAATGGGCAGCAGCGTAAGAGCGTTTTTGACTGCTCCGTATTCGGTACGAATCCTTGATAAATTATATGGATTGGCGCGAAAATGTATGTCAGCTTCCAAATATTTTTTCACGAACGAATACGAACCGAATACGGAGCAGTATAAAAACACCCTTAGACATAAATATAATCATGATAGGTTCATCTCCAACAGTGGTTATTGTAAAACGATGAATCAATTAGAATCAGTTCATAGTAAGGATTCGTTCGTATCAATTTCTAGCTGATCTACAATGCTCCGCTAACAAATCACTCACAGAGAGCCCAAATAGATCCGCTAATGACCCCCACCAGTAGTGAATTTTACCCACAATTTGGGAAACTCAGGATCAGATGATCACCGGGAGAGTAATGATAGTAAATGGCAGGAAATTACGGTAGCACCTTATCGTCTGATTCAATAAGCTCAATGGTCCGAGGGAGGGAATAATGAAAGTGCAACTACAGCGAGTTCCGTGGTCGTCAATAGAGGCAATTACCCTTATTGAAATCGAATAGGATGGACTATTCTATTTTTATTGGATAGCACTCTTGTCAGAAGTTCGTCGGAGACAAGATATTTTTAAATTTACTGTTTCAATAGTTTCTTAAATTGGTTAATAAGTATTTAGTTTCTACGAAAATCTTTGATATCTATATATACCTACTCACATACACACACATACAAACTGATAAAATTTCACTGTCATAATTAGTACGGCAAAGGCTTGATTTGACGTCCACAGTTGACGTCTGATCTAATTATTGGCTTAGACAGTAGCCAAGACGACAACGACGACATACTTAAGCTTGCAGCCATGAAATTTTATTTTTAATGGTATTTTTAATTTTTGAAGCAATTAAGAATATAATAAACCTTTAAAAGAATACAGCAAGACGCTTAGAGCCATATTTAAAAAACAGCTCTCATGAGTGATAGCGAGTTTGAGTTCATATCAGAAATGTCATTTCAGTACAAACTCACCTGTCAAATCCATACTTAATATTGCTCTCAAGTTTGAGATCGTTTCGTAAATAAACCCTTAGACTCCGAAAATTGGTGCTGGGATGGTTGCGACTAGATCTTATAAATATGTTAATGTAGGTATTCGGTATTAAATTTAATAACCAGCACTTGAGATTGACAGCTACTTTGAGTTCGTACAAAAAATGTAATTTCAGTACAATATGACTTGTCAAATCCAAACGTTTAATTTTGCTCTCAATCTTGAGATCGCATTATACATCGAGCCTTAGTCTTTACTATTTTTTGACCACTGAATCTTATACTATGTTTTGTAAGCTAACTCTACATTGTCGTGCTTTCAACACGAACACGAGCAAAGCTATGTGTCATAGCGAAGATAATAGAGTGTTATTGCAGTTTGATGGGTCGCCGCGATTTGTCGCCTCTATTTTATATATTGGATCCTCTTTTATCGCTTTTACTTCGCTTCTCTACATTGTGTCGTCAATAAAACGTATGTATCATAATAGTTCTATCCTGTTAGGTAGTTTAAAATTGAGGATTTGTTTCACTCCTTTAACTGGGTCCCGTCACGTTTCATCAATACCTACATATACCGATATATATAACCGCTTAAAGTGTTCGCATGTTGGGTTAAAAACAATTAAAAAATCAGCTGCTTCTACTCATGGGCATACTAAGAATCCAGACGAGGCAAACCGGGGGTTTTAGTTAAGGTATTGCTATTTAGGAAATTTCAGAAATAGACGGAAAATATATAATTGATATATACATATAATCAAGCCTTTATCCCTTATGGGGTAGGCAGAGCGTAAATGACCTAAATAAAGGTCGTTACGCCACGTCTGACAAAGTTTTAAGGGTTATTTAAGATAGATTTGTACGTAGTGTCAGGTTGTCAGCCCATCGATTAAATTGCAATATACAGAAACCCTCGGATCCCTTAGCTTGTTTTTACAGCATGCCCGGGGAGAAATTCAGCTGGCACATTCTATGCTTTTCTGTCACTCCCAGTCCAGCATAGAAGATGGGAAATTAATATATTCTCATGAAAATTACAGTGTGCCAGAGAATAGAAACTGGTACAGTCTATGTTTTTTTATTGCGCCCAGTTCATGTCCTGCAAATAAAAAAAAAACAGAATAGGTAGAGAAAGGAAAATTAAATGTAAAATCATCCTCTTTTCTCATTTGAGTTGTTCGAGATCAATAAAGCTACCGGCGTCGTATTTGTTGATTTATACGCGGCCTACGACACGGTCAATCTCCGAAAACTGCTGTGGAAAGTTGGAGATATGACTGGAGATCGGCGGTTCGTCAAAGTTCTAGGTGAATTGCTGTACAAACGCCGCTTTCAAGTAAGAAAAGAAGGTTAAACAGGAAAAAAAGGATAAACAGGAAACAGACCCGAGGCATCCGATGTATGGTTGCAGTCCAGCCTAACGGAGGCTAAAAAGCCGGCTAAGTATTTTAAATAGCGTAGCCTCCCTTTCAGAGGAACCGTCGACTTATAGACTAAGCTGGTGGAAAGAGACACATCCGGTGGAGTCCTTCATTCCGCAGAAGGAGCGTCTCCCCCAGGGAAGAACTTACAGTGGCCGGTGTGGAGATCCCTCAACCGTCTCTGGTCACAGGTCGGCCGCTCCAAAGAAAATCTCTTTCGGTGGGGTGATAGTAGTACTCGCAACTGTGCATGTGGTGCAAACTCGCAAACCATGGCCCACTTGATGACGTGTCCGGTGTGCCCTAACACCTGCTCCGTGCCTAAGCCGTGCTCGTGGCTTCGCACTAGTCCAAAACGGTTTAAATTATTTAATTTTTATTTCCATCGACACGCAAAGAAGAAGATATGAGTACCTATCTAAATTATGAAAAACCGTTTCATGAAGACTGCGTATAAGCAAGCAAGTATAAAACACACACACCATTAACGGCTTACAACAGTACCTTAGAGCCGAATAAAAGTCAACATACGACCGACTTTCGAGTTTAACCTTCAATAAAAAGTGTGCCGCATAAGTTAAGCAGAATCTTACATGAAGGTTTGTTGAGTAAAATGCGTGACAAAATGGCAAGTACGAAGAAGCTTCACTCTGTTTCACCGGGTTGTTAGTTGAGTTGGTATTATTGTATTCTAATTGAAATTTGAAGTGAAGGGTTTACAGTTGATTTAAATGTAACTTTAAAATAAGTTAAAAAGTTATTTTATGAAATCTCAAATATCTCCTTCTATTTTTCGTTGTATTTCATCTCAACTATTCAAAGTGCATTGCTACTGTGTACAATTTTATTGTACAAAGATTTACATTTGGAACTAATTGGGACCCTGTATAAATAAAAATTTGCTGCAGCTGCATTTCCTCCCGGGGATGCTGTGAAAACCAGCTTAGCGATCAGAAGGTTTCAGTATATTGTAATTTAGGCAATGGGTTAACAACCTGTTACTACAGTTACCTGTTAATATACTTACAAATCTATTTTTAATAATCCTCGAAACTTTGTCAGACGTGGCGGAGTGACCTTTGTTTAGGTCGTTTACGCTCTTCTTCCCGCATTAGGGAGAAAGGCGTGATTTATATATATATATATATATGTATGCATAAATAAAATAAAAAAACGACGTAACGTGTCTAAGTAAAAAGTGACTTTGCCAGCGTTTTTCGATCACTTCGCACCGACACTTAGCCTCCCTTTTTACCAATTTCACAAGCTTTCTACACACATCAATCTCGTTCTATAGGGGTCGTATAAGCATGCTGATATATAAGTATTATGACATGTGAAAGCGTCATATTACCCGTGAAAGCGGTGGAAGGGAAATTTGTGAAAATTCAATCGGTTTCTTACGAGAGCTGACGGGTTGGTACTTCAATAAAAAAGGTGGAAAATGCCTACTGATTGCATTATTTTATCTTTCAAAGATGATCAAGATAATGACAGATGGATCACATTCTGTTGCAAAGTCTTGTTTAAATAATTAGTAACAAGATGTGTCTCTCAAGATGTCTAGACTTGACTCCTGTAAAGAGGACAACATTCAACTTAAATATTAATTTTAAAGTTTTTAATAATGTTCAACATTCTTATTGTTTGAACTTAAGATCAGTTTAGCCAGTCACCATCGACATCGACATCACCAACCAGCAATGGTTAATGATGAAGAAAAGTTTGTATGATTGTATTTCTTTTATGAAAATTATGACGTGCCACAATAAATGGACTTACAGATTATTTTGCTTGAAAGATTTGAAAATGTTCGTAAATATAACAAATATACATACATAGCTACATGCTATCACGCCTGTATTTCTATTGGAGTAGGCAGTCTGCCTGCTGCGGAGCGTCAACGACCCAAACAAAGATCGCTCCGTCACGTCTGCTTAGTTTTGAGGATTGTTTAAGATAGTTTTGTATATTGCTGTAATGTCTCCCAGTCCAGCATTGAAGCCTTATTAATACAAATACAACAAGAATCTCAATATTTTATAGAAAAAAGGTTAAGCAAAGACCTACTCACCACCTAAGAGGTTACTTTTATCAGTTCGTTACCAACGCCCACACGTCATCAAACTCACCTAATTGTTGTTCCTAATTAGGTAGTAAGTAGCTGTAGCGCCTTAACAAGACCTGGGAGCAAATAAAACCTTATCTGACTCGAGCAAACACAATATCCCGTGTAAGTTAGGATAGTGAAGGGAAAGGGATCAGTGAAGGGACCTGCTAGGGAAAATATGAGATGGTAGACAATGAGTATTATGTTCCTCTATGCAATAAGGTAGGAGAGTTGTGAAGCCCCCCTTAAGCTGGGTGTAGCTTGTGTGTGTGAATTTCTATGGGCTGGTGATAATGAATAAGTTTTTGTCAAATAAATTTGACTTCATTTATAGTACAAAACAATTGTGACTTTTGATAGTAAGTTTTAATTTTCTTGCTTCTTGTGTTGGGTTATTTAGAATTGTATTTTATTGAAAAGACGAACATAACAGTTAACAACCAAAGAAGAACAATATATCAATATGATAATATAAGATCCAGGCGGCTAACCAATTAAGTAAACCATGTTATATAATTTGTAATAATGAATACAAATAAAAGAAGTGGGGAATATAGAGCTGTGAACAAATATACGCAATTATTTATTTGAGGAAACATGGGATACAGTTTTCTTGGTAACCTCCAAGGCATACTTCTTAAATCTTGAAAGGTTAGATAGAATAGCATGACTTTACCTTCCTGTGGGTGTCGCACAAGGTGACTTAAATTGAATCCAAATAATGAGCTTCAGTTTTCAATCCGCCTGTTAATTTAGAACAGGTCCATCAGTGGACTGTTAAGATGTCTAGTGATAGTAAATTAGTCAGCTAATCATAACATAACATAAAAATACTTTATTGCACGTAAGAATACAAATCATACAACACAACAGATAACAACAATAAAAGACAAGTACAACATAGGCGGCCTTATTGCTAAGGTAGCAATTTCTTCCAGGCAACCTTTGGCTGAAAGAAAAATGCGTATTGATTAGCGGGATAGTGCAACCCCAAATATGTATCCTAAATACATTAAATTACATATAATACATAAACTAAGTACAAGCTACTACATAGATTTTGTAAAATAAACTAATACATAATATATAATAAACTACTACATCAACTAATGGAAGATAGTATAATGCAAACTACAATCAGAACTAGACGAAGGAAATGACAGCAACAGTATTTACAGCACAGGATAAAAGTGAAAGTAATCATCAGTTGTTACATACATACATATAATCACGCCTTTATCAATAATGGGGTAGGCAGAGCGTAAACGACCCAAAGGTCGTTTCGCCACGTCTGACAAAGTTTTGATGGTTATTTTAGATAGATTTCTATGTATATTGCTACAGTGACAGGTTGTCAGCCCATCGCCTAAATTACAGTATACTGAAACCCTCGGATCCCTTAGCTGGTTTTTATAGCATGCCCGGGAGGAAAAGCAGCTGGCACATTCTATGTTTTTCTGTCGCTTCCAGGCCAGCATGGAAGACCATCAGTTGTTACATGGCAAATTTAATAATTGTGTCGAGTATCATAAACACCCTCAACAAATTATTTCGATACTGGAGTAGCTGATACTTCGCCATCCCTAGCCTAAAGTTAAAGCCGCCAAGGAGCGTCGCTTGATTAGCCCAGGCGCAGAATAGCCCGTCCGCTATAAAGATTTTTGGGTAAACGTTATATCGCGTCGTTAGGGTAATAGAACGGCCCGCGCAGGGCCATTCTCAACGCTCCTGCGATTTATTCAGCCCTGGTAGTTGCGGGCATGTGTGCTTATGTTATTATGGAGAGAAGATGGTTTTTTTGTTAACCACGTAATAAGAAAAAAAGCAAGTAGGTATTTGATATGAAGTAAAATTGAATATTTTACTTTAAATTAATCTATCAATAACTCATTTTCTCTATTATGTAGTACAGTAGATTTAATTTGCTTAAAGTAAAAAAAAAATGTAAGGCACAAAATATTAAAAAATAATATTCCCTAGGTCCAAACTGCCTCTCTATATTTCAAATACTAGCAATTGAAATATTTGTTACGGTCGTTATAGTATAAAAGGGTAATTTACATAAGGAAAGTACTTCTTGGAAACACTAGAGACACATAAGTAAGACAACTCTGTAATTTGATCAGACAACTACAAATAAGCCAGGCTAGTCAAGATTAGTACATCCTTCTATTTTTAAAAGGCACCGATCGTTAACTGGGCTGAGAACCTATGTTTAAACCTAGACAGGAAAGTAACAATTATCATGCCAAGAGAAAAATATAAATTGAATAATATTGGTAGTTTTTTTTCCAAGACAGATTGCAACTGATTGACTCATTATTAGTACTGTTAATGTCCCAGTATTAGGATCTCAGAGTATTGTAAAATGTCCTACTATTTTCCCCTATTACCAGACATAATCTTTTTAAGTCTGTAATTTTGTGCATATTAACACTCTTCTTGTGTCTCTTACATAAATACTACAATTTATGTTGTCTAGATATGTCATTCTTGTTTTGTAATGAGAAAATTGTGATTCGATATTTAAGAATAATACGTACTTTGACTTTGTTCATGGCTCTGGTTGTATCATGTATATATACGTTTATTACTTACATAGATGTCTACACCAGACATATTGATTACCGTTTAGCCATTCGAAAACTGATGACTGGTTCTTTAATGCCCACCACCCTCTGCTTATCACCCTGGTGGATCTAAATTGAATCTGCAGTGCTGTGGGGTTCACTCCATAAACCTCACCCTCCTACGTATCAGAGCATACTCTATCTTCGGACGGAGATCTTTATATGAGATTAGGATCCTAAAAGAAAGACTTGAAGCACAAGTATTTGTCCCCAAGATAAAGGTAGTTTAGAAGAAAATTTATAAGCTTGATAAATTGCTTTTCTAAGAATGGTGTCTTTGAAACCGAACACGATTGTCTCTGTCTGTGCAAGGGCGTAAAGATCATTTAGATCTTATCTAGGTGGTAATATAAGTCCTATAACTCTATTAAGTGGTTATTCGATATCGAAGTTTTAGTGCTGCTTCCATGCTGCCCTGGGAGAGAGAGAAAAACGTAGAATGTGCCAGCTGCATTTCCTCCCGGGCATGCTGTAAAAATCAGCTAAGGGATCCAAGGGCTTTAGTATAATGTAATGTAAGCGATGGGCTGACAACCTGTCACTACAGCAATGTACCAACAAATCTATCTTAAATCCAAAACTTTATCTGACGTGGTGGAACGAACTTTGCTTAGGTCGTTTACGATCTGCCTACCCCATTAAGGATGAAGGCATGATTATATGTATGTAAGTTTTAGTCTAATTTTGGCCAAAATTTCGTGAAATATTGTAACACAGTGAAGAAATCCAATGATCGAAAGCCTTCTTAGAATATCAAACAAGCTCAAGTTATTATTGAATAGTAAGCAAAGCCCTTCCAATTTGTTACTGAAAGTTTGATTCGGAGAAAAATAAGCAATATTGATAAGTGAAAAGTCCAGAGGAAGGCAGTAGAAAGGCAGCAGACTCCCCTCGATCATTCGTTACAGTCGCCGCGTAAGATGAAAGCCAATACAAAACGACTCGCTTCACGACTCACTAGTTGCCTCCTTACATCCTGGAGCACACTGAGGGGAAAAGGATTTAAAAAATATTCTAAGTAAGTAACATTCATAGGATATTATACTAGCTTTCCTGCAAGAATATTTTTTCTCGTAGTATGTGTTAATTTAATAATGGTTTATCTGAGCATCAATTTTCGTTTCTATAGCCTTTTTTTACCGATGCACATCAGTAAACCAACTAGATATGTTTTTTATGATTTTTCATATTTAAATTCATTGGTCTGACCACTTTACATGTGTTATAATATATGGATAATATCCAACATCTATAAGCTAAAAAAACAACCAAATGGGATCTTGATAATGCTATAAGACACATACACATTGTGGAGACCCCGAAAGTGGTTGCTCGATATAATACGTCTTGTCTTGTCTTGTCTAGCCGTTAATGTCCCATTGCTGGGCAAAGGCCTCTCTCCGATATAATACGTACATACATATAATCACCCCTTTATATCTAATGGGGTAGGTAACCTACCCCTTTGTGTTTGTTAGACTTGGCGGAACGACCTTTGTTTAGGTCCGCCACGTTTAACAAAGTTTTGGGAGTCATTTCAGATAGATTTGTAGTTATATTGTTGTAGTGACAGGTTGTCAGCCCATCGCCTAAATAACAATTTATTGAAACCCTCGAATCCCTTAGCTAGTTTTTACAGCATGCCCGTCAGGAAATGCATCTGGTACTTTCTATGTTTTTCTGTCGCTCCCTTGCCAGCATGGAAGAAAATCGATATAATAATTGGACTCATATTTACAGGAATGGCAATAGGACTAGACCGGAAGCAAAAAACAAGAAAGATAAAGATAGGCCGTTGCCCTGCAGTTCAACGTCACAGGCCCTTAAATAAAAATAAATAGATTCTGTACACTCAAAATTCAGCAAATAACTCGGGTTATTGTCCCCATAGCTTTATCGCGATCGTCGTCGATATCCGTTCCATTATTGTGAGGATAAAACTTTGATTTGATTCCGAACTTGCGTGGTATAACAAAGGCAAGTTTAAAGTTAGCACCGACCACGAAACTTTGCGCCCGTTCCGTCGACTGCTGATGAAGTAATTCTTATAAGATTTAAACAGACGGACTGCTATTCAACAGCAATCCGGTACTACTAAATTACAGTACAAATGCAGTTGGCACAACTGTAATCAAACTGCATGCCAACGGGTATATGGTGTGCAGTCGTTGAAAGTACACACCGACTGCAATCAAAAAGCACGTTAGCACGTTATATTATTAAATGATAAACGAGAGTGTTATTTGCATTGAAAAGCAAATAAATTACTTGTTTTTTTATGGAGGATTAGACAGACCTCGACGTTTCAACTATACCGGGTGTAAAGGACAGCGTCCCGCAACCCGATAGGGGTTGCTCAGTCAACGAAACTGAACAGCTACCGACAGGAAATTCGTTCAGGAGATAAAAAAATGAACTTCCCATACAAAATAATCAACTCTATCAGACAATTTGTACAGAAAATCAATATTTTACTTTCTCTTCCTGAAAAAAACCTGCTGTTGCAGTTGTACAGTTCCATTGACTGAGCTACCCCTAACAGTTTGTGGGACGCTGTCTCTTACACCCCGTAAACGATGGGCTTCATCAGGAGCAGGAAGATGATACACTAACGCTCATCTGAAGGAGGGCGCTGTTGTTGACACTGACGCTGTCGGTTCTTGTGTTCATTGATTAGAGTGTAAGGAAAGGTGTAGGTAAATGTTTTTTTTTATATATACCTATTTAAGACGTTGCACAATCATTCCATTCCATAGTGCTAATTGTCCAATCCAAACTGCATGTTTTGCAGTCGGATTGCAGTTAATTTGCAGTCCGTCTGTTTAGAGGATAACTTGCCGGAATATTAAACTGGGACGCCGGTTAATTTTTCGTTTCAGTCTTGAGATTCAAAAGAACTGCTTCGTTGAAAATTCTGACTTAAATTTTTAACTGTTGCGGTTACTCGAACGCTTGGATAGGTTTCAGAGAAAAAAATCTAAAAGATTTTCTTTTAAAACAGTTTTTTATCTCATACAATGCAATAATAATATATCTAGGTCCCAACTCATGCAAATTGAATGACTTTTATTGAGTGATTTATTGTAAAATAAAAATTATTGTTAACTAAATGATCCGTTCGTGATAATATAATATCGTGCATAGGATGCAATAAATTGTAGATAACATTTGAATATTCACATGCAGTTTTCAAGCTTTTAATGTTAGTTTTAACCACACAGCGTCGTGATGTACACACCCTATGAAGGTCCTACTAGGTTATCTGAAAATAGTCACTCATCATCTCATCTCATCTCTCTAGCCTTATGCCGTATCTCACGGGGTCGGCTTCCTAATCCATCCTAATTGAACGTGGGTACTGGTTTTTACACAGAGCGACTGCCATCTGACCTCCGCAACCCAGAAGGGAAACCAGACCCAACCCTAGATTAGGTCAGAGTTTTCAAGCCGCCAATACTTAACACTGGCCTCTGATATGGCTACGTCGTGTAAACTGATAGAGGTTGCTCAGTCAACGAAACAGAACAACTATCAGCTGGATTTTTTTTTCAGGAAGTAAAGGTGGTCATTTAGTATGGGACAACCAAATTTGTTTTTCATCTAGTCAAAGAATTTCCTAGTGTTTGTTGTTCAGTGTCGTTGACTGAGCAACCCCTATCACTTTGCGGGACGCTGTCTCTTACACCCGGTATTATAGGGAAATTCCAACCTCGTCATGAGAGCTTCGTACTCTGACCTTTCTAAGAGTCAGGTACCTATAACTTTTTTTATGAAGAATCAATATTATAACTAGGCGTTTCACCTCAAGCATTTTCCTAATATTTTAGTCAGAACACGTGCCTGCCGCGTTGATTGATGACCTGAAACTTTCATCGCTGACAAAGACCAGCTAAACTCTAAAGACGCTGCTTGCTATGACAGAACAACATGCTAGATATTGATCTTAGCAAATGCAATATGATCTATATTTTTAAATTAAGTTGACATAACTGATTTTTTATTTTATTTGATGAAATTTAGAGTATCTATGTTTTTATTGTATTTAAATAATATCAAACACAATGTATAACTCTGACACCAAGGTTCATCGGGTTGTTGTTCGACTCGAGAATCCACTCGCTAAGAAGATTGTTATTGATTAATTAAATAATAATTTCATTATATTACATAAAATATAAATATTGAACAATGCAGGTGATGATAAACACGAAGGTTAAGAAGATGGTAGAATGTAGAACAAGTCACCAATTCACGCTTTCTATTCATAATTTTAAAACTATGATGACGTATTGTTTGTATGTATTGTTTATTTCTTTTGTTTTTATTTATAAATATTTAATTTTTTGAGAATTTATAATTAGTATTGAAAGAAGCGACTATCAAATTAATCGAAATCTCCACCCGCTCTGATACATTGTCTTGTATGGAAAGCTGAGTCTACTATTTGTTATGTCTTTGATTGCGGCCATTTTAGCACGTTCTGCTTTATTAGCAAATACGCATGAATGATGAGATACCGTATTTGGCGATAATATTAACTAAATTAAATGTTATTTATATACCGAGAAAATATCTTTAACACTATTTTAATTTATATATTAGAAAACTTGTCATTCACGGTACCTTCACTACCTACAAATGTTGAAAGCGTAGAAAATAACATATTTGACGTGTAGAATCAATCACTGGATGGTGACCAGGCATTATTTTGAATCACATAAAACAACAGAGCGCGCAGGCAGGTTATATTTTCGCTATTCTATTAAATTCCACACGCAGCATCGTGTGCAAAAACCAACGTCACTATTTCATGTAGCTTTGTTTTTCGTGTTAGCTCTACAAAACGTATTTTATAGACTTTGGTTAGGGGGGTGCAAATAGATTCTACAAATAGGAAGTATTATTTTCTATTACCTCTATCTATACCTACTTACATAGACTCTACAACTTAAGTAGCTACAAAAACCACGCATGTAGGTTTTATTTCGCCAACATCACTATTTCACCTAGCTTTGTTGTTCGTGTTAGCTCTACAAAACGTATTTTATAGACTTTGGTTAGGGGGCTGCAAATAGTTTCTACAAATAGGAAGTATTATTTTCTACTACCTCTATCTATACCTACTTACATACACTCTACAACTTATAAATCTACAAAAACCACGCATGTAGGTTGTATTTCGCCTACATCACTATTTCACCTAGCTTTGTTGTTCGTGTTAGCTCTACAAAACGTATTTTATAGACATTGGTTAGGGGCTCCAAATAGAATCTGGTTGTGGGATAAAGCTAAAACCGTTTTCTTTATTAAAGTTCACGTTTGTGATAGGTGCGTTCCCGCGGGTTCCCCAAGGAAATAACTGAGCTGACATTCTGGAGAACAATTTTTGAAAGTCACTAGGTGACAAAAGAGTAAAACTAAAAATGTAGAGTTTAACATTTCACCGCGGAGTCATCGGCTTTGAAATAAAAATAAAAAAATTATATGTTTGGCGGTCTTTTTCCAATCTTTACAGTTATTTACATGCGACGATGTTTTAAGAAAAGGAAGATTTTTTATGCGATTAAGTTTAAAAAATAACTATATAACAAATGTATTAGTACTAAAGTTGAATTGTTTAAGTTTGTTAATATTATTTAATTTCTTTACTGTATAGAAGCGGAATGTTGTGTCTTTGACAAATTCTATCGGGTTTAACGACACCGATTGTCATATTTATACATATGAAGTTTGTAACGAAATAAATAAATAATAATAATGCATCAATTATTTATCGTGTTGCACGGGTGACTTGAATACTCAATAGCTCAAGTGGTCGGCTCAGTTGGCTGCCACAGAACCGAAACGTGAGTTCAATTTATACTTGTATTTAATTTAATAACAGTATTCTACAGGTTTATGTTTACCTTCTTAAATTGTATTGAGAGTTCCGTAAACCATTTCAATAATTAACCAATTACTTCTTTCATAAATCAAGTAATTTTTGAGGATTTTAGCACTTACAATACTAATTGTATTTCATATAATAAAGGTTCGAGTCCTGCCAGAATCCAATTTATAATTTTCTTTCTTTCATATTTCAAGTCATTTAATTACAATTGTATTTTTTTTCCCGATTGTCTTCCAAAATCGTTCTCCTGAGCAGATATTCTGGTCGCTTGGCTAGGTCTCGAGAAAGGCTTAGCTTCCCTCTTTTATTATTTTCATATTACTGTTCTCGGCAATAATGTCCCTTCGGCCCGAGTGTCATTTGTTTTACGACTTCGTCAGTTGCACTGTGTTATTTCAATTTTGTTGAGAGTTGCACAGCTGTATTCCGATTTTAGATGGAAAATTTCGCTTTTAGATTTAGCCTAGAACAATACTTTTACTCCTTAGTAGATTACTTTTTTCTTCCATTCTGGACTGGGAGCGAAATAAAAACATAGAATGTGCCAGCTGCATTTCCTCCCGGGCATGCTGTAAAAACCAGCTAAGGGATCTGATGGTTTCAGTATTTTGCAATTTAGGCGATGGGCTGACAACCTGTTACTACAGCAATATACGTACAAATCTATCTTGAATAACCCTCAAAACTTTATCGGACGTGGCGGAACGACCTTTGTTTAGGTCGTTTACGCTCTGCCTACGCCATTAGGGATAAAGGCGTGATTATATGTATGTATGTATTACTATATATGATATGAAACATAGTTACGAGTACTTTATTACCACAGAAAAATATATAATTTCCACATGGAGATGGCAAAACCGTGAGTCGAAAAGCTACTTATCTAATCTACAGAATAAAATATCAACCTCACAAACTTTAGAACAATAATGCAGCGTGCATTTTTTGTGTTTATTAAGTAGGTATTCCCATAATGCAAATGTAAGCGAAATTCAAGAAAATCTACAGTAGAATAAATTCACAATATTATGCTACTTCTACAGCCAACCCTTATTTTCTTATTTTATTATATTCTTTAGTGCGAATAAAGAGATAAGGCGAAATTCATTCATTCAGCACACGAAAGCGAGCAGAAGTCACTCACAAAGAATTTTGAGGTTATTTTTCTCATTTCAAATTCTCTGTAGACGAGGAGAATCGTAAAAAGCGGATTATACCGGTTTTGTGGATAGAATTTGAGAAAGAGTGCGAAAGCGAGCGCAATATGCCTTGCTTTATTTACTCACTGCTATAAGCTGCATATAATGAAAACGCAGTGTCTGGGTGTCAAACGATGGCATAGTGACAATTTGACACCAGCTTTTAACGTCTTGATACTTTCGTTTTAATAGCGCATGATGGAGACAGAATTTATTATGGCACTAGCTTTTGATGGCAATCACATTTGAATAGCTGGAGACGTGAATTTATATTTAGTTGAATAAAAATATTATAATTTTGGGGGTATTTTCTCATCTAAACTCTCTGTAGACGAGGAGAATCGTACAAAGCGGGTTATACTGGTTTTGGAGCGCAATATACCTTGCTTTATTTTTTATATTCTTTATTGCTTTAAAAATTAAAAATACAGTTCAACTTAAAAAAAATAAACAACAGGCGAGCTTATCCCTATAAGAGATCTCTTCCAGCCAACCTAATGGGGATAAAAGATGGGAAATTCACGGGAAGTTTACTCACTGCCATAAGCTGCATATAATGAAAACGCAGTGTCTGGGTGTCAGACGGTGGCGTAGTGACAATTTGACACCAGATTTTAAAGTAGTGATACTTTCGTTTTAATAATGCATGATGGAGATAGATTTTATTGTCGCATTAGCTTTTGACGGAAGTCACATTTGCTGGAGACGGGAATTTATATTTAATCGAATAAAAATATTATAATTTTGGAGCTATTTTCTCATCTAAATTCTCTGTAGACGAAGAGAATCGTAAAAAACGGATTATACCGGTTCTGCGGATATAATTTGAGAAAGAGTGCGAAGGCTGTCGCAATATGCCTTGTGTTATTTACTTACTGCCATAAGCTGCATATAATGAAAACGCAGTGTCTGGGTGTCACACGGTGGCGCAGTGACAATTTGACACCAGCTTTTATCGCCTTGATAGTTTCTTTTGGAAACAGATTTTATCCTTACTCGTCTAGTATTTAATGATGACCGACATGGTTAATGCTTTGAGAATGTGAATTTATGTTTCGTCAAATTAACATACATAAAATACCTGCTGCTTCATTTACTCACTATCATAAGCTGCATATAGTGAAAACGAAGTGTCTGGGTGTCAAACAACTACACTTCGATACCAGCTTTTATCGTCTTGATACTTATGTTTTAATAGTGCATAATGAAGACAGATTTTATTCTGGTACTAGCTTTTTTACCCGTCAAATCAATATATTCCGGCTTTCGCAGAAATAAAATACAATTAAAACTCAAATCTAAGAAAATGTTTGTGTACCTAGAAATTTATTAATATTTTATCAAAATAATTATGTTCACTGTCTATTTATCTTCAAACCAAGTTACTAGGGAAAAATACATACATATATATAGTCACGCTTTTATCCCTAATGGGGTAGGCAGAGCGTAAACGACCTAAACAAAGGTCGTTCCGCCACGACTGACAAAGTTAGGGCAAAATAAATCCAAGCAATTGTTAATAATAATATTAAAATAAGCATAATGAAAAATAACAGGTGTGAATAAACAATACTGTAACTATGAAAAAATATGTCAAATATTCCTTTCTTACTAGCCCTGCTAAAAGTATCAAGGCTGTTGACTCGAAGTAGTGTAGTTACTTACCCGTGACACGTTGTTGGGTTGTCACTTGTCGTGTCACGTCCCGAAGTTCTAAACTAAAACCGTGCCAACTGAAACCCGGAGCGGGGTTCTTTTCTTCGTTATACGCGTCTTAGTTTCAGATGCATGCTTATTGGGTGTCAACTTGCATGGTGGCAGAGCGAGTGTACAGATAAATTTGTTGAAACAAAAGCTGCGAAGGAAAAATAGTATGTTAAAGTCATGTTTTTGTGATATCATGAAAATACGGTAAACTAGTTTTATTCGTAGTGAATATTTGTAGAGGCTTACTTGTTTTGGTTTTGGTTACGTTGAGGCATAAGCCTTCTCTCAAGCAATGCAAGTAATCACTACATAGTATAAAACAAAGTCGCTTTCTCTGTCCCTATATCCCTATGTATGCTTAGATCTTTAAATCTACGCAACGGATTTTGATTCGGTTTCTTTTAATGGATAGAGTAATTCAAGAGGAACGTTGATATGTATAATACATGCATAATATAGTAGAGAAACATTGTTGATTTCCGCGCGAAGCCGTGGCGGGTCGCTTACGCTATAAATATCATCATCTTCCTAGCCTTATCCCGTATATCACGGGGTCGGCTACCTAATCTAGGGGATTGAACGAGGGTACTGGTTTTTACACAGAGCGACTGCCATCTGACCTCCACAACCCAGAAGGGAAAACCAATCATAGATTAAGTCAGAGTTTTCAAGCCGCCAAATGCTTTGCACTGGCCTCTGATATGGCTTAACGACTAATATCTACGGTATTAAACGATATTAACCAGGACCAACGGCTTAACGTGCCTTCCGAAGCACGGAAAAGCGCCGAATAAACGTACATATGAAATTCGAAAATCGAAAAACACATTGGTACGTGGTGGGGTTCGAACCACGACCTCCCGCTCAGGAGGCAGCGGCCCTATCCACTACACCATCGGGCTTTAAATATATACTATGAAAATACAATTAAAAAGGGGGAGTTTCTTCAGCGTATGAGGGAGAGAGGTTGTGACTCACGCGCCGGATCATTCCTGACGCAAAGATTGTCCATCGCAATTCAACGCGGAAACGCTGCGAGTGTGATGGGCACCTTTGCGCCCGGAATGATAAAGGGCGGGCTGTTTGAGTAACGATGTGTACCTACTTACGGATATTTGACATTTAGTTTTAATTTTAAGATGACATTTGTATAATTTTAATTAAAGAATCATACTAAAAAAACAGTAATTAAATAATGTCAAATAATAGTATCAGACTAATAAGTACTTCTTCTAACTAACTATCTATCATATAGATTTAGAAATCTTGATACCTGAGTTCGCCAGATCAGATTTATTCACCGAACAAAAAACTCACACAACAGAGAGAAAGAAGGAATCTATTTGAAAATGGAAATCTATGCGCAGAACATCCTCTAGGTAAACAAAAATGTAGAGGCTTCCATTATTTTAATACTTTAGTTATATATCTATTTTAGTAAATTTACTTATTTATCGACCGTGTCCGGAACACTGTACTGCGCTCTTTATCTTTTTAGTTTTAACCCAAATTGCTGATGTGATACTTCCATGCTGGACTGGGAGAGATAGAAAAACATAGAATGTTCCAGCTGCCCTTCCTCCCGGGCATGCTGTTGAAGTCAGCAAAAGGGACTCGAGGGTTACAGTGTATTGTAATTTAGGCGATGGGCTGACAACCTGTCACTATAGCAATACATATTACAATCTAAAATTGCCCTCAATTTTTGTCAGACGTGGCGAAAGCGCCTTTTACGAGGCGTTAAACGCTCTGCCTACCCCGTAAGGGATAAAGGCGTGATTTATGTATGTATGTATGTATGTTGCTGATGTGACCCACGCATCTGCTAAGCTGAAGTATGATTGGGCCGGCCACATCTGCCGCATGCCGGATGAATTGTGGGCAAAAATCACTACACAGACAGTGGAATCCACCGACTGACAGCAGGCGACGCGGCAGACAGAGACGACGATGGGGAAAGAGGTGCAAAATAGGGAGTCAGGGAGAGGAGAGAGGCCTTTGCCCAGCAGTGGGACACATAACGGCTACATAAGATAAGAAGATACATACATACATATAATCACGCCTTTATCCCTAATGGGGTAGACAGAGCGTAAACTACCTAAACAAAGGTCGTTCCGCCACATCTGACAAAGTTTTGAGGGATATTTAAATTTGTAGGCATATTGCTGTAGTGACAGGTTGTCAGCCCATCGCCTAAATTGCAATATACTGAATCCCTCGGATCCCTTAGCTGGTTTTTACAGCATGCCCGGGAGGAAAAGCAGCTGGCACATTCTATGTTTTTCTCTCGCTCCCAGGCCAGCATGGAAGTATAGAAGATAAGAAGTTTTATTTATCATCATGAAGTCATCCAATTTATATGACAAATCCTCATAACAAATAGCAAACATCCTGAATATGTTAACGGCACAACAAAATAGCTTGACTCGCAATACAGTTTTATATGAGACAGTAAATCGCCTGCTTATTCCGAGCCAAACTATAGCAAGGCGAGGATATCAGCTGCTATAAAAATGTTTTATGTTAGTGGCTAATAAATGACGTCGGCAAATTCAGTAAGACAATATGAGGAGAGCACTGTGCGTTTCCTTGTCCTCCCTATTATGCTGGCGTGGCGGCACAGACTAGTGGAGGTATAGATGGCATTGGAAATTTGAAGAAGCGTTTGATAAAAATCTTAGAGCCCACTTCTTGGCAATCGTATGTTATGTAAATTTTAAGGTTGTGTTTTATAGTTACCACAAAGATGTTCATAAATTGAAAGGAAATTTTAATAATTCTGTAGGTGAATTATTGTGAGGTACCAACATGTACAAGAAAGTTATGTAGGTGAGTTTCAAAATCGTAAGTCATTAAGAGTTTGTCCCATTCGTTGTACACTTTAAAACCATGCCTTCGAACTCTCTGCAGTGGCCACTTCTTCTACAAAAAAACCTTCAAACCAAACATAAATTTACCAAAATAATTTTTCAGTTTAGTAATTTTTACGTTTACCATATTTGATAGAATCGTCTATTGTTCTACTACTCTGTGCCTAAGATCATTGTTTCGGCTGAGGGCGCCGGCTCGTCGCTTTCGGGAGACACTGCTCTTAATAATATTCGCTTGTTTTTGTTAAGTGCTTCTGTTTGTATCCTAAACACAGTTAATTGGCTTCAACTGTATCTGTTAAGTGGCAATAAAATTTTACAACTGCCCTTATGGTTTTTTTAAATAGGTATTAATAGGGAGTGCTATTGGCTTTTGGTCTTGAGTAAAATTAGTCGCCCCAACGAAAGTAAAACTTTCAGTGGATTTGTTCACGAGAGACTTGTTCGAAATGTAGGTACGTATATTTACGAAGGAAAGTTTTACCTAGTCACTTTCTAAACTAAGTTTGACAGTGGGCTCGATTCTAGATTTGCCAGCTAAAACTAAAATTACAATCTATTTGTCGCTTTCAGTCTATAAACATTGGAAAAGGACAAATCTGTTTTCTCCGGTTTTTGATATATACATACATATAATCACGCCTTTATCCCTAAATGGGTAGTCAGAGCGTAAACGACCTAAACAAAGGTCATTCCGCCACGTCTGACATAATTTTGAGGGTTGTTTAAGATAAATTTGTAGGTATATTACTGTAGTGATAGGTTGTCACCCTATCGCCTACATTGCAATATACAGAAATCGTCGGATCGTTTAGCTGGTTTTTACAGCATAAAAGAAGTGCAGCTGGCACATTCTATGTTTTTCTATCGCTCCCAGTCCAGCATGGAAGTTTTTGATTTATAGTCGGTGGTTTTATGCGTTATCTGTAATTTTTATCCGCCGTCTTATGATATGGCGGATAAATTTACAGAAATACTAGGGAAACGTGCAAAAGCGCGTCAAAATCTAGCGGACAAAGTGTAAATCGCCTGTCCTTTTTCAATTTTATTACTTTGAAAGTGACAGATAGAATTTAATTTAAGTTTTAACCGGTTGTATCTAGAATCGAGCCAAATACTGCGTAAAGTTGGAAACTATTAACATCTATCTCGTGGCGCGCAAACTTACTCTATTCATTTTATGAATCAGACGATTTTTGCTACTTCAACAAATTTTGCGAAGTTCTTTGTTTTGAAAATCCAATTGGTGACGTTCAGTGAACTGCTATAAATAGTATTAGGTATAAACCTAAATAAATTGAACGTCACGTTAGCAAAAATATTTTTTTATCACGGATTAGCAATGCCTTACTACTTACTGAAATAAATATGATGAAAGCAATTAAAACAATGTAGAATATACGTACATACATACACCACGCCTTTATGGGGTAGGCAGAGCGTTAACTACCTAAATAAAGGTCGTACCGCCATGTTTGACAGTTTTGAGGGTTATTTAATATGGGTTTGTAGGTATATTGTTGTAGTGACAGCTTGTCAGCCCATCGCCTAAATTACAATATACTGAAACCCTCGGATCCCTTAGCTGGTTTTTACAGCATGCCCGGAAGGAAATGCAGCTGGAACATTCTATGTTTTTCTCTTGCTCCCAGTCCAGCATGGAAGAAACGTAGAATATACCATAGCTATTTTCTCCTTAATGGCATGTTACTGTCAAAGTCAGAAAAGGGATACGAGGTTATTCACTGTAAAGGGTTAAGTTTAAACTTGCAGTAGCTAACTTGTGTAAATAAATTGTATTTTTTTTAAGTTCCCCCTTTTAGATCCATATAGTGAGATTGCTTTCACTCTTTGTCTAAGTTATTGTTCTAAGGTCATGTGTCATTATTCAATGTCATATATCATATGAATGCGAGCACTTTAATAAAGTATAAAGAGATGTATTGCGTTCAGAAGTCACATTGGAGCTGAAAATGTTCCCAAGAGCCAATTTTCTAACCCTTTCAATAGTTTTCGCTTTTATTTATGTGTCAATACTTTTTCATTGAGATTTTTTCATGACAGGTTTAAGAAATAATCTTTCTCGTGATATAACTTTCAGACATATTGGTAAAGACTAAGCAATGTCAAAAAGATTCTTTGAGTGCAATATTTAAGTTCTTGTATCAAAAGTTGAGTGTTAAACTATTTTCAAATAATAAGTCTCCTGACAGCCGGTAGGAAATATAAAAACATCATAGGTGCGAAAGAGTCTCTAAAAATGTATGTAAATGACATGGTGTCAGGATGCTCATGCTATGTGAAAAACGGTATGGTTGGTTTTTTAACCCTTAGCAGGCAGATTGGTGACCGCAAATGATAAAAGATATAGTATTTATAGTGTTTCCTACTAGGTAGATACCCTGCTCACTTTATAAAAATGATGATAGCAACGACACGACATTATTAATGAAATTATGAATTAATATATATATATTTTAATTGTTTATTTATTTATTGTAACTAGGAAGCAATCTGGAATAAATGATTTTATTATTATTATACTAGCCAATAAATAGATAGTTTTTCATCGACTACAACTGGTCTTGCCCAATCTCTCCTACCACCTGCACACATGAAGACCTCTTCAGCGCTAACCAAAAGGCTATTGATGTAGCCCCGTTTTGGGCGCAAACACTTTGATTGCCATTGACTTGACAAGAAGAAGAAGATACAGTGTACCAGAAAATGATAAGGGCTGCTCAGTCAACAAAACCAAGGACGAATTTTCTCTCGTCCATGACGAAACTAAAAACTTTAAACATCTCTTAAACCTAGTATTTTCAGTTAAAGTATGTAGTACAAACCTCTCTTCCCTACAAGCTAAGGGGTCCGTATTTCACCATCAATTTCTCACTACGATAGTGTGATACGTCAACATTTCGCTTTGCATCACATTAATGGTCGTTCTCAAGTAGATTAGGAAAGGACCCTTTAGTTGAGCGCAGTTTAAAAGTCACCGACGGAGTATCATTTTTCAAAAGACTAGTGTGTTATAAATGAATAACCCGGTGCGGCTTGTTTTCTTAAAGCGATTTTATTTATTTATTTAACAATTCATTGTATTGTTAGCATTCAAAACTTTCATGCTAAGCGATTTTACACTGCCCCTTTTTTTTAGGATACTATAAAAAATATCCTCGACCAGACTAGTGAGTGATAAACACGGTCAAACTATTGCTATTGCAAGCAACTAAAACATTTGTAAGGCGCAGGGACCATTAAAGGTACCGATAGAACCTAATAGACGCCCCCATTAGTTAAAAAAGTCATAAGTCACTAAAACACAATGAATCGAAAATCCGGTCCAACAGACTCAAGTCATAGTTATAAAGATAATGTAGAACCTTGGTATAAAGGCGTGAGTATATATATGTATGTAGAACCTTATAAATTAGCGATTCTTAGTTCGTTGTAGTAACAGGTAGAAATATTACTGGTGGCCGTGGTCGTTGATCGCAATTTTTCTACCTGTTACTACAACGAATTATGAATCGCTAATTTATAAGGTTATTTTTGCCCAATAGTTATAGGAGACTAAAGAAATTGTACAAGCAGAAAGCGGGATAGTGCATATTACTACATATAATACTTAGACAATATTTACACACGATTAAATAAATATTTCAATAAAATATATACTGATACATATCTTATGATAAACTAATACATAATATATGCTACATAAGATACGATACTCTATGTTATATATCAGAGAAATACAGTACTGTAAGACACAATCTAAAAGGCTAGGTCAAACATACTTAACATCTTACATAGGGGCGTGTTACAAAATAAGTGCGCGTGTGATAAAAATTCATTTCACACACGGAAAAAAATCTCTTAGGAGGGAAATATCCCAGATTCCGTCCCTGTGTTTACTCACGGTGGCTAAGCTGCATCTAATGAAATCCCCTGTCAGGGTATCTTGCACCGGCATTTAGTAGGGTTTGCGGTCTTGATACTTGCTAGGATTTCTTTTGCAGTGTCAGTGTTTAATGCAAAAAGTACGTACATACATATAATCACGCCTTTATCCCTAATGGGGTAGGCAGAGCGTAAACGACCCAAACAAAGGTCGTTCCGCCACGTCTGACAAAGTTTTGAGGGTTATTTAAGATAGATTTGTAAGTATATTGCTGTAGTGACAGGTTGTCAGCCCATCGCCTAAATTATAATATACTGAAACCCTCGGATCCCTTAGCTGGTTTTTACAGCATACCCGGGAGGAAATGCAGCTGGCACATTCTATGTTTTTCTCTCGATCCCAGGCCAGCATGGAAGAAAAGTACCAACTGTATTTTTGTTTTTACCATGTGGTTTTTGTTTATCTCTATTCTTGCTATGTATAGATAAGGTGTAAAAATCGAGGTGGTGTGCGATATAATGTTTGTTTCCGTTTAGTTTATATTTTAATTCATAGCAAAATGGCGCTTTAAAATAAAAAAATAATAAACTTTGGAAAATAACTGAAATCCGATAGAACATAACTCTTTTCTCATCGTGCGCGCTAGCTTGATCAAATCATAATAATTCTACTCAAAGTGTCTATAGGATATAGGATTTAATTAGGATGAACTCAAATTATAGGTAAACGATTAGATTAATATTTAAATCGCTTTACTGTAAAAGGCAAACGTATTTTTACGTAAAGTAAAAGTAAAGTAAAAGTAAAAATAAGGTATCTATGGGTAATACCCAAGTATCAAAAACTCTCACATCTAATATCGACATGAACACGTGGACTTTGAGTAAGTATTTTCAGTCTTCTTATATTCAGAGTTACATTTCGGGGTGCTATTCCGATCACGAACTACATAATCTTGTTTATTAAAAACAAATCTATTAATACTCTGTCACTGTTATTGCTACTGGTAAAGTGCAAGACAGATGGGATCAAGGGAGATTTGTTATAAGACCGCTGCACCAAGTTTTGATATTATGTTGTTATCTTGTGGACAGTTGAGTCATTGATATTCTTGGCCACAAGATGGCTTTAAAGGAAAATTTCTTCGCTTTCAAGACAAGGCATAATTCAATCAGAATACTCAATTCAAACTTTTGTGCGAGTAAAGGCTTCCCTAAAAGAAATCTGCGAGAGTAGCCAACTGTACATATCTCCAAAGGCCCCTCTAGTTGAACAATAGGACGGTTCAGGGTAGTGGACATCTAACGCTTGACCAATTTTCTTTTGTGCGAATGCCTACGATCGGGGAATATCAAAAGGGTGCTCACTCTACACGCTGATTGGACCACTTTTTTTGCCAAAATCGTTGATTTTAAAGAATTCACTGAACATTGTTATCCGCCCTAACTTGCCCCTTGCTTTTTCTCTTAAAAACGGTTATAACGTTTTCGCAACAAAATTTGAATAATGGAGTAACATTGTAGCAATTTGGGGGCATGTAAGTGTTAAAGATAATAAAAGGTAAAAAGGCTTTCGATTTAATAAAAAGTGGAGCTTGAGTGCCTAAAAAGTGTTATTATTTTATGAAAATCACTCTTCACGGGATTGTTATTAAAACGTAAAATTAGGTTGAAAATGTTTGCTCGCTCGTTTCCTTTTAGAACGATATAAAAACACTATTCGAAAAATTGGATAATTTACAGTCTGAAATGGAAAATTCCTGTCCGGAAAGCGCCTAATTTTGCAGCAATGAGGCCGGGGCATATTTATTTGCATTCGTGTATATTTATTTCAGAGGGCTTTGTTCTTCTATCCGCGAATTAAGCTGGATCCGCAGTACGGCAAATGATTTATACAGCCACGATCATCCCGGTTTATTTACGACTACCGCTCAGTAGAATAATTACAAGGCTATGTAAACGGTTGCAAATGTAAAAAGGGATTATACCCTTTAATGATAGCTTCGTAATTGCGCAAAGAATGGAAGCACCTTTAGGAAAAAAGCGCCTAGAGGCTGGGAGAAGGCTTGTGTAATGAATCGTAATTATTGGGCTGCTTTTTCTGCGCTTAAGTGAGAGAGTTTTTAATGCCTCCGCTGTAGCGTTTTGTTGTTTGATATCTTTACGGGACTTTTACTTGCCGCATAGAAATAACAGGAAATCGAGCTTGGGGCGGGACTGTCACGATAAAAAACAAACAGTAGCCTAGGATTAAACGGACTGAATTGCGCAATTTTACGGTTTGGTTGAGTTTTACGTACGTTTCGGGATCCCAATATAACCTACCATTTAAATTACCTTCCAGTGCATATCATTGCGGGTTTCCTAGTCACCATTTTTTGTGTGACACATATATCATGGTACATAACATCCGGCCAAACATAGGCTGGCTCACAATACTCACAAACGCAAAAACAATAGAAAGCAAAATCCGTGTTTCTGTTATGTTTTTCGTGAAATGATAAAAAATGTTTCACCCCTTTCAGTCCGGTTGGGGCATTGTTGGCTCGATCAGGGCCCATTCACGGCGGCCGGGCAAACGGGAAGCTTGGAAACATTCAAATTAGTCCATTGTGACGTATTTTTCTTACCCACGCATTTGAATAATAAAATACCTGTCTAACGACGCCAAAAAATTCCAAAATCGCTACAAAGGTATCCATTTTCTCTTCACAAACTTTCAAGGCGATACCGTCCTAAATAATTTTCTAGACCCGGACAAATTGTATCTCTTTTTTAGTTTATCTCGAGCTTATTTTGGTCATAACTTGCTTTTCAATTAGGTACCTATTTATACGTAAACAAGTACTTTGCGCACGTACCTTTAAATTAGGCCTTGTATTTTATGTATTTTTTTAGGAAGGAACGAGAGTATGATAAAGGTAAACATTGCGATATCCATAACCACTACATTCTAGTGCTGCTATTAAAAAAATATAGGTAGGTACTTTTAGAAAGTTTTTTTTATCAGCAAATTCATCCAGAAGAGCATACATAACCTCTTACTCCAGTATACACCAGAAATACCGTACCACCATTTCAATTCGCTGTTTCGGTGTATTGGAAGAAATTCGCGTGCATTTTGCAATTCATAGCGACTCTCGCTCGCTGGAGTGCATTAGCTAGGGGCGGGCGTATAATCGTATTTGCATTATAAATTTGTTCCTACACCTAATGGCCTCTCGCGACCGCGGGTAAACATCCCACTTCAGCGCGATGGAATTTTTCGCCGTGTGATTGTAATTCGTCGAATTTTCTGGTGAATTTGAGAATTAAATGTGGCGTGTGCTAGAAAGTTTAGGTCGTAGAGGGAAAGTAACATGGGTTCATAATAAAATATCCATGCAAGTAGTTATTATAATCATTTGCATAATAAATTTGTTCCTACACCTAATGGCCTCTCGCGACCGCGGGTAAACATCCCACTTCAGCGCGATGGAATTTTTCGCCATGTGATTGTAATTCGTCGAATTTTCTGGTGAATTTGAGAATTTTATGTGGCGTGTGCGAGAGAGTTTACGTCGTAGAATTAAAGTGACATGGGTTCGTAATAATATATCGCTGCAAGTAGTTATTATAATACTATTTACTCTTTGAACACTGTCCCCCAAAATACAGGTTAAATCCTAGTTTGGGTGTCAGGGCTCCTCTTAAATAGTCTAAGAACAGTTTGTCACATCTATTGTTAAATAATTATTGTTAAATTGGAAAATAAACTACTTTTTTATTCTTATTTTATAATCATTTGCATTGTAAATTTGTTCCTACACCTAATGGTCTCTGATGTTGTAAAGAGTGGTCAGGATGTGATCACGTCAAAGTCGGATTGGAAGCCACTTAAGCTGAGCACGAAATTCGGATACATGATCATACTTACGAAGTCCAAATACAAATCGAATCGCCAAATTTTGTAGGCGCTCAAGCTTGTTCAGTAATACTTCCGTTGCATCCAAATAACAAACATCAGCGTAGTCGAGAATAGGAAGAAGAAGAGCTTGTGCAAGCATTATTTTGGTTTTAAATGGAAGGAAGTTCTGGAGTCGCTTAAGAGAGTGGAAAGAATAGTGCATGCGCCTGCTCACCTCATTAACTTGCGAAGACCAAGATAAATGGCAGTCAAATATAATACCAAAATTTTTGTTTTTGTCGGTATAAGGAATACATACGCCATCATAACATACCAGCGGAACATCAGCAAAGTCCAGCTTACATCGCAACCTGTTACTACCAATTATAATTTCTAGTGAATTTGAGAATTTTATGTGATGAGTACGACTGCGAGTGACTTAAAGTCGTAGGACGTAATAGAAATGTGACATGTATTTGTGATAAACACACTAAAATAGAGCGTAGTATAGTATTATAATAATCATCCCTCTTTTAAAGCAATTGAACTTTTTCGCCATACATAATTTTAATTCGTCGATTTATTCATTTTTGTTTGAGTGAGTTTGATTTGTGTTCGACTGAGTTTGAGTGGACGGTGCAGTAGAACATACTAACTCTAAAATCAATGAGGCAGCCTATGATGTAATTGTCCTTTGTTGTTATCTATTGTGTTGTATGATTTGTTTTCTTATGTGCAATAAAGTACGAATATTATTATCTTATCTTATCTCTATTACTGAGTAGTGTGATGTTTTTTTTCGCCGTGTGAATAAACTTCAGCGAATTTTCTGGTAAATTAGCAACTTTTACGAGTATCGTTGTTTGTTATTGTAGTTGCAGAAAATATTAATCGTAATTTAAACATTCCACTTTTTCTGCCTCCATTCTGGACTCTTGTAACATGGCAAAATTGCAAATTAGTGAATATCAGTATTATTTGATAAGTTTTATTATATATACATTATTTGGTTGCGTGCTCAGAATTCCGCAATAGACCGGTGGTCGGTGTAAAACGTTGCGGGTCCGACTTGACCGCAGCAGCCAACCGTTCGCCTTAGTTATGTGAACGGCATCGCCCAGCGCATAATCCTTGGTTTGGACGCCATCTTTGTCTTTGGCAAGTCTAAAGAACGCTTTGCATTACCGGCATGACTGTAATAATTTCTGCACGGAAAACTACTTCGATCAGACATTTTTGACATTATAGGGAAGCTATTTTTTTCTGAAGGAGTTTATTTATTCATGTAAATAGACATGTGTAAGGTGTAAGCAGTCAGTTACTTAGAAATCCCTATCAGTTACAGTTACCCGTATAAAGTTAACTCGATCAAATAAACTCTGCACATTTTTTCTATTCCTGAAATCTAAACCATAAACCGGGTTATCGGATGGTTTTCATGGTCCCTCTAAAAACCACGCCATTGAATTTGAGTAGGTTTATACCCTTCTCCTAAAAAAATACGCTTGTACCTACACTGATATCTTTAAGAAATATACCTAAAATTATAGTGTAAGAGCGACTTTTTCAATTCTATTTCAAATAAGTATGCAACAATATTGTTAGAGCAAACAAATACTTTGAACAACATGCCATATAACTTACAATGTGGCAAAAACGTTTCAATGTTATTTTATTGCCGAACTCTTCACTCTTTCAATGACAAAGCTCACGCAACGCGTCACTGCCCCCAAAAGTCCTTTAAACAACAAAAGTGACTTCTACAAAGTGCGTTTTCATACCAAACACAATGAAGGAAACTTTGTTACCGCAAAAAAAGGAAAAACACCTTTTAAGTGTGTACAAGTGTTTGCTGGAGGTCATTAATGCACCCTTCGGAGACCCCTCACATTCAGATAAGTAAGTAAAACAACTTTATTTGATGTTTGTGCCGTGGCCGTCGCGACGCGTCGTGTCATGACACTGGGGGAATGACGACGTGATAAAACTGCTTGGTGGTCAGGGTTGTAAGATAAAAAAAAACGTTTAGTTTTTGCTGAGGATGCCTTAAAATTCTTTATTTTTCTGCGCATAGAGCACTGGACAAGAAATATGACAAGTTTTACTCACTACCACACTAGAAACACATACGGAACTTAGTAGGACAGCAAAGCGTGTCTCACCATGAGATCTTTAGTGAAATTATCTCATGTGCTAGTAATTTTACTACACTCCCTTTGGACTGGAGCTCAGAAGTATAAAACTGAATTTATAAGGTTCGTTGGTAATATTGTGTAGGAGAGGGGTACCTTAATTTTTCCTGTGTTCGTACGTAAAATTCATTAGACTCTGGTTTGACAAACTAACAAGAATCACATACTAATACTATTACTTTTCAATAACCAAAATCATTTTTTTTATCTATTCCAGAAAATGGACAACCCTAAAATCTGCAAGTCTGAATAGTAGCCAGGTAGTCAGTTGAATTATTTGATGGATCCGGGTTCCTCACATGTTTGAGTTAGTGGCATATTGTATGTGGTGTTGGGTTACCTAAGGGTTCTGAAACATGAAATGAAGAAGTTTTGCTACTGTGGCTTTTCCGCACGTATGTTTTATGAATGAAAAGTTAACATGATTAAGTTTTTCAGTTTAAGAGTGGCGAGAAATCTAGTTTTTCAATTTCATACATACATACATATAATCACGCCTTTATCCCTAATGGGGTAGGCAGAGCGTAAACGACCTAAACAAAGGTCGTTCCGCCACGTCTGACAAAGTTTTGAGGGTTATTCAAGATGGATTTGTAAGTATGTAGGTATATCGCTGTAGTGACAGGTTGTCAGCCCATCGCCTAAATTGCAATATACTGAAACCCTCAGAACCCTTAGCTGGTTCTTACAGCATGCCCGGGAGGAAATGCAGCTGGCACATTCTATGTTTTTCTTTCGCTCCCAGTCCAGCTTGCAAGATATTCAATTTCACCTGGGTTCATAAGTTTATAAACCTTACTAAACTAGCTTTTCGGACCACATAGAAAGCCCTATCCTATCTCTAGTTTCCTAAATACAAGGTGAAGGCACTAAAGCCTCTAAAACTCCCTTTAGAATTCCACAAAACTGTTTTAAAAGAGTCATAAAGCAGCGAGCATAACTCTCGACTGGCAAATGCATCGCTCGATAGCCTATTTCCATCTGAACTGGGAGCGGGAGAGAGACAATTGTTCTTATAGCTCCAGTCACTTAAAACGTCCTACTTACATCACAAAGGGACTTTTATGAATCGTACACTTTTGTATAGTTTAGTTGTGTATAGAGCGAGCTTGAGATTTTGCTTTCTGTAATGATATACAGACTTTTCTTTTATCTTTGACTTCAATCGAAAAAATGAGTTAGCATCATGACGCCGCTACAAGCATATTTGGCACTCAAACAGCATTATGAATATTGAAACGTTCGCCCCGATCGTATTCAATCCTGAAGAATGAATCTCCGTGTACAAACCATGAATAATTCATGCCAAATTCAGGCCCGGATACTCGTATGGATGACATAATTTACAATGGGTGTCAGTGTTGCCACGTCCGAATCACTTTTCAGCGGACACCGTGTGCGGCCACCAGATGGCGCTGCTAAATCCGGGGTAATCCCGAATTTATTATCTGTTTGCAACCATTTGCTGGTGCGCTGCGATCCGAAGCGTTCCGCCATCGAAATGAATGTGTACGAATTCGCACCGATGCCGCCATGTAATGAAAAGCGAAAAAGTGCCCCGAGGAATATTCCATTCGGCAATACAGAGCAATCTGGATCCAGATACGAGGCGAAGGCAGGTTGTTTGCGATTCCTTTGTGGATATCACAAGTGGAGATCTTTTGCGGGCGGTTGTAAAATTTTAAAACATTTCTACCCTTCTCAAAGGGGCTTGTGAGCGACATCGACGTGACGGCGGAGGTTTTCGTATGCAAACTCATTTTTTTTCTTGTTGTTTCTTGTTTGTTAGAAGAGGAGTCAAAAGCTGCATGTTTAACGGTATAGGTAGGCAGTAACATGTTATGATGTTTCATATCATTTTATGAGCATCAACTTCCTCTTCGGTACTTAAACTACTGGTGTGAAAGAGACTTGGTTTAAATCAGAACGATATTGCGAGTATCACTATGTGAGACTTTTGCCAATTTAGGACAATGCAAATTGAATGTAATAAATAAACGAGTATCATTATAGTGTATTTGTTGCTAATTTGATTAGGACAATGCAAGCCGAATGAAATGACCTGCACCCACATAGATGCGCCCAGGGTTACCAGTAACCCGCGGTAAATCCGGACTTAGTCCGTGTACGCCGCCATGTGTCGCTGTAATCGCAGCGGTTTTAGCGCTTGAATTAATGGCAGTTTCATCATGTTTTTACTGTTTTTAACAATTATACTTTCCATCAAATGTTTGAAACATCAGCTCGTATTCGTAATAACCTGCACCGACACAGATGCGCCAGTAAACCCGCGGTAAACCCGGACTTAGTCCGTGTACGCCGCCCTGTGTCGCTGTAATCGCAGCGGTTTTAGCGCTTGAATTAATGGCAGTTTCATCACGTTTTTACTGTTTTTAACAATGATACTTTCCATCAAATGTGTGAGACATCAGCTCGTATTAGTAATAACCTGCACCGACACAGATGCGCTGGTAAACCCGCGGTAAACCCGGAATTAGTCCGTGTACGCTGCCCTGTGTCGCTGTAATCGCAGCAGTTTTAGTGCTTGAATTAATGGCCGTTTCATCACGTTTTTACTTTTTTTAACAATAATACTTTCTATAAAATGTGTGAGACATTAGCTCGTATTCGTAATAACCTGCACCGACACAGATGCGCCAGTAAACCCGCGGTAAACCCGGAATTAGTCCGTGTACGCCACCCTGTGCTGTGTCGCTGTAATCGCAACGGTTTTAGCGCTTGAATTATTGGCCGTTTTATTTAAAAAAAGAAACGATTTTTCAATATAATATTGTAAAACGGACTGGCGACAGTCGACTTATGTTGACAATAGTTTGTAAAGTAGACATTCAGTAAAATAAATAAAAGAACAATTGAAACAAAATATTACACCTACAAAAATAGAATAAAAAATTGCCTGTAAGCAAAGACGTACTTTTATCATTAAAACCTATTATTAGGACAGATTTAGAGCATTCGTAATAAAATATATCCGCGTTAAACCAGGAATTAGTTTGTGTACGCCACACTGTACAGCTTTAATCGTTTTGGCTCAGTGCTTAAATTATCGGTCGTTGTACGTATATTTAGACTATAGTTTTTCATCGATAGAGTCAGGTAATTATTTCTCATTGGTAGCAATTTGACATTGCAAAAAACGCGATTCACTAAACTAATATACCTGTCGTTTTCGTCCTGAGAGTTCAGAAGGTACAGCAATTATTATACTCAAGATTACGTTAAATCGTGCCCTCAATTAATCGATACTATTATACAATCTTAATGGTCTTCTCTAGGTATCCTATATTTACAAACTGTATCATTCCTAGCTAACGCGTTAGTAGGTACGTAGGTACAGTTGGTTATAAAAGCTAGATTTCTATTTTTCTTCACATTGAGTGACATTGTGAGAGCTAAAACAAAGAAAAGCAATCACTCATTCGCCAGCTGGCTCGGTTCATATAGGCATCCAAACTTGTTATACAAAATCGTTTATCATTACAAATTACTTTGCGAAAGTGTTAGTCAAAATCTCAGCTACACAAACAACCCTCAAATTAATTCTGAGATATCTGTTCATAACAAAGTACATTCCAAATGTGCACTGTGGATTAGCAAGGTATCAATAAATTATTCAGAAGCGAATTTAGACTGTCTTATTTATTATGAAATTCCCTTTGGGGGCTTATCGACCTCTTGTCGCATAGCTTAAAGTTTAAGTGTCTGTTGTTATTACTGAGGAGCGTTGGCGGTTGTACCAGGAGCCCAGAAAACCCCAGGAGAATTGGTACTAGTAATCCAACACCTGAGGCGTCTCGTTCGAGCGGAAACTCATAAGAGAAGACATGAACTCGGTACCGCAAATCCGGAATAGCTGGAAATTCGTAAGCAGTACATTGTTACGTAGAAATTGGAACAAGAAACAATTTCAGAACAGAGCCGTGGTTTTGGTTATAATATGAAGTCAGATTTCGATAGCTGTAAGGCGGCTTAAGCTTTGCAGATAAAGAAAAATATTTTACGTCGTAAGATTCTCATTTTTACAGAGCGCACCATTTTTCTCAGAAAAAGACTTACAATTGTTTATTCTACAATATTTTTACACTCAATCAAAAATAAAGCTGATTCAGTTAATACACTTTACAGTGTATAATAGAGAATAGAATGAAGCCAGTCATTTGTAAAATTAAGGTACTCACTCACGTACCATTTTAATATAATTATCTTTAGCTTTCCACCGCAGTTCACTCTACATCACTGTTCTGAAGAAAACTAAATCTCACTCTTATTTTAGTTTTCATTTCTTTTTTCTTTCACCAGTCACGTACAAAAGACAAGTTCAAGACCAAATATTATTGGAAATTTAAACGGCGTTTGCTATTTACGATTCAAAGTTGTGTTACCACACAATCACAAATATACCTCACACTTGGTTTTGACATAAATAACCGACAAAATCCACCTTCGTTTCTAAAACGAAAGATGAAATAAGAAATTGAATTACTATTCAAAGTTGAAAGCCCTGTGATGTTTGTTTGTGGGAAGAAAAAGAGTGGATGCATTAGTTTATCCACCCCTGTGAGGGTCCTTACTATGCAGTTCCTTCCAAACAAAACGTGGATACAGAATTTGCTTCGATATACACTGCTTGCTAGGACATGGAACCATAATAAACCACCCATTCTAAACATGACCACGATGACGTTGCAAATTCGTCATGCGACCGTAGTTTGTATAGAAAGTGGGACCCTTACATGTCGTGGAAGAATCCTAGCCCTAACACTTGCACTCATGAATATTTGAGTGACGCGTCAAAGGAAAATGGCGAATATGGGCCCGGGTTTCAGAGAAACTTGAGTTCCACATAATATTATTGCGGTCATTTAGATATTAGCATATGTTAGAATATGCAGAGAGCTTTGTAGATGAGATAAAGTGGGCATATGCCTAATACATATTCTGAGATAATTTAACAGGTAATATTTGTGAAATTCTGGGGATTTTTACAAATAAGTATGAAATCTTCCATGATGGACGTTAAATAAATATTCCAGTCAAACCAAAACAGCGACCAACTTGCCCCAACACAGCGGTACGTTTCTTTATTTCTTAAATCAATTGGAAATGAGTAATTTACTAACTCAATTTAAACTTTTTCGTCTGTTTACAGTAGCTTATTGAGCAATAAAATCCAACAAAAAGACATTTCGATAAAGAAGTGAAACTAAAGTAATTTCGGCCAAACATGACCTTCTTTACGATCGGCCGAACGCGAAATATGAGGGTCGCGTTGACATTATTTATACGTACCGATAAAATTTATTGAAGGCAAATTTTTATACACATACGAATGTTTTTATGATGTTCCTTCTGTTTTACCCGTGGTGGCTAATTGAGTCTTTCCGTGGGAAAAGGTAGTAAATACTTCATGTTTTATTTAATTTTCTATCAAGACATCATTCTGCTTATCAAACCTAGGAAAGCATTTCGTAAAATCACGTTCAAAAAGACAGACGCGAGGTAGTGACTATTACAAGTCGATGCGATGTCTAGTAGATATTGAAACACTAAAGCTAATATACTACTGATATTTCGAAAGTACTGTGCGTTATGGGCTTGAGGTCTAGGGTAATTCATCTTCGATTGACTTTGTACTAATTTTACAAAAAAAAACAATAAGAATCTTGGGTGGTGCGGCCTATCTTGAACATTGCAAACCAATTAAAAAAAAACTGAATATTCTGACAGTGGTATCATTGTATATGTATATAGTGTCTGTAGAAATGTTTAAAAATAAAGATAAACACCTTGAAGGTAATCAGGACCACCGGCGGCGACACAATCGTGGAAAACTGATTCAACCTAGTTCTAAATATGGGGTCTTCAAGCGAAGCGCTCTAAGTATTGGTTTCCAAATTTATAATTGTTTGCCAATTTTTTTGCGAGTTAGTCCAAATCCAGGAGAATTTTCGCGTAGACTTAAGCTATTATTACTTTACTCCATTCTATAATCTGAAAGGATACTTTGAATATTGTAAGAATTTTTGACATGCTAGAATTGTAATAAATGATCATTATTTTTGTGTATATTTAGGACTTTTTCTTTAATTAATTAATTAATTTTCATTTGACATGCTTATCTATATGACATTATAAATTATGTACCTAATTCGTAATTATTATGATTAATTAAGTTTTATGTTTCTATTGTACACTGATTTGCATATCAATTATGGTTTTTTTAACTTGCAAATAAATGAATCTTATCTTATCTTGTCATAAATAGGTAATTAAAATGTGATAGTAGTAGTTAGTAGTGGCAAATAAGAACTAGCAAAATTTTATGAAAGCAAAATTACCTACTTTTACTCTTTCATATTGGACTGGGAGCGAGAGAAAAGTATAGAATGTGCTAGCTGCGTTTCCTCCCAGGCATGCTGTAAAAACTAGCTAAAGGGTCCGAGGATTTCAGTATCTTGCGATTTAGGTGATGGGCTGACAACCTGTCACTACAGCAATATACGTACAATCTGTCTTAAATAACCTTCAAAACTTTGTCAGACGTGGTGGAACGACTTTTGCTTAGGTCGTTTACGGCCTACACTATTAGGGATAAAGGCGTGATTATATGTATATCTTGGTATCTACTTCAAATAATTTTCAGAATATTTACTGCAAATTCAGCATGAAAGTACAAGGAGTAATTATAACTGACCAAAGAGTGTCTAACAGTAGTTTAAAACTTGGCAGGTATTAGTTCCACAGAAGTTCGGTTCGACGAGCAGGTGCGGTAGAGACGTAGACGTTTCATCAAACTTTTCCACACCGAACTTGTATTGTTGAACTAGCAGAATTACTTCTAGATTAAATAATTTGTACTTAAGTAAAAGCAAAATAGTAGAAATCATTTAAAATTAAATGTTAAGTATAGGATATACATCCTAGATACGAGTAAATCATATTAATTTGACATAACGCTCACTTTTAAATGCTGTCAAATGTCTGGAGATCTGGTTTTGGATTATCATCGCTTGAACAAGAAACTCATAAAAAAACATCCCTAATTCCCATTGACAAAGTTCGACCTCTCTTCAAGACGATTTTTAAGCAATGAAATAGTTCTTTGAAATGTAAGGGATCAAAAAACCATGAAATTAAATAATGGTTTTTTGATCCCTTATGCAACGTAATTGTGAAACACATGTAAGTATGTATAATGAAAAACACATTTTTAGAACAAAGGAAAACCAAATGAGACGCAAATTAATATATCGGATAAGCTCGGTTAATTCCTTTAAAAATGCCGAGTTTTATGTTTGCGGCCGCGAAATCCCATGTAATTAAGCCAAATAGTCTGAAATGTTTCATGTTTTTATTTAACTTTTTTTTTATATAAAGTGGGACTCAGACCGATTTATTTGGTAGGATTTTTTATATGAAGAAGTTACATTTGTGTTTTTATTTTCATGCGTAATTTTCATTAGAGGCATAATATGAATCTTGGTATTACGAGTATTGTTTTACCGAAAACATATTTTTTTTAACTCAAAATTTTACAGCCAGTATCAAAGTAGGTATTTGTTTATATAAATACATACATAAGTACATATAATCACGCCTTTATCCCTTATTTATAAATAAGTTAGTATATATTGTTTTCAATTTACGATATTTCCCGATCAGGTTAATCCAGCTCGTAATCTTATAAAGTGAATTGAGTTTAAATGGCTTCCATACAAATCTACTAAGGTGTATGAATCAAACTGTGAGTGAGTAAAATAGTAACTCATATTAGTAAATCATTTATAAGTAATTAATTTGGGCGTCGGCTAAGGGAGAGTGGAGATGACCCCTGCGCCGGGTCCTTTTTGGTGCAGAAGCTGTCAATTGCTATACAGCGCGGTAATGGGCACTTTTGCACCTCGAACGACCAGGGGAGGTTGATTTGACGCCAAATTTTATAATTAGTATTAATTTTAGTGTTAAGTTGACAATTGTATTGAATTCTATAATAAATAGATATATTTTGTATCTAAAAAATAAATAATTTAATAATAATTAAGTCTTATTTTCTCTCTTTCTAAACATGTCTCGAAATGTAATCAGAAACTAATGATTTGTAATTAATTTTGTTCGCAGTAGTTTGTTTACCAGACAGAATAATATCAATTAGAAACGATTATACAAATATTTCAGAAATAACTACGTAGAATTAGTCTACAACATTCGAGTAATTATGTGGATATTAGGTACTGTGAAATAAAATGTGTAATAGAGCCAGTGTTTTCTTACAGATATAATAAATTAATTATTGTTTGTTTTGGTATCGTTTTCTTCAGATTCAATTTATTGTACTATCAAAATGTTAACTGTTATGATATAAAGGACGACTCAAACAAATATGATGCGGCCGTGAAAGAAAAAAGATATTCTTGGAAAATTGTTACAAGTAAAGGCTCACCAAAAACTCAATATTGGAAATGTAATCATTGTCAGTGTATTGAAAACTCAAACTGAAACTTCGGTTCCACATTCGCAAACAAGCGTCGTAGAACACCAAATTAGGGCAGATGTTAATGTTTGAGATAGTTGTCGCCGGAGGGCTTGTGACAAATGATATGCGGGCGGGAGGCGACTTTCCGAACGTCAACTCTGTTATCAGCTGAGAGGAGCGAAGAGCGTGGAGCAAAGTGGAATTACGCCCGAAGCTGTTGTGTAACTTTGAGGAAAAGGAATTTGATTCAACATTTCGAACTACATAAAGGACGTTTGGCTTATAGAGCGTATGGGTAAAAAATCATTTTCTTTTCATTAAATATAAATATGCTAAGTGGATTTTGAATCTACGAGTACCTACAAAATAGCTCGTAATTGTAATTGCCGTAATTTATAAGTTCCCGGCACCAAAATACTTAATTGCTTTACCGTGTATTTATAGAAAAATAAAATTAAACTACACTGTATTTTTTTTTGTTTCTTAAAGGCAATTCGTTTTTTTTTCATTGTTTTACTTTAAAATGTCACCTATTATGGAATTTCTTTCATCATTCGAGAAAAAATATTATGTAAATCGTGTTTTATTTGTTATTGTCCTCCCATGTAAGAATCCATCCAAAAAAGAATCTCACAATCAGAAGTGTTTGCATTTTCTGTTTCGTCTAAAGGGCGACGGTGGAACGAAGACAAAAGAGAAAACCTACTGAGATTCAACTCGCTTACCATCAGTCAAAAAAATATTTACGTATGGCAATGCAATACAGCAATGTACCTACAAATCTATCATAAATAACCCTCAACTCAATACTTTGTCACACGTGGCGGAATGATTTTTGTTCAGGTCGTTTAGGCTCTGCCTACCCCATATGAAGCCTACGGTGCCTCTTTTAATTATTCATCTCATTAGAGAAGTTTATGAATGCGCAAGACAAAAGAAGCAGCGAAAAAAATATACTCAAAAGTTGTGCTAGCCTGTATAATATGGTACATTCTCAAGTCAAAGTCGTCTACCTGAACGTAATGCGTTTCAGTTTGCGTAATGTATGCGGCGATGCGATAAATGCACATGCCTACGGAGCCTACGGTGCCCCCTTTAATTATTCATCTCATTAGAAAAGTTCATGCCTGCGCAAGACAAAAGAAGCAGCTACAAAATTACAGTCAAAAGTTGTGCTAGCCTATATAATCTGAACGTAATGCGTTTCAGCTTGCCTAATGTATGCGGCGATGCGATAAATGCATATGCCTACGGAGCCTACGGTGCCCCCTTTAATTATTCATCTCATTAGAGAAGTTCGTGCCTGCGCAAGACTCGAAGTGCCGGCTGCGCCGCCGATAACCCAGTTCCACCGAACTTTACTTTTGAGAATGTCGCGCGCCTGAGTATTGGGCGGCTAAGATAATTTCTTTGGAAAACTAGATTCTTGGTGGTGAGTAAGTATTGGTTTTTGAAATGTGTTAAACATTATATTTTTTAATTAACTTCTTGGGCTTTCAAGCTTTTTCTGCACTTTTCACGATCATTGGCATCCGCTTTTATAAGCTAGTTTTCCTCCATATCCGCTTTCACGACGTTCAGCCAGCGCTTATTCGGTCTGCCGTGTCAACTACGGTTTTAAATCATTCTGTTCGCGACGGCGCAAATGTATTTCATTTTTGTATTTTTTATTCCCATAGAAATAAGGAGTATTTTTTTAGGATGGCCACAATTGAGAGCTGTCATCCCTAAAATAAGAGGCAAATTCAAATTAGCCAATCAGAGCGAGTGATAGAACGAGATAGCAATAGTATTCTATTCTTGTCTTTTTATGAACTTGACGTATGATCAAGAATATTCGAGAATCGATATAACGCCATCCTTTTCTTACCAGTGACAGTTTGTATTTAGCTATCTCGATCGAACATTATAGAAGACGCTTGACATTTCGAGAAAAGAATTGCCAGCTGTTTCCCGAGAATTCTACAGTACCGAGATTGGAGTATATAAACGGCTGCGCAGACCGCACCAAGCATATAGTTTCGTGGTATAGTTTCGATATAGTTTCGTTATATAGTTTCGGGAGATCAGTCCGAATAGTGGAAGAATAGTGGACAGTGAACAGAATAGATATAGTTTCGTGATAGATACAGTATAGTTTAGTGATATAGTTTCGTGACAATACGGAATAGTATAAGTACACTTCCGAATAGTGGAAGGATAGTGGACAGTGAACAGAATAGTTACAGTGACAGTGTTTTCCGAGAAAGTGATACAGTTTCGAATCAGTGATCGAATAGTGGGAAGAAATAGTACAGTGAATAGTATATAGTAACAGTGACAGTGATTCCGTGACAGTTCGTGAATAGTTATCGACAAACAGTTCCGTAATCGTTTCGTATAGTGTTTCCGTGATAGTTCGTAAATAGTTATCTATAGAGAGTTCCGTAAACAGTTTCCGTTTCGTATCCGTTTTCGAATAGTTCCGAAAGCAGCAAGAACAAGAATAACAGTGGAAATAACAGTGATTAATAGTGATAACAGAAGTGTCAAGTGCCGTTTATAGTTTAATTCATAAATATTTAAGATTTTGCACCATTCTGTTTTACAGTGTTGCCAGATAGTTTCAACATTTCATTGTTAGTAGTTTTTCGATAATAAATATACAGTCCATTTATAGTATAGTTTTATTTCGTGTACATTGAGGTAGTCACGTTTGGTTACGCCGAACACTATCTCGTACACATTCCTTAATCTTTTTTAGGTATTCATTCAGATAATTTATTAACCAAGATTTATATTATAATTGTAATATGTGGTCGAAGCGTAGTTTGTTACCTTACCATAGGAAATAGCGCATCATGGTTTAGAGAGTCGGAACATTTGTCTCTATCTGTAATGTAGCTAAACTTCTAATATTGATTGCCACGTCAATTCCAAGTCTTTTAGTTCTGCATTTGCAATTTTGTTCTGAATTTATGTAAATCAGAATGTAGTCATTCAATAAATTACGAATCAGATGCCAATTATTGTCATTAACATTTATTTCAGCGGCAGCCATACTTAATAATGATTGCATGAATAGTAGTTTAATTCACTTGAAAGTTATTGGGAATCGCCTCAATAAATCCTTTTTTATTGGAAAACTGTAATTGTTGATCCATTAATGTGACAAATAAAGATTTAAATTTATATAAATGGTTTAATACTGTTGAATAAAAAAATTGAATATAAGGGGCACGATGGTCACAACTCAGTATAAAAGTTATTTACACCACGCTTGACATATGGATTTCGAAAGAAATGCTGCTCCATCCATCTCCCTAGCCTTATCCCGTATCTCACGGGGTCGTCTACCTAATCTAGGGGATTGAATGAGGGTACTGGTTTCTACACAGAGCGACCGCCATCTGACCTTCGCAACCCAGAAGGGAAACCAGACCCAATCCTAGATTAGGTCAGAGTTTTCAAGCCGCTAATGCTTAGCCCCGCCCTCTGACATGGCTTAATGACTAATATCGCCTAATCGACTAATAACGGATATGCGCCGAATAAACGTACATATGAAATTCGAAAACCGAAAAACACATTGGTACGTGGTGGGATTTGAACCACGACCTCGGAGCCTCAACGCTCAGGAGGCAGCGGCCCTATCCACTACACCATCCAAAGAAATGCTGCTAGACCCATACAATTAGGTATGTTGTCTTTGTTTTCACATTAAATTTCATCTCCCTAGCCTTATCCCGTATCTACCTAATCTAGGTCATTGAACTAGGGTGCTGGTTTTTTCTCGTTTCATTTAATATAATTTTATTATTACAAGTCAATGACCGATCTCTTATTAAAACTGTAAGTACCTAAATATTAATGGAGTAAAAATAGAATAACTTTATAATACTACTTCATTAAGTTACTTACATACATACGTACACATGATACGGCTTATATCCCTAATGGGGTAGGCAGAGCGTAAACGACCTAAACAAAGGTCTAAAGACGACCTAAAAAATGTTGAGGGTTATTTAAGGTTTTGTAGTTAGCTACTATTCATACATACATACATACATAAAATCACGCCTTTATCCCTTACGGGGTAGGCAGAGCGTAAAACGCCTCCTAAAAGGCGCTTTCGCCACGTCTGACATAAATTGAGGGCAATTTTAGAGTGTAATGTGTATTGCTGTAGTGACAGGTTGTCAGCCCATCGCCTAAATTAAAATACACTGTAACCCTCGAATCCCTTTTGCTGTATTTTACAGCATGCCCGGGAGGAAGGGCAACTGGAACATTCTATGTTTTTCTTTCTCTCCCAGTCCAGTATGGAAGAAACTACTATTCATAGGTTTCAAAATTGACTTTCAATGCAAATTGTAATTATTCGGCAATTTTGTGAATAATTATGTAGAACGATGTTGTTGAGTTCTTGAAAAAAATATTGGTTAAGTTATTATTAAACCTATCGTAATTTTAAAAATGTTCTTTTAACTCTTCTTCCATGCTGGCCTGGGATTCTTCCATGCTGGCCTGGGAGCGAGAGAAAAACATAGAATGTGCCAGCTGCATTTCCTCCCGGGCATGCTGTAAAAACCAGCTAAGGGATCCGAGGGTTTCTGTATATTGTGATTTAGGCGATGGGCTGACAACCTGTCACTACAGCAATATACTTATAAATCTATCTTAAACAACCCTCAAAACTTTGTCAGACGTGGCGGAACGACTTTTGTTTGGGTCGTTTACGCTCTGCCTACCCCATTAGGGATAAAGGCGTGATTATATGTATGTATGTATGTTTGTTCTTTTAACTACACGGAGAGCAAACTATTTCACTTTTGTGGCAGATTTCGAAGCTCTGTCCGCTTACCGATAATACAGGTAGATATCACATGGTACTGTACACAGACATAAGGTGGAGAAGACCACGCCACTTCTGTAAACTCTATAGCTCGTATTTTTGAAGCGATGTCAAACTTGAGAGCAATATTAAGTATAGATTTGACGGGCAGTTTGTACTGAAATGACATTTCTGATATGAACTCATACTCGCTGTCACTCTTGAGAGCTGATTACAAATACGGCCCTATGAATCCAAATGTAGGTAAATATAATACCTAAACAGCAATAGTCAATTTTGTCGCCTGTTATCGCAATATTTTTATAACTCATAATTGCAGAAAGCAATTTTATTATCGACCAAAAGCTTTTACCACAATAGAGTTCAAAGGCTGGTCCTGCAGACTAAACTGATTTAAGGCTGAAAATTGCTTCTTCTTCAATAAATTTAAGAGCAGGCTCTTGACTGTGAAGTAATCGCCATTCGGATCGATTTTGTGTAAGTTTCTTGACATCCTGGTAAACTCGCTATTTTGTACTGATGTCAGGTTGACTTGAGGAATCTACCTCAATATCGGTCTATGTGATACTGTAATAACACCATCCTTTCGCTCCATACCTGATGTTATTTCAGGGTGGCATGAATCCGCGCTGATACCACATTATAAACGGATACAACGTTTCAGAGGAGCAAGTGTGATAATAACGTATTGTGGACAGATTTCCATGTATAAATGAATGATGGACAGTGGGCAGCGAGTGATAAAAACTAATAAAATACATACATATAATCACGCCTTTATCCCTAATGGGGTAGGCAAAGCATTTATTTTTTTCATTATGTATTTAATTACTATTTATTTAATTAATATTTGTTGACATGTTCTTTTAATTTTAATGTAATTTAATTGATTTGGTTGGATATGACTGATGTTATGTCATGGTTTAATGTAATTTGTATTTCATATGGGCCCCGTAGAAGCTTGAAATAAAGATCTATTTATTTATTTATTTTAAAGCGTAAACGACCTAAGCAAAGGTCGTTCCGCCACGTCTGACAAAGTTGTGAGGGTTATTTAAGATGGATTAGTAGATATATTTCTGTAGTGACAGGTTGTCAGCCCATCGCCTAAATTACAATATACTGAAACCCTCGGATTCCTTAGCTGACTAACTAATAAAATGTTTCACTTTCAGGCTTGTATTCATAAATCAGTCTCAAGATTGGGGGCAATATTTATGTGTGGATTTAACATTTTGTATTGATATGTCATTTCAGATACGAGCCCAAAGAAGATAAAGTGCTGTTTATCAATAATGTCAAAACAATGGCGTAAATTTGTCAGGAAAATAGGTAATTAATGGTAACCTGGAGTGGAGTCGGATATTATGCTCTACTTGTTACCGCGGGTTATTGTTTAAATCTTTTTCTTCCATGCTGGACTGGGAGAGATAGAAAAACATAGAATGTTCCAGCTGCCCTTCCTCCCAGGCATGCTGTTGAAGTCAGCAAAAGGGACTCGAGGGTTACAGTGTATTGTAATGTAGGCGATGGGCTGACAACCTGTCACTAAAGCAATACATATTACAATCTAAAATTGCCCTCAATTTTTGTCAGACGTGGCGAAAGCGCCTTTTACGAGACGTTAAACGCTCTGGCTACCCCGTAAGGGATAAAGGCGTCATTTATTTAAGTATGTAGATACGTACTCAAAATCTTAAGTGCAGTTTATCAATAAGGTCAAAACAAAACGGCGTAAATTTGACAGGACAATAGGTAATCAATGGTAACCTGGAGTGTAGACGGATATTATGCTCTACTTGTTACTGTGGGTAATTGTTTTGATCTCACGGGATAACCCAAAACTAAGCCGCGGGTTTTCACCCGTGAGGTGAAAAGCTACTTTTACCGTACCTACAAATCATCTTCGCCAAGAATTCTACCATGACTATCTTCTAATGTTTCTAAGGGAGCGTTATGCAACTTTCAATCACTTTAGCCACTCAGCGCGCTGTCAAAGTTCAGACAGGCGTAACACATCGCCGTCAGGGACAGTAGTACAGAGGGGGCTGCCAATAGCATGAGACTATCCTCTCCCGTCTGGCCATCATCTGTTCCGCACACTTCATTTTGAAAATCCCCAGACAATTTGCGTAAGAGTCTTATTTATTTATTTAACAATTTATTGTACACAAAAAACATCATGAACACAGGACATAAAATAACAAAGACACAACAGGCACTGCTTATTTATAAAAAGAAATTTCTTACAGCAGACCTACAGAAGTGATAATTTTAACGAAACGCGGATAAAACGTGCACAAAATTTAATACCTATCAATAAAATAATACTACTGTAAAATACTTATATAATGTAAATATTTTACATAAATATAAACAAGAAATAAATAAATACTTCCAATTACATACATAATCAAAAATAAATAAATTCTTATAGCTATTTATATACAAATAAAAAATAAAGAGTCGATGATATAACTAATACCGTAAAGCGGCAAAAAAATACTTGTTTGTTACAGTTAAACTCAAAATGTACTTTTAATTATTAAATAGACCACCAGTAGGCTATTATACTTTTACGAGTAGTCTTCTTTCTGGTCGTTCCCTCAATGCTGAGGATCGTGACTGTATGTCAATCTTCTCCACTGGGTCCGGTTCTGTGCCAGATGTACCGCTCCCTGTATCTGGCTCATCAGTCACCTCCTTGAGTTGGTCCACCCATCTAGCTGGCGCTCTTCCTCTAGCGCGCTTCCCTTCCATTTGGCAACGATTAGTAGCTTGAAGCAAATAAATTAATAGTTCAAAATCACTAGAAAAACACACTTTTGTTAATGGACGTAAAAACACAAGACCTTCGTTCACAAGACCTTTCTTATAAGTTCAAACGAAGTTCAAGTTCAAGAAAAGTTATATGAAACGATATTCCATCATGGATGGAAAGGCACTGGGCCTTTCTTCCGGCTCCATCATCAGATCAGTTCGACAGTACCATATTATTGTTTTGTTATCAGACCTACATACAGCTGTCAATTTTCATGACGCTATAATCGTTGAAAGATGTTTCAATTAGTTACCTTAAATTCCATTTCATAGTTACGTACAGATCGGCCTAATAAAAGCGTGTTAAAAAGACAAGGCTCCCCCAGGCCATGCTGGAATGGGAGCGAGAGAAAAACATAGAATGTGCCAGCTGCATTTCCTCCCGGGTATGCTGTAAAAACCAGCTAACGGATCCGAGGATTTCTGTATATTGCAATTTAGGCGATAGGCTGACAACCTGTCACTAAAGCATAATACCTACAAATCTATCTTAACAACCCTCAAAACTTTGTCAGACGTGGCGGAGCGACCTTTGTTTAGGTCGTTTACGCTCTGCTTACCCCATTAGGGATAAAGGCGTGATTGTATGTATGTAAAAAGGCAACATAGCTACTGCGGCATTAGATATTTACATGAAACAACTGAGTGACACTGCAGCATGTTCTTAGTCACCTTCATGTTTATGAATGCCAAATTTCACGAAAATTCAATCAATCCTTCCCTCATAAAGCATAACCATGATACCGTAAGTGCGGCTCTCGAAATCACCTCACATCACCAGGCCCCGCGCGGCGCCCGCAGCTGCACCGCTGTGATAACGCTGCGTGACACCTGACGTCATTTGTCAAGCCGTTGTTCTTTCTGCGGTAAACGTGTTTACTGTACGACAAGGCTTTAAATGAACGTGGCGAAAAAAATAACTAAAATTTGCATCTTGAGATTAGACATAACATAACATAAGACGTAGTAGCAGAGCGTAAACGACCTAAACAAAGGACGTTCCACCACGTCTGATAAAGTTTTGAGGGTTATTTTAGATATATTTGTAGTATATTGCTGGAGTGACAGGTTGTCAGCCCATCGTCTAAATTGCAATGTACTGAAACCCTCAGATCCCTTAGGTAGTTTTTACATGGCGTGCTGCCCAGGAGGAAATGCAGCTGGTACCTTCTATATTTTTCTCTCGGTCTCAGTCCAGCTTAGAAGAAGATTAGACAGTTCTCCTTGCGCCCCCACCCACGTTCACTGATAACGGTGTCGGACTTGTACTTGGTGGTTTCGGAGTTCCGGAGCTACTTTACATGATTTCGCACGTCTCCTGATTTTGGGGTTAGATAAATATGCACTCTCTTTGATTACTGGAGCGCTGATGGATGGAGTTTTGAAGAACCTGCCACTGCAACACACTGATACTGGTTTAGAACTGTTGCTACCGCTACTACATGGAAGGTAAGGCTCGTATTTATAAAGCAATCTCAAGATTGATAGTAATATTAGATATGGATTTGACAGGTCCGTTTGTACTAAAATGATATTTCTGATACAGACTCAAACTAGCTGTAATTCTCAAGTGCTGTTTATAATTACGGGCCTAAGTCTGCCTTTAATTGTTATTACATATGCAGTGCAGTAATTATCTCCCTAGCCTTGGTCGGCTACCTAATCTAGGTGATTGAACGAGGGAACTGGTTTTTATACAGAGCGACTGCCATCTGACATCCGCAACCCAGAACAGACCCAATCCTAGATTAGGTCAGAGTTTTCAAGCCGCCAGTGCTTAGCACTGACCTTTGACATGGCTTCACGACTAATATCTATGATATTAAACGATATTAACCGGGACCAACGGTTTAACGTGCCTTCCGAAGCACGGAAAAACCGCCGAATAAACGTAAATATGAAATTCGAAAACCGATAAACACATTGGTACGTGGTGTGGTGGGATTCGAACCACGACCTCCCCGCTCAGGAGGCAGCAGCCCTATCCACTACACCATCGGGTTTTCTATACGCAGTGCAGTAATATGACGTAAAAGTATTTTTCCCGTTTCAAATAATAACTCATGATTTTCAGAGAGCAACTACTCATCACAATAAAATTCAGTTTTTACAAATCCAATTTAATCATTCAGGAGAGATTAAAATTCAAACAGTGTTCTGATATTTTATAAAACTACGGTAAAATTTAAAATATTCCGCGAAAAAGCATTTTACTTCCAATCAAATCTTGTATTTTGAATATAAGCAAATTATAAGCCGTGCGTAAAAACTGAAAACAAGTGGACTAGCAGAATTTATTTATTTCAGCACTCTAAAATTCTACAAATGGGTAGATAACCGAAAACTATACAAGACAGTCCCTCGAGCTTCACTTTTAAGAAGAGAATGAAAGAGCATTTTACGACCTATCTATGACGTACATAATACATACATACATATAATCACGCCTTTATCCCTAATGGGGTAGGCAGAGCGTCAACGACCCAAACAAAGGTCGTTGCGCCACGTCTGACAAGTATTGAGTGTCATTTTAGATAGATCTGTGTATTGTTGTAGTGACAGGTTGACAGCCTATCGCCTAAATTACAATACACTGAAACCCTCGGATCCCTTAGCTGGTTTTTACAGCATGCCCGGGAGGAGATGCAGCTGGCACATTCTATGTTTTTCTATCGCGCCCAGTCCAGCATGGAAGAACGTACATAATAATATTTTATTTTATCATTTATATATCATATAATTATATTTATATGTATTAGTTTATAATAGTATGTTAATATGTGTATTAGTATTATTAAACATCAATTTATAATTAAATTATACTAACTCCTGTATCTGTTCCCGTGAATTTCCCATCTTGTATCCCCATTAGGTTGGCTGGAAGAGATCTCTTATAGAGGTAAGCTCGCCTGTTGTTTATTTTTTTAAGTTGAACTGTATTTTTATTTTTTTTAAACAATAAAGAATACAATAGATGTAGAGATTTACTCGGCACTTTTTTCTATAACTTGGACACATTTTTACTAAGTTAATAAGCGGGGACTAAGATAGCTGGGAGTTAAAATGGTCACAGAGAAGGCCGCAACCTATTTCCGGTATATTTCCTTACGTTTCTGTACAATAAGTTATTAAATAAATAATTAAAATAATAAATACTATACCGACGATTTTCAAAGAACATTGGTAGAGCATTTAGCTACTGCGGTGCTGTATTCAGCACTAGACTACTAACTCATTTATTCTAACTTAGTATGTAATCGGAAAGAACCTACTCATAATAACTAATTTAGTTGCTGCACCACAACACTGTGGCATTACTTACATTATGTAATAGCTTTCCGCCCGCGGTTTCTCCCGCATTAAATGAGTTTTTCGTGGCAACAAAAGGTTTTGTTGTGTAAAATGTCTTAAATAAGTGTGCTAAGTTTCGTCCCAGTTGGTCGAGTAGTTGAAGAAAAATAAAACAATGTAATGATGGAAAACTTGTTATAGTTATGCGCAAGTTGTGTGCATTAAGCCGTCGGTCCCGGTCGCTGTCTTTGATAGTGGTCGTTACTCAAACCATGTCAGAGGCCTGATAGTTGTGCTACTAGGCGGTTTAAAAACTCTGACACCAGGGTTCATTGGGTCGATAGACTCGATACCTACTCGACAGAAGAAGAAGAAGAAGAAGAAGTTATGCGCATTTAAAAATAAAATAAAAATAGGATGCAGAATCAAAAACATTTTTTTATCACCAACAATTTTTTTTGTATCGCGTCTTCCAAATAGAATTTAGAAAAAAAAACGAAATATGAGGATCTAAGTTTAATCTCCAGCAATACAATAAAAAATAGTGTTTATGCAACTATTGCATAATGAAGGGTATTACAATGCGTGTGTGGTTTCACAATGGTATCACGAGCATTGTAATACCTAGTTATGTGCAGTTGCATACACTAAATTATCTACTCTCATACACATCTCATACGCATTTTTTTGCATTTTCCATAGCCTGAATTCTTGGTAGCACTTCTCGTTCAGTTTTCTTGACTTGGCAATAAATTATTGGTAATTTCCGTAGCGGCATGTAAAATATCAGGTGGAGTATTAATATATTCCTCACTAGTCACTGGAGTCGCACATTTTTAGCAAACAGTCAATTAATTCTTCCTTGAGTTGCGCGATAAACAAACAATAAAAACCTTTCACCGTAGAAAATGGTGGCAAAATTAAGCGCGCAGGAAAACCGTCACCGCTACCATAGATTATTATAATTTTACAGATTTTTGGCTTGGAATCGGTTTTTTTTGGTATTTCCATTCTTGGAAATGGATTTTTATCTTTTCTTGCTTCCAGCAAATAAATTTTACTTTTCGTTGCATCTTTGTTAGAGTTTGCTAGGGCAGGTGCAATGAAAAGTAAACTAAGATGCAACGAAAAGTAAACTTTTTAATGTTTTCATCATTCTGTTTAAAAAGTATGCTATTATAAATTCGTTTAGAAGTTTATAATTCGAACATTACTATATGAGAGTAGATAAAAACACATTCGCTTTGATGCAGTTGTTTTTACGTGACACGCGAACAAACATACAGACGGACAGAAATTGTAAAAACAGTATTTTTGGCTTCTAAAGCACGTATAGAACCCCTAAACTATTTTTTTCTTATTTATCATCCATGTACAGATATCGACCTGTTATTATTTTATTATATTTATAGATGTAGGTCAGGAGGCACCAAAAAGCTGTGCGCATCATAAAATTTTACCGCAAACCCCCAAAAAGAAAACAAGAGGCTTGAAAAAGAGCGTTGTTGTTCCACAATGAATATTAACACTCAAATAACGGTGCGTCGCAATAGTCTTGCGGAAGATAAATTTATCCCTAGCGAGGGAAATGGTCCATTTTTCACGGCACCTAACGCTAGGTGTCACATGCGCCCGGCGAAGACGCCGTTACTTACTCGACACGTGAGCTGAATACAGCCGCGCAGCCGCTGAATTAGCTGCCGTGTGTTCTTCCTGTTTACACATATCAACGAGTATGTTGTTCATAAGAAGAATGAGAAGTGTTGAAAGACACCATGGAGGGCAGAACTTCAATTCAATTCTTAGGTTATATGGCTTTTGTGTTGTCACAATTCCGCCAACATCACGTAAATGAAGATATTACACGATGGGAAGAGAAAAAAAAACTAATATTCTCGACACGATGACAAGAGGGCAGATCTTCTTAGCCAGTGGATTCTCAAGTCGAACAACGATCCGCAACCTCACTAAGTGATAAATTGACATATTTCAACTTTCTGTTTTTTTTTAAATTATTTAGCAGTATTTGAAAGATAAAAGAATTGAGTATCTCTTATTTGTTATGTTATCTTTTTATTTGTTAACAAGGTTAATATTAAAATGAATTCACATGCCTACTTAGGATTTGATTCTTTTACCAATACAATTCAATTTGATTATGCTCTTCAGATCTACAGAAATCAAATAATAGTTATATTTTAAATCGTTTCAATCTCCGAAGTCTCTACAACTTTATGATTATATTCTGAATTCAGTGCCACAAAGCACTGTATTTTATAGCCATTTCTCAAAATGGCTATTGCACTATTGGTTTTTGCGAACGCTTTATTTTATCATCGTATTTAATTCCCCGTAAATGGTTTCGGCGAAATTTTAAACCGATGACAAAGCCAATGCACCGAAAATGTCATGAGACCGCAACGGCAAACCAATTATGCGTATCTCTGGCAATAATTCCTGCCATTCCGGCCCAATAGCTTTGGGGATAAAATACGGGAAAAATACAGACATCGCGCGAAATGGAATAGTGTGTTGTGGGTTCCACACCCTTCCGCAACATATTTTTTCTTTATTTAATATAAATAACAGCGCCATGGGGAAGCTGGCTTAGGGCAGCAACACACAGACGTCACTTACTGCGCGCAAGGTTGCGCTCAACATGCTGTTAATGCTTTTTGTATTGCCTACAACACGTGCGTCACCTTACGCTCTAAACGCGCGTACTGGCAGAGGGATGCGCCGATATACGCGCTACGCATGTGTGTTGTAGGCAATGCAAAAAGCATTGACAGCATGTCGAGCGCAACCTTGCGCGCAGTAAGAGACGCCTATGTGTTGCTGCCCTTAGTTTAGTGGAACATGAAATTTGCGCCATAAGACCTTGATGCTGCTTGTATCACTAGGTAGTAATACAAGAAATGTTAACATGAAAATTCTGTATCAGTAACTAAAAGTATACTTAGAAAGAGTAAAAACAAAAATAAAATGCCCTTATGTGTACTATAATAGTAATATTATGGCGTGCGATTGCATGGTATTGTATTATTATGATGATCACCTACATTTCTAAAGGAACCCAGAAATATCATAGAAAACAGACGACATTAATTCAATTGTCGCCGGTCAGAATTGATCAATGTTAGTCAGATGAACGTGAAATCTGATATTTGGTGGGGACGGCCAATTTCCTAGCCCCCTCCCCCTAATGGACGAGGGGACCAGCGCACAATTATCTTAGTTAACGTCACCACGCTTTGTAAAAATGCCGAAACACAATAGGCATTAAGGGAATAGATCCCTAAGAAGTAATTGATTGATTGGCGATGGCACATTTGCAAGGCACCTATGGCCAGACAGCTAATTTCAGTACAATGTGGCTTGACAAATCCATACTTAATACTGCTCACAATCTTGAGATTGCTTTATAAATACGAGCCTTAATGACCAGTACCCACATATATATTTGTTATATGAATCAGTATCATAATTAAAAATTGTTTTCGACGTAGTGCAAATGATAACTAGATTTTCTATGTTACAAAGGCACTTAAGAAAACAATTAGTATTTTTGTCGATGAGAATCATTAACAAAAGGTTTTCACCGCGCAGCGATCAATATACCTATTCCGTGAATCTCTTATTATTCCGCAGACGTAAAATTTCCTCAAAAGTGGAATCAAAAGTCAAATTATATTCCGGGATGATAATGACCGGGACTGATGTAACAAGTTTACAAGTAATTTACGAGTATAACCAACCCTTCTGCAGACTCGTCAATTTTATTATCGGCTCCAATGAAGCGGCAGCTGTCAACCAAAGCTCCAACTAGACAGGGCCGCATTTAGACAAGGAAAGCTACTAGATCAGCCACTGATCTACAATGGCTACAATACGACTACTATTTATTATAAACAAACAGCTAATAAAAGTCTACTTGAGGAAAGTGTATGATGCTATTTTCACGGGGAAAGCTGCTGTGTTCCCTGGACTTGGAATACACTTTCTGTAAGCCGGCCCGACATCACACGAGGACCTAAAACTTGGTATAATAGGAAGAATAACACAGAAATACCCTATAACCCTACCCTGATGTCATCCTATAAGTGACTAATAATATATATATTTATTATTAGAAATTGGTTTACTCTTGACTCTAGACACTAGGTCGGGGATAACCGTGACAGAGTCGACGATGGAGTGACCTTACCCAGAATATGCCTGTTATGGCACTGGCCATCTCACGCACCGACGGAACATAGCAACCTGTTTGGCGCCGGACTCCGGTGTGATGGTGGTCGTGAGCCAGGCGGCCCCTTGCGGAGCCTACCACCGGTTTGTTGGGATCGTTCAGCCGGACTTATTCATAGGCAAACCTGTGTTGCCGTTGCCCAGGGTGGACTACTAGGTAGATCCCATCCCACCCCATACATAATTTTCACAATAAAATACTAAATATAATAGACACAGCCACTAAGTTTATAATTTTTCATACCAGTGAATAGTGGAAACAGAGCTTTGTGGGGTTGACATCTGACGATACATGTGTTTCTCCCTCACGCGTGATAATCAAATTCTACAGTCATTGGCACAGAACCACTGCTGGTGACGTGACGAGTGAGCACTGATCGTATTGATCATATAATTCATAGCAATTGTTTCATATATCTTTGATGTTCGTGTCACCATTATGCCATAGCCTCTTCTTCAAATTTAAGAGCACGGCTCTGTACTTCCTACCCCATTAAGGATAAAGACGTGATTTTATGTATGTATGTACGTAAGCTCGTCTCGGTCTTCCTCGATCTTGCCTAAGCTATGAATGACCCTAATTTATGTATAATCAATAATTATAACTTATGTTGTTTTCCTATCGGCTAAAATCAAAAGGCAAACATCGATTTATCAGTAAAATATTGAATTAGTGATTGCTGTATCGTATTTTTAAGGCTTTTTAAAATTAAATGCAAAGAATAATACTTCTTATTTCTTCCATGCTGGACTGGAAGAGAAAGAAAAACATAGAATGTTCCAGCTGCCCTTCCTCCCCGGCATACTGTAGAAGTCAGCAGAACGGATTCGAGGGTTACAGTGTATTGTAATTTAGGCGATGGGCTGACATCCTGTCACTACAGTAATACACATGACAATCTAAAGTTGCCCTCAGTTTTTGTCGGACGTGGCAAAAGCGCCTTTAACGAGGCGTTTTACGCTCTGCCTACCCCGTAAGGGAACAAGGCGTGATTTTATGTATGTATGTAAAAATAATATTTTGATAGGAAAATATTTAATGACACCTTATTTACTAAAACATAACCAAAGGCATATAATAGAATAACAGTCTTAATCCCAAGGTATAATACTATCCAAGATTCTTATTCTATAGGCCTATGCCTAATAATACAAGAATATTACATGGCAATTGTTGTTGGCAAAAAGGGATCAAATATTTTTATAATTTTATTACTGTAGAAGTCAAGGTTTGTTGCCATTCACATACAACCAATCAAAATTTTAATTTGCTTTACAACAATAAAATCTGGCTTTAGATTTTGCACGCCTATAACAACATTTTAGGGCACCTTTATTTGGTATATTTTAATTGTACAATATTACTGATTACAATAAAATTGCTATTAACCGATTTGCATCGCTATCGATTGTAGTGATCCCACGTGAAATGTTAAGAAGCATTTAATGGCTCAACATAAACCAATGACAACGAAGTCGTAAATTTTATGGGTTATAAAATATTCCCGCGGCTTATTTTATTGTCACAAAAATCCGCTAAGCTCTTAGTCCTGAAATAACAGGCATATGTTGGAGATATGAAATTTGCTTAGGTCGTGTTTGGGTAGGCTCGCCGAAGGCTGCCAGACTGTTATTGCCTATAAGCGCGCTAAGCTTCACACCGCCGCCATTTTATTCCCTCAGAGACGTAAAGGTATGGCCACGTGTGACTTTAGGAGTCGTAAACTTCATTGTGCAACTAAATAGTAAACTAGAATGAACGCTTAAGTTGCCGTAAAATTTTATCATAAACGAAAGCGATTGTTTAATATTATGGCGTATAAAGTTTATTTGAATTAAATATATTATGCTGCGGTTGTGCTCTCAGCTTTTGTAATGAGTTTCTAGTGTATTCTACCTTTACTTTGTTACCTCTATGAATAATATTATAGCTTCCCAATGATGTACCTACCTATTTAGTAAGTAATAAAAAAATGGTATTTATTATGCGACAACCGTCTCACCGGAGTACGGGGCCAGCATGCTGTGTTCCGTCGGTGCGTGAGTTTGCTAGTGCCATAACAAGCATCTTTTGGGTGAGCTCGCTCAACCGTCGATTCTGTCCCGGTCATCCCTGACCTACTGTCTAGAGTCAAGAGCAAACCCATTTGTAATAAAAAAACGTGAATTAAAAGTCTTTTTTTTATCTGTGGCATAAATTATTACCTATAGAATTAATTTTACTTATATTTGTACCCATATTTATAAGTACTATAATATCGTGTATAAAATGTTGTTCGATAGAAATATTACTTCCAATGGAAATTAAAGAGCACGCTAGGGTTGCCTCAGTGGTACCAAATTTACTTTAATTGAACCAAGTTCGCAGTAACTAGTCATTCATTTGAGTATTGGGTGACAGTTTAAAACTAGTAGAGGAGCTTGTTAACACAGAGGGTAGTTAGAAAGTAGAGCAACTCATCTATTCTCGTATTCACATTCAATATAAGATACTGACGTTTTAGTAATTAAAAAAAAAAAACTTTTCTATAGAAATAATGATAAATTTACATCACAAATATACCAGGTGTAAGGGACAGCGTCCCACAAACTGATAAGGGTTGATCAGTCAACGACATTGAACAACTTCCATCAGGGAATTCTTTCAGGAAGGGAAAAAAAGCTTTTCCATACAAAATGTTCACCTCTATCAGACAATTTGTATGGAACAGCCAATTTCACTGCCTGAAAAAAAATCCTGCTGATAGATTTTCTTTCTTTCTACTTCCATGCTGAACTGAGAGCGAAAGAAAAAGCTTAGAATATGCCAGCTGCATTTCATTATATTTATATATAAATTAACACCCTGTATAGTAATATAAATATGTATATATAATTTAGGTCGAGAAGTAGGAAAAACCATAATTCAAATATATTTAATAGCCAAGATTTTACATTGAGTACATTTAGTATTTATTTGACGTTGCAGGTTAGGTCTCTTATTTTTTACTAGGTAATGGGTTGAGAACTGTCAAATGTAACCCTATTATCTTGATTCTACTATAGTAATTGATTGTTGCTCTAACTATCACATTATGGAATATGCAAATTTGTATGTATTTGAAATTCCGAATGCCATTTGCTAGGTTGTATTGTAAGCTGAAGTGGTCCAGGAACGAGGTCGCAAACCACTAACAGAATGAAGCCAAAGTTGTGAGTTGGCAAGTTACTCCTTGCCAAGTTTGATGGCATTTCTCTGATCAAATTAATGCGCTGCTCCTACCCTGTCAGAATTTTGATCATTAGTATCGGGGCTTGTTTAATGTGTACTGTATCTATAGTATTATTTTTTCATTAACTAGCCTTTTACGCCGCAGTTTCAACTACGGTTTACCTAATGATTTTTCCCGTGGGAATCAGATATTTTTTCGCTGTCAAAAATAACCTATGTTACTCAAGGTGAACGAAGTTTTCTAAAAGCGAATTTTTGAAACACACCAACACTCATACACACACATACAAATCTTTCCTCTATATAATATTAGTATAAATTTATATCGCCGTATCCTAGTTTCGAGAGAAACTTTTTTTTTTTATTTATTATAAAAAAAAATGGGTTTGCTCTTGACTCCAGTCTAGGTCGGAAACGACTGAGACGGAGTCGACGATGGTGCGAGCTCACCCAGAAGATGCCTGTTCACTCTAACTTTGAAATGTTGGGGGTCGAAGGCGTTCGAAAACATAGACGCAGGTAGTGAGTTCCACACTTTTGCCGTGCGCATTACAAAAGAGTTTTGGAAGCGCTTAGTACGTATTGGTGGAATATCAACCAGGTATGGATGGTATCCTGCGGTGCGTCTAGATGTCCGATGGTAGAAGGGAGCTGGCGGGATAAGGTCGTGGAGCTCTTGAACACACTCACCGAAGTACACACAAACTAAGTAACTTTTTATAATAGAATATTTAGGTAGATAATTTATCTTCACTATCAAGGATATTTTTTATATAATATTCCTACAGGGCAGGCAGAGTAATTACCGACCTATTCAACAAAAGAGCCGTATAAGTTAATACATACATACATATAATCACGCCTTTATCTCTAATGGGGTAGGCAGAGCGCAAATGACCTAAACGATATGAGTTAATATGATACTATTATAACAGTCTACGTACGCAGAGCATACTAAACAAGGTTCTACGAGTATAATAAGAAACCAACTAAGGGATCCGAGGGTTTCAGTATATTGCAATTTAGGCGATGAACTGATAACCTGTCACTACAGCAATATACCTACAAATCTATCTTAAATAACCATTTAAACTTTGTCAGGCGGAACGACCTTTGTTAAAGCCGTTTACGCTCTGCCTACCCCATTAGGGATAAAGGCGTGACTGTATGTTTGTAAGTATAATAAGAAAAATCATCTATACTGTCTCCGGAAATCTTTTTACTTAGGGACCCAGACTAGATACCTAATTTAAAAGGTATTTTAATCAAAAAGACAATTTGAAGTCAGCTAAAGTTAATTAATAATTGTTAAGTATTCTGACTGAGACTAACAATGGCCTTTCCAGTTAGAAATTCAGTGCTTGTCTCGAAAAGCATACAATAGATAGAGTTAACGAGTATCTGCTTAAGGTGGAAAAAGAGCGTAGGTGGCGCCCTCATTAGTGATAAATTATCTGTGTCCAAAATACAAACATTTTCATAAATATTTTACCAACTTACTAATTCTCTATTTTATAACGCATAATATGAAATTCCAAATTAAGCTTTGTGTTACAAATGTGCTAATAGTAGCCACTTTTATTACATTTGTAATACAAAGGTTAGTTACTAATTATGAATTAAAATATTGTGTGTTATACATACATAATATAATCACGCATTTATTGTGTTATAAAATTGTGAATTACTTGCGATTTCGGATAAACGTGAAATATTCATGAAAATGTTTGTATTTTGGATACAATTACTTTAGAATTAATGTCGCCACCGTCGCGCTACAGTTTGCCCCTTAAGAAACGAACAATACAAGTTCTTAGCAATACAGAGAAACATTAAACTTACTTCCTCATAGAGTTACACAAATCTTTATTAATTAAAGAAAGCATATCTGCTTACTATGTGGCTCTAGATTTATAATTTTATTATTAATTCTATGAAGAAGAATATTGGGATTTGGGTGAAATAGTTCCAACATCAGGAGCTGATCACCCGTCTGCGTGCATCGCAGCCGTCCCACCAAGAAGTAGAAGTAGAAGTATGAAGAAGAATATGCTACCGTGTATTTTTATTGATTTATACAAATTTGATGCCGATAGAGGAAGATATTCAACTACAAAGGCACTGGCACCCCATACACCGGTGGAACACAGCAAGGTTTTAGCGCCGGCCTCCAGTTTGAGAATGATTAACCTACTCACAAGCTTGCAATCCCATTGTCCGGAGTGGACCGCTAGAAGATACATTCCCCCACTCATGAATCAACATTACACAGTGAAAACAACAAAGCCACCTAAATAAGGTTAGATTTTTATGCCAACTAAATAATACTTCTTATTGACACTGCTTTGTTATTTTCCAGACAGAGGACAAACACCTGCTCAACAAGGCTAATCGCTTCACCAATTCACAGAAAAAGTTCCTAATTTCATGGTCTAAGTATTCCCATCTGTCTTTAGCCTAACCATCTGGCAGCTAGTGAATTTCCATCAGAATAACTGATGGATGACTAAGCTCAAACTATTCGCGGCCCTCTAAAATTAATGAAGTAAACTTCGCGCAGTTCAGTTTGTCTTGCGGAGCTAAAACGGTGTAAATATTTACCATCTGAATTATGGAGTCTAAACCACTGTAATGATAACCTAAGCTATTTGAATTCAGAACCATAAGTAAAATCGTTTATCACTACATAGTATAAAACAAAGTCGCTTTCTCTGTCCTTATATCCCTATGTGTGCATAAATCTTTAAAACTACGCAACGGATTTTGATGCGATTTCTTTTAATGGATAGCGTGATTCAAGAGGTACGTTTATATGTATAATACATGCATAATATAGTAGAGAAACACTGATAATTTCCGTGCGAAGCCGGGGCAGGTCGCTAGTTATTTTATAATTATGTAATTGCTGGCCTCGCCGAAAAATTACCATTTCTTTATTGGGTGATATGTCCTTTGAGTCTCTCCAAACAATCTTCACGAGTATAATTCTATACAATATAAGTACATCCAGTAGCTTCCTCAGATAGTCGGCCTACTCTTTCTTCTCCATAGAGTTCATCTGAAACAACAACAGAATGTTACTACTTGTCTAAAAAAAACATCGTCTTATATAGTTACAAAAGCTATATACAACAGTACCTACATTTAGTACCATGACGAGGAGCTACAAATTTCAAGTCAATAGGACTCCAAACTACTTTAAAGAGTAAGTATTTATATCGATATTATTTAAAAAAAAAATGCTTTTGACAGTTGGATTCATAAATACCTATCGTTTTTATAATGCTAGGATTCTTCTTCTTCTATGCGTGTCGCGGCGAATCAATAATTTTCTCAGCGTTAGGAGTGGCTGCCCAGAGGTGCAGCGCTCAGGGCTCGGGGCACGCAGGGCAGTTCAGGAGGTGAGTCATATATCTCACAGGGTTGGCTACCTAATCTAGGGGATTGAACGAGAGTACTGGTTTTAACACAAAGCGACTGCCATCTGACCTCTGTAACCCAGAAGGGAAACCAGACTCAATCCTAGATTAGGACAGAGTTTTCAAGCCTCCAATGCTTAGCACTGGCCTCTGACATGGCATAACGATTAATATCTACGGTATTAAACGATATGAACCGGGACCAATGGCTTAACGTGCTTTCCGAAGCACTGAAAGAGCGCCGAATAAACGTACATATGTAATTCGAAAACCGAAAACACATTGGTACACAAAGGCACACAAAGGCACTGTTCTGAATTACTGTAGCCCCATAGACACAGATTTTCTTTGCAGCGGCCAACCTGCGTGCGAAGTCAGTTCAGTGATTTCCTAACCGACCACTGGAGGTCGCTGCCGGGAGGGAGAGTTTGTTATGTCGGTATGTATGGCTCGGTTGAAGCGGCATCTTTCAACAGGCATGATCTAGCCTTTACTGGGTCGTCTTCTAAAGGGATCACTGTAGACAGAATGCTTTTACGACTTTTCAGTCTCTGTGGAGCCGGATAGTTGCCGAACATGGGGTGTCTAGCATCGGTCTCCTGCTTTGCTTTTTCAATAGAGCTCGCCACATCTCTCCTGATATGAGGAGATGCAATGCCTGCTAATGGATACAGCTTACTAATCGAAGTCGGCTTTAGGCAGCCCGTTATAATTCGACAGGTATCGTATACGGTACCCTTAATAGAGGAAGTAATATTATTTTAAACTCCAGACACGAATAAACATAACTTCCCCCAAAATTTATCTGACCTTCCTTGTAGGAATAAAAGTGTGATTCTGAGTAGGTATATATATTGTATATGCCATGTTCCTAAGCTTCAATGCATGACTGGGAGCGCGTGAAAAACATAGAATGAGCCAGCTGTATTTCCTCCCGGGCATGCTGTAAAAACCAGCTAAGGGATCCGAGGGTTTCAGTATATTATAATTTAGGCGATGGGCTGACCTGTCACTACAGCAATACTATTAAATCTATCTTAAATTACCCTCAAAACTTTGTCAGACGTGGCAGAAGGACCTTTTCTTTCTTAGGTCGTTTACGATCTGCCTACCCCATTAGAGATAAGGGCGTGATTACATATCGTTAAATATCGATAGTTTATTTATCAATCAGCAACCCTAGACTCCAACTTCAAAGGGCCCTGGAGTTAGATTGTTGCTAACTAGATTACTTCATACCACTATAGTTAAACTGTAGCCTACAATCTACAATATTCCTCCAAGTTTCAGCCATGATTGATATTGGGCTCGATTCTAGATACCACCGGCACAGAATATATAATAGTACTACATACAGATTGGACATTTACCTCCCTTCCCCAGTCCGACATACGTCACACTCCGCGCTGGATTGTGGGCCACATTGAGCGTACGCTTAGCGGGCATGGCGCGCGCATGTTTCCCAGTGTAATGATAATAATAAAGTTTTGTGTTCCAAAGATGGTTAGATACTGTTCCGTGTACGGATGTCTGTCTACCACAAGATATGACTCCAACAGGAACTTTTTTAGATTCCAAAGTGATGAAAGACAGTAAGTAAATTCATACAAAATATGCAACCTAATCTATTCTAACTATTCAGTTACAGTGAACTACTTTAAAACGTTGGTTTAATCAAGAACCAGATTAATCAAGTGATGATTATGAACTGTATAACAAATTTTGTCAACCCTTATAACACGCACACAAACACATGCCAAGTGCAACATGTCATCTGTCAATGTGTGACTAAAATGACATGATAGTTATGAGTATCCGAGCTGTGCCACCGGCTAAAACTAAAATTAAAATTTACGAGTATCAGTCACTTTCAACATAATGTAATTGAAAAAGGACAAGCGATTTATACTCTATGGTTTTACACTTTGCCCGCTAGATTTTCACGCACTTTTGCACGTTTCCAGTCTTTCTATCAATTTTATCCGCCATATCATATGACGGCGGATAAAAATTACAGATAACGCATAGAGGTTTCAGTATATTGTATTTTTTTCTTGTCGGAGTTGAGTTTGGCCCTTATTATAGTAATTTAGGCGATGGGCTGACAACCTGTCACTACAGTAATATACCTACAAATCTATCTTAAATAACCCTCAAACCATTGTCAGACATGGCGGAACGACCTTTGTTTAGGTCGTTTATGTTCTGCCTACCCCTTTAGAGATAAAGGTGTGATTATATGCATATATGTATGTAATCAGGTTATTGTGTGACATGTGTCTCAGCTAAAATTCACATGTCATTGTTTGAAATTTCTTGTAAAACAAAATGTCACATAGTTGGCAATTCATCGTCAAATTTCATTATATCACAATCTTTGTTTTTCAAAGTATGATTTGATGAGCATCAGTAAGACTATGTAGGCTGCCATAGATTATGGTACATACATAATAATCACGCCTTTATCCCTAATGGGATAGGCAGAGCATAAGACCTAAACAAAGGACGGAACGACAAGGCCACGTCTGACTAAGTTTTGAGGATTATTTAAGATATGTTTGTAGGTATATTGCTGTAGTGACGGGTTGTCAGCCCATCGCCTAAATTGCAATATACTGATACCCTCGGAACCCTTAGCTGGTTTTTACAGCATGCTCGGGAGGAAATGCAGCTGTCAAATTCTATGTATTTCTCTCGCTCCCAGTCCAGCATGGAAGAATAAATTATAAAAAAGTTAAAAAATAATGATTATGATTAAAAAAAACCCACCCCTCTACACAAACGTGACGCTAAACATCTTGTTATAACCTTAAACTCTGTCATGGTCACCTCTGGCCTAATTATAGTCAAAAGAAATATAAAAAGTCTAGTCCTAGTTATTTGATACAATATCATTCACCAAATGAAGCAACGTGTTACACGCGCCTGAAAGATTAATTAATACAAACAGAATTGATGACATATCATAGCCTCTCGTCTAGATTACGAAAAGGTAATTACCCAAGTTACACGTAAACCTAATTATAAACAATATTAATATTCTCAAAGACAAGGGCAAGTAGCTAAATTAATTAAGTTATAAATTTCAGAAGACGAATGAATTATTCACTTGGGAATACATTCAAAATAATTATATTTGTTGAATTTGAAACTGTTATAATAGTTCAACGAGAATAATGGCCTATAATTATCTCTCGGTGGATTACTGAATACTCTCTCTGTGGTCTAGTAGTTTGAGCCTTGAGAACTCGATACGGAGGTCGTTGGTTTGATATCGCGAGGAATAGTTCCTTCCTCAATGTACTTTTTTTTTTTTGTTATTTAGAACTACTTTGCTGTCACTAGTTTAGAGTATTAACACTAGTTTGCTGGGAGCGAGAGAGAAACATAGAATTTGTCAGCTGCATTTCCCACCGGGCATGCTGTAAAAGCTACGTAAGGGACCCGAAGGTTTTTGTATATTACAATTTAGGCGATGGGCTGACAACCTCAAAACATTGTCAGTCGTGGCGGAAACATTGTCAGTTTAGGTCGTTTACGCTCTCCTACCCCATTAGGGATGAGGGTGTGACTATATGTATGTATGTCACTTAGATCGTAACTATTCAGATGTCTACGCCGTAGCACACTCATAGCAAGCGTAGCACGTAGGCATCGAATAGGTTAAAAACCATCAGCTTTTTTTAACAGGTTCCGATGGATAGTTATGATAAAGCTCTGACGATATCTAAAATTATGGTATTTGTATTTAGAAATAGATAATCGTATGAAGCAAATTACATGCTTGTACGTGAAATACTAGTCCGTACTCGTAACTTTGGCAAGAGTTTACGGCACATAGCCTACAGGCCAGCTTTACTTGCTTTGTATTCAGACACGTCCGTATATCTGCTTTCCAAGTGAGGTACTGCTTAGACTGTTACTATTTCAAGTAGTTTGGTACAGGGTTTGTGTTTAACGTGTCTAATAGATTCCGCTTAGACCATTGAAGTGAAGTATTCAATTCAACGCTTCCGATTACTGAAATATTGGACATAATGATAACATGACTATGCTTGGTTTGTACTTGACTGTTTCTCGGTGCATTTCTTGTAACAAACTAAGTTGTTTTTTTTTTTCAACTGCCCAGGTCAATATTAAACACAATACAATGGCGGCAATTCTGACTTCTTCTTCTTGCTGTGTCGATCGTTTAAGCGTTTTTATATTAATTTTGACCAGTACCCTGCTTAACTTTGACTTAAGAACAGTATAACAAATAAACATATGAATTTGACATTCCTAATCTGACATAAGACGCTAAAAATAAGAACTGAGCATAGAGCCTTATTTTACGTCAAAAAAACAGCCTTATGTCAGATTGGGAATTTTAGTCATGTGTTCATATGCTATCCTGTTCTTATGTCAAATTCAAGAAAGTGACAGCACTAGCTAAGAATTAGAATTAGGATTATGTCGCGAGCATCGACGATAGTACCATCTTGGGGAATATAAATGATATTTATGAAATAATTTACAGTATATCTATTTGACTTTTAAGTACTGTACGTATATTTCTCCATGCTTCCACTGTTCATAGGATAGAAGAACAACATAACATTCAGGGAGCATCAGTAAGTGTATTACATCGTATTGTCATATCATTTTCCACCACTTTGTAAACGCAAAACTACCCCGCCCCCTTGGGACCGGTGTCGAGACGTAGCCTGGAGGTTTGCAACCGCATCATTTGAATTCAGACTCCTGGCACGTCATGTTCTCCTGGTAACCTGGTACATACGAAACAGATCCTCGTTAAACCGTTGAACTGCTTGCAACTGTAATAGTGCATGAATCTCACGTATGATTTTGGAAATCAATTGTGCCCTGCAGGTTTCTGAAGTCTGAATACCGCACGGCTACTGAATATATTCCATCCCATTCAGTTACAGACTGACTATTCATAGTCCATGGAGTATTTTAAGGAACTGTACATGGACATTATTGGTTATGACCCTCCCCCAGTAGGGGGTATATTTATAATAGTCACAACACATGAAAGGAAATTTTGTTAACGTAACCAAATCTTGTAATATTATTGCAAACATCGCTCATTCCTGCTAATTTCTGTCATTTTTTTCTTTGACGACTTAAACGAAAGCCACGGAAAGATAAGAAATAATGTTAACTCTTTTAAGTCAACATCATAAATGGTTCGATTTTAAACTATTTTTAACTTCCACAGTAATACGCACTAGAGGCGATAGTTTTTGCACAGTTCTTAGGTGCTTTAGTTACAAAATGGCTGGACATTCGAACGCAAACTGAAACGCATTAGTACAAACACAACAGCTTAGCAACAGGAATAGACAAGGCAATTACTACTCGAGTCTAACTTTGTTATTTCAACTTTGCACAAGAAGTCGTACCGAGCTCATCAATTTGTTAGAGTTTGTACATTCTGCATGAAGCTAATTTGTTTGCTAATTGTAAGGGAAGCATATATGAGTAGTTGTCTAATGTCTCCCCCTGTTCTATGCTCCCCTCTTACCTCTTCATTTAAATTGAGGTTGTTGGCGCGTTATGCCACGTCAAGTGTGTGGTTTTGTTATTCTAAGTACAATATACTCATATCAGCTTCATAGAAGGTCTATACCTATATACTTATTACTGTACCCATACTTCGGTTGCATAAAAATGAGCATTGCTCGCTGTAAAAACTGATTTATGAAAATGTGTTTTCTGACTTATAACCCTATAAATTTTATTAATTGACGTTGTTAACAGTTAGTATGGTCTTCTGTGAACATACTTTGTGACATGATTTTATTATACATACATACATACATACATACATAAATCACCTTTATCCCTTACGGGGTAGGCAGAGCGTTTAACGCCTCGGAAATGGCGCTTCCGCCACGTCTGACAAAAAAAAAAAAATGAGGGCAATTTTAGATTGTAATATGTATTTATTATTGGGCCATGAAATTATTTTTGGAATATCTTGTCGATCTGCGACCCAACAAACTACACAATAAAAGAATAAGGATTTTAGATAAAACTTTGTACCTACAATTTGTTGTAACATAAAATGACGATCATCAAATAAAAATGTACAAATTAGCAATTTACAATATCAAATTAAAGTCTACGCAAAAAAACAGCACGCAAACGTCACTCATCCTTGTTGTTACAATATATTCCGGTGCAGGGAAACTTTTCAATTGGCATGAAGTTGCGCGTGCTGGGTGCCTGATCAAATTATTACCATGTTGCGGCTCCCGACTACTCCGTCAGAGTTATACACCCACATAGGGTTGCCAGGACTAAATTGAAAAACTAGCAGGCTTATTTTTAATCACTCCAGGCGAAATGCACATACGAAATATTCAAGACAAAGACAAATTGTTTAAGAATGGTATGCGAAAGTTACAAAGTTTAAATATTCGTGTAGTTCAATAACGGTTCATGATTGCATTATTTAGTTATATTAGAAGACTCTGTCATATCTAGTACTTTAGATCATCATCATCTCCCTAGTCTTATCCCGTATCTCACGGGGTCGGCTACCTAATCTAGGTGATTGAACGAGGGTACTGGTTTTTACACAGAGCGACTGCCATTTGACCTCCGCAACCCATTAGGGAAACCAGACCCAATCTTAGATACATGATTATAGGTATTTATTATTGATATTAGTTTCCAAGCCGCCAATGCTTAGCGCTGGCCTCTGACATGGCTTGACGACTAATATCTACGGTATTAAACGATATTAACCGGGACCAACGGCTTAACGTGCCTTCCGAAGCACCGAATAAACGTACATATGAAATTCGAAAACCGAAAAACACATTGGTACGTGGTGGGATTCGAACCACGACCTCCCGCTCAGGAGGCAGCGGCCCTATCCACTACACCATCGGGCTCTCTACTACTTTAGATCGTATTTTACAATTACCGATCCCAAAGTGTACATCTTTCTCTTTTTCACCTGCAGCTGAGAGTGACGTTAGGAGATCCCTTCGATCCATCTCCACCAAGGCGGTGGGTAACGATGGTATTCATCTTCAGATGATTCTGCCGTTGCTTGACGTATTGGTTCCTATAATTACCCACATCCTCAATTTCTTCTTAAAGACAAGCTCTTTTCCATCCATGTGGAAAAAAGCGCATGTCATTCCCTTGCTCAAAATATCCAATCCTACCTCTTTTTCACAATTTCGTCCTATATCTATACTCCCCATCCTTTCTAAAGTCCTGGAGAGCATCGTACAGAGACAGTTGTCCTCGTTTTTAAACCGGAATAATCTGTTGAGCCAATTTCAATCTGGTTTTCGTCCAGGTCACAGTACAGTTACGGCACTTCTAAAGGTCTCAGATGACATTTGCCAAGCAATGGACAATAAAGAGTTAACCATTTTAATTCTATTGGACTTCAGTAGCGCCTTCAACTCTGTCGATTTCGATGTTCTTCTAGGTATCCTTAAATCTCTTAACGTATCTCATGCTGCACTGACTTGGTTTCACTCATATCTTCGGGGCCGCTCGCAGAGTGTCCGCCTTGATGATGCTTCATCGGATTGGTGTGATCTCTCTGCTGGTGTCCCTCAAGGTGGCGTTCTCTCTCCGCTCTTATTTTCGATTTCTTCTCAATATCATCTCTATGCAGACGATTTGCAGGTATACCGCCATTTCAAGGCAAGTGATGTGCAACAGGTAGTCTCAGAATTAAATGACGATCTTGCAAGGATCTGCGGTTGGGCTAACTCGTTCGGATTATTAGTGAATCCATCAAAATCACAGGATTTAATTATTGGTAGCTCTTATATGCTTAACTCACTTCAGGCACAGGATGTTTCACCAGTTGTTTATGATGGCACAGTTATTAATTACACACCCAAGGCTAAAAATCTAGGTGTAACGTTTGACTGAAGGTTGTCATGGGTCAGTCATATAAATAAGATAAGTAGAAAGGTGCATTATTCCTTTCAGTCCCTTAAGCGCTTACAAAGGTGCCTACCTCTTAAAACTAAAATTGTCCTCGCCCAATCCCTCCTTCTTCCTCTCCTTGACTATGCGGATGTCTATCTGTCTGTCCTCGACGCCACGGAGGGGATGCTGAATAAGCTGGAGAGACTACAGAATCTGTGCATACGATACATCTATGGGCTACGCAAGTACGATCACATTTCGAAGTACAGATCTGAATTAAAATGGCTACCCATTCGCCGACGTCGCGATGTGCATGTTCTGTCGACTTTGTACTAAACACTGAACAACCCAGTCACTCCGCTTTACCCTCGTGAGCGCTTCCAGTATATGGTCCCTCGTGGGCAACCATGTCGGACCATTAGATCCCTCCTCCTGAAAATCCCTTCCCACTCCTCAACCTGTTATGGAAACTCGTTTACGGTGCATTCTGTGCGTTTGTAGATCTCCTTGCCCCATGAAATCCGTGCAAGCCCTTCTTTGGATGTTTTTAAGAGAAGAGTGAAGGAGCATTTCTACATACATACATACATATAATCACGCCTATATCCCTAATGGGGTAGGCAGAGCGTAAACGACCTAAACAAAGGCCGTTCAGTTCAAAGTCTTGAGAGCCATTCAAGAAAGATTTGTACGTATATTGCTGTAGTGACAGGTTGTCAGCCCATCGCCTGAATTACAATATACTGAAACCCTCAGATCCCTTAGCTGGTTTTTACAGCATGCTCGGGAGGAAATGCAGCTGGCACATTCTTTGTTTTTCTCTCACTCCCAGTCTAGCATGGAAGATATTATTATTACTTATATTCCACGTATTGTATGTACTAATATTATTTATATAATTATTTGGTTAGTATTTATACTTATGTATGTAAGGATATTTATATTTAGCTTATTATAGTCTTTGCGTACACTCTTGCCTGCTGTTATCTTTATATTTTTCCTCTCACACGGTAAGCTGGAAGTCGACTCAAATATTTTGAGTTAAGCTCGCCTTTGTACATAATGTATCTAGATTAAGTTAATTTTACGAATATCTGTGTGTACAATAAAGAATTAAGAGTGCATTAATTACATACTCAAACTTTGAGATATGGTTAATGACCAGACCGTAAAAAAAACAGTTGAAAAATTCCAGACAGTAAAAAAGTAAGTAATAAAGGAGACTGCCCGCCTTTATTTAGTACGCAATCCTAACCGCAGGGTGTGAAGCGGATACAACTCACTCGCCTTTAGCGCGAGCTTCGTGTTTAATTTGACCTGACAAGCTTTCAATAAGCCTGACCCTGACCAGCTTAATCCGGTTGGCAACCCTACACAACCTTCAAAACCAAATAAGCTTAAGTATACGCAAATTTCAGCCAGTATTCAAACTTATTGCTCTAAATATCTAACCCGAAGGTCGCATTTTCAGCGCTTGTCACCATACTCTAGTCTAGCGTTACACCTTGCGTGTCTTGGTAGGAAGTTGACAAGAATGATTACCGACTATGTGTAGGAACTTCTTAATAAGTCTTCACAACATTTGCATCAGCGTCGCTCCAGAACCTTCCTCTGGCGCTATGATACCAACTTCCGCGGTCTGGCACTCTCACGTAAGAACACAGGGTGTAAAAAAGAAATATAAACCTAATAATAACAACAGCTACTTTTGTAAAGCTCAAAATAATCAATATAGTCTAAAAATAAATATGCCTTCTGTACAAAAATACTGACCTCATTTAAAGGAGTAGGCATTTTCTTGGCTAAAATTTTCGTGCTTTGGGAATGTTGTTTCTGATAATTACAAAAAACACGTAGTTGAAAGGAAAATAGTACGTTTTTTACACCCTGTATGTGTAGTGTGGAGTCCCCGAGTTTGCGTCGCCACGGATTTAAGTTTTCTTACCCGGTAAAGGTAAGTTGACAAGTGTGCCGGAGTAATAATGAATTAACCGGCGAAGTTTTGATGTAGTTTGCTATTTCCGGTACATAGAGGGTTGTGTTCTGGTTGCGAATACAATCAAGAAGGGATGGTTTACATATTTTATATTTATAATCTTGCTACGTTTACACTCTTGAGTGTTGCTTCTGTACGTAATTATGCTCTATGTCATCATCTATAATAGTTTTCGTTTTCTGGAACTTTTTGATTTAACACACTCAAAGTTAAGTTTTGTCGTTAAACCTGTTGACACACTTTCGTATTTATAAAGTCAAGTATTCTTAACAAAACATTTCATTAATTCAGCTAGTTCATCGCATCCCATAAAGTCGCAAAATGCTAAATATAAAACCCGGTTCCATCACCACAGCAAACAGTAAAAAGCAGCAAACTTCCCGACGAATTTATTGCACTTTTCAGCGCTAAAACAACAGCGACTTATCTCTCGCCTCTCGACCCACTGCTATATGTTAAAACGAGGATTGCGAATTAAAAATCTCTCTAACCTTTTTATTCCAGGGAAGAACAATCGTGGCATTTTCTCGGGCGGGCCACGGGTCATCAGTCAAGCGGAGTGGCTGCCACTCGACCGCGCAGACACAAGGGGATTGCGGACCTCACTGCACTCTTACTTTATGAATTTATAGTTCGCCACGTTTCGTTTTCCACCCTCGTTTGTCATGCCTGTGCTGTCAAAGTGCTCTTTTGATTTGAATTTCGAATGGAGAAGGAATTTCATTGGATGCTTGGCTGGAACGTTATTTCCTTCTTAGACGTGCTTTGTAAGAATAGGTACATGTATACTTTTGTGTTTTACTTCAAACTCTAAGCCAATTTACCTACGCTAACGTAGTAAACTAGATGCCCTATAAAATTTCTAGCTCGCTCTGATACCAATATCCGGTTCAATACCTCATCGCCCTACATGCTCTCTCCCCCAGAAGAGTTATGGAATAAAATAGACCACGAGTTCTACAACTTTTGATGTCTCACCAGATTATTTCAGCCTGGTTACTTGCTCAGTGAGTTGCGAAGGAAAAACGAAAAAAGCCGTTATTGATCTATGGATATGATGTTGCTGTGAGTGGAGGAAAATTTGCTGTCACTCATACGTATGAAACCTGACTTGTATGTCGGGTTAAATATTCTTAAACACGAATTCACACCGACAATGTGTATGTGTATCTTGTGATTTCTTTGTGCCGGCGCTCCCCTTTCATGTTTTCAGATGAAACATGCTTTCTCGTGAGCATTTCTCACGTACGTAGTTGACCACTAAGCGAATAAAGTGCTTGAGGGGAGAGCGTCTAGTCTTAGTAGTATACAGTGGAATTTTTCCAGCGCAGCTCATCAGTCAGGTGTAGTAGCCGCAGCGCTGACAAAGAGATGAAATTCATTTCATAGCTGCTGCTACTTGGCCGTCGTGTGATAAGCTCTCCTTTATTGCGTTTCCTTAGGTTTGCTACGGTAACGTTTTAAGAGCTGGATTAGAGTATTTTCTTTAGGAACGTTATATTTTATGGCCCATAAGACTTGGGATCTAGTGTCGGAATAATGGAATTTTAAAAAGTGTTTAAAATAATAATTATTTAATGCTGAACTAAGTTATGCATTAAATACTTTTTTTAAATTAACTGATATTGGCTAACCACAACCATCTGTAATGATATCTATGAAATTTAATATTCAAATATTCAGTGACGTCGAAAGTAAATTTTATTATTGTAGTATTTTATTTACTTAATGACTAATATGAATTCAAGCATAATTTGTGTACTAGGTACATCAAGCCCCTAATCAAACCATTATCGTACTATTAATAGATTTACAAAATTCTCTTCCATGCTGGACTGGGAGCGAGAGAAAAACATAGAATGTGCCAGCTACATTTCCTCCCGGGCATGCTGTAAAAACCAGCTAAGGGATCTGAGGGTGTTGTATATTGCAATTCAGGCGATGGGCTGACAAGCTGTCACTACAGCAATCATCATCTCCCTAGCCTTATCCCGCATCTCTCAGGGTCGGCTACCTGATCGAGGCTATTGATTTTTACTGCGACTGCCATCTGACCTCCGCAACCCAGAAGGGAAACCAGACCCAATCCTAGATTAGGTCAGAGTTTTCAAGACGCCAATGCTTAGCACTGGCCTCTGGCTAAACGACTAATATCTACGGTATTAAACGATATTAACCGGGACTAACGGCTTAGCGTGCCTTCCGAAGCACGGAAAAAGCGCCGAATAAACGTACATATGAAATTCGAAAAATGAAAAACACATTGGTACTTGGTAGGATTGGAAACAAGCGGCCCCATCCACCACACCATCGGGCGCTGCAAACCAACCTGGCAACCTGTCACTACAGCAATATACCTACAAATCTATCTTAAATAACAGATTTATGATTAAAAAATAGATTTTACAACAAGTAAATTACCATAACCGTCTAGTGAAGTGGTGACAAGAACATTAGGTTTAAAGATTCTTTATTATCATTAAAGATAACGTCACTTACATGAGAAAAGATCGCAGTTCGCACTGCACTTTACACTGTTTTTTTTTGTGGGTAATATAAATAAACATTGAGTTACTAAACTGCCTCTCAATGACAAAATACATAATTCTTTAGCTAATTAATAATATATGCTGAGCTAGTTTACTTTTAAAATGGTTAAAAGATTCAATGGATTAGCATTATAATGACAATCCGTATGAAAATGTACAGTCTGTTATCTGAAAACTTTATGACCCCATTAACAATAACAACATTGCATCACACCTAGATTGCGCCACATCATAACACCAAACAAAGTGGCGCTATATTACATTCGGAAACACAAACACGTAGAGTAGGAGAGGTGCATTATTACTACAGTGGCCCGATGCCATTCCCATAATAATGTGGGTAATGATAAACAGCATATTGCATTTGAAAATATTACAGTCCTATTAATATGACAACATTCCATCACGACATATTACAATTTAACAACTAGCGCCACATCATATCACCAAACAATGGGGCCTTAAATTATATTCGGAAGCACAAACACGTAGAGTAGGAGAGGCGCATTATTACTACAGTGGCCCGATGCCATTCCCATAATAATGTGGGTAATGATAAACAGCATATTGCATTTGAAAATATTACAGTCCTATTAATATGACAACATTCCATCACGACATATTACAATTTAACAACTAGCGCCACATCATATCACCAAACAATGGGGCCTTAAATTATATTCGGAAGCACAAACACGTAAAGTAGGAGAGGCGCATTATTACTTCAGGGGCCGGATGCCATTCCCATAATAAAGTGGGTAAAGATAGACAGCAGATTGCATTTAAAAACTTTACAGCTCTATTAATATGACAACATCCCATCACTATACGATTTAACAACTAGCGCCACATCATAACACCAAACAAAGTGGCGCTAAATTACACTTGGAAGCACATAAAGTAGGAGAGGCGCATTATTACTACAGTGGTTCGATACCACACCCATAATAAAGTGGGTAAAGATAAACAGCATATTGCATTTGAAAACATTACAGTCTTATTAATATGACAACATTCCAACACCAAACAAAGTGGCGCTATATTACATTCAGAAACACAAACACGTAGAGTAGGAGAGGCGCATTATTACTACAGTGGCCCGATGCCATTCCCATAATAAAGTGGGTAAAGATAAACAGCATATTGCATTTGAAAATATTAGTCCTATTAATATGACAACATTCCATCACGACAAATTGCAATTTATCAACTAGCGCCACATCATATCACCAAACAAAGTGGCGCTAAATTACATTCGGAAGCACATAAAATAGGAGAGGTGCATTATTACTACAGTGGTTTGATGCCATTCCCATAATAAAGTGGGTAAAGCAAACAGCATATGGCATTTGAAAACATTACAGTCCCATTAATATGACAACATTGCATCACTATACGATTTAACAACTAGCGCCACATCATAACACCAAACAATGTGGCGCTAAATTACATTCAGAAGCACAAACACGTAAAGTAGGAGAGGCGCATTATTACTATAGTGGCCCGAAGCCATTCCCATAATAAAGTGGGTGAAGATAAACAGCATATTGCATTTGAAAATATTACAGTCCCATTAATATGACAACATTTTATCACGACATATTACGATTTGACAACTAGCGCCACATCATAACACCAAACAAAGTGGCGCTAAATTACATTCAGAAGCACAAACACGTAAAGTAGGAGAGGCGCATTATTACTATAGTGGCCCGAAGCCATTCCCATAATAAAGTGGGTGAAGATAAACAGCATATTGCATTTGAAAATATTACAGTCCCATTAATATGACAACATTTTATCACGACATATTACGATTTGACAACTAGCGCCACATCATAACACCAAACAAAGTGGCGCTAAATTACATTCGGAAGCACAAACACGTAGAGCGGGAGAGGCGCATTATTATTACAGTGGCCCGATGTCATCCCATTCGCAAAGCAAATGTTCCAATTATCATAGCTAATGTGCCGAAGAGGCACGGCGCCCGCAAAACATACGCCGGATACAACCTCCTTTAGCATAATTCCCAGCTTTTTGGTACGTTGTTTTGCGATTTCTGTCCCACCATCTAGCTCCTGATTTACCAAGCTACATACTCGTAACATTACGAGTCGTATATCATTGCGACTTCTCGCTTGTTTTAAAGCAAGTGCGCTTGACAATTTTTGCAGCTGCTGCACTCTAACTAATAGCTTCTAGACAATGTTGTTTAGAAATATAATAAAATCGCAGAAATTTACGAAATTACAACCATATTTCGTTAAATATTAATTCAAGAGAGCTTTAATTACAGTCGTGGAGATCACATGTAATTACTTGCTTCGCGTTTAAATACTTGTATTGCTACTTCTAAGTCTCAAGTTGATGAAAGACCATCACGGCTTTTCCATTTTTCACAAACTCGAGATAGTATGCCTCCTCCGATTTTTAAAGACCACCGATTTTATATTTTTTCACGAGCGCAAATAGCTTGCTTATCACTAGACCGAGATGTTAAATTGAGTTTAACTGCTTGCGAATAAAGATGTCCTTCTCAGATAAAACCGAAGGGGAAGAAAGAATTTTCTAGTTTTCTTCGGAGCGGGCGCCATGACCGAGGGTTCGACGCGGCGAGTGACAATAAAATTAGATAAGTACGGGATAGTCTTGCCCCGACTAGCGTCCGTCTTGCGGGGCGGAATCAATCGCAGTAAAAACATGGACGCTACCCTGCTATTCTTTCCACGATTCCACTATTCCTCACAGGAATCCCAACTCTATCCCCAAGTGCTAACAGCCAAGATCTCTTCTAAGACAGCAGATTATCGTAGTTTTAGTACACACGTATATTCGTTCGTTTAGCTGTAATGACTCTCAAAGAGTGGCCTTTAAAAGAAAACGTTGAAAGCTGAATGGAATGAAAATTATCATTGGAAATTGCGATATAAAGTATACTGCTAATTTGTGATTATTACTGAATGCAGTCTTTACGATTTCGGTTTATTTATGATTCTTGTTTAATGTAGTCTTTCACGATTTTAAACAAGAAATTAGGTGAAACGCATTAGGTGATAGTAGAAAAGAAATGAAGCGATACACCCCAATACGACAACATTTTACGGTTGCCTATTAGAATTCCTGATGGCTAGGAAGATTGCGGTTTCAATCGCCATAACATTAATGCACGCGTCGAAAAATGAAATTGATTTTGCCCCCGCATCCTACTGCGTGCCGTATCAGCCCGCGTCGAGTGGTTGGGGAGCGCGCGCTAATAACTAGCGGGGAAGAGCTGCCAGAGATGTTTATTTAATGGCGTACCCATAGACGCTCTAATGGGGATTCGCACTCGTACCCCGCATCCTCACTCACTACACAGCTAAATTATTTTTCGAAAGCACGCTAGCGATCCTACGCAACAAATCACATAAAAAGTCGCGATATCATGTCGCTGAAAATTACCGCTCTTGAATCTGAATCAACTCGCATTTCAGCGAGCAATTATAATGAGATTCCGTGTTGTTGTGAAGGTCGTTTACCTTGTTATCCGTGTCAGATGTAAATGATTACAATGTCAGAAACCATCGTGAATATGTTATGGGTACAATCGTAGATAAACATACGTTCCAGTATAACCGTGGTGAGCATTCGCCCCGGCTGTAGACGTCAGGTAATACGCTTAAATCAAGCTAATGTGACGTTTCTGGCGTGTCGACCCGCTACCGCGTATTATTACAAGAATAATTCGCAAAGCGTATGGCCAGATTATCATTTGAATGTGCCCTCAGACGATTGTCGGATTTCGTGACAGTTGTACAATGGGGCTGAGGCTGCCCTGCGGCACAATATTTTCGAGGAATAAAGACCGGTGTTTTACTCCAGGAAATTACATTTTTATCACAAGTCACATTTCGCGTTCTCTCCTGTTATCTTCAGCGTTTTTTGCTAGTCTCCTTGCTCGTTGCTTTGAATTTCTTATAGAGTAACAACAAACTGTACATTCTAATAAGAAAGATAAAGATATTTTGTTTCATCTCGTGTTTCTGAATTAGGTAGAGAACTGGGACGGTGCACTAAATAGCTTTTAGCACTGAATTATTCAGAGTGCATTCAGGTTGTTTGCAAAATTTATGTCTGCTGCGAGTTTATTAAAATGCTAATAAGTGAGGCACACAAATATTTTCACGAGTCACCAGCAATCATTATAATGGCGCCAGAAACGGCGTCATTTCGTTACTTTCCATAAAACAGGCGGAATGATAAAGCACGAATGATGGAAGCAGAAAATTAGATTTTCACAGCAATTAAATGACGAAGTACTTTTGGAACTCGTAAAGCCTTATAATTTTGTTTCACATAAATGTGGGTCAATGTCGTAAATAAAACACAGATCTAAAACACAATTGAAAAATACAAGTAATTTTGTTTTCATAATAAGGAAGTAATCTAAAATTCTCGTTTATACCCTCAAAATACAAAATAACGGAAACAAAGAGATTTGGCTTATAGCATAAAGCCTACTAGGAAATAAGGAAAGCAAGGATGTCCATGAACAATCATTTGCGCAAATGTAATTGTAGCTTCAGCAGCCGGGTCGAGCAAAGCCTCATCCTGGATTTTATCTCTGGAAATGCCTCGGGATTGAAAGTACAACAACACAATGTGTGCATTACGAGTCATATTGCTCTTCATTATCACAGCAGGTGGTTTAAAAATTCGTACACCAGGGTTCACTGGGTTGATTGACTTGAAAGAGAGTCTGATAGAAAATTATATTTTATGATTTTGGACACAAGACGAGCCCTGAATTAGAGCGATCAGGCTTCAGTCTACCACGTGGGCCCAGACGGATTAATCGACTTAAATCAGAGAACTCACAATTTAAGAATTTCTTCGCAGGTTGGGCAGGGCAGGTTTCCTCACAATATTCACCATAAATGCGTCGAATAAACATACATAATATTAAATTTTTAAACGAATAATACAGGGATTTAGTTAAACTGTAACCCCCATAGTTAGCAATATCAAAGGCATAGTAGCAATGGTCCTACCTAAGCCTCTTCGTGAACTTTATCTCTAGGAATGCCGCGGGAATGAAAGTATCGGGAATGAGAATTGTGCTGAAATTGATTTTCCTCTCGCCTAAGGCATAGCGACCTTCTATTACTTTATTCGACTCTATATCGGCCAAAATAGAAAAACAATTATTGTTGTCCTAAAAAAATATTTTAGATACATCATAATTGGGGTAACCTCTAAAGATTATTATATATTCTTTATTGTATTAAAAATTTACACATACAGTTGAACTTAAAACTAGGACACAACAGGCGAGCTTATCTCTATAAGAGATCTCTTCCAGCCAACCTAGTGGGGATGAAAGAAGGGAAAAACTCATCATCATCATCATTTATTAAATATTATTTAATATTGATTATTCATCTTTTGGAAATAATAATGTCTAAACAAATGAAGCTATTTTAAATTCAAAAAGTATTATCAAAAAATCTTCTATGGGCTGTAATCTGCGCTAATGACTGACAGTTAGTTTGAGTTCATATTAGAAATGTCATTTCAGTAGAAAATGGCCTGTGAAATCTATACTTAATATTGCTCTCAAGTTTGAGATCGCTTCATAATTACGAGCCAATCTTATCGTTTAATTAGTAAATTAAACGATAAAATATATTTAATTATAAAAAAAACTAAATTTAAATTAAATATTTTTCAACTTTAAGTAAAAGTATTTTTGATTCAACATAAGCTCCCAGCTCCCAGTGAGGGTTAGGTATCGTTCGATTTGTCTTGTTTGACAATGTTAGCGACATGCTTGCAAAAAAGATTTTTAATATCAACCATCGAACAAACAAATTGGGTATACCACCTTACGAAATTACTGCATAAAACAAGAAACCCAAGCTTGCACTGTAAAATACGTTTTAAACGCAAGTTTAAGATGTTACGTAATATCTTAAGACAGCAGCAATGTAGGCCTTCAAAGTTTGCACCAGTATCTAGTCATGTTCGGTCTACAACCTAACTAGGTTTAACTTAAGTGGGTCTTACTAAATATCTGGCATAAGATACCTAAGTGTTTAGTTAGATGTGTAAAGTCACGCCTACATGCTTTTAGGATATGCTTAGGATTATTATATTAGCTAATTTATATCATGACAATTTTGTTTCGTAATATCTGCAAATTTAGAGGCACATAATGGTACCAATTCGTAGTTGCAAAAATCACGACTTATTTAATATAAGTCTTTACCTATACCTGTCCTTTTCTATCAGGAGAGAACAAAAAGGGACGCCCATAATTTTAGTTAAGATTTAGTTAAGTTGTGTGCTCTACGAATCGATAGCAATATATGATAAACGATATAGAATTCAATAGAGTCGTTTCAATGTATTTCTTGCGTTCAAAATTCCACACAAACAATGGATTTAGAAAACACGCTAAGAATTTCCGATCTCGTCGAGACAACCTGATTTCCGATCTCTATCAACATCAAAACCCAATTGCAGCTAAACCATTTACCGGTTTTACTACATTTGTCACAGTCCTATTATCTCCACCTTACAACAGTAGATAATAATTCCTGGCTTTATTTGGATAAGAAACAAAACCGCCAAGTCTCGCCGCAGGTGGATTTCTAGATTATAGTAGCTCGATATCAAAGTAGCCTATCCTTCTGCGATGAAACAAGGCGATATAGGTGATTGGACAACGGGCTGAATCGGGTTCAGAGAAAGTAGACAAGTCATTCGTCTTAGCTTATCTTTATCGGTAGCATATTGTCATGACATATGCTTTACCGGTGATAAGGTATTTCTCGCGCATTTCTAGCAAAACTAAAACGATTCTACAAGATACCAAGTGTTTTTAAGTTAACAGGTTTTTGACGTGATAACGTGTTATAAATCGATGTACGCCGGCTGCATGCACGAAAAAGATGACGCAATAAGTATAACGTTACGTGAAAGCGTTACGTAGCGTCCCATGAGATCCCGAATTTCGCTGCTATTTATCAAGTCCAGATGGCTTGGCCGTGGATGATTTTATATAGTAGCCTGTCATGCACCAGGGTCATGGTTCAAGCCCCGCCGGGTCACATCGGGATTTTGTTAGATTTTTTCCTGACTTTACAGACAATAATTTTTTGATAGTTTTGTGACAAAAATGGTAATGATTTATACTATCATAGTGTAAATCATTTATTTTCAAATAGCAGTCAAATTGAAAGTCCAATTTTAATGACAAAAATGCTCCTAAATTCAATCCTATTCAGTACTAATTGTTTCGTTCTATTTTTTAAAATAAATTATTTGAAACTGATGCAATAACGACAATTACCTGCAAGACCTAAGTTCTACCTAAGAGAAAGCTTTTGTACGGAACAAAACTAAGACATGTTGAGTTCAAAGTACAACATACTTTCAGCAAAATTGCATTTGTATCTGCTAGTGGACTTTCTAGCACGAGCGGACTATTCTGGACAATTCAACTACTTAATTTAAAAACATTTAATTTTAACCGCTCTGGCTGCTACGAAACCAGCAAACAAGACAAGTTTTTTAAGAGACCAGATCAAATTAAAGTGCTATGTCATACAGAATTTGTACCTGCGTTAAGTAACTTTGAAATTACTTAACTGGCCTAACAAAGACACGGTTTTTACATAGGAGTACAACTGTTGTGGTTGTCATCAGTTAAAGTACATGATATAAGTCTGTACTTACAGAAATTGCTGCTTAGCAATAAGGCCGCCTATTTGTACTACTATTTATTTATTTTCTTTTTTTTGTGTATTTTCTGTGCAATAAAGTTTACACTTATCTTTTCTTAAGTGGAGTCAATCCGACACTATAGAAGAAGATCCAAAAGTTCTAAAAAGGAGAGTTTGAAATTGAAAAAAAAAATTAGAACTACTTTAAAGTCGTACTTCCGATACAACTAAATCTGGACCACCCAGAATCAGGCTGCACCGTTGTCCGAGAGTAGATCTCGATTTCGCGATAGCGTCCGCCGACGGGACACTAACCAATCACGATGTACCACCACGCGGGCTTTGTGGGACACAACTAAAACTAGATACAAGTATTTTGTACAGGACTTTTTTATTATTTGCTGCGTTCTGGTCGGGATATCTGACTGACAGTATAGAGTTGCAATGTGAAACCGATAGTGTATCAAAGAATATGTAAGAAGTATGGAGCTCCGATATTTCAGTAAAGCCCAAGGAGTTGGCACATATTGCGGTCACCAACCCTATTTTGTGCAAAAGGAAGGCCAACAATAAGAGTAAGACAAAACGAACGGGGGTCGTACAGTGCGAGTTTCTGTTTCTTCTTCATTGTGATATATTTTTAATTTATTTTGTGACATAGATATAATTTCCTTTGTAATAGACTCGTGTGCGACTTTCTAAAAGTGTTCTTAGGAATCTATTTGGAACAAAATTATTTGACTTTGTACCGATTTACCATGCATGTTTAAATTGTCTCATATTCATTAATGATCCGTACCCCTACCGTTTTAGATTGTTTAACCAGAATCACATTATCATGATAGCCGCAGGCGATCGCAGGCAGTTGCAAAATTGTACTCATGTATCTATGACAACGGTCTTACTCTATAGAGACCCATCCACTAGTCAGTCACGCCAAAAATGACATATTTGCCCCGGAGACTAAACAAGTTGAGCAGGAATTCTCTCTCACGAATTCACATGAAAATTTTATTTGTTAGACAGTAGCTGACAAAGAGAAATTCGAACAACGAGGTCAATAAAGACGGGCCTATATCAATAGTCTTGTCGCCCCGAGAGGAACGCCTCACGATTTCAGCACTGACTGTTTAACCGATCCTTTTTATCGTATGCCATACACGTCAGTTTATTCAGGCTACTTGGGGTTTGCTCACGTCGATGACAAAATCACTAAATGCCAATTGAATTCCGACTCTACGTCATTTGCGGTAGGAATGTTGTCCCTTTGTGGTGGCACAAGGAAATGTCCAGGAATGTCTCCCGTCAGTGGCCTCGATCTGTTGATTACAGAAGGCTGATTCTAAACTTGTTAAGCCGTATAGTTGTTTGAAAAGCTACCTTGTTATAGCTACTTTATGGCATTATGATTTGACGTAAGTATCTATAAAGTACGAAATTTCTCTCTAGATAGCGGTCCGTGAATAAAGCATGACCGTACCTAATAATTACGCGCCGGGCTATAAAACAGTCTGCAATAAACAGGTGCAGAAAAGCTGTAAAATGGCTTCCAAATTGGAGGTAGATGAAAAACAACCACGCCACCGCAACAGTCTGCGGTTGGTGATTTAATTTTACAATTTTATTACATTTCGATAATCTGATATTTTAATCCACCTAGGCTTATTCAACTATAATGTTTCAACTTTTATTAAGATCTCATAATATTATTTATCATCAAAATAAAATGAACTGTTGTATTGAAAGCATGAATATTTCTATTTGCATTCATATGAAATGCCAATAAAATGTATTACGTAGAACCACTTAGCATGTAGATATGTGTACGAGGACCGATACAGCAATGGCGAACCATATCACAGTGCAAAGCCCAGTTACGTGGCAGAGCAATATTTCAAATTACGCCCATGTCTGCGTTTTCCAGTAAACAATTTCTCATGGCGATAAGAAAATGCCGCGTACAGACATCATGAATTTCTAGTCTGACGCGTACGGAAGCATAGAAATATTCTCCGAACCTAATCCATGGAAATAAGAGGATCACGTCAGCTTACTCTTGTTTGTTATGAGATCGCAGCCCCTTGGCGCCTCCACTGCAGATCTCGTGCACACGCCTTTAGGGATTGTCCATAAACAAGCTTGCTGTTAAGACACTCGCTAGGTAAATGTGTTTATTGCTTTAGTGCAGTATCCTTGCTTCGGTGAGCTGGACAACCTCCAAGTAATAAATACGGAAGTGGGGCGCTGACCTAACGGAATAGCTGTGCCCAATAAATAATGGGACTTTAAGGGATAGTTTTGAAGATTGTGCTAGCTACAATGACATTTATTTACTTATAGGGTACCTAGATAATAATTTTTTTATTAAATAATATTCAAAAATACCTAAAATTAAACATCATTCATATAAAAAAGAAAGATAATTCAAAAAGTCAATAATTATAATTTGAGTTTATAGAGACTCGGAACGCCATTCTTCGGTAGAATTATATTACTAACGTCATATAAAAAACACGTGGTTTCTAGCCCATCCCTTTCAATACTGCAAATACTGGTGCTCCATAATATCGGAATAATATCATAATTTATGTTCGTGGAGGCTCAGTAGCCTGATAAAGTTAACAAGCTACTGAATAGCGATTTATTAACTACTTACCGGTTGACGCAAGCGTGGGTGCGCCTTTAAAATTCTAACTGGTACTAATTCTATTGTTAATACATTATGATACTAGATGCTCTTGGACACGAAACGAGTTCTACTTTGTAAGTTTATGATTTTCGTAACGGGCTCTTTAGTTAGTTTACTTTATGAAAATCTGTAACGGGGTATTTTGTGAAAAGACGTTCCTTTGTACTGTCCGTTAAAATGAGCGGCTCATTTTTTTAGTGCTTAGCTGACATGACTTTGGCCTGAAAATATCATAAAAGTAAACGTTTTCTTTCAATATTTTGGGCTATTATTAGAACAAAAAAACGTGTATCAAAGAAAAACTAACTTACCTACCTAATATTGCAGATTTATGATCGACTTGTAAATTTTCAGTGACAACAGTAAATCACGCAATAGTTTTAGAAATCACCGTTTTTGTTTTTACACCATCACTCAATTTCCCATACAACAACGGTAACCAACTCCCTCTTTGCTCCAATAAAACGATACTTCTATTTTTTGTAGCCCGCAACAAACTTTATTGCGACTTTTCCACCTACTTTTACAGACATTAACCCGCTTATTTTTTATTTTATGACACATAAAATTGATAGCTGCTTAGGTTATATCATGGACATCAATATGACACAAAGCTTTAATAGTATCATGTCCATTCATAGGCTAATCTCTTATTAATAAAATTATTACTACCTTACGTTATTCAGCGCTTTAATGTTTATCACATTTTTTTGAGTATTATTTGAAATTAGCTGAATATGGAGGCACAACATACGTTTTTAGTACCTACTTAAAATAGGTTATAACTTTAGTTTAGGCAGGGGTGACATAGTATCCGGCAGAGCGAGCTAGAATCCTTTGAAAAAAGAAGAGAAGCGTTTGAAAACATTATTTAGGCTTATATGTAATCTAAAACACAGAGGTAGATAGTATGTATCTTTTTCTGTATGTTTTATAACACTGTTCAGCAAAAGACATACCTAGATATTCTAGAACTCTGGGTACAAAAGTACCTAAATGGTGCTGAATTTTAACAGTCATAACTTTAAACGAAAACCATACAATATATATAGGTATTATAGATAATATTTATTTCTCAAAGTATCATGAATTTTGTTTCGTTTCAAATTAGGTGCCCTATTTGACCGACAACAATGTTTTAGAGCAAACTGTAGGCTACATTTCAGACCAAACTAAGTACGTATTTATGGAGTCTTTAGATATTTATCCAGGTCACACGTGTAGTGTTAAAATACTGTTGCTCTAGTCTAGGTAGACCAGAACCGGTTAGTCTACAGAGTATAGTGGTGAAATGTCCTAGTGTACTGTTATAGTTTTTGTGTGGGACTAAAACAATTCACCGAGCCGCAAAGTATTGAACTTCGTTTATTTGTCTTTTTAGGCTTACTGTAAAATGAATTCTTATATCAAAAACATTTTTAATAGATTTAGGGCTATGATTAACATAACAATCAATTAATGATTACGCCATCAAGCCTCCAAGTCCACTACACTACACTCACATGGGAATAATGTTAAACTCGATCTAGACTTGACATACTTACATATACATATAGTCAAGCTTTTATCCCTAATGGAGTAGGCAGAGCATAAACGACATAAATAAAGGTCGTTCCGCCACGTCTGACAAAGTTTAGAGGGTTATTTTAGATAGATTTGTAGGTATATTACTTCAGTGACAGGTTGTCAGCCCATCGCCTAAATTGCAATATACAGAAACCCCCTGATCCCTTAGCTGGTTTTTACAGCATGCCCGGGAGGAAATGCAGCTGGCACATTCTATGTTTTTTCTCTCGCTCTAAGTCCAGCATGGAAGATCTAGACTAGAATGTGGAATAATCTGGAATCTAGACATTATTCTATAAATGGACCGCTCGGGGTTTGCAACGTGATTGTTACTTCACTCTTACACTCGTTACAGATTAATTTCCAGTCAATGATAGAGCACAAAATGGCATACTTATTGCACAGGTTGAATGTTCGACGATGGCCATTAGTTATGAGTATACATACTAATGGGGTAGGCAGAGCGTAAACGACCTAAACAAAGGTCGTTCCGCCACGTCTGACAAAGTTTTGAGGGTTGTTTAAGATAGATTTGTAGGTATATTGATGTAGTGACAGGTTGTCAGCCCATTGCCTAAATTACAATATATACGTACTGAATCCCTCGGAATAAGTATAGGTACTGAAAAAAACATCTGCAGAAATATGTTGCTATTTTTTTAAAAAAAAAGGCTCACCAGGATTGTCACTAGCAAAGAATGCACATTTTTGCTCCACTGTCCAGCTAAAAATGCTTTCAAAATTGTAGTTTTCAAAAATACAACTCTTATCTTTTAGCTGCCGTGCGTTCGGCGATAAAATGTTTAAACAATAGATAGTATTATACGACGCAATCGTAGCTGGAATCCGAAACAGAAATGGGTTTATACTGGTCGGACGTTGCAGGTATAAAACTGTGAGAGCCTGTACTATTGTTAATTCTGTAACGTAGGTAGGATACCATGGTCGATACAAGATGAAATAAAAAGATAGCTTCAAACGTCAGCTGATCAATCTCACTCAAAGAGGACAAAGTAGGTTATTATCCTTCATGATCTCACTCCTTACTCCCACGCTGGCCTGGGAGCAAGAGAAAAACATAGAATGTGCCAGCTGAATTTCCTCCTGGACATGCTGTTAAAACCAGCTAAGGGATCCAAGGGTTTCTATATATTGGAATTTAGGCGATAGGCTGACAATCTGTCACTACAGCAATATCAATAGTTACTACAAATCTATCTTAAATAACCCTCAAAACTTTGTCAGACGTGGCGGAACGACCTTTATTTAGGTCGTTTACGCTCAGCCTACCCCATTAGGGATAAAGGCGTGATTACATGTATGTATGTATCCCACTCCTTCCAGCAGCTACTTGTTATGTTTTGTCGATTTGTTGGAATGAGGCTTATAGAATCTTAGTCAGGCCACAAACAAATCGGAAACATAATTTTAAAAACTTACATGAGACTACGGAACACATAGGTACACCTGTTAATTCAGTATCTGGAGTCAGGGTTCATCGGGTCGTTATACTCGAGAATCCAGTCACTAAGAAGAAGTATCTGGTGCTAAAACTTGCTCTTTCTGGTAAATATGAGATTGTTGAAAAAATATTCATGGATCAATTTTTTTTCCTATAGATAAGATTATTTTAATTTTGTTAAAATAAATACATAAAATACTTATTTGATAACATCCTGTACACATAGTCGAGAACATAATAACTATTTCGCGTGATACATGTGCAAACGCTGAATGGTTTTGAACTAGACAGCTTTTTAGACAATAACAACGAAGAAGATGTCTAGACTACAAAAATTTGAAAACTTCTCAGTTCAAGTGTTCCCGTTTGAAATACTATGAATTTCAAATTTCTTTCGAATTTTATGTAGACTTATTTTTTACCCTAAGTAAAGGAAGGTACCTACATAGGTACATTAGTTTTGAATATTGGAATAATACAAATACAAAAAAAAAAACAAATAAATAAACAATAAAAAAAAATGTATCTATGTTTCATACATACATACCTTACATACCATACATATAATCACGCCTTTGTTTCATAAACCATGTTAAAAGCACCAAATAATTTCTGAAGCTTTATCCTAGATGAAAGTTAAAACAATTGATCTAAATCAAATCTAAAAGCTCATTGACACAAACACAGTCATAGGTAAAATAATAAAAGTTTTATACGTAGTGGAGTGTGAAAACATGTTCAAGGATAATATTTATATTTATTAACCCTTTTTGCTTGATTAGATCACGCCTTTATTTTTTTAGACAGAATAGTAGTAAACAAGCATATAATATGATCTTCATAATTATAATATTCGTAAATCTATAAAGAGGTCATATAAATATTAAATATGACATTATTAATACATAGGTGTACATGATTGCATAAATTTAATGTCACATTAATTATACGTAAAATTGTAGTTTATTGCAACATAATGTAGATTCTCTAATACAATTTATATTGCACGTGATAACAGAATGAGGATATTGTAAAATACAGGATCTTTTTGAGTAATTTATAAAAGCTTTACTAGTAGTAAAAAAGGTTTACCAAAACCGTTCAATGAGACGATTTCTTTGTTTTACGGATTACACAGGACACTCATTTAAAAACCCTTGCATTCACTCATTTACCTACCTATCAATAGAAAATTGCCTACACAAGTAACAGGTATTCGTAGATTTAAACAGTTGAGTTTATCGCAACATGAACTTATATTTTGTAATATTTTAAATTTCTTGTATTTAATGTGATATCTTTTACTTTTTTTGAAAATTAACAGATCAAAAATTCGACCTCTGACGGGATTTGAACCCGCGTCTATGGAAAAAAGTTAAGGGCTCCCAAGGGTTTCAGTATATTATAATTTAGGCGATCGGCTGACAACCTGTCAATACAGCACTATGTCTACAAATTTATCATAAATAACCCTCAAAACTTTGTCAGACCTGGCGGAACAACCTTTGTTTAGGTTGTTTACGCTCTGCCTACCCCATTAGGGATGAAAGCGTGATTATATGTATGTATTTACCAAAGCCTCTGTATACTTGGTACTGCAGATTCACTGCAAATTGACTTCGTTACAGGCCTCGTTAAAATAGTGAACTGAACGCGTGGGAATACGATCATAATGGATCACAATAACAATGAGATATATACGAATATCAACACGGTATACTTAAACACTAAGTGTCGCTGCATAATGAACTATATAGTGTGAGATCCGTGACATTTTGTTTGGAATATCAAACATCATAGATACCTACCATGAAACAATTTAATCTAGAATGCAATAAACCTACCGATTTTAAAAGAGATTTTTAAAAGATGTTTTTCTTCTTCTCTCTAGCATTTTCGCGGCCATGCTGTTGTTCGGTTTCCAGCTTTGTCTCCTCCACTTTACCCGATCTTTGGCATCTGATAGAGTAAGACTGTCCTGCACCATGTGACCTTTCGCAACGTCCAGTCCACCAAAATATGTACTTACTATCAAAACTATTTAAACTAACTTTTAAAATTTAATTATTTTTTTTGACTGACAACCTGTCACTGGAGCAATGTACCTACAAATCTATCTTAAATATCCCTCAAAACTTTGTCGCACGTCTACCCCATTAGGGATAAAAGCGTGACTATATGTATGTATCTATGTTAAAATTTTGAAAAGAGCCTACTCGTTTTTTACCCCAGCAACTCCTAATAGCCCTGCCACTCCCCAACAAAGACTTCCTGTAGATTTGCATTTTTAAAAGCAGCAACACTCATATGGCACAACACAATGTAGAGTACAGTTCAGTACAGGTAAACTCAAACAGGGCAATCGAAATTGCAAATTTGTGCAGGGGCCGCTTCGGTTCGTTAGCGACTTGTGTTTACGCGGAGCTAGGGTTGTCACCCGCTAATTGTTACGAGTTTACTTTTACTCGTGATTGTCTGCTTTGCATCGTGATTTGGTTGACTGACGGTTTGTGTTGTAAAGTTTTGTGCATGTAGAATTAGTTCATAACTTCGCCCAAACTAGATGTTTGGAGAGTAAATTCCCATTTCATAAATGTAAATTCGATTACAAAAAGGCTGTCATTGCTAGAAGTCATACATAGTAGATTGATTTAATTATTTGTAAATTTATTATGTTATGGCTCAATGCAAGTCATACTTTGCTAATACACTTTTTCTTCTTTTATAGTCGATACTTTGTGTTAAAGTCAAGGAACGCCTACTATTTTTGGAAATAGATCAAAAACAAATTTTAAGTCTCTCTTGCTTAAACTCAAAATGTAAAAATATTACGCTAAAAACTTGATAAACACCATATTGAACGTCAATTATCCAAAAATTCTGATTAATCAAGCTGACCACTCTCCTAAATTGAACAAAATATTTTCCATCTTTTCAAAACTGTGAAAAATACAACCCTACCCGTTAAATACAACAGCCATACCGCTCCTTCTTTTGCTGAACGTTTTAATAATGGCGAAATTTTATGATTAGCATATTCGCGGGGCAATCCATTACCTGCGTCTGCTACCTCGCGGCGTCGCGGCGTGTGAGCGACGACGAAGCATTTACATAAGTGACTGTACCAGAACATATGCACGAGGTGGTATTATAGTGAATTATAGTGGAATTTTAAGGGTATTAAAGGAAAGAAACATACTTTGGGGCAGATATAAATGAAATCACGCCTATATCTCTACGGGGTAGACACAATATCAATGAACAATGATTCACATATTCGCGGGGCAATCCATTACCCGCCACGTCTGCTACCTCGCGGCGTCGCGGCGTGTGAGCGACGACGAAGCATTTACATATGTGACTGTACCAGAACATGTACACGAGGTGGTATTATCATGAATTATAGTGGATCTTGAAGAGTGTCAAAAAGAGAATTTGGAAATATATATAGCTATACACAATTGATTGCTTAACTTCAGGTCACTAAAACACTTCTATAAAGTAACAAAAACGTATGGAAAAGTAACAAACGCATTGATACTAAAAAGTGCGTAAAGTCAACACTGTTGCCATAATTTTATTTGGTTTAAAAATTCAGCAGCACACGCGAGGAAGCTCTAAAACTTAAAATTTCGAACAATAAACTGTACATCCTACCATTTACAATTTTTATGTATATTTTATTCATAAACAAGAGAGTTCGATTTACGTAGCCGTGATAGAATCGTAAAATCATTTTTATGTGATCTCTCGAACGCTCTCCCGTAGGATTTTGTCACATTGTTGTTTTTACGGCATGCATGTAAAATCGACTCGAGGTACTTTATTCTCTATGTGATTTTTAAGCAGACGTAAGAATGTCTCGCGTGGTTCTGGTTTACTTTTTCGGATCGTTTTTGTATCGCTGAAGAGGGAGCCGTTTGGAGGTTATGGCACTTGCAGAATGCTGGCAAATTGTATTTGCTCTGTAAACACTGATAAGAAAAGCAATAGCAGCTTTGTTTTCTCTCCTTGTTAATTGTGTAAGTCAATAACCACAATGTACGTAATTTGTTCTCTAAAGAGACGACACCATTTAGAGCTATCTCTGTGTGCAGTCTTCGTGGGTGGCACTTTCCAGGCGAGTTGATTTGTGTGATTCATTTAGTACACAAAAGCACTAAAACTTAGTTGGGCAGTTACAATTAGTCTGATACAATAACTCAGTACAAGGTGTTATAGAAAATACCTGAAATATTCAAGTTTAATTATACATACATTCTTAAATATAATCACGCCTTTCTCCCTAATGGGGTAGGCAGAGCGTAAACGACCTGAACAAAGGTCGTTACGCCACGTCTGACAAAGTTTTGAGGGTCATTTAAGACTTGCAGGTATATTACAGTAGTGACAGGCTGTCAGCCCATCGCCTAAATTGCAATATAATGAAACCTTCGGACAACTTAGCTGGTTTTTACAGTATGCTCGGGAGGAAAAGCAGCTGGCACATTCTATGTTTTTTCTCATTCCCAGTCCAGCATGGAACTAAGATTAATTTTAACAACCTGTCACTACAGCAATATATCCACCCACCTTTGTTTAGGTCGTTTACGCTCTGCCTACCCTATTAGGGATAAAGGCGTGATTATACGTATGTATGTATGAAAAAATAAATCGATGATGGTTAACCATGATTTTTTGATCAGAAACAGGAAACAAATCTTTCTTGTTTCATGTTAAATGTTCGTAAGGTTATATTCCCCAATATATCATACGGTCTATAATAATCGAGTGTTGAAAATAATTTAGATATAGCCGGCAACCAATATTGACTCCGGCCAATATTCACACAAAACGCTGAATAAAATTGGTAGTTTCGCATTGCAGGACAACGGGCAACAGTAACCGCTCACTCGTTTTGCAAGTTTAACAATATTTCAGTTTTGCCGTCATACGGACGCTCGTTTTGTTTTATCGACGACGCACGATCGACTGGCGTCGTTTTATTTCACATTTTATACAACGCAACGTTCCATCGTTTTTAGATAAAATCCCTTTCATAACCAACAACGTCGCGTGACTGAAAGCCCAACAAATAAATTACTAATTAATATGCTTAGGTGATGACCCAAATAGTGGAAGTGGCCACAAAACCGATGACACCACGGTCGGTCCATCGATTAGTCTGCGCGGGCCTGCGATACAGTTAATTAAAATCCAATATTGTCTAACCAAAATTGATTGGTAGGAACCACGCTCGCTCGACGGCCGCTTAATCTGCCTTCACGACGGGAGGCAAGATGCCGAGCACTTGTGTAACCAACACACCATTTGTTACACTCACAATGTAGAGAGTATTAACAAAATAGGTACAAGCGCCAATCGATCGATCGACAACGAATTGAATTAAAAATATAGGCTGCGTGAAAGCCACTTTAGATTAACAACAAAAATTCAATTTTGGAACTTTATAATCCTATCAGGGGCCTATTCTCTGAATCGTCGGGCTGGCGCGTCGGATTGAGCCGGCTGTGGACGCAAATTATTCGAGCAGACAATGCTGACCGTGACGCGCGCTCACCGCGTTTGCACAGACAATAACAAATTATTCATACTCGGTGATGGAATGTAAACAGAATATGATTGGCTATTAGCATGCAGGGTGCCGGCACGAGACACGACACACCGCCACCCAGGACCCAAGGGACGAGGGACTACACACAACACGGATCATCCCCACGCTATTAACAAGTCGCCGGTAGCCGCATCTAACTTTGTTCCTAACGTATTCCGAACTTAATTTAATTAATTACGGTCCCCTCCCGTACGAGTCCATTTCGCTAAATATTATTCCAAGTTAAGGGGGGCTCGATAGCCAAGATCAAACAAACGCCAGGATGATTCACGTCATATATTCCCAAAAGAAATATGGTGCATACCGTCCCAGACGGGTATTAAAAGCGTATTGGATTATGCGGTCGCATTTGAGTAGATTTTATTGATCATTATTCATTATAAACGTCGACATTAAAAGTGGGCTCTGCGTGCTGTATTAAGTTGTTATAATGCGTATAAACTTTTGCCTCGATGAATGAATCAGTGCTGTGAAAAACAATAAAGTTCCATGAGAAATAAAATATTATCATGAATTGATTAAGAATCCAGGGAAGGACCCGGCTATTTATAAAAGAGAGAGAATATTTTAAATACAAATTGGAACATTGGAAGGACAATCTGAATATTGATGGTTTTAATTCGATAGAGAATCGTTAGCTTTTTTCCGTGTTGCATTTTTATCAGTTCGATGTTACAATCGTTTTAATACTGGTCCGAGCAGTTAACGAAGCCATGCTGCACAAATTTGCAATTTTGATTGCCGCTCTGCGATGCTATCCGAATTTGCACAGCGAGAGCCTGCTCAAATTATTATTTAATCATCAAATTAACGTATACGACTGTACGCTTCAATAGAAAGAGCATAATGGCTAATGGCTATATTTATTCAATAAATACTCCCAACGGATTGGAAAACGGCTCTCAAATTTTGAGCATCAAATAAGTGAAATAAATGGACGTAGATATAAAATCTTTTAAATAAACTGTCTTCGATCGCACAACGACTTGTTTAAAAGCACTTATATTTTTACATTAAAATAAATCAGCGGAAAATGTTTTTGTTGAGTAAACTACTTAAGAGATGTCAAAGTGCATTAAATAAGGAAATTTATTCTTTGAGCATTTGAGTGTTTTGTTCTGTCAAATATCTTTGATGATGTAATGGCATTTCGCATAATTTTGAGTCCATGGAAGTACTACCTTCCGTTGAATCACACAATGCACGGTGTGATAAGGATAGCGCTCTTTTATTTATTTGTTTTTGAATTTTACAAAAGTTTGAATTTGAACTTGACCTCTCCCGACGTTTTTAATTTGAACTTGAACTTTAACCACTAGAGTGCATTTGGTATAGAATATCGATAGATTGTTGTAGTCCCGCCCGCTTAGCCGGCACGCTAAGACCCAGCCCTCTTCCGCGGAAGTTCATTCGATTTATTTTATAGGCCGTAAACAAACCTGAAACTCGCGCCACTCCCGCTGACAGTTCACTGTGCGGTAAAGGGATTTGTATCACGTTCGGAGTTTACAATGACTGAATTCAAAACTTGACGAATTAATTGTTGGTAAACAATTATTAGGCTTGTATTTATAAATTGATCTCAAGATTGAGAGCAATGTTAAGTATACGGATTTGACAGGTCATATCGTACTAAAATGACATTTCTGATAAGAACTCAAATTAGCTGTCAATCTCAAGTCGTGTTTATCAATACGGACCTCAATGTAAATGAGCGAGTTTTGTGTATTCGTACGGGTATATATTCAGTTGTATAATTTATTAGTTTATTAATTTGTTGCAGATCACTTTTATAATATCATATCGTGTATATCAAGTAAAGCATTATATTATTTTGAAAATGACTTTTTTAACGTACCTGCAATCATTTTGTTTTATTTGCGGAGCTTACAGCAACAATTTTATTATGACCAAGTAAAATAAAAAAGTATAAATGTGTGTAATTTTTCGATGTAGTTCTACAATTTGTTTATGCGCATTGGTGAAAAATTAACAATTAAAATATCCTTCTCCTCAAAATGTATTTGTTTTAAACAAGGCGTAGTGCGATTTCTTTACCGTAAATTTTATGTTAAACAAGATTTTACCTTTACAAGAATATCCAACAGCTACATGCAAGTGTAGGCTTTTTTACCGTTTCCTCTTTACATGCAAATAGTATTAACGATAAAATGCTTTTATGTTTCAACTGTATGAAGTTTCAGGGAATAAATATTTGTTGCAGAGCTTACTGCGCTTCATGCAAATATTGGCTGTAAATTATTTTTTATGAAATATGCATACATTTTAATATCAAAAACAATTTTTGTATTTTGATACAAGAAGAAATAAAATAATTATTATTTACTGGACGATGTTGTTTCAGTGCCATGAAAATATTATGATACGAAATAAAAAAAAACAGCTAACTTGACTCCAAAAAATAAAGAAGGATAATAAATAGTTATATTGACTCTAAAATCTACACCACTCAATCAACACTACTGTCTATTCCTCGGCACCACACAGATTTTTACTCTTTCACTGTCAATGCGGCCAGGTTATGAAATTCGCTGCCGCACACGGTCCGTGACAGTCCTTCTGTCGCTGTCTTTAAGAAGAAAGTAAAAGAGCATTACCTTTCACTTGCCATCATCATCTCCCTAGCCTTATCCCGTATCTCAAGGGGTCGGCTTCCTAATCTAGGGGATTGAACGAGGCTACTGGTTTTTACAAAAAGCGACTGCCATCTGACCTCCGCAACCCAGAAGGGAAACCAGACCCAATCCTAGATTAGGTCAGAGTTTTCAAACCGCCAATGCTTAGCACTGGCCTCTGATATGGCTTAACGACTAATATCTACGGTATTAAACGATATTAACCGGAACCAACGGCTTAACGTGCCTTCCGAAGCACGGAAAAAGCACCGAATAAACGTACATATGAAATTCGAAAACTGAAAAACACATTGGTACGTGGTGGGGTTCGAACCACGACCTCCCGCTCAGGAGGCAGCGGCCCTATCCACTACACCATCGGGCTCTTTTTACCTTTCACTTGCCGTATTATATTATATATATATATATATATTTAAAATTTCAGTTTTTCCTACTTCTCGTAATGTAATTATAATTATTATATTATAAGACTCTTCCATGCTGGACTGGGAGCGAAAGAAAAACATAGAATGTGCCAGCTGCATTTCCTCAGAAAAACCAGCTAAGGGATCCGAGGGTTTCAGTATATTGTAATTTAGGCGATGGGCTGACAACCTGTCGCTACAGCAATATACCTACAAATAAAACAGTAAATAAATAAATACACCAAAATTTATTTTTATCTAGAACACCATTGAGACAAGGGTGAAACATGTTTTAACGTCAAGCCTCTTTTGTTTTTGAGGCTTTATAGAGTGTCACAGTTGCTCTTTGTGACTAAACTATTTAACTACATACACATAATCACGCCTTTATCCCTAATGGGGTAGGCAGAACGTAAACGACCTAAACAAAGGTCGTTCCGCCACGTCTGACAAAGTTTTGAGGGTTATTTAAGATACATTTGTAGGTATTGCTGTATATTGCTGTAGGTGACAGGTTGTCAACCCATCGCCTAAATTACAATATACTGAAACCCTCGGATCCCTTATCTGATTTTTACAGCATGCCCGGGAGGAAAAGCAGCTGGCACATTCTATTTTTTTCTCTCGCTATCAGGCCAGAATGGAAGTAAATCTTTAAATAAAGATGTTTTAAAAAAAAAAAACAAAAGAACTAGAACACCATTGCTCAATCTTAGCTTGATTCTACCATACTCTCTTTTTTTTCCTAAAAAATTAAATCTACCTCTACCGTACTTCTATATACGTATTATCCTTGTTTTAATTATTACATTTCTGTTTTGCTTCGGCGATCCATTTACATTTTTTATTCTCAAAACAAGGTACAAACTTTCACCACTACTTGTACTTGGTATGCGCTATACGAATCGAAGATTTTTAATAACCACGCTCTCAATATTCGAATTCTAATCGAGTTTTAAATTGCAGCTATTCTCGACTGGTGCGCTCGATATAAGGTGCGAACACATCGAGAGTAAAGGTTGCATCGCAGTCTTTAAAATCATGCTTTAAATACAATCAATGTTCCATCTACCCTTTTTCCCGGGCATGCTGTAGAAGTCAGCAAAAGGGATTTGAGGGTAAGTGTATCATGATTTAGACGATGTGCTAAAACTGTCATTACAGCGATATACATTACAATCTTAATGTCCTCAGTTTTTGGCAGACGTGGTAAAGGCACCATTTACGAGTCGTTTTACGCTCTGCCTATCCCCGTAAGGTTTTAAAAATAAACGCGATTTTTGTTAAAAACATAAATTATTCCTTGATATTAAACATATGGCTACCTTCTTTATCATCATCACCATCAGCTCAAATACTTCATACAGAGGAGCCTATTACCCTGGAATAGGGCAAACTTTCTTTGTTGAATTTATTTTATAGACATCATTTTAGCTTTTAGAATTACGAACCCGTTTTTTATTTAATCCATTACATTTAAATCTTTCTTGGTATTTTTACATTCAGTCTATACTATTTACATTTCTATTTTTGGGCTGTCAAACATTTTTATAACCTACAGTCTATTTGGCTTTAAGAAGATGTTTCTTTTGGTTGAAGGCCCGTTTTGCTATGGCTATCCTTACACAAAATCGATCCGAATGGCGATTACTTCACAGACAAGAGTCCTGCTCTTAAATTTAAAAAAAGAACAGTCTATCAGATTTATTCTGCTAATAAGTAATTAATGCAGCGGGTGGTTGAAAAACTCTGGCACCAGGGTTCCTCGGGTCAATCGATTCGAAACCTACAAAACAAGATGAAGAAGAACGTAGCACTGCATATCAAAATCTTTTGAATACATATTCAAATATTTTCCCCAGCCTACTCGTAAGTACTCGGTACACCGCCAACCTCACCCTAAGCTGAACTTTCATCTCTTATCCTCGGTCCCATTCCTCGTTAGCTTCTCCTCAAAACTTCTTCCGGCAGTCGAACGACTTTTTTAAACTTCCCCAACTTGCTCCCAATGATTAATTAATTCAATTGTGTGTGCTGTTGGTTCCATGGTGTCCATTATTTCTCTATCAGGAACACCCTAACAAGGGGCTTTTCTGCTGGGTCATCACTGAACAGTCTTGTTGCCCCAAATTTACAGTATACGATATTTTTTCTTCAGTCGCAAGTTGAAAGAGGCCGTGACTTTCATTCTTCAAGCACAAATGGAGACATGCGTTTGTGTCTACGTTTTTCGTTCTCAAAACATCTGTGAACCATTTTTTTATGAAAGAAAATTTTCTTTTGAAACAGGTCTTGCCTTTCGTACACGTTTTTATTAGCTAATGGTTGCAAAAAGAAAATATTTTATTAGTAACAGATAAAATTATTTTCAGTTCTTTCAATGATACGTAATAAAACTGATTTTATCATAATTTCTCTTCATGGGCTTAAACACGCATAATCTGTTATATTTTGACTGGTCATAAAACACGGCACGCTCACCCGTTTACGGCATCACTTGTGGCTTTCGAAGAACGCACGTAGGGTTGTCAGGAGTCTGGCTGGATAAGGCAGGACTGGGCGGACTCTGACAGCTTTTCTTGTCAAAATAGCGTAGTTTTTCGCCAAGTTGTAGATGTAACATTAATACCGTAATTTACTCCACACATACCTACAAGAAAGTAAAAGAGAAATTCTTCTACTCTACATCTACCAAACTGTTCACTGACATCGCGCTAATTTTCATATACATCACTTTTGGGAAGCAAATAGGACTTTCTTTGTTATGGGACCTGATAAGGTCTAGATATAAAAGACCAGATTAAATGCCTGGCCAGACATTCTTTCCAATTTTAGGCTCTGGCAACCCTGCACGCAGGTAATTTAATTAAGTCTTGACTGAGCAATATAAAACGCGGGAAGACGCCGCGGCACTTAAGGAACCCGACTTGATGAACTTCCATGTGTAGATCCCTCGTAATGACGTCATTATTCAGCCAGAGCTATTAATGTTTACATGCTGATTTTCGGTTTTGCGGTTGCGTTTGTCTGTGGCAAATGAGTTGTTGAACCGACCGAACGATCCGCTGAATTTTCTGTATCTGAATTATAAATATAATTATAGGCTCTGATATAGGTATATGTATCCAAGTAGTTTTTGTAACGTCATTCTCCGAGACACAGTCTCATCTTAATTGCCATCAAACGTACCTCAGTCCAAACCAAACTGGGAATAATCACACAAAGTAAAATAATAACTTCCATGCTGGCTTGGGAGCGAGAGAAAAACATAGAATGTGATAGCTGCACTAAGGGATCCGAGGGTTTCAGTATATTGTAATTTAGGCGATGGGCTGACAACCTGTCACTACAGCAATATACTTACAGATCTATCTTAAATAACCCTCAAAACTTTGTCAGACGTGGCGGACCGACCTTTGTTTGGGTCGTTTACGCTCTGCCTACCCCATTAGGGATAAAGGCGTCATTATATGTATGTATGTAAAATAATAACTAAAAACCGCGATCTCTTCTTAATATAAGGACCAAGGCTAAATCACTTTATCCAAATTACCACCAGTTTATTTTGAAAATCGGAGGAATTGGTAGATATTGAAAGGTCAAGGATATGAAAATTGATTAGAAAAGTAAAACAAATTCACTGGAAATGTATATACTGGAAGATAATTCGATAATATTGATAATCAAGATGAGGTTATTCTTTAGTATCATATCTCAATTTATTAAATCAGGCCACACAACATTAGATAACTTCTAATATAAATAAAATTGACACTGAAAAAAAGATAATTTTCGTACAAATATAGTAATTTAATTAATTTGCTAACTTGTATTATTTATTTTTGAAAACATCAATACATGTCAAACTTAAAAATAAAACAACATAAAAAGTAATATACAGACCTATAATCTTTCAGCAATTTATTTATAGTTAGGTAGATATCCAATCTTCAAAGTTCTATTTTCATTTCAAAAAGTTGCCAATCGTAGCGAATAAAAGTAAAGGCAGATTGGGCCGGGGCCGGCACATTTCAAAGATTGAAGGACGAAACATCATTTTTTGTGGAATCGACAACCCAGTGAGACCTGAATCGAAATAGGGTGAAGGTAAACCGATTTACCTAATGGCTCTCCTGACGATTTTATGAATACTTTCCCACTTATAATTTCCTTTCGAAAATGAAGCTTTATGGCTGATTTCTTCCGTATTTTTATTGAATAAAATCCCTTCTTTCAATAATCTCCCCTTCTTTTAGAAATTAAGAATTGAAAGGGTTTTTACCATTATTCCTAATGAAAAATATTTTCTTTTCTCCCCCGAATAGACGGAGCACTTCGTACTGCTAAAACAAGTATTATTTTTAGCAAATTATTATTTTCATCAAATATAGCCGAATTTTAAAACGAGGGTGAATAATAACAATGGCTTATTAAAAAGTTAATGACAAAACTTGATTCATAAGGTGAATGACCCACTTCAAAACATTCCGTTGATTATGTATCGATATCGGAATCCAAGCTACCTTTTCTTTATAAAGAACTCAAGAGCGCAAAAAAAGCAAAATGACAAAAGAGGGGGAAAACAATTAAATTAATTAAAACGAATAAAGTTTCTTTTCTTTTTATCCGAGCAACCCGAAACCGGGATGCAACGTTTCATGATCGTTTGTAAAGTTCATTACAACTTTACTCTGAAACAATTATTCTTCAAACGAATTTTGTTTCTGTTATTAAAAATGTTTTTGCATTAAATATAAATATACGTATTTTATCATACAGATATATTACGAGTTATAAAATATTAAAAGTACAAAAGATTTTTTTGTGTTGAACTGAAACTGACAAACACTATAAGAGTCAATTGATTTACATAGTAAAAACTAAAAGACATACCCATTATTTTAAATACAGTTAATTCAGTTTTTATAACATCTAAACTCAGCAAATACTTCTACCTACAATAATAAAATGAAAGGAAAAACTTGAAAAAGGAAAAACTTAAACGAGGATTTCGAAGGTTGTTACTCACATGAAACATCAGTTTTATCGTCCCAGTACCAAATTGTAACGTTGCTCATTTTACGCTACGCTATTATCTCAGATAGGGATGAATATAACGAACGTTCAAAGTTTTCCCGAAAGGCCGTGTCAGCCGTAACACAACAATTATCGTAAATAAGATAAGCGGTTGTATTTATGAAGTAAACTCTCTGTGGGCGAAAATCTAACGACGGGAAAAACCGCCCCAGGAGCGGTCACATTCTCTATTACGCGTCTGTATTTGGTCTGTTGTGTTATGCTCGATATTTATCTTCCATGATTCTTATCTTCGACAAGGGAATATTCTTGTCAAATAGTTTGGTATCAGCCGCATGGAAAATTGGGGCTGTTGGCTATTACGGATCGACTAGCCGACGAGAGGAGCGAAACTAATGGGTCTATCCTTTACGCCACTTTACGGGAAAGAGGAACTTAGTTCGGCTGCCTAGTCAGATAACTAAACTGTGGACTCACACTTTCTGGGAAATCTGTTCCGTCAGTTATTCAATTTCAAAGTGGAAGTAGTTCAAATTCATAAGTTAAACAATTTGACGACATCCATACATCACACTTGAACCAAGTTTGGGCGCGAAATGCTGGCTGGCTTCGCGCCAGTGTTACTGCCAAATAGATATCTTTTATTCAGTAAAACTCAAACTTTTCTCGGCATAAATCCGCAACTAGAGGGGGCCTTCATGAAAATGTAATGAGGAAGAACTATTTATGGCTAATCCTTTCGAAATAAACTGCTCGGAGCGGTGTCCGTCTGAATTTCTACGCATGGCTGTTGTAAGAAAGTGTCTAGTGTTTTTAGTGAAAAGTAGTGGTGGAAGCGGGACGGATTTATTGTTTGGGGGTTGGTGCGAGAGAGATGGATGTAGGGGTGGATGTAAGATAGACGAATAAGCTAGAAGGCAGAGTGGATTTTTGAATTGCAAATAGGGGAAATGAAACTGCCGCCGCCGCCTTGGTCGGCGCGCCACCCCGGACTCTTCCGGCGTTATAATCACGCTTAATAACACGGGAGTGCTTTAATGAATTTATGTAGTGATCAAAGTAAAGAGGCAACTTCAAGAAATTTGAATGTGTTCGTAAGGGATAAAGCTTATGGTCTTAAGCGTCTTTAATGTTTAAACGGTTTCCACATACAATGATATATTATGATGATATTTAGACTTAAATAAAAACAAAAACGAGCTGTGTATAAAGTTTAAAGTATGCTTTATTTGATAAAAAGCATTTCTATAAAATTTCTGTTTAATTTGTTCTAGATTTTTATTGTATCTAAGGTATTTTCGACTCAGTTTAACAAGGTAAACAAAGTTTCATGACTTTTAATCGAAATTCTTGTTTCTAAAATAATGTTCAGCTATTAGATATGACATCATTATTCTAAAACTGAGTTGGAAATACTATACTTATAATAATGTCAATGACGTCATACATTTTATTAAAATTTTATCAAATTAACGAATAATGGTTAATATTAAAAATAGAGCCCGAAGGTGTAGTGGATAGGGTCGCTGCCTCCACCACGTACAAATGTGTTTTTTCGATTTTCGAATTTCATATGTACGTTTATTCGGCACTTTTTCCGTGCTTCGGAAGGCACTTTAAGCCATTGGTCCCGGTTAATATCGTTTAATACCGTAGATATTAGTCGTTAAGCCATATCAGAGGCCAGTGCTAAGCATTGGCGGCTTGAAAATTCCCCTGGATTAGGTAGCTGACCCCGTAAGATACGGGATAAGGCTAGGGAGATGATGATTTAATATTAAAAACTGGAACTCCCATCTCAGCTTAAAATCAGTCACCATACAAACAACAGCAAACGAACCTAAGCACTACAGTAGCGAAAACCAATAGTTGGATATCATCACATATCAGGAGCCAATGGCTGAGCATGTAGAATGTGACAGTTTCGGATTCATGTTGTTGCTCATTCCTGGCCGCTGGGTTCGGGTTTCAAATACTGCGACCGATGGCGGAATGTGTGTGAGATCACAATTCTACGTATACACTGGGCTCGATTCTAGATTTCCCGGCTAAAACTAAAATAAGAAACTATTAGTCACTTTCTGACTAAAACATTGGAAAAGGACAGGAGATCTATTCTCTCCAGTTTTTGATTTATAATCGGTAGTTTTATGCAAATAATTTTAAATCATTTTTATCCGCCGTCATATGATATGGCGGATAAAACTGACTGAAATACTAGGGAAACGTGCAAAAGCGCGTAAAAGTCTAGCGGACAAAGTGTAAACCATAGAGTATCAATATCCTGACCTTTTTCAATTTAATTATTTTAAAGTGACAGATTTTTTTTTGTTTTAATTTTTGTTTTACCCGGTGGAATCTATAACTGAGCCCATTGGTTTTTACCAAGCATAGATATCGACCAGAAACTTACCGGTTAAAACACAATTACTAACTTTTCTTGTGGATGATAAAGGAAAAATATAATACTCCTAAATATTTTTCTTTTTAAGGAGAAATAATTTTAAAATAATCTAATAATGAAATACAATTTTCTGTTCGTTATATATTTTTGTGTGCGTCCGCACAAAAAGGAACCAGTTATCGGCATTTTCTAAAGTGAGTTGTAAAATTGCATTCTGCATTTTCAATTTTTCAACAAGTTGATAAATTAATTGACATTATATAATGTTTAAGAGTGGCATTGACACATCAAAATCTATCTAGTGAACAAAAAAACGTTTTATTTTTGTTCTATATTTGAAAGTGCTTTTTCTTAAAATAAGATTTTTCAGGGATTTATTTTCAAAGGCCTGGTAAAAAAACTGGTGCGTTTATAAATATTTTTTTGATTTATAATATCAAATTGATTATTCTACGTAGATACCGAATCTGGTCTTAACTCAATACCTGACTACTGGTACATTTTGGCGAGGATCTTTAAAGTAATAAGAATAAATGCTTTAATGTAAAAAAAAATAACTAAATAAAAATATACCATATTAAATTCCATAATAAATTTAAGCGAAGAGAAGCACATTCTATTACATCTAATATGACTCTCACCACTCTACTCGTACCTTTTGCGAAACCGAAATTTCCCATTTCCGAAGATTTAAGCTGCTAAACCGTATAGCTGACTAGATCCAGGTCATCTGAAAATGAAACGTGTGATTGTAAATCGAACACTGAATTTCACATTACCGTTTGTGCTTGTAGACTAAAATGATAGTTTTGGTTCATCAAGTTGCACTCCAGCAAATTATGTGGTAGAGATTGTGGCTATGATTATCGTATGATCTGACGTAGTAGGTACCAACTTCACCTACATAATTTCTAAAAAAGCTAACGGCCACCATATTGAATTTGTGCCTACATAAAATTGAGTTCTTCGTTAAGATAACCACGCCATATTCACAAAAAAACATTCGTTTTAAAAAGTAAATGATGTACTCAAAATTTGCACAAAAATTTTACAAAAACTATGTTAGCGATAAATTAGATTAAATGGATCATTTCACATTGCTGTGTAGCTAAATATTTCTAGACTGTTTAGTCTAGTAATTAACTTTAACAGACTCCACTCTAATTTACCTACGCACTTCTATTATACAAATCACGGGATGTCTACAGGAAGAGCAGTGGTGTAATTGTAAGGGCATTCCGCCGCAGATTGCATTTCTAGCAACCCCACCCAATGGCCGGCGGCTAGGGCGGTTTCACGGGGCATTTCACTTGACTGTTTCAAAGCTATTGTGGCTGCTTTACAGCCAATTTGAGTTCTATAGTTATATTCTTAATATTTATATACGTAACTGGTATCCTTGGACGAATTGTTCCGTCCAAGCTGGTATCGTTATAAAAAAAAAGCAAGTGCATTCCGCCGCAGATTGCATTTCTAGCAACCCCGGGGCCGTTGGCTTGGACGGTTTCACGGGGCATTTCATTTAACTCTTTCAAAAGAGTCCTTAAATTCTATGTTATATAACATAAAATTCAAGGGCGCTCTCTATTTTCTTTTATTTTATATTTTATTATTAAACGACTGTATTCTTATACCAATGTGAAAAAGGTATTTGTAAGGGCATTCCGCCGCAGATTGTATTTCTGGCCACCCTGGGGCCGGCGGCTATGGCGGTTTCACGGGGCATTTCACTTGACTGTTTCAAAGCTATTGTGGCTGCTTTACAGCCAATTTGATTTACATAGTTATCTTCTTAATATTTGTATACGTAACTGGTACCGTTATAAAAAAAAATGCAAGTGCATTCCGCCGCAGATTGCATTTCTAGCAACCCCGGGGCCGTTGGCTGGGATGGTTTCACGGGGCATTTCATTTAACTCTTTCAAAACTATATAACATATATTTCAAGGGATCTCTCTATTTTCTTATTATTCATATTTTATTATTAACGAATAGTCGTTAATAATACCTTTCTTTACATTGATTTAAGAATATAGATTCCCAAATCAATGTAAAGAAAGGTATTTGTAAGTGCATTTTATTATTAACGACTATATTCTTAAATCAATGTAAAGAAAGGTATTTGTAAGGGCATTCCGCCGCAGATTGCATTTCTAGCAATCCCACCCAATGGCCGGCGGCTATGGCGGTTTCACGGGGCATTTCACTTGACTGTTTCAAAGCTATTGTGGCTGCTTTACAGCCAATTTGAATTCTATAGTTATCTTTTTAATATTTGTATACGTAACTGGTATCCTTGGATGAATTGTTTCGTCCAAGCTGGTATCGTTATAAAAAAAATGCAAGTGCATTCCGCCGCAGATTGCATTTCTAGCAACCCCGGGGCCGTTGGCTTGGACGGTTTCACGGGGCATTTCATTTAACTCTTTCAAAAGAGTCCTTGAATTCTATGTAATATAACATGAAATTCAAGGGCGCTCTCTATTTTCTTTTATTTCATATTTTATTATTAAACGACTGTATTCTTATACCAATGTAAAAAAGGTATTTGTAAGGGCATCCCGCCGCAGGTTGTATTTCTAGCCACCCTGGGGCCGGCGGCTATGGCGGTTTCGCGGGGCATTTCACTTCACTGTTTCAAAGCTATTGTGGCTGCTTTACAGCCAAATTGAATTCTATAGTTATCTTCTTAATATTTGTATACGTAACTGGTATCGTTATAAAAAAAATGCAAGTGCATTCCGCCGCAGATTGCATTTCCAGCAACCCCGGGGCCTTTGGCTGGGATGGTTTCACGGGGCATTTCATATAACTCTTTCAAAACTATACATATAACATAGAATTCCATGGCTCTCTCTATTTTCTTATTATTCATATTTTGTTATTAACGACTGTATTCTTATATCAATGTAAAAAAAAGGTATTTGTAAGTGCATTTTGCCGCAGATTGCATTTCTAGCCACCCTGGGTCCGGTAGCTAACACGGTTTCACGGGGCATTTCACTTGACTGTTTCAAAGCTACGAGTATTGTGGCTGTTTTACAGCAAATTTGATTTCTATAGATATCTTCTTAATATTTTATATACTTAACTAGAACTTATCGTGTATAAAAAAAGTGTAAATAGCTTAATTGTTTCAAAGCTATTGTGGCTACTATTCATAATACCATTACATACATACAAATAATCACGCCTTTATCCCTGATGGGGTAGGCAGAGCGTAAACAACCGAAACAAAGGTCGTTCCGCCACGACTGACAAAGCTTTGAGGGAATAACATTAGTCAATTTATTTTGATATTACAAATTATATTTAATATAAAACACTCTTCTGCTTACAGTTGTTTTAATCTTCTGAAGCGTTATGTTCACAAATGATTATTTTACTTCCGAATGTTAAATTAATTTACCTATCCACTCATGAATCAAGTTACTTTTTTCAAAATTCTCAACAGATATATAATAACGGAAGGAAAGCAAGAGGCAAACCGATTGTTTCAAAGGGACTGCTCTCGACGTGCTCGAGTCGAGTGCACGCAAATTGATACCACTTCAGCATCGCGACAACCTAGGGGAGATCTGTATAAACCGATTATAACCAGATTTTGCTGCATACATACATACATACATACATATAATCACGCCTTTATTCCTAATGGGGTAGGCAGAGCGTAAACGACTTAAAAAAAGGTCGTTCCGCCACGTCTGACAAAGTTTTGAGGGTTAATTAAGATAGATTTATAGGTATATTGCTGTAGTGACAGGTTGTCAGCCCATCGACTAAATTTCAATATACTAAAACCCTCGCATCCCTTAGCTGGTTTTTACAGCATGCTCGGGAGGGAAGGCAGCTGGCACATTCTATGTGTTTCTTTCGCTCCCAGTCCAGCATGGAAGTAGTGGCTGCATACATACATATAATCACGCCTTTATCCCTAATGAGGTAGGCAGAACGTAAACGACCTAAACAAAGACGTGTGACAGAGTTTTGAGGGTTATTTAAGATAGATTTGTAGGTATATTGCTGTAGTGACAGGTTGTCAGCCCATTGCCTAAATTGCAATATACAGATACCCTCGAATCCCTTAGCTGGCTTTTACAGCATGCCCGGGAAGAAATGCAGCCGGCACATTCTATGTTTTTCTCTCGCTCCCAGTCCAGAATGGAAGATTTGCTGCAGCTGCATAATTATTCGTGAATCAAAAAGTTACGTAATAATATCATTCATTATTGGTTCAGTAGAAGATCAATTGCTGCTTTAGCAATAAGGCCGCCTAAATTGTACTGTCACGTTTATTCCTTTTTATTTCTGTTGTATGGGTTTCTTTGTGCAATAAAGAATTTTGTATTGTATTGTAAGATCACACTTGATAGGCCAACCGCCTATGTGACATGCGTGGTCCTAGAAAAGCCTTGGTATAAGATTAAAGCATCGAGGTCAAAACCTCAGTACAACACAAAGAGGAAAGCTAGTGTAGTTTCTAGTACTAGCTACTTGTCCAGCGGTTTAATTAGTTACTTCTTCCATCTTATCGTAGTAAAGAGATATTTTCCCTCGGTAGAACGAGGGTTAATGTCCGTCCATATCAAGCACGCGAACGAATAGTCTCTTTGTTTCAAAAGGACTGCTTTCGGCGTCCTCAACATGAGTGCACGAAAATTGATACCACTTCAGAATGGCGACAACCTAGGGGAAGTTTGTAGTATAAACCGATTAAAAGCTGTTATTTCCAGATTTTGATTCGGCCACAATAAAAATATGCTAATTTATTAGCTAGGGCGGTGCTACTCTGATCTGCACCAAACGGGTTCAAATAAACATCAGGTAATCAAATGTCAAAACGCTTGGTTTGTTATTACTTTGACAAACCCCTTTTCCCTTTCTTCAGTTATAAAGATACTTTTTAAAAAGTTTACTAGTCGGAAATTAAGTAATGAAGTTAGACTTGGTGCTTAGTATCCTGGAGTACGCTGTGGCTTGGCGTTTACCTAATTAGCGAATTCTAAGAACGGCCGGTTCCTTGCCTATTTGGTAATTAAATAAAGCCATGATAAAGATAGTACGTTTTACGAATTAATGATTTGGATGTGAAATCATTTCCTTACTTTTAATGTAAGTAGGTGCCTTCCCAAAAATGTTATGATTCACAGGGATTATACCCACAATCTTTATCAGAATGGTATCAAGCCAGTGTTACATTTTTATGTATGCCTTTTATCCAATAATATCAATGACAAAATGATTTACCATAAAATAAAACCCATATTATAAAATATTATATAAATACATACACGTTGAAATATTAAAATAAAACACAATATTTCGACAGTGTGATAAATTCCTAAGTCTGTCACCTACTTAATAATTTCCCGACTCATCATACTAATTAGCAATGTCGGTCAACATACTTGTACTTATAATAGCACATCAGGCGGTTAGCGGCGAGCGGTGAGGTTGTGACAACGAAACTCCATCAGCCAACATCAGAATAGAGATGGGCGTTTCAAAACGTCATAGCTTCAATAACTACGAGTATGAATATTAAAATATGATACTCGGCTCTACAATGACTGTTCATTGAGTGAAACTAGAATTCGTGACGCAATACGTGGGACACTCAGAAAGATTTGCGACACTAAAAAAAATTGTTCTACAGGTACATATATTTTTATTAAATCTTTTCAAAGTACTCTCCACCAGCCTCTATACAAAGATTCATGTGTCTGAACCAGTTTTCAAAACACTTTTTCCAGTCCGCCGTAGACACCTCGTTTACAGCCTGCTCGAACGCAGCCAGCGCATCTTCCGGCGACGAAAATTGTATCCCCTTGAGCTGATTTTTATTTTTGGAAATAAAAAGAAGTCACACGGTGCTAGATCAGGGGCTGTAAGGAGGGTGACCCAGGAGTTTGACTGGTGTGCTGTCCAGGAAGTCCCTCGTTTTGAGCGCGGTGTGTGCCTGTGTTTGGTCGCTTGTTGCTCACAACAGAAAAAACTTCTGGTAAACATTTGGTAGTATACCATTCGGCGTTAATGCTTCTTTGATCTCGTCAGGGAATTGGGGCCAAGTGGCCAGTCAAATTAAAAAAGCTGGCGATCAAAATCTTCCTCCCGCTTCGAGATCACTTCACTTTGGTAGGCGTTGGTTCATTTTGAAACACCCAAACTGTCGACTGGCGCTTGGTTTCTGGATCGTATTGATAAATCCAGGACTCATCACCTGTTACGATGTCGTAAACACGCCGAGACGAGCCTGCTTCAAATTTGTTCAGCATATCACGGCACCATTCCACCCGGGCCTGCTTCTGAGCGTCGGTGAGGTAGTGCGGCACCCAGCGCGATACTATCCTCCTCACGCGAAGATGCCCTTGTAGAATCTCGTGAACGATTCCCGATCCAATCTTTAATATGTGCTGAATCTCCTAATATGTAATTCGCCTATTATCTTGGATTAAATTTTTCACTGCTAGCACGTTTTCTTCCGTAATAGCCGTCAAAGGTCGACCGCTTCTTTCTTCATCCCCCAAGGTTGGTCGACCGCGCCTAAATTCGTTATACCAACGATACACGGTTGCCTTGGAGGGGCTTTCATCCATAAATGCCATTTTAAGTCTATCGAACGATTCATCCGGTTTCAGGCGACACTTGAAATCGTAAAAAATCATAGCTCTAAAATGTTCCCGGCGCAGATCCATTTTTCAGTAAGACACGATACTTTGAATTGGCTCGCAAAAAATGTGGAGGGAAATTTTGAAAATGGAACACATATTTTTCTTACAAGTAATCATATTTTAAAAAACGAATTCTAACCTGCCAGTCTGCCATATATAAAAACTATTTATCGCAATACTTTCTGAGTGGCCTGGTACTCATAAATTGATGACTCTAATATGTACAAAGTAAACACAAAAAACAAAACAACCCAAGAACAATGATTTGACATACAATAAAAGGCATATACAATATAACACACATACATGAAAATAATAGGTGTAACGTACACGGTGAAACATTAAAATAAAATAGAATATTTCGACAGTGTGATAAATTTCTAAGGCTGTCTTACCTACTTAATAATAACTTTATCAGCCAACATCAGAATAGAGATGGGCGTTTCAAAAACCTATTACGCTTCAATATACATGTGGTCAGTGCATCTGCCTGCTACGTAGAAAGTCCCGAGTTCGAAACCGGCCGGAGTGAAGCTAAGAGTGTCATTGAGTGTTTGTTGTATCACAAGCAATAATACAGTAAAATAACGCAAATTAATATAATATTCCGTTCCGTTATGGTTTATGACTCAGCAATACTATTAATAAAACTGTAAGAGTTCCCGACACGATAGCTATCATTCCTGCGTTTTTGTATAAAAATTTACGTACCGAACCAACCCACCCTCATTTGGTATTGTCAATAAAACGTTAGTTTATTAAAACCTGTTACTGATAACTAGTGGTAGGACGCGTACTTCCCATCTCTGCATAAGCATGTTGCCGGAATAAACCGCTGCCGAATTTGCCATATTGCCTGAAGTGCTATTTATTATCAGAATTCGACACAAGGCCTGCCTGCTTTGCACTAAAGAACACCTTTTAGAGAGATAAGCAGATTATGAAACAAAGCTGGAACACCATTGATAGCTTTCATTTCACCATTGACATTTCAAAGTTAGAGTGAACAGGCATTTTCTGGTTGAGCTCGTACCATCGTCGACTCCGTCTCAGTCGTTCCCAACCTAGACTGGAGTCAAGAGCAAACCCATTTTTTTTAAAAAGAAAAAGCTTAAAACGATAGTTTAAATGAGGTGGTTAATAAAGAATAACAATGTTGATTGACTCGATACCCACACTACAGAAGAAGAAGAAGAAGACTATGTTACAAGAAAAATATTTCGTTCAGCATGCCACATCGAGGCAAAGTTCCCAAGATACTGGCAGCGTTGCCGCGTTGCACTGTTAAGCTGAGTCTTTGTGCGAAATAGCTACCAGACCCAGTAGATCTGAAACTGATAGTATTCCATGCACTTAATCCGTGACTACACAGCAAACACACTACAATATTAAAAAAATGCTACGGCGTAGCTTTCGCGTAGCACTTTTTATTTTGATATTCTACTAGATCTATCCAAACTTATTAATATTCGCTTAGTTTTTACTGTATGACCGTAAATATGCTATGGACGGTATATATTAGATTAACATTTATTAGTAATTAGGTAAAAATATTCGACTAATTATTATTTCTCTCTGATTTATAAATTACCTATTGTGTCTAGAGTTTTTCGAAGCTTTTCGTATATCTTACGGATTTGGATATAGACCTTCAGATAGATATGATGATCTTACGTAGGGTAACTGTACCATTGTCATATTGATTCTACTTTAATGATTTTCAGACCTTAAAGAATTAGATACTTTATTAAAGTTGTTCAATGAGACGAAAAGATTTATAACCCCATCGTGACAGTCGATCTCAGGGGAATGTCTGACTCGATTAAATTAACATCTTCCAAGATTTCTTTTCATTCCAAATTAGGTAATCTTGAAAGTAAGTAGTCCTAAAAAATATTTTTCAATCATATATGAATAAAAAATCAAAGGTCTTTCATATCTTTCTTTATTCAAATTTTATTTGAATATAAATAGACTACACTAACTGTGAGTAATTTTAAAACTAGTTTCTTTTGATATTTTCATTAAAAAGTACTAAAAGCATAGTGACTGAATGGCATTAAGTATTCATAAGAACTAATAACACTAAAGCATAGAAAATTTAAAAGCATAAGCCGAAATTTAAACAAGCTCCGAATTACTCAACACAAAAGTTTGTATATAACCAATTACCAACTTATCAAACTTCGTATAGTAGAAATTGGGAGCGCAAGACTTAAACAACACTTAAAATTGGGTCAGACACGGCTCGCCGTTCCATTCCGAGATTAAAACTCGAACTATATTCTCTACAAGCAATAAAGTTATTAAGTCTACCCGCAGTAGACAGAAAAAAGCGCTTTATGGCGCTGCACAGAAGTTTGTAGGAGTAAACGCTAGCCAAAAAACATTAGCGGAATATATCGTCGGTCCGGCAGTGTTGCTTTGTAAATATCGCTTCGTTGTAGAGAAGTTAAATTGTATCTCATTGTTGGTGGACGTTAACTACAGATTATAAATCTTTCCCGCTATGTGCTCGCCCCGCTCGCCGATCCAGCGCCGGCGGGCTACGCAAGCAATGTATAGCATCTGCAAACTCATTTACAAATTTTCGCTGAAAGACTAATGGTATAGTAGCAGTTTAGATTTTCATCCGAGATTTGCTTAATAATTTAAAGCTCGGTCCACAGCTGAATAGGACAACATGCAAATGAATCACTATTAAACTCTAAACATTAATATAAGTATATAAATATTTCTTCCATGCTGGACTGGGAGCGAAAGAAAAACTTAGAATGTGCCAGCTGCATTTCCTCCCGGGCATGCTGTAAAAACCAGCTAAGCGATCCGGGGGTTTCTGTATGGCTGACAACCTATCACTACAAAATCTATTTTAAATAATCCCTCCAAACCCTCAAAACGTTGTCAGACGTGACGGAACGACCTTTAATTAGGTCGTTTATGGTCTGCCTACCCCATTAGGAATAAAGGCGTATGTAAGTAAGTATATAAAATCTATTTACTTTAAAATTCATGATTCGTTTTGGCACAGTTATTACTTTTGTATACCCGAAAAAATATTCGTAAAAAATCTGTGTTGAATGAAACTTGATAAATTCTCTCCTATAATGGAAAATGTAATAAGAAATCGTAATTTATTTCTTATTGAAATGAGGATAATAGGCGTGCGCCCCAAGAAGCGCCGAATTATTCCCTGTAGGGTGAGACAGGGCCGCGATATTAACATTATAATCTAATTTGTGGCTTGAACCGAGGTGGAACTCATTAAGAAAGTTCATCTTGCATTACTGCATCCCGCAATACATCTCCCATTGTAGAACAGATCTTTGGATTAATTTGATAAACCTTTATGAGAAGGAACAAACTTTGATTCTTGCGCTAAATTCCCGAGAGATGGGAATTGCGAATACCACCCTTCACCCCTTTCGATGTCTACGTACAACCAGATTTATTAAAATTGGTACCTTTATTGAGTATAATGCAGGCATCTTTTTATACTCGAATCGTACGCATTATTTTACTTAGATCTTACCTTAACTCTATCACCTGATGTGTTAAAAATTGAAACCATTGCAAGATAGATTTAAATAGATTTAAAGTAGTCTAATTTCTTTTCAATTTATCATATTTTATAAGCAGGCATATTTTTACCACAATAGCTAATTTTAATATACCCAACTATCCGCATGTTAGATCCTCCACAGCTCCTAAAATGCATTCCGTATCACGCAAACGTCAGCAGATTTAATATTCGCGGAGTAGTAATAAGATTCCGTGCTGACGTCACATTACCGTCACGAGAAATTGAATAAGTTGCCGCTTCCTACTCAAATAATGGGTTTTAGAATAATTGCAACTGCAGTCGGACGGCAAATTAAACGTCAAATTAAAACACTGCGCCCCGCGGCTTCGTGTGCCGTGGTATTGGATTTCGGGGCTTATTGGTAGACGAAAATTTAGTTTGTCTTATAATTTGTTAGGAAATAACGCAACCGCTTACGGTTCACAAAGTACACGCCCACAAGTAAAATAGTCAGACTTATACCACATTTGTAGCATGATCCTAGATAAATTACAATTAAGTCTATAAATATAATCTATTATATGCTTGCCTGCTAGGCACTATGTCTCCTAAAGGAGACGCTCTCGATACCATATTTTATTTATTAGATTTCTTTTTTATGTGTTTGTTTTATTGTTTTGTATGTTTTTGTAAATCAAGATTGAATATAGACAGAAAAAAAAAACTATAATATATTATACTAGCAGCCCGTCCCGGCTTCGCACGGGTAAGAAAATGAAAAAAGTTGTTGTAGTGACATAACTACAATAGTTGGACATATGCTACCGCGGAGTATTGTAGACATTATGATGTTCTTCAATATTGTTTTACATTATATTGTTCTATCGCTAATAGTTTCGGCAGCGCATTCGACGAAAGACATTTTAAGTCTCATTTTTCTACACCTTCGGTTACATTGTTCAAATTTTACCAAGGATCCCTAATTTATTTCAAAATTAAATGTAGCCTATGTCAAATTGGAAGAATGTAGCATTCTATTGGTGAAAGATTTTTTTAAATCGGCCCAGTACTTTTTGAGCCTATTCATTACAAACATACAAACATACAAAAATAGGTACAAATCTTTCCTCTTTATAATATTAGTGTAGATTATAATATTAGTGTAGATGAACAAGTCGATGAGAGAGGTAAAATAAAACGTAACAGACAGGGCCGTATTTATAAGCAGCTCTCAAGAGTGACAGCGAGTTTGAGTTCAAATCAGAAACGTCATTACCAATCCGTACTTAATATTTCTCTCAAACTAGAGATCGCTTTATAAATACGACCCTAAGAAACTTATGATTATTTTAGCAATATTTTCTATTCTTCCTTTTTTCTTTCAGGTTTAACTTCCAATACTAAGAAAACTTACAAAGCTTATTATTTATTATTTTTTAAAGAAAAAGACAATCGAGGTAAGTATTTCGCATGAAATCTAATTATAATTTCATCCAACTACGTAAACATTGCTTAATTCGAATAGCTGAAGGCTGACTGATGAGCTAATGGAAGCTTTTATTGGAGAAAGCCAAAACTAGACTATAATAGAGACCAAACATTTTGGGTGAATACAAAAAGCAGCTAATTAGAAACAAACAGTTTCATTGGATAATCATTATTCTACTTCTTTTAAACGAGTGAGTTCTTCCAGTCGACGAACGACCCAATAAACCCGGGTGTTAAAGATTTTCAACCGTCTTAAGTGTTACAGTAACAGTTTATAGGCTTCTGACATGGTTTATGTGAAAAAAAAAATTAAAAAAAAAAAATCTCAATAATACTTACCATACACAATCAGTTTGTTCCCCATAACGTTAATGCTGCGACAAAAAGATAAGTAGTTAATCAATAAAATTGTATTGTAAGCGCTTACCATATTTTGGTAAATTTTCAGTCAGTTACATTTATTTTCAAAAATGTAGTTCCATTTATAAACTGAAATTTAATACGATTTTGTTAAATGAAAACCAGAAAATTTCATGGTTAAAATTGCGGTCAAAATAATGAAACTGACGTACTTATTGTAATTTTAATTCATTATAAATGAGATCAACAATGAAATTAAATTAAATCAAACATCATAAAAAGGAAATGACGATGTAATAAATCTTCAGCATCATTGATTTAAAACTAGTCTTTTACGCAGAAGTTTTACCCGCGGCTTACTTAATTTTTCCATTGGAATCAGATATTTTTCCGCGGTAAAAAGTCAATTATTTTACTCAGGGTGAACGTAGCTTTCTAATCGTGAAGAACTTTTGAAATCGGTCCTGTAGTTTTTGAGTTTAATTGTTACAAACATACACACTAAAATACAAATATTTCCTCTGTATAATATTAGAGTAGATGTAGATAAAGAAGGCTCCAAAACGTCTCGAGAACTAATTCTGGTGGATGTTTCAGGTGATCTAAATAATATTTACAAAGAGGTAATCGGTAGAGTTGGTGTTGAACGATATGCTAGCTACTAGAGATGACTAGAAGCTATTTCCCATTTGCAGTGGATATCGTCACTTACTGCGTGCAAGGTTACGCTCAATACGCTGTCAATGCTTTTTGCATTGCCTACAACACACATGCGTCACATTACGCTCTGCGCGTAATAAGCATTGACAGCGTGTTGAGTGCAACCTTGCGCGCAATAAGTGACGCCTGTGTTGCTGCACTTAGGTAAGTAATAATAAGGCCGCTAAGCTGTTAACGGTTTGATATTGGTTAATTTTCTTTTGATTATTAGAAACTAAGCACCCGATGCCCATTTTGGCATGATGATAAAGTTTAATTACTACTTTGCTGGCCTGGGAGCGAGGGAAAAACATAGAATGTGCCAGCTACATTTCCTCCCGTTCATGCTGTAAAAAACAGCTAAGGGATCCGAGGGTTTCAGTATAGTGTAATTTAGGCGATGGGCTAACAACCTGTCACTACAGCAATATACCTATAAATCTATCTTATAAACCCCTCTTTGTCAGACGTGGCGGAATGACCTTTCTTTAGGTCGTTTACGCTCTGCCTACCCCATTAGGGATAAAGACGTGATTATAGTATGTGATTATCCTATGGATTTGAGCTGTCAAGTCAGTCTCCACGGCCCCACTATAAACACTGGAACCCATGTACGTAAACAGACCGCCGATCTAATTTAAATAACGATAATAAATTATGCCACCCCGAGAATCTGCGAAAAATGAAATAGGCTTTTTACTTGTAATTTTTTGTAGCTGTAAGTAGATTACAATGGTAATTTTATTGATGCAGCGGCCAGGGTGGCCCTGGAGGATACCCGGGTGGAATCATTAGTATGCCGATGGTAAAAATGATAAACTTGCTGGTTGGAGGTTTTAATTTATGCGATTTTTCGGGGAATTGTGGTGCTCTTGAATTTTTATAGTTGTTTACGTATTTAATTGTTAAACTCTACAGGTGCCATTTAAGGAAATATTTGAAGTGTTGTTGTATGTATTTCAACTATGTACTGCTGGGTAACTATTTACTAGTGACCAATTTTGATGTAACTGATCATAATAATAGGCAACTTTCACCAAAGAATATCATCTCCCTAGCCTTAAAGAACATAATAGTAGCAATTCGTAGTTGCAAAAATTACGACTTAACTTATAAATCGATTCGTAGAGCGCACAACGTAACAAATCATGACTAAAATTATTGTCGTCTCTTTCTGTTCTCTCATGATAGAAAACGGCAGGTATAGACTAATATTAGAAAGAAGAAAGAAAGAAAGAAAATACACAAAATAGGTTACAATTTGTTACATTGTAACAAACAAGTAATAACTAATTTTGTGATTAAAAATGATCTTCGCTCAGCATATGTTACAAGCAGCATATCAGTATATTAGTTAAGTCGTGATTTTTGCAACTACGTATTTCTACCACTGTCTAGTTAATTATTATGAAAACAAATCTTATACCTCTTAACTTCTTGAGCATCGTTCTAACATAAAAAAACAACAACAAAATAAAATCTACTTTCCTTCTACACTATAACCACTGAAACGTGGCTGAAACTAAGTCCCGTACAGGTTGCATTCCTCCCCCTTCCATTAACTTCCATCTGCAGGCTTCCATCACGGATTCGGCCGTTGACGTACCAACTACTCCATAACCATTAGGCATACCAACGAAATCACTTTTCACTGCAATAAGAGACTCTATTCAAACGACATAAGAGTTTGAGACTGAAGTTTCAGTCTGGTAGGGTATGCGATGGTGTCAATTCGGTTATGACAAGACTTAACAAAATTAATCTTGACATTTTCTGTTATGACACAAGAGTAAGGGATGCCAGTATAAAGACTTTTATTTCGATCTTGTCAGTTAGTACATATTTATTAAAAATTCAAAAATATATGTTATTGACATATATTTTTGATTTGATTTTCCAATTCATTTTTGAACATCTCGTATTTGACTGGATTAATTATATAATAAATCCATCTAAGGTAACGTCTCTTTCAGTTCTCTAATGACAGGTAGGTAAAAACTTATTTTAGTGAAGTCATGAGCAAGCTGAATCGGAACTAAATATGGGACCCCTGCATAACACCACATCATTAGGGGATTGCTACTCGTAAACCACAGTAATGGGTTTTATCTACCACTATAAAATTTATTTACACATCTAGATGTATTGCGAACTCCTAGATACAGGCAGTAAATAGTTTATGTAGGCTACGTGTTCGATGGCGCAGACTTAATTTTATTTTATTTTAAAATTTAGTGCCATAACTCTAAAGTAATAGCTTTTTAATATGCATTTGGTGCATCCGTGTCGTCAATATTACCCATAAAAGCTTCGTTAATTTATTGATAATTTCTATATTACAAAGGTATGGTTGTTTGATAAAGTGGTTGATACATTATAACCTCTGTCTATTCAGGCATAAAGGTTAATTCTTCCAATGAAAGATTTTGATGGTTTTAACAGGTTTAATCCAATAATTTAGGCAATTTTATAAATTAAGCTGCGCCTTGTCCGCGCGTAGAAGAAAAAGGTAAAGAATTCACAAACACCGTCAGTTACATTAATATCGATTCAAACGAAAGGCGCCTGATACAGTAGCAAGAGCAAAGTTGTTCAGATTGAACTTATTATTATAATATTAAAATAAGGCGTTGTAAACCGTAAGCCTAAACATCCTCCCCCCCGTTGAAAACTTGTTTTTCAACACCGAAGTTCTTCAGCCGTAGGAAGGGGACACAGGCGTACTAGAGGTCGACGAATGCATCCTCTCGTTGTCCTTATGTCAGCGACTCTTGAAATTCCGTCAAGTCCAGGGAAAAGACGCTCCACACGTCCTAGACGCCAGCATAAAGGTGGAACATAGTCTTCCTGAATTAAGACGAGGTCATCTATCTTTAGCTTGTTCATGTTCGTTTTCCATTTCATACGTTGCTGTAATTCATGTATATACTCGCGTTGCCATCGCTTCCAAAAATGTTGATGGATTTGTTCTAGACGAGCGTATCTTTGCAAGCTAGTTTCTTTGTGGTCTTCTAAGTTAGGTGCAGGCAAGGCAGTCAATGGCCTGCCTATGATGAAGTGCCCTGGGGACAATGGAAGGTAGTCATCAGGAGAGGAAGATAATGGACACAGAGGGCGACTGTTTAAGACAGCCTCCACTTGTGCGAAAAGTGTTGATATTTCCTCGAAGGTAAGATGGGAATTTCCCATAACTCTTTTTATATGAAATTTGGCAGATTTAACTCCGGCTTCCCAGATTCCGCCGAAGTGAGGTGCGTAAGCGGGCGAAAAAGTAAATTTAATATTCTCATGAGTGGCAAACTCAGAAATCGAATCATTATTCTGTTTGAAGAACGCTCCAATATCTTTTGCAGCTGCGACAAAGTTTCGTCCATTGTCACAGAAGATTTCCGTTGGCTTTCCGCGACGTGCAATAAATCTACGTAACGTCATGATAAATGCCTCTTTCGTCAAATCACTCACGGCTTCCAGATGCAAGCATTTATAACGTAAGCAGATCAAAATACACAAATATCCCTTAGTTAATTTAGCCCCGCGCCCCTTACGGTTTAGAATTTGGAAAGGACCCGCCATATCTATACCTACTGTTTTGAAGGCAAAATCTACATTTATACGCTGAGACGGAAGATCAGCCATCTTTGGCGTAAACGTCTGACCTCGCATGCGTCTGCATACGACACAATTATGCACCGTGCGGCGCGCTAAACGTCTGCCATTGATAGGCCAAACTGATTCCCGTATTGTAGCTAAAAGCAAGGACGGTCCACCGTGTAAAGAGCGAATGTGTTCGCGTTCAAATAAAAGTTTACACAAATGGTGCGAGGAATCGAGCAATATTGGATGCTTTTTTGCATAGCTATAATTTGATGCATTTAATCGTCCGCCAACTCTTATCACCCTTTTATCATCAATGAAAGGTGAAAGTGATAAAATCTTTGATTTAGGTTTCAAAGGTAAGTTTTTATTTAAAGCTTTGTATTCTTCCGGAAAGCACTGACGCTGAGTGATGACACAAAGGTAAGTAAATGACTCATTAATTTCATTAAGAGTTAATCGCCCTGTACGCTTATTTTTAGGGTTGCGTGAGTTGAATAAAAATCTTTTTACATAAGCAAGTATATTTATGATTTTATTAAGTTTAGAGTAATTGTCAATATTCAAAAAGTCGTTTGATGTAGTTGTATTTATTGCGTGCGAAAACAGGTTATTATTTATTTGATTTTTATTTAATATGTTTTTATTGCCCGGATTTTTCTTTTCAGATGCAGTTGCGGTATTCTCCTCAGGTAAGTAGTTATTTTGTATTTTAGACGTAGATTTAGGTATGTTTTTAATTTCAGGTATGTTTTTTATTTCAGGTTTCTTCAGTACTGGCCAGCTATCTTCTTGTTTCGACAAGAAGTCTGGGCCGAACCACCATAGATCAAGATCCAGCAATTGACTCGCGCTAACTCCACGGGAAATGAGGTCAGCTGGATTTGCAGCAGTTGGAATATAACGCCAACTGGATGAGTCAGTAAGCTCATTGATCTCGACAACCCTATTTGCTACGAACATCTTAAGCTTGGTTGGATCGCCTTTCAACCAGGCCAAGACGACACTTGAATCGCACCAGTGTACAATTCTTGTAGGTGTGTAGCGGAGGGAAGCAACAACAGCTGTACACAATTTTGCCGCCAGCAATGCAGCACACAGCTCCAAACGGGGGATGGTCAATGGGTTTACGCGAGCCACCTTAGACTTAGCGCATAGAAGGTTCACAGTGACGTCACCATTCTTATCAACTGATCTAGTATAAATACATGCACCGTAGGCAAGCTGCGACGCATCGCTAAATGAGTGGAGTTCAATAGTTTCCGGTGAATCGCATAAAACCATTCGCTTTATCTGCAGGTTTGGTAAGTATAATAAATTAGAAGAAAAATCTAACCAAGAATTTAGAATTTCTTGTGGAACAGGCTGATCCCAATCAACCTTCATAGACCACAGCTTCTGTAGCATCATTTTTGCTTGAATGACGTAGGGACTTAGCAATCCCAACGGGTCAAAAATTTTAAAAGAATTTGATAGAATATGCCTTTTAGTAACAACATTAGTTTTTGTTGGAATTTTAGTTGGAAAATTTAGCATATCAGATTTTGGATCCCAGCCCATACCTAGTGTGCTTGATGCTTCACTAAGGGTTAAGACACCTTCGCAATTTTTGTCTAAATCTTCGAGAAGATTAGGTAAGTTCGATTTGTATTTCCGTAAATTAAAACAAGCTGACTTTAGAGCCGTTGATACACCCTGTTGGATGTCACGCAATTCGTGTTCAGTATTAGCACCAGTAACTATGTCATCAACATAAAAATCATGCTGTATAATTTTTTTGATTTTAGGATCATCGCATTCTTCGCCAACCTGCCAAAGACATTTTGTGCTCATATAGCTCGCGCTTGATGTTCCATAAGTGAGAGTATTTAGTCGCATCGTTTTTATGGGTAAAGACTCATCCTCTCTCCACAAGATAAGCTGCAAGTTTCTATCACCTTCATCAACTAGGACCTGCCTGTACATCTTTTCGATGTCGGCAACCATGATGTATTTATACTGCCTTGATCTTATCAGGATAGAGAAAAGAGAGTCTTGCACATTAGGACCCACAGCAAGAATGTCATTGACAGATAAGCCAGATGAAGAAAGAACTGCACCATCAAAAACCACACGAACCTGTGTAGATTCAGAGTCTTTAAATACGGCATGATGGCAAAAGAAATATGAAATTTTGGGTTTCCATTCAGCAGATTCGGTCATATGGCCTAATTCCTCATATTCCCTTATAAATTTGACATAGTGATTCTTTAGATCTGGATTTCTTTTGAGTCTTTTTTCTAAGTTCAGAAAGCGCTGTTTTGCAGTGTGATATGAGTCACCTAAGGACTCGGGTGATTTTGTTAATGGCAGTTTGACAACAAACCTACCATCTTCTAGACGCGTTGTAGTTTTATTGAAATGCCTTTCACATGCCTTTTCTCTTTCGCTGAGAATTGGGAGTGATGGGACTTGTTCAAGATCCCAAAATTTTGTGAGCATATTATCGACACGCTCTTCGGGATTGACAATGTCAGTATTCGTTGTTATAGCCTTGTTACAAAGAGCAAAGTTTGAAGAATTTGTAGTAATCGCATTAATTTGTGGACCACCCACGATCCAGCCAAATTCTGTGTTAATTAATTTAAGCCTTTTGAAGCCTAGGGAGATTTTTTCAGTGCCTACAACATCCCAAAAAAGTTCAGCACCAATCAAAATATCGACTTGATTTGGTTCAAAAAAGTTTGGATCAGCCAACTCAATGTGTTTCGGCAAATTGAGTTGGGTTAGATCAATAGACACGTTTGGTACTTTACCAGTAAGATCATCTAGTATCAGTAAATTTTGAATTACTGAGAATTTATTTTTTGTTGATTTTAACTGTGCTGTGCAATCTGCGGTTACTGTATTTTTGTCAGAAGTTTCGTTACCAAATCCTATAACTTGTACACTAGTTATTGGGTTAGATTCTAATGATAACTTTTCTTTAAGTGAAGTAGTTATGAATGAAACGTCACTGCCATTATCAAGGAGCGCACGAACTCTTTCGGCATGTCCAGTTACAGGATTACAAACTTCTATGATAGCAGTCGAAAGAATCCCCTTTTTTAATGGGCGTTCTGGCAAGTTCACACTTGCAGCGTGGACGTAACTAGTAGACTCGGCGTCTGTCGAGGAAGGTGACGACTGATGCAGCAAAGTATTATGCTTATTTTTGCATTCGCGACAAGGTCCAAACCGACATTCACTTGTTGGATGGCCCTGCCTCAAGCAATTGGAGCAGAGTTTGTACTTAGCCACTTCAGCCAGTCTATCCTGTATGTTTTTAGATTGATGTTTTTCTAATATGCCCTTAGCTATAGCTATGGCCTTTATAATGTCAGATTCTAAAAGCTCCCTATATGCAAGTTCTGGTTCCAAATTATCAGAATTATGAACCTCAATCTTAGTCTGCAACTCATCGAATTTTTCGTACAGTTTTTCAAATTTACCAAGCTTAATTGATATTTCAGACAACTCTAAAATCTCTATTTTTTCTTTTTGCTGCATTTTTGTTATATAATTAGTAAACTTGGTAATTTGACCCTTTATTGAACTACGCTGGCTGTTCAATTCTTTAAAAGTTACGTTTTCGTCTGGCATTGTAAACAGATTACGTTTGTCGAACGATTAAATCACTATAAAAGTATTTACGCGTATTTAAGAATATAAGTTTGTCAAATTTACTCAAATAAGCAACTTAATCACGTTAAACAATCAGCGCAAATCAATAAAAAACTGTCAGCATTCAATAAAAAATATGTAATTGCTCACGCCCCTCACTTGACGTCCTCTGCCGTACAGGAAGCCGGTTCTGAACCGCCACTGATAAGAGATAACAGCGCGTTGCCCCGGCGGTGTAGTCGGTAGGCACCTGCACTCTGGAATGCACGGCGAGTAGCGAAAAGGTGTGAATATTCGGTAAGTATAAGATGTTACGTATTTTAGGGAATGTTTTGAAAATAAAATGACCTTTTCTTCTAGGAGGTACGAGTATGATAGTAAATAGGACCTTTTATAGAAAATGTAAGTATGAAAATGTCAACTACAGTTATGTATTTAAAAATGACTTTAATTGGAACAAAAACCAGTAATTTGGTAAATTAAGAATAAGTATGGTTTACTTTGATTGTATTTTATGTAAATTACCCTTTAGGTAATTGGTAAAATGCATGTAAATATGGAAAACAAATGCACAAGTAGTAGGCTATCTTTTGAATGAAATTTTGATGATATTTTTTTGGTGATATTTAGGTATAGAGATAGGTTTAGATGCTGGTTAGGATTGTGTTTGTAGGAAATGAGAAAGGATGGCACTTAACTTGGTAAAATCCAACGGCGCAGGTGACCTTTTTTGGTTAGGTCAGTACACTCGCAACGCTCAGTCCGGAATTTCGGCAAATCCTCTTCAATGTTTGCGTCAATACTTTAGCTGCACGACGTACAAACTCCAACAATCCTTTCTTGATCAATTGGATACTCCTGGCTCCAGATTTCTCACGGGTTTCGACCTTTAGTACTGCCGATGACGCGTGGCGTATCACGGAGAACAAAGAGATTTCCAAATCTTGACTCGTGTCCTTGTAACGGTCGCCAAAACTCTTTATGTCTATTCAGGCATAAAGGTTAATTCTTCCAATGAAAGATTTTGATGGTTTTAACAGGTTTAATCCAATAATTTAGGCAATTTTATAAATTAAGCTGCGCCTTGTCCGCGCGTAGAAGAAAAAGGTAAAGAATTCACAAACACCGTCAGTTACATTAATATCGATTCAAACGAAAGGCGCCTGATACAGTAGCAAGAGCAAAGTTGTTCAGATTGAACTTATTATTATAATATTAAAATAAGGCGTTGTAAACCGTAAGCCTAAACAACCTCTTCATTATTTTTTTACGGACTCCTTTTTAAAACGGGGTAACTGCTAATATCTTCAGGAGAATTAATTTAGCTGAGAGTGAAACAGCGGCGCAGAATGCTAGTTTTAAAATATAGTAGAGCAACTTTAAATTAGCTTCCAGAAATAAGATTACACTGATATCTAACATCTTAGTATACCTGGCGTTCTGATCTTATCAGACTACTTAAGTTAAGCTGTAGACTGAACCCTTAAAAGTGCTGAACTTTACTCATGTAGAGTCTGTGGCTCCTATTTATAAAGCTATCTCAAGATTGAGAGTAATGTTCAGTATGGATTTGACAGGTGCTTTTGTACTGCAATGACATTTCTGATACGGACTCAAACTAGCTGTCAGTCTCAAGTGCTATTTAGAATTACGGGCCTGCAATAGCCAAACTATATTTTCCCCTCCTGCGAGGCTATGATGCGCACTGTAGACTTCGTTATGTCTACAGATTGTGTCTTTCGTTTCGCACTTCACAACGGAAAATGACAGGCATTAATCACTGTGAAGTAAGCAACACGTGAAGACAAATCGAAGTCTTCAGTGTGCATCATGGCCTTGCTGGTCGTGACTGCCAAAACTCTTATGAGTTCTCAAGATGCAGCATGATGTCATAATGAGGTCCAGCTATAGTATTCCCAAGTCAGTTTTAGAATAAAGGTAAACAAAATGTCATGTCTTTTAATCGAAGACCTTGTTTCTAAAATGAGTTTTAGCTATTATATATGACAACATAATGAAATTGTAGTTTAGTAATTTATTAATTTGCTAACACGTATCATTTGTTTTTAAAATGTAATTTTGAATAAAAAGACATGAAACTTTGTTTACCTTTATTCTAAAACTGAGTTGGATATTGGCTTCTTTTTACAGCTGAAAAACAACTCATTCCTATGGGAAATCTCATTTAGCATACTATTAAATATATAGCCAAGCGGTAGCGTGTCCAAGCCAAGCTCAATCCAAACGAAGAGAACTGGCCGGCAGCACCGTGTGTTACAGGAACCATTTGGAGCCACTTTTGACCCCTTCATAACTCAAAAACCACTAAACTTAAATACACCAAATATGGTTTGTATATTTAGATCCTCTAGATAAACAAGTACTCCAAATTTTATAAACATAGATCAAATGGTTATTTAAATATTAATTCTGAAAAATCGTAATTTTTATGACTGACTGACTGACATACACACCAAAAATCAATTAATAAAAAATAATCAAAAACCTACCAAATAACCTAGGAAACTGATATTTGGTACAAAGATTAATTATAATGACGCAAGGTTAGAAATGTAAATATTAAAATAAAAAATAAAAAATTGGACCCCTTCCCATACAAGTGAAAGGGGGGCATTTTTGATTTTTTTTAACTACTATATTGAGTGGGGTATCGTTAGACAGGTCTTATAAAATAAGGTAGAGATATCTTTGAAAGAAAGTGCTTATATAAATGGGTCCTTCTCGAGATATTTGCATTTAAAGTCGCCGATCTTAAAATAAAAAAAAATAGTCATAAGCCTTACCCACTTCCAAATAATCAAGGAAGCTGATATTTGGTATAAATATTAATTACAATGACGCAAGGTTGGAAATGAAAAAAATAAAATAAAAATTAGACCCCCTCCAACACGTGGGTCTTTCTCGAGATATTTGCATTTAATGTCACAGTTTTTTAAAAACAAAATAAATAATCAAAAACCGAACCTACTACCAAAAGTCCTAGAAAATGAAATTTGGGTGCGAAGATAGCTTATAATGATACCATAATAAAAACATTTAAAAAAAATGAAAAATCTTTTTTTTTTGACACCATCCCATACAAGTGTTATTTTTACCCTACAAAATTAAAGAGGGGTGTCATCATGGGCGTCATAGAAAGTTCAAATTCAATATGAATATAGATTATAATTAACAATAGTTTAACGCTCTGCTTACCCCGTAAGGGATAAAGGCGTGATTTTATGTATGTATGTATAGTTTTTTTAAACAAGAAGCATATGTAAGAATTTTTATTTTCCTGTACCCTAAGGTTGCCTGGAGAAATTGCTGCTTAGAAATAAGGCCACCTATTTATACTACTATTTGTTTCATTTAATTTTAATTTATCTTGTGTCTTTTCTGTGCAATAAAGTATATTCTTATCTTATCTTAAGAATCAAATTATTTACTTACCTACAAAAAGTAATGATATCCCACCAAAAACATAAATGTAAAAGTGAAAGCCAAGCTTTTCTTGTTGGTGTTGAAGGTGACAGGTCGAATTATTCTCTACAACGGCCAAGTTACATGAAATGAACTTTATTAAAGAGCTAAGAATTACTATAATAAACCCTAGTCTTAGCTCCCTTTTTAGATCTCACAACATTTTGTGCGATTCACACATCAATAGCACCATGATCTTGGCTTTCACTTTTACATCTATGTTTTTGGTGGGATAGAGTTTTCAGAAAATATAAGATCTAACGGATATGTTTTTTTTATATGTCAGACTACTTAAGCTAAACTAAACCCTGAAAATAGGTGATTTATTTTCCCCTCCCGCCCGTGACTGCCATAACCGTAAGAGCTCTCAAGATGCAGCATGATGTCATAATGAGGTCCAGCTAGGCTCATAAAAGCGAGGCAAAGACATAGGCTTCTTTTTACAGCTATAAAACTACTTATTTAGTCTACTTTTAAACATAGAGCTTTTACAAAATACGGATATATTTTTTTTATATGTCTGGAGAACTAATCATATCAGAAGACTGAAGCTAAACCCTGAAAATAGCTGAACAATTTTACCCTCCTGGCCGTTACTGCCATAACCGTAAGAGCTCTCAAGATGCAGCATGATGTCGTAATGAGGTCCAGCTCGGTTCATAAAGCCTGGCGCAGATGTCTTCCATCAGCACTGCTCGTATAATAATGTACAATGAAGATGAAGCCGGAGCGATGAAGTATTTTGTAGAATACTAGCGACCCACCCCGGCTTCGCTCGGAAATTATCAGTGTTTCTCGAATATATTATGCATGTATTATGCATATAAACCTTCCTCTTGAATCATTCTATCCATTAAAAGAAACCGCACCAAAATCCGTTGCGTAGTTATAAAGGTTTATGCATACATAGGGATATCGGGACAGAGAAAGCGACTTTGTTTTATACTATGTAGTGATGCATACATTAATCACGCCTTTATCGCTAATGGGGCTAGGCAGAGCGTAAACGACCTAAACAAAGGTCGTTCCACCACGTCCGACAAAGTTTTGACGGTTATCAAGGATAGATTTGTACGTACATTGCTGTAGGGACAGGTTGTCAGCGCATCGCCTAAGTTGCATTTACAGAAACCGTCGGATCCCTTAGCTGGATTTTACAGCTTGCCCGGGAGGAAATGCAGCTGGCACGTTCTATGTTTTTCTCACACTCCCAGTCCTGCATATGTAGAATATGAATAGTTAGTTACTATGTACCTAGAGTTTGGTAAAAACATACTAGTATTATAAATGCGAAAGTAACTCTCGTCTATCTGTCTGTTTTTTGCTCTTTCACGCCTAATCGGCTAAACGAATTTAAATCAAATTTGATAGCATTTGATAGCAGAAAAGTAAGGAACAAAACAGTACAATATATGCGGCCTTATTGCTAAAGCAGCAATTTCTACCAGGCAACCTTTGGGTATTAGGATAGTACATAGCCGATAGCGGGATAGTGCATACTAAGTGCATCTTAATACTTAAACAATATAAATACTACTAAATAAATACGTAACTAAAATAAACTAATATATATTAATAATAAACTAATACATATTATGCTAAAATATTTCATTCTCACGGAAAAACTAGTACTTATATATCTAATAAGGATAATTCCTTGTTACACATTCTTCCATGCTGGACTGGGAGTGAAAGAAAAACATAGAATGTGCCAGCTGCATCACCTCCAGAGCATGCTGTAAAAACCAGCTAATGGATTCGAGGGTTATAGAATATTACAATTTTAGGCGATGGGCTGACAACCTGTCACTATGGCAATATACGTCATGATCATCTGTAATAACCCTCAAAACTTGTCAGACGTGGCGGAACGACCTTTGCTTAGGTCGTTTACGCTCTGCCTACCCCATTAGGGATAAAGCCGTGATTATATGTATGTATGTTACACATCGGTTATGAAATGTTTATCGCTATAGTTATTGACAGGTTGTTAGCCCATACATAGCCTTTACAATGTAAACCCTCATTTTCCGTATGTCAGTGAGGAAGGGAATCATTCTATCTTTTTATCGCTCTCATTCCTGTATGAAAGTAATATATCCCGGATATCCCCTTATAAAATGAGTGTGTATGAATATGAATGGCCGATTTAATCGTGTTTAGATTGCGTTCCTTTATAATTGGATCGTTGCGTTTAATTAACAATAACACAACAAATCATGGTATCCGCGGCCCACTCGGCCCCGATCTGCTGATCTGTGGTTATAAATGCCGCAATGAGATAGTCCCCTCTCTGCCAGCTCTGTCCCTTCGGTGCCATAACGAGTACTGTCGTGAAATAAATCTTCCCACCCCAACGCGCTGCAGCCTTTCAGGACGAGGATAAAGCCTCTTTATTTTTCCTCGTTGAAGCCCTCCACGCTACGGCATGATTGGACAGATTTTATAACTCAATGACTATTAAATAAATAGGTACAAAAAGATTGTCATTCGACGCAGTTAAAATTCTATATGTAATTTTTTCGAGCAATTTCGGCCGTTTCGAACACATTTCCGACCCTCGAATTGAACAACACAATTTTACATAAAAAGTAACTTGGATTCAATCAAACCGGTCGTGTCACGTACGCTCATTCGGCACAGACAAATAAATTAAAAGCCAATAGACAACGCGCCGGACGGGAAGCGCATTTCGAAAAATTGGAATGGCCGGCTACGCAAAAGGTTCCCGAAATTTATGCTACAGTTTAACTCCCTTACAGAGCCCATTAAAACTGTCCGTCCATCCGTTTGCAGATTTAAACCAAACGGTCGGCCGTCACGAATCTAAAAATCATTTATCACTCTCGATTTTCCGCCCACGCGCCGCGCCGCCGTGGGCAAGGAGCGTGTTGCCAGTATATTTTTCATGGATTCCTGTTAAGTAAACCTAGGATGGGGAACTTTATGGCCTTTGTGGTGATTGCAGTCACGTAAATAGGAATTATGAGCTGTGCGCTTTCGATAAGTCGTTTTATCTACTAGAGCTGACGTTTTTATGATACTACCTATTTGTAGTCAGGTCATATAATATGAAATGGTATATCTCTACAATTTAAAAACGTAAATAAAGTTCGTTTTTTTAACGTTGTGTTATCGATACTAACTTGTTTTACGGCTTATAAATAGCTTTTTTTTTGCAACTAAGTAGAGGTTTAAATTTCGGAACAGCAGACAGTAACCTTGTTACACACATTTGTTTTGCGGTTGACTTTCTTTGAAGTTGTAAAGAAAAGTCAGTTTATGGGTTTTGTATATATTTATATCTAGTATTTATGCGTTCAAATTTGAGTTGTTAAGTATATTATTTTGTCTATGTCACGTTATATAATCGTTTCAAGTACCTATCTTAGTTTACCTGCATGCATAATTGTCTCCTCTGGGTTTATCAAAGGTTGACTGGAAGAGATCCCTTAACGGGATTAGTCCGCCTTTGTACCACTATTGTTTTAATCTTCTTGTATTTTAGTTTTAAGATTTTTAAGGTACAATAAAGAGCTTACATACATACATACATACAAAACAAGTTGGTATCGACAACCCAACGCTAAATAAACGAACTGTACTTTGTAAAATGTTTTGTAAACTTTTCGCTACCAAAAATGTACGTGCTTTAGGTGAGTTCTTAGCTATGTAAAGATACTGTTAAACGCAAATTTGGCTTTGAATCTATTTTCTGGTTGTTTGATACATTTATCTCTATTGTATGTTTGTTTTACCCTAGATTTCTAAGCGTCAGTTCTACCATCAGCAGAAGCATATATTTTATTACATTTCTAATTGCACCCTTCTTCTCGGTCGACCTGGGACTAATATTTATTTAAATGAGGTATCCACTAATTGTTAAATAAATGTCCTACACGGTTACTCCATTATACAGCCCTGCAATTTTACTTTAGAGCCCGCTATTTGAGTACTTTGACATTAATTTATCTCTATTACAGATCTGTGGTAGGGTCGCCGGGTCCCCAGTGAGCTAACCCTTTACTGACGTGTGTACGTAATGAAAGTGGCACAGGATAAAATACATGCATTTACCTTTTCCGTACCTGCTTGGATGACTTTTGTGGTCTTCTGTTGGGTGGACTGCGGATTGTCGGGTCGCGCAATGTGATGGATCCTTAAGACAGAAGTTTAGAACAGTCTCTGACAGGTTTTTTATACCGACTAATTACCAATAACAGTCATCGGGACCGCCAATGATCGTGCTCTCCGAAGCACGGAGTTATCTTACTTATCATTCAAGGTGGTTTTAACAAAGTACAGTTTTACTTTAGAGCGCGCTATTTGAGTACTTTAACATTAATTTATCTCTATTACAGATCTGTGATAGCTAGTGGCACAGGATAAAAAAACCTGCATTTACCTTTTCCGTACCTGCTTAGATGACTTAATGTGGTCTTCTGTGTTGTGGATTGTAGAGTCGGATGACCTGATAGACACTCCTGATATTGGGATATAAACATAAATACATACATACAGAAAATCACGCAATTGTCCCTATGCAGACCTAAACAAAGGTTGTTCCACCACGTCTGACAAGTTTTGAGGGTTATTGCAGATGATGATGTAGATATATTGCTAAAGTGACAGGTTGTCAGCCCATCGCCTAAAATTGCAATATACTATAACCCTCGAATCACTTTAGTGGTTTTGACAGCATACCCGGAAGGAGATGCAGCTGGCAAATTCTATGTTTTTATATCACTCCCAGTCCAGCATGGAATAATTAAAATCTACCTAATAATCGACTGATATGATTTGTGTAACGACCTAACGACTGCTATCAAAGGGGCAACTACTGATATTAAAGATAGTGATTGGAACGTGCCTTCCAAAACACAAAATAATTTTACTCTTAGGCATTAGGCAATCAGATGACTCATCCTGAAATTTATCCTGGCTTCACTGGAAACAACCTTCATTATCAAATATATTATATACGAAATTTAATTCACAGATAATGGTATGAATTCGTAGTTGCAATAATCACGACTTAACTAATATAAGTATTTATTTATTATAAATAGCTATTATATTAAGGATAAGTATATATTTGTATTCTTGTCATTGTGGTATTTAGTATGTTTTTAGTGATTATAAATATATATTTCTGTTGATAAAATATTCTTCCATGCTGGACTGGGAGCGAGAGAAAAACGTAGAACGTGCCAGCTGCATTTCCTCCCGGGCATGCTGTAAAAGTCAGCTAAGGGATCCGAGGGTTTCAGTATATTGTAATTTAGGCGATGGGCTGACAACCTGTCACTACAGCAATATACCTACAAATATATCTTAAATAACCCTCAAAACTTTGTCAGACGTGGCGGAACGACCTTTGTTTAGGTTGTTTACGCTCTGCCTACCCCATTAGGGATAAAGGCGTGATTATATGTATGTATGTATGTATGTATGTAAAATATTTAAATTGTGCACGTCTTATCTGCTTTACGTTTTATGCTATCACACTTTTATTAGGTCTGCTGTAAGAAATTTCTTTGTAGAAATAAGCAGTGCCTGGTGTGTCCTAATTCTTTATGTAATTGTTCTGTGTATGTTTATGTGTACAATAAATAGTTAAATAAATAAAATGTCATGAGAGAACAGCTTTCTGTGGACGCCAATAATTTTAGTCAAGATTTTGTTACGATGTGCACTCTAAAAATCGATGGCAATGTAAAACACCCCTTAAAGAAGTCTAACGATATTATATCAAATATGATTGAATTCTCAATTACCTATCCACCGAAACAAATTTTCTCGGAAACAAAATTGGATTTCATTTTGACGTGTTTCAGTCCCTATTCCATTCTTAATTAATGAATCATCATCGATCATTATAAACGAATTCATTATAGGTGATTGGCACTGAATGTTCTATCAAGAGAGGGAACGTGAATGATTGTTGAACGCCGAAGTAGAGATTGAAATTGTGACCGTATTATTTTTGCAATGTACCTAATATTAATTAGGTATTACTACAGTGCCACTACTCTTATAATAACCCGTGAAATCTTGGCACTACATGAGCCTCCCCTAGTTGGGGTATACGGGGTGTAAGGGACAGCGTCCCGCAAACTGATAGGGGTTGCTCAGTCAACGGCACTGAACAACTAGGTTTTTTTTTTCAGGTACTTAAAAAAATAATAAGATTTTGTTTGGGAAGTTTAATATTTACTTTCATCTCCTAAAAAAAATATTCTACAGACAGTTGTTCAGTTTCATTGACTGAGCAACCCCTGTCAGTTTGCGGGACACTGTCTCTTGCATTCATTATACGTTAACTCACTACCCTTAACAAGCAAATTGGTAGGCGCTGTAGAAGATGCTATATTCACAGGGAACGCTGCTGCTCTTTGGAAGTCACATAATATTATTCTGACTTGGCACTACGTGTTAAAAATAAGCTTACTATTATTTATTGAAAGTTTTGAACTGCCTACATATAACTCCATCTTTTTGCAGTAGTTGGACTATGAATGAATCAGTTTATATCGTTATAAATATTAATTGCAGGGCATGCTGTAGAAGTCAGCAAAAGGGACTCGAGGGTTACAGTGTATTGTAGTTTAGGCGATGGGCTGACAACCTGTCACTATAGCAATACACATTTCAATCTAAAATTGCCCTCAATTTTTGTCAGACGTGGCGAAAGCGCCTTTTACGAGGCGTTTAACGCTCTACCCCGTAAGGGATAAAGGCGTGATTTTATGTATGTATGTAAATATTTATTTTGTTGCCATAATTCTTGTACATTTTTATCAACTGCCAAACATATGACTACTGATTGTTCTTTCAAGAGAATAAATGTGAATGATTGTCAAATCGAACATTGGAATGACAGTCATTGGCCGATTCCTGTCCAATTCAGCTTTTTATCATAATCAACTTGTTTCGTCTGATTTGGTTATGCGCAATTCATTTTGTATCTCATTTTAGCTGCATACATACATAAAATCACGCCTTTATCCCATACGGGGTAGGCAGAGCGTAAAACGCCTCCTAAAAGGCGCTTTCGCCACGTCTGACATAAATTGAGGGCAATTTTAGATTGTAATGTGTATTGCTGTAGTGACAGGTTGTCAGCCCATCACCTAAATTACAATACACTGTAACCCTCGAATCCCTTTTGCTGACTTTTACAGCATGCCCGGGAGGAAGGGCAACTGGAACATTCTATGTTTTTCTTTCTCTCCCAGTCCAGTATGGAAGAATTTTAGCTGCAAACTGAATAATGTAACAATAATTAGTATTTTATTTACGTGTTTTAAGAGCTGAGTGTTTTTAATGCGTATAAATCAAAATAAAATGTTTCAGTGGCTGAAAAAGCTTTTGATGTTGTGCATTTCGTGTAAACTTTATTCGTGAATAATACTTTCTCTATTAGATTTGTACCTATACCGGGTGTAAGGGACAGCGTCCCGCAAACTGATAGGGGTTGCTCAATCAACGATACTGAACAACATTCACCAGGAAATTCTTTCAGAAGATGTAATAAAAAATGACTTTTTCATACATAATGACCACCTCGATCAGACATTTTGTAAGGAAAGCGTTTTTTTTTATTTCCTTAAGAAATTTCTAAAAGAATTTCCTAGTGACAGTTGCTCAGTTTCGTTGAGTAAAACGCCTAAACGATCGACACGACAGGAAAAAGAAGTTTCGTTGAGTGAGTAATCCCTATCAGTTTGCGGGACGCTGTCCCTTACACCACGTCATCATTTTGGTTTATTTTATATCAGATTTTATATCCTTTATCTTTAATTTCTTTGGAGCCCGATGGTGTAGTGGATAGGGCCGCTGCCTCCTGAGCGGGAGGTCGTGGTTCGAATCCCACCACGTACCAATGTGTTTTTCGGTTTTCGAATTTCATATGTACGTTTTTTCGGTGCTTTTTCCATGCTTCGGAAGGCACGTTAAGCCGTTGGTCCCGGTTAATATCGTTTAATACCGTAGATATTAGTCGTTAAGCCATATCAGAGGCCAGTGCTAAGCATTGGCGGCTTGAAAACTCTGACCTAATCTAGGATTGGGTCTGGTTTCCCTTCTGGGTTGCGGAGGTCAGATGGCAGTCGCTCTGTGTAAAAACCAGTACCCTCGTTCAATCCCCTAGATTAGGAAGCCGACCCCGTGAGATATGGGATAAGGCTAAGGAGATGATGATGATCTTTAATTTCTTTCAGTCTAGATTTTTCAGGAAATAAAGAGGAAGTAAAAATGCATTTTATGTTTTTTTCATTGTTTATTTGTCGTTTGTTGTAATGCATTATATATTTAAATAAGTTCCATAACAAAAGTTTTTAAAGTAGTAAGATGTATAAATAGCCTTATTCTATCATTATGACTGTATGCATCGACTGAATTGGTTATGTTACTCGGTTATGAGATTCATAGAATAAGTTGAATCGTTATAAAAATTATTAGGTAAGTATACTGCAAAGGTATATTTTCCAGCTAGAACTTTTTAATAGGGAGAGTCTGAACTTTTTGGTTTGAGAAAGAGTTAAGAGGCTGGGGAAATAAAATCTAACAAAATAATATCCGTCAGGAAATTGAGTCTCCGCCTCATAATCAACCTCAAATTTTTAGTACAGTCAGTCGTAATTCGGATTCGAATTTGATACTTTCCTTATATATTTTCTCAAACACAAAAGTTTTGACTCACCCCGCGCGTAAATATTCACTAAGTATAAAAATATCAATTTCAGAATATCTATTTAAAACAAAATAGCCTAAAATTAGTCTTGTGAAATTAATTTACAAAAATAGCCAATAATAACGTATTTGTTTTGTACCCCTTCACATCAGAGCAGCTGGTATGTATTTGTATCTATTTTACATTATGTGTATGTTGGTTCTAAAGTATATAATCATATTATACATGACGGATAATGTAGAACAGCTTCTTCTAAATACAACTAATATGCTATAACAAGATCTCGAATAAAATTAACGACATATAATTATTTGAAGTTAGTTCTATATTGCTCATTTTTGTACAAAGTTTTCATTAAGTATTGGTGTTCTAATTCAGAAAATATTATGTATACTATACAATTATAATATATGAATATTAATATTCAGTTATTACTTTACAAAGCACTTTACGATATTCGGTACCCATAATGTCTGAGGAACTAGTAAACAAAACAACTCTAACTAGATTAACTCTAATTTAAATGAAAATAACAAACCAATTAGGTAAGTTTAACGTGACTAAACAAGCTAAGTACAAAATTGAAATGTCTTTATAATGTCTTTCTGCACTGTTTAATATTATATTTACAACTATGTACAAAGCTATCACATATTACAATTTTATTGGTATCACTATTTACATTATTGCGAATTCATTGTTTGTCGTCACTTCGACGATCACTTTCACTCACTCACTGTTCAAACTCTTGCGAACGCAACAAAGGTATTCTCACGATATGGTCCTTTGTGAAAATCTTATGTTACACGTACACTATGTGTGGTTTCTCTGGAGTTCTGTGATGAGGGATGGTTTCATAAGCAAACTGTTGGTAAATATGCTCTTCACTATCCTCTTGGTAATACGGATTCTTATCCACACTGTGCCAAGGAGGATTTAACGAGTGGAAGTTATTTGTCACAGATGAACCGATCATCAGATACCGGTCTACATCTCTCTTATTCTCCGTCTCTCTACTTCTCGTAGAATACCCTAGTCCGTTCCCTAATTTGGACACATCACCGTTCAGCATGACACTCGTCATGACCTGCTTAGACTTATCACCTTTGCACTTCTTCAAAGGTCCCATGAAGTACAACACTGCACCAACAACGCTTATTATAATACTCACAGTCAGCACCACAACAGCCACTATAACCCACCCGTTCGAACACCCAAATTCTGATTCCGGAATCTGCACAAACAGGACACCCTTCAAATGTTCAGGCGCCGAACACTTCACCATTTCATAGTCTATCTTTAATATGGCACTTGCATTCCCTGTTTTTCTGGTACTAACTTCACACTGCATCCCCAGTTTCCATAGCCACAGTATTGAACAATTACATACAAATGGGTTGCCAGATATCTCCAGCTCTTGCAATCTATCGATAGGGAAGTGCGACGCCTCGAGTGTTTCCAACGCGTTATTCCTCATGTAAATGTGAGTGAGCTTCGGATTACCATGAAACAGTCGCGAAGGCACTTCCCTCACTTTCACATTTTCATTCATCCATATTTTTTGAAGGTTTATGTTGTCAACAAAAGCTCTCGAGTCGATCTTTTCAAGATCGTAAAGTCTGCTCAGATGCAAATGTTTCAAGTGAAAGAGACTTTGAAACGATAAACCTGTAACATTCTGGAAAAAGTTTCCACTCATATAAAGGTGTGTGAGATTTGGCAACTTCGAGAGCGCTGAGGTTGGAATCATTGTCATATTATTATCACTGAGATCTAAATGACGCAACGATGGTAAATTGTGGAATCCTAGTTGGTCTATATTGCCAATAATATTGCTATTCATGTCTAAATGTTTCAATTCCTTCAAATATGGTATACCATGTTTGGGCACTTGCTGTATTAAGTTTTCTGACAAATCCAAGAACTCCAGGCGTATAACGAAGAATAGATTAGGTGATGGTATATCTAATATAGAATTGTTCTTGAGCGATAAGAACTTCAACGATGTCAGAGGCTCGAAACTCTCCTGTTCGAAACTCACTAGCTTATTGTTTGACAAATCGAGGCGTTCCAAAACCGATAAATCTCTGAAAGTTTGTGCGTGTATTGCCGATATTTCATTGTCGGACAAGTTTAAGTCGAGAAGCCTCTTCAATCCAATAAATGTCTCCTTGTCTAGCTTCTTGAGATGATTGTGGCTCACGTTGAGATGCGTCATCTCCATATTGCTTTCAAAGTTTTTACTACCTAAGTCTTGTATTCTGTTGTAGGAGATGTCGAGGATGGTGAGTTGGGTGTAGAAGTTGAATGTGTAGAGTAGGTTGTCGATAGAGTTGTGCGTGAGGTTGATGTGGGTGGCTTCCGGGTTGAGCTGTATGGGCACGATCTCGAGGCCGGCGTTGGCGCAGGAGGCGGCGCGGAGAGCATCGTCGCACGCGCAGCGCGCGGGGCAGAGCGTGCGCCCGGCCGCGCCCCACGCCCACGCCACCACCACCACCCACCAGCGCCACCTCGCTACGCCAAATGAGCCCATAACATCTCATGTATACGTCACCAGTCCTGGAAACAACAAAAATAACACTGGTTAATAAAACTTGCACGAAAAGTGAAAAATATTCAATATAAGTGGGTAGCTTGAATTTTCCTGGCTATTCCGATTACCATATAATAAATATTCAGTACTCTAGATTATTCTGTACACGTCTCAGCGGCAACCAGATTAAACAGAAGGCGAATACTAAACAAAATTAAATTGCGCCCTCAGCGCACATGATCCCTGTTAAGACAAAGGCTTTCTGTTCCTAAAGAAAATCTCATCCCCATAGATGAGATCTAGTTTATTTTTTGCGTAAATTTATTGTTATAATAAAACCCAGAGGCCCCCGTGGGTTTGTCGCCCGTACCCCGAAAAGGAAAGTAAAAATGTATACAACATTATCGCAACACGGAATCTTAATATAATTTCTGGCGAAAACTGCAGATAACAAATGTGGTTCTCCGCAATTTGTATGAGGGGGAGTGGAATTGTTTGATCCAAATTAGTCCGATAAGAAACGTGCCGCTTCGTCGGAATGGTGACTTGGCCACAAAAACTTTTTTATTATCTTTTGTTGGCTGCGCAGAGAATGACATAAGTTTCATGGGAGCATATTGCATAGGTCGGAGGAGGACACTTATTGCGCTTTCGTTATTCAAAATGCCATTATGGTACAATTGCCGTTATTTTTCCGGCGGGTCGCGTCGGGCCACGTGGCGCGGGGTTAATGCGCGTAGCCGACGGGTGCCGGGTGCCGGCGGGTCGACCGGTCGACGGGCTGGAAGCTTCTACACTCGAGGAAGGATATTGCGTACCTTTATTTATTGTCCCGCGCTTCGTAAGACAAATGTTCTCCGTAAGCGGGAAACTAGCGGCCGCCAGCCGCCGCTAATCCTCTACCACCGAGCAATTCCTCCACAATGCCTTCGAAATGCTCGCCGATTTAACAAAGGATCCTTAGGTACTTTAAATTAAATGTTCGGCTTTAGAATTCGACGGAATGTATAATGAATAGCACCGTAACATCTGTTAACGAAGGCGAACGATCTCGAAAGTTTTCACGCGCGGGAATAACTAATTGCGAAGGTTGGAATTCAATTTATGGCTTCTAGTGCGCCTCTCGGGAGATCACGCCATGCTAAAGTATTAATAATGCAAAACAGTGTCACGGAAAGTTTTTGATTTCGAATGCAAATTAAATTAGAGAACAAAGTTGTGAGTGCCGAGCTTGTTCTGCCGCTTTGCAGGTTATTGTTGACTGTATAATGCCCGATGTTGAACACCCTTGTGCTTAACTCCGTAACCACCTATTAATATGGATAACAGGCCTAATACTTGTCATTTTTAATGTAAATTAGGGGATGGAAATCCGTCTTATTTGAATAGGAAGTTCATCAATATGCGACGTGAAGCTTTTATGTGGGTGAATTCAAAGAAGTTATCGTGAATATTACCCTGGAGATATGGGAAGACGACCTTTCCGGTCGGGAAACCCGATCTCGCTCCGAATGGATTACTCAGGCCCGCCTGAATTACAGAAACCATACGTAAACGCACATTCGATACACGTTGCAGATCCCCGTATTAGGCCGGATTAATTCTGATATGTTCAAAATGTATTCATGATCACGCCGACCGAAATATTGCGCGTTTAATCGAATTTTAAAGAAGTAGATCTTGTAATAACGTCAGAAGATTATTTTATAATACAAAATCGCGTTCACACTTCTGAAAAATGCTGTTCAGGTAACAATAGGTTTATTGTTTTGTATCGCGATCATTAAGCATTCGCACGAAGGTGTCAAGTTTGTTAAAAGAGCCGACAGGGGGCTCACCGCCCTCCATTTCCGAACCTAAACTGCTCTGACCGGCACTCTTTTGTCTTTTAATTTCCTGTCCGCCAGAGTGCGCTTCCATCGTGAATTTCGCTTTCGTGAGCTTCGTTAACTTGTATCGCCCTTTGTTGTTGCTTATTGAACTTTTCCATTACCGACGTCATCGATTGAAACCGCTAAATAAGTTGGAAAATTTGCGTCACGCGAAATCACCACCCGCTTCTCCCGCCAAAATGAACAGCGGCTCGTTTCCCTTTTATAAATCGAGTGTGTTTTCCAACTTTTTGTTTTGTTTTCGCTTCGTTCGCGATCTCTAAATGGAAATTAAATATTGTCTTATTGAAAAGTTAGATTGTAGCTTAATAGATTCCAATAAGTGAGGCCCCATCGTGACTGTATTTAATGTGTTCAGATTTCCAATTTGCGTAAGTATGAAGTGTTACGTTTAAGGATTATTTACCCTTCGATAGCTTCGGGTAGCGGTTAGGGAAGCGTTCCACCCCGCAATGCTAGCCCACCTAATTATGCCGTAACATCGAAACATCGTCTCAGGCCGCAATCCACCAAGGGCTGCTCGTAATTTACTATTGAAGTGCCTCCAGTTTCCGTATTCAGCGAATTCAATATCAAAGGGTGCCCCTTATACATTAATAACGGTACGTCACCGGGACCATTTAAATTATTATCAAAACTATCCGCTTAGTTCGCCCTAATTGCGGCCGAGGCTTGGAGGCTACCATCCCCATGGAGTGAACGGTTCTGCTAAGTTATCATGGTGTTCGTACAACTCGAGACGTTTGCTGCACAAAGGAAGGTTTGCGAGGGGCGTGGAGACAATAAAACCAGTGTAAAAGTCGGCTAACCGCTCCTCTCCCCTTCATCTCTAGCCCTTGCTTTTATGACTTGCTTAAGTCGTGCGCTGCTGTTTTTAAAATAGTCTCTCCTTAAGCCGAAAACTTTTACACTCAACGTATTGAAATAGAATACTTTGTAGGAGGTAACGTGTGCCCACGTCCGTCTGTCTTTCATTTGAGAAGTTGAGAAGACTGCAGCTTCACGGGAGTGCGTACGTGCTCCGGTTTGATGGTCGTAAGTAATAGTCTGAGAGGCGGCGGCACTAACGGGTATAATGAGAAAACTTGCTCGGGCCCAAACCTACCGAACGGGCGCGCGCAAAAACCAGGCGAAGCGGCCAGCGGTGATTCCTGCGCAACTTCAATACAAGAAACAGTAACAAGTTTTTCTCGCGGAAGTGCAGAATAATTGTATGCAAATATTTATTACGTCTTTAAATAGATTGCTTCGTAAAAGTCTAATAGAGAAATGGCTTAAGTTTACATTCGCTAAAGGTGTGTGTAGTGCGCAGTCACAGCTGCAGCGATTTAATTAACTGAGCGCGGAAATGAAGGCGATTAAGCGTTGATTACGTGTTCGCACCCTAACTGCGGCTAACAAATTTTAATATCACCATTGGATCCGGGCTCCTACTTCAGCACACCTGCCAATAGTTGCGCACCTCTATTGATTTTGCAATCAAACCCAGATTAGAGCTGCCTGTTCCCGCTACTAATGAAAACAGATTTATTAATTTCTGAACACTCTGTAACTTTGTTTGATTGCTCTTGTGTACACGGCGATAATACAGAATTTATTACTAGTCATGTTACTACGTTATAGAGATGGTAAAGGTTGCCCGTTATAGACGTTAATACTTAATTTAAATAATTCGTCGCTTGAACAGGTATAATTAAATTATAATGTTGAATTTGTGAGAAACGAAAAGCCATGTTCAAGACTTTATTAAAGTATAAACGTCACACACTAGTTTATGTCTTCCTGAAACATGCTAATAATTTTTCTCCGACACGAGCGTTAAAAGCGAAGCTGCTATGCAACTCTGCCTCAAAATATCTTTCGCCGCTTATACTCGGCTGAAAGAATAAAGAGGGAACTTTAGCGAACAAAACGTCTACACAATTCCATTTTCTCTTTCACGGTGAGGGAGCGCGTCTTAGTGAATCAGGGTTCTGTATGGGGGCTTTCATAAACGCAATAATGAGGAGTGGTGAGGCCGCATTGAGCGCTAACGAGAGCCGCCTATGAATCGCCGCGCACAAAACTCGCCACTCTCCGCGTAATGGTGAACGAGAGGCGCACGCGCCACTATCCGCCCACCAGACACGAACTCAAGCGATAAGAAAGGAACTCCAAAACCTATTATAATCATAATACAGCCGTTACTCTAGATGGACGGTGATTTGCTTACGCCACAAAAGGAGTGCTTTGCCAGAGCGAAAAGAAACGAGTTATACTAATCCGCTTTGAAATAGAATAAGATTTATTGTTCGACTCTATCTTGTAAGAAATAACAAATAATATCAGAGTTCAATGACGATAAGAAAGCCACGAAACGAATTTTCTTACACCAAGATTTTCTGTATCGACTCTACATTTCATAGAGCCGGAACGTTGCCGGTTCATTTGATCAGGAAACAATTTTATTTCACGTCGCATGCGGTGGTCAGCCAATATGGAGCGTTGGCAATCCCTGGCTACGTGCCTGGCCGCGTGCAGCCGTCAGCGCCTCGCAAAGGGCTTTTAGTGAACACCAACTTGCCTTCGCTTTGACTTTCAACGCGGAACGAGGATTAGTGCCCGCCTCGATTGAACGCGGCCTACAGATGAATACCAAACGAATTTAGGCCAAACTACTGATCGTACACACCGCCTGTTTATTTCCCTTAAAACAAAGCCATTATTGTTTACCTCTTCCTAATTGGAAGGCTAAGAGCTAATGTGTGGTTTATTGATTCTACGTATATTGATCTTCGGAAACGCTGTTTATCATCAAGCAATTAAGCATTCCTAATAAATGAATATTTAAGTTACGAATGCTAACAAGACGAATTGAATACGAAAATACCTATAGATAAGTTTTAATATGCTTTTGCTTGTGTGATGTTCTTAGTAATTAGCTTCTGCCCTTTTGCGCGAGTGTGTAGCGGTAAACTTTGTTTTATGAAGTACAGCTTTATTCCATCCCAAGAGCATTTGGGAATAGAAGTTAGTTCGCACTGTGGGCTCGGGCTGTATGCCGCAACTCTACGGTTTCCAAACTCGTAACTTCGACTGTTACAGAGCGCAAGAAAAAACCCGGCAACTTCCCATGAATTGTTTGCTCGTTATTAAAACTTTCCCTCTGGGGAGAGGGAGTCTTAAAAATTAAAACTTGGTATTTCCATTACGATAAGTTGAATGAGGTACGACTAAGAGTCCCATTTCGGTGAAGTGTCGACGGGAGCTGCAAAATGACGTGCTTACGGTGGTGATATCGAGCGGATCGCGCGCTAAGCCCGCAAAATGGTCTCGGCCCAAATGAAGATGCCGGCGCTCGTCTTAAGGAGTGCCGACTGCGAAATTAGTCAATCCTATCGCAGCCATCTCTCCCGAGTCGGTGAGGCTGAATAATGAAATAGCTCGTAGAGACGACGACGCGGCGGATAGGCGCTATCGGCAGGCGGCGACCATTGGAACGCGATCGAGCCCACTCCGGCGAAAATCCCGCGGATTCCGTGTGAGATATCTAGCGGCTCTTTTAGGGTTATTAAATGGAGTGGGTTTTAGGGAAATGAGTTGGGCGAATAAATCGACTCGCTTCTTCCGATAGAAAAAGCCTTTACGTAAATAAAGAATGCCCACAAGATAAATTAGGCGGTTATATATTGTCTTCATTGTGGTTTGGGCTGCACGTAGCGGGGAAAAATCCACACGTTCATATTATGGCGTAGTGCCAATAAGGAGAATGGAACTGGAACAGTTATCGCTGGAGTCGTTGTTCTTGTTTATACAACTGGAAATGAAACGATGATAGTCGACTGTAATTGAATTCCTCGGAAAGAGTTGAACAAAGACACAGCGCATAATGCGCGCTTAGCAGACATGTTGGAATTCTGGATTTGCATGATATGGTATTAGAGTTGGAATGTTATTCGTGTCAACATCGCCAGCAACTGAATTAACTTTTTCCTCTCACTTTGCTCTCTATCTTTGCAGGAATGCAGCAACACGAAAGTATTGCGGTTTCTTTAATTAAATTCTTTCTTTGACGGTCTCGGAGCTTGCAAATACATCTAGTGCCAGATAATCCAGACAACTTTATACAATATTTTTTTGCCTGCACCACACTGATAGAGTACAAGGCTGAAAATATCGCAAGTTTAAATCTTCGCTGGGCAACTGACGCCATTTTTCTGTTGGTTTTATTGAAGGCGAATACAAAACGCGGGCTGATACCTTCACAAAGCTCGCACTCCCTGCATAGAGCTCAGCCATTGCTAAAGGATTAATAGACTGGGGCTGCAACTGTATGCAAACGGCTTTATTCAAAAAGATCCTTGCAATATAGTTTCAAGTTTCAACACTCATTTTAATACCAGCCAGGAATTCTTGAAAGCCGTAATGAACTACTTGGAATATAATGTAAAATACTTAGTTTCCGTCGTTGCAATCAAGGAATTGTTATATTAACACGTAAATTATGCAACATAGTTGGAGTGGAGCAATTACTAAAGCTCGCTCTTACAATCTTGTCTCTGGAGCCTGGAGTGCTCGGTACGCTGCATCAGTATTCACCGTTTCGTTTGAATGTGCCCTAACTTGCAACAAAATCCCGTTCCGTCCCGTTCCATATTGCAGTGGGATTCACGGGAGTCGAGAACGTATTCCTGGTTCCCGAGATTCCCGAGACGGCGGGTTAGGGCGCGACGGTAATGCGTTTTATGAATGAGTGAACGAATGAATGGAAGGATTTCACTTCCAACTAACCAGTGGGTTGAAGTGCAGCCGTGTGCTAAGTAAAAGACTTGTGGATTTTACATCTTATCCGACTCCTGTTTTGAATTTTTCGTACATTGCTTATCATTCAGTTATGTTATGTCTTTTAAAATATATTTTCTCCGTCAGTGCTTCAAAGCCGTCGGTCCCGGTCACTGTCTTTGATAGTGGTCGTTACTCAAACCATGTCAGAGGCCTTATAGTTGTGCTACTAGGCGGTTTAAAAACTCTGACACCAGGGTTCATCGGGTCCATAGACTCGATACCCACTCGACAGAAGAAGTGCTTCAAAGACAGTTTTCAGTAATTTCTTCATGACATACCTACAATAAGGCTTTATCTATTATAAATTTGACTATGTAGGTTTATGTTGCAGTAGATGTTCAAACAGTTCTACCTGAAGTTTTTCTGTAGGTTTATGGATAAGTAGTTTATATAGAACCTTGTTTAGTAATAAAGATATTGCCTCGATTTTGTTTACCGTATCGATCTCGCCTGCTGTTTACGAATCGTAAAGTTTAAACCTGAACCAAATATATTTACGATTTTACGACCATTATACGACACTTGACAACTGATAGTAAAAAGGTAGAACAGTATTTGTGTCAAGCTCTCTGAAGTTATTCGACGGTGTATTAACGCACTTTAAAAAGCAGTAAAATCGGAAAATACCGCCATTTCAAGTTAATCCGTTTTTCCAGAGTGGCTTTAAAAGCTAAACTTCCGCAACGTAAAAGCTCATAAGTTAACATTTTGCAGGTTTTCATTTTGTGTTGCTGTGCTCTTGTAGATGTTACAGAGGTTTAAAAATAAAAATGACGCTTTAAGGTGGTAGCAAAGCATAGGTAGGGCCCTCAATAGTAATAAATTAATTGTCTCTAAAATATAAATATTTTACATTTAGCGGATATAGCAAGTAATTCTCCATTTTATCACACATAATTTCATACTTCATAATTAGTATCTAAGCTTTCTATTACAATTTTTGCACATTTGTAATAATTACAAAACTTAAATACTCAATATGAATTATTAAAATATGGATAATTATATGGAGAATTAGTTGCGATTCTCGCGAAATGCAACATTATTATTATTATTGGTTAGTATACTTTTCAGTATCACGGCCCACGGGGACCCGGTCCTTTGAGGCATACGTGGGGCCGAAGCCAACAGCGCAGAGGCCTTTTTAAACCAAATAATTTATTGTGACATTATTATTCTTATTACTAGCCTGTTGTGTAACTATTGCATTTTCCTCTCTCTTATACCATATTATATTAATTTATTATAATACTATAATTGTACTTATGTATTAGTCTATTGTACCTATTCGTATTTATGTAACTAGTAAGTACATTGTCTATATATTCTATTTATATAACAATTAAAACTGCACTATCCCGCACAATATTAGAAAACTAATCCTTTACCCAAAGGTTGCCTGGCAGAAATTGCTACCCTAGCAATAAGGCAGCCTAATTGTACTCTGTTTGTTTTGTAATGTTTGTTCCTGTACAATGTGTTGTTTATGTGCAATAAAGAATATTAGTATTGTATTGTTGTGTTCCAGTGCTGGGCAAAGACCTGCCCATCTTTCTTCCAGAGTAACATATTCAAGAAAATGTTTGTATTAATGGCACAATTAATTTAAAACTAATGGCGCCACCGTCGCGTCACTGTTCACCCCTTAAAGTTGAAATGACAAAAGAATACACGTAAACCTTATTAAAGTCGTGATGCCTTCAAATGGCCTTATAAATGTAATGCATCAGTTATTCTCAATGTTTAGTCTAGTCTAGACAACCACAAATAGCAAACTCAGCTACTTTATTCAAATACTAACGAAGCTATCTAAACAGAAGCCACTGGCTTTATCCAAGACACATAGAAAACGACAAATCGATTCGAACACCTAACGTTTAAATCTACTTCAGTATTGCTACGCTTTGCCAAGAAATGCACATCATAGCAGTCATAGCTTTGAAAAGCCTTTTTCTCGTCTAGCCATATTCATTCATATTATCACGCCTTATGGTAGACAACTTCCATGTTAGACTGGAAACGATAGAAAAACATAGAATATGCCAGCTTCATTTTCTTGCCGGGTATGCTGTAAAAACGAGCTAAGGGATCTGAGGGTTTCAGTATATTGTAAGTTAGGCGACGGGCTGACAACCTGCGTCACAACAGCAGTATACCTACGAATCTAGATAGATAACCCTCAAAACTTTGTCAGACGTGGCGGAACGACTTTTGATTGGGTCGTTTACGCTCTGCCTACCCCATTATGGATAAGTATATGTATGTATGTATGTTAGACGAGGCTCGGCAGAAAAGATTCTAACCACCTACTGGTAGCGCTTAACAGGTTATCCTCTCATTTGCCTTTTACTGACTTACAAAACTCTGGAAGGGAACCAGATGTTATCTTCTTTTTTACCCCCCAGTCTTCTGAAAGTAGTCTGGCTCGGTATTTATTAATCAATGCGTCTGCAAACGGTTGACGGCGTTCAAAGGCCACGCGAGTAAATTAATTCGATTTGCTGTGGACGCTCTGATTGCGATTGCTACAAGACCGAAGCTGTTTCCTCTCTCCGTATACAGACATAACGTACGTACATACATAGTATAGTTATACTATTGAGGGAAATGTCCATAAGAGATCTCTTTAAGACTGTGTGTCTTCGTTGTGTCAACTTCTTTCTTGAGAAACATACATCAACACAGAAAAAATATTTTGTATCAGCAATCAGCTGATCGAAATAACTTTTCCGTACAAAGATGTCTTTTATATTCATTGTAGAAGGATGGTCCATATTTTTCATGGATAGAAATACGGTTTTTATGCCTTTCGATTTCATCTTTCATGGTAGAGTTTTTTGTTTATCTTTATGCAGTTATAACATAACCAATAACTTTCGCAGTCACATAGGAAACCCGTTACAAACTCCCTATATGTTTGAGACACACGCAAACCATCGCATACGTAATTTATTTCCCAGTAAAGTGGCGAATGGTATAAATAAGCATGCGCTTAATTGCGAATTATATTGCTTATTAATTTTCTGATTCAATGAATAAAAATATCATTGGTTTTGCAATCGACGCTTTTCACCACGGAAACTTATTTAAATCAGACTTATTCAAACAACTTAATAAAATACATAATATTTTCTATAACTTGTTCAAAAGCTGGCAGGTCTGCAGCTGATTTATGAATCAGAGTACCATGTTTGACTACATTGTAGACGACATCTGTTTCAAGAAAAAATCTTAACATAATAAGTAGGCAAGTATAAATTCTAACAAGCCGTATAAATACCAAAGAACAAGATATATGCTTTGACCACTCAGTGCAGACTCTGTAGAGTATACAACGAAGTAAGTAACTAGGTGTCTTGGTAAGATGGTTTTGTATGGTAAAGCAAGCGCGGTAGTAAAAACATGTGCCTGCGCAGATCCCGTTCGCGTCCACATGCCAGTTGTTTACAAGCAAACCTGACACTGACAGGTGCTTCCTCTGAATACCTTACTACACTGTACTGACTGAGTCTATTAATGCTATAAAAAGATGTAATTCAAGCCACTTATTAGCATAAATTGCTTAGATTTATTTCATAACTCAAGTAGAAAGAATCAAAACACAAAAGCTCATAAAATTTTGTTTATTATGATGTTTTCAATCTAACAGAGCATCCACTCCATAAAATTAGAAACGCCAAATTAGTGGCCGAAGGACCAATTATCCATACTATAATAGTGAGTACCAGTAGTAAATAAAACTCCAATCTGAATTTCCACGGTGTAATCGGATACCTGTTCCCATGAAATTCTAGTAAACGTCAAAATACGCCTATAAGCGGTTCTAAAACGGTCTCCCACGGAACTGACCGCCTACCTCAGTGGCCGCCGTTATCCGATGATCTCTATATACGATACATTACCCAATGGTGCGGATATCGAATGTCAGACGCGGCTAGGCTAGACGTATTCAAATTAAAATGATCTGACGTGGGCTCATGGACCATAAAACCGCAGCTCTTCGCCCTATCAAACATTTATATAATGGAAAAAGGCTGCCGCACCTCGAACTTCAAAACAAAAAAGCAAATAATAAGAAAAATAACTGCCGTCAGCAAAATAATACATATCAAAGCAAAAATATCATCATCCGAAGTTCGAACCCAATGTCAAGAAAAGCCGTCCCAGTTTTTACATCAAAATCATAACGCCGTAACTACTAAAAACGCTGATTTCAATTTAAAATTGGCACTTGACTGTGACGAAATAAATCTATCTATACGACAATGTTTGTAATAAAAAATAATAAAGTGCTATCTTGCGGTAAAAAACCAACCAGTTCCGTTCGGTATCAAATGTAGATTGAGCCTCGAAAAGTTCTCACCGTTTCGCTCCACTGCCCCTGAACATAACGTCTTTTCAAAGTTCCATAATTGTTTCTCGTGAACCAATACTACAACAAACATTTTACGATTGAATCCCAGCATCTTGAGCATTCGTCACGATCTATTGAGTGATTTAATCCCTCTATATTGCTAGTAGTAAAAAGTGTATTAATTCTTCATGATTGGCCGAGTCATCATTGGTGAGTGATGTTTCAAATCGCTCCTCACACCTTTACGAATGTTTATGGATATGACGGTACCGTTTTGCAAACAGTTTTCGGTGATTTGTTCTTAGATAACGATTAACGACTGTTAAACTGTTGCCATAACCATAAAAAGACAGATGTAATCTTTATTTATAATCTGAAGGTATCTTCTTTCTTCTATGTTGGAATGCAGTGAAAAAATTCAAAGAAAATTTCTTCAACACCAAATAAAATAGTTATGCACGAGTGTTTCCAAAGAAACGCTACAAAACGCTACCAATAATTTTCCACAAACGTGTCTCACGAAGCTGCATTACCTTACATATAACAAAGAAACTATAGACGGTGTGCCGGCTTACAAATACCCCTCCCCATTCGAATTCACGTCAAGTCCTCGTATTTGTAATTCAACACGGGCGTCCCGTACGTACGTATTGTTTCACCTACCGACTTAAGGGAAAGCCTTTTGTTCGGTCGTCATGTGAAACCTTGATTGGGACCTGGAGAATTCTTGCCAATTAGTCAGGTTGAACGAGCTGAGCCTTGAACTTTACCAATTGGCCAAAGTTGGGCAGACTTCGTAATTGGTATTAGGTATTGTGAATTGTTGTCTACAAGTCTTATGAAGATAGAAAAAAATAATTCGAAAGCTCCATTTTATCTTAAGACGTAAAAAAATAAGTAGGATAAGACAAAGCGTAAATACCGAATGGCTCCTTAAATAAACACTGAATGTCTTACAAATTGTAGACGACAAAACTGAAATGTGTAGCTACAGCGCCACCCTCCGATTTATTTAAAGAAACGCCCGAACAGTATCAAATCAGTATCTGTATAGGTTTATTAACTTTATAACTATGGATGTAATTTTGGTAATTAAACCGAGCATTATCGTTAAAATAATAGACTATAATCGTCTTGTGCCGTCTAACCCAGTAACTTTGATTGCGAGCCCGTCGTTTTCGTCGAGTAACTGTTACGAGTATAGACCTGAATACCTCAGCAGATCAATTTAGGGACGCGTTTAATTTCGTCTAGTACAAGCAAACCGCTGCTAAGATGACGGACGTGGCTTCGACGTCCGAGGCAGAGAAGCTGCTCTTCATTAAGGCTCAGGCGGGGTGAAGGCGGGGCGGGGCGGGACGATGGCTTTATGGGACAATTTGCATTTACACGAGCCCAAGCACAGATTACGCCCGCACTTATCCTCCTGCCGAAATGAGGCGCTCGCTCGCCCCCCTTGCTCCTCTACAAGCTACAACCAAACAAGCCTTTGTTTATATTTCGCTGAATTTTTCACCCGCCATTTGTTTTGACGGGCCATTCCAGAAACATGAAGGTTTTTAGCCCGAAAATGTTTTACTGCGGCTATTCGTCGGAGCTTTTTTGATTTTCCTTCGCGACCGCTTTTTGATTATCCACCTTTCCATTTGGCTGTTTACCCGACGGTTCAGAAAGCCCTCATGAATATCAAAAGCTAAATATCGCTTTATTAATATTGACGCAAATGTTTTCAAACGTCACGACTTGGCTTTGTCGGGCAATTTTATTGGAAGCGACGAGAGCCGCAACATTCGGACCTATCGTTACGGCTCGTAGCATATTTCCCGTTCACCTTTGTTTGAAACTCCCAAATGGCCAGATTATGCGATTAACTTCCAACAAAGAGCACGTAGAGCGTACACAAAATAGTTGTCGCTGAGCTAAACGGGAGAACAAAGCATACACAAGAGTTCGAGGGGGTAGGTATAACAGAATATACGGATCTGAAATCCCTACTGACCCATTTTCGGATAACCACCTTTGAATCGCCCTGACAAAAGCATGTCGATGGTGGAACATAATGTCGGGCCGGCCGCCGAAGCCGAAGCCTCGATTTAGAACCCGCATGTCCTATCGAGAGATCAACCGTGGAATAACGAAGCAAGTGCCACTAGCCACTCGCCTATTCTGCTATCGTATGGATCGTGTGCTCCTAGGAAGTTACTGCGCAAGCTATTACGATAAACGTCTATTCGTTACAGAATGGCTCATAAAAGTTTAGTGGTGGGGTTTCGTTTGACCTGTACTTTTACCAACCCGTTATTATAGAAGTGGATGTAATTACAAGGTTTCAAAGGTAACAAAGAGAGGGACAGGCCCTCTTGAGGAAGCAGTAATTACTGTCGCAGCACCGCACCTGTCAGACCGTTAACATTGCAATGGTGTATTCAGGGCATTCAAACTTTTGTAGAGCTCTTAAACCACAGATGGCAGTCAACAATCCATACAACAGAAAGTCATTTTGATTTCGAAAATAAACTCTCGTGTACAATTAAAGGGAGAACTTACCATATCCAAATATGGAGTTGGTTAGAGGTATAAATATTCATTGGGGAGCACGACCGCCCTATTTGCCGGGCTGTCGCCGCCGCACAGAGGTACGCCGATGCGATACCCTTAATCAGGGAAATTGCTAAGTAATAGAGGCCAACTAAAATTTGTATGATAATGAAACTGGGCACCGTTTACAGAGCTTCGACGGTGATTTGGAGTCGTTACACCGGCGTAACCACACGGCTGGTGGACAAGAAAAAATACAGTACACCTAATAATAGCTGAATTGTTTAATGATAATATTTTAAAATGTCGTAGCCTGCAGCGGTTCGTAGATGTTAGACACACATGTAGTATAATTGTAGTAGTTAATAAAACGGACGCTATGACATTTTATTTTATGGTCGCTGTGCGATGATGCCAACCGCATATTAGAGCGCATTAATTATTATTTTGCAGTGTGGTTGCGTTAAACTTGCGTTCAATGGACCACACGAATATTATAATAGAGATGCTTTGTGCATAATAAATTGAACGCGCCAAATTCAAATTTCGGTTAGGCTGCGTCGTATTTTTGCTACATGAACCCCCCTGATGCCGATTTGCGGGAAATCGTAGGCGCACGTCAATCACACTGATCATTTGGACGCAGCCACTCGTACGATTGACGCATTGGAAATACGCGTCACTCAAACACAGCGCTTTAAATCTGTCCAAAAGGGGTGTCATTGAAAAATGATTGGTCATATTTCATCGACGGCCGCGGTGGACGGTGAGCCTAAATAACGACATGCAGTTGACAGATTTATTCTGGGATATTTTTCTGTGTAAACCTAGGAAAGGCGATTGAATGTTCAATAACTAGACCTTTTGTTTGGTACGTTCATATTTTTCTTTTAGGCTGTTGCATATATGCTGACTGGTGAAGAATACTCGAATATGACATATAAATAGAATCCTATTATATATCGAGTTTTCTTTTTAGCGCCAGGGCCGCTTTCACCTTTCCTTTTAGCAGTTTCACATAAAAAATTGCATACTTAGCAAGAACGAAACACTTAGGAGAGTTAAGAGACATTCAGAAATATTACTCGCTCTTATCTCTGCCTCTCACGTGCTGAGGTAGAGGGTTATAAAAATTCTCCAACACCAATTAAAGTAGCCGAGAACATATAAATTATTTCTTCCATGACTTTGCGAAAGCTTCGCACTTTAGTCACGTATCGTCTTAAGAGGAGTTCTCATTCAGTTAATACGTTTAAAGGCATAACTAGTTAGCTCGAGATAAGTTAGATATTACGAAAAGTTGTTTAATAACAATATCTCGCTTCAGAAACTTGGTGTCACCGTTCTTAGATAATTCTATTAATTAAGAAGCCGTCGAAATCGTTAAGATGAAATTTCAACATGAAGACCATAATTAACGGAGTTAGTGAACGGATGTTGTATCGTCCAGAAGATTAAAATCGTCATCAAGTTTAGCTCAGCTTTAGTTTTAATTAGTTTCTTTAATAAACGATTGATAAAATCGGTAGATTGGAGTTTATATAGGACGTTTATCGGAGTGGAGTGATATATGAGAGAACGGTAGCAACAAACTGTTGCCTCAGTTCGAAGCAGTTTTTCAATCTCGCTACAAATGGTACAACATTTACAAAGCTTACGTTTAGAGAGGGAGCGGAGGGCACAGGTGTTTGCAATACTGCTTTATTGAAAAAAAGATACAAATTACCCCTTTCTTTCGGGTTTGGTTGCGGATTGATGCTTAGAAGGCACGCTTCAAGGCGTTTGGAGAAATTCGTTTCAGGCTAAATGGTTTCATTACTTACGCCCTAACCGACAAACCAGCTTATTTGCAGCTGTTGCAATTTAAAATTATCAAGAGTTAACTTTGAAGATTTTTTCTTGTATATATTATTTTTTGAAGTACTCTTATTATCTATATAAATTGAGTATTGGACTATAATATTTTGCGGGGACCACAGAAATAGCCAGGTTGTTTCTCTAACTGAAGCAGTCATACCTGCCCTGGTTCAAAGCAAATTCTGTGCCGCGTCTAACGGACAGCTCATTTAAGTCCCGGCAATATTCTGCACGTCTATTACAATTAGGGCCGGAACAGACTGGCAGCTAGCGAAATCACGTAGTTGGACTGGAGCACAATAGATGGCCGGTGGCTTGCGACGCTGCCAGTCTGCCAGGCCCCACGGTAATGCAATCATAACAGCCACTCACCTAAGTGTAGGCAGTAGCTCGATGTTATAACGTTCCGTTACGCGCAATCATGGGATCCACTTATACTCGGACTGCGGACATAATCTGCAACAAGAGAATTCAATTATCAGCAAAACCTTTCATTTCAAATCCAGCAAAATACCGGTGGTCAATAAACAGGAACCGCATACCGCGCGGTCCGTTTTGTTTCACATTAAACCCACAAACTTTTATTCTCTCTTTGAATAACTGTTACTAGCATTATAAACCATCGATAAAGAAGATTCTCCCTTAGGGCCCTATAAAAGCAGACCATCATAAACAAGCAATATATTTTTTATAGATTCTCTTAATTCGTTTCCTTCCTCATTTCATCCGAAGTATGATAGAAGCCATGAATTAACTTTATTCAAAATATAACAATCTCTTTTGCAAATATTTTTCAACAGCTGCTAACAAATAACTGTCATTTAAACGAATGAATAGAAGTTCCAACATGTGCAATAAAAAAAGTCAACGGGTACGTTTTTAACACTGCGCACCTTGTAACATCTGTACTGAGCCCGCATTGCTCGGAACTGGGCGATAAAACTTTAGCGTGTGTTGCGATCTGATTTCGGGAAACAAACGCGCAGAAAAGTCGGTTCACAGAAAGGCACAGGTGTCCCAGGCAACTCGTCTAATCAAGCGGAAATGTGTGCTTGGACGACCGGACGGCCGAGCGGATCTAGAGCGGCCTGCCCGGTGACCGGCCGACCCTACGCCGCCCGACTGCCGGTTGCCGGCCGCCTGCCCTGCCGCTCACCTGAATCACATTCTAACCCGATGGAATTTGAATACACTCCACGCTCCGAAGTTTGGATCCTCTTCCAACCTATCTTTCTGTTTACACGCTTGATTCACTCCACAAACGTTTCCAAGGAAAATCGTTCCAATCCTTCCCGTAGTTTTGTAAATATAAATGCATTCTATCTTTGAATGATAAAACAAAACGAAACAAAAGATTCGGCAAAGAATGGGCTTTTACAATCAATTTAAAAAAAGTTACATCATAGCAGAATTAATGTGGTAGGTCTGACAAAGCATCGGAGTCCAGCTTATCTGAGAGAAAGCGACCGGCCAGCGCATACGCAACACTCAATATGAAACAGTGAACATTCTTTTGTTTTCATTACGGATAACCGCCGCTCGTTTCAACCAAGATCTCCCTAAACCTTTTGACATTTCGCTAAAAGGTTCATTTCGGCTGATTAATGTTGTAATTCTTTCCGTTGGTACAAAAAAAGACACTCGAAGCATTTATACGCTGACGGCTCGTGAGCGGGAGAAAAATGGGGGGAATTTATCTCAGGCATGTATCGCTGCAGAGCGGCCGACGGGCATCTATTTTAATACAACACTACACAGTTAAAGGAGCTTCGGAACGAAACGGAATGGAACTATGTGCGAACATGGAAAAGTGGACGATCTAGTTTTGGCTCTCTAAAAAGTTTCCAACTGTGTCCCGACAGAGTGTTTCATAACTGAGAGAGGCAACACGTTATCATGCAAAACATTAATGAGTGTAAAAGTTGGAAAGCTCTGTTCAAAGCCTTTTCGTGTTAGCTTTATCTCTTAATAAATTAGACGAAACAAAACGGATTGACGAGGTATCCACGGGACGATGGAGGCCTACGTTTCGGAGGTCGACCACCCTCATACATTACACGTTTAATTGCGTTAGGATAATGTGTGGCGCTGGTACAACTGTTCGATCGATCGGACGTTAGATAAACGCGTGTTTAGGCGTTTAGGGGACCACGGGGCTTTATATGTCTTTATTACCCAATAACAATGGTGAGCGAACTGCAGGAGGGTGGGTTTGAAAGATAGCTAAATTGAAAAATTGCTTTTACTAAACGTTTCTGGTAAAAGAAATTGTTTTGTCGCGTGAGTAGTTTTCTGACTAATGTCTCAATAGGATTTTTATTTCTATTCATACACGCAGTTTACTAGAAACGATGTCGCGTGGAGCAGCGTTACAAATGAATGAAGTTGTTCGGTGTGGAAGAATGCGCGAGTTTTAATATTAATGAAGTTTGCGCTGCAAAGCTAAACAGGAGCACCCAACACCTGCCACAAAGGCGGCGTCAGGCGCGAGCTAACAATCCAGCTCATTAGCGCGGGAAATTCCTTTGCATAACTAGAAAAAAATCGCGATTAATTCCAGCTTTTTACTTGTATAATTTTTTCCCAGCAAACTAACGAGGTAACTCGCAAAACTCGCCGCCTAGCTAAGTTACGGTGCAGCGACTTCGGCACAAACGCTAACAGAATCTACACCGTCCTCAGGTTCTTTAATTTTCTTTTCAAACTCTTTAAATTTTCCATCAAGTTTAAGATTTGCGACTTCAAACGGTTTATTGTGAGAAACTGTGTCCGCTCGTTGCAAGCATAGTCAAATCAGTTTCAAGGCGTATTTACAAGTTCCAAGTTTATTTCCATGCTGGACTGGAATCGAGAGAAAACAAAGAATGTGCCAGGTGCATTTCCTCCTCAGCATGTTGTAAAAACCAGCTAAGGAATCCGAGAGATATCCATCGCCTAAATTGCAATATACAGAACCCTCAGCCCGTCTCGGCTGACAACTTGTCACTGCAGTAATATACCTACAAATGTATCTTAAATAACCTTCAAAACATTGTCAGACGTGGCGGAACGACCTTTGTTCAGATCGTTTACGCTCTGCCTACCCCATTTGGAATAAAGGCGTGATTATATGTATGTAAGTTTACGGTGTAGTTGAGCATTGCACTTTGAGAGCGATTCTTTTGATTAGGTTGTATTTTCACAGATTTATTCCAGAGCCGATATTAAATGTTTTGTAACACGTGGGTCGGCGATAAGTTGGCGTGGGCAGTATATTTATTCACTTGTACGCTTCTCGGCTAAAGCTCAAGCCCGTGTCCGAGCCGTTTCTATGTAGAACAGGTAGTTTTTCACCGATTATATCGGGGCCCCGCAGTTTATAGCTTTACTTATCTCAGCATTTATACGTAAGGATCTTCAAAATACTTCAATTTATAGATCGGCCAGCGGTTTGTATGTAAATACAGTTGGCAACATAACTCCGAACATGAGCAGGCAAGTTATTATTAATTCGGAGTTTTAAATAATGACCTCATTCAACATTCTTTGTTTACTCAGCGGTTTCGGAGTGACTTTTGAATGATTAAGGTTTTCGTAATTAATCTACGGGCGTAGCTACGGGAGGTCCGCGGATAAAAAATAAACCAGTCATCGTTGGCCACTGTCCACCGTCGAAAAAAAGAGTTGGATGTAGCAGCCGTCAAAACATCAGAACAGAATTTTGTTCTCGGAACACATAGCGTGTCCACGCTTCCCAGAACCGGCGTCTGCGCACTGTTAATAACCACTCCTGAACCTCGGCCGTATAATTATACAGGGTGTACCACGGGTGTACTACACCTGTACTTAAGGAGTCTAACTCGACTTTTCGAAAACAAAATTAAAATAAACACGACGTTAAGCAGCAGGTGAGATACAGATGTAGTAATTTGATGCATGTGATTAATAAAATTTTGTTATTTTACTGTCTGCTTACAGCTGCGTAACTAGGTTGTTATGTTATTTAAAATATTTATAAAATCTTTTTTACTTTTTATTGAAAGCAATTTTATTGACTCAACCTGTATTTAAAATAAATTTAAAGAGAAATATAGCGTAAACGAGGCTGAAATACGAGAAGTGGCATAACACGCCATAATTTGTGTGCAATAAGCCTAAAGTTGACCACCCCTCGTAGGTGGCAATGTGTTATGTTGTGCCATTCACGCGATAAGGGAGCGAGGTAGGTACAGCTAGCAGTAAACGAAACCAAACTATTAAAGTACTCCAGTTACTACTATTATTGAGTAATATTTATAATATACTACGCTTCTTCTTCTGTCGAGTGGGTATTGAGTCTATGGACCCGATGAACCCTGTTGTCAGAGTTTTTAAACCGCCTAGTAGCACAACTATCAGGCCTCTGACATGGTTTGAGTAACGACCACTATCAAAGACAGCAACCGGGACCGACGGCTTAACGTGCCCATCGAAGCACGAAATATTTTTCTTTTCGGACAATCAGGTGATTCAGCCTGCAATGTCCTAACCAAACTGGGGAAAATTTCACAAAGTGATAAATTCTCAAATATCAACTTTGTGCTTCCCCTCTAGGAATCGAACCTAGGACCTCCGGATCCAGAGTCCATGGCACTAGCCACTAGACCACGGAGGCAGTGACGACATACTACGCTATTACGACAATATTTATGATGATATCTGACAGCTCATACTAGCTGTATGCAAAGAATGACATATTATATGAGCTGCCAAATATCATCATTGTCATTATAGTATAGAATTTGTATGATTGGAATGGTCATAATACTACAAGTATTTAACAATAACCGGGGTAAAGTGCTATACACAAGTAAACCACCAAATAAGTAAATGTAGAGTGACCGGCTCTACATAATACGCTCGTACCTTTTGGCTTTATCTAGAAATTAGTTTCAACTTTTTGGTTAGTTGATTTCTAAAGTAAAAAAATTTAGAAAGAAAATTAATAAGTAATTCTTTTTACGATACGATATAATATTTTAAATATAATGAGCATCTAATCTAGCCTATTTTCTAAAGCTATTTATCCCTGTCGCCTGCAATTTAATTAAATTATCTATACTGTTAGTAAAAAGTGGAACAACATTATAGCTAAAGGGCAAAATATAGTTTGTTACAGTTGTCGTGCGTATAGGCATAGGAAACAGGCACCCTACTTATTTGTATTGCAATTACCTACCACCGTGCGACCGCAAACACAAATTGCTTCCATTTTATGCTAAGTACGAGAAAACCCATCTGTTTCTATCTGACCAGTTGGCCTAGCGAAACTAATACTACTTAACAAGCCCAAATTGAAGCAAACTGCAGGACCCTGAAAATTACATTAAATTCAAAATAGCCATCCCTTCACACGCTTCATCGAAAATTATTAACTCTTAAATTATTGCCCATTTTGCAAAGCTATTGATTTATACTAAACAAACACTTACGTATCAAATTCTGTTGCTGACGCTACATTTTAGTGTTTTAGATTATTAAATAATTATTACGCGGCATGTCGCTCGTTGTGGGGTTGAAAAAATGCAAAATATACATTTAATTTCTCTCTGACAGAGAGGGGGAAGCACTCAGTAAATTCAAATATGAAGTCGCCGCGGATTAAATAAAATTGAACTTTACGGCTTGGGAATAGAGCTGATGATAGTTGGGATTTTCTGTCCGGAATAAGGTTTAATTAATTAGAGGCCCACCTGCCAAACACCCTGTGTTGCGGCGAGACCGCTGATGCTAAAAACTACGCTCGTTAATTACGTGTCATGGCAATTATTACCAACGTTGTTATGTGAACGTCGCCGCTTGTTATATTGTTACTTTAATACAAATATTTCAATTGTATTCCCAACAGTTCATACACTGGTTTACCACATCCTCTCTTTAAGCAGTTTACTTTGAATCAAGCCGAGTTTCTCTCTCTGTAATTTTACCTTAAAAGCTTCAGTTTGCTCGAGCTGTTCCGTAAATATCTTTGAATAGTTCGAACTCCTAATATTGATAGTAAGTCGAGCAAAATTTCTCAGAACCACATCTTTGTGCAAACGGTTTCTAAAACGGATATTTTCTCGTCGGAATTCCCTGATTTACGTAAAGGTTAGTAGGCGCAGGCTGCCATTGTCTCTAAATGGGGCGAGAACAAAGTAAAGGTCGTAACACATGTAACACCTGATGTAAATATGTTCCTCGACCTGTAAGAATGCTCGTGGCCCGCGCCCCGTCACCCACTTACCCATTTCGAGCTTATTTCCTTGAAAAATTGCCGCCGGGCGCTGCCTCGTCGGATGGGCGAATTTGTAAGTAATATTTATGGGAGCACGAGGCGAAATAATGATATGTATATTATTTGGGCCTTAGATCGAGCGCGCCGAGACCTACGCGGTCCCTACCAACATTTGTCAATGACTACGCAGGTGGGCAACTATGATATTACTACTTTATTTTTGGTTCATTTTAATAATATCGCTACTTATTCGTGTTTAGGGACTGGAACCGATTTTCCTGCTTGTTTATCATTGGGTGGTCCTTGACAGTTAAATGTTACCCCAACAGCGTTATTCATATTTCATATTTTTTATCAAATTAGGTGCGTCCGGATCCCACAGTAATATGTATATCCACAGGACGTCCCAGACAAAGATCAAAGCTTGTTAAAATATGTTCATTTGGGTACGAGTGCAACCACTGGGCCGACAGTTTAATAAATGTCAGATAAGTGCGCTTTAATTCCACCAGTCACTGACCGGATCATAACCGAAAATCTTCAGTAAGTCAGCCGGGCTCACCGAGCGAGACGTGAAAAACGACCTCCATTAAGGAAGTGAATACATTTAAAATAATCGGCTTAGTCGTCCGACGTTGACGTATATTCCTACTTATCTCACTGAGATACCGGCACAGATATCCCTAACTAATCCCTTACACAAACAGCTGAAAAAGACTCGGCACTCCTTGTACGGCTGATCCCAGTAATTGAATGGGCTGCGACTACGTCTTTGACTTGAACAAAAGTGCCCAATAATTTATGCCTATAATCTGACGCGCGCTCGCTCACAACTTTTATTTCGTTTTTTGGAATCGAGACCGTATGCCTCTTTGTGGGATTCAGATATTAACAGTACAATGCCGGCGACAGTCACAATATTACCCGCATGCCTCTTTTTTATACTATTCTTTACTGCTGTCACGGAGACGCCGCGATATTTATATCTCGAGGGATTATCACCATTATACACCGGAATAGTATTTTAAACTTGAAAATGCAGCCGCTGAACAGAAAATCCGTAGCTTCCTTACAAAAATAGAATAAAAAAGCGTGATGTCTAAATACAACGCATAACTCGGATCTTTAAAGTAATCAGGATGTCTCCATTAATTTTTAAGGACTTCCTTTGAGGGGCCGTGCCGTATTTACTTTAAAAACAAGGTAACTTTTAATGGAGTTACAATTCTTTGACGCTAAAAATGGTGATAACTGAAAAGTTTTATGACCTTATTTCCTCAAACAACAACAGCGCTTGAATATAAATAATTGGAGTCGATACGATTCTCAGTACTCTATTTGACTATTGAGAATACGAGTTGCATACGAATACCATAATTAGTAGAGTATGAATGTGCGGTGTATTTAAATGTCAATTGGGCGGTTTCACGAAATACGAGTTCAGTTTAGTACGACAAGGCATTAAATGAACGTGACGAAAAAAAACTGACGCCGTCAACATGTCGCCAAAATATCTATTGACAGTTTCTCCATACAATTCAGAGCCCTCGCCCACATTCATATAAAGCCTTGTCATACTACACGTAGGTGTTCTATACCAAGCGGCTGTTTGCGTATTCCTGTAACGCGCATCAAACACGACTTATCGATTTCAGGGCTAAAATTGTAACCGTGTCTGCAATTAAACGTACCAACCGAGGAATACACAAGAACATCGTTAGGGCGAAGCGCGTGGCGACGATTGGGAGTTTTTTCACTAGACGGCACGTCCACGGCAACGGCACGGTATCGTGGGAAAGATAATGTATGAAAATCAATGAAATTATATGACACACTTTTCCAATTGCCGAGCTTCGGCACAGCCACGTCACGGCATTGATTCCCACAGGTATCGTCACCGGCCTGCCAAACTGCCTGTGTTTCGTATACGTAGTGCGTGCTCAGAGTAGAGCTCGAAGGACGTACCATCCTGTGGAAAAACAGAGCCACGGTATCGTGACGATGTCGTCATCTTGCCGTTGTCGTGCGGTGGACGTGGAAAAACAGCCATTCGTGCTTATTTATAGCGAGCTCTTATGAAAATAATGTAGAGGATGGTAGAGGTGAGGCCCAGTGACACTTAACAAGTAGTGAAGTGGTTTTCACGTCGGAGCGCCTCGGGATATGAATTATTACGAGGAACGGCCATCTAAATTTGAAGTAGTGTTTTGATGTGATGTCTCTCACCGCGCATCGCGGCCCACGTGATGTGTACAAATAATTAAGACATAAGAGGACAGTTCTCATAGGAAATATTCTTGAGTGTCTTCTACTGACAGAATGAGTACCTATTAGGAATGTTGCATTGTATTATTCTTTGAATTTAATGTTTATCAAACACTCCCATCATCAGACATCACCTTGTACGATATTGGAAACATTCCCAAATACATACATATGCATACAAACATCACGCCTATAACCATAATGGGGTAGGCAGAAGAGCGTCAACGACCTAAACACAGGTTGTTCGGCCACGTCTTGAGGTCAACTTTTGAGGGTTATTTCACATAGATCTGTACTTATATTGCTGTAGTGACAGATTAATGTCAGCCCATTTCCTAAATTACAATACACTGAAGCCCCCGAACCCTTTAGCTGTTCTCAAATAAGCGTCTAAAAGAGCAAGCCCTTCTGATACATCAAACCATTTCAACAGTTTGATGGATAGTTATCGCAGTTAGTAGTCAATTAACTGGAGTGCGTCTTAAGGGGCAGTCGATACTCGATAACCACAAATCGTTCAGCAACACTCTGGAGGAAGCCGCGAGTGTGACAACTTCATCTTCGCCGCTCCCGCGCATTAGCGCGACGCACTGTTATACCGGGGGTAGAAAAAAGAGCTGACCAAATTTTAGAGTGTTAACCTACTCCTGTAATTGGACAACTTTTCCCAAGAAACATAGTTCGCAAAATGAAAAAAAAAACTTTAAAATACTGAGTGAGAGCGAGTTTGAGTTCGTATCTAAAACAAATAAATTATTTTGTTTTGTTTGTTTGTTTTTGTTTTGTATCAGAAATGTCATTTCAGTAGAAACTGGCCCGTCAAATCCATACTTAATATCGCTCTCAAGTTTGAGAGTAAATTTTTCTTTTCGTATGTCGACTTGTGTGCCTTGGGAAAATTTTATCCCTACAGAGTGCACATACCGTTTTTGGTACACGCTGTATATTGTGTGGCGACACTTCCTCAGCGCCTGCGCATATAGACACTTTAAAAACCCTCTTCCCGTGCCGCCGACTCTGACGAATTAAGTTATTAACGCTTTGGGACAGCTGTTCTACACAAATCAAAGTGTTACGGAGCACTCTGAACGAACGCCACTCCTCACGACTTTACGACCATTTTATGGGCCCTTTCATATTCAACTTTCAGTCACAACGTTCTTAAAGGGTGCGCGATTGTTTCCAACGAAATAAATTAATGCCGGTGACTCGTAAAAGTGTTTATTTTATGCCCCTGACTGCTTCATCCTCAATTATTATCGCTGTTTGAAGTTTGGAGCAAACGTAACAGCGGCAGCGCGCAACCATCAGCTTTGATGTACTCCCGCTATAGTGATCATGTACCAAATAATTTTCATATAGTTGCCCTATTTACGTGTGCTGAAATATTAACGTATGTTTACCTAATACCTTTGATGAGCGTTCTCAGCAAAATTGCCTCACGGAAGGTAAGACGTCGGAAGTCGGGAGGCTCGTCAGCAATAATTCTCCTTAACGCGGCTATATTTCGGCGAGCAATATCTTCCTTGCCGCTTGTCATCGCTATGTCGGCAGCATCGTAAAGCGGGTATAAATTATTTACAGTTTCCACACGAATTTTGTGTATTTGTCACCCCGGGCCAAGGTGGGTATTAAGAAATTGCTCCGTATTCCTAGGGGCCTCATTACAAGCCGGGTGGGCGCGTGACACCTCCCATATTTCATCCTTAGCCAGGCGGAACAAAACACGAAGAAGCAGCTTCTTTTAAAGCGATACAAGCGAATTTCGGGGCGCTTTCTCATTTCCATAAAATGTCCATCCGAGTGGCTCTCAGCGCGTTTTCGTCCAAGGATATCCGCCTAGTGTTACTCTTAATTTCATTAGGAGGCGTTCCGTGGGAATGAACGTAAGAGCGATTCGCTAAAAAGGTTGTTTTGATGGTAGTTACATTAAGGTAATTGGTGTACGGCTGCGAAACACTTTTGTAGCCCATCGCAGCGGTCGTTTGGGGCTGCGCTAGGCCAATCATTGTCAGTGCTCGCCGCCGCCGGCCGAATTTAATACGGGGCTCCATGTTAATGGAACGAATTTAAGTATCCAACGGATAAATTGGTTCTCAAGATTTATAGAACAACAACTGCCAAATGTATGTATTCAAATTAAAGAGGCCGGGATTTACGAGCCTTTGTCACGTATCAGTTAAGGCAAACGTGTAATTTACATCCATAAATTTCAATAAACGCCTGGTACTATTGCGATCAAATATTCAAGCTCGGTATTCATTATGGAATCATAGGAAGAGACATGTCGTCGTTGTGTCCATGTAATTGCATTCACACCCGCGCCATCAAAGACCCACGGATCAATTTACTCTCACAATGACCCTAATATGAAGTCATCACAGCCTACTGGATGGAGAGTAATAATTTTCATGTATGAGTATTAAAGAATTTGTATGTCGATGTTATCTCGAGCGTGAGTCGCGTGCACGAGAGGAAACTGAGAAGCGATGTTATTAAAAAAGCACATGTGGCCCGAGATGCGTATCGCAGCGTCTGTTAATTACTTTTGACACGCAGCATATGATTCAATTATCATTATGATTTATTCGGAGGGTCGGAGGCTGAGGGGGCAAGGGCGGGGCGAGGGCGGGGCGAGGTTCGCGTCTACCATCACAGCTACCAGTTTATTTAAGCGTTAACTATCGCATTAATTTCAGAGAGGATCGCATTCCCGGCAGATGTCGGGCGTATTCTCACAAGACGGTAGCAAGTTTTTTGCCTTAAACAGCCCCTGTTAAACACGCTACCGATTTGTGTGGGCCACGACCTGCAGGTTGGTATTCAAACTATGGAAAATATTTGTCTCAAAATAATTTTACAAACTTCCGGAATCCAGCGGCACGTGTAAAAGTTTGGTAGAGCATCAGTTTTGAAATGTTTCAAGAATGTCCTAACACTTACGAACACATTTTTCATCTGCCACAATCATATGGCCATAAATTGTATGATTATCGCATGCCTCATCTTAGGAGCCGGTGTTATTCACATTAAAGCTGGTTTAATTGCTTAACTCATCCGTCCCGTGGACTCATAATTCACGTTGGACCCGCTTTCACACCGCCGGCTTCGACTTCGTTAGCGGCTGGAAGCGCAAGCGCACGGAACCTGCTCCTAATAAATACTAATTACTGGTAAAATAACGCGATAACATCGCGACAGAACGGAATCGGCATTCTGAGCATTATATACAGCCACAATGAGCCGTTCGTTAGGAAAAAATCGTCATTACCATACTCTGTAAATCTTGCGTGACGCGTAATGGCTTTAAGGGTTTATTTATCGCCGTCGGTTGTTCCAAGTGAACCGTTTAATAAATATTATCACACTTTAAGTCGTCAACAAACGTGAGAAGATAGTCTCTGACCCGGTTCGTGATATTTGACTCATTTCGGGGATTAAAACTGATGCTGTCGAACGGCAATGTCTTCCGTCTGTTTGGTTGTGTCTTTACAATAAATAACGTAGTTAGTATAAGGATCTCCGCAACTTGCGAGGGAGATTTAATTAGACCTTCTTCAAAATGGCGTTGCTTCTCAAAAGCTCTTCAATGACAAAGAAGGACTTATTACCGGCCCTTACAAGGATTTCACAAAGCTTTTTAAATAACATTTGAATGACATAAATATCTCGCATTCTATAGATTTTGTAGGCGGGCAATGTTTTCTGAATACACATCCGGTTCAATTAGAAAGAGTGTGCCGCGGATCTGAACGGGAAAAAAGCAAAAGAGGATGGAATAGGCTGCACCTGGCTGTTTCAAAGAAAAAATCCTTTCATGTCTGCACTTTTTATCGAGATAAGAATTCAAGTGATATTTATTTCATTTTATATTTATACATACATAAAATACATAAAATCACGCCTTTATCCCTTACGGGGTAGGCAGAACGTAAAACGCCTCCAAAGGGCGCTTTCGCCACGTCTGACATAAATTGAGGGCAATTTTAGATTGTAATGTGTATAGCTGTAGTGACAGGTTGTCAGCCCATCGCCTAAATTACAATACACTGTAACCCTCGAATCCCTTTTTTTCCCTTTTGCTGACTTCTACAGCATGCCCGGGAGGAAGGGCAACTTGAACATTCTATGTTTTTCTTTCTCTCCCAGTCCAGTATGGAAGTTATATTTATTTAACCGGAATATGTTCGCAGCTATTAAATATTAAAATGCCAAACTTAATTGGTTATTTGAAAACCGGTCGATTTGTTAGACATTTTTATAGTCTCACCACATACTTAACTAGACCATCAATGTCATTCGATTTTTATTACCACAACAGCACAAGTAATGGTGTAGTAAATTGCGACAGAAACTCTAATTTCCTGACATTTGATTATCTAGGCTATTTTAAAAACAAATGAATATCGCATTGGTATTTAGTCGATACACAAAAAAGAAACGATGTAACAGAAGAACAATGAATTAACGAAGTCATTAGTAGGGCAACGGCTTGGCTGAGATCCCACATTCAGCACACATGGCCGAACAAACGTGCTACTTTCAATAAATCCGGATTAGTTTGTCATTTCGATACTTTTTGAATGTACTTAGTAGACCCACAATCGCATGAATCAAATATGTCTCCTATCCTGAACAAAGTACGTCTTGAATTGCAGTGCGACTTGAGCCCGTCCATCAGTATTGTGCTCGGAGGAAGTGCGTGTTATTGCAGCTTATGTTTCGGAGTCGCCCGCTGAGATATTCGAAGCACCCGTCCGTTTTTTGTGACAGACCAACCGAGTGCCATAAATAATAGGTAGGGGTTCCCGAACCATACGAGCTTTGTAATAAATTCGATGCTCTTTTTGGTAGCAAAGGAACGGGCCATACGATTGAATTATGGTGATGCGTTAAGCCAGTGAACGCCGCTGGAATCCGCCTATTTTATTTTCTTTTCATTTCGCGCTAAGCCCTTGCTCTTTGCATTTGTATCATTTCATTCACATCCGTGGCCTGAAGTCACGTGTTTTACTATTTTGAGCAGGCACAATAAGATTATTCCGTTCGCTACACATATCCTGTCGAGAAGCCGCATATCAAGTTACATGCTACTCCCGACCATTTGAAAAAGACAACACACAGATGGTACATCCGTATTGGCTTTCTCTTAAAACAGAAGACTTTTAAATCACAAGGGAGAGTCAATATTTCCTTAGTAAAACAAAGGCATGTCTCCGAAGTCCGCTCTAAACTAAGATAGATTAGAGCGGGCCGCAGAGGGCGACACGACACAACACAAGGCTCTCGTACCACACTGGCCACCTATTCTCTACTCTAGCCTTTCATTCCAAGCACCGTACACCGCCTGTGGCATACGGCGAACATTATCTAGCTCAGTTTCTACTACATTGTTCAGATTTTGATGTAGAGAATTCGCCCCGATCTGAATATGTATAGTCTCGCAACTCTGGCCGAAGCTTTGGCTCGTACATATTCCAGTTCATGTTTTTGTTACCCGTTAGATACAAAGCTAGATTAGCAGAACAATGGCCCGGCCTTTTTGTTTATGCACTTAGCAGATAGTAAAAACCGAGCTACTTGGATGAAAGACCTCATAAACGAATGTTAACTTTGTAGTTTAGTTAATGATTGTACTCGCTTGTCTGCAAAGATCAACTTTGGTTTGAAGCGGTTTGTATTTGTAACTGTCTGTTGTGGAACTTGTATCGGCCATATTTTAAGAGCCTCTATTTAAATACCTGTCACTGCTAAGCGATATTTGTGACGGGAGAGTGCGTGAAGGCGGGGATTGAGTTACCGCTGCAGCTTTGGGTTGCGGCCGCCCGCGAGCGTCGCACCACATCGCTCGCACTCAGCTCTCGACCGCCGCGACACCGGGGCCTCTCAAATTACCCCCGGATAAGTCAATCATTGAAAACGTCCACGTTTGCCTAAAATAAAATAGTTTTCGAATGTTGCGTGCGACGCTGGGCGCTGCCGGCATAATGCGAAGCGACAGCCGACATGTTTTGTGCGAGAAAACAAAATTGATGGTGTAGGGACCGCTCCAGACTTAAATAGCTCAGTGTTCTGTTCGTGCTACAACTAAATGCTTTTGTCTATTTTATAACTGGCGTCACGTCTCGACTCACTTTCCTTTTATTTTCGTGTCACATATTAGTTTTTCCGACGAGTATTCGTGTCACACGGAAATTGCTCTGTCAAGAGCGTTTACTGTTTAAGCGCTCTGTCCTTTATTAAAACGTATAGTCGCATACGTATTTAACTGTTAAATTTTGGAGTGGAATTAATTGGACAAGTGTTAGGGCGATTGGAGCTCGGCGAGGTCCAATTTCCGGCTCTAGCCACAGTCTTCGATGAGCAAATAGCTCTTTGCAAATCAAACAAGGGACCGTCTGGCGAATCCACATATCAACTTCTCATTGTTTCTCTCTCATCATTCGGGGCTAACCAGAGGCGTTTTCGATTATCCGCCCTCGGCAGAACAAAGCCGGTGACCGCAGAACCAAGTCAATTACATAGTTCAACAACTCAGCCCTTATAACTTTCATGAGCTACCACCGGAATACAGAAAAGGGTATCCGTTTTCAATACACAGGGTGCGCGATGCGATTGACCCTTTCGAGTGTCCGCATTGACTTTTAAATTAGTAATCCCGCGGGAGTAAACAGAGGCAGCCCGGGGCGCTTGTTTGCTCGGTCGAGTGCGCTCGCCGCTCGCCGGATCCTCATTAGAAGCCGAGTAGCTGCCGTCGACTTCTTGCTTGCTCAGCACTCGCCGGACCAACTTGCCCGCGCAACGTGCCGCTGCGACCGCGACCGGTGCCATACGCTTGACCCACCCCGACTCATCCTCACCTCACAACTCACCCACCTGTAATCCTCATTACCATTTTTTCATTTCCACACCCCGCTTAGAATTTTGATCGATACGAAATTTCAACTTTACGACCCGCATCAGAATCACTCAATTATCATAACATTTGAGTCGAAACACTGCATTATGCATACACATATGCTCAAATTGATACATATTTTATTAAACAAAACGTACAATATAAACATACAAACGTCACGGCGAATGAATTAACATTCTTTCACATCGTTTAACCTGGGCTGGCTGTACATAACTCGTTGTCCGGAAACAATTTAACCTGGCAGTTGCTACTTATTTAGATGCACAGCGGAATAGGCAGGGAGTAAGAGGGACTTATTAATGTTTATCTAAACATCGGAATAAGAATGCGGCGGACGAGCGTCTGTGGCTCTGCGGCCTGTGGGGACGCAGCCAAGCGCGCACATTCGAACTGATATAAGAACAACCTAGAAAAGCTTTGTAGGAGCAAGTATAACCTAAATTCTTAACCCAAAGATTCAATTCATGCTCAAAAAAAGAAATTGCATCAACGCAAAAAAAAACTATTAAAATTTTTGGAAATAGCTCTACAACAAAAGAAAGCTTTTAAATTGAAATCCAAAAATTCGCTGGTTGCTCCTATAAAGACTTTTTTTTATTATTTTACCCTACGGCCTGATAGCTCTATACCCGGCTTTTTTCTACGTCAGGCACAAACATTCTACCCTTTCAACCCGAATGAATTACTTAATTTTTCTACGTTGGGCGCAGACCCTCGATGTCGAAATAAATTAACGATATCCATTGTGTTACAAAGGAGGCGATGCCACGAATTGGATCCGAGCGGTTTTGCATTCATGAGTAAAGGGGCTTAGCAAATATTTGACACTGGTCTAAGGTTTGTTGATCGAGAGAACCGCACACTCGGAAATTAAATTATATGCGACGTCATCGTAATGAAGGAAAATTAATTTCGCTACGGCGTCACCCCCGGGCGAAACCTGCCTGTAAGTTAGAACCTTTTATTTTAATTAACGCAGCCATTTCAAATATGATCCCAGATGCAAATATTTATCTCCACTCATCGGAATAACCATACAGCGTAATTAATGCGGCTGCAATAAGAGTGCATTATGAAATGCATTTCCGTTCGGTCCAGTGCTTATTAACGAGCTGAAATGCATTAATAACTGCAGGGGGCAAAAATAGCGATTAAGAGTGTTAAACTACCGTAACTGATTTAAATTTGCTTCGGCAGTTTTGGGCGGCCATTGTGTTCGAATAATAGAAGTGTTTACGTTTGGGTGCAGTTCGGTGAAAAAAGTTAATAATAAGGCATTCGATTCGCTTACCTGGAACGGTGAACCATCCATCACACGTCATAACGAGAATTGTCCGGGTTATTACCTCTTCTAGGAACGGCTAGGACGGCCATTTCTGGCATAAAGGGAGGCTCACGTCTTTATTTGCAAACATTGTATATGGGACATCGCGTTATTATAACATATCGTAAATTATCAAAATGACTATCACACTTTTACACAATAGACTTTTGACTTTTGTCATTGCCATGTCGCTATTGAGAACAGAAAAAAATAATGTCTCTTTTAAATGTGTCGTTTATATTAACACTCATGAATACCAATGTTTAAGGGTATAGTAATGAACAAAGCGTGGAGTGTCATGCATACAGTTTACCATAAAGCTTTTGCTGACAAAACACGTAATTGTTTAAGCTCATGAATCCTTAAAACTTATGCGCAGAGTGTATCGTGCAATGTGAGTGTGAGACCGCAGTTACCAAAAACATGACTAATATTTAGCCAAGTTTTTGAGTTATACTTCGCTTTGGGATATTCATGCACTACGGTTTTTGCTGAAAACGCAGATTTGTTAGGAGTATTTATTTTGCAGTCCAATATGTGTTTGTACTACTTGTTACTTCCATGTTGGACTGGAAGCGAGAAGAAAACATAGAATGTGCTAGCTGCATTTCCTCCCGGGCATGCTGTAAAAACCAGCTAAGGGAACCGAGGGTTTCAGTGTGTTGCAATTTAGGCGATAGGCTGACAACCTGTCACTATGGCAATACACCTACAAATCTATCAAAAATAACCCTCAATACCTTGTCAGACGTGGCAGAACGACCTTTCTTTAGGTCATTTACGCTCTGCCTACCCCATTAGGGATAAAGGCGTGATTATATGTATGTATGTAATATGTGTTTGTCTAGGGTTGGCAATTCTTGTGGTGAGACCACTATAAGTATAATAACAAAAAACTAATGATAGAATTACAAAAAGTGGAACGGCAACACAGCCAAATCCATCAAGAATAACAGTTTCATTTTCTAACCCTTTGTTATTTTAGTCACGTGATACGGTACAGCACTAGAACCACGAACATTATTTTGACACGGATCGCTCAGCGGTATGCAGATTAGAGAAGGGATACATGTATTTGTGCTAGTACTGTACACACATACATAATCACGTATTGTAGTCCTTACGGGAAAGGCAGAGCCTCAAGGGGTTAATGAAACCGTTTCCACCACGTTGTCTGTCGATTCACTGAGTTATGTAGGTTTTCGTGTAGTGGTAGTGGGTATGGTGCTACAATTTGTATGAAAATATTGAAAAGTTGACTAAGCGCGATAGTGGGCATGTCACTACAAAATCCGTAGTCTATCGCCTAATTTTCAACCCACAGAGACCCTGATTGCCAGGTAAGAAAAGCAGCTGGTACATTCCATTTTTATCACTTCCATTCCCGCTTGTAAGAAAAGTATCCCATTAGATTATAATAATGACTGTACACGTATCGCTCAGCTTTATGCAGATTAGAGAAAGGATACTTGTATCCGTTGTATGTTATACGTTGTATGTTGTAGTGGATAGGGCCGCTGCCTCCTAAGCGGGGGGGAGGTGGTTAGAATCCCACCACGTACCAATGTGTTTTTCGGTTTTCAAATTTCATATGTACGTTTATTCGGCGCTTTTTCCGTGCTTCGGAAGGCACGCTAAGCCGTTGGTCCCGGTTAATATCGTTTAATACCGTAGATATGTCAGAGGCCAGTGCTAAGCATTAGTAGCTTGAAATTTCTGAAATAATCTAGAATTGGGTCTGGTTTCCCTTCTGTGTTGCGGAGGTCAAATGGCAGTCGATCTTTGTAAAAACCAGTACCCTCGTTCAATCCCCTACATTAGGTAGCCAATCTCGTAAGATACGGGATAAGCCTAGGGAGATAATGATACGTTGTATGTTGTATGTTATACGTATATTGGGGCTTGTATCGCCGCCCTGCGATTCGAATCAGTACTTACAGTCAGAATGTACCTTTATTCTCGAGGGCCCGAGAGTTATCATTGTTTAGCTTCTAGTGTGGGATAAGTGAAATTTTATTCCCTTTTTAACTATCTATATAGGTATTAATATATAACAAAAGATTATGTTACGTCTCTAAATTACTTAAAGTAGATTATGAGAATGACTGGTAGAGGCATTTCCTAATGTTCGTCAAGGACATGCTACAAGAATTAACGAACGTTTATTTATATTCTTCACAGTTTGCATATAAACCAATAGGAATCCTTAATAGACTGAAATTCTCATTAGATTAAAGGCTCGTATTTATGAAGCCAACTCCAACTTGAAGGCAATATTAAGTTTGGATTTGACAGGCCAGTTTACTGAAATGACATTTTTGTTACGCCCACCCAACCCAAACTCGCTGTCACTCTTGAGAGCTAATTTTAAATCTACCTGTAATGTGAATCTTTAAAAAATATTTTACAAGTTTTTTTTTTCAGTCGAAAAGAATATTACACTACCTGCAGTATTAAATAAGTATTTTCTTCTATAGTTTAAAGAGTGCATAATACAATAAGCTAGATAAACGATAGCACGACTACCTGGCGGAGTGCCAATCTGAAAGTGCATACAGTAGCTAACTTATCAGATTTAAATATCACCTAGTAGGGGTATTACGTTGGGTTAGCTCAGCACGTAACATCGATTGGCATTTCAAGTCAAATCATTACGTCATCTCAGCTCATAATGTCCTTTTATCAAAATGTCTTTCCCACAACATTTCCCCTAGGTACTAACTTGCACAAAGGGACATTTTGCGAAAAGCTCATTTTGGAGCAAGGGCGTTTTGAGAAAAAGAAATTTTGAAAAATGGACATTTTGAGCTAAGATGCCTTAAATTTTGCTCAACTTGCAAGCCTTAGACATATAAGGTGAGTATATTTTTATTAGCACTGCATCTCATAACTCGCACCGAACAGCACGGACACAATATGTGCACAACGCGTCTTATAACTAAACATAAGTCTCAAATAAATGTGCATATCATTACACTAACAAGAGCCACAGCCTCCAAGTGTGTGGTCTCACTTTTAACCCATCAATACCTTCGTTTTTTCTAACCAAAAAGGGTTTATTCGTATCAATTAATGGGATACAAGCTGAGACGCATGTAAGCCATTTAAGTCATTAGGATCATTAGAGGCTCGAGTTTCGGAATTAAATACTTTAATTAATTAACGGCTATTAACGGAAATGATAGTTATTATTCGAATTGTTGCCCGGAGGAAACTCTGTGGCTACGTGTTCTATGAATCGAAGTTTGATGACGACCATCAAGCTCAATGCCGGCGCCATAATGTTCGAACTATTGTTATCCAATTACGGGCAGGAACGTTAAATTCCTACGAGACATAAGAGCTTACCTTCACCTAACCTAAAACTGCTAAAGCTATGCATTTTGTCCCCTGTCAGTCACGTCGGTACCTATTTCTGGAAATCAGCATCTTAATATCTAGAAAAAAACAACGTATCGTAAATGTCAGTAAAAATTCGGTATCCCTCAAAATCTTAAGGTTTATTTATTTATTTATTTACTGTTTATTGTACACAAGTAACATGAGAAAGACTATACACAAGGAATAACGACACAACAGGTACAGCTTATTTCTACTTAGAAATTTCTTCCAGCTGACCTTCGGAAGTGAGACTTAAATTGAGAGGCAATATGGTTCGTATTTATAAAGCGATCTTAAGATTGAGAGCAATATTAAGTATGGATTTCACAGATCACATTGTACTAAAATGACATTTCTGATACGAACTCAAACCAGCTATCAGTATCAAGTGCTGTTTGTCAATACGGGCCTAAGTGTACATACGCAGTCAACCCGCTCTTGATTCTAACTTTAGTAGGTACAAAGAGGCACAAAACAAATACTTATCTAAGGCTCGTATTTAGGCACCAATCTCAAAATTAAGAGCAATATTGAGTAGATTAAGAGCAATATTGAGTAGATTTGACAGATTGTTATGTACTGAAATGACATTTCAAATTCGAACTCAAACTTGCTGTCAGTCTCAAGAGCTGATTAATAATACGGACTTAAGACTATAAAACTATGTGATTAAAATCAGCTCAAAGAGGATACGGATAGAGAAGCATTTTTATTTTTGTTTCGTACCGTTTTCTTGTTAACAATAATGCTCTGAGCTTGCATGACTCGACATAGATAGGGTTAAGGCGTGCTTAGAATTTCTATTGTTTATTCATTTCATATTTCTTACTTCACACACCTGGCTTTTGATGGTATGATAAACTTGCTCAGTCAATGTTTACTGAATTTATGTAACACGTTAGAAAATTAATTTGATAGATAAAGAACTCTCTAGAAGCCTTATTTTCATCTGGGTATCATATGAGAACATATTAATTAGAACGTACCTAATCAATATAAAGGCGGAACCGAATACAAGGAAGTGGTCATTAGAAATACTCGTCGGTTGTTTCGGAAAAATTTTAAAGGAAAATTTCCCTAGTAATACTACTGAAATACATCAGACGTAAGTTTAAGTTATAGACACCAAAAACTTTTTTAGATTGCAGTTTTTAGAACTGCAACCCCATCAACGCGTGTTGTAGCACTAACCAACTCTGGACCTCATATAGAAAAGATAAAACTATGATAAATCTAAAGAAATATGTTACCGTTAAGTTCAAAAACAACAACAAAGTATGAGACCGCTCGTACTTTAAAGTACATTCAAATATGAGATATCTACACCACCACCAACACATATTATTACTACCTATGCTAATGCAAGTATAATGATCCACAAAACAATACGTTAGTAGGTAATAGAATTCTTAAGTAATATTGAGAGCAACATCAATCATTCAGCCTATTCGATATGATCTTATCTCGAACAGAACTCATCATAGTGTTGCCGTAATATCGATAGTTCAGCTATAGATTATATCGATGGTGCGACCAATAATAGTATTACATTTACCGATACTATCGATAGTATTAGTTACGCTAATACTGTGTCCAATACCATTAATAAATTTCACAAAAAACAACAGTAAGTAATAATGAAAATCATAATATTATCGCTACCATCATTAATCATACTACATATGAGCCTATAAATCTATCTTAAATAACCCTCAAAACTTTGTCAGACGTGGCGAAACGACCCCTGTTTACGTCGTTTACGTTCTGCTTACCCCATAAAGAGATAAAGGCGTGATGATATGTATGTATATGAGCCTATGAATCAATATCCTCGCCTCCCTCTAATGATTTATATTTAAAGTCCTGAAAGAGAGACAGCTGGAATATTCAATATTTTTCTATCGCTCCCATTCCAGCATGGATGAAACAACGATAACAACGATACTATCGTATTCTTAACTTATTACGATACTATCATTATTATCGATAGGCCTATCGATACCACTGATATCGCTCCAGCAATCATCACTACTCATCATTTATAGATCTACGTCGGCAAGAAGGTTATTAATAGATTTCTATCTGGTCATCAACTGAATCTGGTAACGGTAATTCCGGCCATTTCGTCGGTCTGAATGCTCCACTGATATCGGTAACAAATTATATCTCTGGTCATTTAACTACAGTGTGTGCGAGTAGTGTTGTAACATATAAGCAGGCAAGTAGGGCTTCCGCATGTTATTATTTTTCGAAAAGGTGAAAAAATGACAATATACCAGGTGTAAAGGACAGCGTTTAAAACTTATAGGGGTTGCTCAGAAAACGAAACTGAGCAACTATCACCAGAAATTTCTTTTAGGAGATGAAAAAAAGAAAAAATTCAATCAAAAACACCACTTCAAATTTGTATGTTTTTTAATTCACTTCTTGAAAAATATCTTGGTGATAGTTGTTCAGTTACGTTGACTGAGCAACCCCTATCAGTTTGCGGGACGCTGTCCCTTACACCCCGTATTTTCTACTTCCGTTTTTTTGGTGAATGATGAACCAATTTAATGCACTATCGGAGAATTTATTAGATAATAGTACCTTAAGAAGCTAAGTAAGAACGCTTGACTTGAGATACTTGAGGTAATCTAGAAAACTAAGCGTAGACCCTGTAAAAATAGCTTTCAGATATTTAAATAAGTTGCAGAAAAGCACAGGCTATTCCTATACTTATTCAAATATTATGACATATCTTTTTAAATAAGATCAAATTCAATCTTTGATACATTATTTATTTCTTTGTTACTATTTTACTTCTGTATCCGTTTCCGTTTTCTTATACCGTTTTTTAACATCACTACCTCACTTCAACTGCATAATATGAGCCGTCCATCCGCCCGACGTTGAAAGGTTCAACCTATAAAAGCTGTAAATAAACAACTTTAAATTTCTAGGTTACCCGCTACCGTGTCTTAAATCTTTAAAAACTCGAAGCTTTAGCCAAGTTCTTAACTAGACGTACTAAGAAGTTTTATGTAGAGTATACCTACTTCCCTCAATTTGACCTTAATAATTTAGAGGCTGAATTGATTTTTTCGATCTAATTAATTGCTTTCCAATAAAGAAACTCTCCATTTAAGACGGTCCGATGACTCGTCGATTACAAAAGAGCTTTTAAATAATACCTAATGACCACAAAGGAGAGGAAAGCTAAAATGTGCGTTTAGTGAGAGCGATAACCGTCGACTATAATAGGACAAAGTAGTTATATAAAAGTAATTCGAGCTTTGGCCCTAAGTGGCGCGGTTGTGGCCACTAAAATGTTACGACAGAAAATTAACGGCTAATAATTCGGTTATACAGTGACGATTTCGAAACGTCACTCGTGGACATTCCGTGAGATGTGAGATTAGTACTGACAGCGACGATAAGTTAACTTTTTTCTTGCGTTACGATATGCAGCGACTGGAAGGCCGAGATACAGCCGTAAGATAAAAAAACTTGTCAATATCATCATAATCATTATACGTGTACCAACACGGACTTACTTAACAAGATAGCAGGCTTCGTATCTAGATAATGATTGTAATTTTATTCCATCTATTCTTAAGCATACATTCAGTAGCAAAAACGTTGTTCCGTCTATTTCTGATGATGAGACGCAAAAAGGAGGCACTCAGTATTAATATGTCAAGTCATTATTTCCCATTGTATTATCCGAAGCCCAAAGTTTAGGGGCTTTGTTATAACAATAATAAATAGACCGACTAGAAATTTAGTTCGACCCGTACAAAGCGGCTGCACGTTTATTTGAAAATTTTGCTAATGAAAGTTCTTTGTTTTCATTGTCTCGCATAAACGGAATAGTGGGGCAGGATCACTTTTGATGTTACGTAAGCTTAGGCATTGCCTACGCATCTACGGTTATTATAAATATCAAATAAAGTACCTTCTTAATTTAGTTTCGTCACTTCCATAGTGATCAGAAAACAAAAGAGACAGGCTCTACCATAAACCTGTACCTATAATTTAGAACTTGAGGTCGCTTAAATTAATCTTACTTGCGGAAAATCGTGAACATAATGGGACATTATTTTAGGATTGTTCGTTAGTTTCTTATTGGTCTCGAAAGTTACATAACCAAAATTAGATTAGTGAAGGTGTGACTAAACATCAACGCGCATTAGTTTAGTACCACTATAATTATTGATATCAGTTCAATACTTCGCATTTAGTAAATCATACATTAAGGACATTGAAAACTGAAATACGCGTTTGAATTCGAATTTCAAACGCTAATGCTTTTACGGCATCGAAACGCAAACGCTTCAATTTGAATGTGAAACGAAACGCGCGCGGTAATGCAAACGCGGATGGTAACTTATTGTATTGTTTTGCACAATAGCCTATTACTTTACAGAACAAAGAGCCAACGTCGTCGATACAAATGAAATATTGTTCAGTCTTAAATATGAATTTATTTTATTGTTTAAAAATGTATGTAAAATTTCTTTGACGCTATTTCTAGAGACGTCTACGCCCAGCGTCTAAGTTTTATGTTCCATCCATCTTGTAGAAGATTACTAAAGATGCTGGTATGACATGTCGTTCAACAAATCAAACTATAGATAGTCAAATGCGATGTCCCTGTCTCGATCCACGCCCATCCTGTCTACTGCCCGCCTTATTCAAATCAGCCCCGATCCAAAAGTCAAACCAACTTGTCACACGCACATCTTGCAGTTAATTTACATTACACCTCGGCATCATACTGGCTAGTCCATATTAATAGGTTTACTTAGTCAAGTGCACTCCACTGAGCATTCTCAAACAAGCTCTGTGGACAGACGCTTACCCAAATATATTCAGCAGGTGTCCGCGTATTTACATACAATTTCTACAGACAGATAACTCCCTCTCTAGCATTAGATCCGGTGTGATCGGTTTCATAAACGCATTATTATTTGCTTACAATACCTGACAACGGGATTTGTGATACGTGTTTTAAACGAGCACACTAATACTCGTGTGATAATTACATACCATCAAGCGTTGCGGCTCGCCTTGCGATGGTATGCCAACTTTTAAAGCATTATTACTCAACAAGCGGGGGTAACAACGTAATAAACTCTATAATAAACGTGTAGTCCTTATAAAGTTTTACGCTCATTTCAAGGTACCGCCGGCACGCAACCCCTCACTTACGTAATTTAAAAGTGAAATAAAAATAAGGGTGCCTTTTGTTACTGAATAAATATTTCGAGTTAGTTCGCATAGCAGAAAATTTTGAGCAAACAAAGCGTATAAGTGAATAAGGCCACCCTCGCACTGAGCGGGGCTGCACCGCCCACGCGCGCGGTCGTGACGCGCACTGCCTACTGCAGCGCCGCGCCGCAGCCGCCCGCGCCGCCCGCGCCGCCGGGAAGGGGCGGTTTGTAGACACGAGATGACACCACCATTGTGACTGAGTTCAAGGCGTGACGAGTACTAAACACGATTTTACGATCCTGTACTTCAACATTTACGTATACACTTTAATGGCTGGATAACTGAACAGTAGGATAACGTTACTCCTACCTATCTTAGTTTATATGACGTAGGCTATAAAACAGGAGATATTTTAGTGGTGTTTAGGGCCTGTTGCTGACAGTAGCGTCTTGCCCTGCAATAACGCTCGGCTTTATACTGGCGCTGATACTGCGATGCGCCAGGAATATCAATAGGAGGCGCTATAAATGAAATACTTGCAACGTAAGCGAACCTTTTTGTTTGTTGCTTAGCCCGCGCTCGCGCCTGCAGCGAAAAATGCAATTTATTTTGTTATTAAAGGAATCCTCGCAAAGCGTGCACTCTTTCAAAAGGAACACTAAATTACACAATGCTTACTGATATTAAGTTATACAACGTATCAGCTCTGAATTCCGCTTAACTTTTTTTAGAACTACGCACTCCTAAAGTTTGTTTAAAACCATACATAAAAATAATTTGATATTAATAAGGCCTAGACAAGATAAAGCTTTGAAAAGTGCAGCTCAAAAAGAATTCACTACAAAAGTTCGATTGGAAGCTCTGAAATCTGAACGAATTGCTCAATAAAATTTTGATTAGGATGTAACAGATACCACGAACATTCTTCTGATAAACCATTGTCAGAGCCTGATAAAGCGTGAGCCATAAAGTGAATAAATATCTACGTTTGCGCTAAGTAAATGAATCTAATCTATTCTATGACAATATTCGGTTGGGCAAGCCGATTGTTGATGACACGAACCGAACGCAATGTCTATTTCTATACAGGGTGTAAAATTAAAATTAAGAATTTAGTAAACCTCAAGGTTTGAAATGAAATAAAATGATTTTTCAAAATATTCATCAGTTGGAAATTGAAAAATGTATTATGGTGGTTATATAAAATTGTAGATCAGATTGTTGTTTAACAATGGGAGGTCTACATAATCATTCACAATTTGACCCATTTCTTGGGAAAAATTGATAGATTATTATAATAAGAAAACACTACACACTCCTTCTACCTCTTACCTCTAATTAGTAGAGCATTAACATGCATATGACTGCCTTGCTATAAGATAAATTGCAATTCGCGAAAAAACGCTCATTTTTCCTGTACCATGGGTCACGGTAGCAAAGGAGAATGAATGACATAATGATGATAAATAGCTAGCGTACAGGAGACTACAGACTTCTCATTGCGTAGAGACTAGAAAAACCCTGTCTTATGCCGATACACCCTGTATTTCTATCGCAGCGTCTTGAAGACACCAGCTTTCATTATCGTCGTTATTAGCTTTATTATTTCGGGGACGCCTTTATTGTGCTGTAAATATTTTATACAGCCGATAAGCAGCCGTCCTCTGATAAAACAAATTGATCGGGGTCCAGCTGAGTTTGTGGGTTTATGTCATGGTTTATGTCACCAGTGGGCGGGTTTAATTGATAGAATAAGATTGTGCCAACGAAGACACACATATATTAATATTTAAAGGCCCTATTTAAGAGGCCTAACGTATAATTATTCTGATATAACTGGCTGTACAGGGTAGCTGATTAATAAAGTGATTGATATGCTCAAAACTAGAATTATGATCCCCAAAGAACAAGTCGATAGAAACATGTACTATTAACGCCTATCCAAATATAATAATTTCAGTAGAGTTATAACATTCCTTCGTACATTGAAAACATAATTTATACATCAGTAGATACATCCCACAAGGATCTACAACAATGTTTTCGCAAGCAACCGCATATTGAGATATTAGGCAAGCTCAGAAATCAATATAATAATGTTTAGCCAGCTAGCTAATTTCCGCGAACCACCTCTGCCTTCATCACGCCGTAGCCGTGAGCGTTTCCGCCTTAACGTCTCACTTCGACTTCGAACATAAAACGTAAAGACTAACGCACAATATGCATACTATTTCCTCAGAAAAAACATCCATGCATTTGTGTAGAAATGGGCGAACACTTTTCTGTATTATAAAATTGTTCCTGCCACTTTCTCCTAGAAAATAAAAAATCTGTCTCTAAGTAACTGACTTTACGGCTGTCAAAATGACTAAACATTGAATAAAATAAGTATGATCAAAGTACTTAAAGTGACGTTAGAATTTAAAAGCTTACAAAGAAAATGCTACGAACACGATTTAAAGTCAAGATAAGATTTTTCAAGTCAAGATGCATAAATTTCTGTAGCAAAATATAATCCCTTTTAGAGGGGAAAGATTTTATAAGTATTTAATTAAGTGTCGGGCGGAAGCGTTTGATGTTTGGCGCGTGCATAGGATTTATATGACGGAACTAACGCTTACGCAAACGCGCTCTATATGACTTGGTAATGGAAATCTGGTATTAAATGTGCTTTAACCCTAATAGTACGTTATCGAACATCTTATGTATTATTCAGAGGAGATTAGACGCGGGCGTGGCACGCGTGCTTGAATAGATTTTTCTTATTGTTAATATCAAACATAATATTCTAATACGAAAATTGCCTCGAACGGAACGGAGTTTCAATTCATATTAAAATTTCCTATTATATTTGGGTTTATTATCAAAGATCTGACTTTGATTAATTATTCTTGAAATTGGTTTATCGCTTGCAACTTCTGAAAGCGGTATAAGGAATGAAGAGTGAGAAGTATTGGGACGGGGCATACTATCGGAAAGTTCCGCGAGGAAAATTAGGTTAGCTTAGGTTAGATCTGTTATATTATCATAACATAATCTGCAGAATTTCGAAGCTTTTAAAATCAAAAGCACCTAATGTTTGTTTATTTATCTGCGTAACTAAGTTAATAGCTTTGTTTATGTGTAGCCGCTTTGATAGTAGGTATATAACCGCTTTGTTGACGTTACTAAACGATTATCTTCAAACTCGTGTTTGCAAACTACACTTACTAACACATACTTTACACTCCAAAAGTAATTATTCTAGTTGAAGTGAAGGAGAAAGCGAAAGACAATTAAAAGCCCTCTTGACTATTAAAAGCGGACTGGCAGACAATTCGGATACAAAATAGACCAAAACCGATTCTTATCCGTACAATATTCATGAACAACATCTAAGCCTAATTCGGCGTAACGTTAGAAAATATCTTGTAATTACCCATCATTTTGTACGCGAAGCGTAACCGAACACAAATTAAAAATAATGACTGTCTGGTAAAGTTGTGGAATTCGGTGTACAAAAGGACGAGAATCGATGCTCGCTGCTCGCTTGACGGGCTCAGGCAGCTGCAGAATGAAATTATGAGCATTTTTATACCTTGACTCGACTCGGGCGTACACCTGCCCGACCCGACCGACCGGCCGGCCGCATCGCCGCATAGCCCGCGATTGACACCTACCCCATTATACACCAACCTCTCGCCGACCAAAAAAATCCCGAACAATAAGCCCGATCGCAGCCGCCTGAGAACTTATTATTAGGCCCCTTTATAAGGTAGGCCATTCATTTTTACATCTTCATACAATCCTGGCCATTAAACGTGTGGGCAGTGTGGGCTTGCAGCTAAATAAAACTATTGTTGCGTCTAACAAAACGTCTAAGTGAACATCTTCATAAAACGACGTCTCACTCCGTGTCTATTGTTACGAAAGGTGGCCTCAACGGATGGGAAGTTATTTTTGAAGGGAATTTATTGCCAATTTTCAGGGAATGTTTACCGAAAATTGACTGAATAGGAGGCGAGTGAATTACTTATTGTAATGAAATAAAAGAGGCACAGATTGAAAGCGTCCGATGAAAGCCGACGTCGCACCCGACAACTGTTTGATGATAATGATTTATGGCGACAGAGGCACAACGCGATTTTGGCGCTTTAATGCGGGCTCCAGCGAGATAAATGTGCTCAGGATTTTGTTTGTCGAGCACGAAAATAAATTATGTCTTTATTGCTTGTTCAGCTCACAATAGGTGGCACTTTGACTCTTCAAACAGTTTAGACTGGGAGGGGTCAGGCGTTCCTCCGGTTGGGTAAACAGATAAACAAAACAAATAGCGAATTGGTCTGGAAGTGTTGTCCGATGTCGAAATTGAAGTCGACCGCAGGTGTGAACAAAAACGTGCAACCGCAGATGAGCGGTGCCGACCACAATCTCGCTACGGGCAATCATCTCTGTACATCTGTGTGCACGCTACTCTATATTTAGATGAGCGTCAAGACTGGATTAGCCACGGAGCAAGGTGCAAACTGTCTCAATACGCGTGCCGGCGACACATGAACGCTGTTATTGGAAAACATAAACAACTTGAATGTTACTCAGAGGACTTCCGCGAAAAATGTTTGGGAAAGCTTTTGAAGATCGTATGCGCAATGTGACGATTAAAAGGAGTTTTAATGCTGTTACTGAATCTTCGGGCAGCGACAGTGCTGCGTTAATGATCGTGTCCGTATTCGGGGGCGAAACTGAACCTTCCGGTTATGAGGCGGTCTGGGCAGGACGAGCTCGAGCGACTTCGTTAGCCGTCGCTCCTGTAATGACTCGCTTAATTCGAGATAATTACGCTTCCAGCAAACGCAAACGTGGGCTCTTGAAATTTATCGCGACTGCTCCAAGAGTGGATGCGACAGGCCGCGTGTCCCGCGTCCGTGTAGGCAGCGCCAACATTCCTCCAATAAACGAACATAAATTTCTAGTACCCCATAAAATCACGACTAAATAGTCCTTTTATTCGACTTTAAACGCGAACCTTCATTAGTATGCAACAAGCAAATGAGCCCTTCCCATCACGAATTACCACTTCCGTTCAGTTTTTAATATACAACTTATTACTCATAACCACGTACGTTCTTGGTATCCTGTCGAAATATTTGCTTATTTCTTTTTAATCAGCCGAAGCAGTTAATATTCGCGAGTTGCCGCCATGCGACACGACTTTGAAGACATCCGTTACCATCGCGTTTTTAATATTCCGAGCAGACGAACCGTTTTGTTCGTTACTTTTCCCTCTACTTATTGTTTTTCAGAATGTCGCTTAGACATTCTGTCAGTCGGCTCGGAATAATTTAGATTATACGCACCTACCAGCGGCGGGGCGATGGGCGTCGGCCGCTGGGAGCCGCGGCCACCCTGTGAATGCTAAGACGGCGCCTCACTCGCATTTAGAATTAGAAATAAGTGCGGTTGATTTTTTATTCTAATAAACTTGCATATTCGCCTTTAAAGTAAAACCTTTTTATTTGATTTATCCTCCCGGCAAACGAGTTCCAGTTACACGACGATTACCGGTTGAAACTTCGTTACGTACCAACAAAAGAGAGGTTCAGTTTGTTTTGGAAATTTCGCCTCAAAGGGAATGGAATAGTTAGCTAACCGTTTTATTGGAATCCAACGAGGCACACGTGTGCCGACCTGAAACAATTTAAACTGAAACAAAAGACTTCGCCGCAAGAAGATTGATTCTGTGGATTCTGCGCACACAAAAATTAATTATAGACTTTAAGTAACGACCCAAAAACAAAAAGAGTCTAGCAAAAAATAAAAACATCAACTAAAAGGAAAGCGGATGAAGCTTCGGCGCTGCCCACAATAATGTCGAAGAGAATGCAAATGAAGGCGAATAATTCGAAATAGCAAATCTAAATGGGAATCGGACAGCCATGGAGTGGACTTGATTACAGAGCATAACAAATTACGCGTTATGTCTGTATTATTGTTCGTATTAGAAATATTACGTCTAGACCGGCAAGAACGTGGCGAGAGCAAAACGAATGCAGCCGAGGAGGGACCGGCGCGGCAACCGGCCGACTATGCAGCCACGGCGGCCTATTGTTAGCGTGACGTGCCGCTGTAAATCCACCACCAACCACCGACACTCGCATCTATCTCGCAGTAATTACGCCATATAATTATACCATAAATTTCCAGCTTTCACGACCAAATAAAACTATACTACAGGAATGAATCCTGATCCATATCTCACGTGCGATGCGACGTCTGGCCGCATCCCTACATATCACTTTATCGAGCTTCAAAATTGCGACTATCACGCTAGTGACTGCGCCCGTTCGTGACACAGGAGTATTAATTTTTTCTAGTCTAGTGACGGGAGGCGGGTGTTAACGTGCGTTGCGGCGGAATAGCTTTGCGGCCGTCCCTTTGCCAACATTTATTTTAATCTAGTCCTCTTTCGCTACGTTCGAGGACGCTAAGCCGTGCTCATTCTTTATTTAAGCCTCTGCACCTGCAGTGTCTTTGATTTCAGTGTTTCGTTCCCTGAAATGAATCCTGAAGCGATATTGATTTATCGCGGCACGACACTCATAATTTGATATAATTATATGTCATATGCGACTGGGTAAGTCTCGGCACGATGAACGTTTTAATTAAGACGTATTGTTCATCGAACCGAGGCGTGACTTTGCCTTTAAAAAGTCCGTGGGCGCGTTTGAAATCGCTCCATTAAGTACGCCGCGTTACCGTCCCAGCGTTACTTTGTTTACGTACTTAATTTACGTTGCTTTGTTTGGAGTAATTAAGTAATACACATTTAATTGAACAAAATTTCGAGTTCCATGTACAGCGGTAACGAGAACAAACCGAGATTTGCTATCGTGGGACTTTCCTCTTGCTTATTATTACAGAGATAAAGTGACTCTATCAACAGAAAAGAACTCGAGAGCGCAATAAGCGTTCTAGATTAAAAATAGTGGTCCGTTATTCTGTGAATGGGCTATTCAGCCCGCTTCTTTATTGATTCGATGTTGTGATATCGCGATCCGTTTGACTGCCTATTAATTCTTCATAACAATAGCCGAGCCCAAATTCACGCCGTGTTTTTCCTTCTCGCCCTACTTATTGTGTTCGTATAATTGATTTTTTTGTTAATCTGTATTAGCGCTTAGCAAAATATAAACATGTTGCAGACGCTACAATGAAAAAGCAAAACATGAAAAGGCAAAACGAGACGGTGAAAGAAATCTAATCAAAACTAAGCAAACCACACGAAAACCAGCCGAGACGAGCCGTAGACGAAAGAAAAATAAAACTGGCGCGATCTATCCGAGCGTCGCCGGTGAAAACTCAGAAGTCCGACGGAAAAAAGATGAGAATATACCCATAAATTACACCTGCCTCGATGAAATATAAAGAGGAGATATTGTTTTAAAAGTAAGTCCCGGGCGGGTGATTACGGCTCGGCAGCCAACCCAGACTTGGAATTCCGATAGTTTTTGCGCCGGTAAAAACTGATATTCCGTTCGACCGCGTTCAGTCCGTCGTATATTGAGTTAATGTCGGTCGTGATTGTGACTGCGTCCCTTTCTGCGGGGCGAGTGTGAGTGAGATGGGCATTGTTTCACGGGGGATAGGTTCGAATCGCATTTTATGGTAAGTTGGCGGGCCGGCGGCGGCAGGTGCATCGTTACACCTGCGGCGCGGTCTGACGAGATGCGATCAGCTCGCCGGTCCGCCGTAGCCGGCCGCCGGTCCAGGACGACGAACCCACGCGGCTCGCGGCTCGCGGCCACTCCGGTATCTCCACCTAGATAAACCCGTCCCATAACTCCAGTCTGGACACTACATAAATTAACTAATGATATGTGAAGAAGGCGGGATAACTCTGTTTGCAGATGCTTTACATTTCCAGATCTGCAGCCTGGATAACCGACTTGCAGCGAAGAGCGCGGCGCTATCGAGAGAAATCCTTCGAAACAGACCCTCGGCAAAATACGCTCGCTAAAATCTAAGTCGCCGATAAGAAGATACTAGTCACCGCTTTAATAAATACAAACATCTTTATTAGATTGCATCTGCTTATAAAATGTGCGGCAGATAACAGCCGCCGTACACGCTCTTTCTTTGTAGTTTATTTAGTTGAACGGCAATATCTCGAACGAAAATAACTGGTCGTTCTTAGAAGCGAGCAACTCAAAGACAATTAAGCCATAGGATCGAGGCAGCGAGATTATGCCTTGATTTTCATAGCGCAAATCGGCTAGATATAGCATTAAGCGATAAAATAGATACTATAGGAGGAGTAAATGTCTGTAACATAGTGGGCAAACGCAGGGCATTGAACGTTCGCGCAATTTACATATAATTAGCCTACGATTATATACGCAATAACGACATGGAATTGGGAATGTTTACATATTTTGGAGTCTTAATTCGAAACAAAATACCTAACGTTTTGAATATTTAAATATTCTACTGCTACTAGACAGCTTGAAGCTAATTTGTAAATGAACTTTGAATAAAACGCGACCTAATTATATATTGATTTTTCATAAGTGGATAAAATTAAAAGCTTCATTCTATCTAGAATCAATTTGTTCTAAAGTATGATACAAATCTATTCTCAGGCCTAATCTAATTTCTTTTGAAATAAATTGAAAGAATTTTTAGGGTTCCGTAACCAAAGGGAAAAACGGGACCCTATTACTGAGACTTCGCCGTCCGTCCGTGATAGCTAGAGAGTTGAAATTTTCGCAGATTATGTATTCCGCTATAACAACAAATACTAAAAAAAAAAGTTTAAGGGGGGCTCCCATGCTACGAACTTTTCACTTTGTCACCGCAGGCTGTATCTCATGAACCGTGATAGCTACACAGTTGGTATTTTCAACGATAATGCATCGTTGATGCCGCCATAACTACAAATACTAAAAATAAAATTAAATAAATATTTAGGAGGGCTCCCATACAACAAACGTTTTTCTGTCTATTACCAGGCTGTATCTCATGAACCGTGATAGCTAGATAGTTGAAATTTCTGCAGATCATGTATTTCTGTTGCCGTTATAACAACAAATACTAAAAACAGAATAAAATAAATATTTAAGGGAGGCTCCCATACAACAAACGTGATTTTCTCACTGTCACCGGAGGCCATATCTCATGTTTCTCATGTTTTGCGATTGATGTAAATTAAGTTTCAGGCCGATACCGCCCGTGTAAGATCAGTATCAGTAACAAGTCCGAAAGCGTTTTACTGGTCGTTACTTCTACCATGCTTCTCCTGTAACGACACCATCTAATTTCCATTGAGGCTATAGAATGGCCATATCCTCAAAGCGCTTTCAATTACCCTCTCAATACATGATATCTGTTGCTGCTTTCGTCTAGTGTCACTGGTGATATTGCAAGCCTGTAAATACGCCAGAGGGCGTCGGTATATAGCAATTCAGGTGATAGGTTTACAACCTGTCGCTACATAGAGCAATCCAATATACCTTCGGAAATATTCAATTCATATCATTACAGTCATAATTACACGAATGCGATATTGTTCAAGACAATTTAGTGTACAATAAAAATTAAATATAAATGATAGAAGATTAAATTATCTAAGCAGTTACTAATTATTCATGTCATAAATTTAAGTTGTTGAAGCTTCCATGCTGGCCTGGGAGTGAGAGAAAAACACAGAATGTGCCAGCTGTGCTTCCTCCCGAGCATTCTGTAAAAACCAGCTACGGGATCTGAGGGTTTTAGTATATTGTAATTTAGGCGATGGGCTGACAACCTATCACTACAGCAATATACGTATAAATCTATCTTAAAAAACCCTTAAAACTTTGTCAAACGTGGCGAAACGACCTTTTTTTAGGTCGTTTACGCTCTGCCTACCCCATTGGGGATAAAGGCGTGATTATATGTATGTATGTAATTTAAGTTGATTAATTCTAAAAAACTATTCAATACATAATATAATGTCAACAAATTCACGAAAACAGTATAGATAATTGCTTTTATATATTTTTGTATTATATTCTGTATCCCGGTGCTGACGGAATATCAGTGTTACTGGTTAAAGATATAACTTGTAACAAATGCTAAGTCAGGTCCATTTCTGGTGCAATACAGATCACAACATTCAATGAAAATAATGATTATGTTTTCATGTATAGTTTATATAACATAAGTCTACTTGCTGTATGTTTAGTTTTGTATTGTTTCATGATTAAACGCTTTTCTATTATATTCTAAAATGTTGTATACATAAACAATGTTGTACCATTGTACGGCACCCTTCGTGCGCGAGATAGATTCGCACTTGGCCGGTTTTTTATCATAATTGTGTCAAATTAAAAATTTACAATTAAATATCATAATATCAATACAATGTACCTTCGTTCAAAGAAAAAGTATTCAAATAGTGGTACATTGTTATTTATTATGTATTAATTGAGCTTCTGAAAATATTCCTACTATTATAAAGTTTATAATGATTTTATAAATGCATAAAGTCGAGGTGTTGCTAAGTATCTTCTATAAATTTTTGACTCCAAATGTTTCGCAGACTTTGAAATACATAACTTAGTTTGCTGAGGACTTATTTATTATTTTGAACTAAGTTCTCAGAATGACATTCCAGAATTGCTGAAGTAACTAAATTCTAGAATATCAGTAAAATTCAAATTTTGAACTTATTTCGATGTTCTACGAATTTTAATAAACACATTTTGTTTGACACAACCCACAACCAACCGCAAATATTAAAATGTACAGAATTGGAAAATATCATATTTCAATGTATCAAAGTCGCAATTTCCGATTCGAAACGTCAAACCAAGCTTGAGCTGTCAAATATCTAGAGTAATATATAGTTAGAAATACAAACTTTATGCCTTATTCAAAATGGTTTCCCGAAATATAATAAAGTTTTTCATTTTAATCAAATAAGAGTTCAAAAACCCTTATTTAGACTAAAAATATTTTATTAAGTTGATTAGCTTACCGATGGAAAAGATAAAAATACTCTGGACTGGATGGCAACTTACCTGAAAAAAATACATTCACAATTAATTCATAAACCTGGAAACAAAAAAAGTAAAATTCTAATTCAGAAACTACAACACCAATATTGAATTTGATTTCGACTGAAATGGGTTTCAGTTATGAAAAAAATGGCTTCAAAGCGTTTTATTCGTTCGAATAAAGCTCTGTCACTGAAAAATCTAAACTGTTGAAATACTGGATTCAATGTGAACTGATATGACATTGTTTGAGTCCATGTGTGCGCCATATAAAAACTGGAAAGCCCAAAAAAAAGTGGCGATATCAATGGCTAACAGAAAGAGTTGTTTAGTCAAAATATAACTATTTTCATAGAAGATAAAATTTTCGTAATAGTAAGCGTTTACTAATAATGATGCGTATCATCACTTTTATTCCACGATTTTGTCAGATTATTTTTTCAATGATTATTATAACGATGTGTCAACTGAATAAAATATCTTGTGCCTTAAATATAAATTGCAACCAAGACTTACACCTGCGCCTGCGCACTTACTATACCGTGAGAAAGCAGTTTGAAAATGACAATCTGACAATTTGCAGATAATGTTAAAGATTTTATCATCGACACGGGTGCGAGTTTTAAAATTGACACAATCTTCTCTTTGCAAACAACTACATGAGTGAATATAAAGTTGAGATTTAAGTACTTTAAATTGGAAAAAATACGTAGACTGTCCTAAAAATAATTTTAAATTTTCGACTTTCGTGGACATTTTGATTGTCCTAACGTTGACATAAAAGTCATCTCTAATGTTTCCTTTTAGGCTACCGCCTATGCTTACCAGTGCACGTTGATGGACTGGTGATGTTCTCACATTAGTCCATCCGCGAGGTGTCCAAAGCCTTAGAATTTGTCAAAAACCACGCGCCAAACTTAATCGAGTCAACACAAGACATTAGCATGAACAAGGAAGACTTCGTGGATAAACCCGCCGATGTAGTTGGAATATCCAGAATTTCCGGAGGTAGGGTTGACAGGTATCATAATTCTTCTTCTTCTGTCGAGCGGGTATCGAGTCTATCGACGCGATGAACCCTGGTGTCAGAGTTTTTAAACCGACTAGTAGCACAATTATCAGGCCTCTGATATAGTTTGAGTAACGACCACTACGTGCCCTCCGAAGAACGAAATCTTTTTCTTTTACGGACAATCAGGTGATTCAGCCTGCAATGTTCTAACCAAACTGGGGAAAAAATCATAAAGTGATAAATTCTCAAATATCAACTTTGTTTCCCCCCTGGGAATCGAACCCAGGACCTACGGATCGGGAGTCCATGGCACTAGCCACTAGACCACGGAGGCAGTTCATCATAATTTAAAAGCTGCAATGGATAACATGACTTTTCGGTATTCAATATTTAGTGTAGTGCTGGACAGCGGCGTTCACTGTAGCCATTTCGCTCGTCAATTCACCTGCCAAGCGTGGTGAGATACCCTTAATTCGTGACTTATTTAGCAGTTTCGACATCTTTTTAAGTTGGACCTATGAAATAATATTCTGCTTTATTGCAAGCTTGAGTGGTCACCTTAAATTTTCAACTCACGCACTAGCTTGGCGTTAACAAAACCTGGAAAGTCCAGACAAATTATCTGATTTGTTCTGACAAATATTAAAGAAGCCTGGCTATGTCCAGCTTACACAACACAGCCCTATCCGGAGATCGGAAGAGGCGAATTCTGGGCGGATATTGAATATTGATCGCACACCCTTAACCCTGATGTATCGGCGGTCGTTAGAGGCCCTCTAGGGACGATAAAGGGATATTCGCCGATTATTCAATTGTGTACGGCAAAAAACACAATATCTGGAGCTTGATGCCCACTATCCTACAATGCTGGACTAAGACCGATAGCAAATATTTTTCAGCATCTTCTCTTCACGGGCATGCTGTAGAAACCAGAAGAGGGAGCCGAGATCGTCAATGTATTGCAACTTAAGTGATGGGCTGACAGCATGCTACTACAGCAAAACTTGTAAGGCAGCAAAAAAATATATTTCTTATCTAAAATCACGCTCAGCAATTTTCAGACGATGTGAAAATAGTAGATTTTACGACAAGAGCACGAAACAAGTCATTTCTTCCGAGACTTTTTGCTAGCCCGTAGGGCGAGGGCTGATGTTCAGTCGAGGACAGAAATGGTTTTGTGCACGAGTTATAAACTCTGCTTTTCACTTCGATTGCGAGGAAAATTTAGGAAATTCTACAAAAATATTTTAAGTTAAACTAAACTTAACAAATTCATTCCTGCCATTTACCTTTTTAAATCTTTTAACATGATATATAGGCTTGGGCTGGAGACCTACAGAGCCTACTATAGTTATGTATTTATAAATACATTTAGTAATAATAAATTAAATCAACCATCGTACTTGGATTTAAATTGTAGTATCATTTTATTATGTCATAAAAACACAAAGGGCAAATAATTTAAAGCAAATATTATAAATTAATAAGATCTATTTATGAACTTCTTATTGCGTTTGGCTGCACGGCCTAACTTTCTTTGCTTTAGAAGAGTTGCATTTATGAGTAGATACGCTGATTCTCTTGTGCACAAAATTCAATTTTGTGCAGCCTACCCTAGCCCTGCACAAAATAGCTTTCAGAGCATGAGCATGATAACTGCCCCCGTGGTCTAGTGGCTAGGGCCATGGACTCCCGATCCGGAGGTCCTGGGTTCGATTCCCAGGGGGGAAACACAAAGTTGATATTTGTGAATTTATCACTTTGTGAATTTTCTCTAGTTTGGTTAGGACATTGCAGGCTGAATCACCTGATTGTTCGAAAAGAAAAAGATTTCGTGCTTCGGAGGGCACGTTAAGCCGTTGGTCCCGGTCGCTGTCTTTGATAGTGATCGTTACTCAAACCATGTCAGAGGCCTGATAGTTGTGCTACTAGGCGGTTTAACAACTCTGACACCAGGGTTCATCGGGTCGATAGATTTGATACCCACTCGACAGAAGAAGAAGAAGAGCATGAGAAGTGAAAAAGAATTTAGTAAGCCGATGACGCTCTGCCTACCCCGTAAGAAATACGAGCATGACGATTCAATACGGCAAAAACACAATATCTGTAACTCGAAGTCCAATAGTGATTGCCTGGTGGCGTGGTTTTTTGCCTCTAACTTGCTAACGAGGTTGTCTCTGCCCGTTGTATCCGCCAGGTGCAATAGAATATTACCAACGAGGTTTTTTTTGTTTATTATATTTCGTTCTTATTACTATTAATAAATAAGTAAAACTTTATGGAGTAATATTAAAGGCCTGATTGCAATGCGATGTTGCTTTTAGAAAACATGTCATTTTAATATCATAAAACAAACATTTTGTATAAGCTAAATAAAATGAATCTACAACTTTGACTTCCACTTACTATTTATAGGAAAAGATCCAAGGTAATGCGGAACTTAATTACTTATCATTAAGTACTGCAAATTATTCTATGTATTTCTGCGAATCATATTGAATTGGAAAGTTGGAGGCAATTAATTAATTACTTATAATTTTATTTTAGAAATAATTTCCAGGAAGAACCTATTATTTTTATTCGATCCAGAAATTATTTTTTCATTTATTTTAGGAACAGAAATCTTTTTAATAATATCTGATCCTGGAAATCACTCTTCTAAAAACCATAAGGCAAAAACCTTCGCTGAAAAAAATACTTCACAGAATCAACAGACGTAGAGGGTCCGAGAGAGAAAATTATTATTCTTTATTTATCCTACTGCGTAAAGAAAACAATGGGTACTTTTTAAGTATTTGTTTGAGTCTTTGTTCTGCCAACTGGTCCTATAAAACGTCTGGAAGAATGTGTTATGATGAGTAATAATAAATCGTTTTTGTGACTTATATTTTGTGCCCACAGTTTTTTTGTTATTTTTAGAAATAAATAAATATTGTACAAATACTTCACGAACATTCATGAACACGGACGAAATAAAAAAATATGTTCACATAAATAACCAGAGCTAAGCTATATCTATGTGTATTTTTCCGCTGTGACCGGGAATGCAAACTATTAACTATTAAAATATGACTGGCACAATGCTTTTGTAGGCAGCCGGCTAGGCTTGTGTACAAATAACTTATTCATATCATATGTGTTCATGTGAGCTTGAACGTGCGCTGTGTGCTAATATATAGGGCACACCAACTACTTTACTTCCCTTATCCTTCTTTCCCCTTTCTAGTCTGCAAACGTCTCAAATTTCAATAAATATTTCATAGCCCCAAACGCCCGCTGAGCAACATCCAAATTATTTCGAAATTCTATCCATTAGTCAAAATAAAAACCAAAATTGTCTTCATAAGAGGCTGTAAAATCAACCATTAAGAGCGTGTTATTAAGGCATTTAAATGCATGTTTTATTGTGAACTCCATAAAACCAAACACCTTTGATATTATCGTATTGATTATATCTTAGCCATCAAAAATATATAAACGCGACGTGGTACAAACGCGGTTTGATTTTTTAAGTGGCAATTTTGAGTGAGTTTTGAAAGTAAAATGTTTATGAATGTAAGGAAGAAGTTGAGAGTCGGGTGGTGAAAGTTTTAACGCCTCTAGGCCGCGGCGGGATTACACGGGAACTGCGTTAGGTCAACTCTGCTCCCCGACCAATAATGGAAAAAAAATGTGAACTTTTCACGCCGCATTAATTCGAATCACTCGCGTAAGCTGACGTTCGTCACAAAGTTACCTACATACATAAAGCCACGCCTTTATTCTATAAGCTTACGGGAAAAGCAGCAAGTGAAACGACTAGAAGTCACCACGACTGAGGTTTATCAAGGGCAATTTTAGATTGAAATTTTATCGCTAGGTATAGTGAGTGATAGGTTGTTAGCACTTCGGCTTAATTACAATACACTGTAAACCTCAAATTTCTTTGCTGACTTCTTCAGCTTCCCAGACGAAGGAGCTGGTACCTTCTATATTTTTCTACCGCAGGTTTTGATTTTAGAGGACACACACGAAGAATAATTGACTGCGTAGGATGAATAGAAATAATGTTGTGTCTATTTAAAACTAGTTTAATAACAGCATTATCATGCTAACGTTTGTTTAGGATTCCTTATTCTTATTGAGAATTTGGGTTGATTACCTCAAAATACTTGATGATCTTTCTTCTTTTCTAAAATAACATGGCCCAATTACAAACATAAATTACCTATTTGGCTATAACTCTTGGCATGAATAATAATGGCCAAAAACAAAAACGATGGCTGACAGGTATCCAATTAACAGTAATCATTGGAAGCGAAGGTTAGGTATGTATTACCGAAATATATTGCGCTATTTATTTTAACCGAGCCGCACCCGGTGCTTAGCACGTTGCCTCGGGACAAAGACGGAATAGCCCAGCGCCCGACAAGCCGGACAGTTCTACACCGCTCCAAGAACCATCGATCTCAGTTTTTAAATGTAGTTTCCAACCGCTTCCAAATAAAATTTCAAAATATTTTAGGTGCACAACGCATTCTAAAGAATTAACAAGCTGATTATCCAATTATTTTATTTTAGCACTGTAAACAATATTACTAACAAATAGGCATAAAATCACGCCTATGTCACGTTACTGTGTAGTAAAGCATCTAAGACTTAAAAAAAGCTTTTCCAATAAGCACATCAGATAAAATTAATTGGTAATTTCAGAAAAATATATGGAGTAAAAACTTGAAAAAAAGTAGTGATTAGTGGATTGCTTTTGGAGCACTGTAGAACTGCCCATTACCGTGCAGCTATACAACTAAACGATTCTATTCTATACCCTTTATTAACGTGCCAATGGATTCCAGGTTTTATAGGAGAACGTGATTGATGGACACAAACAGCAGATTCTTCTGTAATTAGAGGATGATACGAAGCCTTTTAATTTATTACCCCAAATTGAAGTAAAATTGGAATGCCTGCGATGTGAATCATGGAAACGGCATCTTAAAATCATCATCATCATCATTCGCTTTAAAATATCCCTCGAAAAAAAAAAAAAAAAAGGAAATTTTAGGATATCAAGTTTGATTACGAGCTTAAGCTATCGTTTAAGAAAACCGGACCAAATGTAAATTTTAGAGCTATCTTTATCGCTTTATTCGCGCCTTATTTATGCCAGTTTACAACCATAAAAGCCAGTAAGTACACAAGTTTACTTTTCGACTGATCTCATTCTGAGCAACCATGAATTCGTTATGCAAAAAAACCGATACCATTTCGATGTTTAAAAATTTACGAGCAAGAAACCTAATTTACAAGATCGTAAATTATGATTTAGAAAATTAAAGATGTAGAACGGTGAGTTTAATGAACTTTGATTTATTCGGTCATCCGTGGTTTTATAGATGTTGATTGAATGGTCAAATGCGAAGCGACAGAGCCGTGTGCGTCGAGGCGGTCCGAGCGGATCAATTTTCTGTTTACAGCCGCCAGCCATCAAAGAAAACCGCCTTCGATCGGCTAATTGGTGGTAATGGCAGACGAACAGACCTCCCCGGCACCAGACTCATTAAACTTCCACCAAAACACTTATAAAATATTTTTCACTGCAATAAAAGCAGCGCCACGTTATAGTGCGGACAGCTAATTCCGGCCGGAGTAGTTTTCCAATTAATATTTTAGCAAGGAACCGCTCGAACTTCCCCGATGGGTGTAAAGAAAAGCAAGATTTTCGCTCGTGAAGTTTTTACGGCTGGTTCCTGATTATAAGTTATTGAAAGTGTAAAATCTTTTGGAAGTTTAAGCTTAATTGACTTTCGTTGATAAACTTTGGTTTTTAATCAGGTATTAGATTTCCGGCCAGTAACTTTGTTCGGCGCATTTTTATAAATTAGCTTATTCTATTACCAAAGATTCTAAGAAATGTTTCGGTCCTTTGTTATACTTTTAGCAGCTATTGATATTTTTTTCACCAACATACAACCTAAGACTAAGACAAATGATTTCCCTAACCACTAGACTGACAAAGTAACAAAAAAAGGAGCAGAAATACTTCTAACGATTTGTTGGTCGGCAGAGCCTCGCGGAAGGATCCGACATAGTAATTTGGCAAGCAACGAGAATTGGACGCCATGCTCCAACGGGTAAGAGAAAAGAATACGTTAGAAGCTTGCTGCTTTGAAATTTTCAAATAAAGAACGCTAGGACCATTTATTTAATACGTGTAGGTTTATTCAAAAGAACATGAACGATTCATGCTTTAACATTGTAAAGTAGGTATAAAAGTACCTATACTATTTTTATATATGGATGTCCTACCAGATGGGAAGCTGTTACCGAGCTGTCTATGAACACCTGCAATATCAGAGGTATCACCTGTGCCTCGCCGACATTGTAGTTTCACAAGACTTATTTTTAATTCGAAAAGACCCATTAGGCCCTCACCAAGTCGCCGGTTTTTATACCCATCGTATTCGTCACGATAACCTAGTAATTCATGTAGGGGCTTGCCTGAGGTTCCTAAATATCGGAGTCTGCCGCGCCAAGTAGGAAGCGTGTGGAGGTACCATCACTTTGAAACGTGTTTTTTGTTTTTTAAATACCTATCGTATTCCGACGTCAGACTTGCTTAAGATCGTTCATAGCATTGTTATAAAAGGTTACCAGATTAGCTTGATACGATAGGTATCAAAAACCTACAAGGGCCTACATGTACCTAAGGTACATAACCTCTTTGAAACTTTTCAACATCAAATTTGATAATTATAAATATAGTAAAACATATTTTATTTAACCAGAAAATGTTTTGTTGAACAAATAGTAAATCATATTGTCACAATAAAATAGAGTTTGTATTTTGCACCGAAAATAATCAAACTCGGTTTATCTACGAGCTTGCACTGCATAATAATGAGTTAATAAATAACTGCCACGCAACTATTTATAAACTAACTATTATAAATTTTGGGAAAACCTACGCAAAACTTTCTCGAGTGATAAATCCGATTAAATTAAACATAAAGAAAAATGATTATTTAAATAAGTAATAGGTAGATGTTATTTGAGATATTCGATAGAGCGAACAAAGTCGAAATATTTTACTTTCTTTAGAAGACAAAATAAAGTTGAAAATATTTCTATTCTGTTTGTATTATTGGTCTCGATAAATATACGTCTTTAGACGAAGCCTATACTGTGCAAGATTCTTTATATAACCAGCCGTCAGTACGAAGAATTCCTAAGCATGCTAGTTTACTAGTTTAATTTAAAGTCTAATTAAATTCAGTGCTCACTTTTACTGCGATTATTAATGCCTACGATAGGCATTTTAAACGAGACCAACTTAACCTCAAAAAGTGCTCTTAATAACGAAAGCGCTTTTAGCGAAATGACCACTCCGTAACTGTTTAAACGTTTTAAACCTAATGGCTGCACATCTAGGAGCTGTCAATTCGATAAATGCTGATTACTTTGACGAGATGTATTTCAGCTATTAGTCTTACACGCTTTCCTGACACTTTATTAGGAAGCTGGATTCAGGCTAGACTGGTAGTAGTAAAAAAAATTACTGAATGCTTCCTTATATGAAATCAGCTAATAGTGTTTTTATGGAACAATTATTTGTTTTCTGGGAAAAGATGCACCTAAAACTGATGTAATAGGTTTTCGACCGCTAATAATAAAATGCCCTGAAGTGCCCTCAAGTTTAATTATAAATGAATGAATATGGATTATTTAAGCTCTATCTACACTATAAGAGTTAGGGGCCTGACTGTATATTTCAGCTATTAATCTTCCACGCTTTACTGACACTTTATTAGCAAGTTAGATTAAACAGGAATAACCATGAACGATGGTAGCTTGAGCTTGATTCAGTCTGAGACGCAGGCATGTGTTCAATCTAGGCGCCTTGAGCGACCTATAATTATGATGAGTTTGATATGTATTACTGCATTAATGAGCATACTACTATGCTAATGGGTAGGTGGATCGGATAAATGATCTACTATTAAATGTGAGTATAAAAATACGCATACACACCACACGCATTTGTTTTTTTTATAGCAATCTTACTTTTTATGCTATTCGGAGTGATGCTGTACACCTGCTTTAAAGTACATTATATTTAAAATAATTCCGCAAACTCGTTAAAAAGCAATGTATTAAGGGTTTACTTTAGAAAAAAAAAAAAATGTGACATAAAATTGATATAACGAATCAAATAATAATAAAAATAGATCGTTGGAAACTAGTACAATTCGTTTTTCTCATAGGGTCAGTCGAGTACATAATTATAATTAACTATCATAATGATCTTATGACCCTCTGAATGATAAAAAAAAAGAAATTCAAATACATAGAGACCAAGCCATACAAGATTTTATAAGAAGGCGATTTAAACTTTGTATAATAGATGAAAGTCATCAAAGTTCATCAAACTGTATGTTTTTCATGGAAATATTAAATCAAAACTTTGGGCTAGGTAGGTAACTAAAATGGCGTGTTGTCTGCAATTTAAAAGTGCATTCACCCCTTAATTTTACATGTTTTTTACACCCTATTCAGACTTCAGCTGGATAACAGTAACAATGTAGATCCTTATAAAGCTTAGAAATAAAAGCTCCGCAGTATGATGAGTATGCCCGTGGGTGTTTAGGAAACGTCGTAAAAACTTCCTGGAACGTAAAAACAGGGTTGCAAACTCCTTAAAGAAGGGGTTTTAAGTAGATTCTAGTTGCTCTTAATAGCTGTTTTGATAACGTAGAGAAAAGTATGGTTTTAGCATGATGTACAAAACATTTTTAGAACTTTTTCTGTGATGCCATTCGTGTTCTGTAGTGTGGATATCGAGTCAATCGACCCGGTGAACCCAGGTGTCAAAGTTGAAATCGCCTGATGCCATTTATTTGACGGACAGATAAAGTAATTTGAAATAATAGATACATCGTTTATTACAAGAAACTTTGCACCTTCCTATAACCACTAACGACATGATCAATAAAATAGTAGACCCAAGGTAATAAAATGAATTTGTGCTTGCATTTCAAATTACGTTCATCGCAGTTGTAATACTAGTGTGCACACGGAATTCGAGACTTTATTATAAATCTTACTATACGCCATTTCTAGCAATGCAATAAATTGTACATTTCTCAGAAAATTTTGTTAACATAGGCAATAACAAGAAACTAAATACTCTGGTGGGATGCCATCTCGTGTATCCCAGAAATAATTTCATATTTCTAATTTATTCAAATTGATGCTGTATTACAAAACTTGTCACTGAACTTACTTTATTCCAAACTCAAATATTTGAAGTAAACAGTCGTTAACAAGTAGCAGGAAAGTGTTAAGACAAACAAAAAAGGTTTGAGTGCCTCTTATCGTTGAAAAGCAATAAATAACTATTGCTTAACATTGGAATTGTTTACAACGGCCATTATTGTCATGTCGGACCGAGACGTCTAAGTTATCGTAACAAATGAACTGCAAGCGATATCATAAACAATATTGACCATTTAACTATACAGCACTACTATTTGTCTATTTTAACACCTGATAATTAATTTCTTTACCGCTCACCACTCCTTTTTACTTAAAAACCTTTTTAGTTAAAAAGGTTTGTTACCAATCAAGTTAAAACCATCAATTAAAAGTAACGTTCCACTATACCTTGATCACGTACAGAGTTTATTCAACACAAGTCCCTTTAAAAAGTCATGCAACAGTCACTAGGAAGCACGGAGGAGATATCACGGTATGTAATCAATTCAACAAATCCAGTTCAGGCACAAGCACACGATGTATTAATTAATTTTCATTTATATTAAGCGAGTCCGGACTTCGATACGTGTTGAGGGGAAGACTGGCGCACGCGCTCCGCTCGACGGGCAAACGTGGACTGACTGACTTCGCCGGCTGGAGGAAGCTCGGCTCCGAGCTTTTCTAAACACACACCCCCCTCCCCCGCGCACCCCTGTACCGCCACGCGTGTTCCATGCAATTTTCTATAAATTTTCGCATAAGCTCCAAAGCCGCGCTGTCAAAAGCTGTTTTACTAAGCCCCCCTGAAAACACTTTGGCTGCAGCGCTATAATTGAATTACGTATAATGCGGAGTTTTTAATAATGCGGGATTGTTAGTGATTTCCATCAATCATTATTTTTCGGGAACGTCAAAAGTTTTACGGTGTTTAGCTTTCGTTTAAGTATTTAAGCGTAATCGCGACTTTATTAAGCTATTATACTATAATACAAGAGCTTTATTCAATTATAACTGAAGTGGTTGAAATTGTTCTAAGTACATAAATAAATTTTCGTCGTAGATTCAAAGTTAAACCTAAGGGAATAATTCACTATTATATTGAGGAATCCGTCTGGTTCGTAACGAGATTACTTGTTTTTTTTCTTTAAAAAACAGATATTGGTGTAGTTAACTAGCTCTTTCAGTGGAAAGAAAAGTATCGAAAGACACGTGCACCACAGTTGGATTAGGATTTTCTTTTAGAGGACCTAATTTGAAACGTCTTATATCAATTTCAAAGTATGAATATTACAGAGTTTTTTATAAAATATTTGCTAACAAAATAGCTTCCAAGCTTTAAATGGAAATGTAAATATATCACCTCAATAACAAATCAAGTACCTACTGGAAAAGTAATTTATTTTCAATCAGTTGTTCCGTCGACAACAACGACATTATTGCGGTGAGGCTGCAATGTGTACATTTTACTACAATTAAACTGACAATGTTACTGGCCACTCGATTGCCAACATATTGATTCGTTTCTTTTTTCAGTAATTTAAATGTGGAACACAGATTTATTTAAACATTGTGATGTATCAATGGAGGTTTTATTTCATTACATTGACTAAATTTATTATTCATTACAGTGAAATGTAATAGAAGTTGTAGTGAAAAACTTTATAGTATAAAAGACATCAACGCATGACTCCTTGCTACGAAGAAATAAAATGACGCGTAGCGATTGCTACAAAGGTACAAAGTGAAGGCAAAAATATAGGTAATGTAAGTAGGTATATATAGGTATGTAGGCCTGTAGTAAATATTCTTAATAAAAAACATTATATTCCGTACTTTAGAGGATCTTTAACCAGACAACCAGAATCATCATAAATAAATTATATACGTTGGGTATGTAATATAAACAGTTTAGTATCTTATTTAAATCTTATGTTTACTATATAAGATTTATTTAATCAAGGTCGTTAATAAAGGTTCCCAGTAAAGTCTTTGTCAAGGCCAAATCATCACATTCCAATGTTACATTTTATGTCATAATAGTTGTCCACCTACCACCCAGTTTTCAAATCTATAATATTGAACGCGTGATAAATATGAGCAACGGATCCTCCTATTCGAAATTTAGAATTGAGCTGTTTGACAATAAACCTATGAATATAGTAGGCCGTTTATTTTTTGCCCCTAAGAACATCTACCTTTGAAATGTACTATAGCTGCCTCGTAAATTTTCTGTCAGCTTATTTCACAGAAGGACACCTTTTTTTGGTAGTACTAGCAACAAAAGGTGTTTAAAATCTCACGACAGATAAAGATATCTTGGGTTCGTTCTAAAGGTGTGAATTTGAATCTAATTATTGGTTTAAGTTATTTCCAAAAAGAGCTAAATTAGGAGTAAGATATAACACCAACTTATTTTTGACTCTAGCGCAACAGTCAGAGTCGATAATATATACCGTGTGTTAGCGACAGCGTCCCGCAAACTGATAGGGGTTGCTCAGTCAACGATACTGAACAACTTCCACCAAGAAATTCTTTTAGGAAGTGAAAATAAGAATTGGCTTTTCCATACAAAATTTCCCCCTCGATCAAACAATTTGTATGGAAAAGCAAAAAATATTTTTTTTTACTTCTGAAAGAATTTCCTGCTGAAAGTTATTCAGTTTCGTTGATTGATCAACCCCTATCAGTTTCCGGGACGCTGTCCTTTACACCCGGTATATCTCTACGGATTTGACTGCGCTACCAAGCGTAGATGTTCAGGCATTCTACACATTTAAGGAAAATATCATATTAAAACTCTGACACCACGGTTCATCGGGTCGATAGACTCGATACCGACTCGACAGAAGAAGAGGAAAATATTAAGCTACTTGGAGCCTAGTCGATATGCCCTCTAACTATTATTTGCACTGCAACATTTCTTTGGTAAAATGTGTTTATCAAAAACATACATACATATAATCACGCCTTTATCCCTAACGGGGTAGGCAGAGCGTAATCGACCTGAACAAATGTCGTTCCGCCACGTCTGACAAAGTTTTGAGGATTATTTATGATAGATTTGTAGATATATTGCTGAAGTGACAGGTTGTCAGCCCATCGCCTAAATTGCAATACTGATCCCTTAGCTGGTTTTTACAGCATGCCCGGGAGGAAATGCAGCTGGCACATTCTATGTTTTTCTCTCGCTCCCAGTCCAGCATGGAATAATATCAAATAAATAATAGACATTTCAATTTCTAACTGTACCCGAGTTTCGCTAAAGTTTACTTGTCGTAATTTTCGAACGACCGCATTTTGTAGAAAATAACGATAGCATGATTGGTACCGTCACAAAGTTAAATTAGAAATGAACTTGCGACTTTCCCGACAATCGGCACAATTACAAAACAAACAACTAACTAAATTTACATCTTTTTGCGACAAAGTGAATGTTACGTAAATGTCTGTGTCTGAAAACTTTCATTTTGTATAAATAAAGCTCTCGAACGCTCTTAAGGCGATCAGCGGTGCACGCCAGCGCCCTCATCAGCTAAAAAAACATTACATACATACATACATAAAATCACGCCTTTATCCCTTACTGGGTAGGAAGAGCGTAAAACGCCTCGTAACAGGTGCTTTCGCCACGTCTGACAAAAATTGAGGACAAATTTTAGATTATAATGATTTGTATTGCTGTAGTGACAGGTTGTCAGCCCATCGCCTAAATTACAATACACTGTCACCCTCGAATCCCTTTTGCTGACGTCTACGGCATGCCCGGGAGGAAGGGCAGCTGGAACATTCTATGTTTTTCTATCTCTCCCAGTTCAGCATGGAAGAGATAGAAAAAACATTACATACATATAATCACGCCTTTATCCCTAATGTTGTGGGCAGAGCGTAAACTACCTAAACAAAGGTCGTTCCGCCACGTCTGACAAAGTTTTAAGGGTAATTTTAAGACAGATTTGTAGGTATATTGCTGTAGTGCTAGGTTGTCAGCCCATCGCCTTAATTACAATATATAATAACCCTCGGATCCCTTAACTGGTTTTTACAGCATGTCCGGGAGGAAATGCATCTGGCACATTCTATGTTTTTTTCTCGCTCCCGGGCCAGCATGGAAGAAAAACATTACTCACTGAAAACGCAATCAATCTAATATCCGGTAAATCAGATTGAAGTATAGGTACTAAAGTTTTTTTTAAACATTAAAAATTAATAATTCAGTGATCACTGCAGTTACAGATAGCAAAATTGCTAAAAGAGGTCGTTTTTCAAAATTTTCTATCTGTAACTAGAACGAACTATAAGTTTCCACATGAGGTTCTAATTACCTTCATTGCTTTAACCTCAATCTGATCTACCGGATTTTCAATTGGTTGTGTTTTCAGAGAATTATGATTAGCCCCACTTAGCCCAGAGAAGCCCCTTAAGGTGTGATTAATGAAAAGTTTTCTCGTGTTCTGGTGTATTTGCTTTTAGGAATAAATTAATTGTTTTGACTTGTTTTTTGCACCTTGTTTTACCTACGATTTCTTTATTTCACGTTATACTATTGAATGTACATAGCATTCTTGCTCCTAGCGTCATCGCTATAACTATTACCTATGACTTAAAATAAAGTCATGTCAAATATAAATTAATTTTCATAAATTTGGGGCTCGATTCTAGATTTGCCGGCTAAAACTAAAATTAAAATCTATTTGTCACTTTTAGACTAAAAACATTAGGAAAGGACAGGAGATCTATTCTTTTCGGTTTTTGATTTATACTCGGTGGTTTATGTTTATGCGTTATTTGTCATTTTTATCTGCCGTCATATGATATGGTGGATAAAATTTACAGAAATACTGGGAAAACATGCAAATGTGCGTCAAAATCTAGCGGACAAAATGTAAAACCATAGAGTATAAATCGCCCGACCTTTTTAAATTTAATTATTTTGAAAGTGACAGATAGATTTTAATTTTAGTTTAAACCGGTGGTATCTAGAATCGAGCCCATTTTGTACAAATAAAGCTCTCGAACGCTTTTAAGGTGTGATTAATGAAAGTTATCTCGTGTTCTGACACAGAATATATAATATGGAATGTCCATTCTGTATGTAGTACATACAGAATGGACATTCACCTCCCTTCCCCAGTCCGACATACGTCACACTCCGCGCCGGATTGTGGGCCAGGTACTGTTTCGTGTACGGATGTCTTTCTACCACAAGATATGACTCCAATAGGAACTTTTTTAGATGATTCTACAGTGATGAGAGACGGTAAGTAAATTCATACCAAATATGCAACCTAATCTATTCTAACTAGTCAGTCACAGTGAACTACTTTAAAACGTTGGTTTAATCAAGAACCAAATCAATCAAGTGATGATTATGACCGCTGTATCAAAATTTGTCAACCCTTATAACACGCACACAAATGCATGCCAAGTGCAACATGCCTTCTGTCGATAAGTGACCAAAATTACATGGTAGTTAGGAGTGTCCGAGCTGTGGTTCTGGTGTATTTGCTTTTAGAAATAAATTTATTGTTTTTTGACTAGTTTTTTGCTCCCGTGTTTTACCTGCGACTATTTTTTTACGTTATGTCATTGAATGTTTGTAGCAGTCTTGCTCCCAACGTCATTCCTGTATCTATTACCTATGATTAAAAATATATTTTAACTGAGAGTGATAGAAAAACATAGACTGTGCCAGCTGCAATTCCTTCCCAGCATGCAGTAAAAACCAGCCAGGGATCTGACGGTTTTAGGCGATGGGCTGACAACCTGTCACTACAGCAATATACGTACAAATCTATCTTAAATAGGTAACCCTCAGAACTTTGTCAGACGTGGCGGAACGACCTTTGTTTAGGCCGTTTACGTTTTACCTACCCCATTAAGGATAAAGGCGTGATTATATGTATGTATGTAAAATAAGGTTATGTCAAAAAAAAACATAGTGTATGAATACTTACATTGTTCCCTTTCCTGTGCTCTTAAGTATTTAACTCGTTTAGATTGGGAATCATACTGGCTACGGCGCTAGACATAACTTGATAATAACTCGTCTGGTCTAACGTGTTATTTAGAAGTTTATAGACGCCCGCGCCCTCTGGCGTCATAAAGTGTGCGCATGGGAAACTGCTACGAGAAAACTACAAATACGGTTCACACAACTTTTAGGCTCGTATTTTTAAAGAGATCTTACACTTGAGAGCAATATTAAGTATGGATTTGACAGGCCAGTTTGTACTGAAATTACTTTTCTGATACGAGCTCAAACTCGCTGTCACTCTTGGGAGCTGATTAGAAATACGACCTTTGGGACACTTGTTCACAGACATAAAAAAAATATAGGACCCAAAACTTTTACCCGAGTTATGTTAAATTTCATGTAGGTACTTACTATTTTTATTTTTTTTTCTACTTGTGAGTGGGATGTAGGCTGAAGACAGACTTGATTAACATTGGCACTAGAGTATAAGGGTAAGGATGTGGCAATAAATAGGTAACACTTACTGTCACTAAGTGGTCCAATTGGTGTCATATTATGTAATTCCAATGAGAACGTCAAGTTTTTTTTTTTTTGTAATAACCATTATTATTTGTTCTAGAAACATATATTTGACGTGATTTTTTTTAATTGTCATCAATAATAAACAATATTTTTTCTTATCAAAAATATTTATCGTGTGTACTTTTTACACCTATCTATTATGTATTGTTAAACGCAAACGGCGGTGTCTTGTCCGCAATTAACATTCCATGTCTGCCTTCTTAGCGAGTGGATTCTCGAGTCGAACAACGACTCGAAGAACCCTGGTGTCAGAGTTTTGAAACCATCTAGTAGCACAGCTATTAGGCCTCTGACATAGTTTTGAGTCACGACTACTAACAAATACAGCGACCGGGACCGACGGCTTAACGTGCCGTCCGAAGCACGGAATCTTTTTCCTTTTTGAACAATCAGGTGATTCTGCCTGCAATGTCCTAACTAAACTGGGAAAAACCTCACAAAGTGATAAATTGACAAATATCAAGTCCGTGTGCCCCCTGGGAATAAAACCCAGGTTTTCCGGATCGTAAGCCCATGCATGGCCACTAGACCACGGAGGCAGTTATCTGTTAATTCCTTAGAGTCCCACAGGTCTTATTAGCATCTGGCCACAAGTGCGGCAATCAGACGAACTTTATAGTACAGCAGCTGGCATGCTAGATGTTTTTTTTTCTTGATCAGACAGTAAAGGCGAGATCTAGGATGACTTTTTTATAACAAGAACATAATAATTGTGGTGTAGAATTTGGAACGCTTGGTGAAAGTCTTATTTACAGTGAATAACATTGTGAACAATATTTCTGCACAGTCTTTTGCTCGTTACGTTTACCTATTAAATATTAGTAAAACTGCCTCCGTGGTCTAGCATTCTGAGCCATGGGCTCTCGACCCGAAGGTACCGGGTTCGATTTTCGGCGGGGGACAATAACTTTGTGATGTTGTTTCTAGTTTGGTTAGGACGTTGCAGGCTAATCACCTCATGGTCCGAAAAGTAATATGATCCATGCTATCGGATGGGCATGTAAATAGTTGGTCCTGCGCCTGATTTCTCTCTGGTCGTGTCAGGTTATCTGTCCCATCAGAATAAGAGATTGAAGGAATAGAGAGAGCAACTGTGTGTAGTGTAGCGCAAACACTTGGGTACTAAAAACTAGTTCTGCGCAGTTGGCCGACATCGAAGAGCTTGGCTTTGGATTGACTATTTACCTATTAAATAACTAATTACCTAATGCTTTAGAAAAAATATTTAATATTTCAGTTGCTGAAGTAGGTAACTCCAAGTTTTTTTTTTTTTTTTTGTTTTAATATTTGATAGGCAATCATTTGTCCACCATCTCACGTGATGGTAAGTGATGATGTAGACTATGATGGAACATGATTGCCTAGAAAATGCCTGTTCACTCTCAAGTATCATAATTGTATGAGCAGTAAATTTTATTCCATATTTACTAAAATATTAACCGCGACATAAATAAAACAGTCAGTATATTTCAATTTAGGCGATGCGCTGACAACCTGTCACTACAGCAACCGCCGGCGGGGTGCGCGGTTGCTGAAAGAGCTTGTGCAGAGTGTGGCTCGACTAATATTGGCAGCATTAAACGCAAGAGTAATTTGGTCATCGCCGTCGGTAAGGGAATAACCCTCAAAACTTTGTCAGACGTGGCGGAACGACCTTTGTTCAGGTCGTTACTGCTATGCCTACCCCATTAGGGATACAGGCGTGATTATATGTATGTACGTATGTACATAAATAAAACATTAAAATAAATCAAATCAGAATTTTACATCCCAGCTGCCGCACTACACGGAACAGTCGCTGGAAACTCACGGTGAGGCGGTAATGAAGGAAAACAGTTCATTTTCTGAGCCAATTAGAACATGCGCCATAATTCGTGGGCCATAAGTTGTTCTCACGGGTCCGCACGAACACTAAACGATATTTGCATTTCAATGACAGGAATTTTGCTCGAAAACCTTTATTTTACGTGTTGTAATTTTTATGTTGAAAAAGATAAAATCATATAAGAATTTACATCAAAAATGCTGAGTAAAAACCGTCTTACTTATAAATAATTTATGGTTATTGATTGTGACAAATCATTAAAATAATGAGTCTACTCAAGGACGTATATATTTATCTGACCTGATCGTGATATGAAAAAACAAAACGTGCGTTCTGAAAAAATCACATCGTCACTCTAACTATAGGAACAATGAAACTTCGATAGATCTGTTCAGTTAAATTAACAAGTCAGTCCATTTGTTCAAGCAACTGAGGACCGTCTTAGACCGCTCTTGCTCAAAATAATCAAAAGCTTTTAATAATAATATAATAAACAGCTTTTTTGCTTTTATGTCTCACTTTCTTTATTTGGAGCCAAACCAGTGGCAGTGCCAGTGTCTTTGACGTTTTTTGGTAAAATTGTTCTATTGGCATAATTCTAGACTACCTCTAAATTCGATCAAATCTATCGCAAATAAAATAAGACAGTAGCAACAATTTTGCAACAGACAATCAACATTCCTTTCACATTATCCACGACTTCCGCGATTATAAAATAAAATATAGATCAATCTAATCTCTAAACATTTGCTAATAAGTTCCAATATGTGATTTGATATTGGATTTTGTAGCAATAATATTATCAGTTGAATATCTGCTAATATCTTTATGAGTGGCGCTTATCATTATTAATCACTGATCAATTCTACAGTCCAGTCATTATTGTTTGCTGACAGGGTGAAGACAAATCTATTTCAGCAAAATTTTGATTGTTGTACACATTCGAGACTAAATTTATTCTAATGGCGATAGAATATGATCGGAATATTTTGTGACGTGTGGTTAAACGATTCAATCGAAGAATGGATTTTATTATGATTCAGGATTGTTTCTGACAGTGATATTATTGTTTATTTTCTGTTGAGCTTTTGTTGTGTTAAACGTTTAAGATGATTTAGTGGATCTTTGATTTGGATATGGTAAGTAAAAGAAGATTATATTTATTATGAAACACTTACATCCCATATAATCGAATAGAACATAATATTAAAGAGCACATGTAATGATGTATCAAGTGAGTATGATAGATATAAAATTAATTATCATCACATTTCAACACTGACATCGTATTTAAAGTTTAGCAATCTCACTCACTCACTCACTCACTTTAGAGCTCTTTAGAGCAGACGACAAAAGTCTTGATTTGTAATGAATTTGGACCATCTCGGATTTATTTTTTTCATATCATCAGTGATATCAATATATACACCCAGCCAATAAAATTGCAATTGCAAACAATTAGAATTTTAGGTGAACATGTTTAGTGTGACGTTTTAGAGTTTTTCGTGCAACATGATTAGGTGAACATCTAGTTGAATAGGTGAACATTCCGTTTTATAGGTGAACAATCAGAAAATTAGGTGAACCTGTTTAGGTGAACAATTAGTAGAATAGTGCGACAATTAAACAGTTCCCGATAAAACTTGCAAAATGCTGACCATGACCGGTTATCAGTTTTAATCAGTGATTGCTTCTGGACTTCCCCGATGTTCTGTACATAGTAATCAGTTAGATATTACTGATTTCAGTTTCAACGAATACTTACTAGTTTCAATAAAATCAATACGAAATATTGAACAAATGTAATTATTAACTGCACTCTAGACAATAAACACTTATTATTTTCGTAAGAAAATAATACTTATTATTTTCGTTAACGAAAAGAACTGCACTCTAGCTGTCAGTTTCTAGTGCTGTTTATAATTACGGGCCTTAGATACAAAATGACGCATGATGTAAACATGGAGGACGTAGCAACAGCCTTGTACTGCTACGTGATAAATAGCAGTTAAAAAAAAACAAATTATGACGTTAGAGATTTCGCTATTATTTGCACAACAGTTACTCATTTTAATAAAATATTTTTTGTCATAGATTCCCGCGACCAGACGGGTCGATAGAAATGGCAAACAAATTAAAACGCATCTCAAATAATTTAAAAATCGTTTTCTTAAAATACCTCTTACGTTCATAAGTATCAGAACATAACATAACATAAATGGCAAATAGGGATTTTCGCTACGAAAATAATAAGTATTATTTTCTTACGAAAATAATAAGTATTTATTGTCTAGAGTGCAGTTAATAATTACATTTGTTCAATATTTCGTATTGATTTTATTGAAACTAGTAAGTATTCGTTGAAACTGTTCTTACGAAAATAATAAGTATTTATTGTAATTTCCAGTAATGGAAAATAATAAAAATTACCATCGAAAATATGGTAAAGCGCCAGTTCTGTTACCTTAAGGTTATTATATTTACCAGTCACCTTATTATTCTTTCGGGTGATATTAGAGTGTAGGCAAAAAACACAAAAACGCTCCTGAAATTTTTTACCAACATAATTTCGATCAACATTTATTTACTAATAGCATGGAATATTAATTAATAACGAAAAATTTGCCCAGTAGGTATTGAGAATTGTCACAATTTCTAAGAAATCATTGAGAGCTTAACTAGCTATAAAAATAACAATCACTGATGAAATCATTCATAAAACATTCGCCGCTCCTTATCTTTATAACGGTTTTGTTTACAATTAAAACATTTCCTCGCAATAAGTGAACAATTTATTTCACATTTTATCGAAAACAACATAAATATTATAACCACCTCTTTCTTCTTCTGAAGTGTAGGGTTAACAGTTCAATAAACCGCTTATATCTTAGATAGGTTTACATACATACATACATATAATCACGCCTTTATCCCTAAAGGAGTAGGCAGAGCGTAGACGACCTAAACAAAGGTCTTTCCGCCACGTTTGACAAAGTTTTGAGGGTTATATAAGATAGATTTGTAGGTATATTGCTGTAGTGACAGGTTGTCAGCCCATCGCCTAAATTGCAATATACTGAAACCCTCGAATCCCTTAGCTTGTCTTTACAGCATGTCCGGGAGGAAATGCAGCTGGCACATTCTATGTTTCTCTCTCGCTCCCAGTCCAGCATAGAGGAATTGTCATAATTCTAAGAAATCGATGAGAGCTTATCTAGCTATAAAAATAACAATTAGTGATGAAATCATTCCTGGTACATTCGCCGTACCTTATCTTTATCACGGTTTTGTTTACAATTAAAACATTTCCTCGCATAAGTGAACAATTTCAGTAAATTTTATCAAAAACAACATTAATATTTTAACCACTTCTGTCTTCTTCTGTAGTGTAGGTTTAACAGTACAATGAACCGCTTAGGTATATCTAGATAGGTAGAACAACCTTAACCGTCTCTGGTATAAATATTGAAAGGTTGTCTAGTCGTTTTTTTTTACATTCTCAAAAGAATCTACACGAGTCGTATTTTTGAACCGCTCGAATTTGCATACGAAAATGCAACATTCGGATACGAAATCCCCAAATCACAATTTTTGAATACTCATACGTATGCGACTCTGCAACGAGTGATCCAAACCACTCGTTTTCTTTTCTACTACTCGACACCTTCGACAACTTTTTATGTACCTCAATTTACGTTCCGTTTCTCTACGATTCATTTCCGGTTTCTCAAATCAACAATTTTTGTTAGTGGTAGCGGTAGATTAGACTTTATTGGCAATACAGATTTCTAGTGCTTCAAAAATACGTAAAATCGTATATGATAGAATTTGATTTTGTACACGAATGATTTTCGTATGCGTTTTCAGTTTTCATTCGAGCGGTTCAGAAATACGGCTCCTGGTCTCTACTATTAGGTACATAACTATGAGGTGTATTTTCAATAAAATGTTTTTTTTTTCTCTCTAGGAAAGAACCACCCTCTCTCGGACGACTGGGTCAGTAGTGCTGCAAGTGGGTGCGCTAGAATGGTTGGCGCGGTATTCAATGAACAGTGGTCGGGCCACGAGCGCCCTGTCATCACTGCAGGAGTTCAGAACCCAAGAAGTAGAGGAACAAGTAGGAGGGAAACAATGGAACTGGAAATATTTGAGGGTAAGTATAGTAACTAGGAAGGCAGCATGACGGGCTCAGTAGTGCTGCAAGTGGATGCAGGTGGAACCGCACAACCGTAGTGCCGCAAGTGGAACAGTGGTCGCGTCACCAGCGCCCTGTCATCACTTCATGAGTTCAGAACACAGGAAGTGGAGGATTAAGTAGGAGGAAACTGTGGAACTGGAAATATTTGAGGGTTAGTGCCTTCCTAGTTACTATAACTAGGAAGGCAGCATGACGGGCTCAGTAGAGCTGCAAGTAGATGTAAGTGGAACCGCACAACCGTAGTGCCGCAAGTGGAACAGTGGTCGCGTCACCAGCGCCCTGTCATCACTTCATAAGGTTTAGAACACAGGAAGTGAAGGAGCAAGTAGGAGGGAAACAATGGAACTAGAAATATTTCAGGATAAGTATAGTAACTAAGAAGGCAGCATGACAGGCTCAGTAGTGCTGCAAGTGGATGCAGGTGGAAGCGCACAACCGTAGTGCTGCAAGTGAAACAGTGGTCGCAGTTCAGAACCCAAGAAGTAGAGGAACAAGTAGGGGGAAAACAGTGGAACTGGAAGTATTTGAGGGTAACTTTGTAGTAACTAGGAAGGCAGCACGACAGGCTGAGAAATGTTACAAATGGGCACACTACATATAATGGTGGACGCGGTACTCCATGAATAGTGGTCTCGCCAAAAGCGCCCTGTCATCACTGCAGGAGTTCAGAACCCAAGAATAGAGGAACAAGTAGGGGGGGAAACAGTGAAACTGGAAGTATTTGAGGGTAAGTTTGTAGTAACTAGGAAGGCAGCACGACAGGCTGAGAAATGTTACAAATGGAACACTACATACAATGGTTGACGCGGTACTCAATGAACAGTGGTCGAGGCACGAGTACCCTGTCGTCGCTGCATGGATTCAGAACCCAAGAAGTAGAAGAACAAGTCAGTGGGAAACAGTGGAACTGGAAGTATATGAGGGTGGGCTTATAACTAGGAACTAAGCACTATATCAGTCTTATTATGATCCAATAAGTTTGACCCACCTAAAACAATACATGTGAAAATGGAACCATATCTATTGAACAATTCAGCTATTTCCAAACTACAAGTTTGCATTGTTTTAAAAATTGCCGCTGTATTTTAAAATAGCTTTGTACATATTATTTCCCTACGAGACGAACCCGATGGTGTAGTGGATAGGGCCGCTGCCTCCTGAGCGGGAGGTCGTGGTTCGAACCCCATCACGTACCAATGTGTTTTTCGGTTTTCGAATTTCATATGTACGTTTATTCGGTGCTTTTTCAGTGCTTCGGAAGGCACGTTAAGCCATTGGTCCCGGTTAATATTGTTTAATACCTTAGATATTATTCGTTAAGCCATGTTAGAGGCCAGTGCTAAGCATAGGCGGCTTGAAAACTCTGTCCTAATGTAGGATTGGGGTCTGGTTTCCCTTCTGGGTTGCGGAGGTCAGATGGCAGACGCTCTGTGTAAAAACCAGTACCCTCGTTCAATCCCTTCGATTAGGAGGCCGACCCCGTGAGATAAGGCTAGGGAGATGATGATGACATATTATTTCCCTACACGGGGTATAAGGGACAGCGTCCCGCAAACAGATGACGAAACTGAACAACAGTCACAAGGAAATCCTTTAGAAAATTGCTTTTCCATACAAACTGTCTGATCGAGGTGGTAATTTTGTATGGGAAAGTAATTTTTTTTCGTCTCCTGAAAGAATTTACTGGTGAATGTTGTTCTGTATCATTGACTGAGCAACCCGTCAATGATACAGAACAACAGTTTGAGGGACGCCGTCCCTTACACCCGATATTTTACTTTCTGCACGAGTTTCTCATGAAATAGTAATCAAATAAAAGCTGTAGGTAATTAGAATGGAGTGGTCGGTAGATCGCTAAGTTGATGATAAATGTAATCTTACAAGTAGATAGCTACTTCGCTTGAAGGACCTACATTCTATTCATTTATTAAACTTCAGGTGAATTCCGCGAAATTCTTGATATTATAAAATTTGACAAGTAGAATCAATTCACATTACCTTATTGTTATTAAAAACTCATTTTAATTTTCAGAGCCACACTTTAGTAATGTTGTTTTCTTAATTATTTCAATATCACCGTGTAGAAGTTTAACCATTTCATATCGTTTCTTTTTTCAGGATCAATTTGACCAGAAGGACCTAGAAGGTCTATATAGGAAGTATGACGACAAACTGAGGGAAATACTCATAATTATTTACATATCTCTGTTAATACTCTTCTCAACGATTCATATTGTCCTAGTCATAGTTAGCACTTATTCTGAGGTAAGCTTCTAGGTATAATAAAAATATTGTGTACAATATAATTATTATTTTTTCTTCTATGCTGGACTGGGAGCGTGAGCAAAATATAGAATGTGCCAGCTGCATTTCCTCCCGGACATGCTGTAAAAAATAGCTAAGGGATCCGAGGGTTTCAGTATATTGCAATTTAGGCGATGGGCTGACAACCTGTCACTACAGCAATATACCTACAAAACTATCTTAAACAACAAACAAAACTTTGTTAGACGTGGCGGAACGACCCCTGTTTAGGTCGTTTACGCTCTGCCTACCCCATTAGGGATACAGGCGTGACTGTGTATGTACGTATAAATATTATTATATTTACGATTCGAATACATATACCTATAGCCGAGAATAACCATTAGGTATATGTACGAGTAGGTATGTTTAACCTACTTACAAAACATATTATCAAAAAAACTTTTTTATAAGCAACTGAAATTTTCTCAAATGAAGGTAAGATAAAACTTTTATAACTCAAAACATCATTTAGAAAACTGTTTATTTAATTATTCGTTCCACGGTAAGTATTTTATAATACCTCAAAAGTATTTGTTTATTTAGTCTTGTGAGTAATTTACTTGAATAAAGCATACAGCATTAATGGGATCCCCGGTGCACGCCAGCGCCTTCATCAGATTAAAAATCATTATTCAATAAAAACGCAAATTATCGAAAATCCGGTAGATCAGATTAAAGTATAGGTACTGAAATAATTCAGTGTTTACTGCAGTTACAGATAGCAAAAGTGCTAAAAGTGGCCTTTATTCGCATATTTTCTATTTGTAACTACAACGATCTATAAGTTGCAACTGTATAAGGTTCTAAATGTCCTTCATTGCTTTAACCTCAATCTGACGTACCGGATTTTCAATTGATTGTGTTTTCAGTGAATTATCATTTTTTGACTTATGATGGCGCCACTTAACCCAGGGAAGCAGCCCCTTAAGTATATCTCAAACGATTTTTATGACATGATCAATTGTATTGTGATTCCCCGTTTTAAGGATGAAGAGCATATCTACCATATCGTGACTTTGAATTATCTGGCTTAATAATAATGCTATATAGCCTGTAATATGCATAAGTTTCGCTAACGGAAATATGTATAAAATTCATACCTCTACCGCCAGACAATTATTTATTTCATGCTGAACTGAGAGCGCTAAAAACATCACAGTACAGTGTTTGCGTGCCTCCGTGGGCTAGTGGTCAGAGCCATGGGCTCCTGACCCGGAGGTCCTGGTTTCAATTCCCTAATTCGATTCAAACAAAGTTAATATTTGTTTAATTTATCATTTTGTGAGTTTTTTCCCAGTTTAGTCAGGACAATGCAAGTTGAATCACCTGATTGTCCGAAATTAAAAAGGATTGCGTGCTTCGGAGGGCACGTTAAGACGTCGGTCCCGATAGTGGTCGTTATTCAAATCATGTCAGAGGCTTAATAACTGTGCTACTAGGCGGTTTGAAAACTCTGACACCAGGGTTCATGGGGTGGTTGTTCGACTCGAGAACCCACTCACTAAGAAGAACGCTACAACGCCTTTATCCCTAATGTGGTGGGTAAGAGCGTAAATGACCTAAACTAAGGTCGTTCCGCCACGTCTGACAAAGATTTGAGGGTTATTTAGTAGTGACATGTTGTCAGCCGATCGCCTTATTGCAATATACTGAAACCCTTGGATCCCTTAGTTAGTTTCTTATTATAGAACCTTGTTTAGTATGCTCTGCGCTTTCTCTGTCCCTATATCCCTATGTATGCATAAACCTTTAAAACTACGCAACTGATTTTGATGCGGTTTCATTTATTGGATAGAGTGATTCAAGAGAAAGGTTTATATGTATAATACATGCTTAATATAGTAGAGAAACACTGATAATTTCCGTGCGAAACCTAAATTGCAATATACAGAAACCCTCGGATCCCTTAGCTATTTTTTTGAAATGCAGCTGGCATGTTCTATGTCTTTCTCTCGCTTCCAGGCCATTAGGAAGAGCTATACTTAAATTTAGTATAATTTTCAGGATATCCCGTGGCATACGACGTACTTATCCATGGGGTTATATATTTTAAGGATCGCAATACCCACCATGTTTCTGTGGAAAGGCTTCTACGATCCGATGAAGAACAGATGGTTCTGGATACCCATGTTTGTGACGTTTATCATCACTTTGGACCTTGTGGCGACTGGTAAGCAGTTCCATACTAGAGTTGAATGATTAAAAGTCGCTCTCAAAACTAAATTCATGACCTAAATGGTACCATACAAAAAAATAAAAAATTATCACTATTTAGCAACTCCACTCCTCCACTTTCAAAATATGTTCCTTATAAAAAATGTACAGTTCCTGGTATTTATTGTTTTACTTCCATAATCTAATAACCATGCTTTTAACTTTTTGTAATTTTAGTCAATGACAAATTTGATGTAACGCCAAATATTTTACATCAAATTGTCATTGCCGTGTGCTTCAAACATACAGAATGATTATCTTTTAATTTGTTGTATAATTGTTTTATGATCAGCACTTGATTTTAGAGGTACTTGTCACTTTGTGATCTAAATTGAAAAAGTTGATCAACGATGAGTTACTAATGATAATAATTTCGGATTCCAGACATAACCATAGCAATCTATGGCTCCACCGAAGGCTTGCAGCTCCGACCAGCATACGCCACGATGTCTCTGATATCCTTATACATCTTTCTGCCCATGAGGAACAACTTCCTGGCGATCCTGCTGGGTGTCCTGGTCAGCGCCGTCTACATCCTCATATACGCATTCTTCACGTACCCTGAGGATCCGCATGTTGGAGTTGTGGTAAGAGTACACTTTAAACCTGCGTCTGCAGCTCTGACCAGCCTACGCCACGATGTCCATGATCTCCTTGTACATCTTCCTGCCTATAAAGAACAACTTCCTGGTGATCCTGCTGGGCGTTCTGGTCAGCACCGTCTACATCCCCATTTACGCTTTCTTCATGTACCCTGAGGATTCGCATGTTAGAGTAAGAATTCGCTTTTCATGAGTTAGCTCTTGACTCTAGTCGTGACCTGACGATGAAGCGATGATGTTCTCGAAGTCTATACCCAACTCACGTTCTTGGTCCTGGTCCCGGGTTCGATTCCCGGCCGGGCAGACATTTTAATGAAGAATTTAAATGTCTGTTTCTGGGTCTGGGTGTTCTTTTTGGTTGTTTCTGTGTATGTCTATGGCACCCCGATACAGGAAATCCTAGTGGGGGCTATGAGTGTGATCGTGTTTGTTTTTTTTCACACATGGAGGTAGATCCTATAATGTTCCATCCTTAATTGTTATTAGTAATGTTCTTATTCTTAAAACGTGTATGTTTCTTTTAATGGGGAGTATCACCCTTTTTTGGAATGAATGTAATTTTATACAATTACATACTGGAATGTTATTAGAAAAATACTTGTAATTCAGTGTACGATTATTAGATAAACAAAATCTATTGCTCGTTGTTAGCTTACTTGCACGTTTTCGTAATCAGATAATCACTGAAAAATCTGTGCTAATCACTATTTGAAGTATCTAATTTAACATGGGTTGAAAAATACTTCTAAACCGCCTTTAATACATAAATATATTTTTAATGAAATTATTATCAATCATACTTACTGCCAAAACTAATGCTACTAAGATATGAGAAACACGTTAATAAGATAAGTAACAAATTGAAGAACATAGGTACGATTTGGCCGATAACTAACAGAAACACATTGAATCACTCCAGATTATCTTCATGACCTTAATGTAAAAGTCGCTACCAATTTTATATGTAGGTATACTAATATTTTAAATGCGAAAGTTGTTGTTTGTTTATTCCTTTTAGAAAGAAGATCTTGAATACATGTCCAGAATGTATTTTCTGCTTGTACAATTTCTATACCCAAAGGTTGCCTGGTAGAAATTGCTGCTTTAGCAATAAGGCCGCCTATATTGTACTGTCACGTTTGTTCCTTTTTATTTCTGTTGTATGTGTTTCTTTGTGCAATAAAGAGTTTTGTATTGTATTGTATTTTTTACCCGACTGTCAACAGTCGGGTTTGGCAGTAAGTATGATTGATAATCTTGAGGAAGGGTTATGTTTTTCTCGCGTATCTTGTATTTGAACGTTAGTATTATTAGTTACTCTGTGCTTGTATGTACGTATGTATGTTTTGATATTTCTTTACTACCCCGTATCTCCGAAACGGCTGGATGGAAATCGACAATCAGGATATCGTTCGATTAGTCTAAAGCATCCAAGTTTGCCTAGATAGATGTGATTTTTCAAAATTGTTAATGACGGATTTCTTCTTTCTTCCATGCTGGACTGGGAGCAAGAGAAAAACATAGTATGTACCAGCTGAATTTCCTCCCGGGCATGCTGTAAAAATCAGCTAGGGGATCTGTGACTTTCACTACCTTCCAATTTAGGCGAAGGGCTGACAACCTGTCACAACAGCAATATACTTACAAATCTATCTTAAATAACCCTCAAAACTTTGTCAGACGTGGCGACACGTCACGACCTTTGTTTAGGTAGTTTACGCTCTGCTTACCCCATTAGAGATAAAAGCGTGACTATATAGTATGTATGTTACACGCTAAATTATAAGTATTAAAAAAAAATTTACAACCTGTCACTACAGCAATATACCTACAAATTTATCTTAAATAACCCTCAAAACTATGTCAGACGTGGCGGAACGATATCTGTTTGGGTCGTTTGCGCTCTGCCTACCCCATTAGGGATAAAGGCGTGATTATATGTATGTATCTATGTAAAAAAAAAAAGTCTGAATATATGCCATACATAGACATCAGTGGCGAAGGCTGTGTGGCTTTTGCCATTGATACGAAAAGAAGAAGAAGTGGCGAAGGGTAGCATACAAGCCGATTCCCGTCGGCTTCCTTTTCAAGAATTCCATCTCCACCAAAACAGGAATTACGTCGCAACTATAAAGTACTTTTTTGTTTTGCTTACTCTCAATAAAATTGCACTTCTCGCCACTGATATACATTGAATCACGTCTTTATACCTAATGGGGTAGGAGCGAGAACGACCGACATAGCGTAAACGACCTAAACAAAAGTCGTTCCGCCACGTCTGACAAAGTTTAAAGGGTTATCTAAGATAGATTTGTAGATATATTGTTGTAGTGACAGGTTGTCAGCCTATCACCTAAATTGCAATACATAGAAACCCTCGGCTCCATTAGCTGGTTTTTACAGCATACCCGGGGAGATATGTAGCTGGCACATTCTATGTTTTTATCTCGCTCCCAGTTTAGCATGGAAGTAATGACATACGATTAAATAAATAGACTCTGTCACTACTACAGTTACAAACAGTCCTCTGTGATCTTGGTATTCTATAAAGCCAAAGTACTGAAGTTGTTGCAGGTGGCTTCAGACGTCGTGTACCTGGTTGGTGTGAATCTCATGGGCACCTACTTCAGACTGATGAACGAGATCGTGACGAGACGATCCTTCCTGGACAGGCGAGCCTGTGTGGAGAGCACGCTACGACTGAAGTTTGTTAAGGACCAAGAAGTAAGCATTAGAACATTTCCTGCATTTCCTAAGAGTACATAGACATGAGCAACTGCCTCCGTGGTCTAACGGTCAGGAGGTCCCGGGTTAAATTCTCGGCGGTGGACAATGACTTTGTGTTGTTGTTTCTAGTTTGGTTTGAACATTGCAGGCTAATCACCTGATTGACAGAAAAGTAAGATGATCCATGCTGTCGGATGGGCATGTAAATAATCGGTCCTGCGCCTGATTTATTTCTGGTCGTGTCAGTTAATCTGTCTTATCAGAATTAGAGATTGAAGAAAAGGAGAGTGCACCTACGTAGCGCAAATCTTGGGCACTAAAAACTAGTCCTACGCTGATCTCTGGGAGATTGGCCACCATCGCCGAAAATAGGTGGGAGGACTATTAGACATGGGTAGTTTCCCTCACCTTATACTATACCGGGTGTAAGGGACAGCATCCCGCAAACTGATAGGGGTTGCTCAGTCAACGACACTGAACAACTTCCACCAGGAAATTCTTTCAGGAAGTAAAAATAAAATTTGTCTTTTCCATACAAAATGTTCACATCAATCAGACAATTTGTATGGAAAAGCCAGATTTATTTTTCTCTTCCTGAAAGTATTTCCTGATGAAAGTTGTTCAGGTCCGTTGACTGAGCAACCTTAATCAGTTTGCGGGACTCTGTCCCTTACACCTGGTAGATATAGGTACTTGAATAATACGCACACATAAAGTTTGTACACAATCATTGGTTTTATTTTCAGGAGCGGCTTATGTTGAGCATTCTCCCAGAGCACATAGTTTCAAGAGTACGTCAGGATATCAGAACCATCATTCTGGGGATACAGTCTCATAGTCTCAACCAAAATATAAAGACGTTCAAGTAAGTTTTGAAAACTTTGGTACTCTCTTTACCAAATTAGTCTACCACCGCAGTTCACTTGGGTGTACCATAAGCAATAAGATCTGTCCGTCAGAAGAAAGAAGACAACTACCTACTATAGTATTTACTGAAAGAACTCTGATATCAGTATGATGTAGAAAGTACCATTATAATGCAAAAAAGTATTTTGTATCCGATAGATATTTTTCAAAACGGCTTTTAATTTTTGGCTACAACAAAATATTTTGCGAGACTTGTTCACAATACATAAATCGAAAACATAACCAATAATTTGTTTCGTCCATTTGGGAACCAATTTTCCTAATGATGAACATTGAATGCCCTGGGGCAAGTTTTGGCCAAGTTAGATTCACTAAATAGTAAATCAGAGATCGAACTAACAAACTAGTATCGAAGGCAAACATTTATCTAATCTCAAGTGTATTTCAAAGATTTATTTTTCTGTTCAAAGAGTACCTACATTTACTAACAAGCTTCGTTATTTGATATTGTGTACTTGTGTAACTTCTATTAATTTAATTTCTGATATTTCATGAAAACACGCATTGTATTTTGATCTCTGAGAAAACCTACACAGAAACAGAATTTTGAGAGAAGCATTTACTATTTACTAACTTTATTGTACCAAACCTATTAAAAAGTATTATATTTTTTAAGTATTTTAAATTAGAGACAGCGTTGGTCATTGGTCTTAAGCTTGTAAGCAAAGCATTTCTTTTTTTGCAGTCAACTATACGTAGAGGAGCACGATAATGTGAGCATCCTGTACGCAGACGTGGTGAACTACACCAAGATATCGACTACACTGTCTCCGTTGAGGATGGTGGAACTCCTCAACGAACTCTTCGGCAGATTCGATGAGGCTTCTGAGGTTAGTTTGCTAAATCATACATACATACATACATATAATCACGCCTTTATCCCTAATGGGGTAGGCAGAGCGTAAACGACCCAAACAAAGGTCGTTCCGCCACGTCTGACAAAGTTTTGAGGGTTATTTAAGATAAATTTGTAAGTATATTGCTGTAGTGACAGGTTGTCAGCCCATCGTCTAAATTACAATATAGAGAAACCCTCGGATCCCTTAGCTGGATTTTAGAGCATGCCCGGGAGGAAATGCAGCTGGCACATTCTATGTTTTTCTCTCGCTCCCAGGCCAGCATGGAAGAAAAGTTTCCTAAATCATAGTCAAAGAAATATGTCCCAGTCCCAGCTGCTTCTTTACCCGGGCATACGGTAAATTGGAATTCAAGGGTTGAGCTGACAAACAGTCAGTTTTTGAAATTGCTGCGAGATCAATGGCCCTTTTGTCATCAAAGCTGTTCAGATTAAGTAACAATAAAAGTATGGTTCATTTAAAAGCTATTATCTGTCCCTAGGTAATAGCGTATCAATCATAATATATTTTCCCTAATTTCATCCTACCGTATTTTCTTTCAGGAGCACGACGTACTACGAATAAAGTTCTTGGGTGATTGTTATTACTGCGTCAGCGGGGTCCCGCAACCAAATCCGCTACATGCGAAGAACTGTGTAGACCTCGGATTGGAGATGATACAAATTATTAAAGACGTCAGGTACTTATGAATAATGTATTATATTTATAGCTTCTAAATTATTTTTTATGAATGGACTACGGTACTTTGAAGCAAGGTTGTTGTGTCCAATCACAGAATATTGTTGGACCATGACACCTATTGAACAAGTCCTTGTGGATGGAAAGAGCAGTTTGGACCACCGCCCCACACTGTTATTTTTGTAGATATCCAAAAGTATACCCAAGTAGGATTCAAACCTCTAGGTATCAAGTTAAGCTACAGAGCGAAAGTAAGCGGCAATAATCGTATCTTAGGCTCGCATTTGTAAAGCTATCTCTAGATTGAGAGCAATATTAAGTATGGATTTGATAAGCCATTATGTACTGAAATTACATTTCTGATACGAACTCAAACTGGCTGTCAATCTCAAGTGTGGATTATAAATACGCGCCCTAATGACGATTCAAGTCCAAATGATTTCAAGAAACTGATCTTGAACTTTCAGAGAGAAAAGATCACTGGACATAGACATGAGGATAGGTGTGCACTCTGGCAAGATTCTGAGTGGGCTGGTCGGCATCAGGAAATGGCAGTTTGATATCTGGTCGAAGGATGTCACTATAGCGAATAAGATGGAGTCATCTGGTAAAGCTGGGTAAGTTATTTATTACATGCATACATACATAACATATATATAAAATCACATCTTTATCCATTACAGGGTAGGCAGAGACGTGACGCCCCGTAAAAGGGGTTTTCGTCACGTCTGACAAAAAATTTAGTTATTTATTACACAATAAAAATATCATGCTAGTTTTGATAAAATTAAGAGGCCGAATTTCCTTATCGATAGGTTGAGGAAATGAATTTTAAAATAACAAAACCTTGTTAAAGTTGCAATACTTATGAAGTTTATAGTTCCAACAATAAAAGTGAAATTTTATACTGAAATTAACTTTAATGGGTTTGTGAAAATATCGTCACAAAAAACAAAATTACGATATTTTAAAATAAGCACGTAGGTCACAAAAAAAAACACATACAATACAATATCACACAGATCTAGTTTACTTCTAGCATCTCATAGAATCCAATATTCCAAGCTGGACAGGGAGCGAGAGAAAAACATAGAAGGTGCCAGCTGTATTTTTTCCCGGGCATGCTGTAAAAAACAGCTAAGGGATCCTAGGGTTTCGATAGGCTGACAACCTGTCACTACAGCCAATATACCTTCAAATCTATCTTAAACAACCCTCAAAACTTTGTCAGACGCGGCGGAACGACCTTTTTTTAGGTCGTGTACGCTCCGCCTACCCCATTAGGTATAAACGCGTGATTATATGTATGTGTGCATGTATCTTATAGAATCCAAAAATAAAACTATATTTTGCCCATAATGGGACCTACTGAATAATATTTTTGTCATTTTCCAGAAAGGTCCACGTCACGCAGCAGACCCTTGAGCTCCTATTAGATTACGCAAGGGAGTACATAATCGAGCCCAATTTCGAATCTCAAAACGACGCGTTTTTTATGAAGCATAAAATAGAAACTTACCTACTCACCAGGCCGCAGAGGGTAATCAAATGTTTAATTATTGTAGTTTTTTTTATGCGTTTGCCCTTGACAAGGTCAGGGTTGGCAATGACAGAGTCGACGATGGAACGAGCTCACCCAGAAAATGCTTGTTATGGAACTTGCAATGGCACGGCAAGGGCACCGACGGAACACAGCAAGCTGTTTGGCGCCAGACTCCAATGAGAGGGTGGTCGCGCCACCGCTTTGTTAGGATCGTTCTGCCGGACTTAATCATACACAGATACATATAATCACGCCTATATCCCTAATGGGGTAGGCAGAGCATAAATGATCTAAGCAAAGGTCGTTCCGCCACGTCTGACAAAGTTTTGTGGGTTGTTTAAGCTAGATTTGTAGGTATATTGCTGTAGTGACAGGTTGTCAGCCCATCGCCTAAATTGCAATATACAGAAACCCTCGGATCCCTTAGCTGGTTTTTACAGCATGCCCGGGAGGAAATGCAGCTGGCACATTCTGTTTTTTTCTTTCGGTCCCAGTCTAGCATGGACTTAATCATAGGCAAGCAAATTATTTATAGCAATTTGTCTATTTATGTTAAATGACTTATGTTTTCTCAGGCACCTGTCGAGTACAAACCGTTCAGACGAGCTTCTGTGGGGTTGAACAAAATGATTCTGAAGAAAAATACTAAAGTAAGTAGAGCTGTGAATTAAAAGATATCTTAAGTAAACTATCTATCAAAACTATAAAACCTAAGAACTTATAATTATGTATGTATCTTAAGGTCTCTTTTAACCATGAAATACATACATACATACATACATATTATCACGCCTTTATCCCTGATGGGGTAGGCAGAGCGCAAACGACCTAAACAAAGGTAATTCCGCCACGTCTGACAAAGTTTTGAGGGTTATTTAAGATAGATTTGTAGGTATATTGCTGTAGTGACAGGTTGTCAGCCCATCGCCTAAATCACAATATGCCGAAACCCTCGGGTCCCTTAGCTGGCTTTTACAGCATGCTCGGGAGGTAATGCAGCTGGCACATTGTATGTTTTTCTCTTGCTCCCAGGCCGGCATGGAAAGTTAACCATGAAATATATACCTAAAACACGGCCTATTTTCAGTAGCGATCGGACAGTAGAAACTCAACAAACTTCCGAAGGACCACTACCTTCATGGACGAGAACCTTGTGGAATACCAGCAGATGTTGAAAACTGCTGATGCACAGATGGCCAAGGAGATTGATGATATGTCTACAGGAAAGTAAGTAAAACTGAAGTTATTCCTTTCATTGATAAAATTTCTTCCATGCTGGACTGGGAGAGATAGAAAAACATAGAATGTTCCAGCTGCCCTTCCTCCCGGGCATGCTGTAGAAGACAGCAAAAGGGACTCGAGGGTTACAGTGTATTGTAATTTAGGCGATGGGCTGACAACTTGTCACTACACATTAGCAATACACATTACAATCTAAAATTGCCCTCAATTTTTGTCAGACGAGGCGAAAGCGCCTTTTACGAGGCGTTTAACGCTCTGCCTACCCCGTAAGGGACAAAGGCGTGATTTTATGTATGTATGTATAAAATGAATTTTGTACTTATTCTTTTAATTCTGTATAAACCCGTTTTTTTTTTATTACTTAGTTGTATTTTTTTTGGACTTTCAGAGACTATTACAGAACGGAGTCAAGACTAAATAGATTTTCATTGATGTACCGAGACATGGAAATGGAGAAAATCTTTCTTCTCTTACCTGATCCATTGTTCAAATATTACATTCTGTGCTGTTTGATCATATTCATTTTGATACTAATAATAAACGCATTGACTACTCAAGGGTAAGATTTACAACCAATACAATAGATTTTTAATTATATATCTAATTGCATAGTAAAACACTGCATTTACTTTTTACTATCACTTCTTGTTATTTTGTAAACAACATCAGTAATTTTGTTGTAATTTTTTTGATTTAAAAGTTTTTTTATTAAAAAATATTTATATCTTTTATTTTACAGACTGCAAGGTTTTCAGTGGTGGACTTGGCTAATCTTTGCATTTCTTCTATTGTGCCTCATTATCATGCAACCTCTGACATGGTTTCAATTCTTATGGACAAAATATAAGCAGTTTGAAGAGCCTAGAAATAAATACTTGCGTTCCATCTATGATATATCTGCTGCGATCACCAAGTCAGCGAAAATAAGGACTGCTATATACTTGTTGATCAGTCTGGGTCTTGCTGCTACGTCTGTGGTAAATGTGATATCTTGTAAAGAAATCACAGTGGAGTATTCTAATACAGTTTTGTCTAATTGCGTATCCTCCTGGGTAAGAGCAATAAATACAGGCTTTAATGTTAATTGTTCGTTAATCTAATGAACATCAGTTTTTAAATTTCAATTTTGTTGTTCCAGCATGTCACGCAATGTTGGGGCTTAGCACTGCTTCTAAATTTCCTCTTCAGTCGCGTCTTTTTCATATTCAAATGGATAGTCGCTGGTGGGATGACAATATTCTACCTCTGGGTCGTATGGGAGATGAAGTCCGGCCTTTTTAAAGAAGATGCAACATGGAACGTTGGGATGGATCCCAGAGTCTCGCACACCCTTTCCGTGGTCTTCATCACAATAACGTTGTACTGGATTGACAGGATAACTGAACATAGGAATAGATTAGATCACTTATGGCAAAACCAACTTAGTGAGGAGCAAAAGGAAGCAGAGACGATGTTGAAAGTAAACAACACCCTATTAGAAAACATTCTGCCATCACATGTCGGTAAGTTTTAGACTACCTAACTGCAAATCAAAGTTATCAAAAGCAAAAGCACTCTGGAACTATATGAAGAGATATTAAAACTTTGAAAGGCTGCGAATTTTCTTATCGGAATCATTGTATTTCAGTTCAAATATACCTAGATCTCAACAGATCTATGGATGAACTCTACTATGAAAAGTACGATAATGTAGCTGTGATGTTTGCTTCACTAACTGATTTCAAACTAGGAGAAGACAATGATGGAGATTTAAGTGATAAATTTCTCCTGAGCATTTTGGATGAAGTTATTTCTGACTTTGATAGAGTAAGTATGAATATGAAGGCCACGGATAAGTATTTATTTGAGCATGTCACTAATGGTGTGGCGGCCACGGGACAGTACGCATTTGAACATGTTGTTAATAAAGAAAAAATATTTACAGCTACTTCTAACAGGATCATCCCAATACAGAGTAGAAAAAATCAAGATGGCGGGTTGGACATACATGGCGGCTTGTGGATTAGACCCGAACAGGCGAGATTCCTTTGACACTGGTTCATATAGCAGTACTGTAGCAGATAGAAGACAAAATACCCCGTATAATAGGGCTATAGTGCTGACAATGGTGGAATTTGCAGCTGCCATGATGTTACAACTCCAGAACTTTAATAGGGGATCTTTTCAAAGTTTTGAAGGGTTGAATTTGAGAATTGGTAAGGATCTTCAAGACGGTACTAGCGAATTTGTTTATAATCGAAATTTAAGAAAATAAATGGTTATTTTGAAATATTTTGCCCTAAAAAAGTACTAATACATTTGAACTTTATAGGTATTTCAAATGGAGAAGTGGCAGCAGGTGTAGTAGGTTCACTGAAACCATTATACGATATTTGGGGACATGCTGTAAATATGGCGTCAAGAATGGCTTCCACTGGTGAAACGGGTAAAATACAGGTAATTAGTTTACCTCAGCACATTTTGATATCATTCACCAAGTTACACATCTTAAGTATATTTTTAATAACGTCTGATACATTTTTAAAGCAGTAAGAATTTCTTGATGATGGTTGGTAAATATCTGATGTGAAGAATATTTACGAAGATAATTAAGTTTCAATAATAATCAAGGTTTCATTATGGAACAGGTGACAGAAAACACAGCAAAAATACTAGACGAATGCGGTATCCTCACGACATACAGAGGAGAAACTTTCGTAAAAGGCGCAGGATACATTAGAACTTACTGGGTGCCACTCGATGAAGACTTCAACCTCGTGAAAAAAGAACAATGCTTTAAGTACTACAGAACAGAAGACAGAAACCGCTACTATAATATCAGAAATGAAATGTTTAGCGATTCTGCATCCGATTTAGAAAACCCTGATGATGATAATGAATATGAAGAAAGTATATTAAGCTTTGATGGTGGGACTGTAGATGCAACTAATCGTATTAGTATTAAAAGTACTGACGTGACTCAAGTAGCTACTTACGGCGTAAGAAATCTGTCGCTGGACAATGATTATGATGAATCAGACAATGATACGGAAATGAGAAAAATAAGCACTGAGAGTGATTTTTCAGATAACACTAGTATAAAATCCACAGAGCCTAAAGTTATTGAGACTAAACTATAAATAATATATAAACAGTCTGGTTACTAGATTAATATAGAAATAGATAAGTAATAAATTATTGTAATATTTATAATAAATATTTTTACTTTCCACAAATTACCTTATTAATACTTTATTATTTTTCTAGATATATTTATTAAACAGTGCAAATTTAATTCAATAAAATGTAAGCATTCTTCGAATTTGGTAAATGGATTAAATTTATTGGCAAATGATATATTGTATTGTGATAGTTACAACCGTCTAGATTATTTACCAAGACCGTTGTAAGAATGGATTTCACAAAAACATTTTATCGTTATTATAGGTGAGTGTGTCAACATTGGAATGCGTAACATTATTATTAGTTTTTGAAATTATGATCTCACCAAAAACATAAATGTAAAAGTGAAAGCCAAGTTCATGGTGGTCTTGATGCGTGAATCGCACAAAAAGTTTTGAGATCTAAAAAGGGAGCGAAGTCTAGGGTTTATTATAGTAATTCTTAGCTCTTCAATAAGGTTCATTTCATGTGACTTGGCCGTTGTAGAGTATAATTCGATGTATGTTAGTCATTTAGTCAATCATTTGGTGTATATATGTTAGTAGTTTTTGAGTTATAAAGGGGTCAAAAGTGGCTCCAAATGGTTCCTGAAAATTTTAACACGATGCTGCCGGCCTCTTCGTTTGGCGTGAGCTTGACTTGGACACACTACCACGTGTCTAGATTGTAGTTGCAATGAATTCATTAGGCACTAGCTGTGCCCGCAACTTCGTACGCCCGGTTTGTATAGAAAACACGCAGTGTCGAACATACATACTAACACGCGCGCGGAAGCGTGTTAAGCATTGTCTGATCTTTGTTTTTGTATGTAAAACACGCTTCCGCGCGCGAGCTAGCAGATCCCGCTCGTAAGCGCGGAAAAGCGATTGCAGTATGTTCGACACTGCGTGTTAGTAACACGCAGTGTCGAACATACTGCAATCGCTTTAAGCATGTATAGAAATACAAACTGGGGTACTTACTCAATATTAGAAAGGTTTGCGTGATTATTTCTAATCTAGGCTGGACACCTGGTAATTAAAAAAAACTTATTTAAATAAAAAGTCCCTTTAAGATGGTTAAAAACGAACAAACTGGGGTACTTACTCAATATTAGAAAGGTTTGCGTGATTATTTCTAACCTAGGCTGGACACCTGGTAATTAAAAAAAACTTAGTCAAATAAAAAGTCCCTTTAAGATCGGTTAAAAACGAACAGCGTTCAATTTCCCGCCTACCCCTTAAGTCAGGTAGCGTCATTATTTGTATCGTAACTTTGAGTTTAAGTAATGCTCAGTAAAACAAAAAAAGTTTCATCAAAATCGGTTATAACCGACTCAAATTCAATTATCTACCTACCTCCTAAGTAATGAGGCGTGATTATTTGTTTCGTAACTTTCATTTGAAATAACATACCCTACATACATACATAAATCACGCCTTTATCCCTTACGGGGTAGGCAGAGCGTTTAACGCCTCGTAAAAGGCGCTTTCGCCACGTCTGACAAAAATTGAGGGCAATTTTAGATTGTAATATGTATTGCTATAGTGACAGGTTGTCAGCCCATCGCCTAAATTACAATACACTGTAACCCTCGAGTCCCTTTTGCTGACTTCAACAGCATGCCCGGGAGGAAGGGCAGCTGGAACATTCTATGTTTTTCTATCTCTCCCAGTCCAGCATGGAAGCTAATTTGAAATAAAGTGCAGTCAAATAAAAAAAGGTCCATAAAAATAGGTAAAAAACAGCCAAATTTGAATTTCCTGCCTACCCCCTAAGTCAGGTAGCGTGATTTTAGGCAACCCGGGTAACACACAGTTGAATAAAAAAAGTTCCATCGAAATCGGTTCAGTAATTTTGGCGTGATGTGGTAACATACAGACAAACAGACAGACAGACAAATATTAAAAAAGAAACCGTTTTGATCTTTACATCGTTAATAATGCCTGCTGCAATTATTTTTTTGTAAAAATATTCAATGTACAGACACGACCCTTCTAGAGATTTATTATATGTATAGATGTGTCTTCGTACTCTCATGTACAAGTAATTCTATTTCACAGTTAAGTTTGGCTGTGCTAGTCAAGTAAACCGTATCTACACTATATACACTACAAATTTAATGAGTATGTTTCATAGGTATGAGGACCGGACTCCGGGCATAATCTCATATTAGGCGGATGGAAAACATATCAAAATTTTTAAGTGGCGGTAGGATAACAAATAATGGGTCAGAGTAATGCCTGAATGATGGTTGAAAATAAAAAGCTGCCAAATATTTAAAACCTTCTTATTACAAGGCCTCAAAATCACATCTCAGAAAAGCAAACACTTGTAAGAACCAACAATATTAACCTAAGAAATTGATAAGCACTGGCGACTTGTCTTTGTAACACTTTAGGAAGTTGTGGATCTTATCCTCCGGTTCTCCAGAGCTCTGCTTGCATTGTTGGATGACTCCTCTTATTTCATTTTTGTCAACACTATCAGGATAGATGTCAAGGAAATTCTCTACTTTAATATCACCATTCTTAGTGGAAACTCCAGTAGCAACAAAGGAACAGTGGATGAATTTCTTCATGCTCGGGTCGATGTTAGTTCTGTCTTTCTTTTTGAGGACATCTCCAACGTTCACTCCCAGTTGTCCGGCACACTGCATAATGCCTTGCATGAGCTTGGCCATTTTTTCCGGGGGCAACGGTATCATCTAGAAAATGAAATAATATTACGATAGTTTACAATTTTTTAAGATTTCCTTGTGTTACTATTTTTTTTTTGTTTCTAAGTTCAAATTACTTCAATATTTAGTATTGCTCTAAAATAAACGCTATATGTGCCTAATATTGTTACTATTAAAATATATATTACAAAGATTTGACAAATTGTAGTTCAAGTTCTGTGCTATTTTTATCCTCTTCTGTACACCTGACGTAGGGTGGACTTAAAAACAGCCAAGCTGTGTCCACACTTTTTTCCACTTCTGTTAAATATCTATATGCCTACCTGTCCTGTTTGTTATGTTATTCTTGATTGTGTGTTTTTATTTATTTTTTGTAATGTGTTTTGTGGAAATAAAGTGATTTGTATTTAGTAGGAAAATATGACTTTATTTGGTAACTTAATGAATGGAATAATTTTGTAATCGTTGTTACGTTATACCAGGCGTTATAGTCAACGAAACTGAACAACTTTCAACAGAAAGTTCTTTCTGGAAATAAAAAATAGCTTTTGCATACAATTCGTCTAATCGTGGTGGTCATTTTGAATGAGCAAGTCTGAAAAGTTGTTTAGTTTTATTTGTTTCTTGTTAACTATCCCTTACACCCCGGATAGTGGCCAGCCAGTACCTATCGTAAAATTATAAAAATAATCAAATTTATACTTCAAACGTTTTTGACACACTTCATTAATTTCTAAATAGAAGTATCAAATAAATGTTAGCCCCGTAAATATTGTTAGCAAAAATTTACTTACTTTTTTGGATTCAACATGGCCAAAAATCACAAATAATGTAGCTACAAGCAGCACTGCTAGTTTCAGCATTTTATTCCGCTCGACTGATTTTTAATTGAATTTTGATGAAGAAGTCGTCAACACACGGTCTCTAATAGAGACTTCACTTGAATGAGCGAATCAGGTTTGCCTTCAACTTTTATACGGTAGATAATTGAGGAAAATTATCTATCACTGCACTTTTAAAGTAAATTTTAGTTACTTTGGTTTAAGATACTATGGTGACATGTGTACCTTACCTACTTACCTTACTGAATTAAAAACATTGTAATTTACAGACAGATGTTCGAAGAGAAAACGAATGTTTTGTAATTGATTTAGGTACAATGTCATACGTGAATGTATGAAATTGGCTGATAATGTTATACATAGATACATATAATCACGCCTTTATCGCTAATGGGGTAGGCAGAGCGTAAACTACCTAAACAAAGGTCGCTCCACCACGTCTAAAAAAAATGTCTAAGATAGATTTGTAGGTATTACTACAATGCCCGGAAGGAAATGCAGGTGGCCCATAATGTTATAGTCATGAAGAAATCGGAAAGTAAGCTTTTTTTGTGTATTGTCAACTTAGAGAAATAAAGAACAGTGGTGAAAGCAAGCAATTTATTATCTAAATTTTTTAATAAATAAATAAATAGTACAACATTAAATATCTTACTTTACTACTTTCTAGCTAGAAACATTTTTTATAAATATTTTTTTCGATAATTAAATAACACGAGCCATTTTGATATGAGTTCTAACCACGTTCTGTTTCAGTAAAATAATTTAAGAAAATACATGAGTCGGTGTGGCTTTGTAGTAGCATTTGAAGATCTCGAACGCCGTATCAGCCTGAGTCTTTCCCGTCTTCTTCTTACATTCATCTAGGACCTTAGCTACCTTCGTCTTGTCAACGCCAGCAGGCAACTTCGATAGAGCTACTTCTGAGTTCAGTTTACCATCGTTAGAAATTATTCCTGATTTCTTGAAGAAGCATAGAGTGAATTTTTTAAGGGCTTCGTCATCTGCAAAATGACCCTTTTTGGCTTCTGCTAAAACTTCCGGTTTAACTCCGGTTTCTTTTACACATTCAGCTGTGTAGGTACGGACCATGTTCTTTTGCGTTTGTGAGAGCTCTACATTCTGAAATATAAAAAAAAAACATATTCAGAGGTAGAAACTTTGTGAACTAAATTTTTTTTTTTTTTATTAGTGTAATTTTTTTGTACGCAATAAAGAATATATAAAGTAACTGCAGTTTTAATTCCCAATACTCATACAGGGTGATAAGGGACAGCGTCCCGAAGACTGGAAGGGGTTGCTCAGTCAACGAAACTGAACACCTATTGGATGAGGAAACTCTATCAGAGAATGAAAAAAATGGCCCATACAAATTGTCTGATCGAGTTGGTCATTTTGTATGTGAAGGTATATTTTTTTTACATTTCCTGAAAGAATTTTCTGCTGATAGTTGTTCAGTTTTGTTGCCTGAGCAACCCATTTAAGTCTTCGGGACGCTATCCCTTACACCCGAATTATGTATACTTTCATACTTGAAAAGAAGTAATAATGGTTAAGATAATATTATTGTAGGTACTTACATGCGCAGCAGCTGCAGCGACCATAAACAGGAACAGAATAACTTTCATATTTATTTTATTTTTGTATATATAAAACAACAACCCAGTTTTTTTCTTCACAAGAATGAATGAATTTTCCTGCGATAACGTCTTTTTATACTGAGGATGAAGGAAATCCAGTATAGTATGAAGACAACATAAGGAACTGAACTAGTTTAGGTCTCAATAACGTCCGGTAATCTAAGAAGTAGATAGTGGTATCGATTCTGAGTGACACAGTGCTAACTGACCAAACATAACGTTTTTGACAGGGATTTTTTTTATACATACATACATACATATAATCACGCCTTTATCCCTAATGGGGTAGGCAGAGCGTAAACGACCCAAACAAAGTTCTTTCCGCCATGTCTGACAAAGTTTTGAGGGTTATTTAAGATAGATGTAAGTATATTGCTGTAGTGACAGGTTGTCAGCCCATCGCCTAAATTACAATATACTGAAACCCTCGGATCCCTTAGCTGGTTTTTACAGCATGCCCGGGAGGAAATGCAGCTGGCACATTCTATGTTTTTCTCTCGCTCCCAGGCCAGCATGGAAGAAATTTTAATATATAAAAAATATTAAAGTGAGAGCCCGATGGTGTAGAGGATAGGGCCGCTGCCTCCTGAGAGGTCGTGGTTCGAATCCCAACCAATGTGCATTTCGGTTTTCGAATTTCATATGTACGTTTATTCGGCGCTTTTTTCGTGCTTCGGAAGGCACGTTAGGCCGTTGGTGCCGGTTAATATCGTTTAACACCGTAGATATGTCAGAGGCCATTGGTAAGCATTGGCGGCTTGAAAACTTGACCTAATCTAGGATCGGGTCTGGTGTCCCTTCTGGGTTGCGGAGGTCAGATGGCAGTTGCTCTGTGTAAAAATTAATATCCTCGTTCAATCCCCCTAGATTAGGTAGTCGTCCCCGTGAGATAAGGGATAAGGCTAGGGAGATGATGATATTTTTTTACCTGATTGTGACGTCTTCAAATGTACAGTAACTACTTTGTTTGACTTGATGGTGATAGAATAGGACTAATAGTTCAAAATCTTGATTTAAAAATCATACATACATACATATAATCACGCCTTATCCCTAATGTGGTAGGCAGATCGTAAACAACTTAAACAAAGGTTGTTCCGCCACGTCTGACAATGTTCTGAGGGTTATTTAAGATAGATTTGTAGGTATATTGTTTAAAATTCGAATATAGCTTATTCCTAGTAGGTATAAGTGCTAAATAGAATAAAGGTACTGCAAGTTTGGAGAAAAGTTTTGTTTACAAAGGATAATTTTCTTTATACCAAAACCTGCGAGTGGGAAAAAACTTTAAAAAAATACTACAGCCTAGAATTATATAGAAAGACCCTTTATACAATACGGCTCTGTATATTTAAATACAATGTTTCCTGAATCCGGAGTACATATAATAATAGGACACAACCTATGACCTAGATCAGACTATAGATGGTGAATAATAGTTTACATACAACATAACAGTACGTTTGCTCTTCGTGTAATAATCTAGGAAGGAATAATTATGCTAATTTCGCTCTCTAGTAGGTCCTAGTAATGCAAGATATTTTTTCAAAGAGAGTAAGTACATACATATACATACATATAATCACGCCTTTATCCCTTATGGGGTAGGCAGAGCGTAAACGACCTAAACAAAGGTCGTTCCGCCACGTCTGACAAGTTTTGAGGGTTATTCAAGATGGATTTGTATTTTGTACGTATATTGCTGTAGTGACAGGTTGTCAGCCCATCGCCTAAATTGCAATATACTGAAACCCTCAGATCCCTTAGCTGGTTTTTACAGCATGCCCGGGAGGAAATGCAGCTGGCACATTATATGTTTTTCTCTCGCTCCCAGTCCAGCATGGAAGAAAGAGAGTAAGTAATTTTGCTTAATGTTCAATGTACTTCTTCTTCTGTCGAGTGGGTATCGAATCTATCGACCCGATGAACCCTGGTGTCAGAGTTTTTAAACTACCTAGTAGCACAACTATCAGGCCTCTGACATGGTTTGAGTAACGACCACTATCAAAGACAGCGACCGGGACCGACGGCTTAACGTGCCCTCCGACGCACGAAACGAAGAAGAAGAAGACGCCTTTATCCCTAATGGGGTAGGTAGAGCGTTAACGACCTAAACAAAGGTCGTTCCGCACGTCTGCAAAAATTTTAAGGATTATTTAAGATAGATTTGTACATTGCTCTCTTCCATGCTGGCCTGGGAGCGAGAGAAAAACATAGAATGTGCCAGCTGCATTTCCTCCCAGGCGATATAAAAACCAGCTAAGGGTTCCGAAGATTTTAGAATATTGTTTTATTGGCGATGGGTTGACAACCGGTCACTACAGCAATACACCTACAAATCTATCTTAAATAACCCTCAAAACTTTGTCAGACGTGGCGTAACGACCTTTGTTTAGGTCGTTTACGCTATGCCTACCCTATTAGGCATAAAGGCGTGATTATATGTATGTATATTGTTGTAGTGACAGGTTGACAGCCCATCGCCTAAATTACAATGTACAGAAACCCTCGGATCCCTTAGCTGGTTTTTACAGCATGCCCGTGAGGAAATGCAGCTCGCACATTCTATGTTTTTCTCTCGCTCCCAGTCCAGCATGGGAACCAAGAGTTTAAATATGTTGTTGGTGCTCTATAATCAAATAGATAACCTAAATTATAGAAAAAAATAATGTCTAACATTTTACCAAAAAGCCGCGGCTCTGTTGGCTCGTTAAACAACCCTTTAAACTTCTGAGACGTGGCGGAACAACCTTTATATGGGTCTACCTACCCCATTAGGGATACAGGCGTGGTAGTATGTATGTAGTCTTTTAATTACAATTTCCAGGCATATCTGTTAAAACACCACAAACAAAACAATTGAGATAGACAAACATTATTGCAGGTTTGACGTATTAAGATTAAAGATCGTCTCAGCCCATTACTTACTAAATAATTACTTAGGCTCGTATTTGTAAAGCTATCTCAAGATTGAGAGCAACATTAAGTATGGATTTGACAAGCCATTTTGTACTGAAATGACATTTACGATACGAACTCAAACTGTCAATCGCAAGAGCGGATTATAATTACGGGCCTAAGTTGGACAATAAAACAACGTCAATGCCACCACGCATTAAAGGTCAGACCGCAACAGGACGTAGCTGCAGCGGAGCAGCGCGGCGCGGCACGGCGCGGTAATGTCAGTTCATACAATTTAAAAGTTTTTGCCGCGCCGTGTCGCGCCGCTGCAGTGCCGTGCCGTGCCCCTCCGCTGCAGTTACGTCCAAGTGCGGGCTGACTTTAAATGTTATTATTTTTCCTTTTTATTTTTTTACCTTAGAACGAATGGGCGAAATGCCCGATGGTGTAGTGGATACGGCCGCTGCCTCCTGAGCGGGAGATCGTGGTTCTAATTCCACCACGTATCAATGTGTTTTTCGGTATTCGAATTTCATATGTACGTTTATTCGGCGCTTTTTCCGTGCTTCGGAAGGCACGTTAAGCCGTTGGTCCCGGTTAATATCGTTTAATACCGTAGATATTAGTCGTTAAGCCATATCAGAGGCCAGTGCTAAGCATTAGCGGATTGAAAACTCTGACCTGATCTAGGATTGGGTCTGGTTTCCTTTCTGGGTTGCGGAGGTCAGATGGCAGTCGCTCTGTGTTAAAACCAGTACCCTCGTTCAATCCCCTAGACTAGGTACCCGACCCCGTAAGATCGGGATTAGGCTAGGGAGGATGATGAACGAAAGGGCGAAATGCAAACTAAACTATGTGCAAGGCAAAATAAGTCCATTAAAAAATTATTTCTAAGGTTTAGGTAAGGTTTTCTAAGGTTGCCTGGAAGAAATTGCTGCTTAGCAATAAGGCCGCCTATTTGTACTACTATTTGTTTCATTTAATTTTATTTTTCTTGTGTCTTTTCTGTATATTAGTATATTCTTATCTTATTCTTTCAAAGAATTATTGAATATTTTTTAAATAAGTTTAAGGAAATCAGGAGATAATCGAAATGATAATAAAGGAGAATGGTTCTGCAGATAGCGACAATTAATTATCAAGCTAGATGATATTTTTCGAAGGGAATCAAACCCACGCCCGCCAGTTTTGGTTCCATACAGGATAGCAACCAGTGTTGCAGCTTAGGACAGGTTAGCAGTGACATATCAGTTCAGAAACGCATATTAAGAAGTGCAAATCATCTAGTACTACGAAGTCGACGAACAAATTATGGCAAAAAAAGCAGTCTATGAGGGTGCACAAATATACAATAAATTACCAACAGATATTAAAGACTGCAAATCACAAATAAGTTTCAAAAAAGCACTTAAATTCCACATTTAAAAGAACAGAATGTACTCTAAAATATTGTCACTTCCAGTAACTCAATGATCCATGTGTTTCTGTGTATGTCCATGGCACCCCGATACAGGGAATCCTAGTGGGGGCTATGAGTATCGTGTTTTTTTTTTATGTATGGTGTAAGATCCACAAAATAGTTACTTACCTACTAAGCTCAATCGCAATTGTTTGTTTTGTTTTGCTAGCTTTGTTCGCAACCATAACCCTGTTTATTTAAAAATATTTATTTTGTATATGTTTCTCATATAAGTGAATTTATGTATTCTTTTTGAGAAATAAAGATTTATTTAACCGAATATCATCTAGTAATTCTAGTACTCAATACTAGTTGCTATTGGCCTCTTTAATTCAGGTCATACCGATTATGGTCAATGTAAATGAATGTCGAGCAAAGTCTAGGCAGACGTGTATGGTAAACTGCTGGCCACGTGCGAAGTAGCCGGAAAATTATAGTTTTTTTACATACATACATATAATCACGCCTTTATCCCTAATGGGGTAGGCAGAGCGCAAACGACCTAAACAAAGGCCATTCCGCCACGTCTGACAAAGTTTACATACATACATATAATCACGCCTTTATCCCTATTGGGGTAGGCAGAACGTAAACGACCTAAACAAAGGTCATCCCGCCACGTCTGACAAAGTTTTAAGGGGTTATTTAAGATAGATTTGTAGGTATATTGCTGTAGTGACAGGTTGTCAGCCCATCGACTAAATCACAATATACCGAAACCCTCGGATCCCTTCGCTGGTTTTTACAGCATGCTCGGGAATAAATGCAGCTGGCACATTCTATGTTTTTCTCTTGCTCCCAGGCCGGCATGGAAGATAGTTTTTTTATTGGATTTTTATTGCACTAATCTCTATCTATACCCATAGTCTACTTGATGCTGCTAACTGTATGCGTATGTCCTATTTTCAGTGTCGAGAGTAGGAATTTATTTTTTCTTTCTTCCCTGCTGGACTGGGAGCGAGAGAAAAACATAGAATGAGCCAGCTGCATTTCCTTCCGGGCATGCTGTAAAAATCAGCTAAGGGATCCGAGGGTTTCAGTATATTGAAATTTAGGCGATGGGCTGACAACCTGTCACTACAGCAATATACCTACAAATCTATCTTAAATAACCCTCAAAACTTTGGCAGACGTGGCGGAACGACCTTTCTTTAGGTCGTTTACGCTCTGCCTACCCCTTTAAGGACAAAGGCGTGACGTGATATGTATGTATGTATGAGAGAAGGAATTCAAATCCATATCCAGTAGACATCCTGATCAAAATTGTATATTTTATAACTATGACAATCATGTAATTATACTTTCTTTCATTTTCTCTACACGCGCACATATACGTATACCTACGTGCATAGTCACACATTTATACATACATACATATAATTACGTCTTTATCCCTAATGGGGTAGGCAGAGCGTAAACGACCCAAACAAAGGTCGTTCCGCCACGTCTGACAAGTTTTGAGGGTTATTTTAGATAGATTTGTTGGTATATTGCTAGTGACAGGTTGTCAGCCCATCGCCTAAATTACAATATACTGAAACCCTCAGATCCCTTAGCTGGTTTTTACAGCATGCTGGGGAGGAAATGCAGCTAGCACATTCTATGTTTTTCTCTCGCTCCCAGTCCAGCATGGAAGATACACACACATTTATCCCTGTGTTCATTAAAAATATGGTTCTATTTACCAAGACATATCACGGTTTTTAGCCATGTTCCTATTTTCATACTCGATTCAATACAACAAAAATTAGCATTGAAGCAAAGAATCCTCACAAGTGGCAGGGGTGGTCAATCTGTAAGACATTCAGAAAATCCACAAGAAATTACTAAAACAGTTTTTAAACCTCGAAAACTGGACGATCCTATATCGCCACTGAGCTGCGAGAATCGTTGGTTTACAGTTCGCTGGGTGATATGATTTGAATTCAGGTTAATTAATTACTATCTAGTATACTCTCAACGGGGTAAAAAGTGGTATGTGAATAAGGAATGCTGCGAATAAAATGGGATTTTATCCCGCTAAGTAAGTATATTAGATTCATTCATATTACGAGTGAAGTTAAACGAGCTTTAAAATTAAGTTTACGTTGAATCGAAATTACATTGAATAAATATTTTTTTTTTCGCAAACACGGATATTATGTTTTTAATATACTTAATTGAAAGAAGTGACTGTTATTACGTGTTGTGCAAACTTAAGTAAGATAGATCTGATTTGGTAATGAAAACAGGATTGTTTTCCTTATAATTTACGACTATATAAGTGTGATGACGTACTTACCAATGATTTTGTAATTTCTACATCCAGTTGCATATTAACTAACAATACGCAACGCCTTGAAATATTATCCTGAAAAATGTTCGCAACCCCTACACAAAACCTAGGAGATTAGTATTGTACGGTTTCCCTTCGCTACTTGGTGGCCAGTCTACTTAGTAGCCCACACCTCACTGGCCGTCAAGGTAGGACCCAGGGTGACATTCAGCTATTCACTAGACTGTTTCAAATATCGCCAATTGTAATTCAATTACAGTAGAATAGTTGGTGATTAGTTGTTGGGAATTGGAGCTTGAAGGGGTAAGTGGTTGTTTTGGTTCAACTAGAGTATGAAAATTACATAATTTTAACTTTGTAAAATAGATTATACTTTGGATATCAGTCAAGGGCACTTAGAAGTACTTATTGTAGGGGATGATATGAAAAGTCGGTGTCAGGGCGTGATCAGACCTAATCCAGTACATAAAACTTACCGCCCCTTTAATTTTGAAAACACAATATCGTTCTAACGCTCTACAAATTCAGCTATCGCAGTTTCCATACAACCCAGTAATAAGCTTGGTTTTTCACTGCAATATATATTTTTTTCTTTTTACCAGTTCTTTTTTCACAACTTTACTGCAAATATTTTCTTCTTTCGAACACAGAATAATCATGACGGACGAACCAGAATGCCAGCTACGCAGACGAAGATCATCAGGCAACCCCAACTTACCCCTTAACCTGGAGCTGGGATACAACGTGAGCGAGGGAGGAACAAGCCAAGGCACCCCGACGCCTAGTTGTGCCTTCAAACAGGTCACTGATCCATCGGAGAGGTCCATGTCGGCCAGGGAAGAGTTCAGGAAGAAACAGCAGAGCTTCGATGTCCAAGTTATCCAGGTATGATCATAATTACAAATTTATAAGGCACTAGTTTATGAACTGTTGTACAATAAGCAAAGGTGGATCAAGCCAAGGCACCCTGACACCAAGTTCTGCCTTCAAGCAAGTGACTGATCTATCGGAGAGATCCATGTCGGCCAGAGAAGAGTTCAAGAAGAAACAGCAGAGCTTCGATGTCCAAGTTATCCAGGTATGATCATAATTACAAATTTATAAGGCATTAGTTTTATCTTCCATGCTGGACTGGGAGTGAGAGAAAAACATGAAAAGAACAGAATGTGCCAGCTGCATCTCCTGCCAAGCACGCTGTAAAAACCAGCTAAGGGATCTGAGGGTTTCAGTATATTGTAATTTAGGCGATGGGCTGACAACCTGTCACTACAGCAATATACGTACAAATCTATCTTAAATGACCCTCAAAACTTTGTCAGACGTGGCGAAATGACCTTTGTTTAGGTCGATTACGCTCTGCCTACCCCATTAGGGATAAAGGCGTGATTATATGTATGTATGTAGTTTATAAGCTGTGGTAAAATAAGCGAAAGTGGATCAAGCCAAGGCACCCTGACACCAAGTTCTGCCTGCAAGCAAGTGACTGATCTATCGGAGAGATCCATGTCGGCCAGGGAAGCTCAGGCATCGAAGCTCTGCTGTTATGATTAATTACAAATTTATAAGACACTAGTTTATGAGCTGTGGTTCAATAAGCGAAAGTGGATCAAGTCAAGGCGCCCCGACTTCTAGCTCTGCCTTCAAGCAGGTCACTGATCTATCGGAGAGATCCATGTCGGCCAGGGAAGAGTTCAGGAAGAAACAGCAGAGCTTCGATGTCCAAGTTATCCAGGTATGATCATAATTACAAATTTATAAGACACTAGTTTATGAGCTATGGTTCAATAAGCGAAAGTGGATCAAGTCAAGGCGCCCCGACTTCTAGCTCTGCCTTCAAGCAGGTCACTGATCTATCGGAGAGATCCATGTCAGCCAGAGAAGAGTTCAGGAAGAAGCAGCAGAGCTTCGATGTCCAAGTTATCCAGGTATGATCATAATTACAAAAATTATAAGACACTAGTTTATGAGCTGTGGTTCAATAAGCGAAAGTGGATCAAGTCAAGGCGCCCCGACTTCTAGCTATGCCTTCAAGCAGGTCACTGATCTATCGGAGAGATCCATGTCAGCCAGAGAAGAGTTCAGGAAGAAGCAGCAGAGCTTCGATGTCCAAGTTATCCAGGTATGATCATAATTACAAATTTAAAAAGCACTAGTTTATGAGCTGTTGTACAATAAGCGAAGGTGGATCAAGCCAAGGCACCCTGACACCAAGTTCTGCCTTCAAGCAAGTTACTGATACATCGGATAGATACATGTCGGCCAGCGAAAAGTTTAGGAAGAAACAGCAGAGGTTTGATGTCCAAGTTATCCAGGTATGATCATAATTACAAATTTAAAAGGCACTAGTTTATGAGCTGTGGTTCAATAAGCGAAAGTGTATCAAGTCAAGGCGCCCCGACTCCTAGTTGTGCCTTCAAGCGGGTCACTGATCCATCTGAGAGATCCATGTCGGCCAGAGAAGAGTTCAGGAAGAAACAGCAGAGCTTCGATGTCCAAGTTTCCAGGTATGATCATAATTACAAATTTGTAGGCACATGTTTATGAGCTGTTGTACAATAAGCGAAGGTGGATCAAGCCAAGGCAACCTGACACCAAGTTCTGCCTTCAAGCAAGTGGCTGATCCATCGGAGAGATCCATGTCAGCCAGGGAAGAGTTCAGGAAGAAACAGCAGACCTTCGATGTCCAGGTTATCCAGATACGGGATATTTGATAAGGCACCCTACAGAATAGTTAATATCCTCATACGTTTCTACGAACATGAAACAGAACGTGTCATAATCAATAAGTTTCCAACTGGCCTTCGAACTTGCCTAATCAAATCACGGTCTTAGTTACCGAATGTTGGAAATTCCCCTAGCTAACTAGTACCTACCTAGCCGAACTAGACAAACGGTAACTCAATTCAACACACGTTATCATCTTCACATCCTGTTTAAATCCAACCCTGGACCAGCGATCTGCTGGTCCAGGGTTGGATTTAGCAGCCTAAAAAAAATTTATAAGATAAGATGTTAAACTCTAGAGGACTGATTTATAACATAACATAACATAAAAATACTTTATTGCACGTAAGAATACAAATCATACACACAACAGATACCAACAAAAAACAAGTACAACATATGCGGCCTTATTGCTAAGGTAGCAATTTCTTCCAGGCAATCTTTGGGTGAAAGTAAAATGCCCATTATTTGGCCCAGACATCAAATATAAAAAAAAATCTTTTTCCACAGATAGAAGAATGCGAAGAAGAGGAAATCATAGTAGACAGTGACGACGAAGCAGGGGGAGACGAAGCAAGGGCGCTGGCAGACCGCCCTATAACGCCCACGCCCATACAGGACTACGGAGCCAATGTCGTCTATAATGAAGGTAAATGCATTTTCATTTCAAAGATAGAAGAATTTTAAGAAATTATAGTAGACAGTGACGACGAAGCAGGGGGAGACGAAGCAAGAGCGCTGGCAGACCGCCCTATAACGCCCACGCCCATACAGGACTACGGAGCCAATGTCGTCTATAATGAAGGTAAATGCATTTTCATTCCAAAGATAGAAGACTTTTAAAAAATTATAGTAGACAGTGACGACGAAGCAGGGGGAGACGAAGCAAGGGCGCTGAAAGACCGCCCTATAACGCCCACGCCCATACAGGACTACGGAGCCAATGTCGTCTATAATGAAGGTAAATGCATTTTGATTTCAAAGATAGAAGAATTTTAAGAAATTATAGTAGACAGTGACGACGAAGCAGGGGGAGACGAAGCAAGAGCGCTGGCAGACCGCCCTATAACGCCCACGCCCATACAGGACTACGGAGCCAATGTCGTCTATAATGAAGGTAAATGCATTTTCATTTCAAAGATAGAAGAATTTTAAGAAATTATAGTAGACAGTGACGACGAAGCAGGGGGAGACGAAGCAAGAGCGCTGGCAGACCGCCCTATAACGCCCACGCCCATACAGGACTACGGAGCCAATGTCGTCTATAATGAAGGTAAATGCATTTTCATTCCAAAGATAGAAGACTTTTAAAAAATTATAGTAGACAGTGACGACGAAGCAGGGGGAGACGAAGCAAAGGGCGCTGAAAGACCGCCCTATAACGCCCACGCCCATACAGGACTACGGACCCATGTCGTCTATAATGAAGGTAAATGCATTTTCATTTCAAAGATAGAAGAATTTTAAGAAATTATAGTAGACAGTGACGACGAAGCAGGGGGAGACGAAGCAAGGGCGCTGGCAGACCGCCCTATAACGCCCACGCCCATACAGGACTACGGAGCCAATGTCGTCTATAATGAAGGTAAATGTATTTTTAGTCTATAGATAGAAGAATTTTAAGAAATTATAGTAGACAGTGACGACGAAGCAGGGGGAGACGAAGCAAGAGCGCTGGCAGACCGCCCTATAACGCCCACGCCCATACAGGACTACGGAGCCAATGTCGTCTATAATGAAGGTAAATGCATTTTCATTCCAAAGATAGAAGACTTTTAAAAAATTATAGTAGACAGTGACGACGAAGCAGGGGGAGACGAAGCAAGGGCGCTGAAAGACCGCCCTATAACGCCCACGCCCATACAGGACTACGGACCCATGTCGTCTATAATGAAGGTAAATGCATTTTCATTTCAAAGATAGAAGAATTTTAAGAAATTATAGTAGACAGTGACGACGAAGCAGGGGGAGACGAAGCAAGGGCGCTGGCAGACCGCCCTATAACGCCCACGCCCATACAGGACTACGGAGCCAATGTCGTCTATAATGAAGGTAAATGTATTTTTAGTCTATAGATAGAAGAATTTTCAGAAATTATAGTAGACAGTGATGAGAGCCCGATGGTGTAGTGGATAGGGCCGTTGCCTCCTGAGCGGGAGGTCGTCGTTCGAATCACACCACGTACCAATGTGTTTTCCGGTTTTCGAATTTCATATGTACGTTTATTCGGCGCTTTCTCCCTGCTTCGGAAGGCACGTTAAGCCGTTGGTACCGGTTAATATCGTTTAACATATTAGTCGTTAAGCCATGTCAGACACCTGTGCTGAGTATTGGCGGCTTGAAAACTCTGACCTAATCTAGAATTGGGTCTGGTTTCCCTTCTGGGTTGCGGAGGACAGATAGCAGTCGCTCTTATGTAAAAACCAGTACCCTCGTTCAATCACCTAGATTAGGTAGCCGGCCCGCGAGATACGGGATAAGGCTATGACGACAAGGCAGTCATGATAAAGCGGGGGGAAACGAGGCAAGGGCGTTGGCGGACCGCCCTATAACGCCCACTAGGACTATGGAGCAAACGTCGTCAACTACAATGAAGGTAAATGTTGAACTTTAGTGTACCCTGGTGTCAGAGTTTTTAAAGAGCAGCTCTAATGGCTCCTAACCAAAGTTGAGAAAATATTAACTTCGTAATCCCCTTCGTGGAAATCCAAATCACAACCTCCGCATAGGAAGCCCAAGGCTCAGGCGACAAAGGTTATTAAAGAGGCTATAGCAACTGTCAATATTATACTGTGAGTTGAGTAGCGGAGTCAGCGATGTGTCGGTGTAATGTTCCTGGAGTCGTATTTTTGAACCGCTCGTATCTGAATTCGCATACGAAAATGCAACATTCGCATACGAATTCCCAAAACCACTATTTTTGAATACTCATACGTATGCGAAAATCGAGTGTGATAGAATTTGATTTCGTACACGAATGATTGGCGTATGCGTACTTCAGTTTTCATACGAGCGGTTCAGAAATACGACTCCTGGACTTTAGGCCGGTTGGTCCCGGACTCTTTCTATATTAGTGTTCGTTACACAAGCCGTATATCAGGAGCTTGTTTTGATGTTTTGAATCTCTGACACTAAACTGAACATACATACATTCATATAATCACGCCATTATCCCTAAATGGGTAGGCAGACAGTTCTTCCATGCTGGACTGGGAGAGATAGAAAAACATAGAATGTTCCAGCTGCCCTTCCGCCCGGGCATGCTGTAGAAGTCAGCAAAAGGGACTCGAGGGTTAGTGTATTGTATTTAGACGATGGGCTGACAACCTGTCACTATAGCAATACACATTACAATCTAAAATTGCCCTCAATTTTTGTCAGACGTGGCGAAAGCGCCTTATACGAGGAGTTTGACGCTCTGCCTACCCCGTAAGGGATAAAGGCGTGATTTTATGTATGTATGTATGGGTAGGCAGAGCATAAACGACCCAAACAAGGTCGTTCCGCCACGGCCACATCAGACTAAGTTTTGAGGCTTATTTAAGACAGATTTGTAGTATATTGCTGGAGTGACAGGTTGTCAGTCCATCGCCTAAATTGCAATATACTGAAACCCTCGGATCCCTTAGCTAGTTTTTACAGCATGCCCGGGAGGAAATACAGCTGACACATTATATTTTTTTCTCTCGCTCTCAGTCCAGCATAGAAGTACTGACACTAGACTGAAGAAGTATAACATCGATAATCCAACTACAACTTCCACGTCAACTACGTAACCAACTAAACCACTCCGCATTATGTATGAGTCACTACTTAGACAACTACAATATAGTGAATTTATGAATCCTCCCTTATTTAAGAACTTAAAAGTAACCTTCACCACTAAAAAGTCTAACAAACTTATTACATATGTATGTATACTACAATAACAGGTAGGCGCTAATCGGATAAAACTGTCTGCAACCTACTTACAGCTAATATTTCTCTTCAGGGCCGAAAACGACGGACTTCTTGAAGGTGAAAACGATAGAACAAGACTGCATCACCGATGTGTCTGACGCCGACAGCGATGGAGAAGAAGAATAAGGTTGCATTGATTTTTACCGAAGACAACGACACGACAACTTTCGCAATAGAAGTGTGGTCTATCCCTATTTGCTTCGAGGATATTATGCCTGTAATTTGACTCGTAGTTTCTCAATACAGGGGGGCAGGGGGGGCGTTTCATCAAATTACAACTAAAAATCGGTGTTCATTGCGCAGCCGGTAAACTCTTAAGGTTCTAGAGAGGTTAACTCATAAACCGCCCAAAGGTAAAAGAACAATAAGCTATATTAATTTAAGGAAATCTTATGTCTTCATTGTCATTATTCTGAAAAATGTAATAATTTCCGTCGCGATGGTTTCGTGAGATATCTAAAGAACGAAAAGCAAATAATGTATACTTACGGACTATTTACTTGAATTCACACACACGCGGATATTCATACAAAACATATGAATAAACTCATTAAAAGAACGATTTCAATATGAAAAATATAAAATGTAGTTTCAGTGCGTAAGTGTATAATATAATATATATGTATATCTAGTCCAGCTTCTAGTCATTACTTTAATAATCCGTAAATGGATCTAATTATATTTATTTTTCTTATATATATGTTATATTTTAAGGAAATATATCTTGTTACAGTGTGGGTTGTCTTTATTTGTAGTATAGTGTCCTGTCCGGGTCCTATCTTACGCCAAGAATCAAATATAAACATAATTAAGTAATATTTGAATTAATTTATTGCACTAATAATAGAAAGCTACAGTTTATTTATACAATACATTTATGTTAATTATACTTATATGATTTTGACAGTACTGTACAAAATAGATCATAAATATGTTGAGCTTAGGTATTTGTCATTTTGTAACTAAACTCATTTCAAAGTTCAGACATCTAGATTATAATACAATAACTAACTTTCATGAACATAATTGAATTCGTAATTTTGTTCTAGTTTCAAATACAGCGAAAATAGTAACCTTCGATGACGTAAAAAAAATTCAAAGAATGTCGTCGGGCACTAATTGGATAAAAAATAATTAAAAAACAACTATTCTTAAGCTACTTACACCAACTTTATGATAGGGAAATGTCTATGTACAGAGAAATCGAACTCTGGCGGAGTGGTGGATTCTCGCTTGTGTCCGCCCGCTAGTAGTTTCAGTACTACGAAATTTGTTTTGACTACTTTTAGGAGATCTGTTACCTGGAATTAAAATAAATTATTCTGTTAGAATAGACTTATTAATGAGCACTTTCCAATCGTAATTTCGGTGCTGGAACAATAAAACTACATTTAAAATGTATAGTATGTTACTCTAATATAGTTAAGGTACAGATTCGACAGAGACAGATTCGACGATTAATGGAGCGAGCTCATTGCCTGTTCAGTCTAACTTTGCGGAGTAAAAATTTGAAATTTGTATTCCGAAATCGATCTGTACCACGGCAACTTACAATCAATATCAAGGGGTTTGCTTGTAGACATACATACATAAATCCACGCCTTTATCCCTAATGGGGTAGGCAGAGCGTCAACGATCTAAACAAAGATTATTCCGCCACGTTTGACAAGTTTTGAGGATTATTTCAGATAGATGTGTATATTGCTGTATTGAGTAGGCTGTCAGCCCATCGCCTAAGTAACAATACACTTAAACGTTCGAATCCCTTAGCTGGTTTTTACAGCATGCCCGGGAGTAGTTGCAGCTGGCACATTCTATGTTTTTCTATCGCTCCCAGTCAGTAGATGTAAATATTTATTGTTATCCTACTAAAATAAATATTGGTGGGAATAACCTATGATGACAAAACTCGCAAAGCGAAGCGAACATTGTTATAAGGATGTAGTATTAGTGTTACCTCTTGGTCGGTTTCTTCCATGCTGGACTGGGAGTGGGAGAAAAACATAGAATGTACCAGCTGCACTTCCTCACGGACAGCTAAGGGATCAGAGGGTTTCAGTATAATGCAATTTAGGCGATGGGCTGACAACCTGTCCCTACAGCAATATACCTACAAATATATCTTAAATAACCCTCAAAACTTTGTCAGACGTGGCGGAACGACCTTTGATTAGGTCGTTGACGCTCTGCCTACCCCATAAAGGCGTCATTATATGTATGTATTTACCTCTTGGTCGGGAGTAGTGATGGTTTCCAAGAGCGAGCGCGCCTGCTGGAAGTGTTTGCAGCCACCGAGATATAATATCACAGGGTTTTCGTATCTGAAACAATCACAAAATATTCCTGTACAATAACATCCACACTCTAACTTCTTCTTAGCGATTGGATTCTCAAGTCGAACAACGAACCGATGAACCCGGATGTCAGAGTTTCCAAACCGCCTAGTAGCACAGCTATTAGGTCTCTGACATGGTTTTGAGTAACGAACACTATCACAGACAGCGACCGGGACCGACGGCTTAACGTGCCCTCCGAAGCACGGAATCCTTTTTCTTTTCGGACAATCAGGTGATTCAGACTGCAATGTCACAAAGTGATAAATTAACAAATATCAACTTTGTGTGTCTCCCCCTAGGAATCGAACCCAGGACCTCCGGATCGTAAGCCCACGGCTCTGACCACTAGACCATTGAGGCAGTTACACACTCTAACTTATATCTATTTAAATTACAGGAGAATACATTCAACTTTTTTGGTTTTTCTGTTATATTAAACTCTTGGAAATGGGACAAGATCAAAATTCGCAAGAGCAAAATTAGGGCAAGGGTATTATAATTTAGGCCAGTTTGAAATTCATTCAGGTATTTATAACAGTGAATAAATAATATTATTGGCCAGAAAGCAATCTCATAGAATTTCACTGAGACCACATCCTTCCACTTTCTGCGATCCTTGCGGATTAATTCGCTTAATTCACATTCATTAATATTTTCATAGAAGGTTTGAGGTACTCTTGCTTTAGAACGTCCCCGATTTGATTCATTTTCTATTTCTCTTTAGACTTCGATATTACCAGCTACTAAATTCTGCTTGGCGAAGGCTACGTTTCCAAGACAAAAACACACGTAACGCAAAGTATGAAAGAAAATGTACTCACTGTAAAGGCTGCGTCATCTCGCAAAACTCATGGTAGTGAACTTGCGGGGGAGTCAGGACGGACAACGGCGCGAAACGATGCTTGTAACGAACAGCTTCGTTGTCAAACTCAGAGTTAGGCGTTTGTATCTTCCCTTGCAGTTTAAAAGCTACCAACGCCTGCGAAAATTACAATAGCAAAGTATTTACTAGCTCCTGCCAAAATGACAATAGCAATTTCAACTTCATCTACTATAGCTATGAAAGGTTAGTCAGGCATAAAAATTGTCTCCCGCTCATAATAATGTTTAAGAGCTAGATCAATCTCAATCTTATATCTACGCCGGGATGTTTTTGCTGTAGGCTTCCACTACTACCTCGCCCACTTATGGAAAATGGCCGGGTCATTCTAACAGCCATGGTTAGTATCATTTGAATGAATCAATTAAAATGCTCATGAGAAAAATGGCAAATGATCTAGATCTTGATTTTAGGGTGTGGTTAGGTTAGAATCTATAAATTAAAAGCCTCTGCATTAAGCTAACATGCAATATAAGTTTTTACATCATAAAGCAAAATACAGGAACACTTAATGCAGTATTTAATTACATATCATGAAGTCAATTGTGTAAACATTGTTATACAATACATACACACATATTATTGTATCACCTTATAAGTGTGATCGCATCACCGTCCGCGCCTCTGCGCAACTGTCTCTGTGGTCTAGTGGTCAGAGCCATGGGCTTACGATCCAGAGGTCCTGGGTTCGACTCCCAGGAGCGGGACAAAGTTAATGTTTGACAATTTATCACTATGTGAAGACCTCACGTTTTTTTTTTAAATAGAAAACGTAGTCTAACCTTATAATACCCGCCGCACATGCTCTGCATGACCTGGCACATGAGCCCCTCGCGGGCGTAGGGACGCACTTTCTTCTTCTGTTTCCTGTTGGCGCCCCCCTTCTTGTCGCCCCTTCTGGCCCCCTCAGCCGCTAGACCTTCGGCTCGGCTCAGGGCTGACACTAGCCAGCCGTATAGGAACTCGTAAAGGTACCTGGAAAGAAGTTATGAATATCAATGTTGTCCTGTCAAAACTACTACCCGAATCCGACCCTATTTCTTTGAAATGGGATTCCAAAGCTCTCGACAGATTAACAGTCGCGTTGACCTTCGTTGACCTTTCTTTATTTTATTACTTTTTGATATACTAGACTATAGAAATGCAACTTACCAGAATATGTAATGGTACTCATGATACGCATATAACTCCAACGCAGCCAGTAGATACGCGATCATGACTCGTAAAATGTGGTACAGGATCTAAGTGCCAAAGCCAAAGCTATTCCCTAAGGCACTCTTACCAATGTACTGTCGCTGCTAATAACGATAGTTTGGCAAGTATGCAAAAGAGCGACAGATTACTGTCACTAGCGTATCATAGTAACAGCCACATTGACCTTCATTGACTTTTGTTGACCTTTCTTTATTTTTACTTTCTGAAATACAAGGCTATAGAAATGCCACTTACCAGAATATGTAATGGTACTCATGATGCGCATACAACTCCAACTCCAATCCAGCCAGTAGATACGCGATCATGACTCGTAGTACGTGGTACAGGATCCAAGTGCCGAAGCAGGCTCTCGCGGCGCCCTCAGTGCCCGGGACGATCCCCCCGCCTGCTGCGCCGCTCACTACTGCGTCTACGCTTTCCGCCTGAAAGACATGTTTGTTATAAGATAGGAGATCTTAGTGGAAGTCTCATCTCCCTAGCCTTCTCCCATATCTCATGGGGTCGGCTACCTAATCTAGGGGATTGAACGAGGGTACTGGTTTTTACACAGAGCGACTGCCATCTGACCTCCGCAACCCAGAAGGGAAACCAGACCCAATCCTAGATTAGGTCAGTTTTCAAGCCGCCACGGCTTAGCACTGGCCTCTGACATGGCTTAACGACTAATATCTACGGTATTAAACGATATTAACCGGGACCAACGGGTTAACGTGCCTTCCGAAGCACGAAAAAAGCGCCGAATAAACGTAATACAAAGTAATACAATACAAAGTATTACGTTTATAAACGAAGTATAAAGGTGAAATATAGGATTTTCGGTGACGGCGACTGACCTCATTGAATTATAAGCAGGACTTGTTTCTGTGCCAAAGTTTGTGAGCAAGTGCACTATCTATTTCGTCGAGCCCATGGAAGTATAGTATTGGACCTCAGAGGCATTTTATGGTAAACCATGACACTATTTAATTAATAACGGATGCCATCGAAATCAAAGCTTTACTATCTCTAATGTATCATAGTCGTGTTGACCTTTGTTGACCTTTCGTGACCTTTTGGGTTATTTTTGAGAATTTTATATTCAATAGACAACACTACTAGCGGTATACAGAAGTATAAGTAACCTCTTCTTGCAAAGCGGCGAATTCGTCCAACAATAGCGCCAACTTGTCCCGTTGTCTGGCGCGGTTGTGTCCGCACACTTGTAGCAGTACTGCAAACGGACGCACGCAACGAGCTAGGAAGTTCTCTACGAATTCACGAGCCTGTAAAGAAACAAACAATATTTGAAACGTATCTAAAGAGGATACTAGTAAATAAACGGTGCCAACACAAATGTAAGCGAATGATGGTGTCTGTATTACTTACAAGGGACTAATCATATCCTACTAGGAACAATATATGTGACAATATTCAGTTTTTATCAAGGGTGTTTACGAGATTCATTTTTAAGTAAAAATAGTTGTTTGCTATCACTATTACTAACGGCGTCCTATATGTCAAGCGTAATAAGACACCGTGTCAATGAAATCAGGTTATAGGAAAAAAAACTTAGGTCACGCGTGATTTTATGTATGTAAATTTCGCTGGCCGCTTGGGGTTTGCAACGTAGTCACGCGTGACTTAGCGGACGCCCCACGGATACTTTAATTTACATGCTAAATAAAATACTCCTACACTGAAGTTCTAATACAAGTTTCTAGAAAATTATAGAACAAATCAACTCAAAAGTCTATTTGGAACACGAACATGCTACTGAACAGAAAACACCGATACATTACGCCACCTCCATCAATCCATCAATACACAGCAAGGCATACCGTTACATACATGTACCATCACACTCACTCCCCGGAAGGTGGGCATGAGAGCCGGCGGGTTCACGAAACTCCGCACGGAGTCCCGCAGGATCTCGACGAAGGCGTGGTGCGGCCGCGGAGCGCCCACCGGGCCGTTCATGTTGCTCTGCGCCAGGGAGGCCGTGCTGGCGGGCGCCGGGCTGAGGTACAGCAGCTGCAGCGCCGAGCGGGACAGGATGCACGCGCGCTGCCGGCTCAACTCCATGAAAAAGTCCTGGGGAAGAGGCAGGTTGTCAGTTAGTTCATTGGTAATTTTGGGGCAGGTTGTCAGTTAGTTCATTGGTAATTTTGGGGCAGGTTGTCAGTTAGTTCATTGGTAATTTTGGGGCAGGTAGTCAGTTAGTTCATTAATAATTTTGGGGCAGGTTGTCAGTTAGTTCATTGGTAATTTTGGGGCAGGTTGTCAGTTAGTTCATTGGTAATTTTGGAGCAGGTTGTCAGTTAGTTCGTTAATAATTTTGGGGCAGGTTGTCAGTTAATTCGTTAATAATTTTGGGGCAGGTAGTCAGTTAGTTCATTGGTAATTTTGGGGCAGGTTGTCAGTTAGTCCATTAATAATTTTGGGGTAGGTTGTCAGTTAGTTAATTGGTAATTTTGGGGCAGGTTGTCAGTTAGTTCATTAATAATTTTGGGGCAGGTAGTCAGTTAGTTCATTGGTAATTTTGGGGCAGGTTGTCAGTTAGTTCATTAATAATTTTGGGGCAGGTTGTCAGTTAGTTAATTGGTAATTTTGGAGCAGGTTGTCAGTTAGTTCATTAATAATTTTGGGGCAGGTTGTCAGTTAGTTCATTGGTAATTTTGGGGCAGGTTGTCAGTTAGTTAATTCGTAATTTTGGGGCAGGTTGTCAGTTAGTTCATTAATAATTTTGGGGCAGGTTGTCAGTTAAGTCATTGGTAATTTTGGGGCAATTTGTCAGTTAGTTCATTGGTAATTTTGGAGCGCTGCGCAGATTGCGCACCAATGACACACTACCAAGTTGGGTTGGGTGCGTAATAGATTGATGGCTATTCAATCCCCATACCGAAAATTGTAAGTGTGGAGTCCCAGATGGTCGTTAGACGAAAAAAAAATAAAGGAATCTACGATCCGGAAACAGGCCTTTACATTGGTAATTTGGATTGGGTTGGATTTGTTCTCGACTCATGGCTATTTGAATGATTTGTTTTTCTCGAGCCCGACGTTACGCTAAACTAAACAGTAAATGTTTCTCCGGGGGTCGCTGTTTGGCGCCAGTCGCAAGCCATTGCATAAATGCGATAGTTGAAGCAAAAACGTCGTTGTCGTTGTTCAATCTTTTACATACATACATACATACATAAACATAAATCACGCCTTTATCCCTTACGAGGTAGGCAGAGCGTTTAACGCCTCGTAAAAGGCGCTTTCGCCACGTCTGACAAAAATTGAGGGCAATTTTAGATTGTAATATGTATTGCTATAGTGACAGGTTGTCAGCCCATCGCCTAAATTACAATACACTGTAACCCTCGAGTCCCTTTTGCTGACTTCAACAGCATGCCCGGGATGAAGGGCAGCTGGAACATTCTATGTTTTTCTATCTCTCCCAGTCCAGCATGGAAGTATATAATCAAATATATAATATGTTCTTCCATGCTGGACTGGAAGTAAGAGAAAAACATAGAATGTGCCAGCTGCATTTCCTCCCGAGCATGCTGTAAAAATCAGCTATGGGATCTTGAGGGTTTCAGTATATTGTAATTTAGGCGATGGGCTGACAACCTGTCACTATAGCAATATACGTACAAGTATATCTTAAATGACCTTCGAAACTTTGTCAGACGTGGCGGAACGACCTTTGTTTGAGTCGTTGACGCTCTGCCTACCCCATTAGGGATAAAGGCGTGATTATGTATATGTAAAAAATTAACTGGTAAAACTTACCAACGCAGTATGGAAGTTGGTGATGGAGGTGACCTTCCACGCGTGCCGCAGCCTCGTGACCAGCTCGTCGAAGTGCAGTAGGGCCTCGGCGCGGGGCTTGATGCGCGTGTAGCGCGGGAACGTGGGGGGCAGAAGGCGCTGGTTGATCATCGGCTCGAACCCCATTGGATTCGGGGAATCGGCTGGAATCGCGACGAATGAAACTTTACATAACACACGAAACACAACACGATCACACTCATAGCCCCCACTAGGATTCCCTGTATCGGGGTGCCATGGACATACACAGAAACAACCACAAAGAACACCCAGACCCAGAAACAGACATTTAAACTCATCATTCAAATGTCTGCCCGGCCGGGAATCGAACCCGAGACCCTCTGCGTAGCAGGCAGGTACACTGCCAACTAGGCTGCGCGGGTCGTCACATGGTGCGATCTTCTTCTTAGCGAGTGGATTCTCGAGTCGAACAACGACCCGATGAACCCTGCTGTCAGAGTATTGAAACCGCCTAGTAGCACAGCTACTAGGCCTCTGACGTGGTTTTGAGTAACGACTACTATCAAAGACTGCGACCGGGACTGACGGCTTAACGTGCCCTCCGAAGCACGGAATCTTTTTCCATTTCGAAACATCAGGTGATTATGCCTGCAATGTCCTAATCAAACTGAAAAAACCTCACAAAGTGATAAATTGAAAAATATCAACTTCATGTTCCCCCCTGGGAATCGAACCCAGGACCTCCGGATCGTAAGCCCATGGCTCTGGCCACTAGACCACGGAGGCAGTTAATGGTGCGATGATCTATGCTTTGTAGTTGTTAGGAACTGCTAAGGGCTGAACATCGGGCTCAGTTGCGCGCTTTGCAAGAGACCTTTGTCCAGCAGTGGATACAGGCTGTTGATGATAACGGACAGAAACCGATAAAAAACATAGAATATAACAGCTAGTATGTTTCTGGGCAAACTGTAAAAGCCAATAAATAAACTAGAAGGGTTTGGTGAGTTGGAAACACCTGTTCACCGCTACAGCAATGTTAGTCCTTTCTGAAAAATCCTGCAATATTTGATAGATTTGGAGAAAATGGCTTTCTTTACCATTAGCACTCTTTTAGGAATGGGCATATACCTGGGCTTTAAATATATAAAAATGGTTATTTATCTGTTACTTATTCAACTACTTACAATTTTCCACTGGCTGTGTTCCTTTCCCAGCTGTTCTGATGATGACTTTCATCATTTCCGAGCACCCGTTGAGCAGGGCCACGCAGTCAGCGCCGGTCTGGTTCTCAGTACGCTTGGTAATGAGGAGTAGGGCCTGGTAGAACATCCGGGTGAAGCGTATCCTGGCTGCTAAAGCTGCCCATACATTGTTCGCCTGTGAAATGAATAAAAATATGTTTAGTACAAACTGTTTCTTCCATGCTGGACTGGGAGTGATAGAAAAACATAGAATATGCCAGCTGCAATTCCTCCTGGGCATGCTGTAAAAACCAGCTAAGGGATCCGAGGGTTTCAGTATACTGTAACTTAGGCGATGGGCTGACAACCTGTCACTACAGCAATATACCTACAAATCTATCTTAAATAACCCTCAAAACTTTGTCAGACGTGGCGGAATGACCTTTGTTTGGGTCGTTTACGCTCTGCCTACCCCATTAGGGATAAAGGCGTGATTATATGTGTATGTGTTTCCACAGGAAATGAGAAATTCAGATTAAATCAGAGGCCCACTCCATAAAGAAAGAAGGAACGAAAATCTTATATCAATTGTTAAAGTTAGACAGTATAACTATCTATAATTCACTAGTAAGGGCCTGCACAAATGACATGGAAGGAACTGTGCGTCGCCGATTTACGACGCAGAAAAGGCTTTGATTAAAGATGCAAAGTTTTGGTAATTTTGAAAAACAAAACCTACAAACATCCATGCTGGACTGGGAGTGAGAGAAAAACATAGAATGTGCCAGCTGCATTTCCTCCCGGGCATGCCGTAAAAACCAGCTAAGGGATCGGAGGGTTTCAGTGTATTGCAATTTACGCGATGGGCTGACAACCTATCACTACAGCAATATACAAACAAATCCATCTTAAATACCCCTCAAAACTATGTCAGACGTGGCGAAACGACCTTTGTTAAGATCGTTTACGCTCTGCCTACCCCATTAGGGATAAAGGCGTGATTATATGTATGTATGTAAAACCTATATGTCTGCGACAAAAACCATACCCTTACTGTTGGACCAGGTACCAATAGGAGTAGGTAATACCTCATCATCGATGCTCCTCGCCTTCTTATTGAGCTCCTCCTCCTGTTCCCTGAGCATGGCGATGCACTTCTGCTCGCTGACCTCGAGGCTCGCGTCGAAAGCGCTCCCGATCTGCGGGTTCGAGCCCAGACGATAACCGTACCCCATTGGTTGGAAATCTTCCTCTTCAAACACTTGGGCCCTGTATAAAAATTAATAAGTCTTTGCTTATCTGATAAAAAGCTTTGACAATGGTTCAATCATTTATTTTATTTTATTTGGGGAGCTTAGAACAACATTTACTATTAAATTATTCAAGCATACATATTAAATAAATGCCAATTACAAGCTTCCACATATAGAAAGAAAATTGCTTAGTCTAACTTAAAAATAATGAATAGGTAAAGTAACACATACAAATATAAAAACAGTTACACTAAACTAATACTTTAGGATTCTGTGAAGTAATCCTTAATGAGCGCATTTTTCATTGATCTAATACTACCACTAAATAAATCTAATTGGCTATCATTCTTGTACTTATTGAATAGCTTTGTGACACATGGTATAAAACTATTTTTTCTATATTGAGAATGACTGGGACAAAAAGTAAATCATTCATGTTGATAACACACAAACAATCATTATTTTGCAGTAAAACAAAGCTCTGCATTACCTTCTCTTTAATGTTTTATAAATCTTATACTTCTTATCTTCTTCTAAATCTTATACTATCAAGACTAATTTAAAAAGACATCAGTTACTATACTGCTTTATAACTGGTAGCAACCACATTTTATTTTCCTATTTTAGCAATGATAAAGGTACTCACTTGTTAATACATTCTCTGATACAATCCAGCAGCTTATACACGGCAATGCAGTAAGCTTTCAAAGTCTTGTTGATGATGGAGTGAGGCTGATGCAGATACAAGTTTGTGAAGACAGTCTGGGCAAGTGAGTGGCCTTCTAACCAAGACACTATGCATGCTATTGTGGCATCCATTATGCCTATCAGCTCGCTAGGATCTAGGTTGTCTATTTTTAACTTGCCTGCCTAAAAAAGGAACAAACACTAAACATTAATACATAGCATACAAAATGATGCAGAGTGCTACAATATGATTGTAATGTTTAAATAAATTTTCTACACTATCTATATTTATCTTTTTCTTCTGCTTAGTGTTTTCCTGGCCTGATACCGGAGTTCCACTTTCCGGCTTTTTCTACTCCACTGTGCCTAGTCTTTGGCATCCACTGGTGTGAGATTGTTCTTTCCATCATCAACAATTAGTTGACTTGGATGCCTATTTTAAAAACATTTTGAGGCATTATCAGTATACTCACTGCAACAGCCTGTTGGAAGTTGAGAGGTTTTGGGTGCCCCCGGTTGCATAACATGCCTGCATCCATTTTAGGGTCCATCATCTCAATGGCTGACATGGCCTCGAACAGACCAAACAGGTGCCCATCATGGAGCAACTCACCCAGTTGCAGATCTAGAAGTTATTTTTTTTTAAATGTTTATTACGTAGAAGATAAGAGAATAAATATCTTTATTCTTATACCAATTTCCAAGACATTTTTACTATATTCTATTATGACTTTACTACAGTATAATAGACTGTTTGTAAAACCTTACAAATACATTTCTATTAGGTTCAATTTAGTTATTCTTCTGCCACAAACATGGCTCAGGCCACAAACCGAACTAGGCTACTAGTATTTTTTTCTTTACTGTGGTACTATTCACCTTAAGTTTAGTTTATTAATAATCCAAACAGCAGATTATGGTACACATAAGTCCTATTTATTACACCAGCACAGCTCACAATGAACTTTATTACTGAAGGTACCAACCTTGTATATTAGTGAAGAATTCTTGTGTGATGTCCACCCAGTTATAGTTGACATCAGTTGTAGCTGGCATGGTGTCCATCACCCTGTGAATATGTTCAGATGAACTCTCTTTTAGTTTTAATAAAGTAGAACACTGTAGTCTCACACAATACCACACTGGCCACTCTTGTAAAAAAAGATGAAAATGAAATGCTTTGAACAGGGAACACACATGGAAGGATAAATAAGAAAAAGTAAGAAACAATAAGGGAATCGCAAGAAGTATACAAGCAAGAGCACAAAATGTTAAGTATTGATTTCAATTTAGTTCTGGAATAAAGCAATAACAGAAGATTAAAGATAAAGAAACACACCGATATTCTGTTAGTAAATTTATTGTTTGAGTAATATATAGTGCCAGGACAGTCGGCAGCCCAGAAAATATTGATTGATAAGAGGTTATGCGGGCTATGAAAACCGGTCAAATGCGAGAAAAATTGCATTAGCGTTAATCATTACTAAAAGCGCTTTAAATATAGTACAAAATTAATATGAATTAATACGAATAAAGTGTAAAAATAAAGTAAAATAACTACAAAGGACATTAGGACATCTAACTACTAACCCGTCACCATCGTAATAATCATCGTTATCACCCATTATAAAAGCTAACCCAGTATAAGGAAATACAGGGAAGTTAAATTACCATTTAATTTCGGTGAAAATAATAAATTAAAATCGTGAAAATACCCAAAAAATCTGAAAATTCGTCGTGATATTCTTTTTTTTCACAACTTTTTTATTTTTTCAACCATAGACACAACAGAAATTGACAGATTGTTTTTTTAACCAATCAGTTTTCTGTCAGTTTGGCATCTTGCTTATTTCAAAATCAAGTCGAACAATATTGTGTTTGGGTGGTTCTCAGTATGTCTTGTAAGTACTGCTATTAAAAAATAGATGGCGCTGTATGCCACATAAGTACAACTACTGAACACTAGATGGCAGTATAATTTTAAGGCTCCTACACACAGTGCCGCCGCCTACCATGGTGTAGTGTACACCAAAGAATGTCACGATTACAATAAAGAGTGCAAGATACAGCTTACCGCAACTGATACATATACTCAGTCAACGAAACTGAATAATTATCAGTAGGAATCTTTTAAGGGAAATGATAAAAAAAATGGTTTTTCCATACAAATTGCCTAATCAAGGTGGTCATTTTGTATGGGAAAATCAAATTGTTTTTTCAACTCCTGTAAGAATTTCCCGGTCAAAGTTGTTCAGTTTCGTTGACTGAACAACCCCTATCAGTTTGCGGGATGCTGGCTTACACCCGATATAGTACCATCATCATCAGCCTGCTGAACATAGGCCTCTACCATGGTACATCACTCAGCTCTCATCCAATCGCTGCTCGCTTTCTTACGAACATCATCGGCCAATCTAGTTTCAGGACGTCCATGATTTGCGGACTCCGCTCCGAAATACCCGTCCGCCTCAATGGCCATCAGTTCTATGACATATGTGGCCAACTTACTGCCAGCTATTTCGGTAACACTGGTTTTGTGTCGAATAACTATAATTATTACACTTAACTTTAAAACCAGATTGCTCTACATTTATCTTATTTTAGGTAGTATCATGCTAAAATAGTAGTGTAATTATATAGTGTTTTATAACTTGTTTATTACAATGAGCCCGTTGACACTTCGATTATCCCTTTAGAAACATAACGTATAATAATTACTTTTTTATTTTATAGGATGATTTGTAGCTAATATAGATATTTTTGATTCGATAACTTTATTAACACTTTATTCTTAAAGTAGCCACTTAGCAAAGAATGCTGCCAAACCCTGCACTGCTTCATGATTCTCTCGATCAATATTAACGTTCTTCTTTTTAGGAATTTGGTTGGCATTATGAGTAATATCATACGACGTTTCTTGTGTCCATACTTCTTCATCTGAGGGTGGTATAGGGCTTGTGGAGGGGAATTGGTTTTGGTAAGGTCCAGGTACGTTTTTATCAAACAAATAGTAGTTTGGTGGCCGCATTGCGTCAGCATTCTCACCCATGTCCATGCAGTCAAAGTAAAGAGTCTGCAACATTATAAAACTTATGCCAAACATGAATTTATGGTACCTAAGTATATGTTTTTACATGATTTATAATGATATTAATGATAGCACCAACAGGTAGGTAATGGTGAAAAAGCAAGATGTTTTAAAAAATTGGCGACCTCATAATCCTTCGTACATATTTTATTGATGTCTGTCTGCTGCTTTTGATATGGCAGGACGATAAATGGGGGTCTGGGAACGGACATAGGCTATTTTTACCTCGGGAAAACTCATGTAGGCTCTAGTGGAACCGCATGGCGGAAAGCTAGTTTTCCATACCTGTTAATTTTTACTACGTTGCATAGTAAGCTTTTATCAACTACCAAATGCAATTATTTATAAAAATTAGCTAAAAAATTACAAAATGTCACAATAAATGTCACGCTTATCAACTTGATTTTCCTTACTATTATTGATTGTCCTTTTATTCGACCGTTGATCGCCATACACAAGTGCAGCAAACCGTCGTGGGGCTCCGAAACATTGTAGAATCCCGCGCATAAATCCAGGAAATTTTCGTCCAAATATGGTACACGAATAGGAAAACACTTTGTTTTAGCTTCACTAACTGTAAAGCGTAACACCATTATTTATATAAATTGGTAGGCTCTAGGTTAAGTAGGTATTTTTCATCTTGAAAGCACAGAGAGTAAATAAGTCAAAATTTTAAAGCGACATATAGTTTTTCGATAAAAGGATGTTTTGTAATGTAAGTTATAGGTTCTTACCGTGAAAAGAGTTTTGATGATAATGGTTTTGTGATTTAACATTCATATTGACCGTACTTGTCGCTGAATCGTAAGATAAACGTGTGCATGCTGTAATGATAGGGTAAAAGCCATTAGTTTGACGATCAGGCGATTGTTCATATTTTCATTCGTATCCATACGAGAAGACTTACGGTAGGTACCAAGAAGTACAGATGTACGAGGGGTGGCTGATAAGTAATCTACCTAACTATGAAAGAAAAGACTTTGATGGCTAGTTTATTTTTTTATTTTCTATATAGTCTCCTGCAAGTGAAATACACTTATGACATTTGCAAATAAGTGACATCATGCCGTTATAATAGTAATTTTTATTTTGCTCGTCAAAATGGTCAGTCACAGCCTCTTTCATTTCTTCGTCCGTCAAAAATCTGCGACCCCTCAATTTTTTCTTTAAATCTTTGAATAAGAAATAGTCACAGGGAGCCAGATCTGGACTATAAGGTGGATGGTTAATTTCTGTGAAGCCGTTTTTGCTCAGGGCTGACCTCGCCGTTAAGGCTGTGTGTACAGGAGCATTGTCTTGTAAAATCAGAACACCTTTGCTGAGTTTGCCTCTCCGCTTTTCTTTGATTTGTTCACGAAGCTGGTCAAGCAAGTTTGCATAATATTCAGCATTCGTTGTTGTATTTTTAGGCAAATAATCTATCATCAAAATCCCTTCGACATCCCAAAATACGGTGGCCATTAGTTTTCCAGCCGACGGCTGAACCTTGAACTTCCTTGGCGGCTTTTCTCCTTTAAATTTCCATTGAATTGATTCTTGTTTGCTTTCCGGATCCCACTGGCGAATCCAAGATTCATCACAGGTCACAATTCGAGAGATAGTCTCTTCTTCTTTACCTTTGACCAGGTCTAGAAATGCCTGACAACATTCTACTCGCCTTTGTTTGTCAAAGGGGGTAAACATTCTAGGGACCCAACGCGCGCTCACCTTGGACATGTCCAAATGTTCGTGAATAACTTCATGAACTCGTTCCTTGCTAATGCCCACATCTCTGGCTATCTCCCACTGCTTGATTCGCCGATCTGCAAGAATCAGGTTCTTCACCTTTTCAACATTTACTGCGGTAACAGCAGAAATTGGCCTTCCACTACGTGTGTCGTCTTCCAGGCTCTCACGGCCATGTTTAAATTGCTTCGACCAAAACTTTATGACGAATTCAGAAGGACTTGAATCACCAAACACCTTTAACATGCGCTCTCTGATCTGCGTAGGCGTATTTCCTTCTTTACTTAGGAATTTAATCACTGCTCGATGCTCAAATTTCATCATTTTGCAATTTTCTTTCGACATGGTGAAATCAAAGCCGCGCCAAAAAAACAAAAGCAAGCGAAAAAAAATAAGCGTCATAATTTTGAAAAAGGAATAAATATAGAATATGATTTTGCAATGGCCAGTTCGATTTTCAAAACTTTCTTTAACAAAGTAGATTTTATATCAGCCGCCCCTCGTAAGTAGTGACTTATATTTATGATACCTATCTATCTTATCTATCCCTTACTAAGTACATGAACCTTCCTATCTTATATCGACCATGTCAGACCAGCGCAACATTTCTCCAAGAATTACCTGCAACCTATTCTGTCATCCACTTTCATCTGGCGTAGGTAGGTACTGGTGCCGCAATAACAGTGCCGATATCTTATATTTAATCTATTGGTTTACGCTTAGGTACTTTTTCTTCTCGTCTTGTCGATCGTTTAGGTGTTTTTATATTACACTTACTTTCATTATCTAATCCAAAAACGTTTATATCGCTGCAACACAAGCAGACAACTCCTTGACAGTCGCAGGATCCTCCTAAAAATTTGCCTCCGCCCATTGTGTGGTCCCGATCTGGACTGGGATCCCGAGTGCGCAATATACTGGATCCTTTTTGTATAGCAGTCCTTCCTTGTTCTATAGCAGTCGCCACTACGTTCCGAATCCAATCCATCGTAGAAGGTTCTGCTCTTCTCATGTTCTACAAAGAGGTTGTGATTTAGTTGCCATAAAGTTGTTTCTCTAGAGACTCGCTTTTAATCTAAAAGAGTATTATAATAATGTGCCAATAATGTTGCTGGTGGCTTAGCAGCAGAAATAGGCATAAGGGGACACTTGCCAACTTTGGTCATAACGTCTTTGCTAAAAGATATCCCTAGAAAAAATATTTGGTATATTAATAGTAGGTATACTATGCTTAAATCCAAAACTACCTGAAACGTCCTCAATTTGTAGTAAGTCATAAAGTTGCTAGGATCATTGCTGAATTCGTCATTATTATCGTTGTTCCTTAGATACTGACGAACATCTTTTGATACTTCTGTTTCTGATACTTTCTTTAGGTTCGTTGAAAATGGAGCAAGAGGTGCAAATCCTAGACCTGCAACTATTGTAGTATAAACATGAACACAATTACTTACTATTTAATACAATAAAACATTGAAATTATGTAATAGTTCTTCCCACCTGAAACTTCTAGCACTATCCACATTATACAAATTATTGGAATTCTTCTTCTCATTATTTACAAAATATATTTATTCACAAATTGTGTAATAAAATTCTTATTTTTATAATACTTTCATTCATCTTTACTCTTCATCGTAGCATTGCGCTCCTAATTTGTGTGTCTGGTTACTCACTAGAATTTAATTTCATGCTAATAATTGGTGACATGTTGATTAAAAGATAGATCTAATGCGAAAATGTAGAAAAAGTGGATTTATTTTGTATTCTATCTTGGTAAAATCTGATCTACCATATCATTACTAAAAGTATTGTCTAAAGCCGTTCTGATATAAGAGTACAGTAGAGGGAGGTAGCTAAGATGTTGAAGGCGCTAAATAAAAGACTTTTAAATAAAATCCTATTTGTTTTAATAAATTAGCCTAAATTTAACACCCTAAATCAATTAGGTATAAGATCGCCGATGTACGGAAACGTTCTCCATTTCTCTGCTCGTGAAGTCTTCTGGCCCTCAGTGACAGGGTCGAAGATATCGCTGTCCACTTGCTCAGGTTCCATGGTAGCATCTGCAGGCGTCGGGGAGCCTCCAGGCTTCACCGGGTAGTTGACTCCTCCGAAGCCCATGTCCATGCAGTCGAAGTGGAGGACCTGAAGATATAAGGATTCTTCTAACAGACCACACGTCATAGTCAACTATGGTCCTCGGAAAAACCTATTTTAATCTCATAGGTAGGATCAGCCCGATGGTGTAGTGGATAGGTCACACCACGTACCAATGTGTTTTTCGGTTTTCGAATTTCATATGTACGTTTATTCGGTGCTTTTTCCGTGCTTCGGAAGGCACGTTAAGCCTTTGGTCCCGGTTTATATCGTTTAATACCATAGATATTAGTCGTTAAGCCATATCAGAGGCCAGTGCTAAGCATTGGCGGCTTGAAAACTCTGACCTAATCTAGGATTAGGTCTGGGTTGCGGAGGTCACATGGCAGTCGCTCTGTGTAAAAACCAGTACCCTCGTTCAATCCCCTAGATTAGGAAGCCGACCCCGTGAGATACGGGATAAGGCTAGGGAGATTAGGTAGGATCAGCCTATTTTTAGCTTTAGATCGAATGAATTCCATTCCAGCTTGTATATGACAAAACTCTACAATGATGTGATGAATGAATGATTCTTGTACTTTGGAGAAAGTTGAAATGCTGGTGGAGGGTGCCATGGCATAATTCTTACCGCGTAACATATTTACCACATACTATAATCTTTTTTCTAGGTAAACCTCATCTAATGATGATGAAAAGCTACTAGTAACTCTTAAACTCTACATAGTACCATACTGAAAATCTCATATCACATCACTTACCAGCACCGGTGACATGTCAATTCGACTATCGATGTCCATACACACATGCAGCTTCTGTTCGACTATGGTCACGTTGAAGAGGCGTACGCACATGTCCACCAGACCTGGGGGTAGGTAAGGAACGGGGATGGGGATGCAGAAGGGTGGGGGGTTGCGCGCTGAAAAATAAATTATTGTTACCCCAGAGGAAACGAACGTGTCAAAACTGTAAGTCAAACTCAATGATAGGTACAATCTTTAAGACAAAAAGAAGTTTTTATTTTTCTTTTCTGAGATCGGAGATGATTTTTAAAATAATGAATGTTATAAGTATGTATAAAATATCGTGACCAACTAATATATTTTTGTTTTGTGTAGCCACTTTGAGTTAAGTATTAACATTGTCTTTACCTGAAAACGTGTTTTTGTAAACAGTAGAGTTCTGCATCGTGACTTCCATTCCTATAGTCGATTCTTCAGGGTTGTACGTCAGATTCGCGCATGCTGAAAACATAGATGAATAGTTAAAGTATTTACCACGAATTTCATTATTTCTTTTCAATTTCAATTATATCATTTATCACTAAGTAGAAGAATAAAAATAAATTTAGGGGCGACCCAGACCTCGATCATTTTAAAAACTCGATACGCTAGCTTCCAACGCCATTTACTCTTCTGTGTTGTAATCAGATACCTATTTGGGTAAAGTTGTTTAGTTTCGTGAAACCGATTTATAGTTTCCGAAACCATGCGTCAAATATTGTAGATCATTCTCACATCACTTGTAATGTAATACCATTTTATTTGAGTTCGTAATGTAAGTATGATTCGCTTGGACTCACATTTCCTATGGAAGTTGAGCAGGTGGACTCCAGTGCAGCACATGCACTCCAGGTTGTGGCACTCGCAGGGCCCACCCTGGAACGGCAGCCGCAGCATCCAGCCCGGCCAGTACCATGGACGAGGCATCATGTCTTTTATAGTCTGAAAATACAAAAACATATTTGATCATTAAATTTATTGTGAGATGAAAATCTAAGATGTCAAATATTTTATTCCTACGCGTAAAATATTCAAAAAGTAGAGAAGGTTTAGCCTCTACAAATAGTATAATTCATACCTCATTTGTTTTCAAATCATAATAAATTGAGAAATCAGTGACATCCATAACTTCATCAGATTTGAGGAGTTTTGCAAGCTCATCCTTTTCAGTGCGCGCTCCTGAAAAATGCATGAACATAGCTGTAAACCTAGATCTAGATACTGATAACTTGTTTAGACTCCATTTCATTTCTATCTATAAAATAAAAGTATTAAAAATTAAAACATACAACGGCAGACCTAGACATAACCATTCTTCGCTGAACCTGATTATCGGCATAATAACAATAACAATGCGGTATAAAAATCTACTTACCAGCTGTAAGTGCAACTCCACACACTAGAACGAACCAAAACACGCCGGCACCCATATCGAGGCAATTCAACCTAGTTCTGTCGCCTCCGGGGACACTATTCAAATGACAACATGGGTGACGAGTTGAGTCCCGCGGCAACCGATCAGCGCCGCTTTGTATGCGTGATGTGCAGCGCACGCGCAGCTGACGCGCGGAACTTTCTACACCAGCGGCTCTTAACCTGTGCCTCGCAGTAAAACAGGGGGCTAAGTAGGAGTAGTTACAAACACGCTGGCAACCATATCGAGCCAAGTCAACCTAGTTCTGTCCCCTCTGTTGTACACAATTCAAATGAAACTTTTGGGTGACGATTTGAGTCCAGTAGCTTAATACTTATAGCGCACGCGACCGACCGACGGACCGTCGCGTAACCTGTCAAAGTCAACCCGTACCTCTCGGTAAAATGGGGGCTAGGCAGGAGTAGACAAAAATTGTAGAGCCCGCGAAATTGCATTGAGTAGCTTATCACAGAAAAAGAAAATTGTGTTTGCATCACAAAATTTCTATTTTCATTCAAACTACTTGTCAATATTTTTTTTCCGTTTACCCTCCCTCTTTACAGTTTGAGAACCGATGTTGTAGAGAAACTCCAGTACTGATGATTGTTACAGAGTGCTAACTACCATTTCATTCCATATGAATGTCCAATGTGTTACAATTTCACGCCACACATTTGTATACTATTACGCCATTTCAAACTTGGATAATGTACCGTAAAAGAAAACATTCTATTTTCGAAAATATTTATTAAACCTTTCTTTTTTTTAAACCAGCTTTTTTTCAAACTTTCAGTTGCGTGTTGTGGTCTCCATTTGTTCAGTACTAGACTGATTTTCAGTACTGTTACTGTACTGGTTGACTGAAAAAATACAACGCATATTTAATAAAAAAAAACCTTTAATGTAGATAAACTTCATAAAAAATTAAGACGATAATTTTATTTTGTCGTATCTTGATATTTGATAGGGAATGCTTTTTAGCTTCTACTTGGAAAATTCAAGTAAAAACCTTCAGTGACGGCATCATAAACATCGCTATCTGGCTGAGGAGTTGTCGTGATGTTCTGAGCTGGATAATCAGCGCTCTGGGTGTAGTTTCCTCCAATAGGTCTGGACAAGCCCACTCCTCCTGGACCCATCTCCATGCAGTTGAATTGCAATACCTGTCAATTTATTTTTAGTTAACATAAAATGCGTATTTTTTTTAAATTAGTAAATCTTTGAGTACCATACTTTTGTTAGAAAATTAAAAAAGACAGCCCGATGGTGTAGTGGATAGGGCCGCTGCCTCCTGAGGGAGGTCGTGGTTCGAATCCCACAACGTACCAATGTATTTTTCGGTTTTCAAATTTCATATGTACGTTTATTCGGCGCTTTTTCCGTGCTTGGAAAGGCACGTTCAGCCGTTGGTCCAGGTTAATATCGTTTAATACCGTAGATATTAGTCGTTAAGCGATATCAGAGGCCAGTGCTAAGCATTGGCGGCTTGAAAACTCTGACCTAATCTAGGATTAGGTCTGTTTTCCCTTCTGGGTTGCGGAGGTCAGATGGCAGTCGCTATGTGTAAAAACCAGTATCAATCAAACCATCGTTCAATCCCCTAGATTAGGTAGCCGACACCCCGAGGGATACGGGATAAGGCGAGGGAGATGACTTTTGTTAGAAAATTCTAGAGTAGGTAATGGGAGTGCGAAATTTCATTTCGTATTTCAGATTTGACCCAATTTGATATACGAAACATAAATATGACAAATCGACTCGAATTGCATTTCATCACATCAATTGTACATTAAACATTTCTAACTAACGTACCTATTGTACAACTGCCTCCGTAGTCTAGTGGTCAGAGCTCCAGAACCATGGGGCTCTGACCACTAAGCCCATGCTTACGATCGTCTTGGGCTCGATTCCCAGTGGGGAAACACAAAGTTGATATTTGTCAATTTATGACTTTGTGAGGTTTTCCCCAGTTTGGTTAGGATATTGCAGGCTGAATCACCTGATTGTCCGAAAAGTAAAAGGATTGCGTGCTTCGGAGGATACGTTAAGCCTTTGGTCCTGGTCGCTGTCTTATATAGTGGTCGTTACTCAAACCATGTCAGAGGCCTAATAGCTGTGCTACTAGGCTGTTTGAAAACCCTGACACCAGGGTTCTTCGAGTGTTATTGTACCATTTAGTTTTCTTACCATTATGGGGTATCTGGAGACCCTAGCCATCATAGATAAACAAGCATGTAGTCTTTGTTCAACTACATTCATATCATACAATCTCACGCAGAGGTCGAAAGGACCGGCTAAAGTGATCGGTATGATAGGGACACATACTTGCCGGTTATGAGCTGAAAAATATAAAAATAAACATAATGATTGATGGAACTCTAGGGATACCTGAAGATTTTGCAAAAAATATAAACTATAATTTGTACACTACTTACTTGACAATCGATTAGAAAATACAGTAGCATTATTCAACAAAAACTTGAAATCAACAACCGACTCTTTTGGGACGAAGGTCAAATCCGCACAAGCTGAAAAAAAAACATAATAATTGGTACTAGACCGACAGTTTTTTTTAATGAATGATATATTATGATAATCCTTACCTCGTCTGTCAAATTCGAAGCCTATGACGCGAATACCAGCACAACAAGAACATTTATAATTCTCACATATGCAAGGATTTATAAAGTCCATTTGTTTTGTTGACTCTACCTCCTTTTCAGAAGCAATAAAATTCTTTAATGTCTGTAAGAGAGATCTTGATCCAGATTAAAGATAATAAAACGAAATATAAATAAATACAATGTAATTAGGCAATTATGGTAAACTAATTTGAATATGTTATGTTAACTTACCTGATAAGCAGCAAAATTGTTATAAGCCTTGAAAACGCCATCATTTTTAATTTCATTTAGGCTCGATGCTTCTAAAATTGAAATATTAATAGTTTTGTTTATTTTGACAAATGACTTACTTTAAATATGATAAAAGGCATCAGTATCATATTTACCTATCTCCCATATTGATAAACGTAACATTATGAGAAACACAGTCACAGACGTAGATTTCATAATAAAAGTTTTGTAAAATGTTGTAGGTATAACTTATGAAAATAAATGTGATTCCAAGAGCAATTGTCAACTTCAACTGATGTGACTTTCTAGAAAACTGCATTGAATCTTATACTCATCTTCCACCACTTATTTTTCTTGTCCAATAATTAAATCTTCTACTGAAATATTCATAAGGAAGATTATGTCTGCATTCATACATCATTCATCATTTCAAGTGAAAAACTCAATTACAGAAACAATTATTTAATAAATTAAATCTTTAAATAAATCTTTGTATGATATTATGATAAAATTAGAGCAACTTGTCAAAACAATTTGACTTCCTTTGATGTCTATTTTCTTTTATTAAACATATCCAGGTAGAGATTTGACACATTTCTTGTCGTGATCTTTGACAACTTTTGACGTCTATTTTCTTCGATCAAACATGTCAATGAGAGATTTGACAACATTCTCGTCGTAATCTTCGATGTCATCTCCAGAATCAATGACCGCATCAACCCCTCCTTGAGGGTTGGGAAGGACCAATCCACCTGCATCTTCTGGCTTCACCATGGCTATTCCGTTTGCACCCATTCTGTATAGAGGACAAGAAGAGTAACGTAAACTTAAATAATATGTTTGGCAACTATATCAACTTCAATGATTTGGCTGTAGTTTAGGTTTAGGTAAAGGTGTTTTTTTTTGCTCTGTTTCAAGGCGAAGTGAAGATGGAACATAATATTTTCAAAGACACAAAAGAAAAATGATTTACCTCAAACAGTCAAAAGCGACGTTGAACAACTCCAGTGACCGCCACTGTCCATTCATCGCCAGACAGAAGTGAAAATTCCTTCCAGGGAAGAAGACGTTGTAGAATTTGGCGCACACTTTCAGATTGTTCATCCTTGGAGGATGGATACAAATTGGTTTTGGATTTTTACCTAAACATAAAAGCATTTTAAATGTAGTTCACCTGAATTTTAATTTACTTATATTAACTTTCTATCATATTGATATTCTGATAGGAATATTGTACACATACCTGACAAAGAGTTCTCGTAAAGCACTCTATCATTCCACGACATGGCTACGTCGAAAGCGAAATCACCGGGATTGTACGCGACTTTCATACAAGCTTTTTGGTTGAACAAGTCCATTATTAATCCAGTACAGCATTTGCAGATCCCCTGAGTACAAACACAGGGCCTTGAAGGTCCGTCGTCTTCTTCTTCTTCTTCTTCTGTTGACGGCGAAGGTGTTGTAGCATTAACGGGAGTAGTAGTTGTTCCCTGTTTTTGAACTTTCTGTGGCTTTGCCGGCTTTGGCTTCTTTCTTGCACGGAACGATGGTAATGGCATTTTGGTGAAATTCATACGATCGAGTAATAATAAAGAACTATCAGGCACTTCCACATTTACAAGAAACGTTGTCTGCTCACTTGGTTCCCTGAATGTGCTCATTTCGGTTTCATCTTCTACAATAAAATATGAATAATTTATAAGATTTGATTAATATGTTTATTTTTATCCTATTTCAAGGAAATTTTTAAAGCGATTTTCTTACCATGTTTATCAGCAATAACTCCAGTAAACAACAAGGTCACAAAAACAAACACTTTATTATATTCCATGATAATAAAGATTATTGAAGCGCGGAGCAGCGCGAGCGATGGTCGTGTGAGCAACAGACGTTCCAATTCTATACCACGGATTTGAACCGGTCGGTTGGCTATGGCTACCACATCTCGTACTTTCACATGCTAATAAAATGCAATTTTGAATGTCGTTCTATTTTAAGATATCTTGACATCAGTTCTTTTCCTGAGCAAACGAGTACTAATAAGCTACTTGCGACTTACTAGGTCGTTAAAACTTCGTTTTCTCTTTGACTACAGAAAGGTTGCACTTAAGCATTAAATTATTGACTTTCGTTTTCTATCTCATAAGGAAGGGTGTACCAAAGAGAAATACAATAATGTTTTTGGTAAAAGTTTTATTATACAGCTTTCTCATTTCAAAAATAAATTAAATTACTTTAACCTACAATAAATACGTACAATAATATTTACAGTCTTTCATGAAATATTTAAACATTACTTAACTTTGACTACAGAAAGGTTGCAATTAAGCATTAAATTATTGATTTTCATTTTCTATCATAAGAAAGGCTGTACCAAAGAAAATACAAAAATGTTTTTGGTAAAAGTTTTATTATGCAGCTTTCTCATATCGCAAATGAATAAATTACTTTAACCTACAATAAATACGTACAATAATATTTACAGTATGTCATTAAATATTTTAATATTACTTAAATACTACTTTTTACATTTTTGTGTTTATTTCCTGATGTGTTACTTCCTTAGCTTTCTTCCATCAAAGATGTCTCCAACTGCCTCTCCTATCCCCTCGAAGGGGCCACCATCATCGCCATCGTCACCACCACCTCCTCCAAAGAAGCCACCTTCTCCGCCGCCAAGGATTCCTTCGCCTTCTCCACCTCCAAGTATTCCTCCAGCAACATTCTCTAGAAAGCTGCCTCGGTCATCATCATCGTTATCGGGGTTGCCATACAGACTCACTGGTCTGGGCTCTTTGTTTTTAACTGGTTTCGGTTTTAGTCCGGTTTGAACGCCTGATTGTCCAAGACTGAAAAGAGTAAAATGATTGTAGAGTTTGCGACTAAAATATGTAAGTACTTGTAAAAAGTATATAAAATAAGTGGGATACATTTTTTTTTATGGCTCAATAGATAGGTAATATATACATTTTAGCCATTGTTTAAAATAACTTACCCGAAACATCTGAACGAAGCTGAATAAATTTGAAAACCACCAATATTGGCGTTAATATCCAAACAAGCGAACGCATTTCTGTTTCTAATACGGATGTTAGATATTTCGGCACAAACTTCTACAAACGGTGCTCTTCTAGGCTTGAAGCATATCGGCGGAGGATCACTTGCTGAAAATGTATTAGAACATATTAGTTTAAATACCTATTTGTAAACTTGAAGTCACAGTTTCTTCCATGCTGGACTGGAAGCGAAAGAAAAACATAGAATGTGCCAGGTGCATTTCCTCCCGGGCATGCTATAAAAACTAACTAAATGATCCGAGGGTTTCAGTTTATTGCTATCTAGGCGATGGGCTCATAACATGCCACTTCAGCAAATCTATCATAAATAACCCTCAAAAATTTGTCAGACGAAGCGGAACGACCTTTGTTCAGGTGGTTTACGCTCTTCCTACCCCATTAGGGATGAAGGCGTGGTTGTACGTATGTATGTAAGTCACAGTTACATTTACCTGAAACTCTACGGCGTATAACAGTGTTATTATTGACAGTTAGTCTAACATCAAACATGAAATCCTCTGGAACAAAACTGATATTCCCACAAGCCTTCATTTTGAATCTTTCCATAAATGCACCAGTGCAACAACCACATTGTCCATCAGGGCATGAGCAAGGGAACCTCACAACTTGCCCTGTCACTTCAGGCGCTAATGTAGATGGATCCTCAATCACTGGTTGTTCAGTGGAACTAATTATGGCTTGTGTATCATTTGCTATTTCTTGAACTGCTGGTTCGATTGAAGCCTCAGGATTTAGTACTTCATTTTCGTCTATTATTTCATCTTCAAGAACTTCATCATCATTAATGTCAGCGTCTTCGTCATTCACATTCACTGGGACGACTATAGTAACCGGAGACTTGAGAACAGGTGTAGGATGAAGTGCTTGATTCCACACAACTCGAGGAACTTTGAAATCAATTATATCGTATGGTTTATCCTCTGTAAGTATGATTTCACCTGTAATATAAAATACAATTAGCTTTCCATCACATTATTAATATTATAAGGATTTTCATATTCTTACCTTGTACTGTATTGTAGGAAGTGAAATAGTATAGTAATAATAAATAAAGTTTTATTGTCCCAGCCATTCTGTAAAAGAAAGTACGACTAGATTGAACAGTGTCGTCTGACTCTCAAGATTCGATTGCAGACTTAGCTTGTAGTGTGACGTATTTAAATGTTGTCAAGTAAAGTTCCGATGACTCATTTAATTACATGACTGATGGTCATTTAAGAGACAAGGTATACATTTTAAAGACAGTGAAAGAGAAAGTTTAAATGGTAATATTATTTTCTACTGTCGGTATTGATCGCATGATCAGAATCTATATGTGATGTCGTAATTCCGTGTGGTGTTATGCATTACTGTTTACGACTTAATTTTATGATATAATTTTATAACATCATCTATTATTTAAAATTTATGAACCTCTAATAACTTTCAGCATACTTTGAAAGTTTACTTGTTAACAAGGAAGACAGTACAGTATGACATCAAAAGTTGAAGAAGATGAAGAAATTCTTAGATAATCCACTTACTTCGGAAGAGAGTTAGTATAAGTTTGTGATTTTGCACTAAACGTGTAATCACTGGAAACAGTAGATTTGAACTACTGTTCTTAACTGTCTTTTCGAGAGTTTATGTAATATTGCTTGAAATGATTTTTGGGGACAGGTAATTTGCATAAAATTTGAATAACTTACAATATTAGTCGATGCAGCAAGGAGAAAATACTTTTAAATTTTTACGTAATAGGTACTTAGCCTATAGCTATATCGGGCTCGATTCTAGATACCACCGGCTAAAACTAAAATTAAAATCTAGCTATCACATTCAAAATAGTAAATTTGAAAAAGGACAGGCGATTTATATGGTTATGGTTTTATACTTTGTCCGCTAGATTTTGTCGCGCTTTTGCCCGTTTCCTGTCAATTTTATCCGCCATATCATATGACGGCGCTTAAAAATGACAGATAACGTATAAAACCACCGAATTTGAATAAAAAACCGGAAAGAACAGGTCTCCTGTCCTTTTCCAATGATTTTAGTCTGAAAGTGACAAATAGATTTTAGTTTTAGTTAAAGCCGGCAAATCTAGAATTGAGCCCATCATCAACTCTCAACTCAACAGTCTCACTCAACTATGTACGTAATTTTGAGTTTGGAGCAAAAATTAAATACAAAACTGCTTGTCAAATTCAATTATCGCTCTCAGTTTTGGATTGAATTACGAAGGGAGTTTTGTGTGATCGATGAGTAATGCTCACTCATAATGGTGAAATAGGTATCTATCAAAAACAAAAACATTTGTTATTAACATCATCTTTATTAATTAAGAATCAGGCGAAATAAATAACCACTTATACAATTTTACTATTTACACAGTCAGGTTTATAAATTAAAGAAATAAATAATTTTAGATTCTACTTAGAGCTACTGCGGCGATGCCGTCATACAATAGGTTGAGACCAATCTCCTCGCATCATTTTGTTCTGTCTTCTCCTATCCTTAATAACACGTCCTGTATTTTTGGCTGATCTATCCAAAGCAAGAGATTCTCCAATAGCTTCTAATGTATCCTCGTAATCATCATCATTTTTTTGGTTAGATTCATTTGTTTCTTTATCCTTGTTATGCCTCTTGTCTCGACCAAATAGCCCTATTTGTTCTCCTACTATTTCACCAATCGGTTCTAAACCAAGGACATCGAATTCACTGCTTTCATCTTCGTCATCATCATCATCTTCGACCGCGCTTACTGATTGCGGTTTATTATTGTTATTGTTGGTTTGAACCTTGTTTTGTCTTTTCTTTCTACCGAATAAACCAAGCTGATCCCCAACAGTTTCTCCAATTTCACTTAAGTCTAGGACATCTAAATCCTCTAACCTAAACTGCCTTTCTCTTTTGGGCAGTGAGAGACCTTCATAATGAATTGGCACTGGGACAAGATATTTATGGGATCTAGTTTCTTCAGGCTGTTTAGCATTAGACTGCTCTTCGGAGTTAGAATCTAGGCTGTGGACAATCTGTATCATATCTTCATTTACATTTTCGTCTGACATCGGAGCAAAAGAAATTGTTGTTCCTTTAGGTGTAATAGTTTCAATTTTTTGATAACTGACTAGATCTGGTCTTGAAGTCATCACACCGGTATCCTTAGCCTCTTCAGGTATAATAGGAGAAGCGGGCATAGCTGCCAGTTGCCCTGTTAGCATCGCTAGAGACATTGAAAGGTCTTGGTCTTCATAGTTTGTGGTCGCTTTTTGAGTAGTTAAAGACAACGTCGAAGAGGGTCTTTGAGTAACAATAACAACTGGTTGGTATGCGTCATCATTAGCTGTGCTCAAATATTGCGAGCGTTCCGTTGATGTAATACCTTGCGTTGTAGGGTTAGGAGCGGGAGGAGCTACAGTCGTACCCGCTGTCGTTGCTGCAGACGAGGGAATGGAATTTTCAGCAATAGAAGTAGTTACAGAAGTAGTAGGTTTTCTGTTAGGACGACCCGGCCTTCTAGTAGGTCTGCGAGTACGTCTGTTCACTGGACGGACCCTAACTGTAGTTGTCCTTGTTGTTCTTTGTGTAGTTGTCCTTGTGTTGGGTCTCCTTGTAGTACGAGGTCTCGTGGTACGGGGACGTTTAGTAGTGGTAGTGGTTGAAGGAGCAGGTGCCTGTTTCTTTCTATTCTTATTCTTGTTTTTATTTCCACTTGAGCCCGAACCGAACAGGTCTCCTAATAAATCTTCACCAAGAAGACTGAATCCTGTATAGTCAGCGCCTTCTACGTCATTGATGGCGTCGAGGTCACCTGGTAATGGTAAACAAATAAGAATAATTTTGAGAGTTTTGAATTCGGTAAAGATTGATATTGTTTGTCTAAGTAATTGTTATCAAAAAATAGAAAATTCAGTTTTACCATCATCATCATCTCCAAGTCCGAAGTCGTCGTCATCATCATCGTCATCGTCGTCATCATCTTCGTCGTCACTGTCAACCTTCTCATCTTGAGGGACTAACGGTAACGGATCAGCGGGCTCAGCATGGACTCCCCTGGGTCCAAACTTGAAGCACGACACTCTGACGGCGGCCTCGACGGTTTTCTTGGATTGTAGTTCTAGACCGAGACACGCTCGGAACTCTTCGCCGGTTCGGGCGATGTTGTATACGCGTCCGCAGAACTTCGATACGCCTCCCGGTAGAGGCATGCATACCGGGCTGGGCTTGCGACCTGATAATAGAGATATTGTATTTATATTATTTTGCAATAGGCTTTAGAAATAACAAGGCCTATCAAAAAACATGGTAAGATAACTCTTACACTGAACTCCTACTTAAATATGGTTAAAATAAATAAAATATGAAGTAAAGAATCTAAAAATATCACAAAGTGAGATTTTAACACATATGAATACGACCTTCCTTGGCGCCTTTGACCATGACACATTTTTACCTGTTTTATTTTCATCTATAAAAATATATAGTGAGTGTCAAATTACTTTTACACAGTCCCCATTTCTGAAAACTGTGAAAATCAAGAGTATTTTATAAATGCATTAAATATTTATTTACTTACTAGAAATAGTCTTGTTTGTGATGACTTTTCTTCCGAAGCTCAGAGACACTGACATTTTGTCTCCGTTGAGATACATTAGCGATGCACATCCTGAAAATTAAATGAAAACATTCATTTTATTACTTCTTCCATGCTAGACTGCGAGTGATAGAAAAACATAGAATATGCCAGCTGCATCTCTTCCCGGGCATGCTGTAAAAACCAGCTAAGTTAAATTCGAGGGTTATAGTGTGTTACAATTTTAGGCGATGGTCTGTCATTCCCTGACCTGTCACTCTAGCAATATACATCATAATCATCTGTAATAATAACCGTCAAAACTTGTCATACGTGGCGCAATGACTTTTGTTTAGGTCGTTTTCGCTCTGCCTACCCCATTAGGGATAAAGGCATGATTTCATGTATGTATGTATTTTATTACTTTTCTCATTTTCCACTTTTGTTTCTCTTTACAGAGATGATGTCCTATTACACGCGAGGCTTAGCCAAGTGTGTTTAGGTAGACGATTATTATAAAGAGCATTAAGTATTTTTTTTAGGTGCGACAATTTTTTATGACTCATAAAAAATTACTTATACTGTTATTTTCTATCTGTTTGATTAATTTATAAATAAGGGTCTAATGGCATACTACTACTGACCTAAAGAAAGGCTAAACAACTTTCTTGAAGTTTCTTATTAAGTGGGTACCGAGTTTTTATGTAAACAGAAATGTTTACTGGTTAAACGAGATGACGCTATGGAACCGGATCCTCGTGAAAGTTCCCGGTGTAAGGTAAGGTCCAGTGTTGATACTGTCATGTTGAGTCACTTTGTTATGCTTTCTGACAGCTCTGTACGAATCATAGGTAAATAGGTATTCATCGAGTCTGATTATGATTATGGATATTTATGAAGATTTTACATTTTTTAAATAATTATAAATAAATATTATTTATTTAACAATTATTTTGTTCCATGCTGGACTGGGAGAAAAGGAAAAACATAGAATGTGCCAGCTGCATTTCCTTCCGGGCATGCTGTAAAAACCAGCTAAGAGATCCAAGGGTTTTGAATATTGCAATTTAGGCGATGGGCTGACAACCTGTCACTTAAGCAATGAACCTACAAATAACCCTCAAAACTTTGTCAGACGTGGCGGAACGACGTTTGTTTAAGTCATTTACGCTCTGCCTACCCCATTAGTTATAAAGGCGTGATTATATGTATTATATATTTAATAATTATAGGCTGCTCACTACACACAAGTTCACTGCCCATTTCTTGGATATCCCTAGTCAACTTTTTACAGCATAGGGAGAAACAGGGTGGTAGAGTTCAAGTATCGTGCAATTGACGTGAAACTTACTTATTTTTACAAGTTATTTCGACTCGAAAATCCAAAAAAATTAAAAAAAAAAATACTTATCCATGAGTAATGTTATGACCATGACTCTACAATACCCAATATTATCAAGCTGTCAATTAAATAGGCATGTAGGACGTAGGTAGCTGCACAACGGACAAATGAGTGAGAATTTAGACATGGGCGTAGGTAAAATACCATTCCCTGTTGTTTTTGTTATGACGCCACTGTTGTCTTTAGATCTTTGAATCCTCAATTAATTTTGCCGCAACACTCTGAAAATCTTCCATGCTGGTCTGGGAGCGATAGAAAAACATAGAATGTTCCAGCTGCATCTCCTCCCGGGCATGCTGTAAAAACCAGTTAAGGGATTCGAGGGTTTTACCATATTATAAGTTAGGCGATGGGCTGCCAACCTGTCACTACAGCAATATACAGATCTATCTTAAACAACCCTCAAAACTTGTCAGATGCGGCGGAACGACCTTTATTTGGTACTTTGACGCTCTGTCTACCCCATTAGGGATACAGGCGTGAGATTATGTATGTATGTACTCTCAAAATCATCAAATAACTGTTTCTTACCTGGACCATCTAAATGTATGTAAGGGACAGCGAAGTCCCTGCAGCAGTTGCAGAAGGCTTCAGAGCACTTGCAGTACTTGTTGATGGTGCTGATACTGCTCTCGTCTTGTTTGTTTTCATCCACGGTGATGGTGCCACCGCTGTCATTGCGGTTCTGGATGCCCTTCTGTTTGTTCTTTCCTGGAAAAGATGATGATGAAATCTTAATTAACGCCAAGATTCTTGGATAATTATTCTTCAACAAGATTCTTCCATGCTGGCCTGGGAGCGAGAGAAAAACATAGAATGTGCCAGCTGCATTTCCTCCCGGGCATGCTATAAAAGTCAGCTAAGGGATTCTAGGGTTTCAATACATTGAAATGTAGGCGATGGCCTGACAACCTGTCACTACAGCAATATACTTACAAATCTATCTTAAATAACCCTCAAAACTTTGTCAGACGTAGCGAAACGACCTTTGTTTAGGTCGTTTACGCTCTGCCTACCTCATTTGGGATAAAGGCGTGATTATATGTATGTATGTATTTTTGGATAAAGATTTCATAATGCTATTGACACATACACGCCACGACTCTATCTCACATGGAGTAAGCAGAGTATCAATTGAAATAATAACTGCTGGCCGTTCATAGTTATTTTACCTCGGACATTGGTCACTTTCACATAGTATTCAGCTTATCAAAATAAGTATCTTGGGTATTTGACTAAAGAGCTGAATGTAAATAACTGTGAACAGTCTTAAAATACAAGTCAACTCGCAAACTAATAATGACCAAATGTCATGTCATGATTATGAGAACCATCCAAAAAAAATATCCGATTATGAACACGTAAACTCATATTTTTTATTGTATTGGTTCAATTTGCAGTTTTATATCAAACGCGCTGGTTGGCTGGATATCTGCTGAAAAAGCGTGAATTTATGAAGTGTATATTAAAGTTGAACGTCCGGGAAAATGTGCGATGATGTTCAATTTAATCGACACATTATCACGACCGCGAATTTAGTAGCAGACAGTAGGATTAATTGACTTTCACGTACATATCTACAAATATGACAGCCGATTGAAGCATTCCTTGCATTTTATACAATTTGTATTGTGTTTCCTGGAAACATAAAAATGTTTCTGTACGAGTAGATAACGAAAATTTTGGTGGACATCTTGAAATAAACATTTGTGATTTGACTTTGTTTGCTCGGGAATTTTGTTCATAATTTAAATATTCATCAAAGAGTTTGGTTCCGCATTTGTCATATTTTGACGTAAGCATCATATTTCTATGAATTGATATTTTCAACAAAGTAAATATGCAGAGAAATAATTTTAAAAAATAACTAATTATCTTACAAAATAAAGCTTTATCACAAATTCGCACAACAATCGAAAGCAAGATATAATAAATTATCTTTATGGTTTACCATGGATTAAATAACTGTTTGCAAGAATTAATATCTATACTCTTCAGTTTGCACTTTTAATTTTCATTAAACATCCTAAAAAACCATAAACACTCTAACTGTAAGGCCCTATACGTGTTTTCATTTTTATAAATTAACATTATATTTATTAGTTATGGGACAAACAATAACCTACTAGAGAAATAACAATGTTATACTTACCAACGGATTTAGAGGCGGCAAACGCCAGTAGTACGAATATCAGCAGAAGCTCAAAAACCAGGGAGAGCTTCATCTTGAAGGCTCAGTCCCTGTCTGTAACAAACAGTGAAATAAATCAAAATTAACTAAACTAAAAGCAATATGACAACTGTCCAAGAACAAAACAAATCATTCATTATTTTATTTAATAAACTATCAAATCAGCGATCACATTTCCGTGAAGGTTTGTCACTATAAAAGAATCGTGTCTACGATAAATTTGAAATTAACTTCTTCAATACAAAACTAGATACATTTTAATGATATCAAAAAACGTTTGCTATCGTTGCTATTTTTTAATTCGGTAAAATAAGCTTACACACAATGCTGCGTACAGAAGACATTAACGCGTTACATTTGCGTTCGCATAAAATTTTCGTTATAATTTAAAACTAGAAAACTAAAATAAACTGCCTCTAAACTTTCCAATAAAATCTAATCCTGTTATTTTATTTATTTTTAAAAAACACCTGATGAAAAATGTGACCTACTTTCAAACAATTGTCCATAAAACTTGTAAAACCCACCTTTTTGTTAAATCGTCTCTATGCGAACACTTAAAAATAAACACAGTGCAAAACAAAGGCTGGCACACCTCACAACCGTTCGCGAACAATTAATAGCAATTATTAGAAACCACGGACGAGCCCTAAAAATGCAGACGACACCGTTGTAAACTCAACACTGATTTGATATCCACTCGCACCCAGAGAAATGTGAAGTGACGTATAACATCGGCGAGAAAGGAAAACTGCCGGGTGTTGTTGTCCTTCTCCCTCGTACTAATGATGAAAGAGAGGGTATGATGCCAGAGACGCACTTGGCCGGTTATGTAGAATTCAGTGCCACGCGCCCGGCAAATACTAACTGCCTGATTACTGGAGTACCACATTTACAGTTGATTAGGCATGAGCATGCCAATAGCTTCCAATGATTTTCCTTTTATTTTTGTTTACCACCTTTTTGTTTTCACGAATGCCAGAAATGTGTGTCCAACCAGTACATTTGTACTTACTTTAAACATTTCATTTTCCTAACTTCGAAACTTAACGTTTTAACGCTCATAGCTCATATCAGTTTAGTAAAAAACCTCTGGAACCCCGAATTACCGTCCTCTTCATTAAAGAGTAAATATATTCAAGTTTAAATTACAGCGATAAAAAAAAATTATCGTGTTCCTAATTACGAAAATTGTGGATCCATGGAAGCACCTTTCATTTCCCAGTAACATCTAGAATCTTCATAAAGAGTGCGTTGATCTCGGATATAGTAACGGAGATGTGCTTTAGCTCATGCAATCTGGGCCATGTTTTATTAAAATAAAGTTTTAAGTAAATTAATGAAACTAATAACGTGTAGGAGATTGACTAATCAATAAAGCTTTCGCCAAAACTGTACAATCATCACTGTTTTACTAAAGTTCAAACTAATCGCAATTTCATACCAACAGTAAGCCATGCTAAAGGTAGGTAGAAGCTAAATATAAATCTAATCTAAAGTTATCACTACATAGTATAAAACAAAGTCGCTTTCTCTATATCCCTATGTATGCTTAGATCTTTAAAACTACGGAACGGATTTTGATGCGGTTTCTTTTAATGGATAGAGTGATTCAGAGGAAAGTTTATATGTATAATACATGCATAATATAGTAGAGAAACACTGATGATTTCCGTGCGAAGCCGGGGCGGGTCGCTAGTTAGATTATAAAACAAAACTTTACCACTACTTTGTATTTTAACTAAAAGAATATTATTTATTTGGTAGACAAAACTTTCATAAAAAAAGGTTTTCATTCCTTTGATTTATTTATTAATTCTTAAATTAAAATCCAAAAGCCTAGAATCCACACACATTCCACTTCATTTATAACCTTGTAAGCCTAAATTCCTCCAGAAGCCAATGCACCATAAACATACTACACAAAGGCTGCATGGCCCAAGCCTGCTAGGCCGCGTATGACACGGTCACTTTCTCCAGTAGAAAGTAGTCGCCGGTCCGGTCCTGTTGCTTTATTTGGCCTTTTGTCGGTACACACGAGTACGTTAACGCTTTAAATGAACGTAGCAAAAAAAGAAAAGCTGCCAACATGGCCAGAAACGCAATTTTTGACAGTTTTCCCTACATACAGCGCCCTCGCCCACATTCATTTGAACCCTAGACGTACTGTAACTTCACTTCCTTTAAAACCATTTCGCACCTGCTTGCGTAATTTTAAGAAGCGTCCCAAATGTGTGGTGAGAAAGTGTTAAATGTGACTTGAATGTATGTAAATATAAATATTGACCCGTGAAATTTGTATGTATGGTGCAATGGTAAATTCTAGAATTTTTGTTTAAAATTGCAAAATGAGGTTTCAAATGTTTGCATTATAGCGAGGCGATTACCTACGAAGTTCTGTTGTGTCCATGACGAATTTTTACCTTAATTATATATTTTTTATATACGATCCCAAAATATAAAAGTAATTTCTACTATCCTAACATTTATAAATTTTGTTCGCCGTTTCTGTTTATAAAATAACTAATTAAATAATCGAGAGCGTTAAATAATTTTGTTATTAAAACAAACGAAAAACAAAACGAATACGAGACAAAAATGTGCGGAATTTTTATAACGAATGTAATCAATAAAAAAGATTTTTTTTTATATTTTGTGTAAGAATTTATTTAATACTTGTTTATATCCCTGGGTATCGATTGGCAGGATAGGAAAGGCAGAAGCCGTGGTCAGTTTCCCGGCGAGTGTGGTGAGGTGAACGGCACGAATGTATGCCAGTGTGCCGGCTGCGCCCGCGCTGCACCAGGCATGCATTGGTGTTGCCATCCACGAAACTAGAACAATACCAATTTTTTTTTTTAAAAAGAAAATTTATTTATCTTGTTGCAATTCTAAGTCTTAAAACACATTATCCTCTCCACTAATACACTTTCTATTGTATTATAGAATCAATTAATTACTGAATTGTACCCTTTCGATGTCAAAAACAGACAAACGTAACATTTAATTAAGATAAAAATACTTAAGTACATTAATTTAATTAACATTATGCTTTCATAATATTAAGAAAAGAAAAGGTTTCATCAAAATGTAGAGCAACTATTATAATACTAAACGATAAACAAGTGTTATACATAATGCAAACTGATCGGCTTACTTGTTTGTATTAGGTGCGTATAGGACAGTCATCTTGAATCAGCTAGTGTTGTATGGAATCCCGTGTATACTATACACTCTCAACGTCTAGAAACAATACAACGTGCCTTCAGTAGACACCTAGCTTTTATATCACATGGAATATCACATAGATGTCCTTATGATCAGCGCCTGAAATTTTATAAAATGATGACACTGCGAAATCGCCGTATTATGTTAGATCTTGATTTTCTACATAAAAGCATTAACGGAATCATTAAAAACGAACAACTTCTCCCACTTCTCTGTCTCTCTGCTCTACGTAACTTGCCAAGACAACCAATCACCAGGACATTTTGTCCTCCTCGAAGCCGCACCAATCTGGGGCAGCACGCACCTATCTCCAGGATTAAAAATTGCTATAATTCTATGAATACTGCGCTGCCAGACCTAGACATATTTTTTTACTCTGCTCAGTCATTTAAAAATAAGTTAAGAAAACATTTATATAACAGTTGATCTCATAATTTTAAATTATTTATAGTTTTTGTTTGTTAGTACTATATATTTTATATTAACATTCAATATTTAATTCAATATTCATATATATTAATTTTAAGTTCATAACTGCCTTAATTTAAAAAATGTTGTGTATACCTGTAATTGGTTTTTACATTAGACTAAACAACCTAATTATAATATGTTTGTTACAATGTGTAATGTATTAACTGTTGGTGTACCTATTTTAGTAAATAAATAAATAAATAAACGTCGAGTGCCAACCCTCCTTTCAATACAAACAAGTAAGCCGATAAGTTTTCATTATTTAGAGCAACGTTTAAACCCTTTGACAACAATGTTCAAATAAAACAGTATGAAAACATTTATAATCATACTGTTTTAACAATATTTACTATTATTAGTTAATAATTCTCCTCAATATGACGTTATCAGGACTATTCCGATGCACTTGGCAACACTGATCTACGAGTAGTCTCCAGTCTAGCATAATGTGCACCTTAGCCGTCGCTGTCGCATGCATCAATGCACACGATACTAGTGTAATTATAATCTTAAACTTTAGCAAACATGTTTGTAAGCATTTGCGGTCTATTTAATTAATGTAGTAGGTACACGCAGAATATGTCCGTTACGTAATAGGGTGAGCATCAACGGCTTAATAAAAGCAATTTTTGCGATGAACTAACTTTCACGATGCTATCGGCTACCTAATCTAGGTGATTGAACGAGGGTACTGGTTTTTACACAGAGCGACTGCCATCTGACCTCCGAAACCCAGAAGGGAAACCAGACCCAATCCTAGATTAGGTCAGAGTTTTGAAACCGCCAATGCTTAGCTCTGACCTCTGACATGGCTTAACGACTAATATCTACTGTATTAAACGATATTAACCGGGACCAACGGCTTAATTTGCCTTCCGAAGCACGAATAAACGTAATGAAAATTCGAATATCGAAAAACACATTGGTACGTGGTGGGATTCGAACCACGAACTTCCGCTCAGGAGGCAGCGGCCCTATCCACTACACCATCGGACTTATCACATAATCGGACATATCTAATAATATAAAAATTAATAATCAAAATGGCAAACCCTTTGAAAAGCCGGTTTTGCCCCGGGGGCTGTCCAAAAGCGTATACTATATACGAATATCAATGTTTAATAATGCAGGTGTGATATTTAAATTTATCAAGATCCTTTGATCTTATCCTGCGCAGCTTCCTTGAAACTAACTTTTACATGACAAACATGTGCATCATCAGAGTCATCATCCAATTAACTTTTACCATATTCGTTTATATAAGTTTTCAGCATAACTCCTTATTGATTTCTGTAATTATGTTTAATTTCGTTCCTAAAAAGGCTAACCGAGATTGATAGTAGGCGTACGTTTGAAACTGTTAAAAGCTTTGTTTAGTTCAACTGACTTACTAACTTAACTACCTCCGTGGTCTAGTGGCTAGTGCCATGGAATCCCGATCCGGAGGTCCTGGGTTCGATTACCAGGGGGGGAAACACAAAGTTGATATTTGAGAATTTATCACTTTGTGAATTTATCCCCAGTTTGGTTAGGACATTGCAGGCTGAATCACCTGATTGTCCGAAAAGGAATAGATTTCGTGCTTCGGAGGGCACATTAAGCCGTCGGTCCCGGTCGCTGTCTTTGATAGTGGTCGTTACTTAAATCATGTCAGAGGCCTGATAGTTGTGCTACTAGGCGGTTTAAAAACTCTGACACCGGTCGATAGACTCGATACCCACTCGACAGAAGAAGAAGAAGCTCAACTAACATAGTTAGAGGCAAAATCGTATACTGGTTGATTTTACCCCGTACGGTTTTGCCCCAAGGATCTTGTACACACACTACACTTCCAGATAAAAATACCAGATATAAACAATAGCAATTTGTTTTATAGAACTAAGTGACTTCACTTCCATGCTGACCTGGGAACGAGAGAAAAACATAGAATGTGTCAGCTGCATTTCCTCCCGGGCATGCTGTAAAAACCAGCTAAGGGATCCGAGGGTTTCAGTATATTGCAATTTAGGCGATGGGCTGACAACCTGTCACTACAGCAGTATACCTACCTATAATTATATCTTAAATAACCCTCAAAACTTTGTCAGACGTGGCGAAACGACATTTGTTTAGGTTGTTTACGCTCTGCCTACCCCATTAGGGACAAAGGCGTGATTATATGTATGTATGTATGTAACTAAGTGACATGTATCATATTGTAATCTTAGTGACTGTTTTCAAATGAACTCCTCAGTTCTATAAAACAAATTTCACTTTTGTTACATACATACATATAGTCACTCCTTTATCCCTAATGGGGTAGGCAGGGCGTAAACGACCTAAACAAAGTTCGTTTCGCCACGTCTGACAAAGCTTTGAGGGTTATTTAAGATAGATTTGAAGGTATCACAGAGACAGGTTGTCAGTCCATCGCCTAGATTACATACATACATATAATCACGCCTTTATCCCTAATGGGGTAGGCAGAGCGTACACGACCTAAACAAAGGTAGTTCCACCACGTCTGACAAAGTTTTGAGGGTTGTTTAAGATAGATTTGTAGGTATATTGCTGTAGTGACAGGTTGTCAGCCTGTCGCCTAAATTGCAATATACAGAAACCCTCGGATCCCTTAGCTGGTTTTTACAGCATGCCCGGGAGGAAATGAAGCTGGCACATTCTATGTTTTTCTCTCGCTCTCACTTTTATTTGCTGCAGAAATAAAATCAAAAGCGCTCAAAACAATATTTTATCAATAAATCAAGTTTAAGTTACCTTGCGCCGATCATATTTTGTTGCCTTCTGATCGGTGGTCCGCCGCTCGCAGAATTTGATCGCAAATTTTAATTAAAAGCTGTAATAAGTACACTATACGGTTTTACCCCGGTATACGGTTTTGGAACAGTCTCCCCTATAACAGAGATGATAAGATTGTTACATGCTGGATTGTGAACCTTTATAGCACATAGAATATACCAGCTGCATTTCTTCTCGGGTACATTGTATCTAAAGATCGATGGAGAAATTTGAAGGCGTCGGTGTACTTATTTCAATTGAAGCGATATACTGAAATTTAGAATAAAGTTCGTCCGTCATAGATAATCATAATTTGTCGTCATCATATTGAAAACGCCAATAAAAATACAATAATTATTTTGTTCATCGCCATTTCAACTGAACTTTACGCGCATCACCCGTTAAAACGGTTCGTGCAGTAATGAGTTCTGCGCACACGCAACGAGCATTAAATATGAAAAAATAATAGATATTCGATTTGTTCAGGCAACTACAGATATGTAGATAGATGCACTGTCGAAGTGCAAACATAATTTAATCGATAATGGCTTGTTAAGCTTCAATAATTTATTGCGAAATAGTAAAAGTCAAAGAATGATTCAAGACGTATTATAGATTGAACCTGACTTTTTTTCTATCAAGACATAAACGTCATATTTTACGATCACAATCTTTTGCCTTGATATCATCATGTTCACTGCATTGTCAATATTTAGCATTTTATATACGTTTACGCACTTTTACTTATGTACTATTCAGAAACGGATCAGCAGTATTATGTAAAACAAATCCAATTTACTATGCGTGAGTTGCGTCATATAAAAGCGAGAGAAAGTTAAATCCAGTCTACGTCAATACAAAATGTACATTTTGTGGACAAAATGAGTAAAACGTGATACACAGTCAAATAATTGGGCCGATCAAAAAAGTTAATTGCATCAAACACCGCTTTCGTCTTAGCGTGAACGCTTTCTCGATGCATCTCACTGATGCATATCATTATTATACAGCGTTATGCTTTATTTAAATTTCACCTTCTATTGTGAGCGAGGTGAAACGGGTGGAGTGAGATCCGAGTAAAGGAGCAGTTACGGCTTGGCTGTGGCGACGGTCGCCTCTTTCCAACCTCTCCGACGCGTCCTGTGAGACGACGGACGACCACTAGTAATAAATATTCAGATTGGTGTAACTGACCCTGACGCAATGGCGGTCAAGCTGACGCTGACGCTGATGTTCGTGCTCTTCGCCTTCGCCAACAGCGCCAGCATTTTAGGTAAGTACATATTAATTAGAAAGTACTTAGCATATTACAGTAGATCCGACGTGTGGTAATGTAATGCTCGTAACGTCCATATCGGTATTAGATCGATTCAAATTCTGTTCCGAGAGCCATTCATCAGGAAGGCTTTCTTTAGAAAGTTTATTGATCATTGCTTTTCTGTCACGTATTTTGTAAATACATTCAATTCAATGTATTTGCAAATCAACTGCTTTGTTCCAAATCAATTTATAAATAAAAAATATACACTGATTTTATTCTTCTTAATGACATTGCTTAATCTGTACACAATTGTGACAAAAAAAGCTCTCTTATATAATTTACCTATACAACTAAATCATAAAACAAATTTATAGTAGGTACTTTATATAAATAGTAAATTATACATAATATTTACAAATATTTGTACATACAAAAGCTACGCCAAAAGCTATAAGTGTCAACATTACCAACATTGCATAATGAGAACAATGAGCAGATGAAAAGATAAACTATTATAGAGCTGTATGTAACAGCCCGTTACCAGAACAAAATACTTGTAATGCCCACGCGCTTAGTGAAAGTGGTTCGCTGACGTGAAAGCGAGCAGCGAACATTTTGGACAGGCGAAAAAAAACAATAATCGATTTGCACATGAACAGCTCGAACAGCTGCCTATTACACGCCTAATGCATGTGCCGATTTCCTTGCGAACACATAACATACAATAATAATGTGCACATAATACTACGGTTCAGTAGGTACAACGTTTTTCACATAAACTAACTATACTCATCGATCACACTATACTTTGGGTCGTTTGACTCGAGAATCCACTCGCTAAGAAGAAGACTATAATTTGCAACTATGTATAGAATTATATAAGTAAAAGGATGTTTTTGTTAAGTAAAGTGGGACCTAATAAAACATACTTTAATGCAATATAGAAAGTATCTATAGGTTTATTAAATACGGAAAGTTAAATACATGACGACCTCATATCTAGAGACAAATTTTATTAAAAATCAAAAACAAAAATAATTGCATCTACTACATCTCTACCACATTTCAAAACCTTTCAACTTTTCCAGGCTTATTTTGGGTTTGAACTACATACAGGTATCTAATATCTAGTATAATAAAAATCTAGTATAAAAAATACATACATACATACATATAATCACGCCTTTATCCCTAATGGGGTAGGCAGAGCGTAAACGACCTAAACAAAGGTCGTTCCGCCACGTCTGACAAAGTTTTGAGGGTTATTCAAGATGGATTTGTACGTATATTGCTGTAGTGACAGGTTGTTAGTCCATCGCCTAAATTGCAATATACTAAAACCCTCAGATCCCTTAGCTGGTTTTTACAGCATGCCCGGGAGGATATGCAGCTCGCACATTCTATGTTTTTCTCTAGCTCCCAGTCCAGCATGGAAGAAATTAAAAAAATTAAAGTATAAAAAATTAAAACCATTTTTCTTGGAAAAGTAAATTTACGTGAATACAATAATTTTAAGGTTATTCAAGAGAGTACATTTCAGTTTAAAATACAGCAGGAAGTCTTTTTTGCCAACTTAAAGCGCATATTAACCACGAAAACTTAACAGTGCGTATAGTTACAAGATAAGTTACATGTATTAAGTGAATAAGTAACTGAGTTATGCTTACGCTCGTGTTAACATTATGAAGTGAAATTGTTCACTGCATTTGATAAAGATTTTCTCTTTCACGGTCTTTTTAAGAGGTTAACCAAGGCTGCTTTCTCAAAGAAAATTAAATTATTGTCTTTTGCACTTTCGATGTACCTTATAATTTACGAGTAATAGAGAGACAGAGACTGACTTTATGGTCGTAAAATAAAATGAGTGACAAAAGACATGCATGAATAAATGGATGTGAACATGACAAACAGTTTTTTTGTGATTTCTGTGTACTAATTAGGTATTATTATATCTAGATCATGAAGTTAACCTAATATTTCTACGAAGTTTTTAACGAATATTTTGATTAGAATCTTATTTAAAACTTTTACAGCTAACTGAGGCTCGTAATTATAAATCAATCTCAAGATTGAGAGCAATGTTAAGTATGGATTTGACAAGACATTTTGTACTGGAATGACATTTCTAATACGAACTCAAACTGGCTGTCAATCTTGAGATTGTTTTATAAATACGAGCCTTAATATAAGAACTATCGTATATTCAAAAGGATTCTTTAGAGTTATGATTTTTACGGTTATTAAATATAATATTTTATTTATCCTATTTCAATGACATACTTACGCTTCTATGGACTAGCGAATTATTGTGCGTTGTTCCTATTATGAATAAAATTTTCATAGATAATAAATATCTCTATTCAGACTACCTAGACTTGGATGATGGAAAGAAGCTGATTGACGTCCCTGAGCTGCGGCAGGACCAGCCTAACCGGAACTGCATGTGCAAGGGACCAGCCTGCGTCTGTTGTGTTGACTTCAATATCACACTAGTGGATCTTGGAGGACCAGGTGAGAGTAACCTCATTGGAGATATTGCTAGGGATATACAAGTAGCACCAAGGAAGACCAGCTGAAATGCAACTGCATATGCAAGGGACCAGCCTGCGTCTGTTGTGTTGACTTCAATATCACACTAGTGGATCTTGGAGGACCAGGTGAGAGTGACCTCATCGGAGATATTGCTAGGGATATACAAGTAGAACCAAGGAAGACCAGCTGAAATGCAACTGCATATGCAAGGGACCAGCCTGCGTCTGTTGTGTTGACTTCAATATCACACTAGTGGATCTTGGAGGACCAGGTGAGAGTGACCTCATTGGAGATATTGCTAGGGATATACAAGTAAAACCAAGGAAGACCAGCTTAAATGTAACTGCATATGCAAGGGACCAGCCTGCGTCTGTTGTGTTGACTTCAACATCACACTAGTGGATCTTGGAGGACCAGGTGAGAGTAACCCCATTGGAGATATTGCTAGGGATATATGAGTAGAAACAAGGAAGACCAGCTTAAATGCAACTGCATATGCAAGGGACCAGCCTGCGTCTCCTGTGTTGACTTCAATATCATTCTAGTGAATCTAGGAGGAGCGGTATTAATAACGACGTTGGTAATTATTTTTTTTTTAACAGTTTATTGTACACAATAAAAAACTAAGGAATAGGAAAAGAAAGACACATCAGGCACAGCTAATTTCTAAAAAGAAATCTCTTTCGGCAGACCTAGTCTAGTGAAATAGCATTCTGAAAGTATTTACGACATCATATCCCTAGCCTTATCCCGTATCTTACGGGACCGGCTACCTAATCCAGGGGATTGAACGAGGGTGCTGGTTTTTACACAGAGCGATTGCCATCTGACCTCTGCAACCCAGAAGGGAAACCAGACCCAATCCTAGATTAGGTCAGAGTTTTCAAGTCGCCAATGCTTAGCACTGGCCTCTGACATGGCTTAACGACTAATATCTGCGGTATTAAACGAGATTAGCCGGGACCAACGGCTTAACGTGCCTTCCGAAGCACGGAAAAAGCGCCGAATAAACGTACATATGAAATTCGAAAATCGAATAACACATTGGTTCGTGGTGGGATGCGAACCACGACCTCCCGCTCAGGAGGCAGCGGCCCTATCCACTACACCATCGGGCTCTTAAAGTATTTACGACGTGCACAATAATAAATTTTGGAAACAATAAATAATTAATTATAATTTACTTATTACTAAAACAAAAACAAACACAATAATGTTATTAACAATTATGTTATCCTATGGCCCTTCTCATCAGACATATAGGGTTCCAGGACTAAGTAAGACCCGTAACTATATTTCGCACTTAAGACTGACAGCCAGTTTGAATTCGTATCAGAAATGACATTTTAATACAAAATAGCTTGTCAAATCCATACTTAATATTGCTCTCAATCTTGAGACAGCTTTACAAATACGCATAATGCTAGAGACCATCAGGTGTGTTCAGCTTCGGCTATAACATAACTCTTATAAACGATGGTGGAGCAAGTTTGTCCAGAACAGGTCTGTTTTATTTCGCTTTGAAGATAAAATAATTTAATTTTGAAACACAGCCTTTCGTTTTTTTATAGGACTCGGTATATAGGTGTTTCAAATCTAACTCTATTTTAATTACCATTATATAGTGATAACATAATTTATGACTCTTATTTTTCAGGCTGTGTTCACATGAAATATGTATCTCCGGAAGATGGCTTCTCAGTCAACGTCTCCTACGGAAAGAATCTGATTCACAGCTCTAAGATTCAAGGTAAACAAAAAATCTTATTTATTATTTATTTAACAGTTTATTGTACACAATAAAATACAAAGAACATATACATATAAAACAAAAACACAACAGGCACAGCTTATTTCTAAAAATAATTCTCTTCCAGCAGACCTAGGCTAGTGAAATAGCATATCTTCTTTATAACTGTTTTATATTGTCTTCCATGCTGGCCTGGGAGCGCGAGAAAAACATAGAATGTGCCAGCTGAATTTCTTCCCGGGCATGCTGTAAAAACCAGCTAAGGAATCCGAAGGTTTTAGTTTATTGTAATTTAGGCGATGTGCTGACAACCTGTCACTACAGCAATATACATACAAATCTTAAATTATCCTCAAAACGTTGTCAGGCGTAGCGGAGCGACCTTTGTTTGGGTCGTTTACGCTCTGACTACCTCATTAGGGATAAAGGCGTGATTATATGTATGAATCACTTCACTTTTTTCACTTTTTATATTGTTTGCATACTACAACATCATATTTAATTTACAACTTATATAATCACGCCTTTATCCCTAATGGGGTAGGCAGAGCGTAAACGACCTAAATAAAGGCCATTCCGCCACGTCAGACAAAGTTTTGAGGGTTATTTAAGATAGATTTGAATGTATATTGCTATAGTGACCGGTTGTCAGCCCATCGCCTAAATTGCAATATATAGAAACCCTTGGATCCCTTAGCTGGTTTTTACAGCATGCCCGGGAGGAAATGCAGCTGGCACATTTACAACTTTTATAAACATAAAATAAATGCTTTTTAATACTTATACCTATCAACTTGAATTATCAGAAAGTACTTAAATGTAGAATCAGTAATGCCGCCAGCGTCTAGACTCAATAGAAAGTAGTACTTGTACGTACTTTCAAACTGCTATTGAAATAGGTTAAGTACTGCAAGTATCAGCTTTCTGCTTATTTATTTGCGCTATCTATCGCCTACTTACTAGCAACTTGATTTATGGGAACGTTCTATCTTTTCCACAACACTTATATCATACATACATACATATAATCACGCCTGTATCGCCAATGGGGTAGGCAGAGCGTAAACGACCTAAACAAAGGTCGTTCCGCCACATCTGACAAAGTTTTGAGGGTTATTTAAGATAGATTTGTATATTGCTGTAGTAACCGGTTGTCAGCCTATCGCCTAAATTGCAATATTCAGAAACCCTCAGATCCCTTAGCTGGTTTTTACAGCATGCCCGGGAGGAGATGCAGCAGGCACATTGTATGTTTTTCTCTCGCTCCCAGGCGAGCATGGAAGTAATTACATAATTACTTATATCATGAACAAGATTATTTCTTATAAAAGTAATTAAGTATACTCTCTGTTTTATATTAGTAATTTGTAAGATATTACCACACAAATCTCTCAATTTGTGGAGAAATTGTCATAAGAACCATTACTGTAGAAAGCCGCAAGCGTACTTTGATCTCACTTTCGATAAACATGGTGTTGCAGACAGATTCACTTTTGACGATGTTCTACTGTGATATTTCCACATAGATGTTATGAAATACTAAAATCTCTCTAGCCTCTATTCCTTTATTCCTAGGAGATTGAACGAGGGTACTGGTTTTTACACAGAGCGACTGCCATCTGACCTCCGCAACCCAGAAGTTAAACCAGACCCAATCCTAGATTAGGTCAGAGTTTTCAAGCCGCGATTGCTTAGCACTGGCCTCTGACATGGCTTAACGACTAATATCTAAAGTGTTAAACGATATTAACCGGGACCAACGGCTTAACGTGCTTTCCAAAGCACGGAAAAAGCGCCGAATTAACGTACATATGAAATTCGAAAATCGAAAAACACATTGATACGTGGTGGGGTTCGAACCACGACCTCCCGCTCAGGAGGCAGAGGCCCTATCCACTACAACATCGGGCTCTCTCTACACCATCGGGCTCTCTATGAAATACCAAAATATTGAGTGTAATGTGAATCAATATTTTCCTTCCTTAAGATTATGACCTGATTTGCAATCTACTAGCATCAATTTACTAAGTAAAGATGAAAAACGTTTACCGTAAACGCATAGCGCTTTTCCCCAACAGAACTGATTCCAATGAGATAAGGTTATGATTTTTTTAAATCCGAAACTTTATATTCCAGAATATTTTCTTTAAATTACTGTTACAGGAGCAAACCCAGCTCCGATCTGCCTGGAAGTCTTCGGGAAGTTCGCCCAAGTATGCGCCAAGTTCAATGATCTGGCGCCAACAGCTGATGGTCTACGAGGATGTCTGGAGCTGGAGCCAAAGCTGCTGGGAGAGTCGCAGCTGGAGTTCCCCATCGGGTGCTTCAAGTCCACAGCTGGCGGCATGGAGATGGAGGAACCCCCGGCAGAACCTGAAGAGTAAGTTTCTTGAATAAAGTTGAGATATGCTTACATAAAATCATATCAATCATAGTTCTCACGGGCAGGTAGAGCGTCTGGGAGGAGAATAAGTTGGTACATTCTATGTTTTTTATTGCTTCCACTTCCAACGAAGAGTTTTTGAGTATGCTGCCTATTCTCTGGTTTGTCTAAATCGTGGTGGGATGGTCTCACATTACCTAGTTCCGATTCCGAAAAAAAATCTAATTTGTTTTAGTAATATGAACATAAAAACATTACCCGTTGCATTGCTTTGTAAATGTTTATTGTTTTAATTAATTGATATATTTTTAAATTCCAGGACAACCGAAGAAGGCGAAGACAACACCACCGAGAGCAGCAGCGGAGGCTTTGACGCGGAAACCTTCCTACTGGGCGTCTATCAGACAGCTGAACAAGGAGTGGCTTTCCTCAGCAGCCTCCTCGACCTGCCTAACAAGCTCAACTCCACCAGACCCATCACAACCACCACCACTGCGAAACCACAAGAAATTAGCTCATCGGAATCCTCTAGGGGACCGAAAAACTTGAAGCATCCTAATCAACTATAACACTGTGATAAGTTGAATTCCTAGGGCTTGTTAGATTAAAAATACTAATTACAAGTACAATTCGATTTACACTGCACCGCAACATACAGCATAAGGCCGTGATAGCAATATATTGGGCTCGAGTCTAGAATTGCCGGCTAAAAATAAAATTAAAATCTATTTGTCGCCTTCAGACTAAAATCATTGGAAAAGGACAGACAGGAGATATTTATTATATTCTCTCCCGTTTTTAATTTAATTTCGGTGGTTTTATGCGTAATTATGCGTATCTGTATTTTTTATCCGCCGGATAAAATTGTAAAGAATACTGGGGAAACATGTAAAACCGCGTCAAAATCTAGCGGAAAAAGTGTAAAACCATAGAGTAAATAGCCTGTCCTTTTTCAATGTTATTATTTTGAAAGTGACAGATAGTTTTAATGTTAGTTTTAGCCGGTGGTATCTCGAATCGAGCCCAATGACATCTATCTGTCGAAAGGCGAACATACCTACCATTTGACAGCCACTGGCGCATATTTCTGTTCATAATTTGACATTATTAAATAGTGGTAGGTTAATATCGCTGTAGTTAGTACATATATCGCCACTGCAGCCTTTTCGCGTTTGTATGTTAAGAGGGAGATTTGCTAATCGCCCATATAAATTGTACGACATAGAATATTGAACTTGAAATGTAAATTGTAGTCTTATGAAGCAGGCCCCTAATTGTAAATGTTTAGTACAAAGTATTCTTTTCGTATTTAAACTAGCTTGCCACAGTGAATATTTTTGCTGGTGTTCTTAGCGATTCCTATTTATTTACTTTAATGTTATTTGCGAGTAGTTATAAGTTTTTTATGTTTTTAATAAATAAGAACCAAATTCAAAAGAGATGTTTTGTTTATTTCGTTATTTCAGAAAAAGGGGTTCCGACCCACTTGGTAGATTATAGAAAAACTAGGTATACGTAGTTGCCGGCAAACTTATTGAGTATCGAATGGCGTTGGGGGAATGATAGTGCGCTCATTGCTCAAGCAAGATGTATGCCGAAAATTGAAGTAAGACTAAGTAAAAACAAAATATTCTTGAAATAGCAATCAACTAATAATTAATCGAACGAATTTTGTGATAAGAAAGATAAGAGTTTCATTCACTAATGCCAAAATATTATCAGTCGTTGCTAATTCAATCTCATCAGGCGCTGCCTTCATCACGATTGATACATTCTTAATTTTGTGTTTATCTATAATTACAAACAAAAGATTATGTAAGTAATTTGTTTTGGAGGCGAAGCTGTCATCACAGCTGATACCAAATTTTATAAAATTGCCTTTTTGAACTATAAATTCTTTTAGTAGGACACACCTTCAGAAATATTTTATACTACGGCCATCTTTACCCGACTGTCAAGGAAGGGTTATGTTTTTCGGGCGTATCTTGTATGTATGTATATTTTTAATTTTTATTACCTCATATCTCCGAAACGGCTGAATGGAATTCGACAATAAGGGTATCGTATGATTGATATACCTACATATATACCAGCAATATACCTACAAATATATCTTAAATAACCCTCTAAACTTTGTCAGACGTGGCGGAACGACCTTTGTTTAGGTCGTTTACGCTCTGCCTACCTCATTAGGGATGGAGGCGTGATTGTATGTATGATTGATCTCAAGCACTCGAGTGTTCAATAGGTGTATTTATCTAAATTATACATACATACATACATAAATCACGCCTTTATCCCTTACGGGGTAGGCAGAGCGTTTAACGCCTCGTAAAAGGCGCTTTCGCCACGTCTGACAAAAATTGAGAGCAATTTTAGATTGTAATATGTATTACTTTAGTGACAGGTTGTCAACCCATCGCCTAAATTACAATACACTGTAACCCTCGAGTCCCTTTTGCTGACTTCAACAGCATGCCCGGGAGGAATGGCAGCTGGAACATTCTATGTTTTTCTATCTCTCCCAGTCCAGCATGGAAGAAAAAATTATAAATCAAAATTATAAATGGTGGATTTTAGGCGCTAAATTATTGTTAGACTTCAAAATAAAAATTTCGACTGAACCTATTGAGTGTGGTATTAGAATAAAGGTAAATAAAATGTGATCACAAAAATATATATATTATGATCCATATGTTAAAGCTCAATTTTAGAACAATTAATACATCAAAACATTTTTTAATAGGCACTACAGTCGGGTTGTATTTTTCTTTTTTATTTTGATTTAATTTTACACAGTCATACATGGTAACAAAACAAACTTAATGTATTATTGCATAATCTTATAAGTCAGGAATTAGTGATATTTCTATATTATATTTATCAATTTCATTTGCATGTAAATGATTATCATCCGGATATTATCATCTACTAAAGTGCAAAATTATTATCAATTAATCTTCGGTTATAAAAGTCTCAATCAATTTCATGAAAATCCATTCCCGGGCAGCTGAAATCATGAAACTGCTATCAGTGATTATAGTTTTGTTAATTGGGGGTAAATATAATTTTATTATCACTCATGTAAATTTTACAAATTATCGCCCTGTCATGTTATGATGGTTCGTTCATTCGATGTGACGTCATCGTGAAGTATTAGGGCGGAGAAGTTTTAATTTGAAATTGACATTTTAATTGTATAGGGTATTTAAATACTATAAATGACTTTTATGTACTACAGTTTGTTACGGCAACCCAACTCCCCTCGTTCCCAAGGACAATAGCCATTATGTGGAGGGAGTAAGCCGCTACATCTGGATGAACGATGACGCTGGAGTCCCACAGCTGGTGGACCTTCAGGAACCAGTGGATGGAAGTCTGTTACATGCCAGAAATGGCGCAAATAACAGATATTTCTTATACACAAGGTAATTATTTTTTCTAAAGTTACATACATACATATAATCACGCCTTTATCCCTAATGGGGTAGGCAGAGCGTAAACGACCTAAACAAAGGTCGTTCCGCCACGTCTGACAAGGTTTTGTGGGTTATTTATGTTATGATAGATTTGTAGGTATATTGCCATAGTGACAGGTTGTCAGCCTATCGCCTAAATTGAAATATACTGAAACCCTCGGATCCCTTAGCTGGTTTTTACAGCATGCCCGGGAGGAAATGCAGCTGGCACATTCTATGTTTTTCTCTCGCTCCCAGGCCAGCATGGAAGTAAGCATGGTAGGAATAAGCATGGTAGTTTCTAAAGTTGGTTATAAAATATCTTTTATAGGGATCATGTTCCCTTTTCAAGCAATTTAAAACTTTATTTTCTTTAAATGAAATGTTATTAAAACTCTTACTACTAAAACATATTCATTTTTAGGGGTAATCGCAACAGCCCTCGACAAATCACCCACAACAATGTTGGTTCCATAAACTCCGCTGGATACAGAAACAATCGTCCACTAGTGGTACTCGTCCACGGCTGGACTGGGAACCTCAACAGCCCCATGAACCCTCAGATCACTGCTGCACTTCTGGACAACTCTGACGTTAACGTCATTGTTGTTGATTGGGGAGCGCTTGCTGGAGGCACCTACGTCAGCGCTGTCTCTGGTGTCCCCAGCGTCGGCCAGTTTCTAGGAAACTTCCTGGTCTGGCTCATCAACAACGTTGGCACCAACTGGAACAACGTGCACCTCGTGGGCTTCAGTCTTGGTGCTCATGTCGTTGGCAACGCCGGCCGTACTGCTGGAAACCGACCTGCTAGAATTACTGGTAATAACTGCAATGCTACTGAACATCTAAATAATGAAGATATTTTTTTACATGATCCACTTAAAAATGAAACTGTGCTTAACCATCTCTTTTTCCTTAACAGGTCTAGACCCAGCTGGTCCTCTATGGCAAACCAACGGCAACGCTCTTCGTTCTTCTGACGGAGTATACGTCGAAGGAATCCACACCGACGGTGGTCTCCAAGGAATCTTGAGAGGAATCGGGAATGCTGACTTCTACCCGAATGGAGGTAGCTCCCAGCCTGGATGTAACAACAGCGGCTGCAATCACAGTCGAGCATATGCTCTATTTGCAGCAACGGTCCAACATAATCATCTCGTTGGACGACAATGTTCCAACTTGTCCCAGGCTCAGAACAACGGATGCAATGGCAATTCTTTCAACCTAGGCAATAACCAGATGAATAAACGCGGGTAAATATCTAGTTCAATATTAAAGTCACAATATCTTTTCTATGGATGCTTTCAAATCTTTGTCAATAGAGCTATTCATTAGCACATAGCCTAACTGCAGCGAAACTAATCCTTCCTATCGCACCCATTTTTTTGACACAGCGCTCCTTTTAATTTGTTTTAAAATGTATTTTTCAGAAATGGTGTCTATGGACTACGGACTGGAGCTAACTGGCCATTCTAAGAAATAGATCGATCTCGTCAAAATACATTATATTTACGTGCAAATAAATGATTTCTCAAAAAGCTTACCCAGTATTTTATTTGAACAGACAACCAATTCCCTTTATATTGGACTCAAAGAGATATGAATAGTTGATAGTTATTATTTATCGCCACATTTACGTGTGCGTTTTCTTAGTTTTAAAATTCTTTATCTTTACCTATATCTGATTATATACGCAAAAACTATTGCGAACTCAAGAAAGATTCATATCAACTTTTCATGAAGTTCTTTGTCGGCTTGCAGAAGATTAACATCATAATATCGTAATATCAATTAAGTGCAAACAAATGTTCTGCAAATTAAAAACATTACCTATATAAAGACATCCAAACATTGCCTATATAAAGACATTAAAACTTAATTCTTCTAAGAGAAATAGACAGACAAAAGTGATGAAGTTGCTAGTAGTGGTTATCGTTTTTATAGTAGAGGGTAAGTATTAACAAATTATTGTACACCTACTAACTATTATACACCATGTACAATATCGAAGGTGATTAAAATTGGAGCTCACTATTATTAATCAACCTTAATTATAACCTTTATATTCTCTTCATATTATTACGTTACGAAATAGCATCTAATATAGATTTTAGTCAAAATCTATCTTTTGCATACAATAAAATAATCGTTAAGTACCTACTCTATGTTGAAATACTTATTGGACATTAGCTTTATATGAAACGTTGTTTGTTATACCAAGACCAACTAATTCCAATTTAAAAAGTAACGGTCACTAGTAAAAAAATACTCTACAAATTATTTGGTTACAGTTTGCCACGGCAATCCAACTCGCCTTATCCCCGGGGACAATAGCCACTATGTGGAAGGGGAGAGCGGCTACATCTGGATGAACGATGGTGCTGGAAATCCACAGTTAGTAGATCTTCAAGAACCAGTTGACGAAAGTCTATTTACAGTCAGGAATGGTGCCGGCAACAGATATTTCTTATACACGAGGTAACACAATACATATACATACATATAATCACGCCTTTATCCCTTTTGGGCTAGGCAGAGCGTAAACAACCTAAACAAAGGTCGTTCCGCCACGTCTGACAAGATTTTGAGGGTTATTTTAGATAGATTTGTAGGTATATTGCTGTAGTGATAGATTGTGAACCCATCGCCTAAATTACAATATACTGAAACGGATTCCTTAGCTGGTTTTTACAGCATGCCCGGGTTGAAATGCAACTGGCACATTCCATGTTTTTCTCTAGCTCCCAGGCCAGCATAGAAGAAACACATCATATACAAAATTGGACATTCCAATAATGAATTAACGAGCCATCAACGCTTTCAGGCAAAACCCCGAGAATCCTCAACAAATTCTCCACAACAACATTCAATCTATAGCTTTATCGGACTATTCGGCAAATCGTCCACTGGTCGTGCTAGCCCACGGTTGGAACGGGAACTCCAACGACCAATTCAACCGTCGACTCACCTCTGCTATACTGGAGGTTTCTGACGTCAACGTCATCTCAGTGGACTGGCAGGCTTTTGCGAGCAGTAACTACGTCAGCGCTGTCTTTGGCGTCCCGAGCGTAGGACAATTCCTTGGGAATTTTTTGGTCTGGTTGATTGACTCAACTGGTAGTGATTGGAACAACGTTCATCTGGTGGGATACAGTCTTGGTGCTCACGTCGTTGGCAACGCGGGACGGACTGCTGGGAACCAACCTGCTAGAATAACTGGTAATAACTTAAAACTACGGAGGAATGTTGAATTGAAGAAACTCTAATTTCTTCATCTTTTTTCTCTACTCACAGGTTTAGACCCGGCCGGACCTCTATGGCAAATAAACAGCAACGCTCTTCGAGCATCTGACGGGCAGTACGTCGAAGGAATTCACACAGACGGTGGTCTCCAAGGAATTTTGAGAGCAGTTGGGGATGCTGACTTCTACCCGAACGGAGGAAGCTCACAGCCAGGCTGCTCCAGTAGTGCCTGCAATCACAGGAGGTCGCACGAACTGTTTGCGGCCACAGTCTCGTACAATCAGCTGGTGGGAAGACAATGTGATAATATGAACCAGGCCCAGGGCAACGCGTGTTCTGGGGCCAGTTTCCATATGGGTAACAACATATTGTCTAAACGAGGGTATGATTATTTTACTACAAATACGTTTTTATTTCATTTCTTGGAGAGAGCTTTAACAAAATTTTGATTATTTTTCAGAAATGGTATCTTCGGACTTCAGACTGAAGCAACATGGCCGTTCTAAAGTAAATGCTGAGATCAACAAATGTATTATGATTTGAGATACCTTTTATTTTTTAAATAAACCTTATAAATTTAATTCCGCGTTTCATTTAAGTGTACGTAATATATTTCTATCTTGTGCCTTTCTAATGAAATCAAATAGATTTATCGCATTATTTTATTATTAAATACAAATTAATACACCACTATCTTGTGCAACTTGTATTTATAGAGTGCGCTGTTGACTACCAGATATTTACGATTTCTATCCCTTATCTTTATCTGATGTTATGTTGATGACGTAGTAATATTAGACGTAGCGTAAAATTAAAACCCCAGGTAAACATAATGATAGGGAATGTACTAATCTAATATTATTGTTTTTCATTGACTTCTAATCGTATTACACGTGAAAATCTGAAAAATAGCAAATCAATATAAAATAGGTAATTAATTGTAAGTAGAAAGATACAGCCAAAGAAGCAAATAAAGCAAATTTAAGCTAACATGGACCCTTCGGCATGTTTTTTCACGAAGAATAGGCATTGGGCACTAATTTATATATTGTTTAGATAGCATAAGCATTCTGACAGCAGATAGGAAATATAATACAAACATCACAGGTGCAAAAATGACTCCTTCATAACTGTCAAAAAATTAATGTGGAAACATTATTTTTTGAACACATTTGAAAACATTTGTCAGGATGCTCGTGCCTGTGAAAAAGGGTATACAGAATCCTATATCCTGATAGTATATATACTATCATACATACATATAATCACGCCTTTATCCCTAATGTGGTAGGCAGAGCGTAAACGACCCAAACGTACGTCGTTCCGCCACGTCTGACAAAGTTTTGATGATACTATCATATACTCGTAGTATGATTAAGGTTAACAAAATAAAGGTCTAGAATACCTATTCTAAAATATTAAAATTGTGTTGTGATCCGATTATGGTACCGATTCCTTGAGGGCACAACTTAACTAAATCTTAACTAAAATTGTTGCCGTACCTTTCTGTCCCCACATGATTGGAAATGACGGGTATTCCTGTATATTAGTTTAAATAAGTCGTGATTTTTACAACTACGAATTGCCACCAATAGCGCGCAGATGATGGTGACATTTCATTATGTAGGAAACGACTTCGCCAACACAATTTTATTTGAAGTAAACACCCGCCCTAAATTTATAATTAGATATAAAATATTTATTTCCCTGAGGGCCTAACCAGAATGTCGCTGATTTAGTCAATTTGTTGTCATCCATCCGAGCTACATGGCCAGCCCATTTCCATTTGTGTTTTTGTGCGTGCGCTTAGCCGTCTATAACCTTGGTCTTAAGTTGTATTGTAGAGTTTCTTACCTTGTCTTTTAGCTTAATTCCCATAACGGTCCTCTCGATTCCTCGTTGACAAACTTGAATTTTGTTTCTAGTCTGGCAAGCATATGTGAGACAAGGTAGAAGGCAGGAATCTGCGTTTTTTTTTCTTTAGATACATAGGCATATTAGATTTGAAAATCTCTTTATGACTCCAGTATTTATTGCATGTCATGTTTATACGTCTATTCAATTCTTCTACGTGTCTGTTTTTGGTAAAACTTATTAATTTTCTTAGATATATGTATTCGTCTTCATAGTCTAGAGTCGCTCTATTCATAGCTATGGGTAAAGTAGCGCTGTTGGTCATCAATTTTGGTTTTGACATGTTCATTTCCAACTCAATGCCGGAGCTAACTGTGCTGGCTGATTGTTGCTCAGTTTGGAGAGTAGAACTATATCGTCAGCGAAGCATAAGTGGCTTAGTTGTTTTCCATCTAGCTTAATGCCCTTTCGTGTCCATGGTAGGTTTTTCATGATGTTTTGTAGAACCGATATGAAGAGCTTTGGTGAAAGCGGATCTCCTTGCCTCACTCCTCCACCTATTTTTATATGTGGTCCAATCCGGTCGAGCTTGAGCTAATTAGATATACCTAGCATTAATACACTACGTAATGATTATTTTATTTATAACATTTATATGATAAATTGAGATTTTTGATATAACTTAATCAATGCGAATTGAACTAAGATGTAATCCGTGAATCCAATAAGTGCATACGTACAGTTTACCCGATATTATTTTTATTTTTCCTAATATTAGTCTCTCTCTCTTCCATGAACACTTTTCAGGTAATGCGAAATGGGATCTAAGTTCTTACAAACAATTAAATTTTACAAAGATTTATCAAATTTAATTGACACTGTCAAACTTATAAAGACATAGTAACAAGTCAATCTACAAATTATAATTAGGTAAAATAAACTTGTAACTATAGTTCTTTTTATTTTATCCTATCTATTGAAGGTGGTGCGTGTGTACTACCTATAGGACAGAAAGCCAATATTAAAAAAATGCAATTCCTTATTTCTTGTTATAATATTGAAATAAATAAATGTTGAAATATAATCTAAATCTAAATCGATCTTCTAGATCGCCTTATGAATTGCGGACTCTCGAATGTTATAATAATCTGTGGTAGAGGTATGTGTGTAAAAATATAATATTAATCCGATTAATTTGATTAATTGCAATTAAATTGGTTTAATTTGCAATCAGTTGATCCTTCCATAGATTATCGATTATTCTATACACGATAAATATTCATAAATACAGGAATCAGTGCATGAAATTGTTAAGTTATCATCATGAAGCTGCTGGTAGTTCTTCTTGCCTTAGTAGCATGTATGTATTATTTATTATTTGTGTCTTTAATATATAATTTCTGTATCAAGTGGCAGCAGTTAGATTGTTCATTGCAAAATAACATCGTGACAAAGTTTGTCGAAAAGAAACGCTGTATCAACATAATTGTCAAATTGTTTTTTTCATCAAAGTGGAGAGTGCTTTCGTCATAGAAGAGATATGGTTTTCAAAAGTCGATCGTCTAGTTGCACAGTATCACAAAGTTTTATCCTATTCCAGTTTGCTACGGCACCCCAACTCACCTGATCCCCGGGGACAATAGCCACTATGTAGAAGGCGAGAGCCGCTATATCTGGATTCCTGACGGTGAAGGTGTACCTCACCTCGTAGACTTGCACGAAAGACCTTCGGAAGAAGAGTTGCAGCGAACTACGAGGAACGGCCAGAACAACCAATACTGGCTTTTCACCAGGTATATTCTTAGTTTTCATAAGTCTTATACTAAATTAGTTTATGTCGAAAGTTTTAGATGACGATTTCTTTTTGACACAGTAATTCTACAGGACAGAAAAGATCATAATTATGCTATCATTATTATAGTCCTCATTTCATACAAAAGTTTTAATATATTGCATGTTATTTATGCAGGCAAAACCGCAACAACCACCAAATTTTGACCCACAACAATGCAAACTCAATCAACAACTCCCACTACCGCGGGAACAGGCCCACCGTAGTCATCGTCCACGGATGGAACAGCAACGGAAACTCCGAAATTAACCCTAAGCTCCGCAACGCCTTCCTTCAAGTCATGGATTGCAATGTCATCACCGTCGACTGGAGAAACCTTGCCAACTCCGCCTACTGGACCGCTGTCAGCGGTGTGCCAAGCGTTGGCCAGCATTTGGGCGACTTTTTGGTCTGGCTTATAAACACCGCTGGTGGCAACTGGAACCAAGTGCACCTTGTGGGATTCAGTCTTGGCGCTCACGTTGTCGGAAACGCTGGACGTAGAGCCGGCAACCGACCCAACAGAATAACTGGTAAGTCTTTCGACTTTAGACCTCCTTTTTCTTCTGACTAGCTTTTCTATACTAGTGCTACTCTTTTGAATTTTTATTCTAGTATAATAACATAGTGTTCGAGTAGATGCCTCTTTACCGCTTATGCTAGGGTACTGTGTCACTGAAATAAAACCTCCACCTTTTTGTTGACAGGTTTAGACCCTGCCGGTCCCAACTGGGGTGGAAACAACAACGCTCTCCGCGCCAGCGACGGTCGCTACGTCGAATGCATCCACACCGACGGTGGTCTCCTGGGTATCTTCGATCCCATCGGTCGCACCAACTTCTACCCCAACGGAGGCAGGAACGCTCAGCCCGGGTGCTGGATCAGTACCTGCTCTCACAGCCGCGCGTACCAGCTGTTTGAGTCCACGGTCTACCACAACAACTTCGTTGGTAGGCAGTGCAACAACCTCCAACAGGCTCAGAACGGCAACTGCAACGGTGGATCCTTCCACATGGGTAATGCACAATGGAACAAAATGGGGTAAGTTGACATCACAATATGCACCAAATTTCAACTTCAGTTTAGATATCCAATTTTAAATGGTGCTAAACATGATTTATGTTTAATATTCCGTCTTTATATCCTCCAAGCACTGCCTCTTAATGTTCGCCCATCAAAATAGTTTTCTAGAGTCAAAAAAAAACCAATTTGAATGTCCTCTTGTTTATTTTCAGTAACGGCCTCTACGGATTGACTACTGGCAGCTCATGGCCTTTCTAAGGCGACTAGAAATATACCAGGAGTTCCATATTTTCACGGATATTATGACTAATAAAGATCTATAAGCAAAGTACTTTTCATATTTTTTTTATTACTAAGAGCTCATTTAAAATAACATTTTCTACATACAACTTGTATGCGCTGTCAGTAATCATCTTATGATGAACGAGGTATACATACATACATAAAATCACGCCTTTATCCCTAATGGGGTAGGCAGAGCAAAAACGACCTAAACAAAGATCGTTCCGCCACGTCTGACAAGTTTTGAGGGTTATTTATTATAGGTGATTGATTACGTATATTGCTATACTGACAGCTTGTCTGCTCATCGCCTAAATTGCAATACACTGAAACCCTCGAATCCCTTAGCTGTTTTTACAGCATGCCCGGGAGGAGATGCAGCTGGCACATTCTATATTTTTCTATCACTCCTATTCTAGCATGGGAGTAACCGAGGTATAAGCATTAGTTTTAAAGAATGGAGCCCCTATAGCTAGCCCACATTTTGTATATGAGTCAATTTATCGATTGCCCCTGTGATTTAAAACTTTACTTGTTTACTTGCTACAACTGAAATTCCAGTTATAGTGTGAATAAGATTTTGATATTTAATTAAAATTAGTAGTGGTTTATATATTAAGATCTCTATATAAACAAGTAGTCCAAATTTTATAAACATAGCTCAAACGATTATTTAAATATTAATTCTGAAAAATCGTAATTTTTATAACTAACTAGCTGACCCGGCGAACTTTGTTCCGCCTTAGACGCCATAAATGAGTGACAGAAGAATCCGTTTTGAACGTCATTTTTTTTTTCATCCTCTTTGACTTTTTTTTTTTCATCCTCTTTGACTATATTTGCAGCACGCATTCAGTCAATTCTATGTCACATGTCTTAAGGTTACATTAAAAAAGTTTAATAATTTTATATGCTGGTTAAGTAATTTTTAATTTTCTAATTTTCCGCGCAATTTCCTTATATTTTTCTTTCATAAGAACCTTTTCCTGATAATAACGAACAGAACAAAAAAAAATAGCGAAATCGGTCTAGCCGTTCAGGCGTGATGCCGTGACCAAGGGAAATAGGGATTCATTTTTATATATATATATAGATAGATAGATTGACTGACTGACATACATATCAAAAATCAATTATTCAAAAACCCAATGACCTAGGAAGCTGATATTTGGGATGAAGATTGATTATAATGACAAAAGGATATGTGAAAGATATGTAAAAAATAAATATATTTAAAAAAATTATCCCCTCCCAAACAAGTGAAAGGGGGCATTTTTTTTAAACTACTATATTGAGTAGGGTATTGTTAGACAGGTCTTATAAAATCAGGTAGAGGTTTTTTGAAAGTAAGTGCCTTAAATGGGTCCTTCTTGAGATATTTGCATTTAAAGTCTCGGTTCTTAAAAATAATAAAATAACCAAAAACCTTACCAACTTCCAAATGACCTAGGAATCTGATATGTAGTATGATATATATAATATGATGATAAGATTGATAATAATGACGCAAGGTTAAAAATGTATTTTTTTTTTTAATAATAAAAAAAAATTAACTACTACTTATATTTAGTTAGACATGTCTTGTAAAATTAAGTAAAGGTTTCTTTTAAAGTGCCTTGAATGTATCTCGAGATTATTGCATTTAAAGTCGCCGTTCTTAAAAAACAAAAAAGTAATCAAAAATCTAACCCACTATCAGAAGACATAGAAAATAAAAAATTGGTGCGAATATAGCTTATAATGATACCATAATGGAAAAAATAAAAATACCTTATTTTTTGGACGCTTTCCCATACAAGTGTTTTTTTTACCTACAAAATTTAACTGGGGTGGCATAATGGGTATCATAGAATATTCAAATTCAATATAATTAGATATTATAATTTTCAATAGAGATTCATTTTAAAAAACATGAAAAATATTCAAGAATCAAATTATTTATTTACCTACAAAAAGAAATGATATCCCACCAAAAACATAAATGTAAAAGTGAAAGCCATGTTCTTGGTGGTCTTGGTGCGTGCATCGCACGAAAAGCTTTGAGATATAAAAAGGGAGCCAAGTCTAGGGTTTATTGTAGTACTTTTTAGCTCTTCAATAAGGTTCATTTTATGTGACTCTGCTGTTGTAAATTAGTGGCGTTGTAGGTGACAGATCGAATTATTCTCTACAACGGCCAAGTCACATGAAATTAACCTTATTGAAAATATCGTTTCGTTTTTCCTACTTGATATTAGATGTCCCTATTAGGGCTTTAAAATGCGGCATCGTTAGGTTTCAATCAAATGTAAAATGCCTGCTTCATCATTCAATTCAACTTTTCTGTAAGTAGAAGTTTTTAAAGGCCGATGGATTGAAGGGTCTATCGTGTAAGCAAGACATAAAAGTTTATAACATAGTGTCTTATGTTGTATAGATAAGGGTACGGAACCCTTCGGTCAACTCGATTTTTTTTTATAAATAATATCCAATTTCACGAAAGTCATGTTTATTGGTGTCCGGTTAGAAGTTGGTTAGAAGACTTAGTATTTAGTCCTGAGAGAAAGGAGGAGCAGCGTTGGTTTCGAGCCAGTAGACACCCGAAGATCTGAAAACAATAAAAAAAAGTTGTACATATTTTATCCATAACATTTGAACTAAAAGATTTGAACGAAAGTAGTCTATATTCTATATTTGTTAAAAGACTTATTACCCAATTTTTGGCGTTATTCCGCCCATCTCCAGCGATCCTGGCAAATTATTGCAGAGCGACAAAATGGCCGCGTAGTGATTAAAGCACCGTCTTCCAGTGAAACCTGCTGTTGATAAGGACTCAGCAAAATAGAAGTAGCTTCTCGCATCATCACATTGATTAGAATCACATCCTGGCATGGATATGCCTCCGTTGGGGTAGAAGTCCACCTTAGCTAAGGCTTCGATGTAGCCGATGAGGAAATTGGTGTGAATGACTTCTGTGTAAATGCCGTCGTCGGGTAAGAAGCGGTTGATGTTGTTTACCCATCCGATAAGGGCAGGGTTCAAACCTGGAAAAAAATATAAGTAGTTCAAAGCACCTTTTATCAGGGAAAAAATCTAAATTGATTCGAGCCCAGACTGAGTAGATCTTAAAACATACATACATACATACATACATATAGTCACGCCTGTATCCCTGATGGGGTAGGCAGAGCGAAAACGACCCAAACAAAGGTCGCTCCGCCACGTCTGACAAAGCATAAGCTTTCTAAAAATATGGACTTCATTCTAATAAATAAATTAGGCTCTAAATATTTATCTTACACAACATACAACTCTGTTCACCTGTAATATAAGGTACTTGTCCTCCCAAATTCCTGCCAATAATACCGGCCTGATGTCCACCGAAGCCATGTCCCACTATATGGTACTGCGTCAGAGTCGAGCCTGAGGCCTGGTTTAACCATGTGATGAACCGAGCCACAGCTGCGCCTGATGAGATTGTGTTAGCAATAACTGTTCGGTAGAGCAGTGAGCTTGCGCCTGCGCTCCAGTCGACTACGATGATGTTCACGTCTTCCACGGCGAGGAAGGCTGGAACAACAAAGATTCTAGGTTGACAGATATAGGCACAAGACACAAAAACGCGGTAGGCGATGATGCAGCATGAAAATTTGATTGACGTCAGCCGAGGAATTAAGCCCGATGGTGCAGTGGATAGGGCCGCTTTCTCCTGAGCGGGAGAGGTCGTAGTTCGAATCCCACCCCGTACTTCTGTCCGTACTGGGCGCTTTTTCCGTGCTTCGGAAGGCACGTTAAGCCGTTGGTCCCGGTTAATATTGTTTAATAACGTAGATATTAGTCGTAAAGCCATATCAGGGGCCAGTGCTAAGCATTGGCGGCTTGAAAACTCGGACCTAATCTAGGATTGGGTCTGGTTTCCATTCTGGGTTGCGGAGGTCAGATGGCAGTCGCTCTGAGTAAAAACCAGTACCCTCGTTCAATCACCTAGATTAGGTAGGGATAAGGCTAGGGAGATGATGGGCCGAGAAATTAGGTATTTAGCTAACACAGTCTTAGAAGGAAGCAAGGTTTATTTAATTTTCAAGAAAAGTCAACTACCTGCTGATCAGAATAAGATTAACTTTCTAACCTGTCGCAAGCACAGCTGCAAGCTCAGAAAATTGTGCTCTGGATGGATTCAGCTATGGATGATCACAGATTCACGTAATTTATAAAGTTTTTCTGAACTACTAAATAAATACTGATTTTTCAACCTGGTACAAGCACAGCAGCAAGGTCCGAAGATGCGCTCTCCATCCAACCGTGAATGATGACAATGGTCCTTCTGCTAGCATTATAATTGGTTGTTGCAAGCTGAGCAGCATTGTTCAATAGTATCGGCTGGCTCGACGTTGGATTATTTCTGAAAGGATATTAAAAAAAAGAAAACAACTGCATAATAAAACATTATTTATTTATTTTACTTCCATGCTGGCCTGGGAGCGAGAGAAAAACATGGAATGTGCCAGCTACTTTTCCTCCCGGGCATGATGTAAAAACCAGCTAAGGGATCCGAGGGTTTCAGTACATTGCAATTTAGGCGATGGGCTGACAACCTGTCACTACAGCAATATACCTACAAATCTAACTTAAATAACCCTCAAAACTTTGTCAGACGTAGCGGAACGACCTATGTTTAGGTCGTTTACGCTCTGCCTACTCCATAAGGGGTAAAGGCGTGATGATATGTATGCATGTATGTATTTATTTATTTTAGTTTTATTCTCTGGAAACTAAAACATATCGTACGGTATTTTCACGACAATCGTCTAAAGTACCTAGTGAACAGATGATAACCATTAGTGAGTTCAGGGTTGAAACGTGCAGTTTCCTGGAGACTGGCCATGGTCATCCACAGGTCCACCAGGTGAGCCTGGCCCTTGGAATCTGTAGCATACTGGTATCGCAGGTCTTCACCAGGGCTACCGAGGATAGGAGATGTTGGAAGAGCTGTAGAAATGCGTTTTATATTCAAATAAAAGAGGATCAAATCTTATTTAGTGGAAGCTAAATCATAAAGTGGTAGGTTGAGGCATATTAAGTAAGGTCCAGTAAAAAGAACGTATGATCTTTATACTCTGAATTGAGGTAGATAGAATATTAACAGGTAAAAGAATAGTGTATTGTCAAAATATTATATGTTCACATATTTTAATATGTTTACTATCAAAAATTGAGTTAGGTACTAACGTATAAGCACTTGCAGAATTTGATATTGATATTAAAAATCTATTACTGTACATTACTTTTAGCAACAAAAAGAATTGGTTCGTAAACTTGTATATTGTTAATATTTACTTATTACAATTTATAATTATTTACCTGCTACGACCCCCACGAAGAATAACAAAAGGTAGTCCTTTAATTTTAACATGACCGACGTATACTTGTTCTTGTGCGCATAAATTGCGATAAAATGATTCGCTACTATCTATATCTATTTACTATGCTAAGTATCTACTGAGATAATTCAGTGCCGAAAATTATATAATTTGACGTTCGTTTATATCATGTTAATCATGTAATTATCGCGTTCATGCAACGTAATCTAATTAATCCTTTAAATATTATTTTCAAGAAACTCTGCTTAAACTGCAATAATAAATCAGTTATAGTATGTATATAGCTATATCACTTCATTATTTCTGTAACTGATTATAAAGTTCCTTCAGAATTTAACAAACATTTCTTACACAAGACTTTCTTAGGACCTATTCAGGTAATAACTATTTAGTGTGGTCTAGTGGCTAGTGCCATGGACTCCCGATCCGGAGGTCCTGGGTTCGATTCCCAGGGGGGAAACACAAAGTTGATATTTGATAATTTATCACTTTGTGAATATTTCCCCAGTTTGGTTAGGACATTGCAGGCTGAATCACCTGATTGTCCGAAAAAGAAATAGATTTCGTGCTTCGGAGGGCACGTTAAGCCGTCGGTCCCGGTCCCTGTCCTTGATAGTGGTCGTTACTCAAACCATGTCAGAGGCCTGATAGTTGTTTTACTAGGCGATTTTAAAAACTCTGACACCAGGGTTCATCGGGTAGACTCGATACCCACTCGACAGAAGAAGAAGAAGAAGAAAACTATTTAGTGATATACTCAAGGGTGTACTTTCTACAAGATACAATATGGACTAAACGAATACTACGAGTACTTCATAGAAAAAAAAGTAATACGACATTAGTACGATATATATAAAAGGTCATTTTAAATGAACTGCAAATATTTTGAGGCGATGATCAAATAAATTCCAAGAAACTATTTAGTGAATTTTTCATTTTTTTTATTCGCTTGTTTTCGAGATAACATACATTCTTAAATTAAAAACTAAACAAAAATCGGACATACCGTATATCAAAACCAAACTAAACACGCACACTAACATGATTGGCTGAAGATTGAACGTTGTATGTGTGTAGTGTAATTACGTAAGGCCCGTATTCTAGTGACGTGGTGCGGGTTATTCAAAGCATGATTACAAAAAAAAAAAAACTTAGGAATATTTAAAATAATAACTAATGCACATTTTAAATTTAAAGTGCGTAAATTCTATTTCTTCCACATAAATATACATACCCTTAAAATATTTGCAGTGGATTTAAAATTACCTTATATATATATATTCATTTGGTAAAAATTTTGCTACGATAGTTCTACGACAGTGCTATAACGCCTACGACGTAGCAATGTGCAATATTTTTCGCATTATTGTGCTTCAATGCTTCTAAGCTCTATGCAGATGACTCTCCAGAGCAGTATATTATTGTATAACATATATAGCATTAAAAATTCAACAAAAAATATCCAGTAAAGTGACCTTGTGTGGTATTAGTCCGTTTTGCTAAACTACGTCCAATAGTGTTTAAGTACCTACCTACTTGCATTTGTGATCGCATGTTTGAAAATAGTTCAAGGTCGGAAGTTGAAAATAAAAATAAATAATGTTTTATGTAGTAATTATTTATTTATTCTGGAGAACAGATGTTACAGCAATAGGTCATAATTTAACCCCGAGAAAACGGAGGTGCGGGATTTGTCGACAAACCGAAGATTCCCGAAAATCTAAAAATAAAAACATAATAATTATAGTGATGGCACGTTATGGTCAAGAAACAACTGAGATATTTTTCAATGATTCAATATCTTACCCAATCTTAGGTCTAAGTCCACCCATTTCCAGGCTGAAAGGCAGAACGCAAAGTTCAGCAATAGCACCGACGAAGCCAGTACACAGTCTTCCAGTGAATCCACCTGACACTACAGACTCGGCGAAGTAGTGGAAAGCCCTATAAACAAACAACTTTGTAATATACTTCTTTAGATAAACATAGGATATAGTTAAGGTGATATCTGAGCCTACAAAAGCTGAAGGTTCTTCTACCGCTAATAGGTAGTCAACCTGTAAGCCACCAATAATAGTAATAATTTCTCCATAGCGTCTGCATCAAACGCGGGGGCTCTGCTGGTAACAAACGCTGCATACCTATCATGGTCGCAAATATGAGAAGAATCACAACCAGGCATGGACTCTCCGCCATTTGGGTAGAAGTCCACTTGTGCCAAGGGCGTCAAGTATCCGAAGAGACCAGCGTTAGTGTGGATGACTTCTGTGTAGGTTCCATCATCAGGCTGGAAACGGTCGGGGTGGTTTATCCAGCCGGCAAATGATGGGTCCAAGCCTGAAAAGGCACATTTAATAATCAAGCAGTAATCTCAAAAATATCGTCTACATAGACACTGTTACAAAGTTTGAAGGGATAACATAACATTTCAATGAACTGTGCGGTGGCTGTCACCGACTTGATAGAGTTGATTGTAGTGACTTACCAGTAATAACTGGAATATTTCCTGATGTTCTTCTACCAGCGATTCCTGCCATGTGTCCACCAAGGCCGTGACCGATGATATGGTATTGAAGAGGCACAGAGTTGGTCTGATCGTTCAGCCAGTCAATGAACTGGGCGATGGCTGTTGCTGATTTGATGGAGTTGTTCAGTGCGTTGGGGTACAGAATGGTGCTGGCACCGACGCTCCAGTCCAAGACGAGAACGTTTAGGTCTTCGGCGGCGAGTAGAGCTGGAAATTAAGTGAGTTGAGGTTATGGGAAAAAGGTGCTCAAAAAGCGATTTTTTTGTTATTTTTTTTTTCATTTTTTTCTATTGATCTGCTTCATCCTCTTTCGTGAGTCAGAGTTTTTGAAATGTTTTTGACATGGTTTTATGTTTACCTGGAACTAGCACCCGATTAAAATCTGAAGTAGCGTCGCCTCTCCATCCGTGGATGAGAATAATGGTTCTTCTGTTGCTGCTGAAGTTAGATGACCTTAGGATAGCTTCATTGCGGAATATCAATGGCTGACTTACAGTGGGGTTCAACCTGGAAAACAATAAAATTGGACAATATTATTTTTTCTTTGCCGTACTCTAATTTCATTTCATATAGAACCGAATACTTTAACTAGTAGTTCTATGACAGTCTGAGCTTACCTAGTGAAAAGGTGATACACGTTTGTAGCAGAAGGCTCGTATCTTGCGACTTCGCTTACATCGCTCAAGGTCATCCAAAGGTCAACGAGGTGGTGTTGTCCAGAGTCGTCTTGCTCATACTGATAGCGCACTGGATCGAGTTTTCTTAAAATCGGATTTGCTGGAGAACCTGGAAGAAATATTGTGATAAATGAAAGGAAACTTAAATTAATATGAAAGCAGTAAGTTCAAAACGTAAAAATAGCGATGAAGGTCGATAAACTCATAACTCCTACTAAAATATTGCTGATTTGATGTATTTATTTTAAATTTTATTCTAACCCAAAACGAATCCAATAATGAGGAGCAAACATAATGCTGCAGTCTTTGACACCATCTTGGCGTCAGGTCCAATGCAGTTAATTAAGAACACTGATCTAATTCCATGTTTATAGACGTAATTACCATATTTTTTATCTAAGCTGCGCTTTTATCTCAGGTTAATTATGAAATAATCGGTAATGAGCGATAATAGGAACACAAATTTTGTCTGTGCGGATGCAGTACTTTCTGGAAGCAAACAGAGAGCATCGTAATTCTTGCTTGCTATGCCATTTCGCCAACCCAGATGTCTGAAGGGGATGGTGGTCTTCCCCTAGTTCCATGACCTGATTCTTCCTACTGAATAATAGTTTCATAATCTCAGGATAACTAAATTTACTTCAGAAGTCTTAAGTTCTTGAACCAAAGGTCCAATTTCTACTAGAGCCGCACATTCAATTATTATGACAAAAAGATACGGTTCTTCGCAGGACAATTCAGGCAAACACATTCTAAAGACTAATTTAAAATATTTTATTTATATGAGTATACTTCTTCTTAGCGAGTGCATTCTCGAGTCGAATGACCCGATGAACCCTGGTGTCAGAGTTTTCCAACCGCCTAGTAGCACAGCTATATGATAATACAATACGGTATTATAAAAAAATAAAGATGGAGAGCGTCGTACGACTTTCGCGTGTAACGCATCCACAGGTTGCTCGTATAGAAAGATGTACAGAAGGCTCTAAACAATGTTATTTTAACTTCATTGGAGCTTCGAGCAAACCTGAGGCAATCATATTCGCTCTTACTGACAACGCCCTCCGCTCTCGCGCCATATCAACATCATCCTTCAGGTCGTCGCATAGGATATGGCCTAGATACTTGAATTGATGTACCCTTTTCAGGGGTACACCACCTAACAGGACAGGAGGTACACTCGCCGGACATTTGGTCCCGGACTTGAAAACCATAAGCTCGCTCTTCTTAGCATTGTACTTTAGACGTGACTTCTTTGACTCATCAAAGACTTCGCAGATGATTAACAATAACTTAATAAAATAACAATTAAAACTAAAGGAATAGGTGACTCAAATAACCCGCCCCGTATCGCCCCCGGTATAAAGGGCGGGGTTCTTGACCGCTCTCCCTGAGTCGGTAGCCTAGTTCAGTGAACTTACAATACAATACAAAATTCTTTATTGCACAAAGAAACACATACACCAGAAATAAAAAGGAACAAACGTGACAGTACAATATAGGCAGCCTTATTGCTAAAGCAGCAATTTCTACCAGGAAACCTTTGGGTATATAAATTTTACAAGCAGAAAGCGGATGCAGAAACTTTTTAGTATCCTTGGCCCAGCAGCTGGTGGTTTCCACTGCCATCGGTACGAAACAGTAGTTGTTGGCGAGCGCGGCATATTTATCAATTTAAAATTAGGCTTGACTTCCTCAGATAAAAAGTAATAAATGATTTTAGCGTTGCCAAAGTGACTTAGAAGTTAGATATGATGCAATGTACTGATTAACATACGTTTCCTGTCCATGACTCCATATGGAGTCATTTTAGTAAGTCTCTTTATTCTATCTTTTCTATTAATGACTTACAATTGTGAAAATCTGTTGTATTATATAAGTTTTCTGAGATTTTCACAACTGTATCTCATTTGAATAAACTATTCCGAAACGCAAGGACCATCAAAATTAGTAAAACGACAAATCAAATCTGTAGAATTTAATATTCAAAGCAAACAAAAGTATATTTGGTTGGCTATATTAATAAACAGTTAAAATAAGAACGATTTAAATATTTATTCGAAGGCACGTTATGGATGTTCAAACATGAATAGGGAATGGACAGGGAATATTGCTCGTTCAATAGAATTTTACTATCTTATGATCTTCTTAGCGAGTGGATTCTCAAATCAAACGACCCGAAGAACCCTGGTGTCAGAGTTTTCAAACCGCTTATTAGCATCACTATTAGGCCTGTGACGTGGTTTGAGTAACGACCACTATCAAAGACAGAGATCGGGACCGACGTCTAACGTGCCCTCCTAATCACGGAATCGTTTTTTTTTAGACAATCAGGTGATTCAGCCTGCAATGTCCCAATCAAACTGGTGTAAACCTCATAAAGTGATAAATTGTAAAATATCAACTTTTGTGTTCCCCCCCTGGGAATCGAACCCAGGACATCCAGAACGGAAGCCCATGGCTCTGACCACTAAACCACGCAGGCAGTTACTTATGATCTTACGATGACTATTGTTATTTCATTATATATCAAGTCGGATAATTTTATGTGGGCTACCGGAAATCTACTTCGACATATTTATGACCAAGATTTTGATAAAAAATACTGATAATTCTGTTTAAGAAGGAAATACGCATTGATAATTTATATAAAACCAACTCGGTTAATTATCCTTCAGTTATTTGAGCAAAATGTTGGCCAAGTTCGCTATTCTGTTGTGCGCTGCTACTGCAGGTGAGTGGAAGAAAAGTCAATACTAGGATAATCATCACTACATAGTAACAAAGTCGCTTTCTCTGTCCCTATATCCCTATGTATGCATAAATCTTTAAAACTACGCAACAGATTTTGATGCGCTTTCTTTTCATGGATAGAGTGATTCAAGAAGAAGGTTTATATGTATAATACATACATAATATAGTAGAGAAACACTGATAATTTCCATGCGAAGCCGGGGCAGGTCGCTAGTAATTAATAATTATGATATTTCATGGCAGTATGTTACAACACTTATTTAATAATATAATGATGCTTATTAATAAAGAAAAATATTTTGTCCAAAAAGCCACATCGACGCGAAGTACCTAAGTGCAGCAACACACAGGCGTCACTTGTCACGCTGTCAATGCTGCATTGCCTACAACACCCATGTCTGGTGTCTGATGTGACGCATGTGTGATGTAGGCAATGCAAAAAGCATTGACAGCGCAACCGTGCGCGCTGTAAGTGACGCCTGTGTGTTGCTGCCCTAAGATACTTACTTAATATTAATTTCACATAGAAAATATTTGGTTAGTTACATAGTACGTAGTAGACGTACCTTTTACCACATTAGCGAGATTTTCAACTGTATTTTCCTGGAATAAAATAAGTATATAAATAAGCAATGCACTTGCATTAACTTGGATTTGTAGTTTATGTACATTAAAACGCGTAGATTCACATGACTCGTATAGAGTCGAAACGTTGAGGTGAATACCTCTATCAAATCCACAAGTGAGTTGCCGAATATTTGATAATTTTATAAATATTTTATAAATAACTAGCAACCCGCACCGGCTTCGCACGGAAATGATCAGTGTTTCTCTACTATATTATGCATGTATTACACATATAAACCTTCCTCTTGAATCACTCTATCCATTAAAAGGAACCCCATCAAAATCCGTTGCGTAGTTTTAAAGATTTATGCATACATAGGGATATAGGGACAGATAAAGCGACTTTGTTTTATACTATATAGTGATATCAGTGATATTGTAGAAGGAAAAATTTAAGGGAAGCAAGGAAGAGGTAGACCGAGACGTAGTTATATCGATCACGTAAAGGAAAAAGTAAATGCCAAGTCGTATCAGGATATCAAAGAACTGGCCAATGATAGACAAAAATGGAAGTTGCTCCACCGACAAGAGCCCAGCTCTTTAGTGAAAGAAGAAGAAGTGATATCACATTTTTTACAGTTTAGAGCTGTAAGTGTGCCGATAACCGATAGAGTTGATTTCCAGGAGTTTTAGGTCCATTGCTTATGCAATGTGCATTTTCTAATCATGGGCGTGCGAGTTGTGCACATGCACTAAACTACGAATAATAATCTCCTCCGACCGTTTTTGGTCATAGCGACCGCTTTCAACTCCTGTATTAGTTTCGGCGTTCATGCGCCCTTAAACTAAACTATTGTTCGTTTGGAACTAGACTTCCACAATATGATTCTTGATTCTAGAGGTATTTAATAAAATATAATTTTCAATGATTGTGAAATTCATCAAGTGATAAGACTAGTTTATTATTTTATTAAGTACTAGCTGTGCCCGTCCGTGACTTCGTACGCCCGGTTTGTATGGAAAATGATCCCGCTCCTACGCGCGGAGAACCGTTTTCAGTATGTGCAACACTGCGTGTTTTCCATATAAACTGGGTTACTTACCTAACATAAGAATGGTTTGCGTGATTATTTCTAACTTAGGCTGGACACCAGGTAATTTAAAATACTCCGTCAAATAAAAAGCCGCTTTCAGGTCGGTTAAAAACGACTGAAATTCAATTTCCAACCTAACTTCTAAGTCATGAGGCGTGATTATTTGTATCTAACTTTGATTCTAAATAATGCTCAGTTGAATAAAATAAGTCCCATCGAAATCGGTTCAGTAGTTTTGGCGTAATGTGGTAACATACAGACAGACAGAAAAAAATTCTAATAAAAATCGTTTTGATCTTTATATCGTTAATAATGCCTGTTGCAATTATTTTTTTGTATAAATATTTAATGTACAGACACGACCCTTCTAGATATTTATTATACGTATAGATTACTAAAATAATTAAGAATGCAAGGACACCTTGGATTAAAAACAGCAGTTTATCTATCAAAATATTTGTTATCTTTATGTTTTAATCCATTGCAGCCGGCAATGATAGAAAGAAAAATATAGGTATTTAAGTAATAGCAATTATTATGTACTAGCCTTCCGCCCGCGGTTTCTCTCGCATTAAATGAGTTTTCCGTGGGAATAAAGTGTTTTCCCGTTTAAATTGTCTTTATTACAGAATCTAACCTAGGTATACATTCAGTCAAGAAAGTATCGGGAATGGATGATTTGTTTATGGTTCCAAATTCATGTTTTTGATTTTTTTGTTATGGTTAGATTGACACAACTATTTTCCATTTTGGCGCGGAGTATGAGTTGCGTCTGTTATTTATATTAAATACAGTGCCATTTTTATTTATATCATATCTAATGTCTATTGCGAATTTCATAATGGACAAAAACATCGGACAAAGAGTTTGTCTTAAATTTTGCATCGCCGATGGAATTTCGTGTTCGGAGTCACTGAAAATGTTACAGAAGGCTTACGGTGAATCGACTTTATCAACAACACGTGCTTATGAGAGGTACCTACAAAGCGTTCAAAACCAGTCGAGATGTGATGGAAGATTTGCTTCGCTCTGGTAGGCCATCAACGTCTCTAACAGAAGTTCACATTGTAAAAGTGAAGGATATAGTAAATGTATTTTTCGCCATGTTGTGCATTCGTAATTCTTGCTGGTAGGTCAAACGGTAAATATATTTTTTTATTTGAGCGTTAGTATGCGGCGTTTAAGAGAGCAAATTCGACGAAAAAAGCCAGATTTGTGGAAAGAATATTCTTGGATTTTGCACCACGACAAGGCCATCATTGTGAACGAATTTTTGACCAAACACTCAACAAATACCATCGAGCAATCACCATATTCAACAGATAAGGCTCCAGCCGACTTCTTTCTTTTTTCTAAACTCAATAAAAAAAAAAAAACAAATTACCACTTCGTGGTACCCGTTTTCAATCGGTAGAAGACATAAAGGAGATTTCGCGGCGAGAACTAAACTCAATTCCAGAAACAGCGTTTAAAAAATGTTTTGATGATTGGATTATTCGTTCTCGTAAGAGTATCGTTTCTGAAGGAGCATACTTTGAAGGTGATAAAATAAATTTGGATAAATAAGAAATATTTTTTGTGTATTATTGATCTTTTTCGGTACTTTCAAGACAGAGTAGTAAGTTTCAGTTAACGTAACGAAATCAAACTCAACACTTGCGCTAGTGGTACCTTATACGCATTCAAAAATCAAAAATATTTTTTTCTTATGTTTCGTATTATTGTAATATTTACATATACTGTATTATCTTGGAACTCAGGATTTACTCCTCTTTCACATAGAGAACACATTTTTTTTTAATATGTTGACTTCCAGAAGGAAACGAAACATGAGTATCTAAGATAGACCTTCAGCAATACAACAACAAAAAAACTGTATTCGATTTGGTGCAGTAAAAATGCAGACAGCCAAAAATTCAAAAAAAAAATATTTTTGCTAAGTAGTTTTGGCTCCGCCCCTAATTTTTGTTTTCTTCTTTATCTCCCATGTACAGACCTGTTACAATTTCATTATATGTATTATATATTTTAAAAATTAACATAGGCATCGATTTATTTACAGAAATAATGTAATCTAAACACGAAATTAAAACTCGATTTTAGATGACGTAAGTCGTTGGAAAAATCCATACTTACTTATACGATATCCGGTATCTTTCTTTATAGATACCAGATTATATCCATGATAAAACTAGTTTGAAGAGATTGAACAATATAAAATAACTAATAAAATATCAAACTTTACTATATGCTCATATTACATTAATTATAATTTTAGGTACTATACGCTTATCACTGTTCTTTGTTTCAGCTTATGGGTTCGAGTTGGGAATAGCAGACATAGTTTTCCATGTATTTACAAGGTTTGTAGCTTCTTTCTTGTATTTCTTAAGCCTATAGTGAAAACGTGGATTTCTAACAACTAGTATCTAGGTACCTATAGGTATTTAAAAAGTAATCTGGTCAGACTTGTCCATAGATATATTAAAACAAATGCCATTGTTGTTTTCAGGAACAACCCGGAAATTAGCGAACCTCTTCTTCCAACAATTGACTCTATCGCAACATCAAACCAGCTGGTTTTGTCCAGACGCAGTATTTTTGTCATCCATGGCCATGGAGAAGGAGTAGGAGGAAACTTTAATGCTTTCGTTATTCCTGGTAATTATTCTATTATCCTAGAAAAAATATTAAGTACTGGCTTACTTAACGTATAAACTATTAATTCAAACAGCAAAAATAAATAGGTATCGCCCTAATACTGATTTTAGGCTAGTTACGAAGAATACAGATTAAACTTCAAGACTGTAATACGAGTATATGTTTTTAAGGTTATGTCACCCCGTAAATTGATTAAATTAAGATAAGAAATCATAGTCCACATCATAAGATTTGTTTAATATATTCATTCGCTACAACTGAATTAGTCTTTAACACCCCATTCCAGCCCACCTCGCAGCTGAGGATGTGAACATAATTGCCGTGGACTGGAGCAATGGCGGGAGCATGTACAGCCAGGGTCTCGGCAACGCACCTCAAGTCGGCGAGGTCATCGCTTCCTTCATCAACATCCTGGGATCACCCTTTGGACACAGCCCTAGCCTCATCAGGATCGTTGGTGTCGGCCTCGGGGGTCACATTGCTGGTATTGCTGCCAGGAAAGTAAATGGTGACATCCCTCACATTGTTGGTAAGTGTTCATAAGGTAATTTCATCGCCTCCTTGATCGATATCTTGGGAAACAGACACAAAGTACACTTAAATCAGAAGGCAGATATTATAACGCCATCATGCGTCTATGCTTGATCTTTGTGCAATGAATACGAAATATTGACCTATCTCAATTTAGAGTTAGGTAATAAGTAACAGAAAATTAAGAGCAAAAAATATAATTGCAGCTATCGACCCATCCTTGGTCGGCTGGACGCACCACCCCGACAAGCTGAGCGCCGACGACGCCGGTGTCGTGGAGGTGCTCCACGCCACGATTGGCAGCCTCGGCTACGACTTGCCCCTCGGTGACCTCGACTTCTACCCTAACGGCGGTACCAACCAGAACGGCTGCGGCGCCGACACCTCCTGCTCCCACACCTACGCTTACGCCTTCTACGCGGAATCCTTGACTTCTGAAGTCAACAGCGGAGCGAAATTCGTAGGAACTAAGTGCGAAAGCTACGAGCAGGCTATCATTATGCAGTGTTCCGGAGATAAGGATGTTGTTTTTGGAGGCAGTGCAGAGAAGAACAGGTAAATATTTATTCTATGTCAGTTAAGGGATCCGAGGGTTTCTGTACATTGCAATTTAGGCGACGGGCTGACAGTCTGTCACTACAGCAATATCATCATTTCTGTCATCTCAGCCTTTGGGAATGCCATTTCAGCCTTTCGGCTCTTACGACGGCAATCCTCGCAGCTCTTAACTAAAAGACGGGTATGGGTTTTTGGCTGCTATTGCTAGCAGCCAACGACGTCTCTGCGCGTGACGACGCTGCGGCGCTCTGGTGGTTTTAGCTCCGGAGTGTGACGCGACGCTTCAACCTGAAGGCAGCGAGCGCGGCGCGGGGCGATACTGCGACTGCCTAGGAGGCGGGAGCATGCGCGGTGGGTACGCATAACCGACAGCCCCAGTTGAGGGCGTAGGGCTGTGTACGCGGCGGTATCGGCGGCAGTTAGGGGTTCAGCGGTGTTCGTACGCGGATCGTGGTCACGAGACGTTGATCCGGTTCTTGGGCTGCGATGGTTGATGGTGTTTGGGCATTCTGACGGTCGGCTATGCTGGGGTAGTGTCTACGCGAGCGTGTATGGAGCCGATTGCGCGCTCTAGCGCGGACATCTTTCGGGTTGTTGGGCACGGGCACTCTCCAACCATTCGCACGGCGGATCTCGCTTTCTTGCGATAGCGATGCGTGCGAAGAGAGCAGTGCCTCGTCTGCCCTTTCTGACACGTCGAAAACGCGGTCAGCGTGTCGGAGTCATCTGTTCAGGTGGGTTGCGTACTGGAGGGGAGACCTTAGTACGCGAGGTCTTTTCGACGCGTTCGTAGCGCCCCATTCGGTGGGGTTCGGGTGCGCGGGCGTGGACGCGGCACAGGTGGTCGGTCTTCTTCAGGTTTAGGTATCGGTTCGCGGTGTTCGCGCTCGGGAGGCGCGGTCGCGGCGGCCGGTACGGGGGCTTCTTGGTGGTCCTGCACTTGGTCTTCAGCACAGCGGGACATCCCCTTGAAAACGAGACCTAGCGATGCTAACTCGCCGATCACGGCGAAGTCGCATCGGAGTTTTTCGCGAGGATCCTCCTCTGAGTGGGCTAATGAAGCTGCTTTACCGAAGATGTCACGAGCGCGGGTGCGGACGTCGCTGTTCTCACAGCCTCTAGCGCGCGGAAGGCCTGGAGGGTTGGATCGCGTGACTGCGACGAGGTACGCGGCTTGGCAAACCTTGTTGGAGGGTAGAACGTCGCGGTCGCGGGCGGCGTTTTTCTATTTTTTCGGTGCGGGTAGTTGAAGAAAGTTCCGCCGTGTGGTTCTTAGGCGTTCTTGGGTTTCTATGTCGTTGTCACTGCGCTATGGTGCGGGCGGCGGCGGAGTCGCTGCACGGACCGGCTGGCTCGGCGTCGGGTGATCTACGCCGACGCAGTTGCGCCGAGACGCAAATGACGTCGGGTGCTATTTGTTGCTCAACAACCACCCCCAGATTAGCTGAAGCTACAGCAATATACATACAAATCTGTCTTAAATAATCCAAAAAAAACTTTGTCAGATGTTGCGGAACGACCTTTGTTTAGGTCGTTTACGCTCTGCCTACCCCATTAGCTATAAAGGCGTGATTATAAGTATGTATGTATGTATGTCAATGTAAACTTCAAATTGATGATTTCATATCAAAAATCTATATTTTGAACTCCTAATAAGATAGTAAAATTTTGTTACAGTGTCAGTGGAATTTACACCTTCCAAACCAATGCCGTGCCGCCCTTCGCCAGAGGAGAAAATTAATTTAAAAATATCTAAATAAATTAATTTGTAATATTTTGTGTATTTAATACCTAATTAAGACAATCCCTAGGTACATGTGCATTGAGCTTAGAAAACACCAAACATAAACTAATAAATAACATATGGATGTCAAAAAAGAGCAGGATACCTTGGCTTAGTATTACTACAGTTTATTTCATTTATTTATTATTTGTTCGAATGAAATAGAAATGTCCTTCTTCTTAAAAATATCTTCTTATAAGTACCTATCCTAAAAATATTCTTCTATAAAAATATATAAAACAGCAGTAGTTCCCATTACAACAGTCATAATAGTAGGAACTTTAAGAACTTTAAGTTAAGTATAATATTATTATGTTAAGAATATGCCAGGCTTAAAAGATAATGATCAAAATAGCTATGCAGGATGAATAATATTAAATAAAGAAACAAAATTACTAGGCTTTGTGTAAAATTACTGGAGTCAATTTTCAAACTATGCAAAATAAAATAAATAGAAAATCTAACGAACTTTTGTTTACACTGCGACAAACATTTCTGGCGAAAGCACTTACAATACAATTTTCGCTAAATACACTTATTCTACTTATAAAAAATTTATCTCTTGACATTTCCCAAATGTAACGTGTATGTTTATCACACACCAGTACATAGTGCAATGTTTTAAAAATATCCAATTAAATAGGTGTGTTTTATGCAAGGGCTTAATTTAATTAACTTTAATCCTTTGATAAAAGATCAAAAATTTAATGGATGAGTATGATACCATCCTCCAACCAAGTATTTAAATAAGAACTTTAATCAATATCGCGGCTTAGTCTTTATCATGAAGCTATTGGTGGTCCTTCTTGGTTTCGTAACAGGTAGGCATTTCTTTTTTACATTAGGTTTCTTCTTGGCTCTAGTTTAGTCCACCGATACACGCACAAATTACACATGGAGATATCGCAATTAATAGCAATAAACACGCTCACCCAGATGTGTCGAAGCTATTGGACGAAGCGAAGAATGGAACGTAGTGAACTTGTACAGTGAATAAACCCTCTCTTGAACATGTTCATAGTTTAAAAAAAATAATCTCTTTCAGTTTGCTACGGCAGCCCGGCAAATCTGATCTCCGGGGACAATAGTCACTATGTAGAAGGGGAAAGCCGCTACATATGGATGCCCGACGGTGATGGTGTACCGCACCTCGTCGACCTCTACGAAACACCTTCTGATGAAGAGCTGCGTGTTACGAGGAACGGCGCTAACAACCAGTACTGGTTGTTCACAAGGTATTTTCCTTCTTTTGTGCTCATTGTGCAACATGATTTGCATGTGCTTTATATTTCTGTGTATAAAATTTCAGACAAAACCGGAACAATCACCAACTTCTAGTCCACAACAACGCTAACTCAGTCCGGAATTCCAACTACCGCAACCGACCAACAGTTGTCATTGTCCACGGCTGGAACAGCAATGGAAACTCCGAGATCAACCCTAAGCTCCGCGATGCTTTCCTCCAAGCCATGGACTGCAACGTCATAGTAGTCGACTGGAGAAGTCTTGCCAACTCCGCGTACAACACTGCTGCCAGAGGCGTTCCGAGTGTGGGTCAGCATTTGGGCGACTTCTTGACTTGGCTGATCAATACCGGTGGTGGTAACTGGAATCAAGTTCACCTTGTGGGCTTCAGTCTTGGCGCTCACGTTGTTGGAAACGCTGGACGTAGAGCCGGCAACCGACCCAGAAGAATTACTGGTACGTACTTGCAACTTCAGTGTTTGTATAATTTATAATCTATGAAAACTGCATGTCCTAACTATTCATAGATGTTTTTTTCTCTAGTATTGTGTACCAAATTTAACTTAGTTATATTTGCTTAAACAGGATTAGACCCTGCTGGCCCAACCTGGGGAGGAAACTCGAACGCTCTGCGCGCTAGCGATGGCCAGTACGTGGAATGCATCCACACTGACGGCAACCTTCTTGGTATCATGGACCCCATCGGTCGCACGAACTTCTATCCTAACGGAGGAAAAAACCCTCAGCCAGGATGCTGGATCAGCACCTGTTCGCATGGTCGTGCGTACCAACTATTTGAGTCCACCATCTACCACAACCATCTGATCGGAAGAGGTTGCAACTCAATCTGGGACGCTGAGCTCAATAACTGCAATGGTGGATCTTTACATATGGGCAACACGGCGTGGAACAAAAATGGGTACGTCAAACATTTCTCATTATTTAGAAGTAAGTTTTTGAATACCTTCTGTCGAGTGGGTATCGAGTCTATCGACCCGGTGAACCTTGGTGTCAGAGTTTTTAAACCGCCTAGTAGCACAACTATCAGGCCTCTGACATGGTTTGAGTAACGACCACTATCAAAGACAGCGACCGGGACCGACGGCTTAACGTGCCCTCCGAAGCACGAAATCTTTTTCTTTTGAATACCGAATATTATAAACAATTAATGCACAATTATATTTAGCTCTAAAGAAATTATTACGAACATTAATCTTTATCTAGACTATGGTATTTTACGGCAATTTATTCATAGATAATTATTGAATTTCAGAAATGGCATGTATGGACTGCGCACTGGAAACTCGTGGCCTTTCTAAAGAAAATGTGAATAATAAGTCTACAAAATTGTAAATTAAAATATTAAACATACTTTGTAGTTTTTATAATATGTCAAAACCTGTCCAACAGAGATCCTTAAAACAATTAATTATAAAAAAAAATACATAGGGAATTTATTTATTTAACAATTTATTGCACACATAAACATACATAGGACACAAATATAAAAAAAACAATAGCACAATAGGTACAGCTTATCTCTAAAAAGAAATCTCTTCCAGTTGACCTACGGTAGTAAGAGTGCATGAGTGAGGCAGATAAGGCGTGTACAATTATAATATAGGTAAAATTACATTAAATAAAATTCAAAGCCTAATATCATAATAAAAAACAATAAATGTACATAATAATACATATACCTACAATCTCCATAAATACATACATATAGTAATAAATAAATAATCTATAATACTAGTATAATAATACATAATAATTATATAAATTGCAGATTAGTAACGTTATAAAAATATGACAATAGCGAATTAATTTGGAACAGAAAGATAGCACTCTTTTACTCGCTTTTTGAAAACTGTGATAGAAGGACTATCACGCACCGTGTACGGGAGGGAGTTCCACAGTCTGGCTGCATGTTGAGTGAAGGAATAGCTGAAGAAGTCAGAGTGGTGAGAAGGAATGCTTAAAATTGTCCTGACATGGGGACGACAAGGCTTGTCCTGTGGTCGAGAGAAATGGAAGATCTCCTTGAGATATGACGGAGAAAAAGGGTTGTGGAGAACATTAAAGAGACATGATAATACATGGGCATTTATTCGATGCCGTATTGGAAGCCACTTGAGCTGCGAACGAAACTGTGAGACGTAGTCGTATTTGCGTAAGCCGAATATAAATCTGATGCAAAGGTTTTGCAGTCGCTCCAGTTTGTTCAACAACTCCTCAGTGCCATCCAAGTAGGATCTGTCAGCATAATCCAAAAGGGGAAGAATGAGAGTATGAGCAAGAGTGATTTTAGTTTTTAAAATTAAGAAATTCTATAGGCGTTTAAGCGAATGAAAAGAATAGTATACCTTTTTACTGACATCCTTGACCTGCGCAGACCAACTCAATTTGCTGTCCAAAAGTACACCAAGATTCTTTGCGGTTTTTGTGTAAACAATAGATGTGCCATTGTACATAATGGGTGGGATACTAGGAGGATCCAATTGCCTACACATATACGAGCTACAAATTGTCATCGCACTGTGATTTGTTAGGGTTGACCACTAGTCCAAAGGACTCAGCCCAATACGCAATTTTTCTTAAGTCGCCGTTGACTGCTGCAGTAGCAGTGTTGATATCATCACTTTTAAAGTGACGATATAGTTGCAAATCGTCCGCATAGAGATGGAAGCTAGAGGAGATCACAAATGTAGCTGTGTTAATGAAAACGGAAAAAGGAGAGGTGAAAGAACGCCACCCTGTGGTACGCCCGCAGAGAGATCACACCAATCCGAGACAACCTCCTTACAGCGGATTCGCTGCGAACGGCCACGAAGGTATGAATCAAACCATGTTATGGCCGAGGAGGAGATGTTAAGAGAGCGAAGAATAGCAAGAAGAACATATAAGTTGACTGAATTGAAGGCATTGCTAAAGTCAAGCAAGATAAGAATAGTCAGATACTTATTCTCCATAGCATGGCGAATGTCATCAGTGACTTTAAGAAGTGCTGTTATGGTACTGTGGCCAGCACGAAAACCAGATTGATAAGGAGACAGAAGCGCGTTAGACGTAATGAAGTTAGCAAGCTGCTTGTTGACAATGTGTTTAAGGACTTTGGAGAGAAATTGCAAGATGGATATGGGTCGGAATTGGGAGAATGATTCAGGATTAGCAACTTTAGTGGAATAAGATCGGCACTTTTCCATACCGAGGGAAAAGAACTCGTTGCCAGGGAGTAATTAAAGATGTGAGTGAGAATTGGTAAAAGTTCATTTAGGATAAGAGAGACCATACGGGATGAAAGGTTATCCCACAGCAGGAGAGATAATGGATAATATATGTTTCTTAACATCATCCTCAGTAACAGTATTAAATGAGAAAGAGGTACACTGTGGAAGTGGTTTACTACTGATGGTGGCAATGGTTGTGCACTTTACCCTATCATTAAGGGTAACAGGTGGTGAGGAGAAATGCAAATTAAGTGCGTTTAAATCGAGAGCTCTACTCGGGGTAGCTAGCGATTTACCAATACCAAGTGTCCTAAGAAATTTCCAAACTTGTGCAGAATAGCAGTTATCAATGGAGTTATGAATGTGACGTCTTTTCGCATCTCTACATATACGACTACAACGGTTTCTCAACAACTTATTATGAATACTATTATATTCAGTGTGAGTTAGAACTTAGCTTTAAGCTAACTATCAATTATATAGGAAAACCCATTCCTCTTTTCTCGTAGAAATAGTCTATCAACAAATACAAAATAACTTTGAAGTTGTGTAAGGACAATAAATATTTTATCAACCCCCACGGAAGTTTTAACCAGATAGGTAATCTATCTATCTAGCTATCAAACGATAACACTATATGCAATTAAATTTGTTTTGTCAGAAAACGATACAAAAATAATTATTTAAAATGTTGATATTATCTTCCTAGCCTTATCCCGTATCTCACGGCTCAGCTACCTAATCTAGGTGATTGAACAAGGGTACTGGTTTTTACACAGAGCGACTGCCATCTGACCTCCGCACCCCAGGAAACCAGACCCAATCCTAGATTACGCGAGAGTTTTTAAGCCGCCTATGCTTTACACTGGTCTCTGACATGGCTTAACGACTAATAATTAACCGGGGCCAACGACATAAACACATACATAACATGTAATTAAATAAATAAATAAATAAAAAATAAATAAATAAATACATACATATAATCACGCCTTTATCCCTAATGGGGTAGACATGCGACCTAAACACAGGTCGTTCCACCACGTCTGACAAAGTTTTGAGGGTTATTTAAGATGGATTGTAGGTATATTGTACAAGAAAGTTCTTCTTAGAGAATAATAATTAGTTATTTATCCTATCTTCCATTAGCATAATATGTATTAGTTTATTATAAATATATATATTAGTTTATTTTATTTATGTATTTATTTAGTAGTATTTATATTGTTTAAGTATTAAGATTAACTTAGTATGCACTATCCCGCTATCTGCTATGTAGTATCCTACTACCCAAAGGTTGCCTGGTAGAAATTGCTGCTTTAGCAATAAGGCCGCCTATATTGTACTGTTTTGTTCCTTACTTTTCTGCTGTATGTATTTGTGTTTCTTTGTGCAATAAAGTATCTTGTATTGTATTGTATTGTATATTGCTGTAGTGACAGGTTGTCAGCCCATCGCCTAAATCGCAATATTCTGAAACCCTCGGATCCCTAAGCTGGTTTTTATAGCATGCCCGGGAAGAAATGCAGCTGGCATATTCTATTTTTTTCTGTCTCTCCCAGTCCAGCATGGACGACGACTTAAAAATGTTGATAAAATTTGCAAAAAATCACATATGACATATAATAAATCTCTAGATGAGTTGTGTCTGCACATTGAATATTTTTACGAAAAAATAATTGCAATGGACATCATTAGCGATACCAAGATCAAATCAACAATTGTTAGAATTTTTGTCTGTCTGTAACCACATCACGCTGAAACTACTGGACCGATTTTGATGAGACTTTTTTATTCGACTGGGTTGCAACTTAGGATACAAATAATCACGCCACCTCCCTTACATTGGAGGCGGTGGCAGAAGGTTGCGCCGACGTAGAATTTTTCACTTTCATTCGACTGAGAGTCAAACAAGGGATAGATATAATCACGCTATCTGACTTAGGGGATAGGCAGGAAATTGAATTCTGATTGTTAGTAGACTCATAAAAATAGGTTCTATTCTAACATTGAGTAAGTAAACCAGTTTGTATGGAAAACACGCACGTGTCGAACATACTGAGCTGCTAGCCCGCGCGTGGATGCCTGTTTACCATATATGTATAGACAAAGATCAGACAATGAGAAACACGCTACCGGGCGCGGGCTAACAGACAGCGTCCTACGTGTGAAGAAGCGTTTTCAGTATGTTCGACACTGCGTGTTTTCCATACGAACTGGTTTACTTACTCAATGTTAGAATAGAACCTACTTTAATGAGTCTACTAACAATCTACGACTATTTTTATAGTCAACAATACGATGATAGTAACATGCGTCATGCGTCGCGTATAATTAATCCTTTGATGTCCGTAGAGAAAATCACGGCGATCATCATGCAGATTAATTAATAGGCAAAAACGATATACGATAAAACAATTGATTGACTGATAAAACACATTCGCAACTCGTATATATACCCCGGAAGGCAAAGTAAGTCAAATCTGCTAATAGACTCAAACATGAAGTTTCTAGTGATTTTCGCAACCTTCATAGCGTGTAAATATTTCTTTCATATTTTGCTTATATGAATTAATCATTGATATAAAATTATGATACAAAATTAAGGGTTTGTTTAGACCATGAATCTGAAGAATTTTCTTTATGGAACATATTATGTTTATCAAACAGCGGACACCTTTTGTATATCCAATTTTTTTCTCATATTTCAACCTATGTTTCATAGCGAAAAGAGTTTGTAAGTTTTATGGTCTAAACAAGCTCTCAAAATTTCTTTGTATAGTATGAAAATTTGATTGCATAAATATTTTATATTTTGACAGATTGTGCTGGATACCCGCACTACGGGGTCCCTGGGGACAACAGCCAGTACGTGGAGGGCGAGAGTCAATACATCTGGATGCCAGACGGAAATGGCGTCCCCCATCTTGTAGACCTGATGAGCAGGATTGAAGACAGACAGATCACGAGGAATGGCGCCAATAACAAATACTTCCTCTTCACGAGGTAAGATCTATTTGATTGAAAATGTTGCGTATTTTAATGGTTCTGTCCATCAGAAATTTACATTTCTTTATTTTTGTTTTAGGAATAATCCTACAAGTAGACAACAGCTCATCCACGGCGACGCTCAATCCGTCAGTGCCTCACACTACGACGCAAGCAAGCCTTTAAAGGTCATCGTCCACGGATGGAACAGCGATGTCAACTCCAAACTCAACAGTATGATCACGGCTGCTTTTCTCGAAGTCTCTGACTGCAACGTCATTGTACTTGACTGGAAGCGTGCAGCGAATGCTCCTAACTACTGGTCTTCAGTGAGGAAGGTTCCTGACGTTGGAGCGCATCTTGGGAACTTCTTGCACTGGCTCATCAACAACTTTGGTGGTGACTGGGACAATGTTCACCTCGTTGGTCACAGTCTTGGTGCTCATGTTATTGGAAACGCGGGACGCACCGTTGGGGGTCGTGTCCGTAGAATCACTGGTAAGATATTTTTTATGCAATTTGGTAAAAGAAATGTTTTTCAATTTGGTGAAAGCTATACGAAAAATGCTCTTAGCATCACCAACATTCATGGAGGAATAACCAATGTTCTCAGGTATGGACCCTGCTGGCCCTAACTTCGGTGGAAACTCAAATGCCTTAAATGCAAATGATGCCCAATACGTGGAAGCTATCCACACGGACGGTGGTGCACTGGGTATCTTCGACCCCATCGGGCAGGTCAACTTCTACCCCAACGGTGGCAGGAACGCCCAGCCTGGTTGTTTGATAAGCACATGCTCGCACAGCCGGTCTTACGAGATCTTCGCGGCAAGTGTACAGTTCGACAACTTCGTTGGACAATCGTGTGCAACCCTCAATGACGCTCGCAGACAAACGTGCAACGGAGATCAGTTCTTGAATATGGGCAACACTGACATGTCAAAACAAGGGTGAGGAACCAACTTCAATTAGACAATAAAGATACAATTTATAAAATAACCCAACTTTTACAACAAAAAAAACTGTTGGCATTACCAAGGGGGGAAATAGGTATTTGGTCTAGATGCAAGCCATTAATTTGTTCATTTTATTTTCAGAAACGGTCTCTTCGGACTGAAAACCGGCAGGAGGTGGCCCTTCTAAGTCTCAATACTATTATAGTATTAAAGCGCAACAACCTGGAGATTAAATACTTGAGTTAAATACATCACTAAATGACAGATAAATAAATAAATAAATATCTACATCGGCATTTTATTATTTATTTCTACACATGAATTTCAACATTTCCCTATGTCTATGTAAACCCATTAACAAACAAGTATTATAAAAAAATTGTTCAAAGATGCACGACTGTAATATAAAAAATATGTTTCAATGTTATTTAATTTCTATGTACGTAACAAGAAATTTGTAACAAAACAATTAAATGTTATATCGTAATCAGATCTACAATTTGATATAAAGCACCCATAGGTAAGTGTTTTACCCAATTTATGACTTGTTAAGATAATAAAATAGATAATACGGTTAAGTATACTTTATAATAAAGAGATAAAGGACACTATACACCTACGGCTAAGGTGAGCTGAGCACATAAAATAAATATCGTTCGTATGACAATAAGGGCTACGTTGATAGAGACCCAAATAATAAAAAAATAACTACCGTTGTTATGCTAAGAACGAATAACCGCAGAATGAAATACTAGTTTTAACATAAAAAAATAAAATTATCTCAAAATGGGATTGGGCAGGTCACGTATGTCGCATTCTAGACGAATTATGGGCCAAAATTGCCACCGAGTGGATACCCAGAAGAGACTACCAACGGCGTGGCCGACCCAGACGGCGGTGGCGAGACGAACTCGATGCCTTCCTAGAGAACTGGACTAAACAGGCACAGGGCAGAGTCGTGAAGAGACCGGAGAAAGGCCTCTGCCCAGCAGTGGGACACTAATGGCTAGATAAGAAGATATGATAAGAGAAAGATAGCCACTTGAAAAAATATTTCACTGAATTCTAATGTATTTGTTGCGGCAGACCAAAACACGGCAGACTGTACATATTTTAGCTGTTAGTGGATAACACACATATCTCGATATAGTTATTTCTACTATCCACGTTTAAATATAACTTACTACAATGCAAACAATGACAGTTGATAGTTTACTAGTAGAGTTTCCCTCAAAATATGAAGTGTCTTGTAATATTTACGGTTTTTGCAGGTAATTTTCACAAAATATCACTATTTGCACATATGCACTGATTTTATGTCATCATGTCATGGTCTTAACTCTTGTGGGGGTATTAGAACGTTAATTGCTGTTCACCTATATGGCTCTACCGACTCTTAGATTTCTGTGTCCGTACTTGCTTTGATAATGTACCTGGGGAAGTAACTGCTACTTTCTAATATTATTCATGTAGGATGTTATTTGAAGTAGATTTGTTATCAACGGAATATTTATTTGCATAATCAAACTCAATAATATTAACAATATTTTGTTACCTACAGTAATATAATAGCAAATGATACAGGTGCCTATAGATAAAATTTTAGAAAGTCATTATAATTAATGTGTTGATTTCAGTCACTTCCGCAAGCGTTATTAATAAGAAAATCACTGAATATCAATATGGCGACCGATATTTCTTTTTCCCTGATGATAACAATCAAACTCTACATTTGGTTGATATGGAAGAACCAATAGATGAGAAATTCTTAGAGGAATATGCTAGAGATCCAACGAACAATAAATATTGGCTCTATACCAGGTGAATAACAATAGCTTATTACTCCGAGGCCGAAAAAAGGCAATTTAAGGTCGAGTAAATTTGGAATGCAAACTAGTCTTTAAATTGCTATTTCGGCTGAGAGAAGTATAGTACTTTTCTCTCATTTTGCGAATAAACAATAACAATACACTTAAAAACAAACATCAAACATGCGATTCTTCTATAATATATTCACATTTAAGATTTGCATGGCGCCTTTGACGCCTGTCAATGTCATTCATTCATTCATTCCAATTTGTAAATTTATAAAGTTGTATTCAGCCTTAAAATAATCAATAATGTGAACTAAAAAACACCTAACCCATACTAGTGTATCAGTGTGTGTGTTAGAGACTTCGTAAAGCGGTCTTAAATTTAATTGTTGCCGTTTGGAGAAATTGCTGGCGTCTGCGAATATGAGGACCGAAAAGAGTGAATGTAGGTTGTGTTGTTTTTAAATAATGCAAATTGGAAAAAAAAACATATTTAAAGGTTTGTATATTATATGAATTATACACAAAATTAATTTGTATTTCAGGACTAACCCAGATATGAAGCAAGTCCTGATACCAAACGACATAGACTTTATTCTTAATTCTAGTATAGATTTTGGTAAAGTCATAGTAGTCCTAGCTCATGGCTGGAAAGGCAATGGAGAAAACAAGATGAACAAATTATTGACTAAAGGTATTCATTCATTATTCATAAACTACAAAAGTATTGAATGAATAAATAAATAATGACAAAAACAACCAGTTGATTTCATATTTTATCAAATTATTCCAGATAAAGTAATAAGCCAGACGAGGGGCAAAATTGATAAACTTGCCTTTATGTCACTTATTAGCTGAATTACCGGACAAAAACTTTACAATAAAAGAAATACAACTTTACTTACACTATAAAATTATAAATAGTATATTTTTTACAGCTTTTTTAGAGAACAATGACATTAACGTCATAGTTCTAGATTGGTCCAGTGTTGCCGATAAGAACTATTTGACTGCCAAAAGAGGTGTACCAGCCGTGGGCAAAGTTTTACGGGAATTCATAACTTGGTTGGCTAGCTTGGGAGCTCTGTTTGATATGATGCATTTAGTCGGTTTTAGTCTTGGCGCCCATGTTGTGGGTTGTGCTGGGAGGGAGACCAAAGCCAAAGTGAAAAGGATTACAGGTAAAAGTAACAGGTGTACTAAGCCAAAACCGTTGCTTAAAACATAAGCCCAATTAAACTTTACTATGATCAAATATGGCGTCATATATAAGTTTTTTTTGTTAAAGGTGGCATAAATAATAAACATAATTTATTACTTACTTTTAGCTTAGTTGAAAGTATCCAATTTTATATAAAATAACTTTTACGAAACAAACAAAAATCTGACGTGAACGTGACGGTTAGAGATTATAGAAATACAACACTATCGTTACTATAGCGACATATTAAGTGCAGTTTGCATTAAAAGGCTTCCGGTGAGCGATAACGTACGTACTCATATATTTCAGGTTTAGATCCCGCCGGTGTACTCTGGGAAAACGATGAAAACCACATAAAAGCCACCGACGCTCATTACGTAGAAGTGATCCACACAAATACACTTTTATATGGGTTCACCGAACCTTGTGGAGTCGCCGATTTCTACCCCAATGGAGGAGCAAGCATGCCTGGATGTTGGCTAAATATGTGTTCACATAGCAAATCCTATGAATATATGGCTACTTCTGTGGTTTATAACAAATTCTTAGCTAATGAGTGTAGCGATATGAATGATATGAACATGAATAATTGTACTGGGCCTCAGAATTATATGGGAAACAGTGATTTGACGAAAACAAGGTAAGGTTGTAGTATGGATTGACGTGACACAAATAATGTACAAGTAGTTCAATTTTAATCTTTCGCCTTTATTCTTACAGATCTGGAATATTCAGAGTCAACACAGGAAAAGAAAATCAGTTTTGAGATACTGACTATTATTACAATTCATTTTATTCTAGCTACGTAAGATTTTCTACATTCTATTTCTAAGTCAACTATATCTATCTTCTAAGTTTATTTGTTTTACCTGTAACAAAAATAAAAATATGTAAGTAAAAACATTCAAACTTTATAACAAACTCTCCTCTTAAAAGTAATACAGTAACAATATCTTTTAATTTCAAGATCAAGACACGGTCATTTTCATCGAATTGCATGTTTTGTCAAACTTTCGTTAATACTTAAATTGGATACGAGATATTTGATCGAAATAGAGTTATCTTTCTCAAAGAGGAAAGCTGATTCAGATGAATGTTAAATTGCATATAATAATGGACAGCCCTAGAATTATTATTTTCCAATATTTCAGTATCAACTATAACTCAGATTTTTGCGATTTTTTTTAAAATATGTGTACATCTACATACCCGTTGCCTTCTGTCCAGAAATCTCTTTAAGAATGGCGCAAACAGCCTCCTATCAGGATGCACGGTCGGGGCTTTCCTCAAGGTCATTAGTAAGGCCACTAGTACTGTTACGGTACATCCGAATGCCGTCAACCATAGATATGAGATCCGGTACATGTATGGTACCTCGCTGAAAATAAACACGATCAAATAATGGCAGATCCTTTTCAAACCTATGACACTTTTTTGGGGTAGGTTAATATATTGTAACTAGAACAAAATCGCCATTTACTCTAGACAAAGTGGCTGACAAAATTTTAGCCTATCAATCATAAAAAACTGCACTATCAATTCGTACTTGCTCAAATACGATAAGAATATAATTCATGAAAATAAACTAGCTAAAAACGCCGAAGACCGTGAGTTCAAATCACACCCAAGTGAAACTTTTAACTTGTTTATTTTCATTTAAGTGTCAAATTTCCAAAATATTGAATTTAGTAATTAGATTTTTATTTCTGATTAATCTTTTAATCAAAGTGTTTATGTAAACAGTATCTTTTATTTTCGCAAGTAATCCTGTTTTCGTAAATAGCAAAGCGATAACATCTTATAAACAAGAAATAATAAAGATCACTATTTTATTTATTATTTTAGTTTTAATACGTACCTATCGTCACCATCAACTACGATAGTAGGTGGTTCAAAAGTGTACGTGCAGTTGTGTGTGAACCGCGGCTTCTCGTCAAATCTGAGATGGCCTCGGGCTTGGGCCAACTGCGACTGAGCAGCTAAGAACCACGCAGATGTTAGACCAGTTATACCTCCAGTTAGGGCACTCTGTAGAACAAAGAATTCAATGACCTCATGAACATGCATACACGATCACACTTATAGCCCCCACTAGGATTCCCTGTATCGAGGTGCCATGCACATACCTACACCGAAACAACCGAAAGAACATCCAGACCCAGAAACATATATTTAAATTCATCATTCAAATGTCTGCCCCGGCCGGAAATCGAACTCAGGACCCTCTGCGTAGCAGGCAGATGCACTGCCAACTAGGTTGTTTTTTTCAGTTTTCCTCTGCCGGCTCATTGTGGGCTACGGTATATGTCTTGCTGCTGAACGATTCCACAGAAGTGGTGGTAGGTACCGCGAGGAATGCTACTGCCTTTAAGGCTTTTGGATAAGCGAGATCATTCCATCTTGGTCTCTATTTCAATTACTACTGTTCTAGACTTAGTCAAGAGTAAACTCATTGCGAATAAAAAGAAAAATTAAATCATGCTGGACTGGAAGAGATAGAAAAACATAGAATGTTCCAGCTGCCCTTCCTCCCAGGCATGGTGAAGAAATTATCAAAGGTGTTTCGAGAGTAACAGCGTATTGTAATTTAGCCGATGGGCTGACAACCTGTCACTACATCAATACGCATTACAATCTAAAATTGCCCAAAATTTTTGTCAGACGTGGTGAAAGCGCCTTTTTCAAGGCATTTTGCGCTCTACTCACCCCATAAGGGATAAATGATTTTATGTATGTATGTATTAAATCAGACGTAATATTCATATCCAAGAAAAATATTCCAAACAAAATGAAGTACTAAACTTACGGTAGAGTCGATGAATGGTATAAAGATTCCCATCAAAAATACACCAGCCAATGGACCCATTGAAGCTGATGATAAACTCATCGTTAGTTGAAGAACTGACCCTAACATCTCCACTACGAATACCAGTCCTGAAAAATATATGAGCGACAAAGAAATATACTTATTAGCTTTCATATCTCATTCAGTTTTGTGGTTTAAACTATCGTGTCCTGTACAAAAACTATCAAAAAATTCTAAAGGACTAGAAATGTAGGATGTTGGCTCTCATTCTCATTATATTGAAACATGTTAAAGATATATTGAATAATAATTGCATTGTATTACAAGTCTGTCACGTGTTGTTTTGTTACGCCATACAGTCGTTATCACAAAAGATACCTAAGATTCCTGCAAATAATGCAAACTAGTTATTTATTGTTATAACTATTATCATCGCCCTTAAATATTTAACATATCATCCTTCATTCATTATTTACTGATATAGCGTAGCAAATGACCATACCTACACAAATACATCCCAACACAACAACGACAGATCGTATGAGGAACTGCGTTTGTCTTTGGCTCAGGTCTTTGAAGAATGGCTTCCAGAAATCCTCGAGTACCACAGCTGCCATGGAATTCAGACCCGTGGATAATGAACTGTGGAAATTGGAATTTCAATGTTTGTATTTAAACAGCTGGGATTGACAAAAGGACTCCAAGTTATTGTATATTTTAGTCAAAGATAAATTATGTATATGACGTAAGTCTATAAATATTTAAATCACACATTGAATACAGCAAAATTTTCAATCTACTAATATTTATGAACAATCCTGGTAGCCATTTTCATTCACCCAGCAAATCCATGAAAGGAAAATTAGAAGTTGGTCCTTTGCTACAGCCGGCTTAGAGCCCAGTGGGTCACACTCATAGTACACACATTTTCAGAACTAACCTTAGAGCAGCACTAAAAACGCCCGCCACGAAAATTCCAGGTAGCCCTTTCCATTCGCCCAGCAAATCCATGACAAGCAGCGGCAGAAGTTGATCCTTTGCTAAAGCCAGCTTAGAATCCAGAGGGTCACACTCATAATACCGAGCGTAAGCTACAAGGCCACTGTAGCCACAGGTGAAAACTATGAATACTACTCCTGCGTAAAAGCCCCAAACAGCTCTGAAAAGTGTGAGATTGGAATTAATTCTTAGTCATAGCAAGTATACTAAGTCAAATAAATAAATGATAATATTTTGGAAATGAATTTGTGCGTCATTGTAGATTACGTATTTTGGGGTGGGATGGGATCTACCTACTAGTGGTCCACCCCGGGCAACGGCAACACTGGCTCTTCTGTGAATAAGTCCGGCTGAACAATCCCAACAAAGCGGTGGTAGGCTCCGCAATCACTGGATTCCGGCGCCAAACACCTTGCTATGTTCCGTCGGTGCGTGAGATTGCCAGTGCCAAAACATGCATCTTATGGGTGAGCTCGCTCTATCGTAGACTCTGTCACGCCACGGTCATTCCTGACCTAGCAAACACAAACAAAAAAAAGAAGTTACCTTTTAGTTTGTTTCAAGTCGGGTAGTGCTAGAAATCGTTGCAGCATCGCCTGGTTGACTGCAATATTTCCGATCCAGTAGAAAGTAGATCCAATGCATAAACCCCATATTGAATGCCTTTCAGTTAAATCAAAACTGAGGCTAAAACAAAAACAAAGGTGTTATTTTACTTGATTTTTTAAACATTCATAATATAATTTTCATTCAGTAATTTATAATTAAATATTTATGTTTTAATGTATCACATAATTCTAAAGAAATGTTTATTTTGGACACTTACGAAGGTAATTCCAATCTGCTAGTATCCCAGTTCCTATGCCAAACTTCTTGGAAGCCGCCGACTCTGATAGTTCCTTTGATAATAACCAGTATCATGGCACCAAACATTATGACAGTCTGGATCACATCCGTCCAGACGACTGCTTTTAGACCACCCTGAGGAAATATCAAAATCAAATTCAATATTATTCATTATCATGCTGGTCTGGGAGCGACAGAAGTACATAGAATGTGCCAGCTGCATTTCCTCCCGGGCATGCTGTAAAAACCAGCTAAGAGATCCGAGGGTTTCAGTATATTGTAATTTAGGCGATAAGCTGACAACCTGTCACTACAGCAATATACTTACAAATCTATCTTAAATAACCCTCAAAACTTTGTCAAACGTGGCCGAACGACCTTTGTTTGGGTCGTTTACGCTCTGCCTACCCCATTAGGAATAAATGCGTGATTATATGTATGTATGTATGCATGCAAACAGAATATATTATATTAAAAATATTATCACATTTCTTACCAATGACGTATAAAATATGCAGACGAAACATACAATAGGTGTTACAATATGAATATTAACACCGGTAACTGTAAAAGAATAAGCGTGAATGTTAATATTAAGACGATCTTAAAGAACACCAAAATTTTGAAGTTTTGTTGGTTGGTTAATACAAACTCACCTTGATTGAAAGCCAAAGCAGGCACGTAAATCACTATAGGCAACCAAGCCATCTGTAAAAGAAAAATGTTTGAAAGTATATACCAAATTTTTACACAAACAATCATTGAAATCGTGACAAACCAAACTACTTACCAAATATACACTGAACAAGACTGATCCAAATACCCGTACACGTTTGTCATAGCGTAGCTCTAAATACTGCAAAGAAATTATAATTTTATTTACTCAAGGAAAAAAGGAACTTCATACCATTGCATACGAGCATACCGGGTTTAACGGACCACGTACCAAAACTGAAAGGGGTTGCTCAGTTAACGAAACTGTACAACTATTACCAGGAAAATCTTTCAGGATATGTAAAAATAAAATGACTTTCCTTTACTAAATTTCCACCTTGTTCAGAAAATTTGTACTTATGCAAAAGTATAATTTATTTCTCTCCTAAAAGAATTTCCTGCTGATACGGGATAAAGCTAGGAAGGGAGATGAGTGGTTTAGTTTCACTGACTAAGCAACCCCTTTCAGTTTTCGGTACGCTGCCCCTTTCATCCCTTACATCCATATAAACTTGAAGATAGTTACCTCGTAAGCAGACGTTAGCTGTAATTCGTGGAAAACGGGTAGAAAGAAGAACATCAATATTATGGACATCATAAAAGCCCCGACGAGATAAAAGAAAAATGACGTCCCATACATGTATAGCTCTGTCGGTATACCAAGAAGAGATATGCCTGAAATAAAACTGAACCCCAGATTAATATTAAAAAATCTGCGTTAATAAAGCTGATGCAAGTTATGCTAAACTAATGTTAACTATCGGAAACATATCAAGCATAGAGATGACTTACACATTACAAAGTTAGGGTATGACATGAGGTATATTTAACTTACCTAGCAACCAGTGAAAAGCAAACTGGAACCAGTCCCATGTTTCTTCCACCCATTAGATAATCTTGAGTAGATTTTTGTTTCTTTATGAATCCGAAATACACTCCTATTCCACCACATACGGCTAACATAACCACAAACACTGAATAATCGATCCATGAGAAATGCTGAAAAGACTTTCTGACTACCGCTACGTCTATTTGTTCTACCATTTTATGATCATACACTCTTGGATCAAATTTCTTGGAGACTGAATGTTGACAAGATTGATCCCCATATTCTTGGTCGCCTGATAACCTTCTTACATGTAATCTTTCAATTGACGCCCGCGATTTTCCTAACCGAGTGGGATTGAGCTATTTCGGTTGATAAATTGACCACTTCCTTTGGGGGCTTGAAATAGATCTACTTGTTGCTAACTTTGTTTAACAAACAATTCAGGGAAATACTGCAGTAGGAGATATATGTTTAGAGTTTGTTTATTTTTTAACTTAGGAAGAACCACAGTAAGTATTTCATAAGGTTAACTACCTAATAATTTCGACAACGATCGATGAATTTTCTCCAAAAAAGGTAATATTTTTAACATTACCTTAAAAAGCTAACACATAAAAATGTGTTGCATGAAAAATATTGTATTTAAAAAAAATAAAACTTCATAAAGAAAAAAACATGTAGAAATAATTTATTAAATAAAATCTTATTTAACTCTTATTAGTAAAGACTTGCACAATACAATATTTACTTCGACGCCATTCATCTCAAACTCTTAACTTCTTCTTCGCCTTCGTCAATCATTTTCATATCTAGTGAGGTAGAGTTTATTTGGCAGGCATCCTAAAAAGATTCAAAATCTGAATCAAAAGTATCAATAAAATACTATTGTTTGTATTTTTGACAATTTTGTGCTTACCTTATTTCCATAGGCTCGAATATAAGGCTCATCAATTGGATGTGGAGGCTCTTTGCAGAACCTTCTCAATTGAGGAGCTAAGAGTCTGGCCGCTGGTGAAATGTGGGCTTTTCCACGTGCCCTATTGATTCTAGAGATAGTGGCTCCAACACATATCGTCACCATAGCTCCAGCAAGTGTGTACCACATGTATGACACTCGGAGAACAGGATTCACATCCTCACTGAACAAAGAAAAGTTGTGTACTGTAGGAACTTAAATTACATCGAATAGAAGATAAATAAAAACTGAATTGGAAATATCATGCTTCTAAAGAAAACTTGAAGAAGAAATAAAACTACAAAAAGGTGAGAAAAGAAAAAATACAAACAAGATAGGGAGGTATAAAATATGAAGAAGAATAATCAACCCAACTCAATGAAGACGAAGTTGTCAAGAAAAATGAGAAAGAACGAGACAAGATTTCTGTTATTAACAAGAAAAGGGCTATGAATGACTAAAACAATCTCTATTTCATCGCAGAAGTTCTCATGACTGAAAGAGTCAAGCAAAGAAGAACAATAATGTACACAGAAAGTTCCAGATAAAGAAATAGAAGAACAATGGCACCACAAAAATCTTACATCAATTCCGGAGCCACCGTAACAGGTTCAGTGACATTATAATTATACTGGCAGCCTTCTACAGAAAGGGGCTTGTGTGGATGGACGATAAGACCACCAGCAATTGCCAGTTGAGCTGTCAGGCACCACCACGCCATTAGAATAAGACCAGTTGCACCGCCTATCAGAGCACCCTGAGTAGAGACAAAAAAATTGTTCCTTGAATATGATAGAAGAGATATGAGTGAGTGACTGATAGGTCAGAAGTACGTATTTGATGAAATATTTTGGTAAATTTGGCCATTTCTTTTAATGTAGAGAATGCCTACTCAGATGTAGTAAAGACTCTGATTATAATGATGATGAGAAATACTCCTACTCTGATAATAAGAAGGTGTAAAACGAATGTGTAATTTCGATGTTTATTGTGGTATAGAAAGGAATGGAAAAATATTCCGCAGTTAATAATCACACAGATTGCTGAAATATTTCCAAGGAGTTTCATTTCGAGAGCCATAAAATTGGATTTGTAAACACAATCTATCTAGGTCGCCAATACAATAAAAACGACTACTATCATTACACTCAAGGAACTATTTTATTGAGTGCTGATAACGTACATTTTGTTAATAAATAGCAAATTGTTTTCTTAGTGCAAATAAATTTATTTAAAGGCACATAGTCAACAAAGTATTTCGGCTCATATTTTTGAAGCGATCTCGAACTTGAGAGCAATAATAAATATGGATTTGACAGGCTGATTTGTACTGAAATGACATTTTTGATACGAACTCAAACTTGCTGTCACTTTTGAGAGCTGATTACAAATACGGCCCTTAGTGTAGGTACAGGTGTTAGTTAGATCTTGGTGTTCTTTTATCATTAGTATTTTTCTTGTGAGTCACGCAAAGTGAACGGCCTTTTATCATTAAAATAACTTGCAAATAAGCAGGTCTAAATTATTACCCTGTTGACTGACATCAACTTTGAGTTCATATATACGTGTGGCTGCAAATCGACCGATATACGAGGGGTGGCTGATAAGTAATCTACCTAACTATGAAAGAAAAGACTTTGAGGGCTAGTTTATTTTTTAATTTTCTATATAGTCTCCTGCAAGTGAAATACACTTATGACATTTGCAAATAAGTGACATCATGCCGTTATAATAGTAATTTTTATTTTGCTCGTCAAAATGGTCAGTCACAGCCTCTTTCATTTCTTCGTCCGTCGAAAATCTGCGACCCCTCAATTTTTTCTTTAAATCTTTGAATAAGAAATAGTTACAGGGAGCCAGATCTGGACTATAAGGTGGATGGTTAATTTCTGTGAAGCCGTTTTTGTTCAGGGCTGACCTCGCCGTTAAGGCTGTGTGTACAGGAGCATTGTCTTGTAAAATCAGAACACCTTTGCTGAGTTTGCCTCTCCGCTTTTCTTTGATTTGTTCACGAAGCTGGTCAAGCAAGTTTGCATAATATTCAGCATTCATTGTTGTATTTTTAGGCAAATAATCTATCATCAAAATCCCTTCGACATCCCAAAATACGGTGGCCATTAGTTTTCCAGCCGACGGCCGAACCTTGAACTTCCTTGGCGGCTTTTCTCCTTTAAATTTCCATTGCATTGACTCTTGTTTGCTTTCCGGATCCCACTGGCAAATCCAAGTTTCATCACAGGTCACAATTCGAGAGATAGTCTCTTCTTCTTTACCTTTGACCAGGTCTAGAAATGCCTGACAACATTCTACTCGCCTTTGTTTGTCAAAGGGAGTCAACATTCTAGGGACCCAACGCGCGCTCATCTTGGACATGCCCAAATGTTCGTGAATAATTTCATGAACTCGTTCCTTGCTTATGCCCATATCTCTGGCTATCTCCCACTGCTTGATTCGCCGATCTGCAAGAATCATGTTCTTCACCTTTTCAACATTATCTGCGGTAACAGCAGAAATTGGCCTTCCACTACGTGTGTCGTCTTCCAGGCTCTCACGGCCATGTTTAAATTGCTTCGACCAAAACTTTATGACGAATTCAGAAGGACTTGAATCACCAAACACCTTTAACATGCGCTCTCTGATCTGCGTAGGCGTATTTCCTTCTTTACTTAGGAATTTAATCACTGCTCGATGCTCAAATTTCATCATTTTGCAATTTTCTTTCGACATGGTGAAATCAAAGCCGCGCCAAAAAAACAAAAGCAAGCGAAAAAAAATAAGCGTCATAATTTTGAAAAAGGAATAAATATAGAATATGATTTTGCAATGGCCAGTTCGATTTTCAAAACTTTCTTTAACAAAGTAGATTTTATATCAGCCGCCCCTCGTAGGTACCTATACTTAATATTCAACTTTCGCGTTTATTGTAACTATTACTATGAAATTTATAAAAAAACTCGTAGAATGTCTCATAGGTTATAAATACAGCTCTATATTTAGAGATACATAGATCAACTAAATATTATTATAGTTCCATACTTACCTTATCTAGGATTGGGTCTGGCTTCCCTTCTAGGTTGCGGAGGTCAGATGGCAGTCGCTCTGTGTAAAAACCAGTACACTCGTTCAATCCCCTAGATTAGGAAGCCAACCCCGTGAGATACGGGATAAGGCTAGGCAGATGATGACTTACCATACCGTCGACCCATGGCATCAATATGCCCATAGTGAATATGCCAAGCTGAGGGCCCATAGTCACGGCTTCCAAAGACATAGTGAGCTGAAGTACGGTACCCAGCTTCTCTACGATGAATACCAAGGCTGCGAATAAAGTTTTTTTATATATATTAAGCCTCTCATTACTTTTCAAGCCACTAGCTGATAAGTAAGTATGCAAACAGTCCGCTAAAAACTACAGGTACCATATCCTACAAAGACCTTAAGAAAAAACTCGTAAAACTAAAATACTTTTACCAATGAAAAAAAGGATCAGAGCCGATTTGAAGAATCCATCTTTTTTCATTTTATCAGTCCATCTGATAAAATAAATACTAGGTACCTATATGGTAGATATACGGCAGCGGTTTTTTGTCTTATGTTCCGAACCTAGAGTCGATCAATTTTAAATATACCTACTTCGTCAGGGATATAAGCGTGATTTCATGTATGTGATAAAATAATTGGGTATTAAAACTTACCTAGAGAAAGAGCACCTAGAACAATAACCACTATTTTCAAAAGCCAGTTGCTCTGTGAATCTGTTAGTTCTCTCTTGAAGAATGGCTTGTAAAAATCTTCCAACACTACAGCTGACATCGAATTTAAACTTGTGGACAAAGAACTGTAATGATAATACAAATATTTTACAACAATAATAAAAACAAAATTACTCCGAAGAAAAGCGCGGCAAGAAAACGAAACACAAAAATTAATACCTACTCTTTTTTTTCGAAAGTGTCTCAATCAAAAAAGATTTAATCGATATTATGTGGGACACTCAGAAAGATTTGCGACACATAAAAAATTGTTCTACGGGTACATATATTTTTATTAAATCTTTTCAAAGTACTCTCCACCAGCCTCTATACAAAGATTCATGCGTCTGAACCAGTTTTCAAAACACTTTTTCCAGTCCGCCGTAGCCACCTCGTTTACAGCCTGCTCGAACGCAGCCAGCGCATCTTCTGGCGACGAAAATTGTATCCCCTTGAGCTGATTTTTTATTTTTGGAAATAAAAAGAAGTCACACGGTGCTATATCAGGGCTGTAAGGAGGGTGACCCAGGAGTTTGACTGGTGTGCTGTCCAGGAAGTCCCTCGTTTTGAGCGCGGTGTGTGCAGGCGCATTGTCGTGGAGGAGCAGTAGTCCGCGGAGCCCTGTGTTTGGTCGCTTGTTGCTTACAACAGAAAAAACTTCTGGTAAACATTTGGTAGTATACCATTCGGCGTTAATGCTTCTTTGATCTCGTAAGGGAATTGAGGCCAAGTGGCCAGTCAAATTAAAAAAGCTGGCGATCAAAATCTTCCCCCCGTTTCGAGATCGCTTCACTTTGGTAGGCGTTGGTTCATTTTGAAACACCCAAACTGTCGACTGGCGCTTGGTTTCTGGATCGTATTGATAAATCCAGGACTCATCACCTGTTACGATGTCGTAAACACGCCGAGACGAGCCTGCTTTAAATTTGTTCAGCATATCACGGCACCATTCCACCCGGGCCTGCTTCTGAGCGTCGGTGAGGTAGTGCGGCACCCAGCGCGATACTATCCTCCTCACGCGAAGATGCCCGTGTAGAATCTCGTGAATGCTTCCCGATCCAATCTTTAATATGTGCTGAATCTCCTGATATGTAATTCGCCTATTATCTTGGATTAAATTTTTCACTGCTAGCACGTTTTCTTCCGTAATAGCCGTCAAAGGGCGACCGCTTCTTTCTTCATCCCCCAAGGTTGGTCGACCGCGCCTAAATTCGTTATACCAACGATACACGGTTGCCTTGGAGGGGCTTTCATCCATAAATGCCATTTGAAGTCTATCGAACGATTCATTCGGTTTCAGGCGACACTTCAAATCGTAAAAAATCATAGCTCTATAATGTTCCCGGCGCAGATCCATTTTTCAGTAAGACACGATACTTTGAATTGGCTCGCAAAAAATGTGGAGGGAAATTTTGAAAATGGAACACACATATTTTTACTTACAAGTAATACATACATACATACATAACGTCACGCCTCTTTCCTGGAGGGGTAGGCAGAGATCACATCCTTCCATTTGCTACGATCCTTGCAAACTTCTTTCGCTTCATCTACATTCATCAATCTTTTCATGCACGGTCGTCGGTTTAGGGTACTCCTAACCTGACCTTTCCCTAGAACGTCCCCGATTTGATCGCGGTACGTTCGTCGAGGTCTTCCCCTTCCAACATTCCCACTCACACTCGCCATGTATATCTGTTTGGTTAATCTCTTTTCATCGATCCTCTCAACATGACCAAACAACCTCAGCATTCCTTTTTCTATACCTGTCACTATATCCTCTTTCACACCACAACGTTCCCTTATCACGCTATTTCTTATTCTGTCACTCAGTTTCACACCAATCATACTTCTTAATGCTCTCATTTCTACCGCATTTATTCTACTTTCATGTCTTTTCTGCCATACCCAACTTTCACTGCCATACATAAGTGTTGGGACTAACACTCCTCTATGCACAGCCAGACGAGCCTTTTTGGACACCCTCTGGCTGTTCATAAAAGTGTGCAAATAAATACAAGTAATCATATTTTCAAAAAAGATTCTAACCGGCCAGTCTGCCATATATAAAAACTATTTATCGCAATGCTTTCTGAGTGGCCTGGTATTCTTAAATACAGGCTGATAAACGTCAACAAAATAAATACATAGCCATTTAATATTTTAAAAAGTAAAAATGAAGTTTCTTTTTTATTATTTTATGGCTTTTTTTACAAAGTTTTCGACAATACAAACCAGTGTGTTGTAAAATTGCCGTTAACTCCCGAAAAATGTAGAGTCAAGAGAATTATAGACTTTGGCTATTTATGCCACTTAAATTTTTCATTTAGTTAATTTGGAAAATGCCTAAATTAAACAAAGTATGATTTAAATAATTAATGTTTACGATCTAAATAGTGAAATCTTATCTCGGTTACCTTAGAGCCGCGCTGAAAATTCCGGCTACGAAAACTCCTGGCAAACCAGGAATATTTCCAAGAACATCCATAACAAGCAGCGGCAAAAGTTGATCCTTTGCTTTTGCTAACTGAAAAGAATGAGAGAATTATAAATTCATCAGTCTTTTGCCTTTTAACTATAGATTATTTTTTTAAGTAGCGCTTACCTTAGTTTGTAAAGGATCACAGTCATGGAATCTCGCGTAGATCAGCAGACCACAGTACAGGCAGAAGCAATACAAAACGGAAATTCCAATGCTAAATAACACTACTGCACTGAAAAAGAAAAAGGAAATACGTGTTATTATGTAAACTAACCTCTAGCTCAAAAAATAATTCTTAAAAAAAATGTTTTAATATTCTAACCATGATCAAGCTATCCGTGTTTTGGACGGCACGTTAAGCCGTCGCTCCCGATCGCTGTCTATGATAGTGGTCGTTAGACAATACTATGTCAGAGGTAGCTGTGCTATTAGGCGGTTTTAAAACTCTGACACCAGGATCTATCGGGTTGATCTACTCGAAACCCATACGACAGAAGAAGAAGAAGAGGAACCACGAATAAAATGTGGTATTTTATTCTTTCTTCTTTTTTATTCGAAATGGGTTTTCTCTTGACTCCTGTTTAAGTCGGGAGCAACTGAGACGGAGTCGAAGATGGTCACACTAAAATTCTTTACACTCTGTAAAATCTAAAAAGATATTAACGAAGGATGCCATTTCGAAGGAAAACAAAAGATAATGTATCTGAAATCTATATGGCTCCTAGATTTTATAAAGTACTAGCCTTTTACACCGCAGTTGCAGCCGCGGCTTACTTAATGAGTTTTCCCGTGGGAATCATATATTTTCCCGCGGTAAAAAGTAGCCTATGCCAATCAAGGTGAACGTAGCTTTCTAATGGTGAAATAATTTTAAAATCGGTTTAATAATAATGAAATTGACAACTTGTTTCTCACACAACAACCCACACAAGCACTTTCTTTCAAATAGAGTGGTTGCTAACTGGAACAAGCTACCTCAAGATGTAGCGACAGCACAGAATACAAATGTCTTTAAGAACAAATTGGACAAATACTTACAAAACTTCGATAAGACAAGCAAATCGTGAACAATGGGATACAGGCACTATCAGTTGCTACAACTGCCTGCCTGATTAAATAATATAAGAATACTAGTTTTTGAGTTTATTCGTTACAAACATACGCACAAAAATCTTTATAATATTAGTATAGATAAATCAATATTGAGGAGTTCTTATGAGCATACCATTTAGCTCCTCGCAGTGTAGGCAGGGCTAGATAGCGCTGCACCATGGTCTGATTGACCGAGTTGGCCTGCAGCCAGTACACCAACCCTCCAATAATGAGACTCCACATAGTATGACGGGCAAGAGGACTGGGATCCCAACTGGAAAAATTCACAATTATTATTTCGACGACAGAAAAACAATCAATAATTAAACGGTTGAAGCAATTATCATACTTTTTGTTACAAGAAAATAATTCTAATAACCTTGAAAAATACGGAATGATGGTGTTGGAGGATGTTTTTAACTATTTCGTTTTTATTAGTTATCTTAAATTTTTACAAAACTCTTCCTTACATAAGACCATATAAGACAAAAGTTCGTAGATATAAGTACAGATTAGGTACTGTTATACGACATCATATTAATAATGACCGGAACTAAATAGTTTACTTTTATTTGTGTAGCGTTTCAAAATCAAAATAAATGTTTTTGACGTAGGTGTGACAATTTAATAATTTATCTCTCAAGAAGCAAGGTCTTCTAATGGAGAAAAATCTATTTTACTATGTTTATTTTCTCAACCTCCGTATGGTACCTCTATTCTTTACTATAAAGACATTTAAAACTTAACCGGCAGTCAGGTTACTGCCAAAATATCAGTCGTTTCAGAGGCAGTTCTAATAATATGAACGATTTCCATAGATCTTTACCTAGGCGCTTCAATCCTACCGCTGTCAAAATTGCGTTGCCATACTACACCTATGCCACCAACATCGTAAGTTCCCTTGATTGCAACCAAAGCCATGGCTCCAAACATGGCAGTTATCTGGATAACATCAGTCCAAACGACAGCTTGCAGTCCACCCTAGAAAATATTTTAAGAATCTAGATGTATATTTTGGAAAGTGTACGAATTTCACAATGCACTGGCCGCAACGCCAAAAAAAATGTAATGAGCAGCCATTAAAAATAGAAAAAGAAGTTGTATTTATTCCAACCAGTTATATTGAACGTAAATCGATTAAAGTTGAATTCGTAAATCGATTCTTTATTGAATGTGTAGAGTATGCTCTCTACATATTTTGTTTTGATACTTACAGCGCTTGTATAAAATATGCAGACGAGACACACAATCGGAGTAATAATATGGATATCCACGCCCGTTACTAAAACATAATAAAGCAAGTATAGTGTAATCAGTTATTTTACAAATTTTATACATGTACTATGCAGTCAATGCATAGGTAAAAGATATTTATTACCTTGGTTAAATGCTAACGCCGGTACGTATATAACTATAGGAAGCCATCCTATCTGAAAAATAATAGTGAAAAATTAAAACAATTAATTCAAAAGATACTCAGTTTTTTAACGACTTTTCTATATATGTTGGCTATAGAGAAAGTGCATCATTTTTTTATTTATTATTGTCCGTATATTTATATACTTTGAAATAAAAAACAATTGCAAAGTAGAGTGCAAGCTAAATCACCAACTTGCCTGTAAGAAAACGGATTCCGTGCTTCGGAGCGCACGTTAGGCTGTCGGTCCCGGTTGCTTTCTTGATAGTGGTTGTTACATAAACCGTGTCAGAGGTCTTATTTGCTGTGCTATGAGAAGGTTTGATTTCTAATACCAGGACATCGGGTCGAAAACCCACTCGATAAAGCCGCCTGCTTTCAAACAAAACACGAAACAGACAGGGAAAAGGAAATGTTTGAGAAACCCTTGCTTGGGGGTGGGTATGTTTCGTGTTTTGTTTATGCGCTGGAGACTCGACTTAAGACGTACCTATAAATCTACTTATCATCACATTACTTACCAACTGGAAGGCAAACAATATGGATCCGAACAATCGCACTCTGTTGTCGAATCTCAGTGATAAGTACTGAAAAAAAAAAACAATGCGGCATGTAGTCTACCGGGTGTAAGAGACAGCGTCAGACAAACTGAGAGGGGTTGCTCAGTCAACGAAACTGAACAACTTTCACCAGGAAATTCTTTCAGGAGATGTAAAAAGAATTTGACCTTTCCATACAAAATGACCACCTCGATCAGACAATTTGTATGGAAAAGCCAATTACTATTTTATACTTCCTGAAAGTATGTCCTGGTGAGACTTGTTCAGTGTCGTTGACTGAGCAACCCCTATCAGTTTGCGGGAGGCAGTCCCTTACACCCGGTATAATTCTATGTACGTATACGTACTTATTTATTTTACACTCTTCTGTCAAATAATTTAAATACTGGTGCATGTTAAAATGAAAACATTGTGTTGTAAAATTTTAGGACACACTTTGTTAAATTAGTATAATTTTGTGCACTTAGGAAGAGAAACTAGCCTTCGAAATACAGGCTAACCTAGTGCGAGGACTAGTATTAGAATATATTAACAATTTCGGTTCACAGTAAATCATTTTTACCCGACTACGACAAAGCAAAAAAGAGGGTTATGATTTTGACCGGTAAGTATGTATATGTGTATGTATATGGGTATGTATGTTCATCTGTTGCCTCATAATTCTTTTTTTTGCCATAAATGACATAGATATTGGATGCACGCGCACTCAACCCAAGTCTCTAGAAAATAAGAGAAAACAGGCGTCTCTAGATGTGCTCGCTCCATCGTCGACTCTATCTAAGACTTGGGACCAAGAATAAACACGGTTTAACTTATATCATAGCAAACATAAAGCATCTAGATTATCATTTAAATTAAAGCGCCAAAACAACATTCGTAGCAATTTGCTACGAAACATCGTAGCATTACAAATTCATTCATTCATTCATTCATCATTAATTTTAAAGTTAGATTGATAAATTGCTCTGAGTTCAAAAATAAATATTTTTCTACGTACTTATCTAATAAATTAAGGATGGAAGGATTTAAAGTGTGATTGCCTAACATTGGGTATTTGGACTGTAAAACTACGAGTACTTATACAAGCTAATGGAGTGACACTATTCATCACTACAAATGCAATAAGCATCGTGCAATGCGACAACAACCTATCCATCATTGTCACCTAATTCAACTCGTCTCGTCTTCATTTTTGATGGAGCTGACTAATATACTGCTAATTTAACAATAAAAAACCTCATCATGCAATTACATCTGCGTACTTTATGCCTACCCATGGGCGTACCGAGGGGATTTTGTTTTCCCCTACTAACTATCAACTTTTGTACATCCGAGTAGTGATTTGCCCTCCCTTGGCCCAAAACCTGGGTACGCCCATGTGTCTATCCAAACTAACATAAAAATATAGTAAGTAAAGTTAAGTAAAAGTAAAACATGAATGTAGGAAGAACCTATGCAGTGAACAAGCTGTTTTTAATCTCTGCATTTTCTGTTCCATCTAGCCTAGATTAGAATCAAGAGCAATTAAAATATGTAAATTATGCATTTTAGATGTACGAAAACCATCAAGTCCAACCTAGGACCATGGTCCAAAGTCATGATTCTGACTGCTTCTATTAGGTACCATAAATATAAACAACAGACTTTCTTTGCTTACCTCGTAATTCGAAGTGATTTTGAGCTCGTGGAAGACGGGCAGGTATACTTGTGTCATTACTATGGACATGAGGAAGATACCGACCATGATGTAGGCATACTGGGTCCCGTACATATAAACCTCGGTAGGAGAGCCTAGCAGAGTTATTCCGGACACGAAACTGAAAATTGGAAACACAGGTTGTAAGAAATTAGTCCTACCTGTTGTACTTAAGATTTGTGATGACGAACATTTGCCTTCCTTTTCTCATAAATAACAGTAATAGCAATAGTCCTCCCAAACGATTTTCGGTGACGGCGCCCAATTTCAAAGAGATCAACCATCTGCGCAGGACTTGTTTTTGGTGCCAAAGTGTTTGCACAACACACAAATGCACTCTGATTCTCAAAAACACGATTCTTATGAAGCACTTTCAAGCAAAGTCCAGTTTCAAAAATATTAGTAGGTACTCAACTAAGTTAGTAACTAAGGTAACTTCTCTTAGTACAATAATTAATCAATCTTCAATTTTATTTTTTGGTCCCTCGTACAAATATGCAAAATCACGGTAAATTTCCTGTTTTTAAGTTACCCTGCCGGCATCTGTCATAAGACTATAGTTATTTATTGATTGACTACATGCTTTCAATGACGATGCACTATAATTACCTGGCCACCAAGGACATAGCAACCGGAACAACTTGCATATTCCTCCCCCCCAGCAGATAGTCACTCTGCGTCGTCTGCTTCTTCATGAACCCCCAGTAGATCCCCACCACGGCACTGATGGCCAACATGAACACGAAAACCACGTAATCCACCCATGAGAACCTTTGCATCTGATGCACCATGTCGTTAATCTCGTCCGCCATTTTGTATTAATTATTGATAGCACAGATCATGTCCAACGCCCAGGCTAACGCTCAAATGGCACAGGACCGACTCAATCTGGTACAATGAAACAATTACGATAACTCGCAATTTAAAAGAGGATGTTGCGAGATCCCCCTCAATGGGCAGCGAATCGGGACCTGACTAATGCTTCGGAGTATCGTAGGCAGGTACACCCAGCGACAGCGACATAATTTGCATGTCCTACGCCTCGGTTTTCATTAGGTACTCGTCTCCTTTATCCATAGAATTTACTGAATGCCTCCATTGTCTAGTGGTCCAAGCCATCGGCTTACGATCCTGGGTTCGAGAACACAAAGGTAATATTTGTCAATTTATCACTTTGTGAGGTTTTCCCCAGTTTGATTAGGACATTGTAGGCTGAATCACCAGATTGTCCGAAAAGAAAGAGGATTTACGTTAAGCCGTCGGTCCCGGTCGCTGTCTTTGATAGTGGTCGTTATTTAAACCATGCTCTGACATGGCCTAAATAGCTTTGATACTAGGCGGTTCGAAAACTCTGACAACAGGGTTCATCGGGTCTATCGACTCAAGAATCCACTCGCTAAGAAGATAGAATTTACTGGTCTAAAATAGATATATGAAAGTACTTTAGAGAATTCGGATAGGTAGTCAATAGAAACTACTTCATTCCTAGTCGAGCCATCATCACGCTCTTCGCCCTGCTGCGTTTGTTAACTCGTTGGGGTCAAGAAAAATAATTCCGTACTTCGAAAGGCACTTTAAGCCATCGATCCCGGTCGCTGTCTTTTGCCGTCGGCGTTGATGCAGACCGGCAGCCCAAAGCTGTGACCATTGTTCATTATAGTAGTTAAAGGGTAACAGAATGGGAGTGAGAGATAAACATAGAATGTGCCAGCTGCATTTCCTCCCGGGCATGCTGTAAAAATCAGCAAATTTAGGCGATGGGCTGACAACCTGTCACTACAGCAATATACCTACAAATTTATCTTTAATAACCCTCAAAACTTTGTCAGACGTGGCGACCTTTGTTTAGGTCGTTTACGCACTGCCTACCCCATTAGGGATATGGTGATTATATGTATGTATGTATGTAAATAAATAGATGGTGCGCAGGTTGGTATTGAATGGTCGACTGTACAGCACTGCAGCGCCCACCAAACGGGCCAATGTCATCCTGTGATCTCGTTTCCGCCAAAATTTGGGGGTCATACCTATTCTTTATAATAGGTACCCCTTAAATACAGCAGTATGTTTGTCTGTACATACTAATGTCCTAAAGGATCAACGGAGCAGGTCAGTTTTCGTCAACTTGTACAACGCAAGGTTAACTTATCTCTTCCTAGTCCAAAAATCACACCGATAACTTTTCTTTTTACGTACTACAAGTACCTACCAAGTGTAAGGGACAGCGTCCCGCAAACTGATACGGGTTGCTCAGTCACCGACACTGAACTACTATCAGCTGGATTTTCTTTCAGGAAGTGAAAAAAAATCGGACTGAGCAACCCGTACCAGTTTGCGAGATGCTGTCCCTATCACCTGGTATATAAATACAACAATGTTCTGCGAATCTCAAGTAAAATGGCTGCGAAAAGCTATCGTGAAAATATATTCAATCAAATAGCACTTAGCAGCTCAATCGAATGTTGCGGAAGGACCCTTCTTGTGTAGGTTTGCCCCTCAAAACTGCCTTCGTGGTCTAAGCCACTGTCTCCTGATCCTGAACTCGTGAGTTCGATTCCCACGGGGGGAACACAACGTTTACATTTAATTTTGACAATTTATGACTTCGCGAGATTTTTCCCAGTTTGATTGTCTATAAGAACAAAAAATTCGTGATTCGAAGGGCAAAAGCCGTCAGTCCCAGTTGCTATTAACAAGAAGGTCACCAGCTGCTGCCATCCTCGTTTCTTGAGTTTTCCCATGGGGGTAGAATATTTTAGTAAAGAAAGGTACTCTACTTTTTTACCTGCAATTTTAATATTTGTTATATCGGTCTATTTAGTTGGTACGTAGGTACCTATAATCACGTATGTATCGCTAATGGGGATGGCAGAGCATCGCCGGCTTACTATGAGACGGCTTGTTAACCTATCTCCTAATCTCCTAATAAACAATAGATAGCCCTTGAATAATATGAAGTATACCTTTCAGCTATATATATTCCAGTATGGAAGTAAAGCAATCTGTCTATCCGAATCAAGAGTCGTATTTTTGAATCACTCAAACTCCAATGCGCATGCGAAAGGGTAACTTTCGCATATGATTTTCATACAATTTACCATGCGAATGTTAGTCTTTCGTATGCGAATTCGATTCGAGTGATTCAAAAATTCGGCTCCTGATAGTTGACCACAGTCGTTGACCTTCTTTACAAAATTGAATCTGAATTATTTAGATAAAAGATAAGTTGTATTGTACTACATGCTGAGCTAATGTGCTACATATGGTGCTACATGTGCTCTTGGCGAGAATTTTATTTTTACAAAGTAGCGCTAGGAGCGGGAAATAAACTTTCAACGAACAGAAAGGAAGAGTTGTTATTTTGACCCTAGTATCCGTCCTCCTAACAAACCAGCAAGGTATACTGAAACTATATACTTTTCGCGTAAAGAAACCGTTACTGGAATTGTATCGATTTGAAATGTCATTGTCATCATTTGTCAAAACAAAACTGTCAATATGTTCTGTTCGTTTCGTTCCGGTATTCACGCTTGATCGAAGTTTTTAATCTATTTTTATTTATTACAAAACAGTGATTTTGTATAACCAACAGAGCCTTCGGGTTTCCAGCACGCAGCAGTTGTCGTGCGCAACATTTCTGTGATAGACAACAAAAATGACTAACCTATAACATGCATTTGATAGTTATGGGTACTCGTGGGTTTTTTAAATTGTACCAGAACGCCCTGGCCCGGCGACCTTACATGGTCCAGGCTGTCCAGACGGGGGCATTAATGGGCGCTGGTGACCTCATTTCGCAAACCATTATCGAAAAGAAAAATTTTCAAAGTGTGGATTTCAAGAGAGTGCTCAGATTCTCTTCTATTGGTTTCTTTGTTGGTGTAAGTATTTTACCATGAAAATGTAAAACTGAAACTTGAATAACTTTGTTTTGTTTAATAATTATTACCAGTTGATAATATATCCTTTATCTATTTAAGTGCAAACAGTATGTAATCTGGCTGTAGTTGTGGTTGGAAATAAATATTATTTTATTTTAAATAATATTTTTACATTAATTTATTTATCTCCCATAAAAAATAGTGACTATGAAATAATCCTTATTATTCTTTTATTTTTAGATAAAATGAAGATATAATAAACTTGTAATATTCTTTCTATTGCTTTTTATTAACCTAACCAATTACCTTTTTATTTTTCAGGGTCCAGCCTTACGGTTCTGGTATGGCATGCTGCAGAAACGCATTGGGGATGCGGGCAAAACTGTAGCCCTAAAAAAAGTTTTTGTTGATCAATTTATATTTGCACCTGCATTTCTGTTTATGCTCCTCGGCACTGTAGGTGTGATGCAGGGTAAAACCCTGCAAAGTATCAGAGGTGATTTAGAACATAACTATCTTGATGTTTTAAAAACAAATTACTATATTTGGCCATGGGTACAGCTAGTCAACTTTTATTACATACCTCTTCAATACCAGGTTTTAGTAGTACAGGGAGTAGCTTTGTTCTGGAACACATATCTGTCTTGGAAAACAAACCGGGTTGCTATCAAGGAAGTAAAAGAAACACAATAATTGGAAGGCTGTAATCATCATAGCACAACTTTTGCATCATTCATTACCAAAATGCTTTAAAAGCGTTGTATTACCTCTGCTATTATTTAAAAACTAAGATCTACCAAGTAGTCTAGCTTTTACATTCTTTTCCTAATTTATGTTTTAAGATTTTTTAGCATTAGTAATAAAACAATGAATAAATTGCTGTATTTTCTGTTTTATTTATTAAGTATTTTTAAACCTACACAAATTGTACCTATATATGAATTTATAAACGCTTGCATAATCTCCTGTCTACAATGTAATGCTGACCTACTATCTATGTTAGTAAGTGATAGATAAATAATCTAATAATAATTTACGGAGTTCGCCCTATTGACGTGTTACCATGTACCTAAGTGTAGTTCATAATAAATGTAAAAGAAAACTATGAAATAACGCGTCCTCGGCGGCCGAACGTGTCCTCCGAAAAATGAAATTTCTTCAGAAAATCTGGTAATCGTGATATAGCAACTATTGTTTTTCGTATTACAAAGAGATATAACCGAAGGTTCTAACCAAACTGGAGAAATCTCTCACAAAGTGATCTCTATAGAAGTCGCGCTATTGCAATTGGCCTAAGCTTTAGTTTTAATCTATCAAACAATAATATCGATATCAACTTTTCTTTTACCGCTCATCTCTATACCTGTCAATAATGCGCTAATTTTGTACACAATGCGCTTTATTTATGATCAGAAAGTGAAATAAAGCTATACAATTGTTTTGTTTTTGTACGTCGTAAATTTTACTAGAGCAAAAATCATCTAAATAAAACGCAAGTTAATGGTTTCTGATCTGATGTGTTTATTTTGAGAATTATAAATTTTGTTATTTTCCCTAGATAAATAGATAAAAGTGCTTTTTAAATAGTGAACAATCAAATACATTCAGTATGGCTGGTATTCTGTTGAGTCCAACAGAGAAAGTATTCATTCTTCACGGAGTAGAAGTACGTTTTAAAACATAACCTACAAACAGAGATACAACCCAAGTTTACGAGCTTTATTACGTATTAACGACGAAGATTTTTTGCGATATTCACTTAAAAACATAATGTACTATCGTATATATTGTTTATAATTCCTGAAAACTTTTCCTGACACTGTTTTTTGAATCGTGTTTCAGGATGACTACCGTTCCGATGGCCGGTCAAATATCGACTACAGACCGATGGAACTGGAGACTGATGTAGTCAGCCATGCGAGTGGGTCAGCGCGACTGCGACTGGCCAACACAGACATCCTTGTTGGTGCCAAAACAGAGATAGATGTGCCCAAACCTGAAATGCCTGGCTTGGGAAAGATTGAGTTTTTTGTTGATTGGTGAGTAATATAATATTATAAGTAACTAACATAGTGTTGCAGTATAAAGACCTGTCTTTTTGTCTCAGGGTTGATTAATTACAAGTACAAATAGCATAGTTAACTGTCCCCTACCAGGAGTTAGTTTGACTGGCCATGCAATTTACTTCAACATGCACTAAACCTGTATAGCCACTGTTCTATTTCTCAATTTCAGCTCAGCAAATGCAACACCTGAATTTGAAGGGCGGGGAGGTGAACAGCTGGCCAGTAGTATTTCCAACATGCTAGAGAAAGCATACCACTCATCTCAAGCCTTTGATTTGAAACAACTTTGCATAGTAGAAGGAAAACAATGCTGGAAACTATACATTGATATTCTGGTAAGATATGTACTTAAGAAGTAAAAACAACTCCAGAATTTTCTAATTATCCAGGTATAAATGTTGTTATCAAAGAATTGAATTCTTCCATGCTGGCTTGGGAACAAGAGAAAATCATAGAATGTGCCAGCGGCATTTCCTCCTGGGCATGCTGTAAAAACCAGCTAAGGGATCCAAGGGTTTCTGTACCTATATTGCAATTTAGGCGATGGGCTGACAACCTCTCACCACAGCAATATACCTACAAATCTGTCATAAATAACCCTCAAAACTTTGTCAGATGTGCAAGACCTTTGTTTAGGTTGTTTACAATCTGCCTACCACATAAAGGCGTGATTATATGTAATTCTATACTGTACTATGTTCATGATTTAAACTCATCATCAATGTAAATTTTGAATTTAGAGACACCACAGAAAATTACTGTGACTATGATTATTTTGTTACATTTCACTAATAATAGCAATAACTTTTTCAGATCCTAGAGTGTGGTGGCAACCTTTGTGATGCTGTATCATTGGCAGTCAAAGCAGCATTGTTCAATACAAGAATACCCTTTGTCAAAGCAGCTCTCATGGATGGTGGAAATGTGGACCTCACACTGTCTGATGACCCCTATGACAGTAAACTGCTAGAAGTTGGCACTGCACCACTTTTGGTAAATTCAAAAACTTTATCTATAACAATTTTTCTCTTCCATGCTGGACTGGGAGTGATGGAAAAACATAGAATGTGCCAGCTGCATCACCTCCAGAGCATGCTGTAAAAACCAGCTAATGGATTCGAGGGTTATAATATACTGCAATTTTAGGCGATGGGCTGACAACCTGTCACTAAAGCAATATACGTCATGATCATTTGTAATAATCCTCAAAACTTGTCAGACGTGGCGGAACGACCTTTGCTTAGGTCGTTAACGCTCTTCCTACCCCATTAGGGATAAAGGCGTGATTATATGTATGTATGTATGTTGAAGGTGCTAAAGGGTAATTCAAAATTGTCACTGCACCATTTCACCCCCACCACATTCTTAAGTAATGAATGTGTGAAAGTGGTTAGCTGCATTACTTTTTTTCACATATACATTACATTATACATACATATAATCACGCCTTTATTTATAACGCGGTAGGTAGAGCATAAACATCCTAAACAAAGATTGTTCCACCACATATGGCTAAGTTTTGAGGGTTATTTAAGATAGATTTCTTGGTATATTGCTGTATTGACGCCTATTATCGCCTAAATTGCAATATACAGAAACCCTCGGATCCCTTAGCTGGTTTTTACAACATGCCCGGGAGGAAATGCAGCTGGCACATTCTCTGTTTTTCTCTCGCTCCTAGGCCAGCATGGAAGAAGAAGAAATATTACATTATTCTTAAATTTATTTGATTGTATTCTATTTTCCAGGTAACACTGTGCAAAATAGGCGACAGATGCGTCGTAGACCCATCAGCGGAAGAAGAGAGTTGCAGTGTGGTATCTCTAGTTGTAGGAGTGACTGGGAATCCCAGGTGCTACTGTAACAAAGCTGATAGAGACAAAGTTCCTGATCTAGCCGGCAAATGCAGTACCACGGCTATGCACGGGCCGGGCAGCGTCGCGCCGAAGACTTTGAAGGATGCTATCAACCAGGGAATGTGAGTAGTAATCCTTTTACTCCAGGGTTTTTTTTTGCTTTTGTCCGCGATGACAATTTTGCCAATACAGTTGAGGACGCCTGTCCCAAGTCAACTGTATAATGAGAACAACTGTCTCAAAACGTCAATTTCCTGAATGGTCACCTTCCTCCACATTGTCTATTTCCCAAAAAGGACAACTTCCCACTGTTCCCACTGAAATCTCTGTTGTAATTTTTAATTTATATTTTATCCTATTTTTACAATTGTAGTCATTAGATACTTTTTTTTCTTTTCAGAATTGCTGCGAAAGCTTTGGACGAGGAGTTAGGACAAGCCCTTCTACGAGAAAGAGACGAACATGTGGGTTTCAAAAAACATTCCTATGGCTTTTTAAAATAAAGTATTTTATAAAATAAGTTGCTTTTATATTTTTTTGCCCATAAACCTTTATTGAACAATAAATTCAGATACATTTTTAATAACTAGACAGAGTTTTAAATAACTAAACTAAATATAATAGCTACTAATCATTTCGTTCAGTCCTTCACGATATCACAATCAACTTCTATACCAACCTATCTGGATACATATGTCTATACTAAATAATAAATTCAATGAATTGTACTGCTAAATCACTACACATAGATTCGTATTTCTATCACATCAATAAAGTCAGAATAGAATAGAACGTAAAAATAAATGGGTAAATGAATCATAAGATTATAAGGAATGTGCAAATTAAAGAAATGGAAAATGTCGCGAAATATTTCACCAAATAAGGAGGTACACTGAAAGAAATCTTGAAATTATTAGTATTTTTTTTTCAAATTTTGACTTAGATGTTATACAAAGCAAATAAAACTAGCACCATAAAATTAAATGTACATCAATAGAGTACTTCTTAATCATACACCAAATATGCTACTTTGATCTACAGATAATGATATTTTATATTGTTACAGCCAATGCAAACGACGCACTGGTATGTAACTTTTTGATGTAAAATGTATTTATCTCTTTTTCTCAATTGGAATGAGAAAGAGGTATAATTAAGGCCAGTTGTCGGTCGTCTGCCTTGCCTCTATGGGATACCCATGACGTCGAGACGAATATGAAACAGATAAAAAACGTCCGCAAACGGTGGTCTTGTGCACACGCTATCGATCTCCTTTCCAATTAAGTGAGATAGAAAGAGACATCGATATAGTTACTGCCCACAAATCCGTCATCTGCGGAAATCGATATTGTATTAGACACCGATGTATTTCTATAGAATAAAACATTTAATGAATAGATATGCAATCATCAAGTTCTACTATCGTCTCCCAATACATTTCAACATTCCGCTACATTAAAACACTTAGACGTCTTAAAATGGCTACAGTGCCTATTTTTAAAGGAAATCTTATAAGTTTTAATAATTCCGGTGTCAGGTATGAATATGATGCGGTCGCGTTGATCAAGTTATGTCTGGTACAGTCGAGTCGCGTCTGGTACTGTCAGGTGACTTCTAGTATTGTGAGGTCACGCTTAGGTCAAGTATGATGCGGTTGATATTCCTCTGTTAGTAAAAGTTGGTATTCGTAATTCTGCTTAATGATGTTGAAGAACATTAGGTAATTTAAACTAATCAAGTTTTACCAACAAAGGAATTATATGAAACGTCTCAGGCGTTTATTTCTTGTTGGGGTTGTGAGGAGTAAGCAGGTCCAGGACAGCGGCGATGTTTCCGTCCTTATGACTGAGCAGCTGCGAGAGCCAGCCGCCGTCGTTAGTGAAGCCCATTGCCAGCATCTGGTCGATGGCCGCGGCGATGTGGGGCTCTGTAAGATGGAGAAAGTTACAGCTCTGTAAGATGGAGAAAGTTACGGCTCTGTAAGATGAAGAAAGTTACGGCTCTGTAAGATGAAGAAAGTTACGGCTCTGTAAGATGGAGAAAGTTACGGCTCTGTAAGATGGAGAAAGTTACATGTTAATATGGCGTTGTGGATTAGGCACGTAATATTATCTCCTCTATTGACGAGGCAACATACATACATATAATCACGCCTTTATCCCTAATGGGGTAGGCAGAGCGTAAACGACCTAAACAAAGGTCATTCCGCCACGACTAACAAAATTTTGAGCATTATTTATTAGGTGTACTTACCTAAAAATCTTATCTTAAATAATGCTCAAAATTTTGCAGGTTGTCAGCCCATCGCCTAAATTGCAATATACTGAAACCCTCGGATCCCTTAGCTGGCTTTTACAGCATGTCCGGGAGGAAATGCAGGTGGCACATTCTATGATTTTCGTTCGCTCCCAGTCCAGCATGGACGACGTGGCTTGACGAGGCAAGGTATTGAGATATTCTAATGAAACACAGTAGTATAGTTTACAACACCTGCGAGACGCCCGTCCGCTACTGGACCTCGGCTTCAAGTGAAGTCGCTCGCGGGTAGCTCGCAACCATTATGTTTATTATAAATATGCCTGTAGGCACTATGAGTATATTCTTTCATACTTTCGCTCGCTGGCGCTGAATTTCCTTTAATTTTAGTAGGCCTTTGAGCATTTATTACCATTTAGTAGAGTTGAGTATTTATTTACCATTTTGGTCTTATAGCGTTTTTTAACTATTTTAAAGGTTGACATTTAGTAGTATTGAGTATTTATTTACCATTTTGGTCTTATAGCGTTTTTTAACTATTTTAAAGGTTGAATCAGGCTATCAAAAAATGTGTAGGTTCCTATATTTATCTCATCTCCCTAGCCTTTTCCCGTATCTCACGGGGTTGGCTTCCTATTCTAGGGGATTGAACGAGGATACTAGTTTTTACACAGAGCGACTGCCATCTGACCTCCGCAACTCAGAAGGGAAACCAGACCCAATCCTAGATTAGGTCTAAGTTTTCAAGCCGCCAATGCTTAGCACTGGCCTCTGATATGGCTTAACGACTAATATCTACGGTATTAAACGATATTAACCGGGACCAACGGATTAACGGCACGGAAAAAGCACCGAATAAACGTACATATGAAAAGTCGAAAACCGAAAAACACATTGGTACGTGGTGGGATTCGAACCATGACCTCCCGCTCAGGAGGCAGCGGCCCTATCCACTACACCATCGGGCTCAGATAATATAAGTATATAGGTCTCAATTTATTTATCTCCATGTATAAAAAATATTCACACATAAATAAGATAACGGACTTAATAATGTGGGTCGACGAATTCAATCAGATAACAATGTTTTTGTTTTACAAAGCAATCAGTTATTTCATGTGTGTGAGAGATTACATAAACTCTAAATGCCAGGTCTAGGTCTACGTTTCTTCTATGCTGGACTGGGAGCGAGAGAAAAACATAGAATGTGCCAGCTGCATTTCCTCCCGGGCATGCTGTAAAAAACAGCTAAGGGATCTGAGGGTTTCAGTATATTGCAATTTAGGCGACGGGCTGACAACCTGTCACTACAGCAATATACTTACAAATCTATCTTAAATAACCCTCAAAACTTTGTCAGACGTGGCGGAACGACCTTAGTTTAGGTACTATTATTGTATTATATTATCTGTGGTTTTAGGTCGTTTACGCTCTGCCTACCCCATTAGGGATAAAGGCGTGACTATATATGTCTAGGTCTACTCACTAGGGTGGCTGGGCTGTTTCGGCCGTGGCTGTGGCTGCGGCTGCGGCTGCGGCTGCGGCTGTGGCTGTGGCTGTGGCTGAGCAGGCTGCGGAGCGCTTGGCTGCGGACCCTCACCAACTTTGGGATTCAACACTAAAGGTTACGAATATTGTCAGAATGGTGTGATGGAGACATGCGATTACATGAAACAAAGTTGGAATAAGATACCGGCCCGATAAAAAGTCTTGTCCGGTTACACCAGGGGCACTATAAACTGATATTGGTTGCTCAGTCCCTTACACCTTATGATTTAAAAACAGGGTATAGGCAGCAGCTTATGTGTGAATGTTCACAAATGATCATAAAAATAAGTTCTGTCCGTTAAGTGTGGCGAGTATGGGCCGTTATGGTACGTTTTCAATTCAATTCAATACATTATTTATAAAATAATAATTTTACATTATACTTATATACTAATTACAAAATTTGTTTTAGAATTTTTCATGTCATTTTTGAATACAAGATAGTTAATTTAATTTATATCATTTCATCTATGTTAAAATAATTTCGTAATGTCAAAAAATCATTTACTGTAAAAAATGCATCAGCAATTAGTTTTTGTTTTAACTTTTTAACAAATGACCCACACGTAGGTGTGTCCAGTATATCCTTCGGGATTTTATTATATAGATCATAGTAATGCTGTTTAGAGAATACTACGGCAAATGTAGTTTACATGTAATCAACTAATCATTCGCAATGTGAAATGTTTTGAGAACGAGATCAAGAAAGTAGGCTGACTTTTTCTTATCAGTGATTCAAATTGAAAACAAGTTGAATAATCGGAAAACTCAACTCAAACTAAATATTTTACTTGAAAACTATTTCTCATATTACGATTCTTAGTTTTTAATAACTGGTTCATAAATATTAATTTAAGTTTCTGCGGTGAACTTCCATAAAAGATGATAAAAAAGCCATTAAAGAGACAAGAACAGTTTTATTATTCAATAAAGAAGTTTTAACTGCCTGTATAATATCCTTCGTGCTCGAATGAGAGCGATAGAAAAACATAGCTTCTTGTCTTCCGATAAATTAGTCAGACGTGGCTAAAACGCCCTGTCATGAAGCTATTGACGGTCTGTCTAATCCGTAAGGGATACAGGCGTAACTATACCGGGAGTAAAAGAATATAGCTGCACAAAAACAAAATGACTCGAGCCATTTGTTTTGAAGGGCCTATTTTTTATACTTCGTTATCGACCTATATACATTCCTTGGTAAAAGTAGTTGAGTTTTATGGGTATGATCACGCCCTAAAGTTTGGTCAGCAATTTTTTTTCTTCCTGGAGTCGTATTTTTGAACTGCTCGTATCCGAATTCGCATACGAAAAAGCAACATTCGCATACGAAATCCCAAAATCACTATTTTTGAATACTCATACGTATGCGACTCTGCAACGAGTGATCCAAACCACTCGTTTTCTATTCTACTACTCGAAACCTAAGTAGTCTAAGATCATGACATGGGACACTAACTTTTTAATTTACTTGAATTTACGTTCCGTTTTTCTGCGATTCATTTCCGGTTTTTCAAATAAATGATTTTTGTTAGTGGTAGTGGTGGAATAGTAGGTGTATTTCTGCGTAGAACGAAAACAATTTATGGGATTAGACTTTATTGGCAGCACAGATTTCTACTGCTTCAAAAATACGTAAAATCGTGAGTGATAGAATTTGATTTCGTGCACGAATGATTTACGTATGCGTTTTCAGTTTTCATACGAGCGGTTCAGAAATACGACTCCTGTATGTATGTAATTACCTGCGGTAGCCATGTTGAGGGGCGGGTACAGGTTTTGACCTTCGGAGATCTTCACTCGCTGGAACTCTTCAGGCAGGTTAAACCCTGGTGCTGGGGCTTGCTCTGATGGCTTCAAGTAAGCGTCCATTAGGTCTAGAAAAAAACATAGGTTGGAGATTTCAGGTGTACTTGTTCTTGTCGTGTGTCGTGCCCCGATGAACCCTGGAGGGCTAACATGCCCGCCACGAGATAATTTTGTCACCGCATGGTGTCAGAGTTTCAAAACTAACTAATAGCACAGCTAAGAGGCCGCTAACATGGTTTGAGTAACGACCGCTATCAACGACAGTGCCGGGACCGACGGCTTAACATGCTGTTTGCTTAAGGTGATTCAGCCTGCATTTTCCTAACCGAACTGGAGAAATATCAACTTTTGTCCCAAGGAATCAAATCAAAGACCAGACCTACTCGATAAAAAATTACACGAGTATGTATTTCTAGTGTCATTTACCACACACAAGTTAATATAGTTGTTTGTCTACTTTTATGTGCATCATGTTACATGTATGAAGGGAAAGGAACAATACTCGAACTAAGTAGCTAAGGATTGTTTACCAAGCGTGAAGGTCATTGAATTTACGTCCGCAATAAAATATGAGAATGAGTCATGTAGAATTTCACAACATTCGAAATTGCTAGGCAAATCGTGTTATCTTGATCTAGGATTCGTTTAACCCTTTAGGGCCTTATTTTAACTGATAGATAAACCTTTAGATAAAGACTTCCATGCTGGCCTGGGAGCGAGAGAAAAACATAGAATGTGCCAGCTGCATATCCTCCCGGGCCTGCTGTAAAAACCAGCTATGAGATCCGAGGCAGTATATTGTAATTTGGGCGATGGGCTGACAGCCTGTCACTGCAGCAATGTACCTATAAATCTATATAAATTTTGTCAGACGTGGCGGAGCGACTTTTGTTTGGGTCGTTTGCGCTCTGCCTACCCCATTAGGGATAAGGGCGTGATTATATGTATGTAGGTAAACCCACATTGTACATAAAACCTAAGAGAGAATCATTGCAAAGCATTGACTGAATCACCTGATTATCTGACAAACAATAGGAAGCCGTAATTCAAAGGCCACACAAGCCAAATTAAGCCATCGATCCCGGTCTGCAATTTGTAATAGTAGTCTTTAATAAACAAACTATGTCAGAGATACCAAATTCAAGACTTGATACCTCGTTTGACCGCAGAAGACAGAAAAAGAAGACTAGAGATTTAAACATTTCTTCCATGCTGGCCTGGGAGCGAGAAAATCATAGAATGGGCCAGCTGCATATCCTCCCGGGCATGCTGTAAAAACCAGCTAAGGGATCCGAGGGTTTCAGTATATTGCAATTTAGGCGATGGGCTGACAACCTGTCACTACAGCTACAAAATTTTGAGCATTATTTAAGAGAAGATTTTTAGGTAAGTATACCTAAAAATCTTATTTGTTAGACATGGCGGAATGACCTTTGTTTAGGTCGTTTACGCTCTGCCTACCCTATTAGGGATAAAGGCGTGATTATATGTATGTATGTAGATTTAAACAACAGCTCTGTTCGACAATAAATATAAAAAAATGCAACTTACCTTTCTCCTTGTTGATCATGGTCCAGTCATCGGCCTTGTCAGGAGACTCATCGCGCTTGGAAGCGACGCTGCTTCCCGACTCGGAAGCCTCCGACTTGATGCTCACTTTATCAGCATCCAAATTGATCAGAGTGTCAGCCTGTTTCTCAGAGGGCATCTCTACATCACTGGTGTTCACAGAAGCATTGTTAGTGTCAACGTTGTTGGTGTTTACAGAGGCGTCACTGGCAGAAGTGGAAGGCTTCGGGAATTGGATGTCCTCCTTGTGAGCAGTTATGTATGATTCGAGCAGTTTCTGGAGATGAGCGTACTCGGGGGCGGAGTTATCGCGCCCTGATGTTGTCGGCTCAGGGTGGGGAGGTGATACGTTTTGAAAAGCACCTTTTAATTGGTCTAAGTCGAGCCCCAACATATCAGTAAGCGTCTTTACCGCCTCCAACCCTTGCCCCATCGGGCATACGGGAATGGTAGCTTCAGCAAAGCGTTTCACTCTAGCGGCCTCAGGCTTTTTCGGCGGCTCGATATTGGCTTTAGCTTGCTCCTGGCTAGCAGAAGCTTTAGGCTGCTCTTGAGTGCTGGTTGCTTTAGGCTCTTGGGTGGCGCTGCCTTGAGGTGCTTGAGTGTCTCCCCTAGGGGTATCCAGGTCGATATCGCCAGCAAGATTGGCGAATTCGTTCATGTAAGTGGCGAAGGTATCCATCCAGCTGGACCGCTGGCGACGGTGGTGCCTTTCCCCGCGGTGTTCCCCATGGTGCTTCCTGTCAGAGCTTCTGTCACGCTTGTTCCTCTTGTTGTAGGGACACTCTTCGGCAGCGGCGTTAACTACGGTCTTCAGGAAGTGGCGGGAGCGCTTGATCGCTGCCTTGATGACCTGGCGCTTTGGATGGTATTCGTTTATGTACTTGGAATGTAACCAGAATCAATACCAGGAAAATTTACAGACACAGTTGAAAGTGGAACAGAGTGTGGCACCAACACTTGCCCCAATAATGGATTTAAAGACTGGCTAAGAATTTTACAAGATCATAAACTGCACCTGAAAGGTAGCTGTTCCCGAATGTATTCCGTTATATGTACCTAGAAGATGGCTATCTGAAGTAGGTTTTGTTACAGCTGGCACACTTATACATCCTAGACTCCCTTCGTGGTCTAGCGGTCTGAGCTATGAGCTCTCGACCCTGAAGGCCTGGGTTCGATTCCCGGCGTGGGACAATGCCTGTGTTTGTTGTTCCTAGTTTGGTTAGGACATTACAGGCTGATCACCTGATTGTCCGAAAAGTAAGATGATCCATGCTGTCGGATGGGCATATAAAAAGTCGGTTCTGCGCCTGATTTCTCTTTGGTCGTGTCAGTCAATCCGTCCCATCAGAATAAGAGATTGAAGGAATAGAGAGTGCATCTGTGTGTATTGCAAACATTTGGGCACTAAAAACTAGTCCTGCGCAGTTGGCCGATCTCTGGGAGATTGGCCGCCATTACTGAAAATCGGTGGGAGGACTATTATCCTAGAACTAAACTTCTACACTTACCGGCAAAGCAGGCGAGGGCACGCGCACCATGCAGTGCTCGGGATGCAAGCCATTACTCTCGCACTTGGAGCAAAGGTCGTAGTCGTCACAGCTGGTACACTTGTAGCGGAAACCGACAACGGGCGAATCGCAGCTGTCACAGACCACCCCAAGATGGAGCATGTTCTTGCCTGGACAAATAAACATGCAACTTAAAAACTTATAGGATTATGATTTCTGGATCAGAAATGATATTTAGAGCCTGATTGAGTTGACCAACAAGTCTAGTGATCAACCAATATTGGATCGTAACATGACAAAGAAGTCAGAATATTCAATCAAATAATCCGATAACGATCCATGCTACATCCGATTTTCATAAAGATTTGGTGAATTTGTTTGTTACAACTGCATGAATAAAATAAAAAATATAGATGTGAATAAACTGAACCATGATCGGCATGAACTTTTACGCCGCAGTTTCACACATTTCAGCTGCTTACTTGATGAGCTTTCCCGTGGGAATCAGATATCTTCCTGCGGTAAAAAGTAGCCTATGTTACTCAGGGCGAACGAAACTTTCTAAAAGGAAAGAATTTTTGAAATTGGCCCAGTAGTTTTTAAGTTTATTAATAATACAAATCTTTCCTCTTTATAATATTAGTATAGCTGTATGACTGTATCTGTATATGACTAACAGCATAAAAAGTTAGTAAAAAATTGCAAATCATTAATAACTTGTTTGCTGTTGTGCAGTTTAATAAATTCCTCAAGTAAAAAGTAAGTTGATAATTTAGCTCACAGAACAGTTAAATGCAAACAAAGAAATCCTTGTCCTTTCTGTGTCTTTTTATTCTGTAATGAAGATGTAGCTCTAACCAAAATAATACTGTAAAAAATCTCAACCAAGTAATCTTTTAGACCTTAATCATGTTTACAGCTTTATGGGTCAATCAAGTTTTTAACCAACATTACCGGGACATGGTCTTAGGTCTCAAAATACAGAAAATTAAAATATTTGTAAAAAAACGAAAAACTTTTATATTGATACATTCCTAAATGATTATAATGCATAGTACATTTTGACAATTAGCAATAATTTTACAGAAAAAATATGGTAATTCTGTATATTTCGCTTTTTATTGACTTTTTAGTAACGCAAGAGACAAAAAAGCGAAATAGTATACTGAGTTACCATATTTTTTATAAATTTGATACTAATTATCAAAATTGACTATGCATTATAATCATTTAGGAATGTTTCAATCTAAACGTAAATATTATTTAGGCTATATTTTCATTTTCCGTATTTTGAGACCTAAAGCAGCTGGTATATGATAATGTTAGTTAAAAAGTTGATTGACTCTTAAAATAATTAAATTTCCTAAAACTGGTTTTTATTGAGTTAATGTAATATGATAATAAATGATGACTAACAGAAACTGATAAGAGGTATGATAGGATTTCTGTAAATAGTACAAGGGAATTCCCCTAAATATAAATTATACTATATATGTAGTATAGGGTCAAACAAGATTCTAATAAGAATAGTTTTTGCTCAATTTTATAAGTTTCAGTTAAACCTACTTTCCTTGCTATTTTACAAAAGTTAAATTTTATAATTATACAGTTACTTAAAACTACATACAAAATTAATTAACATAATTAATCAGTCTCTGTTAAAGAAAACAACTTTGCTATCAATTTTGCTGTGTAATGTACAACAACGATACAATAAATAGTATACTATTGTGTTTTCATGTTATATATTAATATTTCTATAAAGAAATGTTAGTACTCAAGATCAAACAACATGTTTCAATGAAACTGGAACACTATCAATCAATACAATATAAATGCCTGTCGACCTAGTTTCACTAAACCCTTGTGACCCATATAAACACCTAAAAACCTAGATACTATATAAAAAACCATGACCTAGTTTTCCAGATCCTTCTGACCTATTAAAGTACCTGCAAATCCTGGAATCTAAATGCATTGTTTAAGACTTATCCTTAGACTAAGGATACTTACTGCTTTTAAATGATTAGCTTGAACTGCTAACAGAAAATATGCTTTCCAGGCACCGTTTAAATTGTCTGTCAAAAATGTAAAGGCTTATGATGAATAATGCTGAACCAGTCTGGTTACCTGGCTTTCTAGGGGAGGTCTACCATTGACTCTGTCTCAGACACCATTGAAAGAGCAAAGAAAAAAAAAACTAATCTTACCATCACCACCGCCAACTGGAAGGGTGAAGACCACATCAGCTTCAATATCATCATCCTTTGCTTCAGAATCCTTGCAGAAGACATTGAGCTTCATCAGGTTTCCGTTCAGGCTGGTCAGTGCGGTCATCAGTTCTTCATCTGATGACACTGTCACATCATCTCCTTCCTCATCTAGACAGAAATAGATCATTCCTTAATTTTAATCCTAACTAAGAAGTAAATTTTCAAACTACAATAAAATTAATAAATAACAATGGTTTTATATAACATAACTTGTTAACTCAACAATCTACTTATAAGATGAAAAATTATAGAGTTAATAATCATTTCTAAAGTGTATAACATTTTGCATCATGCTACAGGTACCTACTTAAGTTATAAATAGCTTTCACAAGTCCTTCACTGCGGCGGTTCTCAACTTATGCCATTAAATTACTTATTATATTCGATTCTCACCTTTCCAAGTCACAGTGTAGGTCTTGTTATTCAAGCCAGGGTAGATTTCCTGGAGTTTAGCATTCAGGTAGACAAAGCTTGTCACCATACTCTTCTCAATCCCAAATCTCCTGACTTCCGGGCAGCCATTCTTCGACCAGAAGGTATATACTTTGAAAGGGACTTGTTCTTCCATAGCTGAAAAGATCAGTAACTTTTAAGGCGAAATCACAACGATTCTATGGACAAGATTCCATGCACTATGAGGCCATCTTGTTTTTGCTATTGATCGTTTAGTTATAAGATTTTAGACTGCCATTTTGTAGTTTGATACCGTAACTATAACTTTAAATAATTTGCTGCGCAGAAACTGCGAACCCTAGTAGAAACTGGACAAAGGCCCTTACCTCAAAAGTTATTATTGCTCACACGAATATTTAAAGTAACACAATACACGACGTATTTCACACAGCGTTACAGCAACGAATGTTGATGTTGCGCAGCGTTTCTGTATAAATATGACTTCAAAATATTGTGTGATTCATCAATCGAAAGATGGAGAAAAACAAAATCTGCGTTGTGCAATACGAACACATCAGCTGTCAAAACAAAAAGTCATGCTGCGTCGTTTTTGTGAAACGATTTCTGCAAATCTCATAATAAGTTACTACACCAACACGTTAGATTAGTGAACAGTCGGAGAGACGGGTCACAAATGTATCCGTGTAGTTTCTGATTTAAGGCGTAAGACTACAAAAAAAACGCATTGACAGTCCAGAGACTAAAAATATGTGTATTTCTATTTACGCAGAAAAAATAAGGCATGAAACGGAATGGAATTTAAATAAAGAAAACAATAGAAACTCCGTACTACAGTAGAAAAAGGAAAATTCTAATTGTGTCAATGAGCAATACGTTCTATTTATTTACATATTTCAATATTAAAACTCGTGTATTATTTTCTACCGAAAAAGGTTTGAGCTAAGCTTGAGTTTCTAAACACAATCTCATAATTTGTGATCACATTTTATTTACTAAACATACATAATATTTTTGAAAACTCGAACAAATAAATATTACAACAAAATTGTACTTATTTTTATAAACAATAAACTGATTAATATAAATAATTTAATCCTGGTGCTCTTTATTTGTCACAGCAGGTTCCTTTGCTCTGGGCTCAAATCCATAAGCCTTCTTATCTACAAATTGTGGAGGTCCTCCTAACTGAACAGTCTCGGGAACACTTAGCTCTTCATTCAGTTTTTTGGCTAAGAAATATATTTCTGCCAAAGCAATGATCAAGGCGCACATTACTCCTAGGAGAAGTTTGACACCAAAGTCTATTGGTCCTATCAACCATTCCACTCCCTTAAATCCAAACAGAAATCCAGCAAAAATAGAGATTATGAACTGTCCAATGGCAATGAGTTGGCGATTTATTTGCTTCACTGTAAAAAAATAAAGAATGATGAAATATTAGAAAATTAGATAATTTTGTTAGTCATTAAAATTTAACAAAACTAGTCATATCGGAAAAGGCATTATTTTATACTTACACTGATAACTGATACTGTCATCCGGGAACCTTATCCGTACATTGTCCACACCCCTTGTCATTTTCCTGTACTCTCTGGCCTCTTGTTGTGACCTCAACTTTACACATCTAGCTTCAAGTACTGGATTTCTCTTAAGAACTGAATTCCTTGGTGTGTCAATTTCAGTACCATCAAAGAGTTCATGCAAATAGGGAACGTCTTTTTCTTTCTTTCGTTTTTTCTCCAGGTATGTATAAAGCCAAGCTATGTCTGATGTGTACAAAAATGGACCTTCCCTCTCTGGAAGGATTTCCTCAAAAGAATTTATTGATGAAACATCTGTGGTGCTGTCTTCAGACTTAGTCTGTTCTTTATTGGTATCTGTGGTACTTTCACCAGACTTAGTTTGGTCTTTAGTGGTGCTTTCCCCAGACTTATTTTGGCTTTTAGTGGTATCTGTGCCAGATTCACCAGATTTAGATTTTTCTTCTTTAGTAATATCTTTTGAGCTATCAGATACTTCTTCATCATCAGATTCTTTAACTTTTTCAGGCTCTGGTTCATTTCCGTTTACCCTCTTCACTTTATCCTTAATTTCATTCAAATTTTCAATATCTTTGTCTGTAAACTTTATACTTGATTCATCTTTTTTAGCATTGTCTTTCTTTTTGACTTCTAAAGCATCTTTAGAGTTCTTGCTTGAAAACTTGAGAATATTTTCAGGAACATTGTCATTTGAAGATATGGTTTGTAAAAAAGTTATAAAGTTATCTGAAGGGTAGATCTTTAGGTGTGTGTCGGTAAGGGATCCTTTTAAGTCCATGGTTAGTTATTGGCAATGTTAAGTTTGTGGTTCAAGTCTGCATATAAGTCTCGAAGTTCTTCCTCTTTTTCTTCAAATGCGTTGTCTATCCGTTTACACTTAAAGTTCATATCATCAATGAACTGATCCCATTCTTTTTCTCTCTGTTTGCGGTTTTCAGTTCTCTTTTGTTCGGCAACCTGAAACATTTAGCAAAAACTGTAGCATTGAAACAGGATCTAATATTTCAGAGGCAAGAACCATTCTTATTACACCTATAGAACTTTTAATAAATTCTTAGAAATACAATTCAATATTAAAGTGAATAGGCATCTTCTCAGCTGTAAACTAACTCCATTGCTATCTCTGTTCTGGATGTTGTCTCCGACCTATTGGCAAAGGCAAATCCACTATAAATAAAAAAGTAGGTACCTTTTGATGCTCCAGATAATCCTTGTCAGTTTTGTCACAAAGTAGCAGCACTTGCTCCAACTTTTCGCTTAGCACTGGCAGTGCTTCTCCACCCCTCTTGATCTTGTCCACTTGGGAGTCTTTGTCAGTTAACTTCTCGAGGATGGCGAACAAGTTTTCCACTTCGCGATCACCACGCTTTTCCTGAAATTTTGAACATTAAATGAAAACCAAACATTTGTTTTTTTTCACTTAGTACAAATAATTTCTTAAGATTTTCACTACCTCTGTTACTCTACAATTTAGAAACATGTAGAATCTACATCTTAAATCCTCTTTCAAATACTTAATTCATGAAAAACAGAGTTCACACGTTACAAGTAGGTCATTTATTGCCATACAGATGAAGAGTGTGTAGTCTGCCTGATAGTCGATTCTTACCTCAAATTCCTTTAGCATAAACTTTATTTCTCCATTTAGGAAGGGACGGTGATCAAACAATCGCGCCCAGACTTCTCCAATTTCTAAAAATAAGAAAAACAGAAAAGTTACGTTACGAAGGAAATTGCAGCAAAATTACACAAAAGAACACGGATTATGTTATTTTATCTAAGAGTAATAGTTTCAAGAAATACCTTAGAGTAATTATTACTCTTTTGTAGATAAGAAATTAATTTAATTAGGAAAAAATCGAAATTACAAGATAAAAGGCCAACAAACCTCGTGACAGCTCCGTCATTGTTTCATTCGTTCCTTAGTGAATAACTCATTCACAAAACCATCCATGCAAAAAAGGTGTACACCATATACTACGTTTGTACCAAATCTGTTTTTAACATAGAAAAACTCAAGAAAAACAGAATTCGTGTTTTATTTATGCTCTTGATGATACGTTGTTTACATACTTTGGACCCTTAGTTTTATAAAATAAGTATTTAGTAAGTATGGGAAGATGAAAAGTACTGTATTTAAAATTTTATCTACTCTAATATCCAGTCATAAAATAAAAAAATAAAACCCTCCCTCTTTCCACACTTTCATTCATTCGTTCATGAAAATGCTGCCAGAATGCTGCTTTCGTACTAATTTATCAGAATTTAATCTTGTTATCTAAGAAAGGAGGTTTTTTCTTTAAATACTTCTGATTAATTTAAGAATACTATCAGTAGTGTTAACATTTAGTGGTTATATCTTATAATCTCAGAAATGTGTGTACATTAACCAATCGATTTTAATTAAAAAACATTGCTTTGCTAACTATCCATTAGTATCAAACAATACGTGTAGTAATATCATATGAGGTGACTTTTTTGCACGGAGGAAGAAAGCACTAAGTCAGAATGTTAAATGACGAACTTGAATTTTGTGAAGATATTTTTGAGAGCAGTGCTAGTAGCTGCTGATTGAGGGTTCTGTTCTAGTTCTGGCAACATTAATCCAGTCCGCAATTTCGTCTCGAGCGAGATGGGTGTGTTTTGAGTAGAAATTCGATGCGATATTGTTTTTATTTGCGCAGAGGTGATTAACGCGACAATGTGTTTGGTTTACGATACTTTTTTGTGTTAGTTAGTTTTGCGTATCGAGTGTTAACAACAACGAATGTGAGGTTCGATACTTTTGCCCGAGTGTAGAACAGTGATTGTGGTCGCGATGCCGGGTGTAATAGGCATTGGTGAATTCATTGAGGAAACCCGAGAGGATTACAATTCGCCAACAACATCGACGTTCGTTACGCGTATGCCACAATGTCGCCAAACCATCGCTTCTCTGGAGGAGGTAACGTATTTATTTCTCTCGGTCATGAATTTCGCCTCTGGTGCCTGAAACATGAATATAAAATGGAACCTTTTTTGGCTAGCCAAAATCTTTACTCAATAACACCTACCTACAAATGAACATGGTCTAGAATTCAGTGATCAATGAACAGGAAGACCAAAAAAGCAAAGACTAATCCAAAAACCGTTTGCAATTTGTACAAATAGCTTTTGTTTGTATTCTTCATGAAAAAGTAAGTACGCACCTACTTGCTATCTGTTTTGCTTATTATCTTGTTGCACTTGATAATTATGATAATGGTACCTATAAGTTTATCTAATTATCTACTTGCCTTATCCATGTGAATAGTAATTAATCTCTTCTCTTCTAAAAGAATTTGCCATTATTTCCTTGTTTTACAATACGTTTTACATACCTAATCAAGAAAAACATTCCAACATAATTTGTTTCTATATATATTTCTGAACCATATAGATAGTAATAATTCTATGTCTTAGATGCGAAATTCGCAAAATTGGCAGTAGGTATCTCATGGCATCAAATTATTTTATTATATTTCCAACATAGCTGTTTTAAAACACTGTTTACAATAGCGAAGAAAACTAAAAAAAAGTCTGTCTATTATCATTATAAATTAATATCCTTTAGGATATCCCATAGTGATAAGGACAGAAGGAAAATCTTACTACCTAATGTACTATTTATACCTGCTCATAAACTATTGTAGGTAACTGCCACTAGGTAGGTACCAATAAAACTCTATGAAATGAAAACGTACCTACGAATAACTCGACATCAATCACGAATAACAGGCACAGGAACAACAGTCTAATCGCAATGGTGTGGGTGCGCCCGACCTTGCGAATGTTACGCCCTCATGTCCTAGTTGCTACGAATCTCTAGCACGAAACGAACACACAAACACGACTCGAACACACACCCAGATTGGCACAACCGTAAACTTTATTTAGAAAGCTGTATCGACAGAACTCCTTTCGTCAATATTCATAAATTTCGGTATCAGCATGGATCGAATTTGCTTTTTTGTTGCTGATGCGGACTTTAAGGGGTCCAAATATTTTCCGATTCTTCAATTATCACTTCGTTGTACGTCGAAAGAATATACCGAACAGTTTTCTATTTATAAAGGCTTTGGTAAAGCGCCAACAAACTACGAATTATCTCTATTAGTATCTTCCCTTTGTTTAAGTTAATAGGCCCATTTAAGTAGATTTGAACCCAAATGACCTTGCCCGGCTGCACCGTTAAGTGCTACTGTATGGACAATAAGAACTGTTGGTTTAACGATCATCATTTTGTTTCTGGTGCCTTAGTAGTTTGATTAAAGAATCAAATATGATTAATTAATTAGGTGCAGAATTGAGGAGACTTCCACGCTGGTTTGGGAGTGATATAAAAGCATAGAATGTACCACCTGCATCACCTCCTGGGCGCGCTGTAAGAACCAGCTAAGGGATCCGAGGGTTTCAGTATATTGTAATTTAGGCGATGGGCCTACCTACTACTGATCTATCTTAAATAACCCTCAAAACTTTGTGGGACGTGGCGGAACGACCTTTGTTTAGGTCGTTTAGGCTCTGCCTACCCCATTAGGGATAAAGGCGTGATTATATGTATGTATGTAGAATTGAGGAACATGTGACGATTTTATATTTATTTACGAACACTGTCCTAAATATTATGCAAAATATTGTTCATGTTTATAGGTCATACCATGGAGTAATATAATATACTACGTGTTCTACTTATGTTATGACACACCAACATAATCGATGTTTGAAAACTCTACCTGTATGTCACGCCAAAACGTCGCGTTTCCTCCCACACCTGTGCACGGGCAAAAGGTCGACTTTATTAGGAAGAAGTCGCATAAAAAAGCAATAGCGACTAACCTACATCAATGTCAATGCATATTAAATGTCGAATCCGAATCTGTAATGAGGCGTAGTCGGAACAGCACGCGACCAAATTTTTGACGGTCATGGGCGGAAACTTACCATTCCGTTACGAAATGTCGAATCAAATCGTACGATGTTTCTTCTCATGACTGCAACTTAGCCATACGTGTGTGTAAATGTACCTACACGTACTTTGGCTCAGTGTGCGTGAGTTTGGCATAGTAAACCTGTAGCCTGTAGTTATGCACACAAGCGCGCGTCTGTAAGCACTAAGCACAAACACAAGTATGGCTAAACTGCAGTCGTGAGATATCAGATATGTTGTAGTTTCGTTTATTCATCGGGCCCGAATCCGGCCACAGAAAACCCGCGCTCATAAGTAATCTGTGATCTGGCTTTGCCATTCACAATACGTTTTTACGATTCCAAAGTTGACAGTTTTGATTGTGAAGGAATTCAAGATACGAACCAGGAAATAGTTCAGTTAAATAATTTTCCTCAAATAACAAGTTTGATTCAAAACGTACCAATTTGCCAATATATACATTGCACTATTTCGCATTAACAATACAATCGCGTGATAATTAAATGACCTACCCTATGCATGAATGCTGAAACTTGCCTTCAACGTTTTTGTTTTATTATTCTAAGTTCACATTCTAATATTATTCTTGTGCGTGTTAGTTTTCGTACTATAAGCAAAAAAATGATTCTTACGATCATTTTTGTATTGAGGGGGATTCAAATGACCCGATGCACCCAACAGCACTTAAAACCTACCTACATAAAACACGTACATCACAATAACCAATACCAACATTCCATTGATAACTGTTCGCTATTTAAAATTTCAATCGTCGAATGGCGCCACACACTCTGTGTGCCAGTTTTCAATTTCCTATTGGCAGCTGCGTCCACTCCGCCACAGCCACCGTTATCGCCACACGTGGGGATATCCGCTAAGAACTAAAACAAACTAGAGCTAGGTAGAAAGGCAGAATCATCGTCAGCTATCAGGTTACTGGGTCATACTATTCTACATAATGGAAATTTAATGTTAATATAGCTTGCATTTGTAGTCACCGGTCATATCACAATTTTTTCGTGAATATGGTTTTGGCAAACCAATAAATTCAAATCGAGAATCTAAAGCTTGCTACTTCTTGGCAACAAGTACCAACCATTTATCAACATATTCGAAATTTATTACTTCGCTGAAGATCTAAATCCACTTTTAAAATGGAGGGCACTACTGCCAAGTTCTTCGCTGGAACATGTGTGGTAATGTAGCGTCTAATATGCATGCGATCTGTCGGTGGAAGTCGATAAGCTATGCATGAGCCCGACTGCAGCGAGTATGCAAGTAAAGTGAATTATCAACGGGTTGCCGCCAGACGTCTCTTGAATGCTGATGCTTTTCTGACGACGGCAAAAGGCACGCGTCTTAGTGAAAGTTTTGACCATCCGGAAACCGGTTTCCACACATTAAAATCCGAAAATAGTCTCAATATAAACATACTTTTCTTTAAGTTAGTTGATGCTTAACAAGTATCTTAAGCCATTAAAAGATTTGGCGTGAAGCCAAGCGGGAACAGAGTAACAAATTGAATAAGTGGATACTCTATCATTGTCAGAATTCGAGCTCCGGGATAAGTGAAAATGCGTGTGGAAAATGTTCACCATGTTGGTTGACGAGAGCGTCACTGCAATTCTAGGAATCCGACGAACATTTTGGCTATATCCCAAAAGGCTGTCTGTTAAGCCTCTGTGATTCGACTACAAACTTTTGTACGAAATGAATCACTATTTTATTCAGAATTGTGCCTACTGTGATTGTATTTCTCCAGCCTTTTTCTCATATATCACGTCAAAATACAGAATATGAATTTAAATATTCCACGTATACAATACTAAGCTGCGTTTGATACTTCTTCTTCTTCTGTCGAGTGGGTATCGAGTCTATGGACCCGATGAGCCCTGGTGTCAGAGTTTTTAAACCGCCTAGTAGCACAACTATCAGGCCTCTGACATGGTTTTGTGTAACGACCACTATCAAAGACAGCGACAGGGACCGACGGCTTAGCGTGCCCTCCGAAGCACGAAATCTTTTTCTTTTCGGACAATCAGGTGATTCAGCCTGCAATGTCCTACCCAAACTGGGGAAAAATTCACAGATAAATTCTCAAATATCAACTTCGTGTTTTACCCCCTGGGAATCGAACCCATAACCTCCGGATCGAGAGCCCATGGCACAAGCCGCTAGACCACGGAGGCAGTTACAAGTTTGATACTTAGTTGCTTCTATTCTGTGGCGAGGACAAAGCAAAATTTAAATTTTCCTTTGAAAAAATACAACAATTTATAACAGAACTTTATTGTTCATTCGTTGTCTTCAAGAAATATTTTCGCTGAGCGCTTTGGGGACAGTTTGCCCTACTTACAAATTCACCGGTTGTTATCTATGCAAATCGAGGGAAAAAACTTTTTACCTCCACGGTGCTTCTATTGTGTCGTCGCGTTGTTTATCATCGTCATTGGAAAGGTCATCAACATACAAGTATGTATGAGTCATGATTACGTTGCGGCTGTCTTGGTTGAGCGCTGGTTGCATAGCAAGTTGGGTCAGCGCAGGCGCTGCGCACCGGTAGATGTGATATCGTCCTATCCGGTGCTTTGCCAGTGACTCATGGTATCCTCTACGAAATAATTTACGTGTTCGTGTGTATAGTATAGTCGATATACATATTTTGTGATTGTTATCGTATGAACCCGGTCTCGGAATTAAATTCTAAGACATTAATGATTCTCAGTCCGCTGTTCATATTTTTTCCTCGAAATAAAAAAGGCTCTTTTGAATGTTTTTATCGCTGACACAATAAAGTTTACGTTCTTTCTCAGCAATTTGTTTGCTTCAGAAATGTATTTCGGTTGTTCGGCTTTTATTGTTGCCCAACGTTTCATGAAATTAATTATTTTCAGTTTGAAACAAAAATTGATTAACGCTGCGTAGTGTAGGTTTCTCTTGGAAATTGCTAGCAATTGTTTGAATTAATATAAACTAAGTTGAATAAGAACGCTCCAGTCTGATATACCCGGGTTACATAACAAATTTCCTTCGTAGTTCTAAATTAGTTTCTATAGAAGACCTAAAAGCACTTACCGAAGTCTTACTGCGCCTAACTTTATAAGGTGACGTGCTCAAGTGCGCGTAACTCTATCTCGAGATTGTCAAGTATGCACGAAGAACCTCGCATATAAAATATGCGATGCAGTGCACTGTAAAACTAAGGGTCAGTTTTAAGAAGACCTAAAAGCTCTATAGTATAGTAGTTATTAAACAGCATGACGTGCTTAAGTGCGCGTAAAGAAGGGTGCAACTATATGACCAAACTGTGCACTTCCTTCCATGCTGGACTGGGAGCGAGAGAAAAACATAGAATGTGCCAGCTGCATTTCCTCCCATGCATGCTGTAGAAACCAGCTAAGGGATCCGAGGGTTTCAGTATATTGTAATTTAGGCGATGGGCTAACAACCTGTCACTACAGCAATGTACCTACAAATCTATGTTAAATAACCCTCAAAACTTTGTCAGACGTAGCGGAACGACCTTTGTTTAGGTCGTTTGCGCTCTGCCTACCCCGTTAGAGATAAAGGCGTGATTATATGTATGTATGTATTTTCACAACAATTTCTTGAAATTCAATATCCTTTACACAACATAGCTTCTAGCCTTCCAGAATTTATAGGGATATAATGGATTATCCTTTAATTAAAAGCATAGTTTAGAGATGTTCGAAATCGACAAAGTTGGCGAAACTAGACTAAAATATTTAATCATAGAGAAAATAATAATCAGAGAGATAATAGATCGTCCATTCAAATGACCGTTACCTATCCAAAAATATATGGAAAGTCCATTAAATAAAATATACTATCAGTTTCATTTGTACTTTTATATCTAATGGAACCATATATCTACTATCCAATTTGCATTGCAATGCATTTCCAAATAAGTGCTACCTGTCAAATATATTCATGTTAAAACATTTACATACATACATATAATCACGCCTTTTTCCTTAATGGGGTAGGCAGAGCGTAAATGACTTAATTAAAGGTTGCTCCGCCACGGCTGACAAAGTTGTGAGGGTTATTTAAGATAGATTTGTATGTATATTGCTATAGTGAAGGTTGTCAGCCCATCGCCTAAATTACAATATACTGAATCCTTCGGAACCCTTAGGTAGTTTTTACAGCATGCCCGGGAGGAAATGCAGCTGGAACATTCTATCTTTTTTTTCTTGCTCCCAGGCCAGCATGGAAGAAAATAATGAAATATTTATACAATAAAAGTATAGAACGTTGAACGAGTAGAGTTCTAGATGAAATTAATTTGTTCTCCTTCGTTTAATCAATTAATTAATTAAGATAAAGTTAAAACTCATTCATTAATGTAATCTTCCCTCTTTAAGCGATGTTATCAACTTCACACATAGCTTTGTGCGGTACTTATATATAATAAATTACAATGTAAATTATTTTAATACTCTAAGTATTCGTACCGATGTAAATAAGATAAAAAAAAAAGTTGTAAGTAGTTTAAAACGTTCCGAATGTAATTATCTAGGTACATGATCAACTATGAACCCAAGAAACTAAATAATAACCATATTACTAAACCAAGAATCGAACCCAAAGTCTCCGTAATCTCTACGTAATTGTTATTTTATTTTGTACATACATACATACATATCATCACGCCTTTATCCCTAATGGGGTAGGCAGAGCGTAAACGACCTAAACAAAGGTCGTTCCGCCACGTCTGACAAAGTTTTGAGGGTTATTCAAGATAGATTGGTACGTATATCGCTGTAGTGACAGGTTGTCAGCCCATCGCCTAAATTGCAATATACTGAAACCCTCAGATTCCTTAGCTGGTTCTTACAGCATGCCCGGGAGGAAATGCAGCTGGCACATTCTATGTTTTTCTCTCGCTCCCAGTCCAGCATGGAAGTAATATTTTGTATGATTGTCAATACGCTATTTGCTTTTGCCCGATAAAACGAAAGTTACCCAGCTGTATACGATTTGTAATTAAGCTTTCTCTCTTTTGGGCGTGTGGGTTCGCCTTAATATTATAATACGAAGCGATTATACTAAACATGGGCGCAAGTAACTATATTTTTGTAATAAAGTGGTATAACACGGACCTTAAACATACATGGATAATAGTTTTAGAAAGTGGGATCATTTTTCTGATTATACATACATACATACATACATAAAATCACGCCTCTATCCCTTACGGGGTAGGCAGAGCGTCAAACGCCTCGTAAAAGGCACTTTCGCCACGTCTGACAAAAATTGAGGGCAATTTTTGATTGTAATGTTTATTGCTATAGTGACAGGTTGTCAGCCCATCGCCTAAATTACAATACACTGTAACCCTCGAACCCTTTCGCTGACTTCTACAGCATGCCCGGGAGGAAGGGCAGCTGGAACATTCTATGTTTTTCTATCTCTCCCAGTCCAGCATTTCTGATTATTTATTTATTTATTAAGAATTTTTACAATGGTTATACAAGAAAACATTCATATAGAAGTGTCACAAAGACCCTAAAAAATAGATTTATTCGTACACTTAACATTCAACGTCGGCACTCGGCAACACTAGATTCTCAAACAAAAGATCGAAAATATGAAATAAACAAGTCCAATTTAAAACTAGATTCTTTCTAATATAACTTCTTATGTCGTGTAGGTTGTTGTATCGAGTAGCGACCCAAAAACTCTGATGTCTTAGTTATTGAATTGCCTAATATCTAAACATAATAATCTCTTTTGTTTGGTACGTTGACGCTCTGCCTATCCCATTAGAGATACAGGCGTGAGAGTATATATGTATGTATGTAATAATCGCTTTTGACCTGGTTTGTAAAACGAAAACTACGAAACACTGAATAACGTTACTTTCTTGACAATCCAAACTACTCTATAGAAGAAAAATACTACCTATCAACTTATGAGAGCGTTTAAGGCACTGGCTTCATCATGTCGTTATACCAAATCAGAGACTTGACGTCTTAAAAACTCTGTCAGTAATGTGCGTAAGACTGACAACTAGTCTAACCTGCAACACAACATACTACATTATACATAGGTCGATGTATAAACCAGCCAAGTAAAAACGTAAACTCGGTAGTGACCTAGTGAGGACTGGTTTTCGTTTAATCTATTGGAAAGGAGTAGAGTTTACTAACATTTATATGGCTAGCCAGCCATGTGTGGTTTCTCTAACACTTTCTACGATGTTCAACTTGTTTAAAGGAAAACAAAGTAATCGATTGGAATTAATCGATTTCTCTACGTGCTTTTGAACATTCGATTCTATTATTACTTTTTAGCGTATCGATAGCGAATTAAATTGTACTATTTCTTGGACTTGATGTAATTAAATTTGTAAACCAGTACCCATTCTTCCCGGACACACTGTAAAGTTTAGATAGAGAAGGACCCACCCAATGGTTTGTTGTATTATGAAATGTCATACACATTTTTGATGGTTGTTTTCGATATAGCACATACAAAAACATAGATATAAAAAAGCGTTTTAAGCTCCGCCTGCCCAATAGAAATTTGCAAGGGTTTAATTTGATAAATAACTTATTTTCCAATGTATGAACTAAAGTGTAAGAATTCTTGTTTTTACAAAACCTTTATTTTCTGGGTTAACGAGGGAGTGCTTGTTGTTGCAAGATAAACTGCGTCAGATGTGCTCCGGGCGAGATAATTTGTTTTTAATGCTCTTCCTTCTAGGAAGTATAAATAAACATCGCCTCCATCGCTATGTCTTAGATATTTACTCCAAAATCATCAGTATTCTGTTAATCTTTACGCAGTGATCTTAAAACAAACAAATAAGAACATTTCGTAAAGATAAATAAAGATAAAAGTTAAATCGAAACCATGTATGACTCATTACGCGATTTATCTACCTACTTATCGACAACTTCCGAACCGCGCTGTTACTCACTTAGTGAGTTTTCCCGTAGGATTAAGATACATTCCCGCGGTAAGAAGAAGTATAATTTTGTTTTTCTTAACTTGATTGGTATGTCAGTTGACATACCAAGTATTTAATTGCTCTTGTAGTTCGTAACAAAGAACGCACTCGCTGCTTAGTGAGATTTCCCGTAGGATTAAGTTAATTCCCGTGGTAAAAAGAAGTATAATTTTGTTTTTCTTAGTTGACATAGCAATCAAGTATTTAAATCCTCCTGTAGTTCGTAACAAAGAAACGTACAAAGAGTAGGCAGATTAGTGTACATGCATTTAAATATGCAGTTGCCAAGAGCACGAACACCTAGACATGTAGACATCAAGATGAGTGCATTTAATGCGATTTAAATTCAACCTGAATGCGATTTAAATCCCTCGGACATGCATTCAATGGAAAGTTTAAAGCTGGACAAAGCTTGTTTCAGTTGGAACTTGTTTTAACAAGACGATCTTTTTATACTTTACATTCACAAAAGCTGTAGTAATTTGCGTAACCAGAAGACTTGTAAGCTTTCTAAGGTAATGTTGTAAAGCAGGCCATGATGCTTGTTTGGATCTTTGGATCAACCTGTTTAGTGAGTAGATACTTTAATGGTTCCACTTGTATTGTATTGGAGTCATCAGCCATCTTGGTCGGGGTTACAAGCACACAAGGTCAACAGCTTTCACTCTTGCAGAGATCTCCCTAATGCACGACTTGGTATTGGTATTTTTTTGGCGAGAGATGATTGCATCTTCTACCTGTATGTAGCTAAGCATTAATCATTTATGTGCTTTACTGTAAATGTCGTGTCAAAGATCGCAGTGTTGTGGGAGGAAGTGCTAGATACCTATGGATGCAATGATTCATACAAGAATCGTATCACAATAACCTAATACAATAAACGTAGGATGACGTATGCTAACTATGAACCCAAACGCGGTAATGTAATTTCCGGACCTAACCGCCACTTCGCTGATTTTACATTATTATAATTACTGGTCAAAACAAAACTGACTGAAGACTGTCAACATTTGCAAAAAATATTATTAAGCAAAGTGTATAATATTATACGCACATACATGCATACATATAATCACGCCTTTATCCCTAATAGGGTAGGCAGAGCATTAACGACCTAAACAAAGGTCGATCCACCACGTCTGACAAAGTTTTGAGGGTTATTTAAGATAGATTTGTAGGTATATTGCTGTAGTGACAGGTGGTCAGCCCATCGCCTAAACTACAATATACTGAAACCCTCGGATCCCTTAGCTGATTTTTACAGCATGCTCGGGAAGAAATGCAGCTGGCACATTCTATGTTTTTCTCTCGCTGCCAGGCAGCATAATATTATACGTCTGACATGGTTTACACAAGACACACCTTGCACTTTAAATTAATACATAATTTTAATGCATTATAAAAACAGAACACTACTGGAATTCTTAGGGCATTACGGAAAATGTCTAAAATCCAATACACAGAAATTTTCACAAAATTTTATTGGTTTTATTTTGAACGAGGCTACAGAAACAGAAACTGGTTGAAAGAAAGGAGTTAATATCCACGAATAAAACGTACTCGGTATAAAAGTTCAGAAACAAAGTATCATTCCTTATAAATTGCCGAATTATTTCCATCAATAACAGCACGAAATATTGCAATGTGCTACCAATTGCTTACGAAACAACTCATCTTAGTCACAGAATAAATAAAGAACAGTAAAAAAACATGGCAAAAATATCTTTTTAAACAAAATTGATCCTACGCAGATCCTTTTACTATTCGTAATCGCCAAGAAAAAAGTTAATTTGCGAACCAATACGAACATGTACATAGTTTATATTCCATTCCTTAAGCACACTCAGCGTTTTTTTTACTAGACAATTCAAAAGACTGAAACTTACTACCTAACGTACTTGTTTAAATTTGTTTAGCCGGAATTATAATTACCCTAACTTTCAAATTCAAAATAAATAACTCTTTTTGGTGACGTCTTTCCATCTGTGATCCAGACAAAACCCTATACACCCGTAGTATAAAATAATGGTAACAAAACAGTTGCATTCTACCTATATTTTGTTCACTTGTATAAAGACGTTTTACTGTTTTTTACTTCTGCTATTCTGTGTCTCAGGTAATTGAAGGAATGACTCACGATTTGTTTTTGCTTTCATCACCCGATCAAATTATTAACCGTTTCATAGACACGAGCGCTGTTTTACTACAAGTTGGATTTCCTTCCATGCTGGAATGGGTGCTATAAAAAAAAGAACTCTGTTTCTAGGGACTCGAAGGTTTTGTGTATTGCACTACCTACCATCCGATACCTCACCAATCCAACCAACTGAAAAGACTAATTTTTTTCCATGCTTCCACGCTATTTCCATTTTGTAACTACAAGTAACAATATGTTTTTATTGTATGTTTTAAAGAAAGCATAGACTGTACATAACAGAGAAAGCTATTTGAATTATAAATAGTGCACTGTAGGGAAATTTAAAATCCGTTTTATTTCCGGTGCAAAAGTTGTATGAAGAAGAGCCTCATTAGTGAATCCCGAGTGCTCTCCATGTGACCTAAATGTCCCGTCATCGAGTTAACGTGTTCTTTCTAACTACATCACAAAGGCGGGACAGTTCTCTCTACGTCGATTAATTACTCTGTCGCATTGTCTTTAGGTAATTATAGAATCTCTTGTTAACCAGCTTACTCGTCCCATTCCCATCATTCCTTGACACTGATACATACATACATAAATCACGCCTTTGTCCGTAATGGGGTAGACAATGCGTCAACGACCTAAACAAAGTTCGTTCCGTCAAGTCTGACAAGTTTTTAATGTTATTTAAGATATATCTGTATATTGCTCTAGTGGCAGGTTGTATGTATGTATGTATGTAATCACTTTATTGTACCTACCTTCTTATATCTAGAATACAGGAACACTTATAAACAGCCCTTCGCCTAACTAAATTACTTACAATACACTGAAACCCCCGAATCCCTTACCTGGTTTTACAAGCATGCCCGAGAGGAGATGGAGATGGCACATTCTATATTTTTCTATCACTCCCAGTCCAGCATGAAAGAACTGATACTTACCGCTTCGAATATTATAAAGTTCTTCAATATAAAGTGAAATGAGGAATAAGTTAACAAGCTGTAATAAAACAATGCGCATTTATGAAGATACCATATGCATCTTGATGGAAGTATGGATGGTGCAATTATTGTAATGAGGTAGCAGATGACGTGGTTTGCGTAAGACATGAGACTGGTAAGACTTCATGCGTCGCGGCACGCGGTCGAGAAAGCGAACCCACAATATGCGTATTGTTCTAATTTTTCTTTATACAAATGTTTATTATGTAAGCTTTAAATCCAGTCGGTTTACCAAGCAGGTTAGAAGTGTAGCCCATGTTAGGCAAGTCTCAATAAAACATTGCGACAAACTGCTGTTAGAACCAGAATTAACGTCTATTGTGTTGTGTACAATCGTGTGTATAAACAAGTGCTTTAATGCGTTGCCTATAGTTATTGATGACTAATTTATTATGATTGTTATGTAGGAGGATTTGTTTCCTTGTTAATGCCAACAATGTTTCTAACTATTCGCCTTCCAGTGAGAACACATTTCAACTTGAAATTATACGAACTATTTTGCCTTTATTAAGGTGAAAAAAAAATATGTGTCGGAACAAAAGGTAAAAGAGCTATCCCAGTGTAGCACACGAATGCATTTCTCGCGTCTGCCAGGTGTTAGCTTCGCTGGCTTCACCAGGTGCATTATGTTTGCTTTGCGATCCCAAAGGATGCCCCACATTCCAAATACGTTCTACTCTTTTCACTTTTTGTTGTACAAGACGAAGAAATTCTTATCACGTGTCCAATTTAAAGGTCTTTGACTTAGTCCTATATTGAACACGCGTCATACCACACCACTTTAACCACTCGGGACAAATGAACACTCGAACGTTTAAAAAAAGCAATCGAGTTAAGGTGGGTGCACAAAACGTTGCATTTCGGCGCCGGTTGTTGCTCAACTCGAGGGGGCATTGATTAATGCCGCCGGCTGGGGCGACAGATGTTCCGTGCACTCCGAAACCTTGAATAGCTCGTGCTATTGTGCACCTCTCTTTATGCTCCACAGCTCGTGGACGAACTTTTGGGTCAACCCCTAATGAAATGCGCGGTGTTCGCTGTTTACTAAACACCGAGTTTTAGTTAGTATCGAAATGCAAAACAGTTAATTCTCACGAACTTCTAAAGTTTGTTCACGGATTTCATTAACTTTGTTTCAGACGCTGGATTTCGACCGGGAGGGTCTCGCAAAACTGAAGAAAGCAATAAAGGCGATTCACAACTCTGGAAATGGTACGTTCGTATACTACACTAGATAAATGCGGACAATTTGTTACTAGACTGGCTGTAGAACTAACCTAGATCCGTCTTTTAGAATGGCGCTTGAAAGGATTCGCTCATCCGCTCACAGTTCTGTATTTCTAAAGATGGACCATTTAGTTGGGAGCGTTTAAAATTAGCTTTGAGAATCCGGTAGCTGAATGCATCAGTGAATCGGAAGCTATAGTGATCGTGTACGTGTTTGGATGTTCATATTCGTCCGGTTATTTCTGTGGATGGTATTCCTGTCGCGTTCCGCATTATTCAGGGGACACGAGACCGAACTAATAATAGGGACGAGGAAGTTGTATGAATAGATCCCGCTGGAGTTTAGTTCAAATGTCGGTTGCATACCACAACTAATACGCTCACCGATATTATCTACTGTGGCGTATACGTAAAAGTGTTTTATTATACTAATTATCATTTTAATTAAATGTTTTTTCGGGTCACACCTGTTTCTCGAGTTACTGTAAGCTGATTACTATGTAAATACGAAATGGAAGTGGTTTTTTGTTAGTCATACTATTCCACCGCAATTAGTATACATATTAAAATACACGTATAGTTCCAGCTTGCATGCGACAGTATTCACAGAATATATCATGTCCAGTACTTGTACAAATTACAGGCATAGAACCGGCTCCCTAGGACGAAAGGCCGTTCAACTCACTGGACTAGAATGACCTAAATATCGCAACAATCGTCAAGTGATTGTGTGTTTCGTTACATATAAATTATTCTCATATTTCCGCAGTCAAGTGTGTAAAGAGACCGAAAGCTGTACTTTATCAATCATAGCTATTATATTTATTCTGCAAAGATTTTATCCATTTCTTCCATGCTGGACTGGGAGAGATAGAAAAACATAGAATGTTCCAGCTGCCCCTCCTCCCGGGCATGCTGTTGAAGTCAGCAAAAGGGACTCGAGGGTTACAGTGTATTGTAATTTAGGCGATGGGCTGACAACCTGTCACTAAAGCAATATATATTACAATCTAAAATTGCCCTCAATTTTTGTCAGACGTGGCGAAAGCGCCTTTTACGAGGCGTTAAACGCTCTGCCTACCCCGTAAGGGATAAAGGCGTGATTTATGTATGTATGTATGTATTTTATCCTTCACTATACGACAAATAAGTCGAAAGATAAACTAAATGTTGCTTATTTCGGTACAATATCTCTGACTCTGAGAAATTTCCGACTTACTATCAAATATTTCGCCTTTGATCTCGGGCATGGGCAACGCAATACAGTAGTCTTATGAAGATCACGGGGTTAGTTAGAATTGCCACTGGTTTTATTACGATACGAATGAAAGCAGTCTGTTGCTACGTAGAAATACTGTATACTTACCTATACGAAATAAACCTTTTTTTACTTGGCAACACGCAAAGGCAAATTAAAAAAAAATCTAAAATTTTCGTTGGTGGCGAAACTGACATTGATATGTAGTAATTCAAGTAGTTGCACACAGAACGTGAATCTACCAGACCAGCAGACGAGTAACAGTGGCCACTAGCCAGTGGTTTGAATTTCCCTTGTGCCAAGGAAAGTGGGTCGAAAGTCTGGTTTCGCCGCGGAAGGTATGTTTACTGGGTGTAGCTTTCGACGGTAGGAGGGATTTCCGAAAGCGAATATGTTTTCGTATGTAATGTATCTGTATGTTGACAATATTGAGTCCCAAATAAACTTCGTACGGAGTGGGTGCCGTTTCGTAATTTGTATGTTGCCCGTTTTTTTTAAGGTCTTTGAAGTAGTTTTATTTACAAATAAAAAATTAATTTAACTCGTGATACATTTAAGAAAATAACATACATACATATAATCACGCCTTTATCCCTAATAGGGTAGGCAGACTGTAAACGACCTAAACAATAGATCGTTCCGCCACGTCTGACAAAGTTTTGAGGGTTTTTCAAGATAGATTTGTAGGTATATGGCTGTAGTGACAGATTGTCAGCCCTTCGCCTAAATTGCAATATTCTGAAACCCTCGGATCCCTTAGCTGGTTTAATCAGCATGCCCGGGAGGAAATGCAGCTGGAACATTCTATGTTTTTCGTTCGCTCCCAGTCCAGCATGGAAATAGAAGAAAATTAATTATATTTATTGGGAAATTCAAACCATTATTGGAAACAACGCTGGGCTACTGACATACTTTCCTCATTGTTTCAAACTCTGAACTTCGGAATATGAGAGAACTTCGAGCGAAACACCTGCCTACACTCTCCTTTATCGTACTGATAAATGGCGGTTTGATATAAATTTTAATCATTTTCAGCTTAGACTTGAGCTTAGCAAAATATTGATATCACCTAATTTAAACTTTGTAATGAGTTTCTCTATTTACACACATGTTATTTTCACTGTAAAATACGTGGGACACTCAGAAAGTTTTGCGACACTAAAAAAAAATGTTCTACAGGTACATATATTTTTATTAAATCTTTTCAAAGTACTCTCCACCAGCCGCTATACAAAGATTCATGCGTCTGAACCAGTTTTCAAAACACTTTATCCAGTCCGCCGTAGACACCTCGTTTACAGCCTGCTCGAACGCAGCCAGCGCATCTTCCGGCGACGAAAATTGTATCCCCTTGAGCTGATTTTTTATTTTTGGAAATAAAAAGAAGTCACACGGTGCTTGATCAGGGCTGTAAGGAGGGTGACCCAGGAGTTTGACTGGTGTGCTATCCAGGAAGTCCCTCGTTTTGAGCGCGGTGTGTGCAGGCGCATTGTCGTGGTGGAGCAGTAGTCCGCGGAGCCCTGTGTTTGGTCGCTTGTTGCTCACAACAGAAAAAACTTCTGGTAAACATTTGGTAGTATACCATTCGGCGTTAATGCTTCTTTGATCTCGTAAGGGAATTGAGGCCAAGTGGCCAGTCAAATTAAAAAAGCTGGCGATTAAAATCTTCCCCCCGCTTCGAGATCGCTTCACTTTGGTAGGCGTTGGTTCATTTTGAAACACCCAAACTGTCGACTGGCGCTTGGTTTCTGGATCTTATTGATAAATCCAGGACTCATCACCTGTTATGATGTCGTAAACACGCCGAGACGAGCCTGCTTCAAATTTGTTCAGCATATCACGGCACCATTCCACCCGGGCCTGCTTCTGAGCGAAGATGCCCGTGTTGAATCTCGTGAACGCTTCCCGATCCAATCTTTAATATGTGCTGAATCTCCTGATATGTAATTCACCTATTATCTTGGATTAAATTTTTCACTGCTAGCACGTTTTCTTCCGTAATAGCCGTCAAAGGGCGACCGCTTCTTTCTTCATCCCCCAAGGTTGGTCGACCGCGCCTAAATTCGTTATACCAACGATACACGGTTGCCTTGGAGGAGCTTTCATCCATGAATGCCATTTGAAGTCTATCGAAGGATTCATCCGGTTTCAGGCGACACTTGAAATCGTAAAAAATCATAGCTCTAAAATGTTCCCGGCGCAGATCCATTTTTCAGTAAGACACGATACTTTGAATTGGCTCGCAAAAAATGTGGAGGGAAATTTTGAAAATGGAACACACATATTTTTACTTACAAGTAATCATAATTTCAAAAAAGATTCTAACCGGCCAGTCTGCCATATATAAAAACTATTTATCGCAATACTTTCTGAGTGGCCTGGTATATTGGGATTAATTTCATCAAACATATTTTACAGTTCTTGATGAACATTTGACATATTTTTCATGTCTTTTAATGTACATACATACATACATATAATCACGCCTTTATCCCTAATGGGGTAGGCAGAGCGTAAACGACCTAAACAAAGGTCGTTCCGCCACGTCAGACAAAGTTTTGAGGGTTATTTAAGATAGATTTATAGGTATATTGCTATAGTGACAGGTTGTCAGCCCATCGCCTAAATTGCAATAAACTGAAACCCTCGATTCCCTTAGCTGGTTTATACAGCATGCCCGGGAGGAAATGCAACTGGCACATTCTATGTTTTTCTCTTGCTCCCAGGCCAGCATGGAAGTAAATTTTTTATGTTATTATTATAAAAGATATTTTATTCAAAGATCTTTGTAGTAAGTGACTGTTATTTATTGGTAAACATGCAACATCCCACCTGATCCGCATTCTATTATGCCAATAAAATATATCCGCCATTTTCTTTATCCCTATCCCGTACGTGATTCGATATTCCAAGTTATCGTTTCAAGGATTCCATATTTGAAGAAGGCTCGATTACGCGATTATTAGAATGTATGTTGTAAAAGGATAGATAAGCTAAGTGCACTTGGCTGATGCCTGCATGTTATGTTATAATGAGGCATAAAATTCTGATATGATAAGATACTTCCATGCTGGTCTGGGAGCGAGAGAAAAACATAGAATGTGCCAGCTGCATTTCTTCCCGGGCATGCTGTAAAATCCAGCTAAGGGATCCGAGGGTTTCAGTATATTGTAATTTAGGCGATGGGCTGACAACCTGTCACTACAGCAATATACCTAGAATTCTATCTTAAATAACCCTCAAAACTTTGTCAGACGTGGCGCGACGACGTTTGTCTAGGTCGTTTACGCTCTGCCTACCCCATTAGGGATAAAGGCGTGTATATATGTATGTATGATAAGATAGCATTCGCTTTTAACAGCTGCTGTTTCCTGCTGTTGAAGTTTCAAAACTAAGTCTAGTTTTAAAGCAGTCTAAACGATTTTTAGATTACGTAAAATTTTGTAATTATAATAATGCTTATTGTCACTCGCTGAATATTATGATACCTATACTATGGCGATAAGATTATCTATCTTATCGCGATATCGCTTACATTACATCATTCTCTTGAATTACCTAAGTTATCAGAAGCCATAATAGATCATTCGCTGGTACGGGTTCGGTATATTTTGTATATAATAAACAGTATGCCATATTGTTTTCATAATCGAATATTAAGCAAATTAACAGCTTCGATTTTTATCAAAATATTGCTGGTTATTTAAGCAACAACAGGCTGACAACCTGTCACTACAGCAATATGCCTACAAATTCTGCAGTCATGATTTTTTACGTTTCGCCACAGAGTTTCGCTGACTTCTCTTGCTCATTTTTCAGAAATTCACAAATTCTTTGTTTACTTTTTCCTCTTCTGTCGAGTGGGTATCGAGTCTATCGACCCGATGAACCTTGGTGTCAGAGTTTGGTGTTTACTTTAAAGTTGTCATAGTTTCCTTCTTCCCTGAATGCTCTTGTCCACGATTCACAACACAGCGCTATAGCAAGTGAGTGCATCGCGTGCAGTTTGTTTACCGTGTCGGGCTGGCGGTCGGCGCGGGCGCAGAACTGGTCGCGCGGGTTCGGATTGCGCTCGCGGCCGGCAAGGTCGTGCGCAGATTGCACACCATGCCAACCTATAATATACGTTTTTAAAAGAAAAAATAAAGGCATGTAGACTGCAAGTTATCGGCGGAGTTGAGATAAGATTGGAATGCTGGTAATTAGCTACGTGCTTAAGTAGCCCTAGAGAAATTTGTTCAGGGATAGGATTCTGGCCTTAGGTACTGAATGCAGTGTATTTTATTACAGATTTTTTTAAATAAAATATATTTCGATAACAGTATTGTAGGTAACGCGAGAAAAACATAAGTGAAGTGAAACCGCCAGAAGAAAAGCTAACATGGCGTAGAGCAAAAACAGGTCAAACCTTCCTGCGTGGTTGAAATTAACTGCAAAGTTAAGTAATGCGTTGAAGACACGATAAGGTTGTGAAGGTTAACTAGACGATCGCTCGCGCCGTGAAAATGACCAGCAGCCAACAGCAGACAGACAATCGCGCTAAACACATTCCTTCGGCATGATGCTAGCAGGGAATTACGATCAATCGTACGTAATTGATTTTCTCGGAAGCATGTAAATTGATCGCTTGTTTATGTTTTCGATCTCATCGCATCTATTCTTTCTAAAAATATTATGATTATATTCTATGTTAGATTTGTTGTGCTTTAGCATGACAGAAAACTACACCATTGATACTTTACTAGTGTTGCGGAACGAATCATAGCTGTTTCTTTCTTCGCTATGACTGAACAAAGAAGTATACAAGTGGATTTCCATAAAAGATGGTCCAATAGTCGGCATATAAAAAAGCCTTGACAATAGAAAGAGTTTGGGCCCGTGCCAAGAAAGGTAGGCGTTCCTTCCATTCGTATCGTTTTATTCTCATACCTTATTGCAGTCGGTTTTATTGATGTCTCATAAACCTGCCGCAGATATTTTGCTGTCTTAATACTGCAGACCATATTGCAGGCACGTAACCTCGCTCTCAACGCGAATATTCCATTAGCAAGTTTTGATGAAAGCTCACGTGTTGTCGAAGATTTCGTTTAGTCCATACAAACTAGTGGCGTCGGGACTGACGGAGAAATTGAAAGACTCTCATCTAATATTCCGAGAGCGTCTGTGTGATTTAGCTAGGCAAATGTGGGACGCGACACGGACCTTTTTGCCTCTTTCATCCGCGTGCCGCCTCTGTTGCTATGATTATTTTTAATCCTGCCGCCTCTAGGGGTTAGCTTGGGGTGTTGTTGTATATTATCGTAAACTGGTCACGTTTTGCGAGTCAGCACACACTTAGGAGTTTATTCTTTTGACCTTGTCCAAATAAACAAGCAATCGACCCGTAGTAGTGGATTTGGGTAAACATAAGCAGTAGTTAGCTACGAGTATACCTATATATGTATAATTTTGCTGCCACGCAAGCCCCTTTATCTAATTATTCTATTCAACCCAGTAAACAACTACCTTCCACTATAACATGAATAGCCCATTCTATAGACGATAGATGTTGTGTGAACCGAAATTAATTAAGTTTCCCCAGAAATCAAAGTAAAGACCGAAGTCTTTCGTAAACTCTGCCAATCAATAATTCAGGAGAACTGAAGCTTTGAGAGCGCAAATAATTTAAAACTGAAAGCTCACAAGCTCAAACTTCATTCAAATAATTAAACCAAGGAGTACTTAGCGTCTACATTAAAAAGCGAATTGCTATTGGGACAATCAGAAAGATAAAATAAACATTGACTATTTTATGTTTTACTTAATGATATACTATAAAAAAAACAATTATACAAAACTGAGCTACCATCGTAATCCTGTAGATGTCCTTGTGCAAAATGAGTTGGTCTAAATCCCATTATGATGCGAAACAATAGTGCTTACCTAATGTAACAGATGTAGGTATAAGTAGTACATCATTTATAGTCCTTCGAGATAAATTTTGATTCAATAGAACTGAAATCTAAGTAAATTTATCAGATTGCACGCTGAGTTATCATAATCCTATGAAACTCTTCAACTGTGCAAGAGCAGCTTTGTATCCACTGTGATTCAGTGAGAGACAGATGAAAACCATACTTACTTAACTGTATCGTCAGGGCTCTTGACAGAATACATTCTTTGTGAATCCCCTTGTTAATCTTGTAGATTTAGAGCTTAGTTTCAACAAAGCAGAGCTCATGTTCTGATTGTGCTGTCTACCTAATTGTAATTAAATAAATAAAAATACTTTGTTTGTTTGACTCATAAACTCGCTGCGAAAAAATCCGGAAAGCTAGCATAGTTACTGAAGTGAAGTGTTTTATGATTTTTGCTGCTTGCCTCATTGCTCTATGATATTTCTCTAGCACTCTGATGAGAAGGTAGTTCCGATCCCGCTGTGATATAATTTGTCTCCCGCAATTCCCTGTTTTGCCGACATTCCTTTGATAAACTAGTTAAGCTACTATAATCCCATTTAATTGCGCAAGAGTGAACCTGCTTCAGCTCGGAACTAATTATATTGAAGTTCTCTGCAAATTACAGAGAGAACTCAACAAGATCTTAGTGATTTAAGCTGGTTCACGTCCACAGTCAATGCTCTGACGATCATTGTGTCATGTATGACTTTATAGTTTGCACGTTTAAGTTGAATCGCAATAAGCTACCTATGTATTCTATGTAAAGCACACTTCGGTAGTTACCGCATTCGTCAGGGTTACTGGAACTCTTTCTCGTTTGGAAGTATTTAATTCTCCGAAAAATAAAAAAATAAGAGTATCTGGGACTTGAGATTCTCTGTCAAATAAAAAGTAAAATATTTGGGTTTTGTCTTTATGTAATTTTTTTTTTTTGCGTGACTGTTTATTATTCTAGTAGCCGACATACATACATACATATAATCACGCCTTTATCCCTAACGGGGTAGGCGTAAACGACCTAAACAAAGGTTATTCCGCCACGTCTGACAAAATTTTGAGGGTTATATAAGATATTTTTTTTAGGTTTATTGATGTAGTGACAGGTTGTCAGCCCATCGCCCAAATTGCAATATACTGAAACCCTCGGATCCCTTAGCTGGTTTTGACAGCATGCCATGCATTCTATGATTTTCTTTCGCTCCCAGTCCAGCATGGAAGAAAGCAGCAGCCGAAGCTCTATTAAAAAGCAACTTACTGAATGCAACTCGGCGTATCAAAGCTTGGTATATTTATCAGCTACACCGAGCTAATCTGTTGTAATCCTGCAGCTAAAAGAAAGTTTGATCCTTTAATCGAATAACACTTCGGAAGCCACTGTACTTTTTAATATTTTTTTTTAACCAGGCACTAAAGTAGAAAGCTCTACAAATACTTTACCAGCAACTACGGCTAAGCTGATAATCCTCTGTGGCTGCACAAAAGTAAAACCCGCGCTTTCTAACAAAATTAGGAAAATGCTCCAAATTAATAGTAAAATATTAAAAAGGTTATTTACTACTTGTAATGCATGTCGCATACATTATTCAGATACAAAAAGTATGTTTCCGCCCGGGATCGAACCGGGGGCCTTCTGCGTGTTAGGCAGATGTGATAACCGCTACACCACGGAAACTTGAAAGAAGTCGCCAAAAGAACGGGTAGCTTGAGACTTTTATTACTTTTGTTTTTATTTCCCTGATAGACCGCACGGTATATCGCACGCAGTTTGATAACACCAATATGCAAATGATATTGTACGCTTGCTCGATGTCTAGATAAAATAATACCTATTCTATACAATTCACATCTGTTGAGCGCGGACTATTTAAAAACTGCAACATGAATACATACACATAATCACGCCTTTATCCCTAATGAGTTAGGCAGAGCGTAAACTACCTAAACAAAGGTCGTTCCGCCACGTCTGACAAAGTTTTGAGGAAAATTTAAGATAGATTTGTACGTATATTGATGTAGTCACTCTTTGTCAGCACATCGCCTAAATGTAATATACTGAAACCTATAAATAAACCTGACCTAACCTAATAAACCTAACCTAACCTAATAAACCTAACCTAACCTAATAAACCTAACCTATAATAGCTGCTTTTTACAGCATGCTCGGGAGGAAATGCAGCTGGCACATTCTATGTTTTTCTCCCACTCCCAGTGCTGCTGGAACTGCAAAGAACCCAATTAAATAATATTCGTTTATAGCTTAACAAGTAATTTAAGCTACCGTAATACTAAAGCAAGCTTAAGTTTGTACAGCTCGGGTTTTAATTAAATTCTTGAGGCTGTCGACAGACTAAAATGCTTCTCGTCTTTTGTTTTATAAGTTGTATACGACCGACAAGGCAACTTAATTACTTATTTACCATCAGAATAGCTTTTGTCTTTGGTTCACTAATTATTTCTCTACTATACTGCTGCTAATGCACCTGCAAGCGGATTGGCCAATGCCTTTTACTAATATCCATACCTTTGTGGATCAACTCTGGATATATCCTTTATACTACAACCATTTAAAAAGTATGTTAGGTCTTACTTGAAAAAAAAGGGAAGAAAGTAAGTAAATCTAAGCGAACAATTATGCGGGAGGCAAAAATATATGGAATTACTTTCTTTCCTGCTGCAGCGGGTAGAAAGTAAGCACTTTCTTTCATCCTTTATTTTTTCAAATTCGTAATTCAAGACTAGAAACAGGCGGATACCAAAAACCAAAAAGTTTGTATCTCAAAGCCCACGAAATGATACTGGCAACTTACGTGCTTTGTTTCATTTGCCTCTTTTATATTTTCAAGTAAAAATTAAGGGAAAATCTACATGTCCGTGCAAATTTTTTTTTCGTTCTTTGATTTACGAGTATTTACCTTATTTGATTAAAATTAAGTGTTTAGTGTTTTTGATATAACGTGTAACTGTATATAATATGTCTTTAGTTTGTGTTCTGTTCAGATGGATGGTGACACTTCGAATGTACTTAAGATATCTTCTCATGTAAGTGGTATCATTCTTTGTATTAACTACAAGAATTTTAAATTAAATTTTTCTCATAGGTGTAGTATGAAGTACTGTGTCACTCGTAAGAAAATGCTACTTCCAACTCGTGTGGGGATTGAGGCCCTCAGCGGCTCGCTTTTCTTCCCTCGATGAACAATGTACTATTATTCTGATCCGTCATCTCACGGGTAGGTGTAGGTAGGTACTTATTATCTGATCTTCTTTTACTGTACAGTGGTTTTACGAGTCGAATATGGACCCATGTACCCTGGCGTCGGATTTGTTAAACAATTAAATGTTTTTGTTTTGTGTGTAGCGACAAACGTAAGATACAAATTTAATTTACTTTGTCTGTAGTATAAAGAGTTCTACAGATTTAAAATTGCTTCCGTTAACGGCTATGGAAAATTGTTGTACAAATAATTATGATTTGAATTTTTATAGCTCTTGAGTAATTAACTCGTAATTGTTTACATAACTGTGTGTAATGTTATTACGTTTGAAACATAGCGTAGAATTATAAATTCACCGTTAGCTAAAAACTGTTTCATCGTATATCTTTTGTTTCAATCTAAAAACATTTCTCGATTATGCCGAGCAATAGACGAATGAAAGTGATATCAAGATTAATTATTTCTCGATGTCAGATATATAGATAGTATCATGCTGGACAGGTTTTATGCTTATCTATCACCTGTTCATTATCATTATAGCTTTACCTTTTACTTAGGTACTTATTTTGTTCGTCATTTAGAATCTCTCTTCGTTTTAAAATCTTATATATTTTTTTTTCTTTTGCCCAAAGCAATTAGATTAACTATCTGTCTACCACTCTTACTTCTTATCGATCTAAATATCTGTAGTGCCTACCTACTTCCTGTAGTTGTTTCATTATATTCATGCTCCTAAAAGCACTTTTAGTAATTGAAGAGGCGAGATAAAGCCAGTAATAGCGCTATAGATAAATAAAGCAGCTTATAGTGCTGTAAACAAACTAGAGAAATATGAGTCGATAAAAGTGGAAGTTAAAAAGTTATGCGAAGTTTATTGCAAACTTTATAAACCTGAGAGATTGAATCGTAAAAAAGGACTTCAATCTTTTACCTCTTGGGTTTAATATTATGTAAAACATTTATCTTCTATGCTGGACTGGGAGCGAAAGAAAAACGTAGAATGTACCAGCTGCATTTCCTCCCGGGCATGCTGTAAAAACCAGCTCAGGGATCCGCGGGTTTCAGTATATTGTAATTTAGGCGATGGGCTGACAACCTGTCACTACAGCAATATTCCTACAAATATATCTTTAATAACCCTCAAAACTGTGTCAAACGTGGCGGAATGACCTTTATTTAGGTCGTTTACGCTCTGCCTACCCCGTTAAGGATAAAGGCGTGATTATATGGATGTATGTATGTAAAACATTGACGCGTTCCATGGTAATTGATACTCAACGTGATCTCCTGTCGCCTTATCGCGTATCACACGAAAAAAAAAAGGAAATCAATCTTTTACCTCTTGGGTTTAATATTATGTAAAACAGTTACGCGCTCCATGATAATTAATATACATCATCATCTGCTGTAGCCTTATCTCGTATCTCACGGGGTCAGCTACCTAATCTAGGGGCTTGAACGAGAGACACATAGCGACTAGTAGTAGCTAGTAGAGTAACAAAATAAATGCACCCGGAAGGATGTGAACTGGCCATGAATCTGACCAAGAACAGGTTGATAGCGCTATTTGTATGGGAGGCGAATTTTTTTCTTTTTCAGTCTCAGTTGTTGTACTTTGACTCAAATTTTCACAACTCTGCAACTTATATTCTGTCCCTACCATTCCCTCAAGGGTGAGTCTAGTCTAGTCGTCTCACCAATATTGCCTTTTCTCATTTCTTAGATCCTATAGGTAGAGATAGATTTGTATTCGCCCCATTCGTCTACTAGCTATTGGTAGAGCCTTTGTCCTATTATGTGACTGAACTAACTTGGATTGGATATCTGATTGACCAGTAGTTTCCTATCCAATCAAAAACAACAATAAAACAAGAAATGATACCATCTGCATCAGAAAACAGTACTGTGGTTTTCATAGTTCCTATACCAGCTGTTTATTTATTTCTTTTCTTTTGCAGCACACGTGGACAACGAAATGTACCTCTCCCGAGCCCTGGAGCGGCTCGGAGGGAACGCGCTCAGCAAAGACTCCGAACCAGATATCGGAGCGGCGTTCTTCAAGTTCGCCGTCGTCACCAAAGAACTGTCTGCTCTTATGAAGACGCTGGTGAGTAGCCTCTTCATAATTATCCCACAATTAACGTGGTCAAGTGGGTTTTTTTACTCCGCCCGCAGGCGGCACAAAAGAATGCTATTCAAGAAGATGCTGGCTGGTGGTGACGTCATAGGTGTGTCACACGAAGTCATTGGGTGTGCATTTTTTCCGGCCTTGAAGCCGTGTTACTGAAGTTTATACATACATACATACATAAATCACGCCTTCATCCCTTACAGGGTAGGCAGAGCGTTTAACGCCTCGTAACAGGCGCTTTCGCCACGTCTGACAAAAAAATTAGGGCAATTTTAGTTTGTAATATGTATTGCTATAGTGTCAGGTTGTCAGCCCATCGCCTAAATTACAATACACTGTAACCCTCGAGTCCCTTTTGCTGACTTCAACAGCATGCCCGAGAGGAAGGGCAGCTGGAACATTCTATGTTTTTCTATCTCTCCCAGTCCAGCATGGAAGTGACACTTAAACATGACATGGAAGTTACTGAAGTTTATACATAAAACTATCTCCAATAAAGGTGGAATCTTATTTTGTAAAATAATTCTGAACTAAAACTTCAAGTGACAAATTTCACGAAAGATACGTCTGCGGCTTGCACTTATGAAAACGGCTGCCAATATTGACTCCCCACATGTCTAGACAAGATGTGGAATTGGGGATGATAACATCTATATAGACAGTTACTTCTGGAGATTCTGACTTGTTCAAATCTCTATTTATGTTAAATCCTTTCGTCTAATTTTAAGGGCCGTGTTTGTAACAGCTCTCGTGAGTGGCAGCGAGTTTGAGTTCGTATCAGAAATGTCATTTCAGTACAAAGTAGCCTGTGAAATTTATACTTAATATTGGTCTCAAGTTTGAGATCGCTTCATAAATACGAGCGTAAGTTGCTTACCAAATCCCTACAAAAGTCTATAGAGAGATTGTAGTAGACGAACACACATTCTATAAATACACTGAATGGGACTGGCCAGATGGCACTATCACCTCACCGCCATTGTTTACGAATAATTAAACAGAAGGCATTGGGTCATCACTTCCTTCCTAAAACAAAACAACAAATTATAGCAATCAAAGAATACATTGATGAAAGATCCAACAAACAGACCGTTTATAATTAACGGCTAGATGATTAATGAGCATTCAATAGTAATTGTTAGGTTGGTTATGAGTATTAGTAGAAAAAGTTTACCTTTCATTATGAAGTTAACAATTTCGTGGAACACGCTTACCAGCTGAGTGCAGCAGTAGAATGTGCCCCAGTTCGGGCTTGTTTGCACGAAACGGTAACTATTGCGGACATCGACACACATGCACGGCCAAATCTATGCTGAAAAACCGTGTTTTCATTGTTTGCTGCGACTAAAATCAATACACACGAAAGCTGTTCCATTGGGATTCGGCATTGACACAAGTTTTGTAGGGGCGTGTGTTTTCTGATCGACCTTAAAATTCTGTGCTGAAAAATCGTATTTTCGTTGTTTGCCACTACGACTAAAATCAATGCAACCAAATCTGTTTCAGTCCAATTGAGATTAATCAGATTTTGATTCGGTGGTCAGCCAAATTACTTTAGCAGACGTCGTGTCATTAGAGGTTATGACATAAAAGTATCAGCAGGATCGCATAAACCGTCGGAGTGTGAAATGAAACAGGCGTGTCGAATGGCCCATCAGCCGGTGTCTAGTCTCGGAGTAATCTGCGTCGGTCGCGGCGGAAATTATGCCATCGGGGGACCGGAGGAAGTCTCGCACCAGATCTCCGGGGAAGTGCCGAGATGAGGTATAAATCTGAATTAAACTGGATTGCCTCATTTCTCCCCGCTTTCCGCTACCAGTTGATAGACAGAAAAATAAAACAATCTGTTTTCATTTAAACAGCTTTGATACCTAGGTCGTCAGGATATAGACAGCTGGCGACTTCTTGTGTTGAAGACCCACTTTGGGTCACTGAGCCACAACAGTGAGTAAGTAAATTGTACCTAGGTAGCAGGGATTTAAGAATCTTCGTGATTATCATTTCATTAAAATCAAATAGTTATTCGCACTCAATCGGAAACCTTGTCTCATTTATCTAGTCGAAATTACGTATTTAGCTCTAAGTATTGATCCTAAACAAACAAGGTCTGACCTTAATGCTCACTCACAGCCAGCGACATCGAATAATAAAATCAGTAACCGTAATCCAATCGAGTTAACGTCATTTTGAGAGTCTATTATTAGTCACTGAGGAGATGGTTTAACCGATAAAAACTTAGCCCAATGTTTGCTGAGTAAGTACCTTATAAAAGGACTTTTCTAAACTGGCATCTGTGTACTTTGGTGTTGTTTGATTATAATAAGTAACAAACTTATGTCATGATAATAATATGTCCGACCGACCATGTTTGTCCAGCGAAACATGAGACTGTAGTATCGACTGGTGGTATATTTGTGGCTTTATTTCGTCCTTCTCAGAAACTCGCATAAACTGCGCGTATCTTTACAACATGCACTGATTGACGTAGATACGGCTGCGTGGGCGCAACCGCGATTTGCTTGTAAATGGGTCAGGGTATGATGAGGCGACCAGCGTTACCAGGCAGGCCCGCTAACCGTCACAAAAGTCTCAACATGTTATGAAATCATTTAACTAGATCATTGCCCATCTACTTCGTTATTCGAATCGTCCATTTTGTACCAGGACCCGGCTATAAACGTTATGCTAAAGCGCCCATTGTTCTACGAAAGTTCTTACAACTTAATACAATAGCGAGCTTCGTTTTGTATGGGCGCGATTTCTTGGGTTTCTATGTAGGTAGGTGCGTTAAGGCGTGCACTTCATAAAGCCGGTTCTATTATAGCAGACTTTAAGAGATAAGAAGGAAAATCTCCGAGTAATGAGTATAACGAGGTAGTTTAAATAGCATTCAGAGGGCTCAATAAACTGGAGAGCATATTGAGTGAGATAGCCGGTACTTCTTTATTTTTATTTCCTCGGAGTGTTCAACTTCTCGTTATTATCCGAGAGAGAATTTTCCTTTTCCTTTAAATATGAGTCCGTTTCCGCAGCAATAAAAAACATTTGCAGCTGCCTCTGCGGAATATCATGAACTTGTGCTGGAATTCGCCGCTAAAAGTCGCTCGTGGCGAAGGAATTCCTGACGGCACTAAACAAACATAATAGTGTTTCATAAAAATAAAATGTACAGAAAGCATTTCACTTTTGCTTTTTATGTGTTATTTCTGAACACGGATTATGTAGAACTATTACTAGCTTTTTGATCACCAGTTTCAGTAGCAACTTGCGACATTTGGTATAAGATTTTTTTAAGTTTGTCCAGTGCTTTTCATAAATCATTACTGAGATACCTACTCCTCAGAAATATATCTAGATAGATGAAAAAATACAAAGCATATTGTCGTTCGTAAGTGTAATATGAAATTGAAACTTCCTAAACCCGCGATAGGAATCTTACCTACGTTCACCACGACCCGTTTGCAAATTCGCACGAAAACACCTGATTGATGTTTACCTTTTTTGCCCCATGGATGCCTAGTACCTACCTACTTGTTATACTTGACACGGCAGCAAAAAAGGGAACATACCTACCGACAGCGATTAATTAACCCAGTACGAGGATAGACGTGAATGGATGGAGAAAAATTGTTCACGACGAGACGCCCTATTTGGAAGCAATTATGTCATTTTGTAATGGTAAATCAATTAATGCTTTACGCTGGTGTTTATAGATATGCGGGCTTAATCAATAAATTGATTAAAAACGCGTGATTCAATTAATAGAAAATATTCGTAAATTTGTTCATTTATGGTTTTTAGTGATTTCAGTTTTTGGAGTTTGCCTGTAGAAATAAAGGTTTTCGCGGTAAAAGTAGCGTATGTCCTATTCCAGGACCTAAACTAGTGCGCCAAGTGTCACCACTATCCGCCTGTGGTTAAAGCGTGATTGAGTCACAAAAATACAAACGTTCAAATATCCATTCTTATTTATTTAACACTTATGCATTTGCAATATTAGTAGAATAGTAGGATTGAGTTTTTATTTTTTTGCGATTTATGGACCTACCCAGTTTTATTTATCCCACTATTTAACTACACTTCATTAAATGCTTTCTACTTCACAAAGGTTACATTGAATTTTTGGATTTGTATGAAAAACTTATATCTTAAAAATATTAATGCATGCTGGTGTTGTTTTATTGCTGAAAAAAGTATATATCAAACTTTATTTTGTATATATATCTTTGCATGTTTTCTTTAATATTTAGTTATCACTAACTAGTGAACACTCTTATCTAGTGAACCGCAAAGTAATTATAATTAAGGTAAGAAACAAAAATTGGTTTCGTTTGTGTTCAGGCCAAGGTCTTTTAGGGTTTCCACAGGAATACCTGATAATAAGACGCATATTTGGATCTATTAATTTATGAAGGGTGTAATAATTTAGTTTTATTAAATTGAATAAATAAATCACAACATAGTATAAAACAAAGTCGCTTTCTCTGTCCCTATATCCCTATGTATGCTTAGATCTTTAAAACTACGCAACGGATTTTGATGCGGTTTCTTTCAATGGATAGAGTGATTCAAGAGGAAGGTTTATATGTATAATACATGCATCATATAGTAGAGAAACACTGATGATTTCCGTGCGAAGCCGGGGCGGGTCGCTAGTACTAAATAAATACTATCTCAAGTGTCACGTCGGCAGTTCGTGGTGAAGCTCTAAGTAATACAATCTTCCTAAATGGTATGATTATGCCATACGGGCTAATTGCCAAATTGCCTTTTAAAACTAGAGCCCACTTCGTACAGGATGCCCCTGGGATAGCGAGCCAGTGCCAAGGGCTAACTGCTCACCTTGCTCCAATTTGGCAGTACAGGAAACTTGTCCTTGCGACGCAGTTGGTAACTAATGGGAAAACTGTTCGAACTGAAACTTATCAGTGCCACATGTAACTTATAGTTTCAATGCCAGTACAGTGCCAAAACTAAAAAGTCTTGCCCAAGTTTTAAACAGAAAATCCCTTGAAAGGCTTATAGAATAGAGGTCGGCTTAGTTAAAATACTATATTTTTATTCTATTGCAAAAATCCTTAAAGTAAATTCAACAAATTCAATGACTACATACATTCATTTGAATCAATTTGCTAAAGCTCAGGACGAGGAGGAACAAAATAACTCAAACAAAAAAAACAATCGCATTTAGAGGTCCAACTTTCGAGGTCCGCTGCTTACCTCGCCCCAATCTCCAGTCCTCGGAGGTGTGCCCTCGGCTCTCAGGGTTCCACTGCGCAGAATCCAAGGCCTGCCCTTGACACAGCCTGCACTCCTTTGTCCTTCCGCACGTAAGCTGTCGAACAGCTAAATTTTGCGGCGTATGTGCACTTTTCTTTCTTTGTCCATGTTTATGGGTGATAATAATTTGTATTTATTGTTCTTGTATGGTTTTAATAGCCGATTAATTAAACTCTGTAAATCTTAATTTTAAAAGGACTTTCAGTATAGTTTTGCATGTATTTAATATTGCGATTGTAATTGGTTTTTTTTTGTGTTTTGCTTTAGGAATAATATAAGCTTAGTTATATTGATATTCGTGAGAATTACTCTCAACAAGTAAAATCGAATTCGAAATTAAATATTACTTCACCGGTTTATAAGGTAAAGATCTAATCCGATAAGGGTACGGCCGACGGTTCCTACAGCTTTATCGTATTGAACGTTTCTGTGAATTTACATGTTCGTGATGGAGCCGTATTTTTGAACCGCTTGAAAGCTAATGCGCATAAGAAAGAGTAAAGTTCGCATGCGATTTCCATACAAATTGACATGTAAAAGTTGCTCTTACGCATGCGAGTTCGATTCGAGTGTTTCAAAAATACGGTTCTTGTTCCGTCCCGGTGAATACTTTGATGAAGACATGAAAACGGACCGCGCTTCGAATTTGTTGAACCACTTGAAGGGTGGAGACGACTTTGGACGATCGAAGAAGTAAAACCGTTTCCTAGATATAGAATATTACTAATATTCCGATCTGGATCCGGACGTCGATTTCTACGTACGGACATTAAGCCTTATTCTATTTCCGAAAATTGCCACTTTATACACCGAGCGGCCGTCACGAACATGGACGTTCACAGAACTGTTCCGTGCCGGTGAATACTTTGATGAAGACATCAAAACGGACCGCGCTCAGAATTTGTAGAACCACTTGAAGGGTGGAGACGACTCTCAACGATCCGCTTGAGATGCCGCGGAGATTTTTTGCTCTACTTCACTTTAATACACAATGAGTGTATGATTACGTTGTCGTATAAACGTTTAAGCTATGTTTATAAAGCTTAAACGTTTACAGTCTTACCATGAAACTTAATTTAAACCTTAGTAGTTAAACTTCATTTTGTAAACTACAAATGCATTACTACGGGTTTCTTACCGCGTAAAATGTCTTATAGTTATAGTGAAAACAACCGCGAAAGTTTAAAATTAAGTATTTAAAAACTATATTATATTACTATTTACTATTTAAATAGTAATGCATTTGTAGTTTACAAAATTAAATCTTTTTCCTATACGGAAAGCCTGCATTCGTGACCTTGAGGTGTCCATGAGTGGTGGTGATTACTTACTATCAAGTACCTCGTCTGCCTCCCTCTTTAATAAAAAAAACCAACAAGCATATAATCACGCTTTTATCCCTAATGGGGTAGGCAGAGCGTCAACGACCCAAATAAACTTAGTTGCGCCACGTCTGACAAGTATTGAGGGCCATTTCAGATAGATCTGTGTATTGCTGTAGTGACAGGTTGTCAGCCCATCGCCTAAATTACAATACACTAAAACCCTCAAATCCCTTAAGTGGTTTTTACAGCATGCCAGCATGGAAGAAAACTGGGAGTGATAGAAAAGCATAGAATGTGCCAGCTGCATCTCCTCCCGGGCATGCTGTATAAGCCAGCTAAGGGATTCGAGGGTGTATTGCAATTTTAGGCGATGGGCTGACAACCTGTCACTATAGCAATATAGTACATCATAATCAGATGCTTACTCTGTAGTAATCTGTATGTAACCCTCAAAACTTGTCAGACGTGGCGGAACGACCTTTGTTTGGGTCGTTTTTGCTCTGCCTACCCCATTAGGGATAAAGGCGTGATTTTATGTATGTATGTATGTATAAAAACAATGTAATGCATACCTATATTTATTCTGATATGAAACACGAAATAATAGTTTTGAAACTAAAATTACTCGGCAAGTAGAAACAGTCGTCTGTCTCGTAGAAGCCAACCTGCGAAATAACTACGTACATGAAAGGTCACGCACGGCAGGATTGTTAACGTTCCCTTTGTTTCAACTGTCTTCCATTTTATTTAACCTTTACAGCCAGCCACAACCGGCGGGTATACACGTGAAAGCCTTTCTTACATACATACATCACGCCTTTATCCCTTTACGGGGTAGGCAGAGCGTTTAACGCCTCGTAAAAAGGCGTTTTCGCCACGTCTGACAAAAATTGAGGGCAATGTTAGATTGTAATATGTATTGCTATAGTGACAGATTGTCAGCCCATCGCCTAAATTACAATACACTGTAACCCTCGAGTCCCTTTTGCTGACTTCGACAGCATGCCCGGGAGGAAGGGCAGCTGGAACATTCTATGTTTTTCTATCTCTCCCAGACCAGCATGGAAGTAAGCCTTTCTTACTTCGCGTAGAGTGCAGACTTTTTCATTAACACTTTGTGTTGCGAACATAAGTCCATAATCCCTTTAATCTGTTCATTATCTCTTCTTACAAGTGTTCGGTGGTCGTCGGCTTTAATTTTCTACTAGCTTTCCGCCTCACGGTTTCAGCTGCGGCTTATTGAGTGTTTCCGTGGAAATTAGGTACTTTCCCTCCGTAAAACAACGTTACTATCTGTCATCCATCCTGCCAAATTTCATTAAAATCCGTTCACTCATTAAGGCGTGAAAGTGCATCAAACAAAAAGACAGACAGAGTTATTTTCGTATTTTTTTATATTATTAGTTTACGTGGTAATCCCTGCTTGCTAAAGTCAATTTCGCGTAATCCTGTCTGTTGTTAAACGAAGCTGGTTTAATATTTGATGTGTGAAAGGTCTCGGGATTGTCATTAAACATTCATCGCCCCTCAAGCCCTTCACCGGAGTCTTTTACCTCTTTACCAAACACTTTGTACTCGCTAACTGCGACAAATTGCTGTAAACGACAGAAGGAATCTACTTAATATTAAAGGAATTAAAAAATATTTAATAAAAGAAAGGTAGATAGAGCATAAGGTAGATAAAGGAAGACCTAGAATGACCTTTACATAACCTCAAAATAAAATCCGTGTCGAGCAACTTCTAACTTAAAAATAAAATAGTAAAATGAGCGCACAATTACTGAAATAACAACAGAACAGATTTTTATGTTAATGACTCCAACAGATTATAAAATTCTTAAAAACACCATTGATTATTTATTTGTCTGTTCAACGCTGAATGATGGATAGGAGAAGTTCTAGCCGCGGCAGGGTCGATAAAACGCTCTGCGAGAAAGTTTAAATGCTCATAATCGTAAATCTTCCCACTGAAGTTTCATCTAGAACTAGTGATTAATATCATTTATCTGATTGGTCAGTAACTCATCATCTCCCTAGCCTTATCCTGTATCTAGGGGATTGAACGAGGGTACTGGTTTTTACACAGAGCGACTGCCATCTGACCTCTGCACAGAAGGGAAACCAGACCCAATCCTTGACTAGGTCAGAGTTTTCAAGCCTCCAATGCTTAGCACTGGCCTCTGACATGGCTTAGCAACTGATATCTACGGTATTAAACGATATTAACCGGGACCAACGGCTTAACGTGCCTTCCGAATCACGGAAAAAGCGCCGAATAAACGTACATATGAAATTCGAAAACCGAAAAACACATTGGTACGTGGTGGGATTGGAACTACGACCTCCCCGCTCAGGAGGCAGCGGCCCTATCCAATACACCATCGGATGCTTTTTTCTGATTGGTCAGTAACTATTGGATGCACTTATCTTACCGCTTCTTGTGTAATGCAACTTGATATGATTGCACATAAGACCTAGGTAATGCGAGTATTATTGCTGTTTTAGTAACACTAGCTAAGCTTGTGACATGATAGCTAGCTAATAGTACCAGCTTTTTGTCGTGTGACTACTTATTTCCATACAATAGAGGCGCGTAAAGCTCGCACGTGCTCTCGATCGAAACAATGATCATTGTTGCAATAACACTTCGTTGCAGACATATTCACTCGGCGAATATTCTTTTTACACTCATTCGCTTTGTGCGTAGCGACTATCGTACGTTACGCTCACTTATTGATACGTTAAGTGGCTGATCGATTAATAAACATTCCATATCTGTTCCATATCTTGTTGTTGCTTCCATGCTGGACTGGGAGCGAGAGAAAAACATAGAATGTGTCAGCTGCATTTAATCCCGGGAATATTATAATATCTGTATATTACTATTAAGGCGATGGGCTGACAACCTGTCGCCACAGAAATATACCTAAAAATCTAAATAACCTTTAAAACAACGGCCAGACGTGGCGGAACGACCTTTGGTCGTTAACGCTCTGCCTACTACATTAGGGATAAAGGCGTGATTATATGTATGTATGTATCTGTTCACTGTACCACAGACTGTACTAAGATTCAATTACTGTCCAAGCCATGGCGTCATTACAGTAGTTTTATTTGCTTACCTACCGCAATGCCGTAGAGTTTACAAGATTTGCATAAATGCATATTCATTTTATATTACACCGAGCCTTTTTAATTACTGGCGCATTACTCCGAGAACACCCACGCTACTATAGCACGACATCTTCATCATTCGTTTCTTGAAATCTGCGCGGTTCGTTATGCATTGTGTAGTTCGGCGAACGCGGAAAGCGAAACCGCGTTGTGAATTAATTCGACGATCAGATAAGCGTTTTGCGGGTAATCGAGCGTGTTTACAACGTGTTGCGATGGGAGCTAGCTAGCGTACGATTCATTGTAATCACGGAGCCGGCACACGCTGAGATCGCTAGATTACTTAACTCCAATGGGTGCACTACACTTCCCGGGTACGCTTAGAGGCATATGGTATACTAGCGACCCGCCCCGGCTTCGCACGGAAATCATCAGTGTTTCTCTACTATATTATGCATGTGTAATACATATAAACCTTCCTCTTGACTCACTCTATCCATTAAAATAATCCACATCAAAATCCATTGCGTAGTTTTAAAGATCTAAGCATACATAGGTATATAGGGACAGAGAAAGCGACCTTGTTTTATACTATGTAGTGATAGAACTCTATCGTAGTTATAGTCTCGCGGATAATTGGGCGTGTTTACACCGTGTTGCGATGGGAGCTAGCTGGCGTGCGATTAATTGTACTCACGGAGCCGGCACACGCTGAGATCGGTAGATTACCTACAATCAGTGCACTACAGTTCCTGGCTAAGCTTAGAGGCATATTACACATAGAACTCTATAAAAAGCTTACAGTTTTGCGGGTAATCGAGCGTGTTTACAACGTGTTGCGATTGGAGCTAACTGGCGTACGATTCATTGTACTCACGGAGCCGGCACACGATCAAGATCGGTAAATTACCTCGAATCGATGTACTTACCGGCTACGCTTAGAGTCATATTACACATAGAACTCTATAAAAAGCTTATAGTTTTGCTGGTAGTAGAGCGTGTTTACAACGTGTTGCGATGGGAGCTGGCTGGCGTACGATTCATTGTAATCACGGAGCCGGCACACGATCAAGATCAGTAGATTACCTCCAATCGATGCACTTCCCGGCTACGCTTCGAGTCATATTACATATAGAACTCTATAAAAAGCTTTTAGTTTTGCGGGTAATCGAGCGTGTTTACAACGTGTTGCGATTGCAGCTAACTGGCGTACGATTCATTGTACTCACGGAGCCGGCACACGATCAAGATCGGTAGATTACCTCCAATCGATGCACTTCCCGGCTTCGTTTTGAGTCATATTACATATAAAACTCTATAAAAAGCTTATAGTTTTGCGGGTATTCGAGCGTGTTTACAACGTGTTGCGATGGGAGCTAGCTGGCGTACGATTAATTGTACTCACGGAGCCGGCATACGCTGCCATCGGTAGATTACCTCCAATCGGTGCACTACACTTCCCGTCTACGCTCAGCTGAGTCAACAGCTATCTAGCACGTCTATCATACCAGACTGAATCTCAATCGTAACTACATCATAAACTCAGAAACTTCAAGTATCGATCAGCAGGGTCAATGAATTCTAAATAGATTTATTTCCTTTCGTTAGCAGTTATTCTGATTTACAATTGGCTTCTCAGATTTTGTCAATAATTTTGATCAACTGGATTTATTTAGATACATTAATTTTCAGAAAGTCACGTCTAGAATACTTTATTTCAACATTGATACAATGTTAACAATAACGTTTACTTTCGCTTGGTTTTATACTAGAATCTCAAGTGATTGTTATCATCTTGCGTGATTATGAAACGCATTTATGATTCGTGCCAATACCGTTCCGTTTAAATAAAATGCAATGTTTTTAAGAATGCGGAAAGTCGTCAGGAAGGGAAGGGTCCTCGGATTAAGAATGCTTGACTTGTAAATAATTCATTGAAGTGTCTTCAATCTTGTTTTGATGTAACAAACGAAAAACGGTTATAAAATTGATTGCCACTCAAGATATTGTTAAGGAAATAGCTGTCTTGTCAACATTTCCCAAGGGGATTAATTAGCTAGGTTGTGGTGTATTGAGTGGGCAGCTACAATGTTCAGGAAGGGTTTCATTAAATTGAGCGCTTTGTCCCCTCGGCCCTCTGTCACGTCTGTCGTCGGCATATTCACTCCATTGATTTCACAATCGAGCACAGTTCCTACTTAATAGAGCTGCCCCACTTCCCTTCTATAATTACACTACGCTTAGACCGCTGTTTAATGTTTTAAACAGCTCTATCTGCTACAAAGATTATTTTTGATTAATCATTCCCTTTATTGTGTGAATGCAAGTCGCCGTCGTGATAATGATGCATCAGTTTTTATGCCACGGCCATTTGTTCGTAGTTATCATTATACATTGGTCTGTATATAGTCGTCGAGCATTCGATTGCCCAATCCATGTCACTATTCAAAGCACGATGTTGGCGCCTGTTCAGGGCTTGCATTTGCAAGTGCCAGATGTGAGACTATCAAAAAGATGCTGGTGTAGTAACCATACTTGGCTTCAATTTAAGTTTGGCTTACACAGGTTGGAATGCTCACCTTTGCAACATAAGCGTGTTAGCTTTGGCTCCGATTTCAAACGTGACGTCTAGAACGAATGTGCGGTGTCAACTTACTACAAACTACTAGCAATTTCTCGTGTATTGCTTTCTCGGAAATATAGTTCTAGTTATGTGGTAAGAAATAAAGCAATTTGTGTAAAAATATTTACCCACGCCATAATAATAGCATCACGTCTAACCTTAATTTGTCCCATCTGATGGTACGTTTCAATGCTGTCGAAAGTACAAGAGCACTTTACGTTTTACGAATTCCCATGAAATCTTAGTATAGTAGGTCTCTTGAAAATGTTTGCTTACGGTAAAATTTTGTTTACAGATGCAGAACATAAACAACATAGTCATGTTCCCCGTGGACAGCCTTCTAAAGGGTGATCTGCGGGGGGTGAAGGGGGACTTAAAAAGGCCATTCGACAAAGCGTCCAAAGACTACGAGTCCAAGTACCTGAAGATCGAGAAGGAGAAGAAGTCACAAGCTAAGGAAGCTGGTCTCATTCGAAGCGAGGTGACGCCGGCTGAGATAGCGGATGAGATGGAAAAAGAACGAAGGCTGTTTCAGTTACAAATGTGTGAGGTAAGGATGTTCAACCATTATTCCCACTCTTTTTTTATTGTTCTTTTCTTGACACAAGGTCATGGATGACAGTGACAGAGTCGACAATGGGACGAGCTCATACAAAAGATGCCTGTTATGGCACTGGCACTCTCACGCGCTAACGGAACACAGCAAGCTTAAAATAAGAAGTATTGGAAGGACTAACGCTAGGGAAGAAATTTTCGCAGCGAACAATAATAAATAAGTAGATACAAATACAGTAGAAGTTCATGTCCGGTGAAAAGTTGAAATGTGATAAATCAAATAGCTCGTGATCATGAGGAAGGCCATTTCTTTCGATCCAATTTTTCTCTTCACGGTGCTATTTATATCTTATCGACTGTAAGATCGTAAATTGGCAACGTTCAATTCGCCGTGAATTGACTTTTTAAGGTTACGATGAACGTAAAATACTACCTTTAACGTGGATCCGTTAAAAAAGATAAAAACATACGAAGTTTATATCATGAAATATAACCGAATACTTCATGTTTATAATGACATAAAAGCCATAATATTTTAGTGTTACAGTTATAACTCGAACATTTAATTATAAAATAGAAAGGAAAGGTCCTCTTTAATGTCCTTATTTCCCATAAATTATTTTTAATATGACTGGAATGTTATTATGTTGCTCTGGTATTTTTAGTCGCTCTCTCGTTTCGTATACTATAAATGTTAAACAGAAAATTGATAACTTTCACCGAAGATTTGGAATCAAATACATACATACATAAATCACGTCTTTATCCCTTACGGGGTAGGCAGAGCGTTTAACGACTCGTAAAAGGCGCTTTTGCCAAGTCTCACAAAAATTGAGGGCAATTTTAGATTGTAATATGTATTGCTATAGTGACAGGTTGTCAGCCCATCGCCTTAATTACAATACACTGTAACCCTCGAGTCCCTTTTGCTGAATTCAACAGCATGCCCGGGAGGAAGGGCAGCTGGAACATTCTATGTTTTTCTATCCCTCCCAGTCCAGCATGGAAGTAATCAAATTGACTTTAATAATATAAGATCCTATATAAATAACGTCCATGAGCCTACATTTGAAGGAAAATAGTTTGGTTAATCAATTTGAGCATACAAATGTTAATATGAATACAAGTTAAATCATGTATGTAAAATTATGTTCTAAAGTAAGAATAGATAGATTCCATTTGTGTATGTAAATAAACCTTCATCTAGTGCCTGAATAAAACGGGCGTTGGTTGATCGATCGCTTGAATAAACCGCCGAGGTTTAATACAGAACCGCATGGAGGTAGAGCTCTAGAGACGGTCAAATAGACTTGTCAAGCATACTTTTCTCATATCCGGTACTAAATATAACCGCTGCGTGATGAAAATTCATGAAGCTGTGTGGTGTTAGTAAAGTTCAAACAAACGGACATTGCCTTAGCGCTTGCACCGCTAGGTCATGATGGCTTGTTTTGTGCTAACATAGGTTATACCTTACATGGTTTTAGTTTAATGTTATTGAAGTAAACCAAAACGACTTCAAGCAATCTATATAATTTATGAGGGGGCGAAGGATTTGGCCGACAAGTCATTTTCTAACATCATACATACGCGTATGCAAAAATGCTTGAATCACGTGCTTGATATCGAATAAGCGGCGTCAAGCGAACTTGGCCGTCTAGGTTTCCCTCAAGCTTTTGGCTACTAGCCGAGCTAGGCCGCGCGATGGCTTATTAATTGCAACCATGTACCGCGAGTGCAGTACCCCGCAGGCATAACCTGTTGGACGCCAACCGCTTAATAACTCACTCACTACCCAACCTGAACCTGCCATTAGTTTTGTGTGTGCCACTAAATGATCCCTCAAGGGCTAATAGCTCCCTACGAGGTGTAAGTGATGGTAGTCTCTACCAAACAAATTGATTGCGAGAAGCGTGCCCTTTCGAATCGATTTTACGAATGAAGCGTATCGATCGTACTTTGGATACACAACGCTCGTAAATAGACTAACACGAAACTTTATCTACTCTAAAGTAGGTTTACAGGCGGTATTAAGTGCAAAGCTCGTAGTACCTCGACTATATTTTGTGAGACTTTACTGCCTGTATCTTTGGACCGATAATTCGAAATCCAATAAAATAAGTATGAGGTCAAGATGCAAGACATAGTGCGCACCAAAAATATCTAAACTAAGGCAGTGCATTGTAAATCACCGGCGTCATGAATGTCACGCTTACAACTTACAGCAAGCTTCGGAATATAAAGTTGTTTACAATTATCTTTAGCAATTACGTTGAACTGTCGCGCCGCAGTGAATGACCGACCTCACACGGTACACTTGTTATAAATGTTATAATTCACCACAACATGTTGTCATAGCTATCGCAGAATGTGCTATGATCAATGTGCCGCTTATGCGCAAGTAGATTGCGTGATAAACTCTAATGGACGTATCCGTACTGGCGGTATTGTAATCAATAGCACGGTCCATTATGTTGCTGTTGTTGTTCATAATTACCAAGACATTCATTGCCTCTTGGAACACCTATAGTTTATTTTAAAAGCCAGACCAATTTAATATCGTATATATTTGTTTGTCTAATAAAATACTAGCGTCTACTAACATTGCTTAAACCAAACATTTAAAAACGAATCTGCACGAATGTCGCCGTGATTTATCGTGAAAATTTACGTAATTAGTTATCCAGGAATGCAATTACCTCTGCGTGCATGTGCTGTACATTATATTCATCCATTAGTGGCACTTGCGCAACTCAGTTTCTGTCCCAAGTGCCATTGTGGTCACCAACTGCCGTTATGCCTGCAATCATGCCCCATACATAAGGTCACAACTCCATTGGCAATGACAATACAGTTAGCTATTTTGATAATGTATGTATGTGTCTTTGGCTAAGGCTATTGTCAACTCTTATGGCGAGTTCGTGCCAATTTGAAACCGTTGTTCGCTCTTTTTATGTGTTATGTATTTCATAGACGACAGTTGGTAATGTTGGCTGCGACCTCCACGAAACGTTCACACGATCAAACGGCTCTATCAATGCGGGCTTGATTGCAACTGCAACTGACATGTAATTTGGCTGGCTAAACCACTACAGTGGCTAGAGTATCGATAGGTGTAGCTTGCAAAAGCAGTAAACCTAATTGAAATCCATCTAGCAAATTAATTTGAGGCTGATGTTGCTGATGGTGATAGATCGATATGGCCCGGCTAGATTGGGTCTGGTATGTGAGATGTATTGCTGCAATATGTTTGGCTTCTGAGAGCAACACGCTACCATCTCAATGCGGTTCACGGTCGCCTCTAAATGACTTTGATTGATGACTACCGTCTTGCACTGTGCATAGCTAAAAGATTTCTAGCTCGGAATTTTACAGAGAATTCAAGTAAACAAGCTCGCACCACCGCAGAATAAAACAGAGCGAGCAACAAAGACTTTCATTGTTACCGTAAGTTACTACAAAAGACACGACCTCTGAAATATTCGTGAGCGCATTCCGAAACAATTTAGCTCTATTCTAGTGGAAGGTATGAGTGCTTTACGCCGGGGGTCATTGTTTCCTGCTGTTTGTTTTATTCATCCAGCATTATGGGTCTTTATTGTTGCCCCTTGCGCTGACATCACGCTCTGGTGGTTTCATTTCCTGAATAGCTCAGGAATTGTTAATAAAGGTGTTTCTTTGCGCACGACTGTCTCATCCAATTTACGCTGACTCTGATCCACGCATTCGGCTTGGATAATTGATTAGGTAGCGTAATTGGATCGACTTATGGCTATTGCCACATGGCTTATACTTAAATACGACTTGCTAACGAGTTTAGCGTTCGTATTTATTTATTTACAATCCTAGCTGGTAATGCTGGCAATAAAAATGGTGAATTAAGATTCCGATTAGCCGGTGGTTTTAGTATCGCTAAATGCTGGCTGGAGCTATAAAAACAAAGAAATCTCTCCGGCTGGGCTGTATGGCGCGGTGCGGTGGTGCAGTGGTGCGGGCGACAGCAGACGGCGGGTCGTCGACCGGCCTTGCGCCGCGCAGGGCCGCTCGTGACCCTCGCTTTGTTCCTCCGGCTCCGAAGTACCCGCACTCTCGGCCCTCGCACCAGTCGCACCGACCGCCCACACGCTTTCTCACCTCGTTACTTAGCCACATGATAAATGAATCCCTAACACGCACCATACACACAACCTTGATTAATAGCAACTACCGATGAAAGCGACGAAATCTTAAGCTCACAAACATAGCGATCATAACAAAGCTATACAATTTCCGTTATAATACTAAATGGCAGTAATAATACCCAGCTTGACATGTGTACAGCCGGCGAGCAGCCAAGAAAGTTGTGCAAGGTCGCGTATCGTCGTTTTATTATTATTGCACAACTGTGCAGACAAATCTGGATCCACTACATGGTGTAAGCGTGCTCGTGCGTCATCAAGTGTAATTTTAACCCGCGGAAGGGCACGCAGTAATATTTGTGCGTTTCCAGTCTGCACGCGTGGCGCATGGCGCGTCTATCCCGGCGCGTTCCATTAGTTACGGGCTCGATGAAGTAAGATTCGTGGTCGTGCCCACGCGCAGTTTTCGGCGACGCTCTGTCTGATACAGTTCACGGAACTGGCTCAAGTCCATTTTTAATACAGCGATATAAATACGCCAAACTTGGCGACAGTGCTCTTTTTATTGCGCCTTTTTGTGTTATCACGCGACGCATTCTTTACAAAGTGTTTTGGTTGTTTTAGTACCTGATAAAGTTCAACGAGATTAAGACGAAGAAAGGCATTGAACTGCTGCAACATTTAGTAGAATACTACCACGCGCAAACAAACTACTTCCAAGACGGGTTGAAGACGATCGAGCACTTCGGAGTGTATGTGGCGGACTTGAGTGTTCAACTACAGAAGATACGGCAACAACAAGACGACGAGAGGCGGAGGCTCTTAGAACTTAGAAATATGCTAAGAGCAGCCGCACCACAAGACAGAGAGGCAAGTAAATTAGCTTTAGAAACTACAAACTGCGTAGGTTTACTCATAATAACATATTGTGTGGTATAAACTTTGACATTGTGAAACACAAAATGCTCTGGTTGCTTTTGAAAGCGGATTATGAGACCGTAACTGCCTCCGTGGTCTAGTGGCTAGTGCCATGGACTCCTAATCCGGAGGTGCTGGGTTCGATTCCCAGGGGGGAAACACAAAGTTGATATTTGATAATTTATCACTTTGTGAATTTTTCTACAGTTTGGTTAGGACATTGCTGAATCACCTGATTGTCCGAAAAAGAAAAAGATTTCGTGCTTCGGAGGGCACGTTAAGCCGTCGTCCCGGTCGCTGTCTTTGATAGTGGTCGTTACTCAAACCATGTCAGAGGCCTGATAGTTGTGCTACTAGGCGGTTTAAATACTCTGACACCAGGGTTCATTGGGTCCATAGACTCGATACCCACTCGACAGAAGAAGAAGACTTTGCCTCTTCAGATTGCAACATGCCATCCATTTCATCCGTATCTAATGCCGACGAACTTTTGTTTACAGTCAGCCTCTTCAATGGGGGGTTATTCTCTACATCAGTTACAAGGTGACAAACAGCATGGAGTGACACGCAGCGGGTACCTCCTCAAGAAATCTGAAGGGAAAGTACGCAGAGTCTGGCAGAAGCGACGGTGTCGGATAACGGCCGAGGGGTTCTTAGACATATTCCATGCAGATGAGAATAAGCCGCCAGCCAGGGTGAATCTACTTACGTGCCAGATTAAAGTAGCTGCTGAAGATAAGAGGGCGTTTGATCTAGTCTCATGTAAGTGATACCATGTGACACCTTCTAAAATTCAATCGTGCTCTAAAGCGGTGTCAAAGCCCTCTAAAGCTATTTTGAATATCAGATCAATATTACTCGCTCGCTTGCTGAGTTCATATTCTGAAATAACTTCCAGAGATTCCAGGAAAACGCAAATGTTTTAGGATTTTATTAATAACCGTTATTGAAGCTCTAATTATTTATACGGCTTCCCGAATTTCAAGGTGAAGCGATGCGTGTAACCGCGTTAATTTAAACTTGAACTCATACTGTTCATGTGCTAATCCAATTTGTAAAAAGATTATGTACGCGTAATGGACTGATTATTAATAGATCAAAGTATGAACGATACAGCAATAGCAATAACAGTCCAAAATTGATTATGGGCCTCTCCAGTTGTAAGTAAGTACCGTACTCACCACGCTTGGCGACCGCAATACGACTGCAATATGTTATGGGGTAGTTACGGCCCGTTGTTCCCTGGACATGTCCCTTTATCGGCATTACACACGCAGGAAGGAATGTTGGTTTGTAGTTCGGCACCAAACGGGAAATAAATATCTGCATCTTTTATTACTATTACAGATAACCGTACCTACCACTTCCAAGCGGAAGACGAAAACGAACAACGCGCGTGGACTTCAGTCCTTGTTAACTGCAAGGAAGGTGCCCTAATGAGGGCCTTTCACCAACAGGCGGGGAGTGAAAATAACGATACGGGGCATTCCCTACTGGACTTACAGCGGTCTATCATCAGGGCTGTACGCGCCATGCCCGGCAACCAAGTGTGTGCTGACTGTGGCTCAACTAATGGTAAGATCTAAGATCTATATCATCATCTCCCTAGCCTTATTCCGTATCTCACGGGGTCGGCTTCCTAATCTAGGGGATTGAACGATACTGGTTTTTACACAGAGCGACTGCCATCTGACCTCCGCAACCCAGAAGGGAAAGCAGACCCAATCCTAGATAAGGTCAGAGTTTTCAAGCCGCCAATGCTTAGCACTGGCCTCTGATATGGCTTAACGACTAATATCTACGGTATTAAACGATATTAACCGGGACCAACGGCTTAATGTGCCTTTCGGAGCACGGAAAAAGCACCGAATAAACGTACATATGAAATTCGAAAACCGAAAAACACATTGGTACGTGGTGGGATTCGAATCACGACCTCCCGCTCTGGAGGCAGCGGCCCTATCCACTACACCATCGGGCTCATCTAAGATCTATATCTGCCTATCTATATGTCTCTCATGAGGGTCTATCACCAGAAAGTGGGGAAAGAAAACAACGACACAGCTCATTCCCTGGTCTTAAACCGTTGACTATCACTTATTTAAGCAAAATGTCATATTAATTTTAGCCCCGACATTGACCATCGAGGCAATGACTTATGAATGATAGGAACTTCCGTTACGTTATTATCATGAGGATTCCTAATATAAAAAAATGCATTTAAATAATAGCAGTTTTAGTTATTTTGATTGACATGGAATACATAGTCAATTAAACAGGCCTCTTGCGCTAAAAAAGAAGAACTTGTCTTAAACGTGTCACGTGTTTGTTTCTTCTTTTTATTTATTTTTTGTTTGAACATAAAGGTACATACATAAACATACACAAATATCTCGCCAAACTGAAACAGTTTGTTGGCGAAGAGAGCCGTATTGTAAATCCGACCGGCTCAGCTAGCTAGCACCGGTACTAGTTGCCACAGAAAAGTGAAAACTGTCGTTTCAGGTTTCTGTCGTGGCTTTTTGCCAACTGCTCTTACTATAATATACCCACATTATTGTTCTATTATTACACACATGCGGTTGTAGATAATGCATGTGGACAATATGTTTTAACCGCAACCGTTTATCTAAATTGGACTGGACTATTATTTTCTCTAGTTTCTCTGGGTTATGTATTTGCTACGCGTTTATATTAACGTTATACACTTACCTTTATTGAACCTGTTAGGTTTCTGTGGTAAACAACATTTTCATATACAAAAGGTAAACAACCTTTTTTATCTATGTTTATGTTTAGTTTTAGTTATACGTTTGCAAATAGAGAAAAGCTGCATTAACTCTTCTTTGCGAAGAAACTTTCCAAAGCCGTCGAATAGTTTCTTAAGAAGATTTTAAGTCAGTAAGGAAAACTCATGGACTGAAAAACTACACTTGATATTGTCAGCGACTAAACTACGTCCAAGTCGAATTAATTGAAATTTGATAATGATTAACGTCAATTTTACTTCCATGCTAGACTGTCAGTGAGAGAAAAACATGTGCCAGCTGCATTTCCTCCCGGGCATGCTGTAAAAACTAGCTAAGGAATCCGAGGGTTTCAGTATATTGCAATTTAGGCGATGAGCTGACAACCTGTCACTACAGAAATATACGTACAAATCCATCTTAAATAACTCTCAAAACTTAGATGTGGCGGAACAACCTTTGTATAGGTTCTATGATTAGGCTCTGCCTACCCTATTTGGGATAATGGCGTGATTATATGCATGTATGTAATTTAACATTATTACGAGTGTTAAATATTTATTCTATCTCATTAATTGATAAACAAAGCATATGACATGATAGAAAAATTACAAAATATTGACCTATAAGTTTAGATGTATTTCCCTGAAAATTTACATAAACCAACTTTTCTGTTTCTAGATCCAACGTGGTTATCAACAAACTTCGGTATCATAGTGTGCATAGAATGTTCCGGAAGCCATAGAGAACTGGGCGTGCATATATCACGGATACAATCTCTAACTTTAGACCGACTAAGCACTTCGCAGCTTCTTATAGCAAGACATATGGGCAATCAGATGTTCAATGACGTCATGGAAAGCACACTCGATGATAGGGACAAACTCACGCCTGAAAGTACAATGTAAGTAAATAGACTATTCTCTGTAAAATTTTGGATGGATGCTGCGGCAGATGTCATTCAGAAGAAAAACAAAATGTATTTTTTTTAAATAGTTTCTTAGCTAAGCAAAGTAAACTTGTTAGTAGCAAACAAATAAGTATAGCTAATTTGTTGGGCATTACAAAACTCCTTAGATATGGTAATTAGTAGATAAGTAACTGGGATGATTCAGTATCTTATTCGGAGATCCAGTTAAACATTGGAAATGTTTAACGTGAGTTCCGAATAAGATATTTAATAGGGACTTTAAAAAACATGTTTACTGAATCATCCCAGTACTAACCAGTACAGTAATTTCCGATTAACCATCAAGAAAGGTCTTTCCTGTCAGGCATTCAGTCATTTGACGTGTTTACCGGGTCTACTATTTAACATTTTGATAGTAAAAACATACAGAATTTAGCTTTTTGTCCCGACGTTTCGACACTTTTCACACGTTTCTTCTATGCTGGACTGGGAGCGAGAGAGAAACATAGAATGTTTTGGCATGCTGTAAAAACCAGCTAAGGGATCCGAGGGCTTCAGTATATTGTAATTTAGGCGATGGGCCGACAACCTGTCACTACAGCAATATACCTACAAATCTTTCTTAAATAACCCTCAAAACTGTCAGATGTGGCGGAATAATCTTTGTTTAGGTCATTTACGCTCTGCCTACCCCATTAGGGATAAAGGCGTGATTATATGTATGTATGTAACATTTTGGTAGTAAAAACATACAGAATTTAGCTTTTTGTCCCGTCGTTTCGACACTGTTCCACGAGTCATTCAGACAGATGATTAGCATTTTTTTCTTTACATGACAGGGAAGAACGTCTAAGGTATATTCGTGATAAGTACGTGTACCGAGCATTCGCCGCGCGAACATGTTGCGACGACAACGAGCGGTTGTCCGAGGTAGAGCACGCGGTCAACAATGGCCACCTACAGAACTTGTTGCAAGCGTACGCTGAGGGCGCGGACCTCACGGCGCCTTTACCTTGCTCGGTAAGTATTGCATTTACCTCTACTATCTATTCTTCTTAAATAATAAATAAATAAAAGGAAAAAACGCATAAGCATAAAAACATCACACATAAAACAAAGAAAGAAGAGATGATAAATAAAGACACGACAAAAATAAGACAAAGTGCCTACATTCTGTTAAATACGTGGGACACTCAGAAAGATTTGCGACACTAAAAAAAATTGTTCTGCAGGTACATATATTTTTATTAAATCTTTTCAAAGTACTCTCCACCAGCCTCTATACAAAGATTCATGCGTCTGAACCAGTTTTCAAAACACTTTTTCCAGTCCGCCGTAGACACCTCGTTTACAGCCTGCTCGAACGCAGCCAGCGCATCTTCCGGCGACGAAAATTGTATCCCCTTGAGCTGATCTTTTATTTTTGGAAATAAAAAGAAGTCACACGATGCTAGATCAGGGCTGTAAGGAGGGTGACCCAGGAGTTTGACTGGTGTGCTGTCCAGGAACTCCCTCGTTTTGAGCGCGGTATGTGCAGGCGCATTGTCGTGGTGGAGCAGTAGTCCGCGGAGCCCTGTGTTTGGTCGCTTGTTGCTCACAACAGAAAAAACTTCTGGTAAACATTTGGTAGTATACCATTCGGCGTTAATGCTTCTTTGATCTCGTAAGGGAATTGAGGCCAAGTGGCCAGTCAAATTAAAAAAGCTGGCGATCAAAATCTTCCCCCCGCTTCGAGATCGCTTCACTTTGGTAGGCGTTGGTTTATTTTGAAACACCCAAACTGTCGACTGGCGCTTGGTTTCTGGATCGTATTGATAAATCCAGGACTCATCACCTGTTACGATGTCGTAAACACGCCGAGACGAGCCTGCTTCAAATTTGTTCAGCATATCACGGCACCATTCCACCCGGGCCTGCTTCTGAGCGTCGGTGAGGTAGTGCGGCACCCAGAGCGATACTATCCTCCTCACGCGAAGATGCCCGTGTAGAATCTCGTGAACGCTTCCCGATCCAATCTGTAATATGTGCTGAATCTCCTGATATGTAATTCGCCTATTATCTTGGATTAAATTTTTCACTGCTAGCACGTTTTCTTCCGTAATAGCCGTCAAAGGGTGACCGCTTATTTCTTCATCCCCCAAGGTTGGTCGACCGCGCCTAAATTCGTTATACCAACGATACACGGTTGCCTTGGAGGGGCTTTCATCCATAAATGCCATTTGAAGTCTATCGAACGATTCATCCGGTTTCAGGCGACACTTGAAATCGTAAAAAATCATAGCTCTAAAATGTTCCCGGCGCAGATCCATTTTTCAGTAAGACACGATACTTTGAATTGGCTCGCAAAAAATGTGGAGGGAAATTTTGAAAATGGAACACTCATATTTTCACTTACAAGTAATCATATTTTCAAAAAAGATTCTAACCGGCCAGTCTGCCATATATAAAAACTATTTATCGCAATACTTTCTGAGTGGCCTGGTATGTGCTGAAGTGATGCAGAGGGTCAAAGCTCAGTGTATTATCTTCTTCTTCTGTCGAGTGGGTATCGACTCTATCGACCCGATGAACCCTGGTGAGAGAGTTTTTAAACCGCCTAGTAGCACAACTATCAGGCCTCTGACATGGTTTGAGTAACGACCACTATCAAAAACAGCGACCGGGACCGACGGCTTAACGTGCCCTCCGAAGCACGAAATCTTTTCCTTTTTCGGACAATCAGGCAATTCAGCCTGCAATGTCCTAACCAAACTGGGGAAAAAATCACAAAGTGATAAATTGTCAAATATCAACTTTGTGTTTCCCCCCTGGGAATCGAACCCAGGACGGATCGAGAGTCCATGGCACTAGTCACTAGTGCCATGGACTCTCGACGGAGGCAGTTACTATCTATTTCCTACCAGCGACCCGCCCCGGCTTCGCACGGAAATTATCAATGTTTCTCTACTATATCATGCATGCATTATACATATAAACCTTTCTCTTGCATCACTCTATCCATTAAAAGAAACCACATCAAAATGTGTAGCGTAGTTTTAAAGATTTATGCATACATAGGGATATAGGGACAGAGAAAGCGACTTTGTTTTATACTATGTAGTGATTTAGTGGATAGGGCCGCTGCCTCCTGAGCGGGGAGGTAGTGGTTCGAATCCCACCACATACCAATGTTTTTTTTTTTCGGAAGGCACGTTAAGCCGTTGGTCCCGGTTAATATAGTTTAATACCGTAGAAATTAGTCGTTAAGCCATGTCAGAGGCCTGTGCTAAGCATTGGCGGCTTGAAAACTCTGTCCTAATCTAGGATTGGGTCTGGTTTCCCTTCTGGGTTGCAGAGGTCGGATGGCAGTCGCTCTGTGTTAAAACCAGTACCCTCGTAATCCCCTAGATTAGGTAGCCAACCCCATGAGATATGGGATAAGGCTAAGGAGATGATGATCTATTTACGTGAAAAGTCGCCGCTGGAAGCGAGAGAAAAAAATAGAATGTGCCAGCTACTTTTTCTCCCGCTCCCGCATGCTGTAAAACCCAGCTAAGGGATCCGAGGGTTTCAGTTTATTGCAATTTACTGTACTGTTCTGTACAGGCTGACAACCTGTCACTACAGCAATATGTAAATAACCCTCAAAACTTTTATCAGATGCGGAATGACCTTTCTTTAGGGCGTTTACGCTCTGCCTACCCCATTAGAGATAAAGGCGTGATTATATGTATTTCGCCGGTCGCTTCGGTTGCGTACCGTATTGATTCACCTTTCATGGGATGTTTCGCTCGCTTTGCTCACGTAGCGTATTGATTTAGTTTTCGTGGTATGCCGTGATCGCTTCGCTCGCGTAACGTGTCGGTTCTTTTTTCGTGGTAATCGATCGTTTCGATCGCGTAAAGTTTTGATTCACTTTTCGTGAAAAGTCGAGCTCGCTTCGTACATACATACATATAATCACGCCTCTATCCCTAATGGGGTAGGTAGAGCGTAAACGACCTAAACAAAGGTCGTTCCGCCACGTCTGACAAAGTTTTGAGAGTTATTTAAGACAGGTTGTCAGCCCATCGCCTAAATTGCAATATACTGAAACCCTCGAATCCCTTAGCTGGCTTTTACAGCATGCCCGGGAGGAAATGCAGCTGGCACATTCTATGTTTTTCTCTCGCTCCCAGTCCAGAAGCTCGCTTCGTTTGCGCAGCTAATCTACATGCAATCGTTTGTCTTTTCTTGTCGCTAAGCTGGGACCTCTTTGTCACCCTATTTACTATATTAATTCTATGTCCTAGATTAAGTTGTTTTTGTTTAATTATACATAATATTTTAGGTTAAGTTTCTGTTGTTATAATTGGTGACAAATAAACGTTTTCTATGCTATTCTATGTTTTTCAGGATTGCGGCGAAACAGCCCTCCACTTAGCCATATCCCGGGAGCTAGGCGATGGCTCCTTCCTACACATAGTAGATTTTCTAGTCCAGAACGGAGGCTCTAACCTCCTCGACAAGCCCACCAGTAGCGGCATGACAGCCTTACATTTATGCGCGGCCACTGATAGAACCGAACCTATGAAGCTGTTGCTGAAGGCCGGAGCTGATACGACTGTCAAAGACGGCAGTGGACGCACAGCTTTAGATATAGCGAGACGCATGGGGCATCATAATTGTCAGGAATTGGTAAGCAAATTTCGTATTTTTTTGCGTAAATGGTGGCGGATTTCGAATTTTAGATAGCAAAAAACAATTGCTAAAACTCATACTGTGACTCATACCTAATTGTTTCTAAAATGTTCCTATATATGGTGGCGGAGTTGGACATATCACGATCACGGAAAAAAATGGCTAAGTATATATCTTGGGTGGTAGACAGTAGCGTAAACATAAGTTATACTTTGATAATTTTGTAGGTTGCTGATTTTTCTGCTAATACTTGCTCCGCAAAAGTACCAACAAAGACTGAACAAGGAATTGACATGGAAAACTCAACATGGTATATTTCTTTTCAGTTGGAAAATGTAGATAAAAGAGAGAAAAGTATGTTTGAAAATATCAACATAGACTGGAATCTATCGCATGACGACGGCTCTACAGACTTTTCTGATGACGACACAGTTATAGACGAACGGGTAAGTTTATTACAAAAACTAATTAAATGAACCAAACCTAAAATTAAGTGAACAAATGAGTTAATGTAATGAGTTCCTACCGCGATATTTTTTTTATTTGAAATCCATACATTTCGTCTGTATTTCGTACGTATTACATTGAAAACATCGAAAGCTCAAATAAAATAAGGTATTGCTAACCTACATTGAGAATAACCGCGAAATAAATTAATTGAAAAGAACGTTATTTAAAAAAATACAAATGTAAAACTGAACACATTGAATCTAAATTGTAACTGTACCAAAATTGACATTTTCAGATATTCTCATTCCAGCAAAACGGCAGTATAACCCCCGAGAAGAAATGCCCTCGATCAAGGCCCCCCTCATACGCGGGTGGTCCCACCACCATCACTAGTAGTTGTAACCCCATACCCGACCGGAGTGGGGGGGAATCCCCCATACTCAGGTCGCGGTCGTCCACTTGTGATTCTTTACACCACGCGCCGCCGACGCCTACTACCTTGCCGAGGAAGCCTAATGTTTGTAAGTAGAACACTCCTTGTTAACTTGGTAGTGGTAGCCCCATACCCGACCGGAGTGGGGGGGGGGGGGGGGATCCCCCATACTCAGGTCGCGGTCGTCCACTTGTGATTCTTTACACCACGCGCCGCCGACGCCTACTACCTTGCCCAGGAAGCCTAATATTTGTAAGTAGGACACTCTTTGTTAAGTTGGTATAATAACATGAGATAAATTAGTATAAGTATTAGGTATTGTGCGTAACTAGGCGAAAATTTGCATTGTTTGGATTGAAATTAACAAGCCAATGAATCCATTATAATACAATGCAAAAACTATCCTTTCTGACAGGTCAATGTTTGTTTATAAGTAAAGAACAGTCTGTGTTAACTTGCAGCTTTGCTAGTTTTGTGACTTACGAGTCCGGAATCAGAAGAAATTGATTATTGATTAAAACGACGTTGACAAATCAATTTATCTATCTTAGGGCGTTCTAATTTCTCGCCTCTCGTTACTATTGCTGCATCATCCATCAGGATAAAAATACTTTAATACACGTAAGAAAACAAGTCATACAACACAACAACGAAATACAAGCACATCATAGGCGGCCTTATTGCTAAGGTAGCAATTTCTTCAAGGCAACCTTTGGGCAAAAGAAAAATGCGTAGCGGTAAGCGGGATAGTGCAAACCTAGTCAAATAAGTATCCTAATTACATTACATTACATAAGACCTGTTAGTTAGTGACATTCGTGGCAATAATACATACATACATATAGTCACGCCTTTATCCCTAATGGGGTAGGCAGAGCGTAAACGACCTTAACAAAGATCGTTTCGCCACGTCTGACAGCTTTGAGGGTTATTTAAGATAGATTTTAAGATATATTGCTTAGTGACAGGTTGTTAGCCCATCGCCTAAATTACAAAATACTGAAACCCTCGGATCCCTTAGCTGGTTTTTACAGCATGCCTGGGAGGAAATGCATCTGGCACATTCTATGTCTTTCTCTCGCTCCCAGGACAGCATGGAAGAAATAAACGAGGGGTAATAACGCTAACGTCTAATTTGTGACGGGTTTTTCTTTGCAGATAACTTGGGCAGCCTGAAGAAGCGCGCGGCGCCCCTCCCCCCCGCGATGTCGCACTCCCCGCACCCCGCGCACGCCCCGCACGCGCGCTCCACGCCCTCCCCCTCGGCCGACAGCACGCGCAGCCTACATTGTAAGATCGTTTATCATAGTAAGGTCTTTGTTTTCTTTTGTTCGTTTCACTCCAGCTAGCGACATGAAGATGATTAACCCCATCTAACATTGTCATCTCACTTGTCGAACTAAACTAACTTCAGCATTTGTGTAACATAGTTTGGAATAATATAGTAAGTACTGCCATACTATGGAGGAACGTCACACACCCCGCACCCCGCACGCCCCGCACGCGCCACACCTGGCCTCCCCTTTTTTGCTCTTGGTGGAAATAGGTTGAAATTTATTAACCCCACATTCCATTAGTACCACAAGTATTACTAGTAATTTACAGCTTTGTTTTAATTGTTTTTATAGTGAGATTTGATTTTTGTTTTTTTTTTATTAAAGATCATATTATATTTATATTTATTTTATTTTAATTACTATGGCGGCGTACCAATTACAGTAATCGGGGGTAAAATATTAAATACAGTAAACATTTGTCTCAATACTTAATAATACAATAGTAAATTTATTAACAACAAACAGGTTATTTACAGAAATTGTAGATAGCATTTGTCAAGAGATCATATTTAATGATCTTGTTTCTTGTATTTTTTTTGGGATTTGGGCGAGTAAAAATATTAATTTTATTTGGAAATAAGATTTAGAGAAATTTGCCTTCATGCAGCATGCTGAAGCCGCTGGAGGAAATATTTTATTTGGACCTTATAATTGTCAAAGCTTGTGTTTCTGTTTTAACAAAATGTATTTGATTTCAATAATTGATGAAATATTCCATAGTACAATACAATACATTTATTATTCACATTTACAAACAGAAACTAGTTTCAAACACATTCACAAACATTTAAAACAGAAAACAAACAAAATCAGTACATTTACAAACATAATACACATAAGAAATACCTATTATTATAATACACAAAACAAACTGGATAAATGGTGTGGGCACAGCGCATTGCTGATTTTAAGCCCACCCAAAGTCACTACATAGTATAAAACAAAGTCGCTTTCTCTGTCCCTATATCCCTATGTATGCATAAATCTTTAAAACTACGCAACGGATTTAGATGCGGTTTCTTTAAATGGATAGAGTGATTCAAGAGGAAGGTTTATATGCATAATACATGCATAATATAGTAGGGACATACAGACATATAATCACGCCTTTATCCCTAATGGGGTAGGCAGAGCGTAAACGACCTAAACAGAGGTCGTTCCGCCACGTCTGACAAAGTTTTGAGGGTTATTTAAGATAGAATTCTAGGTATATTGCTGTAGTGACAGGTTGTCAGCCCATCGCCTAAATTACAATATACTGAAACCCTTGGATCCCTTAGCTGGATCTTACAGCTTGCCCGGGAGGAAATGCAGCTGGCACATTCTATGTTTTTCTATCGCTCCCAGACCAGCATGGAAGTAATATTAGTAGTAAAGCAAGTAAGTATATAGTAGGGAAACACTGATAATTTCCGTGGGTCGCTAGTAAGTGTACAATTGTCGTTCCAGCGGTGACGAACACGTTGGTAAAGGCGCGGCCGCTGCAGCCGCCGCCGACGCCGCCGCCCGCGCTCGCGCCGCTGCACAACGGCGCGCACAGGGACGAGCCCACGCCGCCGCCCAGAAAGGTAAACATCACACAAATTTAAATACATACATAGATACATGTGGGATTGGATCTCTATGGTGAATGATCTATTTCCGAACGATGAACTGTAATCGTTTTTAGACGAAGATGTGTGAAAGAGTGAGCGCATGAGTATGGCAGGGAAGTCTGGATTGAGCTGGCCAAGGCGACGGATGGTGAGGTTATGTCAAGAATAAAGAACAAAGAAGTATATTTCAAGCTAAAGAGTGTTTCCTTTCCTCCGTGCCGGCCCTTCATCCTACATACATACATAAAATCACGCCTTTATCCCTTACGGGGTAGGCAGAGCGTAAACGCCTCCTAAAAGGCGCTTTCGCCACATCTGACAAAAATTGAGGGCAATTGTAGATTGTAATGTGTATTGCTTAAGTGACAGGCCCATCGCCTAAATTACACTACACTGTAACCCTCGAATCCCTTTGCTTACTTCTACAGCATGCCCGGGAGGAAAAGCAACCGGAACATTCTATGTTATTCTTTCTCTCCCAGTCCAGTTGGAAGAGTTTTTCTTTCTCTCCCAGTCCAGTATGGAAGAAATAGAAAATATTTATTTGCCGATTTACAAATATTAACTTTTTAAAGGTTACAAATGTGTTCTTAAGCGACAAATGGGTCACGCTCAGCATTGCAATGCTTTGGAGGTGTAAAACACCGCCACAGCGCTGATCTTCCGCGTAACCGACCATCATAGTATGCTGCTATTGTTCCATGCTGGCCTGGGAGCGAGAGAAAAACATACAATGTGCCAGCTGCATTTCCTCCCGGGCATGCTGTAAAAACCAGCTAAGGGCTCGGATCCCTTAGCTGGTTTCAGTATATTACACTATAGGCGATGGGCTGACACCCTGTCACTATACCAATATACCTACAAATCTATCTTAACCCTCAAAACTTTGTCAGACGTGGCGGAACGATCTTTGTTTAAATAGTTTACGCTCTGCCTACCCCATTAGGGATAAAGGCGTGATTATATGTATGTATGCTGCTATTTCACTTTATTATGCGATTATCAAAGAAATAGGACGCCATTTCGTTAAGATTTTCCTCGATAAAGTATAACGATCATCATCTCCCTAGCCTTATTCCGTATCTCTTGGGGTCGGCTACCAAATCTAGGTTCTTATACAAGAGTACTGGTTTTTACTGGTGGATAAAGTATAAAGATATGAAAATAAAACAGAATATGATAATATTTTTTTGTATGTAGGTAGTTACAATGACAGTTAAAACTAAAACTATTATATCAACGTAAATCAAATAAAATGTATTGTGAATTGTCATTGATGAAAATAAATGCGATACATTATTTCTCAGCTTAGTATAATGAATATTGGTATATTTGCTACTTAATATTACTATGGTAGTGCGGTGAGTTTAACAAATTATGAAATGAATGTCTTATACATAAATTATAATGACAAATGTAGATTTGAGGTTAAGGTGGTTGCAGAACATAGGTGGCGACCTCAATACTTATAAATTATGTCTAAATTACAAACAGTATTATGACTATTTTACGATTGGCGACTATCAAATAAAATGGAGAATTAGTTGTGATTGCTGCCAATCTTTAAATATTTATAAAAATGATTGTATTTCAATCACTATTAATTTAAAACTGATGGCGTCACTGTCGCAGCTCTCAAACTCCCTTATGTAATAAAATGGGTACTAAAATGTAGAGATAACTCTCAATATTCGCCATATGTTAATCCCCGAATAAGATATTCTCCACATGCGAATCCCTAAATAAGATAGAGTGAGGTAGCACTTACCATAACATTAGAACTGTAAATACGAACTAACATAGAAAAGACTAAAATACAGGGTGATATTTGTTTTTGCTTCAGAAGAAAAATAGATTGCACCTGGAAAAGGCGAAAGCGATACTAAGAAGGGTAATGACCGTCGCACAGAGAAACCTAGTTTACTCATACTTACTCGCTTACCCTGTTTGAGTTATGTTCTTTCCCTTATTAATATTTTTTATCTGTGACTACCTTTACACTGTCAAGAGAAACACAAAATTTTGTAGGAAACTATTCGGTGTAGTTGTCTGCTTTTATCAAAAGAAACAGCGAAATTTCTTTATGTCCACGACTATACCTGCTTTAAGTAACCACAGGACTTATTTCACATTGGCAATAATATAACATCTCTTGACAATAATATAACATCTCTTGACAATACATTCACAACGTTTTCAGCTAACTAGTGTAACTAATGCATGTCATGCTTAGCGGCTTTTGTTTTAGTTATATACTTATTTCAAATACATGTTTTTTTGTTAATTAATCTATGCCTAATGTAATATTTGATTTTCTCATTTTTGTGGCAACCCGCATTTTAAATACGAGTGGATATATCTTAATTGACTATGTGTGGAATGCATGTTTTTATTTTAAAATAAAACCTGTACAAAAAAAAGAAATTAGCCTTTACTTTCGTACCTTATGCTGCAAAGAAAAAAATGCTTTGTTATTTGTAGTCTTTTAGCTCCAATCAATCTATATAAATCATGCATAGTTTTTGTTCTTTTCACTTTCCCCCATGAGCAGCATTTTTATTAGTACAACATATACCTCAGCATAACTCTATTCTATAAATAGTCTATTTATGTTACTGGAATCAATCAAAAACACAACTTTTTCCTAAATCTATTATTATTATTATTTTGCTTCGACTGATTCCAGAATATATATTTTTTAGCTAAGCAAGCTTCCAATACCTTCTCACTTACCAACCATCTAAAACAGCCCATACTTTCCAGGAATGTTCTAGTCAAGACTCATCGTTGGAGTTGTGCGACATATCGGACGCGCTGGACGACGGCCGGCTCGGCGCCGCGCTGTCGGACACGACGCGGTGCAGAGAGCGCGCCCGGCGGAGCGACAGTCGCTCGCTGGACGTGTCTGATACCAGCAGTGTGCACTCCCGGTCGCCGTCGGCTTCTATTACTATGGTATGCATCAAATGTTTCAACTATAGTCTGTCAACGTCGTGCTTACCGCGCCTTAGGGGTACAGACGTGCGCGGGGACGCGGTAACGGGGGTGCGGGCGGTGAAGCAGGAGGGTGAGCGAGCACGACGCAATGTGTTCATGTTCGCAATCGCCGCGTGCTACCGCGTCCCCGCCAACGTCTGTACCCCTAGGGCGCGGTAAGCACGACGTTGACAGACTATAATTGTTTAATTCCTAGTAATTTTATATTGTTAATTTTATTATACTTCCATGCTGGTCTGGGAGCGAAAGAAAAACATAGAATGTGCCAGCTGCATTTCCTCCCGGGCATGCTGTAAGATCCAGCTAAGGGATCCGAGGGTTTCAGTATATTGTAATTTAGGCGATGGGCTGACAACCTGTCACTACAGCAATATACCTAGAATTCTATCTTAAATAACCCTCAAAACTTTGTCAGACGTGGCGGAACGACCTTTGTTTAGGTCGTTTACGCTCTGCCTACCCCATTAGGGATAAAGGCGTGATTATATGTATGTATGTACTAAATTTTATTACTTTAAATTGCATGCATTAGCTTTTAATTTTAATTATATATTTTATTTTCTGTTATATTTTTTCTAACTACTCATACCCTTCTCGATAAGTATTTCTAAGTGTTGTGTATAGTTATTATAGGACCTCGGATTCAAAATGTTCCCATACTTAAGTTTTATCTTATAATGTTATAATATGTGTGTCTGTTACTAAACCTATTGTAATAAAATAAAAAAATAAAATAAAATAAACGACGCTCGTTTCGATCTGTTTTGCTGCAGCACTTATACACTATAAAAAGTATTAAACAAAGAACCAAATTTAGTTACTAGGATTAATTAAGTTTAAATTTACTTACTTTATATTTATATACAACATTGAGTGTTATTTGGAGTGTTATATATTATTTTCTGTTTAATTATGGTAGCTTGTTATTGGCACTTTTTTTATTAATATAGGTATGTTATATTGTAAAATAGGCTACATTTATTATTGCATGGTCGTAGCCAGGTTTCAGTATGAGGGGGGGGGGGGGGGATTCAACCAGACTGGTCTGGTGGTTTTTGTTCGGGTTGGAAATTATTACCATGGTGGCATGCCTTTACTCCATATGTATTGGATTGCTTATTAAACCATACCTCAACTCAGCACCATGCTGCGTTGAACTGTAGGATGTATTACAATGCGCTTTTACAAACTATATTACGGAAACCCCCTTCTAAATGCAGTATGGTTTCAAGCGAGATGTTTCGGTTCGCACGTCCAAAAGAGAAAAACAATCGAAGTCTAGGCCGCCTTTCTAGTTTGGTTTGCAACAATGATATTTTAAGAAAGATACGTTACGTTCATACTGCACGCACATTTTTATTGTTCCGCGAAACATATACATACATATTTATAACATTGCATATCTAAACAAACGCTGAGTGCGACACAAAATAGGCAAAGCGTAAGAGTGAAACAGATAGCTATTTGTAATCAGTGCAGCTCGACTGCCTAAAATGGTCACAATTTGGGACCATTTGACGGCACGAGTTTCGCGCGTTGGTAACGTATCTACCAATATATAATATCATTGGTTTGCAATATATCGTCCAAAATATCTTGGTATATCGTACAACAAAATCTCGATTTCAGGTGGGCGGAATGCGGCGGTGTCGAGCGCTGTACGACTGCCAGGCCGACAACGAGGACGAACTGTCGTTCCGAGAGGGAGAGGTGATCGCGGTCATCAACGAGCGCACAGAGGACGACAACTGGATGGAGGGACAGGTAGAGGGTACTGTGCGCCGCGGCATGTTCCCCGTCTCCTTCGTGCACATGCTGCCCGACTAGAGCGAGAGAGAGACGGCTATACGACCTCAGCTTGCTCTATTAAAACAGCGTTCATAGAACAGCTCAAACGATTAGTCATCGGATCTCTCTCTTCACGTCTGCGCTACTTTGGTTTTGTATTACGCCTAATCTTCTTCGATTCTTATATTAATCCGAAAATGGTTGGTAAAGTAATATTGTCTTCTGGTGAAATGTGAGTTGTACTGTGTCTAATGTATCTCTATTCATTAGAGATTGTAAAGTATCGGTGAGTCCGAAGTTATCAGAGTAAAGTTTAGGCTAGAGTTAAATGAGACTGGTTGAACGATAACTTGTATAAGTTTGGCCTAAAGCTTGCACAGTGCGGTCTGAGAGCTATGAGCTTATTTTTCTCTAGCGTTTTGTATTCAGCGTTATACAAATCTGGTTACTGTTGCAAAGTATTCTGTTGTCAGTTTAAAAATAAATTTCTTGTTATTCAAGCTGTCACAACATATTGAAGGAGATTAGATATTCTGTATCTTTGATTAAGTATGATGGATCAAACAAAGGCTTGGTGTTATTGTTTTTATACAGGAATTTTAATACTCATAAATTTTAACCATTCCACTTTTGGATCGACCATCTTATCTTATTACTTCACGTCACTTTTAGCGGTGTATATCGATTTAAAAGCTTCAAAATTAAGACTAAAGTTCTAGTAGCCTTAAAAAATAGACACCAATATTATACATTATAGTAAGTTTTGCCAATAGCTAGTCCGTCCCGTTGCGGGTTTTTTGAATTTATAACTCAATTTGAAACATGGACGTGTCAAAATAGTACTCGCTTTTTCGATTCCAGTGCTTCAATTAAATAAGTAACTTTTTGTAGAAGTATCATGTAGACCTTGTAATCTTAAATAGATGCATATGCTCAAATAGTTATCAACCAAGAGATGCAATGCAATAATTAAATATTAATATCAGAGTTGGACAATTTAACAAATATTTTGAAGAGTATAATAATTAGATATTTCTAGTAGAATCTGCAACTGTTACTATATCATATTTCCATAAGGACAGTACAAAAACAATACGCAAAATTCCTCGTATTGTACTGTCTTTGTGTAATATATCTTTAGCGATATAACAGTATGTACAGCTCAGAGTGTTTTGCCAAAAATATATGTGATCTGTAGAAGAGATTTATATCAGCGACAAACAAATCTATCGGACCAGTGACCGTTTGTTGAGTAGTTTGTTCTTGTAGTCGATACTCACGTGTCTTAGATTGTTGGTGCATGCTCACTAGAGATATGTGGGGAAGGACCGTGTATTTGACAGCTAGAAATATCATTGTAGATAATGTAAATTGGCAATAAAAGGACCAGTGTAGTCAATGAAAATGTAAGCAAAATCTTTTGAATTACACTGTTTTATTCACGTGGTTTTCAAACTTCGAGCAGAATCTGCCAGAGCGAGCGTGATTGTCTATACCACGTCTATACTAGCATTGTGTTCAACAATGAAATCATAGACAATATCTGCCCGGTCTGGCAGATCACAGATCATGACAGAGTGTCAGAATTACCTTATATTTTGACCAAAGAAACACTGCACAATTTTGTAATATACCAATCTATTGCTGTAAATCAATGGTCCTCCCCACAGACATAACTTTGAAACTTGTTACAATGTATGTAAAATTTTAACAATATCCTCGTTTTCAAATACAGAATAACAATAATCTACGCAGTATACTTAGTGATATGAGTAGCAGGCAATGCGAACAATTTTATAATAGATAGTAGTTCTATAAAGTCTCTATATTCATTTAGTCGATCTTTATTAAATGTCTGTAAGCCATTAAAATAACTGTAGACTCCACTAAATAATAGGAAACAAAATCCTTAGCACACTATGTTTTTTTTTGTATCCAATATCTATGACTATAACGCACTTGAAATGCATGTCATAAATATTAAGATTACATACGTAAGCTTTATTGTGGTTGTCATGGATTATGGATGCAAGAACTTTGTCAAATATAATTGAATAGTGTGAGTCTAGAAATATTATCATCTTAATGTTAATTATGTATCTTCATTAAAGTCTTGCTAAAAATATTTGAGTACGCGGTAATGAATATTACAACGTCTACGGAAATAGAATATTTTCTTGTTGTCCTGTAATTACCTCGCACTCGAAATAATTAAATCAGTTACAATACAATGTGATTTTAAGTTAAAAAAATATCTAATCTACATTCCCAACCTGTAGCTTAGTTTGTCTGTATATTAAGTTGGTTAACATTATATTCGTAAGCATAATTAAATCACCCCACGCATTGTATAGTTACCTACATTACAGTTCGTTGCCATAAAATAGTATTACTGAGTATGAGAGCTTGGTATGAATGTAATTATTATAGGTTTTTGTCTATTATGTATGGTACTTTTTAGTATAAGGAAGTTTTAAGTGGGTGTAAAAAAAGAATGTAAAGCGCCTTTAAATTAAAAAGTACGATGTTTTTGTAAACTTCTGTTCTCTTAAAAGTACTTCCCTCAAAATTGCCATGAATGATGCATGATGCAACAGCAATCTTGTAAATAGATCTAGCATAGCGCATAATTTAGGCGAAATAGGATTCATAACTTATTTTTATTAAACTTTGACTTCAAATAATTAGAAAAGTAAATGACTTGTGTAAGGTACTTACTTTTCAAAATATTTCGTGTATTATTTAGATTTTATTTATTTAATATATTTTGGAAATCTAATTGTGATGAATATTTTAATGCCATTTTAGCCTGTCAGTATGTTACGTTAAAGTTGTGTAACCAAATGATGCTAATAGAGTGTAAGAGGTTTTACTCTTTGTAGTATAACGATATGAAGTTGTAGATAAAATAGTTTTTTCTATTGTGTATTATGTGAATGGAAATCTGTATGAATTTATTAATACATCACCTCGATGTCTAAAACTGTATTTTTATTTTAACACAATACCCTAATATACAAATAAATAAAAGTTAAATGTGAACGTGAATGTTCAGTTCAGGTCAGGATACCCAAACAAGTAGAACTAAAAGAAGTAGAGCTAAAGTGTGTTTAATTTTGATATTTGTTTTTGGCTGCATGCAGTTAGCCTTTGCTTTAAAAAGCCGTATGTCAACTGTCAAACTGACATTACATACTACTACGAGGTAATCAAAATTAAAGTAATCTCTTTCTAGCGCATGAAATGTCCACTCTATAGAAAGAGATAGAAACAAAACATTATATAAATCAAAACAACACAGGAACATGTGATTTTTACACTAAATATCGAGTTAATTTTTTATTTTTAGAGGTTTACATATATAAATAGCATGAAATACTCTAGTAAAATCTTCCAATTTATGGTTGTGAAGTTAATTATTGGTGTGAAATTAACTTGAAAACGAAGCGCTATCAGATGTATAATGTTTTGTCTGAGAAACTGATAATAATGTTGATAACAATTATTTCTTTATTACGGTGATAAACATAGTTAACATACTAAAATATATATATATCAAACATCTATGTAACATGTTTATCTCATAGGAAGTTCACTCAATTTTCTGCTGATTATAAGTGGGATTTATGACCAACATGGCTTCAAGAAAAAGAGTGTTTGATTTGCTGAGGACTATCAACGTAGCATCGTAAGTAACATAATTTATCTTAAAGCCAGTTCATCATCTTAAAACCAGTTTCACATGGACGAAGTTTCTTTATACCTTCTGAGATACAGTGAAGGTTACACAGGTTAAATTATATATAAAAGCATACCTACCTATTTTGAATAATTTACAGGTGCCAATGTCCAGCACACAGTCACAGGGGTAATTTCCAAGTATCCAATGGTACTCCAATAAAGGATTATGCATTTGAAGTAAGTATTTTTGCAAAACTGTCAAAGAAATGTTACTAAAACAGTATTTGACGTATATGGAATGTTTTTTTTTTTTATAGTATCAATAATAGATTCCAGAATAATTTTATATCAATTACATTGCTGAAAACGAAATCCACATAGTGATGTCAATAGTGATGCTCACAATTAAAACTATTATTTTAATAACAAAGTTTTTTTCTCTTATTTCAGATAAAATGCTCAACCGTAAGATATGGCCTCGGAGTGACAAGGGAGGTGGGGTTGGACCTCGTAAACCTTGGTGCCAAGAATGTCTGCGTCATGACAGATGCAAACTTGGCCAAGCTACCTCCGGTGAGGGCTGTACTTGACACTTTGACCAAGAACGGTATCAATTATCAGGTCTATGACCAAGTCCGGGTAGAACCTACAGATACAAGGTGAATTCCTTAATTAGTTTCTAATTGTTAAGTATGTTTTTTTTTGTATCAGCTACTTCTGTGCCTAAATATAATGGAAAGTCTGTTAGAGGGATCTGAGGTTATCACATACATACATACATATAACCACGCCTTTATTCCTAATGGGGTAGGCAGAGCGTAAACGACATAAACAAAGGTTGTTCCGCCATGTCTTGATTTTTACAGCATGCCCGGGATGAAATGCAGCTGGCACATTCTATGTTTTTCTCTCACTCCCAGTCCAGCAAAGAAGAAGGTTATCACCATTGCAATAAACATGTAATCTTATCTGGAATTGCCCTTAGAACTTGTCAGATGTAGTAAAGTACATACATACTATAACTCCTTTATCCCTAATGGGGTAGGCAAAGCTTAAACGACCTACATAAAGTTCGTTCCGCCACATCTGACACAGTTTTGAGGGCTATTTAAGTTGGATTTGTAGGTATATTGCTGCAGTGACAGTTTATCAGCCCATCAACTAAATTGCAATATAAACAAACCCTTGGATCTCTTAGCTGGTTTTTTCAGCATGCCCGGGAGGAAATGCAGCTGGTATATTCTATGTTTATCTGTCGCTTCCAGTCCAGCGTGGAAGAATATAGTAAAGTACATACATACATACAATCACGCCTTTATCCCTCATGGGGTAGGCAGAGCGTAAATTACGTAAACAAAGGTCGTTCCGCGACGTCTGACAAAGATTTGAGGGTTATTTCAAATAGATTTGTATGTATGTTGCTGTAGTGACAGGTTGTCAGCTCATCGCCTAAATTCGCAATAAACCGAAACCATCGGATCCCTAAGCTGGTTTTTACAGCATGCTCGGGAGGAAATGCAGCTGGCATTATATGTTTTTCTCTCACTCCCAGTCCAGCATGGAAGAAGAATATAGTAAAGACATTAGTAATGTTCTATTTCTTCTCCACAGTTTCAAAGATGCCATAAAATTCGCCAAGGAAGGTAATTTCGACAGCTTCGTAGCAGTTGGTGGCGGTTCCGTCATGGACACGTGCAAGGCAGCCAACTTGTACTATTGCGACCCGGATGCAGAGTTCTTGGACTATGTGAATGCTCCTGTCGGCAAGGGGAAGCAAGTGGAGGTCCAATTGAAGCCCATGATTGCCAGTAAGCCTGCCTATACAATACTGGTTTTTTAAATGCTTTATTGTTAAAGATATCATTCATCATCATTTTCATGCTGGCCTGGGAGGGAGAGAAAAACAAAAGATGTGCTAGCTGCATTTCCTCCCGGGCATGCTGTAAAAACCAGCTAAGGGATCCAAGGGTTTCAGTATATTGTAATTTAGGCGATGGACTGACAACCTGTCACTACAGTAATATACCTACAAATCTAAACGTTGTCAGACGTGGCTGAACGACCTTTATTTAGGTCGTTTACGCTCTGCCTACCCCATTAGGGATAAAGGCGTGATTATATGTATGTGTGTATTGTTAAGGAATCAAAGTATAATAAGATTGCAGTCTTAAAAAAAATGTGGTTGCTAGGTTATTCTTTCTTTGTATCAGTGATCAAATAAACAAACAGCATTTCAAATTTTGGAAATATTACTTAATTCTTTTGTGTGGTAACTAGTAAGCTTAGTCAAACCTTCTTTCTTTCTATATATTTTTAGGAAAATGATGTATCTTTAAATTAGCTTTTATTTTTCAGTTCCGACCACAAGTGGTACTGGCAGCGAAACGACAGGAGTCAGTATATTCGACTATGAAGAGATCCACGCTAAAACTGGCATCTCGCACGCCAATCTGCGACCCATACTTGCCATAATTGACCCTCTGCATACTCTCACTTTGCCTGAGAAGGTACACGTCTTTTTACCTACAGTCCTCGTTTGAGTAGGTGTTTTATATTACTACAAAATGCTATCTTCTTTGAACGACCCGATGAAACTTGGTGTCAGAGTTTTCAAACCGCCTAGTAGCACAGCTATTAGGTGACTGACGTGGTTTGAGTAACGGCCACTAGCAAAGACAGCGACCGGGACCGACGGCTTAACGTGCCCTCTGAAGCACGGGATCCTTTTTCTTTTCGGACAATCAGGTGATTCAGCCTGCAATGTCCTAACTACACTGGGGAAAACCTCACAACGTGATAAAATGACAAATGTCAAGTTTGTATTCGTTTCTGGAATCGAACCCAGGACCTCCGGATCGTAAGCCCATGGCTCTGACCACTAGACCACGGATGCAGCAGACAAAAATAACAAAATGCTATGGAAGATACTGATAAATCAACGTCAACTCACTTGTATGTTTAACGGAGGTGAGGTCAAACCTCTACGTTTCGACTCTTTACGAGAGTCTTCTTCATGGAGAGTGAAAACTACACACCACCGCCCGCCGTGTGTGATCTAACATCTTGGACTGCGGTTCGCTGCGCCCGTGCCGACAACATGATGAAGAAGACTCGTAAAGAGCCGAAACGTAGAGGTCAAACACCACCGTTAAACATGTCGTTGGTTTATCAGTATGAATATAACTTATTCGTCGTTTAGTGATAAAATAGCTATGAAAGATGTTTGAGTGTGAAGATATATGTCTGGTCTCATTTATCTTTTCACTTATTTATCTTATTCCCTATCTAGTATTAGGGATAATACTCATAATCAATCAATCAAACCGTCTTATGAAGACTTGAAGAGGAGATAGTAGATTTGAGAAGAAATTTTTGTTTTTATCTTTGGGGTTTCCCCCAAAAATTTTTGACATTACTTTCAAGGAAAAGTTAAAGAAACTCTGCCAAGTATTGCCACATATCTGTCACAATAATCCCATTCTAAAGTCTTTATTTCTTATAGACCAGATGTCAGATCTCAAAAGCCCTCTCCTTCTGCTTGTAAACGGCATGAAATGTAACGGATTGTCCTAGGATGTTTTTTAGACTAACTACATCCTGCTGAATACTATTCTGCCCGGTGACATACCGATTCCCCCCCATCCTCACTCCTTTTTCATTGTTAACAGGTCTGTCGCCACGGTATTATCCGTAAAAACACAAAAACTATAACATCGACAAAAATGATCTGCATTAAATTTACTATCGCAAAGTTATTGCTCATATCATAGTTTTCGAGTGACACCTTCTTAAACTATATGGTATTTAAAAAAGTCATGTTATCTTATTTATGCTATATCTCTATCAAAGTTGTTTTTCAACAAATTAATTTTTGGACTAATTATATCTCACGGTGAGGAACGCGTTTTTCAACTTTACTAGTGTCAACATACGCTTTTAGTGGAATTAGATCAAAAGTTATTTTATAAATTGTCAATTTTATTAGTTGTAACAGAATGTAACAATTTGGGTGTTTTAGACTAAATAGACCCTGCTGAACTTGATTCTGGCCGGTGTCAATCCAATTTTTCCCCCTTCCCCTCGAAACATGTCCATCACTACCGTTTTTGCCCTTTTAAGCGACAAATATTAGAGTTAGAAATAAACTATCGAAGTCAAAATGAAACTACATTTTTCTTACCATTCAATACATATATTACTATTATAGGTGAAATAGTTTTTGAGCATTGCCCTTCCAAACCTTTTTCTTGTAATTGTAATGTCACCGGGCAGAATCATGGTCAGCAAGATCAATTTAGTCTATAAACACCCGGTGACAATCCGACATCGGTCCATGCCGTTTGAAGTCGTCAAATCAACATTTTACTGACTTATCTAATCCATAAATTTTTCCAGGTATCAAACTACGCAGGTTTCGACATATTCTGCCACGCCCTGGAGAGTTTCACCGCGATCCCATACACGGAGCGTGGCCTGGCGCCCGCCAACCCCTCGCTACGGCCCGCGTATCAGGGCAGCAACCCCATTTCTGATGTCTGGGCACGCTTCTGTCTACAGGTAACTAATCTCTTATATATTTGTTCATATTCTGCCATGCCCTGGAGAGTTTCACCGCGATCCCATACACGGAGCGTGGCCCGGCGCCCGCCAACCCCTCGCTACGGCCCGCGTATCAGGGCAGCAACCCCATTTCTGATGTCTGGGCACGCTTCTGTCTACAGGTAACTAATCTCTTATATATTTGTTCATATTCTGCCATGCCCTGAAGAGTTTCAGCGCGATCCCATACATGGAGCGCGGCCCGGCGCCCGCCAACCCCTCGCTGCGGCCCGCGTATCAGGGCAGCAATCCCATTTCTGATGTCTGGGCACGCTTCTGTCTACAGGTAACTAATCTCTTATATATATATATGTACATATTCTGCCACGCCCTGGAGAGTTTGACCGCGATTCCATACACGGAGCGCGACCCGGCGCCTGCCAACCCCTCGCTGCGGCCCGCGTATCAGGGCAGCAATCCCATTTCTGATGTCTGACGCTTCTGTTTAGAAGGTAATTTCTGCCTATTAATTACAGTCGAAACTTTATGGTCGAATACTGAAATATCACTTCTTTCTGCCACGATCGAGCCGTTGCGATTGAATTGAATGTTTTTTCTCATTACTATCTCGTCAACAATAGTCTCTGTTAACTAGTCGTAGTCACCGAAATGATGTCACCATTCACATGCTCATAATATTGAAAGCTCAGTCCAGAACGCACTCAGCGGCTAATATTACCTTTGGAAAGTATCAATTCTCGTTTACTCTTAATTCTTCTTCTGTCGAGTGGGTATTGAGTCTATCGACCCGATGAACCCTGGTGTCAGAGTTTTTAAACCGCCTAGTAGCACAACTATCATTCCTACTCTTAATAACATTGATACATACGGATAATCACGCTTTTATCCCTAATGGGGTAGGCAGAGTATACTTAAACAAAGGCCATTCGACCACGTCGTCTGTTAAATTTTGAGGGGTTATTCTTGATGGATCTGTATATTTCTATAGTGTCAGAATGTCAGCACATCGCCTAAATTACAATACTGAAACCCTAGAATCCCTTTCTGATTTTATAGAATGCCCGGGAATAGATGCAGCTGGCACATACTATGTTTTTCTATCGCTCCCAGGCCAGCATGGAAGCCTGTTAATAACAGTCTGCTAACTACTCACCTAAGTAAGCCTACCAACTTACCTGCTCAAATTATTCTATGTTGCAGTCAATAAAGATGTTCTTCACTCGAGCAGTCTACCGCCCAGATGACTTAGAAGCGCGGTCCAGTATGCATCTAGCAGCTACTATGGCTGGTGTGGGCATCGGCAATGCAGGAGTTCATCTCTGTCATGGACTAGCATACCCTATCGCTGGCAATGTGAAGAACTTCGTGCCCAAAGACTACGGGTGTGTTGGTATATCAATATAAGGAGCTATCTGTCATGCTAGGACTGAAAAACCCGACCACTATCAAAGACAGCGACCTGGACCGACAGCTTAACGTGAACTACGAAGCACGGACTCTTTTTTCTTCCAGACAATCAGGTGAAACAGTCTGCATTGTCCTAACCAAACAGGAAAAATTTCAAAGTGGGAATCGAACCCATCACCTCTGAATCGTAAGCTCATGGCTCTGAACACTACACCATGGAGGCAGTTATTATTATCTGCTGATCTTACACGACCTCTCAGTTCAGATATGTCTATTGAAAATTCTTTCTGCGTATTGTTTGAGGAAAACTATATAACAACTTAATGAGTCTACAGATTAATTTGCTTATAGGTAAGTCACATGAATAAATATGGTCATATTTCTTACATAGCAGAATACATAACCAATAATATTTGTGATCTATGGTGCAAACTGGTCGTCCTTGTTAAATTTATTGTCTCGTTTATGTACTCGTTATAATTGCTAGGTATTTACTGTTTATTGATGCTAATGATCCCATTTACCTGGCTGCATACGAATTTAACTTTCGACTTCTTAGTGATTATTACCGTTCTTCAAAGCGAGCGGGATTCGAACTCTCGACTACGACAATCCTGTCTTACTCTTACCAACTGAGCCACCGCGTCTTCGAACCAATCAACAAAATTTATAATATAATTTATGTGTCGTTACTAAATAGCACTTACAGAGTGCTTTTACCAAATTAAGATACTAATACTCAACTTCCTTTCACAGCACTGAACCAATCATTCCCCACGGGCTCTCCGTCGTAGTAACAGCCCCAGCAGTCTTTCGCTTCACCGGGGCCAGCGACCCTGAGAAACATCTAGAAGCAGCTTCACTCTTAGGCACTGACATCGCCAATAAGAAGCAAGCTGACGCAGGGCAAATACTGGCCGATACTGTGCTGAAGTATATGGATGTCATGAAGATTGAGAACGGGCTGAGCGCGTTGGGGTATAAGAGAGAGGATGTGTCAGAGTTGGTGAAAGGAGCTTTGCCACAGGTAAGCCCCTTGTCTTAGTAATATAGGCATTAAAGTCACCTATAAGAATTAATTCGACGCAGGACAAATACATCCCGATACAGTTCTGAAGTGCTAAAATACAGTACTGAATGCTATGAAGATTGAGAACGGACTGAGCGCGCTGAGATATAAGAGAGAGGATGTGTCAGAGTTGGTGAAAGGAGGTTTGCCACAGCCAAGCCCCTTGTCTTAGTAATATAGGCGTTAAATTCACCGATAAGAATTAATTCGACGCAGGACAAATACTGGCCGATACAGTACTGAAGTATATGGTTACTATGAAGATTGAGAACGGGCTGAGCGCGCTGAGATATAAGATAGAGGATATGCCATCAGCAACAACAACAAAGTCATTGTCCCGCACTGGGAATCGAACCCAAGGCCTCCAGAACGTTAATTCAAGGCTTAAATCATTAGACCAAGGATCAGTAAAGAGGTCTATCAAGTATTTACTATCCTAATAAGATACACGAGACCACTATAATAATCGTAATTGTACTATATCCTTTTCGAAGAATAGATTATAAAACACATGCATAAGGTACTATTCTGTGGTAATGTGATGTGTTTTTTCCTGTGGTTTTTTCATTGTTTAGGTGTAGTTTTAGTCTGTCTGTGTAGATACAAACAAAAAAATTAAGTGCAATGATAAGATAAAATCATAATCAATCACAGATATGTTATTGATAATATTAATGTCTGTTCTCAAGTTTCTAATGTTACCATGAGGTAAAGATGCGTCATGTGAAGATACGTTGAGGTGCTGTGTTTCCAAGCAATTCCTAATAACACGTACAAAGAAGTGTTGTCCAATAAAATTGATATTTTGTTGCAGAAACGACTGTTGAATTTATCACCGCTGGCGCAATCAGAAGAAGATTTATCAAGACTGTTGGAAGACTCTCTGACAATTTACTGAAAGTAAATATATGTTGCAAATAGTAAGTTTATGATATTGTTGATTTTAAGAGATAATTTGTTGCTATATGTAATCAAACTTTATTTTTATAATAAACGTTATTATCTATGAACTGTTGATAAGTAATGTGTTTTAAATTTTATCAACAGTATTATTAAAGGATCTTTTTAAAAAAAACTGCATATCGTAGAGTTTAATTTTTAATAATTTTAAGTACATAAAATAAACCTATGAACTAATTTGTATAATATATAATATGTATATCTTAAATTAATTTGTTGTAATTTGACTTCCATTTGTTACTTTATTATCAAAAAGCGCTAGGTGTATAAAAACATTCGCAATTGTTCGAGAGTGATCATAAAGGCACTGTACTAATGTTTAACTCGTTAGATATGCATTCATCCGACTGACTAGCGCTTACATCTATCACTTATACTGCTTAAAGAGTTAAGGCAGTTGTTAATTTCGTTAACTCTTACAAATTAGTTTTGTACCATGGCTCACACCGCTTCGGGCACGATGTTGTTGTGATGGAAGGGACTGCTCTCATAGGAGAGGTTTGAAGCCTTTACGGTGACGCTATGAAGAGGCGCGTAGCGGCTCAGTTTAGGTGTAGCAGGGCCTGTAAGGTCTTCTGAAAGTTGCTGGTACACCAGCCCGCAGTCCTTCTTCGTCCGCGCGTTTTGGCTCATGGCCGCAATTATGGCACTGTTGTAGCGGATCTGGCGATGCCGTCTGTTGCACGTGACCATCACCACCTTCACGACGACGATGAGCAGCAGCAGCGCGCCGAGGATGGCGATCAGCATCGGCCATAAGTAGTCGTAATGGCCGTGCTCATTCTCTCGCACTGTCGACGCCATGTAGACGTCAGGCTCGAGATCGTCGTATGCGCTGTCGTTTTCGAGAAGTTTCACTGTGATCTTAACGTTTTTGTCAGTGTCTGGCGCTTTAGTGGTTGCTACTTTGGCCTTAGGTTTCTCGATGAGTTTAATGTTGAGATCGACGTCTTCGTCGCCTCCGTAATCCTCATCTTCATCGTCGTCGCCCTGATCATCGTCATCGTCTTCTGGGTCCTCATCGTCGTCATCGTCATCGTCATCTCCCTCGTCGTCATCGTTGTTATTGTCAACGTTCTTGCTGTCAATAGTGGGCTTGGCGTCATCGGCGACCTTACCGTCATCTAGGGTGTCTTTAAGGTCAAAGTTACCGACATCATCCTTGTCTATTCTTTCCCAAATCTCTTCGTCAGACGCGACCGATGGCAATGGCTCGACGGGGTGTGGCAATGCTGTACCACAAGTCTTCTTTGTAAGGAACTCCCAGCTGTAAGTACCTTCGTCGTCTTTGCTGTCTCTAGCGAGATTGGCGATACTGGCGGTATGACCGTTAGGTGACACTTTACGTTTGCTCAACCACGTCATAAGGTTCTCGAATTCACGGCTACACGCCAGTGGGTTGTTGCTAATATCGAGGGCACGCAGTTTGTCTAGTTTATCGAGCTCAGTTTGTTTGATCTCGTTGATGCGGTTGTGTGAAACATTAAGGAAGCTCAAATTGCTCAGGAGAGCTGGGTGGTTCTTGTCTGCTTTCCATAGTGAGGTCAACTCAGCATGGCTCATGTCCAACCAGGTTAGCACTGGAGTGTGTATAAAGATTTCAGCTGTCAATACTTTCAATGGATTGCCTTGGAGATTGAGCTTTCCGAGTTCTGGGTTCTTTTCAAACACTTTAGCATCTAAGGTGGTCAACAAGTTATAAGACAAGTTGATCTCTACAAGTTTTGTACATCTTGAGAATACTTGGTTGCTGATTGTCTTGATTTGGTTACCAGCCAGATTAATTTGTGATAGGGCTGTGAATGTTTTCAATGAGTCGTCGAAAATTTCTTCGAGGCCACAGTAAGATGCATCGAACAAGTAAATGTTGAATTGATCAGCAGAGCAGTTAAATCCGTCAATTGGTAAGTGTTTTAGCCTGGGGTTATTAGAGATCTTAAATATGTCTAGTTCAATATTTTCTTTAATTAAAATACTGGAAATGAAATCCAGGTCGTTGTAAGAAAGATCAAGGTAGTTAAGCTCTACGAGCCTGTGGAACGCTTGGTTGTGAATCTTCTGGATGCTGTTTCCACTGAGGTTAAGGTTAGCGATGTAAGTCATGCCGTTAAACATTGTTGGTCCGACAAACGCAATTTTAGTTTGGCCAGCGTTGAGTGTAAGCAAGTCAGAGATTTTTAATCCGTAGACCGTGTCGATCGGGTTACGTTGAATGTGGAGCGTGGCGAGTTCAGTGTTTTCTGAGAATATGTCATCCGGCAGAGACTTGATGTTGTTGTCGCTCATGTCGAGCTCTTCCAAATCTAATAGTTTCTTGAACGTGTCGGGGTCCATGTCCGATAAGTCATTGCCGGCGACGTTCAAGTACATTAGTCCGGGCATGTATTTGAATGTGTTATCGGTGATGTAGCGCATATTACAGTATGAAACATCGAGTTCTTGCACAGATGATGCATTCAGGAAGTAGTCCTGCGATCCTGCCGCGGGGAACTTCAGAGGGTTGTTGGAAAGTGTCAGCAGCAACAACTTCTTGTTGTGTAAGAAGGTCTCAGGGTGCAGGCTATTCAGTTTGTTGTTGGATAGGTTGACTGCATAGAGCTCATGCAGGTCATGGAATGCATTGGGTCCGACCGTTCCGATCGTACTGTTGACGATCTTAATAGTCGCCACCCGGTGGAGACCGAGTGTTTTGAAGATATAGTCTGGCAACTCGATGATGAACCTCGGATCTGCGTTCTCGATAACTAAATCTGTGATGTCATCGCCAAACTTCTGCGTGCCGACTTCGAGACGGTTACATTTGGCTATTCTGTATCCTTGGGATACAGTGCACAAGCAGTCTCTGGGGCAGGGCCTGTCCTCGTTGAAGAGGACCTCCTGATCGTCGGTGGCGTCGTTGTAGTCCTCATACTGGTAAAGATAGTTGTCGGCGTCTTTGACTTCCTTCTTCTCAGTCTTGTTGACGGCCTCGCTGAGCGCGAGCGCACATATCGCCAGGAGAAGTAACACCTCCCGCGACCTCACCCCCATGTCGTAGCGAACTCTGAAACGATACAAAAGCACACGTTATTCACTGTATACCGACTACAATAGATTTAGAGCTGTTGAAACTTGAAACTGTAAATTACATCAATTATGAAATTTTCTTCAAACACGAGTAGCTCACGTTTGTCGAATACTCGAGTACAATGCAACACAATGGGGTCAGTTTTCTTTTCGCAAAAAAATGAATCAACAAAAGCTTAATATTATTTTCATTTTACGAATGTACACAACAACAATCTGCTCCAGAAGTACAGGTCTAATCAGAATAGATGTGTGTATGAAAGTCATATTTGTCTAGCTATTATGATTGTATTTATGTTCAACGATACGTCAAAGTTTCAAGTGGCTATTCAGATACAAGTAATATATATACGTGCTGGTAAAATATACAAGACAGCTGGTTGGTGGCATTGTTCTAGTGAAATCTTATCTGCGCATTGTCCATCTGGAGCGAGTGTGTCGTGATCTGATACATGTGATGCTCATCTGCGCATACGCAACGGCCCAAGCGGCGCCCACTTTGGATCCCACCGACTCCATTTACGGGATAAAATAAGTATGACTTTTTAACCATATTTGACGAAGTTAAAGGTATAAAAGAAAATTGACATGTAGTTTTGTATAACATAGAAAGTAAAATATTAAAAAAAAACATTGAATGCCTTAGAGGCCCAGTAAGGGGGAAAAGAAAAGGGGTTATCTACTATTTTCCGTCGTCGGATGAGGTGACTTAAAAGTTCAATTTGGAATTAAGATGTTTTGTTTATGTCTCGAGATATAAAACGTATTTCGAAGAGAGCATTTGTCTCTAGCTAGGCTGCAGTTAGCTGAGGTGAAAATTTTCTTGAACAAATATTATTTATTTGTTTCGTTCTCCTTCATACCTAGCGATCAAAAGACAAGGTTGCGTCGCCAAACAAGTTTGTTTGTCTGTTTTGCAAACATTTTGAAAGAACAATGGTTGACAAAGCGACACTCGTTTGTTGTATCGTTTCGTCTAAGTACCTAACTACCCAGTCGACCTCAAAATAAACACCTATCCAGTTGTTTCCTTCAGCTGGCTTATTTCGTAACTAAGCCATCTTTATTTCAATGATAATTTGTCTATATACTGGGTCTAGATATTTTTTTGACCAAACTTTAGGGCGTGAACCTACCTTAAAGGTATATACTGAACAACTTTCTACAAGCAACATTAACAAAATATTTGGGCCTCCTATAAAAATAACTCAAGCATTTGGCACCCAAAGGAAGATACACCATTTTTTGTTCATATTTCGATCTATGTTCCTCAGGGAAAGTTGTTCATTTTCATGAGTATGTTCACAATTCACACACTTAAGTATGGTTAATATGGTCCCATTTTTTACACCCGGTATTCCTGTGATCGTTGCTAAGTACGTAGGTACTTAAAGCGTATAAAATGTTGTAAGAAGCTACATTGTTGTCTGTTTGACTGTGCATACCTAGTATTTATCCGTGTTTGATTAGGTAGAGTCGCTGGCACAATACTTCGCACTGGAAATTTATAGTAGAAAGTTGCAGTACTTTCACAATAAGGCACGACACACACGGGCGGGGCACTTGTATTCAATCGCACTGAACTTTGAATGAAGGGCCAGATTACACTGGGGGCAATACGGATGCGCACAAAATCAATAAATCTTGACAAAAATTGGCACTTGTTATTTTCTATCATGAGATGGAAAGGGACGGCAATAACATTAGTTAAGATTTTATTAGGTCGAGTTCTCACTAAATTGATAGCAATTTTTTTTCTAGCTGGTTGAATGCTTGTGTTTCTACGTCAAATGCTCGCACGCATCTACTACACGGTACTACGATTTTCGGCTTATCGTATATTTGTACCTATGATTATGTTTGTTATTACTGATTGTGAAATGTAATCGATATTATGTTTTGGCGCGTGTTTCGAATACATTTTATTTGGGCTGTTAGAACATTGTTTTTGGAAACCGTGATTGATACCAGTATTATTGTGATTATAAACTCTACATTTTTAATATATTACCATAGAATTTGGGCTCCGATATTATTGTTTAGGCGTTATCTTTGCAGCAGGTGTACGTACACTTATAGACCAATCATCACAGTTTTTTTTCACTCTACTATGAGCATTGAGCAGGTGATATTTGTATTGACGAAGATGCACGTTCAGACGAAGAGACTCTGCTACTGACATTATGAACAACACTATCAGAACCACTTAGTCACTACATGGTCTATCAATGCTGCAGGTGTGAACGCTCACTGTCACGACCAATATAGCTCTATTAAATGCAGATGATCTTTTTATTGAAGAAGATGCACGTTCGGACTGTGCTGCTGATCGTATTAACAGCTCTATGAGAACCAGTTATTCAATATACAATACAGGGTGTATCAATGCTGCACTCATGGACTCCCAATCCGGAGGTCCTGGGTTCGATTCACAGGGGGCAAACACAAAGTTGATATTTGAGAATTTATCACTTTGTGATTTTTTCTCCAGTTTGGTTGGACATTGCAGGCTGAATCACCTGATTGTCCGAAAAGAAAAAGATTTTGTGCTTCGGCGGGCACGTTAAGCCGTCGGTCCCGGTCGCTGCTTTGATAGTGGTCGTTACTCAAACCATATCAGAGGCCTGATAGTTGTGCTACTAGGCGGTTTAAAAACTCTGACACCAGGGTTCATCGGGTCGATAGACTATATACCCACTCGACAGAAGAAGAAGAATGCTGCACTGTCACAACCAATACAGCTATACTAAAAAAAAACATGCGATATTTTTATTGAATATGCACTACTACACGTTCAAACTGTGCTACCATTACTATAGAAACAGTTAGTCGCTACTCTGGGTGTATTGTAGCTGCAGGTGTGAATGTGAATGTTCACTGTCACAACCAATAGCAAACCAATTCCCTCTACAGCTCTACTATACTCTGTTCACGGAATCGAGCAAGCATAGTCAGCTGCTCTATCATTGGTTGTAGTAAGGACGCTAGGGCCGCGTTCACAGTACACTACTTTTTAATCTGTTCGTGCGACTATAGCAGCAGGTTTTCTATGTATTGACAAGGATACACGTTCATATCAAACTACCAGTTAACCGCAACACTGGTGAATCGTGGCTGTTTTTACAGCATGTCCGGGAGGAGCTGCAGCTGGCACATTCTACGTTATTCTATCGCTCCCAGTCCAGCATGGAAGCTATCACCGCTCGTTTAACCTGTGTTGATACAAGGTATCAACTAGTACTGAGGAAAATGCACTACTAACTGTACTATTAATGATGAATAACACTATATTAACCAGTTAGTCGCAACACTAGGTGTATCGGAGCCACAGAATATATAATAGTACTACATATCGGAGCTGCAGATGTGAACGTTTAGTCACAACGAATACTAAAATCAGGTGATCTTTGTACTGAAGATGCACGCTCACACTGTGCTACTGTTGAAGTAAGCAGTACAATCAGAACTTGTTTCTCAATTCACTGGGTTTATATTTGGTGTAGGTGTGAACGTTCACTGTCACAACGAATAGTAATACAGCTCTACTATAATCAGGTGATCTTTGTACTGAAGGTGAACGCTCACACTGTGCTACTGTTGAAGTAAGCAGTACAATCAGAACTAGTTTATCAATTCACTGGGTGTATCTTTGGTGCAGGTGTGAACGTTCACTGTCACAACGAATAGTAATACAGCTCTACTAAAATCAGGTGATCTTTGTACTGAAGGTGAACGCTCACACTGTGCTACTGTTGAAGTAAGCAGTACAATCAGAACTAGTTTATCAATTCACTGGGTGTATCTTTGGTGCAGGTGTGAACGTTCACTGTCACAACGAATAGTAATACAGCTCTACTAAAATCAGGTGATCTTTGTACTGAAGGTGAACGCTCACACTGTGCTACTGTTGAAGTAAGCAGTACAATCAGAACTAGTTTATCAATTCACTGGGTGTATCTTTGGTGCAGGTGTGAACGTTCACTGTCACAACCCATGGCGACGCCTCTGCCGATGAGATTAGATAACCGGCCCCGCTCTACATACTGGCTCGTTTCAACCTGTGTTTATACACGTATTGACTAGTACTGTGGAAAATGGATTAATACAGTTTAGAATGGAAATGTGATATTCCATTTAAAGAAGGTTCTAAATCAACATCAGGTATAACCTTCAGATAGCATTAGCAATAAGCATCTTGACACATGTCAAAAGCATATTTTGACTGTTATGAAGGAATCTCTACTATCGCTACCTACATACATACATACACACACATAATCACCTCTTTATACCTAATGGGTTAGGCAGAGCGTAAACAACCTAAACAAATGTCGTTTCGCCACGTCTGACAAAGTTTTGAGGGTAATTTAAGATATAATTATAGGTTATAATTTAAGATACAATGTAGTGACAGGTTGTCAGCCCATCGCCTAAATTGCAATATACTGAGACCTTAACTTAGAAAAACCTAAAACTTAGCTGGTTTTTACAGCATGCCCGGGAGGTAAGGGATGCATGCAACTGGCACATTCTATGTTTTTCTCTCGCGGGAGCGGCCTGGGAGGCCAGCATGGAAGCCCTTTTGTACCTATAGAGTTTTTATATTTCTTACCTGCTGTCAGGGTGGTTATGCTATATGAAAAATTGTTGATTATAGCTTATTCACGAATTTAGTTGCTATTAAAAAAAAAAAATCTAGGACGACTGTTGCGGAAACAGGTCAATGTCACGAGAACCTTATGTCTCTTTCAGGCTTTCAGGCATTTTTTGGAACTGGAGTTTAATGTGTCTGATCAATGTTTGCGGAAAGATTTCATTTAGTATTTAATAGTTAAATGCTTACGTCAATGAATATCTCATTATTATGCAAACAAGAACATTATTCGAACTGCACACGTATTTTCTAAGAAAGTACTACGAGTTCAACAATCTTAGCTTGTGTAATATTGTCTATTGAGCCTAAACAGCTGGGAATGTATGCCATTTGATAAATTAATTTCAAATCTCTGTACAGGTCAAGTTTAAAATTACATCAATATCCTGTTTCCGCAGATCGCTCTACGATCTAAAGAAAATACTATTTACTTTACTACACTTCACTGTTTAATTGCACGTGTTTACTTGGTAACAAACACAATTACAATGGCATATAGGTAACATCTGATCAGCTGATAATTAGAACGATGATAATTATGTTCGCCTGCTTTATTGTGGAGATCCTAGATCAGATAAAAGTGGTCCTGTGATCTATACTGTACCCAGTTTACCCAGTCTCTCATTATGCGCAAATTTAAGAGGTTTAACGGTAAAGTACTAAAGTTTACAAAGCCAGTTCAAATTATCATATTTTTTTGTTTTGTTTTGTGTTTTATTTTCATTTCATACATACATACATAAAATCACGCCTTTATCCCTAATGGGGTAGGCAGAGCGAAAACAACCCAATCAAAGGTCGTTCCGCCATGTCTGACAAGTTTTGAGGGTAATTATAGCAGATTATGACGTATATTGCTATAGTGACAGGTTGTCAGCCCATCGCCTAAAATTACAATACACTATAACCCTCGAGTTCCTTAGCTGGTTTTTACAGCATGCCCGGGAAGAGATGCAGCTGGCACATTCTACGGTTTTTCTATCACTCTCAGTCCAGCATGGAAGAAATTTTATTTTAACATGTTATAATGTAGGTAATCGGAATAAAATAAGAATAACATCAAACTATCGTAATGACTAAGCCACTGAGACATAAAAAATCTCTAGGTATGTAAAGATTATCAGAAACAATGAGGTAAGTTTCACCCTGTCTACGTCACTAGTTTTTCTGTCTGGGTATTCGCAGCTGATAAGTAATTATAGCCATAGCTCTGGTTAGTGGTTGACGGCAGCGCCATTTACTATGATAGCATGGTAACTACTTGGGTATTCCTGCCCTTTATATGTCGACTAGCTCTCTCCTTACGCTACGAAGGAAATTTTGGGGTTTTCCGAACAGGTAACAATTATTTCCTTTCCCGAAAACTATGTAGCTTAGCTTTTAAGTTGCAAAAAGGTTGGAATCAAGTATTTTTTGTGCGTATTACTCAAATGTCCTAATTTTTCATCTTGTCAAAAATCAGTAAAATCGAATGAAATCAAATTGAAAGTTTACGGTAGTCTAGGTATAAATCCTTGGCATAGTACCTTAATCTAAATTTTCCGATAAGAACGTTCGAGTACATCTACGTAAGCACCTACGTACTTTATAAAGGACATAAAGCTTAATGCTCCATGGATTATCAAGAGTTGGCGCTTCAGGCTTCAACAATGTTGCATATTGATGACACCGAAAGTGCACATTTGGACCGGCTGTGCATATAAAGTGCAGTTAGATGGATTATGTAGTTTGCATACAATCGTAGGTGGGCTATGGTGCGTGCAAAAATGTAAACTATGCGGTCTACGCAATCACTCGGGCACGGACAGAATCAATTTAAATTGATACTTTAAGTTTGAAACTAGCTGTTAATGTAAGGTAAAAAAGTCTTTTTCAATCACTCACGGTTATCAACATGATAATGATTAAAACGGACACTCATACAAAAATAGAAAATTACGGTAAATTTCCAGGTTCTAATCTTAATAATGCACTAAAAAAAAATCTTACCGTTTTCCCGATTGACCGTATTGGACTGATTTTCAGTTGTACCTAGGTAGAACTTAGTTTGATTTTGTGACGTCATGGATTTAAAACCGGTTTTTGTTATCGTTTATTATGATTTGATTGACAAAATGAATAGCACATAAAATTGTTCTGCCGTTAAATGATAGTTAACCATTGTGTTGTATTGATTTGATTAGGTACATAACTAGACAGATAGCGGAAAGACCTAAAACTGAGAACATACATACATATAATCACGCCTTTATCCCTAATGGGGAAGGCAGAGCGTAAACGACCTAAGCAAAGGTCGTTACGCCACGTCTGACAAAGTTTTGAGGGTTATTTTAGATATATTTGTAGGTATATTGCTGTAGTGATAGGTTGTCAGTCCATCGCCTAAATTACAATATACTGAAACCCTCGGATCCCTTAGCTGGTTTTTAAAGCATGCCCGGGAGAAAATGCAGCTGGCACATTCTATGTTTTTCTCTCGCTCCCAGGCCAGCGTGGAAGTAAAACTGAGCATAAGGATTTTATTTTAGGTACGTGTAGTAATTAACTAAGAAGATAATTATTGAATAATAATAAATGAATGAATGAATGAATTAAATTAATAAATGAATGAATGAATTGCTCCAGTTTGAACTTACCTATGACCTTGTTCAGCCTGCCAGTAACTTCTTTAAATGCAACCTGCGACAAGAAAAAAACAAGTTTTAATAAAAGTAAATAACATAACAACAACACACGCTGTCTGGGTATAGAAATATCAAGTTTATAATGAAGCTACAATATTCATACACCAACATTTTATATGCGAACGAAGATATTTATCTGAACATAATAATAATATTTATGCTAAGAAATACTACAGAATTGATAACTACAGCCAACGTAGCTTAGCAGTACCTCTAGTCTAGGTTTATCCAGTCTGTCTCGTAAAAACGTGTACCTATTTACCTTATCTATTTACTTATATAAACTCTTACTAATTGTTATAAATTACGTATAATTTGCGATAGGTTTATTTTATACATAAGTATGAAAAATCCCCATTTCCAAACAGATACTCGCAATTATTTTGACTTTTCTTTAGTCTCATAATTTACAAAATATATAAATAGGTATCCTTTGACCAAAAAACTCAGGAGAAGGAGATCGAGAGACGCGTTGGATTGGGGTGGGCTGCTTTTGGGAAGGTGGATGATGTCTTCAAGTCAAGCTTCTCCAATGCCTGAAGACTACGGTGCCAAAACACGGACGCTCACTAAGCAAAATATGCGCAAAATAAAGGTCAAACAAAGATCAATGGAGTGTTCAATGCTAGGTATCGCTCTCGTTGATTCCAAAATTCGACGAAAAACAAAATTAGAAGATGTAGGTAAGCGAACAGCGAGACTAAGGTGGAGATGGGTGGGACACTTGGCTAGGCGGGATCATGGACGGTGGACAAAAGCAGTCACAGAGTGGTGGCCAATCGGAGTGACAAGGCCAGTGGGCAGACCACTAGCCCGATGGTTTAACGACATCGTGAAAATAACAGGAACAAACTGGATGAGACTGGCACAGGACCGTGAGGATTGGCGCAGTGGGTGGATGTGGGTTGAAAATGATGATCATGATAAATAGGTATTAGGTATAAAGCATAAATATTATTAGGATTTATTATTTATTTATTAGTGCTCAGAAGGAGAAGAGAGAGGCCTTTGCCCAGCAGTGGGATCATTTACAGGCTAGATAAGATAAGAAGATAAGTGCTCAGGTGATTATCTGTACTAAACCTGTATCGTAAAAAAATAATATTTAAAACAATGGGTCAACAACTCCTACTAAACAGTCAGCTAGAAACCCTAGAATCTACCGAATAAATTCGTGATGTTGAGGAAATCCCCTATTTCGATATTTTCTAATCGAAAACTCGTATTTGTAAATAATGAGTGAACTGTTTAGGTACCATAGAGGTCGTCCGTAATAAAAGAAACAAAAATATTGGTCGATAAAAGCAAACGGCCCATAACAACAGATGGTTCAGGTCATCGGCCAATTGATGCATCTGCCCTGACTGGGCTCCAATCGATTCCGCACTCTAAATTAATCGAACAAACGGCGATCGAAAACATGCATGTTTTGGCTATCAGATAAAAGTTAGTTATAGAGCTATAAGCAAACTACAAAGAAATCACCTATACACTTAATCAATCGAGTATCTCTTACTCTCGTCTTTTAAAGCTTTATGATGTCAGTAACTTTGGAGCACAATTCGATGGTCTTCTGCAAAAATATGACCAAGAAGTGCCAATAGTGCCATATTTATGACAACAACATATACCTACATTATATGACAATAATAGGTATAGTATAACAAAAGTATGACGTAAAATTAGCAAAAAAAAAGGTAGATGTCTAATATATTGACGGATGAGTTGTACAAAACGTATGTCTTGATACGTCTATAAATAATGTAGGAGCGTTAAATAAGTAGGTTTAACATTACAAAAAGATAGAGCCAGAAAGAAATTAAAACTAAACATATAGGAATAATTTATTATATTTTTTTTAAAGTTACTCTAATTAGATCAACAACAGTAGTACTCTGCTTTTTTTCTTAAACAGATGTTCAACTCTAAGATTGACTGCGAACGATCTCTGACTATAACATCTGTATACGAGTTTCAATACGGTGCGGCATAGAACAGGCGTGGTTCGATTAACTATAGCAAGTACCAAGACTGGTTTGCTGCGAGTTGCATATAGGAAGGAATATGAAACAATATATTTCATAGCACAGTACAAATATAATCAGAGGCGTGCAATCTTTGCCAGATAAGATACAAGATATCAGTGATACTGCGATAGTGATGTTCTATTTCCTTTTAAGCCCGTCTGAGTGTGGATATGAATACTTGATGTCTTTATGTTTACATGTATAAGAGTAGCTTTGCTTTGATATTTCTAAAACCATGTTTTCCTAGGAACATCGATGGTAGTAAAATAAGTTTTTCTTAAATATTTAATAGGCAAGGCAATATAAGTGAGTTGCAAAGGTTGTAGAACCCATCTATACCTATTTCAAAACATTTTTGGATTAAGAAAACAAGAAATATACGTGTAGCTTAGATTTATTCCTTACTAAAACGATTTACTTGAGACCAACGTCATAAAAACGGATAATCTTAGGTTATCGGATGTCTCACAGTGACGCATGTGGAGTCAAAGTAATGTATTTTGTCTGTTTAGTCTAACTTTAGTGCACCAATATTGACTGTTACATTGTGGAGTCACGTCACTCGTATTGACCTATCCTTTAGCAACATTTGATACGTTTTCCTCTTGTCACTTATTATGGGAAACCAGTTTATCTACTCATCTTTAGTCGACTCATATTCAAGCTGTGGATAGAGATTTTCTTTTGAATTCGCACATACTAAGGGCCGTAACTTTGTCAGACGTGGCGGAACGACCTTTCCTTAGGTCGTTTACGCTCTGCCTACCCCATTAAGGATAAAGGCGTGATTATATGTATGTATGTATTTGTAATCAGAACTCATGAGTGACAGCGAGTAGTTCATATCAGAAATGTCAGTACAAACTGGCCTGTCAAATCCATACTTAATATTGGTCTCAAGTTTGATATCGCTTCATAAATACGACCCTAAGATTACCAAGTAAAGTTGCCTAAAATATTAAAGAAACAACCTCACGGTTCTATGTATATTCAATGACTCAAAAGTGGTTGCGGTCAGCGTTTTTATTGAACCGTGAATGTTCGGCCAATTAAACCCACTGTACCGGGTGTAAGGGACAGCGTTCCGCAAACTGATAGGGGTTGCTCAGTCAACAAAACTGAACAACTATCACCAGGAAATTCTTTAAGGAAATGAAAGACAAAACTGAACTTCCCATGCAAAATGACCACCTCGATCAGACAATTTGTATGGAAATTCAAAATATTTTTATCACTTCCTGACAAAAATACCTGCTGATAGTTGTTCATTTCCGTCGACTGAGCAACCCCAATCAGTTTTAAGGACGCTGTCCCTTACACCCCGTAGAGAATACAAGCGTGACTATGTATAATGCCGTACATCCAAGAAAGCACACAAAGTAGCAGCATGATGGATCGTTATGGGTTTCCTTGATCGGAAGTGCTCGGTCTTAGGGGGAGGAGGGCACAGAATTTGCGGTCGCATGTAGTTTCCACCACCACGTCTTGTGGTTCCTGGCTCTTGGAACTGATACTCGGTAATCCGACCTGCTTCGGCAAACCATCGATTTGGTTCCAAGAATGAATTACACTTTCACGCCTTATCTACGGTCACTTCCAGTGAAGTTTACACTGACTAATACAATCACGGTGTACATTTGGTTTTTGTTCTTGTGATATTTTTAGAAGAAATTATGCAAATGCAAACAGTACAAGCAAGAAAAATGTTTCATAACGGGTTTTAATTCACCTATTTAAAATTTAATTCCAATTGAAATTTAAAGGTCGCACAAATATCAATATTTATTTACAAAAGGCAATAGAGGTGGTATAATAAAACTGGCTGTTAAAAAACCTCTAAAAATCCATCCGTTTTTACATTAAATGGTACCTCTTCCTATGTTAAAGTGGCATTGTTCACATGTTTTCTCTATGGATTTTAGCTTTTCTCGGTGACTTAACTCTGCCTATAACCGTATTTATTTCAAATATTTAATATTTTCGTCGAAGTAGTATTTAATTTTTTTATAAATATGGATGTTAGTCTGTAACGTATACATTTTATGGGCCTCTGTTTATATTATTTAACATCTACTAATGTAAATATTGCCTGAAATATATATTTTTTTAAATATATTTTGATAATAATAATAAAATGATTTATTATTATTATTATTTGATAGTTAATATGTTCAATTGAAATTAAATAACCACAAAGATAAAAGTATCTATAGGCAATTCCGTTCAGAAATAGCACTGGCATTGGCACTCCCGTAATTATCCTGCAGATGTTTATGCTAATGCTCCTCGTCTGACATAATCGCTTAACCGATGAGCACTGGATGCACCACGAAATGCACCGCAGTAAATATTGACGATCTGGCAGATTTAATCCTGGACATGGTGCACCTTCAATCCCGTTAGAAGAACAGAAACTTAGAAAGACTTTAAAACTTCTAATGAAAATGCATGTTGGGTACTATCGTTAATTTTTCAAATGGGGTTTCTCTTGAATAGAAAGTTTTTTTTTAATGAGACAGAAAATAATAGTGGTATTTGATGACATTTTGTATCAATTAGCGAATCTTCACTACATAGCATAAATCAAAGTCGCTTTCTCTGTCCCTATATTCTTTTGTATGCATAAATATTTAAAACTACGCAACGGATTTTGATGCGGTTTTTTTTAATGGATAGAGTGATTCAAGAGGAAGGTTGATATGTATGACACATGCATAATATAGTAGAGAAACACTGATAATTTCCGTGCGAAGCCGGGGCGGGTCGCTAGTTTATTATAAAGACTAATTGATCATAATATTTTATTGTAGATATTTGATTCAAAGATCTTTGTATAATATTTTACTTGTACAAAATATTTATATATTTTTCAAGTAATCAACAACCATTTTAATTAAATATTATTTATAGTGCAAAGTACAGTTTAAACTCCCCAATATACCAGTATCGATATTGCAAACTCAAGCAACGGTTAATAGAAATTTTACAGCCGATATCGCGAAATATAATACAGCACTGCCTTGGAAGGCACGGTCGTTAACTTGGCTGCACTGTGAATAATAATCCAACTGAATCATATTTTATTATTAATCCGGCATAACTGTAAAACTGTTTCATCATGGTAATAAACGTCCTAATAGGATTCTAGGCCGGTTAAGGATGAGCGATTTATTTATCTACGTGTAAATAAATAAGTAGTTTTTAGTTTAGTTTTCTGTTGTATGCTTGGAGAGAGTTGTTTGTATGTATGTAAAATTTTAATGATGTTATTGTAAAGTAAATATTAAAAAGAAAAATAATATATACTATTTATATACTACATTCTATAATCGGTAATTATGAAGAAAGAGCAAGAGTCTACAAACAAGAATTCTAAGGCAGTCAATCAGAAACAATGACAGCTAAAGAAATCGTTTGAATAACGAGTCTAGATTTAAACGCAGGCGCAGCCTTCTAGTACTACAAAAGGCTGAACCGGTTGCCATATTTAGAAACACAAGATAATTTACACTTCGAACTGTACTTAGCAAACACCTAATAAAGTATGAATAATCTTTTGAAATAAGCGTCAGATGATGTTTATGTCATGTTTGATGGGAATGAGTTAAATGCCATCATAGATACTTCAATTCCTTCGACTCTACCTTGCTTGATCATCACTGACCTAAAGATTAGTGCCAAATAATCGCAAAAAATATACCTTATACCAATCTACCGAAGCTAAGCGGACACTAGTTTGTATTGTTCTTTTTTCATTATTATTGTTACTAGCCTGTTGTGTCCTTTGCCCAGCAGTGTATTGAAATACCTAAAGAAAAAGACAAATAAGTTTTCTTCAGATCCTAGTCAAAGAAGGAAATTGCTCTTTAGCATTATTCTAATAAAGAACTTTTTGCAAAGCCTTGTCTTAGTAGTTGGGTACAAAAGGCAGTCGTTTTTATATCTATAGCTGGTCTTTGTACCGAGGTTCAGGAATTCTGCAGTTGTCTGTCTGTCTATGCGGAAGTGAGAGCTCTTCGTTTAATAGGACGGGGTACTCATACTTATATGAAGAGAATGTGTGTGACATACGTCTGTAGTTCTATAGGAAAGTGTAGGTTAGCTTAGGGACCTATCAAGTTTTTCAAAAAACATACAGCATTTAAGGTTGCTCAGTCAACGAAACTGAACAACTGTCACCAGGAATTTATTTCAGGAATCGTTTTTTTTACCTACCATACAAAATGAGCAACAGACAATTTGTACGGAAAAGCCTTTTTTTATTTCCTTAAAAAGTTTCCTGGTGATAGTTGATCAGTTTTGTTGACTATAACCCTATCAGTTTGCGGGACGCTGTCCCTTACACCCGGTATATGGATATTGTATTTTTTCTTATACAAACAACCGGAAACTTGTTTGCTGACGTCGTACCAATAAAAACAAGCTTAATATTTTCAATGCGTAGATATATATAAAGATATTATATTACCATTAGTCTAGAATTTAATTAGAGTTTAATTTTATCTTTACAGTTGAACGCACGCAAAGTGACGTAGCATATGTTGTAACTAAATATTTTATATTAACACTAGCGATTCGCCCCGGCTTCGCACGATATATCAGTATTTTTCTGCTATTATTATTACGTTTTATATAAATAAACCATCCTCTTGAACCATCTCTATCTGAAAAAATACCGCATCGAAATCCGTTGCGTCGTTTAAAAGATTTAAGCATACATACAGACATACATGCAAGATGCGATTTAGTGAAGAACAATAGGTACTTTTAAAATTATATCAGAAATATAATGCCCTGTAAAAAACCTTTTTTATTATTAGACTTTAAGAGCTTCTATTTATATCTCAACTACCTACCACACCTGTGTCCACAGCCACAAATTATTATTTAGTATTATTATGTTTTTTTTTTCGTTTTTGCAAATCGTAATTCAATAGTTTGGTTTTCGGCGGTGTCGCGTTGCACGCCAGCCACCTGCCCGGGTCAATAAAATGCCCACCAATATATGGTAATATACGTATATTATATATGTAAATATATTCTTTTTTCGGTGCGTTTGTCAGTCTGAATCGAGTTCACAATTAGGCGGACCTCGTTTTCACGGTCTGCGTCCCACCAATGCGTTTTAGTTCTTAACAATAAGTAACTAGTTTTTGTTCGCTCGTTTTTATAACCATTTTACCTAAAACGGTGCTTTTAAAAGCATTCTCTACGCGGATAATTTTGCTTTATTGGAGTATCGTATGGCCGGTTCAATAGACGCGACATTTTAACATGTCTGGCTCGAATAAAATGCTAGTCATAGAATGTTACGAGTTTCTGAAGCGTAGTAGAGTCGTTGACATTCGAAAACCATACCGTGGATAATTAAGTTATGCGGAAATTGGAAGACACTTCGACACTTATTTATACAGAAAACCTGTGCTGAAATCTCAAAGATAAAATGAAGCCGTTAGATTTCAATGAAAACCTTCGTTGTCACTTTTCTCATGTTATACATTTTGTTTTGTTCAACATATTTTGCACAAAAAAACAAAAAAAAAACAACTTGCTATGGATGTTTACAATCTTGGATTTAAGTGAGTCACGGATTACAAACAGATATTTCAAGATTATCCTACAAAGTTTACTTTGTGTGTTACATCGACCTAATTGATAAGTCCTTGTGCTTAATTTCTATAGTAAATGTATACGTAGCGAAAACTGATAAAAAAGACATGTGCGGATGCCAGGTGGCTTGACGTAGATGCAGACATCTGTATGTACCAGAAAAACCAGTTTGAGCACAGACACACAGTTCAGGCACACGCCGCCTGTACAACCAACTACACAGCGTTGCGCCGTTCATTCGCATAATGTAACATTCGCAAAATGTACTATGAGAAAAACGTACCCTTCGTAGAACAAAGCATTCGTAAACTTTACCATTTACAACATGTTGTGTACTAATAAGTTGAAATGTACCTTTCTTTCAGGGTGCGTTACTAGGATTTAAGGTCAACAATAGAGCGATTTACTGTTGACCGACCGAATCACTTCATAACGGACTAAGTAACGCGAAAAACGTAAAGTTTAATGTATTGCGAAAGATGAAGTCTCAAAATTTTGTAAATGGTAATGGAACGCTTTTTTTGCGATTGGTACGTTTCGCAAACGCAAACGACTAGCAAATTCTATGACTCAGTTTGTAAAAACTTCAGTTTTTCAAGCTGTCTGCACGATTGTACAGTAATTAGTTGTAAAAGAACGGTCATTGTTTGAAAAATGTGGTGGCACATTGGGATGTGGATAAGAAAGCTTGTCGGACCTGGACAAGTGGACACCACCTGCTGATCCAAGAACAGATAATTGAGAGGAATTGTCGATTGCAATAAGGCATGGAATTCGCAGAACAAGCTTTTGGATATAATTAAAATAGCTCAGCGCAAATGCAATTACGAGAATATAAATTATATTCTTGAAAATTCACATAAAAGTAACGACTCTACTAGGAAGCTTGACGTAAAATGCATTAAATTAGAAAAAAATACTTGTACACAGGCGAATTTGCGGATATTATTTAAGTACCTATTTTTGTGAAATTTAAAACAAATGATCTGTCACAGTAATAATAGCGTAGGTGTAGTATATAATAGGACTTATCAAATTACTACTTTATTGAACCACCTACGATTGATTGCCAGTTTTGGTCTCAGTAAATTAAGTCCAATTTTAGCTTGTTTCGCGAAAGTAGTACAACAACGCTCATTATTTAGTAAATATTTGGAACAGTGAGTGATTCATACTACTGCCTATAGTAAGAACTTACTGTTTGAATATTATTGACCTGACTATTTCGGGGAGGGCAACGCAATGCGCAATCTGAATTGCAGCCAATAATTTGACTTTGTAAACACATTAACAAAATTACCTTGTTTTCAAATTTTAACAAGATTTTTGTTACCTATTTAAATTGAAATGAGAAACTGAAAATTTCACGGGAATGGGAATTTATAACAGCATAAAATAGCACTATGCAGAGTCTCAATCGTAGATGTTGTAGCACATAAAAATACAGAAATTTTATTTTACTTTATTTCGGGAGCTAACAGCAACATTTACAAATTATTCAAGTATACATATTAAATAAATGCCAATTACAAGCTTCCACATATGCTTCTATAGAGAAAGAAAAAAGTTTAGTCTAACTTAAAAATAATGAATAGGTAAGGTAACACATACAAATATACCAGCTAAGGGGTCCGAGGGTTCAGTATATTGTAATTTAGGCGATGGGCTGACAACCTGTCACTACACTATATGCCTACAACCCTCAAAACTTTGTCAGACGTTGCGGAATAATCTTAGTTTAGGTCGTTTACGGTCTGCCTACCCCATTAGGGATGAAGGCATGATTACGTATGCATGTACGTACAAATATAAAATCAGTTACACCAAACTAATACTTTAAGATTCTGTGAAGTAATCCTTAACGAGCGCATTTTTCATTGATCTGATACTACCACTAAATAAATCAAATCAGCTATCATCATTGTACTTATTGGACAGCTTTGTGACACGTGGTATGAAACTATTTATTCTTTATTGAGAAGGATTGGGAGGTACGAAAAGTAAATCATGCTTTCTTAATCTTAATCGAGTTGGAATTCTTAACGAAATCATGCTGAGGAGTTCAGGACAATCCACCGTACTTTGAGCAATCTTCATTAGAAACCTTAAATCAGCCGATTCTCTTCTAAGCTGAAGCGGTAACAGGTGAAATTTCTGACATCCCTGTACAATCGCGAAGTACAGTCATTGTACTTGAATACGAGAGCGGACGGTGCCGTTCGACATCTTTGTAATAGTAATAGGACTAATAAGCAATACCTGTGCGCTTTCTTATAGAGCTTTGCAACACATTCAATGGTGGCCTTTATAGTATATATAAATGTAAAAGGTACAGATAGGTGAACCATAAACCACAGCCCAGGCACCTCGGTTCTAGCTAGAGAGCTGGCAGGAAATTGGCGGTTTAACTCCGGCTCCTTTGAATTCCTAGAATCGGTTAAAACTTTAGCTGCTAACGGGTACCACGTAAATCTAGGACTCAGTAGACCGCAACAAAGTTACAATCAATGTACCTAAAGAGGAAATTGTGTATTGTTTGTTACGGACAGGTAAACTCAAAAATTTAAACATCGTTTTACCATTTTAAACTCAATGGTTGCTTATTAATAAGTATAAAATATAGAAAACGTGTTGATTCAACCACATGAATCAACAGTTTCATTTGTCAAACCGCAAAATGACATACATAGTAGACCTAGATCCTACAGACTTATTTTTTGGAAGTGCATAAAATATGTTCCTTGAGAGGAATAATAGTAGCAGTTAAGGGGTTATCAACCGTTAACAGTAACAGGCAGAACTCGAACTGAAACCAACAGGTTTAATAGTTTAATTGGAGGGTATTAAAAGCAATTGAGTAAAGATAAAGTTATAAAACAACTCGAAAAGGCAGATAAATATCTTAAGTAAACTGTGTTATTTATAGAACGTTAGAGTTTAATTGGAAAATGTTATTTTATGATGAAATAAATATATTTCCCGTCAGAACATCATTAATACATAATATCTATTTGCCTACCAAATGACCTTTCACGCACTGTTAAACCCTGATTACTATATAATAATGATATCTGACAGGTCATACGTGTATGCAAATGTAAGGTTGTATGCAAAAAACATTTTTTTATACGAGCTGTCAGATATCATCATTTGTTTATACTACTGTCTCTACTTGTCCCATTATCAAAACCAAACTTATGAAACTCATTTAGGCTCGTATTTATAAAGCGACTTAGCATTGAGAGCAATATTAAGTATGGATTTGACAGGCCTTTATGTACTGAAATTACATTTCTGATACGAACTCAAACTCATTTCTCTCATTCTCTAATTTATTTTGTTTTATTTTGTTTTTTTAATGCACTGTTTCACTTTTTAAACAGTGCAAATACAAATAAAAAATGAGGAACTAACCTAGACTATTCTTGTATTCTAAGTTAGTTAGATGTTTGTTTCATTACAGACTGATGCGGGCTTCAACAAACCTTACGATTTCCGCTCCGCGTGAGCAGAGCTCCAGGCATATTCTAGGAACCACGTTGTGGAGCGGCTGGATTTTAAATTAAGATTACGATTACTCATTACGTGTATCAATTGAGATTTATTTGATAGAATACTGCTTTATTTTAGTCTAGTAGTTTTATTTAATTGTTATATGAAAAGTTAATCTATTTCGTCACCAGCAACGTCAGCAGTTGACAGCTGTACTACTGTTTACATTTACTTACTTACTCCAATTCTGTTAATTTTAATTTATAAATATTAAACGTCACAAAATACGTACAATGATAATCATGGTGCAATCTTTGTCACATCATAAAATAATTACTACGTACTATAACTAGTAGCTTTAACAAATTAAATAAATTGTTAAAAAATGACATAAAAATTGTGTATACCTTTGACACTCGATCAATATGAGATTGTTCTTTTTTTATTTCGCTGATTGATTATGTAGCATTTTTTATTTCTAAATTGATTAGATATAGACAGATAGGTTTACATGTTAATCAATATTTAGTTCTTGCATATTATAAAATATTTCTGACCTTTAGGCTTTTGGTTACCTACAAATCTATCTTGAATAACCCTCAAAACTTTGTCAGACGTGGCGGAGCGACCTTTGTTAGCTCTGCCGACCCCATCAGGGATACAGGCGTGACTATATGTATGTATGTAGGCTTTTGGTTTACCAAAAAAAGGTAACAAAATCTTTCTCATGAGTCATCCTTACATAATAAAATTCATGTCGACGGTCCCTATGATGTCAGAGTTCACTCTATACGCTATTCGTAAGGTTCGGCCTACACTTCCGTCAATCTGTATATTTATGATATTTATATTGTGATATTAGTTACAAGCGGCGAGATTCAATGGCGTCGCTATAAATGCCAGGGCGCCATAAATATTGTGGGACACAACAACATTGTGAACAGTGAATTGATAACGTCAGCAGAAAACTAGTTGTTAATTTTGGATAAAATAATGTGAGATTAATTTTATTCAGGAAGTAATTTTACAAATAATTTTAGTTTTCTTGTGCAATTGGTTTGTTGTAACAGTGTTGCTCTTGAAACTGATGGCTGACAGGGATGACTGATAGCAGAAAACATACCTCACTGACACTTCTTCTTCTGTCGAGTGGGTATCGAGTCTATCGACCCGATGAACCCTGGTGTCAGAGTTTTTAAACCGCCTAGTAGCACAACTATCAGGCCTCTGACATGGTTTGAGTAACGACCACTATATCAAAGACAGCGACCGGGACCGACGGCTTAACGTGCCCTCCGAAGCACGAAATCTTTATTTTTTCGGACAATCAGGTGATTCAGCCTGCAATGTCCTAACCAAACTGGGGAAAAATTTACAACGTGATAAATTCTCAAATATCAACTTTGTGTTTCCCCCCTGGGAATCGAACCCAGGACCTCCGGATCGGGAGTCCATGGCACTAGCCACTAGACCACGGAGGCAGTTCACTGACACTAAATAAATGGGATAAGGGCAAGTGAATGAGGATGATGATGTAGGTTGTTGCTCTCTCTACATTGATAGAGTTTTAAAAATATACATACATACATATAATCACGCCTTTATCCCTAATGGGGTAGGCAGAGCGTAAACGACCTAAACAAAGGTCGTTCCGCCACGTCTGACAAAGTTTTGAGGGTTATTTAAGATAGATCTATAGGTATATTGCTATAGTGACAGATTGTCAGCCCATCGCCTAAATTGCAATAAACTGAAACCCTCGATTCCCTTAGCTGGTTTATACAGCATGCCCGGGAGGAAATGCAGCTGGCACATTCTATGTTTTTCTCTCGCTCCCAGGCCAGCATGGAAGTATAAAATATAGTAAAAATATACACCGAGTGTAAAGAACAGCTTCCCGCAAACTGATAGGGGTTGCTAAGTCAACGAAACGGAACAACTATCAGCAGAATCTTTTTTCGGGAAGTGAAAAAAATATGCATTTCCATACAAATTGTCTGATCGAAGTGGTAATTTTGTAAGGGAAGGTCAAATTTACATCTCCTGAAAATAATTCCTGGTGAAAGTTGTTCAGTTTCGTTGACTGAGAAACACCTAACCATATGTTTGCGGGGCGCTGCCCTTACGCCCGGTATAAAAGGTAGAGATGTCATTTTGGGTACTAGTTTCAGATAACTTTTAACATACTCATATTGTGACCACTTTTGTATATATTAATATTAAACTGAGTTTATTCTGTTGCTGACTGTACAACGTCTAATGTCTGAAAGGCAAACGAGACATTGCCCTATATATCGGTTATATCACTAAAGGGGACGTGAACAAATAATTAGGTCGTAATCGTAACGGTTACCGGGTCACAGAGAAATGGGGATTAACTTTCATAATTATGCTAGGTTAGACTTCATCCAACATTTGTTATCAACTCTGATGCAAATAGTTTCAATGAAAAGTTTGCTAAATACGTTTTCATGCGTTTTCTTAACTCAGAAATAAACTCAAGACAAAGTGACTTTAAACTGGCTTTAAAAGAGATTATTTAGAAATTTGTCCCAGGGACAAAGTTGATGTTTGTCAATTTATTACTTTGTGAGGTTTTCCCCAGTTTGGTTAGGACATTGCAGGCTGAATCACCTTATTGTACGAAAAATAAAAGGATTCCGTGCATCGGAGGGCACGTTAAGCCCGATGCTGTCTTTGATAGTGGTCGTTACTCAAACCATGTCAGAGGCCTAATAGCTGTGCTACTAGGCGGTTTGAAAACTCTGACACCAGGATTCATCGGGTCGTTTGACTCGAGAATCCACTCGCTAAGGAGAAGATTTAGAAATTATATGTGCAGGTTTAGTTTCTTTTTTTCCTATTTTTGAAGGTTTTCCATAACATGAAACTTGTTTTAAATTGTGGTTAGAATCCACCTTTTATGTTTTATTTACAATGCCTTTTACATCCAGTATAGCCCAGTCAGGTCACAGATTAATGAGAATTGTGTCGTAAAATGGCGTCATGTGTGCGCAAGAGTTTATGGTTCCTTAGGGCTCTATTTATAGTCATTACCTAAGTTCAAATACACTAAAAGCCTAAGGAAACCTATAAATGTCTGATAGAGAATTTAATGTTAGATGAAAGTACTTTTAGCGTGTTTCTAGAAATTGTAGAGACGGTGTAAGGTCAAGGTGAAATTAAGAAGATATAATGTGTTTTAAGGTTTACGTGAACCATACAAATACCAATATACAAGCAATACATACATTCATACATATAGTCACGCCTTTATCCCTAATGGGGTAATGGCACAGCGTAAACGACCTAAATAAAGGTCGTTCCGCCACGTCTGACAAAGTTTTGAGGGTTATTTAAGATAGATTTGTAGGTTTATTGCTGTGACAGATTTTCAGCTAATCGCCTAAATTACAATATACTGAAACCCTCGGATCCCTTAGCTGATCTTTACAGAATGCCAGGGAGGAGGAGCTGGCACATTCTATGTTTTTCTATGGCTCCCAGTCCTGCATGGAAGACAAACAAGCAAACTTGTAGGTATTTGGTAGTACTATTATACGTATATTCTGTGATTTACATGGCTTTATATTTACTCATATATATTAGTACATGTACGTACATTTCATATGTGCGTTTATTCGGTGCTTTTTCCGTGCTTCGGAAGGCACGTTAAGCCGTTGGTCCCGGTTAATATCGTTTAATACCGTAGATATTAGTCGTTAAGCCATATCAGAGGCCAGTGCAAGCATTGGCGGCTTGAAAAACTCTGACCTAATCTAGGATTGGGTCTGGTTTCCCTTCTGGGTTGCGGAGGTCAGATGGCAGTCGCTCTGTGTAAAAACCAGTACCCTCGTTCAATCCCCTAGATTAGGAAGCCGACCCCGTGAGATACGGGATAACGCTAGGGAGATGATGATGATGATGATGATATTAGTAGGTGTAGGTATTCAATACTTAATTGTAAGATGTAGTGACGACTTACTTCGCTGGCTCAGCGACGACCTTACGTTTTTGTATTTAAGGAAATCAGTCTACAACTTCAGTGTCTAGACTTAAAAGAAACAGAATTAGGTATAGTTTTTATGCATACAACAATACCTAACACAAGCGTAGGATGTAAAAACATTCAATAATTGAATAGACAGATCAGAGTGCATTTAGAATAACAGCAGGTGATGAAGTTACATAAGAAACTCAATAATGGAATCCATTAGGATTGCTAGAAGATCAAAATTACAGATAAAATATGTGCATTCTGAATATAAAATATGCTATTTTTTTATCGATGGATAATCATTAGGTATTACATAATTTTTGTAAATTATGAAAATTTACTAACGCGAAATTCATGAATCAACGAAATAAATTCACTATCAATTAGATAATTTTATTACGAGTAAGATAAGCGAACAGAAAAAAAACCTGACTAATAACGTTTTTTTTCAGATTGTACCTAACTGAAAAATATGTTAACTTTTCCCTGATCATTTCAGTTTTTCAAAGTGGAGTAGAAGCTAGGCAGAAGAAGAAGAAGAACAGTTCAGTTTTTAAAAAAATCTGGTATAAGTAACCCTAGATACCTCTGAGCTCGTTCACAACCGCAGAGGTGCGAAGGACGAGCTCCGATTAGGTCGAGATGACATGCTCACACGAGATATTAATGCAAAACAGAATACCCACATTCCTATCGATTCATAGAGAGCACGACTTAACTAAAATCGTTGCCGTTCGTTTCTGTTCTTTCTAGGTAGACATTGACAGATGACCATTTTAGTTAAGATTTAGTGATTCCGTCCGCATTCGAATCGCCCCAATTGTATTGCTTTTGCTTATACTTATGTCCAACACTTTAACGATGGCGGCTAATTGATTGATGACAATATAAACTGTTCGAGATTTGGAGTTGTAATTTACAACTTTATGTAAATGAAATGCTTAAGAATAGGCCACCTCGATGAAAAACTATGATAATGAGTTTAAATCCTATGATGGTAACAGTGGCTAGTTATATAGTAGAACACTTGAAGATGGGAGGATGAGAATACAGATTTGAGTTTTGCAGGTTGACATTATTATATACCGGGTGTAAGGGACAGCGTCCCGCAAACTGATAGGGGCTGCCCAGACAAAATGTCAAAATTTCCACCTCAATCAGACAATTTGTATGGAAAAGCCTTTATTTTTCTCTTCCTGAAATAATTTCCTGGTGGAAGTTGTTCACCGTCGTTGAATGAGCATCAGCCCCTATCAGTTTGCGTTACGCTATCCTTTACACCGTATAGGTACCTATGTAGGTAGGTAGGTTTGAAGACAGAAAGGAATACAAGAGTACCTGTAGATTTTCAAAGTGGACAGATTAACACTATACTTGAAGATGGGACGACAAGAGTTCGGAATGTTCAAAGTTATTCAAAACATTTAGGTCTCAAATTCTATAGAGTACGTACTACTCTTCTTTGGTAATAGTATCACATGACATCAAGGTAAATCCGATCCGGAAAATGAACAAGGTAAAGTCCCTTTCTAATTGGTCGGCTTGCTAAAAGCCATGAACTCGAAAACCCCAAGGAAATCCTACCAGCTTCTTTGAGATCCAGGTAATTGGTATAATTATATAGCTCTGTAAGTAGTATCAACTTATTGACGATTTCGACGTATCTTTGTAATTTAATTTTATCCAATTACAACAAAAATAGCGAGCAAATTTATCTTTTCCTGAAATTGTATTTACTAAGTGGATAAATTAGGTAGCATCATACATACATACATATAATCACGCCTTTATCCCTAATGGGGTAGGCAGAGCGTAAACGACCTAAACAAAAGTCGTTCCGACCACGTCTGACAAAGTTTTGAGGGTTATTTAAGATAGAATTCTAGGTATATTGCTGTAGTGACAGGTTGTCAGCCCATCGCCTATATTACAATATACTGAAACCCTCGGATCCCTTAGCTGGATCTTACAGCATGCCCGGGAGGAAATGCAGCTGGCACATTCTATGCTTTTCTCTCGCTCCCAGACCAGCATGGAAGTAGCATCATAGGTGGAAGAAAACCCGATGAATGACTCTACATTTTGACGTAAATTTCAAATTCAATAATAAAACATGAAATATGAACTTTAATGCGTTTTGATTATTCAAAGTAATTCTTGTAGCATAATAAAAATAAGTTATTTGCATTGCAAACAATACAATTGTATGTTTATTGAGGTGAAACGTTAGGTGAGCTCAAGGATGAATCTATTAATCTTTTCATTTAAGATGGCGCCAGGAATCTAAGATTCCTTGTAAGCAAAAAGGCGCCATTTTTTATTGTCATTGAAAACCGGCGCGCGCTTACTAAACTTTAAAACCTGCGCATGAGTGGAATATAATCCAAATGATTTATAGATGACCTTAATGGCGGCCCTGTAATGTCGGTAGCTGGAGTTGTTACGGTGACTTCTTCATTGTGGTGTTTTATTGTTATTGTATACGTATTTAGATGTTTTGTTGGATGAATATTTAGGTTACAATAAACTCTTGTAACAATGTTGGATGTGACCATAAAAGCAACGTGGGACAATAAACCTTTTGTGGTTTTGTGATGTTGTTAAAAATGTAGAGTTAGTTGGATGTGACTGGCAGAAGGATATTAAACTGTTACTATATTTCTAAGCGGAGTGGTGTGGCAAAACAGCTGATCAAGATTATCATCAAAAATATTACGAGGCAAATCCAATTTAAGATTTAAATTTATACAACCTTCATCTCAGATTTTCGTTGCAACGTTTTTTTTTCTCGTTGACTTTGCAAGTGATAATCAAATTACTATGAAATCCTTGAACCATAGATACTGGATGTACTGAGTATGATGCGATGTCGTTAACATATTCTCTATGACAAGTATGTCATCGACTAAAATAGTGTTATATATGGGTGTGCGCAGACATTGAAATACCTCCAAGGAATCACAAATAAGCAATGAAGTCACGACTAATTGTTGTGATTAAAATTTATCACGTAAACTAGTTATATCTTAAGTTGTTTAAGAAGTGAATAATTTTTCACTGTAAATATGTGCATTAATGATATTAATTAACTAATAATATAGGAAGCTGTTATTAAGATTTTTCTGTTTTTTATTTGGATATCAGAATAAGAAATAAAATCTGAACAACAATTTCTATTTCCTTTTAGTATTTTACAAAGTGAGTATTTGTTTTATTGTGTTCTATTAATTTTACCTGTGAGACTTGAGATTGATATTTGTCTTCTTAAATGTTATTAAAGTCAGCTAAGGTGTTATGATTATGAAGATCAAATTTAAACGTAACAATAAAGATGAAATTGGATTCCTATTGCTCATGTTTTGATAACGTCAAATGTGATATCTTGTTCAAGTCATCTCCCGTGTTCAATTCAAGTGAACTTTCTCTTCTCCTAACCAAACAGTCGTGCCTTAATATCTCGAAAGGTTCTTCGTAGGTAGGTTAGGAGGGCATACAAAATATTGTATAAGTAATTGAATAAGTTACAACAAATCTACCATTTTAAGGATTTTGGCCTTGAAGTCCTTGTTACATAATTACACGTGCTTTGCGTTTTTTGCTCATCTACTCATCGATGTCATGTGGAATTTATCGTTTCGAAAATAAGTCTTTTATTTGGATAATTCAAACAATAAAAGTGAAACATTTATCGTTTCTCATAAATCAAAGTTTTAATTTACCTCAGGTAAGAAAACTTTGTGCTGTGATGGTCAGAGCGGCCTCACTTGCCTTGCTTAATGTTTACCTTATTACTTACTGCCACCAACGCTACAGTAATAAAAACACACGCCTACCGATAACGCTACAAAGTCAAAAACCCCCGGATTAGTACAAGAAACATAACTTCCAAAGCTCTCTACAATTTGGTTGGACTACTACAACTGTTGCTTAGTGAACGCAAGTATGGTAACACATCGTAATGTCTATGAATGGTGGTATTGCTGTCTCGTTTAGAAGTAAAGAATAGAGCGAGAGGGAAAGATTTTTAAAGAGAATTCTGAGAGGTTCTCTGAAGAATATGTGGGCAACCGCAAGTTATTTTCATGCTCCTTACTTCCACAAGTTAATGATGGCGGAAGGGAAGAACATAAAACAATCAACAAGCTTTGTTGCCGCTTGTGAAGAAAGCTCGCATCAAATTAAACCTACAATAGTTTCAGCCACGTTTCAGCAGACGATACTGGCAATTCGTAGTTGCAAAAAACACGACTTAACTTACTAGTTACCTACTGGTATAAGTCTAAATCTGTCATTTCATACCATGAGAGACCAGAATGGAACGATAATAATTTTAGTCAAGATTTAGTTAAATCGTGCCCTTAACTATTATCTTCATTAACTTATTAACGAATCCAAAGCAATATGGTAATCTTAAGACAATACCCCAGACTTTTTGGGACACTCCAGACGAGCATAACGGTGTCATACATTGTCAGAATTCCTTGTAACGGCCCATTGACGACCACCGAGCCTTCTTACGCAATATATCAACTGAGACGGATACCAAGTAGGATGCAAGAGCACTTTCAAATAAAGAAATTATGAGGAAACAACGCTTATAAGGATGTTGGTCACGACGTGCTAGCTAGTTAGGATTGTGCTCTAAATAGATCTGCAGAAATACTTGTACTTGTTACAATAATTTGTAATACAATGCGAGTACTTCCATGCTGGACAGGGAGCGATATAAAACAGAATGTTCGAGCTGCTTCTCTTGGGCACACTATACGTATAGATGTCAGCAAAGGAAAATCAAATGACGAAAATCAAAGGAAATTAAATGACTTTTAGTAAATTGTAATTTTGACCTATCACCATTAGCAATACATAGATCGTTCTCTCTGAAATCTCTCTGAAACCTTGTTAGGGCGAAAACGTCCTATTAGGAGACCATTGAGCTCTTTACGTACCGGGTACGGGATACTTGCGTGACTGTAAATGTATAATTGAAAACAATGAGATCGTTCGCTGGTTACAGTATAGTGTTACAAGGGTGGTAGTATCGGTGTTTGAACTAGCCTGAATCTTATCTCGCGGAGGCTATAAGGATCAGAATGTGTTGTTTTCGAGCGTTCACTGTTTGAACTAGAAATACCTTGCGATAAGGCCGGTCGAGTGTAAATTGTTAAACATTATGCCGCCTGGGACACGTTCTAAATTCAAGTTACAAGTTAACTAGTAAGAATTCTTCAGTACATAAAATCTATCTACACTTTTGGACGTAAAGACATCTGAAACTATTTTTTGTTGCAATAATAACATGATCAATCACTTCACAAAATACAAGACTATTTATAGATTTTGTAGCAGGTAAGTAAACTAGTATCAAGTTTGTTGACATGAACCGAGTCATTCTAGAATTTCCATAATAAATACTAGCTATTCAGGTTATCAGGAAAATGCCGATAATAAGCGATACAGTCTCTGCCAATGATGCTATAGATGGAAAAACCAGCAGTACAGTTCAATATATGTTTATTTGTTAACATCATTAAATAATGAGATAAAATAATACAATGTCCTGAGGTTTTTCAGATACATTAATATTCATCATGTTAATATTTGTAAAGTTAATAAGCGTTAAATGTCAAATAAAATACACGAAACAGTACTTCTGGAAAACGCGAAATGTTGTTTATAGACACAACAGATAAACATCAAGTACCTATTATGTTTTTATGTTAGAAAATGTATGTTTGCTCTTCGTAGAGATAGACTTTTCTTAAACAAGGAAATTCTGCATCGCCAGGGTCGACGACACCTAACAAATGTTTTACTTCCGATATCTCATTTCCATATTCGTGAATAATTTCACAATTAATAAAGTAATTTATTACAGTAATGACATTCTTGTCTCCTACGTCACGCAAAAGATATTTGGCACTTGAAATTGGAAGGGCATGACTGATAGCCGTATCGATCCATTGATTTTTTTCTCTCACTGCGGTCAGTCGAACTTTCGAGTGGTTGTGAAATGACTGAATCATCGAAATGCGTCTACAACTGACGGGTTAACAGGTTTCCATTGAAGTACTGGTACAACTGCGTTATTGAAAGAAAGTTTCTCGAAGTATCCAAGATAAATTTAGCTTTTTTTGCTATTTGTCAAATTTCTACCAATACAAAAAAAATATAGAGGAATGAAGTCTTTTATTCAAATATCTATGACAGACTATATCAGACTGTATTTTTTAACTGGACGGAATATAGTTTATTTTTGCAGATATTAGTCTTGTCTGGAAGCTGTATCATATCTATATCATTCATTGACTTGAATTCCTTCTGCAAAGAGGACAAGTTACAATAGTATAGTTGTGATATTATACGACAGATGTCGCTAGCGGCCGCTCATGACGAGTAATAAATAGCAGATCACTAATTCGTCGCTCGGGACATGGCTGCTGTAGCGTTGGGCAGGTTTTCCAAAGACGCGGGTTCAAATCCCGTCAGCGGTCGAAATGTTTGATTTATTATTTCTAATATTTTCAGAAATAAAATACCACTGTGAGTGCAGAAAACTATTACGAATCTATATCACACTTCCAAGACTAGGTAGACTTGGAGGAAAATACAAAGTGAAGTAGGTAAAATTAAGGTATTTCAAAAACATCAACCACATCAACATAATAAGTAGTCCGTTCACTTGCCCTCACTAGTTCACCGCAATAAAGTGGAAGTCCCGCCCGTATGCACTGCCGATATGCTAATGATAGAATTCCACTTGTGACTCCTGCGCACTACCGACTAAATTATTCGCTTTACAATTCCCAAGGTGGAGCGAAATGTCGCCTTTACTTAATAAGTAAGTAAGCTTCCGGAAAGACATTACCATTTTCTTGCTGTATCTGATTGAAAGAAACAATTGATTTAAAGAAACAACGGAAGAATTACAGTTGTTTTGCTGACAAAACAACTGCCTCTGCTTCTGAAGGCAAATAGTGTGTCTTTTTTTTTGACGAATCAGTCGCACCAAGACTTTAATTTAGACGACTTGTAACAAAAAAACTCGAGTAGGTAAATCTTTGGCATGAGGCGCTAGTTAATATTATCATAATGTACACGATATAATAATACCGACCGCAATCAACTGAGACATGTCAGACGATGTCATAGGAACAGTTATTTTCCCATTTTTTCCTCAATGATTAATATAGGTGCATAGCGACTAGCTCACGTTGTCTCCGAAAGGAAATTATCACTTCAGTCGCATGGCGGTTCTCATTATCAGGTAATCATTTTATCCACCAACCATTACGTCGTCCACATAGTTTTCTACTATCACGGGATTTCCCACGGGTATTTTAACTTACCTTTTGTCCAAGTTTACGCAGTGCTAAGTTTTTATTCGCTGGAGGATTTCAACTAGCCGTGTTGACGATTTCGATTAGCATGGTTAGTTATTAGTAATTCACGGTAGATTCGATTTCCGGGCTAAGATAAGACCAAGGTTGGCATAGCAAGCGTCGTCTAATCTTGTATTTTAAAAGACGATGACTTGGATGGTCGATTGACGACAAGCATAATTCGTTTATGCTGGGTTCTTACATGCTGGCCTGGGAGCCAGAGAAAAACATATAATGCGGTAGCTGCATTTCCTCCCGGGCATGCTGTAAAAACCAGCTAGGGGATCCGAGGGTTTCAGTATACTGTAATTTACGTGATCGGCTGACAACCTGTCACTACAGCAATATACATACAAATATATCTTAAATAACCCTCAAAACTTTTTCAGACGTAGGTAGCGGAACGACCTTTGTTTAGGTCATTTACGCTCTGCCTAACCCATTAGCGATAAATTCGTGATTATTAATATGTAGGTATAATTCGTCTAAAGGCAGAGATTATATTAACAAAGCTAAAAAAAAACCACTAGGTACCTAATCTTAAAACATTAGGGACGTGTAGGAATGTACTTGTATTGCAAGTAACTTTTTTGAAGAAACATGGATCCATTAAATGTAAAAGAAATTGGACGTCCCGCACCACAGTTATCAGTCAGTGTTTCAATTAATAAAAATGGCATTTAATTTAAATCATGTTGCTTGGGAAATGTTGTTGTGACTTTTCGGATCATTTGGATTATCTGGCTTGGCTTGGCTTACCATAATACCGTAGGATTGGTCTTAGTCATGTGACAAGAGCAAAGCACTCAGCTAAATTGTATGTTTGCGATCTCATATACTCGTAGCTCTAAGCTGCACACAATATGTGCTTGTTCCTCTATTCATTAGACATAGCTAGAGAATGGTTGGTTACATTTTCTTTGTGGTAATTTCAATCTCATTTCTGCATAAATAACATTATGCACAATGCTGTGACCGCTATTTCATCAGACCTAGGATGCCATTTTTAATTTCTGAATGATAATAGTCTTCTCCTTTTTTAGGTTTTTATATAAACAAATTTTAAAAAGTGCCTAAATTTTAATCCTAATCTTTTCGACTCTCCTGAACGTCATCAACCCTACGATCATTATCAAGCCATACTTAAATTTAATAAAGATTTTTTTTAATTTAGGTAGACGCTTTCTCTGATCGTAGGGTTGATGACGTTCATGAGAGTCGAAAAGATTAGGATTAAAATTTAGGCACTTTTTAAAATTTGTTTATATAAAAACCTAAAAAAGGAGAAGACTATTATCATTCAGATTGTTTTAATGATTAATGTGCATTATTATGCACATTAATCATTGTATTACGTTTCATTAGCTATGATTTTGCATAGCCGTCACGTTTTAGATTATTTATGAGTATTTACTCGCCCGTGGAATATTCTGTTATAATCGTTACCTTACCTAGATGTTTGTTTTCTTACGTAACTCATGATTCATTTGTGGTAAATGTTCATATATTTGTGGTTAAAAATTTCATTTGATAGCATAGTAACATGAGTAAGTAGTAATATATGCGGACTTTAGCCCTTGAAGTGTAACAAAATGTTAAATCAATTTATTCTATTATAAAGTTTTATTCACAGAAATTTAAATTAAGTAGGTATAACAGAAACTAAGCGCATGCATTTTTCAAGTCATCTCAGTAAACATTTAATACCATACATTTATCCCCTAGTTTAGGTAGCCGACCCCGTGAGATACGGGATAACGCTAGGGAGATGATGATTTATCGGTATTAATTGTTATAAATAGTACAGCCTACCTATGACAAATAGCTAAAAACTTCTCCTACAAAGGAAGAAACGAACAGGCTAAAGACAATCAAAGTTCTCTATTTGGGTGACAATCAAGATTGGCAACGCAATGCAGTGCGGGCGGCGACGGCGGCGCGGGCGCAGCTTGCGATACAAAGGCACGCGAAATTTGCCGTTTGCAACCTGAATGCAGAATGTCTGGCATGCCCCTTGCCGTTCCTGGAATCATCTGCCCCCAGGTAGTCCAGACACAGGCATTTGGAGAACTAGAGGGTTTAATACTGTTATAAAATAACGGGATGATATTGACCAAATTCATCTGCATACAGTATCAATAAAAATATAATAGTAGAGAGTGCAGTTGCACAAAAAGTTTAAATAAATGCAAAAGGTAATAAATGACAAGAGGGATGACAGATTGGAAAATTTAAAATAACTAGCAAATAACTAACTAAGTAGAGAACTTCAGAACAACAGATATTTGACTCATTTACATCAAATTAAAATGTACACCAGAAAGCCATATTTCAAAATGCATGTAATGATGTCATTCATGAATGAATATGTCATAGAAGAGTTATCCATTTCATAATTTATGTGTCACGGAATCAAAAGGCAAAATTATGAATTAGTCTTAGTCTTATTCTTTTTAGTTGTGGTGTAGACTGGATTAATACAATGCAATTTCCTTCCTCCCAAAATTTCTGAGAACAATCTTTGCCTCAGGCAACTGACACATTTGTAGCTAAAAACCAATTTAGCAAGGAATGCATTTGTAATATCCGGTCATTCAAAATATGCCTATCATTCTTATGTTAAAGCCACTAGCCATGGTAGTGATCCTGCTAAGCTACAGAAGTTGTTTAGTTTTGTTTGTAATAAAATAATTAAGACAAGTATTTGTATTTCAGCCCAGTATCTGCCGCAAGTCTTTGAAGGTTTTATATAAAAAATACCAACATTTACGACCCATTTATTGCCTTAAAAGTTGGTATTAATTTAAAAACCAACTGGTAAAAAAAATAAAGTTATGAATATTGAAATATTGTAGTATTCTTTATAATTGCTTGGCTGTTATTGGATAAATTTATTGGCATAATATAGGTACACTTGGGAGAATGTTTGCTCCACCCAAGTCTAGGTTTAATTATTATTATTATTATACTTGCCCAAACTGTCCCACTGCTGGGACAGTCTAGGTTTGTTTTGTGTAAATTTTCTATTCGATCAATATATCAGTGCCATAATAGAGTTCATAATCCACCACTGTCTACACATACTGAAGTCGTTTAGACTATTATTCCACTAAGTAGACCTTTACCTAAAAATAAAATGAATTTTTGTTTAACAAAAACATCGTGTAGCAACATGCTACACCACATGTGGTAGGATAGAGTTTCACATAATGCGAGTTTTGCAGACAATTATGAAATCAAATCAGGAAATTGAACACAGAAATACACTTCAGTTGGAATGGAATAAGAACTATCTAGTAATTAGGCAATAGAAGTGCATCGGCATAATATTGATTGGTCAATTGGTTGTATCAAGGCCTTGTACTGTGCAACAAGGTCGTAACATCCTACATTGTCAGATCAATGAACATTCAGTAGATTGATTGAGCCGGTCATTGGTAAATTCAAAGAGGAATTGAACATAGAAGAAGCCCAATAGATACAATAGCATGGATGAGGTGACAGTAGGCATGATTAGGCATAGCCACGGATTGCATAATAACAGATGAGTGCTCAAAAAAAGTAAAATAAAAAGTCCCTTTCAGAGTTGGCAGATTATTTGTCTATCCTTCACTTATATCCTTAAAAAATACTATTTTAGTTGTAAGAATGGTTATTGCAGTAGTGGTGCTATTTTAAAATCATTAATGTAAGTGATTGATATCGTTTCCAGTCACAAAAATATTTTTGGTGATAATGATAATTGAATCGTCATCGTTAATTGATTCAAGCATTACTTTGTTTATGTTTGGAATGCATACGACATTTTGTCATGATTTTGTAACCTTTATGCGGCATTCTCATTCAAATTTATTAAAATTTGCTATTGCAATTTGCACATAACGTGATCACTATAAGCCAAAGTAAGCAAGCTTGAGTTTGAACCCATGATATGAGAAGAAGAAGCTTATGAAGCTGTAAGATTTGCGATAGAGGCCCAAATCACATGACGACGGTCAGTCAGACAGAATGTTGCGGCAAAAACAAGGCCTGCGTCCGCGCCGTCCTTACCGCGTTCAATTTGTAGCGATTGACGCTTATAATCCGCGAATTGCTCCAGTCATCTTTCTGACGTAACGCCTCAGGCTAGTACTAAAAAACCGGATCAGTTGGGTCAATTACTTAAAGGAGGCCTGCGTGGTGGGTGAAATAATTACTGTCATACCACTCTCAAGTCTCACTGCGACGGCATTAATATTTGCAAGTCGGTTGCAATATTGCAAGGAAACTTTATGGAGCATATCCGATTGTATGACTCACAGATAAACCAGACTTTTTGCTGCAGTTCGAGTTTGTCTGACATCATAAGACTTTTAAGCCGACATGTGTGAGTAGGAAACGATTGAGCACTTGGAAAGTTATGCGAAGAGGGCTGAACGTAATTCAATACATCAATGGGCTTTGCCTCCATACCAGAACTGGGTATTCAGATTATGTAGAGTCGCAAGCAAACTCGTATACTTATGAGGGTACACAAAGAGCTAATTTGAATAACAAGTTGAGACTAATCAATACAGCAACTTCGATCTCGGAAAACCTCACGTTTGTTATGAGAACTAGCAAATTTTATAGCCGTCTACGTATTTGCAAGACTCCAATTCGCGTTTTGAGCGAAGGCCACTTTTAAAACATTTTTAATAGGAAAAATTCCCAGTACGCTAAGGTTTTTTATGATCGATAGTTTTCATAGTTCTCCTTGAGTCACTATTAACAGAATGTCTCTACCTGTTAGACTTATCTTTCAGTATAAGGAAGTAATCACCGACTCTTTTATGTTCAACTGTTTGAGGACAGTAATTTTTCGGTTGAAGGTTACACTATCTCTAATGTTACATTTATTGTAACCCGACATGTTCTCACACCTTAGTCGTTGAAACATGAACACTGTTCGGGTGGGACTCTCGATAATTTGTAATATAAACTTTGTGGGCGCAAAGATAAACTATTTCTAAAATTGTGAAACTCTTGTAATGAGAACACGACAGATTCAAGTTAAGACTGACATTATGCAGGCGTTAGGTGACCCAGGTAGGTAAACTAAACTATTAATAAAAGCGTACAAAATAATATTTCGATGATAAAAGTTATAGTTTCAAAAGATGAAATTTTTTGTATTCTTTAACATTGCTAGCACGAACATGTTTATAAAACGTAGGAACCATAATCTCATGTTTCTAAATATTACGTAAATTTTATTACATGCAATACTGCGCAGTATTGCAATATAACTTTTATTCACATTATATATTTTCTACCTTAGATTACCTACGAAAGCAAGTGTAGGAACTATGGTGTGGTTAGACGACTTGATCAATAAACTTACTTTCGAATATTGGGCAATGTATTTACAGTGACTGATGAGTCAGTGAATGCAAAATAGTTTACTAACAGTTACTATTTTAATCAATTTTGTGTCACTTTTAACATTGGTAGAGCCGTAAACCTAATTGAAAACTTAAATGACTTGAACGATGATGCACTGGTGATTGAAAATGAGATTAAGCAAGAAAGTATTAAGGTAGATTTTGGTTGTGAATATTTGCCTTATCTACATGCCCTGTCCTTTGTTTTAATTCAGATTTACAAGGAATTGGGTTGCGAGTAAAGAAAATAAATAGGTACTTAAAACATTATAGTGCATTGAGCTAAACAACAGAATAATATTGATATGTATTAGGTAGGTATACTATGTAGCAATCACGAGAAACCACCGATAGAAATAGATTTGTACTGGTGACAAATACGTGACTTGACTTGATGAAGATAAACAAGATAGAGTTAATATGTAAGGTAGATAAATCATTCTAAAATCCAAAACTGACGAGATAAGGCGATTGACAAGATTACCTAAGTTGTTAAATATTTCATCTGTCAACGCAGAAACGAAGTCGAACACACAAACACAAAGAAACTTCAACTTATTGTCTTTGGCGATGAAAAGAATGACAGTAGGGCACGGAACTAACACCACGCGACACAAACAAAGAGCACAATGTCACCGCAACACTGGACACGGAACAAATCTGGCACGCATCACCAAGTATTTTACTAAAACTGTCACATATTGTAGGTATTATCGGTAAAACGAGCTGCGCAGGCGACGGCCCAGCGAGCACCGCGCCTCGCCGCCGAGCCTCCGTCCCACCTATATGCACACACCGCCTTCGGTAAATTCTTTGCATAAATAAGCGTGAAAGCTCCAATACTCCACAAACTTAACTTTTCTTCACAATCACTTCACAAAACACGTTGAACTGCATCCGAATAACTTATAAAAGTAACTTTCTTACCTTCCACTGCGCAGTAAACGATGTTCTAACACGATCGATGAATTAAATAAAACAAGCGAAAAGCAGACACAGTCGCGTTCGTGCGGGTACGTCGAGAGCAATGGCGCCCGTTTCAACCCGAGTCTCTGCCGACACACTCGGAAGGTAAGCCTTGTTTGCTCAGTGACGCGAACCTCGAGTCTCGACATGCGCCTCACCCTTCCAACACAACGCAACTACCGTTTGAGGAAACGAGACGGCTAAATGTCCGTCAACTCTTCCTCTACCTGTGGTGCAGCAACCTACATCACCGGTACATCGAACAATGTCAAACTTGGTGTTTGCTATTATCTTAAAATGCTGCAAAACTATTTACTTTATTAGGTATCCTCTGTTGTTTAAAAACTTTGCTAATCACCCGTGACCTGGAATCTCGATGTTTGCGTGACTGAGGCCTCATAGAATTACGGTGAGCCATCATGTCACGCGTCCTAAATGAGGATAATTTATGATTCTGGTATCTAGCATTTAGTAAAAAAAATTAGTGCGGTGAAATACTTACCACAGATTTAGAAGTAAATATTTACCATTGTAATACTGAAAACATCATCGACATGAATCATGTTTTCGAAGTTCTAAGGAGCAAGGAACTAAGGAAATAGTTTGCAAACATTACTGACAACTTGGAGACTTAAAAGAAAATGAAAAGGAAAAAGCTGAAACTGTAAACTTCTTTGTTTCAGTACACAAAGAAGTTGTTATTGATGTTAAAACAAGACAACAACCTGAAGTAAACAAACTTTCTGGAAACACTATAGGTGCTGCCATCTAGTGGATTATTGAGAAGCTAGGAACTGAGGCAGTTGCCGTGCGATGTAGAGACATGCAATGAGTTGACCGAGTTCCAAACACGCTCAGTGATACGATGTAGTTTAAACAGATAGCGCTGTAGAGGCAAAAGTGGATGGGATTTTGAATATGGAAAATTGTTTTGGTGGTGACATTTTATGTAGATGTTTTATTTGCTGACAAAATTAAAATGATAAAGATTTTAACTGAAAAGTAGTACAGCAGTAGTATGGTAGAGCATATGAAATCAAGTCATAAAAAAAAGAAAATCTGCGATCATCAAATTTTGAACGGTCATAATAACATAACCTGAAAAAAAGAAAAAACTTTTTTTGAAAAACAAAAAAATAAAGTTATAGATAATAGTATTACAAATAATTGAGGTTAATTTTCTCTCGAAACAGAGCCAACTAAGAACGTGCAATTACATCGTTATCGAATCCAGATTACTATTGATACAACCATTGAAACCGATTGATATCCAATTTAAACACTGGGTATGTTTGAAATTGTCGTTTCTTTGACAACTCTCGCGCAGATCTTTGGACAGGATCGATGATAAATCTCAACGGGATTGTTTCCATTCCACTTTCCCCAGGTAATCGTTATAGAATTCACTTGGTGCAATAAATTGATATGAGATTGTGGTTTCATTCATCATACTGTTTAAAGTGCTTTACTGTTACTCCCTTTTGAATACTCACTTTTACTGCTATATTGAAAGGGAAATTTCTGATGTAGAATCTGTTAGAAGCATAAACAGAAAATTTTAAAGAAATATTAACTTTGAGTGAACCTACTTACTTCAGTCGCTCAAGAACTAAATGGATTTTTAGTAACTCTACATTTCTTTATTAAAATATATTTTAATCATACATCTATTGCATTTTTTTAATCAAAGATTGTAAAAAGCGTATCAAATTAAATTATTAAAATCTCTTTGGTACACTAAAATTAATAAGTATGACATAATGTTTCTTCCATGCTGGCCTGGGAGCGAGAGAAAAACATAGAATGTGCCAGCTGCATTTCCTCCCCGGCATGCTGTAAAAACCAGCTAAGGGATCCGAGGGTTTCAGTATATTGTAATTTAGGCGATGGGCTGACAACCTGTCCCTACAGCAATATACGTGGGACACTCAGAAAGATTTGCGACACTAAAAAAAATAGTTCTACAGGTACATATATTTTTATTAAATCTTTTCAAAGTACTCTCCACCAGCCTCTATACAAAGATTCATGCGTCTGAACCAGTTTTCAAAACACTTTTTCCAGTCCGCCGTAGACACCTCGTTTACAGCCTGCTTCCGGCGACGAAAATTGTATCCCCTTGAGCTTATTTTTTTATTTTTGGAAATAAAAAGAAGTCACACGGTGCTAGATCAGGGCTGTAAGGAGGATGACCCAGGAGTTTGACTGGTGTGCTGTCCAGGAAGTCCCTCGTTTTGAGCGCGGTGTGTGCAGGCGCATTGTCGTGGTGGAGCAGTAGTCCGCGGAGCCCTGTGTTTGGTCGCTTGTTGCTCACAACAGAAAAAACTTCTGGTAAACATTTGGTAGTATACCATTCGGCGTTAATGCTTCTTTGATCTCGTAAGGGAATTGAGGCCAAGTGGCCAGTCAAATTAAAAAAGCTGGCGATCAAAATCTTCCCCCCGCTTCGAGATCGCTTCACTTTGGTAGGCGTTGGTTCCTTTTGAAACACCCAAACTGTCGACTGGCGCTTGGTTTCTGGATCGTATTGATAAATCCAGGACTCATCACCTGTTACGATGTCGTAAACACGCCGAGACGAGCCTGCTTCAAATTTGTTCAGCATATCACGGCACCATTCCACCCGGGCCTGCTTCTGAGCGTCGGTGAGGTAGTGCGGCACGCAGCGCGATACTATCCTCCTCACGCGAAGATGCCCATGTAGAATCTCGTGAACGCTTCCCGATCCAATCTTTAATATGTGCTGAATCTCCTGATATGTAATTCGCCTATTATCTTGGATTAAATTTTTCACTGCTAGCACGTTTTCTTCCGTAATAGCCGTCAAAGGGCGACCGCTTCTTTCTTCATCCCCCAAGGTTGGTCGACCGCGCCTAAATTCGTTATACCAACGATACACGGTTGCCTTGGAGGGGCTTTCATCCATAAATGCCATTTGAAGTCTATCGAACGATTCATCCGGTTTCAGGCGACACTTGAAATCGTAAAAAATCATAGCTCTAAAATGTTCCCGGCGCAGATCCATTTTTCAGTAAGACACGATACTTTGAATTGGCTCGCAAAAAATGTGGAGGGAAATTTTGAAAACGGAACACACATATTTTTACTTACAAGTAATCATATTTTCAAAAAAGATTCTAACCGGCCAGTCTGCCATATATAAAAACTATTTATCGCAATACTTTCTGAGTGGCCTGGTACTTACAAATCTATCTTAATGTTTATTTTCAACTAATTTACCTTCTGGGCGTTGCCCGGTAAGGCGTCCAAGATACCGCTGGATGGTTGATGTCGGTAAACTAATGAAAGAGTTGGAAGTGTCCGACTGGTCAGGTTTGGCACGGAATAGAGAAGAATGGCGTACTTTAATGTCGCAGGCCACTTGTCCATTTGTCCACTTCGGGTCGCTGAGCCAGCGAAATAAGTATGACATTCATACATACATATAACCACGCCTGCCTAACGGGGTAGGCAAAGCGTAAACGACCTAAACTAAGGTCGCTTCACCTCGTCTGACAACATTTTTAGGGTTATTTTATTATTGATTTGCAGCTATATTGCTGTAGTGACAGGTTGTCAGCCTATCACCCAAACCACAATACACTGAAACCCTCGGATCCCTCAGCTGGTTTTCACAACATGTCCGGGAGGAAATGCAGCTGGCACATTCTATGTTTTTCTCTCACTCTAAGGCCAGAATGGAAGAACCCAGCACAGACAAACTATGCTTGTCGTCAATCGACCATCCAAGTCATCGCCTTTTAAAACACAAGATTAGCCGACGTTGCTATGCCAACCTTGGTCTTATCTTAGCCTGGAAATCGAATCTACCGTGAACTACTAATAACTAACCATGCTGGAAGTATAACACAATGTTAAATCTATAAAACCCAATCAAATCTAGTTCTAGACAAAGTTATAAAACTGTTCTTTCAATCACAAAGTCTCATTCCTTACAAGAAATCAATTTGCTGTTTACCCCATCTTGTCCAGACCTAATGATTTGTCTTGCCTATTTCGCATACTAGTTTCAGCTTGGCTTCAAAAGCACCGCTCGCTTTCTCTTAGGCACTTTCCGCACTTGTGATTCAAGTCCAAGTCCAAGAGTATATTGGTCTCCAAGCGTCAAGCTAATTGAGGTTGTTTTGATTGAATGAACAAAACTAATGACTGTCTGTCTAAAGATTATATCTTTTGGAAATTTGAGGTTTTAGATGATGAATTAGACGTGACGTATTTAACTTTTTTGCAATAATAACGTTTCATGCATGTTTAATGTAATAAACATTAGCAGATTATATTGCTGGTATAGATTTGGAACCTTAGATTCGATACTTATTTTTTGACCGTTGGTAGTAGAAATCTTAATAGAAATATAATTCCAGGCTATTATTATTCGAACAACTAGAAATTTTATACAATATTTTCGGTCTAACAATTTTGTGTTATTAGTGGTCGTTATTGATCCGTTAAAATATAAGCTACAATATATGCGCATGTATCAATCAAGTTTACAAGATTAAGATAGTATGATACTCGTATGAAGGTCCGTTTTCAATAAGGATGAACATACATTCATAAAAATCACGCCTTTATCCCTAATGGGGTAGGCAGAGCGTAAACGACCTAGACAAAGATTGTTCCGCCACGTCTGTTTTGAGGGTTGTTTGAGATATATTTGTAGTGACAAGTTGTCAGCCCATCGCCTAAATTGCAATATACTAACCCTCGGATCGACGACCGGACGATATGGAAGATAATTCATCGTACCACATTTTAATTTTGGATCATTTGCTCCATTATATGGTTGACTCATGTATGGGTGGATCACCACTGTAAGCTCCTGGTAAGATCATGAGAAAACCCATACCGTATTTTTTTTATTTTCTCCAATTCCGAATCCAATATTATAGAGACGTAGTAAAATATTGAACACTGTATTATTTTTTTATGGACTGGACGCACGATATAATGAATAATTGAGCAGGGTATTGAAAATGAGTAGGAAGTCTTTATGCGTTATAAGATTTATTTTTAAACGTGGAGACAAATGGATCCAATCAGCGTAAAAATATATGATTCCGCTCAGTTGTTCGTGCTAAATCGTAACGTTTTTCCACAAAACAGTTACTAGATTTTAAAATTTTCGTCTTTAAAACAGTGGATACGGACTATTATACAGCCTTCAATTGCCTATATTCGTATGCAAACTCAATTATGAACCGTTATGTACGCGAAAGTTTTCATCTGTATGCTTCGAATGTTTAGATATTCTGCAAATTAGCTTTTTTATAATTTGAGATAATTGAGTCACGTTTTCCCTATTGACTCTGACTAAACAGGAATTAACAGTTTTAATCGGGCTTAACGAAGTAATGATCACGATTATTCTCGCTTTTTGTGAAAAGGTGCATCGGTGAACTTTTGTTTTACTTTTGAATTTATTTACTTATTTATTTATAATCAGCACTTGAGACTGACAGCAAGACTACACACAGAGATTCTTAAACTAAACTTAATCTAGATACATCATGTACAAAAGCGAGCCTAACTCAAAATAATTGATTTGTCTTTCAGCTTACCAACAGCTATTCCAAAATGTACGAATTAGGCGCAATAAAGAGATTATCTATCTATCTATCTTACCATGTGAGAGGAAAAAATAAAGGTAACAGCAGTCAAGAGTGTACGCAAGTACTACGATAAGCTACATATTATTAAAGGTACATACATAAATATATATACTAACCAAATAATTTAATGAATAATAATAGTACACATAATACGTGGTATACAAATATATAGTATACATTATACATACATATAATAATACGACTTCAGGAAGCATATATGTGGATATGAAATGCTCCTTAACTCTTCTCTTAAAAACATCAAAAGAAGGGCTTTCACGGAACAATCTGTGTATCCTCTTTGAGACAAGCCGTTTGAAGTAACATCTACTAAGTTTTCATATAAGTTCTAACGTATCTACTTATAAGATCACAGTAGGTGGGGTGCATGAAAGGAGCCTCCCCGTAGATGTACCAAAGCTTTGTAAGTCGGGCGCACCCCGGGCAACAGTTGGCGATTCCCTAACGCTAACTGGCGAATCCTTTCACCACGATGGAACCCACAAATCCAGCACTAGAGCCGGCTTTGTGCGTAGTCTCGATTAACATCGAAGGTTTCTCGCAGGACAAGTCAGAAATTCTTTCTGAACTCTGCCGAACCACACGCTGCCACGTTCTGTGTGTTCAAGAAACCCATCGGGACGAAACACAAGGTCGACCATACATACCTGGACTAACGCTTATCTCCGAGACTTGCCACCCGAAACACGGTAACGCAGTGTTTGTTACTCCCGGCGTAAGCATAATATCCTCTAAGTGTTCGACCCAGAACGGTATCGAAATTATCACCATTGACCTCGGCCACTGCACTGTCACATCAGTCTACAAACCTCCTGGAACACCTTTTCAGTTCGTACCTCCCGACAACTTTGATGACCAGCCCGTAAAAGTTGTAGTAGGTGACTTTAACAGCCATAGTGCTTCCTGGGGCTATAACAACACAGACACAAACGGTCAGGCTGTGGAGACATGGGCTGAGACAAATGATCTGGTTCTGATCCATGACCCGAAACAACCGGCTTCTTTTAATAGCGGCCGATGGAAGCGCGGGTATAATCCGGATCTGATATTTGTCAGCTCTACAGTCTGTTGTCAGTGCAAAAAGAGCGTATGCCCTCCAATCCCTCGTACACAGCACAGACCTATTATTTGTAAAATACAGCCTGTCGTCCAACCCATAAAGGTGCCTTTGAAGCGTCGATTCAACTATAATAAAGCTGACTGGACGCAGTTCTCGCAGCTGATCGATGATGCGGTCTTAAATATCCCTCCTCTACCGCGAAATTACGACATGTTCATTGATGTAGTTGCGAAAACATCCTTCAAATGTATCCCAAGAGGTTGCCGAACATCTTATATCCCCGGCCTTACAAACGATTGCACAGAGCTGTTAAAAAGGTACGAGGTCATGTACAATAATGACCCTTTTCCGAGGAAACCACATTGGCTGGTGAGGAACTGTTATCGCAAATAAGCGGAAACCGTCGCGAAGCGTGGATCAGCACTGTCACCAACATCGACATGACTCACAACAGTAAAAAAGCCTGGTCTACGATTCGCAGGCTCACTAATGATCCACCTCCACCCTTTTCCCCCAGCCAGGTTACCGCCAACCAGATAGCACACCAACTCCTATTAAATGGTAAATTGGGCCGGTCTGCAAAATGCCCAACCCTAAACAACTCTACGGGCACGTCGAACCAAATTAGTACGCCCTTTAGCCTAATTGATGTTGTTGTAGCTATTAAACATCTTAAACGCGGTAAAGCCTCGGGAATAGACAACATCTCTGTGGAGCAAATAAAACGTCTCGGGCCAGTTGCTGTATCCTGGCTTTTGCAACTGTTCAACAACTGTCTGGAATCTGCTCAAATACCACGCATCTGGAGAAAGTCAAAGGTCATAGCGATACTGAAGCCAGGGAAACCAGCAGACAATCCCAAAAGCTTTCTGCCAATATCCTTATTGTGCCATACATATAAGCTATTCGAGCGATTGCTGCTGTCCCGACTCACAGGCTTTATCGACCCTAAACTAATCCCAGAGCAAGCAGGTTTCAGACCAGTCAAATCATGCTGCAACCAGGTCCTCAAGCTCACGCAACATATTGAAGATGGTTTTGAGTCAGGGATGATAACAGGCGCCGTAACCTCAACCGATTGTTGTGGAAGGTGGACACCATGACTGGTGATCGTAAGTTCGTCATGGTTCTCCGAGAACTCCTCCATAACCGTCGGTTTCAGGTGCATCTTCTCTCTGACAAAAGTCGTTGGAGGTCACAAAGGAACGGCCTTCCTCAGGGCAGTGTTCTGGCGCCGCTCCTATTTAACATCTACACCAACGACCAACCGTCGAGCATAAATACGTCCCACTTCTTATACGCAGACGATCTGGCGTTAACGTCCCAAGGCTCCAAGTTTGAGGAAGTCGAGGCTAATCTCACTGCAGCTCTCAACGACTTGAGCAGCTACTACGAGGTGAACTCACTGAAGCCAAACCCTAGTAAAACGGATTCTTGCGCATTCCACCTGCGCAACAGAGAAGCAAAACGTAAGCTCAACATTGTGTGGCAGGGGGTACCTATATCGCACGGTGACTTCCCAAAGTATCTTGGCGTTTCCCTTGATAGATCCCTTACTTACAGTAAAAACTGCGAAAACGTCAAGAAAAAAGTGCACACAAGGAACAACTTGCTTCGTCGCCTTATTACCACCAAATGGGGAGCTACGCCGCGCGTGCTGCGGACGACAGGGCTAGCGCTTGCCTTCTCAGCTGGCGAATACGCCTCCCCTGTATGGGGCCGCTCTGCTCATGCCAAGTCAGTGGATACAGCTTTAAATGACACCTGCCGGATTATTACTGGTTGTCTCAAACCGACCCCGGTTTCAATGCTGTACCCACTGGCTGGAATAGCACCGCCAGATGTCCGCAGGGCTGTGGCTAGTTCCACTGAAATGGCCAACGCAGACCGTGACCTACGACACCCCTTGCACGACTACAATCCTGTGCCTCAAAGGTTGAAGAGCCGCCGTAACTTTTTCAAGTGCGTCACTCCGCTTACCATCGAACCCGCACAAGCCAGGTGCAACCTTTGGCGTGAAAAAGTTTCTCTACCTGCCCAATTTGTCCCGCTTTCCGAGAATCTGCCTCCTGGGCATGAACTGCCGTGGCCGATCTGGAAGTCTTTAAATAGACTTCGGTCTCAGGTCGGCAGAAGCAAAGATAACATGGTCAGGTGGGGATTCTCGGGAAACTCCGAGGTCGACTGTGTTTGCGGTGCAATTCAAACAATGGCACATCTGACATCGTGTCCTGCGTGCCCTAATACCTGCACGCAAGCGGATCTAATGAACGCCAGCCGATCCGCAATTCAAGTGGCAACGTTCTGGGCCGCCACATTGTGATAGTTACGTGTTCCATCGACACGATAAGAAGAAGACAGTAGGTCGAGTTATACCTGTACACTTCTGTTACATTTTTTCTTTCAGGATATGAAAAAATCAAAACGTTTTTCATGGTCTTAAACCGCCATTTCAGATATGCCTTCAGGGCAATCATAGGTCACGCTAGGTTTCCTAGTACTAGACAAAAAATGGCCGGTCTAGTCTACCGTCCATTATTTAATCAGACAGTTTTTTTTACCCTTGAACTATATAGCATTACACGGTGTTTAACTGATTTCGCGGTTTAGCATAATGCTAATGACTAGTGAAGTGGAATATCTGTATCTTCCGATTTAAAAGTATTGTACCTACTGTAGTGTAGTCTTTCTTCCATACTGGACTGGGAGCGAGAGAAATCGTAGAATGTGCCAGCTGCATTTCCTCCCGGGCATGCTGTAAAAACCAGCTAAGGGATCCGAGGGTTTTGGTATATTGCAATTTAGGCGCTGGGCTGAAACCTGTCACTACAGGAATATAACTACAAATCTATCTTAAATAACCCTCAAAACTTTGTCAGCCGTGGCGGAATGACCTTTGTTTAGGTCGTTTACGCTCTGCCTACCCCATTAGGGATAGAGGCGTGATTATATGTATGTATGTAGTTTTTGAAAACAGAAGCGATATAAGTAGTAACAAATACAGCTGTAGCAAAGCAATGTGAAATTCTTCCTTCCTTTCAAAAAATTACCTCAAATTTATCAGATGGTCCTTTTGTAACCACATAAGATATATAGGTGTGATTTTATGTGTCTAGTACTCTATGGAAGAAAGGAACTCGTTTGAAACATCAACTTGGATCAAACGTAATCTATTCTAAAACCCAACTGTCTAAGATATTACCATAACTGCCGGCACGAGTCGTCGTTTGTAGTTAAATAGATTCTGTGACTAATTCCTATTTGATTTACGTATGCGCCTCTGTCCGTCCGTCCGTACGTCCGTCAGAGTTCTCCGTACCGACTGGCGTCTGAATGATAATCAGTAGAGTATACTTGAGCTTGACGGTAATGCAAGCAGTTGGTCGGTGCAGTAAAGAAAAGTCTTTCTGACTGACTGAGACTGTTGCGATGAAAAGGTTAATTCAGGTTTCTTCTTATTTTTTGGTATTCATCATAATGAAATAATCTTTAATCATCACAAAAGCCTTTCAGCACCACGTCCTGAAACCTGACTTCCGACCGTGCACTCTTATATCGAGAAGTCCGACGCCAAAAGGTTTGTTTAGTTCCGTCTTCGGGGAAATGCCTAGAGTAGAGTCCAGAGCAAGTCTATATCTAATTTAAAGAATATTTAAGTTTCGTCACTTTTCTCTGAGCAAGTATGTAGTAGTACGTACATGCGCCTTGTATACAGCGGTGCGCATCCACTGTTTGGTAAATGGCGCTGGAACCGCTTGACTTCGCTTCTTTACAGCCTGGACCCCTCCTTCCACAAAAAACATGAACACTATGTCTAGCAGAGGGATGTTGTTACTATAGTATAGGTAAGTAGATTTTCTCTTGAGTTTAAACACTTTTCTGTGCACGTGCGCTGGCGCATACAGCGGTGCGCATCCCAGAGCTCTACTGTTTGGTAAATAGCGCTTGAACCGCTTGACCCCGCTTCCATTTGCTTTATGGATGTTCTTTACAGCCTGGAACCTGCAGGATACCTGTTTGGTGGGTTTCTGATGCTGCAGTACTGTAAATGTTAATTACCTGTGAATGAAGACTTTTGCAAATAAGCCGGAATTGCATAAGGTAGAGCTGTAATTTTAAGCTGCCATTTTGACAAAGTACTTATATACTTATGAATATTGCTATTTATACCTAGATATTTACGTAAAATAGTCGACTTAACCAGTCCTAATCAATTAAGACTGGAAAATACTAGAGTAATAGTGATACGAAAACAAAAAAATATCAAGATGGGATGATTAGATTAAAATAAAGTTCACCAAGATTTCTTATGATGCCACCACCGGATACAGCAGACGCAGTACTTCATTTCATTAATCTAAAATTAGATTTGAAATTTCATTAATTAAAAATAGCGCAGTAGTTTTATTGGGTTTCCCTAATTTTTTGCTTTACATCCTACTTTCTCCTCTGCTAAATGCGAGTGCGAATTCGCAACTAGTCGCTATCTTTAGCTCGTTAATTATCAGCCGAAATACAAAGATGTAGAGTATTTACATGAGACAGGATGTGCTAAAGTATTTACGAGTATGATTGTAGAGCTCCCTTGCAAATCAAAGTGATTTGTTCTCGAAATTAGTATTTTAACAACAAAAAACATTATTCCTCATTTAATGAATTAATTTTATACATACATATAATCACGCCTTTATCCCTGATGTGGTAGGCAGAGCGTAAAGGACCTATACAAAGGTCGTTCCGTCACTTCTGACAAAGTTTCGAGGGTTATTTAAGATAGATTTGTAGGTATATTGCTGTAGTGATAGATTGGCGTCAATTCTCGCGACATAATCCTAATTCTAATTCTTAGCTAGCGCTGTCATTTTCTTAAGTTTGACATGTTCGACACTGCGTGTTTTCCATACAAACCGGGCGTACGAAGTCGCGGGCACAGCTAGTAAATAATATATTATTTCTATATATTTCGATGCAGTTGATGAGGAGAAGAATTTTTGAATTTTGAAAGAATAACATGCTCATGCTATTTCTGCACTAAGTATTTGGCATTTGAATCCAGGCTTATTATTCAGTGTTCTTTACGGATCTCGGTTTCTAGTGGCATTAACAGTTTTAAATCTGTGGTTCAAAATATTCGTGATAGATCTTGACTGGGTTACCCTCTAAACTTTGTTTTGATTTGCAATTAATGATTACATATTAATTAGTTTTCGCTACATTGGCGCCAATTATTATCAAAGTTATGCAGATTATAAATAGTTGATCGATTTATTTGACAGCTTATAGGAGTAGAGAAACTAAAATAAGCATTTTATAAGTTCGACTAAACTGAGTTTTCAACTTTTACTTTTCGCAAATCATCTTTGTTTAACTAAACGTTGTAACTTTCAAAATTGTAAGTGTTTATCGAATGCAAATAAGAAGGAGATCGTGAAAGTTTCCAAAAATATGTTTTTTATTTGAGTAAAGAGTCTTTATATAAAATATTTTGTATGACGCTATAAAGTAGGTATTATTAAGCATGTTACTTAAAAATTTGATGAACCGTTTATTGCTAAAGCACATACCTGTTAGCTATCATGTCATACCTAATACTTACAAGAAAAAAATAATTGTATCCGCATTTGCGTAAGTTTCTTCAAACTGTGCAGAACTGACGGAATGAATGCGTTCAAAAGATAACATAGCGGTTCCAGTACTTAATAGCGTTTTGTATGTAAGGTAGCACTCCACTCTCTAAGCCAGCCAACAATCCAACAATGTCCTCAAATCTGAATAGAATGCATTTAATATTTATTGTTAATCAGATTACTGTTGGTTATAAGCTGGTTGTCAGTCCTGCCACACAATAGGGGACCACCCAGTGGCGAGATTATACCTTTTAAACCTTTGTCTGCTAACCCAAAATTATAGAATCGTAACTTAATAAGCGACGTATTAAAAGCAGTTTTAAGTTCAATAGATAAAATATTAGGTTTCATCTTTGTTGATTTGTTATGTTCGGTGTTATCTTATTTATTAGTTTTGTTTCATCTTTATTTATTGTTTTTGTCTTTCTGCGTCGATTGTTGTTTGTTACGGTAAACCCTTGGTATTATTTATTTTTGACGACCTTTTAATAGTTACTATCACCAAGTTCTTTCATACTGTACTGGGAGTAATAGAAAAACATAGAATGTGCCAGCAGCATCTCCTCCTGGGCATGCTGTAAAAACCAGCTAAGGGATTCGAGGGTTATAGTGTATTGCAATTTTAGGCAATGGGCTGACAACCTGTCACTATAGCAATATACATCATAATCAACTGTACAGATCGACCGTCATTTTTGTTCACCTGTCAAGTCGCCACTATAGCTGTCATTGCTTCAATCACTGTCAGTGTAACCTAGACTAAATTTAGTTCCTAATATCGCCGCCTGAACAGTAATGGTGGCCGCACTATAATAACCATCAAAACTTGTCAGACGTGGCGGAACGACCTTTGTTTAGGTCCTTTTCGCTCTGCCTACCCCATTGGAGATAAAGGCGTGATTTTATGTATGTACTATCACCAAGTCTATTTTATTAAAACTCTACCAGCCTGTACCACTGTAGGAACCATCTGTCTAGTCTACAGTAAAGTGACACTTTTGTGCTGAATCAAGTATTACGTAAAGTGTAGGTTCCAGCAATTTCTAATCTGTCTATCAAAGTCTAGACATCCTTCTAATAATCTCATTGAATAGCCGATTAATATAGCATTGTGTGGTGCATTTGACACTGTCTCCGGTAAGTGGAAAGCATTACGTATTACCGTCTCACATAGCATCGAGCAAGACCTAGGTGAATTACTTGAATATGAAGGAAGAGACACAAAACCCTGAACAAACCTCTTCTTCTTCTGCCTAGCGTTTTCCGGGCCTGATGCTGGGGTCCGCTTTCCGGCTTTTTCTACAAAGTGTTGCCCGGTCTTCGGCCTCCACTGGTGTGAGATCGTTCTCTTCCATATCCGCTTTTACAACGCCAAGCCAGCGCTTCTGTGGTTTGCCCAAAACTCTGAACAAATCTATCTGGAAAAATATTTTAGTGGACCAGCCCGCAGCTGTTATAACGCCTTTGCTGCACTTAGATGATGACGAAGTTGATGTTGGCCTGCCCTATGGATTGGATGTTGCCATATTCTGTGCCATGTCTGACACCTCCAGCTCTCTTAGGTCTTTGACGGCATCGTCCTTCCAGTGATATCTTGGACACCTTATGTACACCTGGAACTAAGATAAGCTTTCTTTGCGGCTTGATCTTCTGCCATCCTCTCCACAAGTCATAGTCAAGGCTAGTCAGCGAAGACTAGACATACATCCTAATTGAATAGCCGATTACTTCAGCATTGTTAGTGCATTTGACACCGGCTTCTCCGGTTAGTAGAAAGCATTACGTGTTGCCGCCTTACATGCGCGCGCGCAGACCGATGCGATGCGCGGTTCGCAGGAAACGACCGGCTCCAATTACACCGCATTCTTGTGCACAGTAGCCGGTAATGAGCGAGATTTCTTAAAAAAAAATTGGAACCTTGAATAAAAAAACATCGGATTTGACCTTACTATCTTAGCTTAAATTTTAGATTTGACGTAAACAACACAACAATTCTTTATTGAGATTTGACGTCCAATAATTACGTTGTAAAGATACGTCAAATCGTAACTCAGGTGTGTAGTGTACCTAATTTTTAATTTTACATAGGATTTTTTTTTCACAAAGCTCCTGAGATTTCTTTGTGCAATAACATATGTATCAATATTTATGTGATTGCATATTTTTGCTCCTCTGCTAATGATTCAAATATCTTTATTTACGTCAGGGACATAGTAGCTGATGTTACTCAAAGTACCTATGACCAAATGTGTATTTGAAATTACCTCTCAACGATCGGAATGGTCCACAATAGAGAATACAGAATACGATTACTATTATGGTGGAAACAGAGCATAGGTAGCGTCCTCAATAGTAATCAATTAATTGTGTCTAAAATACAGAAAAAAACATAAATATTTTACGTTTAGCGGAAATTGCAAGTAATTCCCCATTTTATAACACATAATAACATAATTCAAACTAAGCATATACGCTTAGATACTAATTATGAATTATAATATTATGTGTTATAAAATGGAAAATTACTTGCGATTTCCGCTAATAAATAATAATATAAATATAACATTTGGATGTTTAATTTTTTATTTTAGATACAATTAATTTAAAATTGGTGTCGCCACCGTCGCGCCACAGTTCGCCTCTTAAGGCAACTTTTTATGTCGTCTGTAAACAATGGTTGTCAAACTTCAAACAATGAAGAAGGTGAACGTACTTCCGTTCTGATATCACATTCATTTACTTACAATAATTTTCTTTGTCACCATTTCCTGCGGTCGCGTTTTTTATTTTGATATTTTTTTTTATCTGCGTTTGAAATAATAGCGGCTTGAGATGAGATGACGTTGGGCTTGTTAAGAAGAATTGGAGGCCGACGTCATAGATACTAATGTTTTAGAAAATTTACGGTAAAATGTGCGTGTAAAATTAGGAAATTAAATGATACCGATTCACATACATACATATAATCACGCCTTTATTCCTAATGGGGTAGGCAGAGCGTAAAAGACCTAAACAAAGGTCGTTTCGCCACGTCTGACAAAGTTTTAAGGGTTTTTTAAGATAGATTTATACGTATATTGCTGTAGTGATAGGTTGTCAGCCCATCGCCTAAATTACAATATACTAAAACCCTCGGATCTCTTAGCTGGTTTTACAGCATGCCCGGGAGGAAATGCAGCTGGCACATTCTATGTTTTTCTCTCGCTTCCAGGCCAGCATGGATACCGATTCACAATGGCAACTTTTCATTTGCTCGTTCCGAGGCGATGGCGTTGTGCGAGCCAAAGATTTTGACAGGTCGTATAAAAATCAAATCAGTCAGTTCCGAGGTTAGCTCAGATATTGTTTAGACGTTTTCGTTTCACGAAATGTGACAAATAAGTTTTTGTGTAAAATTTATAGTTTAGAAGGCTTTCTTAGTGCTGCTTTATTGAATAATGATGATGATAAGTAAAATACAGCTTTCAGATATGTAAATAGATTGATTTGACACAATTAGAAAATATATAAATAGTCAAAGAAAGTTTTTTCGTACAAAGAAACGTTTTTTTAGCCAGTTTCAGGTATGGCGCGCGCATGTTTCCCATTGTAACGGAAATAATAAAGTTTTGTGTTCCAAAGATGATTAGGTTAGTACTTACTGTTCCGTGTACGGATGTCTTTCTACCACAAGATATGACTCCAATAGGAACCTTTTTAGATTCCGCAGTGATGAAAGACAATAAATAAATTCATACAAAATATGCAATCTAAACTATTCTAACTATTCAGTTACAGTGAACTACTTTAAAACGTTGGTTTAATCAAGAACCAGATTAATCAAGCGATGATTATGACCAGTATAATAAAATTTGTCAACCCTTATAACACGCACACAAACGCATACCATGTGCAACATGCCGTCTGTTGATGTGTGACCAAAATGACATGGTAGTTAATAGTGTCCGAGATGTGTCACAGATCAAAATCCTCTTACACTAATAAGTATTACCAAGACTGGCATAAAAAGAAACAATAAGTGAGTCAATTTCCCATAAGGGCAGCAAAACACAGGCGTCACTTACTGCGCGCAAGGTTGCGCTCAACATGCTGTCAATGCTTTTGCATTGCCTAAAACACACATGCGTCACCTTACGCTGTAGAGAGAAAACCTTGCGCGCAGTAAGTGGCGCCTGTGTGTTGCTGCCTTAAGATTCCAACAAGGATATCAATGAGTGTTTACTTTACGTATCTTATCATCCCCTGCATTTTAACAAAAAAATGCAATCTGAATTCGGCAAAGAGCATTCCGATAGTGTTATCATATGACTAATATCCTCTTTGGTTGTGAAAAAAAAAACGTCAGGCGTCCAATTTCATAAAACTAAAATTTTTAAAAGAAAAATTATAGTCATTGCGAGCTCGGTTAGTGTATCAATCTTTCCATTATCCGAGTGTCTTACTGGCTTCACATTTGTACATCAAAATACATTCATATATAATCACGCCTTTATCCCTAATGGGGTAAGCAGTGCGTAAACGACCTTAACAAAGGTCGTTCCGCCACGTCTGACAAAGTTTTGAGGGTTATTTAATATAGACTTGAAAGTATATTGCTGTAGTGACTGGTTGTCAGCCCATCGCCTGAATTACAATATACTGATACCCTCGGATCCCCGAGCTGGTTTGTACAGCATGCCCGCGAGGAAATGCAGCTAGCACATTTTATGTTTTTCTGTCGCTCCCAGTCCAGCATAGAAGTAATCATCAAAATACTAGCAATTTATTATTTACTAGCGATCCGCCCCGGCTTCGCACGGAAATTATCAGTGTTTCTCTACTATATTATGCAAGTATAATACATACAGGCCTTCCTCTTGAATCACTCTATCCATTAAAAGAAACCGAATTAAAATCCGTTGCGTAGTTTTAAAGATTTATACATACATAGGGATATGAACAGAGAAAGCGACTTTGTTTTATACTATGTAGTGATTTTTATTAGTATTTTTATGACTCGAAGTGTCCTATCAACCGGCTGGCAATATTTACTCAACAAACATTAAACAGCCAGACATTTGCAAATAAAAAACCATTTTCGAATTATCCTGTTCACTTACCGAGAAATTGTTATGGAGTTTACAGTCAACATGGCATTGGTTAGTTTAGAAACGTTGTAGTCAAGTAAAAAGTAGGCAAATTTAAACTTGCCTAGCAGTTTACATTAAAATAATTTAATTTCTTTACTGTATAGAAGCGGAATGTTGTGTCGTTGACAAACCCTATCGGATTTAACGGCACCGATTCTCATATATATCCACATTTTTTATTTAAATAAATTAATAATGAAAACAAAATATTTTATTGAGAGTATCGAAATAAGACTGGCATTAGAAATAAGACTTTTCTATGGTGAAAATTATTCTTCAGGCACTCATTTGCCTCTAGTAACTTATCGTTGCTACAGTCGGACTCGTACCGTCATACCTAACGCGGCATAATTTTCGAGTCTATTTGCCTAAATATCAGTGGCGAGGGGTGCCATTTTATCTAGGTTAAGTCAAAGGTTTCTTCCATGCTGGACTGGGAGCGAGAGAAAAACATAGAATGTGCCAGCTGCGTTTCCTCCCGGGCATGCTGTATAAACCAGCTAAGGGATCTGAGGGTTTCAGTATATTGTAATTTAGGCGATGGGCTGACAACCTGTCACTACAGCAATATACCTACAAGTCTATCTTAAATAACCTTCACAACTTTGTCAGACGTGGCCAAGCGATCTTTGTTTAGGTCGTTTACGCTCTACCTACCCCATTAGGGATAAAGGCGTGATTATATGTATGTATGTAAGTCAAAGGAAAAAAAACATTGAAGTACTTCATAGTTCCGACGTAATTCTGGATTTGGTGGAGGTGGAATTCTTGAAAGGAAAGCCGACGGGAATCGGCTTGTATGGACCCTTCGCGACTGCTATACATCAATTCCGAAATAAGTGCTTTCAGTCGACATTCTTATTTGCACACAAATGGACTACTTACATCTATCATACCTAAACCTATTTACAATACAATACAAAATTCTTTATTGCACAAAGAAACACATACAACAGATATAAAAAGGAAGAAACGTGACAGTACAATATAGGCGGCCTTATTGCTAAAGCAGCAATTTCTACCAGGCAACCTTTACCATAACTACTACCATACTTATATTACCATACCAACTGCCTCTGTGGTCTAGTGGCTAGTGCCATGGACTCCCGATCCGGAGGTCCTGGGTTCGATTCCCAGGGGGGAAAACACAAAGTTGATATTTGAGAATTTATCACTTTGTGAATTTTTCCCCAGTTTGGGTAGGACATTGCAGGCTGAATCACCTGAATGTCCGCAAAGAAAAAGGATTCCGTGCTTCGGAGGGCACGTTAAACCGTCGTCGGTCCCGGTCGCTGTCTTTGATAGTGGTCGATATTCAAACCATGTCTGTCGTCTAATAGCTGTGCTACTAGGCGGTTTACAAACTCTGACATCAGGGTTCATCGGGTCGTTTGACTCGAGACTCCACTCGTTAAGAAGACTTCTGACCTATTATACAATAAATTGAAATCAAATATTTACTTTTATTTCCTCTCGAAGTTTCACAGCAACATAGCACTATAAGGCAAGCAATTAAAAGCTGCAACTGAAATGCAAGTTCATTAAAAGCCACCATTGGTTTATTGGTCATTAATTTAGCAGGAAAATGAGATCATAACCCGATTTACCACTCCCGCGCAGGGTCATAGCACACTTTCGTGGATGGGTGACCGCACGTGTGGTAATGTAGGTTTGTCGTGGTTTATGTACTCATACATATTGTTGTTTCCATGCTGGACTGGGAGCGTGAAAAAAAAAAAGAACGTGCCAACTGCATTTCCTCCCGGGCATGCTGTAAAAACAAGCTAAAGGATCCGAGGGTTTCAGTATATTGCATGCCTATTATGGTAAAATATGAGGACATATCTTAATCTTAAGACCTGAATTATATGTAATGATCATATTTTAAGCAAATAAATTTTCATTTTCATTTATATTGCAATTTAGGCGATGGGCTGACAACCTATTACTACATCAATATACCAACTAATCTATCTGAAATAATCCTAAAAAACTTGTCAGACATGGCGGAACGACCTTTTTTTAGGTAGTTTACGCTCTGCCTACCCCATTAGGGATAAAGGCGTGATTATATGTATGTATGTATGCAAATTGTTAGATCATTCTTTCGACAGAAAATGGTGGTTTTAATTTTAGGACTATCATCAATTTCTTAGTAGAAATAAGCTGTACCTGTTGTGTCGTTATTCCTTGTGTATTGTCTTTCTCAAGTTACTTGTGTACAATAAACAGTAAATAAATAAATGATTCATTATAAGTAAGACCATAAAATGGACTGTTAATTTCTGAAAAGATTTTTTCTTTGACACTCTTATCTTAGTCGTAGCCCTATTTCTTTACAAAATATTCTCGAATTATTTATTTACAATATCTGATACGTATAATTTGCATTTCCTTTTTTTTATATACCTACTACAAACTGTATATAATGCGTCACCGGACTAGTGTGTGCATTTCTACCGAGCAACTAAACACTTTTAAAATCTTCTTCTGTCGAGTAGGTATCGAGTCTATCGACCCGATGAACCCTGGTGTCAGAGTTTTAAACCTCCTAGTAGCACAACTATCAGGCCTCTGACATGGTTTAAGTAACGACCACTAACAAAGACAGCGACCGGGACCGACGGCTTAACGTGCCCTCCGAAGCACGAAATCTTTTTGTTTTTCGGACAATCAGGTGATTCAGCCTGCAATGTCCTAACCAAACTGAGGAAAAATTCACAAAGTGATAAATTCTCAAATATCAACATTGTGTTTCCCCCCTGGGAATCGAACCCAGGACCTCCAGATCAGGAGTCCATGGCACTAGCCACTAGACCACGATTGATTTCGCTGTCAATGAATTTTGTCTGAAATCGTAAGGTAAACGACCGGGTATCTGACCGGTAGCCAGAACTTAATAATCGTAAAATGATTCACAATTCCATTGTTTGTGTGTACTTTTTATCAAATTGTCAATCAACAGGGCCATACCACACACATTTTTTTTTTGTATAATATGGTTTGGCATTTCAATCCTGTAGTTTTTCATACCGAGAAACTATTAGGAGGACAATAGGAATATAAATATTGTTTTTATCAATATGCAACCACAAAAAACTATTTCTACAAAAGGTGCCAGGTGCATTTCCTCCCGGGCATGCTGTTAAAACCAGCTAAAGGATCCGAGGGTTTCTGTACATTGCAATTTAGGCGATAGGCTGACAACCTGTCACTTCAGGAATATACCTACAAATCTTCTTAAATAGCCCTCAACACTTTTGTCAGACGTGGCGGAGTGGCCTTTGTTTGGTTCGGTTACGCTTTGCCTACCCCTTTGGGGATAAAGGCATGCTTATATGTATATATGTATATATTACCTACCTACTTACTTTTAGGTCCGATTTTGTAGCTCAGTAGGGTAGTGCACAGCACAGTGTGAGAGTGAGTCTAGATCTAGGTTCTACAGAACTGGCGTACCCATTTCTTTTGAAAAGGTAAAATACTATTATCATCACTTAGCTTCTCTACAAACAGTAGTTACAGCCTGGCATTGAATAATGATACATTTTGTCTTCATATTTCTCTTCCGGAGTATTTCAAGCTCGTAAATGACGCTATTATGCATCGTCGCGTATCTCGTGGCGATAGCTATGGGATTGTGATGATCGCTTCGGGTTCTATAGTACTGTGAGGGTGGTTTGTATTGGCTTCTTTTGAAATAGGCCGGGTTTTAAGAATCTTCTACGGGAACTACGGGATTCAATCAAGTAGCAGTAAGACAAACCACTACAGCCTCTGTTGATGGGTGGGTGATAGACAAGTCTATCATAGAAAAACTATTTTATCAGAAAGCTGACTCGTGATTTCGCAAAAATCTGGTTATCGAAGTCTAACAACGAGGGGCATGCTACTTGTTGGTCGGTATATCTGTGAATCATAGGGCAAACGAAGTAATAATATCATTACTGCAGTTTACTTCCATACTGGACTGGGAGCGAGAGAAAAACATAGAATGTGCCAGCTACATTTCCTTCCGGGCATGCTGTAAAAACCAGCTAAGGGATCAAAGGGTTTCTGTATATTGCAATTTAGGCGATAAGCTGACAACCTGTGCACTACAGCAATATAGCTACAAATCAATCTTAAACAGCCCTCAAAACTTTGTCAGACGTGGCGTAACGACCTATGTTTAGGTCTTTTACGCTCTGCCTACACCTTTAGGGATAAAGGCGTGCTTATATATATGTATTACCGCAGTCATTTCTTCATTGCCAATTACAATGCTAATTAGGTTCTACATATCTGTATATCTTTTTCCTCAGTTAGCAAGTGCTAAATACTCAACTCCCGCACTATACAATAATAGCCACTAATTGCTAATTGTTACAGTATCAGTGTCAAATAATTACATGGGTCTAATACGAAGTCTTGCCCAAATGGTAAGCTGGAAGAGAGGTTTGCTTTTGAAGTTTCCTTGGGGTTACAACCCCCAGCGACTGTTTTGAATTGAAAAACAATGTATCTTGTAGACCTGGCGTTAGATTGGTAGGAATGTTATAAAACGATACATTTCTACTTGGTTTACTAACTTTATTATCCTTTCACAAGTCAGACTGATAGCCTGTCAATGCTTTACCATACTGGTTGAAAGCAATGTATATAACCCCAGTAGCATTGAAATATTATAACGTTTGATAGTGTTGATACCTAGTTCTTAATGGAAATGTTTTAATCAAACTTCCGTTCGTGACTTGCACTGGGCTCATTTTACAATTTAGAAATTGCAAATACAATTTGATTTACATTGCTTGGACAGTTAGTTTACTATCTTCGTAGTATCCTAAAGGCTGAGCAATGGACATCGAATCGATGTAATATGAAAATTGCAGTTCTATCATACGGTACCCTGTCTGCACTTTGTCTAGCTGGTCGTGGACCATAATGACTCGATCGTTCTTTACTGTCAGCCCTAATACGTCCACATAGGTACACAGTACCCAGCTCTGATACCCAGTACATTTCTCCTTTCTAAGTTTCACCCTAGAAGGCTCCACATTAGCTGAGATAGCATTGCTCACCAGCATTTACAACTAGAAACTACATGGACTTCATTTGATCATAGCGACACTCTGATGTACGGGGATTCTTAGAAAGTGATTTGATCAATTTATCGTTAGTCAACGTAAGAGTAAATACACGATAGCTGGCGTTAGATTGGTAGGTATGGTATAAAACGATACATTTCTACATACATACATATCATCACGCCTTTATCCCTAATCGGGTAGACAGAGCGTATACCACCTAAACAAAGGACGTTCCGCCACGTCTGACAGAGTTTTGGGGGATTTTTAAGATAGATTTACAAGTATATTGCTGTAGGCACAGGTTGTCAGCCCATCGCCTAAATTACAATACACTGATACCCTCGGATCTCTTAGCTGGTTTTATAGCATGCCCGGGAGAAAATGCAGCCGTCACATTCTATGTTTTTCTTGCTCCCAGTCCAGCATGGAAGAATTATAGAACATTTCTATTGACGTAAAATAAAGTGTAGTGGATGATGTCAGGTTAGAATAGCAGCCAAAACATCGCGTGCTATATGATATATACATATCATATAATATATATAATATGGAATACTCCTGCTAACCACGTTTAGCAGGTGGAATTGCGAGATAGTATGTTTTTTTGTACGGTGAGAATTATGGATACATACATACATATAATCACGCCTTTATCCCTAATAGGGTAGGCAGAGCGTAAACGACCTAAACAAAGGTCGTCCCGCCACGTCTGACAAAGTTTTGAGGGTTATTTAAGATAGAATTCTAGGTATATTGTTGTAGTGACAGGTTGTCAGCCCATCGCCTAAATTACAATATACTGAAAACCTCGGATCCCTTAGCTGGATTTTACAGCATGCCCGGGAGAAAATGCAGCCGTCACATTCTATGTTTTTCTCTCGCTCCCAGTCCAGCATGGAAGAATTATAGAACATTTCTATTGACGTAAAATAAAGTGTAGTGGATGATGTCAGGTTAGAATAGCAGCCAAAACATCGCGTGCTATATGATATATACATATCATACATACATACATATAATCACGCCTTTATCCCTAATGGGGTAGGCAGAGCGTAAACGACCTAAGCAAAGGTCGTTCCGCCACGTCTGTGCCAAGTTTGAGGGTTATTTAACATGGATTTGTAGGTATATTGCTGTACATATCATATAATATATATAATATGGAATACTCCTGCTAACCACGTTTAGCAAGTGGAATTGCGAGATAGTATGCTTTTTTGTACGGTGAGAATTATGGATACTTAATCGCAATAAAGAAAGCACTGGCCTAATCCAATATGCAGTAACTTTGTAAACTTGAGCATACAATAATGTTCTTTTTAAACTAAAATAACCTTCAATATGATCCAAAGAACCAACTTTATAGTCTATAACTCAAGTGCCCAATAAATCACTCGTAATAGAAAGTAAAACCAATAAATAGAGTGCTTTGTGTCGGCAACATCCAGAAGTAAATCTATAAATTAAAATTAATTTCCGTATTAAAATGTTTTTGTCCCGACGGCGTATTAGGATTTGATAAATGTACCATTAACATTCCATGAACGCCATTAAACTATATGATATTAGTTTCGAGAGGACAAGCGTCCGCTGTCTTTTTTTCTACAATGTAAAAGAAATAAAAACAAAGAGAAACCCTTGTGTCGTTACCTGGCCATTTAAGACAATTTGTATACGTTTTATAAAAATAAATACAAACTCAAAATTGGAAACCAAACGCACAAGTACATCTTGCTTTTCAGACAGTCACAGAACTGGAAACAATTTTACAAACGTTAATATGAACCCATGACCCGATCGACGAGAGTTTGTAAGCCTCATATCACTAGACTGTGCAATAGTTTAATATCAATTATTTGATATAATGTTTCTTCCATGCTGGACTGGGAGCGAGAGAAAAACATAGAATGTGCCAGCTACATTTCCATGGCATGCTGTAAAAACCAGCTAAGGGATCCGAGGGATTCTGTATATTGCAATTTAGGCGATGGGCCGACAACCTGTCACTACAGCAATATTCCTACAAATCTGTCTTAAATAACCCTCGAAACTTTGTCAGACGTGGCGGAATGACCTTTGTTATAAAGCCGGATTTATGGAGGATTTATGTATGTTTTTATTTGATAAGAGTAAGAGTAATAAAAGCTAACAGTTATTTAAGAGAACTATTAATTATGTATTTCCTACTCCTACCAGGCTATATAGCTTAGGGTTTAAATACTGGATAATTAAATAGGAGCTTACCTACCGAGTTAACAGTAGTATAAGCTAAAAGCTACAATATTCCATTTAATGAGAATAGAGAGAACTGGAAGTATAAAATTCTAATTTAGACATTTATAAACAACTAGATATTTTAATAGCTGTATGCAAATTGTCATTATACTTCCATGCTGGCCTGGGAGCGAAAGAAAAACATAGAATGTGCCAGCTGCCTTTCCTCCCGGGCATGCTGTAAAAACCAGCTAAGGGATCCGAGGATTTCAGTATACTGTAATTTAGGCGATGGGCTGACAACCTGTCACTACAGCAATATACCTAAAAATCTATCTTAATTAATTCTCAAAACTTTGTCAGATGTGGACGAACGACCTTTGTTTAGGTCGTTTACGCTCTGCCTACCCCATTAGGGATAAAGGCGTGATTATATTTATGTATGTATGCAAATTGTCATTCTGTAGTTACGGTAGACTGCACTTTCCCTGCCATAAGGCTTTCAAAGAAAATCTCGATATTATGAAGTCTGGCGCATAATGTTTCGCAGAATTATTAAGTAAAGTCACAATGCGGTCACAACAATTTTAAAACCGCTTTTCTTGTTTTGTTGTGGCTTTAAGGGCCGTATTTAAAATCAGCTCTCATGAGTGACAGCCAGTTTGAGTTGGTATCAGAAATGTTATTTCAGTACAAACTGGCCTGCCAAATCCTTACTTAATATTGCTCTCAAGTTTGAGATCGCATCATAAATACGAGCCTTAATATACATGATACAATAATAAACACTTTTTTACACATGAGTAAGTATGAGTAAAAAAATACTGGACTGGGAGCGAGAAGCTTCCATGCTGGACTAGGAGCGAGAGAAAAACATAGAATGTGCCAACTGCATTTCCTCCCGGGCATGCTGTTAAACCCAGCTAAGGGTACCGAGGTTTCAGTATATTGTTATTTAGGCGATGGGCTGACAACCTGTCAATACAAAAATATACTTAAAAATCTATATTAAATAACCCTCAAAACTTTGTCAAATGTAAAAGAACAACCTTTGTTTAGGTCCTTTTCATTCTGCCTACCCTATTAGGGATAAAGGCGTGATTATATATATGTATGTATGAGTAAGCAAAACTTACGAATTTGTAAGTATCATCACACCATCGAATATTATAATATAGGACTGCTACAAGCTGTCAGCCAATCGACTCATCCATTTATTAATTTAAGGTGATTTAAGTGAAACTCTACACGTACTTCTTCTTAGCGAGTGTCAGAGTTTTCAAACCGCCTAGTAGCACAGCTATTAAGCCTCTGACGTGATTTGAGTATCTACCACCACCAAAGACAGAGACCAGGACCGACGGCTTAACGTGCTCTCCGAAGCACGGAATGCTTTTCTTTTCAGACAATCCTAGTCAAGTCACTCAAGTCCTAACCAAACTGGGGAAAACCTCATAAAGTGATAAATTGAAAAATATCAACTTTTGTGTTACCCCTTTGGAATCGAACCGAGGACCTCCTGATCGTAAGCCCATGGCTCTGACCACTACACCACAGAGGCAGTACACCACATACTACAAAATATGTACTGTAATAGGAAGAACTCTACTTCAGATCAGACGGAGGTCCCTCTGTCTTAAATGGAATACCATTTTCAAGATTATTAGCAGTAAATCACGTAATATGCAGTGGGCAAATATCCCGTTGTCCCACCTTGCAGAAAGCGAGTGGTCCACTGTCTCACTGTCTCGCGGCTAGTTATTAGTCTCGCCGATTGTAAACATCGGCCCTACGACATAGTAGTCATAGCCAAGAAAGCCAGTCATTTACTGCTAGGTGCGAGCTTGATAAAATAAAGATGTAGCTTGATGTATCTTGAAAGATTTCAATCAAGTTTAAAACTTTACGTTTCAGAGTGTGTACAGGTACAAGGTATAAGGGTCTGAAATATTGGCTTTTCGAACTAAAATTCATTAAATAGCAAAAGATAATTAGGTAATAGAAAATACATTAAAATGAACTAACTACATTTCTTACTCTTTAGGTTTTCGACACATTGGTACCAATTCGTAGTTGCAAAAATGACGACTTTATTAATATAAGTGTATAAGTTGTCGATGTCAAAATGTAGATGTCGCTGTTCCATTTGTTGTGTTTAGTTAGATGGCGATGGTGAGATTTTTTCTCTAACATTGATATAGCTCAAGTTTTTATATTTGCAATATATACCTGGAGAAATCCGAGGCCGGCAAGGCCATTTTTCAACTCCAGAAGTTATGCTTTCTGTCCGGCATTCGTGTCGAACCTCCCCGTAAATCCGGCTACCCAGGGCAATGCCACCGTTGCCAGTCCTACGGGCACTCCGCCCGCACCTGTCATGCCACCGAAAGGTGCGTGAAATGTTTAGAGCCCCACTCCTCCTCCGACTGTAAGCGGCCCAAAAAGGATGAAGTCAAACCTCAAGACCTTTCTCCCCCTAGTTGCGTCCTCTGCGAGGGCATTGGGCACCCAGCCAATTACCGCGGCTGCCCCAAAGCCCCCAAAGTCTCCAAAAAGGTTCTCGACCGCTTCCAAGCGAGATCCACTTACGCCGCCAAACTGGCAGCAGCCAAATCTTCTCCCTCTGTGGCGAAACCAGCCCCTAGTTCAATCCCCCCTTGGGCCCCAGCACCTGGTGCTGCCAGCCCCCGTACTTTCCCCTCACAACCCGCCATGCCGGAGTTGATGGCCTCCCCACCAACTCCCCGTCTCCCCTCCAGCCCCCCCAAAACCTCCAACGGAAGCGACCACGCCGACTTGGCTAGTGCGCTTTCCGTTGTCTCCTCGTTTGTGGACGTCATCAACCCCGACGAGGTGATTGCGTACGCAAACGAGCTCAGGCGCCATCAAGGCAATGTCTCTGCCATCCTTTTGATCTCAGCGAAATACGCTTCGCTGATTGCCGCCATCAAATCTTTTAAAGCCTATTGATGGATAGTCTAGGTAATTTGGATAACTCCAACAGACGTAGGATAAAGCCCAGGTCCCTCAAAATAGCCTTTTTCAATGCTGATGGCATTCGAACCCAGCGTGACGAAGTCGCTTTGCTCTTAGAGCAACATCAGATAGATATCCTTCTAGTCCAGGAATCCTTCCTCAAGGACCACATGCGCTCTCCGCGCATAGCCCACTATCATCTGGTCCGAAATGACCGCACTTGGGGAAACAAAGGAGGCACTGCTATCTACTACAGACGTGCTCTGTATTGCACTCCTTTGGAACTCCCCCCTCTCTCCTTTATAGAGGCAACCGCATGTCGCTTGGCATGACGGGGCACCAACCTGTCACGTTGGTGTCAGCCTACTTATCCCCCAGTCCCGATAGGCCTCTCATCGAGGAAGACATTACCTCCCTGCTTGGTATCAGTAACTCTGTTATCATAGCAGGCGACCTCAATTCCAAGCACGAAGCTTGGAACAGCTCTCATTCCAACCCACGCGGTAACCTCCTTCTTCAACTCTCCGGGAACCTCAACTTTGACGTTGTGGCTCCCATGGAACCAACTCACTTCCCCACTATCGTAGGTCACCGTCCCGATGTCCTAGACTTAGCCCTTCTTAAGAACGTTAACCTTTGTGTACGTTCTATCGAAGTGGTCAAAGCCCTAAACTCCGACCATCGTCCCGTTGTGATGCAATTCCATCCTCGGACTAACATACCGGGACCCACTGGGCTCCCCGGTAAGACCAAGACCGTACTGAACTGGGTGAGGCTAGGTAAAGCCCTAGAAGCACCCAGCTCAATCTATCTTGACCAGATCCCCTCTTACCTGTCCACCGCTGCTGACATTGACTTAGCAGTCTCCTCTCTCACCAGTCACATCAAAAGCGTCGTAGACGCCTGTTCGAGGTCGCTTCCAGAGCCCGATGAAGGGCACTGGAAACTTCCAAACGAAATTGCTGACCTGGTGACTGAGAAGAATGCCGCTCTTCGAGCGTATGATAACTTCCCTTCGGAGGATAATCGAGTATTTTTACGCGCCTTACAAAGAGAAGTGAGGAAACGCGTATTCGAATATCGCAACTCCAAGTGGGACCAGTTCGTCTCTGAACTGGAACCAGACCACCTTGCCTTCTGGAAGCTTTCCCGCTCTCTCAAATCAGACGAGACCTCTCTCATGCCCCCTCTGATCAGACCCGACGGGTCTCTAGCCTTTGACGATGACGAAAAGTCTGAATGTCTGGCTGACAGTCTCGAGGCTCAGTGCTCGCCCAGCACTCTTCCTTGCGACCCTGACCACCTTCAAACGGTCGACTCGGAGGTCGATCGTCTCTCCTCCCTACCCCCCTCTGACCCTCCGCTCCCTCCCATTACGGAGCAGGAAGTCCGCACCGCCCTTAAGGCGCTCAAGTCTAGGAAGGCTCCAGGACCTGACGGTATTACAAACCGTGTCCTCAAAATCCTCCCTGACCATCTCATTACCGTAATCACCCTCATCCTCAATGCCGCGATGACCAGCTGCACCTTTCCTTCATCATGGAAGGAAGCCACAGTCATAGGCATCCACAAATCTAAAAAGCCTCGGGATCAGCCCTCCTCTTACCGGCCCATAAGCCTTCTCAATCCCCTCGGCAAACTCTACGAGCGGTTGATTTATCGCCGCCTTAGAGATTACGCTGAAAACAGTAGCCTCATTCCCCCCGAGCAATTCGGTTTCCGTTCCCAACATTGTTGTGTTCGACAGGTCCACCGTCTGGTGGAACATATCACGTCCAATTTTCATGAACGCAAACCCAAACCCACAGGAGCCGTCTTCCTTGATGTAGCGAAGGCATTCGACAAGGTCTGGCACAACGGTCTGGTGTACAAGCTATACCAGCTCGGTGTGCCGGATCGTCTCGTACGTATCGTACGTGACTTTTTGACGAACCGCAGCTTCCGTTACAGAATCGAAGGCGCCCTGTCCACCCCTCGCCCCATTAGAGCCGGAGTCCCTCAGGGCTCTGTGCTATCCCCTCTCCTCTTCACCCTCTATACCAGCGACCTTCCCAGTACGCCCCAGACGCAGCTCGCTCTGTTCGCAGACGACACTGCGATCTATGCCTCCTGTCGCAGACCCCAATTACTTGGCAGATACCTCCAGCGCGCCCTAGACTCCGTCGGGAGCTGGTTCCGCAAATGGAGGTTCGAAGTCAATCCCGAGAAGAGCACCGCCGTGCACTTTACTCGTGCCAGATTACGTCGTACCCTCCCAGCTGTAAAGCTGTACGGTCGACCCATCCCATGGTCCAAAGACGCCAAGTACTTGAGGGTTACTCTTGACTCCCAGCTTAACTTTGCGAAGCACATCAGGAGAGTCCGAAACCGCGCCAAATTTGTCATGGGCCGGCTCACCCCAATCGTATGATACCAATCATACGCAAACGCAGTAAACTCTCCCTTAGAAATAAGGTGAGGCTTTACACTACATGCGTTCGACCCATAATGACCTACGCCAGCGTGGCCTTCAGCCACACCTACCCCACTTATCTGAACACCCTCCAGGTAGTTCAAAACAGCTTCTTGCGGAGGGCAACCGGGGCCCCCTGGTACTTCCGCAATTCTGACATTCACATCGATCTCGATGTTCCGTCTCTCAAAGAGTTCATGAAGCAAGCGGCCATACGCTTCTTCGACAAAGCCCCTCACCACCCTAACCCTCTTGTAGTTAGCGCCTCTAACTACGTTCCCCAACCTGCGACTCGTTACAAACGAAGGCCTAGGCATGTCCTTACCGACGGCGATGACCAAATTACCCTTGCGATTAATGCTGCCAATATTAGTCGAGCCACACTCTGCACAAGCTCTTCCAGCAACCGCGCACCCCGCCGGCGGGGTCGCGGAGGTCCCTCCTTTGCTCCCCACTTTGGGGTTTACCGGCACGTACCGGGCAGATTCTCTCCGATAAGGAGTCCCCAGGCAACGCCATAAGCCGAGGTTCGAGCCCTAGTGGGCGCCCTTAGGCAGTTGCCATTTCATTAAGGGTGTAGATTGCGTGTAGCAACTCCCCGCCTTAGCCCGGTGACGCATTATATACACTTTGTAGTATTTTGCAAACAGGTCCATTCAAAAAAAAAAAAAATAAAAAAAAATTTGCAATATATTCATTCCTTACCAGAAATGTTTTGAGTGTTTCATTTTGTGAACCCAAACATCCCTCGAGGTTTTCTCCGGATTTGTACATGGTCCTTCACGTCGGATCATTGCTATCGGCGGGAAGTGATAGTGTTCGTATCCGACCCACCAAAAGGTACCGACGGCAGAGCGGATTGTTCTGAATGGTACTGGAGCTGTTGTAGACGAGTGGGCTGGCAGTGTGTGCGATTTGCATTGCTGATTGCATGCAATATTGTATACAATTCATCGCATACATATTTGGCGGTACAACTACGGAGTGCAACCCGAGCAGCAACGACGACAACCCGGAGAAGACTTGGGACTTGGATTGGATACAACAAGTTTGTGTGAGTGAAGTACGTGATTGAACTGTGAGTACATTTTCAACATTCCTAAGTGTCAAAGTTTCAAAGTTAATGCATGGACTTAGAAGAAATTCAAGAATTAGTGACTTAGAATAAAATCGTGAAAAGTGTTGAGACGGGGAATCCACGCCGGTTTTTGAAGATAGTGATCGTGTTTTAAAAGACTTAGAGTATTTTAAACAAATAATAAGTTATAACTTGTGTTTTTTTTTACTGTTAGTTTAACGTTAACAATACGCCGGAAACTACTTAAAATACCGTAAACATGCCTGATAAACTAATTCAAATTCAAGACGATCTTTTTGATAAAATAAATAAGGGTTTTATAAATTTCAATAAGTCTCCTAAAAGCAGAATAACTATTTCTTATATTGAGGTACGACTAGAAGCTTTAGAAAAATTATGGAATACGTTTAATGCAAATCATCAAAAAATTGTTTACGGCGTTGAAAGGGAGGCTCTGGCACTTACAGATTATCATAAGAACGATGCGTATTCTAGTTGTGAAGAAACGTATCTTGAATATAAGTCTTTGTTAAAAGAAAAAATGATAAGTTTGAAACCTATTGATTCCGCTAAACCGGTAGAAGCTGCTGAAGCTAAATCCCAGAAAAATAATTTTGTAAAATTACCTAAGATTTCTGTACCACTATTTAGTGGTCATTATGCCGAATGGACTACATTCAGAGATCTGTTTCGATCATTAGTCCATAAAAATGATTGTTTGGATGACGTGCAGAAATTGCATTATCTGAAGTGTCATTTAACAGGAGAGGCGGAACAGATTGTACGTCATATACCAATAACTGCTCAAAATTACAGTGTTTGCTGGACTCAGTTAGAAAACCGTTATAACAATAAAAAATATTTGTCTAACAATATTTTAAAACGGTTATTGGGCATGAAAGTTTTGCAGACAGAGTCATCAGGTGCAGTCAAGGAAATTTTAGACACAATCACTGAATGTCTAAACGCTTTGAAAAACTTGGGTATAGACGTTAGTACTTGGGATATAATTGTAATATATATAATGAGTCAGAAATTGGATCCTGAGTCCAGAAAACATTGGGAGACTAGATCAAGTGAATATCCTACAGAATTACCTAAACTAACCGATTTTAAAGATTTTTTAGAGCAGAGATTTAGAGCTCTGGAATTTTTAGATGAAAAACCAAAACGTCCAATCAGAGTAACACATTTAGTTACTAATTCGGTAGTGGCTGTGGATGTCGATAAATCATTTATTTGTAATTTTTGTAAAGGAAGTCACAAATTATTTAATTGCAAATTGTTCAGTAAGGAAAATGTTGAATCACGTCGAAACTTCGTTCAAAACCAGCGTTTATGCTTTAATTGTTTGGGAGACAATCATCCTGTTTTTCTTTGCAAAATATCTGTTAGATAATAAGAATAAGAATAAGAATATTTTATTACCAAAACCACTTAAGAATAACAGATAGATAACAATAAAATCGTTTAGCATAAAAATTGTATGAGAAACAGCGGACCCTGCACTAAGCAAAGCTTGTATCGCAAGGACCTGATATTGATTAACAGTTATAGATTTACTCCATGACACTAAGCTGTTGTTCTTTTAAAACTTACACTGCAAATACAAAATAGTAGGTATATAAAGGTGAGTTACCCAAAGATAAGGTTAGAGTAATTTAAATTTAAAATGACTAAAACTAACAAATCTAATAATAATAAAACATTAAAAAAAAAGAAGACAAAGGAAAACTACGTATCGCGATCTCTTTGTGTGTGTGTGTGTGTGTGTGTGTGTGTGTGTGTGTGTGTGTGTGTGTGTGTGTGTGTGTGTATGTGTGTGTGTTTTATGAGTTTATAAAGATATCAGGATCCCCACATGGGAAGGATATCCTCAGTTTTAGAATAATCTAAACTGAGCAGCCATTGCTCTATTATTGGTTTAGCCTCGCGAGTCGATAAGCTTTTAATTTGGGGTAGTTTTTTGCAAACGGCGTTAAACAAATACGGGAACAAAAATAGTGGTAGGCGTTTTGCAAAAGTGGTACGCACAGTTGGAACCCTAATTTTAAACACTCTCCGTTTGAGGAGGTCTTCGTAGTCGGGGGAACTAAGGACAGTTCTATGAGTACCAACAACCGCTCTTAATATGTAGAGTTGGCGGACTCTCAGTACTTTACATTCCTTGTACAAAGCATCTGTTTCGAATCGGAACGGTTTCCTCAGCATCACTTTTAGAACTGCCCTCTGCGCTCGCTCCAGCTCCATCATAATTGTCTTTGCCGCCCCTCCCCACGCTCTTAAGCAGTAAAGAAGTATGGACTGACAAAGAGCTTTGTAAACTAGCAGCAGGGTATCTTTTTTTGCAGAGTGTCGCAATGATTTCATAACGAACATTAACTTCCTTGTTCGCGATGTCAAGGCTGATATATGTCGTTTGAAGGATAAGTTATTGTCAACGAAAACACCTAAATATTTTATGTCTGAAGTTTTTCCGATGGAGTGGCACAGACAAGCGAGTGGTGCCTGGGGCTGCCTCTGATTCACTTCCTGCTCCAATAAACATGTTCGTGAGTGTAGTTTAAGTGGTCTAGATGTAGGTGGCTGCGTGTGGTAGGTTTTATGGAAAGCGATGTATTTTGTTTTTTCTACATTTAAAGTAAGAAGATTAGCGTCGAGCCAGGTGGAAATATGCTTAAGTCCTTGTTCTGCTGTGTCGTAAGCCTGTTCCCAGGTGGCGCCATGAAATAAAATGACTGTGTCATCGGCATAACAAATAATTTCGGCGGAACGTAGAGACATGTCCAGAAGATCATTCATGTAAATCAGAAACAATGTTGGTCCTAACACGCTGCCCTGGGGCACACCGAAGCTCACGGGGCGCTCCTCACTCATATACTGGCCAACTTTGATACATTGTCGTCTTTCCGAAAGATAGCTGCGAAACCAATCTTGCACTATTCCTCTAATGCCGACCCCATTCAGTTTTTGGAGCAGGATAGGAACCGAGACCGTGTCAAACGCCTTGGCGAGATCGAGAAACACTCCCAAGCATTGATTATTTTGATCCAAGGCAGAAGAAACAATATTTGTTACCAACAAGACCGCGTCCTCGGCCGATTTACCCTCTCTAAACCCGAATTGTCTTTCAGAGATGATGTTATTTTTCTGAAGGAAAGTTACTAACCGTTTATTTATAAGTTTTTCTAAAAGTTTTGAGAATATGCTGAGTAAGGAAATAGGCCTATAATTACTTGGACTGTTTTTAGCACCATCTTTATGTATGAGCGTCACGACTGCGGTTTTCCAGGTCTGAGGAAAAATACCCGATGACAAGCTTAAATTACATATATGCCTAAACGGTTCCACTATGGCGGGTTTCACACATTTTATTAGTTTAGGTGTGAATCCGTCCATACCCGGAGCGCTATCAGATTTTAGATCATTTATAAGAGCACTAATTTCTTCTTCATCAGTGGGGTTTAAGAACATCGAATCCGATACCAGTCTTAACGGTTTGAATTTACTGGCTAAAGATGTCTGTGTAGATCCAGTCTTATTAAGAATTTCACTAGCTAGATTACGACCAACTTTAGTGAAATAACTATTGCACGTATTTACTGAGGCTAAAGGATCACGGTCAATCTCACATAAATCAAATGGTTCGTTACGTTTTTTAGACAGATGGCAGATATCTTTAATTGTGTACCACAATTTTCGGGGACTATTTTTATTAATTCCAATTTCGTGACTTTCGTAGGCTGTTTTAAGTTCACGAAGGAGGTTATTGAGGAAGTTACGATACCTTTTGTAAGTGGTGCAGATTATCTCGTTTGATGGGTTTTGTCTTGCCTGCAAATGAAGCCGGTCTCGGTTCTTTTGACATTTCATTAAGCCTGGAGTTATCCAGGGATGGATATTGAATTGGCTGCGGCTTATTCGAACTTTTTTGTGGTTGTTACTAATGGCTTTGTTTAGAATTTTATTAAATGCAATAGTTGCTTCCTCAACGTCATTTGTTCCTAAAACACTGGACCAATCGGCCGCGGAAAGTTCCTCAGTAACACCATCAAAATCTATTTTAATGCGTGTTCGCTTGTGAGAATGTTGGTTCAATGTTATAGACATACCCAAAACACAGATCCTGTGGTCTGTTATACTAGTGTCGAACACCAAACCTATAGCTGAGGATGGATCGTTCATGAAAAAATGGTCATAGCACTTTGGTCCCCTGGTCGGATGTGTTATAGCTGGTATAAGTTTATGACTGGAAAGTAGGTATAGGTAGTCAGTACATTGAGCTGATAGAGGCTCCGCGCACAAATCCAAGTTTAAATCTCCCGTAATTATTATTCTTTTGTTGGTACAATTCTTTAAAGTGCGGTCTAGAGAAGACAGAAAACGGTCGACGTAATAAAAGGACGGAGAACGGTATATACTTAAAATTGTAATATTGCCGGCTATATTTACCTGGAGGCAGTCACAATCGTCACAAACTGGTTCACTAACAGACACTTTCCATTTGTCTCTAGTATAAACCGTTACCCCGCTGTTTTGATTTATCAATCTGTGAGTCCGAAATGCATTATAACCCGGTATTTGAGGCAAGATAGAGTTCTCCGAAAGCCAACACTCTGTTAGTACAATGACGTCGAAGTTAACATTTAAACGTTTTACCGATACCATAAATTGATCAAAGTTTTTTTGGATACTCCTTATATTAAAATGTACACATTTAAAATCGTATGATTGAGTCAGAAACTCATTGCAGATTTCTAAACTCTCGAGCGACAAACACTTTATCGATAATGTTGTATCTAAATCATTTGAAAGGTCAACCATTTAAATAAATAATTGTTTCGATAACAAGAGACTCTCGAAGAGAATAATGACTATCGCTCGGTACCCTGGCGTTGAACGGATTAAAACTCTGGTTCGGTCGGAAGTGACGTCTGCAGACGAGAATATGATGTATGATTTGTGATTTACGTGTGTAGTGTTCAAATAATTGGTATAGAGTTAGGTGTAGAGTGTATATTTGTGTCTGAGTTTTTAAGTGAGATCGTGATTTAGTTACATAGGCTTTAAAGTATACTAACAAGACTGCAAAAATAAGTACGGGACAGTAAACACATTTCAAAATAATACCGATCTGAAGTTTATACTGATGCTGATTGAGGGGTAGTCGGTGCAATTTTGTCTTCGATGTCGGATGATGAGATAATCTTGATTGCTGGTTTCCCATCGGAGCGCCTGACGAATATGTGGCCATTTTTGACCCAGCAGTAGCGATAACCTGAGTTAGACGCACGTTCACGAGTTGCACGAAATAACTGCCGATTATATTTGGTGAGCCTCTCGTTGAAATACAATTTTGCAGGTTCACCGTCGACAACGCATTCAGTAGTCACGTTACGCCTGGATTTGGCAGCGGCTAACAAAGCATCGCGTTTACGACGTCTCAGCAACTTTACAACTATCGGTCGAGAAAGCTTGTTTGTGTTTAGCGATGAAGTGGAATTTTTGTTTTGTTTTGGACCGGCACGATATACATGATCTATCTCGTCTTCTTTCAGCTCCTGGCCTATTTTCTGCGAGACCGTCATGACAATATGACATAGGTTTTCATTATTGCTCTCAGGAATTCCGATGATTTCCAATTCATTGCTCAAACCTTCTTGCTCGCGAATATTGTTGATGTGGAGAACGTTAGAGAGGGATAATTGGATTTCTGTAATATCGCGGTTAACCTTTTCAAATTTTTCAGAAGAGTCCTTTATAGTTGAGTTCAACAATGTTTGGAAACTCATAAGCAGTTTCGTATTTTCCAAATTAGAGTTTTTTAGATCGCAAACTTCCTGCCGGAGGAGCTGAATTTCTTCTATAAGTAACGAAATTTTATTCTCCATTGAAGTATCCTCGCCGGCGGCGTCAGTTTTTGACTTTGTTGCGGGCTGTCGACTCCCTCTGGTCACGTTAATATTCTTCGTGAACGTGTCATTTAGCTTCTGGGCGTTGCCTAGTGCCCGCACAGGAGTACCTGAGTTATCTCCCTTTGGTAGTTGGCAAACACACGTAGGGCATAACCATTTCGCTTTATACTCGTCAGATAACTGGTTGAAGTTTTCTTTTGTTGTATTTATGCACAACAGATCGTAAAGTTTATTACATTTAATGCATTCCATATAATTCAAGTCAAGAATTTGTTTACCGCATCCACCGCAAGATGTCATTGTGCAGGCCGTCGTTGAGTCGATTCGCGGATCGCAAGCAGTGTATCAGTATTTCGCGGCGCCGCGTCACTATGTTTGTGGCGCAACGGTCAGAGCAGTTGACCCACACGCCGGAGACCACGGATCGAATCACGATGGGAGCGCACTTCACTTTTTCACAAGATTATCTTCACAAGTTTGTTATTTCTAATCTTCTTTGGTGATGTGTTGACGCACAACAGGCAATGGGATCAGCCGTGGATAGTGCTTCTCGCTCCCGCCGCCCACTGGGTGGAGTCAGTCATAAAGATCGCACAAGAGTAAACGAGAATTGTAAATTTGCAAATGGGCCAATAGGATTTTAGAAAAGTAATTTCGAATTAAAATCTAGAGAACAACCTAACACACGTCCGATGCGGCCAAGGTCCGGAGACGAAAAAAGATGCAAAATATGCAAACGAAAACATCATTCGTTGCTTCATGCGCAAGCATCATCCAATGTCGATGAAGGAACTGAGGCAGGGGTAAGTTCAGTGGCGGCTAATATTGCCACCACAATCTCTGAAGAAAATCAAAGCGAAAGTGAGTCAGAATCGGTACTTACATGCTTTTCCACTGTTGATGGTCCATCTTTGCTGGCAACAGCATTGGTTAAAGTTGAGTCGAAAACTTGTCCTAATGCAACATTTAGATGTTTGGTAGATCAGGGATCACAAGTCTCATTTATCACGGAATCTGCAGTTCAAGATCTTGGCTTGAAGAAGATACCTACAACTATTATAGTAAACGGTGTAGGGAGTGATGGAAGCAAACAAATTCTTAAATCAAAATCAGTGGCTTATATCAAACTGCGTTCCTTGTATGACCCTACATTCTGTCTTCGAGTTAAAGTTCATGTTCTTAATAACATCACACAATTACTTCCATCGCAAAAGACTACGGAGATGCTTCCGCCAAAATTAAAGGAGCTTCAGTTAGCTGATCCAAAATTTTACTGGCCCAACAAAATTGATGCATTGCTTGGCGCAAAGGTTTACGCTAGAATTATAGAAGAAGGTGTAATACAGCCATCTTCAGAGTGTCCTTTATTAGCTCAAAAGACGCGTCTGGGATGGATTCTTTCCGGCGAAGCTCAATCTGAGTCAGTTGACAATTTAGAAGTATGTCAGGTTAGTCAGGTTGTGAGTATGCATTGTCAGGTGGATGAAAATGAATTGATTCGTAAATTTTGGGAGCTAGAGTCGGATTCATTCGTTAACTTTAAGGAAAGTATGTTAACTGAAGAGGAGCAGAAATGTGAAGAAATATTTGCTGCAACCACTACCCGAGACGAGACAGGTAGGTATATTGTTCATCTTCCTTTTCGCAGTGACGATCCGAGTTGCGTGTATGGAAATTCAAAGGATATTGCTAAAAGAAGATTAAATTATTTAATTAAAAGACTGTCGAAAGACAATGATCTTAAGAGCAAATATTTCGCAGTCATGAAAGAGTATGTGAAGCTCAAGCATATGGAACGCATTCCCAAAGAGGAAGAAAATAACCCTCGTGCTGTCTATCTTGCACATTTTGCAATAGTGCGCAAAGACAAAACTACCACTCAGGTTCGTGTCGTTCTGGACGCTGCCTGTGAGGGTACAAATGGTGTTTCTCTCAATAATGATTTGATGGTGGGTCCAACATTACAGCCAGAATTACGACATCTCATCATGAAATGGCGACTTTACCCCATATGTTTCATTGCGGATATTGTCAAGATGTACCGACAAATTAAAGTCACTGATGAGCATACTGATTTTCAGCGAGTTCTATGGTATGATGAGAAATCTGGCGAGTTGGAACACTACAGAATGCTCCGAGTTACTTTCGGCACAGCTTCAGCTCCCTACCTGGCTGTTAAAACCTTACAACAATTAGCGCATGATGAGGGTGATAGTAAACAAGCGGCAGCAAAACGAGTAGTGAATGATTTTTACATGGATGACCTCATGTCAGGCTGCGAGTCCGTTGAAGAAGGGCAGGAGGTATATGATCAACTGAATGAAATGATGATGCGGGGAGGATTCGAATTGCAAAAATGGGGAAGTAATAGTCAGGAATTGTTAGAAAAAACGGTGAGGAAAACTCAAAAACAGAAGGAAAGTAATTTGGAAATAGGAAAAGAAAAAGATGGAGTAACAAAGGTATTAGGACTGTATTGGGATAATGGTACGGACAATTTCATTTATTCAGTTCAGCTACCACAGCTTGTGGCTCCAGTCACTAAAAGGAAAGTCGTGTCCGATATAGCACGACTTTATGACCCTTTAGGTTGGATTGCTCCTGTGATTATCACAGCAAAGATGTTTATCCAAAAAATCTGGATATCAGGCATAGACTGGGACCAAGAACTGCCTTTGCATTTGCTAAACGAGTGGCTAACATTTCGTGAAGAAATGTCACAGCTCACTAAATTTAGTATTCCAAGATGGATTCGGACCAACATAAATGACACGGTTCTCGAACTGCATGGTTTTAGTGATGCTTCGAATGATGCGTATGCGGGAGTGGTTTACATTCGAGTTGTAAAAGCCAACGGGGATATTTTGGCTAACTTGGTAACGTCAAAGACTAAAGTGTCTCCGATCAAACAGGTATCAATACCTAGACTGGAGTTGTGTGGGGCGGTATTGCTCGCAAAGCTACTGCACGAAGTTGCAACAATCCTCTCTGTGCCCAGAAATCTCATTTTTGCTTGGACTGATTCAACGGTAGTGCTAGCCTGGCTTAGCAGCCATCCTAGTCGATGGAAACCCTTTGTAGCAAATCGTGTTTCTGAAATAATCACACACTTTGGCCGCAGTCACTGGGCTCATGTAAGATCATGCGATAACCCTGCTGATTGTGCCTCTCGGGGAATAAAACCGTCTGAATTAGAAAATCTCAAATTATGGAAACACGGCCCTGAGTGGCTTCAAAATGAGAATTTCAACCATGATTCAAAGTTTGACAACCAAACACTGTGGAACACCAACTTGGAGCAGAAAAAAGAATCATGTTACGCGACAATATTGACGAACGAGTTGAAGGATGATATTGTTCAAAGATTTTCTTCTCTACGAAGACTTTGCCGTGTCATCGCGTGGTGCCGTAGATTTTATTCACCAGCCTCTGAGTTGAAGACTCCATGGCTTCATGCAAAAGAAATTCAAGAAGTCTTAAATATATGCATATTAAGATGTCAAAAATCTAATGTGATATCATCGGATGTTACAGATAAAAAGGGCAAATACGCATCCCTCAGTCCATATAAAGATGAATCTGGTATCTGGCGTGTTGGTGGACGATTACAAGGGTCTAATCTATCAGAAGGAAGAAAACACCCCATATTAATCCCAAGAGAATCTCATCTGGCGAAATTGATCGTAGCAGATGCTCATGAACGAACACTACATGGGGGATCACAAATTATGGTTAATTTCATTCGTTCAAGATATTGGATAGTAAATCTCAAAACTCTTGTAAGATCATATGTACATAGTTGTGTTACATGCAATCGCCATTCATCCTCTACTATACATCCAATCCTTGGACAACTTCCTTCGGCAAGAGTCACGCCGAGTAGGCCGTTTTTACGAACAGGGGTTGATTACGCAGGCCCAATAGCCGTCCGAACCACCAAAGGTCGAGGTCACCGCTCTACAAAGGGGTACATTTGTCTTTTGGTGTGTATGAGTACGCGAGCAGTCCATCTCGAGGTAGTGAGCGATCTTACCTCGGAAGCTTTTTTGGCGTCTTTCAAACGTTTCGTGGCGAGACGAGGTCACTGTTCGGAATTATGGAGTGACAATGGTACTACATTTGTTGGATCTGATCGAGAGTTAAAGAACCTCTTCAATGCAGAGAAATCTAGCATGATATCAGAAATCGCTGATTGGATGGCTACAAACGGCACAACTTGGCATAGGATCCCACCATATAGTCCCAACTTCGGTGGACTGTGGGAAGCAGGCATAAAATCAACAAAGTCACACTTAAAACGAGTCATTGGGGATTCAACATTAACTTTTGAAGAACTAACTACAGTTCTAGCTCAAATTGAAGCCTGCCTTAATTCAAGGCCGCTATCGGGGTTAACAGAGTCTTTGGAAGACCACTCACCATTAACTCCAGGACATTTTTTAATTGGTGAACCGCTTGTACTTGTCCCAGAGGTTAACTACCTGAATTCTAATATAAATGGGTTAAAACGGTGGCAGCTTACTCAGCGTATGGTGCAAGGATTCTGGAAGCGTTGGTCTGGTGAATATCTTACACAATTTTTCCATCGTTACAAATGGAGAGAAATGAAACCAGAACCAAATGTTGGCGATGTTGTTTTAGTTAAAGAGGATGGATTGCCGCCAGCTAAATGGCTGTATGGCTTGATTACAGCTAAACATCCTGGTCCAGACGAAGTAACGCGTGTTGTTAGTTTACGATGCAAAGGCCAAATAATAAAGAGGCCCATTTCAAAAATTTGTGTCTTACCTAAAACAATTTGATAATTATCTTCTTATTTGCAATATTTACCTTGGAAACTCAAAACCTTCCTTTTTTTTTTATTTATCTTTACAATGCTAGAATGCGCGAATACGCAACGAATTTGTTTCTTTGTTTTAATAAGCGTGTTCGAAAAATCTATTTTGTCTTGTATGTTTGGATTTGTTACATTTAAGTTAATACTTAACCTTTTGGAGGTTGTTGAAAACAAACTAAGTTTATTATTGTGTTCTCCTTTAAGTATTTATTTTTATAACTTGGTTATTATTAACTCACTTATGGACGATTGGTCCATGGTGGGCGGAATGTATAAGTTGTCGATGTCAAAATGTAGATGTCGCTGTTTCATTTGTTGTGTTTAGTTAGATGGCGATGGTGAGATCTTTTCTCTAACATTGATATAGCTCAAGTTTGTATATTTGCAATATATTCATTCCTTACCAGAAATGTTTTGTGTGTTTCATTTTGTGAACCCAAACATCCCTCGAGGTTTTTTCCGGATTTGTACAATAAGTCTATATCAGTTTCGTGCTTCGGAAGGCACGTTAAGCCGTTGGTCCCGGTTAATATCGTTTAATACCGTAGATATTAGTCGTTAAGACGCTCCCATGTCTCAATGACCTTGAGCGTTTTGCTTACCTGACACCCCACCCACCCGTTCTTTCCCCTGATGTTTGTTACGTAAAGGAGAATAAACTTGGCCATCTATCGGATTTAGCTTGTACTACTACAACACGCGATGGGTTCTAGTTTGTGATCATCTTCTTTACCACCGGGTATATTTTTGAACCATGTGATCCATAAAATACTTTATAATTAAAAATGCAAATATTACGGGTGTTCTCTTGGTGTTCTACTCATTAAACTAAACAACTTTTCCTAGAAAACATACAACTGTCGAAATAATATGAAAAAAAATACAAATGTGTCGATATATACTATCACACTACTGATTCTAATTTATTATGTACATATTCAATTTTTCAAATTATTATTTTATATAATATTAAATAATTATTTATAATAATATTAAATTATTATTTTATATTTTATTCGAAAAAGTTGTACAGTTTCATGAGTAGAACACACCGTTATCATTATTTACACTTTATTCAAAATGATCCTATAAAATAGTCCAAGAGCTTGCGAACATTTTAAAGAATTAAATTATTATGTTTTATTGAAATACAGCAAGAATTTTTATGCGCTAAGGAAATTTTAAGGGCTTGTTATTGTTGGTGAGATTATGAAACTGTTTTTTTTTTTGGAACGTAAGGTGAAAAAAATTTACTAGACACGATAGATTTTTTTTTCATATTTTGACCTATATTCCATCGAGAAAATTGTTCAGTTTCATTGTCTAAACAAGTCCTTAAAATTTCTTAGGTAAATGATATACCTCGGTTTTTTATGTATGTTCTTCTTCTGTCGAGTGGGTATCGAGTCTATCGACCCCATGAACCCTATGTATGTAAACGTACCGGGTGTAAGGGACAGCGTCCCGCAAACTGATAGAGGTTCCGCAGTCAACGCCCATACTACTTTTACCCCTTTACCAGCAATTTTTTTTTTAAATACCTACGTTTCCGTCATTGTTACATCTGGTTTGCTATTAAGTAAGATTTGAAAATTGTATTGCTGTATATGATGTAACAGACCTTGTATTTACGCGTAAATTAATTACAGCAAGTTTAAACCTGTTTAAGAGATAAAACCAATATAATTTTGAGATGCTGTCCGGAGCAAAATGACTATGTGAAGCAATTTGCTAAAATCTTACTATAATAAATACTTTTCACTTATAATATACCCGGGCTCAAAAAAATCACCAAATTACAATAACAAAAGAAAAAAAACTAAATTAAACCGACGACTTTTTTTTCGATTTTATATGAAATTAATATTTTTAGATGGCTTGTAGAGGGCTCAAGATCTGTATATTTTTAAAATTTAATTATGTATTTAAAATCATGAGAAACCACAACATTTCATACCTCTTGGGTAAGTGAATTCTAATGTTGTATGGGTCTACCTAGACTTTCATCTCCTGAAAGAATTTGCAGGCCGCTGTCTCTTACGCCCGTTATGTATAAAATATGCAATTTTCAATTATTAGGCATTACATGGCTGTAAAATCTAGCCTAGCTATGTATTATTTTAGATTATAATCTATAGCCAGTCATTAGTATGTATCTTATGTAAATATATTCATTAAATAATTAAGTATGTAGGTCAATTTATTTTAAAATCTAACAGAAGGTAAAAGATTATTATTATTCGGTTTTTTGTGTCTTAACTCTGGTCTTCTGCTATAAGGAATGACATTTTGTAAAGGTAGTATTAAAAGGCGATTAAAATTTGGAAAGATATAATGAAGTACAGAAATATAATCTCTTGAAGTTCAAATCATACATACATATAATCACGCCTTTATCCACAGTGGGGTAGGCAGAGCGTAAACGACGTAAACAAAGGTCGTTCCGCCACGTCTGATTAAGTTCTGAGGGTTATTTAAGATAGATTTGTAGGTATATTTCTGTAGTGACAATACGTCAGCCCATTGCCTAAATTACAATATACTGAAACTCTCGAACACTGGTTTTTACAGCAAGCCCGGGAGGAAATTCACCTGGCACATCCTATGTTTTTCTCTTGCTCCCCGGCCAGCATAGAAGAAATGATTCTTAAACTATATGACTAGAAATAAATAAATCTACTAAAAATAATAGCTTAGAAGGTAAACGAGTAATAGTAATAAAGGTCATCAATTAAATATGAAGTTTTGATAAATTTATGATTCTTCTACTGATGTGTGTCGCATTGTGTAGTTTTTCTTCTTTTGTACTAATGGATAACTGAAACAGAAAACAAATATTATAGTGATGGTAAAAAGAACATAATAAATATATAATCTACTGATTATTTCGTATGGATAATTTTGATCTTCCATGCTGGCCTGGGAGCGAGAGAAAAACATAGAATGTGCTAGCTGCATTTCGTCCCTGGCATGCTGTAAAAACCAGCTAAGGGATCCTCGGGTTTCAGTATATTATAATTTAGGCGATGAGCTGTGACAATAGCGTCATACATCATCATCTCCCTAGCCCTATCCCGTATATCACGGGGTCGGCTACCTAATCTAGGGGATCGAACGAGGGTACTGGTTTTTACACAGAGCGACTGCCATCTCATCTCTGCAACCCAGAAGGGAAACTTAGGATATCTAAAATCACGCTAATAGACTTAGAGGGTAGGCAGGAAATTTAAATTTGGCTGTTTCTTAACCGATTCTTATGGAACTTTTTTATTCGACTGAGCAACCTTTAAAATTAAAGTTACGATACAACAAATCACGCCTCACGACTTACGAGGTAGGTAGAAAATTAAAGGTAACTAATTAATTAAAGGTAACTTTAATTTTAAATATTGTTCAGTCGAATTAAAAAAGTTCCATAAAATCGGTTAAGAACAAGCCAAATTTCAATTTCAATTTTCTGCCTACCCCCTAAGTCTAGTAGCGTGATTTTAGGTATCCTAAGTTGCAACTCGGGTAACACACAGATGAATAAAAAAGTCACATCGAAATCGGATCAGTAGTTTTGTTGTGATGTGGTAACATACAGACAGACAGACAGAATGACAGACAGACAGACAAAAAAAAAACTTTCTGATCTTTATATCGTTAATAACGCCTGCTGCAATTATTTTTTGTAAATATATTCAATGTATAGACACGATCCTTCTAGAGATTAATTATATGTATAGATAACCCTCAAAACTTTGTCAGTCGTGGCGGAACGACCTTTGTTTAGGTCGTTTACGCTCTGCCTACCCCATCAGGTATAAAGGCGTGATCATATGTATGTATGTATAATTTTGATAACGCCTTTATTTGGATATGTAGTTTATTCCTGTTCTTAAAATAGTTTGAGCTCTTGGACTATAATTAAACTTAAAAGTGCTGTAAATGTAAATTCTAAATTTACATGTCTTAATTCTTCTTTGCTAGACTAGGGGCGATAGAAAAACATAGAATCTTCCAGCTGCTTCTTTTCCCGGGCATACTGTAGTCAGTAGAGACATGGAGTAATATAATATACTTACTCCGAAAAGGGAAACAAGGTTGTGGAATACCGTTATAATCACAAAGTTTACATAAACCAAATGAAAGCTGTAAGTTTATTTTCACTTACTTTTGTTGGTCCGACGACGTAATGCTATGAACTCTTGTGATTCAAGATATTTGTGCAGAAATTTCGTTTTTAACATTTTGTTAATGGCTGCTGGAAAAAAAAACAATTAAAAATTTATGAGAAAAATAATACAAATTAAATAAAAATTAAAAAAAGTTAATTAGAATCGAATATTGGTAAGGATCGATCTCGTACTACTGCGATTGAAAGCCTCTAGCACTGCCACCGCACTAATGTAGCTGACACTTTGTGTGGCGAAATTATGCATTGGTTTGTAGACAATATGCAATCTTTACGCTGTCAGATAGAATAAAACATTCTAATCAAACAGCTATCAATATTTTTAGAGAACCAAGATATTTTTGTTATTTCCTAAAAAAACATTGCTGAACCATTTGCTACATTCTACAGTAGCTGACTAATAAAATAGTAGTAAAATAAAACAAAATAATATTATGTTGAAGTAAATACTTACTGTTTTTTTATATTTTCTAAGAATTTTAGAGAAACTTATCAATAATAATCAGTAGATAAAGAATAATTCGCACTAATATTAAACAATGAATATTAAAAGTCTTAAACACAAAATGTCCAAACAGAACTTACGAAAACTATTTTTGCCTGACAAGAGCGACGCGGGTTCCCCTCGCGAAGGCCGTGGGCCGTCTGCCGCCCGTCGCCCGCGCACGGACCCGCCCTTTGCGAACCTCCCAGAAATCAGATTTTATTTTTTTTCTCCAAAACTAATAATCGAAATAAAAAAGCAAGCAGATCACATTTTAGTGTTTATGATTTATAACGTTCAAAATAATTATCATAAATGCAAGTCGTTAAGTGCAAGTAAATAATAAAAGTTTAGTGAATGTTTTAGACACGGAAAGAGGGCCAGAAGAATTCGTATTTCTCATTAATTACTCAATATTTTTAAATAATCTTAAGAGTGTAATGAAGAGCTGAGACCAATCTACAACATATAATTATTTTATATTTTTTATGTAACGATAAAGTATACTTTATAGGCCTTGCAAGCGACCGAAATATCACGAGAGCCCCTTAAGCCATATCAGAGGCCAGTGCTAAGCATTGGCGGCTTGAAAACTCTGACCTAATCTAGGATTGGGTCTGGTTTCCCTTCTGGGTTGCGGAGGTCAGATGGCAGTCGCTCTGTGTAAAAATCAGTACCCTCGTTCAATCCCCTAGATTAGGAAGCCGACCCCGTGAGATACGGGATAAGGCTAAGGAGATGATGATGGAGATGATCAGTTTCTGTCTTGAGACAACAGAAAGAGACGCCAATAATTTTAGTCAAGATTTTGTTAAGTTGTGTGCTCTACGAATCGATAGCAGTATCACGAAACAGTATTTTATTGAGGTACAATATTGTTGAAAACAATTAAAACACATCTGACTACTTATCGTGGTAACAACTCGTTACCAAGTGTTACGTTTACCGTTGTGAAGTGATTATAGTACATTTCAATTTACCCAAAACTGTGAATTAGGTACCTCTATGTATTTTAACTATTTAACTTCCATGCTGGACTGGGAGAGATAGAAAAACATAGAATGTTCCAGCTGCCCTTCCTCCCGGGCATGCTGTTGAAGTCAGCAAAAGGGACTCGAGGGTTACAGTGTATTGTAATGTAGGCGAAGGGCTGACAACCTGTCACTATAGCAATACATATTACAATCTAAAATTGCCCTCAATTTTTGTCAGACGTGGCGAAAGCGCCTTTTACGCGTAAGGCGTGATTTATGTATGTATGTATTTAAAAGTGTTTCATTGACCCAGACAATATGTGACATACGAAATAGTCGCATGATTTTCTAGACTGAATCTTTCGTAGTCGTAGGTAGTACCGATGACATCAGCATCACGGACTTCTGTTGACTAATTAGGAATTAGCTTTAAGTCCATAACTTTTTTTATTTAAAAATATTTTTTATTTAGTTCACTTTTATACACAGTACAAACATAATAAAACTAACTTAGCCTTTAAACGGGTAACACAAACAAAAGCTCAGCTATTTGATACTGGGTTTTGGTATTTATAATATTTCTAATTTAACTGTAAGATAGTACAAAGTATACATTCAATATAATAATACATACATATAATCACGCCTTTATCCCTATTCATTATAATAATAGTTATTCAATATTGATAGGAAGTTATTATTGACGTTTTAAGTATTATTAAAAGATTTTAAATTATTTAAGGTACCAAATCTTTTAGTACCTTATTTTTTTTTTAATAGTACTACTTTTAATAGTTATTCTTATTTTCACTATTCTATTTTTGTTGTATTTATAGTATTTAAATATTTCCTATACTACAGCACTACTCTCTTCTCTTTACATTCTCCTCTACCCAAAGGTTGTCTGGAAGAGATCGCTTCCAGCGATAAGACCGCCTTTGTGCACATTAATTTAAGTTCTTTTTGTGTTTATTGTTTTTTTTTGTGTACAATAAAGTGTTTTTACTTACTTAATTACAAATCCAGGCGCATGACCTGACCACACATCTAGGATTACCTTAATCGAACCCAGCACCAAGTTGTCTGCTTTTTCATAAACGCTAGACTGATGCCGCCCATCACCGCTCCGGAGAAAGGCAATGAAAGTGATTTTATAATCAAATTACCTTCCACAAGGCTCTCTATCGATTACTTAGGACCGTTAAGCCTCGCCTTGTCTTGTTATTACTGGATGTCTGCGTTTGCGCATCTCCGCTGATGAGATGTTATCGTTATAGGTTTTATGGCAAGTGTGTGGATGTAGACGTTTAGTGATTTTGTTGCTATAAAGCAGGGGTGGCCAAACTTTGTATGTAAGCGGTCTACATTTCACCTTCACCATTTCCTTAGAGTTTACCAACCGTCATGTTTTTTTTCTAATTAGGATCACGACCCAAAAAACATAAAATTGGATATTCATTATTTAATAATCAATGTTATTGGCTAGTGGATGCTTGACATGACAGTGCATAATTTTCGATAAAGTCGTGTTGCGCAATCTGTTCATGTGTCAAACAGAAACGAGTTACTTCTCCTAGACATGCAATGGAAACAAACCGTACCTTTTAATGCTTTTGTTTTGAAAAATATGTCGCATTGAACTTTTACCTTTTAAGAGGAATATGTCTGCAGGCTACCGAATTTGTTGCGGCGCACACTGGTTCCATATTGAAAAATTTTGGACTTAGGGTCCAAGGTCAATGAACCGGTACGATTTTTTTTTGGAAGCAGCTGACATCATTACAAACACATTATACTACAAACGATTTTCAACAAAATGTGTATTTTTGAAGATAAAAAATATTGTAGTTTTTTTTGTATGGAGAAATTTATACTTTGATCAATTACTTGAACGATTCAACCGGATTTAGAATAAAAGTTGCTGTTTGTTGTTGAAGAAGTTACAACCAACATTACCTCATAGTCAGATGTTTGCAAATCGTTGCGATAAGTAAAGTTTCAGGCGCTTTTTTTTTTGTTCTGAAAGTATAATGTTTTTTTTTTTATTTATAGACAGGTAGCATAATAACAAACACTTACCACTGAATTGATTTTTCAAGAACGTGCGTACTTCTACAGGAAAAAAATAATTGACATCCTGTTTAATGGAGAAAAATTAATTTTATTAAATTGCTGGCGCGATTCCACCGGATTTAGAATAGAAGTTGCTGTAAGTTGTTGAGGAAGTTACAACTGTCATTTCCTCATAGACAGATGTTTGCGAATCGTTGCGATAAGCAAAGCTTCAGGCGCTTTAATTATTTTTTTGTTCTGAAAGAAGAATGTTTTTTTTTGTGTGGACAGGTGGCATCATAGCAAACACTTAACACTCAAATAATTTTCCAGAAACATGCGTACTCTAAGGAAAAAAATAATTGTTATTTTTTATATGGAGAAAAAATGATTTTATTAAATTGTGTGCGCGATTCAACCGGATTTAGAATATAAACTACTGTAAAATGTTGTAGAAGTTACAACTGACATTTCCTCATAGACCAATGTTTGCGAATTGTTGCGATAAGCAAAACTTCAGGCGCATATATATTTTTATTGTCGTTTTGATACTGTTTTTTGTTTGATGTTGACAGGGCATTATAACCTAACACTTATTACTTATATAAGTATTGTAAAACATAGTCCTTCTTAATAACAAAAATGATGTTGTTTAATATGTAGAAAAATGAATTTATAATGAAGTGTTGTAAACAGGATTGAGAATGAAACTTAAAATTAGTTATGAAGGAAGTCAAAGCAATCGTTTTTTTTTCTATAAACATTTGCCTGTAATATTTGCAATGCATGGACTTACAGGTGCTTGAAAGTAAATACATTATCTTTTAGTGTTTAGATAACGAAGTTTATGTCACTATGATAAAAAATAAAGTATTAAATGTTTCAATTTACTGAATTGAACTCAAATACATTGTGCTTGCTTGCCCATTCTCTTTATTTCTCAATATTTCTATTATTCTAAGCAATAATAAAATTCCAGTGATGTGACGTCATCGCTTTTTTTTGTTATTTGCGTGACGCATGGTTTTTTTTCAATAGACAGTACTGTTTTTTATGGGATAATTTCTAAATTTCTATTCTTTTTTCAATTATTTACGTGTTTTAAGAGCATTCAAAATAAAATTTTCTGTGGTTTGATTGAAAGCAACGATGTCAGTTGTAATTTCCAAATTACAACTGACATCGTTGCTTTGTTTAGAGCTACAGGTGCTTTGGTAATAAATCACTATTTTGTGGTTTATTTAATTACAAAATATTGTTTAACATAATTTAAATGTACGTTTGACTGAATTACATGTATTTCCCTATAATTTAGTCCAGATCTCCCCAATAATAATAATAAAGATTTTTATTCAAGTAACCAGGACTCATAATATTAGTAAAACTTATAACTATGTTAGAAAAATGAGAGATATTAGATAGTTATATAATAAAATAACAGTATGATAAGACACCGCTGCCCCATTCCGCTTGAAATAGTGCAACAATGACTCAGATACTGACAGTCGAGCCTACTCCCGATCATGTTCAGGATGCTGTTGGTGCTACTCCGTATTCTGCGCACCAGGGATCCGCACCTTTTTCGCATTGTTGCGTAGAAACAGTCTACCCTCGCGTCCGCAAACATCCCTGAATATTATATGTATATGTAGTTTATTTTGAATTATCATTTTTGATATAAAACAATATTTTTATAAAACACGAAATTCCAGTAATATGACGTCATCACTTGCTTGTCGGTGAATTGCGTGACGAGTTTGTTTTGTATGTAATTTCTTAGTAATCTCCTAATTATTGCATACCGATAACAAGCACAAGTTACGAAAATATTCATTAATCACTGTGACTTCTTACCGTCAACATCTTAAACTCTCCTATCCTGTGAATTGTCAAAATATTTACGATTGTGACTAATAGGAACATTTACGATTTTCTGATGTCAAGTGGCGGAATTAAGAATAGTGACCATTTTATTAAAACGCTTGTTGATCATATCCCAAGTGAAATTTCTGAGAAAGATCTTGACGTAATTAAAAAGTTCTGCCGCAATTATACATCAAACTTAAATACAAGATAGCAAAGTGCAAGTAGAAAAGACAGTGTATTCGATACCAATAAGAAGACTTGGTTAGATTCTGAAATAAAGTGGCCGGTATGTGAAAGAGTAGATTTTTATAAGATATTCAATCCTGAGACTATGGACATTCAAGAAAAGCCCCAAGTTTTATGTGAGAAGCAGTGCGCATCTACATCAGATTTTGGTACTAACACTCCCCGTGAGAGAAAAGCATTTGAAGATTTATCAAAAAGACAGAAAAAAAGACGGTCGACATCGCTTTCAGACAGTAGTGAAGAAGAATTGTTTTTTGCGCTTATCTCGAAGCTCAAAGTAAATGGGAATACCATGTTTGCGAAAGTTATTGAAAGCCTTTCCAAAAATCAAGAAAAAGTCCAAGCAGTTAGCGATTTTCTGTTTAAATCCACGAAGATATCGGTTCCTGAGCATGAAACTTTGGCTCTTGTTACAGCATTAAGCTTGCACGAAGATATCGGTTCCTGAGCATGAAACTTTGGCTCTTGTTACAGCATTAAGCTTGTCAAAATGGCAGTATTTAACTCTGCGATCTACTTTAAAAGACAAAAATGTGGTGGTTTTCCCTTCCTATCAGAAGTTACTAGTACAGAAAAAATAATGTTATCCTGCAAACGAAGATATGGCCATAACAGAGTCAGGTGTAAAGATAAAGCTACAGGCTAGCAAGCAAGCTACATCGATGGTGGTCCTCTTAAGCTCATAAGCAAGTGGGGGTGTGATGGTGCGTCATCCCAGAGCTGTTATAAACAAAAACCCTCTAACAGTGACATAATCACAGAATCTTCCGTGTTTATGGCCAGTTTTGTCCCACTTCGTCTCATGTCTGGCGATATTTTAGTATGGGAAAATCCACGCCCTTCTTCTACAAATCTCTGTAGACCAATAATGTTCCAATTTAAAAAGGAAACAACCGCATATGTCCGTGAAGTGGAAGCCGCAATGGCAGAAGAAATTGCAAACTTAATACCAACACAAATAGGTAACTATTGACAGTGAATAATACTTTTTATTTAAATTTATTGCAAACCTTATTTTCTTGAATATGTTTTTTTAATTTTTGTATTCTTTGTTTCAGGAACGTTTGAAATATTTCATGAACTACATATGACGATGATTGATGGGAAGGTAGCCACAGCCCTATCTGAGACGGACTCCAGTGCTACCTGCAATATTTGTTTGACTACCCCTAAGAACATGAACAATTTGGAAATGGTTTACAATAAACCGATCAGTGAAGATATGTACAAGTACGGTTAATCTTCTTTGCATATGTGGATTAGATGTATGGAGTGCATTTTACATATATCATAATAATTTAGACTTTAAAAAGTGGTCAGCAAGAGGTGAAGATAGTTTATTGAAAAAGACCAGAAAAGACTTGACGCAACAGGAGTTTTTCACTGTGACGGGTTTGCTGATCGATATCGTTAAGCAGGGCTTCGGTAGCACCAATGATGGCAATACAGCTCGAAGATTTTTCAAGGATTATGAGAGGTCTGCAGAGATTACGGGAGTCGACAAAAATTTAATCAAGCGATTTGCCGTGATACTGCAGGCTATATCTTCTGGAAGGAATATTGAGATTGAAAAAATGAGAATTTATTGCAAAGAAACAGCAGAACTATATGTCCATCTGTACCCTTGTTACTACATGCCGTCAAGTGTACACAAACTTCTCGTGCATGGAGCAGATATTTGCCAGCACTTTTCATTTATACCGATTGGGATGATGTCTGCAGAAGCATCAGAAGCGAGGAACAAAGACTTTCGTTCGGTCAGAGAACATCATTTGAGAAAAATTGGTAGACTCCAAACAAATGAAGACATCATACACAATCTCTTGGTCAGCTCAGATCCATACATCACACACATAAGACCGAAGTTTTCAAAATTACAGAAGAAACAGATGTTTGCAGAAACTAAATATTTACTCACTGATGATGATTTGGTTAATGAATTTGAATATAATGAAGAAGCTGAAGAAGAAATATTTGTTGATATTGAAAATAATCCTCCTTCAGATCCATTAGCATAGACAGACAGACAGATACATGGTTTCTCGCTTCTGTTGACAGTTTTACAACTACATATTTTTCAGATTATATAGTACTTTAAGTAATTTACTTTTAAGGTTACGGGTATCTCTTGCATTTATATATATATATGATTTTTTTGAATATTGCCTCAAACAAATTTATCTAATGTAAACAATTATTTACTTTTAAGGTTATAGTTACTAGTTAGCACTTACATATTTGTAATATATGAAATTTTTAAATATTGTCTTATTAATATGTACGTATTATTATGTGAAGATTGTTTAAATCAACTTTATTTCCATAAAATTCCTATACAATATTTTTATGTTATTCTATTTATGTTTTGTTAATGTACCTAATAAATTTAATTTAAGCTGCATAATTTAAAAATAATGATTTTTAATTTTATTTTCATACCCAACACACTTGAATTAAACCACACATTATATTATATAACATTATTTTATCAGTTGCTAAACAACGTCATATAAATTAAAACGTAAATTATTTATATGACGTTGTTGTAGCTGTAACTGATAAAATAACGCAAAAATTTCAATTAAAATCCATTATTCTACATATTAAACAACATCATTTTTGTTATTAAGAAGGACTATGTTTTACAATACTTATATAAGTAAAAAGTGTTAGGTTATAATGCCCTGTCAACATCAAACAAAAAACAGTATCAAAACGACAATAAAAATATATATGCGCCTGAAGTTTTGCTTATCGCAACAATTCGCAAACATTGGTCTATGAGGAAATGTCAGTTGTAACTTCTACAACATTTTACAGTAGTTTATATTCTAAATCCGGTTGAATCGCGCACACAATTTAATAAAATCATTTTTTCTCCATATAAAAAATAACAATTACTTTTTTCCTTAGAGTACGCATGTTTCTGGAAAATTATTTGAGTGTTAAGTGTTTGCTATGATGCCACCTGTCCACACAAAAAAAAACATTCTTCTTTCAGAACAAAAAAAAATTAAAGCGCCTGAAGCTTTGCTTATCGCAACGATTCGCAAACATCTGTCTATGAGGAAATGGCAGTTGTAACTTCCTCAACAACTTACAGCAACTTCTATTCTAAATCCGGTGGAATCGCGCCAGCAATTTAATAAAATTCATTTTTCTCCATTAAACAGGATGTCAATTATTTTTTTCCTGTAGAAGTACGCACGTTCTTGAAAAATCAATTCAGTGGTAAGTGTTTGTTATTATGCTACCTGTCTATAAATAAAAAAAAAAACATTATACTTTCAGAACAAAAAAAAAAAGCGCCTGAAACTTTTCTTTTCGCAACGATTTGCAAACATCTGACTAAGAGGTAATGTTGGTTGTAACTTCTTCAACAACAAACAGCAACTTTTATTCTAAATCCGGTTGAATCGGGCAAGTGATTGATCAAAGTATAAATTTCTCCATACAAAAAAAACTACAATATTTTTTATCTTAAAAAATACACATTTTATAGAAAATCGTTCATAGTATAATGTGTTTGTAATGATGTCAGCTGCTTCAAAAAAAAAATCGTACCGGTTCATTGACCTTGGACCCTAAGTCCAAAATTTTTCAATATGGAACCAGTGTGCGGCGGTCGACCGGTTGGCCGCGGTCTACGTCTTGGCCACCCCTGCTATAAAGTGTCACATTGTAATTAAACGCAAGTGTAAGTTGGCCATGTAGAAATTCTAAGACTATCTTGGACTCTTACAAGTTGGATACAACTTTACTATCAAAGATATTTTATACTTATTTCAATACAATTTTTTAGGTATATGTTCGTTTAGTGGTCAAATGGTTTGCGACTTGTAAAAGGGTGCCTTGTGACAGCAAAACCAATGATTGCATTTTTACATTCAGTATGTTTTATGTAATTTGCTTATGTAATACTAGGCGGTTTTGAAAACTCTGACACCAGGGTTCATCGGGTTGTAGTTCGACTTAAGAATCCACTCGCTAAGAAGAAGAAGGAGATGTAATTTGTTTATGTATCTTAATAAATCAAGAAACCGATATCTTGCCTACTTCTTCTTCTTAGCTTGTGGGTTTTTCGAGTCGAACAACGACCCGACGCGACATTTTACTACAGATGACAAATTGTCTGCAAGCATACCTTCTGGTACATATTATACCAGGTAAGTACAGCGTCCCGCAAACTGATAGGGGTTGCTCAGTCAACGACACTGAACAACTTTCACCGGGAAATTCTTTCAGAAAGAGAAAAAAAAAATGGCTTTTCCATACAAAATGTTCACCTCGATCAGATAATTTGTATGAAAAAGCCATTTAATTTTCACTTCCTAAAAAAATCCTGTTGATAGTTGTTCAGTATCGTTGACTGAGCAACCCCTATTCGTTTGCAGGACGCTGTCCCTTACACCTCGTATGTGGTACATTAATATTACTTGTTGTGTAAGTGGTCGTTTCTGCACCCTTTGAGCTGTTCCGACCGGTAATACCGCTGTCCTTATTATAAAATTCATTTCAATGTTATGTATTTCATATGTATAATCGGTTATTAAATAACCTGTATTGAAAACCTAATTTGAAATTTTCAAGTTTATTTACTTAAAATTCAGGATGAATATTAAGATATAGGTAGGTATATTTAATATTTTAGGGTACCTAATTAACAGCTTGATTTTAAGTCGTGACATCGTCAACGGCGAGGCATTTTCCCACTGCGATACAGTGCAAACTAGTGCAGTTAGTTTTACAACTTTTTCTTGTGGCCTTTTTAAACCACCTGAATTGTACTCTACACATAAACTGTAATTCAATTTAATTAGGCAAGATGTTTGTACAATAAACTACTTTTTATTTTATTTTCGTAGTATTGACTAAAGACAGGTTAGCAAACTATTAAATTAGTATTACTTCCTTGGTATATTTTTGTATTCGCGCTAGAGTAACATACATACAATATTATCACGCCTTTATCCCTCAAAGGTTGTTCCGCCACGTCTGACAAAGTTTTGAGGGTTATTTAAGATAAATTTGTACGAATATTGCTTTGTGTTTTCTTCCATGCTGGACTGGGAGCGATAGTTCTTCTATGCTGGACTGGGAGCGATAGAAAAACATAGAATGTGCCAGCTGCATCTCCTCCCCGGCATGCTGTAAAAACCAGCTAAGGGATTCGAGGGTTTCAGTGTATTGTAATTTAGGCGATGGGCTGACTACCTGTCACTACAGCAATATACCTACAAATCTATTTTAAATAAACCCAAAACTTTGTCAGACGTGGCGGAACGACCTTTGTTTAGGTCGTTTACGCTCTGCCTACCCCATTAGGGACAAAGGCGTGACTACATGTATGTATGTATGTATGAATATGGCTGTAGTGACAGGTTGCAGCCCATCGCCTAAATTGCAATATACTGAAACCCTCGGATCCCTTAGCTGTTTTTACAGCATGCTCGGAACGAAATGCAGCCGGTACATTCTATGTTTTTCTCCCACTCCCAGTCCAGCATGGCAGTAAGACGTATTTTTTTAAAGTTTAGTAACAAGGAATAGATATGGCCAAATAGCTTGAATGCAAGAACGGAAGGATTATTTTAGGTCAATACTGGACCATGGACTTAGATCATAAAACGTCCGGCTAAAATGTGCATTGCACGTGTCGAATGCACATGCACATGCGCGCGCGCCGCCAATTGTCCTTTATTGTATTGTTCCAGAGTTACACATGTGCTGGGGCCTGATGCATACAACTACAATTTACAAATTGCAAGTACATTTCAATATACATTGCTTGGTAGGTAAGTATATTCATAGGTATATAACGGACGCAAAATATAGCTTTCCGAAAACTGATAGTTCATTCAGTCAAGGATTTTTAAAATATTCACCAAAAATGTTTCTTAGGAAGGATAAAGAAATGGTTCCGCCATATTAAATGACCACTTCTTCGATCAGACAAATAGTATGCGTAAATAAGGTATTTTCTTCACTATCTGAAAAAAAAAACTTCAATGAAGTTTTTTATACCATTTTTGCTTGAGCATGAGCAACAAAAAACAGTTTTTGGAAATCTGTCCCTTACACTCTGTAGGTATTACTCTATCTGGTAGGACTCTTTCCAGTAAGACTTCATCGGTTGCGTAATGTACATCAAAATTGTACTAGCAAAATGTAGATTTATGAAACCGTCCCAGGACGTTATTTCGGGACGCCTGTGATTGATGTTTACGCCTTATAGTGCTTGCTTGTTTCCGGACGTTATTTGCGCTTGTTTTGTACTTTGCAGAACTGGCCTTGTGGCAGCCGGAAATCTGTCCAATCTGGTTTAAATTTAGTAAACCTTGTTCGAGTGACACGCGCTTAATTCGTCTCATCTTGATAAGGCTGTTGAGCGCTTATTGTCGCAGTTACCAAATAAAATGAACTTTCTGATTGCAATGGAATAAATAATGGTACATTATTTACATTTATGTTGGGAGAGGACGACCAAAGAAAAGTTGGATGGACTGCGTGAAAGATGATATGTCTAAAACAGGTGTGAGTATTGAATTGACAGGGATGAATGGGAGAAGAAAACGTACTGCGCCGACCCCAAGTGAATGGGATAAGGACAAGCGAATGATGATGATATTATTTTCATTTATTTTCTTTCTGGACATGCTGTAAAAAACAGCTAAGGGATCCGAGGGTTTCAGTATATTGTAATTTAGACGATGGGCTGACAACCTGTCACTAGGGCAATATACATACAAATCTATCTTAAATAACCCTCATAACTTTATCAGACGTGGCGAAACGACCTTTGTTCAGGTGGTTTACGCTCTGCCTACCCTATTAGGGATAAAGGCGTGATTATATGTATGTATGTACATTATTGTCGAGGCTTCGACTTTTCCTGTCCTTGTACTGGACAGGAAGGGTTTGAAAAAGATAGAGCACTATTAAAAACAGTTTTGCTTTTGTTCAACGTATATTTTTTTCTATTGCCCCGGGACGTTTGAAAAAACTTATGGAAAATACATTTAATTTTTATTCGTTAGCAATAAAAACAATCGATGTACGTATTGTACGTACCTGCTGTTAAATAATAAAACAAGTTAAGTTTTCTACTGCCAAGTTTCAAGTTATTCGTAAACATACGATTATGTAAATAATTTACAACATCAGTCGATGTGTCAATAAAAACATTGACCTTGCCTTCGGATCAGGCTATTCAACTATTTTTAGTTTAGCACTCCGACCTCTTCTTTAGGCCAATCGAAATTAATGGTCTAAAAATATAAGCAAGTCGAAGTAATACCAAAAAAAAAAAATCATACAACAGCGGCTAACTAAGGTCATAGAATAATACAGGATGTATGAAAAGATTCCGCAATCTTGTGAACCCTAAGTTCTAACAAACAAACTGTTCCAAAGGTTTTTCTATAGGATAGAGAGACCGGAGAGAGGCCTTTGCCCAGCAGTGGGACATTAACAGCCAGACATGATAATGAGTTCCATACTATCATTAGTTAGAATATTGTATTTATGAGATGGCAGTGCTTTCCTTAGACCCTGTATAAAAATTAAGACATAATACTAAAAAGATTTATAACTAAATGTATTTTCATAGCAGTGAACTACAGATGTCAGTGGCATCTGCACTTATCTTAACGATTGTATTTGCTTCATGTATGTTCGCGTTGTGTAGGTAAATAAGACGCCCCTCAATCTCGGTCGAGTGACCCTTCTGACAGTGATAACCTACTCTTTAACCGTAATAACTGATATAGATATTCCTCTTTATTCATTTACAGTTCAAGATTTGCATCATGCATTTCTGCTTAGCGAAATAAAGATGCCTATGCCTAATGCCTAGGTATCTTAAGTTTTACACTTGCCTGGTTTTATTTTGCAAATCATACTCCTACCAGTACTATCTTATTTCTGCCTAGTTTTTACTAAGCCTAGTCCTGGTGTCCGCTTTCAGGCTTCGTCATCCGCTGGCGTAAGATCATCCACCTTTATGGCAGTTTTCTGCGTCAGCAGTGCTTCTTCAGTAGAAAAAGCTAGAAAGAAAACATTTTCCATTTTCCTAGCATACCTATTCTGAAGCAGGATTTAGTTCCGTTCACACCACATAGAGACGGAGGCGAGGCATGCGGCGGCGCGTAACGATAACCGATACGGTCGGCGATCGGCTCGTCATCAGGTTACAACACAGCCAACATCACTATACAACCCAATAAACAAAGGACCAGCGAAATCCAACCCTAACTCTGTGAAATAAGAGTGACGGTGGATGAAATGAGGTGAAGGTAAATGGGTTCTAGGATTCAAGTTCGCATTGGATTCTTGCCAACACCATTCTAGTAGATAATCCAGGCAAATGGTCAATAGCTGACAAGGCAATTGCGGCGGTTTCAAATCTATTAGAGCATTGGCAGGCCGAAGCATTGTGTTCGGAGCTTCGCGGTTCCCAGCTGGCGATAATATTGCTTAGGATGGGACGGTTAGTGCCGTTCTTCGACAGTTTATGGTAAAAGGTTTTCTACAGCTTTCTTAGGCGTAAATTACACATATAAGCTGACCTCTGCTGTATTGTGATCATGTAATAATGGTTGTTTTAAAAAGATAAAGCTAAGTTTCTATTTAATATATACGTATGCATTATTTACTCTTATCATGTCATATTTTTTTTACAACATCGGTATAGTGAAACTTGTAAGTACACCTTGTGAAAGTGAATGAGCGCACTTTTTCCGGCAGTAATCTAATCATTATTAACGATCCTTTGATTGCTACTTGCGCGCGCGCAGCTCCATACTAGAAACGCCCAGCTCAGCGACAAATGGCTATAACCAATCCACGCGGGTGGTCTGACTGATCGTACCTGGTACCTATTTATCAAAGGAATTTCACTTCTCGATAGAAACCAGCAGATGTGGTGTGTAGACTACATCTTTTCTAATTCGTGACTACGCCGTTTGGGGCGATACATGCTGAGGGCGAGCCCCCGTATTAACCTTTAGTCCTTTCCCTTAGGATTTCCGTGCTTGTCTGTTTGTCGTGTTAACTTGTTAGCTTTAAATTCTGCTATTGTGCACCAAGTAAGATTTATTTTGCTACATTGCCAAGCTTGATGTACTAGCGTTGGGTTCACTCAGGTAATGTAAATAAATTGTGCAGTTTATGGTTGCTTAAGTACGCCTGCTCTACAGAAGATAGTGTATTTTTTTTAAATGCCGAATTTAAATCCAAGGTTTAGATATTGTGGTGACAAACAAAGTATGAAGAATTATACCGGGTGTAAGGGACACCGTCCCGCAAACTAATAGGGGTTGCTCAGTTAATGAAACTGAACAACTCAGCAGGAGATTCTTTCAGGAGATGAAAAAAAATACCTTCCCATACAAAATGACCACCACGATCAGACAATTGTATGCAAAAGCATTTTTCTTTATCTCCTGAAAATAAATCCTGCAGATAGTTGGTATGGTAAAATAACTAGCCCACCATAACTGCTACTATAGCGAAAATAGATAATATTTTCTCATGTTGCTGTTTGATTCGCAAATCATTACTCGTAGATCATCAATTTACACATTTCTCCACCTGTCTGCTTATTGACTAGCGTTTTGAGAAAGTACCACCTTTCAACCTCCAACATCACAAGCACCGACCAGAAATGATCAATCAAATCTGCTTTAATATTCGCATTACGTTATCTGAATGTGAATGTATAATTAATTTTACTTAGTAGTGCAAACTTTTTGCCAAGTCTCTTCATGGGGAGTCGGACAAGAGAGATGTGAACTGTGTTTTATAATATTTTGATTTTTCAAACAGTCACGTAATATGCAGACGTATAGCTATTGTCGAAGCTACAGTATTTAATAATTTATCAGTATGTAGAGGTACCAGTAAAGGCTTCTGGGTTACCTCGCTCCATCGTCTCTCTGTCTAGAGCATAGCAAAACAAGAAAAAAGTAAAGTAGAGTCGAGTCAAGAACTAAAACATTAAAAGTGTTCATGTCTTATTATTTTACGTACTCCAGATATCACATCAAATATTTGATTATATTTTTTTCTAATAAGCGACTTGGCTCACCTCACACCAGTTTCATCTACAGGAACAGTTTGAGACCAACACGAATTTAATTTGTATTACATTATAAATTATGAATGAATCGTTTATCATCGAGAACATTCCGGTCTGATGAATATTGATGACGCAGTAAACATGCTCGTCGTAGGCCTAGGAGGAGACCATTTCATAAATCAACAATTTACAAAACACAGTTCTATGTACATTGCACTGCTGGTAAGCCTATAGGAAACTAAAAAGATTGATACATTTACCGTCTACGTAATGTATATCGACTTTTACTCGTTATTTGTATGTTGTAGTTTTAAGAAAAGCCACCAGGAATCTGTTTGGTACTTTCACGGACTTAACAGTTATGAGTTTATAGCGGTTCTATAAGCGTTTTGATTAACTTTCAATCTGCAATTTTTAATTATTTATTGAGTATTTACTGGAAGAGTTTGATAACTTCAGCAATTACTTTTAACTCAATATATTTTTAGAAAGACGCGATCTTCTTTTCTTCTATTACTTATTGGATTGCTTTCGATAGCAAGGAATATAGAATGGACCGGCAGGTCATGCTCTGTGTACTTACCTACTTTATGTATGTGCCTTTTCTGAATAAAATACCGTTACCAACATGAATCCTTAAACTTGAAACAGTGCCAAACTCAACATTATCATCACCAATTAAAACAACAAACTTATAATTAACGTCTTATTAGCGTCAAAACCTCACTTCTGCGTAAATTCGGCACGAATGACCAAAATCTCGTACGGTGGTCGTAATTGGGGCAGAACATGACGTGACCAGACCTGATTTCGGGTCTCAGCTGGCAGAACGTATTCGCAAGCTTAGCGTTCCATGTAACATACATTGCGGTTGTGAAAATAAGCTTATGTTCCGCGGTTCTTGACAAACCACACAATATAGCACAGCTTCAGACACTGCTAGATTGGACCTCCCTCAATTCTCACGTTTGGCAGGTGGACGAACGAATACAGTGCGTGAGAAGTTTATATTTACATAAACACTGCTGTTCATTCCCCGGATATATCTCTTAGGCTCGTATTTATAAAGCGATATCAAACTGGAGAGCAAAATTAAAGTGTATCCCAACGGCAGATGAGCAGGTAGATTTCAAGATATGCAATCATCGCCCGTAATGACTTAGAATATCGTTCAAATTACGTCCGCGGCCGCGTCAAAAAAAACCAATTCCATAAAAACTACGTGTCGGGTTATGTAGCGATTTTAGATAATCATAATACGGATATTTTCCCGAAGGAACCGTGAAAGCGCATCTAATCATTTAGATGGAATATCAAATTTACTGATTTTTTTAGCATACTTATTTATGTACTAAATTGCAGGCCATGAACTTATTTCTTAGACGTTATTTTTTTTTAGAATTTTCAAATTATTCGTATAGGAGAAATAAGCTCTTTAAAACAATAATTTGCCGTTAGGAATCACCTTAAGTATGGATTTGACAGGCCAGTTTGTACTGAAATGACATTTCTGATACGAACTCAAACTCGCTGCCACTCATGACAGCTGATTACAAATACGGTCCTTAGTTTCCAGACGTAGGTTAGACATGAGCGGACTACGCAGTGTAACGCAAAGACCTTATGTGGCTGACTCCTTTCAGTCGAATCGCGATCTTGATTGCGTTGGTTGACCACCTCGGATAATGTCATGGCATAATGAACCACATGAAGAGACAAGGTGTACATACATACAATCAGGCCTTTATCCCTAACGGGGTAGGCAGAGCGTAAACGACCTAAACAAAGGTCGTTCCGCCACGTCTGACAAGGTTTTGAGGGTTATTTAAAATAGGTTGTTGGCTGTAGTGACAAGGTGAAAGTATAATATAAACGTGTATGTATGTCTGTACACGAACAACATGAAGCATATTTCTCAAGACTAAGTTGGTTTCAATCTACAAATAAGGAATAAGTCTTCCTTATTCGTAGGTTTCAAGTAAGAAAATAAGTTGCTTCTTCTTTTTAGTTAGTGTATTCTCGAGTCGAACAACGACCCATAAACCATGGTGTCAGAGTTTTCAAAACGCCTAGTAGCACAGCTAATAGGCCTCTGACATGGTTTGAGTAATGATCACTATCAAAGACAGCGACCGGGACCGACGGCTTAACGTGCCTTCCGAAATCTTTAACTTTGTGTAATCGAACCCTGCACCTCCGGATCGGAATCCCATAGGTCTGACCACTAAACTACGGAGGCAGTTAATTAAAATATATAACTTTCATAAAAGTTGACACTAATTTGAATTAACTTGCGGTAACGTTCAGCAAACGTTCAATGTTAACTTACAGACTTTTGTGACATGTACAAATCATTTTGTTTTTATAAACTAGAACAGACAAAGAGAGTAATCAATTCACCGTTAAACAAATAAATGCGTGAGAAAAATGTAAAATGAGTTACTAAACATTTCCTCTGTGATGCTTCGAAGGAAAACAAACTGTTGTTGTAAGATGGAGAATATATCACTGTTAGGGCAGCAACACACAGGCGTCACTCACTGCGCGTAAGGTTGCGCTCAACACGCTGTCTATGCTTTTTGCATAGCCTACAACACACATGCGTCACCTCACTTTATGCTCTACGCGCGCGTAGCGATGAACTTTATGTCGGCGCATCTCTCTGCCAGTACCTACGCGCGCGTAGAGCGAAAGGTGACGCGTGTGTATAGTAGGCAAAGCAAAAAGCATTGACAGCGTCTTGAGCGCAACCTTGCACCCAGTAAGTGATGCCAGTGTGTTACTGCACTTAGATCTATGTCTTTATGTCAACAAAAGACCGTGCAAAAATCTGCCACGGAGTTAGCCAAGTGAAAATTTCATATCGTACTAACGTGTACTTAGTTTATTTATGACCCTTTACGGCAGATACATACATACATATAATCACGCCTTTATCCCTAATGGGGTAGGCAGAGCGTAAACGACCCAAACAAAGGTCGTTCCGCCACGTCTGACAAAGTTTTGAGGGTTATTTAAGATAGATTTGTAAGTATATTGCTGTAGTGACAGGTTGTCAGCCCATCGCCTAAATTACAATATACTGAAACCCTCGGATCCCTTAGATTATTATTATATATACGGCAGATTATTATTATTTATCCTATGGCATTATTTGCTGCGACGTCCAGGGGACAGCAGCCCGTTTTGTTGCACCTTTAGCACCACCCGGGGTCAGGTGTAGGGTTTTCAAGGTAGTTCCTACGGACGTGCAGCAACATCGACCTGTAACGACCACTATTAGAAACAGTGACCGGGATCGACGGCTTAACGTGCCCTCCGAAGCACGGAATCCGTTTCCTTCCAGACAATCAGGTTCAATTCAGCCTGCATCATGATAACCAAACTGGGGAAAATCTCACAAAATGATAAATTGACAAATATTTAACTTTGCCCTTTGCTTTGGAATTCGAACCCAGGCTCTGACCACTAGGCCACGGAGGCAGTTACGGCAGAGACATTACAGCTCTGTAAAATGACGACGACGCAATAAGATTTGTCCTATTACAAACAGCTGTACTAGTTTCAAGTGGTGTTTACTGGACCTCTTATAATGAGTATGAGAGTGTATTTATAAAATCAATTAGCTGGTGCCATAAGCAGCCGAACCAGAGCGTTCACTTTTCCAATCTGACGCAACATGTGTCAGTGCAGCGATTATTTCAAAAGGCGTGTCGTCCAGTAAAGGAAGCGCGACTGTATCTGTTCCTTTGATACAACTTTGAACGTCAAAGTCTCGTAAAGATTTTAGTAGTTAATAACCTAGATCCCAAAAGTATGAAATATTTTATTGATATTTGAAAATAAATTGATAATTATTAGACTTAGTACCTGAGCCTAAAGATCCTAGCCAATTTACTATAACAATAAAACTCTACAAAATATTTAATTTAGTCACTATAGTTCAACTTCTTCTCGTGTGGGATCGATCGGCCCGATGACCCGACTATAGTTACTATGTATGTGAATGACGTATATATATTTGATATCCATAGAATTATTATTTATGATTGTGAAAAAAAATGCACACTACCTACGTGTTAATTTTTTTAAGTATTGTTTAAAGTAGTCTTGACTACTTTTTGTTACTTTGTATCCAAGTGTGAATTAAAAATGATTATTGTTGTCGGCATGTTTTACAAAACAACAAAAACCTGTTGTTTTACGTAAAGTCACCATAACTCAACATTTACGATGATGCTGCTTAATAATTATAGTAATCTTGTAATTTTTTAAAGATAAATGTCTGTCTACGTTACGTTAGCTTTGCGCTAAAAGAAGATCGTCGAATTACTTGAATCTATCAGAGATGATGAAGGGGGTAACTTCAAATTAGTTTTGAAATAGGTGTATGAATTTTACCTAGTCTATCTTAAGGTCTATCTAGTCTGTCTTTACTTCCATGCTGGACTGGGAGAGATAGAAAAACATAGAATGTTCCAGCTGCCCTTCCTCCCGGGCATGCTGTAGAAGACAGCAAAAGGGACTCGAGGGTTACAGTGTATTGTAATTTAGGCGATGGGCTGACAACCTGTCACTACACATTAGCAATACACATTACAATCTAAAATTGCCCTCAATTTTTGTCAGACGCGGCGAAAGCGCCTTTTACGAGGCGTTTAACGTTTTGCCTACCCCGTAAGGGATAAAGGCGTGATTTTATGTATGTATGTCTATCTAGTCTGTCTTTCTTCCATACTGTACTGGATATGTATGTATTCGGTGATACCATGTCAAAGTTATTAGTTTTTTTTTGTTACAACCGTATATCTTTCAGTGGAAAGTGAGGTTATTCAGCAAGTAGTGGTTGCTCCATTTCACATGAGCGGCCGCTAAAGTGATAAATGCTGTGCGCACGTTTGTCGGTCCGGTGCCGTGCCGGACCGGTGCCACGCCGTCCGATCCAGCGCTGCGTTGACCGGCGGCGCAGGCGCAGCGGTATACGAAGTTGAAACCGACGATTTTTATGACGTAATTGGTTTTTTGCTGCAGTTATTAAGCTAATGATCGTAGTACTTCCATGCTGAACTGGGAGCGAGAGAAAAACATAGAATGTGCCAGCTGCATTTCCTCCCGGGCATGCTGTAAAAACCAGCTTAGGGATCCGAGGGTTTCAGTATATTACAGTTTAGGCGATGGGCTGACAACCTGTCACTATAGCAATGTACCTACAATTGTATTTTAAATAACCCTCAAAAACATTGACATACGTGGCGGAGCGACCTTTGTTTAGGTCGTTTGCGCTCTGCTTACCCCATTAGGCATACAGGCGTGATTATATGTATGTATGTATCGTAGCATGAACGAGCGTAGGGTACTAGGCTATTTTAATTACTTATTTTTAAGTATCAAATATTTTTACAGAATACCTAATGCGAGATTTCATATATTTTATAATTTGCGTAATAATAGCATTCGCTTAATCAATTAATTGAAATATTATAACACTCCAGGAAAACAACAAAATAGAACCGCTATAAATTATTATAGCTGCTCAATTTCAAAACTCCGATACAGTTATAAAGATCGCAAAGCAATTTCAATCATAAAATATTATACACTAACCCAAATAGAAACTAGAACCCATCGCCTTTGCTGTCTAGATAATTCCAACTAATTTCTAGCCTATAATTTTAGTCAATTGCTTATTTACTCCTAGCTCTCATCAGACGCCATTCATGTTATGATTATAATTAATATACTATCTACCGTCGTCGTGATACGTACAAATCTTGTAGCACACTTTACTTTTCTATTGCAAAAAGTATCGTAATGCTTGACCGAGCCTGCAATTACTTTTGCGACGGCACCTCCACGAAACGCATCCATCGCTGCTTATCCTTTCCCATCTTCTTCATTGTATAGAAAACCATCATCAATGTATATTGAAGTGTTCGTTTCTGCGGTGGGTTTGCTGCTGGTAACCTCAGTGAGACTGTCTGCCGGCGGTCTAGGCGGCGGAGTCAATGGCAGGCCTACTTTCGCTGAACAATTCGCCTCGTGTAGTTTTTTGGCCTTTATTATTATATTAGTATTAGCTTTTTGGACCGCGGTGTCACTTGCGCATTAAAAGAGTCTTCCTACATGAAAAAGACTTTTTTCGAGGCGATATTACTTTTGTGCGTGCTTTTATGTTAATTTTTAATAGTACAATTTTCTAATTCTGAAAGTATTTTGAACATCGGTCAAATAATTTTGTGTTGATGAATTAAACAAACACGAAAATATTTTTTATAGGCACTGAAGATAAGACAAAACGAGCTAGCACAGATTATAGAGAACGGGCATTTCACTTATTTTGACTTCAAGTTATTGCTTATTAATTTTAGATAGTAAGAACCACTTGATAGTATAATTGAAAATGTAGGTGGCCATTTTGCGATACCGTTTATTATTTACCTTAATTTTATCTTAGCTCTCCCACGTAGCGAACTAGTGATTGTGAATTAACAATACAAGTTTTTGTATTCCAACTTATTGAAAAGGTGCGATATGGTTGTTTACTATATTTTGAGATACGAACTTATGCATGAAATTGAACAACTTTCCAAAGGGATCACCAGGTCAAAATATAAGAAAATGATTTAGATTTCCACCTGCAAATACAGTTTGCGCTTGAGTAACTTGACTCCTAGAGGAAAGTTGTTTACTTTCATAAGTATTGTTTTTACTATCGACAACAATTATTACAGAGGGTCGGGTCGTTCGACTCGAGAAACTACTCGCTAAGAAGAAGAATATAATTCACGTTTTACAAAATAAAAAGAAAACATCCATGACGTCACACCGAGGCAAGGTCAAAGGAGGCTGGCAGCATTGCCTCTCTGAATAGCTAGGTTTATTATTTGGGCAAAGAAACTGCCAGCCCTCGGGTCACCAGATGCATCGATGAGACGTCTAGATAAATCGTGTAGAAATCTTTTAGCGGCCGGACCCCATGGTCTCTACCGCAAAAGGGACAAAAGTGAATATATTTATACCTCAAATATTAGATATCAGTATAATTGTATCCATACATACATACATACATATAATCACGCCTTTATCCCTAATGGGGTAGGCAGAGCGTAAACGACCTAAACAAAGGTCGTTCCGCCACGTCTGACAAAGTTTTGAGGGTTATTCACGATGGTTTTGAACGTATATTGCTGTAGTGACAGGTTGTCAGCCCATCGCCCAAATTGCAATATACTGAAACCCTCAGATCCCTTAGCTGGTTTTTACAGCATGCCCGGGAGGAAATGCAGCTGGCACATTCTATGTTTTTCTCTCGCTCCCAGTCCAGTGTGGAATAATTGTATCCAAGGTACATTTTTTCAGTTTCATATCTATTTTCAGGTCGGTTTCAGTTCGTGTTATGCCACTATCGATCAGACGCGCCCACTGCGAGTAAACACATAAAACTAATGTTGTTTTCCTTCATTCCCCTTACCCCCCCCTTCCTCAACTTCCAAGGACCATTTTTTCCGCCATGTTCTATGTTCCGCTTTTTATGGGTGTAACCGATCATTATTCAATGTTTGCAATTATTTTTACGGTCTTCATCTTATGTTATATAATTCTTTTTTTCTCTAATAGTACGAGTAACATCGAAAGTGTTGAAACAATACACTATATGACCATACCTAGGTATACCATAGTAAGTACTATTACTTGTATGTGTGCTTTGTTTGTACTAATACGTGCACTAAGAGTTAACTGCATTTTTTTTCAGTATATGTTTGATATGTGAACTGCCTCCGTGGTCTAGTGGCTAGTGCCATGGACTCCCGATCCGGAGGTCCTGGGTTCGATTCCCAAGGGGGAGTTGATATTTGAGAATTTATCACTTTGTGAATTTTCCCCCAGTTTGGTTAGGACATTGCAGGCTGAATCACCTGATTGTCCGAAAAAAAGATTTCGTGCCTCGGAGGGCACGTTAAGCCGTCGGCCGGTCTTTGATAGTGGTCGTTACTCAAACTATGTCGGAGACCTGATAGTTGTGCTACTAGGCGGTTTAAAAACTCTGACACCAGGGTTCTTCGGGTCGATAGACTTGATACCCACTCGACAGAAGAAGAAGAAGATGTATACGTTATACCTACCTTGATTATTATTGTTATCTTTAGAAGTATGCAAGTATTATGATAATCTCTACAAATTGTAAAATTACAGTTCTAATTTAGAAGATAATGCTTTCGATCTTTAAGCAGTACTAGTTCATCAGTCAATTTGTCTAAACAGCCACTGTAAAAGGTACTTACAGTTAGTTGTGCAATGATAGCAGTAATAAGATCTTATGGTCATGTGCAAAGCAATCATTATAAATATCTAATAGTAAATGCAATTTCCTTTTTGTACTAATCACAGGCTAGAGTTATACGGAAAACTTGGGTAAGTTTATTTGAAATGTAACGAATTGAAGTTAATGGCTAAAAGCTTATTAATACCATGATGATTTTACATTTTTTAAATGATGTAAATGTGTAAAGTATAGCTTAGTATATCGACCCGATGAACCCTGGTGTCTGAGTTTTTAAACCGCCTAGTAGCACAACTATCAGGCCTCTGACATAGTTTGAGTAACGACCACTATCAAAGACAGCGACAGGAACCGACGGCTTAACGTGCCCTCCGAAGCACGAACTCTTATTCTTTTCGGACAATCAGGCGATTCAGCCTATAATGTCTTAACCAAACTGAGGAAAAATTCACAAAGTGATAAATTCTCAAATATCAACTTTGTGTTTCCCCCCTGGGAATCGAACCCAGGACCTCCGGATCGGGAGTCCATGGCACTAGCCACTAGACCACGGAGGCAGTTAAAAAAGTAGCTGCAAAAAGTTGAAATGGATTTGTTTTCATCAATTTGGCATATACTGGGATAATATAAAAGGGAACTTAATAAAATCCATGTTTAGGAGAATGTTGATAATGCTATTCACTGTGAAATACCTCTCAGAACTATTATGTTGTATTTCCTAAAAAAATAATTACGAATGTTAAACTGCAAACGTTCTGTTTATTTACGTCGGTTCAATAGAATGACGATTCATCTTAGAAGACTGATGATTTTCAATAGTAATGCTCCTTCAACACAGTTTGTCAGCATTTTACTGCTAAAAAAATACTTATATCCTCTAACCCGCTACAGTAAGCGTTCACTTGACCTGCGCAAGCGGCGATAGTCAGGTGATTTTCGAAAGTTGCTATTGCTGTACCACCAGTGGTTAATAAGGTAACAGTACTAAAACACAACAGATGGTTTTACGATTACCTTGACGAATGAAAACGGCTATGTTAAATCATAAACGAGCAATAAAGTGTTTATTGACTAGCTTTCCGCTACGCAGGTTTTGCCTGCGTGCGATGGATCAGTTATAGAGATATTTTACCGCAGGAAAAGATAGCCACAAGATATTTAGTTCCACTATCAAAGGCAGGACTGAGGCCAGGAAAGAGTGGAACTCACTACCTGCGTCTGTGTTTCCGAATGCAATCAACCCCCAACACTTCAAAGGTAGAGTGAACAGGTATATTCTGGGTGAGCTCGCTCCATCGTCGAGTCCGTCTTAGTCGCTCCTGAACTAGACCGGAATCAAGAGCAAACCCATTTAAAAAAAGGACCTCTACATCCTACCTATCTCTATTTTCAGGATATCTACCCAGACAGACTGCTTGACGTATCTTTCTAAGCGCACATTCAGGAAAACCTCCCAAACCTGCATTTTCCTTTTCAAACAGGCAATGGGGCATTTCGTATGCGCATCTCTCTCTATTGAGTAAGATCGTTATCTTTATTTTTCTATCATGAGATAAAATAAGGGGACGGTGACAATTTCGATAAATTGTTTCCACTGGGAATCAGTATCAATAACCCCCAACGTGGTGATAATAATTTACATTTACATATAATCACGCCTTTATCCCTGATGGGGTAGGCAGAGCATAAAGGACCTAAGCAAAGGTCGTTCCGCCATGTCTGACAAAGACTTGAGGGTGATTTATGATAAGTACGTAGATATTGCTATCGTGACAGGTTGTCAGCCCATCGCCTCAATTACAATATACTGAAACCCTCGAATCTCTTAGCTGGCTTTTACAGCATGCCCGGGAGGAAATGCAGCTGGCACATTCTATGTTTTTCTCTCGCTCCCAGGCCAGCATCGAAGAAATGTTAATAATGTATTTATTTCGTGGAAATCGAATCCACGGTCTGTGGATCGAGATTTTAAGCTTCAGACCACTACACTGAGGCAGATTATATAACGCGATTATTTTACTACACAGCTACTTCTGATTAATTGCTACAATCTATACGAGTATGCTAATGATATATCTTCATAATTAGGTGGTAGCTCCGGAGAAGCGCCGGAGTAGGGCCGTTAGTTGAACGACTGGAAGGTCGAAGGTCGCGTCAGGAGGAGGTACTATGAGGGTCATGATTTAAACTTGACTCTTGGCTGTGCCATTATTATCCTTAGGTTTAAATGGACTTCTTTCATGCTGGACTGGTTAAAGAGAGAAATACACACAATGTACCAGCTGCATTTCCTCCCGGGCATGCTGTAAAAACCAGGTAAGGGATCCGAGGGTTTCAGTATATTGTGATTTAGGCGATAGGTTGACAACCTGTCACTACAGCAATATACCTACAAATCTATCTTAAATAACCTTCAAAACTTTGTTAGACGTGCCGGAATGACCTTTGTTTAGATCGTTTACGCTCTGCCTACCCCATTAGGGATAAAGGCGGGATTATATGTATGTATGTATGTTAAATGGAAAATTTTTTTAACGGATTTTTGATACTTTAAACCAAATCCACATTCTACATCATATGAAGCTAGCAGAGCTGAAATTTCAGTTACATAAATAATAATGGTTTATCGATTTATAATTTGATTAGAATACGTCCTTTTGGCAGAATCTAACAAACGTTCTCACAAACGTTCTCCTTCCTGCTTATTATCATTATAGTGGCTAGACATGCATCCTTTTCGTTCCGCAGTGTTAGGCATGCATCCTTTTCGTTCTCAATTTCACAGTAGGTATATTAAAGGATGTAGTTTGCTGTGGTGTCAGCACGTGCCTTCCTGCGCGTGCGACCGAACGGAGAAGTTGATATTTCAAGGACAAAGGGTAAAATGCCATGTTTCAATCATGGTCGAAGAAGAATACATTTTAACAAGAAATATTTAAAAACAACTGGGGTAATTCGTCTTATAGCATCGACTGAAGACTAGACTTCTTCTTAGCGAGTGGATTCTTGAGTCGGATGATCCGATGAACCCTCGTGTGTGATTTCTATAGTTCTGGCAAGTTTTGCTATGTGACACACTGTGCTATCGTTAGTATGTGATTCCGAAAGGACGCGGCTTATAAAACGTCTATAGTATTTCCAACTCAGTGTTAGAATACGTAAATGTAAACAAACTTTCATGTCTTTTTATTCAGAAACACATTTAAAAAATAAATGATACGTGTTGGCAAATTAGTTAAATTACTAAAACTACTATTTCATTACGTTGTCATATCAAACAGCTAAAACTTATTTTAGAAACAAGATATTCGATTATATTTATAAGACATGGTACCTTACCTTCATTCTTAAACTGATTTGGAAATACCATAGTCTAGTTTTACATATATTTACAAAGAAGTAACTTGCTCCTTGAGTAAATAGTTAAAGCCATTCCTAAAGCGTAGTTGTACCTGTGGTTGGACGTTTGTTTTGAACTTGTACCGTGTCCTGGAGCTGGAGTCTGGCCGCAAGGTCGCCGCTAACTATAACAATGCGAAGATTGCCGTTGAAATGCGGGTGCGCAAGCAGGTACCGACAGCAAGAAAATTGCAGATGTTTTTTTCTTGCATGCTGGCCTTCAAATAAAAACACAGAATGTGCCCGCTGCATTTCCTCTGGGGCATGCTGTAAAAACCAGCTAAGGGATCCGAGGGTATCAGTATACTGCTGTAGTGACAACCTGTCACAACAGCAGTATACCTACAAATTTATCTCAAATAACCCTCAAAACTTTGTCAGACGTGGCGGAACGACCTTTGTTCAGGTTGTTTACGCTCTGCCTACTACATCATTAGGGATGAAGGCGTGAGTGTATGTATGTCTATCTTAAATAATCCTTAAAACTTTGACTGACGTGGCGGAAGGCCCGTTGTTTAGGTCGTTTACGCTCTGCCTACCCCATTAAGGATAAAGGCGTGATTACATGTATGTATGTATGTATGTATGTTTTTAGATGGTAACTGAATAATAAATTGGAGAGAACTTGTAGGTGATTGTACATTGTACATGAACTTTCATAAAAAAAGGTAGTTTAATGATTATCCATTCATTGATGATAAGACCATGAAAATATAATTCGTGTTAATATTTTTGTGTAAGCCGATGAAAACATGGACCTGCATCACCAAGATATCAAGAGATCAAGATACTTCTCTGACACGTCTCTGAAACGTCTATTTGGTCTTCAGCACTGGACAGTTTACAGCCTAACTTAAATAAATCAGTAGAGAAGGGTGGGTACTGTAAGTGTAGCTGTTTTTACTTTCTTTTAAGAAATTATTGATGGACCACCTGAACGCCTGAATATATTTTTTTTAAAGATTCTTTTTGTGTGCTATCGGTCCAACGGTTCCGAAGGTCCGTCTAATTCGAGCGTGGTACATGAAGATTGATGCGACACGACCACCCCGGGATTATTTTGTCTACAACAAACAGCAGTCTGTCAGACCTGCCACTAAAGATGACGTTGCACTCGCCAAGCCAGGACATCCTTATTTTGTCGCCATTTTGCAGCCAATTTGGAAGGAAACGCACGGAGACCGATTATTTTGGCAATAATGCAGTTATTGGCTTGTGGTTTTTCATTTGGTCTAACAGACAACAATCACACAAAGATGACGTTGGACTCGGCAAGCCAGGACATCCTTATTTTGTCGCCATTTTTCCGCCAATTTGGAAGGAAACGCACAACACAGGTCACTTTGCCAATAATGCAGTTATTGGCTTGTTTTTTTTTATTTTGTCTGCAACAAACAACAGTCTACTCAAAGATGTTGGCTTGTGGTTTTTGATTTTGTCTAACAAACAACATTTACACAACGATGACGTTGGACTCGGCAAGCCAGGACATCCATATATTGTCGCCATTTTGCCGCCAATTTGGAAGGAAACGCACGAAGACCGGTAAATTTGGTAATAATGCAGTTATTGGCTTAAGGGTTTTTGATTTCGTCTACAACAAATAACAGTCCCATAAAGATGACGTTGCACTCGTCAAGCCAGGACATCCTTATTTTGTCGCACTTTTGCCGCCAATTTGGAAGGAAACGCACGAAGACCGGTCATTTTGGCAATAATGCAGTTATTGGCTTGAGGTTTTTGATTCCGTCTACAACAAACAACAGTCTACTCAAAGATGACGTTGCATTCGCCAAGCCAGGACATCCTTATTTTGTCGCCATTTTGCCGCTAATTTGGAAGGAACAACACCGGTCACTTTGGCAATAATGCAGTTATTGGCTTGTGGTTTTTGATTTTGTCTACAACAAACCACAGTCTACTCAAAGATGACGCTCATTCGCCAAGCCAGGACATTCTTATTTTGTTGCCATTTTACCGCCATTTTGGAAGGCACAACACCGGTACTTCCATGTTGGACTGGGAGAGATAGAAAAACATAGAATGTTCCAGCTGCCCCTCCTCCCGGGCATGCTGTAGAAGTCAGCAAAAGGGACTCGAGGGTTACAGTGTATTGTAATTTAGGCGATGGGCTGACTACCTGTCACTATAGCAATACACATTACAATCTAAATTTGCCCTCAATTTTTGTCAGACGTGGTGAAAGCGCCTTTTACGAGGAGTTTGACGCTCTGCCTACCCCGTAAGGGATAAAGGCGTGATTTTATGAATGTATGTATGTACAACACCGGTCACTTTGGCAATAATGCAGATTTTTGACTCACGGTCTTATATTGATTGCGGATATATCTACTTTGTGCTTTACAGGATGAAATGTCATTCGTTTTAAGATGAAGATATGACGGTTTGGTTATCCCCGAATGTTTTTCGTATGGGTGGATACTAGAGGGAGGAGTAAATCATCCATTACCACTTTAAAACGAATAAAATCTTGATCTTTGTACTCGTGTATAATCCATTAATTTTATAGTCGAGTGCAGCAACAACACGCGCGTACCGGCAGAGGGATGCGCCGACGTAGAGTTCATCGCTACGCGCGCGTAGAGCATAAGTTGACGCATATGTGTCGTAGGCAATGCAAAAAGCATTGACAGCGTGTTGTGTGCAAACATGCGCGCAGTAAGTGGTGCCTGTGTGTTGCTGCCCTTATAACTGTCGCGATAGAGAAAATAATTTATTCAATAATAAACGGACAATTAATTAAAGAAAATTAACATTATTACAGCAAAAGCAGATACCTATCAGACGTAATGGATATAATTAAACTATCGACACACGATCAGTGATCACATAAATCTAGCCATTTAAATTTCACGCAAACACTTTCAGAATAACTGATGTAAATTCCATAGACCACTAGTTTTTCAAATCGTGGTTTCAATAGAACATTTAAACAGTATTAAATAGCTTTCTAATAGCGATTATTTTTTTAAATGTGGCTGAAGTTTTTGATAGTCGTAATTTTTCTTTTAAATTTATTTAAAATGTGAATCCATGCCAACTGTAAATTCCAAGTATATACGAGTACCTTAGCATGTAACCTACATTCAGGATCGGCTGAGTGTCTGAAAATAAATAATTCTCGTAACAGGTTATGTTGTGGTAGGTAGGGAACGAGTATTGAATTGCACGGACAAATTGAAAGCCAATATAACAAGTTGTCCTATTTCGCCCACAGCTGCAGCACAATAGCTGTACGCCTAACGATCTGCGTAGGGATCAACGGTATTTTAATTAATATAATTATCATCATCAACATACCAAATAAAACTAGGATACCAGAACTACGTAATAGTTCTAGGATAAAATTGATTGCTCAAAATGAAACTAGTTTTTTCCGTGCAGGACTGGGAACGAGATTCTTCCATGCTGGACTGGGAGCGACAGAAAAACATAGAATGTGCCAGCTGCATTTCCTCCCGGGCATGCTGTACAAACCAGCTAAGGGATCCAAGGGTTTCAGTATATTGTAATTTAGGCGATGGGCTGACAACCTGTCACTACAGCAATATACAGATCTATCTTAAACAACCCTCAAAACTTATCAGACGTGGCTGAACAACCTTTGTCTGGGTCGTTGTCGCTCTGCCCACCCCATTAGGGATACAGGCGTGATAGTATGTATGTATGAAATTAATCTGTTAACTTTATCTTATTATGCTAGTTTTAACAGAAGACAAGGACTTTTCACGCCAATATATACCATAACGACATATACATATATACCATAACAATGTATCACGACATTAATATACCAGTTCGTCTTGACAGAAAGTGGATTTGAGTATGGAAATATAAAGTAGGCTTATTTGACACGATTGCATGGATATTTTTTTGTGCTTGTATTCGTGACATACCCTTTAGCCAGGGTAAAATTAGTTTCAATGAATTTCTTTTGTTTATGTTCATAGGAAACAATTCCTATAGGTACGTTGCTTCTTTGAAACTTTAACCAACTTACCTATAGGCTGTTGCCATAAATCTACAGGTGTTTGGACAGCGAACCGGCGTCCAGGGCCTATCGTGCCAAGGCCCGCGCCCCCGCACTCTCCACAACTACGACCACTGGTTTATGACTTGGCGTTTATTGTCGCTGACATTCGCCATTTTTTTTTCTTTGTCATAATAATGGGTTCTTGTTTGTGTAGGTACGATGTATCCTGGTGACAGAGTTCTAAAATCTCCTAATTGGCGGGCCTCTGACTTAATTTGTGTAACGATCACTATCAGAAACAGTAACCGGGGCAGATAGGTTATCCTGCCACCGAAGCAGGGAAATCTTTCTTGACAGACAATAACTTGATTCAGACTGCATTGTCCTAACCGAACTGGGTAAAATATCAGCAAGCAATTAATCGTTAATATCATGTTCGTGTCCCCCTAGGAATCGAAGCTATGACCATCGAATCAAGAGTCGAGGCCTATCACGCCAAGGTCCGCGCCCCCACACTCTACCACTGGTTTACGACTTGGCGTTTATTGTCGCCGACATCCGCTGATTTACAGTCGGCATATCCTAACCTATTCCATTTCCCGTTAAGGCATGTCCCAGAATATCTAATACTAGAGTAGAGATATTCCCTTTGATGTCATTAAAGTTAGTAAAGAGAAAGGTGAATACTTTGTTGTACACAATTTACAACAAATCAGGTGATTTAACTTTTAGGAAGGATATCTTCTACTAGACTTTTTTTAGGGCAGGGGGAAATCTTAATAGGTTTGCCTTGACTCTTATCTAGATCAGAAATGATAGCCTAACTTTCTGGCTCGTATTTATGAAGCGATCTCAAACTTGAGAGCAATATTAAGTATGGATTTGACAGGCCAGTCTGTACTGAAATGACATTTCTGATACGAACTCAAACTCGCTGTCACTCATGAGCGCTCATTATAAATAAGGCCCTCAGTCTTCCATTGAAGAGATTGCATTCAGTGGCATTCATTCAGAAACCCAGAATTCATTAGAAAGGAAAAAGAAATAGCTAGTACTCTAAAATGACTCTCCTCTTTACCGTTGTCTCTTATTGAATTGCGTGAGGTGACCAGTGTGGGAGTGACGGACATTTTGTGAGGCGATCACGAGATAATGACTATAATCTAATCCGAGGAGTGCGTGGGACTACATCCTTCTAGATTAGTTGCAAGGGGGAGCCATTTTTGATCCAGATGGATATGTCCATTTCAATCTTGAACAGTAGTTTTTTTGTCAGTTCCTTAATTTGCGTGTTCATAGAATCTTGCGTGTCAAATTAAAGTTCTTGGCTATTTGCATGTCACCCTTCATTAGGTCGTAACTAGTAGTCCGCTTCCTACGACTATCTTGTATATGGCATTTTAAGGGGATTTTTTTTTAAAAAAAATATTTCATTCTTTCATGCTAGAGTGAGAGAAAAACATAGAGTGTCCCAGCTGCATTTCCTCCCGAGCATGCTGTAAAAATTAGTTAAGGAATCTAAGGGTTTCAGTATATTGTAATTTAGGCTATGGGCTGACAACCTGTCACTACAACAATATACTTACAAATCTATCTTAAATAACCCTCAAAACTTTGTCAGATGTGGCGGAACGACATTTGTTTAGGTCGTTTACGCTCTGCCTACCCCATTAGGGATAAAGGCGTGATTATATGTATGTATGTATGAATTTTCTAATTTATTATTTTTGATGATGAAAGATATGGTTATAGCTACAACATTTTCTTTGTATATAATTTGTCCCTATGTACTGTTGCTACCGAGAGCTTTTACTTTCAATTTTTATCGTAAAGCACTTATCGTCAAAGCTTCCGTCCAGCCTTCCTGTCTAGAACTAATCACGCGTATAGTCGGTATAAGCAGATTAAGGCCCGTAATTATAATCAACTCTTAAGAGTATCAGCGGGTTTGAGCTTGTATCAGAAATGTCATTTCAGTACAAAACAGCCTGTCAAATCCAAACTTAATATTGCTCTCAATCCTGAGATCGCTTTATAAATACGGGCTTAAATGTGACATAAACCGGGGTCGTTCTTCTCACAGCAGATACATGCGACAGTTTCGAATAGTGATATGGCGGATCTGATATTTGACTTCCAAAATTATTGTGTGTCAAGTTTTGTAGGTACTATAGTTTTTCTTTTTCTCATGAAGTAGTTTAAAAAAAACTAGCATCAAAGAAATTTTAGCAATATTCATAGCATGCAATTTTTATGAATGTTTGCATTATTGTATACCAAAAACTAAAACCAACATTGTATAACGTGGCATATGAGCCATGTCCTGCCATGTCAGAGGCCAGTGTTATGTGTTATACTGTCCCAGGTAACAAAAAAAAACACGGGAAATACAATACAATACGTCATTATTGCTCCAAAATTATTATACAGATACAAAATAAACAGGAAAATCAGCGTCATCATACATACATACGTACAAATAATCACACCTTTATCCCGAATGGGGTAGGCAAAGCGTAAACCCACCCAACCGCAGGCCAGCATGAAACCAATCGTCATCATCAATCTCAATCGCTAGTCAATTAAGATCAAGGGATAGAAGGTCTATGTTCAGCTGTGCTGTCATGACAGACATATAGAAAAAACATTTTATATAACATTAATATATAACATTAACATTTTATGTAACATTTCATAACTGAAGCCAGAATATCGTGGTCCAGCAACTCTAGCTTCCAGTAAACGAGCTTAGAGAGTTATCTGACAGATGAAGGCTCTATGTTTAATTGGGCAGTAACTTCGTAGGATGGTAATTCACTTATTGAAGAATTAATTTATCGGATGCTTTCTCCGTAGCTAAGGTATTATTTTTGTTTTTATGTACCTCTAGCTAAGCAAAGGTGTGTTAGCTTGCCAACTTGTCTTCTTTCAAACAGAACAATTTTCATCGCATATTTAACGATAAACGGTAATAGGTATTTAATATACCTACAAATTTATCTTAAATAACCCTCAAAACTTTGTCAGACGTGGCGGAACGACCTTTGTTTAGGTCGTTTACGCTCTGCCTACCCCATTTGGGATAAAGGCGTGATTATATGTATGTATGTATGTATTTAACGATATAAGAAACATGTTTTGCTGTCTCACTAATATCGAATAATGCATATTTTCTAAATTTCTGTTAAAAGTATTAGAAACTGAGGGTTCATTAGGTCGTTTCTCGCATCTTTCATGTGGGTTGTAGTGTACATACATACATACATATAATCACGCTTTTATCCCTAATGGGGTAGGCAGAGCGTAAACGACTTAAACAAAAGTTGTTCCGCCGCGTCCGACAAAGTTTTGAGGGTTATTTAAGATGGATTTGTAGGTAAATTGCTGTAGTGACAGGTTGTCAGCCCATCGCCTAAATTTCAATATGCTGAAACCCTCGGATCCCATAGCTGGTTTCTACAGTATGCCCGGGAGGAATTGCAGCTGGCACGTTCTATGTTTTTATCTCACTCCCAGTCCAACATGGAAGTAATTGTATTGTTGTATTGTAACCTGTAGTTTAGGATGCTGTCCTATATCTAAAAAGGACAAAAAAACAGATGATAAGCACTTTCTCCATTTCAGTATTCAACTGCATTACAGCTGGACTTCGATTAGTTGTAATCGCTGGTTAACATTTCACGCGCAGTGCGACGTTTATCGAGCTTTCTCCTGTTTCAAGTTCCATTGATATTTAAAAGCTTTTCGTTCGTGTGTTGTAGAGAAGACTGATTGAGTAAATATGGTTGCGACTTTTGAGCCGTAAGAAATAAAATTAAATCACGGACTTTTCTGTTTGGGTTGAAATTTATTATTTGAGTTATACTGTATTAAATGGTACGTCAATTATTGCTGTTTTAAATAGGTACAGTAACACACATACATATAATCACGCCTTTATCCCTAATCTTCATGCTGGACTGGGAGCGAGGGACTTAGGGAGTTAGGACCGTACGTTGTGTGATAGTATTTATAAAAGTAACCCAAATCCTTTAAAGTGGTAGTGGGATGTCATAACTTAGCCCTCTTTAGGTTCTTGGGACAACATTGGGACAGTGCGCAGCGGGATAACGGAACCTCTGATTCCAGCTCCAACCATTCGCTGGTAGAGGATTTATGTGCTCGCCAACCATCAACGAATGAGATTTACTTCAATTACCAATTCCCAAACATAGAATGTGCCAGCTGCATTTCCTCCCGGGCATGCTGTAAAAACCAGCTAACGGAACCGAGGGTTTCTGTATATTGCAATTTACACGATAGGCTGACAACCTGTCACTACAGCAGCATACATAAAAATCTATCTTAAATGGCCCTCAAAACTTGGTCAGACGTGGCGGAACGACCTTTATTTAGGTCGTTTACGCTCTGCCTACCCCATTAGGGATAAAGGCGTGAATATATGTATGTATGTATGTTTATCCCTAATGGGGTAGGCAGAGCGTAAAGGACCTAAAAAAAATTGGTCGTTCTGCCACGTCTGACAAAGTTACATACATACATAAAATCACGCCTTTATCCCTTACGGGGTAGGCAGAGCGTAAAATGCCTCCTAAAAGGCGCTTTCGCCACGTCTGACATAAATTGAGGGCAATTTTAGATTGTAATGTGTATTGCTGTAGTGACAGGTTGTCAGCCCATCGCCTAAATTACAATACACTGTAACCCTCGAATCCCTTTTGCTGACTTTTACAGCATGCCCGGGAGGAAGGGCAACTGGAACATTCTGTGTTTTTCTTTCTCTCCCAGTCCAGTATGGAAGATACAAAAGACAAAGTTTTAAGGGTTAATTAAGAAAGATTTTTAGGTATTTTGCTGTAGTAACAGGTTATCAGCCTATCGCCTAAATTGCAATATACAGAAACCCTCGGATCCCTTATCTAGTTTTACAGCTTGCCCAGGAGGAATTGCTGGCACATTCCATGTTTTTCTCTCGCTCCCAGTCCAGCATGGAATCAAGGGTAAGAAGGTACGCTCAAAACGTATGAGATTATTTCAAGAAACTATTTATGGATTTTCATGAAATTTCGTGTATAGGAACAATTAATTTACTGCAACAAATAATTGAAATTTCCTGAAAACCCATAAATATTCTTTTGAAATAATCTCATCCGTTTCGTGTGGCCCTGCCCAGCAATCTGCTGACTGTACCTACAAAATAATGCATTTATCATAAAATATAAAGAGCATATTTGTATTCATATTGTGCACGTCTTATCCGCTTTACGTTTTATGCTATCTCACTTCTTAGGTCTGCTGTAAGACATTTCATTTTAGAAATAAGCAGTACCTGTTGTGTCTTGATTCCTATGTAATTGTTCTGTGTATGTTTCTGTGTACAATAAACTGTTAAATAAATAAATAAGAGCTATCATATGAAATAATGACCAAACTGTTCAATTACGATCTTTTAAAAATACAGGTAGGTATTGTTATATTTATTTGACAGCCGGTAACATTAACATTGGGTCAAAATATTAAATTTTGTTGACGTACATCAATTCATAAAAATCTTTTTTTTATTTGACGGCCCGCACAGCCTAGTTGGCAGTGTTACGCAGTGGATCCCGGGTTTCGATTCCCGGCTGGGGCAGACATTTGAATGATGAATTTAAATGTCTGGGTGTTCTTTGTGGTTGTTACTGTGTATGTCCATGGCACCCTTATACAGGGAATCCTAGTGGGGGCTATGAGTGTGATCGTGTTTTTTATTAAAAGGTAAAAAAAGAATAACATTTATTAAAGTTATCCATTACGTTACATCAGTATTTCTATCATGAATGAAAAGGAGAGTCATTGACATGTGGCCGGCCGATAATAATCTACGTTCAGTGGAATTTACAACTTTCATTAATATTTTTCCATCCTCGTACCGTCGCCAAAGGGAACCGATAATTTCATAACAGTATTACATCCATGTACAAATTATAAACTATAATTACAATAATTTTAGGTACACTGCGAGTTTTTATGTTTCATCGCATATAAAATAAAATAGCTCTACATACACGTAATCACGCCTTTATCCCTAATGGGGTAGGCTAGGCAGAGCTTCAACGACCTAACTTAACGAAGATCGTTTCACCACGTGTGACAACTATTGAGGGTTATTTCAGATAGATGTGTGTATTGCCGTAGTGACAGGTTGTCAGCCCATCGCCTTATCTCCTAAAACTCTCAAATCCCATCATCCAATATCTCTACCAGTACCAATTTTGAAAACTGCACGCAATACAAACCATCAAGTTTATCTACTGTTATAAAAGTATCGTATGATGACTGTCTGGAACATGTGCTACATCGCAGGGGCAAAGATTTACTGCGATGAGATTGCCAGTATCACCATACAGTGTTGCCAGCACACTAATTTGAAAATTACACACTAGAGAATTAAATTGATTTGGTGGGAGGGGAGCCGCGACTTTGACTGATAGTTTTTTGTTTAAAAGGGTAAAATGGGAATACACCGAACAGTTATTAGTGTAATAGTGTGTGTTTATATTTTTGTAATTAGTTAATTGTGTTTTTGATTTATTGACAGTCGTCCAATAAATATGAATCATTTCTATGATAGTAAGTAGGGTTATAGGTATTATCGTAATTTCTTATTCGAATTAATTATTTCTAGTAGCGAAAGAAAAACATAGAATGTGCCAGCTGCATTTCCTCCCGAGCATCCTGTAAAAACCAGCTAGGGAATCCGAGGGTTCTAATTTAGGTATAATTTAGGCGATGGGCTGACAACCTGTCACTACAGCAATGTAAAAATCTATTTTAATTAACCCTCAAAACTTTAGCAGACGTGGCGGACTGACCCTTGCTTAGGTCGTTTACGCTCTGCCTACCCCATTAGGGATAAAAGCGTGATTGTATGTAATGTAAGTATGTACGTTTTACCGATTAATTGGACTACTTATAGGATGTTATTATAATAGCTACTAGGATAATACTGAATGTATATTTTATAATGTTTTATTTATATTTACGACAGAATATTTTGTTTTTGCTTTTGCTAACAAACAGTTTACAAAGTTAATAACATTGTGATATCAATTGTTATTTTCTTATTGTTAAATACACAGTTAAGAGTAGATATTAGTTGCAAATTACCTTTTCCTTGAAGTATAGAATAAAAACATAGCTATAAGGTCACTGTCCGAGCTAAACGTTATCTAGAAGTAAACAAAAGAATCTATTCCAATTTCCAGTATAATTTCAGTAAATTGCATTGTCATAAAACTAATTGCATGACTGTTATGACACGTCATCCGGTACAGTAGGCATTAAAAATCCATACAATATCAACAAAAAATATTCAATTTTATTTACTATTAGATAAAATAGTTTACATACAATAACCTAAAATTATTGATTTTCTGTCATATAAATCACACTCACTACCTGCGTCTTTGTTTCCGAACGCCTTCAACCCCCAACATTTTAAAGTTAGAGTGAACAGGCATCTTCTGTGTGAGCTCGCACCATCGTCGACTCCGTCTTAGTCGTTCCCGACCTAGACTGGAGTCAAGAGCAAACCCATTTTAATAAAAAAAATATATATATCACACCATTACTATTTACTTAATGAACAAGACATTATTGTAAATAAAACATAATCAGTCAATTTAATTAGTTAGTTCAGTTTTTCGTCTGTGGTCTAGCCGTTCTGAACCTTGGGCATTGGGCACATGATTCAAAGTTACTGGGAATGAGGTATCTCTTCATAAGCCTCTTATTTGTGGTATTCAGGGACCGAAAGGGGGCGTCTTTGATAGTGGTCGTTACTGAAACCTCGTCAGAACGCTAATAGCTGTGATACTAGGCGGTTTGAAAACTCTGTCACCAGGGTTCATCGGGTCGTTTGACTCGAGAATCCACTCGCTAAGAAGAAGAAGGGACCGAAAGGCTCCAGTAAGCCTTCTACTCGTAATTTTCTTCGTGTCTTGAAATGAAGTCAGAAAAGGTGACCATAATTTGCAGCCTCTTGGCTTGAGCTACTCGTACGTATATGATTTCAGGTTTGATAAATCGTTTCCGGTTTATCATAAATTTCATGCGTAATAAAAAATATACACGGCGTCCCGAAAACTGAAAGGGGTCAGTCAACGAAACTGACCAACTATCTCCGTGAAATTCTTTTAGAATAAAAAAATGCTTTTCCATACAAATTGTCTGATCGAGGTGGTAATTTTGTTTGGGAAAGTTATTTTTTTTTCATCTTCTGAAAGAATTTCCTGGTGATAGTTGTTCAGTTTCGTTGACTAAGCAACCCCTATTAATTTGTGGAACGCTGTCCCTTACACACGGTATAAGTAGGTACATCGACGATCATAAAGACAAACGGCTAAGAAATGTACGTACCTACAATGTGCACAGTTAGTATTTATATTAGTACTAGACACCCGCCCCGGCTTCGCACGGAAATCATCAGTGTTTCTCTACTATATTATGCATGTATTATACATATAAATCTTCCTCTTAAATCACTCTATCCATTAAAAGAACCGCATCAAAATCCATTGCGTAGTTTTAAAGATCTTAGCATACATAGGGATATAGGGACAGAGAAAGCGACTTTGTTTTATACTATGTAGTCATGTATGTGTGTGTCTGTATGTTCTGCTGATTATACAGTAGCGTGCAACGTTTGTTCAACTCTATTCTTTCACATAATATACCTACTCATTGTATATGACACAAGAGTTGTTCCAACAAAAGACTATCTGGACGGTCCAGTTTTTGAAAGTAGGTACTCAAAACCACCATGAAGATAAACGTTCTGCTTACCCTGTAAGAGATATAAGCATTAATAGTCCTCCTACCGAATTTCGGTGATGGCGGGCAATTTCTCAGAGATAAGCCAACTGCACAGGACTAGTTTTTAGTGCCTAAGTGTTTTCGCAACACGCAAGTGCACTCTCTATTCCTTCGATCTCTTATTTTGATGGGACAGATTGACTGACACGACCATAGAGAAACCAGGCGCAGGAATTACTATTTACATGCCCATCCGACAGCATGGAACATTTTATTTTTCGGACAATCAGGTGATCAGCCTGCAATGTTCTAACCAAACTAGAAACAACAACACAAGGTCATTGTCTGCCGCCGGGAATTGTACCCAGGACCTCCGGGTCGATAGCCCATAGCTCAGACCGCTAGACCACGGAGGCAGTTAAGCATTATAAACGCAACTGTATGTAGGTATTTTTTTTGTAGGGTTTATTTTATGTTTATTTTATTTAAACTAAACAGCAATTTCAAACAGTTGGCTACGTCAGTTGTACCCTTTCTTCAGTCTGTTAATCATCTACATACATACATATAATCACGCCTTTATCCCTCATGGGGTAGGCAGAGCGTAAACGACCTAAACAAAGGTCGTTCCGCCACGTCTGACAAAGTTTAGATTTGTAGGTATATCGCTGTAGTGAGAGGTTGTCAGCCTATCGCCTAAATTGCAATTACAGAAACTAGAACAAAAAAATGGACTGATTTTTACAGCATGCCCGGGAGGAAATGCAGCTGGCACATTCTATTACTGTATATTCTATTACTATATACTGCTTTTCTCTCATTTCCAGTCCAGCATAGACGAAGTTAACCATCTATGTGCAAGTAATCATGGCAGTAGGTATATACGGTGCTGTGTAGTCCTAAATACCTCGTCGCCAAATGCATGCAAAGTAGCAGCCATTAGGTGACACAAACGTCGATTAGTTTAACCAGGGCAACATGGTTGTCGAGTGGTAACCAGCTGATTATCCGTCTCCTGTCTTACACATTACGTCTGCTTTATCTGGTAATGCTGGTGCTTATCGGTCGTTGACCTCTGGTTGTTTTTTCTTGTGGAGTGTTTAGGTATTTGATAAGAGTTCTCGTAAGAGGTCGGTTGGATGTATCGGATTGGCACATATTTCGTTTTCTTCTTCTGTCAAGTGGGTATCGAGTCTATGGGCCCGATGAACCCTGGTGTCAGAGTTTTTAAACGGCCTAGTAGCACAACTATCAGGCCTCTGACATGGTTTGAGTAACGACTACTATCAAAGACAGCAACCGGGACCAACGGCTTAACGTGCCCTCTCCGAAGCACGAACTTTTTCTTTTCGGACAATCAGGTGATTCAGCCTGCAATGTCCTAACCAAACTGGGGAAAAATTCACAAAGTGATAAATTCTCAAATATCAACTTTGTGTTTCCCCCCTGGGAATCGAACCCAGGACCTCCGAATCGAGAGTCCATGGCACTAGCCACTAGACCACGGAGGCAGTTAATTTATATTTTGTGACAATTTTGTAAATCAATAATATTAATTTTGCGGTAAGAAAATTCTGTTTAAAACCGACTGACTTATTTCGTTCATAAAATCTATATTTTTAACATGAACTGGCATTTTGAGAGAGAGAGAACCAATTTCCAACATATGTACTGGATTTTCCACAAGCAACACAAATAAATAAAAGAAAAATAATATTGTTAACTGATATTTGTTAAAGTTTTATCTAAATAAAATATGAACTGCCTCCGTGGCCTAGTGGTCAGAGCCATGGGCTTACGATCCGGAGGTCCAGGGTTCGATTCCCATGGGGAACACAAAGTTGAGATTTGTCAATTAATCACTTCGTGAGGTTTTCCCTAGTTTGGCTAGGACATTGGATGCCCGGTCGCTGTTTTTGATAATGGTCATTACACAAAACCATGTCAGAGGCTTAATTTAGCTGTGCTACTAGGCCGTTTGAAAACTATGACACCAGGGAGTTTCGAGTCGTTGTTTGAGTCGAGAATCCGCTCAATAAGAAGGTCTAAAAAAGGAAGAAACCACATTATTTGCTTTCATCAATTTACTAAGAAAGGGAGCAGCTTGCTATGACGTCAATACGTAATATTTAGTCACACTATTTAGTGTTGTGTCTGTTTTTTAGTTGTTTGGTTACCTTTGGTACGTCACTGGTGATAAATGATTCACTTGAACGCCCACCGCCATTTCGGGATTTACGCTGCTAAATTTCTCAAAGCAATAGGAACATTAAAAAAATCTGCCTCCATGGTCCAGTGGTATGAGCCTTGTGCTCCTGATCTGGAGGTCCTGGGCCCGATCCACAGGGGGAGGAAGGGAAAACAAAGTTGATGATTATCAATTTATCACTTTGTAAGATTTGCCCCAGTTTGGTTAGGACAATGCAGGTTGATTGTCCGAAAAGAAAAACGCCGATTCGGTGCTTCGGATTCGTTAATAGTGTTTGTTACTCAAAACTATGTCAAAGGCCTAATTAGCTATGCTACTAGGCGGTTTCAAAATTTTCATCGGTTCGTTGTTCGACTCGAAAACCCACTTCTTCTTCTTAGTGAGTGGATTATCTAGTAGAACTACCCGATGAACCCTCGCGCCAGAGTTTTCCTAACCCATTCTCGCTAAGGAGAGAAGAAAAAAATAAAAATCAGGAACTGGCCCCTCGTAGCTTGTTTTTGCTACGTCGTAGCAAATCTTGGTAAGAGTATTCCCACAGAAGTGCTACTGAATATTTTTCTCTATGGTCACAGGTATGTTCGCACGTTTAGTCTATGATGAACATAAAAATATGACAAGTATTTTTGACTGTCTAATACCATAACATAATATTTACGAGTATTGCTTAGGTGAAGTAAAGATTTTGGATACAATTTATAATTATTTGTGCTTGTTCTATTTGGGTGACCGACTTCTGTTAAAAGCAACGTTTCACTTATTCCATTATTGATAAGAATTGCCATTAGTTTCCATCTATTTCCATTAGATTTGGTACTAAAAGCCTACTCATTACTATAAAGATACGCACTTTGAGGCTTATCCTTACATTTTCTGAAGTAACGTTTTTTTTCTGTGGTTAAGGTAATTTAGTATAATTACTATGCTTATTAGCGATGACAAAACTGCTAATTGTACAGAAGTAATGAGATTGTTTACTGTAGAGGTAGGTTTTTGTGATTTTATAACAAACGACCTACCTCTACGGAACGGGATTCTTTTAGGCAGATATTTAAAATAATAACTTATTATTAACGAATAAATTAAAAGCATTTTCAAACCTCCATTTTGTCTTCCGTAAGAATCTTATACTGTTTTTTTTTCAGAAGTATTTCTCAGTGAATGTTGTTCAATTTTGTTGACTTAGCAACCCCTTTTCAAGCTTCGGGGTACCATCCCTTAAATATTTAGTTCTAGAAGGAGAGTAACATTTGCGTCACGCCATTTTCTGCGAACTAGTTTAGAAAAATCGTAATCATCATTTTATTTGCTAAATAATTGAAATTTACGTAAATGTCTGACGAAAGATCTACCTGATTTTCAGTTTTTGTTTATTCAGCGATATCGGAGACATCACGCCATTTTAAAACGGTTGTAGCAGCAAAATCGAATTCAATTGCAAATTATAATTTTATGCTGATGATAATATGCTGCCTTTTAGGTTAGAATAGGTAGATGTTAAATCACCCCGCATCATAATCTTACGACGATGTCGTAACAAACACTGAGGAATTCAGGGAATACGCATCAACATTCTGTGTTTTTTGCACCTATTTGCCTAACTATCATAGCCTTCTCCTGCAAGGAGTGTATCCTATAGAATCCATATAGCGTAGAATTTCAGAAACCGTCACCATGATTTCATACATATAATCATGCCTTTCTCCCTAATGAGGTAGGCAGAGCGTAAACGACCTAAACAAAGGTCGATCCGCCACGTCTGACAAACTTTAGAGGGTTATTTAAGATAGACTTGTAGGTATATTGCTGTAGTGACAGGTTGTCAGCCCATCGCTTAAATTAGAATATACTGAAACCCTCGGATCCCTTAGCTGGTTTTTACAGCATGCCGGGGAGGAAATGCAGCTGGTACGTTCTATGTTTTTCTCTCGCTCCCAGGCCAGCATGAGAGCGGTTACCTATGCACCATGATTACCTATAATCTTAAACATGGCACGAAAATTGTTATGCTTAATCCTGTACTTTACGAAAATATATTTGTTGGTACAACAGTTGTTGAAGATCCCCAACCTCCCAATGGCAAAACATTGTTAAAAACCTTGTTGACGCAAACTCTATTATTAAAAGAAATACATCAAACAAGAGATTGATTTGAATAATTTCATCAAATTACGATAGATAAAGATCGCGCAGCAGACCACCTCCGTCACGGTAACCAAGAGAATATTACATTCAGTAATAATGAGTTAATAACAGCTCAAGTGGTGGTACGATGGTCATACGATGTTTCTTCAAAGCCGTTTTCCAACTAGCGACACTGTGTTGAAATTGTGCAGTATTATACGTTTCCTTTGCTATTACAATATAAAAAAATATGGGTACTCGTAGCCTTGTTAGGTAATGATGACTTCCATCTTTGACAAAAAGTTGTTTAGATGTTTAGCGAGTGTCTGTAACACTTAAAGAACAAGGTCGCTGTACCAAATTGGGTGTAATTTTGTAACTTGAAGCAGTTTTTGTAAACTTTGGGTGACTGTCTGGATAGCCTTAGTTCAAACTGTGGACACTGGAAAACTTTTTATGTGTCCACCCTGGTCCAAACAACATGTCTAGCTGTGTTCTATTCGAAGTTTGAATTCGAATTCTCGTTGCAGCGGTGTCTAGCCTGCCTGTGCTGGCCGTGTGGTATCGCCGGTGGAGCTGCCAGTCCGCTCCGAGCCTCCGCCTCGAGACCACGCCAGTTCGCCGAAGGGACGCAGCGCGGCGCGTGAACTCTCAAAAGCCGGCCGTGCCACAAGTGCAGTGCGAGTGACCTTATACACAGTGTCCCGAATTTCAGACTCGATTCCCTGTTTTACGAAACGACGACGACTCGATCGATATTTCTATATTTTTTAATCTTCTGCACTAATATCCTTGGTAAGTGTTTTTATTTTATTCTAATCAAGAGTTCAAACTTCAAGGGTTAAGATTAAGTTGGCACTTATTTATTTCTTTATATCATTTGCTGGTAGATTTAAATTTAAAGTTAATAATTTTATAACAAAGTTGTGTGGAGTTTTAACATTTCGTAACTTACCTGCTAAGTTTGGAATTAGCAAGTCACAGTTAATTAGTTATGTATCGGGAAGAGGTTAGAAATTGTAAAAGGGATGCACTATCTAGATCATAGACTATTTTGACGTGACTTTGTGTAAGTTTTTTTTAATTTACTCAAAAATTATCAAGTCTTATTCAAGTTAATGTCCAAAGACCCCTTTATCAATGCCATTGATGATAAACCAGTCTTCAAGGTTCCACAATTTTGTTTCTATTATAAACTGAATATTCCACTGTGGCGAGTTAAAATGTACCTTTTATTGGACACATTTGCGTTTTTGTTGGTTTGCGTGTATCCTCTAGAACAGGTTTGCTGCGTCCATATACAGGTAATGGTGGATAACGAATTGCTAGGTTCTTGTCGGAGCCTATCTTTTATTTTTCTGCATGTACAACATTTCATCACGTCCTTGAGACTTCAGCGGCGAACCTTTTGTGGGAAGGACAGAGCAAACTATTGGCTAGTGGTAGAATTATGGATGATATTTTTCTATTCTTGACACAAATAGATTGTCGTATCTGATTGTGACGTATCTGATAGATAAACACGCGATAGAGTTAGATATTTCAAAAATATGGCTCTAATTCAATTATTCTGTAGTCAAGTCGTTAAAGAAATTAACATCTGATGGGGTGACTTGGAACTATATTCAAGTACCCACATGTATATTTAAATTTCGATATATGCTTAAAAAAGACTTCCAAAAATAGAATAATATTTAAATATTTTGCATACGATTAATCACGCTGATGATCGGATCTTTGAATAAAATATTTCGTAGGCAAACTTGCCAAGTTTGATGAAACGAAAACAGATGATTTATATAAGTTTGACTTTTGGGATAAATGCAGATAAAAAGGAGGTTTAGAATAATGGTTTGGTGATAAAAAAATATGGTAGTAATTAATTCATTTAAATAAATAATGGTAGTAATTAATTCAGACAATATCCTTGAAATCGAATTGCCGACGCAGGCTGCGCGGGAGAGCCGTAATAGGGTTTCGATTAGTAGTCATCCTGTAAGATTTTTATTTTTGTGTCATATTATACTAAAAGTATAATTTTGAAAATTAATAGCGTGATACGATAGACCACCCCCTGTGACATACGGGTCAAACCTACCCCTTAATTAGACTCGCAGTTTCGAGATTAAATCTAAAATATAACCGGCATAAAAGTTTTTATGGATAATTATTAATTCATCACTGTAACTTCTGTTTCATTTAAGCGATTGATCATAGGACTGGTATTACAATATTTGGACTTTAGTTCAAAGTTCACTTTTTTTTTTAAAGTGGTTTTATAGTATCTTTTCCAAGTCGCAATTTTTTTATTAATTATTAATATTCGATAGCATATTATTTGGAGGTAGTCTCATGCAAGTTGTATCAAAATCGGTTTAGTAATTTGCAAGATAAGGCGTGGTAGGACAATTTAAGCTAAATGTATTTACACTTAATTTGCATTTGACTTTGTTTAAAGTTTTAGAAGTGGTTGCGGGTTCTAATTTGTTTCCGTAGACGGCAAGATCGTCACCTGATTGAGTTCAAACTCCACATCATGACGTCCAACCTTGCGTCAGTATTATTTGTTTGTGTAAACAGGTTTTGCTTTAATACCTGAGATTTAACAGATTTTACTCCGCCATTTTTATATTAATCTTAATAGCTACTCATAAACTTTCAATTTGCCTTGCTAAGATTAATTGCGTTGATTTTTTCTATGATAGAAACATTTTTTATCAAATGCTTATGAATTTCTTACCTATTCAAAATAAAGTCTTAAATTCATCATAGATGTTAGATCAAGAAATTTGATTTGATTTAATAGATTATATTTGAATATACATGTAATATTTTTAAGGTGACTAACGATTTAGTTGCCGTGCTACCTACAAGTTTATATGATAAAACTTATTCCTAGAATGTCAATAAAAATTACATTAAAGGGATATAAAAATGTACAAACTACGACCTTAACTCACGAACGATTTTCCTCTTATTTATAATCCTTGGAAGTAATTGCTAAAATACCACAAACCATCAAGGCGGTAACATTAACGATTTACAAGTAAATAATAGAAACAAATACAAAATTTTGTGTCGGGCATAAAAAATGTGAGACAGGGATTTCAAACCTAAATTATGAGCCTATGACAAAAAAAATACAAAAAATATTGCTAACAGTGACATACTTATTTGCAAAATTGTTCAAGTAGGTACTAAAATAAATAGGCAAATAAACTCTGCAGGCGTGCCTTTGAAATTCACATACTCATTTATTTACATACTTGGATGATAGCTTGTGTAAACAGAGAAACGTATTTTCATATTTGTAGACGTGTTTGAATATGATTGATGATGTTGTTATAAAGGCAAACCGTCACGAATTGTGTACGGTTAAGAAGGATGTGATGTGACTATCCTATGATTCTCCTTTTTTTTTGTCAACTTACCTTTCCTACCGTCGTCGTAGATAGATAATGTATACAAAATGTAAATTCATTTCCTTTCGCTCGCTATAGCTATATCGTCCAGTCCAAATTTATTTCCTTCTATATGTTCCAAGTCCAGTTAAAATAAAACAAAATTATACGTCCTCTTGCATTTTCAGTTGGAATGTAATATCAGAGCAATAAAAATATTTTCGTGTATAATTTTGCCGATGGTGAAAGTCTGCTTTCACCCCTCCGCAGAATATTTGCGACGAAACTGTATCAACCTGCGCGCGCGCTGCTCTGCAAAAAATGGTGTCATTAGGTCTTCCTTCGATGAATAATGCTAGATTATACCAAGCTATTAGCTGCTATTAGATCTGGTTTCTAAGTACCGCAATGCACATTTGTCTAGCTAATATGTTTTGCATAATAGTACCGTAAATTTCTAATGATAGACTTTTATCTTGTAGTAGTTTGTATAGCCTTTTATATGGAATTATAGTTTGAGGCGATGTTGCTGAATTATCCTTATTAATGTTATTGATATTTTTAACTGCTCTTTTGTTTTGTCTAGTGTGTTCCGGATTGTAGTTAAATTAGATAAATTTACACAATTTGTTTGTGTCTACAATTTATTATTATTATACTACCCTAAATTCCGATTCTTGGCTGTTTCAAAATTTTATTTTTACTTAATTATTCTAACAATTGATCAAAAATTATTAAACAGAAGCGGCACGTCATTTGATATGAAACTGTGGCGCCTACGAACTAGGCCAAGCTAAAACGTACGACAACTTTATTGATACGTCAACTTGAAATATCGCGTTGCAACGCGTGATTGAGCTCAAACGTAATGCACATATTGTTAGATACAGCAGTAAATAGAACAGCTGAGGTAAAGGCGCGGCCACAAGACGAATATGGGTCAACAGAGGCCATTCTTCTCTGATCCTACTATGTGGTGGTAGTACTGAAGCTATTGTAATTGCTGGCCTATTGTGACACGACAATATACCTTATTAGCATATTAAATGAATCGGACGCATCTTGATTTGGGACAAAGGGCCGGAACTATTGTTTGGTAATAGTGACAAGAGAGGTGATTTGTTTGGAATTTCAGAGATCATTAACTTTTATGCTGCTGGACTGGGAGCGAGAGAAAAACACATAGAATATGCCAGATGTATTTCCTCCTTGGCATGCTGTAAAAACCAGCTAAGGGATCCGAGGGTTTCTGTATATTGCAATTTAGGGCTGACAACCTGTCACTACAGCTATATACGTACAAATCTAGCTTAAATAACCCTCAAATCTTTGTCAGACTTGGTGGAACGACCTTTGTTTAGGGATAAAGGCGTGATTATACGTATATACGTAATGTACGTATTAACTTTTATATTATCGAATTAAATTGATTACTTAATTAATTCAGCAGAACATTTCAAACAATTGCATAAAAAATCTACTTAGATTCGGATGGAAATTCCAAGATATTTATCGTTTGTTGCCAAGTACATTTTATCAGAGTGCTGGTAATAAAATAAAATAATCGCATTAAATTTATTGATGTCAAAGACAAATTTGTTATTTTAATATAAAAAATCATACGTTCCGTGATAAATCTGGATGATTGACACGGAAGGTTAAATAGAATCTATCATTAATTGATTGAGTGATTTAAAAATAAATTTAGTAAACTTGATAATGAGTTATTAGGTCAATGAAGGAGATAAGATAATGAATGATCATCACTTCTCGTTTGGTGTTGATTGTACGTCAGAGGGCGTCAAGACGAAATGTGGGTTAAGTTTAATTTGCTAGATTTGAAGCCTAGTTAAGTCCAGCACTAGACTGATTGAGGTTGATGATGATGATGCTATAGAAATGAACATACAAATAATTTAATGAATGCACAAAGTTTAAACATAAACATAAATAATATATATAATACCAGGTGTAAGGGACAGCGTCGCGCAAACTGATAGGGGTCACTCAGTCAACAACATTGAACATTGAACTATCAGCAGGGTTTTCTTTTCAGGAAGGGAAAAAAAAATGTTGTTCTACACAAATTGTCTGATCGAGGTGAAAATGTTGTATGGAAAAGCCATTTTTTTTCTCTTCCTAAAAGAACTTGGTAGAAGTTGTTCAGTGTCATTCACTGAGCAGTGAGCACCTCCTTTCAGTTTGCGGGACGCTGTCCCTTACACCTGGTATAAAATAGCTCTAGAAAATTAAGTCAAACTAAATCCAACTAATGTTATTCAGATGCTACTATAACTATGAAAAGCAGACTTGCCTTGCATACAGTTTTTTTTTAAAAACCATATTTTTTTTTATATGCAAATTTTTAATGTAGCAACATTTTTATCAGCTGTTATAATTTCCAAGCTCACTCATCTCTATAACTTCAAACGCTTTTATCTTATCCAAACAAACACTTTTATCATGCGCATGGTAAACATCAAACTTTCCCAGGGTGACTGACAATGTTCCCTTTGACAAGATCAGTTTAGAACACTCACACTATCCCAGACAAGAGACTTGAAACAAAGAACTATTCTTCATAGGAACCAGCTGTACCTTCGACATCGATACTTCTCTAAGGCTCGTATTTTTGGAGCCATCTCAAACTTGAGAACAATATTAAGTATGGATTTGACAGGCCAGCTTGTACTGAAATGACATTTCTGATACGAACTCAAACACGCTGTCGCTCTTGAGAGATGATTATAAATTCGGCCCATAGTAACTCAAAAAACAGTTGACTGACAATCTTTATATATTTTTACGACCATTTATTGCTACTAACTGTTGCTGCTACGCCGTGGCTTCGTCTCTAGTATCACTATTTTATACTCATTGCTACTGTTTACTAAAATTTGATTGCAATTTATTGAAATCAGTCAATTTGTGAAAGAACAAGTTATGAGCATGGAGCACTGGTTGTTCTGCTCCATGGCCGCACGCAACCTCCTACTCCGTCGCACACTAAGAAGAAGAAATGCGATAATAATTAAACCTAACGCCTAAATGCAATTACCTATAGATTGCATTGCATTAAAACACGTGTGTCCAATGTACTGCAGTTCAAATTATATCTCATGCTTAGCAATTAAGTAGCGTTTGATAAGAAGTTGTAGCCTGTTGATAAGGTGTCCAAAGTCGACCTAGCAGCGCCTCGATCGTGCCCCAACCGTGTGACCGGCATTACGTGACTCTAGTGCCGTTCGATTCACGTGCCGGTAAATAAGTAATTACATTGACACGGGAAGAACAACGCTGCATGTGTCTGAAGAAGACTCTCATTCAAGTTCATCAAACTTCACCGATGCTTGAGAATCTAAAGTTTAAGCATCAGAGTTCTTGAATTAGGCAAACGTAATGTGGAACGATCTCTGCCTCATGGAGGGATGGCCTACGCTTAGTGCCTTGCATCACAAAAAATCAATGCGAAGACCAAGCCGAAGACCAAGTTCAATAGTATACGCTTTGGAAGAGGCCTATGCCAAGCGGTGGACTGATGACTGCTGATGCCTTCAAAACATTTTATTATTCTGATTTTAATTTCTTGTTGAGTCATTTCCCTGAACTCCGAGGAATGTATGAATGGGCTATCGCTTACGGATTTCTTTCGAACACGCGTCCGCTATTTCCTCTAAAGACGCACTACCTAACAGGTCAGTCAGCCAGTCTCTAAACACGGTAAGACGTGGCCTTCCGCGTTAATTTAAATTCAGAATGTCTGCGCAAGCGCAGAAAAAGCGCGGGAATCCGTAATGCGTGTAGCATGCCATAATCAATCGCGTTGATTAGGTAAACTGTGCTTTGATTGAGTGAAATCAGTTTTTAGATATTTTGTGTACCGATTAACCTAAATATTTGCAAACCTTCATCTTGGTATTTATTTGTACATACTATGTATTTTTTATAACTTCCGTAATATTATTGAAAAAGCTTCTTCTCTCAGTAATAATTATAGCACGGCTTTTGACATGGCTGATTACCTTCCCTACTCAAATTTCTTCCCGTTTAGATTCCTTATTTGATAACAATGAACAGTTGTTTAAGTGTATGTGAATGAAGTGAAATATAGTGTAAACACTATAAACCACATCCTTTATTTTACGATGCGCAGACGCAATTCTAAGTACGAAGGGTTGGTTGTTTTGCTATCGAAATTAAACATTTTATGGTAGGGGTGGAATAGGAATATTGACTATTTAAACTGTTAAAAGACCTTTTTATAGTGCCGGAATTGGTTGGTTTTATTATTCTATCAATTTACCGATAGGTATTGTAAATAAATAAAAAATAAGAGATGCGAGATTATATAAAATTTTAAACTTAACTAAGAGCATAGAAGAAGAAGATATATAAATAAAAATAATACTTTATTTCTTTTAAAAATAAATTTTATATTTATAAAAATGTTGTTCATTGCTTCCATGCTGGACTGGGAGCGAGAGAAAAACAGAGAATGTGCCAGCTGCATTTCCTCCCGGGCATGCTGTAAAAACCAGCTAAGGGATCCGAGGGTTTCTGTATATTGCAATTTAGGCGATGGGCTGACAACCTGTCACTACGGCAATATACTTACAAATCTATCTTAATAACCTTCAAAACTTTGTCAGACGTGGCGGAACGACCTTTGTTTACGTCGTTTACGCTCTGCCTACCCCATTAGGGATAAAGGCGTGATTATATGTATGTATGTAGGTATTCATTCTGATATTCATTAAGTTTAATAAAATTGTATCTATCCATTGAGTATTTAGCACCCTCAGCATTGTGTGATCAAATTGGGATGAACTGTCAGAGTTTTATTTATACTCTGTAATATCGGGTCATAAAAGAAATTGGATATTTATTCAACAATGATGCCTGCCCGAGGGTAGCTTCTCATTTCTTTGAAAACTTTACATCACAATGAATTAAATAAAAAATATTTTTCGAGATTAAGAGCCTTTAGGATTACGTGACGATTACGAGTTTAATGTTTTATTTAAGTAGGTACTTTCTCTCCTTTATTGGCAGCCATTCACATGTTTAAATTGAAACTGCATTTCAATTTATCAGAGTTGCGAAATATTGAAAAATGTATTTGCCAATTAAAATTTTACGCTACCTTTGCTTCATGGTAAAATTGTGGTTTGGCTTTGCCATATTGAGATGTGAGACTAATACAGATTAATTAATTACGACATTATTATTTTTCAAAATCGTCATGCAGTAAGGAAGGAAATAATAATATATTTTTTAATGATTTGTATGATTATGTTAGTGGTTTTGTGATAATCTTAATTATTGAATTTGAAACATGTATGGTATTTCCTTTGCGTGATGTTAAATTTTTTCAACAGACGTTGCGATCTGCCGATAACAATTTTTTATTTGTGCTCTAAGTTTAAATTATTCCACAACAGATTCAGTTGAATCCAAGAAAAGCCAATTTTGTAATTCCTATGTATTTTACCTTCAAGATAGTTTATATTCAGCACCATCGGGAACTAACCCATTGCACACGCATGTACAAATACAAAGATTTGTTTATATAAGGCGCCTGCACAGTTCATCTACCCGACCTTCGGCAAACTTGTTGCTATTTCATTTACATAATAATATAAATAAGATCTAAATGGATAATTTTCGCCACGTGTGTAAACAGTACTGCTAGATGTTTCCTTTTTAATAGCAAACAGGATTCTACGATGATCAAAAATATGAATATCTCTTTTTATTTCCATATGAAAGTTATTTAACAATCGGCATTCAGCTATTTGGTAAATATTGAATTTATTTATTTTCATTGCGGCTTCCTAAAAGTTCTTAGGTTTACTTAAAATTATGTAAATTATCGAAACCTGGCTTTGATTTATTCATGCATTGGGTATTATATCAGCTTTTGACTTCATTATATTTCCATTATTCAACGAACTTAACCAGCGTAAATGAGGCAGATCTAAATGTATCCAAGATTTCAAGTGACAAAACCGTAGGCTAGTCGTGTCCACCCATAGACGTCTCGCAAATAATGAGATATGGTTTCCGTTAGGGCTCCAACTAGGACTCGGAATGCTTAGAGGCTATCACGACGCCTACCTAAGCAGGCTTTGGCGTGGGTGAGCCCCTAAGAGGGATAAATCTTAAACGAGGAATACACAGACCAGAGGAACTGTGACGAGGATTCATGTGGTCGGAGACACATAACCCAAAAATAATTTATTATGTATGAAGAAATAATTTATTATCCTTTATCAACACAAATACATGATTTTTTATTTTCGTTGGCATGTACCTGTTATCCAAGTCTGAGCGATCATTTGGTCTGTATAAATCTCTACACCGTCCTCTTAGATAAATGCTAGATCAGTTGAAATCGGATTGCAGGATTATGGAAATTAAGCAGCTTATAACGTAAGGGTCTCGGCAGTGGTTTCCTTTTTCGGAATTGGAGTTAAAGGTCTCCGATTAAATCTTTCACATTTACCTATACCAGATCTTGGATCAAACATTAATGATAAAGTATTTTCTATTACATTTGGGTGGTTATGAAATTAATTGAATTGCATAAACTATCATCCCTCATCAGCGGCGTTGTCTGCGGTTTTATTACTTATCCTATACAAGTTTTGTAAAATAAAAGTTGTTCGATTTTCAGACAAAACTATTTTGTGTCCAATGTGTGTAGTGTACGTAGTGTTCGAATATTTTTTGTTTAGTTACACGAGCTATGCACACCCACGAGGTTGAGTTTACGTCTCTAGCACATAATGTGGCATTGTTCCCTTCGTCTTGATTTTTCAACCTAGTTGATCTTTGGCTCCGAAGTCTCAATGTTCGTCCTCAGAGCCGAGTGTCATTGTCCTTTTGTCTTTTGTTTATACTATAAATTCCCTTTTACGACCAGTTTTAGATCTACCGCATTTAGCATGGCCGGGAACAGGAATAGGCTTCGGGTTATTCTATGCAGACGATGCTTTGTTTGTGTTTACGGAAAAAAATATACTACAATACGTACCACATCAATGTCATTCATTATTTAGATATGTTTAAGTGAAATATATTGATTGGATAATATTCATTTTGGTTATTTTAATGTGACAATATAACCCTTTCGGAGTTTGAGAACAAGTGTAATGCCTCTAAATTTTGTATGAGGTGGCAAAAGGGATAATAGTAAAAGATGTAGGAAAAGCATTGTATGCATGATTCATTGAATGCACGGACATATTTCAATTAATTTTATAATAACTGTTCAGTTTAATATTCAGTAGTATATTATTCTTGTTTTGTATGGTGATATTTAGTACTTGAATAAACCTTCATTTCTAGAAATAGGTATCCCGCCTACGAGAGACACTGGCCGGTGTCTAGGCAATCATTCTAGACTTTCTAACCCTAGGATCGGGCCCGTAAACAACTTGACAATCGATACTAAAATCGATATTCACTCGATCATGTCTCGATAAAGTCACAGAGACATTTATGGGAAAGTGTGTGTGTTGTTTATTCCATTCTTGCGTTTAGAGAAATTATGGATAGGTGTGCTTTCTGACAGATCAAACGTTGCGAGCGCTATGCTTTGCCATAGGATTTCTATAACATTATGAATTTACTGGTATCTTACTTGTCAATTCATTGATAGCTGCTTTGCATAACAGAGGATTAGAAATTTCGCCGAGTGGTATAGATACTCGATGGGCTCGATTCTAGATACCAACGGCTAAAACTAAAATTAAAATTTATCTGTCACTTCCAAATTAATAAAATTAAAAAAGCGATTTATATTTATACTCTATGGTTTTATACTTTGTCCGCTAGATTTTGACGCGATTTTACACGTTTCCCCAGTATTTCTGTCAATTTTATCCGCCATGTTATATGACGGCGGATGAAAATGACAGATAACGCATAAAACCACCGACTATAAATCAAATCCGGAGAAAATGGATCTTCTGTCCTTTTCCAATGATTTTAGTCTGAAAGAAGACAAATAGATTTTAATTTTAGTATGAGCCGGCAAATCTAGAATCGAGCCCATTAGCTGAATTGGTAGGAGTAGCAGCACGCATCGACCGGTCATGGGTTGAATTCCCACACGTTTTTTTTTCTCTCTGGTTTTCTTTCAATACTGTTGCTTGAGCTTCTACATCTGCTACTATGTATGGAATTATGGATCATGTTGTATGCAGGGTAATGCATCGATGCGCACGAGTGCATCTTACTCAACGCATAATATCTGAGATCATGTACTTTGCTCGCAAGTCAATTGTTTGTTTATTTGTTTCAAATTGTGGTACTTTGACGTGCCAGCTATCGTACAGGTTATATGTGCCGTGATGTTACACTCCTTTGCATTTTATTTATTTTTGTTTAGTTACTAGAAATATTTGTATAAAAACATTAAACACGAATACATAGTCCCTCAAAACTATAAACAGTTTGTCTGAGTGATCAACGAGTCTCAATAACCTTACATTCTTAATAGCAATAAAGTAAGTATTTTACTTATTAAGTTTGATCTCATCTGACTCAGCCTGTATTGTTCTAACCAGATTAAAAATAATAATACAAAGTGATAATAAACACTTTTTATCCCGGAATCGAACTAACTTCCTCCGAATCGAGAATCCTATGCTCAGACAGCTGGGCCACAAATGTAGTTGTTTGTTAGGGCAGATGTATTTAATTTACTTACTTCCATGCTGGATTGGGAGTGAGAGAAAAACATAGAATGTACCATCGCATTTCCTCCCGAGCATGCTGTAAAATCCAGCTAAGGGATCCGAGGGTTTCAGTATATTGCAATTTAGGCGATGGACTGACAGCCTGTTACTACAGCAATATACGTACGAATCCATCTTAAATAACCCTCATAACTTTGTCAGACGTGGCGGAACGACCTTCGAGGTCGTTTATGCTCTGCCTGCCTATTAGGGATAAAGGCGTTATTATATGTATGTACTTAATTTACTACAACGTGTGTTTCATCACGTATCTTTAAAATAGCGAAGGTTTGCCGCATGTAGCTTTTGTAAAAGCTATAAAAAAGTCGCGATTCTCACTCACACCATCAATTGGCGGTCACGCGTGGAATTTTTAACGAACGCCCAGCAATAATTACACTTACAAGAGACAATAAATTACAGAAAATAGCGGACATACGTGTGGCCCGAAAACTTGGGAATTCGAAATTGGGATTCCGGAAAAGAGATGTCGCGAAAAAAGCGGTGGCTTTTAACTAATTAGGTAGTCAAACGTGCCGCCTCAGCGACTGATGGGCACCATTACTTCTGTAGACATGAGGAGCTCATTATGGAGTACCCGTCAGGCATGTCCACACATTACCAACGCTTAGCAATGTGGAAATATAAGCAAAGGTATAAACGAATATTGCAGGTAATTATATTAACGGTTTCACGAAGTTTACCTAAAAATTAAACATTCATACATACATATAATCACGCCTCTATCCATAATGGGGTAGGCAGAGCGTAAACGATCTAAACAAAGGTCGTTCCGCCACATCTGACAAAGTCTTGAGGGTTATTTGGTTGTCAGCCCATCGCCTAAATTACAATATATTGAAACCCTCAGATCCCTTAGCTGGTTTTTACAGCATGTCTGGGAGGAAATGCAGCGACATTTTATGTTTTTTTCTTGCTCCCAGACCAGCATGGAAGAAAAAAAAAATGGAAATTAACAAGGTGTAACAAATGTTATGTAAGAAATTGAAAATACTCAAAAATAGGTGTGAATATCGCATGGGTAGACAAGGCTCGTATTTATAAAGCGATAATACGAGCCTAGCAGTAGCTAGCTGTCTGTCTCAAGTCCTGTTTATCAGTACAGGCCTGGGTCTTTTTGTACTGGCTTAGCTCTTGATCACAGCTCTTGATTTGACTCTTTTGTAGTCCAGTGGTGATCGAGACAGTCTACCGTAAAGCAAGTAGATAAACCATCATAAAGAGTGTCACGTTTTATGCAAAAAGAGTGAAGAAAATCATTTTTACTCATAGGTACTTGATATTAATAGATAGTTAAGGTTCAAAGCTCAATTACACGTCCGTTGTGTTGGTAAATAAATTAAATATTCACAGTTAACTTCTATAATTAGATATTATGTAGTACCAACGTGACGCAACAAAATCATTTTGCTCACCAAACTGGTATGAGCCCTTGAAGGTTAGTCGTCAACTTTCGTAACAATTCTTTTCAATTAACTTTCATTGCATTTCCATATAAATTTACCACTAGCAGCCCTAGTGGTTGGTTGTGGTGTTGGGGCTATAAAATCCCCATTATCCTCTCCAAGAGATAGCTTGTCGCCACAAATGGGTTTGGATACGTTTGAATGTAAAGGTGCTCCCACACCGCTGTTTGGAAAAAATAAACAAAACCATCATAAACATCCAGAGTAGGAACACTTGGAAACATGTCTCCAAATGTTTTAAAATATTTCCAAACGTTAATATACATTTCAGACTCATTTGGCATGGTGCCTTATAGATTTCCAATTTCAAACGAATTGAGACTGTTTGGAAGAGTCTGAGACAAAGTTTGAGACTGTTACAATATACTTTATTGCACAAAAACACAGAAATTACAAATCGCTAAAAATAAAAGTAGTACAAGTGGCGGCCTTATTGCTAATGTAGCAATATCTTCCAGGCAACCAGGCAATAGGAAACAGAGAAGTAAAATAAATTCTGACTGTTCGGGACAGTTTGAGACTTTTTGGAATAGATTGAGACTGTTTGGAATAGTTTGTGATTGTTTGGAACAAGTTGAAATTATTTAGAACAGTTTGGTAAAGTTTGAGACTGTTCGGAATAGATTGATACAGTTTGCAAATGAACACCGGTGTGGGAACACCTTAAGATGCCGGGCCTTCAGGCGGGTACTGATGGCTACTTAGCAAGTGCAGGTATAATAGGAATGTTGAAGCCGTTTGTGGGATATGCATAAGGTAATTTGCATTGCAGAGTTCCACGGCGTAGGGCTTACTAAGCAGTGAAGTGACAACAAAGTTTGATCATTATAGTTGTTTCTTCGGTGTTTCTGACTTTAACATTAAAGGAGTGACTGAAACATGTGTATTATGTTAGATTCTTTCTTTTATTAGCATCCGACAACAGTCAAGGAATAATCAAATTAGTTGCTAAACAATAAATTAGTAATATTGTAGTGCGACAAAATAGTAAATGGGCTGCCGTTTGCCACTTGGTCCCAGGTATTTCGAGTGTTGGGCAGCGCCACCTGCGTTTGGGTGTAGATTATTTTCTGGCAAATTGTGATCTGCCCAATCATACGATCTACCGACGATATTAACTAATCTTGCTTCTTACGTAATTGTGTTCTCAAACTCAGTCCACGCAGTATTGTTTGCATACATGCGTTACACTGACTCGTGCTTGGCATAACAGCATGGCATTCCCGATTGTTTACTATTACTACGCCTTCGTCCCCTTCGTCATCTCTGTTTACGATACCATGATTAATTGTGGCAATTGCCTCATCGTACGTTTCTTCATAATTAAAATATTTATGTACTTACTCTTTACCAGCCACAACAGCCCACTGCTGGGCATGAGTCTCACTCAGTTTCTCTGTGCCATACTCAGATCAACTCATCATGGTTTGTGAACTATTTGCGAGCGCAGTGCATAAGATTTTTATGGGTGGGAACGGTGCGTTCTATTCCCGGAATTATGGGATTTATTGCACCATAACAGATTTCCAACACAATACTCTTCAGTCTTCTAACATAACTACTGTTATTATATTGTAGTTTAACTTTACAACTGCCATTTATTTTCGTAGAAATTTTCTCACCTTATCGCCACATGCGTAAATCCATCTGTGTTTTCAAGATACCATGTAAAGGTGGAAAACTAGCTGTCGTCAACTTTCATTTACTGCTTGTTATTCAAAACCATAAATATGTAAAAGGCATGAATTCAGTTGACCCGTCTGGCTCGAAGCGTATTCAAGGTCTCTTGTCTGCCTGTTGCAGTGAGGGTACATTGAATTAATAACGAGAGCATGTGTACCCTTATGCTGCTGTGGCTGGCTTTGTTGGGACACAATGAAAAATACCCAGAATTGTGTTTTGTATCCCGCGACCTTTGGAAAAGAACGTACTAGGAAACAACGAAAAAAAGGTTGTTGTTTTTAATTTTAAATTATTTCCCTTAGGACGTTAGGACTTACCTAGCACGTTCATTCGGAAGTTACATATTGACAAAAAAATGTGAGGTTAACTCTCACGAAATAAAAAGTACCGGTAAGCAGATTTGAGATAAAAACAGATCTTTAAAAGGCAATTCAGCGTCGACACGAAAAGCAGTCACGTACTTAAGCAGCGGTAAGGTCGTCCTTATTTGTGCAAACAGTCGGCTGGAGATAGCAACGTTTGTACACTTTGCACTCATAAGTAACCAAGATAATCTCCCAAAGAGCCAGAGAAATTCCTACCTGCGTCGGACTGGCGTCGGCTTTGGCTCGAACTTCGACAAAAAACCGTTTCCTTTACATTCTGTTTACAAGACCTCCGACACTGAGGTTCCATTGTGCCGCCCCCACCCCCGTGGCCTTTCGTTCCAACGACCCTTTTTTGTCCGCATGTTTGGCCTCCATATAAATTTTGCGACTTTTAGACTTATTAGAGCCGTTTTTTGAATACATTTTTCGGAACATGTTTACGATTAAATCAGGTACGTAATTTTACCGTATTACCTATTTGATTAAGTGGAAAAATCTGTCGTAAAAAATTTTGGTCTACCTTGGTGGTTGAAGAACAGTCTAGTGGTTTAGAGTTATACTTTAAACATTGGACTCTTAATCCGTAGATGGCAGTATCAGTGTCCACGGCGGGTAGAGAACATTCTAAATCAAAATTACCAATAGCTAATAAGTTGATCTAGAAACTATGACACTGGCTATCATCAGGTCCTCTGTCAACTCGATGCCCCCAAAAAGTAGGTAATAATCCCGTCACTTACAAAATTATCTACTGTGTCGATTATTTACTTCCATGCTGGACTAGGAGCAACGGAAATGTAATGTATTGCAATGAATAAATGAATTGAATTGAATTGAAAACCATAGAATGTGCCAGCTGCATTTCCTCCCGGGCATGCTGTAAAAACCAGCTAAGGGAACCGATGGTTTCTGTATATTGCAATTTAGGCGATAGGCTGATAACCTTTCACTACAGCAATATACCTTCAAATCTATTTTGAATAACCCTCAAAACTTTGTCAGACGTGGCGGAACGATCTTTGTTTAGGTCGTTTACGCTCTGCCTACCCCATTAGGGATAAAAGCGTGATTATATGTATGTGTGTATGTATTATTTAGTGAATGACTAACATGTTACACAATAGTTGTCCAAGTAAAGTCCGATCGCGCCACCAGACTGATTTGCATTCGTGATGTCACCTTTACTCACCCGTTACTAAATATTACTTGTAAAGTTGTATGATATCAGCATTTCTCAAAATTTTTGGTATCCTATTTTTGTATCCACCAAATAGATGCACGTGGGCTTCGGCAAGATTTTGTCTGAGGATCAGTTGCAAACAAATGAATCAGTGAGCCTACGCTTTTCTGACAATGCAGATACTAGATTAGCATAAGGTCCAGAAGCAAAGAAATCTTCGTGACTTGTAGATCAAAAATATTTTTTCCTGAAGAACTATTTGATGTGCAGCCTGAACATAATACTCATTTAGTGCCATTTATACTTTTTCTCAAATTGCACATTAACTCATTTTGCTTTACGAGCGACATCCGCATAGCTAATCCGAGATAACCGCCGTACCTTATTATCACCAAAGGTTGGCATATTAATCTCTGTGACGTCTTGTTTTCTATTTGCCGAGGATAGATGCATGCAATAAATTTAAGGAAGTACATATATAATATTTGTACTTCGTCTACAAAGTCAACAAAAGTCACGTCACCCTCTGTTGACCTTGGACGTTAGCAAACAGAGTCGCCTTTGCTATCAGTTGACACCTTTCTATCAGAATGGTGATCTATCTGTATGTTCTATGTCCGTTTCTGTTCTATGCCAGGATCTATTTTTGTGATCCAATAAATCCTATCAACGATTCAAATTACCGAAGAATGTTACTTAATGAATTTAAAAAAGTGTTTTCACGCGTCGCTAACGATAAGGATCACATACGTCTTCATTTTGGTAAAAAAAATCAGATTAAGGGATTATATATGGAATGTTCTATTAATAGCCATTAGGGGAGGACAGGTTACACTGTGGTAAAAACCGAATGCATCGTCTATTTGGATTTCGAGTCCGACTCCGGCCGTCCTTAAAATATATCTCCAGATGGAAATCACTTCGTCTGACAGCTGACGTGATCTTCCAAACAAGAATTTCTTAAGCTTTCTTCGACTGAAATGAACCGTTTCATAGCGCAGCAGATGATGTTACTGGCGGGTTCCCACGACTAGCCGCAGACAAGTTGCGTGTAAACTAATGAGTGTTAGTCAGATGAGATTACAAGTACTCAGTGTGCAATTTACGCACTAATGCATAACTACACGCCACCGCAAATGTTTCTAATTTTGTCCGCATCTTTCGTTCAATAAATAAGAACCGACTTTGCAGTCATGCTGCCTCTAGTTGTTACGACATATTTGCTGTCACCGTCTAAGCACAATTAGCTGCAATATGCCTCCACAGACCTGTTAAAACTACTAGTATTCGAACAAAAAAACGTATCGTGGAATGCTTTCCATGGTAATGGGGTCCAAGACTCTTGAGCTACTTTTTTCCTGTCGTTCCTTATGTGTTCTCCAATAAATCTTAATCACCCTTCAGTTGTCCTGATGGCGCGTCAAAAGCAAAAAAGAACTAACGTAAAAGTGGTTTATGATCCTAGAGGCGGAAGTTTTTTGAGATTTTTAAAGTTCTTGATCATATAAATTTTTATAATTTGCTATTTGTGTTCACATAATTTCACACCTATAATTAATTGCTTGTATAACGAGTTTTATTCATCACTTTGAAAAAAAAAATGCGTTTTAAATTTTAGTGACCGTAAACCGAAACTATTAGGCGCTGGAATGATTATCGTTGTCTAGTGTTTTTAGACAATGCAGATTTGCATAGATCAATGTGTCCATCCATTTTTGGAGGTCCCTAATTTGTGCATTGAGTGTCTGTTTGATGTCCTGCATACAAACAATCGTTATTATTCTGCAACTATCTACTTCAGTAGCATGAGTGTTTAAATGCCTCTGTGGTCTAATGGTCAGAGCTATGGGCTTACGATCCGGAGGTCCTGGGTTCGATTCCCAGGGGGAAACGCTAAGTTGCTATTTGTCAATTTATCACTTTGTGAGGAATTCTCCAGTTTGGTTAAGACTTTTCAGGTTGAATCACTGGATTGTCCGAAAAGAAAAATAATTCCGTGCTTCAAAGGGCACGTTAATCCGTCAGTTCCGGTCGCTGTCTTTGATAGTGGTCGTTACTCATGTGGATGAAGCGAAAGAAGTATGTAAGGTTCGTTGCAATTGGAAAGATGTGGTGTCTCTGCCTACCCCTCTATGTATGTATGTATGTCTCAAACTATGTCAGAGGCCTATTAGCTGCGCTTCTAGGCGGTTTGAAAACTCTGACACCATGGTTTATCGGGTTGTTCGACTCGAGAATCCACTTGCTAAGAAGAAAAAGTATTTAAATTGTTAATGATATAGTGTCATTCTTCAAAATTTTACAATTACTTTAATTCCTAGCTTTCATGTACTCATATAATTAGGTTCAAGTATGAGTGACAATCGTATGATCTGTTCAGCAGACAGTTTCGCAAGTAACACCCGCCACCCACACACAGTAATTATTTGCAAATGCAACTTTCTCTTCGCGTAGTGTCTCTGCCGATTCTTTGAATTCCCACTTTACTGATTTCGCAAGCATAGAGAGAGATATCTTTTGAGTGTTAGATTTTGCAGATGTTAGATGCTGTGGTTTTGAATATGTAAGTGTTTCCACTAAAAGCTTTTTTCGAAATCGTTTGACAATATACTTATGAAATTTGAACTAATGTAAAATGTTTTTATAATGTTGCCGATTATTTATCACTAATCATATTGAAATATAAACCAGCTCCAATAATAAACGCATCATCCTTAAACCCGGTAGTCAGAATAATGCTTTCGTTTTCTTCCAATCTTCTATCGGTAATGTTTATTTATGATCCCTTAATATTTTTATTATGCGGATTTTGAGGAAATTCCTCTGCCCATTCAGCAGTTTTGCCTTGAAGCGTAATGTGGAAAGGAAATAGCTGAAGTCACGCACGGATGATGCCGTCATCTAACTATTTTGTCGTTTTAGCTCTTATCGTGACACCTTCGTCAAGGCTGAACAAACGTTTTTGGGAATAAGCGTATATTACAATTACAATTTTTATTATTTGGTATTTAGGTAATGGGGACGCAGGTGTTCTTAGTGTTCAATTCAAATAAATTTGTGGTCATTTACAGTGGATCTTCTTTAGAATTGCTGTGTGAATTGGGCAATAACGTTGCAGTTCGTAGCCAATTTTGGATATCCCGTACGGTATTTGCAGCGGTCTGTGTAACCGTTACTTCAGCCGCGGTCTCTGATGTTACATAAAGAGCAGGCAAATTGCCTGTTTTAATTTTGCTGGTTGAAATGGGCTCATTGAATTCAGACAGGTTTTAATTGTGCTACTTTCCTCTCATATTGTTCCAAGACTATTATCGTTAACGTCCTACTTCTAGCACCTATTCATATTGAAATATATATTTTATGAGGCGCCTTATCTTGCACACACTTGCATGCATAACTAGTATGTCATAGTTTGCTTAAACTGTTGAAGTCAGCTCTGTTAATAGAATGTGACTAACTTAGGTAAGGAGAACACCATTTACATTTATGTGACTATCTCATATTATATACTCATATATAAACGTGGATAAGTTGTTAATATTTATTTGACGTGGCGTTCAGTATTCAAATTTATGTAAAGAAGCAATTGTATCACTAATTATATCCGAATTGTGCAATCGATTCGAGTAATTTACTCTACAGAATATAAAATACAAAGTAGCAACAGGCTACTTCTTTGATATACCAAGTGACAGCTATATCGTATTTCAATTAATTATCAATTCAAAAATGCAGGTTATCGCATTATCAATCATACGCTAACCAATAACGTCGAGTCGAATCAAAGTCAATCGTTATCGTCTCTAACCTTGACAAGTATGACTTGAATGTGACGCTGTTTACCTACATCATTTACGTCATCCTAAAATACATCTAGACTTGTCTTTTCTGTGAGAATATTATTTGGAAATGTTCTTTCTTAAGAAATTGGGCCCAAGCCTTGACCGCTCTGTAAGTGAATCACCTCAAAAGTTTTTGAAAGAATATCAGCTGGTCACCACTTACGTCAACGTGGTCTCGCCTTTTTAAGAACCATTTGCATAATGTCTTCGATTGATATTTTTTATGAATCATTTTTTAATTTAAAAATCAGTACTTCTCCTTATTTATGTAAAAAAATAAAATGTCCCACTGAATTTTTGTATAACAATTGATATTACAATGACAACATTATTATCATTGAAAGCAGCAGGAAGGGAGTTTATCTTTAAGGGAAGTGAGAAAGCATCTATTATTATTCATAAAATAATAATGAATGTCATTCTTCTGGTTCTTAGAAGATCGAGTGTAATTTACAACAGCGGACCAAAGTTTGCTCCTTGCGGCACGCCGGCGGATGGTCATAAGCAAGCTATAAAGTTTGTGCAATCTCCTCGATAACCTATGGGCCGATACGAGTCCTAAATGGCCGACTGCGATTGCAGATACTATACTGCCAAGCAATAATCATGAAACGATCTGATCGTATGATATCACTATTCAATTTACTTGAGTTATTGCAACATTATGTCTATAATGAGCCAGATTTTTGTTTTGTCGATGTTGCTGTGATGCGATGACCGTTACTTGGAGTCTGGGGGTAAACATTCGAGATCGTACGATATTCTACCTGAGCTAGTAATAATAGCGTGCGTGCCGCGAGTCGTTGAACAGCGGAACAGCTGTTTGGGGCTCGCGCATTGTGATTATTCGTTATCGATGCGTACGATGCCCTTGATGTAGCTTTTTATTGTGAAATTTTACCAGCTGCATCTTTTATACCTAGTTTCATTATTGGCACTGCAATAATCCAAGCTAATCTTGTTTATTTTGTTACAGGAGTGCAAGAGTTGGGATGTGTCTCCGCTGAGTTGACATCTTATTTTTAAGGTGAGATTATATTCATTACAATCAAGTTATGTACAACAAAAAACTGTAGCAGTACTTTTCTGAACGCTCTATATTTTGACCTGCATGCTCAGATTTTACGACTGGCCGGTTGATCGATTGCAATGTTCTCGACTGTGACGGATGCGAGCGATCGCTATCATTCAGACACAGGAATGATGAACGAATTGACTCGACTTTCGATTTACTTTTAAGTGTTTAATTAAATACAGACACGCTTTTAGCCTCTCAGAACGAAGAATCGTTTGTTATATCGACACATATGTACATACATATAATCACGCCTATAATAATATCGACTTTGACGTAAATATGTTAAATGAGAATCTCTTCCCATGAGTCCCTTTCTCTAGATTGCCTTTTTCCCATTTCAATTGGGATGGGCTCTAAAAAAACACTGAAAAAAAAAATCTCTATTCTTCATAAATTTTGACGTCATCATTTCATTTTTGTGTTTACGTAGGTAGGTTGTACCTGCATCTAGCACAGGTTTGAGTTCAAATTTATCTCAAGCCTACGTATAGTTGTCTTTTCAGCCTACGTTTTTGCGATTGTCTTAAGTTTCCAACAACTTGTTCATATTTTGTGATGTGGGAAGTTGTTTAATTTGCTTAAACAATCTGCTTCTGTTATGAACAAATCAAGTAGGTATTTTGCAGCTAAGCGAACATTGCTTGAATGTTTTTGATTCAATAATAAGGACTCGTTTGCATTACTTTGTACTTGTTCTTTAAAAAAATGGTACGTGCCCTATACACACCAATTTGTTAACGTTTTATTGGGTTTTATGCCAGACAATACAAATTAAGGAAAGGGCAATTGATTTTAATTAAAACTGTGTCACAATAATCGATCTTCAATTGAGCCAATTAAAGCGAACCAATATATAACTGGGTTTCCTTTCTATTTCTAATTGAAGTCTGTTGAAGGAAATAAAATTGCATTTTAACAGTAATATATATGAAGATGTAGGTAAGCGATTTACGAGATTATGGTGGAGATGGGTGGGACACCTGGCTAGACGCGATGATGGACGGTGGACCAAAGCAGTCACGGAGTGGTGGCCAATAGGTGCGATAAGGCCAGTGGGCAGACCAATAACCGGGCAAATACATAGGTGCAAGTGGACGAGACTAGCACAGGACCATGAGGAGTGGCGCAGTAGCGAAGATACGTATACCCTGCAGTAGGTGGATGTGGGATGATGATGATGATGATGATAATGTTCATGTACATGATGTTGGTAAGAAAGAGGGCAGGGATTGAATGAGAACGGCTGAAGACCGAGCTGAGTGGCATGCTATGGGAGAAGCCTATGCCCAGCAGTGGACTCTTGCAGGTTGATGATTATCATAATATATAAAATTGTAAACATACTTACTTACTTAATTCCATGTTGGACTGGGAGCGAGAGAAAAACACAGAATGTGCCAGCTGCATTTCCTCCCGGGTATGCTGTTAAAACCAGCTAAGGGATTCGAAGGTTTCTGTATTGCAATTTGGGGATGGGCTGACAACCTGTCACTACAGCGATATACCTACAAATCTATCTTAAATAACCCTCAAATCTTTGTGAGACGTGGTGTAACGACTCTGCGTACCCCATTGGAGATAAAGGCGTGATTATATGTATGTAAGTATGTAAACAGTATCCCAAGATTGCAAAGCAAGAAAGTAGCATAAATAAATCCAAGTATATAAATTTGCACGTGCCTACTCCAAATTTGACCAGGCAGGCAATAATTGGCGAAAATGCACGACTGCATTAAATCCGCTGCATAATAAAAATGGTTTTTACGAAGTGACACCTAGCAATTACCTACCTTCAGCCCGTATTACGTAGACGTAATTCCAGATTTCGCACATGCAATCATGTGGAAATCCCAAGGATTATAGTCGTAAATCATTTATGATAATACCCTGAGTTTACTACTCTATAGAAGCGTAGAAGTGGCAAATGATACCGGTTTTTTCTACAAATGATGCAAATTTGTATGTACCTGTGAATTTAAATAACTACTTATTAGGTAATTGAACTTGGCCTTGTCTGGTCTTCTGTCTACAATTTTGGGACTATTTTAGGCTAGGAGCCTGTTACTAAGACAATATAAGTAGTCATTCTTCTTCTGTCGAGTGGGTATCGAGTCTATCGACCCGATGAACCCTGGTGTCAGAGTTTTAAAACCGCCTAGTAGCACAACTATCAGGCCTCTGACATGGTTTGAGTAACGACCACTATCAAGGACAGCGCCCGGGACCGAAGGCTTAACGTGCCCTCCGAAGCACGAAATCTTTTTCTTTTCGGACAATCAGGTGATTCAGCCTGCAATGTCCTAACCAAACTGGGGAAATATTCACAAATTGATAAATTCTTAAATATCAACTTTGTGTCTCCCCCCTGGGAATTGAACCCAGGACCTCCGGATCGGGAGTCCATGGCACTAGCCACTAGACCACGGCGGCAGTTAGTAAGTAAGTAGTCGTAATAGCATAGCATGCTGTACCTAAATAACCGTTCAAAAGCAATTGAGGATTTTGAGATTTCGGTATTTTAGTTGCTTACTTCTATAAATCTGGTTAGCATTTTAAACGGTTCCTTTCTACTGTTGTACTTAGTTATAATATAAAGGTTGCCTGGTAGAAATTGCTGCTTTAGCAATAAGGCCGCCTATATTGTACTGTCACGTTTGTTCCTTTTTATTTCTGTTGTATGTGTTTCTTTGTGCAATAAAGAATTTTGTATTGTATTGTATTGTGTTATTTTTATTATAATATGCACAGACAGACGGTCCCGCGCTCAGACTAGTGCTATATGTTCATAAAGTTAGTTTTCTATCTACCCAATCGATATCTAAATTGCTTTATCTTCTTACGATGGTTCGTACTTCCTGCAATACATTACTTATTGCAGGGCTAATAAGCCGTCAGTTCTAATAAATAGTTCCCAAGCCCTTTAGCTTACACCAAAAAGCGACGCGACGTACAGCTACACGACGCGGAGGTAAAGCTGCTTGAAGATACATCTTGTTGCGCCACAAATTTACGGGTGCACCGGAATTTTTCAGTTCTGTCTATGAATCCTCAACCTTTATTTGTATAGTAAATAAAGTTGCGCCGCGAAGCGTCGCTTCGCTTTCCGGTGTGAATTGACCCTCAGACCTTTCTGTACTGTACCTTCGCTTAACTAAGTACTCCATTAGTACTTGCTAAATGAACTCAAAGGCATAGACATGACCCAAATGAGCTCCGTTAATACATTGAACAAATTTCTTTGCAAATGACTCATTATTGCTATCTATTGTACCTTGTACGGTATTTAATATATGCAGTGTTCTTTAAGGAAAATAAATATCTACTATAAGTTAATAAAATGTGAATATAAGTATCGCATGACTATCGTCTACTTATATATTCTATCATCGATTGCAACACGTGTGTAAGATTTTCTAATTTTGGTTTAAGAATGGTAAACTGCATATTTCTGCATTGTAAATAATGTTCATGTCCTTGAACTTCTATTTAACTTTAAAATATTAAAGTTTCTGACAACTTACATAAAATCACGCCTTTATCCCTTACGGGGTAGGCAGAGCGTTAAACGCCTCGTAAAAGGCGCTTTCGCCGCGTCTGACAAAAATTGAGGGCAATTTTAGATTGTAATGTGTATTGCTAATGTGTAGTGATAGGTTGTCAGCCCATCGCCTAAATTACAATACACTGTAACCCTCGAGTCCCTTTTGCTGTCTTCTACAGCATGCCCGGGAGGAAGGGCAGCTGGAACATTCTATGTTTTTCTATCTCTCCCAGTCCAGCATGGAAGAAAAGTTTCTGACAATAACTTACATTTTCTCTTCTAAAATATTCGCAAACCATTTCTGTTCTACCATAAACCCTGACTGTAACAGGATAACTATAGAGCATGGCGTCATAGAGATTATTACAAATCTTATCTAACAGATAACATAGTACTCGACAAATTCCAATATTTGATATCCACTTGTGTACGCCACAAAAACAACTCTTGGAACGAAATAACTTCGAAGAGGTTTCTTAAAGCATTCCAAAGGTGCAAAAAACGAACAATACCAAAGTTAGAATGTCCTTATGGTTTTAAGTGTAGTTATTATATTGGATATTTGCTTCAACAAAATTAACAACTAAATATTTTTGTTATTTGAATGTTTTATTGACAGAAGAAAGTTTATTCACATCCAGTATAGCCGTTATCATAATTAATTTTCTTGATATGAAATGAACTATAAATTGTTTATCAGTTCAAATTTAAAGTGTTACGTATTTTTGTTTTATTTATAAAAAAAATTTGAACTGCAGATAAACCGAGGTCAAAACGGACAAAAATACTTAAATGTAGCTTGTAATAAGTTTTGCTCTTGCAAAATGAGAGTTTAAAATTGAGCTGCAATTTCATGCCGAGACTTTTCTTATTGCAAAATAATAAATGTCAGTAAACACATTAAAAATTGCTTTAAAATAAATTAAGAGCTTCCGGCTACCGTGAGTGCCAATTCACATTTTACTGATCAAGTAAAAAGTTATGGTCGAGATAGTGAATTTAAAGAACGGTGCTTGACAGGACTTACTGGTTTCTCGTGTGCAAAAACTTGTTTTTAACATCACATAAAAGTGTAATGATCGTAATAAGCCCTAACCAGATCTGATCTGACACTTTGGTTTTGCCATTGACGTATGTATTCGCAGGGGTCTTATTTTCGTGCACCTCATTACATTGTACATTGATGGATTCGTTGCTAAATTCTTTTGAAATCCAAAAGAGAGTCCGCAGACGTTGTCAAGTCATACAAAATGTCGTCCACGATAATATGGTGAAGCTGTGAAGTTGTTCCTAACAAGCCAGAGCCCATTGTGAGAAAACTGTCTCGGCTCTGGCGAGAACGCTCGGCCATGTTTATGTATTCAGAATTCACTGACGAGAATTTCCACCTTAGTTTGGTGAGAAAGTATGCGAAGTATTGTCAACTTGAAAAAATACAATATTTGGACGACATTCTCATATCGAACATAATTATAATGGATTGTTTCTTATCTGCTTGTTTTTTATTATTTTTTTTGGAAGAACGATATAATTATTTCTATCAAATTTTTTTACTGTCATGTAACCTGGACTTAATTTTTGCATAAATTATTTAGCAGTTTTACATCGAAAAGCTTATACCCAGAAGGCTTTATTGGTACCAGGAAAACATAAGCAGAAACACGTCTAGTGTAACGATTAGAATAAAACAGTCCTTGCAATTATGACGTTATTGTGCTATAGAGCCGGGTCTATGACCGTGACCCTGCACGACAGCATGAACTGTTGTTTTCCATGAGTTTTTGCACCCGCTAGACAGACTAGCAATTTTCTTACATAAGTTAGGTTAGGCGCATGCAGCAAAAACTTTTAATTGGGGCTCGCAAAAAATAAAAATAATTTTGACCCAAAAATTAACTAACCGAAATTATTTAACTACTTAATTGCACTTTAATAAGACAGGAGCTGTATTTAGTTTGAAACTCTGAAAAAATGGTACCCAATTTTTTTGTCTGTGTATGTGTTTTAAATATTCTCCCAATTCCGAAACGTACGATACATACATACATAATCACGCCTCTATCCCTAATGGGGTAGGCAGAGCCTAAACGACTTAAACATACACCTATGTTTTTTAGGTATATTGCTGTAATTACAATATTATATTCAAACCTTCGGATCCCTTAGCTGGTTTTTACAACATGCCAGGAAGGAAAAGCAGCTGGCACTTTCTATGTTTTTCTCTCGCTCCCAGGCCAGCATGGCAGTATAAACATAAGAAAATCTGTCAAATATTTTGTGATGTATATTTTGACAAACGGAAAGGATAAAATCTGAACTTTACGAGTATATTGAAAGTATTACGAATAACTACAATAAAATGGCCAAATGAAATTGAAATCCAAAATCGTGGAGCTTAGCGCCAGGTGCACTGCTCGGCGTCGCTTCGTCTCTTCATCACGACTGGTTTTGGCACAACGCCAGCTCCGATCAGCTGGTTGTGTCACTGACACGAGATTTCAATAGATTATTATAATACTGTGACCTAACCGCCGTTTAGTCGGTTATTTTTAAACGGAATTAGGAAGTGGTTTCGCTTTTATTTGCTACTCGTATTTTTGACCGCGGTGACATCTGCTGCTCAAAGTGCTCAATAAGTTTATTCGTGAGAATCGTACTAATATTATAAATGCTAAAGTTTGGATGTTTGTTACTCAATCACGATTCAACTACTAGATGGATCGGGATGAAACTTAGCACATATGGGTTAGATCCTGATAGGTATAGGCGTTTCACGGGAAAACTTATTTATCGCATGTGAAACAGCGTGCGGAAAGCCAGCAAGATTTATTTTTCTGCACTAAAATGAAGCCTACATTTATATAAGTTAATTAGTCAGTAGATTTAAGCGAAACTGTACTAGGACGGGGAAGAAGAAGAGTCAAGTAGATTTGCAGTTTATCTGTTATCTAATACCTTTAATAAGAAGATAAGAATCTTCCATGGTGGACTGGGAGCTAGAGAAAAACATAGAATGCGCCAGCTGCATTTCCTCCCGGGCATACTGTAAAAACCAGTTAAGGGATCCTAGGGTCGCAGTTTATTGCAATTTAGGCGATGGACTGACAACCTGTCACTTCAGCAATGTACCTACAAATCTATCTTAAATAACCCTCAAAACTTTGTCAAACGTGGCGGAATAACCTTTGTTTGGGTCGTTTGCGCTCTGCTTATCCCATTAGGGATGAAGGAGTGATTATATGTATATATGTATGTAGAAGATAAGAAACCTGTACTCAGTAGTAAAAAAAATGTGTGTATCCTCTCTCGTCATTCACAATTAATATATTTTTTTTGTGTAAATAATAAACAAGATATGTATTGCCGTAAACAAGAATAACAACCATTCACGTAATAGTTGCGCGTGTGACGAGGAATGATGATTGCTGGTTTGTATATTTTTTTATAGGTTGTTATGATAATCCTAACCACTATAAATTTCCGTCTTAGGAGCTTAATCGAAGCAATTGTATTTTTAATTGTCTCAAGAAATAAATATTTAAAAACATTTATTTGAACGAGCAATTCTATGATAGTTTTTTGTTTGTTTTATTTTTGGCATGGCTTTTTCATTCAATAACTTATTGTTTCATTGATTAATGCTATCGATATCGTGCGTGATTTGAAAAAAAAACATATCCTATTGTTTTTCCACAATTTTGGTTTGCAAAAACAGTTCTTGACGTTACACTGACGCTATGACGCACTGAACCTTCCGCTAGATACCTTTTAAATTCGGAATGCATAATAAATAAGTATATCTTCTTCTGAATGCTTGGAGATTTACCTATAGGTGCTCCTACAGTTAGTGTTATAATATTAATAATATATTAAAATATATACGGGGTGTAAGGGACAGCGTCCCGCAAACTGATAGGGGTTGGTCAGTCAACGAAACTGAACAACAATCAGCAGAGTTTTGTTTTAGGAAGTGCAATAAATATGATTTTCCATTTAAATTGTCTGATCGAGTAGGTTATTTTGTATGGGAAGGTAATTTTTTTTTATTTCCTGAAAGAAATTCCTGGTGAATGTTGTTCAGTTTCGTTTACTGAGCAACCCCTATCAGTTTGCGGGATGCTGTCCCTTACACCCGGTATAATCGGTTAATTTAATTCAAAGAATTCACAAATTGGTACGTTTTTCTCAGTCTAGCGCGATAATTAATGTAAATAGTGTCTGTCAGTAGCTAGGTAATTGAATGTTAATAATTTTGCAAATAATTGAATTAATAGACATGGAACATAGAATAAGGACTGCACAAGAGCTAAATAATTCTTGACAACATAAAAACTATCGACAAAAAAATAAAATATAATAAATCTGTTCCACGCTGGACTGGGAGCGAGAGAAGAGCATAGAATGGGCCAGCTGCATTTCCTCCCGGGCATGCTGTAAAAGTCAGCTAAGGGATCCGAGGGTGTTAGTATATTGCAATTAAGGCGATAGGCTGACAACCTGTCACTACAGCGATATATCTACAAATATATCTTAAATAACCCTCAAAACTTGGCAGTCGTGGCGAAACGATCTTTGATTGGGTCGTTTACGCTCTGCCTCCCCGATAGGGATAAAGGCGTGATTATATGTATGTATGTATGTAAATCTGTTCAATGGTTAAGTGGTTACCTACACGCTATATACGTACATACATGACGTCCGCCTATCTCGTATCAATGTCTTCATGAACAAGTGACACGACAAATTGTCGGGTATTCTCAAGTCGCTCAGTTCGATCCTGGACGCCGGCCAGATACCACGGAGACAATATGCTGACGTTACCGAACTTACCTTGACTGGGACCGGGACCGACCACAAATAAATTCACGTTTCAAACGTTTCATTTCACTTCGCATTTCTCTGCAGTTCTGTGGAAACAGTTTTCGAGTGAAACCCGTAACCCGAGTGATTGTTTGAAGTAATTGTTAGTGTTTGTGAAGTGAGGTGCATATTGTCTGAATTTTATGTTGTTGAGGTGAGCCATTGACGTCAAGTTGTGTTTATGATCCGCCTTATGACTTATTCGTGTGTTTTTAAACAGAAGTTTTCGCGCCTATTCTTTAATATGTCATTTGAAAAAATGTGCTTATAAATGGTTTTTGCGATTATCTTATATATTCTTTATTGCGTACAAAAAAAAATACAATAAATAAACAAATTCAAATTTAGTTCACAAAGGTGAGCTTATCTCTATAAAGAGATCTCTTCCAGCCAACCTGTAAAACTGAATATTATCTATCTATTATATTATCTTTTACTTCAGGTAGAAGTAGGTAACCATGTGTCAAAGTGCTAATAGCAATAATTATTCAGATTAAAGGAAGTTAATTTAAAATATATATATATATCGTAACTGCCTACTTGTTGCATCGTCTGCTTCTCAGTATCGCAGTTCTAAATTTATATCCTACTATGTTTTGATATTGCATCCTATTTTATATTTTATCTATTGTCCAAATTGCTTTCTTTTACCTTTCACCCAACAAAATAGTATAGGGTCAGTCCCCAAAATCAGTTAATGAGGTAAATAAGGTGCGACCGACCGGCAACCCGACCTTCCCTGTCACATAATCACGCATCAAATTAATTGCTAATCAAGTTTGCACGCGAACGCTTCCGTGTTGACAAAGTTTTATTTTGACTACTGTTATTTTGACATACATGCATTTTATGATGGATTAAGGCTCGTATTTATAAAGCGATATCAATCTTGAGAGCAATATTAAGTATGGATTTCTGATGTGAACTCAAACTCGCTGTCACTCATGAGAGTTGATTATAAATACGACTCTATGGCTCGTATTTATAAAGCGATCTCAAGATTGAGAGCAGTATTAAGTATGGATTTGACAGTTCATAATGTACTGAAATAACATTTCTGACACGAACTAAAACTCGATGTCGGTCTCAAGTGCTGATTACAAAGACGGACCTAAGCGTGATAGTAAGAATTCAGTGTTACTGTCAGTCGCTTTCTTTTCTTAAGTATACCTACCGTAGAAGATAAGAGAGAGCCCGATGGTGTAGTGGATAGGGCCGCTGCCTCCTGAGCGGGAGGTCGTGGTTCGAATCCCACCACGTACCAATGTGTTTTTCGGTTTTCGAATTTCATATGCACATTTATTCGGCGCTTTTTCCGAGCTTCGGAAGGCAAGTTAAGCCGTTGGTCCCGGTTAATATAGTTTAATACCATAGATATTAGTCGTTAAGCCATGACAGAGGCCAATGCTAAGCATTGGCGGCTTGAAAAACTCTGACCTAATCTAGGATTGGGTCTGGCTTCCCTTCTGGGTTGCGGAGGTCAGATGGCAGTCGCTCTGTGTACAAAACCAGTACCCCCTGTCAATACCTTGGATTAGGTAGCCGACCCCGTAAGATACGGGATAAGGCTAGGGAGATGATGACCTACCGTGGAAGATAGCAGAGCAGCCGATATGGTTTCAGTGTGGAACATTTAAAAATGTAACTGCATTGACTGCCTGTTATTCTTAAAGACATGACTCGGCGATGAAGAAGTTGAAAATGTTCTTTTCAGTAATATATGTGACTTACCAAAACTGCCAATTACTTGCCTGTGTTTACCCCGTAAGAGGTATATTCGTAAAAAAATAGAATGTGAGTTATTTTGACACACCAACACGACTTATGAATCGACCTCGTGTAAAAAGACGCCGGTTTTCCAGTGCTATTATTATTTTATGACACTTTGATAAAAATACTCTGAGAAGGGGTTGAGTCAGTAGATCTTTCAAGTGTTTATTTCGAATGCACTACTGAGTCTACTGATGTTCTTAGTGAGAGTTATTTCCTGTTTACTTTTACAAAATGTAGCTGTTACTTCACCATCATGTGATCTGTGATCGTCCTAGAAACACATTAGCTTTGTTTATATTTAATCTGAGGTTGTTAAGTCCCTTTAATATACATACATACATATAATCACGCCTTTATCCCTAATGGGGTAGGCAGAGCGGTAAAGACCTAAACAAAGGTGGTTCCACCACGTCTGACAAAGCTTTGAGGTATTTTTAAGAAAGATTTGTAGGTATATTACTGTAGTGACACGTTGTCAGCCCATCGCCTAACTTGCAATATACAGAAACCCTCGGATCCCTTTGCTGGTTTTTACAGCATGCCCGGGAGGAAATGCAGCTGGTACATTGTATGTTTTTCTCTCGCTTACAGTCCAGCATGGAAGAAATTTAATTTATCAGAAGTTAATATAGAAATGCTAATTTCCCCAGGTAAAGTAGCCTAATATTTAAGGTGTATCCTGCCGGCAGATGAGCAGGTAGATTTCAAGATATGCAACTATTGCCCGCAATGCCTTAGAATCTCGTTCAAATCAACGCCCGCTATGACGTGGCGGTTGCGTCCGTGGCCGCGTCAAAAAGGTGCGAAAAATTCACAAATAAGCCAATTCCATAAAAACTACGAGTCAGAATAAAAAAAATAGCTATGTTGTGATTTTAGGTAATCATAATGCGGAAAATTTCCTGAAGGAGCCGTGAAAGCGTTCCAAATAGTTTAGAAGGAATATCAAATTTACTGATAAAAACAGCTTTACTAACATTTTTTGTTGCATACTTATCTATGAACTAAGATATTTTTAAATGTTGCAATTTGCAGGCTATGAAATAATTTCTTTGATGTATATTTTTGTAGAATTTTTCAATGATTCATGTAGGAGAAAAGCTACAATTTGCCGGTAGGAATCACCTTAAACTAACGAGCATTTATTCATAATAATTTTGTTCATGTAACGTAATGCAAATGGATTATAAGTATGGATGCAGTTTGTATTGATAGTTTATTTTGCATGTGGTGATAGATATTGATAACAATATGATATGAGATAAACAAACATGTTTAATAATTTGTGATTCATCGGATAACGTTACAGAATTCATATCAAATGATTTGTAAAAGTAAACAATTTAGTTTAAAATGATTCACAGTAACTACGTGTATGAAATAAGCGTATCATATATATTGTAAAATTACTTTTAGGGAGGTTCTTGTTCTTCCGGTTAATATCGTTTAATACCGTAGATATTAGTCGTTAATCCATATCAGAGGCCAGTGCTAAGCATTGGCGGCTTGAAAACTCTGACCTAATCTAGGATTGGGTCTGGTTTCTCTTCTTGGTTGCGGAGGTCAGATGACAGTCACTCTGTGTAAAAACCAGTACCCTCGTTCAATGCCCTAGATAAGGTAGCCGACCCCGTGAGATACGGGATAAGGCTAGGAAGAAGAAGACTTTTAGGGAGGTTCTTGATTATAATTTCAGAACAAATAGCTGGCAATCCTAACACTACATACATACATATAATCACGCCTTTATCCCTAATGGGGTAGGCAGAGCGTAAACGACATAAACAAAGGTTGTTCCGCCACGTCTGACAAAGTTAAGAGGGTTATTTAGGGTAGATTTGTAGTTACATGCAACATGTAGTTAGTGACAAGTTTTCAGCCCATCGCCTAAATTGTAATATACTGAAACCCTCGCATCCTAACACTGGAGAGCGAAATATGTCTACATTATATGCCCATGTGTTTGATCGTGGCCCGGTTGCAGTTTACGATGGCTGCGTCGGCGCATAAACTGCATTGCACATGCGCGGGAACCGCCTAGCCGATGCTCCTGACACTGAAATCCTTTCAGTGTTTATAGCCAGAACGAATTATGGCATCGCTTGTAGAATGTAATCAAACTTCAGTTACTGAGATACCTTCGAATTACATTTTATTTCTGTGAACGATTTAACCATTTATTTATATTTACGGTTACAAAAAATTTACTTGGATTACGTACATAAAGTCACGCCTTTATCCCTTACGGGGAAGTCGGGCAGTAAAAGTGCATTTTGCTAGCGAGTGTACCGTAGCGTCTGAGAGGGTGAAGCGCTTATTTTATCTCATAGAAACTACCAGATTTTCATATGTAGTATATTTTATAATTATAACAACCTACTACAGCCTCAATCAGAACAAGAGAGTGTGTAGCGTCCGAGGAGGTAGAGCGCTTATTTTATACCACGGAAACTACCAGATTTTTATATGCAGTATATTTTATAATTATAACAACATACTACAACTGCGATCAGAACAAGAGTGTGTGGCAGCCTGTCGTCAGCCTCCAGTCAATATCGAAAAAGATTCAAAAATGGAATGGCAGAAATTTCAGCCATTCCTACAAAAGAGTAAAGAGTACACACTCTTACAGTACCTACTCGTTTGATAGTCTCTTGGTAACAAGAAATGTTAAAAACAGTATTCCTACTAAAAATCGTTTTACGTATGTTTTCGCCGAAGACATGATACTGCATTGTTTCAAAGGCAGGCTATTTACAAACTGTCAGGCGAATGAAGAACTCTGTGAAAGGAGAATTCCAATTTCCATTGTGTTATATCAGGAAACGAACAGTGACCTAGATAGAAAAAACGCTAGTCTTTAATAAAATATCGAGTAGTCTGCAATTAGTGCAAACGATAGGCAAACTGGTATTGAAACTAGGTCACTGTGCTGTAACAGTCGTTTCTGGGTTGCGTTGAAAAAGGCTGAAAAATTGCTAAATTATTAAGTAGATTTATTACATAAAAGAGTATTTTTGGAGCTAGTTATGCTATTGAGGAAGTAGACAGCTCCAAATAAGAGGCGAGAGCACACTAAGTATTTTGCGGTTACTCTGTTAACTTTCTTGACTATTGAAACGTTAAATTTTTTATGTATGTAAAATTTATGATCAATAATAGTCAAATGATACTAAACTACCTACTTCGCTTCTCAACTTTACTGCAGTTTCAAGTTCTCAATCGCAGTGTTCGATTGATTTATCATCCTCTGAACACATTACTTCAGCTTTTATCTTTATTTACTACCAGTGTCTAGAATATGCATTAGGTAGATGTATTAACAGCTCTTTCCTATCTGTTTTCCTCTACGTATCAAGTATGGATACACTGTACTTAGAACTAAGTACTTTTGCCTGTTTCTACATACATACATATAATCACGCCTTTATCCCTAATGGGGTAGGCAGAGCGTAAACTACCTAAATAAAGGTCGTTCCGCCACGTCTGACAAAGTTTTGAAGGTTGTTTAAGATATATTTGTAGGTATATTGCTGTAGTTACAGGTTGTCAGACCATCGCCTAAATTGCAATATACTGAAACCCTTGGTTCCCTTAGCTGGTTTTTACAGCATACCCGGGAGGAAATGCAGCTGGTACATTCTATGTTTTTCTCTCGCTCCCGATGCTTGTTTGTATTACGATTACAATTAGGTATAATCCGTAGTTGGAGATTAATTTATGAAATTATTGTTTCTTGTTAATAATACAAAACTAAGCTAGAATCTCACACGTCTATCATTATTTCAATTAACTTATAAAAACAGTACGGTTTAAGTCTTAATAATAATTAGGTATTATTGTTACTTATTTAACCTTAGGTATTATTTATTATTCTGTGGTATTATCTTAAATTTATTGAATAAATCAGTTTCTACAAATAATTTTCAGAAACCGTACATCCATCCACATGTCAGTATACGCAGGTAATTTCACAGTAGGCGGCAATATGTTTTGAGAACTAATAAAGTTCCGTAGCTGGTGCAGCTCACAGCTCACACGGGGAAATTTATTACGCAAGCTGCCCACGCGCAGAATAAGTAAAATCACGCCGATATATCTTCATTTCAGGGATGCCCGATCGGTGAACAGCAGTTCGTTAGAAAGATTTCAAATTGCCTGTATTGTGTAGGACAGTAGAACAAGGGAGCAATATTCAACTTTCAAGTTACCCATAATTTTCGATATTTTCCGTTGTATGATTTTTTGGTTTATTTATTTAATTTTCATCTTTTTTAATCTACGCAGAGTACAGATACTTGTAGCAGATGGGCATGCAAAATCATAAAATCTGTTTTTGGGACAATCTGACTTTGTAAAAATGTTTAATAATTAAATTTTAAGTTTTACTCACACTACCTAGAATTATTTAATTTTAAGTTTTGCTGACAAATATGGATGTTTACCGAAATAAAATTATTTTGAATTTGAATTTGTATGTTTTGGAGAGTAAAACAATATTTTTAAGTAGTGGGACGATTAACAGGCTACAAAACAAAAAAAAATATTTAAAAGTGGGAAGAATTCTGAAGATCTGGCAACCCTGATTGAGGTTCAAGTGCGATAAACACTGCGCCCGCGCAGACGGGTGAAGGTGAAATTTGGACAGTGTTTCCCGTAGAGTGTAGAATATAGAGCTACTTACGTAAATTTTACTTGCAATTCGGCCGGGAATGTAAACTCTTCCTACGCAAGTTCAAGAGCAATGCTTCGTTTCATATTTGTTACGTAACACAAGTAAAATTTCACGGAGTTGGAGAATATGAATATCTCAGAATACGTTGGAGGATAAAAATCTCATTGTGTAGATATGTAGGTACGTTGAGTCGATGCTTGTACGGCAAAGGTAACCAACATCGTTAGTACTTGCACTTGCACTATGTATGAAGTTGACTAATCTATAATCAGGGCATCATCCTAATTCAGGGTATGCTCATCGCTCCTGCCCTTCGGTGATGACGAATTTTGAGCTGATGTTGCTGAAGGCACAAATATCTAGATATATTCATAACACTTAGGCCCGTAATTGTAAACAGCATTTGAGACTGACTGCTAGTTTGAGTCCGTATCAGAAATGTCATTTCAATACAAAAGGACCTGTCAAATCTATACTTAATATTTATTACTCTCAATCTTGAGATCGCTTTATAAATTCGAGGCTTATTATTATTCACACCAAGCTTGTCATTTACACCAGAGCATCTCGAGGATAATAATACTTTGCAGTTTACTTACCCAGTTAAAAATAAAATACTTTTTATTACAGTTATTGACGTTAATGTCTCAAAGGACAATGAGACTGAGTGAAACATTGAAACTGCTGTGATTCAGATAACGTTGTGTTACTTCACATTATACCGGACCTTGCGCGGTAGACCGTGACATCAAGGGACAAGGTTCGATTCTTGGCTCAGTGTAGATGTAGCTAGGTGTATCAGTCACTGTTTTTGTTTCATAGAATTGCTGTACATAGTTTTTCTTTTGTACCCATCGAGTCGCAGTTTACAGAGGGGTAAATAGCAAATTATATTTATTTTTAAGTATGTGAACTTGAAAACGGTCAGTTAGTTATTTATTACATATCCTTTAGTAATTGATTAATTTATTACACATATCTGTAACAAGGCTGAATAAACTCGATATCGTATCGTTATATAAATACTTACCTACATAATATGTTAGTACATAATATGAATATTACCAATATAAAAATCTACTTGACTGTATCAATACTATTTTAAAACGTATCAGGATGTTTGATGTTTGTTACTTATACATACATATAATCATGTTGTTATCCTTAGTGGGGTGGGCAGTCCTTAAACGACCTAAATAAAGTTCGTTTCGCCACGTCTGACAAAGTAGGTACATTGCTGTAGTGACAGGTTGTCAGTCCATCACCAAAATTGCAATATACTGAAACCCTCTCCCCTTAGCTGGTTTTAACAGCATGCCCGAGAGGAAATGCAGCTGCTACCGGTTTTAGCAGCATGGAAGAATTGTTTCTTCTATGACTAGGAATAATACAAAACTACAGAAATATATCTTATTCTTCCAAACTTGCACGTTTACATGAAACCCGAAACAATACAAGTGAAGCCACAGGCTAAACTATCAATGTCAATAACAAACGTTGTACTGAAAGTGGGGCGTATTTGTGCTTAAGTCACTGGTTTTATTGCTGCAGATAGTAAAGACACAATAATTGTTTTCATAATGCTTGAAGGGATTTATATAAGCTTTGTCGATTGATATTATTTTATGATTTACTTGGCTAAATAAATAGTTTAGATATTGCTAAATAAAATAGTAGACTAGGTATTTACTAGGTCTAGGATTATACAAACTGTCTTTGTATGGTCCTAGAACTTTGATAAATACTTCATACGTTAACGTTATGTGCTTGACTACGTCATTTTGACGTAACTTAAAAAAATATATTTAAAAAGTGAAAAGAAAATTATTAGTATTTAAAAAGTGTCTTCCATGCTGGACTGGGAGCGAGACAAAAACATAGAATGTGCCAGCTGCATTTCCTCCCGGACATGCTGTAAAAATCAGCTAAGGGATCCGAGGGTTTCAGTATATTGCAATTTAGGCGATGGGCTGACAACCTGTCACTACAGCAATATACCTATAAATTTATCTTAAATAACCCTCAAAACTTTGTCAGACGTGGCGGAACAACTTTTAATTATTTCGTTTACGCTCTGCCTACCCCATTAGGGATACAGACGTGATTATATGTATGTATGTATTTAAAAATAAACACAATCATTATCCATCTGACTGACGCAGTAATCAGATGGTTATTAGATTCTAAGATAAAATATTTTACGAAAGACTAAGATCGATTTGTCATTTCGACGTCATTGGCACCAATTTAGGTACGTACATCACTGGCACACTGGCAAATAATCACGCCTTTATCCCTGTAATGGGGTAGGCCGAGCCTACACGACCTAAATCCAGCTCTTTCCGCTACGTCTGACAAAAAGGTATACATGTATAAATAAGATAAGATAAGATAAGAATATACTTTATTGCACAGAAAAGACACAAGAGAAAATAAAATTAAATGAAACAAATAGTAGTACAAATAGGCGGCCTTATTGCTATGCAGAAATTTCTTCCAGGCAACCTTAGGGTACATAAATACGGTATACCATGTAGTCAAAATTCTGTAGCATCGATGTAGCATTACTTCGGTTGTCCATTTCTTTATCTGAACGTTCCAGTTAGGAGTTTCAAGGTTGAACCTTATCATATATCAACGACTACGGAACCAGACAACCAGTAATCCGTACAATCCATAAAAACACCGTACTTGTTTCTCTCGTTTTGGACTTTACTGCTATTTTTGGATACTCATTGTAATTTCATTGACAAGTTGTAATTTATTTACCAATATTTACATACATCGCTGATCTTTACTCAGGGTCATCGAGTATGGTCTGGCAATAACCTTGATGAGTCAGACCTTTCATTTGCAATTGTGAATTTAAGTTACCGTATCTGGGAAACACTCTTTGTTTTACGTCATTTGGTCTCGTCTCTAGTCAATTTATTTTTATGTTGTTGTATACAGTATTGTTTTCTCACTCAAGGCAATGTTTTTTTGTGACATGTTGTATTTCCAATCATTTAAGTACCTTCTTTATTGATACTTCTCGCAAGTTCTTGTTGCTATTCTGACCGATCAATAATGTTTATCAGTTAATGATGAAGTACTTTCTTTTAATACTGTTTTTTCTCGTATGTGGTCCTTCCTTCTTCCTTCTTCCTCGCCTTATCCCGTATCTCACGGGGTCGGCTACCTAATCTAGGGGATTGAACGAGGGTACTGATTTTTACACAGAGCGACTGCCATCTGACCTCCGCAACCAAGAAGGGAAACCAGACCCGATCCTAGATTAGGTCATGAGCTTTAATTTAAAAGAAAAATTTAATATGGTCTCTATTGTTGGTTACTTATAAGTTTTATTAATTAGTAAGTACTTAACTTACTTTATAGTCATCACGGAATGAATGGCACAATGTTATAGTCATAATCATAACTGCAAAGTTTGTAGATTTGAATGGTGTGAAAAAACTGACCATAATGTTTTGACATTACCATTAGAAACACATTATCTCTACAGCCATTGTATTTTTGTTGTCATGAAACGAATCCCTTCATTACATTAGACGAAGAATATTGTTAACGTAAAGTATGTACTTATATGTAATTTACTAAGTAGGGCAGAACAGCCTACGTGGTTCTATATTTAGGTTTTCACTTACGTAAAGCGACCGGGACTGGTAGTAATCAGGCCTACATGTATACAAGAGGTCGTTTAAATTTAGTTCAATTTAACATGCAATTTCAGATCAATTTCTGCAAATTTTCTAATACAGAATTCTCCATCCTTTCTTATTCAAATATTTTTAACGTTGTCATAAAAAATGTGGTATACGTACGTGATATACGTGATGTACAAATAGGTACGAGTATTTTGTTCGATCAAAAGTTAAAATAATCCGATAACTTTGAGAATAAGCACATATTTTTTTTACATTTACTTATAAAAACTGTTTTGATGTGCCAATAGTGAATCAAAGCTCGTCTGTGAATATACCTAGTAAAAAGAAATATCTATTTTTAGTCAGAATATTTCCATATGGCACTCAGGTAAATACAATGAAACACTTTTTTGTTCAATATTTCCGCTGTAAAAAATATTTTTATTAATAATTAAGTTACATTACGAATTGAATATAAGGGTCAGAATCATGTGCACAGAACACATAAATAATTACGTATATAGTTCTATATATATTACGTATATATTATGATCCTTCTTTCTATGACAATATCGATTGTCTTCCTACATCCATATGATAGGCGGCCTCATAAAATAGTTGCAATGAGCTGTTGCTTCAGAAATAATGTCTTAGACGTAATTCAGCTAAAAGCCTTATCTTTATCGTATCTCTATGATACTATGATGATGATAAAAGTCTAATGGATGATTGAGACAAAAAAAGTGTAGCGGGAGGATATCACAGATATATTGTTCGCAAGGCCCCCCAGCCAAGTTCCGTCGCCGCTCCAAGTGTCACATTCGCACAAGTAGCTAACCACCTTCATCCTGCCCGGCTAACATTGAACCACTCCGGGCTTGGCCAAGTGCACTGAGGATGTTGTTAGCCCGAAATAGAACTTATTCGAGTCGACCAGTTACATAAAGGTGGGCCACGGTTGGTCTTGGCTTTGAACTTCGATATTCAAGGACGAGAAGACGCTTGGAGGAAACAAGAGGCATTGTCTTTACATAAACCATTTCGATATAAAAATATAGGAGTTATCGAACCCGAGGTTTTGATTAGTTCTAAAGTTATGTGAAATGAAAACCAAGGCAATTTCCTTAAATCTCTCCAGTCTAGCTAGACTAAAAGATAACTTTCTTCAAACTGGCTTCAATTTGTGTCACAGAGTTTATAGCGTCTGGTTTCAAGTATTTTCCATCCAATTACTTAGATAGGTACTAAGCCTTCGATGTCAGCTTACTCACAATCGAATCGAAAAGGTATTCAAAGCCAGTGTATTATTATTTTAATCGCTTTGATTCTATATCTTCCTGAAAATAATTTACGAGTATGTGAACATACTTGTGTTGTTTCTGACGCTGTTATAAAGCGATTCTGAGGTCGTTGCAATCAATAATGAAGGTTGTAATTTGCTATAAGCGCTTTGAAAGACGTTGCAATTGGTCGTTTACTGCGACGGTTGAAAGGAAAGGAAACGCGTAGATTCAAATTGCTGTAGCTGCAGTTGCAATAATTGAGTGGTTGGCAGATCACGGGCTATTGGGATCATGGATCACGACACGCGGCAGGGGACCGCCTGTCAGCTGCGTATTCCGACCTATTTTTAGATGACTGACTACTACCGGGGTTTGATTTATTTAATTGTCTAGTACGACTGACTGATGGGTAACATAAACTAACATAGCCTTTGCTAAGCAACAAATATTTGTGTTAATTTTCGTCACACCCATTTCATTTACGATCGTGTATTAACCGTTGATAAACCGGCGGTTGCGGCTGTAATCTGACACCCGTAGTGACCAGTAATTGATTAGTGATAAATACACGTGGACACATTAACCTCATGTCATTGCAACGTGAACTAAATTTACACGACACCCATTGCAAAATGCATAATTTCAATGAGTTATAATGAGTCTTTTTCTCCTTTCCAGGTGCTGAATCAACATGGCGTGGCTTCAAGTGTCTGCTTGTTTCCTGGCGCTGTCGGTGCTGCTAGCGCCATCGCTGGCTGCCGTCTGCCCTGATGGCTGCGTGTGCTCCACCACTCGTGATGGCCTCCACCGAGCCACTTGCAGCAATCTTCCAGAACTATACAAATTCACGCTTCGCCAGAAACATCACAACATCAATATATTGGACCTCTCGCACAACAACATCACGAAGATCACGCACGAACTCGACCGGCTCACCGAAGTGGTCACACTAGACCTGTCAACAAACGGCATCACAGATCTTAACAAGTTTTTACAGAACGCCAAAAAATTAGTGCATCTAAATCTGGCCAACAATAGGCTGCAACGAATTACGCTCACACATTTGCCTGCAAGTGTTAGTTCATTAGATTTAACTAACAACCTGTTGCAAGATGTGCCTTCCGATTTGGGGCATTTGATTAGCTTAGAGCACTTAGAACTCGAAGGAAACCCTCTTGATTGTTCTTGCGAAAACATAAGGGCACGAGATCGTTTAATTTTAGCAAATGTATTTATTGATAAAGTGAAATGTGCTACGCCTGCAAAGCTAAAAGGACGTTCATGGTTAGAACTAAAAACTAAAGACGTATGCAAAGTGCCTAAATCAGAAAATAATTATTTAGATATGATGATGGGCGATCAAGCAATCGATGCTGAACGGATAGGTGAAGAAACCACTGCCCTTAAATCTATGGCTTTAGTAGAAAATAACGCTTTAGGAGAAGCAAAATATGTACAAAGTGGAAGTCAAGCTGATGAAGACGATAGCCATCTGTTCTTGAAAGTGAGTCGATCTGTTACATCAGCACCGCCGACCGATATTGAGGGATCCGGTGATATTGACTCTACAACCGATATTATCGAACCGAAACAAGAGAGGAGACTTAATGCAAATTTACTGACGGCTGATGAAGTATTACCTGCAGATAATGTAGATACCACTGAAGATCCTCTTGAAGGTTCTGGTGAAGGATCCGGTTTTGGAGGATTCTTTTATAAAGAGGTCGAAGAAACAACTACGCCTATATATATACATGTTGGAGATTTACAACCAGATCCAGTTAAAGAACTGATCGTGGATGAGGACAGTACAAGTACTGAATTCCCACCAGTCATGAAGCCAACATTATTCATCGGAGGAAATGACTGGCTCAGTCATACGGAAAATCCTGTTACTGAAAAAATGCTTACCACTCGTGTTACTCAAGATACTACAGTATCTGAAAAGCTCGAGACACAAAAAGTTAGGGTCAATGCAAACATAGAAGAAGATAAACCCACTCCTCACAAAACTGGAACATATGTATGCATCGCAATAATTGTTGTACTTTTAGTCGGGTTAATAGGGTTTGCCGTCTTCAAAGGTCAAATGCGCAAAAGGAGAGACCGTAGGCTTATTAGACAACAAAAAAGAGATGTTGAGAAAGCTTCCAAAGAAATGGTTGACATGAATAAATCATTATTGGGTAAACCAGCTATTGTTGAAACTCCAATTGAAAAGAAACTAAATGGAAAATATGAATTAGTACCTACACACGAGCCACATCAAAAGAAAAGTGGTAATGGCGAACTAGCTAATGGCAATGGCGTTAACCATGCAGATTCAAATGGTCTCAGAACTGACAGCCCACGAGATTCGAATCAAAATAAAAATAGTTCAAAAGACAATAATTTAACCGATGAAGCTCCCATCCAAGACACATCATTCGAAACTGCACCTTCACCAGATTCTAGGAAAGACTCACTAGCAAGTGAAGATATTTTTGTACCAATGAACGACGAGGACACACCTCGCTTGAACGGAACTTTAGATTCTGATATATCTCAACCTTTAATGAATGGGGACCAAAACACTGATTCTGACTTTTTGTCACCCTCACGAGAATACGTTCCAGTGTATTCTCCCGACATGGGAAGAGTTCGAATAAAGTTGTCTGAGACTCCAAAGCCGAAAACGCCAGTACTAGTCACCAGAAGTAGGTCAAACGCTGGGGACATCATCATCACCCCAACGCTTGATGGGAACGCGCGCAAATCAACAACTTGAAATTTAATTCCAGTTCAAAGTACTAAAACACTTTGTGTAAATCAGTGTCAATTTGCAAACATTCTCACTATTGGCAAAATTCTGTGATTTATAACGTGTGCATTTGGAACATTATGTGTGCGGAACAGATGTTGCTCGGAACGATATGTCAAGTCTAGGAAACATTGCTGCCAAAGTGTGTTTGTAGTCGACAGTGCCTTTAATTATAAAGTTAGTAACTAGTAAAATAATATTTATGAGAGTATATTTGCGCAATAAGTAAAGCATATTTTTATACGTGTAAAAAATGTTGCCATGTTCATGATAGTTCTAGAAGTGAGTAATAATTCGCCTTATAGTGATTTTTGTAATTGTATTGTACAATGTTAAATTGTATTATATTTTGGTTTTCTGATGATATGGGTTCATCTTTGAAATGTAGTTTCCATGGTTGTGTACTTACTTCACTTCGAACATTACAATGCACGCAAGGTATAACAATCAAGAACAACGAAGGGTCCTACTGGGTATGTTTTAATTTTGTTATCTCATCTCATCTTCCTATAGAGAGATTCTTTCTTTCGTGGTCTGGCTAAGCATAAGTTCCTTTTATCTAGGTAATTTTATTGAGTTTAGTTTTTAAGATTGTGATACCATTATCGTAAGATTTGTAAGTTATCAATTTTAATTTGATCATTTTATGTAAAGACTCATATTTTAAACATTTTCAGTTTTTCGTTTAAGTGATGTATATTTGCTTAGATCTATTATGTAAACTTATTTTATTATTAGAACAACTGCTTTTAGACTGTATCTATATGGTCGTGCTTCCTGATTGTTTTACTTTACTATCATGAGAAAATATTTTATAATTTGAATCAGTCAAAATCTTTTATTATAATAAAAGAGGAACAAAATACAGAACAATAAATAGTTTAATAAGCGAATGAATGATGTATTTTATGTCAAACTATTTTACGATATAAATGTTGAATCGAAATATCTTGTTTCTCTTGCTGCAACCATTGCCCCTTTCTTAGGTGTTGAAACTGCTTTTTTGTTTCAGCTGGAATATAGTGGGTTCGATTACCTGCAGAAGAATTTGGGGCAAATGTGTTCCAACCATTTTGACCATTTTCTGTTTGACAATCTTCTTTAACAGTGAAATAATAGTAGATTGTCAGGTCGTTTACGCTCTGCCTACCCCATCAGGGATACAGGCGTGACTATATGTATGTATGTATGTATAATAGTAGATTTTATGCCGAGTGCATAAAGCAAGTCATTATTATCCGAGATCGTTACATGCCCGAGCCCGCAGGGCGAGGGCAGATGAAGAAGTCGAGGATAAAAATGATTTGTGCACGAGTTATAAACTCTGCTTTTCACTTCGATTGCGAGAAAATAAAACAGTAACATAACATACTAACATTTATTTAATTAAAATTCAAAGCACAGCTTCTTTCCCGCTACTTTACTTTTTTTAATTTTTGTGTAGGATTTTCGGGCAAAGAATAAAATATATACAGCCTACTCTTAAATTATTTTGGAATATTGTTTTTTTTTAGTGATGAATATGTCTTGATATTTAGTTACTTTTTCGTATTATCTTATTATAAACCAAAAATGTAAATAGGGATGGATATATTATAAATTAGCAAGTTTTATACGTGCACAATTTATTATGTTTGGCTGCATGGTCTAATTGGTCACTGCCTTAGTCATCATCATCTCCTTAGCCTTATCCCGTATCTCACGGGGTCGGCTTCCTAATCTAGGGGATTGAACGAGGGTACTGATTTTTACACAGAGCGACTGCCATCTGACCTCCGCAACCCAGAAGGGAAACCAGACCCAATTCTAGATTAGGTCAGAGTTTTCAAGCCGCCAATGCTTAGCACTGGCCTCTGATATGGCTTAACGACTAATATCTACGGTATTAAACGATATTAACCGGGACCAACGGCTTAACGTGCCTTCCGAAGCACGGAAAAAGCGCCGAATAAACGTACATATGAAATTCGAAAACCGAAAAGCACATTGGTACGTGGTGGGATTCGAACCACGACCTCCAGCTCAGGAGGCAGCGGCCCTATACACCATCGGGCTTAGTATAGATACATTTAAAAAGCTACTTTTTTGCCCTTGTGCATAAAGTTCAACTTTATGTCGCCTAGATTCTGCATGAAGTAGTACTTTTTCGAGCATGAGAAGTGAAAATTATATTTAAACAATTTGAGTGAATGTGAAATAATTTTAATTTGTTTTACTACTATTCAAAATAACAAAATAGATAAAATTACAGCTACCTAAATAATTTACCTACTTATAATACCTATCAATTTACCTTACCTAAAATACCTATCAATTTAATCTCGTTTTAATTATTAAAATACCACTAATAAAAAACACACACACTTAAAAATCACTTTCTCTGGGTTCATCTTCGCTAGAGTACCTCCGAACTCTTGGCCGGAGTGGTCGAGATGCTTCTGTTTCAATCTCAACAGTAGTACTTTCACCAGCAGCGTCATACTCTGACAGACGTCTTCGACGAGCACCAGGTGATTGATCCAGCTCAGCTATTTCATGACTACCATACTTCCGGGTTCGTCTACGTCTTCTTTGTCTACGACCATCATCAGAAGTTTCTGTCAATTCAATATCTACAACACGCATATCACCATTCATTTCCGTCTCTTCTAATAAGTCACCGCTTGATTTAGTCTTCCTTGTTTTTCTTCTTTTTCTGCTTCGTCCTGATGAAGTTTCGTTGAGAGAATGACTGGAAGCGTTTAGCTTTGGCATAGAGAGAGCTTCGTCATAGGACGGTGGTGATATCAGATCACGAGGGTCTGGTGTATTGATTAAGGCTTGTTGTTCTGCTGCTATTCTTAGCTGCCGTAGTCTATCTCTAGCTTCTACCATCTGCCTCTCTCTTTCTTCCTGAATTGCTGCTAAACGACGCTTCATAGACGCTCTTATTGTGTTTACTAATACTAAAGTTAGAGATAAACCAATAATCATTGCTATTATAAACCACATTAAACTATCTGCATTAGCAGTTCTCTCGGTAGGATTCCAAGCGAAATAACATGCCTCTAACCATGTTTGTCCAATCAAATTTATAGGACTGTTACAGATTAGATTGTAAGATTCCTCTTTTTTATTAGGCTCAAGAGTAACAAATTCATAAAAATCAAACATAAGAGGATCGTTGCAGTCACATCGCCACATGTTGTCATTTAAGTCAAGCCTCTCTAAATAAGGATTGGTATCAAAATACGATCTACGCCAAACTGTAGTAAATCTATTGCCTACTACACTAAGAACAGTCAAATGAGGCAACATGAAAAAAGTATAATTAGTTACGGAACTAATTCTATTGTAATTCAAGTTTAAAAATTTCAGTGTATTAGATGATATACTATCAGGAATGTATGCTAAAAGATTGCGAGATAAATCTAATTCGATAAGGGATGGGAGACCTTCCAAAGATTCTTTTCCAATAGAGCTTATTTCACAAGAACTTATGTCAACAACATTCAGAGATGTAGATTTCAAATGCCCCAGACTTGTTAAATAATTTCTAGACAGTTTTATTTGTGAGAGAGATGGCATTTGAAGTAAACTGTCTTCAGGTACATCAGCAATTTCATTCCAAGATAAATCCAAGTGCTTTAACATAGTCAATCCTCTGAAGGTGTCACTTTTCAAAGAGCCAATATTATTGTAAGACAAATCTAAATATTCTAGTTTGGTGTTATTCAAAAACTCATTACTGTCTAGATATCTGATCATATTGTGATTCAGCAATGCTTTTCGTAGGTAAGGAAAGCCTTGTAAGCTGGGCTTCAAAATATTGCAATACGATATATCAAGATATCTCAAGGAAGTGGAATACAGAGTATTTGCTGATGATGACAATTCTAGACGATAGTTATAAGAAAGTTTAAGATAGGTCAACGAAGGTAAAAATGATAAAGCACTGTTAGGAAAAGAGCTTAGCTCACAATTACTAACATACATACTCTTTAATGTTGGTGACATCAAATTCTGAATTCTAATAAGAGGATTGTGGTTTAATTTGAACACTCTTATATTGATTAGTCCACTTAATGGAGATTGCCCATGTATGGAGTCTATCTTGTTATGGTCTAAAATCCATGTTTCCAATGATGGACTTATTAACAGCTCTTGATTAGCTAAATTACCCAAAGTCTTGAATTTGTTGTGCGATAAGTCCAAAATCTTCAAATTTGTTGCTGGTTTTAGAACTTCATTCGGATTTAAAGTAACCCATGATTCAAAGTTGTTTTTAGATAAGTTTAAAACTTCAAGTGCACTTAAAGTTTGTAGTGCATCTTCTGGTAGTTCATCTAGTCGGTTTCCGCTTAAGTCTAATGAGACTAGGTTTCGGAATCTGCTGATCTTCTTAGGAAATATTACAATTTCATTTGTTGACAGATTTAGCTGCTTCACCTGAAATTAACAAGTAAGTATTTATATTGGGTATATTATTGAAGTTGTTGTTGAAAATATAAGATAATCATGAATATGAAACTGAATATTTTATAATTTTATCATTAGTTACAAGTTTATTTATAATTAGTTACAAGGCTCAAGATACGATATGTCAAAGATTTAACTATTTATAAAATTTTAATAAATTAATTCGTTACCTTTTCACTAAATCCATCTGGAATATCTGTGAGTCCTCTTCGAGAACAGTCGACACTGGTTCCATCGGAACTGCAAGTGCACGAGAAACAGAGTTCATTTGAGAAGCCTTCTTCAAATTCCACCAGTTCACTGCCCACCACCAGCATCAGAAGTAAAACACTGGTCTTCCATAGGCGATACATCACGTCTTCCTTTCATTACTACCTGAAATAATTTGTTATATTCATTAAGGTAGTGAACTCCTTTAAAGTACATCACACCTGCACTGACTAGGTCAATCGTTTTATCTTTCGCATCACGTACAACATTAGAAACAAAAATGTTACACTAGCCTTTAGGATTGGAAAAAAGGACTGTTCAATGGCACAATAACTGTGCAAGCACTAACATATAACAACTTTATCTATCTTATCTCTGTTGATAACAGGTGTAGGTTGTGGTGTGCCTACAAAAATTTGGGTCGTATTTTGCGCATGTATGTTTAAGTATCTCAGCTTTGAGAATAGTAGCTACAGATTCCAGGCTATGATTTTACTCTATCCTCTAATTTTTTATATTGGACCTTTTGGATTTAGATAGCACAAAGGTTAGTTTGAAGTTTTGGGAAGAAAATTGGTTTTCATTATAGTTTGACAGTTTCACTACAATTTCTTCAGTGTTTTAAGTTATGAATCAATAAACACTCATTTATCTATATCATTGGGATTGATTACTTGGGATTTGAATTGAGTCACAGTTGTTTAAAGCAGACATTATTTAGTCACAGTTTTTCTTTACATAATACAAGCACGTGAATTTACTTTTCTGAATCATCTTCCTGTGTCTGATTGTCTGAGCCTCTGAAATGTCATAATTCTATTCTTCAAATTTTGTTTTCAGTTCAATCAAATCTTTCATTGGATAGTACAAAAAATATAAATATTACATACCTGTGGGTCACATTCTCGTAAACTTCGTCAATTTTTGTATCATCAGCAAATAAATAATAATCAGGACTGGAACATAATTTATAATTTTAATCAATCAATTACACTTCACTATCTAGATAATCCATGTCACAAAATATTATGTAATAACTTCAAGGATTTTTATATTGAATTCACTTCTATTATATTTGTATTGAATGCCTTTTATTTATACAAAAAAAAACAGTATTAATAATTTTGGATCACACGACCGTCTGATAACATAGTACCGGCCAAATAGAACGTGACGTGTTGTGATAAGGATTCTTATCGTGATAAGGGATGGCGAAAGTGTACTATATCCCTGCAGGTATCTGATGAGTTGGTGATTAACTGTTAATACTTAAATCGGAGAGTTTCTGTGAAATGCAACAGCGTAAAAACCTGTCACAGATATGCTACTAAAAGTATACACGCATAATAATTACGTGGGACACTCAGAAAGATTTGCGACACTAAAAAAAATTGTTCTACAGGTACATATATTTTTATTAAATCTTTTCAAAGTACTCTCCACCAGCCTCTATATAAAGATTCATGCGTCTGAACCAGTTTTCAAAACACTTTTTCCAGTCCGCCGTAGACACCTCGTTTACAGCCTGCTCGAACGCAGCCAGCGCATCTTCCGGCGACGAAAATTGTATCCCCTTGAGCTGATTTTTTATTTTTGGAAATAAAAAGAAGTCACACTGTGCTAGATCAGGGCTGTAAGGAGGGTGACCCAGGAGTTTAACTGGTGTGCTGTCCAGGAAGTCCCTCGTTTTGAGCGCGGTGTGTGCAGGCGCATTGTCGTGGTGGAGCAGTAGTCCGCGGAGCCCTGTATTTGGTCGCTTGTTGCTCACAACAGAAAAAAACTTCTGGTAAACATTTGGTAGTATACTATTCGGCGTTAATGCTTCTTTGATCTCGTAAGGGAATTGAGGCCAAGTGGCCAGTCAAATTGAAAAAGCTGGCGATCAAAATCTTCCCCCCGCTTCGAGATCGCTTCAGTTTGGTAGGTTTTGAAACACCCAAACTGTCGACTGGCGCTTGGTTTCTGGATCGTATTGATAAATACAGGACTCATCACCTGTTACGATGTCGTAAACACGCCGAGACGAGCCTGCTTCAAATTTGTTCAGCATATCACGGCACCATTCCACCCGGGCCTGCTTCTGAGCGTCGGTGAGGTAGTGCGGCACCCAGCGCGATACTATCCTCCTCACGCGAAGATGCCCATGTAGAATCTCGTGAACGCTTCCCGATCCAATCTTTAATATGTGCTGAATCTCCTGATATGTAATTCGCCTATTATCTTGGATTAAATTTTTCACTGCTAGCACGTTTTCTTCCGTAATAGCCGTCAAAGGGCGACCGCTTCTTTCTTCATCCCCCAAGGTTGGTCGACCGCGCCTAAATTCGTTATACCAACGATACACGGTTGCCTTGGAGGGGCTTTCATCTATAAATGCCATTTGAAGTCTATCGAACGATTCAACCGGTTTCAGGCGACACTTGAAATCGTAAAAAATCATAGCTCTAAAATGTTCCCGGCGCAGATCCATTTTTCAGTAAGACACGATACTTTGAATTGGCTCGCAAAAAATGTGGAGGGAAATTTTGAAAATGGAACACACATATTTTTACTTACAAGTAATCATATTTTCAAAAAAGATTCTAACCGGCCAGTCTGCCATATATAAAAACTATTTATAGCAATACTTTCTGAGTGGCCTGGTATAGGCAGTAAAATAATGTTATATTCTCCGGCTACGAAATTAAATCTTACACTTCAATGCTGGCCTGGGAACGAGAGAAAAACATAGAATGTGCCAGCTGCATTTCCTCCCGGGCATGCTGTAAAAAACAGCTAATCCGAGGGTTTTAGTATATTGTAATTTAGGCGATGGGCTGACAACCTGTCACTACAGCAATATATGCAGACGTGATTATATGTTTATGTTATAGAATTAAATAAATTACTAAACAATCTATTGTACACAATAAAATACATGAATAAACATAAAGAAAAAAGACACAACAGTCACTGCTTATTTCTATGAAGAAATTTCTTACAGCAGACCTACAGAAGTGATGTCGAAAAGCGGATATAACGTACACAATAATGTTTCTTTATATAGAATACAGTATAAAGTATAACCTACGGTATAAAGTATAACCTTTTAAAAAAATAATTAAACTTACGTATTTAATCCCTGTAGTAACTATTTACTACTACATATTCACATAGATAATTTAATAATGTATACCTACTTAAATAAATAAATCTCATTTTATTTATATTTATTATCTAATTTATCTATTTTTTATTTCATAAATAACAGCTCAGTAATATATTAAACATAATTATATAATAAACAAATCACAATTTTTCCTAATGTTTGCTACAAGCGCCATCTACCGTGAAGGTTTCGAACTAGTATTACTCTTGGTGTACTCGCAGCCAGGCGAGCATCGCGTCGTCGTTGCTCCGTACAAAGTCGCTCTCCGTGCAATCTAGTACTCTTAAGGTACATGTAGATGTCGCTAGGTATTGTTTTTGGAGTTATCTTCTCCGTGATTTGTTATCTAAAAGAACTAGTTTCCTAAATAAGATTTCAATACTGTGTAGATTAAGTTTTATTAAATGTGCATGCGGTATTTTGTATTACATACATACATCATAATCACGCCTTTATCCCTAATGGGGTAGGAAGAGTGTAAACGACCTAATCAAAGGTCGTGCCAAATCGTCTGACAAAGTTTTGAGGGTTATTTAAGATAGATTTGTAGGTATATTGCTGTGGTGACAGGTTGTCAGCCCATCGCCTAAATTGCAATATACTAAAACCCTCGGATGCCTTAGCTAGTTTTTACAGCATGCCGGGGAGGAAATGCAGCTGGCACATTCTATGTTTTTCTCTCGCTGGGAGCGTGGAAGTCCAGCATGGAAGAATTTATTTATTTTATATTCTTTGAAGTAAATGAGAAAGTAATATAAGTAACAGTGTTACCTGACATTTAAAAACTTTTATCAAGAAAACCTTTGATAAACAATAAACAAATCAATCACACAATCACAAAGAAACCCCGACCAAAATATGTCCGAGCCTCACTGCACATACGTATAGTTATTGTTATATTTATATCATCAAAATATTTATTCAAATTTGGACCTAAACGCGTCAAAGAAAGGGTGCAATATCAATAGCACTCGCACATACTATCATTTTGACTGAGCACTTCGTCATTGTGGCACGTCAAAAGCCGCGAGCGAGCAAGGTGATAGATACTGAATGAAAATTCTCCCCGATTGACGTGATAGGCAGATTTTTGCCGCGAGCACTTTTTGAGTGAGATTGTGCATCTAGTTAGTTTATTGTTTATCAAAGAAGAAAACTCACAGGTGCTTTAAATAAAACTAATCAAAAATATTAACTGATAGACAGTAAAAATATCAAACGGATGCTCCCGTTGCGTAACCATGCAACAAGATAAACGTAGCTCCGGCTACGCTGCTACGGAGTAGCAACTACGATTACGGCTATATCATCACTATCACTTCACTACATAGTATAAAACAAAGTCGCTTTCTCTGTCCCTATATCCCTATGTATGCATACATCTTTAAAACTACGCAACGGATTTTGATGCGGTTTCTTTTAATGAATAGAGTGATTCAAGAGGAAGGTTTATATGCATAATACATGTATAATATAGTAGTAATGTTCCAGCTGCCCTTCCTCCCGGGCATGCTGTTAAAGTCAGCAAAAGGGACTCGAGGGTTACATTGTATTGTAATTTATGCGATGGGCTGACAACCTGTCACTAAAGCAATACATATTACAATCTAAAATAGTCCCCTTAATTTTTGTCAGACGTGGCGAAAGCGCCTTTTACGTTAAACGCTCTGCCTACCCCGTAAGGGATAAAGGCGTGATTTATGTATGTATGTATAATATAGTAAAGAAACACTGATAATTTCCGTGCGAAGCCGGGGCGGGTCGCTAGTTACACAATAATAATTGTGAGAAGATAAATCATTTATTGTAAAACTGCACATATTGTTTAGCATTGTTTTGTTTATTTTCTAGATGCATCCTTCAATCACGAGGGATAAAATAAAATTTAAGTTGCTACATAATTACAATGTTTGTCCTCATTTTAAAATTGTATACGGATTGTAAGGGCCAGCGTCCCGCAAACTGATAGGGGTTGCTCATTCAGCGAAACAGAACAAATAGTTGTTCTGTTTCGCTGATAGCAGCAGGATTTTTTTTAGGTAGTAAAAAAAAATTGCTTTCCATACAAATTGTCCGATCATGGTAATTTTGTATGGGACGATAACATTTTTTTCATCTCCTGAAAGAATTCCCTGGTGAATGTTGTTGAGTATCGGCTACTGAGCAACCTCTATCAGTTTCCCTTACACCCAGTATATCAAAATACACTTATTTAACTTATACCTCTACTATCTTATTCATAAAATTATAATTAAATAATTATCATTAAAAATATTAAAGTCTTTCAAATAACATCATAAGTTTGTGTCATGTGAATCTCAACAGTGCGTCTCACGGAGCGCCTGTCACTTGTTCTTCGCGGTCTGTGTTCACTGAGATCTCCTATAGACCTGGATCTGCGGTAGTTCCGTCTGGATTCAGCTGGTTCTTCATCAACGAAGTCTGGTAGGGAATGGAAAGAGTCATTTAGTCGAGGCATTAGAAGTGCCTCGTCGTAGCTCGGAGGCAGGTCCGGCGAGCGCAAGGGCACTCGGATCTCAACGCTGTCTTCGCGTGGAACCGTCGCTGTCCCGTTGAGATTCGTGTTCCCGTTCGACCGCGCCGGTGGGTACGGCTGGTTCAACGCCATCAGCCCTCGACACACCAATGAAGTTATCACAATACCTATTATAATCCCGATCATCACCGCTATCACCGTATACGTCTCCATCGGTGTCTCAAAATGCCAAGTCTGAATGTAAGCCTGCTGCCAACTCATCTGCGTCACGTTCGACGGCGAATAGCAAATCAGCGAACCTCTATCCGCTACTCTTGATGCTAGAAACTCGTAAGTCAGTAATAGATTCACACTGAATCCATCACAACTCCATCTGTTCCCCTTCACGTAGACTTCCCTCAAAAACGGATTCGAGGCGAAGTGTGTAGTGGGCCAAACTTCTCTGAAGCCATTTCCTCTCAAGTTCAGTACTGCTAGGTGCGGTAGTGATGAGAAGCTGAAATCTGAGAGCGCACTTATCTCATTGTAGCTCAAATCTAACTCTTGTAAAGTATTCGAGGCGAAACCATCTGGAATCTGTTCAATCTCATTTATGGAGAGATCAATTGCTAAAAGTGAATTCAGTGCCGCGAGTGAATTGGCTTTCAAGTTCGATATCTGACAGTTGCTCAAATGTAGTCTCCGCAGCGAGCCAGATTGGAATTGTGGGACATCGGAAAAGTAATTACGGGATAAAATTAGTATCTCCAAGTTGTGTGCAGCCGCGAACAGTTGCGCTGGGAGGTCGTAGATTCTGTTTTCTGATAAGTCGAGACGAGACAAATTTGGCATCGCACTTATAGCGGCTGCGTCGATGATATTGATTTTGTTCTGGGATAAATCTAACGACCTTATGCTGTTACTTTGCGCGCCGAAAATCCAAGCCTCGTAATTGTTTTTTGATAAGTTCAGAGTCCGTAATTGGGTTAAGTTTTCGAAAAGTGGAGGCAAAGGTTTGTTCAAAATGTTTCCAGACAAATCCAGTACTTTCAGCTGATTAAAATTGGCGAGTTCATCAGGAATGTTGTCGAAATTGTTGTTTGACAAGTCCAATTGTACAGCCTGGAAATAAAGAAAAAGAAACATATAAGCCAAAGAAAGCACAGATCTGATTCTCGTAACAATATTGTTTTATAAATGCAATTCTAATATACATTTATGGCTAATATTATAATGTAGATTAGTCTGTAGTTCGGGCAGCTCTCTATCTGAGCAGTCCATTGCTCCATCAGTGGTGTGTTTGTAGGAGGGCGGCTCATTATCTGGAGGGCAGTCGTCTATATACCGGACCACTCCTGACGCTACTCTGTTCTATTCTAATTTACTTACATTAAAGTTTAGATTAGTGGGCAGTTCGGTCAGCTCTCTATATGAGCAGTCCACATTTATGACTCCATCAGTGGTATATTTGCAGCAGGGCTGCTCACCGTCTGTTGGATAGTCGTCTATATTCCGAGCCACTCTTGACGCTACTCTGTTCTTTTTAAATAACCTACATTATAGTCTAGATTTGTTCAGCCCTATATCTGAGCAGTCTACATGTATGACTCCACCAGTGGTGTGTTTGTAGGAGGGCGGCTCATCATCTGGAGGGTAGTCGTCTATATTCCGGACCACTCCTGACGCTACTCTGTTCTATCCTATTTTGATATACATACATTATAGTCTAGATTCGTAGGCAGTTCGGTCAGCCCTCTATCTGAGCAGTCCACATGTATGACTCCATCAGTGGTGTGTTGGTAGCAAGGTGGTTCATCGTCTGTAGGGTAGTCGTCTATATTCCGGACCACTCCGGCTGACACTGCTCCGAGCACCACCATCAGTGGTACCAGCAGCACCTCTGGAAAATGGAGACACAAAACCAATATATAACTTGAAGCTTTTTCTTCTTCTTCAAGTCTTTTCCCATTTCTTTTTGGAATCGGCTCTCCTAATCACTCTTTTCCAGAGACATTGTTTCCGGGTAACGAAGGAGTCTAGGTGGTAATTGTCAAGATTTTCAATTTGAAAATATTTTCAAAAATATATAACTTGTATAATGTACAGGAATACGTTTTAGCTTTGTCAGACGTGGCAGAACGATCTTTGTTTAGGTCTCTGCCTACCCCATTAGGGATAAAGGCGTGACTATATGTATGTATGTATACACTTTAGCCAAATATATTGGATAAGACGCCAAACTAGAGTCCTCGATGCCGGGAAACGAATCACGAAACTGAAGTGTGGGTGGGCAGGACATTGAGTGGACCAAGGCGGTAACGGCGTGGCTGCCGTTATCATCAAAACGTCCAAACGGCAGACCACCAGCCAGATGGACTGATGATATAGTGGCGATCGAGGGGAAACAGTGGATGCAGGAGGTACAGGACTGGTGTAGATGGCGAACAAAAGAAGAGGCCTATACTCAGCAGTGGGTGGGTAGATGTAGACTGAAATGATGATGATGATGAAATATATCGGACGTAAAAGCACAGAATGTGAAAGTTCAAATACAAATTTTTTCATTGACAAAAATAAATTATCATACCAAGACGCAAACATATTAAAATCCACTTCTCTCGGAATTAAAAGAAAATAAGTACGTCATTTGAAATATCAATAGATCAAATATCCAGGAGATTACATAATGACATTTATGACTAGCTACATCCTATTTTAAAATGCTCAAGAATTATGAGTGAACATAAATTTCAATCATAATCGTTGTTTTATTATCTTTCTGTTCTGTCATACATTTACTTTGAAAAGGTGATACACCAAACTATTTAATTTTTTTCGTAAAGTAGGTAGTTCAGCCCAGATGGCTACTATAAAATATGTGCCAAGTTTATATCTGTAATAGCTGTTGTTAATATGAATGCTTTTCTAAATATCTTTAAGTATTATCATCTACTCACCAGCTCTCATTAGGAATGTCCAAGTCCAATCACATGTTTTCACTTAAAAACCACTTATTTTCACTTATATTTTGTTTTCATTCGAGTGTGTCTATTTTACAGTATATTTTCAAGCACATGATCCTCGCAGCACATTTGTTGATGGCTAATTTGGCAATGGCAGAGATAGTGGCTGTCAACGATAGCGGGGGTCTCCACTATTCACATGATGATTATTTTTACGAGTAGTCAAGTCATTGGTGACGATCGGAGCTGTTTAGTTCACCCAGAAGTCAAGGTCTTTGAAAAGGTACTAGCATTCCCACGTGTAAAAGGACAGTCATTCTTGAAAACAACTTACTGATGATATAGTACATACATACATACATATAATCACGCCTTTATCCCCAATGGGGTAGGCAGAGGAGCGTAAACGACCTAAACAAAGGTCATTCCGCCACATCTGACAGTTTTGAGGGTTATTTAAGAAAGATTTGTAGGTATATTGCTGTAGTGACAGGTTGTCAGCCTATCGCCTAAATTACAATATATTGAAACCCTCGGATCTCTTAGCTGGTTTTTACAGCATGCCCAGGAGGAAATGCAACTGGCACATTCTATGTATTTCTTTCGCTCCCAGTCCAGCATGGAAGAAATACAGAATACATGGATGATACAGTATCTGTAATTTTATCCACATATTTTTAGGTTCTGATGCGATATTTGTTTTTATTTTACAAGACCTGAAAATTGGTCAAGTTATTATGTTTTTTTAAATATTTAATATCTGGCTACCAATGAAACAACCGATATAAAAATAGCTAGAATTTAAGTAACAAACACCTACCCTAACTGCACATAAATAAGTATAATGTTTCAAGATCACGATTTTTTTATCGAACATCCTGTTTCAGAACATAACAGTACTTCAGTAATCTTATCACTGATTAGTTATCGAAACGTACGAAGAAAATAAGTACATGTTAGGCAGAAAATAAATGATGATTCATTTGCGCACCCATCTACATCTAAGTACATTATAATTTTTTATCAGTTAACAAATTTCTTAGTCATTCTGCTACTGAAAAATTAATTGAATCCATGGGAATTATGTTAAATAAAAAAAAATATATTCAGACTGATGGATGTGCCATGGAAATCAATAGCACATGGAACAATTCTACGTGGATTTTACTAAATACAAATACAAATCAAACACTAATGATATTGAGATGACTTTCTTAAATTAGGTATTCAAAAGCAGCTGTCACATTCGTGGTGCATACCTTGTAGAGATTGAGCTAGAGATAAAAAGAAATGTCTTCAATGACTCTATCCACATAAATATGTGCTGATAAGATAGTGTAATTTTATTTGTCCTGATTATAAACTTAAAACGCGCCAAGCTGTTATCATTACAGTTCAGTCTTATAAGAATTAGAAACAACTACGATATACCTTTAGTATAGGTCCCATACTATGTGGTAGTTTTCCAATAGTTAGTACTAATATAATAAAAAAATGCAGTCCTATAATAATTTATCAAAGTAAAATTTTAATAATATTTGTTGTAACTTTGTTTTAAATCTATGTATTTTTGTGTGTATTGTTGTGGTAGGTCAGTGACCTTGAATTTGTTCTCTTCTGGGTGATAATCTGAATAAGTAAAGTGACAACCGTGTATTTTGTTTACTTATGAAAAAATATGCTTTTAGCAGTTTAAACTTCTATGTCTTTAGGTGTTAAATACTCATCGACGTAGAATAAAATATGAAAACCGAAATATGACATTGTAAAAAAGTCCCGTGCGTGTCTTAATTTACCGACACACTTATCACCGGTATGTGGCACAACGTATTAAGACTAATACTCCCATCAAGCCTTCGAGATAATCAAAACACATGTAAACACTCACAGTGTCACAGCACTCGCGTTATCTTTACTCGCTAAACTCATCAAGCTGTCTGCAGACTGTCACACCAAATCCTAAGTGCTGGGGATTTGACCCGCCTGGTGTCAGGTTGTGCAAAAACGCGACATATTCACTCAGTTCTCTCGTCACGCTTGTCAGACCTCGTTTGTACGGAGTGTTTAGTGGAAGGGCAAGGGGAAGTCTTGATAAGCTGCGTCGATTAAAAGCTGTGTAAGGAGGTTTAAAGCGGCGATGATTTGGTGAATGGCGAAGGATGTGTACGCTACTTAAAACTTTGTGTTTATGAGGTGTTCTGGGTTAGATTGACGGTGAGCGAAACGCACGTTGACTCTACAATCCGCTCGATATATGAATGGGAGAACAGAAAGAGAGGGCAAAAATATTAGGTCAGTTTTAGTCATGTCATGTCGATAGCATAATCGAATGGATTTTTGAGTCGACGTATCTCTATAGCATTATCGAATGGATTTTTGAGTCGACGTACTTCTATAACATTATCGAATGGATTTTTAAGTCGACTTACTTCTATAGCATTATCGAATGAATTTTTGAGTCAACGTACTTCTATAGCATTATCGAATGGATTTTTGAGTCGACGTACTTCTATAGCATTGTCGAATGGATTTTTGAGTAACCTAGGTTCACGGTCACATGAATCCTTTTATAAAAAAGTTTACTTCACCTTTTTCACAAAAAAAAAATTCCAATTGCAGCGGCAACAATTTTCCAAACCACTGTTATTTATTATCTTGTACGAAACTTAAAATTTGTATGTAGGCGATTTCGTTTCGGTAGAGAGCTCTATAAATAAGGATAAGGCCCATTAGAGACGGTCCAGCAAATCTCCTCGCACCGAACGCCACTTACTTAGACTTAAAGTGTTCAGGGAGCTATTTCGTTGGAGATTTGGGATTCTGCCCAGGAAGATATATTCTGTTGTAAACTGTGTACAGCGACAAGAAAACAGGGGCTTAAGACGGTGTTACACTGCCGATAGTCTACTTTATAAGTACTTTCTTCTGGTGCCTGGATTTCTTAAACGCAAGGAGCGCTAAGACTTGAATGGGGAAGCTTGCTGTCTGGTCTAGGTTAGGGGTAACAGAGACAGAGTCGACGATGGAACGAGCCCATCCAGAAGATGAAGTTAACTTTAAAGAGTTGAGGATTGTATGCATTCATACATACATATAATCATGTCTTTATCCCTAATGGGGTAGGCAGAGCATAAACGACCCAAACAAAAGTCGTTCCGCCACGTCTGATAAGTTTTGAGGGTTATTTAAGATAGATTTGTAGGTATATTGCTGTAGTGACAGGTTGTCAGCCCATCGCCTAAATTGCAATGTACTGAAACCCTCGCATCCCTCAGCTAGTTTTTATAGCATGGCCGGGAGGAGATACAGCTGGCACATTCTATGTTTTTCACTCGATCCCGCTTCAGCATGGAAGATAAATCACGTGTATGCATTCATATATTCCATTCCACTCTTTTGCTGTGCGCATTATGAAAGATGTTTGAAAGTGCTTAGTCCGAATTGGCGGATTCTGCCCAGGAAGATATATTTTGTGAGTTCTTCCATGCTGGACTAGGAGCAAAAGAAAAACATAGAATGCGCCAGTTGCATTAAATCATCCCGGGCATGCTGTAAAAACCAGCTAAGGGATCCGAGGATTTTAGTATATTGCAATTTAGGCGATGGTCTGACAACCTGTCACTACAGCAATATACCTTAAATTAAATCTTAAATAACCCTCAAAGCTTTTTCAGACGTGGCGGAATGTCCTGTCCGTCGTTTACGCTCTGCCTACCTCATTAGGGATGAAGGCGTGACTGATTATACGTAGTAAACTGTGTATAGCGACAAGAAAACGGGGTCTTTACGTGGTGTTACACTGTCGATAGTCTACTTTATTAGTATTTTCTTCTGGTGCCTGGATTTCTTATACACTGTAATACGCTGTCACGTAAAATGCTAGAAGGGTTACGCTGCAGGCGTTCTTGTAGATAATTTACTTTGTAACAGTGTTTCAGTAAGAAAGCTGTAAACTTACCGAGGATAGCGACTGACAAAGTGCAACACTGAAGATGAAACTGCAGTTATTTTCACTTGATTTATATTTCATTTTATGTATCTAGACAAATTTAATACACAACCTTTTATATTCTTCGATAATTCTAAATGACGACTCCCTGCGTCAAATAAAAATAAATTAAAGGATAATTTGAGTGCATCAATTTTATTACTTCCATGCTGGCCTGGGAGCGAGAGAAAAACATAGAATGTGCAAGCTGCATTTCCTCCCGGGCATGCTGTAAGATCCAGCTAAGGGATCCGAGGGTTTCAGTATATTGTAATTTAGGGGTGACAACCTGTCACTACAGCAATATACCTAGAATTCTATTTTAAATAACCCTCAAAACTATGTCAGACGTGGCGGAACGACCTTTGTTTAGGTCGTTTACGCTCTGCCTACCCCATAAGGGATAAAGGCGTGATTATATGTATGTATGTATCAATTTTATTCAAAGGTGTTTCACCTTCCAAGTCTATTTCTAAAATTAGTCATTTATTATAAATTCTATCCAAATAGATCTCTAAGAGTAGCATTCATTTTTTATCAACATGTATCGCAAACAAATAAACAATAAAGATGTCGTCTTACAAGATTTAGGGATTGTCGGGACAGAATTACGCGATCCGGCTGAGACCGGTATACTCACCCTTCTCTTAATGCGGGGAGAGAAGCAACTGGAATTTTCTATGTTTTTATGCCGTTTCCTGTCCAAGTGTCTAGTCATGGAAAGTTTAAATTCAATTTAAATTTAATGTAACAACTTGCTTCATATGTCTTTTATCTAAGCCTGGACCATATTTATTTTAGGTAAAGTCTATCAAAATAGATCTCTAAAAGTAGCATTTATTTTTTATCATTATGTATCGCAAACAAATAAACAACAGAGATGTCGTCTTACAAGAATTGGGGATTGTCGGGACAGAATTACGCGGTCCGGCTGAGACCGATATACTGACTATACTGACCCTTCTCTTAATGCGGGGAGAGAAGCAACTGGAATTTTCTATGTTTTTATGCCACTTCCTGTAAGCCTAGACCATATTTATTTTAGGTATTGTCTATCAAAATAGATCTCTAAAAGTAGCATTTATTTTTTATCATCATGTATCGCAAACAAATAAACAATAAAGATGTCGTCTTACAAGAATTGGGGATTGTCGGGACAGAATTACGCGGTCCGGCTGAGACGGTATACTCACCCTTCTCTTAATGCGGGGAGAGAAACAACTGGAATTTTCTATGTTTTTATGCCGTTTCCTGTCCAAGTGTCTAGTCATGGAAAGTTTAAATTCAATTTAAATTGAATGTAACAACTTGCTTCAAATGTCTTTTATCTAAGCCTGGACCATATTTATTTTAGGTAAAGTCTATCAAAATAGATCTCTAAAAGTAGCATTTATTTTTTATCATTATGTATCGCAAACAAATAAACAATAAAGATGTCGTCTTACAAGAATTGGGGATTGTCGGGACAGAATTACGCGGTCCGGCTGAGACCGATATACTGACTATACTGACCATTCTCTTAATGCGGGGATAGAAGCAACTGGAATTTTCTATGTTTTTATGCCGCTTCCTGTAAGCCTAGACCATATTTATTTTAGGTAAAGTCTATCAAAATAGATCTCTAAAAGTAGTATTTATTTTTTATCATCATGTATCGCAAACAAATAAACAATAAAGATGTCGTCTTACAAGAATTGAGGATTGTCGGGACAGAATTACGCGGTCCGGCTGAGACCGATATACTGACTATACTGACCATTCTCTTAATGCGGGGATAGAAGCAACTGGAATTTTCTATGTTTTTATGCCACTTCCTGTAAGCCTAGACCATATTTATTTTAGGTATTGTCTATCAAAATAGATCTCTAAAAGTAGCATTTATTTTTTATCATCATGTATCGCAAACAAATAAACAATAAAGATGTCGTCTTACAAGAATTGGGGATTGTCGGGACAGAATTACGCGGTCCGGCTGAGACCGATATACTGACTATACTGACCCTTCTCTTAATGCGGGGATCACGGAAATATGATAGGTAAGGGTCTTGTCGCATCTACTTATTGCTTCGGCGATATTGGAAATTACTGGTAGATTTGTGATGAAAATCCTAGCAGATTTGGACCTACATTTAGTTTAAGTCTAGAGCGTTATTGTATATTTAAAATGATTCACTTATGGATGTTAGTCACCTTAAATCAAAGGAATATTTTTCAATATCCACCACACTTGAAAGGTGGCTAGGCGAGTACACTGCAAATTATTAAATTGATAAACGCTCCTGCTTACTTAAAAACCCGTAGCCTATTTTTACTATACCCGCGGAAAAAAATGCAGTGATGTCTGTTAACCCCTCATCCGACGAAAGATGAAGTGAACAGTTGAATTTACTCCAACATCGCGAAGAAATTCTAGTTTATCTGCAATTCTTCTTCTTCTGTCATGTGGGTATCGAGTCAATCGACCCGATGAACCCTAGTGTCAGAGTATTTAAACCGCCTAATAGCGCAGCTAGTAGGCCTCTGACATGGTTTGTGTAATCTATCAAAGACGGCGACCTGGACCGACGGCTTAACGTGCCTGATTCTAAAACCATGACCCTGATTCTGAGCGCAGCACAACAGTTCCTGCATACCACTGGTTACTAGGCACTACTATAACTGAAACACTTTTGCACTTGGTTATGCTTTTATTACACTTTTCTTCAATTTAAAAGAATACAGACTGACGAAACGACAACCCATCACACATCTTCCTCTCACGTCTATAAAACATTGCCTAGTAAGGATTTGCCCCTCATACGCTAAGCCGCGACCCTCGGAAACAAGATGACGGCAATTTACTTCGTGACCACTTGATCTATCCCGCTGGTTGATTGTTTCGCTTTTTTTATCTACTAGTTGATTTGTCTTTGTGACTGATCCGCTTATTTGCTTGTGCGAAAGAGGGATGAACTGACCGATCAAATGTCAATGTAATGTCATAAAAAATATTCACTTTCCTCAATTTGTAAAAAAATATGATGATTAATAGCGTGGGCTGTTTTACTTAAGTTTTATTTTAATTCATTGCCAAAAAGCCTGTACTTACATACATTAAATTTAATTTTTCAAAACGAATATCTATTTTCTTCCAAAATCAATATTCAAAGCTCCTTGCTTAATGTTGCTTTGGATTTTATAATTAGAGTAAAAATATATTTCTCATATAACTAAATAAAATATATCAATTGTAAGACAAATAGCTCTCATTCAGCTGTTTGATTCAGAACACAAAGAGATTCGATAACAATGCTATCAAAGAGTCTCGAAATGGAGTAGTATTTGAATCTCCTCAATATTTGCCATTACCGAAGACTTCTATACGACTTTGTCTACATCTGAATCCGCTACTCCGCCCCGACCTCGATGTCAATCCTTTTACAATAGTGCTGAGAAGAAAAATAAATCTCGATATCGAAGTTTTACATCTCTTTAATTTGCCATGTCTTTCATATGAAATTTGGCAGAGCATTATTAAAATACATCAAAAGTTAGCGAGTAATACAGAGTGTTACTTACTTTTAAATGTAAATGATTGGTATTAAAATACTACGATACTACAGTCAAGGTTTTAGTTTTTGTCAGAAAAAAGGATATAGAGCATTATTTAAGTAGGTTTCCTATTCAGAGAGGCAATGCTGCCAGCTGGAAACTGGAAACCCTGCCTCGATGTGATGAAATTTTCTATTTGTAAAACGTGAATTAAAACCCTTCGTATATTTATCTGGATTTTTATGTATACCTAATATTTATTATGTCTGCCACAGTTTGGTAGTCTCTGCAACAAAAATATCTTAATTCAATTCAAGTATGCTTTATTGTAAACAGGAAATATACCTATTTAAAAAAAAAAAATCATTAAATATTAAGAGAGTTGGGGTGTAAGGGGTCTCAAATAACATCTCTCGAGACCCAAGCCAACCTCACCTGCTCGCGGTACGCCCTGTTGACTAACGAACGAGGCTCTGGCGACTCGCCAACGTGCAATGGATACCAGCATGGCGAGTTATTTGGTCCAAACCCCCTTTTTTACTCTCATTATGACAACCACAACTATACAACAGCCCCTAGTGCCCGGCGGCCCCAGTCGCTGGGATGCTTCCGGCGGTGGTCAGACCAGTGCTGGGGCTCGGGGTGTCAAGAATCTCCGGGCGGGTACAACTAACCGCCAAACGACCCAGGCTTTTGATAAAATGGACACCGATACGCTTAATGTAATTACTTACAATGTGAAAACGCTAATGGAAGACGAAAGACTGCTAGAACTCGAGAATGCCCTCACCGAAATTAGCTGGGATATTATTGGTCTATCTGAAGTAAGAAGGACAGGAGAACATGCCGAAGAGCGAGACAGTGGTGATTTCTTTCATTTCGGGGAAACTGACGGCCTCTATGGGGTCGGGTTCCTAGTGGCCAAGAAATGGAAGAATAACATCATTGAATTCGTAGGTTACTCCGAAAGAATAGCTGTCCTAAGGTTTCAGATATCAGACAAGAAAACACTTTCACTTATCCAAGTGAATGCTCCAACATCTTCGCATTCAGACGAAGCCATTGAAGAGTTTTATGACCTTCTTAATAAAGTTTGCGAGGAAAACCGGGGAACCTGGAATGTAGTTCTTGGGGACTTCAACGCAAAAGTAGGCATTCGAAGCGAATTAGACGACGAGCAAATTCTAGGCTCTCATGGTCTCGGAGACCGAAATGAAAGAGGCACCCGTCTAATCCAATTCGCGTTCGGACAAAACCTGCGCATATCAAACACCTTCTTCCCTAAGCAACCTCAACGCCGCTGGACCTGGGTCTCGCCGAATGGTCGCACTAAAAACGAATTAGACTTTTTCTTGGCTTCCGACAAACATCTGATAAGAAATGTCGGAGTTATAAACAAAATTAACTTTAGTTCCGACCACAGACCTCTTAGAGCCAGACTTAAATTCGACATAAAACTTCACAGGGCCAAACAGTTTGTTAGTAAAATAAGAAAACACAATAGATTCACTTTAATCAACCATGAAAAACAATTCAATATTGAGCTTAAAAAATTATTTGAAGTTCTTAACATCGGAGAATCCCTGCAAGATCCTCAAAAACAATATACAAATATCATAAAAAGTATTCAGCTAGCGAGCAAAAGTATTAAATCAGAAAAAGATAACTTAAACAAACTATCAAAACCTACAAAAGATTTGATTTCTAAGCGAAAAAAATTTTTGCGGGTAGACAGGGAAAAGTAAACAACTAAATTTGGCTCTCCCTAAATTTTAATTAAAATAAATATAATTACATAGTTTTTATGTGTTAAAAACTTACCAATTACACAAGTTGACTGTCTACTCTCTAAATCAATAATAAGCAACATAAAATTGCTATTCATAATATTAACATCAAGATGGACAACACTGCACAAATCTCCAAGAGCATTGAAGAGCTCACTAAGTGGATGGACACCAGAATGTCGGAGTTTGAGAAGCAACAGCAACAGGCGTCTGCTTCTAGTGCTACTCCCACAGTGAAGGTGCTGTCTGCGGACTACTTGAACTTCAAGTCCCTAGTGTGGAAAGCGCTGGCAATGTTAAAGTCTCAGGTGGAGCTAATTGTAAATGGCTTAGATAAAGTTGAGACCCATTCTCGCCGTAAAGTGCTTCTCCTTCATGGGGTTTCTGAAGAGCATACAGAAGATCTGCCTAAGAAGGTGTGTAGCTTAATTCAGGGCTCAATGAAGCTGTCTTCTTTCAATGCTGATGCAATTGAGGTCTGCCACCGTCTGGGTATGAAGAAGGACAAGACTCGGCCAATATTAGTGCGTTTCTCTTCGATGAAGCACCGGGCAGCTGTATGGAATGCCAAAACTGCATTCAAGGGATCCGTAGTTTCAGTGTCAGAGTTTCTGACCAAGCCACGCCAGACTGTTTTTGCTGCGGCCAGGAAACATTTTGGGAAGAAATACTCCTGGTCATCAGAGGGTGTCATCGTCGTGCTCTTAGCGGATGGAAGCAGGAAAAAGGTGGTAACCATGTTTGAGCTCCAGCAGCTGATTACTTTGCATCCACACCGTGTTGATGTTTCATAGTCGGTGGAAGCAGTTTTTCTATGTACGCCTTTGTTTAAATTGCGGTGCTCGGTGTTTATCATTCTATACATTCTATAGCAAGCGATTAGTGCTCCTTATTTTGTTCAATAGCTTTTTTATTGCAAGGTATGTTCTATTTTTGTATGTGATTTAACCTCTCAAAATATTTTGATTTGACAGATCACAGTTGACAGTTTAATTTGACACTGACAGCTTGTTGTTTCGTTCAAAAATTTTTCATTTTTTTTTCTTTTTTATATTCATTGCTTTTTGCCTTAGTGAAGAGTCATACTGCCGCGTTCTTGGTTTTTGCAATTCTGAATGTTTCTTTTTATTTTATTTTTGTTAATTAAGTTGTTTGTGCTTGGCTTGGGTTGCGGATGTTGCTTTGTTATTTAAGCCTTAGCTTGAATAGCGGGGTAGCATCTGTTACTCAGGACAATATGATTAGTCTCTTTTAGTCAGCTTGTGTGGTTGAAATAAGTTGATTGTTTATTTTATTTTTTGTTTTAAAATTTATTATTTTTATATATATATTTATATTATAATATTTATTTATATATGATAAACAATGATTATATGTCTTGCTCATCTTCTGATGATTATTTAAGTGCTCTCAGTGATAGTGATTGCTCTTCTCTTTCAGACTCTGAACCGTTGCAAGATAAGCTTGCTTCGGTTTTTCACAATAGTTCTTCATTCCTCTCCCTGGTGCACATCAACGCACAGAGCTTATCTGCTCATTATAACGATCTTCTGGCATCTTTCAGTGTCGGCATAGTCGATGGAATATTAGTTTCTGAGACATGGCTGAAGCCTTCTCTCCCTTCCACATCTTGTTCTCTGCCTGGTTATCGGCTATTCCGCAATGATCGTGTGGGCGCGGGTGCCGGCGGGGTAGGCATCTACCTTCGTGGTGATATCCCGGCCACATTGATTAGCTCTTCCCCTTCACAATATTCTTTTTCACTCGAACATTTATTCCTAGAAGTTACTGTGAACCATACCAAAATTTTACTTGGAGTGGTTTACTGTCCCAGTGATCAAATCAACTACTTTTCTTCTTTTGAGTCCACTCTTGAAAATTTTAGCAGTCTTTACGAACATATCATTATTATGGGTGACCTAAATACATGTTTAGTAAAAGACGATGCCTCATCCATGGCCAGATCCGGGAAACTGTTATCACTTACATCGTCCCTAAATCTTGAATTTTTGCCGCTTTCTACTACACACCATGTACCAAATCGTAGGCCATCTTTAATTGACGTCATAATTGTTTCTAAACCTAAATTGGTAATTTCTCACGGGCAAATGTCGGCTCCTTTTTCTAATCATGACCTATTATTTCTTACGTATAAAGTACGTCCCCCTAAGGTTAAAACTAAAGTAACTTTTCAGCGTAATTTTCGCAACATGGATATGGTTCGTTTGAGAGATGATGTAGTGAACATTGACTGGTCCCCAGTTATATCTGCCAACTGTATTGACGCCAAGGTGGCTGCTTTTACAGTTATTTTAACTAGACTATTAGACACACATGCACCAGTCAGATGTGTTCGTATTAAACATATTCCAGCTCCCTGGTTGACACCGGTTATAAAAAGAACCATGGCGAAAAGGGATAGAGCTAAAGCTAGATTTAAAAAGGAACCTACCGATTTAAATTTAGCTAATTATAAAAAACTTCGAAACATCTGCAACAGAATGTGTAGGGATGCAAAGCGTCGCTACATTCACTCTTCCTTAGAAAATCTCTCACAGGCTTTAACCTGGAAATTTTTGAAGTCACTAGGCATTGGCAAGGCTATGGATACCCCTTTAGGTACCATGGATTTAAACGCTCTTAACACTCACTTCTCTACTCCCCCTGTAAAACTTGATAATTCTACCAAAGCTTTATCTCTTTCTTATCTTTCTGACCTTGACCTGCCTGACTGTTTATCTTTTTCATTTCAACCAGTCACTGAGGACAGCGTTAAGAAAATCATCCTCTCCATTTCCACAAAGGCAGTGGGAAGTGATGAGTTAAGTCTTTATATGCTTATTCCCATATTGGTTGATATTCTGCCAGTTATCACTCACATTGTAAATTTTTCACTGACGGCAAATGTCTTCCCTACAGCTTGGAAGAAAGCTTTTGTTATCCCACTGCCTAAAACCTCCAATCCAACATCTCTCTCTCAGTACCGTCCTATCTCTATCCTTCCCGTACTTTCAAAAGTTCTTGAAAGTGTGGTCCACCATCAACTATATTCCTTCCTCACTTCCAATCATCTCCTATGCCCCTTCCAATCCGGTTTTCGCCCCTCGCACGGCACAGTTAGTGCGTTGCTGAACGTTACTGATGATATCCGTCACGCTATGGATAATACCAAACTTACAGTTGTCGTTCTATTAGACTTCAGCAACGCATTTAACTCTGTTGATTTTGATATCCTTCTTGGTTCCCTCCGTTCTCTTAACGTTGCTCCTGCTGTAATTGATTGGTTTCATTCTTATCTCCATGGGCGCCAGCAGTGTGTGAAGACAGACGATGCATCATCGGACTGGTCAAACTTATCGGCTGGTGTTCCACAAGGCGGCGTTCTTTCTCCTCTTCTATTCTCTATTTTTATTAATAACATTTCAAAAGTCATTTCTTCTCCCTACCATCTGTATGCAGATGATTTACAAATTTACAGACATTTCTCCTTACCTGACGTCACTGAGGCAGTTGCTGCTGTCAATATTGATCTTGCTGCTGTGCAGGAATGGGCTAGGAGTTTTGGTCTGCTTGTGAATCCTACTAAGTCACAGGCTATGATTGTTGGTAGCAGCAGGCTCAGAAGTGGGATTAATGATGCTGATATACCTAATATTTTTTATAATAGTGTATGCATTCCGTATACTAACAAAGCCAAAAATCTAGGGTTGATTTTAGACTGTGACTTGTCATGGTCGGCACAGGTAAATGAGGTTAGCAAGCGTATGCATTATTCATTCCACTCTCTCAAACGACTCCAGAATTTCCTTCCTTTTAACACTAAAATCATGCTTGCACAAGCACTTCTCCTCCCCATTCTCGATTATGCCGATGTATGTTATCTAGATGCCACTGAGGAGCTTCTTAATAAACTTGAGCGCTTACAAAACCTTGCTATTCGATTCATTTTTGGCCTTCGCAAATTCGACCACATCTCCGAGTTTCGCGCTCAACTAAAATGGCTCCCTATCCGACTTCGCCGCGATGTGCACATCCTCACCGTCCTTTACAAGATCCTTAATGACCCTACCTCTCCTGAATATCTCCGTTCCCGATTCCGTTTCTTACCTCCTGATTCCCGGTCCAGGCGCGCTTGTATCACAAAGGTGCTTGAGTGTCCTGGTTCAAACACAAAGTTTTTCTTCCATTCTTTTACTGTCCGGGCTATCCAACTATGGAATAAACTTCCTAAATCACTTCAAGACAGTCCTTCAGTTTTCACTTTTAAAAAGAGACTCAAAGAGCATTTTATGACCTCTCTCTGATGTTAATAATATGTATTATATTCATATATATATATATATATATATATATTTATCTATCATAATATACGTATATATCTTATATATTATTTTGTTATGTATTAGTTTTTTCTATTATTGTTATATATGTATTAGTATTACTATAATTTATCAGATTTTATAATTTTAGTTATTGTATCTGTTCCCGTGTTTTTCCCTTCTTTCATCCCCACTAGGTTGGCTGGAAGAGATCTCTTATAGAGATAAGCTCGCCTGTTGTGTCCTAGTTTTAAGTTCAACTGTATGTGTAAATTTTTAATACAATAAAGAATATATATAAAAAAAACTTGAATATGGGACAGTAGAGTACAGAAATATTGATAAACAAGTAAAACGCAACATTCGGCATGACGTCAGACAACGCAAAACACATCTAGTCAAAGTAGCTCTTACTAAAAATAGATCGCTCAGGGTTGCGAAAGACGGTATCTTGGGTGGAAGGTCTTGGATAACATGTCTTAAGGATGAGCATGGAGTGAAGCACAGAAACAGAGCAAAGATCACTGAAATCAGTACCAAATTCTATGAAACGCTTTACTCTGATCCTCACTCCCTAGTAGAAAACGTACCCTCCACTAATTACTCCTGTCCTGATACCATCCCCCCAATTACTGAATATGAGGTGCATAAAGCCCTAAACACTATGAAGTATAACAAGAGCCCTGGCGAGGATGGTGTCACGACAGAAGCCCTTAAAATTGGTGAGCCCACTCTTTTACCCCATATAACGAATTTATTTAACGCTATTCTTCAATCAGGTCGTCTACCAGAGAATTTCTGTCACTCCCACATCATTATACTCTACAAAAAAGGCAGCAAACAAGATATAGAGAACTACAGGCCCATCAGTTTAATATCACATATGTACAAGACTTTCATCAAAATCATTCAAAACCGCATTGATGGAAAACTAGACCTCCACCAACCACCAGAACAGGCCGGCTTCCGTCTCAGCTTCTCTACAACCTACCATCTTCATGCCCTCAATCAGGTTGTGGAAAAGTCTGTTGAATATAAAAAGTCACTTTATCTCGCTTTTGTCAACTACAGTAAAGCGTTCGACAGTCTCTACCATGACGCCATGTTTGATTCGCTCTCAAGGCAAAACATAGAATCTACTTACATAGACTTGCTCAAAAATATCTACTCGCAAAGTATGGCCAACCTCAAACTCGAACCCCCTGGTTCATCATTTCGAATTCACAAAGGTGTCAAGCAAGGTGATCCGTTGTCCCCCAAGCTGTTCACCAGTACCCTCGAAGAGGTATTTAAAAAAGCCTCAGTCTCATGGCAACAGAGGGGCATTGAAGTCGGTGAAAGGAGGCTTACAAATCTACGTTTCGCCGACGACATTGTACTTTTTGCACCGACTGCTCGGGAACTTCAAAACATGCTGCAAGATCTGAGCTCGGCGAGCCGTGAGGTTGGACTTTGGATGAACCAGTCAAAGACCAAATTAATGACCAACAGTCCCAAACATAGGGTAACGGTAGACGGGGATGATATACAATATGTCGACGAGTATATTTACTTGGGCCAGTTAGTTTCTTTCAGCAACCGGCAGGACAGAGAAGTCGATCGCCGCGTCGAAAATGCCTGGAAGAGCTTCTGGTCCATGAAGGACTTGATGAAAGGAGATCTTCCTTTAACACTAAAACGCAAGCTCGTCGATATGTGTATCTTACCCGTCCTAACCTATGGTGCGCAGGTCTGGTCTTTGACTGCTTCTCAGAAGTTCAGACTGGCTGTTTGTCAGCGAGCGATGGAGCGCAGTATACTTGGTCTCAAAAGAATAGACAGAGTCCGGAACACCACTCTGCGCTCCAAAACGCGCATCACTGATGTGACCGAGAAGGCAGCAAAATTAAAATGGGACTGGGCGGGTCACGTATGCCGAATGCATCCAGAGAGATGGGCCAAATCAACGACCGATTGGGTTCCCCTCGATAGCCGGCGAGGGAGAGAGTAAGACCGAGGAAACGATGGCGTGATGACTTAGATTCTTTTGAAAAAGACTGGCAAAACATAGCTGGAGATCGAGACCAGTGGAAAAAGAAAGGGGAGGCCTTTGCCCTGCAGTGGGACATTTCAGGCTAAGTAAAAAAAAAAAAAAAATATTAAGAGAACGTTTTTTTATCGAGCATGAGAGTTTAAAATTGGACGCTGTGATTTTCCCACTCAATCAAGTAATACAACCCACGGATTCGGGAAACCTATATTTTCCTTGAGAATTCTGTGAAATACTCCATACTCGCTCTGAGCTTGATTATTATCGCCAAGAAAGACTAGCCCAATCGAGGGTCTTTTGTTCTTTTTAATTGACCATCATCGAGAGGCTCAGTAAATAGATTACATTCATGAAAAAGTGATGGTTTTTCAACGGGTTTTAATTCTATAATCGACAAACAAGACTTACGTAGATCCAACTACATTCTTAAACAGTTCACAAGCAATTTAAATATTGATGGCAGCAAAATAAAACAGCATTTAGTTGGGAAACAGGCTTATTTCGCGATAACTACTATCGCTTCTTCTATTCCCTGGAGGCTTAGCTTTTTACAGGGTGTGTGTACCAGCCTTTACGTGTAGTACAAATAATAATGATTTTCAGATGGTATGAAGCTTAATCTTCGCGTTTCGGTATTTTTGTAAGCGTTTTAGAAGGGGTCAATCAATAGTCTACATTCATTGTTTTTTTTCTTTTAACTGAGTTATTCTTTTATCGATAAGTACTTGAGTTAACATCGAACGACATCACTAAACCGTTCACAAGCATTTTAAGTATTGATGGCAGCAGAATAAAACAGCATTGAGTCGACGTCGCATCCGTAACCCGCCGTCGGGAAACAGGCTTATTCCAGCGATGAGTGCTATCGCTCCTTCTGCTCCCGGGGGGCGAGGCCTTTTACAGTGTGTACCAACCTTTATGTGTAGTACCAATAATAATCATTTTCAGATGGTAAGAAGCTTAATCTTCGCGTTTCGGTATTTTTGTAAGCGTTTTAGAAGGGGTCAATCAATAGTCTACATTCATTGAATTTTCTCTTTTAACTGAGGTTCTTTTATCGATAAGTACTTGAGTTAACATCGAACGACATCACTAAACCGTTCACAAGCATTTTAAGTATTGATGGCAGCAGAATAAAACAGCATTGAGTCGACGTCGCATCCGTAACCCGCCGTCGGGAAACAGGCTTATTCCAGCGATGAGTGCTATCGCTCCTTCTGCTCCCGGGGGGCGAGGCCTTTTACAGTGTGTACCAACCTTTATGTGTAGTACCAATAATAATCATTTTCAGATGGTAAGAAGCTTAATCTTCGCGTTTCGGTATTTTTGTAAGCATTTTAGAAGGGGTCAATCAATAGTCTACATTCATTGAATTTTCTCTTTTAACTGAGGTTCTTTTATCGATAAGTACTTGAGTTAACATCGAACGACATCACTAAACCGTTCACAAGCATTTTAAGTATTGATGGCAGCAGAATAAAACAGCATTGAGTCGACGTCGCATCCGTAACCCGCCGTCGGGAAACAGGCTTATTCCAGCGATGAGTGCTATCGCTCCTTCTGCTCCCGGGGGGCGAGGCCTTTTACAGTGTGTACCAACCTTTATGTGTAGTACCAATAATAATCATTTTCAGATGGTAAGAAGCTTAATCTTCGCGTTTCGGTATTTTTGTAAGCGTTTTAGAAGGGGTCAATCAATAGTCTACATTCATTGAATTTTCTCTTTTAACTGAGGTTCTTTTATCGATAAGTACTTGAGTTAACATCGAACGACATCACTAAACCGTTCACAAGCATTTTAAGTATTGATGGCAGCAGAATAAAACAGCATTGAGTCGACGTCGCATCCGTAACCCGCCGTCGGGAAACAGGCTTATTCCAGCGATGAGTGCTATCGCTCCTTCTGCTCCCGGGGGGCGAGGCCTTTTACAGTGTGTACCAGCCTTTATGTGTAATTCTAATAATAATGATTTTCAGGTAGTTTGTAGCTTAATCTTTACATTTCGATTTTTTTGTAAGCGTTTTAGAAGGGGTCAATCAATAGTCTACATTCATGGAATTTTCTCTTTTAACTGAGTTATTCTTTTATCGATAAGTATTTGAGTTTACATCCAACGACATCACTAAACCGTTCACAAGCATTTTAAGTATTGATGGCAGCAGAATAAAACAGCATTGAGTCGACGTCGCATTCTTGGTATGAGCCTTACGTCCGACTTGAACTTTGGACGTTACATTGAGTCTCTGGCCACAACAGCTGCCAAAAAACTTGGTATCCTCTCGAAGGTGAGGCGATACTTCACACCGGGACAGCTATTGCAGTTGTACACAGCTCAAGTCCGATCGTGTATGGAGTACTGCTGCCACCTTTGGGACGGTTCAGCTAAATACCAGCTGGCTGCCTTAGACTCAATCGAGAAACGTGCTAAGAAGCTCATTGGAGACTCAGCACTGGTTGAGGCAAAACTACAGAACCTTGAGCACCGTCGCAGAGTGGCGTGCATGTCGGTATTTTACAGGATACATTTCGGGGAGTGCGCGTTAGCACTTCATGACCTTATACCCCCCTCCCCTTTCCATCTCCGGAGCACGAGGCGTGGACAGGGGTTCCACCCTTATGTCGTGGATATACCACAAATTCGCACGAAGCGGTTCGCTTCCACATTCTTAATGCGAACGGCTAAGGAGTGGAACTCCCTGCCGGCGGATCTGTTTCCGGAACAATATAACCTGGGCCTTTTCAAGGCGAGAGTGAATAGGCACTACATAGGTGAGTATGCTTCATCATAGTCCGCATCGTCACTTTCCACCAGGTGAGATGGCGGACAAATGCTCGCCTATATATATTAAAAAAAAAAAAAAAAAAGTAACCCGCCGTCGGGAAACAGGCTTATTCCAGCGATGAGTGCTATCGCTCCTTCTGCTCCCGGGGGGCGAGGCCTTTTACAGTGTGTACCAGCCTTTATGTGTAATTCTAATAATAATGATTTTCAGGTAGTTTGTAGCTTAATCTTTACATTTCGATTTTTTTGTAAGCGTTTTAGAAGGGGTCAATCAATAGTCTACATTCATGGAATTTTCTCTTTTAACTGAGTTAATCTTTTATCGATAAGTATTTGAGTTTACATCCAACGACATCACTAAACCGTTCACAAGCATTTTAAGTATTGATGGCAGCAGAATAAAACAGCATTGAGTCGACGTCGCATCCGTAACCCGCCGTCGGGAAACAGGCTTATTCCAGCGATGAGTGCTATCGCTCCTTCTGCTCCCGGGGGGCGAGGCCTTTTACAGTGTGTACCAGCCTTTATATGTAGTACCAATGTGAATTTCAGATGGGGTGTAGGGCAACCGCGGTTTGACGTTTTTATTAGCCATTGAGCTCAGTCAATAGTCGTTTATCGGGTCTTTCAAATCGATAAGAACGTCTTTAATTCTTCATTCATGGACAGATATATCTATTGTTAGTGTATCTAAATAAGCTCTAATAAAGTGTTGTAACGCTTTTAATCTATGTATCGTACTTAGCATGTCTTACGAGCGCCTAATTTTACAAAGTTCTAGAGCAGAAATTTATTTACACAGACCTTACATAGAGATATACATATAATCATGCCTTTAACCCTAATGGGGTAGGCATAAACGACCTAAATAAAGGTCTTTCCGCTACGTCCGACAAAGTTTTGAGGGTTATATACGATAGATTTTTCGGTATATTGCTGTAGTGACAGGTTGTCAGCCCATCGCCTAAATTGCAATATACCGAATCCCTCAGATCCCTTAGCTAGTTTTTACAGCATGCCCGGGAGGAAATGCAGCTGGCACATTCTATGTTTTTTTTTCGCTCCCAGTCCAGTATGGAAGAAACACAGACCAAGCAAATAATGTGAACAAGAGTCGGTATACGTTTCGAACAAGTTCTCAAGTCATATTTTACATTCCCACTGCCCCTCGTTATATCAGAAGGAAGTCATAACGAAAATTAAATACGCTTTGGTAATTTTTTGCCAGAAGCCACGTCTTACTTCGGAGCTGCGGTAAGTTTTCACAAAGTTATAGTTTCTCAAAGCCCGTCTCGGAACTGTGGAACATTCCAGAAAATGAAGAAGCAAAGCATCGGAGTGAAACGAAGACGGGCTGAGGCGAAAGCGGAATAAAGTTGACATTTTTGCAAAGCTACGTTAGAATTTCAACAAAATTAAATGTGGCACTACACGAAATGAAAATAGTGTGAGCGCGATGTCCCGCCCGCCCGCGCCCGCGCCCCGCCCGCCCGCGTCTCGCACCTCCCGCCCTATTTTTGTTGAGAATTTTTCGTCTTTAAGTTAGAGTTACTGAATAGGTATTGAGTCGTGTTCAGGTAATAGCTATACCCACTGTGATGCCTCCCCCTTTCATTACCGACATAAAATATAGATTTTGCTTTCATGCTGGACTGGGAAAGAAAAACATGCCAGCTGCATCTCCTCCCGCAATTTAGGTGATGGGCTGACAAGCCGTCACTATAGCAATATACATAAACTTCTATAATAACCCTCAACCTTGTTAGATATTTTTTTTAGGTAGTGTTTGCTCTGCCTACCCCATTAGGGGTAAACGCGTGATTTTATGTATCTATCTATTTTTACTTATTTGATGCTTTTGATTAGCAGGTAGCGCTTTAATATTCTGAAACCAGTCCACAAACATTGACCACCGCTACGGCGTAGTCAGCGTAGCAAGATGCTACGAAATAAAAAAAATATGGAAAGTTCGATCACAGTTCTATCAAAACCTGATTGAAACAAAATTATGGAACCCGAACCGGTATAATTTGTTTCTTTTGTCAATATGATAATTCATTATACCAATCAATTAATTTTCGTAAAATTGTTTTTACATCACTCTAAAACCAGTCATTTTTACATACATACATACATATAGTCACACCTTTATCCCTAATGGGGTCGGCAGAGCGTCAACGAACTAAACAAAGGTCGTTCCGCCACGTCTGACATAGCTTTGAGGGTTATTTAAGATAGATTTGTAGGTATATAGCTGTAGTGACAGGTTGTCAGCCTATCGCCTAAATTGCAATATACTGAAATCCTCGAACCCCTTAGCTGGTTTTTACAGCATGCCCGGGAGGAAATGCAGCTGCATGCATGGAAGCAATCTAGTAAAGATTCTTTTTAAAACCTAGAAAACAAGAACCCACGTTGCTATTTGTATTTAGATCCGGGCGGGGCATAGATTGAGTGGGAGCGGTGCAATGCAGAATGCAAACGAGATGCACATTAGCGGAACGAATAACCTCTGTCGCGGCGACTATCGCACAGAGCATAAACTACGATGCACATTAGAGAACACTACACACGGCTACAGAGTATGGTGAACAAGGAGACAACTACTATATTGCTTGATGCACATTAGCGTAACGAATAACCTCTGTCGCGGCGACTATCGCACAGAGCATAAACTACGATGCACATTAGAGATGCATACACACGGTCACAGAGTTAAGTGAACACAAGCTAAGTGAAGGAATAACCTCTGTCGCGGCGACTATCGCACAGAGCATAAACTACGATGCACATTAGAGAACACTACACACGGCTACAGAGTATGGTGAACAAGGAGACAACTACTATATTGCTTGATGCACATTAGCGTAACGAATAACCTCTGTCGCGGCGACTATCGCACAGAGCATAAACTACGATGCACATTAGAGATGCATACACACGGTCACAGAGTTAAGTGAACACAAGCTAAGTGAAGGAATAACCTCTGTCGCGGCGACTATCGCACAGAGCATAAACTACGATGCACATTAGATAACACTACACACGGCTACAGAGTATGGTGAACAACGTGACAACTGGTATATTGCTTGATACACATTAGCGGAACGAATAATCTCTGTCGTGGCGACTATCGCACAGAGCATAAACTACGATGCACATTAGAGAACACTACACACGGCTACAGAGTATGGTGAACAACGTGACAACTGGTATATTGCTTGATGCACATTAGCGGAACGAATAACCTCTGTCGTGGCGACTATCGCACAGAGCATAATGCACATTAGAGGACACTACACACGGCTACAGAGTATGGTGAACAAGGAGACGACTGCTATATTGCTTCATGCACATTTGCGGAACGAATAACCTCTGTCGCGGCGACTATCGCACAAAGCATAAACTACGAGGCACATTAGAGAACACCACACACTATAAATAAATCTTCATTGGACGCTGCTATACGAAAAGAAAAGGACTTCTTCGTAACGCGGTGGATGTGCTCGGACCTCTGTCACAAAATTCACCCACAACACTGAGTTGCAGATATCCTTACATACATACATACATATAATCACTCCTTTCCATCCGTAATGGGGCAGGCAAAGTGTATTGCAATTTTATGCGATCGGCTGACAACCTGTCACTATAGCAATATACATCAAAATCTGCTGTAATTACCTTCAAATCTTGTCAGACGTGGCGAAAACGACCTTTGTTTGGGCTGCATCTCCTCCCGGGCTGTAAAAACCAGCTAAGTTTCAGTGCAATTTAGGTGATGGGCTGACAAGCTGTCACTATAGCAATATACATAAACTTCTGTAATAACCCTCAACCTTGTTAGACGATTTTTTTAAGGTAGTTTTCACTCTGCCTACTACCGTTAGGGATTAGGGATAAAGGCGTGATTATATGTATATGTATGTATGTATGGGGCAGGCAGAGCGTAAACGACCTAAACAAAGGTCGTTCCGCCACATCTGACAAAGTTTTAAGGGTTATTTAAGATAGATTCGTAGGTATATTCCTTTAGTGACAAGGTTGTTTGCCCATCGCCTAAATTGCAATATACTGAAACGCTCGGACCCCTTAGCTGGTTTTTACAGCATGCCCGGGAGAAAAAACAGCTAGCACATTCTATGTTTTTCTCTCGCTCCCAGTCCAGCATGGAAGAATAAATAAAGATATATTTAATTATGAAGAATAATATTTACATGGCGAACATCACACCGATACAAGATGGAGGCTACTGGCATGTATAGAATGCTTTGTAAAACATATCATTCAATTTTCTAGCAATGAATTATAATTATTACAATGCTGGACTGGGTCACGCACTATCTAATCATGGTCATGACGTAAAAGTCAGAATTAGATTACAAGGGTTCCATCCTTTGGCGATAAGCTAACCCCATGATAGGTGTGACTGTATGTAGGTACTAGGTAGATACTATAATAATATTATCATGTTCATAGGTAGGTATATTTCCTCATCTGGCTGTAGACTTTGGTGAACACAAACATTAAATAATAACATTGGCTACTACTGGAAGCGGAGATCGGTTTCTTAGAATCCAGATACTCACTAAACTAACACTGAGTGTAGAAAGGCTCTGGAAATAAGGAGTAGGTACAACCATCTCACCTGCGCAGCAGTTTTCTCTACACGGCTATATAGTTTAGGAATAAGTGCTAGCGCCTGCCGCCGCCCGCCACTGTATTGTTCATTTAGTGGTGCTACCATGTAGAGATAATTTCCTGCAGTTGAAACTTTTATGGGAGAAATGGAAGAATGGGAGGTACACCTTTGCCCTGCAGTGGGACATCTTAGGCTGTAAATAATAATAATAGTAAAGAAACATTTATAGTTTTGATCGTCGATTGATACGGCAGTGTGTATTGCAACCACCATCAAGACCGCACTATCGCGCAGCTAATGTGCTCTGATCGTGCGCTTACCAAATTCATTGCTGTGCTGATTCTACGCAATGTTTCTTATTGTTTCGAAAATAGGTAGGTAAGGTGTATCTTTTAGGGAAAAATTTCTGAAGTATGAATTTTAACAACATACTTCCATAAACCTCTCATATAGTCATCATATTATTATCATTAGGGGCAGGAAGCTATTTCTTTAATTATTATAGGAATAAATTATAAGTCTTGTTATATACCTAAAAACACCGAGTATCAATCAATCCCATATCGTATCAGTATAAAGTTCACAGTTCTTCCATGCTGGCCTAGGAGCAAGAGAAAAACATAGAATATGCCAGCTGCATTTCCTCCCGAACATGCTGTAAAAAATAGCTAAGGGATCCGAGGGTTTCAATATATTGTAATTTAGGCGATGAGCTGATAACCTATCAATACAGCAATAAACCTACAAATCTATCTTAAATATCCCTAAAAACTTTATTAGACGTGGTGCAACGTTTGTTTAGGTCGTTTACACTCTGTCTTTCCCATTAGGGATAAAGGCGTGGTTTTATGTATGTATGTCTATGTATGAATAAAGTTCAAACATCTCTCTTTTGCCTGATTTTAAAACACATTTCAAACCAATCTCCATAAAAATCAACTTCAAACATGACGAATGCGGAATTGTTGACGCTTAAAAAATCATTAGTATCTAAGTCAGATATGAAGCAAGCATCGTGTCGGGTATCACCCCCATTTATCGGTACAGTCGGCAACGCAGCTAAATGTCTCGTAATTGGCCCCGCTCCATCTGCAGGCAATTAGGAGCGACGCTTTAAAAGATCCATATTTATTCGCTCGACTGTACCTACTCGCTCGAAATGGGCCTTGCACTGATTACACAACAACTCGAGTTTATTTCAATTTAAAAACAGTTTTGGTTTATTTAAAAGTATGATTTGAAGCGTTCAGCCTGTGCAAACGATCAATATTATTGAAGGTCTAGACTATTTCAAAGCAAACTAATGCTCCTATGCTGCGGCCATATTGAACTATTAAGCCTCCAACGTTCTAAATTCAAAAGCGTCCTCTTTGGATCATAATGACCACTTCCATGCGGCCAGTCTCAAGCAAACTTGCTTCTGTTTCGGCAAACTTCTATTTGCTGTCGAACTATTCAAAATTCGTTGAACCATCTTGAGGATGACGGAATATTGAAGTTGGTGTCTGATGTATAGAGTAGGACGTTAGAGGTACAATGCACTAATGATATCAGTATCTTAGAAAGCCCCTAACCAGCCCCTTAACAGTTTTCCACGGTATCGGAGGGGCATTAGTGCATTTCCCGGTAATGCCTCTAAAGACGGTTGGCGCACGATGACCAAGGAGAGCGGCCCACAGTGGGCTGAAATTAGCGTTTCATAGACATTCAATATATATTTTTTAAGTGACGCTTTTTTTGCTTGTAAACGATTGAGGATACCTACTATATGCCTTATATAATGAACTTTCAGGTTTGTAATTGTAAACAGCGCACTCAGATTTTTTTTCTAAAAAATTTGTATGGAGTCGGCATAATAAATGATGATATTTCCATTATCGCACAATTGCGCGTTATATCCTCTTAGGTTATTAATAAGTGAATTATTTTGGATTTTTTGACATACTCCATGTTGAGGCCAAACTTGCGCCTTTTTTAAAAAAAATCTTTTAAAGTTTTTTTTTTTTGTTATTTTTTTTTTTCATTTTAAACTAATATTAAGCTTAACATGGATGTATGTATACAGACTAGCGCCTTTAAAAAAAAATCTTTTCCAAAATTACCATTTTTTTTTTGTTTATGTTTTGTTTTTAACTAATATTAAAGCTTAACATGGATTTACATAGACTGGATATTTACGAAAATTAATTGTGTGCAATATTAGATAGTGAAAATTGCTTAAAAACTCATTAGCTGTAATTAAAAATAGTAATTATCTAATTATTCTCAAAATCCCCGACAACATTAAGGAAACTATTGTTTGTTTATGACATTTTAACTATCTACTGATTTATTGAATAGGTACCAATATCTATTATGTAATTGGGTTCTCATTTGTTAGCAATTAAGAGGGTAGTTAGTAAATTAGTTGTTCGGGCACATACATTAAATTCGATCGCCATAAATAGGAACGTACTGAAAGAAAATTATTTAGTAATCTTCAATCATTGAAAGTACAAACATCATGGCAAGCTTTGTAACAAACTTGGATTTGTTCGTTATTCTGGAAAACGCTAAAAAACTAAGTGACTACAATTTTTTGTTTGAAACCATGCTATCTCGTTTAAACAACAGTGTATCTGAAGAAGATTGTGTGACTTTAAAAGAGTTTTGCCGGAGATTCACCAGGGCTGCACAGAAACGATATGAATTGTCACATCGGAAATTTGAGAGGTTCCGAACTAATTACGAAAGTTGGCTTGAGGCTGATGTTGATTGGCCGAGTTGCTTAAAAGAAAATATAAAATCAATTACTCAGCATGAGGGAAGCCCTATAGTGCTACTTTCGGAGCCATCATCAAGCGCTACTGCTTCTCTTTTGGAGCCATCTACATCATCAATTGGAACTATGACGAAAAGAAAATTCTCAAATCGTAAACCTTTTGAAGACTTGGCAACAAAGCAGAAAAAGAGGCGAAGTGGAGACCTAACAACGGACAGAGATTCCAGTGAGCTCGTATTTGCAACTATTTCTAAGTTGAAAGATGAAGGCCAAAACAACATTGCTTCTGTGATTGAATATATGGTGAAGCACCCAGAATCAGTCGAAAATCTTCGAGATTTAATTACAAAACCAACCAGTAAAGAAACGTTTTTACCCCAAAAAGCACTTGGTTTACTGATATCTCTGAAATTATCAAAGTGGCAATATATAACTTTGCGAGAATCAGCAATTCGAGAAGGCCTTAAGCACTTGTACCCTTCGTATTACCACGTGCAAAAGGAGAAGAATGTGTGCTTTCCACCTGAACCAAAAAAAACAATTACGGTGACAGATTCTTCAGCAAAAATTTCACTGCAAGCATTGCTAGATCTGACAGCAAATAGAATAATTAAATCTTTGCCAGAAAGTATACAAAATAAAGAACTCATTTTAATATCAAAATACGGTTTCGACGGAGCATCCAGTCAAAGCAGATACAAACAGAAGATGGATTCTATACAAGATGACTCTAGTATCTTCATGACTTCATTATCACCACTGAAAATGACATGTGAAGACATCACAGTTTGGGAGAACCCGAAACCGTGCTCAGCAGCGTATTGTCGTCCAGTACAGTTTACCTTTGTTAAAGAAAGTGAAACAGTGGTGAAGGTAGAAAATGAAAGAGTCAAAGCTGAGATATCAGCTCTCCAACCATCTGATTGTGATAGCAATATGGTGAGTCATAAGCTGATGCTCACCATGGTTGATGCTAAAATAAAAACATACCTTTCTCCTAAAGTAAGATCAAATGCAGTGTGCTACATTTGTATGGCGAAGCCCACGGAGATGAACAACTTGGAAGAAGTTAAAAAGAAATCAACAGAAGATAACTTGATGGAGCTCGGACTTTCTTCACTACATGCGCGCATAAACATGATGGAATGTCTCTTGCATATAGCATATAAATTAGATATTAAGACGTGGTCTGCTAGAGGGGAAAGTGACAAAGCCGCAGTGGATGCAAGAAAGAAAGCTATCCAAGCCAGGTTCAAAACGGAGCTCAACCTATTAATCGATATTGTTAAACAAGGTGATGGCACAACTAACGACGGCAACACTGCACGACGATTCTTTGAATTTCCTGAAAAGACTGCGGCTATTACTGGACTAGATGAAGATCTGATCCGAAGATTTGCTGTAATTTTGCAAGCCATAACTTCAGGTGAACCCATTAATGTTTCAAAATTTAAAGAATATGCGTACATAACTGCTGAGAAGTATGTTGAATTGTACAACTGGTACTACATGTCAGCAACAGTGCACACGATACTGCTTCATGGAGCCGAAATTATCGCTTTTAACGCAATAGTACCGATTGGAAGTTTATCTGAAGAGGCTTCAGAAGCAAGGAACAAGGACTTCAGAAGTTTCAGAGAACATCACTCACGTAAGAAGAGCAGAGTGAATTCCAATGAAGATATTTTCAATTTCCTTCTGCTTTCGTCTGATCCGCTTATATCAGCAGAAAGACCAACGATGGATGCAAAGAAAAAAAAACCTTTCTTTGATGAAACATTGGATCTGCTGAATCTTCAAAAACCTGAATTCGAGTTTAGGGATATTGCTCAAATAAACTCTGACTCTGAGTTCGACTATGAAGATAGTGATTCAGAATAAGCAATATTTTTAATTAATATATTTATTGTTTTATTTAATTTTATAACATAAATTTATATTGTATTCATTTTAATATATTTTTTACCTTTATATTCATTTTTTTTTATTTTAATGGGATCATTTATTTTTACGATTATTTGTATTGAAAAACTACTAAAATTTAGTTTTTAGGGCATTTCTACAACTTCTGGTCATCTGCCACCAACTAATAATCACAAAATGCATTTTATGTATGATGTTTAAAATTTAAATATTTGACAAGTATTACCAATGTATAATTAAAAGCTAGTATAAATTTAAAAGTCAGTAGATAGTTAGTTTATTGTTAAATATTTTACTTAATTAGGGATGTTGAGAGTCGCAAAATAATTACTTTATTAGTTCACCACTTACTTCTTAGTTCACTACTTAGTTGTTCATTAAATTTAAGTCGTTGTGTGTAAATGTTTCTATGATATAAATATAAAGAATAAAGATAATAAGCCGTTTGTATTGGTTTTTAAATAATTTCATTTTCAACAATTAATTTTCGTAAATGACCAGTCTATGTAAATCCATGTTAAGCTTTAATATTAGTTAAAAACAAAAACATAAACAAAAAAAAATGGTAATTTTGGAAAAGATTTTTTTTAAAGGCGCTAGTCTGTATACATACATCCATTTTAAGCTTAAAATTAGTTTAAAATGAAAAAAAAAATAACAAAAAAAAATAATATTTTAATGATTTTTTAAAAAAAAGGCGCAAGTTTGGCCTCAACATGGAGTATGTCAAAAAATCCAAAATAATTAACTTATTAATAACCTAAGAGGATATAACGCGCAATTGTGCGATAATGGAGATATCATCATTTATTATGCCGACTCCATACAATTTTTTTAGAAAAAAATTCTGAGTGCGCTGTTTACAATTATAAACCTGAAAGTTCATTATATAAGGCATATAGTAGGTATCCTCAATCGTTTACAAGCAAAAAAAGCGTCACTTAAAAAATATATATTGAATGTCTATGAAACGCTAATTTCAGCCCACTGTGCGGCCGGTTGCACAGACGGGCGGTCAATTTAAATTGTAGGTAATAGTTTTACCCTTCTCGGGTTTCTGAAGGACTACGAAGTTTGGGGTTAGGTAATTTGAGAATGTTTGCTCTAGGGTTAAAGTAATAAGAAACTCACGGGCAGGCAATATCTAAATGAATTCTTAGTTGAAACTAAAAGCTGTGACTACCGTGCACTCCAACTTGAGACAGACATAGGCTGTATTCCCTGAAATTTTATTATAGCTATAATTATAAGAGCAGATAAAAATAAAAGCATGTCGTATACAATTTGCAGAATACTCTCTATTTTCAGCTGTTCTCTTACTAACTTGTAAGAAGGGAATCCCAATTTTTTCACTTGCAACATTATCTAGCTAAGGCTTTTCTTGAATGGTCTAATAATTGTAAAATAAAATTTAAAAATAAGCAATCTTAATAGATATTCTGGTAAATAGTGTTATGACAGTGCCATCGGCCCCGGGCAGCTGATTTAGGCTTATCGCACGGCAAAGTGCCACTCCAAGCATCTTGCGTCCGCACGACCAACTAGAACTTACTAAACTAGGAGTACTTTAGGTCACCACTATGCCACAACTTTATTCATCCTTCTTTACTGTATTTGCGGCTTTTTTTTATGCCTAATGTTGTGCCAAAGGTACTTACACAAAAATATATTTTTTAACAAGTAGTCTAGTTAGTGGTGATAAAATTTGGTGCCACCGGCCCCGGGCAGCTAATTTAGAACTATCGGACAGCATGCTGGACTGGGAGCGAGAGAAAAACATAGAATGTGCCAGCTGCATTTCCTCCCGGGCATGCTGTAAAAACCAGCTAAGGGATCTGAGGGTTTCAGTATATTGCAATTTAGGCGATGGGCTGACAACCTGTCACTACAGCAATATACGTACAAAATACAAATCCATCTTGAATAACCCTCAAAACTTTGTCAGACGTGGCGGAACGACCTTTGTTTAGGTCGTTTACGCTCTGCCTACCCCATAAGGTATAAAGGCGTGATTATATGTATGTATGTATGTATGAACAGCAAAGTGCCTTTGCAAGCATCTTGCATCCGCACGGCCAAGTAGAACTTACTAAACTAGGGGTAGTGGAGTACTTAAGGTCACCACTATACCACAACTTTATTCATCCTTCTTTACTGTATTTGCGGCTTTTTTTAATGCCTGATGTTGTGCCAAAGGTACTTAAAAAAATAAAAATAAAATAACAAGAAGTTTAGTTAGTGGTGGTAAAATTTGGTGCCACCCGCCCCGGACAGCTAATTTAGAACTATCGGCCAGCAAAGTGCCTTTGCAAGCATCTTGCGTCCGCACGACCAACAAGAACTTACTAAACTAGAACTACTTTAGGTCACCACTATGCCACAACTTTATTCATGCTTCTTTACTGTATTTGCGGCTTATTTTATGTCTGATGTTGTGCCAAAGGTACTTACGCAAAAAAAAATAACAAGAAGTTTAGTTAGTGGTGGTAAAATTTGGTGCCACCGGCCCCGGGCAGCTAATTTAGAACTATCGGCCAGCAAAGTGCCTTTGCAAGCATCTTGCGTCCGCACGGCCAAGTAGAACTTACTGAACTAGGAGTACTTTAGGTCACCACTATACCGCAACTTCATTTTAATGCGTGATCCTTGCTTCCTATATTTAGATAGGGTGAGTGTGTTCGGTTTCATATTCCGTTGATGGCCTTCCGTTATAGCGAAGTTTATGGGTGAAGTTTTCAGTCAAAGCTAATAAATCAAAAGCTGCTATGTTCAACAGTCTTAACAATTTTGAAATGGTATCTCGATCTGTTTCTAAAATAAGCAAGTATGTGCGCGAAAACTAAAAGAATTGCCTCAGAACTATAAACTTAATTTGGCAAGGGATGGAATCTACCTGCTAGTGGTCCACCCCGGGCAATGGCAAGACAGGCTTGCCTGTGAATAAGTCCGGCTGAATGATCCCTACAAAGCGGTGGTAGGCTCCGCAAAGGGCCGACTGGCTCGCAACCACCGTCTCACATGAGTCCGGCGCCAAAAAGCATGCTGTGTTCCGTCGATGCGTGAGATTGCCAGTGCCATAACAGGCATCTTCTGGGTAAACTCGGTCTATCGTCGACTTTGTCACGGTACTAGTGTCTAGAGTCGAGAGCAAACCCAACCCTAATAAAAAAAGATTTAGGTTAGTTACTTTATCTGTATATCATAGATATTCTCATTGAAACAAATAATCAGGTATACTTAGCCCTGACTTTTAGTCAAAGCAGTAAATTCTGTCAAAGGAGTCTTAGGCTCCTATTTATGATGCGATATCAAACTTGAGAGCAATATTAAGTATGGATTTGACAGGTCAGTTTGTACTGAAATTACATTTCTGATACGAAATATAACTACGAATGAATTATAAATACCGCCCTCATAAGCATTTAGGTTCGTACATGGCCCTGAATATTCTAAGCAAACTAACCTTATCAACTCGCAAGTGTCTGAGTTACCACAAGGTCAAATTAAACTAAAGCATCAATATCCGTTAATTGGCATTATTGGCAAGCATCGTCTCTCAAAAGGGATCGTATCCACTAAACCGTTAAAAGGATCCGTTGCTGCTAAGTGCCGGATCGGGGTTCGATTCCCGTCTTGTAATTCGATTTGCCAATTAGGAGTTTAGTTGTCGCCAGTCGAAGTGCGTCTTAGAAAGGGGTTAGACTATAGTTACCCGAAGTCCATTTAGATTTTACCCTTGTTTGACGCTTTGGGAATAGTACAATCTATTAAGACTTGTAGTCTGTTTGATAGTTTAATTGTAGGTAGTTAGCAGGTATCTAGGTAGTTCCCATTTCATTTCTAAAGTATTTTTTTTAATTTATTTTTATTAAAAATGGGTTTGCTCTTGACTCCAGTCTAGGTCGGGAACGACTAAGACAGAGTCGACGATGGTGCGAGCTCACCCAGAAGATGCCTGTTCACTATAACTTTAAAATTTGGGGGTTGAAGGCGTTCGGAAACACAGACGCAGGTAGTGATTTCCACACTTTTGCCGTGCGCATTATAAAGGAGTTTTGGAACCGCTTAGTACGTATTGGTGGAATATCAACCAGGTATGGATGGTATCCTGCGGTGCGTCTAGATGTCAGATGGTAGAAGGGAGCTGGCGGGACAAGGTCGTGGAGCTCTTGAGCACACTCACTGAAGTACAGCCTGTAGAAGACCGACAAGCAGGCAACCTTACGGCGATGTTCCAGGCTATAAAACTTGTCTTCTAGCAGTTTTTCGTCACCTGTGAATCGCCCAATAAATATGCGAAATATTCTCTGAAGACAGATTATTTTGGCAATGCCTCAACATTTGAAAACAGAAACACATTTTCACTAGCACGTATGCAATTTTAAGATATCCACGAAATTAGAATTTTTATTCGCAGATTAAACAAAAACCAAGTAGTGTAAGTATTTACAAAAGTACTTAGGCCCGTAATTATAAACAGCTCTTGAGACTGACAGCTAGTTTGAGTCCGTATCAGAAATGTAATTTCAGTACAATATGACCTGTCCAATCCACACTTAATATTGCTTTCAATCTTGAGACCGCTTTATAAATACTTGCCTTAGTGCTAATTGTGTTTAAAAACGCGTAAAAAGTCACGGATATCTGTCTTGTAAGTAAATCTACATCTCTATCTCATCTAATCCACCCACCCACTTATAAGTAAATCTTACAGCGCTTTCAGAAAATTTCTTCGTTGGCTGGGCGGTGCTTCAGTCGCGGCGACGCGGTTCAGCCGGTGATATCCGCAAATCCGACCCGTCTATCCGCTGGGGGCGGATCAGCCTGGATAACCAACAGGTGGGGGATGAGCCGCGCGCAGATCCGCCCACTACAACACGTGGCTAACACGTGCTGGGTGGATTTTCACGTTCTTTTTTTGAACGATTCGTTCGATGATGCCCGCATGGTTTGAATGTTCTCTTTTTAAAATCAAATCGGTGTTCTTTTTTTGAATTGTGTAAGTTTCTTCTGTGTCGTGCTAGTTGCATGTATTGCGACGATCTATCAGATATTTTTCACTTCTCATGCTCGAAAAACTACTACTTTATGCAGAATCTAGGCGACATAAAGTTGAACTTTATGCACAAAGGCAAAAAAGTAGCTTTTTAAATGTATCTATACTAAGGCAGTGACCATTTAGACCATGCAGCCAAACATAATAAATTGTGCACGGATAAAACTTGCTATCATATCCTTCCCTATTTGCATTTTTGGTTTATAATAAGATAATACGAAAAAGTAACTAAATATCAAGACGTATTCATCACTAAAAAAAAACAATATTCCAAAATAATTTAAGAGTAGGCTGTATATATTTTATTCTTTGCCCGAAAATCATGCACAAAAATTTAAAAAAGTAAAGTAGCGGGAAAGAAGCTGTGAAATTTTCATATTGTACTAATTTTACTTTGAATTTTAATTAAATAAATGTTAGTATGTTATGTTACTGTTTTATTTTCTCGCAATCGAAGTGTAAAGCAGAGTTTATAACTCGTGCACAAATCATTCTAATCCTCGACTTCTTCATCTGCCCTCGCCCTGCGGGCTCGGGCATATAACGATCTCGGATAATAATGACTTGCTTTATGCACTCGGCATAAAATCTACTATTTTTGAACGATTCATTAGAACGTTCGGTATTGCTCGCTTTGTTTGAGTACTTTACTTTTTAAAATAAAAACGAAGCGTGTTCTATTTTTGAATTGTGTTTGTTTCTTCTGCCAGTTTTATGTTTTGGAATGACTTTGTGGCTTTACCGAACTCAAGGCTATAAATAACGAACGCGAATAGGATTTACTTTCTAAGGCATAAAATGAGTTGTTGCGCCTAAATTGAGCCGAAATAATCGCCATTTTGAATTTATAGTACCATTTTAGAATTTAATGCGTGAAATTGTCGAAAGTAGTCGTTTTGTTGGACGAAAACGGCGAAAACTTTAGTCTGTCGTCATTATAGTCGAATCAATCAGTGAAACGACGCAATTCCGATACGCAAGGGATTCCGGTATTTATGAATGTCTGGCTTCTGTAGCTTTGTTCTGTACTTGAATATTTATGGTAATCTCGGTGAGAGAGTTATTATGTGAATTAGTGTGACAATATTGTGGTTTGCTTCAGATTTTGTTTGCTACAATTATTAAGTTTTCAAATGTTTTTTTTTTCCTAGTAATCTTACCATGAGTACCTATAAAGAGATTTTGGGAATTTATGAATGGTGAATAGAAACAAAAACCTTAATATATACAAAATCGAAATAGATACAAAATGCATTTGGACCCTTTTAGTTTTATCCGCAAATAGTTATTTTACAATATCCAAAATACTACACTATCAATAAATCGTCTGTTTGAATCGAAATTGAACTCCCATTCTTCTTCCCCCTTTAAATTCGCAACAAAACGATCGGATACCGTATGATTTATAAGTACATCGCTACTTTTCTTAGCGTATAAATTAATAAGCCCCACACACACGAGGTTATTTGTCGGCGTTGGTCCTTAAGACGGAAATTAATAGTCTAAACTTGGAGATCCCCACCCCCTTCCCCCCGGTTTCTCGTACATCCCCCCGCACTCGCAACTTAGTGCCAATTAATTTATTGCGCCAACTTTACTTTCCATTCTTTACCTTACCACTTATACATCTGCGGTAGGTGGGGATGCCAGCTCTTAGGGATTGGTATTATTTCTCAGTATTTAAGTCAAACTCACACAATTTGGTGTCTTGTTTTTATTCTTAACTGAAATTTGTCTTCGGGAGCTGTAAGTATATACTTTGAATTTAGGACATCAGAATACCTGAATGCTATGTTATTTTCTCTTATAAACGAAACATTTGTATTTTGTGGTTTACCTGACCAATTACTAATTTGAAGCCTGTAAAATGCACATAGCTTTCATTGATAGAAGGCACATAATAATATGACAAAATTCAGACCATGCATCTCTATCGCTTGGCAAAAAAAAAATATTTTTACTATCAATTCCCTGTAGCTCTGGCAACACTGTTCTTTAAAACACGCGGCGTCGCGATAACCGCGCGCGAAGGAGATTTATTTGGGGAACTTGTTAAAACTTCATAATTTGCCGCATTATCGGCAACTCCGGCCCGCGAGCGCCGTGTGTGCTATCTCTTTGTTTCTCTTTACATATTACTCGTCTTTAATCTGTAGCATGAATCAATATTTTGGTATTTTTGTATCAATGATTTTTGCCACGTGATGTGCAATTTCGGTCGGTACCGCATGCGAGACCACTGTACTCTTTGTTACTCTTGCTAGCGTGAATTGTTTTTATTTTTTGTTTGTGCACCGGGTGCAAGGGACAGCGTTCCGCAAACTGATAGGGGTTGCTCAGTCAATGAAACTGAACAACTTTCACCAGAAAATTCTTTCAGGAAATAAAAAGAATTACCTTCCCATACGAAATGACTACCTCGATCCGATAATTTGTATGGAAAACCTTTTTCTTTTCATTTCCTGAAAAAAAAAAACAGTTTATATTTGTACAGTTCCGTTGACTGAGCAACCCCTATCAGTTTGCGGGACGCTGTCCCTTACACCCTGTATGACCAACCCCGTATGACCCCGTCAATAGACCAACCTACGCGTATGTTGTGCAGAAAGTAGAGCGGATTAACGATTAAGAGTCAGTTGCCTCTCGGGGTAGAGTGATATGAAAAACTTTTAAATTAAAAAAAATAGGTAGGTATTCATGTTACAGCATGTTGTTTTGTGTAACGAAAATGATAGTCTCCTAATTTTAATAATAGTTACTTTGTCTAGATACTTTAAATCAGTGCCTCTATGTTTTTTTTTGCATGTTAGAGAAAAACTACATGGCTAGATGTCGCTAACGTCGCTATGACGTGTGTATAAGAAATACTATGATAAATTCGGCGCTCCCGCTACCGTTTCTGTAGCTCAGTTGCTAGAGTGATGGACCGGCATTCCGGAGACGCAGGTTCGAGTCCTGCCCGAAACGAATTTATTATTTTCTTCCTTTATATTACGAGTATATGACAGAGAAACTTGACCACCACTTGCTACCCCACATTCACAACACCTTCATTCCCAACAACAAGCACGCTCCACACGATAATTCTTCGAACGCACCTAAACACCTAAAGCAATTCTAATTAGCCTGCCTTATTTATGATTCATAAGCCGAAGCACAATAAATTCCCGGGAATCTTTCCGTCCCACATGTGCCAGTAAGCCGAGGCTTTGCCAATGTTGAATGTAGGTTCTCTTCGCCTAATAAGAGCCAGGATGTAAGGAATCGCACTGATTACTATATTATTTATTACGCTACGTGCCGCCCGTATAAACGCTTCCTAATACTCCGATCTTGGAAGACGTCTTACAACCTTTTCATAGTGAATTGGCGACGGTTTCCCAAACGGAATCTATGGCAGAGGTTTCGAAGTATAATATGAAAAGGTTGTAAGTCCATGGGAAGGTGTAAAGCTATCTATCAAATGGGGTAACGATTAAGTGAGCTGCAGAAGCGAACACCTATGAGGTTTTTAATTATTGTCTGTATTAGGTCGTGATGGATGTGAAACATTTCTTTACGTCTTATGGAAGGTTTTGATCTTGTTATATTCAGATTTCGTGATTAAATAGAATGCTTATGTAAATTTATAAAATAATTTCGACTAGTAATGCTTACAATTTGATTGGATTAAAAGCTATGCATAATAGAAGTTGTACGTTAGTATATTATATTACGCCATGATAAAAGTAACTGGTCAAAGGCTAATTAGCCTGTTACCAATCGACTTCACGATGAAGATTCACGAAAGTGTTCATTTAATTCTTTCGTCTAGTGTACTGAAATCTAATTTTTATTTTTCTTTACTTTAATTTTATTTGAGGTATCTGTCTCCTGCTGAAAATACGCACTCTTCGGCTCATTTTCCCACTTTTCCGGATAATTTAAGTCAAAATCACCTCATTCACTCTTCATCTTCATAAAGTCCTCAGCGAGCCCACTTTGAGAGCTCACAAAAATGGCTGAATAACCCGGCTAATGTAAATTTATCAAGCGAATGTTGACAAAGCGCGATGTGAGTAATGACTCCCATATTTTGCCGTATCTCTCTGATTATTGCCGAAGGGGATAAGGCATAGAAATTTTGGTTTATATGCTCCGTCTTTTGGACGGCTTTATTCGATCTCGCGGTAATTTTAATGAATATTTATAATGTTTGTGCATTTACTTTAAGTCTTGGCATTGCCGTTCGTTCTTGGTATTAACGTATGCATGTGAATATTGGTTTTGGAAACTTTAAATTAGTTACTTGTAAATGTAATACTTAAGATTAAGAAGTAAGGACGAGTAAAGCATAATTGTATTAAATGTCAATAACTTTCTGAAGAGACTAAGGCCTGCTCATGAAATTTAAGTTGATTAATAAAATGTCCATCTTTAAAGGAACCAGAAAAATTGCACATATGTTCAGTTTTGTAGAGCTATAAGTATTTGTATTGAATAAAGTCAGGTCAAACGTTTATTTTTTTAAGTGTCGATAACGTCGATGTTCAATATTAACGACCCCGTACATTCCTAGGCATCCAATTCAAAGGCATAATAATAATTGTTAGTTACCATCCAGAATCTTGGTTCTCTATTCATCTTCACTCCACCTGAAAGCCCGCGCCGTGAATCATCCTTACGTAACGGTAATCTACGGCGCTGGAATTATTATTTATACCGTAATTGCAAAAACACTCACACGCGCTCTCGCTCGCACTCACGTGATTTACGGTCAATTCAAACTGTTAAGAGGGGCGACGCGGCACTTGAAGATGCATCTCGCCCGAAATGACAGACTGCATTCACAGCGCGGTGCATCGCGAAGCCGCCTGCGAGGAATTTTCGTTGTCAATGAAATGTCTATATTCTAGCATAGTAAATAAGATTCTATTATAATAAGGACAAATCGGCGTTGTAAATGACACGACTCAACAATAATCAACAAATATAAGCTTAGTCCATACCTGTCATTACTTGAGCATAGCTATCGGACAGCACGACTTAACTAAATCTTAACTAAAATTATTGCCGTCCGTTTCTATTTTTCAGGAAAGGAAATTATGACCGAATTATCTTCATTGAAAAGTGCGAGCCGCGTCGCGTCGCGTCGCTTTGCCTCCCGGTGTGAACTGCCTCTTAGTGGGGGATAAAGGAAATGGAGCGTTTTTGCATATCGCCCCCCTCGTATCGGCGAATTGAATGATAAGGTCGCGGATCATTTCTTTGTGGCAGATGAATGGAAATATTTCATGGTAATGAGGAGATAGAACTTGTATCGGAAATCGTCCTGTTTTTATCAATTTCTGTGAAGACAAATGACGCAAACTTAATATTTTTAATAAATTTAATATTTTTATGTATATACTTTATTGCATAAACACAAAAGAAATGTAATTTACAAATATAGTGTGCAGGGGCGAACTTATCTCTATGAAGAGATCTCTTCCAGCCAACCCAATGGTAGTAAGAGAAAGTGAATATTTTTATGGTTGACTATGTACAATGGAATCCAGTGCAAATTTATATGATGAAGCATACATTTGCCATCACTCCTTAAAGACTTTTATGAAACAAATTTCTATAAAAATCCCTTTATAACCGAAGCGTATCTCTAGCTAGATAGGTATACCACTGAACAGTATAACATTATTAACATTTCCGACAGCCGATACTGGTAATATTCCATACAAAGGCGGGACAGTAAAACTTTACTATCAGCCGTAGCTATTGACTACTATATAACCTTAGTAACAGTACTATCGGTCGCAGCTACCGATGTATCCGAAGTTTATTTTGCATGAGCCGAGATACCGCTGCACTTGCAAAGAAACTTGCTGAGTTATGGCGTGCTATGGCGTTTGGCTGGTTTGGCGCCACTGCGTCAAAAACTTTAAGTAAAACGAAGATTAGAATATCATCTACACGTGGTGCAATAGCAAAAATATTGGACACTTGTTATAATCAGGGATTAGGTTAGGTTTAGCTAATGAAGGACGTGGTTCGTAAAACTGAACCTTTAATTTGAGTTCTAATTTTATTACAAATTTAAAGTTTCAGTCAATAATAAATATTTACATACATACATACATAGAGTCACGCCTTCATCCCTAATGGGGTAGGCAGAGCGTAACCGACCTAAAAGGTCGTTTCGCCACGTCTGACAAAGCTTTGAGGGTTATTTCAGATAGATTTGAAGGTATATTGCTTAGTGACAGGTTGTCAGCCCATCGCCTAAATTACAATATACTGAAACCCTCGGATCTCCTAGCTGGTTTTTACAGCATGCCCGGGAGGAAATGCAGCTGGCACATTCTAGATTTTCTGTCACTCCCAGGCCAACGTGGAAGAATGTTTAAGTGTAATTATTCAGTGAGATTAGGAAAAGGTAGCTTGACGTGGTCGTATTATTTTAAGCAGCTCAATTTAATTTTCAGTTTATTTTTACTTAATAAAGTATCACTTAAGGACAATATTCTTTACTGTAAAACTATTTACCTACGTGCAACCGCAGACACTATACCAGTATTTGACACTAAACACCTCTTAAGGAAACTATATCCTTTCTTAAAGAAAATCATATTCATAGGGCGATAAATTTACCCAACACCGCCACCTCTTAACCGCTTCAGTATTATTTTAATATACATAAACCTACCAGCTGCACCGCTCTTGCAAGAGACATTGCCGTATAAAGCTGTCTCATTCTCTTTTTGGAGGATATCTTAATAAGATTCATGAAAGGACGCCATATTTTATATCCGAGTCTGTCCTCTATCTTCTTATATTATCCGGAGAAGAGCGTTGTGAAATATGTGCCTGCTTGGGAATTTCCGATCTTTCAATTACACCTTTGTTGCAAAGTTTGGAAGACGATTTTGTAAGTAAAACATTAGTGCAAGTTCGGCGAAAGCCGGGATAATTTCATTTTATTTATGAAATGTAGAGTCAGATGCAGGGATCTTAATTTTATGATACCGGGTGTAAGGGACAGCGTCCCGCAAACTGATAGGGGTTGCTTAGTCAACGAAACTGAAATACTATCAGCAGGATATTATTTACATAAAGTGAAAATAAAAATATTTCATACAAATTGTCTGGTCAGGGTGGTAATTTTGTATGGTGAAAGTTGTTCAGTTTCGTTGACTGAGCAACCCCTACCAGTTTGTGAGACGCTATCTCTTACATACATACATATAATCACGCCTTTATCCCTAATGGGGTACACCCGGTATAAATAGGTATGTCATATGTATTTCCACTGGTTTTAACTAAGCATTATTTGGACATACTTATTTTAAAAGATAAATATGACATTTCATCAAAGTAATTTTAAAATATCTATAATGAATGTAACACAAGAAGTAGTACAACGTATTATTCTCTATCTGATTGAGACATTTTATATATCTTATATCTTAAGGGGCTTCCCTGGGCTAAGTGGCGCCCTCATCAGTCAAAAAATCATAATTAACTGAAAACAAAATCAATCGAAAATCCGGTAGATCAGATTGAGGTTAAAGCAATAAAGGCCATTTGGAACCTCATAAAGTTGCAACTTATAGATCGTTGCAGTTACAAATAGGAAACTTTAGAATAAGCTATTTGTATGCACGGTTTGTTTTGTGCTGTGTAATGGAAACAAAATCAAACTGTATTTATATTCTTTTCTCTTGTAAGTGACATTGTATGTCTTTTTTAGAGAAATAAAGTATCTTTGAACCTAAATCTGCGAAAAACGGCCACTTTTAGCACTTTTACTATCTGTAACTGAAGTGAACACTGAATTATTAATTTATAATGCTTAAAAAAAACTTCAGTACCCATACTTTAATCTGATCTACCGAATTTTTGATTAATTGCGTTTTCGGTGAGCAATGATTTTTTTACTGATGAGGGCGCTGGGGTGCACCGGGGATCCCCTTAAATAGTTTTTTTCATAAATAGCAGAAATGAGGTCGTCGAAAATCGAGCATACCTTAAAAACCTTCTTCTTCATATTCATCTCAGAATCTGGGCTAAACAATATCGTAGATGCAGCTTAAAAGTTGGTACGGGTATAGGTGTCGGCTGAAGCTGATATTAAATAAAGTTCGGCTATAAATATTCCTTCAGCTAACGCGGAACAGCCTCGAACAGCAAAAACGAGGCAAGGCAAAGGAACATTGTTCTAAGAGTAATATGAAAATATTAGGAACGTAAGCAATATTAGAAAGATTTAAGATATGTGTTTTCGAAACTTATTATTATTAAATGATAAAACATAATAGACAATATCACAGATTAGTACTTCCCAGTGAAACAACGTTTTAATAAAAGAATGAGATTTTATACATAGAGATAAAAACTTCCATGCTGGACTGGGAGCGAAAGAAAAACATAGAATAAGCCAGCTGCATTTTCTCCCAGGCATGCTGTTAAAAGCAGCTAAGGGACCCGAGGGTTTCAGTATATTGCAATTTAGGCGATGGGCTGACAATCTGTCACTAAAGCAATATATCTACAAATATATCTTAATAAACCCTGAAACTTTGTCAGGCGTAGCGGAACGACCTTGGAAATTACTACCATGTTTGATGCAAATAAAATTATTCTATTCTATTCTTTTTGTTTAGGTCGTTTACGATCTGCCTACCCCATTAGGGATAAAGGCGTGATTATATGTATGTATGTCTGTAGAGATAAAAATAATAATGAAGAAGGTGAGCATAACTGAATAAAACTAATTCTTCAATCAGATATCATCAGGAAATTAATTTCGTCTCATATTGGTACCTATGTTTATTTACCTATGTTTCTTCCATGCTGGACTGGGAGCGAGAGAAAATCGTAGAATGTGCCAGCCGCATTTCCTCCCGGGCATGCTGTAAAAACCAGCTAAGGGATCCGAGGGTTTTGGTATATTGCAATTTAGGCGATAGGCTGACAACCTGTCACTACAGCAATATACCTTCAAATCTATCTTAAATAACCCTCAAAACTTTGTCGGACGTGGCGGAACGCACTTTGTTTAGGTCGTTTACGCTCTGCCTACCCCATTAGGGATAGAGGCGTGATTATATGTATGTATGTATGTATGTTTATTTACCAATGCTTTTGGTTATTGCTGCATTCTTAACAGCCTCCGTTGTCAAGTGGCTAGTGCCATGGACTCCTGATCCGGAGGTCTTGAGTTCGATTTCCAGGGGGGAAACACAAAGTTGATATTTGAGAATTTATCACTTTGTGAATTTTTCCCCAGTTTGGTTAGGACATTGCAGGCTGAATCACCTGATTGTCCAAAAAAGAAAAAGATTTCGTGCTTCGGAGGGCACGTTAAGCCGTTGGTCCCGGTCGCTGTCTTTGATAGTGGTCGTTACTCAAACCATGTCAGAGGCCTGATAGTCGTGCTACTAGGCGGTTTAAAAACTCTGACACCACGGTTCATAGGGTAAATAGACTCGAGTGGGTACTCGACAGAAGAAGAAGAACCAATGCGCTGTTGCTAAAAAGTTTCCAAAGAATTTGATTTTAGAATATTTTTCAGCTTATAAACAAAAGGCTACGAACAAAACCGAACCACTTCTACCTCTACCCTACCAATTCCCAATTATGCAAATACCTTCCCTCCTTACCGCAGATACCATTAATCATTATCTAAATTAATTTGGAACGGCTAAGAAAATCTCCTCTTAGTTTCTTAAAGTCACAATAAAGAGGATCTCGCAGGGCCATAACTCATCCGACTAAGATTACTGATCTTTAATCCCCCTACCTACCCCTCTGAGGTCTTCTAAAGTTAAGATTTACGAGGCAAAGAATTATGCAGCCCCTGGAAGATGGCGGGTGAAAAAAATCGCGTGTGCTCTTAGTTAGTGGTTGGGGATTCAATTTTCTATTGTTGACGTTATCTTGGAGAAGGTTTGATCTTGATATGAATTGCTTCTATAAAAACTAAATCATGTAGGAGTTAGTTGATTAGGTTAGGTTATAGTAATTTATTTTTAGGAGTCGTATAAGCAGTGCCTGTTTTGTCTTAACTTCCTATGTTCTTGTTCTGTAAATGTTTATGTGTACAATAATCAATTACATAAATAAATTAATAAATTACGTACAGCTAGAAAATGGTAAAGAAAATATCTGTCTTGCGTTTGAAATTTACAGTTTCTGTTTCTAACTCTAACTTGTGGTAGTAATTCTTACTGAGTTATTTTTACTGTATATTATTTAAGACATTGTTTACCTCACCTGCATATCTCTTCCTTTAACCTAAATAGCAGTATTGCAAATTAGGCAAACCCGAAGTATATCATTAAGGATGACGTGGAAGCACGGGAGCAGCTTATTCATAAATTCGGCCGCGTTATAGCGAGGGAAGGTGAAACAACAAACATTACCCACATAAATCTGCAACGTATCTCGGTAGAGAGTTACTGCGCGTACACACAGATGGCGAGAATAGCAAACGATACGTATAAAAATCTCATCTTATTTAGCCCTAGTCACTGTCTTTGATTTTTCGTGGAATGATACCGAGATACCGTGGAACCGATCGATAGTAAAGTATGAGTGTAGAAAATCCTACAATATCTTAATACTTTGCGCTCGCCTCCTGTCTTGCTGAAAAATTCCTGCATGCAGTGAACATTTATTGAACAGTGAGCATTACACAAATATTTTAGTAAATGCAACTTTATTTTAGTAAATAGCACCTGATTGAGGATAATATATGGATGAAAAATGTCCCCGAGTGGTTTTTACACTACGACACAAAATAAGTAACTTATTTTATAGCCTACTACAACTCCCTTCTACTTCCCACCGAAGCTTAACTAGTCCAGGCGCTACTAAGCTCGCTATTCTTACCAGCCGTGTGTCCCACTACTGAATAGCCCCTAAGACTAGCTCTACGATGCTCGCTATTCCGAGCAGTGAATATCCCCAAGTTTAGCTCTACTGCTCTACGATGCTCGCGCTATATTCTCGCTGTTCCGTGCACCCTTGTGTCCCATACGTTATCTGCCAACGTCACGCTATAAGACAATAGTAACGCAATAATAAAAATGTTGAATAACCCCCAAGTTTAGCTCTAGTGCTCTACGATGCTCGCACTATATGCTCGCTATTCCGAGCAGCCGTGTGTCCCACCCGTTATCTGCCACCGTCGTGTCATATGACAATAGTAACGCAATAATAAAAATGTTGAAAAACCCCCAAGTTTAGCTCTACTTCTCTACGATGCTCGCGCTATATGCTCGCTATTCCGTATACCCGTGTGTCCCACCCGTTATCTGCCACCGTCGCACCATAAGACAATAGTAACGCAATAATAAAAATGTTGAATAGCCCCCAAGTTTAGCTCTACTGCTCTACGAAGCTCGCGCTATATGCTCGCTATTCCGAGTTGCCGTGTGTCCCACCCGTTATCTGCCACAGTCGCGCCATAAGACAATAGTAACGCAATAATAAAAATGTTGAATAGCCCCCGTAATGATATTGTTACGCGCGGTAATGCATTGTGGCTGTGATAACGGATAAACTGTACCCAGAAGAATACCAAGTGATTCATTGTAAGGAGGTCTTATCGTAAAGAAAGGAATTGGAGTGAGATTCCGGATTTGGAGATTATTTTGTTGATTCATAAAATATGTATGTTATAACTAAGATTTAAAAAGACGCTTTTGCTGTATGGTTCAAAATTACATACGCCATTTTCATCAGCACGTTTTTATCCCTAATAGGGTAGGCAGAGCGTAAACGACCTAAACAAAGGTCGTTCCGCCACGTCTGACTAAGTTTTAGGTTTATTTAAGATATATTTGTAGGGGTATTGCTGTAGCGACAGGTTGTCACCCCGTCGCCTAAATTGCAATACACAAAATCCCTCGGATCTCTTAGCAGGTTTTACAGCATGCCCGGGAGGAAATACAGCTGGCATATTCTATGTTTTTTCAGTCCAGCATGGCAGAAAAATTATGTTGAGTAGCAAATACAAGTAGGTACGTGTACAATTTACATCTATAGAGGTTTATGTATATGTTATATAACATCACAAAATTCATCAGTATATGAGAATGATACGAGTACTTTAAACATAATTGAAGGAAACATACACAACTGGTATGTAAACAACATACCTGGCGTACAACATTTACTTTTCAATTTGGCACAACGTATTTCCACGCCAAATAATATGAAAAGCAGACAACGAACTTCCTACCGAGTTGGCGTATTTACGGCGCTCCATCAAGATCTTCTTTCGAAATTCCCTCAAAGTAAACACGTACATTTTCACCGTTTATTATCCGCCGACCTCCTTACTTATCGCCCGTATATTGTTAAAAACATGATGACTTAGGAACTGAAAGTCCCATTAAGTAGGTGGGTCTATTCATGTGGGAAGACGGAGGAAGCGGGGTGTCGAGGGGAGGGGGTTGGAATAAATAGAAATAAAGAAGTGAGTTGTTTAAAAATGGAACAAGCGGGTATTGGGCGAGATAAGGCAGCGTTTCCGGCGTCCCCCCGCGCCCCGCCCCGCAGCCGCTCTGGAATTATTTTAGCGGTTCGACGCCGAAACCCGACGTCGTGTTGCTGTCGCATTCAACACTCTATCTTTAAAAATGTTTAGTGATGTCACCGATCCTGTTACGTTTAATTCGGCAACTATAGTATTGCATTTTGGGTGAACAAAACTGAGATCCGTATTTATAAACAGCACTTGAGACTGACAGTTAGTTTGATTCCGTATCAGAAATGTCATTTCAGTACAAAAGGACCTGTCAAATCCATGCTTAATATTGCTCTCAATACGGAGATCGCTTTTGAAATACGAGCCTTAAACTGGTACGCCGTAGCAGACCGCTACGGAAGCGTAGCAGAGATGAAACAATACAATTTCATCTCCTTCGTTACAGAATGCTTTTGATGGTTTATTATAATCGTTTTTTTATTTATACTAATGAAGTTTCATTGCTCTCCTTAATTATAATTCTATTTTAAACTTGAACGCTGTATTTTATACTGCTTTAAATCGGTTTTATCTACGGCTTTCCGAATTAAATTTATATATTAAATAAACAAGGTAAAAAAAAAATATTTTAATTTATTCTGAAAACTACGTGTTACCTTCAATTTCTAAAAATCATGTCATTATTAAATATCGATACTTGGACAACTATTCCCCCCACTAGCCAAAGATCTGTAGAGAGCGTCCGTGTCAGATGTTCGCCGCTGTTTCTTAATTTCCTCTCCTCCAGATAAGATTGGCTTTTAGCTTTTTATTGAATTTTCTGCGTTAGACGTGGCACTTTACAACTGACGGCGGATCCTCGGTCGCCGGCGAGATACTGCAGATAACTTCACTTATTTACTAAGAGACGGTTCTTTATTTATGAGAAATGTAAGAATGTGGTGGGAAATTCGATTTGGTTGGACGGTAAATCTAAATTACGAACTAGCCAATGGATACTTCTACCTACTGTATTGTTTTGCATGTGTAATATGATGATGAATAGGATTATCACCACGTGGTGCTGGCAGAATACCAGCGTCGTGGCTTCTGCTGCGACTTATGCTGAGTCAGCTCCTTTTCTCTGGCGCAGTACATAGCATAGCAGTTATAGTAATGGTTATACGTTGTTTACATAGACGTTGTTGTAATTAATAATATTACCTATTTTAAGATCTTTTGTATGCTGTTCTATGATTATGTTGTGTTTTGTACTGTGAACTGGAGAATGAAGTGTTTTCTATTCTATAGAAATTGTTATTAGTATTATTGATAAAACACATGGGTACTCCTTGTATGTTTAACAGAGGTTTTAGCCTTAAGGTTTCGGTCGCCGGCGAGATACTGCAGATAACTTCACTTATCACTACATAGTATAAAACAAAGTCGCTTTCTATGTCCCTATATCCATATGTATGCTTAATTTTTTTAAACTACGCTACGGATTTTGATGCGGTTTCTTTTAATGGATAGAGTGATTGGAAGAGTTATATATATATAATACATGCATAATATAGCAGAGAAACACTGATGATTTCCGTGCGAAACCGGGGCGGGTCGCTAGTTTATGTACAAAATGAATGAACTAAGGGTCGTAATTATAAAGCGATGTCAAGATTGAGTGCAGTATTAAGTACGGATTTGACAGGTCATTATGTACTGAAATGACGTTTCTGATACGCACTCAAACTCGCTGTCCATCTCAAGTGCTGATTATAAATAATAGTATAATAATAGTTCTTTTCTCAGTGCTTTATAGGAAAAAAATACATGGAAAATTCGATTAGTTCGAAGCGGATCATTCTGACTAAATTATAGGAACTGAATCAAATCAGTGACGATGAAATACAAAGGAATCTTGTGTACTAGTAGTAATATGCCTTTTTTATACATACATACATACATATAATCACGCCTTTATCCCTAATGGGGTAGGCAGAGCGTAAACGACCCAAACAAAGGTCGTTCCGCCACGTCTAACAAAGTTTTGAGGGTTATTTAAGATAGATTTGTAAGTATATTGCTGTAGTGACAGGTTGTCAGCCCATCGCCTAAATTAGAATATACTGAAACCCTCGGATCCCTTAGCTGGTTTTTACAGCATACCCGGGAGGAAATGCAGCTGGCACATTCTATGTTTTTCTCTCGCTCCCAGGCCAGCATGGAAGAAATGCATTTTTTATATTGCTACTTTATTAAGAAATGGTGCCTTATTTTATGAGAAATATAATAATATGGTGTAAAACTTAATTTGGTTGGACGATAATTCTAAATTACAAACTTTGATCAATAGAAATGAAGCTAACTGACCGCTTCTATAATACAGGTTGTATGGAGAACGTTCCATTTTATATTAGCCGCTAGATCAGATATCATCATATTATAGTAGAAATACTTTGCCTATAGTTACAGTATTGCATTAGATATGACGATGAAAAACCATTTTGCTCGCATGGTTCAATAGTTTGGTTTCGCTCGAAAACTGTATAATAATAAAATATTAAAACAGTACAATTTCCTGGAAGCACGCAAATTCATTTAAACTTGTTTACCACGATAAAGGAAATTCACGATAGAATATGAACAGGACAGTAAGGTCTGTATTGAATATTGATAAACAACACTTAAGACTGGCAGCTAGTTTAAGCTCGTATCAGAAATGTATTTTCAGTACATTTTGGTCTGTCAAATCCATACTTAATATTGCTCTCAATATTGAGATCGTATGAGTATAAATACGAGCCTAATACCCAAATGGTATTTGTACAAAAACAGCGATATTTCCTTTAATCTCTTGATGTTTATCAGTCGCTATAAAGAATGAGCGAATGGCTGGCGGAGTCATCACCATAAAAGCGGTTCGACAAAGTGCGGCGGAAACTAAAATAATAAAGTATAGCGTCGTCGCCATTACGAGGAATATGCAGTTACAGTTAATACAGGGTACAAAAAAAACTAATACTTATGCTACTACGGGGTGTAAGGGACAGCGTCCCGCAAACTGATAGGGGTTCCTCTTTTAACTTTCACCAGGAAACTCCTTCAGGCAGTAAAAAATAAAAATTGGCTTTTCATTACAAATTGTCTGATCGAGGTGGACATTTTGTATATAAAAGCTTTTTGCGTTTCTCTTCCTGAAAGAATTTCCTGGTGATAGTTGTTCAGTGTCGTTGACTGAGCAACTTCTATCAGTTTGCGGGACGAGACTACCCGTATTTATGTTGATGATGACAAGAAATTTTAGGAGGCTCGAACAAAACGATTGTAATTGTAAACAATACTTGAAAAAAATACTTGTTGTTACTATATACCGGGACATTTTTTTTTATTTCTCTGACAATTACAAACCTATATTGTTTAAGAATTCAGTAGATACTCTTTCTTACACCCTGTACAATACAGTCGGGCTAACGCGCGGTTTACGCTAAAGATAACGCAAATGTATTCCGATGCACAATCTTTATTCGCAATCTTAAAACGGAATCGGAACGTTTCGTTTCCTTTGTCGTATTTTTGAATTTCGAATCAGAGTAGAATTGTAACTGATACAACGCAATGCTACAAAATATGCAATTTATAAAAAAAAACTAGCGACCCGCCCCGGCTTCGCACGGAAATTATCAGTGTTTCTCTACTATGTTATGCATGTTTTATACATATAAACCTACCTCTTGAATTACTTTATCCATTAAAGGAAACCGCATCAAAATCCGTTGTGTAGTTTAAAAGATGTATGCATACATAGGGAGGGAAAATAGGGACAGAGAAATCGACTTTGTTTTATACTATGTAGTGGTGCATCAACAGGATTATAGATAAGTGTGATCTCAGCTAGGCTAACATTAGTAGTACTAAAATTAGAACTAGGGATTCATCTAAAAATCTTTTTTTACTATACAACTAAAATTGCGATTTTAATTTAGTATTTCTTTACTAAGAAGTCTTGCCAGTAAATATGTCAAGCATAAAAAACGTCTTATCAAAAATTCACCCGTTACAATGGGCAATAAAGAATGCAAAGTGGGAGACAAAGAAACGGGCACTTTCTTTTCGGCGAGCAATGCAACGGAAACGTCCCTCAGTAGAACAAAACGAACGAAATTAAGAAGAACGCTGTTAAAATTATCTGCTCAATTGTTTCTACTTCACTTGGGATGAAGCAGATTTTTTTTCGACGGCTTGTACAGACCAAGTGACAGGTAAAGTCATATAGACCACCGAACATTGCTACACCAATATTTTTGCTACAGTTTTTGGCAATAAAAACTTACATTACGTTCAGTTTTAGTCTCACATCAAAGAAATGGGATAAACATAAGAAAATCAAATATGGTTAGGAGAGGGATATTTTTTTGTCAATTTGCTGCGTATTTTTTGTGTGTAGCTTGAAAAATACATATAAAATAAATAAAAAAGCCTTTTATTCCTTAATTTTCATCAATAGTTACAATTGGTATAACAGGACCTTCAAATACTTATTTACAATAGTAACATAATATTGATTAAATTTAAAATTAGTATTAAATAATATTTTACATGCATTATAGATAATTAATTGTGGACCCCTCTTTGAGTGAAGGCCTCCTCCAACTGAATCCATTGTTGTCTGTCCTGTGATTTTTCTTTCCAGTTTGTCCCAGCTACGGTCGAATTTATTTCGTCTGCCCACCTCTCAAAAAAAAAAAATACATATACACATTTATTAACGTAGATTAGCTAGTTCTTTATGAAGGCCAACGACTACTTTGCTATTTTGAGTACCTGTTCATAGTAACTCTCGACTGTTTTTCTTTCTAAATACCTTCTGGGCTGAGTTTGCTCCATCGTCGACTCTATCTCGGTCACCGCTAGCCTCGATTGTAATCAAGAGCAAACCCACCCTAAATTAGTACATATACATATAATCACGCCTTTATCCCGAATGGGATACGCAGAGCGTATACGACCTAAACAAAGGTCGTTCCGCCACGTCTAACAAAGTTTTAAGGGTTATTTAAGATAGCTTTGTAGGAATATTGCTGTATTGACAGCTTGTCAGCCCATCGCCTAAATTGCAATATACCCGAAACCCTCGGATCCCTTAGCTGGTTTTGACAGCATGCCCGGGAGGACAAGCAGCTGGCACATTCTATGTTTTTCTCTCGCTCCCAGTCCAGCATGGAAGAATGATAAAAAAAAACTAAATTCGATTATAAAAAAATCGTCCAAGCTCATTTTTTGATTCGTCTTTATTCTTTAAGTCTGTACTCCAACCGAAGTGGTGATAATCTCGTTGACACCTCGCCTCCAAACGTTGGGGGAGCCGCTGTTTTTAAAAGAGCTAATTTCCTGGAGATGTCCTCATTGCCACCACAGATTGTAAAGACGGATATTTTGTATCTGAGTCTTCAACTTCACTGCTTTATTTCAGATTTAAAATAAAATGGTTTGCGGAAAATTGGGGAGACTGTGTTTGAGTGCCGAATTTAAAGAGTAAACATAATGAAATTGTATTGAGCTCGCAACTAAGTTTTCCTATTTTCGCACTAGGATTACGTTCATAGCAATGCGTCTCAGTAAACTATATATGTAGCCAAATTATTAGTTGTATAATATGTTTACCAGATTTACTTCTTCCATCTGGCCTGCGAGCGACAGAAAAACATAGAATGTGCCAGCTGCATTTCCTTCAGGGTATGCTGTAAAAACCAGCTAAACGATCCGAGGGTTTCAGTACATTGCAATACCTACAAATCTATGCTTAATAACCCTCAATGCATTGTCAGACGTGACGAAACGATCTTTGTTAAGGTCGTATAGGCTTTGCCGACCCCAATAGGGATAAAAGCGTAATTAAGTGTACTTATGTATATTTGCCAGATTTGAAGTCAGTGTCAACTCAAATGAGAACGTTAAAACCAGGTTCTAAGCTCATACTTTTATTTTTATTTTAGTAACCAATCTAACTTTTTATTTCTAAATAACGCAGCATAATCCAGTAATAATAAACAATGTAAATTTACCTGTATAATTACAATTCAAAATAACAGTTCTTAAGAGAGCTGTAAAAATTATTCAATTAAGCACTTAGTTTACTGAGGGCATTTCAGTAAATCTTTATTGCTGACGTAACGGTCTTCCCTTAAACGGTTGATTAGGTTTCCTTAACGCTTAGCTGTCCCTTAGGGATGCAATTAAACAGTTTTGATGAGCATCGCTCCAAATGGACCTGTTTTGTCTTTAGGGGTTGTAAAATAGCTTAAGGGTCTCCCCTGGGCTAAGTGGCGCCCGTTAGTAAAAAAAATATAATTCACTGAAAACACAATCAATCGAGAATCCGGTAAATCAGATTCAGGTCAAAGCAATAAAGGCCACTTAGGCTCGTATTTATAAAGCGATCTCAAGATTGAGGGCGATATTAAGTATGTATGTGACAAGCTACATTGTACTGAAGTGACATTTCTGATACGAACTCAAACTAGCTGCCAGTCTCAAGTGCTGTTTATCAATATGGGCATTAGAACCTCATGAAGTTGTAACTTATAGTTCGTTGTAGTTACAGATAGCAAATTTGCGAAAAGCGGCCACTTTTAGCACTTTCGCTATCTGTATATATCTGTAACTGTAGTGAACACTGAATCATTAATTTATAATGCTTAAGATATACTTCAGTACCTATACTTCAATTTGATCTATCGTATTTTCGATTAAGTGCGTATTCGATGACTAATGTTTTTTTTTTGTTTTTTTAAACAATTCAAGAAGAATAGACAAAGAATGTAAACCAAGTAAACAGACTGGTCTTTACTATGCTACGTTGCGATATCAAGGTATACTTACGTAAACTTGACTTTTTCTTTCAAACTGAATTAAACAGCTTTCGATTTATAGTTATTATTATAATATTTTTAAAATAAAGTTTTAAAATATAAATATACATTTCAACTTAAAATTAAGACAATAGGCGAGCTTATCTCTATAAGAGATCTTTTCCAACCAACCTAATGGGTTTGGCACTCTAATAACGTTAACAACAGCTTTTTTTATGAAACACACATGCATAGCCTTGTTTTTATCTGATTAGGGGTAGGTAGAGCCTTCGAGATTAGCCTTAGAGATTAACATCCTAGATATTTTACTGTATCAGTGAAAAAAGAAATCAACACCTAAAATATTGTTTTTATTATTTGTCTTGACTTATTTAACATAAGTGAGACATTCTAAATAAAGATGTTAATAACGGGCACTCACTTTGGAATATAAGTCGGGTACTTCTCGACATGTTTCGAGACATTCGCAGTCCCCTCATCAGGTTGAACGTGTGGAGTTGTGTAGCCGACCTCGCCCCGGCTCACATTGCGGCTCTGAGCTCGTAGCGCTCGGACGGAGGGGGCCGCGATGTCTTGACTTGCAAACCTTACTTTAATAGATGCTCGCTGCTTAGTGGGTAATAACAATGTAATCTTTTGCTTTGTTTTTTACTCGTAATTAAAATTATTATCTGTGGTGGTGAATTCGATTTTGTATTGTTGTGGGTGTTTCTATTTAGATAGCTTTGTTATAGGGGTTGTTTTAAGTACTATTACTACTATTATACACTGTCACATTCATACACACATATAATCACGCATTTATCCCTAGTGGGGTAGGCATAGCGTATATGACCTAACCAAAGGTCATTCCGCCACGTCTGGCAAAGTTTTGAGGGTTATTTAAGATGGATTTGTGGGTATATTGCTGTAGTGACTGGTTGTCAACCCATCGCCTAAATTTCACCCGTTTTAGCTGGTTTTTAGAGCAAGCCCGGGAGGAAATGCAGCTGGTACATTCTATGTTTTTTCTCTAACTCCCAGTCCAGCATGGAAGAAGACATTGTTGATATAATAATTATACAAAATTAGAAATTATTAATAACTACTAAACTACGTTGACTTATTTTTATAGCTTTCAGACCTTGTAAATTTTGCCGAAGGTTTATATTATAGAAGCCACTTTTACAAAATACTGTCACATTAATTTATAATAATATTATTAATTTCCTATTATATAAATTGGATTATCTTAGAACACAATTATTATTAACTACTACACTACATAGACTTATTTAAATGCCGGTAGGTTTATTATAGCAGCAGCCTCTTTTACAAAATACTGTCATATAAATTCATAACAATATTACTAATGTCCTATTATATAATTAGTATTATATTAGAACATCATTATTATTAACTACTACACTACATTGACTTATTTTTATACCTTTGCCATAGGTTTCTTATAAAAGAGCCCGATGGTGTAGTGGATAGGGCCGCTGCCTCCTAAGCGGAAGATCGTGGTTCGAGTCCCACCACGTACCAATGTGTTTTCCGGTTTTCGAATTTCGAAATTTCGAACGCTTTCGGCGCTTTTTCCGTGCTTCGGAAGGCACGTTAAGCCGTTGGTCCCGGTTAATATTGTTTAATACCGTAGATATTAGTCGTTAAGCCATATCAGAGACCAGTGCTAAGCATTGGCGGCTTGAAAACTCTGACCAAATCTAGGATTGGGTCTGGTTTCCCTTCTAGGTTGCGGAGGTCAGATGGCAGTCACTCTGTGTAAATACCAGTACCCTCGTTCAATCCCCTGGATTAGGTAGCCGACCCCGTTAGATATGGGATAAGGCTAGGGAGATGATGATGCCGTAGGTTTCTTTTAGATACCACTTTTACAAAATACTGTTTTATAAATTCATAATAATATTATTAAAATATCATCCCTTTAGTATAAAACTATCTGTCAGACAGTGTATATGAGCCCAGACGGTGAGCTAGCGTGGGATCACTTCACCTGAGCTCGCGACGGCACACATCTATACAGAGTTGATATAAAAACATATTTTTGTTATGTTTTTAACAAAACTAATGTATTTTTTTAATTTATTAAGCACTTCGCACGGGATTTATCAGTATTTCTCTACTATATTATGCATTTATTATACATATAAACCTTTCTCTTGAATCACTCTATCCATTAAAAGAAACCGCATTAAAATCCGTTGCGTAGTTTTAAAGATTTATGCATACATAAGGATATAGGGACAGAGAAAGCGACTTTGTTTTATACTATGTAGTGATACGCGCCTGCCTGATGGTAAGCGTGGTAAACTTTTAAATAATACTCTCCTTCTTCTTCTTCTTAGCCTTCTTCTACCATTTTCTTGGTGTAGGCTTCCTTTCTGTCATGCCAGTGTCTTCTATCTACCTGTATCCTCATCGATCCGACTTCTCTCTTCATGTCGTCACTCTATCGCATTTGGGGTGTTCCTACCGGGTGTGTCTCTCCCCATGGTCTCCACTCAACGACTGTCTTACACCAGAAGTCATGTAAAAGAATACTCATGATTTAGAAATTGTTAAATGTTATCTTTTCTACACCTCTGCTGCTGGTTGCTAAGATAACGAGAATGGCTTTTATAAAACGTTACTATTGACGAGGACCTTAGGTACCTTACAGCAGTTTACATTATTTAACAAGATTAGTATTTTATCTTTTGAGAACCTTTTTATAACACATTTTTGATTAAAAAAATACCTTTGCAATTTTTGTATTATCAGCTCTTAGTGCATCTGGAGTGCATGCATGCGATTACGCCCGTTGGGCGGGCGGCGCAGTTCATGCGTAAATTCCGCGCGACAAATTAATTCGCGTTCGCATTCGCGCACAGATTTAGACGAATAAATGCTCTTTGTAGCTTTTTGTGGCAGCTGTTGTCATAACATTAGCTGCTTGCGGTTTGGGAACGGACACATTTGCATTCAATAGAGAGAAACAAAAGCAAACAATGTATCTTTTTTCAAGGCGGTATTTAATTTTCTGTCAACTATAAACGATGTTAGCTTAGGTTACAGAAGGTACCTAATATTTAACTCAATACTTACTATTAGGCTACCAAATAACCTCCATAAGTAATAAGTGTAAGGGACAGCGTCCCGCAAAGTGATATGAATTGCTCATTTAACGAAACAGAATAACTATCACCAGGAAATTCTTTAAGGAAAATAAAAAAAATGCTTTTCCATACAAACTGTCCGATCGAGTTGGCAATTTTGTATTTTCTGGTGAATGTTGTTCAGTATCGTTGACTAAGCAACTCCTACCATTTTGCGGGACGCTGTCCCTTACACCCGGTACATACCTTACTCCTACGGAAAAACTCAGATGAAGTCAAAGGCGGAATAGTTAGTAATAAAAATAAAACATCCTTTAATAGTAAGATGTATTAATTCCCTTTTCTCTTTTTAAGAAATAATTCTTCGAAATAAAATCACAATCAAATTTAAAGCTGGGTAAGAAATACTTTTAATCGCAATGAACATAATCCTAATCGTAAAAAAACTCAGTTCAGCAAAGGCAGCATCATAAAGCTACTGTCAGTCTGATTACCTTGAACCAACTGAGATGATCAGTGAGGACCCCAATCCAGGGCCAATGAATAAAAAATAAGCCCCGGCTGAACATCACAAAAAGTGGGGGAGTAAAAAAATAATATTATCCTGTGGAAATGAATTAAGCAACTCCCTGATACGGAGCAGAATAGGAAGCGATTATTGTGTGGAGACGGACTCTTAGCTCTACAGAACGTGTAAGTAAGAAAAATAAAGTTTTAGCTACAGGATTCTCATCCACTGCTTAAATTAATAATTATGAATGATCGAATCTTTGATTTGCTTATTGTATGAGTAAAGTTATGTTCTTTATTTATTAAAAACATAAAATAATAATAAAAAATTATAGAGTTCGATGTTAGAAACTCAAACATACATACATATAATCACGACTTTATCCCTAACAAGGTAGGCAGAGCGTAAACGACCTAAACAATGATCGTTCCGCCACGTCTGACAAAGTTTTTAGGGTTATTTAAGATAGATTTGTAGGTATATTGCTGTAGTGACAGGATGTCAGCCCGTCGCCTAATATACTGAAACCCTCGGATCCATTAGCTGGTTTTTACAGCATGCCTGGGAGGAAATGCAGCTGGCATATTCTATGTTTTTCTTTCGCTCCCAGGCCAATATTGTAGATACAATGGATAGAAAACGTCCATCTCCACACTTTGTGTGCCGGAGACTCCCGATCTCGGCGGGTAAGTAGGGAATAAAATTAACCGAGGATGATCGCTAATGAAAATAAATTGGCGACGGGAGATTTGAGATTACACCGACCGCTAGACCGAAAAAATCGTAGCGCCGGGACAAGTACACACTACGGATACCGTAGTTTAATTGTTGCGTTTTTTCTTAGATGATTTAGGCTAAGCAAAGTTCTACTCGGAATGTTCGGTTTTTGCGATATCAACCAATCAATTACATATTTTTTGGTCACATTACAAGTATCTCCATTTTCAGGTATTTGGTCAAAGTGTTATGACACGGAACGCCCCGTCGGGCACAAAGATCTTAGTACGTTAGTAGTCAATTTGCTACGGCGATAGACTATCCATAAAACTGTTAATATCGGTTAAACTGCGGCTCCAAGTGTGTACAACCAGATATGACTGCGTTCGGAATGAAGTTGCGTACATATCCGGCGGAGTTCATCTCCAAGATGTGCGGATCAGCGCTGAGTTATGGCCCAAGGAGGAGGTTATTAAACAAAGTACGTAGATACCACCCTATCCGTAAGTAAGTAAATCTGAGTTCTTATTTTTTCATAATTCTTTTTTTCATTATTATTACTTTTTTTTCACTTTTACCAAACAACTTCAAACCTTGGTCCAAATATTGAAAGCGATCCGCGAGTAGTCGCTGAACTTGAGACACCCTTAGAGTCCGGCGCCAAACAGCTTGCTGTTATCCCTCGGTGCGTGGGAATGAGAATACCAGTTAACCCTTTAACTAAACTAATAACTAACTTTAACCTTAACGATTTTGTGTAATCTCGGTACATTGTTGACTCATTTTCAATCATCCCTGATGTAGATAGAACTTCCTAATCAGTAACTTAAAAAAATCATTTAAAAAAATAATTCGATTCTTATTAAGACTGAAGAGTTTCCCCTTAAAACCCCTTAAGTACACCCTGTCTTTACTTGGCTGTAGTCATGTCCGTGAAATGAGCCAAGCTAGACGATATGGCTCTAGTAAATCTCACGCCACTAACTAGGCTTACGACTTTTATTGTGCAGTCTTACTCGGACGGCTGCAGTCTTCAGCTAAATAAATCTTAAGTCAGCCGTACTAGACGATGCACTTTGGGTTTGTAACTGAAAAAGACGTAATTAAGAGCCAGAACATTTCTAATGAAGGTTTCTTGTAAAAAGTATTGGCGGGAATCAAAAGAAGACAATTTGAAAAAGTTATTCTTGAATTTTGCTCGATTATCGTCGAATAGCCACTTGGTACTACCTACCTAGTAGGTAGGTAATTCAGCCAGGTCAGTTTTAGTTCTAAGACTTTTTTCAAACCTTTTGAAAAACATATTAGCAAATAGAATTCTCGGGAAATTGAAAGAAGGTACAAGTCGTAACTTATGCAAATACCAACCTTAGCTAACCGAAAGGGTGGTCTTTCCAATCAGTAAATGGCATTATATCTAATTACCTGTCTAAGCTAAGTACGCATAGATGAATTATGTAAGAAGGTGCGCGGCAGCGGTGGTGGTGTAGCTTCTTACCAGTAATAAATTGCCTTATTACAAGCCAGTGTAATCCACGGTTAACTAACATAAATGCCCGGCTCTGCCCGCCTGCCCGTTTGTTTAGATTAAAACTTAATGCTTCAACTTATATTAATATGACAACAAACGTGGTTTTTGCGAATATTTTTCTTGGAGAAAATTGAAATTTGACCCTTATTTCATTCAAAAGATATTATTACACTCTATAGTGCCTTAAGAAAATCGATAAGCAAAGAATTATAATCGAATAGATTTATTTTCATCAGGCATTTAAATAATATAATAACAATACTCTACGTTTATAAATAGAAGCTTACGTTTAAAATCATAAATCAAAATAATAATGAAAATGATACAAAGACTCGCTAAGTACTGGATAAGAATCTCAGACGAGTGTTTGATCAAATACTGCCTTTAAGATGTCGAAATCTCCTCTAATTGGCGTAATCTTCTCGTTTCTAGTTCATTTTACGCCCTTGCACTCAAAAACCTCATTCAATACACGATATAATGATTAATACAAATTTGAGACGGTATTTTGATCGACTTTTTAATCTTTGAATATTAGTATTAAAGACTAAAGGACAGAACTAAAGGTAGATTTTAAAAACGCCTAAAATAAAATGTAGATCAAACCTGTGCTCATATCTACCTAAGTAGTAAAACTCAATGTAAGAAGGAAAATAAGACTTAAAGTAATTTAGTCAACTATTGAAAATCAAATTTGTTTGTACCATAGTTTTGACAGCTTCTTAGAACATAAGTTTGAGAAGAAACTCGTCGCCTATTGCAATACTTACATCAAAAGCAAGGACGCCTAGAAAGAGAATCAGAAATGCGAAAGTAACTCTTTCGAGGCGTGCTCTTTCGTATGCGTATTTTGATTCGAGTGATTCAAAAATAGGGTTCCAGAATAGATATCTTTAAATATTAGTATAAATAGTACTATATTAAATGGATAGTGTCCTTCGTTGTCTAGGACGTGTCAATAGTCAATAGCTGTCGGAGGAAGGAAGCGGCGGGCGGCGGCCACCCAAATCACCTGTTGTCAAACTCCCAGTCTTCGTGTAATCGCACTGATATAATACAGGGATGTAGTCAGGCATGTTGTAGCCCCATGTTAGTAACAGAAGATCGTCATAATTTACTTCCTCAAAAGAAAAAAAACATTTGATTACGATTTTAACAGTAAACGTGACATTAGGGGCAATTCGTATGCAAACAAAATCACTAAATATTGACTAAAATCGTTACCTGTAATATTATTATATTATTATGCGTGAACAGAAAAGGATGGCATAATTTTTTGAGAAAATATGAGTAAGTTGTATCATCGAGGAATGGGAACCAATAATCCGTAATCTTAGCATGTGTAATTCTATCGGTTTAGTCTGTGGAAACTGTAAAACGGAGTATCGTCGATCGTAGAGGGTTGAAGCTTATATTATTTTCAGTTCTTCCATGCTGGCCTGGGAGCGTGAAAAAACATAGACTGTACCAGCTGCATTTCCTCCCAGGCGTGCTGTAAAAACCAGCTAAGGGTTACGAGGGTTTCATTATATTGCAATTTAAGCGATTGGCTGACAACCTGTCACTATGGCAATATACCTACAAATCTATCACAAACAACCCTCAAAACCTTGTCAGACGTGACGAAACGACCTTTTTTAGGTCGTTTACGCTCTGCCTACCCCAGTAGGGGTAAAGGCGTGATTATATTAAAGCATCATTTTATTTTATTTGTACTACAGTGCCTTAATGGTATATGCGTAATTCAATGTTTGTTTTTCTGCACTGAACAGAGAAGGACAGCCGTGAGATGTTATAATGTGTTCAGTTCTTTCATACCTTCAGCCGGCCCTGTGAGTACAGACTTGTCGGCCGATCTCTTCGATCTTGGTGAATGACCGCGTTGTCTGTATCGGTTTGGGTTTGGGGAGCTAACTTCCAAGTTTTGGGATCGGAAGTCCATCGATATAAGCTATAGATATTGATTTGTAAGGCGTTTTAGGGTGAGAACATGTTTCAAGATGACTAACTTTATTTGCTGTATGACGTGTTTATTGCTTTCTATTTTGGTTAATTTTTAAATTCTGTTGTCAGTCTGAATGTTCTTTAAGATTGTTTCTAGCAGATTATTAGGTTTCATGCGGCATGTAAGTGACAGCATCCACAAACTGATGGGGGTTGCTCAGGCAACGAAACTGAACAACTATCAGTAGGATGTTTTTTCAGGAAGTGAAAAAAGTATTGCTTTTCCCTACAAATTATCTGATCGAGGTGGTCATTTTGTATGGAAAGGTAAATTTTTATTTTCATCTACTAAAAGAATATCCTGGTGAGAGTCGTTTAGTTTCTTTACCTGAGCAATCCCTATCATTTTGAGGGGACGCTGTCCTTTACACCAGGTATACTATGGGTGTATTCCTATATTTTATTTTTTTTCTAAACAAAAAGTACTTAAGTTGGAAAGTTTTAAATAAAAGAATGAGGTATCATTAAGATATTATATTCAATTAATTTTTCGTTTATATAATTGAATGGAATAAACATTTAGCCAATATGTTCATCTAAGCAATAATGCTTAATTGTTCGTGTGAGCGTAGTGACGATCTATATTAAACCTTATTAACATTAATAAAATATTTACAATATTTGGAAAGTTCATCACAGCTTCACAAAACAAGCATAACATGGGAATAACAAAACAATTCGATGTTACAACTAGTCGTGGATTTAAAACTATAAAAACAATAGTTTATTATTACGAATTGACAAAACAGCCTCGATATTATAATAAATGCGATGAATACTGCATCTGTTCGGTATATATGATAAAGGCCCATATTTTGGTGTGAGAAAATAAATTCTAGGTTTCACGGAATTATAATTCTACAACCTATTAAAAAATAATCGGCCCAAGACAGAAGGAAGATGGAACATGGAAACTGCTAAAGAATACCGAAGTCGAAGACCTCCTGGCTGACTCTAACATCATAGATGAATTTAAGGCTTAGCCACCTCATAAGGATGGATGACGATCGTGGTGCCAAAATACCCTATCTAGGATGTCCAATAGGCCAAAGACCTGAGGGGCACCCCCGGTACCGCTGCTGGCAAGATGCGGTGGAAGCAGATTTTCAATGAATCAATCTCTTCTCTATACCAAAGATGTTGCCTTTAGTAGTCATGTAGTTATAAACTATAGTAATGGTATGTTTTATTTACTTAAGGTCTTGGTGCTAGTATATAAATATAGATACTATTTTGTAAACTTCTAGTCAATCTTTGGATTACAATAAAAATATACCAAAGTCTGGAATGTGCGTAAGCTATTAATTTAACATCTGATGTAATCTAAATAAGCAAGGATTCACCAAAAAGTACAGGAAACATCCAATATAAATAAATAAAAAATAATTTTACAAGTGTCTTATATAATAACTGTACTTTTTAGATAACTTTTAATTGTGATTCGACTAAGAATCTTCAAGAATCTCAACTACTAATAGTATGTGCATTACAATATTACAATTACTTCTAAATGACTCGTAATCATACAAACATGTACATTGCAACATTCAAATACATTTCTAAGATTTAACTCCATCTACTGTGTCTAATCTAACTAATTAAGTGGAACTTTTGGTGAGAGTATCCTTTGCCATTAACAGATTTTTATGTGTAACTATGCGTAATAAATAAAATTGAGTTTGATATTACTTATATACAAACACGAGTACAATGATGAGATTCTTTCACAAACAAATGTGACGTGTCCTACTTTGTGATGTATATTTATTTTGTACAACTAGGTTTATGTTTTATATTATGTACATAAATTCAACTTACGATGTGATCGCTGCTCTAAAATAGCTAAAATTATTATGATTATATCTTATTAATAAAATGTTCTCTAATTGTGAGATAATTTTCTAGAGAAATTATGACTATATTCTACAAATGTAGCGTTACAACTGATACAAGTTCTGTGATTAATACGAAATGTTTAAATTGAATGACGCCGTCATTAATACTAACATGGCACTGCAGACCATTCCACGATTCGATATCAGTCTTTTCTGTTGAGTTGCGAACATCACTAACACAGTTTTTCTTCGATATAATACAACACGACGAACGCTTCATTTTCAAATCTATCACTTTACACCATTTTTCGATCGGAGATAGCATGTGGATGTCCGGGATGAGAATAGTGTCCGGGCGATGATGGTTCGTACAGCGACATCTTTAGTCTCTTGCACTTTGCCCGTCGGTTCTTGAACCAAAATTGAACATTCTTGGACTCGAGACGAGGAAACTTCTGCCTGTATGGCATCCGATTCAACTCTTCTGTGTATTTCAGAATCAGATTGTGAGAGGGATGCGTGTTCATAGCGAACCATTGCTCAAGAACGGGAACTTCTGAGACTGGGTCGATGAACGTGCGGTTTCGTTTGCGTCGTTCATCTGATGCAGCACCGAGTGCCAGATTGAGTCCACTAGCTCCTTCGCCAGGAACTGCTCCCACTCCAGGAAAACCAGTCATATATTGACTCATATACATGATGCCGTGGCCGAACATAGGATGGTTGGGAACCATTGAAAACGGTAGACGGTCAAGGTGAGGGGAAGGTGGCCGATAATGGCGTTCCTGGATAACGTCATCATCTGACGCGTTCTCATGTTCGTCATTAGTGACGCCGTTTTCTTCTTCATTGTTGTTGTTGTTATTGTTGTGCGAACTGTCGCTGTTCTTAGCCGGTGAACGTTGTGGTGAGTTCGCGTGATCTTGCTTGCTCAGATCTTTTGGTTCTTGTTTGATGTCGTGGACCTATGACAAGAGAGAAACAATGTTAGTTCAAATCTCAGTTCAAAGTCAATCGCATTAAAATCGGCAAAACTTAAAGGAAATTACCTTTATTATATCTGGAGGCTTTGGCGATTCTTGGTTCTGCTGGATGTCATCATTTTCATTATTGTTTTTCTTTGTAGTGATCAATGATAATGGCTCTTCTTCTGGGCTCTCTGGTCTGTCATCTGGATGCAAATCTCCACCGTCATCTTCCAAGTCTGATCCAGCATTTGACATGTTATCTTCCGACATGACTGACATAGGATATCTTCCAGGGCTTAGTTGCAGTGGGCTCTTCATCGAGTTGTGATCTTGAGAAGTGTAACTGTCGTTTCCAGCCATCAAGGACCCATTTGTTGGACTATGGCTCCTGCTATTGAATCCATTAACGCCAAGGTGACATCCCAGTCCACCAATGCTTCGTAGTTCTGCACGTTTTTGAGCCGCACGTGCGTTCTTAAACCAATAAACGACGTTATTTACATCAAGAGGTTTGCGCCCCCGTCGTGATTCTAAGTTATTCAATTCTCGAACATATTGTTGTATCTGTTGCCTGCTCGGGTGTTGGTTCTCGGCAAACCAGCGCTGCAGCTTTGGTAACTCCAACTCTGGGTCAAAGCTCGTCCGCATTCTGGTTTTTTGTGTTGGGTATTGGCTTTGGACTGTTTGTAAAGCTGGGTGGAGATGATCAGGCATAGAATTTAAGGTAGGTGATCTATTCTTGAGCCCAGGTGAGGGGTATCGACGGGGACTGAACGGTGGTGGCGGACGAGGTGATACCTGCGCGCTCCACCAAGACTCAAACTTCCGACGTACTTCTTCTGACGGCTCATGAAAACTATGCGGCCCCGAGGACCTATCCTGTCCTCGACATATCTGAGCTAAAGTTACCTGAAACAAAGAGAACTTTCCTTAAAAAAGTAAACAGATTTGGAGAAAAAACCTAAATAGGACCCGCAAACAATTTTAGACGATTTTAAATAGGGCAGTCTAACCAGCAACAGATACGTCCATAATTGGTTGAGTAAACATCTAACAATGTTTCACAGAACATCGCCATTAGATTATGAAAATATTAGGTCGGTTGTTAATGTATGTGTCATGCGCGAGCGGCGAGCGGCGAGCGGCGATCTGCTCTGACGCGCGTGTTTGCGCGGCGGTTAGAGCGCGGCGCGGCGCGGGCGCACCACTTCAATCATGGCCTGCTCTAAAACAATGAGCGGGAAGGGCGTCTTAACAATTAGCATCCACCCACTTCGATTTGAACTAAGCGCCGGCAGTGGCCCGCTGCTGTAGACTAAGTGGCCCGACTAAAATGCTCTAGTGGTAACTCGATTAGGACGCCCCCGAAACGAGGTGAAGCCGCATTGCCGTAAACAAACAAACATCGTTTGAAAATATTTCCATTTCAAAGTCGTGTTTGTATTACACAATTATTTATTCAGAAAGATATCACAAATGTCTATTTGGATAGGTATTTAATCGCGGAGCAAGTAGTCAATCATAAAAGAAGCTGTCAGATTATAGCCCCGACGCGGAGTTTACCCAGCTTGACAGTTATGCAAGTGAGATCTTTCCTATCGCTAGATTACATAGAACAATGCCATGTGATTACGTCGTCAAGCTAGTTGTCAGCTCTGGTTGTTGCCAAATCAAATGTTGAATTAAACGTGAGTATTACACATCCAGATTGCGGTTATAAATCATGTCACCTGAGAGCATTAGCGCAGTAGACTGATACGTTAATCCGGCACTTTGTTTAATATTTTTAAATAGTGAGGCCATATTTGCTTTCAGATATTGTGCTTCAGGTTGTGGGAAGATTTACGAGGAACGGCGCCTGCGCGTGATACCCGCGTCACGTGTAATCCGGCGACACGTAATTCGGTGTTGATTGCGAACATTTTGTTATACTCCTAGATATAAAGGACAACTTAGAACACAATAGGCTTAGTGTTATCTGATAATTCTTGATATGTACATACGCTACTTATGCGCTTCAACGAGTGATTATACTGTAATGCAACCTTTAGATACGGGCCTCGGTAACTTTATTTCTAATTTGGAAAGCGGAATACGGAAAAGTTCGAAAGAAGTCTTAAATAAGATTTATGGTTTTAAATAGATCCCTCATTGACCTTCCTTTAAAACCCCTTCGGTAAAATATTCCTGGAGCGTTTAGAAAAGTTTGTTCAGTTTAGAATCGAAGTGGCGCGAATTGGCGTGCGATAAATTACCATAATATGATAGAGCCGAGTTCATCTGGCGTTTAGGCCACAACTTCGCGAGGTGTTTGATTATCTGCGGCCGAGAACGCCTTTGACTCATTTGCACGAACTTTGTTGAGAATCGTAACTCCAATTTGTAAACTTCAAATAAATTTTGACTTTTGTTGGTTGCCTTTATCGAGAGTAGCATTTTTCAATGTCATAAAAGCGAAGGGTTGTGAAGTACTTGGCCTGCCAAGTGTGTCTCGGATCGCTAAATTGAAACCGTGGCCCGCGCAGCGGTTAAGCCGAGAGAAGGGCGCATCGAGCGCTAACCTCGCGTTTAATAAGATTATAAAGCATTATTTTATGGTATTAATAAGATCAAAAGCGTTCGTACATCTAAAACTCCTTTTAACCCTCTTTCGCGGAGGCTCAAGTTGGTAAGACGGGGGTGCCCCCGCCCCTAACCCGTTCGTTGCGAGGTGGATATTTAGAAAATATAATAAGGCGTACGAGGCTCGGATGAGACTGAGATTCAATTAGATTTATTATGTATGGAGATCTCGCGTGTGAGGCAGGTGCTCATCGCGTCGACAAATTGCGCTATCTCTCTTTTGATATGGTGATTTAAACCTCTGTAAAAGCATTACACCAGCAAAATTTGCTCATTTATTCACAGGTTTAATGTGCGTCTTAAAGATAATGTTAAATGAACAATTTATGTTTAACAGCATGAATTATTAACATATCGAGTTTCTACAAACGATAATCTTAATTATTTTAAGAGTTCTTTCACTTTTACTATAGATTTAAATTACCTACGCATTAATATGATAATAAACGAAAAACATAGAGATTAATTCATACTTGTGAATACCAACAAACGTCCTATTAAGATAACAACCTCATCAGGCTAAGATTGAAAGAGCCCGCGATGTCGCAGATTAGCGAACTCTAAGTAGATGAGACGGGAGTACTCGAGCCTCGTTATAATTTGCCGTTCTGTTAATAAGGATCATCATAAACATTTGTTTTCGTGTTCTCGTCAAGGCAGATTTAATAGAAATTGCCTGTTTACGTTTTAGGTCGTTTGTGTTCTACAAGTTCCAAACGGAAAAGGTTAAGATTGAAAGAGGCCGCGATGTCACAGATTAGCGAACTCTAAGTAGATGAGACGGGACTACTTGACGCTCGTCATCATTTGCGAAGTTACTCTACTTAGCTCCCGTTTTGTTAATAAGAATCATCATAACATAAGCATTTGTTTTCAAGCTCTCCGTCTTAAAAGATTGGTTTATTAGAAAAAATCGCTTTTGTTCAAAAATTACGAACTGATGAGTAATTGTAGATTGTGAAGTAAATGAGACGCAGACGGGACTACTCTACTTAAGCCTGTTTACAAACAAAGATCTTCAGCTCCCGTTTTGCTAGTATAGATCCACTAAAAAAAACATTAGAAGCCCAGTTTGATAAAAGCACTTGTTTATGTATGCGTTTTTGAAAAAAATCATTAGGTTGACAATAAAAGAGCCTGCGATGTCCTAGATTAGCGAACTCTAAGTAGATGAGACGGGAATATTTGAGCCTCGTTATTATTTGCGAGGTTCTTCTAATAAGGATGATCATACATTAAGGAAGCATTTGTTGTCTTCATGTTCTCGTTTCAAAACTGTTTATGTTTTGTAGGTGTTTTTAAACATATTAATTAGAGCGTGTTCGTTCCAAAAACATGAAATGTTTTATTTGTGGAGTGTATTTTACATACATACATACATATAATCACGCCTTTATCCCTAATGGGGTAGGCAGAGCGAAAACGACCTAAACAAAGGTCGTTCCGCCACGTCTGACAAGTTTTGAGGATTATTACAGATGATCATGACGTATATTGCTTTAGTGACAGGTTGTCAGCCCATCGCCTAAAATTGCAATATACTATAACCCTCGAATCCATTAGCTGGTTTTTACAGCATGCTCTGGAGGTGATGCAGCTGGCACATTCTATGTTTTTCCATCACTCCAAGTCCAGCATGGAGTGAATTAGATAAAAAGGAACTAGTACTTGAGGTTTTTTGCGAGTTTACTTCCGTTTTGTTATTAAGGATTTTCATTGGATGCTTAGTGCATGCGGAAACATTTTGTTCTCATATTCTCGTCTTAGAACACCAGTTTAATTGAAAACGTCCGTTTAAGTTTAAGGGTTGTTTTTAAACCTTTTCTAAGACACTATTCAACCATTTAAAAGTAAAGCGAAACAAGGAAAAAAAAATATTTATATTTTATTCACAGAAATACCAAAATTTCTGCACTAGCGAATTTGTGCGATATTGAAATTCCTGATATTTAAAACAGTAATGTGTCGAAAGTAGACTTACGTGGCAACTTAAAAAAGATTACCATGAGTTCCCGGAATCCTTCACAACAAAATTACATACTGTTAATGCGTGCAATCGGTAGTTTTCCGGGAACAGGCTGGAAATTAATTAAATCCATATATTTTATAATAAACATAAATATTTTCGATTGAAAGCGGTGGTTGGAACGAGCGGGCTTAAATATAGAACAATGAGTTCAGATAATAAGGGGTATGGGGTACGGTTCAGTCTGCAGGGCATTGTGATCGGGGTCGGGGGTACGGGGAACCACGGGGCTTTAAAGAACATTACCACCGGGCTAGTGTAAGTTGAACTCAGATACATCATCGCTCCTAAATTTAAGAATCATTTTAAACAAGGAGCGAACCTACATCATTCCAATTGAACTGTGCGGGAAGGTTTTTAAAACACATATATATATATAATTACGCCTTTATCCCTAATGGGGTAGGCAGAGCGTAAACGACCTAAACAAAGATGGTTCCGCCACGACTGACAAAGTTTTGAGGGTTAATTAAGATAGATTTGTAGGTATATTATTGTAGTGACAGGTTGTCAGCACATCGCATAAATAACAATATACTGAAACCCTCAGATAACTTAGCTGGTTTTTACAGCATGCCCGGGAGGAAATATAGCTGGCACATTCTATGTTTTTTTTATATTATAATTAATTGAGTAACAAGTAGCCTGCTCCAGAAACCTAACTTAACGATTTTAAAATGTGAGATCACATTCAGTTTGTCTTCGTATTGAGAGTACCTTAAAAAACTAAAGTATGTGATGCTCATCGTGGTTTTCTTATTTATTTTGTTTTTTTTGTCTAATTCCTGTTATTTGAATGTTACTACAATGAATATAGTATTAATATGTCAAAATTGTCAGAGGTGAATCGAAATAAGCCGCGTATCCCGATGATATTGTGAGTTGGTTTAGAGCGGTGTTGCGTACTTGCTTTGTTGAACTCGTACCTAGTCGCTAGAGATGAATACCGAATAATTCTCGGATGATTTTAATGCCGATTTGGTTGACGTTATTCAACCTGACAGGTGTTTTGGCGCAACATCGTCAACGTGGATTTGTTTTGTAACAATAGGGACCGCCAGCGCCGAAGAGTATTTAGGATAACATCGATAGTGACTGAATTATATGTTGGGGATCGTTTGACTGAAATCTGTGATTCAACCACATCCACAACACAATTACTGATTTGACAAAGATACATATGACCGCATTTATAAAGCGATCCCAAGATTGGGAGCAGTATTAATTATGGATTCGACAGGTTAAAATGCACTGAAATTACATTTCTGATACAACTCAAACTCGCTGTCAGTCTCAAGTGCTGATTATAAATACGGGCCTGAGTTTTCAAATAAAGCATATCAATCAACCAAGAACAGTTGTGATATTGCGATGAAGGTTTTGTTGATGCGTGCTTCAATTTTTGTTTAAGGAACTAACATCGTCAAGGGGGCATCCAGTAGACATCAGCAAGGGTCTGCTCTGCACCAGCAGCAGCCTCAGGAGCTTGTCCTTGATATCCTGCAGCGGAGTAAGCCTGGGCCTCAGCAGTTGGATTCTGAGGGTTGCCACTGTGGTCAGTTCGCCCAGTACTTCCCCGACGGTAGCCAGTGGACCGTCTGATATCTTCTCGAAGGGCAGGGGTTTCCAGTTGTTGAGGACCACTGAACCTGTTCACAACGAATGATAAATTAATATACCATATTCTTAAAAAGACTAGAAACATCTAAATAATTAATTTAAAAAAAAAAAAAAAATGATGATATACAAGGTCCAAGCATAAAAGGAATGATTACAAATAAAATATTTCATTCATCCAAGATGCTGACAAGAAATAATCATTCAAGATATCCAAAAAATTATAAACTTCGGATCCCGTCTTCTACTTCTACGATCCAAGATCAAATTGCCATTTCTTGAGCAAGAAAAAACAGCGGTACATAACTTTTTATCAAAGCTTTAAAAACGTACCTTTAGCAGAAGCAGCGAGCTCATGAGGGTACCCCAGCCTCATCATGGCAGCTGGCACCAGCTCGTGGAACGCCGTGGCCGCAGGGATGATGACGTAGCTGTCCGTCTCCACCACGGACCGGCGTCTCCATATACCTTCTTCTAAAGAGGATACTGCTTCTACCACGCAGTGAACTGGTAGAGTTTTACCTGGGACAAAGAGAAAAAAAATATAAATAAAAAAAAATCTTTAGGGTAGATCAGATCAGGGTAGATCATCGGGTCTTTCGACTCGAGAATCCACTCGCTAAGAAGAAGAAGGGTTACTCTGCGCAACGATTTATTTACCATTTTTATGAATAAAGATAATGATTTTTGGCTTAATAAAATGTGACAACTGGATTCATCCATTACACGGGGGGGACCCATTTAGGTACTTTGCGAAATACAAAGTTGTTGTGTACCTATAAAATTGCTAAGGTATCCACAGAATTAAGATAGAATTGACAGGCATGCTGAAAAAAAAGGAAAAGTAAAATCCGAATCGATAAGACTTAACGTCGCTTGTCATAAACCAGTCTGTTGGACATCAAAAATATTAAAGAAAACCTTTTCCGTCGGCTGAAAAACCAGCTACTTAAGTGGGAGGCATTGAAGGTTCTGTCGTTAAGAAGGCGCTTTAATTATTTAGCAGCTTTTCAAGTGAAAAAGCAATGCTTTTGACTGGTTGCCGGCAAAAAACTGAGTGAAATGTTAAAATAATAATTAATCCTTGTCTCGCGGAGGCTCGCGCGCCCAACGATCACTTTGTGCCTTTTAGCGTCCGTCTTTGTAGAGCTTCTTAAAGCGCGATATTAAATAGTTTCTGCTGCCTCGATGCACTTTTTTACATCGCTTGTTTGAAATGCCAAGCCTAGAAAGCTTTATGGAAAAACGCCTACCTAAACGACTGATAAAATATTATTTTAAGTCGCATCTTTTCATTAGTCTTTTATGTCTAAATTCGCTATGAATTCTGCATGAAAGCCGACTTACCGTTTACTTCCATGCTGGACTGGGAGCGATAGAAAAACATAGAATGTGCCAGCTGCATTTCCTCCTGGGCATGCTGTAATAACCAGCTAAGGGATCCGCAGGTTTCTGTATATTGCAATTTAGACGATAGTCTGACAACCTGTCACTACAGCAATATACCTACAAATCTATTTTAAATAACCCTCAAAACTTTGTCAGGCGTGGCACCTACCCCATTAGGGATAAAAAGGCGTGATTATATGCATGTATGTATGTATGAAAGCCGAAAGCAATATCGACACTTTTGTATCAATATTGGTATCAATTTAAAACAATAGGTGTCTTCATGCCCGACCCGCCGGTTATTGAATTTACATAATACTCGTACTATCCCGACTCAACAAAATTCTATAGGAAATTATAAATTTTGTACTGTAATCTCCGTAATACCTATGGAGTAAACAAAACTTGTGTTTAAAATGTGAGTTTGGGTGAGGGTAATCTCGCAAAGTAACTTTCAATAGTTTTGCATGATCAAGTTCTTTAGCGGCTTTGCAGTTTGCGGTTAGTTGCAGGTTAGCACCTTCGCTTTAACATGTTCACTGCCTGCTACGGTGTAGCGATTCGCATTACAACGATTTTAAAGTATCTAAGTTTAAATTTTGAGATTTGTAGTCACAATATGTTTGCATTGTAATCATCATCATTTACCTAGCATTTTCCCGAATGTCTCGGGTACATAATGTAATGTATTGAACGAGGATACTAGTTTTATGTTTGTAATAAATGAAGAAAAAAATACAAAGGTATCTTCAAATTTGACAATACTATTCTAAGATAAAAAATCTTGTCTTTCAAACGAGACAATACTATTCTAAGATAAAAAATAATAGATTTACTAGTTTGTAAAATAATAAGGTACATGGTCATTTCAATCAAGCTCAGCCCTGTATGGTATATTTTTTAAATAAATGAAATAGAACGAATCTATCTCTAAGTTCTTCCTTAGCAGTAACACAGTTAATATGTATGGATTAGTTAGGTTTAGTCGGTGGCCAGCGGTGGTCCCGACGGTCATTTAAATCCTTAGGATTGGGGAACTGGGGTTGTAGATATTAACTGTAGATAACTTAATATTAATACAGTATGAAATACCTTGAGAATTTGTACGAGATACTTTACAATAACAATTTATTAATATCAATGTTTTTTGTAAAAAGAAACGCAATGTACATATATGTATGTTTTTCTCTACGATGGATGCTCAAAGTTTCAAATCAGGAATTGGTAGTGGTAGTAGTATTCTACTAGTAATAATATACATACATATAATCACGCCTTTATCCCTAATGGAGTAGGCAGAGCGTAAACGACCTAAACAAAAGGTCGTTCCGACACGTCTGACAAAGTTTTGAGGGTTATTTAAGATAGATTTGTAGGTATATTGCTGTAGTGATAGGATGTCAGCCCATCGCCTAAATTGCAATATACAGAAACCCTCGGATCCCTTAACTGGTTTTTACAGCATGCCCGGGAGGAAAACAGCTGGCACATTCTATGTTTTTCTCTCGCTCCCAGACCAGCATGGAAGTTTTAATATCTACTAGTAATATATGTTGTAGCTAATTGTAAGACTGAATGTTTATAAGCTAGACCCGCCTATAACCGCTCCGGCCTTGGACTACAATTATTACACGTGTCTCTCAATAAATAACACATACCTATCTACTTTGGCTATTTATCTTGCTTATCTAATAGATAATAATGCTTTTATTTACTAGAAAATAACTTATGAAGTGCATTTTTTTAATAGGTAAATACATTGATTGTATCCCTTACGGGTCAGGTAGACCCATCGCCCTAGAAAAAAAGTACTCAAGTGATAAATATATTACCAACAAACCTAGATTCCGTACCATACTTGAGCAGTACCGGTAATCTCTTCCAAGATCTTGTTCTCTAAATTGAATCTAAGATACGTTCATTAGTTGAACATAAAATAGCAATTAACGCTAGGCGATATCAAGAACCCATGTTCGCCTTTGCTGCCCCACGTTTTCCCAAGCTGGGCCATTTGATTCAGGCAAACTCATTTTTAAAAATAACTGTTCTTTTCTTGAATAAGAAACACAAAATAGATAAAAAATAAACACATTGACTTTGAAATTTCTATACTGAGGAAAGACGAAGAAATTTTTAAAAAGGGATCATCAAAGACTATAGAGCGTTGGTCTTAAATGTTACGTCAAAATAAGCAATTTTACGCCAGTCTTTAAATAAACGCATGTGTTTATTTTTATTTCGTTCTCATGTCAAAATAAGAAAGTGACAGAGCGAATATTAGGTTACCTTAGAGATGCGTTTGCCATTTTCGAGACCATTGGCCAAGCTTAGCTGAAATAAGCGCACTTGAAAAGAGTTCTAAGTTAACAAAGGGAGGAGGATGTCAAGAGCCTTGGCGTATAAGTAGCGTTAAAACTTCAGACTAACAGGAATTAAACGAACTTGGCTCTTCGTGGGGTTTACTGCGCGCGAGATTCTTACTGCATCTTCGGGATGTACGAATCGAAGTATTATTAAGCTTTGTAAGAATACACTGCAATTTTAAGTAAGAATTTGATAAGGAACTGAAGATTTATCGTCCAAATCTGACGTCACGATACGCATGGAACGAAAAGACTGACAGGCTTAAAATATATTTACTGCTTAGGTTTATTTATAATATAAGAGAGTAATAAATGCTTAAAACATAATGATTTTTAAATCTGCTTAATTATCCTCTTTTAATCCGTTATTTTTAATCACCCCCATAGGTCTTTGATTGTCTAGCTCTACTCATACATACATACTTATATATCCCTAATGGGGTAGGCAGAGCGTAAATGACCTACACAAAGGTTGTTCCGCCTCATCTGACAAAGTTTTGAGGGCTATTTAAGATAGATTTGTAGGTATATTGCTGTATTGACAGCTTGTGAGCCCGTCGCCTAAATTGCAATACAGAAACCCTCGGATCCCTTAGGTGATTTTTACAACATGCCCGGGAGGAAATGCAGCTGGCAAAATCTATGTTTTTCTATCGTTCCCAGTACAGCATGGAAGTTCTACTCACACATTATAAATAGAGCTCACACATTAAAATTCACGTGAAAAGTACGTTGAAACTCGGAGAACGTCGGACTAGATGTAGAGCTTAAACAGATATGTTCCGAATCAAATTCACCGTCTTACGGCAGAGCTTAAGTACCACCCTAACTCGCTGACGAAGATATTGAACGTAATGAAGGGCTTTCTTGTGACTGGATGAACTTTTTGATTCGAATGACCGCTAACAAATATCTTCTGATACACTTACCTATAAATGGTGATGATGATCATCATTATAGAATTCGAAATGTGAAGATGAATAAATGATTGTTAAAGGTTAGTACCAAACAGTACCTAATAAGACTTCCAAAGAAACAATATTGGATCCTATATATTTTTAGTACCTACATTTACTTTTTCCATTTATCTCTGTCAGCAGTTAGTTTAAAAATTTGTAACATTTTTAATTTTTATATTAATTTTTATTCAAATTTTATTATTAATTTTAGAATCAGCTGTTGCTGTTATTCAATCGTTTTTCATAAGGTAGTTAAAATATCAATAGACATTTTCAAAATCATCATTCCCTGCCTTATCCTATTATTTGGGGTCGGCGCAGTATGTTTTCTTCTTCCATTCATTCAAAATAATACTAGATTAATAGACAATAATACTAGCTTAAAACTTTTAAAAGCAGGTCGGAAATGCTTATCTTAAGCAGGTCGGAAATGCAAATTATTAGGATTCTCTTTTTAACATACATAAAATCACGCCTTTATCCATTTACGGGGTAGGCAGAGCGTTAAACGCCTTGTAAAAGGCGCTTCCGCCACGTCTGTTAATAATTGAGGGCAATTTTAGATTGCAATGTGTATTGCTATAGTGACAGGTTATCGCCTAAATTACGATACACTGTAACCCTCGAGTCCCTTTTGCTGACTTCTACAGCATGCCCGGGAGGAAGGGCAGCTGGAACATTCTATGTTTTTGTATCTCTCCCAGTCCAGCATGGAAGTTCTCTTTTTTTAATAACACCTATAGTATTTTGACGCTGTCTCTTCCAGTAAGAGGTTATACCGATCCCGTCGCATTAACAATGAAGTGTACGACGTGTGTACTTAACTCGGAGTTAGCATAAGTATTGCTAAAACTCTCATCCTCTGTCTCAACTGTAATTGGCTGCTGAAGGTTGGAGCTTTGTTTCCAAGATCTACGTCTAATGATCGGATTATCGTCAACACGTTTTACAATGTGAAATTTGTAATGGTTTTGAAAGATGCTCATTAGCAAATCGGTACAGGGTATGGTATGGTAAAGAAATGTGCAATTTCTTAATTTTATACATACATACATAAAATCACGCCTTTATCCCTTACGGGGTAGGCAGAGCGTTAAGCGAATTTTGAGGGCAATTTTAAGTTGAAAAGTGTATTGCTATAGTGACAGGTTGTCAGCCCATCGCCTAAATTACAATACACTGTAACCCTTGAATCCCTTTTGCTGACTTCTACAGCATGCCCGGGAGGAAGGGCAGCTGGAACATGCTATGTTTTTCTATCTCTCCCAGTCCAGCATGGAATAAATTAATTTTATGGACTTTATAATAAAATACTGCAAAAGTTTAAATAATAGCAAAGAAAATTGAAAGTTTTTATTAAACAAGTCTTTAAATGCTGTTTGATCCAAAAAGCTAGTAAAATAAGTAGCATAGAATAGGAAGTTAATAAATAGAAAAGAGAAAAGATGAAGACTGAGAGCAATATAAAAATTTTCTTACAGTTTTTAGCTCTTGATTTGAACTCAAAATCCATTTAGTTAGTCGTATGAACCGATTAAGTATTATCTATACGAACCTACTTAAGTTATGAGTATAAATGACTAGATTAATGTTCTCCAGTGAACTTTGCACAGTATTAATGGTGAGTATAGCATGATCGTAATTACTATAAGCTAGTTCTCGAATCGTTGGTCAAATTAATTCCCAGTTCGCATAAAACATTACCACACATAACTCATTTCCTTTACTTAGCATGCGATCTTTTTGCAAATCAATTATTAATCCATTGCTTAGCCTGTGTTTTGCATAGATAATTATTATAGTAATACGTATGAAGGCAGAAGTTACATTGAACTAAAAAGAAACTAAAGATAATTATTGGTTGATCCCTATTTAGCATTATGGCTTTATATTATTATATTATACATACATACATAAAATCACGCCTTTATCTCTTACGGGGTAGGCAAAGCGTAAAACTCCTCGTAACAGGCGCTTTCGCCACGTCTGACAAAAGTGAGGGCAAATTTTAGATTGTAATGATTTGTATTGCTGTAGTGACAGGTTGTTAACCCATCGCCTAAATTACAATACACTGTAACCCTCGAATCCCTTTTGCTGACTTCTACAATCTACAGCATGCCCGGGAGGAAGGGCAGCTGGAACATTCTATGTTTTTCTATTTCTCCCAGTCCAGCATGGAAGAAATTTAAATATATAAGAGCTTTATATTATAGGTACTCCAATTAACATGAATAGTCACCATTTGAGGAAAGCGCTAAACATTTTCGAGGAGGCACTATAAGTTTTTTGTCTATTTCAACGTGGAGCATTGGTTCTACTTAAAATAATTTGAACAGCTATTTGAATAAAAGATAGTCTTCAGTGATGAAATATACACATACAAGGAATCGAAACAATTGTAAAAGGTATTTGATAGTCCTATTTAAAAATCCCATTAAGAACTCACACATTTATAAGTTTCTCTACGTGGTATCAGCTCCGAAGGCTATAGGATATTGGATCTGCGTGACCAATACCTGGCTATTCGTGCCAGATGATCTGGTTATAGCGGATAAAGGTGCGTGCACACCGCACCGGATGCTGAAACCTAGCAAATACCGTGTCATGCACTAATCATTATCTGTCCTTTGTTTGCTATCGCCGCCATCAGGAAAATAATTGTTTTCATTGAAATATTGTTATATTGCGAATGAAAAATTACTGTTAAGCACGACATCGTTGTACTGAGGGATTGGCAATGCTACTTTTGGTTGGTTAGTGGAAAAAAAACAATCCTCTCCTCACCCTCCCTTCCATCATACCCTAAGAAGTTAGATACTATAAAACTTAAGCACGAAATTCATTTGCAGTCAGCTCTGTTATTCCAATAAACAAAACATTATTCATGAACATTTTGTTGTAAGAACAATAAATAGGACAAATCTTTAAAAAAATAGAACATGTTGATGCGAAGATTGATTGTATTGTATCCGCCTGTATTTTACTTACTATTCCGTTCTTTGTTTTTGTATCTGTAATAATTTTGGTACAGTAAAGAATTATTGTATTGTATTATTTAATCACCAATATTTTTCAGGAGACTTCAAAACCTTTAGTAATTAAACCGTGAAATTAACTCTCTACCTATAGCATTTCTAATTTCCTCCTGTCTTACTCGCAGACTGAGGGTAGATTCGTTGTTTAGTGTAGCATTAGAGTATTAGACCGTCTGGCCACCAGGTGAAAGTTGGGGCAGTGGTAAGGGGATTACCCGCGGGTTAGCCAGCTACCTGTCACTCCGACTCTATTGTGATTTTAGGTTTTCATTTACTGGTATTGGTAAAGGGAGGACAACATATATTTTTTTATTCATGTTAATAGAAATTTACCTACGTAGTATGTAAAGATTTGCCAATTATTTTTTGACAACTTTTTCTTCCAGACTGCTGAAAGTAGATCGAGTAGACAATTTTTTTAAGGTTCTATCAATCCTGTCAGAAATACGACTAGACATCTAGCATGGTCCGTATATCCTTTGAAGTCTTGGGTTCTTTAAGTTTACTATCCTTAAAATCCAGTACAAAGGAAGTAGTTGTAAAGTTGACCTGTGTAAAGCTGGGCATCGTAAAAGCTGAGGGTTTAGCAAGCCTGCGTCGCTAAGACCTAGGCTAGGTCGGGTTACCTTCCTAGGTCATTCGACACCACCTTGGTCTAGGCGGATTTACTACGCTTAGTATTCCTGGAAAAATCTTTGTTCCTGCTAAGAAGATGGCTGGACGTTTGAGCTTTTGAGTTCCCTCTTATTAAATATCAGTACCATTAAATTATACTTTTGAGATGCGGCAGCTAATTGAATCAAAACAGAGAAAGATAAATTGCACATGTAAATGTACTTCTTTTTCCTACATCTATTGAGATAATGATTGCTTTGAAAATTAAATCATATTTTGATTTACATATGGGCTTGATTCTAGATACCACCAGCTAAAATAAAATTAAAATCTCTCTGTCACTTTCAAAATAATAGAATTCAAAAAGGATTTATACTCTATGGTTTTTCTCTTTGTCCGCTAGATTTTGACGCACTTTTGCACGTTTCCCCAGTGTTTCTGACAATTTTATCGGCCATATCATATGACGGCGGATAAGAATGACAGATAACGCATAAAACCACCGACCATAAATAAAAAACCGGAGAGAATAGATCTCCTGTCCTTTACCAATGATTTTTTTAGTCTGAAAGTAACAAAGATAGGTTTTATTAATATTAGTTACATACATACATACATATAATCACGCCTTTATCCCTAATGGGGTGGGCAGAGCGTAAATGACCTAAACAAAGGTCATTCCGCCACGTCTGACAAAATATTTGAGGGTTATTTAAGATAAGATTTTTAAGTATATTGCTGTAGAGACAGGTTGTCAGCCCATCGCCTAAATTGCAATATACTGAAACCCTCGGATCCCTTAGCTGGTTTTTACAGCATGCCCGGGAGGAAATGCAGCTGGCACATTCTATGATTTTCTTTCGCTCCCAGTCCAGCATGGAAGAAATATTAGTATTAGTTAAGATTAGATTAGATTAGATAAGAATTAATATTAGTTTTAGCCAGAAAATCCAGAATTGAGCTCATTATCGGTTGCCTACAAGTGTGAACATATTGATAGACGGGTATTTTTACTAAAAAACAAGTTGAATTTATTAAAACATTTTTTCGATAGACAGTAACCTAAATCAAAGCGTAGAAAGTGTAGATGTCTCCTATAATCCGTCGCAACAATGGTTGCATCTTCAGGAAGCTGTCAGATAGCGAACAAATCACAATCATTGGAAGGCGTTGCTTGGGGCGTGCCCCATTGTTAATTGCGAGATCAACTCACCCCCCCACCTACAGTAATTATTGTTATGACGACTTGATGTTGTGCGATTGTAATGTAGTGAGGTTTTGACCTAGATTTATATATACATATATGTATACAGATAGTATGTCCAACTATCCATTTAATTAACGTCATAATTCTAGGTTTTTCGATGTAATTCTTCCATGCTGGCTTAGGAGCGAGAAAAATCATTGAAAGTGCCAACTGAATTTCCTCCCAGGCATGCTGTATAAACCAGCTAAGAGATCCGGGGGTTTCAGTATATTGTAATTTAGGCGATGGGCTGACAACCTGTCACTACAGCAATATACCTACAAATCTATCTTAAAATAACCCTCAAAACTTTTTCAGACGTACCGGAACGACCGACCTCTGTTTAGGTCGTTTACACTCTGCCTTCCCCATTAGGGATAAATGCGTGATATGTCTGTACGTATTGTAGGAAATCGTGGAAAGCGTTTTCCATACTAAAGATTTGTTTGAGTGTTTCTGGAATACAAACCTACGCAAATCAACATTATTTCGAAATTCGACGAGTTACGGCAAAAGAAGGGCTCGACCGGGATTTGAACCCGGGACCACTCACACCCAAAGCGAGTATCATACCACTAGACCATCGGGCCGCTTGTGCGGTTATTATTAAAAGATAATTCAATGATTTTGAACAAGATGCATATTTGCACAGGTGTTTTACAAACCAAATCTTTTAGTGATCTATGACGTCACATTATATGCACTTGAATAAACAAATTAAAATCACTTGATTGTTTTTTCGACATCTTGCAAGCGGCCCGTTGGTCTAGTGGTATGATACTCGCTTTGGGTGTGAGTAGTCCCGGGTTCAAATCCCGGACGAGCCCTGCTTTTGTACCCCCACGTGAGAGTAATTACTGTATCTAACCTGTATGCGACAATACCTTACGTGTTAGCAAATATACCATTCATGAACCACAAACAATTTACGTAGGTAACTAAAGTAAAAGACCAAAGATTATCTTAGTTACAGAAGCGAAAACTGGAACAGAAATGTCACGTATCTTAATAAACACGAGTTGGTAATTAATACGCTACGGCATGATGATGTGGGGAGATGTCATCATTATCTTAGCCGTTGTCGCGGCAACTTTTGTCACCACTCGTCGCGTGCGACTCATTGTAATAAATAGGGTTGGCAATGTTTAAGATTCCATATTATAGTAGGTATTTGTATTTTAAATAATCAGAGTTTTATTTCATGTTACTTAGTGTCAAATTTATAGTAAATTTTATAAATATATATTCAAATAATAAAATTGTATTTTGACACAATTCATTTCGGAAATTCATTTCACAGTTGGGATTTTAGCATTTATGATTAAAATGCGAACTTAATACTTATTTCTACAAAGTTATAATCATTTTACGTCTTGCAGCGATCCTGAAAACACTTCGGTTTTAAATTAGGTTTAAATTCCAATATCGTCATAAAGGCGTGATTATATGTATGTAATATCGTCATAAACTTACCTGGGACTTAAAAAAGAAATCGTTTAAAATGATGACATATAACTTAGAACAGAAGCACAACCCTACACAGCACACGTCTCTCGTCAATCGCTAACACATTTACCCACTTATGAAAACTTGCAAAACGAACGCCCATTGTGATTCGCACAATACAACCCGCGCTCGCGCCCGCTTATCGAACCGCGCGTCAAAGAATATCAAAAGCGCCGCGGTTTAGACATCAGAACAGAATATACAATACGTCAAGTCTACAAATGAACGCCAGCGAGGGCGCTGCACGTAGAGAGAACTGTCAAAATGGCGCTGGCGGCCATATTGGTGGCGTTAGTTCCTTGTTACCCCACGATCATTTAAAGCATTTACGTAGTAGATACAAATAACATGAGATAGCAGCCATCGTTTGTCACTCCCCGCCGGTAGATTGTCTTTACAAATGGTCTTTTCGAAACACCCTGTTCGGTTGCCGTTTTAATTGACACCGAATAACGTAATGGGTAGGTTTTCTTAGAACTCGATTTAGGGCAAGAGGGTGAAATCTCTATTGTTACTTTTGAATAAATACATGAAAGTACTCATAAAGCATGACTCCCTATCTATTGAGATTACATAGACGAACTTTACCTACAAGCTGAGCCAAACATACACCTATCAGATTTGGTTACCATTCGTATATGGAAAATTCAAAGATTTCACTGACACATTGTAAGTAAGTACGTTTCGAAGCCTACGCGTAAGAGCATTATACAGGGTGAGTTTATATTAATCTCATTTGTGTAATAAAATCTGTGCGTTAGCCGAGCCGGTGTGATCCGGCCCTGAAGCTTGCCTCCGACGATAATCCTGTTAGGTTAAGAAGGTTTCTACATATTACGTGCTTTGCTACGCCTTAAGGATTAAGGCGACGTATGCATAACTCAATATGTATGCGGGAAGCGTATACTTATGCCTACACATTGTTTTTCCTCATATTTACTCAACAAAGTATTAACGAACCGATGAACGCCTTAAATCTCTTAACGTATTTTAATTAACGATGTTCGTAGTGAATTTATAGGTATTCATTATTTCAGTAGCCTAGGCGAGCCGGGCTTAAGCGATTAAGCTTCGGCAAAGATGCAACGTAGATTTAAAGCAAAGCTCGCCCATGACAAGGTGGTCATCGCAAACCCCCAGATCTACCGGACAATGGAAGACAAAGGGGTTCTAAATTATTCAGGCGAAGGAAAAGCAACCTTAATATCTTGTCAGTAGAGGGAATTTGTAAATATTTGAGTTTGCCGCCAATTCCGCGCTAAGACGAGTAGTTAGAAATCGTTGAATCTGGGAGCTAGCTAACCCTACCTCAGGGGGGTCAGTAGGGCCGTGCATAAATAATTAATCTGCAACTATGTGCGGCCGCCGGTTAACTAAATCCTCGGTTTACGGACTGCCCTTGGGGATACCTCAAGAATGAGGAAAGCGAAACATTGTCCTTTGTCGGTAACCTAAACTGGCCCCGCTTAAGTACGAAGCTCTCGTAGCGAGTTGCTACGAATTTCGTAGCATAATCGCTGACCGAAAGCTTTTACAGATAACAACGCAGTAACCGAAAACATTGAACAAAATATTATCTTTGAAGTAATTGTTGATGCGTGTAATAATTTTGAGGGACACTAATTTGACTTATTAAGTGGTAATGTTTTCTTAAAATAAAGCATGCGTGAAAATTACGTGAACTTAAAATTTTAACTAGGCAGATGTTGTGTTTAGGTTCAATATTGATATACCGGATGTAAGGAACAGCGTCCCGCAAACTGGTTGCTTAGTCAATGACACTGAAAAACTTCCACTAGGATTTTTTTCCAAGAAGTCAAAAGGAAAATTGGCTTTTCTATACAAATTATCTGACCAAGATGAACATTACCAATTTTTTATTTACTTTCTGAAAGAGAATCCTTGTGGAAGTTTTTCAGTATCATTGTCTAAGCAACACCTATCAGTTTGCGGGACGCTTCCCCTTACATCTGGTATGTTATAGACACTTGAAAAACAGCTTAATACAGTATTTGTCACAGTATTGAGGAAGATGTTTACCACTATGTCGGGTGGTCGCGTTGAAGCCCCACGAGCGAAACAGCCGCCGTCTTGCGATCCGGCCGGATCACGCCGGCTTTACCGACAGACACACAGATAAGTACACAAACTAAACTATGGGTTAGACACTTAAAATATGACTTAAAACAGTATTTGATTGAGGAAGATTAATGACTCTCAAGAGAGCAGAAATTGAAAATATCTGAATACTGAATTGAAAGCTTTTTTTTTCTGTTTATTATCTTAATATTTACATTACTTAAAAGGATCTCTGAACCGAGTCTTTTAATATACAGAATGAGCGCGGTGTTAGTTTATTTTACTTATGTATTTATTCAGTAGTATGTTTAAGTATTAAGATGAACTTAGTATGCACTATTCCGCTTTTTGCTATGTACTCTCCTATTACCCAAAGGTTGTCTAGTAGAAATTGCTGCTTCAGCAATAAGGCCGCCTATATTGTACTGTTTTGTTCCTTACTTTTCTGCTGCATGTACTTGTGTTTCTTTGTGCAATAAAGTATTTTGTATTGTATTGTCAGTTAATACTAATAATCAATCTCATTACAAGTCTAACATCTAAAATCCATTTAGGCAAATACTTAAGTTACACAACGTGTAGGCTTTTTGCTAAAACCTTCAGCTTACTCCATTTGGCTGTAGTCTAGTTGGATATTGGATTAGAAACAATTTGGCCAAACTTCGGCTTTTATCTGGTCTGTGAAACCTGCGGAAGCTGGAACTGGCTAACCTTGTTCTAACGTGTTACCACGACTTACAGTTTACCTGTGTATTCTAGCTAGTGGTCTACTATAATATGGAGCTTCCTTATTGGCTCGGTAAGAGCTTCTTTTTAAATAGAATGTTTATATGAGCATTATTTCCCGCCAATTCCATGCTGAATTCCATGTTGGACTGGGAGCGAGAGAAAAATCATAGAATGTGCCAGCTCCATTACCTCCCGGGCATGCTGTAAAAACCAGTTAAGGGACCCGAGGATTTCTGTATATTGGAATTTAGACGATTGGCTGACCACCTTTCACTACAGCAATATACGTACAAATCTATCTTAAATAACTCTCAAAACTTTGTCAGTCGTGTGGCGGAACGACTTTTGTTTGGTCGTTTACGCTCTGCCTACCCAATTAGGGATAAAAGCGTGATTATATGTATGTACGAGTATGTATTAAATCGAAATTTATTCGCAAAAGTATTGAGATCTTTGATCTAAAACGCACTTTGTTTCTCTTTAGTATATATGATGTAAAATTATAAAACCCATAATTTAATAATCGTTTATTGGAAATTTGTATAAATTGAATTCATTACTACGAAACCACAAAAATCCAATACCTATGTAGTACCTTTGAACACAGCTTTTAAAAACTGAAAAATTTCCATGATACTACGAATCAACGCACATCATAATCAACTTGTCAAAATAGATTTTCAAAATCAACTCGTTAATTATGATAACAAGATCCGACCATACCATTGAATCGGATAAATACCAACCATTTTTGAGCCGCAATTTAGCCGAATACTAATGAAACACATTTTCATTGAGGATTAACATATTGGTGGGCACATAACATTAAACACAAAATTAATCCGGTCCTGCCAGCAATAGCAATAATAACGCGCTATCCGGCTCTATTCAGCACTATTCTCAATCAGTGGAACCGTGCCTGCAGATATAGTCACGCCCGTACACATAACGGGGTAGGCAGGACTCGTAGGACACCAAGAGACAATTTAATATCCTTTTTCCAAATCTGATAATTAAAGTTTGTCTACAAATTGCCTTTAGTTGCAAAAGTCTCCACCAAAATTCTCTTTAATTTTTTTTGTCGTCAGATTCGTCGACAGCTCGAACCCTTGCGTCAAAATTTCAAGCCCGTTGCCCCTTTACTTTTTTACTGCAAGATTTAGAAGACGCAGTTAGTAAAAAAAACCCAGTCGAAGTTTCATATTGATTCTCTATTCAGCAGTATTCTCAATCAGTGGAATACGAAATACCAAATTATCAGCACGCACTTAATGAATGCATTTGAAAAGTTAAAAGCCCGCGTTAGGCCGCGCGCACACCGGCGACTAATTAACGCGTTCGCCGCTCGTGTGGACGCGGACTTACCGGCATTATCATCCAAATTGTTCTAATGTTAAGTTGTGACCGCAGTATCATTACCGATTTCCGCTACTAATACTTAACTTTTCCAAAATACGTCTTTTAATAACAGATTAACAAAACAAAATAATTTAGAGATGATAATATGAAAATTTCCGTGATTAATTATCGACCAAATAAAACTCAAACGGCTACATTAAAGTCATTTAGGGGATTACCCGCCGCATTTGAAATGACGTGAACGCAGGCTTTGATACGTTCACACAGTACACTCTGCATTTCAGCAACACAACCAGACCGATTTAGTAATTATTTTATCGCGTGAAGTGCTTTTAATGCACTAGGAACTATAATCCTCATTAAAATGGGAAATAGGACCATTCACATCACCATGAAATATAATTTTGGCTTCTAAACGCGGAACATAATTATGTGTTTTGGCAAATCCGTCGAATGCAGACAGAAAATTTACCAAATTCGAATGTAATCTTCTTTGCTGCTTTAGGTATTATGTACTGAATGACTAGTAATAGACCCTTTTAGGCACTAATGGAAAATTAATTTCGGCATACATAATATATTTCGGCAGTTGCAATTACGAAACAAGGCAGCATTAAAATAAAGAGCCTTTTAAAGCAATCGTGATATGATGACACAATCCGCAGAGAATGAAATAATTCGAGGCGATCATTTTCATTTGCTTCCCGAACGCTCAATTTTTCGCACAACGCACCATCCAATGAAAACGCAAATTAATCTGCTCATTTTTTGCATACAATTTTATATTATTGAGCCCAAATATCCGAGAGCGATGCATTTCATGCGTAATCCTGTGTCACGATGATAGTTATGGATTAATTCGCGCGTCGATTGAATTATTTCGTCATAATAAAAAATGTTTCATACGAGTGCCGAACCGAGATAATCCTTGGGAAGTTGAGGTGCTTTGTTTACGTTTAAAAGCTGGACTCCATTGAAGGTGAGCTGCAAATCCGAAATCAATATAGGAGTGTATAGAGAAGTGCGGGCGAGTGCCTGTGTCGACGCGATATCCTACACGGGTTCGGATTAAGCGACGTCAAATCCGGGATTAAGCGGGCCGGGATAAAGCGGAGCCGGGATCGGACGGACCGGGTCAGCGGGATTTCGCCGGGGCAATAAAAGTGTCTGCAGCCGATTTAGCCTGAGCCCACAGGCAATTCTGCTCGCTACCAATTGCTAGGTAATTTCGGCGTGCGAGCGCGATCTGTCGGGGCAAAGCCGTTCTAATGCCTGCCAATGGGATTAGCCTAGTGTCCTACGGCGAGTACAATTTTATTGGACAGAAGCAAAGGCTGAATTAAGACTTGACGACATGATAAGTCTCATTAAAAATATTACTAATTTGCAAACGTCTTTTCCTCATTACAGATTACGTTACTTTTGATGAATTGTAAACAAAGTCTGCGAGTCGGGTTAAGCAGGGTTATCCAAATATAAAAAAAGCAAACCAAAGCAACACCATAGAAATTTGACATATAATTATGACAATATTTATTTTCCTGCCCAATTACGTATCGTCCCCAAAATTTACGTTGCAGACGAATCTAACCCCAGCCACAGTCGACTAATCAAAGTTTTTCTAAGCGCTGGTCGTTTGCAGCGGCCATCGCGCGGCCATTATAGGGGTCGGTAATCCGGATCGCAGATTCATTAGGGCCAGATTATACTCTATTGAAATCTGGCTTAAGCGAGTGCACGAGCGGAGATGATAGCGGGGCGAGTAGCGGAGCTGAAGTATAAAAGCTAGACGGACTTTGTGACGGATAAATCTTGCGGTAATGTTTGTGTAACGCTGAGATTATTTGTGTCCGGCAGTGAGGTAATTGTTTGGCCATTTTTAATAACAAATTGACCCTTATCTTATCTTTTTAAGTGATTAAGGTGTAAGCACTAAAGTATCATGTAACATTTTTTATTGGTTATTGAACTACAAGCCAGAAGAAAGGACAAATGTATAGAAAGACAGCAATAAAAAATCTATTCCAAAAGCCTCTCCAGTCAGACATAGCATATATATAACCTTTTGTAAACTGTTAATGGTTTGCCTACAGTACAGAATACAGGCATAATTATAGTAAGTACGAAAAGACAAACAAATAAAAGAGATATAAAAGTCTATCTAATCAAACAAGTAATACAAACAAATACCACGCTACCTTTTTGGCTAAAACCAATACTCGACTTACCCTAACCAACGTCTCTAATGAATCACTCCTGTTTGCAAACGTCACCGAATACATCATATCATAAACCTTCTGATATATTTTAGTAATTGCAGGCAACCAAGGAGGATAATAACCTATGGAGTAAACACATGGTAGCGAATTCACTCACCAAACATTACAGTGAGACCATGTATGACAATAATGTTGAAAATTAAATGAATCAAGTTACTTGATAACCACTACCAAGTTCCTAATAATTTCAATTAACAGAATAATTGATCTTAACATTATCTTTATTGTCTCAATCATATGACATGATATGCCTGTATGTAAACAAGTTTTTTGATCAAATTTTAACTAAGATTTTTTTTCAGTGTAATTATGGTTTTACTCAAGCCCATTTTGTTGGTTGTCACAATATTTCTGTCAGTATTCTAACACACTGATTGGCCAATTAATCAATAGCATTGCGTCATGAATGCGTTAGCCAATAGCAGCATGAAAATTTCCCTCCGCCGAGCCATAAAGCGATGAGTTGTGTCTCGAACAAAAAAATATGAATGCTCACTTCATAAGTGAAATCCTCCTTGCGGGCAACCTTTCATCTGTAACGTTTTGTTTACTGATTCGTCGACTCATTCGTTTGATGTATCTCACTTGACTTATCCAATAAAGGTAATACTCTATATAGGCTGGATGCGATAGGTGGGATGGAGGAAGCCTTGCTGATACCAAGCCAATATTCCAAATTGTGTTAGGCTGAATCACTTTCTTGTTTTTTTAACTGCCTCCGTGGTCGAGTGGCTAGTGCCATGGACTCCCGATCCGGAGGTCCTGGGTTCGATTCCCAGGGGGGAAACACAAAGTTGATATTTGAGAATTTATCACTTTGTGAATATTTCCCCAGTTTGGTTAGGACATTGCAGGCTGAATCACCTGATTGTCCGAAAAAGAAAAAGATTTCGGAGGGCACGTTAAGCCGTCGGTCCCGGTCGCTGTCTTTGATAGTGGTCGTTACTCAAACCATGTCAGAGGCCTGATAGTTGTACTACTAGGCGGTTTAAAAACTCTGACACCAGGGTTCATCGCGTCGATAGACTCGATACCCACTCGACAGAAAGAAGACTTTCTTGTGAACAGAAATTTCTTGTAGATTATGTATTTGGAATTTAGAGGATGGATTGACTTATCAGAACATAAGCAAGATTTTTACGTCAGTCATTATATATTTTTATGAACATTTCCTCTACTCATTTGTGATATTGTTTTGCGGATTATCATCGAGACAAACCTATTACAGGTTTAGCGATGTCTTATAGATTGTCTAAGGGTAATTTATTGTAATAAAATTCTAATAATATTATATTATTCGTGCTTCGGAGGGCACGTTAAGCCGTCGGTCCTGATCGCTGTCGTTACAAAAAACCATGGCAGAGGAGTGATAGTTGTGCTACTAGGCGGTTTAAAAACTCTGACACCAGGGTTCATTGGGTCCATAGACTCGATACCCACTCGACAGAAGAAGAAGAAGAATTCTAATAAAACAAAATGTTCTGAATGTCATTGATCTACTGACTGCCTTCAATATTTTGATGTTTCTGTATGTACGAGTATAACATAGGTAATGGCTTTAAAGATAAAACATTAATTCTTATTATTATTAGTATTTGATTTGAACCTATATCTGTTTGAAAGGATGTTAGATAGAGGTTTAGTGCTTCTTACTTACCTAATCAATATGGAAAAAGTGATGCCACGAGTATGACTAAATGAAATTTGTAGTATAGAACTCCAAAAAATGGACAATAGTCGGAAGCCGGGTATAAACTAGACATATAATCGTAGTAGCTGGGGTCTTATCTGTTTTTGTGCCGGTCGTCCAGCCGGATTACCCCTCATCCGGGATAAAATATTTATATCCCACATAACGGCCGGTCGAAATACGTAGATATTGAAATAATCGCTCGCGATGTGGCTGGAAATCTATGGGAACTGAGTGAAACTGGACAAAACAATAATTCTATATTGTGCTACATGTGGACTGGGAGCGAGAGAAAAACATAGAATGTGCCAGCTGCATTTCCTCTAAGGCATGCTGTAAAAAGCAGCTAAGGGATCTGAGGGTTTCAGTATATTGCAATTTAGGCGATGTGCTGACAACCTGTCACTACAGCAATATACCTACAAATCTATCTTAAATAACCCTCAAAACTTTGCCAGACGTGGCGGAACGACCTTTTTTTAGGTCGTTTAGGCTTTGCCTACCCCATTAGGGATAAAGGCGTGATTATATGTATGTATGTATGCTACATGGTTTATGGCATAAAATAAATGTAAAAAATGCAAATGTAACTTGTTTCTGTGTATCAAATGATTATTGATACAAAAAATATAATATCTGCTTCTTTGTTGTTTATTCGCTTTTGACTGCTCTACCCGACTGATCTTCTCATTAATCTAAGTTAATATAATTATAAGTTATAATAATAAATCTAAGTTTCATAGATTATTTTGTTTGATAAACAGCTGTTGCTTTAGTAACAATTAACATATATCAGACACTTTCAAATTGATCGTTGAAATTTTACCTTTTATACAAATACTTTAAAAAAAAGTTGCATCTCTTTTACATCAATATTCAATGCAACGCTAATCCTGCTTTTTAAAAATGCACTCAAAACGGATTATCTCTAAGTCGGTAATCATTTGTGAGGCACACACGCGTAAACACAATCGTATACATACTAATTGGGATAATCCTTTTTTCTTGCGTCTGCACTTTTTTCGTTTTTACATTTTGATTTCATAATAGGGGTAAAAATGTTAAGGTCAGCACAGAGAGCTAAAGTTGGCGAACTATTCGTGATTTTGATTTCGCTCAAGCGGACAATAGAGAGGGACAAAAACATATCATTTGAGATTCACCTTCTATCTTTGACAAATATATATGTGTTTTCGTAACTAGTTATTCAGTTATTTGTATGTTGGAGTATTTAAAATATATCAGGACTCGTTCAAACCATAATTCTCATTTTTTTTGTTACTGTATTGTAAACCATATGGAATTCCCGTATGAATTAGATTAAATAGTGTAGTTTATTATACCGATAAATCCGAATTTACTTATAACCTTTAAACTTACTGATTACTCTTTTTTTATCATAGGTATATGATTTAAGTTTTAAATACATAACAACACGTGATTTACATGTTTACCTTCTTAATACGATTATCTAATCTGCAAATATGAAGCGCAATGTAATAAAATATTTAATGATATAAAAATAAATTAGTAATCATTGCTATTGCAATAATAAACAAGATGTTTTGTGATATTGACATACTTTAAATTATGAACTCATTCAACTTGTTTTTAACCGATTGTCTCAGAAAGAAGGGTTTTATTGGCGTGCGCTACACTAACCTATTATATATTTAAACAAAAAAGATTCCTTAAGTTAGCTTATTTATTTAAAATATACCCAAAATTTCATTAATAGGTATAGGATACTACCCATGTTTAAAGGTTGACTGAACGTCATACAAAATGTTGTGTGCTATACATATTACCTAAACTAGAGTTCAAAGCAAAACAAAACAAAAGAAATTTAAAAAATAACCCCGAAGAAAATTAATAAGTAAAAACATTGCGTAGAGCACACGTCGACAACGTGCGACCCCTACGGTAGGTCGTGGTTACTCCATTCACTACCCTACATCACCCTCGTACACCCTACACGCCAAAACACACCCTGCCACCTTCAAGATAAGGTTTCTATTGGAATAAATGTATGCTTTCAGTGCGAGCTGGAGATAAGCCGCTGGATTAGTGCGGCGAAACGGAAAAAGAATAAAAAGTGTAAACTTTAGCCCTGATTGAACGCAGTTTTTAGGGTTGCGTAGTCAACAACCCTTATCATTTTGACATTTCTGACTGTCTAGTCTGTATAATGTTTCCCGGTTTGTTCCTACTAACTAACATGATATATGAGGTGTAAGGGACAAGACGATAAGGGTTGCTCAGTCAACGAAACTGAACAACTTACACCAAGATTTTTTAAAGGAAATAAAAATAATCTTCAAACTTGTTTTACTATACCTTATATCTAATGTATCTTTGAACCATTTTCTTTTTTCATTTCCTGAAAGAATTCCTGGTGAAAGCCTAGTTGTTCAGTTTCGTTGACTGAGCAATCCCTTTCAGTTTGCGGGAAGCTGTTCCTTACATTTGATATATTGTACAACTGTAGATAATTGTTTATTGACTCAATTATTCACGAATCGAAAAACTAAGGCTCGTATTTATAAAGCTTTCTCAAACTTGAGAGCAATATTAAGTATGGATTTGACAGGCCAGTTTGTACTGAAATGACATTTCTGATACCAACTCAAACTCGCTGTCACTCATGAGTGCTGATTTTAAATGCGACCCTAAGTTACCCCCTAAGAATAGAAACCTCTGAACCAGTAACCACGATCATAGTCACACTCACGATCACTCCCATAGCCCCCACTCGGATTCCCTGTATCGGGGTGCCATTGACATACACAGATACAATCACAAAGAACACCCAGATCCAGAAACAAACATTTAGACTCATCAATACAACTTCAACTCTAAATTCAACTGCAATTTACTGGCTGACAACCTGCCACTACAGCAATATACCTACAAATCTATCTATTTAAGATAAAACTTAACTGCCTCCGTGGTCTAGTGGCTAGTGCCATGGACTCCGGAGGTCCTGGGTTCGATTCCCATGGGGGAAACCCAAAGTTGATATTTGAGAATTTATCTCTTTGTGAATTTTTCCAAAGTTTGGTTAGGACATTGCAGGCTGAATCACCTGATTGTCCGAAAAAATAAAAAGATTTCGTGCTTCGGAGGGCACGTTAAGCCGTCGGTCCCGGTCGCTGTCTTTGATAGTGGTCGTTACTCCAACCATGTCAGAGGCCTGATAGTTGTACTACTAGGCGGTTTAAAAACTCTGACACCAGGGTTCATCGGGTCGATAGACTCGATACCCATTCGACAGAAGAAGATAAAACTTTGTCAGACGTGGCGGAACGACTTTTGTTTAGGTCGTTTGCGCTCTGCATACCCTATCAGGGATAAAGACGTGATTTTATGTATGTTTGTATTTAAATGTCTGCCCCGGCCGGGAGTCGAACCCGGGACCCACTGCGTAGCAGGCAGATACACTACCAACTAGGCTCTGTGAGTAGCCGACTTTAATACATGGCCAAATTTTCTGTAGTAATAAAAAAAGGAATTATTAATTATGGAAAATGGCTTAAGGTTCAATCCTATCAAGCCGTGTTTTCATTACTTATCATTTAAATATTACTAATTGGCAGCTTTGGCTTTTATTCATCAATGTATTAAAATTATGCTTCAACATCTGAAAAGTGTATCGACTTTATCTTATGGTTCAATGGTAATAGTAAAGAAGATATATTAAATACGTAACTCATAAAGAACTTTATATTTTTGGATTTTGACAAGCACATCTTGAATTTCTTCCATGCTGGACTGGAAGCGAAAAAAACATAGAATTTGTCAGCTGAATTTCCTTCCGAGCATGCTGTAAAATCCAGCTAAGAGATCCGAGGGTTTCGAGAGTATATTGTAATTTAGGCGATGGGCTGGCAACCTGTCACTACAGCAATATACTTACAAATCTATCTTAAATAAGCCTCAAAACTTTGTCAGACGTGGCGGAAAGACCTTTTTTTAGGTCGTTTACGCTCTGCCTACCCCATGAGGGCGTGATTATATGTATGTACATCTTGGATACCCACTATATGTAATTATAGATATAAAATATCTATGCTAAGACGTAGCAATAATGTAGCCGTACTTATAATGCCTTAATATGTATATATATTCTATTATAAAAAAGTAATGCCATTAGATAATCATAATAGATAGGTCAAAATATGAGAATCAATCTTATAGTCCGCTTGAAATTTCAAAAAAAATATTTCCGCGGATATAAATAAGATAATCTGAAATCCTCCCATATAGGTGTAGGCAAATCCGGTCCGGTTCCAATACTTTATCCAAACACCGCACGAACTCATAAATTGCTGTGGGCTCCGGGATAAATAAAAAAAATACTGCAGGGAAGGACGAGGGCGAGAAAATCCGGAAAAAGGCCGCGAGAGGTAATCCCGGTATCCGGATCGCGGATCCGAATATCCCGCCTTAACGAAATCCCGCGGTGAAAATACATACTTCTTTTATAGCTCGTATGTTACATAACATAATACGAAGCTTTAAACTATTATTTTTTTTCTCAAAAGTGAGTAATATTGTAAATTTCATATAAGTCCTATCCAAGAATATAAACAGACATCAAAACCTGATTTGCTGTTTGTTTACCTAGAGAGATTTCAACAAAATAAAATATTATTAATGTCGTTAAAGATTCATAATTTTTCTTTTCGGTTTCCTAAAAGTATGAATAAAATTCTAACTAAAATTTTGACACCTTTGTAAATAATAAATCCTTAAAACTCATATTAAAGAATGTATGTATGTGTGTATATATGACGTGTATTGTATCCACACGAGGCTACTTGGCGGCCGTCTAGAGATAATCCCGTCGTCTGTCCCGCTCGCACCCGCAGGTGTTAGGCGTAAATCCTAGCCCCGTCCCACTCTAATCCCTTATTTGAATCTTATCAGATCTCAGGAGATCCGCCGGCAGTGGTCGTCCGATGCATGTAGTTGTGGATTTAGACCTAGGGCTGGCATAAATGTCACGGTAAAAATATTTTTAAAAAAATACTGACTACTAAAAAAGGAGATGTTCTTAATTCTATTTTATATTATGATCTTTTCTTTCAATCATCATTGCTGTAAAAAAAACTACTTTTTCATGAATTTTCTGTTTTTAACAATTTACATCCTTATTGTAATGGAAGAAACTACTTTTCGAAGATTTCCGTCAACCTTTGCCCTCATTAAATCTAAAGTCAAAAGCTTTAATAGTTAGGTAGAAATAAATAATTCTTATTTAAATTGCCTCTTATTATCTTGAAATATTGCATTCATCACGGGTAACAATAATTGTTCTAAATCTGTTTGCTAACTAGCATATTAATAACAGAGCCGTTGAGATAATTACTGTTGTAATTCTTTTAATTGATATTTAATTGCAAATTATCGTCTTAGTAGGTATATTTCATTTAAACCAATAGCCATGGCAACAGTTTGCAAGGATATAAGAATACAATTGTTTAGACTTATAGGTTATTTGTAACAGAAAACTTTGAATTGTACTTTAAATAGTTATCATCTTTTTTATTTTACACTGAAAGCAGGAACAATGCAATTTTAACCCTCAGTATTTATTATTTATTTATTTATTTAAAAACACCGCACTCTCTACCCAGAAAACACAAGAACATATTTAAGAATCAACTGCTTTTTTATTTTAGTGCCAGCCCTGAAATCCGTACATACATTAAAGGTGCGTCCACACTGAACCCGCGATTAATGGCCGTGGAAGCTCGATTGAAGCTAAATTTACGTATCCACGTCACCAGATTAGGGCGACAGAATAACGACACCAACAGCTGCTTTGATCTGCACATCGGCCTTGTTTTGCGGATTTTCCGAAATAGACTGCATAATGCCGAGAAACTTATGCGTTTACGTAGGTTTTTGTGAAATGTCCTTTATATATTTTTAAGAAAATATTGTGCAACGACAATCTTTACCTGGATGTTAATGTCATAAAAATTTCAAAGAAAGCAACGGTTAAATTGATAAGCGAAAATATCGATTTATTGAAAGCCCCTTCAAACAATTTAAATTTAGAATGTCATAACTGGCAGCCATATTTTACAAAGGAACAGCGCGAATTAAGGGTTTACTTCTTGGGAGCGTAATAAGATAATATTCCTAACCCTTTGTAGGGATTAAGATTTTGTTAAGGGCGCGGTCCCTAAGCCCAGTCAGACGGGGTTCCCTCGATTAGACGAGGGACACGGCCATGGACGAACTACTATGGTTTTTATTATAATTTAGAGGCTTCTGTTTCATTTATGAATTCAAATGGTCGTTTAAAACAGGCTGTTTATTCATTCATGAAATATTTTTTGGGGAAAACTCAACTCAACATAGCGTCTTTAAATATTTACGTGATACGCACTTTCTACTCTACGTTCTTATAAATCCTCAGCTTAGACGATTTCTAAATAAAACTACGTACAACTCTCAATCTATCAAACAAAACCCCCGCGAGCGATTCCCTAGCGGCCTTTGAGCGGCCTTCCTACGTCCACATCCGCGGCCGTAAGCCTGATCTTGACAAATGGTGCGGATCATCCGCCGCCCGCTTGTTTGTCCACCAGCTCGATTTTTTATCGATCGATCTCAGAATCAACCCGCCACAGCTGATTGCCTCTCTCTGTTGTGCCGCCGGATTAAACACACACACGCAACTAAAAAACCAAATTAAAAGTCGAACACAAAGACGTACGAGGATTTGCATTATGATAGTATAAGACGCTGTCGATTGATACGAGACGGTTACGCGATTTTGCGGTCGCCGGATAACCTGTTAGAGGATTTGGGACTTTGTGTCGCGGGAAAAAGAAAGAGTTTGATTCTGGTGTTTTTGTAAAGGAGTGGTTGGTGCGCGAGTGTGCGTTAAGCCGATGCATGCCTCAAATTGGGCTGAAGTGCAGGAGATAATCTCCCAGTGATTGATGGTAGCGCCCTCCTGCCCCGCAGCCGTAGAACCGTCTTCCTTAGCACGTGACAACCGGTCTGTGGCTTTTAAAATTATACTTTTTTTAAAAGAAAATATTAAGTCCGCAAAATTGAAAAGTTTCAAAGATTTTGAATTTATGTTTCAAGTATAGAAACACCTTTTCAGAACAAAAAATAAAATAAAACCTGAAGTCTCGACACAAAACGAGGAAAAATCCTTAAACCTCTAGCAGTCTACACCTCTTCCGACAGTCTAAACCAGTTGAAAATCTCGCTAACAAAGATCCTTGGAGCTTGCAACATGTAGAGGTTTGAGCTAGCGCATATACGGAGCTAAGTAGAGCACTTGATCCGGATGAGCTGAGATTAGGTGGCAGCCGCTGGCCACCGGCCGGGTCCACGGGGCCTCGCGGGGGTGCGGGGGTGCGGGGGACTCACTATGGACCCGGCCCACGGTACATCTCCGACAGGATTACGCCAATCCGGATTTAGTTGAATAACTTGCTCGGGCTTTACGGTGTAATCGTTATCTTGATAGAGTTTTGGACATAGGTATAGTCATGTACAGTTGCTAATGGACTTTGAACTCGACACTCTAACTATGCTTACTCTGTCTCTGATTTATCTGTATCACGACATAAAACTAATCCGTTATTGCTACTAAAACTGTTACTGCTTTTATTTCATTCAACAAAGCGAAGTTGTAACTTTAAACAAACGGAAACACGCTTTATAAATCGTACATTTCTAACCACTCGATATTGAACTTTAATCCCTTGTGATACAGACTATGAGAAATACTTCTCTTAAATAAACTAGAAACCAGTTTGATGTCTGTAATGTAAATAAAATATTCCTATTAGAACCATAAGAGTGTCATAAAATTTAATAAGATGGCCACCCACATGCTGGTTAGGTATCAATCTCATACAAATTGGTTTAGTCGTCATTAGCCGACCTTACACTAATCCATGTCAAACATTTTAGAATAGTTTGTTTAGAAGAATTTAGATGGCTTTTATACAGGATGCTGAAAGAGACAAAATATTTCAATACTGTTTGTTCACAATTTCGATCAACAAAACTAAAGACAACAGATGAGCAGATCTAAAACAGGATCCAGGATACTAGGTATAAGGGACAACGTCCCGCAAACTGATAGAGGTTGCTCTGTCAACGACACTGAACAACTATGAGCAGGATTTTTTTTCAGTAAGTGAAAAAAAGGTTTTTCCATACAAATTGTCTCGTCGAGGTGAAAATTTTGTAATGAAAAGTCTTATTTTTTCTTCCTGAAAGAATTTCCCGGTGGAAATTGTTCAGTGTCGTTGATTGAGCATCTCCTATCAGATTGTGGGTCGCTTTCAAGGGACAGCGACCCACAAACCCAGGTCATTGAGTATGTATCCTAATTGATGCAATATCACTTTAAATCTTTTTTTTTTACCCCAGTCCAGTGATATAAAATTCAAATGGATTTTCCATGTGCTTTCACAAAAACCACATTGAAATTCAGCACACGTCACACGTGAGAGCGCGTTTATCTTACCGTACACCCTTACCATTTGGCTTTACAGACTGCTTTAACGTGCATGTGAAGTCATACACTTGCCGTACGTGCTGACTGGTGGACTGTACGGTACAGCTCGTATCGAAGGTCAGCCGGAGGGTTGTATAGGAGGCTTGGTTAGTTAGGGCAGGTTCTGGGTGACAGGTTGTACGCACACACACGGGGGCACCTACGCGGATCAGCCTTAAGCCGGATTACGCGACCGACGGATCTGGATTGTATCCCGGAGAGGTCGGGATATTATGGATTTGGGATAAAATTCTCGGTACATCCTTTTCGGTAGATATATTCTCTACCCATGTCATGTGTTGTTTTATCTGGCAGAAAGGTTCCAATAAATCAGAAACAGCAAAGCAAAATTCTGTTAAATCTTTTGATTTGGAATAAACCGATTTTCCGTAAATGTAATAAAAATTGTTTTTATTTCATGCATTTTTTTTTTACTTAATTGGGTTTTCACTTTACATATTTGAAAAATAACCTAGTATAACAACCCGGAAGGTCACGGCTTTTATTCGTTTGTTGGGTTATCTTATCGTCAGGATTCAATTAATTCGTAGTTCGGGATAAGACGGAAACAATCTTTGATCAAACTTACTTGTGCAAGTCTATAAATCTTGTATCACAAGTATTTTACACTGCAGTTTCTCAATTTTTCTGGATATCAGTAAGCCGCTGAAGATCCGCAGTCGCGCGACTTTCAATCGATTGCGGATTCTAACTGTCGTCGAAGACCGGAGATCGATTGACCAACCCCGCGATTTGTCTTTAGATGCATCCGCGGATTTGAGCGCTCTTGTGCGCCGGATATGAGTTTTGATGCATGGTTTGGTAACAATGCTCGCTCTTTGATTGAGTCTCGACATATTTGATATTAAAATAATATATTTATTCTTATCAAAGCCTCAATTATTTATAAAATAGAGTTTTACTATTTTGCTGTAGGTATACACCATTTGCCTTCGGATGCTTCGGACACTAATGTGAGCGGATTTTGTAGCGTTTGTAGCCTCTTGTGTAGCGGATTTCAGATGATCATAGATATGCAATGACCTGCATAAGTGTTGCGTTTATGATATTTAAGCCAAAGTCCGGTCATACATCGACTAACCTCCCGATTTGTCTTCGAATGCATCCGCAGATGTGACCGCCCTTGTGTAGCGGTTTTCAGTATTTTCATATTATTTTACAGATGGAATAACATGATGAGTAACGTGTTTTATACGACGTGTAGGGACAGCGTCCCGCAAACTGATAGGGATTTCTCAGTCAACGGAACTGAACAACTATCAGCAGGAATATTTTTCACGAAGTGAATAAATATATTCATTTTCCATACAAATTTCTGATCGAAGTGCTCATTTTATATGGGAAGTTCAATATTTTTTCATTTCCTGAAAGATTTTCCTGGTGATAGTTGTTCTGTTTCGTTGACTGAGCAAACCCTATCAGTTTGCGGGACGCTGTCCTTTACAACCGGTATGAATGATTTTAAAATGTATCAAGTGTAAAGTGTAAATATAATTCGTAAATAATGTACGTATGTATATCAAGGGATTACAATTCTATTAATCTAAATAAAATTGCATTTTGAATGTAATTATTATGCAATTTGCTTAAATACCTGTATAATGCCCACCTGTGTATTACCTTGTAGATGCTATTGATTACATAAATTACTAGTATAGATGAACCAATTAATTAACCATACAAAATATTACTAGTACATAATAAAATAAAAATAATAATGCATAAAATCACGCCTTTATCCCTTACGGGGTAGGCAGAGCGATAAACGCGTCGTAAAAGGCGCTTTCGCCACGTCTGACAAAAATTGAGGGCAATTTTAGATTGAAAAATGTATTGCTATAGTGACAGGTTGTCAGCCCATCGCCTAAATTTCAATACACTGTAACCCTCGAGTCCCTTTTGCTGACTTCTACAGCATGCCCGGGAGGAAGGGCAGCTGGAACATGCTATGTTTTTCTATCTCTCCCAGTCCAGCATGGAAGGAACTAGTACTAGTACATATAATCATATAATCATGCCTTTATCCTTAATGGGGTAGGTAGGGCTTATACGACCCAAACAAAGGACGCTCCGCCACGTCTGACAAAGTTTTGAGAGTTATCTAAGATAGATTTGTAGGTATATTGCTGTAGTGACAGGTTGTCAGCCCATCGCCTAAATTGCAATATACTGAAACCCTCGGATCCCTTAGCTGATTTTTACAACATGCCCGGGACGAAATGCAGCTGGCACATTCTATGTTTTTCTTTCGCTCCCAGGCCAGCATGGAAGTAATTACTAGTATATTTTTTTTATTAAGCAGGTGATTGTATCATAATAGATAACACCATGTAACAAAAGTCGGATAGACTCTATGGCCTATCATACATATTTCATTTTTATAAAAGAGGAGTATAATTAGTTAGCTACTAGTTTTTGCTAATATTGATATATTGGAATTTCAATTAGCATATATTAAGTTGCCTATACTCGACACCTGCTGTGTCGCGACGCATCGGGCGACCGATAACATCGGACGTTTTCTTTATTTTTATATGTGTAATACCCTAATAATCGTAATCTTTATACTTTATCGAATTTTATTCATCGCTAATAAACTGTTCTCACTTCCAGGCCATTTCTTTTGCATTTATATCTTTGTTTTCGAGGTCAACGGAATGGTTGGCAAAATGTGACAATTAAATACAGGATCAAAGATAATTTTCATAGCATAACGAAGTAGGTTTGACGATACAGTAAAGCTATGTCAAATATTTGAATTTTCATATGAATTGACTTTTCCAGGCACTAAGGCCCGTATTTATAAACAGCACTTGAGAGTGACAGTGAGTTTGAGATCGTAAAAGAAATGTATTTTCAGTACAAAATAGCCTGTCAAATACATACTTAAAATCGCTCTTAATGTTGACATCGCTTTATAAATACGAGCCTAAGGCCCGTAAATCCCTATTTATAATCATCACTTGACACTGACAGCGACTTTGAGTTCCTAAACATAACATGTATAGTATTTAGTCAGGGGCCTACATATATATATATGTAGGCCCCTGTATTTAGTCAGGTTATTTAGAAAAATGTTATAGGATGAAAAGACTTTTTATTCTATTTTGAATCCGACATTAAAAATACTTTTGAAGGTAGCTTATGATGTTTTTACTTATCACATCTATGTCCAGCACTGGACTGCTGCAGCTGGTATACCTAGAAGTAGGTATACATCTGAAGGTAAATGGCGGGATCCGATCCTCGCGCTTATCCGGATTAGCCCAGAATGAACCTCGCGTGGTCCAGGTATTAATCTGATATCTCATCCAATAGGTATAACTACTAAGTATGTATTGCAATCTGGATCAACATAAAAAAGCATTATTAATATTAAGACCTGTATTGATAAACAATACATGAAATTGACAGCGTGTTTGAGTTCGTATCAGAAATGTAATTTCAGTATAAAATGGCCTGTCAAATCCAAACTTGATATTGCTCTCAATCTTGAGATCGTTTTATAAATACGAGCCTTAATATTATCCTCTCCATGGTAGATAATTTGCTAAGTGTAATTCAGGATATTAAATTAATCGGGAATGCTGCGATTTATTATCTGGGTTCACCCTATAGTCGGCTTCTATAATACCTATTCACAGGAAGGTACGTTTACCAACTCAGTTTTAGAATAAACTAGCGACCCGCCCCGGCTTCGCATGGAAATTATCAGTGTTTCTCTACTATATTATGCATGTATAATACATGTTCATCTAGAATCACTCTATCCATTAAAAGAAACCGCATCAAAATCCGTTGCGTAGTTTTAAATATTTATGCATACATAGGGATATAGGGACAGAGAAAGCGACTTTGTTTTATACTTTGTAGTGAAGTAAACAAAATGTCATGTCTTTCAATCGAATATCTTATTTCGAAAATAAGTTTTAGCTATTAAAAATTACAACATAATGAAATAGTAGTATTGGTAATTTAACTAATTTTCCAACACATATCATTTATTTTTGAAATGTGTTTTCGAATAAAAAGACATGAAACTTTGTTTACCTTTATTCTAAAACTGTGTTAAAAATACTATAGACAATGCTATTCTGGCTCGTGGTATATTATTCAGATTTCCTTTATTTGGTGAAAAAAAGCACTTACCTACTGATGCTTCTAAAACACTATCGATCCAGATAAACAATGATAAATCTACCCTCACTCCATTGCATAAGCAAAGTAGATCCTAAAGGTTCACACACACAGCGCTGCGGCGGTCGGATCTCGATCCGGATGATCCGTGGATTCCGCACGTGTCGCCCGGAGATAAAGCTTCGCCCTCACTATACAGAGTCTTACTATTGAAGAGGGAAATCAGATAATGGGCTCGATTCTAGATTCCATAGGCTAAAACTAAAATTTAAATCTATCTGTCATTTTCAAAATAATAGAAATGAAGAAGGAGAGGCGATTTATAGTCTATGGTTTTTCACTTTGTCTGCTAGATTTTGACGCGGTTTTACACGTTTCCCCAGTATTTCTGTCAATTTTATAAAAATACAGATAACACACAAAACCACCTACGACTATAAATCAAAAACTGGAGAGAATAGATCTCCTGTACTTTTCCAATGTTTTTAATCTGAAAGTGACGAATAGATTTTAATTTTAGTTTTAGCCGGCAAATCTAGAATCGAGCCCAATGAATCGAAATGTAGGCTGGAAAACTGATATTCGTGAAAAAGTAGAATTAAGATCTCATCTCTCTAGCCTTATCCCGCATCTCACGGGGTCGGCTACCCAATCCAGGGGATTGAACGAGGGTACTGGTTTTTACACAGAGCGACTGACATCTGACCTCCGCAACCGAGAAGGGAAACCAGACCCAATCCTAGATTAGGTCAGAGTATTTAAGCCGCCAATGCCTAGCACTGGCCTCTGATATGGCTTAACGACTAATATCTACGGTATTAAACGATATTAACCGGGACCAACGGCTTAACGTGCCTTCCGAAGCACGGAAAAAGCGCCGAATAAACGTTTATATGAAATTCGAAAACTGAAAAACACATTGGTGGAACACACAAACTCAGGAGGCAGCGGCCCTATCCACTACACCATCGGGCTCTCAAAAAGTAGAATTAAGATAATAAATTTAAATAAAGTCAAATTTTAGTGGAAATAATATTTTAAATGTTTATTTGCAAGATAAATTTTATTAAAATAATAAAAAAGGCAAAGACATTTTTTGTGACCCTTTCGAACACGTACGTAGTACCTATTAGATTAACACTGTATTGACTGCTACAGATCTAAACAGAAATGGAAACTAATTGAATAATATTTTACTTGTTAGTATAATCGTTCGAATAAGATTTATTTAAACTACTTTCAAAAATATAGAGTTTTCACTTCTCCCAAAACCGCTGTATAAAATCCGCACAGTGCAAAAACCTCGTAACATACATTTTATTTTGCACGCGGAATTATAAAACACAGTCGTAATCCATCGTACAGTGCGGCTTACATTAATATCCGTAGAAAGAACCGGCTGAAGTATTAAAGTTTTAAAATTTTAAGCGTCTTTACTTTTTCTGCGCGTACGCAATGCGAGATTACACCACTTACGTCTGTGCACACGGACCGCAAACTTTAAACGACACATACATTAAATCACGCCTGTATCGCTAGCAGGGTAGGTAGAGAGTCAACGGTGTGGTTTTTTTTTCGACGTACATTTACACGTTATTACATCCTGGATTAAATATCGTTCCCAGATTAGTACACGACTGTAATTAAATTACACTTTAATCAGCCACTTAATTACAATTACAAAACATACATTTATAACTTGACTATAAAGAGCGTTTTATTTTAATCCTTGTAGTTATGTTATGCCTCTACTGCAATGCCAATTCGGCACACTACAAATTCTGCAGTTACATACGATTTGGAGTTGCATTACAGTTCGCTTGTGGTCCGTCTGTGCCGACACAAATAATGCATTTTCTCTTCACGCATCAAGTTAATCTTGGATCAACTTTGATGTCGGATTAGAAAAGTTAAATTACGAGAAGAGCTTAAAATAATCCGGGTTATGCTCGGCCGGCGACTTATTTTAATCCAACATTGATTAATGATCAATTAAACGAAGATCCCAGAAAAAAAGGCATTAATAATAATCCCACCAATACAAGGTTGAAACTATACTTAGTTATTGTTAAATCTACATTTTATAAATCTGTGTAAATATAAAAATACTAATATTGATTAATGTGACAAGCTGTTTATACAAAAACGTAAATCCATACTTATGTATTAATAAATCCTTATATACTGAAACACTTATGTGTGTTAGTAAAATTATGTTTAACTGTTGCTTTTTACACCAAAACTGAGTGGAGGGTTAAAGTACAATATATATGTATATATACGGAGAGCTGAAAAGTGAGTTAAGCTACTTCTAACCACGGGTTAATAATGCCTCATTCCTATACGCAAAATAAATATGTCGCAGGTGAAACCGCGTAGCAGAAAGCTAGCGATCAACATAAATCTTTGAAAACTAGACACGTCCAATTTTAAAGGAATTACTAAATGTCAGGAGATGTCGAATATTATAATCCGTAACCAAATATTGTTATAATTGGTCACAAGCTACGATAAAGCATAAGTTATAGGCCATTTGCATCTAAACTACAGACTACAGTTGATTTTAGCAATAAACCCGGGCTTTGGCACACGTATGTCTTACACAAAATAAAAAATAATACGACACAATAAAAAATATAAATCGGCTTATCTATATAAAACCGGCTTATTTGTATAAAGTAGTGACTGCAGAACAAGTACGGGTTTGTTTTATCAACAAACGCGTTTTATTGAATGTTGCAGTAACTTAAAGTCAACAAAATGAATCTTAAATAATAATAACGGAATAAAAATTTAAGATGACCCGTTTCTACGTACTTAGGATCCTTACACGCGAAGAAAAGTAAAAGTACCTACATAAAAACTAAATTACCAAATACATAGACACCGTATTTAATTTTATCTATAGTTTTGTCGTTTATTAGTTTTAAGTTTTCAATAAAGTTGTGAATGTGCCCAAAAATTACATTTATTCTGCGAACGCTACGCAGTACGATTTGACAAAAAGATATATCTTGTGGAGCGTAATCCGCTGGGCATTGTGCAATCGCTAATCGGCGCGGATCGGCGGATCGGCTGGATCGGCGGGATCGGCGGGCGAGTTGAAATTAATAATGATTTAGTACGGGCGATTAGACGCGTCAAGACGCGGTGCCACCGGCCTCACCTTAAGTTTTTGTCTGCTTTGAAAGCCGGTAGAGTGAAATAATACGCGTTTTGTTGCGTGATGGATTGTCAAAATAAATATTATGTGAAAGTATCTTTGAAGCTAATCAAGATTTGATTGGAGTGGTGATTAACGTAGAATCGAATCCATTTTACAATTTGAATACAAACTAAAGTTGAAACTGTGAATATATGTATTTGCAATTATTATTGACGTCTACATTTAAAAAAACTACCTACTTACATTGTAGAACTTAAAAACAGGTAAAAAGTATACAAATAAAACTTAGTTTTTTAATCCAGTAATGTAATCCCAATAATAATATACAATAGCGAACACACGTAGAGCTGTATTATGGATATATATCGCATACCAGCTTATAGAACTATATCCTTACCAGACGGGATGTCCCGGATTAGATTTAAGGGGTAAAAGAACTAGAGCGAGACAGCATAATACAACTATACAATAAAGACAAGGATGGATAGCAGATTTAGAGATTATGATTCATAAAGAGAAGAGAATGAATGGAATATTAGGGGGGCATGAACTGAGGGTATTAGAGATTAAGAAGACCGGTGCAGCGATAGATTTGCGTCATTTGGATTATGCTGCGATGGTTCGGAATTAGCTGTTTGAAATTTCGATGCTGTTTCATTTTGATATTCGAAAATTTAGACGGACATCAACTACTCAACATTATTTAAGTATTTTGCAGTATTATTATTAGTATTTAATTTTGTGCTCGTTTTATCTGAATATCAAACATAATTATCTTTTGTTTAGGTCTGCTGTTTTAAGAAATTTCTTTTTAGAAATAATCAGGTGCCTAAAGACACAACGTCTTTATTTTTATGTCCTGTTTTATAATTTTTTAATGTACAATAAATTGTTAAATAATACTCTGTTCGTTTTAAACGGAATAAAATATGTTGGATCCAATGTTATTGTCTACATACTATACTTTACCAACTCTTTGCTAGACGCTGTTTTCTGGATTAGAGTTGACTTAGCTAACACTTAAGTTACTAGTTAGTACTATGTAGTGACGTTTTATAATTTTCTTGGATATTACAGCTTTTTACCAGAACGAAGATGATCCAAGATGTCTTAGTGAGACAATTTTATCAGTAGGAGGGTGTCAGTTATATCGTCGCTGGTCGGACTTCAAGATAAGAAAAAGTTTATATTACAGAAATTGTCAGTTTCCTTAATATCCTGTTACTTACTATTAAAAAAATCAAAATCATCACAAGTAGAATTTAAAAAGTTCTACAGATTTATAACCAACGCTTCAAAGTGTTGTCCATCTCATCATTAATATTTTAGTGTCTGTAAAATCATAAACATGTTTAAAATTAATTATTAATGAATTCACGAAGACACTGTCGTCTGATTGTGAATCGGCCGTCCTTATTATGTACAGTCCAGGAACATGAGCAAGCAACTTTAGTTTCTATAGTGATTGATATAAGAGTTAAAAGGGTTTAAAGTGTCAAGCTTGACAAGCTCATCGGGTGTTTTTCGACAAGACGGCACGTCCACGGCAACGGTAACGAGATGGTTTTAAAAAAAATAGAATATGGGTATGCTCTTGACTCTTGACACAAGGTCATGATGACCGTGACAAAGTTGACGATGAAGCGAGCATACACAGAAGATTTCTGTTATGGCACTGGCATTCTCATGCACAGACGGAACACAGGAAGCTGTTTGGCGCCGGACTCCTGTGAGAGGGTGGTCTCGAGCTTGGCAGCCCCTTGTAGAGCCTACCACCGCTTTGTTGGGATCGTTCAACCGGACTTATTCACAGGCAAGCTTGTATTGCCGTTGTCCGGGATGGACCACTAGGAGGTACATCAGAAGAGATAATGTGTGAAAATCAATGAAAACGCTTGTCCACTTGCCGGCACGGTAATGGCTGTGATTCCCACTGGTATCGTCATCGGCCTACCAAACTGCCAAACATGCGCGTGGTTCTGTGCACTCAGAGTGGAACTAGGTGGACGATATCTCCTCGACGATATTACCGTCTTATTAAAAAACACAGAGCCACGGTATCGTAAAGATATTGTACCGTTCTGTTGCCGTGAACATGCAGTGTGGAAAAACGCCCTTTATTGTCCATTTATTCAAAGACACGCGCGGTGTCCCCTCCGGCTCTTTGTGAAGCACCGGGCTCATCTTCTTGATAATCTGATGCCATAACTGATTTACCGATATCTTTGACACAGCCAGATGTAAACGTCATATTCCGACGCCAGATTGATTCCTCATGGTTCACTAAAGAAAGATATATTTACGACTTTTGCTAGAAATACTATAGTCCGATGAAAGCGGTTTAAGATTTGCTCGGAATTAATACAACTTTTTATAGGGCTTTCAATGCGATATTGCGTTGGATATGAGATGGAAATCTTTCTATCGCCTAAATGGGATCGATTAAGAATTAATGAATAATAAAAACGCAATCAGTGCACGTCGTTTTCTAGATTTTAATCAAAATAAGATGTTTTATTGGTTCTTGCATTGATAATAATTAAAAAAGAATCCAATAAAAAACTAACATTCAATTTGGATACCTAATGACTATACTCATTTATTTTGGGTTAGTTTACATTGATAACGGAGTAACTTCATCGTCTCGCTAAACCTAAACTAAAACTATTTGAGTTCTGTTTTTTTTAGGGTTTTTGTTTCGAGATATGTGTATATGGAAGAGAACGATCTTACCTTCACCAGTGGATGCCAAAAACTGGGCATAGTGGAGTAGAAAAAGCCGAAAAGCAGACCCCAGTATTAGGCCAGGAATATGCTAGGCAAAAGAAGAATAAGAGTTGTTGTTTCATGTTGTTGCCACTTACCAGTGATCCCTTTATTGAGCAGATTGTTGAAGGCCTCCTTCTTAGGAGACAGGTGTGGGGTGTGGGGGGTGTGAGGGTTGCGCTCATGATGAACCGGCGCCGATGGTGGCCGTGGGACTGCGCGGTCCTCCGGTGACCGCCGTGGCGGAGTCTTGCTGCGTCTCAGCTCTGCTGCTAGGGTCTGCAACAATAAAAAATAATATGAGTATGTTACAGTAGGCTGGGTCACAGATAGCGCCACACTATAGATAAAGAAAGATCTAACGAGACTCAAAAAGTCGATTAAGGAAAAATAAGGGCCGTATTTATAATCAGCTCTCAAGAGTGACAGCAAGTTTGAGTTCGTACCAGAAATGTCATTTCAATATGACCTGTCAAATCGATACTTAATATTGCTCTCAAGTTTGACATCGCTTCAAAAATACGAGCCTAGGATACTGTAGCGTTTTCTGCAAATACAAAATGTTTAACATTCATCGTCGATAAAAAGAAGCACAGCCTAAGAAAGTAACGAAAATTATAGACTGGATGTCTCGTCAACAATGTAACAAGGGAAATAACAGAAAGTTCATTGAATAATTCACTACACATCTCCAAACACTGTTGACTCTAGTAGAACATTTAGTATTTTCAGGAATTATTGCTCATTGTCATTCCGAAGCATCAGCTCGTGTTACTACTATACAAGGCCGAACGAGTTGAAATGTTAATTCACAGGGCTAGGAATTATACCTGTTAAGGCGATGTCCAACTTGAAATCGCGTATACTCGTATACTATGAAAATATCAGATTGTTGTCGGATATGATAATATATTTTTCTATAAAAAAAATATGAAAACATGAGGGTAAAAGGTGAAAAAATAACAACTGATAATATTGATGACACGTAGTTCTTGTAAACTGAAGTACTTAAAATAGGTAGGTAAAATGATTGCTGTTTTCCCAAAAATATATCGATCTATACGGATTTAATACAAACAACAAGGTTGCAGTCCTTAAATGTCTATAAAATTCATTCACGCATGTAACCGGCTAACAGTTTCGCCGCGTCTAGACGAAAGCTTACAAGAAGTGGTCCCAAGTTCAATAATGAATAATTCTACAATTTGTAGCAGCGGTCTCATGCATCGGTGCAGTGTATTGTGTATGCATGGCCAGTTGAGGTGGACGTGCGAGAAATGAGAACCAGCCGAACTGAACAACCGTTAAAAATATTTTTGTTACGTAACTGTATTTATGAGTCGTCTGCATAGACGCTCCAAATCATTTTTGCAATACTTGCATTTCAATCACCAATTGTGTGAGGTTAACTAAAATACTGTTAGAACTTCCGCCACCAAAATCAAAGTCATTCGAAGGTAGGAAGGAAGGTTCAACTACTCTTACCAATATTTATTTGGCAGTTTGTTTTATTACTAACATAACTAGATCAAGATAGGCTTAAATTTTTTTTCATTGTATCTCACTAAAAGTTACTGATTTAAAAATATGTATTGACAAAGGATAATTTTTTTTCAAGAACTTTTATTTAGAAGCAACGTCACAACTCTAGATATCATCAACCTCTATCCAATTATCACATGGCAAACTGTACAAGAAGCCTACTTTACACCTGACTAATAAAACATACCAGTCACGTTCAAAGTTGTCAGTTTAGTGATATCGAACCCACTTGTTCTAGTATTGCAATAAAAGAAAACATAATATGCGTAAATATACTGTATAAATTAGAAATACAAGTAAACCTTTCTGAAACATAAAAGAAGGAAGTTGAGAAAAAAAAACAACACCGAGGAGATAATAGCAAATCTCATAAAGTAAATAAGGATTAATCGATGTCTAGTCAGAGATAAGATACCAAACCGATACAATACCAAGCATCACTGATCAATGCTTTATCAATATGATCTGATCTTAAAGTCGAACCACTTGAAGAGCCGAGATTCAAATTGGACAGACGACTGACGTCAAAGATACAAGACATTATGCTTATTAATACTGCTACTGACGATTTGACGATAAAGACGATTCGCCACAAATGGCAATTTAATGAGGCAAATTATTTTATTACTTTTGGAGGTAGTTGATGATTAATGTAAAGCTAGTTGCTAAATACTGTCAAGATTGATCAATTTCATTTTGTAGTTCCAGAAATACAACTGCAAACAAATGACAACAATATTAATGTAAGACGCTGTTGATTGTTTTCAATGTGAAAATAATCACAGATGTTTTGCAGTAGCTTATAGAGATGTAGAAGCTAATAATAAAGACCCATTCAGCAAATCACAGTTGCCATATGCAAACAAGCGTAGATCGAGAAAGCCAATAAAGCAGTGCGCACCGTCCATAGAATCGTTGATTCGCGCCACAGATACGTCTAATATCGTATTGGAATTTGTGATGCCGTTTGACCCCTGTTAACCCAGATTACGCTCCTCGGCGCCTGATTCGTCCTCGGCGAGCCTGATTGTGTTGTGACACAAACTGTAATGTATTACGTGTTAACTCTTGCTGCAATCACGGCTACAGCGCACAATTACAATGGATATGTTCGCCGAACTTACAATTTATTTGGAGCGATTTGTGGCCGCTCTTGGCCGCTAGTTGAGCTTTGTTCAGCGTGTGTGTTCTAAGCTTCAGATTGTGTAGTTTTGATAAACAATACATTGTTGAGTGTTAAATTGTTAGTGCCTATGACGTGGCTCAATTTCATCATAACTTTATATCCGAATGTTATCGTCATACTCGAGGTGATAATTTGGGACTTGTAAATTAGCGTTATTTAACTTACTAATTTTGACTTTGTCGGTGCTTTGCGTTCGGTACGTTGTATTTAAATTTGCTTGTTTTAAATCTTCAAGCAGGCGTATCCAGTCGCGTGCTGGCCCGCCATTAACAGTTCATAATAAGCCTCGCTTTGCATGTAACCTGCCACTCGCATCTTCAGCTAATTACTCCGACTGATCCTTTCAACAAACGTAATTACTAGTATTAAAACAAACTAACCATCAGCCCTTATCTTCGAAACTATTCTCACATCATCCTCTCTTAATCATAGTAAACAATATTAGAACAATACTTAATCGGTGTTAATGGACGTAGCTTTGAGATAAATGCTGTATTGAATTAGATAAATTAACTTCCGTCGTCGGCTAATATTTGTTGGATATTAGAATGTGGGAAACACATGTTATCAGTGGATGTGGTTGGGTATTTACTTCATAGGTGTTTCTCAATTTTTTTCATTGCTTCCGTCTATTACCAGAATAAAACCCTAATTAAATTTATCTTTGGTAATTTACAAGATGCCATCAGAGCCTATCTTGCAAAGGTCTGCAATTTTACTACTAATTTTAAAAACAAAAAAATATAAGTAGAGCATCAACAAGTGTTAACCCTTTACTTCATCATTTATCAAAAGTACCTAACTGATGAATAAATACATACATACTTACATATAATCACGCCTTTATCTCTAGTGGGGTAGGCAGATCGTTAAGTAAAGTTCGTTCCGCCACGTATGACAAAGTTATGAGGGATGTTTAAGATTGATTTGAAGGTATATTGCTGTAGTGACAGGTTGTCAGCCCATCGCCTAAATTACAATTTTTTGAAACCCTCGCATCCCTTAGCTGTTTTTTACAGCATGCCCGGGAGGAAATGCAACTGGCACATTGTATGTTTTTCTCTCGCTCCCAGAATCTTAAGGAAAAACGCCATAATAATATTGTGTACTAATAATCTATGTTGAAAAACAGAGGCAGTGCGTAACGGTGACGACAAACAACACCAAAACCTCTGATAGGAACATTTACTATGGCATTACGGTTGTTGTCAATGAGCGTTTATCCACTAGACGGCTCGGCAATGGCACGAGAACGATATCGTCACGACTCACGTGTTCCTACCTAGTTTTATCCTGCGCGTACATAATACGCAAGCTACGTACGTATACAAAACACATGCAGTTTGGCAGGCCGGCGTGATACCTGTGGGAATTAATGCCGTGCCATTGCCGCAGGCGAGAGGAAAAGCGTGCCATATATTTGCATTGATCTTCATAGATTATCTCTTCGTGACGTTACCGTTGCCGTGGACGTCCGTCTAGTGGAAATACGCACTATCGCGCTCAGCCCTGATTAATTTATGTCTCGTCTATTTGTACGAGATAACACTCAGAAATGTCTCCTATTTGTATATCAAGTGAGCTTATCTTTTAATTCTTGAGCTGTCAACCGAGCAGGTTTTTCCAAATCTCTTGTCGCGGGAAATTGTGACGAATATTGCAACGAAGTGTCCGTTTATTTTAGAATATTATTAAAATTTGTAGCAGATCAAACTTTCAATATTTTTATTGTATATTAAAGTAAATAGATTTGCTTAAGAAAGAAAGAAGAAAAGAACCTACAGTGAATATTTATTTTTCATAAATATTCACAATAGAAATAACAAATCAAAACTTTGACCGCTTACGGGATTTGAACCCGCGTTTTTGGAAAACCGGCCCAACGCTCTAAATTGCTAAGCTATAGCAGCCATGTCATTTTACTTATCTAGTCCTTTTTAATTTATTTGACAAAATAAACTGTACTAAGTACACAAAAGTGATTTAATAAAATACGTTCTTACATCAGCCAATAATCTGTATCAAGTATCTACATACTAAAACTTTATATTTATAAATATAAGAATAACGGTTAAACATTTTAGCAATTTATTATGTTAGGTAAAGTAAAGGAAGGGTTAGTTTAATTATCATTTCATTTTTGTTCAAAATGATAAGAAACCAATAACTAAAATAATGCCAATGATAAGTTCAAACCCACATCCCGGATCGGTCATTTGCTTTAAACCAAGTGGGTACCTATTATTTTTATTTGGCCTTAAAAAAAACAAGTGCAGCGTCATATTTTATCATAGCATAAGCAATTTGTCTTATTGGATCAGATTGGCACCACATGGGGGCGAAAAAGTGCACCTCATCAATGCAAAATAAAAGTGGTCTTTCATTTTATTAGTTGCGATAGGTTTTGACCTGATGCTCTGCTCTTCATTCCCCCTGGACTCCATACATGATGATGCCAATTAAGCTTTCGTGATTTGTTGATAAGTAGTGCTAAACCTCCATGGTTTCAGAACTTCTTTAGAGCACCCTATGTGCCTTCCCAATTCAAATATTGTTCTGTTGTCCTGTACCGTGAAACCTTACTACTTTGCCCATGGCGCACATCTTTGCCCAAACACGAAAATTAACTATAACTACCATTAGAAGTTTTATTTTAACAAATGGCAACTTTTTGTGGTATCTATGGAAAACTAGAATATCTTTTTGGCAACACTGACTACTACAATCGTGGCTAACTTCATTCAGTCATCTGTCAGTCACCGTCAAAGCTGCAGTGTCGTGAGTGGTGCCAAAATTTTGTTGGAGTTTTGCGTCCCGCATTTTCGAAAACCACTGCGCAGTTAAAATCTATTATTAATTACGTGTAGTGCATTAATTGTTGCTGCTTTTAATCATGGCCTCCTTCTTACACTCGCCTCAGTATGCGAGAAAATTGTGTGGGCAATGTAGTAAGCACTTTTATAGAGTGAGGGTGGACAACTTTGCCCAGCTCATAAACGGTACAAGGGTTGCCACTTCTGAAAAAAATAAAATGAGTAAAATAAAAAAATATATATATATAGACGTTCCCTGCGTTGAAAGTTATTCAAAGTTGCCTGCAGGTATCACGATGTTTTCCTTTAACTCATGAGCGTCGAAAAAAGTACCTACATATGTATTTGATAACCGAAAACACATTGAAAATGAAAATGGCCGACAAATATATATCTATTTTACATAAAGATTAAGTTAATTAAGTTTCTAGATTAAGTTTTTGGTTGCAGAATTTTCTCCTCAACAACAGATCCTTTTATCTGATGCACAGCCCTAGCACCTTAAATCCTTTAGTATGAAAGTGTGACTAAATGAGATGATAACATTGCCCACCAATGTTAAAACTTAAAATAGGATACTATTGGATTTGAAATGGTAATGGTATACAATTTTGCCCGTTTGCTAACAATATATCTTAAAATCACAGTCATAAAGCTAATAGTTGCTGAGAAATTTAGGTTGGGCAAAGATGTAAGGAAGTGGAGATAACTTTGCCCGCGTCTGTTTCTTTTGTTTTTTCAGCATTTGTTTGGAATTATATCATCTGGTTTTGACAGTTTATTTGTTGCATAGAGTGTCATTTAAAGCTTCAGCAGCCATCAAATAAAGGCTGATATTTTTTGAAATAAAACAAAAAACTCCAAAAATGTGGGCAAAGATGTAAGGTTTCACGGTAATGGTTGACAAACCGTTGTATAAAAGTCACTTAATAAAAATATACTTATCTTCCGCAGCACTCTGTATTTCTTTAAAATCTAGAATGTAGAAACAAATATCTCATTGAAGCCTTTTTCTTATTATCTTATAATGTCGGTACATGCCTTTAAATTTCCTTGAAGTCGGTTTTCCTTTTATTCCCAATGCAATCTGTCTTATAAACTGATCTTATGACCCTCAATAAGATTACTGTTTTCGGGTGATTAGCGGATACTCGTTAATTTAACGACAGTTCGGGTCATAGATAACATTTTTATTGATTCGATGATGTAAGACGGTTTTATCAGTTTAAAATGAAATCACTCATGACAGACAAGTTTATTTTGACTCTGATCCGGGGTTAACTAGTTTTAGTGGAAAGTTTGAGGAGCGTATGTAACATACAATATACAGGTCTTCCATGCTGGACTGGGAGTGAGAGAAAAACATAGAATGTGCCAGCTGCATTTCCTCTCGAGCATGCTGTAAAAACCAGCTATGGGATCTGAGGGTTTCAGTATATTGTAATTTAGGCGATGGGCTGACAACCTGTCACTACAGCAATATGCGTACAAATATATCTTAAATAACCCTCAAAACTTTGTCAGACGTGGCGGAACGACCTTTGTTTGGGTCGTTTACGCTCTGCCTACCCCATTAGGGATAAAGGCGTGATTATATGTATGTATGTATGTATGTAACATACAAGACAGTCATTACAATCCCTCAGAAGCATGGGATCCTTTTTTTTTCGGACAATCAGGTGATTCAGCTCGCAATGTCCTAATCAAACTGGGGAAAACCTCATAAAATGATACATACATACATAAATCACGCCTTTATCCCTTACGGGGTAGGCAGAGCGTTTAACGCCTCGTAAAAGGCGCTTTCGCCACGTCTGACAAAAATTGAGGGCAATTTTAGATTTGTAATATGTATTGCTATAGTGACAGGTTGTCAGCCCATCGCCTAAATTACAATACACTGTAACCCTCGAGTCCCTTTTGCTGACTTCAACAGCATGCCCGGGAGGAAGGGCAGCTGGAACATTCTATGTTTTTCTAACTCTCCCAGTCCAGCATGGAAGTATATGATAAATTGACAAATATCAACTTTGTGTTCCCCCCCAAGGAATCGAACCCAGGACCTCAGGATCGTAAGCCCATGGCACTGACCACTAGACTACGGAGACAGTTCTTTCAATGGACTACATAAAGCTGCACTATTTCTGCCCAATAAGTTGTTTATTGACACCATGACATGACACCATGAACACTAACCTTAATATAAAATGAATCGGTAGCTTGAAAAAGTACATTTGGCTTTAATAAATCTCCCTAATAAAGCCATGTATACACTGACTCCTGGCGCCGCGCTACCTAATCCTGCTCCTGCTAGTACCCTTATCCTGGTTTGTTTAGCGGCCTCGATTTAAGGATACAACTGGATCTTGGATTATACTTCTACATCAGACTGACAGTGTGAACACCGGCTAAGATTAAAAGCTTCGAGATTTGATAAACATTTTTTACATACACATAGTCACACCTTTATCCCTAATGGAGAAGGCAGAGCGCAAACGACCTATACGAAGGTCGTTCCGCCACGTCTGATTATTTAAGATAGATTTGTATGTATATTGCTGTAGTGACAGGTAGTCAGGCCATCACCTGCATGCGGCAAACTTTATAAACATGCTACTAAAGTATCCTTTTTTTTCCATACTGAACTGGGAGCGAGAGAAAAACATAGAATGTGCCAGCTGCATTTCCTACCGGGCATGCTGAAAAACCAGCTAAGGGACCGGAGGATTTCAGTATATTGTAATTTAGGCGACGGGCTGACAACCTGTCACTACAGCAATGTACCCACAAATCTGTCTTCAATAACCCTCAAAACTTTGTCAGACGTGGCGGAACGACCTTGGTTTAGGTCGTTTACGCTCTGCCTACCCTATTAGGGATAAAGGCGTGATTATATGTTGGTATGTATGTGTGTGTGTGTGTGTGTATGAATAAGTAATACATATTTTCAATTTTATCTGCTCTATCTAAGCTACTCCAATAAACTCAAAAGTAATAAACCTTAAAGATCATATAACCACAAATGGATACAATCTGTATTATCTCTGGTCAAATTGCGAATGTCAATCAAGACTGGTTTTTTTAACCAATTAAAATGTACTTGGCCATTATCTGACCACGTCAATGACTTCATCGGACTTATTTAATCGCCCAATCAATTCCCTAATTCTCACATTCTGAATTCGAATACGGTGATATGATTTTCTAGACAAATATTTGTTAGCGGAAGTGCCCTTTATCGGAAATAGGACTCTTTTGTTTGATAAGGAAGTACATAATATTATTTGTAAAGGTTTTATTGTAAATGTACTTTCCAATGTAAATGAGCTTCCATGCTGAACTGGGAGCGACAGAAGAACGTAGAATGTGCCAGCTGCATCTCCTCCCGGGCATGCTGTAAAAACTAGCTAAGGGATTCGAGGGTATATAACTTGTCACTACAGCAATATCCAGTTCTATCTTAAACAACCCTCAAAACTTATCAGACGTGGCGGAACGACCTTTGTTTGGGTTGTTCACGCTCTGCCTACCCCACTTACGTACTTTCCAAACAATTAATTTTACCCACGTTAGTATGATGAGAGGGTTTTTGGATGGTACGTAAATACTGCAATAAGTATTATCAATATGTTGATAAAATGAGTGATCAAAAAAAAATCACCGCAAATCCGTTTTAAGATCTTACCTGATATATCAATAAATCTTCAGATATCTGAAATATCAGACCAACAGAAACCAAGATATCCTTAATCGCATAATAAAAATATCTGGATTAAGATAAATTTATGAATTTCTCCAAACTAAGTCACCAGTTGGCAGATTACAGTCACATGACATCACGTAACTATTTATTTTTTATTTTATTTTATACGTGAGACTTTGAAGTAATTAGAACGTTATCTTATTATTACATTAAAAGTATAATACTTACGTGACAAAACCAGAAGTTATTTTTGCAAGTATTCATAAGTATTTAATCTTATGCTGTCATGTTGGAAAAATTACCGTTAGTCAAATTTGTATGACATACAAAAACTTTATTATCATCATCTCCCTAGCCTTATCCTATATCTCACGAAGTCGGCTACTCAATTTAGGTGATTGTAACATACAAAAACTTAATATGGATTAATAATATTGTATTTTATCTACGTTATCTTTTACAAAACAAACAAATATGATTATGCTGATAAAGCATCAGAAAAAACGTAGTATTGCTTGAAACTTTACTCCATCAAGATGATCGTCTGCCTTTTCATCGTTTATATTCTAAAGCTCTACAATACTGACGACACAGTCTTGTTAGGTCACACTGAGCAAAAGCATCGTAGGTATATCAGCAATGCCTTATAAGTTGGGATGGAAAAAGTCCATTACTCCGAGGCCGAAAAAAAAAGCAATATATGGTCGAGTAAATTTGGAAGACATATTGGATGAGAGAACTATAGCACTTTTCTCTCATTTTGCGAGGAAACAATAACAATATACTTAAAAACAAACAACAAACTTGTGATTCCTCCATAATATTTTGACTTTTAAAATTTGCATGGCGCCTTTGACAGGCGCACATTTTATTAATATTGTAAATTTAATATGCGCATTAAGCCTTATAATAATCAATAATGTGAACTAAAAAAAAATTAAATAGTAAATAATAATTTATTTGCAAGAACATAGTAAACCAATTGTTGGTACATGGGTATGTTGGTATCATATGTCCTACCGTCAAGGCATGCAAATTTTACATTACATCATATTACATTTGACATTAGCATACTATATTATTTAGTTTTGTCATTGAAGTATTCATTGAGAGGGTAATAACATGTTTCTAAGAGCCATTCGGTGATTTTTGTCTTACAACAATGGGAGAGGAATACTTTTTACATGCTTTTATAAACAAGTATCGCCATATAATAAGCATTTCTTTTATACAACTCCAGTCGTGGTCGCGACTGATACAGTTGATCCTGGTATCTTGTAGACCTCTAGTAGACCTCGTTGTTTGATGTGAAATATTCAGGGTGGCTTAACACGAGTGTGTCCTTAAAGACTTCGTGTAGCGGTCGTTAACGAGAAATTGCCGGCGTCTGCAAATTTGAGGACCGAAAAGTGTGAATGTAGGTTTTGTTTTATTTAATAATTAAGGCTTTTCCGAGCAAACGGGAGAACAAACACCTCTTTACCAGCTTACTAGCAAAGATGTCGCTTGACCTCACCTACATTCGGATTCCCAGCCTCCGTGAATAAGATCGGTTTAGTTGAAATCGGAGCGGTGTGAGCAACCTATTAGCATGGGCCCGCTACAGTGGCGTAATTAGTGTCATTTGCACTATTTTTGGATGGGATAAACACAGGAGTGCACACTGTCGAACGCACAAATTGGAAACAAAATGGTTCCTACATGCTAACTTAATTTGGACGGCTTTTGCTAACGTGTGAGCAATCAGCCGAATATCTGTTGCTTCACTTTTCTTCCATGTGATTGGTTTTTACCGTTAGTGCTGGAAACCACCGAAAGTGCGGTTGGAAGCCTATTATTTTCGGCTATTGTGCCTTATATGGATGATGCTCCAGTTAGACGATTTCTATGATGTTTATGTTCGAAACTATGATTATTATTTTTTCTAGAAACTATCATTCACGTTTGTATCATACCCAATGCGTTGATTATTTTGATTATTCGATAATTCCTTCTATTAGGAAAATGAATTTAATCCAAGATAATCAGAAATAGGTGATAAGGAGAATAATCATAATCCTTATTTCTTTATCATCATCACCTAAAATCAGTGCTGTTGGATTACTTTTAAGGCGCCGACAATAAAAATATGATATCTAAACTATTAAAGTATTTAAATCTGTGCCGTTATCAGCTGATCCCTGGCTTAAAATGATAACGTTAATAAACGCCAACGTTATCACAACGTTATCCGCTTTGAAAACCTTAGACTATATACAGACAGACTACATTTGAACTACAATCCAAATATGCTCAATGCAACTAAAATGCAGTGCTGTTGACACAGCCGCATGTAAAACGGTCAGGTTCGATTGAATTTAAGTTACTGTGAGCTACTGAAATACAGCACTTTTAATTTAAAGTACTAGTCGAGCTTGGTCTGCAATATTTTATCAAAATGATCCAGAAGTAAAAACCTGACTTGGCAAATGGCAACACATTCTCTCTCGAGTTCGAATCGGAACATTTCGGACTTGCAGCGTGCAGTCTAACTCTGATTAGCGACTGCTGACTTCCGCTACATGCTGCAAAGAAATTCAACGAAATGCAAGAAATGCAGCCTCGACGAATGCCTTTAAGATTGCAAGGAACTCTACTACAACTACACAACGTTTGGAATAAATTTTAAATTAAATGGATATTATCACAATTTGTAATACATCACAGAGAAAATCTATAGCGTTACAAGGTTGTGAGGTAAAATGCACTCGAACTGCATCTGTAATTCTGCAAATTGTCTAATCGAGGTGATCATTTGTATGTGAAGGTTATTTTATTTTCATCTTCTGAGAGAATTTCCTGGTTTAAGTTGTTCAGTTTGGTTGACTAAGCAACCCCTTATCAGTTTGCGGGACGCTGTCGCTTACACCGAGTATTATCTGTGGCCGAGCCTTATCCATTTCGGATAATCCGCAGTACGTGTGTTATCTTGACACACCGACGGACGCGCGTGTCATAAAGTGTTACATTTCTTTAATACATATATATATGTATTATATTTATCTGCTGGACAATATATTAATGCGCTTTTTTTATTTATATATATGCATGGTATGAGTAACGTTTATCTAAGTATGCATAGATTACTACGTTCAAGGCGAGCTAAACGTTCATAGTTCGCCAAACGAACAATAAAATAATTATTCGTAGGTGATAATAGGTAAACGTAAAAATAATGATCTTACCTTGACTGGTACGATATTTCCCATATTATGTAGCTACCTGAACCTGCCTACTTATCACGAATTCTGTTTTTTAATCAAATTATCATGTCTATGATAAACCCACTCCAGATATTCCACTCAAGGAATAAACCCGTCAGTAATCAACTCCAAGATTATTTGTCGTAATGATTATCGCTAATTAATGCTCAAGTAGTCCACGATTTAAATGTAATAACCCAGTTAAACCACTTATGACTATACACAGATATCGCGGTGAATAATACTGATTGTTGTCGCGATGTCATCATTATGCAATATTGTATAAGGAACCGTTCAGTTGAACAGAGGGCGGTATGAGAAAAATATAGATCAATGAGGCCGCGGACAATTCACGTAGCACATTAGATATTGTTGACAAAACTTCCTCCTCGATTGATATGCATCGGCAGGTAATGTCGCGGACGTGCTCTTGCGTCGCCCGACGCCGCCCGACGTCGCGAGACACATTTGCGCATTCGCGACACATCCATGCAAAATTTTAGGCGGGATGCTTTTGCTGACGTAACAGACATCCAGCAAATGTAACCACTTTCTACCCGCGCCTCTTTGTCTCTGCAGTTCATTACCCGCAGGTTAGACAAGGAAGGAATCGGATGCGTTCAGACGACGCAATACGCATTCGGTAAAAGCGGGTTTTGACGACCGCCGGCTCGCATTCCCATGCAAGGTATGCCCGCGGGAGCTATGTCGGCAATTTGATTATTACGGCTACTCAAAAACGTGAGATGTAGGTAGCAAGAAACCCCGTGTGGGCTCCCGGCTCGCCGAAATTCGGATACACTGAATCCACTCAAAAAAATAATACATAATTAAGCGGAGACATTTTTTCGTAATTAAATTGTATCTTTTTGTGACGATTTTGTGAAGCGAATATAATTATTAATTTGCTCTTTTAATTTCGACGTGGAACATCTGAAGTTAAACAAGGTATAATGTCGTCTAAGGAACGTCGTAACGCGTCTGCATGTCGAGATTATGGGATATAAAAATTCTCGGTGTTTTGCGGTGTCATTCTTCCTGCGTGTGCTTTGTAGACATAATGTTGCAGTTCATTGTGTGCGCGGTTGCCCGCGATGGTCAGTGGTCAGTAGCCATTCCCATGTCGGCACCGAAAAAATATTCAAATGGATTCACGCGCGCGCGGGCGCGTTCGAATTTTGCGAGGCGTTTGATGCGGCCGCGCCGATTCCGGCAAATCCGTCGCGTCGGAAGTGGCCGCCCGCCGCCGTCGCCGTCGCCTGCGCCGATCTGTCGATATGCCCACAAGGAGTCGATGACCGCCTTTAGGTCCTTCGACAATAGGCATCCATAGCCCGTTATTGGCTAGATTAAGAAGCCGCGAGATGTTTGTGAATAACTAGGTGAGCGCCTAATAAATCATTCATCCGACTCATCAATATCGATTTTGATGCGCGATGACTACTGTTGACCGGTTTAGGCTGAACAAATGCCAACGGTTTTTCTGAAGTTATAATTGCAGGCAGAACTATTCTTGGTATTCAGCAATAAACCATAAATTAACAGGCCTGTCAACTTGTCTTATGGTAAAAAGCCTGCAACATTAAAGCAGTAAAATGCTATAGGAAGCAGCAGGCATCGTGCAAATTAAAATTATCGATATATTAGCAATTCCCCTCACTAATCTGTTGTTACGTATACGGTCACACAATGCACTTATTATTCGGCAGTTCAGCTTCTGAGTAAAGTGCAGTCGTAACTATATAATGTCCGCCCTTTCAATGACTGCAGTATGATTTACTGCGAATACGCTTACCGATTCTTAATGTGATAACAGGAAACAAAACAGTTGATATCAAAATTAATTATGAGAAAATTCAGTGTATCAATGTTGTTTTCGAAATTAAGGCCAACTTATCAATAGACAGTAAATATCAATTCCCTATTTTATACGACCGGATGCCGGAGATATTCCGCTGTCTGCGACCGCCGCATCACTCAAAACACCCACTTAAATATACCGGGTGTAAATCTTCAAACGTGCCCGAACTGAAGGATTTTGTTAAGGCAATTAAAGGAAATCTTTCTTGTAAGTGAGGTAGCGCTTACCTGGACTTTATGACATCTTAACAAAAGCTAAGATTCCCATCGCCGGCTTCCATTGTTTATCCTATTACGTCAGTTAAATCATTGTAAACATAAAACAAATAGGATCATCGCCTTAACGGTAACACCCCAAGGACACTAATTGTAAAGAATCTACCTGTTTGGAAAGTATTCGGGCATGAGTTAAAGCTTTTTAAGAAGATCCCAAATTGCTGTTCCTGGGGCTTGAATCGTGATCGAGTCATTTCGGCAGCTAAAAAACTGTGAGAAGAATTGCATTTGAACAAGAATTATCCGAAATTTTCGCAATAAGTGCAGTGTAGAGCAACCTTAGCAAACACGCCAGTATTTTGTATTTTGAAGCTTGAACAGAAAAGCTGCCTATAAACATACCTACATACATATAATCGCGCCTTAATGCCTGGGGTAGGCAAAGCGTAAACGACCTAAACATAGGTCGTTTCGCCATGTCTATCAAAGTTTTGTTATATTTGTAGGTACATTACTGTAGAGACGGGTTGTCAGCCCATCGCCTATATTGCTATATACAAAAACCAGTATATCCGGTATTACAGTATGCCCGGGAGGAAATGTAATGTAATGTTTGTAGCTGGCACATTCCATGTTTGTCTCTCGCTCCCAGTCCAGCATGGATGATAAAAGCTCATCAAAATCAAAACATCGTTCATTAAAGATGCGACGTGAATTTATTTCCGTTTAATGGAATATAAGTTAGTCTTGGTCGCGTAGAGGGCTGGACAATGTGTCTAAACACGGACGATACAATGACAGACTGTCTAAGAGAAGACACTAAACGCGCTTTAGACAATCAGTGTGCGTGAGCTCGCTTACATCTCCGATGCACTTGGTAGGGTCACCATATATTTGTGAAGAATAAATAGGATAGGTAGGTAGGTAAAAAGAGCCCGATGGTGTAGTGAATAGGGCCCTCTGCCCCCCTGAGCGGGAGGTCGTGGTTCGAATCCCACCACGTACCAATGTGTTTTTCGGTTTTTGAATTTCATATGTACGTTTATTCGATGCTTTTTCCGGGCTTCGGAAGGCACGTTAAGCCGTTGGTCCCGGTTAATATCGTTTCATACCGAAGATATTAGTCGTTAAGCCATATCAGAGGCCAGTGCTAAGCTTTGGCGGCTTGAAAACTCTGAACTTATCTAGGATTGGGTCTGGTTTCCCTCTTGGGTTGCGGAGGTCAGATGGCAGTCGCTCTGTGTAAAAACCAGTACCCTCGTTCAATCCCCTAGATTAGGAAGTAGACCCCATGAGATACAATTTAAGGCTAGGGAGATGAAATACTCGTACAATGGGTAGGTTGGACGGTTTTGTCCATAATTATGACACCAAGGGTCGCTGGTCGTGTTATCACTTCTATTGCAAAATTAATTTATAAGAATAGAATCAACGCCGCCCTTATTTTATTGCTATGATGCCATAAATTTTATGATTCAAATATGTACTTAAAAAAACTATAGTAATTGGTAAATTTTCCCTTCTTTTACTTTGAATGATAAACTTTATCGGGTCGATTGACTCGATACCCACTCGACAGAGGAAGACTGCAATGCAACCGGGTATTACGACAATCTCTAGTTTGTTATTGAAGTAATTAATAAAAACATGATAAAACTTAATTGCAATACAAGCAAGGATCATTACATGGACAATTAGCATATCCAACAAAAACAATGTCCAACCCAATAAACATAGCGAAAGCAGACATGGCGACCCTAGTCTGGAAGCTGCCACAAAACACAGATTAGAGTTCGTTCACACAGGATTTTATTCCTCTGCATCGGTATCGATGCGCGCACGCATATCGGCGCAGGCGCAGCTCTTACTCATTTGTTGTTGTAGTTGTAAAAGGGATGGCGGATGAGATAAGTGGGGCGATGACATTTGGCTCCGGCATACGATTATTACGATTATGCACTTTGAGCGTTGAACTTTCCTAGCTTCGATAGGAGCTTTGATTGCTGCAGTTCAATGATCGTGATTTGGAGATAAGTCTGTTTAATGAGCAGCGGTTTATGGCTCGTAGTACTAGGAATTGGATTGACTCATTTGTGAGTTTTCTGGCAGATGTGTATGGGCTGATTGGGATGGAGACTTTTATCACTATTATGAAAAGCAAAGATATGCTCACTGTAGATTACAACAAAGTCACACAAAATATAAGTGGAGCAAAACGTTTTGAAAATAAGTTTTCTTTAATTCCGGGCGGCGTAACCTCTGGCGGTACCAGACCAGAATAACACCACCCCTGCTCTTTCCATGGTTGCCGTAAGATTTTCTAAAGAAGAGGGTGGTTTCAGTACAAAACGGCCTGTCAAATCCAAACTTAATAGTACTCTCAATCTTGAGATCGCTTTATAAATACAAGCCTAAGTCAAGGGTTCTATAAAAATGAAAACAATGAAGTTATCCGATGTGACAAAAATAAAATATCAAAGAACACAACCGCAATAACAACACATGTTTGCCCAACCAAGTGGGACCGGTGCCCCTTTGCCCACTAAATACCTAAATTCCCATGTGCAGGCGATAGGACGATCTATCAGTGGGATAGAAACCGCTATTACCGCTATCGCATCCGCCCGCCGATACTGATATACATAGGGCCTTTTGAGCAAATGCAGGAACATGTTGCTACATGTAAAAAAGTTGCACAACGTTTTTTTAATCATAAATAATAGGTACCCGTTTCGGTCCATATTTGCAGGAGGACTTTGACAAAATCCTAGTTTTTTCTCTGGATTATGACCAGTATTTTGTCACAGTTCGGGTTTTAGTGAAAATCCTAGTTTTTTTATCAAGCCCCTGATTTCATCATAATCCTGCAACAAATATAAATATTATTATGTTCGGTAAAAAGGTCCATAACACTCTGATAATAAGTATTGAGAAGTCAGTTGGAGCTTAAAAGTAATAGCATTATTTCTTTACGTACTCTACATTATTTGTAAATTACTTCATAATTCTTAATTTGCTATGAAAAAATTATTACTTTTTAATTTGGCACATTATATGGATGATTTTTGTAAATTATTGTAGACACAAAATTATAATAATGGTCTATTTGATGAAGGTAACTTGTCACATGTCCCTTATCCAAAAGACCCTGCATTTAGTGACTCTACACCACACAATGCGATCGTTGTAATAATCTATCGCACGCACAAATTGGGATATTCGTATGCAACAGGCCAACACCTAGCCATTAGCTAGCCGTCTAGACTTTTACCAGACACTCTCACTTATTCACACCTTTCATAGCAGCTGAAATGATTGATATTCAAAAACAAATACATTAGTAGCCACATCCACGGATGAATACTAAGGCTCGTAATTATGAAGCGATATCAAACTTGAGAGCAATATTAAGTATGGATTTGATAGGCCAGTTTGTACTGAAATGACATTTCTGATACGAACTCAAAATTACTGTCAGTTATAAGACCTGATTATAAATACGGCCCTTTCATTAATACGAGCCTTAAAAATAAGCGCCACCTCTTTTTTGGACGCTATCATTATGAATTTTAATAATTTCGTCGCGCCAGGCATCCGTCGTTCCCGCGATAATGCATTAAATATTCATATTAATCGCTTCCAATTATGTAGTATTTGTTGGTACGTTTCGTGGCTTTGAAATTATCTAATCAGCAACCATAATAGATAGCTACCCTTACAAGGACTTGTGGCAAGCGACCAACTCATACACAAACTATCACCGCAAAAACCAAACCCGAGTAAAAGTCAAGTAAAAACTGCAAATGTCTGCAGTAAAACCATAATGTTTTGGACTGTCACTAATAGATTTACAACGATAGTAAAATTCCAACGCAAATATCTGAATTAATTCATTGACATTAAGTTAATCGACAGTTAATCGTAAAGAAGAGTTGTCGATAAAAGAGTAGTGGCCAGAAACAGATGGAATATGCATAATCGAATGTGTAATTGAGTAAAAACTGTCACATAAGCTATTTTATCTAAACATGTTGGAATGACTGCGTTACCAACGATGCATGTTAATTTTATTGTCACATCGTGGCTCGAGGCAAGAGATACAGCGGAATAAAACGCCCTTCGAATATTTCTTTTTTTTTTGTAAAGAATAGTTCTCAAACCGATCCAGAAAACAATTAATTTTCTTCTTTTGGAAGCTTCGTGTTGTTATCTTATGATTGTGACTGATTTGTTAATGTCTGTCATGATGCATTCTTTGACGAGTAAAACTCCCATAAATTCAAATAATCGAACAAACGTTGCTATCTTTTCTAGAAATATGATCATATGATTATGATTACTGACTTCCACATAGCGTAAATGTTGCGTGCTGTCAGTCTTCGTCTTTCCGCTTGGGTCGGCAGTCGTATGCCGATCAACAAAAACAATATTGACACCTGTTTAGTAGTCATGTATAATAAAATTATGTGTATGTTGTTTATACGTATATCTTTGCTAACGTATATCCGCACCGGCCGTTGAGTTTTTGTTCAGTTTTCTTCGTATCATAAAAATGACAATTGTAAAATTTTATGGCTGATGATACAACGTCGATTAGAATTTATGTAAAGCGTTGAACGTATGGCCGAACGTGTTTGTTTTAACTATGAACGATTAAGTCAAACGATTAATGTGAATTAATAAGCTAAATCTATTGTTAGATAGGTATAGTGTTCCTGCATTAGAAGCAGGTGACTGTAATTTTAGTCTATTTCTAGCAATAGACTGGTGTGCAATTTATGCTGATGATGTAGTTTGGTTAAAAATATAAATAATAATTAGGATTAATATAGCAAAATAAAAGTAGACAATTTAGTTACAACTTTAACAACTTCGACTTGACTAAAGAAATTTTTAATAAAGTATGATTATTTTTAGTCAGCTATGAATTTTAGTCAAGTTTAAATCTTTAAAATAAGCTATGAATAAGTATGTACATTAAATGTGTAGAAATAAGTCTTCTTCTGTCAAGTGGGTATCGAGTCTATGGACCCGATGAACCCTGGTGTCAGAGTTTTTAAACCGCCTAGTAGCACAACTATCAGGCCACTGACATGGATTGAGTAACGACCACTATCAAAAACAGCGACCGGGACCGATGGCTTAACGTGCCCTCCGAAGCACGAAGAAATAAGTCAATAATTTTGAAATGAAAGGTGTGTGCCAGTTGCTTGAAGCAAATTTCCATACAACGATTCGTAGGAACAACTTCTATGCTGGACTGGGAGCGAGAGAAAAACATAGAATGTGCCAGCTGCATTTCCTTCCGGGCATGCTGTAAAAACCATCTAAGGGATCCAAGAGTTTCTAAATATTGCAATTTCGGCGATAAGCAACCTGACAATCTGTAATATATGTATAAATAATTGAGTTTGAGTCCACTTGATATTTATTCTCCGATGAGTAACAGAAAGTCGTTTCATTTGAAAGCTCATGCTGAAAGATGAATGATAGGTTCTAAGGTTATGATGTTAATTGACCAGCTGCTGGAAGCTCAGATCCACAATAAACCTCTCTTATTCAACAGAAAAGATTCTGTGTAAAGATATTTTGTGAAATGATTAGGTTCGATAACAATATATTCTGCAAAGCTTTGCTTTAAAAGTTTAATAGACATATATAAAGATTTGAAATCTTCTTCTGTCGAGCGGGTATCGAGTCTATGGACTCGATGAACCCTGGTGTCAGAGTTTTTAAACCGCCTAGTAGCACAACTATCAGGGCCTCTGACATGGTTTTGTGTAACGACCACTATCAAAGACAGCGACCGGGACCGACGGCTTAACGTGCCCTCCGAAGCACGAAATCTTTTTCTTTTCGGACAATCAGGTGATTTAGCCTGCAATGTCCTACCCAAACTGGGGAAAAATTCACAAAGTGATAAATTCTCAAATATCAACTTTGTGTTTTCCCCCTTGGGAATCGAACCCAGGACCGCCGGATCGGGAGTCCATGGCACTAGCCACTAGACTACGGAGGCAGTAGATTTGAAATATTGGTAATGGATATTGTACTAATTTAAATTTACTTATTATATAAATTCAATTCATTTGTTTTCACATCAAAATACCATGTCATATAAATTTGATGACATTTTCTCGTTTCTATAGTTTTAGTTTTTGCTATTAGTAGTTAAGACTTAGCAATTTTTTAATATACAAATAAACTTACCCGTAGAAAGATATTCCATACGTACATTCTATATTGTCTATAGTAAAAAAATCTGACCTTATGTTGCCAGAGACGAGAGATAGCTCATCAGGTTATGGTGTCAATTGTCAGAAGCAGGCCAGTTGCGATTAACCATTAATCAGTTCTGGTTCTAAATATAGTCTCTTACTGAATCGCCTTCCGAGGTTCTGATGTAAGCACGCGCCTTGCGATATTAAGATATATTAACATCTGTTGAAAGCCACGTTCTTCCATGCTGGACTGGGAGCGAGAGATAAACATACAATGTACCAGCTGCATTTCCTCCTGGGCATGCTGTAAAAACCAGCTAAGGGATCCGACGGTTTCTGTATATTACAATTTAGGTGATGAGCTGACAACCTATCACTACAGCAAAATACCAACAAATCTATCTTAAATAACCCTCAAAACTTTGTCAGACGTGGCGGAATGACCTTTGTTTAGGTTTTCGCTCTGCCTACCCCATTAGGGATATAGGCGTGATCATATGTATGTATATATGAAAGGCACAAAATGATTCGCATAAGAGGTGTGGCCTTACCTATTCGTATTAGTAAAGTATCGTTACAGTTCTGAGTACATTTTTTATTTAGTCTTGGAAATCTCTCTCATCTCGTCTCGGACTGTTTTAAGAACCCTTTAGACTTTTTTGACGTTGTAAGATTTCAGAGGACTTTAGTGACAGTTTTTTACTAGACTCTCCACTACCCGATTTTACGTCATTTGCATAAAAAGTATTGCGCCTATAAATTTAAGACAAAATACCTAGTTATCTTCGTTTGTCACTAATTTACGACAAGTGTGCAAAAACCTGTTCAATTTTAAGTGCAGTCTCATTATAAATTGCAGACTTACACTGTGTCGTTAAAAATAAATAAAAAAAAAGGCTTTCGTGCTTACTCCTACGTGTGTGACGTACAATTTGTGCATAAGTGAAAATTAGGTGGAATTAAACAGCGTTATTACGAAGATATTGCTACATGATATCTATGGTTAATTACAAACACCTTGTCAGTACAAACCAACTATAATACAAAGGGTTAAAAAGCCAGTAATACGTTATGTCTTATTTCCTAACGCAAAGGTAATGACAGGAGTAAACTTCTCATCTTTTCTTAATTACAATGTAAAGTCTGTAATAATTATACAATTTGTATGGTATTAAGTGTTGACGGTGTATATAATTTCAGAGCTAAAGTGAACAACTATGGGATAATTAAAAAGATCCCTGGGTCTAAGGTGTTTAAAAACAATACTTGCGTGTTTTCATGGCTTTAGACGACTATGAAGTCTTTTATTATTAAACAGAAAAGCTTAGATAATTATGTTGGAGTATAATAATGTTATTTTACATAATAAGATGCATAAACTGATTTGTAGAGAACACCGCACTTAAATGACTTGATACTCATATATAATTTACTGCCTTATTTTACCTAGTTACTCCGTAGCGATCCGAGGATTTCAGTATATTGCAATTTAGACGATGGGCTGACAACCTGTCACTACAGCAATATACGTACAAATCCATCTTAAATAACCCTCATAACTTTGTCAGACGTGGCGGAGCAACCTTTGTTTAGGTCGTTTACGCTCTGCCTACCCCATTAGGGATAAAGGCGTGATTATATGGATGTATGTTACTAATTAGGAACTTAAACTTAGTAATTTTAAGGAGAAAAATATAAACACGTCTGGCTATGCATTTGCTGCGTAGACTATTTCTATTATTGACGATCGTAATCGGTTACCATCAAATGAGCCGTCAGCTCGTCTGCCTGCCTTCCTAAAAAGCATACCCAGGACACGTCCGCAAAATCCTCAGATGCATTTCCTACTTTGAAGTCACACAACAATAAACCGTTGTGTATCTGAACCTATCGGCACAGGGTGTATAATGTTTATAGTTTTATTTCGCTGCGTGCCTAGTGAGCTGTGACGTAGATTCACGGATATGCGCAGGATTAGCTGATTATACTGCAACATATTTATAACAATCGATACACTTCATTAAACCTGCGTGGACGATACTTCTGCAATATTTTTTTTTTTTTGTGTTCAAGTAAGTCTTATAAATAAGAAGATGGTTGACAGATGCGTTTTTGTTTAAGCGAAGAATATGAGTATCAATAACTTTGATGCAGACGGGATTTGAACCAGCGTACTTGGTAACTGTTACGGTGAGTGCCAAAAATAGGTGAATTTGCAGAAAAATACAGTCGCCTTAAAAAAATGTTTAAGTGTACTTGATTATCGTGTCATAATAAAGAGGATGAAATTTTGACAAAAAAATTGAGTGTCATCAATCAACTTCCTGTAGGGTCTGTTTTTTTAATATTTGCCAAACTTTATCGATACTTTGGATCTCCGTAATCGATAACTTAATATAAGAAAATAATGAGGTATCAGGACGACACATTAAAATCTCATAATAAAACACATATGCTCGTATTTATAAATCAATCCTAAGATTGAGATCGATATTATGAATGTATTTGGCCGGCCATTTTGTACTGCAATTACATTTCAGATACGAACTTAAACTGGCTGCCATTCTAGAGAGCTGATTATAAACACGGGTCATACTCTGCCTGCCTTTACCATTTCAAATAAAGCCCACTTAGCAAAAGAAAACACTTAACACATAACTTATTGAGAAAATATAACTGTAAAAAAACAGAGAAGCTATAAACTGGAAAAATTTAAACACATAAACACCCTCTATACCAGGCATCTTTTTATTTAGATTAGTAGAAAAAAACTAGGAAATACAAAGAGTTGATTAGTCGTAGAACGATAAAAAGTGCGTCGTAATCCGTCCCTCCGACCGACGCCCGCGCAGGTCGTTTCGCGTAGGGTGCGTAGATAACCACTTCAATACTGTACAATCGAGTGAAAAACATGTACGTATTTAAATATGAGATACTTTGTTAACATGTAGATTGATTGAAGGACGATTAAAAGATTTTAAAGTGATGATTTTGGTAATATCAATAATGTATTTTTTTACTGTGGCGGAACGACCTTTGTTTAGGTCGTTTACGCTCTGCCTACTCTGGATAAAGGCGTGATTATATGTATGTATACTTTTTACTAGCAATATAAAGTTATTCGCGAACGTAATTTTAAGTACAGAAATGACTCTACAATTACGCAATTAATTATTACAATTTATTAAAAGCTTATAAGCGATATATTTCAGCTTCCTATACCTACGGAATTAGAGGCAGTCAGTAGAGATCACTGCTAGTGATCTGGTTTAATGTCGCTGTTTTTCTGTTGAGCCACACTTCAAACATGTCATATCGTTGTGTATATTCAAAAATAAATTATGTTTTTATTTGTATCATCTTTATCTATTACGTATGCTAAAGCTAGCTATGAATGCGCGTGCGATTGTACCGCGCGGTATGTGGGTAGTTAATGACAGCGCGCTTCCGCACGTCACACCTGAGAGCGCGTAACCGCCGACGGTTATAGATACCTAATACACCCCTCACCCCTCACCCCTTAATACTCTCAACTAAACGCATGATATACGTAGAGTTGCTACAACCAAATAACCAAACTCAGGTGTGTATAGAGAGCAGAAAACTGCCGTCGGTTATAGATATCTAATACATCCCCACCCCTTAATACTCTCAACTAAACGCATTATATGCATAGAGTTGCTACAACTAAACTCAGGTATGTATGAAGAGTAGAACCTCACGCCTTAATACTCTCAACTAAACGCATGATATACTTAGAGTGGCTACAACCACCTCAGTTCATCTGAGTTTAGTTGTACACTTTTCTAGATTTAGGCTGAGAGCGCGTAACCACTGTCGGTTATAGATACCTAATACACCCCTCACCTCTTAATACTCTCAACTTAACGCATGATATGCACAGAGCTGCTACAACCATATTTAAATAATCTAAAAGCAACAGCTACAATATGATGATGATTTAGACTGGAGATCGAATAACCACCGTCGGTTATAGATACCTTTCGCATCCCTCACCCTTTAAAAACTACTCTAAACGCATCATCTACCTCTTGAAAGTACCTGATTTATACGTACAGCAATACTTTTAGTTTTTTACCTTCAATTCATGATCCTTGTAGATAAAATTAAATTTCCTTAATTTATACTTTGATTTCAGACGACAAACACCTATGGATTAAACTTCATATATTAAATTGTAAATATCTGAACAACATAACCATTTATGGAATCAAATTATGTAGATAAATGTTGTATCTTTATAATGCTATCATATAAGCTTAATAAAATAAATAAAATTCAGCAGTTGGTTGTTAAGTTAGTATACGATTTCGTTCTTACATAAGCTTAAACAATTTAATTACACTACCAACATATATTTATGGTATGTTATTCACGTGAATCTAAAACAGTAGCAGATAGTAATAGTAAATACCTATCTGTGATATTATCTAATCTAATGATTAGTACTATATAGCACGTCAAGTAGTTGACTTGTATAATCATCCGCAAGGATACAACCGCAAGTATATTAAGATTGCAAATAAATTCAAATTCTTCACGTACTTATGATAAAAATTCCTGGTAAAACTGTGGCGGTTGCACGCAGCTCTGTAAACTTCCACCGGTGACACGTTGAATGAATTACGCACATACACAAAGGCTCTCAGAATTAAAAGGAAAAAGTTCAATTAATCCTAATTTGCTCGCTAAGATTAGGCTTGCGATAACCGGCATTTCTTTAGAACCCTTTACTTCGCTTCCCGGCCCCATTCACTCTTAAGCCGCTTTAAAAAGCCCCAGAGTTTGACAAACAAGGGACTTATAATGCGTAACGGACTAAAGAATTGCTCTCAAGAAGCATTTAGGGACAATATGCTAATAGATTTCGAATCGATACGCAAGAGGAAAGATATCGATTTTTTTGCAGGAGATATGAATTGGAGAAAGTTTTACTTTCCCTGCTGCGGCTCATCGCAAAAAAGATCTAAGTGTCTATTCTGCAGTCGATAGATCAATCAACCAGACATTACGTACAGTGACAATGGTCGAGACCGAGGGAGCCGAGAAACCACGTACTTCTAGACCCAGCCTTTTTTCCACGGCCCACACCGCATGCAAACTACGTTGAAAATTATTTCCCTCTTAATTAGTTAAGTCATTTGCATAAACAAGCGTTGGTATCCCATACTAGGACGATCATTATTATAATTGTTGTTTTTTTCTCGCGAAAAACTTACTTGGTGTAACGGTTAGCCGGGCGATGTGCGATGCGATGCAATCGGCGACGCATCCGCCGATAAATCGATAAACAAGTCGTGCGACTGTGACGAGTTTCCCAACTACCCACAAATTATTATAATCGTGATGCTACTGGGTAAATAAAAAAGTAATCACAGTGCTTTCAGAGGGCAACTAACGGGCTTTGAACGTGTTTGTTTTCTCTGGGGTCAAAGGAACACTTGATCGAACATCTTTTAGGCTCGTATTTTTCAAGCGAACTCAAGATTGAGAGCAATATTAACTATGAATTTGACAGATTGTTTTGTAATGAAATGACATTTCTGATACGAACTTCAACTAGCTGTCAATCTCGAGTGCTGTTTATCAATACGGGCCTTAAAATATGTAGAGTTGAACATAGAGCCGCAGATATGTATATCCTATATCGGCAGGTTTCACCCTTAGGAAAATTCTGTATTGCATAACTTTAGGTACTGCCTTCATGCACAAACTTGTAGCCTGGAACCTAGTTCAGAAACTAGATTAACATATAACAATGCAAATTTCAATGTTCATAAAATTAGTCTTAACACCTGCGTGCGCGCGTACATTGTTTTTCCGTAGGCCAGCTCTATGGGCAGTCCGGACCCTATAGTATTTACAATTTGGTTCTAGTTCTAATATTAAAGGTAAACAAAGTTTCATGTTTTAATCGAAGATCTTGTTTCTAAAATAAGTTTTAGTTATTAGATTAACAACATTATGAAATAATAGTTTTAGTAACTTAACTCATTTGCCGAAATGTGTCATATAATTTGAGAAATGTTTTTTTATAATAAAAAATATGAAACTTTGTTTACCTTTATTCTAAAACTGAGTTGGAAATACTATACGGCCATTTCTAGCTGATCCCATTTCGCTGTGATTTTTTATAGATCGTTGGTCGATATATTGGAAAGTCTTTTGACAACCTGTCACTACAGCAATACACCTACCAAACTATCTTAAATAACCCTCGGAACTTTGTCAGACGTGGCGCATCGACCTTTGTTTAGGTCGTTTACGCTCTGCCTACCCCATTAGGGACAAAGGCGTGATTATATGTCTTTTTAAATAATTATGTTTCCTAGAGTTGAGCATAGAGTCGCATCGCAGACACAGATTACCATCATATATACATTGTACACTCTGTAGTAAAAGTTACGGACCCAACAAAGACAAACATCAAGCCTAGACTAGAACCTAGTTCAGAAACTAGATTAACATATAAAAATGCAAATTTAAGTGTTCATAAAATTACTCTTGACACCTGCGTGCGCGCATACATTGTTTTTCTGTAGGCCAACCCCTATGAGCAGTCTGGTCCCTGGTGCGGCCATTTCTAGCTGTTTCCATTTCGCTGTGAATTTTTATAGATCGTCGGTCGATATGTCGGGTCGAATTCATTACTTAATTCCAATGCGTGCAAACGCACGCGGTTTCTAACGCAATGGTGCAATTATAACTTTTTTTGTAAACACAAAGATAATATTTTGAAAGCTTATCGGATCATTGTGCTCATGAATCGTAACGCAACGCTATTTACACTTTCTCAAGAATATTAAACGCGTATCGCTGTTTTGCGAATATTTTAATATGAAAACCTGTGCGTAATTAGGACCTGTACTTAGTCTGACTGACATACATATGCGGCAAAAAAAAGTTTCCTTCCTTAAAAATTCAAAAAAAATATATATGTAGAGATATGTAAGTTTAAAATTACTTTAAAAACAGCATTGCGTGTTACAAAAAGTCGTTATTCTGAATTTGAATCCGCAACTTCCTTCACGAAACCATTATAATTGCGTTCGTAAAAAGAATTACGACTATCCCTTCGATATGTGCGTAAGAGTGCGTGACAGTCCAACTTACCACCTTTGTTTCCTTTATAATTTTTTTAAAGATAATCGGATGCGTATAAAATTACATATGTACTTACAAATAATCATGCTTTCACCCCAAATGGGGTAACCACCAAAGAAAAGGTCGTCCCGTCACGTCTGACAAGTTTTGAGAGGATTCTTAGACTGAACTGTGTATCACTAAAGTGACAGGTTGTCAACCCATCGCCTAAATTACAATACTGAAACCCTCAAAACCTTTTGCTGACTTCTATATTCGGATGAAAGATAATCGGATGCGTATAAAATTACATATGTACTTGCAAAAAATCATGCTTTTACCCCAAATAGGGTAGGCAGCGTGTAAACCACCGAAGAAAAGGTCGTCCCATCACGTCTGACAAGTTTTGAGAGGATTCTTAGACTGAACTGTGTATCACTAAAGTGACAGGTTGTCAACCCATCGCCTAAATTACAATACTGAAACCCTCAAATCCATTTTTCAGACTTCTATATAGCATGCCTGGGAGGAGATGCTGCTAGCACATTTTATGTTTTTTTATCACTCCCAGTCCAGAATGGAAGTAGAAATTAATTTATGTAATTAAAAAATACTTAGGCTTTAAATTTAAATTCATTCCGCATGCCACACATACCGTGGACAATAGTGAGAATTCGCGTCTCGCTCATAAAGCATTAATTTTTTTCAATTGACATGGAATCTACTTTTATCTTATAAAGCTCGTGTTAATAGATCTGCATTTGCATTTGCGTTGCTTAACAATGGATCACTTAATACTAATCACAGTCTCTTTACTGCTTAATGCACAGAACTCATGGTTTTTATATCAACAACATACGAGCATCAATTTATCTTATACGTTTCTTAAGTTTTTACTTTGAGAAAAGATAGAAAAAGAAAATAAATTCTCTTGCAGTTTATCAAGAGTGTTGGAATGTTCTTTATAAATGCACACAATAGTAACTAGCTAAGTAAATGTATCGTAAAATGTCAATCTGTCACTTTCGCTATGTCATGGCTACCGGTTCGCTCTTGCCCAAATAAATACAGTTTATATTTATTTGCATCTTTCTTTTTATGCCTATAACCCTTCAGGTTATGGACCCAGACGTCTTTGCTGTGCCCTGCATCATATATTTCGTGCGTATTTCGGTCGTCCACCAAAATTTTCGACCCGCGGACGTAACCTCCAATTGGATCTCGCTCAACGTGCTCGTTCACAAAGGATCCTGGTATTTATGCTGTTTGCTATTTATGAGTTTTGCTGGTAACGATGACGACTACATCACCTGTTGGTCTACCTGTAGAGAAACTAAAAGGAGTAGAAGATTATAACAATTGGAAGTTTATAATCAGAATGATATTGATGCATGAAGATTTATCAGAATGTATAGAAACTGAAAAAGGCAGTTCTGACCCAAAGAGGAACCAGAGGGCGTTAGCCAAGATATGCTTATCCGTGGGATCGTCGGTGTTACCACAAATTCGTAATGCAAAGACACCCTATGAAGCATGGACTAGTCTGGAAAGTGCTTATGAAGATAAAGGACTTTGCCGGAGGCTTGGTCTCTTAAGATCACTATTTGGGATTAAATTAAACCAAATGGACAACATGGAGAGTTATTTATCCAAAATAACGCAGCTAGGACAACAGTTAGCAGACATAGGTTCTCCGCTCTATGATGATTTCCTGGCGGTGATTATGCTGAGTGGCCTGCCTAACGACTTCGACCCACTCATTATGGCGCTTGAAACCACGTCTGTAAGATTAACATCCGAGAATGTTAAAACAAGGCTTCTGCAGGAACAGAGCAGGCGGAATGATAAAGAGGACAACACAGAGTTCAGTGCGTTAGCTGCAGTACAACCCAAGCTGAGGGAGAATAAGGCTATGAAGTGTTTTCGCTGCAAGAAAACTGGCCATTTCAAGAAGGATTGCCCTAGGAACAAGGATTTCAAGAAAAAGGTGCCGTATCAGCTGAAAAGTTTAATTTCTGCTATGTCAGTAAACTTGAGAAGTGACTTGTGGCTCTTGGACTCAGGTGCTACTAACCATATGTGCAATAACAAGGACATGATACTGAACTTTAAAGCTATCAAACCAGAGAATGTGAATGTTGCCAATGGTGGGAAAGTGAAGGCAGAAGGAACTGGTACAGTGAAAGTTCGACTTCGAGATGGTGTTAAAATCATTAGTAATATATACTATGTTCCAGGACTATTAACAAACTTAATTTCTGTTAGTGAATTGGACAGAAAAGGTTATAGACTAACTTTTGGTAAAAATAAGTGCCAGGTTCTGTATAGAGGACAGGTTGTGGCCACTGCTACAGGTTTTAAAGGAGTCTATGTACTAGACACCATGGATAGGGGTTTCAACTACAGTCTCAGCACAGAGATCACCAACTCTGGATGTGGTGAAGTATCTACACAGGACATTGCTGGTGCTGGTGCAGTCGGCGAGGCTGCATCACAGACTTCACAAGAGGTTTGGCATCGTCGTATGGGTCATCTCAACTCAAGGAGCATGAATCTACTTCAAAAAGGTATGGTTTCAGGCATGAATTATAATAGTACAGATTTTAAAACTTGTATTGCTTGTATAGAGGGTAAGCAAACTAAACTTCCCTTCCCTAAAAAGTCAGCAAGTAGGTCAATTGAAGTATTAGGCCTAGTACACACAGATCTGTGCGGGCCCATGTCTGAGGCTTCTTTTAATGGAGCTCGTTATTTCCTTAGCTTCATTGATGATTTTACAAGAAAAACATTTATTTATTTTCTTAAATCAAAGAATGAAACATTTGAAAAATTCAAAGAATTTAAAAGCCTAGTAGAAAATGAGACGGAAAGGAAAATTAAAAGTCTTAGGAGTGATAATGGTGGAGAGTATATAAGTAAAACATTTCAGGAGTTCCTGAGGACTAATGGGATCCGCCATCAAACTACAGTTCCGCATTGCAGTCAACAAAATGGGGTTGCTGAGAGAGCAAACCGGACCATCATGGACAAAGCTCGCAGTATGCTACAGGATGCTGGTTTAAGCAGACACTTTTGGGCAGAGGCTGTCAATACAGCTGTGTATCTCAAGAATAGGTCACCAACTAAGGCCGTCATGGGACAGACACCAGAAGAAAAGTGGACATCTAAGAAGGTAGATGTAAGCCATTTACGTATATTTGGTTGTGTAGCATATGCAGTTGTCAATAATGTAAAGAAACTAGAGCCAAGGAGCAAAAGATACATTTTTGTGGGATATTGCGATAATAGCAAGGGATACAGACTAATTGATCCAGATTATCCAAAGAATTGCATCAAGGCTAGGCATGTAACATTTTTAGAAAATGAGTTTTTAAATAAACAATTAAAACAAAAAGAGTCAAAAGAAAACACAGATAAAATTATGTTTTTATTAGGTAACTCATCATCATCTTCCAATAATGACATGGTGATACAGCAACCAAGTGCTGTGGTACAACAGCCAAGTACTTCTTCTCCAGCTTCTTCGGGTTCAGATTTGGATGATGAACAATCTCAAATGGATCCTCGCAGACAAACAATGTTTTGTTTAGAAGATTCACAGGATTTACTTGATGAAACTTATATTCCAGACCTATCCGACATCAATCCTGAGGATTCTAATACAATAACATTTGAGGATGCTCAAGATGAGTCAGGAGGAGAGTTTGCTGGTCTGACAGAGCTCGTGGATGAAGAGGAATTGCCTAGTACTCTAGATGAGGCACTGAGCAGTAGTGAAGCTACCATGTGGAAGAAGGCTGTTGAAGATGAGTATAACTCTTTTATAACCAATAAGTGTTGGACACTTGTAGATATGCCAGAGGGGCACAAGCCTGTGAAATGCAAGTGGGTCTTCAGTAAAAAAAGAGGCCTAGATGGTGAACTACTCAAATATAAAGCACGTTTAGTAGCAAAAGGCTATACCCAAAAACATGGCATTGATTACAAGGAGACTTTTTCGCCGGTGGTAAGATATTCAACAATTAGAATATTGCTAGCTATGGCCGCACAGTACAACATGATGGTGGAACATCTTGATGTAAAGACAGCATTCCTGAATGGGGATCTATCAGAGTCGGTGTACATGGAGCAACCTGAAGGCTTTATTGTAGAAAACAATAAGAAAAAAATCTATAAGCTTAATAAAGCAATTTATGGCTTAAAACAGTCGGCGAAAGCTTGGTATGATAAGATACATGATGTTTTAACCAATAAATTGAAATTTAAGAGGTTATCTTCAGAACCATGTGTTTATGTGTATAATGAAGATGGAGAAATAATATTAATTGGACTCTATGTTGATGATATAATGTTATTTTCATCTGGAACTACACAAATGAAAGAATTTATCAAGAAACAATTAATGAATGAATTCGAGATGAAAGATCTTGGTCCAGCAAGACACATCTTAGGCATGAAAATAACAAGATCAGATGACGGAAGTTACACTTTGGATCAGTCCAGTTATATTAGAAAAATGTTAGAAAAATTTAAAATGGTTGATTGTAAACCAACAAAGACCCCAATGGAAGTAGGATTGAAATTACAGAAGGAAGACAGTTCACAGTGTAATCATGACTATAGAAGTTTGATTGGTTACTTAATGTACTTAGCAGTCTGTTCTAGGCCCGATATTGCTCATAGTGTAAGCTATTTAAGCCAATTTAATAACTGCTATAGTGAAAGTCATTGGAAGGCAGCGAAGAGAGTGCTAAGGTACTTAAAAGGAACTATACATTACAGTCTTATTTTTCAGAAAGGTGACATGACAATAGCAGGTTACACTGATGCGGACTGGGGTGGTGATCAGCTGGATCGCAGGTCATATACAGGGTATGTATTTGGTCTTGGTAAATCTCTAGTATCCTGGGAGAGTCGCAAACAACGTACAGTGGCGCTTTCCAGTACCGAGGCTGAATATATGGCGATATCTGACACATGTAAAGAGGCTATGTTTTTGCAAACCTTTATCCATGAATGTACTGGTATTATGTGTAATATTGAACTGTATAATGATAACCAATCTGCTCATAAACTTTGTCGCAATTCTGTCTGTCATTCCAGAACCAAACATATTGATATTCGTCATCATTATGTAAGAGAATTTATAAGTAGGAATAATGTATCTTTAAGTTATAAATGTACTGAAGAAATGTTAGCTGATGTTTTAACAAAATCCCTAACTAGTGAAAAACATTTCAAGTTTGTATCTGCTTTATTAAAAACTAAATAACATAAACTTATAAAATACTTGTAAAATTATAATAATGTATGTAAATTTCATAATTTGTAAAATTATAATAATGCATAATTATATTTTTTTTTTCATGTTGGCCTTGTCCCAATGTTTACTTTAGATGTGATTTAATGTAATATATAAGAGGTGCCTATTATAATAATTCGTGACATAATTATTGTATGTAGGTACTTATAATTCTAATTTATTTTTTCTATAGCTTCTAACTTGTTTATGTTTTTTGTAAACTTTGTTATTGAGGTCTAGTAAAGAATTTGTCAGTAATGGTTTACTTATTGAATATTGTTGTGATTTAAGGCCTAGTGTTGGAATGTTCTTTATAAATGCACACAATAGTAACTAGCTAAGTAAATGTATCGTAAAATGTCAATCTGTCACTTTCGCTATGTCATGGCTACCGGTTCGCTCTTGCCCAAATAAATACAGTTTATATTTATTTGCATCTTTCTTTTTATGCCTATAACCCTTCAAAGAGGATTCATTGGTAAAATTTTAACGCCTAAATTCCTTTTTTTTTTAAATGTATAAATAGATCAATTTTTTTGATCAATGATCACATTAAATTAACACTTAAAAATCACCTTTGACATTAATTAATTTTGTAGTCAAGTTACATTATTCATTTGGATTTGTATTAACTAAGTACAAAAAGGTAGGTCATTTGTTTAGTAGCCAGTAATGCCTGGTTGAAACATCAATAATAGTGTGTTTAAAGTATATAATATTATTCTATTTGTCAATAAAGTGTGTAAGGGACAGCGTCCCGCAAATTGATAGGGGCTGCTCAGTCAATGATACTGAACAACTTCCACCAGGTTTTTTTACAGGAAGTTAAAAAAATGGCTTTTCTATGCTAATTGTCTGATCGAGGTCAACATTTTGTATGGAAAAGCCTGAAAAAAAAACCTGAGAAAGTTGTTCAGTATCATAGACTGAGCAACCCCTATCAGTTTGCAGGACGCTGTCCCTTACACCTGGTATAATATAGAGCTATTTTCATCAATAAAAATATATGTGTAATAATTAAACAACGCCATTTGAGCAATGACTTTTGCCATTGTGCGTTTTAGTTAGCTATGCTAATGCTGTACAGCAGTAATTTACAAGTTATTAAATATCTATTTCGGGGTTTGCCTAAAAGATGTTTGACTAGGCAAACCTAGGAGCACCTGACTATCACGGTTTGACTATAACATAGATATAGGAACGATAGAAGTATAATTAATTATAATAAATTAATTACTTCCATGTTGGACAGGGAAAAAAATAAATATATAGAATGTGCCAGCTGCATCTCCTCCCGGGCATGCTGTAAACACCAGCTAAAGGACTCGAGGGTTTCAGTGTATTGCAATTTAGGCGATGGGCTGACAGCCTATCCTGACCATCTGTAATAACCCTCAAAACTTGTCAGAGGTGGCGGAACTACCTTTTTCTACCCCAATAGGGATAAAGGCGTGATTTTATGTATGTATGTACAAGAATAATTTTCACGTAGCATTTTCAATTACTAACCAAACTAAGCTGGAAGGGATGTATGACCCTGCAGGTGTGTGCGTTTCCATCACTCCCTGCGCTCGCGTCGATCGCGACGATTGCTCACGCGTTTCGCATCGGTCGTCACAACTCGCGCGCACCCTAGATTAACTCGTTCTCATACAATTTACATACGCAGCAATATAACAGGAAAGGGTATTTTTTTGTGGATAATCTAGGATGCTAGTGCCTCCAAATCAAGCTTAAATACCTGGGCTCAAAACCTGGGCTATAAGTCCTCACAGGTGTGTTTCCGTCACTCAACGCGATTGCTCACGCGTTTCGCATCGGTCGTCACAACTCGCGCGCACCCTAGAATAACTCGTTCTCATACAATTTACATACGCAGCAATATAACAGGAAAGGGCATTTTTTGTGGATAATCTAGGGTCAGGCTCTGACCGGCACGGTATGTGAATATTTATCGCCTAGCGAGGAAGTGAGGTCTTCATACGCTTGATTAATCATTATCGTGACATAATGCGATGCAATCAAGAAATTATTTGAATAGTCGCATTTCATTTATGGCGTCGGTTATTTGAATTTGTCCTTAGCTACGCTTTATCTACATATGGCTTAAATCTTTGAAAATAATGCTTATGTTACTTCTATCTATTATGGCTACAGCGATGCGACGGAAACGCTGAATCGCAGATCGTATCAAATGTGACAATTATTTTAATTTTACATTATACATACATACATATAATCACGCCTTTATCCCTAATGGGGTAGGCAGAGCGTAAACGACCTAAACAAAGGTAGTTTCGCCACGTCTGACAAAGTTTTGTGGGTTATTGAAGATAGATTTGTAGGTCAATTTTACATTATCTGGGTTTTACTAACAATAAATATAATAAACTGTTAAATGCACTTATTGTTATTTACTTAATGAAGAAGAAATTATTATAAATGAAATATTTCATCCAGCGCGCCGCACCGAGGCAAAGTAGGTACCTAAGGTGCTGGCTGCATTACCTCTTTGAATTGCTAAACTGCCATTTTAATTTGTATTTGCCATAATTATTTACATTAAAGTCAACGCATTATAGAACTTTACTTATATGGCAAATTGATGAATTTAAAATAGAAATTTCATTCACACAAAATTCTACTTTGTTCCCTAGTCCGATAGCCAAAGCTCCTTCCTAACCGCAAACGACAAAAGCTTCCGAAAATGGAACTTATTTCTCCAACCGTCATCAGCACATAGCAGTTGCCCGCACACATGCACAGGGCGTGTCTGCACGCACCACTGCGCACACTATTGTTTATCCCACGATTAAAACCAATTCGAATACTAACTCGCACTCGAAATTAAACTGGAGTGGTGCTACACCACCCTTTGTTTTAGGCACAATACACGCACTTGGTGGGGCGACGCGGTAGCTGCGGACTTGGGACAATTTGAACGAGAAAAATTTTGACTGATGCATTTTGGTCTTATACACGTAAATGAGATTTTTATCGATCTATATATTTTATGATTAAAGTCATCAACTGATAAAAAAAAGACTCAAAATGAGAAAAACTATGGATCTTGAAGGACCCAAATCGTGCAACCTAATCAGATTTTTTTCTATTAATTGATTATTAAAAAAAATACGTTAACAGATTTTGTTCTTCAGAAGTTCAAACTTTACCAAGCCACCCGTAAAATTCGCTAAGCGTGGATTAAAAAGTGGGGTGCTGTTGTTTAGTGGGAGCTCTTCAGGCTGCGCCGGCGCAGCGACAGCTGACGACGCATTGTGACCTCACTGCCTGCGGCTTTGTTCCCACCTAGAGTGCCATCGACCAGATCCTATCAGTAGACTTTCTCATCGACTAAATGAGCTTTAAATACTTATTAATAAATTTAAAATGTTTGCTAAAAAGAATGGAAAATGTGAAGTGTATAATTTTGATTTTAATTTTTGAAAGTAAAATCATTTTGGAAGTCTAAGGGATAATCATTTGAAACGTGTTTTCTCCAGACCGCGAATTTAGCGTATAAATCGACAACTACCCGCTTTCGCTGACTTAGAGCTGCATTTTTCAAAATCATTGTACAATAAGTATAATCATACGACGTGATGAAAATCGTAACAGAATCTTACGACATAATGGCGAGGTAGTTACGGCGGCCATGCAATATTTACGCATACTTTATCGTCAATCAATAATTAATATCTCGGGGCCGACGGCTGAGACGCTCCCGAATTTCGCCGAGATGATGAGGAGATCGCGTTCGCGTAATCGAACAGGCAAAAAATAAAAAATGAAGCAAATACGAAATACTCCATTACCGGCTCGACTATAGAAAGCTGAGGAGACGTCCTCAGGCAATAAAAAGTTCGACTCAAAACCCACACGACAAGAAGAATAAAAAGAAAAGGCAATGTAAAGCTTACAGAAATGATCTATTTCTGAAGAAAATAAATAAGTACAACTTATTTGAATATCGATTTGATGGTAATGCAGATGATCTATGAAATGAGTAAAGTTCTACAAAAAGCTTTACAAACTTAATCATTTTTTTTACGTAGAATATGACCGAGAGTTTTTCAGTTATTCAGAGCTTGATATTTATGATTTGATTACTTACATTTTTTTGATTCAGGTTAGGTATTAAAAATGAAAAATCAAACGTTAAAAGTACATAAACACGACCAGAGTACTAAAAATCGTATGAAAAACCATTGGAAACTTTGGAAAGAAAACGGTTTACAGTTATACTTCGATGCAATTTCTACCAGTTTAATTTGCAACAGCTAGCCTTACAGCCAACATCATAAGCTTGTTAATCAAAGGAGGCTCTACATCTTCGCGAACCCTCTCCCGCACATTGTGTATGCAGGGCGCGGCTGCCGCGGGCCACGTCAGCTATTTGGTGTGTCCAGAGGGCTAAGCCATTCAAGGCTAAGGTAGGGGCCACTTTTTGGCGGTTTTTGACTTGATCCACTTGGATACTTGACCACTTCTGCCCCCACCGCTAATTTGTCCACAAATATTTGTCTCTACATGACAAAATTGCGAGACAATGGGCTGTTGGGCATTTCTTGAGGTCCGTGTTGAATGTGCAGGATTTGGGCAATAAATGAATGTACAAATTTTCTTGGAGAACAAGTTTTCTGTACATTTATTACAATGACTGTGAATCAGTTATCTATAACCTCCTCAAGTCACTTCTCAAAATTAATGAACAGCTTTATTTACAAGAAAATTTATAACAATCTTTTGTCCCATATCTTTTACAATGCACATAAATTTACGTGTACTCCTATCTCTACCGTAATGGAAATTACTCACATGATTTGGTTTTTGTCTCCAAGATCTTGCAAATCCTTTAATGTATCTTCACCAAATAATAGCATGCAAAGACGCATTTACAGATTAGGGGACTTACATCTGAATAGTTTCTCCACCTGTGATCGGGGTGGGGAGGGGGGTATTCTCAAATCTTGCGAGTAATCGACGTCAATAATTAATTGCACTTCTCAGGTGCGAAGATTATCCTTATTAGTCTACCGCAGACATGGAGACGCGTTTACTTAGGGGATTCATAGAAGGGTGACACAACAACCTACCCCCTTCGGTGCAGGATTGAAGTACAAAATAGCATCCCAATCTATACAAAATTTGAGCACCAGAATGTGTAGCCAAATTTTTCGCAAATATCATGCGCTAAGTTTTTTATACTAATAATGATGCAAAAGGAGGAATTTATTGATCTCAACCCACCCATAAAACAGTTGATATATAAAAGGTATAACCCATTTTAGTTTCATGCGGGTTGCTTTGAGTAATGTAACTACAGACTGAATCTTTATAATCATCTCATCTCCCTAGCCTTATCCCGTATCTTACGGGGTCGGCTACATAATCCAGGGGATTAAACAAAAGTACTGGTTAAAGATACATTTATTAATTTAGTCAGAGACATATACAAATTTAATTTATGATATCTTTCAACAGTAAGTAGAGCAGAAAATTTGCACCGGATTTGATTTGTACACATTTATTTTTGTCATTTGGCAACGTGGGTAATTGAAAATTCCTTTTCAAATATTTTAATCGACAGTGAATGTATTCTATTAAAATAGTTTCATAAGTGGAACTTTTGCTGCTGTTGTAATGACGCAACTAGAATTGTCGAAAAATAAGCGTGAAATTTCAATTACTGTACAGCGTACTACAAAGTTGGACAAATCACGGCTTAACATAACGATTTCGATGGATTAAGTAATCGAATACCAATATTTTAACTAGGTAGCTATGGTGATAGAATATAACTAATTCGTTATTTAGATAATAGTAACAATGAAGCACGATATTTTGAGGGAAAATATATTAGGTATGTAAAATGAGAAAAAAAATGAGATTCAAAAACAAGGTTCAACTTTGTATATGTATAAGGATTTGTCGCTCTCTACTTATGTGATGTTATGTTGAGTACCCAAATAAGTAGTGACGAGTGTTTTTCTTCCTCCAGCCGTGTTCGCTACGTGTCGTGTGTCGATGGCGATGGCGGCTGGCGCGCGGAGGTGCGCGGGCGCCGATGCCCACCGACTATAATTGCGCGCGCAGATTATCAGAAGCAAGTGCGTTCGATAACGCATGCGCACGAACGCGTGTTATTAAATTTATTCCTTTTTCGCCGGAATCTGCATAATGAGGGGGGCAAAAAACCAGGTAATCGCTAGAGTGTGCATCGTCCTCCCTTGGAGAAAGGCGGGCACTTTTGTCTGATGTATGTTCGAGTATGATGAATATTTAAGAAGTTAAAAACATGAATTCCGATAATTTTTGTTTTTATTATGGAAACTCGGCGATTACAAGCGATTATTTCTTGTCAAAGCGTGGCATCGTTTTTGCGGGGTGTCTAGTTTATTGGAAGTGCTACTGAGCATGTGTTATTATTTAATGCGCGATACCATGTTCGCCCTAGGGCATGCTCATGCGCTAACGTTAGTACCTAGCGCTATCTAGTGGCACCCTTAAGCGCTACTAAGATAACTAGGCGGGAAGGTAGTATTATAATTTCAATTACGTGCTTTCATTCGTTTTTTATTGGACACTCTAGGTGAAAAATTACATGGTACAGTTAAGCTAGTTAATTATTTTGTTGTTTGTAGAGAACCTTTAGTATAATATTTTTTCTCAAGGTACAAGTTTTTTACAAGTCACAATAATTTTAGTCGTATTTTTTGGATTGTCTGCAAACAAGACGTCCAGAAAATTAGAAGAAGCAGCAGTCTAAACCTGTCCAGCCGTGGGCTACCGAATACCTCTGCTTACGTTCGTTTCAGCGCTATCCACCGCCTATCTCACACACAAAACCGGCACATTCCTCATACGTGCACCGATTTACCAAAGTTCAACTCTCGATAAAACATCACAATGTCATTATGCACAATTTCGCATGAAATCTTATCTCATGGATGTCACAGCCGGCTCATAATGTTGAACCTCATTATTCGAAGCAATTTCTTGTGTTCGTGAGAAATCGGCGTTGTAACAGGATCGGGAGCAGGGTAAAAAAGTTCCGCGCGTGTCGTCGGCCCGGGAGCAAGTAGCCAGTAATTTATGGTTAGTTTTTGGCTGCGGCTGCGCAATGTGGCCTCGCGGCTTTTCGCAGCCCCCCACCCCGCCACCCGCGCCCCCCTCCGGTCACAGACCTCGCATCATTCCGTCAATCTCCACTACTTATCCGTCCGCTCCGATCCCTTATATTAATCATTTTCCTTCCAAAAGGAACGTGCCGTAATAAAGATCCTATCGAGCCGCCCCGGGAGCTGCGGCCGATCGCTTTCGAAACTTTTAGAATTGACAAACAAATATTGCAACCGATACTTATTAAAGTGTGTATTATTGACTATAAACTGGTTCATTGTATGGCCGAAATTAATCTCGGAGCTTAGCTGCGTCACAAAGGCAGCGCACAGTGCGGTGGCTATTACAGATACCACATTATAATTATCTTTTTAAATAGTTTTTTTAGGGTCCATATTAAAACGTCAATGTAAATAACTTGTTAGCCGCAATCTCATTTCTGGGCGATTGGATATTACAATAGTGTACGTGATTTGAGAAAGGTAACGGTGTCGCCGCTTTATCCACAGGAGGGGCGTTTTTCCACAACACGCACGTCCAAGGCACGGTATCGTGGAGGAAACAATTTGCGTAAATCAATGAAAATATATGACACGCTTTTCCTTTTACCAGCAAGTTTTGCCGTCACGGCAATGGCACGGCATTGATTCCAACCGGTATCATCGCCGATCTGCCTAGTGCCGTTGCCGTACCGCCTAGTGGAAAAACAGGCGGTGGAGCTCATTACGGCGGCTGGCGGCGCGTGCGCAGCTAGTAGCGAACTCGCGCTTCTATCGCTAGCTTTTATTAGAAAAAAAAGATGCACCCAATCTAATCTCGAAAGGAGTTAAGATTGTATCTTAGCCATGACTGGTTGATTTTGAAGCTTAAATAGTGTACCTACTGTACGTGGTGTTTAGATAATGGGAAAGTAATCACTTATTATACTCTACCAAAACAAAAAGCTTCTGAAAATGCTTTCTTAGATCCTATGCTTTTTGGCTGCATTTTTTAAGATGTTATCCGTCCGTCCTGTCTCATATTAAGTATTTAAAGAATTTGGTAAATAGGTCGTTTATGCTCTGCCTACCCCATTAGGGATAAAGGCGTGATTATATGTATGTATGTATGGTAAATAAAAAAACTTTTGCTTCTCTTAATATCACATTATACTATTTTTATACGCATGTAGAGCAAGTTATTGTATTAAAACTAAATCAACCTATTTCTTACTTTCTTAAACATTTCATCACGTATGCGATAACGAAACCTAACTCAATCTCAATAACTGAATCATGGAATAATTTCAAATCTTACTCCAATAGTCGGTGAAAGACAGCACGTGGTGTCTTCATAATAAGATGAGATGAGACTGGTTCATTGTGTCCACTCCTGCGCAATGTAACCCACTGGTGTCATAGTCGTTTTATAATAAAGTTTATTTGGAACTAGCTGTTTGGACCGCGGTTTCACCCGCGCCTTTACGTATTTTCCGCTAGAAGCATGATATTTTTCTGTTCCAAAAATTTGATATTTATTATTTTTTTATGAAGTTTCAAATAGTGAAAGATTTTTTAGAACTGCTCTAGGATTATTCAATTTAGTTCAGTAAAAAAATACAAATATTTCCTATTTTCTTCTTGTTGAGATATTTCGCCTAGTTTCGTCATAGGTAGGAGATCTGTGGGCGGTTAGACTTAATTGAACCTGAAATTTCACCTCTATCTTAACTAAATAAGAGCTATATAAAATCTGCTTTCTGATCTGTGGTTAGCTGGTATGTCAGTACGTGTGTAATAGCACGGGTTTTATACTTATATAGTTATATTATCTCCTACGAAACGCATTTTTTGTGGCACATCGGCACGCGCCAACTTTCTAAGGCGCAATGAATGTGTTAAGGTGTTTTTTACTGTATCGAAACGTGTAAGTCATCATCGGGAAATGTGTTAACGGTTCCGACAGCGTTTCGGATTTTGGTACTAGTCTTTTGAAAGATTACGTGCAAGCTTCTGTCAAATAAGTTTTATGAAGTACTAGTTATTAGCTTCATGGTTTCATCTGCATTTTTATAGTTTTTGCCTGTTAGGGTTAACTACGAAAAGTTATTTTTTGTCACTTTTTAATTGAGTACCTTAATAATTATCGATGTAACTATTATAAAAGTTAAAGTCGTCTTAATTAAAACTAATTTTATGAATAACTATGAATCAATTTAGGGGTTTTCCTAATCTTTAAGATTGCGTTCGATCGTCATTCGAATAATCCCCATTTGTTAGACAATCAAGATTTCGTCATACGTTTCATTTCATTTAATTAGTGGAAAAATCTTTGGCATTTGGTAATTAATAAAATGACACATTAGTTCCTAGATCTACTTTTACGTTTAGGTTTGTATTTGCAAATGTATAAAATTTGGAAGTGATATTTTACAGAAAAAAACATCTACTAAGTTAGCAATGCTCTCATACAAAAACCATTTCGATATCCTATAGTTTATGCTATAACAATGATTAAAAACATCACGATTAGAAAATATCGCACTCATATCAAATTCAAAAACAGAATTCAATCACAGCATATGGAAACAAGCGCAGAGTAGTGTGCGCTTCACAATCCACCGGCCCTATCAGCAAGTCAGGATAGAGTAATACAAAGTTATACATAAATACAAAGTCACGCCTTTATCCTTTAGGGTAGGCAGACCTGTCTTAACAACCTCATACTAATAAGTTTCAGCGTCTGACAATTATAAGAAAGATTCGTGTTGCGTTTTCCTTACTTTTTTCCTAAATTGCATGCATAAATGCCCTGCATTTCTCGTTATCTGTACTGATTTCTACAGTATGCCTGAGTAAGATAAGCAAGCAGCTGGAACATTCTATACTTTTATGTTATTAAAAGTTAAACAAGTGTTATTAATATTTATAAAATATAAGGCTAATCGGTGGTGTGTCTTCTTATAGCTCCGGATGATAACCATCGTATACCGGGTGTAAGAGATAGCGTCCCGCAAACTGATAGGGGTTGCTCAGTCTACGAAACTTGACAACTATCAGCAGGATTTAATTTTTAGGAAATTAAAAAATAATTGCCTTGCCATACAAATTGTCTGATCGAGGTAGTCATTTTGTATGCGAATTTCATTTTTTTTTCATCCCTTGAAAAAAAAATCCTTCTTATAATTGTTCAGTGTCGTTGACTGAGCATCCCCTATCAGTTTGCGGGACGCTGTCCCTACACCCGGTATGGTCAAACAAACCATCGAGGCTAATTCCTCCGTCAAACCTACAAGTGATTATCCGTATATTTTTTTAAAACATTCTATACTTTCCTATCGCTCTGCACTGGGCGTATCAGTAAATCGGCACAGAGTAATGGGTAATACAGAGTTATTGCACAGAACAATAATCCGCGATAATGGATTAGCTCACCCGGCGAATATTTATAAACACCGCTATCGGTTTAATCGGTAAAACGCGAATTTCTAATGATTTGCAGGTTTTGTGTGATTTATTTTCATAAATCTAAGTAAGTAATGATTCCCCGTGCGGTGCCGGGTTAGAATAGCATCACCCCATAACTTCCCGTGGGTTTCGTAAAAGGCGACTAAGTGATCAATCCAGGGAATGGGCAGCAGCGTTCCCTGTGAATGGAAAACTTTTACTGCGCTCACCAACCCGCCTGCCAAGCGTGGTGAGTATGACATTTACCCCAATTTTGGGGAGGCTCATGTCCAGCAGTGGACTATTGTAGCTGATGTTGAAGTAATGACTCTATATATGTAAATTTATGTCCCTCTATCTCAAGACATAAGAAATATTTATTATTTACATAATTTTATTAAAATGGTGTACATCTTGTCTCCTCTCAGGTATCTGATGTAGATAAATTAATTGTCAATGAAACGAAATCCCACTTAAGAAGCCTGTTCTCTCTCAATCCGAGGAGATCTGAGCAGTATCATTCCGAAAGACGCAGATAGTGAGTTAGCAGTTAGCAGTAGCAGTATTCCGTGTTTCTTCTGTCTTCTGTCGTGCGAGTCAATCGACCCGATGGAACCTGGTGTCAGCGTTTTTAAACCGCCTTATAGGCCTCTGACATGGTTTTGTGTAGCAACCAGTATCAAAGACAGCGACCGGAACCAACGGCTTAACGTGCCCTTCGAAACACGGAATCTTTTTTATTCCAGACTAGCAGGTGATTCAGGCTGCATTGTCCTAACCAAACTTGGGAAAATCTCACAAAGTGATAAATTGTCTACAATCAACTTTGTGTTACGCCACCCTGGGAGTCGAACCTAGGTTCACCAGGGATCGTGAGCCAATAGCTCTGACCACTAGACCGCGGAGGCAGTTACCGTGCCGTATACAGTGCTAAATTGTCTTTATAATCGCTGCTTGCACTTCCCTACAAAAACTAAACTCTGTCTGTACCTGCTTAAAGAACTGCTTGTAATGCTAATATTAGATTAGTGTGATTCCTCTGAATCTCAGACGTGATATCGGATTAGCTAATCTGACAAGATCGAGACCGCACTATCGAGTATCGATATTATCGATAAAACGCGTATTTCCGACCATCGACTGACGAGACGTGACCGCAAAGTGACGGCTGGAAGTGATGCTCATCAGAAACGGCTTAGTTTTTTTTACTTGTACTATTACCTGATATCAAACTTAACTACAATCCGCCTGATAGTATAAGAACATGAAATAGAATACAAGACTTCATTGTAGCCTACTTTATTGTTTCTTCCATTCTGGACTGGAGCGAGAGAAAAACATAAAATGTGCCAGCTGCATTTCCTCGCGGGCATGCTGTAAAAACTAGCTAAGGGATACGAGGGTTTCACTATATTGTAATTTAGGTGATGGGCTGACAACCTGTTACTACAGCAATATACCTACAAATCTATCTTAAATAACTCTCGAAATTTAAAGACGTGGCGGAACGACCTTTGTTTAGGTAGTTTACGCTCTGCCTATCCCATTAGGCGTGATTATATGTATGTATGTATTGTAGGTACACGTTGATGGTGCTACATGAGTCAAAGTGTGCCATCCTGTTCGTTCTGTCGTTGTCATAAAAGTCGACAAAAAGATAGATATAGGATCCCAGTGAGTTTGACATCAGATTGTATACGCTTGCTAATCCACTCATTTAGGGGAGGCCAAAATCCTGTAGTAGACTTTTTGTTATAACAACACACCTACTAGATTAGTATGAATTGATCTATTTTAATTTTAAGTTTGAAATATCGCAATGTCAAAATTACGTACCTAAAGGTTTGACGTACAAAATAATAAGTTTTTTTTATATAGCCTATAAGTTGTACCACTGCTGGGCATATAATAAATATAATATAATTGTAATAAATATAATTGTAAGATTATATAATATCTTTTTATGATATTATATATCATAAAAAGATATTATTTAATTTCCCCAAAATAGATTTTAGACACTGCAGAGGGCCACCGTATATAAATTTTCAGTCGTTATTAATTATAGAAAGATGTCATTATAATTTTAGTTCAAAACAATTATTAAAATAGACATCTTTTAAACTATCATGTGACATGTACAATTAGCATCAAAAGTGCTATTTATCTTTTAGTCTCCCTAGGGTACAACTGTCCAATTTGATTAACGATAAAGTACAGGTACCGGCACATTCGTTCCAATGATAGAATTTGCAAAGCATGGTGATCAGTGCACCCTGCATTCACCAAAGCGTAAAACGCGGGCCAAGTTGTCCGCTTGTCCCCCCTGAATGTTAATACTTCCGTTAGCAAATAGAGGAACCTAGTTTAGAGCCCTACACACGGTATTGCTAAATGCGAAAGTTTAGATGTACATACATACATAAATAAAATCACGCCTTTATCCCTTACGGGGTAGGCAGAGCGTTAAACGGCTCGTAAAAGGCGCTTTTTGACAAAAATTGAGGGCAATTTTAGATTGTAATGTGTATTGCTAATGTGTAGTGATAGGTTGTCAGCCCATCGCCTAAATTACAATACACTGTAACCCTCGAGTCCCTTTTGCTGTCTTCTACAGCATGCCCGGGAGGAAGGGCAGCTGGAACATTCTATGTTTTTCTATCTCTCCCAGTCCAGCATGGAAGAAAGTAATAAGTATAAGTTTAGATGTTTCCACTATATATAGTCTTTCCAACTATATATAGTACTGTTTTACTATATATAGTCTTTCCAATATCATATAATCTGGCAGCTCAGACAAGTTTTATGCAAAATATAAATTTTGTTAAAACTGTCAGTTACTATGTTAAACTGGAAAGACAATAGTTGCTCAATCGGTAGACGAAACGGGCATAGATATAAATTTGTTTCTGGAATAGGCTACTTTTTACGGCGGAAAATTCTTCACTCCTACGGGAAAACTCTTCTAGCTTCGGGCGAACAGCGGATCGACAGCTAAGTCATAGAGAAATCTAGTTTAGAGTCGGCTAAAATATTCTATACTTTGTTAGCCACAAATTGATAGAAACCGCAGACAAACCTGTTAGTATTGTCCGCGGGTACTTAATCTGTAATAAACTTGAGCAATCCTAAGTCGATTTATATCTTAACACCTGCGGTCAAACTGCATTTCCTATATTGCACAACACATTTTTTTTGTACGTAAAATTTGGATCAAAATTATTTTATAATTTCAAACTAATTTTATGAAAAGTTATAATAAATTTGCGGTTCTATGTATACAAGTAAATATGACAAATGCAAAATGCACAAGTCAACAAGAAAAGAAGTATTATTATATATTCACAAACTAAATAAACGTCTTCAAATTTATGAAAAACGTTTCGTTATAGGTTCACAAATCGCTTGACTGTACCATCGTATGTTTGTAGTTGTTATTGTATGCCAAATAAATTGGCTGAAAAAACATTATCTATAGGTACAATAATAACAATTATATTATGTAGACAGTGTCTATTATTTCAAATGCAAATTTAATTTATCAGATGAACTTGACTGCTTATTGTCAAAGTAAGTATATTAATTAGGTTCTTATGACGATACGTATAACAACATTTACTAATGATGACCGGGCTTATTTAAAATACATAAGAATTGTAAAACAGCTTAGTTAAATAGTGTTTTGATTGCCAATTTACTAAATGAAAATAAAATATGAATATTTACAAAAAAAATATGTGTAGAGCAAAACACAGTCAAATGTTTTATTTTTTTCTGTTTGCGCAGAATTCAAAACTTAATTAAAGTGCATTGTTACTATTTATCGTACGTGATAAATATTCAAACGATAAAAATACTCAAAACACGTGCGTGCGTAAAAAAAGCCGCTGAAAAAAACTGACCTGCGACAAATCGCTGGGACCTTCCGACTTGACCGTGTTGGCCGCGGCCCACGCCTCTGCAAAAGTCTCCATCGCACTCTGGAAGTCCATGGTGCCGACTCACGACATCAACATGCCGTATCACTGAACGTGGTACGAGGGCTGTAGGAGCACGGACGACGACGCGTGCGATCCAGCCGGCCGGCCGCGCGCTACTGACTCCGTCGCCACTCGCCGGCCCCGCCCAGCGCACCGCCCGCGACGCGAAAAACCGATACCACCCGAGCCTTCCCGTTTCAGCGCTTTTCTTTTTTAAGCCGCTGTTTTAACGAGTTTCTTTTTTCATCTAAAGCCCGGCCCACGGCGGTTGGGCGGACTGCGGATTATTTACACTTGTAATTCGCAGATTGCACGTTCTAGCTAATTTGGCGCTCGTAAATAGAGAGTGTTGGACGGTTATCTTCACTAGATTAGGCGCTATTTTGATTTGTATGGTGGTATGTTGAGTACCCATTTCTTAACAACATTCTTTGATTATATTGAATAGAACTACGCTGTGAATTTACCTACATTATCTTTGTTATGCAAGTAAAGCAATACAATTATATCCCGTCTGATAACGAGGTATAATCCTTTATTATAATATAATTAATCCTATGATATAATAATAGAATTTATCAACGTCGTAAACATTTTCTAAGATAACTAATTCACTAGGATAAATTAGACGCGATAAAGAATTACTATCATCATTCTAACGTGGCGTGTACTATGATTCCAACACCTGCTTCTAAATCTTAATTAACTTAATTTTGCAATTTAGGAAGCTATCAATGGCTAATTGCAGTATCCTTACAAAGATGGCGCTCGCCGGCACTAAGGAAGCATTTTTATTCATTATATAAATCACGGCGGCTTCCCGCGCGGGATGTAGAAAAAAATTGTCACGGCTTCTCGTAATTTTGTACGTGGCCGTTTAAGCAATATTGCCTTTGCCTTCCTGCAGGTTAATTTTTCTTAATTTCTAAGGCTTTGAAAAAGATTCCGACCAGTGTTAACGACTTGAAAAATTGTAATATAAAGCGTCGCGATCTAGCAAAATGTTAAGTAATTACCTTTTTATACGGCGCGAAATTAATAGCCTTGGCAATGGACTTAACTTAATGACATTATAACTTAGTATATTACGTATCAGTATCAATTTGTGAAAGGAAGTAAGTAGCTTACCTAAACTTTTAAAATCGGTTAGAACAAAAGCATTATCTAAACAAATCCACGTAAACAAAAACAGTATTTTTACGATACCGCCACAATTTCGTTTAAAGATTATCGGAGCATAATAGAATATAAACAACCGTTAAGTAGGGTGGGGGGTTGTTCGACGTTCCTACAGTACATACGACAAGGTTTTCAATGAATGTGGCTAAAGAAGGAACTAACGCCGACACCTTAACATGTGATAGTCCTCTTAACAGGATGTAATAAAAAGTACTGCGTTCCTTTAAACCACATGTTCTACTGGTGATAACAAACAACTTTCTAAAAGCGTAAAAGGTAGCATAATATACTATTAATCTCTATAATGAGTGATATTGTAAAATAGGCTGTAAGCTTCCCAAATTTTAGCTCAAAAAAAGACATTTGTCTTTTCCGTACAAAGATGCTCTCATCTGCAATTTTGTATGGACAAGGTAAAATTTTATTTCGAACCATTATTTCTGTGCTTTGCGAAAGATGTTTGTTATCTGCCTACCCGATTAGGGATAAAGGCGTGATTGTATGGATAGTTCGTTTTTTTAACGTTGTGTTATTGATATCCACGTGTTTTGCGCCCCATAAACAGCTTTTTCTTTACAACTTAGCATAGGTTCAATTTTCGGAACGGCAGACTTGTTACGAACATATATTTTGCGGTTGAATTTCTTAAAAAACGTAAAGAAAAAGCAGTTTATGGTTTGCAAAACAAGTTGGTATCCAAAACTCAACGTTAAATAAATGAACTTTATGTATGTTTGTTTTTATCTTTAGAACATGTGGTATAAAGGAACGCAGAACTTTCTTTCACACCCTGTAGACTGCAGCGCCCTTCATTTAAACCCTTGCCGTAGTGTATCTGTGTATCGAAGTAGGGCAGTGCTGTTCGTCTTTGTTCCACCGACGACGCCAGACAATAGAGACGTTCGACTATCGGCGATTGTTTGCGGTTGTATAAGACGGTATCGGGGGAAGGGACTACCTCCTTGGTGTAGTGGTCTGACCCATGGGCTTACAATCCGGAGGTCCTGGGTTCGATTCCCAGGGTGGCCAAAAAGTTGATATTTGTCGATTTTTCACTTTGTAAGGTTTTGGCCAGTTTGGTTAGGACATTTCAGGCTGAATCACCTGATTGTCCGAAAAGTAAAAGGATTCCGTGCTTCGTAAGGCACGTTAAGCCGTTGGTCTCGGTTGCTGTCTTTAATAGTGGTCGTTACTCGAACCATGTCAGAGGTCTAATAGCTGTGCTACTAGGCGGTTTTAAAACTCTGACACCAGGGTTCATCGGGTCGTTCGACTCGAGATTCCACTCGCTAAGAAGAAGAGGGAAAGGGAAGCAAATCTAAGTATCAGATTTAATCGAGTTGTGTTGTACAGGAGTTGAATAGGGCAGTTACGTAATGGCTTTAAACGTTTTTTATTTCAGTTTTGGAATACATACATACATATAATCACGCCATTATCCCTAATGGGGTAGGCAGAGCGTACACGACCTAAACAAAGGTCGTTCCGCCACGTCTGACAAAGTTTTGAGGGTTATTTAAGATAGATTTGTAGGTATATTGCTGTAGTGACAGGTTGTCAGCCTATCGCCTAAAATGCAATATACTAAAACCCTCGGATCCCTTAGCTGGTTTTTACAGCATGCCCGGGAGGAAATGCAGCTGGTACATTCTATGTTTTTCTCTCGCTACCAGTCCAGCATGGAAGTAAGTTTTGGAATACGATACACTTAAAGACCCGTATTAATAAACAGCACTTGAGACTGGCAGCTCGTTTAAGTTCGTATCAAAATTACATTTTAGTCATCATCATCGTATAGCGTTTCCAAAAATGCGACTTTAAAATTTAATGTCATTTCAGTACAATATGGCTTGTCAAATCTGTACTTAATATTGGTCTCAATCTTAAGATCTCGTTATAAATACGATCCTAAATATCAGATGAATCGTGTAGTGTTGTGCAGGAGTTAAATAGGACAGTTACGTACGTTTTTTATTCCAGTTTTGGAATACGATACACTTTGAAAGATCTTTGATTGAATTGATAAGCAATTTGGGCACTTGCTTAACGAATATTGACCGGTGACAAATAAATATTTTTCTTTTCTTTTCTATTAATAATACTTGAAAAATTATAAAATATGGCCATCTTTTGTTTCTATACTGTCTGATCAAAATGGCCATTTAGAAGTATGTAAATAACTAGCTTTCTGCCCGCGGTTTCATCCATGTTTAATGATTTTGCTCGTGGAATTGAATAAAAGTTCGCAGTGGAAAATTGGCATGTCCTATTCCAAGACCTAACCTACATGTATATGAAATATTTATAAATATTTTATTACAAAACAATTAAACTTTAGCATTTATAATATTACTAGCGACCCGCCCCGACTTCGCACGGAAATTATCAGTGATTCTCAACTATAATATTATGCATGTATTAAAGAAACCGCATCAAAATCCGTTGCGTAGTTTTAAAGATTTATGCATACATAGGGATATAGGGACAGAGAAAGCGACTTTGTTTTACACTATGTAGTGATGTAACATCACCAACTGCCCCCGTGGTCTAGTGGCTAGGGCCATGGACTCCCGATCCGGAGGTCCTAGGTTCGATTCCCAGGGGGGAAACACAAAGTTGATATTTGAGAATTTATCACTGTGAATTTTCTCTAGTTTGGTTAGGACATTGCAGGCTGAATCACCTGATTGTTCGAAAAGAAAAAGATTTCGTGCTTCGGAGGGCACGTTAAGCCGTTGGTCCCGGCCGCTGTCTTTGGTAGTGGTCGTTACTCAAACCATGTCAGAGGCCTGATAGTTGTGCTACTAGGCGGTTTAACAACTCTGACACCAGGGTTCATCGGGTCGATAGACTCGATACCCACTCGACAGAAGAAGAAGATCTTTATTTAGAAATGCGTGGGCTAGGCAACTACCCACGTAAATCATGCATATTAGTTGGAAATAGAATTCGTCAGAATCCTTCTCTGATTTAAGAATTCGTCTTTTTTTTCCTTTTCTAATATCATGTGTTATTTATTTTATTGATAGAGCTGGAAACAAATGCATCCGTGGATTCTGGAAGTAACTTTTTTCTAAACGAGCGAGGCAGAAGAACAGATGAGTCATCTGCCGCTACGAAACTACTTACTTAAACTAATTTTACCCGGAATATAATAATGAAAGATAGAAATAATAAATCCGCCTCGGACAGGATTTGAACTTGTGACCTTAGGAATGCTGTTCCATCACTCTGCCAACTGAAATACCAGGTTTTTTTACAGAAATAATTGGCATTTCAGTCGCAGCCCGCCCGACTACGTGAGAAAAAGATGTCTCATCCTCACCGTCCTAGGCCTTAGATCACGCAGTAGACCAAAGAAGCGCTGGCTAGGTGTCGTAACAATGACGGCCATTTAAGAAGGAAAGAGAGGAACAAGGGTTGCCTATAAACTGGTTGGTTGGAGTTCTAAACTAGTAGTTAACTGCCTCCGTGGTCTCAACTGCCTCCGTGGTCTAGTGGCTAGTGCCATGGACTCCCGATCCGGAGGTCCTGGGTTCGATTCCCAGGGGGGAAACACAAAGTTGATATTTGAGAATTTATCACTTTGTGAATTTTTCCCCACGTTGGTTAGGACATTGCAGGCTGAATCACCTGATTGTCTGAAAAAGAAAAAGATTTCGTGCTTCGGAGGGCACGTTAAGCCGTCGGTCCCGGTCGCTGTCTTTGATAGTGGTCGTTACTCAAACCATGTCAGAGGCCTGATAGTTGTGCTACTAGGCGGTTTAAAAACTCTGACACCAGGGTTCATCGGGTCGATAGACTCGATACCCACTCGACAGAATAAAACTAGTCATTAGAAAAATAATTATAGAATTTGATCTTTTTCTAAAACGAAACCAAAAAATAAGACAAATCATAATTTACTCGTATATCACAATTAATGTTGAAAAAGGTAGGTACTTGTGGTTGCAGATAATTTTACTAAGCAACGTTTCAATATTTGCACAATGGTTCGGTAAAGTAATTAGTATTACATAATACCTAATGGACATATTCATTATTCTAAGATTATCAAGTTGCAAGTTTCCGTCTGCGGTTTTACAACTGGCATTTACACACGATTTATTATGCCTACCTATTTGTTAGATATCTTTGAAGTAACGTGTTTATTTACCCAGTTTCAATCACATTTGTTCAGATTTATTATCTTCAAAGGAATGAAGAAAACATACAAACTTTCATACATACGTACATATAATCACGCCTTTATCCCTAATGGGGTAGGCAGAGGACCTAAACAAAGGTCGTTCCGCTACATCTGACAAAGTTTTGAGGGATATTTAAATTTGTAGGCATATTGCTGTAGTGACAGGTTGTCAGCCCATCGCCTAAATTGCAATATACTGAAACCCTCGGATCCTTAGCAGGTTTTTACAGCATGCCCGGGAGGAAAAGCAGCTGGCACATTCTATGTTTTTCTCTCGCTCCCAGTCCAGCATGAAAGTACAAACTTTCGCTTTTATAATAGGTAGTACTTAGTGTGATTATTGTTGTAATTAAAGAGATTCACAAATATATATGAGAGAATACAAAAATTTTGTTATTCCTTGAAAATAGACTGAATGATACATTAATTTTTTTATCGTGTTTGATGATATTGATCTTAATTTCGGATCTTGCCATTGACACTGCATTAGTATTGATAAAGCGGTGGAAGAGAATGGGAATATTTACTGATGATGTATTTGAAGTTGTTTTGATCACGAATAGGAAATATACAATAATTCAAGTTCAAAGTACTTCAGATACAAAATATTTATAAATGACTCAGCATGACAAAACCTCCTAGCAAATCCATTCACACTTGACATATCCAGTTAAATCCAGAAATAGTATCACCATACAAAACAAGCTAAAAATAACTCACGTTTCAGTTCAACCGACTGTGACAATAACTGTTGCAATTAGCACCTGAATGAAGTCTTTTATCTTTTTAGAGACTACTTGTTTCTACCGTATTGAAGAATAGGCCCCAACCACTTTAGATTTGCTACTGATTTCATATACGCGCCGTAGTTTAGACTCTATTGTCTAAGCCATAGAGACGCTAGAGTTTTGCCAAAGGTGAATGGAAAAGTTTGTTTCAGTGTAATAGCCCTTACTTACACACAGTCCGGATTTGAAGTGAAACTCAAAATGTTACCACAAACAAGTGAGTTACTACACGTGTTAGTGGCACTGGTTAGACAATTATAGCGTAAGGGAATATACCTAACTAGGTAGATAGATAGTAAGTAATTTTTATTTCCATAAGAAGTTACAAACATTTGTTTATAATAATTTGTTTAGCACAGAAATAGGTCCAGAAAATTGCATGCAGACAAATAAAACAGCGGACCCTGCACTAAGCATAGCCTGTATCGCAGGGACCAGAAAACGATTAAACAATATAAATATTTTTTTTTCGGACTTATCCATCATCATCTCCCTAGCCTTATCCCGTATGTCACGGGGTCGGCTACCTAATCTAGGGGATTGAACGAGGGTACTGGTTTTTACACAGAGCGACTGCCATTTTTTCGGACTTATCCAAAGGTTATAAAATAATATAAAATAAATATGACATAATTTAGATGTTTAGAGGTAAAGGGTAAAGGTTGGTACTATACTATAATTAACTTAGGTAGGTACGTGACATTTAGTTAATATTCGTAATTTTAGTCTAGATCATTTTTATAGGCTTTATCAAGATGTATTTATGTATTCAAAGAAATTGAAGTGATTGAAAATTTCCTGAACCCTCAGCAATATTTCAGAATAATTGCTTCTTACTTTGTGTACAAAAAACCCTATTAATTTTTGTATCTTTATAAAACAGCATATCAATATCAATCTCCATAAAGTAAAGTGCTTCTTCATTTTCCCTTACTAAGATCCCTTAAGAAGAAAATCTTCTATCTTTCTTACATACCTAACATAAATCCACTACATAGCCATAGCCAAATACGATCACATAAGTCCCCACTCCTAGAAACCCACCACTGAAATCTTTACATAAAAAATGTAACCTAGAAACATTTAACAATGTTTCTTACTTTGTAAGCAGAAATCTTTCTCTATATTTCCTACCCAAAAACATAATATTCCTTAATGATTTCAGCAATATAGGTATCTAGTGATATTACAAAGCCCGTATTTATAAAACGATCTCAAGATTGGGAGCTGTATTAAATATGGATTTGACAGGTCATAAAGTCATATTGTACTGAAATGACATTTCTGATACGAACTCAAACTCGCTGTCTGTCTCAAGTGCGGTTTAAAATGCCTAAGTTCCGCTTAAGAGGAAAGTCTTCTATCCTTCTTACATAATATAAATCCGGCACGTAAGCATAGCCAAATACGACCGAATAAGCCCCCACTCCCTGAAACCCACCACTGAAATCCCTACATAGCGTCAGAGCAGAGCATTTTCCTTTACATATCCTAATCCGCCTATATCCGTGATCCAATGGCGAGGCTGAGCGACTAGGCGGCCCCGGTACCACGGTATCACGGTAACACCTCCAGAATTATCCGTTATCCGTAGATTAGAAGGTCTCTGTCTGGCGCGGGGCGGGTCGGTGCGGCAGGCCACGCCCACCGGTCGATGTGGCGCGGCGAGCCAGCACTGTGAGCAGAGCACTGTGCCGTTATCTATCTGACTCGCAGCACGCTTGCTCATCCGGCGGCGCTCAGCTCGTCACAGATAAGCACCGGTAACTCAGGTCTGTGACGTCATAGAGTCTGAGTCTAGCGTGCGCACGCAACGCTTTGTTGCTTGAAATAGAGTTCGCTATTGTTTAGCGGATGATGTTAGCTAGTAGAATAGATTGTGACGTCAATGTTGTTGGGAAAACTCTGTATCAGTAGTGTTTTATAGCAAAGTAAAGTTATAATTTATCAAGCAAGAAATACTTTTCTAAGTAATGGAGCCTAATATTTTTTTTTCATGCTTGCCTAGAGCAGGAGAAAAATATAGAATGTGCCAGCTGAATTTCCTCCCGGCCATGCTGTAGAAACCAGCTACGAGATTCGAGGGTTTCAATATGCCTATCCCATTAGGGATAAAGGCGTGATTATATACGTATGTAGGTATTATTATTAATTCTAAATCGAGTGACTAGTTTATGAAACTTTACGTCACAATACTTTGGCTAAATTACTGCAACCGCCAAATATGATGATTGTGTGCTTCAGAGGGCAGCACTAGCCATCGATTTAAGCGCTGTCTTCAATTATTGGTCGTTCAAAGTAGGTCTCTAGGTGGGATATAATGTTGAATGTTGTTGTTATCTTCCATGCTGGCCTGGGAGCGAGCGAAAAACATAGAATGTGCCAACTCCATTTGCTCCCGGGCATGCTGTAAAAACTAGCTAAGGGATCCGAGGGTTTCAGTACATTGTAATTTAGGCGATGAGCTGACAACCTGTAACTTCAGCAATATACCTACAAATCTATCTTAAATAACCCTCAAAATTTTGTCAGACGTGGCGGAACGACCTTTGTTTAGGTTGTTTACATTTACGCTCTGCCTACCCCATTAGGGATAAAGGCGTGATTATATGTATGTATATATAAAATGTTGACATCAGAAGTTAATCGGATTGTTCAACTAGATAACTAACTATAAGAACAATAGATAGATAGATTACTGTATAGGTACGTAATGATATTTGAGTTTACATAAATGCATTGTTTAGTTTAAGATTAAGAAATTACTTAAACATACATACATACATATAATCACGCCTTTATCCCTAATGGGGTAGGCAGAGCGTAAACGACCTAAACAAAGGTCGTTCCGCCACTTCTGACAAAGTTTTGAGGGTTATTTAAGATAGATTTGTAGGTATATTGCTGTAGTGACAGGTTGTCAGCCTATCGCCTAAATTGCAATATACTAAAACCCTCGGACCCCTTAGCTGGTTTTTACAGCATGCACGGGAGGAAATGCAGCTTGAACATTCTATGTTTTTCTTTCGCTCCCAGTCCAGCATGGAAGTATTATTACTTATAGCATCATAATAAACGATTATAAAATAATCAAGGTTTATAACAACGTACTATACAAGTTTATGTCATGAACTGAATTTAGGTGGTTCATAACAGAAAAGATAAAAAGAAGAAAAATGTAAGTAATTGTAAAAAATATGTTTTATTAATATGAAAATATGAAATTAAAAATATGTTTTTTTTAATTTTTGATATGAATATATTTTAAATATTTTTTTAATTATTATTACATTCTGTGCACAACGGCCGACAGAGGCTGCAGGTAGAGATGCCTGGAGAGATAAAGGGGAGGCCTTTGCCCAGCAGTAGGACGACAAATAGGCTATCAAAAAAAAATGTTACACTAGCCTAAACTGTCCCATTGTCCCAGTCTCATAGATGAAGCCGTCAGCTAAAGTGTATGACGTCACACTAAGAGACAAGTGGAAACGTATTTGTATGAAAATGGCGACATCACATCACTCAGGAGTATAAAAGGAGTCAGTAAAATCATTATGACGTGATCTTCTTCTTCTTAGCGAGTGGATTCTCGAATCGAACAACGACCCGATGAACCCTGCTGTCAGAGTTTTCAAACCGCCTAATAGGACAGCTATTAGGCCTTTGACATGGTTTTGAGTAACGCCACTATCAAAGATAGCGACCGAAACCAACGGCTTAACGTACCCTCCGAAGCACGGAATCCTTTTTTTTTTTCGGACAATCAGGTGATTCAGCCTGCAATGGCCTAACCAAACTGGGGAAAACCTCACAAAGGGATAAATTTACAAATATCAACTTTGTGTTCCTCCTGGGAATCGAAACCAGGACCTCAAGATCGTAAGGCCATGGCTTTGACCACTAGGCCACGGAGGCAATTAGTATGACGTGATCAGTTCCATTCAAAATCAAGACATCAAGATGAACTTACACTCTCCCTCTACTCATTAGAGTTCGAGTCCAATGCTAGACTGTAATATTTCCAACTCAGTTTTGGAATAAAGGTAAACAAAGTTTTATGTAGTTTTATTCAAAAACACATTTAAAAAATAAATGATAGAACATCAGCCACAACAGTCTACTGCTGGATATGGGCCTCCCAAAAATTGCGGGTATATGCCATACTTCCATGCTGTACTAGCTGCTGTTCATGCTGTACAGCGAGAGAAAAACATAGAATGTGCCAGCTGCATTTCCTCCCGGGCATGCTGTAAAAACCAGTTAAGGGATCCGAGGGTTTCTGTATATTGCAATTTAAGCGATAGGCTGATAACCTGTCACTACAGCAATTTACCTGTAAATCTATCATAAACAACCCTCAAAACTTTGTTAGACGTGGTGGAACGACCTTTGTTTAGGTCGTTTACGCTCTGCCTACCCCGTTAGGAATAAAGGCGTGATTATATGTATGTACGTATGTATATGCCATACTCGACACGCTTGGCAGGCGGATTGGTGAGCGCAGTAGAAGTTTTCCATTCACAGGGAACGCTGCTGCCCATTCCCTGGATTTATCCCTTAGTCGCCTTCTACGACACCCACGGGAAGTTATGGGGTGATGGTATCTAACCCACACGGGGAGTAAAAATAAATAATACGTTTTAGCAAATTAGTTAAATTATAGTTTTAGTCATAATGTTGTCATATCTAATAGCTAAAACTTATTTTGGAAACAAGATGTTCGATAAAAAGACATGAAACTATGTTTACCTTTATTCTAAAACTGAGTTGGATATACTATAGTAGACGGTATACTACGCGATTTGCATTTGTCGAGAACTGCGCACGCACAGACACGAGTTATCTCTTTCTTATTACTGTTATTGTTTTACTATATTCAGCACTAGCGACCCGCCCCGGCTTAGCACGGAAATCATCAGTGTTTCTCTTCTATATTATGCATGTATTATACATATAAACCTTCCTCTTGAATCACTCTATCCATTAAAATAAACCGCATCAAAATCCGTTGCGTAGTTTTAAAGATTTATGCATACATAGGGATATAGGGACAGATAAAGCGACTTTGTTTTATACTATGTAGTGATACGAATGTGTGAGCTGGTTTTATGGTTGTCTCGATGACGTAACTGTGGTTTTATACGAACAACTCTTGTCTGAATAGATTAGCATTAAAAGGTAAGACAAAGTGCTCAAATGACTACATCAGTATACATTAAATTAAATATCTTACATACGCCTTTATCGCTAATGGGGTAGGCAGACCGTAAACGACCTAAACAAAGGTCGTTCCGCCACGTCTGACAAAGTTTTGAGGGTTATTTAAAATAATTCTAACAATCTTCCATGCTGGCCTGGGAGCGAGAGAAAAACATAGAATGTGCCAGCTGCTTTTCCTCCCGGGCATGCTGTAAAAACCAGCTAAGGGATCCGAAGGTCAGTATATTATAATTTAGGCGATGGGCTGACGACCTGTCAGTACAGCAATATACCTACAAATCAATATTAAATACTTAAGCCTCAAAACTTTGTCAAACATAGGTTGTTTACGCTCTCCCTATACCATTAGAGATAAAGGCGTGATCCGCGTGATTATACATATTTATGTATGTAAATAAAAAATGTGTCTACGATTTTTGAAACAAATTAATATAACTAAATAAACCATGTCCGCAATGAGTGGATTTTCGAGTCGAACGACCCATGTTGACCCTGGTATCAGAGTTTTGAAACCGCCTAGTAGTACAACTATTAGGCCTCTGACGTGGTTTGAGTAACAACCATTATCAAAGACAGCGACCGGGACCGATGGCTTAACGCGCCCTCGGAAACACGGAATCCTGTTTCTTTTCGGACAATCTGGTGATTCAGTCTGCAATGTCCTTACCTAACTGGGATAAAACCTCACAAAGTGATAATTATCATATTTGACAAATATCAACTTTGTGTTCCTGGGAATCGAACCTAGGACCTCCTTATTTATTAGTTTATTGACTCGTGTACCATCTCAATAATATAGAGTACTCATGCTTGAATTTTATAGTCCACAAGAAAAACTATCTGTTTGACTCCTTTGAGAAAACATACCATTATACAGATGAATATTTAAAACAGAAAAGTAGTCGACTATACGTATACGAAGTGTAAGGGACATACATACATACATAAATTCACGCCTTTTTCCCTTACGGGGTAGGCAGAGCGAAAACGCTAAGTGAAAGCTTTTACGCCACGTCTGACGAATATTGAGGGCAATTTTAGATGGTAATGTATATTTCTATAGTGACAGGTTGTCAGCCCATCGCCTAAATTACAATACACTGCGACCCTCGAATCCATATTGCTGACTTCTACAGCATGCCTGAGAGGAAGGGCAGCTAGAACATTCTATGTTTTTCTTTCGCTCCCAGTCCAGCATGGAAGTAGACAAACTATACCGGGTGTAAGGGACAGCGTCCCACAAACAGATAGGGGTTGCTTTGTCACCGAGACTCAACTACTATCACCAGGAATTTTTGACATTCCCATAACAAAATGACCACCTGGATCGTACAGTTTGTATGGAAAAGCATTTTTTTTATTTCCTTGTAATAGTTTTTCAGTTCTTTTGACTGAACAACACCTATCAGTTTTTGGGGACGCTGACCCTTACACCCGGTATAGTTTGTCTCTCTCTGACTTTAAATTAAGGTCTTGACTGCCTTAAACAGCAGCTTGCCAAATGGGAGACAGACAGACAGGCAGACGATGCATTGTATGCAAATGTATAAACTAATTAATAACCCTCAGATGTGTGTTTTTATGAGCCACTAATATTTCATTGCACGGTAAATTTGGGGACTTATTAGTGGAGTGATTTTAATTTAATAAAAATGTACTGTACTTATTTATTTATTTAAGAGCCTCTGGTGTCCCTCTGCAGGGCAAAAGTCTCTCTTCCGTCCTTCCATTTTTCGCGATCTAGTGCCAGTTCTCACCATTCGGTCATGTGTGCGTCTGGTTCGTCTCGCCACCTCTTTCATACATACATATAATCACGCCTTTATCCCTAATGGGGTAGCTAGAGCGTAAACGACCCAAACAAAGGACGTTCCGCCACGTCTGACAAAGTCTTGAGGGTTATTTAAGATAGATTTGTAAGTATATTGCTGTAGTGACAGGTTGTCAGCCCATCGCCTAAATTACAATATACTGAAACCCTCGGATCCCTTAGCTGGTTTTTACAGCATTCCCGGGAGGAAATGCAGCTGGCTCATACTATGTTTTTCTCTCGCTCCCAGGCCAGCATGGAAGAAACCACCTCTTTCGGGGTCGTATTATACTTACAACAAATTAAAAACGTAAAGCGTAGGCTTTGCTCACTCCGAAACATTAGGTAGATTATCGTATTTATCGCTAGTTTCGTTTCACTAGCTTCTTTATCTACATACATATACATAAAATCACGCCTTTATCCCTTACGGGGTAGGCAGAGCGTAAAACGCCTCGTAACAGGCGCTTTCGCCACGTCTGACAAAAATTGAGGGCAAATTTGAGATTGTAATGATTTGTATTGCTGTAGTGACAGGTTGTCAGCCCATCGCCTAAATTACAATACACTGTAACCCTCGAATCCCTTTTTTTTAATCTACTAATATAATGAAATAAAATATAAATCTAAAAAAGTAAAATAAAAATCTTTCTTCTGCTTCTTCTGCTTTTTGTTCTTAGCGTGTCGATGGAACCCGAGAAATTACATCGTAGCGGCCCAGAATTCAGCCACTTGTATTGCGGATTGACCGGCCTTCCATTAAATCCACTTGCATGTAAGTCTTAGCTTACAAGTGCAAACACTCCTTTACGTAACTATGGGCCGTATTTGTAATCAGCTCTCATGACTGACAGCGAGTTTGAGTCCGTATCAGAAATGTCATTTCAGTACAAAATGACCTGTCAAATCCGTACTTAATATCGCTCTCAGTCTTGAAATCGCTTTATAAATACGAGCCTAAGAATCTAAATACAAAACTGCACCCTTTATATTCTTCTTATTACATGAAATAACTTGTTAACTATAGTTATGCCTTGTATGAGGGTTAGTCAGTGTCCGACTTACCTATTTATTTAACAGGTTATTGCACACATGATCATACACAGGATACACACATTAAAAAAACAATAGCACAACAAGTACAGCTTATCTTTATAAAGAAATCTCTTCCAGTTGACTTACGGTAGTGATCTACTTCCAACGACGTGTTTATTTTCCTTATACATTTATTTAACTGTTTATTGTACACAAAAACATTTACAGAACAAGTGCATAGGGAATTAAGACACAACAAGCACTGCTTATTCCTAAAAAGAAATTTCTTCCAGCGGACCTAGTAAGCAATATTGCACAAGAACGAAGATTTTCCTTTCCCAAATAGAAGTAAAGACACCTATAAATATCATTGCCGTAACAGCTTCTAAAGGCACACCTTCTTCCTACTCTGAGCTTGACCTAATTCCCCTCCCTAAGTCGCGGTTTGCACGTATTCCGTGTAAATCTGAGCACATGTGCTGAAGTTAAGACAATGAGGGGGCGGGGGCGCCACCCCCCGTGGGGGTGTAGCCCCCCAAGACCCCCCTGATACGAATTTGTTATCTCCGCGTAACGACGGGAGTTTGTAGATTAATTCCTCTAACATGCTAATATTTTGTAGGGAATTAGGTCGGTGATTTGAATTGGAATTTGATTGAGTTTGCTTACAGGAAGTACCATAGATAAGTTTATTTCTGTTCCTTAAATAAAATTTACTGGTAAAGGACCTTTTAATATTTTATTTGATGTGATTATTTTCTGTATATAATTATCCGCAAAAAGGTAGCAATTTAGTCCTAGGTTAATGTAACCTTCTATATCTAGACTTTATCGATAACAGGCAAACATAAAAACGTACATGCGGAGTTTTGCTCTTTCTAATACCAGATTGCCTACCCACAAAAATATGTATACAGAACAGACGCTATAACAGAATAGATAGAGATTCTCAAGTCTACAACTGACTTCTCTGGCATTTAACGCCAAGTAATCGCATAATCATCAATAATCCTTAACTCACAAAAAAGTTGGATGACAACACAGGAATCCACCAAAAACTACATTCAATTTTCAATCTTACACATATCAAATTAAAGTTGAAATTGTAATTTCGTTGAATTTTGTATTGAGTCCTGCTGCGAATCGAAGATCAGCGAGATAAAAAAATAAACAGATTTGGGATTATAATTAATGAAATGTCACCCGATTTTTGATCTACCAACCTACCTGCGAGAAGCAAGATGTGCTTTTGGTAAGATATCTAAATAATACACAATGAATAGTGATAGCAGAAATTATTCAAAAATGTTAACAACAAAAATGTTAACAAAACTGTTAAAAATACATACATATAATCACGCTTTTATCCCTAATGGGGTAGGCAGAACGACCTAAACAAAGGTCGTTCGGCCACGTCTGACAAAGTTTCGAGGGTTATTTAAGATAGATTTGTATGTATATTGCTGTAGTGACAGGTTCTCAGCCCATCGCCTAAATTGCAATGTACAGAAACCGTCGAATCCCTTAGCTGGGCTAAATGGAGAATAAAAAAGGAGAAAGTAAAACATATGTTGCTTTGATATCCTCCTTGTAGGCATAACTGCTTCAATGGCGTTGTGGTCAGTACTTTCTTAATCTGGGAGTTTGGTTCCCGCTGACTTGTCTTCTCTGCCAAAAAAATCAAAGATGTCTATCAAGAATAAAATTCCGAACTTTGAAAGTCTACATCTAGTCTAGTTTGCTATACTGTTTTCTACAGTGGTAATTTAAAATTAAGAACATATAGTTGCAATAACGTTTTATTGATCCCGCAAATGCATAGAATGAATATTCTATATAGAAACAGATTTTGATTATCTATGCATTTTAATATATTACCATAACTTACCTTATAAGGTATCATCCAACAAATAAGTCATTTCTATCATACTACAAGATAACCAAGACCGGTCAATCCCATCGTCGCCGGCGCATCCAAAGCAGGGTTCAGAAATGCGACGAATTTGACAAGTCACCGGTTTTTTATCCCAACCCAGATTATCTGCTCGCCTTACCCCACTCGATCAATCTTATCGAGGCAACTATTGCATACAGACTTTCAAAAACATCTCAAGTCTCACCCAAACCGCCAAAGGATTCTAGACTTTATAAGGGTGAGTTCAGGGTGGTTTTTGGACTGTAAGATGTTAATGGATTGGCTATGTCGGTGGCTGAATGCGCCGGATCATCGCCGGATTCCGGGAAATTCGCCCCGCGTGAATACCTGCTTTACAGGTAAGCGCTTTGAGTGTTAGAAATATTTAGACACGACAAAAAAAAAACCGAGTAAGCTGGCGATTACTCTACCGACAAGAGAAAAGCTTTTAAATTTATGTTGATGATGATGATGAAAGTAATCGATAATCATGAAAAAATCTAAAAGTGTAAATAAACTATAATACCTACATCAGCAGTGAGTATGCATCTTGATTAAGTTGATTAAGTTAAGTTCTTGTATAGCTAAAGAACAGCAGCTATGGCCGAAAAAAAACCTACAACCGCCACAAATTAGAAAACCGTACCGCCACCTTTCCTGGTACATTTGGAAGGCGTAGACTTTGTGTGGCGTGGCGCCTTGCACTTACTGCCATGCCCTACTTCATCTGTCACATACAATACACACTGGAGAACCTTTTTCAACTCCAACCAAATACAGCAATTCTTCTTCTTAGCGAGAGGATTCTCGAGTCGAACATTGATAGGGGCACATTTTTGTCACAAAAATATACATAATTAATATTGTCAAGAAGAAAATAAAGAAAATCTTTTTACTTCTTAGCAGTCGCTTTTAACACAACCTAGCTCTACGCGAATATGACTTGCTATTTGTCTAAGCGGCCATCTTGTTATTGTTGACCCTCTACCCGGCCTTAAACAAATAGCCGCGAATATCACTCCAGCATCACAAATTAATGCCTTCTACCTATTAATGTCGTTTTGTTATTATTTTTATTATTGACATGGGATGAGGTTTTCTGCGAAATATGGCTCTAGGTGGAAACGGCGCCGAATAATTCAATAGCGAAGAAGAAAGTAGTGAACAATAATAATATATTTGTGTATTTGGACTTAAACTGGAACTCTTTTTAAATTCAGCTTATACAATGCATTGCTTCCATGCTGGACTGGGAGTGAGAGAAAAACATAGAATGTGCCAGCTGCATATCCTCCCGGGCATGCTGTAAAAACCAGCTCAGGGATCAGAGGGCTTCAATATATTGTAATTTAGGCGATGGGTTGACAACCTGGCACTACAGCAATATTCGTACAAATTCATCTTAAATAACCCTCAAAACTTTGTCAGACGTGGCGGAGCGACCTTTGCTTAGGTCGTTTACGCTCTGCCTACCCCACTAGGGATAAAGGCGTGATTGTATGTATGTATACAATGCAAAACCAATGTTCCCATGAAGCTTACTTACAAATAAATCGAATTAAATTATACCAGATCTAGTAAGACATAGATGTACGTCGGAAATGATTTTGATGTAACAAAAGAAGGGCTCGACCGGGATTTGAACCCGGGACCACTCACACCCAAAGCGAGTATCATACCACTAGACCATCGGGCCGCTTGGGAAACTTAATGGAAATTATGGAAACGATTTTCATTGATTCATTTCTTGAATCCACCTGAGTAAATATCAAAATTTTATGGATTTATTATAATTATACCAAAATCACAAGCGGCCCGATGGTCTAGTGGTATGATACTCGCTTTGGGTGTGAGTGGTCCCGGGTTCAAATCCCGGTCGAGCCCTTCTTTTGTTATTGTTTCACGTCTGAAACTCATCCTCTTATTAACCATTTTTGTAGAGTTCTTAACGAGGTTTTCGAAATAATTTGGTGGCTTTGCCATACAAGGTGCATACAGCAGGTGGTATAGAAGGTAAGTAGGTATCTACCACGCGGCAATGCGATGCGATTTCTTTGAAATATTACAGCATAGGTACGCTTCGCTCACACGAACCCATTTTTACATACATACATATAATCACGCCTCCATCCCTAATGAGATAGGCAGGGCGTAAACTACTTAAACAAAGGTCGTTCCGCCACGTCTGACAAAGTTTTGAGGGTTATTTAAGATAGATTAGTAGGTATATTGCTGTAGTGACAGGTTGTCAGCCCGTCGCCTAAATTACAATATACTGGAACCCTCGGATTTCTTAGCTGATTTTTACAGCATGCCCGGGAGGAAATGCAGCTGGCACATTCTAAGTTTTTCATTCGCTCCCAGGCCAGGTGAATACAGCAGGTGGTTTAAAAAGTAAGTACCTACCACGCGGCAATGCGATGCGATTTCTTTGAAATATTACAGCATAGGTACGCTTTGCTCACACGAACACATTTTTACGACTGAATATATCTGAAGCGCGCGAAATTACATTCGAGTACATTTCAGGTCTCTGCTGGGACGTTTTCTATTTGCAATACATTTCGCCTAATACACTTTATTACGCCTCATTCGTTGTATCTCCCATACGAATGGCGGTTAAACGGAACTTTATTATTTGGAAAGCGGAACGGGCGCAGATGCGACGGAGGAATAATTTTCAGATAGGATGTTATGAACCGATACACAGTGTTTTACTTACTTAGAGAGAGATGGGAGGCACGCGTTTTCGGATGTTATGCTTAATTTATACTGTGCGATTTGTAGAAACAATTTTGAATTTGAATACAAGGGCCGTATTTAAATCGACACTTGAGATAGATGTTAGAGTTCGTATCAGAAATGTCATTACAGTACAATCCATATTTGATATCGCTCTCAATCTTGAGATCGCTTTATAAATACAAGCCTAAATAATCTGTACTAGGTAGAATGAAGCCCTACTTTAACTTTACTTACCTACCTACTACATATATTATTTGACGAAAAATTTAAACTTCAGTATTGAAATCATTTCTGTCTAAAGCTTGAATAATATTTTTATTAAAGCAGTTCTAGACTAATAAATGTCATAATGATATTATTTATTGACAAATGAATATAAGAAAAATAAACAAAATATATTCTAGATAGGATGTATGAATCTTAATAGCTGTCTCCGTTATTTTCTAAGCTACAATCTTATTAGGTAATCCTTAATGGTTTAATTGTAAATTATTCTGTAAGAAAGTTTCTTCTAAGAAGAGAACCCGGTAGTGTAGTGGATACCGTCACTACCTCCTGAGCTAGGACGTCTTGGTTCGCACCAATTGTTTCGGTTTTCGAATTTTATATGTGCATTTATTCGGCGCATTTTTCGTGCTTCGGAAAGCACGTTAAGCCGTTGGTCCCGGATAATATCGTTTAATACCGTAGATATTAGTCGTTAAGCCATGTCAGAGGCCAGTGCTAAGAATTGACGGCTTGAAAACTCTGACTAAATCTAGGATTGGGTCTAGTTTCACTTCTGGGTTGCGGAGGTCAGATGTCAGTCGCTCTGTATAAAAACCAGTACCCTCGTTCAATCACCTAGATTAGGTAGCCGGCCCCGTGAAATAAGGGATAGTGAAGTTTCTTCTAAAACTTATTAAATTGTAAGTAGTCGCATCGAACATTGTAAAGTACGCTGATATTTTCGTTTGCAAATAGAATATTTGTATAAGTTCAATGGGTGTATCGAAATAAAACCAAACTCAGGCGTATTTCATATTACCACATCGATTTTCTTATAAGAATCTTGGTAATATTTTGAAAATAATTTCTGCATAACAAAACAATCCAAGTTCTAGGGAAATTGTTATGTATATGCGTGACTTCTTAATAGACAGGTTATTTTAAAAAAATGCTTTAAAGAAGTTTAAAATAACTACCTACCTAGCTAGTCACTAATAGAAACTTTTGAAAGATTTTAGTTTAGGTTGTGTTGGTAAAAGAAGGGCTCGTCCGGGATTTGAACCCGGGACCACTCACACCCAAAGCGAGTATCATACCACTAGACCAACGGGCCGCTTGTAAAATGATTTAAAATAAAATTATTGTTTCCGTTGAATTCAATGAAATATATAAAACAGCTGAACAAACAGAGTAAATTTAGTGCCCGCTTTATTCAAAATCAAACTTATAATCTAAAATATTATTTCAGAATTTTAAAAACAGAACTGTGACTCTACTCTAACAAAGACATACCGGGTGTAAGGGACAGCGTCCCACAAACTGATAGGGGTTGCTCAGTCAACGACACTGAACAACTTCCACCAGGAAATTCTTTCAGAAAGTGAAAATAAAGTTTGGCTTTTCCATACAAAATGTTAACCGCGATTAGACAATTAGTATGGATAACCTAAATTTATTTTTCTCTTTCTAAAAGAATTTCCTGGTGGAAGTTGTTCAGTGTCGTTGACTGAGCAACCCGGTATAAGGAAGCCAAGAAACTATCTACTGGAGGTAGGAAGATTTACTCCCAGGAAGATTTACTCCCAGGAAGATTTACTCCCAGGAAGATTTACTCCCAAGCAAATGCAAGAAAAATCAACGAATTGAGTTACAAATTATAACCAATTTTATGCTGGTATTTTTAAAACCATCTCAAGATTGAGAGCAATATTAAGTATGGATTTGACAGGTCATATTGTACTGAAATGAGATTTCTGATACCAACTCAAACTACTAGCTGTCAGTCACAAGTGATGTTTATTAATACGGCTCCCTAGTGTGGTTGTCAATATTTGGAAATTCTGTCGCTAGGATTCCTCAGGTTGTCATATCATAAACATAAATCACGCCTTTATCCCTTACGGGGTAGTCAGAGCGTTTAACGCCTCTTAAAAGGCGCATTCGCTACGTCTGACAAAAATTGAGGGCAATTTTAGATTGTAATATGTATTGCTATAGTGACAGGTTGTCAGCCCATCGCCTAAAGTACAATACACTGTAACCCTCGAGTCACTTTTGCTGACTTCAACAGCATGCCCGGGAGGAACGGCAGCTACTTACTTACTTACTTACTTCCATGCTGGACTGGGGGAGATAAAAAACATAAAATGATGTAATAAAACACACGAAAGAAAAGGAAAGCCAAGGGTTGACACCAAACGCTAAAAAGACTTCATTTTAAGCTTACACAAATAAAAAAAGCATCTTTACCCGCGCTGTTTGCTCGATTGATAAAAAGCGGAGCGATTCCGCCATCTTTGAGAGAAATGTGACGGCTAATGATATGCTAACGACGATATTTATATTTTAACTAGCCTTCTTCCCAGCGGTTTTACTCGCGGCTAAATAAGTTACATACATATAATCACGCCTTTATCCCTAATGGGCTAGGCAGAGCGAAAAAGACCTAAACAAAGGTTTTTCCGCCACGTCTGACAAAGTTTTGAGGGTTATTTAAGATAGATGCCTCCGTAGTCTAGTGGCTAGTGCCATGGAATTCCGATCCGGAGGTCCTGGATTTGATTCCCAGGGGGAAACACAAAGTTGATATTTGAGAATTTATCACTTTGTGAATTTTTCCCCAGTTTGGTTAGGTTACTGCAGGCTGACTAAAAGAAAAAGACTTCGTGCTTCGAAGGGCACGTTAAGCCGTCGGTCCCGGTTGCTGTCTTTGATAGTGGTCGTTACTCAAACCATGTCAGAGGTCTGATAGTTGTGCTACTAGGAGGTTTAAAAACTCTGACACCAGGGTTCATTGGGTTAATAGACTCGATACCCACTCGACAGAAGAAGAAAAAGATAGATTTGCAGGTATTCTATTTGTGGAGATTTGTTAATAGCATTAGAATATCTATCTTATTTCTATATTGTACACATTTGTCTGTAAATCTTCCTAATAAAATAAAATAAAATAAAATATTTTGCTGTAGTGACAGATTGTCAGCCCATCGCCTAAATTACAATATACTGAAACCCTCGGATCCCGTAGCTGGATTTTACAGCATGCCCGGGAGGTAATGCAGCTGGCAGATTCTATGTTTTTTTTTCGTTCCACGGCCAGCATGGAAGAGCTAACTTCCATCCCTTTCTATATATGCATTGTTTCCGACGTGAAAGAATGACAAACAAACAAACTTCCGAATTTAAAATGTTACTTAGTATGGAAGTACGCATGCACTGGGGCACAGATTATTTCTTTTGAGGGCCATTCTGATCGTTCGAGCGTCTTTACTGTATTTTGTATTAGATGTATGGCGTGTACTTATTAAAAGAATATTGCTTTCTTTTACTTAGTTACTTTGAGCTTTAGTAAGATAGCGTTCAGCTGAAAAATATTTTTAATTTAATACGACTGCTTATTGTAGAGCAAAAGAAGGGCTCGACCGGGATTTGAACCCGGGACCACTCACACCCAAAGCGAGTATCATACCACTAGACCATCGGGCCGCTTGTAAACCTTCTTTAATATTTCAAAATAATTTGGTTTCCACCAGTTTAAGACAACTGAACAAACCAACTGGTTTCACAATATCCTAATCATAATCAATTTCATTACATATCTTTTGATATATTTATACTATAGTCTAAGCCAAAGTCGTACATAATAATGACGCCTTTATAATGGGGTATGCAGAGCGTAGATGACCTAAACAAAGGTCGTTCCGCCACGTCTGACAAAGTTTTGAGGGTTACATAAGATAGATTTGTAGGTATATTGCTGTAGTGACAGGTAGGCAGCCCATCACCTAAATTACAATATATTAAAACCATCGGATCGCTTAGCTGATTTTAACAGCATGTCCAGGAGGAAATGGAGCTGGCACACTCTATGTTTTTCTCTCCCTCCCAGGCTGACATGGAAGAATATACTCTACAACCTATATACTCGTACCTCTACATTATTAAAGATGATAGCATCCCCCCATAGCGACGGAACACATCAAACTGTTTGGTGAATGGTGCCGGACCGCTTGTACATAAAATAAATTTATTTTACCCTTCCTGAGAAAAATTCCCGCTGATAGTTGTTCAGTTCCGTTGACTGACCAACCCCTATCAGTTTGCGGGACGCTGTCCCTTACACCCGATATAGTAATACTCACTTCCCGATGTTCCGGGTTCAAATCCCAAAATAGCCCCTCTTTATGTCCAAAATCTATTTCCCTCCCAAATGTTAATCTCCCGCGCACTTCCACAATTTACAACCTCAAGTTTAAAGGCGTTTCGGACATTTGAATGTTTTAGCATTACTTAAATTCCTTGTTTTGTTCGAGGGAAGGGAATCATCTTAATGCCGGTAATTATACGGATTCTTGGAGTTACTCGGTCATAAGTAAACGGGCGGAATGCCCTATTTAAAATCGTAAATTTGAACTGCCTCCGTGGTCTAGTGGCTAGTGCCATGGACTCCCGATCCGGAGGTCCAGGGTTCGATTCCCAGGGGGGAAAACACAAAGTTGACAATTTATCACTTTGTGAATTTTTCCCCAGTTTGGGTAGGACATTGCAGGCTGAATCACCTGATTGTCTGAAAAGAAAAAGATTTCGTGCTTCGGAGGGCACGTTAAGCCGTCGGTCCCGGTCGCTGTCTGTGATAGTGGTCGTTACACAAAACCATGTCAGAGGCCTGATAGTTTTGCTACTAGGCGGTTTAAAAACTCTGACACCAGGGTTCATCGGGTCCATAGACTCGATACCCTCTCGACAGAAGAAGAATCGTAAATTTGGGACTCGTGGGTCCTTGTGGCTGCGGGTGAGGGCCACTTGTTTTAGTTATTTTAATTTCTTCCATTGTCTTCCTCTAAGACTGAAATTCATTTATTAATTCGGAATCAGGCTATATCAGCGGGCGTTTGATTAGCACTTTAAAATACAAAAAATAAAATAACTTACTTATACCGGGTGTAAGAGACAACGTCCCGCAAACTGATAGGGGTTGGTCAGTCAACGACACTGAACAACTTCCACCAGTAAATTCTTTCAGGATATGAAAAAAAAGGCTTTTCCATACAAATTGTCTGATCATTTTGTATGGAAAAAATTTTGTTTGCCTTTATTTTTTTTTGCACTTCCTGAAAGAATTACTTGGTGAAAGTTGTTCAGTATCGTTGAGTGAGCAACCCCTATCAGTTTGCGGGACGTTGTCTTTTACACCATGTATATAATTTACTTATTTTTAAGTATACTTTTGTCTGGAGATATATAAATGTAATTTTTATTTTTTCTAAAATATTATACAAAAATGCTATTATCCTTATAATCATGTTAATATTATCCGTGAATAAAATTTTATCACCTTGGCCAATGTTTTATACTCAGCGTAATGTCATTCGCCAATCCTTGATCGAAATTAAAGACTTTTCCAATTATAAAAATAAAAATTCCATTAACTCTGTAAGAAGAAGAATTATGCATTGTTGACATTAAAAATTGTAATTAAAAGTAACATCAATCAAAACCGTGGGACACTCGCACAATACTCGCTGTAAATCTTTTAATTTCTTCTTGATGGAAAAATTTCAATAGGAAAATAAGACGTCGTGATTTATTCTCTAAAAAAGCATAAACAAGTACTTTACTTTGTTATTAATGAATTTCTCGACATGGACCATAAATATTATATTAATACATACATACAGCAATATACTTACAAATCTATCTTAAATAACCCTCAAAACTTTGTCAGACGTGGCGGAACGACCTATGTTTAGGTCGTTCCGCATATGTATGTATGTACATACATATAATCAAGCCTTTATCCCTAATGGGGTAGGCAGAGCGTAAACGACCCAAACAAAGGTCGTTTTGCCACGTCTGACAAAGTTTTGAGGGTTATTTAAGATAGATTTGTAAGTATATTGATGTAGTGATAGGTTGTCAGCCCATCGCCCTTAGTTACAATATACTGAAATCATCGGATCCCTTAGCTGGTTCTTACAGCATGCCCAGGAGGAAATGCAGCTGGCGCATTCTATATTTTTCTGTCACTCCGAGGCCAGCATGGAAGATATATTTTTATTATTCTATTGAAAGTTTTGGCATGAAAAATCGGGTGTCAATTTTCTTTTATAGACGAATACGATATTAGATATTAGTATTAAACATAATAGAGAGCCCGATGGTGTAGTGGATAGGGCCGCTGCCTCCTGAGCGGGAGGTCGTGGTTCGAATCCCACCACGTACCTACCAATGTGTTTTTCGGTTTTCGAATTTCATATGTACGTTTATTCGGCGCTTTTTCCGTGCTTCGGAAGGCACGTTAAGCCGTTGGTCCCGGTTAATATCGTTTAATACTGTAGATATTAGTCGTTAAGCCATATCAGAGGCCAGTTCTAAACATTGGCGGCGTGAAAACTCTGACCTAATCTAGGATTGGGTCTGGTTTCCCTTCTGGGTTGCGGAGGTCAGATGGCAGTCGCTCTGTGTAAAAACCAGTACCCTCGTTCAATCCCCTAGATTAGGTAGCCGACCCTGTGAGATACGGGATAAGGCTAGGGAGATGAGATGAGTATTAAACATAATACAAACATAATACAAATATATTATTCTCTATAATAGGCCTCTTTTGTTTGGTTTTGCATCATTCTTACCTATCCAATTCATTTTCATAATTTTGTAAGCGAACTAAAAACTATGTTGACTTGACAAGATTCGGTTTTCGGAGCCAAGTACTGAAAACTAGACCTCCATTTTAATTACCGCTTTAATAAGAAGCAAAACAGAGCGCTCCATAAACAGATCAAGTATCTTCCCGGAGCTGTACAATGCTATCGTAGTTACAGCATCACGACTGATGTAAGGGTGACCGGTTTCATAAGCGGAGCGATTAGAAAAACCGCTTGTTCAGTGGACTGATGGGAACGAATGAAAACTCTTCCGAATTTCGAACACTTGTGTAAATATCCTTTAATAGACGATATAAATGTTGAAATCTTTAGATTCGTACTGAAATCACAAGTGGCCCGATGGTCTAGTGGTATGATACTCGCTTTGGGTGTGAGTGGTCCCGGGTTCAAATCCCGGTCGAGCCCTTCTTTTGCTTATTTTTTGACACTACGGAACCAAACAGTTTGCAAAGACATCAAAATTATCTATGAATACATAGCATCTGCATAAATATATTAAAATAAAATAAAAATATTCGTTCCGCTTGCTAAGCGGCCCGATGGTCTAGTGGTATGATACTCGCTTTGGGTGTGAGTGGTCCCGGGTTCAAATCCCGGTCGAGCCCTACTTTTGCAAAATAGCATGGCCTTATTTTATTTTATTTGAAAGTGAATACTTCCATGCTGGACTGGGAGAGATAGAAAAACATAGAATGTTCCAGCTGCCCTTCCTCCCGGGCATGCTGTTGAAGTCAGCATAAGGGACTCGAGGGTTACAGTGTATTGTAATTTAGGCGATGGGCTGACAACCTGTCACTATAGCAATACATATTACAATCTAAAATTGCCCTTAATTTTTGTCAGACGTGGCGAAAGCGCCTTTTACGAGGCGTTAGACGCTCTGCCTACCCCGTAAGGGATAAAGGCGTTATTTATGTATGTATGTGTGTATGTTGAAAGTGAATAGAAATTAAATTAAATTAGCAGCCAGCTGTTTGGCGCTGGACTTCAATAGGATGGCAGAAACCACAAACACGTATTCAGGGATCTTTCAGCTGGGTTTTATAACCTCTATCTAGCTCTAGAAAGTATATCCCAATTTTGAAGCTCTTGAATCATCTTAATTTAAAAAAATGCATCAATTCGAAGCCCTATTTTATCTTCATAGAGTTTTGTAATAGTGTCTAACAGTGATTCTTCCATCAGCAAGAACTAGGATCGCTTTGTTTGACGTATTTAATATAAAATTTAGGACGCCACTTGTGTAAACATATACAGATTGTAACAATATTACAATCGATTTGTTACTTATTCAAATGAAGAAATTAAAATCGCTCAATTACAAAAACATACAAGCGGCCCGATGGTCTAGTGGTATGATACTCGCTTTGGGTGTGAGTGGTCCCGGGTTCAAATCCCGGTCGAGCCCTTCTTTTGCTTCAAAAATGACAGTATTATTCATACATAATTTATTTTAAACATTAAAAAGAGCAAAGATTTAAAAAAGACACCCTAACCTTGGGATTAAGTTATTGTACTCCGTGGTTAGTTTTAATTTCTACAGAAATCTTAATAGTTTTGCAGTGTAATTATAAAAATATTAATGAAAAATATTTGAATCAAATCTATACAATATTTTGTCTATTGAATAACTCTCTCAAAAGGAAGAATCATATTTCAAAGAAATTTTATCTTGAATTGTGTGCCATATCAATCAAAAGAAGGGCTAGACCGGGATTTGAACCCGGGACCACTCACACCCAAAGCGAGTATCATACCACTAGACCATCGGGCCGCTTGGAAAATGTAATAAAACTTGAAATATTAATTTGATTAATTTATGATGGTATATAAAACGAACCGAGTGGCACCTTTATTCACAGAGCAGAATCAGAAGAGTCTACTCCTGTCCTGATGCTCTACAACAAATATTATATGATATGGAGAATCATAGCTGTTGCCTCAGGTCCTAGCAAGCTGATTGTGGCAAATCTAAGGCAACTGAAAATGGGGCGAGTGGCGTTTCTGTCATAAACGCAAGCGCATTATCCTATATCGCTCGAAACATCGCTTCACGCTCCCCGCTGTTCTATCATCAATATGGTCTCACGCTGCAGGCTCTGTAGCTTGCGAGCTAAATGGCTGGCGCTCGCCTCGCGGCGGCTAATGAAATAAGATCCCGGACCGAGCTAAGGAATGGCGGAATTAAAACTACATAAATGGACGGCTGCCACCATTCCAAATGGGAATTCCCCGGCGGTTCGCGCAAATGGAAATACTCTATTTGTATTTCAGTGACTTCTCTGTTTACGAATCTGTTTAGTAGTGAAATATGGGATTGCTTTAGCGATTTTGATGGTAAGTTTTTTAGCTTTTAACTAATTACGTCCAATACATACGATATCTGTATCCCTAGAACCCTAGTGGTCTACTCATTTTTATTTCTCAAATTTAACTTTGTATATTACGCAAAAAAGAAGGGCTCGACCGGGATTTGAACCCGGGACCACTCACACCCAAAGCGAGTATCATACCACTAGACCATCGGGCCACTTGTGATATATGTCCAAAAGAATTTTCAGATTTACAATCGGCAAAGTTACAATCTTTGTTACAACTGTACAAACATTTCAAAATCGGTATCGCAATCGCATCTGGATAAATAAGTAGAAAACGTATGATTTTGTTGTTAAGTTTCCTAAGCGGCCCGTTGGTCTAGTGGTATGATACTCGCTTTGGGTGTGAGTGGTCCCGGGTTCAAATCCCGGACGAGCCCTGCTTTTTGACCAACATCCGTTAGTCACACTTCAAAACATTAAGAATCTAAGACATTTACGTGGATGACTTTTTTATTTAAATGAGCTGGGGAAATTAACGCACTTTTCAAGCATAATTATGAGTGCGGGGTATTTTGCGTAAGGCTATGAAAGTGAGAGCTTAGAAGCCTTCTGAAAGAATTCATCAGCCCTTGATTGATGGGCCGAGAAGATTTATTATGTTAATTCAGTGACATTTCGGTACTTACCTACTTGTAATAAAGTCGAAGAGTTCTTTTGTTGTATTATGAATTCAGGATTGATTGTATTTGGACAAGTAGAGGGATAAAATTCTAAAAAAAGTATCTTCGACTTCCATTTCTCAGACTCATTCTCTCAGATTGTAGAGGGCTTGTAAGTGAGATTTAAAATAGACTACTAAGGCTCGTATTTATGACGCGATATCAAACTTGAGAGCAATATTAAGTATGGATTTGACGGGCCAGTTTGTACTGAAATGACATTTCTGATACGAACTCAAACTCGCTGTCACTCATGAGAGCTGAATATAAATACGGCCCTTATACTCCATATCACTGCATCAGCCCTAAGAAATTATTTTATCTAGTGATTATGCATACTTGTATGTTGACGTTGTCATATCAGCCTCGTTTTTGCACCGCTCTGTATTCGCTTCGTATCCGTGAAAAAATATATGAAATTTCATACATTTTCGCGCCAATCCATATAATTTTTCACGGATACGAACAGAATACGCAGCAGTGCAAAAACGTTTTCATCCTTAGTCTATAGATATTGGAGAACACCGAAAGGTTATTATTTCAGACGATAGTTCCTGCTGGACTGGAAGCAAGAGAAAAACAATGAATTTGTCAGTTGCATTTCCTCCCGGGCATGCTGCATAAAACCAGCGAAGGGATCTGAGGGTTTCAGTATATTGTAATTTAGGCGATGGGCTGACAACCTGTCACTACAGCAATATACCTACAAATCTATCTTAAATAACCGTCAAAACTTTGTCAGACGTGGAGAAACGACATTTGTTTAGGTCAATTACGCTCTGCCTACCCCATTAGGGATAAAGTCGTGACTATATGTATCTATGTATGTAGTTCCACAGTCTACATTGTTAAACATGTTAGCCACACGTATCCAATCCTACAGATCAACCTATGAAATACTAGCTTGCTTAGGGTAGTATTTATGAAACGATATCAAACTTGAGAGCAATATTAAGTATGGATTTGACACTCCAGTTTGTACTAAAATGACATTTCTGATACGAACTCAAACTCGCTGTCACTCTTGACAGCTGATTACAAATACGGCCCTTAGTGACGACGTAGGCTGTCGTATCTAGTGCCTAGTGCACAATGCGCGTTGCACAAAGCGTGTCGACCTCGTATCAGCAGACTGTGACTGTCCTCTAGTTTATATTGTCACTGAGCTTGATATCTGAAAGCTACTGTACCTATACACAGCTTGTGGGCTTTGCCGGTTAAAACTAAATTTAGAATCTATTTGTCACTTTCATACTAAAACACATTGGAAAAGGACAGAAGATCTATTCTCTTCGGTTTTTGATTCATTTATTCGTTATCTGTAATTTTTATCTGCCGTCATATCATAATATGGCGGATAAATTTGACAGAAATACTGGGGAAACGTGCTAAATCGCGGACAAAGTATAAAACCGTAGAGTATAAATCGCCTGTCCTTTTTCAATGTTATTATTTTGAAAGTGACAGGTGGATTTTAATTTTAGGTTTAGCAGGTGGTATCTAGAATCGAGCCCAGTGACGAAGTAGATCTCGGTCTTATTGTGTTATATTAGTTTGTTAAAGGGCGGTCACCTACTTTGTTATTTAGTACTAATAATACGTAGATTTCTACTAGTCAAATCAGCAACTTTTTATAAAATGTTGTATGAAAATAGCGAGTTATGACGTCACTCCTTGGTAAATATTTTACTACGCAAATCAATAACTTCTATATCTCTACTCACTTATTAAATCGAGATGGGCATTTAAAAAAAATATGAATGAGATCCATAATACTTTAGCCATCAGTTTTAAGTATAAACGTTTTGTTTTTTTTTGCAACCCAGTTAACACGCCTATTATAGGCGTTTAGAAGGAGGAAGCGTCATTCCATTACATTCTGTGACTCTACTCATCTAACTATTGCTTATTTTTCCTGATTCTACAACGATGTACTTCAGGGTTGTTTACATTTATGTCTTTTAAGGTACAACCTTAAAACAAAAAATATTTGTCCAAAAGTTCAACGTGCACGACCCAACCAAAAAAGGTGTAAACATTCTTAAGAGCGTTAAGTGCGTTTAGTCTGTAGACAAAGAGAAAGGGGAAGCGGGGGGAAGGGAGAACCAGGAGTCTCCTTGTACGAGCATCCTGGTGCGTTCAAAAACTCAATAAATAAATAACATTATTAGCGAACTGTGGCGCATGATTCAATCAGGGTATCTACCCCACCGCTACCTGATATTACTCAACAATTTAATGATTTTAACCCTTGCCCGCCGGAGATAAGTTTATTTTGAGCCAGCGAGTGCTTCACTCATTTAAAGTGCTTCTTTTGTGACGACATTCCACCGCGCCTCTGCCAATTAAGCGTTGGAAGCTCAAAAATTAAGTTAAATACTCCGACTTTGCCCGCTGTGTTTACTTATTGGGAATCGACGTGGTCGATGTAACTTCATAAATTAAAAGGTATAATGTGCCGAATTTTCCGACGACTCTCTTATGGGACCCAGACTTTATCATACACCGTCGCTTCCACCGTCAAAGCTCAAATTCCTCCCGCGCAATGCTCATAAACCTCTGTTACCATTTCGCCGGGCTTAAAAGGACGTTTCATTTTATTATTTCATCAGGCGCGTTCTAAAATCAATACAGTTGATAAAGCACTTAGAGCTGGCAAGTAGGCAGGTTGATGTACTTATCTGAACTGAAGAATCTGAAAGATCAATAGGATCGCTCTGAGCAAGTCACCGCGGTCTGGAAAAGTTGTCTCTAAGTAAAAGACGTTTATTTTTCAGAGCAGCATCCTCTAGTCTACATATATAAATACATATAATCACGACTTTATTCCTAATGGGGTAGGCAGAGCGTACACGATCTAAACAAAGATCGTTCCGTCACGTCTGACATAGTTTTGAGGATTATTTAAGATATATTTGTAGGTATATTGTTGTGGTGACAGGTTGTCAGCCCATCGCCTAAATTATAATATACTGAAACCCTCGGGTCCCTTAGCTGGTAATTACAGCATGCCTGGGAGGAAATGCAGCTGGCGCATTCTATGTTTTTCTTTCACTTCGAGTCAAGCAAAAAAAATATACCACAAAAGATAAGATAAGAATATACTTTATTGCACAGAAAAGACACAAGAGAAAATAAAATTAAATGAAACAAATAGTAGTACAAATAGGCGGCCTTATTGCTATGCAGCAATTTCTTCCAGGCAACCTTAGGGTACAGGAAAATAAAAAGTTGAACTAGTGGGCTGGTATACATTTTAGGCAATTTATTGTATAGGTAAGTAAATAAGCTACTTAGGTGTATTTATATAATTAATAACAATAAATAGTCATACATATAAATTACTTATATATGCATGGAAATACATAAATACTATAATACATATATAATATTAATGAAAGAAAATGTTACAATCAAATTATTCCGGGAAATACGCAAGTGCAAGCGGTTAAGGTAGAGAAAGATAGTGAGCTATAAGATGTTTTTTTAAAGAATCTAATGAAGAAGCTTGTCTTACAGACGCAGGCAATAGATTCCAAAGCCTTACTGCACGAACTGTAAACGAATTAGAGTAAAAATTGTTAGAATGAGATGGGATAGTAAGAGAGAGGTAACGAATCTCACGTCCTCTAATACATTTTTCAGCTGATATTGTGATAGCAGATACTTTGTGTAAATCTTGTCCACATTTCCTAGTCAAATGAAAAATAATTACAAATCAAAATTAATAAAAAAAACTACTGCAAATAGATAAACGATATGGCTTCCTATTTGTGTGGCCAGGGAACCAGGAGCTAACTCATAAGTCATAACCCCGCACATACAAAACAATTATTCTGTATCCTCTGAACACCTGTAGCCAGCAATAAAGCCTAACCACTATTTGCCCACATACCAGCTCACACTTATCTTACGTAAGCCGAACTCCGTATTTAGTTAAGCTTAAAACGCGGCGCTAAGTTGACTACACTCTAAACTGAACTTAAAGTGACGACTTTCGAATACACTGCTGGGTTTTTGAAGGTACCTGATCTGATGAGATGAGATAATTATTCTTATTGTATTGGTTTTGAGTCGATCGAGCCGACAAACCCTAGTGGTAAAGTTTTTAAACCGCCTAATAGCACACTTTTGTGTAACGACCACTATCAAAGACAGCGACCGGAACCGATGGCTTAGCGAGCCCTCCAAAGCACAGCATTCTTTTTCTTGCAGACAATCATATGATTCATTATCCTAATTAAACTAGAGAAAATTTCACAAAGTGATAAATCAACATATATTAACTGTGTGTTATGGGGATTGAAACCAGGACCTCCGAATCGGGAGCTCATGGCTCAGATCACTAGACCAGGGAGGTTGAAACGGCAATGTATCTCGTATATTTTAAGGGGTAACACATGGCCATGTGGGCTGTTTAATATTTGTTTGCACATGCTCCTTAAGGGGCAACCAGTGGCGCGACGGTGGCGATACCAGTTTTAAATTGAGTGTGTTTAAAATACTAACACATTCATGATTATTTTACATTTAGCAGAAATCGTAAGTAATCCTCTAGTATATAATATCATAATAAAAACTAAGCATATACGCTTTGTAGCCACTTTTAGCACATTTGTAGCACAAAGCTTAGATACGAATTATGAGTTATGATGTTCTCCCGCATAATATCATATTATATCTACTCCTTTACCTAAAGGTTGCCTGTAAGAAATTGATACCCTAGCAATAAGACCGCCTAATTGTACTCTGTTTGTTTCGTAATGTTTGTTCCTGTACAATGTGTTGTTTATGTGCAATAAAGAATATTTGTATTGTATTGTACCTACTATAGTTTATAAAATGGAGAATCACTTGCGATTTCCGATAAGCGTTTTCATGAGAATATTTGTATTTTAGGCTCGTATTTATGAAGCGATCTCAAACTTGAGAGCAATATTAAGTATGGACAGTTTGTACTGAAATGACATTTCTGATACGAACTCAAGCTTGCTGTCACTCATGAGAGCTGATTTTAAATACGGCCCTTAGACACAATTTATTTATTACTATTGAGGGCGCCACCTACGCTCTGTGTCCACCTTAAGTGGCTGTTTGATTGTTCTAGGCCAGGTAGCTGAGCTCGTGTGAAATATGTCGCTACTTACTGTTGGTAAGCCAAGACAGCCAAGTTTACTCTCCAGGCTTAAGTTTTACAACTTACACTTACACGGTTACTCCGTGGGTGTGCTACGAATGGAGGATAAAGTTTCGATTCTGTCTTGAGTTATGTGTCTGAATTTAGTAACGATAGTTAGATACTCGTGAGAGGAGAGCCCGATGGTGTAGTGGATAGGGCTCCTGAGCGGGAGGTCGTGGTTCGAATCCCACGACGAACCAATGTGTTTTTCGGTATACGAATTTCATATGTACGTTTATTCGGCGTTTTTTCCATGCTTCGAAAGGCACGTTAAGCCGTTGGTTCAGGTTAATATCGTTTAATACCGTAGATATTAGTCGTTAAGTCATGTCAGAGGCCATAGCTAAGCATTGGCGGCTTGAAAACTCTGACCTAATCTAGGATTGGGTCTGGTTTCCCTTCTGGGTTGCGGAGATCAGATGGCAGTCGCTCTGTGTAAAAACCAGTACCCTCGTTCAACCCCCTAGATTAGGACCCGTAGAAACGGGATGAGGCTAGGGAGATGATGAGTTAGATACTCGTGAATGCCATATAGGTAGGTATGCATGATACCTATGCCATACTTTGTATTTACTTAGTGAAATAAAGGACGTCAAAATTGATTATAAATGTTTCATTGATCTCCTATGAGTATTGACTATGACCTATTGTTACTTGATCTACCTATGTATGTAGATTCGATTTACGTATAACATATCTAAGATGAAAAGACAAAGAGATGTCTCCTTTTCTTCGGTATTTGTATGGAAAACTTGATTATGAATCCCAGTTCCAGCTAGTATTATAAAGTATGTACAATATGTCATACAATTAAATAAATAAATAAAGATTTTCAGTATTGGCGTATTTTTTTATTCACTTATTTAACCTGTCCTGTAAAATACAAAATAATCTTATTTGTCCAAAAATACGAACACGATATAGACCAAACAAATTACAGAATTACGAAGTGATAATAGCAACTTGGTAAGTATGTCCATCATGGGAGTCAAACTTAAGACCTCTGGATCAAGACCCTTACTTTTAAACCACTAGACTGCAGAGAGAGTTCCAAGAAAATGTGATATCTTATTTGAAAATAAACAAAAACATTTTGAAACTTTACACAATTAAAAATTAACAACGTTGTCTTACGTCGCAGCAAACTGAATAACGTGTACGTTCTTATTAAATGCAGAATTCGTTAATTAAGACGCTTCCTAATTATCTAGGTATTTGTAAGGTAAAGTCTTTAGTCTCAAGTTACTTAAGAATCGTGCTAATTAAGAAATCAGCAAAGTGCGCACTTCTTTGTCGCTCAGTTAATAAGTTAGAGGAGCAAAATTATCCACCGAAGATGTTTTTAATTAGGTATTTCGGAGGAGATATTCTCTGAACACAATAAATACAAGATAATAATATTATGTGAATGATAAACTTGTTTCAGCGAGTCGCCATTTTGTATTGTATATTTTGTGCTAACTAACATAAACATGACATAAAATACTTTATTGCACGTAATAATACAACACAACAGATAACAACAAAAGACAAGTACAACATAGACGGCCTTATTGCTAAGCTAGCAAATTGTTCCAGGCAAGCTTTGGGTGAAAGATAAATGTGTAGCGGTAAGCGGGATAGTGCAAACCTAGTCGAATAGGTACCCTAAATACATTACATTACATATAATACATAAACTAAGTACAAGTTACTACACAGATATTTGTAAAATAAACTAATACATAATAAACTAATACATAAACTAATTTCTTCCATGCTGGACTGGGAGAGATAGAAAAACATAGAATGTTCCAGCTGCCCTTCCTCCCGGGCATGCTGTTGAAGTCAGCAAAAGGGACTCGAGGGTTACAGTGTATTTTAGTTTAGGCGATGGGCTGACAACCTGTCACAAAAGCAATACATATTACAATCTAAAATTGCTCTCAATTTTTGTCAGACGTGGCGAAAGCGCCTTTTACGAGGCGTTAAACGCTCTGCCTACCCCGTAAGGGATAAAGGCGTGATTTATGTATGTATATATGTGTATAAACTAATGGAAGATAAAATAATGCAAACTACAATCAGAACTAGACGAAGGAACTACTTAATCTTTGTGCAATGTTCAAGACACGTGTATTGAAAACAGGCGCCACCGTCTGAATTCTTTCTGAAATATTTATTTAATGATATTAATTCCTATACATACATACATACATATAATCACGCCTTTATCCCTAATGGGGTAGGCAGAGCGTAAACGACCTAAACAAAGGTCGTTCCGCCACGTCTGACAAAGTTTTGAGGGTTATTCAAGATGGATTTGTACGTATATCGCTGTAGTGACAGGTTGTCAGCCCATCGCCTAAATTGCAATATACTGAAACCCTCAGATCCCTTAGCTGGTTCATACAGCATGCCCGGGAGGAAATGCAGCTGGCACATTCTATGTTTTTCTCTCGCTCCCAGTCCAGCTTGGAAGTGATTAATTCCTATACTATATTGTTAATATTATTTTGTCTCACTATAAGCCAAACACAAAAACGCGCTTTAAATTCCCTTCAATTATGCGTCAACGCTTCATTAATCCATCGAATAAATTAATACTACATTAAGCACGAATCAGAGCTCGCATTAATAAGTTTATTTAAAGCCCTAAGACTGTCCGCCCCCACCCCGCCAAACCACCCGCAATTTATTTAAGAATGTTATGTAAATTTGAACACAAGTCTTTGATCGTCCGCATCAAAAGTCCAAGCAAAAAACTTCCACTAGAGCGGAGAAAAAACGAGAGGAGCTTAAGAAAAATAATGATTTAATCTTACTTTGCGCTGCCTCGCATATAAAGGCGGTGGAGGCAGGGGCGCGAGAATCGTTTTTAATCTTTGCTTTGTAAAGGTGATTATGAGGGATTATAGGTTTGGAAGTATGGCTGAAATTTCGCGGCTGAAGTGGCGGCCCCTCTTTCTGGTAAATTTTTTGGTCGGCAGGTGGGGTTGCGGTCTTGGCCCCCCTCTGATACCTCTCAACTTTTCCTTGGTGGAACTCTTCAAAGGAAGGCTTTATTACGTTTTGTTTTGTCTCCCGATCGGCGATGGTCGCGGATGAGCTGCGGTCTCCATCCGCTGTCAAACAAAAGTTGTAAATAAAATTTGACATAATGAATGTATTTAGTCTCATCAACAATTGTTACCATTTATTTGATAATGCCAGCTGCATTTCCTCCCGGGAATGCTGTAAAAACCAGCAAAGGGATCTGAGGGTTTATGTATATTGCAATTTAGGCGATGGGCTGACAACCTGTCACTACAGCAATATATCTTGAATAACCCTCAAAACTTTCTCAAACGTGGCGAAACGACCTTTGTTTAGGTCGATTACGCTCTGCCTACCCCATAAGGGATAAAGGCGTGATTATGTATGTATGTATTTGATAATAACTGCCTCCGTGGTTTAGCGGTCTGAGCCATGGGCTCTCGACCTCGAGGTCCGGGTTCGATTCGGGCGGGGGACAATGACTTCGTGTTGTTGTTTCTAGTTTGGTTAGGACATTGCAGGCTGATCACCTGTTTGTCCGAAAAGTAAGATGATCCATGCTGTCGGATGGGCATGTAAATAGTCGGTCCTGCGTCTGATTTCTCTCTGGTCGTGTCAGTCAATCTATCCCATCATAATAAGAGATTGGAGGAATAGAGAGTGAATCTGTGTGTAGCGCAAACACTTGGGCACTAAAAAACAAGTCCTGCACAGTTGGCTGATCTCCGGGAGATTGGCCGCCATCACCGAAAATCGGTGGGAGGACTATTATTTGATAATATTAATATTATCAATAAGTTAGGGTCGTTTGCGCTCTGCCTGCCCCATTAGGGATGGAGGCGTGACTTTATGTATGTATGTTATGCTATTTTCGACCACTTTACAGACAAGTGAACTACAGCCGGTAGCAAATGCTAGAATTGTTACGAGTAGGTTTAGGAATATTTTCAGGTTAATCCTGCAATATTTCCAACAAACTCCCACTCTTTATGTATATTCTTAAGTTCCACCTTAAAGTGGGCGTCGATTCGGGGAATCCCACCGCCCAGCTGAAGGCAATAATGTGCAGTTTTGTCATTTTTCATTACGTGACCAGATCAGGTTTGTCATCGGTGTCGACGATCTCCTGACAGCACTCGCCTTAGCGACCACTTAATATCCTACAATATCACAAAGATCTTTTCCCTGCAATTTTCGTCTCTATTTTTGAGTATGGAAAGCAGGAAATACTTTGCTTCAGAGGAAAAGTTTAGACTTTCAGTCTTCAATGAAATGGTTTAGCAAAGCTCCTCTTGCTAGATGAAGAGTAGTGCCTGTAAGACTTGAACTGTTACTATGAATACGTAAGCGTAGACGTTGGATAAATCCTCGTTAATGTACAGTGTGTTCGTTTAATAGCATAAGTATAATATACAACCATATACAACGTGTAACAGAAAGGGTATACATAGGTACCTATTATGCATCCTGAAGGGTGTGAATCTGCCCATGAAACTGAACAACTTTCCCTAAAGAACACAGGTCAAAATACGAATAAACAATTTAGTTTAGTTAAGTTTTATTTATCACACAGTGAATATTACATTATAAAAGTACAAAATTACATCTCATATTATAAGCATTCACAAATTGTTCGTCATTTGAATAAAATAAAATCAGAAATAAAATGTTACAAAGTGAATTCAAAATACATAATTGACCTGCCTTACAAAATACATCGGCTGATAGCGTATTTAGCAATTTTATTTTTCGTGTTTCGATCTACGTTCTTTAGAGAAAGTTGTTCAGTTTCATGGGTAGATTCACAGCCTTCAGGATGAATATACCCTTTTTGATACACTTTGTATAGTGTAGATGTGCAGCGGGTGCAAGCAAAGCTCATGCATCTCGCTTCAAAGAGATCGCGCGCATTACACACGCTACGCTCCGCGCTACGAATTACCGTAGCAAAGCGTAGCACTCGCGTGGCTGCCTTAAACAAAATTAATCATATAACAAGAAAATTGTACACCAACCTAATTTTGTGTTTATAGGGATTGGTCGACTTATGCTACGATTTTCTTATCAGGAATGAATAGAAGATAATATTCGGAGAAACATCTCGTGAGTGGGTGGCTACTTATGTAACGGGACTTAATTATATTGCTTGATCTGAGCGGGGCGGCGGGGGGCAGGGTGGCGTCTCATCTCAATCGCAAATCGGCCATCTTGTGCCCCCCAGATCGCCGCCGCCCACCCCCGCTACACCCTCGTCCATTATACTTTTTAAGCTCCAATCTCGTTCATTTAAACGGTTGGCTTTAGATGGCAATCGCATTTTTCCACTGCAGGTCACGTCTCGACCCGTCTCCCGGCTCGAGGGCTTAAATCAACAAAAGAAAATAATAAGATTCGTTCAAATTAAAAGTGTAATGTCGCGAAAGTGGTGCGCGGGGTTGGGGGGGGGGGGCATAATCCCGCGCCGCTCTTCATTAGACTCGCGCCGCCTTAAGTCCCGGGAACGCTTAAAAACGTCGCCGAGAATTTTTCTTTATTCATAACGGAGATTAAGAGAAATGCAAATGAACCGGAGCGGGCGGGCTACTTAGCTGTGTCAACAACGTTTCAAGAATTCGCGGCGGATCGGTATTTTTTTTCCGGTCGGTCGCTCTCGCCACGTGTCCCCGCTGTGAGGTTCGCACGAACACGCTTCAATTAAAACGTTAAATTAAACGAAACATCCCCCAATCGTTCGTATCTCGGAAAAAGTTGGAGTAATTTCTTGGTATCGGCGAATTAATATTTCCATGACATTTCCTCCATTTATCTGCTATTGGTTGGTTACATCGACAAAGATCTGTCCTACAAATGTTTACCTACCGATTTATAATGTACGAGTACAAAACAAAGATTGGCATCCTTTCATGTTTGAAACAAAAGAAATCTGGGATAATGACAAACATCTTGAACCAAGAAACATATTTCGCAACATAAGCTGAAGACAAAACAGCGAGAGGCAAAAGCCCGATAATAACTGAAAGAGGTTGTGTTGTAGAAATAATGGTAGAAACGGGGCTTCTCATCAATCGGGTTCATTTATTTGTTGATCCGGACTTAGCGTTTATGCTGGTCGCAACTCTTTCCCGGGCGAGGACTTAGAACTATAGGGATGGGAACACATCATTATCATCGATAACATTTCCTACATTACTTGTTTCCCACTTTTTGACAGCGACAAATAAGATCTCTTTAAGACTTATAGACCATTAAGGTGAATTCCACGAAAATCCTGTTTTTACTATGATTAATATAAGTCTTATACACTATTTACATATACCTAGTGTCACAAATACTTTTTGAATTATGATTTGAATCATCAGTTCTTCATACAGTTTTGTAGATTACAGATAACTCTTAACTAAAATTTACTTTGTCGTTGCTGTTTCTACTGAAAAGTTTGATGTACGAATGTTTTTATTTATTTTGAGTTAGGCAGTCGAGGAAGAGGAGGCCTATACTCAGCTGTGGGTAGATGTAGGCTGAAATGATGATGAGGCAGTCGACTGAGAGAAACAGGAGGTGACCCTCGCTCTGGTTCTTTCTTGGTGCAAAGGTTGGCCATAGCGATTCAACGCGGTAATGCAGCGAGCGTTATGGGGACATTTGTGCCAGGATCGACCAGATCGACTATTTGATTAGGATAAGGTTAGTTTTACTTACTTCCATGCTGGACTGGGAGCGAGAGAAAAACATAGAATGTGCCAGCTGCATTTCCTCCTGAGCATGCTGTAAAAACCAGCTAAGGGATCCGAGGGTTTCTGTATATTGCAATTTAGGCGATGGGCTGACAACCTGTCACTACAGCAATATACCTACAAATCTATCTAAAATGACCCTTAAAACTTTGTCAGACGTGGCAAAACGACCTGTGTTTAGGTCGTTTACGCTCTGCCTACCCCATTAGGGATAAAGGCGTGATTAAATGTATGTATGTATGTAAGGTTAGTTTTAAGTGACATTTTTATTTGTATCTTGACATGAATTTTGAATAAAATTTAGATAAGTTAATGTAATGGTTTATTTCGATGTTTTAATACTGATGTCTCATTAAAAAAAACTCCCATCACTAAACCACCGCTCAATTCTCCTTCCACATTTTTATTCGAAATTTATATCTGGCCTCGAATCCCACGTTATTGTCTCGGGGCATTTATTTCCGATGGGCATTAAAACATTAAAACAAACCCCTTTTTCTGAAGATCTCATTTTAGCTGGGTTTAGGAATTTAAGGCCCGACTTATTTCGCCGCTCGCGACTGCGAAGGCGGAATAATTAATTTACTCTATTATTATTCGGTTTCGTGTTCAGATAACGCTTCGGGAGGCCCGTGATTTAAGTATTTTTTGTGATTTTTACAGTTTTGGAGTGTTTTGAGCGCGTTGATGTCTGTTGTATGTAATTCATAAACAACATGAAAAACAAAATGTTTTACTAATAATAAGAAGAATTCGTTTATTGCCATAACATAAAGTACATACAACATTTAAAAGAAAGACAAAACAAAACATAAATTATGGCAAAAGGCAGGGACTCAGTTGTTGTCAACATGCTGCATGTACTCTCCATACGTTTTTGCTTAAATCTTTCTAACTCATTTATGTATTTAAATTACTTACCATACACACAACTTTTTACTCTACATGTTGCTAAGAGACCAGTACGTAATACAGCAAGAATACAAGATAACTTTGTTAGACGTGGCGGAAACGCCTTTTACACCTAATAAAAGGTCTTTAAAAAATCTAGATAATTACATCATGTTACAAGTCTAGTGTAGTCTATTTTTCCATGCTGGACTGGGAGCGAGAGAAAAACATAGAATGTGCCAGCTGCATTTCCTCCCGAGTATTTTGTAAAAACCAGCTAAGGGATCCGAGGGTTCCAGTATGTTGTAATTTAGGAGATGGGCTGGGAACCTGTCACTACAGCAATATACCTACAAATCTATCTTAAAATACCCCCAAAACTTTGTCAACCTTTGTTTCGGTCGTTCACACTCTGCATACCCTATTAGGGATAAAGGCGTGATTATATGTATGTACAAGATAACATCACCTTTTACTAGATGATTATGTTTAATCTTGTTGAATGATACCTACTTTTATCTCTCTCTATCAATCTGCCTACAGTCTTCACTACTGATATTAATTAATTAATGTATTTTTTGTTTGGTGTCCACTGACTGATTGGAGTTTGGTGGAGTGTTGAGTTGGGAATCAAAGCGAGGCTTGGTGTTTGCACACTCGTTCATATCCCGGCCCAGCACTGATATCGTCCGAATATCCAACGGGTTAGTATGGAAGAGACTTCTTTTAACGTCTGTTTTGGCTTGTGTTCGGTGATTGGAGTATGGTGGAGTGTCGGCTTGGGAATCAAAGCGGCACGAGGTGTTTGGACACTCATTCATATCCTGATATCGCCCAAATATCCAACGGGTTAGTATGGAATAGACATTTTTTTCTTTGTTGTAATAACTCAAACACAACTCTCATCTCTCGACTCAAAGTGTGCCTTAGCTTTCGGTACAAGAATATGCTACTTGTCAAATCTTGTGCGGTTTTTTTTCAGTCGCTAGCTTCGATAAATTATGCGCGTGTTCTAGCCAAGCCGGACTAGGCTAAGCTATGGTAGAGGCTCGACATAAGTACTCATTTTAATTTATTTTTTTAAGTTTTATTCTTATATAATTAAAGGTAGTTGCGATAATTTGGAATTGGAATAGGTCTAACTTTAGACAGCCATTTATTTCTTGTACTTTTGATTTCTAAAGATTAAGAGAGTAAAACGTCAATCAACACCATGTAATTTCGTCAGAAATGTCATTTCAGTACAAACTGGCCTGTCAAATCCATACTTAATATTGCTCTCAAGTTTGATAATTCTTCATAAATACGACCCTAAAATATTTTTAGACGAATACGATAAAGTCAATTAGAATAACATTATTTAAAGACTCCATGTCCATACTAACCTGCCTGTATCCGAAAGCTTAATTTGATTAGCGACCGCTAGCCGCAGAGAGGGCACTCTATGGAAAGTAAACTCTGACCGGGGCTTTTGGGCAACTCGTGTCGGTGTGTACTGATGAGTGTGTTCCATTTTCCTAATATTACTATTTTAGTTACTGTTCATTTCTCTGTTTGGTTGCAGTATGGTTCAGTCAAATTAGTTTATGCATTTGAATAAGTATCTGCTTCTTAATTAATGCTAAAGATTTTCCTGAGGTGTAATAAGATTTTCGTGAATTATACTCTGAAAACACATATATCTACATACATACATACATAAAATCACGCCTTTATCCCTTACGGGGTAGGCAGAGCGTCAAACTCCTCGTAAAAGGCGCTTTCGCCACGTCTGACAAAAATTGAGGGCAATTTTAGATTGTAATGTGTATTGCTATAGTGACAGGTTGTCAGCCCATCGCCTAAATTACAATACACTGTAACCCTCGAGTCCCTTTTGCTGATTTCTACAGCATGCCCGGGAGGAAGGGCAGCTGGAACATTCTATGTTTTTCTATCTCTCCCAGTCCAGCATGGAACACATATATTTACTTATTTTAAATCAGTTATAAAAAATACGGAGATTCATAAAGCATAACACTTCGGAGAAAGGGTTTAAATAATACCTAATAGTAAAGTGTACAGCATGCGAACAGGAAGGTTCCTATTTTAATTACGATTATTATGAAAATACGTATCTGTGTAAGAATTTATCTATACAGGGTGTATGGGTCAGCGTCCCGCAAACTGATAGGGATTGCTCAGTCAGCGAAACTGAACAACTATCAGCAGGTTTTTTTTCAGGAAGAGAATAAAAATGCTTTTCATACAAATTGTCTGATCGAGGTGGTCATTTTGTATGGGAAGATATGTTTTTTGGTCTCCTGAAAGAATTTCCTGGTGATAGTTGTTCAGTTTCGTTGACTGAGCAACTCCTATCAGTTTGCGGGACGCTGTCCTATACACCCAGTATAGATAAATTCTTACACAGATACGTATTTTCATAATAATTGTAATTAAAATAGGTACCTGTACGTAAGCTGTACAGTTTACTAATAGCTATTATTTAAAACCCTTCTCCGAAGTGTTATGCTTTATGAACTCCGTATTTTTTATAACTAATTTAAAACAAGTAGAGATATGTGTTTTCAGAATATAATTCAGGAGATTGATCATACTGTCGACATCTATCGGTGAGTAGGGAAACTAAATGTATCAGCGCCATCTGCTGTATTGTGCATAAACTCCATGGTTCGCTCTGAGACTACGAGCTTACCGGTTGTTTTCATTTCAACAACAGACAACAGATAGTGTTAGTTGTTCCAACATCAAATTGAAAAGTTTTGAAATATTATTATGAATTAGCAAAGAGGTTGAATTATTGAAAAATAAGACAAATTGGATTTTTAGAACAACCGATTTTTGGTAAATCGTTGCAAAATCGTCAATGCATTTTTTACGAGCACTTATACAATTAAGGTTAAAAATGAAAATACGTATGTAATAATGTGTAAATTCATTATATAGGTATGTATACTTCATCTATAAAAGTGAACTTTTCATTGTATGGTAATTTATTAATTATTTACGTTTTATAAAACGTATTCTTTCATATTCGTATGGAGTACCTATACGGATGTAAGGGACAGCGCCCCGCAAACTGATAGATAGGGGTTGCTCAGTCAACGAATCTGAACAACTACTTATAAGGTATCTTATTTTTTTTTCAGGAATTGAAAAACAAAAAGGTTTTCTATACAAATTTTCTGATCGATATGGTCATTTTGCATGGGAAAATCACTTTTTTTCATCCAGTGAAAGAATTTCCCGGTGAATGTTGTTCAGTTTCGTTGACTGAGCAAACCCTATCAGTTTGCGGGACGCTGTCCCATACATCCGGTATAAGGTTGGAAGCGTAACTCCTAGCTAGCTACAAAGAAACGATAGCTTCTAAATTAATTCACTGAGTAGGTAGTGTACGTTTTCAATTCCAATATTTTTATTTTATTATAATAGGTCATAAAATAATCGATAAAAAATCACGTTCTTAAACTCAAAGCAGGATTAATATTGATACAGTTTTCTTCTATTTAGTAATTCAATTAGTAACATGTGCTTAAAAAATAATACATATTTGCAACCTATTTAGATACCTATAGTATAGCATGATCACTGACTAAAAAGACTTGAAAAGAGAAAGACAGAGAAAGAAGTAGAGATTAGGACTTATGGAGTCCCTATAAACCCTTCTTTATGTAATGGTACCTCTATGACAGATCTTTTTAATTACCAGTCAGGCTATTAGTAAGCATCAGTTAAGGTGACTATAAAAGCCAAGTGGCGCCCCCATCAGTAAAAATAAATCATTACTCACTAAAAACACAATCAGAAATCCATGAAACAAAAAATATCGTTGTTGGCCGTTATTCGCAATTTTTCTACCTGTTACTACAACGTACTACGAATCGCAAATTTATATGGTTCTAAATATTCTTAATTACTATTACTTAAGTCCGTTGGACAGGTATTTTGATTCACTGCGTTTTTAGTAAGTTATGGTTTTTTTTACTGATGTGGGCGCCACTTATGCCATATCGCCACCTTAAGAGGCCTCTCCGCGAGCGGTGGCGCCCTCACTCGTTAAAAAAATCATAACTCGCAAAATATAGACATTTTCAATACTTTTCTCTGTCACTTCCTTAGATTTAGTCCTAAGGATTTTTCAAAAGTAATCAATTGAGGAGAAAATAGGACCCTGGAGTTACTATCGAAATTTCCGCCAAAAGTGGCCGTTTTTAGCAATAATTTCTATAGTAACTACCCGGTACTATTTGCATCTCAATTCATTACTTCTAAAAAATCTTTAGGTCTAAATCTAAGGAAGTGATAGAGAAAAGTTTTGAAAATGTCTTTATTTTGAGAACTAAGATTTTTTCACTAGTGAGGGCGCCACCGCTCGAGGACAGGCCTCTTAATAAATTGTAAGAGAATTAGCTGTATGGTCCAGCACGCGTTACAGGTTGTCAGCCCATCGCCTAAATTGAAATATACAGAAACCATCGGATCCCTAAGCTGGTTTTTACAGCATGCTCCGGAGGCAATACAGCTGGCACATTCTATGTTTTTCTCCAACTCCCAGTCCAACATGCAAAAACATGCAGTGTTGTACGCAAACCAGATCAGATGCCTAAGCAAACTAATGACACTTAGGTTTTGCTTTGGTTTTGGTTTGCTTAGGTTCTGCTTGTGTAACGTTCTATACGTTGACTCTACAACGCACACGAATAAAAAAAAGAATAACACTCATAGCACGAAAACTTAAGGGGAGAGCAAGTTTACTTAGCAGTATACACATTATAATTTACAATGTCTCGAGAAATGTACAAATAAAGTGGTGACCAAATTTCGTAATGGCACTAATAATTTCGAGATATGATAAACACGCATCATACGCATGACTTGTGACTATCATGTTTAACTAACTAATAATCTTCTACCTATTAACCTTTACTTGACTTGAGTTTGACTTTAAATCATTCTCAATATAATGTTAATTATTTATGTAGACAAATTTAGTTACTATTTAGTAACTTCCATGCTGGCCTGGGAGCGAGAGAAAAACATAGAATGTGCCAGCTGCATTTCCTCCCGGGTATGCTGTAAAAACCAGCTAAGGGATCCGAGGGATTCAGTGTATTGCAATTTAGGCGATGGGCTGACAACCTGTCACTACAGCAATATACCTACGAATATATCTTAAATAACCCTCAAAACTTTGTTAGACGTGGCGGAACGACCTTTGTTTGGGTCGTTTACGCTCTGCTTACCCCATTAGGGATAAAGGCGTGATTATATGTATGTATGTATGTAGAAATTTAGTTCATGCTAGTTTTACTTAGTATTCTTTGTCAATACAATATCTTGTATTTTTTCCATTACATGATTTCAATATCTTCCCAAAACATACGTAACTATAAGTAAGTATTAAAGATAACTTCAATCCACTAAAATGAATCTACTAAATGTTCCGAAAAATTCTTCCACGCTGGACTGGGAGCGAGAGAAAAACATAGAATGTGCCAGCTGCATTTCCTCCCGGGCATGCTGTAAAAACCAGCTAAGGGATCTGAGGGTTTCAGTATATTGCAATTTGGACGATGGGCTGACAACCTGTCACTACAGCAATATACGTACAAAATCATCTTGAATAACCCTCAAAACTTTGTGAGACGTGGCGGAACGACCTTTGTTAGGGCGTTTACGCTCTGCCTACCCCATTAGGGATAAAGGCGTGATTATATGTATGTATGTAAATGTTCCGATCATGCGAATTAATTAAGTGAATTGTTTGTAATTCTTATAAGAATGAAGTTTCTGAAACCCTAAGCGATGCGTCGAACACTGCGTCCAAATATATTTCCATGGCACGATCAAATCGCATCGTATCATCGTTCGATCAATGACAATAGGTGTTCAATCAAGACGTGAAATACCTACAAATAGATTGAGGTTTGATAATTCCATAGAAACATGCCATGGCTTAATTTTTAAAATTCTTGGTTCAACTACTTAATTTAAATATTTAGCACACCTGGTATAACGTGAATATAACACATTAATTTAAATTAGGAAATACCAAAATCTCACCGTACCATAGCATTCTTAAAACCGCTATATCTTGTTTTAAAATAGTTTTATCTGCTATCAGTATATTTATTGTTATTTCTTAACTTATCTTCTTCGTGTGTGTTCGTGGTATCACAGCCATATAAAAGTCGCAAATAATAATCACTACATAGTATAAAACAAAGTCGCTTTCTCTGTCCCTATATCCCTATGTATGCTTAGATCTTTAAAACTACGCAACGGATTGTGATGCAGTTTCTTTTAATGGATAGAGTGATTCAAGAGGAAGGTTTATCTGTATAATACATGCATAATATACTAGAGAAATACTGATAATTTCCGTGCGAAGCCGGGGCGGGTCGCTAGTGTTGTATAAAACAAAACTAGCGATCAGTCTCACAGGTTTACTTGCGTTTTATTGCTATTTGTCGAAAGTTTTTGTCACAAAAAAAATACCTTTCATGGATAATATGTATAGCTTATCTTTCTTATCATTGAATAGTTACTTTTTAGAACCAGTTCATTACTCCCGGAAATTCCCCCGAACTACTCGTACAAGCATTTCAACATTTACTTAATAAAAAATATACCTATCTAAGCTATGACCTAACATTTAACGCTCCTAACTATTTCTTTTTTTATTAAAATACTAGCGACCCGCCCCGGCTTCGCACGGAAATTATCAGTGTTTTTCTACTATATGATGCATATAAACCTACCTCTTGAATCACTCTATCCATTAAAAGAAACCGCATTAAAATCCGTTTCGTAGTTTTTCAAAGATTTATGCATACATAGGGATATAGCGACAGAGAAAGCGACTTTGTTTTATACTATGTAGTGATATTATACTTCAGTAACTGTTTGGCACTTCAATAGTTCCAGTCAGTTTCAGTTTATTTCAGTACGTATCTAATAGTGGTACAGTTGATAGACCTCCATAAAAATATACAAAACATACTCTTTTAAATATAAATAATACGATATGACGTATGGTGGGTGTGTCTGTATATCAAGTTGAACATCAATGCCATGCCCCGCAAGGAGAGGTCGATAGCATATTGATAAACCTACTTGCATCTGTCGACCCTAGACTTGTACATACATACATATAATAACGCCTTTATCCCTAATTGGGTAGGCAGAGCGTTAACGACCTAAACAAAGGTTTTTGTACATATATTGCTGTAGTGACAGGTTGTCAGCCCATCGTCTATATTACAATATACTGAAACCCTCGGATCTCTTAGCTGGTTTTTACAGCATACTCGGGAGGAAATGCAGCTGGCACATTCTATGTTTTCTCTCGCTCCCAGTCCAGCACGGAAGAATAGACTACCCTAAACTTGTAACCTGATGTAATTATCTAGTTTTTTGATTGTACTTAGTAAGATGACTTCATGACATTTTAAATAATTGCATCATTAGGCTTAATAATAATAATATTAGGGTGCCTGTAAGTCTTCCATTTGAGGAAATATATGGGTATTTTTGACGTGGGTTGAATTTTGTAGTCATAGAATCATTGTATACGGAAAGTATCGCCTAATAAATTAAATATAACAGTTGTTACCGTGTGGATGAGTAAGAAAACAAATGAATTTCTTTTGCTTACCAACTCGACTCTTAGGTAGAGACAGAGCGACTGATATTTTCATAGATAACAAAACGTAAATAAATTATTCCGTTGCTATATAAACAATTGTATTATTTATAAAATAATCTATCAGGCAACCTTCTTTTAGGATTACATGCTCGACTGGCGTGATTGATAATATACAAAAATAAATACTTGATGAAACTTAGCGATCATTGCAAGATCTAGGGGCGTGGTACTCGTAAATATTATCCAAACATTGTATGACGCCTATTGTATGAGTGTTTTGCTGTATAACTTACCATGATTTATAGAGTGACGTAAGTAAAATGAGATGTAGGTATTTTCGCATGCTAATTATTAATAGGACAGAAAATAGTCACAAAAAACTTTTGAACTTTGGGAGGTAAATATTATGATATGTATGACGCTGAACAGCTCTTAATAAGATTAAGTTTTAGCTATTTATGTAAAGTTTTGGAGAAAAGCTATTTTTGGTTTTTATTTAACAATTGATTGTACACAAAAACATCATAAACAACAGTACATAAAAAAATAAAGACACAACAGGTACTGCTTATTTCTAAAAACAAAAAGATTTATTTCCCATGATCATTATATCATATGAAAACTTTATTGAATCATTTACGAGTATAAAGTGACAAGTGAAATAAGGAAAACTAGAAACATTTAGACAATAATGACTTTAATTTACTTTTACTTCTCAGGTTTCTTTTTCAGTCGGACGAATACTTATTTTACAGCCTGGATGCCCTAGATCAAATCAAATAAACACATCTCTATACCTTAAAAAACTTGGCGTGGAATCAAACTAATTTGTACATTTATTTTGTGTGATGAGTAAACAATCAAATATATCCTGAGCATCGGATTATGTTATAAACTAATTGACGTTAATTCATTAATGCCAAAGGGATATATTCTTTATATTTTCCACTCAAAAAGTGGCAATTTATTTGTAATGAATTTTGAGGACAATCGGACGCTACAGTTTTACATACAATGCCTGTAAATGTATTCCACCCGACCTTTCACCTTATTTACTCAAAGAAAGCATTTTGTTACCCACACCGTTTTGTACTCAAATAGCTTTCAGTATGGATTTTATTGCATAAATACATAACATTTAAATCCGATTTGGCGATTAAAGCGTGTTCTGATAATTTCACGGCATTGTATTTATTTACTTTCTAACTATGTGCACTTACATAAAATTGTATTTGTGCCACGGGCATTATAAAAATGCTATCGGGTTTACCGTTTTATCCACCTATCATTAGGTCTTATTATTTTATGACCAATAACACCATTGAAACTATGTTTTTCCTTGTGAATTTTGGCAAACTCTTCCTGTAAGCAAAGTTCTATATTGTTAAGCATTATTTTCGAATTTCGCGCGCCAGGGCTCATTATAGAACACCAATAGGGGAAAGCCATGTTTCTGCCGAGCCAATCGCCGAGCTCGCTGGCGGTGGTGTGACTTCGGTGGGACGCGCCTAACAACGGCCCAAAAACTAAGAAAATATTTTTTCGTTACAGGAACACTCCACACTTTTCGCGAAAGGTGTCTACGTCAATCATCATCATCGACGCTAATTACAATTCAATAAACTATCGTTAAGTGAACATTCCGTAGTAAACTGATAAATTCAAAGTTCGGCTCCCCGCATCGTACGATCGCGTCATATAAAAGCGGTGGCGCTCCCCACTCTCTTCAAACGTCAAACCTCCGTCGCGCACTCACGTCGTGTGTTCCGTGCTCTTTTGTCAGTCAAATCAGTTCGCTTCGCGTCGTTTCGTAAGCCGGGATTGCAAACGTCAATTTCTCAGTGACATCAATAAAAAATTGTGTGTTCAGTGATATTTATTGCGATAAATAACACCAGAAGATGGCTTTCAACACCGACATTTCCACCAACTTGGAGAACAGCAGGTACGGAGCGGTTTCGATTGTAGCCATTAGCGATCCCTATGCGTGTCCCCTGTGAGCTGTGATTGTCTGTGCGTGCATTCTTGTATTTCTAAAACGGGTCGAGTGATGCTCCTGCAATGAGGGCAGCTGGCTCGAACACATCCACCTTGGAGTATGGTTAACACCTCGCCGCGAGTGACGAAATCGTTGGATGCCTTTCACATGTCGTGACAGCATCAGTTTTCAATGAAATCTCAGCAAATTGGCCAGTGTCCATGTGAATCTGTTTGCTATTTGTGTTGAATATTGGATTTTGATGTAGCATAAAGCGCAAAGTGAGGTTATCCGGGAATTCCAGGGAGGCACTGGGCATGCGCGGGCCATAGCAGATGTGACTCACAAAATATCTAAATATTTTATCATTCTGCCTCTAAAACCAGTAATTCAACTAATTTTAATAGTCTCGAAACAGATTTGAAATTTTTTATCGGTTTATAATCAACAATTTATTTATGGGCTTGGATGGTTATATAAAGCCTTTTGTTTCCTATTCAAATAGCATACACCGGTTAAAATGCTGATTATCCTTCAAAATGGAATTAAATTTACATTAGGTAGAATCATTATAGCTCTGTTTTAATTTTGGAACGACCACTGTGTGTGGTGGGTTTTCCGAAAAACTTGTCCTTGCTCAATAGCTTCGGCGGTCAAAGCAACCGGTCGATCGTTTACAAAATCATATTATGATATTTAAAACTATAGCGTCAGTTTACCTACGCATCAGATAAATGTACCTGCGATTATTCTACTCATGTAATAATTAACCTTGCAGCTAGGCAAGTACCTATACAACTATCAATCTAATTGATAATGACACGCACAGCACAATATTGCATATAGCTCAGGAAGTTCCTTATAACTTAACTATCCAACTAACACTTTGTAACACCAATATCACGAATTAAACATTCAAAGTAGAGAGTCGGTTTCCTGTGTAAGAACCTTCACTGAACCGATTCAATATTGACGAACTCGTTTCCTTCGATAGTTTACCTGTATTGTAGCCATTCAGTGAACTAACCGACATTCTCTATTGTTACAGAAACAGCTTGAGGAGAATCGCCCGGCACGATGACACCGAGTTCTCCAAGCAGAGCATCCTCAATGACATGGAGAGGTTCGTCAAGATGGTGAACCAGATGGACGAGACGGTGCTGGTGCCCAGCCGTCTGATGAACCTGCCGCAAGAGGGAGACGATGACCCATTCAGCCTATTCGCTATGCTGAATGACTTAAAGACTGAACTCCTCTGGTCCAATGGAGAGACAGAGGAACACGTGGAGAGGGGAAGGAGGATTTCTGATATCAGTGACACAGAAAGCGACGCTTCCAGTGCAGCTGGGGACTCTGGTATTGAGGGCGAGGACGAGCGAGATTCAGCAGCCCGCGCCGCCGCCACCTGCCGCCGACACCTCCGAGGCCTGCGTCACTCGCTCAAGCACCTGACCGCCGCCGCCGCGCACCTCACGAGGTCATATCAAGAAGAGGTCGGCGCACCCGTCTAGGAGCCTCATACTCCTCACAACATTATTTATCCTGTGATCGAAGCCTGACCCCCACGTGATGTAAATATAGATTAAGCGGCCCGCAATGTACATATAGTTTAATAGGGCTGGACGTGAAAGGGAATCTCAGTAAGTTAATGCTGTTATTATTTAATAAACTTAATTTTCAATATTCTTTAGTTTCTTTCCAAATACACATCCAACACGAACACTTAGTGCCAAGACAGATAATAGTAAACTATAAATAATGACGTGATCGCACTGTTAAAAGTATAACTCATGCAATATGTGAAGTAGTTGTGTGGTTAGATGTAATTGCTCTTACAAAACATCTACATAACTCATGTTTAGTGGCGTGTGATTATCGATTATCAGCACAGCACCATTATAGTATACCACCATAGTAAAATTTGTAATGGAACAAAATTTTCAATAAACAATGAAAGAAATTTACCTATATTACATTATTGCTAAACGACACGTGTAAGAACACAAAGATATCCAATATCAGTAAAGCAAAAGGTGCTCTGGCAAATAAAATGCTACAAACGCCATTATAAAGAGTATGTTAATTCTGAATAGTATCAATAATTTATAAACTGATGACCATTCTGTGACTACCTAACCATGGAATTTGGTCAAGAGTCAAGACACAGACAGAAGGTTGAGGTAACAAGGAAACAGTTGGACTATAAAACAAACAAGTATTATGTACTGCTAGAACTACTTATGTTAATCGTCAATTTATGGATTATGATCGGTGGTCGAGGCTATACAAGGTCGGCAATTATTATAACACTGATTGTTAAATCAGTGTGATCACCTCTGAACCTGAAACAACCAATGGACTTAACGCTCTTGTTATGAAAACAAAACCTGCTTTATATTATCTCGAAATAATGGAAAGTTACTTTCATCAGTCAAAACATAGTTCAATTCAAGCCTCATTGTTCTGTGATTTCATGAGTATATTTTATAAATTTTCATAATCTCCAGCCGTCTTTGAGAAACATGACCAAAGGGAAGAATTAACATTTCTACAGACACCTTTGTGAAGTTGAATGACTCCAAATCTTTTTTCATAAAGGAACGTCTAGTATGGACTGTCCATCATAAAAAAATAAAATAAAAAAAAACTTGTTGTGTTGCGTCACCAGTCTTTACAAGCGAATGATTCATCATTTTACACATCGTGAACGTGAAGGATAATACACAAACTACAAGGTAAAAATCATCAGAAGGTGTGGTCGCTGATTTGATACACACGATGATAGAGTTATTTCCAAGTAGGAAGTTGATAAGCACCACATTATCGTAGCAAATTAAATTGTGTAATACTATAATAATAAAAACGTACTGAGATATAATTACTACTTTGAAAATGCAATGAAACTAATAAAGTTGCATAACTGGCTGGGTTTCCAGTGAAACATATCATATTACTGAGTGAGGAGCTAAAGTTTATCTAAATGGACACATTAGATACAGTTTAAAGATGATACAGATAATCTAATGTAATAGTAACATGAGTATAAAAACCAGTTGGGTGTGTCATATCAAGTCGTATAATTTCTCATACTTCGTTCAGACTGTTGCTAGGTAGAAGCCGTTTAGGCGCGAAGTTGCGTGTCCCAAAGTCCCAATTGTAGCACGAAGCGCAAAGGTTGAGACGACCCTGAACCAAATGGTACGGTTTCGCTCTTCTAGAAATCGATTCCGCTGCAGACTGGCCAGAGAGTAGAACTAGCTAGAACTGACGCCCGGGAAACCTAGTTCACCTATTGCTATGTATAGTATATGCAGGATACACGTACAAATGTTGCCTACAAACCGTTAACTGCTCACTATAAAACTACGCGAGATACGTAATAGTTTGATATGCTTTGCTTGGTATAATTGTAAATTATATGGGGCCAGCTAACTAGAAAGATTTTCATTCATATAGCATTTTCATAAGATAATTTCTGCATCAACAATTTTGAAAATGGTTCTGACAGACCGAAGGAACACAGCGAGTCGTTTTTCACTCCGGTGATTATTACTATCATAACCATTATAACATAACTATTAGAAAAATACTTTCGTTTAAATGATTACCAGCACTATTTTCAAAATTTACTTCACGTGCATTTGTAAATTCCTTAGTAATGAATTTATCAGCTGCATGGTTGTCGTCATCATCTCTAAACTGCTCTGGCCTTGCGCTATTGTGTGTTTTATGTCTCGTTATCTACTTGACTCCATTTTGAAAATTGCAAACGTCTGTATTATTATTATTCTTTAGCGTCATTCTGTTTAACTACTGGTTTTTCTTTACAATTCAGTGTAAAATATTACATCACTATTCATTTCATATCGTTGCCAACATTTCACGAAGATTTGTAGTAGAAGCCATCGAAATCGAAACTTCTCAACATCTGATAAAGTAAATATAGATTTCTTAATAAACGTGGCTAATGAAGTAATAGTAGTGGTGTCAATTTTATCTGCACATCTGTGGTAATAATAATCAATGATAGATAATATTATTGAACCAAGTTATTTAATTGCATCATTTCCAGTAGATACTACCACTATCTTGTGCAGATAACTGTGGCTTAGATAATGTACGTGTGCCGTACTCAATCGGTTCTCTCGTCATATTTTATAGCGCCACTCATACATACATTTTATGCTTGGTTCATATGAAAAGTGAGCTTTCTTTTCTTTCCTCTATGCTTTCTGCAAATTCATTCTCGACTAAGGCTTGAACAAAATTCAGGAAGAGGACAAATAATTATTTGAAACTGGGTCAATTAGGATATCAAATAAATAATATAGTATTTCGATTAGAAGGAAAAGTGACGAATATAATTCTATTTCCAATTTTAATCATACTCATCCTTCATAAATCATAATAATGACCGTGCACCGTACAGATCTTAAGTTTCGCCATCTCATGCTTCAATCATTTTGTTATGATAATTATAAATGCTGATAAAACAAATTAAAGTGCTATAATATAAGAATAAACATCAAACCACAAGGCTTACCTTTGTCCTGTTCATTTAACATTTCACTGCAATGATACTCAGTCGACCTTCCGAGTACGTTCGGTGTACGCGAAAGGTTGAGTTACATCATACATACTCTGCGAACGATACATACGTTTGTTTGGGGCCTGTTTTTCGAACGCCAAGGAATGCGCTAAAAAGCCGGTCAAGTGCAAGTTGTGGCACACATACACGTCAGCATCACGTATGCACACAACTTTGCTACATATGTGTGCAATTAATCATTCTCACGCCCACCTACTTCATAATAGATGCGATCGATAGTCACTGACGCAGTTCAGCTGCAAACTAGCTATATAAATATAGCTTCACTTTTTTCTCTTGTTGACTTGGCAGTGTTTCTATTTCGATGAATGTTGCAAATTTTGTTTCGATGAATTGGTCTGTCATAGGGCCGTATTTATAATTAGATGTCATGAGTGACAACGAGTTTGAGTTCCTGTCAGAAATGTAATTTCAGTTCAAACTGGCCTGTCAAATACGTACTTAATATTGTTCTCAAGTTTGATATCACTTTATAGATACGGGTCTTACATACTTTGGAGTCAATATCTGTATCAACCTGGTACTTACTTATTTACCCACTTACAAAGTGATTTGAAATCAAAGATATCATGATTTTTTGCACGCTGTCTCGCTTATACGGGGTGTAAGGGACAGCGTCCCGCAAACTGATAACGGTTGCTCAGTCAACGACACAGAACCACGTCCACCAGGTAACTCTTTCAGGAAGTGAAAAACAAAGATTGGCTGTTCCATACAAATTGTCTAATCGAGGTGGACATTCACTTCCTGGATGGAATTTCTTGGTGAAAGTTGTTCAGTTTTGTTGACTGAACAACCCCTATCAGTTTACGGGATGCTGTCCCTTACACCCGGTATACACAAATTGCTTACATTTTATGCTACTTATGCATATATTCAAGCTCTAAGTTTTACTTTATAAAATGCGGTAAACAGTTGTTATATGACCATCAAACGGAATTTCCGTTTCCTCAATACCATAATCTAAGTAGAATCTGTCTATAATGGTAACAATAGAAGTTACTATACTTTTTTCATTGTTTACTATCTTAACTGCGTAGAGCTCTGGTTACAATGTTTCCTTGGCTTGAGGTACTCCAGTCTTTGGGACTTACTAGTTGGTACCTAGGTTCTTTCAAAATGGTTGTTTTTCAGCCATGGCATTTACAAGGTTCAAGTTCATATCTGCAACATTGTGTAAAAATACTTCCATGATAGACTGGAAGCTAGGGAAAAACATAAATATGCCAGCCGCATTTACTCCCGGGCATGCTGTAAAAATCAGCTAAGGGATCCAAGGGTTTCTGTATATTGCAATTTAGGCGATGGGCTGATAACCTGTCACTACAGCAATACACCTACAAATCTATCTAAATAACCCTCAAAACATTGTCAGACGTGGCGAAATGACCTTTGTTTAAGTCGTTTACGCTCTGCCTACCTCATTAGGGATAAAGGCGTGATTATAATATGTAAAAAGATATCTCTTGTCCTTCCTACCGCATTGAGGTGTAGACTCAACTTTTAAAATTAAAAACCAGTCTTCTTCTTAGCAAGTGGATTCCCAAGTCGAACAACGACCCGAAGAACCCTAGTGTCAGATTTTCAAACCGCCTAGTAATGACCACTATCAAAGACAGCGACTGGGACCGACGGTTTGACGTGCCCTCCGAAGCACGGAATCCTTTTACTTTTCGGACAATTCAGCCTGCAATGTCCTAACCAAACTGAGGAAAACTCACTAACTGATAAATTGACAAATATCAACTTTGTGTTCCCCCTGGGAATCGAACCCAAGACCTGCGGATCGTAAGCCCATGGCTCTGACCACTAGACCACGGAGGCAGTTAGCAAAGGTAAAAAAACCAGTGCTAATAGATGTTGCAAGTTGCAACGTCACTGACTCAGTATGAAGCCAGTTTATTATAAAGATGTTTACGAAAGCAGGAGGTCACTTGTTTTTGCCACCTTTTCAAGAGAGGCTCATCAATGTTGACATGGTCTGATGCAAATATGATGCAAAACTGACATTCCCACTAAATCCATTCATTTACGTCAACAGGCTTACGGGAATGTAAACACTAAACAGACACATCGATTCCTATGATCGTGTAGATAAGCATCGATACATAGGAAACATCTACATTGTGTGAACTGAGCAAACATGTTTGTACTGTACATTTCTAATCAATCATTTCTTCCATGCTGGACTGGGAAGAGAAAAACATAGAATGTGCCAGCTGCATTTCCTCCCCGGCATACTGTAAAAACCGGCTCAGGGCCCTCAATTCTGTATAATATTGCAATTTAGGCGATGGGTTGACAAACTGTCACTACAGCAATATACTTACAAATCTATCTTAGATAACTTTCAAAATTTTGTCAGATGTGGCGAAACGACCTTGGTTTAGATCGAATACGCTCTGCTTACCCCATTAGGGATAAAGGCGTGATTATATATATGTATGTATGTATTTCTAATCTTTCAAAGGATTCGATAAGGCGTCTAGAAGCCTTAGGACAACATTCAATCAAATTAATCAAAACGATATATACGGGGTGTAAGGGACAGCGTCCCGCAAACTGATGGGGGTTGCTCAGTCAATGACACTGAACAACTTTCACCAGGAAATAAAAAAAATATGGCTTACCCATACAAATTGTATGATCGAGGTTGACATTTTGTATGGAAAAGCATTTTCTTTTCACTTCCTGAAAGAATCTCTTGGTGGAAGTTATTCAGTATTTTTATATGATCAATCCCTATCAGTTTATGGGACACTGTCCGCTACACCCGGTATGCTTCTAATAAACACGAAGTGAAGCATCTTTGCGTTCAAAAACTACTTCATTAAAGTTTGCATGAGAAATCTGAACTTCAAGGAAATCATTATATCCATATTTGTGCATCATCTCATCTCCCTAGCCTTATCCCGTATCTCACGGGGTCGGCTTCCTAATCTAGGGGATTGAACGAGGGTACTGTTTTTTACACAGAGCGACTGCCACCTGACCTCCGCAACCCAGAAGGGAAACCAGACCCAATCCTAGATTAGGTCAGAGTTTTCAAGCCGCCAATGCTTAGCACTGGCCTCTGATATGGCTTAACGACTAATATCTACGGTATTAAACGATATTAACCGGGACCAACGGCTTAACGTGCCTTCCGAAGCACAGAAAAAGCACCGAATAAACGTACATATGAAATTCGAAAACCGAAAAACACATTGGTACGTGGTGGGATTCGAACCACGACCTCCCGCTCAGGAGGCAGCCACTACACCATCGGGCTCTCGAATTCCATATTTGTGCATAAGTAATTAATTACATAGGTACATACATACATACATATAATCAAGACTTTATCCCTGATGGGGAAGGCAGAGCGTAAACGACCTAAACATAGTTCATTCCGCCACGTTTGACAAAGTTTTGAAGGTTATTTAAGACAGATTTTGTAGGTGTATTGCTGTAGTGACAGGTTATCAGCCCATTGCTTAAATTACTATCAAACCTTCAGATTCCATAGCTGGTTTCTACAGCTTGCCCATATTTTATGTTTTCTATCGCTCCCAGTCCAGCATGGAAGAAATCATTATCATTATTTCCATATTTGTACATAGGTAATTAATTATACAATCTTAAATAGTCCTAATAGCTTCCATGCTGGCCTGGGAGCGAGAGAAGCAGAATTGTGCCAGCTGCATTTCTACGGCTATGCTGTAAAAACCAGCTAAGGGATCCGAGGGTTTCAATATATTGTAATTTAGGCAATGGGCTGACAACCTGTCACTACAGCAATATACCTAAAAACCATCTTAAATGATCCTCAAAACTTTGTCAGAAGTGGCGTAACGGTCTTTGTTTAGGTAGTTTACGCTCTGCCTACCCCATTAGGGATGAAGGCGTGATTATATGTATGTATGTAAATAGTCCTAACGTCACTGACACCGGGCAGAAATGTCTTGTGCTAATAGGAGATCAACCTTATGTCTACAGAGATCAACCATTATAGTAAGAATTGTTTATAGTGCGTCACAATCGCCATTGATGTAAATGTTCTGTTGACGTAAACTTAGCTCAAACTTAAACGTAAACAAAGCAATTTTTTATACTGTTGTGGTTGCTTAAGATTACATTTACATTTTAGATTTTTGGAAAGATCGAGCATAATCCAGACACATAGGAGAAACTAGAAGTGGCCTTAAAATTTGAAGGCCACTTCACTTCAGATACATACATACATATAGTCACGCCTTGCTTATCCCTAATGGGATAGGCAGAGCGTAAACGACCTCAACAAAGGTCTCTTCGCCATGTCTGACAAAGCTTTGAGGGTTATTTAAGATAGATTTGTACGTATATTACTATAGTGACAGGTTGTCAGCCCATCGCCTAGATTGCAATATACTGAAACCCTCAGATCCCTTAGCTGGTTTTTACAGCATGCCCGGGAGGAAATGCTGCTGGCACATTCTATGTTTTTCTTTCGCTCCCAGTCCAGCATGGAAGATTGCCCGGGAGGAAATGCAGCTGGCACATATCGCACACTTCAGATCCATATTCAAATTTATTAATTAGTTTAATAATTTTCCCAAGTGTTTTTGTGCAATTCTTCTTCTGTCGAGTGGGTAACGAGTCTATCGACCCCATGAACCCTGGTGTCAGAGTTTTTAAACCGCCTAGTAGCACAACTATCAGGCCTCGGACATGGTTTGAGTAACGACCACTATCAAACACAGCGACCGGGACCGACGGCTGAACGTGCCCTCCGAAGCACAAATGTGCAATTAAATTTATAATTTCCTTATAACAAAGATGGCAGATAAAACAATGGTAACAGTACCTACTCAAGTTCACTGGTTAAAAATACTAAACAAAGAAATCTGAACAACAATAAAAGTATAAGGGACGACAACAAAGAACACTCAAGAAAGTCTTTGAACTTTGATATAAACACATAAAGCTTTCTTTAAATGTATAAAATTAACGATGCCGACACAGTTGGACATGTGAATGCATAGAATTTCTTCCATGCTGAACTGGGAGCGAGAGAAAAACATAGGATGTGCCAGCTGCATATCCTCCCATGCATGGGTATGCTGTAAAAATCAGCTAAGGGATCCTAAGGTTTCAGTTTATTGCATTTTAAGCGATGGGCTGACAACCTGTCACTACAGCAATATACTTACAGTTTATTCACGCACTGAGATTCATTGCAGCGAACTTTGATATCAACAAATAAAGCTTTCTTTAAATGTATAAAATTAACGATGCCGACAAAGTTGGACATGTCAATGCATAGAATTTCTTTCATGCTGGACTGGGAGCGAGAGAAAAACTAAATGTGAAAGCTGCAAATCCTCCCGGCATGCTGTAAAAATCAGCTTAGGGATCCTAAGGTTTCAGTTTAATGCACTTTAGGCGATGGGCTGACAACCTGTCACTACAAATATATCTTAAATAACCCTCAAAACTTTGTCAGACGTGGCTGAACGACCGTTGTTTAGGTCGTTTACGCTCTGCCTACCCCATTAGGGATAAAGGCGTGACCACATGTATGAATGGATGTGTTAAATAGTTGCATAATGTAACAGGTGCGTATACGTACGGATATGCCTATATGACACAGCGGACAAATAGACAACATAAAGAAAGTAAGAGGAATAGAGAAATCTTGCTATGTAGCATAAAATGTATACTTACTGGCGTCAATTCTCGCGATATAATCCTAATTCTAATTCGTAACTAGCGCTGTCACTCTCTTAAGTTTGACATAAGAACAGGATAGCAAGTAAACACATGACTTTGACATTTCTTATTTGACGTAAGATGCTTTAAATAAGAACTGAGCATAGAGCATGCTTCCTTATTTTACGCAAATAAGCAGACTTATGTCAGATAAGGATTGTCAAAGTCATGTGTTTATTTGCTATCCTGTTCTTATGTCAAACTTAAGAAAGTGCTAGCTAAGAATTAGGATTATGTCGCGAGAATCGACACTGTGTCTGTAATACTTGCATTGCTACCACTGGTCGATTAGCTTATGTGGTCACTTGAGTCTGAACGATTGAGTCAAATGGCCCTCGAGAAGCTTCGAGTGTCCATTACGACTGGTTATAACAAGTCTTCTTCCATGCTGGACTGGGAGCGAAAAAAAAACATAGAATGTGCCAGCTGCATTTCCTCCCGGGCATGCTGTAAAAACCAGCTAAGAGATCCAAGGGTTTCAGTATATTGCAATTTAGGCGATGGGCTGACAACCTGTCACTACAGCAATATACGCACAAATATATTTTTTAATTAACCCTCAAAAACTTGTCGGACGTGGCGGAACGATCTTTGTTTAGGTCGTTTACGCTCTGCCTACCTTATTAGGGATAAAGGCGTGATTATATTTATGTATGTATGCATTACTTCCATGCTGGCTTGGGAGCGAGAGAAAAACATAGAATGTGCCAGCTGCATTTCCTCCCGGGCATGCTGCAAAATCCAGCTAAGGGATCCGAGGGTTTCAGTATATTGTAATTTAGGCAATGGGCTGACAACCTGTCACTACAGCAGTATACCTACATATCTATTTTAAATATTACTCAAAGAGACTTTATCAGACGTGGCGAAAAGACCATTGTTTAGGTCGTTTACACTCTGCCTACGTCATTAGGGATAAAGGCGTGATTATATTTATGTATGTATGCATAACAAGTCTGATTGAGGATAGGCCGAGACCCTGGCGGCAACGAATCTCAGTGCGTGAATAAACTGTATCCATTTATAACAAACTTTCTACATACAATAACAATTGTATACCGCACCGATATAATATTCATAGGCTCGTATTTGTAAAGCTATCTCAAGATTGAAAGCAATATTAAGCATGGATTTGACAAGCCATTTTGTAATGAAATGACATTTCTGATACGCACTCAAACTGGCTATCAATCTCAAGTGCGGATTATAAATACGGGCCATAGAGATATGAACAGAAAGTTCTGGTTTGTCGTTTACACATGTTACAGTTCAATTTGAATTGAAATGCAACCAATACCTATTGATAAAAAAGCATTTGTTGAAACACTGGAACAGACATAAACAGCAGCTGGAGAGTATCATACTGATCCCAGTTATTTTAAAAAACTTGTTGCAGTATAAATAGATGAAACAACGATGAATTTTGATCTAAGGCTATTTATTTATTTACTGTTTATTGTACACAAGTAACATGAGAAAGACAATACTCAAGGAATAACGACACAACAGGTACAGCTTATTTCTACTAAGAAATTCCTTCCAGCTTACCTACGGAAGTGAGACTTAAATTGAGAGGCAAATTAGGATCGTATTTATGAAGCGATGTCAAACTTGAGAGCAATATTAAGTATGGATTTGACAGGCCAGTTTGTACTGAAATGATATTTCTGATACGAACTTTTGCTGTCACTCATCAGAGCTGATTATAAATACGGCCGTAAATATATTTATGGAGAGTTACAAATAGCCCTCTACGCAAACGTTGTGAATTAATTATGCCGAATTTATTTTGGGACCTTGACACGTACATGTTAAAATAGAATATTCTTGACAAACTGGTTTTGGATGACGGTCTGGTTAGATAATAAACATCATTCACACCATATCAAACTACTTATAATGATCGTAGTTCGTAGATGCAAAAATCACTAATATAAGTCTATACCAGTCATTTTCTATCATGAGAGATTCCGTGCTTCGGAGGGCACGTTAAGCCGTCGGCGTCGGTTCGGTCCCGGAAGAGTAACAACTAAGTCTACTAGTTGTCATGTCAGAGGCCTAAAAGCTGTACTACTAGGCGGTTTGAAAACTCTGACACCAGGGTTCATCGGGTCGTTGTACGACTCGATAATTCACTCGCTAAGAAGAAGATTCTGCGTAGTAAAAGTAACCACGTAGAGTCGACTTAGTTGGAAAGGGGACTTCAAACTAAGCCGAAACATCCCTAGGCAGAAGACAAAAGAAGAAAACATTAGGAAAGGTATGTCCCGCATTTTCGGAGTAGTATGATAACAGTAATTGACTTCTTCAAACTTGCTCAAATTGTTGATCGTATCCTGTTTGGGCCAAGCTTATAGCGATGACCAAACCAACCCATTAACAAAAACTAAATTAGCATTCGTGTTTGTAACATGCTTTGTAACATGCTTTGTAACTATTAATAACTAAGTTATTCTGCGGGAATCCCCAGGCCCCTACCCAGAGGTCTGGTTTTTACGAAAGCCGCAGTAATAAAATGTCTCAAGGCTTTCATGTATCGACCGGGGTTTGAACTGGCTATTGTTGATTCCGCTGCTGTGCCCTTACGAAATAGGTGACGGCTGCAGACCAATGTCAATTGTACGAGGAAACTTCGAGTAACTCTGGAATGCAACCTTGAGGGTTTCAACTCGGGCTGTCAATTTGGGCTTCGGTAATATCTTGCATGATGAGTTTACAACCAGTCCTTCCACGCTGGACTGGGAGCAATAGAAAAACATAGAATGTGCCAGCTGCATCTCCTTCCGGGCATGCTGTAAAAATCAGCTAAGGGATTCGAGGGTTTCAGTGTATTGTAATTTGGGCGATGGGCTGACAACCTATCACTACAGCAATAAATAGATCTATCTGAAATGGCCCTCAATACTTGTCAGACGTGGCGCAACGACCTTTGTTTGGGTCGTTGACTTACTGCCTACCCCATTAGAGATATAGGCGTGATTATATGTATGTATAAGTTTGCAGTTTTTGTCAGGACATTCCAGCTGCAGGCAACCTATCTCTTGAACATTCTTTAGCACCAGGGTATGTCTTTAGTCTGCTGTCTGTTTACGCCAAGCCTATGCCAACATTAACAGGGGCGCTAACTGAGAGTGAAGTGATGGATTCTACGAGTATCATAATACAGGTTGGAATTAGCAGCAATTTGCGGCTTGCAGGTTTCCGTGTGGTGCGCCCGCGTCGGCCTTCGCCGCCGTTTGCGCAAGAGCGGTTGCGCGCGCGCAGGTTGCATGCGATACGAGTCCTCGCCTACGAGCCTCCTGGCATCGTCTTAGATTTATACAAAAACATCATTATCTGTCTTGGCAAATTGCTATGCGGTTTGAGCTGGTTTGTACCTATTCCCTCGTTCTAAATACAAAAGGCCAGGGATAAGTGAGTGCAAAGTCGTTAAGTTTTTAAGAGGCATCGTATGCCCCAAACCCCGATAATTCCACCACCTTACCTAGACGCATTGAGTTTTTGCAAATTACGGTCCGTAAAGCTATCATACTGACTTTACTAGTTATTCCATTTGATTAAAATATCCTTCCTGTACCTAAATGTAGCTTTTGTTTCTTCATGTAAATGTAGATTTCTAAAGGTAAAAGCACCTCTATTTTCAAAATCTGTCTAGTAATTTTTGAGGTTATCCGCATGTAACAAAAGTAAGCGTAGATTATTCCCAAGCACAACATGCTTAAAACCATTAAGGCATTCAGATAGTATAGTGAAAAATCTTTTTTTATTTCCACGTGTTCGTCATAAGTCGATTACTGCATTGTTGCGGACTATGATTACTGGAGGCTTCGCCGGTCGACGGTCAGCGGGTGACGTAACCTGACGTCAACGTTCGCGAACGTTCGACCCCACGGCTGCCGACGTCACACGGTCGAATGACATGCGCAGTGGAGTTGAAACCTACTGCGCAACTCGAGCCGGCTTCTTCACAGAAGATCTGTAGGTTAGAAGTGTTGTGTAGCTTGAGACAGAGGTAGCTCTTATTTCTTTGATGTAGCGGTGAGTTTTGGAAGTGTTACTGATGGTATGCGCTTGACTGTAAGAACATGCCGCAGAGCCTCAAGTAACCGAAGAGTTGGATGGCTAGGATGACTGAGAATATTATGTAAAGAACAAAATGTCCATCTACCTAATTTCTTGGCATCTAGGCATCTATTATTATTCTTTCCATGAATAACCACAGAATATATAATAGAACTACCGTAGCCTAACTAAGAGGATAAACATCGTAGAATCTACCAGCTGTTTATCTTTAAACTGCTTTCAGCGTTTGATGGGCATATACCTTTCAGAACGTTAAAACAGTTAAAATTATCAGAATTTACTATTCTGTTCCCTCAAAATATGACAAATGTGCGTCCAAGCAAATGTGGCGTTTTGCGAACATATAACTTAATTTGGAGCATAGAGACTCTACTTACCCTGTAAAGGATATACCGGGTGTAAGGGAAAGCATCCCTCAAACTGATAGGGGTTGCTCAGTCAACGAAACTGAACAACTATAACCAGGAAATTCTTTTTAGAAGATGAATATAAAAAATGAACTTCCCATACGAATTGACCACCGCAATCAGACAATTTGTATGGAAAATCATTTTTTTTTTCACTTGTTGAAAGAAACCCCTATCAGTTTGCGGAACGCTGTCCCTTACATCCGGTATAAGTGTGATTTATGTAAATTTAGTAGTCTAAATGCCTTACAATTACAACTACAAAAGACCTCATTACAGCGCCGCCGGCCTCATCTCTCATAAAGGCCATTCCACACCAGACACGGGCCAACATCCCCGAGTCACCCTTGTTCCCGAGGTTGTATTAGTACGTTGTATAGTCGAGTAAATAAGAGAATGGAGATTACATTAATTGAAATATTTATTTAATAGTGTGTCATATTGTCTAAGTATTATATTTATATGTAGTAATATATCTACACTATCCCGCTTTCTGTTTGTACAATTTCTATACTCAAAGGTTGCCTGGTAGAAATTGCTGCTTTCGCAATAATACCGCCTATATTGTACTGTCACGTTTGTTCCTTTTTTTTTGTTGCATGTGTTTCTTTTTGCAATAAAGAATTTTGTATTGTATTGTATTGTACATTAAAGAAACCTTAGGAAAATGGTTAAATAGTATTATTATTTACTGAGGCTTTCAAAGTGCATTGCACTTTAGGCGATGGGCTGACAACCTGTACAACTATAGCGATACACATTTCAGTCTAAAATTGTCCTCAAAACTTGTCAGACGTGGCGGAACCACCTTTCCTTTGGTAGTTTACGGTCTGCCTACCCCATTCGGGATGAAGGCGTGATTATATGTATGTATGTATTATTTGTCTATACAATTGTGCTAATTTGGTAGTTGTATTGAGTTTCTTATTGTAGAAATACTTATATTTCCTTTTTTTATTAGCTAAACATTACTCTAGTTGATTTACAATACATATCCCCTAAAGTGCAATAAATGTGATCTGCTTCATACAAACGTTGCTAGATTTACCATCATACAAACGTTGCTAGATTTACCAGACTAGTGTAAGAGTCCCGCGTATCGATTGAGTCTGCTCCACTGCCCGGGTCACTGACCCCGATATTTTTACGCACCGACTCCAAAGGATGGGGGACGGCCCTTATGAATGATAGTGTTCTAAATTTAAACCGGAATAGAACGACGCGTATTTTGTTTTGATAGTTTTAATGGCGAATTTGATTAGATCATCGCCTAAAGCTAAGTTACTTTATAGTTCTTTTTGTTGCTATTTATACTATGACTATGTATAAAACAAAAATATTTTCGCAGAATTTTCCTACACGCGTGCGGAGTAATAACAAAAATGTAGTTAATCTGGTTTATTTTCTGCGAATCACGCGATCCTTTAGAAGATAAACACGAGATAAAACAAACGCCAATTCGCAATATATTTTTGTAAACAATAAACCGGTTTTATTTAGTTCTACTTGATATTTCTTATTATTATTGCTGAATGACCCATATTCATCAAATGGTACAAATAGTTTGTCCAAAAATAATCTTTGTCTTATGCCTGTTTTGACAATAATATTTTTTGGACGCAAAATAATATTTTCTGGACGCAAACATTTAAATATCTAACTGCACTGAAAGTTATTATTCTTCTTAGCGAGTGGATTCTTAAGTCAAACGACCCGATGAACCCTGGTGACAGAGTTTTCATACCGCCTAGTAGCACGCAAGTTATTATTAAAGAGAATAATATCTAACAAGTTATAAGTCAATGAATGTACTACATCCTCTGATTCTGAGGTCCTGTAACCATGTTCTGGTTCTATCATTAGATCTTGAAATTTTATTCATGATCAGAAATCAGATCCATTTTTATTTTATTTAAGGTTTACAACAGTGATGGATGATGATGACAATAAATCAAAATAATACCAAATACTGCACATAGTCCTAATTAAAAGAGAACAAAGAATGAATAATCTACATAATTTCCACGAATTCCCTTGTTTGTTAGCCAACAGTTTATCGAGCTTCTAACACAAATTCCCAGGATAGATTGGCAACCTGCCCAGCCCATTAAAATAGTCTTGAATATCTCCTTAGCAAAGGATAAAGACTGAATAAAACAAAGGAAGAGTTATTAAATGCCGTATAAACTAGCACACGTAAAGTAAACTGACACATATTACGTTATGAATGGTAAATATATTTGTCTTTCATTGCCGCATCGTGGGAAAACCTGTAAACAAAGCAGAAGTGGCTCAGTAGTGGATGACGTTATGCAAGTGTCGCCAGTCGTCATAAAACTGGTTGCACTATGCAATAAAGAAGCAATGAAAAGCTCGCGTGTATGCGCGGGGGAATTTCCACTACAAGTTGCATAGATCTTGCTGCGCTGCATACGGAATTGTCTTTTTGTTCTGGTGGCGTAGAATGGCCAAGCAAGATCAACTATTAGTTCAAAGTGAACTATGTTTTTATTCATAAATATGTAGAAATGAAGATTAGTGTCATAACTTCATTGTCACTAGTGATCACTGCATGTGATGCATTTTTTTAAATCCATAAGTACCTGCCATGCATAGAATGTGCCGGCTGCATTTCCTCCCGGGCATGCTGTAAAACTAGCTAAGGGATCCGAGGGTTTCAGTATATTGCAATTTAGGCGATAGGCTGACAACCTTTCACTACAGAAATATACCTACAAAACTATCTTAAATAACCCTTAAAACTTTGTCAGACGCGGCGGAACGACCTTTGTTTAGGTCGTTTACGCTCTGCCTACCCCATTAAGGATAAAGTTGTGATTATATGTATGTATATATAAGTTCCCTATCTACCTAGTACAAAAAAAGATTGTAAAGTGAATGTGTGCTAGAGCGATAAAAAGGCCAAGGCTCGTATTTTTAAATGCTTTTACAGATTTTTAAAACTATTTTTCTATTTCCATGCAGTAAGATCCTTGTTATTTTAATACTGAGAGTGATATTAAGTACCTAACTATGGATTATTATAAATCAAAGATAAGATGATGTTAATCACTACAAAGTATAAAACAAAGTCGCTTTCTCTGTCCCTATATCCCTGTGTATGCTTAGATCTTTAAAACTACGCAACGGATTTTCATGCGGTTTCTTTTAATGGATAGAGTGATTCAAGAGGAAGGTTAATATGTATAATTCATGCATAATAAAGTAGAGAAACACTGATAATTTCCGTGCGAAGCCGGGGCGGGTCGCTAGTATGTCCTAAAATAACACTTCTGATACCGACTATAATTCACTGTTTTGAAGTTGTTATCCAATTTTTTTGAAATCCTGAATCAAATCTGTCAAATTTATTTGTACAAGGTTTTACCTACAATAAATACAGTTGTTACATATTTCTTTTCTATATTCTTTTTCAAGCTGGACTGGGAGCGAGAGAAAAAATATAGTATGTGCCAGCTGCCGGGCATGCTGTAAAAACCGGCTTAGAGATCCGAGACTTGACAACCTGTCACTACAACGATATACCTACAAATCTAACTTAAATAACCCTCAAAACTTTGTCAGACGTGGCGGAACGACCTTTGTTTAGGTCTTTTACGCTACGCCTAACCCATTAGGGATAAAAGCGTGATTATATGTGTGTATGTAACATTTTTAGCCTATTCCTTATAAATTCTGCATTAATCTAACGTGCAAATATTCAATTATCACATGTCATGTCAATCAATAATCAATGTGCAACAATTATTATTTTTCAAATTAATTTCATAAAAAATATGGGCTGTAGATCACTACATAGTATAAAACAAAGTCGTTTTCTCTGTCCCTATATCACTATGTATGCATAAATCTTTAAAACTACGCAACGGATTTTGATGCGGTTTCTTTTTATGGATAGAGTGTTTCAAGAGGAAGGTTTTTATATATAATACTTGCATAATATTGTGGAGGAACACTGATAATTTCCGTGCGAAGCCAGGGCGGGTCGGCGGGTTTTATAAATTTACGTATAATCGCTTACGTATAACAGCTTTTAATAAAACCTCATAGTAATTCAATTAACATGAGGCAACAAACATCATTGTAATAACTAATAATAGTCTGGTAGGAATAATACAAATGTCAAAGGACTATGATGTAAGATAGTTGACTCATTAAATCACTGCCTACTGTACATAGAGATATAGGTAGCAATTCGTAGTTGCAAATTCATAGTTACTTCCATGCTGGACTGGGAGCGAGAGAAAAACATAGAATGTGCCAGCTGCATTTCCTCCCGGGCATGCTGTAAAATCCAGCTAAGGGATCCGAGGGTTTCAGTATATTGTAATTTAGGCGATGGGCTGACAACCTGTCACTACAGCAATATACCTAGAATTCTATCTTAAATTACCCTAAAAACTTTGTCAGACGTGGCGGGACACCTTTGTTTAGGTCGTTTACGCTCTGCCTACCCCATTAGGGATACAGGCGTGAATATATGTATGTATGTATGTATGTCGTAGTTGCAAAAATCACGACTTAAGGTGGATCCTGCTGACAGATGAGCAGGTAAATTTCAAGATATTCAACCATCCGTGAAAGCGCTCCTTAGTTCAGAAGTAATATCAAATTTACTGATAAAAACAGCTTTACTTCCGTTTTTTATAGCATACTTATTTCATCATCATCTCCCTAGCCTTATCCCGTATCTCACGGGGTCGGCTTCCTAATCTAGAGGATTCAACGAGGGTACTGGTTTTTACACAGAGCGACTGCCATACTTATTTATGAACTAGATTTTTAAATGTTGCAACTGCAGGCTGTGAACTAATTTCTTAGATTACATTTTTTTTTACTTTTCCAAGGATTCTTTTAGGAGAAATGATCTCTCGAAAACAACCATTTGCCGTTAGGAATCACCTTCATCACTACATAGTATAAAACAAAGTCGCTGTATCTCTGTCCCTATATCCCTATGTATGCTTAGATCTTTAAAACTACGCAACGGATTTTGATGCGGTTTCTTTTAATAGATAGAGTGATTCAAGATGAAGGTTTATATAACACTTAATTTTAAACTTTCGCGGTTGTTTTCACTATAACTATAAGACATTTTACGGGTTTCTTACCGCGATTTAAATTATTTGATGAGTTCCCGATATTTCGGCGCTGTTCCAAACGCCCTGATCACGGGTAAACTGGAGAAAACTGCGGGTGGGTTTAGGGACAGACATATCTGTCTACCCTCACTCTTCTTCGTTTTTGCGGTACACTATTCACAACACTGTTATTGTCACCACTGGATCTCACTCGAAAGTCATCTCGACAACATACACTGACCACATCAGCCGTATTTGTTGTAGGTTTGGCCCGGATTTGCTTTTTACACATGTTTACCACTGGATTCCACGTGCTTGACAATTTAAACCCATCATCTCTATTGAAGTTTTTGTACTTTGTGATTTCAATAGCTTCACTTACCATTCTTGGTATATAGTGGCGTTCTGTCGATAACACTTTTGGGTCATGCAATTCGATCCAGTGGTTTGAACCAGACTCTAACAAGTGCTCGGCTATGGCTGACTTATGAACTTCATTGTTTTTCACTGCCCTTATGTGCTCTTTGACACGTGTAGAGATGGTACGCTTGGTTTGACCAATATAAGAACTTCCACAACTACAATCTATCTTATACACACCTGGACACTCTAATGGAAACTTATCTTTGGGAGAACGCAAGAATTGTGATATTTTCTTGACTGGAGTAAACACCGTTTTTACGGAATACCTACATTTCCTTCCGGGCATGCTGTAAAAACCAGCTAAGGGATCCGAGGGTTTCAGTATATTGTAATTTAGGCGATGGGCTGACAACCTGTCACTATAGCAATATACTTACAAATCTATCTTAAATAACCCTCAAAACTTTGTCAGACGTGGCGGAACGATCTTTGTTTGGGTCGTTTACGCTCTGCCTACCCCATTAGGGATAAAGGCGTGATTATATGTATGTATGTACAAAGATCTCAGTTTTTTTCTATTTCTTAGATAGCGCAACTATTTTGCATTGTAGATGTATCTTGTAAATGGTATTGCAGTTATTGCAATGAGATTTATATCTGAATTGCAACTTTTTTGAAATCTTTTGTAAAACTACCAGAACATTCAACAATGTTGCAGCCACCAATACCGGGTGTTAATGACAGCGTACTATCGGTTGTAAGAGACAGCGTTCAAGAAACTGATAGGGGTTGCTCAGTCAATGAAACTGAACAAGTTTCACCAGGAAATTCTGATAGAAAATTTTAAAAACAAGGCTTTTCCATACGAATTGTATGATCAAGGTGGTCACTTTGTATCAGAAAATCATATATTTTGTTAAATTTGCCTGTGAGATATTCCTGGTGGATGTTGTTCAGTTTGATTGACTGAGCAACCCAACAACAACCCTATAGTTTCTAGTACGCTGTCCCTTACACCCGGTATACATAACGCAAGTTCACCGCAGTGCAAGGATAAACAAACTGTATTAATAACTTTCATAGTAGATATAGGGCTCGATTCTAGATACCACCAACAAAGACTAAAATTAAAATCTATCTGTCACTTCAAAATAATAACATTCTATGGTTTTTCACTTTGTCTGCTATATTTTGACGCGCATTTGCACGTTTCCCCAGTATTTCGTTTTTTTTTTACTTTAATTTAGATGGTTTTTTTTTTACTAGCATAAGCTTGTATAAACAAAGGAATCAAAAAGGCACTAAGCTTGTTAACAACCAGTAGTAGATCCATGCGTTGGTGTAACTTGCAAGAGCAATGATTTTTTTATTGGGCTCGGTTCTAATTCAATTCAATTCTTAGGTTATATGGGTTTTGTGTTATCACAATTCCGCCAAAATAACGTAAATGAAGATATTACACGATGGGGTAGGAAAGAGAGAGAGAAAAAAAAGGAAATCTAATATTGACGACACGATGACAAAATCAACAGGAGTTGAACACACCACACCTAAAACAAAACAATACAAACATAGAACAACACAAACAATATACTTACTAAGAAGAAATACCAGGCCACTCAGAAAGTATTGCGATAAATAGTTTTTATATATGGCAGACTGGCCGGTTAGAATCTTTTTTGAAAATATGATTACTTGTAAGTAAAAATATGTGTGTTCCATTTTCAAAATTTCCCTCCACATTTTTTGCGAGCCAATTCAAAGTATCGTGTCTTACTGAAAATTGGATCTGCGCCGGGAACATTTTAGAGTCGTAGTTAGGTCAGTGTATGTTGTCGAGATGACTTTCGAGTGAGTTCCAGTGGTGACAATAACAGTGTTGTGAATAGTGTACCGCAAAAACGAAGAAGAGTGAGGTTAGACAGATATGTCTGTCCCTAAACCCACCCGCAGTTTTCTCCAGTTTACCCGTGATCAGGGCGTTTGGAACAGCGCCGAAATATCGGGAACTCATCAAATAATTTAAATCGCGGTAAGAAACCCGTAAAATGTCTTGAAGGTTTATATGTATAATACATGCAGATGTAGTAGAAAAACACTGATGATTTCCGTGCGAAGCCGGGGCGGGTCACTAGTCATCACTACATATTATAAAACAAAGTCGCTTTTTCTGTTTCCTATATCCCTATGTATGCTTATATCTTTAAAACTACGCAACGGATTTTGATGCGAATTCTTTCAATGGATAGAGTGATTCAAGAGGAAGGTTTATATGTATAATACATGCATAATATAGTAGAAAGACACTGATGATTTCTGTGCGCTTGTAACTAATATAAGTCTATAACTGTTATTTTCTATTATGAGAGAACAGAAAGAGTCAGCAATAATTTTAGTCAAGATTTTGTTAAGTTGCGCGCTCTACGAATCGTTAGCACTGGCAGTTAAGTTACATTGTAAGATAATAACAAAAGTGTTTTTAAACTGATCTAATTGTAAAATATAATAGGACTAAGTAAAATACATACATACATATAATCACGCCTTTATCCCTAATGGGGTAGGAAAGCGTAAAATACCTAAACAAAGGTCGCTCCTCCACGTCTGACAAAGTTTTAAGGGTTATTTAAGATAGATTCGTATATATATTACTGAAGTGACAGGTTGTCAGCCTAAATTGCAATATACTGAAACCCTCAGATCCCTTAGCTGGTTTTGACAGCATGCCCGGGAGGAAATGTAGCTGGCCAGCATGGAAGAAGTAAAATAGGTAATACGAGTGTCGAGTAATTAAGATTATTTTAAAAGGAGTAGGTTTAGTAGGTTTCTTCCATGCTGACCTGGGAGCGAGAGAAAAACATAGAATGTGCCAGCTGCATTTCCTCCCGGGCATGCTGTAAAAACCAGCTAAGGGATCCGAGGGTTTCAGTATATTGTAATTTAGGCGATGGGCTGACAACCTGTCACTATAGCAATATACTTACAAATCTATCTTAAATAACCCTCAAAACTTTGTCAGACGTGGCGGAACGACCTTTGTTTGGGTCGTTTACGCTCTGCCTACCCCGTTAGGGATAAAGGCGTGATTATATGTATGTATGTACAAAGATCTCAGTTTTTTTCTATTTCTTAGATAGCGCAACTATTTTGCATTGTAGATGTATCTTGTAAATGGTATTGCAGTTATTGCAATGAGATTTATATCTGTATTGCAACTTTTTTGAAATCTTTTGTAAAACTGCCAGAACATTCAACTATGTTGCAGCCACCAATAACGGGTGTAAATGACAGCGTACTATCGGTTGTAAGAGACAGCGTTCAAGAAACTGATAGGGGTTGCTCAGTCAATGAAACTGAACAAGTTTCACCAGGAAATTCTGATAGAAAATTTTAAAAACAAGGCTTTTCCATACGAATTGTATGATCAAGGTGGTCACTTTGTATCAGAAAATCATATATTTTTTAAATTTGCCTGTGAGATATTCCCGGTGGATGTTGTTCAGTTTGATTGACTGAGCAACCCAACAACAACCCTATAGTTCCTAGTACGCTGTCCCTTACACCCGGTATACATAACGCAAGTTCACCGCAGTGCAAGGATAAACAAACTGTATTAATAACTTTCATAGTAGATATAGGGCTCGATTCTAGATACCACCAACAAAGACTAAAATTAAAATCTATCTGTCACTTTCAAAATAATAACATTCTATGGTTTTTCACTTTGTCTGCTATATTTTGACGCGCATTTGCACGTTTCCCCAGTATTTAGTTTTTTTTTAACTTTAATTTAGATGGATTTTTTTTACTAGCATAAGCTTGTATAAACAAGAGAATCAAAAAGGCACTAAGCTTGTTAACAACCAGTAGTAGATCCATGCGTTGGTGTAACTTGCAAGAGCAATGATTTTTTTATTGGGCTCGGTTCTAATTCAATTCAATTCTTAGGTTATATGGGTTTTGTGTTATCACAATTCCGCCAACATCACGTAAATGAAGATATTACACGATGGGGTAGGAAAGAGAGAGAGAAAAAAAGGTAATATAATATTAACGACACGATGACAAAATCAACAGGAGTTGAACACACCACACCTAGAACAAAACAATACAAACATAAAACAACACAAACAATATACTTACTAATAAATATATAAGAAGAAATATATTCAACATTAAGAAAGAATAATATAAGCAAAATTTACATAGCAATAAATAAAAGTATATATTTATAAAGTTAGAAATATAATATATTACAGTTTAATCTTATTATACAAAATAAATTTGGGATATAATTCAACAAAAGAGGGAGAGTCAAAAAGAGATAAAATACACTTCATATGAGTAGGGCGCGGGAAGTCAGATGGCAACACATCCTACAGAGAACATGAAAGACGAGGGCAACTAAAAAATAAATGATCAAGGTCACCTATGTCAATCCCACACTCACAGAGCGAGTTATCTCGCACCCTAATTTTGGCAAGATGGCTCGGTTCTAGATACCACTGGCTAAAACTAAAATCAAAATCTATCTGTCACTTTCATAATAATAAAATTGAACAAGGACAGGCGATAACTCTATGGTTTTACACTTTATCTGCTAGATTTTGACGCGCTTTGGCACAGTATTTCAGTCAAATTCATCCGCCATATCATATGACGGCGGATAAAAATTACAAATAACGCATGAAACCACCGACTATAAATCAAAAACCGGAGAGAATAGATCTGCTGTCCTTTTCCAATGTTTTTAGTCTGAAAGAGTCAAACAGATTTTAATTTTAGTTTTAGCCGGCAAATCTAGAATCGAGCCCATAGTATTACTAGCAAAATGCACTATGTCGACACAGAAGCGCCGGCGCAGTATACGCTGCTACTGCGCAACACTTCTTTTACAATACTGTATTTGATATGCATCAGTCTACAGAAGGGTAGAATATTCTGCATTAAGATAAGTTTACAAAATATTATTAGCTCTGTTTGAAATTGCAATACATATAAGTACTTAGTTTAAACATTATCTAATGAAATTATCAGTTATCTTATCATAACTTAGCTTGTCTAAAATTCGGTTTCTGATTTGATTAAAATTAACAGTTAATCGGTTTATCAAAATTCCTTATGCAAGTTTCTGTTATTATTCAAGCTAAGCTTGATAGATAGATTTTCTGTGGGAGAACAGAAAATATCTTCTAGTGACGAATTTACAGGCTTGCTTATGAATAAATCCAGGTAAACATCACTACATAGTATAAAACAAGGTCGCTTTCTCTGTCCCTATATCCATATGTATGCATAAATCTTTAAAACTACGCAACGGATTGTGATGCGGTTTCTTTTAATGGATAGAGTGATTCAAGAGGAAGGTTTATATGTATAACACATGCATAATATAGTAGAGAAACACTGATAATTTCCGTGCGAAGCCGGGGCGGGTCGCTAGTTACATCTAAAGCATACCAGACACAGAGAGTGACGAGGCACAGAGAACCATGTAACGTCATGTCAGTTCAGTACCTACTTATATGGAAATTCCTAAATTTAGATTTTTTTCTGTTAAATTTCAGACATTTAGCACATTTAACTATAAAATTTCCGTGAATCGATAAACGATAGTTAACACCTCCTTAACACGTTATTAAGTCCTGTTGATCGATAAATTTTGTCACAGTTCCTTGTTAAAGGTCTGTGCAAACTAGTTTGTTTACTTTCTTGTGTTATTGTATGGGTCGTAGGATGATTTGATAATTCGAATCTTCGCGATAATCCTAGGGATTTTGCGAAAACACGGATAATTAGACAACGGTGAAAGCATTATCAAATATTATTGGAATAAAGTAGTTTTTTTTCGAAAAACATCGTCGTTCTAGTAAGATTTGATATCCTTAACTGATATACGAACATTCATTGGTCGGATAGCGCGCTCAAAAACAAGTTCTCCTCTGATTGGTTGACGTTTCGAATGTAAATCATAAACGCATGTTATTTAACCAATGAGAATAAGATTAAATCAGTAAGTAAAGTAACTAATAATCTAGCCAATCAGAGTTAAGGATATCAAATGTTACTAGAACGACGAGTATTTTCGCAAATCGCAAGGTATTTCCCCGCAAATCCCTAGGACTTTCGCGAAGATTCAAATTATGAAATCATGCTACGACATATGTATGACATCAAGTGTATGTCTTCAATGGAAAATTGTGATGCAAAATGACCGCAAATATCCTACTACCTTTTATATTTCCAGGAAAACCCAGCAGCATCTCTCTTAAAATAAGTATTACTAAGTTGTTATGAAGCTTTGTGTCCGGTTTATTAATATTGGGGTCGGTGTGGATCCCCGTCATCATCAATTGTGGCATCGGTCCGGCAGTGGTTGATCTTCCGGGTGATATGAATAAATTTTGTTATTTTAAATTCTAAAGATCTAATTTAGGGTCCAAAATATGTGATTGATCAATGACATTGACATGATAATTGTGGATCTTTTATGTACTTATTAATTCGATGCTTCCGTGGATGCTACTACGATTCTAGATTTGTCGATTAAAACTAAAATTAAAATCTATTTGTCACTTTCGGACTAAAAACAATGGAAAAAACAACAGGAGATCTATTCTCTCCAGTTTTTTTATTTATACATACATACATAAAATCACGCCTTTATCCCTTACGGGGTAGGCAGAGCGGTAAACGCCTCGTAAAAGGCGCTTTCGCCACGTCTGACAAAAATTGAGGGCAATTTTAGATTGTAATTTGTATTGCTATAGTGACAGGTTGTCAGCCCATCGCCTAAATTACTCGAGTCCCTTTTTCTGACTTCTACAGCATGCCCGGGAGGAAGGGCAGCTGGAACATTCTATGTTTTTCTATCACTTCCAGTCCAGCATAGAAGTATATATATTTTTACTTATAGTCGGTGGTTTTATGCGTTTTCGGTAATTTTTATCCGCCGTCTTATGATACGTTACTTCCATGCTGGACTAGGAATGAGAGAAAAACATAGAATGTACCAGCTGCAATTCCTCCCGAACATGCTGTATAAACCAGGTAAGGGTTCCGAGAGTTAAGTATATTGCTATTTAGGAGATGGGCTGACAACCTGTCACAACATCAATATACGTATAAATCTATCTTAAATAACCCTCCCTCAAAACTTTGTCAGACGTGACGGAACGACCTTTGTTTAGGTCGTTAACGCTCTGCCTACCCCATTAGGTATAAAGGCGTGGTTATATGCATGTATGTAGTAATCTCTCCGCAAGAGAAAAACGTATAAAAAAATCTTCCTAAATGCAAAGTTGGCTGCGTTTTGTGCACTGAAGTTTATTTGGTCTTATCACGAGCATAATCAGGTTATGCGTACAATCACCTCAGGCATTAAAGTAAATTTCCTTTGTATCTGATTCCAATAAGAATATCGGAATACTATGCTGTAAATAATACATGTTATTACATCATAATCATTTATATCATGCTGGAATGAGAGCGATAGATAAACATAGACATTTCCAGCTGCTTCTCTTCCCAGGCATGTTGTATATAGAAATCAATAGCCGAGCGTGTTGGAGGGTTTGTACCTAAATTAATTGCAATTTAGGAATAACATACATACATACATACATACATACATAAAATCACGCCTTTATCCCTTACGGGGTAGGCAGAGCGTAAAACGCCTCCTAAAAGGCGCTTTCGCCACGTCTGACATAAATTGGGGGCAATTTTAGATTGTAATGTGTATTGCTGTAGTGACAGGTTGTCAGCCCATCGCCTAAATTACAATACACTGTAACCCTCGAATCCCTTTTGCTGACTTATACAGCATGCCCGGGAGGAAGGGCAACTGGAACATTCTATGTTTTTCTTTCTCTCCCAGTCCAGTATGGAAGTTAAGTTTATTTAGGAATAACTCTGTAAATAACAACTCTTATCAGAAAGTACCCTCCCTAGTAAGCTGCTGATGTTCTGTCTAACCCGTAAAGGATATAGAGGTGATTATAATGTATTCTTATGTTTTCTTCCATGCTGGACTGGGAGCGAGGGAGAAACATAGAATGTGCCAGCTGCATTTCCTCCCGGGCACACTATAAAAGCCAGCTAAGGGATCCGAGGCTTTCAGTATACTGCAATTTAGGCGATGGGCTGCCATGACAACCTATCACTACAGCAATAAACCTACAAATCTATCTTAAATAACCCTCAAAACTACGTTAGACGTGTTAGAACGACCTATTTTTAGCTCGTTTACGCTCTGCCTACCCCATTAGGGATAAAAGCGTGATTATATGAATAATAATGATGTATGTATGTATGTATAATGTATAAAAAAATTAAATAACAGAATGCAAACTGAAATAAATATTAACATCATTTTATGCGTCTGGAAATTGGTTAGCACTACCTGTTATGTTTTAACAGCTGCTAGTATTATTTATAACAACTAAACGTGGACTAAACACTTCGGCGCGTCATCGGCGCAGGCGCATGCGTGGTCCACGTGTTACCCACGTGCTCTCGTTTGAGTTGTGTGTTGTTTGATCAGTCGAAATATAACAGTTGACGGAAACTCATGTTATGATTTGCGAATGTCTAAGGTACAGTTGGTACAGTCGAAAGGTGTGAGTTGGATTGGAAGTGTAAGAACTAATTTATCATTACCCTTTACATCCGAGGGAATAGAAGCAGGCTTTACCTAACACCCTTATTTATTTATATTTCCACCAACGACAACTGCAAAGAATCCTTTGATGAGGACTATACAGCGAACTTTTCAAGTCGAGGGGAATTATATAAGAGATTTTCTTACTATGGCTGTATAATTTGTGAACAGGCCCGTAAGTATAATCAGCTCTTGAGACTGACAAGCAAGTTTGAGTTCGTATCAGAAATGTCATTTCAGTACAGAACGAATTGTCAAATCTACACTCAAGATTGCTCTCAATCTAGAGATTGCTTTATAAATACGACTTCGTGATATACGTGCAAAATCTTTGCTACACTGGCCTGGCTATGATATCTTCTATCTATTCTATCTATAAAACCTTTAACTTACCGGTTACATTATAAAAAGGGTGAACAACCAGTGACATGAATGAGATCAAATTTACATATTAAAGTGACCATCTATCTAAAGAATAGCTAACAGATTTTACTTATAGGTACATACTGTTAAGAGATTATTTCAAACTTAACACGTGTAGGATTTGTCGAATACATTACAATATAAGCAACCATTAGGCCCGATTCTAGATTTGCCGGCTAAAACTAAAATTTAAATCTATTTGTCACTTGAAGATTAAAAATATTGGAAAAGGACAGGAGATCTATTCTCTCCGGTTTTGATGTATAGTCGCTGGTTTTATGCGTTATCTATAATATAATACTGGGGAAACGTGCAAAAGCGCGTCAAAATCTAGTGGACAAAGTGTAAAACCATAGAGTAATCGCTTGTCCGTTTTCAATTTTATCATTTTGAAAGTGACAGTTAGATTTTAATTTTGGTTTTAGCCGGTGGTATCTAGAATCAAGCCCACTTGCAAAATCTTTGCTACACTGGCGTGGCCATAATTTAACAAACCTTTAACTGACCGGTTACACTAAAAAAAAGGGTCGACAATCAGTGACATGATTGGGATCAAATTTACATATTAAAGTGACCATCCATCTTACGAATAGCTAACAGATTTCACGTATTGATACATCATACATCTTTTTTAAAAGAAACACGTGTAGGATTTGTCGAATAAATTACAATATAACCAATCATTGCTAACATTCATTGAGTCATAGACAGATTCATACCTATCCCTACCATAGCGCCAAGACACGAGCATGCATGACACGCACAGAACACAAAGAATATTTCAATCGTTTGTCGAGTATCGAGTCTATCGACCCGATGAACCCTGGTGTCAGAGTTTTTAAACCGCCGAGTAGCACAACTATCAGGCCTCTGACATGGTTTGAGTAACGACCACTATCAAAGACAGCGACCGGGACCGATGGCTTAACGTGCCCTCCGAACAACGAAATCTTTTTCTTTTTCGGACAATCAGGTGATTTAGCCTGCAATGTCCTAACCAAACTGGGCAAAAATTCACAAAGTGATAAATTCTTAAATATCAACTTTGTGATTGCCCCCTGGGAATCGAACCCAGGACCTCCGGATCAGGGGTCCATGGCCCTAGCCACTAGACCACGGAAGCAGTTTTGTACTGTCCATAGCCAGCCAACATTTAACCTGAATGTAGCTTAGGCAAACTGCATCTGCGTCTTGATTCTCAATCTGGAGGATGTAGGTTCACCTACAGGGTTCGCAGCTTTGATTAGAAGAATGCTGGTTTATTCACCCGATTGTTTACATACATACATAAAATAAACGACCTAAACAAAGGTCGTTCCGCCACGTCTGTCAAAGTTTCGAGGGTTATTTAATATAGATTTGTAGTAACCTATCGCCTAAATTACAATATACTGAAACCCTTTCTTTTATAAATCTTTAGCCGGCATGCCCAGTAGGAAATGCAGCTGGCACATTCTATGTTATTCTCTCGCTTTCAGTCCAGCTTGGAAGCTTTGTGAATGTTTGACAAGTAAGAAGATTCCATGCTTCTTCTTTTTCGAGTCGATTGGTAACACGTTATAACAGTTTAGCCCAGTATTTTGCTACGGCGATTGCTTTGTCGTTTGCCTCCTACAGATCCGGGAGTGTGCATGAGCTGGGACTTTTGGGGCAGGACAATGCTTCTGAGCTGAAGGTACATTAACCTAACAATTCGGTACCATGTTCAATGCCTTGTTAGTAGTTGAAGACACTTTAACCAACTGCGTATTGGACCATTATCTTTGAATCACTATTGGATCATCATCACGCAGCACTACATAAGGTCAAGGAAAACAATCATCATCTCCCTAGCCTTATCCCGTATCTCACGGGGTCGGCTTCCTAATCTAGGGGATTTAACGAGGGTACTGGTTTTTACACAAAGCGACTGCCATCTGACCTCCGCAACCCAGAAGGGAAACCAGACCCAATCCTAGATTAGGTCAGAGTTTTCAAGCCGCCAATGCTTAGCACTGGCCTCTAATATGGCTTAACGACTAATATCTACGGTATTAAACGATATTAACCGGGACCAACGGCTTAACGTGCCTTCCGAAGCACGGAAAAAGCACCGAATAAACGTACATATGAAATTCGAAAACCGAGAAACACATTGGTACGTGATGGGATTATTATGAATTTTTGGATGATCAAGGAAAACAATAAATTTTAATTTTAAGTAACGCTGAACTTCCAACAATGAAATAACTTTATATACCTACGCACTTTATTACCTTATCGTTCATTCTTTAAACGCATGCTATTGATAATTCTTTTATAGTTGTGTACTAGATCGTGGTGGAAACGTTTAGAGTCCAACAATCCAACCGGTTTTATCAGCTCGGAAGATTCCTTCACACGTAACCCGAAAGGTATTTTTAATATAAGCTACGAAGTATTTTTAGATATGTATTTGAAAGCAATATCTGTACTTTTAATAACATGTTTTCAAGCAAATTCAAACCTTAGTATCAATCAAAGTATACGCTCTGCTGTATAATTTGGTTGGCATATTTTACCCATACGAACTAAGAGCAGGTTTCTCTCGTTTATTTCCTTTTAGTCCCCACTGTAATTTTGTTTCCCGTTATCTTCGAGAACCGTCATCTCAAGGCGACTAATGAGTGCAGAACGCTTCGTACTGCAGAAAGTATCAAATTCTATGAGAAAACGAAATCAGAATTGCATTTGTACTCGTACTTTGAGATAGATACATACATATAATCACGCCTTTATCCCTAAAGTTTTTCTTTCGCTCCGAGTCCAGCATGGAAGAATAGATACATTTCAAGGTATTGCAATTGAGATGAACTAATAGTTATTACAGAGTCGTTTTGTATATTATAATGAATAAAAACGGGATATACATACATACATATAATCACGCCTTTATCCCTAATGGGGTAGGCAGAGCGCAAACGACCTAAACAAAGGTCATTCCGCCACGTCTGACAAAGTTTTGAGGGTTATTTAAGATAGAATTCTAGGTATATTGCTGTAGTGACAGGTTGTCAGCCCATCGCCTAAATTACAATATACTGAAACCCTCGGATCCCTTAGCTGGATTTTACAGCATGCCCGGGAGGAAATGCAGCTGGCACATTCTATGTTTTTCTCTCGCTCCCAGACCAGCATGGGAGTAAAAACGGGATATTTACGGTGGTTTTTCATTGTTGTATGAGTGTCCGAGATATTTCAACGCATGAAGCGTTATGATCACGAAGCGACAATAACGTATGAACTGCGTTGAAATAGCTCGGACACTCATAAAAAAATGGAACACCACGGTAAATTTTCCATTTATCATCATTACAATGTTGATTTGTCAGACGCGGCGGAACGGCCTTTGTTTAGATCGTTTACGCTGTGCCTACCCCATTAGGGATATAGGCGTGATTATATGTATGTATGTACAATGTTGATAATCGTTTTGTATAGTCTAATCTTCAAAGTCTCCAGACAAGCATAAACTTCATCTATTATAACACCAGCGGTTACTACATACACTAAACTCTCTTCGTGTAGATCCTGGCGAAGAGTGAGGCAATAAATCAATCAAACATTTGTATATTTACCATTACTATTCAACGAGTTAAAAGCCGGAAATGATTCGAAAATACTGATAATCTATCCATGGGGGCGATCGAGCATCTACCAATCTAATCATAATTTGTGAGGAAACGAACGATCTTTTGTTGGTTTTTCTTTATCGTGCAGTAGTCATGTATTGTTTACATACATACATATAATCACGCCTTTATCCCTAATGGGGTAGGCAGAGCGTAAACGACCAAAACAAAGGTTGTTCCGCCACGTCTGACAAAGTTTTGAGGGTTATTTAAGATATATTTGTAGATATATTGCTGTAGTGACAGGTTCTCAGCCCATCGCAATAAAATGCAATATACTGAATCCCTCGGATCCCTTAGCTGGTTTACAAGTTACAGTTTTACCGCTGCAGTTACAGCCTACATAGAATCAATCGCTCTGGATGTGCAAATTTTCTCAGAAATAACAATACCTGATCATTAGATCAGTAGTATCGTACTGTAAAATTGTCACATTACTCCATTGGAATTTTAGCATCTGGAATATTTCTAAGTATAAACGGTTCTTCTATCGACTTGATGGCAAATCTTATCACTAGCCTACTAGCCCGCAATTCGCACTGCCTTTTACAGTGGCTTGGCGTATCAAAAAAAAACTGTCATACAAAAACCACGCTATCACCGCGTGGCTGATAAGAATGAGACATAGTTAGAGCCACGCGGTCGTCGGACCACAGAATCATACGATGATCGTGTCATGCGCTTAATCTTCATATGCCTACAGTGCAATACAATGAGATGGTTTGTTGATCACTCTGGCAGGCTCAGGCAATAAAAAAACTGACAACTTAGGCCCGTTAGGCTAGTTGCATTCTCTCAGACCCCCTTAGTAAATCCCGGAAAATTGCTGCAAGAGATTTTATTGTATTAATGAGATGACTCTATTAGTTTCCCCACCCTGGTGGAGTATAAGTGGGTCCCTTTTTGGTATTGGAAAAAATATATATTTGTTCTGCTTCCTATCGTGTGTATGTGGGCATTTTTGCGGACGATTCAGTCGATTCTAACTAGCCTACGTATTGATCAACACCTTTTGAGACGAAAAGCGAGTTTGAGTTGGTATCAGAAATGTCGTTTTAGTACAAAGTGGCCTGTCAAATCCATACTTAATATTGCTCTCAGTCTTAAGATCATTTTTATAATTACGAGCCTTTGGCCATCATGTATCTCAGACATTCCCTTTTGCCAAGTTCTGATTAAAGATTCATGCATTTTTTATTTTTGCAAAATAGTGTCATACAAACATTTTTATGTTTCTTCTGATGGTAAGTGGGAACCATACAGGGTGTAAGGGACAGCGTCCCGCAAACTGATAGGGGTTACTCAGTCAACGAAACTGAACAACTATCACCAGGAAATACTTTCAGGAAAATAAAAAACATTTGCTTTTCCATACAAACTGTCTGATCAAGGTGGTGTCTGAACATTTTGAATGGAAAAGTAATTTTTATGCCTCTCCTGAAAGAATTTCGTGGTGCATGTTCTTCAGTATAGTTGACTGTGCAACCCCTATCAGTTAGCGGGACTCTGTCCCTTACACCCGGTATCATCACTACAAAGTATAAAACAAAGTCGCTTTCTCTGTCCCGATATCCCTATGTATGCATACATCTTTAAAAATACGCAACGGATTTTGATACGGTTTCTTTTAATGGATGGGGTGATTCAAGAGGAAGGTTTATATGTATAACACATGCATAATATAGTAGAGAAACACTGATAATTTCCGTGCGAAGCCGGGGCGGGTCGCTAGTAGTCTATAATTCTTTTAACTAGGTACGTATAGAGAAGCATGTAGCACACCATGATACATAAAGTGTGCGTGTGTAACTTTAAGGCTAACAATTTCGCTGGTTTTAACATACGAGTACGCTAGTATAATAGTAGTTCATACATACATACATAAAATCACGCCTTTATCCCTTACGGGGTAGGCAGAGCGTAAAACGCCTCCTAAAAGGCGCTTTCGCCACGTCTGACTTAAATTGAGGGCAATTTTAGATTGTAATATGTATTGCTGTAGTGACAGGTTGTCAGCCCATCGCCTAAATTACAATACACTGTAACCCTCGAATCCCTTTTGCTGACTTTTACAGCATGCCCGGGAGAAAGGGCAACTGGAACATTCTATGTTTTTCTTTCTCTCCCAGTCCAGTATGGAAGAAATAATAATAATAGTAGTTCAGTGGTTTTAATGACCTTCACATAGATATTTAATAGCGGTAATATTCTTTTCTCTACGAATATAAATCTTACTGCGGCATTTTTGCACCTATACTTAGGCCTACAGTGCGCATTCCTTCAAACTAACTAACTTTTAACTTTATCCGTAGTCTAGCGGTCTCAGCCAGGGGCTCTCGATCAGGAGGTCCCAGGTTCGATTGCCGGCGGGGGACAATGCCTTTGTATTTTTGTTTCTAGTTTGGTTAGGACATTGCGTACTGATCACCTGATTGTCCGAAGAGTAAGATGTTTCATGTTGCCACATGGGCATGTAAATGGTCAGTCCTGCGTCTGATTTCTCTCTGTTGGTGTCAGTCAATCTGTCCAATCAGAATTAAAGATTGAAGGAATAGAGAGTGCACCTGTGTGTAGCGCAAACACTTGGGCACTAAAAACTAGACCTGCGCAGTTGGCCGATCTCTGGGAGATTGGCTGTCATCACCGAAAATCGGTGGGAGGACTATAATTCAGTTTCCTTTCTCTTAGGCAACCCACGGTGTTGTAGTTCTGCAAAGCGAATGTCGCATGTCGGCCTCAATACTGGCAACTGGCAAATCGACTCCAGCGAACCATAACGGAGTTTTTTTCTTTTTGCGCGCATCAATGAATCTTTTGCGATCAGCTGACATCGAGGTCGCTGTTTTTTTTGCAGCTTTGAATATAGAAAGATACCGTTCAGTTCCGTATGAATATTTTATTACAGTTTAGGTTCGATGTATTGGCAAAAAACTGGTACGTAAAGTCATACACTGCGGCATGTTAGGTAGTTAGTTTTTTAAGCATACATATTTATGAACTTCCTTCCATGCTGGCCTGGGAGCGAGAAAAAAAAACATAGAATGTGCTAGCTGCAGCTAAGCGATCCGAGGGTTACAGTATATTGTAATTTAGGCGATGGGCTGACAACCTGTCACTACAGCAATATACATACAAATCAGCCCTCAAAACTTTGTCAGACGTGGCGGAACGACCTTTGTTTAGGCCGTTTACGCTCTGCCTACCCCATTAGGGATAAAGGCGTGCTTATATGTATGCATGTATTTATGAAGTAGAATATTTTTAAATGTTCCCATAATTTCAGGCCTTATTTTATTTATTTATCCAATAATTCTTAAAGAGAAATATGCTCTTCAAAATAACCATTTGCCGGAAGGAATTACATTACTTCAGTTGTATCACAAATATACAAAACTGCTTAATAGATATTGTGCTCCATTATAAATAAGTAGATACCTAAGTATTTTTGACTTCATATCTAAATAATGTGTTAATATACATAAATCTTATTGCTATTTTCAGGATTGGGACTTCCGGTTCCGGTAAACCTATCCGCTTAAAAAAAAAGGGTACTTAGACAGAGCCGTTTAATATAACCATAATTGAAAATAAAATTGCTCACATTTTTCAACTACATTGTGATGTAACGAAATGAACTATTACATAAATTATCTTCCAATAATTCGCACCTAGTAAGTATTTACAAGAAATAAATGTCAGAACACATTTATGACTACAATACGACGCAGTTCTCAATTAAGTTGGTTGAGGGCGCCTACAGTATAAGGAGAACTTTAAAAAAAACACGATCACACTCATAGACCCCACTAGGATTCCTTGTATCGGGGTGCCATGGACGTACACAGAAACAACCACAAAGAACACCCATAACCACATAGTAACTAGAAACACTTAAGTACAACCCAGACCCAGAAACAGACATTTAAATGAAGGAGAACTTTCAAATCTCAAAATGGCGGCGTAAGTTCCTTTTTTTGCCACATTCATTTAAAGCGTGGTCTTACTGTACGTAAAAGCAATGGCGGATGCACCTTCCGATGTAAACAGGTACAAGCACACATCATACATTATTTGCTAACTTAGCATCTCAAGGTTCAAATATACTTCAAGTAGTTCCTACACACAAGAATGTGGTCATCCTTGCTTGCTAAGACTAATTAAAACTAGTAAAACTAGTAACGTCCTAGGTTCAATTCTTGGTAAATCAGATAAGAAAGCCTTGAAGTTTTGTTTTGCTGGAATATTCGTGGAAAACTGACCTACTTATGATAAAAATGTTTAAACCGATAACTATAAATATTATGATAACATAACTTGATTTAAAAATGATAATTATGAATCATTTTCATGTAATCCATAAGAAGTTTTCAGTAAGTCATAATCATGAGTCACAATCAAATGACACTCAACTCAACCAGTGACTGACTAGATAATAGTAGAAATAGTACTCAACTTACATTCAGATAAAATATTATTGTAATTACTTTCCGTAATGTTAATGACATAACACTAATATGGATCACGAAGTTATCGCTATACAAGTGTATTAGCTGTTAATTACTAGAAACAACTGATTAGACTTTCTAATCGATGAAAATATTATAAAGTATTATGTTTAACAGCGATGACTATGTTTCAGAGTTGTGTGCCTGCATTTAATACCTTGAACGTATAGACATCACCCAATTTATCAATTCTGTGCCCAAAATGGTAAACAGTTTGCATAGAGATCCTTTATCATCAAATTTTATTTTATCCAAGTAATAACTCTTCAAGTAAATATGACAAAAGATGTATCGTATATGCCATTATTGGACTCTACGAATAGTCTTTCACTTACTTAATTCAATTTTCACTACGGCTATCAAAATAAGCCCTAATCATTAAAATTAGAGTTTTCTTTCTACTTTTCTATAACAAACCTTCCTGATGATAGCAGAAACATCATATAGGTAAAGGGGAAGAGGATTTGCTCTTAGTTAACTTGACTGGATGTTACGCTTCCTTAAAATACTAAAGAATGCCGGGAAATTATATCAGCACTTCTTGTATGTCAATAATTTAGGCTTCTTTACATTATATCGGAATAGAAAATTTTTATGTTTACCTTCATACGTTTGAGGCAGGAAGACTGCTATAATTAAGAACGTTCCTAAAAAAAGTAACAAATAATACACATACGAAAAATCATTATTATATTTTTATATATACTTCCTACATGACATCAAATACTGAGAAAAAATAATAAACTTTATCCTATTTCAATATGCCTATGGTGTTCGTTCATAGCTGGTCAGATATGCGGTATACGGAAGACATTATACGCAGATATTATTATACTTAGGTGAGCTTTGCACTGCGGTAGTAAATTAACCACTCTATTAAGTATTTTATAATAAATAGCGATAGTACAATTCCTTACATAATAGCTACATGTAAACAATAACATAAATAAACAACATTACATAAAAAAAAGTTTATACATACATACATATAATCACGCCTTTATCCCTAATGGGGTAGGCAGAGCGTAAACGACCCAAACAAAGGTCGTTCCGCCACGTCTGACAAAGTTTTGAGGGTAATTTAAGATTGATTTGTAAGTAAATTGCTGTAGTGACAGGTTGTCAGCCTGTCGCCTAAATTACAATATACTGAAACCCTCGGATCCCTTAGCTGGTTTTTACAGCATGCCCAGGAGGAAATGCAGCTGGCGCATTCTATGTTTTTCTCTCGCTCCCAGTCCAGAATGGAAGAAAAAAGTTTATAAGTTTATCTTATTCCGTATCTCAAATCTTTCCAGTCTTTAAAATCTATCCACATCGCAGTAAAGGTAGTTCTAACCTAAACCCAGGTAAACGAAATGTTGGTTTGTCAGTGGGCAGTAATAGACTGGTTTACCTTGGCCACACCTCCAGCTTCTGACAAAATAGAATATACAACTATTTGTTATACGAATACCGTTTTGTTGGAGATGATTGGGCTTCTCATAATAATGTGTGAACGGGTAAAACTATTAACTTTTATTATGAGAAAACCAGGGTCTTATTATGACCTAGCTACTTTTTGATAAAGTTCCAACTTTTTACAAACATTTATGAATGACTATGATAAATTCAGCTAAGTTTTCAAACCCATACCATAGTACAATCTTTATTTATTATTTATTTACTGTTTATTGTACACAAGTAACATGAGAAAGACAATACACAAGGAATACCGACACAACAGGTACAGCTTATTTCTACTAAGAAATTTCTTCCAGCTGACCTACGGAAGTGAGACTTAAATTGAAAGGCAAATTATCTTATCTTTCATTAACGATGTTCTCAATTTGTGTGTTGCTTGCTACTAAACAGTAAACGTATGGTAATCGTACAAAATGCTGCAATCAGAAACACAATCAACATAAATAAGTACCTACAAACAGCCTCGGTTTGTTATTATTTATATGGTATGCTGTAACAATTCCATTCATTACAATATATCTTATCTCCGAATGTAGGTCTGCAATGGAATAGTCCGAGAGGCGCTAAGTCCATCACGCTACGATCATGCGTTTGCGCAGCGTACCCAAAATGGTGGCACTTTGGATTGCCGTTGATAAAAAACATAAACAAACGTCTGTTGGCCGTCTGGTGAACGTGAGCAATCGTAGTTGAATAAAGGACATTTCTATTGTGTTCTCCCTAAATATTTGTCAGCTATTTATGTCTAAAGGATAATCGTTTGTGTATTTTTTCGGATTCCCATATGTTTGAGTAAATTCCTGTCGATCCCATTACAAGTATGAAGAAATGGTTTTGTCCACTAATGTACAAACATAGCATGCTCAAAATTGACACAATTCTTGCAAATAGTCAAAGAGTTATCTAAAAAATCTCAATTCCATGAGATTGCATTCAATGAGTTGTTGTTGCAAATAGGTAGTCGGTAAGTTATATAAGACGAATTCTACTCAGACAAGAGCTAAAACAGTGGCAGCTATCACTTTTTTTTTTTAAATTTAAAGAAACATCGTCAAAATTGTCCTAATTATTTCTGACTCTACGTTGTCTTTTAATTTGCTATCCTTTCAGAAATCCTCTTGGTCTTAAGGTCTTAAAATATTCAGGAACAGGAATGGTTTCTTGGATAACATTAAACACTTTGGATTGCATATTTAAGATATTAGACGATAGATAATTTGAAGTTCCTGAACTTTGATTTCCTACTTCATTTGTAGACAACAAATGTAGGGACAACATAACCTTCAATTCTAGCAATACTGACCTACATTAACATCCAGTGACTATGGCTTGCTTAATTTTATGCCCTAACAATACTGTGTAAACGAAAGTGAATCTCTCAACCGTAAATATTACGTGTAAATAAGCAGTAGGCTCAATTCTTAAATTGCCGGCTAAAACTAAAATTAAAATCTATTTTTCATTTTCAGACTAAAAACATTGGAAAGGGACAGGAGATCTATTCTCTCAGGTTTTTGATTTATAGTCGGTGGTTTTATGCGTTATCTGTCATTTTTATCCGCCGTCATATGATATGGCGGATAAAATTGACAGAAATACTGGGGAAACGTGCAAAAGCGCGTCAAAATCTAGTGGACAAAGTGTAAAACCGCATAGAGTAAATCGTCTGTCCTTTTTCAATTTAATTATTTTGAAAGTAACAGATAGATTTGAATTTTAGTTTTAGCCGGTGGTATCTAGAATCAAGCCCAGTATTCATTGCCACCTCTAGCTCCCGAGCACAACGTCTTCACGAACAAACAGATTATTAGATCCGTTACATAATTAGATAATGTGCACGGCATGATTTGGCGTTGGGCAATAGAAACTTGAGCAATCGGCCTCGGCAATGCCAACCTGGCCACGAGTAGAAGTCTTCTTATACCTACTGCACTTTAAGAGCTGTGTATATCTTGAATTTTACAAGATAATACGGAGAATAAGATGTCTAAATGTAACTAGAATAAGATCAGACTCCGTGAACAGTTTTTCATACAAACACTCTACACTAATTTTATTGCAACTGGTTAGGTTTTTTTAAAAAAACAAGCTCAACCAAGAGATCTAGGTCTCTCTTATCTTATTTATTATTTATCTCTTATCTTGTATAAGAATTGCCGCAATCAGTTGCGATTCGACGGAGGGATTAGTGTAGAGCGTTTGTATAAAAAACTGTTCACGGAGTCTCCTCCCCATATAAACACAGTTTCGCTTCTATTCCTAAACAGTTAAACCAAACTTAACCCAACTTCGTATATAAGACCAAATGCATCATATCTATGCTTCTATTTAGGTTTGGTTTGAAAATATTAAGCATAAACTTAAAAAGATCAAAAATACGATTTTGTATAAAGATATAGCCTAAAATTTAAGTACAAAATACAAATACATCTTGAATAACCCTCAAAACTTTGTCAGACGTGGCGGAACGACCTTTGTTTAGGTCGTTTACGCTCTGCCTACCCCATAAGGGATAAAGGCGTGATTATATGTATGTATGTATGTAAAATTTAATTTGCTTTCTAATTTTGTACTTGTTGAATATTTTCATACCAAACCTAATTAGAAGCATAGATACTAAGATGCTTTCTGCTTGGTGGATATGATGCATTTGGTTATGTGTACGAAGTTAGGTTAAGTTGGTTTTACTGTTTAGGAATAAAAGCGAAACTACGTTTGTATGGGATTTCACTATTCCGGCAGACGCTTAAGGCTCGGATGATTGAAATATTTGTTTAAAGTAGCCGGAACTAAAAATGGCGTTAAATACGGAAAACTCCTTATTGATACACGCGGTGTCAACCACATCTAATATTGACAGAGTCAGGGTTACTCCGTACTACGAAGTTACCACGTGGGTACTATTGATAGACCGTGAGACGAAGTTCATAACGTTCATATACTCGTACTTACATAGGATATCGTATTGTCATTTTACTTCAGTCGCAGCACAGTCTGCTCTGCTCATGTCATAAAATAATTAAATAGTATGAAAGAGTCTGAAATGTTATGATTCAAATTGGAACAAAAACACAACATTGGTAAATCCATTAAAAACATTTTATAAAATTTTGCTTTTAATACTTCCATGATGGACTGGGAGTGAGAGAAAAACATAGAATGTGGCAGCTGCATTTCCTCCCGGGCATGGTGTAAAAAACAGCTAAGGGATCCGAGGGTTTCAGTATATTGTAATTTAGGCGATGGGCTGACAACCTGTCATTTCAGCAATATACGTACAAATCCATCTTAAATAACCCTCAAAACTTTGTTAGACGTTGCGGAACGACCTTTGTTTAGGTCTTTTACGCTCTGCCTACCCCATTAGGGATAAAAGCGTGATTAAATGTATGTATAAAATTTTGTAACAGTAACAAGTAGGATACACAAAAAGTAGGCACATTTTACGGTGAATATTATTCCATACGAAAAGTTCAGTTACCTCTACAATTTGACACGTTCGTACCCGGTAAACTACGTAACGCCGTGCTAAACGTATTAATAGGGGATAATTTGTACGTAGGTGCCCTGTTGTTTTCGTAACTTGATTTCATTAGCGAATACATGGCATTGGCGCGTGACGTCACAATCATGCGAAGAATCTCACACATTTTGCAAATTCTGACCATGTGAGAGGCATTTTGGTTGAAGTCCAAGGAGAAATGTGACGTTGATTTTAACATTTGGTTATATCCTTAATTTTGGCGACTTCCGGTTTAATTTGAATTAGAACTAGCTTCATCTTCATACTTAGCTTCATCTTCATACTTAGTTTCATCGGCGGTTTAATAAATTTATCCCTGGGATTAAGTTATTTCCCACGCTAAAGCGAAGTCTATGTTAATTCGGATCGGAATACTGTATAGATTTTTAATAGTTAAGCATTTTTTAAAGACTTGTCTATATTTGGTCAGTCGATAGTTTTTATTTCTAATTTAAAAACATCTTTTCTCTTTATAATATAGTAGACCCACATGTCCAAGGTCCAAAGATAACGGGTTCTCTAATAGAAACACTTCAAAGATTTTTTACTTGGCATGTTTACAAATGATTCGAGTAAACCTTTCTCAAACTCTTTAGGTACTTAATTTTGCGGTGATGACGTCAATGGTGTTCCAAATTTGGAGTCCAAAAAACAGCAAGCCTTGTTTTGATCCACAACTTTACATAAGTACAACCTTAAACGTAGCGCCATCAGTTCTAAATTAATTAGGCCTGAAATACAAACATTTTCATTAGCATTTTATGTTTCGCGAGAATTGCAACTAATTTTGAATTTTGTAATCCATTATACAATAATTCACACTAATCATAAAAGTGCTAAAATTAGCCACTTTCAGCAGATTTGTAATACAAAGCTTATACTAATTATGAATTATAATATTCATCATTCCCTTGCCCTTATCCCATTATTTGGGGTCGGCGCAGTATGTTTTCTTCTTCCATTCATCCCTGTCCGCCGTCAGTTGAATTATAATGTATTTCTATTAAAATGGAGCTAAACGTAAAATATTCCTGATAATATTTGTATTTCAGGCACAATTAATTTAAAACTGATGGCGCTACTGCCGCAGCTCTCGAACCACAGTTTTTTTTAAATTGTTCATTCATCGGTTTGTTTATACAAGCCACATAAATTATTATTTATAAAATTGAAGAATGTAAGTTCAAATACTTTCCTCCCTGGACATACAGTAAAAGCCAGAAAAGGGGTGAAAGCGAGAGTGTTTCAGTATCTATGATAATAATTATTGCAATTTAGGTAATGAGCTGACAACACTTAATTATTTCTGAAATACACCTTGTTGTTGACGCACTGCCTACTTCATAAAAGTATTATTATAATTCGTGTTGTTTTAAACGGTGGCTCTTTTCTTTGTTTTCGGTGGCTATTTTTAGATACTTCATTTAAGCAACACATTTCTCGATCCTTAAACTTTAATGTGGTGATGACGGTGATGACGTCAATGTGTTCCAAATTTGAGGTTCAAAACCAGTACGTTTTATTTTGGTCCTCAATTTTATATCTTTCACATATACATAAAGTTTGTTTACAAAAAAATGATTATTTTGTAAATTATTTGCTAGTGACTCCATCTAATATTTCCTACGACGAACATTCTGGTTGACCAAAGCAACTACAAAAAAGAGTAAAGAAAATAACTTAACAGTCAGCTGATTGCTGAGCGATGTAATTGGTAATGTCATCATAAGTTCCTACTTCTATTCCTTTGATACGAGGCCTATTACAATTATACTTAATAAGCAATTATATTTTTGGCATAGGTACTTGCTTGTCGTCTTATCTTCATATTCTTAATTAATACACCTTATTTTTTTATCTATCAAACAACGTTTATTGATAACAGTATTTATTTCTGTCTTATCTGCTATTTTTAGCGAGGTATATTTACGATTATATAAATAGCGAGCATCGCAAATGTTCTCTCTTGATTTCACACTTTTTATGATTCTGACGTCAATGAGTTCCAAATCTGAGGTCCAAATTGCGTACATTGGTCCTGCAGTTGGTGTTTATATTTTTAGCTCAGTCTCAGGTTTTTTCCACTGGGACCCGAAACAGGTTCCGTTTGCCATTTCGTAAAGTATACCAATCCCGTTCCTCTAAGCATGTTTCAATACTTGGGAAATCTTTGCCGGCCGGGTACGAGTATGATGAAATATACTCGTAGGTAGATAGGAAGCAGTTCCTATGTCTGATACCCATGCTGATACTTTAACTAGTTTTGAACATAGCCTGTATTGGAAGCTTTACAGTCTATGTTTCTTATGTATTTATCCTATGGTATGTTTCAGTGAGCAATAAATGGTTCATTAAATAAATAAATAGCTGTACCAAAGGATACTGACAATGAAAGATACTACAAATATTGTGTACTAAAGTTATACAAATATTGTGCACCTATGCTCTACAATAAGATCAAACCTGATATGAATGCAACGAAAACCTGTAGTAATTATAAATTAAAGGAAGTTGTAAGAAACGCTCTTACTGATCTCGACTATGAAGCAACAGAACAACTCTTCGACCAAGTATCCTAGTATTGACACACAAACACAAACTATGTTGGCCGTATACAGTACAAATAGTTCCTAATTTAATTTTAATTAACTTTTCTTTATACACTGTCTTTTATTATTGTAACCGTATCAATAAGAGGAAGGCACTGCAGCTTGTAGTACAGTTCTTTAACTATAACATGCTGCAGGGCATTCAAGAAATAATGTACCTAAATTGTTACAAATAAAGATTATTATTATTATACAACTATTCAAGCTGAGATTTTTCATAATGTTTAACACGCAGTTAACTATTGTATAAATACGCAACGCTTAAAAGTATTATTAGGTAATTTAAATTCGTAAAACCATTTTATTTAATTGTTTGTGTTTTTTTATAACCTGACCTTTCAGAAACCCCACCACTGCTGTCGGCAAATTCAAGTGAATATTTTTGTATTGTATTTAAAGTTACATAAATTTTATCATTCAAATATTATTGACACACGTAACCACAGACGTAACATAAGGTAGCACATAGTTAAGTAATCATCTCCCTAGCCTTATTCCGTATCTCACGGGGTCAGCTACCTAATCTAGGGGGTTGAACTAGAGTACTGGTTTCACACAGAGCGACTGCCATCTGACCACCGCAACCTAGAAGGGAAACCAAACCCAATTGTGAGTTATCAAGCCGCCAATGGCAGTGGCCAATGGCCTCTGACATGGCTTAACGACTAATATCTACGGTATTAAACGATATTAACCGGGATCAACGGCTTAACGTGCCTTCCGAAGCACGGAAAAAAAAGCCGAATAAACGTAGATATGAAATTTGAAAACCGAAAAACACATTGGTACGTGGTGGGATTCGAACCACGACTTCCCGCTCAGGAGGCAGCGGCCCTATCCAATACACCATCGGGCTCTCACCGAAAAACACATTGGTACGTGGTGGGATTCGAACCACGACCTCCCCGCTCAGGAGGTAGCGGCCCTATCCAATACACCATCGGGCTCTCCACAAAGTCATTAAGTATTACCTAGTTATTTTATAATATTTGGCTTCGGTATACCTATAGCATATATTGTCTAATATATAATATTTATTGTCATCAAATTGTTTCTTCCATGCTGGACTGGGAGCGAAAGAAAAACATAGAACGTGCCAGCTGCATTTCCTCCCGAGCATGCTGTAAAAACCAGTTGAGGGATCCGAGGGTTCCAGTATATTGCAATTTAGGCGATGGGCTGACAACCTGTTACTACAGCAATATACCTACAAATATATCTTAAATCACCCTCAAAACTTTGTCAGAAGTGGCGGAACGACCTTGGTTTAGGTCTTTTACGCTCTGCCTACCCCATTAGGGATATAGGCGTGAATATATGTATGTATGTATGTATCAAATATAAAAAAATAGACATAGAATATCTATTTTAATGAACATAAAACATCTTTGTTTATAAAGAAGTTTCATCAAATATCATGATCATCATCTATACATATAATAAATGTCTATAAGAGTCGTCTGTACATTGAATATTTTTACAAAAAATATATTGCAGCAGCCTCCTTAGGCATGAGGCGTGATTATTTGTATCGTAAGTTTGATTTTAAATAATGCTTAGTCGATAAAAATAAGTTCTATAAAAATCGGTTAAGAAGCAGCCAAATTTTAATTTCCTGCCTACCCCCTAAGTCAGGTAGCGTGATATTAGGTATCCTAAGTTGCAATCCGGGTAACACACAGTTAAATAAAAAAGTCTCATCGAAATCGGTTCAGTAGTTTTGGCATGATGTAGTAACATACAGACAGACAGACAGACAGGCAGAAATTTAAAACAAAAAACGTTTTGATCTTTATATCGTTAATAACGCCTGCGGCAATTATTTTTTTGTAAAAATATTCAATGTACAGACACGACCCTTCTAGAGATTTATTATTATGTATAGATGAGCATAAGGGGAAGTGCCAAGGCTTTGGCACACTTCAGCAGCAAAAACGGAAGGTATTCCACTGGAACCTGCACCCTTATACAAATGTTATAGATTTACTAGCCTTTTACGCCGCAGTTTCACTCGCGGCGTAATTAATGAGTTTTCCCGTTGGAATCAGATATGATCCCGCGGTGAAAAAGTAGCCTATGTTACTCAAGGTGAATATAGCTCTCTAACTGCCCCCGTGGTCTAGCGGTCTGAGCTATGGGCTCTCGACCCGGAGGTCCCGGTTTCGATTCCCGGCGGGGGACAATGACTCTGTGTTGTTGTTTCTAGTTTGGTTAAATAGTCGGTCCTGCGCCTGATTTCTCTCTGGTCGTGTCAGTCAGTCTGTCCCATCAGAATAAGAGACTATAGGAACAGAGAGTGCACCTGTGTGTAGGGCAAACACTTGGGCACTAAAAAGAAGTCCTGCGCAGTTGGCCCATCTCTGGGAGATTTGCCGCCATTACCGAAAATCAGTGGGAGGACTATTATAGCTCTCTAATGGTGAAAGAATTTTTGAAATCGGTCCAGTAGTTTTTTAAATTTATTTGTTACAAACATACACACAAATATACAAATCTTTCCTCTTTATAATATACTAGCGACCCGCCCCGGCTTCGCATGGAAATCATCAGTGTTTCTCTACTATATTCTGCATGTATCATACATATAAACCGTCCTCTTGAATCACTTTATTCATTAAAAGAAACCGCATCAAAATCCGTTGCGTAGTTTTAAAGATCTAAGCATACATAGGGATATAGGGACAGAGAAAGCGACTTTGTTTTATACTATGTAGTGATAGTGAAGTATAGATTAAATAGTGTAAAATTCACCTTATTGTACCTAGCGGCAACAAAAAGCAAGTAACTGTACAGATATTACTTTAATTACGTATGCAGTTAGCAGCAGAGTCGGAAAATGTTAATTTCGGTGAGAATTAACTGATAATTAGTGATAACTCCGGTTATAGTGCGCCGTTGTTGTACTGTCAGTTCCTGTTTGTGAATCATACATATGTCGTAGGATGATTTGATAATTTGAATCTTCGCAAAAGTCCTAGGGATTTTGCGAAATCACCGATAATTAAACAATGGTGAAAACGTTGTCAAATCTTCCTAGCAAAAGTCAGGATCTGTGTGAAAATCTCGTCGTTCTAGTTAGATTTGATAATCTCATGATATCCTTTTCTTGATTGCCTAGATTTTTACTTACTGATTTAAACGTATTCTGATTGGTTAAAAACGATGCGTCAACCAATAAGAGGAGATCTTGTGTTGACCAATCGGTGTTCTTATTTCAGTTAAAGATACTCATATGAAATGTTACCAAGACGATGAGTTTTTCGCAAAAAAACCTGACATTTTACAGTAATATTTGACTATGGTCTCGTCATTGTCTAATCATTCGTGTTATCACAAAATCCCTAGAATTTTCGCGAAGATTCGAATTATTAAATCATCCCACGACACATACTAGTAGTGTTTTCTTTTCTAGAATTTATCTTTTATTGTAGAACCGGTTCATCACTTTGTATTTGTAATAATGACATTAGAAATATTGTGATTGTAACGAGCTAAAACATTGCGTAGAAAGGTTCATAGTTGTGTTTTACAGGAAAGAAATTAATGAAAGTTGTTCTATTAATACATTTTAATGCATTATAAACATATGTTTAAAATAAAACTTACTAGCTACTTAATTAAACTAAATCTAACATCCCGTTCCGACTCATACCAGGTCCAAACGTGCCCATTGCGCTGGCCGCGTTGCCACGTTGAATAGCCAACGAAATTTGTTGGACCAAGTATGAGCCGGCCCGAGGATCACCACCACGGTCCCGCAAGCGAAGCCCAATCTGATGGACAAACTTTTTTGCTTCCGCACCCCAAGCGCCCGAAGTCTCCACCGCGAAAGAAACAAAATCGTAATTTTGCATTAGGTCATGGTACTTTGCCCGTTTTTGACTTGCTAGCCACTCTGCTGCTGAACCAGCTGATCGAGTCGTTTTGGGAAGGTGAGAGGCAGCGTACGTACACGCACACGTTGCATCCCATAGGAGACATTTTCCCTTTTTCCACGGGACTAGCGTGAGGCCATCGGGTCTCCTTCCATCAGTCCGTGATAACCCTGGCGGCTCGAGGACGCAGGGAATGTTAGCAGACACCATGGCACGCCGAATTAGATCATTAATAGCGTGATGTCTTGGATGTCTGCCCGCGCTGAGTCTGCAGCTTAGTCCATGGTGACCACTAGCATCTACCTGCACTCCACACCTGCACGCATGTGGCTCGCATAGACTACACCCGAGCCGAAGTGCCGCCGCTATCCGTAATGAATTGTTATCCAGCAATGTCCCGAGGTGCGGTGAAGGTAATGCATGAAGCCATGCGCCAGACTCGTGGCAAGAAATCGCTTTCAGCCGGGCCATAAAATGTAAATAGGTAGTTAAGTAGTATCTAGTCGTATATTTTGTTTAATTACTTAATCTAAGACTTTTGGAGAATCTACTTTTTCTTAATATTTACATACATACATACATAAATCACGCCTTTATCCCTTACGGGGTAGGCAGAGCATTTAACGCCTCGTAAAAGGCGCTTTCGCCACGTCTGACAAAAATTGAGGGCAATTTTAGATTGTAATATGTATTGCTTTAGTGACAGGTTGTCAGCCCATCGCCTAAATTACAATACACTGTAACCCGCGAGTCCCTTTTGCTGACTTCAACAGCATGCCCGGGAGGAAGGGCAGCTGGAACATTCTATGTTTTTCTATCTCTCCCAGTCCAGCACGGAAGAAAATAAATAATTAATATTTAAATCGGTTTAATAGACTTAGCAATCCTAAACATGATATCACAGTAATTAATCTTTATGTCCAATCTAACACCTTAGCTGATTCCTAGCTATTTGTTTACTTTTGTTCTTACTTCTAAAACCTCACACCTATTTATAGGTCTAACAGCATACAAAAATCCGTCATGTGCCAAAAAGATAACTGACCCAAAGTCCAAAAAAGTATACATAACACGACCACATACCGGAACCAATAAGGAAGAGAAACCTCATTGTAAGACTTGTCACACTTCCACGTTCTTATACTAAGCAACCACAACACTAGAATTGAACAGATGTAGACAAATAACTGTTGTGATGATAAATGAAATGATGTAGTGAGTGATTGTATTTTTTTCCATATAAGTCGAAGAAAGTTCTTTGCTGGACTTAGCCGCCAAGCTCATAAGTAATCTGCGACATAGCCACAGAATATATGTATATACCTTCTTCTTAGTGAGTGGATTCTCGAGTCAAACAACCCGATGAACCTTGGTGTCAGAGTTTTCAAAACCGCCTAGTAGCACAGCTAACGTGCCCTCCGAAGCACCTATATACCTAATAGACACATTCACAAAAAAAACATGTAGAATGTGCCAGCTGCATCTCCTCCCGGGCATGTTGTAAAAATCAGCTAAGGGATTCGAGGTTTCAGTCTTGGAATTTAGGCGATGGGCTGACCACTTGTCACTATAGCAAAATACAGATCAGTCTGGAATAACCCTCAAAACCTGTCAGATGTGGCGGAACGAATTTTGTTTAGGTCGTTTACGCTCTGCCTACCCCATTAGAATGTATGCATTCACAACAATAATAATAATATGACTCTATGGGACCATGAGATGCCTTTTGCACAAAAATCTCTTTTGTCAAAATTGGTTCGATGATGAAGTCGTGAAATCGTTACAAAATTACATACATACAATATAATCACGCCTTTATCCCTAATGGGGTAGGCAGAGCGCAAACTACCTAAAAAAAGGTCGGTACGCCACGTCTGACAAAGTTTTGAGGGTTATTTAAGATAGACTTGAAGGTATATTGATGTAGTGTAGCCCATCGCCTAAATTGCAGTGTACAGAAACTCTCGGATCCTTTAGCTGGTTTTTACAGCATGTTCGGGAGGAAATGCAGGTGGCACATTCTATGTTTATCTCTCGCTCCTACTCTAGCTTGGAAGAAATCATATCATCATCATCAGCATAACACTCATATGATGTAATATAACTTAGATCAACAACAACAACAACATATTTTTTTTGCAATTTCGTCAAAAAACGTCTGGAAAATTTGAACGTAAATGGTAATCACAAGCTATAAACTAATCATTGTTCATTTTCCATAACTCTATAATTAGTTAATATTTTGTTTTTGCAAGTACCTACACAGCTTTTTTATTCGATCCTAGAAATTGTTTCTCACAGTTTTGATTTTGTACCTGTACTAATGTTAGTTATTATAATAAACTAGCGACCCGCCCCGGCTTCGCACGGAAATCATCAGTGTTTCTCTACTATATTATGCATGTTTTATACATATAAACCTACCTCTTGAATCACTCTATTCATTAAAAGAAACCGCATCAAAATCCGTTGCGTAGATTTAAAGATTTATGCATACATAGGGATATAGAGACAGGGAAAGCGACTTTGTTTTATACTATGTAGTGATTCAGACTTCGTAATTAGTCCGATAGCGCTAGGTTTTGAAGTTTCAAAACTCTTAAAGTTTTTTGTTTTTTGCATACAGTTTCCGGACCATTTGCCCAACCTAATACATTATTTTGTGTCATCCTAGGTACTTGCATAAGTAGAAATTTAGGTATTTGTCTTTTCGATCAGTATTGGACGAAAAGATAATTAGAGATGCAAATATTACTTTCATGGTAATAACGAGATAGTTATTGATGTACATAGGCATTTTGTGCTATATATGTCCACGAGAATCCTAATATTTAATCAGTACCTAATACGGCACCAACTAGCTCTAAAATAATATTACAATAGGTAAAATAGGTGTTACGCGTTTCAGAATGCTGATATCTGTTGTTTAAAATATTTTGTGTCGAATTCATCCACGACGTTTATAGATATTATTTTTTTTCATTACTACAGCCTGTAAAATCCACAAAAGAAATGGCAAGTTATTAGAGTTTACGTGTTCTTTGTTATTATGGTGTAACAAAACACTATTCATAATTTGTGTTGTTTTTATCCACGAACTTCTATTATTAGGTACCTACCTATATAAGAATGGCGACCGCAGGGACCATCGAGCGCGCGGAACATCACGCGCGGTTGCGGGTGGCGGGGGGCGCCGGCCAGCCAAAAGCGCGGACGCGTGCATTTTGTTTACATTCAGTCTTCTTGGTGCAAGTTGCGACAAGCAATTAGTAAAAGTTAGTTATGAAACTGTGACAGACTTAAATGGAAATCGAAACTGAGTTATTACCCGACCGGACCAACGAAGAATAATGAGATTTTTGTTCGTTTTTTACTGTAGATCACGCCTGTTTTTACTATATTGTTACTCCTGTGTTTGTTTTTTCGTAATTCCACACTGAGATCTCTTATAGGTACCTTATTGAAACAAATCCGAAAAAAATATATGTCACTCATCATTAAAAATACATCAGGACTAAGTAGGTATGTACCAGTGTTGTTGCAATAACGATAGTTTCACAATGGATAGTTGACCTTGAAAAAAAACATAAGTAGACTATCGCTATCGCAACAAAACTAGTATGTGCTAAGTGATATTAAGGTAAAGATAGGTAGGTATTTGTTTGATACACTTTATCTTCTCACTTACTGTCATAAAATCTTTCGTTTGCAAAGTAAGGTAGGTATGTTTCATTCCACTGCATGACTCGTGAGCCTGCGGGAGGGAGGGTATAGGTGAGGGGCGGGGCGGGAAGCACGCTTAGCGGCTTTGGCGCTATCGCGTGCACTCAGTTGCCACTTTGATCTCATACTTACATACATACACGTTCATCTCATACTTAGGTATTAAGTAATAGAAACTGTTTTTTTTATGTTAAAACTTATATTTAATGCAAAAACCATAAAATAATCTGTTTTTGGAATAAAGTATATACATATAGCTATTTATAAACAACCGTTTCTCCCCGGCTACATTCGCCCAAAATAGTTTTTAGCCGATTTCGACGTTTGAAACCGCTTGGTTGAACCGGCTTTACATCTATAGTAGTGGGAAAAACCCATTCAATCCACCCGGGTTTAAACCGGGTAATAACCCAAATCACCCGGTTTTAATACATTATCACCCAATTTTTGGGGTTACATACAAACATACATACTATACGCCTGTATCCGTAATAAGGTAGGTAGAGCGTGAACAAACCAAACAAAGGTCGTTCCGCGACGTCTGACAAGTTTTGAGGGTTGTTTAAGATAGAACTGGATATTGCTGTAGTGACAGGTTGTCAGCCCATCGCCTAAATTACAATATACCGTCGAATCCCTTAGCTGGTTTTTACAGCATGCCAGGGAGGAGATGCAGCTGGCACATTCTAAGTTCTTCTGTCGCTCCCAGTCCAGCATGGAAGCTTTTTGGGGTTACAACCGGGTAATAACCCAAATCACCCGGTTTTAATCCCTTATCACCTAATATGTCGGGTGAAAACAAGGGTCAATAGTCGATAAAAGCTATGGAAACTCCGCCAATTTTGAAGATAGGATCTTCCAATTTTGTGATACTACTCTTACTCTACTCTTATTCTATTACTCTTCTTCTTCTCCTAAGCCTTCTTTCTATTATCTGGGGCCGGTTGCCCTCGTCTGCCTCTTCTATTTTTGTCTATATTGTGCTGTTTCGGCATCTATGACGGATTCTTTCAGGTATTTTTGTACCGTCATCAGCCAAGTGGCGGGGTGTCTTCCGCGACGTCGCGTCGTCGTGGGTAAGATTAGGACTATTCGTACCATATGGTCCTTAGGGCGCCGAAGCACATGTCCATAAGATCGTAGGCGTCGTTCTTCGACCTTGTCTATAATTGGGTCAATTATTTATCTTCCTCTGATGTGGACATTGCGAACTTTGTCCAGCAGTGTGACACCCACTGACCAGCGTAACATGTAATCGCATTTCTGTAGTGTGAAGCTTTGACAGGTATTGTTTAGTAGATGCCCAACATTCTGTACCGTAGAGGTCTTATGGCCGTTTTGTACAGTTTGCCTTTAAGCACAGCTTGGACATTCCTAACTACCATGTCATTTCGACAGACGGCATGTTGCACTTGGCATGCGTTTGTGTGTGTGTGTTATAAGGGTTGACAAATTTTATTATACCGGTCATAATCATCACTTGATAAACCAACGTTTTAAAGTTGTTCACTGTAACTGAATATTTAGAATAGATTAGGTTCCATATTTTGTATGTATTTACTTACCGTCTGTCATCACTGTGGAATCTAAAAAAGTTCCTAGCATCTTCTTGTCACACATTACACCTGTGAGTTGTCTCAACTTCATCCATCCCGTAGTTGTTCTATGGGTTACATCTCGCTCAATTTTTCCGTCATTGCTAATGATTGATCCCAAATATTTATGTATGGACGCCCCGTCTATGAAAAGTTTTATCTGGCTCATGTCCGTGTGACCATCAAATATACACGACATATGCTCTGTCTTTTTGCAACTAATCTTAAGACAATTATCTTCAAGTGACTTCAGCCAGAGATTGAAATCAGTCTGTAGGTCTTCCACTGAGTCTGATATCAGAGCAACGTCATTTGCATACATTATTATTCCATGGTGTTCCATGGTACAGGTTTTTGGCAGCGGTTTGTGAGATAGTCCTTGGTTAAATTGGTGACGTTAAATAACAAAGGGCTCAAAGCCGACCCTTGATCAACGCCAACTGTAATTGACAGTGATATACAGATGCCTGGTGGACAAACGACTTGAGTTGTAACACCATTGTACATATCCTGTATGAAGGCGATGTATTGTTCTGGGACATTTTGGGCTCTAAGTGCATCCCAAATAAGTTCTCGGGGCACGTGATCGAAAGCCTTTTCTAGATCAATAAAGATCATGTGTAGGTTTGTATTATGTCCTCTGGCCTTTTCCTTTTTGTATCGGAAGGACGAGTTGAGTGCCTTTCGAAGCTAAGCCGTCCTAGTAAAAAAAAGGTTGGTTCTGTCCTGCTACTCTTCATCATAGCTAACCTTCAGTCGGTATACGCTTTTATATCCAGAAATTTCTGGACTTCACAGGGCCGACGATAGCTGCCAGGAGAGATATTATAAACAAATTGTGTAAATACCACATGGACTTGTCCGGATGGGATATTGATGGGAAGGTGATGCCAACCTCAACAGACAACTGGTCTTGGGGTTGGTGACTTCAACTCACTAGCCGCACAACCAAACAAATCCCTCATAACTAATAGATCTTTCGGTGGTCAAGCCAGAGGTCGGTCTTATCATTTAAATCACATTTAAACCTTCGACAACCATGTATGCTCCGACCATCTCAGACCAGCCGGCAAATTCCAGGGTGCTGCCGTCGAGGCAGAAGATACTCACACGGCATACGGCACGAGGTACAGAATACTCCCGGGAACCAGTCTCAACACTAAAGGATGTAGATGAGCTCACAAGCGAGTTCGCGACTGCAATTCAGCGAGCAATGGAATATGCTGCCGTTCTCTGCTAGAAACTCCCGCATGCTTGCGCATGAGGATTGGCGTCCATAGGGCGTACGTGAGAACCCGTCTTGCGTATGTCGCTCTAGCTTGGTATGCGTATGTATCTGAGACTAATTGCCAGGGACTGCGGGCCCAGGAGTCGAAGGTGGAGCGTGCCATTACATTTCATACTTGGAGAGACCTATGAGACCTTGGGTGAGTTCGTGTCCAAGCTCTCAATCGAAATGTTTGTGCGCTGTGACTGGTCACATTTCAAATACTTTCAAAACGTGGCCCTGGTATCACGTTCATACCCTGATAAAAGAAACAGAGTTATGGAGAGACAGAGGTAGGGACGTTATGCTGGGATGGGTGGGAGCAACGGGAGGGACGTGAGCGGAGGGAAAGAGGGATGCTTGGACGTTGAGGTAGGAGGGACAGATAGGATTGGTAGAATGGGTAAGCCGAAAGAAAGGGGATTATTGGAGAGACTGAGGGATGGATAAGCGGATGGACGGATGAAACGTTGAACAGAGGGACAGAGTGACGAAGGGACTTTAGGGTAGAACGTTAATGGGCTGGGAACGTGAGAGACCAGAGAAGCGGGAGTAACTGAGAGACGGAAAGGATCTCTAAATCATCTATGACTGAATATTCTACTACCTCCATGCTCGTCAATTTGTCTGCCAAATGTAGAGAGGGTTAAGCAATTTAAAAGAGGTCCCTGGACATTGCCGTCTTCTGCAACTGCACTGACAAGAGATAAGGTTCTGTCATATAAGATTGTTGCTGGCATTGCACATCTCCTGTAACTACTGTTACAAGCCAACGCATGACCACCACTGTATGGAGCAGTGGCTACGCCCAACTATTTATTTCGTTTTATTTAAAAACTACTGTAGGATATTATAATATTATAAATATCATTTTTTCCTACATAGATTATGAACAGTTTTACAAAGAAAAAATATTGTATAATGCCAGCAGGGCACACTCCTTGATCATTTTGTCTTATTCCATAAAACAAAAATTCAAAAGTTTTTTTCCAGACAAACTATCTGTTTTAGACAAAAACTTGTTATCACAATTATTCATCAGATCTTAAAATTATGAAATTTAATAGTAAAAAACCCTATGTCCCTCATTTAGCAGTTTCGACCCACTGTGCGGCGGAACTCGAACCTACAACCTCTAGCTTCGTAGGCAGGAAGGCAGGGTCACTACCAACTAGGCTATCCGGCCGTAAAAATCTAGTGGATTTTTAATCGGCATACCGCTTCTCGTTACATCACTTGTACACACACCTATGTACTCTGATGACTACATAGGTACCTATCAGAAACTACTCCGTCAGACTGTTCAAAGTTGTCACACCACACAAACAAAAATAATAACAAAAATATTAAGTAATTCTTTTTAATTCGTGTATATTTTGTTTCACTGACTGTACACTACGTACCTACTCGAAGTGGGGCGCGGGACATCGAGAAGCGTTATATATAACGAAAAAGCTGTAGGTAGGTATGCCGATAATTATTCAGGTTCTAATCGTCGCATCGTAAAATAATATTGACCATATTGACCGTCTAAGCTTTGACCATTGACATACGTGGGTATTGAGATTGCAGGCGTGCGTTTTATAAAAATGCATTTAGAAAATTCGCACTTCGTCCTTTCGTTATTTTATTTTTATATCTATGCTAGCTGTGCCCGCGACTCCGTACGCGTGGTGGTTATGATTTTAAACAGCAATGTATTTTTTTGTTTTAAATTTTCTTTACTCTTACTTATTTGTGTTATTTTGAATCGCATTAGATAAGCCTAACACGTGTATAACACTATACTTGTGTGCGTAATACGACTTACCGTATTCTAATGAGATTATGAAATAAAACAATATTAAATTTTCTGCCTACTCCCTAAGTCAGGTGGCGTGGTTTTATACGTATTTCTATAAAGTTTTACGTGAGTTAATATTGAGCCGAATAAAAAAAACATCAAATCGGAAAAGATACAATCAAAATTTAATTTCCTACCTACCCCTCAACTCAGGTGGCGTGATTATTTGTACCCTATGTTTTTTCCTAGATAACAATCAGTCGAATAAAAAAAAGTTTGATCGAAATCGGTTAAAAACAGCCAAATTCGAATTTCCTGCCTACCCTCTAAGTGAGGTGGCGTGATTTTAGGTATCCTTAGTTGCAACCCGGGTAACACTGAGTTGAATAAAATAAGTCCCATTGAAATCGGTTAAGTAGTTTTGGCGTGATATGGTAACATATAGACATACAGACAGACAAAAATTCTAAAAAAAACCGATTTGGTCTTTATATCGTTAATAATGTCTGCTGCAGTTATTTTTTGGAAAAATATTTAATGTACAGACACCACCCTTCTAGAGATTTATTATATGTATAGATAGATACTAGTGGTTGCGTAGTGCGCGGGCTGCTAAAGCAGCCCGCGGTCGTTGTGCCTGCGGTGTTTTGTTGGGCGGCGCAAGTGTTTAATTTTATTTTGTTCTGGCCTAAACATTTTATTTTTGTATGGCGGCCATCTTGTAAAATCACAAATTTTCAAAAGTAATCTCAACCTGACCTCAGAAACCCAAAAAACCCACATTTGTCAATTTTGAGTCCAATCAGAGCAAGTCTTGTTTTTAACAGCCGCCATCTTGAAAATTCTCAAAATTCAAAAATCAAACAAAAATCCCCCTAAAACCCGTAAGTTACGATTTCTAGTACATTAGATCGGAGCATGATTAGTTTTAGCCGCCATCTTAAATCCGCCTTTTGTTTTTCTATAACATGTCAAAATAGCTGAAAGGTGACTTGTGCGCGGGCAGCTAAAGCAGCCCGCGAGCCGGCATGCGGGTGATGTGCGGGGTGCGCGGGCAGCTAAAGCAGCCCGCGTGCCGGTGTCCTGGTAGGGTGCGGGTTGCGCGGGCAGCTAAAGCAGCCCGCGTGCCAAATGTGACTTTTGTTTGGCGGCCATCTTTAAAATTCACGCAGTCACAAATAAATAATCATGTTTATAATCAGTAACCCTGATATCCCCCAGATATCGATTTTGACCCGGATCAGAGTAACTTGACACCCGGCCGCCATTTTTAAAATATAAAAAAAAAATGTCCACATACATACCTACCATATTCCCAAAGAAACTATTAACCGACCTGCAATTAATTACAATGAATACATGATTCACCTACAAAATTTTGTATGGCGGCCATCTTGATTAATGACAGTCACAAAAAAAAATCATCGAAATTAAATCATTGACCCCAAAAACCCCCTGATATCGATTTTGAGACGGATCGGAGCAATTTAACTCCCGGCCGCCATCTTGAATCCGCCATATTGGATTTTCGACAAGCAAAATTTTTTGTCCTTATACATACCTACCATAAATTCCGCGATAGAATGAAATGATTTACCTACAAAATTTTGTATGGCGGCCATCTTGAAAATTCATGCAGTCACAAAAAAAGATCAAATCTGTAATCCACGAACCAAAAAAACCCAAGATATCGATTTTCAGCCGGATCAGAGCAACTTGACAACCGGCCGCCATCTTAGATCCGCCATATTGGATTTTCGACAAACACAATTTTTTGTCCTAATACATACCTACCATATTTCCAAAGAAACTACCAGCCTACCTGCAATAAATACCGCGATACAATGAAATACATGATTCACCTGTAACATTTTGTATGGCGGCCATCTTTAAAAATGGCAGAGTCACAAAAAAAGCCATCAAAATAAAATCACTGATCCCAAAAACCCCCAGATATCGATTTTGAGCCGGATCGGAGCAAATTGACTCCCGGCCGCCATCTTGAATCCGCCAAATTGGATTTTGACATTTACCAAAACATGCCTACCCCAGAGAGGAACAATACAAAGTATGACGACCCCCCACCTCGGGGACACCGTTTCCGCGCCAGAGCCAAAAAAAGCTCCCCATACAAAATACCCTTGTATGGCGGCCATCTTGAAAAATGAAAAATTCAAAAAACGAACCTAAAATATCAAATAAGCACCCCGAGGACTACCCGCATGCAAAATTTCATCCCGATCAGAGCAACTTTTTTTTCGGCCGCCATTTTGGATCCGCCATCTTGGATTTTCAAGAACACCTGCACTTGACCCCCACAGCCCTCTATTACATTTGGTCGACCACCCCCCCTTTATCTCTAACCGTTTCCGAGATATTCAACTTTTTATTTTGTATGGCAGCCATCTTGTTTTCCGCCATTTTGTTTTTTTTACACCAAAAATCAAAACTGCCCAGGGTGTGCTCCAAAATTAGTTTGAGTACCACCCCCCTACCTCTTATAGTCTAGCCAGGCCGCAGGGTCACTCCATGATGAGGAGCAGTTTTCCAAGATTTCGGAATTTTCCCATACTCACCAAAGCCACCTCCACACTTTTCCCATACACGACTTTCACTCCCCGACCCTCCTTCTGGGAGAACAATTATGTCAGTCAGTGAGTGAGTGGGTTTCCAGCTATATATATTTTGTTTTGTTTTTATCAGCCGCCATCTTGAAAATTCTCAAAATCCAAAAATCAACCAAAAATTTCTGATGTGCTACCCCTTAAACCCGTAAGTTACGATTTCTAGTCAGATCGGAGCAAGATAAGTTTTAGCCGCCATCTTAAATTCGCCATTTTGTTTTTCTATGTATGGTGGGTGGTGCGCGAGCAGCTAAAGCCGGTGTGCAGGTGAGGTGCGTGGTGCGCGGGCAGCTAAAGCAGCCCGCGTGCCGGTGTCCAGGTAGGGCGCGGGGTGCGCGGGCAGCTAAAGCAGCCCGCGTGCCGGTGTGCAGATGAGGTGCGTGGTGCGCGGGCAGCTAAAGCAGCCCGCGTGCCGGTGTGCAGATGAGGTGCGTGGTGCGCGGGCAGCTAAAGCAGCCCGCGTGCCGGTGTCCTGGTAGGGTGCGGGGTGCGCGGGCAGCTAAAGCAGCCCGCGTTCCGGTGTCCAGGTAGGGCGCGGGGTGCGCGGGCAGCTAAAGCAGCCCGCGTGCCGGTGTCCTGGTAGGGTGCGGGGTGCGCGGGCAGCTAAAGCAGCCCGCGTGCCGGTGTCCAGGTAGGGCGTGGGGTGCGCGGGCAGCTAAAGCAGCCCGCGTGCCGGTGTCCAGGTGACGTGTGTGGTGCGCGGGCAGCTAAAGCAGCCCGCGTGCCGGATGTGACTTTTATATGGCGGCCATCTTGAAAATTCACGTAGTCATAAAAAAAACTTCAGATCTATAATCAGCGACCCCAAAAACCCCCAGATACCGAATTTAAGCCGGATGACAACATGAGTCCTGACCACCATCTTGGATCCGCCATATTATATTTTTGACAAACTTAATTTAATGTTCTATTACATACCTACCATATCTCCAAACAAACTACTAACCCACCAGCAATAAATTTCGCGATACAATGAAATACATAATTCACCTACAAAATTTTGTATGGCGGCCATCTTGAAAAATGGTACAGTCACAAAACAAACCTCAAAAATAAAAACACTGACCCCGGAAACCCCCAGATATCGATTTTGAGCCGGATCGGAGCAAATTGACTTCCGGCCGCCATCTTGTATCCACCATATTGATTTTTAAACGAACACAATTTTTTGTCCTCATACATACCTACCGTATTTCCAAAGAAACTACCAACCTACCTGCAATCCATTCCGCGATACAATGAAATACATGATTTACCTACAAAATTTAGTATGGCGGCCATCTTGAAAAATGGTAGAGTCACAAAACAAACCACCAAAATAAAAACACTGACCCCGGAAACCCCCAGATATCGATTTTGAGCCAGATCGGAGCAAATTGACTCCCGGCCGCCATCTTGAATCCGCCATATTGGATTTTGACATTTACCAAAACATGCCCACCCCAAAGAGGAACAATACAAAGTATGACGACCCCCCACCTCGGGGACACCGTTTCCGCGCCAGAGCCAAAAAAAGCTCCCCATACAAAATACCCTTGTATGGCGGCCATCTTAAAAAATGAAAAATTCAAAAAACTAACTTAAAATATCAAATAAGCTCCCCAAGGACTACCCGCATGCCAAATTTCATCCCGATCAGAGCATTTTTTTTTTCGGCCGCCATTTTGGATCCGCCATATTGGATTTTCGTGACCACTGGCACTTGACTCCCACCGCCCTCTATGACATTTGGTCGAACACCCCCCATTTATCTCTAACAGTTTCCGAGATATTCAACTTTTTATTTTGTATGGCAGCCATCTTGTTTTCCGCCATTTTGGATTTTTTACACAAAAATCTGAAATTGCCCAGGGTGTGCTCCAAAATTAGTTTGAGAACCACCCCCCTTTCTCTTATAGTTTAGCCAGGCCGCAGGGTCACTCCATGATGAGGAGCAGTTTTCCAAGATTTCGGAATTTTCCCATACTCACCAAAACCACCTTCACACTTTTCCCATACACGACTTTCACCCCCCGACCCTCCTTCTGGGAGAACAATTATGTCAGTCAGTGAGTGAGTGAGTGAGTGGGTTTCCAGCTATATATATAGTAACTAGTGGTTGCGTAGTGCGCGGGCTGCTAAAGCAGCCCGCGGTCGTTGTGCCTGCGGTGTTTTGTTGGGCGGCGCAAGTTTTTTTAATTACATACTGTTCTGACCTAAACATGTTCTTTTTGTATGGCGGCCATCTTGAAAAATCACAAAATTTCAAAATCAATCTCAAATCTGAAATCCGAAATTCAAGAAACCCCCAGGTGTCAATTTTGAGTCCAATCAGAGCAAGTTTTGTATTTATCAGCCGCCATCTTGAAAATTGACAAAATCCTAAAATCAACCAAAATTTATGATCAGCTTCACCAAAAACTTCTTGTCTACGATTTCAAAACAGATCGGAGCAATATTAGTTTTAGCCGCCATCTCGAATCCGCCATTTTGTTTTTATAACATGTCAAATTGCTGGTGAGGTGCGGGGTGCGCGGGCAGCTAAAGCAGCCCGCGTGCCGTTGTGCAGCTAAAGCAGCCCGCGTGCCGTTGTGCAGGTGAGGTACGTGGTGCGCGGGCAGCTAAAGCAGCCCGCGTGCCGATATGCCAGTTACATGCGGTGTGCGCGAGCAGCTAAAGCAGCCCGCGTGCCGGTGTCCTGGTAGGGTGCGGTGTGCACGGGCAATTAAAGCAGCCCGCGTGCCGATGTCCTGGTAGGGTGCGGTGTGCGCGGGCAGCTAAAGCAGCCCGCGTGCCGCTGTTCAGGTAGGGCGCGGGGTGCGCGGGCAGCTAAAGCAGCCCGCGTGCCGCTGTTCAGGTAGGGCGCGGGGTGCGCGGGCAGCTAGAGCAGCCTGCGTGCTGGTGTCCAGGTAGGGTGTGGGGTGCGCGGGCAGCTAAAGCAGCCCACGTGCCGGTGTCCAGGTAGGGCGCAGGGTGCGCGGGCAGCTAAAGCAGCCCGCGTGCCTGTGTCCTGGTAGGATGCGGGTTGCGCGGGCAGCTAAAGCAGCCTGCGTGCCGAATGTGACTTTCGTATGGCGGCCATCTTGAAAATTTACGCAGTCACAAAAAAATATCATCATATCTATGATCAGTTTCCCCGATTTCCATCAGATATCGATTTTGATCCGGATCAGAGCAACTTGACACCCGGCCGCCATTTTTAATAAATGAAAAAAAAAATTGTCCAAATACATGCCTACCATATTTCCAAAGAAACTACCAACCGACCTGCAATAAATCCCGAGTTACAATGAAATACATGATTCACCTACAAAATTTTGTATGGCGGCCATCTTGAAAATTTACACAGTCACAAAAAATACTTCAGATCTATAATCAGCGACCCCGACAAACCCCAGATATCGATTTTCAGCCGTATCAGAGCAACTTGACTTCCGGCCGCCATCTTGGTTCTGCCATTTTAAATTTTTGACAAACACAATTTTTTGTCCTAATACATACCTACCATATTTCCAAAGAAACTACCAACTTACCTGCAATAAATACCGCGATACAATGAAATACATGATTCACCTGTAACATTTTGTACGGCGGCCATCTTGAAAAATGGGTAAAACACAAAACAATTCATAAAAATAAAAACACTGACCCCGGAAACCCCCAGATATCGATTTTGAGCCGGATCGGAGCAAATTGACTCCCGGTCGCCATCTTGAATCGGCCATATTGGATTTTGACATATACCAAGAATTGCCTACCCCGGAGAGGAACAATACAAAGTATGGCGACCCCCCACCTCAAGGACACCGTTTCCGCGCCAGAGCCAAAAAAAGCTCCCCATACAAAATACCCTTGTATGGCGGCCATCTTGAAAAATGGAAAAAACAAAAAACGAACCAAAAATATCAAATAAGATCCTCGAGGACTACCTGCATGCAAAATTTCATCCCGATCCGAGCAACTTTTTTTTCGGTCGCCATTTTGGATCCGCCATCTTGGATTTCTGTGACCACTGGCACTTGACCCCCACCGCCCTCTATGACATTTGGTCGAACACCCCCACACTATCTCCAACCGTTTTCGAGATATTCAACTATTTATTTTGTATGGCAGCCATCTTGTTTTCCGCCATTTTGGATTTTTTTCACCAAAATCTGAAATTGCCCAGGGTGTGCTCCTAGTTTAGTTTGAGAACCATCCCCCTACCTCTTATAGTTTAGCCAGGCCGCAGGGTCACTCCATGATGAGGAGCAATTTTCCAAGATTTCGGAATTTTCCCATACTCACCAAAACCACCTCCACACTTTTCCCATATACGACTTTCACCCCCCGACCCTCCTTCTGGGAGAACAATTATGTCAGTCAGTGAGTGAGTGGGTTTCCAGCTATATATATATTAACTAGTGGTTGCGTAGTGCGCGGGCTGCTAAAGCAGCCCGCGGTCGTTGTGCCTGCGGTGTTTTGTTGGGCGGCGCAAGTCTTTAATTATAATTTGATTTGCGCCCTTTTAATTTGATTTTGTATGGCGGCCATCTTGAAAATTTTCGAATTCTACAAATCAACCTAATATCCAAGGTCAGTAAACAAAGAAAACTCCAACAGTCAATTTCGAGTGCAATCAGAGCAACTTTTGTTTTTAACAGCCGCCATCTTGAAAATTCTCAATATCCAAAAATCAGCAAAATCTATGATCAGAAACCCATAAAACCCGTAAGTTACGATTTCTAGCCAGATCGCAGCAAGATTAGTTTTAGCCGCCATCTTGAATCCGCCATTTTGTTTTTTTATGACATGTCAAAATAGCTGGTGAGGTGTGTCCTGCGTGCCGGTGTGCGGGTGGGGTGCAGGGTGCGCGGGCAGCTAAAGCAGCCCGCGTGCCGGTGTCCAGGTAGGCTGCGGGGTGCGCGGGCAGCTAAAGCAGCCCGCGTGTCGGTGTCCAGGTAGGGCGCGGGGTACGCGGGCTGCTAAAAGCTAAAGCAGCCCGCGTGCCAAACGGACTTTTGTATGGCGGCCATTTTGAAAATTTTTAAAATCTACAAATCAACCTAATATCCAAGGTCAGTAACCCAAGAAACCCCTAAATGTCAATTTTGAGTTCAATCAGAGCAAGTTTTGTTTTTATTAGCCGCCATCTTGTAAATTCTCAAAATCCAACAAACAACAAAATCTATTATCAGCTACCCCTAATACCTGTAAGTTATGATTTCTAGCCAAATCGGAGCAAGATTCGTTTTAGCCGCCATCTTGAATCCGCCATTTCGTTTTTCTATAACATGTCAAAATTGCTGGTGAGGAAAGTGGTGCGCGGGCAGCTAAAGCAGCCCGCGAGCTGGTGTGCGGGTGGGGTGCGAGGTGCGTGGGCAGCTAAAGCAGCCCGCGTGCCGGTGTCCAGATAGAGCGCGGGGTGCGCGGGCAGCTAAAGCAGCCCGCGAGCTGGTGTGCGGGTGGGGTGCGGGGTGCGCGGGCAGCTAAAGCAGCCCGCGGTGTTTTGTTGGGCTGTTGTTTGTTTGGCGGCGCAAGTCTTTAATTATAATTTGATTCGGGCCCTTTCAATTTGATGTTGTATGGCGGCCATCTTGAAAAATTACAAATAGTCAAAAACAATCTCAAACCTGAAATCAGAAACCCTAAACACCCCCAGATGTCAATTTTGAGTCCAATCAGAGCAAGTTGTGTTTTTATCAGCCGCCATCTTAAAAACTGTCAAAATCCAAAATCTAACCAAATTCTATGATAAGCTACCCCAAAAACCCCTTGTCTACGTTTTCAAGCCAAATCGAAGCAAGATAAATTTCAGCCGCCATCTTAAATCCACCATTTTGTTTTTATAATATCATGTCAAAATTGCTGGTGAGGTGAGTTGTGCGCGGGCAGCTAAAGCAGCCCGCGTGCCGATATGCCAGTGAGGTGCAGGGTGCGCGGGCAGTGACTTTTGTATGGCGGCCATCTTGAAAATTCACGTAATCACAAAAACAACTTCAGATCTATAATCAGCGACCACGGCAACAACCAGATATCGATTTTCAGCCGGATCAGATCAACTTGACAACCGGCCGCCATCTGGGATCCGCCATATTGAATTTTTGACGAACACAATTTTTTGTCCTAATACAAACCTACCATTTTTCCTAAGAAACTACCAACCTACCTGCAAAAATGTCCGCGATACAATGAAATACATGATTTACCTACAAAATGTTGTATGGCGGCCATCTTGAAAAATGTCAAAAACACAAAACAAACCATAAAAATAAATTCATTGAACCCGATAACCTCCAGATATCAATTTTGAGACGGATCGGAGCAAATTGACTCCCGGCCGCCATCTTTTATCCGCCATATTGGTTTTTAAACGAACAAAATTTTTTGCCCTCATACATACCTACTGTATTTTCTAAGAATTTACAAACCCACCTGCATTAAATTCCGCGATACAATGAAATACATGCTTTACCTACAAAATGTTGTATGGCGGCCATCTTGAAAAATGGCAAAATCACAAAACAAACCACAAAAATAAAATCACTGACCCCGGAAACCCCCAGATATCGATTTTGAGCCGGATCGGAGCAAATTGACTCCCGGCCGCCATCTTGAATCCGCCATTTTGAATTTTGACATATACCAAAAGTTGCCTACCTCGGAGTGGAACAATACAAAGTATGGCGACCCCCCACCTCGGGGACACCGTTTCCACGCCAGAGACAAAAAAAGCTCCCCATACAAAAAACCCTTGTATGGCGGCCATCTTGAAAAATGAACAAAACAAAAAACAAACCAAAAATATCACATAAGCTCAACGACGATCACCCGCCTGCAAAATTTCATCCCGATCGGACCAACTTTTTTTTCGGCCGCCATTTTGGATCCGCCATCTTGGATTTTCGTGACCACCAGCACTTGACCCCCACCGCCCTCTATGACATTTGGTCGAACACCCCCCCTCTATCTCTAACCGTTTCCGAGATATTCAACTTTTTATTTTGTATGGCAGCCATCTTGTTTTTCGCCATTTTGATTTTTTTTTACCAAAAACTAAAATTGCCCAGGGTGTGCTCCAATATTAGTTTGAGAACCATCCCCCTACCTCTAATAGTTTGGCCAGGCCGCAGGGTCACTCCATGATGAGGAGCAGTTTTCCAAGATTTCGGAATTTTCCCATACTCACCAAAACCACCTCCACACATTTCCCATACATCACTTTCACCCCCCGACCCTCCTTCTGGGAGAACAATTATGTCAGTCAGTGAGTGAGTGAGTGAGTGAGTGGGTTTCCAGCTATATATATAGTAATAACTGTATATAGTCATTTTAAATCAAGTGCAAATATTAATCGTGTTAAACCCATGAAACTAAACAACTTTCCCTAAGGAACATAGGTCGAAAACCGAATAAAAAAATTGAACCTTCCATACAAAATGCTCCAGCTGATAGCGCACTTAGTATGGGAAGTAAATTTTTATTTTTCGTAATACGACCTATGTTTCTTAGGGAAAATTGTTCAGTGTCATGTGTAGATTCACACGTTTCAATATTTGCACTTGATTTAAAATGACCTTATAGTACCTACGTAGCGGAGATAACCGTACCCTATGAATGTGTGCGTGCGTATGCCCTCCGCCCCCTGCCGCCGGCCCGCGTCCGCCTGTTTCGACCGCATCTATTGTTTTTGTGTTTTATTCATTTAAATATAGTGCATGAAAGTGACACAAATTTAGAATGATGATTATTCATGCATTTTTGATATTGAATAAGTAAACTCTAATAATTGTAATATTTTTCTGGAGCTACGGAAGCTTGGAAAAACAAAATAATTAATAATCTTAAAAGTGCATTCCCTAATTTGGCACATAGTCCGATAGCGCTAGGTTTTGAAGTTTCAAAACTCTTAAAGTTTTTTGTTTTTTGCATACAGTTTCCGGACCATTTGCCCAACCTAATACATTATTTTGTGTCATCCTAGGTACTTGCATAAGTAGAAATTTAGGTATTTGTCTTTTCGATCAGTATTGGACGAAAAGATAATTAGAGATGCAAATATTACTTTCATGGTAATAACGAGATAGTTATTGATGTACATAGGCATTTTGTGCTATATATGTCCACGAGAATCCTAATATTTAATCAGTACCTAATACGGCACCAACTAGCTCTAAAATAATATTACAATAGGTAAAATAGGTGTTACGCGTTTCAGAATGCTGATATCTGTTGTTTAAAATATTTTGTGTCGAATTCATCCACGACGTTTATAGATATTATTTTTTTTCATTACTACAGCCTGTAAAATCCACAAAAGAAATGGCAAGTTATTAGAGTTTACGTGTTCTTTGTTATTATGGTGTAACAAAACACTATTCATAATTTGTGTTGTTTTTATCCACGAACTTCTATTATTAGGTACCTACCTATATAAGAATGGCGACCGCAGGGACCATCGAGCGCGCGGAACATCACGCGCGGTTGCGGGTGGCGGGGGGCGCCGGCCAGCCAAAAGCGCGGACGCGTGCATTTTGTTTACATTCAGTCTTCTTGGTGCAAGTTGCGACAAGCAATTAGTAAAAGTTAGTTATGAAACTGTGACAGACTTAAATGGAAATCGAAACTGAGTTATTACCCGACCGGACCAACGAAGAATAATGAGATTTTTGTTCGTTTTTTACTGTAGATCACGCCTGTTTTTACTATATTGTTACTCCTGTGTTTGTTTTTTCGTAATTCCACACTGAGATCTCTTATAGGTACCTTATTGAAACAAATCCGAAAAAAATATATGTCACTCATCATTAAAAATACATCAGGACTAAGTAGGTATGTACCAGTGTTGTTGCAATAACGATAGTTTCACAATGGATAGTTGACCTTGAAAAAAAACATAAGTAGACTATCGCTATCGCAACAAAACTAGTATGTGCTAAGTGATATTAAGGTAAAGATAGGTAGGTATTTGTTTGATACACTTTATCTTCTCACTTACTGTCATAAAATCTTTCGTTTGCAAAGTAAGGTAGGTATGTTTCATTCCACTGCATGACTCGTGAGCCTGCGGGAGGGAGGGTATAGGTGAGGGGCGGGGCGGGAAGCACGCTTAGCGGCTTTGGCGCTATCGCGTGCACTCAGTTGCCACTTTGATCTCATACTTACATACATACACGTTCATCTCATACTTAGGTATTAAGTAATAGAAACTGTTTTTTTTATGTTAAAACTTATATTTAATGCAAAAACCATAAAATAATCTGTTTTTGGAATAAAGTATATACATATAGCTATTTATAAACAACCGTTTCTCCCCGGCTACATTCGCCCAAAATAGTTTTTAGCCGATTTCGACGTTTGAAACCGCTTGGTTGAACCGGCTTTACATCTATAGTAGTGGGAAAAACCCATTCAATCCACCCGGGTTTAAACCGGGTAATAACCCAAATCACCCGGTTTTAATACATTATCACCCAATTTTTGGGGTTACATACAAACATACATACTATACGCCTGTATCCGTAATAAGGTAGGTAGAGCGTGAACAAACCAAACAAAGGTCGTTCCGCGACGTCTGACAAGTTTTGAGGGTTGTTTAAGATAGAACTGGATATTGCTGTAGTGACAGGTTGTCAGCCCATCGCCTAAATTACAATATACCGTCGAATCCCTTAGCTGGTTTTTACAGCATGCCAGGGAGGAGATGCAGCTGGCACATTCTAAGTTCTTCTGTCGCTCCCAGTCCAGCATGGAAGCTTTTTGGGGTTACAACCGGGTAATAACCCAAATCACCCGGTTTTAATCCCTTATCACCTAATATGTCGGGTGAAAACAAGGGTCAATAGTCGATAAAAGCTATGGAAACTCCGCCAATTTTGAAGATAGGATCTTCCAATTTTGTGATACTACTCTTACTCTACTCTTATTCTATTACTCTTCTTCTTCTCCTAAGCCTTCTTTCTATTATCTGGGGCCGGTTGCCCTCGTCTGCCTCTTCTATTTTTGTCTATATTGTGCTGTTTCGGCATCTATGACGGATTCTTTCAGGTATTTTTGTACCGTCATCAGCCAAGTGGCGGGGTGTCTTCCGCGACGTCGCGTCGTCGTGGGTAAGATTAGGACTATTCGTACCATATGGTCCTTAGGGCGCCGAAGCACATGTCCATAAGATCGTAGGCGTCGTTCTTCGACCTTGTCTATAATTGGGTCAATTATTTATCTTCCTCTGATGTGGACATTGCGAACTTTGTCCAGCAGTGTGACACCCACTGACCAGCGTAACATGTAATCGCATTTCTGTAGTGTGAAGCTTTGACAGGTATTGTTTAGTAGATGCCCAACATTCTGTACCGTAGAGGTCTTATGGCCGTTTTGTACAGTTTGCCTTTAAGCACAGCTTGGACATTCCTAACTACCATGTCATTTCGACAGACGGCATGTTGCACTTGGCATGCGTTTGTGTGTGTGTGTTATAAGGGTTGACAAATTTTATTATACCGGTCATAATCATCACTTGATAAACCAACGTTTTAAAGTTGTTCACTGTAACTGAATATTTAGAATAGATTAGGTTCCATATTTTGTATGTATTTACTTACCGTCTGTCATCACTGTGGAATCTAAAAAAGTTCCTAGCATCTTCTTGTCACACATTACACCTGTGAGTTGTCTCAACTTCATCCATCCCGTAGTTGTTCTATGGGTTACATCTCGCTCAATTTTTCCGTCATTGCTAATGATTGATCCCAAATATTTATGTATGGACGCCCCGTCTATGAAAAGTTTTATCTGGCTCATGTCCGTGTGACCATCAAATATACACGACATATGCTCTGTCTTTTTGCAACTAATCTTAAGACAATTATCTTCAAGTGACTTCAGCCAGAGATTGAAATCAGTCTGTAGGTCTTCCACTGAGTCTGATATCAGAGCAACGTCATTTGCATACATTATTATTCCATGGTGTTCCATGGTACAGGTTTTTGGCAGCGGTTTGTGAGATAGTCCTTGGTTAAATTGGTGACGTTAAATAACAAAGGGCTCAAAGCCGACCCTTGATCAACGCCAACTGTAATTGACAGTGATATACAGATGCCTGGTGGACAAACGACTTGAGTTGTAACACCATTGTACATATCCTGTATGAAGGCGATGTATTATTCTGGGACATTTTGGGCTCTAAGTGCATCCCAAATAAGTTCTCGGGGCACGTGATCGAAAGCCTTTTCTAGATCAATAAAGATCATGTGTAGGTTTGTATTATGTCCTCTGGCCTTTTCCTTTTTGTATCGGAAGGACGAGTTGAGTGCCTTTCGAAGCTAAGCCGTCCTAGTAAAAAAAAGGTTGGTTCTGTCCTGCTACTCTTCATCATAGCTAACCTTCAGTCGGTATACGCTTTTATATCCAGAAATTTCTGGACTTCACAGGGCCGACGATAGCTGCCAGGAGAGATATTATAAACAAATTGTGTAAATACCACATGGACTTGTCCGGATGGGATATTGATGGGAAGGTGATGCCAACCTCAACAGACAACTGGTCTTGGGGTTGGTGACTTCAACTCACTAGCCGCACAACCAAACAAATCCCTCATAACTAATAGATCTTTCGGTGGTCAAGCCAGAGGTCGGTCTTATCATTTAAATCACATTTAAACCTTCGACAACCATGTATGCTCCGACCATCTCAGACCAGCCGGCAAATTCCAGGGTGCTGCCGTCGAGGCAGAAGATACTCACACGGCATACGGCACGAGGTACAGAATACTCCCGGGAACCAGTCTCAACACTAAAGGATGTAGATGAGCTCACAAGCGAGTTCGCGACTGCAATTCAGCGAGCAATGGAATATGCTGCCGTTCTCTGCTAGAAACTCCCGCATGCTTGCGCATGAGGATTGGCGTCCATAGGGCGTACGTGAGAACCCGTCTTGCGTATGTCGCTCTAGCTTGGTATGCGTATGTATCTGAGACTAATTGCCAGGGACTGCGGGCCCAGGAGTCGAAGGTGGAGCGTGCCATTACATTTCATACTTGGAGAGACCTATGAGACCTTGGGTGAGTTCGTGTCCAAGCTCTCAATCGAAATGTTTGTGCGCTGTGACTGGTCACATTTCAAATACTTTCAAAACGTGGCCCTGGTATCACGTTCATACCCTGATAAAAGAAACAGAGTTATGGAGAGACAGAGGTAGGGACGTTATGCTGGGATGGGTGGGAGCAACGGGAGGGACGTGAGCGGAGGGAAAGAGGGATGCTTGGACGTTGAGGTAGGAGGGACAGATAGGATTGGTAGAATGGGTAAGCCGAAAGAAAGGGGATTATTGGAGAGACTGAGGGATGGATAAGCGGATGGACGGATGAAACGTTGAACAGAGGGACAGAGTGACGAAGGGACTTTAGGGTAGAACGTTAATGGGCTGGGAACGTGAGAGACCAGAGAAGCGGGAGTAACTGAGAGACGGAAAGGATCTCTAAATCATCTATGACTGAATATTCTACTACCTCCATGCTCGTCAATTTGTCTGCCAAATGTAGAGAGGGTTAAGCAATTTAAAAGAGGTCCCTGGACATTGCCGTCTTCTGCAACTGCACTGACAAGAGATAAGGTTCTGTCATATAAGATTGTTGCTGGCATTGCACATCTCCTGTAACTACTGTTACAAGCCAACGCATGACCACCACTGTATGGAGCAGTGGCTACGCCCAACTATTTATTTCGTTTTATTTAAAAACTACTGTAGGATATTATAATATTATAAATATCATTTTTTCCTACATAGATTATGAACAGTTTTACAAAGAAAAAATATTGTATAATGCCAGCAGGGCACACTCCTTGATCATTTTGTCTTATTCCATAAAACAAAAATTCAAAAGTTTTTTTCCAGACAAACTATCTGTTTTAGACAAAAACTTGTTATCACAATTATTCATCAGATCTTAAAATTATGAAATTTAATAGTAAAAAACCCTATGTCCCTCATTTAGCAGTTTCGACCCACTGTGCGGCGGAACTCGAACCTACAACCTCTAGCTTCGTAGGCAGGAAGGCAGGGTCACTACCAACTAGGCTATCCGGCCGTAAAAATCTAGTGGATTTTTAATCGGCATACCGCTTCTCGTTACATCACTTGTACACACACCTATGTACTCTGATGACTACATAGGTACCTATCAGAAACTACTCCGTCAGACTGTTCAAAGTTGTCACACCACACAAACAAAAATAATAACAAAAATATTAAGTAATTCTTTTTAATTCGTGTATATTTTGTTTCACTGACTGTACACTACGTACCTACTCGAAGTGGGGCGCGGGACATCGAGAAGCGTTATATATAACGAAAAAGCTGTAGGTAGGTATGCCGATAATTATTCAGGTTCTAATCGTCGCATCGTAAAATAATATTGACCATATTGACCGTCTAAGCTTTGACCATTGACATACGTGGGTATTGAGATTGCAGGCGTGCGTTTTATAAAAATGCATTTAGAAAATTCGCACTTCGTCCTTTCGTTATTTTATTTTTATATCTATGCTAGCTGTGCCCGCGACTCCGTACGCGTGGTGGTTATGATTTTAAACAGCAATGTATTTTTTTGTTTTAAATTTTCTTTACTCTTACTTATTTGTGTTATTTTGAATCGCATTAGATAAGCCTAACACGTGTATAACACTATACTTGTGTGCGTAATACGACTTACCGTATTCTAATGAGATTATGAAATAAAACAATATTAAATTTTCTGCCTACTCCCTAAGTCAGGTGGCGTGGTTTTATACGTATTTCTATAAAGTTTTACGTGAGTTAATATTGAGCCGAATAAAAAAAACATCAAATCGGAAAAGATACAATCAAAATTTAATTTCCTACCTACCCCTCAACTCAGGTGGCGTGATTATTTGTACCCTATGTTTTTTCCTAGATAACAATCAGTCGAATAAAAAAAAGTTTGATCGAAATCGGTTAAAAACAGCCAAATTCGAATTTCCTGCCTACCCTCTAAGTGAGGTGGCGTGATTTTAGGTATCCTTAGTTGCAACCCGGGTAACACTGAGTTGAATAAAATAAGTCCCATTGAAATCGGTTAAGTAGTTTTGGCGTGATATGGTAACATATAGACATACAGACAGACAAAAATTCTAAAAAAAACCGATTTGGTCTTTATATCGTTAATAATGTCTGCTGCAGTTATTTTTTGGAAAAATATTTAATGTACAGACACCACCCTTCTAGAGATTTATTATATGTATAGATAGATATAACTGTATATAGTCATTTTAAATCAAGTGCAAATATTAATCGTGTTAAACCCATGAAACTAAACAACTTTCCCTAAGGAACATAGGTCGAAAACCGAATAAAAAAATTGAACCTTCCATACAAAATGCTCCAGCTGATAGCGCACTTAGTATGGGAAGTAAATTTTTATTTTTCGTAATACGACCTATGTTTCTTAGGGAAAATTGTTCAGTGTCATGTGTAGATTCACACGTTTCAATATTTGCACTTGATTTAAAATGACCTTATAGTACCTACGTAGCGGAGATAACCGTACCCTATGAATGTGTGCGTGCGTATGCCCTCCGCCCCCTGCCGCCGGCCCGCGTCCGCCTGTTTCGACCGCATCTATTGTTTTTGTGTTTTATTCATTTAAATATAGTGCATGAAAGTGACACAAATTTAGAATGATGATTATTCATGCATTTTTGATATTGAATAAGTAAACTCTAATAATTGTAATATTTTTCTGGAGCTACGGAAGCTTGGAAAAACAAAATAATTAATAATCTTAAAAGTGCATTCCCTAATTTGGCACAAATTTATTTAATAGGCATATGAAAGTGATTTGAGTAAGGAAACAGTTATTTCATCAATTGTATTTTTTTTTGCACTGTTTTTACATAGTGACCCTAAGATGTCAGTTTGCACTGGACGAAGATGGCACAAACCGGGTTTGCACACTCCGCAGGCTATCCTAGATATGATATTATAGTTATTTTAAAGTTTAAATTAATTTTGCCAGTTTTAATTTGAATAAAAAAAAACAACTACAAATCATCGATTTACTGAATATGCAAGTACCAGATGTGACACAAAATGCAAAAAATATGATTCATAAATACGACTGTATCCACAGGCAAGAAATAAGCAACTTTAGAGTTTTTGAAACTTATGGTGTCAAAATAGACCAGCGCTATCGGACTAACAAATTTATTTAATAGGCATATGAAAGTGATTTGAGTAAGGAAACAGTTATTTCATCAATTGTATTTTTTTTTGCACTGTTTTTACATAGTGACCCTAAGATGTCAGTTTGCACTGGACGAAGATGGCACAAACCGGGTTTGCACACTCCGCAGGCTATCCTAGATATGATATTATAGTTATTTTAAAGTTTAAATTAATTTTGCCAGTTTTAATTTGAATAAAAAAAAACAACTACAAATCATCGATTTACTGAATATGCAAGTACCAGATGTGACACAAAATGCAAAAAATATGATTCATAAATACGACTGTATCCACAGGCAAGAAATAAGCAACTTTAGAGTTTTTGAAACTTATGGTGTCAAAATAGACCAGCGCTATCGGACTAAATACAGGCTTCGAGCACGCGATTTCACTGGTAATTTTATAAATTTTGTTGTAGAAGGTAAAAAATATCTTATACCTACTTATTATAAGTCCAATACCATTTTAGCATACAGGCTATTATGTATGACCGATTTTATCAAAATTGGTCAGCAATAATTTTAATGTGATTACAAGCTTACACAAGACACAGCCATAGTAAAAGAAAAACAACATTCTATTCTATACCAGAAGTAAGGGACAGCGTCAAGAAAACTTATTGGGGTTGCTCAGTCAAAGACACTGAACAACTATCAGCAGATTTTTTTTTAGGAAATGAAAAAGTCAGTTAGCGGGACGCTGTCCTTTACACCTGGTATGTAAGAGATATCAAAATTGACACTAGGATAGATTAGGTCACTTTGAACTTTGAGCTCTGAACTGAAGTATGTAAAGTCATTCATAATAATTAATAGAATTTGGTAGAAACTGATTGTAATCATGACTATTACATTTCTTCATTTTCTTGGCGCTCTTTGAATTCAGGATGCTATTTAAGACTTAATCAATGCAATTGAACAGAAGCTACTTTTTACAATACCTTATGTTGTTTTTCAAAAGTTAATACAAAGTATCTTTTCTGCTGTGATAGGTACACGGTTCTACACGGTTTACTATCATTTATTATTTATTTGATATTTACTTTCTCACATAAGCGTAAAATTTGCAATGCATTAAAGTGTAATATTAATTACTGGCACATTACTAGTGACAAATAATTTGCTTTGCTTTTAGTTACTTTAACAACTATGCGAATTTGCAGGAAACACAATGTAGATAAATAAGTATAGCAATTAACCTGCGCTTGTTAACCTATATTCTAGAAAAGTCATCTCAAGGATCTTCAAAGATTATAAACTTCGGTCAATATTTAAGCCATCTTCAATCTTTTCTATAAACGTCAAAAAAACCTCACGTAATAGGATTTTATTTCTTACGTACGTCAAACAAAAAGTAGGTACACTGACCTCTATATTATTGTACGCCGTTTAGCTGACGTAGAGCAGCGTGCTGAGTACGATGTTCACATACATACATACATACATACATAAAATCACGCCTTTATCCCTTACGGGGTAGGCAGAGCGTTGAACGCCTCGTAAAAGGCGCTTTCGCCGCGTCTGACAAAAATTGAGGGCAATTTTAGATTGTAATGTGTATTGCTAATGTGTAGTGACAGGTTGTCAGCCCATCGCCTAAATTACAATACACTGTTACCCTCGAGTCCCTTTTGCTGTCTTCTACACACGATACTACGATGTTCACACTTTGCTTAAATAGCCAAAATAATAATTATAATAATTCCAAGGTCTGTAGGAAACTCGAGTTTTTTAACTGCGCATAATGTTATGTTCTAGCAATAAAACGTCTGGTAGGATAAATGTCTAAAATGGTCAGTTAGTTTGACGGTCAGCAGTCGGATATTCCACTCACGCGCATGTACCGCGCAGGTTTTGCAATCGCGGCGTAAGGGCACTGCGCGTTGTCTCATTGAATCTTTGATAGAATAAAATCATTATAAATATTGTAACTAAATAGTCGGTTGTTAGACAACAGTAAAATATGATGTTACATTTTTTTTCTTGTATCCAAGAACATTCAAATAAAGTCAATTATGACAATTATGAAGGTATTTTTTTTAATAACAATAATTAATTTATTTCAGGTTCATTGCTAAATAATAAACCATATTAGTCTATATGTATCAATGATAATTGAGGTGAGCAATTTCGGTTGAAAACAGAACGAAAATAATACCTCCATAAAAGCGTAGGTATACAATACAATACATGATACTTTATTGCAAAAAGAAACACAAATACATACAGCAGAAAAGTAAGGAACAAAACAGTACAATATAGGTGGCCTTATTGCTAAAGCAATTTCTACCAGGCACCCTTTGGGTATTAGGATAGTACACAGCAGATAGCGGGATAGTGCATACTACGTTCATCTTAATTCTTAAACAATAAAAATACTACTAAATAAATACATAAATAAAATAAACTAATATATATTTATTATAAACTAATACTTATTATGCTAATGGGAGGTAGGATAAATAACTAATTATTAATCTCTAAGAAGAACTTTCTTGTTCGCTCTTTAAGTGTCTCAATAGACGGTGCTCGTCGAACGTTTTCGGTTATTCAACCATTTGACTGCTCGGACCGTGAAAGAGTTTCCGTAGAAGTCAGTCTTATGGGAGGACACGTTTAAAGTTAAACTGTTGCTGACGCGTAAATTACGCGCCAGAGTTGAGGAATGAAAAGTAAATCGGTCCTTAAGGTAAGGAGGAGAGTTGGGATTGGACAGGACGGAGTATAAAAGGGAAATGATATGGCAGTCCCTCCTACGGGATATTGGCAACCATTGAAGTTTGAATCTATGGGCAGATACGTGGTACTTCCAAAGTCAAAGATTCTGCAGACGTTCAAGTTTGTTCAGCAGTACAACAGATAGGTCAGGATAGCAAACGTCTGCATAATCCAGTATCGGTAGAAGGAGAGAGTGTGCTAAGGTTATTTTTGTTTTGGTTGGCAAAAGATGCCTGAGCCGTTTGAGCGAACCGTACGCGGTAAACACCTTCCTGCTTCCCTCCGAAACATGAGGCTTCCACGAAAAGCTATCGTCAAAAATAACGCTTAGGTTTTTAACTTTATCTATCACTGAAGGGTACTGGGGTACCGGCAAAAACTTTTAATTAGGTATAGCGTAGGCGTATGTAAATGTATTGTTTACAATATCAATACACACTTTAAACAAAGAAAAAATATGTTTATCGTGCCCATGACATGGTAAGGCCAATGTTGAAAAACGGAGACAGTGAATAAGCATAAAGTAAAGCAATGGTCAAAGTCCAACTGACCGGTAGACTTTGGACATTGCTTATGCTGGCATTGAGTTTAGTTAGCAGTCTATATTTTGAAATTATTTGCTATTTGTTTATTAAGTTTACAGTAGGTTAACCACATAACAAGACACGTTTCAATTTAAAACACTATACAAAACTAGAGGCCAATCTGTAATGGATATCAATATATTGCCAAAAAGTTTTGCAAGCAAATTGCCAATATTTTGAAATTGACCGTTCAAAGTATCAGTAAGTTGAAAACAAAGTTAGATTCTGAACTTTAGAATTGACATCGTAACTTCAAAATATTCAAGTAAATATTTGATATTGGCTTACACAGAATTTTCGAGTAACGTGCGAAATTGTGTGCAAATATTAATATTTATTATTCATAGCAATTAATAATCAATGAAGTTTGCCTACTAAAGCATTTATTATAATAACTAGCTGTTCCCGCGACTCCGTACGCGTGGTGGTTATGATTTTAAACAGAGATGTATTTTTTAATTTTAAATTTTACATAATGTCATCTAGTGGTCAGTGGCGGACCTATCACACTTAAAAATGCTTTAACGTTTCGTAAACCATAAGTGCTAAAGTTTTTGATTAGGTTTGCATAGTTTTACTGTAAATACATAAAAAGATCTCTATATCGTGTATTTACAGGTGTCGCTGTACGATTTGGCAATATTTTTAGATCGCGGGGTTGAGATTTTTCTTGGGAACACAAATACTTCTGATGAACTTTTGAGTTTTTACCGCGTTGGAAAGCCGTCGACTTCGCCGATCCCAGGGGGTCCCAGGTCACTCAGCCGCGGTTTTTTATCGGCGGGTTTGCGATCCCTTCGCTCGATTAAATTTCATAATTGAGCCAATTCATAGTAGCAAAAAAGTCTATACGCGACTTTTTCTATCATGAGGGAACAGAAAGGGACAACATTTTAAGCAGGAATAGATCACTCCGTTCTTTACGTTCATGGTGCCAAAGGCGATCGGGGTCGGGTTGTCCATCGTCTCGATGGACGTTTTAATCTCTTTACTCTTATTTATTTGCGTCATTCATTACGGATCACGTTAGCTAAGCCTAACACGTGTATAACGTGTATCGCTATGCACCGAGCAGTAAAAAGGTGTGGGTCAGCAGCATACCACGCTCGCCTGTCCCGAAAGGGTAACGTAGCGCATGTTGGTCTTAATATTGTCATTTATCGTTTAAATAATTGACAATATTAAGTCTAGATTTATTAATAATAAGATACTACTTATGTTATTACTTATACTAACTACGATAATTTGTAATATTGTTATGCGGATAGTCATCGAGACAAACCTATTACGGGTTTAGCGATGTCTTATAGATTGTTTAAGGGTCATTTATTGTAATAAAAATCTTATAAAAATAAAAAAAATACGATACTTGTGTACGTAATGAGACTTACTATATTCCAATGTGATTTAACAATTAAGATCAATTTTCTGTCTACTCCCTTAGTCAGGTGGCGTGGTTTCTTACGTATATCTATAAAGTTTTAGGTGAGGTAACATTCATCCAAATAAAAAAAGTCATCAAATCGAATAAGAAACAATCAAAATTTAATTTTCTACCTACCCTACAACTCAGGTGGCGTGATTATTTGTATCCTTTGTTTTTTCCTAGATAACAATCGGTCGAATAAAAAAAGTTTGATCAAAATCGTTTTAAAAAACATCCAAATTCGAATTTCCTGCCTACCCTCTAAGTGCTGTGGCGTGATTTTAGGTATCCTAAGTTGCAACCCGGGTAACACTGAGTTGAATAAAAAAGTCCCATTGAAATCTGTTCAGTAGATTTGGCGTGATGTGGTAACATACAGACAGACAGACAGAAAAACGGACAAAAATTAAAAAAAAAAAACAATTTGGTCTTTCTTTATATCGTGAATAATGCCTGCTGCAATTATTTTTATTGAAAAATATTCAATGTACAGACACGACCCTTCTAGAGGTTTTTTTTATGATAGATATTCACTTCAGGTAAAACAAATAAATTACAAATAATGTTACTTACGTCATTAGGAAAAAGTAAGAAATAATTATTTATCCTGTGGTTATATAGTACATGCATATTTTATAGAATATTTTTGGTATCTGAACGTATTTTCAAAAATATACGAAGTTATAATAATATCAGTGAAAACAGAATTAGAATTGATCAAGAAATCACCGAGATACACCATTATAAAGCAAGTCTATCTATTTATTTCTTTGAAATAACATTATATATGGAAGAAGTATGGATTGGGTGAGAGCTGAAAATCAGTGTTGCTCTTTATGAGCTTTGACCCTCTGCATCACTTCAGCACATATTTAACAGAATGTAGGCACTAGTTTGTCTTATTTTTGTGGTGTCTTTATTTATTTTCATCTCTTCTTTCTTTGTGTTTACCTTTAGTTTTATGTGTGATGTTATTAATGCAATAAACCTTTTATCGATCTATCTATCTATCTATATTTCCTGTCATCTGACGTTATTTGCTAGTTCGGACCTCTCTTTTAAACCATTTCAAAGCATCATAACTCGAAAACTAGTTAGAATTTTGCGAAAATTCTTTCACATTCGTTTAATAATTATTAATTCTCATATTCCCCTATTGTGTTCCACTTATAATAAATTGTGTATTTTTATCATAGACGACAACTGTCCATCTTTAATTTATTTATATGAATGAATAATTAACCGGCTCTATTAACAATCCTATTTCTACTGGAATAAAAAAAAAAACTTGAATATACATGGAAGAAGTATGGCGCTCCTGTCATCTGACATTATTTGCTAGTTTTGACCTCTCTTTTAAACCAACCACTTTAAAACATCATAACTCGAAAACGAATTAGTTCTTTTGCGAAAATTCTTTCACTTTAATTTATTAACTAGTTGTGCCCGCGAATTCGTACGCGTGGTGGTTATGATTTTAAACAGTGATGTATTTTTTGTTTTAAATTTTACATAATGTCATCTAGTGGTCAGTGGCGGATCTATCAAATTTATAAATGCTTTAACGTTTCGTAAACCATTAGTGCTAAAGTTTTTGATTACGTTTTCATGGTTTTTACTGTAAATACATAAAAATATCAGTAATTACAGATGTCGCTGTATGATTTGGCGATATTTTTATATCGCGGTGGTGAGATTTTTCTTGGGAACACAAATACTTCTGATGAACTTTTGAGTTTTTACCGCGTTGAAAAGCCGTCGACTTCGCCGATCCCAGGGGGTCCTGACCTGGGTCACTCAGACGCGGTTTTATAATCGGCGGGTTGGCGATCTCTTCGCTCGATTTATATTCATAATTGAGCCAATTCGTAGTAGCAAAAAAGTCCATACGCGACTTTTTCTATCATGAGGGACAATAATTTAAGCAGGAATAGATCACTCCGTTCTTTACGTTCATGGTGCCAAAGGCGGTCGGGGTCGGGTTGTCCATCGTCTCGATGAACGTTTTAATCTCTTTACTCTTATTTATTTGTGTCATTACAAATCGCGTTAGCTAAGCCTAACACGTATACAACACGATACTTATGTGCGTAATGAGACTTACTGTATTCCAATGAGATTTAAAAAAATACAGGATTAAATTTTCTGTCTACTCCCTAAGTCAGGTGGCATGGTTTTTTTATACGTTTATCTATAAAGTTTTTGGTGAGGTAACATTCAGCCGAATATAAATAAACATAAAATCGAGTAAGAAACAATCAAAATTAAATTTCCTACCTACCCCCCAACTCAGGTGGCGTGATTATTTGTATCCTTTGTTTTTTCCTAGATAGCAGTCGAATAAAAAAGTTTGATCGAAATCGGTTAAAAACAGCCAAATTCGAATTTCCTGCCTACCCTCTAAGTGAGGTAGCTTGATTTTAGGTATCCCAAGTTGCGACCCGGGTAACACTGAGTTGAATAAAAAAAAGTCCCATTGAAATGGGTCAGTAGTTTTGGCGTGATGTGGTAACATACAGACAGACAGACAAAAAATCTAAAATAAATCGATTTGGTCTTTATATCGTTAACAATGCCTGCTGCAATTACTTTTTTCGAAAAATATTCAATGTCCAGACACGATCCTTCTAGAGATTTATTATATATATATATGTATCGATGGTGATAAAAAATCTTATTCATAATTGAAAAAAGCCATGCATATTCCCTATTGATAGTATAAGTTGCATTGCTTGATTACATTATTGAAAAAAAAAACGATTTTAAGCACATATAAATTATAGTTCAATCGGGCTGCGTCAAATATGTCAACTTACACCTATTAAGTTATGAGATGGAATAGTCAAAGAGAGAGAATTGATATAATTATATTACGTAACGAGAGCTAATGAACAATCAAAAATATGACGGATATGTACACTTTCAATGAATTATCTCATCTTATATTATAATATTCTCCCATGCTGAACTGGGAACGAGAAAAAAACATAGAATGTGCCAGCTGCATTTCCTCCCAGGCATGCTGTAAAAACTAGCTAAGGGATCCGAGGGTTTCAGTATATTGCAATATAGGCGATGAGCTGACAACCTGTCACTACAGCAATATACCTACAAATCTATCTTAAATAGCCCTTAAAACTTTGTCAGACGTGGCGGAACGATAAAGCTTGGACGAAACAACCTCTGGACGTTCAATTATGACATTTTACTCCTTGAGCCCGATGGTGTAGTGGATAGGGCCGCTGCCTCCTGAGCGGGAGGTCGTGGTTCGAATCCCACCACGTACCAATGTGATTTTCGGTTTTCGAATTTCATATGTACGTTTATTCGGCCCTTTTTCCGTGCTTCGGAAGGCACGTTAAGCCGTTGGTCCCGGTTAATATCGTTAATACCGTAGATATTAGTCGTTAAGCCATATCAGAGGCCAGTGCTAAGCATTGGCGGCTTGAAAACTCTGACCTAATCTAGGATTGGGTCTGGTTTCCCTTCTGGGTTGCAGAGGTCAGATGGCAGTCGCTCTGTGTAAAAACCAGTACACTCGTTCAATCCCCTAGATTAGGCAGGCCGACCCCGAGAGATATGGGATAAGGCTAGGGAGATGATGATACTCCTTACCCCTCTAGACTGACAGTAGGCATTTTGGCCACAGTAAACAAACTACCAACGCCTATACAATAAATTTGAAATATTTATCTGTCTGTCTGTCTGTATCCACATGACGCCAAAACTACTGAACCGATTTCGATGGGAGTCTTTTTATTCAACTAAGTGACATTGGACTCAACAAAGGATACATATATCATACTGCCTTATTTAGGGGGTTGGCAGTTAATTGAATGTTGGTTGTATTGGCGGAACGAGCTTTGTTTAGGTCATTATCATTAGGGATAAAGCTTGGATAAAGGCATGATAATTTGTTTGTATGTATGTATATTATAATACTATACATTATAAACTTAAATCTAATAAACAATACTATAAATACACTACAAATAAATTAGACCTAAAAATAAGATAAACATAGCACTATTAAAACTATGCTGACTCAGGAGCTGTGCGCCGCGTATTCCAACAGGAACGGCGGAACACTACTCCTTTCGGCCAAAACTCCCGCGATGTGAAGACGCCCAGATGTTCAGTCGGGACCCGCACCACGAACGAGTTGAAGCTCACCCGGTGGCGCGACTCCAGCGCCTCCACACACACGCCCAGTCTCGGCGAATCCTTGAAGACACCTGCTTTATGTCTCGCGAAGATTTAGTCAGCATGTCTTGCGCAGTGCAAGTTTCGTGCAGGCGGGAGACATACAGAGATGTCTTCGGCGTAGCGGCGCGCAGCGGTAGAGTAGGCTCCGCCGGGGCGGTGCCGCATTTGTTCCGGCTGATACGCTTCCTATTAAAAGCGAATATTTTATTATGGTACTTACAACCTACTTAATGATGCAACGTCTAGCAGGTTATAGATTAGGCCCAGCCTAACTAACTAGTAGCCTAACTAAGTACTAACCAGCCGGTAGATGCAGGTACATAACCGACCCTGACATAGTGGCCGAGATGGCGACTCCATTGTGGAACTGTTTACAGAAAAATAGAAACATCCTGGATAATTTTAAAAAGCTTTTATTTAGCACTATACATACATACATAAAATTACGCCTTTATCCCTTACGGGGTAGGCAGAGCGTCAAACTCCTCGTAAAAGGCGCTTTCGCCACGTCTGACAAAAATTGAGGGCAATTTTAGATTGTAATGTGTATTGCTATAGTGACAGGTTGTCAGCCCATCGCCTAAATTACAATACACTAACCCTCGAGTCCCTTTTGCTGACTTCTACAGCATGCCCGGGCGGAAGGGCAGCTGGAACATTCTATGTTTTTCTATCTCTCCCAGTCCAGCATGGAAGAGCATATTTTATTATGGTACTTACAACCTACTTAATGATGCAACGTCTAGCAGGTTATAGACTAGGCCCAGCCTAACTAACTACTATGCTAACTAAGTACTAACCAGCCGGTAGATGCAGGTACATAACCGACCCTGACATAGTGGCCGAGATGGCGACTCCATTGTGGAACTGTTTACAGAAAAATAGTTAGAAACTTCCTGGATAATTTTAAAAAGCTTTTATTTAGCACTAGGAGGTAAAATGATTATTTCTTCTATCGATTGCTGACTTAAAAGAGCCGATAAACGCTAGTGTCGGAGTGAAGGGAAAACGTTAACCGCCACTTTTTACATACATACCATACATACATATAATCACGCATTTATCCCTAATGAGGTACGCAGAGCGTAAACGACCGAAACAAAGGTCGATCCACCACGTCTGACAAAATTTGAGAGTTATTTAAGATAGTTTTGGAGGTATATTGCTGTAGGGACAGGTTGCCAGCCCATCTTCTCAATTCAAATATAGGTACTGAAACCCTCGGATTCCTTAGCTGGTTTTTACAGCATGCTCGGGAGGAAAGCAGCTGGCACATCCTATGTTTTTCTTCATACATACAAATAGTCACGCCTTTATCCCTAATGGGGTAGGCAGAGCGTAAACGATGTAACGAACTATACAAAGATCGTTTCGCCACGTCTGACAAAGCTTTGAGGGTTATTTAATATATATTTGAAGGTATATTGCTTAGTGACAGGTTGTCAGCCCATCGCCAAAATTACAATATAATTTTTCTTCTGTCGTGTCGATACTGTAATACTGTCAATATACTGAAACCCTCGGATCTCTTAGCAGGTTTGTACAGCATGCCCGGAAGGAAATGCAGCTGGCAAATTCTATGTTTTTGTCTCGCTAAATAAAAAGGTCTGGGCTTTTTTTATTTATAAGAAATGGGTTTGCTTTTGACTCTAGACACTAGGTCAGGTATGACCGTGACAGAGTCGACGATGGAGCGAGCACACCCAGAAGATGCCTGTTATGGCACTGGCAATCTCACGTACCGAAGGAATACAGCAAGCTATTTGGTGCCGGACTCCGGTGGTCAAGTGGTCGCGAGCCAGGCGGCCCCTTGCGGAGCCTACCACTGGTGTGTTGGAATCGTTCATCCGGACTTATTCACAGGAGAGCAAGGGTGGACCACTTGGAGGTAGGTCCCATCTCACCCCAAAGCATGGAAGAAGCTAAAACTTTATTTTCTAAATGCATCACATGTTGCCATGTTTATACAGTTACACGTATATCGCTATCGAATGTTCCGCTCCAGTATTTCTGGCAGATGAAAGTCAACAACTAGTTATTTTATTTACAACTATGCAACTGGGCACTCTCCAAGTGCAAGTATCGAGATTATACTAAGTATCACATGAAAACTGTTATCGCTTGGGCCCGTATTGATAAACAGCACTCGAGACTGACAGCTGGTATCAGAATTGTCATTTCAGTACAATAGCCTGTCAAATCCATACTTAATATTCCTCTCATCTTGAGATTAGTTTATAAATACGAGCTTTAGTCATGATAAAAAACAAAATTTTAAAATTCTATGATAAATCTTAGACAATGTCCATATATAGCCTCAAACATTTCAAAGCTGATCTATAGAATAGGAAAAAGAAAACCTTTACTTTATGTTTTGCTACTTCCATGCTGGCCTGGGTGCGAGAGAAAAACATAGAATGTGCCAGTGTGCTAGCTGATTTTCTTCCCGGGCATAATGTAAAATCCAGCTAAGGGATCCGAGGGTTTCAGTATATTGCAATTTAGGCGATGGGCTGACAGCCTGTCACTACAGCAATATGCCTACGAATTTAAATAACCCTCAAAAATTTTACAGATGTGGCGGAACGACCTTTGTTAGGGTCGAAAGGCGTGAAAAAGGTATGTATGTATGTTACTTTATGTTTTGCCAGAGAGGGTCAATAACATAGAAATCTCTATATTTTGCACATCTTATGACATAATCCTATGGCGTGAGGTGGGCGTGTCATCTAAATTGAGACCCGTCTTTTTAGAAGCATCAATCTTAATACACTTGTTTACATAATATTTATCCAATTTGCGTAACATTTAAAATTAGTACTGATGCAACCTTATTCTGTTATTTCAAGTAGAGAAGTTGTCTTAGAAAATACTTCCCTATCATTCTTCCACTTATTTTGATCCTGAGTCGTCCACCCCGGGATATATTGGACTACCGTTTGCAGATGTATTTTATTGGACACTAGCGACCCGCCCGGGTTCGCACGGAAATTATCAGTGTTTCTCTACTATAATATGCATGTATTATACATATAAACCTTCCTGTTGAATCACTCTATCCATTAAAAGAAATCGCATCAAAATCCGTTGCGTAGTTTTAAAGATTTATGCATACATAGGGATATAGGGACAGAGAAAGCGACTTTGTTTTATACTATGTAGTGATAGTGATACTATAGTGTTGAGGAATATATTACATTGCTTCATCATCGTATGTTTGGGGTTATATTACTTTGCTAGTTTACCCATAAAATACATAATTTACTTCCATGCTGGACTGAGAGCGAGAGAAAAACATAGAATATGCCAGCTGCATTTCCTCTCGGGCATGATGTAAAAACCAGCTACGGGATCCGAGGGTTTCTGTATATTACAATTTAGGCTCACAACGTGTCACTACAACAATATACCTACAGATCTATCTTGGATGACCCTCAAAACGTGGTCAGACGTGGCGGAGCGACCTTTGTTTGGGTCATTTTGGGCTCTATCTACCCCATTAGGGATGAAAGCGTGATTGAATGTATGCATGTATGTTTACATAAAGACCCTGTAAACTACTTATTTTATTATTATTGCGCAATGCGTTAAGGAAGGAAGACAAGCCTGATCTGAACAAATATTTTTTTACCTCTGAGCGAATACAGCGTAGTATGAACTATGACGTTTATGTTTCCTAGAATCAAGATATAACGCAATAAAATGGTTTTAGAGTATTTCGAGTCGTAATCGTATAGGAAGGACAAAAGGCTCTTTAGAAGCAAGCAAAGTAGAGTAGGTATACCGATAGGGGTTGCTCAGTCAACAATGCTAAACAACTTCCACAAAGAAATTCTTTCAGGAAGAGAAAATAAAAATTAGCTTTTTCATGCTAAATGTCCACCTCGATCACACAATTTGTATAGAAAAGCTATATTTTTCACTTCCTGAAAGAATTTCCTGGTGGAAGTTGTTCAGTGTCGTTGACTGAACAACCCCTTACACCCCGTATACTACCATAGCTATGTCTTATGCAAGAAAGTGACAAGCACAAACGTAACAGTAAACATACAGACATACATATAGTCACGCCTTTATCCCTTATAACAAAGGTCATTCCGCCACAACTGACAAAGTGTTAAGGGTTATTTAAGATAGATTTATACGCATATTGCTGTAGTGACAGGTTGTCATGTCAGCCTATCGCCTAAATAGCAATATACTGTAACCCTCGGATCCCTTAGCTGGTTTATACAGGAGGAAATGCATCCGACACTTTCTATGTTTTTCTCTCGCTACCAGTCCAGCATGGAAGATTTCAGATTCCAAGTACGTGAGTAAATCACATTTGGAGACTTCACAGTCCAGTACGCACAAGAGAGCAAATATTTGCGTGTTTACCTGGTTCTGGTTTATAGTAATTTATTCTAGAACGTTGACAAGTCGAGAACCTTCAATGGAAAGGTTAAGAGACTGCTTCAGGATTTAGCAGAGAAAAGTGAAAGGAGAGCGAACTGAACTTTGTAAAGTAAGGATATTGTATCTAGATGTAGACGAAGTACTTAATTATAATTGTATTTTGCTTTGGTTACGGAACGTAGAAGTTACAAAAATTGATGTGATTGTGCGTTTACAACGACAACGGGCTCGATTCTAGATACCACCGGCTAAAACTAAAATTAAAATCTATCTGTCACTTACAAAATAATAAAATTGTCCACTAGATTTTGTCGCGCTTTTGCACGCTTCCCTAGTATTTCTGACAATTTTATCCGCCAAAACCACCGAGTATAAATCAAAAACCGGAGAGAATAGATCTCCTGTACTTTTGCAAAGTCTGAAAGTGTCAAATAGATTTTAATTTTAGTTTTTGCCGGCAAATCTAGAATCGAGCCCATTTACTTAAATTTCTATCGCATCTGAGTCTTTGTGCACTTTTGTACTTATGGATAAAATAGTAATTTCCAACTTATAAGATCAATGTTCCAAATTCAATCGAGTTTAAATGTAGATTGATGAATGTAGATGAAGCGAAAGAAGTTTGCAAGGATCGTAGCAAATGGAAGGATGTGATCTCTGCCTACCCCTCCGGGAAAGAGGCGTGACGTTATGTATGTATGTTAAATGTCTGTTTCTGGGTCTGGGTGTTATTTGTGGTAGTTTCTGTGTATGTCCATGGCACCCCGATACAGGGAATCCTTGTGGGGGCTATGAGTGTGAGCGTGTATTTTTTTTTTAATCAATCTTCGATATTTGTGTCAATTGCAACTGTGCATTTTCCTCTTGGTCTTTCCTTTAGGCTAATAAAAGTAAGGGAAACAACCACCTGCAGGCAAACAAATTGTTGTCGATGTTTTTTCCTCCATGCATGACTATCACATGACATTCATGACACATTGGTCGTTGGTAAATATGAATGGACATCTAGATACCTACTCGAGAAGCCGTTGTACCGGCTGTAAGGGACAGCGTCCCGTAAACTAATGTTGCTCAGTCAATGAAATTGAACAACTTTCACCAGGAAAATCTTTCAAGAGATTAAAATTAAATTTGACCTTCCCATACAAAATGAATAACTCGATCAGACAATTTGTATGGAAAAACAACACTTTTCTTTCGCTTCCTGAAAAAAAATCCCGATTAAAATTGTTCAGTTTCGTTGACTGAGCAACCCTTATCAGTTTGCGGGACGTTATCCCTTCCACCCCGTAAAGTTTGCATACTGACTCTATTCAGCTTCTGATGTAACCTCTGGTTGCATAGCCTACGTTGATATCCAACAATCCACACATCAATTAGCCACATTGTTGTTAGAAACCATTTTGCCTCTTTTGACCACTTAACGGGTAAAAACCTTAAACTTCTCCAAAAGCAAACCAGCACCTTGACCAAACCAGTTACCAGCCCGGAATGTCGGACCGTCCGATAGACTTTGAGGGAATTTCGCCTGTTTCCAAACCGGTATCCTGCCACCGGTGGTACATCCTAACACGTGCAAAGCGTGAATACAATACAATTAACAAAATTAGCATTATCCTCCAAAAACAGGTATTGTGTTCGATATAAATTTAAATCTGTTTAATGAACTACACGTGATAGCTGAGATTGGGGTTTTTAAATGTTACACAGGGTGCAAAAATGCAACAAAAAGGTTAACAACGTCTTCATGAAACAAAACAAAAACCTCTCAAGCCCATTCATTTTAGTACATTGTCTCCCAAAAATCAGTTGAAATGAAATGTTTATATACTTACTGCTACAGTCTTCTTTATGTTTAAAATGCCATTATTATAAAACCATAATAGAGGTTACGTAAGATTTTGGTACTAGCCATTTTAAAACATGATGAATACAACACATATATACATTTAATCACGCCTTTATCTCTAATAGGGTAGGCAGAGCGTAAACGACCTAAATAAAGGTTGTTTTGCCACGTCTGACAAAGCTTTGAGGGTTATTTAAGATAGACTTGTAGGTATGATTGCTGTAGTGACAGGTTGTCAGCCCATCGCCTAAATTGTAATATACTGAAACCCTCGGATCCCTTAGCTGGTTTTACAGCATGCCCGGGAGGAAATACAGCTAGCAAATTCTATGTTTTGCTCTCGCTCCCAGGCCAGCTTGGAAGAAACAATACAAAGATGAATACAATAAAAGTTCTATTAAGGCTATACTTATAAGATTTGTTTTATTTTAGATTCGGATTGTTTTATTTCTGATATTTTATCATAACAAGAACATCAATGAATAAAAACAGCGAACAGAATATAAAACTATGATATATAGAGTTTTTTACTCACAAGAGATAATTCTGGCTATAGAATGGTTATTATGAAAAAAACTCATTGCATCAGACTTCTACATTACGATGCAATGCATGGATGCAACACATGCTAATTACTTCAAATTAATTTCGACGCAGACTCGAATATTATGCGCAAGACCAGTGAGTGATCTTTAGTATAATAGAATAGATAGATACATTACTGCCTACTATAAAAGATGATTATTTTACGGGGAGTAAGGCACAGCGTCCCGCAAACTGATAGGGGTTGCTCAGTCAATGACACTGAACAACTTTTTCCAGGAAATTCTTTTAGGAAGAGAAAAAAAATGACTCTTCCATATAAAATGCTCACCGCGATCAGACAATTTGTATGGAAAACTTAAAAACATGTTTATTTCACTTCCTGAAAGAATTTCCTGGTATAAGTTGTTCAGTTTCGTAGACTAAGCAACCCCTATCAGTTTGCGTGACGCTGTCCCTTACACCCGGTATACACCAAAAATGATTGACTGTTACATAGGTTTTATTATGTTGTTCACAAAATAGAGCCCAAATAAAGCAAGCATCTGAGTTTCAGGCGTAAAAATATTCTGAAGAATATTTCTACATACATACATATATTCACGCCTATATCACTAATCAGGTAGGCAGAGCGTAAACAACCTAAGCAAAGGTCATTCCACCACGTCTGAAAAAGTTTTGAGGATTATTTAAGATAGATTTGTAGGTATATTGCTGTAGTGACAGGTTGTCAGCCCATCGCTTAAACTGCAATTTACAGAAACCCTCGGATCCCTTAGCTGGTTTTTACAGCATGCCCGGGAGGAAATGCAGCTGGCACATTTTATTTTTTCCCTTGCATGCATCCAGCATGGCAGAAAGAAGATTTCTGAATAAAACATTTATTTTATCGCTTTCTTTCTAACACTTTGCTTTGGACATTACAAATTGACGGCGTTTATAACGTCAGTATGTCTAAGACGTCTAAGTAATAGGTAGCAATTATTTTCCTTGATCATGTGCGCATGCGTCGAAGGCGACTTGCGCAAGAGTTGCGTCCTACGTAGGTCACCCACCCCACCCTACTCACTCGTACTATGGTTTAGAGAAACAAATCTGTTGTGAGGGTAGATAGTATTATTTTGTATTGTATTTTGTATTGTATTTTCGCTAAGGATTTGGTCTTTATTGCTGTAATTTTGACTCCTATATTTATATTAGCTACTGTTTTCGACTGTACAAAATGAATCGATCTGATGGTACTTAAGGTCCGTATTTATAATCATCGCTCATGAGTGACAGCGACTTTGAGTTCGTATCAGAAATGTCATTGCAGTACAGACTGGCCTGTCAAATCCAAACTTAATATTGCTCTCAAGTTTGACATCGCTTCATAGTTACGAGCCTTAGTAACTATTGGTATTTATAGTCGAATCTTGTAAATATTTTGCAACTACTTATTATGAATTGCACGTTTTAATATAAGGTTGGATTGGAATTAAACTGGAATTTCCGTCGGTGTATTTTAAGTGACTGCCGTTATAAAATTAGAAACTCAAATTAGTTGTGTTGGCAGAAAATTATAGTAAATCATTTGAGAATAGCGTGTTTTACTATTTTTAATAATATTGAGTTGGAAAAGGTAGATAACATAATATCCAATGATTTGATCCCCTTTTAAAAAGAAACACGAAAATACGTACATACATATAATTACGCCTTTTTCCCTAATGGGGTAGGCGGTGCGAAAACGACCAAAACAAAGGTCGTTCCGCGACGTCTGACAAAGTTTTGAGGGTTATTTAAGATACATTTGTAGGTACGTTTAATCCGCGTATCATTAAAAATGTTCACTTCTGTAGGTCTAAAGTAAAAAAAAATATTTAGAAATAAGCAGTGCCTGTTGTGTCTTTGTTTTGTATGTCCTGTTTCAAGTTTTTGTATACAATAAATTGTAAAACAAATGAACTCGAAAATATTCCTAAAAAGACACCAATTCCTGCTTATATAAAACGTCTATGTCTAGGTTTTTCAGCCAGCTTTCTGCGTCAGGGGTGTAGTAGTGCAGTTCAGCGATGCCCCCTGGAAAAACAGCGAAGTAGACATTTCATTATGAAAACTGATCGGCTTACTTGTTTGTATTGAACTCCTTTCTAACCCTCCTTTCAATACAAACATGTAAGCCGATCAGTTTTAACTATGAATAACACTTGTTTATCGTTTAGTGTTAAAATTGACATGTGGAAAAGGGATTATTCAGATGCTCCAAAATCGCAATTTGCTGACTCCCTTAAATAGACCCCATTTGGGAATCAATTAGTTGGGTATTTCCGTCTTAAGTAAATAACTTCCGTCGTGCGATCTAAACAATAAAACCAGCAAGGATACGTCTTTATTCATTAAAAGGTTGGTTTAATTGTATTGTAATTAGTAATCAATGTTCATTCATTGACGCGTTCTATGCTCAGTGACACTGTTGAGTAATAACACCTTGATTCGCAGTTTTGTAATTATTGTACTCACATTTCCTGTTGGAGCCATTTAAACATATATGAATACAAAATATATATCATTATTATTAAAACAATGGTGAATAGTGAATAGAAGATGAAATTTTCACTACCATTGCTATTGTATTGTATAGGAGCCTCCCTTGATTTTCAGGACACCTGAAGCAAAAAACGCGGCATTACACGAGCTAAACTAAAATATTTGTCACAAAAAGAATATTATCTATCTGTGATTATCAAATCGTATGTAAGTACGAAATCTATCAAAGAAAAGAAGCAAAAAGTACACCTAAATTACACCTATAGATTTAGCAGCAAAAACGCGTCAAAACAAGCACTGTACAATTTATAGACGACTCTATTCCTAGAAGGTCACATCACAATCGTGTGGTAGACGGACAGGTATGATTGCGGTTCACAGATTGTGGTCTGATTGCATAAGGCGGTCACACGACATCCCTATTAAGGGCTATCCCACCACAAGACGCAATTGGTCTGGAGAAGAAAGAAGCTAGAGTCATAATTATGCACGTGTAGTGCACGGCCAACTACTTTCACGACCAATTCATATTGAGAATGGCCAAAAGTCTAGTAATTCCTGAAACATGCAAATGAATTTTCCCGTGGAAATGAGGTGTTTTCTCGCGGTAAAAGTAGCCTATGGCTGTCTCCAGCAAACCATACTATCATTCTGCCAAATTTTATTGAAATCTGTTCAGTCGTTTAGGTGTGAAATTGCAACAGATATGGTAGACGGACAGACATGAATGTGGTCTGATTGCATAAGGCGGTCATACGACATCCCTATTACAGGCGAGTCAGGCGAGCCCACGGTATACCGCAATTGCTCTGGAGTAGAATGATCTAGAACTGGACGGCGCACGCGCATATGCATGTGCTAGCAGTGCAACGGCCAACCAACTTCTTTCACATACAATGCGAGCGTACATGGTGACGAAGTAAATAAGTGAGGATAGCGACCAAACCAAATCCTGGAGGGTTGAAATAGCGATAGGATCTTGTAACATCCAAGATTTTAGTAAATATACAAACGAAAGGAACATACTACTACAATATGTTGGATTGGATAACCTTTGATCTGAACTTGTACTGCCAATTTATCAACAAATTAATGTAACATACAAAAAAAGATTATTGCATCTATCCATAGACTTCAAATTAATTTGACAAGCTAATCATTATTGTATGCAGTAGCGGGAGAAAACTTTAATATGTAAATCAGAAAGCAGCGATGTAAGACGTAGGGAATGGATGCCAGGACAGCAATTGGCGACACGTTCCTACACTGAAAAGGAGCATCGTATGATCCATTCAATTATGTAATAAACATCATACCAGTGTTATATTATTGTCCGCTCCTGTTACCGCAATAAAGCATGACATTTTGTTCACATTGACATTTAGGCTCGTATTTATAAATCTTGATATAAGATTGAGACCAATATTAAATGTGGATTTGGCAGGTCGTTTTGTACTGAAATTAAATTTCGGATACGAACTCAAACTCGCTGTCACTCTTAAGAGCTGATTATAAATATGGGCTTTAGACGCAGGACTGCTACGGTGAATTTTGGTCCTAAATCCTTAAGTGTTTTCTTGATTGGGTCTCAAAACTGTCTGGTTTCTTTCTGGGGAGTGAGGCGTTCTGTTCCAGTCACGTAAACAGAAATCCATGCTGGCCTGGAAGCGAGGGAAAAACATAGACTGTGCCAGCTGTATTTCCTTCCGGGCATGCTTTAAAAACCAGCTAAGAGATCTGAGGGTTTCAGTATATTGTAATTTAGACGATGGGCTGACAACCTGTCACTACAGCAATATACGTACCTACAAATCTATCTTAAATAACCCTCAAAACTTTGTCAGACGTGGCAGAACGTTTATTTGGGTTGTTTACGCTCTGCCATCTCCATTAGGGATAAAGGCGTGATTATATGTAAGTACATAAGGGAAAAAAATGTGTTTCTAGTATGCTACTGCATACCCTGATCGATCTATTTATTCGATAAAAAAACGATGTTTGAATTTTGACGACCCGCGCAGCCTAGTTGACAGTGTACCTGCCTGCTACGCAGAGGGTCCCGGGTTCGATTCTCGGCCGAGGCAGACATTTGAATGATGAGTTTAAATGTCTGTTTCTGGGTCTGGGTGTTATTTGTGGTTGTTTCTGTGTATGTCCATGGCACCTCGATACAGGGAATCCTAGTGGGGGCTATGAGTGTGATCGTGTTTTATTTTCTAATGTGGAAATTTAAAGGAGAGGAGATAAAGTCGAAGACTGAGCTCTCCCAGAAGCTTGGAAGTCACTAGATTTTCCTTCGCATACACGAAACGGAACACAGCAACTAAACTTTGGAGTAGCTATAACAATTAGATATTTTTACGGGTTCTTACCACCGATTTATTAGTTTTTTTGAAGAGCCACTTAAATTGAATGACGAAAAAGCATTAAAAGCTATTTGTCATGACAAATAATTATTTTTCTTCCATGCTGGACTGGGAGAGATAGAAAAACATAGAATGTTCCAGCTGCCCTTCCTCCCGGGCATGCTGTAGAAGACAGCAAAAGGGACTCGAGGGTTACAGTGTATTGTAATTTAGGCGATGGGCTGACAACCTATCACTACACATTAGCAATACACATTACAATCTAAAATTGCCCTCAATTTTTGTCAGACGCGGCGAAAGCGCCTTTTACGAGGCGTTTAACGCTCTGCCTACCCCGTAAGGGATAAAGGCGTGATTTTATGTATGTATGTATGTCATGACAAGCGGTTTCTAAAAAGCTTTAGCATCTTCTATTTCTTTTTTGCAATTGACGTCAAAGCACTCTATCAATGTTTACATAAATCAATGTTAATTAACCTATGAAATCATTAGGTAAGTGTCAACAACGTTCACTTTGAAAACTAAAGCGAAATCCGTTTGCGAATTAACATAGAAGCTTTAATAAAATTGTCAATACATATAGTTCTGTCATAAGTGTTTTTATTATAACAAAAGACGAATATAGTGTTAACATCACGCTAGTGGAAGATTTCGCGATTGATGAAGTCATCGACTATTACTTATGTAGCAAGTGTTGTGCCTCCGTGGTCTAGTTGCTGGTGCCATGGACTCCTGATCCGGAGGACGTGGGTTCGATTCCCAGGGGGGAATCACAAAGTTGATATTTGAGAATTTATCACTTTGTGAATTTTTCCCCAGTTTGGTTAGGACATTGCAGGCTTAATCACCTGATTGTCCGAAAAAGAAAAAGATTTCATGTCTTTGATAGAGGTCGTTACTCAAACCATGTCAGAGACCTGATAGTTGTGCTACTAGGCGGTCTTAAAACTCTGACACGAGGGTTCATCGGGTCGATAGACTCGATACCCACTCGACAGAGGAGAAGAAGAAAAAGCAAGTGATGTTTTATTATTATCATTTGTCATATGGCACCTTCTAAATGCTAAGTTCATAACAAAGTAAGTAAACACACGAACAATACTCAGAGAAGTCGTTCGCAGTTTAGTGTTAAACAGTTAAAGAAAATCTCTTTTCAATCATAATAAACTTAAATAGGACTTTTAATTTTATTTTATTTATTTTAATTATAATAAAAATAATAAAATTTAAATTATTATTAATGTCATATACTTAAGTGCTTATAATTTTTGACTTGTAATACTTTACAATTATTAATAAATTTATCTCTCTCTCTCTCTCTCTCTCTCTCGCTCTCTCTCTCTCTCTCTCTTTCCCTCTCTCTCTCTCTCTCTCTCTCTCTCTCTCTCTCTCTCAAGTAACTACAACAAAATAAAATACAATATTCTTTAGAATGTAATGATTATGAAATAGGATTATAAGTATTCCCAATTCAGTTTTAGAATAGAGTTAAACAAAGTTTCATGTCTTTTATTGAAGATCTTCTTTCGAAAATAAGTTTTAGCTATTAGATATAACATACATATAATCACGCCTTTATCCCTTATAGGGTAGGCAGAACGTAAACGACCTCAACAAAGGTCGTTCCGCCACGTCTGATTCTTTTGAGGGTTATTTAAGAAGATTTGTAGGAATATTGCTGTAGTGACAGGTTGTCAGCCCATCACCTAAATTAGAAGTTTACATAAAACACCTAGCTTAGAAGTTTTAGTAATATAATAAATTTGCCAACATGTAACATTTAATTTTGAAAAGTGTTTTAAAATAAAAAGACATGAAACTTTGTTTACCTTTATTCTAACACTGAATTGGAAATACTATAGATCCCGTATGAAAATTTTTGCATTGTAATTGATGCTGATATGGTGTCAAAGTTATTAATACAATCTATATGAAGCGTAGCACGGATTTTCATATCCATCGGATTTTCCAACTACAGTCAGCAAAATACTTCCATGCTGGACTGGGAGCGAGAGAAAAACATAGAACGTGCCAGCTGCGTTTCCTCCCGGTCATGCTGTAAAAACCAGCTGAGGGATCGGAGGGTTTCAGTATATTGCAATTTAGGTGATGGGCTGACAACCTGTCACTAGCAATATACATACAAATCTATCTTAAATAACCCTCAAAACTTTGTCAGACGTGGCGGAATGACCTTTATTTAGGTCGTTTACGCTCTGCCTGGGGTCATTTGGGATAAAGGCGTGATTATATGTATGTATGTATCAGCAAAATAAATAAATCTCAGTTATGACGTGTAGGAAACTCCATAGTCCGCAAGTTTACGGACCCAGAACAAAACCTTGAACGCCACGCAAAAAACGAGTCAGTAATTTTGTCGGTATAAAAAAGGCGGTAAATCTTGACCCATACGTTCAACTTTTACAATTATTTCACTCAATATACAGGGTTTAAAAAATTATTTCAAACAATTTTTCCAAAGAAAATAAAAATTACTGAAAAAAATACCTTCTCCATACATAAATGCAATCATTTATTTCGAACAAGCTGTGCCCGCGACTTCGTACGCCCGGTTTTTATGGGAAGCACTCAGTGTCGAACATACTGAAAACGCTTCTCCGCGCGTAGGAGCGGGATCTGCTAGCCCGGGCGTGGAAGCGTGTTTTCCATACAAAAACAAAGATCAGCAATGCGATGTGTTCGACACTGCGTGTTTTCCATACAAACCGGCCGTACGAAGTCGCGGGCACACCTAGTTCGAAATAAATGATTGCATTTATGCATTTTCAGTATGTTCGACACTGCGTGTTTTCCATACAAACAGGGGTACTTACTCTATATTAGTTTGGTTTACGTGATTATTTCTAACCTAGGCTGGACACCAGGTAATTAAAAAAACTCAGTCAAATAAAAAGTTCCTTTAAGATCGGTTAAAAACGACCAGAGATCATTTTCCTGCCTACACCCTAAGACAGGCGGCGTGATTATTTGTATCGTTACTTTGAGTTCAAGTAATGCTCAGTCAAACTAAAAAAATCCATCAAAATCAGTTAAGAAATAGCCAAATTTAAATTTCCTGCCTACCCCCTAAGTCAGGTGGCGTGATTATTTGTATTGTAACTTTAAGTTTAAAAAATGCTCAGTCAAAAAAAAAAGTTTCATTACAATCGGTTAAGAAACAGCCGAATTTCATTTTCTTGCCTACCACCTAAGTCAGGTAGCGTGATTTTAGGTATCCTAAGTTGCAACCCGGGTAACACAAAGTTGAATAAAAAAAGTCCCATCGAAATCGGTTCAGCAGTTTTGCCGTGATGTGGTAACATACAGACAGCCAGACAAAAAATCGTTTTGATCTTTATATCGTTAATAACGCCTGCTGCAACAATTTTTTTGTAAAAATATTCAATGTACAGACACGACCCGTCTAGAGATTTATTATATGTATAGATTTCATTTATTTTTAATTCCTTACTTTCACATAGATTTATTTCTAGCTAAAAATGTAGTTGCATACATACATACATATAATATGCCTTTATCCCTAATGGGGTAGGCAGAGCGTAAACGACCTAAATTAAGGTCGTTTCGCCACGTCTGACAAAGTTTTGAGGGTTATTTAAGATTGATTTTTATGTACATTGCTGTAGTAACAGGTTGTCAGCCCATCGCCTAAATTGCAATATAATGAAACCCTCGGATCCCTTAGCTGGTTTTTACAGCATGCCCGGGAGGAAATGCAGCTGGCACATTCTATGTTTTTCTCTCGCTCCAAGTCCAGCATGGAAGATGTAATTGTTGTAAAATGAATGTTTCCTATGTGAAAGTTGTTTAGTTTGTCATCTTTTTGTAGATTAAGTAACTTTTTTCTATACCCTGTATTCAGCTCAGTATTGGAAAGCCCCGGCTGGTCAAAAACACTGCTGACCTCTGCTTTGACCGCTAATCAATTTCCATGTGAACGTCAAACTTTTTTACCACTAACCAACCTGTCATCGAAGTAACTAATTTTGATTCAATATGTTTGACGTCCACGCTGGACTAGATGAATAAAACATAGAGTGTAACTAACTAATAATAATAAACTAAGAAGTAATGGGACTTTCAATGACTGACAATCCGTCACTAAAGAAATATCAGAGCATTTGTGTTTGATTTGTATGTGCCGTGAAATAATCTATCAATATTTACTTATTTACTTGTAATTACTTTTTCAATTTATAAAAAATACCATTCTATTACCTACCAAATGATTAGACAATCCTAATTAGATAATGATTATAAATATAATTGACTAGCATAATAAACAGTGCTTTCTCTAGATTGACGTCAGTTATAAAAACAATGGAATATTTTCGTAATCAACCTTAATTAATTTGCTCCTCAATTCAATTATCAAAGACAAAATATTTATACGAAAATACATTAATTTAATTAGAAAGAAAATTATAAAATATTTTAGTCCAACGGGAATATTTCCACATTAAAATGTAATTACGTAAGGTTACTCTCATTTGAATTCAGATGGAAGATAAATTGATGTTTTAGGTTTGGTAGTGACTACATTAACCCAGAAGCCCACAAACTTGAAACACTGTAACCAATGTGTAATAACCAAACTATTAAGAACCTGACCTATGGATAAAAGTTGTATTAATTTGTATCAAGGTGATCCAGATATCAGAGCTCTTCATATAACGGCCGTACGTATTGCAAACAAGTTTTATGAGGCACCACAGCCATGATTGCAATTATTGTATGAAATTCTTTGAAGGGCAAATCAATTTCACGTCATAGAGTTAGAGTTTCTCTGAGTAACGATTAAAAATAAACGTTACGATTAGGTACTTTCTTCATTACACGCAAAAAAATGGAATCTGTACTTTCTATCTAGCCTAAACAATATCTATTGAATATACCTTGTTCTAAATCTTGAAGATTTTTGGTTACTAGATTCATCCTCTTACTAGTTAAAATTGCTAAAAAGTCTTCCGTTCAAGCGGATAGATGTTTCAAAAGAGTCAGATTATTTATAAAAAAAACAATTACAAAACCGCTTACTCCAAATTTCCAACACATTGTTCGGAATCCAGCTTAATATGGGTTATTATTTGCACACAGTAGCAAATAACAACTTGACAAATGTGCAGTACGAAGTCCGGTGTTCCGATTAGTTTCAAAACAAATTTACATTACAATACATGTCAAAAGGGCTGAATTAGCTTATAATGTCAACGCCGGTGTTATACCTCTTACATACAAGCGAGTTGTTGCATATTTGTTCCTGTTTGGAGTCACAGAACTGCTCTTGTTTTGAAAAGACCGGACAAAATCAAGGTTTCTTTAAGAATTTCAATTATTTTTTATTATTATTTTACCATTTTTTATGTGCTTGACTTGCTATTTTATTATGTTAATTAAACACTCCGCTTGCATTTTTTGTTTATTATTGTTTTAAGTATTTTATTTTAAAGGCGGCATGCCTTTATTGTACTGTTTTGTTCCTTACTTTTCTGCTTTAAGTATTTGTGTTTCTTTGTGCAATAAAATATATTGTATTTATTTTATTAAACCTGCACTAATTTTCCAAGTTATAAAATAAATCATTTTCCCTTATAAAATTATAGTCGTGTCGTATTGTTACACTAGAATTTGTTCTAAAGATTATTTAGCAAGATTATGTTAATGTAGGTTATGTCATGTTCCATTTATATTCAACGATACTTTGAACTTCAACTTCAACCCTTAATAGTTTATATCGTAAGAATCACCAAGTATTTTTTATTTATAAGGAAAATAGGGAATCAAATTGTTGTGTCTGCATATGACTAGTTATTTTAACACTTCGGTTCCGATTTGTCTGGCCACGAGCCAAGCTAGTAAATCCGTTGTAGACAGAGATAACGATAACGTGAACGATTGCCAGAACAAAATTAGGACAACAGGTAAATATAGATCCATCTTAGTTATGTGTTTAGCCCACACATTCCACAAATAATTGTATTTGTCTATTTATACATGCACACACCTAAAGATCTCTTTAATAAAAATGTCTGCGGAACCCTAAAAAGTGGATAGTACCTTACTATATTGTGCGTGCGTCCAAGTTCATTTTAATTACCATAGAATAAAAAATCGTAGGTCTTCAAACCTGAAACTTCTTTGTATGCTAGTTAAGGGGGGTTGAGGGCTGCGACAGTGGCGCCATCAGTTTTTAATTAATAGTGACTGAAACACAAACATTTTCATGAACAGTGTGTGGCCACTTTTGGCACATTTGTAATAGCTTTTGTGCTTAGTGTGAATTATTATATTACGGATTATAAAATGGAGAATTAGTTGCGATTGTTGCCAAACGTAAAATATTCATGAAAACTATTGTATTTCAGGCACAATTAATTTAAAACTGATGGCGCCACTGTCGCAACTCTCAAACCCGCTTACGAAAATTCAGGCTATATTTTAATCATTAATGAATACCTAGACTTATAAGTCTTTGCTATAGCACTTTATTTTAATATTTGATTACAATGTAGGACTCTAGTACGTTGAACTCGAACTTACTAGAAGGACATGCTCCAAATCAAGGCTACTGACCAAAACATTTCCTACTTAGTTAAAGTAAAATAAAAGTTATTAATTTAACCTGTGAAACGAATACTTTGTTAGTATGACGAATGAAAAGAATGCCTATTTTCTTTCAAAAGTCATAGAAATCTAGATAAAGTAGCTTTCAAATCGACAATCGTTACCGTGAAATATCAATTTTACAACAAATCGATGTGACTAATTCAGAAAATAATAGAGCGTTTTGATTATCTGCGCTAATATTAACCACAGTTGAGTTAATTTGCAATCTAAAATAAAGCAAAAAGTGTAGGGCTGTAGGCAAAGGAAATGATGTAGGTTGAGAATATTGACATACTTACTCTGTCCAGTCAAAGTAATACATACATACATACATAAAATCACGCCTTTATCCCTTACGGGGTAGGCAGAGCGTTAAACGCCTCGTAAAAGGCGCTTTCGCCGCGTCTGACAAAAATTGAGGGCAATTTTAGATTGTAATGTGTATTGCTAATGTGTAGTGACTGGTTGTCAGCCCATCGCCTAAATTACAATACACTGTAACCCTCGAGTCCCTTTTGCTGTCTTCTACAGCATGCCCGGGAGGAAGGGCAGCTGGAACATTCTATGTTTTTCTATCTCTCCCAGTCCAGCATGGAAGAATCAAAATCATCATGGAAAGTCAAAGTAATCGTGATGCAAAATCCATCATTAATGTAATAACCATGAGAAAGGCAAAATACTAGACATTCAAATACAAGGTAATATGAGGTCGATACAGGAATACAAGAGTTCAAGAAAAATGACAATATAAATAACTACCTAAACAATATAATATACCTACGTACATGTTATTCTAGAACTTTCGATTTACAGGTAGACAAACTTGTTGACAAAATCACAACCTAAATTAACACGGGTATCGCTATATGACCTAAGCCTAAATTAGCCGAAGCAGGCATTTCAAATGGGCATGAGAGGAGATGAGTCCAAACATTAAGTCGTATTTGGCTTAGATCCAACTAAGCCGTTATTTCATTCATGGTATCAATGCTGTGACGCTATCTTTTACCTCATTCTTTATTTTTATAATTCCAGGGTGGAATGGTAATCCCGAAATTGAAGTAACAATGGGCCGGCCACGAATTACGCTGGCCGATGGAGCAGACGAGTTCTTAAAACAAGATCACATTTATCCAAACGCAGTGTGGGACGCCCGTTCTCCTGTTGCGTTGGGTCGTATGGGTTGTTAGATTTTGGGGTGGGATGGTATCTACCTAGTGGTTCACCCCGGGCAACGGTAACACAGGCTTGCCTGTAAATTAGTCCGGGTGAACGATCCTTACAAAGCGGTGGTATGCTTCACAAGGGCCCGACTGGCTCGCAACCACCCTCACACTGGAGTCCAACGACAAACAGTTTGCTGTGTTCCGTCGATGCGCGATTGCCAGTGCCATAACAGGCATCTTCATTCCTGACCTAGTATCTAGAGTCAAGAGCAAACCTATTTCTAATAAAATAATAATAATAAAAAACATCAAGCGACTCCATAAACTCTGCTGAAGTTTGATTTGTCGGATCATACGACCCGATTAACCCTGGTAGCTGAGTTTTTAAACAACCTAACATGCACTTTACTGATCATATACTAGACTGGAGTTAAACGTTATCACGTTGTTCTTGGTTCTTGAAGGACCGCGTGTAGTGCAACGTGTAGTAAGAGAAGACATAAGGATAATTAATACGCTGTTTACTTTATTATATGGCAAGTTAAAAGTCGGACATCCCATCATTATTATAGCCGGTGATTCTAAGTAACCTTTTCGACACGTGGAGATTGTTAATTACAAAACATACAATACACTGAAAAGGTAATTAAAATTATAAACGATTCTAAAGTGCTAACACGAGGTGTTACCCAACACCCTCGTAAAAGGTAATAGAAAAAAGTTTTATCGTCACATTTGTATTTACACCGATTGAGGTGACGCCCTCAATTGTAATAAATTATCTGTGTCTTAAATATATACATTTGAATATCAGTATGTTGTAATGTTGGCGATGGACTGACAACCTGTCACTACAGCAATATACCTGCAAATCTATATTAAATAACCCTCAAAAGTTTGTCAGACGTGGCGGAACGACCTTTGTTCATGGCGTTTACGCTCTGCCTACCCCTATTAGGGATAAAGGCGTGATTATATGTATGTATGTACAAATTATATGTATCTCTTCCATGCTGGACTGGGAGAGATAGAAAAACATAGAATGTTCCAGCTGCCCTTCCTCCCGGGCATGCTGTAGAAGACAGCAAAAGGGACTCGGGGGTTACAGTGTATTGTAATTTAGGCGACGGGCTGACAACCTGTCACTACACATTAGCAATTTACAATAATATAACAATTTATAATTTACAATCTAAAATTGCCCTCAATTTTTGTCAGACGCGGCGAAAGCGCCTTTTACGAGGAGTTTAACGCTCTGCCTACCCCGTAAGGGATAAAGGCGTGATTTTATGTATGTATGTATGTATGTATGTACAAAGTAAGCTCAGATACTACTTTATTATGAATTAAAATATAGTGTATTACAAAATGGAGAATTACTTGCCATTTCGACTAAACGTAAAATATTCATGAAAATGTTTGTATTTTACATACATACATACATAAATCACGCCTTTATCCCTTACGGGGTAGGCAGAGCGTTTAACGCCTCGTAAAAGGCGCTTTCGCCACGTCTGACAAAAATTGAGGGCAATTTTAGATTGCAATATGTATTGCTTTAGTGACAGGTTGTCAGCCCATCGCCCAAATTACAATACACTTTAACCCTCGAGTCCCTTTTGCTGACTTCAACAGCATGCCCGGGAGGAAGGGCAGCTGGAACATTCTATGTTTTTCTATCTCTCCCAGTCCAGCATGGTTTGTATTTTGGACACGATTCATTTAAAACGGATGTCGCGCCACAGTTCGCCCCTTAAATACGCCACATCACATCATCATACATACATACATATATTCACGCCTGTATCCCTAATGGGGTAGGCAGAGCGTAAACGACCTAAACAAAGGTGTCCCGCCACGTCTGACAAAGTTTTGAGGGTTATTTAAGATAGAATTTTAGGTATATTGCTGTAGTGACAGGTTGTCAGCCCATCGCCTAAATTACAACATACTGAAACCCTCGGATCCCTTAGCTGGATTTTACAGCATGCCCGGGAGGAAATGCAGCTGGCACATTCTATGTTTTTCTCTCGCTCCCAGACCAGCATGGAAGTATCATCAGGTATAATTAAAAAAAATACTACATAAGAGAGCCCCGCCTATTGGCTCAAGCACAACCATCGATGACGTAAAGGGAACGCTCGTGTAACAGCAGGGAACCACAACTATTTGAATGAGCAGCGTACTGACCATCACGCGGCCTACACGCGCAAGCGCCATTCCACACGCATCGGAAGCATGCGCGACTATAACGGGTGTAAGGGACAGCTTCTCGCAAACTGATAGAGATAGGGATTGCTCGGAAATTGAAACCTACGAAGATCGAAACTGAAAAACTGTCACCAGGAAATTCTATCAGGAAACGAAAAAATATCACCACTTCTCCATATAATTGCCTGCTTCAACCAGACAATTTGTATGGGAAAGCCAAAATAGTTCCTAAGCAAAAAATCCAGGTGAAAGGTGTACTGTTTCGTTGGCTGAGCAACCCCTATCAGTTTGCGGGAAGCTGTCCCTTACACCTCGTATAGCTTGACCATCCTCGACGCAAGTCTATGAATACGCGCCAGACAGGAAGCCAAACTGGTGACGTCACGCCCAATACGACGCGACAGATAATTTCGTCGCTTGGCCTCACCGGGGGTGTAACTCAGTGGTAGAGTGTCTGCTTCGCATGCTGAAAGTCCTGGGTTCAAATCCCAGCTCCTCCACAGTATTTTTTATTACTAAAACAAAATCATTTAATTTTTATGATAGTTTAAAGTCAATGACCTGGCCTAAAAGCTGATTACCTAGATTTTAAAAGGGTATTGAAGCTTATTTACTTTAATGACTGAGTTCATGTTAAAATTGACTAGATTGAGTTGCATTCTTTGTTAATTAGGTAACAACAAAGTTTTTAATTGATCCCTAATTTCTTGCTATTATGAATGTCAAAAATAGTATTTAAATATATTGGAATGATACTGAAACAAACCATGATACCGCATAGTACCACCCTACACTGAATACACAGCTACTGGAACAACTATAATGCAAGTTCTAGAAGATTCTAAGTACCCCTACCCATTTCACCGAATCATGCCACTATTTGCCACACACACACAAAGACGTATTTTATTGCTATATCAAACCGAACCATATCAGATTATAATACAAAACTTGAACTGCTAAGGCCATCTGTGGATTTTATTCAGAAGGATAACGCACAGCGCCATCTAGTTATGAGTAGCTAAACGAAATAAATAAGTAAAGCATCTAAGTAAAATTAAAACAAACATTGATTATTTCGGTATAATATTTTAATGAAAATTCAACTAAACGTATAAATCTTATTTATACTTACAATAAACAAGTAAGTAATGAATAAATATTTACATTCAGCTGGGATATCGCGTACGGTGCGACCCCCAAAATTGCACTAACAAAAATATGGGGCCAAGTACAGACCCCTTCGTCACTCAAACGATGTTTGGGGTGTAAGAAGCATTGGGCTAACATTCTATTATTTTCATGACGCTTTGAAGATTAAATAAATCATAATAACAGGTAAAATTTATAATTCCTACTATTAAATAAAGTAAAAATAAATTGGATTCCAACGTATAAATCGAAAGGTTTTGTTTAAATACTTATGGGTATAAAAAATATTACTCATTAACAAAAGGTAGAGAAACAGTCATTCACCAGCAAGAAATGTCCCTGTAAAGTTATTATCAGTTATTGTTTTCATTCCTAGTCTTCGATTTACATAAAACTTCAATATCGTCTTTGTTGAATCAATAAAAGACACTTAAATGGTAACAATTTCACTGACCTCGATATTTTCAATGAGACAAATGTAAAATATTTTTATAACCCTGATGTACTCGTTTTTAAACAATTCATAATATCCCCAAGCATCGCTCAAGTTTACATTATAACAAGTAAACATTAGTATAATTGATCTAGCGGTTTTGAGACGTTTCCTTGGATAGAATTTTTATTATTCGAATATGATTGAAATGTATTACAGTGAGTAGTTTTTTATTACATTTTCAGCATTGTGCTTTGATTGTAATATCAAAATATGGAACATTTCGTACCTTTCAGTTGTTGTCTTCAAGCCATTTATTTCCTCAGAAAGTGCTTCTCAAACCCCGCTAAAATTTCAATACGATTATTAACGCAGTCTTAGTACGCCGTGGCCACGGTTTTGCCTTACCCTAGACCAGACCGCTACGCTATTCTACGGCGCTACTGATTACATCCAATACCAACATCTAACCTGTATAATGAGACTGGTGGTGGAGCTACTACTGGGAGCAAAGTGGAGTAAATTAGTAAAATTAAAAAACGAGAAAAGAGTTTCGATGTTGAAGACAGCACATGTGATTTCTAATAGGAGTCTGCTTACGTCTTCTATAAGGCAATTGCAAGGCATGACCAAAACATTGAACTTGAAGGCGCTTTGTATGTAAGTTATGTAAAAGATAGAGACCTCATAGAGAGAGGTACAAGTAGAAGACAATGCTTATTAACGCCATGTTCTAAAACAATATATAGCTACAGAAGATAATAAATTTGAAAACTATAATAAATAAATCAAAATCCATTACTTTAATATTTTATAAGAGCCTTAACCACCAGCCATACTACGACTAATTATTGACTAGTAAAATGACGCTACGATTAATATGCAATGTATGGAAGAAGAAAGTGGCCTCGCCTACACCAAACGATAACAAGGTATCACTAACTAGAATAGTATACACTACAACTATGGACTAGACTACTGTCTGGAGGGACTAGAAAGGGATTTTGGAAGAGCTACTGGCCGCTTGAGTTAGTTATAATATTATGATTATGAGTTTATTAGAATTTCTGCAATAAAGCTTTCCGACCAATTTTATCAAGCATAAGCTTTTTCAGTTTTTCTACTCCGCATTTCTATCTACTAAACAACCTTAATTTAGTGATTTTCCAATTTAAAGTATACGATAAATTAATTTCATTTTACTCTACTCCATTTTCTTTTAGTTCGGCAGCTTCAAATTTATTGGATAATACTTACAATAAGATTGTTTAAAATACTCCTCAACCCAAACGGCCTAGACCTACTAAATCAACAAATTTCCTTTACAAACAAAACAGGGAGTCTAAAGCTAGGGGTTTGGCAGGGTCGGAAGATAGATCGAGACAGACACAAAATAGAAAAGGCACAGAAGGTACCTGAGAAATACACAGTGCCCATCTAGAGGGTTTTCTTTCAATAGGAAAACTTTTATGTGTATGGTATCTTCTGTGCTCCCTCTAATTTGTAGAGGCGGCAAAAAAGTGGCTATAGTGAGTCGAGTCTTGTACGCTGTACGGCCAGCAGCGCAGACTGTTGTTGCAAGCTCTTCCGGAGACCCTCCAAGGTTTGTAGAACCTGCAAAAGATGGAATTTGATATTTTGGTGTACAGATCCTAAGATTAATCAAGATTTACGAAATATTTATGCAATATATGAATTTGAAACGAATATTACGTGTGATATCGTGCGTGAACTACCAATTTTATCTCTAATGCAAATTGCACGTAATACGTGCATACAAACTAAGATATTCCACTCAAAACTAATGTAACAGTAGCTTGGATCATTGGACCGGACGTCCATGCAGATTCAAAGTCAAAAACCACAAAAATTCTGAGGCTAATTAAAAAAACAGTTAAGAATTCATAATTTAATTTGCCGTTTACGCATTTGTTTACTCAAATTGATGAAAACATTGCATAAGGATTATTGTTTTTTAATGGAAGCGAGAATTAAAAAAGGGAAAATACCGAAAACAAGTAATTAGTATCTTGACGTAGGTATGTTTAATTAATTAAAAACGTTTCTGCTAGGATCTTCCTGTTGTTTCTAGATAAAAATGCTAATAAACAATAATAAACTAGTTCAGTTGTAGAATTTACGCGGATACAGAAATTGACGCAGACGAATTTGAAATGAATAACAATCGTCATTCATAATCATAAACATAACTAAAGGGTAAAAAGTTTACAAATCTAGGGATACACAGATATGTGCAGCTAAGTTTAAAAACTTCTATGATGCAGGAACCCTTCAGGTCTTACCTCATCACGAGCATAAGCCTTTCGCTTCGGCGGCTCCGAGTGCGGCCTGTCAGTAGGCGAGAGGGGGTGATGCAGGATCCTAGGGGCGACGGGGGGAGGGGGAGGCGCTGCTAGCGGAGATCGTCTTGCAACTGGAGATACCCTTCGAGGTGGCTCAGGCGAGTTGGCTCGCATAAAGTTCGTGATATGGGTTCGTTCGGGGCTGCGTCTCGGCGCTTCCACCTTTAAACGATAGAGGGCTGTGTTAGGCTGGGTTGTGCCGGGGTCACACCAACTAAATCTCTAGATTAGATACGTAAAATACAAATTCGCAATCGCAATGCAGGTAACATCTAGTAAAAGGACAACGTAAAAGGCTAAATGCCCAATATTTAAAGGCAAAGTAACTCAAATCGCTAAAACTCCTCCATTTGAATGTCGTATCGTATGATCATGATCATCGTTATCTTTCAGTACATAAATATTAAAAGCAGAACTACAATACATCATGTCATTGAAGAACAAAAATAAATTATAAACTGTTCATACCTCTGTAGCTCTAAGCTCCCTGATCCTAGGATTATGTGCAGGCTCCAGTGGCGCCCTGGAGACGGTCACCAGGAGTTTCTCAGCCTCTCTAATGAGCTCTCTGTATTTCCTTTCAGCTTCCCTGTCGGCTTCAAGCAGCGGATCACGTTCCCTGACTGGTGGTGCTGATGGTGCGTGGTTGCGGCGCCTCATTCGAGGAGGTGTGGCTCCTGAAAATATCAAAAGCTAGACTGTAATTTCGTATATCAATAGAAAATTTGTGTTGATAATTGTGTACATTAGTACAAGAGCCCGATGGTGTAGTGGATAGATCCGTTGCCTCCTGAGCGGGGAGGTCGTGGTTCGAATCCCACCACGTACCACTGTGTATTTCGGTTTTCGAATTTCATATGTACGTTTATTTGGCGCTTTTTTCGTGCTTCGGAAGGCAGGTTAAGCCGTTGGTCCCGGTTAATACCGTAGATATTAGTCGTTAAGACATGTCAGAGGTCAGTGCTAAGCATTGGCGGCTTGAAAACTCTGACCTAATCTAGGATTGGGTCTGGTTTCCCTTCTGGGTTGAGGAGGTCAGATGGCAGTCGCTCTGTTTAAAAACTGGTACCCTCGTCCAATCCCCTAGATTAGGTAGCTGACCCCGTGAAATACGGGATAAGGCTAGGGAGATGATGAATTGTGTACATTAGTAAATGATAAATTAAGCGTGTGTAATTAAATAACGTGGCTATGATTATGTGATCAGTATATAGTTATACAGCCTCCGTGGTCTAGTGGTCAGAGCCATGTGCTTACGATCCGGAGGTCCTGGGTTTGATTCCCAGGGAGGAACATAATATTTGTCAATTTATCACTTTGTGAGGTTTTCCCCAGTTTGGTTTGGACATTGCAGGCTGAATCACCTGATTGTCTGAAAAGAAAAGGGATACCCTGCTTCGGAGGGCACGTTAAGCCGTCGATCCTGGTCTCTGTCTTTGATAATGGTCGTTTCTCAAACCACGTCAGATGCTTAATAGCTGTGCTACTAGGCGGTGGTTTGAAAACTCTGACACCAGGGTTCATCGGGTCGTTTGACTCGAGAATCCAGTCACTAAGAAGAAGAAAAGTAATAACAACACTAATTTAATTTTAGACATTCAAACAAGTATACTATAATACTGTTTTTGACATAATTCATAGATTAGTTTTGAGATATCATTGAAAATCTTCTTCTGCAAATAACTTGTCAAGTCACTTTCTACCTGCAGATCGAGGCGGTCTGCGCGGCGGTCTCCTTCTCCTCGCCCTCCTCCTGCCAGGAGACGCCGTCTCATCAGGCTCGTCCTCATCTCCACCGTCCAGCCCTGTATCACCATCGGAATCCAAGTCCGCATCAGAAAGAATCGCCGTCTCCCTCCCACGGGTCCGCATGTTACGACACTCTTCATCACTTGAAGCACCACCTCTGTAGTATGGAGATCTGTGTGGTTCTGGAGACAGGTGCGGGGATAGGTGAGGAGATCTGGAAAAGAACACAATAGTGCAAAATTGTGTCACCTATATCTGGCAGGGCCTTGTACTTTCTAACCCGGGTTAATTATTTGTACTCTGACCTTTTACATTCTCTTTGGCAACGCGCCTGACCTTTTATATGAACCAAAGCAGAGCTATTTTTATTTACGTACCAGGTGTTTCTGGGTGATCGGGTTAATCCACAGACAAGGGTAACAAGGTGCCATATAAAATAAGGCTTTAAAGGTATAGATGCTGCTAATAGATAGACACGATAAGACGATAGGGACAATACACATAAACCCGATTAACTCAATTCAATTAAAGGTTTTTCTGTTAATCTTCTTGTAGGCTCAGGGTCTCAGGGTAGGGGAAGGCAAAGCAAACCTGAGAAAGAAGATGCAAATGAAGCTTATACGTAGACTTCCTCGAAGTCTGTGGCTACGGTGTCCATGCTGCACCCCGTTATGCAATCTAATCGCGTAAGTCTAATGCAAACATAAAAAAGCATGTTTAAATATGCACTAAGCTTGAACTTGTTATATTTACATCAAGATTATCAAAAAACTAATCATCTTTTGTAAAACTTAGCATTGATTAGCAATATTTGTATAACAGATAAAATGCATGCTAGAACATGAGAGGCTAGTAAGTTCATGACAGGTATATGTTCAAGATTTTTTATACATAAATCAAACACTTTCAAAATATTAAGGTAGTATTGGATCCTGACACATCAAAATCAGATTCAAAAGAAGTGCGTTTCCGAATCCAAATCTATCTAATATTTTAATATGTCAAATGTATTTGATCACCCTTACAATCAAAGCATCTCTCACCTAGTCAACCTGGCGGAATGCGAGTCCAGCGAGTACGGTGCATGAAGCAGCTGCGGCGGCTGCGGCGCTGGGCACTGTAGCGACGCCTGGTGGATCAGGTGGGGGGGCATCCTCCTTCGGGCGTTGGGGGAAGTGGCCCCCAGCCAGGGGTTGGTGCGGATGCGGCAACGGGGGCGCGGGGAGGGGGTCGCTGATACTATTTGCGGCTCCGGCACGCACCGTCTGGGAGCGCTTGAGCGGCGCTGGAATGAGGTTGTTGAGGTGTTATTAATCGTGTATGCTTGTAAACATGATGAGTTATTAACATATAAATAGGACAAGTGATCAAGGGTGAAAGGTGGAAATTGGCCAAGTCAAAATGAAAAAAGTAATGTTTCGTAATTTTAAACAACAAATTTCAACGATTTTAGATCAGCCTATATTTTTATTTTGTAATATAAATTAATGTACACCAAGGACGTCACTATAAAATATATTGTTCGTGTCTTGTGCCATACTAATTGTCAAAATAGGATAGTATTGAGCAAGCATCCGAATGTAACCCAGAGATTTGGAAACATCTTTTATCCCCATTAGGTTGTCTGGAAGAGATCTCTTATAGAGATAAGCTCGCCTGTTGTTTATTTATTTAAGTCGAACTGTATTTTTAATTTTAAAACAGTAAAGAATATAATAATAATAACACCTGAGTATTTTTTTATTGTTAGACTTTAAAGATTTTGCTAAGCTAAAGTATATGAAAGCAACACTAACAAGTGTGATTCCACCGTGTTGGTGTCTCATATTACGAAATTCTCTGACAAAATCCTAACACTTTTTTTCATTTATCAGCACTTCTAATCTTGGAAAAAAAAAATAGTCTCGTGATGGTCTCATAGAAGGAAGGTAGGTAGGTAGGCATCGACGATTTAGGTTTTTGAAATGGGCGAAAATTGACAAAAATGGCTTTAATGAATCCATCTCTAGATATGTCAAATTTGATTTGAAATAAAAAAAAACCGTTATCGTTTTAAAACAATTTATTATTTAATATTTTTTATATTGGGCATTACTTTGTGATTAAGATCGGGTAGCGTAGCATTTCTATATATCCAAATTCCATTTCTAAAATACGGGACAAAGTATTTGTGAGCGTAAACGTGTATAAAGAACGGAAGTATTACCAGAAAGTAAACATTGTCCTATAATTCTTAATATCTTTAATATTATTGCGTATACCAAATCTTCTAAAATCTTCCATGCTGGCCTGGGAGCGAGAGAAAAACATAGAATGTGCCAGCTGCATTTCCTCCCGGGCATGGTGTAAAAACCAGCTAAGGGATCCGAGGGTTTCAGTATATTGTAATTTAGGCGACGGGCTGACAACCTGTCAGTACAGCAATATACTAGATTCTTAAATAACAAAACTTTGTCAGACGTGGCGGAACGACCTTTGGGTCGTTTACGCTCTGCCTACCCCATTAGGGATAAAGGCGTGATTATATGTATGTATGTAAATAACAATCAAAACTTTGTCGGACGTGGCGGAGCACCTATTGTTTAGATAGTTTACGCTCTGCCTACCCAATTAGGGATAAATGCGTGATTATATGTATGTATGTATACCAAATGGTCGTAAGTTATTCATGGAAATTACTAAAGTTAAGTCTTAATATATCTTAAAAATACGAATAAAAGTAAAATAAACTCACGAAAATGTACTATTTACTTAAACAAACGTCAAATGACACGCGAGCGTTTAGAAATTAGTGAGCGATGCGTTCAAAAAGTTCTAAATGTTGCTGTTTTACAATGACGTCACAAAGGTTAAGTAAAGGACATCGTAATTTTTTTATATTTTTTGATAACCTTATACTTTTTCAAGATAAAAATATATAAATATAATATACAGCATCAAAATATCACCAAACGGTTTTCTTTATATTATTCGTCTTCTTAAAAATATTACAACCCCAATTGCCTGCAAGATTTATTTTTTGCTTACAGGTACTATTGTAAACTGTAAGTTACAAAAAAACAAGCAAAAAATTACTTTTTTTTTATTTTATAAGTTTTAGTACCTATCTAAGTAAATTAATATTACTCCTAGTATCATCTTAAGTAAGATTCAGAATTAACAAACGACAATTTCAAATATTAAAAATAAAACAAAAAGACACAAAGGACTAAGCCCATAGATCTAAAGGTTTTTGGGAAAATCTTATCCCTAAATCAGATCATCTTAACCCTCAAGCCCTCTGTGAAGTAAGAGGGCTATTCAAAAATTGCGCTCGGACTCCCTTACGGCAGCCGGGCGCGGTAAGTTATGCAAGATAACTGTGGGGTGTCAGCATCAGTGCTCTCACTTTACGATCACAGCGCACTATGCTCCCCGAGACAAGGAAGTCACATGGCGAGCGCGCGGCAAGCGAGACCCTATATAGATTCGCGTGAACACACCGATACCGCGTTTTAAAAAACCTGCAGCGCCATCTCTTGAGCGTGCAGTGAACTAAGGTTGATTTTGGTGGGGTATTAAAAAAACGATTTTTAACATGCAAGAATATAAAAAGTTGTTGCTTTAAAAGGTTGTTTATGAATTTAAATATTTAAAAAAAACATGAAACTTTCAGGAGGCGTGTGACCAACATGTAACATACTCGTAGTATTCGTACCTACATTTTGTTTGGGACCAAACTTTCCTACAAAAACTAACAAAACTCCATTTTATCGTGTTTATCACTGTCACGTATTAGATTAACTGCCTCCGTGGTCTAGTGGCTAGTACCATGGACTCCTGATCCGGAGGTCCTGGGTTCGATTCCCAGAGGGGAACACACAAAGTTGATATTTGAGAATTTAGCACTTTGTGAATTTTTGCCCAGTTTGGTTAGGACATTGCAGGCTGAATCACCTGATTGACCGAAAAAGAAAATAAATTCGTGCTTCGGAGGGCACGTTAAGCCGTCGGTCCCGGTCGATGTCTTTGATAGTGGTCGTTACTCAAACCATGTCAGACGCCTGATAGTTTTGCTACTAGGCGGTTTAAAAACTCTGACACCAGGGTTCATAGGGTCGATAGACTTGATACCCACTCGACAGAAGAATAAGAAAGATTGGATAAAAAAAAAAAAAATATTTTTTACTTGATTAAGTTGGGAAAAACAACAAAGCTTTCAGTTGTGGTAAAAAAAAATGTTGAGCATAATTACTAAAAGAAATGAAGTAATTTCCGTGAAATTCTTGAACTTGTCGTAATGAAGAAAGGCCTCATTACTCCGGTCGCCATTACGCCGGCCTGTCATTTACATAAATGGCTTTTGACTCAAAGGGCAATCTTTCAGGCCTGCATTTTTTATTGCTCTCATTTTACACGAAAACTGAAAATTTCCTGCCACGGTAATCAGAGACTTCTCTACTTTCGTATATACGGTAGTAGAATAGTAGTTCAGTGTTTTTGTGGATACTTTTCAACTGAAGAGTCTTCAGGAAAACTAAAATAAATAGGACATAAGCACATACTATATCTACGATTGTTGCCACAATATATTTTCTATAAAAATGTGACATTCTTCCATGCTGGGAAAAAACATAGAATGTGCCAGCTGCATTTCCCCCCGGGTATGCTATAAAAACCAGCTGAGGGATCCGAGGGTTTCTGTAAATTGCAATTTAGGCGATAAGCTGACAACCTGTCACTACAGCAATATACCTACAAATCTATCTTAAATAACCCTCAAAACTTTGTCAGACGTGGCGGAACGACGTTTGTTCAGGTCGTTTACAATCTTACAAAATGTTATATATATATTAAATTTGAGTGTCATCCTAGAAGCTGAAAATATTTATCACGACTCTATTAATTACAGGGTAGGTGAATCCTCAACAGCCTAGCAAACGCGTTTTCGTCATTTATGAAAATAACCTAATTTTACAAATGTATGATTTTCAAATAATATTAGTTAACTTTAGTTGTTTTTTAATGTAAGCGGATAATGACATCGAGACAAACTTGATACAGGGTTATCGATGTCATTTAACTTGTTAAATTGTGTTATGCAAATGTTGATGATAAAATACTTCCATGCTGGACTGGGACAGATAGAAAAAATAGAATGTTCCAGCTCCCGGGCATGCTGTTCAAGTCAGCAAAAGGTACTCGAAGGTTACAGCGTATTGTAATTTAGGCGATGAGCTGACAACCTGTCACTATAGCAATACATATTACAATCTAAAATTGCCCTCAATTTTTGTCAGACGTGGCGAAAGCGCCTTTTACGAGGCGTTAAACGCTCTGCCTACCCCGTTAGGGATAAAGGCGTGATTTATGTATGTATGATGATAAAATAATAATAAAAAAATATATCCTAGTAGCATGATAATGCAGTGAAACAATGATGGACGTGGGTGTAGGCTTTATTTAGCTCGTATGGAGGCTCCCCTCGATGTATCCGGTCCAGTTAATTAATGAAACCCGCGTCAGAGGACGGGAATACACGGATCGATATGTTATTAAAGGATAATGCATACGGACGGGTTAACACTGAAAGCTTCTATGCCGGATTTCGTTTATTTTATTTTTAATATTTATTACAAGAACCCAATGAGCCCGATGGTGTAGTGGATAGGGCCGCTGCCTCCTGAGCGAGAGGTCGTGGTTCGAATCCCACAGCGTACCAATGTGTTTTTCGGTTTTCGAATTTCATATGTACGTTTATTCGGTGCTTTTTCCGTGCTTCGGAAGGCACGTTAAGCCGTTGGTCCTGGTTAATATCGTTTAATACCGTAGATATTAGTCGTTAAGCCATATCAGAGGCCAGTGCTAAGCATTGGCGGCTTGAAAACTCTGACCTATTCTAGGATTGGGTCTGGTTTCCCTTCTGGGTTGCGGAGGTCAGATGGCAGTCGCTCTGTGTAAAAACCCTCGTTCAATCCCCTAGATTAGGAAGCCGACCCCGTGAGATACGGGATAAGGCTAGAGAGATGATGATTATTAATACAAGAATTATTACAGGTATATAAATGGGCCGCTGAACTTAAAAAAGTTTGTCTCGACACCAATCCGCGTCGGACATTAAAAGCATTTTAAACTACTACAAAAAAAATATATAAAGATACCGGAATGCACATCATATCTGAAATTGCCTCAAATATTAGCAGACTATGCCAATTTGAACGCTCTGCCTATTGCGTAAGGTAAAAATTACAAAATTTCTGTAATGAAATTAAAAAAAATACTAGGTAGGGCGCTGTGGTAGTACATTCAAACAGAACAGTCTTATCCGCGTTACGTTTTATGCAATTTCACTACTTAGGTCTGCTGTAAGACATTTCATTTTAGAAATAAGCAGTACCTGTTGTATCTTGATTTCCTATGTAATTGTTCTGTGATGTTTCTGTACACAATAAACATACATACATACATATAATCATGCCTTTATCCCTAATGGGGTAGACAGAGCAAAACGACCTAAACAAAAGTCGTTCCGCCACGTCTGACAAAATTTTTAGAGTTATTTAAGATAGATTTTTTCGCATCCCTTAGCTGGTTTTTACGGCATGCCCGGTAGGAAATGCAGCTGGCATATTCTTTGTTTTTCTCTAGCTATAAACTGTTAAATAAATAAATAAACATTTATTAATTTCTGCAGCTCACAAAAAAATCTTAAGTTTCTAATCATTGGTCTCTAGAATTAATCTCATTTGAAAGGTTACGTTATAACTTTCTTCTTCTAAATAAGACTGTGCTTTCATTGGCACTCTGTATTATTCATTTAATTGAATATGTTAATAATGGATCTTCGCATTAAAGGGCGTGATCGCAAATGAAGTCGAAGGGTTAATTGGATCAGTTGTGTTTGGGTTTCTGTATGTAACTTTGTATTAAATAACGTCAATATTTTGTTAGGACTTCATGTGAATGCTGTAATTTCATGTAAAGCTTTAGTTTGGGAAACCAATACAACAAATCCACAATTTGTTGTTCTTCTTCTTCTGTCGAGTGGGTATCGAGTCTATCGACCTGATGAACCCTGGTGTCAGAGTTTTTAAACCGCCTAGTAGCACAACTATCAGGCCTCTGACATGGTTTTAAGTAACGACCACTATTAAAGACAGCGACCGGGACCGACGGCTTAACGTGCTCTCCGAAGCACGAAATCTTTTTCTTTTCGAACAATCAGGTGATTCAGCCTGCAATGTCCTAACCAAACTGGAGAAAATTCACAAAGTGATAAATTCTCAAATATCATCTTTGTGTTTCCCCACTGGAAATCGAACCCAGGACCTCCGGATCGGGAGTCCATGGCCCTAGCCACTAGACCACTGGAGGCAGTTTTTGTAAGTGTAATTTGTTGTAAGTGATAGGTACCCTCGTGAAAGTAACATGTGTAATGTCAGAGGCCTAATAGCTGTGCTACTAGGCGGTTTAAAAAGTCTGACACAAGGGTTCATCGGATCGTTCGACTCGAGAATCCACTCGCTAAGAAAAACAAGACTGTACAAGTTTTCTAAAAAACTGCATACCTGACCCATGAAAACAACAAGTTTTCTTAAGAAAGTTAGAGTTATTTAATCAAAAACTCTATAAGTATTCGTATTGCTACGCCGTAGCAAGCTAGCATTTCTCTACATTTACTTTACAGTACCGTTACAATATCGTTGTTATTTCTGGCACACATGTGCCAGTGTGCCAGAAATAACAACGATATTGTAACACTCCTTTATCCCTAATGGGGTAGGCAGAGCGTAAACGACCTAAATCAAGGTCGTTCCACCACGTCTGACAAGGTTTTGAGGGTAATTTAAGATAGATTTGTTGGTAGATTGCTGTAGTGACAGGTAGTTAGCCCATCACCTAATGAAATATACAGAAACCCTGAGATCCCTTAGTTGCTTTTTACAGCAGTCTCGGGAAGAAATGCAGCTGGTGCATTCTATGTTTTTCTCTTGCTCCCAGTCCAGTCCAGCATGGAAGAATTTGTTGTTATTTCTATATGATTCAATTTATTTACTGCCTATGCAGTTTTTTTTGGTCAAACTCACAATATCACTTTATAGGATTGAAGTATTTTTATCACACACACAATGAAGAACTTTGGAATCTCAAATTTCAAAGGAATACTCTAATATCGTGCTGGAGCCCAACGAGAGGAAAATGTTTGATGAAACAAGACAGATGTTGCACATTTCAGACGGCACTTGGAGAAAGGGGACAAGTCATACCGTCTCATCTACGCTAAGTGGCTGATAGTGGTACTCGTAATCATTGACTAGCTCCAATTCTATCGTCGGGATTCGGCTGAGAACCTAAAATGAACAATGTTAGCAAATACATAAGAGTAGACCCCTTGAAATTTACAGTTTGAAAGTTTTACGACTGGCATGCGTGTAATCACTTAAAGTTTGTAGCGTGTAAGTAGATAAGAATCAAACTAGGAAATTACCTTAGCAGGCTCGTGATAGAGGTGTGTGGTCGGTGGGGCGGGCGGCGGCGGCGGGGCGACGAGCGGAGCGGCGAGCGGGGCGGGCGCGGTGCCCGGAGACGTGCCATCCGTCGAGTAGCCCGTGGAGTACGCGCTCTCGGGGGATGACAGGTGAGGCGGCGGCAGCGGCCCCGTCGTCGCCGTCGCCGTCGGCCGCGACTGCTTCTGCTTACGATTCTTCGCCCGCCCCAACCGCGCTTCCATCCATGACTTGAGCCGCGCGCCCAACATGCCTGCCTCGGCGCCTGACAACAAAATTTATCATCAGACAACTTCAAATTATATCACGCACTTGCTTAGAAATGCTTTCACTGAAGCATTTCGCCGCGAAAAGCATTTTCAGTTTCAGAAAACTCTTCAAACACACAAAAGACGTGCGCCGCAGAAACAATTGTTTTGCCAAGCCTGTGCACTCCCCCGCTACGAGACGAAGCCCTCACTGCGAAGTAAACAAAAGTAGTGACATAAAATGTTTTATCGTGTCGTCGCCATTTCATTCGCGCGGGCGGAGAGATTGTTAGGTGCCTTTGCTTTGCTAGGGGAGTCACAATACACCGGAGTATGAAGCCCTCCACGTGTCATATTTCAAGAAATTCTAACCGCTATCATCATAAAAGGAAGCACTCGCCACCCTCTTTGACAACTCCGTCAATGAGAATCGAGGAAACTTCCAAAACAAACTTCAAAAGCTATTGCTTCCGAAATTATCATACAAATCGTTTGCTAAATCATAAAAATATTCAATCATGAAATGAAAAAGGCGAACAAGATTTTTTTTTGCATAAATCTATCATCCTTAGCATTTTAATATCGCAATAGAATGATGAACCTTTCGTGACTAAACATTATTCGAAATCAATCGGCATCCCTCTTCAATTTCCGTTCAATTTGTGGAGACTTCCAAACCCTACCCCTATAAGTGTACACACCTAGTACTTTGGTAATGTGTCGGCATCGGCACCCTTCTTGCGGTAATCCAGGCTTGTGGGAAACGAATAGCTGCAGAAAAGACGGATGTAGGCAGCTTATCCAGTAGGGGCGTAAACTTACGAGATTTAGCTAATATTAGCAATCCATTACCGCGGGTGTCGGTGTGGCTCGGTGCTGCGGGCGCCGGGAGCCGCCGGGAACTGCGGCGGGGCAAGGCATAACTTATTGATGGAGTATCGACTGACGGTCTGCGGGGAGCGAGAGTAATACCGAAACGTCTGTGGTCAATTTATTAGCTACAACCGCCGACTACGTGGGAACTCCGCGAAACAACATAAACAAACCTAATACTTTGCGCAACTTTCCATTAAAAGCTACAAAACGACCGGCAATACCGGAAAAGCTACCATTCCGTTCGTTATTATGGCAAACAATTTTGTTTACGGCTTTTGAAATTACCACGGAAGTGAGTGTAATAAAGGAAATTCGTTCGGCTAAAAACGGCTAACGAGTAATGAAGAGGGATGTGGCTTACAACTGGCTTACGTTTAATGTCTTGAGGCATCATCTACGAGGTAAATTTTGTAAACACCTGCTTGAGGAAAATACGAGCCGGCCACGAGAAAAATAAAAAGGCAACATTTCAGCGAAAAAGCTTTTACTTTCATGAGGCGACTCTGCAAACAAATCTGAAACTAGCCGAACCCATTCGTTTGCAAACTGCCGTACCCGAAATAAACACGTGTGTCGCCGGCAATAAAGCTGGTGATAAAATGGTGAAGTATTCCTTGTGGAGTGGTCTCCAGCTACAGCTACAGCCCTCGCTGTGTAATGAATCGAATGCGGCCATCAATTGCGGGCTGCGGGTTCGGGACAAAGCGGTCTCTGTTGAGATGTCGAGCGACGACGTAAACAAATTAGGAGGCGGGACAGCCACGACTCACTGGCCTGGCCCGATTCGGCGTAGACAAGACTTAACTAAAATAATACATATAATCACGCCTCCATCCCTAATACTACTACTTTAAAATGTATATTAATATTATGAGTTCTTTGGATTCAAAAGCCCTTAGCTATCCTTTCTAACACTGAATCAAAGTACAGCGATATTTTAAACTTCACTTTTTTAGATTTTATCTTTCACTTCCTGAAAAAAAATCCTGCTGATATTTGTTCGTTTCCGTTGACTGAGCAACCCCTATCAGTTTGCGGGACGCTGTCCCTTACACCTGGTATATTGACTGTGACTTGTACGTAGTATATTATATTTATTTATGCTGATACATAATGTACCTATTCACTTACTTTAAAATGTATATTAATATTATGAGTTCTTGGGATTAAAAAGCCCTTAGCTATCCATTCTAACACTGAATCAAAGTACAGCGATATTTTAAAATTCCTGAAGCAGAATAGGCTAAAAAAGACGATGTGCAATTTAATGTTATTTTTTTACATACATATTAATCACGCAGGGCGTTAACGACCTAAACTAAGGTCGCTCCGCCACGTCTGACAACGTTTAAGATAGATTTGTATGTATATTGCTGTAGTGACAGGTTGTCAACCCATCGCCTAAATTGCAATATACTGAAACCCCCGGATCCCTTAGTTGGTTTTAACAGCATGCCCGAAAGGAAATGCAGCTGGCAAATTTCATGTTTTTCTTTCGCTCCCAGTCCAGCATGGAAGCTAAAATAATGCCATACTTGTAATTTTCCGTCTTGAACAGAAAGGGACGGCAGTAAAGAGGGACTTATTATAATCCTGTAAGTTCAAGAATCAGGATAGTTAAGTCGTAAAATAATCGGGTCTCGACTATCTAAATACTTTGAAGATTTTCAACGAATTGTATTGTAAACGACAGAATTATAACAAGTCCGTTCAATAAAGACGGAAAATGTCAGTTATGGTTCTTAGTTAAATCTTGTTTACGCCTAATCGAGGCCACTTTGCATTTGTACTGGGAGCTGTATAGCAGAATTGCATAACCAATGAAGCGCTGCATTTCAATGATGAAACAAACAAACATAATGAATTCTAGCTTATAGCGCTGAAAAGAATGTAATTCTGCTGCTTAATGAAGGTTTTTGCCGAGTTAATGAAGTAGACATACATACATATAATCACGCCTCTATCCCTACTGGGGTAGGCAGAGCGTAAACGACCTAAACAAAGGTCGTTCCGCCACGTCTGACAAAAGCTTGAGGGTTATTTAGAATAGATTTGTTGGTATATTGCTGTAATGAAGTAGATGCGAATAATAAACCAATACAAACATTCACTCTTATCGTACTTGGTTTATTACCTGGTGTAAGGGACAGCGTCTCGCAATCTGATAGGGGTTGCTCAGTCATTGAAACTGAAGTTACTCTCACCAGAAAATTATTTCAGGAGATGACTAAAAAAAAATTTACATCCCATACAAAGTGCCCACTTCGATCAGTATGGAAAATCTACTTTATCTTTCACTTTCTGAAATAAAATCCTGCTGATAGTTGTTCGTTACCGTTGACTGAGCAACCCCTATCCATTTGCGGGACGCTGTCCCTTACACCTTGTATATTGACAGAGACTTGTACGTATTATATTATATTTCTTTATGCTGATACATAATGTACCTATACACTTACTTTAAAATGTAGATTAACTAGCGACCCGCCCCGGCTTCGCACGGAAATCATCAGTGTTTCTCTACTATATTCTGCATGTATTATACATATAAACCTTCCTCTTTAATCACTCTATCCATTAAAAGAAACCGCATCAAAATCCGTTGCGTAGTTTTAAAGATTTATGCGTACATAGGGATATAGGGACAGAGAAAGCGACTTTGTTTTATACTATGTAGTGATATTATGAGTTCTTTGGATTCAAAAGCCCTTAGCCATGCATTCTAACACTGAATCAAAGTACAGCGATATTTTAAACTTCCTGAAGCAGAATAGGCTAAAAATGATGATGTGCAAATTTAATGTTTATATTTTTAACATTCATATATATTAATCACGCCTTTGTGCCTAATGGGGTAGGCAGAGCGTAAACGTCCTAAATAAAGGTCGTTCCGCCACGTCTGACAAAGTTTTGACGGTTATTTAAGATAGATTTGTAGGTACATTTTTGTAGTTGTCAGCCTATCGCCTAAACTGCAATATACAGAAACTAGCTGGTTTTTACAGCATGCCCGGGAGGAAATGCAGCTGGCAAATTCTTTGTTTTTCTCTCGCTCCCAGGCCAGCAAGGATATTTTTTTATCAGTCACATAATCTACTTAAGTTAAACAAAATAAGAAGAGGAATAATTTAAACAGATCTGTTAGATAAATAGAACTTCAAAGGGACTGAGTGGGCGCTATAATTAAATGAGACTCCAAGACTTGTCTAAGAGCCTGCTCATAGAATGGAGCTTGCTCTTAGAATGACATAACTAATGATATACGAGTAACACAGAACAGACCACGGTTATTTTGCATTAGCTTCGAAATCTTATTTTCAATGTGTATTTCTAACGAAATTGAGTTTATTCATTAAATAAAAGTTTTAACAGAATATGAAAAAAATAGGAGATAGTAATAATATCATCTTATATAGGGTAGCCTGATGGTGTAGTGGCCCTATCCGCTGCCTCCTGAGCGGAAGGTCGTGGTTCGAATCCCACCACGTACGAATGTGTTTTTCGGTTTTCGAATTTCATATGTACGTTCATTCGGTGCTTTTTCCGTGCTTCGGAAGGCACGTTAAGCCGTTGGTCCCGGTTAATATCGTTTAATGCCGTAGATATTAGTCGTTAAGCCATGCCAGAGGCCAGTGTTAAGCATTGGCGGATCGAAAACTCTGACCTAATCTAGGATCGGGTCTGGTTTTCCTTCTGGGTTGCGGAGGTCAGATGGCAGTCGCTCCGAGTAAAAACTAGTCTCCTCGATCAATCACCTAGATTAGGTATCCGACCCCGTGAGATACGGGATAAGGCTAGGGAGATGATGACCTGTAAGCTCATAAAAGTTGTAAGCTTAAAAGATCATTTTATATGAGCTGTCAGATAATAATCATCATCATTATATCATAGTGAAAAGATTTTCATTATGACGTGACGTCAAACCCCGACTCCTCTATCCAAAACGTGGTGTTTCAGAGTTCTGTAAATAATAAAGTGTAATACGATAGAAATAGTACATTACTTTAGAAGTCTTAAAAAGCATTATATGGTCGATTAAATTTGCAAATGTTTACGAGACCTTATATTGCGTTTTCGGTTGAGACTAGTATAGTACTTTTCTCTCATTTTGCGAGGAAACAACAGAAATACACTTAAAAATAAACATCAAACTTGCGATTCCCTCATAATATTTTGAAATATTAAATTCGCATGGCGCCTTTAACAAATACTAGTGACGTACATTCCATTCCTTTCTTTATTGCATTCTACCTTTAAAAATAATATTCTGAACTTAAAAACACCTAATCCATACTAGTATATACCTTAAGACTTCGCGCAGTGGTCGGTAATGGTCATTTCATTATTGTCGAAAATTGCCGGACGCTATGAACTTGAGTACTAAAAAGAGTGAATGTATGCTATATTTTTTTAAACAATGAAGCTATTTCCGAACAAGAGGGAGAAATAGATTTTTTTAAGTTTAGCTGCAGTTGTTGAGTTGCATTATTATTTCCCCTTTGCTACGTACGCAGTAGAGTAACTACGCGCACAGGTTATAATGGAAACTCTACGAACGCAAAAGCTTTTCAATGAAACAGGTGCAACTCATTGCAGAGCAGGCGAGGCTTCTCACAATTTTGCAACATTTTGTTCGAATTCAGTTTCATTTCAGTATTTTCAGTGCAAATTCACAAAGCAATATGTATAAAAGTTAAGTCTCCTGTTACTCATGTGATTTGATTTAAACTTTGCGCGAACAATATTTTTTAAATTCCGTCGGGCGCAAAGTTAGGAGTACTGAGAAAGTATTTTAATTGGAACTGCGGCACGTGTAATTCCAAACGAACCACGAATAGAAACAGAACTTTGTTGTATTGTGAGAATTGAAATTGAATTATGTTTCCCTTCATCATTTCACGCCGTGATAATTTGTTAATCGAAAACTCTGTCAACTCACAAACATTTCTCAACTTTGTTATGTAATAGCACTTAAAAGCAAACGAGGATAATCAAAGGAAAAAGTAATATAGAGCTCCATTGTCGGCGAACAATAATGGAAGTAATGGAAGCAAAATGCGAACAGCTCGTTCCAGCGAAATATCAATCAGAAAATATCGAGGGAAATGCCAGACCGCAGCAAAAACAGCTGCTGTATCGCCGCCACCATAAAAAAGCTTGTACAGTTCGACATGGTTTTAAATGAACGTGGCCAAAAAAGGAACTGAGCCGCCATCTTGAGATTTGACATTGATTTGACAGTTATCCTTATACTGCAGCGCCCCCGCCCACGTTCATTGAAAACCGAGTCGTACTGTACCGTGTACTCTGCAAGCAAAGCAATTTCCATCATCAGTCCCGGAACATGGACCTTTTGTTCTGCAAAAATAGTAAACAAAAGGCCCAAGTAAAATGTTTTGGAGGGAAAAAGAACATTACTTGACAGGCTGCGAAGAAAGGCAATCTAAAAGACTATCTGTGGGTGATAAATAAATGAGTATCTCTCCCTTCGGCATCCCATGACGACCACAATTTAGTCGAGGCTGGATTTATACGAAACTGTAACTACGAGGACTGACCTATTTCGTCAAAACCCACCAACTTAGTTGTAGATAGTAGAACAAAATCCTAGGATTTGGGTCTAGACGTCTAAATATAACCTGACACACAAACCAAGAAGCCACAAAAGCCGCGAAGGTTATTGCTACCTTGCACAACCCGTCGACGCAAGTATTATCTTACAAAACGTAATTCGGATTTACATAACAGTCTATGTAAAAGTTACACCACTGCTTAGCTATGTTAATAGTTTAATAAAAAGGCTGAGTGCCGAATAAAAATTTTCAAAGACGCCGTTTATAAAAGCGTTAGAGTTTCAGCATCTAATTTATAAAATCCTGGCTTTTCTAAGGTTAGAAAAACAAAAGAGGCAAAATCTGCAGCCACGTCCGTTGGGGGTTAATTATTGAATCAAGTATTCATTTATGCAGGCTGTCTCGCTTTACGAGGGGGAATAGACAACACATGGGGACTATTTTCAGAACCATTCAACTGCGTTAAAAATTCAAAATAAGAATTTAGGTCAGTCTCCCCTCACTTTAGCACGAACACACTCTATAAAAGCCGCTGAAAATGGTGAATCTGATATCAGCGCTTTCGAGGATTAAAATTAAAATGGAAAGGTTCAAATGGGTGACCCCCGGTGCTGTAAATGTCCAAATTGTCCATATTGTCCATCCATCCATTCATAATGAATTTCTACTTCTAACAGGTTGTTTGCTCGCTGGTCTTTTTTAATATTAATTTGAGCAGATAAATGATGATATGCCTGTATTGTACTGTTTTGTTCCTTACTTTTACTATTTGTGTTTCTTTGTGCAATAAAGTATATTGTATTGTATGATTTGAACGCGGCCTTTCTCAAAAATAGGAGACGATTTTCACAAATCATTCATGAAATACCTAGACGGTCTGATCTAGTGTTCACTCTGATACTTACCGACTGTAAACACTTTTGCCACAAAAGTTGCAATGCTTTAATTTTTTTTAATTATTTCAAATCCTTTCCTTATTTTCTTACAATTACTTCCTCCAATTCCAAGAAACACAACAGTGAAGAATTTTTATATCCTTATTTTTATTTTCTATCCTGACTCCTGCGTCGTCGCTTGTACCGTTGTACCTTCAGAGATATTATACCTACCCCTACCCGGATATTATCCCAGCATTTCTCTGTAAGATCTTTTGTCTCATGCTCTACCATTTCTAACATTCTTTTGTGTAATTAATTCCCCCTAGCGTCGTGCATTATATCATGTTGGTAGAACTGAGCGAGTTTCACCAACAAATTATCATCAAGCCTCTGATAAAGATGAATCGCTTGCGTTGCCAACATAATTGCGTTGATCTTAGCATTAATCATACAATTAAGAAGGAAATGTGAAAGTCACTGCCTTTTTGAAGCTATTTGTATGTCATCTTCTTCTTGTTGTGTGGGAGTCAAACGACCTCATAAACCCTGATGTCAGAGTTTCTTAAACCACCAGCTAGTAAGGCCTTTGTATAATGACCAGAGGTCGGAAATTCGGGTGCAAAAAAAATAAAAACCCACTGTTGGAGCTACTGAGAGTTGCTACAACCACCTTTTTCAAGATGTTTAGGGCCCCAGTTTTTTTTTTATTAAATTGTTTTAGTAATGCCAATGCGTTCTTTGCGTCAATATAAGTCGAAAGTGTTTGCAATTTTTTTTTATATTTGTTTTAATTTGAAAGATATAAGTAGAAATGTGTTTTCAATGTACTGAAAAATATTAAAAATATAAAAATATCATTTGATTGTTTGATATTTTTATTGAATACCATTTAGAAATGATTTCTACGATGCTTTTATTATTTTTACACAAAAATTTGAATGGGGCCCTCGGGGGCCCAAAAGCGTTTTATTTATTTAAAAAAAATTGCGCAGTAAATTAAAATTAAAATTCGTAATTGGCAAGGTTAAGACAAGATAAATGCTTTTTACTCTTGTCATTTTTTCTCTACGATTGATAGTTTTAGGGTAAATTGATGTTGAAGTTAGTAGGACACAATTGTTCAAGACCAAGCCAAGTAGTTGTTTTTATGGTGAAATCAGCTAGGTTAAGAAGAGATAGGCACTTCTCTTTCAAGAAAGATTTTTTTATCTACGGTTGACAGTTTCACAGTGAATTGATGTTAAAATTCCCTGGACACAATTTTTGGGCCTGGAGGCCCCAAAGCGTTTTACTGCTTAAACATTACTATACTTTTTTCTTTCGTTGTGAAACTATTAAGGTTCATTGTAAGCACCTAAATCCTTAAAATAAGACCAGTCAAGCACTCGCATATATATATATAAAAAGTATTTTACCGGATTCGTCTTTATTTTATATTTTACAAATAAGTACATACATACATATAATCATGCCTTTATCTCTAATGGGGTAGGCAGAGCGTAAACGACCTAAACAAAGGTCGTTCCGCCACGTCTGACAAATTTTGAGGGTCATTCCAGGTGGATCTGTATATTGCTATAGTGACAGGTTGTCAGCCCATCGTTTAAAATACAATACTGAAACCCTCCCTGTGTTAGCCGGTTTCCAATAAGTATATCAGAGAAAATACTTGATACTAGGTTACATGTAATACACTTTTAATTTTGTGTACTTGCCATATTTTACAAAGAAAAAATTAAGACAATACATCCTAAACGCACTAAGACAGATACAGTCAATATGCTGACCTTGTCGCACATACTCAAAGAGAGAGATAGACAGGGACAAGGATAGAGAGAGACAGGGATATTTGGTTTAGTTTAGTTTATAAATAACTATTGCATATTTTGTTTTTGTTGATTTGTGTTGAAATATAAATATAACTTACATATTTACGTCGTTTTATTGTGCATAACTATATCGGTTATTTAAGTATCAATATACTCTTTTATTTGACTATTGAATTTAATTTATACATACAGTGTTACAAGCTGAACGAATGATGCACTTAAAGTTATTTAAATTTCATTAAACAAGGCAGAGTTGCGAGCTGTAATTTTTAATATTTACTTATTAAACTGTAATTAATTTCACTTAAACTGCCGGAACTACGGAGCGAGGACTTGCTTGAAACTAGGTAGTAGACATGTGCGATGATCGGCGATGTTTTCATCGGCGTAATCGGAGTCAACATTCAAATGCTTGATAGATTAAATTACGTGCAATCATTCAACAAAAATACCATTCAAACACCTGTATTGACAATATTGACTCAATTTGAATCCAAAGTGGTCACTTTTAAGTATTTTTTGGTATAGCTGCAGGTGCCGCCTGCCTCTTCCACTATGGTTGAGTAGTCTTTTGCACATACTGGGATAAACGGTCGAAGTGATAAATTTCCTAGAAATATTTATTTGAAAGACACATACATGCTGGTCCTATATACTCTCTCTCTCTCTCAGTATATGCGACAAGGTCAGCGTATAGAGCTGCATCTGTTTCAATTTGTGAAATGTTGAAAGTACACAATATTATGGTCAAATTTTATAAAGAAAGCCAAAAGTATTTCATGTAACTTAGTAACAAGCATTTAATTGTTAATTTACTATGAAACTATCAACCGTAGAGAAAAATTTACAGGAGCAAAAACGTTTATCTTGTCCTAACCTAGCCAAATAAGAATTTTAATTTTGTTTTTTTCCGTAATTTCTTTGTTTAAGAAGTAAAATGCTTTGGGCCCCCAGGCCCAAAAATTGTCCTAACAACTTTAACATCAATTCACTGTGAAACTGTCAACCGTAGAGAAAAAATAACAAGAAAGAGAAGTGCCTTGCCTATCTCTTCTTAACCTAGACGATTTCACCATAAAAACCACTACTTTGCTTGGTTTTGAACGATTGTGTCCTGCTAACTTCAACATCAATTTATCCTGAAACTATCAACCGTATAGAAAAAAATACAAGAGTAAGAAGCGTTTATCTTGTCTTAACCTTGTCAAATACGAATTTTAATTTTAATTTTCTCCGCAATTTTTTTTAAAGAAATGAAACGCTTTTGGGCCCCCGAGGGCCCCATTCAAATTTTTGTGTAATAATAATAAAAGCATTGTAGAAATCATTTATAAAGGGTATTCAATAAAAATATCAAACAATCAAACGATATTTTTATATTTTTAATATTTTTCAGTACATTGAAAACTCATTTCTACTTTTATCTTTCAAATTAAAACAAATATTTAAAAAAAATGCAAACAGTTTCGACTTATATTGACGCAAAGAACACATTGGCATTACTAAAACACTTTAATAAAGAAAAATAAACTGGGGCCCTAAAAATCTTGAAAAAGGTGGTTGTAGCAACTCTTAGTAGCTCCAACAGTGGGTTTTTACTTTTTTTGCACCCGAATTTCCGACCTCTGATAATGACCACTATTTAAGGCATCGTCCGAGACCGAAGGCTCAACGTGCCCTGCGAAGCACGAATTCAATTCCCATTTTTCTTTTCGGACAATCAGGAGATTTAGCCTACATTATCCTAACCAAACTAGGGAATATCACACAAAGTGTTAAATGAACAAATATCAACTTCATGTTTCCCCACTGGGAAACGAACCCCGGACCTCCGTATCGGGAGCCCATGGCTCAGACCACTACACTGCCTCGATGAAGGTATTTGTATGTACTAGTAGAACTGTCTTGTATTGATCCTGCTTGATCAATAAGATTAGGCAGAAGCGCTACGGTGCCGGGTATTAAGGTAGACACGGGTACGTAATCAAGTAACTGGATAAGCTGGTAGCATTACGGCTCTTAAATTTAAAACAGGTTCAGAAAATGCTTTCAGCCATCTATCGATAAACACCCATTTACACTAAATGTGAATGTAGGCTTTAATAATACTTCAAAACCTTGCAAATTTTATAATACTTTTCTTAATTAACTAACCTTAGCCTTTTTTGTGATAGAAGCTTTATCAGAGAATCGAGCTTTCGGAATTTGAAAGAAGAAAATTTGGTGTATGTATTTCGGTAATTTATTAAGTTTTTTTCAGAACTAATCCAAATTTAGTTTGATCTTTTTTCTTCTCTTAACTACGCTCTAGCTACGTATTTGTCATGTCAAGGTAAGAGCCTTAACACAAAAAAACTTCCAAAAACTGAATTAACCCACATATTTACCAACCTACTTGTTTACTACATTCATTAAAACTTACGCGGCAAGTCATTAGAGATTCGATTGTCGAACTTCTAAAACCCTCTTCACCATGTATGATAATTGATAAAACCTTAAAAAAATATTCAATAATCTGAAATAATCAAGTTATTTGTTTACTTATATTTACTTCTTAACCGAAGTTACGTTGAAGTGAACAAAGTTACGTCGGAAGGCATTAGGCGGTCCGAAGATGGCCCCTAACTTGTGATTCGATTGTTGAACTTCCAAGACCCACTATCGAGGGTCCGGTCCGTATTAGATTTATTTAATCTCCGGCAAGAAACTCCGCGATCGAGCTTAAGCTTTACTTGAGCGGGATATATTGCGATAGATACAAAGGTATACAGGGTGTGGGGTATGTAGTGACATGATGAATTCAGAAAATGTACAGGTATTTTGAATCTAAACAATGTGGTTACGAAACATACACAACACAGTTGAAATAAGTTGGGGGCAATATAGCAACACATGAAACTGTTTGTGAAGAAAAATGTGGTCCCCATTCATTTGATACGCCCAAACATAACTATGTAGCTACAATGCACATTGTAGTTGCTTCGTTAAACCAAGCCTTCCCTCTCACAAGGATCGGATACAAGTGAATGCAGCAATATAAGTAGGTACAGGATGAAAACATATCCCGCGAGCTACAACCTTCCACAGAACGCCTTATTTAGATTTATATTTATAGCAGTAGAAACGTAACTGAACTGATGCCCCAATCGTTTGATATATATAATTTTACTATACTACTTGTTAAACATTTTAATAAATATTTATTTTATATTTATTTCAAACGATTAGGGCATCACTTCAGTTACGTTTCTACTACTATAAATACACACCTAAATAAGGCGCTGGGAAAGATTGTAGTTCGCGAGATATGTTTTCACCTGTACCTACTTATATAGTTGCATTCACTTGTATCCGTTCCTTGTGAGAGAGAAGGCTAGGTTTAACGAAGCAACTACAATGTGCATTGTAGGAGTCACCAGTCTACGTATTCAACTGTATTACGTTGGAAACTTTGAATAGAATTTAGACACCGTCGTTTGAGTCAAAGTTTAAACTTAGTATAGAGTAAGAAGAACATGTACTTTTACTGATATTTCTTCATAACTATACGAGGTGTAAGGGACAGTGTCCCGCAAACTGAAAGGGGAGGGGTTACTCAGTCAACGAAACTGAACAACTATCAGGAGGTTTTTTTTTTATAAATCGAAAAAAAAAATACTTTTCCATATAAATTGTCCGATCGAGGTAGTCATTTTGTATGGGAAGGTATAATTTTTTCAGCTCCTGAAAGAATTTTATAGTGAAAGTTGTTCTGTTTTGTTGACTGAGCAATCTCTATCAGTTTGCAGGACGCTGTCCCTTACGACCGGTATTGGCTTGTGGCATGCAGGAGACAACATATAACTACCATACACAAACAAACTGATGGAAAGTTGTTTTGCAGATTAAGTACATAGTTTCATTACTCATCTAAAATCTGTAGTCTGTAATCTGTAGTCAATAGTATTAATCTCTATAGTCAACCAAGTGGTGGAAAGCTAAACGAAGCAATTGAAACAGGAAATACTGCTCCAGACGCAGAAACCGTAAATTTATAACTTCAGAATCAAAGGTTGGTATAAATCTCTGCCTCTCGCTATTAGGACAGCCTCACATTACCCAAAACCCTTGAGTTCAATTGCCCGAACTCCGACTACGAGGAAGAGATGTTTTCAGCGGTTATTTATGCCTAAGCGGTGTTCAGTTGGACTCTAACGGATATATAATGCCAGTTTTATCACGCCCTTCGGAATTTTCCACCTTTTTAGGTCTAAAAATATATGGTGAAAAGATTATAGAACCTTGTGAGCTCTTAAGTTTACTTTGAGTACGCTACTAACTTTTATCTCTAAAAAGACTTATCTAATAGCTCTGCGTATATAGTAATCGTTTATTCGTTGAACTCTATCAGATATAATACACATTAAATTTCGGCATACCAAATACTAAGTCTATCGTAAAAAGATTTAATTGATAGGGTAGGCTAATTTATCTTTTATCTCGGAATAAATTTTGAAGCTCTATCGCTTTTGCTACGTTTGATATCTGAGTTATCTCGAGATAACGAAAAATCCGACAACAAAGGCGCAATATCCTTCTTATTCTTTCCTTATTCCTCTGATCGTATTAATCGGCCGATTGCATGAGAAATTCTTGTCAGACATGGAGGCATGTAAGCTGGGGCTAATTGCAGGGTTTGAAAGGCGGTCTTGAACGAAAAAAGTAAAAGTCCGTCTTACACTTGAAGAGTTCCGTACCATCAGACAAGATTTAATACTTGTAAACGTTTTAACAAGGGTTGCATTCCCATAGCATCAGAAACCATGTTTGACAATCTGTGAAAATGTCTACTGTCTACCTATTATGGTTCATAAAGAGCCTGCTGACAGACAGTAGGATGAACGGATGGGCTAACAGCGGACCTGAACCACATTAATAGGGTTCCGTTTGCACTTTTCAGATACGGAACTCTAAAGGAGCTTTAAACCCGGGTCTCACAGCAAAGTGAGCTTACTGAAAGCCAGACGGACGATTGTGGTAGCTGACAGAGAATGAGCAGTCTGCATCAGCTTGATTGCAACTACTGAGAGATTATAATGGCCTTTACGAGACTGATAGAGGAGGTTATAAAGTGATTTCAATAATTTTAGTGCAGGGGTTTGAGTTTGACTTAATTTAATATACTGGATGTAAGGGACAGCGTCCCACAAATTGATAGGGGTTGCTCAGTCAACGAAAAAGGAAATTCTTTCAGGAGATGAAAAAAAAATACCAAATGACCACCTTGATCAGACAATTTGTATGGAAAATATATTTTTTCACGTTCTGAAAACAAATCATGCTGATAGTTGTTCAGTTCCGTTGACTGAGAATCCCTTTCAGTTTGCGGGACGCTGTCCCTTACACCGCGTATTATTGATTAATGATTAATATAGATTAGATAGGACATCATAAACATAAATAACTAATTTGCACTGCAATAAAAATAAACAGAACCGGGTCTAATTAGACCGAAATGTGCTTAATGAGATTAATTAGGTTCTAAAAATATACAGAAAAAAACAAATCGATATAAACGTGATCAACGTGACATGGATGAGGAAACCCGCTAAATAAACCTATTATGAGTTTTGGCTTTCTTCCATGCTGGACTAGGAGAGATGAAAAAACATAGAATGTTCCAGCTGCCCTTCCTCCCGGAAGACTCTCTCTCTGTAGAAGACAGCAAAAGCGACTCGAGGGTTACAGTGTATTGTAATTTAGGCGATGGGCTGACAACCTATCACTGTAGCAATACACATTACAATCTAAAATTGCCCTCAATTTTTGTCAGACGTGGCGAAAGCGCCTTTTGCGAGGCGTTTTACGCTCTGCCTACCCCGTAAGGGATAAGGGCGTGATTTTATGTATGTAGGCGGTGCTCTAATTTTCGCGGAAGTACAAACACAAGCATTGAGGGTGCGCCTCGCTGATTGCATAAGTAAAAAAATTGAAAAGTACCTAATTCAATATTGTTTAACGGATAACAGCAACACTCTTAAATTTGGCACCAAAATAACCTTCCGCATATTTCGTCGTGGTTTTATGACAAATCCAGGCTTGTGCAGTAAAAAGAGCAAGCCAAGCGCCAGACAGGAAATTGCGGCCGGCAGACTGCTGGAAACATGAATGAAGTAGTGTTTGTACACCTAATTGCATGCTAGTACCAGTCTACCAGAACTGCATCGTGATAATGAATGTTTAATATAAAAAAATAACCATAAAGCCTACTATAGGGCTGGGAGCGATAAAAAAACATATAATGGGATGCACCTAATAGATGTTTCTTTTCTAGTAATGTAGTATGCCCTTGTACTACATTAGCAGTAGGTATAGAGATTTAAAGGTGAATTTGATAGACTGCCAACTCAGAAATCCACAGCCCTGTATAGTCTTAAGGTTAGACAACAATATGACGTAACTGCAGCGGCGCGACACATACATACATACATAACGTCACGACACTGCGCGACAAAATCTGTCAAAATGTATGAACTTACAATGTCGCGCCGCGCTGCTCCGCTGCAACTACATCCTAGTGCGGTCTAACCTTTATAATAAAAAAATCTTAGGCAATGACGAAATTAAGAAATAAAAAATATCCACAGCTAAATTTGACATAATGACATTTGACAAAATGACATAAGTAAGTAACGTACCTAACGTTCATAAATGTCGTTGTCGTAATCGAGTATATCGTAATGTGGTAAAAAGGTGAGATCATAAATATCCCATGAAATTCTATAGAGGGGCGGTCTCGCGGTTGTTTGAATAAATCATATCACGCAGTCATATAAAATCAACCCTCAGGTGCCTATGGGCAGCGAAGAATAGAATTGCGAAGGGACGAACATTTTTACACCTTGTACCCTTAGGCAAGATTATTCAACAACAAACTGAGACGCTCATAAGAAACTCTTGTTACTTCTGTTTAAGAGTTCTTTCCTATAAGGAAAACCAAGACCACAGCTCGGACACTCCTAACTACAATGTAATTTTGGTCACACATCGACAGACGGCATGTTGCACTGGGCATGCGTTTGTGTGCGTGTTATAAGGATTGACAAATTTTGTTATACCGGTCATAATCATCACTTCCCCTGTATTTCTGTCATTTTTATCCGCCGCCTTATGATATGGCGGATAAAATTAACTAGACTAAAAAATTGGACAAGGACAGGAGATCTATTCTCTCCGGTTTTTTATTTATAGTCGGCGGTTTTATGCGTTATCTGTCTTTTTTATCCGCCGCCTTATGATATAGCTTTTCCAATGATGTTTTTAGTCTGAAGTGACAAATAGATTTTAATTTTTGTTTTAGCCGGTAAATCTAGAATTGAGCCCATTGTGTAACCGGTTAGTCAGTCATAACAGAATCCTCCTAGGATCATAATAGCTAACCGATAACGAAATGTTCATCAAATTTTACTTGTCATTTGTAGTTTCAGTGCTTTGTTGTTTGTACTGTGGTTGTACCCGCTTTATAAACGGCTTAATTCCTGATCTTGACACATTCATTACACAGCGCAAATGAACAATCTACTTCAGCGTAATTGCAAAAGCCACGAGTGTATGAAAACATTTATTTTCCGTGTGACATATCATATGTACATATTTACCTACAAATCTATCTTAAATAACCTTAAAAACTTTATCAAACGAGGCGGGACGACCTTTGTTTAGGTCTTTTACGCTCTGCCTACCCCATTAGGGATAAAGATGTGATTATATGTATGTATATACATATGTAGCTTATATAGTTACCAGCTTCTTTTCTGCCATGGCAAACTTTAAAAAACTAGTATAGAGAGCCGGGAACACAGACGATGCAAGATTGACAACCTGTCACTATAGCTATATACATCTATGGCTGACAGTGGTGGAAGGGTATTAAAGTGTGGTTTTAACAGGGTTGTTGATGCTCTGCATATTTTTTTTAGGAACCAAGACGTGACCATATTATGTATGTATGTAAATGTATAGTGATACCAATCGACCTTTAATAATCCAATTCGGAAAAAGTTGCGAAGAACGATCGGAGCGCGACAAAAGTTTGGGGAAGCAATCCATCAAACTTACCAACTTAGTAACAACTCCGCAAAATAAGAATCCCTTAGATTATGGCCTATACAAGGTATGAAGAAAAGAAAACGCAAAGCCTCGCGTGGCAATTTGGCAACCTGTGTCTATATATCTTATAGCTGAGCTACTAGGCGGTTTGAAAACTCTGGCACCAGGGTTCTTAGGGTCGCTGTTTGACTCGAGAATCCACTTGCTAAGGAGAAGGAGAATTATGCCTGCTTCGGCTTTCGAAAAATCATAAAAAAAGGCTGGTCAAAGTCAGGCAATAAAAAACGTATTTTAGAAGAATAAAAACATGTTCAGTTTCCCCAAGAAAGTATTGTTTCCTCATACTGTACCTTATATGCTTCCAAGCTTAGCAGGCTTAATACAGGATTGCGGTGAAAAGTGCATGCGAGAAGTAGACAAAGACGATTGTGGTAACCAGACGCAGACGACTTGAATGAAGGAGCAGTCGACGTAGGCTTAGTACTTTCACTGCTCAGAAAACGGTTTCGGCGAAATTACTATAAAAAATGCAGCTACCGTCGCTACCGCCGGTAAGTTTCCGGCCGTTATTGGCAGCCATCTTGTTGCCAAAACAAAAGCCTGCAGAACCCTACCATTGTTACAAGTCTTGATACTTGCCTAAATAGAACACAAGAATAGAGTTTGCGTTGCTACGAAGCGCTACGGCGTAGTCAGTCAAAAGCAATATTTAGCTGCAAAATGTAGTAAATATTTTACTTATTTCTACCGTATTCCATGATTATCATAAAGTTGGTAGATAAAGTTTTTTCTTAAAATGAATGCACTACAGTAGACTATGCGATGTGCCTCGAGCCATGAGTCTGGCAGACAGCTTTGTGACGAGCATGAATAGATTCTGTTGGTCTACAATATGCGTATGAAGCTGCTGCGTGAAATTATTATTCACGAAATGGCAGTTTCAATTAGTATATACACTATAGTATATCGTCTTTCAAAAAAAACATTGCTGTACTGCACATTCAGTGATCCTTGTCTCATTTTAATAGGATAAATAATATGTTAATTTTTGTTAGTATTTATGGTTTTGCTCGTTTCATCTATCTCGTTTTCTATATGTGCAAGTCTGTAAATAGCTCTCAGATTTGTATATTTTTGTATTAATATTTTATTGTCGCTGATGATTTGCCAAAAAAATAAATAAAAATAAATAAAATAGATATCTCTAAAAGCGTTATTGCATAATATTATCCCCATTTTTTTGACAAACACTTTGTGAATGTTTACAATCTGACATGTCATTTTGTAATGTCATTTTCACTGTGATAAATTGGCGCTGCGACCTACTAGCACCACAGAAGAGTAAAAGCTAGCGCTAGCGACTTCTCAAATTAGTGAGTAGCACGGATCGCTGAGGCCGCAAATTGTGTACTTAATGTCTGTCCAAAGCCACAGAAAACATTTCGTTCATTGTTATTCCTTTGGCTTTGAAGGCATTTTTTTAATTTTTCGGGCTATAACGGTCACTCAATAAAAAAACCCGCTTTAAACATAAGACGGTTCATTTAATTCAGGAAACGGCCCACAAGTACACAGCTAGCAGCAGACGGTGGTGATAATAATAATAACGTCTGTTATTGTATTGTTATGAGCAGCACGCAGGCGTTAGGAAGAGCAAACGTGCAGTCTACATGTGTTTCTAGGAGTTTAGAACTGTAGTCACGAACGGAAAATTATAAAATGCTTTTCACTACACAATATTCTTGGCAACTTACATACTATACTTACAGATGTATCTTAAATAGCCCTCAAAGCTTTGTCAGACGTGGCGGAACGACCTTTGTTTAGGTCGTTTACGCTCTGCCTACCCCATTAGGGATAAAAGCATGATTATATGTATATATGTATCTATCAAAAATTTGCAGGTGAATTTTGTAGAAGCACTCGCATAGTAATATATTAAAACGTCAGGAATTTTACGAAGTGCTCACATCAGATATGAGCACCGAATTGAGTGCCGGTGAACATTCTACATACGAGTATGCGCTCAGCGTAATTACCGCCATGTGGAAATGGTTTGGTTTTGTTTTACGTTTACGTTCACGTATTCATGAACCTTGAATGGAGATGCATATAAAATATATTCGGTACCTGAACGTACTTTAAAAAAAAAACAAAAAAAAATATAATAACATCAGTGAAAACAGAATTAAAATTTATCACGAGATCACCAAGATATACCATTATAAAGCTACTCTATCTATCTCTCTCTCTTTGAAACAACATTTTACATGGATGTAATATGGCGCCCCTGTCATCTGACGTCACATGCTAGTTCGGACCTCACTTTTTAACCAACCACTTCAAAGCATCATAACTCGTAAACTAGTTAGTATTTTGCGAAAATTCTTTCTCATTTGATTATTAATGGTGATAAAAATTCTTATAAACAATTTAAAAAAGTCATGTACATTGTATTTCACTTACAATTTTGTATTTTTATCACAGACGACAACTGTCCATCTTTATTTTCTTACATAAATAATCAACCGGCTCTATCAAAAATCATAATATTTCTATTTCAACTCAAAAAAGTTTTAAGTTTATTTCAAACTTAAATATACCTGCGACTGACATTCCTTCCTGCTCCCCTTATCGCCAGCTACTAATAGAAACAACCTTCGTCATCTTGAATGACATCTCTGAAAGCTCGAAGTTCGCAGCAAACAAACTCATTCCTCCTCATTCCCACGAGATAAATATAAAACAGGATTCGCGGGGTTGCTCCTTGTCGCAATGGCGTATAGATAAGACTTATTGCGGAATTTCGATGCAGATTCACGGAATCGCCTGCGTACGCAAAGCGACAGAACTCGACGCTGCAGCGAGCAAATGTGAGTTGCTTAAAGAGAATACAAATGAGAGAAACTTGAAGACAGTGTGGCGTAGGCAAGTAAGATATTAAACTATGCTTAATAAATCTGTGTACCTGTACCAATGGCGTATAGATAAGACTTATTGCGGAATTTCGATGCAGATTCACAGAATCGCCTGCGTACGCAAAGTGACAGAGCTCGACACTGCATCGAGCAAATGTGAGATGCTTAAAGAGAATACAAATGAGAGAAACTTGAAGACAATGTGGCGTAGGCAAGTAAGATATTAAACTATGGTTAATAAATCTGTGTACCAGTACCAATGGCGTATAGATAAGACTTATTGCGGAATTTCGATGCAGATTCCCAGAATCGCCTCCGTACGCAAAGCGACAGAACTCGACGCTGCAGCGAGCAAATGTGAGATGCTTTAAGAGAATACAAATGAGAGAAACTTGAAGACAATGTGGCGTAGGCAAGTAAGATATTAAACTATGCTTAATAAATCTGTGTACCAGTACCAATGGCGTATAGATAAGACTTATTGCGGAATTTCGATGCAGATTCCCAGAATCGCCTCCGTACGCAAAGCGACAGAACTCGACGCTGCAGCGAGCAAATGTGAAATGCTTTAAGAGAATACAAATGAGAGAAACTTGAAGACAGTGTGGCGTAGGCAAGTAAAATTAAGCTAAAGTACATACATAAATATATTCACGCCTTTATCCCTAATGGGGTAGGCAGAGCGAAAACGACCTAAACAAAGGTCGTTTCGCCACGTCTGACAAAGTTTTGAGGGTTGTTTCAGATAGATTTGTAGGTATATTGCTGTAGTAACAGGTTGTCATCCCATCGCCTAAATTACAATATACTGAAACCCTCGGATCCCATAGCTGGTTTTTACAGCATGCCCGGGGGGAAATACAGCTGGGACATTGTATGTTATTAAACTATGCTTTATCAAATTTGTGGACCAATGACTTATAGATGATTTATTGCGGAATTTTAGGGCCATATTTGTAATCAGCTCTCAAGAGTGACAGCGAGTTTGAGTTCGTATCAGAAATGTCATTTCAGTACAAACTGGCCTGTCAAATCCATACTTAATATTGCTCTCAAGTTTGATATCGCTTTATAAATACTAGCCTTAATGCAGATTCGACAAATCGTGCCTCTCAAAGTAGACACTTGATTTTTGTACAAGCAAATGTGAGATGCTGAAAGAGAATACAGATGAGCGGAACTTTGAAGACTGCGGCATGTGTAAGCACATTCAACTGAACTTAACTTTATATACCCAACCTACATCAATGGATGGGGATACATTATTACCTGAAGTGTTTTAACACGCTTTTATTAGGACGATCTGTATTTAACGAACTATGTAATGTAATGTAAGGTAACTAAGGACCGTATTTATAATCAGCTCTTAAGAGTAACAGCGAGTTTGAGTTCGTATCAGAAATGTCATTTTATTACAAACTGACCTGTCAAATCCATACTTACGAGTAATACTGCTGTCAATCTTGAGATCGCTTGGCCGATCAATGGGCCGTATTTATAATCAGCTCTTAAGAGTGACAGCGAGTTTGAGTTCGTATCAGAAATTACATGTTGGTACAAACTGGCCTGTCAAACCAATACTTAATATTGCTCTCAAGTTAAGGATCGCTTAAATACGAGCTTTATTTAACCATTTTTCAAGGATGTAGTTCTGATGACAATACAATAATATGGTGCTATCGAACTGATCTGATGATGGATCCGGAATATATGAACTGGAACTTCATGATGGAACATCGTACTATTGCTGTGTTTAGAGTTTTTAGAAAAGTCTTGTAATGAACTTTGACCACGATTAGGTTTCAAGGTCTGATGATGAAGCCGGAAGATACACACTGGCATTCCATGATGGAATATCGTATCATATCCGTGTTTGGACTTGTTAGAAAGGTTTTGTTATGAACTTTGACCACGATTAGGTTTCAAGGTCTGATGATGAAGCCGGAAGATACACACTAGCATTCCATGATGGAATATCGTATCATAACTGTGTTTGGCCTTGTTAGAAAGGTCTTGTTATGAACTTTGACCACGATTAGGTTTCAAGGTCTGATGATGAAGCCGGAAGATACACACTGGCATTCCATGATGGAATATCGTATCATAACTGTGTTTGGACTTGTTAGAAAGGTCTTGTTATGAACTTTGACCACGATTAGGTTTCAAGGTCTGATGATGAAGCCGGAAGATACACACTGGCATTCCATGATGGAATATCGTATCATAACTGTGTTTGGACTTGTTAGAAAGGTCTTGTTATGAACTTTGACCATGTTTTTTTTACGTGCATTTATAAAAGCGTAATTTTCTAGTTTGTCTGTTTTTTAAACTATTAATTCATTTTTTGTTCCAGCGAGTCCTGAGCTCATCAGCAGTGTACTTCCGCTATAGAGAGTTGTTTGTGTAATGCAAAGTTTTACTTCCGTACGTAGGTTAGTTAGAAAAAGTTTTATTTGTTATTTATTTATCGTTGGCTTCATGTTTATTTGTAAAATTAACAGAAACACACGCAGAAAATGGATTAATAAACACTGAAACTAATAGAAACTTTTAATAAGAATTTGAAAGTTTGAATAATATGTAAATTCAGGAAATATAATACTATTTTTTGACAATATCCAAAAGACATACAACAAATGTTATCCAATTTCGAGCTAACTCGAGGCACGAAATTGGAAAAGCTAACTTTTCATTACTACCCTAACATGTTGAACAACAAAAATACATATTACATTAATATTCCTAAATGTATTTCACTCCACAAACTAGTTGTATAGCAGCTACCAAACGAATTTTAGAGACAAGTTGGCTATGTGAGCTGAATAAATATTGGAAGCAGTTTATTTACTTTTGCAAATGTTACTCTGCCATTTAAGGGGATCCCCGGTGCACGCCAGCGCCCTCATCAGTAAAAAAATAATACTTATAAGCATTATATATTAATATTTCAGTGTTCACTGCAGCTACAGATAGCCAAAGTGCTAAAAGCGGCCGTTTTTCGCAATGTTTCTATCTGTAACTACAACGAACTATAAGTTGCAGCTTATGGGGTTCTAAATTACCTTCATTGCTTTAACCTCAAGCTAATCTACCGGATTTTCGATTTTAGTGAATTATGTTTTTTTTTACTCATTAGCAATTCGTTTTACGTACTCACTGCACATGAGTGATAACATGGATATGCCATATCTCCGGAACTGGTACCGGATGCTGTATTGGAAAATTTCGTATTTAATATAATCAAATAAAAAACATACAAATAAGCAAAAAAATAAAGATTAGGTGAAAAAGTACCATGCTTGCAGAGTAATTTATACTTTGGCTAGGTTTTTACTCCACCACATTTGTTTTCAAGTATTATATAATACAGTTTCCTACATCACCAGTGGCACATAATTGAGTGTATTGATAAATTTTCACTTTATCAATTATCTGAATTATGAAGTACCGAAAAAATAACAATACCTACTTAATTTTAAAATTCCGGAAACTCAGAGGTATATCCATGTTACCATATACGTTTGAGATCAATGAATCTACCTACTCAAATCAAATGAATCTACCTACTCCGACCACTGCTCATTAGGGCGCCACTTAGCCCAGGGAAGCCCCTTAAGTAGAATAAATAAGTACAGTTGATACGATAAATTTGAAATATTAAATAAAAGATATTGGATCTAAGATTCTAAAAATAAATCGTCATAGAGTGGTGATCCAGTAGCACTGATGATGATGAAGCACCTCATTCTTTGCAACTACAATTTTATTCTTATCTTCCATGCTGGACTGGGAGCGAGAGAAAAACATAGAATGTGCCTGCTGCATTGCCTCCCGTGCATGCTGTAAAAGCCAGCTAAGGGATCCGACAGTTTGAGTGTATTGCAATTTAGACGATGGGCTGACAACCTGTCACTACAGTAATATACGTACAAAACTATCTTATGTAACCCTCAAAACTTGTGCAGACGTGGCGAAACGACCTTTGTTTAGGTTGTTAACGCTCTGACTACCCCATTAGGGATAAAGTCGTGATTATATGTATGTATGTAATAAGATTTGGCGTAAAACCGACTAAGTACCAACAAAGCAAAACGAGAGAGAACCAAGCGAGACTTTATATGACGGCGGATGCTAAATGAATAACAGGTAAAGTAAAGTAGGCTAGGAAAACAACAGAAACAGCTTAAAATCTGGTCAGTTGATGAACGAACGGATTATCAGTCTAATGATGGAGCACTTTCCATATTTTGGAAATCAAATATTCACATCAATCTTCCATGCTGGCCTGGAAGCGAGAGAAAAACATATAATGAGCCAGCTGCATTTCCTCTCGGGCATGCTGTAAAAATCAGCTAAGGGATCCGAGGGTTTCAGTATATTGTAATTTAGGCGATGGGTTGACAACCTGTCACTACAGCAATATACCTACAAATCTATCTCAAATAACCCTTAAAAACTTTGTCAGACGTGGCGGAACGACCTTTGTTTAGGTCGTGTACGCTCTTGTTACCCCATTAGGGATAAAGGCGTGATTATATGTATGTACGTTACTATTCTGTAAGTATTTCAGTCCAATTACGTGAAAAGATTTCAATTAAAGTTGTTAAAAGCAGTAGCGCGGTAAAAGCTAAAACTAATTGCAGGCTTTCAGCTGGCTCAGGTCTTATAGAAAGTCCTGGAATAGTCGAGTTAAGATTTATGCCCTGATCTCGGATTTACTATTACTTGGGACCACAGATTTAGAGTAGGCTAGATACCGTAAGTCATCCGATCAAGGGTGTTTAGTTTAGTCAAGAAATGCTATTCCATAAACTTGTCACGCACTCACTGTAGGCATTCGTTGTAAAAATGATAATTTTACGAGATTTCACAACAAATAGACGAAGTTTAGCAAAGAACTGCCTTCGTGGTCTAGTGGCTAGTGCCATGGACTCCCGATTCGGAGGTCCTGGGTTCGATTCCCAGGGGGGAAAACACAAACTTGATATTTGAGAATTTATCACTTTGGGAATTTTTCCCCAGTTTGGGTAGGACATTGCAGGCTGAATCACCTGATTGACCGAAAAGAAAAAGATTTCGTGCTTCTGAGGGCATGTTAAGCCGTCGGTCCCGGTCGCTGTCTTTGAGAGTGTCGTTACACAAAACCATGTCAGAGGCCTGATAGTTGTGCTACTAGGCAGTTTAAAAACTCTGACACCAGGGTTCATCGAGTCCATAGACTCGATACCCACTCGACAGAAGAAGAAGCAAAGAACACTTACACCAAACGAGACCACTTACCTATTCGGATCCTACTTTAGCTGGATGAAGGGCCTGCTAACATAATACAACGTTTTGGTATTCTTTAGTATATTTTCTGCTAAACTACGTCCTTAATACATTTTATTTTGTTCAAATACAGAGTTATATCAAGTCACTAAATAAGTAGACACCCTAGGTTTTCATAATTCTTTTACATGCGGTATCTAGCTTTCTCTTAATCTATTCTTAGTCCAGACGGTTAACGCTCGTTAAGATTTCAATCCAGTATTTATGTTCAGCATACAAAAGATGGGGAATATGGATTTTCTTGGGATCGGGAACAAGCAATCAAGTTGTTAGGAGTCAGTCGGTTGGATAATTCGAATATGGAATGGAAATAAGTATTGGGCTACCTAATTATTATTTGATTTCCCTTTGGATTTACCTGATAGGCAGTCAGATTGATGGTTTATTTCTTCTGTACTTATATTACATAAATATAATCAAGCCTCCATCCCTAATGGGTTAGGCAGAGCGTAAATACTTAAACAAAGGTCGTTCCGTCACGTTTGACAAAGTTTTGAGGGTTTTTTAAGATAGATTTGTAGGTATATTACTGTAGTGCCAGGTTGTCAGCCCATCGCTTAAATTAAATTATACTGAAACCCTCGGATTCCTTAGCTGATTTTTACAGCATGCCCGGGAGGTAGTGTAGCTGGCACATTCTATGTTTTTCTCTCGCACCCAGGCCGGCATGAAAGTAGTAGTAGTACTTATATATTCTCTACCAACCTTTATCTTTTATAATTTTTATCAAGCCGTTTATATCATTAGCACACACGCCAAACACAAAAGAAAATAGTCATCAAACAACAACATAACATTCTGCCGAGCTTAATGAGCGTTTTTGTGGGAATAAGATATTTTCTTTAGGTAGAAACTAATACTGTACATACATACATATAATCACGCCTTTATCCCTAATGGGGTAGGCAGAGCGCAAACGACCCAAACGAAGGTCGTCCCGCCACGTCTGACAAAGTTTTGAGGGTTATTTAAGATAGAATTCTAGGTATATTGCTGTAGTGACAGGTTGTCAGCCCATCACCTAAATTACTACATACTGAAACCCTCGGATCCTTTAGCTGGATTTTACAGCATGCCCGGGAGGAAGTGCAGCTGGCACATTCTATGTTTTTCTCTCGCTTCCAGAACAGCATGGAAGTAATACTGTAATACTAAACTATGTGTGTACTAGTATTAGATGTAATTAAAGGCTAATAATACAATACAATACAAAATTCTTTATTGCACAAAGAAACACATACAACAGAAATAAAAAGGTACAAACGTGACAGTACAATATAGGCGATATGTGATATGTAATATAAATAATAAATAATATATAATTGTGGAATTCCCTTCCCGAAAACGTTCGACGAGCACCGTCTATTGAGACATTTAAAGAGCGAACAAGAAAGTTCTTCTTAGAGAATAATAATTAGTTATTTATCCTATCTCCCATTAGCATAATATGTATTAGTTTATTATAAATATACATATTAGTTTATTTTATTTATGTATTTATTTAGTAGTATTTATATTGTTTAAGTATTAAGATTAACTTAGTATGCACTATCCCGCTATCTGCTATGTAGTATCCTACTACCCAAAGGTTGCCTGGTAGAAATTGCTGCTTTAGCAATAAGGCCGCATATATTGTACTGTTTTGTTCCTTACTTTTCTGCTGTATGTATTTGTGTTTCTTTGTGCAATAAAGTATCTTGTATTGTATTGTATTGTATATATCTGTTTACTGTAAAAAAAATCTATATCTGTTATGAAGGCACTCAGAAATTCCCTTAAATTACACTGGATGGTTACTAAGAGCATTTACAGCAAAAAGATAATAATCGTCTTCCATGCGGGCTTGGGAGCGAGAGAAAGTCATAGTATGTGCCAGCTGCATTTCCTCCCGGGCATGCTGTAAAAACCAGCTAAGGGATCCGGGGGTTTCAGTAATTTAGGCGATGAGCTGACAACAATTTACCTACAAATTTAACTTAAATAACCCTCAAAACTTTGTCAGATGTGGCGGAACGAACTTTGTTTTGGTTGTTTAGGCTCTGCTTACGCCATTAGGAATAAAGGCGTTTTTTCTGTACCTGTTATAGAGGCACTCAGAAATTCAAAAAATTACACTGGTTGGTTACTAGAATGCATTTTCAGCAAAAAGGAAATAATCATACTACTCTGAATTAACGAACTTCAAATGAATCTATTAACTATTAAACGATAATTTTATGATGTAAGTATGAGTTGTTATAGGATTATGTAGGCTGTCTTCTTCTGTCGAGTGGGTATCGAGTCGATGAACCCTGGTGTCAGAGTTTTTAAACCGCCTGGTAGCTCAAATATCAGGCCTCTGACATGGTTTGAGTAACGACTACTATCAAAGACAGCGACCGGGACCGACGGCTTAACGTGCCCTCCAAAGCACGAAACCGAAGCACGAAATCTTTTTCTTTTCGGACAATCAGGTGATTCAGCCTGAAATGTTCTGCCGAATTGCCTTATTAATTTAAATATAAATTGTACTCAATAATTATTGGAAGAAAAATAAAGAATATTATTATTATTATTAATGTCTTAACCAAACTGGGGAAAAATTCACCAAGTGATAAATTCTCAAATATCAACTTTGTGTTTCCCCCCTGTTAATCGAACCCAGGACCTCCGGATCGGGAGTCCAGGGCACTAGCCACTAGACCATGGAGGCAGTGTAGGCTGTTAAAGAAGGCTTATTCCAAGGCCCGCACGCCTGTCTGTAAATTATGACGGATCAGGCAACATAATGAGCAGCCGGCGAACACTCGCTCGCATTCAACGTTATTATCCATCAGAGTACATTTTCATTTCATATTTGTATGAAATGCGTGGTTAAATAAACGCCTCACTGAAATCTACGTGATGTTCAGAAAGTAGATGTATTTTTTTTAAACGGTTGGTTTTTACTTGACTTGAATAATGGTAAACAAAGTTTCATATCTTTTAATCGAAGTTTTAGCTATTAGATATGACAACATAATGGAATAGTAGTTTTAGGCCCGTATTAATAAACAGCACTTGAGAGTGACAGCGAGTTTGAGTTCGTATCAGAAATGTCATTTCAGTACAAAATAACCTGTCAAATCCATACTTAATATTAATCTCAATATTGAGATCGCTTTATAAATACGACCCTTAGTAATTTAACTAATTTGCCAACACGTATCATTTATTTTTGAAATGTATCTTTGAATAAAAAGTTATGAAAGTTTGTTTAACTTAAATAAAACTGAGTTGGAAATACTATAGTCAAGGTTACAGGCGACATAGATAGTGGACGATAGAGCAAGTTTATTCTAAAAGAGCCTTTTAACTCTTGCTCTGAACCACTTGAATAGATTTAGGTTGTATGCATTTTAAAACATAACATAACATACTTTATTGCACGTAAGTATACAACATACAACACAGCAGATAACAACAAAAGACAAGTACAACATAGGCGGCCTTACTGCTAAGGTAGCAATTTCTTCCAGGTAACCTTTAGGTGAAAGCTAAATGTGTAACACAAGGTACAATGGGACCTTACTACGAATTTACTTGCGCTCCCCATGATTCTCTCTCAATTTATTTTATTTCATCTCCATTTTGGAAGAATAATTTCAATGTTTGCTAGGTTTATTCATCACATAGGTACACCAAGTGGCACACTGCTGCCATATAATATAATATTCCTAGTTAGTTTGTGGATGCGGCGATGTGAATGAGTTGTGTGTTTGCGAATGAGCTTAATTACAAATCGCAGTGGCATTAACATTTTGCATACATTTTGAGAGAATGGCTTTTATTAGTAACAAACATTTTACAAAGTGGACTAACCTACTCTGCATTTAATTTAAAGTGATAATGCTATGAATAGTTACACTAATTTTTTTCTTCCATGCTGGCCTGGGAGCGAGAGAAAAACATAGAATGTGCCAGCTGCATTTCGTCCCGGATATGCTGTAAAAACCAGCTAAGGGATCCGAGGGTTTCAGTATATTGTAATTTAGGCGATGGGCTGACAACCTGTCACTACAGCAATATACTTACAAATATATCTTAAATAACCCTCAAAACTTTGTCAGACGTGGCGGAACGACCTTTGTTTGGGTCGTTTACGCTCTGCCTACCCCATTAGGGATAAAGGCGTGATTATATGTATGTATGTAGTTACACTATGTAGGTGGTTCTTGTTGATAAATGAGCCCTGCTTTAGCTTTCTTTTAAAAATTTGCAGATGGCTCTTCATGAATAATATGGAGGCTTATTAAGCAGCAGACGTCAGGTGTGATAAGGCTGGCATCAGGCGGCGTGATGAGCAGTCTACGTGTGTACTCAGCCTAATTGGCGCCGCGAGCTTCATTCGCACGTGCGCGATGCGGTAAGCATAATATTAAACTTCATTTTAAAATGCTTTCTGATCCTAGAGCGCGCGAGAACATTGTGTCCATAAAACGTGCAACCGTTCTGAAATATCGAGGTAATCAAAATAAACATGATTGTGGTAATCAAAATACAAATGTAGAAACAATTCCGGTTGATTCTGCAGTTATAAATACAAATTGCGGCGAACGGTGTGTCTGACTACGCCACTATACAAGATAAACACTTTTTTACTCACTTTCCGGATATAACCCACTTCGGTTTACAAACAACTCTGCAATAACAAACTCAGACGGGAAAAACAAACACATCCATACTCACATGCGGAACAAAACGTACACGCGATAAAACCATCAGACCTCCATAAAATCCACACAAATAGAGTTCCGAAATGCGTATAAACGGCTTCCACATTCAATACAAATTAATCCGAATTCAGCAGAACCCTTCAGAAGGGCTCACTCAGAAACCTCTCACAGGGGCAGTGGGCTATCGAACGAACCGCTCATTTGTTACAGTGCGACAGGAAGTGGAGCCAAGCCGGGTATGGATCCACGTGCGGAGATGCGGAAATCTCTGCATCTCAATATAAACCAATCAATGAAAGTATGCACGAAATCGCTTTCTGTTGTCTTTGTGGTGAATTCAATGCTTAAAACGTGGATGTTTACTCACAGGGGCGCGCGGTGGCTTGCAGGCGGCGTGTGGTTGCTGCGCGTGGTTGCGCGACGCATGCCGCGTGCTGTTGCGTCGCGCGGCGCGGCCCGACTGACGCACGCACGCGCGCGCTACGACGCTACGCCGTACACCGCGTAGCCGCTACGGAGCGCCCCTGTAGCGTCTCCGTAGCCACGCTGTAGCAGTATAGCTACCGGCTTTCTCCAATTTAATCTGTTTATTTTGATTCGAGCCTTAATTTTTCGCTAAATTAAGTCGGGATTTTCTTTTTTGTCCCTGCCTGTCCCCCTTTGCGCGTGTAAATTGATACTTTTAAGCCAAATTCCCTTTTGTCTTGCAAATTGGTTATTTTTAGAATCTGCTTAATTGGTAAAGTTTTTCTTGTGGTTATTTAACTTATAATAAAAATACTTCGCAATTTTTTTAGATTTTACGTTATTTATCAAAAAAGTTCGCGAGAGAAAATCCAATGTCGTAGTTCAATTCTCGTGGCGGCTATTACGTTAATGTCCGGGGGTAGATTTGGACAATAAAAATAAACGGTCACTGCCGTGGCTGTATGCAGGACAAACTCCTAAACAGCGGAACTTTGTTATTCATGTCGCGGTTTAAACGACACGTTGCGGCTCGACCTTTTTCACTTTGGCCAAACTCATAAATTACGCGACTTTGTTTGCGTATTGTTATGATAATTTTTGGGTCTGGAAATTGTTTATTTCTTTGTAAATTGGAACACTTGGCCCGTAAAGGTGTCGTAGACTTTAATTATGGATTCACGAACAAAATATAAGTTTAGTAGATTAAAGTTGTCACAATGAGTTGAATAGTTCGTTTTAATATTATCTCCCCACTTTTCCTATCCTCTTCTTCCATGCTGGACTGGGAGCGAGAGAAAAATATAGAATGTGCCAGCTGCATTTCCTCCCGGTCATGCTGTAACAACCAGCTAAGGGATCTAAGGGTTTCTGTATATTGCAATTCAGGCGATGGGCTAACAACCTGTCACTACAGCAATATACCTACAAATCTATCTTAAATAACCCTCAAAACTTTGTCAGACATGGCGAAACATTAGAAAACATAATATTAGAAAACTACTCCTTTACCCAAAGGTTGCCTGGCAGAAATCGCTACCCTAGCAATAAGGCCGCCTAATTGTACTCTTATTTGTTTTGTAATGTTTGTTCCTGTACAATGTGTTGTTTATGCGCAATAAAGAATATTTGTATCGTATTGTATTGTATTGAAACAACCTTTGTTTAGGTCGTTTACGCTCTGCCTACCCCATTAGGGATAAAGGCGTGATTATATGTGTGTATGTACTTTTCCTCTCCCGAAAAATTCCATGAGGAATGATCTCAATATCTGCAGCCATGATAAAGTGATCCACCGCCCGGGGCGATTATACAGGGTGTAAAAATTAAAGCTTCTTCCGGAGTTCGCATCAATCACGAATATCGGCACCCTCGGGGAAGACGAGGAAAAAATACGGAAACTGGGGATGCTCGCTTGTTTAGATAAAGTTGACCGCTATAATGACTATATAATTTGGTTCTACATACATACATACATTTAGTCACGCCTTTATCCCTAAAGGGGTAGGCAGGTTTAGTTTGGTTTGGTTTGGTAATTTGGTTCTTGGGGTATTTATTAATATTATGTATTTTTAAGAAAGTTTAGGCAACGTTTTGGACACGGAAAGAGGTCCAGGAGAATTCGTATTTCTCATTAATTACTCAATATTTTTTAAATAATCTTATATCGTAATGAAGAGCTGAGACTAACTTACAAAACATATTTATTTCATATTTTTTACGTAACGATAAAGTAGACTTTACAGGTTTTGTAAGCGACCGAAATATCCAGGGAGCCCCTTAAAGCGTTTACAATTTTGTATTTTCCCATACGTAATTAACATGAAGCTTACGTTACTTTTGACAATATTTTAAGAGTAAACATAGCATAGAGACATAGATAGATACATTATAAGTAAGAGTTATTCGCCCATCGCTTTTTTGCAAAAAAATCGTAACCTATTACTGACTATCATATAGAAGCCAGTAGGTATATTGTACTTCTTCCATGCTGGACTGGGAGAGATAGAAAAACATAGAATGTTCCAGCTGCCCTTCCTCCCGGGCATGCTGTAGAAGTCAGCAAAAGGGACTCGAGGGTTACAGTGTATTGTAGTTTAGGCGATGGGCTGACAACCTGTCACTAAAGCAATACATATTACAATCTACAATTGCCCTCAATTTTTGTCAGACGTGGCGAAAGCGCCTTTTACGAGGCGTTAAACGCTCTGCCTACCCCATAAGGGATAAAGGCGTGATTTATGTATGTATGTATGTAGGTATATTGTATGTTATTTTATTGCTCCTACTCCAGCTTAGACAAAATACACATGAACATTTATTACATAAAATAACTGCCTCCGTGGTCTAGTGGCTAGTGCCATGGACTCCTGATCCGGAGGTCCTGGGTCCGATTCCCAGGGGGGAAACACAAAGTTGATATTTGAGAATTTATCACTTTGTGATTTTTTCCGCAGTTTGGTTAGGACATTGCAGGCTGAATCACCTGATTGTTCAAAAAAGAAAAACATTTCGTGCTTCGGAGGGCACGTTATGCCGTCGGTCCCGGTCGTTGTCTTTGATAGTGGTCGTTACTCAAACCATGTCAGAGGCCTGATAGTTGTGCTACTAGGCGATTTAAAAACTCTGACACCAGGGTTCTTTGGGTCGATAGACTCGATACCTACTCGACAGAAGAAGAAGATTTATAAAATTAAATCTTGTAAAGCGCGGTTTACCGGGGTAAGGCTTTTTGAGAGAGTTAACTTTCTTACTCTACTTATATCGATAAATAGAGCTGATTCTTCCAAAATTCGCATCAATCAGGAACATCGACACCCTCGGGGCTGTTAAAAAAGAATGGCGGGGAAAAGTGGGATGCCCCTTGTTAAGATAAAGTGGTCCGATAATAAGGATACGATACAGTTTAGAACAAAACTTTGAACCTTTTTCTTTGACCAATGAAAATGTCTATCGCATTAGAAACATGAAAGAACGTTTTACATCATTATTTTTAACAAAATAAAGACATTGTATCCAGACTTGTAATGAATCTACCTTCTACTTCGTTACAACAAAATATCTTTGAAATTTGATTTACCAAGTATAAATATCTAAAAAACAAAAACTTAAATAACCCTCAAAACTTTGTCAGACGTGGCGGAACGACCTTTGTTTTGGTCGTTTACGCTCTGCCTACCCCATCAGGGATAAAGGCGTGATTATATGTATGTATGTATGTAAACATCTAAAAACAATAAAGACATTTCGAGTACGAAAAATTCTGGCTATCTAATCCATAAGTAATAGAGAATGCAGAAAGCCTACTCAAAAAACTAAGCTTTTCTTTCGGAAACTTGCATCAATCACAGGGTTGAACACTTGAGCGAGAAAAAAGGCAAAACAGCAGGAAACCCGTTGCTTTTGATATAATAGCTGATAAACAGTATGCTGATCGTTCTGAATAAAAGCAAATGCATGTTTATTTCTTATCAACAAAGCTAACTGCCTCCGTGGTCTAGTTACTCAATCCATGTCAGAGGCCTGATAGTTGGGCTACTAGGCGGTTTAAAAACTCTGACACCACAGTTCATCGGGTCGATAGACTCGATACCCACTCGACAGAAGAATCAACAAAGGTGTATTGTAGAAAAAATATATTAAGAAATGTTGCTACCGGCAAGACATGTTAAAAGTAATATTTTGCTCTAGAAAAAAGCTCTAGTGTTTTATTTAGTAGGTTTTACAGAATGCTAGCGATTCTTGTTTCAGGTACTATAACGTAAATAGCATTTCATAAACCACATTGAAAAATAGTTGAGATTGTTCCGCAAACCCGTCCGGTATGTCCCGCATTCTAATGCTGTGGTATGGCTGTGGTTTGAGATTTGATGAAGATACCACCGCTCGATATAAATACATACCTATCTATAGTTAGTACAGGGTTATTGCCACAATTTCAGAGACAGTGTGCAAACTTCTTCTTCTTCTGTCGAGTGGGTATCGAGTCTATCGACCCGAAGCACCCTGGTGTCAGAGTTTTTAAACCGCCTAGTAGCACAACTATCAGGCCTCTGACATGGTTTGAGTAACGACCACTATCAAAGACAGCGACCGGGACCGACGGCTTAAAGTGCCCTCCGAAGCACGAAATCTTTTTCTTTTTCGGACAATCAGGTGATTCAGCTTGCAATGTCCTAACCAAACTAAGGAAAAAATTCTAAATGTGATAAATTCTCAAATATCAACTTTGTGTGTTCCCCCTGGGAATCGAACCCAGGACCTTCTGATCAGGAGTCCATGGCACTAGCCACTAGACCACGGAGGCAGTGTGCAAACTGAAATGATTCGATTTTTTTTTCACAAAACTTTTGATATATACTTTTAACTGGCTTTCCGTCCCGCGGTTTTACCCGCGGTTCAATAAGTTTTCACGTGGGAATAAGATATTTACCCGCAATAAAAAGTAGTCAATGTATGCTAATGGTTGAAACTCAGTGACGTACAATGAACGCAACGTCAGAGGGGTTAGGTTAGAGCTGAAAATCAGTGTTCTCTTTATGAGCTATAATATACACTGAGCTTTGACCCTCTGCATCACTTCAGCACATATTTAACAGAATGTAGGCACTAGTTTGTCTTATTTTTGTCATGTCTTTATTTATTTTTCATCTCTTCTTTCTTTGTGTTTACCTTTTGTTTCATGTGTGATGTTTTTTATGCAATAAACCTTTTATCTATCTATCTAACGTGTGTTTATAATACGTACAGGTTATTATTATAGTTAGATATAGATATTTTCTATTATCGAAGCCTGTTGAGGCCCAAAGATTCTCAAATGTCGCGCCGGAAACTTTCTACAGGAAGGCCTATTATAAGCTCACGAACAACCTACTTTGGATACAAAGACTGTATGTGTTTCGTGTATGTGAGAGTGTACATGCATGTGTGAGAGTATTGTACTTATAGCATTTCGTACAGGTAACTTACAGGTTGAAGAAGATGAACTTTGTTGTTGCTGCCTGACTAACTTTAGCTGCCTTTGTTGATCTAAAAGGAGCCATTTACAATGCAGGAGGCACATTTTTTATTTCGCTTTCTACTAAATAATTTAAATTTGAACTGAAAAAGAGAGACTGAAGAGAGATAGAAAAACATCGAATGTTCCAGCTGCCCTTCCTCCCGGGCATGCTGTTGAAGTCAGCAAAAGGGACTCGACGGTTACAGTGTATTGTAATTTAGGCGATGGGTTGACAACCTGTCACTAAAGCAATACATATTACAATCTAAAATTGCTCTCAATTTTTGTCAGACATGGCGAAAGCGCCTTTTACGAGGCGTTAAACGCTCTGCCTACCCCGTAAGGGATAAAGGCGTGATTTATGTATGTATGTATGTAAAAGAGCATCAAAAAAGTAGAATTTTTACTCGCTACATGATGTTTAAAAATGGATTTCTCAGAATAATTATAGTAGAGTCTATCTTCTTTTTCTGTTGAGTGAGTATCGAGGCTATCGACCCGATGAACCCTGGTGTCAGAGTTTTTAAACTGCCTAGTAGCACAACTATCAGGCCTCTGACATGGTTTGAGTAACGACCACTATCAAAGACAGCGACCGGGACCGACGGCTTAACGTGTCCTCCGAAGCACGAAATCTTTTTCTTTTCGGACAATCAGGTGATTCAGCCTACAATATCCTAACCAAACTAGGTAAAATTCACAAAGTGATAAATTCTCAAATATCAACTTTGTGTTTCCCCCCTGAGAATCGAACCCAGGTCTTTCGGTTCGAGAGTCCATGGCACTAGCCACTAGACCACGGAGGCAGTAGAGTCTATGGTAAATATATTAAGCAAAACCCACCACCGACCATTACAGACCATGTTACCGGCCATGTAAAATGGCTTGTTCAAGCTACGATCTACGACTATGAACTACCCACGTTCCGACAATGTAATTTAGGCTTTACAGAAGCCGGTAAAAGCTGGACAATTGCCAGGCACGAGTTGCAGGCACGTGCGCCGAATTCAGGTGCCGTCCAGTGCTGCTAGTAAGTCGTCTCAAGATTCAGCATAGATATTTGGTCACGCCTTTGTCCCTTACACGGTAGGTAGAGCATTAATCAACAGCCTCAGCCTGGCATAGTTTGGGTCAATCTCAGCCCATCTATGTTTTTCCTCCTCGTCAAGCATGGAAGTAACCCACGTTCCGACAATATGTAAAGGTACAGATACACATTTAGATTACTTCCAGGCTGGACTGGGAGCGAGAGGAAAACATAGAATGTGCCAGCTGCACTTCCTCACGAGCTGTAAAAACCAGGTAAGGGATCCGAGGGTTTCTGTATATTGTAATTTAGGCGATGGACTGACAACCCATTGCTACTATCTACAAATCTATCTTAAATAACCCTCAAAACTTTGTCAGACGTGGCCGAATGACCTTTAATTAGGTCGTTTACGCTCTGCCTACCCCATTAGGGATGACGACGTGATATTATATATATATATGTAAAAGCTGGACGAGTGCCAGTTACGAGTTGTTGGCAGCACGTGCACCGAATTCAGATGTAAGTTGTCTTGTTCAAGAAGCTCCAAAGAAATAAATAAGTGAGAATAAGGAATAGGTTTCAGGCTTTTTACTGTCTAAACTTCTCATCATTTATGTTATGAGTTATGAGGCATATTACTAGTTTCTAAACTTCCTTCTAATAAAAAAGCAAACAAGATAAACTTGCTACGCCACAGCAGCTACAAACGTAGGAGGAAACAACCATAGAAAATACTTTTATCATCATCTTCCTAGCCTTATCCCGTATCTCTCGGGGTCGGCTACCTAATCTAGGTGATTTCATATTTTTAAGAAATGGGTATAATGAAATTATCCAAATATTTGTTTCAGATATCATCATCTCCCTAGCCTTCTCCCGTATCTCACGGGGTCGGCTACCTAATCTAGGGGATTGATTTTTTTGTTTCAGATATGCATGGAGTTAATAAGAAAATAAGTTTTGTAGCACCTACATGTTATGTAAGTTCTTATTATTCCAACCTTATCTTTGTAACTAGCTGAAAATCGTTAAAAACCCCACAAAGAAAACCTTATAATATTATTATAAAACGATACTTTTATTATTTTTATTTTATATTGAATGGCTACTCTAACATATTTTTCTAGCAATTTCAGCCAGCAATAAGTATATTTTTAAAAAGGAGATGTATTTTTATTTCACTTTTTTTTTTATTCGTGTTCCAATACGGTGTAGAGACGGACAAGCATGCTGACGAAAGTTTATCGCAAAATTGTAAAGGCTTGCTTCACTTTGTATTTTATCAAGTTCTAAACTTTTTTCTAATGTTTATTTGTCAATTTCTTCTGTCTGCAAAGTTCGGACGACCCATCCTGAATTTTTCACGATGATCAATTTCTTTGTCAGCAGGACGTGCCGTGTTGGAGCGCCTATACCAATACCAATACGAAAAAAGCTGACAAATAGATACATACGATTTAAAGCTACAGATATAGATGTAGACTGGTAATACGAGTACGTTTACTTAGTAGAACATAGAACGTATTTATGTAACGGTGTTTTTATGATAGTAGATTCATAAAGCTACACGTAGAGTCTTTTGCACTATAAATCTGTCTCTAAATTAGGCAGTTTTATTTTGTATTTAAATATGATACACTGGTCCAATCCCAGAAATAAACAAAATAGGTACACTAAAGCCTTTCTAATTTCCTGACTAACAAATGCTTGCTGTTGCTGATATTCCAAATTAAATCTATCCATCAAGAGATGTCGCTTTGCACAACATGTGAATAAAAAATAAAATCTTCTTTTAAAAAAATATTCTTGTTGCTGGCTGAAATTGCTTGAAGTAATATAAGAATAGTAATGTAATAAGTTTAGAATAAAATACATTTCAAAATAGTAAAATTATTGTTTTAAAAATTATTAAATGGCTTTCCTCATGAGGTTTCCAACCACTTTCAGCCAGTTACAAATGCAAGTGCTACTGCTATTTACCGATAGATGTCGCTTAAAATCGGTTTTGTCTAGTCTGTGGTTACCGTCTTCCTTCTGTCAAGTTGTGTCAAAAAAGTTGTGAATCGCAACTTTTTGTGGAAGAAATTACTGTTTATTCTATTTGTTGTGTTGTATTCACACGGTTTTGTTGTACTTTTACTTCACAACGCGGTGTTTGAACGATCTTTTGCGGCTATAGACCAGTGGCGGTTTGATATCGCGCACAGCGGGGGCGTATCTACCTCAGGTGTTTACCCACCGTGGTCATCGGCGTTCGTGAATTGATTTGAATCACAATGAAAGTGCATTTAAAATAGCTGAGAGGAAGTGAAGTGTGAAGAATATCGTGCGGCGGTGTCTGTGGCGCTCAGTGTGTGGAGATGGCGGAGAGCAGCTCGTTCGTGGCCAAGCCGGCGAGAGGCTGGCTGCATCCTGACTCTGTGTTAGCCAGCGATGGAGTCACCTACGCCGTCAGGGTATGTATGCTTTGTATCTCTAGCTTTCATAGTACTTCGCCGGACAGTCAACAGATGTAGGATTGGTATGCTTTCTCTGCCTCTTGCTTTGATACCACTTTCTGTGGAAATTGACACTGAACTAGTTAGATAAGAGAGGAATGCTTAGGTACATGACAAAATGCTAATATGCCTATTAACCTACCTACTGGTAAAGTGGTGCACTAGGTTGGTAATAATGTCCTTTAAAACTATAACTTTATCAAGAACAATTACAATAATCTATTGTATGTTTATTGGAAGCACTATCCTTTTCAAGCACAATGGTTTCAAAAGACTGGTGAAATATAGGACAACAAGATATTACATTGGCAATGGATAAGGTGTTCTTTCTCTTGTCTATTTTTCCTTATAATGGAAAAAGTAAACAATATTCTGATTTAGTAATCAGAATATACTATAACTATTGTGTTCAACACATGAAAATGTGGGAACCAAAATGTAAACATAAGAGGGATCCGTACTCTATACCTTGGCAATTTCTACTGCAGCTCCAACCAACTATTTTTGATTTGTAAAAACAACACTACGCACAATACCAGGTATAAGGGACAACATACCAGGGACTGATAGGTTAAGTCATCTAAACTGAACATCTGTCCCCAGGAAATAGTTTAAAAAAATGAAAAAGCAATCTTTCCCATACAAAATTACCACCTCAATCAGACAATTTGAAAAGAAAAAAATAATTGAAACCCGAATGAATTTCCAGGTGAAAGTTGTTCACTGGTATGTTATCCCTTACACCCGGTATATCTCTGTTTGCATAAGCTTCATCTGCTCATTTGCCTTCCTATATTATGAAAAATAAAAACAAAAGTGAAAGTTCATTCTACATTGTTTGTTTGCAGTACATTGGATGCATGGAAGTCCTGACTTCAATGAAGAAACTAGACTTTGAGACAAGGTCGCAAGTAGCTAAGTGAGTATGCAATTTAGATGATTCATCTCATCTTATATTATCAACACAGATATATGTTCATTGTACTTTGTTAGAATGCATTAATTCCTTTTATGTTAGCTGCTGAATGCTATGCTCTTAACAAGTTACGTCTTTATTTTTCTCTTCATACATTTAATTCTATTAATTTGTAGCAAATTGGTATTCAGTTGTATGTTTATCTATCCTGTGGGTAATATAAAATTACAATTTAATTTTCCTTCCTGTGCTAAAATTAAATAAGTATTGGGAAAAGTGTTTGAAAATAATACAATACAAAATACTTATATTACTTTTCCTTTTAGAGATGAATAATTTTGTAAATCATTACAAACTTAAGGTCACCTTAAGCCTAACCGGGATTTAAAAAGACCTGTAATTGAAGTACCAGGCTTATAGGAAGTGCATATATGCAATAATCTTATTCTTTCGCTTGACAGATCTTTTTAGAGATTTGCCACACTACTACCATATATAGACGCAAAATTTTGAACAAATTGATTTGCATGATTTGATTTTGTCGATTAGAAGATAATAATAATTCTATACTTGACAAATTACTAGAGAGTTAGATGTTACATAATGAACATTATCATAGTCAGCCATGTGAACTATTATTGTTCAATCTGTGTTGAACATGGCTAACAATACTACCATTGTGAAATCTAGATTATGTGCAATTTCAGCTGCAATAGTTGACATTCTACTCTTTACTAAAATACTCACTTTAACATTTTTACATCAATGTGTACATGTACAATGTTCTTTTCTAGTTAGTATAAATCCCAAATCTGTCCATTCAGGAATTTACATACATACATATAATCACGCCTTTATCCCTAATGGGGTAGGCAGAGCGTAAACGACCTAAACCAAGGTCATTCCGCCACGTCTGACAACGTTTTGAGGGTTATTTAAGATAGATTTGTAGGTATATTGCTGTAGTGACAGGTTGTCAGCCCATCGCCTAAATTGCAATATACCGAAACCCTCGGATCCCTCAGCTGGTTTTTACAGCATGCCCGGGAGGAAACGCAGCTGGCACATTCTATGTTTTTCTCTCGCTTCCAGGTCAGCATGGAAGAAATTCAGGAATTTAGCTTATCAATGTAACAAAACATACACACCAAGAATGTGAAAAATTAATTCCAGACAAGCTGCTTAATATTTTGTGCTCTAATTTTCTAAGCAATTAAATAATTCCTTTTCAAAACTGAAAATTTTCACATTACAGAGAATGTATAGCCCGAGTATGCGCGGCGGCAGGCCTACGATCAGCAGACAAAAAGCGGCGCGTAAGCCAAGCGGCCGCCACCGCTCTAGCGGCCAAACCGCGCATGGCACATTCCGGCTCCAATGTCGCCCTGACTGTATCCTCCAGGGCAATAACCCTAGCTGCTTTAGAAGGCGGCGAGACAGTCGCACGCCATGACATGCCAAGAGTGTCCTTTGCATCGGGCGGAGATGCTGATTCCCTAGACTTTGTAGCATATGTAGCCAAGTCAGCGCCCCCGTCAGAATGGAGAGCCTGCTATGTCCTGGAATGCGGTGGAAGATTAGCTCAAGATGTCATTGCAACCATTGGACAAGCCTTCGAGTTACGATTCAAGGAGTTCTTAACCAAACCTTCTTCGTAAGTGAAAGTATTTTTTTTTAGAAACTAAAATGTTCCTCTATATTTATGAACTCATGAAGTCATCAATTATCACTTCTGTGAAAAGATGACTGTACGTATACGCTAGTGGTCAGTGAAATCATAATCTCGTTTTGGACATGTAAATAACATTCCTTGTGTGACTAATGCTTCATACAGTTTTGGCAGTCGTAAAGTTATCTTGATATTTTTTATCTTACATGAATGTGTGATTCAACAGAGTCAAACAAAGATAAAACGGTATGCAGTTATGATTATGTTTTTATGGCAAATTTGATTATTTCATATCATACAGAAATAATCTTGTGTGTTGAACAATGAAGTTGAAAGATTAATTTACGAACGTAGTATTTTACAATGCCTAATGTCTTGGGCATTGTAAAGTTTTGCTGTCGCCTGGTACAACTACACACATAACGTACATAATGTCACGCCATTATTCCTTATATATATTCCTTATTGTATTAAAACACAAGAAAGTAAGTTTACAGAAAGGTATGCAAGGGCCTTATTCATTAGGGATATGCGTAGCGTTAAACGCAAAAAGAAAGGAGTTTTCGCCACGTCTGGCAAATATTGAGAGCAATTTTAGATGGAAATGTGTATCGTTACAACTACATTACCTGTACATTCAATAGCGCTGTAATATCTCAATGGACTCTTATTTGACTTCCTATCCAATTCCAGTTTAAACATGAACGGCTCCCGACCTCTATGTCCAACCTCGAATGCTGGCGACTCCGCTTCAGCCTTACTAGAAGACCGGGAGTACTACAACGACATGCCGGACAAGATGCCTCCAGAACCAGTCCATCATAAGCAGCCGCCACCGCCGCTGCAGTCCCTCCAGTCCCTCGCGCCGATATCCTCGTGAGTAGACCATCATAGCAACCTCAAGTGCTGGCGACACCGCTTGAGCCTTACTAGAAGACCGGGAGTACTACAACGACATGCCGGACAAGATGCCTCCAGAACCAGTCCATCATAAGCAGCCGCCGCCGCCACTGCAGTCCCTCGCGCCGATATCCTCGTGAGTAGACCATCATAGCAACCTCAAGTGCTGGCGACACCGCTTCAGCCTTACTAGAAGACCGGGAGTACTACAACGACATGCCGGACAAGATGCCTCCAGAACCAGTCCATCATAAGCAGCCGCCGCCGCCGCTGCAGTCCTCTTGAGTAGATCGACATTTGGAACGGGAATAGCGAGCGAAGCAAGCGCGATATTTAGTAGGATAGCAATTACCAGTAGACAGTAACTGCATGTGCATCGGGTCCATAGACTCGATACCCACTCGACAGAAGAAGAAGTAACTGCCTCCGTGGTCTAGTGATCAGAGCTATGGGCTCACGATCCGGATATCCTGGGTTCGATTCCCAGAGGGAACACAAAGTTGATATTTGTAAATTAATCAATTTGTGAGATTTTACCCAGTTTAGGTCAACGCAGGCTGAATCACCTGATAGTCTGGAATAAAAGATATCATACTTCGATAGGCACGTTAAGCTGTCGCTCCTGGTCGCTGTCTTTGATAGTGGTCGCCATGTCAGAGGCCTATTAGCTGTGTGTGCTATTAAGCGGTTGTCAAACTCACACCTTGGTTTATCAGGTCGATCGACTCGATACCCACACGACAGAAGAAGTAGGACAGCTATTTAAACGGGTTTCGTTAATGAAACGAAAGTGAAATCTAATATACAAGCACACAATAAGGCAATCGCTATTGCGATCGAAGCGAGCACAATATGTTATGCTCCAAGAAGGCTAGGTATTTAAAGTGCTTACTAAGTAGTTTAATTATATTCAATATTGTAGTATATTTATAGTAAGTGTTTAAATTTTAAGAGTTTGTATTGTCACTACATAGTATAAAACAAAGTCGCTTTCTCTGTCCCTATATCTCTATGTATGCTTAGATCTTTAAAACAATGCAACGGATTTTGATGCGGTTTTTTTAATAAATAGAGTGATTCAAGAGGAAGGTTTATATGTATAATACTTGCATAATATAGTAGAGAAACACTGCTGATATCCGTGCGAAGCCCGGGCGATATTTATATTTATGGGTCGCTAGTATTATTATATTCTGTATTACGGTGCTGACAAAATATCAGTGTTACTGGTTATAGATATAACTTGTAACAAATGCTGAGTCAGCTCCATTTCTCGTGCAATACAGATCACATCATTCAATAATAATAAAAAAAAAAATTCATGTATGTAGCATAAGTCTAGTTACTGTATGTTGAGCTTTGTATTGTTTCATGAATAAACGTTTTCTATTCTATTATATTGAAACCCGTTTCTACGTATATTCCCAGCATACATACAAAACGCGTATTGCGAGCGAAGCTAGCGCAATATTTCATATTGGATGTAAAAAATCAAGCTTAGTATTTACTTGGCATGTGGAGAGTGCTTTGTGCAGATTCGTGGAACTCTTCTAAACCAATCTGAATCTCAAACTTGATACACTTTGTTTAACTATCTGTTACTCTTTTTTGATGTTACAAAACATTTAACATATTATTTTTGTATTCTTGCAAACCCTTGGCAATTTGCTTGTGAGTATTTGGATTTTATTGATTAGAAATAGACACTTCTCATAAACAAATCTTATTTGCTATCAATATAACACTTAGTTTTTACTGTTTTTTCCATGCTGGACACCACTTTAAAAACCAGCTAAGGGATACGAGGGTTTCAGTTATATTGTAATTTAGGCGATGGGCTGACAACCTGTCACAACAGCAATACCTACAAACCTATCTTAAATAACCCTAAAAACGTTTACCCTCTACCTACCCCATTAGGAATCAAGGCGTGATTATATATATATGTATGTTTTTACTGCGTACCTCATGATCTCAATTATTTTGCCTCGGTTATTTATAATAATAATAAATAAATATTAAAACAATGGCGATTGTCGTTCAGATGCGAGGAAAGTGTCCGGCACTACGTGAACCAGACGCCTCCGCCCCGGACGCCGCCGACCGCGCTGCTGCCCAACCATCACACGGACATCTTTGATATGCGTAAGTTAAGATTTGATATGCGTAAGTTAGATTTGATATGCGTAAGTTAAGATTTGATATGCGTAAATTAAGATTTGATATGCGTAAGTTAAGATTTAATATTTCGCATTATATTTTTGTTGTGGTGTCTTTTATGAGCTTATGACTTGGGCTTATGAGCACGGCACACACCCGAATGAGCTATATTTGGTACACTGACGTCGAAGACTTTTTTACACTAACTTGTGGCTAAACACAATGTTTCGCTAGACCTCGCACTGGGATTCCCTGTATCGCGAGGGTTAGTCCCTTCCACAGTGTTACAATATTAATGTTTATAAAAAACATGTAAAATAAACTAAATATTTTTGAAATTAATAAATATTTTGCTAACTTATCATGTTGTGTATATTTTATTTTTGAGTTTAAATAAGAATAAGTAGATGTAGGCTGAAATGATGATGATGATATGTGTTAAAACTCTCCATTGTGGCATGAAAGTAACATAAGTTACCGTATTGAATTAGCAGATTTACTACTTGTGTAAAGTCTTGCAGTATTTCCCTAACGTCGGCTGTTACTTATTTGTAAAATATTCTTTCCAGAGCCGTTCACAGCTACTCCTGTGACGTCATCGTCGGCAGCGTCCTCGTCTGCGTCAGCGTCCTCCCCCGCCGACGCAGAGCCGCTGTCGGCCGTGGCACAAGCGGCCTTGTTGGCCCGCGAGCCCTGGTTTCATGGACCTATCTCCCGAACTACCGCTGAAAAGGTAAGGGTGCATACTTCATCAACTCCGTAGACTTATCCCGTTTCCGCGGGGCCGTCTACCTAATTTAGGGGATTGAACGAGAGTACTGGTTTTTACACAGAGCGACTGCTATCTGACCTCCGCAACCCAGAAGGGAAACCAGACCCAATCATAGATCAGGTCAGGCCTCCGATATGGTTTAACGACTAATATCTACGGTATTAAACGATATTAAACAGGAACAACTGCTTAACGTGCCTTCCGAAGCACGGAAAAAGCTCCGAATAAACGTACATATGAAATTCGAAAATCGAAAAACATATTGGTACGTGGTGGGATTCGAACCACGGCCTCCCCCGCTCAGGAGGCAGCGGCCCTATCCACTACACCATCGGGCTTCTCGGGTAAGGGTGCATACAATCGCTTGGAAATTCATAACTTACCCTGGCTCGGATAAATCAGAGGGATTACTCGTATACATATTATACCAGGTGTAAGGGACAGCGTCCCGCAAACTGATAGGGGTGGGTCAGTCAATGATACTAAGGAACTTCCACCAGGATTTAAAGCAGTCAAAAAAAATGGCTTTTTATACAAAATGTTAACCTCGATCGGACAATTTTTATGGAAAAGCCATTTATTTTTTTTCACTTCCTGAAAAAAGATCCTGGTGGAAGTTGTTCAGTGTCATTGACTGAGCAACCCCTATCAGTTTACGGGACGCTGTCCATTCTTTATTGTTTTAATAATTAAAAATACGGGGTAAAAACATACATAGGTTTGTGGCATATGCACATTCCATTTGCACACTGCCCATTTGCCCATGGTAGCTATAAAACTAGAGATCCCGATGGTGTAGTGGATAGGGCCGCTGCCTCCTGAGCGGGAGGTCGTGGTTCGAATCCCACCACGTACCAATGTGTTTTTACATACATATAATCACGCCTTTTTTCCCTAATGTGGTAGGCAGAGCGTAAACGACCTAAATAAAGGCCGTTCCGCCACGTCTGACAAAATTTTGAGGGTTATTTTACGATAGATTTGTAGGTACATTGCTATAGTGACAGGTTGTCAGCCCATCGCCTAAATTACAATATACTGAAACCCTCGGATCCCTTAGCTGGCTTTTACAGCATGCCCGGGAGGAATTGCAGCTGGCACGTTCTATGTTTTTCTCTAGCTCCCAGGCCAGCATGGAAGAAATGCAATGTGTTTTTCGGTTTTCGAATTTCATATGTACGTTTATTCGGTGCTTTTTCCGTGCTTCGGAAGGCACGTTAAGCCGTTGGTCCTGGTTAATATCGTTTAATACCGTTGATATTAGTCGTTAAGCCATATCAGAGGCCAGTGTTAAGCATTGGCGGCTTGAAAACTCTGACCTAATCTAGGATTGGGTCTGGTTTCCCTTCTGGGTTGCGGAGGTCAGATGGCAGTCGCTCTGTGTAAAAACCAGTACCCTCGTTCAATCCCCTAGATTAGGAAGCCGACCCCGTGAGATACGGGATTAGTCTAGGGAGATGATGAGTTATAAAACTAGGTCCTTCGCCTGTGGACAGTCGCGGCACATTTTGCTACTCTTTACAGCACATTACATATAAATGACGATTTGAAGTGTCTTAAATCCATTATCTATACATATTACTCCTAGTTCATACCAATCGTCAAACGTAAGCTTGTCCTATCTGAATAAAAGCGAAAGTTTTTAAGTCTAATCTATCCAAAAATATTATAATGACCAATATATATTTTTCCATGCTAACCTGGGAGCGAGAGAAAAATATAGAATGTGCCAGCTGCATTTCCTCCCGGGCATACTGTAAAAACCAGCTAAGGGATCCGATGGTATCAGTATATTGCAATTTAGGCTATAGGCTGACAACCTGTCACTACAGCAAAATACTTACATATCTATCTTAAATAACCCTCAAAACTTTGTCAGACGTGGCGAAACAACCTTTATTTAGTTAGGTCGTTTACGCTTTGCCTATCCCATTAGGGATAAAGGCGTGACTATATGTATGAAATTAACTGCCTCCGTGATCTAGCGGTCTCAGCCATGGGCTCTCGACCGGGAGGTCCCGGGTTCGATTCCCGGCGGGGGTCAATAACTTTGTGCGATTGTTTCTAGTTTGGTTAGGACATTGCAGGCTGATCACCTGATTGTCCGAAAAGTAAGATGATCCATGCTGTCGGATGGGCATGTAAATAGTCGGTCCTTTGCCTGATTTCTCTCTGGTCGTGTCAGTCAATCTGTCCCATCAGAATAAGAGACTAAAGGAACAGAGAGTGCACCTGTGTGTAGCGCAAACACTTGGGCACTAAAAACAAGTCTTGCGCAATTGGCTGATCACCGGGAGATTGGCCGCCATCACCGAAAATCGGTGGGAGGACTATTATTATTATTCTCATCATCTTGTATTTGACATTAATTTTATATTGACTCAACTGTTATGATGTATATTTAAATTTATTTCATTTTTTTTTAAAATTATCTAATCATAAATAAATAAACTTACTAAATTGTACAACAAGTCAATTTTGCATGAATGCTCACAAGTTGAATACATGGAACTCTGTAAAATTTTAAGATCTGACATACTGTATTCTGGCAAATAAATATATTCTATTATGTATGTAATTTCTCAATCACATTTTCTCTTGTAGTTGGTGGCGGGAGACGGCGAGTTTCTAGTTCGCGAGTCGGCCGCGTGCCCCGGCCAGTTCGTGCTGACGGGGGCGCGGCGCGGACAACACAAGCATCTGCTGCTCGTCGACCCCAACGGCGTGGTCAGTACACGTGCATACCAAATATTCTCTTATACCAGCCAAACTACTTATTACTTCCATGCTGGCCTGGAAGCGAGGGAAAACATGGAATTTGCCAGGTGCACTTCTTCCCGGGTATGCTGTAAAAATCAGCTAAGGAATACGAGGGTTTCAGTATATTGTAATTTAGGTGATGGGCTGACAACCTGTCACTACAGCAATATACCTACAAATCTATCTTAATTTATCCCTTAAAACTTTGTCAGACGAGGCGCAATGACATTTGTTTAAGTCGTTTACGCTCTGCCTACCAAATTAAGGCTAAAGGCGTGATTATATGTATGTATACCTGCCAAACGGGACTAAAGCTCGTACCTATAAAGCGATCTCAAGATTGACAGCAAAATTAAGTATGGATTTGACATGCCATATTGTAGAGAAATGTCATTTCTGATACGAACTCAAACTAGCTGTCAGTCTCAAGTTCCGTTTATCATTACGAGCCTTAGTCTGAATTTGGGTTAAGGTAAGTATGCCTGGGTAGAGTTTCATTCTATGATAAAAATCATATGTTGCTGCTGTCATTTCAAGTCCAGCCTAAAAACTGAAAAAAATATAGAAAAATATGTTTAGTTTGAAAAAATATAGCTGTACCAAAAATTTTGTGGAGGAGCTGGGATTTGAACCCAGGACTTTCAGCATGCGAAGCAGACACTCTACCACTGAGTTACACCCCCGGTGAGGACAAGTAGCGAATTTATCTGCTGCGATCTATTGTGGTTGTATTAGGCATGACGTCATCCGTTTATATTTTAATACTGGTACCGGTAAATTGTTTAGGTCAGACAAATTTTGCACAACATTATTTTAATACTGGTACCGGTAAATTGTTTAGGTCAGACAAATTTTGCACAACATTATTTGGATGGACAAGAACAAAGCTTGTGAAGTCACATTTAGAAGTAGTCAACAATGTTCTTTAGGCTATAATGGTCTTAAAAAGGTGTCAAAAATCACTTCGCTGCTTATTATAATTCATACTAAATCACGAAACTGCCCCACGACACAATTCACCACTGTTTAAAAAGAAAACTTCCATACTGGACTGGAAGCAAGAGAAAAACATAGAATGTGCTTTCCTTCCGGGCATGCTGTGAAAACCAGCTAACGAATCTTGAGGGTTTCTGTATATTGCAATTCAGGATGCGCTGCAGCAATATACCTACAAATTCATCTTAAATAACCCGCAAAACATTGTCAGACGTGGCGGAACGATCTTCGTTTAGGTCGTTTACGCTCTGCCTATCCCATTAGGGATAAAGGCGTGATTATATGTAAGTATAAAAAAAATATTTTTGCTTCCATGCTGGCCTGGGAGCGAGAGAAAAACATAGAATGTGCTTGCTGCATTTCCTCCCGTTCGTGCTGTAAAAACCAGCTAAAGGATCCGAGGGTTTCGGTGTATTGCAATTTAGGCGACGGGCTGACAACCTGTCACTACAGCATTATGCCTACAAATCTATCTTAAAAAACCCTCAAAACTTTGTCAGACGTGGCGGGACAACCTTTGTTCGGGTCGTTTACGCTCTGCCTACCCCATTAGGGATAAAGGCGTGATTATATGTATGTATAATTTATTTTTACTCAATTCATGAGTTTCTATTCCAGGTTCGAACCAAAGACCGCGTATTCGAGAGCGTGCCGCATCTAATCAAGTACCACTGCACCAACGAACTACCCATCGTGTCAGCTGACTCCGCGCTGTTACTGCGCAAGCCCGTGCTGAGGGCCGGCGCCCAGGCCTCCTGAGGCACGGTGAACACTGGCAGGAAACTCAGACCTGCCGTTCCATTTTCCAATATGAATGCGTAGCCATAATGAAAGCAGCCAAAGCCGTACTACGCAGGAAGTTAGATGGATATAGCATTAGGATTCTCTCGGACAGTATGGCCGTACTAACAGCCTTGCAGAGTAATACTATTACCTCGGGGTTAATATACGAGTGTCACCAGACCCTGGAGCTCATGGCGTCAGGAAACCAAGTTATCCTGCAATGGATCAGGGGACACAGCGGATCTCTCTTGGTAATGACGCAGCGGTTGAATTGGCGAGAGGTGGATCACAGACACAGATCGCTGGCCCTGTACCAATGCCTGCCAATTCCATTCAGCCAAATGCGCACGTGGCTGCGAACATCTACCAACAACCTGCCTAGATAAGCTCCTGGTTCTGTAAGGTCTGGTCTTGGAACCGTACTTTTGAAGCGTTTGAAACGAAATGCTCATACGAAACACCAACATTCGCGTGGCAAATTGTATGAAATCGCATGCGAAAGTTAATTTGTAACAATAGTAACTGCACTATCCCGCATAATATTAGCAAACTACTTCTTTGCCCAAAGGTTGCCGGGCATAAATTGCTACCCTAGCAATAAGATCGCCTAATTGTACTCTTTTTGTTTTGTAATGTTTGTTCCTGTACGATGTGTTGTTTATGTGCAATGAAGAATATTTTAATTTTATTGAAAAGTTACTCTTTCGTATGCCATTGGAGCTCAAGCGCTTTAAAACTACGGCGTGCGCTGCATCAAGCGGGTGAGGGGCGCGGACGGGTCAATGTTACACTGGTCAACATACAAAGTTCCACTCACGTGACGAATACATGGTCTTAGAAGGCTGGTTATTGTATGTATTTTGTACATACATATAATCACGCCTTTATCCCTAATAGGGTAGGAAGAGCAAAAACGACCTAAACAAAGGTCGTTCCGCCACGTCTGACAAAGTTTAGAGGGTTATTTAAGTATTTTGTATGTTGACAAATCTAATCCTACACTCGGAATCCGCTTGGCGCAACTCACTCCTTCCTCAAGGTGAATGAAATCTACTCTTTCAATCTTAATTAGCTGAAGATTTAGTAAATATGGTCCGTGGTCTGGTCCGTCTGCACGGGGAATCGGAAACTTATTGTCCTTTTTAAAAAACGCTACGACCGCGCATTTAATCTGAGCCTTCAGAATATTTAGGAAATGGATTGCCAAGGAAATTGAAAAAAGTGCTTTATGAATAGTGGACTGATTAAGTGGAGTGTGGACATTTTAGATCTGAAAAAGAAATGTCTCGTAGTGTAATGTACTAAATCGTATCTATAAATATAACTCAGAAACATACTTATTTAAAATATAACAAATTACTCAATTCGTCTATTTACTGCTGAGTAGAATATTAATCTAAAAAATTATGTCTTTCCATCTAAATTTGTTTAAATACTATGGTTATTGATACGAATTCCATTAATTATATTATATTAAATGCATTTACTTGAATTCCATATATATTTGTCGATTATTTACCAAAGGCGTGGAAAGAAACCTGATAATGAAATGTGATTTTCGAATGTCTGTAATATGATACTAGTCTTCACCAAACATGTAATTATAGTGTGAAGACTCTTTAATCTTTAAGAGAAATAAAAGAAATAGGGGGAAATTATTGTCGTCATTCCCTTGCCCTTATTCCATCTGGGGTGGAATGATTGTAATTTACTTATTTGTAGAAAATTAAGTTATTTGCTGTGCAATTATGTAAGCAAACAGTAACCTTCATCTCGAAAAAAATAATTTCCAATAACTGTTCGTTTCGGATAGAAATAAAGCTCTCTATTCCATATAGAACTTGCACTATAATATAAACGCAACACATAGGTGCTAAACATTTACTTAAAATGTGCTTAATGTGAAAAATATACGTAGATAGTTAAATATGTACATAAAATCATCACATTTATTAAAATCACTATTTTATTATTGTCTCGACTTTTATTTTTAAGACTGCTCTTGTAAGTCTGTTTAGTTGGAAGTATATTTTAGATAAATTAGTTTAATTTTTCTTGAAACTTAGTGTCATTTTGAGTGCTTTAAGTCTTCCTCCCAATATTTACATCTTTATGTAAATCATATTTTACTCTAAATATTACAATTATATGACTTGAAATATATTCTATGAAACTATGTTATGATATGAATTAAATGTAATTGCATAACTATTGTGATTTTATAAATAAAATGTTTTGAAATCATGCTTTGTTTTTGTCAAGGAAATGAAAAACGTTGTTCCGTACTTAATTTTGTTTATTAAAAATTTAATATTACAGTATAAACAGTAAGGTCATACATGGCAGTGACGTTATTATTACTTATAAATATATCGGCATTCGCTATACACCATCCGACCTCCCATTCCTAACTCCCAGCCCCCAGCCTCCTGCGCTCGCCTCGGCACTCAAAACATTCAACATTGAAATCTCACTAACACGTCCATAAAACTTCAAGATAAATAACTAACGATATACATAAGCCTTTATTACATATTGGACACAATTTTAGGAAACCCACGGAGTCATTACAAAACATCTCGAGCTATTGCTACATCAAGTACATCAAATAAAGAAATAAGGCACACAGCTTACAATTTTCATTCAACGCGAACTATTATGCTCAAAGTATATTTGCATTTGGTACCGATTCCTTGACACAGCACAACCTAACTAAATCTTGACTAAAAAATATTGCCGTGCCTTTCGTTCTCTAATGATAGAAAATGTCAGGCAACGATTTAAGTCTAGATTTAGTGATTTTGTGCGCATAGGAATTGCCCCTATTTACTCCATTGTGGTGTGATTAAGTCCAATATGGAATCGATCATTATATTAATCTAGTGCCGAGTCGAGATCGCTTCCCGCTACTGCCAACCCTGAGCTTACTCTTACTCCGAGCTACATTACATCCATTCAAGAAACAATTTAACTACCTCTATCTTTACATAGGTACTCATTCTGGCAGACATGCATTGAAAAGAAACTAAATTTTTCTCGTTCCTACCATTTGACAGTTTCTTTTTTAATCATTATTAACAAAATAAAATATTTTAGCTAATTTAGTAATTTCAGATAATTGATTAAAAACTAAATCAAACTACCAACTTTACTTTCTTTTCATACTTTCACAGGAAATAATGCTTGTTTGCCAGAATCGAGTCCAATCCAATCCATTCCATTCCAATGTCAAATGTAATAATTTAAACATGTCAGATCCCAATAATATAGAACTACACAGGCACAGATACTTCATACAGGTTACGATAAAATCTTTCGTTTCTCCATCAGGCTACCACACATAAACCATAATAAACATCACGATGTCCAAAGTTTCGTCAACATTGAAAGTCACGTTGATAGATCGACTGGGAAATCTATTCACCTGTCACGTCACCACAATAGCTAGCATTGCTTCAATCGCTGTCAGTGTAAAGCCGTGACTCCTGCACTCAAACAAAACACGGAACATACTCCAGCGGGGCAGAGAAGGGAAGGGAAACGTTTGAAAACCCTTCCCCTCTGCCCCGCGGGGGTATATTTCGTGTTTTGTTTATGCGCTGGAAACTCGGCCTAACTATAGCCAAATTTGAGTTCCTAATATCGCCGCCTGAACAGATTTGACATTTGCACTATAATGTGTGGATATTAAAGTAGCGTGTCGTAAAAATCCCGACATTATGACCTCTAACGTTACGTCAACGCGAATGAATACAAATTTGTGGGTTTCTTCTATACGTTAACTTTGAATATCTTTGTTTCTTTTTTATGTGTCTTAATAACAGCAACAGCAGAATACGTCTGTTGTAGTCCAACGTTCCCCGACGATGCGTCGTGAGTTTTATTTTTGTTGACGTTGTGAGACGTGGATATCCACGTCACGGCGACGTGTACAACGTTGGCGTAACGTATTTACGTGTGGTAGCCCTAAGGTTTGTCTACACGAGTATAACATTCTTTGGGACATTGCAGCACTATTCTCCGACCCTGCTAAAACGCAGGGCCTCACTCCGTGCGATATACTTACCACTAATATTCGCTAACACTACTAGATAATCAACTAAGTATGAAGTCAGTATGAGAAAAATAAATAAATATGCCTCTATACAAAAATAACACATTTGTGGTGAACACCTGAGCACTTGAGACTTGTGGGCGCCGTACGGCACCGGAACAATCGCCTAAACATCAGCGCGCCAATGTTTAAGCCGCTGAATTGACATAATTACCTCTATTTTATCTCGCACAATTACAAAAGTGATTGCCGAGTTCGTAAATTGTAAACCTCTATTACAAAATTACTCTTTTATCATCGAAAATATTCGCTCCACACGACAATTATATACTCGCACGGCGTCGGTAAATACGGGACCGCCCCCGTTCGGTCAAAAGACGCCGAAGCTTCGCGGTAAGATTACGGATAATAACTAGCGTCTAATACTGTATCAAAAATCGTGAAATGCCAATCGAATACGGAATCTAAACTACGCTCAACGGCGACCGAAATCGAGAACTAAAGCTAGCCGCGTCACGGCGGGACTTCATACGCCATGCACTCGCACACCCAATAAATACAGGTACGTCCCGCGGACGTCGGCCGCCGCTCAGTCCGGCGGGGGCACGGGCGCGGGGGCGGCGGGGGGCGCGGGCGGCGGGGGCAGCGCGGGCGCGGGCGCGGGGGGCGCGGGCTGCGGCCGGTGCAGCGTGAACGCGTCGTACACCTGCGCCAGCTCCTCCATGTGGTGCTCTTCAAGGCACAGGAACCCTTGTAGCGTAGGAGCGGCCCTGCGCGCGCACGCTAAGCAATGCACGACGTGTCTCCGCTCGTGCTCGCGGACCAACAACGCGTGCCACACCTCTCGCTCGCACGCGCCGCAGTAATGGCTCGCCTCTCCTCTGGCGCGGCCGTGGAAGCGCACGGGCACGCCGCGCGCGCGCACCGCGGCCAGCGTGCCGGCCGCCGCGCGCAGCGTCTGCATGAGGCACGTGCGCATGGCGCGGTGCAGGCGCGGGTCGGACACGCGAATATTACGCGCAAGATTCCAGGTCAAGTGCACCATCGGCACGATCGACTTGAAGTTCTGCACCTTGTTCCACTCGTAGCGCTCTAGGGCTAAGGAATACTGCCGCGCGGTTAGTGGCCCCACGTTCCACGCGATGTTGTTGCACCAGCCGGTGGCCTGCACCCAGTGCACGCACCCAGCGTTCACCCACACCAAGTCGCCGGGACGTTGCGTGAAGCGGTATACTGGGACTCCATGCGCGCGCAGCTCGTCTGGATCGGGCCACCACGACCCGTGTAAGTAAGATAGTCCATGTCGGTTGCAGAGTTCGTTGACACCGCCCCAGTAAGCATCAGGCACCCCGAACCACTCGCAATCCCCCGGACCTATATTAATATTGATGGAACAGAAGTTATTGTTCTCCTGATGTCCAGGAGTTCTGGAGCCGGGTACCTTCATGTACAGCTGGACGGTGTTCATGCCGAGGATCACGTGGCCGACGTGTGACAGCATGTTGGCCGCTGAAGCTACTCGCGCAAACGCCGGCAGTTTCTGTAGTTCCGCCAGTTGGGGGCGCCACTTGCGCTCGTCGGAGAGGTCGACGTTAGTTCCGAAGCGAAGCATCCTGGCGCCGCGACGGCGTTTAGTTGGTACACCGGCGGCTGATTCCCTTCCATCAGAATCTGAAAGGCCTCCAGCGGCGCCATGAGGGCCGGTTCCACCACGCTCCCTTTCCTCACGTAAGGAATCTTGAAACGAACCAGCTTGGTACTGCGCGTATTTCCTCACGGTAGTGTGCGAGCGGTGCGACGCGCACGCCCACACGCGACGCCTGCCAGTCGGGTCCCAGTTCTCGTCAGCTGACTGCATCAGCTGTGTCCTGACTTCAACTGCGTGGTCAGGCCACGCTTCAACTAAGGTCTTCGTGGAAAACAATCCGAGGTCAAGCTTCAAGGCGGCTGTTAGACCTCTGACGACGGCTATAGGGTGTTTCAAGCAGAAGTCTTGTAGTTGCGGTGAGAAGGCGTCTCTTTTCGACTCGACGTATACGAAAGGCGCCGGCGGGGCTAATTGCTCAGTACTCAGTTTAGGTCCGGGAACTGAAGGCGGTTCTGGCGGCCCTTGACCGTCGCCCAAAATCGACCAAGCCGTCGGAGCCCCAGCATTCTCCCTGCAACAACAAAACATTCTGATGTAATTTCTATAACATATAAAGTAAGTTCTTCCATGCTGGCCTGGGAGCGAGAGAAAAACATAGAATGTACCAGCTGCTTTTCCTCCCGGGCATGCCGTAAAAACCAGCTAAGGGATACGAGGGTTTCAGTATATTGTAATTTAGGCGATGGGCTGACAACCTGTCACAACAGCAATAAACCTATCTATCTTAAATAACCCTCGAAACTTTGTCAGACGTTGCGGAAAGACCTTTGTTTAGGTCGTTTATGCTCTGCCTACCCCATTAGAGATAAAGGCGTGATTATATAAGTACGAATTTGCCGCGGGTAAGCTTGAACCTGCCACCGCCGGATTTTCCACCGCTCTTACTAACTTCTTCTTAGCAAGTGGGTTATCAAATCTAACAACGAATCGATGATGGACCCTGATGTCAGAGTTTAGAAAACGCCTAGTAGCAACTGAACTACCGCAAGTGATGCTCGGCTTAGCGAATTTGTTAACCTCTTTCTTTGAAAGTAAAAAAAACTAATATACACGTGTTAGCACTTGACATTCTCTTTTAGCTCTCGGAGATAATTTGATAATGCATTCGTCATTGCGTCAACCGTCGTTTATCAACGAATTTCGTAACTGTGTAATTATTATTTAGATAACCATTTACGCACGGTCCTCATTCAACTAAATTCAAGGACTGTGAATACAATATATTTATTTTGACATAAACATGTATGTAACAGATAAATAAAATATTAATGAATTCTACACAAGCAATATGAATTGAATCTCCATTTTCCGTGAATGTCAATCGACAGAGAAATAAATCCAGTAAATGGGTAGTTTCCAAGAGATACATAAATCACGCCTTTATCCCTTACGGGGTAGGCAGAGCGTTTAACGCCTCGTAAAAGGCGCTTTCGCCACGTCTGACAAAAATTGAGGGCAGTTTTAGATTGTAATATGTATTGCTATAGTGATAGGTTGTCAGCCCATCGCCTAAATTACAATACACTGTAACCCTCGAGTCCCTTTAGCTGACTTCAACAGCATGCCCGGGAGGAAGGGCAGCTGGAACATTCTATGTTTTTCTATCTCTCCCAGTCCAGCATGGAAGAAAAAAAGATTAGTATGCCAATATGGTTCTCGAATTAGGAGACACCCATTTACTTAAGGAGACATCTCCGGTTAGGAGTAAAATGTTGAAGCCTAATTAGCTTAGTGATGTTGGTTGAGAAGTAGAATTTCTATAGCTCAGATACTTCACTACATAGTATAAAACAAAGTCGCTTTCTCTGTCCCTATATCCCTATGTATGCTTAGATCTTTAAAACTACGCAACGGATTTTGATGCGGTTTCTTTTAATGGATAGAGTGATTCAAGAGGAAGGTTTATATGTATAACACATGCAGAATATAGTAGAGAAACACTGATGATTTCCGTGCGAAGCCGGGGCGGGTCGCTAATATAATATAATCGAAGGAATAGTCATCGTAGAAGATGTTTATGTTAGGAAGCAGTAGGTCTAACATGCACGCCACGACATCATTTTGTCACCGCGCGTTGCATACAAACTGTTGTCTCCTCGCCAACAAACTGTTTCAGTTTGGCGAGATATTAGTGTATGTTTATGTATGTACCTTTATGTTCAAATAAAAAAATAAAAAAAACTTTACACGTAATATCGCCTTGCTTTAGGCATAGTAAAGTTTGGTGCGCACGAAAAAATGTGGTAACAAAATTATCGTGTCGCGCATGTTAGCCCTACTGGATAATCCTATCATAACCCGCATAATATTAGAAAACTACTCCTTTACCCAAAGTTTGCCTGGCAGAAATTGCTACCCTAGCAATAAGGCCGCCTAATTGTACTCTGTTTGTTTTGTAATGTTTGTTCCTGTACAATATATTGTTTATGTGCAATAAAGAATATTTGTATTGTATTGTATTTGTATAATCTTCTTCCATGCTGGCCTGGGAGCGAGAGAAAAACATAGAATGTGCCAGCTGCATTTCCTCTCGGGAATGCTGTAAAAGCCAGCTAAGGGATCCGAGACTTACAGTATATTGCAATTTAGTCGATGGGCTGACAACCTGTCACTACAGCAATATACCTACAAATCTATCTTAAATAACCCTCAAAACTTTTTCAGATGTGGCGGAGCGACCTTTGTTTAGGTAGTTTACGTTCTGCCTTCCCCATTAGGGATAAAGGCGTGATTATATGTATGTATGGTACTCACTTGCAAGTGTCGAGTATCTGCTTGCTGGTCATGCCAATGTGGAAGGAGATGGGCTTCAGGGGGTCTGTCTTCAGCGGCTCTAGTTTGACCACCGGCTGCCGACCGCCCAGAACCACGTCGTTGCTGCTCGCCGTTACATTGTTCTCTGCTGAACAAAATATACCTTTATTACTGAATGGTTTCTATCAAAATGTTTTTAATCGGCGAACGAATACTTTACAGACAAACACTGAAAATTATTTGCATATCGAAATCGATGGAATATATGAGACTTAAAACCTACTCTTGACACCTATCCTTGTACTATATTCTAGCAAATAAACGCATTTCATTTAATTTACCGGTGAAATACTTTGAAATATACCTATATTTCTGAATGGATTCTATCAAAAAAAAAAAAAAAACGGTGAACGTATACTTTAGTGACAAACACAAAAAAAATATTTGCATATCGAAATCATACATACATACATATAATCAAGCCTTTATCCCTAATGGGGTAGGCAGAGCGTAAACGACCTACACAAAAGCCGTTCCGCCGCGTCTGACAAAGTCTTGAGGGCCATTCAAGAAAGATTTGTACGTATATTGCTGTAGTGACAGGTTGTCAGCCCATCGCCTAAATTACAATATACTGAAACCCTCAGATCCCTTAGCTGGTTTTTACAGCATGCTCGGGAGGAAATGCAGCTGGCACATTCTATGTTTTTCTCTAACTTTCAGTCCAGCATGGAAGATATATATACATATCGAAATCAATGGAATATATGAGACTCAAAACCTATCCTTGCGCTATATTCTAGCAAATAAACGCATTTCATTTACCGGTGAAATACTTTGAACACTTGGCGAGTACCTACGGGGTACCACAGAAAATTCTCTGATACTTAGGGATATATATACTTGCTTCTAAAAAACAATGCTGGACTGGGAGGGAGAGAAGAAAAGAATGTGCCAGCTGCATTTAATCCCGGGCATGCTGTAAAAACTAGCTAAGGGATCCGAGGTATTAGTATATTGCAATTTAGGTGGCGAGTACCTACGGGGTACCACAGAGAATTCTCTGATACTTAGGGGCATATATACTTGCTTCTAAAATAGTCATCGTAGAAGAACAATACTGGACTGGGAGGGAGAGAAAAACATAAAAGTGCCAGCTGCATTTCCTCCCGGGCATGCTGTAAAAACCAGCTAAGGGATCCGAGGTATTAGTATATTGCAATTTAGGTGGCGAGTACCTACGGGGTACCACAGAGAATTCTCTGATACTTAGGGGCATATATACTTGCTTCTAAAAACAATACTGGACTGGGAGCAAGAGAAAAACATAAAATTGCCAGCTGCATTTCCTCCCGGGCATGCTGTAAAAACCAGCTAAGGGATCCGAGGTATTAGTATATTGCAATTTAGGTGGCGAGTACCTACGGGGTACCACAGAGAATTCTCTGATACTTAGGGGCATATATACTTGCTTCTAAAAACAATACTGGACTGGGAGCAAGAGAAAAACATAAAATTGCCAGCTGCATTTCCTCCCGGGCATGCTGTAAAAACCAGCTAAGGGATCCGAGGTATTAGTATATTGCAATTTAGGTGGCGAGTACCTACGGGGTACCAAAGAGAATTCTCTGATACTTAGGGGCATATATACTTGCTTCTAAAAACAATACTGGACTGGGAGCGAGAGAAAAACATAAAAGTGCCAGCTGCATTTCCTCCAGGGCATGCTGTAAAAACCAGCTAAGGGATCCGAGAGTATCAGTATAGTATAATTTAGGCGATGGGCTGACAACCTGCCACTACAGCAATATACCTAAACATTATCTTAAATAACCCTAAAAAATCTTTGTCAGACGTGGCGGAACGACATTTGTTTAGGTCGTTTACGCTCTGCCTACCCCATTAGGGATAAAGGCATGATATATTATATGTATGTGTGTATGTAAAAAAACAACTATTATGTCTCATAAATTATTTGACACTCCCAAACAGCTGCATTGCATATAACGTTATTTTCCAATTCGATCTATATTTCTTTGGTTATTTATTTGTTAGAAAAAGTTTATATTACGGGAATGTTTAACTGAACCGGAATAACAATAAATAACATGAACAGTTAATAAAAGTGCCAAGCGTACTATTAGTGAGAAATAACAAAGAGCCACCAAAAGTAAAAAATTGTTACGATTATCAATTGTGTTAATAATAACTTATAAGCGAAAATGCGCTCAAATTATGTATTTATTACTCTGAATGACGAATATAAAGAAAATATTTATAAATGTATAAAATTGAGTTGTTAATGGATCAAAATGTACCTCAAATAATCGGAATTACATATTAATTAATAATATAACAAATACACTGACTTCTCTTTTTCTTCCTCATATCTTTCTCAAAGAATTTTCAGTTTGATACAGATTGTTTCTTGATCAGAGTCATTTTGAAATAAATGACAACATCACGACAACATTTTGGACAATTGGCATGAATTTAAATGACAGTAAAATGATCATAGATTCCTTTGAAAAAAACTTCAAAGGGTATCAAATAAGTTTTATATTTATATCAATGAAATAGTTTTGGTGATCTAAAACCTATGGATAAAACAAACTCGATGAATGTTAATACAAGACTACTATATCAATGCTATCGATTCGTATCTTGATTCGATATCTTGACTAAAATGATTGCCGTATCTTTCTGTTCTCTCATGATAGAAAAAGACAGGTAAAGTAGAATAGACTTATATTAGTTAAGTCGTGATTTTTGCAACTACAAATTGCTACCACTAACTACTTACGAACAGAATACCTAACAATAAAAAGCGAATATAAGTAGATAAGAAAAGAATCACTAAATCACTCGACACTACTGAAAGCATTCCAAGCAATCTGTGATACTATACTCACGTAAAGGTTCTTTCTTGATATCGGGTGCTGAGTCTGAGAACCTTTTCAGCAAGTCTTCAGCCAGCGACTCGGCTGAGTCGCCTGTTGACGAGCCTTCGCTTTTCGTCACCTAGAAACATTAAAAAAATAATAAGTACACAACATTCTTCTAGGTTATATAGGCTATTTAATTATGGGGGAACCTAAGACCTGCCGCCGTAAAATAAACCTTAAAGCTAAGTGTATTAGGTACAAACCGTGCGAGCTCTCGCCGCTTGAGCCAGTCGGTATTGCGAAAGTAGTTGCTGCATCAAAGCCTGCGAACAAAAATGGTTCATTATCAATGTCAAGTTGGGGAAGTACCTATCTAATCTTGCAGTGGATTAATCCAAAGGATAAGAAAGAACTGCTATATGATAATCGTCCAACCATATTTAAGTACCAGATTGCGATATGTACAGGGAGAAAAAAAAATACTGGTCATATTTTATGGCGCGAACCTATCAATGAAACTTAAAAAAAATCCCTAAGGAATATGGGTCGAAATATAAGAAGAAAAATTTGGCCCTCCCATACAAAATAGTGTCAGCGATACGAGTCAATTTGTATGGAAGGTTTATTTGTTTTTTCACAAGTCGACCTATGTTCCTTGGGGAAAGTTGATCAGTTCCATTTATGGGTCATACCCTAAAATATGGCCAGCAATTTTTTTTACTCCTGGTATGCATGTAAAACTTTTTTAATAAATATGTACTTGTTGGTGCGGCGATAGATTATGCGAGTTCCTCTGAAGATACTGCAGGGTCTGCAGCTGATGCTGTGTGAGCGGCGGGGGGTCGTCGGGTCTCTTGGCTGGCGGCGGGGGGTTGCCGCCCCCCGGGGCCCCCGCGCCGGGGTACGGGGGCGGCGCCGACTTGGGCGCACGCGACGACATCTCAGCTGAGATTGGTAAGTTCCACGCTTCTTCGATAGATGGCAGCTGTCGGCGTCTGTTGGGAGTTACTCTTGTTAGCTCTCGAGTGTACTGCAGACGATCTACCTAATAGATACGTTTCGATACATATCCAATTTCGATACATGACCAATTCTAAAACTCAACATTTTGAAAAACGTGTGGAAATCCGAAATCCGATGAGCTGTAGGAGAACTAATCGATATTTTAGCATAGACCGCTAGAATATTTACTTTAAACATTCTTGAGAAAGCTAAGATCTGCAATCAATTAATAGTCGGCAACAAGCTAAAAATACCATTGTAGTTACGTCTGCCACAACGTAAATGAAAATAAACGAAGAAAAAATGTTGGCTTGTAAACAAAACGCCTACTTACTTAGTTGAGTGTTTTCTCAAAATAACTCGTCGTATTTCAAACTCAGTTTTAGCATAAAGGTAAACAAAGTTTCATGTCTTTTAATCGAACATCTTGTTTCTAAAATAAGTTTTAGCTATTAGATATGATATGACAACATAATAAAATAATTTGCCAACATGTATAATTTATTTTTGAAATGTGTTCTTCTTAAAAAGACATGAATCTTTGTTTATCTTTATTTTAAAACTGAGTTGGAAATACTATAATCCCGTTTCTAAACATAGCGCCATAAATAATACCGAAGGAATCTCAGACCATTACATAGTGCTTACAAAAGCGTGACGAACGCCAATGAACATTTGTTTGGTAAATGGATTTAGCCTCAAGAATTAATAGAAACAAGTAAATCATTACATCACAGTAAAAAAAATGCAGATCAAAGTTTACTTTTGTTAAGTTTTGTTTTTTATAAACCTACCCATGAAACTGAACAACTTCCCCAAGGAACATAGGTCGAAACCTGAAAAATAATGGCCTTCCTTCCCATACAAAATGTCTCGAGCCGCTGACACTATTTGTATGGGAAAGCCAAATTATTTTTTAATTTCCACTTATGTTCCCTGCAAAAAGTATTCAGTTTCCCTAAAGTTTGGTCGGCAATTTTTTTTACTCCCTATATAAAAGCCACTCACTTTCCAGTAACCGAAGGCATAGGGGCGTGTGCCAGGTGAGCCCTCAAGAAGACCAGCCTTTGCCTCAAGGCGGCATGCGAGGCCGTCGCCGCCGCGCCCCCGTTCGTATAACACGCGAAGGCATCTCTCGGCATCTGACAGCTCTCGTATAAACTGCCCAGGTTGGTCCAAGCGGCCGAATGGCCTTTGTCGAGTTGTACAGCGCATATGTAGGCTTGGAGTGCGTCCATGGGCTGGTTTTGCTGCTGGTATAGAACCCTGGGAAATGAGGAAACAATTGTGACTTACCTGTCGAACAGCTAGAAACGTAATTCTAACAAGGTGGTAGAAGCCAGGCCAATTCTGCTACCGATTGTAAGTAAATGTATGGGCTGCAAAATACTTCTTCATTGTCAGGATTGTAAACCAAAATACATAATACTAGCGACCCGAAATCATCAGTGTTTTTCTACTATATTATGCATGTATTATACATATAAACTTTCCTCTTGAATCACTCTATCCATTAAAAGAAACCGCATGAAAATATATTGCGTAGTTTCAAAGATCTAAGCATACATAGGAACAGAGAAAGCGATTTTGTTTTATACTATGTAGTGATAAGGTCATTTTAAATGAAGTGCAAATAGAAGTGTAAATCCACTCATGAAACTAAACAACTTTCCCTAAGGAATAGGTCGAAATACGAAAAACAAAATTGAACCTTCCATACAAAATGCACCAGCTGATAGCGCACTTAGTTAGGAAGTAAATTTTTGTTTTTCGTATTTCGCCCTATGTTCCTTAGGGAAAGTTGTTCAGTTTAATAGGTAGATTCACACGTTTCAATTTTGCACTTGATTTTAAATGACCTTATATTTTACTGGCTAGGTAGCTGTAATGAAATAATGACGCACGCATACCAGGCATCAATTACTCGGCTTAACGTGTGCGCGTTATTTATCGTCGATATCATAGTAAAAAGGAAAGTTCAGTATCATTACACCGGTCATTAATTTATTGGATGCACTTGGCGAACATGTTTTTTATTATGTTTCTTTATGAGGAACTTGTTTCGCTCGCGATCATAACATTCAGGATTCAGGTTTTTTGTTCGCAGCTGACCAGCAAGGGCTAGGTTAAACCAACCATCGGCTTGGGAAAACAAGTAGAAACGTGGGAAGACAGAATGTAGAGATGCGTGTTTCATCAATACAATGCGGATGGGTAAATCCTCATTTCATAATAGTAGTTCGGAAAATCCTCATTTCATTAAGGTAGTCGGAAAAACTTACTTCCATGCTGGCCTGGGAGCGAGAGAAAAACATAGAATGTGCCAGCTGCATTTCCTCTCGGGCATTCTGTAAAAACCAGCTAAGGGATCCGAGGTTTTCAGTATACATATTGCATTTTAGGCGATGGGCTGACTGCCTGTCACTACAGCAATATACCTACAAATCTATCTTAAATAACCCTCTAAACTTTGTCAGACGTGGCGGAACGACCTTTTACTTAGGTCGTTTACGCTCTGCCTACCCTATTAGGGATAAAGGCGTAATTATATGTATGTAGTCGAAAAAATCCTCACCCAATCGAGCACCAAGTGTCAGCGTTTCCCTCGGACTTCTCGACTGAGTTTCTATACGCAATGAAGGCGTCGTGGACCTTCCCCTGCGCGGCGAAGCACCGGCCCAGCAGGTACAAGCCAGCCCCGGACTCCGGTTCAGCCTGCACCGCGCGCTGGAGGCACCAGACCGCGGCCCTGGCTCTGGCCGGGGCGTCGCCGAGACCCGAGCAACGGTGGAACAGCCAGCCTGTACAAAACCAAGTTGTAGCTGCGTCGTAAATTAATAAATAATAATAATAATTTAATTTCTTCCATGCTGGACTGGGAGAGATAGAAAAACGTAGAATGTTCCAGCTGCCCTTCGTCGCATGCTGTAGAAGTCAGCAAAAGGGACTCGAGGGTTACAGTGTATTGTAATTTAGGCGATGGGCTGACAACCTGTCACTAAAGCAGTACATATTACAATCTAAAATTGCCCTCTATTTTTGTCAGATGTGGCGAAAGCGCCTTTTACGAGGCGTTAAACGCTCTGCCTACCCCGTAAGGGATAAAGGCGTGATTTATGTATGTATGTATGTAATAATAATAAAATGTATTTATTTGCTCTCACATTCTTAACATGAACTTAACTATGTATTTTAACAACAGTGGTTACTTAAGAATGTGAGAGCCTGGTGTCCGAGCTAGTATAAACTGTGTGACGGATCGCCAGGCCCCACAATTTCGACGACCGAACATAATAATTACAGTATTTTTTTTTATCTCTTAGAAATAATTATTGTGTGTGTGTGTGTATGTGTGTGTGTAAATTAAGAAAAAACTATCCTGCATCAGTCTACTGCTGGACATAGGCCACTCTCATGGCACGCCACACAGCACAGCTCGTCTTTAGCCATTTCCTATAAAGCCTATACGAATTAAATTGTCTCGAACAAAATATTTTATTTTCGAAGATGAAAATGAACCCCTCTTCAAAACGTATTCGCTTCCAGTAATCAAATGAATTGGCATTGATATCATTCTTGGTAAACAATGAATCGAATGATCGCATATTGCTTCCGTAAATAAACTGTGTACTCGTTGATGGATCATTTCTGTGATGTAACGAGATACTGAGGATTCATTCATTCGGATTTATAATTGATCTTATCATATCGAACTACAGCCCCGTATCAACAAATAAAAGTCCAAGAATTCTAAAATAATGACTTTGTGGGGAGCTGTGGTGGGCAGCGGCTTTCATTTCCGACCGAATAGTGGCATTTCAATGTTGCGTGTAGCAAAGTGAGATCCCAGGAAACTCGTTCCAGCCACCCCTCTTCGCATAAAGTATCTAATAAAATATTTATTTCAAAGGAAAGAAACCAGTATTTTTGTGTGTAATATCGTCTGCATAACTACAAACGTGACGTTAATGGTTCGGTTGGATAATGATAACTTACCGAGTTGCCTGCAGACATCAGCTTTGAGCGACGAAGAGAGTTGCGGCTCCTTGAGTAGTCGTTCGTAGGCGTCTTTCGCCGATTTGCGCAGGCCTCTTGCTTCGAGGAGGTGGGCGGCGTGGAAGCTGAGCTCGAGGCGGGTGAAGGTGGCGTCCTGGTGCGGCGTGAGGCGGGCGCGGCGGAAGTGCACGGCGGCGGCGGACCAGTGCCGGCGCGCCTTGAACATGAGCGCCAGCCGCAGGTGCGCGTCCGCTGCCCTCGTAAACCCTGGCGACACGTACAGCGCCATCTGCAGCGCCTTCGTCGCCCTGTCGGCAGATCAACAAGCTACGAAACGACGGAACCATAACACCGAACGACCGTGCAATTGCACAACGCATTGTTCGCCAGAAACCATTGGAACATAAAAGGATCGAGCAATAAAGCTATTCGTTTACATTTAAAAAGCCATCCGAGACTATTGTTTCTTTCTTCTAACTTGCGTCTAGAAAACAATGTCAAAGTTACAGCCTGCACTTGACCGGCTTACAAGGTCAGTCGGGGAGTAAATAAATACAGCCAATGTTGTCATAATAAAAATGCGAGCCGGGCACAACAGACCCATATAAAAGTGTAGAGCCGATAATAAAACTTCGTGCTTATTTCACAATTTTTTGCTCGCATAGAGCGCATTGCTTTTTCAATCCGTCTGCCGTGGATTCTTTTGAACCTTTTAAATTCTGACGGATGGACACGACAATGCTGGAGTTTTTATTTTAGTTTTTATAATTTGGTTCCATCAGCCCGTCCCAAAATTTAAACCAGTCGTCTTTTATAACGCTTTCATACGGATTGCATTACGCTTTACGACTTCAATGAAAGCACCGTCTGCGGTGTAGCAGTAAAAACTAAATGTTCTGTGCGTTGAAACATCCATCCGTACATAACACAGATGGTAATGTACAAGTAAAAAAACGTCCGTAATCGGTTGAGCGGTCAGGAGAACAATCAAGTAAAGAATGCGGAGTTGATCTCGTCAAGGTGCGTAAGTTATACAAAAGTCGGAATTGTGGCGTCCATAATATCCGTAAGGTTGTTATTGAGGAGCGCATCACCGGAGCAGAACGTCACCGATGCGCCCGCGGGGTCGACGACCGTCTCAGGCTCGTTCGTGCAATCGATCGGACGATGCACAACGCAACGTCTAGACAGTGATCGCGGCCCGAATCGGACGCCTATGCCGCCTTTATTTAGATGACCTCCGTTGACATTTACAAGCCGAAACAAAGGAGCGAGACAGGTGGCATCCGGAATTTACTCCAATGGAGTCTCTAAAATTAAATGATGATTAGACGCACACACGCTCGGGCCCACGGGCGAGAAGCTTTCACCCGCGCCCGCAGCACTGTTCGACATACATACTTTAAACCACTTTAAACACGGCATAACTTCTTGTACACATTGTTCCGCGAAATGAACTACGATTGCCGACTGTCACGCAACATTCAAAAGTACGCACACCCTTACGACACAACTTCCCCGTTCTCGGCGAGAGACGAAGAAACCGTCTAACACTCGAATTCAATAGAATTCTGAATGAAAAGTTTAGCTCGTAACAACTGAAGTTTTTTATTCCATTTATAATATGGTTTACCAACACCAATCAACAAATTGCTCGACAATTATTCAACATTTTACGTAATTGAATGATTGAAAATGAAATGATCAAAGTTCAGATGAATACGCAAAATATGAGGAATGGAAATGTGTTGAAAATGAAATGATCAAAGTTCGGATGAATACGCAAATACGTGGAAACCCGTCAATATAAATGGACGTGATAAACGGTGATAACATATTGCTCTACTGTGATAATATTGCGGTTCGCACCCAGCCGTACGAAGTGAGAGATAACAAAACATCCAACACGCGCTGGTTTGTTACTCGATAATATTACTATACTACTATACCGATTAGCTATGTCGTGAACTGCTTGCAACAATGCACAAGGCGATAAATGTAAAACAATAGTTACTGTGGAAACTATGTAAAACTTTAAATACAGAAAAGAATACATTGAAGCCATCTAACATATTTCACCTTATTAGCGTGGCTGCACGCGAACGAAGGCGAAGAGGATTATAGTCCCATGTCAATACCAGATATAATAAAGTAAATACTGTGGTGCAAAACTTTCCGAATAAACTTGTGGGATCGATTATAATCCCGATCGCTACCTGCTCTCGAACCAGCCATTATTAATACGCTCAGGTAGGGAAATTATGCACCAATACAAAATCCTGTTTATACATTCGAGACGCTCCTTTTATTTTGCTGCTATTCAAACGCGTAGCGTGAAGGAATCGATTTTATGCGTCGTTGGGAAGGTCGAACATCTGGCTCGAACAGAGAAATTTCCACGTTATTCATATATTTATGAAGATGATTTGAGTTGGTGAGGAAGGAATGCAGCACGACTGAGACTTGAACATGATTCCTTTGACTGGAAGAGAAACTGCAATAATAGTTATGTGGAATTATGTCACGGCATATGAACAGCAAAATGGGACGTTTAGCTCGGTTAGGAGGAATATGGAAGCGGGCGGTAGCGGGCGATGGTGTGCGCGAGGCGGTGAAGGGGACGAGGGGCGCTGGCATGAGGCAGCTCGGCCTGACCTAGTTCTGCGCACTCGCGGCGGCTCAAGGACGGATCGACCGCTATTTATAGAGTTCATTCGACGGTCGTCGTAGCATCACACTCACTTTACATAACTGAAGTAAGCTGTCGCTAGGTGCGCCGGCACGTGGTCCTCGTCCGCGGCTGCGGGTAATGCGCGAAGACTTTCCCACGCAGACGCTAAGGGAAACGTCTGTAGTGCAATAATAACCCATTCCCCAGTACGAGGGATGTTCAATCAACCAGCTCACGCATATAATTCGATTTTCGAAGTCGTGTTTTTGTTTTGCATACAATGAATTTGAATGAGCGAACTTGAAAACACCTGTCACGAAATGAGTAGGTATTGTAGTAAATAGTAGTAGGTAGTTGTTAGTGCTCGTGACCGCGTGATGCAATCATGCGATGCATTCTATACAACCTACAATTCACCTGGCCATATTGCATCACGGCCTTGGTTCCACGGCAACAGTATGCAGCGCAAACTGCATTTGTGTGCAACTCGTAAATATCTAAACAATGTAGCGTACGTGCATCTAAATATAAACGTTACTCAAGGCAACACAAAGCAAGTACATTATGTACTTACTATCAAACAAGAATTTCTCTTCCAAAGAGCACTTGGTTAGATGGAACGTGAAATTGTCACCACTAAATTCGAAAGCAAAAAAAATGCGTCACGATGCGGATTAACCACGTTAAAGGCAGTTCTTTCTTTCGAATAGCACCGGGCTATAACTACTTCAAAACTATTGTTCATAAACATCTTTGTTTATTTTGTAGCAATTACTAAAGTGTTTCTTGAAAACGTGACTGCAACAATCGAATGGGTGAGTTGAAAACACAAAGAGTTTTATAGCTCTGTCCGAAATGCATTGTCTCTCACAACATCCCGATTCGATTCGGAATTATTCTATAAGCTGAAATGCCAACTATATGGGACAAGGTTGGAGACGACTGCGACGCAGTTTACTTTCCGAAATCAAAATATTCGTGCTCTATTTACCCACTCACAATAACCTGGAGTTTCGAACGTAGAAATCAACAAAATTGATAATGAACGGGCGAAGCGAGGGCTCCTTCCTTTATCGCTGGCGTCATTCTAGTTGACCCACTTTCGTACCATTCGATACCACTTATAGAGTAACCTACAAAAGAATGATCTCATGATTGTATCTTACTATTTTACATATTTGGTGGCTATGCTCGATATTGAAGAGTCAGAACGTGTAACCAAACAACATAAATTTGAAATTTAAACGCTTGTTCCCAAATATTGAGTAATTTTTGGATGTTGTTTTACTTTAAGATAACAGCCTTTTTGTTTTTATATTACAAAAGAATAAAGTAAAAACAATCTAAACAGATAAATGTAAGTACGACATTACTAAACTGCTAATCTGAGGCTAAACACGTAAAGGATACAGCGAATAGGCAGGTTCTAGCGAACGCAGCGAGCGCGTAAAGGCCATTCTTACGGTACATGAGACCTAGGCCGACGACTATGCACTAAGTAGCTATCAAGTTCCATACGTACCATACCAACCAAGATGCTGCAATTTTATTACAATTGAACAGATTTCGCAGCATAAAAGAAACGTTAGAGGTAATGTAAAGCATAATTTTATAAATAAGTTCTTCTTGGAACACGAAAAGGCTTTCTAGACTGTTGACCACAAACAAAATTACTTTGGTTTCTGTACAAAATGGGTATTTATGGTTATTTACCGCGCCCTGCCAGCGCAATTCTACGCGAGTAATAGATCGCAGGCGGCCATGATGGGGGTTTGGAAAGCTCAACTTGTTCCTTTGTGTGGGTGTACCTCAGGGATCGTAACTTGGCCCCATAAATCACAAAAGGCACGAGAGAAGAAAGAAACAACTGAAAGCAAAAACATAAAAGTGCAAATGCGAGTATATCGAAGATTCTACCGAGAACTTTGGCCGTGCAGTAAGAAATATAAACCAGCTAGGCTAGATATAGAAACAAGGACGCTAGATATGCGGAAGTGAGCGGCCGCGACAGCTGCACTCGCAGTGAATACTTGTTTGCAGTGCAACTCGATGCACTCAACTTGACACTGCAACAAAAAGTGATGCACTGCACATTATGCGCAATCCATTATGGAACAGGTTTCAGCCTTTGGGATAATATGAAACGTTCACTAACGTTGAATAATAGATAACAGGTACCGAGTCAGCTGTGTTTGTTTATCCTGAACATAAATTCATATTAATGATGAAATAGTATTCGTTTCGTTCTTGAACCACTTTACATGTTAAATTAAACATGTGTAGTTAAATTGAAACATGGCGGTGTTAATGTCAAGAAATAACGGATATAACATTAACAACAGCTATTTTCACGTTCTAGACACAAAACAGATTTCTGTTGGATATCATGTATCAAACAAAACTAGGTACATTTATGACATGATCACATGCACAACAAAGTTCCCCTAACACAAAACGAGCTTGAACATTCTGCACTATTATTACATTACAAACGGCAGAGTGCCCTTGATAACTACCCCATACGATTCATCGTTCACAAGTGTCGTAACAAGTCCAATACTTATTTACATGCAGCAGTATTAAAAACTCGGCCCCATCCTTTTTTTTAATTTGGAAGGGTTGAACCCTTTGTGAAGGAAATTTTCAAAGCTTTATAGTCGACGTCATAGATTGTATATCGCACAATAGTGAGGGCACTAGCACATACGTGCACGATAGAGCTACAGTCACACGCACGTCGAGGGCTTGCAGGGTATCGGGGCGACGGAGGGGGGTACCGTTCAATAATGACGTAACAGCATCTCGCAAGCACGGATCTCGGAACGAAGCCCTTTCGTCTACTCCCTTTTTGCGGTCACCGGCCGCTTTCTAATGCCATTGTGCGTACAAAAGTGACGGCTAGATCGTAAGTACCCATCGGCATCCGTGAGAACGCTCGGTTGCTCGCTAATTACGTATGCTCGTATGTGGTTATGTCTCTTGGCAACTGAAGCGTTGTATATTCAAATTCTTCGTTACAATAATAAGAATGGTTTCCATCCAATTTGAACAGCAAAAGCGGAATCAACAAACAAATTGATGAATTCATTCTTAATTAGGGCATGCGATAATAATGAAATGACAATGGAGTGCCATTCATTACGATACGAAGTCACAGGGTCAGTGATAAAGATAATTTGCATAAAATTAAAAGTTGACACGATAGCATAAAAGACGTCACCACATTACCAGCCATTTACAAGTCAAGCAAATATCGGGTTTTTGTAAAGGGGGAAAAACGCAAGTTGCGTAAACCGTAATTTACAAGTATTTCTAAGCAAGTAGAATAACGTGAATCAACTTTTTCACGCGTCATCACATGGTTGTTGGTACTAATTTAGTCCAATGGCGATAATATAGGAAAACCGCAATAGCAATTTAAATTGCGAAAATTAATAACTTCCAGTCTCAAACGAACTATTTTATGCAATTTATCAGTTTGGAGTTTTCAGAAAAGCAATATAATTTACTCCGATATCTTTTACGCGGAAAAACGGGTTGAAGTTGAAGCCATGTATGTTGAAACCATTTTCGCCACATACCGGCTTGAAAATAACAGTGAAATATCCATTTAAGTAATGTTCCAATCATTGTATAGAGCAAAATGTTCTACGATAGTTACGGGCATCAATAATGACGTGTCTGATAAATGGGCGTTGGGTATAGCAATCAGCAGACAACGTAACCGTATAAGGTGGCAACGAAAACTAACTCAGTGAATCGGCAATCGTGAGCTATAAAATAAAAATAAAATCTAATTTAACCAAGAACATTTACTAACCCACAATAAAATATGATTTTGGATTTTGACAGCTTTAAATATCTAACCTACAGGTTGACATAAAGTATTCAATAAGCAGAAGACAACAATATAAACTCTAGGTAGCATTACTCAGTAGCTGAGCTTGCGGCCTTGATGTGACGTCACGCGGCCACACCGCTGGCGTGACGTTTCGTGACGTAACGTTATTTTCGCGGAAATTCCGCGCGACTCGCCATCTAGTACTGCGAATGTCGACGCTCTTGAGAACTTATTAATTGACTTACTACTGGCTGTTTATTTTAAATTTGGAAGTGAATCACTACTGCGTGATTGCGTGACCCTTGGGTCAGGTCACTTCTCTCCTTATCAGCGATGATGTAAGTAGCAGATGAGCAATGTGTTTCGTTCTACGCGTTGTGTTAATTTACATTGTACTGCAGCGGAACTGAAGGCAAGTAAATTATATAAGTAGCTTTTGTTCGGCACAAGTACAGAACGCAATTAAAAGCGAACATGCAAATGTTGCCGATAAACTGTGAGCCAACAACCAGATGTCTCGTATCCAACGAAAACACAACACACATTGACCTAAAAACTGAGGTACTCATCCGGCGGATACAAAGACTCTCTTCGAAAACAAAAACAAAGGACTTATTGCTGGCACGTGGGATACAAAAACTCTAGTTAGTGAAAAACTAGGGCGACCAGCTTGACACAGTTCATACCCTACCTACGTCGTGGGTGGTGCGGTGCCCTACGATGTGGGTGGTTTACGTAACTTACAGACGAAGGGCACCCGCTTGCTCCACCAGCCTTTCGCAATAGCCCTTCGAATAGCTCTATCATAGTAGGAGTAAGGAACATTACAGATAGTAAGATTTACGACGTTGTTTTTGCTAAAACGTTTCTCCGAGAACGAGTGTTTCGACATTCGGGCAGTGTAGGAGACGAGGTCATTGACAGTGAGGAGGCGGAGGCGACGGTCGCGGATGCAGCGAGTGCAGCGAGCGTGTTCCGGTGCACTACGGCAGGTATAAATAGCGATCCGTTAGTGTCGACGACCGCACCACCACTCGCCCTCGGCACTCGGCATTCAGCTACACTCTCCGCGACCTGACCTATTTCCAACAAAAACTCCGGTTAAGTCATAGCATAGAGCAACTCGCCGTGAAATCAAAAAGTCTCCCTTGCCTTTGGGGTGTGAGAACGCGCAGAGACGCGGTAAGCCCGAAAGCGGGCCTGAGAAAGGGTCGGCGAGAGGTCGGGGAAGGGGGGCAAGCTAATAATGCATACGCCCTTCGCCGGCGACTCGATAGAGCCCGAGCGGTGCGCACAGCGGGCCCGGCCTGTGCGTGGAAGGGCCCGTGCGTACGTGACGCGGCGCAAAGGGCCGAGGGGTCCGGGGGAGGGAGGTTAGCCCTCCGCCCGCACATCTCCGCTTAGATGCACTCTTCGGCAAGGGTCGGAGACCGCGTCCTCTGCGCACTCCGGGCGCGCCGTCCTGTCGCAGGCTAATTTACATTAACGAGATCAAGAGCTAGAGTAAGTCCCGCTAGACGAAACTTGGAGTTCACGGAAGGTCTCTAGTAAGTAGTAACAGCGAAGCGTTATAACTTCTGTCCGCTAGTTTTATGTATTATGTTGCCAAGCGCGGTCCGAGTACCCTCACGTGTTTCAATAGCGTGAACCATTTGATTATTGCGGGTATTGTGACGTAACAATTCGCACCGCACCTACCTAATAAATAAGTATTATCAACATGCGTATAGCGTTTCTACAGCAAACAAGGATTTAAATGATTATCAAAAGATATAAAGTAAAACATAAGTAGATACCAAACCACTAAATCTCAGTTTAGGTACCTATAACAAACTTTATTTCAGGAACATTGAAAATCGTGTTTATACTCGTCTGTTATCGACGTGGTCAATTTAAAATAATCCCGAGGGTCAGCTGCCGATATGCTTTATTTATGAAGAATAACATTACATTGAGTAACTCGATCGAATATCGTTCAAATACTTGAAATCGTATACCGCAGGGAAGCCAAACTATTTAACAAGGCGGGGTTATTTAAAGCTGCACTGCACACGATTCTAGGAACAACAAGTTCAGTGACATAGCATGTGCAAGCTAATTGCTAATGGGCAAACTTTATATATATACACAGCACGCGCTGATCCTGGCTCGGCTAAACAGGATTCTATGGCGAAACCTGGACTACGAGTTTTAACACCTTTAACAGCCTTTTGAAATACCCTTAGTTGCATATGACAAATACTTTATCACACGCATAACTGGATGGACAGTAATACAAAGACAAAGTAGGATTAAATTAGATCAAGCTTGTTGCCGGACCAGAGATAGATGAGTAACTGGGTTAATCCTATCAAGAGATTTGATTTGATAAAACCAAATGTAAAGATCTGTTGACATTGTCCTAAGCTATGAATTTATAATGATTTAGAAGGTGCAGTTAAAAATTTTGTTTCTTGATTTGTTCAGAAAGGACAGAAACTATTATAGAATAGAGTTCAATCAATTTAATAAATAGAAAACTCAAAATGTTTAAGATTTACACAAGAACAATAAGAAATTATCCAAGAACGTTAAGAATCTGGAGCAAATGAAAATAATTGTTGTAAGTACAGAAACAAGACCAAAAAATCAGAGCATGGAATTTTATTTCCATTTTATCGCCATGGCGAAGTAAATGAAAAGAAAACCGAGGACACGGTCGAGCCGACCGGAAAACTGCGCCGGCAATGGTGAAATTAACTATCGAACGCAATTATGGAGCAAGCGAGGCGAACACTCCACGGGAAAATTATCGCTTTCTACGCGTGCCTTTGTTTACTACGAGTTGTAAACGTATACACTATCAAACCACCACGCCCACTGATAATACAACACTACCTACTCAAACACTTGTCTGTACCTACGACCTACTTGATGACACCGCTATTGTCGATTATGTATTGAAACGCTGACAAAAAGTGACCTATAGATTCAATACGATGCTTTATCCAAAGTCACGTGAGTCAGACGTAACAGACAATCGTAGGTCAGACAAGATCAAATTACAAGGAAGTTATTAATCGTTTACACCTTAAAATAACAACTGATTTGACTGACAATTTAAATTCAAGCCTGATACTTTATGGAACGCCGCAATGCATATTGGATTTCGTATTCATGGGGCCAGTGAGCGTCGTGGTAATGTATGCAAGTAAGTAGCGGCAGATGTATCCGCTTTGATTCGAGAGGGTTGTTCGTGAGAGAGTTCTTGGGCCGGGGGTGCTCGAGGAGAACTAAACAAAGGAAGCTAGTCGAAGGCAGCTGATGTCACGACAGGTGGGAGCACGCAACAGCCGGCCGACACCTGCCCGTGGCACGCGCCACCGCAAGCTGCTTCGCTATTACAAGCATTCATTACCATCACCACAATCGATATCCAACGACTTGACATTACCTACTACCATAAAAGACAAGCAGCTGACTCTCAAACGTTCAAGTTACATAATGGACAAGAAACTAGCCTGACATTGACGGATGCACGCACGCTTAGAAGACCGTTTCAAGAATTCGCCTACGATACCGCACCTTGAATAGTAATGCTTGAAGATTTCCACAAAACAAGGTTTCTAAGAAAACTTAAAACAAGTGCTGTTACTAACACGCATCATACGAATAAATAAATGATAAAACCTGGTTAAAAGGCAAGAAAATACAAAAAAACATGTTTATATTTTTAACATTCACGTCATGTTGCGGAATGTATTTGGTTCTTACGAAAGATAAGCTCGGACATAGCGGCACATTTGGCCTGGCCGTAAATAATCGCGATAATTGGCGACGGGAATACCATTTCCGGCTGTGATAGGCAAGAAAGGACCAGGCGAGCATGCTAACGAACGAGTTTCGCGAAACGGGCCGGGCGAGTCTATCTAGCGAGTTGTCCAATCTAGTCGCTGTACTAGGGTTGAAAAGAGCCAGAGAGTTGGTACCGTTAGCGGTTACCGGCGTTGCGTGGATAATGCGCCAACCGGTTTGCTATAGACGACCGCAGTGATAGCCAAAACTGATTGCGAAGGATATTTACATTCCATGGAAACAGCGACAAAGTAGAATCATACAGCCGAGCTGATAGTAACAACGCAGCAAACATTCAAGTACTTTTAGATTACGCCGATAAAGGCGATAAGTTTGAAGTAGCTTGAACTGTGGATCAGGTTTTCAAAGGTTACATCGAATTAAAATTGTTCAGAACTTGTCGTAGCGTCTAATTGGAATTCCAAACGATACTTATCATTTTTGTCGTAAAACAACACATCGTTTCATGGAAACCATGGTATAAATACAGCCAACATGGTGTAGACTGAGTTCATTTACTGTAGTTTACGTAAAAATGCTCTGGTATTTTGTAATACGTTCGAATATTACGAGAAACCGGAGCAAGGAAGTATGCTGCTTGCATTATATCTGTAATCAGTAAGTATCCGGTTGTCTCGTGTACCGGTTGATGACCAATCGCGTACTTGCAAAAGTGCGCGAAATCTGACTCACAGTTTTCCAGTAGTATTACAGTACCAATTGTGTCAGTGACTGATCTGATCATCGCTGCCGGAGCTTTTAGAATATGAGTAAGCCGGAAATAAACTCCAGCATTGAACAGGTAACATGACTGTACAAACTTTCTACTGAGGATTTCAATCTTTGTTTTATGTTCTACAGATTTTATTAGGTGCTTTAAGCTACACAAAAAAGGTGCGTCGATAAGTTGTCCATTGCCATATGCGGTATTGCTATTAGTGTTATGGCTTTTGAATGAAGGGCTATCTGGGAAGCTGTTGGTGTCACTCTGATTTTAAAACAAAGTACACTAAGTTTATAAGTAATTCGAGAAACCTCTTAAAAATCCAAATCACTTCGTAATACCCATAAAGGGGTCATTTCTCTCAAAGTAACAGCACGTTGCATCGGCTTAGGAGTACTTAGATACCGTTAGTTGAGCGCGCGCTGGAACCTTCGGCGTCTGTAGTTACGACAATGAGTCGATGCAATTGCACTGTATAATGCACTAGTGGAAGTGGCTAGGCGAAGGGAGCGGCGGATCGCGTGCAACGTGCACTGCGGCCACACCACCGACCTACATTTTATGCGGCGGTGCACTCATTATTTACTATTCGCAGCAAACAACGCGACCCTCGCTCCACCCCATCTGCCACTACCACGATGAATGGAGACCTCTCCGGCTACCTGCGAAAATACACCACAAAAAATATGCACCAACCATGCATGCACACGAACAAAAAACGAGACCTCTCGGCGGCGGGACCAGCTTCGGCACCGTCGACGTAGGTGTCTGCATTTCGGAAACAAAACACAATAGAAAGAGTCGCGAGCGAGCGCGACGCAGGGATACGGGCGGCAGGTCGAGAGAAAGAGGAGGCACGAGGGCCGACGTAAACAAACCACAGTCGGGAGCTTCGACCGCACTCACCATTTCGGAGATCCTCGAATTCAGGGTGGGCTTCAGGGCGCAGCGGCCCGCGTAGTGTCGACCGGGGAGTCGTCAGCACAAGCACTCAGTCACACAGGGTGGATCAGACAGGGTAAGCACGTACACACGATCACGACACGTCCCGTCCTACACTACGTTCGCGGCCGGCGCCGGTGCAGTCTACGTCACCGCATCCCGCTCCCGACTGACGGTGGGTGTCGAGCGCGCGAGCGACGACCTCGCTGCAGCGTGCACCGCCCCGCGCGCGCGCCCGCACCCCGCCTGCTCCCCGCGCGCCCGCGGCCCTACCGCGCGGAGCCCCCGCCGCGCCCCGCGCCCTGCCGCTCGTCCTACGTCCGGTGAATCACAAAATAATGTCGACACGCTGCGGGCCGCTTTCGAAGTTCCACCCAAAATCGTTCCCAAAAACGTCCATCCGGTGTGAGGAAAGGAAACGCGGAACGCAAATAACACATTAGATTTGGCTTACATAATAATACCATTATCCTTGCTATGTTTATTTTTAGGGAATTGTTTTAAATTGAAGTAGTAAAATGCATGGTACGGTTTCTTTGAGTTTTGGACGTGTATGGGTAATGGACTTAAACCCAATACCAACATAAATCCAATTTCATATAGAAATCCCCCGCTGAATTAAAATGTTCCTAAATAAACTGTCTCTTCCGGAAGTAGATACTCAAGAAAGTATCCTTTCAATATCCTAAAATAAGCCTCAAAACAAATTACTTGGAAAATCCTAACAAGTCTTGCAAGTATTCTAAAACTGCTACATTAGCGCCATCTATCAGTTCGCACTGAAACGACGCACATCACAACACAACCATACCATCACATTGAGCCTGACCCGAATTATCGCATTAGGAATAGAAAACTGGGAACCAAAAACACTACTCGACCTTTTTCAACCTTCTGATTCCTTTTATAGAAAACAGCGGTCCTTGTTGCTCGGTCTAGAAAATACTTAGAATCACATAATCAAATGAGAAACCCAAGAAACTCTACACAAAAGGAAAAATGGGTCTGGCGAAACAATGCTTGTGCAAAACTCTGTGACGTCATCAGGGGTGGCAGCTCTGAGAAAAGTTTAATTGAAAAAAATATAATTATGTAATGGCTATTATATGACAGTGTTGTGGTTTATTCTTTTTGCTGTTTTCATTATTCTTTTTATCCAGTTGATATAAAGGAAATAATAAAAATAATACAGAGCTATTTTGTTGTAACCAAAATGTTAAAAACAGCAAAATAATGCTAAAACAGAGTATTTTTTTGTCAAACAATAAGCGATGTGTATTTATACTTACTAAAAATGACCACACTAACTAAAAGGTGTCTGAGGTTTTAAAACAAGCTGGAAGTGTTTTTAATCGCTAATAAATATAAAATGCTCATTTGCATGTAAAACTAATTCATATAATGTGATGATGACTCACATCCTCCAACAGTTTGACGACCTGAGATAAAATGTAAAATACATATTTGATTGGTATACGAACATAATGACGTGAAAAAAAAAATTGCTTTTATTGCATTTTGTCTTATTTAATTTTAAACATTATTCTTTAAAATAAATAGCTCTGTATATTTATTTTCTTGTAAAACTTATAATATCAATTTGTTTAAAAACACTGAAATAAAAATACAGCAATAAAAATAAACCAAACTACACACTTTGTATAACCAAACACTTTGTATAAATTAGTTGCCAACTTCAACTTTTCTCAGATTTGCCAACCCCTGATATCATTAGTAGCATACATATACATAATATCACGCCTATATCCCTACTGGGGTAGGCAGAGCGTCGACGACCCAAACAAAGGTCATTCCGAAGCGACTGACAAGTTTTGAGGGTTGTTTAAGATAAATCTGTATATTGCTGATAGGTTGTCAGCCCATAGCCTAAATTACAATACACTGTAACCCTCGAAATCCCTTTTACTGACTTCTACAGCATGCACAGAATGGCAGCTGGAACATTCTATGGTTTTCTATCGCTCCCAATCCAGCATGGAAGAGACTAGTACTTTTTTTACAACACATAAATAAAATATGTAAATGTTGACTCACCATTCAAAAGCATTGTAGTGGTAGTAGCAAAGACCCAATCCGTACAGGAACAAAGGATCTTTCCAGTTGTCCTGCTCCAGAGCGTAGAACTTCTGGTATGCTGACATTGCTGATGACAAAATACGACACATTTGGGGCAAAATTGGGCCCAATAGTCCTGATAAGGACTTGGGACCCTAGGAAGTACCGGTTTATGACCAAAGTAAAATCGAGCCCAATAAGGACTTTTGTAATGTAAGAAAAAAAAACACAATCACACTCATAGCCCCCACTAGGATTGCCTGCATCGGGGTGCCATGGACATACACAGAATCAACCACAAAGAACACCCAGAAACAGACATTTAAATTCTTCATTCAAATGTCTGCCCGGCCGGGAATCGAACCCGGGACCATCTGCGTAGCAGGCAGATGCACTGCCAACTAGGCTGTCGACTTTAGGCCTGATGGAAGTTGTAACAACCAATATTGCTTGTATCATCCCACTGTTGGGTTTTGTCTTGATTGAGTTTTGTAAATGTTGTCCTGTTTATTTGAGCTTTGTATTTTGCTGTGGACACACCTTGATGCAACTTTGTGTGCAAGTGACCCTTTAGTGAACTTAAAAAGTCAGTCTAAGCTAGCTAAGTAGAACAAAACCACTTTTCAAATGTTTTAGGGATGGTCTAACCAACCCCTTCCCTGAGATAGTGGTTCCTGCAGCAATGCGCCATCATTACACATTATTAGTTCCTAACTAAGCTATTTTTTTTATTCTTGTGTCTCGTGAAATGTATTGGATACTCAATCAGATAGATAAAATAACCCAAGCCAGACTCACTTTCCTTTTTAATCCCATTAATATGAAGACCACATAATTTTATTGGTTATATTTGCAGCCATCATATATAAAGATTTGTAAATATATTTTGTGCTCTCAGTAGGCAATTATTTTCACCTATTCGAGAGAAATAAATATTAGAAAAGTACAAACCTTTAGCAGTACTTAAGCAGAAAAATAATACCTGAAATTAATAAAATCTATCTACTTCTACATCCATATCTACTTCTGTCCAGTTTACCTAATCTACTATGCAATATGTAAGTATATTATATACTTACCCTTAGCATAGTCTTCTAGTAGTAGATGGAAATGCCCCAACTTGCAGTAGGTCTTGGGGTCTATGCAGATGTCCCGTCTGTCTCCGGGTGAGCTGCCTCTTTCTTCCTCCTTTAATATCAAATGAAAAAAAATAATGTATTATAAGTTTTGTAATTGAAAAATATAAAAATAAAATGTGTTGCCCTGTTTTATCGTTCTACAGTCTACACAGACATGATAATTTTGTACAAAATTTTGATTTTTCAAAAGAGCTCTGACTCTGAATATAAAGACCAAGAACCTCGCAAGATATCAAGCACCATGTATTCAGCATTATAAGGAAAATAAACCTTCAACATTATTCTTGAAATCAACAAAAAGATTAAAAAATAAATTTAATTTAATTAAATAACATTTTGTTGGTGCTTTTATACAACTTGTAAACTGTTTTTGAGGATTTTTTATTTTATTTCATATAATATGAAAGAAAGATAATAATAAATTTGTCTTGGGCAGGGCTTGAACCTGTCTCTCTGGAATGCCGGTTTAAGCCCTGCCCGAAACGAAATTATTATTTTCTTTCTTTTATATTATTTGTAAATTTTTCCTATAATCGAGATTTTTTAACGGCAGCTACAATGGTAGCTTCATAGTGTATTGTGTAATCTGTAACCTGTAGCTTGATAAAACTGGGCCTGCTAATGAAGAAATCTTTTCCATAGGAATATGTATCAAAATATTAAATAAATTAGTCCATTCAGACTGCAAATCTACCATATTTTTACATGCCTTGACTTGAACCAGCATCCCCTCCAGATACTTGACAGCTTTGAGGACCAGCGCGCGCGTCCTGCCATGTTCGGAACCTCGCAGTTTCAGGAACCCAAACTGCCGACTGAAATTATATTTGCGAAGTATGATTTACTAATTCATTTGTCGTAGGTTGCATGCAAAATCAAGCCATTTAAAACATAGTGCTTGTTTGCTCTTTGAATAGCTTCAAGCAGTAAGGTTTAGCGCTAAAAGCGAATGTCATACATGTCACGCACCAACTCCCAACTACTTTGCATCCACTTGCAGTGGTGTCAAAAGCAAGTTTTAAAGCATTTTGCTTGCATTCAATTAAGCTTATTGTAAACATTGGTTATTTATATGAGTTTTGAAAGCAGAATTGCAGTTTCATTTATTAAATAAAAAGTAAATAAACGTAAATAAAACGCTTACCTGTCAAGTTCCGACAAAACTTGTAACTCTTGCGAGGTTAGATGCAACTCTTCCTTTTCATCCATGTTTTATAAAACTCACAAAGAATAGAAAGGGATGATAAATGAGAGCCGTCAATAATCCATTTTTGAGAAAATCAAGTAAAAACACGAAGAAAAAGATGTTTTCGTGGGCGCGATAACGCAATTATTTTTCATAGAGTTTTTTTTTTTACTTGTGTTGCCATTTGTGAGAAATTTTAATTATATGTAGAATTCCGGTTTTAATATTTTGTAATGAAAAGTGTTGGTGTAATTGATTCATACTAACCATAGATAATGTTTTTATTTTTCTTTTGTTATTTTTGGCTATGAAGACTCCACTTTTGTTCAATCTTGCCTTGCGATTTAGCCGATTCCGACTACGAACGACGAACGAACGGCAAACGGGGCGAGTCGAAACAAGTGTCATGGCGCGTAGTTGATAAATTTTGTAAATCAGAACTGCGCGTAAATATTATTTACAAATATATAATAATAGTTTTCTATTCGCTGTAATATATCAAAACTTTAAATTTACATCAAGAAATTTATAATACACAGCAAAATGAGCTACAGAAACACTGTAAGTAATATTTTTCAATGTATTATTTTCCGTACTGTTCAATTTAAAGATTTTTCTAATAATTTTAGCTTAAGTAACAAGCAAGATACTGATTTATATAATGATTATATTACTTTAAAGTTTTTTCGATTTGTCACACAATAAGAATTTGAACCAGATCTATTTTCGGGACAAATATTAGTCATTCCTTCTTCCCTCAAGGCCGGGTATGAAAATAAATATACATAGGTATCAAATTTTTCTCATGTTACATGCTTACTTATATTCTAAGTCTGACTCATATCATTAGTACATGCCCTGTATTTTTGTTTCTTATTGCGTATTATGTAAAATAATCATTTCCTATTTTGGAGTGTTGTTGCATTGTGTAGCGTAGGTTGCTGCCTATAGCACATATATATTATAATAGTCCAGTACTTACATGTAAGTTAGGTACTTACCTACTATATAATATAAAGAGTTGTAGTTGTTATTAAATTATCTGCACTCTCAGCCCTTGCAATACAGTTACATTTGCTCTACTTAAAGACAGTATTGTATGCTGTTACTTACGTACCTATGTCTTTCTGTTTATTTATTTATCACAGTTACCTATCGATATACAATAAGAGGTGTACAATTGTCTTCGCACTATGAAGAATCGGAAAGCCGTGGGCCCTGATGACATACCGATTGAGGCGTGGAAAACGATGGGTTCTCGTGGTGTGACTATACTAACTGACCTTTTTAATCGCATTTTAACCAGCCGCAAAATGCCAAACTCCTGGAGATTAAGCATTATAAACCCAATCTATAAAGGCAAAGGTAGTGTACAGGACTGTGGAAGCTACCGCGGTATTAAGGTCATGTGTCACACCATGAAACTCTTCGAGCGTATAATCGGTTCACGGCTCCGGCAAGAGTGCACTGTCTCAGAATGTCAGTATGGGTTCCGACCTGGCTGTGGCACCATCGATCCCATGTTTGCCCTAAGGATACTACTTGAAGCGTACAGAGAGAAAAAGAAGCCCTTGCATATGGCTTTCCTAGATCTGCAGAAGGCTTTTGACTGCGTACCGCGTCGGGTGATCTGGTGGGCTTTGAAGGAAAAGAGTGTGCCACAAACCTACATTGATATTATCTGCGACATGTACCACAACTCCGAATCCATAGTGAGGACTGCCGTTGGCGATACTCGCCCTTTCCCTATCACGGTAGGTGTTCACCAGGGCTCGGCCCTGAGTCCTTTTTTGTTTAGTGTCGTGCTAGACGTTGTCTCGGCGAAGGTCCATGAACCATCTCCATGGCTTATGATGTACGCCGATGACATCGCACTTGCAGATGAGGACAAACAGAAACTGGAGCACAAGGTGAACCAATGGAAGGGTGCGCTTGAGAACGGTGGTTTAAAACTCAATGTCGCGAAGACCGAGTACATGGCATGTGGCAGCACAGACCCCAACCCCATAAAGGTGGGAGATGAACTTGTTTCAAAAACAGATAAATTTAAATACCTTGGGTCTGTGCTGCACGAGTCTGGTGCAATTGATTGCGATGTCCAAGCCCGAATTAGCGCTGCTTGGGCAAAATGGCGGGAAGTAACTGGTGTACTTTGCGACCGCAGAATACCAGTGAAGCTTAAGGGCCTTGTGTACAAGAGCATCATCCGACCAGTCCTACTATACGGCAGCGAGACCTGGCCTGTCCTTGGAAGACATGTCCAGCAGCTTCACGTCGCAGAGATGAAGATGTTGCGATGGATGTGCGGCGTTACGAGATTAGATCGCATTCGTAACGAGCACATCCGTGGCAGCCTTGGAGTCCGCGACGTAGCAGATAAGCTGCAGGAAAGTCGTCTTCGATGGTACGGGCATTTAAGTCGCAGACCGCCAGACTACGTCGGAAAGAGATGCCTCGATCTCACTGTCCAAGGCCCTAGATCACGCGGCAGACCAAAGAAGCGCTGGCTTGACGTCGTGAAAGCGGACATGAAAGAGAACGATCTCACACCAGTGGATGCTGAAGACCGGGCAAAGTGGAGTAGGAAAAGCCGGAAAGCGGACCCCAGCATCAAGCTGGGAAAACGCTAAGCAGAAGAAGAAGAAGTTACCTATCGATATAAATACAAGTACATACTATTGAATCATTCATCATATATAAGATAAAACACGTGCCGTAGTCGTATAATTTACTCAATTTAAATTGTTTACGTATAATGATATATCTACTTCTTACTATTCTACCTATCTTCTCGAAATGATGTAATGTCATACCTAATTGCAGTCTCATTTGCACCTCTCTCATTTAACTAAGGGCATACTTAACTACACTTTTGACTGTTACAATAAGAAAAAATAATTTAAGCCTCGGAGGGCAGTACAAAATCGTAAATAATATTTGTCTTGAATACCTGTTTTAGGCTTATTATTAAACTAACTTGTATCTGATTATTATTTATTAGGTATAAGTTCAGTTAGGTAGACAATATTTTTAATTAATGATAAGTTTTTGGCAGTCAAATAACTTTGTTTATGTAACGCTTTCATTGACTATTCTTATAACATTCATCACTCAATGTTCTCGCCTAATACTTCTAAGCTTAGTAACAATGGATGAATATCTTTTGGCAGTCATCTCTCTACCCGAGATCTCATTCGTACAGCGCTGCTAATGAACTGCGTATAGGATCCTACCTCAGGACACTCATGGTATTTACTATCCGCTTTTTGTATGTGCACTATGTACTTATAATAATTTATAGATCTACTTTACTAACTGTATGTGCTCCTCACTTAACAGAAACTCATTTAACATACTACAGTGCAAATACGACAGTAACCAAATGTATCTTTGATTGTGTTTGTGTGCCACGTAGTGATAATGAATAATCAATTCTTAGATAATTTACATGAATTATTGTACATTGTAACTGCCTCCGTGGTCTAGTGGCTAGTGCCATGGACTCCCGATCCGGAGGTCCTGGGTTCGATTCCCAGGGGGGAAACACAAAGTTGATATTTGAGAATTTATCACTTTGTGTATTTTTCCCCAGTTTGGTTAGGACATTGCAGGCTGAATCACCTGATTGTCCGAAAAGAAAAAAAGATTTCGCGCTTCGGAGGGCACGTTAAGCCGTCGGTCCCGGTCGCTGTCTTTGATAGTGGTCGTTACTCAAACCATGTCAGAGGCCTGATAGTTGTGCTACTAGGCGGTTTAAAAACTCTGACACCAGGGTTCATCGGGTCGATAGACTCGATACCCACTCGAAAGAAGAAGATTGTACATTGTACAGTATACACATGCCTAAACAAACCATACTCACTTTATTTGTTAAATTAGCTGTTTAAGTTTTCTGTTTAAATATAGAAAATGCTAAAAATATATTGAATGAACTCTTATCATAAACAACCATCATAATCATCAATGAAAATATTACTATGAACAAAATTGAAAGTAATCTTAGTTAAACAATCCACTTAGTAGTTGTGCCAAGATTTTACTTTCAAACTAAAATAAACACAAAGTTTCGATATCACAGTTTTATTCTGGGTTAGGCCAAGATCGACGACCTCAATATAAATAGGTACCATTCCACTCCGAATTCAGTGCGTCTCTTCTTGCGATCATAGCTGATGAAAAACATCACTAACCTAGAGATTACTGGAGCATTGATAAATAAGTAGTTTGTACCACTCTTATCTTGCATTAATAACGTCACATTTATCAATGTTTGCAAGGTTTTAAGTTTAGTACACATCTGAGTGCCTTTCGAGGTGTACAACATTGTGAGAGTATCACTTTCCTAGCTGGTTTGAAAAGGTGTCAATCTGGTTGTGGAGCTAGTTTGTGCATAATATGGGTCAGGTAGTAAGGCTTTTGTATAGAACACGTTAGGTAACTAGTTAGCTGTGTGGTGTTATTTAGTTAAGACGTGGTTACGAAGATGAAACAGCAACAACATTCAAAATGATGCAATTTAATAGTGTTTTACATTCATTATTTATATCACACAGAAATAAAGTACATAATATTTGTGTTACGAATTGTGATTTTGAATTTCACTTTTGTTTGGCCCAATGATAACAATGTTTGTTGACATATGATAACAATCTTCATTAATCTCCCATTAAAAAACATTTTTCGTAAATTGTATCTATCTCCTAAATGCAGTCAACATTATTGCTTTTTAGAGTTTTGGATCGTCATCATCGATGTTGAGCTCGCTGTCGTCGTACCGCTCGTCGCGACCCAGCTTTTCTGACATCAGCTACTCCGCTGTCCCAGACGCCACTGAGGTCTATCCAGGCCTCTACGTCGGGGACTCGTAAGTTACATGTATATATTTTTACTTATTCAGGATTACAGTAAGGGCATCAATTTAAAAGCTATAAAACTTCATTAAAAGTTACTACAATGAATGGTTCGCAAGCGCAAAACTAATTGGCGTGGCTAAACTGCTCACAAATTGTCGGTTTAATTGAATAACTGTGCAACAGTTAATATATTTTGCGCATTTAATCCTGAGTACTATGAGTAGATTTTTCACCAAATAATATCGAACAGGGTGGCAGCGAAAGACAAGGCATGGCTGCGTCGCATGGGCATCACCTATGTGCTGAACACGGCTGAGGGCAAACGCTACACACAAGTTGACACCGATCACTTGTATTACCGTGACTGCCCCTCCATTCGCTACAAGGGCTTCCAGCTTATGGATCTTCCATCTACTGATATATCCAAGTATTTCCACATTGCTGCTAACTTTATCGACGAGGGTGTTTCTAGAGGCGGTAAGGAAATATTTTATTTTATTAACAATTACATGACAATTATACACGCTTCTGAAATCTATCTAAAGTAAAGCAGAAAATTTTATATTTATAATTTTGCATTTCTACTAGATACTGTACCTACTGTATTAAGCGATGTAAATTCATTAAAATCTTACGTATTGCATTCCGGCTACAACCACAATACATCGTAAAAGCGATCTATTGTACCTACACTATATTTCAGGCGTGACACAATTTCATTTTTCAGGTCGTGTTCTCGTGCACTGTTTCATGGGCGTGTCGCGGTCAGCAACTTGTGCCATTGCTTTCTTGATGATCAAACGCGGTATGTCTCTGGCGGAAGCGCTGGCTACAGTGCGATCCCGGCGGGATGTTCACCCGAATGAGGGCTTCCTCCGCCAGCTGCAGTCCCTCGACAGGGAGCTGCGTGTGTGCCGCATCCGCTGACCTTTAACCCCTCGACATCCTCTGCTCAGTTGGTCCTTTGATATGAGAGCGCGTCTCCGCGTGCGAAGTCTGGACCGAGCATACTCCAACCGGTATTAGGAACTCTTAGAGTTAGGCTTGTCGCAGATAAAAAATTTCACATACATAATATTGAAAATTCATCAAAACATATATAATATTGAAAATTAATTTATACGCATTAATAGGCGCTGATGCCGTAACTGGATATCTGCGATATGTCTACTTCAAAGAGTGTGTTGTGACGACAGCACTTGCTGTATTATAGTGCCGTGTATTATATAAATAGAACTTCCTCGGTTACGGTGGACTCATTTCAATGACAAACTGAAATCGCACGTACTTACCTATATTACAAAGGTCCAGACTCACACTTTTAGGTGAAATGATAGTATTGCATTTGTCTAAGCCAATGAACCTTATATAATAAATTTAATAAGGTTTAACCCCTTCAGACCCAGCGTCCATCTCAATGGACATAGCTTTTAATAATTTGTTATGTGACCCACTGTTATTCTAAAGGTAATGTAAACATTTCTCGGTACTCCTTAGGCATTACAAATTGTTTACAATGTGTCAACTTCTTAGATATTTAGTGTGGGTACATCAAAATAATAAGTTGATTGTTGACATCCACAATGGATAGACGCAGGACAGGTAAGCTGATTTTATTATTTTATTTTCTCTAGTAAATTTGTAGTTCATCATAATGACTTATTTTTTTCCTAATAGATTAAACGCTAATATTTGTAATTTACCAAAAATATAACATATGTTTATCAATATTCCATATCAAAATTAGTTTATTTTCTGTGTCCATTGAAATGGACATTAGGACCTAATTGTAATAAAAATGTGCACAAGTACTACACTTTGGAACCGAATATTTTACTACCTATTTTATTTCAGAACTTGACTTATCAAGAAAAAAAGACGTTGCCAGTCTTCTGGATCTTCTGGAAAATGGCGAAGTGTCAGACCTGGACGAAGAAAGTGATAATGATGAAATCATACAACAAGAAACCTCGACTTCAACTCGTGTTGGTAGTGATATTATTCGCCCGAGTGAACCACAGCAGCTAGAAGAAAACTTGGAGTGTGAGCAAGACATTGAAGAAGAAGAGGAAGAACCAATGACAAGTGGGACAATAAGTAGTACTAGTACTACTAAAAATAATAACAAGGAAATTATCACATGGAGAAAGCATCTTCAATTCGACAAACCTGAATTTTCCTGGTCAGCTTCACCAATAACAAACATTGAAGCACCTTTGGTGCCTATAGAATACTTCAAAAAATATATACCTGATTCCCTTTTAGAGGAAATAGTCTTCAATACCAATTTATATGCCAACTCCAAAGATGTGCGTCACTACAAACAATGTTCGCTGGCCGAAATGAAAATATTTTTAGCCTTACATATAATTATGGGAAATCTGAAGTTTCCACGCATACGACTTTACTGGGACAGAACTTTAGATATGAAGGTGTTTTTGGAAAATATGCCTAGAGACCGTTTCATGCAGTTGAGGAATAACTTACATATTATTGATAACAGTTCTATTCCAAATGGAAACAGTGATCGTCTTATAAAAGTTCGACCTTTGTACAACTCAATAAGAGAACGCTGTCTACAACTGAAAATGGAGCAAATTCTCAGTGTTGACGAACAGATTGTTCCTTTCAGGGGTAATCTGAATATCAAACAGTATGTGAAAGGAAAACCGGAGCCATGGGGTATCAAAATTTTTATGCTTTGCGGCAAGAGTGGTGTAGTCTATGACTTCATCATTTATCAAGGAGCCACAACAAATTTAGATAAAAATGATGTGTTGCGGTATGGTACATCAGCTGCCTATGTACACCATCTTTCTCGACGAATAACTTGTTCTGGGCATTATCTTTTCTTTGACAATTATTTTTCTAACTATAACCTACTTAGAGATCTTCGTGACAGAGAAATATATGCCGGAGGGACAATCAGAATAAACAGATTCCAGAACCCACCCCTGATTAGAGACAGGGAAGGTACAAAGAAAGAAAGAGGATACTCAGAACAAGTAACTAACAGCACAAAGGATATTGTAGTCCTCAAATGGATGGATAACAAAGGTGTGGTACTTGCATCTAATTTTGTTGGAATCGGAGAAGAAGACGAGGCACGAAGATGGAATAAATTATCGAAAGAATATGTGTCTATTCCACGTCCAGAGCTTGTACGACTATACAACCATGGTATGGGAGGCGTTGATAAAATTGATCATCTACTTAGCCTGTACCGCATTTTTATTAGGTCGAGAAAATGGACGTTGCGAATGATATTTCATGCGATTGACTTGGCGGTGACTAACAGCTGGTTAGAGTACAGAGAAGACTGTCAGGCCTGTAAAATATTGAGCAAAGACATCCTAGATCTTCTTCATTTCCGCCAACGAGTGGCTGAAGCTCTAATAAAAATGGGCCAACCGCTTATTTCAAGAAAAAGAGGAAGACCATCCAGTTCTGGAAATAGCAGTCCAATCAATACGCCACCTACTATCCCAAAGAGTCGTCGTTGTGCTGAATTCCGCCCTGCCAGTGAAATACAGTACGACACTGTTGACCATTTGCCAGAATATGACAAGAAAAAGGAAGCTACAAGGTGCAAACAGTCTGGATGCAAAGGCAAAACACATGTTTACTGTCTAAAGTGTAACATACACTTGTGTTTTGTTAGCGACAGAAATTGTTTTAGAGCCTTTCACCAAAAGATATAAATAATATATTTTTTCTTGTTACTTTTGTTATTTATGAGATTTATTAAAAATATTATATTTAAAGCAATGAATTATTTTTTTCGACACCACGATAACCGAATAATTTAGGTCTAAAAACTGACACCAATACAAATCTAGTAGCGATTATTTAAACTAATTAAGCAACATCTCAGTCCCAATGTCCATTACAATGGACACAAAATTATCTAAAAATATATAAATAAATAAAATATTTTTTTACCAAAAATAGATTGTTTAGACCACAAATGCACCGTTTATTAACAGAAATATTTTTTATCTCATAATATCGTAATTCAGGTCTGAAGGGGTTAAAAGTTAAATTTGTTAAGGACACGTTGTTTGAATTTGAGATGAAACAAATTATTATTTTTAGCCATAGTCTTTAACTTATCGACTATGAAACGAAATATTTTACTGGATTGTTTGGAAAATTTTGTCTCCTGTGCCATTTTGTTTTTGTATTGATGAATATAAAATGTCTATTATTTTTATACTTCAAAGATGTCTTTATCTATTTATTAGAATTAGAATGCTAAGAACGGTAACTATGTCCAGTATTTAAGACGTTAAAGCTTATCGATTATCACAAGTATATCTATTTTGACTATAGTACAAGTTCTAGCCTTATAGTTGTGAGGTAAGATATTAGTATTTATGTTGTAATCATTATGATCGGTAGTTTTAGGACTTTTGATTTTCAAGACTGGCAATTATGGCACTTGAGTGATGATGATGGCTTAATTTAGTAGAGGTATTTAGGCTTAGCATGTATGTCATTGCCTCGGGCAGTGTAACACAGTGTGAGCACTCTCATAGTCCGTCGCTAGCGCACAGTTGCCAGCACACGTGACATTTGGCTGCACATTAACGTGCCACTGTTTGTAGTCTATTTTAAATCTAATCTCATATACAGGCAATAAATCAGAAGACCTAAATACTTCAATAGATGGCCATTATATGGTATGATTTCTTACTAATTCATTTGTATCAGCCAAAAAATTATGTTATTGTTTTTAACTTCTCACTTTATTTAAATAATATTAATATTACTTTGTAAGATACCTATTAGAATATATTTTTGGTAAAACAAAATTAGTGATGAACACTAGTCTCCACTTTAAAGTGCAATGTAGATGTACAAAGTAAAATAATGTGATATTCAATAAAATCTAAATCACTGTTATTCTGTAAATTATAAGTTATAGTTATCTACATGAAATAAGTACCTAATTGATGTTGTGTTGATAAAAAGATCTAATTTTTGAAACTTTGTAACTAATGCATAAAGAATAAAATATTTTTATGTTGCATTATTGTTTAGCCATGCTAGGAAATAATATCATAAAGTGCAATCATGAAAATGGTTTTAAATATAAATATATTTATTGTTTTTAAATCTGTGATAAATATTGTGGTGTAGATTGGCCTGTTTAATTTTGTACCAAAGTATATTGACTTACTCCTAATTATATTCATCATAACTTAATAGAATGTAGGTATTAAACAGAAGTAATTTAACAAATTAGATAAACGAAAGTGAAGCAGTTACTGCAAACTTTTTGTTTATTATCTTATCATTATTGTTAGGGAAGTAAGATCTTGAATAATAATATTAAATGACTATTATATTTTTCTGAGAATAAAGTTATTTATTGAACAGGTTGTTTTATTTGAACAATTATTTTCAGTAATAGAAAGATTAAGATTCATAATATAGAGCATTTTTGCAGAAGGTTGATAGTGTAGGTAGACTGGACTGTAAATAATATGTGTATTAACAATGTTCTTATTTTAATAGGTAAATGTAATGCAAGGGTAGGTATATTATTTTTAAAAATAGAGAAAGTGAATGTGTTTCAATAACAAGCATTTATTTTACAACATACAACTATTCTATTTACGCTAAATTTATGCTATTCAGTTTACAGATAAGGCCGGTTCATGTCATTTTTCTTAGCCTTCTTGTCTCTTGCTCTCGGGAACCAGCGGTGTTCAGTAGTCAGGGTAAGAGAGGCCAGTTGTTTTCTAGCCATTTCTGGCTTCATTTCTTTGAAGACCCTTTTCACTTCACTGTAGTCAGACATCTTTAGAACAGATGTATCCTCTTCTTTCTCATCAGGAAGCGGTCTTGAATGTTCGTAAGGAAATCCTTGGTCACGATGAAGGGCTACTATAGTGGATCCATCGTCTGTGATAACGATCTTGTTGTAGCATCTGGCGATAATTTCTTTTGGGTGGAACGCTAACCTGCGCACTAAGTTAGCCATGGTTTTCAATTTATTAAATAGAAATGTGAAATTTACATGGAAATCGATTACAAAACATACATATAGAAATATAACCTCAAATTTATGACATTGACAGCAGCCATAGAGCATAATTTCTATTTTTCTTTTTTGAGGTACCGGTTTTTATTTGTTTGCCAAAGTGCTGTTGTAGTGAAATTTATTTACATGATTGATTGATTGATTAAAAGACAGCACTATTATTTTTAGGCTGTAGCATCTTTGTCTATTGTCTATGGTTCATCTGTCATTTTTACAATTCAATTTGTGTGTTGCAGAAAAATGTTTATTTACTGAATAAACAGCGATAAATATCATTATTAGCATAAAATGGACTTCCCAGCGACACCTTCGAATGCATCGGACAGTAATGAATACCCTGGGACTATGGCTTCCCCCTTTGAGGGCTCGCACGACAACACAAAACGCCGCAGGTAAATTGTTGCACAATTTTTCTGTAATATCTACCGCATTTTTTGTCGTATACTAATATTTTTTAACTATATCTGGTAATTTCGTTTGTCTAGTTCTTCGAGATCAATAAAACGTCGCAGATTTGACGATGAACTGGTGGAATACAGTGGTTTACCGGGCGCGTCTTTGGGTAAAGGCAGCGACAAGAGAATGCGCACTTTGTCGTATAGCAGCACATACCCTGACCTGAGTGCGACTGGGGCGAGTGCTCCTACTACCCCCGTGCTGCCCCCGCAAGAGCGAAGGCGCTCCAGTAAGCTGTCCTTAGGCGGAAGTATTGCACGAAAGTCGCGCCGTAAAGGACAGCTCAGCCATCTGTCTACGAAAGATCTTGGGCGATGGAAGCCTACTGATGATCTGGCATTGATAATTGGAGTTCAGCAGGTATGTTTCTGCATGATAATCCTAAACATAGCTTTGCTAAATAATTTTACAAAAGATGATTGTTTTGTTCTTTCAACTTACTTGTTGGACAGCTCCGATATCTTGTACTCATTGCATTTCATACTACTCCACCTTGAAAATGGCTCTCATACCCATTATTTTCTTCACATTTTACACTTTTTCAATAAAGATTGTTCATTAAAATTTAACTCTCAAAAAACAATATTTTCATTCCAGACAAATGACCTGCGTATAGTCCATCGTGGTATAAAATTCTCTTGCCGGTTCACAATTGGAGAGCTACAGTCCCGGTGGTATGCATTGCTGTATAACTCAGAGATCTCACGGGTAGCAGTGGCTGCTATGCGTAACCTGCATCCAGATCTGGTGGCTGCAGTTCAGCAACAAGCATTGTTTTCTACAGCTGAAGAGGATTTGCTGGGAACTTTACCAAGTGTACGTATTCTAGTTCATAGTGCATTACATTAGGGCTGCTGCCTGCTGGGCAGGGAGGTTGTTTTTCAGTTTCATATGTATGTTCATTTGGCACTTTTTCCGTGCTTCGGAAGGCACGTTAAGCCATTGGTCCTGGTTAATATCATTTAATACAATAGATATTACTTGTTAAGCCATGTGCCAGTGCTAAGCATTATAAGTCACTGTGTAAAAACTAGTACCCTTGTGCAATCCTCTAGATTAAGTAGCCAACCCCGTGAGATACGGGATAAGGCTAGGGAGATGATGAGTGCATTATATTATAACCAAAATTCAATTAAATTTTTCCAATGGCCTTTGCCATGCAGTGGGACACCTCAGGCTGTTAATAATAATAATAAAATTTATTTATTAAATCTTTTTCCAGACAAGCCTCCCTCCACCAGAGAAATTCCAAGAGTTGCTGGAAGCCAATCCACACGTGTTTTATCCGTCACGTACTGCCAAGTCGCTGCAGGCACACTGGCAGCTGCTGAAACAGTACCAACTACTGCCAGACCAGACTGTTCAGCCACTACAAAAAGGTATTATTTACTATTCATCTATTTATTTATTTCACATTTAAAAGATTCTACAGACATCAAATTCTTAGTACCATTAAACCTTAAAAAGTCACTGCACATTCCTACTTAATCTAAAAAAACTTATTTAACTTAAAAACAACATAACATGTTCATATATTCTAAAAACAGCACACATTTTTTTTTAAATACGACACATACTTAAAATAATAAATAAAATTAAAATAATTTTGCGTAATATCAATAAATAATTTGAGTGGGAGAATGGTTCGCAAACGCAATCTTATTGATCAACAACAACTTGTTTACTCCAAGTTCCTGCACTGGTTAATCCCTTAACAAAGGAAACAGTGCGTCTTTCTTGCACTTGCACCCCATCTCAACTGCAATATTGTCGTTGAGCGACAAAAAACTGCTATGTAACATCTTTGAATCTGCCATGTGGATGTAATTTCCAAATTCTTGTTTGTTTATCTTTTTAGATGTTTTCAGTTAAATTACTTATTGTGAAAATAAAGGAACTAATCATTATCATACACGTTAAAAATATCAACATTCTGAACAGTAAGCCCGAAAATTATTAAGTTTGTTTTGGCTCCTGTAAAATTTTAATTTTGTTACATAGCAGGTTTTGGTCGCGCGACGACGATATGTTTCTATACAGTGCTTAGCTATCTAGTAAAGGAACATCAATTGTTAAAACACATTATCTATAGTTCGTATTTTTAACGTAGAGTTATCGATAACAACTGCCTGCCTGTTTAAAATAATAATAATAATAATAATAACATGTTATGCTAAACTGTTTTTTCTTAGCAACTTAGCAGAGATTCAATTTTTGGAGCAGCAAATGATTACCTTGTTACAAATATGTTTTGCGGTTGACTTTCTGTAAAGTTGTAAAGTAAAAACAGGTCCTGGAGCGGTCTAGTTATAGACTGTAAAACAAGTTGGTATCAATATCGCAACTTCAAAAATACGGAGTATGTGTAATTTTTTATCTCCTCTACTATTTATAGTGTGGGTTTCGAATCGAGACCCGATCAACCTTTTTGAAACTAAGATCAAGATACTAAGACAGACAAACTAACAGAGAATGTTAATTATTTGCAGGACAAACAGAGAATCTAACCTCATTCTCTGATGCTGAGGAAACTATACATGATTCTGAACTGCCAGACTTCAAAGAAGATGGCATTGATGTTGAGCTGCAGTTAGCTGACAGGTACCTATCTATGACTTAGTTTATTATTTAAATGATGCCCTTCGGCAGGAGAAGGGCGCCAAATTGCTTGTCTTCTTCTATCAGTGCCTGTAAGGTTTCTTTCGCTCCATCGTCGAGTCTACTCTCTTATTGCAAACTAGCTTTCCGCCCGCGGTTTCTCCCGCTTTAAATGAGTTTTCCCGTGGGAATGAACGTTTTCCCGTGTGGAATGTCTTAACCCTTTCCACGCCAAGAGTTTTCGTCAAAAATGTTCACCACACGCCACGACAATAAACGTGGTTGATTTACTAGTGTTGGCGATATTAAGTATCGATTTTATTAATTTGTAATAAATAAATCATTTTAAAAATATATCTATAGTTATTTTCAAGTTCATGGGATTTACTTTATTATGTTGTACTCCTCGAAACATTCTAAAATTAGTGCGATAATTATCATGATAATTATCATTGATAATTATCCTTTCGAACCCTGACACTTATAGTTCCATATTTCTGGTTTTGGTAGTAACATCACTAATGTCTGATTAATGTCTGATATATCAGACATTGGCGCTGAGGGTTGAAGTAAAAAAAGAGTCGGATTTAGCTAATAAACACGGTTTTGTTTTTAATTATTTCTAATTAAAATAACATTATAATACATTGTGAAATTGTTATTTTTGATAAACCAAAGTATAAACTGTCTGAAAATGTTATGAATATGTCGTCAGGTACTATAACAATAAGAAAAAATAGAGTTAGATTGGTAAGATTTATTTGTCTGATATAATAGACTTTGGCGGCGAGGGCCCGAAATGTTAAATGTCTGATATATCAGACTTTAGCGCTGAAAAGGTTAATTCCCAAAATCATTAAGCAAAACACTTGTTATAGCAAGCTGCTAATAGGTGGCGCTAGTGGTACCTTATGCGCATTTAAAAATCAAAAACAAGTTTTCTTATGTTTGTTTTTTTGTAATATTTACATGTACTATATTTTTAACACAGGATTTACTCCTCTTTCACATCCTATAAGATGCAGAAGCAAAAACTTTTTCTTTTTATCAACAGCCCTTTTTTTATATCTCGTAAGAAACGAAACATGAGTATCTAAGTTCAGCAATACAACAAAAAAACCACATTCTAATTGGTGCAGTAGTTTTTACGTGACACGCGAACAAACATAAAGTCGGACAGACAAAAATACTAAAAACTAGTTTTTGTTTCTAACACTTACAGTGACCTTAATTTATTTTTTCTTATTTATCTACAGACATCGACCTCATAAAATTTTATTATATGTATTGCAAGTAAAATAACTTATTAATCCACAGCTCAAATAGATGGCCCTGCACGTCACATTTTCAGAGACACCAAATTGCATTCGAATCCCACTATACTAGTTTTGTTTTTTGTTTTATATCGCTACCGTCGTCCAATCCTTTAAATAGGCATCAAAATCGTCGCGAAATCGTTTTCGGGGCCTACCTCTCCGGCGATAGCCATTTTGAGGTATCCACTGATCAGTGACGATTTTTGCCCAAAGTTCTGGGTGCATACGACAAACATGTCCGGCCCATTCCCGTTTGATTGGAAGACCGCGGGATAGGCCTTTGCCCAGCAGTGGGATCAAATAGGCTAGATCATCATCTCCTTAGCCTTATCCCGTATCTCACGGGGTTGGCTACCTAATCTAGGTGATTTAACGAGGGTACTGGTTTTTACACAGAGCGACTGCCATCTGACCTCCGCAGCCCAGAAGGGAAACCAGACCCAATCCAAGATTAGGTCAGAGTTTTCAAGCCGCCAATGTTAAGCATTGGCCTCTGATATGGGTTAACGACTAATATCTACGGTATTAAACGATATTAACCGGGGAAAACGGCTTAACGTGCCTTCCGAAGCACGGAAAAAGCACCGAATAAACATACATATGAAATTCGAATACCGAAAAACACATTGGTACGTGGTAGAATTCGAACCACGACCTCCCGCTCAGGAGGCAGTAGACCTGTCCACTACACCATCGGGCTCTCAATATCAAATAGGCTAGATATAATAATAATTGTCATGTTATAAAGTTTCTTCCATGCTGGACTGGGAGAGATAGAAAAACATAGAATGTTCCAGCTGCCCTTCCTCCCGGGCATGCTGTTAAAGTCAGCAAAAGGGACTCGAGGGTTACATTGTATTGTAATTTAGGCGATGGGCTGACAACCTGTCACTAAAGCAATACATATTACAATCTAAAATAGTCCCCTTAATTTTTGTCAGACGTGGCGAAAGCGCCTTTTACGAGGCGTTAAACGCTCTGCCTACCCCGTAAGGGATAAAGGCGTGATTTATGTATGTATGTTATAAAGTTGTTTTGTTTCGCAGGGTGGAGAAGAAGAACATCCGTCTCCTGGAGAACTCGCTCTCACGCTGGCAGGTGCTGGTGCAGTCGGTGGCGGGCGGCCACGCGGAGCTCGACAAGCACACGCTGGCCGTGCTGCGCGGCCGCCTCGTGCGGTACCTCATGCGCTCCAGAGAGGTAACCACATCATAACTTGACCACATTTTCAGAACATACATACATATAATCACGCCTTTATCAAGATATTATAGGTATATTGCTATAGTGACAGGTTGTCAGCCTATCGCCTAAATTGTAATATACTTCCCTCGGATCCCTGAGCTGGTTTTTACAGCATGCCCGGGAGGAAATGCAGCTGGCACATTCTATGTTTTTCTCTCGCTCCCAGTCCAGCATGGAAGATACTTCCTGCAATAGGACTTTCAAAACCAAATTTTGATTTGCTAGTCACGCTCGCGCCCATGCCAGGTCCCAGGCTAGCATAAGCTAAGGGTCGCCGTCAACGGATACGTCTGGGAGGACATCATCATACTATTTCCAACTCAGTTTTAGAATAAATGTAAACAACGTTTCATGTCTTTTTATTCATAAACACATTTCAAAAATAAATGATGTGTGTTGGCAAAGTAGTTAAATTACTAAAACTACTGTTTCATTCTAACAGCTGAAACTTATTTTAGAAACGAGATCTTCGATTAAAAGACATGAAACTTTGTTTACCTTTATAATAAAACTTAGTTGGAAACTGCCCTACTCTATGGCAGGTCTTTTTAGTTCCTGGTGAAGGTATGCTTACTTATTGAAAATCAAGTTTTAATCTATAGGAAAAAAAATATTCTGCTTGGAGTATTGCTGCCACTTTTTTGGATATTCTTCTTGTCTTGTCTAGCCTGAACCATCTCGCTGCTGGGCAGAGGCCTCCCTCTTCTCCCTCCTTATGGATATTCGGACGTCACCAAGTACAACTTTCTTCCATGCTGGACTGGGAGACATTTCCGCCCGAGCATGCTGTAAAAACCAGCTAAGGGTTCCGAGGGCTTCTATATATTGCAATTTAGGCGATAGGCTGACAACGTGACACTACAGCAATAAACCTACAAATCTGTCTCGAATGACCCTCGAAGCTTTGTCAGACGTGGCGGGACGACCTTTGTTTAGGTCTTTTACGCTCTGCCTACCCCATTATAGATAAAGGCGTGATTATATGTATGTATGTACAAATTACTATTTCACTTTATTGCTTGTATCGACATCTGTAGGTAGCTCTTAACCTAAAACACGGTGTTTCATTGCTTGAATTCAAAGTCTATCAATAGATGTCGTTACTTGTTACAAATTTAGTCTTTCAATGAACAGAAAGTCTGTTAGATAATGATTTTTTGATCAATTTTAATGTTGTTTTCACTGTTTCATAATTTAAGATATTTTCCGATACTGAAAATATGTTGTATGCACGTTCCCTATTGTTTCATTTAAGTGTTGCTATGGTATGTATGCTCAAAGATGTAGATAGATCTTATAGTAACCTAGCGACCAGCCCCGGCTTCGCACGGAAATTATCAATGTTTCTCTACTATATTATGCATGTATTATACATATAAACCTTCCTCTTAAATCACTTTATCCATTAAAATAAACCGCATCAAAATCCGTTGCGTAGTTTTAAAGATTTATGCATACATAGGGAAATAGGGACAGAGAAAGCGACTTTGTTTTATACTATGTAGTGATTTATTAATCTTAAAGTTCCACATCTTCAGAATTATTCTTGGCCTTCCTATAAATATGTACATTGAGATTGTAGAAATCTTAGGAAAGATTTATTTGTTCTTCTTCTGTCGAGTGGGTATCGAGTCTATCGACCCGATGAACCCTGGTGTCAGAGTTTTTAAACCGCCTAGTAGCACAACTATCAGGCCTCTGACATGGTTTGAGTAACGACCACTATCAAAGACAGCGACCGGGACCGACGGCTTAACGTGCCCTCCGAAGCACGAAATCTTTTTCTTTTTTTTCGGACAATTAGGTGATTCAGCCTGCAATGTCCTAACCAAACTGGGGAAAAATTCACAAAGTGATAAATTCTCAAATTTCAACTGGGGATTCCCCCCTGGGAATCGAACCCAGGACCTCCAGATCAGGAGTCCATGGCACTAGCCACTAGACCACGGAGGCAGTTAGTTATTTATTTGTTGAAATGGATGAAATGAAAACTATTTCATTCTTTCACCATTTAAAAGCTATATATCCCAGAAGTACGTAGGCAAGTTTATTCTTCCGGGAAAATATGTTATTTTTTAATACATTGAATTGCTGGTAAAATTGCGTCGTGGAAATAAAATTAATTACGAAATGGCCTGCTTTCCACGTGGATCACAAATTTTAATCAAATTACTATATTTTCTCGATACTTCTGATTAATTTGATGTCTTCGCCTGTCGAGCCGTGACTCCTGCTCTGAAAGATTACATACATACATATAATCACGCCTTTATCCCTAATGGGGTTGGCAGAGCGTGAACGACCTAAACAAAGATCGTTCCGCCACGTCTGACAAAGTTTTGAAGGCCGTTTAATTTGCAGGTATATTCCTATAGTGACAGGTTGTCAGCCCATCGCCTAAGTTACAATATACTGATACCCTCGGATCCCTTAGCTGTTTTTACAGCATGCCCGGGAGGAAATACAGCTGGCACATTCTATGTTTTCTCTCGCTTCCAGGCCAGCATGGAAGTAAAAGCTGAAAGATTACACGAAAGGGAAGGGTTTCACAAACATTTCCGGTCCCCTCTCTGCCCCGCGGTTTATGTTTCATGTTTTCTTTGAGCTTTGACTTCCATGCTGGACTGGGAGCGAGACAAAAACATAGAATGCGCCAGCTGCATTTCCTCCTAGGCATGCTGTAAAAGTCAGCTAAGGGATCCGAGGGTTTCAGTATATTGTAATTTAGGCGATGGGCTGACAACCTGTCACTACAGCAATATACCTACAAATCTAACTTAAATAACCCTCAAAACTTTGTCAGACGTGGCGGGACGACCTTTGTTTTGGTTGTTTACGCTCTGCCTATCCCATTAGGGATAAAGGCGTGACTGTATGTATGTTTCTTTTGAGCGCTGAAGTCACGGCTTTACTGTTACTAATGTTTTTGTTTGTTGTCATTTCTGTTGCCCGGGCTACCACCTAACTACTCATATGTGTTGTCAACATTTGTTGTCGGCAATCATTCACTAATAATAGGTACATGTCGTTTAGATTCCATTGATAACGTATTCTGTCAGTCAAGGTGAATTTGCATCGTGGCCATGCAACAAGTTCTGAACTAAGCTATACTAGATTATATTTATCCACTTTTAACTAATTTTATTAGTGATTGATTTGATTTATTCTTCCATGCTGGCCTGGGAGCGAGAGAAAAACATAGTAGGTGCCAGATACATTTCCTCCCAGGCATGCTATAACAACCAGCTAAGGGATCCAAGGGTTTCAGTATATTGCAATTTAGGCGATGGGCTGACAACCTGTCACTACAGCAAGATACTTTCATATCTATCATAAATAACCCTCAAAACTTTGTCAGACGTGGAGGTATGATCTTTGTTCAGGTCGTTTACGCTCTGCCTACCCCATTAGGGATAAAGGCGTGATTATATGTATATATTTGATGATTTTTGCTATTTGCTAGTATCGCATTCGAATTCATTGTTGCAGTAACCCCTGTTATCTATTTTGTTGTTCATAAATCTAATATTTCGTAACTTTAGAACTAATTATGTGAGTTACTTTATAACCCTCCCAACCGATTTTGTAGAGATCGGCCAACTGTTTGAGACTAGTTTTTAGTGCCCAAGTGTTTGCGCAACACAAGTGCACTCTCTATTTCTTGAAACTCTTATTCTAATGGGTCAGATTAACTAACTCGATCAGAGAGATCAGGCGCAGTACCGACTATGTACATGCCCATCAGACAGCATGGATCATCTTACTTTTCGGACAATCAGGTGATCAGCAATGTCCTGACCAAACTAGAAACAACAACTCAAAGTCATTGTCCCCCGCCGGGAATCGAACCCGGGATCTCTGGGTCCATGAAAGCAATCGAGTACTTTACTTACCTGCTAAAGTTACTCAGGGTTTACAAAAGTTGCGAGCAGTTGAGTTTAGTTTTTAGATTTAAGAACAATTTAAAAACATTTATTTACCAATTATATCGTGCCAGTCTGTGTATTTAGTAAACACTAGGTATAAACTCTACCGTACTGAACTGGGAGTGATAGAAAAACAGAATGTGCCAGCTCAGCATCCTGGGCAAGCTGTAAAAGGGATTCGAGGATTATGTCATAGTGTATTGAAATCGCCTGACAACCTGTCACTATAGCAATATAGGTACATAATAATCAACTGTAATAATCCTGAAAACTTGTCAGACATGGCGGAACGGCCTTTGTTTAGGTCGTTTTCGCTCTGCCTACCCCTACCCCATTAGGGATAAAGACGTGATTTTATGTATGTATAAATTCAGCTTAAGCGCAACAATGTTACGTGTAGGTACTCGTACACGAAAATAAATATTATCGATTATCCTTAATGGTAGAAATAAAACATCAAAACAGAAATAATTATTTTAATATACAATAAAATAATAATAATTGGTCCATTTCCTGTTTTGCGATTTCATAAATTACGATAGCAATAATAAGTATTTGGAAAAATGGTTTTACATTTTACCGCGTCGCCAATATTAACAAAAGTATTATAAAATTTATCTTCTATTCTGGACTGGGAGTGATAGAAAATCAGAATGTGCCAGCTGCATCTCCAGCTAAGGGATTCGGGGGTTTCAGTGTAATGTAATATAGGCGATATCATGTAACGATAATGATCTGTCTCGGAAATAGAAAAAATCACAATAAAATAACAAGTATAACAAATCCCTTTATTATTATTATACTAGCCTAAGCTAGAGCTTGATGGTGTAGTGGATATGGCCGCTGCCTCCTGAGCGGGAGGTCGTAGTTTTAATCCCACCACGTACCAATGTGTTTTTCGGTTTTGAATTACATATGTACGTTTATTCGTCGCTTTTTCCGTACTTCAAAAGGCACGTTAAGCCGTTGGTCCCAGTTAATATCATTTAATACCGTAGATATTAGTCGTTAAGCCATATACTGATGACTGCCTCTGGGCCAGTGCTAACCATTGGCGGCTTGAAAACTCTGACCTAATCTAGGATTGGGTCTGGTTTCCCTTCTGGGTTGCGGAGGTCAGATGGTAGTCGCTGTGTAAAAACCAGTACTCTCGTTCAATCCTCTATATTAGTACCCTGTAAGATACGGGATAAGGCTAGGGAGATGATGCCTAAGCTGTCCCACTGCTGGACAAAGGCCTTCCCCTTTCTTTTTCCACGCTTCCCGATCTTTGGCAGTTTCCGACCAGTTTGAGTCAAATGCTGTGAGGTCATCCCGCCATCTCTTCTTTGGTCTCTTCTCGGCCGACGTTCTGTTTTGTTTTTAAACAAATCTCTAAAATTAAAAAAATTGGAAAAGCAACAAAAAATAAAATCAGAGCCCGCCCCGCATCGGTTCATCTTTAGTAAATGCAGTTTGTAGGGCGACAAAGCATGCGGTAACCTATTTCCTATCGGTAATGTCGATATCGACTGCGCGGTTTCAATGTATCGGTGTCACGGACTAGCGACACAAGGTCTCAAGGACGAACCACCCTAATGACACTGGTGCCGATCCGGAGAAAACACGATCGAATTTATATAACACCATACCTGAAATTTTCAGTGTACAGATTGGGACGAAAAATTCATTCCCCAGGTCCATTCAGACAGTTACAATTCTTTAAAAAATCAAAGGATTTAGATTTATTTATTTATTTATTTTTAGTTGCCACTTCCGATGAGTTCCGATTCCGAATATTTTATGATCCGAATTGCCTTTCCTGGTAAATGTATGACAGCTTGCATACCCATCCATATATGTTTTATATGGAAATTTCACAGATACGAACCGAATACGGACCAGTGCAAAACAGCCCTTAGTCGGGACGGGACCCGTTCACATCATGACTTAACTACCCATAGATTCTTGACTTGATAGGATAATAATAAGTGTGGCTACTAAATACTATTGCCTCTTTCTGTTTTAATCGAAGACAGCAAATGACTGGCATGGTCTTATTTTAATTAGTTCGTGTTTCCGCCGAATCGGGACCATAACCTACTACCGGTCATATGGGAAAAATAAACGTATATTCCCTCCACTATCTGTCGAGTACATCTAAATATCGATCAGCCCCATTCTATTGTAAAGTTACAAACCAACTACCACTATGTTCTTGCGATATGCTATCTATAGATAGTGACCAGATTGTTTAATTACGGATTAAACTTATAAGATATTCATATCTTATCGTTACTATTTGTAACTCTTGGTACTATTTTAAATTGAATATTTATCGAGTACCGCGCACTGTTCCATCGATCTATATTATTTATAGGTATGTGGTTATTGCGAAATACTTTAGTTGTAAAATATTTGAATCTCGAATTTTATTGTTTATTGTACAGCAGAAACGTTTAAAATTCTTCAGATTTAGTACTGCCTTACGTAATTTCATCATGCATTCGAAATATACGTACTTTAAGGTGCTTAAGAAACTGAAACTGCGCAAAATCTTGTACTTTATATTAACTTTACTTCATGTTCGAATTCAATGTTATTATATTAAGAAAAGACTAGCTACTCCTATTTACTGTAGTCACTAGTCAGTTATATCTCGTGCTTATAATTTATAGCTAATATACTAAATAAATGGCAAATATTCACACGCTTACATTAGAATACCTGCCACTTACACACTTGGTTAAAAGAAAAGCAATGCCAAGAATTAAATAGCTATTATAAACGAAAATCAATCAGTCATAGAACAAGCTAATATAAGTAACTACCAACATTTTACGCGAATTGCCTGAGGTAGATTTTTTAATCATTTGTTTGGTCTTAGGTATAAGTAGATATATTTTTATATTATTTGAATAGTATTGTCGATTTAATAATAGTGAATGAAATGAATTCGCGTTCCACGTAACGAAAGCCAAGTAAACTAATTGTGTCATTGTTTTGAGAACGGGCACTATAGCCAGCGCTATGTTGACACAACATTCTTGTACAACACGACCATTGTTTGGCGTCGGTAACAAGACGAATATTCAAAACATCCACTGTCTACAGAGGATGGATTCAATCCTATGGAACTTGGTCAATGTCCGGTGAATCTGCGAAGTTTGAACTTCTTATTACTTACACTTTACTTTACTCATTATAAAGGTAAAATTTACTCGTTATATTAGCTCGTAAGGAGTGACGCTTAAGTGCATATTGTACGTTCGACTGAAATATAAGTAGGTACATAACTATTTAGTACGCTTATTTAAACCCTTATACATTTTAATAATGTGCCGATAAGTTTAAATGTCGAGGTGACGTCAATACGATTGTGTCCATAATTAATTTTCTCGTGTTTCATAAATTGCGCACCACTTTTCCTGTACTTGAATGCATGCTTTTGCATTGTTGTTGCAATTGGCGGTATTTGAATGCGAAAGTGTCGAATTTTGTGAATGTTACACCTTTTATGGCTGTGATAACGGAACCTCACATTACCGACAGGGTGGCAGCGTTGCAATGTTAGATAAGAAATTTTAAGACTCATGTATCTAGCAAATTAAATTCTGATAGCACTTTTGCAGCGTGAAATTAATAACTTTTGTTAGCCGTCGCTCAGTGTACAAATTTAATGATCGAAGCGTTTATTTATAAAGGTTCGTACGTTGATTTAGCTAAAATATCTACTTACGTGCTCTGGTAAATATTTTTGAAATAAAACATTATTCGTTACGATTTAAAATAATTGTTCAAAAAATATTTTCGTACTAATTTTGAGTCTACTGGACCTCATACTAAAAAAGTCTAGGTAGAGGTCGTAGAGGCAAAACAAAATATTACAAGGGTCAAGAGTAAATTCAAATATATTCTGGAATTAGTGATAAAGCATTTTTTTTATTTAAAGGTTTAAATACGTATGCTGTTTTATTTAAACATCCTGAATTATGCCAAAAATATTTAATTTAATCCGTCAGTTGCGATGCGGTTACGCATCGTTGCCCGCGGTAATATTTAAAGATCTATACTTGATACTAATATTCTGTTTGATCATAATTCATGTTTTTTTTTGTTACTATATCGCATTTTACATTTTGCATTTTGCGGACTTTCAGAAATTACACGTATATATTTTTTTTCCATGAATCTTGTACCACTAAGTACGCGTCTACCAACAATTTAAAAATATACCTATATGGATTAAAAAAACTTCACATTGTTGGTATAATGTTTAAATTTTAATTTAAACATTATACCAACAAAGCTTTAGCTTTATCATTATTTACTGCAATTACGGCTTAATTATAGGGAAATAAATGTTAATAAAAACTTCGTATTACCATTTACCTACAATTTCCAATACATTCTAGTGGGTACAATTGAAAGGTCGTGTTTCGACTGCCTCCGTGGTCTAGTCAGAGCCATGGGCTCCCGATCCGGAGGACCTGGGATCGACTCCCAGTGGGTGGGGGACAAAGTTGATATTTGTCAATTTATCACTGTGATATTGTCCCCAATTTGGTTAGGACTTAGGACAATGCAGGCTGAATCACCTGATTGTCTAGAAGAACAAAGAATCCGTGTTTCGGAGGGCACGATAAGTCGTCGGTTTCGGTCGCTCTTTGATATTATCGTTACAAAAAACATCTCAGAAACCTATAGCTGCCTATATTAGGCGGTTTAAAAACTCTTGACCGGGTCGACTGACTCTATACCCACACGACAGAAGAAAATTGAGAGGTCGTGCAAGTTTTTCGTATAGTTTGTTGAATACTAAGAAATAGCGGTAGTCTGGTAGGACGTAATTCCCGAACCCGTTAATATTACACCTTTGGAACTTGTTAATTCATCCGCAAACAGAAGTGTTGACGCTCTAGATAAGTGTCGCAAACTGGCACTTGCTAAGTGATAACACCCGTGGTAGTTACTTGACTGAACTTTTCTTACCTTACTGTTAAAACACATTTTTTCCATGCTGGTCTGAGAGCGAGAGAAAAACATAAAATGTGCCAGCTGCATTTCCTCCCGGGCATGCTGTTAAAACCAGCTAAGGGATCCGAGGGTTTCAGTATTTTATAATTTATAATTTCATATTTCTACCTATGTTTTTTCCATGCTGGACTAGCCAGAGAAAAACATAGAATGTGCCAGCTGCATTTCCTCCCGGGCATGCTGTAAAAACCAGCTAAGAGATCCGTGGGTTTCTATATATTGCAATTTAGGCAATGGACTGACAAGGTTTAGGTCGTTTACCCCATTATGGACGGGCTTAAAACAAAGGAAACTATGTCAAAACCGTAACTTTATTTTAGCTGTACCTACTTACCTTATTTTTACACTAAAATAACTACTAACATAACTTGCATTCAAACCTAACTGAAACATGTTATGGTTCCATATCAACTCTACACCAGTTATTATTAAATTCAGTAGTTTCCCCTCATTATTTTAATTTCCTCAAACGTTAATATTTTCCTGTTGATAAAGTCTACAATTAAAATAACGCATTAAATTGTGTCCCATTTGTATTCCAATATATATTAAATATTAAAATTTTGTCCGTCTCGCAGCTATGTAGAATAACGCGCTGTAAATAACGCGCGTGTACCAAACGCCTTATAGTACTTTGCTCAAGAAACACTAAAGCAAATAATGAACATTTGATAGCTCAAGTTTAATTGCATACAAGGACTTGATAAGGATATTGTGCCGTAATCGCAATCATACGAAACACTCGGCAACAAACCGTTATCACTCGTACCAGCTCCGTAGATTATATCTCATTAGCTGACATAAACTTGGTAGGAATTTCCATTTTCCAAGAATATTTTCAAAGGTATTTATTTTTATACCTACAAATCTATCTTTGTCAGACGTGGCGGAACGACCTTTGTTTAGGTCGTTTACGTTCTGCCTACCCCATTAGGGATAAAGGCTTGACTATATGTATGTATGTTTTTATTTTTAGAAACAGTATGGTAAGCTAAAAAATAAAAGTATGCGAGCTAAGTTGTGAACACAGCTGCATTTTTGTTTGATTAGTCGAACATCAGAAATATTTTCAGACATATTTTTTTCTGTATTCGCAGGAGCCCTTTTAGAGGCCTGGAGGGTTCTTGGACAGTTGTGTCCCTACTTATACAAAGATATTAAGATAGCTAGTCATGAGAGAAAATTGATGATCAGGTCAACCCATGTTTTGTTGGTAGGTGTCTTTCTTAGCTTGTCCCAAATATCGCGGGACCTTGGTTTAGTGACCAATAGGAAACAGGGGAGTGGCTAATCATTACACTATCACTATGGTTAATCGTCAATAAAAAACATCAATTTAATCAGTGTTTTGCTTGTTATCATTCTTAAATTAACAACTACCACGCTGCTAGATAACTTCGAAATGGACTTCCAACTTAATAGTGAATGTTCATGTCAATTATTTACAGATACGTTTTCTGCGCAGCCATCTCTACGAATTGTTTAACTTATGTCTGTATTCATTCGTAGATTTGTGCCTAGGTAGGAGGATAGTATTCATATACTACTTATTATATCACACAAGCTTATTTAAATAAGGTTTTCTACGTAAATATTTAAACCAGAGCGGCTAGGACACAGATTAGGGCGCTTTTAGGCTGGTATTTTCTATTGTAAACTTACAGGTTGCATCCGGTGATCATATCAGACCCGATAACAATACTATAGTATTGATGAGTTTTAGTTTTTGCCTTACAATGATTTATAGTAACGCAAAGCTCACTGTTGTTTTCAATAATGTAGTTCTGTAATGTGACATGTAATTTATCTACATACTTTTAAACGTTAGTATTAGCTAACAACAAATGTAACTATTTACATTGTTATTTTGAATTTAGTTTTAGGAATTCTGTATATTTTTTAAATTATTTTAAATATTATTTTTAATTTTAGTATTACCCTGACTCTACACTCTTTCAATTTTTTTTTTTTTTTTTTTTATATTGAGATTCCATTTTTTTCCTTATAATTTGATTGTTAATTTTTATTGTAATCTTGAACTGTTATTTCAAGTTATTTCGAATACAATTTATATTGTTAACGAATAAATCAATTGAATTGATTATGTCTTGTAAAAAATATACCCACGTATGCAGGGTAACTAAAGTTTAAAAATATGCAACCTACTATCTTAATATTTTTTACTATTCAATAGGTGTTGTTGAAAACGTATGCCCGTTTACTAATAATTAGGTACTGTGAGGCTGAATTTTCATTTGACCTCGAAGACGTTTGTACTTACTACTGGTTTAGTATTCGTACATAAATTTGAATACATATTTCTTTTCCGACAGCGCGAAGCGAATAAGGGTCACAGTATTCATGGGTGTTTTATTCGATGTAGAGTAGGAACTATTATATCTAATCTGTGGTAGGGTCCAGGTTTTTACCGCCACTACCACTGTTGCTCAACTTATTTTTATGTACACCTGACCACTTTTTCTTTTCGTAGACAGCTATATTATATCTAAGCATCAAGGCATTTTCCTATATTTTACATACAAATGCATGCTGGGCTGGGAGCGAGAGAAAAACATAGAATATGCCAGCTGCTTTTACTCCCGGACATGATGTAAAAACCAGCTAAGGTATCCGATGGTTTCTGTATATTGCAATTTAGGCGATGGGCTAACAAGCTGTCACTACAGCAATATACCTTCAAATCTATCTTAAATAACCCTCAAAATCTGTGCCAAAGGCAGACGTGGCGGAACAACATTTATTTAGGTCGTTTACGCTCTGACTACCTCATTAGGGATAAAGGCGTGATTATATGTATGTATGTACAAAATTATGTCATGACATGACCCAGTGTTTCTTGGTCCGACAATATATAAAAAAATAATTGCCCCATTCAAAGAAATAACTGCAAAAAATATGGTATGTCGAGTAACCGCTTACAATCTTACATTAAGACTGTATTAAACTGCCAAGTCCAATTGAAACAAACGGATATCTCCGGAGTGCACAAGACAAGGGGGGACAAAAGGGACATCGGTACAACTGAGGCTAGATATAAATAGGGGGTAGGTAGATATAACAGTGCTGCTTGCATGAACCGTTGTGAAGATTTTTTTTTCTGTATGGCCGATAATACATAATTTTTATTTTTTTGCTGAGGTATTTGTGATTGTTTTGGCCAATTTGCTCTGTAGGTATTATGATTGTGTCGTAACTGTTTATTGTTTCAAAAAAAATTATCTACGTATGCATATTTATTCATTCTTCCATGCTGGACTGGGAGCGAGAGAAAAATATAGAATGTGCCAGCTGCATTTCCTCCCGGGCATGCTGTAAAAACCAGCTAAGGGATCAGAGGGTTTCAGTATATTGCAATTTAGGCGATGGTCTCACAACCTGTCACTACAGCAATATACCTACAAACCTATCTTAATAAACTTTGTCAGACATGGCAGAACGACCTTTGTTTAGGTCGTTTACGCTCTGCCTACCTCGTTAGGGATAAAGGCGTGATTATATGTATGTTTGTATATATTTATTAAATCAGTTATGTTTGTTATGCCACCTATCAGTTTGTTTGTCTTCCTAGTTAGATAAATTGGTGGGAAGGTAATAAACAATTTGTGATATCCGAAAGACTGTTAGTAGATTGTCCTTCGCCTCTATACGAGCGTATAATGTATATTCACTGTGAGTCGGCGAGAAATCGATTCTATATACTTGCGTATGTGCTCTATCTGTACAAGAACAAATGTGTAATTTATTTTGCATTACTCTCACTATGACGACATCAAGAATGCACACTTTGTTATAATACATTGTGCACCGCAGCTATCTTCGGCCCCTTTTTTTTAGCATCATAATTTTATGTTGACGACTTTTTTCCTGAAGAGTACGCGACTCAAATTCTGTGTTGCCTGTTGACGCATTAACATTGTTTTCGGTATATTGTGCAATATGTTGGTAGGTGGTCTTGAAACGGATAATTCCACTTTGTTTTGTGACCTCGAGGTACACGAAGATATTTATACAAGATGTTACAATATCCTCTATAATACACATTGCGCTCTAATAGATGTTCGCTTCGAGCTTTCACAAGATTACCCTAAATCATTAGGGTAGAAACATTTTATAGTCAGTATTCCGTTAGTCGTAAATAGAGTTATTACTATCGTATTAAATTACACAAAGCAGAAATTCTTCAAAGGGAACATCGACAGAAGGTACGCCTAGGTAGTTGTAGAGTTACCAACTTACTTTGTATTTCGCTGGTTCTTTCACAGACGCTTTTACATAGAAAAATACCTTGCCATACGCAGTGGCAGACAGATGAACCCCTTCTATATAATAGTTCAGTATATAACATGTACCCGTACATAACTAGATATTGGCGCAAACTGGCCGGAGATGCGAACTAGTGTCCCGTTTACTGCTCGCCCGTCGCTAACTGATAACGTTATCAGATGAATTAACGTGTCAACAACTATATCTGTTTTTGTTACACCACAATAGTAATGAGTAGATAGTTACTTATAAAAGTACCGCTAGCATATAAACTCGTGGACATTAAAACATATTTATTTTATGAATAATTTATAGGGGCATGTTGTTTGTTTCCTTTTGATGTTTTCTGTTTGTTTGTTGTTTTTATCATTATTATAGTGGTTCTCGTCAGTGACAATCTATAAAACTCTAGTAAATAATGTTCTTTTAATGGCATACATTAGGTAGGTATTAAATTCGTAGGTGGGCATGCATGTTCAATTCGAATTAAACTGATGATTGAATCTCGTATTTAAATACTCAGATGTTTAATTATGTTAAATGCTATAACTAAAAACATTCGATAATTATAGGGTAATTTTAATGCATTTCCGATTTCAATAGGTAGCTATTAATTGCGTACCAACATGTTTCTTTAACACAATTTACGCAAACAGCGCGGACTGTTGGTTGTTTATTGGCAAGTAGGTGCAGCGCAAGCGCACGTTGACTAGCAGCCCTTTGTTGCTTTTAGCTCGATGGCAACTAGAAATTTAAAAACGTTTGCTTTTAAGAGCACGTGCTTGACTGCTTGACTTTACGACTACACTTTAACAGCTCAAACGTGGATTTTATCTGAAAATAAATTATTTATATCATCAACGGCAACAGTGTCTCATTTAGTAGTAGAAAGCGATATCTTTCTTGAACCTCGTTCCACCAAGGTTGAATCGTATTTGCCTTCTCAATCGTTTTAATTAAGCGTATCATTTTAACAACTGTAAACACGTACCAGTTGTGGCAATAATTAGTTCAATACAACTCGCGATGACGAGTACTACAGAATTTTGTCGAAACTCGTAAACATTTTCAATGTGCTCTATTTACCGAGTTAGGTAGTTAAAATTAGTTTTATTCAAACAAGTTTTAATTTGACGAAGTTCTTCGACTGTGTGAAGTTTCAGAGTACCAAGTAACTGGGTTCTTATGTAGTTATTTTGCTCCCAGATTGCTGTGGGGCGCAGTACGAGGGATCACAACATCGACGTGGACCTGAGTCTCGAGGGTCCAGCCGGGAAGGTGTCTCGCAAGCAAGCCACCATCCGACTGCGCAACTCCGGCGACTTCTTTATGTCCTCAGAGGGCAAACGCCCCATATTCGTAGACGGCCGACCCGTGCTCCAGGGCAACAAAGTCAAACTAAACCACAACAGCGTCATTGAGGTAGGGTATTGCCCTAGTTCGTCGCCTTACAATAAAATTTATTGATCTCTATCCGAAAATAAGTTTTGTTTCGTTAAAATTGATGTGACAAAGCTTTCGTTTGCCTGTTGTGATTGATCCCTTTCTATAGATTAAGAAAATAGTTAAAGACCGTTGGTCTGATGATTTATCCAGTGGCTAACAGTGTAATTACTTCCACAGATAGCGGGACTGCGGTTCGTGTTTCTCATCAACCAGGATCTCATCAACGCTATTCGCCAGGAAGCTGTTAAAGTGACTATTCCAGTGTAAAGTGTAAAAGCAATTTGTTACTAAGAAATAAATTTTTGATATAACGTAATAAAATGCATTTTTATTTGGAACACATTTATTTGGTCAATTTTAGAACAGTTTCAAAACTAGGTACCACTTTATACATAAAACTCCCATTAACAATATTTGGATATTACGCGGTAGTTTTCCACTCAAAATCGGAATCGTAAAGCGTGCGCCTCCTTTAGTTACACCTATCACGAAACACTATCACCTGCGTTTACTGGCATAAAGATATGCATTAAATGTTAAACGACAAAACAAACTTACAATAACTCCATAACCCTTAACACTAACAGTGCTTAAACCATACGAAATACATAAATTTTATTTATAATCAATCACATAAATAATGGCCAACAACGTGCAATGAAAAATTAAAACCTCAAGTGCATAACAAACAAACATACATTCATAAATTAAAAACGAGTAAACCATTCATAACATTATATTCCAATATGATTATCTATTAGAAAATTAAATCTCAGTCATATACTTAGTCACCCTATATACATATAAACATAGCGGACCCTATCTATAAGTTCAGCCTCAATAACAGGACCGTCTAGTTCAAACATGAACACTTTACGATACATTTACTTTGTACATTGTACACCCAAAATATAGTCCTCCAAACATTAACATTATTATGAATAATAAAATCTTTAATAAATAGACATATACTAGCTGATCATAATCACTCACATTTAAAAACATCAATAATATTATATAATCTAGCTATTTACAAAGGCAATTTTTGATATAGGTATATGTTTGCAAGATAAAAGCACATATTTGGTATGTTTTATTGACACCCTGTACATGATATAAAAATAGTGTATTATAAGGTTTATATTGTTTAGGCACTAGAAGGCAAATATTAAATGGCTTGTGCCTTACAAATGAGATCAGTAGTGTATATCTACATCCCAAAAATGTCTTGATTCAATATACATTTTGTGTTAGATTATGTGTTTCTTTCATGTGTGCTACATCAAGGCACTTAAAAAGTAATAACATGTGCAAGAAATAGCATAAAACTCCGATTATAATAGATATGTCGCAGGATTATGATGGAATCGGTTTTTTGGTCAAAAAACTAGGACTTTGATCAAAACTAAGACTTTGACAAAATCCTAGACTTTTCTCTGGATTACGACCAGTAATTTGTCAAAGTCCGGGTTTTGATCAAGATCCCATGTTTTTTATTAAAAAAAATATATATTTCATTATAATCCTGCGACATAAGTAAATAGATGTGCTAGCTCTTATCATGGGTATCGTCATTTGTATCAAAACAAATTGAGTAGCGCTCATTTTTGCCACACCATATATATTTTATCTACATTTCTCAATAATCTATTCCTTCAGAGTATTGGCTTTGGTTATTTCACGCTTTAATTTTATGGCTTACACTACGTAGTTTCCGTGTAGTAATATCATTACAAAACAAAATATACATTTGTCATTCAAAATTCTTAAATGTTAACATTCATCGATATATTGATTACATTTAGATAAATGGACGCAGTACACACTATATTTACTACTTTTGTACTTCAATCTAGTAAATAGGTATTATTATAATAAATATGATTTCATTGTGTGTTAATATTATTAATTAACAATTACCTATCTATGTGCTTAAAGTTACGTGAGCAATCGGTAGCCAATGTAGATATTGCAACTGGCCATTTAAATATAAATCGTAGAACTACACATATACACAAAACAATCTTAGGATCAACTAAAAGAAAGGAATAGTACCTAATATACAAATAAAATTAAAATCATAATTCACGAATTATTTACAATAAAATCTTATTATACATAAACAATAAATCTAAAGCACCGCATTACGAATTTTTGCATGCTTAAAATATCTTTTTCAATTTAACACTTTATGAGCAAAATAATGTTTAATAATTAAACCATGTATTTCAACGATAAACAACATTAACTCCCTTACACTTATCAATTACTATACTATTTTCCTAATATAAATAAAACAATGTAATACTATTTATGGCTATCGTGCTCAAAGTGCAATTTCAAAAACTAACTAATTACACTCTGCAATGTATGATGCTGGAATAAAAGTAGGTAAAACTATTAATAACATAATATGTTTATAATATAATAATATACTCTGAATCTCTGTAACAAAAACATCAGATCAAATTGCACTTTAATATATTAACACTAAGGTTGTCTTTGTTTTTTTCCATATCACATTATGGTGTAGAATTTGGCTTTAAAATTTACATACTCATTTAACTAGGGGTAAATAGGGTAACTACTAAATAAACGGAATCATAGGAATGTATAGGTAATGTAGATCTGGGAATGAATATTAGGGGATTGGATGCATATTCTTACCATAACCTTAAAGAGTACTTTTCTTTTTAGTCGACAACAAACGAATTACCTCAATAGTTATGTTTTAGCCTTATAGTGTATTTTAGTTGACCTGATGTGGAATCATTATGTTTTGGTTGAGATATTACGAATTTTGTGTTACAAATAGATGTGTATTTTCGGAATTTTTCAGCTAATACATAGGTATTCTTTCTATAACTAAAAATGGCCTGCGTCTTTTTCCGGAGTGCCATTTTGTCTATAAAAATATCTTTCTCTAAGAAAACCCATGGCTGCCATTTCATTCCAGTTAAATCAGGATTATATCTATTTGTACACGAAGTACTGGCATAGTGTGAGCCATGCTCATTCTTTTTGATAACGACCTTTGGTATTGACTTTCTTCCCTTTTTATTTTTTTCTCTGTGCTTTTGAAATTGCATTTCATCTATACTTTTAAGCACATCTTCAAATTTTGGTTTCGCTTTCTTTGGAACTTCTTTTCTTAAAGTATTGGACGGTCTATCTCCATTTATTCTTAACGCTTCTTTAGCTAATTTGAGCTCTTTTAATTTAAGAAGGCTTTGTTGAGGCAAGGGCAATTTAACCTTTAAATCACGTATTGATTCTTTTAACGGTGGGATGTATTTCTGAGCCCCTTTTGTAATTAAGGTTCTTGTCGGTAAGTTGCCATTAGAACTAGAATAATCTTTCTTTTCCGTATACTTACAGCTAATTCTGTTCATAGGGCTAATGTCGTTTACCTGAGAAACCCGTGATCCACCATAGTTAGTAATTTTCAACAAAATACCAGAGCTTTTCTCTTCTGAAGTTGTTGATGATACTTCTGGAGAACTAGATGTAGAACACTTTGGACTTTCTTTACAGTTCTTGTATTTAAACACATCTTCGATACTTGACTCAATTGAGTTAATTATGTTTTCTTTGGTTTCCTTGTCTGTATATTCTTTATGATTTTCTTCATGAGAGTGGCTATCAATACCTTGCTCTTCATTTGGAAAAAGAGGCGATGCTGATCTAAAAATAGGGCAATCCTCAGATTGCAGTTGCTCATTCACATCAGTTGTTGTTTCATTAATGACAGGACTTGGCAATGGTGTCCTATGTGGGGAAGCTATAAACTTGGTATCACTTGAAATCTGGACGTTTGATTCCGATAACAACCTCTCCAATGATTCTTTATCGTAATACCGACTACCATCATCTATGTGAGAATCATCTGAAATATTGGATTCTCTATGATTAAGTGTGTGATTCACGTTCATTTGTGGTGTTCGATATAAAGTTTGTACGAAATGAGTATCGTCGTTATAAATTCTATCGCCATATATAAATTTTAATTTGTCTGTATGCTCATTTAAATCATATTCTTCTGTTTCATCATCATTGTATTCATCGTCTTTTGGCGATGTCGATGCGCTAATTACAATATTTTCAGCGATATCCTCACTAACAACAGTTTCGACACAAGCGACATCATCAACCCAAGGTTCATCTTTGGAATGATCATCAAATACATTTGATTCAACGGGAATCGAATATTCACAGTCATTGTTTTGAAGTAAACTAACTTCATCGATGCAGTCTTCTTGGTTTAACGTTTCTTCTTGTATGCTAGCTAAACATTCTTCCGGTACCTCAGAAAAACAAATTTTAGCAGGCTCATCACATTCTTCAGATATAATACAATTATTGTCTATTAATATACAAAATGACACATTTCCTTCATTGTGAACAGAGGAAATCGAATTTCTTCGGTTACTTTGGAGCACCTGACAAATGTTTTCTGCTATAAGACGTGACGTATTATAATTATTTAGTTCGTCATCTTTCTTCCGTTTATTGGAATGCAATGGAGCATCGTCTTCAGAAGGCTCCTCGTTAAAATTTTCTCTAATGTCGTCAAGTGCCGAATCTGATAAAGATCTTTTTAATGATTTGCGCCGTTTGGCAAAATAACTGGTTGAGTATCGTATTTTTTTACTGATATCATGCGGTAGTATATCGATAGGGCTAGTTTCTTCTATTATCTCAAAATTGGTATGTTCTTGTGATGCTTCTAATATAATACCAGAATCATCCATGATATTATCAGAAACATGGAAAAAATTTGTTTCTGCATATTGCGAATCCTCAACTGTGTCATCAATTATTTCATGTTGAGCATTAACTTGAACTTCGACGCAATCTTTAAGAATCCTTTTACTATCTGCTGTCTTTTCTATTGAAAAATTAGGATCACTTAACATAGGTTCTCTGATAAAATCATCGGTGATATAATTCTGTTCAAAGTTTGTATTGTCGTTAATTATACATTCTGTATTTTCAAGTTCAGCATCTGATGTTGCTAAACTTTTATCTTCGTCTGTGTCAGACGTTTCAACAGGTTGTTTCAAATAATCGTTACTTGCATTGTGCAAGTGGTTATAAGGCAGCTTATCAATGAACAAATCGTTAGATTCCACAGATACTAATTTATTCTTTTTAATTATTTCCGTATTTTTGTCAATGGCCCTATGTGCTGTCATATCCATAAATGGTTTATTAGAATCATCATTATTTTGAGACACATTTGAATCATCGCTGTCTGAACTAGAATCATCATCTGATGCACTCGTTTCGTCATATACATCAGAGCATGATGCCGTTTCTTCTAGTACATGCTCAGTATAATCACTAGAACACATATTACGTTTGTCGTCACTTTCGTAATCTTTTTCAACAACATTTTCACAGATTGTTTGCGACCTACTTGAATGAGCACGGTTGCTGCTGGATTCACAATATGTATCAGTTGTATTGTTTATTTTAGAATTAAAACTGCAAGCTTCATCATTTGCCGTAGGTTCAATATTTTGCTGTTCTTGCATGCAATTTTCTAAGTTCTGTCCAGATATTGAATTTTTTACTATTAATTCTGCGTTCTTGGTTGCTTCAATCGCAGTTGTCATTGCATCAGAGATTTTAGATTCAAATACAAATTGCTGTTTAATCTGTTTTGTATCAACGTGTTTATCGTCAGCGGTAGGTTTTAAAGAAGCTGCACTACTTTCATCCCTCATTAAATCTGCTTCAGGCTCATTTTCGTCACATGTTGTTTCACTTTCACTAAAATCTGTATCAGGTGTTAAGGGGCTTAGGATACCCGTATGTTCCAGTGTTTCATTTAGAGACCAACGACATAAATTCAGTTCATTTAAGCTGTTGTCGGAAAAAGCAATAGCATTGTGCTCTTGTACATTTTCTTCCTTTTCATTTCCAGATTCCGAATTAATAACTTTAGTTTCAATATGTTTATTATCAGTGTCGACATCTAAAGTTTCATCATAAATATCACCTTGTGCTTTTAACTTACAATTCCTGCAAGGAAATGCATTTTCCATATCGACACTACATTTATTATAACCATTACATTTTCCGCAGTCGTAATTTGTCTTATTATTATTTTCTAATTGACTTGCGACATTTCTAAAGATTTCTGTTGATTTATTACGATCTGTGTCCGTATTAGGTGATTTTGCCAAAAGGTTATCCGTCTTAAGACATTCTTTACTCTCATGGACACCAGCAACATCCAACGTTTTGTTGATTTTACTTGGCATTACCAAAATTTCACTGCCAAAAACTTTATCACATTTTGTGGCTCCATATACGTTGTCATCTATAGTATTACCCAAAATGTTTACAGCATCATTGTCTAAGTTTGAGATACTATGGTATTCATTAACCTGCAGATCATTAATATTAATAGCATCTTCTAATTTAGGATTATCCTTAAAGTAATCATTTGTATCAACTTGATTTACATTGGTGTTTACTATTTCTAAACTATTTTTACAATCATTGTCACTAATATCTCCTTCAATATTATTAATATGCAATTTATCTGTATTCACATTATCATCAATCTTATGTTCTTCACCAGTTTCAAGTTTACAACAATTTTGACAATTATCTGCTTTTAAAGTTGCTGTATCCTGTTTGGCAGCTGTATCATGTATATCGATCGTCTCAATTGTGCCGCTAGTGCCACTTCTACTATCATCTGATTTCTTAACTCCTTTGTTTATTTTGTAATGTTCTTGTTGTTTGTTTACATCGATCGTCTCAATTTTACCACTACAGTTACTGTCATCTGCTTTTATAATTTCTTTATTTGATTTGTAACTATCCAGGCTGGGAATAATCTCGCATTCATCAGACATCTTACTTTTACTACTACTATTACAGTCATCTGCTTTTATATCATCAATATTTAATTTGTTATTCACCAGGTTGGTAGAAATCTCATGTTCATCGATCTTATTGATTTCTCTAATATTGTCAAGATCATCTACGTCCATAATGTCTTTATTTAATTTGTCATTATCCAAGCTGGTAAGAATTTCATGATTATTAATTGCCTCAATTTTACTTCCATTATCATGATCATTTTCTTTCATAACTTCTTGAGTTAATTTTTCATTATCCAAGCTGGTAGGAATTTCATGATTATCGATTGTCTCAATTTTACTTCCATTATCATGATCATTTTGTTCCATAACTTCTTGAGTTAATTTGTCATTATCCAAGCTGGCAGGAAATTCATGATTATCGATTGTCTTAATTTTACTTTCATTATCATGGTAATTTTCTTTCATAATTTCTTCAGTTAAATTGTCATTATCCAGACCGATAATATCATAATTAGGGATCGTCTCAATTTTACTTTCATTATCATCCTTATTTGCCTCAATAAATTCTTTATTTAATTTGGCATTATCCAGGCTGATGGAAATCTCATGACTATCGACAGACTCAATTATACTTCCGCTGTCATAATCATTTGCTTCCATAACTTCTTCATTTATTTTGCTATTATTCAGGCTGATAGGAATCTCATAATTATCGACAGACTCAATTATACTACCGCTATCATGATCATTGGCTTCCATAACTTCTTCATTTGTTTTGCCATCATCCAGGCTGATAGGGATCTCATGTCCATCGAACGCCTTGATTTTACTACTAGTGTGATGGTCATCTGTTTTCATAACTTCTTGTTCTGCTTTGTAATTTGCTTCTCTGTTAACAATCTTATATTTATCGATCGTTTCCAAAACCTGACATGTTTCATGTTTTGATGAATAACAACTTGAATAATTATTTATATTTTCAAACAACTTTTCATTTCCTTGTTTACCTAAGTATTCCTTACTTTCGCAATCGTTTACTGTATTTAAATCATTTGAAACGATTTGGGTTTTCTCGTTATCATCGATGTTTCCACAAACTTTGATGGGCGTCTCTAAACTGCCTATGTTTTCATTTTTTGTAGACTCGTTATTCGTCTTTATAACACCAGCACAAGCGTTATCGGCAACTATACAACTTCTATATTCTTGCTTTGTCTCTGATTGTTTGCTATCAAAATGTTCGTTTTCATATTTATCGTAATTTTCAACCACTATTAAGTTTGTAGAAGCAACGATACATGAACCTTCATTGTTGACAATCAGTTTTTGAATCCACGGTGATAACAGTTCTTTGCTGACACGATGAAAATCCGTTTTGGGCCTTTTAGTCGGCTCTTCGTCTTTCAACTGAATCAAGCAACTATTTAAGTCACTGAATATTAGTTGATCATCTATTTTATCTTCATCTGGTGTTGTTACAGCTACGGTAGAATAACTGTCGATTTCTCCACTGTCTATATCACTCTTTTCGTAAAAACTTTGTGAAAGTAATGCATCTTTACTAACTACATCCCATTTTTGTTTATTTTTGCCATTGAATTTACGTGTATCTTGTATTTCAGTTGCCAGGTCTTTATGCATGTTGAAAATTTTATGTTTATCATTAGATTGAGAGGTATCATCCGAAAAGACATATTTTTTTTCTATGTTATCCACAGAATTATCATCGAGAATAGCTCGTGTATCATGTAACTCTTGGTAATCAGGTTCTGCCTCTACACTGGAAAATTCTTCTCCAAATAATTCTCTCATTTTTTCATTCAAAGAATCTTCTTTTTCTTGCGAAGAAAGTAGATTATAAGATAATTGTTTTTTGTTAAGAGTTTCTTTGTCAGTAGTATCACATTTTTCATAGTGGTTTAAGAATGCATCACTTTTACATTGCAGTGTTTCTGATAATTTGCATGAAGGTGATATCATAATATTATTAGCGGTATTTGATATAACAACCGATTCTTTTTTACAATCACTTTGAATATTCAAATTATTTTCGACTGTTGTTATTTTTTGCTCTGGAATAATATTAGGAATAGAACCATGTTTATGAGATTGTTTGTATGTATTTTGGGTATCAACAAAAGAATTCTGTAAATCAGTATTATTAGTGGAAATTACTTCCGAATTTTTGATATGCAAACGATTACTTGTCACATTTGAGTTTATGCTGAAATCAATAGCCATATCTGTAGTGTCATTCGTTTTACTTGATTCTGTCAGTGTCAAACTTATTGTGTCTGTGTGTAGGCGATCCTCGTTGTTTACCGATAAATTTATTGGATCTTCCTGTGCTTGCTTTGTTATAGTTTTAGGTGATAATGTTCTTTCCAAGTTTTCATGCTTACAATTATCTGGATTTTTGATGATCACGCTATCGGTTCTTAGTGCTTGAACATTTGTTTCCGGTGTATTGGGCGCTGAGCTATTCCTTTTCAGTTTTCTATATTTACTCAGCTTAGTAAAATCTGTATCTGTATGTCGCTTTTCTGCAGCATTAGCATTATCTGTTTCTATTGCACAATTTGTAGTTTGAGTTTGATCAATATCCAAGGGAGGCAAATCTTTAATAGGAGCTGAAGTTATAACTGATTCAACTTTATTTGCATTGATAAATTGTTGATTAACCTCGGGAAAATTCAATTCACAATCATTGTCGAGCCTGGGTAAGGACGCTAAACAAACTCCAGAGTTACTTTCTAAATCTTGAATACTGTAATTGGTCTTTACTGGATCAACAGGATCCTTATTACCATATGGTTTTTGAACCATTTTGCAACTGGCGATTTTTGTTTTATCGTGAATGGGATGATGACTATTTACAACATTACAATCATCTCTGTTTTTATTATGATTGAGTAACATTTGAGGCTGATTCATAATAGGATTAGATACTTTTTCAATCATTCTTTCGCCTATAACAGTGTGAACTGGTGTCGCAACTTCCACATTTAACATTTTTGGACTGCAAGGCTTTATTTCAAAATTACACCCAACTTCTTTATGAATAACAGATTGACTTATTTTTGATTCAACATCCAATGGAGATAATGGACGAGATGTTATAGGTATTCCATGCATTGGCATAGTAGATTTCAACTGATCATGAAACTGTTTTGAGTTTGGTGATTTGGTGTTATAATGGTTTAAATTTGAAGATTCAACAACTTCTTCAAATTGATGAAGTAGTTCAATACTATTGTATCCTTTTATATTTTCTGGCAATTTGGAAACTTTCTGTATGTGTTCATATTTGCCAAGTTCTTCACTTGGTACATTAACAAGTCCAAGTACATACAGTTGTTCTTGATTAGCTTCATAATTTGCGGCATTTATGCTGTTACCAGTGTTTGGAACATTTTTGATATTGACTTCTTTGTTATGATTTTCTCCATTTTCGTCTTCTCCTTCATTCCACATTTGCAGAAATTGTCTGACATCAATATCTTTTTTTTCTTTTGATCCAACATTAGGACTAGCATTCTGTTCAAGTTTTGTTAAAGCAGTTGAAACTTTACTGATATTGCCATATCTATAATCATATCTTCTATACATTTCTGGTGGCATTCTGTTAATGACAGAATCCATACTTCTAACACTTGCTGTAGATGACTGGCTTACATATCCACAATCTTCTTGACATGTTCCATGAGTTTGATTAGTATCATTACTTGTATTGGAATCAGAGGGAGAAATTGCAATTGCAGAAGGTGAAAACTGTGATGGAAATCTTGTCATAATATTTCCATTAACACCTAACATATGATCCATGTTTCTAAATTGGTGACTATACTCGTAACCTTTCAATGGTTCTTTTCTATAATAGGGATGTGCACTATGTGCAGGTATAGCATGGATGTTTGAGGGATAGTTAGGTGGTAAGACTGGTCCTTTAGCAGGATGAGACCTACTCATATCATTTACATAGAATGCATCTGATGTAGGATAATTTTTATTCCTATTACTCTCATAATCAGGGTATAATTTTCCGTTTGCATCATAAGGTAATTTATTTGTTGCCATTGACTTGGCTGCATCAGGCGGGTAATAGTATTTACCAGAAGGTATGCAGTTTCCTGGTACTGGACCATATGTTGGATGTATCACTTGGTTCCGGTAAGGTACATTATTATAAGGTTGTTGATTTAAAGATCTTTGGTAACCATTCATAATAGGATCACCCATTCTACTATCCAAGTATTTAAGAGGAACTGGTGGGTAATTAGGATAGGGATGGGGTGGTAATGGCTTTTGCATGTCATATTTGTGTGTTGGAAAAGGAGGTGGATGGAATGGGTTTGAATAATTGCCAATATATTCATACCTTGTCTGCTGGTACCTCTCTTTCACTGATGGGTAGGGCTTGAACCGGATGTTTCCATGTTGATAGTAGGCTTCAGGATACACAGGTCCTGGCTCTTCATGTACTGCTCTATGTGGTCTGGGCATCACCATAGGCCTTGGGGCAGCACAATTTTGTTGGTACTCTGGATACTGACACAAATCTTGATGAAATTGTTTAGGTGGCTGTATATTTGAATTAGTTGGAGGCCAGCCATGCGGAGCTCCTCTTGCTAGCACAGTATTCATGTTTGAAACACTAACTTCTGAGTTCCTCACATTTTTTTGATCATTACTTATAGGATTAACAGTATAAGGCACATCACAGTATTTGGTATTTGAGTCAGTGGGCACATTTAACTTATTGTTTCTCATTTGAGTAACGTTCGGATCGCCTGGATAATGATGGTCCTCTTTTAGTTTCATAGCATTGTATGTAGGCGGCACCATAATGCGCTGCATGTTCTCCTGGAATGTTTGTCGCGGTGATATATTTCTGGAGGGATGCTGGTAGTCCAGCAATTTGTGTGGATAGTCTGGTGGTCGTCGATATACATTCTCCTGAGTGAGCCATGGCTCGTGCGGAGCCTTCTTGTGGTAGTCTGCGGGCGCTGGTGCGGGCACGGGCGGCGGCACCACGCGATCGGGCCCTATGACGGCGCACGGCCGCGATGGCGGAGCGTCCGCTTTCGCCAGCGCGCTAGATCCGATATCTTGATAGGTCTTGTTTCTGTGGCACGGCAACGCGCCGCCGCCTTGTGCGTACTTTGTATTGCCATCGTTGCTGCGGTCACCCAGAGCAGCTTCGGTCCGCAAGTCTTTAGCATTCATGGCCACGGCAACGTCGGCACATATTCGTACTTATTATCATTTTCTTACGTATCTGAATGTTTGCGAATAGGATTTGAAGTCGTATTGTAAATATATTCACCCGAAATGTTTCTTCATCCTGAAAAATAAACAAGAATATCAACACCTTGCGTTAGGTATACTCTGTCAACTGTCAAAACACTGCCACATACACCACCCAACATGTACAATTTTTGGTGGAAAGAATACCAAATACATTTTATATAAGCAGAAGGAACTGTACCTGGGATTTTATATATTTTTTCACAACATCAATATAATTTCCTAGGAGACACCGATTTATTACGTTCCTGCACTTGTCGCCCAAGGTGTTTAGTTGGGTTGCCAAAATAAAAAATTACTGCAGATTCAGCAATTTCTGAAACACGTAACCGCTACGTTGTGAAACGTCAGTCTGTTCTGAAACTTTGGAATTCTGTTCTGAACGAACTACAAATTGTTATGCCTGGCAATGGGGAGCATAAATTAATAGAAATAAAATTGTAGCTGTTTTTAATTTATAAGTTCATATTTTCCCTTCAGCTGCCTTTATTAAAAACAGAGACCAGCTTATTTTAGTTTCTCCAATAAGCATACACACAAACATGCAGAATGCAGATAGATGCACTTCGATATGTCGCAGGGAAATGACAGAAACCAGGGATTTCGCGAAATCTCTAGGGATATCGCGTAATCCCGGAAGAAGGGATAATCGATTGATCATTACGCCATTTACTGAAAAAGTTTAGGGATTTGTCATTTCACTCGTGGAATGAGGAAATTGTTGATAAAGACAAAATAATAAAACCAAATTGTAAATGAATTGATAGAATACAAACATACATATAATCACGCCTTTATCCATTTATGATAGAATTATGAGGTTTAATCAAAAGAAACACGTTCTGACGATGTAATTTCTATTTTTTTCATATGAATTCTGAATTTAAAGTACCAGAAAGCACAAGACAAAAAATACATGACTTCGCGTCTTTAGGTTTACTATGATAGTCCTGTAAATCCAAATTATAAACTGACTTTTTTTACCATAATAGTGATAGTTTATGTTTTAATTAATCAAATTATTCTAAAGATGTCATTTATTTTCTGAAGATACACTGTATGAGTCAATATTGAATTGAATTATAATTTGGATTTATCGGACTATCATATTATTTCTATCATAATTATTATCACATGAAATCATAAAGTCAGTTTTTTAATGTAATTATTGTGCTTTCTAGTATTGTAATTAATAAATTATAATATCATCATCTCTCTAGCCTTATCCCGTATCTCACGGAGTCGGCTTCCTAATCTAGGGTATTGAACGAGGGATTTTAATAAATTATAATATATGAAAAAAAACATCGTCAGAATATGTTCCTTTTCATAAAATCTCATAATTCAAGTAAATAAATTAAGTCAATTTACAATTCAGTTTTATATTTTATCTAAAACAACAATTTCCTCTTTTCACTAAATTGAGTCTAGTTAAATGACAAAACCCTAATGATCAATCGATTGCGCCTTCTTCCGGAATTTCGCGATATCCCTAAAGATTTCGCAAAATCCCTGGTTTCGTCGTATCCCTGCGACAGATACAAAGTTGCTGATCACCTGATTGTACCTACCTACTATAATGATAATGAGCCAAGTTTAAATTATGTAAGGTAATTTACACACTGATCTGCACTACACAGCGTAGTGCAGCATCATAGGATTTAACTAGCTTTGTAAGTACCTTAGCTTGTACACAAAAGACACACTGACTTACAAACATTTGCACATTTGCATTAGGTTTTAAATGTTGACTTTGATGCTTGGTGAAATTGCGTATTGCGTTGGTAGGTAGAACAATAAAAAAAATCAAACGAATATCAAAGATTATTTGAATTAGAACTATTATTAATTTTAATCTTATTATGGTTCACCATCTGAGGGGGCGCCATTAGTTCTCCAGTGTTTAAAATAAAAACTAGTTATTTTGTGTAAAATTAACTAGCAACACTAAAAACTTTTTTTTCTACATTCCAAGCCAATAAAGTACCATGCACACTGTCGTCGAGGGGCGACTAGCGTGCGTGACCGAGACCGTTTGATAACTAGAAGAAGAAGGGTTATTCACATATTCCGGGCGGTCACGAGGTTTGACTCACAGCTAAATAACGGTTCAAACAAAACCAGTTTATATAAAAGAAAAAAAAACGTTAAGAACTGGTTCTAAATAGTTTTTCTTGTCTCAATTTATTTAACTCATATGTTTGTGATTATGGACATAATGAATTACTCGAATATCAATCGTAGAAAAATCTACAAGAGTATAAAGTATTTATTTAGCCTTGATTTAGTTATTTAATTAGTCATAATATGATATCTGATGATAAGTTGATCTCTACATTATTTTAATATATCAATATATATAATAGTTTCCACTTAGATTAATCAAGGTGGCGCTGGCGCGCTCACTAGATTCCGCCCTACCTAATATCAGTAGCTGCAAAAGCGCGACAAATTCATATTGTAGTGTGTGTAAGACACGAGCGCGAGATACTAGTGTGCGTGAAGAATTGTGTTGCCAGTTACTTTACTATTACCTGATCGATGGGGAAAAAAATTGTACACGGCATACAATGTGACTTGAGATTAGATTTTTAGATTAGAGTTCTTTGGAGAAAGTTGTTCCGTATGATGATAGAAACTCATCCCCAAAAATATTTGCACTGAATTTAAAATGACCTCATGTATTATTTTTCTTCTTGACCTGGGATATAACTCGGGACTGATATAGAGGTCGTTAATATATTAATTAAGTATATCAGCCGCAGTCAAATTATCAGAACTTCAATTATCAGTTTCGTAGGTTTTGAATTTATTTTTTTGGCCACGCCGACCAATCGACTCAGATCGACCCAACAAACCACGTCAAAACATCGAACAACGTCTATTCTAGTAATGCCGGCGGCATTATGTATGGTATGTATGTGCCTTTACAAACAAAAAATAATCAGTCCTCTTTATCATATTAGTTCTTATAGTTATGGATCGTAGGTTATAGATATACCTAGAGGTATTTAAAGTTGAAGTACCTACCCATAGATATTGTTATAAAATATCAGAACAATAAATTCAAATTACCTACCTATTCTTATCTTACTATATTTTGTCTCAACCACGGGTGTTTTTCTTTCATGCGCGGCATGGCAACACTGTATGGCGTCGAATATTATTGTAATTTTATGAGAAATTTCGAAATTACACGGTACTTACTTGTGATATGTTATGCCAGAGTCTTTATTAACAGTTTTTGTTTTTTTCGACACAATTTCACTGCGCAACTCGGCATTTTTCTTCGATTTTCGATTTATTTTCTTCAACACGCGGCACGCTCAATTCGCACAGTGTTCACGTCGCGACTGGCTCAGTGAAGCCGGTCCGGACCTAATATGAAATGCGTGTTTTACAAGTAGGCGCGCGGAATCTAGTGAAGCGCCAGCGCCACCTTGATTAATCTAAGAGTTTCCATGCTGGACTGGGAGCGACAGAATAACGTAGAATGTGCCAGCTGCAGCTCCTCCAGGGCATGCTGTAAAAATCAGGTAAGGGATTCGAGGGTAGGTATATTGTAGTTAAGGCGATGGGCTGACAACCTGTCACTACAGCAATATCCAGTTCTATCTTAAACACCCTCAAAAAATAACAGACGTGGCGGAACGACTTTTGTTTGGGTTGTTCACGCTCTGCCTACCCCATTAGGGATACAGGCGTGATAGTATGTATATATATAATATATCTTATCATTATGATGTAACAAGGATCATTCATTATTCTTTATTTCTAAATATGTATGATCATGTCCATATATTTTCACACACACACACCTCATACACACATATACACTCACCAACACTCATTAATTTTAGTCCCTATTTTATAATTTGAATAATAAATGGTAAATATTATTGTAAAGCAATAATAAGTTTAGCTGGAAGATCAAGGCATCTCCAAGTGTCTTCGACTACCTACTGGTTAGCCTTATCCTATGTAGATGTAAGATTTATGGAATAAACAATTTTTCATTTCATTTCATTTCTCAGACAAACTGTTCATACAATTTTGAGGCACTATATATTAGTTGTAAGATTTATGTAAATGTTTGTAATAAATAAACAAAAAAAAAGTGTGTTGCTCTGCCAAGTGTGTCTGCACGAAATTCTTAAATCTTACACCTTATAAGGCCCAACTCAGGTATTGCCTATCTGGTATCTTGCAACTATAGGAAAAAATTAATATGACAACAAAAGGAATTAACGCCGTCAATATGATAGCTACCAATACCAATTTTTGACACTTCTTTCATGTTCAATATAAGCTTACTATACCTACCTACTCAGACCAATATGATGCGGTATATGTAGGTATGTACTGTATATACATATAATTACGAATGGGGTAGGTAGAGCATAAACGACCAGAAAAAAGGTTTTCCCGCCACATCTGACAAGTTTTGAGGGCAAGGTAAGACTGACATGTGTATCGCTATAGTGGCAGATTGTCAGCCCATCGCTTAAATAGCAATACACTAAAACCATTAAATCCCTTAGCAGGTTTTTACAGCATGCTCGGGAGGAGATGCAGATGACACATTGTATGTTTTTCTCTCACTTCTAGTCTGGCATGGAAGTATCTCTCTCTGCCAGTCCAGCATGGAAGTAACAAGACACAAAAGCGATTAATAAGTGGACTGGTATATAAGCGACTAGCGAGTGATATAAATCAAAATAGAATGTGTCTGCTTCTCTTCATGGGAATATTGTACAAACCAGCAATAGGATTCGCTGTAACCACATTAATATGCAGATCTTTGAAACTTTTTAATAGTTTTTGAAACTTTTTAATAATTTTGAAATTGTCAAATTCAACTGAAAAAGGTCATTTCACCACAGGAGTGTATGAAATATCCCTAAAAACTTGTCAGATGTGGTGGAAAAACGTTTTTTGGTCGTTGACGTCTGCCTATCCCATTAAGTATGAAGACTTGATTGTATGTATGTCGTCAAATATATAACCAAACTAAATACTTTTTTTTTATTTTAAAATTTATCATAATAAACAGGACTCAAAGAAAAACACAACAGTCCTTGAAAAAATATTTCATCTTTGTAGATTTCGACTTTGTAGTTGAATAGCTAATTAATTACTTAGACCAGCCAGCAAAACGCAAATGCGTTTTTACTACATGACGCTCGACAGCCAATTTTAGTGTATTTAGGCCTTAATATTGTTAATTGTTTTATGCTGTACATTGCTGCGTTTCTCTTAAACGTGGAACCAACTGGGAAGCTCACCTAAAACAAGATAAGTAAGAAAATATTATTGCACAGAAAAGACATAAGTAAAAATAAAATTAAATATCACAAGGGCAGTATTGGATAAAAAAAATGCGGTTTTAATTTCTGAACGATTGTTGTCATGTTGTTTGACATTTGGTTTCGATTTGACGTTTGACGGTCGGTCAATTTTGAAGAATTCGTGATTTTTTATTGCGATTTGTATTTCGTTTATTCTATGCGCTACTGTGAATCAATATCGATATTGTTTTCACTGTAAAAGTTTCTGCATTTATATTTGTGATGAAATATATCTCAGTTAGTTTGATACTTTCTTTAATATTCACTGTCTATGTCATAAATACAATATGGACATTGGTTGAGATTTTCATACCGCCCGAATGTAGTCGTGGCGATAAATGTATTACTTCATATTTAGCCACAAACCCTAAGCAGAATCTTGTTCTTTACACATCTGTGAAGAAACAGCCATATGTTCATGGATCTTCCTCGGATTCGGTAACTAAAGTTTTTACCAGACAGAACTTCGACTATCGGAACCCGGTAGAATTGTAAGTGTACATTATTTACATGTTAAAAACGCAGGTCTTTAGATTAGGGTTCCTGGTTTTAAGGAATAGGTCTAGGGAACATCCCTGTAAAATTTTAGGATGCGGAAATCTATAATATCAGAGATATGATTTTTTGAAAATCGGAAATTTTGTATGAAAAATTACGGACGGCCACCTCACGATGGCATTGTCTGGCGTTGCCAATTTGGGCGTCGCGTTCCGTTACGTTATCCAGGAGCCCTAACTCCGCATCACGTAATCTTAAGATGAGCCAAATGCAGAAATAAACAATTATAATAATGTAATTCTATTCTTCTACAGCAATATAGCATTGAGGGTGCCAAGGGAAACCCGTAAAAATGGCACATTGTACATGCACTCAGTTTTACTGGACGATAACAAACTGTACAAGGATTTTGATGAGCTGCTTCGCACGGAGCCGGTGTATACATTCCCGCTAGTCACACATGTTGAACCACAGGCTGCAACTTTCAATCTACTTCAACAAAATGTATGTATCTTATTTTCTTATTTCAGCTTGATCTGTATCAAATGTTAAATAAAATTTTCTATAAATGCATGTTTTATAAATATTGGTTTGATAGTTCCAGAGATAACTTATGTATGTCTTTATGATAGGGTTTATGTTATATTCAAATTCCTCTTTATAAACAATTTTTATTAACTTAATGTGAAGTTAATTATAAACGGCTAGACAAGAAGAAGGAGAAGCAATATTATATATAACTTTTTAATATAATGTATAACTTTTTAATTTTCAGACCAATGATGAAAAGCCAAAGCCAAAAAAGAAAATAGTTCCCTATGCCCACATCTCAACACAAGTTCCTATGGCTGTTCTCGGAGACAACTTGAACCTGCCAGCCAATAAACTACCGGGAGAACTCTATCATGTCATTAGGTATTAATTTAACTGTTAGATAGCAGTTTTAGGGAAACTTTTTTTATGTAGGAGATACAAAATATCATTTTGTGCAATTGTGCATGTAAAAATATAAATCTACCAAAATACTTTATAGCATTTAATTTATAAATATTACTTTCTGTTTAACATGATACCTGTTTCTTGCATGACCCTGAAAATCTTTGCTTTATTTTTGCATACTATGATTAGCCATGGCAGAATATCTACAACAAAGTGCAAAGGTTTAGGAAAGTTCTATATTAATAAATGATGTGATTTTTAAAATAACTTATTTGATATTTTACAGGATAAGGAATGGCAAGTTCTTGCCAATAATAATGCACAACACATTGAAATCTCGAATGTCGAATCTACAGCTTCTCAACACTAGCTCATCAGAAGTTAACATAACAGTATCTGTGGCTCCGGCTTCATACGGAACATTTCGGATGGCGCTGCATATAAGCCAGGCTTTATTGCAGCTACACGAGTTGGGATTTAGTGAGAAAGATGTTGATGATGTGAAAGGAATTTTTGCTGATACAAACCTCTATTTGTTATCAGCTACTGTAGCTGTTGCTAGTATCCATGTAAGTTCATAAATTATATTCTACTTACAAATCCATATATATATTTTTGGATAATAAACATTGTATCTTATTTAACTTGCATGGTAAAATAGTTACTTCCACGCTGGCCTGGGAGCGAGAGTAAAACATAGAATGTGCCAGCTGCATTTCCTTTTGAGCTTGCTGTAAAAACCAGCTACAGGATCCGAGGGTTTCAGTATACTGTAATTTAGGTGATGGGCTGACAACCTGTTACTACAGCAATATACGTACAAATCTATCTTAAATAAGGGATAAAGGTGTGATTTTATGTATGTATGTATCTATCTTAAATAACCCTCAAAACTTTGTCAGACATGGTGGAACGACCTTTGTTTAGATCGTATATGCTCTGCCATTAGGGATAAAGGCGTGATTATATGTATGGTAAAATAGTTAAACCTGCTGGGCAAAAACCCACCCTCCTTTTCTCCATTCCTTTCTATCTTAGGCAACTGTCTAGTCTCTCTTAAAAAATATTTCATATTGAATTTAGTCTGTGTATTTACTTAATTTTCTAAATACGTAAAAAGTTTTTAATTATCAGTAAAATCACGTAACTATTATTTTTGTTACAACAAAAATACACATAAAATACTGGTTTACTAATTTGCAGTTACTATTCGACTTTCTGGCGTTCAAGAACGAGATATCTTTCTGGCGACGCAAGCGCACCTTGGCTGGTTTATCAGCGCGCACTGTGCTGTGGTGCGCGTTCTCACAGCTCGTCATCTTCTTGTACTTGCTGGATGAGAACACTTCAATGTTAGTTCTAGTACCGGTCGGCATCAGTACTGTAATTGAGGTCAGTATGACAAACAGTGAGTGTATCTTCTGGCGACGCAAGCGCTCCCGGGCGTGGCGGTTGTTTTGGCCATTCCACAGTTTTCCCGCAGCTCGTAATCTTCTTGTATCTATAAAAAATAAATTTAAAAAATACATGCTAAGCGAGAGCGATAAATCACGGAAACTCGATCAATATACTACGTGAGCGAAGCGAGTGCGACATCAAGAAAATGTAATCAGTATGTTACGCGAGCAAAGCAAGCTCAATTCTTCACGAAAATAGATAACTAAATAGACAGATGGCAGGCTTATTTCTGGGCAAAGTCAATCATATCAAGTCAAATTTCTTCCATGCTGGACTGGGAGCGAGAGAAAAACATAGAATGTGCCAGCTGCATTTCCTCCAGGGCATGCTGTTAAACTAGCTAAGGGATCCGAGAGTTTCTATATATTGCAATTTAGGCGATGGGCTGACAACCTGTCACTACAGCAATATACGTACAAATCTATCTTAAATAACTCTCAAAACATGGTCAGACGTGGCGGAACGACCTTTGTTTAGATCGTTCACGCTCTGCCTACCCCATTCGGGATAAAGGCGTGATAATATGTATGTATGTAGACATTTAATTTTAGAAATAAGCAGTACCTGTTGTATCTTAATTCCTATGTAATTGTTCTGTGTGTGTTTCTGTGTACAATAAACTGTTAAATTAAAATTATGTATGCATATTTCTTGAATTATTAGATGTGGAAGATCACCAAAGTCCTGCACCTGCGGATATCGTTCGACGGATGGAAGCCGCGCGTGTGGCGCGACCGGGCGCTTGATGCTGAGGAGAAGAAGACGGCCGGCTTCGACGCGGAGGCCATGCATTATCTCTCCATGTTACTCTACCCGCTTTGCGTCGCCGGCGCTATCTATTCACTCATTTATGAGCCGCATAAGAGGTAAATATTGAAGAAAAGAACACCCTATCGTATCAACGTTCTCTGTTAACTTGTAACATTTATTTACTACTGTTTAGATGCAAGTCTAAGTAAAAATCGAGTTTATAAGCCATATACCTTATATTATCTTGATGCTTCATCAATAGTATCACCAAATCTTTGCTATATTAAAAACATACATACATAAAATCCCTACGGGATAGGCAGAGCGTTAAACGCCTCGTAAAAGGCACTTTCGCCACATTTGACAAAAAATGAGGTCAATTTTAGACTGTAATGTGTATTGCTAGTGACAGGTTGTCAGCACATCGCCTAAATTACAATACACTGTAACCCTCGAGTCCCTTTTGCTTACTTCTACAGCATGCCCGGGAGAAAGGGCAGCTGGAACATTCTATGTTTTTCTATCTCTCCCAGTCCAGCATAGAAGAAAATTAAAAACAATCTCTGTAAACTTGTCAATCCAAATCCACAATAAACTTTGTTCTCCCAACAGCTGGTACTCATGGGCGATCCGCAGTATAGTGAACTGCGTATATGCGTTCGGTTTCCTACTGATGTTGCCTCAGCTATTCGTGAACTACCGCCTCCGCTCTGTGGCGGCGCTGCCGTGGCAAGCGTTTATGTATAAAGCATTCAACACGTTCATAGACGACGTGTTTGCATTTATAATATCCATGCCGACTGCGCACCGGATGGCCTGCTTTAGGGATGATTTGGTGTTCCTAGTCTATTTGTATCAGAGATGGTGAGTACTACGAGATATCTATTTTTTTAAATATGTATCATACATACATATACATATTCATTTATTATTATTATTCAGATTACATGATTCATTGTTAGTATGTTCTTAGTTGTAGGTTAGATACATAGTATAAGTTAGTAGGTATGTAGGATAGGTAGAATCACAGAATACGATACAATTTATGCAATAGTAAGCACGTTACGCATTTTATTATAAAACTGTATGCTCGCTAATTATCTAAATAATAATTATATTAAAGTGAATAAACTAAGTACTTATGTAAAGTAAGTACTTGTATCTTAGGAACTTAAATTGCTGGGAAAATATATTCTAATGCTAAGGAATAAGATAATTAATTAAATAACAAAAGGTGCCTAATTTTGTATTAGCTATATTTACATTATAGTCATCAAAATCTGATTGCGCCTGATTAGTTGATTATGTAATTACAGTCAGTAGTATATAATCACGCCTTAATCCCTTATTCAATACAATTCAATAATGTAGTTTTATAATGTGACATGTGATTTATCTACATATTTTTAAATGTTAGTAATAGCTAACAGCAAAAGTAACTATTTACTACATTGTTATTTTGAATTTAGTTTTAGGAATATTATTTTAATTTAGTTATTTTGAAATATTTGTTTTTAATTTACGTATTACCTTGACTTTACACTCTTACCTATTTGAATTTAATTATAGAATGATTATTTTTCTAAATATTGAACTGTTGATAAGTCTTTTTGATTGTTAATTTTTATTGTAATCTTGAACTGCTATTTTATGTAATTTCGAACACAATTTATATTGATAACGAAAAATAAAATTGAAATTAATGGGTTAGGCTGAGCGTGTACGACCTAAACAAAGGTCGTTCCTCCACGTCTGACAAATTTAAGATAGATTTTTACGTATATTGCTAGTGACAGGTTGTCAGCCTATCGCCTAAATTACAATTTATAGAAACCCTCAGATCCCTTACTTGGTTTTACAGCATGCCCGGGAGGAAATGCAGCTGGCACGTTCTATGTGTTTCTCTCGCTCCCAGTCCAGCATGGAAGGAATAAATATGTATCAGTTTTCTCAATATTCTGACACTAGGGTTCTTCGGGACGGTCGACTTGAAACCTACGCGACAAGAAGAAGATACCAATTTTGAGGCTGAAAGCGATAAAAAACTCAAAGAATGTTCCAGCCGCTTCTCTTCCCTGGAAAACTGTGGGAAATAGTAAAGGGTGCCGAGGGCTTTAATGTAATGTAGTTTAGGTGATGGACTAACCATCTGTCACTAAACCAGGCGTAAGGGACAGCGTCCCGCAAACTGATAGGGGTTGCTTAGTCAACGACACTAAACAACTATCAGCAGGTTTTTTTTCAGTGGATAAACAATTGGTTTTACATTTTCAATACAAATTGTCTGATCGACGTAAACCTTTAGTAAGGAAAAGCCATTTTTTTTCTCTTCCTGAAAGATTTTCCTGGTGGAAGTTGTTCAGTGTTGTTGACTTAGCAACCCCTATCAGTTTTCCGTACTATATTTCCATATGAAATTTGGCAAATTTACCAAATATATACTTGAAACTGCATACCCTGTAATGGATAAAAACCTGACTATATATTTATGTATTTAATTCCAGGCTGTACCCGGTAGACAAGACTCGCATAGATACTGGCGCGAGTATGAGCGAGGCGGCTGAAGTAGAGGTAACACAGGCAGAACCAGTGAAGAACAAGGACGACTAGAGTTAAGTGGATGTTGCTTTTTTTTGTGACTAGGTACATCTTTGACCAAACCGACGCGACCTTACGTAAATGTAGATACAGTTTGGCAAAAAAAGAGTTTGAAAAAATAAATGAGAGCGCTACCTTTTCGCTAAGACAGTTTTTATGGCAACACAACACGCGAGATTGTTGGTATGGAGAATTTGGTGATACCAATTGAAACGAATTTGTTTCCACCTGTCACCGCTCCAAACTTATTTTGCCAAGCTGTATGGGTATGAACACTGTGAAAAAAGGATATTGTCCTTCGCAGCACTGACGTGTATGTATAGTATTTGGTATGGTAAACTAAGTTTCATGTCTTTTTATTCAAAACTACATTTCAAAATTTAATTATACGTGTTGGCAAATTAGTTAAGTTACTAAAACGACTATGTCATTATATTGTTATATTTAATAGCTAAAACTTATTTTAGAGACAAGATCTTCGATTAAAAGACATGAAACTTTGTTTGCCTTTTTTCTAAAACCGAGTTGGAAATACTATAGTTGCGTCAATTTGGGTGTAGATTTATCACAATATTGTAGTTATTTGTTATGTAATTATTTAAACTATGCTAGTTAGAAAGATAACGAGGCTGATGTGACAGGAAAGGCTCAGCGGAAGCTATTTTTAGTATAAAAAATCAACAAAAAAGAAAACATACGACGAATAAAGACGAATAACCTAAACCAAACCTCCTCCGTTTTGAAGTCGCCTAAAAAAAATGATAAATTGACGGGAAACTATAAAAGAATAACTTTATCCATTGATGACGAACTTTTGTTGACAGTAGACGTGGATGTACTTGTTTGGTTATTTTTAATGGAAGATGTATTTAAGTTAAAATATGTATTTAAAATGAGGTAGCATGCACAAAAATAATATGAAGCATTTCAAAATTGCGGATATATGAAACATATATTTTAATATTATTTTAATTAGAATAGGTAAAATATTATGTTAATTTATTGTTATAATGACATACGTTTATCACAATTAGTTATTTTATATAGATAATTTTTATTTATGTTTAATGTAAAGTATTTTTATTTCTTCACTGCATAGTTTTAATTGGTATCATTCCAAGCTGAGATAAATCAGAACTAAAGAGATACAGGGTGTTGTAAATTGTCAAACTTAGTGTTTCATAATAATTTATTTTTTTATTCTTATATTATATTCCTCCACCCACGACGATATTTGTAAACTATACTTATATTACTATTAGGAAAGTTGCGTTTCTTTGACTACTATTCCGATTATAATACCGTGGTAAAATATGTAGTCATTGGAGTTTCTTATTTGTCATGAGTTTGCGATTGAATAGACGCTAGCAGAGAACGAATTAGGTAACAGCCATTGGTAACCGTTTCATAAACAATTAAATCGTGGTAAGAAAACCGTGAAAATATGTTATAAATGTAATAGTTTCTGGTATATAAATAAAGAAGTTTAGTCTCGAAAGTTTACAAGAATTAAAGAGTTGTGCTATTCGTGTGATTTTAGGTGAAAATGTAGCAAGTCTATTTCACATACATGTCACGGGTTGTTTGACGTTTATTAGGAATGTGTGCTGTTAAAATAATTAGGATTATTGTACGATTAATAGTTTAAAGGACCAGTGTTTTGCAATACTGGAAGAGATGCCTTCGCCAAGTTGAACATATAATAGCCAATTATAATGTATAATATATGAGTATGAGAAGTGTCGAATCTAGAATCCTACGAGCATTTACCACTGAGAAAAGTACCTACTTGATAAATCGCAGAAAATGCTATGGAAGCTTAGCTAGCTTAGCTTTGCTAGGAAAGCATTTTTCAAGACCCTAAAACATTACTAAATACTAAAAGCTACGAATGTTTGCTTTTGAACGAATACAAAAAATACATTTGAAATTGTATAGTTTATAAAATTGGCAATAAATTAGAGTATATATGTAGAGTCGTATAAATTGGTGTAAGTATAGAATTATATAAATTGATCTTATGATAATTTGTTACTACGAAATAAGACTATATTGTTGATAGTAATTTATAATATTATTATGTTAGCTATGCGTATACTCATAGACAGACACGCAACAAAAGAAATATAAAGTTAATTGAGATTATACTATGTATGTGCCTAAATTGTTTTGCCAGTTTTGAAACCATGTCATCACAAAATAATAAATAAATTATATTTATTTTTAAGGTGGGGTAAATAATAATAAGACAAACTAATAACATGTTTTTTTTAAATCAAAAATGGGTTTGCATTTGACTGTAGACACTAGTCAGGAATGATAGAGTCGACGATGGAGCGAGCTCGCCCAGAAGATGCCTGTTATGGCACTGGCAATCTCACGCACCAACGGAACACAGCAAGCTGTTTGGCGCCGCACTCCGGTGAGAGGGTGATTGTTATATTGCCCCACCTGATACTAAATAATTTACAAAGTTTAACATTGAAACTCATTTTTATTTATTTCAATTAGAACAATTTTGATAAGAAACTAACTTCTTGTTCGATTATTTTATTACATTAGATAAAATATACAAAAGCAGACCTTGTTTTAAGTTGTTATTTATTAAAAAGACAGGAGACACTATTAGGTAATTTTAAGAAGCCTGCAAAAAATAAATAAAATCCTTACAATTATATTTTATGTTTTATTATATTATGTATTTACAAATAGTTAAGGAATGGCCACAGTTCATTGTTTCTTAGCACATTGAACTTTATATATATATTATACATACGTACATATAATGACGCCTTTATCCTTTTCTTCCATGCTGGCCTGGGAGCGAGAGAAAAACATAGAAAGTGCCAGCTGCATTTCCTCCTGGGCATGCTGTAAAAACCAGCTAAGGGATCCGAGGGTTTCAGTATATTGTAATTTAGGCGATGGGCTGACAACCTGTCACTAAGCAATATACCTTCAAATCTATCTTAAATAACCCTCAAAGCTTTGTCAGACGTGGCGAAACGACCTTTGTTTAGGTCGTTTACGCTCTGCCTACCCCATTAGGGATAAAGGCGTGACTATATGTATGTATGTATCCTTAACGAGGTAGGCAGAGCGTAAACGACCTAAACAAAGGTCGTTCCGCCGCGTCTGAAAAAAAAAATCATGTTCATTTAAGATAGATTGGTAAGTATATTGCTGTAGTGACAGGTTGGCAGCCCATCGCCTAAATTTCAATACACTGAAACCCTCGGATCCCGTAGCTGGTTGTTACAGCATGCCCGGGAGGAAATGCAGCTGGCACATTCTGTTTTTCTCTCACTCCCAGTCCACCATGGAAGTAACTTTAATTATAAGTTACTAGCGACCCGCTCCGGCTTCGCACGGAGATTATCAGTGTTTCTCTACTATATTATGCTTGTATTATACATATAAACCTTCCTCTTGAATCACTCTATCCATTAAAACAAACCGCATCTAAATCCGTAGCTTTAAACATTTATGCATAAATAGGTATATAGGGACAGAGAAAGCGACTTTGTTTTATACTATGTAGTGATAATAATTTAGTTTTATCATATAGGTACGTATTTTGCAGGTGGTCTTTAATATCCGTCTGTAGTGTCGATAAAAATACCTTTAGTATCGATAAAACCTGCCAACTCTAAATTAAACTTAACAAATCGTTGACAATGGTCAAAGTCACTATGATAATGATAAGTGTATAAAGTATAATTAAATACATACATATAATCATGCCTTTATCCCTAATGGGGTAGGCAGAGCGTAAAAGACCCAAACATAGGTCGTTCCGCCACGTCGGACGAAGTCTTGAGGGTTATTAAGAAAGATTTGTAGGTATATTGCTGTAGTGACATGTTGTCAGCCCATCGCCTAAATTACAATATACTGACACCCTCTGATCCCTTAGCTGGTTTTTACAACATGCCCGGGAGGAAATGCAGCTGGCACATTTTAAGTTTTTCTCTCGCTACCAGGCCAGCATGGAATTCACCAATTTATAATTCACCTGGAAGCCTGGTTGTGCCATTTATTGCAACGGATTTTGCTAATTATATGGACATATGATTATATTACTCAGCTGATAACAGTATCTATCTACCTAATCAAATTATTGAGTTGCTACAGACTGTATTAGTTTTAATTCTGATTGAAGATAATGGCACAGCGTACCCAGTAGGTACATTGATATGGACAACGCGACTGTAATATATTAGCCAATCATTTAAATCCGTCGCTTCGGCGTAGAAGCGCGCAGAATTTGTTCTATCATGAACATAAAATCGTGACGCTGAACTCAAACGCCGCGCTTTATCAACATACTCAAATAAACATTCATGTCATAAAAACCAACACATAAAGATAAGCAGTGAATATGGATTTGTTTAACCTTCTTCTGCAAGCTGGATTGGTGACAACTGCGGTCGTCGCCTATTTGTTGATCTTCAGAAAGTCTTCGCCAATCAAATTCAAAGGATACTACCGTCAACCAGGTAAAGTTTCATTTATACATACATACATATAATCACGCCTTTATCCCTAATGGGGAAGCAGAGCTTAAACGACCTGAGCAAAGGTCGTTCCGCCACGAGGGTTATTTAAGATAGATTTGTTGGTATATTGCTTATTATAGTTTCATTTATATACTGAAATAAGTATATTTTTTTTTCATGTAAAGCAAACTTAAAATAGATAAGTTTTTCGTTAAAACACGATACCTAAATGTCGTCTGCGAGATAAGATTGATTCGCAAACCGCATACCTAATAGGTCTATGACATAATAACAACAACCTTGGCCACTTGTTGCGAGGACTACCTGTTTGTTTTTATGTATAGTTGTATGTATTAAAAACAATTCATACTTATGGAGTTATACATATACCGGGTGTAAGGGGAAGCGTCCCGCAAACTGATAGGCGTTGCTCAGTCAATGAAACTGAACAACTATCACCAGGAATTTATTTCAGGAGATGACAAATAATGAACTTCCCATACAAAAAGACCACCTCGAGCAGCCAAGAAAAAACCATTTTTCTTACTTCCTTAAACAAAAATCCAGCTGATAGTCGTTCAGTTGCGTTGACTGAGCAACCCCTATCAGTTTGCGGGACGCTGTCCCTTACACTACTTAACATACATGTTTTTTCTAGCATGGAATTATTTATTCAGACTTCTGAATGCCAAATTCGCGGTAAGGGGATGGAAGGCCCGCAGACCCAAAACGAAACTGTTGGAAACTCCTAGGAATGGGCATCAGGAAGGATGGGACAGCATTAACATCCGTACGTCTGCCCCTGACGGCTCCACCATACTCTTAGGCATTCGGAAGTTGTATGAAAAACCAGCGCTAGCCGAAGTTACCGTGATACTAAAACTGCCTGATGGAACAAGCTATAAATTACCGCGTAAGTATATTTAATAGGTTTCAATTTAATTTTGCGCGGCCATCGTTATGTTTATGAACCTATTTGAGATCTGTTGCAAGGACGATTCTAGCGGACATGCTCAGCTCATACTAGATTTTACATACATACATACATACGAGTATAATCATGCCTTTATGGGGTAGGCAAAGAAAGCGTAAACGACCTTATTCTTAACGACTTAACGTGCCCTCCGAAGCACGGAATCGTCTTTTTTTTCGGACAAATTGACAAATATCAACTTTTGTGAGTCCCCCCCAGGGAATCGAGCCCAGGACCTCCGGATCGTAAGCCCATGGCTCTGACTAATAGACCACGGAGGCGTAAACGACTTAAAGTAAGATCGTTCCGCATGACAAAGTTTTAAAGGTTATTTAAGATTTGTAGGTATTGCTGTAGTAACAGGTTGGCAGCCCATCATCGCCTCTATATACTGAATTCCTCGGATTCCTTAGCTGGTTTTTACAGCATGCCCGGGAGGAAATGTAGCTGGCACATTCTATGTTTTTCTCTCGCTTCCAGTCCAGCATGGAAGTAGTAGAAAATAGTAGGTATTTTCCGTAGTGATAATAAACATTTTGAAGTATTTACGAGTAGGAGCAAGTATTTACATGAATTAAGTTTTCAAAAGCAGTTAACTGATCTGCAAACCTAAAATAAATTTATTTTCTTTCTTTCTTTCTTTCTTTCAAACCAATTTATTACTGGGGGCGAGATGCCTCCAATATCTTTTGTTACGTTTTTTTACGAAAGTATTATTATTATTATTTTTTTTAATATTTAATAGGCAATCATTTGTCCGCCATCTAATTAGTCGCTCCGGGCTGGCCTTCAACCTGCAACTTCAACATCGTCCTGACCGCGGCGCATTTTTCATTTCTTAATTTTTACTAAGTATTTATACACATACATACGTACATATTACACGTCTTTATCCCTAATGGGGTAAACAGAGCGAAAACGACCTAAAGAAAGGTCGTTCCGCCACATCTGACAAAGCTTTGAGGGTTATTTAAGATAGATTTGTAGGTTTATTGCTGTAGCGACAGGTGGTCAGCCCATCGCCTAAACCCTCGGATCCCTTACCTGGTTTCTACAGCATCACTGGGAGGAAAAGCAGCTGGCACATTCTATGTTTTTCTCTCGCTCCCAGGCCAGCACGGGAATATCTATGAAATACATACATACATACATAAATCACGCCCTTATCCCTTACTGGGTAGGCAGAGCGTTTAACGCCTCGTAAAAGGCGCTTTCGCCACGTCTGACAAAAATTGAGGGCAATTTTAGATTGTAATATGTATTGCTATAGTGACAGGTTGTCAGCCCATCGCCTAAATTACAATACACTGTAACCCTCGAGTCCCTTTTGCTGACTTCTACAGCATGCCCGGGAGGAAGGGCAGCTGGAACATTCTGTTTTTCTATCTCTCCCAGTCCAGCATGGCAGTAACTATGAAATAAGTAAGTTAAATTAAAAAAATATATATTTCTAATATTAGTTATATCTTTCAGAGTACCCAGACAGGACAGTTAGCCGGTGGGACGACCTAGAGTCGGGCTGGAGCGCCGGAGGGTTGAAGATCGAAGTGACAGAGGAGCAGATGAGTTTGAGGATACTCTACAACGGCTTGTTGGAACGAGATGATGGCGTCGTAAAACATGTTAGGTGCAATTTCATGTGAGTGATTTGATTACCTATTGAAATACAAGTACGAGATTTTTATGCACAGTTTTTATGAAATTCCCCTGAAAGAATTTCCGCAGGTAAAGTACATTCATTATTAGTATTACGTAAACAAAATACTTGTCAAAATACCAACTGTTACTTATTTCATCTTTATAATATGAGGCAACGAATCTGCTTGAATACACAATTTTAAATTATGCAATTTACTATAGAATTTGAATAGTACAGAAACCTAGCCTAAAACAGTCTGTATTTGTACATGTTACCTACGCACAATCCCCGAATACGCTCATTGGCCGGAAAAGAGTCATTTCGTAAATTAGCAAATGCAAAACGCACAATCCGGGATATATCCTTTTATTTCGGCCAATGAGAGTTGTAAAACTATCATTCCGCGGACTGGCAAACATTAAACAGCCAATTGCGAATTCCATCTTTGGTCGGTTTGTAACACGATCATTCCCCGTAGTGGTATTGACGCATTGCCAGTCCTTTCCGGCCTGAGCGAATTTGGGGATTGTGGGTAACATACACATTTTAAAACAATAAATATTAGTTTTGATCATACATACATACATATAATCACGCCTTTATCCCTAATGGGGTAGGCAGAGCGTAAACGACCCAAGCAAAGGTCGTTCCGCCACGTCTGACAAAGTTTTGAGGGTTATTTAAGATAGATTTGTAAGTATATTGCTGTAGTGACAGGTTGTCAGCCCATCGCCTAAATACAATGTACTGAAACCCTCGGATCCCTTAGCAGGTTTTTACAGCATACCCGGGAGGAAATGCAGCTGGCACATTCTATGTTTTTCTCTCGCTCCCAGGCCAGCATGGAAGAAGTTTTGATCATGTTTTGAGTTTATTGTCTACTTCGTAGATGGGCAGCAGCATCTCCCCCTGTGAGGTACCCGGAGGACTGGAGCAATGACCTGGCGGCGCAGGCACTCGCCTTGGAGCCCTGGCGCGATGGCGACTGGCCTAGCATATTGTAAGTCTACTAGCTTTTTTGTAGATAAACCGCCAGGGTAAAGTGGGATGGGCTTCTTTATACTTAATGGTCCTCCTACCCATTTTCGGTGGTGGCGGCCAATCTCTCAGAGATAGGCCAATATTGTTTTCTTAAACATGCGCGAAAATACATATTGTCTTTATTTTTGAATAAAGAACACGCGAAGTATCATATTTACGTAGACTGAAAAATCAAAATCACTTCCCGGCGCGTTTTTTAAATTTGGAACGAAGAGCGCGCCTGCAATGTTGTATGAAACGGCGTGCTGTTTGAATTTAGAACTCTTTCATCTATCGTACACATTGCGTTCTCGTGGCTGTATAGCCACAGATGCGTTTACCTTTCGGACCAAACTGTAAAATAAAAAAATAAATTGGCGGTAAAGCGGAGTTCGTTGTTAATTATTTTGTTAATAAACATAAATTAAAATGAGTTCCGATGATTCTGAAAGTGAAAAGAAATACAACAAACGAACATAAATGTGCCTGGAATAACAATAACATTTTCGTTCAATAATTGTCCTAACATGAGTAATGTAACTTTTAATATTAATTAAATTTATTATGTAAAAGGCCCTTTTTTATTTCCTTGCATTTTTTAAGAAAAGCACTATATATGCCTCGGCCGAAATGGCAATTGCCTGTCTCGTATCATTGAAGTCCTCGCCTGCGGCTCGGCCTTCAAACTTATACTCGACCTGCAATTGCCTATTTCGCTGCCTTTGCAATAATGTACTATTATTGTATAGTTATATCGTCAAGATAACGAGAAGTCTTGGATGTTTTCTGTTTTCTGCGCACAATGGTCGACAGAGGCAGTAAATAGAGACGCCTGGAGAGATATAGGGGAGGCCTTTGTCCAGCAGTGGTACGACTTATAGGCTCTTAGAAAAAACCTGACATCCTGGTCACGGCACCAAATTGCAGTAAAGATTTGTTCTACTAAGTTGAACTGGTAGTGATAAATATACAGAGAATCAATTCAGTTTCAGTTGTATATCTTCTTCGGGATCGATAGAAATCAGAATAGAGAACCGAGTGTTTCTGCATATTGCATGTGGCGACGACAGTCTTATAGTGATTTATATATGATACACATTTTCACATTTCGATATGCAGTATTTTTGTCCAAATTCTGTATTTATGTTTGTTCTCGCAATCATATTTTTCCGCATTTGTCTATGCAGATGATGTTTGTTTGCTCAAGATTTTGTCAATAAAATTAGGGTTATGTTTATTATTTTAGTAGGATCTAATGACGCACGTGCTTATGTGATTGATAATGCTGACATATTTTCATTTATTTACTATTTATTATGCGTAGATTTATGAAATGAGGATTATTTTAATTATTTATTTATGATAATAATAATTGCACATTATGCACACAAATAATTGAATCATTCACGTCATTGCAGAGACAAATATGGTGACGGCAGCTGGTTGCAATGGGGTGCAATGCAGGGACGATTTGAATGTTACAACGCCCAGGGTGCCATAGACAATAGCGTGTACCTCCGTGTGCGAGGACTGAAGGAAAGGAGCTGGTGTGACACGGGGTACCAGGGGCTCAGGCGGGTAGTTTCGTTAGTGGCTGGGGCTACAGACGGCACTCTTGTGCAGCTCAGAGGATTCTCTTACAAAGATGTGCTGACTGTGTAAGTATATCTTCTAATACTGAGCGTGTTCCTCCGTGTACGAGGACTGAAGGAAAGGAGCTGGTGTGATACGGGGTACCAGGGGCTCAGGCGGGTAGTTTCGCTGGTGGCTGCGGCTGCAGACGGCACTCTTGTGCAGCTCAGAGGATTCTCTTACAAAGATGTGTTGACTGTGTAAGTATATCTTAACTAGAAAATTGACTCGTGTTACAATGGCCAGGGTGCCATAGACAAAAGCGTGTACCTCCGCGTACGAGGACTGAAGGAAAGGAGTTGGTATGATACGGGGTACCAGGGGCTCAGGCGGGTAGTTTCGCTGGTGGCTGCGGCTACAGACGGCACTCTTGTGCAGCTCAGAGGATTCTCTTACAAAGATGTGTTGACTGTGTATGTGTACCCCTTCATTTATTTAATTTTATTAACAAAAATGTTACATGGACAGACTTAACGCCAAAGGCATTATCTACCAGTTTACTTTAGGGCAGGTGCAAAAATTATCTTATCTTTTGTATCTCATCAGTAAAGTCCTCAAAGTTAACAAGGAATGTTTGCATGTTTAAAGTGGATTAATTTTTTTGCAATCTACTTTATGAAGCTACGTGACTCTAGAAAAGGAATATCTTCGGTAGTTTCTGTGTTCTTATCGTTAATTACTAACTTATTAAGCTATTAATTTTGTGACTTGGAAGTGTAAAGCCCGTATTGATAAACACACGGACTTGAGACTGAGAGCTAGGCCGCCGCCTTTGCGCACACTGTTATTTTTAAGTTTTCCAAACTGTACGATTTATGCGCAATAAAGAGTTTATCTATCTATCTAGTTTGAGTTCGTATCAGAAATGTCATTTCAGTGTAATATGATCTTAGGCCCGTATTGATAATCAGCTCTTGGGACTGACCGCAAGTTAGCTCAAACTTGAGATCGCTCTACAAATACGAGCCTCACAAATCCATACTTAATTTTTCTCTCAAACTTAAAATTGCTTTATAAAAACAACCCTAAGTCTTGTATCATTTTTGTTTAGGTTTAATGATTATTTCGTTGAATTTTATGTTTTGATGTTTTAATGACCTAAATATTTGTCGTTTTTTTTCCAAGTGGCTACAGTGGTTGTGTGCGTTTCCCTGATGCGACAGTGGCGAGCATCACAGGCACCGACTTCAGTTTGCCCGACTTCTGCGAGCTACCGGGGGAAGTGCCCAAAATGTTCGCGATTAATGTCGACAGTAAGTTGATTTATATTAATTGGTATGAGAAAATATTCAGACAGCAATTTGTTAGTTATTTTGAGACAGAGCTCGATGTGTTATTCGGTTAACAAATTTTATATGTACGTTTATTCGGCGCTTCTTCCGTGCTTCGGAAGGCACGTTAAGCCGTTGGTCCCGGTATATATCGTTTAACACCTTACATTAGTCGTTAAGCCATATCAGAGGCTAGTGCTAATCATTGGCGGCTTGAAAACGCTGACCTAATCTAGGATTGGGTCTGGTTTCCCTCCTGGGTTGCGGAGATCAGATGGCAGTCGCTCTGTGTAAAAACCAGTACCCTCATTCAATCACCTAGATTAGGTAGCCGACCCCGACAAATACGGTATAAGGCTAGGAAGATGATGATGAGAAAATATTCAAAACGAACAAAGAGAGTTGGTGATTGATTGCTATTGCAATACGGGTAAGTGATCGTTTTACGAAAAGGTTTAAAGGCTTAAAGGTTTTACGAAAAGGAATAAATGATGGATGATGAAATTGATGAGAGAAGAATGAGAGATCGGGAGAGGCCTGCTTTACCTTATTTGATTTGGTGGGACCAAATCAAATAAGGTAAAGCAGGCAAAACACATAGTATAACAAGGCCAAACAGATAAGCGTGAAGAGTAGAGTTAATTAGTTTTCAACACTATTCTGCTGCCTCTTATCAGTTAGTATTTTTTTGAATATTGGATTACTGTGGAACATGTTACCAATAAAAAAAAAACCTTTAGTTTTAGATTCAAAGTGAAGTAACCTTGAATTTCTTGTGTTTTTCTCTTTTTCCTCTTTTAGTAATACATACTTGTAATATAGATTGTCCTAATTATGCTAAAAGTATACTGTAAAGATAACCACGTCACAGGCCTAGCCTAGTGTGGTTACCTTAGTAAACATTTTCTGTATCTTATGGACTGATAATAAACTAATTTGTATTTGTATTTCAGCTAAAAGGCGCACCTTGAAACTGATAGTGCGAGTGAATTCCGACGATTTTAAATTGCTAAGCGGAGTCCCGCATCAGCTTGAAACGTTCTGCCGCACTCTGTATGTAGATATTGATGGAGAGGAAGGCTCGGGAATTCTCGAGCTGGGCTACCAAACGACAGGTCAGTATTCTCTTTTTATTTGCTATAGATATATACATACATACATACATATAATCACGCCTTTATCCCTAATGGGGTAGGCAGAGCGTAAACGACCCAAACAAAGGTCGTTCCGCCACATCTGACAAAGTTTTGAGGGTTATTTAAGATATATTTGTACGCACATTGCTGTAGTGACAGGTTGTCAGCCCATCGCCTAAATTACAACATAGTGAAACCCTCAGATCCCATAGCTGGTTTTTACAGCATGCTCGGGAGGAAATGCAGCTGGCACATTCTATGTTTTTCTCTCACTCCCAGTCCAGCATGGAAGACACGTCATCGTCATAGATACGTCAGCAAAAGGGATTCGAGGCTTACAGTGTATTGTAATTTAGGCAATGGGCTGTGACCACCTGTCCCTACAGTAATATACATAATTACAATCTGAAATTTCCCTTAATATTTGTCAGACGTGGCGAAAGCGACTTTTACGAGGCGTTTTACACTCTGCCTACCCCGTTAGGGATAAAGGCGTGATTTTAATGTAGTAAAAGTAAAGAAGTAAAAAGTCTTTATTGCCAAAAATACACCAATAGAAAACAATGTAAATGTATATATGTAAGTTCTTGGATACTAACAACATGATAACTTAATAATGCATCCAAAATATGAGCAGCATCGTTTCCTGTAAATAAAACAGAACATCTTACATTGATTTCACGCCTTTCAAGCGTGAGCACATAAGGCTAATGACCACCAGCCATTGACGGGTAGGAATGGTGGATAGATTCTTCAGTTGTCTTATACGATACCCGCGGCTAGAAAATTATGCTATTGTAAACAACTTGACACAAAAATATACATACATAAAATCACGCCTTTATCCCTCACGGGGTAGGCAGAGCGTTTAACGCCTCGTAAAAGGCACTTTCGCCACGTCTGACAAAAATTGAGGGCAATTTTAGATTGTAATATGTATTGCTTTAGTGACAGGTTGCCAGCCCATCGCCTAAATTACAATACACTGTAACCCTCGAGTCCCTTTTGCTGACATCAACAGCATGCCCGGGAGGAAGGGCAGCTGGAACATGCATACACGAAAAAAAAAATCATACACGAATTACAACATTGTAACCATGCATTGTATTTTTTAGCTAAATCAAGCCCCACAATAAACCTACCCAAGATATCGCTCCGCTGGTCTAAGGAGTTTGAAATTGGTCCAGTAGAATATTGCGTTCCGTTTGAATCTCCCGCGGCGGCCTGCCCTAACTACGTTGGAGGGAAAGGCGCCTCACTCGCGTTGCTTGCTTCGGTTCAGAAACAAATGGTAACGTGTATTTTAGAACGCTGTCACTACATAGTATAAAACAAAGTCGCTTTCTCTGTCACTATATCCCTATGTATGCATAAATCTTTAAAACTACGCAACGAATTTTGATGCGGTTTATTTTAATGGATAGAGTGATTCAAGAGGAAGGTTTATATGTATAATACATGCATAATATAGTAGAGAAACACTGATGATTTCCGTGCGAAGCCGGGGCGGGTCGCTAGTTTCTTATAAAATAAATCTCGTTGGTCCTTGTTGTATTTGTTAGTGCTTGTTACACAAACCAATTAGGTGCTCTAAAACTTCTGAAACCAGGATTAATCGGGTGGAGCATCGACTGTACCACACCACTCGATAAAAGAAAACCCAAACCTATAATTTATTAAGATATTGACTGTCTGACCAACGTCTGATTGGAGGAAATACACAATGTTTTGAATTACTTTTTTGTTTTTTTTTTTTAAAACCGGTATTTCATTGCAGGGTTACAAAGTACCTCCTGGTTATTGTTTAACAACAAAGGCCCTGGACAAGCACCTCGAATCTAATCCAGAGTTGAAGTCGGCCATCTTGGATATCGAAGCCGCCAATGAAGATTATGACGAAAACAACTTTAGAGAAAAGTGTAACAAGTAAGAATCTTATCCAAGTTTTTAATGAATAAATTCTTTTGTTCTCTCCAGTTTCTAAGAATTACAAAAAATGTAAAACAAAAACATACTATAATTATAATAACTCAATGCTTCTTGAGATAGGCAGAAAATGGTTGTTCTCAAGCGTAGTTTCATACCAAAAAGAAAAAGAAATAAAATCATCCAAATTATTGCACAGAGCAGCAGAGCTGTTTGCTAAAACAGAGATACAAGGTGAAGTCCGGGATCAGATCCTATCACAGCTCGTCGACCTCAGGAAGAAAGCCACTGAGCAGGATCTGGGTCCTGAACTGCGGTTTGCTGTCAGATCTTCAGGTAATACAGTCCACTTTAGTTTCATAAACATTCTCTGTTAACTTGTAGATCAGAATATTCGTTTTCGGAAATCATAGTAAAGAACAGGAATAAAATGTATAGCCCTGCCAGGAATTAAAAAAATCCTGTCATAGAGAAAAATAGAGACAGAATAAGAAAGGGACTTATATACATGCATATAATAAATATAACTTATGCAGTTCCTATAAGCCCTTCTTTATGGTATCTCCATGACAGGTATTTCAATTTTATTTTTAGTTTGTGGCAGGGCTATAAACGGTTTATAATTTGGATGTAATGTAAAGCTTGTTTTATAATAAATAACCTTCTGTTAGATTGGAGACGTAATTTTTATGATATGATGTTTTATTTCACGACTTTGTTTTCGCTAGTACTATTTTGAAAGAAAGAAAGAGAGAAAGAAAATACATTCTTTTGTACAATTCATGTTCTTGGTCTGTAATAGATATTGCCTTCATAATTATGAGGCTTATACTTTTGTTATAATATTCCAGCTGTGGGCGAGGATAGTGAAGCCTTATCGGCCGCGGGTCAGAACGAGACGATACTAGGATGTGCGAGCGAGACAGATATACTGCGCGGTGTTCAACTATGTTGGGGATCCATGTTTGCCTTCACCAGTGCTCACTACAGACGGTAAGTGGATTCCAATTAAGCATAAAACTAATAAATCCAAGAAAAGTCCTAGCCGCTGTCTTTGATAGTAGAGTGGATCCTTACACCAATTATGTCAGTCGGAGGCCCATGAGGAGTTAAAACTTTGACACCAGAGTTCGTCGGGTCGTTCGCCAACATCAAAACCCACAAGAAAAAGGTTCTATCAAAGATCAAATCGAGTTGGATAGAGAACTTAGTTGCATTATAAGAATCTGTAGCTATTTGCCCTACACACGCGTAATCCAAACCTTGCAAGACCTCGTCAATAAACCGTTGGAAGGTTTGCGCGGCGTTCCTCAAACCAAAAGTCATCCTGGGAAATTCGTATAATCCTATAAGAGAATTATACTCGAACAACTGTAAGATACTCGAAAAACGTAAACATAGAATGTGCCAGCTGCATTTCCTACCGGGAATGCTGTAAAAACTAGCTAAAGGATCCGAGGGTTTTAGTATATTGTAATTGAGGCGATGGGCTGATAACGTGTCACTACAGCAATATACCTAGAAATCTTTCTTGAATGACCCTCGACACATTGTCGGACGTGGCGGAGCGAACTGTGTTTGCGTCGTTTACGCTCTGCCTACCCCATTGGGGATGGAGGCGTGATTATATGTATGTACGTAAACTGGAAGATGGTAGCTGTGACAGATGCAATTTGTATGGATGTTAGATTCATTTTCTTTTCTGTCTGCATGACATAATTTTAAATTTACAGAGTATAGACTGCCATGCTGGACTGGGAGTGTGAGAAAAACATAGAACTTGCCAGCTGTATTTCCTCCCGGGCATGCTGTAAAAACCAGCTAAGGGATCTGAGGGTTTCTATATATTGCAATTTAGGCGTTTGGCTGACAACCTGTATAGCAATATACGTAAAAATCTATCTTAAATAATCCTCAAAACTTTGTCAGACGTGGCGGGAACGCCCTTTGTTTAGGTCGTTCACGCTCTGCCTACCCCATTAGGGATAAAGGCGTGATTATATGTATGTATGTAGACTTGATCTCCTACCTTCTCCCATGGACCTACCGACCTCTCGGTCATCAGGACCGTGTGAGACTGAAACAACGGGACGTACAGGGGACTTACAAAGCATACGCTAAAGCACTGCCTGAATAGGGAATACTCATGATTTTTTAAAAACTATTAGCAAGAATTATTGTCACCATAGATGAACGGATGTGAAGGAATTTTCGCAAAATATTCATTAGTTTAAGAGTTATAATGCCTTAAAGTGGTTAGTTAAAAAGAGAGGTCCGAACTGTCATGTGACGTCATAAGACAGGAGCGCCATACTAATTCCATATAAATTGTCGTTTCGAAGAGAGAGATAGATAGTCTATCTTTATAATGGTATATCTCGGTGATTTTTTGATCTATTTTATTTCTGTTTTCACTGTTCTTTTCATAATTTAAGATGTTTTTAGACAATAGGTTCAGGAACTGAAAATATGTTATATGCACGTTCTGTATTCTCTAATGTAGACTTGATCTATGTGTTTTTTGCTTCAGTCAAAACGGTCAGCAGTGTCTATGCGGCGGTGGTGTAGTTATTCAAGCTCTGGTATCCCCCCGGGCGGCCGGAGTGATGTTCACACGGCACCCGGCCGCCGGCGACCCCGCCAGGCTGCTCATCACTGCCAATTACGGGTTGGGAGAGGTAAACTAAACTTCTTCTTCTTCTTCTTCCAGTCGATTGGTCTTCTTCTTCTTCTGTCGGGTGGGTATCGAGTCTATCGACCCGGTGAAACCTGGTGTCAGAGTTTTTAAACCGCCTAGTAGCACAACTATCAGGCCTCTGACATGGTTTGAGTAACGACCACTATCAATGACAGCGACCGGGACCGACGGCTTAACGTGCCCTCCGAAGCACAAAATCTTTTTCTTTTTCGGACAATCAGGTGATTCAGCCTGAAATGTCCTAACCAAACTGGGGACAAAGACACAAAGTGATAAATTCTCAAATATCAACTTTGTGTTTCCCCCCTGGGAATCGAACCCTCCGGATCAGGAGTCCATGGCACTAACCACTAGACCACGGAGGCAGTTGGTAACACGTTATAACAGTTTGGCCCAATATTTTGCAACGGCGATTGCTTTGTCGTTTGCCTCCTGCAGATCCTGGAGTGTGCATGAGCTGAGACTTTTAGAGCAGGACAAGAAATGTGCCATTGTTTGCACCGCTTCACAGTCACACTTGTTATTGCTGAAAATAAAAGTTGGGTTTTCCATACAAAATTCCCACCTCGATCAGACTATTTGTACGGAAAAGCCATATTTTTTTCACTTCCTGAAGTAATTTCCTGGTGGATGTTGTTCAGTGTCGTTGACTGAGCAGCCCCTTTCAGTTTGCGGGATACTGTCCCTTACACCCCGTACAATATACGACTTAGGGACAATTCACATAGAAATGCGTATGCGACATTGCTAGGAGTTTTTGCAGTATTCAATCTATGCTGATGCAGTTCTGTCGATCGCTAATTAAGATGATTGGCTATACATACGTCCCTTTGTGGCATAACACAACGAAACTTACTGGAAAAAAAACCGAAAACGTCATCAGTAAATCTGTTTTATTTAATAACGTAATCAACAGCAGTACATAACGCTTAGGGCTAGAATTATGGAGCAAATAACAGATTACCCCAGATTTACCAAGTGCAGAGTAATTAAAGTTAACTAGTTTACAAACAGCATAGGTAATATATTCTAAACTTAAGTGGTTATAAAACTAATACTATTAGCATATCGTCGGCGTACTGTGAATACCTCGGAAGTACAAAAATTTCATATGTTTTATTATCTACTTTATGGCTAGAAAACCTCGCAACGAACAAGGAATATCTAAAAATGGTTAACACGTTCATGTGCATTTTTATACACATAAATGTAAACAATTACATGTTTGGAACAGGTTCATACAAAAAAAAAACACCAGATGGTTTTTTGCTTCTCCTGTAAAATTGGGTCCCAAGCACATACGTGGTATTCACAGTACGCCGCCGATATATAGCAATCCTTTTTTATAGTTAATACACGTCTTTTTTCAGAGCGTAGTCTCAGGCTCAGTGGAACCCGACTCAATAGTCGTGTACCGCGGCAATGAACTCAGCATTGCCCAAATAGACCTTGGCTCCAAGAAGCAAAGGATCACGGCAGTTGGAAGCAGCGTGGCTACTGAAGAAGTGACTGAGGCTGAAAGGAAGCTACCTTGCCTGACAGTGTCTGAAACCCTTGAGCTCGCGAGGATAGGAGTAGCCCAGGAAGAGGCTTGGGGAGCTGGTAGAGATATCGAGTGGGCGGTTACTAAGGTACGAGTATATATCGCCTATATTGTACTGTTTTGTTCCTTTTCTGCTGTATGTATTTGTGCTTCTTTGTGCTATAAAGTATCTTGTATTGTATTGTAAGGCATCGTACCTAAATAATTCCTTTACAAGAACGTTATTTTATTAACGTTAAAGTAAATGATATCAAAATTATTATCCCAGTTTTAATTGCCGCCGTGGTCTAGTGGTTAGAGCCATGGGCTTTCGATCCGGAGGGTTTGATTCCCGGCGGAGGGGGATAACGACTTTGTGTTGATGCTTCTAGTTTGGATTGGACATTTCAGGCTGATCACCTGATTGCCCGAAAAGTAAGATTTTTCTCTGGTCCTGTCAGTCAGTCTGTCCCATCAGAATAAAAGATTAAAGGAATAGACAGTGCACTTGTGTGTTGCGCAAACACTCGGACACTAAAAACTAAATCCCGCGCAGATGGCTGATCTCTGGGAGATTTATGCCGTCACCGAAAATCGGTTGGGATAGATAGATTTGTGGTTGGGAGGACTATTATTATGATATCAGTTTAAATATTTTGACTGTATATAGGACGCCATATACCTGCTGCAAGCGCGACCAATCACCTCCTTGGAGCGCTGGACGGAGGAGGAGCTTCTACACGAGACTGACACGCCCATCATGGCTGACGACGAGCTCCTCACCTTCGCCAACACAGGAGAGGTAAGTAAATCCACGGCGCGGTATTGACCTCCATAGGCATGCTTTTAAACTGAAAGTGACCGAACTATCGCAACATGGCTTAATCAACGGAAAAAAAGGATGTATAGATGATTTGTGTCGCCGTATACCTGCTGCAAGCGCGACCAAACACATCCTTGGAGCGCTGGACAGAGGACAACCTTCTACACGAGACTTACACGCCCATCATGGCTGACGACGAGCTCTTCACCTTCGCCAACACTGCAGAGGTAAGGAAATTCGCGGTGTGGTATTGACCTCCATAGGCATGCTTTTAAACTGAAAGTGACCGAACTATAGCACCATGGCTTAATCAACGGAAAAAAAAGGATAGATAGATGATTTGTGTCGCCGTATACCTGCTGCAAGCGCGACCAATCACATCCTTGGAGCGCTGGACGGAGGAGGAGCTTCTACACGAGACTGACATGCCCATCATGGCAGACGACGAGCTCCTCACCTTCGCCAACACTGGAGAGGTAAGAATCCGCGGTGCTGTTCTAAGCTCCATAGGCATGCGTTTAAACTGAAAGTGACCGAACTATCGCACCATGGCTTTATCAATAAAAAAGGGATAGATTGATTTGTGGCGCCATGTACCTGCTGCAAGCGCGACTAATCACCTCCTTGGAGCGCTGGACGGAGGAGGAGTTTCTACACGAGACTGACACGCCCATCATGGCAGACGACGAGCTCCTCACCTTCACCAACACTGGAGAGGTGAGAATCCGCGGTGGTGTTTTAAGCTCCATAGGCATGCGTTTAAACTGAAAGTGACCGATCTATCGCACCATGGCTTTATCAATAAAAAAGGGATAGATAGATTTGTGGCGCCATGTACCTGCTGCAAGCGCGACCAATCACCTCCTTGGAGCGCTGGACGGAGGAGGAGCTTCTACACGAGAGTGACACACCCATCATGGTCGACGACGAGCTCCTAACCTTCACCAACACTGGAGAGGTGAGGAAATCCGCGGTGCAGTTTTAAGCTCCATAGGCATACGTTTAAACTGAAAGTGACCGAACTATCGCGCCATGTCTTAATCAACGAAAAAAGATAAAAAGAGATAGATCAAATTAATCATCAATCAATGAATCATGAATCAATCATCAGGCTAAAACTAAGATAAATCTGCAATAACCATATTTAAATTTTCATTATTTTATTACATGAAACCATTAGGGAACATCGGGCACATGAACACTTTTAGGAAATATTTACAGTGAAGGAATTATATTCCGGGTAGTGAAAATATTTCCAATGGCACATTATTAAGAGCCTTTTGACTAGTGGCGCCCCGGTTCGTCAAAAAAATCTTCAATTCATTAGATTTGGACCCATTCTAATTTCCGTCAAAACCGGCCGTTTTTAGCAAAAATTTCGATATCCTGAATCGCAAGTCAGAGGAGGAGCGTTAAAATAAATGTGTGTTTCCAGGTAATGCCGAAGCCAATGTCAGTGTTGTCGCAAGATCTGATATCCAAACCCCTGGTGGACGGCATCAACAAGCTCGTCGGTGTCGCTCACAAGTACGACCGGTGTGTAGCGTACACACACCACCGGGGAACGCTGTCTTTATTTAATGTGAGTGTTTGAATTTGACTTCCATGCTGGACTGGGAGCGAAAAGAAAACATAGAATGTGCCAGCTGAATTTCCTCCCGGGCATGCTGTAAAAACCAGCTAAGGGATCCGAGTGTTTCAGTATATTGCAATTTAGGCGATGGGCTGACAACCTGTCACTATAGCAATATACCTACAAATCTATCTTAAATAACCCTCAAAACTTAGTCAGACTTGTCGGAACGACCTTTATTTAGGTCGTTTACGCTGTGCCTACCCCGTGAGGGATAATGGCGTGATCATATGTATGTATGTTGAATGCGTGAATTCTTTGATTGAGACTATTCCAGACAGTGGACTATGGAATGGGCCTAAGGGCGTTTGTGCACGTATCCAATACATACCTTCTTCTCCCTAGCCTTATCCCGTATTATACGGGGTCGGCTAAATAATCTAGGGGATTGAACGAGGGTACTGCATTTTACACAGAGCGACTGCCATTTGACCTCCTCAACCCAGAAGGGAAACCAGACCAAATCCTAGATAAGAACAGTTTATTCAAGCCGCCAATGCTTAGCACTGGCCTTTGATATGGCTTAGCGACTAATTAACCGGGACCAACTGCTTAACATGACTTCTGAAGCACGAAAAAAGCGCCGAATAAACGTACATAATGAAATTCGAAAACCGAAAACACATTGGTACTTGATGGGATTCGATCCGCGATCGCCCGCTTAGGAGAAAGTAGCCCTATCGAGTACTTTTTTATTTAACAAGACTTTTTTATTTATCAACTCTGAATTCTTGAATTCTTGGCTAAGTATAAAATCGGTGATTAGGACTATTTCGGACAGAGTTAGTGGCATGATCATACAAAATATAGGAACATATTCAGGACACTGTGAAGACGGTCTAGGCCAGGCAATCTACCTGTTTCATCTATCTTGATTCCACTGATAAAAGTGAACATTATCCTGAAATATTGTAATTTCACAAAGAAATTTATACTAAAGAATATTATACTGTAGGTGAATTTTATCAATTAGTGGAATGAAATAATTAATTAATTATAATAATATTGACATTTAGTCAGTACTGTATGTACTTATTATTTTATTTTAAAACTGACATTTTCAATTATTTTCTTATTTTATTTTACTATTTTGACATATTCACATACATAATATAAGATTATTATTTTTATAATATTTTAGTTATAATTTTTAGTCATTTTGTTATAAATTTTAGTATATTACTAAAATTTTAAATTGTGTTTTGACATTTTCATTTAATTTTACTGTAAAATTTTATTTTTGACGATCATATTATTCTTTGACATTTTTATTATTATTGCTATGTAAATTATGAACTTGATAATATGAAATAAATAAATCTAATCTAATCAAACCCGTGTTTCAGAAAGCAAAATATTGCATGCAATTACTTCTACTGTCGGTAACAAACCATTATCTATGGTAATATTGTATTCCAGTATAGTATAGTTGTAATATTATACGATAGCGTCCAATTATGACAAGTGATAAATAGCAGATCACTAATTCGTCTGTCGGGACATAGGTGCTGTAGCTTAGCGGTTTAGAGCGTTGGTTCGGTTTTCCAAAGAGGCGGGTTCAAAGCCCGTCAGCGGTATTTCTAATTTCATGCTGGACTGGGAGCGAGAGAAAAACGTAGAATGTGCCAGCTGCATTTCCTCCCGGGCATGTTGTAAAAATCAGCTAAGGGATCCGAGGGTTTCAGTATATTGCAATTTAGGCGATGGACTGACAACCTGTCACTACAGTAATATAGATACAGGTCTATCTTAAATAACCCTCAAAACTTTGTCAGACGTGGCGGAACGATCTTTGTTTAGGTCGTTTTCGCTCTGCCTACCCCATTAGGAATAAAGGCGTGATTATATGTATGTATCTATTTCTAATATTTTCTTTGTATTGCAGAGTTTATACCGTCACGTGCCTGCCTCGATCGACCTAACGCTGCGCATGTTGGAAATGTCCATATTCGGGCACAAGCACATGACCGAGCAAATGCTGAGCGTCGCGCAGCATCGTCGCCCGCACAGTAAAGTAGCTAAGCTGTTACAGACTATAGAGTCTTTCAAGGTATGTATGTACAAGGTGGCGCAAAAGAAATCACCCTATTGGAAGATGCTCTCATTTTTGCAAATGGCCGCCAATGTCAAATCTGTTTTGACATTTGTGGACTAGACAGATGCAGAATACAAGTGAACAAGCCATGGAGCGATACACTCCCCAAGAACGCGGAAAAATCGTGTCTATTTTTTTGAGTAACAATTCGTCTGTGGTGTTGGCGCAGCGCGAATTCCGTCGCCGATTCCCCGGCCGTCCGACACCGACTGCGCAAACACTGCGACGTTTAGCCACCAACCTTGAAGAGTATGGGACCACACGAGACGTTGCTAAGAGTGGCCGGCCCCGGAGCGCCCGTTCTGCCGAGAATATCGCCGCTGTAGCCGAGGACGTTGAAGTGAGCCCCGAAACATCGACCAGACGACGTGCCACGCAATTGGGCCTCAGCCGGCGGTCCTTGCAGTGAATTTTGGTGCGAGACTTGAAGATGTTTCCTTACAAAGTCCAGACCGTGCATCAGCTGCTGCCTGCCGACCGCCAAACGCGCGTAACCTACGCCCAAGCCATCCTCAATCTCGAGGAAGAATTGGACAATTTTTCGACCAAAATCATCATGAGCGATGAGGCTCATTTCCACCTCAGCGGTTACGTGAATCGGCAAAATTATCGCTTCTGGGGCACCGAGAATCCACGAGTGATGCACGAGGAGCCGTTACACCCGCTCAAAGTGACTGCGTGGTGCGCTGTTCACGCTGGAGGAGTCATCGGGCCATTTTTTTTCGAGAACGCCGCGGGTCAAACGACAACAGTGGACGGTGCGCGCTATAGGGCCATGTTGACCGAATTTTTTCTGCCGCAATTGGACGAATTGGGACTGGAGGACATGTGGTTCCAACAGGACGGGGCAACGGCGCACACTGCACGAGCCACAACCGACATTCTGAAGGCGGCATTTCCGGGTCGCCTAATCTCTCGTTTTGGCGATTTGCACTGGCCGGCCAGATCGCCCGATTTAACGGTCCCGGACTTCTTTTTATGGGGTTTTTTGAAGTCTCGTGTTTACGTCAACAAGCCTGAGACCTTGGAAGCCCTCAAAGACAACATTCGACACGAGTGCGAGAATCTGTCGCCCGAAGTTCTCGCCGAAGTGATGAAAAATGCCATAAAACGAGCCCGTATGGCAATCAATTGTAACGGCGCCCATTTGGCCGATATCATCTTCTCGACTTGACCAGTAAAATTCTAAAGGTGCAAATAAATATAATCAAAAAACAGATTCGAAGTTTTTCATTTAGAAAAAAAATGAGAGCCAAACAACATCGGATGACTTCTTTTGCGCCACCTTGTATATATGAGGTTGCTCAGTCAACGACATTGAACAACTTCCACAGGAAATTCTTTCAGTAAGTAAAAAAAATGGTATTTCCGAATTGTCTGATAGAGGTGGTAATTTTGTATGAAAATGCCATTTATTATTTTTACTTTTTGATAGAATAATCTGGTGGAAGTTGTTCACTGTCGTTGACTGAGCAGACCCTATCAGTTTGCGGGACGCTGTCCCTTACACCCGGTATCTTTCATTTCACAACCCGCACCCTTGCGAATCGCGGGGTGCCAGTTGAAGCTCATTTCCGTAGCGTTCGCTGTATTTGTACATTCATACATATAATCACGCCCTTATCCCTAATGGGGTAGGCAAAGCGTGAACGACTTAAACAAAGGTCGTTTCGCCACGTCTGACAAAGTTTTCAGGGTTATTTAAGATAGATTTGTAGGTATATTTCTAAAGTGACAGGTTGTCAGCCCATCGCCTTAATTACAATATACTGAAACCCTCGGATCCCATAGCTGGTTTTTACAGCATGCCCGGGAGGAAATGCAACTGGCTGGATATGTTTTTCTCTCCCTCCCAGTCCAGCATGGAAGATATTATCTGTATTGTGAAAGGCAATAAACATATTTTATTATTATTATTCATTCATCATACATTTTCTTTTTGTTCTGTCTCCGCTAAATCCAATTTCATTTTTGTGATAAATCAAATTTATGTTTTCAGTATTTACTCTTTTCAAAATGGTGTATGAACGACGCCATCAAGGCTGCGAACACCTTGAATTTCGACCTGAGCTCGTATGACCCTGAGGGTCTGGTGGAGAGCATAGCTGATGCTGCTGTGGTGATGCACCGCTGTTCAGGCGACCACGCGCTCACCTCCGCCGCGAGCACTGCCAGCCAGCTCGTCGCCATGATGGTGCTACTTGAGGGGGGAACAGGTGCGCAGTCTGACAGTCTTCTATTCAATCAGTATTTTAGGGCCATATTTGTAACCAGCTCTTATGAGTGACAGCGAGTTTGAGTTCGTATCAGAAATGTCATTTAATTTCCTCCGTGGTCTAGTGGCTAGTGCCATGGACTCCTGATCCGGAGGTCCTGGGTTCGATTCCCAGGGGGGAAACACAAAGTTGATATTTGAGAATTTATTACTTTGTGAATTTTTCCGCAGTTTGGTTAGGACATTGCAGGCTGAATCACCTGATTGTCCGGAAAAGAAAAAAAATTCGTGCTTCGGAGGGCACGTTAAGCCGTCGGTCCCGGTCGCTGTCTTTGATAGTGGTCGTTACTCAAACCATGTCAGAGGCCTGATAGTTGTGCTACTAGGTGGTTTAAAAACTCTGACACTAGGGTTCATCGGGTCGATAGACTCGATACCCACTCGACAGAAGAAGAAGTACGAACTGAACTGTCAAATCCGTACTTAATATCGCTCTCAAGTTGGATATCGCTTCATAAACATGAGCATTATTTTCCGTATAATTAAGAAAAAAGACGGCGCGGTTTTAAAGCCCATAGGCATATGGTTAAACTGAAAGTGACCGAACAATCGCAGTATAGCTTAATCATCGGAAATAAAGTATACAATAGACTTAATTTATCGTTCCAGACTTCACACCAGAACAGTGCGCTGAAATGAACGTGCTGCTCAGTTCTGGTGGGGTATTATCGGCCGAAGTGCCTCAAGCGCTCGCAAAAATCGCACGTCTGCTCGAAGAATCCGGAAAGAATGAAGAGTTCAAAGCTCAAGAACCAAAGCAAGCCTTGGACTGGCTAAGCACGAACGTGCCCAAAGTACAAGAAGTAGTTGTGCAGTTCTTGAAAGAGCACGGCCACAGGGCTATCATGGAGGCACGTAGTTTACGTATGAGATGATAGAAACAACCCCTTTTGAAACATATCCTTTATACATACATATAATCACGCCTTTATCTCAAATTGGGTAGGCAGAGCGTAAACGGCCTAAACCAAGGTCGTTCCGCCACGTCTGACAAAGTTTTGAGGATAATTTGAAATAAATTACAAGTTATTAGCCTATCGCTTTAATTTCAATACACTGAAAACCTCGGATCCCTTAGCTGATTTTTACAGCATGCCCGGGAGGAAATGCAGCTGGCACATTCTTTGTTTTACTCTCGCTCCCAGGTCTGCAATGAAGACATATCCTTTATCCTATTGTTTATTTTCCAGTTCGATCTGTATACCAAACCTTGGGCGTTAGTCCCTGAACAAATGATGGAAGTGCTACAAAATGTGCGCGCGACGGAAGAGCAGAAGATAAATTCCATAACTGATAACGAGCTGATCGCTTCGTTGAAAACTCCACAGAAACCAAGCACAAGGTAAGCTTGTTATTATATCACACATACATATAATCACGCCTTTTTACCTAATGGGGTAGGCAGAGTATAAACGACCTAAACAAAGGTCGTTCCGCCACGTCTGACAAAGTTTTGAGGGTTATTATAGATAGATTTGTAGGTATATTGCTGTAGTGACAGGTTGTAAGCCCATCGCCTAAATTGCAATATACAGAAACCCTCGGATCCCATAACTTTTCACCCTGCAATGTCCTAATCTGGGAAGAACCTCACAAAATGATAAAATGTCAAATATCAACTTTGTGTTTTTCCCCTGGGAATCGAACCCAGGACCTCTGGATCATAAGCCCAAGGTTCTAACCACTGGACCACGCAGGCAGTTAGGTAGCAAGCGTTTCCTGCCAACCGGTGTGCCCCTGCTTGGGAGGGATTCAGTCTATAAATTGTGATATTAGTTTTCTTGCCTATGCTACGCCTTTATCCCTAAGGGGCTACGCCTTTATCCCTAAGGGGCTACGCCTTTATCCCCAAGGGGCTACCCTCTTAGGGATAAAGGCGTGATTATATGTATGTATGTATGATACTGTTCATTGTTTATTACGTTGATATTTGGAGGGGTTACAGTCCCCACAGGCAAGAAAACCAATATCACAATTTATAGACTGAATCCCTCCCAAGCAGGGGCACACCGGTTGGCAGGAAACGCTTACTACCTAACTGCCTCCGTGGTTTAGTGGTTAGGTTAGCTCAAACCATGTCAGAGGCTATTAGCTGAGCTACTAGGCGGTATAAAAACTGACACCAGGGCTCATCGGGTCATTCGACTCAAGAATCCACTCGCTAAGAAGAAGTTTGCTATTAACTCGGTTTCATTTAATTGAAGGGTTTTTTTTTGTCAGACGTGGCGAAAGCGCCTTTTACGCTCTGCCTACTATGAATGGGTTCTTCCTATTTTGTCTATTTTAATTCCAGAAAGGTCCTCCGGTGGGTGCTACCGCTATGCCGCCGCACGGTGCGTCACCGAGAGAACACGAAAGCGCACCTCATACTAGCGGTTCACAGACTACGCATCGCTTTACTACGAGTCGGCAAGTTGCTGGTCAGAAGCTGGCATCTGCCTGATGCAGACCTGGTGTTCCAATTCCGTCTGCACGAGCTCAGGCGGTATATGAAGACTAGGGATCCTGTTCTACTCAAGAAGTTAGTACTGTAAACTTGATTTATATATTTTTGGGCTTCAATTACTGACAGCGTCTCACAAACTGATAGGGGGTTGCTTAGTTAACAAAACTCAATAACTATCACCAGGATATTTTTTCAGGAAAAAAAATCTTTTCGACACAAACTATCTGATCGAAGTGGTCATTCTGTATGGGAATTTCCTGTTGAATGTTGTTCAGTATCGTTGACTGAGCAACCCCTATCAGTTTGGGGGACGCTGTACTGTACACCCGGTATACACAAATTTCAAAATATTTTCAAGAAATGTACCTATTCCGTGGTCTAAAACTGGTCCTTATAAGTATAATTAATTTATGTTATCAGATTGTAGGAATGAATATTATGAAATGTGACTTGTAACATTATTACCAATAAAATATTGTATTGTATTGGACAGACAGTAGGTATACTAAGGTCTATACCTTAACTGAACCAACGATAGCAGTGTATCTCTTTTTTCGGTTTATGTGCTGTTATTCTTAGGAGTAATATCAACAGGATTAAAGCTGGCGATTATTCTACCGACAAGAGCAAAGATCTTAAATTTGTGATGATGGCATAATCTTGCAAACAAGGATCTCCTGCGTGCGAAAATATAAATCTAATATAAATTTTCCAGAGCAATGCAACGCCGTCAACACTACCCCGCGTGGTGCAAACTCAAGTTCGCTGAGACCCACGTCGGCTACGTGCAGCCTCTCAAGAGCTCAGGGCCGCGGGTGACGTCAGCAGACGTGCGGCTGCGGGCTACTGCGGTGTGCGGGGGACAAGTAGTGGCCAGGGCCTGTGTGGTGAAGGAGCTTAGTGAGGTAGGATTTCAGACACCGGGCAAGAAATGGTGTAAGAAGGGGGAGGGAAGCGGGAGGGAAAGAATAAAGGCTCGTATTTATAAACCTATCTCAAGATTGAGAGTAATATTAAGTATGGATTTGACAGGTTCTTTTGTACTGAAATGACATTTCTGATACTGACTCAAACTCAGGCTCAAGTGCTGTTTATAATTATGGGCCTATGTACCGAACCCGCGCGTATTGTATATGGGAATTAGTGGGAGAGAGAAATTAGCTAAGAGTGCTTACAACTTGTTTCAGATCGGGCAACTGCAGCCTGGAGACATCTTAATCACGCATTCTACCGACATCGGCTGGTCACCATACTTCCCGCTGCTAACCGGGATAGTCACCGAGCTGGGAGGACTCATTTCACATGGTGAGCATATTGTTACGAATCCAGCGTTCTCCTTCTTAGCGTGTCGATGGAACACGAGAAATTACATCATAGGGTCCCAGAATCGTTTAATCCGTTTTGGTTTTCAATGGCACCATAAAAGTTGGTATTGTAAGGAACCGACATCAGCGTTTCTCGTAAATATTACTGTAAGGGAGTTGTCTTGAAAACAGGTTCTTGTGTACGAATATTTATCTGTCATAGAAAAGCTGAGTGATATGATAAATAATATAAATTGAAGTTTCTACTCTGATATGATTTATAAACATTTTGTAGTAACATGGATAAAAATGAGGTCATGTCGTGATGTGTGCGACTACATGGGTTCGCTTTTATTTAATATGCGTTTTGTGTCGTATATCCCTAATACAATACGAGATTTAAAGGAACGCAGTACTTTTATTTTTCACCATGTAACCTACTCTAGATTTAGAAAATTTTATGAAATTGTACAGAGTGGCGCAATAGAAAATTAACACGAAAGGTATAGTTGAAATGAAAGATAGGTCTTTTATTAGGGTATTGTTTTTTTTAGCCTATACTTAATAAATGCACGTTCTATTGCGCCACCCTGTACCTACTATAATACATCTATCCTGCTCAACTTGCAAATCGAGTTTTCATGGTCTACTTCCTCAGGAACTTTTCAACAATCTCTCGTTTTTCTCTCTCATTATATAGGAGCAGTGATAGCGCGCGAATACGGCCTCCCCTGCCTGGTGGGCGCGGCTGATGCTACTGACATATTCAAGACAGGCGACACTGTGAGACTAGCTGCCACCGAGGGTATTATAGAACGAGTTGTCGTGGCGGAAACTAAGGGAAATGGGCAGGTGAATGGGGGAATTGAGGGTGCTGAGGCGAAATAAACCCGAGATGATGTTTCAGTACAATACAAGTTACGAAATAAGGGCGCCAAATCATACCGGGTGTAAGGGACAGCGTCCCGAAAACTGATAGGGGTTGACGGGTCGGGACCGGCTCAGTCAATGACACTGAACAACTTCCACAAGGATCTTTTTTCAGAAAAAAAAAAAAAAAAAAAAATCATACAAATTTTCCCATCGAGGTGAACATTTTCCTGGTGGAAGTTGTTCCGTATCATTGACTGAGCCACCCCTATCAGTTTGCGGGACGCTGTCCCTTACACCTGGTAGATGTTTCAGTACAATAACGAAATAAGGGCCAAATAATAGATGTGATGTGTTACAGTACAATACCATTTTAGTATCAACAAGATTTTACGAAATAAGCATTCATTTAGTACAAAAATTATGTTGTGTTTATGATAACTTGTGAAAACTGTAAAGTTATATTGTTGAGATTATATTGTGTAATTTTTGTTATAAATATGACTATGAAATAAAACTTGTTATTTAAAAATAAAAGCGTATATTTTTTATCAAAACCCAACCCAAACAAAAATAATACAAAACAAAACATGACATCACAAAACAAGCACAGCACAAAACAAAAGGATCGGTAATGAAATTTTTTAGAGGTTTTCCATGTTTTGCGAGAATAACGGACTAACTCGATCAATCCGATTTGTATGAAATCTGTCTGATAGTGATTACCGTAAGCATCTTTTTATTTGTATCAAAGCAATATAATTTTACCTCTTATCACTGTAAAGTAAATTTACCCGAAATGGGCTAAATTGGATTTACTGGAGGTCCGAACCTCTAAAACCCCTTCTGCCTACGACGCGCCACATTTTTGAAGAAGATATGACTGAGGTATTAACGGGAATCTCACGAGGTTACTCGACAAATCGGATACAACCGAGAGCCAATCGCAACAACGACACATTTTGAGCTACAATAATAGCGAGTCATTTTTGAAACTAACGTATTTCGATAGTGAAACGCGACTACCAATTTCCTTTTAATAATTCCCCAACCTAATATTGACTTGGCATTGACACGTTAGACGTTCCGTAAGATGGACTTTGACCTTGCGCCAGCATCAGCATCTCGAAGCAGTCGAAGGTATAGGGCCGACTGTGGATGACCACGTGACAGCGGAAGTTCGGTGCTAGCACGGCGCCCACCTGATGAAACAACAAAGACATGGAGTTCTAGTTTTGAATCACTCGAATCGTAATTCGCATACGCAACAGTAACTTTCACATGCCAAATAGTATGGAAATCGCATCCGAATGTTGCTGTTTCGCATGCGCATTTCGATTCGAGTGATTCAAAAATACGGCTAATGATCTCTTATAGCCCCCAATACGACGCCTTGCATCAAGGTGCCAGAGTGTTATAGACCGATATGCTTGACCGGACTGGAAATTAAACCCCGAAACCCCGCATTTATATAATTTTTTCACAATAAGCATTTATTTGCGTGTGTAGATAACATACATTATATGGGTGGAATCATTGTAAATACAACAAAAGTTCACGAAGGACGTCTCGTGACTAGGCCGCCACTGAGTCTATATCGTGGCGAGAGACCAGTCCAGGTGGCCAGACAGGATCCCGAAAGTCCTGTCTTTGTATAAAAGTGAAAAAGGAAGAGTCTGACCAGATAGTGCGTGTGGTTTCGACTCGTCCCACGTACACTCCCGGCGCCACACACACTGCGCGCGCGCTGTTGTTGTCTGTCTACCCGCTAAGGGGTGCAGGCGCGGTTGTGGGTATACTGACCAGATAGTGCGTGTGGTATTCGACTCGGCCCACGTACACTCCCGGCGCCACACACACTGCGCGCGCGCTGTTGTTGTCTGTCTACCCGCTAAGGGGTGCAGGCGCGGTTGTAGGTATACTGACCAGATAGTGCGTGTGGTATTCGACTCGGCCCACGTACACTCCCGGCGCCACACACACTGCGCGCGCGCTGTTGTTGTCTGTCTACCCGCTAAGGGGTGCAGGCGCGGTTTTGGGTATACTGACCAGATAGTGCGTGTGGTATTCGACTCGGCCCACGTACACTCCCGGCGCCACACACACTGCGCGCGCGCTGTTGTTGTCTGTCTACCCACTAAGGGGTGCAGGCGCGGTTGTGGGTATACTGACCAGATAGTGTGTGTGGTATTCGACTCGTCCCACGTACACTCCCGGCGCCACACACACTGCGCGCGCGCTGTTGTTGTCTGTCTACCCGCTAAGGGGTGCAGGCGCGGTTGTGGGTATACTGACCAGATAGTGCGTGTGGTATTCGACTCGGTCCACGTACACTCCCGGCGCCACACACACAGCGCGCGCGCTGTTGTTGTCTGTCTACCCGCTAAGGGATGCAGGCGCGGTTGTAGGTATACTGACCAGATAGTGCGTGTGGTATTCGACTCGTCCCACGTACACTCCCGGCGCCACACACGCTGCGCGCGCGCTGTTGTTGTCTGTCTACCCGCTAAGGGGTGCAGGCGCGGTTGTAGGTATACTGACCAGATAGTGCGTGTGGTATTCGACTCGTCCCACGTACACTCCCGGCGCCACACACACTGCGCGCGCGCTGTTGTTGTCTGTCTACCCGCTAAGGGGTGCAGGCGCGGTTGTGGGTATACTGACCAGATAGTGCGTGTGGTATTCGACTCGTCCCACGTACACTCCCGGCGCCACACACACTGCGCGCGCGCTGTTGTTGTCGCAGCGGGTGCTCGCACGCCACGCCACCCACTGCACGTCCGCGTTGCAGAGCACCTGCAAGTATTACATCGAATATACATACATATAATCACTCCTTTATCCCTAATGGGGTAGGCAGAGAGTAAACGACCTAAACAAAGGTCGTTCCGCCACGTCTGACAAAGTTTTTATGGTTATTTAAGATAGATTTATAGGTATATTGCTTTAGTGACAGGTTGTCAGCCCATCGCCTAAATTACAATATACTGTAACCCTCGGATCCCTTAGCTGGTTTTTAGCCCACTAGGAAAAGCAGCTGGTCAATTCTGTGTTTTTCTCTCGCTCCCAGGCCAGCATGGAAGTAATGTACATCGAACATACAGGGTCAAAATAAAAGTGGCCATATCTTACAAATGGTGTCAGCGGCTACAGTTATTTTGTATGGGAGCATGAGGTCCATTATTTTTTATATTTCGACCTATGTTCCTTGGGAAAAACTGTTTAGGATTACAACCTAACCTTTGGCCAGCAATTTTATTACTGTATGACACCGCTTTTATCTCCTATTTATCTTCCAAAATGGCCTGGGAGTGAAAAAGGAAGTGTTTTATGAAAAGATTAATAAATTTGGATGAAGCAAAAGAAGTATGTAAGGATCGTGGAAAGTGAAAAAAATGTGGTTTCTGCCTACCTCTCCGGGAAAGAGGCGTGATTATATATAAGTATGTCTATTTACCATGCAGCAGTGCTGCCAAGTGCAGCGATTTATCGCCATTTAGGCTATCTCGAAGGGTGCTGTGGCGACCAAAAATTGTCATTTGCGACTGGTCACAATTTAGGCTATCTCGAAAAAAATATTAGGCGATACTTCAAAAATAATTAGAAGTAGGATAATTTCATCATATAGGGTACGAATACGAACAAAATGGGTCCAAACACATAGGTTTTCTGAATAATCATTGGAAATTTCTACTATCCACCCATAGTCCACCCTCTTTTACTCAAGATTTTGAGATCGAACCAAATTATTTAAATAACATCCATACTAAACAGTCTTAAGGGATAGGTCTCAAGCATTTAAAATAGTAGCTATTTAGACTTCGTAAATTATTTTAGGCGATTTTAGGCTACTTCACCTTGGGCGACTTTCAGGCTACTTGAAATTTACTTTTCGGCGATTTCATACTAAAAAGACTTGGCAACACTGCCATGCAGTACGCTTGGACGCTACGGCGTAGCTTGTAGCTAATATCTTTAAATTAGGTGCGATCTCGCTGCGTAGTTGTTCAATGCAAGCAGGATTTTAAAGCGAAAATCACGGAACTTCTTGCTTTATCTCTCACACAAATTTAATGACTACTACGGGCTGTTGTGACCGCGATTGACGGAGCGAACGCGCTCGTAGACATCAGCTACGCGCTACGACGTAGCTAGCGCTCATACGGCGTAGCGTAGGGTGATCCTTTTCGTTTTTTTTTAGTAACAATAGGCAAATCATTTTTCCGCCATCTCACCTGATGGAAAGTGACGATGCATACATAAATACATATAATCACGCCTTTATCCCTAATGGGGTAGGCAGAGCGTAAACGACCTAAACAAAGGTCGTTCCGCCACGTCTGACAAAGTTTTGAGGGTTATTTAAGATAGAATTCTAGGTTGTAGTGACAGGTTGTCAGCCCATCGCCTAAATTACAATATACTGAAACCCTCGGATCCCTTAGCTGGATCTTACAGCATGCCCGGGAGGAAATGCAGCTGGCACATTCTATGTTTTTCTTTCGCTCCCAGACCAGCATGGAAGGAGACGATGCAGATATAGATAATGCCTATTCACTCTTGCCTTGAAAATGCCCAAACGGATCCGCAGGCAGGGAGTTCCACTCCTAAGCCGTTAGTATTAAAAACGTTGAAGCGAACGTAAGGATGGAATTCCAACCGGCGTCTCGTGCCCCGGAGATGGAATGGGAAGGTGTTAGGTCATTAAATGCTTCTGTACCTGATACTTGGTGTAGCAGTGTACAGCTCCATCAGCATAGACGAGGCAACAATGCTTCGACGGCAGCAGTGCCGCTGGTAAAACTTCAGATCTGTAAACATCAAATACAAACGGGGTGTAAGGGACAGCGTCCCGCAAACTAATAGGGGTTTGCTCAAGCAACAAAACTGAACACTGTTTTTTTAGGAAGTATAAATAATAATATGGTTTTCCATACAATTGTCTGATCGAGGTGGTTTTAAATGGAAAAGAAATTTATTTTCATCTCCTTTATGAACTTCCCGGTGAAAGTTGTTCGGTTTCGTTAACTGAGCAACCCCTATCAGTTTGCGGGACGCTGTCCCTTACACCCGGAATAAATTTTAAATTCTGTACAAATATTTAAGATTGATGTTTGCAAGTTCTTCGCTCTTGTGAGCTTAGCTTGTTTGGATCGGAACGGAATCCAACTCTTTAAGAGCTGACGTTAAGCATGAACTCCGCAGAGTGGTCCTCCCCGCATGAGGGCCCTTTCCAACGTGTATCCCTGTCGAGATAATGCAATGTCTAGTGTAGAAGGCACTTTGGTCTTTGTGATGAATGTGAGAGAAACGAAACGCATCGGTTCGTCGTCCGATGAGTCGAAATGAAGACGAAACAGTGGTCAACAAACGACGGTAGATGGAATATTTACTTGTGCGTGGTCCGAGCGACCCAGATCACTTCCTCGTTATATTTGCCAGCAGTGACCGCGCCGCTTGGCACCGCACCGCAAGCAGACATCACCCAAACAGCACCTTCTTGCTCCCATGCTACACATAAGAAAATCATTTACTCAGAAAAAGATATAAAGATATCAACTTAAAATACGGACCAAATCTTGGCCCCTTTTTAACATGTTTTGTTTAAATAAGGTACTGAAGTTTTTGATACGACGATGATGATTACATATCTACCATAAATTAACGGTTTATATATTACATACATACAATCACGCCTTTATCCCTAATGGGGTAGGCAGAGCATAAACGACCTAAACATAGGTCGTTCCGCCACGTCTGAGAAAGTTTTGAGGGTTATTTAAGACAGATTTGTAGGGATATTGATGAAGTGACAGGTTGTCAGCCCATCGCCTAAATTACAATCATCATCTCCCTAGCCTTATCCCGTATCTCACGGGGTCGGCTTCCTAATCTAGGGGATTGAACAAGGGTACTGGTTTTTACACAGAGCGACTGCCATCTGACCTCCGCAATCCAGAAGGGAAACAAGACCAATCCTAGATTAGGTCAGAGTTTTCAAGCCGCCTAAATTACAATATAGTTGGTTTTTACAGTATTCCCGGGAGGAAATGCAGCTGGCACATTCTATGTTTTTCTCTCGCTTCCTGGCCAGCATGGAAGAAACGGTTTATCTATCTATTTATCATACGAAACAAGGTTTTAGCAACCAACCTGACATAATCGTCCTGTACTTGTGTTCCCAGCAAGTGTTCAGGTGTGTGTTGTACCGCAACCAGTCGGGTAAGCTGGACTCTACCTTCTCTTTCAAATGGTTCGTGCACCTTTATTGAAAACGTACATTAGAGCAGTGCCTATTGATAAAAAAAACTGCTTTCTTATGGCTACTTGGCATGCGAAACGTAGGATTTTTAGCCGGTTGATATGATTTAGTCTGTTGTCATAAGAGTTTTCTTCCATGCTGGACTGGGAGCTAGAGAAAAACATAGAATGTGCGAGCTGCATATCCTCCCGGGCATGCTGTAAAAACCAGCTAAGGGATCTGAGGGTTTTAGTATATTGCAATTTAGGCGATGGACTGACAACCTGTCACTACAGCAATATACGTACAAATCCATCTTGAATAACCCTCAAAACTTTGTCAGACGTGGCGGAACGACCTTTGTTTAGGTCGTTTACGCTCTGCCTACCCCATTAGGGATAAAGGCGTGATTATATGTATGTATGTCATAAGAGTTTTGTGCAGAGTCCGTCTGGGGAAGTATTACTGTCGCCAATCGGAAATGTTTGCATGTATGTGTTCCGGTTAGAAGGGCAAGGGGAGAATCATAATACCAATATATGCCCACTTACAAAGTTTCCCGGACGACCAGAAGACATTAAACTCTTGTCAGATAACGCAAGGATATATTTGGGTTCGAGTATCAAACTCTGACACAAATGAAGTATACCAGTTACCTAATGCCATACGATTAATAAATAATAATAATATAGGCGAACTCACAATATATGTAACGGGGTATTTTCAGAAGGATCTGGTCGTACTATTTCACTTTCTTGTAACTAGATAAGAAAAATAAATAATTTACAAATCATGCTGAAATGCTAATTTGACCAAAATTACAAAAGGTAAGTTGGAGACAGTTTCCTGACCAGTTGTATAATAATAGTCCTCCCACCGATTTTGGTGATGGCGGTCAATCTCCTAGAGATAGGCCTACTGCGCAGGACTAGTTTTTAGTGCCCAAGTGTTTGCGCTACACACAGGTGCACTCTCTATTCCTTCAATCTCTTATTCTGATGGGACAGATTGACTGACACGACCAGAGAGATATCAGGCGCAGGGCCGACTTACATGCCCATCCGATAGCATGGATCATCTTACTTTTCGGACAATCAGGTGCAATGTCCTAACCAAACTAGAAACAACAACACAAAGTCATTGTCCCCCGCCGGGAATCGAACCCGGGACCTCCGGGTCTAGAGCCCATGGCTCAGACCACTAGACCACGGAGGCAGTTGTATAAAACGTAGATGACATGACGACATAGCAGCCGTACCGCGAGAGAGGAGCTTTATGCCCTGCAGTGGGGAGATACGGTCTATAATGATGACGATTATGAGTTGAACTTACCACAGCAACTAGCCACTGCGTCCATTTGTTGAACATGTCTGTGATCTCTAACATCTCCCGCTGACAATCTAAATAACTCTTCGTCTTATTTGACGCTCTAGTCGGAGAAACAATCTGAAAAAAAAGAGGTCGCACGTAAGGAAACCTGCATATACATACATACGAAGAAATTAAAAAGTTTTTTCGTTAAGTCGACCAATCCGTACTGGGCTCACGTAGTCTCAGGCCCGATCATCTAAATTCAGGGTAGGATCGTGCCGCTCGGTGGGGGCGTCCCCATATGCGTATATGAACTGATGATGATAATACTCGTAAAAACAAGTTGTCTTCTTTCTAACTCATTTTATATTAATGTTTATATAGATACACCTGTTTATCCCTGTACCGATGTTCAAGGCGTAGTGTGAGCTGCCTGCTGAATTTGATGTACTGTCTCCACTGTAAAGCTTCCTTCACCACTTTCCTTTGAAATGTCAACCATTCCGCATACGCTTTCTCTGAAATATATGGAGTTACATCGTAATGGAATATATCTTTGCTGACTATGGTTTCATCATCATTTGATGATATTACTATTGGTATTTTACCTTGTGGTAAAGCCTGATCAACATTAGTCGTGAGCGCGCGATCAAGGATCTCTTGCAGCCAAGCCCGCCACGCTTGCATGTTCCACATCAGACTGACCATCATAGCGTACATGTCTGACATCTGGTCCGTCGTCACTATCGGTGCTGTTACAGAATAGTTAAAGTTTTAAAACCAGATTGTACTTCTCAAAGCGACTAACTTATCTCAAATATAGTGCAATTGAGCACTTCTTAAAGTAGGTACGACCCTAATTTCAAGAGTTCTGTATTGGCGAAACCTTTAGGCCATGTCTGGGGGCAATGCGTTCCCAGGAGGAAATTAAAGAGTTTGTAAATTAACACCAACTGTGAATCCATTACCCTTAAAATCTTACCATCATCATCTCCCTGGCCTTGTCCCGTATCTTACGGGGTCGGCTTCCTAATCTAGGGGATTGAACGAGGGTACTGGTTTTTGCACAGAGCGACTGCCATCTGACCTCCGCAACCCAGAAGGGAAACCAGACCCAATCCTAGATTAGGTCAGAGTTTTCAAGCCGCCAATGCTTAGCACTGGCCTCTGATATGGCTTAACGACTAATATCTACGGTATTAAACGATATTAACCGGGACCAACGGCTTAACGTGCCTTCCAAAGCACGGTACCCTTAAAATCTTACCATCATCGCTTATATCAGAGCGCTCACACAGAGGCGACCAATTCCTGGTAGTCCGTCTTGGAGTTAACGCAGGATTGCGACCTCGTCGACCTTGAGTCTTAGCAAACAACGTCCATGGGGACTGTTGAAACTTTGTAGGATGAGTATACGATGGCCTTATAGGTGAATGCGACTCTGCCGTGTAGTAGGAAGTTGAGGACATGGCTTCCTGTATTCTGGAGCGATGTTGGGTAGTTTGAAAAGCATCAGTGCCTTCAGGGCTAGGACAGATGCTTTGGCCCATAATTATGAAATCGACTGCAAGTTTCGCGCCCAGGGTAGCTAGTAAGGAAAAATATAAAATAGCATCAGAATAGGTATGTTTACAGTGAATCTGAATTCTGTTTCAGGTGTTAGTTAATTGAAGAAACAAAAGCCCAAATAAAATAATACAAGTTGCTGTTATCCAGAGTGTATTTTACTTACTTGGGATTTCAGGTGGTAGCCGGGTGGGGCTGAGGCGTCTCGGTGGCTCGAAGTGTGGTTCGGTTTGCACCAAGTAAGTCTTCTTGGTGCCTTCACAAGGTTCGCCTTGCTTACTGCTTCCTGGACACGGCTCTTTGGGTCCACATGGGGTGTAAGTCGCCATTGCTGGGCACTGTAAATAAAAGGTGTAAGGGACAGCTACACGCAAACTGATAGGGCCACTCATTCAACGAAACTGAACAATTCTCACAAAGAAAATTTTCCGAAAATGTATGACCACTTGAACACGCCTAGATTAGTATTTTTTATGGACAAAGCAAGTGTTTTTTTGAGATTAATTCCCTGAAATTAATTATTCATGACAAGCTTCCTAAGATCCCTTCGTTCAGAACCTCACCTCTATAATGTCGACTTGAATTCTCGGCGACGCCAGGATGCTTGGTCCCTGCCCAGCGCGGCTATGACTGCACGTGCAGCACGGTCGCGAGACGCGTCTCAAGATCTCTTCGTCCAAAACCTCACCTCTTTAATGTCGACTTGAATTCCCGGCGACGCCAGGATGCTTGGTCCCTGCCCAGAGCGACTATGACTGCAAGTGCAGCACGGACGCGTGACGCGTCTCAAGATCTCTTCATTCCACAGCTCGCACTGCACGAATACGCTCTTCATGCACTTGCACACTCTCATCGGTTCTGCCAAACCATTGTACCGTTAATCAAACCCACCAACCACCCATGGTCCTACCCGCCTTGCGGCAGAACGGACCGAAACACGAGAGATGTATATATAATGAAAAGATGTATATGTAATATATACATTCTTTTTCTAAAAAAAAATTACAACCCTAATAGGCATTGGGGTAATAGTGAGGCCACTATTGTCCAGCAATGCGTTAAAGTTAATTGTACCGTTAATCAACATAATGTCAGTCGCGGCTTCTGTACAGAAGCAAACTCCGCTGTACTGTAAGACGAGACCTAATCAAAATGACTGCTGAATAGTGGGTAACAGTCATTTTGGCGTTACAACTTTTGTTTGTAAAATTGACTTCATCATCCTTTAGTTGAAGACGACAATTTGCAATAATAAAGTGAAATCTATAGTCTAATAAAGAAAGACATTTTCTCATGATAATTATTTGTAGACGTGGATAATAGAACAATAGTTCCTGGAACTTATTTTTACTTACGGGGATGTAATAAGTGGACGGCCAAGTAATTGGTGACATCATCGATCACATCTGAAAACAATTATTAGAATTAGTTTAATATTCAGATCAGCCGTCTAGCAATTAAAACTGTTATTGTATATAATAGACTTAAAAAACTGCATCATACCACTCATGAAAGGCATGTCACTGTATTCATCCATTATGTTATTTAATCTTATTTGTAGCTTCCTTGCCACTATTGGATCAACATTTTTCACGTTTTGAAGCTGATCCGGATTTTTTCCGTGCAATCTAAAAAAACAAAGGTTTTGAATTAAAAAGTCGTATATGCAAATCAAATCTAATAGTTAAGGCCTGCTACACACAGTGCCACGAGCAAGCCGGCCGGCGTGCTGAGTGCGATTCAAGGTTACTCAGCACTTGGAGTTTAGGTTTAGTTTCATGAGGACTGCCCGTTACTAGCGGCTTGTGCCGGCAGGCATGCCGGCAGCATGTGTGTAGGAGTCTTAAAGTTGCAGTCAACGCGTCACTCCTGCATGATCATCGCCAACTTGTCGAGGGGAGAAGTGACTGACGGAGATCGTCCAGTTGAAGACTCGTTGTTACTGAATCGAAGGTCTGAATCGGTTTGGTGTCGAGTCGATGTTATGTGCCAAAACTTTGATAATGATTGCAATAAAGCGGGTGAACTTACAGTAGAGCGGCGTCCAAGAATGCTTTGCGCGCGGTGCCGTGGCGCAGGATCATAGCGTCTGGGTCGCTATCCAGCACTGCCAATAGTGTGTCCAGCGCACTCGATTTCTCGCATTAAAAGTAATAAGTAATGTACCAAATCTTTGATAATTATTGCAATAAAACGGATGAACTAACAGTAGTGCGGCGTCCAAGAATGCTTTGCGCGCGGTGCCGTGGCGCAGGATCATAGCGTCTGGGTCGCTATCTAGCACTGCCAATAGTGTGTCCAGCGCACTCGATTTCTCGCATTAAAAGTAATAAGTAATGTACCAAAACTTTGATAATTATTGCAATAAAACGGATGAACTAACAGTAGTGCGGCGTCCAAGAATGCTTTGCGCGCGGTGCCGTGGCGCAGGATCATAGCGTCTGGGTCGCTATCTAGCACTGCCAATAGTGTGTCCAGCGCACTCGATTTCTCGCCTGAGACATAATACCACATCTATAACTTTCATATTCAACTATAAACATATACACCTCTTTATATCCAGAGTATTAGTACATTAGACTTAGACTGGGGTTTAAATTGGTACAGATTTAAGTTGAATATAAAATTAGGTAAGAACTATTTAAACAATGGTGTCGGAGGCCAAGATCCACTTTGGGTCGCTGAGCCAGCGAAGTAAGTAAGTATTTTTAAGAAAGTCAATTAACAAAACCACGAAAGATAGGACATACCTTGGAGAAGCAAGTATGAAGTTAGCAGTCCAGCCTGCTGTTTGATCACGTCTGAAAAATAAAACGGTGTTACTACCTACGAGACAATATGCAATATTGGGCATGAATGAATCTTAGAACTAAAATTTACAAGTTACAAAAACAATTTGAAGTAGCAGGTACATGGTTAACTTATACAAATCGCGCCTTCATCCTTTACTGGGTAGTCAGAGCGTAAACTGCCTGGTAAAAGGAGTTTTCTCCCATTTTAGAATGAATTTGTATCGGTATAGTGACAAGTTGTTACATCACAGCCCATCTCCTAAATTACAATATCTACACTGTAACCCTCGAACTCCTTTGCTGACTTCTACAGCTTGCTCGGTAGGAGAAGCAGCTGGCACATTCTATGTTTTTCTATCGATAGTCCAGCATAGAAGTAGGTAAACTTATATACATACAAATAATCACGCCTTTATCTCTAATAGGGTAGGCAGAGCGTAAACGACCTATACAAAGGTCGTTCCGCCACGTCTGACAAAATGTTGAGGGTTATTTTAAGATAGATTTGTAGGTATATTGCTGTAGTAACAGGCTGTCAGCCTATCGCCTAAATTACAATATACTGAAACCCTCGGATCCCTTAGCTGGCTTTTACAGCTTGCCCGGGAGGAAATATAGCTGGCATATCCTATGTTATTCTATCGATCTTAGTCCAGCATGGAAGATGGTTAACTTACCGTTTCTTACATCAGATGAGTACCCAATCATAGGCACTTTCTCCATTAGTTTTTGCATCTCATCCTCAATTTGTCCCTGCAGCTTCTTATCATGCTTTCCGATTTTGTTCTCGAACGATGTCAATGTCTTCAAGCTGAAAAGATCTCATGAAAACTACAGTAGATACATAAATAAGAAGGTAGTTACGATAGATGCAATTCCAAAGGACAACAACAACATGTATCTGAAATGTGTCTAATGGAAATCAATATGTTCGAGCCAACTCGAACCATCTTACTCAGCATGCCGCGCAGGTCGTCGACTTGCTTACCACATATTATTAACAATTCTTCGTGACATGCTGAGCTTGCAACTTACACACATGTCATACATAAATAAATCTTTCACTGTGTGTTTAACATAACTTGCATATAAAATAGCATTATCTTTTACAATATATCAGACTGAATCAAGAGCTCTTCGTCTCAATACCTCGCAACCGCGAGCGCCCTCACAACCCGTCCGCTAGGTTCCATCATGTGTAGGCTTTGCCAGCAATGGCTTGGTCCAGAATAGGGATGACTGTGATTTTTTTTTAATTATGATCACGACAATATTTTAGCCATCAGTTTAAGTGTAAACATGTTGTTTTTTTTAAGCCACCCAGTCGTCACGCCTATTGCATATGCCACAACAACATTCCTAGATGTTTTTGAGTATAGTAGGTGGTATTATATTCAGTCAGTGGGTTTGAATTGTCCGGTGCTCAACAGCTTTTCAACTGCATCCCGAAGTTGAAAGGAATTCCTAGTTCACTACACCTCCATCCCACTTCAAAAGATCTCCATTCCTTTTTTCGAACGATGTTACAGGAACCGGATTTTTGAAATACTCAAATTGAATTCGCATGCGCAAGAGCAACTTTCGCATGCCAATTTTAAGGAAATCGCATGCAAAATACAATAATTTATTTGACTCTTTCGTATGCGCATTAGCTTTCCCTAACTAATTAAAACCTAAAGTCCCTATATTTTATACATAAAATTTTCCTTACTATTTAGCAGCTTCTCTGTGCGACTTTGGTATTTGTCCTTCGACTAGAAGTTTATCCCCTGCTGCTTCCATTTCAGATAGTAAGTCTACTAAAGCATCTATTTCAGGGTCTAGAATGAAAAACACGCAGGCAAATCAATCTCATGTACAGGCGACAATAAAAAAATTGTTTTAGGGTTTTTTATACCTATTTACTCAGTTTAAACAAAAATATTGTACCTGGAACTGTAACGTGTTCCGATAAGTAGTCCCCAGCATGTTTAATTACATCTGCAACAGTAACAAATTATAGTATTATTTGTTGCTAAAATACATAAAAGTAAAAAGTAGAAGTCGTGGTAGAAGTAACAAAGATATTCGTGTGATGCCTGCTTAGAATAGTGCCGCAAAGTCGGCTAAATACACAAGGAACAGTTGAGCATAGTTTGTTGACTTCAGTAGGTAGGTACCTACGAATAAGGTAGGTACATACATACTTCCCACTCACCACTTCCCACACATTGGAGGATGTCTATATGCAGTAGAGAACTGTCTGTGGCTGAAACTATGAAATAACTCCGTGGTCTAGTGGCTAGTGCCATGGACTCCCGATCCGGAGGTCCTGGGTTCGATTCCCAGGGGGGAAACACAAAGTTGATATTTGAGAATTTATCACTTTGTAAAATTTTCCCCAGTTTGGTTAGGACATTGCAGGCTGAATCACATGATTGTCCGAAAAGAAAAAGATTTCGTGCTTCGGAGGGCATGTTAAGCCGTCGGTCCCGGTCGCTGTGTTTGATAGTGGTCGTTACTCAAACTATGTCAGAGGCCTGATAGTTGTGCTACTAGGCGGTTTAAAAACTCTGACACCAGGGTTCATCGGGTCGATAGACTCGATACCCACTCGACAGAAGACTATGAAATAAAAGTTAAATAAAGAACAGTCTTGAATATACCTTTCATGCTTGCACCCAGTTTCCTAGCCAATGGGCGACACTTGAGGCTTTCCTCCAGTTTCTTCGCAATTTCGCGGGATAACTTGGCTACTGGATTGAAGGACTGGATGAAGGGTTCTTTTTTCAATCTAAAATGCACATGTTAAACACGATAAGACAATTTAATTTGCAAAGAAACTATGAGACATTCATTTTCATTCTTGTAGTAAGATCAAATAAATCGAGGTTTTGTAGAGTAGGCATGCTTTTAGAATAAGAGAAAATACTTTTGGGTGAGCCTTATTCTATAACTAATCAATCAGATAAGAGCGAGTAAAGTCATCATAACGAAAATGTCTTGGATTAATCCTAAAGTGTTTAGCTCCAAGAGCTAGTGTCTTGTGTATATTCAAACGATGTATAAAATACCTAAAGGAATTTTAGTTTTGCTACTTGCTTGATGATGTGTTTATTGTACTGTACTGTTTTGTTCCTTACTTTTCGGCTGTATGTATTTGTGTTTCTTTGTGCAATAAAGCATCTTGTATTGTAATGTATGTTTTGTAATGATACCTCTGTGCAGCGTAGAAGAAGGTTTCCGTAGCTCCATCTTCGTCTGCAAGCAGTTCGTTGTCCTTCCTCTGCATTCCGTCAATAAGAGCTTCGTTCACTGATGCTTTGTAAGCTGCAAGTTTGATATACGCAGTTTAGCTTAGACATGACATGACACAACATATAACCACGACTTTATCCCTAATGGGGTGGGCAGTGCGTAAACGACCTAAACAAAGGTCGTTCCGCCACGTCTGACTAAGTTTAGAGGGTTATTTAGTAGTGTAGGTTGTGAAAGGTTGTCAGCCCATCGCCTAAATTGCAATATACTGAAACCCTCTGATCCCTTAGCTGGTTTTTACAGCATGCTCGGGAGGAAATGCAGCTGGCACAATCTATGTTTTTCTCTCACTCCCAGTCCAGCATGGAAGTAGCTTAGAAAAGCATCTCTCATCATAACCAGCTAACAAATTGTTCAACTATTTAGTAAAACAAACGGTATAACGGACGGTGTCCCAAGAACTCAAAAGTGTTGCTTAGTCAACAAAACTAAACAACTGTTACAAAGGTTTTTCTGAAGAAGAATTAGGATGTAATAAGAATTTCTAAAAAATACCAGTTTCGTTGACTGGGCAACCCCTTGTAAGTTTCCAGGACAACTTATGAGCATAAACACAGAGATACTTCTATTTCTGCTCTGTGAGCACAACCCATCCAAACAAAGTTCATTTATCTGACTATCATACGCACCTACCTACGTTAAATCTAGATGAAATGAAAAAAACATGTCCTTACCTCGGGCAATAATGTGTTCAGCAAGAGGTCTAGCGGATTCAATTACGACATCTGAAAATAATTTCATAATTATTATTTTTTATTTATAAATATTTATTACAAGAATTTTTACAGGTTAACATATAAATGGTCCGCACCAATCCACGCCACACATCAAAACACTTAGAACTACTACAAAAAAGATGAAATTAGATAGACAACAAGATCAACAATACAAAACATAGCCACAGCGCATCGCAAGCGATAATTAAACAAACCAATAATTTAAACAAACCTACACATGCCAAAGACTTGCAATTGAAATTTTCTATAATACACCAAGATTGATAATTCACCAAAGTAATAAGGGCTTGTTTAGACCATGAAACTGAACAACTTAAAAAACCTACCTACTGTGCTACCTACCTTACAAAATGAGTAGAGGAGCTAAAACAATTTGTTTGGGAAGTCCATTTGACCTAAGTATATTCCATAAAAAAAAGTTGTTCTGTTTCATGGTATAAATAAATAAGCCCTAAAAACTACGGTGAATGAACAATCTCGGGATGTAAAATTTACTCACCATGAAACAAAAAAAAAGTAAATTTTACTCATCATGAAACAAAAAACATAACGAGATTTTTCATTCACCAAAGTTTTAACGGCTTATTAATTTATACCATGAAATGGATATTGTATAGCCCGTGTCACGTCACGCACCTGTCATGGCGTCATATATGTTGGGAGGAGTCTTGCCCTCTACAAGAGCGCCAAGTTTTTTCTCCAGTTTCCTGGCCAGCTTGTCGGTGTCAGCTGATTCACGTATGCTCTTGCCCACATCTTCCGGTTCCCGCTCTAAACTGAATAGGCAAAGCGTCACAGATAAATCATTACAAATCAGACAACCTCATTATTTTATGGATAACAAACTTTCCCAAATTAATCTAACTCAAACTGGTTTCCACAAAGGGGTGTTGTAGTTAGAACGGGTTTTCACTGGCAAAAACTAGTTTTAACTCAAAACGAGCTTTAACTGTAACAAATATAATTCCCGTCTTGTTTCGGCCTATAAAGAAATAAATGAATCTTATTTCTAGCTCACACAGCGTGATATACTTCAGCGGAGTGTCCCGCCGTAACCAGGCCGTTATTTTATTACCATTGATATATCTATCAATGCTTACACTCCAGCTCCATCGACATAAGTGAGGCCTATTGGACCCAAGCTGTGCAAGTTGTCGATGCCTTTCTTTTTCATCTCTTCTATCAGAATCTTCTTAGCATCTTCGTGCTCTTTGTCTGGTACTGTTAAAAGCATAAAAAATTTACTTCAGTTACAAAAAAACTATAAGAAAGACATAAGTCAAAATAACTTTAAATCAAAGGTTAATAGGCTGACCTAAATTTATTCTCATCAGGGTAAGATGGTCTAACATTGCGCGGGTGTTGCTAAGATTGCGCAACTTTTTAATAATAGGCTGACCTAAATTTATTCTCATCAGGGTAAGATTGTCTAACATTGCGCGGGTGTTGCTAAGATTGCGCAACTTTTTAAATAATACGATATTGGGCGGAGTTGGGAGGCCTTTGCTCAGGCCTTTGATGTGGGAAGAAATTATATTATACAAAAATAATTTCAAGAAAGTTTTACTTACCTCCACCTTTCTCACCAGCTGAAAAGATAGATTGGCATCACTACATAGTCTAAAACAAAGTCGCTTTCTTTGTCCATATATCCCTATGTATGCTTAGATCTTTAAAACTACGCAACGGATTTTGATGCGGTTTCTTTTAATGGATAGAGTGATTCAAGAGGAAGGTTTATATGTATGATACATGCACAATATAGTAGAGACACACTGATAATTTCCGTGCAAAGCCGGGGGGCCGGGTCGCTAGTAAGATAACCCATATATTTTTTATATTATAGCTGTATGTATATACGTAGAGGTAGAGTAATCGAAGTAGTAACATAATTAGAAAACCGTTTGATATACTTACATGCAAGTCTCCTTCTTATTTCAGACAACCTTCTGGCACGCTGTGCTTCTAACTCCGCAGGGCTGTAAGATGATGAAGACGTTATTTGATTTTGTAAATTTTTAAACGACCATTTTCAGATGGTTTTGTATATTTCTGTAGTAGCAGGTTATCAGGCTATCTCCTAAATAATAATACACTGAAAACCTCGAATCCATTTGCTGGTTTTTACAACAAGCTCTGGAAGAGTAGCAGCTGCTGGCACATAAAATTTTTTTGTCGCTCCCAGTCAGTCAGTTTTATTAGCATATCACACACTTAGTTTTTTAAAATTTTGTTTTTATGATGAATTTAAGTTAGCGTGCCCATTTTTACGCTTTAGTTTGATTGCAATCGGTGTGTATGTGTAGTTATTATGACTGCACGCCGAGGTCATTGCAGTCGTGCAAACTGTATTCAAAGTGTAGTCCATTTGTCACGAGCCTATAACTTTCGAATAAAATTGTTCATATAATAATGAGATTGTGCTTTCGTGTTGGGGCGACAAAAATAGAACCAGAGCTTAAAATATCCAACATATATGCTGTATTTGTATTATGTTGCCGCGATTAGAACAATATTGTACTTAGTTTTTGCAGCTTGCACAGAGCAAAAAAGTATATAGATAAAAACCTTGCACCAGGGCCAACGCCTCCAGGACCATATTCGCCACCAGGACCATATTCGCCACCAGGACCATATTTGCCTCCAGGGCCATATTCGCCTCCCGGACCATATTTGCCTCCAGGGCCATATTCGCTATCAGGACCATAAGCACCTCCAGGACCGTATCCACCAGCGCCTCCAGGACCATATTTTCCTCCAGGGCCATATTCGCTTCCAGGACCATATTTGCCTCCAGGGCCATATTCACTATCAGGACCATAAGCACCTCCAGGACCGTATCCACCAGCGCCTCCAGGACCATATTTGCCTCCAGGGCCATATTCACTTCCAGGGCCATATTTGCCTCCAGGGCCATATTCACTATCAGGACCATAAGCGCCTCCAGGACCGTATCCACCAGCGCCTCCAGGACCATATTTGCCTCCAGGGCCATATTCACTTCCAGGGCCATATTTGCCTCCAGGGCCATATTCACTATCAGGACCATAAGCGCCTCCAGGACCGTATCCACCAGCGCCTCCAGGACCATGTTTGCCTCCAGGGCCGTATTCACTTCCAGGACCATATTTGCCTCCAGGGCCATATTCGCTATCAGCACCATAAGCGCCTCCAGGACCGTATCCACCCGCTCCTCCGGGACCATATTTGCCTCCAGGGCCATATTCACTATCAGGACCATAAGCGCCTCCAGGACCGTATCCACCAGCGCCTCCAGGACTATGTTTGCCTCCAGGGCCAAATTCGCTTCCAGGACCATATTTGCCTCCAGGGCCATATTCGCTATCAGCGCCATAAGCGCCTCCAGGACCGTATCCACCCGCTCCTCCAGGACCATATTTGCCTCCAGGGCCATATTCGCTATCAGGGCCATAAGCGCCTCCAGGACCGTATCCACCAGCGCCTCCAGGATCATGTTTGCCTCCAGGGCCATATTCGCTTCCAGGACCATATTTGCCTCCAGGACCATATTCGCTATCAGCACCATAAGCGCCTCCAGGACCGTATCCACCCGCTCCTCCAGGACCATATTTGCCTCCAGGGCCATATTCACTATCAGGGCCATAAGCGCCTCCAGGACCGTATCCACCAGCGCCTCCAGGACCATGTTTGCCTCCAGGGCCATATTCGCTTCCAGGACCATATTTGCCTCCAGGGCCATATTCGCTATCAGCACCATAAGCGCCACCAGGACCATATCCACCCGATCCTCCAGGACCATATTTGCCTCCAGGGCCATATTCGCTATCAGGACCATAAGCGCCTCCAGGACCGTATCCACCAGCGCCTCCAGGACCTTGTTTGCCTCCAGGGCCATATTCGCTTCCAGGACCATATTTGCCTCCAGGGCCATATTCGCTATCAGGACCATAAGCACCTCCAGGGCCATATCCACCAGCTCCTCCAGGACCATATTTGCCTCCAGGGCCATATTCGCTATCAGCACCATAAGCACCTCCAGGACCGTATCCACCCGCTCCTCCAGGACCATATTTGCCTCCAGGGCCATATTCGCTATCAGGACCATAAGCTCCCCCAGGACCGTATCCACCAGCGCCTCCAGGACCATATTTGCCTCCAGGGCCATATTCGCTATCAGCACCATAAGCGCCTCCTGGACCATATCCACCCGCTCCTCCAGGACCATATTTGCCTCCAGGGCCATATTCGCTATCAGGACCATAAGCGCCCCCAGGACCATATCCGCCAGCCCCAGATTTCAATCCTTCTTCTCCGCCGGCAGCCAGAAAAGCAGCGTGAGCAGCAGTCTCCGCATCTCTATCAGCTTTAGCCTTATAACCGTCTGAACCTTCGGGCGGCACGTAACCTCCTGTAAATCAAAAATAAAATATTTGCACTACTTACTAAAAGACCTTTATTTTTTAAATACTTTGCTGATGAAGTTGGAAATAGTTCAACTAAATGTTTTTAGGTGTAGAAATAAATACTCGCAGTAAGGATGTCAAAAACATCAAAGCCAGCCAGTTTTTACAAAAACCATTTATAGGAATAATTTCGATAACGCTGGAGAACTATTTTGTTTCTCAATTCATTACTTCCAAAAAATCAAATAAAATCAAATAATTCTAAGGAAGTAGTGGAACAAAGTTTTAAAACAGTTTACATTTTGCAAGTTGTGATTTTTACCGAATGAGGGCGCCGCAGCTCGGTGTAAACGCTCTTAATTAAAAACACAATAGGTTTTTTCCTAAAATAAGATATAAATTTGCACCTTTTTGGCCTGTATCTGCGGCGAGAAACTGTGAAGCGAGTAACATAGTTGCTGAAAAAAAAAGAAGTTTTTGTTTAAAGCAGTAAAGAAAAAAAATACTAAAAAAATAATAATTCCATAGGATAATTGTATAAATAGGATGATTGTAAAAATTTACATATATACAGGGTGTAAAAAAAGCACTGCATTCCTTTAAACCTCGTTATGTTTTAGTGATATACAACACAATGCACGCATTAAATAAATATAATGCAAATATTTATATTTTATTAAAATCTTAAAACAGAAACACGCAACGCAACCCTATCCATGCACACTATGATGTTCGTCATAGATGCACATCTGTTGCCACGCCCTGCGTCCGCCCGACCGCGCTGCCGCGCCATAGTGTACGTACGGTAGGGATAGGGTTACTAGATCTGTTTTACGAATGTTTTTATTATTTTTATTATAATAGCCTAAGCTGTCCCACTGCTGGGCAAAGGCCTTCCCTTTACGAATGTAATGAAAATAAAATATTTTTATTTATCTTATTTTATGCGTGTATTCTGTTCTATATCACTAATACATTACGTGGTTTATAGACTTTAGCAGTATTTACCTTATGAAGGAACTAGTACAACATAGATACGTTTTAAAGAGTATAACATAGATACTATAATACGAACAAGTAAATAGATAATATATAACGTGTAAAAAAGTAATAAGTTCTTTAAAACCACGTGTTCAAGTTCAAGTTTTTTTTTTTTGAGGGAATTGAGAAAATTGTTATGTATAATTAGAGAATCTGTGGTTTAAAAGTACGCAGTAATTTTTTTACACCCTGTATATCTTAGTACTTACATTTCATGTGTTTTGCTGCATTATCAGTTCCTGCTTCTGTTGGTAATTCTTCTAATTTATTATGAATTGTATTAGCCAACCCTGGCGGAGTAGGTTTTTCATGGAAATTCTTAGCGGTACCAATTCTGTGAATATTGAAATAAAATAAAATATTATTTCATTAAAATTATGCCTAGTAAACAAATAAACTCCAATACTTATTATTATATACCTGAGCCCGATGGTGTAGTGGATAAGGCCGCTGCCTCCTGAGCGGGAGGTCGTGGTTCGCACCCCACCATGTACCAATGTGTTTTTCGGTTTTCAAATTTCATATGTACGTTTATTCGGTGCTTTTTCCGTGCTTCGGAAGGCACGTTAAGCCGTTGGTCCCGGTTAATATCGTTTAATACTTTAGATATTATCTAGTCGTTAAGTCATGTCAGAGGCCAGTGCTAAGCATTGGCGGCTTGAAAACTGACCTAATCTAGGATTGGGTCAGGTTTCCCTTCTGGGTTGCGGAGGTCAGATGACAGTCGCTCTGTGTAAAAACCTGTACCCTCGTTCAATCCCCTAGATTAGATAGCCGACCCCGTGAGATACGGGATAAGGCTAGGGAGATGGGATGACTTATTATTTATACGGTCTAACGTTAAGGTGTCTATAGAAGCTAAGTGGCGCCCCCGACAGAAATAAAATAACACACTAAAAACACAATGAATCGAAAATCCGATTGAACAGACTCAAGTCATAGAAATAAATTAGCGATTCTTAGTTTGTTGTAGTAACAGGAATAAAAATTGCCGTTGACGGCCGTTACTACGAACTATGAATCGCTTATTTATAAGGTTCTAAATTATCTTGATTACTATTACTCGAGTCTATTAGAGTGGTTTTTCGATTCACTGCGTTTTTGGTGAATTATGATTCTTTTACTGATCGGGGCGCCACTTAGGCCCTATCGCCACCTCAATGTTTTTATCAGTGGCCCATGAAAATTCCTAGCTGTCTTTATTTTTCCCAATTTTTGTATATACATACATATAATCACGCTTTTATCCCTAATGGGGTAGGCAGAGTGTAAACGACCTAACCAAAGGTCGTTCCGCCACGTCTGACAAAGTTTTGAGGATTATTTAAGATAGATTTGTTACCTACAAAATATTGCTGTAGTGACAGGTTGTCAGCTCATATCGCCTAAATTACAATATACTGAAAACCTCGGATCCCTTAGCTGGTTTTTACAGCATGCCCGGGAGGAAACGCAGCTGGCACAATTCTATGTTTTTCTCTCGCTCCCAGGCCAGCATGGAAGTTTTTGCTTTTGTTGTGGGTATAAATAAAAATACAAACGCTTGTGCTCCATCTCCGAACGTCACTGTTGCTTTACCATAAGATGCCAATGGTGTAAGACCTTTTTTCTCCATTTCTTTGGTGATTGCATCGATCGCCTGACCTGCAATGTACTCATATGGTTTAATTTAACACCGGAGGCTGTTGACTGGCTGCGTGGCCTTGATGTACACCTCTAAATGCCCACAGAGTATAATATGCCATACGATTAAATAATAATACTCATATGGTAAATTTAAATTTATCCTAAAGTAGTTAAAATAAAATTTATTTGTTATAAACAACACTACAAATTATATGTCAACTTAAACATACATACAATCACGCCTTTATCCCTAATGGGGTAGGCAGAGCGTAAATGACCTAGACACAAGTCGTTTCGCCACGTCTGACAAAGTTTTGCGGAAATAGATTTGTAGGTATATTGCTGTAGTAACTGGTTGTCAGCCCATCGCCTAAATTACAATATACTGAAACCCTCGGATCCCTTAGCTTGTTTTTACAGCATGCCCGGGAGGAAATGGAGCTGGCTATGTTTTCTCTCGCTCCCAGGCCAGCAAGGAAGAATAGAATCACAAGAACATAGCAATGTACTCATATGGTAAATTTAAATCCTAAAGTAGTTTTATATCTCAAATTAATTTGTTATACACAACAAAATGAAACAAACAAATTTCTTCCATGCTGGACTGGGAGCGAGAGAAAAACATAGAATGTGCCAGATGCATTTCCTCCCGGGCATGCTGTAAAAATCAGCTATGGGATCTGAGGGTTTCGGTATATTGCAATTTAGGCGATAGGCTGACAACCTGTCACTACAGCAATATACCTACAAATCTATCCTTAACAACTCTCAAAACTTTGTCAGACGTGGCGGAACGACCTTTGTTTAGGTCTTTTACGCTCTGCCTACCCCATTAGGGATAAAGGCGTGACTATATGAATGTATGTATGTACAAAATGAATCCAATACAAATTTTATGTCAACTTAAAAACTAATCAAAAAGCCCGCCCTGGGTCATACCCGGTGCAAAGGTGTCCATTACGCTCGATGCGTTACCACGTTTAACTGCAATAGACAGCCTTTGCAGCAGAAACGCCCCAGCGCGGTTGTCGCATTATCCTAGAGTTGATTTATTTGATAGTATCATGGAATGGACGCTTGTGCTTTTGACCGGTCCCTTTATTATCATAAATCATTGTTTCAATCAATCTTTTTTTTTGGAATAATCAATAAATTAAAAAAAAATATTTTTTTACTCGCCTCTGCCTTCTGCAGTTTCAGTCAACTGATGAGCCTTATCAGCCATTCTAGCTGAAAGGAAAACAGCCTTTATAAATTGTTATGACGATTAGAACCAACAATAAAGCAGTTCATTAACAGTAGGTGAAAACTAATTGACTGTAGGCCCGTCCGAGGCACAATTAATACTATTACATAAGGTAATTTCTTCTCTTCCGCATACTGTCCGCGATAGTCCGTCAATTGCTGTCTTCAAGAAGAGAATAAAAGAACATTATTTATCCCTAAGTAATCAATATATATATACTATGCTCACAGCCCACATCTACCCATTGTTGAGTATAGGCCTATTCTTTTGTTCACCATCTACACCAGTCCTGTGCCCATATATTAATTTAATTAATTTGTAATAATTAGTTAATATACGGGGTGTAAGGGACAGGGCTGATCAGTCAACGACACTGAACAACATCCACCAGGAAAATCCATCAGAAAGTGAAAATATAATTTGGTGTTTTCATACAAATTGTCTGATCGAGGTGGTAATTTTGTATGGAAAAGCCATTTTTTTTCCACTTCCTGAAATAATTTCCTGGCGGAAGTTGTTCAGTGTCATTGACTGAGCAACCCCTTTCAGATTGCGGGAGACGCTGTCCATTACACCCCGTACATTAACTAATTATGAAAAAATAATTATATTAATATATGGGCACAGGACCGGTGTAGATGGCGAACAAAAGAAGAGGTCTATACTCAGCAGTGGGTAGATGTGGGCTTCTTCTTCTTCTGTCGAGTGGGTATCGAGTCTATCGACCCGATGAACCCTGGTGTCAGAGTTTTTAAACCGCCTAGTAGCACAACTATCAGGCCTCTGACATGGTTTGAGTAACGCCCGATGTGAGCTGAAATGATTATGATGATGGGCGAAAAACATTCAATCAGTAATAAAGGTATTTGATAGAACTCAAAACCTTACCAGCTATTTTATCCTGTAGATTCTTGTCCAAGCCCGCATTCGCCATCGTCGCATGCAATTTATCTGATACTTCTTTTTGTTTCGTTGGATCCGTTTGAATTGCTCCGCGATCACCTATTGAACATAAAGTGTAGCTAGTTTATGCTGAATAAATTTGGATTAAATTTTTTAAATCATATCATATAGTAAAGACCCACCACGTACCAATGTGTTTTCGGTTTTCGAATTTCATATGTACGTTTATTGGGCGCTTTTTCCGTGCTTCGGAAGGCACGTTAAGCCGTTGGTCCCCGTGAATATCGTTTAATACCGTAGATATTAGTCGTTAAGCCATATCAGAGGCCAATGTTAAGCATTGGCGGCTTGAAAACTCTGTCCTAATCTAGGATTGGGTCTGGTTTCCCTTCTGGGTTGTGGAGGTCAGATGGCAGTCGCTCTGTGTAAAAATCAGTACCCTCGTTCAATCCCCTAGATTAGGTAGCCGACCCCGTAAGATACGGGATAAGGCTAGGGAGATGATGATGATCATATAGTAAAGATAAACGAACTATGGGCTAGAAGAACTACCGAATGGCAGCCGACCAATGCTAGGAGAAGACGCGGACGACCCCGAAAGAGGTGGCGAGACGAACTAGGCATCTATCGAATTGAGAGAACTGGCACTAGATCGAGAGAAATGGAAGGAAGGAAGAGAGCCCTTTGTCCTGCAGTGGGACACCACAGGCTCATAAATAATAATAATCATAGTGTATTATAATACGGGGTGTAAGGGACAGCGTCCCGCAAACTGTGTCTGTCAAACTGTGAAACTGTTTCAGTCTCCTAAGATACAAGTTCTAACCTAGTTTGGGAGCCAGAGTTTCACAGTCATTTAAATCTTGTTACTTCTTAAATGTTTTTAAAAACTATGTAACTAAATGTAAGTGCATTAGGATTTTTATATCTTTTGCTTTAATACATACATACATAAATCACGCCTTTATCCCTTACGGGGTAGGCAGAGCGTTTAACGCCTCGTAAAAGGCGCTTTCGCCACGTCTGACAAAAATTGAGAGCAATTTTAGATTGTAATATGTATTGCTTTAGTGACAGGTTGTCAGCCCATCGCCTAAATTACAATACACTGTAACCCTCGATTCCCTTTTGCTGACTTCAACAGCATGCCCGGGAGGAAGGGCAGCTGGAACATTCTATGTTTTTCTATCTCTCCCAGTCCAGCATGGCAAAATTTGCTTTAATAAAGTTTATTATTATTATGTGTGTTCTACCACATCTCGGGACTACATAGTCCCGGACATTTGGAAGGCGTGCGTGGGGCCGAAGCCAACACGTTATTATTAACTGGTAAGGGTCACTCAGTCAACGAAACTGAACAACTATCAACAGAAAATTCTTCCAATAAAAAAAAAAACCATACAAACTGTCTGTGGTCATTTTGTATGGGAAAGTAAATGTATCTCCTGAAAGAATTTCCTGGTGAATGTTGTTTAGTAACGTTGACTGAGCAACCCCTATCAGTTTGCGCTGTCTCTTACACCCGTAACTACGTACAAGTTACATACAAACTCAAACGCAACAAAGACACCAATGAATATAAATTTTAATAACTTGGTGGTTGCATCGCAGCGGTCTCATTAGAATTCAAGGAATATCAGAGATTTAGTTTTATGTACTTAGCAATTATGCAAGGTCAAACAGCTCTTGCATTTTGGGGTAGGATGGGATCTAACTCCTAGTAGTCCATCTCGGGCAACAGCAACACAGGCTTGCCTGTGAATAAGTCCAGCTGAACGATCCCTACAAAGCGGTGGTAGGCTCCGCAAGGGAGTTCGGCGCCAAACAGCTTGCTGTGTTCCGTCGGTGCGTCAGATTGCCAGTGCCATAACAGGCATCTTCTGGGTGAGCTCGCTCCATCGTGGACTCTGTCACGATCATCCCTGACCTAGTCCAGGGTCAAGAGCAAACCCATAACTAATAAAAAAATACTGTTTTGACTTGGTGTTGGAACTAGATTATTGAAATTGCTATCTTGCTATACCGCGCTCAATCTCTCCTGGCAGATGGCGTACGATATACGAAATTTGTACATATACATATATACATATAATCACGCCTTTATCCCTAATGGGGTAGGCAGAGCGTAAACGACCTAAACAAAGGTCGTTCCGCCACGTCTGACAAAGTTTTGAGGGTTATTTAAGATAGAATTCTAGGTATATTGCTGTAGTGACAGGTTGTCAGCCCATCGCCTAAATAACAATATACTGAAACCCTCGGATCCCTTAGCTGGATCTTACAGCATGCCCGGGAGGAAATGCAGATGGCACAGTCTATGTTTTTCTTTCGCTCCCAGACCAGCATGGAAGTACGAAATATGTCTGTTACTTTTGTCCATCTGCTACCTCTAATAAGCTGACAGAAATAATATTCTATACATATAATAAAACTGTAGAGGACGTGAACTCTGTACATTTTTTAAAATGGCGTTGAGTTGAGAATGCAAAAAAAAATATTGAAATAAGTCAAACGGTCTTTTTTGGGTTCTATTATGTGTTAAGGAGCCCTTCCTTGGTCTGGCTTTGGGTTGCAACTTAAGATACAAATAATAATAATCACATTACCTCCCTTAGGGGATAGGCAGGAAATTCAATTTTGATTGCATTTTTTTTTATTTACTGATCTGTATGTTTTTTTATTTGACTGAACATTACCTAAAATCAAAATTACGATACAAATAATCACGCCACCTGACTTAGGGCGTAGGTAAAAAAAAGGAAATTGATTGTTTTTTAACTGAGTTTTAAGGGACTTTTTTTTATTCGACTTAGTATGTTTTTTTACTTACCTACTAGAATCAAACGAGATTGATTATATCACATGTTTGAAAAAAATATTATAATTATTTACGAAACCAATAACTGAAATGTATTGTGTGATAACTATAACTATGATGCACACACACACACACACACACACACGCACACTCTCATATTCGCGCTTATTGACAAATTATTTTCTTTTTTATTTAAACTGATATTCTTATATTCCTAAATCTTTGTATTTTATGTTATGTCTGGACGATTATCATATCTTAATTATTAAGAATTCAATGCATTTTAAATTCAACAAAATATAATTAAATGATTGATAACTTAATTTAGCTGTTATTTTTAAATAAAATGTATTAATGTGAAATCTATTTTGGCAATCGAAATGTATTATTTATAATTTTTATGCAAATGTAATAGCTGTAAGATTTTCTTGCAATAAATAAATAAAATAAAATAAAATATATTTTTGAATTCAGCTCATTTAACCCTTTCATTTGATATCCCACTCGGTGGGTTTCAGAGTTTTTTTTTCATATAAATAAAACTATAAATCTCCGCAGAGACAATTCGGGTACATACTCGTATAACGGCATGCGAGAAAGGACTCAGCTTCTGCACTATAAGCAATTGTTTCAGTACCAATAGAGCGCGGTATAGTAGCATTCTTACGACATCTTATTATAGTAAAATAGAGGCTCCCTTACACAAAAAGCTTCAGTTACGGTAGATAACTACGTGAGTTTACCTCTTTCTGCTGCTGCTGCCTCACCGGCGACTGTTCTCTGTACCCTGTCAACATAAAAGGTGACCGAATTATCGATATGATTTTTATTCGGACCACCGGACTGAATTCTTGAGCCTCCTTAACATGTTTGGTTTGACAACTGCGCTCCAGGTTTGGCACCTGAGATGTCGGAGAATAGTTTACAAAACTGAGGTGGAAAGAAAAATAAAAAAGGACATGTTAGGCATATCATATCAATCACGCATGCATATCGATATCTACTTACAAATGACCTGCGTCTTTATATGTCATGACATATTGACCGTCTTTGAAAAACACGTTACTTCCTTGCAACATTAACAAATCTCCAAGTAAAGCCTTCTGTTCTTCTTCCGCTGAAAAAATAATTGGAATCGATGTTTTATAAATCTGTTATATAATACGTATAACATATATGGGATATCGATTGCGGGGAGGACCACTCTACGGAGATCATGCCTAATGGCTGCTCCTAAAGAGTTGGATTCAAAGAAGCTAAGCTCACAAGAGCAAAGCACTTGCAAACCAACTGAAATGTGAACACTTCCGCATCTGATGAGTCGAATTGAAAACTAAACAGTGGTGGGAACCGATGCGTTACAGAATTTTTCACTCTTTCCGTTCTTAAAATTGAAAGAAACGCTCGTGCGCTATCTTATCTTACCCACTTACTCCAAATTCATATTAGTATGAAATACGACAATTGTTTAAAAAAAACAGGTACATTAACTTACTTTCAGGCATTGGTTTGGCTAAAAACTTAGCGACGTCGTCAATTATAGCTGAAATAGGTAATATAGGTCAATTAAAAACACTAACTTAAAAAAACTTATTATTTATATTAAATCTAAGGGAGACCTTGCCTCTGCAGGTGGGACACCTCGGGCTGTTAATAAAAATAATAACAATGATGTGGTCTATTCGCCACGCCAATAAGAAGTAGATTAATTTCCTAAATTATTTTATTTGTGAATTTTGTTCAGTTTCGATGATTAAGCCACCTCCATCAGTTTTCCGTTTGTGGGAAGTTTTACCTTACCTTTATTATATTCTAATCAAGAGAATTATAACTATACTCGAAAACTGGTATCTGTGACAGACGCCATTCAGAAGAAAAGCAAAAGAAAATGTATCTAAAGTTCATAGGAAATTCATCGGTCACCATCATGTCACAGCTACCATTTTACAGATTTTAGGCTCGTATTTATAAAGCGATCTCTAGTTTGAGAGCAATATTAAGTATGGATTTGACAGTTCATATTGTACTGAAATGTCATTCCCGTTACAAACTCAAACTAGCTGTCAGTCTCAAGTGTTGTTTATCAATACGGGCCTGACAGTTATAGTTGTAGGTACATACTTGGCATTTTTGCGTTAAGCTCAGGCGGAGGAGGGTTCTGTTTTATAAGATCTTTTAACTTGGACCTCAATTGCTCGTACAGGGCTCTGTCCACTGTATCGTTGGCCAGCGAAGGCGCAGCAATGACTCTACAAAAAAAAAACATTCCGCGTGTATGAATTTTTCCCTGGGGTCAAGATATTATTTCGCATAACATACTACCTACAGTCAAGTTTGTGTGTGTTAAAATAAAAAAAAACACGGTCACACTGATAGCCCCCACTAGGATTCCCTATATCGGGGTGCCATGGTCATACACAGAAACAACCACAAAGAACACCCAGACCTAGAAACAGATATTTTAACTCAATATTCAAATGTTGCCCTGGCCGTGAATCGAACCCGGGACCCTCTGCGTAGCAGGCAGTTACACTGCCAACTAGGCTGCGCGGGTCGTCAATATCTCCGAACTGTCAGCAAATGAGATATCTGGGCAGGCCCGCTCGAAAGAGATGAAGTTATTTCAGGAGGTTATTGATGGTTTGTCATAAAAAATCGTATACTTGTACAATTAATTTGAGTCAAGAAATATACGAAAGTTCATTATAATCCAAAAATATATTTTTTTAAATAATTTCATCCGTTTTGAGCGGCCCTGTACAGTAATCGCCTTTGCTGATATAAACCCACCTATCTACATAAATAAGAATAGTTAAAAGCGGCCACGCGTTTGGTCTGTTTTCTTACTGCAACCATCGTATGTTTTTTCCTCTGTGGTAGAGTGCCACAGATAAACAAACACACATTACATACATACGTGATAAACACCGTTCTTAGCATCTCGCTTTTCGATAATCATCAAATAATGAAGGGGTGATTTTGACTCATAATTATAACATAAACACTAGACAATAAACATAATAATATATAGGTAACAATAATACGAGATACTTCAATTTTTACTTGTTTAGAAAGAAACAAGTAAAATAACTTACTTTTTGACGGCATCTCCGTAAGTGTTTGGGAGACCTTGTATTTTTGCGAAAGGTTGTTCTTCCTTTTTTTCCATCTCGTCCAATAAGTAGGTTAAAGCGTTGTCTAAAAATCAATCGTTTCTTATTATTATTAGGTATTACATGCTTAAAGATATATTAACTTATAGCTAGTTGTTTTATTTTGCTATTGTCGCTCGGCTATACTTGTTGTATTGTACAGACACGCGCCCTTGTGCATAATAACAAGTTTACTATTTTCTACTTTACTAAGTAATATACCTGAAAAACAGTGTTTGCTCCTAGTGAGCAAAAATCACACTGAGCTAATAGCCTGCAGTACACATATTTATATTTATTACTACAGTATTTTTCATGCTTTTGTGCCATATAGTTAATAAGTTTGTTTGTTGTCTGTTGTGTATTTTTAGATGTGTATTTTGGAAATAAATTAAGTATCTATCCATCTTTACTATGGTGAACTCAAGATAAGATAAGAATATACTTTATTGCACAGAAAAGACAAGAGAAAAGATAATAATAAAACAAATAGTAGTTTGCGGTCTTATCGCTAAGCAGCAATTTCTTCCAGGCAACCTTAGGGCACAAAAAAATAAAAGCAACAAGCATAAAGCAACACTACAGTGGACGCAAATAAGCAATAACGTGTCAACCCACAAATTTGAAAAAATATAGCTCTATATACCATTCGTTTGGTAATCGGTTGAAGAACATTTAACAATAATGGTTTAAGTCATATAACTTCTAATTCATAGAGATTTTTGATATTTTTAGATTGTGTCAATGAGCTATGCACGATAAATATTTTTGACATAATAAGTTAAGTTTCTTGAACTACTCTGTTAGATACTTAGCGCCAACTGTTATTTTTCAATAGCAACTCAAGACGCTTAACACGTTATTGCAAAACTGCTGTCACTATTGTTTTAGTTTTAAACTATCAGTGCACGTTACGAATTTAATTGATTTTATATCATAAAGATACGATTTTACTACAAATTATGACTGTATTTTACTAATAATATTAATAAGAAAGTAACTCATCAATTTAAAAATATTCAATAATGTTTTAAGTGTCAAAGTGTGCAAAATCTAAATCATAAATACTTATTTTCTCATTTTTCAATATTATTTTAAAGCACTTAATCTACTATCAAAAGAATTACCGTGACCTATTTGCTATTCAGCAATAACAATTTATGTCACTTAAATCTTTTATAAAAAACAAATTAGGTATTTCAAATTGTTATACTAAATTTCTGGGCTTTTCTCGTAGTTGTATCAATATTTTGTAATTATTTAAATGACAATTTGTAAAATACTAAAAATAAGTTTAAAATAATCAAAAACATGACCATTTATTTAAATATTTCCATTCAAACTAATTAAAAATTGTTGTGAATTTTCACACAGCTTTTTCTCAAAATGACAGTTGTGTGGGTTGACATGTTATTGCTTATTTGCGTCCAAGTAATGTGCGTGTAGGTACATTTACACTGACAAGTATGGCTAAGTGGAAGTCGTGAGATAAAAATACTATAATAAGTAATTAAATTAATATAAAACAACTTACTCATTTCCTTTCCCATTTTAGCTAGATGTTGAGATGCAACAACAACATCGGCTATAAAAAAGAAAAAACGATTAGATGTTTAAGTAAATGAAAAACGGGTTCGATTTCCGGCGGGGAAAATGACTGTGTTGTTGTTTCTAGTTTGTTTAGGACATTGCAGGCTGGTCACCTGATTGCCCGACAAGTAAGATGATTCATGCTGTCGGATGGGCATGTAAATAGTTGGTCCTATGCCCGATTTCTCTCTGGTCGTGTCAGTCAATCTGTCCCATCAGAATAAGAGATTGAAGGAATATAGAGTGCACTTGTGTATATGTGTGTATGGGCACTAAAACTAGTTCTGCGGAGTTGGCCCCATCACCGAAAATCGGTGTTAGGACTATTATTATTATTAATTATATTCTTTGCTTGTTTTTCTCTCTTTTCAGAGGTTTTTACCTACCACACGGGCCTTACATACATACATACATACATATAATCACGCCTTTATCCCTAATGGGGTAGGCAGAGCGTAAGCGACCTAAACAAAGGTCGCTCCGCCACGTCGGACAAAGTTTTGAGGATTATTTAAGATAAATTAGTAGGTATATTGCTGTAGTGACAGGTTGTCAGCCCATCGCCTAAATTACAATATACTGAAACCCTCGGATTCCTTAGCTGGTTTTTACAGCATGCTAGGGAGGAAAAGCAGCTGGCACATTCTATGTTTTTCTCTATCTCCCGGACCTTAGCCTTATTAAATTTAAAAAAATTGTTACGCGTATTAGGTACCTACTTTTGTTCATGCATTCGATATACAAAGTGTAACAGAAAGTGTATTATGCATCTTTTTTTTCGTATTTCGACCTAATATTCCTTAGGGAAAGTTGTTCAGTTTCGTAAGCAGTTTCACAATCTCAGGATGTATATTTCCTTTCTATTGCACGTTGTAGAGTTACTTGCTTGTGACGTTGTAATCAAGTATTGGCATATATATTATATATATATATATATATATATATAATCACGCCTTTATCCCTAATGGGGTAGGCAGAGCGTAAACAACCTAAACAAAGGTCGTTCCGCCACGTCTGACAAAGTTTTGAGGGTTATTTAAGATATATTTGTAGGTATATTGCTGTAGTGACAGGTTGTCAGCCCATCGCCTAAATTACAATATACTGAAACCCTCGGATCCCTTAGCTGACTTTTACAGCATGCCCGGGAGGAAATGCAGCTGGCACGTTCTACGTTTTTCTCTCGCTCCCAGTCCAGCATGGAAGAAATGGCATCGTTTACATTATCAGTAATACTGATACGATACAGCACATCGACGCTTAAGTTGTAAGTTGTTGTAAAGATAGAGAGTTAATGCTCTATACCCAACAGCATGCCCGGGAGGAAGGGCAGCTGGAACATTCTATGTTTTTCTATCTCTCCCAGTCCAGCATGGAAGTATTTATTTAAAGCTGTAAATTATTATACGTACGACTTAATTTGGCATTTGTGCCGTCAGTTACTTTCTCATGCACAGTGCCCCCAAGGTTCTGGTTTATCTGTTCACCTAGTAATGCAGATTTAGGGTCGTCGGAACCCTCCAAGGTCCCTGCGTTTCGTAACCTGAAAGAGAAGGTGTTTAGTTTCATTATTGCAGTTCTCAAGCCAAAATTTACAAATTTACTAAAAATTACAAATATTTAATCTAAAATTTGTTTGCAATTGTATGGAACACTTTTCGATGCAAACGGCATGCAACGGCAAAATGACAAAAATATGTTCTAGCAGAGCGTGGTTTCGATCCACGGACCTCTGGGTTATGGGCCCAGCACGCTTCCACTGCGCCACTCTGCTCTTGCCGTGCGTGACGAAATAGCGGTACTCGTTACTTCTTGATTTTTATTCCGAAAAACCGACTTAACTGTCTCCGTGGTCAGCCATGGGTTTACGATCCGGAGGTCCTGGGTTGATATTTGTCAATTTATCACTTTGTGAGGTTTTCCCCAGTTTGGTTAGGACATTGCAGGTTGAATCACCTTATTGTCCGAAAAGATAAAAGGATTCTGCGCTTCGGAGGGCATGTTAAGGCGTTGGTCCCGGTCGCTATCTTTAATAGTAGAGGCCTAATAGCTTTGTTACTAGGCAGGTCGAGTCGAGAATCCACTCGCTAAGAAGAAGAAGAGGCCGAAAACATGACTCCATTTCAGTACGTACATGTTGCCTGCCTCTGCATAGGTCATCCCATAGGCTCCAGTCTTAAACAGAGGCTGATCGCCCTTAGTGTCAGCAGCAGCCGCGATCAGATTACGTGGAAACCGCTCGCCAGCCGCGCCACCTTAACGTTTTAGGGTAGTTTACAAATTTTCCAATATAGGTGAAAAAAAAGCATGAGAGCCCAATGGTGTAGTGGATAGGGCCGCAGCCTCCTGAGCGGGAGGTCGTGGTTCGAACCCCACCATGTACCAATGTGTTTTTCGGTTTTCGAATTTCATATGTAACTTTATTCGGTGCTTTTTCCGTGTCATGGTGAAAAAAAAGCAATTGACCACTTGTGAATTAAATGTAATAAAAGGATACCAGGTTTAAGAGACAGCGTCCCGCAAACTGATAGGGGTTGCTCAGTCAACGACACAGAACAACTTCCACCAGGAAATTGTTTCAGGAAGGAAAAAAAAATGGCTTTTCCAAACAAACTGTTCATCTTCACTCAAACTTCACTTCCAGAAAAAAATACTGCTGATATTTGTTCAGTGTCTTTAACTGAGCAACCCATATTAGTTTCCTGGACGCTGTCCCTTACACCTGGTATATAAAATCACGTATACGTAATATCCCTGAGGGAAATGAAAGCAAATTCAAACTGAACACTTTGGTATGCGGTGGGATTTAAACTGTTTTCTCCCACACAAGAAGAAGTGACCTAGGCTCGTATTTTTAAACAGCACTTGAGACTGACAGCTAGTTTGAGTCCGTATCACAAATGTCATTTCAGTACAAAAGGACATGTCAAATACGTACTTAATATTGCTCTCAATCTTGAGATCGCTTTATAAATACGAGCCCTAATCCACTACACCACCGGGTTCTAGTGAGTTAAAAGCCTACGTATGTAGGTATACTATACAATAGTAATTATTAGCAAAACAATCTTACTCATTAACGCTACGTCTTGTGATACGTCGCCGCCCGCATCTCTTACCACGGCTGAAATAGATACAAGGCGAGAAATAATAATAATATTAATATTTTTCGTCAAGTTTTAGCCTAAATAGGTAGTTCTTAAGAGTAGATGAGCACAATCAAGAACAAAGTCAATATCTTTTTGATTTTATCTGCAAAATTTAAGTGTTTGTCTCTCCAGCCAGCCCAAACGAGATAGGTGATTTTATCATATATCAGGATTTAGAGCATAATTGGAGCACCCACACACTGAAGTCAGTAAATTGGAGCATCAATAGAAAAGACGCTGCGACCTAAAAACCGTGGGCCGGCTGGGGAGATTCTCGTCAGCGAGCCCATGCTAGATCTCAGGTACTGTTGAGAGTAGAGCAATGTGTTATATCTCTAGATTTAAAGCATAATTGGAACAATTTGCTGCCGATAAATCAACTTCAAAACTGTAATATGAAAGGAGTTATACGCGATTATCTGTAGGCTTGCTGGGGAGACGTCTCTCCAGCGAACCCATTTGGATCTCATAAACGGTAGGGATTTAAGTTTTGATCTAAAGTTCTACATACGTGTCCTTATTAGAGCACTAAACTAAAAAAAAAATAGTATTGTGAGTTCAGTAGTTTTCGAGATATAGGTCTTTGAAAATGGTATGTACGGAGAGACGTCTATCCAGCGAACCCATCTGATGCGCAATAACTACCAAACGTAGAGTCTTCGAAAAATAGCTCAAATTAAAGAATATAATTATAGTACTAAGCTCCAAATAGAAAATAGTTCTAGGTCCTACAGATTTCACGCTACAAGCGACAAACACTTTTGCGGCCAAAAAAATCAAATTCCCCAACCGCACGACTTTTTGCAGGACATCACATAAGTAAGCTAGATATATACTTTAAACCATGGTATTTAATTATATGGACAAATACAAGCTAAAAATATACTTGGTGATTTTTGGCTACAGTGTCACATTGCCTAGATATATTTAATTAAAGATTTTCTTACTTTATAGCTTTAAAACGGCTGTGTGTAGGAAAAAAATGATGAGAAAAAAATTACGCAAATTTTGTGCTGTATAATTTTTTCATAGGTGTCAACATCGTACGAGCTACAGAAACCAAGATATTTACGAAAAATTGTTTTATTTTTACATTTGACCTTGAATAGCTTATATTCCTGGTTGGTTTTTTTAAAGCAGCATTTCGTACGCCGAAATAAATCTGTAAAAAGTCCTGGGTTCGATTAAGATAAACCGATGCTTTTAATAAGTTCCACTTAGTCAAACATTGATAACAACGCCGTAAAGAGTATTATAAAAAACACACAAAGTAGTTTTAATTGTTAGAAGGCTTGCACTAATCATTTTTATCTGAAAAGTGATTCCAGGTAAAAAAAAACACTGACAAAACACGTAAATGAATGGAAACAAATTATTTGCGAATTTCGAACCGTCAACTTTGCAAGTTAAAACCAAATGTAAATAAAGCAAGTCCTAAACAATCGAACAATAGGAAATGGATTTGGACCGAACTTGTAAACAACTTTTACTTGTCTTGTATCCAAGGATACAATCCAAGATATTACAAGTTCGGGTCTCACTCTTCTCGCCATAATTAACAAAAGATGGAAATACTTCAAAGCAAAGTATGTACCTGAAATTTTAATTTTATATAATATGGCGATTGTCTTGTTACTACCAAAATCGACCATCAAAAACATCATTGCATAAAACACATCAAATAGGACAACTATGTTTATACAGACAGAGAACAGAAGATGAATTCAAAACTTCATAATGTTGGTAGAACTAATGTGAATCTGTCAACTTATCCCGCAAACTTAGAATTTATTTTCTTTTTGTTTCTAAATAAAAGACATTTCATACCTTGAAATATTGTACACCAGCAGTAAGTAATATCCGTCAGTCAAAATCCAACCAAAGTGCAGTCAGTATCCAAATTCAAGCCAAGTAGTCAGGTAAAACAGATGGAATTCCAGTAAACAAGCCAACATCACAAATTAAATATCAACGGATTTAGAATACCACTCGTGCGCACTCAAAAGAAGATTCAACGAGAGTGTTTTTGCAATTGTCCGGTGCTTAAAAAGATAAGCAGCGATAGCGGCAAATATCTTTGTTAAGTGAAAACAAAAGAAACCACATAAAAAAGAGACGCGATGACTTATCTTCCCATCTCTATCACACATAGACAAACAAAATATATTTAATTTTCTAAAGAAATAAAACAAGGGCACTTTAAGGAAAGTATAGTCTTTCCCTTCTTAAGTCATTCAATTTCAAGAAAAGAAAAACGGTTTTTCGTAAATACGTGGGACACTCAGAAAGTTTTGCGACACTAAAAAAAATTGTTCTACAGGTACATATATTTTTATTAAATCTTTTCAAAGTACTTTCCACCAGCCTCTATACAAAGATTCATGCGTCTGAACCAGTTTTCAAAACACTTTTTCCAGTCCGCCGTAGACACCTCGTTTACAGCCTGCTCGAACGCAGCCAGCGCATCTTCCGGCGACGAAAATTGTATCCCCTTGAGCTGATTTTTTATTTTTGGAAATAAAAAGAAGTCACACGGTGCTAGATCAGGGCTGTTGTAATGAACTTAGCTTCTGCTATTCAAAACTTAATCATTGTTTTAAAATACAAATAACGCCATCTATCAGATTGGTAGGAGAATCACTATAAACGAGAAACTAATGCCAATCTAGTGTTGATTGAGTGGAGAACTAATATTATAGCCAGATCGAACTGAAATTACTTCAATTTGAAGTAAGGACACGCGGTGCCATCTGGAGGAGAATGGGAGAACTATCAAGAGAAGTAGGAATGAAGGCTCTCGAAAACTCGAAAATGGTCGAGAAGAGGGAAGATAAAACAGTCGGGGGGCTCGAGAGGGGGGATTCTGCTGGAACTTGAGAGAGACGGGGGCGACGAGAGATGGAGAAGGACGCCGTGGAAGAAAATAGCGTCTGGGACCGAGCAGGGAGAAGTTTAGTCGACCTGGAGTTTTAGTTTGAGTGGAAATTTAGTTTTACTTGAAGTTTAGTTGACTTTTACCAGTGAAAGTGTACACATCAAAGAGGAGAGGAGAGTATGCAGCCGGGAGGCAACCAAGAGACCTACTTTGGTGGGGTGTTAGTGCCATCAGTGGTTCCTGTTGTGGACGGAGGGCGGTGACCTGACGATCAGCTGTTCTTTTACATGGTGAAGTGGAGGATGCTGACAGTGGAGTCTTGCAGAGCTGGTGGAGTGCCAACTACAAGGATTCTAAAGGATGGGTAAACCCACACACAAGGTATTCTTGCATCAAATCATGATGCTTTTATTTATTTACTTAGGTATTCTTGAATAAATTTACATTGTGTTTTATTTACTTTCCCATTTCTACATTTATTTAATTATCTTGTCCACTTCAGACTTTGTTTATTGACAAGGTTTTTCCCTGTTCAATTAACAATCCTTTTTTATGATATTTCATACTTGCCAAAGGCCGTTCTATTAATCTTTATATATAATATATCATTTCCAATATTTCTTATATGATAGGTACGGTTAATGAGATATATGTAGGATTGTAGGTTGGTTTAGCATGCAATTACATAATATATACACAGCTAAGCGGTTAGGTAAATAGGCAGTTTAGGTACACTGTAGGAGTAGGTTAGGTAGGGGTAGGTTTAGATGGATAGGTATTCTAGGTTATAGGAATTAGGACAATATCTAGGAAAGTAGGTGGGGGTAGCTATTTGGGATCCTAGTTTGTGTTTAGGTAGGTAGTTCTCTCCCTTCCCTTTACCAAAATTCTTGCCTTACCTTTCCTTTAAGCAGAGAAGCATCATCCTAATGTTTCATAAAACGCCCAGCAGTGGAATGTATAAATTATTTTAATACATTCTATGTTTTTATAACTATATCTATGTATGAATTGTTCATACCTACCTATCCTGGCAGAGGAGACAAAATACTTACCTATTCTTCTCAAATAAACTACTGAACTGATTTATATTCACTTAACTGTGGATTTAATACCTATGTATGAGTCATTCATACCTACATGCTTATTCTGGCAGTGGATACTGAATTGATTTTATATTCAGTTTATTGTGAAATATGTTCAACGGACAATGTTTTGAAACATTTATTGGATTCATGATCCTATATGTATGTATGTATGTTCTAGACTCTAGAACACCAGCTACAAACTTGGTGGGAACGTTCACCTCTGATACCTACTATGTAGGTTTTATACAATTGATGATCCTGTTCTACAGACTGACAAAGTTTATCTTTGATAATATACCTACTGATGTGTGGGTTTTATACTTGCAACTTAATGGGACTATGGTCCAACTACCTAATGGGAGTATTCATTATACTTACCAAACCAATACAACATGGAATGTGGGATGATGTTATCTGAATCCTACCTACAACCTCAAATTACCCTGGAACGGGTCTGGAATTAAAATTATATATTTATTCACTTTATGTGAATTTTATATGACTGATTTATGGTCGGTTGGCTTTGACAAGCCATTATACTACTGAAATACTACTTGACTTGATGTCAATTGAGCGACATGGTATCAGCCATGGTCAAACCTCCATCACATACTACATCTTAGCATTCGATATGTCTGTAACGGCGTTTAGATCACAGAAGCTTATTTTGCACTAAAGAAGTCTGACAATCAGTCACTACTTGCTCTTGCCTATCACTCCTATATCTACAACGAAACTATGGCTTGCGGTGTGAATGATTGTTATATTATCTGGGACTAGCTTCGGCATCCCTATCTATTCTACTGACTCCTGGATGTGCATATCATAAGTGGAGATCGATGACTGGTGCAGTTTCATAGTCGGTGCTTCCAGCATAGCTGGACAACAATTTATAAAACCTTTGTTGGGACAATGTTTCTCAATTGGACATCACAACTTACTACAAATTACATCAGACATGACTTGCTCTGTTTTGGTTGGCTGACCAATAAATCAGCTCAAATTAATTATATTTTATATGATGTTGTTCATCAATCTGGACTCGTTCCAAAATTCCTAAGTGCGCTGTCACTTATCTCTGGCCTGAGGCTTGGCCAAAACAAAAACCAATTGGAGGGCACAGAAGTGCCTCCTCTTTCCTTTTCTGGGGCTCGCATGATGGGTTTTGCATCAAGGACAAGTTCCTAGGCTATTTACTGTCTTTATTAGTGTCTGGGAATTGGTAATTGAAGTAAATCTCATTCGTTGATGGTTGGCGAGCACATAAATCCTCTACCAGCGAATGGTTGGAGCTGGAATCGGAGGTTCCGTTATCCCGCTGCGCACTGTCCCCATGTTGTCCCAAGAACCTGAAGAGAGCTAAGTTATGACATCCCACTACCACTTTAAAGGATTTGGGTTACTTTTATAAATTTTATTACACAACGTACGGTCCTAACTATAATACTAGACGATCACGATCACGAGCCAATAGTTAATTTTATTTCTAGTCATTCATCAATTATCTACCCATCCACTATTCCCTTCCTCTCCTCTAATCCTCTCCACATTCCTACCTCTCCTCAACACATTCCTCTCACACGACCTTTCACAAATTACTTAGGGTTGATAGGGTTGTTTTTAGGGTAGGTAGGGGGGGGTTGTTACACTGTAAGGAGGGTAACCCAGGAGTTTGACTGGTGTGCTGTCCAGGAAGTCCCTCGTTTTGAGCGCGGTGTGTGCAGGCGCATTGTCGTGGTGGAGCAGTAGTCCGTGGAGCCCTGTGTTTGGTCGCTTGTTGCTCACAACAGAAAAAACTTCTGGTAAACATTTGGTAGTATACCATTCGGCGTTAATGCTTCTTTGATCTCGTAAGGGAATTGAGGCCAAGTGGCCAGTCAAATTAAAAAAGCTGGCGATCAAAATCTTCCCCCCGCTTCGAGATCGCTTTACTTTGGTAGGCGTTGGTTCATTTTGAAACACCCAAACTGTCGACTGGCGCTTGGTTTCTGGATCGCATTGATAAATCCAGGACTCATCACCTGTTACGATGTCGTAAACACGCCGAGACGAGCCTGCTTCAAATTTGTTCAGCATATCACGGCACCATTCCACCCGGGCCTGCTTCTGAGCGTCGGTGAGGTAGTGCGGCACCCAGCGCGATACTATCCTCCTCACGCGAAGATGCCCTTGTAGAATCTCGTGAACCCTTCCCGATCCAATCTTTAATATGTGCTGAATCTCCTGATATGTAATTCGCCTATTATCTTGGATTAAATTTTTCACTGCTAGCACGTTTTCTTCCGTAATAGCCGTCAAAGGGCGACCGCTTCTTTCTTCATCCCCCAAGGTTGGTCGACCGCGCCTAAATTCGTTATACCAACGATACACGGTTGCCTTGGAGGGGCTTTCATCCATAAATGCCATTTGAAGTCTATCGAACGATTCATCCGGTTTCAGGCGACACTTGAAATCGTAAAAAATCATAGCTCTAAAATGTTCCCGGCGCAGATCCATTTTTCAGTAAGACACGATACTTTGAATTGGCTCGCAAAAAATGTGGAGGGAAATTTTGAAAATGGAACACACATATTTTTACTTACAAGTAATCATATTTTCAAAAAAGATTCTAACCGGCCAGTCTGCCATATATAAAAACTATTTATCGCAATACTTTCTGAGTGGCCTGGTATCTTGGTTTCTATAACTCCAACAATGTGACACCTTTAAATAAATTATATAACACAAATTACGCGATAATTTTTTCCCCTAACATTTTTTCCTACACACAGCCGTTTTAAAGCTATAAAGTAAGATAATCTATAATTCAAAATATCTAGGCAATGCGACACTGTAGCCGAAAATCACCAAGTATATTTTTAGCTTGTATTTGTCCATAGAATTAAATGCCATGGTTCAAAGTATATTTCTAGCTTACTTATGTGATGTCCCGCAAGATGTCCCGCAAAAAGTTTTAGTAGTAAGGAAGTCTCCATTTTCCGCTTCTGTTCTTAGAAGTTTAGGTAAATATACTCTACCTATTTCGATCACTGATAATTATCATAATATAGGTACCTGCTTATTACTGTCTTTTTCAAATTTAGGGAAGTGTCCAAAGGGACACTTGTTCTTGGATTGAAATAAAACAATTTGACAGATTCGTTAAAGTATATTACCTACTTTTTATAACTTTATAATTAGTCTTGGTAATAATTATAAATAGACACCATAATTTTATTTTCTAAAAAAAATCAAAGACGTAAATTGAGATCTAATTTAAAATCACAGAAGTTGTTTTAATTACAATCACATATACTTTACTTTGTGAAATAACCTATACTTTGTAAAATATAGCTCGGGTCGGGTCGTATCACAGCAGGAAGGAAATATCATAACAACACAGGTGCGAAAGAGACTATTTTAATGCGTAAGTTTGGTCTTATCCGGGGAGCTTTTATAACTTGGAAATGTTTCAAGATTCTGCTTAGCTCAGCATTCATATGTCAAAGCTGCATTGTCAACTATATCATGATCATGGGTCTAGCGCCCTATCCAGTCCGTCCCTCCCGATCCTCCGAACGGCTCACTAGCCTCAAATCAATTATATCTATTTCCTTTTATAAAAGTTCTCTATTTCATGTGCAATTTAATTAAATATATAATTATTCACAGTTTAATAAAAAACAGTTTTTTTTTCAACCTCGCTGACGTCGGTCCACATAACAGTACGTACGATATATTAATGTTTTTCTTACATAAAGTCACGCCTTTATCCCTAATGGGGTAGGCAGACCGTAAACGACCTAAACAAAGGTCGTTCCGCCACGTCTGACAAAGTTTTGAGGGGTATTTAAGATGAATTGTAGGTATATTGCTGTAGTGACAGGTTGTCAGCCTATCACTTAAATTGCAAAATACTGAAACCCTCGGATCCTTTAGCTGAGTTTTACAGCATGCCCGGGAGGAAATGCAGCTGGCACATGCTATGTTTTTCTCTCGCTCCCAGTCCTGCATGGAAAAAAATAATCTCTTACTCGCAAATTATACTGTGGGACCAGAGAGAGCTAGATATATATTTTAACATAGCTACGTGTTAGGTAGCTAGCTATACTATAATATTTATTATGGTATATTAATATACCTATATCATTGCTACTTCTGTTTCCACCTTTATGTATGTGATTTTCTAAAGCAATTCTAAACAATAAAATTAAAGTTCTTCTTCTTTCGTGTCGGCAACACGAAGGCACGGGCTTAATCTTACTTTCCCAGAAAGCAGCTACAGTAGTGGCTCTCTGGTTGCTATTGAGCAAGTCCTCGCGTGAACAGGTGGTCGGACACGTGGGACAGTTGGTAAGGTGCGCCATGGTTTGCAATGATTCTCCACATTTACAGCTGGCATCTGCACTACTAGAGTACCCCGATCGGCACAGGTTGTCTTTGCTGCGGCCAACCTGCGTCCTAAGCCTATTTAGACTTCTCCAGATTGGCCACGGTTTTTTATAACCTGGAAGCAGGTTTTCGTTGGGGGGGCACAGTGAATGTGGAAACTCACTTGCCCAAAGCTTGCACCTAACGTCAGATGGGTCTTGGTCGGTGGGCTGTGTAGATCGCAGGAAACTTTGTAGTCGACCTAAGGCGGGGGAGAGCCCGTAGAGTGGGTGTTTCGGGTCGCTTTCCTGCTTTTGTTTTTCAAGCGAACAGGTCACCTCTTTACGAACTCTAGGTGGAGCTATTCCCGCAAGAGGAAACAGCATACCGACCGGAGTTGGCTTCAGACAGCCAGTCACTATGCGGCAGGTGTCGTTTAACTCCGCATCCACCTCTCTGGTGTGAGCTGAACTAGCCCACACTGGGCACTAGGCCATACTCTCCTGCAGAGAAACACAAAGGAAGCCCCTTGGTGCGCATAACTGTTGGGTTTGCTCCCCAGTTGGTCTAAAAGAGTCGGCGCAGTAGGTTGTTGCGGGAACTCACTTTTTGTTTAGTGTTTTTGCAGTGAGTCTTGTATGTCAGAGAGCGGTCCAGTGTTACTCCCAGGTATCTAAGACAGCTGCAGTGTTGGATGGCAACGCCCTTCCACGAAATTTTCAACTCCCTGTTTGCCTCCCGATTACGTAGGTGGAAAGCACACGACTGGGTTTTGCTTGGATTGGGACTTAGAGCATTATGTTCGTAGTACGTGTGAAGGTCTTCCAAAGCAAGATGCAGTGTACTTTCCACGGTTTCAAAGTTTTTATGTTGGCAGGTAAGGGCGAAGTCATCGGCATAGATGTATCGGCGAGTGTTAGGGTACTGGGGCTGATCATTCGTATATATATTAAACAGAAGGGCTGCTAGGACGCTTCCCTGAGGTAGCCCGTTTTTCTGACTGCGCCATCTACTCCTTTTACCGTGCAAGTGGACACAAAAACGGCGGTTACGGAGCAACTCACTTATTAGTGACACAAAAGTGGGATCGGTTGTGGCGCTCGCTACTTCAGACAACAATTTATTAATATTTACTGTGTCATACGCTGCTGAAAGATCGACAAATACAGCACCTGTGATCAATCCCCTCTCAAATCCATCCTCAATGTGTTGAGTGAGGTTAAGCACTTGACTTGTGCACGATTTTCCCGGCCGGAATCCGGCCTGATCAGGGATGAGTGTGGAGTCAATGGTAACTGTGAGTCGGTTAAGTCTATAACTTTTAGGATCAGATGGGGACTTCCCTCGTTTCAGTAGAGCCACGATATTTGACTTTCTCCACAATTTTGGTATCTTTGCTGTCGTCATACAGGAGTTAAATAAGCTGAGCAGCCAGGATACAGCCACTGGACCCAAGTGTTTCAGCTGTTCGACGGTAATGTCATCTAAGCCAGCAGCTTTACCGTTTTTGAGTGGAAGCGGCAATGTTTGTAAAAAAATATTACTACCTTTATGAGAAAAACCCAAATCCTCTGCGGCAAAATAAATTGAAAGCACCAATCCCTAAACTTGAAATGTACAAAAAAGGGCCACACTATATGATAATAAAAATTTATAACAAATTTCCACAAGAGTTGCGTAACGATACCAAAGATACAACTTTATATAAAATACTAAAAATTACTTTAATTGAAAATTAATGAATTCCTATAAATGAATTTCTCGACGATAAGTCAATGCTAATCGGTATCAGGGTTAAAAAATTGTCTAGGCATAAAAATGTAAACGTGGTTAAAATGTTATGGGAATAGATATTATATTGTCTAGGTATAAAAATGTAAACGTTTCTTCCATGCTGGCCTGGGAGCTAGAGAAAAACATAGAATGTGCCTTTCCTCCCGGGCATGCTGTAAAAACCAGCTAAGGGATCCGAGGGTTTCAGTATATTGTCATTTAGGCGATGGGCTGACAACCTGTCACTAAGCTATATACTTACAAAACTATCGTAAAATAACCCTCAAAACTTTGTCAGACGTGGCGGAACGACCTTTGTTTACGTCGTTTACGCTCTGCCTACCCCATTAGGGATAAAGGCGTGATTATATGTATGTATTTATAAAAATGTAGAACAATTAATTTCTTATATAATGTACTTATAATTTAAGTATCAATTGTTTTAAGCACAAGATTATATTTTTTTGTAATGTTTTTCTTTTTTTTCTTTTGTAATGGATTGTTTTATAATTATTTAATGTTCATTTGACTAGTAATAGATATTTTGTCCGTATTTAAAATTTGATTCTAAATTTCAATTACTTTTTATTTATTTATTTGTATATTAAATTATTTGCCATTTTCGATTAATATGTTTTATTATGTAATTAATTTTATTAGTTATTTGTTTTGTCCGTATTTTAATTATAATTTTAAAATTTTATGTTTTGTAAATTGCAGTGCCCAACAGGGTCCTTGGTTGGAAACATGTATAATTAAGACCCAATGTAACCCATGTAAGCAATTAATAAATTATTATGATGGTGCTTTTATGCTTGTGATGATATCAGTGAGTGTGAAAGGCATGCTGAATATTTGTTGCGGGTGATGGGCTGATTTTGGCGAGTAGCGGGTCATTTGTCAACTTTTGTATAGTGGACCACGCTTTCTTAATATTGTGCGTCATATCAATAGTTGTGACTGTATTCATCCACTTTTCTTGCCTGCTGTCGCCTACCAGTTTAAGAAGTTCTTCTCCGATTGAGATGGTCTGCTCAGAGAAGGGATCCTCTGCAAAGAGGGCTTCATATTGTGTTAGCAGGGCAGAGGTTTGTGATGTTAGACCTGGGACATACAATGTTCGACAGCCTCTGGCTATGGTCAAGCGGGATACTGACCAGATGACTTTTACAAACTTGTCGTAGTTTTGAGGTTTAGGCGGTAGGTCGAGAAGCTGATGGTCCACTTTTTCAGAAAGGGACCTGTAAGGGTCTCACGGTAGCCACCACCTGAATCACTACAGACCGATGCTGTATCCGAGGTATTGGAAAACACAGTGGTTTGATACACTGTGGTCTTATGTTTGCACTGCAAAAAGCAAGGTCCGGGTTATAACCGCGACACTAACGGCGACTGTTGAACGATGCGGGGAGATTGGCACTGTGGATAAGTTCCAATTCAAGTGAATCTGCCCATCGCTCACCAGCTTCTCCGTTGTGGTCGTTAACCGCGTAGCCCCAGGTGGTACTGTGACTATTAAAGTAACCTAGTACTAGTTTAGAGGGGTGATTGTCAAAGTTCTTCGATTTGATGAATCTAAAGTCTTTATTCGGTGGTTTATAGACAAAGGTTACAGTGCAACTCCCAAGGTCGACGGTGATGAACTCAATTAATCCCTCTGAGATGCAATCAGCTAAAAGAACTGTGATGGATGGTTTTGCAAAGACTGCGGTAACATACTTTTTGTGTTCAATTTCAGCTATTAGAACCATACCTGCTATCTTCGGTGTTGTTGTTCAGAACCACGGTGTGTTTCTTGGACACACAAAATGTCGCATGAGTGCCTCTGACAATATCTAGATAGTAAGATAGACTTGTCATCCGAAAAGTCTTCGATATTAATCGTGATGACAGTCAGGGCTGGCTCTGAAAACGTTTTGGGGGCCTTTGATAGGGCTGGTTGTAGGCTACATTCCTACATTTAATATAAAAAGTTAAATATTTTATATGTAGGTACGAGTACATATATGCATAACTATATTTAACTTTATTTAATATTACTCACAACATTTTCACACCTAACATTAACTCATTATTTTGCATTAACATTCACGATATCGGATGAGCGTTACCGTCCGATATCCATCATGTAATGGAAACACGGCCACCGACCGGTTTTCTATTGTTCCGCGCGCCATGTGGTCGAGCGCCGGCGCACGCTTCCTCCCGCCAGTCAGAATCTATCTCCAGCGCATAACGCACGTTGCTTTGCCTTATATTTTCTATTTACTACCTGCAGTTCTGACGCCGCTGTATCGCTAGTTAATTTAGTGCTTTTGCTTTACGCTATATTTTCTGTGCTCTGCTCTTGACTTCCTAAAACCATTGTTCTGTACTTTCTTCTGTGAACTGTGAGCCTGTGAACTTTATACTCGCTACTTATTTTCCTGTGGATAATTTGGGACGGTGATTGGACTTACCAACAATAAAGAAGTATTGAACTGTAAGTGCTGAATATCATTTCTTTACCAGTCCCAGCATTCTACACTGGTGACCCCGATAGAACATGTCGAAATCAGACGATGGCGGTGACGTCGGCGACGGAGTGAGCGTTCCCACTGGCCAAATTTTTAAAGTCGGAATACGGGTACCACCGTTTTGGCCTGAGGAACCGGAAATATGGTTTGCTCAAATTGAAGGACAGTTTGCAAATTCTGGAATTACAAATGACGCCACAAAATTTAATTACGTCATTGGCCAATTAGAAAACCAATATTAAACCAATATTCCAAGGAAGTCAAAGATATCATCATTTCCCCTCCAGCAACTGACAAGTACGAAAAGCTCAAGTCGCTGCTCATCAAAAGGCTTACAACATCGAAAGAGAAGAAATTAAAGCAATTGATCTCTGTAGAGGAGTTGGGGGACAGAAAACCTTCGCAGTTCCTTCGCCATCTGCAGGGTCTTGGCGGATCAGATTTCCCGGACGATCTCATGCGGACAATTTGGACTAATCGTCTTCCAAGCAACATTCAAATAGCACTGGCTTCACAACCCAGCACGTCATCTTTAGAAGATTTAGCTGATTACGCCGATAGGGTGAATGATATCGCTACATCAACACCTATCGTCGCTTCCACTAGTCAGAGCCAGCCTGAGTCAGACGTTAGCCAGCTTACCAGGGAAATCGCCGAGCTTCGTAGGCAATTTCGCAACTTTTCAACTGATTCAAATGGAAGATCACGATCTAAATTCAGAAGAGCAGCCGGGAGTCCTTCTTTAACAAGATCAGAATCCAACTACCGCAAATTCCCAGTATGTTGGTATCATGCAAAGTTTGGTGAAAGAGCGACTAAATGCGTCCGTCCGTGCGAAAAGTATCGCGCGGGAAACTCCAGGGGCAGTCAGTGATGGCGGCCGATGATTGCCCTAAGCTCTCCGGTCGCTTATTTGTAATTGACCAAACGTCGAAGACGCAATTTTTGATCGACACTGGTAGCGATCTTTGCGTGTTTCCACGGTCAATGCTTCGTGATCGTCGTCATCGGACCGAGTATCAACTTAGTGCTGCAAATGGTTCATCTATTTATACATACGGTTATGTTCATCTTAATCTAGATCTGAATTTGCGCCGAAGTTTTACATGGCGTTTTGTAGTTGCAGATGTAACCAAGCCAATTATTGGTGTCGATTTTTTAATATTTTACAACTTGATGGTTGATTGTCGCAATAAGAGACTTGTTGATAATACTACTTCTCTCGTAGCTTCGGCCTCTGCAGCTAATTGTAACAACATATTTTCTGTAAAGATTATGACTGGTGTGACGAAATTTCACAAAATTTTAGAAGAGTTCCCCGAGATCACACGCCCAGCTGGCATTCATCGCACTATACCACACAACACAGTTCACCACATACGCACAACACCCGGCCCTCCAGTGTCTTGTTCCCCACGTCGTTTAGCACCAGACAAGCTTAAGATAGCTCAACAAGAATTTCAGCTCATGTTAGCTAATGGAACAGCAAGACCATCTGAAAGTTCTTGGTCATCACCACTCCATTTGGCACCAAAAAAGAATAACGGCTGGCGCCCATGTGGAGATTACAGGTTGCTTAATTCCCGTACTATACCTGATATGTATCCAATTAGGCATATCCATGATTTTACTCATAGTATCGCAGGGTGTACAGTTTTCAGTACTTTGGACCTTGAGAAAGCCTACAATCAGATACCGGTCAGTAACGAAGATATTCCTAAAACTGCGATTACAACCCCATTCGGGTTATACGAGTTTCCTTTTATGAGTTTTGGCCTTAGGAACGCTGGCCAAACTTTTCAAAGGTTTGTAGACGAGATGGTGAGGGGACTCGATTTCGTGTATTGTTATTTGGACGACTTTCTGGTATTCTCCAAAAATGAAACGGAGCATCTTCAACATTTACGAACTGTTTTTGAGAGGTTAAGGGATTACGGAATGTTAATCAACACTTCAAAGTGCGTATTCGGTGTTTCTGATGTCACATTTTTGGGGTACAGCATCTCAAATAACGGGACTAAGCCGCTAGACACAAAGGTGCAATCTATTAAAGATTACCCTATGCCCTCCAACGTGCGTGAACTCAGGAGATTCTTGGGAATGATAAATTTTTATCGCAGATTTATACCCCGAGCAGCCAGTGTTCAAGCTCCTTTAAACGCTCTACTAACAGGTTCGGTTAAAGGGTCACATCCCATTACTCTGTCAGACGAGACTTTGAGGGCTTTTGAGGCATGTAAAGAAAGTCTTTCTAGGGCGGCCCTATTAGCACACCCGGATTGCACTGCCACTCTTGCACTTGTTACAGATGCGTCTGATAAAGCTATTGGGGCTGTACTGCAGCAATTTAAAGAAAAAACATGGCAACCGTTAGCCTTTTTCTCGCGAAAGCTAAGCCCTACTCAAGAAAAATACTCCCCTTATGACAGGGAATTACTCGCTATTTACGAGTCTATTAAGCACTTTCGCCATATGCTTGAAGCGAGGCATTTTATTATATATACTGATCACAAACCGATAAGTTTTGCATTCCATGAAAGGAAAAATAACTGTTCGCCCCGTCAGTATCGCCATTTGGACTATATCGCTCAGTTTACGACCGACATAAGACATATATCGTGAAAAAACAACGTAGTTGCAGATGCAATGTCACGCATCCAGGAATTGGCGGTCCCAGTTAGCCTTGATCATTTAGCCCAAAGTCAAGCTTCAGATCCGGAACTAGCTAAACTATTGAGTGAGGGTTCATCTTTGCGTTTGGAAAGAGTTTCAATTCCTGAAAGTTCTCTTCCATTATATTGTGACGTCAGTACATCATTCTTTAGGCCTTACGTTCCTAAATTCTATCGCAAAAATGTTTTTGACAGCTTACATTCTCTGAGCCACCCTGGTCGTAATGCTACTGCCAAACTTGTAGCAGAGCGTTTCGTTTGGCCGGGTATTAGGAAGGACTGCAGGGAGTGGGCGCGATCTTGCCTACCTTGCCAAAGGGCTAAAGTCAGTCGTCATGTGACAGCACCACTCGGAACGTTCAATTTACCACGTTCAAGATTTCAACAAGTCCATATTGACCTTATTGGCCCTCTCCCCTTATCTGAAGGCTTTCGATATTGTTTGACAGCTATCGACCGATTCACTCGTTGGCCCGAGGTCGTGCCAATTGCAGATATTAAAGCGGAAACGGTAGCTAAAGCCCTGTTGAATTGTTGGATTTCGCGATTTGGGTGTCCGTTAGATATTATAACAGACCGTGGCCGGCAATTTGAGTCTGCTCTTTTTGAACATTTAGCTAAATTAGCGGGTTTCACACATAAAAGAACAACAGCTTATCATCCGGCTTGCAACGGGTTAGTTGAGCGTTTCCATCGCCAGCTCAAAGCATCTATTATGTGCCATGTGAATGATAAATGGACGGAATCATTGCCTTGGGTCTTACTGGGAATTAGAAGTGCATTTAAGGATGACCTCCAGTCATCATCGGCCGAGCTATTGTATGGCGAACCCCTTAGACTTCCCGGCGAATTTTTCAACTCAGATTTTTACGGTCCAACTGATGTTACCGAATTTTCTACAAGATTACGTTCTTTTGCAGAAAAAATACGGCCCGTACCAGCTTCACGTCATAATAAAGAAAAAGTATTTGTGTACAAGGAATTAGCAACCGCAAATCACGTTTTTCTCCGTGAAGGCGCTTTATGTGGTTCACTTCAACCCGCATACTCGGGCCCACACAAGGTTTTATCAAGGAATGACAAAGTTTTCATTTTGCTTATTAAAGGCAAAGAAGTTTCTGTCTCCATAGATCGCATTAAACCAGCCTTTATTCTATCCGAAAACAATAATGAGGGTTCACTGCCGGACTTAAATAAAAATTATGTCACTCGTTCGGGACGTCGTGTTAGATTTCCAGATTTTTATCGCCCATGATGGTCTCTAGGGGGGAGTGATGTAGGCTACATTCCTACATTTAATATAAAAAGTTAAATATTTTATATGTAGGTACGAGTACATATATGCATAACTATATTTAACTTTATTTAATATTACTCACAACATTTTCACACCTAACATTAACTCATTATTTTGCATTAACATTCACGATATCGGATGAGCGTTACCGTCCGATATCCATCATGTAATGGAAACACGGCCACCGACCGGTTTTCTATTGTTCCGCGCGCCATGTGGTCGAGCGCCGGCGCACGCTTCCTCCCGCCAGTCAGAATCTATCTCCAGCGCATAACGCACGTTGCTTTGCCTTATATTTTCTATTTACTACCTGCAGTTCTGACGCCGCTGTATCGCTAGTTAATTTAGTGCTTTTGCTTTACGCTATATTTTCTGTGCTCTGCTCTTGACTTCCTAAAACCATTGTTCTGTACTTTCTTCTGTGAACTGTGAGCCTGTGAACTTTATACTCGCTACTTATTTTCCTGTGGATAATTTGGGACGGTGATTGGACTTACCAACAATAAAGAAGTATTGAACTGTAAGTGCTGAATATCATTTCTTTACCAGTCCCAGCATTCTACAGGTTTATTTCGCATGGATCGCCCATTTGCCGTGGTAAAAAGATTCGCCAGCCTAGACACTCCGTTATGGTGACTAGCTGTTTCCAGGGTGCGCCGCGGGGAGGCTCTTTCTCTGCACCCCAAATTCGAGTAGGTTTTGGGACATCTTATTATCTCATCGTCATCATCTTATTATCTCATCTTATCATCTAATTAATTATATCCAATTATACCTACCTAGTACCTTCTTAAAATTTGAAATCTTTTTATACTGCAGCCACAGGCGGGACGTACTTTTGTCGGTCACCTTCTTTTGTATACCACAAAGTATTTTAGGCCACCAGTTCTTTTCGTTTTTTTTATCAAGGTTTTTATAGATTTAATTTCAAACAAAATTGGTAATTTAAGGAAATCTGTAGGAACCTGTTATAAATAATATCATACAATTAATGTCCATACTAAATAATAATAATAATAATAAAGGCGTAGGGAATTGACGACCCCACCGCCCACCACCTCGGTGGTGCAGTCAGTCCCCGGAGGGGCAGCTTGTGTGGCGAGCTGATGGTGCGTGGCGACACCCCGGACCCCCAGCTCCGAGGGCCCGTATTCATTTGGCCCTCACCTCCTGGCTTGCCTTCGTTGGCCGTCCAGGAGTGGAGTTTGCAAGAGCGGAACCTTTGCTCCAGGTTGGAAGTGTAAAATGTCATAACGCCGAGGGCCTGCTGACTGGAACACCACGATCTGGCGCCCGCAGTCTCACCTCTCGACAACCTTAGTCGCTCACACGATGTTGTCCTCTTGTCGTTCCCTGCGTTCGGCCGTTTTGGGGGGCCCATTATAGTGAGTTGGCGAGTCACCGTCTGCCGAGATTATCGAGATTGAGACATTTGATTTGGCAGGCGTCCCGTAGTCTCGATCAATATCCCAGCAACCGGTCCATCTAAATCCCTTCCCATAGACCTAGTTATCTTACCATTATTTGCAATAGTCCTTGCATCTCTGGTTGTATTACTATAGTGCAAGCAGAGCGAGTATCCGCGTGATGTACACATCACTATACATTATTTGGTATAAAAAGGCCTCTGCGCTGTTGGCTTCGGCCCCACGTATGACTCAAAGGACCGGGTCCCTATGGGCCCGTGATACTGAAAAGTATACCAACATAATAATAATAATAAATCTTTATTTCTCTCATCACAAATGTATTACACTGAATTATTTAAAATGTGATATTTAATTTAATTATATCTCCTTTGTGGCGAGAGCTGGTGTGTCTGTACTAGATTTCTCTGTATGACAGATCGCCAGGCTGTGGCTTTAGAATTTACGTTTACATTTTGCAATTCGGGAAATAAATTTGAGATTAAAATAACGATGAACTTAGGGTTAATGTTAGTATCTATAGTAAAACTAGGTTTCAGTGTATATACGTGTGTGTTGTGTGTGTGTGTGTGTGTGTGTGTCTGTGTGTGTGTGTGTTTTACTAAAATTAATAAATGTAGAAAGTAGATTTGATATGGGCATCCGACTATTATTTCTAGAATGTACTTGCCTCATTTAGTTAGACTAAAACCACTCTTAAACTTAGCAGCACAAGATACATGTTTGCTTGAATGAACGTTTCGTGACGCGTCTATTTGCTTTTTGCACGGAGCGGCAACGTCGTGTGGTTGGGGAATTTGATTTTTTTGGCGGCAAAATTGTTTGTGGCTTATAGCGTGAAATCTGTAGGACCTAGAACTTTCTTCTATTTGGAGCTTAGTGCTCTAATTATAAGCTTTAATTTGAGCTATTTTCGAAGACTCTACGTTTGGTAGTTATTGCGCATCAGATGGGCTCGCTGGAGAGACGTCTCTCCGTACATACCATTTTCAAAAAACTATTGAACTCACAATACTATTTTTTTGGAGCTTAGTGCTCTAATTAGGGCACGTATGTAGAACTTTAGATCAATACTTAAATCCGTACCGTTTATGAGATCCAAATGGGCTCGCTGGAGAGACGTCTCCCCAGCGAGCCCACAGATAATCGCGTATAGCTCCTTTCATATTACAGTTTTGAAAGCGGCAGCAGATTACTCCAATTATGCTCTAAATCTAAAGATATAACACATTGCTCTACTCTCAACAGTACCTGAGATCTAGCATGGGCTCGCTGACGAGAATCTCCTCAGCCGTCCCACGGTTTTTAGGTCGCAGCGTATTTCCTATTGATGCTTCAATTTACTGACTTCAGTATGTGGGTGCTCCAATTATGCTCTAAATCCTGATATATGATAAAAACACCTATCTCGTTTGGTCTGGGTGGAGAGACGCACACTAAATTTAAACGTGTAAAACGTTGAAAAGCCTCAATCTACGGTTTTAGCAAATTCGCAAAAATATTGCCAGTATGATCGAGTATATATTGAAAATGTCCTCTGTTGTTCATAAATGAACTGTAGACATTTTAAAACTGTTGTTCATTTTACAGGAATAAAAAATCCTGTTGTATTATTACGTACCTTTCATAGCGCCCTTCAGCTCATCAGGGGTGGTAGCGGCTACGTCGGCATCCAGTTTGCCACGAGCTTCCTTCTGCAGTGGAGTTAGAGGCAGGAGTGGAGCCAACACTCCACGTGGGGTAAATCTATTGACATAATTATTGCACAAATATGTAAAAATCTTATTTTGCAGATAATTTAGGAAAATAGTCCGAAACCATTAATTCTCCATTAAAGAATGTATGTTGTAGATGAGGAGCATACGGGGGTAAGGGGCAGTGTTTCGCTAACTGATGGGGGTTGCTCAGTCAACGATACAGAACAACTTCCAACCAGAAATTCTTTCAGGAAGTGAAAAATAATTTCGGCTTTTCCATACTGCAAACAAATTGTCTGATCGAGGTGAACATTTTGTATGGAAAAGCCAATTTTTATTATCACTTCCTGAATGAATTTCTCGGCCGATGATGTACAGTATCGTTGACTGAGCAACCTCTATCAGTTTGCGGGACGCTGTCCCTTACACCCGGTATAACTTAGTGGTCGACCATATTACTATATCCCAAACTGTCTACAATTTCGCTACGTCGTAGGCGTCTCGTAGCCAGCATAGAATATTACTAAACCGTTTAGCTTAACCTTTACCTGTAGCCTTTACTAAACTTGCAGATAATGTGGGAAAATCCAAAACCATGAATTCATTTCTATTAAATAATGTACTTTTTCGCAGATAAGGGGTGTACAAACGAATAAAATAAATAAAACATAGTGGGTCATACCTATATTTCCCAAACTAACTATATGGTCTATATTTCGCTATGTCGTAACCGTGTCGTAGTCAGCGTAGAAGCTTACTTCGTAGTGAGTAGTATTCAGTGCTTTTTAAGATATTAGTCATTAAGCCATGTCAGAGGCCTGTGCTAAACTTGAAAACTCTGACCTAATCGAGGATTGGGTCTGGTTTCCCTTCCGGGTTGCTGAGGTCAGATGGCAGTCACTCTGTGTAAAAACCAGTACCCTCGCTCAATTCCCTACATTAGGTAGCCGACCCTGTGAGATACGGTATAGGGTTAGGGAGATGAATAGAATAGAATTGAATAGAAATATAATTTATTCACACTAAACACAGCACACAGATCTTCCATGCTGGACTGGGAGCGAAAGAAAAACATAGAAAGTGCCAGCTGCATTTCCTCCCAGGCATGCTGTAAAAACCAGCTAAGGGATCCGAGGGTTTCAGTATATTGCAATTTAGGCGATGGGCTGACAACCTGTCACTATAGCAATATACGTACAAATCTATCTTAAATAACCCTCAAAATGTTGTCAGACGTGGCGAAACGACCTTCGTATATGTCGTTAACGCTCTGCCTACCCCATTAGGGATAAAGGCGTGATTATATGTATGTATGTATGTATGTAAACACAGCACACAACAGATAACATATAAAAACAATAACAAAAAATAAGAGTGAGTACACCTAGCACTACACTAGAACTAAGGTACTTAAGTGATGATGATGATGATGAGGTTATGAGATGGTAGGTGATGAGATGTGTGTTATTATACTCATATCAAAATAACGAAAAAGCGTTTGAATAAACGAATACATAAGAAAATAATGTACAAGATATATATAATGATAGATATAAAATGAATATAATTCATATAATTATCATCAACGAGAGGTCATGAAATGCACTTTCAGTCTCTTTTTAAAAGTGAATATTGAAGGACTGTCTTGAAGTGTTTTTCGAAGTTTATTTTCATAGTCGGATAGCCCGGGACAGTAAAAGAATTGAAGAAAAGGCTATACCCGTGTTTCTATACAAAATTTGCCTTTCTGTCAAATTTTATTTTTAGATACTCCTTGTAGGCAAAGGTCTGTTCCTCAAAGAAGAGCCATGTACACTTGTCAGTTTTCGTAATATGGTGGTTTGTTTTTTTTCACTTTTTATTTTTTTTCTTGAATTCGGTCTTTGCGATTAATTTGATTTTTTGGTAAACTATACTACATAATAAAACCCATCACTACAAAAAATATTGCCTGAAACTTTAGTACAAATATAGGTCAAAATAATGGAAACTATAATTTGATTAATTTTTTTTTTGTGTTCTCGTGTAGCGGCACCTACAGTTTTTATTTCATAAATTGCCCATCCATAGACCTACTACATATATTAAATTCAAATTATTATCTTTGGTACTTCATGCCAAAAACTAACTACAAATAAAATTATTCCTTCCTTGTTTCAATGTTTTTACAGGATTGCTTTAATTACTTGTATGAATGAACGAAATTAAATGTCCCCAAATAGCAAAATAACACATTTATTTCATCACTTATTATTCATTTGGCACAAATAATTTAACTACAAAGTCGTGGTGGTGACAATATAAGTCGCTTAAACTTATATAGGTGTACAGAGCCGAATAGTAATTGCTGAGCCTGCCGCACTTTAAACAGTTTCTCAAAATACGAATACTCTCCACACTTGGTTCGCATACAAAATCCGGAAGCGAGTTCAAAAATAATTCTGTTCCTAGTTTACTGGGTAAATTGCACCCATTAATGATGTCCTCAAAATGAGTCAACTGTAAAAAAAAAAACATTAAACAGACACTGTTACATTAATTTCAAACTAGGTAATTCGTAAATATGGCATACGGAACGATAACGTACTTGTTCCAACATTGAAAGTCTTGCGTCTTGTTCCATGATAGTTGTAAATTCATGATTTAATACTTTTGCCATATAATTCATTGTAATATTATATAAACTATTTACTTTTCTTCGCGGATACATATTAATGTAGTACGTCCTTTCGAGTCTTTCGTTTATTTTTGACATTGTGTCATATGACATTTTTGGAAATAAGATTAATAAAGAGGTAAAAATCAACAAAAAGGTTTAATCCATATCACTGTCTTCTTCAATGACGGTTACAAAATCTTTGTTAGTAAATAAATGGCTCAATACTTGAGCAGGTCTCAGAATTTTACTCAAATATCGCCCGTATGCCAAGTAATATATTACTGCGGCTATGTGGGCACAACACCCAAGAGTCCTAAGACCATTTGCACACTCGCAGTAATGTCTTCTAATTGCAGATACTCCACTGCCATTCGGTAAGTAATCGATGAAACAACGATAAGATTTCTTGCTTATGTGTCTTGATTGTACTTGAACCTTAATAATATGTGACAAATCTTTTACAATATGCATATTAAGAATTCCTTCATCGCTCAGCATTTCTGCCAAATACGAAACTGCTTGGCTGTATTGGTATGTCCCAGTGAAAAATAATTTTAAATCTGTTTCCGTCATTACACCAAAATCCAGCACATCGGTAGATGATATTGGTTCAAATGGCAATCGTTTTCTTAACCACCCTTTTTCTTCGATTTCTGCCGCTAATGTATTAGTTTCGTTCTTCAAAGCCAACATTCTTTCGACCAACTGGTCTTGAACAGTTTTATCACTATCCAGTTTTGCAACATATCTATTTAATATATATGAACTTATGCGGTAGTAACTTCCAACTTTTGGAAGCAGTTTGTTGTCTAAAATGTAATCTAGTAAACGAAATTTTTTTTTTAACATGCCGTGAACAGACTCAACGACCCAGCGAGTTTTTGTAACAAATCGGGAGTGATTAGCTTGTTCTGTGGTAAGTTGTTTTTGTTTCCCCTTGAGTGCTGGCATCATTACTTGATAGCCTTTGGCTTTTATAAGATCCACTACGTCACGAAATCCGCGATCAAGAATAAATATGTCGCCAGGTTGCATCAATTGACATAATCCGTTTGGATCATTAAGAATGTGTTTCATTATCGCTGCGTCATTCATGTTAGCCTCGTAAGGACCCAACATATCTACTATGTAACCATTAGTGGTACATATAGTAAATGGTTTACACAGAGGCACCTTTTTTTGGCCAGAGTAAGATTTCCGCTGGTACTCACTGTTGGCACTTTTTTGATGTCTTGCGTAAGTGCCATCACAAATCAAAATTAACTTGTCATGTGCGTTATATAATATCTTAGCAATCATTGTCGTATGCTGATCAATCAAATCCTGGCGTATGTTGTTCTTGATGCCAAAATGATGCGGCAATACATTTTTCTCAAACGATTTTATAACGCTGTTAGAATAATCAGAAACAGCTTGCTCTCTCTCTAATTGTAAAATTGTTGAAACTAACTTGTTAGATGATCCCGTACGTAGTTTAACTAAAAATACTATCATTGCTTGAACTACTGAACGGCCTGAATTGTCATGCATTGATAATATTTCAGAGAGTTCTTGAATATTTTCAATGGTTAATCCAGTTAAAACATTAATTTTTGTTTCATCATAGCAAAGGCCATCGATTTTTTTAAGTAGTGGTGTTTGATGTTCTGCGACACATGTTTTCAAAAGCTTTTCTAGTCCCGTTCTAGAAATGGATGTTGTATTCGAAAACACGGCAATATTTTTTAAATCACTGGTATAAAATATATTGTTAATTAAGTGGTCATTGCAACAGCGGTTTCCAACTGGAATATATATACCTCGGTTCAAATATGATTGAGTTCTGGCTTTTTCTGGGACAATCGTGAGATCAGATTTTTTATTACAGATGCAGCAGTAAGCATGAGTCGATACAGTTCTTGGTAAAGTAATTTCCAGATGCTCGTCTGTCGCTGTTGCTGCTGCTGTGCTGTTGTTTACTTTTGGGATAAAATCCTCATCGCAATCACTTGATAACCGGTTAGAGTCTGGAAATAAATAATTAATCACTGAGAGTAGTGAGAGTGACTAAAAAGGAAGGTTATAAAACAATATAGGTACCACAAGGGCGAAGCCACAGGCGGAAAGCTAATAAATATATAAAATATTAACTTCTATAAAACCAGAAGCGTTTAAAAAAAGCTCAGTAGTACTTACCAGAAGAACTGCTACAGGCTTTTGATTCTCTGGTTGTCTTTTTGTGGTATGGTTTTCTTCGGCAAACCGAGCAGATGATGCTGCCTAGTACAAGTTTGATACCGTTCGTCATTTTATTATTATAAAAATCACATTCTTCTGGTGTTTGGATGTGTTTTCTCACTCCACGAATTTTATTTAGAAATCGTAAACATAGTGCACATTTCCGTGCATTTGGCGGCATTGTTAATCAATAAATACATATGATAATAACTATAATTATAGCGTTAATGCGTTCATCACACAAAATAGATAAACAACTAATACCTACTGCGAACTGTCTAGACGACTGACAGTAAGTCAGATTCTCTTGTTCCATTCTAGAATATTTTTTTATTTTTTAGATAATGTTTAAATAAATGTCAAAAACGAAACAAACTTCCAAAAAGACAAATTACAAAAATTGGATGTAGTAAGATTTCATTCATACAAGTAATTAAAGCAATCCTGTAAAAACATTGAAACAAGGAAGGAATAATTTTATTTGTAGTTAGTTTTTGGCATGAAGTACCAAAGATAATAATTTGAATTTAATATATGTAGTAGGTCTATGGATGGGCAATTTATGAAATAAAAACTGTAGGTGCCGCTACACGAGAACACAAAAAAAAAATTAATCAAATTATAGTTTCCATTATTTTGACCTATATTTGTACTAAAGTTTCAGGCAATATTTTTTGTAGTGATGGGTTTTATTATGTAGTATAGTTTACCAAAAAATCAAATTAATCGCAAAGACCGAATTCAAGAAAAAAAATAAAAAGTGAAAAAAAACAAACCACCATATTACGAAAACTGACAAGTGTACATGGCTCTTCTTTGAGGAACAGACCTTTGCCTACAAGGAGTATCTAAAAATAAAATTACTAGAACATTTGACAGAAAGGCAAATTTTGTATAGAAACACGGGTATAGCCTTTATGTGTTTGAACTAGGACACTCAAGCACCTTTGTGATAATGTGTATTTTACGGATAGATCAGTCGCTAAAACGTCACTAGACAAGGTAGAGCAGAAAGCTACATACAATAATATCATAGTATAGAAAGAGGGGGAAGTAGGTTATCTTCATAAAATGTGCGTGCGGCAATGCATGGATACTACATACATATAATCACGCTTTTATCCCTAATGTGGTAGGCAGAGCGTAAACGACCTAAACAAAGGTCGTTTCGCCACGTCTGACAAAGTTTTGATGGTTATTTTACGATAGATTTGTAGGTATATTTCTATAGTGACAGGTTGTCAGCCCATCGCCTAAATTACAATATACTGAAACCCTCGGATCCCTTAGCTGGTTTTTACAGCATGCCCGGGAGGAAATGCAGCTGGCACATTATGTTTTTCTCTAGCTCCCAGGCCAGCATGGAAGAAATGGCGCACACATACAAGCCGAGCGCGGTGCGTTGTATGAAGAGTGCCCACTTCCTTCTCTGTCTACTATAGTAATATATAGATGTATGGATGTATAGATGTTATAGTTTCCTTACTCTGCTGCAGCTTGGCCATAATTCACGCCTTTGCCATCTCTCGCAGCGGCTTCTTTTGCTTTATCGTCGTTCATCATTTTGAGCAAAATTTCCTGCGCTTTACCTGAATCATAAGAAGCAAGTTAATAAGTGTGACAGGAACCGGTATCCCTGCTTCCAGTTGCTAGTTTTTATTATTACTAATAAGTTTTTTTTTCTTTTAGCCGTTTTTGAAATTTTAATTTTCTTTATTGTGAACTCAACAGCAATGATTTCACTATTGCAAACAGTAATCTTAAAAACTTACATAGCCAATAACAGAGTTCATCATATTAAATTTACATAATAAACATAAGGTAGGCTAAGTGTGCGTGTAAGTGGGAATGTATGTGTATTGTGCAGTAATTGATATCTAGGTGAATCAATCAAAGTTGATGAAATCTAAAATATTATTTTTTACTACGGGAAATGTACAAATGTATGGAAAATCTTTTTTTTTGTAACAACCTCATGGTAATGCACCGGACAGGTATAGATGACCAGGAAAAAAAACAAATTTGGTAAAGGTTGAAGTCAAAATATCAATATTTGAGCCAAGAGAAAATTTTATACCTAAGTACTATTTACCTCTGTCACGATCCAACCCCGATAAATAATCTCCACTTCTTTTGATGACGTCTGTAACACAAGTTTTAGGTTAACAAAGTTAGATCAGTAATAAAAAATATAGTTAATAAAATTAACCATTTTAATACCGGGTGTAAGGGACAGCGTCCCGCAAACTGATAAGGTTTGCTTAGTGAACGAAACTGAACAATTTTCACCGGAAAATACTTTCAGGAGATAAATTTGTTTTTGGCAATTTGTATCGAAAACCAAATTTTTTTTTACTTCTTGAAAAAATATCCTGGTAAAAGTTCAGTTTCGTTGACTGAGCAACCCCTTATAATAGACAAGGTATCAATCACATGGGCCTGGCCGCTACCTGGCCACAGGAAACTCGCATTAGCGAAAAATCGTGCTGTGCAAGCGGGAAAACAATACGTTTCTTCCTGTCCCTCACAGGAACGATTGATTTACTGCTCGCATTGTGTGATTTTCCTCCGCAAGTGTCCCCTGACTAACAATGCAAACTCTATGGAGCATGTTAATTTTGGACCCTTGACTTAGGTGACGATTTCCTTCCGGGTGGTTAGGTCTGAATATCAGATTGTACTGATCTACATGAAGCACAACACCAGCCAAGTGGCGCCCCCATTAGTAAAAAAACGCAGTGAATCGAAAAACCAGTCCAACAGAATCAAGTTATGGTAATTAAGATAATTTAGAACCTTGTAAATTGCCGATTCTTAGTTCGTTGTAGTAACAGGAAGAAAAACTGCGAATAACGGCCAAAAACGGATTTTTTTCTTTCTGTTTCTACAACGAGCAACCTGGTTGTTCGATTAACTGCGTTTTTAGTGAATTATGTTTTTTACACTAGTTCCACTATATATTCTTTTATTAAAGCGAACGGTTTCGTCACACCATAATCAGGCAGTATTAAAAAAAGTCAAAACAATATATTATTAAGAAGGTAACGAAACCGGTCGCTTTAATAAATAATTTATAGCGGAATTAGTGTGCATAGTGTTTTCTTAATAGTATACTATGGAGTTCCATCAAAAAATTACAAAACATCCTTCTATGCTGGACCGGGCGAGAGAAAAACATAGAATGTGCCAGCTGCATTTCCTCCCGGGCATGCTGTAAATACCAGCTACGAGATTCGAGGGCTGTATATTGCAATTGAGGCGATAGGTAGACAACCTGTCACTATAGCAATAAACCTACCAGACCACTCAGAAAGTATTGCGATAAATAGTTTTTATATATGGCAGACTGGCCGGTTAGAATCTTTTTTGAAAATATGATTACTTGTAAGTAAAAATATGTGTGTTCCATTTTCAAAATTTCCCTCCACATTTTTTGCGAGCCAATTCAAAGTGTCTTACTGAAAAATGGATTTGAGAAGGGAACATTTTAGAGCTATGATTTTTTACGATTTCAAGTGTCGCCTGAAACCGGATGAATCGTTCGATAGATTTCAAATGGCATTTATGGATGAAAGGCCCTCCAAGGCAACCGTGTATCGTTGGTATAACGAATTTAGGCGCGGTCGACCAACCTTGGGGGATGAAGAAAGAAGCGGTCGCCCTTTGACGGCTATTACGGAAGAAAACGTGCTAGCAGTGAAAAATTTAATCCAAGATAATAGGCGAATTACATATCAGGAGATTCAGCACATATTAAAGATTGGATCGGGAAGCGTTCACGAGATTCTACATGGGCATCTTCGCGTGAGGAGGATAGTATCGCGCTGGGTGCCGCACTACCTCACCGACGCTCAGAAGCAGGCCCGGGTGGAATGGTGCCGTGATATGCTGAACAAATTTGAAGCAGGCTCGTCTCGGCGTGTTTACGATATCGTAACAGGTGATGAGTCCTGGATTTATCAATACGATCCAGAAACCAAGCGCCAGTCGACAGTTTGGGTGTTTCAAAATGAACCAACGCCTACCAAAGTGAAGCGATCTCGAAGCGGAGGGAAGATTTTGATCGCCAGCTTTTTTAATTTGACTGGCCACTTAGCCTCAATTCCCTTACGAGATCAAAGAAGCATTAACGCCGAATGGTATACTACCAAATGTTTACCAGAAGTTTTTTCTGTTGTGAGCAACAAGCGACCAAACACAGGGCTTCGCGGACTACTGCTCCACCACGACAATGCGCCTGCACACACCGCGCTCAAAACGAGGGACTTCCTGGACAGCACACCAGTCAAACTCCTGGGTCACCCTCCTTACAGCCCTGATCTAGCACCGTGTGACTTCTTTTTATTTCCAAAAATAAAAAATCAGCTCAAGGGGATACAATTTTCGTCGCCGGAAGATGCGCTGGCTGCGTTCGAGCAGGCTGTTAAACGAGGTGTCTACGGCGGACTGGAAAAAGTGTTTTGAAAACTGGTTCAGACGCATGAATCTTTGTATAGAGGCTGGTGGAGAGTACTTTGAAAAGATTTAATAAAAATATATGTACCTGTAGAACAATTTTTTTTAGTGTCGCAAATCTTTCTGAGTGTCCCACGTATAATATCTTAAATAACCCTTAAAACTTTGTCAGACGTGGCGAAACGACCTTTATTTAGGTAGTTTACGCTCTGCCTACATACATACATATATATAACATATATACACATAATCACGCTTTTATCCCTAATGGGGTAGGCAGAGCCTAAACGACCAAAACAAAGGTCGTTTCGCCACATTTGACAAAGTTTTGAGGGTTATTTAAGATAAATTTGTAGGTATACTGCTGTGACAGGTTGTCCGCCTATCGCCTACATTGCAATATACAGAAACCCTCAGATCCCTTAGTTGGTTTTTACAGCATGCCCGGGAGGAAATGCAGTTGGCACATTCTATGTTTTTCTCCCACTCCCAGGCCAGCATGGAAGAACATACTTGAAAATATGTCTACCAGCAAAAAAGTTGTATGATATAAGTGATATTAAGTTCATACCAGGCATGTCGTCCATCATGGCGTCTGGCGTCTCAGGGTCAACAATCTTGTGTATGGCTTTCTGGTATTCCAGAGACACCTCAGGGTTTGGTTCTACAGAGTTCAAGCCGGGCGCATTCTTCAATCTGATTACATTACGAGGAACACAATTCGGTATTAGGTATTGAAGTTTTGCATGATTTTAAAATGCAAAATGATCCTAAGTCAGATTAAGCTCCCTCATAATCATAGTAGCTACCCAAACTTACGAGTAGGTAAACTATCATAATTCTTCGTATATTTTCTCTTTTATTTCCTTAAAAGAAAATGGATAGGTAGAATAGTAAAAACATACGCATATCCAGCGTCGTAGGCAGTTTTGAAGAATTCACTGGTGGGCATGATCGGTTTGCCTCCATGCTTCATTAATGTAGCAATCATCTTGTCAAAAGCAGGGCCCCGTTCATCTGAACGTTAAAAATAATTTTGAATTATAAATTATTCATTTATGATCATCATACAGTTTTACTAGAGTTTTTGATGTACAAGTCGTAGGATGATTTGATAAAATCGTCGCGAAAATCCTAGGGATTTTGCGAAATCACGGAGAATTAGACAATGGTGAAAACGTTGTCAAATCTAGTAAGATTGCTAATAAGCAAAAGTCAAGATATTTGCGAAAATACTCGTCGTTCTAGTAACATTTGATATTCTCATGATATCCTTAACTCTGATTGGATAGATTTTTACTTACTGATTTAATCTTATTCTGACTGGTTAAAAACCATGCGTTTATGCTTGATATTTACAAAGTCAACCAATCAGACGAGATCTTGTGTTGGGTGCGCTAACAGACCAATCGGTGTTCTTATTTCAGTTAAGGATATCAAATGTTACTAGGACGATGAGTTTTTTCGCAACAAACTTTTACTTTTTTTAAACTTTTTACAGTAAGATTATCTAATGTGTGTTTTCGCAAAATCCCTAAGATTTTCGTGACGATTCGAATTATCGAATCATCCTACGACCTATACAAACGGCTGTTCGCAACTATGATAAATTATTAAAGTGGCGAATGATGGGAAGAAGTTTTTAGTTCTATAAACTCCTTCTATACCAGCCTACACGTTACCTTCTGTTGCACTAGCTCCCCCCCCCCCCTAAATCAGCAGATAATTGATATATTCACCACATAGTTAGCAGTATACTACTGGTATCAACTAGGATGTTGCATTCACTAAAAATGCTACAGCCCATATTTATGAAGCGATATCAAACTTGAGAGCAGTATTACGTATAGATTTGACAGGCCAGTTTGTACTGAAATGAAATTTCTGATACGAACTCGAACTCGCTGTCACTCATGAGAGCTGATTATAAATACGGCGCTTAGAGCCCCGGTACCACACTGGTTGGCAAAGCATAGTTACTACCAGAATATCCTGTTTAGTTTCGCTAATACATCTACGATTATTTTATTGTATCGGGTAGTCAACATACTCTCATGTCGCAGCGGGTTCGCCAGTCAGCACGTGACCACGATCGTTGTAACAAGATGGAAACGTTGGGCAAAAGTATTTGTATCCCTTAATTATTACATACTAGCTGTGCCCGCGACTTCGTACGCCCGGTTTGTAAGGAAACACGCAGTGTCAAACATACTGAAAACGCTTCTCCGCGTGTAGGAGCGGGATCGACTAACCTGCGTGCAGAAGCGTGTTTCGCATTGTTTGGTCTATGTTTTAGTATGGAAAACACGCTTCCGCGCGCGAGGTAGTATTTATTATATATATTTTTGGTATCCCTTAATACCTATCTAAACCAATCCGTGCTTCGACCCGATGCATCTACGATTCTAAAGTGTAATGAATGCTTGTACGGCTGCCTTACTTTCATCGTTTATCTTCTGGGACAGATACTTGGCACACTTCGGCAAGGTATCTTGCATTTCACCGGTCAACTCTTTCGGGTGGTCTCTCGTTATTTTCTCCAACTCCTTTAAAATCTTCTGTGTCAACAAAGGGTCATCATGGTCTGTATCCAGTCCCTTTGCATCGTCCAAGCTAGAATCAAAATTATAAATCAGACAAGTATCTGAAACCACTAATAAAAAATGCGATATGTTTAAGCGCGTGCGTGATTTAGTGCTATTTTTTCTTCCATGCCGGCCTGGGAGCGAGAGAAAAAACATAGATGTGCCAGCTGCATTTCCTCCCGGACATGCTGTAAAAACCAGCCAAGGGATCCGAGGGTTTCAATATATTGCAATTTAGGTGATGGGTTGACAACCTGTCACTACAGGCTATATATACCTACAAATCTATCTTAAATAACCCTCGAAATTTTGTCAGACGTGGCGGAATAACCTTTGTTTAGGTCTTTCACGCTATGCCTACCCCATTAGGGATAAAGTCGTGATTATAAGTATGTATGTATGCGATTTAGTGATAATAATAATATTGTTATAAAATGTGATGATCAATAACTTACTGATCTGCAGCCTCCCCCATGTCCATCTGCAATTTTCCCTTCGTACATAGGGTATCATCGGGCTGGTCGCGCATTTTGCCTACTATATATTTAAATGCTTCGCCTTTATCCTCTAAAACATGTAATCCAGTTAATTGCCTATTACGTCAATAAAATGCAAAGTGTGTTAAATCGGTATTTTGGGTGTAATTTGGCTGAAATAACATTGTTGGCGAAAGTAATTTTAGACTCATTACATTAGAACAATATAGAGTCGTAATCGTAACTATAATGAAAATGATTAAATCCTTATAGATTAGCATAAAACATTTCTGAATGTAACATAGAAACTTACTGTTATGTTCCGCTGTTTGGGCGAGATATTTTGAACAAATGTCGATCATATCTAAAAACAAAATATTTCATTAATTTTGAAAAAAGCAGCATACCATCTTGTTAAAAATATTTTATTTTTAATAAATCCCTGCTCTTACAATTGAGTACCTTTATTTGCTATCGCTCTTACATACTACTTATTTAAAAATATTTGTTCATGGTCATTCGACTCGAGAATCCACTCGCTAAGAAGAAGAAGAAAATATTTGTTTCCCATGCGAAGCGAAAACATATTTTATATTTTAACACACGGAGCCCTGAAAAATGATTTATTTCACTATTGGACTCCAAACCTTTCATCGGCTGTTCAAGTTTCCCACCAGCAACACCCTTGGTAATGTCATCCATTTTCTTGGCAATACCATCTGCGACTGCGGGCTCATAGTCCACACCATTCAAGTCTTCTGCCTCTCTCAGTCTAAAAATAAGTATTAGAAGTTACGTTTAGGGGAATTTAGGCCCGCAAAGGTGCTTATACACACACACACACACACACACAGAGAGAGAGACTTTCATACATACTCATATTATCTTGTTTTACCATAGTATTAATTACAATTTTATTTTTGAAAACTTTTTTTTTGTACTTTATTTTTTCCTCCAAACTATTGTTCTGTAACAGTCCGGCGGTGGAGGCCTGGTGACCTATATGACAGGGTATCCTAGTTTAGGCGCCAGTCTCCACATATAACATGTATTGCCCAAACTACTGTATGTGATGTTTTTGTTCTTGTGGAGATGTTATTGTGGATAAAATAAAACATTTTATTATTATTATACAAAAGGTTGGGTGATGGTAAGACGAGCCGTGAATGCGCCAAAAACTTACCGGTCTGCTCCTTGCTGATAAGACTCACTAAACTTTCCATTCTTGACCAGGTTTTCAGGACCCTTCTTATACATAGCATCAGTCAATAATTTGAAGACCTCCAACATATCACCTGTAATATAAATATAATAATAATAATAGGTTTTTATTGCAGAAACAATGTCCATATTACAAGAAATAAATTAATAAAATTAGAGTCAGTCATTCACATTACATTTACTTAAATTAAATAAACATGTTAAAATAAATTAAACAAAAATATAATAAATTTAATAAGAATACATATTCTGTATTGTAAACAAAAAAAAAGTGAATATGGTGTTACCTGTAAACTTTGTATACGCAGGTTTTGCTGTAACAATGAAAAGTAAAGTTGATATGATAATATTAATATTAACATCATGCATGTGTTACAAGGTAAAGTAATTTAGTTATCTACTAGGCAACGCTAACAACACTAATTTAGGAGAAAAAAATATACAAATTTTCCCTGCTGCATTAAAAAAACGTGTTCATGCTTACGCGGCATCAATCGTCTGCCCTGAAAAACAAAATGATTGTATTGTAATATAAATGAATTTTCAAAATTGAATGATTTATTCAAAAAATATATACAGCAATAAAGCGAAGAAAAGGGTATAGTGAAGCAAAGAGTGAAGGAAACTACAAACAAAGAGCATTTTCTATCTTCCTCCATTCTCCACTCCAGCGCAATGAACACGAATCTTCGGTATTCATCCGAATCATAACTATTGGAATTTGGAAAATGAAGAAAGATGTTAGCAATCCTAATTTCATTCCATAAAAGTACATGAAATAAGCAAAACGTTACAATGTGGTGCTATAGCAATAAGACACTGAATAGAAATAAATTTTGAATTACCTTAGAGCCGTGTTCATTTAGTCAGGATGATTATAGTTAATTACCTAAGCAAGGCATGATGCATATAATTATAAATGTTGACTGTACCTAACAGTATTTCTACAGTAGTATTCTAACAATTTACATTAGTTTTTTTATTTTTTTTTATTTTTTGTTTTTTGATTGTATTTTATTTATATCAAAGTATAATGTGTAATTGTGTCACCATTTTATTCTTTTCTAGATTGTACGCGTGCCTTTGAAACTTATTTACTACTTTCTGGAAACCGCAGGAGCGGTAATTAGTCTGAATGGCATTCTGTTAAACTCATTTTGACCTTCGGGCGTCACAAAATCAGTTTTTTATGTGTTGCTACTCGATAGGACTTTATAAAGACTGTATTTTCTATGTTATTATTCCATGCTGAACTGACAGCGAGAGAAAAACATAGAATGTGCCAGCTGCATTTCCTCCTGGGAATGCTGTAAAAACCAGCTAAGGGATTCGAGGGTTTCAGTATATTGCAATTACAATATACCTACAAGTTTATCTTAATTAACCCTCAAAACTTTGTCAGACGAGACGGAACGACCAATTTTAGGGTCTGCCCATTAGGGATAAATGCGTGATTATATGTATGTATGTATTTACTATAATTATTATTTGTTGCCTACGTAAGTGAATGTAGTCGTCTTACTAATCATTGCCTATTAATGTACGAAAATAAATAGGTACCAAACCTATGACTATCTATAATACAGAACGATAAAAATACATTTTGATATGTTTAACTTTATACTATATTTTTTTACGTTTTCTTTTTCACAAATACATCACAGGTATTTTCAGTATCTTATGGTAGCTTTTTCGTACGTGATAGGGAACACGCACGAAAGTATTTGACTATAACGTAGTTCCTTAAACATTTTCAAAATTGACAGTGCATAATGTAATTATAATTAAAGAGTATACTATAGAACGTAACAAAAAATTAACTCGTTTGAAATCGTGCGGGTTCTCTATCACTAATTAGTACCCAAATAGTAAATGACGATTTAAAATTTTACGATTATTTATCCTTTTCTCAGCTTATTATTGTCTTTGTTTTTAAGTTGGAGCAGTAGGCTGTGGTCTGTCCTCGAAGGCTGTTTCTACACTATCAGCCTTAAATATATCTATTAATCCGAAGGGATCCGTTTGAACAATGATCAGTATAAAGATCGTCGACTCATGTAGAAATATTATGCTTACTTTGCCACCCATCATGTCGAGGAATTCGTCTGTATACGGTTCATCGCAATGCTTAACTTCTGTAAGAATACAAAAAAAACTGATTGTTGAACTTCTGTAAGAATACAAAAGAAACTGACTGAATGAAGAGACTGAAATGACTGAACTGAACTGAACTGAATATTGCGATCGAGGCGTTGCGAGAGAACAGACCGGACACGCAGCATAGATAAACCTTCAATAAGGTGGATTAGCAGTCATGGAGATCTCTGGGGGATGAATTTTATTGGGGAATTGTCTTGAAAATCTTTGTCTTAAAATTGTTTGTTACTATAAATATGGTGTTTTTCACTTATTTGTTTCCGCATTAAAATAACAAAGGTGAAAAACACAATCTCTAGGCACTTAACCTGAAGACTGAATATGTGGAAACTATTTATACTTACATTACTATTTAGGGGGAGGTGGAGGTTGCGTAGCCGGTGCTGTTGGTGTAGTAGGAGCAGCAGGTGGTGCAGGGGAAGCAGTCCCAGGAGCAGCAGGCGTTGCTGGCGTAGCAGTGCCAGGAGCAGGAGATGCTGATGTAGCAGTCCCAGGAGTAGTAGGTGTAGCTGGTGTAGCAGTGCCAGGAATAGCAGACATGGCTGGTATGGCAGTGCCTCCTGGCACAGGCGTAACAGGCGTGTCATGTGTAGCAGTGCCAGGAACCGCAGGCGATGCTGTCGATGCAACAGTCCCAGAAGCAGCAGTTGTGTCGGCTGGTGTAGCAGTCCCAGGAGTAGATGCTGGAGTTGTGGATGCTGTTGGCGCAACGGACGAGTCGGTTGCCAGATTTCCGTCAGCTGCAGGCTTTGATAAAGCAGATGGTCCTGCATCATCTGGTCCATTCTTGGCTAGATTCATCGATGAGCCCGATGTAGAACTCTCTATAGTGATTTTAAGATGCTTCGCTGCCTCTTCAACTTCTTCTCGGAAAGAACAAAAACAAATATGTAATGTCTGTATTTACCTGATTTATTTTACAAGTAGACTCGCGAGAACACAGAGGGTTTTGATCCGGACAAAGAGCCATCAAAGGTACGAGTTGATGAACTTGTTTGCAATTGTTCGCCGCTATTTGAGAGTTTTTGCCCCGGTTTTCTCGCCAGTCATCAATAGCTTTGACGAACAATTGCCACAATTTCAATTACTGACTTACCATTCAAACTAATTCGAAAAACCGAAGTATGCAGACTTGAAACTGGCAGCAATTGTTCTTCAAATATAAATGAAAAGAAATCGAAATTACCATAATCCTCATCAAAGTCCATCATCAGTAGACGTTCGTCAGATTCGGCGAGAATTTCATCGATCCACACCGCAATCTATCAAAAATAATGTTAATTTAAAATAATTCCATTCATTTTATCATTTGCACTTCACAAAGCTGCAATAATTCGACGATGACGTGCAACTTCTTACCTTGTCAGCCATTTCACACATAAACTTGGCTTTAGGATGCCTGTTGCATCTTGAAGGTGGCTTCATTTTGGAGTACGAGCAGATCTCATCGAGGACGATGTCCGACAGTCGTAGCATACTGAACAAACAGAATGTTATGAAGACAGCACAATTTTCATAGAGCCGATTTGCTACCGGAAAAGAATAGCATTATCAAAACGATATTGCTATAATCCTTCCATGTTGGCCTGGCAGCGAGAGAAAAACATAGAATTTTCCAGCTGCTTTTCCTCCCGGGCATGCTGTAAGAACCAGCTAAGGGATCCGAGGGTTTCTGTATATCGTAATTTAGGCGATGAGCTAACAACCTGTCACTACTACGTGGCTGATATTGCACCTACTATATGTAGATGACATAAGCCATTGGATACATAACGTTAATGCTATCGACTATGGGAAATCCAAAAAATAAATAAACGTCTGACCCGCCCTCCAGCTCGTAGTTTCCAGGCCTCCCCAGTCTTCGCTGGATGCCGCGAGCGAACGCGACGGTGGCGCAGCGCACCCATGCGAACCGCCGGTCCCCACAAAGGGCACTCAATTCCTTCTTCTTTTCTTTCCCGCCTGTCTCCCTAAGAAGTAATATGAGAACATATCAACACAGAGGATAGGAAAACTGGGTGTTTTTTATTTAAGATTTCATATTGATTCTTGATACAAGAGATGATTAATGTAGTCTGGAAGTACTATCAATCGTCTATTCCTAGGATAGAGGAGGTTACCAGAGGAACTCTCTGTCTATTTTATACCACTAAACACTACATTTACAAAAGTTTATCAGTTTTATAGCTACTCCTAAATAGAATAAGCTATAGTATTTCTAATTCGGTTTTAGAATAAAGGTAAACAAAGTTTCATGTCTTTTTATTCAAAAATACATTTTTAAAATAAATTATACGTGTTGGCAAATTAGTTAACTTCCTAAAACTGCTATATCATTATGCTGTTATACATAATAGCTAAAACTTATTTTAGAAACAAGATTTTCGATTAAAAGACATGAAACTTTGTTTACCTTTTTTCTAAATCCAAATTGGAAATACTATAAGGTACAGCACAGCAGGTCCTGTCAAAATAATAATAAAAATAACTCCCATGGGATCACCTTGCCGTGGTGGGGGGGCTTACGGGAAACAAGGCACTCAATCGTTAAGCTTTGACCAACTCGAGCGATCACCACTCATAAGGTACGATAAACATGTCGCATACCATGACTACCCTTCCCAATTAACGATCCCAAAACCCCCAACCCCATCATGATGGAAGAACGTAAGAAGTATAGTCTCCGGCCGCTACACGGGGGTCGCCGGGGCACTCCTGGAGCCGGTGCTGGGTGTCTCAGCATGCGAACAACTGGCGGTGGGGGACTGAACAGGCGGGGTTCCTCCCGAAAAATCTATGACAGCCGAAACAAATTCTCCCTTAAACTCAACACAGAAATCATCTATAACTGAAACAATTGAACTAAACAGTTACAACATAAAATCTCTTCCTGGACCCTCAGTAACCTGCAGTAACGAATCACCAACATCTCAACTAAGTTATAGCTTGAGACCGCGATCAACTCGTAATAAGAAAATCTCATAGTAATGATACAGATTCCACATCATCAGCATCGACCCGCAGCCTTTTTCCGTCTCTCCCATCCACGAGGCCATCTTACCGTTCAACACGATCATCTTCAGTTACCAGTAGCATACTGCTGGAGAATGTTGCACAGGAGGCAAACTCAGCCATTAACCCAGTGCCCACCACGGATGGAGTCCGAAAATGAATAAATTCATCCTTCGAACTTACGCTTACTTACAATTAACTTTACTAGAAACCGATCTTAAAGCGTATCTACCATCACTACATACAAAGTTCATCGAAGCGTTCCCTGAAAAAAAAAGATGTTAGTAGACAGAGAGTAGGTGATCAGAGAAGGGCGATAGTAAATCAAAAACTACTACCGCAAGAAGAAATATATCAAGTTTATAAAGAAGTAGAAACAGTAATACAAAACATGACCTCTAACACAAGCACCTATCAATCACAGAGTCAAAACTCGCACACAAACACTCTAATCTCTCACACAAACACTCAAACCTCATATACTTATCTACAATCCCCATGCACTACATTAACGCAATCACGACAACGGATGGCTTGGAGTAATGAGCTGAATGAGTGCACTATGAAAACTTATTACGAAGTAACCAGACTTGAAACTAACTTAACAGCTTATAGAAAGTTAATGCATCAAGAGTTCGTTAATACGTTTCCAAATTACGCACACTTATCAGAAGAAAGGATTGCCGATCGGAGAAGAGCTATAATCCTTAATAAGTATATTACTGAAGAAAGGCTCAAAACCTTAAAGGAGGAAGTCTCCAACGAAGAAAACCTCTTTATTAGCTTTGACTGATACTGAATCTAGTACAGACATTAATGTTACACCAGACATATACCATACCAGCTTTACCCCAACGCCGCAAGATAGTCAGCTCACCGAAACCTTTATAAATAATAGTTCTGACTCCATAACACCCCAAATCGATAGGTCACACAATCCTGAAGGAAACAACGCAGGTACTCTAACTGAAACAATAAGAAACATAAATATGTCACCTATAGATCACGATAACATAAAACAAAAATTTCTAGAAACACTAAACCGATTTCTTGAAGATGACCCTACTTTAAAACTGTATACCTAAACAAAAAACATCTCGGAAATTTTCTGAAATAATAGATTATATCAATATACAGATACTCTTATCATACATTTCAAAAGATACCGACTTCATTACAACACATAGTATACACTGTGCAGCTTTCACGTACGCCATTTGCAATGGACCCAAAATAAGAGAAAACTACTGTAACGAATCTAGAACACCGCAAAATGCTGAAACTAGAACACTTCTTTGGCAAAAAAGATTACGGAGAAAGGTTAAACTTAAGGAAAGATATAGGTAGATTTACACAATACATACAAGGAAACAGAAGTGCTAGACTTATAGAACACATTCAACTCATAAAAAATACATACAGAATACACTCGCAGCATGAAGAACCCAACTTAACTGACAATCAATTTCTTGATACACTGGAACAAAAATTAAACACGGCTACTCATAGGCTTAACAGATATATTAACTGCACACGTAGGAAAAAACAGAACTCTCATTTAAAAAATAATGAGAAACAATTCTACCGAGCACTAGGCACACAATTATAAAACATTCAAACTTCACCTAATACAACACCTAACCCATCACCACAGAATATATAATAGTACTACACATGCCATACCATCACCTCAAGATCTGCACTAGTTTTGGTCAAATACGAGTATATGGGCTAGACCAGTACAACACAATGAGACAGCGGAATGGATACAGAAAGACAAAGAGAAGATTAATTTGACATCAGAGATGGTATTCAAATGAGTACTACAATAAACACACAACTGGAAAGCTCCTGGTAATGACCGCATCCATAATTTTTGGTATAAAAATCTAACTACAGTTCATCCATCTATATATAACCACATTAACAAATTCATACAAACCCCCCATACCATGCCATCTTTCAATACTCAAGGTGTTACATTCCTCATACCTTAAGACACTGACACTCAAAATCCGGCAAATATCGCCCAATTACATGCCTGCAAACCTTTTATGAAATCCTCACATAATGTATTTTCGAACAGATAGACGAGTATATCACAGAGAACAACTTGCTAGCAGAAGAGCAGAAAGGATGTTGAAAAAGAAGCCAAGGCTGCAAAGAGCAACTTATAATTGACTCTGTCGCTATGAAACAAGCTTTCAAAAACAAAAAGAGCATAAGCACAATGTATATCGACTACGAAAACGCCTTTCCGTACCTCATAGCTGACTTATTTATATATAATATCATTATCTATAATATTCATCCTACTCATATAAGTTTATAACTTTCCTACTAAAATATACTATACATACTATGAAACACTGGCGAACAAAACTTAAAGTCACACACAGTAACTGTAACATGGAAACAGCAGAAATACCAATACGACGGGGTATCTTCCAGGGCGACGCGCCCTCAGCCCATTATGGTTTTGTTTAGCCCTAAGCCCTTTGTCAAACATTCTCAATTCATCACAAGCAGGTCTTTCGATTTCAAGCGAACACACTCAAACGTCACTCTCTGCACTCTTTACATGGATGACATCAAATTATACAGCAACAACACTCACTCTCTTTACCGCCTTGCAGATATCACGTGAACATTCTCATGAAGTTCGGCATTGATAAGTGCAAAACTTTTACAGTTGAAAAAGGTAAAATAGTTAAAAATTATAACACATTAGATTCAAGAAGCGTAGTGGAGGCCCTAGATCAACATAGCACTTACAAATATCTTGGATACCAGCAAGCCCAACACATTGATCACAAGCAAATCAAAGCTGAACTGAAAAAGAAATTTAAGCACAGAATAAATTCCATACTTCGATCCCAATTAAATTCCCGCAACATGACAAAGGCCATAAATAGCTATACAATACCCATACTTACATACTCTTTTGGTGTTATTTATTGGTCTTAATCAGAACTGGAAAACCTACAACGAATTAATACATCTCTGACTGCTCACCCCAGATCCTGCGTACAGCGGCTCGCACTGCCTAGAGACGAGGGAGGCAGAGGGCTGATTGACATTAACAACCTTCACAACAAACAGATCACTACATTGCGGAAATATTTTCATCATCGAGCCCAACTATCAACATTGCATGCAACAATAGCTAAGACTGATAAACGTATTACACCCGTTAATCAAAATAATGATGGCACATTGCGAAGCGAGAGAATCGTTGATAATAAGGAGAAAATCGCCGCCTGGCAGCGGAAATCTCGCCACGGAAGACATCACCACGACCTGCACCAAACTCGACAAAAGTGCGTCGAACGCTTAGCTGCGGCATGGGAAACTCTTCCCCGAGACGGTGGGATTTATGCTAGCGATTCAAGACCAAGTCATCGAGACTCGCAATTACCAGAAGTTCATATGCCGAATCCCAAACTTACCAACAGATATATGCAGAAGATGACACAGCACAGACATGATCAAATTGCCTCAATAATACAGCAGGACGTTGCATTTAAATATAAATTTATAATACACAAAGTTGCATACTATAAATACACACCGGAAATAATTTTAGAAAATAGTGATCACAAAATATATTGAGACAAAACAATAATAACCGACCGAACAGTACATTACAATAGACCGGACATTGAACTACTAGAGAAACAAAAGAAGACAGTATATCTTATTGACATAGTCATCTGTAACACTCATAATCTTCTCAACACACACACCAAAAAAATATCCAAATACACCGATCTAGCGGTTGAAATTAAAATCCAATGGAAAGTAAACATAGTGAAACGACACCTATAATCCTATCTACTATAGGAGTCGTCTCCAAAACACTACACACCAGCCTTAAAACTATTGATGTCCACCCAAACATTTACACCCTTCTCCAAAAAGCAGTCATACTATACATCTGCAGAATAGTGCGAAAATTCCTTTCCCTGACATAATTTTAGTGATTAATGCACTTGGCCTAGGCCCGTGCCAAAATTACCTCTGCGGAGAGCTTGTCAAATGATAAAAATAATATTTTTTTTATTTCCTAGAATTTGTTTACAGTTATCACTTACGGACTACCAAACTAAACTACCAAATGACTCGTTATTTCATTAAATTATTTACTATCTTCTTCTTCTGTCGATTGATCGAGTCTATCGACCCGATGAACCCTGGTGTCAGAGTTTTTAAACCGCCTAGTAGTACAACTATCAGGCCTCTGACATGGTTTTAAGTAACGACCACTATCAAAGACAGCGGCCGGGACCGACGGCTTAACGTGCCCTCCGAAGCACGAAATCTTTATCTTTCCGGACAATCAAGTGATTCAGCCTGCAATATCCTAACCAAACTGGGGAAAATTCACAAAGTGATAAATTCTCAAATATCAACTTTGTGTTTCCCCCCCTGGGAATCGAACCCGGGACCCCCGGACCGGGAGTCCATGGCACTAGCCACTAGACCACGGAGGCAGTTATTATTTACCATAAAAAAAGGTATGTAAACAATTGGCTATATAATTATTGTTAGTACTTAACATATATAAGATCTGAAAATTAGTGTTTCGATACTTAAACTGCGTAAATATTTACCTGTATCTTAGGTATCTCACACTAGTAATCAATCATAGCTTGCAGATTCAATGTGTTACTCGTATCTGATCAACAGCACCTTTGACCTCCGAGTTCGATTGCTTTTGTAATGTTAACAGAGAGAGAGAACATAGAATTACTTATTTGGGATTCATATAAAGGGAAAAAACATACTTCTCATGCGCTCTCCTTCTTTGTTTTCTCAAAGTAACGAAGTACTCGTAAGCTTGATCTGGTTTGAATGGATCGGCAGCATCCAAGAGATTTTGTAAATTGTTGATCTGGAAAATTACTATATTTCACTCATGATGCTTTAAGCTAACAATTAGAAAAAAGAATAGTCGCTTTCAAGATTATTTCTTTTGCTTACTATCAGTTTTTTTTTATAGGAAATCTATGACAATTTAGAATTAAGTAAATTATAGTTTAATCCCGTGTGGTACCGGGCCAGATTAGTATCAGCTCCCATCTTCCTACCTTTATAACTTGTCACTACAATAATACCTACAAATCTTATCTTAAATAACACTCAAAACTTTGTCAGACGTGGCGGAACGACCTTTATGTAGGTCGTGTATGCTCTGCCTACCCCATTAGGGAAGGAGGTGTGATTATATGTATGCATGTATGTACTATCTTCCCAACGGTATTATATAAAATTCCACTAAGGGAGTATAAATACAGGGAACGAGCACTTTAGCAATTGCTACGACTTACACTATGATCACCGATCCGCCTCTTATTATTTAATTTTGAGGAGTGCTTCATTTAACTAGGTCCGTGTTGAATTGTTGAATAGTGGACTTAACTATTGCGGCTAACCTAGTAGATAGTCTGTAGGTGCCTATTCAGGAGTGAATATATGTGAGAGTGGCGCGTCATCTTCACGTCTTAGTCGGTTGGCAACATCCCTCTACGTCACTTCTACCTGTTCAGGAGTGAGTACATCGGCGTAGTTCCTCCAAAAGCTCGATGAGTTGCCTTCGCGTGGGCTTTGACAGCTCGTCCATGCACCAAGCCTGTCGGATCATCTCCCGGCGCGTCATGTTCACGTCGCGGTCGGTGGGCACCATCCCTCTGCGTTACTTCTTACCTGTTCAGGAGTGAGTATATCGGCGTAGTTCCTCCAAAGCTCGATGAGTTGCCTTCGCGTGGGCTTTGACAGCTCGTCCATGCACCAAGCCTGTCGGATCATCTCCCGGCGCGTCATCTTCACTACTTGGTCGGTTGGAACCATCCCTCTGCGTCACTTCTTACCTGTTCAGGAGTGAGTATATCGGCGTAGTTCCTCCAAAGCTCGATGAGTTGCCTTCGCGTGGGCTTTGACAGCTCGTATATGCACCAAGCCTGTCGGATCATCTCCCGGTGCGCCATCTTCACTTCTCGGTCGGTTGGCACCATCCCTCTGCGTCACTTCTTACCTGTTCAGGCGTGAGTATATCGGCATAGTTCCTCCAAAGCTCGATGAGTTGCCTTCTCGTGGGCTTCGACAGCTCGTCCATGCGATCGCTCAGTACGATGTTGTGTTTGCGCAGGCACCGCGCCTGACGGATCATCTCCCGGCGCGTCATCTTCACGTCGCGGTCGGTTGGCACCATCCCCCTGAGTAAATAACTTTATTGTGATCTCTAATTACAATAAAGCCCGTTCGCTTAGATAGCCTTAGTACACCCGAACGGAATACTTGTATGTTGATTGTTTTTGTGACGCCTCGATACAAATTGACAAATTCGCGATCGGGTGTACGTCACAGGCGGCGTCCCTTGTTGTCGCGGCGGCATTCTTTGACTAGATGCGGCACGCGCCGAGGCGGCATTTACAAAGGCGACGGTATCTAAGCGAACGCACTTTACCAAATGGGTAGTCCCCAGGCTTTATTCACGGAAAATAATTGCCATTGCCATTGCCATGCACGACTCATAAATTATTTATTACTGAACGTAGCCAACGACTACGCCGTAGGCCGTAGCTCAGCCGCTACAATCTTGTAGCTTTTAAATTTTTGTTGCATTTTTTACTTTATTTCTACGGGTAAAAGTAAAAGTAGTAGTTAGTAAGTAAAGGCTTCCATGCTGGACTGGGAGCGAGAGAAAAACATAGAATGTGACAGCTGCATTTCCTCCCGGGCATGCTGTAAAAACCAGCTAAGGGATCCGGGGGTTTCAGTATATTGCAATTTAGGCGATGGGCTGACAACCTGTCACTACAGCAGTATACCTATAATTATATCTTAAATAACCCTCAAAACTTTGTCAGACGTGGCGGAACGACCTTTGTTTAGGTCGTTTACGCTCTGCCTACCCCATTAGGGATAAAGGCGTGATTATATGTATGTAACGGTAAAAATAAATAGTATGACTTTTGGATGAAACAGATTTATGAATGGGCGTTTTGCAAGGAATCATACGAGCTAGAATCTTGTTTTTTTTAAATAGATATAACAACAGCCTTTTCGATTTGATGTATATGAGAATCATACAAACCTCGGAAATGTTGGTTTGGGGGGAAGCCTTGCTGTTCTCCTCGGCATTGTGTTTTTCTGCACTCGCAATGTTTTACCCGCGGTAATAGCATCGGCGACCGTGGCCGGCATTCTCACTTTTCTTTTAGCCGGCGACGATGGCGCCGAACGCGCAGCCGGTGTAACTAAAAAAAATAACTGGGTGGTGTAAGGGACCTTCCCGCACACTAATGGGGGCTGCTCAGTTAACCTATAAGTACAAATTGTCTTCTTCTTCTTCTGTCGAGTGGGTATCGAGTCTATTGACCCGATGAACCCCGATGCCAGAGTTTTTAAACCGCCTAGTAGCACAACTATCAGGCCTCTGACATGATTTGAGTAACGACCACTATCAAAGACAGCGGGACCGACGGCTTAACGTGCCTTTCGAAACACGTTTTTTTTTCTTTTCGGACAATCAGGTGTGATTCAGCCTGCAATGTCCTAACCAAACTGGAGAAAAATTCACTAAAATATATATACATAAATTGATATATAGATAAATTCTTAAATATCACTTTGTGTTTCCCCTGGGAATCGGACCCAGGACCTCCGGATCGGGAGTCCATGACAAAATGTCTGATCGAGGTGCTCATTTTGAATGGGGATGTTATTTTATTTCGTAAAGTAATTTTCTGAAAAGTTCAGGAACAAATTATATTAAGGGTACCCTTACGCTCTGTATAGCAAGCTCGTGGCGCTTAATACGGTGTAAGGGACAGCGTCCCGAAAACTGACAGGGATTGCTCAGTCAACGGAATTGAACAACTATCAGCAGGATTTTTTTAGGAAGTGAAAAATAAAATTTTGTTTTCTATACAAATCCAAGTTATTTTCTTTTATCTCCTGAAAGAAATTACCGGTGATAGTGGTTCAGTTTCATGACTGAGCAACCCCTATCAGTTTGCGAGACGCTGTCCCTTTCACCCGGTATACAGAAAGTAGGGTTCGGTTCTATTGTTTGGGTTGTTGAACCTTGTCGACATAAGGATCGACTTGATGCACACTTACAAAGTGTTAAATTGTTAAATACCAACTTTCTGCACCCCTCGTGGGAATCGAACCCATTACGTTCAGATTGGCAGTCGACGGTTCTGCTTCTGACCGCTAGACCACGAAGGAAGTCACGCTCTAAATGATAGACTGTGAGCAAAAGAAAACAAAAACGAGACGATTCTCTTCCCAGGCCTGCATTATAGGGATTCAATATACGGGGTGTAAGGGACAGCGTCCCGGAAACTGATAAGGGTTGCTCGCTCAGTCAATGACACTAAGCAACTTCCACCAGGACTTTTTTTCCAGGAAGTGTGAAAAGAAATAATTGGCTTTTCCATACAAATTGCCTGATCGAGGTGGACATTTTGTATGGGAAAGTCAATTTCTTTTTCGTTTCCTGAAATATATTCCAGGTGATAGTTGTCCAGTCTCGTTGACTGAGCAACCCCTATCAGTTTGCGGGACGCTGTCCCTTACACCCAGTATATTGCAATTTTGGTGAAAGCACAGTTTGTTCTTTCTAAATGGCCTTGACAGACGTGGCCCTAACGTCCCTTTATCCCTATAAAGGGAGTGTGTCAACGACCCTCCGTTGACACATGCCTACCCGTAAGGAAAACAGACAGGCGGCGTGACTATTATGTATTATGCACACACACACGCTCGCACACTTAATAATATACTAACCTGTAAATTAACCTTGAAGTGATGTATAAGATGTTTTTAGTCTATTAATTAAGTATGATAAGATAGGGAAGAGCCGAGCCACCTGACACAGGCTTTATTAGCTTAAAAGGTGGCTTGGGATACTATAATTTGTCAAACATTTATTAGACTGAAAATAAAGAATTTATTATTATTATTATGCAAGATATACCCGGTAGTGTAGTCCCTACGACTGAACTGACTACAACTGAAGTGGCTGCAGCTGAGGTCGCTCCAGAGGGCGGCCCCGTCGGCCCCGATGCCGCTGACGACTCCAAGCCCGATGGCGTCGAAGCCATTTTTACATTCCCCTATAGCTAAAATTGACGATAGAAACAGTCTTTCGAGTTTGGTTCTATAGACGTGATTTTGGTGTAGCTTGCATTTTTTGGAATAAAAGAATGTCAAGTTGTGACTGTGACGTTTGTATATTTCTCTTCTACATTGATATTGCCAGTTTCATTCTTTTCGAAGCATCGAAGAAGGATGAGTATCAGTCTAATAATGAAGTTTTTTTTATTTCTGGGTGGAATAGTTCATCATCGGTACATTTAGCAGCTATGACGTCATAAAAAATGTGTAAGTAATTTGAAAATTTTAAACTAGTGGAGAGTCGAAAAATGTATTATATAATCGATCGATTATGTAACGAGTTCCTTGTCCTACTCCATCATTCCCCTCTCATTAAACTGTCAAACTATCTACTATCTCTAACAGTCTCTTTCCATTCTCATTTATTCTTTCGTCACCAAATGCACCTAAAACCTTATCATACCCATCTCGCTTCACCCCAACCCATCCATTAATATCTCCAAGCATGATAATCCTTTCATTCGCCTTGCAGATTTTCAGTACATCTCTCATACTATCCCAGAACTTCTCATTTTCCCTTTTATCTATTGTGGAACCACCCGAACCTCCATCTGTCGGTGCGTAGACAGACACCTAGGACAACGATTCGAGTAATTCCGACCTTCAGCCTAATCCAAAGAAGTCGTGGGCTTACACACTCAAACTCAGTCACACAGGAAAACACCGACTCCCTTGCTTGCTCGATCAGTACTGGGCAGTTGGGCACCCCAGACCAATAAGCAACATAGGGTCCATGTTTGGTCGTGTCGCATCCTTTCCGCTTTGTTTCATTCACACACAATACATCTATATGCCTGTCATCCATCACCTGGAATACTTCATCAATTTTATCTACCATTCCTCCTCTAACATTCATCGCAGCAAAGCGGCTTTCCGAAGCCCGCGTTCCGCTCCCGCCAGGAACGAGACGTGAGGTGCTCTGCCTACCCCATTACGGATAAAGGCGCGATTATATTTATGTACCTATGTAAGATGCAAAGGAAGGTCTTCTTCTTCTGTCGAGTGGGTATCGAGTATATGGACCCGATGAACCCTGGTGACAGAGTTTTTTAACCGCCTAGTAGCACAACTATCAGGCCTCTGACATGGTTTTGTGTAACGACCACTATCAAAGACAGCGACCGGGACCGACCGGCTTAACGTGCCCTCCGAAGCACGAAATCATTTTCTTTTCGGACAATCAGGTGATTCAGCCTGCAATGTCCTACCCAAACTGGGGAAAAATTCACAAAGTGATAAATTCTCAAATATCAACTTTGTGTTTTACCCCCTGGGAATCGAACGCAGGACCTCCGGATCTGGAGCCCATGGCACTAGCCACTAGACCACGGAGGCAGCAAAGGAAGGTGCTACTGTATGATTCGGAATAATATCCGCGCGTAACAGTCTGTTGAGCATTGGAATGTGAATTACCGGCACATTCTAATGACTTTTAGGTTAGTGCAAGAATAAATACTAAAGACTAGGCTACATAGGCTCACGCTCTTTGCCTTCCCTAATGGGAGAATTGTAAAAAAATGGGTTGATAGCGTGATGTTATTATATTAATCACAGATGAATAATGTTATTGATGATGATGATTGATGATAATGATCGAGTTGAGATTTTTAAAGTAGTGTTTGATTTGAAACAATATTTTTATGAAACACGTTACACGTCACATCTACGTTAGCATTAAATATATTTTTTAAATGTTTGTTTATCTGTGATTTGCATCTGCTTTAAATGAGATTCAAAAATAAAAGGATATATTCAGTCCAATAAATAGTTTATTATTAAATTATTATGTATCAAATGGAGAATGATTTTTTTTTACATTCATAATAATTGGATTAATTAAGTTATAGTTTTGAACAGTAAATCACTATTTTCCGTCCATCAAAAACATTACACGTAATCATGTACCTACATTTAAAATTTAAAAAACGTATTCCTGATCAACTATAGAATAGTTATTTAGTGGCACGGTACGGGAAATTTTGTCAGCTGATACAAGTATTTCATATTCATTAAATTCCCATTCTTTGCCATCAAACGGTATGTAACAAGTGCCGTAAAGAGGGTGTACTTTCCCTATTATCACACGGTGTCCGATCTTTGCACGTCCGATGTATAAAGGCTCCCTTCTCACTTCTGAATGACCAGCCACAAAAGCGTTTTCTGGTATTTCACTGCCTTCTGTCTTCATCCAATTTGCATTATAGCCACACAATATCTGTAAAATGTTAAAATGGATCAGATCATATCTTTATACTTATTTAAAGTTCTAACTCTTTTCAACTCTTTATTTAATAATTGGACACAGTCATATAATTATAAAATAATCCAAACTAATATTATAAATGCGAAAGTAACTCTGTCTGTCTGTTTGTTTGTTGCTCTTTCACGACTAAGCAGCTCAACGGTTTTTGATGAATTTTGGTATGGTGATAGATGGTAACCTGGAGACGGACATAGGCTATATATAATCACGCCACCGTACTTAGGGGGTAAGCAAGGAACTCAATTTAGTTATGATTATTAATTGTATTTGTTGAAACTTTTTTATTTAACTAAGTGTTACATGGACAAAAGCTAAGGTTACAAATAATCACGCCTGTGCTTAGGCAGGAAACTGAATTTACTTGTTTTTCAAAACACAAACTAAAGATATAAATAATCACGCCACCCTACTTAGGGGGTAGGCAGTAGCCAGGGAACTGAATTCAGTTAGTGTTTTTGACCATCTTGATGGGACATTTTTTATTCAACTGTGTTATTAAGACACAAACTACATATAAAAATTAGCACGCCACCGTACTTGGGGAGTACGCAGGGATCTAAAATTGAGTTTTGTATTTTAACATTGTAATAGTGTTGTGTAATTTAAAATTGTCTTTTTTCAGTTTACTCAGTGTTTTACAGTCTGTTTACGATATCATTCCGCTATCTAACGTAGGGGGTAGGCAGGGAACAAAATAATGAGTGTTTGAATCGATTATGACAGTACCTTTTTATTTAATTCTGTATTACCTGGACTAACTTAGAATACATTTTATCACGCTTCTTTACTTAGGGGGGCAGGCAACCAGAATTGAGAGTGCCATGGAGTACATCACGCTATGTTGTTTGAATGTTGACAGCACATCAATTCATAATGTGTGGTGTGTATCATCACTACATAGTATAAAACGAAGTCGTTTTCTCTGTCCCTATGTCCCTATGTATGCATAAATCTTTAAAACTACGCAACGGATTTTGATGCGGGATCTTTTAATGGATAGAGTGATTCAAGAGGAAGGTTTATATGTATAATACATGCATAATATAGTAGAGAAACACTGATAATTTCCGTGCAAAGCCGGCACGGGTCGCTAGTTAATAATATGTTAAACTTTTATACACACACATGCAGTGGAGCTACATAAGTTTCAGGACGAACGGGAGGAAAGGGAATAGGAAGGAGGTTTAGGGATGCGAGTGACGGGTAGGATAGGGGGAATGAGTTGTAGGATGGTGGTAAGTATGTGAAGAACGATGACGGGAGAAGGGGATTGACCCTTCTTTCACCGCCACGATCGTCACGTTTTCGGACCAGACCCACAAGACGCTGCACATAATCACGGGAAAAGTCGTGGGCAACAGCTAGTACAATAATAAGATGCTGTTAAAAATCCCTACCTGCCTTGTCATTGCCATATGCCCTAAGGTAGACTGGTAAATTAATTATCAAAATCGTCGCACTAAACAGAATTCACTGTACGTGCAATGTAAAATTATTGAAAGTCACTTACTTCACCAACACCTTGTTTTACGTATTCTCTTCGTCCCCAAGCGACTGTACCAAATTTTTTGTGGCCATAATATTTTCCGGGGCATAACGAACGATTATGGTCAGTTCTAAATATGTACAAAGGCTCCTCTTCAAATCCGCCGATAAGTGCATCGTGTGGTATCATTTGATTGTTGTCTTCTAATGATACCCAATGTAAATGTCCGCCTTCAACAATTTTTTCTTTAAGAGGTGTGAGAATTACCGGTGATGCTAAAAACACAAAACATATAAACATCTAGTCTGTTCGGGAATGGCAATGTAAGTTTTCGTAAGCGACGGAAATAAGTGCTTTGCTCTTGTGCGCTTAACTTGTTTGGATCGGAAGGCAATCCAACTCTTTAAGAGCAGCCGTTAGGCATGATCTCCATAGAGTGTAATTCTTTATTCTTGTCACTGACGATAACTCTTCCCTCGATGTTTAAAAATATTATATATTAATATTAAATCAAACTAACTGCTAAGTCTCACCTTCAAAACTCCACCGAATTCTCCATTGGACAGATTTGGTGTAAAATTTTACGAATCCTATATTGTTAGACATAATTTCAGGATCAGGGTAAGTTAGAACAGGTTTGGATTCTTCAGAAATGCCTAAACGGATGACATTGTTGTACCAAGTCATCCAGAACTCTTTGAATTCTGTTCCGATTGGTTCTGGTAAATTAAATGCAATTGATCTATGATTGTGCGTGTTGTCTACAAATCTGTATGCCGGCCCAAAATATACCTGAAATGAGAATAACATCACTTTGCCATTAGCTCAACGAGAGGTACCTAATTAAAATACTAAAATATTATTACTAGATAACAACGTTTTACTAAAGTATGCAGTTAGGTATGGTATGATATTTTGTGTTATTACTTGTACGAATAGTGTGGCACTTTGGCCTTTGTGATGACTGTGAGAGAAAACGAAGCGCATCGGTTCGTCGTTTGTTGACCACTGTTTCGTCTTCATTTCGACTCATCAGTTGCGGAAGTGTACAGCTGGTTTGCAAGTGCTTCGCTCCTGTGAGCTTACCTTGTTCGGATCGGAACGGAATCCAACCCTTTAGCGTTAAGGCACTTTACCCATTGTGATGACTGCAAGTAACCAGTCATCACAATGGCCGACTTTACACTAGACATTGCATTATCTCGAGAGGGATACACGTGGAAAGGGACCCCTTGCAGGGAGGACCACTCTGTGGAAATCATGCTTAACGGTTGCTCCTAAAGGGTTGGATTCCGCTCCGATTTAAACAAGCTCAGCTCACAAAAGCGAAGCACTTGCAAACTTGTACGAATCTTTCATGATTTTTACCTGGTAAAGATCCAGAAGTGGATCTTTTTTCGAAGTCAATGCAAAAGTTGCAAATCCCATTCCCATAGGATACCGAACTTTGAACCTTATGGTACCGGAATCGGCCTTGTAGATTTCACAAACATCAGGATCTGAAACAAATTGTATATGTGTTTATTTTGAAATCACTAACCTGCATGATTTTTACGAGACCTTCTTACCCGACTGCAAAACGCAAAGGATGGTTATGTGTTTATCAGCCTATGTATGTTTGAACCTGTGTGGCGGTCTAGAGACCAAACCCCCACGTAAAATTAAATATAGCGACAATTAGACGCCATTTTGTAAAAACTTAAATAAATAAATAGTTAACTATACCGGGGGGTATCATTGAATAGGTTTTGAAAATGAATATGTAAATTTTTAATTTTGAGTAGCCGTTTAGAATCTACAACAAATTAATGTTTATTAAATAAATAAATATTAAATGTACCTATACGTCTGAAAAGACAAGATCCAGTGATCCTACCTATGTAAGAAGTTCTATCCATTGTTAATGTACCTGGTTTCTATACAATAAATTCTCATTCTCATTAATAATAATTTATCGAATTCAGTATAAATCCTTATCCAAATACACACGTTCGTCAGCTTCGGGATTAATTTTATTGTCTATGACACTATAAATCATTTCGATCGATACTTTAGAATGTATCATACTTGTAAAAAATTATAATTCTAAAAAAACACTAACATGATCTTTCACTAGATTGAATTACTTGAACAATTATTTCATCTCACAGTCCGTCTCCTTAGCGTCAGCTATGGTCCCATCCGGCGGAAAGCATGAAATTTGGTATGCGTGTAGCTTATACACATATCTATACATATAATAAATCTCTAGAAGGGTCGTATCTGTACATTGAATATTTTTACAAAAAAATAATTTTAGCAGGCATTATGAACGATGTACAGATTAAAAAAAAAAAACGATTTTTTGTCTGTCTGTCTGTCTACATAAATGTTACCACATCGCGCCAAAACTACTAAACCGATTTCGATGGGACTTTTTTTATTCAACTGTGTGTTACCCGGGCTGCAACTTAGGATACCTAAAGTCACGCTACCTGACTTAGGGGGTAGGTAGGAAAATGAAATTTGGCTGTTTCTTAACCGATTTTTATGGAACATTTTTTATTCGACTAAGCATTATTTAAAATAAAAGTTACTATACAAATAGTTTCCTATATTTTTCTCGAAAACTAATAAAGCTACAATTGAAGTGTCTATGAGGCATATATTATTCCACATTAAATTCAATACTACCTTTGAAAATATATTGTATGGTTTTAAATTTTTAATATGACTTTACGTATATCACTAAAACGTAGTGTAGTGTGGGGCAGCGTGTATGAATAAGAATACATCTTAATATTCACGTCTAAATACCTTACAGGGTAAGCGGAACATCAACGGCTAATTAATATTGTCTTATTATATTCGATAGTTACTATCATTTGATATTATTAAGTGTAAACAACTCTCTGAATGATATGGCAAGATTACGATATTTTCAAAGTCCTAAATAAAAAGTAAAAAAAAAATACCCAACTGCGTAATATAACTTATTTAACTTATTATACTTAAAAAAGATAGATACAAGGAGACCTATTTCTGCCTAGAAACCAACAAGCCGTTAGTAAACCCTAAGCCAAGTTCCATGTCCATTGATTAGTGTTAATGGTCTCTTGCCATTGAATCAGTCAAAGTCCATTTGCTGCAAAATCTCACAAATATCTCATGCAATCGGAGGCAATATAATTGTAGGTAGATATACTAGATACCAATTTAACTTTTTCACCGCCACAGTCGGGTATAGCCGACAACCCGCGACTTGCCGTCAGCGCCACGGTCGGCTACAGCCGACAAAATGTAGTTAAAAAGTTTATGTTAATAAACCAGCATCTTGAAACTGTATCTTTTTACTTTTTCGCATATTGCATTTTTTGTACCTCCTACTTTGATTTATAAACTTTTGCGCTTAGATATTTATTCGTGTTGTAGTATAAAATAAGAAAAATACTGATTACGTTTTGAACCTGCAGAAGTACGATTCGCACACGCCACAGTCGGCCCTACACGACTGGAAGTGTTGTTCCTTACTAGTTCAAATATGAAACATCGATACATCTACAATATCTATACGGATTATACTATGTGTATATTTGTCAAGTCTGTCATAACAATAACGTTTTCTTATTATTCTAATGTATAATGAAAATATTTCCGACATCGATTTGCAGAAATATGCTAAGAGTTAGAGTATCAAAAAACCAGTTTCGCCGACTCATGTACAGCGATGATTGCTTGACCATTGATAGTTCGTCATTTTTAATGAATATTCAACATAAGTAAAGAAATAAAATAGAAAGGGAATGAATGAATAAAAAAGTCGCAATAAAATATTAAAATAGGTACCAGAATAAATCCTTTGATGTTCTAAAGTTGAACAATTTAATTTTCATATTTTTTATCGATATTCTATATTACATCCTTATTTAATTTTGTCCTAACGGTTTGAGAAAATTGTAGTGCCACCGACGCCACAGCACAGTTGTCTATAGCCGACAACGCGATGTATAGAGATGCGCCAGTGCTAATTCGAAAACTGAACTAAAGATAAACTTATTGAATATTCCAAGTGTTGTTTACTATACCACCACTACTACCACTATGATATATTATTGTTTTGACCTATATGAAAGAATTACTGAAAATTAGGAAGCAAAATAATGGTTTTAAATTAATTAAAACTTGGTTTAAAAAGTAAAGATTTACTATCGATATAACTACCTCCGCGGTCTAGTGGCTAGTGCCATGGACTCCTGATCCGGTGGTCCTGGGTTCGATTCCCAGGGGGGAAACACAAAGTTGATATTTGAGAATTTATCACTTTGTGAATTTTCCCCAGTTTGGTTAGGACATTGCAGGCTGAATCACCTGATTGTCCGAAAAAAAATAAGATTTCGTGCTTCGGAGGGCACTTTAAGCCGTCGGTCCCGGTAGCTGTCTTTGATAGTGGTCGTTACTCAAACCATGTCAGAGGCCTGATAGTTGTGCTACTAGGCGGTTTAAAAACTCTGACACCAGGGTTCATCGGGTTGATAGACTCGATACCCACTCGACAGAAGAAGACTATCGATATGAACTGTTGCACATCTCCATTTTATTTAGTATTTCTTTACCTAGAAATTGGTGTGGCGCTGGTTGCAATATTTTACCTGTATTGCTTGGCAGCGAAAAGGTTAACTATGGTACATTATTTAAAGGCGTAGTATTTTATTATACCGTTTCCTTAAAAGGTGCGAAAAGATCAGAGGTGGAGTCACTTTTCGTAAAAAATAATAATTACGTACTATAAATCTCAAATACAATAATTTTCATGAATATTACGGTTTGCCACATCATGAAATAACTCTTGATGGTTTACAAAATGAAGAATTACCTATCTACTTTATATTGCGCCAAACCATACGTAATATATTCATGCAAAAAATTGAGTTACTGGTACTGAAAAGTAACAAGAAAATATTGTTATGTGAATTGATAATTAATACATTTTAGTTGTGTTCAGAGGATAGCCGTGGTCGTATGCCACCTATGCTAAGTAAACAATGTATTCTAACCACAAAATAGATTTTAACAGCGGTAAGCGGGTTTTTTAGCGAGTAGATTCTGGTGTGGAATGACCCGACGAGCCCTGGTGTCAGCGTTATTTAACCGCCTAGTACATACATACATATATTCACGCCTTTATCCCTAATGGGGTAGGCAGAGCGTAAACGACCTAAACAAAGGTCGTCCCGCCACGTCTGACAAAGTTATGAGGGTTATTTAAGATAGAATTCTAGGTATATTGCTATAGTGACAGGTTGTCAGCCCATCGCCTAAATTACAATATACTGAAACCCTCGGATCCCTTAGCTGGATCTTACAGCATGCCCGGAAAGAAATGCAGCTGGCACATTCTATGTTTTTCTCTCGCTCCCAGACCAGCATGGAAGCGCTGTTAACCGCCTAGTAGCACAGATAATGGGCCTCTGACATGGTTAGAGTAACAACCACTATCAAAGACAGCGACCGGGACAGACGGCTTAACGTGCTTCGGAGGGCACGGAATATTTTTTCTTTTTGGACAATCGGGTGATTTAGCCTGCAATGTCCTAACCAAACTGGGAAAAACCTCACAAAGTAATAAATTGACAAATATCAACTTTGTGTTTCCCCCATGGGAATCGAACCCAGGACCTCCGGATCGTGCCTATGGCTCTAACCACTAGACCACGGAGGCAGTTTAAGCGGACATATTACTTTACATTTAGACCATAGGTGGCATACGACCACGGCTATCCTCTGAACACAACTAAAATGTATTACCTATCAATTCAGATAACAATATTTTCTTGTTTCATACTTTTCAGTAGTCGGGTTTTAGTTTTTGAACTATTTTTTTTGCCCCTCAACCTCCCGATCTAGACGTCTGTTTCCGTGTGTTACTCCCGAACTGGATTGTTACTTTTCTTTTTCTATGATTCATAGAAATTATTAGTTACTCTGTGATAGAACCTAGAAATATGATAATAGCTCCAATAACATTATCATAGTTTCATGAAATATGACCATAGCTCTAAGAAGCCCTTCGGTTTCGATGTCTGAATGTGGGCTCTACTTAACCCCTCGTTACTTTTCTTTTTCAGTGAGGGGAGCAAGCCCCCGTCAACCTCCCGATCTCAATGTCTGATTCAGTGTGTTACTCCCGAACTGGATTGTTACTTTTCTTTTTCTATGATTCATAGTTCAGTTAATATGATCGTAGCTTTAAGAATATATGGTCATAGCTCAAGAAGTATGATCATAGTTTCAAGCATTTTTTCAACCCCAGGCAGAACAAAGAAATTCGGAAACGTATCGCGAGCGAAGCGAGCGCGTAACAATATAATTTACGTGGGCGATACCTTGAAATGGGCATTGAGAGCGAAGAGAGCGCAAAATTGTATATTTCAAGAAGACAAATCTAACGCGCATTGCGAGCGAAGCGAGTTTGATATTTCACCATGGATACACTTCAGACAATATACCTGCAAATCTTTCTTTAATAACCCTCAAAACTTTGTCAGACTTGGCGGAACGAGCTTTGTTTAGGTCGTTTACGCTCTGCCTACCCCATTAGGGATAAAGTCATGCTTATATGTATGTATGTATTATACACTTAGGCTAATTATTTACTTCCAGCACACTACCGGCGGGTCCCGCTACCTGACTGACGTCCTAAGCTAGGACTTGCGTGGCCCCCCTGTCCCATCTTCCACATGGTTTAGAATCCGTAGGGGGCTCGCGCAGCTTGCGGCCCGGCTGGCAATATCCACTATATATGGCCATTGGCCAGTCCGACCTTTGGAGTGATTTTAGAAAATATTCTCAATTATCGAGTAAACTCAAACAAAGCTGCGGGCAAAAGCTAGCAATATAATATATTTTTGGAATATGTCAATTAAGCCCTTTCATTTGAAGCCCCACTCGGCGTTATAAAAAAATATTGATATTTTACTTCATCACTTAATGTCCTCTAGAGGGCACATACAATTTAAAGTGACGTCACCTAGCCTATAACAATTGAGATACTTCTTACGATAGATACCTCATTTGCCAAATTCTGATGAGTAGTTTAGAAGTTATGAGGGAACAGATGAACATACATACATACATAAAATCACGCCTTTATCCCTTACGGGGTAGGCAGAACGTAAAACGCCTCCTAAAAGGCGCTTTCGCCACGTCTGACATAAATTGAGGCCAATTTTAGATTGTAATGTGTATTATACTATACATACATACCGGTCAAAATCATAACCCTTCTTTTTACTTTGCCGTAGTCGGGTAAAAATGTATGTATTTGAAATAAAAAATAATTTATTATGAAAAGTGGCCTTACCTCAGCTCTGTTCGCATCTTAGCAAGTGCAGAAAGTAGTCATTTATTATTAGGCATATTAGCTGAGAGGAAATCATAGCTCTATCTAACTTGTGGTTGAACAGGTGTTCTATTCAAACACTTGTGACTATGACCATGTATTACAACAGTGAGTAACTAATTATAAATATTACTTTAGTTTAATGCAGATAATAATGATAATAATTCCAATTAATAAATTGCATGATATTTTACTTGTTTTTATAAATCTTTTATTTCTTTATTTTTTAATGCATTAGTCACCAGTTGTCCTACAAAACTGTCACATTAATCATTAATAGTCACATGTGCATGCACAATATGCACATGTATTCGCATCAGTATTAATAGACCACAAATTAGTTCTATGATTTCCTCTCAGACATCTGTTCAAGTTCAAATCAATGGGTGTTTTTTTTAAAAGGATATAAATATATATGAAATATTTATCCAATGATGCCTTTGATTTATTCAATATATACTACTAAAATATTTATCATCTTTTAGGAAAGGTAAAAAAGAGAAAAAAATAATATTTATTGCATTATAAAAAAAAAACAAATAACATTTCAGACTTAACCTAACTTATTATTAGGAAATCAGGCAAAAGGAAGTGACTCCGCTTTATGCATGCGTAGAGTCACTGCACGACACTCTGAGCGCTAATTTTCAGTCAACCCCTTCTCATTAAGGTCTTATGAAGTGCTGTGCTCCATTTAAGGCTCCATTGCTAACCAACTAATAAAATAATAAATTATATCAATATAAAAATATGATATTGGTACTCACTCATCTTTTGCTTTAGGCTCTCTGTAAAGAATGATGAAGCTAAACAAATTCGCAACAATATTTGGAAACAGACATGAAACAGACAGACTGACATGACATTTTATATGTATTTATGTTTATCTTATTGTTAGTGCTGCATCTTCTTAAATCGACTCATACTTTCTTTGACAATCGATCGATTATAAAAACATATTAAGAACATTGCTTGTGCAGTACGATGATTGGTAATATTGTACTATACAGAAGCATCATTGTATAATAAAATATTCATCGTCAGTTTCTGTTTACCTTTACGCGAGTTAGATCGGATGTTTGTTTGACATTTCGGTACAGGTACGTCAAGGCTTTACATGAACGTGGTGAAAAAAAGAAATAAAGCCGCCAAAACAATTTGATCTGACTGTTCTCCAAAACTGGGGGCGCTGCATGTTGGAGATTCCAACATGCAGCGCCCCCGTCTACGTTCATTTAAAATACCTCGGTCGATCGATCGAACGAAGATTCTGCTGTTTTACGACTGCACTGCACTTGAATAAGCAGAAGTCTTAGTATTCATCTTCGGATTACTATTTAAAAGTTTTATTCTTGCTTTGCTACATCTACATTGCACTAGAGATCGGCTTAAAATGGGGGATCCTATAAGTAAGTAACGCTTCTAAGTCCTCGTATCCTACCCAAGTGAATTTTCCAAATAGTTACGTAGGTACTTATGGTTCAATATTTTCAGCCATCACGACTTGGCCAAAGCACCAGAATTTGTTTTATCTGGTCACCAGCAGCGGCGTATCGTTTGAAGTGAAGGCCCAGGGTTACGCAGCTGTCGGTCTTGCTAGGAAACCAGGCAACAGGGTTGACTATCGGGTAAGGGCGTTTTTGCACTGCTCCGTATTCGATACGTATCCGTGAAAAATTAAATGCATTGGCGTGAAAATGTATGACAGCTTCCATATATTTTTTCACGGATACGAGTTGAATGCGGATTCATTATTTTTAATAATAATAATATGCTTATTTTTTTTTCCAGGCCCTTAATTATGCAATAGAAAACAGAGATCATGTTTACAATTATTGTTACTTCCGTGCTGGACTGGGAGCAAGGGAAAAAATTGAATATGCCAGCTGTATTTCCTCCCGGACATGCGGTAACAACAGCTATGGGATACGCGGGTTTCAGTATATTGCAATTGAGGCGATGGGCTGACAACCTGTCACTACAAAAATATACCTACAAATCTATCTTAAATAATCCTCAAAACATTGTCAGACATGGCAGAATGACCTTTGTTTAAGTCGTTTACGCTCTGCCTACCCCATTAGGGATAAAGGCGTGTCTATATGTATGGATGTTATTATATGTCATCAATAAGATTCCCTTAAAAGAAGCTTAATCTTACCATTTCCGCCTTGAACTTGTCTCTCTGACCCAGTTCAGCATATCAGTTTTAAATAAACAGATATATAACAGGTACAAAATATATAGGTAAATTGGTTGAACTACATTTATACTTTTTTTTTTCAGATTGGTCTTAATGATGACGGCCGTTACTGGATTAAGAGGGATAAAAAAGAGTGTGTTTCAGTGTCGCAGCGACCAGATCTAATCAATGCATCCCAATTTACCAAGTTCTGGCTGCAATGGAATGCGGGCTCTGTCTGCCTTGGGCGACCCGGTGAGCCGAGGCCAATACTGAGATTCATCAATGAAGTTCCTGATATTAAATACATAACGTTTAGTGTACTAAAGCACTTTCCAGCTCATTGGCGATTTGATTGTAAGTATTTTTTCTTCTTCTGTTTGAAATCTGCTTTTTCATAATACTTATTTTTATGTTGTAAATAAACAATTATACATACATATAATCACGCCTTTATCCCTAATGGGGTAGGCAGAGCGTAAACGACCTAAACAACAGATGTTCCGCCACATCTGACAAAGTTATGAGGGTTATTTAATATAGACTTGTAGGTATATTGCTGTAGTGACAGGTGGTCAGCCCATCATCGCCTAAATAACAATATACTGAAGCCCTTGTATACCGTAGCGGGTTTTTACAGCATGCCCGGGAGGAAATGCAGCTGGCACATTCTATGTTTTTCTCTGGCTCCCAGACCAGCATGGGAGAAACAATTAAACAAATACATATTATCACTGTATCAGATTAGTGATATCCATGCTAAGTGATGGGAAAACATAGAATTTGCCAGCTGCATCTCCTGCTAAGGGATTCGAGGGTTTTAGTATTTTTGTAACTTAGATAATGGGCTGACAACCTGTCACTACAGCTTTATAGAGATCTATCTTAAATAAGCCTCAAAACTTGTCATATGTGGCGGAACAACCTTTGTTTGGGTCTCTGCCTAACCGATTAGGGATAGAGGTGTGACACTATATATTTAGTATGCATGCAGACTAGTCATAGATATTTACTCATAATTTTATTATATTGCATACGAGGTGTAAGGGACAGCATCCCACAAACTGATAGGGGTTGCTCAGTCAACATACTGAACAACTTCCACCAAGAAATTCTTTCAGGAAGTAAAAAAATAAATTGGGTTTTTCATACAAAATGTCTACCTCGATCAGACAATTTGTATGGAAATGCCACTTTTTTTTCACTTCCTTAAGAATTTCCTGGTGGAAGTTATTCAGTGTTGTTAACTGAGCAACCCCTATCAGTTTATGGGACGCTGTCCCTTACACCCCGTATAATATTATGATATCTTCTCCATAGTGCCACCGGTGCTCCCGAAGGCTGAGCTACCCAAGCATATTACAGGTGGAAAGCTAACATGGGTGGCACCTGAAGCCCAATTACCTGATGGAGCGTTGATTGGAGGATTTGAAAATGAAGTGATCTACATCATACGGGCACCCCATCGTGGGTCACTGACACCAGGAAAGTATGTGCCTTCGGAAGGAAGCGGATACGTTTCATGGGGCGGTGAAGCTCATGAAAAAGGTGTTTTTGAGGTACACATTTGAATATACCAATTATCATATCTAGCTATACTTCTACTTCTACTTCTTGGTGGGACGGCTGCGTTGCACGCAGACGGGTGATCAGCTCCTGATGTTGGAACCATTTCACCCAATTCCCAGTTCACTGGTGCTCCGTCAGCGTCACCTCCCTGAATCTACCGGTGGCCCTGCAGAAGTGCAGAATGTCTAGTAAGGAAATGTTTTCTAAGTCCTTTGTCTCTAGTTTGTCAGTTCCTAAGTATTCGGCTAAGAAGTGGAGACTACTTTCCTCCTGTCCGCACTCAGGGCAATTTGGGTTATCTATTAATCTCATAGTGTGTAGGTGTTTGTTCAGTCCGCAATTTCCTGTCAGTAACCCTACCAAGAGTCTGATATGTTTTTTACTAAGTTGTAGTAATCTACGCGTTTTTCTAAAATCTAGGCATTTTATGAAAAGCTTAGATTGTCGACATGACTGTAGGTTATTCCATCTACTGTTACTATCGTTTTTAATTTTTATATTAATAACGCCTTTTGTTGTTTGGCCTGGAATTGGTAGACATGGTTCAGGGCCCATTAAGGTTTCATCTGCCCCGGTCCTGACCAGTTTGTCCGCTATCTCGTTTCCTTCGTTGTCTTGGTGCCCTGGCACCCAGGCAATTGTGATACTAGTTTTGGTACATAATCTGTTTAGAGTCAGTTTGCATTCCTTGACTAATGCAGAGGTTGTACAGGTTTTGTTCAACGCTTTTAATGCTGCCTGACTGTCACTATAGATTATGACTTCTGGTGTCAGTTCTAAATTTTCTAACTCGCCGGCGCACTCCAGGATGGCCTGCACCTCAGCCTGGAAAACGCTGGCGAATTTTCCTAAAGGTATTGTTCTATACAGACGTGGCGAGTTTTCTATGTAAATGCCCGCCCCCGATAATTTGGTGTTTTCTATCCTAGATCCGTCAGTGTAACAGATCGTTATCGGGTTGTCTGTGTGGATTTTCCATTCATCTCTTGAACCTATGTGTATTCTGTACTTCTTATCAAAAATCTCTTGTTTCTGTATCAAATCGTTATTTGCAAGAATCATCGAGATGTTTTGTCCTTTCACCGAGTCTATCTTGACGTGCCCTTTGTCCAGATGGTTACCCTTCCAAGATTTAAAGGACTTCATTCTAAACCATTGTTCTAAGGCTACCTTCTTCACCTGTAGGTCAATAGGATAGAGACCCAGGATCATATTTAAGGCCGCTGTGGGAGTTGTTCTCATGGCCCCAGCGATCATCAGTGCGGCCAAGCGTTGGACCTGGTCCAGCGCTGTTTTATTCTTGATGATTGAGGCTCTATGCCACCATACTATTGCCCCGTAACTAATTCTGGGGAGAATTATAGCTTTATAGATCCATAGGACTATATGTGGCTTTATTCCCCATGTCTTACCGACGGTTCTTCTGCATTGCATTAGAGCCATCTTTGCTTTATTGCTTGAGTTTTCTATGTGTGTGTTAAAGAGCAGTTTACTTTCTATGTCCACACCTAGGTATTTTATCTCCTCTACTACTTCCAGTTCAACTCCATCGATTCGGACTGGTAATTCTAAATGTTTATTTCTTTTCCTTGTGAAGATGATTAGTTTGGTTTTACTCGGGTTGAGGTTTAAACCTCTATCCCTGCACCATTGAAGGACCAGTTTCAGTGTCCTGTTCATGATATTACTAATCATGTTCAATTCTCTTCCAGTAGCTAGTATAACTCCGTCATCGGAGTATGCTTGCATATATACCATGGTTCTGTTTATAGTCTTAATTAGGTCATCCAGAAGAAGAGACCACATAAGTGGTGAGAGACAGCCTCCCTGGGGGAAACCTCTTTTCGCTCGAACTATGTGCGATGTGCCTCCTAGCTCTGCCGTAATGGCACGATGTTTCAGAGCGTTCATCACCCATCTGGCTAGACTTTGTTCTATTCCTTCTCTCTTCAGGGAGTTAGCTATGGCATATGAGGTCGCCTTGTCAAAGGCACCTTCAATGTCAAAGAAACATCCCATAGCGTATTCTTTATTATGTATGGATCTTTCAGCTTATGAAGGTTCAGGTTATGAAGAACGGTGTCCGTGGATTTTCCTTGCATATATGCATGCTGATTTGCATGCAGCAGGTTGCCACTCCGGCTTATCTTCGACCTAATGAATCTGTCTATAATCTTTTCTAGTGCTTTCATGATGTATGACGATAAGCTGATGCATCTGAAAGATTTGGCTTCTTGATAATTCTTTTTCCCCGGTTTCGGAATAAAGGTGCCTTTGACCTTTCTCCATGTTTTGGGGATATAGCCTGTATTTAGACATTCTTTGTATAGGTGAATCAAATCGTCTATAATGTAAACTAGTGCTTTCTGTAGCATTTTAGGAAAAAATCCATCTGGTCCCGGTGCTTTATATGGTGCGAACGATAGTATGCTCCATGTTACAGCTTCTTCATTTATCACTTCATCAACTTCTTCCCACTTGCTATTGGGGTTGATGTTGAGTTTCTCTTCTTGATATTCTATACATTCTGGAAAATGGGTTTTCATCATTATGTCCAAAATTAATTTTGGTTCAGTAATAATTTTCCCTTCTATCCTTAGGCTTCCTAGTCTACAAGTGGTGTCTTTCGCTAAGGTTCTCATAAGTTTGGCGGCTTGTGCTGTGTTGTTAATTTCTTCACAGAAAAGACGCCATCCTTTTTGCTTTCTCTGCAACTGGCGTTTCGCATGTTATTTCTAGCTTTCCTGTACTCATCCCAGCTCGCCGGGTCATCCCTTTTTAGGGCTGTTCTTAGTTTACGGCGAGCTAGTTTTCTCTTCTTTTTTAAGTCTTTGTTCCACCATTTTTGCCCCTTTCCTGTTTTTAATTCTTGGAGAGGGCATGATTCGTGGAAAGCCTTGTTTAGGGTCTTATTTAGTCTTAATGAGTCTACCTCCAACTTGTCTATGACGTTAGAGGTCTTTTTGTCTTTAGGGGTCCCTACTTTGAGAATTTCAACGAAGGTGTCCCAGTTAGTCTTCCTAGCGTTTCTAATCATTGTCTATTTATCCTACATTCTAGTTGAAAGGTGATCCTTCTGTGGTCAGAGAAACTTTCCTCAGTGTCCACCCTCCAGTTCATAATGTAGTTGCTAAAGTATGAGGTAGCTAGTGTAATGTCTAGTACTTCTCGTCTTGTCTTAGTCACAAAGGTTGCGGTGTCGCCAATGTTAACTATGTCTAGGTCATTACTTACTATGAAGTCCAGCATAAGGTCGCCCTTCTCATTTATGCCTGTGCTGCCCCAGGCCTCATGGTGCGAGTTGGCATCACAGCCGACAATAAATGGAATGTTCTTACCTCTGTATAGCTGGACCACTTCTTCTAGTTCTTTCGTGGGTGGTTTGAAATCCGTTTCGCTAGGGATGTAAGCAGATATCAACGCTACCCTTTTCTCAGTCTCGTTTGCCATTTTGATATTCATCTCAACGGCTACAAGGTCTCTGTAACATATGCTCTGTATTAGTCCTAGTTGTGTTGTCCTGTTGCTAGCATATATACATGTTCTGGGATTTGACTCACCACCGAGGTAGATGATTTGTCCTCCCAGACTGTTAATGCCAACCACTTTCCCATTATAGGAGTATGGTTCTTGCAGCAGGGCAACGTCTATTCCCTTCGCATTTACATATTGACAAAGTTCGACCATGGCCTCTTTGCAATGATGTAAATTTAACTGGAGTATCTTTAAGGTATTTGTGTGTAGTTTTGGTGTGTGAAGGGGTGTGTTTGTGTTGTTTGTGTTTTGTGTGTGTGTGTTTAGGGGTTGTGGGTGTGTCATGTTGTGTCGGTGTCGTCGTCAGAAGCGATGATGGCCATAGGACTCGACAACGCAGGATCTCCCTCTAGTGGGATCTCCATCACGTCGTCGTCGTCCGTTACCGGATCACGCTCTGACTGTGCCTGCAGTGTATTTGTGCTCTGTGGAATGGGTGCAGGCTCGAGGTCCTGAAGCGACCCGCAGGTACACTTACAGGTGCACAACGCTCCGGCGCTCCCACCCTGTGTCTTCTCTTGTCCCTTGTCTGTGTCGGGTCTAGGTCTGTGGGCCCGGGCTTGAACTTGTGTGAGCTGGAAATTTTGCCACACATAGTCTCTTCTTTTCTCTTGTTCTGGATGCGCAGGGTCTTCAAGACATCTCTAGGCTGATCTTCCTTCTTGCCAGGAAGGAAGATTGATGCCCTGAGTTTGTTCCACTTGCGCACCACGAGCCTCTTGTCCTTAAACATACCTAGGTCTCTTTGGAGGAACCATTCCCTCGACTGCTGCGTGATGGGCGTGACCATGAAAAATCCTTCGGCCACCAGCCCCGACGCTGCGAAACTCAGGCAGTCCTCGTCTATTTCAGCCTCAATCGCGTCGTCCATGATCACTTTGATCTTGTGACGGATCTCAGCTGCTGCTTCCTCGTCTATGGGTACGCCATCCTCTCTACAGATCATGACGGCTAGGTCGCTCTGACCTTTGGTCGAGGGTCGTGGTAACCCTATGCGAGCTGGCCCGTCGTGAGGTGACTTACCCTGTCTCTTCCCCTTCTGCTTTTTAGGAGGGCGCTGCTGCGACGGTTCGTCTGGATCAGTGCCCTGCCTCTTAATCTTGGGGGGTCTATCCCGTCTAGGTACTTCGACCCCCTTTTCTTTGATGTTTTGGTCTCGGGTATCCCGATACCTCAATTTTCTCTTTTTGGATCTGCTGAGTTGGATTTGGAAGCCTGCTCGACTCAAGGTCTGCCGCAATTCCTCCTCCAACTCTCTGGAATCGCCTGCTCGACTCGAGGTCTGCCGCAATTCCAGGCTATATTCTAAAGTGCGCGTCGAGTCCCCCCCCCCAGAGTACGATGGGACGATAGCTGTGGTGGCATCATCCAGCGTTTGACTCGATGGTGCCATCACAGCGAGGGATTCTCCGCTTGAGGCGGTACCCTCCTGGGGTAAATTAAATTTGTTCTTCGCGCTGTCCATGGGGACTAAGGGGTGCGGGGCTGCCGCAAGGGGTGATACGGGTCGCATCACAATAGATCTAGTCCAATGTGATGCGCCCCTGGGGCCCTCCACTTTTATCCGGGCTTGGGACCGGCACATCAGGCTCACTTGTGCCACTTGGTAAACCAAGGTAATACAAGGGAGCCCGCTGAGGCAGTGTTATCTCTAGCTATACTCTGCTCATCTCCCTAGCCTTATCCCGTATCTCACAGGGTCGGCTTCCTAATCTAGGGGATTGAACGAGGGTACTGGTTTTTACACAGAGCGACTGCCATCTCCGCAATCTAGAAGGGAAACCAGACCCAATCCTAGATTAGGTCAGAGTTTTCAAGCCGCCAATGCTAAGCACTGGCCTCTGATATGGCTTACCGACTAATATCTACGGTATTAAACAATATTAACCGGGACCAACGGCTTAACGTGCCTTCCGAAGCACGGAAATAGCACCGAATAAACGTACATAAGAAATTCGAAAACCGAAAAATACATTGGTACGTGGTGGGATTCGAACCACGACCTCCCGCTCAGGAGGCAGAGGCCCTATCCACTACACCATCGGGATCTTACTATACTCTGCTATTTTATGCAAAATCATTATTTTTTACTGTACTATTTCAGGTACTCTGTGGCTATGACTGCACTTGGGTGCCCACAAGCGGAGACAAGATACCAGTTGGAGCCGTGGTCGGGGGGCGCTCTGAGGACTGCCTGGAAATGCTCTACGTGGGCCGAGCAGTGCACAATGGGCACATTATTCCTGGCAAAGTGCAGCCCTCTCACAAAGTCTGCTATATACCATTTGAAGGCCAGGAGTTCGCAAAGAAGAGATATGAAATTCTCATCGAAATGAAAGAAGTGCGCAGTGCCAACGACATTTATTTTTCAGGCCTGAACATAAACAGCCCATCAGATTCCGAACCAGAGGATGAACAACCGAGCCACGAGGATGATGATGATAATGCATGGAATGATTACGAGAGCAATGATGAAATGAATGAAGTGATGGCTCTGTAGTTGAGGGAATTATTGCTCCTAAGGATCTTACTTTTGAAAAGTTATATCATCGTATATTCATCGTAAATTCTTGGGCCAGCAATACCATCCAAAGTCAATGCATTAAGTGTGCACAAAATGAACTCTAAGAGTGATATTATTTATAAGATTTTGTTATTTAATTTACATTAGAAAATACTTAAATAATATATTTGTTAGTTGTGGTAGAAAATAGAAAGTAAATATTATCATAAAGGTAATATAATAATTTATAACTACTTACGATTGTCGGCACTTTGTTGACCTCCATAGTATGATCTTCATGTTGTTATAATTATAAACCCCTTTTAATAGTTAAATAAAATAATCTGGACTCAGCTAGTTTTGATCACATTGAATAACCACTGTATAATATATGAGGGTTTTTAGCACTCTCAATAGCATTCTATTATTATGTCAAAAGTATGTAAAAAAACAGGCAATATCATTACTGACTTGAATTCCAATCTTAATTTGGACTGGTCAAGCCCTACGTAGTTCTTAAACAATATGGCTGGTAGTCGCTAACGTCGCTATGACTTGTACATAAGAAAGAGTATGATAAATCCGTTGCTCCCTCTACCGTTTCTGTAGCTCAATTAGTAGAGTAATTGACCGGCATTCCAGAGACGCAGGCTCTAGTCCTGCCAGAAACGAATTTATCATTTTCTTTCTTTCATATATAATAATACTTGCATATTTAAATCTGTGTGTCTATATCTATAATAATCTCATATATTAAAGATTTAACTAGTACCCTCGTTCAATCCCCTGGATTAGGTAGCCGACCCCGTGAGATATGGGATAAGGCTAGGGAGATGATGATGATGATTAAAGATTTTAATAATCGATCACGACATGTCGTGAAGTACGCGACTTATTTTCCAAAGTCACATAAGTTTAAATAGTTTGATCACATATATTGATGTAACTAATTAAATTAATATGTCTCAAAAAGTGTAACTCCATAGAAATTGTAATTAATGTGACATGCAATTTACCTATCACGATGTTTATTGGTCAAAATAATATGTATTTTATTTCCTCATAGATTTCCTGTATAAAATCAATGACTCACACTAGTACACTACACACATACGCTGATGTCTTGTGGATTTTCCTGCTTTTATATTTTTTTGTTTGAAATAAATAGCCTATATTTTTTTGAGACTAACTCCAACTATTGTGATTTAAGAGGTAATTCTTCTGACAGTTTAAGAGAAAGTCATACCATTAAATCTCAAAACAGCATTAGCTGTTTAATAACCATTAGCTCAGTTTTTTTTAATGGACCTATTTGCACCATACTACAAAGTGCTACTAAAAGCAGGGAGTTACTACATGCAATCTACACCCTTATTATGCAAACGACAACTGCCTAAGGGCGCCCGCCCACTAGGGCTCGAATCTCAGCTAATGGCGTTGCCTTGGGAATTCCTTATCGGAGAGACATTAGCTCGGTAAACCATTTGTATACCTAGATTAGATTTTCTCCATAGTGAAATTACTTATAATACCAAGTGTAAGGGACAGCAACCCGCAAAACTGATAGGGGTTGTTCAGTCAGTGACACTGAACAACTTCCACCAGAAACTTTTTTCAGGAAGTAAAAAAAAATGGATTTTTCATAGAAATTGTCCGATTGAGGTGAACATTTTGTATGGAAAATCCAATTTTTGGTGAGCAATGATTTTTTGACTGATGAGGGCGCTGGAGTGCACCGGGAATCCCCTTAACACAAATACGTTAGCAACACGTCAGTTGATCCGGTTTGCGTACCCAATGGCGCGGGGAAGACAAGGTGAGGTAACCTTTCAAATCGGGGGTGGGAGTGCTTCTTCTTTAGAGTTAGCTAATATTATATTTTCTCACTGAACTTCTATTACACTAGGTATTTTCTTTGCTTTAAGTATAAAACTGGTTGCCGCCGCCGTAAACGGTTGTAGGGAAGTGAGATTTCTGTACTGTTAAGCTGTTTATTATTCTGAGAACCAAGAAACTTACGGAGACATACATTTATTACATACAGACACATAAACACGCTTTTATCCGATACGGGCAAGACGGTAAATGCCGGAAGGTGTTACTCGCCACATCTGATAGAAATGTGTAGTGGAGGTATCACTAATGACAGGAATTAATTAGTCTTCGAAGTTTTAGGAGTTGCATAAAGGCATATCAAAATAGAATCTCCCGAGCATGCTGTAAAAACCATCTAAGGGATCCGAGGGTTTCATTATACTGCAATTTAGGCGATAGGGTGACAACCTGTTACTAACTACAGTAATATACGTTCAAATCTATCTTAAATAACCCTCAAAACATTGTTTAGGTCGTTTACGCTCTGTCTACCCCATTAGGGATAAAGACGTTATTATATGTATGTATGTATGTAAAAGAATAATCATAACAAAAAAAAAATATAGGTATATATTTTTTCGCTAGGAGCAGGTAAGGTATATATGTCGTTCTTGAAGCAGTACTGGAGTATCGCGTTGAAGTCTTTCATAAGGCGTAGTAGTTCGTAGAAGAGCAGCACCTACGAGTGGGACTAGGGCTCGTATTTATAAAGCGATCAAACTTTTCTAGCTTAATGTAAGAAACAACCTCTATTTTAATACCAGTTTTGTAAAGGCTGTCTTTGATAGTGGTTGTTACTTAAACCATGTCAGAGGCCTGATAATTGTGCTACTAGGCGGTTTTAAAACTCTGACACCAGGGCACAGAATATATAATAGTACTAAAAACGTCACACTCCGCGCCGGATTGTGGGCCACATAGAGCGTACGCTTAGCAGGTATGGCGCGCGCATGTTTCCCAGTGTAACGGAAATAATAAAGTTTTGTGTTCCAAAGATGGTTAGGTATTGTTCCGTGTACGGATGTCTTTCTACCACGGCCTGCACGGGCCCAGATTAAAATGAATATTTTTAATAGTCGTAATCGTAAACCGTAAGTGTTTCATTTCTGTTTTTTTATTTTTGTGAAATTACAATAACTCGGTAAATAAAACACCCGACACGTTTTACGTAAAAATAATTTAATAAAGTATAACATATTTCATATACAACTATAATATTATGCAGTGCATCATAATAAAAAAAACAATAACATGTTCTTATATCGTTTTGTTCATTACACAAAGACTTATTAATAAGCCGTTCTAAATGCTTATTTGAAAGCTCACTAAAGCTCATTTTTATCGTGGTAATGCTAAAGGCACTCTATTCGTTTGTTTAGACAAACTAATATAACAACAATATTCGCATCAGAAAAGATAAACACAAACTGCGGCCTCTTATTCGTAGCAGTCACATCGAGATGTTTTTTTGTGTTGTGGAGATTCTTAAATCGAGATTGTATTTTAAGCACGTTGATACCACGAGCAGCCTAAAGTGTACATATAAATACGAATGTAGGTACGTATAAGCTTGATTTTTAAGCGACGAGGACTTCATAATCGGGGAATCCGAGTTCCTGTCCAGCGAAGGAGATGTAGCAGACGCCGTGGGACTGTTGGATCTTGCCGGTGGTGACGCTGCCTTCGTGGTGGACGCGCCCAACGAACAGGGGCTCGCCATCCTCGGATTGACCTCCAGGGAGCGCGTTGGGGGGCAGGTTGGAGCCGTTTGTGGGCACCCAGTTGTTGGAACCGCCGACTAGCACCTGCAAATGCCATGAATATGTTAATGACATTCGACATGACAACTAATTCAGAACATAAAAGATCTTTGATAGAACAAGAATGTTTTGTCCTTGCACGGTCTAACGGTTTTGCTTAACTAGCAGGGTTTAGAGGATTGTATGCCTGCAATTTTTCATATAGTTTCATAAATATAGTATACAGAACCCGATGGTGTAGTGGATAGGGCCGCTGCCTCCTGAGCGGGGAGGTCGTGGTTCGAATCCCACCACGTACCAATGTGATTTTCGGTTTTCCAATTTCATATGTACGTTTATTCGGCGCTATTTCCGTGCTTCGGAAGGCACGTTAAGCCGTTGGTCCCGGTTAATATCGTTTAATACCGTAGATATTAGTCGTTAAGCTATCAGAAGCCAGTGCTATAAGCATTGGCGGTTTGAAAACTCTGACCTAAAATTCTAGAATTGGGTCTGGTTTCCCTTCTGGGTTGCGGAGGTCAGATGGCAGTCGCTCTGTGTAAAAACCAGTACCCTCGTTCAACTCCCTAGATTAGGTAGCCGACCCCGTAAGATACGGGATAAGGCTAGGGAGATGATAACAAAAGTTTAATATAGTACCTATTCCCAAACTTTTCCCCTTCTGAGTTTTTGGGGTTACCAGCTCATGGTTTTTTATCGCACTTCACAATCCTCTCTAAAGCCAATCGTATAGTGTGCAATACCCATTCGATCATCTAACTTCCTATCTAGGGCTCGAATTTATAAAACGATCTCAAGATTGACAGTAATATTAAGTATGGTATCGATAGGTCCTTTTGTCCTGAAATGACATTTCTGATACGGACTCAAACTAGCTGTCAATCTCAAGTGGTGTTTATAATTACGGGCCTACATGACGTACCTGGTACTCAGGCTTGCCGTGCTCCTGGCCTCCCCAGGGCACGTACGCGCAGCCGTGGGAGGGCACCAGCTTGCCAGGGATCAGGGCACCTTCATGGTTTGCTCTTGCCACGAACATCTGCTCGCCAGAACAGTCCTGACCTGCAGCCACGGCGCCGGGGGGTACCTGACCACCTGGAATATATATATATTCTTTATTGTATTAAAAATGTACACATACAGTTGAACTTAGAACTAGGACACAACAGGCGAGCTTATCTCTATAAGAGATCTCTTCCAGCCAACCTAGTGGGGATGAAAGAAGGGAAAAACACGGGAACAGATACAATAAGTGAAATTAGAAAATCTGATAAATTATAGTAATACTAATACATATTTAACAATAATAGAAAAAACTAATACATAACAAAATAATATACGTATATTATGATAGATATAAAATGAATATAATACATATTATTCTTCCATGCTGGACTGGGAGAGATAGAAAAACATAGAATGTTCCAGCTGCCCTTCCTCCCGGGCATGCTGTAGAAGACAGCAAAAGGGACTCGAGGGTTACAGTGTATTGTAATTTAGGCGATGGGCTGACAACCTATCACTACACATTAGCAATACACATTACAATCTAAAATTGCCCTCAATTTTTGTCAGACGCGGCGAAAGCGCCTTTTACGAGGCGTTTAACGCTCTGCCTACCCCGTAAGGGATAAAGGCGTGATTTTATGTATGTATGTATGTATGTATTAACATCAAAGAAAGAATGCTGAAGGACTGTCTTGAAGTGAATACTCTATATTCACTTTAACGAATTCAATTATAGCTTTCCAAATAAAGATATTAATAACGGGCACTCACTTAGGAAAATAAGTCGCGTACTTCACGAAATGTTTCGGGACATTCGAAGTCCCTTTATCAGGTTGTTATTTTTTATAGCTTTTCGTTGGCGTGGTGGTCTTATGCTGGATAAAAGGGTTTCTAAAGCGCAAAGTAGCTAAAAGGTTCATAATAAGAAATTTCACTTATTATAATACTTCCATGCTGGTCTGGGAGCAAGAGAAAAACATAGAATGTGCCAGCTGCATTTCCTCCCGGGCATGCTGTAAGATCCAGCTAAGGGATCCGAGGGTTTCAGTATATTGTTTTTTAGGCGATGGGCTGACAACCTGTCACTACAACAATATACCTAGAATTCTATCTTAATTAACCCTCAAAACTTTGTCAGACGTGGCGGAACGACCTATGTTTAGGTCGTTTACGCTCTGCCTACCCCATTAGGGATAAAGGCGTGATTATATGTATGTATGTATAATAAGCGCCATCTTTAAAAGCCAGTAAAGGTTTATTACGTGATGTCGTCTGCTTATTTTTAAGATCTATCGTACCAATCATTATTTAGCTATTTATTTACTTGATGTCTGACAGCTCAAACAATTTGTAAGTACATTTTTTTTTATATATACGGGGTGTAAAGGACAGTCTTCCATGCTGGCCTGGGAGCGAGAGAAAAACATAGAATGTGCCAGCTGCATTTCCTCCCGGGCATGCTGTAAAAATCAGCTAAGGGATCCGAGGGTTTCAGTATATTGCAATTTAGGCGATGGGCTGACAACCTGTCACTACAGCAATATACATACAAGTCTATCTTTAATAACCCTCAGAACTGTGTCAGACGTGGCGAAAGGACCTTTGCTAGGTCGTTTGCGCTCTGCCTACCCCATTAGGGATAAACGCGTGACTATATGTATGTATGTAAAGGACAGCGTCCCGCAAACTGATAGGGGTTGCTCAGTCAATGACACTGAACACCAGATATTTTCGCGAAGTGAAATTTCCATACAAATTGTCATGTCATGTCATGGTCATTTTGTATGAGAAGGTCAAATTTTATTTTCATCTCCAGAAAATAAAAATCTTGGTGTAAGTTGTTCAGTTTCGTGGACAGAGCTACCCCTATCAGTTTGCTGGACGCTGTCCCTTACACCCGATATTTTGTCATATATCATATTTATTTTACGAGAACAATTCTTAACCCATATAAGAGCAATCGTTCAATCCCCTGGATTAGGTAGCCGACCCCGTACGATACGGGATAAGGCTAGGGAGATGATGATGATGATAAGAGCAATAGCATCTCCTTACCTGTAGCATCAACCCACACGCCAGCACCACCGCCCATCATTGGAGAAACCTGGGGTTGAGCGAACACGGCAGGAGGAGCCGTGTAGTTGGCTGGTGCAGAAGGAGGAACTGCAAATATAAGCAATAATTTAATATTAATTTAGATGCATTTTTTACTAGCATATACAGGAGAATCAAAAAGGCACTAAGCTTGTTAACAACCAGTAGTAGATCCATGCGTTGGTGTAACTTGCAAGAGCAATGAATTTTGATTGGGCTCGGATCTAGATACCACCGGCTAAAACGAAAATCAAAATATATCTGTCACTTTCATAATAATAAAATTGAACAAGGACAGGCGATTTATACTCAATGGTTTCACACTTTGCCTGCTAGAATTTGACGCGCTTTGGAATAGTATTTCAGTAAATTTTATCCGCCATATCATATGACGGCGGATAAAAATGACAGATTACGCATAAAACCACCGACTAGAAATCAAAGAGAATAGATCTCCTGTCCTTTTCCAATGTTTTTAGTCTGAAACTGACAAATAGATTAAAATTTTAGTTTTAGCCGGCAAATCTAGAATCGAGCCCATTAGCTAGAAATCTTAGCTACGTCTAGGTATCAAGCTTCTACGTTTAGGTTGTACGTAGTATTATAGTTACTCTGTGGTTTAGGTTTGGCTTAACTAAACTAAACGGTGGCATGAAATGGTCATATTTCTGCATTATTATTGGTTAAATTATACTTATTATTATCCTGCTTAACCATTATTAATGAGTTCAGTTTGTTAAATATTATAGACTTGATGGATTTCCATTGTTGAACCTATGCCTATCGCTGCGGACTCAGTAAAAAGTTCTCTGTGGCACAGAATTAATATAGTACTACGTTCTGCGGCTTTTAACTTTTAAATATTACTTAATAATAAAATACTAAGGCCCATAAATGGATCTATCTATGCTAATAGGTAGGTATCACGTAGGGAATAGGTATACACGACATTAACACAGCATGCAAGTCACAGCAAGTTATTAAGTTTGTGAGTTGTTAGAATACTTACCGTGATACTTTCATAGATTTAAGTAGATATCTAAAATAGTTAGTCTACATCAATAAAATGTATTAAAATAGGTATATGAAATTGCGTAGTGTTTGAAAAATAAGCAGAATATTCAATAAACAAATCGATTACTAAGAAAAAGTAATTATATCACAGCATGTACCCAACGTGCCACACCAATCATTCGACTGAAGACCATAAGAATATCCAACTCCACTAAAACGAACAACACTCGCAGTTTCCATGAATTTTGTTAGTAATATGTGCTTTATTGTGTTTTACTTTTTGTTTTTTTAAATCTTATGGTGAAATAGACGCGCAATTTGATAATTTAGTATCCAATGAAAGCAGTAACATTCGCCAAATATTTGTTCACTCAACGGGATTGCGCGCCGGTTTTGAAGTAGTGGTTGATGCGCCAGTGACCGCGTGCGCCGTAGCCCGTGCGCACGCCGAAGAACGCGATCGGGAACGGAGCTGGGTCTTGCCACTCCATGAGCACAGCCCCCGTCAGCCGGTCACGCACCGCCACGCGGCCGCACCGCCACTCCACCAACAACTTCTTAAATTCACTCGTATTCATAATCCCGGGCGTCGGGACCTCTACCTACAAATCATCAACGTAACAACACTCTTTTATTCCCGAAAGGTAGACCACCAATCTCAAGATCACGACATCTAACTACGCTACCTTATCCGGCTTCTGTCTGTTCAGCCTAATGACCGACTTAGTGTTCTCCCAGCCACCGAGAATGATCTCGTACATGGGGTCAGCCTCTCCCGGCGAGCTTGTCAGACAAACGTGGCAGTTGTGAGGGCCGCGGTATTCGAATTCGAGCGAGCCAGCGGCGGCGGGTCCGAATTTATACTCGAGGCTGTCTGGAGTATCGAACTCGGCTCCATCTGTGGCGATAATAATCGAGAATGAATTTTGATCGTTGGGTACACGTCTGGTTGGTTGTTATTGGCTTACCTTCGATTTTCCATGTGCCGGTGGCGCCCCAGCCGGTGCAGACGCCGACGAACGCGATGGGGAAGGCCTCGGGATCTTCCCAGGAGATGAAGGGGATGGCCTCCCCCTCGCGGCCAGCGGAGATAATGCCACCGTCCCACCGGACCCAGAAGCCGCGGAACTCGCCAGCGTTCAGGATACCGGGAGTTTCGACCTCAACTTTGTCGGGCTTGGTCTTGTTCCTTCTGATCACGCTCTTTGCGTTGTCCCAACCACCGATGAAGATCTGGAAATTATTTAAGAACTTTGTTAGCATACACGCCTTTAGTTTAGCTTGCAAAATGTCAAATAATTGATTTTGGTTATGAGTTATGAGTCATTATGACATATGACATCAAAACAGGCAGACAAAACTAAGATTAGACAAATATCCGCATGTTATTTCGCTGATATCGTAGGTTGTTGACTCTTTGAGCCTTATGATCATGGTAATTTATTGGTCCTGCCCGCAAGTCTCTTGATAATCTACGAATAAATTATGAGAGGCCTACGCTACGACTATGTTTATTGTAAAGCACTGAGTTACCTCAATAATAGGCTCGGCCTCTCCCGGCCCCATAGTGAGTGCGATGTGGGCATCCTTCGGCGCTCGCACCTTGAACTGCACAGAGCCGCTGGAAACCGGGTAGAACTGGTACTGGAGGTTGTCCTCCGTTTGTACTTCTGAAAATCGAGAAATGAATAATTTGTATCAGAGAATTTAAAACACGTGTGAAGTTGTGTGTGTCGTATATAAGAGACTATTCCTGCAATGGCAGGATTTTGTGAATCAATGAACTGCGCTAACCACCGCAATCTCATCCAATCCACTTACTAAGCATAGTGAGTATGACAATTACCCCTCCACTGAGAGAGGCCCGTGTACAGTATTGGACTGTTGTGGCTGGCATATTATTCAAATAATTTTAAACCATAATAAATCTCGTGCAATGAAATCCCAGTATATTATATCGATATGTTTAGCGCGCAAAGCTGGCTGTTTGCAATTCTGTAGGCGTACAATCTAGACGGACTTTTCCTTCAATTCCTATTTAGTTAAGCGTTCGCCTACTGTACGTGGTTGGTTTGACAACAACTCTAAATTTAGCCGGTTCGGTATGCGGGCAAACTACTTCACGCCCATTGGTGCGCCTTTCTTGTTTGTCCTATTATAGAGTTTCACTGCGACTTAGCAGAGGCTGGTTTTACATACATACATACATATAATCATGCCTTTATCCCTAATGGTGTAGGCAGAACGTAAACGTTCTAAACAAAGGTCGTTCCGCCACGTCTGACATGGTTTTGAGTGTTATTTATGATATATTTGTAGGTATATTGCTGTAGTGACAGGTTGTCAGCCTTTCGCCTAATTTGCAATATACTGAAAGCCTCTTATTCCTTAGCTGGCTTTTACAGCATGCCCGGAAGGAAATGCAGCTGGCACATTCTATGTTTTTCTCTCACTCACAGTCCAGAAAAACTAGTTTTATAGCTTGGAATTGGCGTAGCAGCTTTGCAAGGTGTGTCCTAAATTGCTTACGTAGAGAATAGCAATAGTCCGATCGTATGATATCATCGCTTCAACCTTGCTCCAACGAAATCACTGTAGCGACCTTAAGTTGACCTATTTAATTTATTCAATTCATAGAAATAGGAAATGCAATTTCCCTGTCTTATCATAATGATGATGATAAATGTTCCTAGTTGATTTGGAGAGAATGTTTAAGTTAAAATTTAAAAAAACGTAACTACTCATTTTTATTTTTCTAGCATCTAAAGTTATTTGAGGGCTAAATTGCTATGTGCTAAGAAAGTATTGTGTTATTTAAGCGCAAAATAAGATAAGATAAGAATATACTTTATTGCACAGAAATGACACAACAAAAAAATAATCAAACAAATAGAGTACAAATAGGCGGCTTTATTTCTAAGCAGCAATTTCTTCCAGGCAACCTTAAAATGTAGCATATAAAACTGATTTTATGTCAAGCATGTTAGAGTTAGACGCTAATTTACATTACGTTGTGGATCATGTAAGTAAGTATGTATAGATACCTTTTTAATATCAAAAGTTAATTAAGTATACTATTGTTACAAAAATATCTTCCATGCTGGACTGGGAGCGAAAGAAAAACATAGAATGTGCCAGCTGCATTTCCTCCCAGGCATGCTGTAAAAACCAGCTAAGGGATCCGAGGGTTTCAGTATATTGCAATTTAGGCGATGGGCTGACAACCTGTCACTATAGCAATATACGTACAAATCTATCTTAAATAACCCTCAAAATGTTGTCAGACGTGGCGAAACGACCTTCGTATATGTCGTTAACGCTCTGCCTACCCCATTAGGGATAAAGGCGTGATTATATGTATGTATGTATTGTTACAAACGCAGCAATGTGGGGCAAAAGAGTGTAAATATTCTTTTAACTCTGAATGTAGATGTATTTTTGTCTACGTCTTTAAAATTAAATATCTATAGATACCTTAACACCAAACAAATTGCTAGGTACTTTAACTTAATTTGTTTTCAATGGCTCCACCATTAAAAACAAATGAAGTTAAATTACCTAGCAACTTAATTCTATTAGATTATAATATAACTGTAACACGTCAAATATTGGTTAAATTTTGTTTACTTTGTAGTATGTAGTTTTACTCGTACGAACAGAGACCATTTTCTAAAAATTACAATACAGTTATAGCGTAATTCAATACATTCACCAACGAAGCAATGTACAGCGAATTGTATTGTTAATTAGTTCCCATGTGTAAAAGCAAATAATCGTATGGACGTTGTGATTAACACGTTGTTGTTAATTTACTATTCGCTGACCCCCGTCCAATTTATCTCATTGCAAGAATAAAATACCTTAGTAGGTAATACTAGTATCACGTATTTCGTTGGGCTTGTTTATAATTAACTAGCGACCCGCCCCAGCTTCGCACGGAAATTATCAGTGTTTCTCCACTATATTATGCATGTATTATACATATAAACCTTCCCCTTGAATCACTCTATACATTAAAAGAAACCGCATCAAAATCTGTTGCGTAGTTTTAATGATTTATGCATACATATGGATATAGGGACAGAGAAAGCGACTTTGTTTTATACTATGTAGTGATGAACCAAAAAACTAGATCGATTTAAATAATTCTTTCAGGATAAGAAGAAAGTTATTTAGTTATATTTTGGGTTTGGGATTCTTCGGATGATTCCTCTGTCAAATTTTATTTTTCTAAATATGATGGAATATGATAGTGTATGTGGATATATATATATATTGAATAAGCACTCTTTTAAAGTAAGTAAGTTCCAAGATACAGACATTTGAAAGTTTAACAGGAAGGAGAATCAAATTTGGTTGCACGAGAATCAACTTCTTGTCTAAAAATCAATCCTTAATGTATCATTATGATGTTATCGTGTTATAATATAGACCTACAAAGCCCTCAATTCAGTATATTGTACTTATATCGTGTCAAAAAAATAATATTTAAAATGATATGTAATGTAATGTGTTTACAGAGGAATCATTTCTCAATTAAAACAAATACAGGAGAATCATAACTGTGCCTTCATATTTCGGGAATCACGACAAGAGACCAGCACTATTCGTAGAATTCGAAATATCATTATCGAATCACGATAAAGTACAGACCACTACACCAAAGTGGTTCAATTGGGCTGTACGAGCACTTAAGTGACGTAGTAGGTGACAGGGAAATCAACGCTAGGTGCCGATCAAATAAAGAAAGTACGAAATAAAACGTTTGTTTATCAAACGTTCAAAATATATTTAACTAGCGACCCGCCCCGGCTTCGCACGGAATTTATCAGTGTTTCTCTACTATATTATGCATGTATTATACATATCAACCTTCCTCTTGAATCATTCTATCCATTAAAAGAAACCGCATCAAAATCCGTTGCGTAGTTTTAAAGATTTATGCATACATACAAGGGATATAGGGACAGAGAAAGCGACTTTGTTTTATACTATGTAGTGATAGGAATCTATTTTCGGCTACTTTAAAATTACTTTAACACATTTTCTTTTAAATTATACGAAATTTTCGAGTATATTTTGATACATATTTAAACTTTTAAAGATTCTAAAAAAATATATATCCTTTCCCTGTTTATATGAGACATGTATTCTTTTAGCCCGGACAACGAAAATCAACACTCCGAAGAATCGCCCATTTATTCAGGAAAAAAATAACTTATTGAGTTGTGGGTAAAAGCACGGCACTGCGCTTCGTAAAGTTTAAGGTCTAAACAAAGGCAGATGCTTGTAACGTGAGTTGGTTGAATGGTTTCATTTGTACGAAGTCTGTTGTAATTTCCTGCAAAACAACTTTCAGTATCTTTCAAAAGTTACAAATATTTCTACCATTGTTTTGTTCAAAAAACCTTTCATTATTTACTCCATAAAATTAACCTTCCTTTCATGCTGGACTGAGAGTGAGAGAAATACATAGAATGTGCCAGTTGTATTTGATCCCGAGCATGCTGTAAAAACCAGCTAAGGGATCTGAGGGTTTCAGTATATTGCATTTTAGGCAATGGGCTGACAACTTGTATACACTACAACAATATACCTACAAATCTATTTTAAATAACCCTCAAAACTTTGTCAAACGTGGCGGAATGACATTTGTTTAGGTCGTTTACGCTCTGCTAACCCCATAAAAGCGTGATTATATGTATGTATGTATATACAATCAACCAGATAGTTTTGTTTCACGTTCGCTTCACCAAATACGAGGTTTGTTAAAGTTAATACTATGAATTTGTCACACTGTCGCAGATACTTGTACATAACATAGGCATAGTACATAGATATTCATATCAGCAATGAGTCTACAATGTAGATTGCAGGTTCACCTTCGTAACCATTGCTACCGATTAGACACACAGGTCAAATTAGTCACATCATGCATGATGGATGTATCTTGGACTAATTTTCTTATCATTATAAAGTCAGAACTGTGACCCAGGCTGGTTAACCCTAATGACAGATTTCATGTTTATAAACGGGTGCAAGTAGGTACACTGGTATGTTTTCAATTTGGACGAGTATTTTTGCAATACGTCGACGAGTAAAATTTGAAACTATAAACCCGTGACTCCTGCTCTCGAAGATTACACGAAACATACGCGGGGCAGAGAGGGGAAGGTAAATGTTTAAGAAACCCTTCCCCTCTCTGCCCCGCGGGGGTACGTTTCATGTTTTCTTTGAGCGCTGGAGTCACGGCTTAAGGCATACAATGGTCACTCCTTTATCCCTTACGGGATAGGTACAACTCGTGAATTAATGTTGTCAGCCCAACACTTAATCTTCGCCCATCTCTATTCAGTTTGCCTGGGAAGAGATTATCACTATCCCTACATAGTATAAAACAAAGTCGCTTTCTCTGTCCCTATAACCCTATGTATGCATAATTGTTTAAAACTACGCAACGGATTTTGATGCGGTTTCTTTTAATAGATAGAGTGTTTCAAGAGGAAGGTTTATATATATAATACTTGCATATTATTGTGGAGAAACATTGATAATTTCCGTGCGAAACCGGGGCGGGTGGCTAGTTAGATTAGAGCTATGATTTTTACCGCTTCTAGACGTGTCTCATACTACTATCAATAGATGCCTCACAGCATGACAGCTCAGCTACCAGGATAGAGTTGGTTTCAGTTCATGTCAATTAAAATAGATCAAGAGTTTTCCGAGACAAATGTTATTCATCAAAAAGAAACGGAAATATACGATATGACTCATCTATCTTTAGCTGTTTTTGTGGCAGGTGGTAGGAGTAATAGGTATGTTTTAACTTTAAAAAAATGTAAACATGTTTTGATTGAGAAACTATAACCGATCGATTTGTAATCTAGACTTGTTTACCTATATTATAAAGAAGGCGCAGTTAGGTATAATAATTATTTTAATGACTTTGTTTTTAGTTAATACGTAGCATATCCGTAGTAAAGCATCGATTACACTTCCTGCCGATCGGTCCCCATTTAGTACCTATACATTGCTGCTTAGGTTGAGTAGTTAATTTCAAGTAATATTTGTGCACTAGCTATGTATATCAAATCGGGCCCGATCGCTGCTTTAAAACTGGAAGAATCGATGATTCTTATTTAAAAACTGTATTGTCTTTTGTAACATAATACATATAGGTTGTTGTAAGGTACACTAGCGTAGTATTGCTAAGGATAACCATTGGTTGTAATAAAATCTGTACACTACAATGAAGTGCGACAAAGTAACAACTAGTTTCAAGGTAGAAAAAGCAGTACCTTAGCTACTTGTATGTGGGTTGAAGCCTTGATTGAAACATAGTTCTCTAATAGGGATGATCTCATACCACGCCACCGTACCCACGATAAACAAACTCACATAATAACAAATAATAAATTAATGACTATCTAAGATTCACATCCGTAGTTTTCTAAGGTAAAAATAGACGCTTATCTCATCCATGGAATTTACATATAAATTTATAGAATTCCTGCGAATGATACGAATTCAAGTAACCGGTATTGATTCCTCTATACGTCTGCTGCATTTGCCCCGCCTCGATTTGGATTAGTGCCAAAAATTCGCCGGTTTCATTATTATTTGCGGATAAACCACTTTAAAAACTTGCATTATGTATAAAAACACGCCGCGATACGTAATCTGTCATCATAGCGACGTGTCTTATTTCAAGGTCCTTCTACACAAATAAGTTCTACAGGCGTTGTATAAATGTTTTGAGTACTCACCCATGACGTTGGCCATGTTGTGTTTAAAACTTTTCACAGTTTGAGTCGCGAGTAGTCACGTCGGATCTACCCGAATGCTATTTCGAAACTGAGATGTTATACCGGCGCACTGCCGGCCGGCGCGACGCTTATAAGAATTGCCAGCCCCGCTAAGATAAAATATTACTAAAAGGTTTAACGCGCCTTTCGATGCACCGAATCTTCTGCCGTGTCAGACAATTAATCACATTTTTTTACAATTATGTCTACGTGTGAATGTCTTACATAGATTATACTTTGTGGGGATATCTATGTGTATAATGCATATGGGAATACGTAGGTATATGTTCTTTCTATGGGAATCAAACGCCCTCTGGATTGAGAGGATAATGCTATTAGAAAACAGTCATTTCATAGAAAGTAGTATTTCAGAAGTAAGTTGTTGGGAGTGATAGAATAGCAAAGAATGTGCTAGCTGCATCTTCTTCCGGGCATGCTGTAAAAACAGGTAAATTGCATTTCCTATTTCTTTGGATGGAATATCTTAAAAAGGTCAACTTGAGGACTCTGCAGTGATTTCGTTGGAGCAAGGTTGAAGCGATGATATCATACGATCGGGCTATTGCTATTCTCTACGTAAGCAATTTAGGACACACCTTGCAAAGCTGCTTCGCCAATTCCAGGCTATTACACTGGCCTTGCTGGACTGTGAGTGAGAGAAAAACATAGAATGTGCCAGCTCCATTTCCTCCCGAGCATGCTGTAAAACCAGCTAAGGGATTCGAGGGTTATAATCATCATCATTATAATAGTGTATTGCAATTTTAGGCGATGGGCTGACAACTGTTCTATAGCAATATAAATCATAATCATCTGCAAAAACCCTCAAAACTTGGCAGACGTAGCGGAACGATCTCTTTTCAGGTTGTTGTCGCTCTGCCTACCCCATTAGGGATAAAGGCGTGATTATATGTAAAATGTAGGTATGTATTTGAAGTCAATTAATGTTGACATCCTACATCCTATATCTTTGACTTGACCTATACTCGTGTCCCATGGTAGCTTTCAATCGGCTAATAAAAGAGACTAATAAAAACAGATGCTCATAATAAAAAAAAAACACATTTTAGAGAAATCCTCACGGCTGGCAACTTTGCTTCGGTTATGTGGCCTCGACACCGCGACGCCCAACGCTCCGATGATGTCATACATACTCAGAGGTACCACCGTAAACTTCACCGTAGATTTAAGTACTATCACAGTCTAGGTTTTATTATTTAGGTACTAAGATAGTCGTCAGCCTGACCTAAATAAGTTATTGATCCTCTCACTTCATCCGTGTTTTGAGCGGTGCCGTTACGTCATGGTTTGACCTTCTTCCAGTTTGGGCAAAGTCAAGGGCATTCCATTGTGTCTTATATGCCGTAATCGCAGCCATATTAGTCATGCACGACACGTCATACGATGCAAACTCATACATACATATAATCACGCCTTTATCCCTAATGGGGTAGGCAGAGCGTAAACGACCAAAACAAAGGTCGTTCCGCCACGTCTGACAAAGTTTTGAGGGTTATTTAAGATATATTCGTAGGTATATTGCTGTAGTGACAGGTTGTCAGCCCATAGCCTAAATTGCAATACACTGAATCCCTCGGATCCCTTAGCTGGTTTTTACAGCATACCCGGGAGGAAATGCAGCTGGCACATTCTATGTTTTTCTCTCGCTCCCAGGCCAGCATGGAAGTTTAGTTTTAGTTTTAGTTTAGAGAAACACTGATAATTTCCGTGTGAAGGGGACAGGTCGCTAGTAAGTAATATAATAAAGTTTCAGCTGGAAGTCTTCGGTCGAAGATAATTAAGTATTACTACGATCAAATGCATTTTATTTGGATCTTACCGCGCCTTTTGAGAGATAGCAAGAAGATACCCCATCACCTTTTATCTACCGAAAATTTAAGTCCATGTACTGTATTTATTTTTACATTATGGCCAGATATATAAGCAGCTAGTGCATGGTATGCTTTTAAAACAGCGACCAACCAACTAAACGGTATTTGAATCAACATTTCAAATGCTATGCTTCTTTTAGGATTGAATGACTTCCATGCTGGTCTGGGAGCGAGAGAAAAACATAGAATGTGCCAGCTGCATTTCCTCCCGGGCATGCTCTAAGGTCCAGCTAAGGGATCCGACGGTTTCAGTATATTGTAATTTAGGCGATGGGCTGACAACTTGTCACTACAGCAATATACCTAGAATTTTATCTTAAATAACCCTCAAAACTTCATCGTCAGACGTGGCGGGACGACCTTTGTTAAGGTCGTTTACGCTCTGCCTACCCCATTAGGGATAAAGGCGTGATTATATGTATGTATGTATGATCGAACGATTGAAGACCGAGGCACAGAATATATAATAGTACTACATACCGAGTTCAGTGGTGCAGCATGTCATGGGACAGTATTACTAGTCCGATAGCGCTGGTCTATTTTGATACCATAAGTTTCAAAAACTCTAAAGTTGCTTATTTCTTGCCTGTGGATACATTCGTATTTATGAATCATATTTTTTGCATTTTGTGTCACATCTGGTACTTGCATTTTCAGTAAATCGATGATTTGTAGTTGTTTTTTTTTTTTCAAATTAAAACTGGCAAAATTAATTCAAAACTTTAAAATAACTATAATATCATATCTAGGATAGCCTGCGGAGTGTGCAAACCCGGCTTGTGCCATCTTCGTCCAGTGCAAACTGACATCTTAGGGTCACTATGTAAAAACAGTGAAAAAAAAATACAGTTGATGAAATAACTGTTTCCTTACTCAAATCACTTTCATATGCCTATTAAATAAATTTGTGCCAAATTAGGGCATGCACTTATAAGATTATTAATTATTTTGTTTTTCCAAGCTTCCGTAGCTCCAGAAAAATATTACAATTATTAGAGTTTACTTATTCAATATCAAAAATGCATGAATAATCATCATTCTAAATTTGTGTCACTTTCATGCACTATATTTAAATGAATAAAACACAAAAACAATAGATGTGTCGAAACAGGCGGACGCGGGCCGGCGGCAGGGGGCGGAGGGCATACGCACGCACACATTCATAGGGTACGGTTATCTCCGCTACGTAGGTACTATAAGGTCATTTTAAATCAAGTGCAAATATTGAAACGTGTGAATCTACACATGACACTGAACAATTTTCCCTAAGAAACATAGGTCGTATTAAGAAAAATAAAAATTTACTTCCCATACTAAGTGCGCTATCAGCTGGAGCATTTTGTATGGAAGGTTCAATTTTTTTATTCGGTTTTCGACCTATGTTCCTTAGGGAAAGTTGTTTAGTTTCATGGGTTTAACACGATTAATATTTGCACTTGATTTAAAATGACCTTATACAGTTATATCTATCTATACATATAATAAATCTCTAGAAGGGTGGTGTCTGTACATTGAATATTTTTCCAAAAAAATAACTGCAGCAGACATTAGTAACGATATAAAGACCAAATCGTTTTTTTTTTAGAATGTTTGTCTGTCTGTATGTCTGTATGTTACCATATCACGCCAAAACTACTTAACCGATTTCAATGGGACTTTTTTTATTCAACTCAGTGTTACCCGGGTTGCAACTTAGGATACCTAAAATCACGCCACCTCACTTAGAGGGTAGGCAGGAAATTAGATTTTAACCGATTTCGATCAAACTTTTTTTATTCGACTGATTGTTATCTAGGAAAAAACATAGGGTACAAATAACCACGCCACCTGAGTTGAGGGGTAGGTAGGAAATTAAATTTTGATTGTATCTTTTCCGATTTGATGTTTTTTTTATTCGGCTTAATGTTAACTCACGTAAAACTTTATAGATATACGTATAAAACCACGCCACCTGACTTAGAGAGTAGGCAGAAAATTTAATCTTGTTTTATTTCATAATCTCATTAGAATACGGTAAGTCGTATTACGCACACAAGTATAGTGTTATACACGTGTTAAGTTTATCTAATGCGATTCAAAATGACACAAAAAAGTAAGAGTAAAGAAAATTTAAAACAAAAAAATACATTGCTGTTTAAAATCATAACCACCACGCGTACGGAGTCGCGGGCACAGCTAGCATAGATATAAAAATAAAATAACGAAAGGACGTGCGAATTTTCTAAATGCATTTTTATAAAACGCACGCCTGCAATCTCAATACCCACGTATGTCAATGGTCAATGCTTAGACGGTCAATATGGTCAATATTATTTTACGATGCGACGATTAGAACCTGAATAATTATCGGCATACCTACCTACAGCTTTTTCGTTATATATAACGCTTCTCGATGTCCCGCGCCCCACTTCGAGTAGGTACGTAGTGTACAGTCAGTGAAACAAAATATACACGAATTAAAAAGAATTACTTAATATTTTTGTTATTATTTTTGTTTGTGTGGTGTGACAACTTTGAACAGTCTGACGGAGTAGTTTCTGATAGGTACCTATGTAGTCATCAGAGTACATAGGTGTGTGTACAAGTGATGTAACGAGAAGCGGTATGCCGATTAAAAATCCACTAGATTTTTACGGCCGGATAGCCTAGTTGGTAGTGACCCTGCCTTCCTGCCTACGAAGCTAGATGTTGTAGGTTCGAGTTCCGCCGCACAGTGGGTCGAAACTGCTAAATGAGGGACATAGGGTTTTTTACTATTAAATTTCATAATTTTAAGATACCCATCAGTCGGTTTTCATTCTGATGAATAATTGTGATAACAAGTTTTTGTCTAAAACAGATAGTTTGTCTGGAAAATAACTTTTGAATTTTTGTTGTATGGAATAAGACAAAATGATCAAGGAGTGTGCCCTGCTGGCATTATACAATATTTTTTCTTTGTAAAACTGTTCATAATCTATGTAGGAAAAAAATATATTTAATATATTATAATATCCTACAGTAGTTTTTAAATAAAACGAAATAAATAGTTGGGCGTAGCCACTGCTCCATACAGTGGTGGTCATGCGTTGGCTTGTAACAGTAGTTACAGGAGATGTGCATTGCCAGCAACAATCTTATATGTCAGATCCTTATCTCTTGTCAGTGCAGTTGCAGAAGACGGCAATGTCCAGGGACCTCTTTTAAATTGCTTAACCCTCTCTACATTTGGCAGACAAATTGACGAGCATGGAGGTAGTAGAATATTCAGTCATAGATGATTTAGAGATCCTTTCCGTCTTGAGTAACTGAGGTTACTCCCGCTTCTCTGGTCTCTCACGTTCCCAGCCCATTAACGTTCTACCCTAAAGTCCCTTCGTCACTCTGTCCCTCTGTTCAACCGTAATCGTTTCATCCATCCATCCGCTTATCCATCCCTCAGTCTCTCCGATAATCCCCTTTCTTTCGGCTTACCCATTCTAACAATCCTATCTGTCTCTCCTACCTCAACGTCCAAGCATCCCTCTTTCCCTCCGCTCACGTCAATCCCGTTGCTCCCACCCATCCCAGCATAACGTCCCTCCGCTCTTGTCCCTACCTCTGTCTCTCCATAACTCTGTTTCTTTTATCAGGGTATGAACGTGATACCAGGGCCACGTTTTCAAAGTATTTGAAATGTGACCAGTCACAGCGCACAAACATTTCGATTGAGAGCTTGGACACGAACTCACCCAAGGTCTCATAGGTCTCTCCAAGTATGAAATGTAATGGCACGCTCCACCTTCGACTCCTGGGCCCGCAGTCCCTGGCAATTAGTCTCAGATACATACGCATACCATGCTAGAGCGACATACGCAAGACGGGTTCTCACGTACGCCTTATGGACGCCAATCCTCATGCGCAAGCATGCGGGAGTTTCTAGCAGAGAACGGCAGCATATTCCTTTGCTCGCTGAATTGCAGTCGCGAACTCGCTTGTGAGCTCATCTACATCCTTTAGTGTTGAGACTGGTTTCCGAGAGTATTCTGTAACTCGTGCCGTATGCCGTGTGAGTATCTTCTGCTTCGACGGCAGCAGCCTGGAATTTGCCGGCTGGTCTTAGATGGTCGGAGCATACATGGTTGTCGAAGGTTTAAATGTGATTTAAATGATAAGACCGACCTCTGGCTTGACCACCGAAAGATCTATTAGTTATGGGGGATTTGTTTGGTTGTGCGGCTAGTGAGTTGAAGTCACCGACCCCAAGACCAGTTGTCTGTTGAGGTTGACATCACCTTCCCATCAATATCCCATCCGGACAAGTCCATGTGGTATTTACACAATTTGTTTATAATATCTCTCCTGGCAGCTATCGTTGGCCTGTGAAGTCCAGAAATTTCTGGATATAAAAGCGTATACCGACTGAAGGTTAGCTATGATGAAGAGTAGCAGGACAGAACCAACCTTTTTTTTACCAGGACGGCTTAGCTTCGAAAGGCACTCAACTCGTCCTTCCGATACAAAAAGGAAAAGGCCAGAGGACATAATACAAACCTACACATGATCTTTATTGATCTAGAAAAGGCTTTCGATAACGTGCCCCGAGAACTTATTTGGGATGCACTTAGAGCCCAAAATGTCCCAGAACAATACATCGCCTTCATACAGGATATGTACAATGGTGTTACAACTCAAGTCGTTTGTCCACCAGGCATCTGTATATCACTGTCAATTACAGTTGGCGTTGATCAAGGGTCGGCTTTGAGCCCTTTGTTATTTAACGTCACCAATGTAACCAAGGACTATCTCACAAACCGCTGCCTAAAACCTGTACCATGGAACACCATGGAATAATACTGTATGCAAATGACGTTGCTCTGATATCAGACTCAGTGGAAGACCTACAGACTGATTTCAATCTCTGGCTGAATTCACTTGAAGATAATTGTCTTAAGATTAGTTGCAAAAAGACAGAGCATATGTCGTGTATATTTGATGGTCACACGGACATGAGCCAGATAAAACTTTTCATAGACGGGGCGTCCATACATAAATATTTTTGATCAATCATTAGCAATGACGGAAAACTTGAGCGAGATGTAACCCATAGAACAACTACGGGATGGATGAAGTTGAGACAACTCACAGGTGTAATGTCTGACAAGAAGATGCTAGGAACTTTTTTAGATTCCACAGTGATGACAGACGGTAAGTAAATACATACAAAATATGGAACCTAATCTATTCTAAATATTCAGTTACAGTGAACAACTTTAAAACGTTGGTTTATCAAGTGATGATTATGACCGGTATAACAAAATTTATCAACCCTTATAACACACACACACAAACGCATGCCAAGTGCAACATGCCGTCTGTCGAAATGACATGGTAGTTAGGAATGTCCAAGCTGTGCTTAAAGGCAAACTGTACAAAACGGCCATAAGACCTCTACGGTACAGAATGTTGGGCATCTACTAAACAACACCTGTCAAAGCTTCACACTACAGAAATGCGCATGTTACGCTGGTCAGTGGGTGTCACACTGCTGGACAAAGTTCGCAATGTCCACATCAGAGGAAGATAAATAATTGACCCAATTATAGACAAGGTCGAAGAACGACGCCTACGATGGTATGGACATGTGCTTCGGCGCCCTAAGGATCATATGGTACGAATAGTCCTAAACTTACCCACGACGACGCGACGCCGCTGAAGACACCCCGCTACTTGGCTGATGACGGTACAAAAATACCTGAAAGAATCCGACATAGACGCCGAAACAGCACAATATAGACAAAAATGGAAGAGGCAGACGAGGACAACCGGCCCCAGATAATAGGAAGAAGGCTTAGGAGAAGAAGAAGAGTAATAGAATAAGAGTAGAGTAAGAGTAGTAACACAAAATTGGAAGATCCTATCTTCAAAATTGGCGGAGTTTCCATAGCTTTTATCGACTATTGACCCTTGTTTTCACCTGACATATTGGGTGATAAGGGATTAAAACCGGGTGATTTGGGTTATTACCCGGTTGTAGCCCCAAAAAGCTTCCATGCTGGACTGGGAGCGACAGAAGAACGTAGAATGTGCCAGCTGCATCTCCTCCCTGGCATGCTGTAAAAACCAGCTAAGGGATTCGACGGTATATTGTAATTTAGGCGATGGGCTGACAACCTGTCACTACAACAATATCCAGTTCTATCTTAAACAACCCTCAAAACTTGTCAGACGTCGCAGAACGACCTTTGTTTGGTTTGTTCACGCTCTGCCTACCTTATTACGGATACAGGCGTGATAGTATGTATGTTTGTATGTAACCCCAAAAATTGGGTGATAATGTATTAAAACCGGGTGATTTGGGTTATTACCCGGTTTAAACCCGGGTAGATTGAATGGGTTTTTACCCACTACTATAGATGTAAAGCCGGTTCAACCAAGCGGTTTCAAACGTCGAAATCGGCTAAAAACCATTTTGGGCGAATGTAGCCGGGGAGAAACGGTTGTTTATAAATAGCTATATGTATATACTTTATTCCAAAAACTAAGATTATTTTATGATTTTTGCATTAAATATAAGTGTTAACATAAAAAAAACAGTTTCTATTACTTAATACCTAAGTATGAGATGAACGTGTATGTATGTAAGTATGAGATCAAAGTGGCAACTGAGTGCGCGCGATGGCGCCAAAGCCGCTAAGCGTGCTTCCCGCCCCGCCCCTCACCTATACCCTCCCTCCCGCAGGCTCACCGAGTCATGCAGTGGAATGAAACATACCTACCTTACTTTGCAAACGAAAGATTTTATGACAGTAAGTGAGAAGAAGAAGTGTATCAAACAAATACCTACCTATCTTTACCTTAATATCACTTAGCACATACTAGTTTTGTTGCGATAGCGATAGTCTACTTCTACTAATTTTTTTTTAAGGTCAACTATCCATTGTAAAACTATCGTTATTGCAACAACACTGGTACATACCTACTTAGTCCTGATGTACTTTTTAATGATGAGTGACATATATTTTTTTCGGATTTGATTCAATAACCTATAAGAGATCTCAGTGTGGAATTACGAAAAAACAAACACAGGAGTAACAATTTAGTAAAAACAGGCGTGATCTACAGTAAAAAACGAACAAAAATCTCATTATTCTTCGTTGGTCCGGTCGGGTAATAACTCAGTTTCGATTTCCATTTAAGTCTGTCACAGTTTCATAACTAACTTTTACTAATTGCTTGTCGCAACTTGCACCAAGAAGACTGAATGTAAACAAAATGCACGCATCCGCGCTTTTGGCTGGCCGGCGCCCCCCGCCGCCCGCACCCGCGCACGATGTTCCGCGCGCTCGATGGTCCCTGCGCTCGCCATTCTTATATAGGTACATACCTAATATTAGAAGTTCGTGGATAAAAACAACACAAATTATGAATAGTGTTTTGTTACACCATAATAACAAAGAACACGTAAACTCTAATAACTTGCCATTTCTTTTGTGGATTTTACAGGCTGTAGTAATGAAAAAAATTAATATCTACCAGGCCACTCAGAAAGTATTGCGATAAATAGTTTTTATATACGGCAGACTGGCCGGTTAGAATCTTTTTTGAAAATATGATTACTTGTAAGTAAAAATATGTGTGTTCCATTTATAAAATTTCCCTTCACAGTTTTTGCGAGCCAATTCAAAGTATCGTGTCTTACTGAAAAATGGATCTGCGCCGGGAACATTTTAGAGCTATGATTTTTTACAATTTCAAGTGTCGCCTGAAACCGGATGAATCGTTCGATAGACTTCAAATGGCATTTATGGATGAAAGCCCCTCCAAGGCAACCGTGTATCGTTGGTATAACGAATTTAGGCGCGGTCGACCAATCTTGGGGGATGAAGAAAGAAGCGGTCGCCCTTTGACGGCTATTACGGAAGAAAACGTGCTAGCAGTGAAAAATTTAATCCAAGATAATAGGCGAATTACATATCAGGAGATTCAGCACATATTAAAGATTGGATCGGGAAGCGTTCACGAGATTCTACATGGGCATCTTCGCGTGAGGAGGATAGTATCGCGCTGGGTGCCGCACTACCTCACCGACGCTCAGAAGCAGGCCCGGGTGGAATGGTGCCGTGATATGCTGAACAAATTTGAAGCAGGCTCGTCTCGGCGTGTTTACGACATCGTAACAGGTGATGAGTCCTGGATTTATCAATACGATCCAGAAACCAAGCGCCAGTCGACAGTTTGGGTGTTTCAAAATGAACCAACGCCTACCAAAGTGAAGCAATCTCGAAGCGGGGGGAAGATTTTGATCGCCAGCTTTTTTAATTTGACTGACCACTTGGCCTCAATTCCCTTACGAGATCAAAGAAGCATTAACGCCGAATGGTATACTACCAAATGTTTACCAGAACTTTTTTCTGTTGTGAGCAACAAGCGACCAAACACAGGGCTCCGCGGACTACTGCTCCACAACGACAATGCGCCTGCACACACCGCGCTCAAAACGACGGACTTCCTGGACAGCACTCCAGTCAAACTCCTGGGTCACCCTCCTTACAGCCCTGATCTAGCACCGTGTGACTTCTTTTAATTACCAAAAATAAAAAATCAGCTCAAGGGGATACAATTTACGTCGCCGGAAGATGCGCTGGCTGCGTTCGAGCAGGCTGTAAACGAGGTGGCTACGGCGGACTGGAAAAAGTGTTTTGAAAACTGGTTCAGACGCATGAATCTTTGTATAGAGGCTGGTGGAGAGTACTTTGAAAAGATTTAATAAAAATATATGTACCTGTAGAACAATTTTTTTTAGTGTCGCAAAACTTTCTGAGTGTCCCACGTATAAACGTCGTGGATGAATTCGACACAAAATATTTTAAACAACAGATATCAGTATTCTGAAACGCGTAACACCTATTTTACCTATTGTAATATTATTTTAGAGCTAGTTGGTGCCGTATTAGGTACTGGTTAAATAGTAGGATTCTCGTGGACATATATAGCACAAAATGCCTATGTACATCAATAACTATCTCGTTATTACCATGAAAGTAATATTTGCATCTCTAATTATCTTTTCGTCCAATACTGATCGAAAAGACAAATACCTAAATTTCTACCTATGCAAGTACCTAGAATGACACAAAATAATGTATTAGGTTGGGCAAATCGTCCGGAAACTGTATGCAAAAAACAAAAAACTTTAAGAGTTTTGAAACTTCAAAACCTAGCGCTATCGGACTATACCTCCAATATGTGACAGAGGCTGATGTTGATGAGGTCACATAAACGTAGGCCCACCCAAACGTAGACTAACATTTCTAGGAATTCGCGTTGATGTATTTCTTAATTTTACTAACGGAAACGCTACGCCGTACGCGCCACAGCGCACAGCTACGAATAAGGGGTTGTAAAACGTGCTAAGTAATAAATAGTAAAAACATAAATTTATTAATAGAATTTTACATAATACACAAGTTACAAATAAAGTAAATTAATAATACCATAAAACGAATAAGATAATATTTTATTGGTGTATTAATTAAGTGTATCCCGTACCTAACCGTATTTTTAATCCATTTCGCAAAAGCTTTATATAAATAGTAATTTTAGGTACTGGTAAGTGTATAAAAACTTGTTTGAACACAAACAATCCCAAATTCTCGTGTAAGTAGTATTTTTTGGATTTTGAATAGAACTATTAAACAAACGAGACAGAATACAATGCTATTCCCAAGTAATAGTTGTAGGGTCAAAGTAAAAATATTTAGCACCCCATAGGAAATAAATTAGTGTCTTCATCGATAATAATATATTTTATAATATTATAAATTTATATTAGATGATATTATTAGGTCTTTGTATAAACAGGACGATTTTTTACTAGTGACGTCGTATTTTTTATACCTGTCATGTATTTTTTTATGGTTTGTTATAAGTTTACCTAAGTATTTAGACTATATTTCTTGGGATATTTATCTGTTAGCCAGCAAATACCAATTTTAACAATGGGCCACTAGTTAAAAAGACACTGTGCGTTCCTCATTCTAAGTTGTTCTGTTAAATTCGTCTTATTCTGTTTGAAGCAGCAGCTTAGGCAATAAGAACTTCGTATTCCTTGAAGCCTTTCTCCTTTCCTTCGTGGGAGATGTAGCATGTCTTGTGTGTTTGATGGACCTTGCCCGGGATGATGCTGCCTTTGTGGTAGACCCGGCCGACAAACAGGGGCTCTCCAGCCTCGGTCTCGCCTCCTGGCACTGCGGTGAGGGGCACCTGGTCGCCCTTACCGTTCCTCCAGGATGCGGGGCCACCGACCAGCACCTGTATAGATGATGTGATGATTTACATCGTACATAAATCATCCTAATCTTGAGTTCGAAGAACCTCAGATGCAGATAATATGACACAAAGTATCGACTGCACCTGACAAAATATTAAGGATTTTTTTAGTAAGAAAGGTGTCTTGCTATTGTGACAAATTGTCAGTCAACCCATCGCCATGTTTGCTATGGTTTTAACATCCTGGTAGGGATTGATAGATTCGTCTACTGATTTTTTAATTACAATAATCATAATCAGGTGGACCTTTCTATCTACTCTAGAAGTTCTCTTTCTTCCATTCCAGCACAGAAGCTGCAACATTTCAAGGCCACCGAATAATAAATAATATATGGCAAAAGAAATGCCGGTAGGTTCTCTTTTCATGTGCCAGTCCATTCTTAGGGAACGTTGCGCGAGAACAGCAGCATGTCGGGTAGAATATATATTGGATGCCTGGCTCGAGCCACGCAGATCAGTTCACCAGAAAAGTCTATCGATTTGGTTGAATGAGTAACATAATATTTAAATACCTGGTAGCTTTTCTTCTCATGTGCCACACCATTCCAAGGCACGTATGCGATGCGTTGTGAAGACAGCATCATGCCGGGTAGCAAGTCTCTCTGATGCCTGGCCCGAACCACGTAGATCAGTTCACCAGATTGGTCTTTGCCTCCAACTACAGCGCCAGGGGGAATTCTGCCATCTGTAAGATATAAAAAATAATATACATACACACACGTTTGAAATTTATTGTATTTTAAGTTGCTTTTGTTTTAATTACTATTTAATTGAATTCTATTGCCAATTATTTTAAAACTTCAAATGTATTGTCAATTTATTGTGATTATTATTATTTATTTTTATTTTTGAGCAGTCCTGTTAAATACATACCTGTACGATACTCACAACACATGCCTAACCTAGTGTGGGTACCACTTCCAATCTTGTAAAAATCTTAGACCTTTTAAATAAACAATTTTGTTTTTTTTTTGTATTATACTAATTTTGATAGTGACCTATCCTGCATTACTTTACTCATCGTGCTAATAGCACAGAATATATAATAGTACCCATCTAATAGTTAAATCTAAAAGATAGTTTCAGTTTCATTGATTATCTAGCTAGAATCATTGAACTTCTTTAAATAGGTAGCGTAAATCATTTAGCTCAATGTCTAGAATACTCATATGTATATTTCAATATCAGTACTGTGCGTTACAAAGTTTAGATGATCAGGAAATCACTTTTTTAAGTAATATGGTAATATAGAACTTGGAAATATACCTGCGACATCGACCCAGACGAATTCTCCAGAAAACTGAGGGTTGGTGAAGTTGGCGGGTATAGCTGTAATGAAATGTTTAAAACCTTTGTAAATACAGAGCACATATTTTAGTCAAAAATGCAATGCAACTGCATGCACCATTGTTACGTCATCATCTAAGTTTCAACCTCTGCCAGAAAATGGTAGGGAAGCTTTATCAAAAGGTTTAGTCCGATTCCAAGAGTTATAAGTTAGTTAACTATCAGAGATTGATTAGTTTGACAGTGAAGAAGCAAACAACAAATTGTATTAAATTTTAAAATGAATAAGATAAGACCCAATACAATACCCTGTGGAACACGATACATAACTTAACGTATGATGCTTTTGTGATGTTTTAAAGTATTATTCCAACTAATAATCCTATTGGCATTCAAGGATGAAAAAGGTATATGCGATTTTATATAGGTATGTCCTGTTTAGCATTAGATAGATAAAGCGTGAAATAAATGATTAGTCCGCAGACAACCTCCACCAAAATATTGAAATACTCAACGATTTTTGAAGTAGTGGTTGATTTTCCACTGAGCGGTTGCGCCGTAGCCTGATCTCACTCCGAAGTAAGCAATCGGGAACGGAGCATCGTCGAACCACTCCATGAGGACCTCATTCTCCATTCGGTCACGCAGCACCACGCGTCCATTGTGCCATTCGAGTAGGAGCTTCTTGAACTTGTCCACGCTTGTGATCCCGGGGGTGGACACTACTAGCTACAAACAACCAATTTTGGAGTCATCTAGCAGGAACTATAATATAAGGTGTACAAACATTTGCTGACCAATCTTCAGGAAACGAACGAACATAGACCTACCTTTGAAACTAAAGAACTTTCTTCAAAAAACATAGATTAAAATGAAAAAAATAATCTCCAAATAAAATTACTCCAGCAACTGATATGACTCCATTTGTAACGGACACGACGGAAAGTTCTTAGTCTCATAGACAGGACCACGCATATATATATCGTCATGTGTTTGAAAAAATGCCGTAATAATACGTTACCCTATCCGGCTTCTGCCTGTTCAGCCTAAGGAGCGACTTGGTGTTCTCCCAGCCACCGAGGATGACCTCGTACATGGGGGTGGTCTCGTCTGCGGAGCTCGACAGACAGATGTCGCAGCTGTCAGGGCCGCAGTAGTCGAAGTCCAGGTAGCCATCGGTGACGGATCTGAATTTGTATTCCAGCTTGTTTGGAGTATCGAACTCTTCGTCATCAGCTGCAAAAAATAACTAAATATTATTTGAATCCTTACATAACTATCAATAAGAAATGTAAATAAAACTGGCTGAGCATTGGTATGCTCTACGAGTATATGAATAACCTGTCATGTGACTATAGCGGTCTCTTAGTGGAACACCACAAAACAGAAGCTAGCGTAAAAAAGAAAAAAAAGAAAAATAAATAAATTGGAAATACACGCGTCTTTCAGGTTTTCGGGAGATCCTGTTCCATTATCTTCAGCTCTTAGTATGTTTTTGGTCTATATAAAGGTCAAGAGCGAACCCACAGCATATGGCAAAATACTTACTTTCGAACTTCCAGGTTCCTGTAGCGCCCCATCCGGTGCAAACACCAACCGACGTTATGGAGAAAGGCTCAGGGTCTTCCCAGGACATAAAGGGCGCGTTCTCTCTGCCGCGGTAAACGCCAATGTTACCACCATCCCACCGGATATAGAAGTCACGGAACTCATCTTCACTCAGGATATTGGGAGTATCGACTTCCACTTTGTCGGGCTTGGTCTTGTTCCTTCTGATGACGCTTTTGGTATTGTTCCACCCGCCGATAAAGATCTGAAAATTTCTTAACGATTAATTTTGATTTTTGGACAAGCCACGTGCTCGCTGATTGAAAGCTTTGGCTTTGATGATGTCTTAATATTTGATTCAAATAAATTTGATACAATGTAGGGCAGTTATTAAGGGGCTCCCCTGGGCTAAGTGGCGCCTTTTCAGCCAAAAAAATCACAATTCACTAAAAACACAATCAATCGAAAGCAATGATGGTCATTAAAACCGTATGAAGTTTGTGAAAACAGCCACTTTTGGCACTTTTACTACGTGTATCTGCAGTGAACACTGAATTATTAATTTACTAGCAACCCGCCCCAGCTTCGCACGGAAATTATCAGTGTTTCTCTACTATATTATGCATTTATTATACATATAAACCTTCCTATTAAATCACTCTATCCATTAAAAGAAACCGCATCTAAATCCGGTGCGTAGTTTTTTAAAACTAAACTGCGGTTTTTGTACTATGTCCCTATTGTACGTATAAATCTTTAGATTTATACGTACATAGGGACATAGTTACAGAGAAAGCGAGTTTATTTTATACTATGTACAGATAATGCGTAAAATAAGCAGTATCTATCAATATGATCTTCCTTATTTCCGTTAATTGCGTTTTCAGTGAGAAATGTTTTTTTTACTTATGAAGACCGATATAATAAGAGTAGGTACATTGTTCATAGAGATGTAAGTCTACTATAAAAAATCCTCCAAAGACATATAGACATACATACATATAATCACGCTTTTATCCCTAATGGGGTAGGCAGAGCGTAAACGACCTAAACAGAGGTCGTTCCGCCACGTCTGACAAAGTTTTGAGGGTTATTTTAAGCTAGATTTGTAGGTATATTGCTGTAGTGACAGGTTGTCAGCCCATCGTCTAAATTACAATATACTGAAACCCTCGGATCCCTTAGCTGGATCTTACAGCATGCCCGGGAGGAAATGCAGCTGGCACATTCTATGTTTTTCGTTCGCTCCCAGACCAGCATGGAAGTAAAAATCCTCCACTATCACCATTATCAATCGTTCGTACCTCATACATAGGGTCGGAAACATTTGGTCCGGTGGTGAGTGCGATGTGGGCATCTTTGGGTGCCCGAACCTTGAACCGTATGTACCCGCTGGCTACTGGGTAAAATTGGTATTGGAGGTTGTTCTCCGTTTGTAATTCTGGAAAATAAGTCAAGTAATGGAGCTGATTTTTAAGTTTTAAATACTGAATTCAATTTCTATTCACATTTAGCAAGGGCGGGTTTAAAACATTTAAAACCCTTTGCAGTAGGTATCCATTGAAAACCATTTTCTTTGATTTTATTTCTAGACAGCAGAACCTATAATGGTAGAACGTTCCCTGTTCGTTCATCCCCATTTTGATTAAACTTTTTTTGTGTGTAAATAATTACAAATACTAAATATTTTAGTACATTTTCTTTGTCCTACGTTCCTATGTTCAATTTATTTGATACTATGTTAAGTACAATACAATACAAATATTCTTTATTGCACATAAACAACACATTGTACAGGAACAAACATTACAAAACAAACAGAGTACAATTAGGCGGCCTTATTGCTAGGGTAGCAATTTCTACCAGGCAACCTTTGGGTAAAGGAGTAGTTTGCTAATATTATGCGGGATAGTGCAGTTACCATTATTTATTTAAAGACGATATCTTGAGACTTACCCACGCTTACACCCATGTTGCTGTTCAGCCCAAATGCTGACTCGAAACTGTGAAGAGGATCTTATCTGCAGTTCGCTTAGATGCAGATATAATGGCCCCAACTGGTTTCGTGAGACTATTATGTTGGACTAGGTTTTATTACTTTAAAAATGCTTCTTTAAATTATTCTTGTGCATTTTTCAAATTCTATTTGGTATTTTCGTAACTCGACATTTAGGAGTTTCAGTGTATTGTTAGCATTGGCGGCTTGAAAACTCTGACCTAATCTAGGATTGGGTCTGGTTTCCCTTCTTAGTTGCAGAGGTCAGATGGCAGTCGTTCTGTGTAAAAACCAGTACCCTCGTTCAATCTCCTAGATTAGGTAGCCGACCCCGTGAGATACGGGATAAGGCTAGGGAGATGATGAGTGTATTGTAATTTAGGCGAAACCTGTCCCCATCATAAACTTAAGAGCGCTGCTCTTGGCGGTGGAGTATGAAGTAAACGCCAGTCATCTCTTGTTTTTCATCTTCATAATACTCCTTTTTAGGGATTTTTTGTGTAGTGGTTTCCCTCTTGTCTTCCACACCGCAGTATATGAAGCGAAGCTATTTCGCGTCAAATAAGACTATTTCAGACGGACATGAACCTTCCGGAATCCATTTCTTCGGCCTCTAACCAGTACTGATGCCACCGCTGCCTGACACCAGGGAAATTCTTATTTAGTGGCGGCATTGACTCGCTACGTTACAAGATCGTTTTCGCACATTGTGGCATTTTTTAGGGAAGCCTGTCCCACTGGACTCCCCACCACATCCTGACGATCTTGCCGCTGTTTGGTCGGGGACTGCTTATTCGATATATATGCAGATGCAGCTAACCATTTCTTCCATGCTGGCCTGGGAGCAAAAGAAAAACATAGAATGTGCCAGCTGCATTTCCTCCCGGGCATGCTGTAAAAACCAGCTTAGGGATCTGAGGGTTTCAATATATTGTAATTTAGGCGATGGGCTGACAACCTGTCACTACAGCAATAAACCTACAAATTTATATTAAATAACCCTCCAAACTTTGTCAGACGTGGCGGAAAGACCTTTGTTTAGGTCGTTTACGCTCTGCCTACCCCATTAGGGATAAAGGCGTGAATGTATGTATGTATGTAGCTAACCACCATATCGTGATGGCCGTTCCACTATCCGCCGCCTGTGGACCCCGTTAGTTACCTACAGCTGAGCCCTAACAACAACAGTGACGTTGCTGTAGTTTCAAGCTGTCACTACAATAAACAGGTCTAACTGAAATACATACATACATATAATCACGCCTTTATCCCTAATGGGGTAGGCAGAGCGGAAACGACCTAAACAAAGGTCGTTCCGCCACGTCTGACAAAGTTTTGAGGATTGTTTAAGATAGATTTGTAGGTATATTGCTGTAGTGACAGGGTGTCAGCCTGTCGCCTAAATGACAATATACTGAAACCCTTGGATCCCTTAGCTGGTTTATACAGCATGCCCGGGAGGAAATGCAGTTGGCACATTCTATGTTTTTCTCTCTCTCCCAGTCCAGCATGGAAGAACTAACTGAAATAACCCTCATAACTTGTCAGACGTGGCGCAACGACCTTTGTTTAGATCGCTGACGCTCTACCTACCCCATCAGGGATAAAGGCGTGATGTATTTCTTTTCCCCAACATTGTTCACTCTCTTGTTTTCAACCTGCATCAAGTGCTCGACTTCCTTTGCTGCATTACTTCTAAACGACATAAACTTCAATCCTAAATAAATCAAATAAAGCACGTATCTATGACGTAACTTTTTTATTAGCCTGCACTGTCCCACTGCAAGCAAAGGCCTCCCCTTTTTCTTTCCACGTGTCGCGATCTTGAGCCACGTTTACCAGCCTTTTTGGGTTGATGTATCTAATAAAAACGGTAAGATAAGGTCATTTCATCCAATGAATTGACCAAATTATTGAAATTTTGCTCTACATTGGGCCCCAATAGCATAGCATTGGACCCCCAGCATTGCAGGGAAAATGCTAAACAAAAGAAGAAGATTGAAAAAAGTTAGTTGCTAAGGATGGTTTGTGTTGGTTTATAAACATACACCCATACATACATGTAATCACGCCTTGATCCCTAATGAGGTAGGCAAAGCGTAAACGACCTAAACAGAGGTCGTTCCGCCACATCTGACAAAGTTTCGAGGGTTATTTAAGATAGATTTGTAGGTATATTGCTGTAGTGACAGGTTGTCAGCCCATCGCCTAAATTGCAATATACAGAAACCTGGTAAGCTGGTTTTTACAGGATGCCCGGAAGGAAATGCAGCTGGCACATTCTAAGCTTTTCTCTTAAAGAACATTAAAAAAATTATAAACATTAAAAAAAGAGACCGAAATTGTTTACGTAACTGTTGTGTGTGTGGGAACACGTTAGTCGTTTGAAAAAGTGTTGCTAGACCGCATAATAAAATATTATTATCAAAATAGGAAATTCCGCAAAGTCATTTAGAGGTGAGGAGTCTGAAGGTGAGACAGGACATTAAAAAACCTGCAGTCCATCTAAAGTATACACATAAAGGTGCATTCTTAAATTATCTGGCACTAAATTGATGATTTGCATAGACTGTTGCATAATTTAAAAAATTAAATGCCTTATCGATATTTTATTTTCATTTCCATAATCATTTATGCTTGCTTACGATTAGTCAGAGTTGTGTAGTAGTGGATAGAACTGCTGGCTACTGAGCGGGAGCGGGAGTCGTGGTTCGAATCCCACCACGTACCAATTTGTATTACGATTTTTGAATTTCATATGTACGTTTACTCGGCGCTGTTTCGTGCTTCGGAAGGCACGTTAAGCCGTTGGTCCCGGTTAATATGGTTTAGTCCATATATATTAGTTGTTAATCCATGTCAGAGGCCAATGCTAAACATTGGCGGCTTGAAAACCTAATCTAAGATTGGGTATGGTTTTCGTTTCCGTTCTGGGTTGCGGAGGTCAGATGGCAGTTGCTCTGTGTAACAATCAGTTCACCCTCTTTCAATCACCTACATTAGGTAGCAGACCCCGTGAGATACGGGATAAGCCTAGGGAGAAAAGTAAAATGCATAAGTAGTAGTTCAATAGATAATTCTATAAGTTTTACTCAGTGTTTACTTCAATTATAGATAACTGATTCTGTAGATTGTCCTCTCTTTTATTTTTTTCTTATCATACATACATACATATAATCACGCTTTTATCCTAATAGGGTAAACAGAGCGTAAAGGACCTGAACAAATGTCGTTACGCCACGTCTGACTAAGTTTTGAGTTTGACTAAGATTATTTAAGATATATTTGTAGGTATATTACTGTAGTGACAGGTTATCAGCCCATCGCCTAAATTACAATATACTGCAACCCTCGGATCCCTTAGCTGGTTTTTACAGCATGTCCGGGAGGAAATGCAGCTGGTACATTCTATGTTTTCTCTCGCGTCCAGCATGGAAGTATTTAAATATTTTACTTAAAATATTTTTTCTACTCAAACAGTCAATTTTTTATACCATTCAGTAAATACGCTTTTTAGCTAAAAAGCGGACTGACTCAGCAGTTGAGCATGCTACGGTTCCCCTTATCACTTATCGGGGGTAAAATCGTTCCACAAACCTAAAAAGGCAAGGCTGTGTTACGTCACCACAGTAGCCACATAGGCACCTGCTCTTATTTATTTTTTATTAGGCTATTAACGTTGTATTTACTGACCTTGGCTTGGAAGTGCCTAGTAAGTAAATAAAAGTGAGGTTGACTTCCACCACTTATATAATCCCCTTTGGTGACGTCACGTCGATAACCGACGTGGAAGCTTGTAAACGTCTGCTCATAAAATATCATTTGGGTACCTGATTGGGGACCTGGCACTATTTAATTTAATTATTGTTAAAAATCATAAATAATTTATAAGAGTATTATATATTATGCAATGCAACTCATTCGTGCCTCGCATAAACCTGTAGGGGTTTTCTGAGGGACGTCTCATCTTTAACTATGTAAAATATGTTATTTTCATTTAAAATAAAAAAAAAAATGATGAATAAAATGATTTTATTTATTTGTACACGGCAATATGCCGATTGATTTTAAAAATCTCTTTATTTTAATAACTATAGATTAGATAATTAACTACGTATATTTATATTTGGAATTCATTTCCACTGTGAAATGTTGTTGCCACGAAAAACTCATGACTCCGAATAACGCAATTACAATAATTTATTGACCGATTTACAGACTTGTACATACTATGCAATATTATCACACTTTTTTCAGAAAATAATAGTTACTTGTTCAGTCATCTAAATTTCTTTTCTAGATTTTAGATAAGCAGTGCCTGTTTTGTGTTTGTTCCCTATGTATTTTGTCCTTTGTAGATTTCTGTAAACAATATATTGTTTAATACGAATAAATTATTACTTATTTAATGTAAACAAAATAAAGCAACAAGTTTGCGCCTATTAATAGCTACCAAACCAATAACTATTAGTATTCTAACAAAGCTAATTCGATACCTTCATAATTGCTCAATCATTACTACTTTATAGTGATCATTGTTATTTTATTAGTTATCTACAAAGATGATGCAACATTCAATTAATTGCAAAGTGGATAAAAAGTCAGGTAAAAATATATCCGTTTTTGAATGATACATCTTCTTCTTAGCGAGTGGATTCTCGAGTCGAACGACCCGATAAACCCTGGTGCCAGAGTCTCCAAACCACCTAGTAGCACAGCTATTAGGCCTCTGACCTGGTTTGAGTAACGACCACTATCAAAGACCGAAGAAGAACCACAGAAAGAAGAAGAGCTACCGGACCGACGACTTAACGTGCCCTCCGAAGCACGGAATCCTTTTTATTTTCGGACAATCAGGTGATTCAGCCTGCAATGTCTAACCAAACTGGGGAAAACCTCACAAAGTGATAAATTGACAAATATCAACTTTGTGAATATTCTTCCATACTGGACTGGGAGCGAGAGGAAACATAGAATGTGTCAGCAGCATTTCCTCCCGGTCAAGCTGTAAAAATTAGCTAAGGGATCGGAGGGTTTCAGTATATTGCAATTTAGGCGATGGGCTGGCAACCTGTCACTACAGCAATATACCTACAAATCTATCTTATATAACCCTCAACACTTTGTCACACGTGGCGGAACGACCTCTGTTTAGGTCATTCACGCTCTGTCTAATTCAATTCAATTCAATCATCGAACCCAGGACCTCCGGATCATAAGCCCAAGGCTCTGACCACTAGACCACAAAGGCAGTTACAGAATGATAGATGAAGATGACCTTAGAGTAATTTGACCTTCTGGGACGGAACGGAAGGCCGTGTTGCTGGTAGGCACCTATTTAATAATTTCAAGGATAAAATATTTTGTACTTTGGTCTTCACTATCACTACATAGTATAAAACAAAGTCGCTTTCTCTGTCCCTATATCTCTATCTACACATATAATAAATCTCTAGAAGGGTCGTGTCTGTACATTGAATATTTTTACAAAAAAAAATTGCAGCAGTCTTTATTAACGATATAAAGATTAAAACATATTTTTTTTAAATTTTTGTTGTCTGTCTGTCTGTCTGTATGTTACTACATCACGCCAAAACTACTGAACCGATTTCAATAGGACTTTTTTTAATCAACTGTGTGTAGCCGGGTTGCAACTAGGGATACCTAAAATCACGCTACCTGACTTAGGGGGTAGGCAGGAAATTGAAACTTGGCTGTTTCTTAACCGATTTTTATGGAACTTTTTTTATTCGACTGAGCATTATTTAAAATCAAAGTTACGATACAAATAATCACGCCTCATGACTTAGGAGGCAAGTAGGAAATTGAATTTCGGTCGTTTTCAACCGATTTTGATGGAACTTTATTTGTTTGACTGAGCATTACTTAAACTCATAGTTACGATGCAAATAATCACGCCACCTGACTTAGAGGGTAGGCAGGAAATTGAACTCTGATCGTCTTTAACCGATCTTAAAAGGACTTTTTATTTACTGAGTTTTTTAATTACCTCGTGTCCAGCCTAGGTTAGAAATAATCACGCAAACCATTCTAATATTGAGTAAGTACCCCAGTTTGCATGGAAAACATGCAGTGTCGAACATACTGAAAACGCTTCTCCGCGCGTAGGAGCGGGATCTGCAAACCCGGGCGCGGAATCATGTTTTCCATACAAAACAAAGATCAGACAATGCGAAACACGTTTCCGCGCGCGGGTTAGCAGATCCCGCCCCTACGCGCGGAGAAGTGTTTTCAGTATGTTCGACACTGTGTGTTTTCCATACAAACCGAGCGTGCGAAGTCGCGAACACAGCTATACACCATACACAAGTTAACTTTTTGTCTATTAAAAAAACGTAAGTTGTAAATAATCTTAAATATTCAATAGTTTAATGACAAATTCAACGAAAAAATTGTATCATGATTTGTACATAATTAATTGATCCCAAAACAAAGAGAAACGGAAACAAAGAAACAACCGTGGGGTAACACAACTCCTTCCATATTTAAGTAGACAGGTACATAGAACATGAACACCTACTATAATGTACTATGCTCGCATAGGTGTAATGTAAGACTGTATTCTATCCCAATTATGTAAAGTTTAAACAAAAAAAAAACATCGCTGTTTAAAATCATAACCACCACGCGTACGGAGTCGCGGGCACAGCTAGTGTATGCATAAATCTTTAAATCTACGCAGTTTTTATCTAACTAGCGACACTCTATCTATATCTATTATAAGAAACCGCATTAAAATCCATTGCGTAGTTTTAAATATTTATGCATACATAGGGATATAGGGACAGAGAAAGCGACTTTGTTTTATACTATGCAGTGATACATACATACATACATATAATGACGCCTTTATCCCTAATGGGGTAGGCAGAGCGTAAACGACCCAAACAAAGGTCGTTCCGCCACGTCTGACAAAGTTTTGAGGGTTATTTAAGATAGATTTATAGGTATATTGCTGTAGTGACAGGTTGTCAGCCCATCGCCTACATTACAATATACTGAAACCCTCGGATCCCTTAGCTGGTTTTTACAGCATGCCCGGGAGGAAATGCAGCTGGCACATTCTATGTTTTTCTCTCGCTCCCAGGCCAGCATGGAAGAAATGCAGTGATAAAGCAGTATTATAATATTTTCTTCCATGCTGGACTGGGAGCGAGAGAAAAACATACAATGTGCCAGCTGCATTTCCTCCCGGGCAAAATGTAAAAGCCAGCTAAGGGATCCGAGGGTTTCAGAATATTGTAATATAGGCGATGGGCTAACAACCTGTCACTACAGCAATTTACCTACAAATATATCTGTAATAACCCTCAAAACTTTGAACGACCTTTGTTTACGTCGTTTACGCTCTGCCTACCTCATTAGAGATAAAGGCGTGATTATATGTATGTATGTGTAACATTTACATTTGATCGTTTGTCCAGTCACCCATATTTGCTGTTTGCCAACCCAAGTAACTAATATTAATAAAACTTGTATTTTATCTTTGGCGCATTGATAATAATTAATATGAGATCTTAAGTGAGGAGAGCATTGGGTTGATAAACTACATTTTATACGTATTTAGGCAGTCTGTCTATTTATGTATTTAACCATTCATTTTACACAGAAGCATACAAAGGACAAAATACATAGGAAACAGAAACAAAACTGATACTGTTTATCTCTAAAAAGAAATTTCTTAGATGATGAAGGTAGAGTGAAGTGCATTGACTATTGGGCTCAATTCTAGATACCACCGGCTAAAAATAAAATTAAAATCTATCTATCACTATCAAAATAATAAAATTGAAAAATTACAAGCTATTTTTACTCTATGGTTTCACATTTTATCCGCAAAATTTTGACGCGCTTTTGCACGTTTCCCCAGTATTCCTGTCAATTTTGTATTTTTGCCATCTCGTATGACGGCGGATAAAAATGACAGGTAATGTATTAATCCACCGACTATGAATCAAAAACAGGAGACAATAGATCTCCTGTCCTTTTCCAATGTATTTAGACTGAAAGTGACAAATTGATTTTAATTTCAGTTTTAAGACGCTCCCATGTCTCAATGACCTTGAGCGTTTTGCTTACCTGACACCCCACCCACCCGTTCTTTCCCCTGATGTTTGTTACGTAAAGGAGAATAAACTTGGCCATCTATCGGATTTAGCTTGTACTACTACAACACGCGATGGGTTCTAGTTTGTGATCATCTCCTTTACCACCGGGTATATTTTTGAACCATGTGATCCATAAAATACTTTATAATTAAAAATGCAAATATTACGGGTGTTCTCTTGGTGTTCTACTCATTAAACTAAACAACTTTTCCTAGAAAACATACAACTGTCGAAATAATATGAAAAAAAAATACAAATGTGTCGATATATACTATCACACTACTGATTCTAATTTATTATGTACATATTCAATTTTCCAAATTATTATTTTATATGATATTAAATAATTATTTATAATAATATTAAATTATTATTTTATATTTTATTCGAAAAAGTTGTACAGTTTCATGAGTAGAACACACCGTTATCATTATTTACACTTTATTCAAAATGATCCTATAAAATAGTCCAAGAGCTTGCGAACATTTTAAAGAATTAAATTATTATGTTTTATTGAAATACAGCAAGAATTTTTATTCACTAAGGAAATTTCAAGGGCTTGTTATTGTTAGTGAGATTATGAAACTGTTTTTTTTTTTGGAACGTAAGGTGAACAAAATTTACTAGACACGATAGATTTTTTTTTTCATATTTTGACCTATATTCCATCGAGAAAATTGTTCAGTTTCATTGTCTAAACAAGTCCTTAAAATTTCTTAGGTAAATGATATACCTCGGTTTTTTATGTATGTTCTTCTTCTGTCGAGTGGGTATCGAGTCTATCGACCCCATGAACCCTATGTATGTAAATGTACCGGGTGTAAGGGACAGCGTCCCGCAAACTGATAGAGGTTCCGCAGTCAACGCCCATACTACTTTTACCCCTTTACCAGCAGTTTTTTTTTAAATACCTACGTTTCCGTCATTGTTACATCTGGTTTGCTATTAAGTAAGATTTGAAAATTGTATTGCTGTATATGATGTAACAGACCTTGTATTTACGCGTAAATTAATTACAGCAAGTTTTAACCTGTTTAAGAGATAAAACAAATATAATTTTGAGATGCTGTCCGGAGCAAAATGACTATGTGAAGCAATTTGCTAAAATCTTACTATAATAAATACTTTTCACTTATAATATACCCGGGCTCAAAAAAATCACCAAATTACAATAACAAAAGAAAAAAAACTAAATTAAACCGACGACTTTTTTTTCGATTTTATATGAAATTAATATTTTTAGATGGCTTGTAGAGGGCTCAAGATCTGTATATTTTTAAAATTTAATTATGTATTTAAAATCATGAGAAACCACAACATTTCATACCTCTTGGGTAAGTGAATTCTAATGTTGTATGGGTCTACCTAGACTTTCATCTCCTGAAAGAATTTGCAGGCCGCTGTCTCTTACGCCCGTTATGTATAAAATATGCAATTTTCAATTATTAAGCATTACATGGCTGTAAAATCTAGCCTAGCTATGTATTATTTTAGATTATAATCTATAGCCAGTCATTAGTATGTATCTTATGTAAATATATTCATTAAATAATTAAGTATGTAGGTCAATTTATTTTAAAATCTAACAGAAGGTAAAAGATTATTATTATTAGGTTTTTTGTGTCTTAACTCTGGTCTTCTGCTATAAGGAATGACATTTTGTAAAGGTAGTATTAAAAGGCGATTAAAATTTGGAAAGATATAATGAAGTACAGAAATATAATCTCTTGAAGTTCAAATCATACATACATATAATCACGCCTTTATCCACAGTGGGGTAGGCAGAGCGTAAACGACGTAAACAAAGGTCGTTCCGCCACGTCTGATTAAGTTCTGAGGGTTATTTAAGATAGATTTGTAGGTATATTTCTGTAGTGACAATACGTCAGCCCATTGCCTAAATTACAATATACTGAAACTCTCGAACACTGGTTTGTACAGCAAGCCCGGGAGGAAATTCAGCTGGCACATCCTATGTTTTTCTCTTGCTCCCCGGCCAGCATAGAAGAAATGATTCTTAAACTATATGACTAGAAATAAATAAATCTACTAAAAATAATAGCTTAGAAGGTAATAGTAATAAAGGTCATCAATTAAATATGAAGTTTTGATAAATTTATGATTCTTCTACTGATGTGTGTCGCATTGTGTAGTTTTTCTTCTTTTGTACTAATGGATAACTGAAACAGAAAACAAATATTATAGTGATGGTAAAAAGAACATAATAAATATATAATCTACTGATTATTTCGTATGGATAATTTTGATCTTCCATGCTGGCCTGGGAGCGAGAGAAAAACATAGAATGTGCTAGCTGCATTTCGTCCCTGGCATGCTGTAAAAACCAGCTAAGGGATCCTCGGGTTTCAGTATATTATAATTTAGGCGATGAGCTGTGACAATAGCGTCATACATCATCATCTCCCTAGCCCTATCCCGTATATCACGGGGTCGGCTACCTAATCTAGGGGATCGAACGAGGGTACTGGTTTTTACACAGAGCGACTGCCATCTCATCTCTGCAACCCAGAAGGGAAACTTAGGATATCTAAAATCACGCTAATAGACATAGAGGGTAGGCAGGAAATTTAAATTTTGCTGTTTCTTAACCGATTCTTATGGAACTTTTTTATTCGACTGAGCAACCTTTAAAATTAAAGTTACGATACAACAAATCACGCCTCACGACTTACGAGGTAGGTAGAAAATTAAAGGTTACTAATTAATTAAAGGTAACTTTAATTTTAAATATTGTTCAGTCGAATTAAAAAAGTTCCATAAAATCGGTTAAGAACAAGCCAAATTTCAATTTCCTGCCTACCCCCTAAGTCTAGTAGCGTGATTTTAGGTATCCTAAGTTGCAACTCGGGTAACACACAGATGAATAAAAAAGTCCCATCGAAATCGGATCAGTAGTTTTGTTGTGATGTGGTAACATACAGACAGACAGACAGAATGACAGACAGACAGACAAAAAAAAACTTTCTGATCTTTATATCGTTAATAACGCCTGCTGCAATTATTTTTTATAAATATATTCAATGTATAGACACGATCCTTCTAGAGATTAATTATATGTATAGATAACCCTCAAAACTTTGTCAGTCGTGGCGGAACGACCTTTGTTTAGGTCGTTAACGCTCTGCCTACCCCATCAGGTATAAAGGCGTGATCATATGTATGTATGTATAATTTTGATAACGCCTTTATTTGGATATGTAGTTTATTCCTGTTCTTAAAATAGTTTGAGCTCTTGGACTATAATTAAACTTACAAGTGCTGTAAATGTAAATTCTAAATTAACATGTCTTAATTCTTCTTTGCTAGACTAGGGGCGATAGAAAAACCTAGAATCTTCCAGCTGCTCCGTTTCCCGGACATACTGTAGTCAGTACTCGTACTCCGAAAAGGGAAATAAGGTTGTGGAATACCGTTATAATCACAAAGGTTACATAAACCAAATGAAAGCTGTAAGTTTATTTTCACTTACTTTTGTTGGTCCGACGACGTAATGCTATGAACTCTTGTGATTCAAGATATTTGTGCAGAATTTTCGTTTTTAACATTTTGTTAATGGCTGCTGGAAAAAAAACAATTAAAAATTTATGAGAAAAATAATACAAATTAAATAAAAATTAAAAAAAGTTAATTAGAATCGAATATAGGTAAGGATCGATCTCGTACTACTGCGATTGAAAGCCTCTAGCACTGCCACCGCACTAATGTGGCTGACACTTTGTGTGGCGAAATTATGCATTGGTTTGTAGACAATATGCAATCTTTACGCTGTCAGATAGAATAAAACATTCCAATCAAACAGCTATCAATATTTTTAGAGAACCAAGATATTTTTGTTATTTCCTAAAAAAAACATTGCTGAACCATTTGCTACATTCTACAGTAGCTGACTAATAAAATAGTAGTAAAATAAAACAAAATAATATTATGTTGAAGTAAATACTTACTGTTTTTTTATATTTTCTAAGAATTTTAGAGAAACTCATCAAAAATAATCAGTAGATAAAGAATAATTCGCACTAATATTAAACAATGAATATTAAAAGTCTTAAACACAAAATGTCCAAACAGAACTTACGAAAACTATTTTTGCCTGACAAGAGCGACGCGGGTTCCCCTCGCGAAGGCCGTGGGCCGTCTGCCGCCCGTCGCCCGCGCACGGACCCGCCCTTTGCGAACCTCCCAGAAATCAGATTTTATTTTTTTTCTCCAAAACTAATAATCGAAATAAAAAAGCAAGCAGATCACATTTTAGTGTTTATGATTTATAACGTTCAAAATAATTATCATAAATGCAAGTCGTTAAGTGCAAGTAAATAATAAAAGTTTAGTGAATGTTTTAGACACGGAAAGAGGGCCAGAAGAATTCGTATTTCTCATTAATTACTCAATATTTTTAAATAATCTTAAGAGTGTAATGAAGAGCTGAGACCAATCTACAACATATAATTATTTTATATTTTTTATGTAACGATAAAGTATACTTTATAGGCCTTGCAAGCGACCGAAATATCACGAGAGCCCCTTAACCGGCAAATCTAGAATCAAGCCCATTACGTATACCTATTTTCCTGTTTAATAAAATGTTCAGGGCAAAAATACCATAGAGTCGTCGCCTTGAAGTCGACTTTTCAGTTTTATAATATTAGTATGGATTTATCAGAAAAAAGATCGATATAATGCAAGCAATATTGCATTTGTGATTTGCTATTGCGACTCAGTATATAGACAAGGTATCTCTGCCCACATGAAATTCATATACCCGATGATATTTAATAGTCACAAGTGCTTAAAATGCCATTTGGTAGGATCATAATCATGAATTTATTTTACTGTTCTTTTAGTCAGTATTTACTATTCAAATTCTTGCGGATAAATACATACCTCACTGTTTATTTAAATGTTTTCGTCACATACTTTATTTATTCGTCATCTCTGTTCGTCATCATCGTAAACACCGAAAGGTACATTACGATGACGTCATTACTATTATCGTGTAAGGGCTCATTCTAACATTTTCATTGCACAACATTTTGAAATATTGTAACTAAAATATCAGAGCCATGCGATATAAAACTTAGAATGTGCCAGCTGTTTTTCCTCCCGGGCATACTGTAAAAACCAGCCAGGGATCCGAGAGTATCAGTATATTATAATATAGGCGATTGGCTGACAACCTGTCACTACAGCAATATACCTACAAATCTATCTTAAATAACCTTCAAAACTTGTCTAACGTGGCGGAACGACCTTTGTGCTCTACCTACCCCATTAGGGATAAAAGCGTGATTATATGTATGTATTCGTGCAAAATATCAAAGAGTCAATAAAGTCCTCATTAATGGTAATCTTGACTATAATTGTTGCCATCCCTTTGTTCTCTCATGACAGAAAATGACAGGTAACGATTTTAGTCAAAATTTTGTGGTTTTGTGCGCATAGGAATTGCCTCCATATACTACTTTCGTATTTAATCATTTAGGTTTTTTTTTAATTACAATAGGTAAAGTAACAGACACACTGATTATAACATTATAAGATAAAAAAAATAGTATGGGTACATTTTGAATCCGAGGTCCTACAATAACTATACACAACACTTAGAAATACTTATCGAGAACGGTATTAGTAGTTAGGAAAATATAACAGAAAATTAAAAGCTAATACATGCAATTTAAAGTAATAAAATACATTACGTGCTGCCATCTAGTTTAAACTGAAGCATCATGTTTAGCGTCATCTGTTCTATTCTTATTGAACGATGTTCCTCCGCACGTATGTAGCGAACTAGCGAACCGACTTAGTAGTAGTAGAGATTATGTCGGTTCGCAGCCAAGTGGGGAGATGGCGCTTTGGTATTTTAAGCGCACAGTTTATTTTACAAACTGTGTTTTTGCAATTCTATGTTTTACTGAAAATACCCGGTCATAACCAGTATTTTTCTGATCTGAAAATATTTGGTATGGTTGAATAATTTTCAAGCAGCAACTTCTCTAGGCTCAATTTACGTATTAGGCTGGTTTTAGAATCTAAATTCGGAGAGTAAGGTTATGTATTTAATTTGGGGTCCGAATCTCGTAGCACTTGCTACAAAAATCATAATATCAATCAATAGTAGTAATGAAAAAGGCCCACTAGAGTTACGTGAATTAATTACCTCTAAGTAAAACTTCCATGCTGGACTGGGAGGGCTAGAAATACTTAGAATGTGCCAGCTCATTTTCTCCCGGGCATGCTGTAAAAACCAGCTAAGGGATCTGAGGGTTTTTGTATATTGCGGTTTAGGCGATGGGCTGACAACCTGTCACTACCTACCTACAAATCTATTAAATAACCCTTAAAACTTTGTCAGACGTGGCGGAGCGACCTTTGTTTGGGTCGATTACGCTCTGCCTACCCCATTAGGGATAAAGGCGTGATTATATGTATGTATGTAAATAAAACACTTATCACCCTATTTTCTTGCAACGTGTTCACAGTTCACACCTTGCGTGCATAATAAAAAAGTGCAATATTATTATTTTTAATAGATTCTTTGTAGTAAGGCTACGAAAATTGAGAAAAGCGTAGAGCGTACATTAAATATTTTTTAAGGAGACACTTGGACGCCTACGACGCTACGAAAGAACTGAAGTTATTTGATTAGAAGATATTATTGCTAAAAACACTACTTCATCATCATCGACCTGTATCAGTCCACTCTACTCATCCATGCTGGACTGGGAGAGAAAAACTTATAATGTGCCAGCTGCATTTCCTCCCGGACAAGCTGTAAAAACCAGCTAAGGATTCTGAGGGCTTTTGTATATTGCAATTTAGGCGTTTATGTACAAATCTATCTTAAATCACCCTCAAAACTTTATCAGACATGGCGGAACGACCTTTGTTTAGGTCGATTACGCTCTGCCTACCCCATAAGGGATAAAGGCGTGATTATATGTATGTATCAGTCCACAGCTGGACATAGGCTTCTCAAAAGGCACGCCACTCAGTTCGGTCTTCAGCCGTTCTCATCCAATTTCTGCCAGCTTTTTCCGAATATCATCGCTCCACCTGGTTTCAGGACGTCCTACACTACGTTTGCCTTGTGGTATCCACTCTAGAACTCGTCTGCCCCAACAGCCATCAGTTCTACGGCGATGTGACCAGCCCACTGCAACTTCAGTCTACTAATTCTCTGAGCTATGTCGGTAACTCTGGTTTTATGTCGGATAACTTCGTTTTGTATCCGATATACCAGAGGAGCACCAAGCATAGCTCTCTCCATAGCTCGCTGGGCGACAGTAAATTTGTGGACCAGTGCCACGGTAAGTGGCCACGTCTCAGCTCCGTAAGTCCTTACTGGTAGGACGCACTGATTGAAAACTTTTTTTATATTACTCATGAATGTTTTAATTCTCCCATGCTGGACTAGGAGCGAGAGAAAAACATAAAATGTGCCAACTGCATTTCCTCCCGGGCATGCTGTAAAAACCAGCTAAGGGATCCGAGGGTTTCAGTATATTGTAATTAAGGCGATGGGCTGACAACCTGTCACTACAGCAATATACCTACAAATCTATCTTAAATAACCCTCAAAATTTTGTCAGACGTGGCGGAACGACCTTTGTTTAGGTCGTTTACGCTCTGCCTACCCCATTAGGGATAAAGGCGTGACTATATGTATATGTATGTATGTTTTAATTAAATCTAGGAAGTAAATAACTTTGAAAAATATTTAAAGAACAACGCATTAACATTTTGTGACAATCCATTCGATACATTCAATGTATCATATATCACTACATAGTATAAAACAAAGTCGCTTTCTCTGTCCCTATATCCTTATGTATGCATAAATCTTGAATATTACGGTACGGATTTTGATGCGGTTTCTTTTAATGGATAAAGTGATTCAAGAGCAAGGTTTATATGTATAATACATACATAATATAGTAGAGGAACACTAATAATTTCCGGGGCGGGTCGCTAGTATAGGTATAATAGTGTTAGTCATTTGATACATTCTAAGTTACAATTCCGATAACTATGGAAAGTACAATTTTATTTCGGATTATAAACAAACGAAACCCAGTGTGTTAGGCTCGTATTTATAAAACAATCTCAACATTGAGAGCAATATTAAGTATGGATTTGACAGGTCCCATTGCACTGAAATGACGTTTCTGATAGGAACTCAAACTAGCTGTCATTCTCAAGTGCTGTTTGTAATTACGGGCCTAAGGGCCGTATTTGTAATCAGCGCTCATGAGTGACAGCGAGTTTGAGTTCGTATCAGAAATGTCATTTCAGTAGAAACTGGCCTGTCAAATCTATACTTAAAATTGCTCTCCAGTTTCAGATCGCTTTATAATTAAGACCCTTAGAGTCGTCACAACAATAATAATAATACTGTATACTGTGTCGACAGATCAATACTTGGGTCGGTCCTGTTATAATAGCGAGGCCGAATTCATTGTTCAAAGCGGCGCGCGCGCGAGGGTAGCTATACCGACCATCCCTTGTGCCCGAGCATAGAATAGGGTGAAACAGATCGATACCTGGCTAGAAATGTTATACATACATACATACATATAATTACGCCTTTCTCTCTAATGGGGTAGGCAGAGCATAAACGACCTAAACAAAAGTCGTTCCGCCACGTCTGACAAAGTTTTGGGTGGTTTAAGATAGATTTGTACGTAAATTGCTGTAGTGACAGTTTGTTAGTCCATCGCCTAAATTGCAATATACTGAAACCCTTGGATCCTTTAGCTGGTTTTACAGCATGCCCGGAAGGAAATGCAGCTGGCACATTCTATGTTTTTCTCTCACTCCCAGGTCAGCATGGATTGCTATAGTTCCATACAACCTACCCTGCCGCGGTGGTGGTAGGTTAATTGCCTGCGTAGGAGTTAAGCATAGACAAATAAAAGCGTAGACTAGCTAGAGTATATTTCTACCCTTTAGTAAGCATTTTATTATTAGTTTGAATATGTTTTGATGTCAAATAATGTATTATAAATTATATTATGTACTTTAATCTTAAATTCAAGAAGAAAATTAATAAGCAAATAACATGTTTTAAAGGAAATTGTAATGTTTTATCATGTCCATTATATGATTTTAACCTCATCGCGACATAACATTGTTATTTTTGGGGTTCCGTACCCAAACGGTAAAAATAGGGACCCTATAGTCTGTCCGTCTGTCCGACTGTATCTCATGAGTCGTGATAACTATAGAGTTGAAATTATAGCAGATGATGTATTTCTGTAGCTGCTATACAACAAATAAATACTAAAAATAGATTTAAATAAATATGTGAGAGGGGCCCCTATACAACAAACTTGATTTTCTCTCCGTCACCAAAGGCTGTATCTTATGAACCGTGATAGATAGACAGTTGGTATTTTCAACGATATTGCATTCTTGATGCCGCTATAACTACAAATACTAAAAAGTTATTATGTGTTCCGTTTGACGTCCGAAGTCCATTGTTATGAGAGAGTACCTCGCTCTCATACCACCATTCGCCGCTAGATGTCGCCCCTTTCCCGTCACGTGACCCTCTCTCGACGCGCCCCCTGGGGACCGATGAGTGAAACTACCTTCGCCAAGTCCATACAAGCCGCCATGTTTTACCTCATTGTTGCGTCGTTTTTCATACCGACCGTTTCGCCGTTAGGAAAAAATTCAAATCCGATAAATTTGTTAAAATTTTCAAGATTAAAGTAGAAAATTTTGCTCCTAGTGTTAAAATCTAGTGATATTTTTAGTTTTCCGTCTAATCGTGAGATTTTTTGTGTTAATTACGAAAATGCTACCCTCTTTGCCACCGAGAAAAAGATCTGGATCTTCAATTTCACCACGTAGCAGTAGCAGCAGTGACAGTTCGTCGGATTCTTCGTCGGATTCAGATTTAGCGCCGGCTAAACCGACGGGGGCCGTCCCGGTCTCTGCCCCACCGGCCACGCAACCGGCGCCGCCTAGGCAGGGTGTTGCGCCAGCGCCGCCGCCCACGCTGGGCGCCACGCCGGCGCCTCCCACTGCATCGGCCAGGCAGGCGTTTCCCAAGCCTCCGGCTGCCAAGAAGAAGCGTTTTTCTTCGCGGGATTTAGAACGAAGGTTTGACTCATTGTCGCAACAACTGGTGAGTCAATTTAATAATATGATACATGCACACGCCGTTTCTGCACAGTCATCTAATTGCGAGGCACTATCGCCAAATATGCCTGCGGCACCCGTTTCAACCACGGGACTTCAAGGTGTAATTAATGAACCATTTTTGCGCCCTCCGGCCCCACCAGCTTCGTCTTTTAAGGTAGACACGATTACCGATCTAAGTGTTTCGATTAAAGAGCCAGTTGTGGCTAAAGCTATACCCGAGCGAGTACAAAAAATTTCAGTTTTGCAAAGATTCGATTCTTCTGACTGGAATGCAGTCCGTTACACAGATATTCAAAAGAAATACGCGGCTTACCCAGCTTTTACCGAATTGAAAGTAAACGAAGAATTACGTCGCTTAGAAGATCCTTTTGCTTCTATTCGTTGGTTCCAAATGGAACGTAGCTTTGCAGCCTTGTCTAACGCGTTTTTAGGACAAAATGAGTCCGTGAACTCTGCTTTGCAAGCTTTAATCGATTGGTCTTCCACTCCCAATTTACAATTGACACCCGCTTGTCTTTATGAGAAGTTGACTGAGTTGTTTGGCAAAGACTCTAACTACAAGGCTGTATCACATGACATACTACAGATAATTTGTGGAAAACGTGCCGAAGTACTGGAACTGCGTCGTCGGTCACTTTTAAAGCCATTAAAGGACAAATATTTGCGTGAAGATATTGAAAAAATACCGCCGTCCCCGGAGTACATGTTTAATCCGCAATCTTTAGCGACTTACATACAAAAGATTGGAGGTATAGAAAAGATACAAAAAGAGAAGCCTAAACCTCAATCTACGCGTGCAAAGTCCCCTGCACCTTCAACATCCACCCAAGAGAAGACGTTTCAGGGTCAACCGGCTAAACGAAAGCAAACTGATAACAAAAACAATTCCCATTTTAGAAAATTCTATGACGAGGAAAAGAAAAAGGGGGGGCGAAACTCAAAGGGATCCCGTAAAACTGGTAGAAAGCAAAAATGACTCGAGGACCTTTTCAGGCGGTTGTCTACGACATTATCAAAGAGCATGGGCTCTCTACGATCCACCCAAAGCTGTTTCGAAAATGATAACCGGGGCTCGAATTCCTTTCAATCAGACACCGCCTTTAATTTTCCCAACTGTGAACGTAATAACTCAATTTCAAACCCCAGTTTCTCCCGAAATGTCTACAGAGATTCAAATGATGATTCAAAATTGTGTGTTAGAACCCGCGCCATTAACCCCATCTTTCATATCACCGCTATTCCTGAGAACAAAGAGCAACGGAAAAAATCGAGTGATTTTCAATTTAAAGGCACTAAATCTATACATGAACACCAAACATTTTTATCTCTTCCATCATCGTCAAATGCCAAACTTCCTCCAACCGGGCGACTGGATGATCAAATTAGATATCAGTCAGGCTTACTACCATATACCGATAAAGGAACAACATCGACGTTTTCTGCGCATCAGTTACAACGGTCAACTACTACAGATGACGTGCTTACCGTTCGGTTTAGCGAGTGCACCGAGAATGTTCGCTTCGATCACAAATTGGACAGCCGAAGTACTACGTGCCAAAGGTACCCGTATAGTAGTGTACCTGGACGACTACTGCATTGTTCATCAAGATCAAAAGGTACTCCGTTCGCAAGCACATGTCGCAGTAAAGTTTCTTGCCAGTCTGGGATGGTGTATCAACTTGGAGAAATCCATCTTAGATCCAGTACAGTCAATCGAGTACCTGGGCATCAGCTGGGACACACTATCGAATACGAAGGCCTTGCCTCCAGACAAAATCAGCAAAATCCGCCAGAGCCTGATGACTCGCCTCGCAGCCGGCAGTTGGACTCTCAAGCAGGCCCAACGCCTCTTAGGGCTTCTCAACTTTGCGACCTTCATCACCCACCGGGGAAGGTTGCATTGCCGTTCGCTGCAGCGCCACAGCAATATACTTCGCAAGACGCCGCGCAAGGCCATTCTGTATCCAGAAGAAGTGCGAGAAGAACTCGAGTGGTGGCTAGAAAACATCTCTCAGAAAACTGCGTTACATCCGAATGCATCCCCAATAAACTACATGATCACAGATGCTTCAGACGTAAAATGGGGAGCTGTAGTAAACAACAGAGACGTTCAAGGCTGCTGGAGCAACCTTCAAAAGACTTGGCACTGCAACGCCAAAGAAATGTACGCAGTAATCGCAGCCCTCTCAAAGAAAGCGGCAGCTCTCGAAAATTCGACAGTGATTCTACAAAGCGACAACAAGACTGTGATCTCGTATATCAAGAACGAGGGGGGAACCAGGTCCCCACTGTTGCTGAGACTGACAAAAGAACTTCTGGCTCTGGCGGACAGCCTCAATGTTGTACTCGTCCCTCACCACCTTCCGGGAGTGTACAACACGGAAGCCGACCACCTCTCGCGCAATCGCGCCGGCTCCGAATGGCACCTACAAGTCGAGGCGACATCAAAAATATTCGATCGTTGGGGAACCCCAGACGTCGACCTATTTGCCTCAAAAACGGCACACGTCGTATCAAATTATGTTACGCTCGACTTGTCAGACTCGAACGCCTGCTATCACGACGCGTTCAGCAAATCCTGGCGTTACCAGCTTGCATGGCTGTTCCCTCCGCCGGGTCTAATCCCACGTGTTCTTCAACATCTCAACACGGCGGTGGGACTCTACATAATGATAACCCCGAAGTGGAAGAAACCGTTTTGGCGCCCCGACCTGAAGCTCCGCGCGTTGACTCGGCCAATGAAGATACGGAATCTGGAAGAGACACTGATAGATACGAAAACGGGTCAGCCTCCAGCTCAAATCAACAACCTCAAGCTGGAAGCTTGGCTCATTTCGGGTGGGATACACTAACCGAATCCTGGTCTCATGATGAAAAGAACCTCCTGTTATCGTGTTGGAGACCTTCGACATTAAAGACTTATGCTCCAATTTGGACCAAGTGGTCTGTCTGGTGTCGTGACAATAATGTTACTCCACATTTACCAAAACCCCCGGAAGTGGCTAGATATTTAGCACATTTATACCTGTCAAGTAATTTAGCATACCGTACGATTCTAGTGCACAAGTCAACTATAGCATCTGTTTGTGAGACTATTTCTAATGTAAAAATTTCTAGTAGCAATATTGTGAAGCACATTCTCAAAGCAATTTCTCTGGCCAAACCAGTACCTCCCAAAGTTCCCATTTGGGACGCAAGACTAGTTATCAAACATTTAAGGACTACTACTCCACGTGTTAGTTTATTTGATATTTCTAGGCGCGCCGCTACAATTTTATTGTTAGCATCGGGACGTAGAGTACATGATTTGTCACTATTACATTGCGATCAAGATCATTTCGTAGTCGGCACCGACTCTATCACTCTGTACCCTGTATTTGGATCGAAAACAGATTCGTCTTCGTACCAACAATCAAAATGGATGTTATTAGCAGCCCCTGTTCAGAACATCAGCCCAATTTACTGGCTTCAAGCTTTAGTAGAGATAACAAAGGATGTAAGAGGCCCTATCACAAATTTATTTCTTACAACTAGAGCTCCTTATCGGCCAGCTTCGCCGACCATAATCGGAGGTTGGGTTAAGACCCTGTTGAGAGATGCTGGCATACATGCGTCCCCTGGTAGTTGTAGGTCAGCTGTATCGTCATTGAACTGGTTAGAAAATTATCCTATTAATGAGATTCTAGCTAAAGCCAACTGGCAACATGAATGTACTTTTAGAAGATTCTATCAAAGACAAATCTCTGTAGCAGACAATAGTGTTTCGGAGAAATCTTTGTCTCAGTATTTCTCAATAACTTCGTAAATGTATTTAACGAATAATCTAATTCAATCAATATTGATTTACTGATAAGAAATATGTTTGATTTCAATATCTTCAATAAACATTTTCTTTTAATCACATTGTTGCCCATTTTTATTTTCATACAAGCCACCAGGAGATAACAAACACGTCTCTCATAACAATGGACTTCGGACGTCAAACGGAACACATAATATTAAAATTTTACCTTCCAATAAAATTTGTATTATGTTTCCTCAGACGTCCGAAGTCCAGGTTAGGTCTTCCTGGTGGACCTAAGCAGCATCAACATCGTTACGAGCCGAACAATGAGGTAAAACATGGCGGCTTGTATGGACTTGGCGAAGGTAGTTTCACTCATCGGTCCCCAGGGGGCGCGTCGAGAGAGGGTCACGTGACGGGAAAGGGGCGACATCTAGCGGGGAATGGTGGTATGAGAGCGAGGTACTCTCTCATAACAATGGACTTCGGACGTCTGAGGAAACATAATACAAATTTTATTGGAAGGTAAAATTTTAATAATAAATAAATATATGAAGGGGGCTCCCATACAACAAATGTGGTTTTCTGTATATCACCGGGCTGTATCTCATGAACCGGGATAGCTAGAGTTGAAATTTTCGCATATCATGTATTTCTATTGCCGCTTTAACAACAAATACTAAAAATAGAATAAAATAAATATGTAAGGGGGGCTCCCATATAACAAACTAGATTTTATGTCTAAGAAGAAGAAGATGGCCACAGGTAAACATTTGAACCACTCACAGAACATTGAGATGTGTAAGTACTTTGAAAATAAATATTTAAGGGTTTATTATACAAAAACATTCTTTTGCCGGTTTTTATTGCTTGATATTAATAACGGTAATTACACATGAACTATATTTCAACAAGTGGTTAAAATATAGTTCTAATATTGTAAAGATAAAATGGTACGGAACACATCGCGCGCGAGTCCGACTCGCACTTGGACAGTATTTTTTTGGATTTGTTGTGGGCCAAATTACTTCCTTGAAAAATAATCTGCACTTTTAGCAGATTATATTTCTTCAAGGGTGAGAAGTAATTTGTAAGCGTTGATTGTAGAAAACTTGCAATTCATTAATAAATATTTACCTAAGGAAAATCAAATCTTTTAAAGCTTCTTCGCATTGCAAAATGATAATAGCCTAACAGAAAAAAAAAATGGGGACTTTGCTGTTTCCTCACAGTACATGGGCTCTTCTCCCAGTTGTGGTAAGCTTTAAGCTTGGTGTTTATATTTACAGGGAATCTTAGCCTTTTACAATATCTTGGGGACATATGAGGAAAAGCTATGACCTAATCTAGGATTGGGTCTGGTTTCCCTTCTGGGTTGCGGAGGTCAGATGGCAGTCGCTCTGTGTAAAAACCAGTACCCTCGTTCAATCCCCTAGATTAGGAAGCCGACCCCGTGAAATACAGGATAAGGCTAGGGAGATGATGGAGATGATGATATGAGGAAAAGCTATCTAAGTATGTATTCTATTGAATGATCATCATCAGATCATATACGTCCCCACCGGTACGAGCCTACCCTAGAATAGGGCGATCGGGTCTCTGTCAACCACGTGGGCCCAGTACGGATTGGTCGACTTCACACAACCTTTGAATTTCTTCGTAGGTGTGTGCAGGTTTCTTCACGATGTTTTCCTTCACTGTAAAAGCGCCAAATAAACGTAAATACGAAAATCTAAAAACGCAATGGTACGTTGAATCATAAAAATCATAATTTCTCATTCGACTTTCGAACGAAGGACCAAAAAATAACGTTCCTCTCCATATTCTGACTGACCCAAAACAAAGTCTAAAACCGGTTGACGGATTGAAGGATCCATTAAAACAGTTTTTGAAAATCTAGCCATCTGCTCTAGGGCAGCGCAGGCGCAGCTGTCGCGCGCACGCTCCACAATAGCGCTGAGCATTGAACCCGCGACCCCCGACTACACTACCCCGGGGCACTTGCAATAAGTTTGTGAGTTTTAACTGTTAGTTAAACCTTAGGTTGGAAACTTGGTAAATTGAAATAAATTTTAAAATAATGTTCATTGTAAGTTTAATATATATATTTTTTTTTAATATTAACTATGTCAGTTCAAAGTTCTTGGACTGGGAGCGAGAAAAAAAACATAGAATGTATGCAGCTGCATTTCCTCTCGCGCATGCTGTAAAAATCAGCTAAGAGATCCGAGGGTTTCAGTATATTGCAATTTAGGCGATGGGCTGACAACCTGCCACTACAGCAATATACCTGCAAATCTATCTTAAATAATCCTCAAAACTTTGTCAGACGTGGCGAAACGACCACTGTTTAGGTCGTTTACGCTCTGTCTACCCCATTAGGGATAAAGGCGTGACTATATGTATGTATGTATAAGTTCAAAGAGGAAATGCTGCCAGTCTACTGGGGACCATGTCTCGTGGGGACGCGCTGGAAGATCTCCTAGTTTTATGATTATCGTGTAATAATGACTGTGTATGAAAAATAAACTAAATAAACCTCCATCAACATTTGTGATAGTTGACACGTAAAATGTTTATCAACTAAGGGACAGTTAGTGTATATTTTTCATACACAGTCATTATTACATTTATGATGTTTTTTGTGTACCATAAATTGTTAAATAAATAAAGAAATAAACCTCCAGTTAAGATCACCTTTTGCACAATTTTGGTGCATACGGGCCCCGATCAGGTACGCACCAGGTATTTTTGAACGGGTGCTACGGAGAGGTTTCTATAGCCGGATTCTGGGATACATTTCTTTATACTGCAGGGAACAGCTGATCAAAAACTGCAAAAACAGCTGATCTGTTATTTTTTGTGTTCTACGAAAAATACAATCACTTTGAGATAGAATTGATTTGTACATATAATTTTGATAGGACGTACCTACATTATTATTATACATGCATACATATAATCACGCCTTTATACCTAATGCGGTAGGCAGAGCGTAAACGACCTAAACAAAGGTCACTCCGCCACGTGTGACAAAGTTTTGAGGGATTATTAGGTAGGTATATTGCTGTAGTGACAGGTTGTCAGCCCATCGCCTAAATTGCAATATACTGAAACCCTCAGATCCCTTAGCTGGTTTTTACAGCATACCCGGGAGGAAATGCAGCTGGTACATTCTATGTTTTTCTCTCACTCCCAGTCCAGCAACAATATAATTTAAGCCAATTTGTCATACGGTGTGTAAGGGATAGTGTCCCGGAAATTTGAGAGGGGTACTCTGTCAACAAAATAGAACAACTATCAGCAGGTATTTTTTTTTCAGGAGAAAATATAATTTAGCTATTCCATACAAATTGTCTGATCAAGGTGGTAATCATGTATGGGACGATCAAATTGTTTTTCATCTCCTGAAAGAATTTCCTGGTGAATGTTGTTCAGTATCGTTGACTGCGCAACCCCTATCAGTTTGCGGGACGCTGTCCCTTACACCTGGTATATCGGGTGTAACAAATTTTACCAGTAAATTCTTTCAGGACGTGAAAAAGATAAACTTTGCTATACACAAATTGTCTGATCGAGCGACGTGGACATTTTGTATAGAAAACTCGCCAACAAACTGTTTCAGTTTGGCGAGATATTTGTGTATGTTTATGTATGTACCTTTATGTTCAAATAATAAAAAAAAAACTTTTGTTTCTTTTTTTCAATTAAATTTGTCACTGACTGAGCAACCTCTATCAGTTTTGTTTGTGTGCCAATCCTTATAATTTTGTTTGTCAAATAGGCTGAAATTACATTTCGTGTCGACTTTTCTATTATCGTAGTAGGTAGGTATCCTTTCATAGATTTCTCTGCCATCCATTTTTCCGTTGATTGACTCAACGAAAACCTCTGGGTGAGATGGGATGATGTGATGACTCGTGAGATAAAGGTAGGTAAGTGTACGTAATTCCGACAGTGTCCCAATAATCGACAAATCACTTTAAAACCTTTATATTTATTTATTTCTTATGATTAATTATGAAGGCCCAGAATTAATGTAATTAAAAAGCGGTGCATCTGCCTATGGTTACGATGAGGAAACAGTCGAGGAACAATTACACAAACTTTACTATCATTCTGGTTCTTAAATGAATAATCCTACTACGGTTGGCGTTGGTAAACAGGCCGAGGCGAACAGTGGCGGAGGAAGCGATTGGTTCCACACAATATTTCGCGCAAGAACAATGAGTTTCCCACAGCGGCGCGGGGGCACGCTTCCGCCGACGCCTGTGTACGCGCATGCGCAGCCAGCCCGCCTGCCGTGCGATATCCGAGCCTGCTGCGTGAAACGGAACACAACCTCCTTTACCTGCTATTCGGCTCGAAGTATCCTAAGTTGTAAAGATAAGATTGACTCAAAAGTAACGAATGTTAACTTAACGGAATTGATGACCTCTCAACCGGGTTATCACGATACGATAAAAAATATGACGTATAGGAGGAAGTTAACTCTAATCAGCTTGTTGTAAATAAACATTGGCACGATTAGCGCACGATTCCTGCAAAAGTAGTTTAATGGTTTATGGTATATTGGAGAGGAGAGTGCGGTGATAACGAGGCATATCATTAGAAGCTCGGAGGGTAGCAGCAGCAGGCAGTAGGGCACGCCACGCATGTGGCCGCCGGTGCCGACTGCGACGCATCTGGTGACGAGGGGGGCGCGGCGGGGGGCGCGGCGGGGGCTAAAATTAGTACCGGAGCGCCACGTGCGCCTCGAAAGAGCATCAGTCCGCGCTCAACCACCGCAACGAACGCTCGCCCCGCACACCCCAGTGTTTACAGTACAGCGTGCGACAGCACAGAGACCGCACCAGCGGCAGTGACAGTGTTCGGAGAGTGCAAAGGTGGCCGCCGCGACGGAGACCGTGCAAGGCATGCTGATGGCGGGCTCTCTGCCAGCCGAGCCCGAGGGGCTGCTGGCCCTGGGTGCGCTACCGGGGCAGAAGGACACCACCTGGACGAAACTGTTCGTCGGAGGGTTACCGTACCACACCACAGACAAGAGCTTGCGGGAACACTTTGCCGTGTACGGAGACATCGAGGAAGCGGTTGTCATCACAGACAGACAGACAAGCAAAAGCAGAGGATATGGATTTGTAAGAATTTTTCGTTTGTTTTGTTTTTCCAGTTTCCGCTGCTTCAAGCGATAGTACAAGAGAGTTTACTGGTGTAATCAATGGCGTTTTGAATGAGGAAAGCCGTTATAGCAGTTAATTTCTGGCAATAAAAGCACAAAGGTGACACGTAAACCTTTATGCTCGTGCGCAGCGAGGCGGCGGCGGCGGAGCGGCGTGCTGCTGAAACTAGCCGCGTATCGCACCGGCTTATCGCTCCGATATACCTAACAGGGGCTTACGCGAGTTCACATCGCGAATTTACATCCAGCGCGGAAGTCGCGGCCGCCAAACACAGGTGTAACTGTCAACGTTTACCACAAACCTACCTAATGTTACCGCGTCACCACTATCACCAAGTGAATTGGCATTTTCTCGAGCAATATTAACTTATTTAATGACCTAAATCGTCGCAAAAATGTACTCAAAATCGATTTCATAGATATTACCTGTGTATAATTTGTAAACACGCGTACAGTAGAAATCATATATGAAGAACTGACGTGAAGCCTACCGTGTAGTTACTGCTTTAGCTGATGATTAAGTTTTTACGATCAAACGACTGTAAGAATAAATTCTACAGCAATTTTCATACAAACACATTTGATAACGTGTGGCTTTAAAACCTTTGTAACAAAGGAAGGTTAAGTAAATCGCGAATATAAATTATTGAGACAGATGCAGTTGATATTTTTTTTAAACCGTAGCTTAATGTGTGACGTAATAAAGGCAGGGTTGCCATAGTAAGGGTTCGTGGGAAATGAATCACAATCCCCCGGACCCCAGATTCGCAAGGGGAAGGGGAGCACCCTCTATGTCGGCGACGGGACCCAATAATCGGACGCGTTCCTAGGAGAACTTTATTGAATGTACCACTTAACTTACTTGCCGTACAGATAAAATAAATTTACGGGGTTAAAACAGCGTCCCGCAAACTGATAGCGGTTGTTCAGTCAACGACATTGAACAACTTCCACCAGGAAACTCTTTCAGGAAAAGAGAAAAGTTGGACAAAAAACACAAACTGTCATATCGGGGTGAAAATTTTGTATGGAATTGCCAATTTATTTTTCACATCCTGAAATAATTTCCTGGTGCAAGTTGTTCAGTATCGATGGCTGAACAACCCTATCAGTAAGGATACCCGGTATGTTATTTGGAAGAAGTCGCATGTAGACGTTATCCGTACATTTCAATGATCTTTAGTTTTCCACAATATGATGGATAAATTCCAACCCAATTTACACGTTTTTAAAGTAAAATATTCAAGTTCGGCAAAGTACTCAAATATAGGTACATAAAAATACATTTAAGTTAGTAAATAAGTCAACGTAAACATTCTATCTATTTACAAGCGCTAACCTGTTTAAGTCGAGCGGTAATTTAGGGCCGCATTTATAATCAGGTCTCAAGAGTGGCAGCGCGTTTGAGTGTGAGTCGTGTGAGTTTGTATCGAAAATGTTACTTCTTGCTCTCAATCTTGAGATCGCTTTAGTGTCCAAATGGAACTGATTAATTCGGACATTTCCCTAGAATATTGAACAAGATTTTGCACATTTTCTCTAATTTTAACTGTCATCTTAATGTATGCCGGCAAATATTAAAGTAGTTGTGCCAAAAATTATAGATGAAGTATTACGCGATTATCTCGTGTCGTATCCAATTGAATTAAACTATAAGTGACAGTACTAAGTTTCCAAACATTAATGTAACGGTCAAAATTCCAAAATATTGAATTTTAATTTGCTAAAAAAGCAGTAAGTCGCGTCCAGAATAAAGTAGGCTCATTTATTTTAATGCTTGGTTTAATTATATTTAAAACTAAACTCAGATCAAAAAAATATCCGGGAGTTAGGGACAGCGTACCGCAAACTAATAATAAAAAAATTACCACCTCGAAAAGACAATTTGCATGAAAAATCAAATCCTTTTTTTAATTTCCCGAAAAACAAAAACCTGCTGATAGTTGTTCTGTTTCGTTGACTGAGCAACCCCTATGAGTTTGCGGGACGCTGACATGACTAATTATGTTATAACCTACTGAACTACCAACACAAACTAAATCTAGGATCCTATTATAGTCCATTTCGGGGTGAAGGCTCTGTTGGTTTGCCCATAAATTGCAAACCTCGTCTCATCTAATCCTAACTTACTAGTACATCGACGTACTTGTCTATTATGACGAGGCTGGCTGTGCTGAGTGCTCACTTGCTCAGTAAGAGACAAAGGCAACCCGATACCTGCGGGCAAAGACAAAAGAGACTACACAGCCTTGCAGCTTATAGACAACTTCAACAGGATTGGATTATCAAACGGGATTTTGAAGTCGTCTGTCAATTTTATACTGTGTTACAAAACGCAACTGGAATTTAGAAACGTTTATCAAGTACAAAAGATACTGTCTTGTTTTACTAAGTCAAACAAGTTTAAAAAAACATACATACATATAATCACGCCTCTATCCCTAAAGGGGTAGGCAAAGCGTAAACGATCTAAGGTCGTTCCGCGACGTCTGACAAAGTTTTGAGGGTTTTTTAGGATAGATTTGAATGTATGTTGCTACAGTGAAAGGTTGTCAGCCCATCGCCTAAATTGCAATATATAGAAACCCTCGGATCCCTTAGCTGGCTTTTACATCATGCCCGGGAGGAAATGCAGCTGGCACATTCTATGTTTTTCTCATGCTCCCAGTCCAGTTTGGAAGTTTAAAACACAATCGTGTAATATTAAGCCGTGACTCCTGCTCTTAATGATTACAGAAGACACCCCCCCCCCCGCAGCACAGAGAGGAGAAGGGAAATGTTTAAGAAACCCTTCCCCTCTGCCCCGCGGGGGTATATTATCTGTAATGTTTCGTGTTTTGTTTATGCGCTAGAGACCCGGCTTTACAAAAACTGCTATTTGTTCTTAAGAAAAAAAAGAACAGAAGGTAAAAAGCCTCAGATAGGTTAAAGTAACTTTCTTATGGTGAAGATTTTGTATAACTAAACAGTTCGTTTATTGTTTATTGTTTATTTGTTTCATTTATTTATTTGTTTCGTCAATCAGTCTATAAGTTTTGGGTTTATTTTTAAAAAGAACGTATAATTACTTCCATGCTGGACTGGGAGAGATAGAAAAACATAGAATATTCCAGCTGCCCTTCCTCCCAGGCATGCTGTTGAAGTCAGCAAAAGGGACTCGAGGGTTACAGTGTAGTGTAATTTAGGCGATGGGCTGACAACCTGTCACTATAGCAATACATATTACAATCTAAAATTGCCCTCATTTTTTGTCAGACGTGGCGAAAGCGCCTTTTACGAGGCGTTAAACGCTCTGCCTACCCCGTAACGGATAAAGGCGTGATTTATGTATGTATGTATGTATGTAAATATTTGCACCAAATATTCCTTTTGATTTTTTTATCGTAGATATTTCTTTTTACATCTTGTAAGTTTCATCTTCGGCTTATGGGATGAGGGATAGCGGGTGTTTTTTTTACGTTATTAATTCTCGTAATTATAGAAAACTTTTCTTTCATTTACAGTTTTTTTTTCCTTTACCTTCCATGCTGGACTGGGAGAGACAGAAAAACATACTCGTAGCATGTTCCAGCTGCCCTTCTTTCCGGGCATGCTGTAGAAGTCAGCAAAAGTGACTCGAGGGTTACAGTGTATTGTAATTTAGGCGATGGACTGACAACCTGTCCTTTAGTAATACACATTTCAATCTAAAATTTCCCTCAATTTTTGTCAGACGTGGCGAAAGCGCCTTTTACTAGGCGTTTAACGCTCTGCCTTCCCCGTAGAGGATAAAGGCGTGATTTTATGTATGTATGTACAGTTTTTTTCTGTAAATGCCTGAATTAAACTCTAATCATTATCTGAATATTATCATTAACAGCTTTTTTATAGTTACTGTCTGAGAAAAATCAGGAAAGTCTATAGATTGTGATTTATACATTCAATTCCATATAGGTATTATGCTAATTGGTTCGGTTTACCTGTGTGACATAGGGACACACACAAATTAAATTATGTTAAATGTATGTTCTGTCAATTTTCATGACAGTCGATGTTATATCTAATTCTGAAATGCATTTTGTATGATATCATATCTTTCCATACATGAACATGACGAAAACTCTGAGAACTGCACATTATGACATATAAAATATGACAATAACATACAATGACCAAAATATTTTGAATCCCATTTCTTCAATTGAGAGACTAAACAAAACTTTGTAAGTAAGGCGTGGAGAGGATAAAATGAAATGATTGGGCGGACCGCTCGTAGACCCGCCTCTCGCCCTCGCTACGAGTCTAGCTACGAAGAGTCCACGCGTAGACGCTACGAGATTTGAGTTTTTTATTCATTGATTCTCGCGACATAATTCTAATTCTTAACCAGCGCTGTCACTTTCTTCAGTTTGACATAAGAACAGGATAGCAAGTAAACACATGACTATGACATTTTTTATTTGACGTAAGACGCTTTAAATAAGAACTGAGCATAGAGCATGCTTCTTATTTTACGTCAAATAAGCAGTCTTATGTCAGATTAGGAATGTCAAAGTCATGTGTTTATTTGCTATCCTGTTCTTATGTCAAACTTAAGAAAGTGGCAGCGCTAGCTAAGAATTAGAATTAGGATTATGTCGCGAGAATCGACGGCATTGCAATGTATATTGCTGTAGTGACAAGCTGTAACTACAATATACCTACAAATCTATCTTTAATAACCCTCATAATTTCGACAGACGTGGCGCATCGACCTTTGTTTAGGTCGTTTACGCTCTGCCTACCCCATTAGGGATAAAGGCGTGATTATATGTATGTATGTATGTATACATTTAAATGATGGAACGGACCGCTCGTAGTTCCGCCTCTCGCCCTCGCCACGAATCTACTACGAAGAGTCCATGCGTAGACGCTACGAGATGTGAGTTTTTTATTTAGTGTAAGAAAACTTTCTTTGACAAAATGTTGATGCTATATAAATATTGGATTATATGCTTACAATTACGCTATTATCCCTAATGCGTGTGCGTTTTGTTCAACATATTAGTTCAATATATCTACAAATCGTATCTTAAATAACCCTCAAAACTTTGTCTGACGGAACGACCTTTTTTTAGGTCGTTTACGCTCCTACCCCATTAGGGATAAAGGCGTGATTATATGTATGTACTAGCGAGCCGCCCCGGCTTCGCCCGGAAATCATCAGTCTTTCTCTACTATATTATATATATTATACATATAAACCTTCCTCTTGAATCACTCTATCCATTAAAAGAAACCGCATCAAAATCCGTTGCGTAGTTTTAAAGATTTATGCATACATAGGGATGTACGAGTATGTATGCATAATACATAGGGATGTACGAGTATGTATGCATAATACATAGGGATGTACGAGTATGTATGCATAATACATAGGGATGTACGAGTATGTATGCATAATACATAGGGATGTACGAGTATGTATGCATAATACATAGGGATGTACGAGTATGTATGCATAAATCTTTCTTTATATATAGGGATGTATGCATAAATCTTTAAAACTATGCAACGGATTTTGATGCGGTTTCTTTTAATGCATAGAGTGATTCAAGAGGAAGGTTTATCACTATATAGTATAAAACAAAGTTGCTTTTTCTGTCCATATATGCCTATATATGGACAGAGAAAGCGACTTTGTTTTATACTATGTAGTGATAAGTCAAACCGTACAAGTACAAGAGTCAAACCGTGGGATATTTTGATGGTTTATAAACTTGACAGACGACACCTTAAACACTGCCTTTTGTATCATCTCGATAAACGTTGAAAAATAAACTTACTGTATTGAAATTGAAATGGTAATGCAGCAAGTTTCCTACGGGTCGCATTTCGTTTTAAAGTTGAGCTTTTTTTATATTTTAATACTCGACTTGAACTTTAATATTAATTTATTTTATTTTTATTTTATTTCACATATAAAAGATTCTACAGACATCAAATTCTTATTACCAATAATCTAAAAATTAAAGTATTAATAGTTCTTCCACAAACATACCGGGTGTAAGTGACAGCGCCCCGCAAACTGATAGGGGTTGCTCAGGCAACGAAACTGAACAACTTTCATCAGGAAATGAAAAAAAAGGCTTTCACATACAAAATGATCACCTAGATTAAATAATTTGTATGGAAAAGCATTTTTTTTTTCATTTCCTAAACAAAAATTCATATTGATAGATATTCAGTTTCGTTAACTAAGTGATAGGGGCACTTTGTGGGACGCTGTCCCTTATACCCCGACGCTGCTTTTTCGCTGTAAGATATAATCGCTAGAAGAAAACTTATTATTCCCCTTTCATTCACAACAACATTGAAAAAAAAGAATATCAGAATTTCAGACAGCTGCAAATCTGGATAAACACTGTCTAGGCGGACCCAAACAACATACCAAAAGAGCAAGTTTACCGTAATTATTCCCATGTCAGTTTTTTTATTTGTAAGATATGACTGATCTACGAGTGCGTTTTATCCAAATGCTAAGTATGACAAGCAGGTATTTCACCAGTCATTCTGGTGATGAACTATGACATGCACTTTCATTCATTTTTATTTGACGTAAGCGTAATTACCTCCAGATTACAAATAATTTATAAATTACACTTTTGTGGAACTTCTTATGTATTTGAATTACATCATCTAAAAGCTGTTAATTCACTATCTTTGTGGACGTCGGTTAAAATAGACACATTTTATGCTTCTTTTAGCCTTTTTTATGACATACATACATACATACATATAATCACGCCTTTATCCCTAATGGGGTAGGAAGAGCGTAAAAGACCTATAAAGAAAATGTCGTTCCGCCACGTCCAACAAAGTTTTGAGGATTATTTAAGATTGATTTATAAGTATATTGCTGTAGTGACAGGTTGTCAGCCCATCGCCTTAATTACAATGACTAAAACCTCGGATCCCTGGTTTGTATAGCATGCCCGGGACGAAATGCAGCTGGCACATTCTATGTTTTTCTCTCGCTTCCAGGTCCGCATGAAATGGATTTTTTATTATTGCCATTATATAATATGAGATACAAGTTTAATTTGCTATGAATATTAAGATGTTGTAAGATTTATTATCTGTAAGATCTTTGCTCTAAAAGAGCTTAAACTTAAAATGTCCTTTTTGATTCGATCTCATAAAACTTGAAAGTTTGACTTCGTGAATTATAAATTCTTACTTCAAAGTACTAAAACCCTTATAATCTTGCGTTGTTACGAATTGCTGTTGAAAAGGCGATAGGTGACCGTTATCGCACTAGCCGTGGCCAACTTCCATTTTGCACGGTTTTATAAACAACTGCCTAAACAGCGATTAAAAAAAACGATTTGATTCAAAACTTACCTGGTTGAAACACAATGTTTGTTTCTTTCGTAAACTGAATATAATTTACATACAATACTTTTAACGTATACGTTACTCTAGGTGAAGTACATTAATTAACTATGTGATTATATATTTTGTGCCATTTACAATAAAAAAAAAATAAGGATGTGTGTGTTAGTACGCTACGAAATTATGGAAAATACAAATGCAAATATAACTACTTACTCCTATATATATTTTAGACTTTAGTCCTACTACGCACACTTTTTAGACGTCCCTTACTGATATTTTTTTCAAATAATGTTTGTCCTGGAAGACTGGCCGGAACAAGCACAGGACAGAGAGAGGCCTTTCTAAATAAGAAGAAGTTTCTCCAATTTGTTGTTTGATTATTAGATGTTTTATGCTATTTTTGGCACTATAATTGTTAAATCTATAAATAAAAAATACTCCAGGGAGGTCTGTCCGGCGTCAGGGTCACCACTTCCACATTTAAATGTAAAAAGAACCCTAATTTGAATTTCCAATCGTTCGTTATCGGCAGACCTCCACGTAGGTATCTCGAGGCCATCGAATGCTTCACTTCAGTCGATTTGATCGTTCTACTGCTGAACTATTATGGCTTCCAATCCAGGTTAAATTGACCCTTGCATTTTTATGAAGTTACCAGTTCTGTCGCCGTGACGTAGGCCCGCAAGGGGACGGGGTAGGTCAAGCTAAGGTGGTCAGGTTGACAGTGGATACGAGGTGCCGACCCGTGGTTCACGAATGCATTACAATACGTAATGTGGAGGCGATGACGTCACTACGCGACGTTTGTTCAGTGCCTGTATTGAAACAGTTTCTATCATTGTGTCCATTTCAATACGCGATATAAGCAAAATAATTACTGTAGAAAACAACTTATTTACTTGACTATTTAGTATTTCCAGCGGATAAAAGGAGATCAGATTCATTACCTATACTAATCTGATAAAATATATCCTTTATCTTTTATATACCGTTATCTTAATTTAAAGAATTTAATTATAATATTTTATATCTTCTGTTTCTACCACCGTCGCCATACGTAAAATACTTAATACCTAAAATCGGAATAAAATATGTACTACCAGCGTTTCTATCGAAATATATTCACCTGTTTAGTCCAACCTTGAAATACATACACAATTTGATCTGGTCCCAATATCGCGTCGTCGTGTTATGTAAAAATATTTGTATCCAATCCACACTAAGCAGTACCTATTCCCGTATGTCTGAAAATATATCATCATCGCAATTGCCCTTATCTCCCATCTATTAAGTCTTCCATGCTGGACTGGGAGCGAAAGAAAAACATAGATTGTGTCAGCTGCAATTTCTCCCGGGCATGCTGTACAAACCAGCTAAGGGATCCGAGCGAGGGTTTCTGTATATTGCAATTTAGGCGATGGGCTGACAACCTGCAATATACCTACAAATGTATCTTAAATAACCCCCAAAACTTTGTCAGACGTGGCGGAACGATCTTTGTTTAGGCCGTTTACGCTCTGCTATAAAGGCGTGATCATATGTTTTTTTTTAATTGGGTTTGGCGTAGTAGATTTTCTTTTTCCCGGTCAGCCATCAGTTACAACTCACACCCGTTCTAAACTAATAATCTTTCACACCTTTTTATGGTTGTCCTCTCCCAACATATATATCCACATCCACATTTGCGTATATGTACTTAAAATATATGTAGTACAATAGTTTCAGAAATATTTTGAAATAAGCTGTTTGTCTGCAGGTAATAATGGGAGACCGAGCAGCGGCAGAGAGAGCGTGTAAGGACCCAAATCCCATCATTGATGGGAGGAAAGCAAACGTGAACCTGGCGATACTTGGAGCCAAGCCTAGAGGGAACCTAGCGCCTGGTAAGTACCCTGATCATGTTTGTATTAAGACACTGGGTAGGCAGAGATTTAAACTAACCCTATCATTGATGGATGGAAGGCCAACGTGAACCTAGCGATCTAGAAGGAACCTAGCGCCTGGTAAGTACCTTCATCATGCTTGTATTACGACACTGGGTAAGCAGAGATTTAAACTGACTATAAGGCCTAAGGCCGTGTATGCATTATAGTCCCGATCAGGAGCGTAGTTACCTTATAACGCCTATTATCGGGACTATAATTAAGTCTAATAATTACCCTAAAATAAATAAAGATTATGCAAGTACTCGTGATAAGATCACAAGCAAAGCTAATATTAATTGAAATAGAAATGATAAGACTATACATAATTAGTTAAATGAGTAAAATTTAGTAGCTATTTTTTAAATGGGACTACGAAATTTCCTATTTATTAATGATCTATGCTTGTGTGTACAGGAACACATACGCACCCTAATGACGCAAGGTCTTTTTGTAATACCTTGTTATAACAAACGCGCTCATTGCCATCATGAAATTATGATGATGATTGATGATTCTTTGGGAATATTACAGAACAGAAAGCTAGTAAACACGCATTGTACTACAAACGAGACATTGAAAGAAACCAAAACGTAAACTGTAGTGTAAGTCATAATTTTAAAAATAAAACGCTGCACACTAAACGCTTGCTTCTGTCGTAAAGAACGAAATCACCGGATGAAATATTTAAATCGCTAAAGATTTGATCTCGCCATATTCATGTTTTTTTTCATGGTGCCATTCAGTAGAGAGATATTTAAATTTAAATAGCCACAGGGTTTTTTAATTTGGTTTCTGTAGTCTTACTTATTATTGAGAGCCTGTTGGCCATAAGACGAAATCAAGTTTGCTCTGGTTCTCATAATGACCGAGGAAGTCGTAAAGGATCAGTTGTATCCAAAGCCCATTTAGACAATATTTGAACAAGGGCGTTTCCAGTTACAGAATTACCGGCAATTGTATGAATCTTTACAACCTAAACTTGAAACTTGTTTATAACGTCTCAGCTGTTTCTAAAGGGATATTTTTTATCACACGGTGCTTTTTGTACGTTCGTTTTCGAACGCGATAGTGTGTCGTCGGGTCTCGGTGTTGTCAAGCGGCAAAAAACCGAAGATCTCTTCGTGTGGGACCATGGGTTCAAATGTTCAAGACAACCTCACTCCGTGGGGGCCACACCATGTGAACGCCTGAATAACTTGTGGTAACCATGTTAAAGTTCTATTTATATCCCACTATCTTTTAACACATAAACAGTTCGATGCTGACGAATATTAAGACCGTTTCTGATCGTAAAATCTGCTTCACGCATTTCGATTTTCCTTTACATTTATCGTGGTTTTTTGATTTCCCTTTATTGTTCGTGTAGTACATAAAATAATCAGTCTCCCTAGCCTTATCCCGTATCTCACTGGGTCGGCTTCCTAATCTAGGGGATTGAACGAGGGTACTGGTTTTTACACAGAGCGACTGCCATCTGACCTCCGCAACCCAGAAGGGAAACCAGACCCAATCCTAGATTAGGTCAGAGTTTTCAAGCCGCCAATGCTTAGCACTGGCCTCTGATATGGCTTAACGACTAATATCAACGGTATTAAACGATATTAACCGGGACCAACGGCTTAACGTGCCTTCCGAAGCACGGAAAAAGCACCGAATAAACGTACATATGAAATTCGAAAACCGAAAAACACATTGGTACGTGGTGGGATTCGAACCACGACCTCCCGCTTAGGAGGCAGCGGCCCTATCCACTACACCATCGGGCCTATGTAGTACATAAAATAATACTTTTTGCAATTCACGGAATATCGATAACAGTGCAGATTTGATTCAATTAATATTTACCTAACTAACTGTCCCACTTTATTGAATTGATAGGTTCAGATAGCGAATGATAGCAGTTGATAAAATTTAATTTAGTGAGTTATCTATTTAAGTGTGAACCACTCATAAACACATTCGAAATAGAGATTACACATTTCCAATAATATCCCTGCAGTTGGAAGCAAAATAAAGTTGAATGTTCTACAATTGAAAAGATATTAGGTACTTATACTAAAATTGGAAGACTTGTCGAAACACTTCATACGACATTGGTGCCGATTCTGTTTTAGACACAACTTAACTTATTTTAGTTTGGTGCTGTCACTTTCTATAATATGAATAAAATAGAGACAGAAACGCAATAACTGATTATAATCCTGTCCGAGTAACTTAAATTACTTTAAATAATACTACCATTAAACATACATACATACATATAATCACGCCTTAATCCCTAACGGGGTAGGCAGAGCGTAAACGACCAAAACAAAGGTCGTTCCGCCACGTCTGACAAAGTTTTGAGGGTTATTTAAGATATATTTGTAGGTATATTGCAGGTTGTCAGCCCATCGCCTAAATTTCAATATACAGAAACCCTCGCTCGGATCCCTTAGCTGGTTTGTACAGCATGCCCGGGAGGAAATGCAGCTGGCACATTCTATGCTTTTCTCTCGCTCCCAGGCCAGCATGGAAGTTATAATCATTAAACATGACGTCTTATTTTAGGCGTTAAACGTCATTTTGACCGGTTTTAATCAGCTGTTGTGTATCTATATCACAAAGTGACAGGACCAAACTAAAGTAAGTTAGGTTGTGTCTGCAATTGGATCAGCACCTTTATTTAAATAACCACATGCTTCCTACCCACAAAACGTACTGCAAATAATCTAGATTTACGATACAACTAGAATAAAACAATGTTTCCTCTAACAAGGCGGTTGTAAAGTTTGCTACACGTAATGCAAAACAATAGGAGCAACTAGTGCACGTGGTGCGTTCACACTGGACACGTATTTTTGAATCACTCGAATCAAAATTCGCATTCGAAAGAGTGACATTCGGATGCGATTTACATACAATTTGGCACGCGAATGTTCCTCTTTTCTTAATTGCATAAATTTCAATACATTGGTTAAGTCTTAAAATTAAAGCAAAGGCGAGTTTTCTGTATACACATTTTCATTCGAGTGTCATGAAACATCATTACATCATCATTATTGAACGCCTCTAATCGATATGCGCATAAGAAAGAGTAACATTCGCATGCGGTTTTCAAAATATTTGGCATGCGAATATTACAGTATGCAAATTTCGATTCGAATGATTCAAAAATACGTCGCCAGGTGTGATTGCGGTTCCGGGACACACCGGTACGGGACACCATGTATTTGTCCCGGTGTCCCGCCCCCGCCGGAAGTCCTAAACGCTCGGAAGCGGAAGTGCTCGGTGTAGGGCGCTAATTGATTGCTCCCTCGCCGCCGCACGCACGTCGCATAGTGGAACCACACCTCAACCCTTGCTGCGACTTATTTATTCACACCTTTGGTTTGCAAATGTGCAGATGGATTTATTTGATTTGCAATTTCAATCCAACTTGCCTTCTTCCTTTGACGTTCAAGAATTGAATTTGAGCCTCATACTGATCATGAGCTCATTAGGAGCTATAAAATAATACCACTATTACAAAGTGCAGAAGAGCAAATCTATGATAGTATCTACCTGACTTTATAATCAAAACATCCTGGCATTCTGGTGAGGAGTTTCAAATAAGCGTTTCCTCTATCTAGAAACGCAACGCGCTATTAGAAACCTATGAAATGATACACATAAACAAAATTGCTTTGACCATCAGAACATCACATGGTCATCAGCGGTAGCCATGTAACTAAAGAATGACATAGCATAATGACGCTTCCGTGCATACGCATTACAATTGATGTACTTCAACAATGCCTTCACTGCTAAGCATGGAACTAATTTTAAAACCATGATAAACGACCAGTTGTTTATCATTCCTTGCCATATGGGTTAAGAAATGTATTGGAGTTAATGAATAGGAAGATAAACATTCGCCGATGTGAGCTTCGATCGAATCGAATGGAACAGCTGATCGTTTTGTAAGCAAGTCTTGGGATGGGAAGATGCGTTGAATATTCGCATGCTGCTGGTTTGGCATTGTTCGCAATCTCACTGTAGAGCACGAGGGGTGCGGGGCGCGGGCCGGAGGGGGCACTGGTGTACACAATGGGTGCGGGCGCGCATGACGGGCACCTGGCCCGCGCCTGCGCCGTACCGGCTCCGCCATATGCCCCCCGCACGCGCATGTTTCGTGGATTGTCCACGCTGCCACGCATCCGTGGCAACCCCACTGCTCTGTTCCAATCATCGGCCGTTGATTCAACGATAAACTAACATGTATGGTACAACTTTCGCTTAGGGTCGCGCGCGTCAAAAATATCGATCGCGACGCTTTGTTTGTCGTATTCGTCTTTTCCATGTCATGTTTATGCTTCCCCATTAACCGAGTCTCTATAGTGTTTTAACGAATGTTTGTCTGAATTCGTCCCTGTTTCAGTGTGAGTAGAAATTGAAAGCGATCTTTCATCTGTGAGTGATTGTTGAGAGTTTATGTTGTTCCCGGTTCCGGTAGAGGACCGGCGCTGATATTGTTGATCGGTTGCTCGAAAGCATTAAATCCTCCGCCACCGAATGCTGTGTTTAGTCTACGGGATTGTGCGCCTTGTTGGATTAAGGTTTACGGCTGCGGTATAGTTTGCTTGCACGCTTCTACGTAAATATATCGGAAGAAATACGTTGATTTAAGCACTTTCTTCTTCGACGTTTTGTAACCGACAAATCAATATAAAGGTAACATAAAACCTAAACTGACATGTGTGTTTTTGAAAGAGTTGTCCGTTACGACTAGGCCGGTTTTGTACAGCCGTTTCTCCAAATGCAACCGACTTTACCGTTATAGGGGTTGTGTTTCGATTTACCGTGAAAGAGACGCAAGCGCAGCCGGCTTCGACAAATACACTCCATACCTGCCCGCTTATCCTCACCGTATAAAAAACCGAGGACAATATGCTCTTTATACTCAAATATTCAGACTTGCAAATGAACTGCATAAGCAGGGAAGAAAAAATGCATTGATGCCTGTAACTCGACAGATAGACGAACAAAATAAAAATGAACATAATAAAACTAAATTTATTTTTGAATGAAATTTGGACTATTCAAAAATTTTAATGGAATTATATTCCCTAGTAATGATGGAGGCGTAAACGTGTCTGTCTTCGGCGCGTGCGCATAGAGCCGCAGCCAAAATAAATAAGCTTTAATCTATGGCTTCCACGATGTGATCTGAGGAATCAGCGGCTTCTTTCCAAATACGCAATCTCCAGTTTTCAGAATTGTTGTGAGCGTACATTCAGCGAAGATTAATGGGTTTTCTTGTCATCGCTAATGATTCAATGACGCAAGAAAATTGATTTATTTACTGTCAAAATGTCTTAATATTTAGATCATTGGCTTTTATAACATTTCTGAACAAATTTTCATTAATAGCGCCATTTTTGTTCAGACTGCCACACATACTTGCCTTTATTTATCTAGGTGTTATTTTTTCCTTCAAAACACGCCATGTCGATATTTTATAGCGCGGTATACATAGATCGACCACAAATTGTTTACTTGTACCGTACCATTGCCGCGTTGCGGTACAAAATATTTGTAGGCCAGTTTCTAAATATGTATTATGTTGGTTGTAGTAACGAGCGATTTCAGAGGGCTGACGTCGAGGCGTCGATTATGAAAACATTGTTAAAGTTTTATTATATGGGAGTGTTGATGAAGGCCGTCCCAGCACTTGTCCAAACAGCGCCGCGGACATGTTGAATTATTGAGTGCCGCGACCACCGCAGTAATCGATTCACACCTGCCGAACGAGGCATTAGGTTTCGTATACTTAATGTGCCTTCCGATAGAGAATCGATTTTGGACGAATGAAATAGGAGACTATTTGAAAATTATTCTTATCATCCCTTGAGGGCAAAGACGCACAAGAAACAAAGAAATGACTCAGTCGAAATCTCCTTGATCGCGACACAATGCGCATGGATGCTTAATTACATTTACAGCACTTCTGAATCATTGAAGCGCGAATTTGCGCTCGAAAGCTAAGCATGCAGCTCATCATTGATTAACAAGGAGTTTGAGCCCTTTGTGTGGGGCATGTGGCATGAGGCCCTGTGTTTGGCATTGCGGACGATCGCGTGCGCCGCTGTGCGCCCTTCGCCGGTGCATTACTTATGCATGCCCTCCCCCGCGCAACCCTCCCGAGAGCCTTACTGCCTTACACTTACACCCCCTCGACTATTTTTATTTCGGGATTTAGGCGATGCTCCGATGGGTTCATGGGTCCACACGCGCCGCTTGCGACCGATCAATATCAACGCCAATTTATTGTTCGGCCACGTGCATATAAAATTATGCATAATTTTGTTTGCCGATCCCACAGCTGGAGGGTTAATGAACGGACGTACTGCGACTGCGGAGCTTTGACTTATATTTTATGCCTGATACTTTTCCAAATGGACTTTACCTTTCAGATTACAGATAGCTCCAGATTGGATGTGAGTAAAGCATCAAAAAGTATTCTGATCGATATCACTGCGCCGTCATAATTGTATGAAGCGAAGCCATAATGGTTGGCTCGCAAACCACGCGACGCGATACTATCTGCCTTTACAGTAACTATCACAATAATAAGTGTATCTTTATTTTACTGCCAGGAAACGTGTAATTACCGACATCGTGCTTGTTTTGTCGCACTCGTTTGCGTGATTTTGAACACAAAACTATAAAAATAAACTAAATAATAGTATTTGCTTCAATAAATATCTTACCAAGAAAATTTGTTAGATTGTCGTGATCATGCTTTAAAATATCCTATAAATTTTATTAGGTCATTCACAACAAAATGAGGTTGCACGAGCCGAATAATTCCACTAAATGTATTCCCTGATCATTAAAAGGAATAGATAGACACATTAATTTACGATGTCGCTCACTAATAACCTCGGAGATTTTGAACACGTTCCAAGTAGATGGCATCTTCCGCATCATGCGGATGTGCCGTGCCCCGTGCCCCGTGCCGCCCAAAATTCAACTAATTTGATGGCATCGAGATAGAGCGCGTTCCAAGTTCCGCTCGAGGTACTAACAGCATATTCCTCGTTTTATTCGATCCTAGGATAATGTCGGTCAACGACCGGCACAGGAACACTCGAGTGTAGTGGTTCCGTTCGCTTTGTGACGGGGTGCGTAACCCGAGCCGAGCCGCGACTTCCGCGCGAAGCCCCACCGCCCACCGTCCTGCCATAATCCTTCCATATCGTAGATTAGGTGTAGCTGACTCGCCGACTGTCTACTAGACAAGATTTAGGATTAGCCACTTAGCGAGCTTCACCAAGTTGCAACATACGCCCTAAAACGATCGTATTTCTCTATCATTATCAGGCTTCTGAAAAGCTGGACGTTGCTTTCTTCGCGTCTTAATTATTATTTATGTACAACAGCTGGCGAGCAGAGGTTGGTCGACGCGAGGCTGACTCCGTCCGGCGAACGACGTGGTTATTTATAAAACAGAGTTGCGTCTCGTTTTGTCTTCGGCGCGCTCTTTATTTTGTCTAAATATACGCAGTTTTGGGAACGTCGCGACACCAGCGCTGGCCCAGCGCCAGATACTTCTCTCTTCTGGCCACCTTATCACATGCGCGGAATTACTTGGTACACAAAGCTTGCTTTTCATACCTCAAGACTTGTTCACCCGTATGACCATGATATGATACTTTTCAATAATACCTTGCTTCTATACTCTCATTATGCTCTTTATGATTTTATCCTCTAAATCTACCTACTACAGAACTTATCTAAAGCAGATCTAGACGACACGTTGCTATAAAAATATCACTCTACTCTGCACATTTGGCATAATAGGCATAAAAATCGAACGAGTTAACTGACGACGCGCACGTGTTTTTCCCAAAATAAATGTCCCAAGAACTGGCGCGGTAGGAAGGGGTGTAATTAATCGTTCTGTGAGTGTGGCGTGGTCTCCTCATTGCGGGGGATTGATGGCTACCGGAGCCCGGTGCGCAGACGCAGACGACACCGGTCAGATCAAAGGAAGGCCGTCGGACACGGCGACCTGTGCTAAACGCCCGTGAGCCACGGTTTAGTCATACTAAACTGGGCCACGACTGCTCTACATCTATTCTTGAGCCAGTAAACTTGCACGACATATTGATGCTACAATGTGTTCACAAAGCCGTCTTGTTTTCGTACTAATGAACGTTCTCCTCGCTTTTACTGAGCTTCAGCCAGCCGGTGTATGTACAGATTCAGAACTCATAAACGAAATTAACGATTACGCTGAATCGCGCTTTGATTGTTTGAGTTACAAGTTTATGCATTCCGTGATCGTGTTCGTCATTCAGGATTGGAAGTAGATAGAGCCGGAGATATGGGAGTAATAATACTCGAGCTATGACCCGAGAGTCGGCGCCCGCGTCTAAAATCGTATTTCCGTAGAATCCTTACAGCGGCGTTAAGCACTTACTGACGGCTTTGCAGTGCAACGACCCTCTGCAGGACTCGTCCTGAAGCCACACGCAAAACTATTCAAAACAAAGTCTTTAATCAAATCCCCAGAAAGATATTTTAGGGAGTAAGTTGTGTTGTGACTAAGTCACTTAAAATAAATGCGTCATACGACTTCGGGATGCCGGGAAACAGCAGTGCTTCATGATGCTACGTCATGTTTGTTCTACGTCGCACACAAGTTGGTTATTCCAATGCCGAACTATTGTGTAGCAGCCAACAATCGATTACGACTAAAATCAATCTGGGTCACATTCGTTAACAAAAGACTGCGCATTTAGGCTGCTCTACAATGGATGTAAAAGGAAAGAGGAAAAAAAATAATGAATCTAGATAAGCTTTATGGTGGACAGTCCGACCTCGGCCGTCAAAATGACATCGCATCGATCGACTGCGGCACAGACGCGGGCAGCGCAGCACGCGACCACACCACTACCCCTTCATTTACAAGGGAATCCACGATGAACTAACAATCCCAATAAAAGCTCCCTGCCCTTGAATATTAGTACAAACTAAGAATTTCTAGTATGCGATGTTGGCACCAAGCGAACCCGGTGATAGATAGCGCAATTAAAGCGACCGCTGAAAACATTAATGAAGTCAATTACGCTAAGAACATGAGGTGCCAGCGTGAATATTGGCAATATTTCGGCCATTATTGGGCCATCAGAGGAAGGTCGGGCGACATTACCGCGGCAGACGAACCGCGACACCATCCGCCAGCTCCGGATGTGATCCGCTGTAATCACCGTAGAAATTTCACCACACACAATGCACACCATGATTTTAGCCCGGCAGAGGTCACGCTCCTCTGACCAATAGACATTAATCAGCGATTTATGTTTTTATACGCAATTTCCATGATTGGTTATTTCCTATAGAGCTGTGTTATTTGATTTCCGAAATATCTGAAACAATCAAGGTAAATGTTACATGACGTAGCCATCCGATCTCATCCTGAAATGACAGACGTAATGACATGACTAATGATGGCCATTTGGATTGCCAAACGCAGGTGGTCGGCTTTGCTTAGCGTTTGCCAATCGATACGGAGATGTTTGGAGGATTTGATACTGGCCGCCGGTGCCAATGACTGAAAGCCATTTATAGCATGAGTTTGTCGTCTTCTTGTCAGGCGGCATATCCCTGCGCCTGCGCCGCCCGGGCGACGTCGAGCGACAGAAATAGACCCCACCTCGCCAGCCTTAACAATGCAATAAAAAGAAATCAACACTTTGACGTTGCCTGTGCGCTAAGTTGACTCGTGTGTCATTTGGAAGATGTCCAATCTCTCCGAGATATATTTTGGTTCAGAGTCCTCAGTAGACACTTCCGTTAAGTGAAGACAAAAATATCGAGTCTAGAACGCGGATGATGAAAGAGTAATATATTTTTTAGACGTAGATGTTCTCTTTCTGTCATCTAATTTCACGTGTTGATTGTGTGTATGTGTTTGTTGCAGGGTTTGGCCTGGCTGCGGCTGCCGCGGCGGGCGTGAGGGCTGGGTACCCCACCGTGCTACAATCACCGTACGGGTGAGTTCTCGCCTGCTCTGAAGCATATCTGTATCAATGTTCAATGGTTCTTCACTTCGATATTTGCCAGCACTTCCGGCGCCGCATGCCGTTCTCAGTACATCTCACGAGACAAAAATCAGAACCTATAGGATGATCAACATTTAAAGCTACATCTGATTTTTACCTATAAGCGGGGTTGATTGGCAATTGGATAGGCTTTTTTATTTAGTGTATAGGTTTTGAAAATATGCTAAAATACTAAGAAGACTTTTCTTATGTAGGTGTAACAGCATAAGAAGATCATCAAAAGCAAGAAGTAGCATCCAAGTCATTTAGGGGAAATGCACTGAAATGCTTAGGAAAATTACACCCAGATTTAGAGCAAGGTGCTTAAGTCACCGAAAGCGATGTGAATAGGTGGAGCTTGATTGCTGAGCTGACTTTTGTCTCGGTAGATGAGGCGAGTGGCGTCCCCCGGTGGTAGCGGCGTGCCGGCCCAAGGACCACACCTAGACTAAATTATCAAACATTTTCACATAGGTATCTATGGCAAGCGTGAGCGTGAGAGTGGATTTTTTTCGTTTTGGGTGTGAATTAGTCGATTGGGTTTTTTAATGTTTACGTTTTATAAAGCTATCCGGAGCATGGGCGGCGCCGCGGCGGCCTGCGTACGCGGCACCGCTCATCGCCCGCGCCGTCACTATGCGCATCGTTCTCGACACTCAATGTTTTCTTTACTTTTATGTTTTATGCCGTGTTCGTGTAAGATTTTGTTGATTTGAATTGAGTTTTGTTGGTGGTGGATTTCGTTAATACACTCACTAATGTCGTGTCCGTGGGTCGTGGGCTGCGCGTGCGTCGAGCGTGCGCTGTGTGTGAGTAGGTGTGAGCGCTCGCCCGACGCCCGCGTGCCATGCTCCTACTCGAGCAGCCACCAGCCTGCTGCTGATGCTGCATCCGCGCACTAGTCCCATCACTAAACCCGATTTGAAACACATTGCTGTCTCGACTACTCTTCGGCAGCACAAGCTTTCACTCTAAACGGCAATGCTTAACGAGGTGGGTTCAATCGGAAGGGACTCTAATTGGCGAGGCGTCCGATCGATTCTTGCAGCCGAACCACCACACATTTATTATTCATCGGTACACTAGTGATGGAAAATTAAGTGAAAGCCTGAAAGCTTCGCTCGATTAATTGCCCCGTGTTTTTATTTCGATCAGGCTCGTGGGTCATTAGGTGACTGGTTACAAACTTTGTTGCGGACAAATGTCAATACAAACAAACCAATACATTTGTCATTGGAAAGATGGTAGATTAAGATTACTAACATATTACATCGGTTCGGTACAATAATGGAATTAGTTTAATTGTTATTACACTTTTGCATGTACGTAACGCTTTTTTATTATACTCTATTCGATACAACATAATAAATACGAGCGAACGAAAATAGGTCAGATATAATCAGCTACATTTACTATCCCTATCACCCTAAACCTCAGTAGTAATAAATGTCGGTTTGTTACTGAAAGTATACGTAGATGTGCAGCTTTCATGTGTGATGTTCCGCCAGTTTTATTATGCTGTTTAGTGTTCATGCGTGTTTGTACTACATATATATTTTTCCACTTTCTCTATTAGTCTTCCAGTAACCAAAACTTTAGCTTACCTACTTGAAGTAGTATTGTAGAGTAACCCTGTTTTTCTTTGGGCGGCTAGAGAACTGCGCGTTGATGATGTTAATGAACTTTTGTTCTTACGATGACCTGAGACACAATGCGTAGGTATATGATTGGTATAGAGAACAAGTAGGTATTGGGTTTGCGAATAGCGACAGTAGACCACAGGTGGGCGTGTAGGGCGGGCGGGGCGAGCGACGGGCGTGCTCCGCGCATGCGTCCTAGCACTCTCCTCTGCCACGCTAATCCCGTCAGACTCTCGTCACCTCCGCCGCCAATCAACCTGTCTCTGTCAACACTCAAATGACAAAAGAAGATGGCGATAATTAGAAAAAATAGGAAAGTTAAACTGCCGCGGAGGGCTGAGCACTCTCAGAAACTGCTGACGCTGCAGGCTGGAGTCCTCTCGATGCAACTTGACCGCCTTCGTGAGGCGAGCAGCCGACTCAGCGATTTTTTCTGCTTTTCATAATTCCCCTCGCGAATTCGATCGACCTATCATCAACTCGATCTCCAAACTTAAATAAGAAATTTTCCATGCTCCCCTTCCTGTAAAATATATCACGCTGAATTCAAAGAAATAGCTCGTCCCGGCATTTTAATCTACCAAAAGCGTTCAGCATTACGAAATTGACACGGCTCTTAATCTCGCATCGTACGACGTTTCCTCGCCGAGACGAATTTAACGATAAGAAAATACAAGATATTTCTGTCGAGTAGAGGCGAAGTGGACGCTGCCGTTTGCCTGTAATATTTCTTTAGATTTTTCGAAATAAATTTTGTTGTGACGCACGGCAGCGGTTCCTACGGCGACGACCAGGATTACATATCCTTGCGCAGGCGCATATACTTACATTGTATAACTGTTTATCGATGTCTACTAACATAACAAGCTAGATTTGCTCGTGCCTGTCGAGGCTGCAAATGGGGCTAGGTACTTATAGAGTGTGATTACAGTTTTGAAAAGTATTAATTTTGCAAGCAGGTGGCTCTTTGCATGTATACCTATTGTGAATTTTCATGCAAAAAGCCATCACGGGTGCTCGAATGTCTGACGTTCAGGAGGATTCAAAACGGCGTACACATCATCAACTTTAAACATACAAAGATAAGCACTCCTTTAACAACAGCCAGAAAACCCTGAACGTCAGATACATTACGCTGGCAGTCGGCAAGCGCTGACAATTCCTCTATCTGCAGGTTGTCTCCTGGCTACGTGTATGGAACGCCCAGTTACATGGGTGCAGTTGGGAGCGTGGGCGGCGTGAGCGCGGGGGCCGGGGGGCTGATGATGCCCTCTCAGCTGCAGCACGCAGCTGCCGTAGCTGCTGCCAATCACCTGTACGAGTACCAGGCAGCTGCTGCCCAGGGTGCTGCGGCTTACCAGCAACAGTATGCCGCGGCAGGCTTCGACCCCTATGCTACAGCTGCAGGTGTGTCATCAAACTACCAAAGTAAACAGCGACTCATTTATTTCATGTTTTCTTTTCTGGTGACGGGACATTGGGTTTGAATTCTAGCCTTTTGCTTCAGTTGATGTTGTTGTATTCGTCTTCATTCTTTTGTCTTTTCCTTTTATGTATGTTTTTGTAAAGTAAGATAATCAAAAACGGTCTTAAATTATATGTATTTAAGAATTCCTTGCATGTTAATATTATTACCTGGAATGTATTTTTTAAAGCAATACATCACCTTTGTTACAGCAGCGGCTGCAGCAGCAAGTCAAGCAGGCTACGTGTCTCCATACTACACCCTGCAGGGGGGTGGAGTCCAGGCCCCCCTGCTGCCCCCCCTCCCGTACCCCCCACAGCTGCAGGAGGCGAGGATGCAGTAACTTGACCCCTCACCCTGCGGCTGCGCGACGTGCTCACACAGCGCATGTTAGATCTGAAACCAAATTTGATGTAGCCTGTGTTAACTAGGGAGGTCTCCAATAAGGTTCCGCTCACTGGCCTTTTGGATCCACCCGAACATAGATTTTCAGCAGTCGCATGGTGTCTCATGAATGTGGTATCAAGTCTGAGAGAAAATAATGACCAGTAACGTGCTTATAGCACCTAGACCAGTACAGAGGAAGATAAACTAAAGAATAATGTAGAAATGGTTATGTTCGTTACCGCAGGAAAGCCAAATATTTAGACTAAAATAGAAAGTGTCTAGACATAAACCTAGAGTCGTATCAACCAAAAATATTATGGAATGACCAAAGCTAAGCTTATAGGACTAAGGCCAGTTGATACTTCATGTCTAAGGAACGGTGATGGTAAGATAACTCTATGGATATACATTATAGTATGTGTAGATATATAGAAATTACCTATATGTATAATACGTCCTTACGTACATAGCTATGTTAATCAAAGTTCTTGCCTCATTCATTAAACTTCCTAACATCACAATATTTCCTATTTTTTATACTTTAATAGTTTAGTTAGGTGTACTAAGAAATATACAGATTTCCTTTACCTATATTTGAATGTAAAATTTAGATACAGCTGTTTTAAGACAATAACTATAAGTTCGGCAAAAGTAGCTGCTCCAAAGTAACTAGGATAATGTTCCCCTTTTCATAAACTTCCTTTATTATATTCATTTACTGTAGAAATATCTGAAATTTCATTTGTTTTAAAGCGGTAGGGGGAGGATTCTATACATATTTTGAAATTATATAACTTCTGCAAAGAACACACAGAAATAGTATGAAAATACTTCTCATGCAAATGGTATCAGATGAACCGGGGTAGTTTTTATAGGATGCATAGGATGTTTCTTAATATTTTGCCCTTAGTTCCTAGTAGGATCATGTTCATATTTTCAAATAGTATCACGCCCTTACCATTTTAAAATGAATGACATAATAGAAATATGTTTGGCAGCTAAGAAAGTAAAGTGTCTTTACAACGTCACCATCAAAGATAAACTGTAAAATCGTCCAAGATATTTTATAATATAAGTATTTCTCCCAGTTTTGTACTCTAACTATGCTTCCTGCAATATATACTTATATATAAGTAAAATTCTTTTTTAAAGCTCCATTATTCTTATATCTTAGTAATTATGATAAAAGAGATGCCTTGTATACTTTACAGAAAAGAAAAAAATAGTCCACAATTTTATGCAGACATGTTAAAGATCTGATGTACCTCGATTGATAACGATAGTAACTTAACTCTTCTAAGGCAGTGACTAAAATCTGGTGATTAAAAGGCATCGACAACTGTATAATTTAGATGTACTAGGTCTGTACTTATTAACATGTCCGTATTGCTCAATGTGTCCTTGAATGGACTTGGTTTAGTGTAAGATTGAGGGAGAGCAATATAAAGGGCCACTTTAATATTATCTAAATGTAAGTAACGTACTTAAATGTCATTAAAACATATTTTTTTGTAAAATAACGCCCCATTTGGTATTTGTTCTCCAAGGCGGTATAGGGTACTTACTAGTTAGTTTAATTCAATTACTAGTCCATGTAATTTTAATTTAATGAAATTTAGACGTTCGTCGGCCGTCCGATTCTGATTGAAGCTGAATAAATCGTCCAAATAACTGATTATTTTCAGTATATTTTGCTTTTATTGTCAAGTTAAGAGCATTAATAATAGATGTCACTGATGATCTATATGCGTATGATTGCCAACTTTTGAAACGTTGGCTTTCAGCCATACATTTTTATTAGGTTTGTAATGTCTCTCATAGCTATTTGACAGAAACGGTCTAGGATCATGTTGGCGACACACTTAGATCTTATAACAGAGAAGAACACCTGCTTGTCATTAACCAGCCTTTGGAATTTCAGTCTATTTTGGACTCTACATCTGTCACTATTGTTCTCAATGTGAAAGTGGGTAGATCGTCGGTTTCTGCAGTAGTTATGTAAGAGAGAAAGGGACGCAACCGGCGACATAGTACAAGTTAGGGGCACTAGACAGAATAGAGATCACTGAAACTTAGCACGTAAGCCTAATTTTAATTATTGTAATATGCTGTTATTCGTAATTTATTTTGTTGATATTTGTAAATCTACATGTTGATAACTATTTATTATGTGGAAGAGTAATAAAAATTGTTAAATATTTTACAGACCGGATCGAATCTCTGCTTGCACTACATGTTAACTGAGTTAAAATATCGTGATTCGGTCAAATATATTAAAATATACACCATATATATTTTATAAGGAAAGTAGATTTAACTTTTAAAAACATACCAAATGAAACATTGTATCATGTTAGCCATAGTCGTGGCCATCTTGCCTTAATACATAGACTACTTTTATATAGTTTACATAAAAGATATATATAAATATAACAATATTACACATATCATCAAGAAAAACAGCAACGGCGAAATTTTTCGGCGCCAATTTCAGTCCATGATAGTGCATTTCATTCACAGTAATTTTAAGCACAATTAAATTATTTATGTATCACATACCCACTTAACAAATGTGAATTCATACATAATAATTGTTATATGTAATTTATAATTTTACTATAATGTACTTAATTTAGGATATTCTAAAATGGAAAATAAAATTTTAAGGTACAGGAATGCGTTTTCTTTTCCGAGCAAGATATCCTTAAAATTTACAACAGAGCAATATAGGCTCGTATTTATAAAGCGAACTCAAGATTGAAATCAATATTTAGTATGAATTTGACAGACCGTTTTGTACTGAAATTACATTTCTGATACAAACTTAAACTCGCTGTCACTCTTGAGAGTTGATTATAATTACGGACCTAAAAGGCTAGCCACGATCCGTTCAAAACAAAATCAACGCAAAATTATGTTACTTGCTATACATATTTTTTTTATCTTTCTTTCCAAATAATCGAAAGACAAAAAGCTTTGTGAACTTAATGTGCCTAAACAGAACAACAACAATTGCAGTAAAATAAATTCACGACCATTCTACCTATTAACTATGTAATATTAATGATTTACACATAATGATAAAAATATCTGCCGTGCTGGGGCGAGAGAAAAACATACAATGTGCCAGCTGCATTTCCTCCCGGGCATGCTGTAAAAAACAGCTAAGGGATCTGAGGGTTTCAGTATATTGTAATTTAGACGATGGGCTGACAACCTGTCACTACAGCAATATACCTACAAATCTATCTTAAATAACCCTCAAAACTTAGTCAGACGTAGCGAAACGACCTTTATTTAGGTCGTTTACGCTTTGCCTACCCCATTAGGGTTAAAGGCGTGATTATATGTATATATGTAGTGATAAAAAAATAATCGAAAAATGCAGTCAAATTAAAAACAAAAGCCACAGGTGAACAACACCATAATTATCATCTCCTTTTAATTTTGAAGTTTGTTTCGAAATCTTATAATTAAGTCGGTCCGGACCTATCCGTAGTATCCACTGAAATGTTTGAAATAATTTCTTAGACTAATGTCTTTAGCGTTAATCTATTTATGAATCTCGATAAAAAAAATAGGTCAAGCCAAAAATGCGTGTCGCGCGTCTATTGGCATGACTCCAAATATTTCTTTTCTAAAAGAACTAACATAAGTTTAATATTTATTCGTTTCTAAAACCTACCTACTTACTTAGAATGTTTTAAATAGTTTTTCTTTCTAGTCTCAATACCGGGTCTTGAAAACTTGAAGTTGTAACCTTGTAAGTTAAAAAGTAGTTAGTAATACCGGGTGTAAGGAAATCGATAGAGGCTGCTCAGTCAAGGAAACTGTACAAACTATCACCAGCAAGTCTTTCCGGAAATAAAAAATGGGAAAGTAAATAAACTCATCTCTTGAAGGAATTTAGTGTTGGAAGTTGTTTAGTTTCGGGTGTTCCATATACCCCGTATAATGCTAAGCTTCAAACTCCTTAACCAAATGCACGTACTCCATATTATGGATGTTAATTTCACTGCGTAGTAGGTACCGTAGCTCAGGAAATGAGGTGTTTCAGTAACGATAAAGAGGCACATAGGCACCGCCATACAAAAGACATCAACGCGCTGCAGGAATAATAAAATGTTAAAAACCATGTACTTTTTGAGATAATTTTAAACTCAGTCTATATGAATCATACATATATACATATAATCACGCCTTTTTCCCGGAGGGGTAGGCAGAGACCACATCTTTCCATTTGCCACGATTCTTACATACTTCTTTCGCTTCATCAACTTTCATCAATCTGTTCACACACGCTCGAAAATTTAGGGTATCTAATCTTGACCTGACCTTTCTTTAGGACGTCCCCGATTTGATCCAAGTACGTGCGTCGAGGCCTTATCATGTATGCGGAAAATAATGTTTCTAGATCTATTCTAACCATTTCAAAATCACTGCAAGTATTTTAATAGTGTGTTCTTCTAATGAAAATGAACAAGCAAGTTTAAAATTTTCAGGAATGAGAAAAAAATATTTTGGAAATACGAGCACAGAATAATAAATAGTACCTCTCTAGGTACTATTAAAAACCCTAAAATTAATAAGAATCTGCGAGATATCTGTGATCTACGTCTACGAACACAGTAGCTACGAAAACACTATACTTATGTAAAAGTCTATAGCTTGAGTATCATCGATTGGAATTGGGCCCATCATTTAAGAGAACCATTGAGTGATTCGATCGCAGGCACGAACCTTTTTTTACCCGCCATTTCGTAGAATAGCGATTAACATGTTCCGAGAATTTGTTCTTAATATTCTGTTGTTTTATATGTAAGTTACCGTTAGGTATGTTTTAAATACGTAGAAAAAAAAATGTCTTTATTGATAAAAATATAAGATTATAAACATATGTTTAAAATAAAACTTACTAGCTACTTAATTAAACTAAATCTAACATCCCGTCCCGACTCATACCAGGTCCAAACGTGCCCATTGCGCTGGCCGCGTTGCCACGTTGAATAGCCAACGAAATTTGTTGGACCAAGTATGAGCCGGCCCGAGGATCACCACCACGGTCCCGCAAGCGAAGCCCAATCTGATGGACAAACTTTTTTGCTTCCGCACCCCAAGCGCCCGAAGTCTCCACCGCGAAAGGAACAAAATCGTAATTTTGCATTAGGTCATGGTACTTTGCCCGTTTTTGACTTGCTAGCCACTCTGCTGCTGAACCAGCTGATCGAGTTGTTTTGGGAAGGTGAGAGGCAGCGTACGTACACGCACACGTCGCATCCCATAGGAGACATTTTCCCTTTTTCCACGGGACTAGCGTGAGGCCATCGGGTCTCCTTCCATCAGTCCGTGATAACCCTGGTGGCTCGAGGACGCAGGGAATGTTAGCAGACACCATGGCACGCCGAATTAGATCATTAATAGCGTGATGTCTTGGATGTCTGCCCGCGCTGAGTCTGCAGCTTAGTCCATGGTGACCACTAGCATCTACCTGCACTCCACACCTGCACGCATGTGGCTCGCATAGACTACACCCGAGCCGAAGTGCCGCCGCTATCCGTAATGAATTGTTATCCAGCAATGTCCCGAGGTGCGGTGAAGGTAATGCATGAAGCCATGCGCCAGACTCGTGGCAAGAAATCGCTTTCAGCCGGGCCAGATCTGCACCAGAGGAAGACTCAATTAAATCATTGAGCACCGATTTCGCCCACAAGTCGTCCCAGGACCTTTGTACTTCGGGTCTGTCAGGGGGTGGGGAGTTAGGGCAAACCGCAGTCCAGGCCGTCAGAGCCTCATTCTGGAAAGGAATATCGAAAGCGTCACCTTGGTTAGATAAAATAAGTGTGACGAGTTTTAAAACCCCATTCGCAGAAGACAAAAAGGCCGACGGACCGGTATCCTGCACTCGCCTAACACCCAGACCACCATGACGTACAGGTAAACACGCTTGTTGCCATTCCCGCTCGCTAAGTCTAATGTTAAGCACCGTTTCGAGTGTGTTCTTGAGTACTTCATCTAAAGCGACCACTGTTTGGGGAAAGAGCCATGTCGGGCACGTTCTGATCGTGTATATCAACTTGGGCAACGACAAACAGTTTCTGAGCAAAACAAGACCAACATGAGCCGAAATATTTTTGAATAGTTCATGCTTAAAGCAAGAAGTAAAAGTAATATGCTAAATATGCCCTACGAATGTGCTAGGCAGTAAGTAGAGTACCAATTTTAAATGTCGAAAAACTTAAACTGCTTATAGATATTGATCTGATGTTATTTTTATGAAAGTGTTATTGAGAGGGTTTGAATGTTTACTTTCACGAGAAAAATCTTTCAGACAAGCAATTCTTCTAGTTTTGCGTGAAATCAAACGTATTTTCGTTCAGAAATATTTTATTCCTAATTTTTAAACGAAAACTTAAAGTATGACCAAATGAGGTAGAATCCTGCATCTATTGCAATTTTGGGTGCGTATTTAACCGATTTACAGAAAAGAAGTTTGAAAAAAATACCTATAAATTATTGCTGTTTGGTTAATAAAAATGGTTTATCGATTATCAAACACTGAGGTGATAACTGATAAATTAAGAAATCATCAGTCTTATTCAAGGTCTTATTACAGTTAAAGAACTAGTATTATTCATTTGGTAGGTTTTTTATGGACTTGTTTGCAGAATTTATAACTACCATGCTGGCCTGGAAGCGATAAAAAACATAAAATGTGCCAGCTGCGTTTCCTCCTACGCATGCTGTAACCAGCTAAGGGATCCGAAGGTTAATATGTATATTGCAATTTAGGCAATGGGCTAACAACCTGTCAGCTATATACCTACAAATCTATTTCAATAACCTTCAAAACTTTGTCAGACGTGGCGGAACGATCTTTGTTTGGGTCGTTTACGCTCTGCCTACGCCATCGGGGATTAGGGCGTGATTGTGTGTATGATTGTATTTATGCAGGATTTTTATTTTGGAGCTGTTCACACTATAAATGTCACTGTCATCAGTGTTGTCATCAATCGGCCAAGCCAAATACGCTTGAATTGATGCGATATTTCTCAAAATTTCGTAATTATTTAAATAAAAATAGATAAAGTATTACTGGTGCAGAATGGCCGGGCAAGGACACCAGTTTCCTGGCAACTTCCAGGGCAATGCAGGCGCTATGAGGACAGGTTTCGGTGGCGGACCTATGGGTAACCAAATGCAGGCGATGCCGAACCAATTAGCTGGTAAAGTATCCTTAAAATGCAGTTTTGTTTACTTGTTACTATAAATAAAATACATAAATTATTAAGTACTAGCTGACGAATTTAAAAGTAGAATGGTGTGTGTTTCCTAAAGGAATGAATTCTAACCTCAAAACCGTAACAATCAAAACATTTACCTTCATCAAAACTAACGTTCTTTTATAGGGTTTTATCTTGTTATTCTCATTAAGCTGGTTTTCATTGCTCAAGTATTTAGTATAATGCATTTACAGTTCATAGTTGCAAGGCATTTTGAAAGCAACGGGAAGATGAATATGTTCAAATTATGAACTGTCATAGAGCTCTGTACAGATTTTTGTATTAGAAGCAATTAAAAATAAATATGTGTGCAATAATTAAACCCAGGTCTGTAGTACATACATACATATAATCGCGCCTTCATCCCTAATGGGGTAAGGAGAGCATAAACAACCTTAACAAAGGTTGTTTCGGCATGTCTAACAAAGTTTGGAGGGTTATTTTAAATGGATTTGTACGTATATTGCTGTAGTGACAAGTTTTCAGCCCATCGCCTAAATTGCAATATACTAAAACTCTATCCCAGAGTTTGAGTCAAACCAGCTAAGGGATCACCCTTAGCTGGTTTTAACAGCATGCCCGGGAGGAAATGCAGCTGGCATATTCTTTGTTTTTGTTTCACTCCCAGTCCAGCATGGAAGAAATGATAGTAGGTAGTCTGTAGTAAATTAAAAAAAATATAAGAAAAAAATAAATAAATGAAATAATATGTAGTTGTAATAATTCAACATGTTTAATTGTTATTTATGATTATTGATGTTTATTTAACCTATTACCAATATGATTTTTTGACACTATTGTAATGTTTTAAATTGATTTGCTAATTAATATTGATTGTTATTATGATATATTAGACTGTAATTATGACAAACATGTTATTTATGCTAAACCGTCTCCTCTCTCAGACTTTGCTATGCCCTAACAGGGTGCATGTACCAGTCATATTTTTTTATACAAAACCTTTTTGAATGTACATGTATAGCAATGAATAAATTAATTGAATTGAATTGAGTACTTGTATCAAATAAGAGTTTGTGCACACATTTTCCAGGTGTCATGGGTGGTCCTATGGGCAACACAGGAGGCATGGTTGGCATGGGCAATGCCATGGTGCCCCCGTATGCTGCAGCCATGCAGAACCAGATGGGCACCATGGGAATGGGTCAAGGAGGTATGGGTCCACAGGTTAGCAAATAACATTTTTTTTTGTATTTATTGATAGTTTATTGTACATAAAAAACATGAACATTACAAAAAGTAATAAAATGTACAACAAGTACTGCTGCATGCTGGACTGGAAGCGAGAGAAAAACATAGAATGTGCCAGCTGCATTACCTCCCAAGCATGCTGTAAAAACCAGCTATAGAATCTGAGGGTTTCAGTATATTGTAATTTGAGTTTGTCAGATGTGGCGAAATGACCTTTGTTTTAGTAGTTTTTTACCCCATTAGGGATAAAGGCTTGATTATATGTATGTATGTAATAACACATTAGGTACAGCTTATGGTTATAAAGAAACTTCTGACCTGACCTATGGAAGTGAGACTTATTTACATGAGGCAGATCGCTTATTTGATTGAAAAAGTTTTTAGTTATTGTACGTAATTATCACAAAGGTAATTAAGGTGCTATTTTGCTAGATATAATATTTTTAGTCCTAACATAGCATTTTTTCTTTCAAGGATTTATAAAATGTTCATTCAGGAACTCCATATTTCATGTTTCAGGGCATGGGTGTAGGTGGAACCCCAGGGAGTGGACTTGGACCCCCACAAGTTCAGCAATCAGGTTAATACATGTTTTTGTTTTATCCAAAATATAAGAAAATATCAATAAGGTAAACAAAGTCCAAAATGATAAACAAGTGTTATTCATAATGAAAACTGATCAGCTTACTTGTTTGTCTTGAAAGGAGGATAAGCTCTCGATGTTTCGATTCTATACGAGGATCTTCATCAGGAGAGAAGAAAGTCACACTCCACCGCCCGCCAAGTGCAACCTTCGACTGATCATCAGAAACTCAGTCGATTAGTTAAAGGCTGATGAAGATTGTAGGATAGGATCGAAACGTCGTGGGCTAATCTTAATCTTTCAATACAAACAAGTAAGCCAATCACTTTTCATTAGCAATAAGGTCTTTTGGTATTAGTTTTGATTTCTAATGCATCTTTCGATGGCAATGTTTGTCTGCTAAAAGAATGAAATCAAAATGCAAAATATGCTTTTTGCCTACTTGTCAAATCAGCATTTTTTTTATGAAATGTGTATGAAAATAGTAATAATGTTATAAAGTCACTCAAATCAATAACTTCTATATTTTTAACTCGATTATTAAATCTAAATTTATTTTCTTGTTCAAATAATGAATAAGATCCACAGAATTTTTCAGCCATAAGTTTTCAGTATAAATGTATTGTTTTTTTTAAACCACCCAGTCAACATGCCTATTGTGGTTTCGTCCAAGTTATTGTGGTTTCATTCTTGCAAAGTCACATGTAGGTATTTGTGTTTTTATCTTTGAGTTATCTGTGCCAACGTGTTTTGCGGCCCATAAACTGCTTTTTCTTTGCAACATGGCAGAGGTTCTTTTGGAACCGCAGACAATAACCTTGTTACAAACATATGTTTAGCGGTTGAATTTATTTAAATTTGTAAAGCAAAAGCAGGTTATGGGCCGCGACACAAGTAACGCAACGTTAAGAAAGCAGAGTATCAATTTCATAGGATGAGTGAGTATATATATATAAAACGCAGTTTTAGAATAAGGTAAACAAAGTTTCATGTTTTTTCAAAACATTTCACAAATAAATGATTCGTGTTGGCAAATTAGTTAAATTATTGAAACTACTATTTTATTATGTTGTCATATCTAATAGCTAAAACTTATTTTAGAAACCTTTTTGGTTAAAAGACATGAAACTTCTTTTTATCTTAATTTTAAAACTCAGTTGGCCGTACTATAGCTAGTTCATCATCATCATCCTAGCCTTATCCCGTATATCACGGGGTTGGCTACTTAATCTAGGGGATTGAACGAAGGTACTGGTTTTCACACAGAACGACTGCCATGCGACCTCCGCAGCCCAGAAGGAATACCAGGCCCAATCCTAGATTAGGAGAGAGTTTTCAAGCCGCCAATGGTCAGCACTGGCCTCTGATATGGCTTAACGACTAATATCTACGGTATTAAACGATATTAACCGGGACCAACGGCTTAACGTGCCTTCCGAAGCACGGAAAAAGCACCGAATAAACGTACATATGAAATTCGAAAATCGAAAAACAAATTGGTACGTGGTGGGGTTCGAACCACGACCTCCCGCTCAGGAGGCAGCGGCCCTATCTACTACATCATCGGGCTCTCTACGGTATTAAACGATTTTAACGGGGACCAAAGGCTAAACATGCCTTCCGAATCCTAGATTAGGTCCGTACTATAGCTAGTTATTAATCAAAAATCGTCTGTTTTCTGTAGGTGTGGGTACAATGCAATCAACAGGCGCGGTGTCAGCAGCCAGTGCCGCGCCCCCCGCCGCTCCCGCGCCGCCCCCTCCGCCTCAGAACAAGGAGTTTAATACAGCTTCATTATGCAAGTGAGTTCCTGTTTCTTTAACGTGACAATCACGCCTTTATCCGTAATGGCGTAGACAGAGCGCAAAAGACCCAAACAAAAGTCGTTCCGCCACGTCTGATAAAGTTTTGAGGGTTATTTAAGATAGGTTTGTAGGTATATTGCTGTAGGGACAGGTTGTCAGCCTATCGCCTAAATTACAATATACAGAAACCCTTGGCTCTCTTAGTTGGTGGTAAGTGGCGCCCCCATTAGTAAAAAATAATACGATTATCTAAAAATGCAGTGAATCGAAAGAAAGGTCCAACAGTATCAAGTTTTAGTAATTAAGTTAATTTAAACCTTATAAATTAGCGATTCATAGCTCGTTGTAGTATCAAGAAGAAAAGTTACCATTGGTGGCGGTTACTCGCAATTTTTCTTCCTGTTACTGCAACTAACTTCCATGCTGGACTGGGAGCGAGAGAAAAACATCGAATGTGCCAGCTGCATTTCCTCCCGGGCATGCTGTAAAAACCAGCTAAGGGATCCGAGGGTTTCTGTATATTGTAATTCAGGCGACAGGCTGAAAACCTGTCACTACAGCAATATACCTATAAATCTATCTTAAACAACCCTCAAAACTTTGTCAGACGTGGCGAAACCACCTTTGTTTAGGTCGTTTACGCTCTGCCTACCCCATTAGGGATAAAGGCGTGATTATATGTATGTATGTATGTACTGCAACTAACTATGATTATTTTATAAGGTTCTAAATTATGTTAATTACTATTACTTGAGTTTGTTGAACCGATTTTTCGATTCACTGCGTTTTTAGTGAATTATGTTTTTATTATTGATGGGGGCGCCAATAAGGCGCCTTATCACCACCTTCTTCTTCTTCTGTCGAGTGGGTGTCGAGTCTATGGACCCGATGAACCCTGGTGTCAGAGTTTTTAAACCGCCTAGTAGCACAACTTAAGGCCTTAAATACACTACCTACCTTGTATAAGAAAATGCCGAGCATTGCACACTTTGTTGGGCGTCCCAATCACTAACAATGTACATTTGATTACTTAATTTAATTTATTTATAATCATATTATCTCTGTTTGTATTATTATTATTTTTTATTTTCTTCTTTAAATATTAATTTAAGGAATTTCTGATAATTATGAATTTGGTGATATGGTTCTTTGGTCTGTAAAAAACGATTTTATTATTATTATTATTTCGCGACACGATGCCAAATGCGTAGCATGACTTCCTGCGTCTCCATAAACAAAACCTTACAATGAAGTTTATTTGTATTTCTAAACACAATTTTTGTTTAATGTTTCAGATTTGGCCAAGAAACAGTACAGGATATTGTGAGCAGAACACAAGATGTATTTCAAACACTGAAAGCTATTCAAGTGAGTTTTTTAACTAAGCTGTAAATGAACAATCAACTGGTGGAATTTTGTTTTTGTATTCTTTTGATATGCCCTATTTGGCGGCCGTGACGTTTACCAGTGGGATGCTCTGAAGACTTGTCTTTTTACTTATGTCAATTTTAAATTATACCATTGGTGTGTGCCGTATTTTTGAATCGCCCCAATCGAAATCGAAAAAAAAAAAAAATACGAAAGACCAACATTCGCATGCCAAATTGTATGGAATTCGCATACGAATGTTGCTGTTTCTCATGCGCATTTCGATTCAAATGATTCAAAAATACCACTCCTGTTTTGTTCTTTGTTTTTTTTTTTGATTTGGCGGTTACTTCCTTGTACTCAACCGACAAAAGCTAGCTCTTAAATAAATGATGCTGTTTTGTTTCCCAGCCTCCAAACGGCACTCAACATGGCGAGAACGCAAGCAACGATAAGAAGGCAAAGATGCAGGAACAGCTGCGAACTATCAGACTGCTGTTCAAGAGACTGCGCCTTATCTACGAGAAATGCAATGAGACTTGCCAGGTACAGGTATTAACTAGCGCACACCTCTTTTTATTTTTTTTCATGCTGGCCTGGGAGCGAGAGAAAAACATAGAATGTGCCAGCTGCATTTCCTTCCGGGCATGCTGTAAAAAACAGCTAAGGGATCAGAGGGTTTTAGTATATTGCAATTTAGGTGATGGGCTGACAACCTGTCACTACAGCAATACACCTATAACCCTCAAAACTTTGTCAGACGTGGCGGAACGACCTTTGTTTACGTCGTGTATGCTCTGCCTACCCCATTAGAGATAAATGCATGATTACATGTATTTATGTATGTACTTTTTTATTGATGGCATAGTTGAAAAGAGTATTACCTACATACATACTATCACGCCTGTCTGTATCCCAATTGGGGTAGGCAGAGCGCCAACAACCCAAACAAAGGTCGTTCCGCCACGTGTGACTAGTTGTCAGCCCATCGCCTAAATTACCTAACCCACGAATCCCTTAGCTGGCTTTTACAGCATGCCCGGGAGGAGATGCAGCTGGCACATTCTATGTTTTCTATTTCTCTCAGTGTAGCATGGAAACTTATTTCACACTTTGAAGATTTTGACTCGTTTCCCCTTATGGAGAATGATTATGATATAAATTATAGTATTTCCAACTCAGTTTTAGAATACACGTAACAAAGTTTCATGTCTTTTAATCGAAGATCTTGTTTCTAAAATAAGTTTGAGCTATTAGATGTGACAACATAATGAAATAGTAGTTTTAGTAATTAAACTAATTTGCCAATTTACTATTGATCTGCTCTTAAATTTTTATTGTATTTCATTTTTATTGTTATGCATAAATAATTTAGTTACGTGCATTTGCCAATACATCATTTATATTTGAAATATGTTTTTGATTAAAAGGGCATGACATTTTGTTTACCTTTATTCTAAAACTATGTTGGAAATACTATGGGTGTCATTTTGATAGTTACCATCTTTAGTTAGGGTATGCACGCGTCTACATGCTAAACCACCTTATTTAAAAAAAAACAGGTCAGCAACTGACGAAAGATGTTGAGTACGATGGATAGGAAAATTCCGATTTAGGGTTAAAATACATACATACATAGTATGTCACGCCTTTATCCCTAATAGGGTAGGCAGAGTGTTAACGACCTTAACAAAGGTAAAGGTCGTTCCGCCACGTCTGACAAAGTTTTGAGGGTTATTTAAGATAGATTTGTACGTATATTGCTGTAGTGACAGGCAGCTCATCGCCTAAATTTCAATATACAGAATCCTCGGATCCCTTAGCTGGTTTTTACAGCATGCCCGGGAGGAAATGCAGCTGGCACATTCTATATTTTTGCTAACGCCTACAGCATGGAAGATTTATATTAATATATATATTATCGTCTCCCTAGCCTTATCCCGTATCTCACGGGGTCGGCTTCCTAATCTAAGGGATTTAACGAGAGTACTGGTTTTTACACAGAGCGCTGACCTCCGCAACCCGTACCCAATCCCCGATTAGGTCAGTATATGTATAAATATAATATGTATATTAATATAGGTTATTTTATACAATTTCCAGGGTATGGAGTACACTCACATGGAGAGCCTGATCCCTCTGAAAGACGAGGCTGACAACAAGACCTTGGACGAGCGCCGCAACACCGAGTCCTACCGGCTGGCGCTCGATGAAAACAGGGAGCTTACTGAACAGGTACTTACTTATACATTATGAAAGAAAGGAAATAATAAATTCGTGTCTGGCAGGACTCGATCCTGCGTCTTTGGAATAAAATAAATAATATAAAATAAACAATAATAAATAATGCGTGACATGTGGCTCCACAACCACAACCAAACATGCCACACAACATGACAGACAATATTCGCAAGAGATGTGTTGGTCAGTGATATATGGGTAGGGTCAGTGCCCTTGCTTTTTTTCTATCGTGTTTAGTTTTAATCTAATAGCCCTATATCTGTCGCAGGATTATAATGAAATCAGGTTTTTGATCAAAAACTAATATTTTGATCAAAACCCGGACTTTGAGAAAATATTGGTCATAATCCAGAGAAACGTCAAAATCTGTTTTTTCAAAATCCGGGTTTTGATCAATTAATTTTCGGTTTTACGATGAGTGAATATCGGTTTCTATTTTATATTTGAACTAGCGACCCGCCCCGGCTTCGCACGGAAATTATCAGTGTTTCAGTACTATATTATGCATGTATTATAAATATTAACCTTCTTGTTGAATCACTCTATCTATTAAATGAAAGCGCATCAAAATCCGTTGTGTAGTTTTAAAGATTTATGCATACATAGGGATATAGGGACAGAGAAAGCGACTTTTTTTATACTATGTTGTGATAAAATAATAGATACATGAGATAATTTATTTGTTTGTTATGCTTTTCCATATGGCATAATAAATTATTTTTTTTAGCATTTAATCTATTAATAGACTATTGATCAAAACCCAGACTTTGACAAAATCCTCCACTTTTCTCTGGATTATGACCAGCATTTTGTTAAAGTCCGGGTTTTAATCAAAATCCTATTTTTTTAACAAAAAACCTATTTCAACATAAGATACTCGTAAATATATACATACATATAATCACGCCTTTATCCCTAATAGGCAGAGCGTAAACGACCTAAACAAGTGTCGTTCCGCCACATCTGACAAAGTTTTGTGCACGTATATTGCTATAGTGACAGGTTGTCAGCCCCTCGCCTAAATTACAAAATACTGACACTCTCGGATGCCTGAGCTGGTTTTTACAGCATGCTCGGGAGGAAATGCAGTTGGCACATTCTATGTCTGTCTCCCACTCCCAGTCCAGCATAGAAGTGAGTTAAGTACATCATAATCCTGCGACATATCCATATTTTTACTGATTTTCTAACTGACTCCGTGGTCTAGTGGCTAGTGCCATGGACTCCCGATCCGGAGGGCCTGGGTTCGATTCCCAGGGGGGAAAACATAAAGTTGATATTTGAGCATTTATCACTTTGTGAATTTTTCCCTAGTTTGGGTAGGACATTGCAAGCTGAATCACCTGATTGTCCGAAAAGAAAAAGATTTCGTGCTTCAGAGGGCACGTTAAGCCGTCGGTCCCGGTCGCTGTCTTTGATAGTGGTAGTTACACAAAACCATGTCAGAGGCCTGATATTTGTGCTACTAGGCGGTTTAAAAACTCTGACACCAGGGTTCATCGGGTCCATAGACTCGATACCCACTCGACAGGAGAAGAAGAAGAAGACTGATTTTCCTTATTATTGTCACCAGGTGGTGTTGAAAAACAAGCAGTTGAAGGATGTGATCACCAACTTGCGGACCATTATCTGGGAAATCAATGTCATGTTGACCATGCGGAGATCCTAATTTTATTGTCGTAATTGTTAGCATTTTTTTATTTTATACGAAGTGTAAGGGACAGCGGGGTTGCTCAGTCAACGGAACTAAAATCAGCAGGATTTTTTTTAGGAAGTTTTTTCATACAAATTGTCTGTTTGAGGTGGTAATTTTGTATGGGAAGTTAAATTTGTTTTTCATCTCCTGAAATAAATTGCTGGTGATAGTTGTTCAGTTTCATTGACTTAGCAACCCCTATCAGTTTGCGGGAGGTCCCTTACACCTGGTATTTTAGGCTGGTGGTATTGGGCTTGATTCTAGTCACCGGCTGATGTTAAAATTAAAATCTATCTGTCAATTTTAGACAATAAAATGAAAGGACAGGAGATCTATTCTCCCAGTTTACGATTAGTTTTTTTTTTTTTTTTTTGCGTTAACTGACAATTGTATCCGCCATGTCATAAGATGGCGAATAAAATACTGGGCAAACGTGCAAATGTGCGCAAAAATCTTGCAGACAAATCATAAAACCATAGAATCTTCTGTTCTTTTTCTCATTTTTTTTTTATTCTGGAAGTGACATATTGATTTTAATTTCAGCTTTAACCGGTGGCACCTAGAATCGACCCCATTGGAAAAGAAAAAATCTTATGGATTATATTTTCTAGTGGTTTTTTTTTTCACTCGTTACGATAAAATACTTCAGTAGATAGCATTAATTTCTTTCTGTGATATGATCTCGATTTTCAAATGGTAAATAGTGTTTGAGGTTTAATATTGTAAGTGTCCTAGTTTCTAAGAATAACTGAAATAAAAATATTTTTACGTAAAATACAATCTTTGAATTCAATGCCGAAAACAGACCTTATAAATTATCTTCTCGCGGGAGCTAGCTACATATCTAGGAAAAATAAGAAACAATCTATAAAAATAAATTATTTAATTTATAAAACAGTTTAAACTACGAGTACAAAGCAGTTTACGAGTTGTTCAGGCTTACATAGTAATAAATAACTAAAGCTTTCTTCACTAATCGGCAATTTCATTTTCGTACCAAAAATTCTTACTTCAGGAACACATTCACACCGATTATATCCAAAACGCTTTCGAGTTCTCGGCAAACATCTTGAACATTGAATGGCGTAGTTTGGGAAAATTTGCGCTTTAAATTGGCTCTTAGTTTTATCATCATAAGATCTACTATCATCTACACTCAAGATGTTTGCCGGGAACCATACCTACAGCTAAATACGACTAACTTATCTACGCTCCTCAGGTTTGGATATTTCGTTTGATTTAGTTTTATGCTCTGTGGTGTGATAGTGGGTGGATTCGGGTGATTCCGGTTGCTTTTGGGACTGGTCGGGTGATTCCGGCTGTTTTTGGGACTGGTCGGGTGATTCCGGCTGTTTTTGGGACTGGTCGGGTGATTCCGGCTGTTTTTGGGACTGGTCGGGTGATTCCGGCTGTTTTTGGGACTGGTCGGGTGATTCCGGCTCTTTTTGGGACTGATCGGTTGATTCCGGCTCTTTTTGGGGCAGTTCGGGTGTGTCCGTGTCCGATAGGGGTTGGTAGGCTTGTTCCGGAGTATCGGGAGAGGCTTCCAGGTGTTTGCCAGCGCTCCGGCCTGCTGGGAGCGCGTGGAAGGCCTCGGCTAGGTCAAGGTTGATCTCTTCGAGGGGCGTGTCGCCTGGGCGGATGTAGACTGGCACGTAGCCGTCGCGCGGTGGAAGGAACTGCCATTTGGGCATCGCCTCTGGAAAAAAGGAAAATGGTTGGTCATTACTAGCTTCAGGAATACTGTTGCTGTAAACTTTCTTCTAGAATATACTCTCTCTCTACTCTAAAATATAAGAAACTAGCGACCCGCCACGGCTTCGCACGGAAATTATCAGTGTTTCTCTACTATATTATGCAAACCTTCTTCTTGAATTACTCTATACATTAAAAGAAACCGCATCAAAATCCGTTGCGTAGTTTTAAAGATTTATGCATACATAGGGATATAGGGACAGAAAAAGCAACTTTGTTTTATACTATGTAGTGATAAGAAAACATTTTTTTTACTAAGGCAAGATTTGAAACCGCGACTTGAGCTAACGCATTAACAAGGCGAAGCTTTTGATCTTTCATTTCATAGTGGACGTTTGTGGATTTCTTAGTTCGTATATTTTATAAATAAAATACTCAAAGACGACAACTGTATATAATTTGTGCGTTCCACGAATGTATTGTATAATTCATTCTAAAAACATTACGTGCTGACCTAATCTTACCTAAAAAACGTGTAATAGGTACTACAACTACAATACATATCAATTTACAATGATAAATTATCATTTCGGTTCCTATATGACACGGAAGTCTATTATTAGTTTCTATTCGTTATGCTATTCCTATGTTAATAATATAATAATTACTATGTTTAATCGTGATAGAACCTAAGTTTAAATGGCATAAATGGCACATATGAATTCGAAATTACTTGTTAGAGTCACGATCGTAAAAATGTTATTCCATTGTTGTGTCGATATCCCCGGCAATATTTAATTTATGCAAAATGCAAATAAGTTACTATTGAAAAGTAAAGATATATACGTTTTGAGACTTTCACGGTTGTATTTATACGATTATATTTATTAGAGGTAACAATAAATATAATCGTGATTGTAATCCCATTGAAATAATAATTTTATTGTAAGTAAAGAGATGTTTTAATCCCTTTTAATTTTAAGACTTTATTTCTCCCATGCTGGATTTGCTCATGTCTAGACTATATGACGCGGAATAGACTGCGGTGTGAAAGGCAAGGATACCATCACACTAAAAATCCCTAAAAAGGAGTATTATGAAGATGAATACAACAGAGATGACTGGCGTTTATATCATCCTCCACCGAGAAGAGCAGCGCTCTTTAGTTTATGATGATACTGGAGGGAGTGATTTAAAACAACCAGCTGCTTCTTCTTCTTTTTGGGAATAGTATTAAATCCAGTAAAGTTCCTGAAGGACTTTCTTCGTGAAAGTATCGTCATCGAGTAACATTTTTTTTTTTTTAAATATATATAGGCGAGCATTTGTCCGCCATCTCACCTGGTGGAAAGTGACGATGCGGACTATGTTGAAGCATACTCACCTATGTAGTGCCTATTCACTCTCGCCTTGAAAAGGCCCAGGTTGTATTGTTCCGGAAACATATCCGAGATATTCTGTGACAGAGAGTTTGGGTTCGTCTCAGAAATTACATTTCAGTACATAATTACCTGTGAAATCAACACTTAATATTGCTCTTAATCTTGAGATTGCTTTATAAAATACGAGCGTAAGTATCATTGACTGAGCAACCCTTGTCTGTTTCCGGGTAGCTGTCCCTTACACCCTGTTAGTCACGTCTTCATTCCTTTCGGTCTTGAAACAATTGGTCTTTGACTTTAATGGAATCGTCTGCTCCGGTATCTGTGTTGATATCTCGCGTGAAATAGCTGAGCGCACTAAATAACTTGTTTTGTGCCCGAGGCTATATACAACTGTACTTGGATGATATTAGCCTACATATTTAATTTGAATTTTAATTGCGGTTGTAGTGATGTTGTTATCTGGATATGTTATAGGTCTAGCATAGGCGCATCATCAGCGACTTTCACACAATCCAATGAAATAGGTACAATATTTCAGTTCAAAAGATTACATTTTTCCAAATCATTAATAGTACCTACATTACTCCGAGACCGAAAAAAGAAGCAATTTAAGGTCGAGTAAATTTGATACCTTCCAATGCAAACGAGACCTTAAATTGTTATTTCGGCTGAGAGAAGTATAGTACTTTTCTCTCATTTTGCGAGGAAACAATAACAAATACACTTAAAAACAAACATCAAACTTGCGATTCCTCCATAACATTTTGCCATTTAAGATTTGCATGGCGCCTTTGACAGGCGCCCATTCCATTCATTCATTCATTTCAATTTGTAAATTTAAAAAGTTGTATGGGCATTCAGTTTTAAAATCATAATGTGAACTAAAAAATACCTAAACCTTACTAGTGTGTCCTTAAAGACTTCGTGAAGCGGTCGTTAATTTAATTGTTGTCGTTTTGAGAAATTGCTGGCGTCTGCGAATATGAGGACCGAAAAGAGTGAATGTAGGTTTTTTTAAAAATAATGAAGCTTTTTCCGACCAAATGAGAGAAAATTAATTAGCGTCCGTCCATGTAAACATTGCCTGTGTAACTATAAGTAATAACTTGATATACCGTCTGGTCTAGATATTGAATATTGATATATTAGCTCTGCAATTTAATAGCCGGCCACCTACTGCAAAACCGCTCATATCTATTACAGTATATAAAAATAAACCACACTTCGCGTTGATAGGTTTAAAATCCAGTCTAGATCTGGAGAAGCAGGTTGAATGACCGCCACCCCGCACTCCGCAGTCTACTGCACTTAGGCGGTCTAGCGACGATACTTGCCGTTTAAGGTCTAGTCAAGATTTTTATTATTACGGCTTTGCTCTTGACCCTAGTCTAGGTCAGAGACGACAGAGACAGAATTGAAGGTAGAGCGAGCTCACTCAGAAGATTCCTGAGTTTAGATAGAACTACTCACACTGTATTCGTTTATTTCAGTTAAAAGTTAGACCAAACGTTGATAGGTTTAAAATCCAGTCTAGATCTGGAGAAGCAGGTGGTAATTTTTTTTCTTCTGAAACTTATCGTGAGGGGTATCTAATGACGATGTGTACGTGCAATATGCGGCATTGCACCAGATGTTTCCTGTCGACTTTATTTTAAATCTTTGAACATTCTTCCATTGCCATGTCTCCATTGCAAAGTATGTGAGATATAATTTAAGCGAATTCACCACGAACGCAGAGGTACACAATCGTAACTTACGAGACGGCAACGAACTTCATGTCCCGTTCTCCAGACTAGTTAAATCAAATTCATGTCTTCATACTATTGGACCAAAAGTGTAAAATAAATTATCAACTGAAATAAAAGACTCTAAAACTAACACAATTTTCATAAATAAATTAAAACAGGAATTACTAACAAAAGCATATTATAATATAAATGAATTCATTGACAATTAACTGCCCCAGTTGCACAAATAAACAAATCTGAATGTCAGTACAAATATATCTATTATTACTTTTTATTTTATTATTGATAATTTTGAATTTGATTAAAAAAAATTGTAATTGATGAATTTTGTGACGTGTAAATTTTTATTTATTAATAAATGATTGAATTGAATTCTATATATTGGAAATCGGTAAATTTGTCAAATGCAAAAGTGACATGTTTAAGAAAGTGCAGGATGTTACACAAAGAAACCTCACAAATCGTCATAGACTAGTTATTGATGCAATGCCAAAAACAGATCGTTTCCAAAAATAAACTGTTATGCTATGTGTAAAATATATTTAATAATATTCCAGAGGATATAAAACAATGCACTTTTAATCAGTTTAAAAATAAACTACGTAAATGGTTGATAGATAATACTTTTTACTCCCTGGACGAATTTCTGAATATAAAGCAAAAATCAACATAAACAATGCATATACGAGTACGACATAAATATTTTTAAAAGACTGACTTTTTGATTTATTGTTATGATTAGAATTTTCGTATTATTTTAAATTCAATTGTATAATTTTTGTTTTTTTGACATTTTGTAATTTTGCATGCTATTAATATTAGCTAAGCAGGCATGATTTAATGCACATTTGTAACACCTTAATGTAACCCTGTTTATGGCAAATAAATGATTCTCATTCTCATGAAAGGGTGTTATGAGCTGATTCTAAAAATATACACACAGTTACATTACAGTTAGATGTTTCGTATAAAATACAAACTTATATGGAAATATTGCTGCTTTTTAAAAGAGAATATGTATAGTAAACATTAATATTTTCCAACTTATTTTTAATTACAGTAGATTGTAATAAGTCATTTGGCGTATGGTGTAGGGAAAAAATATGCAGCCGTTTCCTGTCAGGAAGAGCCCAAACTTAGTGCGTTTCGAAAATTAATGACTATAATAATCGCGAATGTGCAAATATTACAATGAGATATGTGCTCACATGGACATATTTAATTGCAGCCTTGAGTCGCATAAAAGATCTTTGATTAAATTTAAATCCAAATTGTAATCATAAAGCTATCTGAATTTGTAATTCTAATTTATATATTTAATAACTAATATTAATATTCATCTTTCAATAATTTAAATTTCATTTATATCTTGATTTCAATGTGTATTTATAAGTAATTTTTTTTTAATTTAATTTTTTAATTTAAATTTGATAATATCATTCTACTACTATTATACTAATTTACTGTTATATTAATTGTAAACATTCGCTTTGCTATTAATGCTGTGTTTAGTTGTAAGTGGGCATCGGATTTATGAATGTTTTGTTGTATTATTATTTATTGTGTCTAATCTTAGTCTGTTGCCTGTAACTGAACCTATTTAAATAAAATAAAATAAAAATAAATATATATTTTTATTTTATACAATACAGCTAGCTGTAATGTAACAGTGTGATATATTTTAAGAATCAGCTTGAAACCCTTTTTCTATTGACGCGATATGGTTTCACCCCACACGATATGGTTTCTTAACAAAAGATATTTATTTTTACTCCTATTAAAATCTCATCATAACCTGGAGCCCCTATGCCGCGCAGTTCGGCTGGGCTACAAGAGATTTGAGCTTATGATGTAGTGGATAGGGCCGCTGTCTCTTGAGCTGGGACTCCCAGCCTGGGAGGTCGTGGTCCGAATCCCACCACGTACCACGTATGTTTTTCGGTTTTCGAATTTCATATGTACGTTTATTCGGTACTTTTTCCGTCATTCGGAAGGCACGTTAAGCCGTTGTTCTCGGTTAATATTGTTAAACACCGTATATATTAGGGGTTAAGCCATGTCAGAGGCCAGTGCTAAGCATTGGCGGCTTGAAAACTCTGACCTAATCTAGGATTGGGTCTGGTTTCCCTTCTTTTTTGGCGGTTTGCGGAGGTCAGATGGCAGTCGCTCTGTGTAAAAACCAGTAACCTCGTTCAGTCACCTAGATTAGGTAGCCGCCCCCGTGAGATACGGGATAAGACCAGGGACATAATGAGACATGTACTATACTACACACCAGTGGTATTGCTGTACCTCTAGATTTTTTTCTCTCCATACATTGACTTTGCTTATGAAACCTACTACTATGTTCATACATACATACATATTTAAAATCACGCCTTTATCCCTTACAGGGTAGGCAGAGCGTAAAACGCCTCCTAAAAGGCGCTTTCGCCACGTCTGACATAAATTGAGGGCAATTTTAGATTGTAATGTGTATTGCTGTAGTGACAGGTTGTCAGCCCAACGCCTAAATTAAAATACACTGTAACCCTCGAATCCCTTTTGCTGTCTTTTACAGCATGCCCGGGAGGAAGGGCAACTGGAACATTCTATGTTTTTCTTTCTCTCCCAGTCCAGTATGGAAGAAACTACTATGTTCTAGGTGCAATATATTGCGCACATCAGGGAGTGAGCCCGCACGCAGAGCTCACATGCATCATTCATGTGATTCGCTAATAGATGCAACTAGTGACAGCCATATAACCTAAGAATTGACTTGAATTGAACCACTCTTCTTGTTAGTGCACGAGTAGGTAGTTAGGTACAGTGTTGTCAGAACCAGGAACATGTCGAGAGGGGGGCGGCTCAATCAAAGGAGGTATGAATGCAGATTAGAAAATATCTCCATTTATCAACTAGGCACTCCTTGTGCATTCAGAGGTGGATCTAAATGGAACGTGGCGTGTCACGGGTTTTGTGTTAGTCCTTCTGTTCTTTTTCTGTCGTGTGGGTATCGAGTCGATGGACTAAGGGTGTTTTTGCCGGGTCCGTATTCGGTTCGTATTCAATTCGTACCTATCCGTGAAAAACCCAATAACGTCCTTAGAGCTTTTAAACCTCCTAATAACATAGCTATAGGCCTCTGACATGGATTTGTAACGACTACTATCAAATACAGCGACAGGGCTTGACGTGCCCTCCGGAGCACAGAATCTTATTTTCTACTAAACAATCAGCCTGCATTGTCCTAACCAAATTGGGGAATATCTCACATAGATATAATCACGCCTTTAACCCTAATAACGACCTAAACAAAGGTCGTTCCGCCACGTCTGACAAAGTTTTGAAGGTTATTTCATATAGATTTGTACGTACGCTGTACTGACATGTTGTCAGCTCATCGCCTAAATTGCAATATACAGAAACCCTCGGATCCCTTAGCTGGTTTTTACAGCATGCCCAGGAGGAAATGCAGGTAGGACATTCTATGTTTTTCACTCGCTCCCAGTCCAACATTGAAGAATCTCACAATGAAAGATTGATAAATATAATTTTTGTGTTCACCCCTGGGAATCAAAACCAGGACCTCCGGATCGGGAGCCAAATGACTCTGGCCACTAGACCACGGAGGCAGTTGGTGTTTTTCTATCGCTCCCAGTCAAACATGCATGTAAAAAAGTTTAATACGTAAACGTAAATCGACACGTTTCTGAAGTGGAATTCTAATAAATTTTCGTCACTTTGACTTCATTACTGAAATGAACTCGCTTTTTTCGTTTCGTCTCGGTGAACTAAACGTAAACATGCTTCAATTTAAACAGTTAGATAGCACTTCAACTAACATACACGTGTAAAGATTTAGAGGCTAATATTGCTGCAACATTTTACCAAAAGAAGAATGAGCTTTTACTTCACATAAAGATTTTTCATCTCAATTTTAATGAGCTACAGTGCTTTTAAAGAAGAAAAGAAAAAGAAAAGTGTTTTGAAGAAGTACAAAAGTCGTAAGTAGTGTTTTTAATGAATGTGTGCGCAATAATTGTAACATTTCAAATTCAAAATATCTTTATTACTCACACACTTAAAACAGAACACATTAAATAACAATTACATTAGCACGGTTTAAGAGTAAAAGGTGAGAGTCTTGTTACCATGTTACTCAAAGCAACAGTGGTAGCACTGATTTTCAGCCCTTTTCGTAAACCATTTAAAAAGAGTAGAGATTTGACTTCGTAATATGACCGGAGGCCTAGAGAAAAAGTGCATTAACATAAAGTTCCCAGCCTAACTAGCCTCACCTAATAACGGATGTACAGACAGACAGACACTCGGGCGGATATCAAGTACTTCTGAGAGCAAGACTTGAAGAGTCGGTCCGCATAACGGACCCACAATCACGCGCTCAGCCAGATTGTGTTTTTGCCCGTCAAAATCCTAACTGTACCTCGTCATTTCACTTCGCCCACTTCGATTTGATGTGCAGGCCACTTTAAACACTTTGACCAAAATAAATAAACTACTTTATTACTAATCACGAAAGGGGCATGCGATGGCTGGCCACAAAACAGATAGCGTGATGAAATGGATACCTTCCACAAAATCGAAAACAGTAGAGTCTTTTGTCCAGTATTGAAACAAATCAAACTAAAAACACGAATTGGTTGAGTCTACAACTAAACAAAGATTTGAAAGATACGATAAATAAGGATATTAAATCCATTTATAAAGAACACCTGATTGAACCCATTTAATTTGAAATATTTAACATAGCAAATATTTAAATATCTGTACAACCGTACACACACACACAAACACAAAGTATTAAACACAACCAAAGAAACACGTTCGCAGCATTGCAAGTGAAACGGTTTTGATTTATAGAGACATGTAGATCGAATTTTCTGCATACTCGTATCGAATCAAGATTGACTTCGTACTGGTCTACTTGTTTCATATCCGGAGCATTTACTTGATTGATAATGATAATCTATTGGTAGCATTTATTTGCAATTTCAGAAAAAAAATATGGAGCTTCGTCCTTCTTTTTGAAGCTTTTTCATGGATTATCAGCTGATGATGATTTCTGTGTAACTGTTCCTAATCGAAAATTATGATTAGATAAATGGACAGTCAACTTCTTACCACATAAATAATTCAAGACCAAAGTAGAATCTTAAATATCGTGGGTAAAGAAAAGATGCTTCGTCTTGGTGTTATGTTTTAATACATACATACATTTAATCATAATAGGGTTATTATTATTAGGAATAAAGGCGAATATTTTTTTATAAAAATCGATTTGTTAAAAATTAATAATAGTTTTTTTTTTAATGGTTGATATTTTTACAGTATTACATACATACATATAATCACGCCTTTATCCCTAATGGGGTAGGCAGAGCGTAAACGACCTAAACAAAGGTCGTTCCGCCACGTCCGACAAAGTTTTGAGGGTTATTTAAGATAGATTTGTAGGTATATTGCTGTAGTGACAGGTTGTCAGCCCATCGCCTAAATTGCAGTATACTGAAACCCTGGGATCCCTTAGCTGATTTATACAGCATGTCTGGGCGGAAATGCAGCTGGCACATTCTATGTTTACCATTCGCTACCAGTCCAGCCTATGTTTTAATTCAATTTAATAAATACATACATACATAAATCACGCCTTTATCCCTTACGGGGTAGGCAGAGCGTTTAACGCCTCGTAAAAGGCGCTTTCGCCACGTCTGACAAAAATTGAGGGCAATTTTAGATTGTAATATGTATTGCTTTAGTGACAGGTTGTCAGCCCATCGCCTAAATTACAATACACTGTAACCCTCGAGTCCCTTTTGCTGACTTCAACAGCATGCCCGGGAGGAAGGGCAGCTGGAACGTTCTATGTTTTCTATCTCTCCCAGTCCAGCATGGAAGAAATTTAATTAATTTAATAAATACACAAATTATCTCCAAGTTCTGTATACTTCTCTCTCTATGCCATCAACATCGTCATTTCGTCAGGCCAAATCTTTCCTTGTAGTCTGCTGACAAGGGTTATCAGTACTGTTTATAGCTGGCTAAATATAGACTAAGCGATGCGCAAATCAGCTGAGGTCAAGTTAGGTTTCACTAGGTCATGTTGTGGCGCATTTTTTTTATAAAGAGAGTTCTTTGTCTTGGATATTCCCGCTCTTATAGGTACTACAGTAAATTACCATACAGATATCTATACTATTTTTCTTGCAGCGAAAAGTGGATATTCACCTATTTCCTGAAACGTTTTAGCACTTTGGTAATTTTGACAATTTGGTAATTTTAGTACCTTGGTCATTAAAACTTTGGTAATTTTGACACTTTGGTAATTTTCCGGGACGGAACGGAAGGCTGTGTTGCTCTAGGGTCATTTCACCCCAGAAAGCGATCTTCCTAACCTGATATTTTTCAATAATATTTTATAGCTAAAAAGGAATAAAAACTGGCTCTCTCTACTACCTGTTTCAGAAGCGAAATAAAAGTTATGGGCGACTAAGAAAGTAGGTCGAAGATGTATGAGAATCAGTAGGTTTAGAACTGCCTTCGTGGTCTAGTGGTTTGGGCCATGGGCTTCCGATCCGGAGTTCCTGGGTTCGATTTCCAGGGGAACACAACGTTGGAATTTGTTAATTTATCACTTTTTGAGCTTTTTTCCAGTTTAGTAAGGACAAAGCAGGCTGAATCACCTAATTGTATGGAGAAAAATTGATTCCGTGCTTCGGAGGGCACGTTAAGCCGTCGATTCCAGTCGCTATTTTACAGTGGTCGTTACTCAAACCATGTCAGAGGCCTATTAGCTGTGCTATTAGGTGGTTTAAAACTCTGACACCAGGGTCCATCGGGTCGTCCGACTCGATACCCACAGGACATAAGAAGAAGTAGGTATAGATTCGCGGCTTATCTTAATAAGTCAAAACAAGTTAACCATAAAGTGAGTATTTGCGATTATGGCACATACGCAAATTGCAAATCTTACGTAGATATCTGGAACTAATGCAGTTTGAACAGTTTGCGATAATCTGGTCCAAAGTCAATACACTGTACTTATGTATGTTACCTAAGTAGGTAATATTATTTTGTATTATGAGTGCATTACCTATACACATGTCTCTAACGCAATATGATATACTGTTTAGGTATTCTTCTTCTTAGCGAGGGTTATGAAGATGTGTATTATGAAGAGGGTAAATCCTGAAGAAAGACATGGACACAGAAAAAATAATATTAGCTACATGGATAAGAGAAGTACCCAGCACTACAGAGTAACTAATAATCAGAAGAAGAAGGATGAGGGATATATCTAACAGCAACTGCACTAAAATTATCTGATCAGCTGTTCTTACTATAGCCAAAATTATGAATAATTATCGCGATCGATATATTTGTTTTTATTTATAATAATATATTTTAAAAGGTTACTGAATTTTAATACTTTGTTCATTTTGACACTTTGATCATTTCGCTCCAGGAGAACTGAGTCGTTATCAGTTTACTTCACAATGAGTGCTGAATGTTTAATTTATTTTTTTAACTAAGTAATTGAACGAGGGTACTGTATTTTACACAGAGCGACTGCCATCTGACCTCCGCAAACCAGAAGGGAAACCAGACCCTAGATTAGGTCAGAGTTTTCAATCCGCCAATGACATGGCTTAACGATTTATATCTACGGTATTAAACGATACTGCTAATATCTACGGTATTAACGGGACCAACGGCTTAACGTGCCTTCCGAAGCACGGAAACAGCAGCACCGAACAGACGTACATATGAAATTCGAAAACCGGAATACACATTGTTACGTGGTGGGATTCGAACCATGACCTCAGGAGCCTCAGGAGGCAGCGGCCCTATCCACTACACCAACGGGCTGCAAATTAATTGCCCATGAATGTAATATTAAACTGTAAAACAAATTGCCCGTTAACTTTACAACCTATCATAAACTTACTATCTTTTGAGTCTATAAAAATAGGTTTAGACTTGGGGTATACTACAGAGGGTCTACCGTGGCTAGGTCATTAACCTCTCCAGTGGTCTACAACACAGCCAGTGGTCCGCAACCCAGCCGGAACGAGTCCATCGCGTTTGTTTTTGCATTATTATAAAATTCCACTTCAATCCCTTCGATACTCGACACTTTGGTACAACTATCTCTACATTACGCGTTTATATCTGTATTCCTTGCCCTTGGTACGAAATTGACCAGCATTGTATAAGGTGCTAAAGGTTCAGCCAATTTAGCGTTTGTTGGTAAAACAAATTAAGTTTTTTGTCAGTCAGGTAATCAAGTTCGATTCTTCGTTTTGCACTTTACCTTTCCCAGAATAAGCATGATATCATTACGGAGCTTTCAAATGATGAGTAGGTAAATTGCAAAAAAACTCAGGCTTTGAAATGTTATTTTGTGGTATGACTAAAGCCTATTATCCTGGCGGCTGATGTGGTCACTACCTCTTAGGGTTAGGTATTTTAAGGGTCATTATAATTAATTGAATTTTACGCGTCGTTTTATAAAATTCCATTAATTTTGTAAACACGGGTTTACATTTAGGTACCAGCTGGTACCAGTTCTTTATTTTGAATACCAGAATTTTATTATTTTAAGCAGTATTTCAGTTTTGCAATGGAAGCTTTTGCACGTTTAGTGTAAGTAAAAAATATTATTTATATAATGATGATGGATGATACACGTGAATAATTTAAGACCTTCAGGTCTTTAATAATCCCCAGAAGCTTATTATGATATGACAGCTTTACAATTTCCTTTAATATTCGTCTTTGAGCTTTCAGAATGTTGAATACACATGTAATTGGCATCGAACTTTAGCGGTTATTTATACCATCAATCATATTCAATTACGACCCTTTTTTTTGCAATTTAATATTCAATGACCTTTAATTGAAAATAAAAAATGTAAGCTTTAAAAAATGTTTAACCGACTTGAAAATTAGGAGGTAGAGTTCTTTGACGCTTGATAAACAGTTTTGTAATAAATCGAATTACATCCATTTACATTAAGATACTAATGTTGCTGAATCAGCGACCTAAACTATTAAAAGAGCTTTAGCTTAGATTTTGAGAAGTTTCACAACTATTTATAAAAAATAATTGTATTTTTTATGAATCTTGTAATTAACAAATCGTATGTAAATGACTACGAAATTATTCCGCGGTATTTTATTTTGGAGTCGTGGAGAGACCGCAGAGAGGCCTTTGCCCAGCAGTGGGACATTAACGGCTAGACAAGACAAGACAAGATTTTATTTTATTTTATTGTATGTATTTTCTACCTTATTGTATGTTTTTTTGTTTTAACATTGTACTTTATACTGTAGTCGGTTTTTTTTCCTTAAAAAGCCGTTGGTAAGTTATACGTCCGTTGTACGGTATAAAAAAAGTTAGTCCAGGAGCACGATTGCGGAAAATATCCTTATAGTGAATCACGACCGACCCACCACCGTGACTCAAGCCGTGAAACATGATTACGGAACGTAGTTTTTTTTTAACACATCAATTAAACAAGTCAACGGGTTTTTGTTTCGGCTTTTAAGTTTAGAAGATGCTTTTTTGTTTTTAAGCTTCTTTTGTTTAAGTATGCGATTGATCACGATTAACAATCAAAAAGTAGATACAAAGTGCCGACAGGGTTTATAATATATTAAGTTATATTTAAAAAATATTAGGATTTCATTATTTTCTATTTAGTTGTGGTAATGGAATAAATAAAATTGGTTTTATTACTTGATGCACATTTCACTTCATAAATATCAGACACTGTAAATCACACTAGACCATAGTATTCCTATGAGTAGATTATTTTTTACGAAAATCAAAATTAGAACCTTACGAAACTACGATTATTTTCTCTACTTTCCACTAAACAAAAAAGAAATAAAATATCTCACCTATAACACAAATCACCACACACAGTAGCACTAGATGCTTAAACATCTTTATTTTTTTATTAATTAAAAAGTAATTAAAAGAAAAAAAGTTGTTCGATTGCGTGGATCGGAGCGCAAGCGTTGGTCGCGGCGGATGGCGTTCGAGTGCGGCGCGCGCGCATGCCGGGCGGTTAAAAACTACGGCTGGATGCGCCGGGCACCACCACCGTGGAGATTAGGGACTCAGTCTCAACTAGACTGGGATTCGTGGTAGTTACGTCCTCTTCTTCCACACCTTATACTGGCCATCACTTCTGAGTCAAATTTAAAATCCGAATCACCGCTGTCATTCCTCTTTTTTTCACTTTTTAATCCGTCAACACACGCATTCCTTGAAAAGGTGTGACAGATCACACAGCTCATGTACATTTGACCAGTATTCATCGGTTGTGTGCTCTTTAAAACTTCTTTTATTTATTCCATACATACATACATATAATCACGTCTTTATCCCTAATGGGGTAGGCAGAGCGTAAACGACCTAAACAAAGGTCCTTTCGCTACGTCTGACACAGTTATGAGGGTTATTTAAGATATATTTGTTGGTATATTGCTGTAGTGATTGTCAGCCCATCGGCTAAATTACAATATACTGAAACCCTCGGATCCCTTAGCTGGTTTTTACAGCATGCCCGGAAGGAAATGCAGCTGGCACATTCCATGTTTTTCTCTCGCTCCCAGGCCAGCATGGAAGACATTTTTATTTTATTTTCTTTTTTTATTTATTTATTCCTAGGGAGGAACAGGGGTTCATATTATTTTATTTATTGTGAGGTCTCCGGTTAGTGGAGGCACCAGGGGCCTGACAGTAGTATAGGAGTCTGATACCCTTTGGAGTCTGTATATGGAACGTTAAAACAATTTTTTAGCCGAGACATCACGCCTAAGTATTTTGGCTGAAATTGGCAAATCAAGCTTATCTAGATTGCTGGTTCGCAAAGTTTGAAAAATAATGAATGGAATCAATAATATTGTGCATTAATTTAGTTAGAAAAGCCACCAAAAACATAAATGTAAAAGTGAAAACCAAGCTCATGGTGGTCTTGGTGCGTGAATCGCACAAAAAGTTGTGAGATCTAAAAAGGGAGCCAAGTCTAGGGTTTATTCTAGTAATCTTAGCTCTTCAATAAGGTTCATTTCATACAACTTGGCCGTTCTAGAGAATAATTCGACCTGTCACCTACAACGCCACTCTACAACGGCCAAGTCACATGAAATTAACCTTACTAAACAGCTAAGAATTACTATAATAAACCCTAGACTCGGCTCCCTTTTTAGATTTCACAACTTTTTGTTCGATTCACGCACCAAGACCACCATGAGCTTGGTTTTCACTTTTACATTTACGTTTTTGGTGGGATATCATTACTTTTTGTAGGTAAATAATAATTTTGTTCTTACATATTCTTCATGTTTTTTTAAATAAAACTCTATTGTAAATTATAATCTATATTCGTATGGAATTTGAACTTTCTATGACACCCCACTTTAATTTTGTAGGGTAAGCAAACACTTGTATGGGAAGGTGTCCAAAGAATAAGATTCTTTTTTTTTTAATGTTTCCATTATGGTATCATTATAAGCTATCTTCGCGCCAAATTTTTAATTTCTAAGACTTCTAACAGTGGGTTAGGTTTTTGATTATTTATTTTGTTTTTAAAAACGGCGACTTTAAATGCAAATATCTCGAGAAGAACCCATTTAAGGCACTTTCTTTCAAAGAAACCTCTTTAACTCTTAAACTTAATTTTATAAGACCTGTCTAACGATACCCCACTCAACATAGTAGTTAAAAAAATAAACAAATGTTCCCTTTCAGTTGTATGGGAGCCAACGGGAGGGGGTTAATTTTTTTTTGTTTTTATATTTTATTTTTACATTTTTAACCTTGCGTTATCATAATTTATCTTTATATCAAATGTCATCTTCGTAAGTTATTTGGTAGTGGGTTAGGTTTTTGATTTTTTTTTTGTTTTTAAGAACGGCGACTTTAAATTCAAATATCTCGACAAGGACCCATTCAATACACTTGTTTTTTAAGAAACCATCACCTAATTTTATGAGACCTGTCTAACGATACCCCACTCAATATAGTAGCTAAAAAAATAAAAAAATGCTTCCTTTGCCCCCGTTTCACTTGTATGGGGGGGTCCAATATATTTTTTAAACTTATGTAATTTTTACATTCCTAACTTTCAGTCATTATAATCAATCTTCATTCCAAATATCAGCTTCCTAGATCATTGGGTTTTTGATTAATTAATTTTTGATATGTATGTCAGTCAGTCAGTCGATCAGTCATAAAAATTACGATTTTTCAGAATTAATATTTAAATAACCCTTTGATCTATGTTTATAAAATTTGGAGTACTTGTTTATCTAAAGAATCTTAATATATAAACCAAATTTTGTGTATATAAATTTAGTAGTTTTCGAGTTATGAAGGGGTCAAAAGTGGCTCCAAAAGGTTCGTGTAAATAAACACACGCACTGCTGGCCAGTTCTCTTCGTTTGGCTTGAGCTTGGCTTGGACACGCTACCATGTGTATAGATCCACACGCCTATAATTATTGAATAGGTATTTGAAAATGCGTTTTCGATTTCCTAAGTCTTTTTTCTTTTTGTATAGCAGTTTGGAATCTCTATAGCGCTTATAGGTTTAAAGTTCATTTTCATCCCATTGTTTTTTTTTATTACGTGTCTCAAGATAAACTGAATGTCGTCTGTCTTTATATTAGCATTTTGGATCGTTTGATATAAGTTTTTATATGCGATTTACACAAAATGTCTAATACAGAGCAAAAGAAAATATTTTTGTGGCTTGTAACTGTGTCCGGCATCATTTTACGCGAATTTACTAAAGAGTATTTTAGTTTTTAAATATTGTATTCTATCAATTGGCATAGGGTTGATCAGGGGCCGCGCGAAAAAGAATTTTTTATCTCGAAAAAAAACACGATGCCAGGCACCATGTTAAGATCTTCAATGGTTTTTCAGAAGCCGAAATGATGCTGTTGTATTAATTAACTTAGCTTTTTTCTAGATGCGACTAGGTAAGTACTTACACTTCTCTAATTTTTATGACCAACTCTCACAGTGCTAAAAGAAAGTTGTCTAGCACTAACTTTCCAAACAGAAAGTCTTTAGTTGATTAATATTTCTATAAAAAAATACTATTGTGCTAATAAAATTTAAAATGCATTTATAGTCCATTAAAAAAAGAGGCTTTTATACCGGAAGGTTTGATTCCTTTTTACATTAACCTAATTTAACAGATAAAATAAAAATTAAGGTTAGGTATGGCGATTAGAAAACTCATCTAAATTCATCTTGTGTATTATGTATAGTCGAAGGTCTAGATCGTTTATCAGATATGCAGTATAAAGAATATGTTGAAAATCACAAACAGTTCTTCCATGCTGGACTGGGAGCGAGAGAAAAACAGAATGTGCCAGCTGCATTTCCTCTCGGGCATGCTGCAAAAACCAGCTAAGGAATCCGAGGGTTTTAATATATTGCAATTTCGGTGATAGGCTGACAACCTGTCACTACAGCAATATACCTACAAATCTATCTTAAAAAAACCCTTTAAACTTTGTCAGACGTGGCGAAACGACCTTTGTTTAGGTCGTTTACGCTCTGCCTACCCCGTTAGGGATTAAGGCGTGACTATATGTATGCAAACAGTTGAAAAAGCAGTCTAGTCTAGATAACACTCACATGTGTTACAAAAAGAAAAGCTGCATTTTAATTTTTTTAAAACCTAAAAACTGAGGGACTATTTTCAAAAATCTTTTACCATACAAAAGCTACGCTAAGTAATTCCCATGAGAAAAGTCATGAAATCGCGCGTGACATGGTCCGGAAAGCTAGTCTTGTATAAATATGCAACAGCACAGGCTGAAAGCTTGGGAAAGTCGAAACATGCTTTCCACTTGTATGGACAGTAAATTATTGTTAGTGGGTCTGTATGTATTAACTGCCTCCGTGGTCTAGCGGTCTGAGTCATGGGCTCTCGACCCGGAGATCCCGGGTTCGATTCCCGGCGGGGGACAATGACTTTGTGTTGTTGTTTCTAGTTTGGTTAGGACATTGTAGGCTGATCACCTGATTGTCCGAAAAGTAAGATGATCCATGCCGTCGGATGGGCATGTAGATAGTCGGTCCTGCGGCTGAATTCTCTCTGGTCGTGTCAGTCAGTCTGTCCCATCTGAATAAGAGATTGAGTGAACAGAGAGTGCACCTGTGTGTAGTGCAAACACTTAGGCACTAAAAACAAGTCCTGCGCAGTTGGCCCATCTCCGGGAGATTGGCCGCCGTCACCGAAAATCGGTGGGAGGACTATTATTATGCATTGACTGTGCGGGATACACAAAACCTAGCCAAGCCTTTTCTTGTGAAATGTTGTTGGAAGTCTAGGATTAATTTGTTAGTTATTCGAAGACATACGAAAGTGGGAAGTTCTGCAGGGCTGTGATTTTGAAAAGACGCTATCTGTGGCGTTGGATGTTTCATCAATTCTTATCTGATGCGATAGTACCTACTAATAATTTGCTTGGGGAACAATATAAAGAGGTATCTTAACATTGTTCTTTAAATAAGATTTCTTCCATGCTGTTCTGAGAGCGAAAGAAAAACATAGAATCCGTTGATCCCAGCACATTTATTTTTAAAACACTTCTTTCTTTCTGGTCGTTCCGTCAATGCTGAGGTTCGGGACTGTATGTCAATCTTCTCCACTGGGTCCGGTTCTGTGCCAGATGTACCGCTCCCTGTATCTGGCTTCCAGTCACCTCCTTGAGTTGATCCACCCATCTAGCTGGCGCTCTTCCTATAGCGCGCTTCCTAGCGAGAATGATGAGTTTCTCCAACCTATGCAAAGGGGATCGCATTATGTGCCCATAGAAACTCCGGATCCTTTCCTGCCACGTAGTCAGAAGGCGCTTGATTACCTTCAGCTCTTCGGGGATGAAGACATTGGTTCACATAGCTGTCCAAGGAATGCGTAGCAGCTTTCGCCAACACCACATTTGAAAGGCTTGTTCTTGTTGCGTTCCTTTTTCCTGAGACACCAAGTCTCCACCCCGTACAGGTAGATAGAGAAAACCTACGTACGAACCAAACGCATCTTAGTTACTCTAAACACTTTAAAACACTATCATGGTATATACAAAAAAAAAAAATAGATACTGTTCCAACCCTGATGTGTAAAAGCTTTACAAGTCCAGCTCAAGTCGGAGGTCCGTTAAGTTACAGTCCTTTGTTGAATGTAGCATAGCAAGTGGTTGGTTATAGATGTAGTATAGTAGGTGGTTATAGATGGACCTCTGCCATTTATTGCGCCCTGACTGACCAGAAACGGGACTTAACATACATACATACATACATACATAAATCACGCCTTTATCCCTTACGGGGTAGGCAGAGCGTTTGACGCCTCGTAAAAAGCGCTTTCGCCACGTCTGACAATAATTGAGGGCAATTTTAGATTGTAATATGTATTGCTATAGTGACAGGTTGTCAGCCCATCGCCTAAGTTACAATACACTGTAACCCTCGAGTCCCTTTTGCTGACTTCAAGAGCATGCCCGGGAGGAAGGGCAGCTGGAACAATCTATGTTTTTCTATCTCTCCCAGTCCAGCATGGAAGGTTGTAGTATAGTAGGTGGTTATAGATGGACCTCTGCCATTTATTGCGCCCTGACTGACCAGAAACGGGACTTAACAGCGGCTATAAAGGTATACTGCTCTTACGAACATATCGCGCAAATGTAAAGTTCATGCATTTATAAGCTTTCAAGTCTCCAGGAAGAAGAAGCGGAAACAAACGAAACGAAACTTAACAACTGAGCCAAACCAATCTTTCGCTATCAAGATCGAAAAGATCAACAGAGGCCATCAAGGGCAGCAAAGTTAAATTATAATTGAAGAAGAGATAAGTTTAGATTTTGCAAGCCGCTCGCAGGTTTTTTCTGATACAAAAATTATATTTTCTATCACTCTTGAGAGCTGATTTTCATACGTTGTGAGGAATAAGTACAAGGTTTTTAGGGTTCCGTACCCGAAGGGTAAATAACGGGACCCTATTATATACGTAGTATTATAGTTACTCTGTGCTATTACTGATACGTCTCTGGTTGTCCGTCTGTCACCAGGCTGCATCTCTTGCCGTGGTGATAACTAGCGAGTTAAAATTTTCGCAGATCATGTATTTCTATTGCCGCTATAATAAAAAATACTAAAAACAGAATAGAATAAATATTTAAAGGTACACCAAACGTGATTTCTTTGCCGTTTTTTTGCATGATATTAATAACGGTATTCATGATATTCTTCCATTCTGGCCCAGCTGAATGATCCAGCTGCCCTTCCTCCCGGGCATGCTGTAGAAGTCAGCAAAAGGGTTTCGAGGGTTACAGTGTATTGTAGTTTAGGCGATGGGCTGACAACCTGTCATTACAGCTATACACGAAACGATCTTAAATCGCCCTAAATTTTTGTCAGACGCGGCGAAAGCGCCGTTTACGGGGCGTTTTCTGCTCTGCCTAACCCGCAAAGGATAAAGGCGTGATTTTATTTATTTATTTATTAATAACGGCAATTGGTAACAAATGGTTAAAATATAGTGCCTAATATTGTATAGATAATGGTACCTACTTGGCCGGCGTTTTAAGATAAGATAAGATAAATTATAGATTTTAATCCCAGATCTTGCTTTGAAGACTATGTTAACAAGGAAAGCAAGGTTTTGTTGCATCAGCGGCCAAGGTCGAGCGAAGGCCAGTTGGGGCGACGACCTGCTTAACCCATCATCAACGCACCGCTAAAATGTGCTTTCACCGGAGCTTTATGAAAGCTCAGAGGAAATATGGCGGATATAACAGAAGGGAAATATTATGATAAAAGTATATCACTACATAGTATAAAACAAAGTCGCTTTCTCTGTCCCTATATCCCTATGTATGCATAAATCTTTAAAACAACGCAACGGATTTTGATGCGGTTTCTTTTAATGGATAGAGTGATTCAATAGGAAGGTTTATATGTATAATACATGCATAATATAGTAGAGAAACACTGATAATTTCCGTGCGAAGCCGGGGCGGTTCGCTAGTAATAAATAAATAAAAGTAATTAAATTCCGTATTTGTAATCAGCTCTCAAGAGTGACAGCGAGTTTGAGTTCGTATCAGAAATGTCTTTTTAGTACAAACTGACCTGTCCAATCCATACTTAATATTGCTCTCAAGTTTTAGATCGCTTTAAAAATACGAGCCAAAGAATACTAGACATAAAAATTGGTAGCCATGATTCATACGTACCTACATACATACATAAAATCACGCCTTTATCCCTTACGGGGTAGGCAGAGCGTAAACCGTCTCGTAACAGGCGCTATCGCTAAGTCTGATAAAAATTGAGGGCAAATTTTAGATTGTAATGATTTTTTTTGCTGTAGTGACAGGTTGTCAGCCCATCGGCTAAATTACAATACACTGTAACTCACGAATCCCTTTTGCTGACTTCGACTTTGACTTTGCTGACCCAGCATGTTGGGGAGGAAGGGCAGCTGGAACATTCTATGTTTTTCTATCTCTCCCAGTCCAGCATGGAATAAATGCCATGATTCGACATGGCTAAATAACTATTTTGGCAGATCAAACCTGGAAAAACTTATAATAAGTTCGGGTTTTGATCATAATCCTAGTTTTTTGATCATCATAATTCTCCGAAATATATTCCTGGAGCCGTATTTTTGAACCACTCGACTTGAAATGCGCATGCGAAACATTCCATACAATTTGACATGCGAATGTTACTCTTTCTTATGCACATATGATTCGAGCGATTTAATACGACTCTAGATCTCTTTTTATCGCTTCTATGCCAATAGAAGCAGTCTATCTAAAATATTTTGCATCTCAAACCATCCAAAGTACCGTTTTAGTCGCCCAGCATCTCGTAACGATCCCGCACTTATACTTTATTGCATAAACCGCTCCGGCGCGTTCCTGCGCCCGCGCATCGGGGAACTGTCTAAACCGGACTCTACAATATATCATTACAATGTAGTTTGCATCAAGTGGGAATATTAAAGTTTACAGCATTGAGAAGTAGGGGTCGTTGTACTACAGGTAAACTGCTACATAGCTACTTGGGAAAAGATTTCCGAAATCGGAAAACTAATCAAGGGCTATGATTATTTTATGAGAGTTACATGGAATTGTTATTTTGGACAGGGTCTTTCTTATAAATATTTCAATTATCAAACCTTTTACTTTAATTCTGAATTTCTTCATCACGACTTATAACGTTTCATTCGGCAGTACCAGTGGTCGCAAAAAAAAGCAAAAAAGAGTTAAGAACTTCCATAAACTTCTATTTGGACAACTGACTCAGAATTACTTCCAAGCTGTACTGGGAGCGAGAGAAAAACATAGAATGTGCCAGCTGCATTTCCTCCCGGGCATGCTGTAAAAACACGCCAAGGGATCCGAGGGTTTTTATATATTACAATTTAGGCGATGGGTTGACAACCTGTCACTATAGCAATATACATTCAAATCTATTTTAAATAACCCTCAAAACTTTGTCAAACGTGGCGGAACGACCTTTGTTTAGATCGTTTACGCTCTGCCTACCCCATTAGGGATAAAGGCGTGATTATATGTATGTATGTATGACTCAGAATTAGCTTTACATTGTAACAAAGTAAAGCTAAGGTATGATGAAAGATCCGGTGCAGTTGCTATAATCACTACACTATAGGAAAGTGCTAATAGATACTCGTATATACGCACGAGAGGTGAAGGGCAAGATACTGCCACGATAAGAGCAATGAACGAGAAAAATTACGCGTAGTATTTACATACATACATATAGTCACGCCTTTATCCCTAATGGGGTAGGCAGAGCGTAAACGACCTAAACAAAGGTCGTTTCGCCACGTCTGACAAAGCTTTGAGGGTTATTTAAGATAGATTCGAAGGTATATTGTTGTCAGCCCATCGCCTAAATGACAATATACAGAAACCCTCGGATCCCTCAGCTGGTTTTTACAGCATGAACGGGAGGAAATGCAGCTGGCACTTTCTATGTTTTTTTCTCGCTCCCAGGCCAGCGTGGAAGAAAGTAGTAGTATTTACAGGGCATAATAGTGAGCGTAGTAGCGTTCTTCTCCTATCAGCTAAACTTAACACTGTGTCCAAAGATTTTAAATAACAATAACTTTATTTAAAAAATATGTTTAAAGTTTTAGGTTGTCGGCTACGTTACCTACACGTGAAAGCGGCGTAGTTTTTCAATGTAAATTGATTACTAAGCAATTATCTCATAAAGTACTCAAGCTGAACTTGTCATACTGACATACATACATACATAACGTCACGCCTCTTTCCCGGAGGGGTAGGCAGAGATCACATCCTTCCATTTGCTACGATCCTTGCACACTTCTTTCGCTTCATCTACATTCATCAATCTTTTCATGCACGCTCGTCGGTTTAGGGTACTCCTGACCTGACCTTTCCATAGAACGTCCCCGATTTGATCGCGGTACGTTCGTCGAGGTCTTCCCCTTCCAACATTCCCATACTGACACGGACAGCATTTTGTGCTGGCCCTTCAAAAATTATCCACTGATAAGCAATGTAAGTAAAATTATGAATATATATGGGATACTTTTCTATGACGCTGACCGTACGTGGAATATTACATTCCTCTCTGTACGTTAGATCACAGACGTTAGACGCTGTGACCTTTTTAGAACGCATGTACGCGTGTTTAAGTTGCTTTGCTTGCATTGCTAGAGTTCAAGTTTGAGGTCAAATATTTACTGCGATTGCGTTAATATTATAATTGAACTTGAATTGAACATTTCGTAGCATTCCATTCTATACTAAGGGTCGTAATTATAAATCAATTTCTAGATTGAGAGCAATATTAACTATGGATTTGACAGGCCATTTTGTACTGGAATGACATTTCTGATACAAACTCAAACTGACTGGCAATCTTGAGATCGCTTTATAAATACTAGCATAAGTCTTTTTCAACTTTGCACTTCAATTTTGTTCAAACTAATACTTGTAAGTTTTATTACAAGTACAAAAGTAGGTACAAAAAACAAATAAACATAAAATAACACAAATAATACGAGTCAGGAAGACAATAAGATAGCCTGACATCATATCAAAAGCTTGTAAACTAATAATACACCTGTACAATACCTAATCATGATAATGGAGTGGTGATGTGTTCGTTTGAAACACAATTAAATTAATTGGAGATCGTGATCCCTCTCTGGTCATGACGCGGTATAAAAGATTTGACTACGTTTTGCATTTTGACTTTTAATTTCATTGATCAAGGCGCGGTATTAGAGATTTGACTACGTTCTTACAATTAAGGCGTCTAATATCAAACCGCAATAAAATATTTTTTCAATATGTGGGCTAAATTAAATGTTATTTTACATAAGAAATAGCTACAAACGTATAATATAAAATAGGTAATTGTCTTAATCTTCTTCCATGCTGGACTGGGAGCGAGAGAAAAACATAGAATGTGCCAGTTGCATTTCCTCCCGGGCATGCTGTAAAAACCAGCTAAGGGATCTGAGGGTTTCTGTATATTGCAATTTAGGCGATAGGCTGACAACCGGTCACTACAGCAATATACCTACAAATCTATCTTAAATAACCCTCGAATTTGTCAGACGTGGCGAAACGACCTTTTTTTAGGTCGTTTACGCTCTGCCTACCCCATTAGGGATAAAGGCGTGATTATATGTATGTATGTATGTAATTGTTAAAAATTATGTAACGAGTGCTACCTTGCCAACAAACTGCTTTCGCACCTTGGTGAGAATATAACATATATATTTTGTGAAAATAAATAAATAAAAACAAAACCACACGTGTTAAGTAGACTACCGTTTTAGCGGGTTTTGCAACAAAACGTAACTTTTCCTAAGATTTTTATCAGGGTTTTAGAGAAATTTCACTTAACTTACACAGGATTTAACGTACTATAAAGATCAAATCAGTAAAAAAATACCAGAAAAGCGTTTTAACGGGTTTTGAAACTTGACGCCTCAATTATTTAAATTGTTTAGGCAGAAAAATACACAGATCGGTTTAAGATTGTAATGCGTTGATGTCTTCAATATGGCCGTGCCGTTGTTGTGCCGACGCTGGGTGAAACGATTTTGTGACTTTCAAACAAATATTAAGATTACATAAAACTAATCTAACAGTTGTTGGTGCGTAGCTATTCAAAAGGAGAATACTGACATCCTATTGGACACTTTACCTCATGGCGATGTGTTGGAAGGTCTTTTTTTTCGATATTAAGGTAGTTTTAAGATTCTATTAATTGTTTTATATTTTTGTTATAAATAAATTCATCCAAATTCAACTACAGGGCCGTATTTGTAATCAGTTCTGATGAGTGGCAGCGAGTTTGAGTTCGTATCAGACATGTCATTTCAGTACAAACTGGCTTGTCAAATTCATGCTTAATATTGCTCTCAAGTTTGTGTTGGCCTCATAAATAGGAGCCTAAAAATAAAACTCTTCTATCCAGCATTTAGCAATGGACATCTTCTGTAGTCGGTAACTTCTCAAAGAGCTATTTTTTCCTTAACTTCCAGTAGCTGTGCTGGGGAAAACAAAACATAAATCATTATTGGTCGCGCCGGTACTAAGAAAGTGATAAGAACTTATTATTGTTGTTTGTTTTTCTACTTAAAAGCACATAAGTGAACTGAACATGCATTATCTTAATTCGTGGAATATCTATTTAATTGCAACATATGACCTTTGACTTTGCCTTGTTTTGCACTGTAAACAATATTGGATTGGATTTACCTAGGTATTTACTAGTTTGTTTATTGTTAATTTATAAATACAATGTATAGAAAGACCAGTGTACTACCTATCCTCCACGCTCTAGTCTAGTATGTACATATATCCTACACCCTTCGTGGTTCAGTAGTGGAAACCTTGGGCTCTCAATCTTGAGACCCTTTCCAGGTGGGACGTGAGAGACATATTTGTACCGATTCCTTGAGGACACATACATACATACATATAGTCACGCCTTTATCCCTAATGGGGTAGGCATAGCGTAAACGATCAAAATAAAGTTCGTCCCGCCACGTCTAACGAAGTTTTGAGGGTTATTTACGATAGATTTGTAGGTATATTACTGTAGTGACAGGTTGTCAGCCCATCGCCTAAATTACATTATACTGAAACCCTCGGATCCCTTAGCTCACTTTTATAGCATTCCCAGGAGGAAATGCAGCTGGCGCATTCTATGTTTTTGTCTCGCTCCCAGTCCAGCATGGAAGATTAAGGTCACAAATTAACTAAATCTTGACTTATGTATAGTGTATGACGAAATATTGTTGTTATCTCTTTCTGTTATCTCATGATATAAAATGACAGGACATTCTAGTCCCCACTATAAATTAAAAGAAGTTTTAAATCTTGTTCCATATGTGGTTATGACCTGACACTGCAGGTTTTGCACCTGAATGTCCAACAAGAAAGTGATTGATTTTGTCGGAACGTAACTACTATATTATTACTGTAATTAATGTAACAACTATAGTATTTCCAAGTCAGTTTTAGAATAAAGGTAAACAAAATGACTTTTTATTCAAAAACACATCTCAAAAATAAATTATATGTGTTGGCAAATTTGTTAAGTTACTAAAACTACTATTTCATTATGTTGTCACATCTAATATTATTATTATATTATATTATTTAATCAGGCAGGCAGTTGTAGCAACTGATAGTGCCTGTATCCCATTGTTCACGATTTGCTTGTCTTATTGAAGTTTTGTAGGTATTTGTCCAATTTGTTCTTAAAGACATTTGTATTCTGGGCTGTCACTACATCTTGAGGTAGCTTGTTCCAATTAGCAACCACTCTATTTTAATAGCTAAAACTTATTTCAGAAATGTATGTGTTAGTAAATAGGTACACCTCCCTAGTCATTTGCACATTCCCTAAGGTAGACTGGTAGATAATACCTTTGACGTTAGGTCCGCGCATGTAACATTTTTGTTCATAAAGTTTGTAGCCGGTTGGGCTACTATTTTGATAGTTGATAAGAAAAGTTTGATAACTTTAAGGGATGATATGATATTGATAAAATACGATGTTTAGGTAATGATATGAAAACAAACGCTCTGATTAGACTGATTTGTGCTGTACTAAACATCATCATCATCTCCTTAGCCTTATCCCGTATCTCTCGGGGTCGGCCTGCCTAATCTAGGGGATTGAACGAGGAAACTGGTTTTTACACAGAGCGACTGCAATCTGACCTCCGCAACCCAGAAGGGAAACCAGACCCAATCCTAGATTAGGTCAGAGTTTTCAAGCCGCCAATGCTTAGCACTGGCCTCTGATATGGCTTAACGACTAATATCTACGGTATTAACGATATTAACCGGGACCAACGGCTTAACGTGCCTTCCGAAGCACGGATTGTGCTGTACTAAACAATATTGATAAAATGTGCAATAAGCATTTACATTGAAAAAATAAATGACTTTTCCATTCAAAATGTTCATCTTGATCAGACAATTTGTATGGAAAAGCCATTTTATTTTACACTTCCTGAAAAAAAAAGCCTGCTGATAGTTGTTCAGTGTCGTTGTTGACTAAGCAATCAGTTTGCGGGACGCTGTCCCTTACATCTGGTAGATAGGTACATTGTGAGGTAACATTTTAAAATACATACATACATACATAAAATCACGCCTTTATCCCTTACGGGGTAGGCAGAGCGTAAAACGCCTCCTAAAGGGCGCTTTCGCCACGTCTGACATAAATTGAGGGCAATTTTTGATTATAATGTGTATTGCTGTAGTGACAGGTTGTCAGCCCATCGCCTAAATTACAATACACTGTAACCCTCGAATCCCTTTTGCTGACTTCTACAGCATGCCCGGGAGGAAGGGCAACTGGAACATTATATGTTTTTCTCTCGCTCCCAGTCCAGCATGGAAGGAAGGATTTTAAAATAGGTTATAATGAATAAAGTGCAGTCATTAATTCTGCAGATCCGGTACTCACGATTCACGAGTATTGTTTGATTACTATCTAGAAATAAGATAAATGGAAATTACCTACACAGTTATTAAAATGACGTAGGTGTAATGGTGTACATGGAATATCTTATATTTTGTTGTTTAAATATAATAAACAACAAAAAATATATTATTAACTTCCATACTGGACTGGGAGAGAAAGAAAAACATAGAATGTTCCAGTTGCCCTTCCTCCCGGGCATGCTGTATAAGTCAGCAAAAGGGATTCGAGGGTTACAGTGTATTGTAATTTAGGCGATGGGCTGACAACCTGTCACTATAGCAATACACATTACAATCTAAAATTGCCCCCAATTTATGTCAGACGTGGCGAAAGCGCCATTTAGGAGGCGTTTTACGCTCTGCCTACCCCGTAAGGGATAAAGGCGTGATTTTATGTATGTATGTAAATATATTATTTTAATCATAATTATCACACAATCATTCTCAATCATTTTAGTTTTGCTTTATGTATAGTTGCACGGTGCGAACGATACTAACAATATTATTATGTTTTTGATGTAATATTTTTAATTTCATTTAAGTAAGTGACATTTGTCTTTTTTGAGAATAAAAATATCTTTAAACCTAATCAGATCCTCTCTCTTGCTTGTCACAGAATATATTACACATACATACATACATAAATCACGCCTTTATCCCTTACGGGGTAGGCAGAGCGTTTAACGCCTCGTAAAAGGCGCTTTCGCCACGTCTGACAAAAAATTGAGGGCTATTGTAGATTGTAATATGTATTGCTATAGTGACAGGTTATCAGCCCATCGCCTAAATTACAATACACTGTAACCCTCGAGTCCCTTTTGCTGACTTCAACAGCATGCCCGGGAGGAAGGGCAGCTGGAACATTCTATGTTTTTCTATCTCTCCCAGTCCAGCATGGTAGTATCTCCCAGTCCAGCATGGAAGTAATATATTAAAACAAACACAAACAGAATATATTAAAGTACTACATATCAAACAAATAACGTTTTTTTATGCATACTACAACGTTTTTTTACCCTGAAAGAGTGGCTATGGCAAATGTTTAATATATTGTGTTTCTGTTGACACCATATTACGAATAGGAGCCAAATAGGAGACTCCTATGTACTTAATTTAGTTTATTTACCATGAATGCTTTTCCTTTTATCCATAGTTGCGTGTTTTCTCTCCTTAATTGTTTGTAAATTATTTTCTCAAGGATATGGATTGCTCAGTAACCTGCAAATGTACTAAAAAATCAAGACATACATACATACATACATACATAAATCACGCCTTTATCCCTTACAGGGTAGGCAGAGCGTTTAACGCCTCGTAACAGGCGATTTCGCCACGTCTGACAAAAAAATTAGGGCAATCAAGACACTCAAGCCATTCTATGTTTAGCTTTAACTAACACCACAGAATCACTACATAGTATAAAACAAAGTCGCTTTCTCTGTCCCTATATCCTTATGTATGCATAAATCTTTAAAACTACGCAACGGATTTTGATACGGTTTCTTTTAAAGGATAGAGTGATTCAAGAGGAAGGTTTATATGTATAATACATGCATAATATAGTAGAGAAACACTGATAATTTTCGTGCGAAGCCGGGGCGGGTCGCTAGTATATAATAATGCTAACACTACATACAGTCGATCGCACTCCGTGTCACATGTCTCTTCATTTAAATGTAGGCGCTTGTAGACCGACTCGACTATAGTTTCTTAAATAAATCAACATGGAACTAACTAAACTGTATCAAACTATTTTAGAAAATTAAAAATTATAAATTTTCGTCAACAGAAAAAATACGAAGTGAATAAAATAAACCATGAGTACTTTATTTTATCAATATGATAATAAAATGTACTCGAATTATTAGTTATAAATTACATTATTCTTTTAAATCTTATTAAATTATGAACACGTCATCAGTGGCCTAAACGCTTTATTATGAGACCATTGACGCTCTACCTACCCTCCCTAAAATATCTTTATTTCAAAAAAGTACAAACGCACAATGTTTACGGGGTTTCCCAGTAAGTAATTAGCAAAATACTTGTAGTGGGAATGCTCCGCTCTTCCATAAGGTTATTAGACAATAATGGAACTTTTATGTTAGTTAGGTAAAACTTAGATTTAAGTAAGTAAGGAAAAGTACCCATAAATTATCTGCCCATCAGTGTTTATGCTAACAATAGTGGATGTGCATGAAAAGTGTAGTAAGTGTGCTCAGTGTTAGGTCGGAAATAAATGACTGAACACACAAGTGTAGTAGTTTAAGAGCCGTATTTATAATCAGCTCTCAAGAGTGACAGTGAGTTTGAGTTCGTATCAGAAATGTCACTTCAGTACAAACTGGACTGTCAAATCCATATTTAATGTTGCTCTCAAGTTTGAGATCGCTTCAAAAATACAAGCCTTAATCACCTAAATACCATAGAGTGACTTTACATTATTACTATCATAGGCTCAAGACCCGTTTTGATCGTTTAAGTGGGCCGATCCCGGCGGCACTGCAATGCCGGGCCGACCCGCGACGGGAGTGGAGCGAGCCCCGAACATCCCGTCTAGGTACAAAAATCAGATTAATATACTGGTCCCTCAGTGAGGGAACTTTCAGATATTAAGCTGAAAAGAACAGATACTACACTTTGATCTTAGCCAAAAGGCCGAGAAGCGATACCCGAACCGGCGAAACTCTGGGTAGTCATTCAAACAGAAAAAATCTCACCACCGCGATGTAAAATTTACAAATTTACTTATGTCGCTACTAAAAATGATTGCGCCTACCGTTTGTGAGAAACCGATGAGAAGCGGACCGCAAATATAAGTTTGTAAGTGCGTTACTGGGACAGTGACATCTGTTGGATTTTGTTTACAACTTCTTGTAGGTACTTATAGTGTTCCATGCTAGTGTGGTGTATTTTGATAGGTAGCAAATTCATTTATACATAGATTTGCTTGATTTTGATAACTCGTAAGTACAAATTCGGTGGTATTAATCCAACTGTTGATGTAATAATTTTTTATATGTTATTCTTTTTCATATTATTAATTTATCAAATGTATATGAGATCTTACACCTTCGTGTTGATTTATCATCAGCATCAAAATGTATATGTGTGTCCGTATTCAGGTGAACACTCATATTTTCATAATTAATTATTTGCTATCTTGTGTTTTTCCGAGTGCGGTTTTTCTGCTCATTTATCACGAAGCGTGATTACAATTTGTTTTTATTCTGATAAGTAGGATGTTGTGATTGAAATGATCTCATCTTCAATTTTATTGGAGCTATAATGTAATAAACTCGTAAATAATGTGTAATTGGTTGTAAGTCGGTATATATTTGAAACAACATGACAGCGCTATCAATTCGTAGAGCGCACAACTCAACAAAATCTAGACTAAAATGATTGTCGTCTCTTTCTGTTCTTTCATGATAGAAAATGACAGGTATAAACTTAAATTAGTTTAGTCGTGATTTTCGCAACTACGAATTGCTACCAGTATTCATAAAAATCTTTTACTATCAGTTATGGTCATCCCATAGAATACTTTATCTGCAGTTCTCAAGAGTGGGAAATTGATGTTATTTACACACCGGGTGTAAGGGACAGCGTCCCGCAAACTGATAGGGGTTGCTCAGTTAACAACACTGAACAACTACCACCGATAAATTCTTTCAGGAAGTGAAAATAAAAATTGGCTTTTACATACAAAATGTCCACCTCGATCAGACAATTTGTATGGAAAAGCCTATATTTTTTTGACTTCCTGAAATAATGTCAGTGTCGTTGACTGAGCAACCCTAGTCAGTTTTCGGGACGCTGTCCCTTACACCCCGTAGACTTAAATTAGTTTAGTCGTGATTATCGCAACTACGAATTGCTACCAGTATTCATAAAAATCTTTTCCTAATAATTATGGTCATCCCATAGACTACTTTTTCTGCAGTTCTCAAGAGTAGGAAATTGGTGTTATATACACACACACACACACAGACAGTATTTAAACCCATGCTGAAATTCATTAATCGGTGATCATAGCAATAGGTAAAGAATGAAGATTTCTATTCTATTCAGATTCAAATGTCTTCTTCATTCTCACCTCTGTTTGTCTTGTCAGCTATTTCTTTATCGGCCTAGTCGGCTTAGTCAGCCCCTCTGATATTCTTTTACCATTGTTATCGGTCATTGTTAACTGCCTCCGTGGTCTAGTGGCTAGTGCCATGGGCTCCCGATCCGGAGGTCCTGGGTTCGATTCCCAGGGGGTAAAACACAAAGTTGATATTTGAGAATTTATCACTTTGTGAATTTTTCCCCAGTTTGGGTAGGACATTGCAGGCTGAATCACCTGATTGTCCGAAAAGAAAAAGATTTCGTGCTTCGGAGGGCACGTTAAGCCGTCGGTCCCGGTCGCTGTCTTTGATAGTGGTCGTTACACAAAACCATGTCAGAGGCCTGATAGTTGTGCTACTAGGCGGTTTAAAAACTCTGACAACAGGGTTCATCGGGTCCATAGACTCGATACCCACTCGACAGAAGAAGATCGGTCCCTATGGGCCAGGTAAATTCAGAATGTACTTATTACCAGTTTTTCTATGGGGAATACATAATAGTGATCATATTTAAACTATGATTTTTTGTTAATATCAATTAAAAATGTGTTGTTTATCATTTTATAAAACAGGTTGGCTAGAGCTGTTAAGTTTATGACTATAATGTTAGTGCTATAGGGTGTCTTAGATAACTACTCAAAAAAATGAGGAGTCAGTACCTCTTTTATGTATCTTTATTTAAATAACAAAGTTCCATCTCTTGTAAATGAAAAATATTTATACATTACAATTTTAATATTCATGCACTTTCATTATTTGTAAATTCATTGGTTCATCTCGTTACAAAAATACTTAATCACTATGTTGACTTGTAAAGTACATCATAGTTCAATATTATTTAGTTCACTTTGAAGTCAGCTGCAAATTGTCTATCTTAAAGCTATTTTGGTCTCTTGAGCTGGTGCACGTCGAATCACTGATGATCACAGGTTCATAGTCCATAATAAACACACTTGAGTCTTTTTCCGAGTCTATTTCTTGCCGTATCTGCAATAAATTAAGTTAATTGTTAATTACTTAGAAGGAACAATTACAACAGTAATATTCAGTCTTATAATTGACAGCATTAACATTTATTTTGTGATTCTTCTTGTGTTTTTCTACGAATAGAGATAATTGTTAATGTGTTATGGGGAAAAACGCTATGTTTGGTATGTTGTTTACGACAAGGATTAAATGTGTTTTTTATTCTAGTTTTTATTAGGATGATATATCACTAGTATTTTAATCTAATAAGCAAGAAGTGTTTTTAATTTCAATAAAATTAAAAGATACTTCCTCTTGATAATATATGAAACAGTTCAAGTTTCCATTAAAATTATACCAAATATAATGTCAAGTCGAATTAATGCATAAATTGAATAAATTTTCCGTGTAAAAAACATCCTATTACTGTCAATATTAAACAAATTAAAAAGGAACCATCTATTATTTCTTCATCAACTAAAAAAAGTTAATAAGCAAAATCTTCTTTATTTTGTTACCACAAAACTGAAGGTCAAAATTTTAATTTCAGACATTATAATCTTGTTATGATTAGATTATTAATGAAATACACGCCTCAGAGACTTCGAACATGTTATTTTGGGTGTAATAAACTCAATCAACAAATATTTTTAACCTTTCCATGTCCAAAATGCCGGAGTAGCTAAATATAAGTTTGGCTAGTTCTAGATAACTTTTTATCAGTATTTATACGGAATCAATAAGTGGAATAAGTATTACAGTTTGATCGACATAGGTACAAAAAGCCATTGATGCTCTCTCAATTGATACTACGGGCCTCCATGAGTTTTCTACATGATTTATTCGAAATAGTAAATTAATAATATTCATTTGCCAACTTACCCTCCGCTATTAGATTCAGCATGTGCAGTAGCTGTCACCGTGGCTGTTGCGGAGGAATGCCCGCCTCCTTAGCCGCCACCGCAGTAAGGGCTGCCACCGTAACCGCCACTACCACCTTGACCGTCGCCACCGCCGCAACTTACCCTCCACTACAAGATTCAGCATGTGCAGTAGCTATCGCCGTGGCTGTTGCGGAGGAATGCCCGCCTCCTTAGCCGCCACCGCAGTAAGGGCTGCCTCCGTAATCGCCACCGCCACCGTGACTGTAGCCACCGCCGCAACTTACCCTCCGCTACAAGATTCAGCATGTGCAGTAGCTATCGCCGTGGCTGTTGCGGAGGAATACCCGCCTCCTTAGCCGCCACCGCAGTACGGGCTGCCTCCGTAACCGCCACCGTGACTGTAGCCACCACCGCAACTTACCCTCCGCCACATGATTCAGCATGTGCAGTAGCTGTCACCGTGGCTGTTGCGGAGGAATGCCCGCCTCCGTAGCCGCCACCGTAGCACGGGCTGCCTTCGTAACCGCCACCGCCACCGTGACCGTAGCCACCACCGCGACTTACGCTCCGCTACAAGATTCAGCATGAGCAGTAGCAGTTGCCGTAGCTATTGTGGAGGAATATCCGCCTCCGTGGCCGCCAGCGCAACCGCTACCACCGCACGGGCTACCGCCGTAACCGCCGCCACCGCAACTTACCCTCCGCTATAAGATTCAGCATGAGCAGTCGCCGTGGCTGTTGCGGAAGCATGTCCGCCTCCGTAACCGCCACCGCCGCAACCACCACCGCCGCACGGGCTGCCTCCGTAACCGCCACCGCCACCGTGACCATAACCGCCACCGCCTCCGTAACCGCCACCGTGACCGCCGTAACCTGTAAAGATAAAAAAGAAATATGAAATATTCACTCGAACTCACAATTAGGGATTTGACTTTTAAAATTTTAAATATTTTTTTTAATAATCGATGTATCGTTGAGAAGTTTAATAGATTTTTAAAAAAACAATTTTTTTTTATAAAAAATCTATTTTTAATTGACTTTTTATAATTGATTTTTTTACAGTATTACATACATACATATAATCACGCCTTTAATACTAATGGGGTAAGCAGGGCGTAAACGACCTAAAATAATATAGGTTAAGAAATTCAGCTGGCACATTCTATGGTTTTCTCTCGCTCCCAGGCCAGCATGATGGAAGAAGTACAGTATTTCTATTTCTTATAGTATTCCTTCAAATTTCTTTCATAATGCAAGGAGATTGTAGATTAGATCAGATAATAGAGCTGCAATTTAAAGATCTAATTTCGAGGAGAAGAAATCTGATTTTTCTTGCGCTAAAATCGATTATGAATAAATGTAAATAATCATTATCGTTTTTTGGACAAGTAAAGTTTAAATCAAATATTAATAATCGATAATATTCTTGAAACAATAGATTTTTCCAATTATCTATTATTTTTTTTACGTCCCTACTCACAATACCCCAACTATGGCGATCGTTCTATTTCAATTTTGTTTTAATTTTGAATTAACACTAATGAACAATGTGCTATTGGCAATTTTAACAATCAAAAAACCTTGTTTAAAACATTTGAAACATTTTGTCAAAACCTAAAAAAACAAGCTTAGTCTCAGAATTATTTCTGGAGTGATAGAGAAACCAAAACAAAAGATAATCATCGAAGACATTGCTTACATACATACATACAATAACGGCTTTATCCCTAATGGGGTAGGCAGAGCGTAAACGACCTAAATAAAAGTCATTTCGCCCCGTCTGACAAAGTTTTGAGAGTTATTTAAGGGCCGTATTTGTAATAAGCTCTCAAGAGTGACAGCGAGTTTTAGTTCATATCAGAAATGTCATTTCAGTACAAACTGGCCTGTCAAATCCATACTTAATATTGCTCTCAAGTTTGATATCGCTTCATAATTACGAGCCTAAGATATTATAGGTATTGCTATAGTGACAGGTTGTCAGCCTATCGCCTAAATTGCAATATACTGCCCTCGGATCCCTTAGCTGGTTTACAGCATGCCCGGGAAGAAATGCAGCTGGCACATTATATGTTTTTCTCTCGCTCCCAGTCCAGCATGGGAGATACCTATTATATATTGCTTACCTTTCTCCTTAATAACTTTAACAACAATAGTCTGAGGCTGCTGCTGATGATACACTGGCTGAGGCTGGTGGTATACCGGCTGCTGAACGTAGACGGGTTGGGGTTGGACGTAAACAGGCTGCTGGTAACCACATGAGTAGCAACCTCCTCCGCCACCGCCGCCTCCGTAAGAGAAGTGCTTCTTAAGATGGCGCTTCTGACGGTTTAGCTGCCTAGGCGCCTCGGCGGGTTGAGGTTGGTCCTCTAGTTTCTGTGGGGAAGAGTTAGCAATAGGTAAATTTAGGGGGAACTGGCAATAGTAAAAATAAAAACTAATCTTGTATTCTTCTTCTGTCGAGTGGGTATCGAGTCCATCAACCCGATGAACCCTGGTGTCAGACTTTTTAAACCGCCTAGTAGCACAACTATCAGGCCTCTGACATGGTTTAAGTAACGACCACTATAGAAGACAGCGACTGGGACCGACGACGGCTTAACGTGCCCTCCGAAACACGAAATCTTTTTCTTTTGGGACAATCAGGTGAGTCAGCCTGCAATGTCCTAACCAAACTGATAAATTCTTAAATATTAACTTTGTGTTTCCCCCCTGGGAATCGAACCCAGGACCTCCGGATCGGGAGTCCATGGCACTAGCCACTAGACCACGGAGGCAATATTTATATTAAACAATAGTCATTTTTGCCGACGGTACGATATTGAATAATTTAATAGCGGACTGTAGTTTTTTGATGGTTTTTTGTGTAGTAAATAAAATATGTATTTCACAACAATATTATCGTATATTCTTGTTCAAGAAAAATTTGAAGTCTACAAAAACAAAATAGAATCGAAATTACTTTGTTAGTTTTTGAATTCCTTACAACCAGTCATAAGAATAGGTTTCCATGAAAGGAGATTTTATGTTACAGAATCTAACAGATATGATTAAAAACATTATTTCTTTTTAGTTATTTTACACTCTTCATGTTGTTATTATACTTTTTTTTTTAATTTAGTCAAATGATAAAAAATAAATGAGAAATTCGCTACGAGCATGACTGAACTTAAATCCTATGAGACCCAAGGCGAATTTCCCATTATTTTCTTTTTATTAACTTTTCAAATCATAGGCAAAATATTTTTTTTGTCTTTTTAACATTATTCTCAATGCCTTGCATAGGCTAATGTCTACGTATCCATTATTCTAGAAAAGTATCAAAGCTGTCTAAAATTATCTGATTACGCATCTATTTTATCACGATTATCAAACGAACGAGTTAATAAATCACGTTTCATCACATCATCCTTTAAAGTTTACAAAAGGTTAATTAAGGCTTTATTTTTTACAACAAAGTGTCTAGCAAACTGTATGAAGGTATAGTTTGTTTTATTAACGTTGAGTTATCGATACCAACGAGTTACAAAAACAGCTCTTTTTCTTTGCAACTTAGTAGAGGTTAAAATTTCAGAACCGCAGATTGTAACCTTGTTACAAACATATGTTTTGCGGTTGACTTTCTTTGAGATTGTAAAGATTAAGCAGTTTATTGGCCGGAAAACAAGTTGGTATTATAGTATTTAGAAAGTATGAAATCACTGAAAAATTTACCTGAACATAAATGGGCTGCGGACTCTTCTCCAAAGATCTCTCTTGCGATTCCCGGGAGTACTCTGGGTTCCCTCGTGCAAGAAGGACCAGAATAGGGAACTGTCTCGCTCTAATCGAAGACTGTATTTTAGTATCTTGAGGAGGTGCAAGTACGGGTGACACTAGCACTACTCTTTCTCCACTGTCTAACGTGTTGTCTCCTACAGACGCGCTGGCTAAAGCAGCCAGTGCCAAAACGCCCACCACCGCGCTATGGTACCCCATTGTGATAACTGGCGCAGGACATCCAGTGCCGACCTATTTATATGGCCAGTTTTTCCTTCAGTCCCACGTCACCGACCCGCCTAGCGCTTCGGCCACTCGCAGGATTCACAGAATACGTTCCCACGATGACGTTATCAATGATATATTCAATCATATCAATTGGATGTTTTTCATGTGTTGACGTTGAGAAGATTCCAGTTTTGTGCGAATTTATCATAAGCATAGTTATGAAGCGTGATGGTGTACGCCCGGCAATTTGGTGATTCTATACACGTGCTTATTCGTGTGGGTATCTGGTTATCCCCTCAAACCGGATGCGCCGCTTCGGCTGTTTGGATAGGTACATAATAACACCTCGAGTGGCAACTTTGTTTCTTTTTGTGTAAAATTACGAATACAGCTTTTATTTGTAAACAGTAACGCGGTAAGTTGCGTTGTGGCGTTCGTTTTGCAAACTGGTTCACTGTGATCCCAGGACCCAGACTTGCCAACTGGTTATATTTAGTATATTCACGCCACAACAAAAAGACAACCGCTTAATGGTCGCGCATCAGATAAAGGGCTATTGTATTTCCAACTCAGTTTTATAATAAAGGTAAACAAAGTAAAATCTTTGGAAGATCTTTTTTCTAAAATAAGTTTTAGCTATTAGATATGATAACATAACGAAATAGTAATTTTAGCAATTTAACTAATTTGCCAACACTATTAATTTAGTTTTGAAATGTGTTTTCGAATAAAAAGATCTGAAACTTTGTTTACCTTTATTCTAAAACTGAGTTGGAAATACTATGTTTATCACTATCACTACATAGTATAAAACAAAGTCGCTTTCTCTGTCCCTATATCCCTATGTATGCTTAGATCTATAAAACTACGCAACGGATTTTGATGCGGTTTCTTTAAATGGATAGAGTGATTCAAGGGGAAGGTTTATATGTATAATACATGCATAATATAGTAGAGAAACACTGATGATTTTCGTGCGAAGCCGGGGCAGGTCGCTAGTTAACTTAATATACTCGTAGTTCAGGAGCCAAATGGTTTTAATAGGCTTTCGTTTTTTCTGAAGTTTCCCATCGTAATGGAATAATAGAGTGATTTGTCACTTAGATTTATCTTGGCAATTATCACGTCACCGATGCGGCTGTAGACTATAGAATTGATTGTGATGCTGCATCATCAGCATTTGATTGCAGGTTCATGCTCGAAGTAATTATGATCGGTGGGTGGCCAATAAGGATTACACGAATAATTACTGAGGATCCCACCTGGTGTGGAAAATGTGTGTAATTATATGCACGTTTGCACGTAACTTTGATCAGGTTAGTAACAGAAACACTGAGTAGTATCACAGAATATAGAATAGTACTGAACGTATAGTATGACTGGTCGGTGTTTGCGTGAAATGTCTCAATTTCAGTAAAGCTGTTGAGGCAGTTAAGTGAGATCTGTAGTTATGTTTTTTTTTTCCTTTTAGGTTTAATTATTTAGTAGCCGTAGCGATTCTCAACTTAGGCACAGGGCAAGCACTCCATACAAGCCGCCGATTTTCGTACCACATGCGCAAAAATGTTCGCACAGTTTTGAAGTGGGTTTGTGTGTGTGCCGCTGTCTAGTCAAAATGGTTCGCAAACATTTCAGATCTGAGTTGGGAGTGCCTCTTCTTTAGCTTTAGCTAATATTATAATTATTTCCTTTGGCTTAGGTCTATGTGGAATGAACTGGGTCTATAATAATTTAAGAAAAGTAAGAAGTAATCATCAATTAGCTTGATACATACATGTAATCACGCCTTTATCCGAAATGGGGAAGGCAGAGCGTAAACGATCTAAACAAAGGTCGCTCCGCCAAGTCTGACAAAGTTTTGAACTGCAGTGACAGGTTGTCAACCCATCGGCTAATTGGCAATATACTGAAACCCTCGGATCCCTTAGCCGGTTTTTACAGATAGTCGGGAGGAAAAGCAGCTTGCACATTCTATGTTTTTCTCTTACCAGCATGGAAGGAAGGAATTCAGTATGCAAGGTAGAAGGAGAAGACGACAACAAGTGATCGCCAGTTCTCTATGTAGGTTCTCCCTGCCTTCTTTCACATACATATAATCACGCCCTTATCTCTAACGGGGCAGGCAGAGCGCAAAAGACCTACTAACAGTGGTCATTCTGCCACGTCTGACAAAGTTTTGAGGATTATTATAAATATAAATATATATATAAATTACAATATATAGAAACCCTCGGATCCCTTAGCTGGTTTTTATAGCATGCCCGGGAGGAAATGCAGCTGGCACATTCTATGTTTTTCTCTCGCTCCCGATCTTACTCTCGCGGTACGTTGGTCGAAGTCTTCCCTTTCCAACGTTCCCACTCATTACCTAAGTAATTGAATTAAATAATTGAACAAGTCGGAAAAACATCAGGAATTAATTTTACAATTAATAAACATAAATGCCTGCCAAGTATACATATAATCACGCCTTTATCCCTAATGGGGTAGGCAGAGCGTAAACGACCTAAACAAAGGTCGTTTCGCCACGTCTGACAAAGTTTTAAGGGTTTTTTAAGATAGATTTATACGTATATTGCTGTAGTGATAGGTTGTCAGCCCATCGCCTAAATTACAATATACTAAAACCTTCAGATCCCGTAGCTGGTTTTTACAGCATGCTCGGGAGGAAATGCAGCTGGCACATTCTATGTTTTTCTCTCACTCCCAGGCCAGCATGGAAGCTTATCGATCTAAAGGTATCCTATTTGCTATTTCTATTGCTATTAACCTAAGAACTTGAGTGGAGGTGACTAATGTGATGACTAAAGATTTAAATACGTATATTTTGACTCTGACATTATCAATTGGATTCACCTTAAACTTGAATAGAATAAAATAACATAACGTTTTTTAATTTGTTTATTGTCTTAAAAATAAAAAATACACAAGTAAGATAAATGGCTGTTTTTCTACTTCATCAACACTCCGCTGCCGTATGGTGTCTGGTTTTCTGTAACAAAACAATTTTTTGTTCAAGTTTATTTGATTAGAATAGGCAATGATGAACATAATGATGAACTCGAAGTAACTTTATAAAGGTGGCCGAACACTGTATCGGCATTGGAGCAGACCGGACATATTTCTTACGTTTTCATGCTGAATATCGGTATAACAAGAAATGCGTATCATCCTGTGGCGATGAGTAGAGCACGTACTAACATTTATATTTTTAAATTAATAATAATAGTATGTTTTTTGTGTAATATGTAGGTATTATTTGACTATGTATATGCATAAAGGCGTTAGGTGTAAATCAGTGTATGAGAATACTGTTGCCGCGTGTACCCAAACTGTTTCTTAAACCGGTGACCCGACAATCCACCCAAAAGAAGAAGATCCAACTAATATAACTAACCCGAAATCAGATGAAGTTTCCCTATTTTTACATAGATTAAAATAGCCAAAAACTGTTAATCTATTTGTTCTCCAATGTACATTACGCACCTCTACGACGCGGAATCATGTTATTTAGTCTTTGGCGGAAGACTCTCGGTCCGAATCTAATGTTATCAGCACCGCGCCATATACCGCGACGCGCACCCGACCGCATGCGCATATTTCTAATGCTCCGTCCGCAACGACGTCGGCGGTATGCGCTATCACCTTGAGTTTAAGCATAAAATTTGAAAATTAAGATATTATCCATGCTATGGATTTATTCAAAAAAAGACTATTTTTGAGACATACAATCTAATCGAACGTAAAACCTTACTCTTCAGTAAAATATATTAAACGGGAGTTCTTTTAAAGTAGTCATCAAAACCAATGCTTTGAAAAGTTGAACTAGAATTTTCAGTATGATAGAGATTAAATAAAATATGGACGACACTTACGGGGCATTACAATAACTGTCGAGCCTTGAGATCCTCTGTTCATGGTGGTTCCGTATGGGCTGTAGGGTTGTCTACCTGAAAAAAATATTTGGAATTTTACATAAAAATATATATGTTTTTTCGTTATTCATCTCTAACTGAAGAAACTACATCCGCAGTGAAGTGGCCTGAACCCTGAGTTGTCGATTTGGAGATAGTGATCTAGAACCAGATGAAGTTACATTCCAGTAAAATGTTGACATGCAGGATGAAACACTGGTTGTACTCGTATATTGTTGTTTGCCGGGTTATGTAATTTTATGTGCGATGATTCCCAGGGCCAGAAAGCACGCTAAAATCGGTTGCAGTTCCAGGTAGGTTTTTTATGGTTTTAAAAAAATTACACCAGAGATTTTTCTCTACACACATTCTATAATCAAGTGGGAGCAATAAGAAACAGATTTTATTAGTTCTTATTTTGCTTATTATTACTCACCATTTACTACCAAGACTTCTCCTGCAGGAGCTGCATCAGATGGAACGAAAGCTACCGCCAGCACCGCCAACACCAGCATCACAGCTATCTTTTTGGAGTCCATGCTTTCTTTATTTCTAGAAGCTTCAGAGTGGAAACAGGCTTTGTATTGGTCCAGAAATGTGCTATCACTTGTGACTTTTGCTTCTTTAGTGACTTAGTATGTGGATTCCTGTGTCTTTTATACCCAAACAGCAATTTCCCACGTACTTACGTTTATCTGGCGTATCTCCAGTAATTATGTTCAGGAAATTTTCTTAATTGCTGTAACTTCAGACGTGCGTTATGTCATGACAAGTTGAAAGATTCCTTGGTCGTCATCAAGTCGTTATGTATTTACTTAGGTGTTTAATTTGTTTTATAAAAATAGACGCAGTAGAATAAATGGTTCTTATGTAAAAAGGGTTTCGTTGGCAAGGTCAAGAACTAATTTGTCTTTCGATGGATTGTTCTTCTTTTTCTGTGCCTGTTGTGCTGAGGTGGAGCTTGGTCTTGTAGTTTCTGGAACAATAAATTTGTTAGCATAAAAAACTTATATTTCTTTTTTTCATGCTCTTGTGGTGGCGCGCCTGGTGACAATAACATGACACGCGGCTTACATAGAATGCTGACAACGCTGTACACATGAACTGCTGGCAACGCAAGACGACCGAGCTGCGCACACAATGTAAACATGGATACGTCATATGAAGAAAGCCAATCAGAAGCCGAAGCCTAAAACGCGGTATCGAAGTTTCTCCGAGACATTGCATAAATAGAAAATCCACGGTCTATCAACTGGACCTGGTCCCCGAGCACAACATCTTGGTCGGAGGGAATTCCCCTTTTCCATCATGCTGTATTGGGTCAAATGACCTTTAACACAATCCTAAGCCTAACACTCTGAAAGGCCTATTTTGTGCAGGATTTATGGGCACAAGGGCAAAAATTGATCTACTCATAAATGCAGGCAATTTTTTTTAGTAATAACACACACAATAAAAGTTCATAGGTAGAACTTGTTATTTTATAATATTTACTTAAATTAAATATATATATTATGCAATAAAAAGATGTCTTCTCAGAAAATCACAAGTACCATCCACGTATTTTGTTGATATAAAATCATCGATTGTGTCACCTCTGTCCAAGACTAGAGTCAAGTGCATCCTAAAAACGTTCTTAAGTTCCTTTGGTAAATCCCCATTTACCTAACCCAAAAAATGCAGCCCAGGTAGGTCAAAATAAAAAGACCAATAATACGAGTAATACCTATAAATTAATTTTATCAAAGGTATTATTCGATAATTATCATGAGTTGTTAACAGACTTAGGTATATTGTGATGATTATTTTCCCATTTGCAGATATAGGGTAAATGATTCTACCCCAACTCCACGACCGCTGATAAGCATACATACATACATATAATCACGCCTTTATCCCTAATGGGGTAGGCAGAGCGTAAACGACCTAAACAATGTCATTCCGCCACGTCTGACAAAGTTTCGAGGGTTTTTTAAGATAGATTTGCAGGTATATTTATAGTGACGGTTCAGCAACTAAATTGCAATATCCTGAAACCCTCGGATCCCTTAGCTAGTAAACAGCATGCCCGAGGGGAAATGCAACTGTACATTCTATGTTTTTCCCTCGCTCCCAATCCAGCATGGAAGGAATATAGGCATACTCAATAAAATTGTAATTCCATGCGAATGAAGGAAACCATTGATAATCAATTTTCACAGTAAGCAAGTATGTGGTTTTCCTCCTTGTGACTTGGAAGTAGATTATTTATAAAATATAATCACACGAGAACAAACGGATACAAAAACCGCAAAGTGTTTACGTTTAGACCATCCATTCCAAGTACATGACAAGTACTCTGAGGATAGGTAAGTACCTTATTTTAGACTATAGGCACATCTCGGACACTCGTAACTACAATGTCATTTTGGTCATACATCGACAGACGGAATGTTGCACTTGGCATGCGTTTGTGTGCGTGTTATAAGGGTTAACAAATTTTGTTAAACCGGTCAAAATCATCACTTGATTAATCTGGTTCTTGATTAAACCAACGTTTTAAAGTAGTTCACTGTAACTGAATAGTTAGAATAGGTTAGGTTGCATATTTTGTATGTAGTTACTTACCGTCTCTCATCACTTGGGAATCTAAATAAGTTCCTATTGGAGTCATATCTTGTGGTAAAAAGACATCCGTACATGGAACAGTACCTTACCTGTATCTTTAGAACACAAAACTTTATTATTTCCGTTACATTGGGAAACATGCGCGCCATACCCACTAAGCGTACCCACAATGTGACCCACAATCCGGCGCGAAGTGTGACGTATATCGGACTGGGGAGGTGAGGAGCCATTCTGTATGTAGTACTATTATATATTCTGTGCTATAGGTGTCCGTGTTCCTTAATTAAAACTTATAAGATGCTTTATCTTATTTATTTTGAATATCGACTTCATTGGTGTTTAAAGGATATTTTTTACGTATCTCTATGCAAATATTTTGGGCGTATTTGCACTGCTCCGTATTCGGTTTATTTATTTAACAATTTATTGCACACATAATCATACAGAGGACACAAACATAAAAAACAATAGCACAACAAGTACAGCTTATTTCTAAAAAGAAATCTCTTCCAGCTGACCTACTACGGTACGGTGTCGGTTGGTATCCGTGAAGAAATATATGGAAACTGTCATATATTTTCGCGTCAATCCATATAATTTTTCACGTATTTAAACCGAGTACGAAGCAGTGCAAAAGCGCCCTTACGGTTGTGATAAAACTGAACAACAATTCAAAACAATAATTTTTCGAAATATTAAACAAGATATATACCTACGAGTCATTTAGTTTGAAAGGTGTCGACAAAAAGATTTGTTTAGAATGTTGTTCAGTTTCATGTCAGGGTGAAACATTGTCTTAAAATAGGCTCGATTTTAGATTTGCCGGCTAAAACTAAAATTAAAATCTATTTGTCACTTTCAGACTAAAAACATTGGAAAAGGACAGAAAATCTATTCTCCGTGGTTTTATGCGTTATCTGTCATTTTTATCCGTCGTATGATATGGTGGATGAAATTGACAGAAATACTGGGCAAAGTGTAAAACCATAGAGTATAAATCGCCAGTCCTTTTTCAATTTAATTGTTTTGAAAGTGATAGATAGATTTGATTTTTTGGTTTAGCTGGTTGTATCTAGAATCGAGCCTAATGCTTATATGATTTTCTAATCAATGTTATTATACTTACTTTGACGTAAATCGGTTGCAGATTGACCGCTCTGTCTTCAGTCAGGAGTCGATTCTGAGCTTCTTTCACATTCGCAGGGTTTGTGAGCAGCATGAGGGTAGGAAAATTCTTCGCTGTCTCCACATCTGAAGACTTAGAATTTCTATGGGCAGCTAAAACGGGCGATATTAGAACCAACTGTTCAGAAGAATTTGCGGCACTTTGTACTAATGAAATGAGAAATATTGTAAAGAATAGAGACTTTATAAACAAATGACTAAAACCCATCATGGTTGATGTAAAATGTGAGGGAATTGTTTCTGAAGCTTTATTTATATGATGGAAGCTCAAGATCATCACGATTTTGAATGACTGACACTGATTAAAACAATATATTTATTCACTGAGATCATGCATTAAGGAACAGATTAGTCAGCGTATTAGCTACCTTATAGGAAGCTATACTTATGTACTGTCACGTCTATTAAATAATAACATACATACATATTATCACGTCTTTATCCCTAATGGGGTAGGCAGAGCGTAAACGACCTAAGCAAAGGGTTCGTTCAAGTTAAGTAAGTATTGGGGGTTTTTTAAGGTGACTATTTCTAATACTTTGTCACCCGTGGCGGAACGAATGCTAATGATGTAAATAAAACAATGAAACATAATTAAAGATATAAGCAACATTACAACAATAAATAATAAAACCAATGAACTTTTACATCTGAAGTCAAATTCCGTAGAGTCTCTTAACATTGTTAATAATTATTTTGTTTATGTAGGTCGACTTTTGGCACAGGAGATACTGAGTAGTAAGCAAACAACTGAAGAGGAATTGGCAAACAATATACGTATATCCTCATATAATACACCACCTGACTCTTTCGTGATGCTGCCTACTGATGAGGATGAAGTGATACGGATAATTATATCTTTTAAAAATACCCACCTTTCGGGTTGGGACGGAGTCACAGCCTTCTTGAAATACTGTGCTAATGTCAAAGCAACACCTATAACATTTATTTGTTATGCCTGCTTAAAAATCTATTATTATTCCTATATATAAGTCGGGGGAGAGAGATAGAACAAGTAATGATACAATATCTAAAATTATAGAAAACAATATAAACTCACGACTTATTTAATATTTAGAAAAAAATATTCTTCTATCAAAAAAACAATTTGATTTTAGGAAGAATTTATCATATGAATCACCTTGTTTCACATATTACTAGTAATATCGATAATAGTAAAAAAATATTAAATATATATTCTTAGATTTAGCTAAGGCTTTTGATACTGTCTCTGTCCCTATACTTTAAAAAAAGTTGGAACTAAAAGGTATTTGTGGTATCCCCCTTCAACTGTTTAAAAATTATCTAACAAACTGCCTCCGTGGTCTAGTGGCTAGTGCCATGGACTCCAAATCAGGAGGTCCTGGGTTCGATTCTCAGGGGGGAAACCCAGAGCTGATATTTTAGAATTAATCACTTTGTGATTTTTTCCCCAGTTTGGTTAAGACATTGTAGGCTGAATCACCTGATTGTCCGAAAAAGAAAAAGAATTCATGCTATGGAGGGCACGTTAAGCCGTCGGTCCCGGTAGCTGTCTTTGATAGTAGTCGTTAAACCTGCAAGGTGGAGTACTCTCTCCGCTCTTGTGGAAAATTGTGGTTAACGAACTCATCGAGAACCTCAAGGGAATGAGACTGTATACGGTTGGCTATGTGGACGATCTTGCCATTCTCATAGGTGGCCTCTTCGAGAATGTGCTCTGCGATCTTATGAGATCTGCACTAAGAATCGTCTAACACTGGTGCAGAAAGTACAACCTACGGTGAACCCGTCGAAGACGGAACTTATGTTATTCACCAACAAACGGAGCTTAAGTTGGCTTAGACTACCTAAGCTGTTCAACACAGAGCTGAGCCTAACAAACGAAGTGAGATATCTGGGAGTCACGCTCGATAGTAAGCTGGTCTGAACTAAAAACATTGAACACAAGCTAGAGAAAACCTGCATAATCTTCTGGCAATGCCGAAGACTTATGGGCAGATCTTGGGGGTTATCCCCTAAAATTTGCAAATGGCTGTACACAGCAGTTATAAGACCGACAATCTCCTACGGTGCAATAGCCTGGTGGCCAAGAACTGAGCTTTCAACTGTTAAAACCAAGCTACAGAGCTTTCAGCGGATGGATTGTATATCCATGACTACCTGTACGCGCACCACCCCGACAGCGGCCCTAGAAATCATCCTTGGGCTCACACCGCTGGACCTATTCATCCAACACGAGGCGTTGATGACAGCTCTTTGCCTCAGGCTCCAAGGCGCATGGAAGAATGAGGACAGCCCTATGGCAACCTTGTGGGACACAGTAAAGCTACAGTACCCACTCTGTGAGGCCCCTTGCTATAGGATACCGAAAATTTATACCTTGCACACTTACTTTACACTTCACAAGAACTACCTAATACAACCACCTGAGACAGAGAAAGACGAATCAGGCGCAAATGAAGTTCGCATATACACAGACGGTTCAAAAATGAGATCAGGAACCGGTGCCGGCGTCTTCTTTAAGCAACTAAACATCCACATTTCGATTCCCTTAGGCATCCACAGTTCCATTTTTAAACGTTAATTCGTAGCCATAATGGAAGCAGCCAAAGCCGTACTACGTAGGAAATTAGATGGACATAACATCAGGATTCTCTCGGACAGTATGGTCATAATAACAGCCTTGCAGAGTAATACTATTACCTTAGAGTTAATATACGAGTTTCACCAGGCCTTGGAGCTCATGGCGTCAGGAAACCGAGTTATCCTGCAATGGATCAAGCTACGAATAAGGAATAAGCTTATTCGCAGGGATCAAGGGACACTGCGGATCTCTTGGTAATGACGCAGCGGATGAATTGGCAAGAGGTGGATCACAGACACAGATTGCTGGGCCTGTGCCAATCTTGCCAATTTAATTCAGCCAAATGCACACGTGGCTGAACATTTACCAACAACCGACACAATGTCCAATGAACAAACCTTTAAAGCTGTAGACAGTCGAAAGAGGCGGTACCTGCACTTTCGCCGAGACTGACCCGTAGACTTCTCAGCTTAAATAAACATGACATTCGAATAGTAGCGAGTACCCTCACATAACTCTCAACAAACATCTATTCCCCATCGGCGTCACAGACAGCCCAAAGTGCAGGAGCTGCCTGGACGAGGACGCGACGGTTACACATGTACTCTTGGGATGTACGAGTGTGGCTGAATAATGGGCAAAAATCCTTAAAAAATCGTGGTCGCTCCGAGAAATCTGTGAAAACCCCAGGAGAATTCTGAACTTCTGGACGGAGCTGGGCTGGTTGGAATAAACCAGTCAACCCTGCACGCACAACGGACCAAATTAAGAGTCTAATTACGGATAGAGGAGCCCCATAACATAACATATAGTCACGTGGTCGTTACTCAAAAACATGTCAGAGGCCTGATAGTTGTACTACTAGGCGGTTTATAAATTCTGACACCAGGGTTCATCGGGTCCATAGACTCGATACCCATTCGACAGAAGAAGAAGAAGAATCTTGCAAACAGGTCCCAAATGGTCAGGATAGATAATTTCACAAGTACCGAAGTAAGAGAGTAGTTCGGGATACCACAAGGAAGTACACTTGGTCCTACATTATTCCTCATTTATATAGACGACATCGACACGCGGAAGCGTGTTTCGCATTGTCTGATCTTTGTTTTTGTATGGAAAACACTTTTCCGCGCGCGAGCTAGCAGATCCCGCTCCTATGCGCGGTAAAGCGTTTTCAGTATATTCGACACTGCGTGTTTTCCATACAATTTGAAGTACATACTCAATATTAGAATGGTTTGCGTGATTATTTCTAACTTAGGCTGGACCAGGTAATTAAAAAAACTCAGTGAAATAAAAAGTCCCTTTAAGATCGGTTAAAAACGACCGAAATTCTATTTCCTACCTACCTCCTAAGTCATGAGGCGTGATTATTTGTATCGTAACTTTGATTTTAAATAATGTGTCAATCGAATAAAAAAGTTCCATAAAAATCGGTCAAGAAACAGCCAAATTCCAATTTCCTGCCTACCACCTAAGTCAGGTAGCGTGATTTTAGATATCTGAAGTTGCAACCTGGGTAACATACAGTTGAATAAAAAAGTCCCATCGAATCGGTTCAGTAGTTTTGGAGTGATGTGGTAACATACAGACAGACAGACAAAAATACAAAAAAAAAATCGTTTTGACCTTTATTTCGTTAATAATGCCTGCTGCAATTATTTTTTTCTAAAAATATTCAATGTACAGACACGACCCTTCTAGAGATTTATTATATGTATAGATTAGACAGCTGTATATCATACACTCCCAAACATACACATAAATATATACTTGTATTATACATAGAACATTATATATATCTTTATATCTAGTAACACACACACACAGTCATTGTCTGCGATGGTACAAATACACACGTTCTTATTTTTAATTATTATATTTTTTTAGACAGCATAGGCTAATAATATTTTTTTTTTTTTATAAATAAGTCATATCTTTTTGGTATGTTCAGATTTTTTCTAATATAGATCACATTAAAATGAAATACTACCATGACTACATAATTACTTCCATGCTGGACTGGGAGAGATAGAAAAACATAGAATGTTCCAGCTGCCCTTCCTCCCGGGCATGCTGTTGAAGTCAGCAAAAGGGACTGGAGGGTTACAGTGTATTGTAATTTAGGCGATGGGCTGACAACCTGTCACTATAGCAATATATATTACAATCTAAAATTGCCCTCAATATTTGTCAGACGTGGCGAAAGCGCTTTTTACAAGGCGTTAAACGCTCTGCCTACTCCGTAAGGGATAAAGGCGTGATTTATGTATGTATGTATGTTCAAATGAAATTAGATTGCATATCGTGTCATACCTTTTCTTTCCTATCTCTATGTGTCATACACATTGTATACCTATCCTAAGTATATCGATGATTGTTACACACATTTTAAACTATTATGTCATGTCATGACGAAATGGAAGCGATTCCAGTCCAACAAACGCAAGTGATAGTTTTAAAGATATTTTAGAACCTAATAATTTTGCGATTCTTAGTTCGTTGAAGTAACAGGAAGCAAAATTACCGTTGGTGGCCGTAATTCACAATTTTTCTTCCTGTTACTATAACGAACTATGAAGCGCTGATTTATAAGGTTCTAAATTATCTTAATTACTTGAATCTGTTGGAGTTGTTTTTCGTTTCACTGCGTTTTTAGTGATTTATGAATTTTTTACTGGTCCCCACCAGTAAAAACAACCCTCTTAGGCCCTATCCACCGCCACCTTAAGATATATTTGTACGTATATTGCTGATATGACAGGTTGTCAGCTCATCGCCTAAATTGCAATATACTGAAACCCTCGGATCTCTTAGCTGGTTTTTATTTACAGCAAGCTTGGGAGCATTCTATGTTTTTCAGTCACTCCCAGTCTAGCATGGAAGTTACTAAAATAAAATAAAGGTAGAAAAATAACCACTTATTTAAAAGACAGCCACAGCTAAGTATATTATTAATGTATGTTACTTTACTTATCCATTGTTACTTAAAACAGAATTCGATTTTATTATGAAATAAAATTGTACAAAATAAATCATCATCTCCCTAGCCTTGTTACGTATCTCACGGGGTCCGCTTCCTAATATACATACATACATACTATCACGCCTGTATCCCTAATGGGTTAGGCAGAGCGTGAATTACCCAAACAAAGGTCGTTCCGCCACGTCTGACAAGTTTTGAGGGAGGGGGGGGGGGTTTGGTGCTTCCTAATCTAGGTGATGGAACGAGGGTACTGGTTTTCACACAGAGCGACTACCATGTGACCTCAACAACCCAGACGGGAAATCAGACCCAATCCTAGAAGCACGGAAAAAGCACCGAATAAACGTGCATATGCCGAAAAACTTATTGGTATGTGGTGGGATTCGAACCACGACCCGCTCAGGAGGCAGCGGCCCTATCAACTACACCATCGGACTATCTAAAATTGTTCAAAATAAATAATGAAAATGTTTGAAACATTAAAAAAATAATGAACAAAGCTTAAAAGGGTTTCCCTTACAAACAAAAACAGATACAGTACTTAGTCATAAAAGTACTTCCTAGAAATATTGCGAGATTCAATGCAACACTTTTTATCGTGTTTTTTAGACTACATGATTTGGTAAATCACCACAACCAAGTTCTGCAAGTTTATTGATCATCAACCAGCAAGAAAATATACCTATAAAAATATGTTGTGTTTAATAAAGCTAAGTACCTAGAGAATTTTTAGTTGTAAAATTTTGCAAATCATGTTTATCACAGAAAAGTATTTTTTTTTTTGACATTTGCATATTATTAGAATATAACAATTCATGATTACTAATAGAATAATGAATGATTAAGTTAAAATTTGAAACTCAAACTTCACCTAATAAAAATATACAACACGACTACGAGCAGTATCTACATTAGTAAATATAAAATGTTTTAAGTTTTCCAACATATCCTCGGATAAAGTTAATAGGTATTATGAAGTCGTTGACATAAATATGAATCGTCTTTTTAACAATTAATAATCCACCTTTTTTTTTACATCAACAGTTATTTTTTAATATGAAATATAATAGGCACTCCTAATATGGTATTATGTTCGTGTAGCAAATCTTTTTCCTTTATTTGTGATGATCGTCGTAGCAACAGGTTTCTGTACTTCGGCTTCAGGTTTTGTGGTCGTCTGCAACAAGGTAAATAATTAGTCAACACGTGTATTGTTTATTATAATGCAAATTAGCAAGCAATACACAGTCATCTCCTAGGTAAGTACTTTAGGAACAAATATGTACTTAATTACCGAGATTTACCCAGACAAATAAAGAAGCCCCAAATAAATAGTCTTTAACTGTCTCCATGGTCTAGTCGTCTGAGCTATAGGCTCACGATCCGGAGGTCCTGGGTTCGATTCCCCGGGGGGAACACAAATTTGTTATTAATCATTATCACTTTGTGAGATTTTCCCCAGTTTGGTTAGGACAATGCAGGCTGAATCACCTGATTGGAAAAAAAAATCGTGCCTTGGAGGGCACGTTCAGCCGTCGGTCCCGGTCGCAGTCTTTCATAATGGTCGTTACAAAAACCATGTCAAAGGCCTGTTAGCTCTTCTATTAGAAGGTTTAAAAACTCTGACACCAGGGTTCTTTTGGTCGATCGATTCGACACCCACATGACAGGACAAGAATAGACTCTTTATTTTTTAACAGTGTGCTTCTCTGTAATTTGCCTTTTAGTATGTACGTACACAGATTTTTAGATAGAAGGTTATCTGTGAGAATATTTTTTTATGTCAATAAAGTGGTTATTTTTGAGAAAGACATTGATATCCGTATTATTTTAACTTATTTGGTTTGTTTATAATTGCTCACACTCACCTTTACAAACTGCAAATATGATCCTTCCAGATCATCTTCAGGTTCAAAATATAGTCCATCTGGAGGACTCTTCTCCAAATCAGTCACTTTAGTCAAAGTCACATTCGATCCTTTAGGTATATTTCCAGTTATTAGGTCTATAAGATCCGCTCCTTGGACTAGATATACTGCTTTCTCTTTTCCTGTCACAGAATTTAGGATAGCAGAGAAAAGGACCAAGAGTATAGCACGGTTCATGTTGAGTCCTTAAAGGATAACGCTCCAATGATGCATAATAACGTGCGACATGTATTTATATTCTTATTAGATTTCCTTATACATACTGGGTGTAAGGGACAGCGTCCCGCAAACTGATAGGGGTTGCTCAGTCAACGAAACTGAACAACTATAACCAGGAAATTCTTTCAGGAGATGAAAAAAACAAATTACCTTCCCATACAAACTGACCATCTCTATCTGACAATTTGTATGGAAAACCAAATATATTTTTTCACTTTCTAAATAAAAAACCTACAGGTAGTTGTTGAGTTTCATTTACTGAGCAACCCCTATCAGTTTACGGAACGCTGTCCCTTACACCCCGTATCAATATGTATATTTGTCATTATTGAACAAAAGTAATTGCATTATGCGCTTTGACCAAAGTGCATTTAGGTTTCTATGTTTGCCTTTACCCATATAAGTATGCATTTTATGAAAATGTTGAGTTCTTTCAATAGATAAACTAAACCATAACAATAATTCTACACAAGTGACCTACAGCTCATGTTATTTTAGTAGGATATAGAATATTAATAACAAGGATAACCTGATCTTACATATTTTTCTACAACGCAGTTGCATTATATTACAATGAATTATTTCGATTCATCAGATTTTCATCACCTATTATGTGTCACTTAGGCTCGTATTTATATAGCGATCTCAAGATTGAGAGCAATATTAAGTATGGATTTGACAGGTCATATTGTACTGAAATGACATATCTGATACGAACTCAAACTCGCTGTCAGTCTCAAGAGTTATTACGGCTCCAAATGTTTTCCTTAGTTTTTTATTTGACCTGCCATGAACTTTAACATGTGCGCATCAAAATTAACAGATGTTGTGCTACAAACGCTACGCCGCCGTAGACCAATGTAACCGTCAAAATATCGTCGCGTCGATTTTGTAGAAATAGTATAACATAACTCGTCCTGGGAGCGAGAGAAACACATCGAATGCGCAAGCTGCATTTCCTACCGGGCATGCTGGAAAAAAACCAGCTAAGGTAATCCGAGGGTTTCGGTATATTTTAATTTAGTCAATGGGCTGACCCTGTCGCTACAGCAATATACCAACAAGTCTTATATTAAATAACCCTCAAAACGTTCAGGTCGTTAACACTCTGCCTACCCCATTAGGAATACAGGTATGATTATATGTATGAAAATACGATTATGATATACTCACAAAGTTAGTAAACAAAAAGTCGCGGGACATAACCGCAATTTCCCATATACAGATCAAATAGCTGATTACATTCACGGTATGTAACGTAATTACAACGTAGTCGGTACTTGACCCAGAGCATCACGCCGTAGATATGCCTTTGTTCCGCCGTGATCTAATGGCGGAATTACCAACGACCGGTCAGACGGCTTACACGACCCGCCAATAATTATGAGAAGATACTGCGCTGTTTTGATCAACTTGTTGTTAGGTAGAAAAAAAACAAGTTTCATGTTTTTATTGGCCATTATTCTGTGCCATCAGTATTTCAATGTGTTTTTCGGTTTTCGAATTTCATATGTACGTTTATTCGGCGCTTTTTCCGTGCTTCGGAAGGCACATTAAGCCGTTGATCCTGGTTAATATCGTTTAATACCGTTGATATTAGTCGTTAAGCCATATCAGAGGCCAGTGCTAAGCATTGGCGGCTTGAAAACTCTGACCTAATCTAGGATTGGGTCTGGTTTCCCTTCTGGGTTGCGGAGGTCAGATGGCAGTCGCTCTGTGTAAAAATCAGTACCCTCGTTCAATCCCCTAGATTAGGAAGCCGACCCCGTGAGATACGGGATAAGGCTAAGGAGATGATGATGATGATGATCAGTATTTTTTTGCACCTACATGCTTTTGACCGTAGAGCTACAACACGTTTTGTGACTGAGATAGAGTCAACAATATGAAGTATCCACCATTTTTATCTAACAATAGATGGATTTTTTTAAATTATTTTTCCATGCTGGCCTGGGAGCGAGAGATAAACATAGAATGTGCCAGCTGCATTTCCTCCCGGGCATGCTGTAAAAATAGGTAAGAGATCCGAGGGTTTCAGTATATTGTACATACATATATACATATAATCACGTCTTGTCCCTAAAGAGGTAGGCAGAGGGTTTCAGTATATTGTAATTTAGGCGATAGGCTGACAACCTGTCACTACAGCAATATACCTACAAATCTATGTTAAATAACCTTCAAAACTTTGTCAGAAGTGTCGGAACGACCTTTGCTTGGGTCGTTTACGCTCTGCCTACCCCATTAGGGATAAAAGCGTTACTATATGTATGTATGTGTTTTTTAAATTAAAACTGAATTAGTACTTTATTAGGGAGCCCGATGGTGTAGTGGATAGGTCCGCTGCCTCCTGAGCGGGGGAGGTCGTGGTTCGAATCCCACCACGTACGAGTACCAATGTGTTTTTCGGATTTCGAATTTAATATTTACGTTTATTCGGCGCTTTTTCCGTGCTTCGGAAGGCACGTTAAGCCGTTGGTCCCTGTTAATATCGTTAAATACCGTAGATATTAGTCGTTAAGCCATATCAGAGGCCAGTGCTAGGCATTGGCAGCTTGAATACTCTGACCTAATCTAGGATTGGGTCTGGTTTCCCTTCTGGGTTGCGGAGGTCAGATGGCAGTCGCTCTGTGTAAAAACCAGTACCCTCGTTAAATCCCCTGGATTGGATAGCCGACCCCGTGAGATGCGGGATAAGGCTAGGGAGATGATGAATTAGTACTTTATTGCAAGATTTATCTTCTGTCGTTTGTGGTTTCGCGTGCTCTTGGTTGTCGACGACGGAATCAGCAAATAAAACAATTTTACTTTCGCGTTTATAATCAAGTTATAAAATAACATTTTACGGTAACTAATAAAATATAATTTAGCTATTATACAATCAAGTTGAAGAGTCAAGTTTTATTAATCTAAGATGGAATTCCCCACGGTCGAGGTCACAATCACGTTTTTAATGTATTTAACACATCAATTTGAGTAAAAATAAAAACAATACTTAACTACGAGTATTTTATATAACTACTACTTAGAGTTGGGTTTTCATGAAGAGGATTTGGTTATTTGTTAGGAATATTCTTCTATCTAATTTTGTCCTGGTGCCTGGAAAAAAGAAAGTTATTGCAACATTATTATAAAAATTATAGATAAAAATAAAATTATAGAAAAAAATTCAAGCACAAAATCAATTACAAAATGTCACAATAAATTAATCACAAAGTCAAACTTAAAAAACTAACACCTAATCAATCGAAAAGACCGCCCCGAATCGTACCTGGTGGGAATGTACCCATCACACTAGCACAAAATACGTATTATGTCAGTCCCTAATTAATACCTAATTTATGGAGTAGACATTTACTCCTTAATAATTTTTGATATGTGACTTCATTGGACATTGGACTTCAAAACATAAATAAAATTGACAGATTTCGTTCTCCACCTTTAAAATCGTCAGCATCTAAACTAGTTCTCTAAAGTCAAATCAAATGCCTCTTTGACAGACGCAAATTCTGATAAGTTTCAGTGATCAGTTGTTTTTTTTTAATCTAATAATGTGACTGGTATTACAAAAAATATGTGTCAGCCAGAATCGACTCATTATAATACTTACGTCTAGTTTAGGTGGTAACAAATCTTTTGCTAGTTGGGCAACTGATTCTTTGTTGCTGCCTTCAGCTGCCTCTAATAGTTCTAATGGCTCCTTGGCACCTGAAATGTATTTTTTATAATATTATTATAGCGTTACTAACTAAATAACATTTTTTTATTGTCATAATCTTAAATTTCAAAGTGATTGAGTAATTACATTCCTCATCTCTGATGTAGACATTACATTTTCAAATATCTTATAACCAATTTTCTTAATTCAACCTTTATGTTAACACTTTTATATTTACAATGAGAATGTATGCTTGTCACCAAAATTATTCTTAAAATAACCCGTCATCACATTTCTTGCAGCACATTTCGTACCAAACAAGGAAGCCATTTAGGACATATCCTCACGTCTTCCACATCAATCTTGGTTGAAATAGGTTCACAAACCCACATAATATTTTCCCAGAATGTTCGTCACTTGCCTGGCAACAATCCAGCGGTTAATCCCGAGTATTTCATCTTGTACACTTTATCTGCCGTGTAAGGATCTGGATTCTGCAAAGGGAATATTTTGACACTCATCACTATCGCCACTAGTATTGAAAGCACTAAACTGAATAATATAACCCTCATTTTGACTCGACTAGAATACGATAAGCTACAGCGGACGGATAAACTAGAATGGTGTGTTTTATTATAAGAAATCGATGATTGGATTTGACATTGTGTGAGAGAATAAAATTACCATAAATAGGTGTCTAGTTTGCCCTGACTGGATTCGCAAATACATCTCAATCTATTTGTAAATTGGTCGATGTTTTTTCCGTGTTCGGTGCATTGAGAAACTAATTTGTATCATCAAAGGTATTGATGTTTTACCGAAAGCCTTAAACCAAAATTGATGCGATTAGGCCGTTAAAATTAACATGAATCCGGAAGTAGGATGGCCGGAAATGTAGCGCTATAGTTTTCTTTTTTGTTGGGGATTTGACTCTTTGTTACAAGTAAATTTATCTTTTTTTAAGGCGGACCGTACGAGATATGATCCTTACCAGCCAGCCATTATGGTGTGTCAACAAATGAAAAACGTCCGGAAAGTAAGGCACTAAATAATTTTTTTATATTGTTGGGACTTTAAACTTAAACCCTGTTACAGGTAAATGACTCTTTTTCAGGCGGGCTGTTTAAGGCCCGTATTGGTAAACAGCACTTGAAATTGACAGCTAATTTGAGTCCAATTCAGAAAAACGAATGAATGAATTCATTCATTCATTCATTTTCATTCATTCATTTGTGACATCTATGTATATTCGAACCACATTTAAAGCAAATAATGAATTCATTCATTCATTATTTGCTTTAAATGTGGTTCGAATATACATAGATGTCACAAATAAGATAAATGTCAGTATCACACATTTAACCAAATTATTTGGCATGCAAATATAGAGTTTGCTACACCATGTCAAAGTATACATCAAATTTTAGGTATAAAAACAATTAGTCAAATTATGATGTCAAGAAAATAGAAAAGAACGATTAAATTTACAAAGGCATAATCAAATAAATATTTTAATAGTACATGTCAAAAATCCATCAGTGCTATAAAAAAACAGAAATGTCATTCCAGTACAATATGATCTGTCAAATCTATAATTAATATTGGTCTCAATCTTGAGATCGCTATATTAATAGGAGCCTAAGAGATGATCCTTACCAGCCAGCCATCTCCTTCTTATGCCATAAATCAACAAATGTATCATAATGTGCTGGTAACTAACTTTTCACACGTAGGAAAAGGAAACAGTTAAAACAGTGTGTCATCTTCATTTTTCCTAGTTACTAATATGTAGTTAACAATTTGTCGCTTGTCATTCTATTCTATTGTACTACCATTTTATTAATTATCTATAGGTTTCTCATTTTAATAGGAAAAATGTAGTAATATTCGTCAAAAAAAAATACTACTGTAATATTTAAACAATTAACGCATAAAAATAAACAAATACTTTGATTTGTTAGTATTACAAAAGTAACGGATCAAAAATTATTGGCCATAGCTTAAGGCTCGTATTACAAAGCGATCTTAAGATTAAAAATGGATTTGACAGTTAATTTTGTACTGAAATGACATTTCTGATACGAACTCAAACTCGTCAGTACAAGTGCTAACCATCAAAATTCAAGGTAGGTCTTCTTCTGTCGTGTCCGTATCGAGTCGATCGACCCGATGAACCCTGGTGTCAGAGTTTTTAAACCGCCTAATAGCATAGCTAAGATGCCTCTGATATGGTTTGTGTAACGACCACTATCAAGACAGCGACCGGGAACGACGGCTTAACGTGCCTTCTGAAGCAAGGAAACTTTTTTCTTCCAGACAATCAGGTGATTCAGCCTGCATTGCTCTAGCCAAACTGGGGAAAATTTCACAGAGGTAAATTTACAAATATCAAGGTAGGTAGAGCTAGAGCTTCCACACTGACCTGGGAGCGAGGGAAAAACATAAAATGTGCCAGCTGCATTTCCTCCCGGGTATGCTGTAAAAACCAGCTAAGGGATCCGAGGGTTTCAGTATATTGTAATTTATGCGATGGGCTGACAACTGTCACTGCAGCAATATATCTACAAATCAACTAACCGTTAAAAAATTGTTTAGGTCGTTTACGCTCTGCCTACCCTATTAGGGATAGAGGCGTGATTATATGTATGGTGTATGTAGAGAGCTACAGCATGTACGTTTCAATTTTGCAAATATCCCTTAACTACGTCAAAGATAACAACGTGACTTAAATTTTATGCGTGGCTGACTTGTTATATGATAATTCATGCTAAGTAAGTATACCTTAATACCCATTTATAATCTGGGAAAGAACTATGTGTGGCATTGTATGACTCAACGATCCAGGATATAGGTTTGATGACATATTTACATGACAAAGGGTAATTTTATTTCTGTTTTTGCAACATTAAAATTAATGTTCTTCCATGCTGGACTGGGAGCGAGAGAAAATATAACCTCCCGGGTATGCTGTAAAAATCACAGCTGAGGGATTCCAGGGTTTAAATGTTTTTATATTTTCAGGGTTTATATTTTAATTTAGGCGATGGGCTGACAACCTGTCACTACAGCAATATACCTACAAATCTATCTTAAATAGCCCTCAAAACTTTGTCAGACGTGGTGGAACGACCTTTGTTTAGGTCGTTTACGCTCTGCCTAGCTACCTAACCTAGCTACCTAAGTATGGCCATTAGGGATAAAGGCCTGATTATAAGTATTATGAACGTATGTAAATTAATGTGTTGCCATGCTATTCGATTTTTAAATATGTGAGCGCTTCTGAATTAATTAAATTTGAATTTATTACCGTTACAATCTCAACTTAAGTTATTATTTACGTACGATTCATGTTCCTTAAGCAAGTTAAATCTTATTCTCAGCTTAATGGGTATATTCACCTACTGGAGTATTAAAAAAACCACATCCTTTCTGCCTGAACCTATATAAAGGGTGTATAGCTTTCCGCTGGGGGTTACTCAAACTGATCAATTTTTACGAAGAAATTGTTTTAGAGAAAGAAAGGTTTGTTTTGGCTGCCCCATTTGAATCGTCTTATTAAAGTGGACATTTTGTATAGGCAGGTAATTTTTAAAAGAATATTTTCGTTATAATTGTTAAATTTCGTTGACTGTGGGGCAACTATCAGGTTGACACCCCTCAAGCACGGAAGGTCTAATTATCGGAAAGTCCATTTCCCGGAATGTGCATTCCTCTGACGTCCTGTATATCTTACCATCACTGAACTAGGTACCCAGCCTAATAAAGTGATGAAAAGATATAATTCGAGACCAGTTTCGGCGCAGACGCAGGTCGGGTCATCCTTAGCGGCGGCGGCGATCAAAGTCATAGCAATGTCGGAGATCATGGCTCTATGAGTAAGGTTTTTTAGAAACCAGTTAAATATGAAGATAGTTTAGTATATTTTTAAGAAAATAAGGTCCCGGTTAAGATCGTAAATACATACATACATATAGTCACGCCTTTATCCCTAATGGGGTAGGCAGAGCGTGAACGACCTAAACAAAGGTCTTTCGCCACGTCTGACAAAGTTTTGAGGGTTATTTAAGATAGATCTGAAGGTTTCTTCCATGCTGGACTGGGAGAGATAGAAAAACATAGAATGTTCCAGCTGCCCTTCCTCCCGGGCATGCTGTTAAAGTCAGCAAAAGGGACTCGAGGGTTACATTGTATTGTAATTTAGGCGATGGGCTGACAACCTGTCACTAAAGCAATACATATTACAATCTAAAATAGTCCCCTTAATTTTTGTCAGACGTGGCGAAAGCGCCTTTTACGAGGCGTTGAACGCTCTGCCTACCCCGTAAGGGATAAAGGCGTGATTTATGTATGTATGTATGTATGTAGATCTGAAGGTATGTTGCTCAGTGACAGGTTGTCAGCCCATCGCCTAAATTACAATATACTCATCATCATCATCATCGTATGGCGTTTCCAAAAATGCGACTTTAAAATATGATGTTACAATATACTGAAACCCTCGGATTCCTTAGCTGGTTTTTACAGCATGCCCGGGAGGAAATGCAGCTGGCACATTCTATGTTTTTCTCTCGCTCCCAGGCCAGCATGGAAGAAATATAATATCGTAAATATTAGTCGCTAAACCATGTCAGAGGTCATTTGCTAACCATTGGCGGCTTGAAAACTCGACCACTAACTGGCAAAAGCCTTAATCTAGAATTGGGTCTGGTTTCCCTTTTGGGTTACGGAAGTCAGATGGCAGTCGCTCTGTGTAAAAACTTCCTCGTTCAATCCCGATATTATGTAGCAAATCCCGTGAGATCCGGGATAAGGCTAGGAAAAGATGATGAAGAAAAAATAAAGGTAGACTTTATAGTCAACGTTACATTTAAATAATAGTGTAAAAACAGGATGATAGAAGTAGAGTCTCTGCTCATTATCTTTCTAGGCTTATCCCGGTATCACACGGGGTCGGCTACCTAATCTAGGGGATTGAACGAGGGTACTGGTTTTTACATAGAGCGACTGCCATCTGACCTCTGCAACCAAGAAAGAGAGGAAACCAGAAGAAGAGGGGAAACCAGACCCAATCCTAGATCAGGTCAGAGTTTACAGGCCGCCAATGCTTAGCAGTGGCCTCTGATATGGCTTAACGACTAATATCTACCGTATTAAACGATATTAACTGAGACCAACGACTTAACGAGCCTTCCAAAGCACGGAAAAGCGCCGAATAAACGTACGTATGAAATTCGAACGCCCTATCCACTACACCATCGGGCTCTACCTAAGTTAGTTGAGTCTTTACTACTAATAACAATTTTGGTTCGATTATAGAGCCTAGTCTAATGTTAAGAGCAAGAGCTATAACACATTGATTGCAATTCACTACTAGCAGACTGCTGGTAAATTAATGGAAGCGCCTGTAGAATATGTTTATTAATTAACTTCTGTTTAATTCAAGGGTGTAAAAAGCATAAACATTTTCAGGATAAATAGGTAGGTATTGCACTATTTATTCAGAAATATTAAGTAATTTTACATATTCGGCAACTCACTTGTGGGTTTGATAGAGGTATTCACCTCGACGTTTCGACGCTGTACGAAGATTTTCTTAAGGAGAGAAGAAAGTCACACTCCTCCGCGTGTCAAGATTTCGATTTCGAGTATATTCTATCATATGATGGAAACAGAGTTATAAGATTGGGAGAGTCCAATGGTGTAGTGGATAAAAGCGCTGCTTTCTGTGCAGAAGGTTGTGTTTTTGGTTTTCGAATTTCACATGTACTTTTATTCGGCGCTTTTTCCGTGCTTCGGAATGGGACGTTAAGCCCGTTTATATAGCTTAATACCATAGATATTAGTCATTAAGCTATGTCAGAGGCCATTGCTAAGCATTGGCGGCTTGAAAATTCTGACACTAATCTAGGATTGCGTCTGGTTTCCCATCTGGGTTGAGGAGGTCAGATGGCAGTCGCACTGTGTAAGAACTTTGTTCAATCACCTACATTAGGTAGCCGTTTCCGTAAGATCCAGGATAAGGCTAATATAATGTTGTGATATAACTTTTCAACAATTTTGGGGGTTTTTCTTCTACACTAATATATTATAAAGAGGAAAGATTTGTACCTATTTTTGTATGTTTGTAATGAATAGGCTCAAAAAGTACTGGGCCGATTTAAAAAAATCTTTCACCAATAGAATGCTACATTTTTCCAATTTGACATAGGCTACATTTCATTTTGAAAAAAATTAGGGATCCTTGGTAAAATTTGAACAATGTAACCGAAGGTGTAGAAAAATGAGTCTTAAAATGTCTTTCGTTGAATGCGCTGCCGAAACTATTAGCGATAGAACAAAATAATGTACAACAATATTGAAGAACATCATAATGTCTACAAAAAACTCCGCGGTAGCATATGTCCAACTATTGTAGTTATGTTACTACAACAACTTTTTTAATTTTAAACATTAATGAAAATGCTAACTAGATGTATAGGTAGATACATTTTTAGTTGAAAGTTGTCAACGTTTAATTTAGACTGTATATATTTTATTCGACTCTGCTTTTATTCTAATTATGTACTTAAAAAAATAAATAATTGTCTACCCCGTGCAAAGCCGGGACGGGCTGCTAGTATGAAATAAAATACAATAATCGTTCGATCGATTTTATTAAATTTATAAATAACAGCTTATACAACTAAGTAATAAATACTGATTGTATTTACAAGAAACCTAAAAAATTACCTTTGAAATTGTACAATATAAAATTAAAAATTAAAATGATCACCCTGTTAAAAATGAGACTTCAAACCAAACCATGTAAAGCAAAATACATATTAAGGTCCTATAGATAAAATAAATGTTTCAAAAATAAAGTAAATTCAAATCAAATGTATATGACGTTTGTTAAAAAGGACTGTAGTCTGATGTCTGACATGGAAATATGACATACCAAAATGAGTAATTTTAAAGATGATTTAAAACACTTACTATTACTAGGTATTATATTTTTTTCCTAGAGGTTTCTGCATTCTTAGGCTTTACTACTTTAAACATCAACTTATTTTTTTAAATCGTAATCTAATCAGAGACTAGAACCCCAATAAAGTCGTCAAAATCGCTCCCAAATCCTGTCTTGCCGCTTCTGAAGGCGCCAGCTGCTACTCCCTTACTCCGCCCGTGGGTAAAGGGGCCCTGGTTAAAGGAAGGTATGGGGAAGTCGGCTGTGAGTCCTTTGCTCCGGCCCGTGAAGCCAGGGAAACTGGATACTGGAAAGTCAGGGATGCCTCGGTGCCGCACGTCTAAGAGGCCTTCGCCGAATGATGGCTGGAAAGATAGGAGAGATTTTATAGTTATTTAATTTATTTAACTGGGTATTGTACACAACAACATTTACAAAACAAGTACATTAAGGCACAACAGGCACTGCTTATTCCTAAATATAAATTTCTTACAGCAGACCTAGTAAGCGATATTGCAAAAGAACGTATCGCAGAAAAGACGTGCACAATAAAATGTATTTAAGATTATATTTAATTTTAAAATTTTCAGTATTTTACATAAGATATTAATTATTCAACTGATTACAATTTAAGAGGTGACTCAATTATTTACATTGCACAAATGCTTCAAAAACAATAAACTTCGAATATCCCATATAAAAGACATCAACGCGCGCCTGTTACATAATAAAATAGCATTCTACATTAAAAAAAACGTTTTTCTTTGTAAGATAAATATGTAAAGTCAACTAAGCAACAAGTTAATTCCATGTCAAGGAGCATATTATGAAACATATTAACGCCATTTTAAGCTGCTTTTAAGAAAAAAAATTACGGACTGTATTTTCATAAATAAAACCTAGTAATTTGTATTGGAATTTTATTAAATGAGCATAATTTATGACCACTTAAATAAAAATTCTTAAAAATTTTGGGCAACGGCAATACAACGAATAAAAAACATTTAATCAATTCACGGTTAATCCATTAAAAATAAAATAATAATTAGTTGGGTCCTTATAACGAGGTGTCATTGAAAATTATCGACCTAAACTCATTAATACGGATTAATTTTATTTCAATATGCGAGAGTTTTGTAATAATTTTATTCATTTATGTGTCGAAATTTAAAAGCCACTTGTTTTTTTCGTTACACGGTAGATAACATATTGCGTTTGAGATAAGATACTAGATATTAAATCCTAACTGGTATCATAAATCTAAGATGGAATGGAAGCAATATGTGCAATCAATGACTCTGAAAAACAAACATAAAATTAAATAAATTCCGGTCAAAGTTACGACGTCCTTTTAAACATTTTTTACGTAGATCCTTGTAAGGGTCTCTGAAAAAGGTCTTAATTATACATACATACATAAAAGCACGCCTTTATCCCTTACGGGGTAGGCAGAGCGTAAAACGCCTCCTAAAAGGCGCTTTCGCCACGTCTGACATAAATTGAGGGCAATTTTAGATTGTAATGTATTGCTGTAGTGACAGGTTGTCAGCCCATCGCCTAAATTACAATACACTGTAACCCTCGGATCCCTGAGCTGGTTTTTACAGCATGCCAGGGAGGAAATGCAGCTGGCACATTCTGGCAGATAGCATCCAGCATGGAAGAAAACTTAGCTAACATCCTGTAAGATATTGGACCTATACTTTGTATGACGTCAATACGAGTAAACTCTACAAAACGCGTACAGTACACGTATTGCAGATGGTTTTATAAACGTGTAGGGACACGTGATTGTCTACATGCAACTGCAAACATAGTGGGATAACAATGATTCATAAACAATACATGCCGCAATGAATAATATTGTCAATAGATTTTTAAAACAATATACCATGATAACCCTGCTTGTAGAGACCTATCAAAACACTTCTTGCTGCTTTTATAGGAAGTAAGCTGATAAAGGGGCAAGTCGTATGCGCAATAAATAACTTAATATTGACTTATATAGTTACCTGCCATTTTCTATCATGACGGAACAGAAAGGGATGGCGAATTTTTTGATAAAGATTGAATTAGTTAAGTTAGTTCACTTCCATGCTGGACAGGGAGCGGGAGAAAAACATAGAATGTGCTATTAAGTATCAAAGACATCTTATAAAACTCACTTCAGACTGGAAACCGTTCAGGGAGTTGAATCCGAAGGCCTGGCTGGCGCTCTGGCTGCCGCTTCCACCGTGCCCTCCGAAGGCCGCAGCGGAGGAAGCCGCACCAGACACTGATTGGCCGCCGGACCCGAACGAAGCTGCTTGGCTGCTTGCCTGACTGCCTCCGAAGCCACTGGAATCGAGAATATGAAGGTTTAAATACATACATACATATAATCACGCCTTTATCCCTAATGGGGTAGGCAGAGCGTAAACGACCTAAACAAAGGTCGTTCCGCCACGTCTGACAAAGTTTTGAGGGTTATTCAAGATGGATTTGTACGTATATTGCTGTAGTGACAGGTTGTCAGCCCGTCGCCTAAATTACAATACACTGTAACTCTCGAGTCCCTTTTGCTGACTTCAACAGCATGCCCGGGAGGAAGGGCAGCTGGAACATTCTATGTTTTTCTATCTCTCCCAGTCCAGCATGGAAGAAATCAAGAAAAGAAGAAAGGTTTAAATGTCGGTAATGTATTATAGAAGTAGCAGTAGTGGTGGTAATTTGTATGCGCACAAAATTACAAAATCATTACCAAAATGGTTACCTATTATTTTTCTATCATGACAGAAAAGTGGGACACTAACGGCTAAATAAGAAGATGAAGAAGAAGATAGAAAAGAAAGAGACGACAACAATTTTAGTCAAGATTTAGTTCAGTTGTGTCCTCAAGTAATCGGTACCCGTCTTTAGTTTTGTAGAGCTTACTAATCTATGCTAAATTATACATACATACATACATAAATCACGCCTTTATCCCTTACGGGATAGGCAGAGCGTTTAACGCCTCGTAAAAAGCGTTTCGCCACGTCTGACAAAAATTGAGGGCAATTTTAGATTGTAATATGTATTACCGTATAAATTATCGTCATTTAAATAGCAAATTGAAAACGTTGATCAAGAGACAAACTTTTCATATTTTCGTAACTTAGAGGTGCAGGACAAAAATAAGGAGATTTTTTTATGGGAGTTGTTTACATCACATACATAACAATACATCATTTATTTAACCAAGCATAGTCTTAAGAAATTGCAATATTTGACAAATACTTATTGACTATCATATTAATTTTATTTATATGTATTTGACTTGTTTGGCAACATATTTACTCACTTCTGACTATTTCATATGGTTCCACAGTTCGCAGGTCGCAAATTACAACAGAGGGTCGCGACCTAAAGATCTAAAGTAGACAATCCGCTTTGCAAAACCATAGGCGTATTTGGTTGCAGAAGTTAAATAGAGATTTCGGGCTGAAGTTATAATTTGAATGTTTGAGGTAGTGCCTTTTAACAAATATATATTTTATATAATATGAAAGAAAGAAAATAATAAATTTGTTTCCGGCAGGACTCGAATCTGTGTCTCTGGAATGTCGGGCCATCAGTCTACCAACTGAGCTACGGAAACGGTAGCGGGAGTGACGAATCTATTATAGTCTTACGAGTTTATTATTTCCTTTCTTTCTTATTACCTAGAAATAAAAATAGCCAGAAGTTCTCCAAAATATATGTTTTATAAGTTTTTTTTAGGGGCGGTTTACATACATTAGGACAGTTGTAAGTACAGTGTATAAGTTGAGCACTTGAGTAAGTAGGTAAATAAGTACATTGGCTTAAAGGGAACTGGAACTTGAAAGCCAACTGGCAGAACCGTTTACACGTTTCAACTTACCAACTGTACTTACTAACTATACATTTTTTAATTTGTTTATTTACTAATATAGGTACCAGTGGCGACGAGTGCAATTTTATCGAGGGTAAGCCAAAGCAAAAAAGACATTCAAGCACTTTATAGTTTCGACGTAATTCCGTATTTGGCGGAGGTGGAATTCTTGAAAGGGAATCCGACGGGAATCGGACCCTTCGCCACTGATAGGTACACTTACTTATAGCTTAAATCGTTTAAACCGCCCTTTATTTTACTAGTTTTTTTAATCACAGCTTCTCTCGCGGATGAATAAGTTTTCCCGTGGGAATTAGGTATTTTCTTGAAGTAACGTTGTTTTTTTACTGGTGAAAGAATATTTGAAACCAATCCAATAGTTATTGAGTTTATTCGTAACAAATAAGCATACTGCCTTTTTTTTCTTTATAATAGTAGTATAGATATGCGATTTGAAACTGAAGAAAATATTATTACTATTCAAAGATATTTTAAATGCAAGCAAATCCTTTTTTAATAATTACTTCGCCATAAACTATGTTCAAATTTACATTATGATGTATCCAAGGTTTGACAAACTATTTAACATTAGCATAGAGCGATAATGTGTTGAAAATTACAAAACTCGTACACTTGTAGAGCAATCTTACCACACGCCAAGTGGTAGAGCAAACTTCGTGGTGAAGGACAGGCCACAGTGTGGGTGGAAGCGGAAGCGACAGCGGATTTGGACGTTAAGCCAGGATACAATAACGTGTGATGTGATGCAAATGGTGATAACAACTTTCCCGACTACAATAATTAGAACTGAGAAAGGACGACTCCGTCGTAGCATTTAGGCTTGAAGATTATTCTGCTGATTGGTAGATTAACTGACCAATTTATTAGTGCCTTCGCTTTAACTTGCAGTGCGTTTAGTAAACCAAGAACCAAGTCAAACCGGATCTTGATTCCCGCCTAATATGAATTAAAGTACACGCTATTTCGCTTTCATTCAAATAGCTTCTTGACCCAGAATCGATCCTAGGACCCTCTGCGCAGCAAGTAGATACACTTTTTGACTGGTAATTTACAATTATTAATAAATTTATCTCTATCTCTTTCTATCTCTGCCTGATTGACATAAGGGTGAGCACGGACTTGTTACTACAGGCTCTTTCACATAGCATGAGCATCCTGACATATGTCGAACGCATACATTTGACAGTTATAAAGGAATCTCTTTCGCACCGGTGATGTTTTTATGTTTCCTACCTGCTGTCAGGAGACTGCATGCCATTAGAAAAATACTATAGTCACAAGTTGCCAGACGCCCATAAAATACATACATTAAAAAAAAAAACATAAATTCTTAACTATAATTGTACTGTTGTGTTCAGAGTTCTAAAATATTTATTGATTATTAGTGTAATAATAAATAATACTTATTTATTTAATTATTAAAATTTAAATACAGGGGAGGAAATTGTCTCTGCCTTTAAGCTATATGTAGCTTAGCGGAATTGTAATTATGCATTATGTGTGTTGAGCTTATTCCTTATTCGTAGGTGTTGAGTTAAGAATAAACGTTTTTTTCCTTCCGCTGTTACTGTGGCGGTGGCCTTAAAATTGCGCAAGATCGTGGTGGACCGTCTGATGCTGATATCACAGCTGATACCCAAAACTGGTGGCTACCTGACCCAGTACACTTAATTTGGCGTGGTAGCTGACCTGTCGCTTTGACCAACACCTTGTTACGTTGTACCAATTAAGGTACCAATAGACAAGTTATTTATATTACGTTTGACACTGGCGAAATCAACTTAAGTTAATTATCGCTGTAAAAAGATGTCAAAAATAATTGAGAAAAAAAAAATCATCTCTACAAGAAATTAATGGGAGCGCTACATAAATAGTCCCATCTTCTTCTCTTCCCGAACCTACTGTATATCAATTATAAATAGAAGGAGATGAGAGGTTCGGTATATTGTAATTTAGGCGAAATTTTGACAACCTACCATATATATTTTCCCGACAAAGATCGACGCTCAAAATTAGTCAGACTTACCAAAAACGCCATATTATAAGGTCGTTGACGCCTACCGCGCAAGAAATAAATCAAAAACTTTTTTATTTATGTTAAAGTAATATCAAATATCAACATCATATTTAAAAAAAAAAACAATCACATTAGTGAATGTAGCCGACCAAACCGGATCAAGGAAAATGCAAGACGATGGAATTGCATCAAAACACCGTTAGCTATTGCTTCTCATCTCGACCTGGATTTAGCAACCACAAGCTGTAAACTTGGCCTAGAGCTAGACGGGTCTATTCCGCTGGGAATGCTACATTCTACCACTTCTTGCCCACATAAGTTTTGCAACGATAAGGTTAAACCGGTGGGTTAGACTAAGGTAAACTGTTGGTCAAAACAACAGTACCTAAAACTAATATTACGTAATGAATAATTCCTGGCTAATATTCCTTATGAGGTACGCAGGGAATAAACGGTGTAGTAATCAAAGTAATTTTCGCCACGTCTTACTTTTGATAAGCTTTTTAGATATCATTGCGTATTTATCTGTTATGACGGGTTGACAGCCTATCGTCTAATATTGTTTATTTGTATTTTCAAGCTACATCCTGTAACTGAGCAAACTACACCCCACTGTAATTTTATGGCGGTCCTTTATTCTTTGACAATAAATATCTACCTACACTACGTATATTATATAACCAGCGGTCAACCGTTCGGTCACGCAAATCTAATTATAATACAAGTGTCACTGACCTTCCGAATCCGTTGAACGAAGACGCCTGGCTAGCAGAGTGCGAGGCGCTGAATCCTTCGTTGAATCCAAATGAAAAGGACTGAGAGGCCGAGTGGCTTGCTCCACCACCATTCGCACTGCTACTGATACTCGCAGTCAGCCCCCCATTTGAAGGAGCGACGTTGAAACCACCCCCAAATCCTCCACCAAATCGCGGCTTCACTTGACCGCGCTGATTGTTCCTTTCACTGGGAAGTAAAGTGCTCGGATCACGTTCCAAGTGTTCTATCCTCGGTAGCACAGGCGGAGTGATAATCGGCTCTAACTTCTTCTCCCTTCGTTGCACTTCATCCGGGAACACAAATCCTTTGGCCGGCTTAGCAGCTGCACAGCTGATAGCCGCCAACACGCAACACACGAGGATCTTCATGCTTGGGAATATTGGAGACACTATGTGCGATTGACGATGTATCTTGTATTAATAGGGTCGTGCGAGGTCAGTAGCGATGTTGGCATGCGGCACGTGCCGCAGCCTTCAGAAAACCCACTGCGGTGCGCCTGCGCCGGCGTCCTGCCTCACTACATCCCCCCTCTTGTAAACATCTAAATGTCATAAAACCTTTCCTTTTAGGCGTAACGGTCGCATTGTTTTTATTGGGTATACCGAGTCCTCTGCATTAGACAAGAATTTTTAGACAGTGAAAATAGGATACAAGAAATGTCCTTCCACTACTGTACTGATTTTTTATCTAACCTATAACACTGTAAATATATTATTCCACTAGAGATACAATTGACATTATTGGGATAGAAACCTAATGTGGATTGTCTCATGTTCCAGTGATCTGCTGCTATTCCCTTCAGACTGAAACACAGATGTGTAAATACTTCGACATCAGGGTTGTACTTCGCCAGATGGACTTTGCATAAAGCTCTTCCACCTATAAAATAATGATAATAATATTTAGAATTCAAAATAAACTAATATCTTTTACCCGTATTTATAAACAGCACTTGTGACTGACTGAGTTTAAGTTAATATCAGAGATGTCATTTCAGTACAACGTGGCCAATCAAATCCACACTTAATATTGCTCTCAATCTTGAGATCGCGATCGAACGATATAAATATGATCCTAAGTTTAGCATTCCAAATTATATTACCGGTAAAACAGCAGCCTATTCTAAATAGGATACCCACTAGCGTATCATATAGGACCTTATATAATACAGACAAAAACAAAACTATTATTCCTTGATAAGTCATCACGGAAAACTAAGATGGTAGGTGATTGGGAAACCCAAGTGTCCTACTTTAGTGGGAGGCGTTTATGGAACCGAAGCACGTTAGAACTGATCATTGTATTGTAGGATCTATTGTCATATATGAGGATGTAGGATCATGCATAATCATGCTAAATATGATGTCATCGTCTAAAAGTGTCAATCATTGCGAATTACAAAAATAGTATATAATTCCAGCTGCAAGAGAGCTTAATAAAACTCAGACAATATATATCATATAGTCACGCCTTTATCCCTAACGGGAGCTTAACGACCTAAACGATAAAATTGCTTTTAGAAATAAAAAATCGAATCACGGCTGCTCAATTGGGAAAAATAAAATATTCAGATAACATTTTATATAATATTTTTGCTGCTAGAGTTCATAAGTCATTTTCCGGTGGTATGGGATTTAACTCCTAGTGGTACACCAAGGGAAACGGCAACACAGACTTGCCTGTGAATAAGTCCGGCTAAACGATCCCAACAAAGCGGTGGTAGGCTCCGAAGGGGCCGCCTGGCTCGCAACCACCCTCTCACCGGAATCCGGCGCCAAACAACTTGCTGTGTTCCGTCGATGCGTGAGATTTCCAGTGCCATAACAGTCAAGAACAAACCCATTTCTAATTTAAAATGTCTCTTTTGACACCATAATAATTTATATTATCTTGTAAATAAAAAAGCCAAAAATATACTTCTCTAGGGTCGTGCTTTGCATAAGATTTCACATACATACATATAGTCACGCCTTTATCCCTAATGGGGTAGGCAGAGCGTAAACAACCAAAACAAAGGTCGTCCCGCCACGTCTGACAAAATTTTGAGGGTTATTTAAGTTAGATTTGTAGGTATATTGCTGTAGTGACAGGTTGTCAGCCCATCGCCTAAATTACAATATACTGAAACCCTCGGATCCCTTAGCTGACTTTTACAGCATGCCCAGGAGGAAATGCAGCTGGCGCATTCTATGTTTTTGTCTCGCTCCCAGTCCAGCATGGAAGTTAGCATAAGATTTTGAATTTGAAAAAATGACTGACTGGTACAAAACCCTGTAACTTTTTGTTTTTTCCTATATTATACTCACCTTCATCAAAATATTTTACTTGGTGAACGCCTAATTGGCTGTGTACCTGCCTTCTACGCAGAGGGTCCCGGGTTCGATTCTTGGCCGGGGCAGACATTTGAATGAGTTTAAATGTCTGTTTCTGGGTCTGGGTGTTCTTTGTGGTTGTTTCTGTGTATGTCCATGGCACCCCGATACAGGGAATCCTAGTGGGGGCTGTGAGTATGATAGTATTTTTTTTTAATGTATATTGCTGTAGTGACACGTTGTCATCCCATGGGCTACAATAAAAATCTATTCGTCACTTACAGACTAAAAGTTAATTTTATTAAAAAACTTTATTTTTATTAAAGAAAAGAAGCGAAGATGACATCCATCCCTTTATTTTCAGTCCCATTCTTCTGTCGAGTGGGTATCGAGTCTATCGACCCGATAAACCCTGGTGTCAGAATTTTTAGACCGCCTAGTAGCACAACTATCAGGCCTCTGGTTTCAAGTAACGACCACTATCAAAGACAGCGAACGGGACCGACGGCTTAACGTGCCCTCCGAAGCAAGAAATCTTTTTCTTTTCAGACAATCAGGTGATTCAGGCTGCAATGTCCTAACCAAACTGGAGAAAATTCACAAAGTGATAAATTCTCAAATATCAACTTTGTGTTTAGGAATCGAACCCAGGACCTCCGGATCGGGAGTCCATGGCACTAGCCACTAGACCGCGGAGGCAGTTCGGTCCCATAACTCGAGCATTCAACTCTTAAAAACATGAAAATTAAAACAAAACGGTATCCAAGACATGACCGGCCTTGCCCTTTAGCGAAAAAAAATTCACAGAACTCTTGCGCATATCCAAAACAATTTATCTTAAGAGAAGATAAGCTTTATAATTTTATTGGGAAATTAAGACGGGAATGTCAACCTTAAAGTCGTATATCTTTTCCTTGATCACTTCAAATGTGAAGAGCCACTAGCCTACTACTATATCCAAACCGGATCAGGTTGTTGACTGGAGAATGAAATGGTGGAGATAAAGTATTTATGCTTTAAAAAAAGTATTTGAAATCGTTGAGGAAAACGTGAATAATATAAAATTTATATTATTTAAAACAAGAACTAGGCAAAAGGAAACCAAGAACAGTCTTCTTCTGTCGAGTGGGTATCGAGTCTATTGACCCGATGAACCCTGGTGTCAGAGTTTTTAAACCGCCTAGTAGCACAACTATCAGGCCTCTGACATGGTTTGAGTAACGACCACTATCACAGACAGCGACCGGGACCGACGGCTTAACGTGCCCTCCGAAGCACAAAATATTTTTCTTTTTCGGACAATCAAGTGATTCAGCCTGCAATGTCCTAACCAAACTGGGGAAAATTCACAAAGTGATAAATTCTCAAATATCAACTTTGTGTTTTCCCCCTGGGAATCGAACCCAGGCCCTCCGGATCAGGAGTCCATGGCACTAGCCACTAGACCACGGAGGCAGTTAAGAACATACCGAGAACAGTGAAGAAGATAGATTTACAACTAGGTAAGTCTAAGTATAAAACTAATTAAAGATTGAAAGCTTGAATGTTGCTCTCATTCCCAAACTGATTACATTCTGGCGCACATTTTACATACAACATGAAGGAAGGGACAAATAAAACCGATAAACATAATAACAAAACCAAGATTGAGCTGTAAGTATCCGTTGACATGATAATTTGCAAATCTGTACTTGATAGAGACAATGATGTCTTTATGCATTAAATATGATTACAGTAAGCAGTTATATAAGCAGCAAATTGCAAAGGTGTAGGTTATAATGACGTATAGGGTTGGTAAGATTGTGTAAGAGAAGATTCATGCACATCATTTTAAAACAATATTTTTTTTACAATATCCCTTACTGGAGATAAAGAGCTTAGTTAAAGTATAAAGTTAAACAACAACACTGTAACACTGTTTTTACTGTAAGAAGTGATTGTGATAGCTGTCCGTACGGGTTAATAACCAAACTTTGTGATAGTTACGTGTTCCATCGACATGATAAGAAGAAGAATAACCAAACACCTAAAATTGCAATACCTACACCTGAAAGTCTTACAGAATGGTTGAGTGATTAGCATAGAAGAAAATTCGAACATACTTTCATAAAAGTCGCAAATCACATATCGAAGGCTTAATGATAGGATGCAGTATACGCGTGGAAGCACCTATGGCGCCATAGCTGCTAGGTAATCTTTAATTAGTTTCAAAACTCGTCACACGTCAGCAATTTTTTAAGTCTCTATTACACCAATCTTTGACACATGTAGCTTTGGAACCATATATTTTTTTAATTCTTACATATTGTGGAGATTTGCGGCTAATTTAAGATAAGCGAAACAGCAAACCAACTGTAATGCGGACACTTCCGCATCTGATAAGTCGAAATGAAGACGAAACAGTGGTCAACTTACGACGAACCGATGCGTTTCGTTTTCTCTCACTGTCATCACAAAGGCCAAAGTGCCTTTATACAAATTTAAGATAGGTAAATTTATTGACTTATAATAAAACTAGCGACCCGCCCCGGCTTCGCACGGAAGTCATCAGTGTATCTCTACTATATTATGCATGTATTATACATATAAACCTTCCTCTTGAATCACTCTATCCATTAAAAGTTTTAAAGATCTAAGCTTACGTAGGGATATAGTTACAGAGAAAGCGACTTTGTTTTATACTATGCAGTGATTATTGACGTTCGATACTACTGGCTTGATACATCGGTGTGTGGCATAATTCAATGCCAGTGCCTTCCGTTTAAGGCTTCCAACTCGTAACTCAAGTCTGTATCATTGTATAATGAATAATATCATTTTGTAAAACAAACGAAAAAAACAACATCTATTATTATATTGTGATAGAAATAAATATCGGATAATTTTAAGTCAATCTTGTATTTTTTTTGGATCCTATAACTTTTTAATTGACAATACGATTCTGAGTAGTAATAAAATTCTCTACATAGCTAGGACTGACAAGGATGCACAATATAAAATCAAAGAATCAGCCCTAATTGTAGCTAACGGGTAAATCGCCGTTTACCCGGGGCCACACGTCTGTGTCACGGTCAATCAACACTTACACATGTACCGAACCCCCCCCTTTTTTTTTTGTTAAATAATAAGAAGAATTAAAGAAGATAAGAAACTTTGATTAAAATAAGAAACTAACGTTTTCGGCCTTGAGTGAAACGTCTACGTCTACGAAGTGAAAGAAAGTAACCCTGGTCCTTAAAAAGGTAAGATAATATCCAATGCATCGTACGGCAGACTAAAACATTTTGGCAATAAGCCTTCCTATTTCTACTAAGTAGAGGTTGATTACGTTCCTTCCTCTCTTTAACTATTTAACTAATTTCTCTGGAATAAATTTAAAGTTAAAACGGAACGTTAATTTTTAAGCCTTCAGATTCACATAAAACATACAAAATATTTACCTAATTTTCAACCCTATTAATCATAAATTCCTCTAAAAATATTTCAGATTATTATAGCAGTAAAATCGTCAAATTTATTAATTGATTTACATAAGGCTAAGTTATTTCTTGTGCGACAATCAAAAATTACTTCGTATCCCGTAAGGATTAATATCCTATCTTCCATGCCTAAACTGAAAACTGTCATCGACAAATTTAAAAAGTAATTTTCTTAACTCGAATTGGCGGCATAGTTTTACAATGAAAAATACAAAATCCACTATAAAAAGGAAAAGCATTCGGCTAAAAGCCGTGCCAAGGTTCTACTAACAAGTTCTCAACTCCACAAGTTCAATCCCTTCCCAATTTAACAGGTAAGAACACTTCTGCAGTACTTTCCAAGTATCATAACTTCAGATCAAAACATGAACTTTTCCTTGCTACTATTTTGCTAAACTTGTTAGATTATGTATACTTACCACCATAATTTAAGTCTCTTATCTAACCTATCATTACCAATTCCAGGATAACCCCTGAAACTAGAAGATTTGCAGAAGATTCTGTCAACATAAGTTCCTCAACAAAACTATTGTTACCAACACAAGAATTGCGGTTACACTAGGATTTCTAGGTAAGTTTTGTTTGGCTAGTAATAGAAACAATAGGTTCCAGTCAAAATTGCTATCACTAATGTTTTAAATACCTAAATCACTCCATAACATTCAACAGTAAAGATAACAAAATCAAATGACTTTCCTTACAGTCCCAGCCACTGCTGAGAAAGATCTTTCAGTTATGAAACCTACAAATAATGCAGTCAACGCAATAACTCTCAGGCTGGTCTGCGCTTAAGGACAAGCTTCTACGTCTGATCACAAGTTCTCATCAGAATTCCAACGGTAAAACATGATTTAATTTAGCTCATAGTTACTGAGTTAGTTTGAATGTTTATAACACAAATTCCTTTTCTAAAGTATCACCCTAAGCTCATTCTACTAGAATTTAAAGTATGTACCTTACCTAACTATGTGTTTTAATTTCAGTTGTTCCTGCATATTAATACAGAAAGAGGATATGAGCCTAAACACAACAACGGAAGAACACCTACTATGGAAACCAATTATTTGATAAAATTATTCCTATGTCATTCAATTTAATATTCGGCTTGGATTAAATTCTTTCATGGTTTTGGTTTATTATTTCTGGCTTGTTTGAATAGAAAAATGTGTACCAGGAGTTGCTAAATATTACTTTATTTACATTCGGAGTCAGAAGTGATTTTGTGAACATACTACCAGTTCTAATGTTATTGAATATGCTATTGAATTAAGATACCGTCCTAGATTTTTGAGATAGCGTCACATACTAATGCTTAGAAACCTTTAGACATTTTTATTGTGGTTTTTAGAGGATCAGCTCCGGCCATACGCTGCATAGGTATTGATTTAGTTTGACTATGCCCTAATCTGCCAATCAATAATGAGGCTGTATTGTATTTTATTATAACCTCTAGTCCTACTGCAGATCAGGTACCCTGTCTCCTTTCAACCATTGACTTTGGATAGAAGCCCACCACATATTTCCAATACTTTGCTCCTATACTAAATTTAAATTACCACCTTTATTTTATGTAATTAAAATTTCAACATTATTTTTGCTATTCTAATAGAGAGGACTTTATAGTATAAATAAATATATATTTTATATCAAAAGCTACATAGAGTATTGTTCCTTAATACTCAGCATTGTTTCATATAGGTTTCTATCAATAAAGGTGTAGCAAACATGATTCTAAGAATAGCCAACTGTATTGGAAATCTCTTTTTTCTGAATTTAACTTAATAGTGAATTTATTTGGAACTTCCAAAATATAGGTAAAACTTGTCAGTCTATAGTCATGGACAAAATCTTAATCCAAAGCAACATTCTGTATTAATTTGTCACTCAGTTTGTCTTACTTTTCCAAACAATTCTTTCTCTGACTGAATTTATCAGGAAATATTAAATTTCATTATCAACATAGGTACAGTTTCCCTTCAAACAACCAGTTAAGAATATCCTTTATCCCAACATTTGATACTATTTATTTATTATCATCAATTTCCCATTCATGACAAACAAATTATACTGCCAGATATATAATTTTATTAGATATCATTTGAACAATTAATGTAGATTCAGTGTGTCTTACTTTTCCAAACTATTCTTTCTCTGACTGAATTTATCAGGAAATAACAAATATCATTATCAACATAGGTACAGTTTCCTTTCAAACAACCAGTTAAGAATATCCTTTATCCCAACTATTGATACTATTTATTTGTTATCAACAATTTCCCAATCATGACAATCAATTATACTGCCAGATACATATTTTTTATTAGAAATCATTTGAACCATTAATGTAGTTACCCTTTTTGTTTTGAGCGTTCTACTAGAATATTATATTTTGTTCAATAAATGGCCAAACAACTATTACATCTTATCATCAGTCAGCACACCAATGTCAGATCAAAGTAATTGTTGATGTATTCCTATATATCAAAGATTTATGATTAATATTAAATACAGGATAACTTTAACCAATTGTTTTCAATAGGTAATTCTTTTCTTACATAAATTTAGTTATTATCAACTTTAGGACCCTTCAACCAAATCTAGCCTTTATCTACTATAGGGTTCCTGAGAATTGAATTCATCAGTACCTACTCAAGGTACCCCACTATGCATCACGTCTGACACGCTTCGGGAGCAGGTAGGGTAACAAAGTAGATATTATAAACTTAATATAACAGTTTTGAAGTTAATTTAATAGCAAATTTTACTTTAAGACTATAAATAAATATATCCCTACAATCCTAATGAATCTATCCTGCCCCTACTTGATGCCTAAGGTCCCTCCCTAGTAGATATAAAATCGAACTAAGTAATCCTATAGTCTAACTTGTCTAATCCTAATTGTTTCTACTGTGAAGATGCAAAGCTAGGGAGATCCCGACATTTATTATTTAATTGTGAGGTGTGTAGTGTAATGTGGATGTTCTAGAAAGCCTGAGTTCAAACTTCTAGAACCCTATTTCTGCTAATTTGTACGTGATGAGGTTGTCACGATTTAGAGTGCCTATTACATCCTATACCCGTGTGGATGATTACCAGCTTGACGAAGATAAGAGATAAGCCGATAATCGCGTGTGTTGTGTGAGGGACAGATAGGAAATCCTTAACAAACAGTCGTAAGTCGTCCGTATCGGGGCTGGAGACGGAACAGTTCGCTAGAGGTGGTTCTAGGTACTCCTTACACCGTTTTGCTAAGTATCCCATACCTGGGCGCATAAAACTTGCGTTTGGGGCAAGCCGATCGTACGCACCAATACAATCTCCTAGGTTCTTTAGCCAAAATTCCTGGTCTGAGAAGTGGGTACGGAGAACAGGTATAATGACCAAAGCATGGTTCACACGAATACTGTCAAAAGAATCTCCCATTCAATATGACCCTAGCTCCAGACATGCACTCCGAAACACGCAAATGCAAAAGCTGCAAGTGTGCGCCCGAAAGCACCTCCCCGGAATTATGACCATAAAGAATCTTCAATACAAAACGTAACTGAATTTAAAGTTAATCTTTCAAACTCAAAACAAATAAGACCCCAAATTTACCGAGTATAACGTGTGAACTGACGAACGATAAACGCGTAAAAAAGCCAAACCAACAAAGCAAAACGTATGAACTGATGAACGATTAACACGTAAAAGAAATAAAATTTACGAAGTAATGCGTGTGAACTGACGCACGATTAACACATCAAAGCTCCCGAGCACTCGTCCGTTCCGCTTTAATACTATTTTTTCCAAGAATCTAGTCAATTTCTATTTTCAACCTTCCAACCAACAAGACAAAGTTCACTTCCAGTCTTCCTAAACTAAAACTGTCTAAATTTTACGATTCAAATCCGTATTTTGTTCATGTGGCCTACAGTCAATCCAATTTCATCCATATTAATAGTCCATAAGATTCAAGTTTGCAGCTGTCACAAATATTTCCTTGAAAAACTAATGAAATCCACTTTTCAAAAATTCATTTTACTAAAATTCGCTTAATCAAACCATTCACAGCCTTTTCACCATAGAAATAAAGTTCGATTTAAACTATCAACAGAATTTGTCCGCTATTCTCGTTTTTATTTCTGAAATTTGCCACCTTTAGTCCAATTTGATCCTTATAACAAAGACACACGTCTTAATTTTAAACCATAATGTCCATCTGACCTCATTATTTCAAATCGGTTTTAAATTTCAAAACATTCTCATTTTTCAGCAGCATTCGACAGCTTCAATTCAATTTAGACCTTATTTCTATGACGACACGGTCAAATTTACTATTATCAGTGGCAGTTGTCATGAAAATTTCTTGAAAAATTCTTGAAAAATCTCTAACTTTTCATTTTCTGAAACCTATTCTTATGGAGATAAGGGTCAGACCTTTCTACTATGAAAATAAAGATCATTTTCAAGGAACACCCGAACCGATTTATAAAATGAATCTTTTCGACCTGTGTAATGTCAAATACAACGTCTACTCATTATGAATCGTATGTCTCAAGAAATAATCCTCAGTTTTGCTTAGTTTCAATAACTATCTTCGTAATCGAACATTTTAAGATCAGCTTTTGCTTGTTATTTTGACAATTGCAAAAGCAACAGTTAACCGCTAATTTCTGCTATTCATGAACATCTCCGCACAAATAAACGTCCACGCTGGCTACAAATTCAAACCACATCCAGTGCGGCTACAACCCAAATTCGCGCATTTCCAATGAAGTTTGTATTCTACCTATAAGTTCGTGTGTAAAATATCTTTTCGTTTACCATTCTTACCACCAACATAACTTTCTTTTCCTTACAGCTTTTTCCTATGAAGGTCGAATGATATCTGAAAATGCCTTTATAATAATAAAACTTGTTTGTTTACAATATGCATTTAATTACACTCATAATGCAAACATATTTGTGGAACAACAATAGAACGATGCCCTGAATCGTTACATTCAACTCCCTAAACATTCGAAATGATAATAATAATGAAGAATGTTTACCTATCTACCACGAAGATATCTTATTTTCACATATATGTTTGTTATGAGATATTGCCCATCCTTTCATAGATGCTCATTTGTTATGTTTGTGTAAAATGACTAAATCGTTAACAACCATAACTCAATCATGATATTCAAAATCTTTGAAAACCTCAAATTAATAAACAACAAGGTATTGTCGCAGGATTAAATCACACCGCAGACAAGGCGCCGAGTTGTGAATTCAACGAATTAGAAGAATTGAACTTATAAGATCCACATCAAGACTCGTATTTATTCTGAATTGAAATGGTGATCTTTAGATAAGAACCCCTGTCTAGCTACGGTGCAGATATCCTATAGCTAAATCAGCTTGCTGGGTATATTGATCAAGGTTCTCTATTTGAATTCCACCCTTTAGCTATTTCGTTATCGCTTTAGCTGACTGTTAATCATTTTATGATATGATTGTGTGGGGGGAAATTGGCTTTGCCTGTTAGCGGCATGTAGAGTTTCGAATCTATATGAAACTACTGTAAAAACACAGATTTATGACATCTGTCCTAACCTCAAATCCAAAGTTTCATATAAATTCATGTGTCATGTGTAATGTCTAATTAAAGGACGCACAATAAATTGCATTCAATGTAAGTAGCCTTAAAGTTCTGAATGAGCCTTTCATTCAGCCATTTAAATACCTTTTAAATACATTCATCATTCCTCTGCGCAGAATTTTTCCTCTCAACAAAATCTCAAAGCCCCATTACAAGAATGCGCACTAAAGTTCTCAAAGTAGTTGAATATTTATGTCATAAATTTCTCAAGTAGGTACCTACTCTACGGGAAATAAAACAAATAAACTTGTGGTGTAAATTTTTATGGTACATTTTTACTTTACACATAACAACTAAATAATAGCCCTAAGTTACCATCAAGGTCTCGTTCAAATATTCCACTATAGTTCCTTATATATAATAGTAGCATCTGTATAAGATTATTTTGGTTTAAATGTAAAAGTAAACTTTACATTTATTTTGGAGAACTTTACCATCTATTCACGGTAAAACTTGATGAACTGACATACAATTACATACATACATACACTCACGCCACCATCCCCAATGAGGTAGGCAGAGCGAAGATAACCTAACAAATTTGACTCCATCTCGTCTGACAAAATGTCTAGGGCTACACAAGACAGAGTTGCAGGCAAATCACTGCAGCGACTTGCCGTCAACCCATCACCCAAATCGCAACACACAGAACCCCTAGGATCCCCTAGCTAGTCTCTACAGCAAGCTGAGGTGATGCAGCTGACACTTCTATATAAGCTATAGGCTATAAGCTATCTTTTCGTCTGTCCAGCATGGTATAATGAACACCATGTAAAACACTTTTAGTAATGTTTTAAGTAAGTCATGATAATAGAACTCCACCATCAGTAATGCCTGCTGCTGCCTCCGTGGTCTAGTTTTCTATTGCTCCAAATCAAGAATGAAAGAATTAGACACAGCTAGCTTTAACGATTTAATACTGACTGCCTCCTCGGTCCAGTGGCCAGTGCCACGGACTCCCGATCCAGAGGTCCTGGTTCCGATTCATAGGGGGATATATGAGAATTTATCACTTTGTGAATTTTTCCCTAGTTTGGTTAGGACATTACAGGCTGAATCACCTGACTGTCCGAAAAGAAAAAGAATTTCGTGCTTCGGAGGGCACGTTATAGTGGTCGTTACTCAAACTATATCAGAGGCCTGATAGTTGTGCTACTAGGCGGTTTTAAAAACTCTGACACCAGGGTTCATCGGGTCCATTGACTCGACACCCACTCGACCGAAAAAAGACCACCAGTAACACTATTATCTTCAGCAGTATTCCATCGAACAAATTCTTGAACAGGTAACCAATGTTTTGTCTTTTAACTTTTCTTCTTATAAAACACTGTACTTCGTACTGTCTCCTGTAGTTCAGCTATTATGGATGTAGTTGTTTTGTCGTTAAGTCCTAAAATTTGCCTGAAACACATAAAAATAGTTAAATAACTTCACAATATACATTTCGGTTTCTGATTTACTGTTCTTTTTAATCCTTCCATGCTATGGAAGGCAAAGAACAAAGCTCATACAGCCTAGTCTTTAGACTTACGATTTACCATGACGTATTTTTTTTAATTGCTCTCTATTGAATTGAACACTAAGGACTTATGGCTCAAATTTTCTTGATCTAGGCGCGGCGTCCCCTTTTAAATTTCGAACACTTGATAAAATTTTCATTCTAAATCCCCTGAAACTTTGCATAGAGCGGACAAAAAAAAGTTTTGAAAATGAATTTCGATTCGAAATTAATACACGCCGCCTCCTCGCGGGATTACCTTTATAATAAAATAAACCCGTCGTACAAGGACACGGCTATGAAAAGTGCAGCTTGGAAAAATATATCCGCGAAACTCAATACTGATGGTAAGTACTTTGCTACAACTTTTAATCCAAACTTTCCTAAATTGAAGTCTAGACCGAAATGTAATATATAAATTTCGTAAATCATACCAAATCACTATACAAATCAAATTCACTCTTACAAAACCCTAATAGTATTGAAACTCTCTTCAGTACATAATCTTTTCCCTTTACCTTTTCGCTAATTTTATTTTCCTTTGTTCACAGCTCATATTTGTAAGGCCACATGGAACAGAATACTTGGCAAGCTGAAGCTGCAGCTGAAGTATAAAAAAAACCTGTGACCCTTCAATAAAAATTGATTTTATTGAGGACCTCTGCCGTATAATTAAAATCATAGACCCTACATTTGACTCCTTCCCACACCTTAACCCTATATCCCCTTTTAACCTAGATTTCCTATTCGATTTACCCCCTGATTACCCTTAAACATTACAACCCCCAAAACAAAACCCTTCATAACTTTAACCATCACCCAAATTACAGTCATTGATATTCCTCCTACTACTTCTTCCCTACGAAAACCAACGACTGACTCCCCTACTACGACCTGTCCTACTATTACAACATCTACTTACTCAACATTACCTTCTATGACTCCGCACCTTCCTGTTATAACGACTACCCCCTTAACAACCCTAACCAACTCCCCAGCTTTCCATATTCCCGAATCGTCTAATTATCTTCCTCTGTCTCCTACATATCCACAATTTACCATTGACTACATCCCTTTTATTTCTTGCGTTGATTAATCTCTCTCCAGACTTTCACCTCACCTCCTGACACAGACAAAATTAAAAAATCTTTACTTTACTGATACAGGCAGAGGTCCAACAATTAAAATGGATCGAAGTGTAGATAGATATATTTTTTTATTTTATTATCTACCTCTTTTTTTCTTTATTACTATTGTATATACTAAAATATATTTTGTTTGTTTATCTTACCTTATTTGTTTGATTTCTTACCCTAGAAAGAGTTCAAACTTACTTAAATTACCTTTGCACACCTTTACCTTTTACCTATTATACCAATTTTTACCTTACCTAAATATGAAAATACCTTTAAATATTATATCAGCTTACCTTCACTACCATATCAACCCATTCATTGTACAATTAGTGTGTGAACACAGTGTTGGATTATCAAATGTACTCTAAACTAAATTTATGTTCATTGTATACTAATTGGTAATAAAGATTTATTATTATTATTATTATTATTGTGACCGATAAAGCTTTTTCTATTCTATTTTATTCTAAACAACTCCCAGACTAGAAAACATACTTAACTATTTCAGAAAAATCCCAACCATGAATGTTCAATGCATTAGACACATCTCACCTTCATCCAACACACGGACAACAAATTGTGACTAATAAAATAGTCACATTATTAAAATTAAATAAAGTACTTAATAAAATAGAAATCATTACATAATAAAACAAACGCCGTAGTAACCCATTAATCCCATAATCCTGGTCACGGCACCAAATTGTACCGAACCCCCCCCTTTTTTTTTTGTTAAATAATAAGAAGAATTAAAGAAGATAAGAAACTTTGATTAAAATAAGAAACTAACGTTTTCGGCCTTGAGTGAAACGTCTACGTCTACGAAGTGAAAGAAAGTAACCCTGGTCCTTAAAAAGGTAAGATAATATCCAATGCATCGTACGGCAGACTAAAACATTTTGGCAATAAGCCTTCCTATTTCTACTAAGTAGAGGTTGATTACGTTCCTTCCTCTCTTTAACTATTTAACTAATTTCTCTGGAATAAATTTAAAGTTAAAACGGAACGTTAATTTTTAAGCCTTCAGATTCACATAAAACATACAAAATATTTACCTAATTTTCAACCCTATTAATCATAAATTCCTCTAAAAATATTTCAGATTATTATAGCAGTAAAATCGTCAAATTTATTAATTGATTTACATAAGGCTAAGTTATTTCTTGTGCGACAATCAAAAATTACTTCGTATCCCGTAAGGATTAATATCCTATCTTCCATGCCTAAACTGAAAACTGTCATCGACAAATTTAAAAAGTAATTTTCTTAACTCGAATTGGCGGCATAGTTTTACAATGAAAAATACAAAATCCACTATAAAAAGGAAAAGCATTCGGCTAAAAGCCGTGCCAAGGTTCTACTAACAAGTTCTCAACTCCACAAGTTCAATCCCTTCCCAATTTAACAGGTAAGAACACTTCTGCAGTACTTTCCAAGTATCATAACTTCAGATCAAAACATGAACTTTTCCTTGCTACTATTTTGCTAAACTTGTTAGATTATGTATACTTACCACCATAATTTAAGTCTCTTATCTAACCTATCATTACCAATTCCAGGATAACCCCTGAAACTAGAAGATTTGCAGAAGATTCTGTCAACATAAGTTCCTCAACAAAACTATTGTTACCAACACAAGAATTGCGGTTACACTAGGATTTCTAGGTAAGTTTTGTTTGGCTAGTAATAGAAACAATAGGTTCCAGTCAAAATTGCTATCACTAATGTTTTAAATACCTAAATCACTCCATAACATTCAACAGTAAAGATAACAAAATCAAATGACTTTCCTTACAGTCCCAGCCACTGCTGAGAAAGATCTTTCAGTTATGAAACCTACAAATAATGCAGTCAACGCAATAACTCTCAGGCTGGTCTGCGCTTAAGGACAAGCTTCTACGTCTGATCACAAGTTCTCATCAGAATTCCAACGGTAAAACATGATTTAATTTAGCTCATAGTTACTGAGTTAGTTTGAATGTTTATAACACAAATTCCTTTTCTAAAGTATCACCCTAAGCTCATTCTACTAGAATTTAAAGTATGTACCTTACCTAACTATGTGTTTTAATTTCAGTTGTTCCTGCATATTAATACAGAAAGAGGATATGAGCCTAAACACAACAACGGAAGAACACCTACTATGGAAACCAATTATTTGATAAAATTATTCCTATGTCATTCAATTTAATATTCGGCTTGGATTAAATTCTTTCATGGTTTTGGTTTATTATTTCTGGCTTGTTTGAATAGAAAAATGTGTACCAGGAGTTGCTAAATATTACTTTATTTACATTCGGAGTCAGAAGTGATTTTGTGAACATACTACCAGTTCTAATGTTATTGAATATGCTATTGAATTAAGATACCGTCCTAGATTTTTGAGATAGCGTCACATACTAATGCTTAGAAACCTTTAGACATTTTTATTGTGGTTTTTAGAGGATCAGCTCCGGCCATACGCTGCATAGGTATTGATTTAGTTTGACTATGCCCTAATCTGCCAATCAATAATGAGGCTGTATTGTATTTTATTATAACCTCTAGTCCTACTGCAGATCAGGTACCCTGTCTCCTTTCAACCATTGACTTTGGATAGAAGCCCACCACATATTTCCAATACTTTGCTCCTATACTAAATTTAAATTACCACCTTTATTTTATGTAATTAAAATTTCAACATTATTTTTGCTATTCTAATAGAGAGGACTTTATAGTATAAATAAATATATATTTTATATCAAAAGCTACATAGAGTATTGTTCCTTAATACTCAGCATTGTTTCATATAGGTTTCTATCAATAAAGGTGTAGCAAACATGATTCTAAGAATAGCCAACTGTATTGGAAATCTCTTTTTTCTGAATTTAACTTAATAGTGAATTTATTTGGAACTTCCAAAATATAGGTAAAACTTGTCAGTCTATAGTCATGGACAAAATCTTAATCCAAAGCAACATTCTGTATTAATTTGTCACTCAGTTTGTCTTACTTTTCCAAACAATTCTTTCTCTGACTGAATTTATCAGGAAATATTAAATTTCATTATCAACATAGGTACAGTTTCCCTTCAAACAACCAGTTAAGAATATCCTTTATCCCAACATTTGATACTATTTATTTATTATCATCAATTTCCCATTCATGACAAACAAATTATACTGCCAGATATATAATTTTATTAGATATCATTTGAACAATTAATGTAGATTCAGTGTGTCTTACTTTTCCAAACTATTCTTTCTCTGACTGAATTTATCAGGAAATAACAAATATCATTATCAACATAGGTACAGTTTCCTTTCAAACAACCAGTTAAGAATATCCTTTATCCCAACTATTGATACTATTTATTTGTTATCAACAATTTCCCAATCATGACAATCAATTATACTGCCAGATACATATTTTTTATTAGAAATCATTTGAACCATTAATGTAGTTACCCTTTTTGTTTTGAGCGTTCTACTAGAATATTATATTTTGTTCAATAAATGGCCAAACAACTATTACATCTTATCATCAGTCAGCACACCAATGTCAGATCAAAGTAATTGTTGATGTATTCCTATATATCAAAGATTTATGATTAATATTAAATACAGGATAACTTTAACCAATTGTTTTCAATAGGTAATTCTTTTCTTACATAAATTTAGTTATTATCAACTTTAGGACCCTTCAACCAAATCTAGCCTTTATCTACTATAGGGTTCCTGAGAATTGAATTCATCAGTACCTACTCAAGGTACCCCACTATGCATCACGTCTGACACGCTTCGGGAGCAGGTAGGGTAACAAAGTAGATATTATAAACTTAATATAACAGTTTTGAAGTTAATTTAATAGCAAATTTTACTTTAAGACTATAAATAAATATATCCCTACAATCCTAATGAATCTATCCTGCCCCTACTTGATGCCTAAGGTCCCTCCCTAGTAGATATAAAATCGAACTAAGTAATCCTATAGTCTAACTTGTCTAATCCTAATTGTTTCTACTGTGAAGATGCAAAGCTAGGGAGATCCCGACATTTATTATTTAATTGTGAGGTGTGTAGTGTAATGTGGATGTTCTAGAAAGCCTGAGTTCAAACTTCTAGAACCCTATTTCTGCTAATTTGTACGTGATGAGGTTGTCACGATTTAGAGTGCCTATTACATCCTATACCCGTGTGGATGATTACCAGCTTGACGAAGATAAGAGATAAGCCGATAATCGCGTGTGTTGTGTGAGGGACAGATAGGAAATCCTTAACAAACAGTCGTAAGTCGTCCGTATCGGGGCTGGAGACGGAACAGTTCGCTAGAGGTGGTTCTAGGTACTCCTTACACCGTTTTGCTAAGTATCCCATACCTGGGCGCATAAAACTTGCGTTTGGGGCAAGCCGATCGTACGCACCAATACAATCTCCTAGGTTCTTTAGCCAAAATTCCTGGTCTGAGAAGTGGGTACGGAGAACAGGTATAATGACCAAAGCATGGTTCACACGAATACTGTCAAAAGAATCTCCCATTCAATATGACCCTAGCTCCAGACATGCACTCCGAAACACGCAAATGCAAAAGCTGCAAGTGTGCGCCCGAAAGCACCTCCCCGGAATTATGACCATAAAGAATCTTCAATACAAAACGTAACTGAATTTAAAGTTAATCTTTCAAACTCAAAACAAATAAGACCCCAAATTTACCGAGTATAACGTGTGAACTGACGAACGATAAACGCGTAAAAAAGCCAAACCAACAAAGCAAAACGTATGAACTGATGAACGATTAACACGTAAAAGAAATAAAATTTACGAAGTAATGCGTGTGAACTGACGCACGATTAACACATCAAAGCTCCCGAGCACTCGTCCGTTCCGCTTTAATACTATTTTTTCCAAGAATCTAGTCAATTTCTATTTTCAACCTTCCAACCAACAAGACAAAGTTCACTTCCAGTCTTCCTAAACTAAAACTGTCTAAATTTTACGATTCAAATCCGTATTTTGTTCATGTGGCCTACAGTCAATCCAATTTCATCCATATTAATAGTCCATAAGATTCAAGTTTGCAGCTGTCACAAATATTTCCTTGAAAAACTAATGAAATCCACTTTTCAAAAATTCATTTTACTAAAATTCGCTTAATCAAACCATTCACAGCCTTTTCACCATAGAAATAAAGTTCGATTTAAACTATCAACAGAATTTGTCCGCTATTCTCGTTTTTATTTCTGAAATTTGCCACCTTTAGTCCAATTTGATCCTTATAACAAAGACACACGTCTTAATTTTAAACCATAATGTCCATCTGACCTCATTATTTCAAATCGGTTTTAAATTTCAAAACATTCTCATTTTTCAGCAGCATTCGACAGCTTCAATTCAATTTAGACCTTATTTCTATGACGACACGGTCAAATTTACTATTATCAGTGGCAGTTGTCATGAAAATTTCTTGAAAAATTCTTGAAAAATCTCTAACTTTTCATTTTCTGAAACCTATTCTTATGGAGATAAGGGTCAGACCTTTCTACTATGAAAATAAAGATCATTTTCAAGGAACACCCGAACCGATTTATAAAATGAATCTTTTCGACCTGTGTAATGTCAAATACAACGTCTACTCATTATGAATCGTATGTCTCAAGAAATAATCCTCAGTTTTGCTTAGTTTCAATAACTATCTTCGTAATCGAACATTTTAAGATCAGCTTTTGCTTGTTATTTTGACAATTGCAAAAGCAACAGTTAACCGCTAATTTCTGCTATTCATGAACATCTCCGCACAAATAAACGTCCACGCTGGCTACAAATTCAAACCACATCCAGTGCGGCTACAACCCAAATTCGCGCATTTCCAATGAAGTTTGTATTCTACCTATAAGTTCGTGTGTAAAATATCTTTTCGTTTACCATTCTTACCACCAACATAACTTTCTTTTCCTTACAGCTTTTTCCTATGAAGGTCGAATGATATCTGAAAATGCCTTTATAATAATAAAACTTGTTTGTTTACAATATGCATTTAATTACACTCATAATGCAAACATATTTGTGGAACAACAATAGAACGATGCCCTGAATCGTTACACACATACAAGCTAACTTACATCCATTTAACACATTACATGCTCATACGCACGTGGGACTTGTACAAAATTGTACTGTTTTTGGGTAAAGCAAAAAACAGCGTTGCAGGTCGTCGGTCTGTAACATACATACATATAATTACGCCTTTATCCGTTATGGGGTAGGTAGAGCGTAAACGACCTAAACAAAGGTCGTTCCGCCACGTCTGACAAAGTGTTGAGGGTTATTGAAGATATATTTGTAGGTATATTGCTGTAGTGACAAGCTGTCAGCCCATCGCCTAAATGGCAATATACAGAAACCCTCGGATCCCTTAGCTGTTTTTTACAGTATGCCCGGGAGGAAATGCAGCTGGCACATTCTATGTTATTCTCGCGCTCCCTGTCCAGCATGGAAGAAATTTGTAACGAAAGTTGTGCATCCGTGATTACGCATTGCACTTGACTTACTTCGAAAGCATTTATGAAAACCCATGTTAGTGATTGTCTGGTGATGTCACTTAATTTAATTTCAGAAGCTCTGGAAAGAATATTTGGGTAAAACTCAGAAATGTACGAATCGTATAAGCAAGTAGCACAAATGATTGCATATAAATTAGACAATTTATAGGTCTTTTAGGATAAGCTCTGATCAACTGGACTAAGGCCCGTATTTATAAAGCGTTCCAATATTGAGAGTAGTATTAAGTGTGGATTTGACAGGTCGTTTTTTACTGTAATGACATTTCTGATACGAACGCAAAATAGCTGTCAATCTCGAGTGCTGTTTATTAATACGGGCCTAAGGAACTTAAATTCACGATTCGCTGATTAGCATATAGGGATAGGTAAGTAAAATGTTAGTGCAAATCGAAAAAGAAAATTGGTTTAGTCAGCAGACACAAAGGTTATATAAGAAAATTCATTATTTAAAGTGTATTTTTTTAAGAATTTGTCAAGAAATGGACTGTCTTCATTTATTTATTTAATTAGGTCAGAAATTATTATGTATTTTTTTTTCTGCTGTTTTATGCTTTTGATACTATTTTTGTTTTGATATTAAAGACGTATGCAAAATTGCCTACTAATTAAACCTAAACATTGGCCTTAAAAGGGCCATACCTTTATTTCCATAGCCGTTATAATATATTCACTGTTAATAAAAAAAATTAAAACATTAAAATGCTATACATCAAAGGAAACGTATAACCAAAGCATCAAGAAACATCTCATCGTAAATTCCAGGCAGAAGAAAAAGTATTTTTTTAAGTAAACTTAGGTAATCCATACGTACATATAGTCACGCCTTTATTCCTAATGAGCTAAGCAGAGCGAAAACGATCCAAACATAGGTCGTTCCGCCTCGTCTGACAAAGTTTTGAGGGTTATTTAAGATAGATTTGTAGGTAATTTACTGAAACCCACGGACCCCTTAGCTGGATTTTACAGCATGCCCGGGAGGAAATGCAGCTGGCACATTCTATGTTTTTCTCTAGCTCCCAGGCCAGCATAAAAGAGATAGGTAGGTAATAAACGCAAAAAATGAAAAGAGGTAGTCAGTAGTGGAAGGAAACTACGATTTTTGAAGATTTATTGACTGCGACGCCTGATAGAAGCGATCCAATGACATTGAAAAGATTACTCAATGCGGACGAGAAGTGAATTCAAATGCGTTCAATATAAATTAATAATAGTACGAAGAAGCTCTGTTGGGTTAGTGTTACATGTTCATTCACATCATATTATTCATCTTATTGTAAACTGGCATCTTTAAAATTTATAATTCTGTAATTATCAATGTACACATTTTTATAGAATCTGTATTCTATAATAAATTCGCTACGCCGTAATTTCTATGTTTATTAGCATTTAGCATTGAAGATTTATAAGTGATTTCAATAAGATCTACATTTTACTGCTCCTCGCGGGGATGCTGTAAAAGGCAGCTAAGGGATTTGAGGGTTTCTGTATATTGCAATTAAGGCGACAGGCTGACAACCTGTCACTACCGCAATATACCTACAAATCTATCTTAAATAACCCTCAAAACTTTGTCGGACGTGGCGGGAAGACCTTTGTTTAGGTCGTTTACGCTCTGTCTACCCGCAATGTCCTAACCAAACTGGGAAAAAAATCACAAAGTGATAAATTCTCAAATTTCAACTTCGTGTTTCCCCCCTGGGAATCGAACCCAGGACCTCGGGATCAGGAGTCCATGGCACTAGCCACTAGACCACGGAGGCAGTTAAACCTACAGTTACGAGCCTTAATAAGGTGAAACAAGTGGGACAAACAATAAGGATCTGGCCTAGTTTAAGCTCATGTTATTAAATCCGAGAGTTGATAATGGTATTCTCAAAATGATGTCACCATTGAATAACACTTGGAAAGTACAAATTTCACAACTACTAAATATGTCTGCAATAGTTCGGATTAAACCTATAAAAGGCTACATTGTAGGTAGAAATAATGTGAAGGTGTTTATTTGAAAGGTACTTAAAGAGTAAGTAGTAGGCTTGCAGATGAATGACGTAAAAATCATAAGCAAAATGACTATTTGCAAATAGCAATCACTTATATTATTTGTTGTTTTCAAATAACTAAAGCTCGTATTTATGAAGCGATATCAAACTAGAGAGCAATATTAAGTATGAATTTGACAGGCTAGTTTGTACTGAAATGACATTAATGACACAGTCGCTGTCACTCATAAGAGCTGATTATAAATCATCATTCCCTTGCCCTTATCCCATTATTTGGGGTCGGCGGAGTATGTTTTCTTCTTCCATTCATCCCTGTCAGCCGTCAGTTCGACATTAACTCCTGTTTTCAACATATCATCTTTCACACAGTCCATCCATATTTTCTTCGGTCGTCCTTTACCAACATATCCGTCCACATTCAAATTCAATACCCTTTTACCTATATGATTTTCATCCCTCCGCATTACATGTCCATACCAAGCCGATTTCCTCTCATTTTATCTGTTATGGGCGTAACTTTCAAGCTTCCTCTTATGTACTCATTCCTAATCTTGTCCTTTCTTGTTACTCCACACATCCATCTCAGCAGCATGAAGCTTTCTTTCATCCATCACTTTCATCGCCCAACACTCTGATCCATACATGACGACAGGTCTTATGATGCTCTTATATATTTTCCCCTTTAAGGGGAATTCGGGAGTCGCAAGTTGTTCCCGTGACCTGCCGCCATTTCATCCACCCTGTGTTAATTCTGTGCGTGACTGCTCGGTCAATGTCGAGCTGATTATAAATACGGCCCTAAATTTCGACTTGACTGCGGGTCTTATTAATTTCTACCTCATATAATTAATATGTTTATATTTCCACCATTTGCACAGATTATATACCTTTATTTATTTTTACGAACTCATATCTGAATTATATATAAAAATAGAGCATAATAAAGTGATGAGCGAAAGCGGTACTGTCTGCGGTTTTAGTAATGACCTTATACTGTGTCCGGTTACATGGTTAATCATGGCTTAAGACCTTATGGATCATAGAATGAAAGGTAAGCTTAAAATGATCCGGTTAGGTATTCGATAGCTTTTAAATGTCGCGTTGTACGTAAATTGCAATATTTATGGCTACAGTACCTACAGGTCATATCCAATATTTTTGATCCAATATAAGTTTACATGGTTATAATACTTAACACTTACAATATTATTTAGTATCTACTATACTTGTTATCAACTGCACATACCTAAATGTTCATTGTATTAATGGGCTTTTGAAATGTAATCTTCCATGCTGGCCTAGGAGCGAGAGAAAACCGATAGAATGTGCCAACTGCATTTCCTCCCGGGCATGCTGTAGTAACCAGCTAAGGGGTCCGAGGGTTTCTGTATATTGCAATTTAGGCGATGAGCTGACAACCTGTCACTACAGCAACAACACCATCCTACACATCCATCTTAAATAAACCTTAAAACTTTGTCAGACGTGGTGAACTACCTTTGTTTAGGTTGTTTACGCTCTGCCTACCCTATTAGGGATGGGAGGCGTGATTATATGTATCACGCCTCCCATCATCATATGTATGTCTATTTTCTACTCATATTTCATCATTTTAATTATGCGTCATCTTTCAACACTTGTATCAACATTGCCATATTGTGAATACTCACAGTAAGTGTAATTAATATAAAATTGTAACAATGTAGCACAACACTTACTAAGTTTTGTGTTTTAAATTTCAGTTCAGGACACAATCAGGCCAAGTCCTTAAATACCCAAAGTTTGCCTGGTAGAAATTGCTGCTTTAGCAATTAGGCCGCCTATATTGTACTGTTTTGTTCCTTACTTTTCTGTTGTTTGTATTTGTGTTTCTTTGTGCAATAAAGTATCTTGTATTGTATTGTATTGTAAATAGGCTCCATACTCAAGTCGGCCGGAGCAAAGATAATCGCTTGAGGTCGGGATTCACACATGATTCCGACCTTCGATGCAAATGTGGGGTAGATCCACAGACCATGTCTCATTTGATAGTTTGCTCCACATGCCCTACAACTTGCTCGCGAGAGCAGTTAATGCAGGCAACCGACAACGCAGTCAGGGTTGTGGACTACTGGGCTAGGGAAATTCGAAGAAAAAAGACAAGGTGTTCTCGTTTCAGTTTCTTTTCCTAAGTTTCTAATTGGCAATTAGCGATGGTGTAGGTAGGTAGGTAAAATTGGGCAAATGATCAGTTGAAACGAATTTCCGGCGTGGTCATCGCTTTATGGAAATTTCTTTTTCCACTTTGAAAACTTATTGTGCATTACACACAACAAACTGGACGTATTTCTATAGCGTTCTCAGAACCACCCGTCTCATTGTTTAAACAGTTTGCAGCCTTTTAAACAACAACTCATGAATAATACTTAAACGAGTGTTTATTGTGAAGAAATTTAGTACGAATTTACTTGTCGTGTAAATTACACTTTTATAGAAGAATCGAGAAGAGTTTACCTGATTTTTCCGCCACGTCATGGCGCTTTTCAATCTCGCTGTTGTTGTTGTCTTCATTTCCATGGCGCATGCGCAAGGTAAATAAAAATATTTTTTTTCTTTATGTGTTTCTTCCACGCTGGCCTGGGAGCGAAAGAAAAACATAGAATGTGCCAGCTGCATATCCTCCCGAGCATGCTGTAAAAAACAGCTAAGGGATCCGAGGGTTTCTGTATATTGTAATTTAGGCGATGGGCTGACAACCTGTCACTACAACAATATATCTATAAACCTATCTTAAATAACTCTCAAAACTTCGTCAGACGTGGCGGAACGACCTTTGTTTAGGTCGTTTACGCTCTGCCTACCCCATTAGGGATAAAGGCGTGATTATATGTATATGTATGTATGTATGTATGTTTCTTGTGATAAGGATTATTTTGTGGCGAACAGTTACTTCCATGCTGGATTCGGAATGATAAACATTTAGAATACACCAGCTTCTCTTCAGTTTCTCTTTATCCCTTACTGTGAAAGTAATTTTCTATATTTTCACAAAATTATTGACTCTAATTGAGTCTCTGTTTTATTAAATTTATTGTTGGTTGTTTTCAACAGGATTCGGGCGTCAGGATCCATGGGGGTAATTAATAAATTCTAGTCAATATTTTTGTTGAATATTACATATTTATTAAAGTTATTTAACCATTCATTTATTTCATTTCAGACAATTGAGGGTAAGAAAAAGTTTACTTTAAAATCATCATATAAATAGTATGCAATTATTTAAATGAATATACATACTTGCTTTCGATAAATCAAAAGGTTGCAACAGAAATATAATTATAATTTAATATTGTCATAAACATAATTGGATCCTATACATTTATCAAGCTAAACATTAGTTTTCACTCATTTTATAACACACATCATGATTCATATCAGCTGTAAAAGACACGTACACTATAAAAGCACTATTCACAGATGCCTCTTAGATTCGCCCCTATCATGCCTACACCCCCATTCCTCCCTTTCCCTCCCTCCGCCATCCGCATCCCCTCCCCTGAGGACATGACTCGCATCCAACCAGGCAAGAACCAGTTCTTCAACGGGATCTCAGTTCAATCCACCAGCTCCTTCTCCAGGGATGCTCAAGGGAATATCATCAGGACAGGTGGCAGCACTGTCGTCACCAATGACAATGGGAATATAGACGTTCACACAGGTAACTTTGTTAGAAAGAATTTGTGTGGTTTTGTGTTTGTTCAATTTTTGTAGACGTATGTGGACTGATAATAATAACATTTTCTTTCAGTTGGGAAAAATCCACCAAAAGTGAACAGAGTTATGTAAGTCTTTAGTTAAATTGTATTTACATAAGGTTTAATTTGAAATAATATTCAAAGATATTGAATTTATTTAGAAATAGTTACTAGATATAATCACGCTTATCCCTGATGGGGTAGGCAGAGTGTAAACGACCTAAACAAAGGTAGTTCCGCCGCGTCTGACAAAGTTTTGAGAATAAAGTTCTGAAAACTTTGTGTATTTTAATTTAGGCGATACATTTGTATCCCGCGGCGATACATCTGAAACCCTCGAAAATTTTACAGCATTCTCGGGAGGAAATGCAGGTGGCACATTCTATGTTTTTCTCGCGCTCCCAGTCCAGCATGGAAGAAACAGTAAATAAAATGCCTGTAATTTTAGAACGGATGTTCTTTCTAAAGTTAATAACGTGACAATAAAACTTTACCTTTATATCAGGCGTTTTCTGCAAATATAGTTACAATTCATTGATTTCTTGTTTTGGGTATCAGTCGATAAATGACTGCTTTAAAAAAAACTTATTGTTTTTTTTTCTATTTTTTAATCGTTGTATTTTTGTTTCAGTGTACCTCCAACAGCCCAAAACTAACGCAGACACATCACCTAACACATTTCCAATACTACACATAGAATAATAATATACATAGGATATACATACTACAAATACTATTACATATATATACATTGCACTATTTTATTTATAGTATATTGTATGGTATAACTACATACACTTGTACAGGTAAATACCTTTAAAATATTTATTAATATATTATATCGAAAACTAAACTAGGAGTCAAGTATCCCACTACTTGTAAATTTGCTACATTTTATTCATACTCCTTTATTTTTCCTCTATAGGTGCCTGAATTCGATGAGGTATGTATTGATCGTCATAAACTATATTTTATATAATAAATTTCACACCTGGTAGTAACTGTCAGTGTAAAATATGTATGAAGTACGGTTATAAAGTATCTACTTTTATTATAACTTATATTTTAAAATCAATTAATTGAAATTTCTTCCATGCTGGCCTGGGAGCGAGAGAAAAACTTGGAATGTGCCAGCTGCATTTCCTCCCGTGCATGCTGTAAAAGTCAGCTAAGGGATCCGAGGGTTTCAGTATATTGCAATGTAGGCGATGGGCTGACAACCTGTCACTACAGTAATATACCTTTAAATCTATCTAAAATAACCCTCAAAACTTCGTCAGACGTGGCGGAATGACCTTTGTTTTGGTCGTTTACGCTCTGCCTACCCCATTAGGGATAAAGGCGTGATTATATGTATGTATGTATGTATATAATAAATTTCACACCTGGTAGTAACTGTCAGTGTAAAATATGTATGAAGTACTGCAATAAAGTATCTACTTTTATTATAATTTATATTTTAAAATCATTTCATTGAAATATATTCTAATATTAACATTGTTTTTTTCAGTTTCCACATATCCACATGCCAGAGGTAGGTAATTAACATTTCCGTATTCGATGTGTCTTCTATACTTTAACAAAACGTAAACTTGAAAATATTACATTTGTTTCAGATCAGGATGCCGAAAATAGAATTTCCAAAGGTAACTTATACACCTTACGTCCTAAATGTTTCTAAATACAGAAGAGGAAAACCATTTTTATTAGATAAATATATTTAATTTATTTATTTATTTATTAATAAAAGCCTTTTTTTTAAGGAGCGTGTTAAGAAACACTTTACTGAACTCGCATAGAATACATGTTTACTATTCCTTTCGATATCATTTGTGTATCTGTCATTCCTTTTCATATCAATCTGAATTATTTATTTCCTTTCCTCCATAATGTATGTATTAGTATATTATATATAGTAGTTTATTATCTATTATAATTTACGTAATTTATGTATATCATATACTTACTAACATAGTTATAAGTATTTCGATTGTTACTAACAAAATTGGATCATTGTTATCTGAAATAAATAAATTATTATTATTATTATATATGTATTTTATGTAGATTTGTCTATATTAATTAGTTTTTAGCAATATGCCCTATCCCGCATTATCTACATTTGATTTCCTCTACCCAAAGTTGCCTGGTAGAAATTGCTACCATAAAAATAAGGCCGCCTTCATTGTACTTTAATTTTTATTTAATTTGTTCTCAATCCCTGTTGTTTTTGTTTTATGTGCAATAAAGAATATATCTATCTATCTATCTATCTAAAAGCCCTAATCCTACAAAAGTGTTAACCAAACTCTTTTTCCTCCATCTAGATGCCAGAGATCAAATTCCCACCAATGCCAGAACCGCTAGACGAAGACGAACTGCGCAACTACATACCGAAGAACAAAAATGAGCATTTCGTCGGAGTTAGTTCATCCTCCTTTAGCCAATCCTCAGACATCAATGGCGTCAAGTCCGCCACTGGAGGGTCACACATCATCGTCAACAAAAATGGGAAAGTTGAAGAAGATAAAGTCAAATTCAATCAAGGAGATGTGCCGAAACCCGGAGCGCCGTCAGCCAAAATTTACCACCAGAAAATAAATCCAGCAAAATTTAAACCACTCAAAATGAAACCACTATTCAAGCCAGTCTTCCCCAAATTCGACGATGAAGATATCAAGTCATATGTACCAAAAAAGAATGAACAATTTTCCGGTTACTCAAGCAGTAGTTTCAGTGAATCTGTAAACATCAATGGGGTTAAGAAAAGCAAAGGAGGCCGCGATGTTGTTCGCAATGACAACGGTAAAGTCGATGCTGAGTCAGTAAGATTTAAACAAGGAGACAAAAAGCCTGTTGTCGTAAGCGACAGCGAAGCCACCGAGTCTGACGATGATGAGTACCTATCCTAGTAAATAAATAAAGAGTGATATCATTAAAAAAATACACTTTCGTATTTGTATAAATCGTTTACTCCAATAAATATGTAGCAGTAATAAGTTATATCAATAATAGATGAATATCATAAAAGTGTAATGTTTATAGTATTTTAATTGCTTATTTACATCATTTCTTTACAATAAATTTTAGATCTAAACTAGGCATTTGTTTATTCACATTATATTCTACCATTTTCATACCTACCTAATTATATACTGCATAATAAATAAAAACAGTATTTTATTATATTTCAGCAAAAATAAACGTATACTTAGACTGCAAACACTGAAAATAATAAACCTAATATGGAAGAAACAAACAACAAAATGTGTCTCGGGCAGACCTTGAACCTGCTGCGGCTTTCGATATTTCGAAGATCAAGTCCTGCCCGAGGAGACTTTATTATTTCTTTCTTTCATATTTAAGATTAAATAGCGCGGTGAGTGCAAAAATACGCAGAATAATACCTTGAGAATAATGACATTTCTGATACGAACTCAAACTCGCTATCAGTCTCAAGTGCTGATTATAAATACGAGCCTAAATGTGATATAGGTGGATTTGACTAATAGTAAATTTCTACCAATGTTGTTTATAATCACGAGTATAATATACCTACCTCATCATCTCCCTAGCCTTATCCCGTATCTCACGGGGTCGGCTTCCTAATCTAGGGGATTGAACGAGGGTACTGGTTTTTACACAGAGCGACTGCCATCTGACCTCCGCAACCCAGAAGGGAAACCAGACCCAATCCTAGATTAGGTCAGAGTTTTCAAGCCGCCCATGCTTAGCACTGGCCTCTGATATGGCTTAACGACTAATATCTACGGTATTAAACGATATTAACCGGGACCAACGGCTTAACGTGCCTTCCGAAGCACGGAAAAAGCACCGAATAAACGTAGGTACAGATGAAATTCGAAAACCGAAAAACACATTGGTACGTGGTGGGATTCGAACCACGACCTCCCGCTCAGGAGGCAGCGGCCCTATCCACTACACCATCGGGCTCTTATATACCTACCTACATACCAATATATATAATATACCTACCTACATACCAATAAAAAAATAAAATAAACAATGTAATAATAATAATGATAGACTTCAGCAAGGCTTTTCATACTTTGAATTATAATATAATTTTTAAAAAGCTTCAGCAGAATGGTGTCCAGGGCCTAATGCTCGACTGGTTCAAAAACTATCATTCTAACAGCTATAATATGGTTAGCATAAATAATGAGTACAGTGACCCTGTATCAACCCTGTATGGAACTGCTTAAGGATCAATTTTGGGGCCAACTGAGTACCTGTTATATGTGAACGATATGTGTAACATATTCCAGCACTGCTCTGTTTATCAGTTTGCTGATGACACTTGTCTTATTGCTGCTAATAAAGACCTAGAATTAGCACAAAATATGATTCAAATACATTTCAACCAGTTGTGTTATTGGGCACATGACGTCGGGTTATGCTTAAACTATCAAAAAACCACAGTAATGTACATCGACTCGCCTTACCCAAAGAGTACTGGTCAATTGCCACTTGTCATTGTCCATGAACAAAACTGTATGCACTCTCAAAATAAGCTCAACTGTGCTTGTAAACCCTTGGAAATTGTACAATGCCATACCTACTTAGGTCTAAAAATTGATAGCAGGTTTAACTAGGCTGCACATGTTGACCATGTATGTAACAAACTTAGAGCTATATTGGCAAAACTAACTATACTGAAATGTAAAATACCATATAACATATTAAGACTACTGTACCTGTCACTAGCTGATTCTGTTATTAGTTATGGTTTATCCAACTATGGTAGGACTTATAAAAGTTATTTAAATAATATATATAAACTTCAACTGAGGATATTAAAAACAATAGTTCCTTTAAAAATTAAACTTTAATATAAACATAATCATGATATATTATTTAAACACTGTAAAATCCTAAATATTTTTGATAAACTACAAGTCACAATTGTATCAGAATATAAAAACAAAATTGAATTGTTAAAGAAATATAATAGACCTAATAATCTGCGTCAGCTGTCTAATCTAACTAAATACAAAATTCCAAAATGCAACAATGTATATGGAAAGGACACTGGTGGTGCATCCTTCCCTCGGTATTGAACGACCTACCTATCGATATAATCAACAAAATTAATAATTATAAAAACACTAAGCAAGCTCATTCTATAGTGAAATTGTACTTCTTAAAACAACCCGAAGGGGAGGATGTACCTACTGCGACTTAAGTACAGATAAGTACCTACCGCGTCAACCTGTTAATTTAATAGATTTAATTATTTACTCAATAACCTACCGCAATGCAAGCGGATCACTGGGCGCACATAATCTTCTTTGTTTAGATTAAGCACCCTTAATGTTACATAATATTACATACATACATACATATAATCACGCCTTTATCCCCAATGGGGTAGGCAGAGCGCAAACGAGCCAAACAAATGTCGTTTCGCCACGTCTAACAAAGTTTTGAGGGTTATTTAAGATAGAAATTTAGGTATATTGTTAATAATATTAATATGTAATTTAATGAAATAAACAGTATATTTTACCAACCTATTTTTGACAAAAATGTAATTCTTTAAATTAGCGAATTACATGGGTCAATTATACAATTTTCATTTTTATAAATAGAAAATTGTATCCAGGACGTCACATTAAGGCAAGGTTTCCATGAGGCTGGCAGCATTCACCTTAATTTACGAACAAAATTATAGGCTCAATTAGTTAATTAGCTAAATCAGTGAACGTGTGCCTAAAAAATATTACGAATAGTAGTTTTCTCAAATGACAGCGGTATTGTAATCTTGTGTAGTAATAACAACAATAGTAGGTAATGTCCGTCAGTAAAAAATATTATTTAAATTTTAATTGAACGTGTTTCCCGGAATACTGAAACCTTGTTTACTTCGGAAATTTCAGGAAACATACAAAAGAAAACATTTTGCAGCCATTAGTCAAACCTAGTTAGTAATTTGTTTAAACTGGGCATTGAAAATTAATATTGTCTTTTTCAGTAAACGAGTATGAGTAATAGTTTTTGCGAAGTGTGTGCGTAATTTTTAGCATTAATTTTTAGGAAAAGTTTTGGCGATGGGGTGAATTGGCATAGTATTTTCATATACATACATATAATCACGCCTTTCCCCCTGATGGGGTAGGGAGATCGTAAACGACCTAAACAATGGTTGTTCCGCCCCGTCTGACAAAGTTAAGTTAAGGGTTATTTAAGATAGATTTGTAAGTATATTGCTGTAGTTACAGGTTATCACCCCATCACCTAAATTGCAATACACGGAACCCTCGAATCCCTTAGCTGGTTTTTACAGTATGCCTCAATTTCTGGTATAAATACGCATCTATTCCGTTTTATCGCTTTTTTCAATCACTTGCGAGCACGTGTTTCCGTTAATAACTACTTTCTCACACTGAATGTTTGATATTATTATAAAAATTGCGATCATAAAACTATAATATTTTTTTGCACGCGAAGCACATGTATTGTGACTTGAACACGCTCTAAAAGGCTATTAAATATTTATATTTATAAAGCCATTTAGCCCCAGTCTCCCCTGCTCGTATTACGTGTGACTACAACAAGATCTCAAGTTCAATATATAAGACGAGACACAGTTGTAACAATTATCAGTTGTGAAATACTCTTGAAACTAAGAAGTTACGTATAATCTGTAAAAATGACGAAGTCCATTGTTTTTGTTTTCGCCGTAATCTGCTTTGCCAATGGTATTTATTTACTCGACTACTTAAGTTATTTAGAAGCTACAGTTTAGTTATTGGTACAAATATGATATTTCTTTTAGTGCAAGTGTTAAGATACATATTAACAGTTTTTTTTAATGTAAAATATGTGATGGGTAAATAATAGATAGGGGTCAGGACCAAATCATTTGGTACCTTTTTCACAGATTAGTTAAATAAGCGCGACAAACACTGTACTAAGAATAATACAAAATTATTATTATTATTTTCAGCAAACCCACTCTCAGGGCAATTGGAAGCATCTGAAAGTGCATTAAACAATAACCAAAATGGGTAAGTTTACTAACTATTAAAATATAAAGAAGAAATAATCGTGTGACGTCTTATTTTAATATCCAAAAGAATCATGGTTATTTATATATTATCAGTTCTCAAAGTATTTTATTTCCTAGCGACAGGAGAAACTTAGCTACCTGGAACAACGGGCAATATCCGCAACTGCCCCAGTTGCCACAAATTCCCCAGATGCCCCAGTTGCAGTGGCCCCAGTTCCAATGGCCTCAGATCAATTGGCCCCAGATCCCAAAACCGGTGAGTACCAATACTTACAAAGTACAAACCTTATTCACTGGTCGGATTACACTTCCATGCTGGTCTGGGAGCGAGAGAAAAACATAGAATGTACCAGCTGCATTTCCTCCCGGGCATGCTGTAAAATCCAGCTAAGGGATCCGAGGGTTTCAGTATATTGTAATTTAGGCGATGGGCTGACAACCTGTCACTACAGCAATATACCTAGAATTCTATCTTAAATAACCCTCAAAACTTTGTCAGACGTGGCGGGACGACCTTTGTTTGGGTCGTTTGCGCTCTGCCTACCCCATTAGGGATAAAGGCGTGATTATATGTATGTATGTATGGATTACGGTCCATTTTTGTAAGAAACAAAATGCAGTCTGAAAACACTTAAATATTTTTATTTAGTTTCCACAATTAGGCATGTGAGACGAATTGCCTTGCAATCTGTGCCTTTTGCATTTTTTGTAGCTGTGTAGCTAACTTAATTAGTACAAAGAAAATGCTTGAAATAGATAGGTACTGTTGTTTACTCATATATCTTTGGATAGAGTTACCTCAACAATACATACATATAAGGTCATTTTAAATCAAATGCATATATTTAAATGTGTAAATCTACCCATAAAACTGAACAAGTTTCTACTAAACATTAGTCGAAAAACTAATAAAAAAAATTGGACCTTTCATACAAAATGCACCAGCTGATAGAGCACTTAGTATGGGAAGTCAATTTTTGTTTTTCGTATTTCAACCTATGTTCCTTAGGGAAGTTATTCAGTTTCATCGGTAAATTCACACGTTTCAATATTTGCACTTAATTTAAAATAATCTTATATAATCACGCTTTTATCTCTAATAGGCAAAGCGTAAACGACCTGAACAAAGGTCGTACGGTTATTTATGATAGATTACTACGTATATACTTTCTCTGCGTGGTGTGATATTTCTGCCGGCGTCCCGCAGGGTAGCGTGCTGTTACCTCTCCTCTTTTCAATTTTCATTAATTCTATTACACTCCCACTTACTTCTTCCTGTCATTTGTATGCAGACGATCTACAGATTTATACACAAGCGCCACTGTCTGGCCTCCTGGGCGCAATTTATATTACCAACAGAGATCTAAATAGTATCGCAGCCTGGAGTCGCTCTTATGGTTTGAGGGTGAATCCAACCAAAACCCAGTGTATTATAATCGGCAGTAGCTGGTACATAACACGTATTGGCTATGACTCGTTGCCACAGATTAGTTTTAAAGGCACACCAATACCATTTAGTCACAAGGTCAAGAACCTCGGTCTTCTTTTTGATGATACTTTTTCGTGGAACTCTCATGCGTCGGAGGTAAGCAGGAAGGTGTTTGCCGCGTACGGTTCGCTCAAACGACTCAGAAACCTTCTGCCAATCAAAACTAAAATTTCCTTGGCACACTCTCTTTTTCTTCCGATACTGGATTATGCAGATGTTTGTTATCCTGACTTATCTGTTGCACTTCAGAACAAGCTCGAACGTCTGTCGAATCTATGTATCCGCTTTATCTTTGGTCTGCGGAAGTATGACCATGTCTCTGCCTATAGATCCCAGCTTCAATGACTGCCAATATCCCGTAGGAGGACCTGCCATATCCTATATCTTCTTTACTCCATCCTTTCCAATTCCTATTCTCCTCCTTACCTTAAAGACCGTTTCATTTTCCACTCCTCTACTCTGACGCGTAATCTGCGCTCCTGTTACAATCTCACCTTAAACCTACCTTCCCACAAGACTGATTTCTACGCTAAATCTTTTACGGTACAGGCAATTAAACTGTGGAATTCCTTGCCCGAGAATGTTCGACGAGCTCCGTCTATCGAATCGTTTAAGAAGCAAACAAGTAATTTCTATCTGACTAATAATGTTTAATGTGTAGCTGTCTAATTTATAAGTATCATTTAAGTAAGTATATGTAGTGATATTCTATCTACCAATTTATCTGATATATAACATATACCAGGCCACTCAGAAAGTATTGCGATAAATAGTTTTTATATATGGCAGACTGGCCGGTTAGAATCTTTTTTGAAAATATGATTACTTGTAAGTAAAAATATGTGTGTTCCATTTTCAAAATTTCCCTCTACATTTTTTGCGAGCCAATTCAAAGTATCGTGTCTTACTGAAAAATGAATCTGCGCCGGGAACATTTTAGAGCTATGATTTTTTACGATTTCAAGTATCGCCTGAAACCGGATGAATCGTTCGATAGACTTCAAATGGCATTTATGGATGAAAGCCCCTCCAAGGCAACCGTGTATCGTTGGTATAACGAATTTAAGCGCGGTCGACCAACCTTGGGGGATGAAGAAAGAAGCGGTCGCCCTTTGACGGCTATTACGGAAGAAAACGTGCTAGCAGTGAAAAATTTAATCCAAGATAATAGGCGAATTACATATCAGGAGATTCAGCACATATTAAAGATTGGATCGGGAAGCGTTCACGACATTCTACATGGGCATCTTCGCGTGAGGAGGATAGTATCGCGCTGGGTGCCGCACTACCTCACCGACGCACAGAAGCAGGCCCGGGTGGAATGGTGCCGTGATATGCTGAACAAATTTGAAGCAGGCTCGTCTCGGCGTGTTTACGACATCGTAACAGGTGATGAGTCCTGGATTTATCAATACGATCCAGAAACCAAGCGCCAGTCGACAGTTTGGGTGTTTCAAAATGCACCAACGCCTACCAAAGTGAAGCGATCTCGAAGCGGGGGGAAGATTTTGATCGCCAGCTTTTTTAATTTGACTGGCCACTTGGCCTCAATTCCTTTACGAGATCAAAGAAGCATTAACGCCGAATGGTATACTACCAAATGTTTACCAGAAGTTTTTTCTGTTGTGAGCAACAAGCGACCAAACACAGGGCTCCGCGGACTACTGCTCCACCACGACAATGCGCCTGCACACACCGCGCTCAAAACGAGGGACTTCCTGGACAGCACACCAGTCAAACTCCTGGGTCACCCTCCTTACAGCCCTGATCTAGCACCGTGTGACTTCTTTTTATTTCGAAAAATAAAAAATCAGCTCAAGGGGATAAAATTTTCGTCGCCGGAAGATGCGCTGGCTGCGTTCGAGCAGGCTGTAAACGAGGTGTCTACGGCGGACTGGAAAAAGTGTTTTGAAAACTGGTTCAGACGCATGAATCTTTGTATAGAGGCTGGTGGACAGTACTTTGAAAAGATTTAATGTGACTTCTTTTTATTTCGAAAAATAAAAAATCAGCTCAAGGGGATACAATTTTCGTCGCCGGAAGATGCGCTGGCTGCGTTCGAGCAGGCTGTAAACGAGGTGTCTACGGCGGACTGGAAAAAGTGTTTTGAAAACTGGTTCAGACGCATGAATCTTTGTATAGAGGCTGGTGGACAGTACTTTGAAAAGATTTAATAAAAATATATGTACCTGTAGAACAATTTTTTTTTAGTGTCGCAAATCTTTCCGAGTGTCCCACGTATTATGTATTAGTTTATCATAAGATATGTATCAGTATATTTTATTGAACTATTTATTTAATAGTGTGTAAATATTGTTTAAGTATTATATTTAGTAATATGCACTATCCCGCTTTCTGCTTGTACAATTTCTGTATTCAAAGGTTGCCTGGTAGAAATTGCTGCTTTAGCAATAAGGCCGCCTATATTGTACTGTCACGTTTGTTCCTTTTTATTTCTGTTGTATGTGTTTCTTTGTGCAATAAAGAATTTTGTATTGTATTGTATATGGCTGTAGTGACAGGTTGTTAGCACATCGCCTAAATTGCAATATACCTACTGAAACCCTCGGGTCCCTTAGCTGGTTTTTACAGCATGCTCCGGAGGAAATGCAGATGGTTCATTCTAGGTTTTTGTCTCGCTCCCAGTGCAGCATGCACCTTACTAATCACTGCGCGAATTCTCCAGCTCTAGCACCATCATTAATAAAACTGATAAAAATCTCTCCATCAGGCACCACCCATGTCTCCTGACGCCATGGCGGCCATGACTCCGGCTCCAGGAGGTGTTGTCAACGGCATGGCTTCGTCTATGACCAGTCATACGGAGAACGTGGACGGGAAACTTGTCACCAAGACCAAGGGACAAACCGTCTGGAACAACAACGGACATGTCAAGAAAGAGAGCTTTGGAAACTAGATGATGTCACGCAAAACTTAAAAAAACTTGTTCCTACCTTTCTTGAAGATCAAACTAAATTGCTATTGGACAATTCAGGAGTTCCAGGTACAACTTGTTACAAATTGGTAGTCGAAATTTTACACAATTGTCAAAGCAAATGAAAGAGCTTTATTTGAAATTTGATGAAGTCATTATAATTTTAGAAGATTTAAGTCGTGTGCATTCTGAATTGGGTCCATTTGTAATGTCTTTTATGAATGTACTTAATGATAATTTTTATGTTTGTAAAGTCTTGTAAGGAATTCAGGATGACATAGATATAGTAAAGTCATATTATTATGTAGTATACGATGATGTATCGTTACCTTAATAAAATTAGATAAATAAATACACATGTACTTGTATGATTCCTTGTAATTACCTAAAATGATGAAATGTAGCGACTTTTTTCCTGTAGTAATATAAAGCTGAACATTCAGCATACCTACTAGGTACTAATTTGAATATTCGATTTTAATACATACATATAACCACGCCTTATCATATGTACGTTTATTCGGCGGTTTTCCGTGCTTCGGAAGCCACGTTAAGCCTTTGCCTGGGTTGTGAAGGTCAGGTGGCAGTCACTCTGTGTAAAAACCAGTACCCTCGTTCAATCCCCTAGATTAGGTAGCCGACCCCGTGAGATACGGGATAAGGCTAGGGAGATGATATAACCACGCTTTAATACCTAATAGGGTAGGCAGATCGTAAACGACCTAAACAAAGGTCGTTCCGCCACATCTGACAAACTTTTGTAGGTTAGTTAAGGTAGATTTGTAGGTATATTGCTGTAGTGCCAAAAAAATTAACTATACTGAAACCCTCGGATTCTTTAGCTAGTTTCTACAGCATGCCCGGGAGGAAATGCAGCTGGCACATTCTATGTTTTTCTATCACTCCCAGTCCAGCATGGAAGTACTTATTTCAATATTAGACTTTATAATAGATACAGAATACATATCCCTCCTCTATATTTTATGTCATCTCAACGAAGAGGTATTTATATCATCGACGGGATATGAGACGACGCACCATTAGTCAGTTGTGACTTGTGAGGGACTAAAAACAGAAAAATGAAAAATAATCACGTGGATTATCGGTTTTGATAATTCCACCCTACATGGGGTAAAATTCCAATTTTTAATTTAGTGTTTTTATATAAATATAACCCTAAAAATGTGAAAAGGGGGATACTAAATTTTTGTACCTATAAGAAACACGTGTCCATTAGTTTTTAATCATTAGCCTAAATATAAAATTTGAATGTAAAAAAACGGATTTCCATAAAAAAAAATGTCCTTCTTTTCACCCCTTTGGGAGAGAAATTATCAAAAACTCTGATATAAGGTGTTCATTATTTTTTAATGATTAGTAAAAATACGTACAAATCCATCTTGAATAACCCTCAAACCTTGTCAGACGTGGCGGAACGACCTTTGTTTAGGTCGTTTATGCTCTGCCTACCCCATTAGGGATAAAGGCGTGATTATATGTATGTAAAAATACACTAGTAGTCTCGGATTACCAAGCTAAATACTTCTATTTAATTTGGGTGGAGTTTATTTTCATGAACGAGTATATACATGTATATATCTGCTAGATATATTTTCTCAATATCTCCTGTAAAAACAAGCCGATGATATCGAAATTAGATAAAATAAATTCAATATATTTTATTGTAGGCACAATATGCACCATATTTTACAATACATACAGTTACATAATAAATTAAGTCATACAATAATCTATACATATAATAAATCTCTAGAAGGTTCGTGTCTGTACATTCAATATTTTTACAAAAAAATAATTGCAGCAGGCATTATTAACGATATAAAGATCGAAGGGATTTTTTTTTTATTTTTGTCTGTCTCTCTGTCTGCATGTTACCACATCACGCCAAAACTGCTGCACTGATTTCGATGGGATTTTTTTAATTCAACTGTGTGCTACCCGGGTTGCAACTTAGGTAACCTAAAATCATTCAGTTCAGTTCCGATACAAATAATCACGCCTTAGAAGGTAGGTAGGAAATTTAATTTCGGTCGTTTTTAACCGATTTTGATAGAACTTTTTTTGTTTAACTGAGCATTACTTTAACTCAATGTTACGATACAAATAATTACGCCACCTAACTTAGGGGGTAGGCAGGAAATAGAACACTGATCGTTTTTAACCTATCTTAAAGGGACTTTTTATTTGACGAGTTTTTTAATTACCTGCAGCCTAGGTTAGAAATTATGTGCAGCCTAGGTTAGAAATAATCACGCATACAATTCTAATATTGAGTATGTACCCCAGTTTGTATGGATAACACGCAGTGTCGAACATACTGAAAACGCTTCTCCGCGCGTAGGAGCGGGATCTGCTGACTCGAGCGCGGAATCGTGTTTTCCATACAAAAACAAAGATCAGACAATTCGAAACACGCTTCCGCGCGCGGGTTAGCAGATCCGAGAAGCGTTTTCAGTATGTTCGACACTGCGTGTTTTCCATACAAACCGGGCGTACAAAGTCGGGAGCACAGCTAGTATATAATATATCTGAATATCATTCAAAGTCAGTCTGGATGTAGAAAACACACTGAATTAAAATCAGCACGAATCTTTGTCATGGTACTCTGCTCGCGTTTAATTTATATTTTCATGTAGTCGTTTCTACTTTTCTGCATTGATCCAAGTAATATTATAATTATTTATAGCGTCATTTAGCCCTAGTCTCCCCTGCTCGTTTAAGGTGTGACAAATAAAGATATCTTGAGTTCAATATATAAGACGGTTCAAATTTGTAACAATTTTCATATGTGAAATACTCTTTAAACTAAGAAGTTACGTTTAATCTTTGAAAATAATGAAGTTCGGTTTTTTTATTTATGCCCTTATCTGCTTTGTCAATGGTATTTATTTATTGGCTACTTTTGCTTAGTTTTTTGAAAATTACAGAAAATTATTTCAGCATTATAAGTACTAGTGATAAAAATGAGTACTAACCATGTGTTAAAGATAAACTCCAGAAGTAAATAAGCCTATTAATGAATTATATACATATACTAGCGACTCTTATCATTATCAGTGTTTCTCTACTATATTATGCATGTATTATACGTATACGCCTCCCTCTTGAATCATTCTATCCATTAAAAGAAACCGCATCAAAATCCGTTGCGTAGTTTTGAAGATTTATGCATACATAGGGATATAGGGACAGAGAAAGCGACTTTGTTTTATACTATGTAGTGATAAGAATATTATAAAATTTACTGATATTATTTTCAGCAAACCCACTCTCTGAACAATCGGGAGCACCTGAAAATGCATTAAACATTGGGTAAGTTTATCTCTTTCATTGGTACCGATTGTTTGAGGACACGACCTAAATCTTGACCAACACTGTTGCCGTTCCTTTCTGTTCTCTCACAATAAAAAATGATAGGTAACGATTTTAGTCATGATATAGTAATTGTATGCGCATACGGTTTGCCCCCATTTTCAAAAACTTTTAGTATGTAAAATGTAGTCATGCAATTTTAAAAGGAGTATAAAGTTAATAATATTAAGTAGTACTGTGAATTTGGAAAATACTTTTTAGTATATTCTGCGCTTTCAAGATAGTTTTTTTGTTTCAATGTTTTGAATGAAAATTTGTATTTTTCAGCACTAGGAAAAACTTTGCCCCTTGGAACAACGGGCAATATCCGCATTCGCCCCAGATACCGCAGTTACCCCATATGCCGCAAATACCCCAAATACCGCAAATTCCCCAGATGCTGCAGATACCCCAGTTCCAATGGCCCCAGTTCCCATTGGAATGGCCATTGCCCCAGACCCAGTGGCTTCAGATCCCAACACCAGTGAGTTATATTGAAAATACGTGAAAGTGTGTTTTCGTAATTTATAAAAAGTGCGTGCATTTTTGTACGAACAAGAAATTCAGTCTGAAAACACTTAGTTAAATATTTTTATTTAGTTTCCGCAAATAGGTATGTAAGACGAATTGGCATGCAATTCGTGCATTTTGCAATTTTTTCCACAACAAAACTACATTTGCTATTTTAATTAGTACAATGCTTGCATGAGATACCTACTGTTGACTAATACTTACAACTTTGGGTAGAGCGACCTTACCAATGTTGCGTGAATCCTTCATTCATAATTTTTTTATTTTTTATAAAATGGCTTCTGTCAGCTAAGGACAATTGTGCTTCCTTCAGCTGCGCCACCCAAAAAACTGATACAACTCTCTTCATCCCTTAGGGTCCACCTTTGTTTCCTGGTGCCATAGAGACCATGACTCCAGTTCCAGGAGGCGTCGTCAACGGCATGTCCCAAACCATGACTAGTCACACGGAGAACGTGGGCGGGAAACTGGTCACCCAGACCCAGGGAGAAACTCTCTGGAACCAGAATGGACACCTCCAGAAAGAGACTTTCGGATGGAATCAAAAATATTAAAATAATTGAGTTTTAAAAATTGTTCTTATTTAAAACTAAATTGTAATTGGACTCAATAAATTAAGTGGCGCGTTCCGTTTTAATTTTCAACTGACAAAACAAAAAGCAGAGCTGAATTTTAAATGAAATATTTATTTTTAGAGTACTGAAGTCGTGTGCATCCTGAGTTTTAACCTATGTATTTTATTAATGTACTTAATGATTATCATTTAGTTATGATATTGACGGGTTTTAAATTCCTGTAAGGAATTCAGACCATATGTAATATTAGACATAGTAACGTCATGGATATTTTATAGTAAACAACGATGTATTGAAATTAAATAAATAAATGCACATACCACATATTACTCGTAATGTTTACTTTTAATTACCTAAAATGTCCAAATGTAGACCCCTTTTCTGAATTAAATCTATTCGGTAGTAATATAACATACATACATACATATAATCACGCCTTTATCCCTAATGGGGTAGGCAGAGCGTAAACGACCTAAACAAAGGTCGTTCCGCCACGTCTGACAAAGTTTTGAAGGTTATTTATGATAGATTTGTATGTATATTGCTGTAGTGACAGGTTGTCAGCCCATCGCCTAAAATGAAACATACTAAAACCCTCGGATCCCTTAGCTGGTTTTTACAGCATGCCCGGGAGGAAATGCAGCTGGCACATTCTATGTTTTTCTCTCGCTCCCAGTCCAGCGTGGAAGACAGTAGTAATATAAGGTAGAACATTCAGCATTCCTACTAGTTACATATTTAATTAAATGCATATATCCCTCATATTTGTTTTATATCATATCTCAACGAAGAGGTCTTTAGGTCATCATATGAGCCGACGCACAGTCCGTCAGTTCTCAGAAATTATAAGTTAAGAGTGAATCTTTAAAACAAGAAAATGATCAGTCAAATAAATATGATAAAGTCTATGGTTGCTACTATCACCATTATCAGCTTTGTAAATGGTATTTATTTGTGAAACTATTAGTTAAAATCTTTTTTGTAAAACATCTTAAATCTATAGTTTAGGTAAATTCAGTGTTAAAATACATAGCGCTTTCCGTAATAGGTACCAATAATGTTTTACTATCATATACTTAATTAATTTTTTTAGCAAATCCTGTCCCATGTAAGTCTGAATTACCTTCAGTACAAAGTGGAGCAAATAATGGTAAAACAGCGTAAGTGTATTATTGCATTTACTTCTCTATTTTTAAATTTATAAGCGTGGTATTAATTGTACATACATACATTTCATCACGCCTTTATCCCGAATGGGGTAGGCAGAGCGTACACGATCTACACAAAGGACGTTTCGCCACGTGTGACAAAATGTTGAGTGTTATTTAAGATAGATTTGTAGGTGTATTGCTGTAGTGACAGTTTGTTAGTCCATCACTAAATTACAATATTCTGAAATCGTCGGATCCCTTAGCTGGTTTTTACAGCAAGCCCGGGAGGAATTGTAGCTGGCACATTCTATATTTTTTTCTCGCTCCCATGCCAACATGGAAGGTCTCCCAGGCCAGCATTAATTACTTCATAATTACTATATGAAATAAAACAATCATATTGAAATCCTAAAGACGATTTAAGATCAATAGGTAAGTTAGCACTCTGTGGTTCGAAAACTCGGTAGCTCAGTGGTCAAACCGTTGATACGGTATGCCGAAGGTTGTGATTTTCAATCCGACTTTCTTCATATTATGTTTTAAAAATATTAAAAGTGTTAAATCGTTAGTGGTGAATTCGATAATTGCAGTAGTTAATCAATTTATATACACGTTTTCCAGCGAGAGGATTCTGTTCGGTGATTGGTTCGGGATATTAGATTATCCGCTGCAAACTTCACAGTTTCCTTCGTGGATGCAAAATGCCGAACTGCCACAAAATCCTTACTTCCAGTGGGCTCAGGGCCAAACACAGGTTAGTTGTATTAAGCCTTATACCAGTGTCAGATAAGAAACTCTATTTCGATAATCAAATATCGAACGTAAACAATTTTTTTTTTCAAATAAGCGCACGTCACAGCGTAGCTCTTTTTAGGTTACCTCCACCGACACGCCAAAAATATGCGGCAATCGCTCAAAAAAGCAATTTAAAAAATATACACACAAAATTTCAAAAAGTAAGCAAACCATGTCCTAGCTTAACATCATCTCCCTAGCCTTATCCCGTATGTCACGGGGTCGGCTACCTAATCTAGGGGATTGAACGAGGGTACTGGTTTTTACACAGAGCGACTGCCATCTGACCTCCGCAACCCAGAAGGGAAACCAGACCCAATCCTAGATTAGGTCAGAGTTTTCAAGCCGCCAATGCTTAGCACTGGCCTCTGATATGGCTTAACGACTAATATCTACGGTATTAAACGATATTAACCGGTGTTATTGTTATTATGTCCTAGCTTAACATTTCAGTAAAAATTACAAAGTTCTGACTTATAATTAAAGAATACAACTACCTCAAAACGTCTTTTTGGCTTTGAGTTTGTGATATTTTTTTGCTAACCAAATTGCAAAATATTGAAAAATTAAGTAGACCATGTCCTCAAGTATATTTCGTAATTTCACATATATTTTTTATAAGCGTGAAATATTAATATTACTTGTAAGACACGTTTCGTTTATATACAGTAGATTATACTGTAGACTATAGTAGATAGTCGGTGAAAGTTCTTTACAATGTGACTTTGTAATAGAATCAGCTGATATATAACGTCTTGAACAGCTGTTACAATACAATACGATACAAGATACTTTATTGCACAAAGAAACACAAATACACACAGCAGAAAAGTAAGGAACAAAACAGTACAATATAGGCGGCCTTATTGCTAAAGCAGCTGTTTATATCCTACAAATTACAAACCATACCTGTTCTTTTCAGGAACCCATCACCCCTCAAGACGGTAACAACATGAAGCCGACTCCATGTAATGACGGCGTGAGGAGACAGTACACGACCAGTTATTCAGAGCTGGACGGGAAACTGATCAGGAAGACCGTTTGGAAGGACGGGCAGGTTAAGACGGAGATCTTTCGGAAACCAATCTCCAAGATATTTTTAAATATTTGAATTGTAAATATTTTTTATAATCATTATAAACATTTCAATTACAAAATGTCACAATAAATTAATATCACAAACTTAAAACTAAAGACTGCTTAGTCAAACAGACCGCTCCGAATCGTACCTGGTGGGAAAGTACCCATTACACTGGCTGGCAGCGTTCCCTCGTTGGATAGCCAACGAGGTATGCTGTACCAGATACGACTCGGCGCGGGGGTCTGATCCGTTTCGATTTAACCGCCGCCCCAAGAGCCCGCAACGTCCACCGAAAAAAGCACGAAATAGTTCGATTGGCACAAATTATTTTAAAATATTGTTAAATATTCAGTTAAATATTGTTAGTCGACCCACAAACCATTGCCCACCTAATATCGTGCTCTATGTGCCCTACCAACTGCACGAGAGAGCAATTAATGCAAGCCACAGCAGATGCGGTGAGAGTTGCCGACTACTGGGCTAGAGACATTTGAGATGGGGTTTGACTTGCCGTCACCTCGATAGAAGAAGAAGAATATTGTTAACCTCTATCTCGTCCTAATAAAAGTAGATTGGTATTCTACCTACTTATTGACAAAAAAATTGGTAGAAAAATTGTTACCGAAGTGTATTGTATTCCATGATTTATTTGTATGAGTCATTTTCCAAACAGTAATATTGTGCACAATCTTGATTGATTTATATATTTATATCTAATTTAATAAACATAATAACTTTCTTAAGATGTAGCAGAAACAGTGGTTATGAAACTCGTATCACATGTATAAAATATCTACAGCCGAATAATAAAATATATTATAATACAGCCGAATTTTAGGTCTTCATATTATTTCCCTTGTGACGCAAATGATTCCAAAGTTATTGGACAAACATAAGGTACTCAAAGTACCACATCCGTCAAAGGTAGCCAACGATTATAAAAATAAGTATTTTCTTTTGAAACCATAATTGCTCTCATTATCATTAAATATATCGCAGTGACTAACTCTCAAAACAACCAAAATCATGGGTATAAAAGGAGCCCTTGATGTTTGGTTTGATCAGAACTCATCATACGAATTCGTAGAAGACCAGTACAAAAAAACCACAATGAAGAATCTGATTATCTTTGCTTTGGCGACGTGGGCTTGTTTCAACTGTGGTGAGTAAATTTACTATACTTTAAAAAAACATAAACAATTTGCAAAATTATTAAAAATTCAACCAATGTTACCTTCATATATCCTGAAAACCCTAAAGCAGTCGGTAAGTTCCATCTACAATAATATACATACATACATATATTAACGCCTTTATCCCTAATGGGGTAGGCAGAGCGTAAACAACCTAAACAAAGGTCGTTCCGCCACGTCTTACAAAATTTTGAGGCTTCTTTAAGATATTTCTGTAGTGACAGGTTGTCAGCCCATGGCCTAAATTGCAATATACAGCAACTGTCAGATACCTTAGCTGGTTTTTACAGCATGCCCGAGAAGAAATGCAGCTGGCACATTTTATGTTTTTCTCTTGCTCCCAGTCCAGCATGGAATCTACAACAACTTTTTTTTTTGGTAACAGCCCAAGCCGAGGACATGGCTGCTGCACCAAAGCTCTTGGGAAAGTCTCTGGTCCCTGATGACTCCGTAAGAGCTATACGGGGATTAGGATCACCTGCAGCTAGAGAAAATGATACCGTGACAGCCGCTGAGGATGCTGTTAAAGATGAAACTCCGAAAGAATATCTGGATGGGAAGAAAGGGGTAAGGAGTTTAGTTTGATTATAAACCTGCTCTGCGGCAGACTTTTTTTTTAAATGGGTTTGCTCTTGACTCTAGACAGTAGGTCAGAAATGACCGTGGCAGAGTCGACGATGGAGCGAGCTGACCCAGAAGATGCCTGTTATAGCAATAGCAATCTCACGCACCGACGGAACGCAGCAAGTTGTTTGGCGCCGGACTCCGGTGAGAGGGCTGTCGCGAGCCAAGCGGCCCCTTGCAGTCTCCGCACCACCGCTACCACCGCTTTTTTAGGATCGTCCAGCCGAACTTATTCACAGGAAGAAGTCTGGCCTTATTTTAGAATATTACAATGCATTACTGCTACGTACTAATTGTACGTTAATCACAAAATATTTTCAAATTTTACTATCTTTGTGTTTGTACTTACAATTAAATAAGAATACATGAAGAGAGTTCTGTTTGTGCGCCTGGCCCCACCGGTAGAAACATTTTCTTACGAGTCTGTCTCCTTGTAGATCCCGAAAAATCCAGTGACTACAGGTCAATCTGTATCGGAGTCAATCGACCAGGAACTTGAGGTGAAGGATGGCCAGGTCCTGAACGATAAAACCAGTGGACAGAAGACCGTCATCGACGAGGATGGCAAGAAAACTGTCACCAAATTCGGAAATTCTCCCGTGGTTTAATTTTATTATTCCGAAATGAAAAAACTGACTAACTATGACCTATCAAACTGACTAACTATTACATATTTATAATGTTTGTTTAAGTTTAAATACATAAGTAGGTATAATTATTGTTATAGTGTAAAAAAATATAAAAACTTGTAATTAGTAGATTTACTTACATTGTCGAGTATTATAAGTATTCGGAATTATTATTAACATTTTAAATAAATAATTCAATCTTCAGAAATGTTACTGTCATGTCATAACATAAATATTTAGGTAGTGAAAATTATCTTAAGTTTACTTACTCCATTAAATAGTAAAAGTAGTGAATAAATAGAATCCATTGTGGTAAATGTGATTTTAATCAACATCTAGCGACCCGCCCCGGCTTCGCACGGAAATCATCAGTGTGTCTCTACTATATTAAGCATGTATTATACATATAAACCTTCCTCTTGAATCACTCTATCCATTAAAAGAAACCGCATCAAAATCCGTTGCGTAGTTTTAAAGATCTAAGCATACATAGTGATATAGGGACAGAGAAAGCGACTTTGTTTTGTACTATGTAGTGATATTCCGATCAGATTCAAAACATTTGCAATAACATAGTTGTGGGTATCCCCATTTAATTTGTGTTTATCATAAAAGTGAGATAATTTTCATTTTCATACCCAGTTGTTGCTACGACCGAATGACCGTGGCAGTGACCGGAATGATAATTTCTTGTTATTTCCGGACCGATTTACTTGGGTTCGCATACAATATGACGCATTCGGCATTTACTGCTGCTTTGATAAGAATCTAATTGCTTTAACTTTATAGCAGGCGTTTTGTAAATTTTCATCATAAATTATATATTAGAAAAATTTACTTGAATTTAATAAAACTACGTACTTGCGTGTGTTTTTGTACGTCAAAGGACTGGAAGTAACTGGTTACCTATCTATTGACAGTAACAATAAATAATTTACTCACCTAATGGTCTGGATTCTAGATTTGCCGGCTAAATTAAAACTAAAATCTATTTGTCACTTTCAGACTGAAAACATTGGAAAATGACAAGAGATCTATTCTCTAAGCTTTTTGATTTATAGTCGGTAGATTTATACGTTATCCGTCATTTTTATTCGCCGTCATATGATAATGGCGGAGAAAATTGACAGAAATACTTTAGGACCGTGCAAAAGCGCGTCAAACTCCAGCGGATAAAGTGTGAAATCATAGAGTATAAATCCCCTGTCCTTTTTGAATTTTATTATTTTGAAAATAATCAAATTCAAAAAGGACAGGCGATAGATTCCTCTAGAATCGAGTCCAATAACAACTCTCTAACAGGGAAAAATATGATTAGTTGGCTTTATTGTATTTGTAGGGTTTGTTTTTTTAAAACAATAGTACAACATCAAACTGCAGTGCATCTCATCTACTCAATATCAAGAGAAGTTATCATTCAAACTAGACATTTATTGTTATTTGAAGTTAATCATTTATTTTTAGCACTAAACATGATTGGTAAACGTCGCGACGTCTAGAATTAGAACTCAAGTAAGACTTAACTTTAGCCTAGGATAGACAACCATGGATAATGGTGATTGGGTTACAAAGGATATGAGACATGTCTGATGACGCACGAGCATATTATAGTTTCAGGAGATTCTGGAGAATAACAAAATAGAGTTCAGTAAAAATATACAGGGTAATTAATAGTTTTTGATATCATCATCTCCCTAGCCTTATCCCGTCGGCTATCTAATCTAGAGGATTGAACGAGGGTACTGGTTTTTACGTAGAGCGACTGCCATCTGACCTCCGCAACCAAGAAGGACCAGACCCAATTCTAGATTAGGTCAGAATTTTAAAGCCGCCTGCTTAGCACTGGCCTCTGACATGGCTTAACGATTAATATCTACGGTATTAAACTATATTAACCGGACCAACGGCTTAATGTGCCTTCCGAAGCACTGAAAAAGCCCCGAATAAAGTACATATGGAATTCGAAATCTGAAAAACACATTAGCGCGTAATTTTCGTTCCAGCAACAGTTTAACTTTAAACTTACCCTCCCACAAGACGGACTTCTACGGAAAATCTTTCACAGTCCGAGCAGTCAAATTGTGGAATTCTGTTCCCGAAAACGTTCGACGAGCACCATCTATAGAGACATTTCAAGAACGAACAAGAAAGTTCTTTTTAGATAATAATAATTCGTTATTCATCCTATCTCCTATGAGCATAATATGTATTAGTTTATTATAAATATATATCAGTTTATTTTAGTTATGATTAGATTAGATTTATTTATTTCACTTTATCATAATTACATACATACATACATAAATCACGCCTTTATCCCTTACGGGGTAGGCAGAGCGTTTAACGCCGCGTAAAAGGCGCTTTCGCCACGTCTGACAAAAATTGAGGGCAATTTTAGATTGTAATATGTATTTCATAATTACATTACAATAATACTAAAAATGTCCAAAGATAAAATGATCGTCAAAAATAAAAATATAAAATATCTTAAAAACTAAAACATATCAATTTGTATAAAAGCTAATAGTACCATGTCAAAAAGTATAAAATAAAATGAAGCAATAGCTTAAGTCAAAATAAAAACAATACACAATGTCAAGGAATATAAAATTAAATAAAAATGAAGCAATAGCTTAAGTCAAAATAAAGACAATACTCAATATCAAGGAATCTAAAATAAAATTAAACAATAGCTTAAGTCAAAATTATAAACATACCATGGGGTCTCATACCGAAGAACAGTAAATAGCTTCTAAAAAATATCAGCAGATGGCGCTACGGGTAAGACGGGCAAGTCATTCTAAATAAAAGTTTACATAAAGCAAGTTTTTTGTTTCTAAAGCCAGCAAATATATTGTTTAATAAATAATTCTGATTACCCTGAGCATTAAAAATCGTATAATATGCTCATTTTTAAAAAGTTTTAGATTAAAAGTTTCTTTTCAGCGGCAACTCTAGCGACACCCACAAAGGAGTGTCAACGATATGAAGTTTTTCGACTTTCGCTCAAACCCTAAACACATACAGGTAGTACCAACCATTCACCAATAGATGTCACTGATACAATTATCGATCCACAGATGAAATTAATATACCTACATCGAGCGGTTGCCGTTTATGTGTTATGACTTTACTTTTAGAGACCCTCGCACATTGAATTATGAAAAAAACAATAAAACAAAAATTAAAGTATGAATATTGTATCTTATTTATAAAACTCACTTGCTTTCCGCCCCGCGTTTTCACCCGCGATTAAATGAATTTTCTCGCGGAAATAAAGTATTTCTCTGCGTTAACGGTTAGCCTGTTGCTATGTCACTCATACATACACATATATAATCACGATTTTGTCAAGCCTAATGGGGTATGCAAAGCGTAAACGACCTAAACAAAGGTCGTTCCGACATGTCTGACAAAGTTTTGAGGGTTATTTAAAGATAGATTTTAATTTTTAGGCAGTTTCATGTAGTGACAGGTTGCCAGCTCATCGCCTGAATTGCAATATACTGAAACCCTCGGATTGCTCAGCTGGTTTTTCCAGCATGCCCGGGAGGAAATTCGGCTGGGAGGAAATGTTATCAGCAGTGATCGGAATAGGTAGAGTATATTTACCTAAACTTCTAAAAAGAAGAGAGGAAAATGGAGACTTCCTTACTACTAAAACTTTTTCGGGACATCTTGCGGGACATCACATAAGTAAGCTAGAAATATACTTTGAACCATGGTATTTAATTCTATGAACAAATACAAGCTAAAAATATACTTGGTGATTTTCGGCTACAGTGTCACATTGCCTAGATATTTTGAATTAAAGATTCTCTTACTTTATAGCTTTAAAACGGCTGTGTGTAGGAAAAAATGTTAAGGGAAAAAATTATCGCGTAATTTGTGTTCTATAATTTCTTTATAGGTGTCAACATCGTTGGAGTTATAGAAACCAAGATATTTACGAAAAACCGTTTTAACGATATCTGACAGTTTTCATATTATGGACGATGTTAGTTATGTTTTAAGCTGGTCAACAAATCAGATAATTCAAAATAAATTTGAAAAAGTTTTAAACAGAATTTCGGACTACAATTTTATTACAAATAAGTGAAAAAATTGTAAAAGGAATCGAAGTAGATGACGAAGTATTTTTTAAATATGCTCCTCTTACATCTGTAGATGTTGAAAGGTCCTTTTACACCTATTAGTGGATTTTAAGTGTAAAAAGGAATAGACTTAAACCGGAAAATATAGAAAAAATAATGCTCATCTACTTCAATTCCCTGCAAGAAAGCAATATTTTGTTAGTATCTTCAGATTCTGTCACTGAAGACGAAGACATTGACGACATATAAAATATATTATTTTTTAAGTAAAATTAATCGCGTTTACGATGTACCTTACGTGATCAGGTTTTTTGGACTGCATTACATGAATAATTGGCTACTTTAATAAAAATAAGCTTTATTTTAATTTTTATTGGTTCTTTCATTTATACCTTAAGTTACAAAAAACAAATTAAATTTTTATCATTAAAAACTACAAAAAACAAAATTCATATTTCGAAAGAGGTATGATTGTATCTGGCATACTAAATATTTTGCCGATATTTAACTGAGATTTGGTTCAAGTTGGCTGGCGTACGATCAACCGTGTGACGTTTGAACATGAAATAAATATAAAACAAAATATTACATTACCAAGACACATTGATCTAAAGATTTCGATTTGGTCGTTTGGCCATAGATAACCGGTCAAAAAGGGCCTACTATTCCTCTACTAGTTCTATTATGTGGCGTATAGTCACGTATAATACAGAAATGCATAAATTCAAGCCTCATTTCCTATTGTTCGATTATTTTATGACTTGCTTTATTTGCATTTGATTTTATATTGCAAAGTTGACGGTTCGAAATTCGGAAAAAAATTCCATTCATTTACAGCACGTGTTTTTTCAGTGTTTTTTTTACCTGGAATCACTTTTCAGGTAAAAATAATTAGTGCAAGCCTTTTAACAATTGAGCTAATTTTTTGTAGTTCTATTTAATCGCTTTGTTTACGAAGTTTTTGTTTATTTGTGAATAAACAGCACTTATTTAAAAGCATATTACTATCAGTGCAAGCCTTCAAACAATTAAAATTACTTTGTGTGTTTTATATCATACTCTTTACGGCGTTGTTATCAATGTTTGACTAAGGGGAACTTATTAAAAGCATCGGTTTATCTTAATCGAACCCAGGACTTTTCACAGATTTATTTCGGCGTACGAAATGGTGCCTTAAAAAAACCAACCAGGAATATAAGCTATTCAAGGTCAAATGTAAAAATAAAACAATTTTTCGTAAATATCTTGGTTTCTGTAGCTCGTACGATGTTGACACCTATGAAGAAATTATACAGCACATGATTTGCGTATTTTTTTTCCTACACACAGCAGTTTTAAAAGTAAGAAAATCTTGAATTCAAAATATCTAGGCAATGTGACACTGTAGCCAAATATCACCAAGTATATTTTTAGCTTGTATTTGTCCATAGAATTAAAAACCATGGTGCAAAGTATATTTCTTGCTTACTTATGTGATGTCCCGCAAGATGTCCCGCAAAAAGTTTACGTAGTAAGGAAGTCTCCATTTTCCGCTTCTGTTCTTAGAAGTTTAGGTAAATATACTCTACCAATTCCGATCACTGGTTATCAGCCATAGCGTTATAATGTCATGGTCATAGTCAATCGATACATAAAGTGTTGCCCTATACCCTAAATACCGTGTGAAAATATTTCCCGAGGGAATAAGATCTTATCCTACGGTAAAAAATTGCCTTTGTCCGTTTCATCTATCACCATGCCACCGCATTTCATCAAAATACGTTCAGAATTTAAGGCGTGAAAGAACAACAAACAAACAGATAGATAGACGGAGGGAGCTCTTTCGGATTTTATAATATTAGTATGGAGTATGGATAGTATGTATTTTTCTTACGATCAGCAGGAAAACTGTTTCTATATTTGTTTAATTTACCAACAACAAATCATTCACAATCTTCTTCCATGCTGGCCTGTAAGCGAGAGAAAAACATAGAATGTGCCAGATGTATTTCCTCCCGGGCATGCTGAAAAAAACCAGCTAAGGGATCCGAGGGTTTCTGTATATTACAATTTAGGCGATAGGCTGACAACCTGTCTTAGATAACCCTCAAAACTTTGTCCAACGTGGCGGAACGACCTTTGTTTAGGTTGTTTACGATCTGCCTACCCCATTAAGAACAAAGGCGTGATGTATATATGTACAAAACATTGACATGGCCACGATTCGGCGTAGACTAGATTTAACTAACATAAAGAATATAAATATTAGATTAACTTACTTTTTTTCTCTCACTATCTATAAGAGCTATTTTTATATTATTAATTTTTTATGAATCTTTAAAAGAATACATATTTTAATTAAAACATATTTCGAGTAAATTGTAGCTGTAATGAAAAGACATGATTGCCTGCTGCCTAAAACAAATCATATCGATTCTTAAACCTTGATTGGTAACACCTTTCCTAAAATGTCAAAGATATTTATGTTAAATAGTGATAAATATACATACATACATATAGTTACGCCTCTATCCCTAGTGATAAATATATTTTTATTAAATTAAAATTAACCTAATGAAACATACTTAAGTTTAAGTTTTAGTTGCTTTGAGATACTTGTCGTTAATTTTATTAAGTTTACCTATAGATTGTCTTCTGAAAGTTGTAAGCAAAATTCCGAAACTTGGTTTATTCCGAATTCTATGAATCTCAATTTCTGACCCACTGTGCAGCGTTGGCTCCGCAAGTGGCGTCGTTGCCATTCAGTGCGGGCCCGCGCGCAACGTTGCCGGTCAACGTATGAATGGGTAAATGCGAATCCGCTCCGTTGATTCCGAAATTTGTAAAAAATACATACTTATATGTATGTTTTTTAGATCTTATTTCTCCTAAACGAATTAATGAAGAAATCATATATATATATTCCTGCTAATTATGTTGATATTCTACTTGTTGTTTACGTTACTATTTAAAAAAATATACTTATTGATGAACCATAACAACTTCATGGGTAGCTTTTATTCGCAACTCAGTTCACCGGCGGGATGGCGCGTTGGTTAGTTGGTCGGGTTTCAGCGCTGTGATTATCCGGATCGAGTCCGATCGTTGATTGAAAATACAATTTCCTTTTTGTTAGAAACATTTATTTAGTATTAGTTTTTCTTCCTTTTATTACTTTTAAAGTGTATTTTCAATTTATTACTTTTAAAGTGTATTTGAGGCCGATTTCTATTCTATTAATAAGAACCATCTTGATAAATAAAAATAGAGCTCAAAATAGTAATAAGTGGAAGGAGGCCAGGTGAAAAAAAGTAAAAGTAAAAATCGTGTAAAGCAGTTTATTAAATTTATAAATGATAGCACCTAATATGATTGTAGAGTGTACGTAGTCAGCAGAGGAGACATCTGGTCAGGCCCGCTCGAAACGAAAGAGATCATTTCAGGAAGTTATTGATAAACTTTAATAAAATCTCGCTTACTTGCACGATTCACTTACTGCAATAAATATACTAAACCACATTAAAATTCATACAAAATTTCCTGAAACAATCTCATCCGTTTCGAACGGCCCTGCCCTGCAATAGCCTTTGCTGACAGTACATAAGATAAGTTTCATTATTCAATCTCATACAAATTACAAATTAAAAACTGCTAATATCTGTGCTCTGGCGCAGCGTTCACTTCTCTCTTACCGCCATCTAGTAGTCTAGTAGAAAATTACGTACTTCGAACGTGCATTGTACCTACGTGGGGCCATCTGTGATCACGGCAAAATATTATGACCGAACACTTCCCGCCGTGGTCTGTCACGTGGTACCGTTGCGTCAGATTGTACTAAAATCTTGCGGCCCGCCACTCGGCCCGACTTATGGCGGACCAGTTTTGTTGTATGACATTAGGCATCTGTACTAGTATAGTATTATATTATCTGTGACATTGTGTATTGTTATTATGACATTAGGCATCTGTACTAGTATAGTATTATATTATCTGTGACATTGTGTATTGTCACAGATAATATAATACTATACTAGTACAGATGCCTAATGTCATACAACAAAACTGGTCCGCCATAAGTCGGGCCGAGTGGCGGGCCGCAAGATTTTAGTACAATCTGACGCAACGGTACCACGTGACAGACCACGGCGGGAAGTGTTCGGTCATAATATTTTGCCGTGATCACAGATGGCCCCACGTAGGTACAATGCACGTTCGAAGTACGTAATTTTCTACTAGACTACTAGATGGCGGTAAGAGAGAAGTGAACGCTGCGCCAGAGCACAGATATTAGCAGTTTTTAATTTGTAATTTGTATGAGATTGAATAATGAAACTTATCTTATGTACTGTCAGCAAAGGCTATTGCAGGGCAGGGCCGTTCGAAACGGATGAGATTGTTTCAGGAAATTTTGTATGAATTTTAATGTGGTTTAGTATATTTATTGCAGTAAGTGAATCGTGCAAGTAAGCGAGATTTTATTAAAGTTTATCAATAACTTCCTGAAATGATCTCTTTCGTTTCGAGCGGGCCTGACCAGATGTCTCCTCTGCTGACTACGTACACTCTACAATCATATTAGGTGCTATCATTTATAAATTTAATAAACTGCTTTACACGATTTTTACTTTTACTTTTTTTCACCTGGCCTCCTTCCACTTATTACTATTTTGAGCTCTATTTTTATTTATCAAGATGGTTCTTATTAATAGAATAGAAATCGGCCTCAAATACACTTTAAAAGTAATAAATTGAAAATACACTTTAAAAGTAATAAAAGGAAGAAAAACTAATACTAAATAAATGTTTCTAACAAAAAGGAAATTGTATTTTCAATCAACGATCGGACTCGATCCGGATAATCACAGCGCTGAAACCCGACCAACTAACCAACGCGCCATCCCGCCGGTGAACTGAGTTGCGAATAAAAGCTACCCATGAAGTTGTTATGGTTCATCAATAAGTATATTTTTTTAAATAGTAACGTAAACAACAAGTAGAATATCAACATAATTAGCAGGAATATATATATATGATTTCTTCATTAATTCGTTTAGGAGAAATAAGATCTAAAAAACATACATATAAGTATGTATTTTTTACAAATTTCGGAATCAACGGAGCGGATTCGCATTTACCCATTCATACGTTGACCGGCAACGTTGCGCGCGGGCCCGCACTGAATGGCAACGACGCCACTTGCGGAGCCAACGCTGCACAGTGGGTCAGAAATTGAGATTCATAGAATTCGGAATAAACCAAGTTTCGGAATTTTGCTTACAACTTTCAGAAGACAATCTATAGGTAAACTTAATAAAATTAACGACAAGTATCTCAAAGCAACTAAAACTTAAACTTAAGTATGTTTCATTAGGTTAATTTTAATTTAATAAAAATATATTTATCACTAGGGATAGAGGCGTAACTATATGTATGTATGTATATTTATCACTATTTAACATAAATATCTTTGACATTTTAGGAAAGGTGTTACCAATCAAGGTTTAAGAATCGATATGATTTGTTTTAGGCAGCAGGCAATCATGTCTTTTCATTACAGCTACAATTTACTCGAAATATGTTTTAATTAAAATATGTATTCTTTTAAAGATTCATAAAAAAATAATAATATAAAAATAGCTCTTATAGATAGTGAGAGAAAAAAAGTAAGTTAATCTAATATTTATATTCTTTATGTTAGTTAAATCTAGTCTACGCCGAATCGTGGCCATGTCAATGTTTTGTACATATATACATCACGCCTTTGTTCTTAATGGGGTAGGCAGATCGTAAACAACCTAAACAAAGGTCGTTCCGCCACGTTGGACAAAGTTTTGAGGGTTATCTAAGACAGGTTGTCAGCCTATCGCCTAAATTGTAATATACAGAAACCCTCGGATCCCTTAGCTGGTTTTTTTCAGCATGCCCGGGAGGAAATACATCTGGCACATTCTATGTTTTTCTCTCGCTTACAGGCCAGCATGGAAGAAGATTGTGAATGATTTGTTGTTGGTAAATTAAACAAATATAGAAACAGTTTTCCTGCTGATCGTAAGAAAAATACATACTATCCATACTCCATACTAATATTATAAAATCCGAAAGAGCTCCCTCCGTCTATCTATCTGTTTGTTTGTTGTTCTTTCACGCCTTAAATTCTGAACGTATTTTGATGAAATGCGGTGGCATGGTGATAGATGAAACGGACAAAGGCAATTTTTTACCGTAGGATAAGATCTTATTCCCTCGGGAAATATTTTCACACGGTATTTAGGGTATAGGGCAACACTTTATGTATCGATTGACTATGACCATGACATTATAACGCTATGGCTGATAACCAGTGATCGGAATTGGTAGAGTATATTTACCTAAACTTCTAAGAACAGAAGCGGAAAATGGAGACTTCCTTACTACGTAAACTTTTTGCGGGACATCTTGCGGGACATCACATAAGTAAGCAAGAAATATACTTTGCACCATGGTTTTTAATTCTATGGACAAATACAAGCTAAAAATATACTTGGTGATATTTGGCTACAGTGTCACATTGCCTAGATATTTTGAATTCAAGATTTTCTTACTTTTAAAACTGCTGTGTGTAGGAAAAAAAATACGCAAATCATGTGCTGTATAATTTCTTCATAGGTGTCAACATCGTACGAGCTACAGAAACCAAGATATTTACGAAAAATTGTTTTATTTTTACATTTGACCTTGAATAGCTTATATTCCTGGTTGGTTTTTTTAAGGCACCATTTCGTACGCCGAAATAAATCTGTGAAAAGTCCTGGGTTCGATTAAGATAAACCGATGCTTTTAATAAGTTCCCCTTAGTCAAACATTGATAACAACGCCGTAAAGAGTATGATATAAAACACACAAAGTAATTTTAATTGTTTGAAGGCTTGCACTGATAGTAATATGCTTTTAAATAAGTGCTGTTTATTCACAAATAAACAAAAACTTCGTAAACAAAGCGATTAAATAGAACTACAAAAAATTAGCTCAATTGTTAAAAGGCTTGCACTAATTATTTTTACCTGAAAAGTGATTCCAGGTAAAAAAAACACTGAAAAAACACGTGCTGTAAATGAATGGAATTTTTTTCCGAATTTCGAACCGTCAACTTTGCAATATAAAATCAAATGCAAATAAAGCAAGTCATAAAATAATCGAACAATAGGAAATGAGGCTTGAATTTATGCATTTCTGTATTATACGTGACTATACGCCACATAATAGAACTAGTAGAGGAATAGTAGGCCCTTTTTGACCGGTTATCTATGGCCAAACGACCAAATCGAAATCTTTAGATCAATGTGTCTTGGTAATGTAATATTTTGTTTTATATTTATTTCATGTTCAAACGTCACACGGTTGATCGTACGCCAGCCAACTTGAACCAAATCTCAGTTAAATATCGGCAAAATATTTAGTATGCCAGATACAATCATACCTCTTTCGAAATATGAATTTTGTTTTTTGTAGTTTTTAATGATAAAAATTTAATTTGTTTTTTGTAACTTAAGGTATAAATGAAAGAACCAATAAAAATTAAAATAAAGCTTATTTTTATTAAAGTAGCCAATTATTCATGTAATGCAGTCCAAAAAACCTGATCACGTAAGGTACATCGTAAACGCGATTAATTTTACTTAAAAAATAATATATTTTATATGTCGTCAATGTCTTCGTCTTCAGTGACAGAATCTGAAGATACTAACAAAATATTGCTTTCTTGCAGGGAATTGAAGTAGATGAGCATTATTTTTTCTATATTTTCCGGTTTAAGTCTATTCCTTTTTACACTTAAAATCCACTAATAGGTGTAAAAGGACCTTTCAACATCTACAGATGTAAGAGGAGCATATTTAAAAAATACTTCGTCATCTACTTCGATTCCTTTTACAATTTTTTCACTTATTTGTAATAAAATTGTAGTCCGAAATTCTGTTTAAAACTTTTTCAAATTTATTTTGAATTATCTGATTTGTTGACCAGCTTAAAACATAACTAACATCGTCCATAATATGAAAACTGTCAGATATCGTTAAAACGGTTTTTCGTAAATATCTTGGTTTCTATAACTCCAACGATGTTGACACCTATAAAGAAATTATAGAACACAAATTACGCGATAATTTTTTCCCTTAACATTTTTTCCTACACACAGCCGTTTTAAAGCTATAAAGTAAGAGAATCTTTAATTCAAAATATCTAGGCAATGTGACACTGTAGCCGAAAATCACCAAGTATATTTTTAGCTTGTATTTGTTCATAGAATTAAATACCATGGTTCAAAGTATATTTCTAGCTTACTTATGTGATGTCCCGCAAGATGTCCCGAAAAAGTTTTAGTAGTAAGGAAGTCTCCATTTTCCTCTCTTCTTTTTAGAAGTTTAGGTAAATATACTCTACCTATTCCGATCACTGCTGATAACATTTCCTCCCAGCCGAATTTCCTCCCGGGCATGCTGGAAAAACCAGCTGAGCAATCCGAGGGTTTCAGTATATTGCAATTCAGGCGATGAGCTGGCAACCTGTCACTACATGAAACTGCCTAAAAATTAAAATCTATCTTTAAATAACCCTCAAAACTTTGTCAGACATGTCGGAACGACCTTTGTTTAGGTCGTTTACGCTTTGCATACCCCATTAGGCGTGACAAAATCGTGATTATATATGTGTATGTATGAGTGACATAGCAACAGGCTAACCGTTAACGCAGAGAAATACTTTATTTCCGCGAGAAAATTCATTTAATCGCGGGTGAAAACGCGGGGCGGAAAGCAAGTGAGTTTTATAAATAAGATACAATATTCATACTTTAATTTTTGTTTTATTGTTTTTTTCATAATTCAATGTGCGAGGGTCTCTAAAAGTAAAGTCATAACACATAAACGGCAACCGCTCGATGTAGGTATATTAATTTCATCTGTGGATCGATAATTGTATCAGTGACATCTATTGGTGAATGGTTGGTACTACCTGTATGTGTTTAGGGTTTGAGCGAAAGTCGAAAAACTTCATATCGTTGACACTCCTTTGTGGGTGTCGCTAGAGTTGCCGCTGAAAAGAAACTTTTAATCTAAAACTTTTTAAAAATGAGCATATTATACGATTTTTAATGCTCAGGGTAATCAGAATTATTTATTAAACAATATATTTGCTGGCTTTAGAAACAAAAAACTTGCTTTATGTAAACTTTTATTTAGAATGACTTGCCCGTCTTACCCGTAGCGCCATCTGCTGATATTTTTTAGAAGCTATTTACTGTTCTTCGGTATGAGACCCCATGACAATGTCAAGGAGAAAAAAAGAAATAAAAATGAAGCAATAGCTAATGTCAAATAATTTCTACAATAAAAATAATGTCACTTTCATCAATAGGATAGTCAATTAAATTTATAAATTAAAAATTCATTTATAGAGTAGAATTCAGTGCCCAGCAAGAGATTCTTCAGCCGGCGATAGAATGTTTCATCATTGGTTACATTATTGAGATCTGCAGGTAGCTGCTCATAATATTTTGGTCCAATCACACGCGGATTTTTAGTGGATAGTTCCGTGCCTCGGAGAACACTGGCTAGTCGTCCCGTGTTTCTCAACACACGTTCTCCACATCCGCGGCGATTGAAACCATCTATATTACGGCGGACATATGATTTTATTTCATAGAGGTATAGATTGGTCATAGTCATTATGCGATGTTTGGAAAATTGCGACCTGCATGACGTGTATTACGTATTTATTTATGCATTTATTTAGTAGTATTTATATTGTTTAAGTATTAAGGTGAACTTAGTATGCACTATCCCGCTATCTGCTATGTACCCAAAGGTTGTCTAGTAGAAATTGCTGCTTTAGCAATAAGGCCGCCTATATTGTACTGTTTTGTTCTTCCATGCTGGACTGGGAGCGAGAGAAAAACATAGAATGTGCCAGCTGCATTTCCTCCCGGGCATGCTGTAAAAACCAGCTAAGGGATCCGAGGGTTTCAGTATATTGTAATTTAGGCGATGGGCTGACAACCTGTCACTACAGCAATAAACCTATTAATTTATCTTAAATAACCCTCAGAACTTTGTCAGACGTGGCGGAACGACCTTTCCTTAGGTCGTTTACGATCTGCCTACCCCATTAGGGATAAAGGCGTGATTATATGTATGTATGTATGTTTTGTTGCTTACTTTTCTGCTGTTTTCTATTTGTGTTTCTCTGTGCAATAAAGTATCTCGTATTGTATTGGTACGTGGTGGGATTCGAACACCGACCTCCCACTCAGGAGGCAGCGGCCATATCCACTACACCATCGGGCATCGGGTAATAGTTTTTGATATACTAATTATAATAAAATTTGCTGACCACGGAACTAAACAACGAATAAACAACATTTTTTCAAGAAAAAGCAGATCGGAATATGAACAACAATTGGCCCTCTCATACAAATGATGTCAGCACCTTAAGGAATTTTGTTTTCGAGATCCAATTTTGACAGAGAATAAGGGTAACCTTTTACCATTGCCTGATTGTTTTAGTGGCTTTAATTGCAGTCTTCGATCCAAAGCCTTAATTAGAATTATGATTTACATTAAGCTTTGTAAATAATCTTTAACCTGTGACAGTTTTTCACAATGCTTCTTCTAAGGTGCCTAATGAACTATACTACAATATCTTCATCTTACACTGCGATTGCTTAAGCATACATAAATACATATAATCAAGCCTTTATCCCTAACGGGGTTAGGCAGAGCGTAAACGACCTAAACAAAGGTTGTTCCGCCACGTCTGACAAAATTTTGAGGATTATTTAAGATAGATTTGCAGGTAGATTTGCTAAAGTGACAGGTTGTCAGCCCATCGGTTAAATTACAATATATTAAAACCCTCGGATCCCTTGGCTGGTTTTTACAGCATGCCCGGAGGAAATGCAGCTGGCACATTCTATGTTTTGTTTCGTGGTCTGTTTTAGAGAATATATTCACATATTAGTTTCGCGCTAGACTTAAGGCCTATATTTATGAAAACATATATCTAATAAGTTTATCACATAAGTGTTACTTCGATGTATTAGAAACGAGTTATTTTATTACCTATTGATTGGATCGAAGATCTTATATTATAATACAACATATTGTCTTTCGGATTTCAAATTATTTTTCCTGAGAAAACTTGTTCAGTTTCATAGGTAAATCCCATCGTGCCATGACATCCCTTAGTTCAAGGTACATACATAGAATATTTTTGTTAAATTCTGTGTATATATAGAATATTTTTTTTTTTTACTCGGACGTAATTATTATTTAACGAGACATTTTGGTGACTTCTCATATAGGCATAACAAATCTTTCTAAAAATAAACTAACACTCGCTTTATCGCCGTCAATTATTTAAACAAACAGACAGACAAACACAAAGATTCGGCAACAGACAGTCTTTACTTAACAATGCTTGTCTATCCGAATAGTGCCTGCGCAAAAATCGTCAAATTTGCCAATAATATAAGCGAGTTCGGCCGACCACGGTGACATTATCACACAACTACTGGTCGAGGTTACACGATACACGATTCGCTAGTGTGTTACTAAAGTGTTACTAAAGTGTTGCTAAAGTTCACTAAACAGTTCCGGAAACATGGCAAAGTTTGCGTTTTTAGTAGTTATGGCCGTCCTTGTCTCTCAAGGTAAGGGAAAGCTTTTCTCTTTTGTTTTTTTCGTAGACTGTAGCAGTCGTAGAGGGTCTACGAATATAGCCCTCTACGGGTGCACGTATCCGTAGGTCATGATGATCTCCCTAGCCTTATCCCGTATCTGATGGGGTCGGCTACCTAATCTAGGTGATTGAACGAGGGTACTGGTTTTTATACAGAGCGACTGCCATCTGACATCCGCAACTCAGAAGGGAAACCAGACCCAATCCTAGGTTAGGTCAGAGTTTTAAAGCCGCCAATGCTTAGCATTGGCCTCTGATATGGCTTGACGACTAATATCTACGGTGTTAAATAATTTTAACCCGGACCAACGGCTTAACGTGCCTTCCGAAACACGGAAAAAGCACCGAATAAACGTACATTTGAAATTCGTAAACCGAAAAACACAAACACAATACGTGGTGGGATTCGAACCACGACCTTCCCACTCAGGAGGCAGCGGCCCTATCCACTACAACATCGGGCTCGTATCCGTAGGTAATTGCTGTAAAATACACCTTTTTTTAAAAAAATTGGTTTATGTAAGACAAATGGAAAGTAGATTTATGGAAATTTTGAAAATATGCAGTACATTATGTAACTATTATACTTAACACTATTAAAACAATTTGTACTATTTTGATTTCACCATAATATGTTATAGACAAAAAGTATTACCGTTAATATCTTTGAGATTCAATATTAAATTTTTTTTTAATGTGTAATTTATACTGTAACATTTTTTGGTTTCAAAAGACAGCAAAGATGCACATCAAATTTTGTGTTTGAGAATTTTGTATTAAGTTATTAACACCGTAGGTTTGTGAACAATTTAGAAGTATAAATAGTCCAATTGTTATAATGGACATGATTTCACTACAGTCCGGATGCGATAAAAAACACAATAGCAAATAATCACTCGTTGGTTCAATGGTTTGCTTGTTCTTTTATATAAAAACTAAAGTTGAGCTAAGCAGGTGTAAGAGGAGCTCATAAAAAATATAAAAAGTATCCAACTCAAAAAATATAAAACAAGCATCATTTATTTAAGAAAAAAATATAGTCACTATTAATTATGATTCCAAGAGCTGCGTCTGGCCGCAATGCTATAACCGAGCCCGAGAACCTATCTCTAGTCGATAGCGACTCGCGCATCACGTGGAACCGGTTATAGCGGTGCGGCTAAACGCAGCTCTGGGAATCATCATGAATACTTACCTACCAACTATTGTTTTTTCAAAAAAAAATCAAGTTGTATTTTTATTTTTTTATGCTTAGCTTTGGCATGCAAGTAAATTAACACCCTGTATATGCAAGTTCGTCTAGGATGGTAATGATGGTGACAGCAAGAATATCTTGCATACTTTGAGAAGTACAATACAATACAAAATGTTTTATTGCACAAATAAACACAAATATATACAACAGAAAAGTAAGTATCAAAACAGTACAATATAGGCGGCCTTATTGCTAAAGCAGCAATTTCTACCAGACAACCTTTGGGTATAAGAATAGTACATAGGAGAAAGTGGGATACTGCATATTGCTAAGGATCGTATTTATAAAGCGATCTTAAGATTGAGAGCAATATTAGGTGCGGATTTGATAGGTCACATTGCACTGAATGGTCATTTCTAAAACAAACTCAAACTAGTTGTCAGTCTCAAGTGATGTTTGTCAATACGGGCCTTAGTATCCTAGACTGCTTAAGTTCCCAGGTCTTATCATATTTGTTGTTGAATAAGCGACTACATTAAGGTGGTATTCTTCCATGCTGGACTGGGCGCGAGAAATAAACATAGAATGTGCCAGCTGCATTTCCTCCAGGGCATGCTGTAGTCAGTAACCAGCTAAATGATCCGAGGGTTTTAGTGTATTGTAATTTGGGCGATGGGCTGAGCCTGTCACTACAGCAATATACCCGCAAATCTACCTTAAACAATCCTCAAAACAGTATGAAAGAACGTCCAGCAACGTGGATTATAAAACGGAGAATTAGTTGCGATTGTCGCCAAACATAAAGTATTAATGAAAATGTTTGTATTTCGGGCACAATTAATTTCAAACTGATGGGGCCACTGTCTCAGCTCTTGAACCGCTATGACATCATAATATTGAATCTTTTTAAACTTAATCTTTAAAAAAGCACAAATGTATATGATTTTTTATTTATTAACTAAACAGGTGTTTTGCTCACGTAGGATAATTAAAACATAGTAATTTTAAAAAATACACTAATGTCTAATTTATTCCTAATTAGCATTTATTTATTCTTCATTTTAATATTACAATAATAATTTGAAACTGAATCATAGTAGAAATGTGTTTAACAAAAAAATATATTTTAAGGTCAAGGTTACTTTACCTGTTTTAAATTATTACAAGCTCTATCGGTTGTAAGTAAATAAATAAAATATTGGGCTTGATTCTAGATTTGCCGTCTAAATCTAAAATTAAAATATATTTGTCACTTTCAGACTAAAAACATTGGAAAAGGACTGGAGACCTATTCTCTCCGGTTTTTGATTTACAGTCGGTGGTTTTATGCGTTATCTGACATTTTTATCCGCATTCAAATGATATGGCGGGAATATTTACAGAAATACTGGTGAAACGTGCAAATGCGCGTCAAAAGGAAGCGGTCAAAGTGTAAAACCATATATAGACAATAAATCACACATCCTTTTTCAATTTTATTACGTGAAGGTTTCCAAGTCGCTTGAGTGGCTCTGACTGCCAGCCGTCAGTCTAGAGCTCCTTTCGGTGAAGGTTTCCGAGTCGCGTGAGTAGCTCTGACTGTCAGCCGTCAGTCTAGAGCTCCTTTCGGTAAAGGTTTCCGAGGCGAGTGATAAGGCGTGGCTCTGACTGTCAGCCGTGATTCTAGAGCTCCTTTCGGTGAAGGTTTCCGAGTCGCGTGAGTGGCTCTGACTGTCAGCCGTCAGTCTAGAGCTCCTTTCGGTAAAGGTTTCCGAGGCGAGTGATAAGGCGTGGCTCTGACTGTCAGCCGTGATTCTAGAGCTCCTTTCGGTGAAGGTTTCCGAGTCGCGTGAGTGGCTCTGACTGTCAGCCGTCAGTCTAGAGCTCCTTTCGGTAAAGGTTTCCGAGGCGCGTGATAAGGCTAGAGGTTAACATTACCCAAATGCAGGCCTACCTGCGACTCTAGGTACACACAGTTAAATCAATAAGTTTCATCCTAATTGGTTTTATAACATTCAAAATTAAATTTTCTGCCCGCCCGCAAGTAAGGTAGCGTAATTTTTCGTATCGTAACTTTGAGCCTAGGTAACATACAGTTGAGTAAAAAAGATCTATTAAAATCAATTAAAACAATCCAAATTGAATATCCTGCCTACCCCTTCAGATAGGTAGCGTGATAATAGTATCATAAGTTTAAGTCAAAATAACACTTAGCTCAACAAAAAAAACAATCAAAATCAGTTAAAACAAACGAAATTCAGTGTCCTGACTACCCCTTAAGTCACTTGGCGTTATTTTTTATATCCTAGTTTATAGTCCAGGTAATACTTATTTATATAAAAAAGTCCCATCTAAATCGGTCCAGTAGATTAGCCCGGACAGACAGACAGAAAGACAGACAGACAGACAAAAAAATAAAAAAAAATGTTCTTGAGTTCTATTACTTGTAAGATGCCCCCTCAACGCAATTTTTCAATAAAATATTCAATGTACAGAATTCACCTCGTTTACAGTTTTATTATATGTATAGATGATAGAAATTTTTAAATTTTCGATACTATTGTAGCAAGTTTCAATTATACCTATAGTGTTCAATTGTACTCGTACATATGTTACGAAAAAATTATTACAATTTCCCATATAATTTGCCCGTTACTTTATTTATTGTTGTTGCTTATGTATGAAAAATATTATCATCACATATATCTTATTTTGCAAAAACACAAATATTTACGTCTTGAAACTAGTTTCTCTTTGTTTTTCAAATAATAATGCATATATTAGAAATTAGACGTCTGTTGTTCTGTACCTATCATAACAAAGTCAAAGTCAAATCATTTATTTCCAAATAGATTCCTAAGAACACTTTGAGAAAGTCACAAGCGAGTCTATTACAAAGAAAATTATGTCACAAAATAAAACAAATCTATATCACAATGAAGAAGAAGCTTGAGAAACTCGCACTTAGCGCCTCTCCCTTCGTTTTGTCTTATTCTTACTTTTGGTACTCAAAATGTGCCAATCTCTTGGGCTTCACTGAAATATCAGAGCTCCATACACTTTGTCATTAGTATCTAACTAATAATAGGCTTTCTGACATAATGTGTTTTTAATAGTATCTTTAAACTGATTTTCTGACAAATTTTATATTTATATGGTCAGTTATTTTGCTATAGTATTGTATACTTAGACCTAAAAAATGGTTTTTTTTTTAACTTTAACTAACCTAAACGGGGGTTGGTCCATTTTATTTTTACTTCTAAGGTTCCGATTATGCCTGTCACCATTTTTGGTAAAACTATGCATATTATTCCTTACATACATAATATTTTCATAAATAAATTGACATGGTACGGTTAAAATATTTATCTCTTTGAACAATTCTTCTTCCATGCTGGCCTGGGAGCCAAAGAAAAACGTAGAATGTGGAAGCTGCATTTCCTCTCGGGCATGCTGTAAAAACTAGCTCAGGGATCCGAGGGTTTCAGTATATTGCAATTTAGGTGATGGGATGACAACCTGTCACTACAGCAATATACCTACAAATCTATCTTAAATAACCGTCAAAACTTTGTCAGACGTGGCGGAACGACCTTTATTTAGGTCGTTCACGCTCTACCTACCTCATTTGAGATAAAAGCGTGATTATATGTATGTATGTAACAATGCTCTTAGGGAATCACGACATCTGAGTTTGTAAATTGCTCTAATAGCCCGTTTTTGCAAAACAAAAATTGAATCAATGTCAGCAGCGCGACCCCAGAGCAAAATTCCATAGGACATAATGCTGTGAAAATAACTAAAATATACAAGTCTTGCTGTAACAACATACGTGAGCTCTCGGATTCTCCGCACAGCAAATGCGGCTGAACTTATTCGTAGGTACGTAGGTACGAACGTAGTACGTCTCTAGCGCCTTTTATTATAATATTAATTACCTAAGTCAAACACATTTAATTAGTTACGTAGACAAAATAAAAACGAGTATTTTTTTATATAGCCTTGCCAAAAATACTAGAATATTTTTACATCCATAATCTACGTGGTGGTTTTGGTAAACATTTTCATAAGCCTTGTGGTCTCTATCTCTCCCATCTTTGTAATAGAAAATTAAACCGTTTATACAATAAAATATGTAACAAGTTTTAAATTATGCCTTTAGTCTTGCCTAATAGTCTTTTACTTCTATGCTGGCCTGGGAGCGAGAGAAAAACATAGAATGTGCTGCCTGCATTTCCTCCCGAGCATGCTGTAAAACCAGCTAAGGGATCTGGGGGTTTCGGTATATTGCAATTTAGGCGATGGGCTGACAACCTGTCACTACAGAAATATACCTACAAATCTATCTTAAACAACCCTCAAAACTTTGTCAGGCGTGGCGAAATGACTTTTGTTTAGGACGTTTACGCTCAGCCTACTCCATTTGGGATAAAGGCGTGAAATATAGTAATTAAATTAATATTTTGTGTATTCCAGGTTATTCCAGTCCTTTGGTGCAGGATGGCGACATCGCGAAAGCAGCAGCAGCAGGTGACTGGGATGGAGTCCATAAGTTGTAAGTGTTCACTACACTGACATAAAATCACACTCGCAACCCTTAAGGGGTATTACATAAATATGATATTCGTGTCATATAAATGTTATGGATCCGCATCTAAGGGCCGAATTTGTAATCAGCTCTCAAGAGTGACAGCGAGTTTGAGTTCGTACCAGAAATGTCATTTCAGTAAAAGCTGGCCTGTCAAATCCATACTTAATATTGCTCTCAAGTTTGAGATCGGTATAGTATTTAATATGTACTATTATGTAGATCTTAAGTGTTGATAGTTATTTAAGTGTTTAGTTAGTTCTTTGATGTTGCCGCAGCTACTTGCTATGTGTAATTTTTCTATTTTAAATGCAGGGTTGTCTGGAAGATATCGCTTGAAGCGATAAGGCCGCCTTTGCGCACACTGTTATTTTAAAGTTTTTCAAACTGTACGATTTATGCGGAATAAAGAGTTTATCTATCTATCTATATCGCTTTTTAAATACCAGTCTAACTTTACAAATGAAACAGAATGAATGCCATTTTCTACTAAACTATATTAGTAGAAAATGGCATCTACTCGTAACTTATCGCAAAAAATATTGTTACGATTGCAATTTATGATTAATCAACATCCGTACTAGTAAAGGGAAGTAAAATAAAACGTTCAGTCATTAATTTAGTGTTATATAATAAAACCTGTTGTTTTTCTTTCATTCTTTATTCTTAGTTCTTGGTTCTTTGTTCTTGGTTCTTGTACCTTAGTCGGAAGTAAAATAAAATGTTTAGTCATTAAGTTGGTGTTATATAATAAAACCTGTTTGTTTTTCTTTCATTCTTGATTCTTAGTTCTTTGTTCTTGGTTCTTGATCCTTTGTTGGATGTAAAATAAAACATTTAGTCATTAATTTAGTTTTATATAATTAAACCTGTTTGTTTTCCCTTACAGATTAATGCAATACGTAGATGGCGGCAAATTTAACCAGGTAGAGTATCTGAAAAGCGTATACGAATACCCTTAATACCCTTAGCAATTAGATTATAAAGTATAGTGATCCTATTATAGAGATAATTCATATTATAATCTTACAAATTCGGGCATTTTCGAAATTAATAAATAAGAAATAATCTCATCGTTTGTCAGACAAATGCTATTGATTCGTAGATTACAACTTAACCAAATCTTAACCAAAATTGTTGCCGTCCTTTTCTGTTCCCTCAGGATAAAAATGACAGATGAACATTTTTGGTCAAGAGTTAGTAATTTTGTGCGTATATGAATTGAAACCAAGTTACATCCAATAAACAAATAATAATGCACTAGAGCGCGCTAGAGCCAATAAATTGTAATTTTGGTTTTCAGGGCCAGACGGTACCGCAGTTCGGCAACGTGCAAGCACCTTCCTTCTCATCAGGTGATGCCAGCAAAACTGGTTCAGGAGGTAAGTACAAATTTATTCTAACTCTTCTTTGCAGGCTGACTCTGAATATCAGAAACAGAGAAGGAGGCTCAGAGAATTTTATTGTCTCCGTGGTCTATTGGTCTGAGCCATAGTCAGGGTTCGATACCCAGGCGGGGGACACAAAGTTGATATAAATGTTAATTCTCCAGTTTGGTTAGGACAATGCAGTCTGAATCACCTAATTTAGTACTTCAGAGGGTACGTTAAGCCGTCGGTCCCGGTCGCTGTCTTTTATAGTGGTCGTTACACAAACCGTGTCAGAGGCTTATTAGCTGTGCTGTTAGATGGTTTAAAAGCTCTGATATCAGGGTCGATCGACTGGATTGGAGCACCTTTTAAAAGCACAGGTACACCCAACACTATGAGAGCTTATGAGATTAGATATTCTGTGCTTATGCAGCTAACCAACTGCTAACCAATTTGGCCCCACCCTTAGGTGAAAAAATTCACAAACCAGGCGGTCACAAGGTTGATGAAAATGGTAGGTAGTAATAAAATAAACTACTCAATCTGTATACTTCTAGTTAACTGAATATTAGTAACTATGCATGCAGCTATTACATTTAACATTATTTGTTGAAACAAATTCGTGAATTTTACCTATAATCAACATTAAACCTTTTAAGGAACTCAACTATACAGGATTCGTAAAACAGATCTCTAACAGGTACATCTTTTAAATTCATTCTTCTCCCTTTCCAGGCCGTTTCTTCTCCCAGAGCGAGTACTCGTACCAGCAGAAGCGGACCGACCTGGATGGCAAGGTCTCCGAAGACAAGGGTGGACTCGGTATGATCAACGACAACGGACGCATCAGCTACTACAAACCCCAACAGCCCGCTGCCGTCGCCCCCTACGGCAAATAGGATACCATGGATTCCAATGATGAAAGAGGGGATGGTGAAGATGACGCACAAATGAAACTAGACTGGAAATACAAACATTAAAACCAAAAATGGAAAAAGGGGAAGACCAAGAATTCTATTTAATACAAGGACCCATCTTTGTTGAAATGCCTCTGCCTCTTTTGTCTTCGGAAACGGAATGCTAATGGCGGAAATGCAAATAATTACTAAGATCAGCATTGAAGTTTTGATGTGTTTGATTTGGATGGTCCATTTGATCACAAAGATCTTCCGTCTAGTATTGACTGACGTCATCATCTATAATCTTCTATTTGTGTGTCAATTCATAGTCCTTTAAAAATGTTCCTTTTACTTCAAGCTTCAAAAACCATTCTATACAGTTACTAAGAGAAACTAGAATGAACATATCAAATGTATAAGAGTTATTTCTGGCTTTGAATGTGCCATAAATGCTTATTAGCTAATGTTAAATAATACCTGTTTATGTGACCAGTTTATGACAAGAAGTCATTTGAATACCATGTACCTACCTGTGAGTATTGGTTTAGACTAACACGTAGAATTAATACCCAGTGATATATTAGTGAGCCGAACTAACACCAATTAATAAAATATGCTTAAATAAAATATGGTCTTTATTTTGTTACACATAACAATCAACTTACTTCCATGCTGGACTGGGAGTAAGAGAAAAACATAGAATGTGCCAGCTGCATTTCCTCCCGAGCATGCTGTAAAAACCAGCTAAGGGATCTGAGGGTTTTAGTATATTGCAATTTAGGCGATGGGCTGACAACCTGTCACTACAGCAATATACGTACAAATACATCTTAAATAACCCTCTAAACTTTGTCAGACGAGGCGTTACGACCTTTGTTTAGGTCGTTTACGCTATGCCTACCCCATTAGGGATAAAGGCGTGATTATATGTATGTATGTATGTATGTAACAATCAAACATTTATTTACCATAGCAGCTGTTCATAATGTCTAAGATCCTATTTATTATATTATTTTGATAGGTTCTTCTAGTTTTATGACATGAACCAGAAATCCTATCACAAAACTAAGACTCTATCTTACTAATGAATATCATTAAGGAGGTGTAAACATTTTTTTTTGTGAACCAGATGGTGCGTAGCGCCTGTTTGTCAACCTTTAGCAACCATCATGGTTAACAAGTTTAATTTATAAACAGGCGTTTTGGTACCTTTAATATTTGGTGTAGTATACGGAAGCGGTAGTTGCTGTGCTAACATACTAGTCAAAAAGCATTATAATAGTCAACCCAAAAAGAACATCCGTAAATTTCATTAAAATCAACTATTTATCTACACGTTTTAAGTAGCAGTGTTTTCCCGAAACACAAGAAATGTACTCTACATTTCTTCAAGTTCTGGCAGAAAGTGAAAGAAGAAAATGTTAAACACAAATCAATCCGTAATAGAAATCAGAGTGATCCAATTTGTAGACCAAATTAGTAAAAAAGGAAATATATATTTTTTTTTTTAAAACGAAACAAAATCTTTTTGTTCTTACTCAATCTTTACAGAGAATTACATCTTATCTTATTTAGCCGTTAGTGTCCCACTGCTGGGCAAAGGCCTCCCTCCAGTATGACTAAATAAATCAAAAAAGAAAGAAAAGAAAGAAATCAATACATAATGTAAATTTTAACTAAAACTTAAAACTACTAATACTCATACATATATTTACAACTATTCGCAGACTTCCCCGGATTGTACTAGACGCAAAGGTGCCCATCCCACTTATAGTGTTGCTACGTTGCATGTCGATATAGACAACCTTTCCACCAGGTAGAACCCGGAGCGGGCGTCCAATCACCCTGTCTCTGAGTCGGCATTCAAATTATTTTATGAATTTAAGGGGGTCTCCAACACCACGAATCCAAATGGCTTGGTTTAGTTTACGGTATCTCCCTAGAGTCCACAACTTTACACCCAAGTCTGTTATTGGTATCTTATTTCATGAGCTCATGTCTGGCAGTATCGTGCTGCACGACTGTGGTAATTACCTTCGCATTATGTTTTCTTTTCGTTCTCTAGGAGCTTGTTATGAAAAGATTAATTCTAAAAGGATGTGGAGAAAAATATTGTGTTTAGTTCGAATAGGCAATCATGGGTGGTTTTGAGTTATGCAAAAATGGTCTATCTAGGATATTCTTTTTTTAAATGTATACGTAAAAACATTAACACTAAATTACAATTATTTAATATGGTCCCAATCTTTCAGCGCCTGGTTATTAATTATTTAATTAGCTTAATTAATATTCCATTGATTTCAAAGATGTCACATGGCAATCTTTCTGTGTCAAAACGAATATCCTCGTTCAATCCCCTAGATGCGGAACGGAGCCGACCCCGTGAGATACGGGATAAGGCTAAGGAGATGATGATTCCTTTAACTTCAAACCGTAACCCCTATATAGGGAGGGATATCAAGTCTAAAAATAATTTATGAATCTAATTGTTCATCATGTTTCTAGCATAAGTCCTAGTTTAGATTCATAGCTGATCATGACATGATTAACTAATGATGACTCTGCGGACGATCGATCGCTTCATCAAATAAAATTAATATAAAATGTTTATTTTCATTTAATAAACTATGTTATTATTGTTTATCGTTAATCGGCATCGCTATCGTTCCTCACCTTGATCTCACGAGCTTGCGCATGCGCATGCACTTGTCTTGTATGATAATAATTGAGAGTAATTATACAACTATGATAACATCACATCTCACTGACCGCGGATAAATATTGATACATACATACATATAATCACGCCTTCATCCCTAATCGGGTAGACAAAGCATAATTGACCTAAACAAAGGCGGTTTCGCCACATCTGACAAAGTTTTGAGGGTTATTTACGATAGATTTGTAGGTATATTGCTGTAGGGCCAGGTTGTCAACCCATCGCCTAAATTGCAATATACAGAAACCCTCAGATCCCTTAGCTGGTTTTCACAGCATACGCAGGAGGAAATGCAGCTAGCACATTCCGATTTTGTTTCGCTCCCAGTCCAGCATGGAAGAATAAATATTGATGGAATACATTAATCTACTCATGTTTTCCGACCGACCGCAGAGCTTTCGATTATAAATATATAATAATTCCTAGGAATTAGTAATAAAAAAATACTTGCTTGAGTGATAATTTTGAATAATGATTATACAACAAACTATGATCACATCTTACTAACGGCAGCGGATACTCGATGATGGCTGACTAACCGCAGAGCTTTCAATTATAAAACTACTAGCGACCCGCCCCGGCTTCGCACGGAAATCATCAGTGTTTCTCTACTATATTATGCATGTAATATACATATAAACCTTCCTCTTGAATCACTCTATTTGTTAAAAGAAACCGCATCAAAATCCGTTGCGTAATTTTAAAGATTTATGCATACGTAGGGATATAGAGACAGAGAAAGCGACTTTGTTTTATACTATGTAGTTATGAATAAAACATCTAGGGATCATAATTATACATGTGCAGAAATGAAAACAACTAGGTATTTGAAAATATTTCACTGAGGAATAATAAATTCACAGCACAGAGGCTAAAATGGATCTCTATACCGAGTGTAAGGGACAGCGTCCCGCAAACTGATAGGGGTTGCTCAGTCAACGAAACTGAACAACTATCACCAGGAAATTCTTTCAGAACATAAAAAAAAAGTTGAACTTCCTATTCAAAATGATCAACTCAATGAGACAGTATGTATTGAATAAAAAAAACCACTTTAAAAAAAAAAGGCCTGCTGCCAGTTGTTCAGTTTCGTTGACTGAGCAACCCCTATCAGTTTGTGGGACGCTGTCCCTTACACCTGGTATATGATATGATGTAATAGGTACTCGTTTTTGTGAATATTTTGATCACGTGCATGTTCAATTCAAATCTTGCTCGAATATTTTTTGTTTCTAGATATTGTCCTGTTTAGTATAGTTCTGTTTAATTTGTAACCTTGTAGATCAAAATACAGTACCTAAAAGTATTGTTAAAGAAAACATCTTTTAGCAGTTTGTCGCAATGTTTGCATTTGCCATACAAGTCTCTCGTTACATCAAGCCAGAGGAATGTTCCGAACAACACGGATGTTGGCTACGAAAACAATTATTATTTACAAGAAAAAGTTTGTGAATCGAATATTTACAAATTGGCTTTAAGGCTCGTATTTGTTTAGCGATCTCAAGATTGAGAGCAATATTAGTTATGGATTTGACAGGCCATTTCGTACTTCTTCTTAGCGAGTGGATTCTCGAGTCGAACGACCCGACAAATCCAGGTGTCAGAGTTATGAAACCGCCTAGTAGCACAGCTATTAGGCCTCTGACACGGTTAGAGTAACGACCACTATCAAAGACAGCGACCGGGACCGACGGCTTAACGTGCCCTCCGAAGCACGGAATCCTTTTATTTTTGGATAATCAGGTGATTCAGCCTGCAATATCCTAACCAAACTGGGGAAAATCTCACAAAGTAATAAATTGACAAATATCAAGTTTGTGTTCCGTATAACGAACTCAGACTCGCTGTCAGTCTCAAGTGCTGATTATAATTACGGCCCTGAGTTCAATGATGACACAGGTGATTTGACCATGATTAAATGGTTATGGATTTTCCCGTGGGTTATAATCATTGATAAATATTTTCCCAATTTAGAAATATTACGCATAGATACAAAATAGTTCGATTTGTTTGTTACTGTTATTGTACCGGGCATAAGGGACAGCTTCCTGCAGACTTATACGGGGTGTAAGGGACAGCGTCCCGCAAACTGATAAAGATTGCTAAATCAACGAAACTGAAAAACTATCGTCAGGTTTTATTTCAAGAACTGGAAAAAAAAATCTATACAAATTGTCTGATCGGTATGGTCATTTTGTAGGAAAGGTATTTTTTTTTCATCTCTTAAAAGAATTTTCTGGTGAACGGTGTTCAGTTTCGTTTCGTTGACTGAGCAACCCCTATCAGTTTGCGGGACGCTGTCCCTTACACCCGGTAGAGTTGCTCGGTCAACAAAAGTCTTTCCAGGATTTAAAACAATTTTCTTCCCCTTACGACATGATCAATTTGAGTTGGTAATTTTTATGATATTCTTTCTTCAGTAAAGTAAGCCTTTTTAAATATTTTCAGTAATATAATACCTTCTTCTTCCATGCTGGACTGGGAGCGAGAGAAAAACATAGAATGTGCCAGCTGCATTTCCTCCCGGGCATGCTGTAAAAAACAGCTAAGGGATCTGAGGGTTTCAGTATATTGCAATTTAGGCGATGGGCTGACAACCTGTCACTACAGCAATATACGTACAAAATACAAATCCATCTTGAATAACCCTCAAAACTTTGTCAGACGTGGCGGAACGACCTTTGTTTAGGTCGTTTGCGCTCTGCCTACCCCATAAGGGATAAAGGCGTGATTATATGTATGTATGTATGTATGTATGTAATACCTTACAGGCGTTTCAAAGTTGTAATACCTACTTATTTCAAAATTTGGATATATCCATAGGTGCGTTTATAGTAGAACACGTATACTCCGTTTTTTTAATGTTGCGCTATGCATACAAACTTGTTTTGCAGCCCATAGAATATGTTTTTGCAGAGCATATTATGTTTGTAACAAGGTTATCGTATGCGGTTCTCTCCTAACCTCTTTTAAATTTCGAAGAAGTATCAAGATATGTTTTTCTCTGGCTCCCAGTCCAGCATGGAAGATTTATATATGTTTACAATATTTATATTACAGATGCTTGCAACTTAGTAGCTCCATATTTAAAAGTAATATAATTTGCGATGCACGAGTAAAAAAAAACCTAGTTATATGTAGCTACCTATTTGCGCTGCAATCTAAATGTAAAATTGACGTTGCTCCCGGATCTAAAATGTTACTATCTTGATTCTGATTTTATCTCCTATATGCTACAATATTTTATGAAAACCTTTTATTTACAATATAATTATTTATAAACTTTAATGCTGGCTAAACTACAATATAATTAAGTACGAGTAACTTCCATGCTGTCATGGGAGCGAGAGAAAATCATAGAATGTACCAGCTGCATTTCCTCGCGGGCATGTTGTGAACACCAGCTAAGGGATCCGAGGGTTTTAGTATATTGCAACAGGCTTCAGGCTTACAACCTGTCACTACATCAATATACCTACAAATCTATCTTAAATAACCCTCAAAACTTTGTCAGACGAGGCGAAACGACCTTTGATCGGGTCGTTTACGCTCTGCTTATCCCATTAAGGATAAAGGCGTGATTATTTATATAATGCAATGTATGGGGCTTGTACCCTGAAATAAAGTTTTTTTTTTTTTTATATGTATGCATGTATAATTATGTTTTTATACTAGATTAAAATTATTAAAATTATTTTTTGATTTCGTAAATGATTACCTACACTTCATTCAATCTTCTTTCTCATTTCTTCCATGCTGGCGTGAGAGCGAGAGAAGAACATAGAATGTGCCAGCTGCATTGCCTCCCGGGCATGCTGTAAAAACCAGCTAAGGGATCCGAGGGTTTCAGTATATTGTAATTTAGGCGATGGGCTGACAACCTGTCACTACACCAATATACTTACAAATCTATCTTAAATAACCCTCAAAACTTTGTCAGACGTGGCGGAACGACCTTTGTTTGGGTCGTTTACGCTCTGCCTACCCCATTAGGGATAAAGGCGTGATTATATGTATATATGTATGCATTCAATCTTCATACGTAAACAAGTAAGTACTAACTGCTAAGCATGGATTTTAAAAACTTTATTATGTTCGGCCTTGTTTCTAATAACATCTAAATATCCATAAATTTATGATTTTTAGATTAAAATGTCCTTAATTTGTGAAAATTCGATGTGCACGAGTACATACATAGCATAACGTGTGAAAATGTACTTAGATATTCTCGTTTTTACGGAAAATCTTTTTTGGTTTACATTGGGAATTTTTTATATGCTATCCTATTTAACTAATTGTTTGCCTAAAAATGGTTTACCTAATTAACTAATTTATCACCTAAAAACTGAATATTCATCTAAATGTACATCCAAACAAGTTCTACCTATTAAAACATAATATTATAAATTCTCTCAAAATTTGTACACCTGAAAAACGAATCGTACACCTATGATACTAACTATTATTTATTCTATCACTCATAAAATACACTAATCATCACACACCTAAATTACGTACTCGCTTCTCTATAGATACCTCTAATGTGGATACTTCCGGTGAGTACGGGAAAAGTTAGGAAATCTTGGAAAACTGCTCTTAATAACATGGTGACCTGATGGCCTCTTGAGTATTGCAAAATGCGGGGTGAAGCCCGAACTCTGAATTACATCCTGGGCTTTTTCCGTCGAGATGATGATGATGAGTTGATGATGATGTTTGTCTCTGTCTATATAATTTATTGATTTGAATTTTAGTGTGCAAATTTAGATGAACAATCGTTTTTTTTTATTCGACAATCATCAGCGACAATAAAACAGTAATTTAAAAATATGCAAAGCTGAGCTATTTACAGATTTGCACAAATAGCTTATTATGTGAGCAAAAATGGAATAAATAGAAGAAGCATTAAATACATGCTTTTACATTTCACTCTGTCAAATACAAAAGGCGCTAATATGATAAGGAGCGAATGAAGCGAGGCTATTAAATAGCGCTATTTATTATAGCTTGGTTCGCGAACCGTCAACATTACAGTGCCAACGCCCAATGAGACGGTCGTGTATAATTGTACAGTTAATAAAATAAATAAAATCAGTCCGCCAAGTTTGAGTGTATAGTAAACACTGTGTTGCCAACATGAAGAGTATCATTTTTATATGTGCGCTTTGTCTTCAACTTCAATGGAGCTATGGTGAGTGATTTTAACTGTTTAAAGAATATTTTCGTAGAAGCTTTTTATGTTTATCTTATTAGGGATAGAGTGGAGGGCCATGTTGAAAACTTTATAAAATATTTAAGTTGGCAACATCCGGTTTTAAAGATTGTGTGTGGTGTCTCCGGCTATTTATCTAGATTTTCCCATGCAATGCAGGCATCTATGCTAGCCTAAGCTAGCTGTAGCATAACGTAGCTTTCTAACCCAATATAAGAAATATTAATATTATATTCTATCTGCGGGCACCTGTAAATGGCTTATTGATATATTTTTATGTATTAGTTTTTGTAATGTAGCTGTAGGTGTTCTGAATGAATAAAAATCAATAAATAAGTCAAAATCTGTTTCGTAGTTTTAAGTTACATGGTAACAAACAAAAAAACATTAAAAAAACGAATTTCTACGGATATTTTCCTTGGTAGAGGCGAGAGCGTTTTGACTTATTCATTTAATCAATAAATCTCACATTCAATTTAAGTGTGACTTTGATAAAGCATATTTACGCTGTTACGGATATTTCTTGGCAATTATAGTGCTCAAGAATGTATCAAACAACGATCGGCATAAAAACAAAGAATAAATCATTATAAGGTCATATTTTGTTATCCTCCTGACTGTACCACTATCTATGTAAAGTTAGCACCTATGATTTCTAAGAAGTATACACATAAGGTAGTGTTTATCAAAGTGAACTAAGTGATGATTGATTTCAAATGTATATACTCGTAGTTTAGGTATTATCTACTTCCGTAGTAGATATAGGGTTATTCTGGTGACGACAAGTGTGGTTGCGGGGCTACTCAAACTATGGACCACTTGCTGTCATGCCCCAACCTCCCCATCACCTGCACTGCAGAATACCTACTCGAGGCTAACCTACGGGCGGTTGGCGTCGCCGACTATTGGCGATCGACTGTTTGACTTTTGCCATTGATACGAAAAACAGAAGAAGAATTAATTCCGTAGTCTAGCGGTCTGAGCCATGCGCTCTCGACCCAGAGGTTCGATTCCCAGTGGGAGACAATGACTTCATGTTGTTGTTTCTAGTTTGGTTAGGACATTGCAGGCTGATCACCTGATTGTCTGAAAAGTAAGATGATCCATGCAGTCTGTAAGATGGGCATGTAAATAGTCAGTCGCAGGACCTTATTTATCTCTGTTTGAGACCGGCAATCTGTCCCATCAGAATAAGAAATTGAACGAATATACATATAATGCACCTGTGTGTAGCGCAAACACTTGGGCACTGACCACTAGTCCTGCGCAGTTGGCCAATCTCTAGGAGATTTGCCACCATTACCGAAAATCAGAGGGAGGACTATTATTATTAGTTTAGGTATTTATTCAATTCATGTAGTGTAGTGGATAGGGCCGCTGCCTCCTGAGCGGGAGGTCGTGGTTCGAATCCCACGATTCGCACCACGACTAATGTCTATTTCGGTTTTCGAATTTCATATGTACGTTTATTGGGTGCTTTTCCGTGCTTCGGAAGGCACGTTAAGCCGTTGGTCCATATCGTTAATATCGTTTAATACCGTAGATATCAGTAGATAAGCCATATCAGAGGCAAGTGCTAAGCATTGGCGGCTTGAAAACTCTGACCTAATCTAGGATTGGGTCTGGTTTCCCTTATGGGTTGCGGAGGTCAGATGGCAGTCGCTCTGTGTAAAAACCAGTACAGATGATGATGTTATAAATAAACATAGATGATGATGTTTCTTCCACGCTGGACTGGGAGCGAGAGAAAAACATAGAATGTACCAGCTGCATTTCCTCCCGGGCATGCTGTAAAAACCAGCTAAGGGATCTGAGGGTTTAAGAATATTGCAATTTAGGCGATGGGCTGACAACCTGTCACTACAGCAATATACGTACAAAACCATCTTGAATAACCCTCAAAACTTTGTCAGACGTGGCGGAACGACCTTTGTTTAGGTCGTTTACGCTATGCCTACCCCATTAGGGATAAAGGCGTGATTATGTGTATGTATGTATGATGTTATAAGTAAATATAGAGTAGAGATGATGATGTTATAAGTAAACATGTGCATTCGAGTGAAATGGTAACAGGCTTTATACTTATATTCTATTTTATATGATATTGTAATGAAGTAGATTGTAAGATTGACTGTTTAAACCGGTATAGCAAATATTAACACCTTTGACCTGTCAAACACTCCTTTATTTTGAATAATATTTATTTTAACTACATTCTAAACTGTCAAATAAAAACTAACGATACATAATGAAATATGAAAATCGATAGCCAATGATTATAATAATGGCTAATTAGCTAATTGTTACCTATTTAATAATTGATTCCCAAAACAATTAGATATGATAAGTACTAATAGATGTGTTTACAAAACCCACCTATTTGCGAATTTCAATTTAGGTGCTAAAAATTCCAAATAACATCCTTTTAATCATATTTAACGAGTTTGAACAAAAGATGGTCATTTTTGAAGTAGATATATTCAAAATATTAGTCTTCTTCTGTCGAGTGGGTATCGAGTCTATGGACCCGATGAACCCTGTTGTAAGAGTTTTAAAACCGCCTAGTAGCACAACTATCAGGCCTCTGACATGGTTTTGTGTAACGACCACTATCAAAGACAGCGACCGGGACCGACGGTTTATCGTGCCCTTCGAAGCACGAAATCTTTTTCTTTTCGGACAATCAGGTGATTCAGCCTGCAATGTCCTACCCAAACTGGGGAAAAATTCACAAAGTGATAAATTCTCGAATAACAACTTTGTGTTTTACCCCCTGGGAATCGAACCTAGGACCTCCGGATCAGGAGCCCATAGCACTAGACCACGGATGAAGTTAAATCTTAGTTCATAACTGTGATGCCTAAGTATTTGGTATAGCTTTATATCAATCAAATATCTTATTTCAAAGATCTTTGTTCCATGTATCCGGCACGCATTTTAAATTATTGAGTAATAGCGACCCGCCCCGGCTTCGCACGGAAATTATCAGTGTTTCTCTACTATATTATGCATGTATTATACATATAAACCTTCCTCTTGAATCACTCTTTCCAATAAAAGAAACCGCATCAAAATCCGTTGCGTAGTTTTAAAGATTTATGCATACATAGGGATATAGGGACAGAGAAAACGACTTTGTTTTATACTATGTAGTGATGTGTACCTAAGCAGCCTATATAGACGAATCTATATGTAAAAGCTGCCTCACTAAGCCAAACGTCCTGGCACAGATCAAATGCCCTTGCCTCATGAGCTGCATGCTAAGAAGCCAAGATGCATCATGTATGGCATCATCCTAATACTTACCTATTGCAAATGTTATTGTCCTATCCTACTGCTCATCGCGCATCATAACCTACACTAATATTATAAAGAGGAAAGATTTGTACCTATTTTTGTATGTTTGTAATGAATAGGCTCAAAAAGTACTGGGCCGATTTAAAAAAATCTTTCACCAATAGAATGCTACATTCTTCCAATTTGACATAGGCTACATTTCATTTTGAAAAAAATTAGGTAACCTTGGTAAAATTTGAACAATGTAACCGAAGGTGTAGTGCATAATATAGTAGAGAAACACTGATAATTTCCGTGCGAAGCCGGGGCGGGTCGCTAGTACAAACATAAAGGTACTATAGTAACAAGTATTAAACTAAGCATTTTACACATGCTGGTATTATAAATATTAAGTAAAGAATATAAACTATTTAATGAATTAAATAGGTACTCTATCGGAAATTTTTTTATACATACATACAGTCACGCCTTTATCCCTAATGGGGTAGGCAGAGTGAAAACGACCTAAATAAAGGTCAACCCGCCACGTCTGACAAAGTTTTGAGGGTTATTTAAGATAGATTTGTAGGTATATTGCTGTAGAGACAGGTTGTCAGCCCATCGCCTAAATTACAATTTACTGAAACCCACGGATGCCCACGTTTTTAGTCTCTTCAGCGCCACAGAAGATCAAATATACATACTTACATACATACATGCATAGATAGGCTGAAAAACACATTACCCTCCATTGCGTTGCGCAATCGGGGAAAAATAAATCAAATAACTACGAGTTCCGAAAAAATATTTAGTAGATTGAGCTCAATTTTGGATATTTTACGTTAAACAAATATAATGAGCATTGTCATTTTCATTAAAACTAAGTTCCAATGACTACGTAAAGCCGGTTTTAACAAATCTTGACATGCATACATACATACATACATATAATCACGCCTTTATCCGTAATGGGGTAGGCAGGGCGTAAAAGACTCAAACAAAGGTCGTTCCGCGACGTCTGACATAGTTTTGAGGTTTATTTAAGATAGATTTGTAAGTATATTGCTGTAGTGACAGGTTGTCAGCCCATCGCCTAAATTACAATATACTGAAACCCTCGGATCCCTTAGCTGGTTTTTACAGCATGCCCGGGAGGAAATGCAGCTGGCACATTCTACGTTTTTCTCTCGCTCCCAGGCCAGCATGGAAGAATCTTGACATGTTAAGAAGAATTTTAGATAGTTTTAATCAGCATAAAATAAACACAAGTGAACAATACTTATTAATTTATACAATCAATTTATAACATGCATGTCGGATTGAAAAACATTTATTTATTAATATAATTTGTGGCAAAATTAGTTACGCATAGTATTAGAATAAGCATTTTAACACACATAATCACACCTTTATCACTATGGAGCAGGCAGAGCGCAAACAACCCAAACAAAGGTCATTTCGCCACTTCTGACAAACTTTGAGGGTTATGCCAGATGGACCTGTATATATTGCTATCGTGAGATTCTGCTTCCATGCTGGACTGGGAGCGAAAGAAAAACATAGAAAGCGCCAGCTGCATTTCCTCCCGGGCATGCTGTAAAAACCAGCTAAGGGATCTGAGGGTTTATGTATATTGCATTTTAGGCGATAGGCTGACAACATGTCACTATATCAAAATACCTACAAAATCTATTTAATCTTCAAAACTTTGTCAGACGTGGCGGAACAACTTTTGTTTAGGTAGTTTACGCTCTGCCTACCCCTTTAGGGATAGAGGCGTGATTATATGTATGTATGTGAGATTCTGTCAGCCAATCGCCTAAACTACAATACTGAAACCCCTTAGAGCTGATTTTTACAGCTTGCCCGAGAGGAGATGCAGCTGGCGCATTCTATGTTTTTCTATCACTTCCAGTCCAGAAAGAAAGTAAGTAACATTTTAACAATGCAAACATACATACATATAATCACGTCTTTAACCCGAATTGGGTTAAACCTAAGAAAAGGTCGTTCCGCCACGTCTGACTTTTGAGGGTTTTGCAATACACTGAAGCCCTTGAATGAATCCCTTAGCTGATTTTTACAGCATGCCAGGGAGGAGATGCAGCTGGCCTATTCTGTGTTCTTTCTATCACTCCCAGTCCAGCATGGAAGCAACCATGCTAATATTAACATAATTATGTAAAGAACAAAAAACACAGTGTTTTTACCAATACAAAAATATTCTTTAATAAATGGGCTTCTAGATGCCACCTTTAATAACTTTTATGTATCTCTTGTTCTATAAGTGGTCAATGCTTCCCTATAAGCTGGGTTGTTATAGGCCATAATTTCCCTAGGACATTAATACATACACACATACATATAATCACGCCCTTATCCCTAATGGGGTAGGTAGAGCGTGAACGACCTAAACAAAGGTTGTTTCACCACGACTGACAAAGTTTTGAGGGTTTTTTAATTAAGATTTGTACGCATATTGCTGAACTTCTATGCTGGCCCGGGAATGAAAGAAAAACATAGAATGTGCCAGCTGCATTTAACATAACATAACATAAAAAATACTTTATTGCACGTAAGAATACAAATCATACACACAACAGATAACAACAAAAAACAAGTACAACATAGGCGGCCTTATTGCTAAGGTAGCAATTTCTTCCAGGCAACCTTTGGGTCAAAGAAAAATGCGTAACGGTAAGCGGGAATTTTCCTCCCGGGCATGCTGTAAAAACCATCTAAAGGATCCGAGGGTTTCAGTATATTGTAATTTAGGCGATGGGCTGACAACCTGTCGCTACAGAAATATACCTACAAATCTATGTTAAATAACCCTCAAAACTTTGTCAGACGTGGCGGAACACCTTTGCTTAGGATGTTTACGCTCTGCCTACCTCATTTCGGATAAAGGCGTGATTATACGTATGTATGACGGGTTGCCCACCGCCTAAATTACAATATACTGAGACCTCGAATCCTTTAGCTGATTTTTACAGCATGCCCAGGAAGAAATGCAGCTGGCACATTCTATGTTTTTCTCTCGCTCCCAGGCCAGCATGTATTACTGACATTTGATAAAAGAACTGTAATTTCTCTAGATGCAAAAAATATATTTTAAAAAGTTAAAATCCAATTCTATTTTTCTTCTATTATCGAAATCGCATATTTACTCAAATCGAAATGAAATTCGAAACGTAATTGTATTGGAATTTGCAACATTTTATTTTTATCATTTTATTTTGAATATCGAACCGGCCGGTATTGTTTGTGTCGCATGGAATAAGGTGGCAAAAAAATAATAACCATGGTAAGTGAAATTTATTTTTGATCTGTGCTTTTTATAACCTCAAAATTAGAGTTTGTCTTTTTATTACTCAGTATTTTATTATGAAACATCAACATATTTAAACAATCAGTATTATGTACAAAATGCCTACTGCGTATTAGATAAAGTTTCTTACGCAAATGGAGATTTGTGATGGATGAAATCCTTCATAGTGAGTTGTTTTTGCTTACAAGCTCAACCTATTTTCATACTATAAATTTCGTAAAATTTTCCTTTATCAAACGTATCTTTCACTCGATATGTAAAGCATAGTAATAACCTCGGGTTTAAGCATCAATTGCATACTCGTACTATTATAATACCTCGTATGCACTAGATGTATAGCAACTCTTGGGTACTACATACATACCTACATATAATCACGCCTAAATCCGTAGTGGGGTAGGCAGAGCGTAAACGACCTAAACAAAGGTCGTTCCGACAGGTTTTCAGCCTATCGCCAAATTGCAATATACAGAAACTCTCGGATCCCTTAGATGGTTTTTACATAGAATACGCCAGCTGTATTTCCTCTAGGGCACTAGAGAAAATGCAGCTGGTGCATTCTATGTTTTTCTCTCGCTCTCAGGCCAGCATGGAAATACCCTTGGTTACTAATGTACTATTACAAGCGTCCAACGTCTTAGGTTATTCGGATAAACTTAAAATGGGTAGTAATAAATACTCTTAAATGCCGTCAAATGTATTACATTACACTATATTTGTACATACGTCATATTGTAGAGGTCAAAGTACTCAAATGACCAAGAACTTGTCAAGATTAATTAAATCAAGACTCGCTCAGTAGGTCACTGTCGACTGATAGTGCAAAGCTACTCTTGCTATTACTAGCTAGCTCGTGTAGTATAATTAATTAAGACTTTCAACTAACTTTAGTAATGCATTTCAAATCGAATTTCGACGAATCTCAATGTCGTCTGCGAATCGAATGAATTTAATCTTCTCTCCATTTATTTTATCACCCCCAATGATATTATATATAGGTAGATACGTGACCAACGCGCAAAACTCCTGCCGTCAAATGGTCCTAATTGTGATCATTTTAGGCAGTCGAGCTGCGAGCTGCGAAGTGAGAAAAAAAGTTAAATTATATTCAAGGCTGCACTGATTACAAATAGCTATCTGTTTCACTCTTACGCTTTGCCTATTTTGTGTCGCACTCAGCGTTTGTTTAGATATGCAATGTTATAAATATGTATGTATATGTGTCGCGGAACAATTAAAATGTGCGTGCAGTATGAACGTAACATAGCTTTCTTAAAATATCATTGATCACCCCCGCGTTCTGAAAAGATGGTCATTTTTGTTGTAATAATAAAAATACCCTTTGGGTACGGTACCCTAAAAAAGCTTCTTATAATAACAAACTCTATGGCATAAAATAAATTTAATGCTATAAAAAACTGAACTCCTGATTACTGAGACTCCGTTGTCCGTCCGTCACCAGGCTGTATCTCATGAACCGTGATATCTTAGTAGAAATTTTCACAAATGATGTATTTCTGTTACTGCTTTAACAACAAATACCATATAATAAACGTAGTTTTTTGCTGTTGTTGTATATACCATTACCATTTATTATTTCGTATTTTTTTTTTCACTTAGTAAATGTTTTACCTTTTATTACACACTTAGGCTCGTAATTATGAAGCGATCTCAAGCTTGAGACCAATATTAAGGATTTGACGGGCCAGTTTGTACTTAAATGATATTGCTGATACGAACTCAAACTCGCTGTCACTCATGAGCTGATTATAAATACGGCCCGTACTTGTAAGTATAAAGAAACTCAAAACGTGTCCCGATTTAGCGTTTAAAATTGAATCATTTGATCACACACAAACCTCCTACGTAGGTTTTTGAAAAGTATGACGTTATTCACTTAGCAGTAATTAAGACACCACCCACTCAGCTTAACGGGATCACCATAAAAGCTACATAAAAACTATAAAATAAAACCTACTTTTTAAATTTATTCCTCGCGAAAAAGAAGAATTAGACACACCTTGAATTTATAACTTTCCAACAAATTAAGAAATAACAAAGGATTTAAAACAAAAACAGGTTTTGATTGAAAGCTTTTACCAAAGGCGATATTTTGACAGATGATATAAATAATTTAAATTTAGTAACGGTCAGTATTATAGCAATTTTGTACCAGTAACTTTCTGCTCCGCGGTTTCACCCATAATTACGTTCTTACTCATAGGAATAGAATATTTCCACTCTGTGTACTAAATTTCATCTAAATCTGTATATCATTAAACCAATCAGCATAGTATCAGATGCACAAAATAAAATATTTTTATAATTATGGATACGTAATTTTGTACGAGTATGTATAGATAGGTACAAAGTTGTATATAATTTCACACTTTGATTTATATGATTTCCTTTTAATGATTGTGTGCCAAAACTATGATAGATTTAATAAATATTTATTGCAGAAAGTTGAATCATATGTATGGAAATACTAATATCTACAATAAACATATCCATAACGAAACTTGCAAATTGCCCAATCAAGGAATCGAATACAAACTTTCCATTTGTTAACGAGGTATTAACGATTTCATAAAATTACTATTCTTTTTCAGATTAGTAATTGATACAGACTGGCCATAACGCAAATAAACTTTATCACTACATAGTATAAAACAAAATCGCTTTCTCTGTCCCTATATCCATATGTATGCATAAATCTTGCAAACTACTTTTTTTTTTTTTTAATATATATAGGCGAGCATTTGTCCGCCATCTCACCTGGTGGAAAGTGACGATGCGGACTATGTTGAAACATACTCACCTATGAAGTGCCTATTCACTCTCGCCTTGAAAAGGCCCAGGTTATATTGTTCCGACGCAACGGATTTTGATGCGGTTTCTTTTAATAGATAGAGTGATTCAAAAGGAATGTTTATATGTATAATACATGCAGAATATAGTAGAGAAACACTGATAATTTCCGTGCGAAGCCGGGGCGGGTCACTAGTTAATTATACAAAGAATATCAGCTGATTTACTAAGATTGTCAGAGTCCATAATTATATTTTTGAGAAACTTTACTTGCCTTAAGGAGCTGTAAAACCTAGGATAGAGTAATTGCGGCAAATGTCATTCAGAAGGAAAACAAAAGAAAATCTATATCTGAAATCTATAGGAATTGCATCTGTCATAGCTACCAGGCTAGATTTTTTTTAGTATACGTAATAGTAATTTTCCATGCTGGCCTAGGAGCGAGAGAAAAACATAGAATGTGCCAGCTGCATTTCCTCCCGGGTATGCTGTTGAAACCAGCTAATGCGTCTGAAGGGTTTCAGTATATTGTAATTTAGGTCATGAGCTGACAACCTGTCACTATAGCAATATACCTACAAATCTATCTTAAATAACCCTCCAAAACTTTGTCAGACGTGGCAGAACGACCTTTGTTCAGGTCGTTTACGCTCTGTCTACCCCATCAGGGTTAATGCGAGATTATATGTATGTATCTATAGTAAAATATTACTATACTAATAATACAGTCAAAGGTTGGATACAAGAAATTTTATAAATAAATGTGCCTTTACGGGTTAATAAAACAATAACGTGAAGATTGAGAAGCTTTTATTACAGTCAAAGGTTGGATACAAGAAATTTTATAAATAAATGTGCCTTTACGGGTTAATAAAACAATAACGTGAAGATTGAGAAGCTTTTATATGTATTATTAAACTATTTGAATACATTAACCCGCAGGTCAATCGGGTTTTCTTTAATATGGTTGCTTTATGATAATAATGACCGTAACGATATCTGCCTATTATGTTAAAGTGAGTCTATTTTCCATACAAAAGTTTAGAAGTTTTGTATTTTTACCCGACTGTCAAGAAAAGGTAATGTTTTTCGCGCGTATCTTGTATGTATGTGTGTTTGTATTACGTATGTATGCATGTACTGATATTTCTTTATTTTTCAAAATTCAAAATGGCGTATCCTATCGAAAGTAAGCGAATAAAAATGTTTAAAGAAAGTTTTAAAAAAATGTGTTAAGTATGAAAATAAAGGTAATTATTAGAATTAAAAAATATATATGATTCATATGTTAACGCTTAATTTTAGAACAATTAATGCGTTAAAACATGTTTTTATAGGTACTGCAGTCAGGTAGTTTGAATTATTTTGAAAATACTTGTTGTTTTTCTTTAAAAAAAATAACCTTTTAGCGCCCAAAAATAAGATTTTCTCAGTGTTACACTCAATAACTGAGCTCTCAATGGCTGTGGGGTAAATTGCGCTCCGAAACGCACTGGTAACACAATAAAAAAGTTAAGTACGTGGTTTTCTTTTCAAGACTACTTACATACTGAACAAATATCAAAACCTCTTCTCTGAGAGGCTAATAAGCTAAATTATTACGTACAGCAAGACAAATGTTTACTACAAGAAATAATATATGAAAAAAAAAACGGATTATACCGCGAGGCAGAAAGCTTTTTTTTCTTCATTGTTTGCATATTTGAAGACATTACGTTGGCGTCATATCCTATTTTTATTATAGTATAGCAGATTAATACTAAGAATAATGTTAATAATATAGATTTTACGTATTTGAATATAAGGTACCATTCTTTTTTGTTTTTTCATGGGTATACCACAATATGGATAAAACTAACAGAATAAATTTTATGAATCTTTGTAGTTTACCCAACGGTTGCCTAGTAGAAATTGCTGCTGTTTAGCAATAAGGCCGCCTATATATATTGTACTGTCACGTTTGTTCCTTTTTGTTTCTGTTGTATTTGTTTATTTGTGCAATAAAGAATTTTGTATTGCATTGTAGTTTTGTAAGTTAGTTGTCAAACCAATTAAAACAACTAATACTTATTTTCAAACATCTTCCATAATTTCAATAGCCAGATAATATTTCAAATCGAGTTAACAAAGCGTAAAGATAATGAGGTTTTTGAATTAAAAATGCGGGAACATTCTTTGAAAGCCTTTAATGTATCCTACTCGTTAATTTTTTTGTGTACCCCGAGAACAATAAAAACATATCTGCGCTGAAAAGTTAATAAAAGGATTTTTCATCTTCCACAAAAAAACCCATTGTCCTTTTTGAATAGGTATACCTTTTTGTAGCTAAGAAGAGGATTGACATTCCGTAGTCGACGTTTTTTTTCATGAAATTTCGTATACTATACTTGCATAATTGATTGCAACAAATATACGAAATTTTATGAAAATCCACGAATAATTTCCTGATATAATCTCATACGTTTCGACTGGCCCAGCAAACCTATGTAGTACCCGTAACTATTAAGGAAGTTTGCTAATTATATTTAGTTATACCGTGACAGTGCTTGTCAAATAACAATAATTTTGGAATATATTATGATTCTATTCCAAAGAATAGAATCATAATATATGGGCAGAGTTTATTTTAGTGATTCAATAGATTTTATGACTATGCTATAGTGTATGTGCATTGCAACGACCGTGAATTATGTACAACGTTATGTTTGTTTATTTTATTGCCTTGCACATAAATTATCTAGAAAATACAACACCATTGAGGATACATTTCTATAGTCTTAAACGTCACGTGTAAGTTTATTCGTTATCTAAACCTAAAACAATATTCTGAGCTAACTATACTAAAGCCAAATTTACACAAAGTCAAATAAAGCAGCAAATAACGAATCAAATCACTACGCAAAATCCCAGGGGGTCCCCGTCCATTAGTGCAAATGTGTTGACTACACACATGTCATAATAACGTTAAAGCTATTAGACACCAGTGTTATTATTATTATTTAAAAAAATAACCCAATTTAAGACATATGTATTTAAAAATACTTACATAATTGAATGTAAGTTCCATGCATTTATGGAAAGGAATAGATATTATTTTCCTGTTTTATCGGGCAGGTGATTCTCGCAAGCGTATATGGGGTGTAAGGGACAGCGTCCCGCAAACTGATAGGGATTGCTCAGTCAACGACACTGAACAACTTCCACCAGAAAATTCTTTCAGGAAGTGAAAAGAAAAATGTCTTTTCCATACAAATTGTTTGATCTAGGTGGACATTTTGTATGGAAAAGCTAACTTTTATGTTAACTTCCTGAAAGAATTTCTTGGTGGAAATTGTTCAGTATCGTTGATTGAGCAACCGATATAAGTTTGCGGGACGCTGTCCCTTACACCCGGTATATATTTACCAATTACATTATTAAAATTTGATCAATAATAGTGTTGTTAAACCTTGACCTACGGGTCTCTGCCGATTCTGATTAAAAAAGCAAGCGCTATAAATTATACTCATTTATCGATCAATGACACTAAAATGTACTTCGCTATCCTAACCTTGACAATGTCTACTATTCACAGGTAAACCTGAGGGCGTAGGTGCCTTCGCATACCAGGACTCAGCAGGCAATAGGTACGGTGGAACATACGGCCTTAAGGATGGCCAAGCATACAACTACAAGAACACAGATGATTCAACAACCTACGGGCCAAATCCGTTCAATGGTTTCCAGGACTTTGATTCCTTCTTCCCTGAGTACTTTAGGAATCTCGAGAATTTGCTCCAAGAGTAAGACGCTATAGGTTATTACGAGCTGAATGCTTTCGGTGGTAGTTCTGATCTGATGGCCATCAGAGCACACCTGGTGATGGTAGCACAATTAACATAATCCACAACCATTTGGTAACTTTTCACTTAGTTGTGTCTGACTTCCTGGATGGACAAGGACATATTTAGACAGGTCGGTGGAGTGACTGAATTAGACCAACAAGTTTTTAAAGGTCATTTAGAAAAACTACCTCCATGGTCTGAGCCATGGGCTCACGATCCGGAAGTCCTGGGTTCGATTCCCGGGGGAGGAACACAAAGTTGATATCTGTGAATTTATCACTTTGTTAGATTTTCCCCAGTATGGTTAGAACAATGCAGGCTGAATCACCTGATTGTCTGGAAGAACAAAGATTCCGTGCTTCGGAAGGCACGTTAAGCCGTCGGTCCCGGTCGCTGTCTTTGATAGTGGTAGTTACACAAACCATGTCAGAGGCCTATTAGCTATGCCATTAGGCGGTTTAGAAACTCAGGCACCAGGGTTCATCGAGTTGATCGCCTCGATACCCACCAGAATAAGAATCCAGAAATATAATCAGATAAACTTTTATAGAGTAAGTGGAAGAAGAAGCTTTTCGGGGCCTCTCCGATTGAGTCATCATCGTAGACCGTTCGGTTCACACCGGTCTGGATTTAAACGTTTTGGATTCAGACCATTGAAGACAAGGAGGTAACCTGTTTGGGGTCGGTTATTCTTCTGAGTGTGGTTTTTCTATTAATTCCTCTTTCCAATCTTCATTGTTTTCGGGTGTATTAAAAGTATTGTAGAATTTTTCGTTTTTTGTAGTTACCAAAATATACGTCATAATTATTATAATCTCGAGTCATTATGAGAAAGAAACATTTAAAATACTTTCTCAATTTCTAAAACATAATTATATTAATTTCCACTAACCCGGAAAGGGCAAATCTTTATCTTTCTATGTCTATCGCTTCCCCTCTGCACCTAACTACAACAAAACTTTTTTTAACTTTCGTGTGTGCGTGTGTGTGTCTAACTTCTCCTCTTCTAACTTTCCAGGGCGTTTGCTAAGAACGCGGAACAACAGAAAAAGGCACTGAACGCAGCCAAGAAAGCTTTTGACTTGACGTCAAACAACGCTGGTTACGTTCCTAACTTCGAGAACGACTTTAACAGATTTCCAGGTTTCCCCGACTTTGGATTCCCTCAGCCCAATTTCATGCCTGGCTTCGGGGGATTTGGAGGCCAGCCTGGCTTTGGTGGTCAGCCTGACTTCGGAGTTCGGGGTAACTACCCGCTACCCATGCCCGGTGTGAATTCCTTTGCGGAGAACAGCGCGTTTGCCGGCGGTGCAGTCGCTCCAGGATTCCGTCATCAAATGGTTGCACTTAGCCCAGCGGATCCCGTAAGTGTTCCAAAAATCTTTGACGTTAATTCCTATTGAAAAATTATTCATTCTATTTCTTAATTCGGTTCAATGCCACTCTACAAGATAAGGAGAGTACACAAGTGAAACGAAACATGATTCGGAATGAAATAGAACACAGATATATTTAAATATTCTCTTTTTCAGCTCCAACCCAACATCGACGTCACCAAACTCTCCGATTCACCAGCTTCAAAAGGTGGCCCACAATTTTACAGCGTCCAGTCTTCATCTTTCGTCACTTCCTCCAACGTGAACGGTAAAGAACTAAGCCATAAGGGAGGAGAGACGATAGTCAACGACAATGGGAAGATCACCAAATACTCACTTGGCAATTAGTAACAAGTGCCCTAAACCCTCAATACATGGATCTCAAAATTATACACGCAATTTTATATCTTAGTGTATAAAATGATCATTAAGATATTATCTATAACGAAATCGTGAACACGAAATAAAAAAGAAAAGAACAACAAAACATTTTACCTTTATAACCTTTTTCATTGCAACGTGACTAACTGCGTGATACATTAAACGTCTAGACTAGAAGAACCATAAGAAACAGTACACCACGGATATTTTATTTTATTATGATGTCATTTCTACCTGTGATGTTGAGTTACCTATCGATCTACTGGATTTCGTTTACATTTCTGCTTCATACTTGTTACTTACGTTTGAACAATTTGATTAACGTGCGTAACGGCCGTCCAATGTTCATATACGTCAATGTCAAAAGAATCTGATAACACTTGCTTATGCTTACCGTTAGAGCCTGTTACTGCAAATAGGCAACGGTAGACATTGTCCTCACTATTAGCATTATCATTAATAAAAACGGTTTTGTTCACTACTAAATGATTAGTCAACTCCATAATTGATGGACGTAAAGTTGGAAGAATGCCATTGTCCCACGTTAGGTGTCCCACATCAATTGGTTGATTTATCGGATTCTCTTAATGGAAGCTAAAGGTTAATACCCTTAGGTACCATGGATCTGATTGACATTTGTTAAGAGGAGGAAAACTATAATAAAGTAATGTATCTCTAAGGCACCGAGCAACATAATAATAATAACATCTATACATATAATAAATCTCTAGAAGGGTCGTGTCTGTACATTGAATATTTTTATTAAAAAAAAATTGCAGCAGGCATTATTAACGATATAAAGATCAAAACGTTTTTTTTTTGTCTGTCTGTCTGTCTGTCTGTATATTACCACATCACGCCAAAACTACTGAACCGATTTCGATGGGACTTTTATATTTAACTGTGTGTTGCCCGGTTTCCAACTAAGGATACCTAAAATTACGCCACCTGACTTAGGGGGTAGGCAGGAAATTGAAATTTGGCTGCTTCTTAACCGATTTTTATGGAACTTTTTTCTGACTGAGCATTATTTAAAATCAAAGTTATGATACAAATAATCACGCCTCATGAGGTCATGACTTAGGAGGTAGGTAGGAAATTGAATTTCGGTCGTTTTTAACCGATTTTTTTTATTACCTTGTGTCTAGCCTAGGTTAGAAATAATCACGCAAACCATATTGAGTAATTACCCCAGCTTGTATGAAAAACACGCAGTGTCGAATGTCTACGCACGGAGAAGCATTTTCAGTATGTCCGACACTGCGTGTTTTCCATACAAACCGGGCGTACGAAGTCGCGGGCACAGCTAGTCACAAATATAGCTCATTAAAAACTAACTAAAAACAAAGCAATTAAAACTTGCGTCTCTACAAAACCTAATCACACTATTTCCTTCCAAGAATCATCCACATAAGATGCTTCGCATAACACACGCCAGTTAACCTCGGCCACCTCCCAAGGTTACGATAACATCACCGCAGTTTTTGCTGCATTACCGACACGGGATGAACAAAAACAATAAAACAACACCATTAGTTTAATTTCGCCAATTTACCATCTATCTTCATTTTTTGAGTCGTCGTTTCATACCAACCATTAGGTACTTTTGGGACATTATAGTTCGGCATATTATTTGGTTGGTAATACGGTATATTAATAGGTTTCCAATTTGGTTCATTTGAAGATCTTTGCTGGATGCCACATCCTCTGACTCCCTGATTCCTGCTTAGTTCAGCACATTTCTTGCAATAAAATTCTTTTTGGCCATCCTCACTGATTTTTCTTTGTACGTTTCCTTGATTAGGCCTTCTCCTTGACATCCTGTAAGGATCTCTCCCATCATCTTGACGATAGTTAATGTTATTGTAGAAAGAAGCTGGCTTCCAATTTAATGGATAGACTGCAACGTTTGGAAATATATCGCCTTCATCACGTATATTACGATTGACGAAAATTGAATCTGGATAGATTTTTGTCTTGTATCTGGAATCTGGAGTTTTAATATCTGTAGTGTCCACAGATTTGTAGCTTTTTATTACTTTTACTTCGTCGTCGTCGCCTTTCTTTAGGCTTCTTGTTTGGCCGATGTTATAAGTTAGTGTGCCATCAGCTGAAAAAATATAATTATAAATAATCTACTAAAGTACCAAAATTTTCAGTAAAGTGCTAAAAAAGTTGTTATAATCAGAATATGTTGCTAAGGTTGCCTGGTAGAAATTGCTGCTTTAGCAATAAGGCCGCCTACAGGCTATATATAATAAATTGTACTGTCACGTTTGTTCCATTTTATTTCTGTTGTATGTGTTTCTTCGTGCAATAAAGAAATTTGTATTGTATGTCTAATAAGTTCATCGAAATATGAGTAACAATGTCAATATTGAATCATCTTTGATACGAATCTGTCTCTCAATTAGACTAATCGACTCTGCGGTTACCATTGACGTTAACACGAGGATCTTTAGTCGTGAGCATTGGCATAAAAACAATCACGTGGGGATTCACGTGTCTTTTACATTAGGTATCCGAAATGTTCACCTATTAGAAGCAATTCAATCACTTAACCTTAATTCTTTAACTAGATCTTATGGCAAGGTACTTTTAAAATTCTTGGAAACAAATAATCAGCTATGTGTTTTATTCAATATTATTATATGAGTCCAAAATCATATATAAATGTACTTTATGAAAGACGAAATAATTAAAAATGGGTGTATGTGAATACTGCGATTGATAGAGATATACGGAAGATTATCGGCACAACCGCAGATGAATTGACAAAAAGTTAGGAAAAGATCACCGTAAAACACCATAACTTGCTAAAGTTGAAAAGAAAGTTATCTTCTTTAGAATACGTATTATGATACTTACTGTCTCCATTGCTCGTGAATCCTCTTTTGTTATTATTGTTTTTCAGTTTAGTTGACACGACTATTGTATGCTCCACTTCAACGTCTTCGTCATCAGTTTTGGTCTTACTATTGGCAGGACTGACGCTGGAGTTTGATACCACAAAAGTTGGTTCTTCAGCAAAATATGTGGGAGGAGGTTCACCAAAATCCATTTTAGTGGAGACACCTCTGCTAGAATGTACAGCGGCTGAAATTTCCTTTTATATAATTGTATGGTACCAGTTTTTTGTCGTATATGAATCATTTTAACGTGGTAGAATTAAACTGAACATAGTATTCAGACACCATAATCTTCCACTGTCTATATGAATTAAATACAATCTTAAAATTTCCATTGAAGAGTTACATATCGATTTACAAACCCTCACATGCCAAGGTAAGGTTAGGTACCTCACAAGGGCATCTATTATTTTGGTCATAAAGCTTTTGTAAAGGTACACAATTTATCTATTCTTAGATCAACATATTCTTCCTTTGAATACAACCCAGCTTTTATGAATAGAGACAAAAATAGCATTCATTCACAAAAGCTATATTTTCTATGATCTGGGTAACGACAGGATTTTTATGAACTCTATTATTTCGATTAGATATTATATTAATTATATTTATAAATAATTTCTTTTGGAGTTGACGAAATATACTCAAAATTTGAGCCGATTTGTCTGTCATGATAATATGATTTGTATGTCAAAACAGCTCAAATTATAATTGGTATAATATAAAAAACGTAGTAGCAAAAGAACTGATTGAATAAGGAAGATGAGCAGCGGTAGTTATGATAATGAATGAGTGATGGCTTGAATTTCGTAATTGATTCAATTTGCATGTAGTTGCTGATAATTATTAAAAAAATGGATCAGATATAAATATAACTTCTATGTTGGCCTGAGAGCGAGAGAAAAACATAGAATGTGCCATTTAGGCGATGAGCTGACAACCTGTCACTACAGCCATATACCTACAAATCTATCTTAAATAACCCTTAAAACTTTGTCAGACGTGTCAGAACGACCTTTCTTTAGGTCGTTTAAGCTCTGCCTACCCCATTAGGGATAAAGGCGTGATTATATGTATGTCTGTATAAATATCACCTTTCCATGCTGGCCTGGGAGTGAAAGAAAAACTTAGAATGTGCCAGCTGCATTTTCTCCTGGGCATGCTGTAAAAACCAGGTAAGGGATCCGAGGGTTTCAGTAAATTGTAATTTAGGCAATGGGCTGACAACCTATTACTACAGCAATATGCCTACAAATCTATCTTAAATAACCCGTAAAACGTGGCGGTACGACCTTTCTTTAGGTCGTTTAAGCTCTGCCTACCCCATTAAGGATAAAGGCGTGATTATATGTATGTATAAAAATCACGAAGACGTATCCCACCTGCCAAAGCCAAGCAGATCAACAGCTTCATGATGACGACACAGATTCACAGCACAGGATGAAGATCACAGCAAGATGAGAGTTCGAGTAAACCGCGGCTGTCGTGTCACCCGTGTTTTATACAAACAATGCAAATTGCTATAATAGTGTCATCGAGGATGCTCAGATTGTGATCACAAAGATCTTAGAAAATCTTGGTTGATTTACGTGCAATAGGTATTCCACTAGTAAAATTTTCCGCGTTTCTTTCAGAAAGTCAATATTTTCTAAAGGAATCATCTATGCTAGCCCTACTAAATATTCTTGGTTCCGTAAATTATCTTATCTTATGTAGCCTGAATCATTAAAAAATATTTTTGAATTTATAAAATTAATTAATAAAATCAGACGTGAATGTCCAGAGTAGCAAATAGTTCCTTTCTCGTGTGAAAAAACAAATTCTCTTCCTTCGAGTTAGTATCGGATGTAAACAACCACATCTAGATAAACTTTAAATCTGCGCTTCTAAATTTGGCGATAAATTAAGTAGTGAATGCCCATGACAAATTGCAAGTGTCGTTTAAGCTTATGATAAAAAATTCAGTATGGTATGGCAGATGAACATCTTTATGGAAGCCTGATCCTAACAAAGGAATATTATAATGTAAAGGTAAAAAATCTTAAAGTATCGCAGTAACTATGACTCATATAGTAATTAGGTAGATGGGAATAAAACAAGAGAGATAAGACACTATTATAATAATTAGAGGTCTCGGGTAATTATTTTCATTCATTTACGCAGGTGGCAATATTCAAAGATTTATAAAAGTACTTTTAAAAGTTTGACTAGTGCTGCCATCTAGTAATAGTTGCATGTTACTTTTTGACACCGTCACCGTGACAAGGTGAGCCCGAATAGTGGTTGGTTGGGGAACGCTCAAAGTTCAGCTCCGTTCCTTTAGTTATATCACTCGTCGCCAGATGGCAGTAGCAATTTTATGTTTAGGAAGAAATAGAAGAAACATTTATTATTTTTACTACGCCATCTATTATTTGAAATATTTAATGAAATGATTAATAAAACAAAAAGGAAACATTAAGAGCAAAAAGGTATTTCGCCCAACGTGGGGCTCGAACCCACGACCCTGAGATTAAGAGTCTCATGCTCTACCGACTGAGCTAGCCGGGCTGTTATGATAGTAGCTCAAATAACATTACACTTTCTGTTCTTCTAATATACACTATGCTATACTGTACAGTGATATTGACTGATCATGGACTTATTCCATCGGTCAAAGTTATGGAAATAATCAAATAAATTGTTCTTATATTAATTAACCATTTATTATCAATAACTACTACTATAACACAGAATAAATAAACGCATTTAAGTAATCAACAATTAGATTTGTTTAAGTTTAAAAATAAGGTAAAAGGTAGGTATGTATTATCGAAGTAATAATGGTAAGGAAGTAAGTTTATACTTAATTAACACTTAAATAATATAAAAATTTTACCCTGACCATGTAAGTACAAAGCTGAAGTGCTGGTCTTGATATGTTCTGTGGTCTTGATTTTTAAATTTTTACATTCACGCAAAATTAAAACGCTGGAGAATTGCCGAATTTCGTGACAGTCTTCTTTCCATTCTCGTCGATGACGGTCTGTTCGCCAGTAACTTTGTCCTTCACCACCTGGCCATTCTTCACCTCCTGTTCTTGGTTAACTACCTGGGATATAAATTTCCCTTTAGTTGCTGGAGTTTTTTGGATCTGTAAAGAGACAGTCCCGTTTAGTGGTCTTATTTTCCACTGGCCTTCGCGAATCCTACTGAAGCATATGTTACGTGAATGAAGATGTAAATCTTGAATTTTTGATGTTACTCGTCATATATTTAAGGGAAATAATTAACCTATCCTAAAAAAAATACTAACTCAGCCTCAAAAAAATCATTTCAGCCGCAATAGGTCCGAAGTTAAAATTTTTGAGGCTAATTTAGTGTTTTGTTGAGGATCGGTTAATTAAGTATACAATTCATTTTATAATAGGATATTTAATCATTAAGATAAGCACACGCAAACGAAACATATTTTAGAAATGCTTTTCATTAGGCTCATGCTACGTCGTAGGCGGTTGAGTGTAGTAATAAATATACAAAATACTTATAGGCCCGTATTGATAAACAGCACTTCAGATCAGACTGCCAGCTAGTTTGAGTTCGTATCAGAAATGTCATTTCAGTATCTAAATGGCCTGACACATCCATACTTAATATTGCTCTCAATCTCATGATCGCTTTGTAGATACGAGATTTAGTATTTCCAACTCAGTTTTAGTATTTAGAAAAGTTAAACAAAGTTTCTTGTCATACATACATACATATAATCACGCCTTTATCCCTAATGGGGTCGGCAGAGCGTAAACGACCTAAACAAAGGTCGTTCCGCCACGTCTGACAAAGTTTTGAGGGTTATTCAAGATGGTTTTGTACGTATATTGCTGTAGTGACAGGTTGTCAGCCCATCGCCCAAATTGCAATATACTGAAACCCTCAGATCCCTTAGCTGGTTTTTACAGCATGCCCGGGAGGAAATGCAGCTGGCACATTCTATGTTTTTCCCTCGCTCCCAGTCCAGCGTGGAAGAAAAGTTTCTTGTCTTTTCATTAAAAAACTCATTTTAAAAATAAATGATTCGTGTTGGCAAATTCGTTTAATTACTGGAACTACTATTTCATACTGTTATCATATCTAATAGCTAAAACTTATTTTAGAATCAAGATCTTCGATTAAAAGACATGAAACCTTTATTCTAAAACTGATTTGCAACTATCGTTTTATTATCCAACCCTTACTTAATCAATCAATCAATGTGTTTTTCGGTTTTCGAATTTCATGCGTACGTTTATTCGGCGCTATTTCGTACATTTAATACCGTAGATATTACTCGTTAAGCTATGTGAGAGGCCAAGCATTGGCGGCTTGAAAACTCTGACCTAATTTAGAATTGGGTCTGGTTTTCCTTCTGGGTTGCGGAGGTCAGATGGTAGTCGCTCTGTATAAAAGCCAGTACCTACCCTCGTTCAATCACCTAGATTAGGTTCTTCTTCTGTCGAGTGGGTATCGAGTCTATCGACCCGATGAACCCTGGTGTCAGAGTTTTTAAACCGCCTAGTAGCACAACTATCAGGCCTCTGACATGGTTTAAGTAACGACCACTATCAAAGACAGCGGCCGGGACCGACGGCTTAACGTGCCCTCCGAAGCACGAAATCTTTTAATTTTTTCGGACAATCAGGTGATTCAGCCTGCAATGTCCTAACCAAACTGGGGAAAAAATCACAAAGTGATAAATTCTCAAATATCAACTTTGTGATTCCCCCCTGGGAATCGAACCCAGGACCTCCGGATCGGGAGTCCATGGTACTAGCCACTAGACCACGGAGGCAGTCACTAGACCACGGAGGCAGTCTAGATTAGGTTGATGATGATGATGACTTACCCCAGTGTTACCATTGAGGTCTCTCAAACCTACAGGTTTCGGGACATCATCAAGCTCATCAGAGTCTTCAACGTCAGGCATTTCCTCGGGAGCAGGTACTTCTTCAGCATTCCGTATGACTCTAGTATCGTTATTGACTGTAGAAGCGGCAGGGTCCTCCGCTTTTACTGCTGCAAATAAAAAAAAAACAGATAGAGAAAGGGGCTTAATGTGCTGCCCTGGGCTAAATGGCGCCTTTATTACTCAAAAAATCATAATTCACTGAAAACATAATCAATCGAAAATCCGGTTGATCAGATTGAAGTATAAGTACTGAAATATTTTAGGCATTATAAATTAATAATTCAGTGTTCACTGCAGTTACAGATAGCAAAAGTGCTAAAACACGCCGTTTTTTTTTTCAAATTATAGCTGTAAGTATAACGAACAACGTATAAGTTGCAACTTTATGAGGTTCTAAATAACCAGCATTGCTTTAACGTCAAACTGATCAATCGGATATTCGATTGATCGTGTTTTCAGTGAATTATGATTTATTGAAAAAAAAAATAACCCTAATATCGGTATTGAGAAATAATATAAATTAACTTTTTTCAAAAAAAAAAAAAAAAATAGTATACTCACCACTGCAAAAACAAGCCAGAACCACCAAAGCAAAGAAAAAGCTCTTCATCATGAGAAATACAATTTTCTTTTGTTAGTAGTAGTGCACTGAAAAATCTGGTGAGACTGCTGAAAGCGAATCTGAGACGTTCTTTTATACAAATATTTCGATTCTCAGTTAACGTTTAAAGAGGAGGATAGGGCAAATTGGGATAGTAGAAAAACATCATTCGAGAAATAGGTACTTAGACTTAAACTTAGAACTAAACATTGCATTATGTCGACAGCGATATACGTGGGAAAGGGCCCCTTGCTAGGAGGACCACTCTACGGAGAGTCCAATCCAACTCTAAAGAGTTGTGTTCCGTTCCAATGCAAACAAGTTAAGCTCACAAGAGCGAAACACTTGCAAACCAATTGTAATGCGGACACTTCCGCATCTGATGAGTCGAAATAAAGACGAAACAGTGACAACTAACGACGAACCGATGCGTTTCGTTTTCTCTCACAGTCATCACAAAGGCCAAAGTGCCTTTACACTATGCTTAGAATTACCTGTAGAAAAAATCACTTTGTCACTTTACCTGAAGCGTTACTAGTTAAGTATAATGAAATAAACTAGTTAAGTATATGAAAGTTCGTGCTCGTAAGCCGTAAGGATCAGAATAAATATTATTTGGTAAATCATGCGGACGTTCACTTCTCATAGGTCATCCTTTTTCTCCACTTTGAACACTTAATAAAGATTTCTGCAAAAAGAAATGTTTTATTGACAAAAAAAATAACAAGCTTAATTCTAAGTACATGCAGTTTCATACAATTCAGAGGTGCAATCAAAGTACATACATGATTTAAACAGGGGTTCCCAAACCAGGACCAGGCCTGTATCTTGGGATTCCAGAATTTTATTACAGTCTAGAATTTCTGAAGAAGTTACTTGTTAGAATTAACATTTGATATTTATTTGTACCATCAATGTTAAAAACATCATATTAGTGGCTGCGCACAGAAAAAAGAAAAAAAAACATTATATAAAGATAGTAAGGATCAGGATATGAAAGAACTGGCCAATGATAGACAAAAATGGAAGTGGCTCCACCGACAAGAGCCCAGCTCTTAAGTGAAAGAAGAAGAAAGATAGTAAAAAATAAATGTTTTTATTTTTACACAGCGGCTTGATTTAGCAAGTTTTCTCAAATTACGTTCAAGAAGTCTATGTTAGTCTATTATATTAGTCTATTTGTGTATTAATTATTGTAGTGTTAGGTTTAAGTCGGTTTTATTGTATCTATTATGTTTCTAGTATTTATCTTGTATCATACAAATGTAGTTTCGCTTTTATTCTTCAACAATAAACCAAGCTTAACGAAACTCCGTACACATGACGAAGTTTAATTTTAATTTAATATAATCATATCTATGTTTTTAATTAGATCTGGTTTTAAAATATTAAGCATAAACAAAATAAGACTGAAATACGATATTGTAAAAAAAAAAGTTTTTCTTTCTAATTGTGTACTTGGTTAATATTTTCAAACCAAACCTAATTAGAAACATTCCTATGGTGCATTTGATTACGTGAACAGAATTGAATTTTACCGTTTAGGAATAAAAGCGAAACTACGACTCGTATTTATAAAGCCATATCAAGATTGAGAGCATTATAAAGTATTGATTTGACAGTCAATATTGTACTGAAATTACATTTTTGATACTAACTTAAACTTGCTGTCAATCTCATACATACATATAATCACGCCTTTATCCCTAATGGGGTAGGCAGAGCGTAAACGACCCAAACAAAGGTCGTTCCGCCACGTCTGTCAAAGTTTTAAGGGTTATTTAAGATAGATTTGTAGGCATATTGCTGTAGTGACAGGTTGTCAGCCCATCGCCTAAATTGCACTTTAACTGAAACCCTTAGATCCCTTAGCTGGTTTTTACAGCATGCTGGGGAGGAAATGCAGCTGGCACATTCTATGTTTTTCTCTCGCTCCCAGTCCAGCATGGAAGAAATGGTTGGAAGTATGGATTTGACAGTCAATACTGTACTGCAATTACATTTCTGATACTAACTCAAACTAGCTGTCAATCTCAAGAGCTGTTTATCAATACGTTTACGTTTGTATTGGATTTCTCTACTCTGGTTCCCGTTCTCTCATAAATAATAGTATTTTTATTAGGTGTTCCATTTGTCCCCATAGCGGAATTTTCCAAAAATGTAAACAAATTTGGTTGTTGTTCTGAGAGTTAGTCACTATGATTTACGAATATGTTAATGGTAATGAGAGCAATCACAGTTTCAAAAGAAAACACTGAATCTTCTATTTTTGGTTTCCTTTGATGGATGTCTTGTTTGTTTGGTTTGTACTTGGAATATCTCTTCTAGGTGCAAGGTCTTTGAAAACATTCGCTTCATACACCTAACATAGTTTAAGAATTTATATTTAACGTTGAGACTCTATCAACTGATAGTCAATTTTGTAGTAATGGAACTGAACAACTATCAGCAGGGATTTTTTCAGAGAGTGAAAAAAAAGAAATTGCTTTTCCATACAAATTGTCCGATTGAGGTGGTCATTTTGTATGGAAAGTTTTTTTAAAGTTTATCCCCTGAAAGAAATTTCTAGTGATAGATGTTCAGTTTCGTTGACTGAGTAACCCATATGCGGGACGCTGTCCCTTACACCGGGTATAATCATATTGTAATGGTTTTTTAAGCGGGTGATCTTTTTATTCAAGGATTTTCTAATGAACATCAGAAAATGGTTGAATAGACGTATTGTATTGACATAATTTGTTGTTCCCATGCTGAATCAATTCAGTCATTTCAAGTAATTACTGATTTAACATAATTTATTTTGTACCTTACATGCTGGCCTGGGAGCGAGAGAAAAAAATAGAATGTGCCAGCTGCATTTCCTCCCGGGCATGCTGTAAAAACCAGCTAAGGGATTTGAAGGTTTCAGTATATTGTTATTTAGACCACAGGTTGTTAACCTGTCACTACAGCAAAATACCTACAAATCTATCTTAAATAACCCTCAAAACATTGTCTTCTTCTAGTCTATCTACTTCCATGCTGGACTGGGAGCGAGAGAAAAACATAGAATGAGCCAGCTGCATTTCCTCCCGGGCATGCTGTAAAAACCAGCTAAGGGCTCTAAGGGTTTCTGTATTTTGCACACTAGGCGATGGGCTGATAATCTGTCATTACAGCAATATACTTACAAATGTATCTTAAATAAAACCTCGAAACTTTGTCAGACGTGGCGGAACGACTTTTATTAAGATCGTTTACGCTCTGCCTACCCCACTAGCGATAAAGGCGTGATTATTTGTATGTATGTATCTATCTTAAATAACTCTGAAAACTTTGTCAAGGCGTTCTACCTACCTCAATAGGGATAAAGGCGTGATTATATGTAGGTATGTATGTACGTATTTTTAGCTGTTTTTCTATTTCTATGCCAGATGCTACTCAAAAATTCGTAAAGAAATAAGCTCGCTTCAGTTGTAGTTAGCGAGTGATCCCCCGAGCTTTGAGCCTGCCGAGATCTCCATCTCGCGCCCTTTGACGCCGCAATGTGCACGCAAACAACATCCACCTGTGTTGATGATGGCTGTGTGATTCTTATAAGGCGTCCGTGTCCGTATGTTCTTCCATGCTGCTTGGGAGCGAGAGAAAATCATATACCAGCTGCATTTCCTCCCGGCCATGCTGTAAAAACCAGCTAAGGGATTCGAGGCTTTCAGTATATTTTAACTGCCTCCGTGGTCTAGTGGCTACTGCCATGGACTCCCGATCCGGAGGTCCTGGGTTCGATTGCCAGGGGGGATACAATGTCGTAACCAAACTGGGGAAAATTCACAAAGTTGATACTTGAGAATTTATCACTTTGTGAATTTGTGATAAATTCTCAAGTATCAACTTTGTGAATTTTCCCCAGTTTGGTTACGACATTGTCTTGTTGTTTGGTATATTGCCGTAGTGACAGGTTGTCAGCCCATCGCCTAAATTAAAATATACTTCTTCTTCTTCTGTCGAGTGGGTATCGAGTTTATCGACCCGATGAACCCTGGTGTCAGAGTTTTTATACCGCCCAGTAGCACAACTATCAGGCCTCTGACATGGTTTTTAAGTAACGACCACTATCAAACACAGCGATCTGGACCGGCGGCTTAACGTGCCCTCCGAAGTACGAAATCTTTTCGGACAATCAGGTGATTCAGCCTGCAATGTCGTAACCACACTGGGGAAAATTCACAAAGTTGAAACTTGAGAATTTATCACTTTGTGAATTCTGCAATGTCGTAACCAAACTGGGGAAAATTCACAAAGTTGATACTTGAGAATTTATCACTTTGTGAATTTTCCTGAATCACCTGATTGTCCGAAAAGATTTCGTACTTCGGAGGGCACGTTAAGCCGCCGGTCCAGATCGCTGTGTTTGATAGTGGTCGTTACTTAAAAACCATGTCAGAGGCCTGATAGTTGTGCTACTGGGCGGTTTAAAAACTCTGACACCAGGGTTCATCGGGTCGATAAACTCGATACCCACTCGACAGAAGAAGAAGTATATTTTAATTTAGGCGATGGGCTGACAACCTGTCACTACAGCAATATACCCACAAATCTATCTTAAATAACCCTCAAAACTTTGTCAGACGTGGCGGAACGACGAACTGTGATGTGAATCAAAACGCATTTCAATAAAAAGAAAATTCCGCTCTGCGCTAAGAATTAATGACACCGGTGTGCCTCAAGGCAGTGTCCTTGGACCACTTTTATTTCTTATATACGTTAATGACTTACCAAATAGTATCCATAAACATTCATGTGTCCAATTTGCAGATGACACGACAATCTTGATTAGATATCAAAATGATGACATGACTTTTAATATAAATATAAATAATGCTCTATCAGACGTAATAAATTGGTTGGAAAATAATGACTTAAAAATTAATTTGAGTAAAACTAAGTGTACGCAGGTGACATCGTATAATTCCAATCCAAAACAAACTAACATAAGCTACAATAATGAAAAGGTGGATGAAGTAGAACAATTTAAATTCCTCGGTATTATAATCGACAATCACCTTAATTAGAAAGATCATATAGAATCAGTTTGCAGTAGATTAAACCGTTTTGTGTTTGCACTGAAAAGATTAAAGCAAACAATATCAGTTGACGCAGCATTAATGGCTTATCACGGCTATGTATCATCTGTACTTTGTTACGGTTTAATACTGTGGGGAAATTCGGTTGATATTGATAGGGCTTTTAAGGTTCAAAAAAAGTGTGTCCGTGCTATCACAAGTGCGTGGTTTGATGACAACTGTAAACCTATTTTTGAGAAATTTGATATACTACCTCTAGCTTGTATGTATATAAGGGATGTCTGCGTTTTTGTTTCCTCTCATCCTGAATACTGGCCAAAACGTGGCGAGGTAATTCAGAGGCAAACTAGAACTAGAATAATGAATCTGTTAAATCAACCACGATGTAATAAAGATATATACAAAAGAAATATTTTTAACATGAGCATATTATTATATAACAAACTTCCATCTAATATTAAGTTAATCTCTGGACATTCATTTAAATGTAATTTAACAAAGTGGCTCCTGAAACATTGCTTCTACAGTGTTCAGGAATATCTGAATTTTAAAATTTTATCTAATTTACTTTATGAATTTAGATAGTAATGGGTTGACTTTATGATTATTGCATATTATCTTCAATGACATCTTGTATTTGACATTAATTTTATATTGACTCAACTATTATGATGTTTATTTAATTTTTTTTTTTTAATTTTCTATTCATAAATAAATAAATTGACTAAATTGTACAACGAGTCAATTTTGCATGCCTGCTCGCAGGTTGAATACATGGAACTCTGTAATATTTTAAGATCTGACATACTGTATTCTGGCAAATAAATATATTCTATTCTATTCTGTATGATTCTTATAAGGCGTCCGTCCTATCAACTGGGGGTGATTGGAGTACCTACCTACTTTCGTATACGGGGCTATTTTTAGTCAGTACGCAAACTGATAGGGGTTTCTCAGACAACATATTCGAACAAATATCACGAAAAAATAAATACTTCCCCATACTAAATTACCACTTCGACCAAACAATTTGTATGGGAAAGTCAATTTATTCTACGTAAAAAATAATTTAACCATACGAACTTTTATGTTGCCAATTGATACCCACATTTTCCGCTAGATAACATGATAGTTATTTTTATTTATTTTCTTTCTCTGATATCTGCAATCAGTCCTAAAACTATGAGCAGTTGTGTTGAGCTTCATTCGCGTTTAAAGTTTCTTCTCCATTGAGAACTTCTCTATATTCATACATACATACATATAATCACGCTTTTATCCCGAGCGACCTAAGTAATAATACCTAAGTAAGAAATAATATTCTAAATATATTCTCCCATTCTGGACTGGGAGCGAAATAAAAACATAGAATGTGCCAGCTGCATTTCCTCCCGGGCATGCTGTAAAAACCAGCTAAGGGATCTGAGGGTTTCAGTATATTGCAATTTAGACGATGGGCTGACAACCTGTCACTACAGCAATATACAAATACATCTTGAATAACCCTCAAAACTTTGTCAGACGTGGCGGAACACCTTTGTTTAGGTCGTTTACGCTCTGCCTACCCCATTAGGGATAAAGGCGTGATTATATGTATCTATGTATGTATGTAAGTAATAATAATAATTTAAGTGACCTAAACAAAGGCCGTTCTGCCACGTCTGACAAAGTCTTGAGGGCTATTCAAGAAAGGTTTGTACGTATATTGCTGTAGTGACAGGTTGTCAGCCCATCGCCTAAATTACAATATACTGAAACTCTCAGATACCTTAGCTGGATTTTACAGCATGCTTGGGAGGAAATGCAGCTGGCACATTCTATGTTTTTCTCTCACTCCCAGTCCAGCATGGAAGATTCTATATTCAGCAGGTTACTCTACCGCTTGTTCCATTATTTCACGTCTTTTCAGTCGTACATAATAGATTTAAGTTACATAAATAAGCAGCTTTATATCTTTTTCCTACCGGCAATAGGTACTAGTAAATGAGCCCAATGGTGTAGTGGATAGGGCCGGTGCCTCCTGAGCGACAGGTCCTGGTTCGAATCCCACCACGTCCTAATGTGTTTTTCGGTTGTCGAATTTCATATGTACGTTTATTCGGCGCTTTTTCCGTGCTTCGGAAGGCACGTTAATATCGTTTAACACCGTAGATATTAGTCGCTAAGCCATATCAGAGGCTAGTGCTAAGTATTGGCGGCTTGAAAACTCTGACCTAATCTAGGATTGGGTCTGGTTTTCCTTCTGGGTTGTGGAGGTCAGATGGCAGTCGCTCTGTGTAAAAACCAGTACCCTCGTTCAATCCCCTAGATTAGGTAGCCGGCCCCGTGAGATACGGGATAAGGCTAGGCAGATGATGAATGGGCACTAGTAGTAGTACATACATACATATAATCACGCTTTTATCCCTAATGGGGTAGGCAGAGCGCAAACGACCCAAACAAAGGTCGTCCCGCCACGTCTGACAAATTTTTGAGGGTTATTTAAGATAGAATTCTAGGCATATTGCTGTAGTGACAGGTTGTCAGCCCATCGCCTAAATTACAATATACTGAAACCCTCGGATCCCTTAGCTGGATTTTGCAGCATGCCCGGGAGGAAATGCAGCTGGCACATTCTATGTTTTTCTCTCGCTCCCAGACCAGCATGGAAGTACTAGTAGTAGCGGTGGAGCGATATTGTAGTGTAGAAGTACTACTGAGACTAGTTAGAATTGCTTGGCAGCTACCATCAGGCGCCACTCCGCACTCCACTGATTGCGGCCCGCGCCATTTGCACCGGCTCCGATCGCAATGTACAATCGGCTACGTAAAATACAGTAGGTAATGAAAAATACATACATATAGTCACGCGTTTATCCCTAATGGGGTAGGCAGAGCGCAAACGACCTAACGGCAGCTACCATCAGGCGCCACTCCGCACTCCACTGATTGCGGCCCGCGCCATTTGCACCGGCTCCGATCGCAATGTACAATCGGCTACGTAAAATACAGTAGGTAATGAAAAATACATACATATAGTCACGCGTTTATCCCTAATGGGGTAGGCAGAGCGCAAACGACCTAACGGCAGCTGCCATCAGGCGCCACTCCGCACTCCACTGATTGCGGCCCGCGCCATTTGCACCGGCTCCGATCGCAATGTACAATCGGCTACGTAAAATACAGTAGGTAATGAAAAATACATACATATAGTCACGCGTTTATCCCTAATGGGGTAGGCAGAGCGCAAACGACCTCACAAAGGTCGTTCCGCCACGTCTGACACAATAATGAAAAATGCCTTAAAAAGAAAACAATAACAGGTAAAAGTATTTTTGTAGCAAATTGATTTACGGCTACTAATGCGTTTAGTACGCTACTTCTATAATTGTCTATGCTTAAGGATTAGACTGGCCTTTGCTAATTATGTAGGGTTAAAAAACACTTATGTCTAACACCTGATTGTAGGATTTATTTTATATCAACGTCTTTATTGAACTGTTACGGAGAGCAAAAAATATTTGCCGAGGTTACAGTATATTTCACATTACCACAGCTCAACTGTCTAGCGTGAAAGGCTCTATAAAGTTTCTGATAAATGTCGAAGAACATCGGTTCTTTGTTCTTTGGTCAAACAAATTAAGCTCACAAAAGCAAAGCACTCGCTAAACAACTGTTTAAGATAGATAGATAGATAAAGCGTTTTATTCATATTTCTACAAAACACATGTACATTTCGCATATTTAAAAAGACACATACAATAAAACAAACAGATAAATCAAACTAGTTTACACAATATGCACATGCGTGCTGCAGTGATGTGAAAGGGGCCAAGGCGCAGTGAATTTTACCCTAAGAGTCTTCTCAAAAGGCAACACTGATTTTCAGCCGTCACGAGTGATGCTGATGAGTGACAAGCGGTTAAAAAAAAACGTCCGAGTATAACGTATTATTTAAAATATTAGGTACTACCCACATGTGAAAACAAATCGTTACAAGTATCATAATGTACATTCACTTGAACTACAGTGACTTGTGCTCATGTAAAATGTGTGTCGTGTAGGAGCGAGTGCTCGTGCAAAGTGTCTGCTTAATTGAGGTTATTTGTTGTTGTTTTACATATGAGGATAGACAAAACATTGTGACACCTCAATTATCCAGCTGACTGTACACTGAAAGCGTTCAGGGAACTAGTGCACCATCTTGGTAATTTGAAAGCCCCTCACCCCTCCCCCCCCTGAAATGCTCGCGACCCGACAGATTCCTCTCACTCAACTGCTAAAAGCAAAAATGTTGATTGGTTTTTTAATTTTTTCAGCTTTTAGTGGAACGTGATTCTGCAAGGGGCCTTCTTCAATTCTTTCTAGGGAAGTAAGTGGTGTGATTTCCGCCATACCATATTCACTGTACGTAGGTAAAGTTCGGTTATTTAACGTTGAGTTTTCGATACCAACTTCTTTTGCAGCCCATAAACTGATTTTTCATAATGAAAACATAATGTTTGTAACAAGGTTAGTCTGCGGTGGTAGTACTATTATATAAATTCTGTGCTGCGGTTCCCAAATTTGAATTTTTGTCAAGGTGCAAAGTAAATGCTGTTTTCTGGCTACAAAATACTTAGGTATCCATAACGCAACGTTAAAAAAAATAACTATAAGTATGTGTTCAGTGGGTAGAGTAGAGAATACCTATAGATTATTCGTAAGACATGTAAATTAAAACCGAATTGTACAGCCAGCCCCAAAACAATGAGACTTCAATCTATCTTCTTCCCACATACAACACTTATAAATTAACTCTATGATTTATTCATAACATAACACTAACAAGGAGTTACAAAAAAGTGCGGCACATACAAAGCATACTATAAGATTATACCTAGTATGTTTTTTTTTAGTTTAAATATTATGGTTTGTAAGAATAAGAACAACAGGGCCGATTCTGCTGTTGACATAACTTATTATAGTTTAGCCCTGTCACTTTCTATAATTTGAATAAAATAGAGACAGCGACACAACAACAGATTATCTATACATATAATAAATATAAAATAAGAATCAAAGCAAGCGTCAAAGTGACGAATATAAATAAAACGACACCATCTAGCATGATAATATACCGGGTGTAAGGGACAGCGTCCCGGAAATGATAAGGGTTGCTCCGTTAACGACACTAAACCACCAGCAGGTTTTTTTTTACAGGAACTGAAAAAAAGGCTATTCCATACAAAATGTTGACCTCAATCAGACAATTTGTATAGAAAAGCCATTTATTTTAACTTCCTGAAAAAAAATCCTGCTAATAGTTATTCAGTGTCGTTAACTGAGCAATTCCTATCAGTTTGCGGGACGCTGTCCCTTACACCTGGTAGATAGATAAACTGAAATATCTGTGCATCTGTCATGTCACCACTATAGCTGTCATTACTACAATTGTTATTTATTAGTGTAACCAAAACAAATTTTAGTTACTAATATCGCCACCTGAACAATAATAGTTGCTCTATATCTTATTTTAGGCGTTTAAAGTCACTTGGACGGTTTTTTTACTCTGGAACTGTTTCTGTTTCTGGAACAGAGTCCTTTTGAGCCAGTCATATATAACATCTTCTTCTTCCTTCTTTTCTTCATTTATCCTTCTTTACTCTTCTTTCAGCTGTTGTGTTGCTGTCTCTTTTGTATTTAAATTATAGAAAGTTACAGGACCAAACTAAAATACCTAAGTTATGTTTACAACGGAATCGCCACCTCTATAGATAGTCTATCTAGAGGTGAACTCGAGGCGGTCACGAGTTAAGCAAAAACTTCAATGCAAATTCAATCACAGATAAACCAGTGTTACGACTTCAAAGAAAGCCGAAATGTAGGGGCACCACGTTGTAAAAATATAACAATGACGAACAAAAAGTAAGTGGTTGTTAAGTTTGAGGCGGTCTTATTTGAGATCAGTGTAAAAACTGAAGGAAAAACATTGTTTTATCACTGGACATACATAGTTTAAAGAAATGAAATGAATTAGGTATGTATTATATTATACTTTTTAGACTTAAGAGTTAATAGGTAAGATAGGGTAAATCTCTGTTTACGAATAATTTTTAGTCACTTTTTTATAATCGAACATCTCTTAGACCCGATCCCACCGACACTAAAGCTAGTTTTTAAATACATCCGTATAGTATTTCCAACTCAGTTTTAGAATTAAGGTAAACAAAATTTGTTATCTTTTTATTTAAAAACACATTTGTGTTGGAAAATTAGTAAAATTACTCGAGAATCTACAATTTAGTTTACTAAAATACTATTTCATAATGTTGTCATATCTAATAGATAAAACTTATTTTAGAAACAAGATCTGTGAATAAAAGACGTGAAACTTTGTTTACCTTTATATGTAGTACTATTATATATTCGGTGCCTTTATTCTAAAACTGAGTTGGAATTACTATAACAAAACTGCCCGAAGATAGCCGTAGAATCTTAATTTATAACTTAAGGATTTGGCATAGTTATTTTTAAACTCTGTTTGATGGGCTCCACCCGTAATCTTGTGATCTTACCTAACTTTAAGTTTTATGATGATTGTGATGATTATGAATTACTATAGCCTGCGAAATAAAAATGCGGTGTGTAGCATCTGAAAAAATTGTGCTCTACATGAGTTAACTGTTCCTTAACTATACCACAGAATATAGTCCTCCCACCGATTTTCGGTGATGGCGGCCAATCTCCCAGAAGATCGGCCAACTACGCAGGACTAATTTTTAGTGCCCTAGTGTTTGCGCTACACACAGGTGCACTCTCTATTCCTTCAATCTCTTATTCTGATGAGACAGATTGACTGACACGTCCAGAAAGAAATCAGGCGCAGGACCGACAAATTACATGCCCATCCGACAGCATACTTTTCGGACCATCAGGTGAACAGCCTGCAATGTCCTAACCAAACTGGAAACAATAACACAAAGTCATTATCCCCGCCGGGACGTCCGGGTCGAGAGCCCATGGCTCAGACCGCTAGACCACGGAGGCAGTTCCGTAACTGCACTCTATATATATATATATATATATATATTTAAATAATCGAACGCAAAAAGTAAAAATTGATTCACTATACAGCGAGGAATACATGGTGTCTTATGGTGTTCCAGAAGGCAGTATTCTTGGACCCACTCTGTTCACAATTTATATAAATGAATTATGCAGTATGGACCTCCCACAATGCAATATATACACCTATGCAGACGATACTGCCGTTATTGTTAAAGGAAAAAACTGGGACCATGTTAAAATAAGCGCAGAAGCTGCACTTAGAAAAAATATGAAATGGCTCGCAGTAAATTTGCTTTCTTTAAACTTGGACAAAACGAACTACATTTCATTTTCAATACTTAAAAATACTAAACCGGCAGATACCTTCATAATAAAGGCTCATACTTGTCCGAATACCAATAACGACTGGGACTGCTATAACATTCGAAAAACAGACACAGTAAAATATCTCGGGGTTCAGATAGATGATCGCCTAACCTGGGAAAAACAAATTGAATCTCTTTCAGCTAGAGTTGTGCGACTTATTTATATATTTAAGTTATTAAGGAATTCCGCGACATACGAGATCCTCAAAATGACTTATGTTGCCTTGTGCCAATCAGTCATTACTTATTGTATTCCGGTTTGGCGAGCACAAAGAGCTGTACTAAAAGTGACTTTTAAAAAACCTTTTAAGTACCCAACATCTAAATTATACTTAGAATGTAAGCTACTTACCGTGAGAAAGCTGTTTGTGCTCAATGCTATCGTAAGAAAGCATCGAGATGTGCCACCTCCAGACCCAAATAGGCGTAGAAATAACCCTAATAGTGTTAGACATAATACTACGTTTGCTAAACACCAATACTACGTCCTAAGTAATTATGTATATACAAAATTAAATAATAAGCATAGCATATCAGCATTAAATAAACATGAAATGAAAAATAAACTCTCAAATTGGTTATTGACTCAGGAATACGATAAAGTAGAAGAATTACTCACATTTATCTCATAATAAATAAATTTAAGTATCTATATATGCAGTTCTAAATTAAACCCAATATACGCTTAAACTCGAACACACACATATACACTTACACACACACACACACACACACACATATTCTTTGTATTTTTGTAACTATTAATCCCATATCTGTAGTTACACTTTAGATCCGCTTGTCACTGATTGTATCTAAAGCATAACATTCATACGGAAGAAACACTGTCCCCCAAGACACAGGTTTCATCCTAGTTTGGGGAACAGGGTTCATTAATAAGGTACACTCTCTTAGACTATGTTGTATTAGTTTATAAGTCCTACATGTACAAATTTAATGGGAATTAAATAAAATTTATTATTATTATTTATTATTATTTGGTTTTGTTACATAATTTTTTCTCCCATTTCTGGGGCAAACATCCAGTGTCACGGACTGTGTCAAGTGACACTGTTGGGTATATCTATGTTATGTTGCTTTCAGAAGCAAGAAATTTTCTTACGATTCGACATGTGTTTAGAATCGCAGCTTTTTGCATTGTTATATGTGTACTTTTGGGCAAATCTAAAAGTTTCAGGCTAGCAAAAAGTTGTTTGGGGATGACTCCGGTAGTAGAGATCACCAATACAATATATACTTTTTCCAGGTTCCAAATTCGTTGTATCTCTTGCTTTAAATCTTCATACTTTGTTAGTTTATCTGTAATAGATTTCCGAATATTATGCGTGTTAGGTACAGTTATGTCAATGAGGTATGCCGTTTTAGTAGATTTTATAAGTAAGGTAATGTCAGGTCTATTGAAGTGAATGGTTTTGTCTGTGAGTATGGCGCGGTCAAAGTACATCTTGGCATTGGCAGTCTCTAATACGGGTTTTGGAGAGTAGTTATAATATGGATCACATTTTCCAGTAACGAATTTGTGTTTTATAGCTAATTTCTGATGTACATAGGCCGCAATCTGGTCATGGCGGTGAGTATAGTCAGTTTGTGCTAAATTTGCGCAAGCGCCTGTAATGTGCTGAATTGTTTCCGGTTGTCTATTGCATTTCCTACATAAGTCATTGTCTATTCTTTCTTTCAGTATGTATTTCTTATAGTTCCGTGTATTTATCACTTGGTCTTGAATGGCAATATTAAATCCTTCTGTCTCCGGAAATAGGTAACCATATTTTAACCAACTGTTGGATGCTTCTGGATCAATATGTGGTTGTTCAAGGTCTTGTCGATGTCTGCCATGAAGTTCTTTTCTTCGCCAAGCTTCTAATTTTTGCATCTCATTGTCCTGAGCTGTCCTAAATGTTGCGTTTCTGTCTGTTAGATTTAATGGAGTGAATTTTGTATCTACCTCTGTTATGGCTGCGTGGATTGGACTTGAAGCTGCTTTTGCATAAAAGAAATCTCGTAAATTTTTCACCTGACTTTCCCACAATAGGTTCAAGTCTATCATACCTCTACCACCCTTTACTCGACTTATACTCATACGTTCAATTGCGGATTTGGGGTGTAAATATTTATATTTAGTGAGGGTTGTCCTTGTTTTAATTTGCAGATTATTTATATTTGTGCGTGACCATTTGATTATACCACAGGAGTACGTTAAGACTGGAATAGCGTAAGTATTTATCGCTTTTATTAGATGTTTACCATAGAGCTTCTTTTTGCAAATTAAGTTTATTCTTCTTATATATTCAGTTCCTATATCTTTCTTTATTTGTGTATGATTAATAGATTTTGCCTGTTGTATACCTAAATATTTATATAGATCAGTAACGTCCATAGCCTGTATATTTATTTCTTCATCTGTATAATTACCTTCTTTAATCTTGCCTTTTTGAATATGTAGAACATTACATTTTTCTAGTCCAAAAGTCATGTTAATATCTTTGCTAAATACTGTGGTTACCTTAATAAGTTCCTGAATTTCTTTTTTTGATCTACTAAACAATTTAATATCGTCCATATACATTAAATGACTTATTAAAGTGGCTTTAGTAATTTTGTAGCCTTTTTTAGTTACTGACAGTAGGTGAGAGAGAGGATTAAGTGCCATACCACAGGGGGCTTAGAGAATCTCCCTGAAAAATGCCATTTCTAATGTGGATTTGTTCTGTACATACTTTAGCGTCTTTAGTTGTTAGCATTAACTTCGTATTCCAGTTTTTCATGGCACCCTCCAGAAAGGTTATTATGGTTGGACTGATTTTATATATTTGTAGGATGCGTATTAACCAGGTATGCGGAACACTATCAAAAGCTTTTTTGTAATCGATGTAAGTTAGGTGGAGATTTCTATTGCAGTTACTGGCATGTTTTAAAATAGTTGAGTCGATGATAAGTTGTTCTTTGCATCCTCTGTGGTTCTGTCTGCACCCCTTTTGCTCTTCGGCTATTATATTGTTGCACTCTAAATGACTAGATATTTTGTTTGTAATGCATGTGGTGATAACCTTATAGATAGTTGGGAGGCAGGTAATTGGTCTATATTGTGCAGGATCGGCAGTGTTTTGACTTTTTGGCAACATATGGGTAATTCCTTGAGTTATAAATCCTGGTAGGTCTGCTTCTCTTTTGATTAACTTTGTTATTAGTTGTGCTAAAATGTCATGTAATGCAATGAACTTCTTGTACCAGAAATTGTGAAGTCCGTCCACACCAGCTGCTTTCCAATTCTTCAATTTCCTTGTCACAACTTGAATGTCTTCTAGTGATATCTCTTTAAATTCCATTTCCTCTATTTCTGTCCATCTGTCAGCTTCATTTTTTATCCAACCTGCTTGTTCATTATGTGTAGTTTGTGTTTCCCATAGTTTTGCCCAATACTCTTTAAGATCATTTTCTGTTGGTATATCAGTGTTTGGTAAATTAGTTCTATTCTCCGTCTGTTGTGTGTTTGTTCTTAAATTCCTATAAAATATTTTTTCGTTTGTGGAAAATAACTTATTATCCTGTTTTCTCTGTTGAGCTATTTTATATCATTTAAGCCTGTATGCTTTGAGAGATAATTTTTGTTTTAGAGTGTCAAGATATTCTTCCGGTCGTCTATTTTCTCTTTCGTGCGAAGAATGTATTTTTCTGTTTTGATAAATCTGTTCTATTTTTCCTACCAGCCTGCTAGATCGATTTCCATTTATGTACTGATAAAGTCTTCCGATATCAGCCCGTAGTTTTTCTATATCTGCTTCTAGTCTTTTCCCATTCTGGCTTTGTTCTCGTGTTATTGATTCTAATCCTATTGTTTATACCTATTTTATATCCCAATTTCTTCGAAATTACGGTGGCACAAGAGTAAATGAGTGTGTATATGTCGTTTATGTTAGATACTTGAGTGATAAAATTGTGTAATATTTTGTTATTAAATACAAAAATTAATTCCTTTAAGAGTTTACAGTCTCTAAGCCTGGGCAATTTTGGGCGTTCAACGGGATCAACATGAGAAAATTCAGCTAATGTTGACTCTACTTGTTGCATTAAATCTAAGACATCGTTCGGTACTTGGTTTTCATCTGATGGGTTCATGTTATTCTGATCCGATAAGTTTTCATTTGTTTCATTATTTAAAGATGTTTGGTGTTCAAATGTGTAGGCAAATGTAATTTGAGAGTGTGATTCAGTATTTGATTCTAATGTGTTAATGTTAGGCGAGGTTAGATTCAGTTGGTTAATTATATCAGTATTCATATTTGTCGATGTGATCGCTTCCTGGTCAGTATTTATTTGTGATTCTACTTCAGATTTAATTTTATTTAATTGTTCTTCTGACAATATTCTGTTCCTTATTATTGCTCGCTTTTGGTCAGCTACCCTTTGCTCTGAAACATCCCAGTCTGGATAACGTAATTTAAATTCATCATACAATTTTTTGCAGTACATAGTCTTGTCCGTTTCTAATTTTGTAAGATAATAGTAGGAACGCATTATAAATGTATTTACTTCATTACTCCATATCTTACGTATTCTGGGTTTACCAGCTTTGGTGGTCGCAGATTGTGGAGCAAGTGATGCGATCTGCAAAACATCCAAAGAGGCATGTGGTGGTGGTGGTGTTGTTTCGTGACTACTTATCTCATCAGGTGTCAAACGTTGAGTTTCACGAACTGAGATAGGGTTTGCTGGTGGAATCGAGCTGTGCGGGCTGGATTCTGCTAAAGTGGTGTTTGCTTGAGCGTTATTTGGATGTGTTTCGTGTATGAGTTGTCTTTTGATGTTTTCTCTATCAGAAAGCGGAATTCTGTTATCACGATGTATGATTCTTATTTGGTCGGATAAATTTTGTTCTGAGACAGTGGAACTTAACTCTGGATAGGTTTCACAGAATGTAATATGTAATCGCCTACGGTGCCCTTTAAGGTTTTGTTCATTATTTGTCACCAAGTAATAGCAACGTAGTAAATTTCTATGAAGCTCTTCCGTCCATTTGTTTCGTAGTCTAGCACGTCCAGTAAGAGTAGCTGAAGGGCAAAGTCGAAGTCTGTTTAGTTGAGAGTGGTCATTAGATGTTGATACTTGTGTCGGAGTTATCAGATCGTGTCTTGAGTTTATTAGCTGCGATTCTAATAATTTCTTTACGTCATTTTTTATTGCTTCTAAAGTGTCTTCTGAAAGTAATTTGTTCTTAACTATGGCTCTTTTCTGGTCTCCTACTCTTTGTTTGCTAACATTCATGCCTGGAAATTTTTCTGTGAATTGGTCATGTAAAGAGTCGAGGTAACGTTTTGAGTTCGTATCCAAATCTGTGAGCAACAAAAACGTGTGCCATATAAACTTGTTCATATCATCAGTCCAATGTTTTCGCACACGTTTGGTTGTGCCAGTAATGGGAGCTATAATTGTGGCTTGTGCCTCTTGCTCAACATCCACTGACATGTGGCTCAGAGTTGTAGATCGAAAGTTGCTTGGGTTGCTGAAAGAGTGGGGTGAAGAATCTGGTGTTTGATATAAGCTTTCTGTCGACGAGTTGTGTGATAGGGGGTTTAATATATTTACCTGGTCTATTCGATATGGTGAAGAGATAGGAGATGAAAAATTACTATTACTAGTTGATGATGAATCTGGGTTCAGGTTTGTGTCGGCTGTAGTATTTTGTTCGGGGGAACCCGCCTGTTCAGTCCCCCACTGCCAATGGTTCGCATGCTGAGACACCCAGCACTGGCTCCAGGTGCGCCCCGGCGACCCCCGGGTAGCGGCCGCAGACTATATCTTCTATTCTGACTTTTTTCCATGATGATACATCGGGAGAGGGTTGGGATCGTTGGTTAGGAAGGGTAGTCTTGTTGAGCGACACTGATATCTGTACCTAAAATTTGGTTATTACTCCAGTTGGTCTGAGTTTATGCTGTACCTGTACCTTGCTTCCCCTAAGCCCCCCCACCACGGCAAGGTGATCCCTTGGGGGGGGGTTATTATTATTATTATATCAAAACCAGGACAGCAAACTCAATTTCATGATGATATCAGCTGCAATTCCAACAACATTCTCTTTGTTATCATATTCGCTGGTAGCTAGTTATGATACAGGGCGCGGAAAAATTCAATTTCCTCCACACGAAATGTCACGTCTGATACAGGATGTTTCTTTATTTTCCACCGAATGACCTGTCGCCTCACGTCAGCGAAATACAGCTGATGTAAGGGTGTAACAGGAAGTTAAATATATGTCATAATAATTGTATCCTACTTTGTTGGCCTGGGAGCGAGAAAAAAACATAGAATGTGCCAAGTGCGTTTCCTCCCGGGCATGCTGTAAAAACCGGCTAAGGGATCCGAGGGTTTCAGTATATTGTTATTTAAGCGATGGGCTAACAACCTGTCACTACAGCGATATACCTACAAATCTATCTTAAAGAACCCTCAAAACCTTGTCAGACGTGGCGGAGCGCCCTTTGTTTGGGTCGTTTGCGCACTGCCTACCCCATTAGGGATAAAGGCGTGATTATATGTACGTATGTATAATTGTGTCAGGCTTGTGTTATCCAATACAAAAGAAATTTGATCAAATTTAGTAGAAAATGCTACCGATTCTTAGAACGCATGACTTAACTAAATCTTGACTACAATTATTGTCGTCCTTTATTGTTCTCTCATGATAGAAAATGACAGGTATAGACTTATTTTAGCTAAGTCATGATTTTTGCAACTACGAATTAACAAAACAAAAATATTACCTATTATATGTAATATGTATTTCTTCCAAGCTGGCCTGGGAGCGATAAAAAATGCGTTTCCTCCCGAACATGCTGTAAAAACCAGCTGAGGGATCCGAGGGTTTCCGTATATTGCAATTTAGGCGATGGGCTGACAACCCGTCACTACAGTAATATACATACAAATCTATCTAAATAACCCTCAAAACATTGTCAGACGTGGCGTAGCGACCATTGTTTAGGTCGTGTATGCTATGCCTACCCCATTAGGGATAAAGTCGTGATGTTATGTTATGTTGTTATGTTTATGTTGTAATATGTGTACACATGTCAACTTTTTGCCACGTGATAGTATCTCACTCCGACAGTAAACCTTATTTAGTTGTAGTTGAATTCACCGTGATGAAAAATGCTAGTTCTACAGAATAAAATAAAAAAGACGAAAGAAGAAGAAGCAAGTAAGTAAGACTGTTCGTTCGTTTTAAAATAACCCGTAAACCACCGCTTTAAGCACCTGAGTCGTTGACCTGCCTACCCCGTAACGGATACCGGCGTGAGTATAAGTATGTATGTAAAATAAAATCATGTTTCATACAGCTCACCTTTCACGTTATCTAAAATATTCACGTGCTTCAAAACCACAGACTACAATGCGACAAGGCTTTAAATGAACGCGACGATAAAGGAAATAATATTTTTTTTTTCCTGGATTCGATTCCCAGGGAGGAACACAAAGTTGGTATGTGTCAATTTATCACTTTGTGAGGTTTTTCCCCAGTTAGGTTAGGACATTGCAGGCTGAATCACCTGATTGTCCGAAAAAGGATTCCGTGCTTTGGAGGGCACATTAAGCCGTCGGTCCCGGTCGCTGTCTTTGATAGTGTTCGTTACTCAAACCATGTCAGAGGCCTAACAGCTGTGCTAGTGCTACTAGGCGGTTTGAAAAATTTCCTCCAGGGTTCATCAGGTCGTTCGAGTCGAGAATCCACTCGCCGAGAAGAAGCGCCCCCATCCGCTTTCATTTAAAACTTTGTGATACTATACAGCACTTTACTTCCATGCTGGCCTGGGAGCGAGAGAAAAACATAGAATGTGCCTGCTGCATCTCCTCCCGGGCATGCTGTAAAAACCAGCTAAGGGATCCGAAGGTTTCAGTATATTGTAATATAGGCGATGGGCATACAACCTGTCACTACAGCAATATACCTACAAATCTATCTTAAATAACCCTCCAAATTTGTCAGACGTAGCGGCACTGGCTCTGCCTACCCCATTAGGGATAAAGGCGTGATTATATGTATGTATGTACTATACAGCAGTCATCAGCAGTAGTACTAGTATAGTATTATATTATCTGTGGCAGTAGTCCGAGCCCGATGGTGTAATGGATAGGGCCGCTACCTCCTAAGCGGGAGGTCGTGGTTCGAATCCCACCACGTACCAATGTGATTTTCGGTTTTCGAATTTCATATGTACGTTTATTCGGCGCTTTTCCGTGCTTCGGAAGGCAAGTTAAGCCGTTGGTTAGAATCGTTTAATACCGTAGATATTAGTCGTTAAGCCATATCAGAGGCCAGTGCTAAGCATTGGCGGCTTGAAAACTCTGACCTAATCTAGGATTGGGTCTGGTTTCCCTTCTGGGTTGCGGAGGTCAGATGGCAGTCGCTCTGTGTAAAAACCAGTACCCTTGTTCAATCCCTTAGATTAGGAAGCCGACCCCGTGAGATACGGGATAAGGCTAGGGAGATGATGATGTTTATTCGGCGCTTTTTCCATGCTTCGGAAGGCACGTTAAGCCGTTGGTCCCGGTTAATATCGTTAAATACCGTAGATATTAGTCGTTTAGCCATATCAGAGGCTATTGCTAAGCATTGGCGGCTTGAAAACTCTGACCTAATCTAGGATGGGGTCTGGTTTCCCTTCTGGGTTGCGGAGGTCAGATGGCAGTCGCTCTGTGTAAAAACCAGTACCCTCGTTCAATCTCCTAGATTAGGTAGCCGACCCCGTGAGATACGGGATAAGGCTAGGGAGATGATGATGTACTATACAGCAGTGTAAGGGTCAAATGTTAGTTTTTAACCCGCCGTATGCCATGCCGCATGCCGCCGCAATTTGGCCGTCAGCTCGTCACCCGTCAGGCAGGAACGGCAGCGGAGGGGTTAACTTGAGGTTACTGGCTGTTACAATAACTTGGATTCGTGTGAGTCAGGTGTATGATATTTGTAGCATATATGTAAGGTGTTTTACATACATACATTAAAATTTGAATGTTGTGTCGTTGACAAACCCTATCGGGTCTAACGACACCGATTGTCATATGTACATATATATTTTTTTGCAACTCAATAAATAAACAAATAATAAAATAATTCATATAATCACGCCTTTATCCGTAATGGTTTAGACAGACCGTAAACTACCCGAACAGAGGTCGCTCCGCGACGCCTGATAAAGTTTTGAGGGTTATTTCAGATAGATTCGTAGGCAAATTGCTGTAGTAATAAGTTGTCAGCCCATCGCCTAAATTACAATTTACTGAAACTCTCGGATTCTTTAGCTGGTTTTTACAGCATGCCTACGAAGAAATGCAGCTGGCACATTCTATATTTTTCTCTCGTTCCCAAGCCAGCATGGAAGAAAGGACTTTTAAAGTTTCTTAATCTGTTTTCTTTTTATGTTACTGACTTATAAAATTAAGCTGGTTTTTGTATACCTATGGATGCATAAAATTGCTGGATTCCATTCATCTATTTTTTTTATCATTTAGGTCCATAGACTCCATAGTTCTAAACCTAATCAAACAAATATCAACTTTGTGTGTCCCGTGGGAATCGAACCAATGACATCCGTCCGAATCAATAGTTCAATGACCACTAAAGATTTACATACATACATACATATAATCACGCCTTTATCCCTAATGGGGTAGGCAGAGCGTAAACGACCTAAACAAAGGTCGCTCCGCCACGTTTGACAAAGTTTTGAGGGTTATTTAAGATAGATTTGAATGTATATAGCTATAGTGACAGGTTGTCAGCCCATCGCCTAAATTGCAATATATAGAAACCCTCGGATCCCTTAGCTGGTTTTTACAGCATGCCCGGGTGGAAATGCAGCTGGCACATTCTATGTTTTTCTCTCGCTCCCAGTCCAGCTTGGAAGTCTAATGATTTTCAAGCTTTTTTTCCTTTATCAGCATGAATTCGACGCAAAACTATCACGTACACCATCTGTAATAATCTTAATCCAAACAAACGTTTAAAATTAATTTCGAATTGACAGCCACAAAACACAAAATCAATAAAACATTTAAATTTTAATCCAAAGGCACGAAGGTCACCACTCGTATAAGTGGCTTCAATCTTCAATCTGACTGACGGCTAAAAGGAAAAAAAAAACATAAATAAAAAATAAAAAGAAAACAGACATAAGCCGAGCCGACATCCGAGCACTTCCATTCGATAATCACGATCGTGTTTAGATAAAAAACAATAATAACAAAAAAAACTGTAATAACAATAATAATAACTGAATAAACAAGCCCCGTAATCACCTCATGTCAGCCGTGTGCCGAGTAGGGTGACCAAGGGTTACAGGATAAATAGGAACACTTGGGATTTTTGTGAACCAGTTATTCAGAAAACGACGGTCACTAGTGTAAAGGTACCTTTCTTCAACCAAATAACACTGACTGTCAGGAAAATATCATTTATTTACCGTAACAATAATTTAAAAATAATATTGTATCTCCGCACCAAAAGGCAAACTGTAGTGAAATGTAAAAGAAATATGACCAATATTTTTTAATCTTTGAGATCGAAGATTTCAACCCATCATACAATAGCTACATTTTTAATCATTCAAGATTACAAGATTTAGTTATTTAATTTAGTATTAAATTTAGTTATTATTTTCCCGTACCGCGTACGTAACACGTAAATAACCCTGTGCCTTTCTTATTCTTTATTTTTTATGAAAATTTTTACATTTATACATTCCTAATGGTGACCCTACACAACCACTCAAAAGTCAAATTTCTCCACACGACTCAGCGTAGAGCGGATGACGTCAAAATGCTTCAAATTAACTTATGCATTAAGTGATTATAATTCTCTTCAATTATACTCTTGTTCGAATGCCTAATATTTAATTTGAATAAATGGGTAATTTCACAAGATATACAATACAATACAAATATTATTTATTGCACATAAAAAACACATTGTACAGGAACAAACATTTTAAAACAAACAGAGTACAATTAGGCGGCCTTATTGCTAGGGTAGCAATTTCTGCCAGGCAACCTTTGGGTAAAGAAGTAATTTTCTAATATTATATATATGATATTCATGTGGATACTGTACAAAATTCCATTTCCTTATTTTGCTATTCGTGGTGTACCTGATTGTTCAAAAGTCTTATTGTTTGTTATAGCACGATCACGACTAGGTCAATCAGGGCATTTTTTCCACGTCTGCCTCTAAGGCTCGTATTTATAAAGCAATCTCAAGATTAAGCGCAATATTAAGTATGAATTTGACAGGCCGTTTTGTACTGAAACGACATTTCTGATACAAACTCGCTGCCTCTTTTGAGAGCTAAAATACACCATTTTCATCTGCGGTTGGTTCTTCGCAATAAAAAGCCTATGTCCATTCATCTCCCTAGCCTTATCCCGTATCTTACGGGGTTGGCTACCTAATCTAGGGGATTGAACGAGGGTACTGGTTTTTACATAGAGCGACTGCTATCTGACCTCCGCAACCCAGAAGAGAAACCAGACCCAATCCTAGATTAAGTCAGAGTTTTCAAGCCGCCAATGCCTAGTACTGGCCTCTGATATAGGTTTACGACTAATATCTACGGTATTAAACGATATTAACCGGGACCAACGGCTTAACGTGCCTTCCGAAGCCTACATTTCCGTCTTAAATAACCCTCAAAACTTTGTCAGACGTGGCGGAACGACTTTGTTCAGGTTGTTTCCGCTCTGACTGCCCCATTAGGGATAAAGGCGTCATTATATGTACGAGGGGCGGCTGATATAAAATCTACTTTGTTAAAGAAAGTTTTGAAAATCGAACTGGCCATTGCAAAATCATATTCTATGTTTATACCTTTTTTAAAATTATGACGCTTGCTTTTGTTTTTTTGGCGCGGCTTTGATTTCACCATGTCGAAAGAAAATTGCAAAATGATGAAATTTGAGCATCGAGCAGTGATTAAATTCCTAAGTAAAGAAGGAAATACGCCTACGCAGATCAGAGAGCGCATGTTAAAGGTGTTTGGGATTCAAGTCCTTCTGAATTCGTCATAAAGTTTTGGTCGAAGCAATTTAAACATGGCCGTGAGAGCCTGGAAGACGACACACGTAGTAGAAGGCCAATTTCTGCTGTTACCGCAGATAATGTTGAAAAGGTGAAGAACCTGATTCTTGCAGATCGGCGAATCAAGCAGTGGGAGATAGCCAGAGATGTGGGCATTAGCAAGGAACGAGTTCATGAAATTATTCACGAACATTTGGGCATGTCCAAGGTGAGCGCGCGTTGGGTCCCTAGAATGTTTACCCCCTTTGACAAACAAAGGCGAGTAGAATGTTGTCAGGCATTTCTAGACCTGGTCAAAGGTAAAGAAGAAGAGACTATCTCTCGAATTGTGACCTGTGATGAAACTTGGATTCGCCAGTGGGATCCGGAAAGCAAACAAGAGTCAATGCAATGGAAATTTAAAGGAGAAAAGCCGCCAAGGAAGTTCAAGGTTCGGCCGTCGGCTGGAAAACTAATGGCCACTGTATTTTGGGATGTCGAAGGGATTTTGATGATAGATTATTTGCCTAAAAATACAACAATCTCAGCAAAGGTGTTCTGATTTTACAAGACAATGCTCCTGTACACCCAGCCTTAACGGCGAGGTCAGCCCTGAGCAAAAACGGCTTCACAGAAATTAACCATCCACCTTATAGTCCAGATCTGGCTCCCTGTGACTATTTCTTATTCAAAGATTTAAAGAAAAAATTGAGGGGCCGCAGATTTTCGACGGACGAAGAAATTAAAGAGGCTGTGACTGACCATTTTGACGAGCAAAATAAAAATTACTATTATAACGGCATGATGTCACTTATTTGCAAATGTCATAAGTGTATTTCACTTGCAGGAGACTATATAGAAAAATAAAAAATAAACTAGCCATCAAAGTCTTTTCTTTCATAGTTAGGTAGATTACTTATCAGCCACCCCTCGTATGTATGTATTTATAAAACCATCTCAAGATTCTGAGTAATATTAAGTACGGATTTGACAGGTTCTTTTGTACTGAAATAACATTTCTGATACGGACTAAAACTAGCTGTCAGTCTTAAGTGCTGTTTATAATTACGGGCCTTAATAAATAAAAGCTATCTTTTTATTAAAACACTAAGGTACATACTTGTGGGTAGGTACATAATTTTAAACAGGAGTAAAATGGCCATAAACAGGTAAACTGAGCAAAAAATATTATTGCTGCATTAAAAAGTGTAACATTAGCAGAAAACCAGCACGTGGTGTGTTATTCGCTTGTTGCTATAATGCTAGCCCATGAGTGATGGATGTCTCATTTAACACGTTCCCTGCCAACTACGAGTTTATTCGTAGTAGCTGATCTGGCGCCCAGTGCCACCTACGAGCATATTCGTAGAGGTTTGAATGAGATTTCTAACAAGTTTTTTAGGATTGGCAGTGATAGGAGGGTTCAATTAAATTCTTCGGCATTGGAAGTAAAATATAGTTTAATCAGAAAAATTGTAACATGTTTTTTTTTGGGTCTACACTAATTTGAAACCATGAATAAATTAAAATTTTTGAAACAATTTCTACACATAGAGCAGTTTTTTCGGGATTTTTCGGGTCATGTTGGTCAGTAATAAACGGTTTCCTTGCGTTTTTTTTCTTTTGTGCAAACACGACATCGCTTCGTTGGTTTTCGTTTTTTTTTTGTGTAGGTGGTAGGCGATCTAGATAATGGAATGTATCTATAGTGGTGTGTATTTTTTTATGTGTTTCTTTGTGTCTAGCATTTTTTTCACCCAAAAGATGTTCAGCCACCTGTGAAATTGAAGACTATCCAGTTTTTCTTACGGAGGATGAAACGCTTGGGTGTTGTAGATCAAACATGCATTCATTATCATCACGTCTATTGCAGACGATTTAAGTGAAATTTTGAATGATTCTTTTGTATTAATGTTATTTGTGTTAATGTGGAAATACATGTCTTTTATCTTTTACCTTTATTTTTTACATCTTTTCTGATGGCTGTATAAGCTAATACGAGAGCGGCAGATTCTACCACACACAGGACAGGGAAACGTTACGCTGTTGCATGCATTATGTATGCATATTTCAAAGATGTGAATTGCTAGTTTCTTGTACCATAACAATGTTTTTCTCAGTGCTGAATAGTAAGAAAGCATTTGATCTGAAAGATCGATACCGGACATTCCCTCATTATAATTATTAACCACATTTGATTTCATGGAGACCTTATAGTTATTTACTGAAACCCTCGGATCCCCTTGCTGGTTTTTACAGCATGCCTGGGAGAAAATGCAGCTGGCACATTCTATGTTTTTCTCTCGCTCCCACTCCAGCATGGAAGAAATATGTTTGTTACAATGTGTAATTAATTAACTGTTTGTGTACCTATTTTAGTAAATTAATAAAACAAATAAATACGATCGCAGCTGAAGTATCACGTGCGCCGACGCTCGCGCGATGCGTCCGGCTCTCATACGCAAATGTGCAGGGCAATAGGAAGCACGGGCAGCAGCGTTTTCGCGCCAAATTTGTCTACGATTATACTCGTAGTTGGCAGTGGGCAACAAAAATCATAACAAATTGCCAAACTACGAGTAAACTCGTAGTCTGTACTAAGTCTCCTTGCCAACTACGAGTATACTCGTAGCTGTCATTTTGTATGGTGGCATACACCATAGGAAATATTCACTACGAGTATACTCGTATGGCAGGCAACGTGTTAATAAGCCCAGCAAATGTCTTCAATTGCTTTGGGGCTGTATAACCTTTAAACGGTGTCAGGTGAAACATTTACTGCTCAATTCGAATTAAAAACTGGCGCGAAAATGCAAACATTCTTCTGACTTCCTTTGGCTGTACAAGAAATGTAAAAACAATCGTGAAGAAGTACTCTATATCCAAATTCAGTAAAACATCTTGACTATACATACTGAGAAAATCTTATGATACATACATACATACAATCTCACCTTTATCCCTAATGGAGTAGGCAGAGCGTAAACGACCTACCACGGTCGTTCCACCACGTCTGATAAAGTTTTAAGAGGTAATTTAAGATATATTTGTATGTATATTGCTGTAGTGACAGGTTATCAGCCCATCGCCCAAACTGCACTATACTGAAACCCTCGGATCCCTTAGCTGGTCTTTACAGCATGCCCGGGAGGAAATGCAGTTGGCACATTTAATGTTTTCTCTTGCTCCCACACAGGCATGGAAGAAAAATCTTATAATGATAAATGGTATGGTATAATAAGTACCTACCTACTTACTGACCACTCAAAAACTGAATAGGTATAGGTATAGTTTCTTCCATGCTGGCCTGGGAGCGAGAGAAAAACATAGAATGTGCCAGCTGCATTTCCTCCCGGGCATGCTGTAAAAACCAGCTATGGGATCCGAGGGTTTCAGTATATTTTAATTTAGGCGATGGGCTGACAACCTGTCACTTCAGCAATATACTTACAAATCTATCTTAAATAACCCTCAAAACTTTGTCAGACGTGGCGGAACGACCTTTGTTTGGGTCGTTTACGCTCTGCCTACCCCATTAGGGATAAAGGCGTGATTATATGTGTGTATGTATGTATGTATAGTTTCTCAGTTGAGTATCGGGCGTCAATGAAATATCCAATACGGGGTGTAAGGGACAGCGTCCGGCAAACTGATACGGGTTACACTATCTGCTGGATTTATTTCCCGGAAATGAAAAATATATATTGCTTTTCCATACAAATTGTCTGATGGAGGTGGTCATTTTGTATGGGAAGTTATTTTTTTATCTCCTGAAAGAGTTTCCTCCTGATAGTTGTTCAGTTACGTTGACTGCGCAACCCATATCAGTATGTGAGACGCTGTCCCTTACACCCGGTATTACTAGTAAAATTAATATTGTTCCAATTAAATTTGTTGTACTCCTTCTTACCATAACTGTTTAATTATGTCAGTTTACTGGGTGCTTATTAATTATTTAACAAGTTATTAACAACTTCACGTTAAACTGTAAAACTATAAACGCAAAAATATGAAGGTTTTTATAAAACAGATGTTTATTAATGCGTATTAATTCATTCACAGACGTTTTTTTTCTAATAAATGTTTACCAAGGCTGCAATTATTGGGAATATGTGGCATAATGTGCTAAATGTCGATTACATTACAGCATAAAAAAAACTACATGATATCATTAAAATGTTTGCACATTGTATCGATTAAAATAACGATCTATAGACGTGTCGATGATCTGCGAACGATTATAGAGTTTTTTAGTTGCAGTCTGCATTGTTTATTAATATTAAAGGTTAGACCGCACTATGGCGTAGCTGCAGCGGAGCTGAGCGGCACAGCGCGGCATGGCACTGCAGGAGCGCGACACTATGCGACAAAATCTGTCAAAACGGATAAACCTGACATTGCCGCGCCGTTCCGCTGCAGCTCCAGTGCTGCTTCAGTGCGGTACCTCTCATAGATTTTCATACAAAGAATCTAGTGTGATCTAACCTTTAAAGCAATAATAAATTATATTCATTTTATAGTACTGTACTTGTACTGTAAATATATTACGTAAGAGCAGAGGTACATTATTGAGTTTGTCTTTTTCTGTGGGATGAAGTTATTGTTGTGTTGCTATTAATAGAAATACCTATACATACATACGTACGAAGCCTAAATTACAATATATGCACCCCATTTAAAAATATAATGTAATTTTTAACCAATTATTGCATTTGATGAATTAAACAAGTAATTTAAAAAGTTTAAAAATCCCAACTGCGTAGAATACAAATTGAGATTTAAAACTTTAAATCGTTGTAGATCTTAAACGAGTGTTCAAAACCAAAAATGATACGAGAAATATTTTCAAATACCTATTAAATGATACCCCCCACTCAGCATAGTTCGGAGACATATTTTTTTTCCATTTTTACAAAATGGTGTCTCATTGTCGCCATATTGATCTATCAAAAAATCTCGACAATAAACTAGCATTATCCTGCTCTGCCTTAAAATCATTCTACAATCAGAAATTTGTACCGAATCAGGCAACGAAAATTTTAATATAGTCTTTATTTGCGCATCGTCAATATTTTTGCTGAAGATTAAACCAGAACTTCCGCATCCGCAAACCGCGGTTCATATTACCAGATATCCAGCTCCGCACTTATCATAAATTCTAATCATAATTTGCGAAGGGCGGAAAAATACGACTTAATAAGAAAATATTGTAGCATAGAGCGCACCCAAGACGACTGTACGTCAAACAAAAAGGCGAAAAGGGAACTTTTAAGGGAATATCGAGGAAATATTATTATCTATTATGGCGTAGGGAAACTGGGCCAACTTCTTTGTAACCCAGTTCATGAGATTTTCAGCGGCGAAGGCAAAAGAAATTTGCGGTCCATGGCTTTCTGCATTTTAAGACACTAACTACTACTTAGATCGAGAAAATGATCGAAGAATATCTTTATCGTCTTTCATTCCACATCATCATCTGAGGCACTAAGGCACTTCTTAATAATCAATCCGATCCCACATTGCAAAAATCAATATTTGATTGTCATTTAAGTAGGTACACCACAGAGGTGCACATGTGTACCGCAATAACAAATTTATTTTATCATACGCATCATACATGAGATATTTTAATGATATCAATAGCAAGACGAACGTCAAGTGTGTTAATAAACTTGACACCATTTTCTTCCATGCTGGACTGGGAGCGAAAGAAAAACATAGAGTGTGCCAGCTGCATTTCTTCCCGGGAATTCTATAAAAACCAGCTAAGGGATCCGAGGGTTTCAGTATATTGTAATTTAGGCGATGGCCTGACAACCTATCACTACAGCAATATACCTACAAATCTTTCTTAAAAAACCCTCAAAACTGTCAGATGTGGCGGAATGACCTTTGTTTAGGTCGTTTACGCTCTGCCTACCCCATTAGGGATAAAGGCGTGATTATATGTATGTATGTATGTACCATTTTGAATGTACTAAATGAATAAGATCAAATTGATTAGATCCTAGCAATGGATATCAAAATTCTCATCACGGATTCACTTCACAGTGTCGCCATCTTCCCAAGGCGCGAGGGTGTGAAAGTTACTTTCGTGCTTTCCTTGTGTTTTCGTAATATGAACTTGAGGAAAAACCGTGTCCGACGTTTCCTTGATAAAACAAGAAAAGTAACGATAGAATTTTCTTTTGTTTTTTGTTGTTGATCCATTTTCTTGTCAGACGTGGCGGAACGACCTTTGCTTAGGTCGTTTACGCTCTGCCTACCCCATTAGGGATAAAGGCGTGATTATATGTATGTATGTATCCATTTTCTTGACTGTGTCAGCGGAAATATTTGATTGAATCACACGTAGGTGGGATTTCAAGAAAAAGGAAGCAGCAGATTTCTAAGTAAAGCGAACGTTATTTAACCGAATTGCCTTTTAAATACAAAAATCTATTAAACTGACCAATCTATATCTCAACTGCCTCTGAAAAGACAATTTTAAATGGCAACTCCATTGTTTTTTTAATTATATCTTTCTCCACTTATGTTTCAAGGATGGAGTCAATCCGGCTTTAAACCTAAAACGTAATAAAAATAGGTACACCATGTATGTATGGTATACCGGGTGTAAGGGACAGCGTCCCGCAAACTGATATAGGATGCTCAGTGAAAGGAACTGAACAAATATCAGCAGGAAATTCATTCAGGAGAAAAAACATTTCCTTCCGATACAAAATGACCACATCGATCAAACAATTTGTATAGAAAAGCAAATTTCATTTATTCATTTCCCGAAAAATCTTTTTACTGATATATAGTGGTTCAGTTTCGTTGACTGAGCAACCCCTATCAGTTTGCGGGACGCTGTCCCTTACACCCCCGTATAGTATGACAGTGAGTTCATTCATCTTGTAGGCTATAATTTACAATCCAGTAAAGCCACATATAAATTAAAAAAACGGTAAATTCTAGAAACAGCTTCATAAGAACTCGTCTTATTTTCTTGCGCATACGCATTGAAGTCGACAATCATTTGTCATCGTCCGAATGCTTGCAGATGGCTCACAGTTGCCACCCACTCGCGAATCTCACATCTTGCTTGTGAAACTGCTGATATAGACCGAGGGCCAGGTACGATTTTTATGGCAAAAGAACTTACCGTATAAAGTTGAGAACCATTCGTCATCACAGCTTGCAGATGGCTCACAGTTGCCACCCAAACGCGAATCTCACACCTTGGTTGCGAAGCTGCTGATGTAGACCGAGGGCCAGGTACGATTTTTATGGCAAAAGAACTTACCGTATAAAGTCAACAATCATTCGTCATCACAGCGGATGCTTGCAGATGGCTCACAGTTACCACCGCTCGGCTTAGGCTCGTATTTATAAGACAATCTCAAGATTGAGAGCATTATTAAGCTAGGATTTGACAGGTCGTTTTGTACTGAAATGACATTTCTGATGCGAATTCAAACTCGCTGCCATTCTTGAGAGCTGATTATAATACTTACATCCTGCTTGAGGAACTGCTGATGTAGAACAAATGCCAAATATAGTTTTAAGGCAAAATAAGTTGCCAATGCACGACAAACTTGGTCTTGACATGTCTTGGTATTAAATATTCGCGTAGAACCGTCTTTGTAACTTTTTACTTAAATTTTTGTTTTTTAGCAGCCTGTCAGATTGAGAGTTTATGGCTCGTATTCATCAAACGATCTCGAGATTGAGAGTAATATTAAGTATGGATTTGACAGGTCCTTGTCGACTGAAATGACATTTCTAATCCGAACTCAAACTAGCTGTTAGTCTCAAGTACTGTTTATAATTACGGACCTATGAGTGTTTTATCTAATTTGTTCTGATCGGCCTGAGATTTAATATTAGTCGTACGTGTTGTTTAAAATGATACTATTATATTTTCATAAGAATAAGCTATTTCATAAAACTACTACTGCATAAGCATAGGAAAGAGGAGCGTAGAGTTTTTAATTTTAGTAATAGTATTAAATTTGTTTCTTCTATGCTGGACTGGGAGTGAAAGAAAATCGTAGAATGTGCCAGCTGCATTTCCTCCCGGGCGTGCTATAAAAACCAGCTACGGAATCCTAGGGTTTCAGTATATTCAGTTTGGGCGATGGGCTGACAACCTGTCACTACAGCAATAATAACTCACAAAACTTTGACAGACGCTTGAACGACCTTTGTTTAGGCTGTTGATGCTCTGCCTACCCCATTAGTGATAAAGGCGTGATTATTAAATTTGTTCACATATCTCCTCCTGGCTGCAGTACTATCTTGCTCACGGCCTGCAATTTGCGAACGCATCCTCTCGTTAGCTGATATTGATCCGGCGAAATTACAAATTGCACCATCTGACAACGCAGACATCACTTGGGTTTATTCTCATTTCCACCGCACATACATACATACATACATATAATCACGCCTTTATCCGTAATGGGGTAGGCAGAGCGTAAACGACGTAAACAACGGCCGTTCCGCCACGTCTGACAAAGTTTTGAGGGTTATTTAAGATAGATTTGTAGGTTTATTGCTGTAGTGACAGGTTGTCAGCCCATCGCCTAATTTACAATATACTGAAACCCTCGGATCCCTTAGCTGGTTCTTACAGCATGCCCGGGAGGAAATGCAGCGGGCACATTCTATGTTTTTTTTCTCGCTCCCAAACCAGCATGGAAGAAACCACCACACATTCTGCAACAAAATGAGATATTTTAATTAAAAGAACTTAATATTTTTTTGGATTGCGTTATTGCGGAAATGTGTCATTATCATTATATACTTAAGCAGGATAAGTCTTCCTCATTCTCCTTTTTTTTATATGATATTTAAAACATTCCAGCATCTCTACAAGAATAATGCATTACTTTTTGAGTTCTATATTTATTAATTTCTGAAGTGCGCCTATTAACACTTAACAAATAATAGAGAGAGTCTGTATTTATATCGAAGAGTAGTTCAATAATAAAAAAAAAACTATCTTAAATAACCCTCAGAACTTTGTCAGACGTGGCGGAATGACCTTCGTTTGGGTCGTTTGCGCTCTGCCTACCCCATTAGGGATGGAGGCGGGATTATATGTATGTATTTCTCAGTTGCAAAAATTTTCAAAAGATTTAAACTTAAATACAGCTTAAGCGGTGTAAACAGGAGTGTTCTGTTTGTTTTTCGCATCAATCTCTCTGTACGTGTGTTTAAGAAATTACGTCCGACCCTGTGATTACAGGTCCGGTCCGAGCGCAATTACGATAATGTTGCCCGACTAAACAATTTGCCAGTTTCTCTTATTGTGCCGTGTACTGCCCTGGGAGTCAAATAAGTAATGGTAATTTAAGCATCTAGGTAAATATAAGAGTTTTGCAAAAAGTTAATAGTATGGATGCAACTGTGTATGTTTTCTTAATAACCTGATGACTAAATACAAATATTAAAAACAAAACGAATATAACAGCTGATTCATACCGGGTTTAAGGGGCCCTCAAAACTTTGTCAGACGTGGCGAACGACCTTTGTTTAGGTCGTTTACGCTCTGCCCACCCCGTTATACCGCATATGTATGTATCTAAGGGACAACATCAAACTGGCAAACTGATAGGGGTTGCTTAGTCAACGACACTGAACAACTATCACCAGGAAATTCCTTCAGGAAGGGAAAAAATGCTTCTTTATAAAAAAAAACTGATCTATCTGATTTTGTATAGAAAAGTCATTATTTTTCACTTCCTGCAAGAGTTTTCTTGTGAATGTTGTTCAGTGTCATTGCCTGAGCAACCCCTATCAGTTTGTGGGACGCTGTCCCTTACACTCCGTATAAGTTTCGGGCTGATTTAAATAGTTTGTTAAGTTTTTTTCAGGCAAAATCTAAAGATGTTTCATTATTTTATGAGATAAAAAAACATCCACCGATTATTAAATGGTTCGGTCTTTGCCTGTGTCACTTCCGATTTCCATCTTTCATTTACATTTCACTCATCATTCACTACGTTATCTTCAAACCCGATATCAATACTTAAAAGGAGGTTTCAGCGTTTCAGCGTTTGCTATTAATTGTGTACAATGTTAAGTTGAAATAAACGATTTATTATTATTATATGGATGGCACCAAAAATCATTTTCGATATTATTAATCATTCAAACGACACGTGTCCCTTCAAGTATTGTCACTAAAAACATACAATAGGTGGCATCCCTTCGAAAATAACAATAACAGAGATAAAATAAATACCAGGCCACTCAGAATGTATTGCGATAAATAGTTTTTTTATATGGCAGACTGGCCGGTTAGAATCTTTTTTGAAAATATGATTACTTGTAAGTAAAAATATGTGTGTTCCATTTTCCAAATTTCCCTCCACACTTTTTGCGAGCCAATTCAAAGTATCGTGTCTTACTGAAAAATGGATCTGCGCCGGGAACATTTTAGAGCTATGATTTTTTACGATTTCAAGTGTCGCCTGAAACCGGATAAATCGTTCGATAGACTTCAAATGGCATTTATGGATGAAAGCCCCTCCAAGGCAACCGTGTATCGTTGGTATAACGAATTTAGGCGCGGTCGACCAACCTTGGGGGATGAAGAAAGAAGCGGTCGCCCTTTGACGGCTATTACGGAAGAAAACGTGCTAGCAGTGAAAAATTTAATCCAAGATAATAGGCAAATTACATATCAGGAGATTCAGCACATATTAAAGATTGGATCGGGAAGCGTTCACGAGATTCTACACGGGCATCTTCGCGTGAGGAGGATAGTATCGCGCTGGGTGCCGCACTACCTCACTAGCTCAACTAGTTCAACTTTTTATTTTCCTGTACCCTAAGGTTGCCTGGAAGAAATTGCTGCATAGCAATAAGGCCGCCTATTTGTACTACTATTTGTTTCATTTAATTTAATTTTCACTTGTGTCTTTTCTGTGCAATAAAGTATATTCTTATCTTATCTTATCTTATCTTACCTCACCGACGCTCAGAAGCAGGCCCGGGTGGAATGGTGCCGTGATATGCTGAACAAATTTGAAGCAGGCTCGTCTCGGCGTGTTTACGACATCGTAACAGGTGATGAGTCCTGGATTTATCAATACCATCCAGAAACCAAGCGCCAGTCGACAGTTTGGGTGTTTCAAAATGAACCAACGCCTACCAAAGTGAAGCGATCTCGAAGCGGGGGGAAGATTTTGATCGCCAGCTTTTTTAATTTGACTGGCCACTTGGCCTCAATTCCCTTACGAGATCAAAAAAGCATTAACGCCGAATGGTATACTACCAAATGTTTACCAGAAGTTTTTTCTGTTGTGAGCAACAAGCGACCAAACACAGGGCTCCGCGGACTACTGCTCCACCACGACAATGCGCCTGCACACACCGCGCTCAAAACGAGGGACTTCCTGGACAGCACACCAGTCAAACTCCTGGGTCACCCTTCTTACAGCCCTGATCTAGCACCGTGTGACTTCTTTTTATTTCCAAAAATAAAAAATCAGCTCAAGGGGATACAATTTTCGTCGCCGGAAGATGCGCTGGCTGCGTTCGAGCAGGCTGTAAACGAGGTGTCTACGGCGGACTGGAAAAAGTGTTTTGAAAACTGGTTCAGACGCATGAATCTTTGTATAGAGGCTGGTGGAGAGTACTTTGAAAAGATTTAATAAAAATATATGTACCTGTAGAACAATTTTTTTTAGTGTCGCAAAACTTTCTGAGTGTCCCACGTACTACTTATAAAAAAATACGTGAAGCAAAAAATAATATGGGTAAACGCGTACCGGTTTCACAGCCTGGGGGTCCATAACGTCAATTTAATACCAAAGATATGCAGCTACATCTGAAATTGCTAGCTTTTTTTACAATACGCTATTGTTTTAAAGGAAATACGGGGTATTTTTCAACACAAAAATATAAGTATGACAGTAGACATTGGACTCGTTTCTAGATTTTCCGGCTAAAATTAAAATTAAAATCTATTTGACACTGTCAGACTTAAAACATTGGAAAAGGACAGGAGATCTATTCTCTCCGGTTTTTGATTTATAGCCGGTGGTTTTATGCGTTATCTGTCATTTTTACCCGCTGTCATATGATATGGCGGATAAATCGACAGAAATACTGGGGAAACGTGCAAAAGCGCGTCAAAATCTAGCGGCCAAAGTGTAAAATCATAGACTATAAATCGCCTGTCCTTTTTCAATTATATTATTTGGAACGTGACAGATAGATTTTAGTTTTAGCCCGTGGAATTTAGAGTTGAGCCCATTTTCCTACCACTCAGAGCGATACGTACCCCATACGAGCGGATAATATTAATATTGCAGATTAAAATCTGATACAGGGGTCCAGCTAACTATCTTTTGATATCATTCGCAAATTTGCAATAAAAAGCAGTGACATGACACATTAGTTGGCAACACCAGCTGGCACGAAATGTACAAACTAATCTGTAGACAATATTTACATTGTGTTGTGTATGACTCTGCAATAAAGCATATTGCTAAAACTTGCAGCAAATTAAAAAAAGACTACAGTTTCTCATTTCTCTCTTTTTTTCTCATTTTTGGCAGTCATCAGATGATAAATTAATAAGTTGTATCCCTTTTGTTTGACAGTCTTTATTAAAATATATGAAATAATACTCGCACTCACATATATTTTTATCCAAGCATTTTGTCGGCTAAAATATTTAAATTAAATTTGCAAAAAGCAAGTACATACATACATACATACACATAATCGCGCCTATATTCCTAATGGGGTAGGCAGAGCGTAATGAACTTAACTAAAGGTCGTTCCGCCACGTCTGACAAAGTTTTGAGGGTTGTTTTAGATAGATAGGTATATTGCTGTAGTGACAGGTTGTCAGCCTATCGCCTAAATTTCAAAATACAGAAACCCTGGGATCCCTTAACTGGATTTTACAGCTTGCCCGGGAGGAAATGCAGCTGGCACATTCTATGTTTTTCTCTCGCTTCCAGTCCAGCACGGAAGTAAAAAGCAAGTGATTTATGTAATTCCAAAAATATGAAAATAGAATTCGAATAATTTATTCTAGACTTAGACTAAAGGATTTTTCGTCCAATATTCTAGACTGTAGCTTTTCTAGAGCTAATAACACTGTATGGTACAGTTCTGTTCAGATAACGAAGGCGCTCACGTCGCACAACCAGTATCGCTTCCCATGTTCCCCGGGAATTTGCATGTTATCCTGTAACACGCATGTCCATACGAGTGCGATGCTTAAGGTCAACCGTAGAGCGAATGACTATTCACCGACTGAACTGTAGTTACACGTTATAGCGACATGCAGTTGGAAAAACGTTAAATTGTGTATAATTTCCTGTCCAAACTTTAGGGTGCGAACCTAATCTATTTATAACTATAAATAACTTTCCTCGAGGAACATAGGTCAAAATATGTATAAAAACAATACGAAAGTACTCTTATAGTTGGCACCATTAGTTGTATAGGAGGCCCAATTTCATATATCGACCTGTGTTCCTTGGAGAAAGTTTATAAATTTCATGAGTAAGTTCACATGCTAAAGTTTGATATGAAGTGATTCGACCTACAGTTCTGTTGGTCAATAGTAAATCTCTCTATCATTGGTTTCGTTCTATAACACTCTTTTCATACATCCAGTAGATCCTGTTAATTGTAGCACCGGTCGGAATTATTCTCAGTTAAGTTTGATATGAAGCGATTCGACCGACAGTTATGTTGGCCAACAGTAAATCGCTCTATCGTTGGTTGCGTTCTATCACACTCTTTTCAAACATCCAGTCGGTCTTCTAAATTGTAGCACCGGTCGGAATTATTCTAAGTTAATTTTGATATGAAGTAATTCGACCTAGAGTTCTGTTGGTCAACAGTAAATCGCTCTATCGTTGGTGGCGTTCTATCACATCCAGTCAGTCCTGTAAATTGTAGCGCCGGTTGGAATTATTCTAATCAAGGTCTAGTCGTGAGTAGAACATAATAACTGGTATCTGATGTGAATATCTTCACCAGAAGTTAAAGTGCGTGTGAAAACGCTTAAGTTGTTGTATGGTACTCGTATGAATGGCATAATGGTTTAACTATACTTCATTTTTTTTACACATACATATAAATATTCACGCCTTTACCCCTAACGGGGTAGGCAGAGCGTGAATAACCTAAACAAAGGTCGTTCCGCCACGTCTGACAAAGTTTTTAGGGTTATTTAAGATAGATTTGTAGGTATTTTGCTGTAGTGACAGGTTGTCAGCCCATCACCTATATTGCAATATACAGAAACCCGTAGCTGGTTTTTACCCGGGTAAAAATGCAGCAGGCATATTCTATTGCTCCCAGTCCAAAATGGAAGAATGCTCAATTTTTTTACGTTGCGTTATCGATACCAACTTGTTTTGCGGTCCATAAACTGCTTTTTCTGTACAAATTTAAGAAAGACAACCGCAAAACGTATGTTGGTAATATGATTATTGTCTGCGGTTCCGAAATATGAACGTCTGCTAAGTTTCAAAGAAAAAGCTATTTAAAACACGGAGCATAGTAAAGATTTACTCACTCGTAGTAATTCATTATTACTATAAATTAATTAATTTCTTTTCTGTAAATATATAACACATGTAAGGATAATTTATTGTGTCTGTGATAATCGTTAGCCTGCGTTACCGATCAACAAAACTCCAACACATCGGAAATTCAACAAACCAATAAAAAAAAGTCACGTTATATAGTAAACTAGCGACCTGCCCTGGCTTCGCACGAAAATAATCAGTGTTTCTTTACTACATTATGCATGTATTATACATATAAACCTTCCTCCTGAATCATTCTGTCCATTAAAAGAAACCGCATCAAAATCCGTTGCGTAGTTTTAAATATTTATGCATACATAGGGATATAGGGACAGAGAAAGCGACTTTGTTTTATACTATGAAGTGATATTCTACTCATCCTCATAGTTTAAAAACATAGAATAATGTTTTATTTTTTGCCTAATATCTATACTTTTATACAATAAAATAAACTAACACAAAAAATACCTAATGAATAAAATATGTTAGCGAGCGCGTCTCCTCGAGGTGTACCTACATAGTGCTTAGCAGTCAAGCAGCGTTACCGCGTTAGATAGCAAGGCTTACCCTCTGCGCTAGAAAACTGCCTGCTCTGTGGTCGCTGGACACCTTAACGAAACGCGCTGATAGTTTAGAAATAACTGCCTCCGTGGTTTAGTGGCTAGCGCCATGGACTCCCGATCCGGAGGTCCTAGGTTCGATTCCCAGGGGGGAACACTAAAGTTGATATTTGAGAATTTATCACTTTGTGAATTTTCTCCAGTTTGGTTAGGATATTGCAAGCTGAATCACCTGATTGTCCGAAAAGAAAAAGATTTCGTGCTTCGGAGGGCACGTTAAGCCGTCGGTCCCGGTCGCTGTCTTTGATAGTGATCGTCACTTAAAACCATGTCAGAGGCCTGATAGTTGTGCTACTAGGCGGCTTAAAACCTCTGACATCAGGGTTCATCGGGTCGATAGACTCGATACCCACTCGGCAGAAGAAGTTCAGAAATAAACTTTTTGGCCTCGTTGCCCCAGGGTCCCATTGTCTCAAACCCAACCGGCACGAACAAGTAGCCTCAGACGACCTTCAGGTCCTGATATATTAAAAAACTAAGTGTGATTAACATGCATTAGGATTTAAGTAGGTATATTCATTAATTTTATGCCTGTTTCAGACCGAGTCATGTTGTTACAGCTGGTTGCCAGACCCTTCAACATAAACCTAATTCAGGTGTATGCCCCAACCGCTGACAAGGACGACGAAGTGGTGGAATCTTTCTATTCACAAATAGAAGACGTGTTCAAAAATATCAAAAAACACGAAATAAATATTGTGATGGGTGACTTCAATTCCAAAATAGGCGCTGGAAGGGTCGATAACTTGGTGGGTGACTACGGTTTAGGCGTAAGGAATGAGCGGAGAGACAGGCTTGTGCAGTTCTGCCAGGAATATGACTATGTTGTATGCAACACCTTTTATAAACTACCACCACGTAGACTGTATACTTGGAGATCACCAGCAGATAAGTCCGATAATATTGTAAGAAACCAAATTGATTACTTCCTTATAAATAAAAGACACCGTAACAGTATTACGTCAGTGAAAACATACCCCGGGGCGGACATAGGCTCAGATCATAATCCCTTGGTTGCAATTTTACGAACTAAATTAAAAAGAATCCAAAAACCACCTAGGAGCAAAATAATTGATGTCAAGCTACTGCAGAATAAAAAGATCAGGACAAATGTTCACCAAGCAATCAATAACGAAATCGCTAGAATGCAATCATCTATTGTGGACAAGTCCAGTGTGGAGGAGCGACTGGAAAGGCTAACAACTGGTATAGTGACAGTTGGACGCGAGTTTTTGAGTCCACCAGTTATAACCGCTAAGCAAGATTGGATGACATCTGAAATACTCGATCTTATTACGACAAGACGTGAAGTCAGGGACAGAGATGGGCAGTTATATAAAGACCTTCAGAATACCATTAGGAGACGAGTAGTAGAGGCAAAGGAACAATGGATGACGAGAAAGTGCCAGGAAATTGAAGAACTTTATGTCAAACATGACAGCTTCAATGTGCATACAAAGATAAGGGAAGTATTGGGACCTAGACATAAAACCAAACCATTTCTCTCATTGACAGACGATGACGGTAAATTCGCATCAACAGTGGAGGAGAAACTCAAAAAGTTGTTCCATGATTCTAGGAAAGATATCCCTGTAACAGTTGAAGAAAAGTCGGGCCCTCCAATAACCAAGTCAGAGGTAATATACGCCATTTCTAGAGCAAAATCCCGGAAAGCTATTGGTCCGGATGAAATACCAGCCGATTTGTTGAAGGAGATTAAGGAGTGCAACATAGATTATCTTGTAGACCTTTTTAACCTCATCTATATCAACGGAACTATACCTCTAGACTGGCTTAAGTCGTCATTTGTCACTTTGCCCAAAGTTAATAATCCAAAGAAATGCAGTGAGTATAGAACAATATCCCTGATGAGCCACTTATTGAAGATATTTCTTAAAATTATACACGGACGTCTATATGCTAAGTGTGAAGCAGTGTTGTCTAACAGCCAGTTTGGGTTCCGATCTGGATTGGGAACCCGTGATGCTTTATTTGGATATCAGGTGTTGGTACAGCGTTGCTGGGACGTAAACAGTGATCTATTCGTATGCTTCATTGATTACGAGAAAGCATTTGACAGGGTACAACATACAAAACTCTTGGAAATCTTAAGTCAGACAGGGGTAGACAGCCGTGATCTGGAGATTATCAAAAACTTATATTGGCATCAGGTAGCGAACGTGAAAGTCGATGGACAGTCTTCGTCTTTGGTGGAAATTTTACGCGGAGTAAGACAGGGCTGCATACTTTCGCCTTTGTTATTTAATATTTATGCAGAAGCCATATTCTCAGAGGAATTACATGATGTTGCAGAAGGAATAGTTGTTAACGGTAAACTAATTAACAATATCCGTTATGCGGATGACACCATTTTGATTGCCGACAACATCTCAGGATTACAGGCTCTTATTGATGTCGTCTCCAGTACTAGCTCAAAATATGGTATCAATATAAACTGCAAGAAGACAAAATATATGATTATAGGTCGTTCACCAGACCCGCACTCGCTCATCACTCTTAATGGTGCTGCCCTGGAGCGCGTTAACCGATGCAGATATCTCGGAACAATGGTCGACGACAAGGGTGATCATAGTCTGGAAATTCGATGCAGAATAGAAGCAGCTAGGAATGCTTTCCGAAGAATGGAAAAGATTCTCTGTGATCGCAACCTAAAGATTCAACTGCGTGCGCGTATGGCTCGATGCTGCGTATTCTCTGTGCTTCTGTATGGCGCCGAAGCGTGGACACTCACTGAATCAATGTGCAGAAGATTAGAAGCATTCGAGATGTGGGTGTATCGTAGAATGTTGCGAATTTCTTGGATGCAACGCGTGCGTAACACTACTGTACTTCAAAGGATGAGCAAAGACACAGAAATTTTAAAAACTATAAAGGTTCGAAAGCTCCAGTACTTCGGTCATATTATGCGCCACGATAAATACCAGCTCCTTCAATTAATTATGCAAGGTAAAATACAGGGCAAAAGAAGGCCTGGTAGACGAAGAACATCCTGGCTGAAAAATCTACGCCAGTGGTACGGTCAGAGTACCAGATCGCTTTTTCGGACTGCCGCGTCGAAAGTGAAGATAGCCATGTTGGTTGCCAACCTTCGATAGAAGACGGCACTTAAAGAAGAAGAGGTATATTCAGTGAGTAATTACAAGCTGTACCAAATTAGTATTTGTGTACATCTGTACTCCGTTTATTTGGAAAAAGATAATGGGCGTTGTTCCACTAGACGTGCCGCCACGATGCCGTGGCTCTGTGTTTCCACTAGACGGCACGGCAATAACACGGCAACGACCGTCCCGACGTCCCGATAACGACCACCTAGCTTAAATCTGAGCTCAATACAAAATACGAATCTGTACGAATACAAAGCCCACGCAGTTTGGTAGTCCGGCGACGGTACCGGTGGGAATCAATGCCGCATGCCGTGCCGTAGCCGTGCCGGCAAGAGCACACAATTCGATTGGATTTTCATTTTCATTGCCTAATGGATCAAAAATTCCTTCCGTGGCCATCGTAACTGCTACAAAAAGGTTCGATACTTACGAATGTACAAAATTGGACAAAAGGCATAACTCGGTAGGGTAAACTGTCACGATAACTGGGACCGATGACTTGCCACTTCCAACACCGCTGCGCTGCGCCCGATGACTGTTCATTTTATGCATAGCAAAAGTATAGAACAGTAAAACGCGTTCATAAAAGCGATAGAAATCGGCCTTGCCAACCGCAAAAGTAAATTCAATTTGGTACTCTATGCTACATTAGTGGAAGATCACTGATTCCTTCAACTGACACTTGGAATGCATGTACCCTATCTTTTCAAAGCGAGAGTGAACTGAACAGGCATCATATGTCCCATATGGGTGAGCTCGCTCCTTAGCTGTTGATTCTAGCTCTGTTACCAAAGACTTCTGGAAATTGGCACCCTTTGCCAACGCGTGACAAATGAATGTTGTATTTTTGGGATCGCTTTTTGAGTGACGATTTCCTTAGTAAGCCGCATGTAGATAGATAGATATATTCTTTATTGCACATAAAACAAAAACAACAGGAATTAGAACAAATTAAATAAAAATTAAAGTACAATGAAGGCGGCCTTATTGCTATGGTAGCAATTTCTACCAGGCAACCTTGGGTAGAGGAAATCAAATGTAGATAATGCGGGATAGTGCATCTTACTAAAAACTAATTAATATAGACAAATCTACATAAAATACATATATGATATACATAAATTACGTAAATTATAATAGATAATAAACTACTATATACCATATATAATACCTAAATTACCTTTATATATAATACCATGTACCTCAATTCCTCAGTGTATATATAAGTCTTTGTCTGTTACCTGTTAAGCCAGCCTAGACTAGAGTCAAGACTTCAATAGCAAACCCACAAAAATTTTCAAGAAGGGCAGTAGAGCTAGTTTTGCTTTGGGTTCACTTTACTGTGATTATTTTTAACTGTGTCTTCTATGATAGAAAACTGCCTGTTTTTAAATATCCACCCTGATATGGCTGACGGCTAAAACATAATTTTACGTAATTTCGATGGCGATCGTGCGATGAAGTTTGTAAATTAAAAACTCGTTTATCATGGACGTTTAAGTAATTATCGTGAATTTACGAAAAGAGGAAGAGAAATATAGAAAATTTGTGCAATCATGATAATTATCCTACAGTATACAATATTTACATTATTTTTAAAATGACTGTTTTATAAACTAGGCGTCCGCATTCTGAATAAACTGTTATAAGAGATAATTATTTAGTAATTCTTGAAAACGCAATTTAACAAGCGTGATCGGTATATCATTTAGATAGGTAGGTAGAGAACAGAATAAGAACAAAGGATAAACATTAAAGTCAATGTAATGCCAAAAAGAATAAGACACACTTAAACAAACATATATTATTTCAATATTGCAAAACCAGACCAATTTCGCATTAAGATAATTGCGAACCAACCAACAGCAATTTTAAAACCAGCAAATTATTTTAATTTTCCAGTTATTTCGATGATAAATGAAATAATGATACAGTGAGATTGAAATCTTGTGTAAGAACAAACAAACATTCGTAACCGATGTCCTAGTTGTAACATTGATCGAACTACAAACACCTAAACATGATATAAAACGCTCAAAGTAAATATGACAATGATAATATGAAAAGATGGATTAATTTAATACCGATTTGTTTGACGATGGAAGCGGAAAACTATTCTAAAACAAAGTTACAAAAGCAGCTGATGAAATGAAACTACTACCACTTTACTGTTAAAAACGGTTGCAATAGCCGCAAAGTAAAGTTTGTAAATTAGTGTAAACAGTTGACAAACCGATCAATTAGGCTGCGTGTACACTGGCCGCCTGCGCCGCGCGATAACACGTATAAACACTGGCTTATGATTATAATGTCGTCCGCACACTATCCGCTTCCATAGATATCATCAATCAGAGCCTTCAATAACGACTGCTTTGCCCGAGCTTTGCTGGATGAAGGGAAGTTCATCGAATACTAATTTTGAAACTGATTAGATTTGTGGTAGGTAATAAGCTTTGGAAGAAACGTAGGTTAAAGGACGTAACAGAAGTTTGGTATTAAGCTTGCCACGTTCACATACCGATGTGAAGAAAGGCCATTCATTTGTGAACTAATTAAAGACAAGAATAATTCTGTTTAATACTAAAGCTTATGATGATCATAATGTCATCTGTGCACTAACCGTTTCCACAGATATCATCAATCAAAGCCTTCAATAACGTGTGCTTTGCCCGAGCTTTGCTGGATGAAGGGGAGTTCATCGAATGCTAATTTTTAAAACTGATTAGGTCTGTGGTTAGTAATTTGGTTAGGCAGGGTTCTCTCTAAGCGAGATCGTTCCATAATAGTCAACTGCGTCCATATTCAATTGAAAAGAAAAAACTCTTAAAGTCATCATTATGTAAATAAAAGTACACCAATGTGATATAATACTGGAATCAGCTTACAGAATAAACATATTCCTTAAAGAAAATGATTTCTTTCATGCTGGACTGGGAGCGAGAGAAAAACATAGAATGTGCCAGCTGCATTTCCTCCCGGGCATGCTGTAAAAACCAGCTAAGGGATTTGAGGGTTTCAGTATATTGCAATTTAGGCGATGGGCTGACAACTTGTCACTGTAGCCAAATACCTACAAATCTATCATAAAATAACCATCAAAACTTTGTCAGACGTGGCGGAACGACCTTTGTTTAGGTCGTTTACGCTCTGCCTACCCCATTAGCGACAAAGGCGTGATTATATGTATGTATGTATGTTAGAAAATGATAAAATATTCCGTAATTCCTACGAAGGCAATATGTTATACTAAACGATTTGTACTCTTTACCTTACCTAAACATGCTAAATTACCTACAGCAAGCATTTCACAAAAAGCTTCATGCAGCAAATACACCACAGTAACAGTTATACAGCGCGCTACATTTCCCGGATCTAATATTAAAATGAGCGGCATTTTGCGTCGCCGATACGCTGCGATCAATCACTCGGTGGACACACCCCGTATAAGGCCCAAGATGGATACAAAGTGGCCTGCTTATAATATTCCTGAGGATAGAGGATGTGGAAGAATATTGAATAGAATACGCTTTTTAAATATTGTGGGGTTAAGCGGCTTTTAAATTGCGATGCAAAGAATGTTTGCATCAAAAGAAAGATATCTCTAAAAATATTTTGTATTTAGGTAATTAACAAATCAAAAAATATTTTATATACAAGGTATTTAGGTAAGTAATTCCATGCTGGCTAAATACACACCGAAGCGATAAAAAAAAGTCCCAAACCAAAGCCAGTAAAAGTGCTAACGTTTGTAATAAATAAATAATAGAAGATCTTGTATTGTTCTAAGGTAGACTGGTAGATAATGCCTTTGGCGTTAAGTCCGCCTATGTACTATATTTTGTGCATAAAGTAAAATACTTCCATGCTGGACTGGGAGCGAAGGAAAAACAATTAAAAACCTAGAATGTGCCAGCTGCATTTCCTCCCGGGCAAGCTGTAAAAACCAGCTAAAGGAACCGAGGGTTTCTGTATATTGCAATTTAGGCGATAGGCTGACAACCTGTCACTACAGCAATATACCTACAAATCTATCTTTAATAACCTTCAAAACTTTGTCAGACGTGGCGGAACGATCTTTGTTTAGGTGGTATACGCTCTGCCTACCCCATTAGGGATAAAGGCGTGATTATATGTATGTATGTATTTAAAGTTAAATAAATAAATAAGCTTATCAATTTAGATATGCAAAACTTGTGAAATATATCAGACGCACTAAAAGCAGATAGGATTTATTTGACAGTAGACGATATGCTGGTCATCAAAGTTTTACACTGGTCATTTTAAATATTTGGAATTGACCACAAAGATTCAAAATTATTAAAGGAAACGCTATGTCACGGCAATTTTGCATTTTGCTCTGAAGGGCGATATTCAAGACACGACGCGTATCGCAGCGACTCGTTTGATGGATAGCTGTGGACCATTTTTAATCATCCTTACATCCTACTACTTCTGTCTTAAGGCACATAAAACTGGTAAGAAAAATGAGCTGTACGACTACAGAATAAAGGCTAAAACTGCTTCTTGGTGCCTCTTTGTTATTCCCTTTTCGATGAGATCTATAAAAGTTATGTTAAAACAAGTTCCGCTGTCAAATATTAAGCTCCATATCATTTCTGTGGCGTCTAAATTCGTTCCCCTGTTTTGCTCCTGATAAAGTTAATGGAAGATTGTCACCGGAATAAAGGTAGCCAAGAATAGAAGCTGCGTGAAGACCATTAATTACTCAGAGATGATAAATTGAAACATGATAAATGGAGAGACAAAGCATTCTGCTCCATTGTAGCGTCATGTAGGCTTCTGCTACGAAGCTGCGCATATATACAGGGTTATTTCTTAGTCAGTACGCAAACTGATACTGAGGCTTGCTCATACAACGAATTGAAACAACTTTTACAAAAAAATAACTTTTGGGAAATAAAAAAAATATGGCGTTCCCATGCAAATTGTCTTAAGGACCACTTGTTGTACCACGGTGGTACTAGTGGGGAATTTATGTCCCGCTAGTACTACCGTGAAGTAGTAGTGGTACTAGCGGGACATCTTCATGTCCCAGTAGTACTACCGAGTTATTGAACTGGATCGGATCGTATTGGATCAGATTGCTGTGGTTGGATCGGCATGGATTGTATTGATTGCGATGTAATAAAAAAAATGCCTTACCACTGCTTGAGTGATAAATGTTAGGTCTTGACGAGATCTTCATTTTGAATGACAGCTGTCAAACTTTAAATAGGTATATCTGGGAAACTATCGATCGTAGACCGCTAGTGTGTAGAGACAAATGATAGGTCTTGACTAGATCTACATTTCGGCCTACGGTCGATAGTTACCGAGACATAACCATTTTTTTTGACAGCTGTCATTCGAAATGAAGATCTTGTCAAGACCTATCATTTGTGCCTTCACACCAGTACTCTAGGATCGATAGTTTCTGAGATATAACCATTTTAGAAAAAAAAATATATTTTATTACAATAAATCCAATCCATGCCGATCCAACCAATCTGATCCAATACGATCCGATCCAATCAGTTCAATAACTCGGTGGTACTACTGGGACATGGTAGATGTCCCGCTAGTACCAATACTATTTCACGGTGGTACAAGCGAGGTATAAAGGCAAATTGTCTTCCCGATCGAGGTAGTCCAGTTTCGATCACTTCGCAACCTCTATCAGTTTGCGGGAAACTGTCCTTACACCCGCTATTGTAGTGTCATGTAGGCTTTTGCTGCGAGGGTGCGCATTTATAGACCCATCAGTGGCTCGGTCGCGACAAAACCCGCGGCCATTACCGGGTGTATTGTGCCTTGTGCCAGCACTCAATGCATGATTAATGACGCAGTCTTCAAAAACATATTCATCCGTGGGAGCTGGGAATCGGGACCAGGTTTCTGCCGTCTATAACCCCGATTCGGTGGAAACACAATCTAACGAAAATAAGATCTTACTTGGCATTTTCTGTAATTGGAGAACAGAAAAGCACGGTGCTATAATAGGTAAACTAATTTTCATTCTGTCAAATCAAGAATCTATGGGTCCTAATTGTAAGAGGTGGTGTGGGATGGTATAGACTAAAAGGATTAAAATTTGTTCAGCTATAGTGCCGTCCTTTCTGTTCTCTCATGACAACAAAATAACTTGGACGAATAACATCTGGACACGCCACGAAACAAAAATGTATGAGAACTCGTTCAACCAAACCTGGGGGGGAGGGAGGTATGACAGATAATACTCGAACAAATATAAAAGTACGCGTTTCCTAATATATTTGTTTATTTTTGACACTTCGCAAATAATCGGGTTATACCAGTTTTTAATCTGTGCTATTAGGTGTTTTAGATAGTGTTGTACCCTAGTCGATAATCGATAAAGAGTGAATGGTTGAGTGAATGATGTTTCCTGTATTAAAGAAATATGAAGACGTATTTTTAATTAAATTTGATTAGGAAATAAAAGAAGAGTAGAATTTTCAAATCGATCATTAATAATTGAAATTATACATGTCCTATTTTGTAGACTCAAAGATAGAATACATACTAGGTACAGCGTCCCGCAAACTGATAGGGGTTGCTCAGTCAACGAAACTGAACAACTATCACCAGGAAATTATGTTAGGAGACGATAAAAAATACCTTCCCATACAAAGTGACCACCTCGATCAGACAATTTGTATGAAAAATATTTTTTTCCCCATTCGATTTTTTTTTCTGTTGCCCATCATCAAATTAGCACACCCGCTGCAAGTGCAAATAATTTTTACAATAAATGTAGAGCAGCTTACAATAGGAGATAAAACTTACAAAAAAAAAACCTTATTTAACATTACTTAATTTACTATTTGAAGATTCTTTCTATTGACTTTTATTATGTACAAGCTTTTTGAAAATATATTTTTTCGAATTCTTTTTTATACTTTGTTTTCTAATAAAGGCAATTCGGGTGTTTAAGTATATCTGCGCTATTGCCTTGCTCAGTTCATCAACGTGATTTACATTATCATTTTCAGATCTGTAAAAGTCAATTTGGTTAAAATTCTGAATTTGAAGTGTTGAAATTGTTTCAAACACTCTAGGAAGTAACAACTCTGTCGTGTACTCCTTTTTCAGTTTGTTATCATGAGTGACACCTTTTCTGAGTTCAGCTTCGCAACATCTACATATAAAAATTACATCGTTTGAAGGATGAATTAATTTTCCCTTGTCTTTTTGGGTAATCAGGCTCGACTCATTTGCGCTCTCTAGTGACAAAAGGGCGGATATACATGTATCGCACTTCACTTTCTTTATTAGCTTATGTGCGACAAAACCTGCGATGTATTCCACCACTTTTGCACCATATGGCGATATTTCAATGGCGCGCATCAAGTCAGGAATGTTTTCATCATCTTCAGTGCCAGTTTCAGACTCATCTTTACTGTAGCGGTCACTGTTAAGTCGTGCCGTAGTCTGATTTATTCGATCCACATGGGACGTCGATGAACAATTCAGGATAGATATTTTTTCTAAAGCAATACAATTACCTGAATCAACATCAATCAATTCCAAATGAATCAACATTTTTTTATAAATTGATTCGAACACCCTGATTGTCGGATTGTCATTTCTGCCACCGTGACTTCTGACGTTGCTGAAAAATATTTCCAGATGGTCTTGTGATATCTTGTGTAGTGGCAAGTATTTCATAGGCTCAGTTTCAGGTAAAACCAAATCTTGAAAAAGTCCTTTGGCACTTTCTGCACATACACAGAACCCCAAAAACCCAGTAAAACGGCCTGATTTCATGATGCTGCTACCATTGTATTTTAATGTGTTCAGAAATTGTGCTGCGCTGTCTAATTCATTAAAAACAAATTGTTGATTTTCGGTGTTAAGTGCGCGCTTTAATCCATATTGGTGCACTCTTGAATCAAGTATGTCAAATATATTATTAATTACTTTTAGAAAATCAGCTGTGGCCTGAACTCCATAAAAATTTATGATTTTCAGTTGAGTTTCGCAAAACGTAAGCGCATTCGTTACACTTTCGCTGAAAAGCTGTGAAGCGAGCTTGACATTCATTATTTTAGTTTTGAAATGGATATGATTCGCCCTCAATTTATTTGCCAAATGGAAGAGCTCATTATCTTGCAATCTCTGCAAATCTTCCAAAAATTGCCACTTAATTTCGCGGTTTAATGAATCTTGAATCGTGCCATATGTTTCAAATGCATTTCTGACATTTTTAAGCATATGGCACGGGTCAAGGAAGACGTAGATTTTGTTATTATTGACTGGATTTTCAAAATACGTTTTTAAATTTTCGGGATCTAATATACAACCCAATTTTTTTGCAGTTGCCAAATTAACCCTTGGTCCATCAAAAGTAAGAGACTTGATCTCAAGACCAGTTTCCTGGACCAAGTTTATGGCAGTTAGTATAAGACCGGCTTTTTGCTCTGCTGTCACCCCAGATGTGGCAAAATATCCTATTGGCACTTTCCAGGACTCATTAAGAGCAACCACCAAAAAAACCAACACTTCGGTTGCATGTTGATTGCAGTCAGATTCAACGGCAAAACCAAAATCTTCAAATCCATATGTTCGTCCTGAAGCTGGGTGAAATTCCTCTGACTCCATAATTTTCATTTCATCAAGAATTAGAGCCCCATAAACTTTCTTTTCACCAACTCTCTCTTGTATGGCTTTAAGGGATTCACTTGTAAATCCAGGTTTGCCGTCAATGGTGCTGTACCATTTTTGTAAAGTGCGAGGCGCTGGTAAACAAGTATTAAACGTTTTTCTTACGTACTTATAGGCTCTCGCTGAGTAAAAGTGCAACGTTAGAGCAAAAGTTCTTAGTTCTGGGGAGTACTGAGTACGTGGAACCTTTCCTGTATCGCAACTTTGTTTAATTCTGTTTAGTAAATGTTTTGTTTTTCCTCCAATTTTCTCCAATATAATTTTGTCCTCGTCTGTAATAAATTTCTTGTCTGTCAAATTATCTAAAATTTCTTGCATACTTGCCACCTTTTTGATCAAGCACCGATTTTTATATTGTAGTCGTTTTATTTTTCTATCCTTTTCTCTTATTTTTTGCTTTAAGCGTTTTGTTTTTGGTGAGTCTATTATTGATTCACGACTACAAGCAGGTTCCAATGGATTTACAATCAACTTAGTAACTGATGATTTATTCGGATCCACATCTTGTGGATTTAGGCCTGGCGTGGCAAATGCCAATTTAGTTTTATCGTTTTTTGAATCATTTGAGTCATTTAAGTCTAGTTCATTTTCGACCGTCACTGCATCTCGAGAACAACATTGTCTTTTTTCAAATTCCGGCAATTTTAACGTGGGAATAGCATCTTTATGCAGTTTTCGTAGTTTTAAATTTTCTTGGTAACATTCCGGTTCAAAGTGCACGCTACATATCCTATGATGTTTATTGGGTATCCACGTTTTTTCTCTTTGGACCGCTTCAACCCATTTTCTTTTCCTCGAAGGTTCACTCGGGAATCTGAAATGTAATATGTAATATTTTATAGGTGCATAGTATAGCTGGTGGTGTGCCGGGTTAGATGGGACTGATAAATATAGCTTAAACACAATATCCAAATCTCAAAAATTACATAGTCTAAAATCAGCGATTACGATGAACCGTAATGTCATAGGTTCAAAATGTCTGAGTTTTTAACCGTGTTATAGGACAGCTAATACAAAAAAAATATCATCTTTTTATTACTAGTGTGAGATACCTAAGATACAGGTAAATATTTACTTAGTTTAGGTATCGAAACACTAATTTTCAGTTCTAATATATGTTAAGTAGCAACTATAATTATATGGCCAATTGTTTACATTCCTTTTATTTTCTAGCATTTAATTTAATGAAATAATAAGTAATTTTGTAGTTTATATTAGTCCGTAAGTAATAACTGTAAACAAATTTTATGAAATAAATTTATTTATTATTATTAAAATAGGCCTCTAATATTGTTATTATATATTATGTTATATATCTATTATTGTTTAATGACCAAACGTTAATAGACATGTGTATCAGCGCTTTTGGATTTTCTATCGTAAAAGGATTAAATAGTCGATAAAAAATATAGAGAAATTACGTCAATTTTGAAGTTAGGATCTTCCACTTTTGTGTTTAGGCTAATGATAATAAATAATGGACATGTGTATCAGCGTTTTTAAATTTACCATCCCTAAGGGGTTTAAATAAGGAATGAAGGAATCTGCAAATGCATGTAAGCTCTTTTTTGTTTATGCTCAGGGTAATGATTATAAATAGGTTACATATTATCACATGAAAAAAATAATTGCGACTGGAAAATCTCTTACCCGCGGGTGAAACTGCAGGGCGGAAAGCTAGTAATATAATATAAGTAGGTCAAAGCCCATAACGGTTATCACAAGTGAAGCAAGCGTATATTCGAAGCAGGCCAAAACCTAGAAGGTTCTTGCATGTAAAACGAGCGCATAAAATTTAGTTTACATTTTAAACTCTATTTTGACCAAGCGTATCGAGAGCGAAGCGACCGCAAAAATGTATATGCCACATATATTATATTACTTATTTACTTTCGGTACAATCCTGGTGAGTCCCGCTACCTGGCAACCTTACTGGGACTTACGTGAGCCCCCCTATCCCACCTACTATATGGCTTGGGGCAAGTAGGGGTACCTGCGCTGGTGTCCGGGTGGCAATCAACACTATATACCTTTAAGGCCAGTTTTCCGATCTGTGGAGTGATTTTAGAAAATATTCTTATTTATCGAGTAAATACAAACAAAGCCGCGGGAAAAAGTTTGTTTTATTTATTTTGGATAAACAATTAAATATACATGATAATAAAAACCTCAAATTACAGAAAAATGCACTACAACTAATAATATAATAATATGTATTTGGAATTTGGTAACTAAACCCTTTCCTCTGAAACGTCAATATAAAAAAGGTTTTATTTTATTTCACTACTTCATACCCTCTAGAGGGCGCCACATGCAATTTGAAGTAAAAACACTTAGCTTAAATCCTGTGGACGATTGATTTCCACTATTATGTAGCTATCACGGTTAAACAAAACAGACAGTGGAATCTTAGTAATACGGAACCCTAATAAAAGGTGAGGTTAACTGTGATATTCTGATTCCTATTAGCGTTGTCCATCCACAAATGTTTATTTTGTTCGTAAATGTTTATACAGTAAATCATTCCTATCGATATCGTTCATCGATAATGTCACGTCTCTAGATGAACGGAAATTAATGAACGAATGAAAAATTAACAATTATAATCCGACTCATTACAGAATGACAATATTTTGGTTACCATGCTTTCAGAACTATAGACGTTTTATTGAGTCGTATTATTCAGTCTTGTCCCTACGTATTTTATTAATTTTACAAGAAAATAACGAGAAATGTGGATCTAAAACACACTTACGAATGAAAAGAAATATTGCTCGTTCGATCACTATAAGTTCTACAAAACAAAACAGCATATTTCACCATTTTTAAAGGTATGTTTCGTCTTCTAAATTTGAAGTCACACTATCGGCTTTAGTTTGTTTACTGTGTCCAAATTTCACACTATCGGTCTAGAGGGGTAAGGAGTAAAATGTCATAATTGCACGTCCAGAGGTTGTTTCGTCCAAGCAAAATAAGCTACTTATTGCCTTATTTTAGTTGAATTGTATAGATAACTGCCTCCGTGGTCTAGTGGTCAGAGCCATGGGCTTACGATCCGGAGGTCAAGGGTTCGATTCCCAGGGGGAAACACAAAGTTGCCATTTGTCACTTTATCACTTTGTGAGGTTCTCCCCAGTTTGGTTAGGACATCGCAGGCTGATTATCCGAACAAAAAAAAGGATTCAGTGCTTCGGAGGGCACGCTAAGCCGTTGGTCCCGGTCGCTGTCTTTGATAGTGGTCGTTACTGAAACCATGTCAGAGGCCTAATAGCTGTGCTACTAGGTGGTTTGAAAACTGTCACCAAGGTTCATCGGATCGTTCGACTCGATTATCCGCTCGCTAAGAAGATGAGTTGAATTGTGTTCCCACCGAATCGGGACTTATGCCGAATACAATGCGCACTACCCATCATCGCTACCCTATCGATGTTTCCCGCGCGCCGCGAAAAATGCGCTGTTTACCGCCGCTCGATTAAACGCGGAGGATGGGTTTTTGAAAAATCGCACGCCCCATAGATACCGACGCGTGCCATAACCGCTTCTATCACAACCGATATTAAACCTTAAACATATCATATAAAAGCTAGAATTGCAGGTCCGCTTCGTCAGACACACTTGGTGTTCACTGAACGTTGCAAGGATGTTGTTTTATTGGAAACGGATAATTTATTTTGTGTGTTTATTGTGTTGCCGCACGTCTGATTCAATAACGTGGGACCGAGAGTTTCTCCCACTGATGTGGAGTTATTAGCACTAATATCATCCTTTATCTGCTCCCCTTTTCGATTGTTCAATGTTGCCCCTAAGTAAAGGCATGCAATCGGCAAAATTAGATTTTCATTTTTCTTTTGGCGTATCTGATCAGACGAAAAATTTATCCGGTTTTCAGGGTAATTTTATAATATACATACATATAATCACGCCTTTATCCCTAATGGGGTAGGCAGAGCGTAAACGACCTAAACAAAGGTCGTGCCGCCACGTCAAAGTTTTGAGCGTTATACATACATACATATAATCACGCCTTTAGCCCTAATGGGGTAGGCAGAGCGTAAACGATCTAAACAAGGCTCGTTCCGCCACGTCTGACAAAGTTTTGAAGGTTATTTGAAATAGATTTGTAGGTATATTGCTGTAGTGACAGGTTGTCAGCCCATCGCCCAAATTCCAATATACTGAAACCCTCGGATCCCTTAGCTGGTTTTTACAGCATTCCCGGGAGGAAATGCATCTGGCGCATTCTATGTTTTTCTCTCGCTCCCAGTCCAGCATGAAAGAATTTGAGGGTTATTTAAGATTGATTTGATTTGCTGTAGTGACAGGTTGTCAGCCCATCGCCCAAATTCCAATATACTGAAACCCTCGGATCCCTTAGCTGGTTTTTACAGCATTCCCGGGAGGAAATGCATCTGGCGCATTCTATGTTTTTCTCCCGCTCCAAGGACGTATATGTACATACGGAAAATTATTCAGTATTTTTTTATAAATCTGGACCAACACCGCATAGTATTCGTCCAATATTTAGATTGTAAAGCTAACAAAATCCAGTTTTATTTATTTCCAGCTTGTAGTTTGACTCGGCTGTTTCAGAAGTTCCGTATTTACGGCAGGGATTCGGGACAAACTCCATTAGGAATCCCGCGAGTCCCGACTACCACCGGAAATTAAGTTAAGAGCCGTCGGGAGTTCAGCAGCTGGTACCGTGGCACTAGTCAAACAAACTTAATATGAAGCTGACTCAAAATCCAAATTTTATAGAATAGAATAGAAACACGTTTTATTCATGAAACTATACAGAACTAAATATACAGTTAGTATTTATTTATTTATTTTACAGGATCTTAACCCATTTTTTTTACATATATGTATAAGTATATATATTACTTACATTAGTTATTAAATATTATTCAATTGAAAAACAATTGAGTGCCTTTTCTGTGAACTTCCGCAAAGAGCAATTGAAAAGATCAATTTCTCTCTCCACCTTCACTACATAGTATAAAACAAAGTCGCTTTCTCTGTCCCTATATCCCTATGTATGCATAAATCTTTAAAACTAAGCAACGGATTTTGATGCGGTTTCTTTTAATGGATAGAGTGATTCAAGAATAAGGTTTGTATGTATAACACATCCATAATATAGTTCCATGCTGGACTGGGAGTGAGAGAAAAACATAGAATGTGCCAGCTGCATTTCCTCCCGAGCATGTTGTAAAAACCAGCTAAGGGATCTGAGGATTTCAGTATATTGTAATTTAGGCGATGGGCTGACAACCTGTCACTACAGCAATAAACTTACAAATCTATCTTAAATAACCCTCAAAACTTTGTCAGACGTGGCGGAACGGCCTTTGTTTAGGTCGTTTACGCTCTGCCTACCCCATTAGGGATATAGGCGTGATTATATGTATGTATGTATGTATAATTTAGTTGAGAAACACTGATAATTTCCGTACGAAGCCGCAAACCAGTCGCGAGCGGCGAGTGCCTCATTCATGAGGTTGGTGCGCGCGTGCGGCTCGGCGAGCAGCTCGGCTCGGCGAGCAGCTCGTATCGGCGCACGCTGCGGCGCTTTATGGGCAGTAGTAGACTAAGGTTCGTATTTATAAAGCGATCTCAAGATTGAGAGCAATATTAAATATGGACTTCACAGGACACATTGTACTGAAATAACATTTCTGAACTGAACTCAAACTAGCTGTCAGTCTCAAGTACTGTTTATCGATACAGGCCTGATGATTCGAATTATCTCTTTTGTTGCGCACTTCACAGTAAAACACCTCGTTATTACCATGAAAGTAATATTTTCATCTCTAATTATCATTTCGTCCAATACCGATCGAAAAGACAAATACCTAAATTTCTACCCATGCAAGTACCTAGGATGACACACACTAATGTATTAGGTTGAGCAAATGGTCCGGAAACTGTATGCGAAAGACACAACTTTAAGAGTTTTGAAACCTCAAAACCTAGCGCTATCGGTCTAGTTGTGAACAACGCGCGCGTAGACGACTGTCCAGTCTAGAGGCGCATCATAAGCCCTATAAGCTAAGCTTTCTACACTATAATAATATTGTAGGTAATCTTCATTGCTCTAGCCTTATCCCGTTTCTCACGGGGTCGGCTATCTCATCTAGGAGACACCGTCTGACCTCCGCAACCCAGAAGGGAAAACAGACCCAATCCTAGATTAGGTCAGAGTTTTCAAGCCGCCAATGTTTAGCGATATACGAATGATTAAACGATATTAACCGGGACCAACGGCTTAACGTGCCTTCCAAAGCACGGAAAAAGGGGTCGAATAAACGTACATATGAAATTCGATAGCCGAAATATACATTGGTACGTGGTAGGATTCGACCTCCCGCTCAGGAGGCAGCTGTATTATCCACTACACCATCGAGCTCTCTGATAATATTGTATCTAATGCTGAGTTTTTAATATTATTATATATGTTTGTAATATTACCTACAGTAATATTGTAGGTAAAGATATTTGAAACTCAGCTCCCTCTTTCTTAAAAGTTTCTTCTGAGTGTTGAGACGCCTTTGTGTACACATATATTTCATAATATTTCATAAAAGATAAGAAAAGCGACTCAATCCAGGCTCGTAATTTACATAATAATACACCATGTTTACAATAGAAGATACACTCACCCCTTCGTGTAAACAAAGCGAAACATTAATATCAGTAAAATATATCCGAGCACACAAAATCAGGCTTAACGAGGAAACTTTACAACCCTCAACTCTTCCAAAAACTGCGGCTGCCATCAGTGTAAGTGGAATTCATAACAAATTAGCAAATAAAGCCGCCGGCTGAAAGTTGGCCGATTCCGCTTCACGATAATCTTCAGCCGAAACGACGTTTTTCATTTCGGAACATTGCCTTAATTTTCAGTGATCGTACGAATTCAGCTACATAAGCGATCTCCCAAAGCCCTGATCGGGACGCATTAAAAATATTGTCTTTCCCCAATAATGCCACCGAACGAAGGTTGACATTTACAATCCGATCGACCTTTTTTAATAAATCACTGGAAACAATTCGTTTCCAATTAATCCCGAGAAAATTGATTGTAAGGGAGGTTTTATCGATGCCATTTCTCAACGTCGGTGTTTCTTGTGAGTGACGTAATTAGGTCATTTTGCTGCCGATTCTTCGGAACAGGCAATTTTCTTCGGCTCATTTGTATTCTTGGTTAGCACATTTTGGCTGTATTGAATGAAGCACGTTTTGATGAAATCCCCGTAATCGAATTCTTATTCTATTAGACTGATTGAATATTCGGTATCGAAGTAGGAACAAGGACTACTATAGCCCCGTGAGTTGATGGCGATCATTACAACTTGCTCCTCTAGGCCTCTACACAATTTAAACTGCGTCCCGTCGACCCGGGATGAGGAAAACAAGGCAATGGAGCTGTCCTTGTGGATTTGAAGTCAATCTTCTTTGCTCTGGATTAGAGGATCAAAAAAAAATTAAATTAAAGAATGTGCCCTCAAAAAGCAAGGATGTTATTCATGCTTGAAATTTTGGTTCAAAATAATTCTTTTACAGTGGAAAAGAAACATTTTATGATTTAGTTAGAGATAGAAAACAATGAAAGTTTGTATTTTCGGGAAAAATATGGCGTCAATGTCCTCTCAAGTATTCCGTTTAAAGTTTAAAGCGTCGATCTATAGGACGGATGCGTCGTACCTCGGCTAATCTCTAGGGCGTGCGTCCGCTTACGCAAATGTCATTCACGCTACCCCTTCACGCCTATCCGTCCAATCTAAGACAACCCTCCCTGCCCCCCGCACCCACCTAAAAAATAGACCACCAAGGGGTGCATCTGTAGAACAATAAAGGTCCTTGATTGGTCAACCGACTGAGATATGTGACTGGATTCGGATTTGGAACACAATCCTTCGTGATTGCGCTTCGTTCGTATTCAAACCCGCTTCGATTGCTTCAACAACTTCATTCCGTTTCACCATTGTAATCTCAGTTTTGTATTTCGAATTGTTTTTGCGACAGGCTAGCCTTTAATTAAAATTGTGCGTGTTTTTTTGTTGTTCATGTTCATAGCTTTCATTCAATATGGGAGCCTACCAGTTATGTTTCTCTCTTGGGGAGTTTGCAATTAAAAGTTTTTCACTGCAATTCTTTTGCTTCATTCATTACCCATTCTTGTAGCCATTGTTTTTCTAGGGTTCATTTCTGTGCATCTCTAATTTGAATGTCATCTGAAAGAGATTCTAGTAAGAATGATTAGTACCTAAATTGTTTCTAAAATTTTCAAATTAAAACAAATGGCCATCAGGATCATTAAGCCAGAGCAGATCCCTAAACTTCAAGCATACCCTCAACTCCCTAAATTGTATTGTCAAACCAACAGTCGTTAGGATAACAGCTATTTTGACATTTGCACAATGTGCTGCCTCTCAAACCACACACTTAAATGCCATTGCCTACAGCCTAACATTATTTCATACAACTTTCTAGAGAATTTGCCAGTATAGCAATTTTAAGTTGTGTCTTTCGTGCTCTGTGACAGAGCGTCTAGCCATTGAGACCGACACAAAACGCTTGAAGAGGGGGTGTTACTAAAATGGACCACTGCTATCACGTAATTAAGCACCCGGACCCGATGTGCACCGGACCGAATAGGGGCCCGGGATAGAATAGTTACGAAATTAAACTAACTCACATGTGAACCGAAGGAATCTCTACTTTACCTCCTAATAGACAAGTTTTCTTTTAGATCAGACTGGTAAAAGGGTAGAACAGGGTACGTTGAGCAATTGGGGTAATGTGTAGTATAAATTACTAGTTTTCTTTGGCGAATTAAGTGCGGATGAAGGTAGTTAGTAGTTAGTGTCCGGCTTTATAGCTGCAGTCCGCCCACGAAGTGTGGTTACGAGGGGCTCTTAGTGAAGTGTCCGTAAAAGAGGCGAAGAACGCTGAAGTAGGTGAAAATTTCATTTTAACTGCTCACTGCGAGTGCGGACTAGCGAGTTGTAGGTTACGTTTGAAGAGGCCATAATTTTTAACACGATTTACTGTAGACCTCCGAAAATCGTAGCAGGGGAAAACAATTACCTACTAGATTTAATGCAGACCAGGACCTGTAATGAAAAATAGCAACAGCAGCACACAGGCGACACATACTGCGCGTAAGGTTGCGCTCAACACGCTGTCAATACTTGTTTGCATTTACCACGCACTTGCGTCACCTTACGCGCTACGCGCGCGTAGCGAGTAACTCTACGTCGGCGCATCCCTCGGCCAGTACGCACGCATGTATGTTGAAGGATAAGATAAGATAATCGTTTATTCACCATTAAACAAAGTACATAGAAAGCTAGTAGTATGAGAGGCAATGCAAAATGCATTGACTGCGTGTTGAGAGCAACCTCACGCGCAATACATGACGCCTGTGTGTTCCTGCACTAAGGCTCGTATATATAAAGCGATTTTAAAATTGAAAGCGATTTTATGTATGTATTTGATAGGCCATTTTGTACTGAAATTACATTTCTGATAAGAATTCTTAAACTCGCTGTCACTCTCAAGTGCTGTTTATAAATACCCGTATTTTAAAAGGCCCGCCTAAGGTTACTAATTTTTGTTTACTGTTGAATAACGCTAACATTGGATGTCGAGTTAAACGATCCAATGTACCAAATGTAGGTAATGAAAAATAACATCGAATGCCGAGTTGCGAGCAAAGAGCGTCTGAGAACTAAGATTCTGTCACATGTGCATGGTAACTTCCATACTGGACTGGGAGAGAAAGAAAAACATAGAATGTTCCAGTTGCCCTTCCTCCCGGGCATGCTGTATAAGTCAGCAAAAGGGATTCGAGGGTTACAGTGTATCGTAATTTAGGCGATGGGCTGACAACCTGTCACTACAGCAATATACATTACAATCTAAAATTGCCCCCAATTTATGTCAGACGTGGCGAAAGCGCCTTTTAGGAGGCGTTTTACGCTCTGCCTACCCCGTAAGGGACAAAGGCGTGATTTTATGTATGTATGTATGTTGGATGTCGTGTTAAACGATCCAATGTACCAAATGTAGGTAATGAAAAATAACATCGAATGCCGAGTTGCGAGCAAAGAGCGTCTGAGAACTAAGATTCTGTCACATGTGCATGGTACGAGAATGTAGCAAAGTTTATTTCTCTGACATTTGTGATGTCAGAGTATGTTCACTATTAAATGTGAAAAATGCCATTGTATGCCGAGGTGTGTTCGGAAAGTATCTGAGAACGTCTAAGAATTAAGATTCTGTCACTCGCTCGTGCGCGATACAAAGGTGGAAGAGAAGTTTATTTTCTCTAACATTTTTCGGAGCAGACGCGATAGCAGCGCTATCCGCAGGAAATTGGAAAACGATAAATAAGTTCTGTTCAGGCGTACTGTTATTCCAGTAGATATGTTTCGAACAACACATTTACGATTGCTACCATTTGTTTTCCGTTTTTGCTGACTCCGGTGGTTTGTTTTGCAACTGTTTTTGTGAGCTTTTGATTGCGTTTTAAAAGTAAACTTGTATTTGTTTGCAATGTTTGCATACCACCACCCACCCTGAATATTTATGATAGGAAAGGGTGCTCCCGTGAATGTGTTAACTTAGGCTCTGAATTATAGTGGTTTTAAGGCTAAGTAATCAGTATCACCATTAAACTATACCGGGTGTAAGGGACAGAGTCCCGCAAACTGATATAAGTTGCTCAGTCAACGAAACTGAACACCTTTCACCAGGATATTCTTTCAGAATATAAAAAAAATAAACTTTCTATACTAAATGTTTACCTCGATCAGACAATTTGTATGAAAAATATTTTTTTTTTCACTTCCTGAAAAAAATACTTGCTGATAGTTGATTAGTTCCTTTGACTGAGCAACCCCTATCAGTTTGCGCGACGCTGTCCCTTACATCCCGTATGGTTTAAAACTAAAACTTTTATTGATTTCTCATTGTACAGAGCAAGTATGAAAATATTAAATTTCCCTCTTCAACGGATTAAAAAATATGCCAAAGCATAGCCAAAATCTGTTTCCAATAATGCAATTTTCACAGAAAAACTAGCTGTTAGTGTCAAACCATTGAAAAGCCGTCCAACTCTCGCGCAGACTATTACCCAAGAATTTCACATTCGCATGCATCGCGCACTCACTGGATTTATGACGGATTAAGTCGCAATACCAATAAGACCAGAAATACATAGAAAATTGAGGAAGGCAAACGGCAGTATTATACGGAATGGTACATAATATATCTTGAAGCATTTCTTCTATGCTGGACTGGGAGCGGGAGAAAAACATAGAATGTGCCAGCTGCATTTCCTCCCGGGAATGCTGCAAAAACCAGCTAAGGGATCGGAGGGTTTCAGTATATTGTTATTTAGGCGATGGGCTGAAAACCTGTCACTACAGCAATATCAATCTTAAATAAGCCTCAAAACTTTGTCAGACGTGGCGGTTGTTTACGCACTGCCTACCCCATTAGGGATATAGGCGTGATTATATGTATGAAGCATTCTATTGCATCCACGTAAGTCGTCGATCAAGGGGCTTGTTTATAGTGGAGTCGCTTGGAATAGTAATGTGGGATTGGTGGAGATGCAAGCCACGGCTCAAGTTTACAAGCATTTGGAAATTATGTGAGACTGCATTGTTCGATGGTTCTGGGAAATTTTAAGCATTCATTGCACGGTGGCAGGCAAGGATTACGATTTACGTTCAAAAATTTCCTATGTAGCTGATATTATGTACTTTTTTAGAAATTCTGAATATCTTGCTCATCGTCCAATCTCAGATTTAGGTGTCTGTAATTAGGATTGGTAAGACCTGGACGAGGCTAGCCTAAGATAGGCAGTCGTGGCACATAAAAGGGGAGGCCTATGCCCTGCAGTGGGTAGACAAAGGGCTGAATTGATGATGATGATGAATTAGGATTGGGATGGGATGGGATCTTCCTTCTAGTGGTCCACCCCGGGCAACGGCAACACAGGATTGCCTGTGACTAAGACCGGCTGAACGATCCCTACAAAACGGTGGTAGGCTCCGCAAGGGGCCGCCTGGCTCGCGACCACCCTCTTACCGGAGTCCGGTGACAAACCGCTTGCTGTGTGCTGTCGTTGCGTGAGATTGCCAGTACCATAACAGGCATACTTCTGGGTGAGCTCGCCCCATCGTCGACTCTGTCACGGTCATCCCTGGCCTTGTGTCTAGAGTCAAGAGCAAACCCATTTCAAGTAAAAAAAAAAGGAATTTATTTTCAATCTAGTTTAATTTTTTTTTTAAACTATCCAGACCGTATCAAAAGTTATAGCTCATCGTTAAAAGTTTGATTATAAAGTTATAGTTCGATAGATTTCCCGAGAGCTCCGTGAATCTGTGATCAAAAGAAACTTGTTCACTGAACTACATCCCCGAGTAACATTTCCACTGCTTCCGTGGTCTAGTGGTCAGAGCCTTACGATCCGGAGGTTCTGGGTTCGATTCCCAGGGGGGGGGACAAAAAGTTGAAATTTGTAAATTTTTCACTTTGTGAGGTTTCCCCCAGCTTGGTTGTCCGAAAAGAAAAAGGATTCCGTGCTTCGGAGGGCACGTTAAGCCGTCGTCCCGGTCGCTGTCTTCGATAGAAGCCGTTACTCAAAACCATCTCAGTGGTCTAATAGGTGTGCTACTTGGCGGTTTGAAAACTCTGACACCAGGGTTCATCGGGTCGTTGTTCGCATCGAAAATTCACTCGCAAAGTAGAAGATTTCCACAGATCAATGTACTCGACTTCACTCAACCCACTTCAGTTACATGTTCATTAAAACCCGAGCACACACCAGCGAAGTCAACCTAACTAAACCCCACCTTAGCCTTGTTACCCCTACTAACGAGGTTCCTATCAGATGTTGTGCACAATGCCTTATTTGCCTAACAAACAGTATTGGTCCGATTATCCTTTGCCTTCACTCCTACATTATGCATGAGACACTTCCGTCCTTCTGACGAGACTTTGACAAGCGCCTACGCATATAGGATATTCGATATTTGAATTTTAAAAATCGAAAGAGTGGGAGGGCGGCCGTTGCCGATGTGTTTTTAAAGCCGGGGTTCGACATGAATTATGACAAAAGTTTGGAGGTGGACGGAACGGAAGAGTCATATTAAATCATCTCCCTAGTCTTTTCCCGTATCTCAAGGGGTCAGCTACCTAATCTAGGGGATTGAACAAGGCGAGGGTACTGGTTTTTACACAGAGCGACTGCCATCTGACCTCTGCAGCCCAGAAGGGAAACCGGACCCAATCCTTATGCTTAGCACTAGCCTCTGACATGACTTACCGACTAATATCTACGGTATTAAAGTATATTAACCGGGACCAATGACTTTTTGCAAGCGACTTTGGAACAAACTTCCGAAGACAGTTCAATACTGTCCATCTATATCCTCTTTCAAAAAAAGGGTGAAAGAGCACTTCCTATCGCAAAAAAAATAGTATTCATGTACGTAGGTATTTGTATTTATTATATGTATGTATTATTATTTATTATAGATGTTTATTTCAGTAATATATATGTATGTTTATGTAGGTTCTAAGTTATATGCATATGTAAAAGTCTATTGCGTGTACAGTCTTGTCCCCGTATATATTGTTATCTCATATTCAGTTTTACAGGTTGGCTGGAAGAGATCTCTTTATAGAGATAAGCTCACCTTTGTGAACTAAATTAAACTTAAATTTAACTAAATTAAACTTCCATGCTGGACTGGGAGTGAGAGAAAAACATAGAATGTGCCAGCTGCATTTCCTCCCGAGCATGCTGTAAAAACCAGCTAAGGGATCTGAGGGTTTCAGTATATTGTAATTTAGGCGATGGGCTGACAACCTGTCACTACAGCAATATACGAACAAATCTTTCTTGAATGGCCCTCAAGACTTAGTCAGACGTGGCGAAACGGCCTTTGTTTGGGTCGTTTACGCTCTGCCTACCCCATTAGGGACAAAGGCGTGATTATATGTATGTATGTATGTTGTGAACTAATTTTAAATTATTTATTTATTGTAAATTTTTTGTACGCAATAAAGGATATAAGGATGATCATAATCGTAAGCAACTTCATTACGCTCTTAAGAATGACAGAGAGTTTGAGCGCGTATCGGAAACGGCATTTCAGTACAAAACGACCTGTCAAATCCATACTTAATATTCTAAATTTTGATATTGCTTTATAAATACGAACCTATAAGACGTAGATAACTATTTACTATCCTGTAATCACATTTTGGACACATTACTGATAAAAATGGGTGTCTAATAGACCTTTTACAGTCGATATAAGTTCACAATTATACCCTTTTATGAGTATGACAGGCGGACAAGCACAAATTGAAAGTATTTTGGGTTACACTGCTCTTTTAAACTGTTCAATTAGATAAATAGTAAGTGCTTTGAGAAAAATTTCTAAGAAGTGTGGTAATATGAAGAGATTTCCATGAATACAATATTTTGTTTTGTGGTTTGTCGAAGTAATTATTTAGCAGTAAATAAGAATGAAATAATATTTTCACCCTAAAAGATCTTTGACAATTAAGAGAGCAAATTTTTTTGCAAATAATATAATGACTAATAGTATGTGTAAGCGCTTAGGTAGGTTTTTTCAAATTTATCTATCCAAGGTCAGGAGCTCTTCAATGATGTAGATTTATTTATAATTTCGATAATACTTTATTTAAAAGAAATATTAAAGATTTACAAAAGTGTATGCGCTCGCGCGTGTTGACAGTCGTAGAATGGCGGTGTCGCGAACATTCGTATACCGAACCCCCCCGCGTCTTCCTTACCCCGCGGTGGCCCTAGCAGTCGTCCATGGATGCGTAGACAGTATGCGAAATTATGACATACAACTATCAGATAATTTTGTTAGTAAATCGAGTTTAAATTGGACTACCATGTACTACAAATAAAAATACTATCTCTAACTCAGTAGACCAAAATTAATCGGTGCAAAATCTTTGGCTATAGTACGTACAGTAAGTTACCTATACCTTACGTAGCAAGTTGCAAAGAAGCCAACTCTCCAGAAAAACTTCATTCTTTGAAAGAAGCAATGGATCCACAACAAAGTCATAATGATCAGGACAGTCGGTCAGACAATGACAATGCACATTACGACCATAGGAGGCGTGGAGTGGCAATCCTGCATTACAAATATTCTAATACAGGGTGTTATGGGAAGGTGTCTCGAAAACTGAAAAAGGTTGCTCAACCAACGAGACTGAATACTTTTAGGAAGACTTTTTTTCTTCAATCGTACAAGTTTACCACTTCTATTAGACATAGAAGTGGTCATTTTGTATGGAGTAGTCACACCCTTTTTCCATCGCCCTTTATAATCTGTGACTGTTTCCATGGCTTTAGTTTGATAATGTTTTACAGCGGTTTTACGACCAGTGTTGCTTTGCGTGGGACAATACTATCAGTTTTATAGGCTAGTTTGTGAGTTTACACTTTAAGTGGCTATGTATCACTGACGCGTGAGAAATTAATTGTAAAAGAGGTTTAAGTTCAAAGAATATTGGAGTTTGGTGTTACAAAACATTTTGGTGTTCATTTTTAACTTGAAAAATTAAATTCTTGCTCATCAATGGTACGGTCAATCGACGAAGAAACAAAATGGATGAAAAAGAAGGAATTTATTGAAGGCTTATTGTGTGTGTTGTTCCCTTCTTCTTCTGTTTTGAGTCTATCGACCCGATGAACCCTGGTGTCAAATAATTTAAACCGTCTAATAGCACAGCTCATCTGGCCGCCTGGAGGATTAACATATTAAATGTCTTCCGATCTTTTTCATACATCATGATGTCAACTCTACCCCACGTCATGTCCACATTCGTAATTCGAATTTCAAATGCTCAAAGCAGGCTGTAAGCATGACGGCGCAAGCGGCCAGTGTTTGTTTTCTCATTGTCTTGTTGCAGTCTGCGCGTGCGCCGCTTAGCGCTTGTCTGCATACAATGACGCCCCCACGGAAGAGGGCTATACTTGGAGCATAACGAATAGATTTCTGGCTATAGTATGGACCCAAATATCCGTAATACCCAGGTTACGACGAGTCAAAATAGCATTACCCTTTATCTTCATGTGGATTCCGTAACAGCCATAGCTATGTGATAAATCAATACAGAAATAGACAGCAACATTTCCTACGAAATCTGCGCTAAATATTTTTTACTTGTGTAGATGAAGAGTAAGATAGATTTCCTAATAATTAACTTATGTTCGAGCTATGAGAGATTGGAACTTACCAACTCTACATAACAAATGACCCTAGATTATATCGGCTAACCCTTACTATTGCCATTTTTACAACAAAAAAAAAACCATAAATTCATCACCATCGCCTGTAGGGGGCGCCACAGATAACCGCCATCGATCAACGTTGAAGCTCTCGAGTTACGATCCTATCGCGATAAAGAGATACAAATTTATGACATGTCTCGTTTTCTCTACACGCTGCGCAGTATATGGACGACTTTATTTATGTTCGCGCGGGAGATTATTAAATAGGACATGTTTTATGTTTGCTTGTAAAAATAAAAACATGTTCCTTGTTAAAAGTTATTTTAATAAAACAGTCGATTTGTAAAGTAAAATCTACACCTCATCTCATGTACAACATCTGGATATTAAGCTATCCTATGTATTAGCTTCATACAGACTAAACGACAACTAACAACAAAAGGTACCAATTCGTAGTGGCAAAAATCACGACTTAACTAAAATAAGTCTATACCTATCATTTTTTGCAATGAGAGAACAGAAAGTGACGCCAATAATTATAGTCAAGATTTTGTTAAGTTGTGCGCTGTGCGAATCGATAGCATTGTCTACTCATGTATCTCAAAATCCTATAGATAAAAGATTTAAAAATGTAACTAAATAATGGAAAATAAATATCATGGGACACCCACCAGCACACCGATCTGCTATAGTTATTAAATGCAATGATGCAATCCCAAACACGTGACTGCAATTACCACTGCACTGCCAACACTAGTTACTATCTCAAATCTGCTTAGTCTGCCAATCACGGCTCAGATTCTGGCGATAATCACCTAATGCAGACCGCACGTGGGTAATGTAACCCCAGCAGTATTAGCTTTGCTATGGTATTATACTGTGGGGAAATATGATCAGCAGAATCAGATATTATTCAAAGAATCTGGTGCAATCTGAATCGGCTTAGAACAGGAGTAGGCAAATGTGCACACTTCTGGCACAAATGGGGCCTGTCCGACTCAGCTTCCTACCAGTGCGGCTGCCCGGATCAAACAGTGCGACATATAGTTTTTGAATGCCCACTTACTAAGTTTCCCGGACGACCAGAGACATTAAACTCTTGTCAGCTAAAAGGATATATTTGGGTTTGATTGTCAAACTCTGACACAAATGAAGTATACCAGTTACCTAATGCCATACAATAAATAAATAAAATAAAAGTACCTTTTTTTACAGTTCTAATAGAAACGTCTCCTTTCCACCGAGTTGTAAATCACAGATGAAATCCACTTTTCTAAGGTCAAGTGAAGCGCATCTTATTTCTTTTTACACAGAGCGACTACCATCTGAACTCCGCAACCCAGAAGGGAAACCAGACCTAATCCTAGATTAGGTCAGAGTTTTCAAGCCGCCAATGCTTAGCACTGGCCGACCGTTAGTTACATGGCTTAACGACTAATATCTACGGAGTTAAACGATATTAACCGGGACCAATGGATTAACGTGCTAGAAGTTCAGAAGCACGGAAAAAGAGCCGAGTAAACGTACATATGACATCCGAAAACCGGAAAACACATTGGTACGTGGTGGGATTCATCCCGCTCTATCCACTACACCATCGGGCTCCTTTCATTATGCCACCTACGTACTGTACTAGTATTTTGAGTTACTCTGTGGTAGTGTGAAAATACTTACAGCAATCAGAGATGTCTATTAATATAAAATGTAACCTGATGAGCTATGAACATTTCAAGTGTCGATCTAAATTAACTGAGTATCACTTTACATGTACACGGAGGAGATATCATACAGACAAATTGACTTTTGACTCTAGTGTTTCTGTGCTAAGAATAAATTCTAAGATAATTGACTAAATTTTCTTCCATAAATACGAGCCCTAGCGCATAGAATACATGTTCTAACTCGTAACTACATTACTGAATAGGTAGGTACTGCAGCTATATTATTTCCTTCATTATTTCAATTTCTTTCTTCCATGCTGGACTGGAGCGAAAGAAAAACATAGAATGTGCCAGCTGCGTTTCCTCCCGGACATGTTGTAAAAACCGGCTAAGAGGGTTTATGTATAATGCAATTGAGGCGATGGGCGGACAATCTGTCACTACAGCAATATACCTACAATTCTATCCTAAATAACCTTCAAACTTTATTAGACATGGCGGGGCGACCTTTGTTTAGGTCGTTTACGCTCTGCCTACCCCATTAGGGATAAAGGCGTGATTATATGTATGTATTGACTAAAATATAAATTACGTAAGAGATACTATTAACAATTTTATAGAGATAAATATTATTGAAATCAGCAAACCATTTATCAAAACCAAACATCGTGTCTAGAAAATACGCAACCCAACATTAAAGAATTAAAATCTAGAATATCAAACGAAAAATCAACAAACATGAATCACTTACGAGTTTAGAATGTGTAAACTGAAATTTTCGAATCATAAAACCTACATTTAGATGATGCGTGGTGTAAAATTATCTTAATTTACAACGTAATAAAGCTGTCGCAAGCCATTCATATAACAGCTTATAATAGCAATAGGTACAATATGAAACAGATTTAAATGAACGTATGTGGGGGCGCTGCAATATAGGAAAAACAGTGGCGACTTTGCCGTACGCAATACAAACTCTTTTGAGTCCAAACTCTTTTGAGTCCAAACTCTTTCAAAGAATCGATACCTAATTTCGGTCTTCTTTTATTTTCTTCTTGCTTGATTCATGTAATCAACTATAGTATTTCCAATTCGGTTATAGAATAAGGGTAAACAAAGTTTCATGTATTTTTATTCAAAATCACATTTAAAAAATAAATTATACGTGTTGGCAAATTAGTTAAGTAACTGAAACTACTATTTCATTATGTTGTTATATTTATATCTAATAGCTAAAACTTATTACAGAAACAAGATCTTCGATTAACAGACATGAAACTTTGTTTACCTTTTTTCTAAAACCGAGTTGGAAATACTATCTTCTTCTGTCGAGTGGGTATCGAGTCTATGGACCCGATGAACCCTGGTGACAGAGTTTTTAAACCGCCTAGTAGCACAACTATCAGGCCTCTGACATAGTTTAAGTGACGACCACTATCAAAGACAGCGACCGGGACCGACGGCTTAACGTGCCCTCCGAAGCACGAAATCTTTTTCTTTTCGGACAATTAGGTGATTCAGCCTGCAATGTCCTAACCAAACTGGGGAAAAAATCACAAAGTGATTCAAGTGATTCTCAAATATCAACTTTGTGTTTCCCCCTTGGGAATCGAACCCAGGACCTCCGGATCGGGAGTCCATGGCACTAGCCACTAGACCACGGAGGCAGTTTAATGAAGGAGGAAATACTATAGACGTAAATAAGTCACTCGCCAAAAACTGACAAATCTCAAGATGGCAATATTAGTTGCTTCTTTTGCCACGTTCATTTCAACCCTTGACGTACTGTAGTTATAACTTGGAGGAGTTTTGATAAATGCGCGTGCGTCGTTTAGGCGCGTTCAAAATGTGATTGGAATAAACGGTGGCCAATTAGAATGTTCCTGTTCGATTGCTTAAAGTGTCGTGTGTTTTATTCTCAGAACTCGTCTGGAGTTTTCTAAAATTAGAATATCTGCAATGCAATACATACATCCATACACACACATTTACAGTAACACGCACATTACCATAATGCTTTTTTTTTCTTTACATTTGCTTATTTTCGAGCTATTATTTTAGATTTTATTATTTTGGATAACTCTGTTTTAGATACAAATAGTTATTTTTTTTCTTGCCTTCGCTTAATTACATTGTTTTTAGTAATGAAAGTAAAGGGTAAGGGCTGAAAATCAGTGTCAACAGTGCTGTCCCCGGCAGCATGTTGACAACAACTGAGTCCCTGCCTTTTGCCATAATTTATGTTTTGTTTTGTCTTTCTTTTTAATGTTTTATGTACTTTATGGTATGGCAATAAACGAATTCTTATTCAATATCTGCAGAGACCATAGTCCTCTCTTGAGTTAACGCTATAATTGCGTGCGTGCGTTTTTTTAACGTAGGTATTTTCAGATTTTGTCGTCATTTATTTAATGTGTTTCCAAAACTAAGTGAATAAAAACGAGTATAGATAATATGTTTTTCAAATTAGCGTAGCGATTCTTCAATACGATAATTTCAATTTATGTCTAAAATTTTAGAAATTCATGCTTGGTCGCTATCAATTTGTTAGTCCGTTTACACCTTGTCTAGGACAATCAGGCTCGTATTTATGAAGCGATATCAAACTTGAGAGTAATATTAAGTATAGATTTGACAGGCCAGTACAAATACTGAAATTACATTCTGATACGAACTCAAACTTGCTGTCACTCATGAGAGGTGATTACAAATATGACCCTTAGTTAACTTACAAAGCACCCTAAAAGATGATTGCGAAAGCCCTAGTGCGGATAGTGCCGGGCGTGGGCACGCGGGTAGTCTGGGCGGTGTTGCGCGCGCGCAGTATAAATAACGACGTCACATTTGTCTTGCGCGGGCGCCTGTCGCTAACGAGATCGCGGTCGGCGCGCAGTTACAATACAATCGTACCACAGTCGTAGAAAGCGCAGACAGGGTGTTTGTTGAACACTCAATCGCAAAACCATTCGTTTTAGAAGATGATGTTCCAAAATCGGTGCAGTCTCTTGATTTACTTGCATGCCCGGTGTTAGCTTAACACAACACGACGTGTTATCCACACTATGATTACACTTCTCAACTATTATGTTTTCTTGCTGGAAAACTTCGAATACCACATTGAAGATCTTTTAAGTAGACCGGAAATTTCCAATTTGTTTATCGGTTAAAATAAGTAGTAAATCCTGAAGGAGAATTTGTCCATAAAGATCAGCGACAAGGTCTAGGGTCTTTATAGACAAATCTAAGCGATTAAAAGCTACAAATCGATTTTAATCACAATATAATCGACTGGCAGTCCGCAGTACCCTATATGATTCGAAATGTAAACTGCGAATTCCCATTGCAGACTGCAAATAGTTGATATACTCCGAGGCGTGTTGTGTCGCACTGTCGCATGTCGCCTGTAAATAATACTGTCGCCGCAACTACACTCGCGACATTGGCGACCCGGCGAGAGAATCAAATGAGTAATTGTGATCAGAGCTTGGTTGTAAATCATATTATGATATGATATACCAGATAAATCATAATTTATTTGATAACATTCGTTACAGGTCAGGTAGAATTATTGAAAGCACAATTTCAAAAATTTGATAAAACATGGAGGTACAATCTTATACCTTAATAGCATTGACAATCTTGTGTATAATAAATTAATAACATTATCATTATTTTACAATTTTATTTCATTACCTATTTAGATGTTCGTACTAGGTTCTGCTTCGGCTATGAACGCTATGAACCAGGGTCGGTTATGTATGTATGAATGTACCGTAGTACTTACAAAGCACCGACAAAAAATACATAAAACTTTTACTCGCGGGAACAAATGGGACTCTGCTTTTGGGAGAGAACGACCAAAGAAAAGATGGATGGACTGCGTGAAGGATGATATTATATCTAAAACAGATGTTATGAACACAGCAGAGTAAAAGCTAAAGCGGTAGCGACCTCTCAAACCAGTGGTTGTGAGTGTTGAACTGACAGCTGACAGGGATGAATGGAAGAAAAAAAACGTATTGCGCCGACCTCAAATAAATGGTATAAGGGCAAGCAAATGATGCTTTTCTCCACAGTAGCATTAAAATGGGCTCGATTCTAGATTTGCCGGCTAAAACTAAAATTAAAATCTATTTGTCACTTTCAGACTTAAAACATTGGAAAGAAAAGGACAGGAGATCTATACTCTTCGGTTTTTGATTTACGAGTATAGTCGGTGGTTTTATGCGTTATCTGTCATTTCTATCCGCCGCGCCGTCTTATGATATGGCGGATATCAGAAATACTGTAAGTGTAAAATATAGAGTTTAAATCACCTGCCCTTTTTCAATTTTGTTATTACGAAAGTGACAAATAAATTTTAATTTTAGTTTTATCCGATTGTATCTAGAACCGAGCCCGATATGAGCTTACTGAAACCCGTTATTGTCGTATGAATTTCCCGATGGAAAAGTTGACCCACATTAATGTTGGGTAAACAAGTAAGTCAAATGTTCCAAATAGTTATTGGTTGTAAGTAAACAACTTTATTTATCGTAGTACTGAAAATACGACAATAAAACGTCCGTAAACGATTTTACGATTAAGGATGTCGATAGGGGTGTTCTGTTGCAGACAACCTTTGGCAAAGGAAAAGTGAAAATCGAAATAGAAATACATACATATAATCACGCCTTTATCCCTAATGGGGTAGGCAAAGCATAAACTACCTAAACAAAGGTCGTTCCGCCACGTCTGACAAAGTTTTGAGGGTTATTTAAGATAGATTTGTAGGTATATACCTGTAGTGACAGGTTGTCAGCCCATCGCCTAAATTGCAATATACTGAAACCCTCGGAACCCTTAGCTGGTTTTTACAGCATGCCCGGGAGGAAATGCAGCTGGCACATTCTATGTTATTACTTCGCTCCCAGTCCAGCATGGAAGAAAGAAATTGAAATAATGAAGGAAATAATATAGCTGCAGTACCTACCTAGTCAGTAATGTAGTTACGAGATAGAACATGTATTCTATGCGCTAGGGCTCGTATTTATAATGGATTGAGAGCAATATTAAGTATGGATTTGTCAGGTCGTTTTGTACTGAAATGACGTTTCTGATACAAACTCAAACTAGCTGTCATTTTTAAGTACTGATTATAAATACGGGCCTAGGTGACTAAGTCTAAGCTTAGCTTCTGAAAAAAAAGGAAACCTAATTAAACCACTTTAAAGTTTCCCTGCATCGCGTGCTTCACACGAACTCACCCTGAACTCACACCGAACTCACGTCGAACTCGCAGATTAATTACTTCGTAAACAAAATACTTGAAAACTTGTACCGTTGTTCCGTAATGGAGATTAATATGCACAAGTAAAGTATAATGGTACAGTACGGGGTCGGTAATATTGCACAACGACCCATGGAAGGCGGCAGTGGAGTTTGTCATTCGTTGTACAAATACGACAGAAATAACGCTAGTTACAAAGAGTCGATCTTAGTTGACGTGCAATATAAACAGCCCCGTTCTGTACTGGGACTTTCAGCGTGTCATCATTAACTACAGAATAATGGCGGCGACAAAGTTAGAAAGCGCTTTCGAAAGTCAACAAACGTGTTTTCAATAAAACAATGTCACTGAATTAATATTTCAGCTACGACATCTCGTGAAAATAAGGAAACAAAAAGATATTAAAATTAATAGTACTTATTTTATTATTTACTTATTAAATGGCACTAACTGCTAGAAATGAGACTCTTTTGACTTCATAAAACATCGCTATGAATTTGATCTAAGCGCTATGAGATTAATCTTTTATCCCCATTAGGTTGACTGGAAGAGATCTCTTATAGAGATAAGCTCGCCTGTTGTTTATTTTTTTTTAATTGAACTGTAATTTTTATTTTCAAATCAATAAAGAATATATTTAAAGCATCTTACATCAGATTAGGAATGTCGGAGTCATGTGTTCGTGTGCTATCCTGTTCTTATGTCAAGGTTAGGAGGGTGACAGCGCTGGCTAAGAATTGGTTAAGGAATAGTGCTTCCAAAATTGCCGCCACTTCTTCTGTCGAGTGGGTATCGAGTCTATCGACTCGATGAACCCTGGTGTCAAAGTTTTTAAACCACCTAGTAGCACAACTATCAGGACTCTGACATGGTTTAAGTAACGACCACTATCAAAGACAGCGACCGGGACCGACGGCTTAACGTGCCCTCCGAAGCACGAAATCTTTTTCTTTTTCGGACAATCAGGTGATTCAGCCTGCAATATCCTAACCAAACTGGGAAAAAAATCACAAAGTGATAAATTTTCAAATATCAAATTTTAACTTCTCCCCTGGGAATCGAACCCAGGACCTCCGGATCAGGAGTCCATGGCACTAGCCACTAGACCACGGAGGCAGTTATGCCGCCACTGTTTCGGGAATACTACTGCAAATGTGCATGCTAAATATCAAAAAAATATATAATAAACTTTAATATAAACATTTAAGCTAGATTGATTTATCTGTTGTCGTATTCTTCCATGAAAAACATAGAACGTTCCAGCTGCATCTCCTCCCTGTAAAAACCAACTAAGGGATTCGAGGGTTTCAGTATATTGTAATTTAGGCGATGGGCTGACAACCTGTCACTACAGCAATATACAATACAGATCTATCTTAAACAACCCTCAAAACTTGTCAGACGTGGCGAAACGACCTTTATCTGGGTCGTTTACGCTCTGCCTACCCCATTAGGGATACAGGCGTGATAGTATGTACTTTTTACGCAGCGGACCAACATAACTGCATTAACCAGTGTTGTGCTCGTACACCAAGTCAGATTACGCGCGTTTTTTAAAAATGTCGTCGAAATGCGATGCCTGCGGTAACAGTATTCAGTCACTTTTTTATCTGGAATGCTGCGAATGCAGTAAAACCCTAGACCTAGAGTGCATAAATGTCTCGCAACGTACATTTAATGACCTAACAGATAAGCAAAAGGAGTCCTGGATTTGTCCAAACTGCAAATGCTCAAAGCCAAAAGCCAACGACGTGAGCTCGCCTGTGCCGACCCTAAATAATACATTCACTCGCGGCGTGAGTACAGTTCGTGGTTCAAGGAACACTGCCGCCGTTGCTAAGGCCGTCTTTAAAGATTTGGATACGTGCGAGTCCAACAACGAGGCCCTGTCTGAGGCCCCGACTATGGCTGCAATACTGAACGAAATTCGGCTATTACGTAACGACATAATGGATGTCAAAGAACAGTTGGCTACGGTCTCACAAAACTTTGTTTTGAAAAATACTGAGTATGAAGAGAAGATTCAAGATCAGGATAATGAGATAAGGTCTCTGAAGTCTTCTCTGGCTGAGCTCCAATCCCTGAAGGATCGACAGGAACAATACAATGTCAGGAACGAACTCGAGGTAGTTGGAATTCCCGAACATAAAAACGAGAACCTCACTCATATAGTGCTTCTGTCATCTAAGATACTGGGAGTTGATCTGGAGACTTCTGACATCGACGAAGTTCGTAGAGTGGGATCAAAGCCAAATGAGGCCGATCATGTCAAAAAATCACAACCAAGGCCAATCGTTGTGAAGCTAACACGGAAAAGTAAAAGAGACGAAATGGTTGCAGCTTCTGTCGTCCGGAAAACCTTAACGTCACAGGACATCGTTTCTGGTACCGCAAACCGAATCTTCTTCAATGAACGTTTGTCGGCCGCTAACAGGAAGTTATTTCGAGAAGCCAGGATACGTTCAACATCCCACAACTTCAAACACTGCTGGGTGCGCAACGGTGTCATTTACGTGCGCAAATTTACCAACACCAAGGACAAGAAATGCCAGGCCTTCTGCATTCGTTCTGAAGAAGATTTGGATAAATATATTGGGCCTTTTATTAATGTCTTGTCACCCAATACACCACCAGGTACCAGCCAATCGATCAGCTAAACGGACAATTATTCCACTCTCCTGCATGTACTTCATTGTTAATCTTAGCTGTAGTAGTGTAATGTTTTTTGTTAAATTCGCTTTCATCTTTTTCGTGCCCATCATTCATCGTGTCATTTTTGTGTCCAGTCTCGAATTCTCCCTGTTTTACCGTAATTATTGTTCTAAAACTGCCGTAAACCATTGCAAGCTCGTGGCCATCAGTCATATTATTGATTCCTATTCTCAAATACCATTTCAATGGCATCGATTGATTTAATATGTGATGTGGATAACTCGCTAAATATAAACTGCCACGAACTTGAAATGGCTGAACAGTGTAAAACCATAATTTCTAAGTATGGGCTTAAAATTCTTGCATATAATATACGAAGTATATCGTACAATCTTGATGGTTTTATGGTTCTCCTTAAAAGACTCGATATTGATTTTGACATACTCATTCTAACAGAATGCCACTTGGGGCACAATCCAGTTGTCCGATCTTTAAACGGCTTCATGTCTTTCAATACTACAAAGTACATCAACAAGTGCGGTGGAGTTGTGGCGTATGTGAAGGAATCCCTGACGCCAACGGTTGAGGAGCCCAGTTTGAGGGATGCCAACTGTTTGCTAGTTCATATCCCAAACTATGCGTCGATATTGGGTATTTATCGCTCTCCTTCTTTTGCCGACACGGATAACTTCCTCGTATCGCTGGAGTCTATTGTAGGCAGTATGCCTAAGAGTCCCTGCCAGGTGGTTCTAGGCGATATTAATATTCATCTAGAAAAACCCGATTCATGTTCTGACTATTTAAGTCTGATGGCGCAATTGGGCTTCATATCTGTGATCGATAAGCCCACCCGGTATGATGCTTGCCTTGATCACATTTTTTGTCGGACCAAATTTAAAATGGAATCTGCCACTTGTGCATCCACTGATACTGATCACAAGATCGTATTAGTCGGTGTGAATGACATTCTCTCAAAGCCACAAAAAAATAAACGATCGCGTGTAATGCTAGATTTTAAAGAAATTGAGTGTGACTTACAGCAGGTTGACTGGTCCCTTGTTCTAAGAAAATCTTGCCCATCAGAAGCCGCCGCTACCTTTATGGACATTTTAACCACCGTGATTAACAAACACAAAAGGGAAGTAAAGGTAAGCCATGCAAAGAACGTGCTGAATCCATGGATGACGCCAGGACTCATTCGATGTTCGGTTACCAGAGATCGATTACATATGGAAGCTAGGCAGAATCCTACTAACGACATAAAACAACTAACATATAAACGGTACCGTAATTATTATTACCAACTAGTAAAATCTCGGAGAATTGAGTATGACAGGTCCGACTTGGAAGTTAATAAACATGACTCTCGAAAACTTTGGAATACGGTGAAGCGCATAACGCTATCAAAAAGCCCTAAGAACAAGGCACATGATTTGTGTAAAATAAAAACCACGGAGACTGATTCACTAAATGTGTGTAACAACTTCTTTAGCTCCGTTGGCCAGCGTTTAGCCAGTAAAATTTTAGCACGCAAAAATGAGTCCGAAAAATCACTAGCCTCTAAGGTCTTTCCTGGCTCTCCTCCCTCTAATTCGTTTTATATGCATCCGGTTATAGCAGAAGACATAGAAGGTTTAATTATGCAGCTAAAAACTAATAGTGCTCCAGGTTTGGACGGAGTTTCAAATGATTTGGTTAAGCAACTCAAAAACCACATTATAGAGCCCCTCACATACATTTTTAATCTGAGTATTTCTTCCGGAACGTTTCCAGAGGTTTGGAAAACTGCCGTCATAACCCCAATTCATAAAGGAGGCAACACTCTTGACCCCAATAATTACAGGCCGATTTCACTTCTTTCTACCTTTTCAAAAATGCTAGAGAAAATCGTCAACAAAAGACTTGTAAAATTTTTGGAAGAAAATAACATCTTATCCGATCGACAATTTGGGTTCCGTCAGGGTAGGTCTACTGAACATGCAGTTACCCTTCTGACCGATATAGTCTCTACTCACTTGGACAGAGGTAACAACTGTGTTGGCGTATTTCTGGACCTGGCAAAGGCGTTCGACACCGTTTCTGTTCCAATACTCCTAAAAAAGCTAGAAAATATTGGAATAAGAGGAATCTGCCTTGACTGGTTCCAGAGTTACCTGTTGAGTAGGAAACAGTGTACGCGTGTGGGCGACTTTGTCAGTGATGCCCGCGATGTCAACTATGGTGTGCCGCAGGGTAGCATATTGGGTCCCACCCTGTTCCTTGTTTATTTGAATGACATCTCGAGTTTAAACATTAAAAACGCTGACATAATTAATTACGCAGATGACACAGTAATTCTGTTTCATGACACTTCTTGGCCCAAACTATTCCATCTAGCTCAAATCGGACTATCGCAAATTTCAGACTGGCTAGACAATAATTTGCTTACATTGAATGCTGCAAAAACGAACTTCCTCTGTTTTCATATAACAGCCGCTACGGCTCCACCGGACGTGTCTGATGTACCCGTCCATGTGTGCGGACAGGTCGGGGTCTCTTCCCGGTTTGGATGTACGTGTGACGGAATCGTCAGAGTCAAATGTGTAAAGTACTTGGGAGTTTTCATAGACGAAAAACTTTCTTTCAAGGATCATATAACTGCTACGTCAGCAAGAGTTAGGAAAATTGTGCATATTATGAAACTACTAAGGGACGTGGCAGATGTAGGCCTATTGAAATATATATATAATTCGTTATGCGAATCTATTCTATCGTACTGCATCCTGTCCTGGGGTGGCGCAGCTACCACACATCTGATCATGTTGGAAAGAGCTCAGAGAGCAGTGCTTAAAACTCTGTTTAAAAAACCTTTTCGTTACCCAACTGTATACCTTTTTAAAGACTCCCAAGTACTAAGTGTTAGACGACTGTACATTTTGAGATTAGTAATCCAGGCACACAATGATCTACTTACTTCTAAGGACTATCAAAGACTTTTGAGTCGTAGAGTTTTTAGGATTCCTCATCCTGCTGTAACTACGGAATTTGCAAAACGCTTTGCACGTTATGCTGCACCCTCTGTTTACTCTAAAATAAACACTACGTGTAAAATTTGTACACTGACAGCCCGTGAGGTTAAATTTAAAGTCAAAACTGAATTACGAGACTGGACTTATATTCAAACTGAAGAATTGTTTAAAGCCATAATTTAAGTTAATTCTATTGAACTGATAACAGTTATTTGCGATTCAGTGCGTTTGCTTTTATGCAATCATAACTTGATACTCCCTCAGATAAAAACTTTCACAGGACAGGCCTCGCCTAGTGTGGAAGTTTTTGTTAACCTATTTGTCAACAGGAAATGTAAATAAGTACAATATAGAATAATTTTGTAAATTGTAATTTTTTATGTTATCAGCTGTAATTGTGCATTGCCTGTGTCCTTTTTGAATAAATTTATTATTATTATTATTATTATTATTATGTATAAAGAATATAATAAATAAATGAGGATTGTCTGAATGTACGAACAAATTATTCTTTTATTTCGGAAACATTCACGTAATCATAATTTGATTACGTGTTTATACGAACCTGGGCCCCCAAAACAAAACAGCCACAATAAAGTTCAACCAAAGCAATCGGACATTTCAATGGTATTATATTTTATTTATTGCCGAAAGTACGGAACCGAATCACGCTTGCGGTGTCACGTGCTACTAATGCTAGGGTTTATACAGACTAACTGCAGCTCAAATGCTACATAACTGCAATATGGAAGAATGCATGCCGTTGGCAAGATTGGATTGTGTTTGCACAAACTGACTGCGAGTTTCTTTCAAGGTCGCTATTATTATATGCATTATAGATTATGGGGCAGGCAGACCGTAAACGACCCAAACAAAGTTCGCTCACCACGTCTGACAAAGTTTTGAGGGTATTTAAGTAAGTTTGTAAGAATATTGCTACAGTGACAGGTTGTCAGCCCATCGCCTAAACTGCAATATACAGATTCCCTCGGATCCCTTAGCTGGTTTCTACAGCATGCCTGGTAAGAAATGCAGCTGACACATTCTATGTTTTTCTCTCGCTTCCAGGCCAGCATGGAAGAAATGGCCAGTATGTATGTGTATGTAATTGATAAAATATCAGCAAGTATGGTTCATTATAAAAGCCGACACGACAAATACAAATTCCTATTTGAACAAACATATTATTGTTGTTAATCTGCAACTTATATTATTAATTAAATTTACAGCTTAGCAGCTATAGTAAATGAAGTTGAAGTCCTCCCAATAAAACTTTCGGTGACGGCGCCTCTCGCCCAATTTCATCAGCACGGACCTTCCAGTGCTTCATTTCGTGCTGACGGTCCAGTCTATCTATTCCTTTGTTGCTTAAGCCTTACAAATCAATTTTATAAACTCGAATTGCAGTCGGTCCATGTAGCCCGTAATATGGAACCCTAGTTGTCACAATGGGGACACTGGTATTGCTCCCATGATCTAGTTTGCTCTATATTGGTTTCTGGGGAACGATATTATCTGTGACTAATTCAGTTTGCTTATTATCAAGGTTCTACAGAATGTGGATAAAGTTATAATGTTATGAACGAATCCGAAATAATCTAGGGGCAGAAAATTATCGCTGGGCTTATCTTATAAAACATAATATTACCCACCACACACACTCTTACACACCACACACATACACACACACACTCATACACAGTCTAAACTAAACTCATACCTTTCAGTGGTATTAATTATATTTCATTTTTATTTTTTCCCTCTATTTAAATATATTTATTGTTATATGTATAAGCAGCAGTTGAAATACTAAGACATGGTTTTTAAGTTGCATTATTTAAAGACGGCGAATCACTGTTTCCGATTTCTTTCTATCTTAGTTAAGGAAGCAGAGTTATATATTTTCTATATAAAAACATGTTAACTCTATGCTTTTGTTAACCTATCTAAATTCATTGATTGCTAAATAGATATATTGTTCATCTTTTCATTATCCACTTCTATTAACTTAACTTTAAAAAGATGAGCTTCCAAATAAATAACAAGATTTCCAAATGTTTCCAAGAATAGCAAATGTCTCACCCCTAAAATATGCAGTTTCAATTTCGTTTGACAGCAATGTCCAACGTCCCTGGCTGGTAAAGCTTTCTGACATGAGTCACCAGGTTCCAAACTCTAAAGTTGCAATACTACGAGTATGTCACGACTTGAAAATAACCCTGATTTAGCCTTAATAAAGAACGAAGTCTCTTTGAAATCACTGATACAAGATCTCAAGACTGAACGCATCCCAAAAAGATTTTAAGTCCCCAAAGCTGGGTATCGATTTGTCTTATTGTCACGTCTCGGAGAATTCCTGAAATAATTCTGAATATGCAGCAATAAAGACTTGGATTGAAGACTAGTACTTTTTTTGAACTGACACAGGATTTCAAAACTGCACGCATTCCACAAAAGTTCTTAAGTCTTCCAAAAGCATTCGGTATCGATTGTCTTATTGTCACGTCTCGGCTAACCCCTAAAATAACCGGGGGCTGACAGTAATGAGGGCTCGGATTGAGTCGTCTGAGTCACCAGGTCAGGGGCTCAGGGGTAGTCCGCCCCCGAGTTTACTGACGGCTGTGACTGTGACGCTGACGTTTATTGTAGAGGGGCGCTAAGACGGCGCTAGTTTTGTAGACATTGTGTGGTTTGTCTTTTATCTCGGAAGTATTTACAAGCTTTACGATGATGTTGCACGAAGTTACCTTGATTTTGACTACGCCTAGTATCTATAACCAGTGAAAAAATATTTGTTGAATATTCAATTTTTTTTACCATAGGTACTGCGCAACTGAACATTTCAGTAAACAGTAATTTACAAGTTGGATTACAAGATTTTTGAAACTGTTCACGTAATTGAGTAACTTGTAAGCATCCAAAACGTGGTATGACATTTTCTATTTAAATTTACCTCTCTATAACAAAAGTGTTACATGTTGGTTGCGGTATTATCTCATCTTCAAGTACTCTGCCAAATTCAGACATTTTAGTGTCACTGGCATCGCTACCGTCTCGTCCTATTTTCACACTTGGACGTGCCTCCGCATCCCTTATTCCCTTACCGTGCACTCCGAGGGGGTTTTAACGAGCCAGCGTTGGGGTCAGTCCGCACTCGGTGATTATCGACACTCGAATTTTGACAGTATTGCTGTATTGTACGTCAAATGGGTCCCAATGCGGTGGGTTTGCGATTAGTCGCAGTTGCACGTTGCGTTGCGATGTATGTCGACGATTTAATTATTGCTGCAGAGTATTGATTATGTTTATCTTTGACTTGATGTCATAGTCGGAAACTTTTTTTTGAAACCTTATTAAAAAATAAACTAAAATAAAGAAGACTCATATTATGTTTATTGTTTACTTTACTGACTGTTTGTTATAACTAGTTCGGTCTTTATCTAACCAACGAAAATTTAATATTTATTTCCCAACCCAATTTTGGAGTTAACTGCAAATTTGAGTCACTTCTGAGTAGATCTCGTTTCAACTTTTCCTATCATGAAACTTTAATCAAGTTATGATATAGATGTCGCATTTCCCTTTCAAGTAGATTACGAAATAAAACTTTAGGGCAAAACAAAATGGCTCCTTGGAAGAAAAATAGCATTGGGAATAGCGTTGAAGGAAATATGAGAAGCGCTTAAGAGAGCCGCGAAGGAGACTATCGCTTCAAGTTCGTGAAAACATAGTAAAAACTTAACAAGTATAACTTCAGTTTCACAGTTCTTGATGATGTGATTGAGAGAGGAAACTAAAGAGAATCTAACGATGTTTTCAGATTCCTCTTTATCTTTACTGTTTAAGCGTTATGCTTCACCATATAGGTAAATAGTTAAATTAACTTTAACTGCCTCCGTGGTCTAATGGTCTGAGCAATGGATTCACGGCCCGGAAGTCCCGGCTTGAATTCCCGGCGGGGGACAATGACTTTGTGTTGTTGTCTCTAGTTTGGTTAAGACATTGCAGGCTCATCACCTAAATGTTCGAAAAGTAAGATGATCCATCCTGTCGGATAGGCATGTAAATGTAAAATAGTCGGTCCTGCGCCTGATTTCTCTCTGATCGTGTCAGACAATCTGTCCCATCAGAATAAGAGATTGAAGAAATAGAGACTACCTGTATGTACTGCAAACACTTGAGCACTATAAACTAGTCCTGCGCAGTTGGCTGATCTCTGGGAGATTGGCTGCCATCACCGAAAATCGGTGGGACGCCTATTCAATAATTAAATTAAATACGTATCGCACCTAATTTAGGACAAAACAAATTGCCTACTAACAAATTTCTCTAAACTCAGTAAGGGTTTACTAAACTTATGATCACAAAAACTGGGGATCATTTCCCTGGGCGACACTTTTACCGACTTTTATAACTGGATCGAGCAAAGTGTTTCCCTTACTTCGTCCAAATTGACACTTAGCTTGGTACTCCGAAAACAACCGGCGGCCATGACGAGATTTATTCATAGCTCGACCATTTTCTTTAAGGTATATTAGATTTTTAAGAAGCTTTTGATGTTGTGACATTCAGTAATGACTTAGCTTCATCTTGTGTGTAGATGTAGAGGGTTGGTAGAGGTATAGAAAAACCTGCGCGTTTCAGGCAAGATTTCAAGTAATCAGATATTGCAACAGACGGTTACACAATGTTCTCGAAAAATTATAGAAAAAAAACCCATTAAATATTAACAAAGTTAAGTGGGGCACTATCTTTATATTTCAAATGTCATCAACACATTTTATTCACATTTTTCTTCTACATTATCCGATAAAGCAGTAAATTTTTATGAATAATAAGGCCCCAGGTGTCCTCATCTTTGAGGGAGTGCCTTTTGACTTAATAATGATATTGTATTTTCGGATACTTTCTTTTGGAGCAATTTATATACGTTGTAGGATGATTTCATAATTCGAATCTTCGCGAAAGGCCTAGGGATTTCGCGAAATCACGGATAAGAAGACAACGGTGAAAACGTTGTCAAATCTTACTGGGAAAAGTCAGAATTTTTGCCAAAAAATACGTCGCTGTAGTAAGATTTAATATTGCCATGAGTTAAGGATATAACTCTGATTGGCTAGATTTTTACTTACTGATTTAATCGTATTCTGATTCGTTAAAACGATGCGTTCATGCTTGACATTTAAAAAGTCAACCAATCAGAGGAGATCTTGTGATGGGTGCACTTACCGACCAATCAGTGTTCTTATTTCATTTAAGGTCAAAGTCAAAATACCTGACTTTTTATAGTAAGATTTGACAATCGTGTCATCATTGTCTAATTAACCATGTTTTCACAAAATAGGGTTCATCCTACGACATATTTACAAAAAGTTTATATTGGGCTCGATTCTTGATTGGCCGGCTAGAAATAAAATAAAATCTATTTGTCACTTTCAGACTAAAAACGTTGGAATAAGACAGGAGATCTATTCTCTCGTTTTTTGATTTATAGTCGGTAGTTTTATGCGTCATCTGTATTTTTTTCTCCGCCGTCATATGATATGGCGGATAAAATTGTCAGAAATATTGGGAAAACGTGCAAAATCGCGTCAAAATCTAGCGGACAAAGTCTGTCCTTTTTCAATTTTATTAATTTAATTTTAGCTTTAGCCGATGGAATCGAGCACAGTAGCTGACTTGCATCTTCTAAGTAATAAAGAAGAAGCCAACAGAACTCTTTCGAGGAGTAATAAATTCCTTTGTGCCGCGTCTTGGAGGCAATTTTTCCACGATATCTCAGTCAATAGAGGCAGCTACAAAGCTAGACTGCTGTCTCACTGCTGCCACAATTCAATAACGACTTCTGCAATCCGAATGCAGTTGCGGGCTTCCGGGGTGTAAGTAATAGGAGATGAGGTTGTAATAACTAGACATAAACTTTAAAAATATATTTTTTGGAAGGTGTTCTAAAGTTTTTATCACGAAAGACTCCAAAGATTTGAATGGAACACCGTTTGAGGAAGATTATACCAATAGAAGATTTGGTGAACTTCGTAGACCCTCTTTTGAATCGTCATGTCCCGTTTCCATTATGCTAATTGCCAATCCATGTTTCGACACTATCGCTGATCGCTGTGTGCTATGTTCCAAAAGCTACGCCCTTTTTCAACATAATCAAGTCTTCTTCTTTCGTCGGTTGACCTCATGAAACCCGGTTTCATAATTGGTCTTTGGTGTGGTTTATGTAACAATCAGAAACAGTTGCCAACTTGCACCATCCCTGGAGCCACCCTGAATCCAGCGACTCAATATATTTCCTTTGTGCGCGTCGCCCAGGACGCCATTGATTAAACCCGAGTGTAAATGCCTCGGTCCAGCGCTTCAGCCCGATCACTATGTTCCTACTTCCTAGTTGCCTAAAGCAAACCTGAAGTTTGGACTAGCTCAGAGAAACTTTTTCTCTCTGCTGTTAGTGTGTGCGTATGTGTGAGAGAGTGATTGTGAGTGTAAATGTGTGTGAGTTAATTTGTGTTTCGCATATGCGTGTATGTATTAGAAATATCTTAATAGTAAGTAGTTTGTTCGGCTTCGTTGTCACCAACTTACTAACTTACACTACCATACCTGAACCCTCAATATATTTCCTTTGAGCGACGCCTTTGATTAAACCCGAGTGTAAATGCCTCGGTCCACCGCCTCAGCCCGATCACTTTGTTCCTAGTTGCCTGAAGTCTGGTCTATAGTACGACAACACTTTAAATGAACGTGGCAAAGAAAGAAACTAAAGCTATCAACGCCATTTCTTACAGTTCTCCATACAATGCAGCGCTCCAACCCACGTTCAATTAAAGCTTTGTAGTACTGTAGCCTCAGAGAAACTTTTTCTCTCTGCGGACTATTAAGTGATGTGGCGCGATGTGCTAGTGTGGCGGATATTAAAATTCCTTTTGAATTGACAGTCTTTAATTGTGAACATGTGGCTGTATGAGATCGTTTTTAATTTTCGGTGCCATAAAAGAGCGCTAGCGACTTCTCATCTGTGCATAAAATAGTCAGACTGATTTCTGATTGACCTGATTGTTCTTGTCTGTCACACAGGAAAATAGAATCCCCGCGCCGCACCCTGGAAGAGGCTAGACACCATGCCTATTTTGACTGCTCATATTCAACACAATGGTCCAAACGATTGAAACAAGACTTAAAGTATTTTTTTTTTTAGCTATGCTGAAAAGCAGATGGTTGGAAAATGTTCGCAATTATAGAGCATCTTCAGGTACAGCACTGTATATGTGCTAAGGGTAATGGTATACCGTAATATCTCTGGCCTGCCCAGTATGCCTGGAAAGAGCAGCAGCTGGTATATTCTGTTTTTATTGATAATAGTCCAGCAGAAGACTAAACTCTAATCGAAAAGCAATAAAACTCATTAGTTCCACATAATACCGGTTTTTACGATGTAATATTCGGTGATAACGTAGTAAGCACCACACATAACATTAAACTTTTAAATATGGAAGTCGTAAGCGGTACCATGGAGCGACAACGAGGCGAGACGCGTCGAACACATCGAAAGTTAGAAACGACGCTACAAGAGATGAATACGAATTAGTTGAGAGTTCAAACTCAAAGATATCTATTTTTGAATGACATTGGTGTCGATTCTCCCGACATAATCCTTATTCTAATTCTTAGCTAGCGTCTGACATAAAATTGCTTATTTGACGTAAAATAAGGAAGCATGCTCTCTGCTCATTTCTTATTTAAAGAGTCTTACGTCAAATAAGGAATGTCAAAGTCACGTGTTCACTTGCTATCCTGTGCTCATGTCAAACTTAAGAAAGTGACGGCGCTAGTTAAGAATTAGAATTAGGATTATATCGCGGGAATCGACGCCAGTAAGCGACAAAAAAAATACTGCTAATGACTCCAAAACGCAACCAAAGGCTTAAAATTGGAAATGAAAATGGAAGAAGAAAATTAAAAAGTGCTGTGCCGACCTCAAATAAATGGGATCTAAATTATGATAATGGCTAAAAAATGTTTGATTGATAAACTCAGGTATAATCTCTGTTTTCTTTAAAAGATTTTGTTGTCTTTCATACTGGACTGGGAGAGAAAGAAAAACATAGAATGTTCCAGTTGCCCTTCCTCCCGGGCATGCTGTAGAAGTCAGCAAAAGGGTTTCGAGGGTTACAGTGTATTGTAATTTAGGCTATGGGCTGACAACCTGTCACTACAGCAATACATATTACAATCTAAATTTGCCCTCAATTTATGTCAGAAGTGGTGAAAGCGCCTTTTAGGAGGCATTTTACGCTCTGCCTACCCCGTAAGGGATAAAGGCGTGATTTTATGTATGTATTTTGTTGATGAGTTACTGAAAAAGCTATATGAAGTTTAACTTTTTGTTGAATGAATTTTAGCAAATATTTTTTATTATCATCTTTATTCACAATGTCTTTCGAAAATGGATCTCCTGTTCAAGTTTTATCTTCGTGCACACTTGCGGACAAAGTGTGATGATAAGTTGCCATCGGTCGAAGTTCTGGAACTGCTCTTAGCAAATTCTAACGTGTCAACAGCAGATTTATTTGCTGAATGTACTAGCTGAATAAGTAAGTATCTATTAGATTCTGGCTAGGCTATTTGAATTGTGCGGGATTCTTTAGCAGGATTCAAAGCATGTTCATATAATGCAGAGTGTTTCAAGTTTGTTAATCATATTTTGTTTAATCATTATCATTATCAATTTACTGTTTGTTACAAATATTAACTTCCACGCTGGACTGGGAGCGAGAGAAAAACATATAATGTGCCAGCTGCATTTCCTCCCGGGCATGCTGTAAAAACCAGCTAATGGATCCGAGGGTTTCTGTATATTGTAATTTAAGCGATAGGCTGACAATCTGTCACTACAGCAATATACCTACAAATCTATATTAAATAACCCTCAAAACTTTGTCAGACGTGGCGAAACGACCTCAGTGTAGGTCGTTTACGCTCTGCCTAACCCATTAGGGATAAAGGCGTGGTTATATGTATGTATGTACAAATATTAACAGTTCACCGAAGAAACCTTCCAAGCTTAGTAAGTCAATCAATCACTTTGGATCTGTAAAATACTTTGGAACATTATTTTTACAAATTCTACTAAATCCATCCCTGCATATAAAAATAAAAACAATTTATCCCTGCCATAGCAAGAGATCAGTGATAAAACCCTTCACAAAGCTACAACTGGCAACTGGTAACTGGTACAGACTGAACATTCATCATTCGCACTCGCACCCGACACTCAATAGAGGGAGTTTAAACTTTTAACTGTATGAATAAGACGGCTGTTGAATACGGCCTGTATTTAATCGAGCATCAAATTATATTTAATTTTTCAATTTAATTTATTAGGTCTTTATTTGCTTTAGATCTGCTCCTGACTCAGGGCTAGGTCAGATGCTACAAAACAGTATCGATGATGGAGCGAGCTAATCTGCATTATGGCGACAAGAGATTTAGCTAGTTTAAACGAAAATAATCGAAAAAATATTGGATAGCGTTTTTTATTCTTGTAACATTATAAGGCTGCAAGGTATATTCACAAATCTGCAGCCTGAATAAAATTTTAGGTTTCTCTACCTCTACCGACCAACAATTTTATTTGCCATAACAAATAATAATTTCCTTCTTACATCCTGTTGGATTATGCACATTGTTCACTGTTTGTCGCTTTCCCCTTCGAATAGTAATGCAATTCTATGTTTTTTGTCCTCCCCCCGCACCTCCCTGGCCCCCCTGCTGTGCCCCTGAATTTCTTGATAACTTCATTTCGAATGCGCGCGCTAGGACCGCGGTGTGCAGAAGTGACTTGCAAATTTTAATTGTTGGCTACACAATAGTGTTCAGATTTGCAACGGATATTTTGGGATATCAAAACAGTTCGTTTTACTTATTCAGTTTTTTTTTTGTTTTATTTATATTCCGCTAAAGCAAAATCATCAATCTAGCAATAATTTTGATATAGGTCATGGGCTTACGATCTGGAGGTCTTGAGTTCGATTCCCAGGACCAAAGTTACCAAAGTTGGTATTTGTAGGTTTATCACTTTGTGAGTTTTTTCCCAGTTTGGTTTGGACATTGCAGGCTGATTCACCTGATTGTCCGAAAAGAAAAAAGTTTCCGGGCTTCGGAGGGCACGTTAAGCCGTCGGCCCCGGTCGCTGTCTTTGATAGTGGCCGTTACTCGAACCATGTCAGATGCCTAATAACTGTGCTACTAGGCGGTTTGAAAACTCTGACACTAGGGTTCACCAGGTCGTTCGACTCGAGAATCCACTCGCTAAGAAGAAGAATGAAATAAAAAGGAGGCAGCTGTGATAAGTTATCGCTAAAAACTTAGCTTGCTGAGCTTGTGCCCTGTCGTTGTGTGATAACACAAGTGTTCTAACGCTACGTTGACTCGATCTAGATTGCCACTGGGCTCTAACTAGAGTAAGCTCATGACCCATGGCCAAATGGCAATGGCCCATTAGTTTCTATACTCTTTATTGTTCCTTTTTTGTTATTTTTTATATTCTCGGTTACGCGGAAGATCAGCTCTGTTGTGGTGTTTTACACCTCCATAACATTAATGCTGAGCGTGACCCATTTGTCGCTTAAGAACACGTTTGTAACCTTTAAAATGTTTAATATTTATAAATTGGTGGCAAATAAATATTTTGTATTCTATTCTAAATGCAAATATAAAAATAATGCATTTGTTGGTTGATACTTTTGCATAGCCCCGTCCAGCGCAATGCATATGCAGGTCGGATGCAGGCGGGTCCCCGGGGTCTAATTTTCGTAACTTTGCCCTGCGGGGACTTATCCTATCGCCATTTTCTATCGGCGTTTTCTATTTGATCTAGTAGAGCTGCTTTTTGTATGGTACGGGAATTTTAGTGTGACATTTTATTTTTGTTTGGACTGATGTAATTATACATACCTAACAACGGTGTAGATAGGGCGTCAACAGTTTAATAAACAGATTAATAAAACTTCAACTTCCATGCTGGCCTGGGAGCGAGAGAAAAACATAGAATGTGCCAGCTGCATTGCCTCCTGGGCATGCCGTAAAAACTAGCTAAGAAATCCGAGGGTTTAGTATATTGTAATTTAGGCAATGGGCTGACAAACTAATATACTTACAAATCTATCTTAAATATTAAAAACCTCACAACTTTGTCGCGTAACGACCTTTGTTTAGGTCGTTTACGCTCTACCTACCCTAATAGGGATCAAGACGTAATTATATGTATGTTAATAAAACTAAGTAGTTTTTGACACGACTGGCTTTCGAGAGGCATTTCAGAATTTTCAAGTTTGTACTGACGAGTTCTCAGTCTGTCTATAGCTTAAATTTAAACTCTACCACAGATAATATAATAGTACTACCTCTACATTGAATCCCTCGGACTCCTCTACTGACATTACGTCCGGGAATGGAAGCATATTCTATGTTTTTTTATCACGCCTTGTCCACCAAGAGAGTTTCTATATCTCTAAGCTCAATAATAATCCAATGTCAATATCCTTAAACGAATCTATTTACACCGTTTTGTATTTTTCAATTGCGATAAACCGCTTATCTTCGGTGATTTATTGCCACTAATACGAGTATTGTGCTCAATACATATCGGGTATTCTTCAAATCCTCACATGAGAAAGCCAAACAGCTCTAACATGGTGACATCTCATTTTGGAACCCGACGTAAAAGAATATGGTGCTTTGTGTCCCTATAAAAGACTGAAGCGTTAATCTCTTGCTACAAGATCTCAGAATTGGACTGTGTCCCCTTTGGGTTCGATTCCATGCCTTAGTTTGGTTACCAGTCGAATCGAATTAGGGTAGGCATTTTTGAGCTTCAATAGCAAACAACGGAGACTACGATTGGAATTAAGTATCCACTGTTAAACTGCCTCTGTGGTCTAGTGGTAGCTTACAATACGGAGGTCCTAGGTTCGATTCCCAGGGGGGGAAATACTAAGTTAATATTTGTAATTTTATCAATTTATGATTTTTCCTCAGTTTGTTTAGGACATTGCAGGCTGAATCACCTGATTGTCCAAAAAGAAAACGGGTTCCGTGCTTCAGAGGGCACGTTAAGCCGTCAGTCCCGGTCGCTGTCTTTGATAGTGGTCTTTAAAACCATGTCAGAGGCCTGCTAGTTCTGTTTCTAGGCGGTTTATAAACTCTGACTCCATGGTTCATCGGGTCGGTGGTCGGCTCGAGAATCTACTCGCTAAGGAGAAGAAGAAGAACTGTAAAGTCCATTTCTGTTCTGACTGCTTTTTAGACTCATCCAGTCGTCTTGTCTCAATCATAATTTGTATCGCACTTTCCTACTGTTCAAATTTGAGTTGAATTATGTTTCTCAATATTTCCTATCCTATCTTTTCTTTCCGAGTAAATTGACTTCCATCTCTCCAGCCCTATTCCGACCCCTAACATATTTCAAGTGCAGGATTAAAACGTCTATAGTAAAGCGCGAATGCGTAATGTTTGCCAGTGACAGCAGATCTATGCGTTTTAAAATTAAGGCCCTTACGACCCAGGGGCGATCTTTTTAATCTCACACGACCCATTAATTCGACCCACTTGGCCCACGTTTGGTACAGATGGCTTGGGTGTTAAAAGATTAGAATTTGAAGTTTGGAATTGTAAGGATTTGGTGAATCGTGGAAACGGAAGGGTACCCTAATTTGTTTCTGCGTTTGTCATTGGAAATTAAATATTTTTATCTCAATGGGTAACTGCCTATACCTACCTAGCTATCTTACCTACACGATATGATTATACCTACCTACCTATCAATTTTATACGTATGTGTGTGTTTTTTCCATGCTGGACTGGAAGCGAGAGAAAAACATAGAATGTGCCGGCTGTATTTCCTCCAGGGCATGTTGTAAAACCCAACTAAGGGATCCGAGGGTTTCAGTATACTGTAATTTAGGCGATGGGCTGACAACCTGTCACAATAGCAATATACCTACCTACAAATCTATCTTAAATAACCCTCAAAACTCTGTCAGACATGGCGAAACGATCTTTGTTTAGGTCTTTACGCTCTACCTACCCCATTACGAATAAAGGCGTGATTATATGTATAGATAGATAGATAAAACATTTATTTACCACCAATACAAATCACTAGGACATAAAAAACAATAAAATATTTTTTTTTTTAAATATGTATGTGTATAAGTAAAAATTGTATAGATATCATTGCAATAAAAAGCATATGGGCCTAAATCTACTTCACATCGTAAATTACGACTGTTTGTATTTAACAACCTTTTTATCAACCAAACCCCCAATTTCCCATCGAAATAAAACAACACAAATTTCACATTGTCCAAATTCATATTCCTAATTAACCATAAACGTGTTATTTATGGCAACATATCTCCCCCATGTGCCACACGAAAAAAGGAAATAAACGTAAAAAATGTGCCAAGTTACAACCAACTTGAACAAAACGCGTGGGGGCGTTTGACAAGCCATGACGTGTCCGAAATTCCCATGTCCTTAACTTAATTAAGCCGCCCGGCAATAATTGCTTTAAACTGCATGTAATTGGTGTTAAGCATTTATTGACACGTCGTAACATATTTTTATTTAACGCTTAGTTATTGAGCGCACGACAGTGTGGTGGCTAAGTTATGATGGTTTTATTAAGTTTGAAACTTAACAGCTTATACAACACGCGACTAATTTAAATCGATAAGTTAGTTTGAGGGATATAATAACCATCATTCGAAACTATGGGAAGTTCGAAAGAAAATAATAAACTCGTTCCGGGTAGGGCTCGAACCTGCGTCTCTGGAATGCTGGTCCATCGCTATACCACTAAGCCGAGACGTTAGTGGTAGTGACGAATTTATCATAGCCTTTCTTTATAAATCGCATTTTTAAACAGCATTGTGAGTGCCAAAAATTCTCAAAAATATGGGAAGTTCATTGAATGCCCAATTTTCAAATGTTCCTTAATTTAATTTACAACATACTGCAACAATTTAGTTTTCGTGGATTCAATTAATATTCTTTATGCATTGAGATATACATTATTAGCAAAACAACCACTCTCATCGCTTATAAAAGAACTTGGCTCCAATATCTTCATATCCTCTGAATCGTGATTCGTGCACTCGCCGCGTGCGCATCAATGGCGGACAATTAGGAACGGTTCATTGTTTGAATATAGAAGCGACAGCCGCGATGAGTTACTGAATACGCGATATAAATTATCGTTAATCATCTCGTTTGGACGCCCGAGAACCAGTCTAAGATATAAGAGATTCTGATCGGCCTGGATATGGCATTTTGATGAACTAATTCAATATCTTATCAATATCACTAAACGAAGTCGCAGATCGCTCTTGACGAGCGGTGTAGTGTGACTTTCGCACTCCCGAAGCAGACCGTACAGTAGATCGTACAGTCGAAATATTGAGGTCAAAGACTTTCTTATGATTTCTTAAAATTCAATATCTCCCTTACTCCACCGTATACAGAACTTGCAGAAAATCAGGGAAAGTGGAGGAGATAAAGAGTAAAAGCGGATCTCATCCATTACTAGGTTGGAACACGCTAAGTAGAAGTAGAAGAAAATGTCAATATCGTTCTCCAGGTCATACACAACGGGAAAAGCAAAAAGCGTATTGGTGAAAATAGCTCAATTTTCTCAACGCAAGTTGCGTCATCCAATCAGTCTAAATGCAAAAGAGAAAGAAAATATATGTATCATTTCAGTATTCTTCCATGCTGGACTGGGAGAGATAGAAAAACATAGAATGTTCCAGCTGCCATTCCTCCCGGGCATGCTGTAGAAGTCAGCAAAAGGGACTCGAGGTTTACAGTGTTTTGTAATTTAGGCGATGGGCTGACAACCTGTCACTATAGCAATACACATTACAATCTAAAATTGCCCTCAATTTTTGTCAGACGTGGCGAAAGCGCCTTTTACGAGGAGTTTGACGCTCTGCCTACCCCGTAAGGGATAAAGGCGTGATTTTATGTATGTATGTATGTATTTCAGTATCATTTTTTTAAAGATTTTCGAGAATTAAAAAACCAGAGCAGCACAACATTTTGTCAGTAGAATAGAGTTACATAAGTTTGCATTTTTGAGTTGATGGAATAAAATTGCCGCATCCAAGCAAATCCTTTTTTTACATCTGCTCCATAATTCACAATCATCATAGCCGCCCGCTACTGACCCGTCAATACATCGCCTCTAGTTTAAACATCGTTCCATCTTCTTTCTTTTACCTTACCGACTACAAGAGCAAAAGAGACAGATGAAACGTCATAATTCATGCAGTTACCAGCATTTATTGCGGACACATCTCTCACGACAATTACAACCTAACTGTTGGTGTTGATCCAGTCGTAGACACAACTGAACTTATTTAAGGTTAGTCCTGTCAGTTTTTTAAATAATTTTAAAAAAAAGAGAGACCACAGTTGACGTTAATCCTGTCAAAGAGACGTTGCGCACGTAAATTTGCGTCTTATTTTAAGCACTTCATAAGTCCCTTTGACAGGATTATAATCAGCTGTTTATCTTCTGTCTCTATTTATTCATTTTTTTAAAGTAACATGTCCTTAGTTGTGTCTACAATCGAATCGCCACCACCATCTATCTATCTACATCATCGGTGTCAAAACGGAAACGTTTCCCGTACTGCTACGGGACGAAGGGAAGTGCTCAGCAATTTATGATGTCCACATGGAAGCAATAACTACTAATCGATGTGAGAGTTTAACAGTTGGGAGAAATGCTAGCGCGACATAAATTTTAGCGTTGCAAAACTAAGGGCCGTATTTAAAATCAGCTCTCATGACTGACAGCGAGTTTAAGCTCGTATCAGAAATGTAATTTCAGTACAAACTGACCTGTCAAACTCAATAAGGCTCGTATTTATTAAGTGATATCAAGATTCAGCAATATTAAGTATAGATTAGACAGGCCAGTTTGTACTGAAATTATATTTCTGATAAGAACTCAAAATCGCTGGCAGTCATGAGAGCCGATTATAAATACGGCCCTTACAGAGTCGGTTTGAAATATTCTTCAGTGTTATTTATACTCAAATTAGGCTGCTGATGATAATTTTCAACTTTTTCTAAGTAAAGGAACAAACGAAATATGACATCATATTATCTATGCATATTACCTACTAATAGATACTCCATAAAGCTAAGCCATTGTGAATCTTAATAGATTAGCTGACGCTTTGCTGATGCTGATCAACTATTTTCATTTTTAAGTAGGTTGAGTTTTTACCTCAAAATATACGGGGTGTAAGGGACAGCGTCCCGCAAACTGATATGCTGATGCTCAGTTAAGGAAACTGGACAACTATCACTTGAAAATTATTTAAGAAAACGAAAAAACAAATGACTTTCCAATACAAAATGACCACCTCGATCAGACAATGTGTATGGAGAAGCCAATTTACTTTTTAATTTCCTGAAAGAATTTACTGTTGATAGTTGTTTAGTTTCGTTGATTGAGCAACCCCTATCAGTTTGCGGGACGCTGTCCCTTCCACCCGGTATGTGGCAATTTATGATGTACCTGAAGAACTGCAATAAAACGCAAGGGTTGTGAGTTTACTTGCGTTGTAAAATTTAAGAGTTCCTGAAGTTTATTTCCGCAGGTAAAATTTTAAGTAGATAGTCTTGGGCTACAGATGGTTTAAAATAAAATAAAATGTGTCTGTTACGTGTTGGTGTGATCTTCTTCAGCTGTATTAAGGCTCGTATTTATAAAGCAATCTTAAGATTGAAAGCATTATTAAGTATTGATTTGACAGGCTACATTGTACTGAAATGACGTTTCTGATACGAATACAAACTAGCTGTCAGTCTCAAGTACTATTTATAATTACGGGCCTTAGTATTGACCATATTTTATAGATTCGTGTTAAATTGTGGAGCCATTTACAATTTTGATGTGGCAAATTGGATGCAGATGCTACGCAGTCACGTCATCACATCATTTAGATGGATAGCAAAAATAAAAAGCTAAAGAAGATGATGCTAACAAAACATTGACCAGCTACAAAAAAACTAGGGTTAGAATCAAGCTTTTTTTATCAATTACCATACAATTTAAAACACAAATAAGAAACCTTACGATGATTGCACTATTTCCGCACAATACCAATTTCCCTCAGGCGTCCGGGTCACGGGCCCGCTCGCACAGATAAAAGTGAATCTCCCACAAGGGGTATAATCTGGGAAATATGACCACTACCCCGCAAGGGTGAAGCCTGAAGTCAAGGGTCTTTGATATCGATGCAAATTGTTTATCACTTTTATGGGTTGAGGTTGGTTGAGATAATCGATCACACAAATTTGTTGCTAAGAATTTGTAGTATCTGAGTAGTAGGTCATTCTTAATTTCATACATACATACATATAATCGCGCTTTTATCCCTAATGGGGTAGGCAGAGCGTAAACGACCTAAATAAAGGTCGTTCGCCACATCTGACAAAGTTTTGAGGGTTGTTTAAGATAGATTTGTAAGGTTGCCAGCCCATCGCCTAACTTGCAATATACAGAAACCCTCGGATCGTTTAGCTGGTTTTTAAAGATATATTGCTGTAGTGACAGGTTGTCAGCCCATCGCCTAAATTACTAGTATAGTATATTGCATACTGAAACCCTCGGATCCCGTAGCTGGTTTTTACAGCATTCCCGGGAGGAAATGCAGCTGGCACATTCTATGTTTTTTTTTTTCGCTTCCAGTCCAGCATAGAAAAATCTTAATTTCATATAATATAATCATCAGAAGCTGCAGAATCAAATTTGAAGAGTGAAGAGGACGATTTTTTTTAAAATTGTAAATCGTAAAAAAGTCAAACAACACATGATCAACGAAGAAACAAAATTATAAATTCATTCGCCATTTCCCAAGACCCTGTATGAAGCTGGGTTTATCTAGGACCATCCGGACAAACTGCGGGATTATGGTAAACCCACAGCTCTGGTTAATGGCACGGTTATGGAATCCGCGGGTCTCAGTGAAACTGCACTCGTTGGTTTGAGTTACAGCTCAAAAGTTATGAGGATTTCTGTCGTTCTTCGGATTCGTAGGGAAAAAAAACGAAGGGGTGCTAAAAAGTACTCAAAAAGACAAATCTGGTGTAAGTATCATAGTTATGTACCTAATACATCAATTACACCTTTATTACGACTGCATGTGTTCAGAATTAGAAACAAGCTGTGATCAAAAAGATACCAATACACAAACGCAACTAGAGAATCCAAATGCCGGAAGCCATCACCCAAATATCTCTAATCTAAACACCTCAATATCCCTCACAAAATCTTCAAATTCCAATAACTACCGTTTCCTCAATAACGCGTGTAGTGAGCAGAATAAACCGCTGGCTTAACATAACATACGGTCAGGAAGCTGTAACGTGCTGAGGACACATTTGTGGTGCAAACGGCCCGGTGACAGACAGATCGGCTGACGACGGCGACTGCGACTACTGTACGTCAAGGCTTCAATTGAACGTGGCTACTTCTTCTTGTCGACCCAATGTTCCCTGGTTTTTAAACATAAATAGCGCAGCATATAGACCTCTGACATGGTTTGTGTAACGACTACTATCAAAGACAATGACCGGGACCGACGGTTTCACGTGCCCTACGAAGTACGCCTTTTTTTAACAATCAGGTGATTCAGCCTGCATTGTCCTAACCAAACTGAGGAATTTTTCACAGAATAATGAATTAACCAATATAATCTTTGTGTTCTCCCCCTGGGAATCGAAACCCGGATCAAGATCCCACGGCTCGGACCACTAGACCACGGAGGCAATGAACGTAGTGGCGTAAAAAATAAACCGCCGCCAACATGGCCGCCAGCGCCATTTTTGACATTTCTCCGAACAAGCAGCCCCCCCGCCCACGTTCGTTTAAAGTATTGACGTATAGTAGAGATAAGTTTAAGGGAAGTAGAGACGGAATGGAATTAATAGTGTTTTGTTAATGCTGGTAATGAAACTTTTATTTTTACCACGAGGTGACAAAGCACACGGTATGTGTGATGGTAAGTACAATATACGCACACTAAAATCAACAACAGAAAGCTTTTCATAATGAGCCGGTTATTATGTTGCCAATTCACGTACTAAAATATAAAGACCTACTTGATATAAATTAAATTAAAGTAAAAATACAAATAAATTATTTATAATTTATGCTTATTCATAAGCTATGCTTTTAAATATATTAAGCCTTTTGAAGTACAATACTAAAAATATTTTACGAGGTTTTTTTTTATTGGGGTGTTATAAAACCTTGTTAAAAACAGGGTGTTATGTTGTTCAATTAATTTTGTGCGCACAACATTAATGTACTTATTATTGGATCCAGGCTATTAAATTTCCAATAAGTTAAATAACCAACTTCATTCGTAACTACCAACAAAGAATATGAGGCCTAGGTCAATTAATATGATTAACAAGACCTAAAAACACGAGTACTTTCAAGGTGCAAATTCCTTTTCAAACGTTACGAAAGCATACTACCTGCCAGCATAAAGACGTTGATTGTTGCCTATACATGCAAAGTCAGTAGTATCTTCCATGCTGGATTTGGAGTTCTAGGATAAAAAAACATACACCTTTTATTTTATTTTCTTTTTCGACATTCATCCTTGAAAAGTCATAATAAGCTTTTCACGCTAGATATCTATTCCAGCTAATTTTCTTTGTAACTTTAGGTATACCTACCTATCTAACCGTAGGAACCAGCAGAAGGAGCCCAAGGTTTCCATACCAGGTTTAAGGGACAGCGTCTCGCAAACTGATAGGGGTGACTCAGTCAACGAGACTAAACAACTATCAGCATTTTTTTTTTTTTTCAGGGAATGTAATATAAAATTGTCTGGTCGAGGTGAATATTTTGTAAGGAAAAGCCATTTCTTTTTTCATTTCCTAAAAAAAAGTCCTGCTGAAAGTTGTTCAGTGTCGTTGACTGAGCAACCTCTATCAGTATGCAGGACGCTATCCCTTACACCTGGTATATTTACGACCATGTACGACCTGCCACTATAGGATACACATTTCTTTCTGAAATTAATTTCCCATTACAATCGTCGCCTTTTACTAAGCTGTAAAATCTCTGCTTACCCCTTGTTTGTATATGTTGCTCCCTGCTATTTAAGAGAAGGCCCAGAAAATGGCCAAACAAGCGAGGCAAGTAATTTACCTGTACCCATTAATCATGGAGTAGTGTACTAAATTCTGCCGGCACGAGTCTGCGATGTGATAAATTATTATCCGGTAGATTCCCCACGCGTGGCACGTCAACATACCTTCTAACATAAGCTCAAGTACGGAACCTAACGGATCTGAGTCTTATGGTATAGAATAGAAAACATTTATTATTCATGACGTCACAAACACAACACAGTAAATACATTTTTAAACAGACACAAAAGAAACGAAAGTGAAACAAAATAATGATTACCTAAAAATAAACAGTTAATGCTACCGGAATGTGCGTGTCGCGACGTCACAATAAAAGGACCCACTCAGCTTATGCCGCGATCTTGTGATGGTCTATCTTTTCTTGAGTAATACGTGTGTAAGGGACAGCGTCCCGCAAACTGATAGGGGTTAATCAGTCAACGAAACTAAACAACTGTCACCAAGAAATTCTTTCAGAAGATAAAAAAAATATTTGAACTTCGCTTACAAAATGACCACCTCGACCAGACAATTTATATGGAAAATCAAAATTAATTTTTCACTTCCTGAAAAAAATCTTACTGATAGTAGTTCAGTTCCGTAGACTGAGCAACCCCCATCAATTTGCGGGACGCTGTCCCTTACACCCCGTATATATGGCATACTCAATTTTCTGTTTTTCAGGATTGTCAAATGACCTGAATGAATGAATGAAATTGAGGAAGAGGAGGTTGATGTGGAGAATCAGGAGATATACTTAGCAAAGATTAACAAGAGAGTGAAAGACTACAAGATAAACATATTAAATGAACCCAGAGAGGGTAAAAAACTGCTTGTGTTAGATATAGACTATACACTGTTTGATTACAGATCTGTTGCTGAGACTGGCTATGAACTAATGCGCCCATTCCTCCACGAATTCCTTACATCTGCTTACGAAGACTACGACATTGTGATCTGGTCGGCTACCGGCATGAAATGGATTGAGGGGAAAATGAGGTTATTGGGCGTATCCACACATCAGGACTACAAGATCATGTTCTATTTGGATTATTTGGCAATGATCACTGTGCATACGGCAAAGTATGGCACCATAGATGTAAAACCACTAGAAGTAATCTGGGGAAAGTACCCACAGTACAGTTCAAAGAACACAGTAATGCTGGACGACATCCGGAGAAATTTCATCATGAACCCAAGCAGCGGACTCAAGATCAGGCCGTTCAGACAAGCCCACCTGAACAGGGACAAGGACCGGGAGCTGCTACACTTGTCCACATATCTGAGGGACATTGCCAGATACTGCAATGACTTTGATAGTTTAAATCACAAGAAATGGGAGAAATACAAGCCAGTCAAGAAGAGTCAGCATGCTGGCAGCAAGAGAAAAGCCGAAGACAGTGCGCCCTCTACTCCCAATGAATGATAATATTAAACTATGAAATGATGTATTCTTCCATGCCGGCCTGGGAGCAAGAGAAAAACATAGAATGTGCCGGCTGCATTTCCTCCCGAGCATGCTGTAAAAACCAGCTAAGGGATCCGAGGGTTTCGGTATATTGTGATTTAGGCGATGGGCTGACAACCTGTCACTACAGCAATATACCTACAAATCTATCTTGTCAGACGTGGCGGAATGATATAGTTTAGGTCTTTGCGCTCTGCCTACCCCATTAGGGATAAAGCCGTGATTTTTTGTATGTATGTATGTCAAATGACCAACTTCACTCATCTTTCTTTTCTAGAGCCTTGAATACTTTGGGTGGGAAAAGTTCGAAACTATGATTTGGGAGAACTACTTCCGAACGATCCGATTACTCTTATCGACTGATCATCACCACAGACGAGTACTTATTTTTTACCCGACTGCGCTACGCAAAGGAGGGTAATGTGTTTATGAGCCTATCTATGTATGTATGAGCGAATATTTGATCCTCTGTGACGCTCTAGAGACGAAACGCGTCGGCCGATTATAATGATCTTACGTCAATCGATTCTTCTTAACCACGTCAGTGTCAATAAATACATGATTTTGTTTAAAAATCAATATGGGGACAATTGGGCGCCATTTTGTGAAAATGAACAAAAAATTAGTTGACTAACTATAACATGTGGCGTATCATTGAATAGGTATTTGAAAATAAATTTGTTTTGGAACATCATTTTTCGTTTTGAACAACCGTTTAGGATCTATAACGATTTAATAGAGTCTTAAAGTTCACATAGTATCCTACGCAGTTGGGTTTTTTGAACTTTTCAAATTACTTGTTCGTTTCCTTTGCTACATATTAGCCAGCAACATGGGCAAATATTGTCGAAACTTTTTCACAGTTCATCTTCTCCAATAAGCCCGAACGAGCTCACGCATGTTCATAAATAACGCTGGTTCTGCAATAATACGCCGTATTAGGCCGGTTTTTGGAGGCTGGAGGGTAAACGTTCGTATTCCGAGTTTAGAAGGACACATACGGAGTGTAAGGGACAGCTTCTCGAAAACTGATAGGGGAGGGGTTACTCAGTCGATGAAAATGAACAGCTATCACCAGGAAATTCTTTCAGGAAATGAAAATAATATTTGCTTTTCCATACAAATTGTCTGATCGACGTGGCGTTTTTTTTGACGTGGAATTTTGTATTGGTAAGTCGAAACAAAAATCATCTCCTGAAAGAATTTTCTGATGAAAGTTGTTCAGTTTCGTTGACTGAGCAACATTGTGGAAAGCTGGTCCCTTACACCTGGTATTACATTGATTTCCCTTTCACCAGTAGAAACTTTTTCTTTCTCTTTTCTCTTAGTCAACACGGATAATTTGTAAAAGATATTACACTACGGCACAGGCAATTTCTATTTACTGAGTAATTAATAATAATAATAAAATTTATTCATAAAACAGTATTTGCACAATATATAAAAAAAAAGTACAGATTGTTGAATTTCCTTCACCTTCTGGGGCGAAATGTTACTTAACAAAAACTATGAAAGACTCCAACCAGTGTCCAAAAACAACGCCAAGATACTTTGTACCCTCGAAAAAGTCTTTACGAAATTGTAAAGCCCGCTACTGATCGTTCATCCCAGACTTACCGACTCTCTACTTACTTTCAACACCACGGCCAACTTGATCATCATACGCTGATAGGTCAAGATTACATAGCGGCGAAATAACAAAAGAACGTCTACGAATTTTAATTGGAAATCAATAAAAAATCGACAAAAACAAAATGAGACGTTGTTCAAATAAATGGCTTTAACGATTCGGTTAGTCATACGCGGCGAAGACCATATCTCAGCTAATTTATCATCTTACGAGAAATTGATGCATGTACCAACCTCTCGAGAGGGTACATAAATCCTCGACTTGTTACGTGCTTCGGGCTATGGACGAAAGAATGGTCAAGGTCTTTAAAAGGAGTGAGAGAAATCAGTGAGTATTAGGTCAAATTTGACTTAGCGGCGTAAGACGACGCATGCCTCAAAATTTCTTACAGTTTTTTGCCATAAACAGATCCGGATTTTAAAGAAGCATTTCATATAGGAAATGTGATGGGATGGCTAAGGTAAACTTAGGTTTGTCCCGTTGAGGATATTGTAGCGACTGTAGTTAATTAAAAATAAACATGTCTTGCAAAGAATACTACAGTCCACAGTCCAGACGCACTAACTTGCATCCAGCTTCATAATACCTAGGCAAGTCATCTTAGGCTGTCTATTTTGTGGTTTTCATCTTACGTTGTTATTACTCCCTCGACAAACTGTAACCGCCATCCTCATTAAGAATTCCTTGCCCCTTACCACAACCTTGAACACGCCGTATCATTATCAACGAAACCTGAACTCTACCTCTCTCCTTTAAGGTTTATTTGTAAGTTAATCAGTTGGGGAGTATTGCCACTAGGCAGTACGGTAACGATATCCTAATGATACCGTGCATGGCTCTGTGTTTCCACGAAGACGGTAATATCGTCTACGATATCGTTCACCTAGTTTTACTCTGAATGCACACATAGACGCGCATGCCACGTACGAATACAAAACAAGCAACGGCAACGATGCCGATGGGAATCAATGCCGTGCCGTGCCATATAATTTCATTGAATTTTCACTCTCTGCCACTATTGCTTCCACATTAAACTTCCATGCTGGACTGGGGCATGCTGTAAAAACCAGCTAAGGGATTCGATGATTTCAGTGTATTGCAAATTAGGCGATGGGCTGACAATCTGACACTGCAGCAACATAATCATCAACCGTCAAACTTGTAAGACGTGGCGGAATGATCTTTGGTTTTCGTTCTGCCTACCCCATTAGGGGTAAAGGCGTGATTTTTGTAATCTACCTATGTATCGTCAACGATATCTTGCCGTTGCCGTTGCTGTGGACGTGGAAACACTCCCGATGTATGTTTCCCGTGAAGGCTCCGTATGGTGCCAAACTCTCGGCGGGAGGTGCGCGCTTGTTTGCATGTATTTGTTTTGTAATCACAAATCAAGCGAGTGGTTGCGGCCTACGCGTTTCACACCAGGCAAATACTGTGGGCCAATAACTCAGCTTGGTAACAACCGAACGTATTTTATGTTTTTTATTGGTATTTGCTGAGAAACGCTTGACTCGTATGCATATAGCATAGTTAGGAGGAAATACTTTGAGGTTTTTAGGCTCGTGTTTATAAAGCGATAAAATTGAGAGCAATATTAAGTATGGATTTGACAGGCCACATTGTAAATACACTTCTGAAACGAACTCAAACTAGCTGTCAGTCTCAAGTACTGTTTATCGATACGGGCTTTAGTGACGGAACGCAGACGACATGACATAATTATAGGTTCTTCTATATCTGCTGTGTGGGGTTGAGTCGATCAACCCGAGCACTGGTGTCAGAGTTTTTAAACCACCTAATAGCACAAGCTAATAGGCATTTGACATGGTTTTGTGTAACGACCACTATCAAAGACAGCAACCGGGACCGACGGCTTAACGTGCCCTCCGAAACACTGAATCTTTTTCTTTCGGACAGTCCTAACCGAACTGGGGAAAATCTTACAAAATGATAAATTAACAAAAGAAAACGAACCCAGGACCTCTGGGTCGGGAGCCCTTGGTTCAGACCTCAAGACTACGGAGGCAGTTGACATATAGGTAAGGATAGGTGGGATAGGTAGAGCCCGATGGTGTAGTGGATAGGGCAGCTGCCTCCTGAGCGGGAGGTCGTGGTTCGAATCCCACCACGTACCAATGTGTTTTTCGTTTTTCGAATTTCATATGTACGTTTATTCGGTGCTTTTTCCGTGCTTCGGAAGGCACGTTAAGCCGTTGGTCCCGGTTAATATCGTTTAATACCGAAGATATTAGTCGTTAAGCCTTATCAGAGGCCAGTACTAAGCATTGGCGGCTTGAAACTCTGACCTAATCTAGGATTGGGTCTGGTTTCCCTTCTAGGTTGCGGAGGTCAGATGGCAGTCGCTCTGTGTAAAAACCAGTACCCTCGTTCAATCCCCTAGATTAGGAAGCCGACCCCGTGAGATACGGGATAAGGCTAGGGAGATAGAGATAGAGGTGGGATAGGTAGACTTTTACTTCCTTGCCTTTATGCTTCCCTTACCTGCCTGAACGCTGCATCAATATGCATGTCATCGTCAATCTACGTTAACAATAATCCGTTTATGTAGATGTTCGTAAAGGTATAGCTATATTCCATGCTGGACTGGGAACGAGAGAAAAACATAGAGTGTGCCAGTCGCATTTCCTTCCGTGCATGCTGTAAAAACCAGCTAAGGTTTCAGTATATTGCAATTTAGCCGATGGGCTGACACCCTGTCACTACAGCAATGTACCGACAGATCTATCTTAAATAACCCTCAAAACTTTGTCAAACGTGGCGGAACTACCTTTGTTTAGGTCGTTTACGTGACTACCCCATTATTTTATATAGGTAATGTTCAATTCATTTCTTAAATGTCCATTTTTGCCAAAATTCAACATTTCCTCCAACGTAAATAAAATTGCTCTGTCACCCTCATTATAACCTAAAAATATTCTTTTCACGGACAAATCTCAAGTCGTTTTGGTTCATTTACGAAGGTATTATTTTTCACAATTACCAACCCCTCATGATTTAAAGGAAACAAACGGTAAACAAATAAAATAGGGTGCAATGATACTGCAGAGTTAGCAAGAATTCAACAAAGAAATAGAAAGAATTCTTATGTTTTTTTTAAATTAATTTAGATCGTGATTGTATGAACAAAATGTTGCAAATAGCAACATTTTGTCCATACAATCACGCCTTCATTGCATTATGGGGTAGGCAAAGGATAAACTCCTGTCATATAGGTATCTAAAAAGCACACTTTCACATTAAATCATGGAATAACAAAAAAAACATGGCCTCCGAAACACAAACGTAGAATCGCGCATGCCTCACGCCTGCCCTGTAAATCATGCGAGAAATGGACCGCACTCAGGCGACAGTCTCTGAAATACTGCAGTTTAACGCACTGTCCAAAATGGCTGACATTCTTAGTGCTGCCTCTTTTGAAATATGGCCGCTTTATTAGATCGTCCAGGAGTCCAGGTATTTTATTTTCCTACGCTTTTATTACTCTTTCAGACGAACTATCCAATCCAGTCTGCTAGCGGAAATTTAAAAGCTCTTTTCATACTTCTTCATAGTATAAAACAAAGTCGCTTTCTCTGTCCCTATATCCTTATGTATGCATAAATGTTTAAAACTACGCAACGGATTTTGATGCGGTTTCATTTAATGGATAGAGTGATTCAAGAGGAAGGTTTATATGTATAATACATGAATAATGTAGTAGAGAAACACTGATAATTTCCGTGCTAAGCCGGGGCGGGTCGCTAGTTAATCATAAATTAAAACTCATTTACTGATCGATCATTCATGCGTGGTATGTTATGGCTCGTATTTATAAAGCGATCTCGAGATTGAGAGTAATATTAAGTTTGGATTTGACTGGTCCATTTGTACTTAAATGACATTTGCGATACGGACTCAAACTAGCTGTCAGTCAAGTGCTATTTATAATTACGTGCTTAAGAAATATTATAGTTAGCTCATGATTCATGTGTACTAAGATTAAGCCAGCCATATTTTCCTATAGTTAACAACTACGTATTTATCAACTTGTAAATAATAACGACTTCTTTTAATTAATCTTTTGATAAAAACTTTATTCGATTATTTTATTTAAATGGTGTCAAGAGTTTGTTTTATGTTCATGTTTCAGACAATGTTATTCAAAATTTATCCTTCCATGCTGGACTGGGAGAGACAGAAAAACATAGAATGTTCCAGCTGCCCTTCCTCCCGGGCATGCTGTAGAAGTCAGCAAAAGGGACTCGAGGGTTACAGTGTATCGTAATTTAGGCGATGGGCTGACAACCTGTCACTATAGCAATACACTTTTCAATCTAAAATTGCCCTCAATTTTTGTCAGACGTGGCGAAACCACCTTTTACGAGGCGTTTATCGCTCTGCCTACCCCGTAAGGGATAAAGGCGTGATTTTATGTATGTATGTATGTTATTCAAAATTAGTATTCAGCGTTATCATTGTTATCTTCCATACTGGACCGGGATTGAGAGAAAAACATAGAATGTGCCAGCTGCATTTCTTCCCGGGCATGCTGTAAAAACTAAGGGATCCGAGGGTTTGAGTATATTGCAATTTAGACGATGGGCTGACAACCTTTCACTACAGCAATATGCCAACAAATCTAACTTAAATAACCCTTAAAACTTTGTCAGACGTGGCGGAACGACCTTTGTTTGGGTCGTTTGCGTTCTGCCTACCCTATTAGGTATAAAGGTGTCATTATATGTATGAACGTATTATCATTGATTGTGTCATAGTGACATCTCATTATTCTCAATCTTCCCTCCATTACTGATAGTAAAATTAAAACCACTGAATCCTAATCAAACTTCGAGTTTCAGTTAAACATACAAATGGGAACGGCATCACCAATTTGTAGGGTGGACTGCCTCCGTGGTCTAGTGGCTAGTGCCATGGGCTCCCGATCCGGAGGTCCTGGGTTCGATTCCCAGGGGGTAAAACACAAAGTTGATATTTGAGAATTTATCACTTTGTGAATTTTTCCCCAGTTTGGGTAGGACATTGCAGGCTGAATCACCTGATTGTCCGAAAAGAAAAAGATTTCGTGCTTCGGAGGGCACGTTAAGCCGTCGGTCCCGGTCGCTGTCTTTGATAGTGGTCGTTACACAAAACCATGTCAGAGGCCTGATAGTTGTGCTACTAGGCGGTTTTAAAACTCTGACACCAGGGTTCATCGGGTCGATAGACTCGATACCCACTCGACAGAAGAAGAAGGGTGGAGAGCCTGTCTTTGAAGAGAGCTGATGTCATGAAGAAAACTGTTATTTGCCTAAAAGCTATATCTTCACCACTCTCCTTGAATGACGCGAGGGGATCTTCACGAATAGCGGTGAGCAATGCAATACGTATGTAAAGCAGAGGGCCGAACGAGATAGATGGGTCGTGAATTTCGTGAGGGCCCGACACCGTAACCTACACTCGTAGGGGTTTATTCCACTGTGTTCCTGATGTTCTTATCTTATTTTATCTTATACATACATACATATAATCACGCCTTTATCCCTTATGGGGTATGCAGAGCGTAAACGACCTAAACAAAGGTCGTTCCGCCACGTCTGACAAAGTTTTGAGGGTTATTCAAGATGGATTTGTATTTTGTACGTATATTGCTGTAGTGACAGGTTGTCAGCCCATCGCCTAAATTGCAATATACTGAAACCCTCAGATCCCTTAGCTGGTTTTTACAGCATGTCCGGGAGGAAATGCAGCTGGCACATTGCACACAGCATGGAAGAAATTTTTTATCTTATGTAGCCGTTAAGTGTCCCACTGCTGGGCAAAGGCCTCCCTCCGTTCCCTCCATGACTCCATATCTTTGGCTTCCTCTGGCCATGTTATATTATATATTAGTTTATTTTATAAATATCTATGCAGTAGCTCGTACTTCCTTGCTGGACTGGAAGCGACAGAAAAACATAGAATGTGCATTTCCTCCCAGGCATGCTGTAAAAATCACGTAAGGGATTCGAGGGTTTTTATATATTGCAATTTAGGCGATGAGCTGGCAACCTGTCACTACATCAATATACCTACAAATCTATCTTAAATAACTCTCAAAACTTTGTCAGACGTGTCGGTTATGCTCTGCCTACCGAGGCGTGATTATATGTATGTATGTATATTTTTTCCTTTGTTTCGTTCTTGTTTTGAGGTCTAATTTCTTCTTCTTCTGTCGAGTGGGTATCGAGTCCATCGACCCGATGAACCCTGGTGTCAGAGTTTTTAAACCGCCTATTAGCACAACTATCAGGCCTCTGACATGGTTTGAGTAACGACCACTATCAAAGACAGCGACCGGGACCGACGGCTTAACGTGCCCTCCGAAGCACGAAATCTTTTTCTTTTTCTTATTCGGACAATCAGGTGATTCAGCCTGCAATGTCCTAACCAAACTGGGAAAAATTCACAAAGTGATAAATTCTCAAATATCAACTTTGTGTTTCCCCCTGGGAATCGAACCCAGGACCTCCGGATAATAACAACGCCATAAGACTTTGTGTCAGAGTCTAGAATCCGCATTATAGGTAAAGCTTTATCGACATAATATTTTGAGTCAAATACTGAATCGTGCCTTTTCCAAGTTGGGTTTTCTTCACAGAGCGAAGTAGAAAAGCTCCCCAATATAAGTGAGATGGGTCCGGTACGCAAATTTGCTGACATATTACTAGCAATATGTAAGACGTAGAGCGACCTCCAGAAGCTTTTTTACGGCTTTAGTAATTTATGGGGTTTCGTTATATTAAATCATCGAGCCTACGAGTACCACTATGTTTAGAATAGTAATAACTAAAGCTTTTTTTAACGGGATGGGTAGTTTGGTGAAGACGTGCTTGGAATACTATAAAATTATTGTCAGCAAGATTATTCATCTTCTCTACTATCCCCAAAACGCAGTCAGAATGTTAAAGGCGTGAGTTGTTTATGATTTATATTTTTGTAAATTATTTTTCTGCAAGTTTGTCATATTGTTATTATTATTATTTTGATAAATGTAATGAATGATAACATGGTTATTTTATAGCAGCTACTAAATTTAATTAATGTTCACTATAAAAATTAATTTCCTCATCATAACAGTTTGCTCTGCCACCAATTTATACTCGTTAAATTGGTAATAACATAAAACTCACCCACAAAATAAACAACAAATACATTAGGCGCAAATTTATCCCACAGCCCACCCATTAAGCTAGTCAGCCGTTAATTAATGAGGCCAACTTTCCGTTAATTTCGTTTTTTTAACCTTTATCCACATTAGATTTCCTCCCCACTTCCGTTTCCGCAATTAAAGTTAATAAAATTTGGGAAAGTCCGCGGAATTGTGTGAATTTCGCGAGCGGGTACGCTATAAACGTGATTTATACGAGTTTTGGGGTTCCGTATTAGGTATTAGAATAAATAGCGGAAAAAGTAGATCCGGCATGCGTTCGCCTAAGATACGTAAACAGAAGAAGCCATATCTACCTACGTATACGACGTTTAAACTGAAATAAGTTTATCTTTGGTTTTGCCATTAGCATCAAATACTGAAGCATCACCTTCATCACATCTTCTCGTGAATGTTGGAGTCAGGTGTAAGTAAATTGTGGTGTATACTTCCAGAATACCCAAACCAAATATAGTTTGCTTGGCCTAATGACTGAACTGAATATGATTAAGCAATTTCAGAATTTTATTGGAAAATGGTCGCCCTGATCTTCAATCCGTATCGACGGTATGTGTGAGACAAAACCATTTTGTGACTGTACTCGTAAAGTTACAACTTATTTTTGTTTAGGTAGTCTAGACTTTAAGGGCCGTATTTGTAATCAGCTCTCATGAGTGACAGCGAGTTTGAGTTCGTATCAGAAATGTCATTCCAGTACAAACTGACCTGTCAAATCCATACTTAATACTGCTCTCAAGTTTGATATCGCTTCATAAATACGAGCCTAAATGAACTATTTTCATATCTCTGGTCATTTTAGTTCCCCCATAAGGAACTTTTGTTTCAAAGGTATTTCTCTGTTTTATTTCCGTTTTCTGTGGGTTCCACAGACCCATGTCTTTGCTGGGTCAGATAAATTCGAAAATTAGGAAAGAGGCAGCCCTGTCAGTGAGAGATAGCTCTAAGTTGGATTTATTTGGCGCAATGTCGCTCGCAGAATTGAATTATTAAACTTACTTGTAGGCGCAGTGACGGGTTATAGGTTAACTTTAAAATTTAAGGAGAGTTAGGTACAGGATAAAAAGAAACTCCTGACACCTACGTTACATTTTGTGTACGTTGTATCTAGGGAGAATGGCAAATAATACAACTAAAGTTTCTACTTGTGTAGCTAAATAATCTTAATTCATGCGGCCATAAGATGACTCTAATGTGTGTGTGAATCTTACACTAATCATATTTTTTATTAGAAATGGGTTTGCTCTTGAACAGTCAAGAGTCTACAAATACACTAGGTCTGAAATGTGGACTGTGGAATGGACCGTGGCAGAGTCGACGATGGAGCGAGCTCGGCCAAAAGATGCCTGTTATGGCACTGGCAATTTAAATAATCCACTCTTTTTAGCTTACCAATTACTTAATATTTTGCCTTCTAAATAGTATTTATTCGTTGGATATTTAAATTTATGACTTGAAATAAATACATTTGTTTTTCAGCATCACATTACTTCGTCGCCCCATCCTGACTCCAATCCTGAGTTTAAAATTAACTCATGATGAAGGAAAAGACAAATTACATTATAAAATTAGCAAATGTGTAAACAGTGGTACTGAGCCGTGGTCGTAGGCTGACTAACACCACTAAACACTTATTTAAAGATTTAACGGTGGCGTAGGACATCTTATTTTTAATTTGATGACAGCTTCATAGAGGATACATTTGTCACTGTGTTTTGTTTGTGTAGTGAGTTGTGCTCTGTCGTGTGACTTTATTTACATCACATACATACATAAAGTCACGCCTTTATCCCTTATGGGGTAGGCAGAGCGTAAACTACATAAACAAAGGTTGTTCCGCTATGTCTGACAAGGTTTTGAGGGTTATTTAAGACAGATTTGTAGGCATATTGCTGTAGTGACAGGTTGTCAGCCCATCGCCAAAATTGCAATATACTGAAACCCTCAGATCCCTTAGCTGATTTTTACAGCATGCCCGGGAGGAAATACAGCTGGCACATTTTATGTTTTTCTCTCGCTCCCAGTCCAGCTTGGAAGTACCTATTTACATAATGGTAATAATAATAAGTAGAACGGGTTCCTAGTAAAATTATAATTATTTAACTGACTGTCTTTGCGTGTTTCTTGTCTACACAAACTTATCATACAAATATCAGCAAAGGCCGGTCAAATACTCTAACCTAAAAGTCCATAGGATAATCACAAGATACCGCAAAGATGGAGCAGGATCAATGTCTATATTCCCAAAAAGTACAAAATTCGCACCTCAAGAAAGCGTAATTTAATTTCAATACCTCAACATTTCCTTTATCAGTCGACCCCAGGGCAGATTTACACAACAAAAGACGAATTTAAACCCCCTTGGCTGTCTTGTCTTCAACCTTTCAGGCCAGTTTGCACTTTCAAATGCAAAGTGTATTTTACCAGCTGAAAGATAAAGTTGAGAATTGAATGTGGATAGTGAAATCGAGTTAGGAAAGTGTTGAAAGTAACATCGCTTTTCAAGCTTCTTTGTTAATATTTGCATTAAAATATTATGTTATTCTTCAATGTTGCAGTAAAAAAGTTCATTCAATACTTATGTATACTAATCTATCAGTTACAAGGTAGGCAGAACTGTCTTCTGATAAAAGTCGTGTCCTGTTTTGAGGCATATATGTAAACGTTTTCAATTGAAGTTTTAATAATAAAAACAGCTAAAGTATCAATGAACCCCATCAGAATTATTTTCCATTCTGGACTGGGAGCGAAATAAAAACATAGAATGTGCCGGCTGCATTTCCATGTTGTAAAAATGGCATGTATTGTAGCAATGGCATGGCATGGGCATGCTGTAAAAACCAGCTAAGGGATCTGAGGGTTTCAGTATATTGCGATTTAGGCGATGGGCTGACAACCTGTCACTACAGCAATATACGTACATATCCATCTTGAATAACTCTCAAAACTTTGTCAGACGTGGCTGTGCGGCCTTTGTTTAGGTCGTTTACGCTCTGCCTACCCCATTAGGGATAAAGGCGTGATTATATGTATGTATGTATGTAGAATTATGGGTTCTCGATTTCCGAAAGTCTTTAATTTGGCTTTATCCCACCCTTCCAATGGCCCTTGAATACACAAAAATTGATTATGCATTTCGTTGCATTATTAATACCAACTGAAAGCTCAATGAATGTCGAAATTCTTATTAACGCACACGAAATAATGCATATCGAAATATCGTTGGAAAATGACAATACACAGAAGCTGAACGAATCAATAAGAATTGTAACAATACACATCTATTAAATAAACACCTTTTATACTAATATTATGCTTTGTAACCTTAAACCGACACAGTAGGAGCAAAGTAAAAATGCCATGAGGTCCATGGTGCGACATTTCGTCATAAAAGACCATGAAATCACATGTCATCGAATTGTACTAATCCTCTATTATGTTTGGGGCAAATCTTGCCCGTCGGCGCTATTGAACCGTGAATTTGTGAGATTTGATTTTGTATGGCTTTGATTTGGGGTCGTATGACACGGTCCATGTGTGAGTTTGTGATGGATTTTGTTGTAGTTCAAAATGCTATCAAGTGTAGTAGGTAATTAATGGAAGTCTGTTTATTATTATGAACAGAACATAACTACCTACTCAATATATACACCGGTTATACTTAAGTCAATAAGTCAGCACATAACGTCAATTTTTTCCTCCTTTACAAACATTTCCTTCCTTTTTGACCATTTTCCTTGAGGAATATTTTATAGTTTCATGATAATAACCGCCATTGGATGTATTTTTGTATTGTAACTGCTACCTTTCAGCAACAAAATACAATAACCGAACAAAACTGCCTCTCTTTCGACCAGGGGCTTATGTCGGCTCGATTGAAGTTGAACCATAGCACATATTAAAATAATAGTCGCACAGTGTTACATGCCATATGGCGAGGTGTCGCGTAGCGAACAACCGAGCCGAGTCGCGAGGATTAACTAGTTTAGCTGGGCGGCTATTGAATCTGACAGATCGGGGTGGCCAATTTTTTGGGAAATCGTGGGATATAGCGACACGTGCAATAAACAAAGAAAACGGGAAGAGAAACATAGCATAAATTGTAGTTTTTAGAGGATTTTGATTAAAGGGTGTTCTTCACCATTTTAAGACAAGAATACACGATCCCAGATATTTTAAACAGCAAATGAATTTTTAATTTTTTTTAAATATATCAAATTTACATAAAACTTCGACTTCCAGAATACCTAAACCAAATATAGTTTTCTTGGCCTAATGACTGAACTATGATTAAGAAATTCCAGAATTTTGTTGTAAAATGGTCGCCCTAACTTTCAATCCGTAACGACGGCATGTGTGATACAAAATCCATTTTGTGACTAATTGAAATTTGGCGAGTACTGTTCGCATAGACGAGAGCATTTGTTAAATCATTAACGATTTGGCCCCAAGCCAGCCGACTGGACGCTTTCCAAAAAATTCCGATACCAATATCTACTGCTTAAAAGATAAAAGAAAATCACCACTTGATTTACATTTAGTACGATCATCGAGAAAGAAAAGAAGCTATAAATTGGCCAGTCACTAAAAATTCCTGCCCTTTACGAGGTTGCTCAATAATAAAACACGAAATTCATTATTGTTATAATTTACGGGTGCGTAGTTGCAATTTATGTGGACAAGAGAGTTTGTATTGGACAGCTCTTGTGTTTGAGGGTAGTAAACTATTCTGAAATAATTATAGGGTATAACTTCTGTTGGTAAAGAACCTACTAAACAGATGGTGCAATGATAGATTTTATATTACGGATAAAGACGTTAACCTTCCCTAGTGGCTTTGTTACTATTCTGGCATAGAATTGCATCAGGTCACCTGAAATTGACAAGTAAATCTTTCCTATTCCTAGCACGGAATAAATAACCCAATGCCAGTATAAAATAAATCTACATTACATGATACCTATCAAGCTCTAAATTAATTTCATTAAAACTAGAAGAACGGTCACAAAATTGAGTGAATTGTGAACTGCCTGATTGTAACAATATTCAAAACTCTGACTACAATTTATCGTATCGGATGCGATTGTCGCCAAACGTAAAATATTCATGAAAATGTTTGTATTTTAGGTTATACACAATCAACTAATTACTATTGAGTGCGTCACCTATGCTCTACTACCACCTTAAGACTGGTTTAAAAACCAAGTATCCAATCAAACAAAGTAATTCCTATCCCGTAAAATGTAAGTATTTCAAACTCAGCCTGTACAACTGCAATTATAATAATACACTCGAGGACAATGCACAATCTGTGGGGGTGCACAGTACAGTGCGTGCGACTGGAGCATTACTTGTACATTACAAATTGATATCGAATGGGCGCGAAACACATTTAAGTTATTGTAGAATGAGAGACAACGACAAGTTGAGTTTAGGGTTCAAGCAAATTTTATTTTAATGTTTTTGCCTGTACGAGGACAAATAGTTGAATCTGTGGGGGTGCACAATACAGTTCGTGCAACTGGAGCATTACTTGTACATTACAAATATGTATTACAAATTGATATCGGATTGGCGCGAAAAACATTTAAGCTATTGTAGAACGAGAGACAATGACAAGTTGGGCTTAGGGTTCAAGCAATTTTTTTTTATGTTATAGCCTGTACGAGGACAAATAGTTGAATCTGAGGGGGTGCACAATACAGTGCGTGCGACTGGAGCATTACTTTTACATTACAATTATTACAAATTAATATCTGATGGGCGAGAAACACATTTAAGCTAGCTATTGTGGTACAAGAGACCACGATAAAGTTGGACTTAGGGATCAAGCGCGTTTAGTCATTGTCATCATCTATGTTATTTTTAAGTTTCAGCCTGTATAACTCATCATCTCCCTAGCCTTATCCCATATTTCACAGGGTTGGCTACTCTAGGTGATTGAACGAGGGTACTGGTTTTTACACAGAGCGACTGCCATCTGACGTCCGCAACCCAGAAGGGAAACCAGACTCAATCCTAGATTAGGTCAGAGTTTTAAAGCCGCCAATGTTTAGCACTGGCCTCTGACATGGCTTAACGGCTAATATCTACGGTCTTAAGCGATATTAACCGGGACCAACGGCTTAACGTACCTTCCGAAGCACGGAAAAAGCGCCGAATAAACGTACATATGAAATTCGAAAACCGAAAATCACATTGGTACGTGGCGGGATTCGAACCACGACCTCCCGTTCAGGAGGCAGCGGCCCTATCCACTACACGACCGAGCTCAGCCTGTATAACTGCAGTTATATTAATATACTCGAGAATACTCGAGGACAAGGACAATGGCAGAATCTGTGGCGGTGCACAATACAGTGCATGCGACTGGAACATTACCTACGAAGGTGCATTACAATTATTACAAATTGATATCCGATGGGTGCGACTGCGAATTACATTTGAAACTATTGTAGAATACAGACGACTGCTAAATTAAAGTTAAGAAGGACGCTTTATTATTTGTCAATGTTAGTTTTCTAAATGTTTGATTTTCCTTTTATATCAGTGTAGACTGTAATGTGTACTTACGGCGAACATTTGGATTCTCCTGGTTTTTTTAACGTCTAATTAGACTTTTGTACAGACATTTTCCCGAAAAGTTAGAATAGAATGTAGAGGAGGTATAATTATATTTTAATTTATTTTCATATTAACGAATTTGTTAAGGAATACATTAATTTACCTCAAAGTTAAAAAACGTAACTTCGTACATGAGTTTTTTTTATATTTACTTTTCTATTAATCTTTATTTAACTATTTATCTTTACTAGCTCTTGGTCTATATTTAAACTGCACACGCAGACCGACTACAGACAAAGCCGTCGTATTGTTATTTACAAGGAATTAAGTTGGGAACCCGAGTTTATCGAGTTAAAACTAAATTACGAGACTCTTGTCCGCTTAAACAAATTTACATTGTACTGTTAGTAAGATGGGTGCTCTATACATTGCCTATGAACTATTCCCTTTCCAAAATCCTTTCATGACATCTTTGAATCTAACCTATTGCTACCTATTCAGGCTGTTTCTAAATAAATACAAAAGCATTCTTTAAAGAATTTTCAAACCAATCAGATCATAATAATTTCTTGTTCGTTAAGTAAATAAAGGTTACAAATTATGTTCTTGTTAAAGGAATTTCAGTTTTTTTATGTAAAATATTATATAAATAAGTAATTTGAAAAAGATTATTATTGTTGTGACCCCAGGACAGGTTAGGTTTAGATCGCTACCAACAACAACAATAAGCTATCAACTATCAGTGGTAGCAATTCGTAATTGCAAAAATCACGACTTAACTTACATAAGTCTATAGCTGTCATTTTCGATCATGAGAGAACAAAAAGAGGCAGCAATAATTTTAATCAAGATTTAGTTAAGTTGTGCGCTCTACGAGTCGATAGTATTATACTCTCAGAACATAGGTATAACTTAACTTTTCTATATTGTATACAAATCCCGTAAACACGACCGTACAGTACATTCACAGCATGATACCGAGAGGCGTGGGGTTCTGGAGGCTGGAAGGAATTATTCGAATATTCGATAGCAACAAAACTGTAATTAAATTTGTCGTAATGTAAACTCCGGAGTTACGAATTATGTTCCGCCGTCTCTGTTTATTTGATTGGGTTTAAAACTCCGAGCGGAGGTCGTAAGCTTTTATTACTTTTACTTTCCATCTTTCCTTGTTTCTTTTTGATGATTTAGCTGTGTAATAATTGATTATTTTTGTAAGCAGTTTTGATCTAAGTTTGCCTTGATGTTCTCATAATATCCGAACATCAAGGCAAACAAAAAAACTAAGTATGTTTCTTTAGTCAGTATCGTATGATTCGTATGGCACCGCTTTACGCGTTAGATTTTATGAATGAAACTTTGCAAAGTCAAATTATTTATTTCCAAACAGATTCCTAAGAACACTTTTAGAAACACACAGGCGAGTCTATTACAAAGAAAATTATATCTAAGTCACAAAATAAAATAAAAATACGGGGTGTAAGGTACAGCGTCCCGCAAACTGATAGGGGTTGCTCAGTCACCGACACTGAATAACTTCCACCAGGAAATCTTTCAGGAAGTTTTAAAAAAACTGCCTTTTCTATACAAAATGTCCACTTAGATCAGACAATTTGTATGGAAAAGCCAAATTTTATTTAAATTTTCTGGTGGATTTTGTTCAGTGTCGTTGACTGAGCAATCCCTATCAGTTTGAGGGACGCTGTCCCTTACACCCGGTATATCACAATGAAGAAGAAGCATGAGAAACTCGCACGTTGCGCGCCCCCTTCGGTTTGTCATTGGTTTTCTATGGCTCTTACTTTTGCCTTTCCGCTTTTGCAGTTTTTGGCAGTTCATGTTTCAATGATAGAGTCTGTGCGGAAAGCGAACAGTCCTAGAATTTGAGGGCGCACATTTGTGTTTAATTAACCCTCAGTTTGAAAACGTTACTTAAAACAAATAATTACTGTCTGATCTTTAGTTTCCTTACTTGTATCCTGTGCTGTAGATACTGTTGCTGTCATTTCCTTCGACTAGTTCTGATTGTAGTTTGCATTATCCTATCTTCCATTAGTTTATGTATTAGTTGATTATATATTATGTATTGGTTTATGTTACAATATCTATGTAGTAGCTTGTACTTAGTTTGTGTATTATATGTAATGTCACATATTTAGGATACCTATTTGACTAGGTTTGGACTATCCCGCTTACCGCTACACATTTTTTTCGTTCACCCAAAGGTTGCCTGGAAGAAATTGCTACCTTAGCAATAAGGCCGCCTATGTTGTATTTATCTTTTGTTGTTATCTGTTGTGTTGTATAATGTATTATTACGTCCAATAAAGTATTTTTATGTTATGTTGTGTTTGTCTTTGACTTAATATTAATATTGTGTTTCGTATGCCGCAAGGTTCATTGCAGAGCTTCTTTGTACTACTCGTATGTGTGATCTTTTTTTCTACCTGTGATGACGAACAATAAATGATTTATGATTTATGTCGGGTGGGGTTTATGTGTAGTTCTTCAACCTTAACCATAATCATGAAATTTTGGGTGTATGGTTAAACACCTAGGCATAAACCCCACGGGACCAACCAAATAAGCGCCTTAAAATTCTATGACTGGTTCTCTTTTCGCACAGACTCTGGCTTGGTTTAATTCTGCCTATTTTACAAATGGCAAAGACAAACTGCTTGCTGTGTTGATTTTCGAAATCCGTATCTAAAATAATTTTGTAAGCCCTCATTGGCTACATACCATATTCTATTTTCTCTCAGGGAAAAGGGCAGAAATTTAATAGCCCACGTATAAAACAAAATCCAAGAATCCCAGGCAACGCAGAAAACACTTCCTGAACACTTTACGACATTCCTGAATTAACCATTGTTTCGCAGCACGCATACTTGACTTCCATCTAAACTAATAACGCAGGTGTTTGGTTTCCAAGTTCCCACCCGGGAATGGAACTGGCGACCCGGCGGTGCGGGGCAGGCGTAACCAACGCAACGTGCCGTGCCAGGAGCACGCGCGAATACTTGCGCGGTGTACCAGCTACAACTGATTTTGGAATACGTTTCCATTGTTGTAGTAGCCAAGTCAATCAGTCCTCAGTCAACGTAGGCCCAATGTAGATTTATGATAAAAATTGGTCGACTCCAAACACAACTTTTGAGTTTCTTCGCATTTGCGTAAATTTTTCTTACGATATGCTGTTTTCCGTCATCGCAAGGTTATCATTGTATCTCACGGGTTTAACATAAGCTCCCAGTTCAGCTAGTACGGAATATCCTGTAGGCTCTGAAAGAGAAGGAGCTATTAGGTATATATTATGTTTTTTTATCACTCCCAACACATTCGATCAAAGCAAAATTAACTATGTATCAATATATCTATATCGTGAATATTTTTGCTCAACCATTTCTCCGTTTATACGTGCAAAACCAAGAGAGGCCTCTTCACGCAAAACCAAGAGGCAAGCAAGAGGAAGAATATTTGGAGCTTGCAATGTACAACCTTTGTATTAAGTTTGCGGGTAGGCGCAATGGATTCTATTTAGCATCTCTATCCAGCATACGAATCAAAAGACATCCTACATACATGTGGGGATTGGATCTCTATGGTGAATGATCTATTTCCGAACGATGAAGTATAATAGTTTTTAGACGAAGATGTGTAAAAGAGATGATGATAGAATTACGTTGTATGGGTGCGAAAGAGTGAGCGCATCAGTATGGGAGTGCAGTCTAGATGGAGCTAGCCAAGGCGTCGGATGGTGATGTTATTTAAGAAGGATAAGATGAATAAAGAAGGTGATTTAAATTAAAGACGCTGATTACCTGCCTCCGTGCCGGCCCCCATCCTACATACAGAAATGTGAATGTTTTTGCACATCAATCGTCGTGGTACAGTGGACACAGTCTGCTACAGTTGTGCAGTCCGACAATAGGGCTCGTTACGACGCCTTATTAAGGATTTACGATCATGCCCATTGCCGGCTCGCACCGAACAAACCCAGTTGTTACCGCGCTGAACGATATTTGTTTTTTATGTAGAAACCAAGTGTCCTTTCCATACATGGAGCTTGCAGTTGCAATGAATGAGTGGGTGGTGCGGAGTCTATTAAACAATTTTTACTTCCATGCCGCACTGGGAGCGAGAGAAAAACCTAGAACGTGCCAGCTGCATTTCCTCCTGAGCATGCTGTAACAACCAGCTAAGGAATCCGAGGGTTTCAGTATATTGTAATTTAGGCGCTGGGCTGACAACCTGTCACTTGCAATGTACCTACAAATCTATCTTAAATAACCCTCAAAACTTAGTCAGACGTGGCGATACGTCCTTTATTTAGGTCGTTTACCCTCTACCTACCCCATTAGTAAAGGATAAAGACGTGATTATATGTATGTATTTGTTCGTATAGGAAACTTCTATTGAACTTGATAGATATAACCATTTGTTACAGCGCTGAACTATATGTGATTTGTACTTAAAAATACATGTAGAAACAGAAACCAAGTATCTCCCCGTACTTGGACTTGAAATGTAGGAAGGTGGAAAGGACTCTATTAAATAGATTCCCAATGCACCTAAATTACGGATAGTTGTTGCCACACTGAATAATATTTATTTTAAACCTACAAATGCCTACAATACAAGTATCCCTTCTATACTTGGAGCTTGCTGATCGCAAGGGCGGAAAGGACTCTATTAAATAGATTCCCAATGCACTAACATTACGGATTGAGCTATCTGACAGGTAGGTTATATAGCCAGTTGTTGCCACACTGAATAATATTTATTTTAAACCTACAAATGCCTACAATACAAGTATCCCATAAAGGGACACCCTTCCATACTTGGAGCTTGCTGATCGCAAGGGCGGAAAGGACTCTATTAAATCGATTCTTTATTTGCATTGGAACGTATATTGAACTGAGTAAAGTCAATGATGAATGGTTTAATATGATAAAATTTTCCGTAAATTGTACATGAACATCGTCTAGGCACAGAATATATAATAGTACTACATAGTCTACTATATACTACATTTGGTCTATTGTCTGTCTTTCTTCCATGCTGGACTGGGAGAGATAGAAAAACATAGAATGTTCCAGCTGCCCTTCCTCCCGGGCATGCTGTCGAAGTCAGCAAAAGGGACTCGAGGGTTACAGTGTATTGTAATTTAGGCGATGGGCTGACAACCTGTCACTATAGCAATACATATTACAATCTAAAATTGCCCTCAATTTTTGTCAGACGTGGCGAGAGCGCCTTTAACGAGGCGTTAAACGCTCTGCCTACCCCGTAAGGGATAAAGGCGTGATTTATGTATGTATGTATGTTCTATAGTCAAAAATATTTTTAAGTACAAAATTAAGCAACAAAAGTTCGAAACATTATTCTCACCGCTTATTAATTTGTGACAAGAATTTGTCTTTATAAATGTAAAAGCAGTTTGCTTTGTTACGATTTAAGATCTCTATCTCAGTTATTTAAATAAATCGTGTCGAAAACTGAAAGCCCAAAGCAAACAATGAAGGTAAATAGCATTATTAAAATTAAGTGTATTAGCCTAATCTAGATAAGTTATCTTTTAGACGACACAAAATAAGTATGTTTTTATAAAGAGCGTAAGTGCAGCAACACACAGGCGTCACTTACTGCGCTCTCCTCAATGCATGCGCGTACTGGTAGAGGGATGCGCCGACGTAGAGTTCCTCGCTACGCGCGCAAAGTGCGTAAGGTGATGCAGGTATGTTGTACATACATATAATCACGCCTTTATCCCGAATGGGGTACCGTTCCGCCACGTCTGACAAGTTTTGAGGGCTATTTTGGACTGAAATGTGTATTGCTATAGTGACAGGTTGTCAGCTTATCGCCTAAATTGCAATACACTGAAGCCCTCGAATCCCGTAGCTGATTTTTACAGCATGCCCGGGAGGAAATGCAGCTGGCACATTCTATGTTTTTCTCTCGCTCCCAGTCCAGCATGGAAGAGATGGAAGGGATGTATGTTGTAGGCAATGCAAAAAGCATTGACAGCGTGTTGAGCAGAACCTTGCGCGCAGTAAGTGACGCCTGTGTGTTGCTGCCCTAAGAGTACTGACGTGAAGTTCAGTTAGGTGCGATTAGCGCCCTCATCTAAGTTCTAAAAAAAGCATAGCTTACTAAAAACACAATACCCAATGCACAGCTCCAACCGACTCTAGTAATAGTTATAAAGATAATTTAGAACCTTATAAATAAGCGATTCTTAGTTCGTTGTAGTAACAGGTACAATATTTGCCGTTGGTGGCCGTTGATCGCAATGTTTTTACCTGTTACTTCAAGAAACTATGAATCGCTAATTTATAAAGTTCTAAATTCAGCTAGTATTACTATTACTTGAATCTGTTGAACCGGATTTTCGATTCACTGTGTTTTAGTAACTTATGTTTTTTTTTTATGAAATAGCATCAAAATAAAATGTTTTTGTAACTTTTTCACTAGTGCTGTGTAAATTACGTAACGTTTTGCTTACTGAGCTTTAATACAGGTAGAAATTTAATCAAATTCGGTTCGCGCATTTCAATTTGAATATGAATAAGCTGTAGTCTGGCATATTCATTAAAATCACGCAGCTCGATACCATGGAAATGAATGCATTGAAAATCTCGCACAAAATCAAATTAATATGTTCATTAAGTATGTGCCCATGATACTGCCGCTTTGTGTACATGGCAGCCATGTTGATAGGTGCCGAAATGTGTAATTAACAAATTAAATATTGTTATTAATTGAATATGGTGTATCAGTTCTGTCCAATCAACCCAATCAAACTTAAATTATACCTGGTGTAAGGGATTGCGTCCCGCAAACTGATAGGGGTTGCTCAGTCAACGATACTGAACAACTTCCACCAATAAATTCGTTCAGGAAGTGAAAATAAAAAAAAACACCTCGATCAGACAATTTGTATGGAAAAGCCATTTTCTTTTCACTCCCTGAAAAATAGTCCTGGTGGAAGTTGATCAGTGTCGTCAACTAAGCAACCCCTATCAGTTTGTGGGACGCTGTCCCTTACATACATACATATAATCACGCCTTTATCCCTAATGGGGTAGGCAGAGCTTAAACGACCTAAACAAAGGTCGTTCCGCCACGTCTGACAAAGTTTTAAGGGTTATTTAAGATAGATTTTTTAGGTACATTGCTGTTTTAAAATCCAATGCTTTTAAATCCAATCAGACCATTTGTTTTAGTGTAGGTACCTGCTTCCAGAATAGTACCTACTTATCCATTTTCTTACCACTTGAACCCTTGCATAACAGCAAAACCACGTGTCAGACTATCCCGAGACCAGTGTTTTCCAAACGTCTAGATATAGCATTTTTAGTTTTAAGTAACTTTGAGTCTGAACCATGTCTGAAGGTATCTTTAAAATTATCACTTCTGTAGGTCTGCTGTAAGAAATTTCTTTTTAGAAATAAGCAGTGCCTGTTGTGTCTTTGTTTTTTATGTCCTGTGTTTATGATGTTTTTTGTGTACAATAAATTGTTAAATAAATAATAAGGTATAAAAGAATATTCGTATATCAACGTCAAAGCCATTTCTTCTATGGTGGACTGAAAACATAGAATGTGCAGCCTGCATTTCCTCCTGGGCATGCTGTAAAAACCAGCTAAGGGATCCGAGGATTTCAGTATATTGCAATTTAAGCGATGGGCTGACAAACTGTCACTACAGCAACACCTACAAATCTATCATAAATTACCCTCAAAACTTTGTCAGACGTGGTGGAACGACCTTTGTTTAGGTCGTTTACGCTCTGCCTACCCCATTAGAGATTAGATTAGTGATAAAGGTGTGATTATATGTATGTATGTATCAAAGTCAAAGTGATGCTAGAACTGAGCAAAACTGCGCCAATCCAGTTTCATGTTAGTCGTAGTCCTAGGAGTCGAAGTAGTCGCCATGGCCGAAATCGGTCGGAAGGATCAGTCCTGGCTGAACATTCGGTGGGCGGCAGTCGAACCAAACATCTTAATTTGAAAAATTCTTATTTGCAATTCCCAAACTTTGGGAGCCACTGTCCTAGACGATTACTTTACCACGTGTGAGGGCAATGACCTCGCCCCTGAAAGAGGCATAAGCAATGGGCAGGCAATTAGTTTAATCACATGTCTGCGTCTGCGGCTGAATAGATAACTGAGGATGAGAGAGATGAGACGTGCTTCGGAAGGCATGTTAAGCCGTTGGTCCCGGTTAATATCGTTTAATACCTTAGATATTAGTCGTTAAGCCATATCAGAGGCCACTAAGCATTGGCGGCTTGAAAACTCTGACCTAATCTAGGATTGGGTCTGGTTGCCCTTCTGGGTTGCGGAGGTCAGATGGCAGTCGCTCTGTGTAAAAACCAGTACCCTCGTTCAATCACCTAGATTAGGTAGCCGACCCCGTGAGATACGGGATAAGGCTAGGGACATGATGATGAGAGAGATGAGACGTGTGGAGATGAACGGTGGAAAGTCGCTTATGGAAAAATATGGAGAAAACTTTAAGAAAAGATAGAAATTTAATCTAGGAGCGTTCAGACAGACTCACATCTGTAAATAGTTTATAAAAAAATTAACAGATTCTTTTTCATAAGGCTAACTTTTTTCCTCTTTTTTTTCTTCCATGCTGTACTGGGAGTGTCAAAAACATAGAATGTGCCAGCTACATTTCCTCCCGGGCATGCTGTAAAAAACAGCGAAGGGATCCGAGGGTTTCAGTATATTGTAATTTATGCAATTGGCTGGCAACCTGTCACTAGAGCAATATACCTACAAATCTAACTTAAATAACCCTCATAACTTTGTCAGACGTGGCGGAACGACGTTTTTTTAGGTCGATTACGCTCTGCCTACCCCATTAGGGATAAAGGCGTGATCATATGTATGTATGTATGTAATAATACTTATTTATTGCATAGCTAATGTGTGTACTGTATACTCAACTTCAAAAGGCCTAAATGAGCTACTCGTCACAATCTCATTTCAAAATCGTCTCCTCCCAGCTTTCCGCCCACCGCACGCCTTTTGTCCTTCTGAAAGAACCTCGTTCCGGCTGCACCGTGTACTATACCGGGTGTAAGGGACAGCGTCCCGCAAACTGATAGGGGTTGCTCAGTCAACGAAACTGATCAACTAGCACCAGCAAATTCCTTCAGGAAATTTTGACTTTTAAAATACAAAATGACCGCCTTGATCAGACAACTTGTATGAGAGCCTGAAAAAAAACCTGCTTCTTCTTAGCGAGTGGATTCTCAAGTCGAAATACCCGATAATCCTGGTGTCAGAGTTTTCAAATCTTGCTGATAGTCGTTCAGTTTCGTTGGCTGAGGAACCCCTATCAGTTTCCCTTACACCTTGTATAAAGTACACTCATTCATACCCGTAAGTTATTAACAGCGGGTTTCACTTAATCTCTCTTGTTGTGTGGGTTTCGAGTCGATGAGCCCTGGTGTCAGAGTTTGAAACCACGTAATACATCTCTGACATGGTTTGTGTAACAACGACAATCAAAGATAGCAACCCAGACGGGAGGTTTAACGTGCCCTCCGAAACACAGAATCCTTTTCTTCAAGACAATCAGGTGATTCATATCAGACCGCATTGTCGACACTTGAGAAAATCATGTTAGCCATCAGTTTTAGCCAACAAATATCAAGTTTGTGTACTATTATCACTACATAGTATAAAACAAAGTCGCTTTCTCTGTCCCTATATCCCTATGTATGCATAAATCTTTAAAACTACGCAACGGATTTTGATGCGGTTTCTTTTAATGGATAGAGTGATTCAAGAGGAAGGTTTATTTGTATAATACATGCATAATATAGTAGAGAAACACTGATAATATCCGTGCGAAGCCGGGGCGGGTCGCTGGTATACGTATATGCTGTGTTTGTGGGAATTGAACCCAGGACCTTCGGATTGAGAGCCCATGGCTCAGACCACTCGACCACGGAGGCCGTTAGTACACTCATTCATACCCGTAAGTTATTAACAGTGGGCTTCACTTAATGTCCTCTCTTTATGCCCTTGTCTGCGCAGGCGCCTAATAAATGTGACTGTAATTGTTTCTGCGTGGGACGGTGACATGTAGGTGTTTATGAGTTTTTAGAACGTTTCCTTGTGGCTTGTAACTAAACATTGTATACAGAGAAAATTGCATAAGGTAGTTATAAAATATTTAATTTGTTTAATATAATACACCACATAACAATATAACAACATAACTATATAACTTCGATGCTAGACTGGAAGTGTACAAATATACAAATCTAACTTAAAACAACCCTCAAAACTTGTCAGACGTGGCGGAACGACCTTTGTTTGGTTGTTGCCGCTCTGCCTACCCCATCAGGGGTACAGGTATGATAGTATGTATGTATGTAAGATACTATAATATAAAATCCTTCGAACTACGAAGCGGATGTGATATTAATTGGCTACAAGAAATTTGATAAAACTATTATATACCGGGTGTAAGGGACAGCGTCCCGCAAACTGATAGGGGTTGCTCAGTCAAACTATCACCAAGAAATCTTACAGGAAATGAAAAAAAGTAGTTCTTACCATACAAAATAACCACCTCAATCAGTCAATTAGTATGGAAAATCAAATTTTATTTTTCACTTCCAGAAAAAAAAACCTGCTGATAGTTGTTAATTTCCGTTGACTGAGCAACCCTTATCAGTGTTGCGGGACGCTGTCCCTTACACCCCATGTCTAAATCCACAGCTATTATAAAATCAATAGACAAGCAGCGAACAGACACAACAACAATACAAACTCAGCTATTTCAGTTCATATTATCGTGAAATGTACAGTCGAATGGTTTCAATGGTTACGTAGCGATGAAGTGGAAATGTTATCAAGTTAAAAAGACTAGAAATTTGTACTAGTAATCGTTATCTTCCTTAGCCCGTCTAGATTTTCTATTATTTCTTTAATTACCTGAGATGTTTATTGAAAGGAAAAACTCTGTTGATATTACAAAAAAAAATGCGATACTAAATAAGAAATATTTTAAGGGTTATGCTTGCTTCCCCCACAAATAAACCTAAGTCATAGAATACGGATCATACCAAGCTGAAATGAATGACTGAAATTATCACGAGATAATTCTCGGAAGGCAGAGGCAGCTATTATAAAATCAATAGACAAACATCGAACAGACACAACAACAATACAAACTCAGCTATTTCAGTTCATATTATCGTGAAATGTACAGTCGAATGGTTTCAATGGTTACGTAGCGATGAAGTGGAAATGTTATCGAGTTAAAAAGTCTAGAAATTTGTACTAGTAATCGTTATCTTCCTTAGCCCGTCTAGATTTTCTATTACTTCTTTAATTACCTGAGATGTTTATTGAAAGGAAAAACTCTGTTGATATTACACAAAAAAAATGCGATACTAAATAAGAAATCTTTTAAGGGTTATGCTTGCTTCCCCCACAAATAAATCTAAGTCATAGAATACGGATCATACCAAGCTGAAATGAATGACTGAAATTATCACGAGATAATTCTCGGAAGGCAGAGGCAGCTATTATAAAATCAATAGACAAACATCGAACAGACACAAAAACAATACAAACTCAGCTATTTCAGTTCATATTATCGTGAAATGAAAGCAAGACAAACCAAGTGGAAGTGTTATCGAGTTGAGAAAACTAGAAGTTTGTATAAGTTTGTGTTATCTTTATGGATGCCCTACATTTACTATTATTTATTTCTTTCTGAATTAATTACCTACATTTTGAAAAATCAAACAGCAATTAACATACATACATATATATAATCACGCCTTTATCCCTAATGGGGTAGGCAGAGCGTAAACGACATAAACAAAGGTCGTTTCGCCACGTCTGACAAGTTTTGATGGTTATTCCAAAAAGATCTGTATATTTCTATAGTGACAGGTTGTCAGCCCATCGCCTAAATTACAATACTGAAACCCTCGAATCCCTTAATTAACATAAAGAACGAAACAAAAATCTGTATATAGGTTTATCCGTGCGTCCTGATATCGTCATCACGGCAGCGCTCGGTAAGTATCTCTAGTACATACATAGAATATAAAATCACGCCTTTATCGCTTACGGGGTAGGCAGAGCGTTAAACGCCTCGTAAAAGGCGCTTTCGCCACGTCTGACAAAAATTGAGGGCAATTTTTTATTTAAATTTGTATTACTATAGTGACAGGTTATTTAAGATAGATTTTTAGGTATATTGCTGAAGTGACAGGTTGTCAGCCCATCGCCTAAATTACAATACACTGTAACCCTCGAGTCCCTTTTGCTGACTTCTTCAGCATGCCCGGGAGGAAGGGCAGCTGGAACATTCTATGTTTTTCTATCTCTCCCAGTCCAGCATGGAAGATCTTTAGTGATCGATCAATTATTGTTCACGCCTGATAAGCCGTGACTCCAGCGTACCAAAACATACCGCCGCGGGGCAGAGGGGGAGGGTTTCACAAACTTTTCCCGTCCCCTCTCTGCCCTGCGGGGGGAGGGGTATGTTTCGGGTAAATTTCAGAGCAGGAGTCACGGTATATGTTAGATGTTTGAAACGGACAACAGGAAAAACGTTGTTGATATTACAAAAAATAATGCGATACTAAAAAATAAAGCTTTATAGGCAAAAAAAATCTTTCTCGCTTCCCCCACGAACAAACTTAAGTCATAGAGTAAGGATCATACCATACATACATACATATAATCACGCCTTTATCCATAATGGGGTAGGCAGAGCGTACACAACCTATACAAAGGTAGTTCCGCCACGTGTGACAAAGTTTTGAGGGATGTTTAAGATAGATTTGTAGGTATATTGCTGTAGTGACAGGTTGTCAGCCTGTCGCCTATATTGCAATATACAGAAATCCTGGGATCCCTTATCATACCATGAATGTCTGAAATTATCACGAGATAAGGCTCGGAAGGCAGAAGCAGCAGACAGCCGCTCGGTCGATAGCAGGGAAGCGCGTGACACGAATCCTGATCCCAGCGGATTACCGTCACAATGATCCTAGTAATACAGGGGTCCAAACAGAAACTACATTTAAAAAAAAACTACACCAAAGAAAAGCAAATTACGCCAAAAAAATCTTCGTGTTATTCGGATAAATGTTTATGAGCACTTTGTATGTAGGACAATGCATACATACATAAACATAAAATAGCGCCTTTATCCCTAGGCAGAGCGTAAACGACCTAAACAAAGGTCGTTCCGCCACGTCTGACAAAGTTAGACGGTTATTAAAGATAGATTTGTAGGTATTGCTATAGCTACCAACTGACAACCCATCACTTAAATTACAATGTACTAAAACCCTCAATATCACTACATAGTATAAAACAAAGTCGCTTTCTCTGTCCCTATATCCCTATGTATGCATAAATCTTTAAAACTACGCAACGGATTTTGATGCGGTTTCTTTTAATAGATAGAGTGATTCAAGAGGAAGGTTTATATGTATAATACATATATAATATAGTAGAGAAACACTGATAATTTCCGTGCGAAGCCGGGGTGGGTCGCCAGTAATATAATAAATAACAAAAAACAAAAACGACGGGAAACAAAATGACGGCGACAAAAACTACGATTTTTTTCTGATAAATGTTTATGAGCACTTTTGTATGAAGGAGCACTGCGATCTTATAAACTTCAGGTTCAACCTTCTAGTAAGATCTTCGGAAAATTTGCCATAACTAAGGGCAGCAACACTCAGGCGTCACTCACTGCGCGCAATGTTGCGCTCAACACGCTATCAACGTTTTTTGACTTTACTCGCTTACGCACTCCGCGCGTGTAACTCTACGTAAATACGCGTGACGCATTTATGTTGCAGGCAATGCAAAAAGCATTCACAGCGTGTTGAGCTTGAGCGCAACCTTGCGCGCCGTAGGTGACGCCTGTGTGTTGTTGCACTGAACAGAGTATGGTGGTTTTAAGTATTGGATAGAACACTTTTCCTAACACCCTGCATATTCTGTGCCAATAATGGCGGAGTTGGTGCGAATTTGTCCCAGTTATGTTTGTGACGGACGACGGTCAATCAGAGGAATTCAGAGCACATTGTTTGACTATTTAATGCTACAGAATATTCCGTTGGGTTAGCTGCAAATAAAACGTAGTAGCAGGAGTACAAATTGTTTTTTTTTTGTTTCGGTAGCCTATATTGCCCACTGCCACTGCTGGGCAAAGGCCTCCCCTTTATCTCTCCAAATTGTACACGGTTAAATTAAATCACAATTTATTTTAATTATGTGGCTCTACACTACACTTAAAAAAATAATACTTTTCAATAAAATTTAAATTTGAGCTAAGCTATTCCCACATCGTCTCTGATTGATTTTGTACTTCAGGCCCAGAATATAAATACCTAATATAATAGTACTATTTCAGGTCTATTTTTTCCTTCTTTGACCAGTGTTTCTTGAGAAGAAATGCACCCTTAAAAATTTGCACTTTATTCAAACAGATTGTTACTAACAAAACAGGCATTCGTTTGTTTATTCATTTCGGTGTAAGTAACAGAATTATTTTACGTCAGGGATCTCCACTTTTTATTACCAACACTTCGCTTGCGTTGTTAATGAGCCGGAGACATGGTTTGTTAGCTTTATCCGTGATGCTTTCAAATTAGATTAGAATTAGTACAGCCAGTTTCTTCCATGCTGGACTGGGAGCGAGAGAAAAACATAGAATGTGCCAGCTGCATTTCCTCCCGGGCATGCTGTAAAATCCAGCTAAGGGATCTGAGGGTTTCAGTATGTTGTAATTTAGGCGATGGGCTGACAACCTGTCACTACAACAATATACCTAAAAATCTATCTTAAATAACCCTCAAAACATTGTCAGACGTGGCGGAACTACTACTACTGTTTAGATAGTTTACGCTCTGCCTACCCCATTAGGGATAAAGGCGTGATTATATGTATGCATGTATGTACTACAGTCAGCAAAGGCGATTGCTGGGCAGGGCCGCTCGAAATGAATGACATTATTTCAGGAAATTATTCATGGATTTCCATTTCATTTTGTATATTCGTTTCAATCAATCGATTGTGCAATTACGCGAAATTTCTTGAAAATACATTTGTTAAGTTGTTCGAATCTGTTTTGAAATTGCTGAATTAGTATTGTTGTTGTGTTCATATCTTGTCTATTGTTTTAAACATCAAATCAAATTAAATAATACCTTATTGTACACAAGAAAACACACAAATATAACATAAACAAGATTATCAAATTTCTTGTATCAAATTAATATCACATAAACATTGGTTTTAAGCCCATTTTTTGAGACCTTTTGGGACTCTATGCAAAAATTATTGTCTCTATAAGCCGTCTGAACATAGTCTTAATAATAATAGTAAAAGAATATAAATTCTTACGAAATTATTCAAATTAATGCAAAATCTCTGTTATAAGTTTTCTGTAAATCTCTTGCAATAACACTAAACGTTAAAAATTAAATTTTCACTCCTGAAACTCAAATTCAGCCAAATTTACCGCAAATTACATTTAATTTCGTAATCTCATCTGATAACGAGCTATTTTCAGCAACTACCCTCTTATCGCGCCCTGTTATTTTAGGATTCATACAGGGTGTAGCTGTAGGGGTGATTACAAAATACAAGATTTTATTGATATAATTTAAATCTCTCTTTGGGCCCTTCAGTCCATGTCTAAACCACGTTTTTTTTTTAATTATTATTAATTATAGGCAAACCATTTGAAGAAGAAAGAAGCAAGAAAGTGATGATGCAGACAATGATGGAGCATGTTTGCCTATATAATGTCTATCCACTCTTGCCTTGAAAAGGCCCAATTTAAATGCAATTGTATAATTATTATTTTTTTGACATTTTGTAATTTTGCATGCTATTAAATATAAGCTAAGCAGGCATGATTTAATGCACATTTGTAACACCTTAATGTAACCCTGTTTATGGCAAATAAATGATTCTCATTCTCTTCTCATTCTCAACTTATAATATTCCGGAAACAGATCCGCGGGCAGAGAGTTCGACTCATTAGCCGTCCGCATTGAATAAAAATAAGCAAAGCGCTTTGTGCGAAATGAATATAATATTCCCTATACAATTAACTTGAACAGTTTAAAAATTTTATTGAAGGAAAAGTTTTGTGATTTACAAGAACATTCTTATATGGATCCAAGATATATGTAGAATATTTTTTTCTCCCATTTGCTCGGAAAAAGCTTCTTTATTTAAAAAAAAAAAATCTCCTATCGGTCCTCAAATTCGCCAGCAATTTCTCCAAACTACAACAATGGCCGTTAACGACTGCTACGCAAAGCTCCTCACAAAATGAGAGAAAGGTACTATACTAGTCTCAGCCGAAAATGCAGTATTTGGTCTTGTTTACATTGGTCTCGTCTCGGCCTTCCAAACTTACTCGACCATCTTGTTGCTTTTTTTTCGACTTCTAAAGTAATGTACTATTTATTACCTTTTAGAAAAATTTACACCCGATATTATGAAGTAGGACTAAAATTGAGTATTTCCTACCCTACTAAACAAAGTTCAATCTATAAGCTTGACGAGGTCTTGTCTACAAAATTTCAGGGTAGGCAAGTACTGGTGTAGAATTTTACCTCTCATTCTCCCCCGACTGTTTACTTTGCGTAAGAAGCCAAATTGAGCGTGGCTTCCGAAGTACGGAGGAAATTATAGCGTCGACGTTGATTAATTACTCCCCCGGTTGATATTATAAAAACACTCGATTGGTTGTGCTGGAATTTTGGAGAGAAAATGAATTTCGGGGCAGATAGGTAATCAATCAATTGCAGTGTAAGACTTACCTTAGAGTATTACTAGTGTTTAAGGTACGCGAGCTGTTTTGAGCTCAGGCATCTTATTTTTTTTTTAAGATTTACACAGCCTGAGATGTGTGTCTACTGTGTAGACATTCCAAGCTTGGATGAAATAACCAACCAGCGAAGTGGTTGTTTTGTACAAGGTACCAGGGTTAATGTTCTTCCATGCTGGACTGGGAGCGAAAAACATACAATGTTCCAGCTGCATTTCCTCCCGGGCATGCTGTGAAAACAAGCTGAGGGATCCGAGGGTTCCTATATATTGCAATTTAGGCGATAGGCTGAAAACCTGTCACTGGAAATGCAGCTGGCATGTTCTATGTTCTTCTCTGGCTCCCACCGCCCAGGCCAGCATGGAAGGATTATTACATTTTGTTCAATTTGTGCTTTAAGGCTTCCATATTGTATATGACACGTACTCCAATTTCTCGTTTCGCATCTAATTTCGTGTACGGTGTACGCAATTTTCTCATTTCGCGCGTTTCTTTAGATTACCGGCACTTGGTATACTTACATCACACGTAGTATAAAAAGCTTTTCAAATGAAGTGTCGGCTTACGGAAGCCTTTCAAAGCCTCGTCCGGGAACTGAACATAGACTATACTGGGTAAAGACACCGCTGAATGATCGGCTTGCTTCAAAATTTTGTCGATGGAATATTCTCCAGGCATTTCTTTTTTTATTGCATTGGGTTTGCTCTGATTCTAAACCTCGGTGGAAGAGAATCGAATAAGAGTTGATGATGGAGTGGTTGGCCCAGAAGCCACGATGGTACTGGCTTTTCTACGCAACGATGATAGCAAGCTTGCTTTTAATCGCCGTGTTACTACAAAAAAGTATGTTTCAGTGTATAACGTCGAAACGCATAATTTTAAATGTTTCGTATGGTTTTATTATTTTTGGAATAGTAAACAATGATCTTCAACTAAGTACTTATGTTTCGTCTCTCTATTATGTCTCTACTTCTACTTCTTTTTTCGTGTCGGCAAGAAACACGGGCTAAATCTATGACACTGCAAAGAAATTAAATAGCTGTCCATGGTTTGATATGTCTGTGGATACCAAGAAATTGCGAACAGCTTTGTAATGCGTATGATAGCGGATCGAGTTGATACCGATCGAGTACGGAAAAGAAAATGGCACAAAATGAAACGAATTTTTACATAAATCGAACGTCATGAAATAAAATTCGTCTTATTGACGCTTCTTCTAGGGCCGAATTTGTAATCAGCTCTCGTGAGTGACAGTTCACGTTCAGTGAGTTTGAGTTCGTATCAGAAATGTCATTTCGGTACAAACTGGCCTGTGAAATCCATACTTATAAATACGAGCCTTAAACTTTTGAGATTAAAATCGATATTTTGGACCGTAAAATGTGGTGCAAATAAAATGTGTGTTCTGATCTACAAGGAATAAATTCGCAGAGGCAATTGGTACCATAACAGCATTATACATACGACTGTTATTTTATACAAGGGTGAAATTGCCTACGTGCCTAGCCTGATTGTGTAAGACTGTAAGTGAAGACACGTTACCTACTTAAAATCCAGATCTCGAGAGAACATGACTGAAGATAAGATTAACTACATAAGCATCTATACATAGTATCTAAGACACGGTAGAAGATTTTTCATAAAAAAGTTTGAAACAGCGATTAGACTAGACAGCCAGCACTTAAAAAGCAGTTCTTTTTAAGAAAAAAACCGTCTTAAACTTCCAGAAGTCCCGTTACTGCTCCAACCAATCCTCTTATACAGCAGTTCTACTAATTTCCGATCTGGTTCTGAAAAAGTCAGCGTTATTTGAAAAGCTGTCGGACTCGGGATATTATCGAACCGAGCATTTGCTAATGAGCTGGTGAGAGAGCTGCTCCTTCAGCATTAGCTGGGGTTGCCAGCTACAAAACAGATATTTCCGGGAGTTTTTTGTATTGCGTTTTGGGTGGTAGATGCTTGCCACTATCCATTATTATGCTGATATCGATGAAAAATTATAAGAGGCATTTAAAAAATTTGATTTATACATACATATAATCACGCCTTTATCCCTAATGGGGTAGGCAGAGCAAAAACGACCCTAACAAAGGTCGTTCCGCCACGTCTGACAAAGTTTTGAGGGTTCTTTGAGATAGATTTGTAGGTATATTGCTGTAGTGACAGGTTGTCAACCTATCGCCTACATTGCAATATACAGAAACCCTCGGATCCCTTAGATGGTTTATACAGTATGCCCGGGAGGAAATGCAGCTGGCACATTCTATGTTTTTTCTCTTGCTCCCAGGCCAGCATGGAAGTTAGATTTATAAACACACCTGGACGCAAAAGCTTATATTACCAACATGAAACGGCATGATAGGAAAAAGGTAATAAGCTCTTGCAGATCATTAAGAATTAACTCGATAATTAAGAAGCAAAAAAAGCGCTCATGTATTTTGTATAAGAGACGACCGATCGATATAAAATTTTGTCAATGATTGTTCTAGAAATTAACACAAGATTAACATATTTTTTACCCGTACTTTTAGGCAGAAGTGTTACCAAACTGTAAGTCACTCACATGGTAAGCTATGCTGGGAAGTATTTTAGAAGATGAACGTACAAAAAAATACCACAGCTGGCAACCCCATAGAGACCGATGCTGTTGATGGACCAGGGCGCCAAAACGAAGGTGACGACAACTGCTCACTCTCGATATTACGAAAGTTGGAGTGGAGACAATGGCGGCTTCTACCCGGCGCCAAGCGGATGTGCCTAGGCTGTGGTACTTGTAGCTTCAGCATTTGCAACAGTTCTTATATTTCTTATAGTACTTTAAAATCTAGCCAAGTTTCAAGGCGGACATTGTTACATAGGGAGTTTTTTTTTTACCACAGATGGCAACCCCATTGAAACCGATGCTGTTGATGGACCAGGGCGCCAAAACGAAGGTGACGACAACTGCTCACTCTCGATATTACGAAAGTTGGAGTGGAGACAATGGCGGCTTCTACCCAGCGCCATTCGGATGTGCCTAGATTGTGGTACTCGTAGCTTTAGCATTTGGAGCAGTGATAGCTCTTATTTCTTGTGATACTTTAAAACCGCGCCAAGTTTCAAGGAAGGCAAAATGTAGGACAGAGCATTGAGAGATTTAAGAGAATCCGCAAGATCTTGAAAAAGATTAAAACTAAATTATTATATCGAAATGTATTCTACATTTTATTAAGAACTGTCCGCTAGCCGTTAAATTCGGAAAAGAATAAAACTTACATTTACTCATACATCAATGGCATCCTGTATTTTTTTATTTACCAAAATCAGCCAGTTTCATGACATGTTGGTAAAAAATTAATACATTTCCAAGCAATTATCAAAACCAATTTATTAAACTGTATTCTCTTTATAAATAACTGGCAATGTCACAAATGGCATCTTGAAAAAAAAATTGAACAAAATCAGCCAGTTTCTTGTAAATTGTAAAAGGCGAATAATTATCGACAAGGAAACAAAAAGTTATGATGGGTAAACCAATTTGTCCAGACTCCACATATAAGTTTCCTTCAACATTTATAACAGGGATAGCATAACCATACAGTTTAAGATAATAAACTTAATACTCATTTCATAATGAATCTGAAAAATTTTTCAGCTAAGCGTGCTTTTATTCCCACAAGTGCTGTCGTCTCCAAACCGCTTCGGTGATTAATGACAACACAGAAAACCTCAAATTTGGTATCGCCCCTTAACCCTTTGCATAATCTCGGGGAATATTCAAAGGCACATTATGAGCGAGTATTATGCGAGGGGCAAGAGGGGTGAGGGGTAGGGTAAACAAGACCAGCTGGTATTCCTCACACGTAAGGTTGGGGTAAATTCGTAAGGATTTGTAAGCAAATCTTGGATTTACCTTTTTGGGTTGTCGGACGATCGTCGACTAGAGGATGTTATTTTAGGAAATTTTATTGGAGATGGCCTACGGACATTAGAAGAACAACAAGCAAATAAGCAAACATTATGATTATAACAAGCAACAAGCAAATATTATATTGAAAGCAAAATTGAAATATGATATTGACATTGACAAGCGCTACACACAGGGTGGAATTTAGGTAGTACTAGCTGTGCCCGCCGCGACTTCGTACGCCCGGTTTGTATGGAAAACACGCAGTGTCGAAAATACTGAAAACGCTTCTCCGCGCGTAGGAGCGGGACCAGCTAACCCGCGCGCGGAACCGTGTTTCGCATTGTCTGATCTTTGTTTTTGTATGGAAAAGACGCTTCCGCGCGCAAGCTAGCAGAACCCGCTCTTACGCGCGGAGAAGCGTTTTCAATATGTTCAACACTGCGTGTTTTCCATACAAACAGGGGTACTTACTCAATATTAGAATGGTTTGCATGATTATTTCTAACCTAAGCTGACTTTTACAGCATGCCCGGGAGGAAATGCAGCTGCCACATTCTATGTTTTTCTCTGGCTCCCAGGCCACCATGGAATAACATAGCAGGACAACGTTGCAAATTTACAAGAACAGATACCAAACTTGCTTGTGCGAAGAAAACAAATTTAACTGGAGTGTTGGCGAATCTTCTTCAGCAAATGTAATTTTCGCGAGTACCGCCGCTCCCAAGTGCCGACGGAGACAAAATTGCAGCTGTCACCTTCTACGGGAAGGAATTTTTCATTTGGACCCCTCCTGAGAAAAAAACAGCCACTAACTTCCTCTACATTTTTAATTATAAGAAAATACCCAGCCCATAAACCAACCAGCTTGATAAAATTACTTCCAAAAAATTAACCTTCCGTAAATTCGTGTACAAACAGTCCCGAAGAGATAAAACGCTCAAGTTGGATGTAAAAACAAATTTATATTCTGTGGAGAGTTCGCAACAATAAATCATAAAGTTAAACGGACGGACTGGGGAAATAATAACGCTGCGAGGAAAAACCGTTTTACACGATTCTCGTTCGCTTCAGATTCAGCCCTGGAACGGAAAACAAAGTTGTAGCGAAAAGTCATTTTTAATACAGTTGCTCAAAAAGTGGCGTTTTGCAGAGACGTATAGCGTTCGGGATGAGGACCATTACGCACTCGTGCTTTTTCTTTACCATTCCAGAACTAGTACTTTTTCTTTACCAACTGTCAAAATAATGTCTATTAAAAAGAAAAAAAACAACCACGAACTTTTTACAAAAAAAAAGTCATAGAAGGTTTTGTGATTTATGCAAATATTTCTAAAAAAGAAGCTACTTTGTCTGAACTCGTCGTATTTGTCGGAACTCGTTGCAATGACAACGTTTCCGAACTTGTACTGAAATATACTATTGTATTTTAACCCCATTTGGCCAATTCACAATTTCAAGCATGTAATTACCTTATTTCAGATAATGCAATGAATATAAAATCCGAAAGATAATAAACTCGAATAAAACATACATACAAATATATAATCACGCCTTTATCCCAATAATGAGGTAGACAGTGTTTAAACGACCTAAACAAAGGTCGTTCCACCACGTCTGACAAAGTTTTGAGGGTTATTTAAGATAGATTTGTAGGTATATTGCTGTAGTGACAGGTTGTCAGTCCATCGCCTAAATTGCAATATACGAAAACCCTCGGATCCAGTATGGAAGAAAAAAAAATATCATAATTTTAAATAAAATGGTAACAGGGATTACCTTGGTTGGATTACCCTTCTAGTTCACTAAATGCACTTAATCGTTGCCTAATCTTCACAAACATGTTTATCGTACGTAGGCAAGGAACCACATAAGGCTAAGCCGCCTGTCGCGACAGCGGCTAAAGAAAAGTGAAACGCAGTTGAATGATCGAGACCAAGATAATACTTTCCTACTTACTTTTGGTTCTCTTATCAGGTAAGTCAGACCACGCTGACAAATCCTATTTTCGGAGTTTCCAAGCCACCTAAACGGTCTTTGATTTTATTCCGCTATCACAAAACATCTAAAGGTATGCATAATTTTATTTTAGTTTATAGTTTTTCTTATTTTCACTATTCTATTTTGTTGTATTTGAATTATTTCAATATCTCCTATACTACTTTAGCACTACTCTCTTCTCTTTACATTCTCCTCTACCCAAAGGTTGTCTGGAAGAGATCGCTTCCAGCGATAAGACCGCCTTTGTGCACATTGATTTTAGTTTATTTTTGTATTTCTTGTCTTTTGTGTACAATAAAGTGTTTTAACTTACTCACTTACAAAATTATGAACAGTCAGTAGTTAGGAAATAATTGATGTCGAGAGATTTTTTTTTAAGCTTGATCCGGTTTATCTTTCTATTAGATAATTCGGTTTAGTTTTACTGACCACCCAGAAAACTAACTTAAATAACTTAAATCAATGAAACGAACTCATAATCAGCCGATTGAGAGCCAAGCTATAACCAAAGGGACCCTACATACAGCGCGATCGGGTCCTCCAAAAAAGCAGAGAGTCGAAATGAATCCGACGGATTATTTAATTTGAATCAGTCTGTTCCGGCGCTTGATTGATGACGTCATCGTTTCCATTTAGACATGGAGAGACGTTCTAACAGTCGTTAGAGTAATTACGTCACACCAACTTCGAAATTTGGAATAAGTCGCATCGCGTTTCATTAAATCAAACTTCGTAATATCGGAATGAAGATGAGTTTCCCTTAAACTTCTTAAAATTAATTTTATGTTGCTTGTATTTGGGGCAATTAGAATCGAGTTTTTGTAATTTTGTAAGAATGTTTTTAAGCATTAACTTCTTCTTCTTCTTAGCGAGTAGATTCTCGAGTCTAACAACGACCAGATGAACACTGGTATTAGAGTTTCCAAACCACCTAGGAGCACAGCTATTAGGCCTCTGACATGGTTTTGAGAACGACCACTATCAAAGACAGTGACCGGGAACGACGGCTTAACGTGCCCTCCGAAGCACGGAATACTTTTGCTCCTCGGACAATCAGGTGATTCAGCCTGGGAAAAACTTCACAAAGTGATAAATCGACATATATCAACTTTGTGTGTAATGGGGAATTGAACCTAGACCCTCCGGATTGTAATCCCGTGGCTCTGACCACTTGACCACGGAGGCAGTTTAATGCTTAGTCTGTTATAAAGTAGTCTATAAATTTCAGGCTTCAAATAAATCACCGAAACCATGACGCTAAGTTAAGTTGTAAGGAGATATAAGTTTACCCTGCTTAGCTAAGTTAGCTGTGAACAGTAGCTGCGTCGATTAGATTAGGCAAGTTCTTGTACAGCTTGGCAAGCAGCCAAGCCAACACTAGACTATACTCCATCCTATGCTCATACGATAACTCATCTAGAAATATACTAGTAGTATAGTTGGGCTCGATTTTAGATTCTACCCGCTAAACCTAAAATTAAAATCTATCTGTCACTTTAAAATGATAAAATTGAAAAAGGACATTTATTAACCCTATGGTTTTACACTTTGCCTGCTAGATTTTGACGCGCATATGCACGTTTCACCAGTATTTCTGTCAATTTCGTCCACCATATATGACGGCGAATAAAAATGACAGATAACGCATAAAACCATCGACTATAAATCAAAAACCGGAAAGATTTTTTTTTTTTATAGATTCAGCCGGCAAATCTAGAATCGAGCCCAGTAACTGCATTAAAGAGGTGACACTAAACTGTTCATTTTGACAGCAGTTTACTGAATAGAATAAAATTATACATACATACATATAATCACGCCTTTATCCCTAATGGGGTAGGCAGAGCGTAAACGACCCAAACAAAGGTCGTTCCGCCACGTCTGACAAAGTTTTGAGGGTTATTTAAGATAGATTTGTAAGTATATTGCTGTAGTGACAGGTTGTCAGCCCATCGCTTAAACTACAATATACTGAAACCCTCGGATCCCTTAGCTGGTTTTTACAGCATGCCCGGGAGGAAATGCAGCTGGCTCATTCTATGTTTTTCTCTCGCTCCCAGGCCAGCATGGAAGAAAAAAAATAAAAATAAAATTATAGTGATAATAATGAATGATACTCGTAGTCATTTGCATAATATTTTCATGAAGTATTTTTTCTAGGATGTAGATATTGCATATTATCAAAGGGTGTCGATGGATGGTATTTTTGTAATTATTACTTAAACTAAATAAGAGAGGTCTTACTAGAACCAGTTTGAACCAGTGTAAACATACGTAATTAATTTACACACAGTACTCTGCAAGCGAAGAAGAAACTTGCCTCACAGCTTCAGCTTCCACATTTCGCAACATTGATTACATACATACATATAATCAGACCTTTATCCCTAATGGGGTAGGCAGGGCAAAAATTACCTAAACAAAGGTCGTTTCGCCACGTCTGACAAGTTTTGAGGATAATTACAGTTGATTTGATGTATATTGCTATAGTGACAGGTAGTCAGCCCATCGCCTAAATTGCAATATATAGAAACCCTCGTATCCCTTAGCTGGATTTTACAGCATGCCCAGGAGGAAATGCAGCTGTCACATTCTATGTTTACCTCTCGCTCCCAGTCCAGCATGGAAGAAACATTGATTAGAATAGAACAGAATAGAAAAATCTTTATTTGGCACCAGTCAATAAACATTTTACATTTACATACTTAAAACTTAACCTTAGGCCACAAAAAGGTCTAGCTCAGTATTATTCTGCTAAGGTGCACACTTTCAGTGATACACTTTCAAAGATTACCCAAGCAAATATGATCATTAGCTGGCACCAGAGAGCTAATGCCACGAGCTGATGATCACAATGACACCTGCCATCATGATTGACGATCTGCTACTGATATCATCCAGTGTCATTAATCATGATCGTTTTTAATCAATTTGCTTGAAGCCCCAGCCTATGAAATTGTAGAGAGATTTCATTGATGAGAATATTGCAAAGCTGTTTGGAGAGGATATTGGTTGGTTAATGTAAAACCAGTCGCTTACTTGTATAATGAAATTAATATTGATACATACATACATATCACGCCTTTATCCCTTATGGGGTAGGCAGAGCGTAAACGTCCTAAACAAAGGTCGTTCCGCCACGTCTGACAAATTTTTGAGGATTATTTAAGATAGATTTGAACGTATATTGCTGTAGTGACAGGTTGTCAGCCCATCGCCTAATTTGCAATATACTGAAACCCTCGGATCCCTAAGCTTGTTTTTATAGCATGCCCGGTAGGAAATGCGACTGGCGCATTTTATGTTTTTTTCTCGCTCCCAGGCCAGAATGGAAGATCTTGGAGAGGATATTGGTTGATTGCAAAACCAGTAGCTTACTTGTATAATGAAATTAATATTTATGACGATGAAAATATTATACCGGGTGTAAGGGACAACGTCCCGCAAACTAAATGGGATTGGTCAGTCAACGAAACTGAACAACTACCACTAGGAAATTCTTTCAGGAGATGGAAATGAAAATTGACCTTCCCATACAAAATTACCACCTTTATCAGACAATTTGTATAGCAAATCTATTATTTATTTTCAAATCCTGAAAAAATAACCCGCTAATAGTTGTTCAGTTTAGTTGACTGAGCAACCCCTATCAGTTTGCAGGACGCTGTCCCTTACACCCCGTATGAAAGAAATATGACACGAAAATTAGACACATAGCTTCTAGAGTTTCTTCTTGAGTAATCTATGCTTACCCCACAGCTATAAAGAATTTATCTACAATCTTTAAGACTTAAGGGGATACATTTCACATTAATCAAACTGACCAAGGACTTAGCCACAGACTATCTAACGGTAAAACTATAGAGGGGTTAGAATTCCCTGGGGATGTGGGAATCCCCGAATTTTCCATTAAAGCAACGCCTAAAGCCGCATTAGATTGATCTGATTGACTGACAACACAGGGGCATGCTGTAAAAACCAGCTAAGGGATCCGAGGATTTCAGTATATTGTAATTTAGGCGACGGGCTGGGTATCTGTCACTACAGCAATATTCTATCTGCGGGCAACTGTAAATGGCTCTGTTGATATATTTTTATGTATTTTTTTGTGTACTAGCTGCAGGTGTTCTGAATAAATAAAAATAAAATACCTACAAATCTATCTTATACAGGGTGGCTCAAAGAGTGACGTCCAAAGGAAAAATTTTGATTCCTTGGGTCAAGGGGTAGCCAAATCACCCCCATGTATGTTCAGCGATTTTTAGTAGTTTAGGAGTTATGAATTTTTTTGCTAATTTTCTAAGAAAATTGACCTCAGTGGATTAATTATTTTTTATTATTTTTTTGGATAACATTTTTTAATTTTTTTTTATTTTTGTGACATCCTCTTAAATTGTTCTTTTAACCATAAAAGTTTCAGCTTCCTAGCTGTAATGTAAGTTAGTTATTTTTTTATCGAAAGTTCGAATTTTACGATCGAGCTAGTCTGCTCCGAATTTTCAACTTGAAATTAAAAATTGAAAAAGATAATCTCATGGTCCCTTATTAATTTTAAAAACTCCGCAAGGTTTCAAAATTACATAAAAATAGAAATAAACTATTGCTTAATGGGGTATTATTTGCAGAAAACAGCCTTCAAAGGTACTTGGGTGGAATTTACAAAAGTTCATTTATTGCAGTTCGTTCGTTTTATTGGTTTACTTAAATTTATTGTCAATTAGCGGAGAAGAGGTGTGAGGGAGATAGCAACTATGTTTAAAGTTGAGTCTAAGCACGTATGGTTTTGATAGACATAACATAACATTAAGATAATAAATGCATGACCCACTCCGAGACATTACTTTGAGTTGCATGAGAGTCGCAGTCGCGAATTTACTGGAGCGGTAAGGTGAGCATGTTGAACTACCCTCATTTAAAAGTGCGAGTTGATCATGCCACCCTGTTTTTTTTTCGGTAGCAGTTTGTTTGCTTCTTGGTGATTATCTTACCACGAAAACAAACTTTGCTTTGCCCACGGACCTTGCTGCTTTCTTTTTGTAATTAGATTACTTGTGCTTGTATTTAAGACTTTGCTTTATCAACTTGGATTTTGATGACTTGGAAAGTGTTGTGATCTTTTATGTTCAATGACGCTGGCTGGCTGAGGTGCTGGCTGGCAAACAATGACTGATGGACAGAAATACTATCTAGAAAAATAAAATTTGAAGGAAATAAAAAGACAGGCAGAATTTGTAAAATCGATAGTCGTGTCGTGGTTTTCTTTCAAGTCACAGATTATTATTATTACGAGTATGAACTACACGTTGGCCGAATATGCAGAAATGCATTATTTTTATGGAGTTGCTCAAGGCAACGGCCATGAAGCGGCAAGACTTTATCGGGAGCAACTTCAACGCCGTGGAGGACCGCAGCCTAATAGGTATCCCGACCATCGTGTTTTTATTAACACACACAACACTTTGATGGCAGGCCGCATTCCTGGTCGAGAAGGCAGGCGTGAAGTTATCCCAATAGTTGATCCGGGCCGTCGAAACCTCGTATTGGACGAAGTAGCTGAGCACCCTTCAACAAGTACAAGAATAATGGCTCGCAATTTGAACATCCCCAGAACATCAATCCAAAAAATATTGAAAGTCGAAGGGTACCATGCATATCACATTCAACGGGTTCAAGCTCTAATGCCTGCTGATTACCAACAGAGAGTTGATTTTTGCCAGACTATGTTAAGGATGGAGAGAGACGACCCGGGATTTTTCGAAAAAGTTTTGTGGACTGACGAGTCGCGTTTTGAGCGCACAGGAATATTTAATATTCATAACACCCACCACTGGGCAGTAGAGAATCCCCACTTGACCAGAGATACTAGGTTCCAGCATCGCTTTAGCGTCAACATGTGGTCAGGCATACTGAACGGAGAAATGATCGGGCCGTTCGAACTGCCGCCGAGGCTCAATGGCGAGACATACAAATTGTTTCTCGAAAATGATCTTCCCTTGTTATTGGAGGAAGTCAACCTCGATTTACGAAGACACATGGTTTTCCAAAATGACGGTGCACCATGCCACTACGCAGCACAAGTGCGTAATCATTTGAATGAAACGTATCCCAACAGGTGGATCGGACGAAACGGTCCAATCAGATGGCCTCCACGATCGCCTGACCTAAATCCGATTGATTTTTTTATTTGGGGTTATTACAAGGACATAGCTTACGCCCGAGAATCGTTAAATGAAGAGGAGCTAAGACAGCGAATTGGAGAGGCCGGAAATGTCGTTAGAGGAAACAGAGAAGCGTTTAGGCGACTTAAAGAAAATTTCTTGCGTAGATGTAGGTTGTGTATTGCTGTGGGAGAATTTATTGTGAGTAAATGTGTAAAAGAATTATCCGAGTTTATTTACTTATTATTAATAATACAATTGTCTCATAAATCTTACAACTCACACTAAAACATTTTACTAAGAATTTTCATTCAAAAATGTAACTTAAATAAATTTTTTTTGTAAATAATTTTATTTTCCCTTTAATTTGATACATTTTCTAACTTAATTAGTCCTTAGTAATGACATAACAGGAATCTTTCAACTTTCTGAAACAATTTACTAATTAGGTAATTTCCACCCAAGTACCTTTGAAGGCTGTTTTCTGTAAATAATACCCCATTAAGCAATAGTTAATTTTTATTTTTATGTAATTTTGAAACCTTGCGGAGTTTTTAAAATTAATAAGGGTCCATGAGATAATCTTTTTCAATTTTTAATTTCAAGTTGAAAATTCAGAGCAGACTAGCTCGATCGTAAAATTCGAACTTTCGATAAAAAAATAACTAACTTACATTACAGCTAGGAAGCTGAAACTTTTATGGTTAAAAGAACAATTTAAGAGGATGTCACAAAAATAAAAAAAAATAAAAGAATGTTATCCAAAAAAATAATAAAAAATAATTAATCCACTAAGGTCAATTTTCTTAGAAAATTAGCAAAAAAATTCATAACTCCTAAACTACTAAAAATCGCTGAACATACATGGGGGTGATTTGGCTACCCCTTGACCTAAGGAATCAAAATTTTTCCTTTGGACGTCACTCTTTGGGCCACCCTGTATAACCCTCAAAACTTTTGTCTAGTTGGTTTACGCTCTGCCTACCCCATTAGGGATAAAGGCGTGATTATATGTATGAAAGTATGGTGACAATAGCGCGGGGCGCGTGGGGCGAGCGTGGACATTCACATAAATTTTATTATTGTGAATGTCCATTAATTTATTTTTACTCAAACATTATTGACATGGTCTACTTCAGGGAATGTTGGTTTAATACCACCTGCGTTTTAGGAAATAATAACACCGAATATCAGTTTTTCGTTCCTCTGAAGTCTAAAAGCATCCTATTTTTGTCCTTTAATCTCATACCTCACTTAAAATTCCTGGTCCTCCCTCACTATCTTGTAAATTCCTTCGCAACAATGCCACGGACATTTCTTCTGGTTATCTGGACGATTGAGGATTACCCTCGCATGTCGTATCTACACACAAAGAGTGCGATCAGTAATTACTTCCCCTATTGAACGAAACTTCATTACCACTAGGATAGGGCAGCAAGGGAACAAAGCCAGTTGATGTAGGCATAGACTCCATGCGTCTACAATGCGTAGTTTTCCAATAGATTTATCAGAGTGTCCAGTATATCAACTGCCTCCGTGCTCTAGTGGTCAGAGCCATGGGCTTACCGATCCGGAGGTCCTGGGTTCAATTCCCAGAGGGGGAAACACAAAGTTGATATTTGTCAATTTATGACTTTATGAGGTTTTTCCCAGGAGGACTTGAGGAGTTTGGTTAGGACATTGTAGGCTGAATCACCTGATTGTCCGAACAAAAAAAGGATTCCGTGCTTCGGGGGGTATGTTAAACCGTCGGTCCCGGTCGCTACCTTTGATAGTGGTCGTTACTCAAACCATGTCAGAGGCCTAATAGCTGTGCTACTAGGAGGTTTGTAAACTCTGACAGCAGGGTTCTTCGGGTCGTTGTTCGACTCGTGAATCCACTCGCTAAGAATAAGAAGAAGACCAGAATATCTGAATGGAATACGCAATGTAAATATCCCTATGTCGCCACACGATTGTTGAACAGAAGGGAATCCCCCTCGAATAATAAACTAGTTGAAGAGCCGATAGAGTATTATCAAGATCACGAGTGGTGGGGCTGGTTGCAATTGTCATAGGAATTAATGGATTATGAAATAGCAGAATTTGCGACTCTTCCATGTTGGACTGGGAGCGAGAGAAAAACATAGAATGTGTCAACTGCATTTCCATGCAGTTGTAAAAACCAGCTAAGGGATCCGAGGGTTTCAGTATATTGTAATTAAGGCGATGGGCTGACAACCTGTCACTACAGCAATATACCTACAAATCATTCTTAAATAACCTTCAGAACTTTGTCAGACGTGGCGAAACGACCTTTGTTTATGTTGTTTACGCTCTGCCTACCCCATTAGGGAAAAAGGCGTTATTATATGTATGTATGTAGAATTTGCAAGACTATGTTTTTAGATTGGGGACAGAACGCTTTTTATGACTTTATTTTGCGAACTTAGAACCCAAATAGGTATGGTATGGCGTGTTAAATAATTACTTGGGAGGGCAAAAGTTTATATAAGCATGTGCCTGATCTCAAAGTAGAATTTAATCCCCTGAAAAGTCACAGATGCTTTTAAAGGCCGTTTCGGTTGACTGAGCTTATTCACACACGAAAGATCTTACGACCTTCCATGCATTGTCAGTGAAGGAAAAAGTCGAAGCTTCTCAATCTCCTTGGATAGTAAATCACACTCGAGTGCAGCGAGTGGTGTAGTCGTGGCGTGCCAGGATCACGTTATCCGGTGACCTCTTTCGGTCCGATGCTCTCACTGACGGATAGATGGATGGGCTCGTGACGCGCCCAATGGATTGAACCCGCCTCTCCTTCCATATGGTTAGCCCCAAACACGTGTGAAAGAAAGATTACTTCAACATTTTCGGGTAATCTTCGACGTTTAACCCCGGTAAGCTTCTTTGATATGCGCCGTACGAAAGTCGGTCGGCGATATCGGCACGAATCTAGGTCGCCGTAGGTGCGTATAACTAATACGTGCTAATACTACCTAAAGTGCTAACTAAGCCCTTTACACCATTTAGCAAAGGCGCAAAACATATTTTAATGAATAACACAGCGTAACATGTTTCAACGCATAATGTGCACGGGTCAGCCAATTATTACTAACAATTTCCTTTTATGTCAAACTACTTCCCTTTTTGGGATGGTTGTAGTAAAAACCAATGGTTGTGACACGTCTAATGATCACCACGACGCCTGTAACCGCTAATTCACCCAAGTTAATTAATCGGAGGCAAACAAAAGCTGCTCCCGGTTTTTCAACGTCATTAGACCGCACCACCCCATAATTCCGCCGCGCGGGAAAACAGGGTCCTACCCGACATGTCCCAGACCAGAGACACTTTTTGTGAGAATACATCAGATAACCGCTTCCAATACACGAATTTCCAACGTTACCCTAGCAATAAAAAAAACCCCAATTCATCCATAAAAGAATAATGCGCATTTGAAATAAAGAGCATTTGAAAGGTTGATAAAAATAATGGGGCAATAACCGTGAAATACAATGCAATTAAATTCAAAAAGTTTCGCAGCCGGTAGGATTCGAACCTACGCTCCCAGAGGGAATCTGATTTCTAGTCAGACGCCTTAACCGCTCGGCCACGGCTGCTCATATCAGTGTTGGCGAAATTACGGTCACCGAGCTTGAGCTTTCATTACAGTCAGGAAAAAATACATTACGATGAAACCGGTTTGATTGCGAAGGCGAGGATATAATTAATCGAAATAATTGTTTGGAGCGATGATTGCCAGTGATCCCCGCTACTTTTAGCTCCATCAGTCAGCGTCATTGGTGGTCAGACTTGTTTGTAATACCGCCCACCGACCCAACCCACTGCATAATTTAATATTATTGTCCTCCTTTTGCAAAATCAACTTTGATTTGAGTCTTTAGGTAAATTATAAAATTAATCGTAAAACGCTTTCAGAACGAGTTAAATTCTATCTATCTTATATCAAATAGGTATAAAATATAGGTTGAGAGGTAAGAGACTACTTACATTACTTATAAAAACAAAATTATAATAAAACTCATTTGCATATTATGCAAATTAACACCTACTTATCATGTCGATAGATGGTTGTTTTGTATCTACTTATCCTTGGAATATCTACAGATAACTCGTAAAAACCTGAGTGATGTTATTTTTGTTAACGGCTGTACGCGGCCTTGTGTAGAACCGATATCGCTATTTCGCCGTTCCACTTGTCGGCGCCGTGGCTTAGTTGGTTAAAGCGCCTGTCTAGTAAACAGGAGATCACGAGTTCGAATCTCGTCGGGGCCTACGAATGTGATGATGTGGTGCATCACTTTTTTTTATTTTTGTTATTTTTTTCTAAATTTTTGATGTTATATTATGTATTTTGATAAAATAAAAATTAAATAAAAAATACTTATTATTGAATCCATGTCCTTTATCCAAGTATTTTTTACAAGTAAAGTATTTTTTCATGGATTAAACTTGGGTTCTATATGGTATTACTATGGGATACAATTATAGGATCAAGGGTTATCTTTGAGGGAAACAAATTAATTTCGTTATATTCACTCGTGTATTCACATTTTGTCTCTTATAGAATAATATTTACATATCATACAAACAACATACAGGTCGCCCCTAAAACAGACAATCTACAGATTATTAAAATTGTAGCTATTATAGTCAGATAATACGACCAATTCTATTACTTTTGGTCTAATTTTAAAATTCTTAATTTATGTTATTTTCATGTTATTTTAATCAAATAATTCGATATAAAGTTCATTTATTTAGCGTTGAGTTATGGTTACCAACTTGTTTTGTAGCCCGTAAACAGTTTTTCCTTACAACTCTAAAGAAAGTAAACCGCAAATCATATGTTTGTAATAAAGTTATTGTCCGCGGGTCCGAAACTTGAACTTATCCTAAGTTGCAAAGAAAATGCTGTGTAAGGGCCGCAAAACACGTTGGTATCGATAACGGAACGTTAAAAAAACGAAGTATATGTGTAATAAGTAATCCAATACTAGAATTGGCCAAATTCTCACTACCAGTTTAAGAAGATAGCCATTAGGTACTTATTATTCTGTGAAGATGAGAAATACACTCATCTAGAGGTAGTAAATACAGTAGATATATAGGTAGATGACCTTTACTGTAAGAATTCAGAATCAGCCTTATATCGTTGAAATAAGAACATTTTTTGAGTGTATTTTTTCTCTTCAAGTAGTAAAGACAGTGTAGATAAATCAGTCTAAGTTTGTTTTGATTATTATTTTGTTGGTACTAGATAGTCATAATAATTTTTGATTGATAATAATAATTATTATTTTGGCACATAATTTTGTCAAGTAGGAAAAGTTTTAATTGTATTTTGCTTCCAACCTTGTGGGGCTAATTTCAAGACTACGTAGAGTCTAGAACGATTAATTGATAATAATCCAGTCTTAAATTATTCAATAGTTAATAATAATAAACACCTATTATAAACATCTATATCGTCAATAAACTCTGAGGCACATTCAATATACGTCATATTATAATGTACAATCACATTTATTATTATTAAATTACTATCAATATTTACAAATCGCTTATTCTCTAATATGGCAGTTACGAGGTTTTCAAACAATAGCTGAACTAGTTTTGATACAATTTGAAATTTGATCTTCGTTAAATATCTTGGAATAATGAGAAATAATGAATATTTGTATAAACCTGTACACTGTTTCGTACATTTTGGACCAGATTTCAAGAATCAATTTAAATGTTAATCTGTCCTATTTCTACCAAAAAATACGACACAGCGAGCAAATTCTCGGAAACCTATGAGATCATATTGGTCGATGTTAAAATAGAAATCGGGAACTAGAGATCAAAAAACAAAACATATCAAAAGTAGGTAGTAAAACATCTTTTATACACAAAACACTATAAAATCAGTCTCTTTAAGAATCCACAATCAAAAGTCATACACTTTCACATCGGTAACTTGTGTTTTTATAAGGCCGCTGTTGAAAGAAATTATTAGTTCTTTAAACACAAAATCGTCACATTGGTCACTATATCACTATTTAGTCGTATTATTGTCTTGTGATCTACACGAATCTTGTGAGTTGTGTGTGGAAGTCTCGCAGGAAGATCTGGAGTTGGGGTAACGTTGGCCGGTCGTCGGGTGACATGGCCCAACAGTACGCCATCACTGCGAACCTGGTAAAAGAAAAGAGCATTATTTGAGTTGTGAACATGGAACGTGCAACCGTTCTGAAATATCGGGGTAACCAAAATAAACACTATTGTGGTAATAATCCCGATCAAAATAACAATTCATATGTAAAAGACCATTGTATTGTCACAATCATCGTGGAGCCCCTTGGGGGACTAATATACTGGGCGTAAGGGACAGCGTCCCGCAAACTTATAGGTTTTGCACAGTCAACAAACTGAATAACTTTCAGGAAAAAGAATACCGTCCCATACGAACTGACCACCTCAATCAGACAATTTGTATGTAAAACCACAATTTTTTTTCACTCCCTTAAAAAAATCTGGTTCAGTTTCGTTGACTGAGCAACCCCTATCAGTTTACGGGACGCTGTCCCTTAAACCCCGTATTATACATATACGTACATTGGACGTCTTACTGCTAAGACGACAACGACCAAATTACAGATATTTTAGGGCGTATATATATATCTTCCATGCTGGCCTGGGAGCGAGAGAAAAACATAGAACGTGCCAGCTGCATTTCCTCCCGAGCATGCTATAAAAACCAGCTAAGGGATCCGTGGGTTTCAGTATATTGTAATTTAGGCGATAGGCTGACAACCTGTCACTACAGCAATATACTTACAAATCTATCTTAAATAAAAACCCTAAAAACTTTGTCAGACGTGGCGGAACGACCTTTGTTTGGGTCGTTTACGCTCTGCCTACCCCATTGGGGATAAAGGCGTGATTATATGTATGTATGTTAGGACTTATATTAAACTATTTCTGAAGGATCTAAAGTGGTAATATTTAGTTTTCGAATGTTTCAAGAAAATTTAAAAAATATTTTGTATGCTTACAGTTCATCAGGACAGTTCGCGGGTTGCTGCAACCGGTACCCATCCCTCAAGTACGCGGCGACTTCAAACGGATCCACTTCAGCATAAGGCTGGTGCGCCAACGTGGTCAGTTCCCATAGTAGCACGCCCAGCGCCCAGACATCTGCCGCTGGACTGAACTGTCTTTTAGTGAGGGCTTCTAAGGCCAGCCACTTGATGGGCCGGTTCTCGTTGTCCCCTAAGCAGTGGTAGTCGGCTGGGAAGAGATCTCTTGATAGGGCGTTGTCGGCGATCATCACTCGGAGGTTATCGTCGACACTGCAAGAAAATGGTCTATTAGCTTCTGAACTTGCAGAAATATACGGGGCGTAAGAGACAGCGTCCCGCAAACTGAAATGGGTTGCTCAGTCAATTAAACTGAACAACTCATCATCCTCCTAGCCTTGTCCCGTATTTCTCGTGGTCGGCTACCTAATCTAGGTGATTGAACGAGGGTACTGGTTTTTACACAGAGCGACTGCCATCTGACCTCCGCAACCCAGAAGGGAAACCAGACCCAATCCTAGATTAGGTCAGAGTTTTCAAGCCGCCAAAGCTTAGCACTGGCCTCTCATATAGCTTAACGACTAATATCTACAGTATCAAACGATATTAACCGGGACCAACGGCTTAACGTGCCTTCCGAAGCACGGAAAAAGTGCCGAATAAACGTACATATGAAATTCGAAAATCGTAAAACACATTGGTACTTGGTGGGGTTCGAACTTAAAAAGGAGATGAAGAAAATAAAAGTACCTTCGCATACAAAATTACCACCTCGATCAGACAATTGTATGGAAAAGCAATTTTTTTGTTTGCCTGAAAAAAATCCTGCTTATAGTTGTTCATTTAAGTTGACTGAGCAACCCCTATCAGTTTGCAGGACGCTGTCCCTTACAGCCCGTATTAAAAAAAAAAACATTTATAATGAAGAAAATTTTACTTACACGCAATTTCTTGCAGCAATGTCCTTATGGAGCACATGCTGTGAATGTAGATATAACAGGCCGTCCAGCGCGTGGAGTGCCATCCTGACGACATGCTGCGTCGTCAAGGGCGGAGGAGGAGGCGCCCCTCCCGCTGCTCCCCCCACTGCCACCCCTCGGCAAGCCAGCAGGAACTGCTTGAGGTTCCTACAGCTGGCTCCCCAAGGGTATAATAGGAATGGGGCGGTTTGGTCTTCGATGCTGACTCCAAGCACTGATAGGACTCGTTCGTGGTGTAGGCCGTAGAGCATGCAACCTTCTTGGAGCAGTAGTGATACCTAAGAAAAACGAGAAATTTTGTTAGAAATATAACGACAACACAGACAATTCAATTACCGAGAATAAAAAGATTGCCATTACAGTATTTACCTGAACTTGAGAGGCATGTTCAGCAACAGTCTTGACGAGCACTTCTTGTTCTCTAGCTTCTTCATCTGCGTAAGTGCCTCTGTAGACGCGACCGAAAGTTCCCTCCATCGCTACAGAACGTAGCCTGACTCTACATCTTTGTATGGTCAGTTCTGTGATTCTCTGTTGTAGATCTCTAGCTCTTTCTTCAGCCGCTGCGGCTGGTATTGAAGTAGGTCGGCGGTAGCTGGTGTAGCTGGCGGCGGACTTGCAGGAAGAGTCGGGTAGGAATGCATGAGCGTCTTGCTCGTCGCTCCTAGCGCGGCGGAGTTTCCTCGCGCGCGCTCTGCACGCAGCCGCAGCCACTGCAGCGATCAGAAGCGCCCCGCCAGCGCAACCAGCTCCCGCGTAGAATATATCAGCTGACGTAGCCGCAGGTGGCACGCTGTCAACTCTGACGGCCGGTCGCGGCGCGTCTTTCAGGCAAATTTTCCTCCGTCGGAAATGCAAAGTGGTTGAAGAGGAGCCGATCGACACGTTAAGGGATATAACAATGTCCACCTCGGCGGCGACCGTGTGCGTACAAGGCAAGTCGACTCGCCATGTTTGCGGCTCCGTCGGCACGAAGCCTTCGTTAGTTATGTTCAACGTCGGTGGGTGCATCGCCGCCGGGTTTGACACCACTTCCACGTCCAGCTTGTATGGTAACTGCAACAAAGTAGAAGAATAAATTAGACACCATAAACATGTTAAGCTAACGCCATATTTGTGAGTGAGTCATGCCAGTATGTTAAATTCCTAACGGGTCTCATCAGATCACGATGTAACTGTATCAGTCCATGCGAATGACGGGCGGCGGCACGCGAGCCGGCCCCGCGCCCGCGGTCATGTCAGCAGGGATCAAATGTCGACTGCAACCTATACCGTGAGAGCACGAGTCTCGCTCCTTCCCGGGATGCATCTCGGCTGTCGACAAACATAACTGACTGCTGCTAGATACAGCCTCGACAGTCTCGAACATGGACCGTATTTGCATATAGACAACTTCGAACACAGCCGTGCCTTACGGTACCTTTTGCGGATGACGTGGACGTATTGTTACACGGGCTCGGCATGCCGGCATGATGTTCGGAATTACCCATAAAACAAGCTCGGTTGTTAAATATTATGATCATAATGTGGTCATTACGATATGACTAATCAGCGGGCGGCGCTAGGAATGGTAAAACAAACATGTTACCCGCGGGCCCTTTGTCCGATTGATCTGGCATGCCGGCGGCGGCGCGGCTGCTCGTAAAGAGCGTAGGTGCGACACCGCGGCCGCTAATTAAATATTATCACTAGCAGTCGGTGAGTAAAGACAATGCAATGGTGGCGCGATCGCTCATCGGCGCTAGTTAACCGGTTACCAAATATTTGTTCTGGCTAGTCAAAGGAGCCGCCGCGAATAGGGGAGACGTGCGTAGCGGGGGCGGTGCGGGACGATCTAGATATAGCACCACAAAGCCGCCGAGATGCTGATAAGAGCTGGGCGCGTGATCGCAACTCTACCACACTCGCGCCGCCGCTCACAGTACCATTTGCTTTTTAAATGTGCACGACCAAACCGCTTCCAAGACCCCCGACATGAATGTATTTACCAGCCGCTATCCCAACGTTCACATGACGATTCAATACTCCTATTTTTACTTATTTATTTACGTAGGAACATTTCGTATTGTTGGAGTTGTTATGACTTGCAAATGGCGTCCTAAATAAGCAGATGTTGTATTGACGAGTTCGGCGAACTTGTTTGCCTGCATTTCAGATGCTGCCCCTGTAGTCAACGTTGAATATGTAAAGTGAACGTCGCCGTTTCCAGATCAAAATTCAATGTATCGAGGTTGATTTCTTTGGGTGCAGCTTAGTTGTGTATGCTGGCTCCGGATAAAATAAATAAATGCACATAATATTTGGTTTGACGCAGGATGTGCAGCAAATACGGCGCGTCGTGAGCGGAACGAGCGACTATTTGCATAGGAAGCGACCGAAACTGGTAGCTACACTAATTTCGAAAAATAAACAAGATAACGACGACGGATATCGGAGGAAACGCAAAGGTATCTATGTCGTCGAATGATATAATCAATCATACGAATCGTTCGACAAGCATTAAAGCCGATACGGGGCTGGTAGCTAAGATTACCAAGATAATGATATTGTTATCGGGAACTACTTTAGGAGCTCTCTGAATTCAAGCAGCTCGTGCATTTCCATAAGAATGGCTTGTTTGCAAGCCTGCGGAGGAACGGAACCTGAAATGCTTCTTCGTAAAACAAACTTTTCTCCCCCAAGTTAATTACTTCCACGTAAAGTTGCTGCGGATAGCTTTTCTTTAAAAAAAGTTTCTTTCGAATGCTAAGCAAAACATCCTGTCCGTTGATGGGAAGAAAAATATCCAGACCGAATAATATCTGTATAATGAGTGTTCAATCGATTTCCATTCAGCTCATACACGGGATTATCATAATAGCCCGATTGTCTAGTCCTATAGTTCAATTTGAGTGCCTACGCGAGTCTGTTATAATGATGGTTGCTATCTGAATTAATATTATGATTTCTATTCATCGGAGCTAATAATACGTTGTTAGAAGTTCATAGAAACTTGCGAAATAAATCACCCTTCTAAGCCGATAAATTATTTGTTGTTGAGTTGTACTTATCTGTTGGCAAATAAGTTATTGTAAATATTATTTATTGCTTCTCAGATCGACCTCGATCGACGTAAGAATACATTGTATTATAATTATCATTAACAGGGAAAAAAGTAATTAACCCCAGTAAAATTAAACAACAATAAAAAGAAGAATAACGCAAGATTTTAACGTTATTTTACAAACATAAAGCACGCCTTTATCCTAAATGGGGTAGGTAGGGCGTAAACAAAGGTCGTTCCGCCAAGTCTGACAAAGTTTTGAGGGTTATTTAAGATAGAATTGTAGGTAAGGTATATTGGTGTAGTGACAGCGCATTGCCTAAATTCCTTTATACTGAAACCCTCGGATCCCTTAGCTACGTTATTTTAAGTCTCTTCAAATTGAGCCCTCTACAAAATTAGCATAAGCGGAGGGGAAGAAATCACACGATATATAATTATGTTTCTTTATAGATGTTTTAAAGTAGAGCAAGTTAATGGCGACAAGTTTATCACGCGAACTAATCGAGATGTCGTTCAACTCGCAATAATACGTCCGCCATATTTATAATGAGTACATTCAGATGTGGTACTAATGTACTTCTGAATGAGTCATAATGTGTCTGTAATTATGGTCTTAGTAACACTTCGAGTTGTCTCTATCGAAGGCTAACTGTTCATTTTAGGCCCAACTGTACATGTCATTTGCTAAAGCTTCACAACATAGTATAAAACGAAGTCGCTTTCTCTGTCCCTATATCCCTATGTATGCTTAAGATCTTTCAAATTCACAACGGATTTTGATGCGGTTTCTTTTAATTGATAGAGTGATTCAAGAAGAAGGTTTATATGTATAATACATGTAGAATATAGTAAAGAAACACTGATGATTTCCGTGCGAAGCCGGGGCGGATCGCTAGTAATACATATACCGGGTGTAAGGGACAGCGTCCCGCAAACTGATAGGGGTTGCTCTGTCAATGAAACTGAACAACTTTCACCTGGAAATTATTTCAGAGACTGAAATTAAAAATAATGACTTTCCTATACGAAATGACCACCTCGATCAGACAGTTTGCATCGAAAATCAAAAATTTTATTTCATTTCTTGAAGAAATTTTCTATTGATAGTTGTTCAGTTTGGTTGACTGAGCAACCCCTATGAGTATGCGGGACGCTGTCCCTTACACTCGGTACAGCTCCCATTGTAGAAACATTGTTTTCTCTATTTCTAGGAAACATGAGAAATCCAACCAAGATAGCTGATATAAATTTAATTCAGTCAAATACAGAGTAAACAAACTACTAACTAAACTAAACGTTCGGTAGATTGAAATAGCTATTTACTACATAGTTAATAGTGGCATGTTCTATTTTGATATTTCACATTTATCTATTTTGAAAGTGAACGAGTAGAGTTGTCGCAATTTTCTCGAACAAGACCACTTAAGATAAAGCATTTAATTTAATTTAGGTTACTATTAAATTATTCCAGGAAGTAAAACAATATACTCTACACGGTTAAATAAAAATTGAACAAAATTTTGAGTCAGAAAATTCTTCCTACTTATGGGCAATAATAGTCAATGGACAAGTTTATGCTTCAACATTTTAGTTACAAATTTAACCTTCCACGCTTACAGACCCATAAAACAATAACAATAATATTTGTAAAATTTGAGTCTATCTAAAAAGCGTTGTCATCGAGTATTTTACCTAGACTTTTGCCAGATAAAGGAAGACATATAAAAGATGCTACTGTCCAAGCTGGACTGGGAGCGATAGAAAAACATAGAATGTGCCAGCTGCATCTCCTCCCGGGCATACTGTAAAAACCAGCTAAGGTATTCGAGGGTTTCAGTTCAGTATATTTTTACTTAGGCGATGGGCTGACAACCTGTCACTACAGCAATATACACATCTATTTTACTTACACAACTCTCAAAACTTGTCAGACGTGACGGAACGACCTTTGTTTGGGTCGTTGATGCTCTGCCTATCCCATTAGGAATAAAGGCACGATTATATATACATACATATATACATACATAAATCACGCCTTTATCCCTTACGGGGTAGGCAGAGCGTTTAACGCCTCGTAAAAGGCGCTTTCGCCACGTCTGACAAAAATTGAGGACAATTTTAGATTGTAATATGTATTGCTTTAGTGACAGGTTGTCAGCCCATCGCCTAAATTACAATACACTGTAACACTCGAGTCCCTTTTGCTGACTTCAACAGCATGCCCGGGAGGAAGGGCAGCTGGAACATTCTATGTGTTTCTATCTCTCCCAGTCCAGCATGGAAGAAACGATTATATATATGTAAGTAAAAAGAGTTTTCCTAGATTTTTCCCAGATAAAGGTATGTCTTCCTTTATCTGGGAAAAGTCTAGGAAAAGATGATGATGAAAGATGAGCAACTTACAGGTCTCCTCGTGAGGCTCTGCCAGGTGAAGTGCAGCTCCCCGATGGTCGCAGGCACAGGGACTACGAAGTTCAACGCGTAGAAGTTGATCTGACCATCCCTCACGTAGAACAACTCTGCTGTCAGACCTTAAGGACAAGAGGAAACAACTATTAATAACGATAAAGAAGAAGTAGATTTAGATGAAGCTGAAGAAGATGTTGATGATAATACAGAAATGAAGGAATTCCAAGAATACACAATATTACCGCACATAACAAACCAATTTGCAACCAAATCACAAAAACAATCTGTAAGCAAATATTTTGAAATTCCCACAAATGTATTACAAAGATTCTGGTTAGAAATTGATGGTTGTCGTAAATTTGTTAATAAAATTCTAATAATTCGATAAGATGGGCTCTTTTACACGGTGTAGGAAATTAATGGCATCGGCGGCGAATATCAAAATGACACATGCTGAGAATTTTGGAGCCAGCATCCTCAATTTATGGTAATAATTTGGTGTCAAGAACCTTGAGGAAGCAATAGCAAGCGATCTTGGCACGATACGTCCTTTAGTCTGATTTATTAATGCTAAATATTGTTCCATCGATACTCATAAATTGGAATTAATTGGTTCGTTCAACTGTTCCAACACAACGGAGCTTACAGTAGCTTGATATATTTGTTTGCTGAATGTTGGTACTGAATTCAATATCTTATATCGGAGAGCTATATTTGGCTTCTACTTAATAAACCAAGATTGATACTTTATTGATCAAATAAATTTATTGGCTTTTATGATTTCCCGAAATGTTCCTTAGATGTAATAACAATGAGTTATGGATGAAATACGACGCCAGACAATCTGGAAGAGAACACCCGAATCTGGTAAACTGAGCTTCACAAAACCCTCCGTATTCACAAATCAATACCTACGCATCAATGGCGTACAAAGTAGAAAAAATTACGGCGTACAATATCATTTGGCAAAAAACTGAAAGAGCACGCGCACAATGTGTCGGCGAGATCAAAGACGGAGCGCAAAGAAGCCGCCGCCACGCCACCTGTCCACAAATCATGGGAACTGGTTTAAAGGAAAGATCTAATTCATAATTCATTAGAAATAGCCCTTGCAAAAAACCTTAACTAACTAGCTTATATTAATTAGAAAATCTATTATAAATCAAGAAAGGCATACTTCACTGTATCCGGTCATAGGTAATTAGGTTGCAATTATTGATATTAGATATCAAAGTCCCGCTGCTACTTATTGTTAAATGATACCGATGCAATTACAAATACACTAGAATTAGAACTAGAATAACTTAGGACATCTAAGAAATTTGGAATGTATACAAAGCCTGTGTTTAAAGAGGGCACTGACTCTTAAATAGCATTCCAAATTAAACTTTATCAGAACTACTAACGAAACAAATTACTCTTTACATAATTAGGGTAACTTAACTCTTCCAGAAACACACGTACTTATCAGTTACACCAAATTCAATAAACTAACTGATAAATTTAATTTATTTACAGCTATTGAATTAGTCGAGTTAATTAAATTGGAATGCGTAATAAAGTAAGATAAAACCTAAGTTATAACGTTACTCGATACATTGAATATTACTTTACGATAAATTTATATTAACACTGTAGTTACTATTTACATATTAGTATAAGTTTATGGATGTATCAAAACTATGAGAAATTATGAGCGAGTTTCCATAGCTCGTTAAATAAGGTTACGAGACCACATTAGATATCAAATTGATTCCAGTAAAACCACGATGGAGTCCGATTTGAGCACACAAGTGGTAACGTAATTACAGTACTAGGAAAGTTCAATTACAAGTTGAAAGACCGCATTAATACAAATGCTATAAGATGTATGCAGACTCAAAACTTATAAAAGTTAAAGAAGGATTTTTTGTGTCATATTCATATTTAGTTATGACCGTGCTCTTGATATTGTTCGAATTCAAATTGATAGCGTCATCGAACAAAGAATCATATTCTGAGTTTTTCCAAGTGTACCAGTTTAAATATGGTGACCGGTTTCAATAATGGGCCAGCATCCTCCTGTCCCGGGCCGCGTCGCCATAACATGGACCATAATCGTAAATTAACAATGTCCTATACCATAGTCCTATCCAAACAAGCTTGTAAGTTTCCGATTTCGGATAATAAAGAGTAGTTTTTGAATAAAACAAACTTTTCTTTTAAGAAATAAAAGCGAAGGGCATGTGTAGCTGAGTCATCTGACTTATGCCATCCTTTTAATTAAATATTCTTGTAATGGCAACATAATTAACATTATTTATAGTGGATTACCTAGCTTATGTTGCTATTTGCGGCACCTTGTAAAATAAACCGTTGGTAGAGTCAATTTAAATGATAATTCGCAGTGCGGTCATCGCAGCAACTCCCTCTAGTATCACCTCAGATTACCATTTTAAACCAATCTAATATACACCAGAATCGCTATATGCAAATTATGATCAAATCTGATGAAATTTATTAATTAGACGCCGCTTTTAGCGCCGTTATTTGTTTATTCGAGAACGATAACGCAGATTAAACTTAACGAGAGATATAAAATATGCGTTGAAATTACCATATGCTTGCGCGAGCGCTGGCCACGTCGACAAATTGTCAGACACTTGTAAATGAGGTTGTACTTAAATATTTGCTTATCGAAACAGCTTGTTTGGGCTTTGTTGGAGATAATGAACACAAACAAGATACACTACCAATAATAAACGAGTTTATAGTCAAAGGGTTGTTCAAAGTTTACAACTATTTGGATAACAAATTAATGGTGACTCATAAAATAATTATTGTTTTTAGGAGGGCGATAAACATAGAAAGTAACGAATACAGTCAAACTATGCTCCAAGAAGCTAGCTTAATAAATTGTTTCCTCGAAATCAAATTCCAAATCTGATTAAGATTTAATGGGCACCTGGTTGGGCCACGCACGCTGGAATCGCTAGCATCTACGAATTCTGATGAGGCTATAAAGATGTGACATGAGGTGGATTCTTACATTCCCACATAGCTAATCAGAAAGGAGCCGCTCGCTGCTACCGTGCGCGGGGCCTTTGATCCGTCGCGGCAAAAAGAAAAAGAACCACTTGATACGACAAATAACTAGAGATAACTGGCACCGGCACCCAGCGGCGCCCACTTTTTGTTTCTTACTCAAACTAATTTCTGAGGACACTAACGGCGCTTTTTATACCTTATCGCGGATTCCTTGAACATACTTGAACAGGCTTTTACCGGGGACTTTGAAGTGCGCTACTGGTTTATGGAAATCAGAAGTACCTACTACCTTCAATTTGCCGCCGTAATATCCTTACATAATATACACCCAGACTCAATCAAAAATGATTTGATCTTTTCATTCAACCCCAACAATAGCTCAAATAATATCGCACGAACAAAATCATGTGATCCCATTGACGCTTTTGTAAATTCGCACCTCCTTACAAAGCCTTCATTACATTCGACAAAACCACCATTTGTGCACGAATAAAAGAATAAAATAGAGCTTCATACAATGCTGTGATACCACATAGAAGCCGTATAGAAAGTCCCCTTGGCTGTTAAGATTTTAGGGCAGCTTTCCTGCAGTATTGTTGAGGTGTTGAGGAATTATGCGGACGAGGCGACGAAATAAAACATAAAACAAAAGTGCAGAAAAGGTGTGCGGAGTTATGCACTCCAGTTGAAGACCGGGGGTTGAGGGGTAATGTCGCATTATATTACTCTCCCACACGTACCGCTTTAACTCCCTAAGACACTTTACGCCGTCGCCATAAAGATTATGTTAGCACCAAAAATTTACATCGATATTCTTACTTAGTAGATGTTATGAACGTGTAAAGTAAAGCAGGAAACCGCTAGATAAATAACGGTTTAACATTTTACAACATTACCACATCCCACCGGTGATAATAGTAATCATAAAACGTACAATGTGTTAAGAAAAGCGTCGCATGCGTCGTAAAAATCTTCGGCAATGCATAAAAACGCGTATTTAGGGAGTGCATGTGGAAATGGCGACAGGTTTATTAGCCAACACGACGGTGTAACGTTAGGCGTATTTTACACTGTAGAATTCTACTGCGGGGTACTTACAGATTTTATAGCGTCATTTGAGGGCGCTTGAGAAGTTTACTTGCATCTCTTACACATAAAATGGTAAAACAAATGATGGTACTTAAACATATTTCTCTACAACAGAAGCCGCATATCAAGTTAATCCTCAAGACAATATGCTACAGTCGCCGTATACTTAATGTCTATTATCGTAGATTTGAGTGGCTCGTATCGTATACAAGACGCTTTAGCCAGTTTACACTGAACAGGCGACGACACGAAATTAGCCTGTAGTAAATATGCGACAAGACAGCCAGCCTACCGCCATTTGTCAGTAAACAGCTATAAAATTGCTATTGAAGAACCATAGATAATTATACAAAATTGGAAACAAAATTTGAAATAGAAAGCGAAGCATACGGTAATACGGTTAAATTAAAGTAGACCCGAAGACCCGAAAGTTGGGACGTTTCTGTGCATCTTTAAAAGGTAATTCGACCGTTGAAAATTGCGTAATAGCATTTGGAAAAAGGTCTTCACTGGTGAAGTGAGGTGTAAACCTGCGGTTTCCAGAGTTACCGTCCCGGAAATGTAACGTGATCAGGGTCTGTCTGTAAGCCCCGCCGGCTCTGCTTTGTCCCTAACAAGATTTGCCTTTACACGCGTTTTAACGTTTTTCAATGGCACAAAGAATAGTAAATATAAAGGATTTATAAAGAGGTGTGAAGATGCTCGATTCTTTGTTTTTTTGTTTTGGTGTTTTGAAAGTTCTGTTGATATCAAATTCTAAACTCCATATTGTAGTGTATTGTTTTATTTACCCCCTTAAGGATAGCTATTAGTCCGCAAAAACGTATTTAATGTCCAGTATTGTGCTAAAACACTGAGGCTATAACTCGCATAGTTTCTGGACATTAGAACGTTGGTAACAGCAATTAAATACCTCCCGCCTCGGAGGATTCACGAGGCACTAACTTGTAACTCGCTTCTGTCGGAACCGGCGCCAGACATCCAGCTTCCAGCGAAAACAAAACTAGCCAATAAAATCTGGCCGTCTCTTAATTAAATCTGTCTTTTTCAACCTTCATGGCCTAATAAAATGTTTACTATTAATCAAGTAAAGTGGTCGTTTCGCCTTATGGCACTGTTTTATCTCAGCAAAAAGAAAATCAAGGTGCAAGGCGTGAGGAGTGATATTCTGGTAGCTTGGGGTGCGAAGGGGAAGTAGGGGCTGAACGGGGCACCATCTCGGAGGATAATGCACGCAATAATCGCCGCCATCCTTCACTGGTGCGCTGTTACACATACCATTACCCCGCCCTACCGTTTCAGCATTTAATTACAGGGTAATGCAATTACACGTACTTTCATTAAACAAATTTATAGAATTAATCAGCGCCTCTGCTCTCCGTAATGGAGTTCACTACGACCAATGATATTATCACCTTTTTGAGCTTGATTACGACAAATTGCAGTTTTATAGCGCTTAGAAGAACAAACTTTTCTTCAGATCAGATAGAAAACAAAATAAAGAACATTTTTAATAAAATGTTGTGAATGAAAACGAGCAATTAATTCTCATATAATTACAGATGGGTGCGTGCGACAAGCGTGCCTTCACGCTCCTAATAAATTAGCCAGACATTTTTCCATCTAAAAGGCGAGAAGAAAGACATAACGTAAGGGACCGTCCTCGCTAATTCATTGCGTGCTAATTTTGGAACTGCAGTTAGAATTCTTGGACTTGAAACATTTTCGGACGATGAGACTCCCGCTTTTATAGTTATAAAGCCAGAGCGGTTATATGCGGACAGCATTGGATGGTTCAATAAAGAAAAACAAGAATGTTGGCTTAATAAACGTCGTGAAACAAAACACTTTGATACCAATTTAATCGTGACAATATCGACGCCTTTTTTAGCTCAATTTAAAAATAAAAGTGTCTGCGCGTTCCTGAGGCCTAGAGACGTATTTTTGAAACATTCGAATCAAATGACCGATCCGAAAGTCATCAGGGAATTCAAAAAATCATACCTGTGAATATTATAATTATATTGTGTTTATTGCTTTCGCAGTTTGGCGAGAATATAACATGTATATTCTATAAATACCTTTTTTGTGGAATAAAATAAATAAATAAATGAAATTAGTGGTCCCAATCCCGTTTTCGTTTCTTTCGAATCTTGGGTCATCTGTTGTCGCAAAAGTGATACGAATCTTACTCTTCCAAAGTTGGGACACTTCAAAAATACAACTCCCGTTCCATCTGATGGATGCGGCTTTTTGCCCGCGTGCCCGGAGGAGGCTAATCCAGCTGAATTAGTTTGACAGGCGGAATCTTTTCCTGATTTTTTGCCGCCGAATCCACACATATGTTTATTGGGTTTGGGACGCCCCGCCCTTAATTATGTGAGGCGACGTGAAACCGACTCAATTAATGTTCTACTTTTGTCTAATTAACTGCGAACTTTGGCGTTCGACTATTGAATCATTTAGTTAACGTGTAACTGTAACTAACATGTGTTTTATATTATTGAGGGAGGAAATCCTTGAGTGAGATTTTTTGTTTACAGGTATGACAATATTGAAGAAGAATGTTACTTCTTTATCTAAGCAAGAAGGCTCACTGTTCTGCTTTCTTTCAACCTGGAACTACACATTTTACGAATTCTAAATAAAAAAGAATACAATACAATACAAGGTACTTTATTGCACAAAGAAACACAAATACATACAGCAGAAAAGTAAGGAACAAAACAGTACAATATAGGCGGCCTTATTGCTAAAATTAAGATTAATTAAGAATTATCAATAACATTTAAATAAAAATGGGGTCTTAAAGGAAGTAAGAATATTCGTTTATTTACTCATTAAACTGGGTAACTCCATAAAGGCAGTAAAACGGTTTATTTAAATGCTGTTGGGCATTATCTGCGTTTACGCATGTTAACGATACAATAAATAAGTGTTGCAGGGAAGATAAACACGGCCTGGATGCGGGCCCACCCCGCCTCAAGTGATGAGGGATTTATTCCCACCACGGGAAGTGTTTCCATACACACCATACACCTGCCTGTCACTAAAATTAATTGCGAAATGGTCTGAAGTAGTAAAGGTTGGATCATCTCCAGAAGAAAATACAAACACAACTTTGTTTATATCTGGACAGTTTAGGATACACATGGCCGATAAAAGAACGAGATTGTTGCAACTTTGTAAAATATAGAACAACGTAGGGTCTTCAATGAAAATAACGCGGTGTCGTTTATAGTCCATAAGGGAATCTATTGAATTCATTACGTCAGTTGATTATTTTTTACAGGTACTCTTTTCTTTTGGTTTTATCTCTTTGTTTACATTGTTAACACATCACTTTATTATAATGATCCTTTTTACTTGAATGATCCTTGACATTTACCCAAGCTTTACGGCTGCAGCAAAAGAACAAAATAAGCTGTTTTACCAAAATACAGCAGGCAAAATCGCCACTGCAATGAATACAACCAATATCATTATTTGCGTGGGTCACACCTGCTTCTGAAATATATTGCGAAAGGTCACCAAAATCTGGCGCTCTAATAAATAAGCGCACTGTTTTTGGTTCGGAAAAGGCGTTCATTGCGCGCGCGACGCACCTGTCGCCGAAATTATTGCAAGGGATTAATACAGGGTGTTGCAATATGATGTTCTCGAATTAGGTGGGAGTAATGAATTAACGCGGATTTACATTTGAATACGTACATAAAGTTGTGAGGTAAAGCTATGCCAAAGATATGGTTTTATGGGTAAGTTCTCATGTTGGCGTTTACACCATGTTTCTATAGAAGACTACTTATATTTTAACATCATCACTACATAGTATAAAATAAAGTCGCTTTCTCTGTCCCTATATACCTATCTATGCTTAGATCTTTAAAACTACGCAACAGATTTTGATGCGGTTTCTTTTAATGTATATAGTGATTCAAGAGGAAGGTTTATATGTATAATACATGCATAATATAGTAGAAAACCACAGATGGTTTCCGTGCGAATCCGGGGCGGGTAGCTAGTAAATACTAAAGCAAGAAATAACCAACTAAGCTAGCTTAGAATTCCTTTCCTGTTTTAGAAATTAAAAGCAATTTCCTATAATCACGTTCGATTATTTCCTTAAGCACCCAGTTATTGCAGCGAACGTTTACATTGTATTAAAAACGTGTAAAATCGAGGGCATCCCCTTAAGTAAACATGCTATAATAGGAGAATAAAGCTTCATGGAGCGGGCCCTATGAAAACAAACGTTAATTGTAATGTTTATGCGATATTATACAAACTTGTGCTTAACGTACTCGTGGAATAACAGTCTTTGGTTAATTTATGAACTCGAGTGGAGGAAGAGGGCTTTTATGATGATAGCTGCTATTTCCAAGTTGGAGACGTGAAAACAGACGTTGTACTTATGAATTTACTCTTTATGAGTTTCTTTGTACAACTGAAGCCTGACGGGGTTTTAGAAGATTATTTTAATAAATAATTTAAAGTCAAAATCTTAAGATTGTTTTTGGTGTCATCAGTGTTTTAGATAAACTTTGTGTTGGTGTTGATAATGCTGGCATGATTCTACATTTTACTCTGTATGTGTTGAATTTCAAAAACGATAATACCTATAGCTTCTTTTTCTGTGGAGAACGTTATGTATTAGGAATATTTGGATTATTAAAACAGCGATAAATTACCACCTTAATTCAGTATAATTATTGAATGATGTAGTGCTCAAAACGCAAACAAGATTTTTCTTTGAGTCTCGAAATTCCTGAACGCAAAGGAACGAACTTAAATTGAATGTAAGTCCATGAGTAGTTTGAAGCTTGAACTTCGTCTACTGCGGGTGTACCAGACGGCAAGGATTTAAATGAATGTGGACGTGGGCGCTAGCATACAAGGAAATCTGTCAAAAATGTCGTTGGCGCTATGGCGGCGGTGTTAGTTCCAGTTTTCGCCAAGTTCATTTAAAGTGTAGGCGGACTGTTCGGTGTAATGGAACGCACTGGCTCGGGCTTATTCATGACGTCATATTATGTACAGTCGATACCAGTGTGGGAGGGTGTATCTTGGAATCTGTTAATTGAAGGGAAAATGCAGAAATATGAGTATGACATCATTTTAGCTCTTCAGTATGATTTGTAGGGGCTGTCAAGGTTAGTTGGATATATTCTCCTTGAGATTCCATAATTAGAACCGTTCCAAATATTTGTTCGTATACCTTCTTATCGACACGGAGTCTTCTCTGAATATACACAGTCAATGTTCACTTAATATTGTTTTTATTTCAAATGCATACCACGCTGCTGCTAAATCAAACATCCAAATCAGTCTAGTCGTTTTAGCGCGGACGAGTAAACTAAAAACTAATAGTAGTAGCGGATATTCGAATCAATCCCTACTTTCTCTTCCAACATAACTAAACATATTACAGAACTAGGGAGGAAATTAACTTTGATAGAGTTATGCGTGCCACCATGCCACATTCGAAGTTCAACATTCCTACTGAATTAAACTAGGAACTGCCTGAACCAAGTTAAGATAAATGGATGTCAACCCGCTCAACTATCTGCATGTATGAACTTTCATTAAACGGTGCCATGTGTTTCAGGCATCCGCATATGTTGTGTAAGTAGAAGTTACGTATAATTTGTCTCTCCTTTCAGTATTGAGATTGTAAACAAAACATCTTACGATCTTTGACTTCGATAATGTAGGTAGATCATTTGAAACATGTCTACGTTATGTACTTTAAATGTATTGGCTATTTCTTGATAGAGACAGACTAAAGCAAACGAATTTAATGAAGATAACTCGAAGAACACCATGAAAAACCATTCCTGTAATGTCTTTGTCTGCTAATAGATTTATTTGGTAAAGACTTAGGGTAAAGAAATAAAATTGCACACGACAAAACACAATTCTAAGTATAGTCTGCGCAATTCATTTAAAGGTATACCGCAACGACCTTTGTCTATTTTTGAGTCCTCCTTCACTGGAACCGGGTTTAGATTGACAGGTGTACGTAGACGTACGTCAAATGGTATGCTGTCTTGTTGAACTCAAGGATACTAGTCATTTAAAGCAGCGGGGTGCCAAGTAGAGAAGGCAGGTGAGGTACCGGACGGACCCCACCAGGTAATTTATGACGGACACGGAATAAGAGATACAGATAACGATTCCCGGGAACTCTTTACAAAGTTGAGGCAAACGACGCAAGTTTTGGGAAACCTAGTCGAGAAGCTGCCAAGTCTTATTAACAAGCTCGCTGACTGGGCTGACTCTATGTTTCTAAGAAAATTGAATAAATAGCTCAGGAATCCTCGGCTTGGCGTGGAAGTCGTGACGGAGGCTAACCTGCAAACGTGGTTGCCCGCGGACCGCAAACACTGTAACCACAGGCCCGGATGCCGCCTGCTTAGCGAGATGCAATCATGACCAGCTTTCAGACTCGACAACATCGGTAGCCCACGTAAAATTATCCACCAACAGAAACTTGAAGTTCGAAAAACAAACAGTTTACCTGCTGCTCCAAACTCGACAAACATAGGAAACGTTAATCAAAACCCCAACAAAAAACGCACCCATTTCTCTCAGCGACTCAAGTGGGAAGGGCTGCGTGCGATGTGACAAACGCCAGCTCGAACGTTGACAAAAAAAACGCATCTCGTCCCAGTCGTGACGTGTTTGTAAATGTTGCGGGATTACACACGACAACCCTCATGAATTCCCCGCCTTGTATCGTTTAAATCCAATTACATAGTCTCCCCGCGTACCTAGACAACCGACATTTCTCCCTTATCTGGCTGATTACGACAATCCTAGAGGTTATCGCACGGTAGCCCGAACACTAAATAAAATATCGATTACTTATCATGTAACATACCGCTATGAGATTTATTTTCAGTCCCCTTTATCTTCCGATAACGATATACAAACAGCAGTGGCAGCTACCGCATTTTTGATTCGGGAAAACGTCGCTCGGCGGCAGATGTGCAAACACACCCAGAAGCAGCTTTTCCTGAAAACTCCCATGGTAAGTACGAGCAACTCAAATAGAAACTGTGTGTCGAGTGGAGGTGTCCAATAACAACACACACGCACACGCTTGTCAAACACGGCTCACCAAATATTATCCGAGTGCCACACTGTATTATGTCGTGGATTTGTACCAACATACACTCGGTGACAGAAGCGAGCCCGTATTTGCTTTCGAACTTATAAACGTTATGAGGCTCGAAGGAAAATATAAGGCTGATGTTTTAACACCAGTGTTTGAATACGTGTTCTACGAAGTAAAAAGGCAAGGGTGTACAATACCTACGGGGTTTTTTAAAAATGTGTTGTGACGAGGCTGCAAGAGAGCAGTTTGCCAAGAGCCCTCGCTGAGGGTCCTTCAACAAAACGAGCGTCGTCGCCGCGTGTTTACACCTGACGAGCTCACGAGCACCTCACGCGTGCAAACGAGGCTCAGGGAATCCTCACTACCTCGCGCCTCCGCCCCTACGCATCCAGTTACCAGCAGTCGGGGCTTAAATTAAAACATGTAATCGAACGCCGCAACGCCGTCTCATAAATTAGAGGCAATCGAAGTGAATCGCACGCACAACCGGGAATTATCGAGTTGGCAACCGTTCAGAAAATAATTTAAGCCGTCGGTCCTGATGGAAATCATAAAATTTTATACGCCGTCCGTAAAGTAAACAATGGGAAAAAAGAGCAAAAGAGTAAATGGACGGTGTAAGCGCGGCGTGCCCTCCGGTGCCCCGCTGCGCTCTCCGACGTATTTTTCAAGTCTACAAAATAAAATTTTGAATATCATAAAGTAACAGACTGCTCGCTAGCAGCAGGTGGAAGCGAATTTTCAAGTGGAAGTGAATTCTGTTTACAGCGGATGTTTCAGCCAACTGTAGTGGAGCAAAATGACCGCGCGGTAAACAACTTTTCCCTTTTGTTTTGTCCTCGTTAGCGATGTTTTGGCGGGTGTTGATTTGTTTCGCCACGTGTATCCGATGGGATGATTAACGGCCTGATTACTCGGTTTCCGTGGTTTCCGTCGCGGCCAGTTTCCGGGAGCGCGCACAATGCGCGTCGCTCCGGTGCGCGCGATTCGACGCGCCGCGCTAACTACCCGTGATACTATGCGCACTCAACCAACACCAGTAGCTAATCCCATCAACATCGAACAAGGCATCTTTTTATTCGGTCGGATAATAAAATTGACTGATCAAAATTCCAAACAGCTTTGAGATTATATGCCTGCCCTACGTGATAGGTATTGCACCTGCAGCTGACATGTTATACTCATGAATGTGAGAATGTTAAAATAAGCGTGTGATTTGTAAAGAATAACAAACAAAACATATTCAATTAATTTCCCAGCCATCGTCGTTGGATAACATCTGTTTTGAATATAAAATACAGCTACATGTACCCGCGTCCCTTGTTAAAACCCCAATAAAAATGAGACCCACACAACTGACGTCCACAAAAAAGGACACCCACAAAAACTGCCTACATGTACACGTACGATCTTAAATTTTGATCTAACGACCGCAAGGATCCATTATTATTAATAACCGATGTCTAAATAAAACATACGACGGACATAAAAATATTGATGGAGAAAAAGGAGATAAGGTTTCTTCCAATACAAGACATTTATTAACACGGTGGATCGAGATAAAACAAACATGGCGGGCGCGCGCGCGCATATAAACATGGAGTTTATCGTGGGAGGCTGTCACAACACGCGCCCGGGCTGGAGCCCTGGATATTATACCGGGTGTAAGGGACAGTGTGCCTGAAAATGATAGGGGTTGCTCAGTCAACGAAACTAAACAACTTTCACCAGGAACTTCTTTCGGGAATGAAACAAAATGTTGACTTTCCCAACACGAATTCCCAAAATTACCACTCGAAAAGCCAAAAAATATTCATGTTTTCTGAACGAATCTCCTGGTGAAAGTTAACTTTGACTGAGCAACCATTATCTTATCAGTTTTTGGTACGCTGTCCCTTACACCCGGTATATTCTTTGCCTGGAGCTTCAACACGAGGTGCGCTGACGCACGGTGAAAGCTCCAGACACCACGACACACGAGCCGATCTTATCGAACACTACATTTGAAGCCTACGCACCTTACGACTTATGACATTAACATAACACAGCTTCGGATACCGATGTATTGACCAACATTAACACGCCTCGACGCACATAACGCCGCCGGTGCAGCCGATTTTATACTAACGACATTCGATTTGATATCTGATATCTGATATTTTGACACAAACTATACGTGACAAACACTCGTGGCTTCAAGAACTTTCTCCCGGGAGATACATTTGTGTGATAATCGAACGGAGAAAAAAAACGTGAAGCCACTTTTGAAAACTATCAACACGGACAGAAACCTATTAACCTCATAACAAGGCTATTCGGACGTAACAAGGTACTAATATGTCGGAGCGGGCGGCGCAGCGTTTATCAACTGAGCAAAACAACAAAGAAAGCAGTCGTGATCTCCATCACTGATCCATCATCGCCGACTGACGAGATGGATCGCTCGTATTATCCCGGACAGTGGCGTAGCTGCCCAGGGGCAACACGAGGCAGGGCCCTCAAGCGCGAAGGGCCTCCAAAAACTGATTAGCAAGCATATTATTGAAGTAGAGAAAAATGCAATGGTCTTCACCACTACTATTTAAGGGGACATTCATCTGTTTTCGTAAAATGTCGGTTCACTCGTGTAACAGACAATTATTATTTTTTTCGTGTAAAGTCGCGCTAGCTTCGCCCGCGTGTTTCGATTGTCGTGTTAAGGGCGCCCTCGTTCGCTTTCTGTACGATAAAAAGCTAATTATGATTTTGTAATGGTCTAGTAAAAAAATAATAATAATTGGAAATATGCATTTTGACAAATTGTAAACATTTTAGGGCCCCCAGTATTTTTTAGCCCAGCCAGGGCCCTTGGTTACCTAGCTACGCCTCTGTTCCGGCCCACCGAGTACCGACGCAGCTTGAATTACCGCCGATCTGTCCGACTCACTCCACAATTTCAATTTCCCGTGGAACGAATAGCTAACAAGCCGTAGTTTACTCGAGATGAGCTCGTTATACAAACAACATAACGTGTATCACTGGGAGGATCTACCCAACAGGCCAACAGGTGATTTACCGTACCTACGTGGTTTCTGCATGAAAGCTAGATTGCACGATATGAAAACAATGGGTCGTTACCAACCCGAGAGTAATTCCGTGAAGCCAGCACCCACCGATTACTAAAATTATAAGTACTTTAATTTAAACTGAAGAACCCTTACATATGCAAGTAATTATGGTAAGCCAGTATTTTAATTATCGAACCGTAGATTATGAATTTATGAATGAGTTAATTGATATTATGAGCTGGGAACGGAGGGAGGGACCGTCGCGAGTGATATAACTACAGCTTCATAATAACAGCGCGCGGTGTCTATAAATCAGAATAAACACGCTAACCAGGGGATACAGTTTTCGGCGTCGATTAAAGACCATCCGAAAACAAACAAGACCTTGGCCCACCACGCCCCACTTTTTTATAAACCCTGCGGGCGCGGCCTCCTGCTACCCATTACAATTAGACAGTCCACTTTTGTGTTACAGTTTTATAGTAGCTACCGGCTCCGCAAGATAAAGACCGAACGGCACGACACACAAACTGTTTTGTTCTTTTAGTGCCGTTAAAAGTCCCCTAAGTCACGACATTGCAAGGAGTCGGGATATAAAAAAACCGCATTCGCACCACGCGATGCAAAACTACGATCAGTTAAAACGGTTGAATCCAAAAAACACACGGCGAGAGAGAAATAAAATCCAAATGAACGGGCACAAATAAAATGTAAACTGCGTTGGTTTAAACGAGCGGACAAAATAGAGGCAATTCTCGTGAGGAAAGAGCGGATTTTATAAACTCTCACTAATGAGGTAGCGTGTAGAGTAGCGGGAGGAAAGGCCCTAATGAATTATCTGATGTCCCGAACACGAGCCAAAGCCAGTAGCTCCAAGCTCCAACGCTCGCCGCCCGTCCGAACTCTCCCTAAACAAAACCGCACATTCCAGTAATTTAGTTAAACTCCTCCGTATCGCCGGGTATAAAGATTTACCGTACATGCTTGGTCAATATTAATGTTTCGCACGACCTCGCCGTATTTGCGAGGAACTTCCGAACGGCAAATAAAAATGTAGCTTAGTAAAGAATAAAGTAAACATTTCCAGTCGGTGAATGTATCCTCGTAAAGATTTCCGAGTTGGAACTGAATTTACATTTGCAGGAGCGCCCACACCTTGCTCGCGCTGGAATTCTCTTTATTGCCTACAACACCTAGCGGCGCCACCTCAGTGTAAGTGCCTGCCTGCCTACGTAAGTTTAAAATGTCTTTTTTGCAGACTCCAGTATTCTCATTCTCGTCAAAAGTTTGAATAAAACTGCAGCTGCGCTATTGACTTTTATTGCGCATTATTTGCATGGATTTGTGATGGTATTCTTTCATCGCAGGTAAGAACGTGACTGCGGCGCACAATTGAGCATTCCCCTGATCACGACTGTGGCGAGATGCAATCGTGGCGAGTTGGGACACTCATGGTAATGCGAGCACGGATCTAGATGCCATCAACCGGCACAATTAACCTAACAACCCTATGCATCGTTAGCCTTAAACAGCAGATCTATATCTTTACCCATGTTAGACAAGCTCTTGGTGAAACTTTTTCTTTTCTGATCGATGTCACAAGATGTGCCAGTTCTGAAAATTGGGAAAGCGTTGTCGAATTCGTTAACCACCTTATTGGAATTCGACGGAACGTTGTAAATCAATCCGGTAACATACGGCCCGGTTTTGACGAACGATGCACCCGTCACGAGAGATGACGCGAGGTAGTTCGCCCAATCGTTAACGCTTAAAAATCCACACGCGGTCGTAACGAGAGTTACGAGCGGTTAAATAAACGCAGCCTCCCATTAATACGATTGGTGCCCGGACGGCGTTAACTGAGCCAGAAATAAGTTAACCCATTCACCCGAGTTAATGCTACCACTACGGGACGCACTCGCTGCAGCTGAAATTACCCTCCAGTAGTAATATATTCCGGTGTACTGAATAGGCAAGACTGGAAGAGCTATCTCAGGTAGATGTTTGATAAGCTGGCGCAATGACCACATACACAGCATGTAATAACGACCTCTGTAGAGCGAACAAATATTAGCCGACGAGCACCTCCGAACGGATTCAACCAATATTTGTTCTGTACGACTGCTTCCCAAAAGTGTATTTTCTTTTCCAACATCGTCTACCGTTCGACGCCCGCGAGGCTGTCACGATGTTTGCTCAGCCAAGACTTCACAAGAAAGCAAACATCAATCCCACCTTAATGTCCCGAAACGTGATTAAATTTCAAATTAACGATAAAGGTGAAGATTCCAACCATAACTTGTACAAACTAATTCATGATGCATTCGATAACGACTACCATAAACATAGAAAATTAATTTTGGGTGTCGTTTTAACACTATATTTCAAGAAACACGACACCGTATACGTAAGAGGGTATCACAACCGGTCCCGCGGTCACATTGGCCACAAAAATACATAAACATTTCAATTTAAATATTAAACACACCAAGATTCAGTTGGAAACAGAAACGAGACGTAAACTCGGCCTTATGTAAACAAAACGGATCATTCTCAGGGGGATCGAAGTGACAAATTTGTGTGTATTTTATTGATTTGGGAGTGACTAAACAGTATCTAGTCGGATAGAGAAGCTCAGGGACCCATCACAATAACCCTTATTGAGATTCAGAATGTAAATTTGGGGGCATGCGGGTCCTTGCAGTGCCTCGCGCCGCGGGAGGCATGGCGGCCTGTTCCCGACCCATCCGTACGCCATGCTGCGAAACACAAGAATTCACTTCGAAACTTGTAAGCATCAGACCTTAATCAATACACGTCATTCTTTAACAGATTTTGTCAGTTGATTGAAAATACCCGCTATTTTAGTCAACAGTAGACCCCAGGGATGCATTGGAAGTAAATAAAGCCCACACGTAAATCCCATAATGCAACATCCTGGGAAGCAAAGATAACAGTGGAAGTGTTGTGTATGCCGAATTCCCGCTGTGAGCTGGCGACGATGGTGGTCGACCCATCGATAAGCCAAGAATTCAGAGTTATCTACGCAAATGTGTCACTCGGCAACATTTCAATCCTCACAAATTGCACCAAACAAAAAACCTAATGGGTCTCGTTCCCAGCAAACAAAACTAGCAGCCAATTTACTTGCATACATTTTAGTTATTTTGTTTTCATGTATTCTATTTAGGTTTACGAACAATTTTGAAAATATTTAGTAGTTATAGCAAACGTACTGTCTGTTTTTACAGAGGTGTTTTGATGTGTTTGGAAAATTGCAATTCTTGCAATTCTATTGTGAATTTAATATATAAGCACGATTGCATTAGCAGTAAACTTCATGGTAGCACATAAATCCTGGCCGAGTCGGCGTCGCCATCGACAATAAAACCCAAGTAGGCATTCGTCAATCCCACGGGCGACGGTGGCCAATAAAATGTTATTATTTAGGAGCTCATAACTGACAAGATTTACTGGCCGTAAACCGAGTTGACCGCATCACCTTCCAGCCAGCCCGTATGCTCCTTTAGTGGAGCACAATCCTCAATCCTAGCTCCAACTCAAGTGGCCGCTCGTTGACCAAGTCTGGCGCGTGATGGATACGTTCGAGTGGCAGTCATATCCGGTGCAAGCAAATTTAACTTCCAATAGCCTTGTTTATTCAGGGGTGCAGTGAACCATTAAAACAACTCGAGTCGTAACCGTAACTACGGCGACCGCGTTAAATTCTTCAATACTATCATAATGCTCAGCTTGATTGCTTTCTTACGAACTCATAAAACTTATGAGTGCCAGCGGTTCAATACTTACGGCTCCGGTTTTAATTTAACCCGTGACGGTATTAAACCAGAACAATTACCAATCATGTGGGTTTATGTTACGCTCGGTGTCATTAATTACCTTTCTAAAAACCATACATAAATTGTGAAACATTAAAATTGGTTCCCCTATTTTATAACATCAAAACTTTTGGCTTGCATCACGATCATAAACGTTCATTACAAAAGGGCTCGTGGCAAAAAAGTGGAGTATTGTCGCGACCCTATTGATTAATTTGTTTCGCCATTAGAATTCTCTCCAGGCACCAAAAACGTCCCGGTGGAGAGCATCGCAGTAGAATTTTGGGACATTATTTATGGCGTGCCATTCTCTTCAAAGGACTGTATGATTTACTGCCACCAACACAAAAGCCACTGCCTTATTATGACGTGCTGGCCCGTGCTTTGTGCCACCATATTTATTCGAACGATTGTATGCAATGTTTGTTTATTTTTTGGGTCCTTCCCAGTAAATACTGTATTGTATCAAAACTCCAGTACAGTCGACGTAGGCCATATTTCACGGTCCCTAATTACAAGGACAGCGATTGTGGAAATGTTTTGCCAACATGACATATTCATGGTTTTGGTAACAATCAATCCCAATGGTCCCACTTTTTCATTTTGGGTTTTAAAAGTGTGTAATCAGAAATCAGTGAGAATAGGTTGGGTGAGATAAGATCAACAAACAAAGAGTTTTGATCCGAGAAAGTACTTAAAGTTATCGTGCTGTTAACGAGGGAAAGAATGGCATTACATCATGATAGTATCGTGTTTAGGACTGATTAGCGCCTGCCAGTGGCTAAGTAGCAAAGTATACAGCCCGAGGCAGGGCGAAGCCAGGCCAGTCGGCTCTGACGCCAGACATGTTTGCGTAGGGAGGGCTACCGGCCGTGTGTGTGGTCTAACATATACATACAATATTATGTACTGCCAGTGGGAAATATTAACTGTTATGGCCGAAGCTTTTAAACTGCACGTCAGCGTTTTATCGAAAACGAAAGCTTTATTGACGCCATCAAGCGAAACATAACCCTTGAACCATAAAACAACAATCAAGCAACTGTCTCTTCTTAAGATAAACGATGTGTGAAACTTCACTGCTTTAATGTTTCCTCCCAGCGCCTCTAAGTGCATTTAACAATTTAGATAATGTTTGAGAACTGCGAATGCAATGCGCACATCTTAAAACAGCCTTTTAGTAGCTCTGTCTCCCGCAGGAAGCGGTTTTTGTAATGTCCATGAAACTCGCATAATGGTTTATTACGCACATTTATTCGCCCATTTTCTCTGAGGTCGCGTGTCGCGATTCCCATCCCATTCAATTATGGCGCGCGCTAAACAAAATTGACACACAGAATCATCCCTAATGGGACGACTCTGAGCGTTGAATAAACATTACAGAGATATAAAATAGTGGTCGTGTGTCATCACAACAGGAGTTCTAATATTGTTAGTGGTTTGGCTGTCGCACAGCGAGATGCTTCATGGATTATTAAAGTGCCCATTAAATATGGACGTGGGATTGTAGGATCATACTGCGGTGATCTACGCACCCGACATATAAACAAACACACATCGTGGTTTGAGAAAAACAAACTGGCGATGTCATTAGAGGCGAACACTGACGAATGTTTCGGTCGGTTGCTATTTAAAGTTCGTAGTTTAGTTTAGTACGCGTAGCTGCGCGCATCATCGATCATGGTCGGAGCTGTCAGATTTAAACTGAGCTTAAACTGGGTTCGGTCTGGCTCGTCGGCGCTGGCAGGTGATGGACTCGACGTGACGTGACGCCCCGTCAGCGTCAGCCGACCGACCGGTGAAGAGGGTGTAGACTTGACCACTTGCCCTTTGTAGCTAAGCTCCGAAACATTTCCACGAATTTCTACAACCAGTTCACATTAAACTAATTTGTCGCTTTAAATTGAACAACTATAGAATTCCATTAATGTAAGTTTTTTGTTAAGCTAAAAGCCAAAGTCAGTTAACGATATTGGTTAGGAAGCGTGGGCCGGACCGCACCTCATCTCGAGAGCGTTTTTTCCTGGGCATTGTCTTGGCGCCAGCGTTTCCCAACACCAGTCTCGTCCCAGAGGGATATGCCGCCACCACGGTCGCCTCTCCAAGTGATTATTTCCGTGACGACTTTTATTGGAAGAAGTAATATCTGAAATCGAAATCCTGTGTAGTCTCGGTGGTGTTGTAAAAAGAATTGAATTTGTCTGCCAAGAAAGATTCTTAAATATTTTCGTTTCTAACAATATTTGTTACGGAAACTCAGTCTACGAAGTTATGTGTTACATAACCAACGTGCCCTACAGTTTATTGAACTTGACTTGAGCTAACAATACACTTATGCATTCCCACGTCAAATTAGGATAACAAAAGTTTGGGAGGCGCACAAAAACCGGTGACATATGCGCGCGCGCAGCACGCTGATCGATCGAAGCTTTTTGTCGCGCTGACATCTCCATCCATTCCCGGCAAATTGCCCGGCGTCGTACAAAACCCTTGTCCTCAGGTGTGATTGAGAGCCTACAGCGTTCCCAACCAACTCATTATTTTGAATATGCCCATCTATCGATCACAAGTATCACAGTCTTCGGGGCAATTTTAAAAATTGAGCTCGCTTCATGTGGCTTGGCTTGCCGAGGTTGATGTATCGGTTACACATTTTGTCTATAGTTCCTGCTCTCATACATCAAAATCGTTCATTGTCAATCTTAGTGGAAACGTCTCAAGTTACAATTTGATAGATGAGGAGAAAGTCTAAGTGAATACTCAACTTTCGTTCGATGAAATGCAAACATAATCCCAAACTATTAAAGACAGGAAAGCGGACTAAAAACTGCCGTTAAGCAATAACCGGAAGGTGCTAAATATAAATTCGTATCATTATCGAGACGACATCTGAAGGATCCGAATTCCTGCCCAATTTAGTTGCGACACAATCGTTTAACAAACAAATTGGCCGTCTCCATATTCTGGCCTTTATGCGGCGGTCGCTCGCTTTCGCGTTATTTATAAAACATCTATTTATTCAGCTGGGTGACCTGGATACTCTGCCAACGTGTCATTGTGCCGATGCGATACAAGCGTGTTTGCCGTCCCGTGTCCATGTTTAATCGTGGTACTCGATGTTTGTAAATTCCTGTCCTTTATAAAGTCCTGGTATCTATCTACCTGACAGATTAGGTATTGCATTCTTGGTAAGGTGCCATTGTTGGACGCAAGCTTCTATTCTATCTCACGGGAAACACTGAATATAAAAACATCATTGTTATTATTCAGTTTTTCTTCAATAGGAATGTTCAATAGTTATATTATTGGAATGTAAGATCTTAAAAACATTTTCAACACAAGCTCTAGATCGAGTAAAAACAGTTGCACATGCCAGCTTACACCCAAGTAAGGGATATAAACGAGTATAGCTTATTTAACTATGGAGTGCTATAAAAACTTGCGACGAGCGAGAACATGTGCCGAGAAAACTAGCAGTTACTTGAAAAAAAGTAAAGAATTTTCTATCTCCTTATCGACCAGCGATCAGATCGCGGTGGCTTGACTGATTGCTACACAAAGCCAACAATAATATGTAATACCCGCATCGCGTACCAGCTATTATCGTACGAGAAAAAAAAGAAAAGGGTTTCGGAACGCACTTCGGAGAAATTTCTTTTCTTGTAAACGTATGGAGGCAATCTATGCGAGAGAACAGAGCGAACTCACTCTCCGGAGAGAAATGGAGGGAAATTTGCTCTGAATGTGAATACATTTCGCTAGATTTATCCCCGCATTTGTTACGATTCAATCAAGTAAAACCAATAAAACTGATACAGATTGCTGTTAAATAAAAGCGTTAAAGATAGCTGTTTTATGCAGCTGCATTGCTATCTTAGTTTACTCCAAGTCTGGCAAAACAATCAGAATTCTATAATAGAATAGTCCAGAGAAAAAAAAAGTGCAGGCAATGTAAACCGACGCTAAGAAGCACAAGCTATCTGAAACTAGAAAGTCTCGTAAGTCAAGTTTTTATCGTAATATGCTACTCCATATTAGATGTAGGATTCCAAGTACTGCCAGGTACAGCAGTCCTTGCGTAGGATATGTACGGAGAAAATATCAATATTCAAAAGGCATTAGAAAAAGTTCATTAACTAGTCGAGTGAGCTTTACAAAGAAAGTCTTATTTTTTTTAGTTCATAATGACTACGAGTGCCACTTAAGTTAGTCATTAAAGAGAAGTTGTCTGGAGTTTGAAATATTATGTCTGTTGTTAGAAAATACATTAACGGAATAGGTATTTTGTCTAGGTACAGGTAGATTAGTTGTACAGGTTCATATCCTTTGGAAGTTGGGTTCATAATTAGCAAAACTTGGCAATCCTGCACGTTCAACGAGGCGCAGACCAGAAAAACGGTTCAATCCCCATTATCACGCCTTATTGGATTCCCGCCGATTCGATCTTTGCTTTTGCTCTGTCCGCCATGATTGCCTCGTAAGACAACTAGCGACTAGTGTTTTTTTTACAGTATATCGAATGGCAAACCGCGTAAAATCTCCAATTTGCACAGCATTTGCGTTTTTTGCTTAGCCTGTGTTTGTTTCATCATTATTGCCCAGCTTGTGTTTGCCCAACAGGACATCGGCCTCTTCCAAGGCTTTGTCTTTCTTTGCGATCACGCGAAGTATTTTGCAAGCATCCAGTTATGGAAAATGCCGGCTCGAGAAGGCAAGTGTCTCGCCAAGTCCGGTGATACCAGTCAGAAATGATGCAGAGTTATCACTTTACATTCATGAAAAATGCATGCAACGCGTCCAGAGTTATGAGCTGAATGACGTGCAAGTTTTTATTTATCAATAATCTCGACATGATAAATGAGCAATGAACGTAATGAACGACAACTGTCAATTCAATAACGCAACGAGTATGATGCAGCATTAATGTTGTATGAGTTCGGATTGCGAGCTTTAGGCACTCTCATCTCAGTTAGCCTAGCCGCGCCGCCGCTCACTGTAATTGAAAATAACGACTTGCATATTCATGTAACGTGCATAATAATCCTCTAACGCCTGCAGCGCTGCCTGATGCATACACGACTAATCCCATTTCTGCATTCTGCATCTGTTTGCCTCGAGTGCTTTTAAATGCGGCGATATGCAAAATGAACTCTTGTTTGCTCGTTAAAAAATAGAGGATCGTTTCCCTGAGCGAAGTGAAATAAGTCGGGTGGAACAAATTTTAATTAACCACTCTTATTCTCATCACGGAACGGGTCGCGTTGTGGCTAAGCCTCACCTGCCCGCGGTTGACACATCACACCCCCACGGATTAAAAACTCTGCCGCGGACCAACCGCCCGTGAAATTTAATTTATTTAGGGCCACTCCACGTCATGCACCATGTCATCGTTGTTTACATAAAGAATAGTTTCGGGAAGGACGCGAGCCCTTATTTATCTAGCGCCGCCGTCGTTGGCTGTTTATTGAAATATTTCATTGTTAATTCTCTAAATGACGCCTCTGTTTAGAAGGGGGACGAGCTCCGAATGGCGCGATGAATGCAGCATTAATACTATTTATTAAAATAACAATAAAATCTATTCCGAGACGCTTTTATTATTCCATTCTGGACTCTCGACGTCACTCTAGCTGGGCACTTCAAAAAACCTTATCTGAAGAGATGACGAGGAAAGGTCCGGATGCAAAGGATAAGCCACGGAGCAGGACAATTTACACGTAGGTGAGCCGAAGTCTAAGAACTGATAATCACGGATTGTTTATGATTGCCAACATAGGTCGGTGAAAAAACAAGATCGTCCTCGAGATAGCGCTGCAGATAACACGCCGGAAACGTGACGTGACTAGTCAGAAAAATAAACAATCCGTGATTTTTTCGGGAATGACAGGATTTAAATATAGTTTTGTAAGCACAACACATCTTTTCCTCAGGTACATACGGTAACCGTGTGAAGAGGTTACGGTGTCTAGACGAAACCCTACACGCCATTCACGTATCAGGTTACCCATCGTTAACTTTTTACATTATTTTTTCACCCACCGCAGTTCTAGCCATGAAACTCAAGACTGTCAGTAGGAGATCTCCTTACCGACGGATGCTGTTACTTGGTCCAGTTTTTTGTTTAATAGCTAATTTCGGAATGGTATCAGAAATCAAGGCCTAACACGTAAAGCAATTTGCTTGGAAATTGTTTGCGGATAAATTCGATTAGAGTAATCTATAAATGGCGATACGAATCTTACGTACCGCAAGGTAGCCAACTAGGGTTGCTGTTGTTCTTATTATACCTATTTATACAGGGTTCAACAAAATGGGGTATCTGTCCGTCCATGAAACTGAACAACATTTCCCAAGGAACAGGACAGTTCAAAAAACCATAAAAAAATTAAGTTTAATATGGTAAGTGTTTTTTTCTCATTTCGACATACAGTCAGCTTCATGTGAACTTGACTTAATGTCCTTCAGGGCGCAATATTATGTTACATTACACCCTGTATACAATGCCTATGGAAGCCTACTAGGAACTATCTTGCTATCAAGGAAACAAGGCATGTGCGCCTACTGCCCACTCCGTGTCGTGGAACAATGCGCCTGCGCACCTTAGTTAGTTCGGAACAGAGAAAACTGATTTACGCTGAGTGGTGTGATTTGTAGAATTTGGCGGGTTAACGTAGCATTATGTCGAATAGGTATTAGCCGACCCCGCGAGATCCGGGATAAGGCTAGGGAAATGATGATGATGGCAAATGGTTAACAAAATGAAATGCTACATAGAATAGTTAAATACATTCATATAATCACGCCTTTATCCCAAATGGGGTAGGCAGAGCGAAAACTACCTTAACAAAGGACATTCCGCCACGTATGACAAAGTTTTGAGAGTTATTTAAGATATATTTGTATGTGTATTTCCGTAGTGACAGGTTGTCAGCCCATCGCCTAAATTGCAATATACAGAAACCCTCAGATCCCTTAACTGGTTTTTACAGCATGCACGGGAGGAAATTGGCACGTGGACATTCTATGTTTTTCTCTCACTCTCAGTCCAGCATGATAGAATAGTTACCTGCAATAAACGTCAAATTTGAAACAATGCGATATAGAACCAATAAATAGTTAGTATCAGTCGGGCGTGATTTTGATAATAGTCTTATAATACGGAGCACAAAAATATAAATGTTGTATAATATGCAACTCCCGAAGACGTAAACTGTAAGTAAACTGCTCTCAAACGCTCGAACATTTTGAGTTCCTTAGACCACATCCTAACCTCAAAGAATTCTGATGGACGATAGCGGTCGCCCATAAACCATGTTGTCGTCCGACGCCGCCCAGCGCCCGCGCAGCCAGGATAAGGAGCATTGCCTTGCCGCTTTCCTGACGGGATGTTATCACCCCACGAACCCTGGTTTATGAATGTTCCACGGCCAGGGAAGTGCCAATTTTATTAATTGTGGAGTTGGCAAGTTGAAATGGTGAAATGGCAATTTTAACCCTAGGCTAAGTATAATCCTTAGTTATTTAAAGCGGTAATATTGTTTCGAACTTAATGCAACAGTAAGAAATTCCTGGTTTTACTGGCCATAACAAGCGACGAAACTTGCGGCAAACTAAGCTGTTTATTATATAAATTAATATAATAACAGCATCAAATGAGATTATTACACATGTTTACTTTTATAGATAAGTGGGCGTCGACTATAACTATAAAACCTTCGGATTGGTCGTTATGTGGCTGGAGGCTGTAAATATTGGAAATTTCGCGATGTGGTTTCCTGATGTGAGGGTATAAAAACTAGAATTTACAAGTTCAATTCCATGTGCATTGCTTGGTCGGTTAGCTATTAAGATACCAGAAGGAGTATTAGCCACGCAATGCACCTGAAATTGAAGGTCTATGAAACATACCACTGATGTCAAATGGAATAATAAAACGCCGGGTTTGGCGTTGGGCTCTACGCTTAGGCGTTCGTTTTATTGGTTTCGTCTCGTAGAACCACCATAAATGTCATCTGAAATAAATAACGCATGTTCCTAGCGACCCGCTGAGTCGATAGACCGAAAGATACGACCAAGCTTCGAAATAACAGATAACGCATAAGATGCGAGATATGTTAATTTTTCTATGGATAATTTAGTAAGGAAGATATTTTATGTTGTTTATGAGTTAGATAAGTAAAAGGGCAAAGAGAGAGAAAGACGGAAATTTTAAAGTCTCGAGTTCTTTACGTTGCCGAAAATCTTAGACTTCGGAATTTATCTGACTACTTATTATAAGATTAAAACATTATGCGGGCTCTACTTAATATTTAAACCGTTTAAGTTTCAACCAAAAAAGACAACAAATTGTCGCTAAGGACGAGGCAAAGTCCCGTTCGGTCCTTTAAATTGTATTCATTTTTATTCTAATTTTTAAGCAAGAACAATAGCCAGGCGGAGTGGTTGACAAGGATGGATGACGTTGTATAGTAGTGAGGACAAAGAAGTTGGAGACAAAAAATGCACTCATTGTACACCGTCATCACTAAGCCTATTAGAGTACTTCTACCTGCGCATGCACAGGGTCTTGTAAATCTGTCACTTCGGCTCACGCTCTATCTAAAGGGATCGCAGGGCTTTCGTTGTGACGTGTGTCTAATTAAATCTCCGGATTATGGTTCTTAGAAAATAAGGCAGTCAGCGAGCTCGTTAATAGTGTGATTATGACTAGGTTGCTTATGAAGCCTTACATTCAAAGTGAAGTTTTGAATATAATTTTACCTAGGTTGTGTGAATTATACTCAATCAGTACCGGCTTACAATGAATCTAATTTACTTAAAACAATTAAAGCTACTTATACGTAATAAACCGAAAATTTTGGGTACCCCATGACCCCAACCTACGGAGGACCGCGTTGTTCTAAGTCCCCAGTCTATGATGATGTCTTTGTTGAAACCCCTTGTTTGAAAAAGGTAATTAAAGTAGAGCAAGATAGTGGTTCAAGATTGAATAAGACAATAATTTGAATTATTGGGAAAACAAAAGCTTTCAACTTTGTTTATTATTATTACAGTACCTTAGACTGTAAAAGTTTATGCAATTTCAATGCTTAGAGCCTTTTTCAACCTTCGCCACATAACGCAAGGTCGAATTTACAACCTCCTGTCCGATATTGTTATATTCTTGGAATATGGCACGCAGCAGGGAGCATTTTTGGTAAGGTCTCAGAGATGGTCTTTGTCACCATCCTGATAAAGGATTCTATAGAATTTGGGACAAGTCACATTCGAAATATGGCATTGATTGTTCGCGGCTTATAATGGATTATTTTGGCAGCTGAAATTGCTGTGAAATGTGATTAGATGGACTGATAATAAAATGATTTTATGCATGTCACGTGATTTCTTGGAAATTCGAAGATCCTTTTTATGATTATTAAAATTTTCCGCCCTTATGTTAGATCTTAGTAGATTTATTATCATTTAAGCAAAGGGCAAGGGCTTATTGAATGTGAAGAAAGGACATGCAGGCAAAGGGAAACCTGAAGGAATGTGAAACAAGGAAAGAAGAGGTACCTACGTAATAAAGTAGGTAAGAACTTGCTATACTAGCTACCTAATCTGGAATAAGAAGGTTACTTGAAGACACATTTAGGTCTCTAACTACATTCGTGTAATTAAAACATTTACTACAGTAGTAGGGCAATTATCAAATCAGAAAAATATTGATTTAAGTTAACTAATGAATGACTTATGTATGTGACATATCATCATCTCCTTAGCCTTATCCCGTATCTCACGGGGTCGGCTTCCTAATCTAGGGGATTGAACGAGGGTACTGATTTTTACACAGAGCGACTGCCATCTGACCTCCGCAACCCAGAAGGGAAACCAGACCCAATCCTAGATTAGGTCAGAGTTTTCAAGCCGCTAATGCTTAGCACTGGCCTCTGATATGGCTTAACGACTAATATCTACGGTATTAAACGATATTAACCGGGACCAACGGCTTAACGTGCTTTCCGTAGCACGGAAAAAGCGCCGAATAAACGTACATATGAAATTCGAAAACCGAAAAACACATTGGTACGTGGTGGGATTCGAACCACGACCTCCCGCTCAGGAGGCAGCGGCCCTATCCACTACACCATCGGGCTCTCTGTATGTGACATATATCGGTATGTAAAGTAAAGGTAATTTAGTGGATCATTCTAACTTCTCATTTTCGCTGATAGAGTACTGGTCAGTTTCGGAACCATTAAAGCTTTTTTCCGACATTTATCAGTCTATTTGCAAATGGAAATGAGTTACAAAATTACATACTAGGGTAGATAAATCAGCCCCAACAAGGTTCCTAAATTAGTTGCAGCGTAACTCGATTAGGTAATCTATTGCGGTTATCGTTATCAGCTATCTCTGTTTATTATCTCGTGAATTATCATTTATCAGCCATGCCGCGTAGCCTTCCAAATATGGATAACTACCAGATGGCTGGATTAACCACTTACGGACCAAGTGTAGGGAAAGGGCTGGTAAGGTTCCAAGGTGCTGGGCTGTGCTGTGATAAATAAGCAGTACCTACATACTATTAGCATGACATTTATTTAAGTAATGTATAGGTTGAGTACAATGAAGTGAACGCCATCTCTCCCTGCATTCCGCCGTCTCCTTGACTTCTTGGTACGACTTAAACTTAATCTTTTCTTTCACTTGATCGAACTTATTCTTGGCCTTCCCCTTCCTCCTTTCTTCTATCTTTTCTACATAATCGTCTTTAATCACTCGTCATGTCGTATTCGTTCTTCCATGCTGGCCTGGGAGCGAAAGAAAAACATAGTATGTGCCAGCTGCATATCCTCCCGAGCATGCTGTAAAAACCAGCTAAGGGATCCGAGGGTTTCTGTATATTGTAATTTAGGCGATGGGCTGACAACCTGTCACTACAGCAATATATCTACAAATCTATCTTAAATAACCCTCAAAACATTGTCAGACGTGGCGAAACGATCTTTGTTTAGGTTGTTTACGCTCTGCCTACCCCATTAGGGATAAAGGCGTGATTATATGTATGTATGTATGTCGTATCAGGTGTCCCAACATCTTTCCTCTTCTATTTTCTATTATATTGAGTAGGTATGTTACGTTTTTCATTTACTATTTGTAACACTTCTTCGTTCGTCTCAGAATAATAAATAGTGCTACTTGTATGTCGCATTAGTAAGGGAGTAATAAAGCTTCGATACCTATTAAATGCCTACCTATTCCTAAACAAAACTTGGTTTGTTTTGTTTTTGTATTGTCTAGGTACTACTTAGTATTCCTTATTTATTTATTATGTTTAATGATATGCTTAGTATCATGTGGATCGCGGAAGTAACAATGTTTGCAAAACGTAGGTAAAGTAAACAAAAAGAGAATCTTGAAAATAATATAATTACATACTTGTTATTTGCAAATTATTACTAGTTGTTCGTCTGAGTCTTAGAATTATTTTTACCTGAAAAGTGCTACTTGAGCTTAAGGCGATTAAACCAATATCAAACCGTCGTCAGATATCAAGGTAGGTAGGTAGATACCATAAAAAATGTATTCGAAACTCACCCAAAAGCCTCCAAACTTCGGCGCTGCTCAGGTAAACATTGAGGTGTGCTAGGCACGCCGGCAGCAACCACACGAAAACTAACCACTTCATCTTCACTCCAGGTTCCTTCGATCACTTAATAATACAGATTCCAGTCCTCATCAGTCCCAAAAGTTCAATAACAACACATTTGTATCACATTTTCAACCACCGTCCGCGGGCGCGAACAGAGTTCTCCCGGCACACAGACTACACACTCAAATAAAACGTACAAATTCACAAGAAATCTCAATCAAACTAATGATTTAGCATGCTAATACGCTAAAGTCTTGAACTTTATTCATGAACACAAGCACGAGTAAAGTTATCTCAATGTTTTCTGTTTATAAACATTGATATTCTCAACGTTATTTTACGCACGAGCGCGACACAACCTCCCCGTTCCACGCTATCCGTCAAACTGGTTCTTTGCTGGTGTGCGTGAAATGAAATGAAATGCGATGCGAATGACGTTGACGCCCACTGTGTGCGTTTGTGTTCGTTCTTTTGACAGGTGTTTTTGACGCTCGAGATAATGCTCACTTTCTGCACTAGATGGCGTTCTGTTTTGATATTTTTTTTCCTTTTTTTATTTGTTTCTTTTTCATTTTTCCATTTCTTGGCACGACGCGGTTTTCGCATTGCCTCTATTAAAATTGGGAAACGTGTATTAGAAAGATTTTTAATAAGCTTTTTTTAAAATTTTATGACGTGAGGTGGTAGGTATGTTTTATAGTCAATTTTACTTTGCAATTTTATTTTCAAACCTCCGAGGTTGATACAGGCAATTTGCTATCGCAGATGGTATAATAATGGTAACAAGACTGGACCGTGAATGTTGGGCAACAGGCTTGTTTGTTCTGGCTGTAATTTCTAACAAATTATAGGGCTCTGGCTTTGCTTTGCCCTCCTCGGTGCACGCTCGCTACTGCTTTTAGAATTCTTGGGCGGTATAGGAAGTTATGTTATGAATGAGACTATACTATCTATGCATCCATGTGATGTGTTTATGTTATTACATTACGTAGGTAGGGACGACTATCACCACTAGCGAACTGATATGATATGACACTGTTCTGTCAAGAAATCTTGCTTGGATCACTTCACACCAAAAATAACTATAAGCTGCAGGGATTTGTGGCTAATGTGGCTATAGGTAACTATGTAGTTATAACCACTTTATGTATTGCTTTTAATTATATTGTGACAATTTGTCAGTGGCCTTTGATAAACTGCCTACCCCGTAATGTAGGTAACATGAGCACCTATTGTAACATTAGTGCCATCTACAGATTAGAGCCAGAACTTAATTGACTACGTGTGGCTGCTGATTACTCTATGCAGGGCTGATGATCACACTTACTGTCACGACGACGATACTCGGAAAACGAACACCTTTTTAGTTCTCTAGATTACCGATAGATGTCAACGTGTGACTGTCACGACCTCAGATGAAATGCAAATTCTTTTTTTAGTTCTCGGGGTTCCAACAGATGTCACTATAAAGAATATATTTACTGATCGTTTTTTACCCACTTGAGTGGGACCCTGCAAATATATACCTACCTTTCTAATTTCCCCGGATTGAATATTCCCTGTAGGTTTTGAAGCCCTAGACTACACCTACGCCTACCTAAATCCTACTACCCACGCCCTAGCCCAGAGCTGGGGTTCGTGATTTGTCCCATTGTGGGGCCCACATTTTTTATAACAACCTATGGTTTGTCTATTATAGGACATAGGACAAAGAAAATAGCCACCAGTTAATCCAAAAAATAGACTTTTAATACAAAAATTACATAAAAAACTTTTCTTCAATAAATACATCTTATCCTTTGGTAAATTTCATTAACTAAAACGCCAAATCATGGTGACACAAAATGGTACATACAATAAAACAAAAAAAATATTAAAATTTACTGACTACAAGTATACGATACTGGACACTTGGTGTAATGTAATAAAATAAAATAATATTTAATTCTAACATAAAAGGTTACGAAATACAAAAGCATACCTGAAATTTAAAATAGACATAGAAGTTAAAATTAGGAGAGGCTAAAGTATGGCACAGAGGAACTGTCAAAGTGCGGCACGTGCGCTCACTTTTCTTTGGGTTTCTTTTCCTTCTTGCGCGGTGGCGGTACCGGCGTCGGCGCATCGCCGCTAGATCCCGCCTCTTTCTTAGTCACCTTTTTTACTGACTTTTTCTTTTCACCAGGAGGCGCAGGTGTGGTCGGTGTCGTAGGTGTAGCCGCAGCTGGAGATTCGGGCGCAGGAGAAACAGGAGTCTGGGGAGCAGCGGGCGCCGCCTCAGCAGCTGGCGCCGGATCCACCTTCTCTGTTATGGAAGACTCGATTTGTGCTGCGGTCGTCGGTTTACCTTTAGGTTTGACACCGATTTGAGCCAACGAGACTGGAGGGCTGGGCATTTCTGGCGCGTCTACTGAAAGTCGTTTCTCTTGCAGGGGCGGCGAGGAGGAGACGTCGGCGGAAGGTGTGGGCGCGGTGACGGACGTGCTGAGCTCGCTGGCGATGATGGCGTGCGCGAGGGCGGCGGCGTCCTCTAGCTCGCTGTCCGGGGTAGCCAGCGGGTCAGGGCCCGCCGGCGGATGCAGCTGCAGCTTCTGCACGGGTTTGCGCCGCTCCTCCGCTACAATGCCAACATTCCCGCCTTTATTTCGGTCGATTAGACGTGGCGTTAGTATCGCGTCACATTAGAGAGCAAGCTCGGTTAGGGCCTGGAACAAAGTCGAGGGAAAACAGAACTACTTGGTTAACTTGAAGATGCAAGCGGAAAGTTAGGTCAGTGTCAGTTTAGCAGAGCCGAAGCTGAGAACGAGTCCAAGGAATATTATTGCGTCAATGAATCGGTTTTAAAATTGATAGCTTTTGATTGAAGTAATGGAAAACTGTTTGTGAAAGTTTTAGAACGATTTTATAAGCTGCTGTTATACCAAAGTAGATTGCATAAGTTACGAAAAATTTGAACGATTGATGCATTGAAAAACGATTATAGCATTGAATAATGTTCCTTGCAAATGTGACATGTAAAGCTACAAATCAAACAAAAAAGAGATTGCTGCAATTTTAAAGCTGTTCTTGTGTAAAAAATTGCATCAACCTCACGACGAAAAGTGCGTGCTCATTCCGACTTGCTATGCTTGCTTGATGCATCATCGGATTCATAACTAGACGTAATACTCATTATAGTATTTGTAGCAAGTGATGAAAATTATGCTCCAGAAATATCTAACTAATGAGTATTACGAACAACCCTACCTACTTACCGGCACAACTTGGACGCAACCCAACGCTCTTCGTAACATTTTATTTCGAATTTTTCATTTAGAGCTTTCATTAATAACAGAATCAAACATAGAATTTCCTATACCAAGCACAATCCTAGTTATCATGCGACAATAATTTTGACAATACTTCCAAACTATTAATGAGTCCAGTCCAATCAAATAAATCTACATTTTAATAACAGAGAAAGCTTCAAACTACAGGACAATAATTCAATTTAAATAAATAAAATAGATACAGATTTAGGTTCCGCCACCAATATCCACAGAATAAGAAAGACAAGGCACAGTTGCGTTGAGTCCAAGTATCAAAGTTATATTACCTGATCTATTAAAGCCGCGTCTCTTGGGCTGCCTCCTCGGTAGCTGGATGAAATAACAACGATTTGTGTAACTTTGCTCAGTGAAGTAACATAAAACCAAACATCACAAAACGGCACAAAATAAAAACAGGATCGGTGCATCTGTTTTCTGATAACATTAAGTATTTGATGATGTTGATCGTTTAGCAAAAAACAGATGCAACTAAACTAAAGATATTAGTAGAAGACTAAGAAAAACTGCAAAATAAACTCGGTGAGTTTTGATAGTGCAAAGCTGTTAGCCGTCGCCGGCGGTTGGAGAGTACAGATAGTTGCAATGCTTACATTTTGAGGGAGAGACAGCGGGCGCTTCTTCCTTGGACGGTGTGTTGGCTAGGGGTGGGCTGTCAGTGGACGCTGGCGCACTTTGAGGCTTCTCTGGAGTCACTGCGGGTTCTGCAGCTTTAGGAATTTCGGGCGCCGCTTCAGTAACTGGTGATGACGCCTCGGGTGAGGACTTTGGTGTAGCCGGAGGAGTGGGAGGCACAGCTGGCTCAGTCTTTTGTGGTGCCTGTTCTTTTGGCGCTTCAACTGGCGCTGTGGCCGGTACAGGCGCTTCTGCTGGTGGAGCCGCGGCTGCCAAGGCTGCTTTAACAGGTGCCGGCGCAGATACTGGCGCTTCAACTGGGACTGGGGCTGCGGGTGCCTCTACTGGCACCGGCGCAGATACTGGCGCTTCAACTGGCGCTGGGGCTGCGGGTGCCTCTACTGGCGCCGGCGCAGATACTGGCGCTTCAACTGGCGCTGGGGCTGCGGGTGCCTCTACTGACGCCGGCGCAGGTGCTGGCGCTTCAACTGGCACTGGGGCTGCCGGTGCCTCTACTGGCGCCGGAGCAGGTGCTGGAGCTTCAACTGGTGCCACGGCAGGTACAGGTGCCTCAACTGGCGCTGTTGCTGGCGCAGATTCTTTAGGTGGAGTTGGTTCTTTCGGCGACGGCTGTTTTGGTGGTTGCTGGTTAAGTGTTTGTGAGATTTTAGCCCAAATGTTGTCGAAGGAATCGGCTCCCATATAGTCAATGTTGCCAGCTTCCCAGCCTTGGCGGCGTGTTAGTTCATCAATAGCTTCACGCTGGTAGCTTCCAGAACTGACTGTCACGCGAGCGAGACTTCCAGCCACACCGCTCTGAAAAATATCATCCAATATTTTTATGGTCTAATTAAAATAACAAAGCAGGTGAGTGTTAAAGTTCTGTAATAGATATGTTTGTTTAGGTGTTATTATTGTAAGTTGTTAATGCAAACTGCAACCGTTACGTGCGAAGGTATTACAAGCATGCAATAAAGCAAATCTACATTCAGGTTTTGTGTCTCACTAGGTGACACAATCACTTCACGAACACTATCTTACTCTATTTACCTGACGAAGAGATCATTCAAATTCAAGATCAGTTCTAGATGTGTGCCTATTGTGACTGCGTGTGACGTGGAAGGTGTTCACTTACGTATTGGTCTTCGCATTCACTGGCAGTATCAAAGTCTTCGGAAGGGAGGGGTGAGCTTTCTCTCGAGGAAGGCTCTTCGGCCGGCGGAGAGGGTAACGGAGTCGGGGGAATCTCGTGTATACAAATCTTGCGACCTCGGGAGTCTATGGTTGGTCTGTGCCGCAAGAAGAAACCATCGTATGGATGCCTTGGTATAATAAACTCGTCCTCACTCTCAGATTCGGAATCATGTCCATTTGCATATCCATTAGTACGTGCAGGGTGAGCATTATCCAATCTTCGATATCGTTGATTTCGCCGTGGTCGATGGTCTAAATATACGTGGTAGACTTGTTCTACGTTTGTTCGATTTGTGTAAGGAATGTGGCGGTACCCATTATGTTGACTAAAGCTTTCGAAATGCTCATCAAAATGCTCACTTGGAGCACTTTGAGAATGAGGATGGTTAAGACCATGACTGTGGTCGAATTTTTGATGATAATTGGAATTATCATGTTTATGAGATTCTTGAGAATAGGACTGACCAAAATTATTATTATTTGGATGAGATTGGAAGGAATGATCAGGTTTTTGTTCATAAGATGAATGTTCGTGCTGTGACTGATTTTGTTGACTATGCCAAGCTTCGTGCTGAATGGATTGCTGTTGAGAGCCTTCAGTATGGTAATTATGACTATGATTATTAAAATGATCTTGCCAGTGGCGGCCAGAATCTCGATAATGACTTTGATGTTCGTGATAGGTTTGTTCTTGATGATAGTTAGGAGGATTATTGTTTTGATTTTGACTATTGTCATTATGCGAGTGACCTTTATGGTGCGAGGAATGGTATTCGTGGTGTTGTGTGTGAGAATCGTGATGGTGCGTGTGATTATTGTAGTGCTCATAGTTCTGCTCCTGTTGTGGAGTTTGTTGCCAAGTATTATTTTCATAAGATTGCAGATGTTCCCACACATATTTTCGTATTCCTTCTTTATACTGAGATTCTCCAGAATTTGAATACTGACTAGAATATTCTTGTTGCGGAGGAATATTTCCTCTACAGTGTTCCCAAGGATCATGAATTTCGGACATATTTACATGTGATTCTTGATATTCAGTCTCTTGAGTGGAACTTCCAGGCCAATGCCAAGGGAACTCTGATTCGGCGGTTATTTCTGGTTCATAAAGGTGTTGAGTATCTTCTGAGGGATTCTCTTGAGGAGGTTCTAGAGCTTCTATAGGGGCTTGCTCCTCGTCCACGGCCATTTCCTATCGGTCGAAGGGACAAACGGCTGAGTCGCAAGCATGCAAACAAACACTTGGACTTAGCTTTGCGAACAAACTTCGTTATAGTATAGTGTCGAAAGCTACATCCAAGGATTACACACTATACATACAAACATTTCGCCGAAAAACAAACATACTGATGAACGTCATTAACTTTTTAACGTTAATCTTTAAAATATGTGACAATTATGATTAAACACTTTCTAATATTTTATCTTTAAGAGACATCTGTATGTTTATTATATCGAAGCGGTGAATATTTCACCAAAATACCAACACCATCTACCCATTCCGAAACCAAAATATATACTTGAACAGATCGTGCAACAGCTAAATGACCAAACTTGGTTAGAAATGTTAGTATTTTGGAGAAACATAATATTATCATCACAATAGCATCAAAGTGTAAAAGGTGCGAGTGCAGCTAGCAGGAACTGTGCGCAAGCGTCATAGTGCAAGCGATATGTTGTTTTAGTCACTCAATTTCAAACAGTATTTTTTATTTACAAGCGTAAAAAAAGTATAAACAACTGAAAAGAGCTTGTTGTCATAATACTTCGAACAACTAAAGTGTCTTGCCTAGTGTACAGTAAAACTTATTCCTCTTAAAAATTCTTACCTTTGTAATTTCAAACTCCTCTTGTGTAAGCTTAGGAAACATAATTGTAGCGATCAGTTCGAAGGGTGATATGAAAATGGATAAGTTTACTGGAGCGTTACATCGCGACCATGAAATCTTGCGGTTATGGACTAGACCAGACGAACCACGAGAGGATCAAATTTTATCTCCAACAATATCAAATATCCTAGCTCTATTATGTATTCGGTTTAAAGAGTTCTATATGGTTCGATGACTAATACCATAACAAATCCTATTTCAAAAAAAATCTCATGAAGACCTAGAAGACATCTAATGATACGAAGACTTACCATAGCAATGTCGAGCTGAGGGTGAACGTTGCCTACGAATAGGTCCCACCAGCGTTGAAGGAACTGTTGTAGGTGCTCCGGGGCTTCCACTGACCGGGACTCCCAGTTAAACTGTTGCAGCCAGGGCTTGGCGGCGCCGATAAAGTGGATGATCTTGAGGTCCTGGCCGTAGCTAGAAAAACAAATTGAAAGACCAGTTCACATAAGGAACTTACTTTGATAACTATTAAATCCTTCCTTTATCAGAAACTTCATACATACATACATACATAAAATCACGCCTTTATCCCTTACGGGGTAGGCAAAGCGTTAAACGCCTCGTAAAAGGCGCTTTCGCCGCGTCTGACAAAAATTGAGGGCAATTTTAGATTGTAATGTGTATTGCTAATGTGTAGTGACAGGTTGTCAGCCCATCGCCTAAATTACAATACACTGTAACCCTCGAGTCCCTTTTGCTGTCTTCTACAGCATGCCCGGGAGGAAGGGCAGCTGGAACATTCTATGTTTTTTTATCTCTCCCAGTCCAGCATGGAAGAAACTTCAGAATCTTATAAAACAGTGCCACAAAGGTTTACCAGAATTACGAAAGTTCTTGCATCTGTCCTAACTCCCAATTAATGCTGACAAAAAAAACAAATCGAAAAATTGGTAATAGAAGCTTTAAAAGACTACTTACTGTTTCAATGCAGGAATATAAGAGTAGAAGGCAGCAGATGTGACGTTGTAAAGGAAGGGTAGATGCTTGTTGATGTCACCATGTGCCCAATCCGCGAAGAACGCGTTCAATAGACCCTGGTCTCCACCTTTTAAAACATTATCTAAATTAATACCCTTGTAATTTGCTTAACCTTCCAAATTAAGAGACTAGTCATGATCAATTGAAGATGATTAATCAATAAACTATCAATGGATTGGCAAATAAGGCACAAGATCACCAAGCAAGAAGAGACCTATGTCCAAAACTGGGCAGCAAATGGCTGACGATGGATCATAATCAATTCTTAACAACATGTTCGTAGTTCCAAAAGTGCTCACCATCGAAACTGCCGCGTTCCTGCGCGAATTTGATCAGTTTGGAGTATGTGTCTTGGGAAGGCGCGTAGACGAAGACACCGGAGTTAAAGCAGTCGGGCCAGCCGACATCTGGAGCCGCCGAGAGCTCCTCCCGGTTGAATAGCTCATCACAGTTTTGGACCATCTGAAGAGGAGAAATAACTATTTTGTGACTCAACCTACAATAATGCACATTGGAACGTTAAAATTGTCAGCCACATAATGACAAAATGCAGCAGGTTTTGTTAGGAATTCAAATATTATATTTGAGAACCGAGTGAGAGAATGCTCCAAGAACATGTTGTAATAAGTCATTGTTTATGTTGACGACAACATTTACGATCTAGCTCTAAAATATTTGGCCAACAAGATCTATATTATTATAACAACTAATAAAGTTGCATAAGAAGACTGTGTACATACATACATACATATAGTCACGGCTTTATCCCTAATGGGGTAGGCAGAGCGTACACTATCTAAGCAATGGTCGATCCGTCTGACAAAGTTGTTAGGATTATTTAAGATAGATTTTGAGACAATGTATTAGGTTGTAAATTGAGTGTGTGTTTACTCCCGGGCATGCTGTAAAATCCAGCTAAGGGATCCAAGGGTTTCTGTATATTGCATTAGGGATAAAGGAGGGGATATATTGCATTATTACCCATATATCCCTAATGGGGTAGGCAGAGCGTAATCAACCTAAACAAAGGTCGTTCCGCCACGTCTGACAACGTTTTGAGGGTTATTTTAAGATAGATTTGTAAGTATATTGCTATAGTGACAGGTTTTCAGACTATCACCTAAATTCGAATATACTGAAACCCTCAGATACCTTAGCTGGTTTTAACAACATGCCCGGGAGGAAATGCAGCTGCCACATTCCAGTCCAGCATGAAAGTAGAAACAACTATGATAAAACTGATAGAATAGGTATTATCTAAGCTTAGCGTATGAATAATTAATTTAACTCCACGTTCTATAAAAATGATAACTATCAACAAAGACCCTCCTATCTTACTGCGGATAAAGCTACAGTTGACATAACCTATGATAAAAATACTTCGGCGAGTGAATGGGGCCTATCGTCAAAACACTATCTTATTGTTTATCATTTCGACCGAAATTGAATTCGCTTATTACCTAATTGCCCCTGTTATGTACGTACGATTAAATAATGATGTTTAATGATGCTATTATAAACGTCTAATACAATACTGCTGTCATTTCTGTGAGGGGCGCCCGTTGCGTCAAGAATAAATCTAGAATACATACATATATTTAATCACGCCTTTATTCCTAATGGGGTAGGCAGAGCGCAAACGACCCAAACAAAGGTCGTTCCGCTACGTCTGACCAAATTTCGAGGGTTATTTAAGATAGACTTGCACGTATATAGCTGTAGTGATAGGTTGTCAGCCCATCGCCTAAATTGCAATTTATAGATACCCTCGAATCCCTTTGCTGGTTCTTACAGCATGCCTGGGAGGAAATGCAGCTGGCACATTCTATGTTTTTCTCTCACTCCCAGTCCAGCATAGAAGTAGATTACCTTATTACCAGTGTTACGTACGTGCGATTAAATAATAATGTTTAATGATGCTATTATAAACATCTCGTAAAATACTGCTGTCATTTCTATGAGGGGCGCCCGTTGCGAGAAGAAAAATGTAGAATGAAAGTGTAATTTAATTTGGAGGACGTCCAAAAATGTTGGAGCAAGTATTTGGGCCACGGTTATGCGTCCCGTCATCTCGTGTTACTGTGCTAACGTCCGGTAACATTGACTTTCTTATAGCATAAACAATTATGTCAGTATAGATTTAACTATTGTGTACTACTGAGTCCATTAAACAGACAGTTACTGTAGACCATCTTTTTGCCATTCTTATCATATTTTTTGCGGTCACGTGTTACTTTCTAGTGATCTTCTCCAGAAATATAAATATGTAGAACATACATGTAGACTTCTATGCTGGGTTGGGACCGAGAGAAAAACATAGAATGTGCTAGCTACATTTCCTTCCGGGCATGCTGTAAAAACCAGCTAAGAGATCCGAGGGTTTCAGTATATTGTAATTTAGGCGATAAACTGACAACCTGTCACTACAGCAATATACCTACAAATCTATCTTAAATAACCCTCAAAACTTTGTCAGTCGTGGCGAAACGACCTTTGTTTAGGTCGTTTACGCTCTGCCTACTTCATTAGGGATTAAAGCGTGATTATATGTATGTATGTTGTATTTATCCTGGACTAGTGACCCGTCCCGGCTTCGCACGGAAATCATCAGTGTTTCTCTACTATATTATGCATGTATTATACATATAAACCTTCCTCTTGAATCACTCTATCCATTAATATCCGCATCAAAATCCGTTGCGTAGTTTTAAAGATCTAAGCATACATAGGGATATAGGGACAGAGTAAGCGACTTTGTTTTATACTATGTAGTGATATACAAATTTCTAGATTATAATAATGTGATTTTACATCGTATGCAGTTGATCCAGAAATTATTAACAGTAAATAATACTATTTAACTATTCATACCTACAACACATGACGGTTAGAAATCTATCAAATTAGCGAACTTGCAATGCTCCCGGTGATTGAAAGTGAAGTGGCCATTTGTTTCAATATACATTGATGACACTACCTGTCTTCGTTTAAAATCATTCATGATCATCATGAATTATATTTTATATACATACATACATAAAATCACGCCCCCATCCCTTACGGGGTAGGCAGAGCGTTAAACGGCTCGTAAAAGGCGCTTTCGCCGCGTCTGACAATAATTGTGGGCAATTTTAGATTATAATGTGTATTGCTAATGTGTAGTGACAAGTTGTCAGCCCGTCGCCTAAATTACAATACACTGTAACCCCCGAGTCCCTTTTGCTGTCTTCTACAGCATGCCCGGGAGGAAGGGCAGCTGGAACATTCTATGTTTTTCTATCTCTCCCAGTCCAGCATGGAAGAAGAAGAATTATATTTTACTAGAATAAAATTATTTTGATATTATTCTCAGACAAAAATTACGATGTAGGCACTGTATTTCTTCCATGCTGGCCTGGGAGCGAGAGAAAATCTTAGAATGTGCCAGTTCTACTCCTACCGGGCATGCTGTAAAATCCAGCTAAGGGATCCAAGGTTTTCAGTTTTATATTGTAATTTAGGCGAAGCAATATACCTACAAATCTATCTTAAATAACCCTCAAAACTTTGCCAGACGTGGCAGAACGACCTTTGTTTAGGTCGTTTACGCTCTGCCTACCCTATAAGGGATAAAGGCGTGATTATATGTGTGTATGTATGTATGTAGGACCTGCGAATATAACAGATGACGATATTGGCGATGTATCATCACTACATAGTATAAAACAAAGTCGCTTTCTCAGGGACACCTATATCCCTATGTATGCATAAGTCTTTAAAACTACGCAACAGATTTTGATACGGTTTCTTTTAATGGATAGAGTGATTCAAGAGGCAGGTTTATATGTATAATACATGCATAATATAGTAGAGAAACACTGATAATTTCCGTGCGAAGCCGGGGCGGGTCGCTAGTACAATGATAAGACGATAATAGGAAAAACAAAGCAACATCATGCACGAGCTAACATTAAACTACACATTCATATTGGATGTTAACATGAAAGGATCGAATATTATTTTCGATATCCTAAATATCAATTTTATGACACTGAAATGTATTCTAAAGGAAATATATCAAATATTTATATAAATTTTATAACTGAAACATATTTAGGCGATGGGCTGACAACCTGTCACTACAGCAATATACAAATCTATCTTAAATAACGCTCAAAACTTTGTCAAACGTAGCGGAACGATCTTTGTTTAGATAGTTTACACTCTGCCTACCCCATTAGGGATAAAGGCGTGATTGTATGTAAGTACTGTACCTACGTAATGGAACCTGCGAATGTAACAGATGACGATATTGGCGATGTATACTATGATAAGACGATAATAGATAAAACAAAGCAACATCATGCACGAGCTAGCATGAAACTACATACATACATAAATCACGCCTTTATCCCTTACGGGGTAGGCAGAGCGTTTAACGCCTCGTAAAGGGCGCTTTCGCCACGTCTGACAAAATTGAGGGCAATTTTAGATTGTAATACGTATTGCTATAGTGACAGGTTGTCAGCCCATCGCCTAAATTACAATACACTGTAACCCTCGAGTCCCTTTTGCTGACTTCAACAGCATGCCCGGGAGGAAGGGCAGCTAAACATTCTATGTTTTTCTGTCTCTCCCAGTCCAGCATGGAAGTTAGCATGAAACTACACATTCATATTGGCTTTTAACATGAAAGGATCGAAATTTTTTTTCGACATCCATAATATCAATTTTATGGTACTGAAATGTGCATACATACATACATAACGTCACGCCTACTGAAATGTATTTGATCAAAAATCTTATGTAAAAGAAATATATCAAAAATTTATATAAATTTTATAATACTGATATATATTTTATTCAAAGATGTTTTACAAAAATAAACACATAAAAGATATGAAGTAAGAAAAAAAGATGATAAAAGATAGAAGCGTTACAGAGAGGGGTTTTGTTTGACGAAGTGCTAGGGTGGGGAGGGCCTAGTCTAGTACCTATTGTTAGTTTTAAGATTGACATGTACAATTAAAACATTAGAGAGAGCCCGATGGTGTAATGGATAGGGCCGCTGCCTTCTGAGCGGGAGGTCATGATTCGAATCGCACCACGTACCAATGTGTTTGTCGGTTTTCGAATTTCATATGCACGTTTATTCGGCGCTTTTTCTGTGTTTCGGAAGGCACGTTAAGCCGTTGGTCCCGGTTAAAATCGTTTAATTCCGTAGATATTAGTTGTTAAGCCATGTCAGAAGCCAGTGCTAAGCATTGGCGGCTTGCAAAACGTTGACCGAATCTACGATTGGGTCTGGTTTCCCTTCTGGGTTGCGCTTGCGGAGGTCGGATGGCAGTCGCTCTGTGTAAAAACCAGTACCCTCGTTCAATCCCCTAGATTAGGTAGCCGACCCCGTGAGATACGGGATAAGGCTAGGGAGATGATGATGTACAATTAATACATTAAGTTTTATATGACATTGAATAAATAATGGAGTAAGTAACTTTTTAAGGTTATAAAACCACAGATAACTTCCATACTGGACTGGGAGAGAAAGAAAAACATAGAATGTTCCAGTTGCCCTTCCTCCCTGGCATGCTGTAGAAGTCAGCAAAAGGGAAAAAAAGGGATTCGAGGGTTACAGTGCATTGTCATTTAGGCGATGGGCTGACAACGTGTCACTACAGCAATACACATTACAATCTAAAATTGCCCTCAATTTATGTCAGACGTGGCGAAAGCGCCTTTTAGGAGGCGTTTTACGTTCTGCCTACCCCGTAAGGGATAAAGGCGTGATTTTATGTATGCATGTAAACCCACAGATAATATAATACTATAGTAGTAAACTTACCAAAAAACTAAAACTTACCAATGTATCGGCATCTAGGAAGACGCATTTTTCATACTGCGTGAGGGTCCAGCAATGGATTTTGGTGAATGTGATGCCGAGCTCGGGCCTCTGCAGCAGCGCCAAGTGCGCCGCGTCTTGAGAGTCCAACACGTTCACTGTGATCACTTCCGCGTACACTGCTCCGAGGAGGTTTCTGCAAATAAATTAATGGATGAATTCGAAACTGCACTCATCTAATCATTTCATTAGGATTGTTGTTGGTAATCAAATAAAGAAGATCTAGAAAGAGGCATACAAAGATCATTGACGTTCCTATAATACAAAAAATGGTACAAAAAATGGTTTCTGGTAGAAATTGCTGCTTTAGCAATAAGGCCGCCTATATTGTACTGTCATGTTTGTTCCTTTTTATTTCTGTTGTATGTGTTTCTTTGTGCAATAAAGAATTTTGTATTGTATTGTAATACATACAGATAATCATAATCACGCCTTTGTCCCTAATGGGGCGCCGAGCGTAAACGACCTAAACAAAGGTCGTTCCGCCACGTCTGACAAAGTTTTGAGAGTTATTTAATAGATTTGTAGGTATATTGCTGTAGTAACAGGTTGACAGCCCATCGTCTAAATTGCAATATACTGAAACCCTCGGATCCCTTAGCTGGTTTTTACAGCATGCTCGGGAGGAAATGCAGCTGGCACATTCTATGACGTCCAATATCCTAAAACTGCAAATACCACCGTCAATGTTAACACCACCCGATAAACAAGTGTTATTCATAATGAAAACTGATCGGCTAACTTGTTTGTATTGAAAGGAGGGTTACAAACAAGTTAGCCGATCAGTTTTTATTATCATCATTAATAAGCAAATAAGGCCATTTACTATTCGATGATGAAGAGTATCTACATAGGTACTATATTATGTGAAGTTAGGTACACTGACTGCAGTCTTGGTCATGATCAAATACAATAGCCATGTATGTAGGTACGTACTAGTTTTGAAATTCCGATGCGTGATTAAGATAACGCATAAGCCCTTTCTGAAACTCATTTCCTGAAAGTAATACTAATTCTAAATATAATTTCAGATGTAGCATGGGTATTTGTGGCATATTCTTTGAAATTTGTAGTATCTTCTATTGACTTTATGTTTCAAGATTTCTGAAATTTGCCATCTTCTTACCTCATAGCGTCAGTGACGGAAGGTTTGATGAGGGCCTAGAGAGTGTGCCAGCACCAGGGCGTCCAGACCGTACGAGTCGTTTGTTGCTAATTACCCATGCTCGATCTGGAGACATCTTCTTACCTCATAGAGTCAATGACGGAAGGTGTGATGAGGACCCAGAGAGTGTGCACCAGGGCGCCCAGACCGTTCGAGTCGTTTGTTGCTAATTACCCATGCTCGATCTGGAGACATCTTCTTACCTCATAGAGTCAATGACGGAAGGTGTGATGAGGACCCAGAGAGTGTGCCAGCACCAGGGCGCCCAGACCGTTCGAGTCGTTTGTTGCTAGTTACCCATGCTCGATCTGGAGACATCTTCTTACCTCATAGAGTCAATGACGGAAGGTGTGATGAGGACCCAGAGAGTGTGCACCAGGGCGCCCAGACCGTTCGAGTCGTTTGTTGCTAATTACCCATGCTCGATCTGGAGACATCTTCTTACCTCATAGAGTCAATGACGGAAGGTGTGATGAGGACCCAAAGAGTGTGCCAGCACCAGGGCGCCAAGACCGTTCGAGTCGTTTGTTGCTAGTTACCCATGCTCGATCTGGAGACATCTTCTTACCTCATAGAGTCAATGACGGAAGGTGTGATGAGGACCCAGAGAGTGTGCACCAGGGCGCCCAGACCGTTCGAGTCGTTTGTTGCTAATTACCCATGCTCGATCTGGAGACATCTTCTTACCTCATAGAGTCAATGACGGAAGGTGTGATGAGGACCCAGAGAGTGTGCCAGCACCAGGGCGCCCAGACCGTACGGGTCGTTTGTTGCTAGTTACCCATGCTCGATCTGGAGACATCTTCTTACCTCATAGAGTCAATGACGGAAGGTGTGATGAGGACCCTGAGAGTGTGCCAGCACTTGGGCGCCTTGACCGTACGGGTCGTTTGTTGCTAACGTTACCCATGCTCGATCTGAAGACATCTTCTTACCTCATAGCGTCAGTGACGGAAGGTTTGATGAGGGCCTAGAGAGTGTGCCAGCACCAGGACGTCCAGACCGTACGAGTCGTTCGTTGCTAACGTTACCCATGCTCGATCTGGAGACATCTTCTTACCTCATAGAGTCAATGACGGAAGGTGTGATGAGGACCCGGAGAGTGTGCCAGCACCAGGGCGCCCAGACCGTTCGAGTCGTTTGTTGCTAGTTACCCATGCTCGATCTGAAGATATCTTCTTACCTCATAGCGTCAGTAACGGAAGGTGTGATGAGGACCCGGAGAGTGTGCCAGCACCAGGGCGCCCAGACCGTTCGAGTCGTTTGTTGCTAGTTACCCATGCTCGATCTGAAGATATCTTCTTACCTCATAGCGTCAGTAACGGAAGGTGTGATGAGGACCCGGAGAGTGTGCCAGCACCAGGGCGCCCAGACCGTTCGAGTCGTTTGTTGCTAGTTACCCATGCTCGATCTGAAGATATCTTCTTACCTCATAGCGTCAGTAACGGAAGGTGTGATGAGGACCACGGCAGGGTGCGCGGTGTTCGCCCGGCGCAGAGAGTGTGCCAGCACCAGGGCGCCCAGACCGTACGAGTCGTTCGTTGCTAACGTTACCCATGCTCGATCTGGAGAAAGAACATTTTGGGTAAAAAAATTGAATTTCAGTGGACACAGAATCAAAGGAATTGTTTTAGTTTGAAGACTTTTTGCCTTTGCCTATTTTACTTACATCTCCAACATTTAATTTAATTGTCTTCTAACAGACTTAAATTGCCTTTCTAATAAATATTTTTATTAATATTTATTTGTCATCAAAACGGCATGAAACGTTATTAATTACAAGAGAAAAGATTTTAATTACAAGGAAAAATATGTTCACGAATTCTTTCAACTGTATCGTCGTCAATTAGATTTGATATTATTAAGCTGCAAATATTAATTGTGCTGTTAATATTTTGCATTGACATTATGCGGATAAACCAATTTTCATATCTATCTTTAATTTATTTACGACTATCGAATCGATTCACACATGTAGGTGCCAACGACGTAAATATCTAAAATAGCTGGAAAGTCAAGAGTTCTGGAGGATTGCGCAGATGGTATTTTGAGATGGTTACTCCATGGAGGAATCGGATGTGGGTGTTCTGTCGTAAAATGCTCTTGAAATGCGCAGTTTTTGCTCTCAAGATGACGCTGTGCCATTCTACGTCGGATTTATTGGCACGGGCGCGTTGGCGCCGGACCTACGGTGTACTTACTCCCCTTCCTCAGACTACGCCGCCGGTCTCTGGCATTATTGACACGTGTAAACATTCACGATAGGTAGTAATGATGAATGGTATTTTTTATTTATCTACGCCGTTTTTATTATGTGTCAATTGTAGTAAAGATGCAATAATGTTGCAACTTATCGCTCTGTTTAACTGTCGCTAATTAGCGGTTTTATTTACGAGGAAGAAAGAGTTATGTAAACAAACTCTTTTTTATGCTCATCGATGATTTATAGCAAGCTAATAACTAGCTTATCAGATCAGAAAATATGAAATCTCTAGTGAAGATAGCATTTTCAAAGACGCGAATAGCTCAAGTCGCACAGCACACGCCGGCCATCACATACGCCGGCATGTATTAGACAAGTGCCGCACGTTCTATTCCGAAATAGCACGACACAAATAAAATCGAAAATAAAACCACTGGATAGCGGCAGATATTCTGCGCCGGGATGTTGACGCCTCTATGCCACAATTAAACCGATGATACAAACTTTTCTTTCTTCACCTACTAGTGCCAATGCCATCGCACATTACGATAGACAGTCCCTAACAATATAAAACTTTCAGATCGTTACGATAACCGAGCTCGTTGACATTTTATTATCAAATATTTTTTGATAACAGTTTGATCAGCTTCAAAAACAGCGAACCACATAGCATCTAATAATAGCTCAAGCCGGGAAATGCCATCATCGAGGCCAAGTTTTAGCTTCGAATCTGCATCAACTGAAAGTTTGTTTTCGTTACGTTTAATGGCACATCAATATTTTTCGGCGGAAGTTTTCGTCAGGATTTAAACATCAACTCAAAATAGATTAGGTATGATGATGCTTGTAAAAAATCATAGTAACTGTAAAGAAAATATTATAGCTAACGCTAGTAACAGCCAGGATTGATTGCCAATCGAGTTCGAACGCACGGAATGAATGGATTGTAAGGAAGGAGGCACCCCAATGTGGTACTTGCTTGAGAGGATGACGCAGGACCAGACGCTTGGGAGCAATGTCCCTGTGGTTTCTATTTAGGTGCAGCCAGTCTGACGGGATGGAACAACGCGAGCAGTCGACCGCTTAACGAATAAAGGAATGCAGCCGTGTAAACTTTTTCTATGATCATGCAAACGAAAAACAAAAAATCGTGCTGCCCACTTTCGTGCTGAACACTTTCTAAGTTTAATGAAGCGTTTACTTATTTTATCCATTCATTACGAATTAACAAAGATTTAGTGGATGGATATGCAATAATATGAGCATTATATGGCAAGCTATTTGTTTGAATTGTATAATTGATGATGACTCAAACACAAGTTTAGATTTGTTTGTGCTGTGTATGATAAATTCTTGATAGAATCCTTCATTAACACCCCGTCCTATTTCACGTCATGCTAAATGTATGGTTAGTTTAGATTTTATGAATGAGTTATCAACGAGGGTCCTTATAGCGAATCCTTTAAGTCATAAAAATGGTGTCAATGGCGCCAGATCAGCCACAATCAGGTCGGATGAACCTTTGTGGCTTGTATTGGATATCAGATACTAAACCACAGCCATAGCCAACGTTAAATAACAACATTATCTCTTAACTCCCGTATCGTGTGGCACAGCATTAAAATTAATTCAGTTACTATTTGAACAATCTGCATCAGAAAAATAATAAACAAAACGATGCCTATTGTTAATTTCGTCGTTATGAATATTATGGTGAAACATATTGCAGATATTATAGCAAGTTAAGTTAATGTTTATATCAGCGATTATATTTCTTAATGGACTTTCTGATAACGACAGAATGTTTACAATTTAAATATTGGTAGCAACTAGCAATTCGTAGTTGCAAAAGTAACGACTTAACCTAATATAAGTCTATACCTGTCATGCTCTATCATGAGCGGACAGAAAGGGACGATAACAAATACTTAGATAAGACAAGAACAGAAACATATATAGGTAGTAAAAGTGACCGGTTAGCTTCAGTTAAATATTATGTAGGCAGAATTTGCGTAGATTGTGTATTTTGTGCGGTCAACAAAGATAATCAAACATTTGCCGGATAGACAAGACAAGAATAAAATTCAAGGTTGATGAAAATCCTGTTTAGTTCTCGAAAACATCTATTCGAACATTTCGAACACATCTTACCTATTACAGCAATACATTTACAATACCGGTATTTTCAAATACCGTCCCTTTAAACTTTCTCTTATGGTTGAAATAAATCAATTTTAAGTGTATTATTCACATATTTACTCTTTTATCCACGGTTTCGTATTGATCAAATTTAAATTAATTCAAAATTAAATGCCTATACAATTACTGTGAAAGTAAGATTAATTTTGTTATTGGTGAATATTGCTGATACCCTCTTAGGATTTGAATATCCTCCGACCGATGTCTCCGACTGCTTCAACTCCGTTGTTGGCGTTCGTGTGGTCGCATGTGGCTTATGTAGCCAATCTTTTTTGTGAATGTCCTCGCGCACTGCAGGCATGTGAGCACATCATTCATATAATTGTAATTGATAGCCGCTGGTGGTCGGGCTTTCAATTCATCACGCTTGGCGTTTAGGTCTAAACGCCGTTTATCTTCAAAATCAAAAATCCTGGTTTTAACCATGGATCTCCACTCAGGTCGCTTGGCAGCCTGTTGCTCCCATTGTGAGGGATCTATGATACACTTTTTCATGTGCCGCTTAAGCACATCTTTATACCTGAGGAGTTGACGGCCATGTTTTCGCTTGCCCTCCTTAAGTTCAGCATAGAAGATGCGCTTTGCCACTCGCTCATCTGCCATTCGAGACACATGTCCGCACCATCGAAGTTGACGTCGGAAATAGTAATTTATATATCAATTAGGTAAATTTAGAATCAGAACATTCTATTAGGCAGAAAGTTAATCAGAAGTATTAACTTTATTAATTTCTGATTCTTTGTAGTGGTCTAATTGCCTAACGTTAAGTTAATTGGAGCAGTGGTTATTAATATTTTTAACTCTACCCTAATTTTCACAGTGATAACCTCCAGAAGTGTTACGTTAATGTCAACCGGCACTTTCCTTATTTCCATTTCACCATTATTACTTCAACTAACTTCAATGGTATTTCCAACGGCTTACGCACCTAGGATGCGTTATAGTCCAGCGAATTAATTGTTATTGGAGTAAATTGATGTTGGACTCACTTGACATTTTGTGGCCGGGAGTAGTCTCGTATGTGACAGTTACAGTCACCTCTACCAATAACACGAACTACACGCGCTCCTCGCGCAGTACTGGCAAGTGCAAGCAGCGTGCGCGACCGGCGACCGCGACCCCCTCACCACACCGTGCCCACGCACACCAGCATATACGCATACGTCGTGTCATCATCAGACTACACCCACACATGAGCTGTATCACGCATGCGCTCAATATTTTCACTCATTTCCTTATGAAAATTAAAAGCAATGAGACAAAACAACTATATTTAAAGCTATAAAACTTGATCAATTATTCACATAAAAGCTGAACAACGCATAAAACTAATAAGTTACTCACTTTAATATTTCCTTACTTTTCAACTGCTGCAACACCGAAGTGTGAATGATAGCAACTTCAACGAACAGCTGTTCGAGAAGATCGATAGATGTCGGTGGGTGTCGCTTTATTTTCGTTGCCGTATATAGCATAACGGTATCCGTAGTAATATCGCTCTGCGACCAAACCAATAGATGGTTTCTTTCATATAGCGCGGGTGCTCGCGGTATTCTTTGATAAATTCACGCGGAAACTCGGGTTGATGAACGAATTCGGCGCAAAACACCAGATAATTATGCAATGTGAAGCTTTCAGGAAGGCAGTTAGTCATGCTGGAGCAAAACTCTTGAAACTTATGTACAGGGAGTGAAATATTGTAGCCTAAAAGGTGGCGGCGTGCTGTGTTTGCTTTTGGTGTTTCGGTGGAAACGATGGCTAATTCCCCGACGAGTATAGAGACACAAATAGACAGTTTCCTGGAGCAGTTCAAGCGTAGTGCTTCAAGGGCCATGGAAGAAAGGATGGAGTGGCCCGACGGACCCTCGCCTGGTGCTGTGGTCAAATCGCGCAGTAGCTGCTTCGCCTTGGATTCGGCAGTTGGTAAGTAAAAGCACTAAAGATTAGATGATAAGCAGGGAAGCAATAAATAGTAGCTACGATTTTTACTATTTTAACTTGTGTAGGTATGTACGCAGTGCTTTTACGCACTAAGATAAAAATTCAAGAAAAAAATCAACAGCACGCATTGCAGTTACATATTGATAGATTGATAGATATTTAGTGCAACTAATGCCAATATTATAGTAAAAATGTAGAGCTAAGCAACGCTTTATAAACCATGCAGATACAGGATTTGATACTCACCTTGGTACGAATTTATGCTATCTATATCTAACGTTTACTTAACACTTCATTAGATAAAATAAATATGAGCACTCAATCAAAAATTATCACCCAGGGACACAGGCTGAATTTGACTGAATCCTGATGATTGAATGACAGGAAAATATATTTTTTCGCGCCTTTTTTGACATTTTGTTTTTTTATAAGCCTTTCGGTATACTTTCGGTTAACTATTCGTCAAATCCACCTGTTAAATATTTTTAAAGGAAACGAAAAATATTCAACTTCAAACAAAACAATAGTTTTGTTTTTTCTTGTTATGAGATATTGGGATGATGCACATGATGAACATGTTTAATATTTATATCGAATGCTTAGAGAAGCCATCACATCTAAATACATTTAAGTACATACGGTTCAACAAATAGGCGACTACTTATTATAATGAACTAATGAAGTTAATAACCTACTTAGTTGCATAAACACAAATCCATCGGGCTGGGCAATGGGCATATAAATAGAGGCCGTCGTTCGCCGTGTGCCTGTGCAGTGCAACCAGGGGGCCAATCGCGCTAATTTTAACGTATTTACCAAAACAAAACCAAAACCACAAACGTTATGTTACGCACTTTTCGTATCGCGCTAATTGTCTGAACGTAAGCGTTTTGGCTTTTGTTTGGAAGTTACGCTGTGTGGCGAACGTTCGAACTTTTGGTGTGCATTTCGTATCGCGCTATTTTTTGACAGCGTTTTAAACCAAAAACGTTCCGTTGGGTACGGCTCAGACGCTGTCAAATGAACGTTTTTGTTGTAGTTCGTCGCGATCAACTTTTGCCGCGTCATTGGTGATACGTTAGAACCATCCGTTCAGATAAAAGAAATAAATAAATCGAAAATAATGCTCGGGCTGTACCTGCACACCCTCGAGAGTGCCCATGAGGTGGACGTGGCATCAGTCTCTTCAGAGAGGGCCTCGACCCGGAGGCAGAATACGTTTAAAAGGCGAGAATTGATCTGTCTATCAGAAGCCGGTTTTCGGAAAAGATATCGGCTCTCCACTGACTTGTTTTTTGGGTTGGTGGAGGAATTGACGCCTTTTATGCCTACGCCTCGTCGATCAGACAGCCTGGATATTGAGAGCAAGGTAAGTGTTTTTAATGCAACAAAAAATTACTGGCTTATAGCTTAATGTACACATGCAAGCCGACGAGCTACCACATATAGAGAGACATAAATTAATTTAACAACAATAAAATGAAATGTAAGAAATATATATAAATATTATGTTTCAGATTCTTATCACATTGGCATTCTACGCTTCTGGATCATACCAGACGCCGGTTGGGGGCAGTAAATACCATCCTGTCTCCCAATCCAGTGTCAGTAAGGCAATCAATGAAGTGACGAATGCCCTCAACAGGTCAGAAGTTTTAAATGCCCATGTCGCATTCCCTTTCAGAAGGGATGACAGAGATAAAATAAAAAGACGGTGAGAAAATAAGTTAAAGTACCTATCTGCATAATGCTGCCTTCATAAGACCAAACATAATTCCTCTAAAAATTTACAATATTATTTCAGATTCTATGCAGCTTCAAAACTGCCAGGTGTACTGGGATGTATCGATGGTACCCATGTTGCCACACGTGTTGTTACACCTGAACATCATGAGGAACGATATGTAAACAGGAAGGGATACCATTCCCTGAATGTTTTAATAGTAAGTATTATTTACAAATAGCATCATATAGTGTCATGCCCTGTGGTGTTGGCTTAGATTAGCATCACCCAATTTCTACCTGTGGGTGATCCAGGGAATAGTCAGGAGGGAGGGTTCCCTGTGAATACAATATTTTGCACTGCACTTGCCAATCCACCTAAGGTAATACCAAGCGTGGCAAGTATGGCAAATACCCCCCAATCGAGGAAGGACCATGTCCAGCAGTGGACTGGTTGTTGCCATTAGTTTAATTAATATATGAATATAAAATATTATGTTTTTGTTTTTCTAGATGTGCGACAGCGATTTAAATATAATGCATGAGGACGCCAGTTACCCTGGATCGAACCACGACAGCAAAGTCTGGGAAAGAGAAATATTTTTCCTGCCTAGTTGGGGGGAGTGGTAGAATATTTTGTATTTAAAGGCTATGTTGAAGTTACTTTATGTAACAAAGCTTATTATAATCTCAACGATTATTTAAATGACAAAGAGGCATGGAACTCTGATATTTCTAGTGCAGCGCAAGAAACACACACACGACATAAACTCTATTTTAAAGAAGAAAGACTATTGAAGAAAAATAATTCTAAACGCAGGGCGTGCTCCAGTGTGCGAGCTTCTTGCGCCGCATCTTCTTCTAGTGATAGTGAATAGACTTAGATTATTATTTCGACATTGTGTAGATTCATATGACATTCAATAAGTATTCCATGGAATCTATGTATAAATATATGTATTCATTTATTGTATGTAAATAAAAGAAACGTTTTTTATCCTAGCAGGTTGGCATAAGCTATAATTTTGATTTTAATAAAAGAAATATATATTATAATAACTACATTTATTTTTTATTTAAATCTAATCTTTGTCAGATGATGATACCTGAAACAAAATAATAATAGTGTAAGTAAGTAGGTAAATGTGCAAATGAAATATTTTCCCGCGGTAAGATGTAGTCTATTTTAGACCATATTCTATCTGTAGGTTTACGAAATTCATCATTTTCTATCTGTTCACAAAAGTGATTTACATCTTAAAATCCAAAAAAACGTACCCTTCGTATCCTTTTCCTCGCTTCCCTCTTCAAATAAAGCTCCATTGCAGGCACCAAGCTGGCGACTGCCTGGCACAGGCTTGCCACAGCTTGGGCCTGCATGAGGGCAGCCTCAGACTGCGCTTTTGCTGCCTGGGACTGGTTTAGCGCAGCCTGGGCCACCATGTTGTCAGTCCGGGCGCGCAGCTCCTCTATATGCGCATGACCATTGCTCGGCTCTCATCAAGAGCGGTTCGACTTGCTGTCGGCAAAATAATAAAAAAAATGATTATAAAAAGTATAAGTTTAAAATTATCATTATTGGTGTCTAAAAAAAGAAAGCACTCATTGGTCAAGTGGTTCGAGCTTATTCATTCCGGTAATGAATGTGAAGCAACCATACTCGTGGTCAGGTCATGGATGGGTGACCGATAGTGGTATAACAACACGAGCGTTTCCGTGCTTCGGAAGGCACGTTAAGCCGTTGGTGCCAGTTAATTTCGCAAATATTATTTGTTCGCTCCCGCACCGTGCAGGTTTTTTTTTACTTACTTTGTGCGTTGAAACTCTTGTGCGCGAGTTCCGCTGCGTTTGTTGTTGCCGCCGAGGCTGGCCTCACCCTGCTCTTCATATCATTCCACACCTGAAAAAGAATACATCAATGAGTCAGTGGATATGGAGGAATACACTGATGATGTATTTAGGTTTGGTATGTGTATACTAACTTTGGTCCATTCTTGCGGCGACCTTGCTGGGCCCTCGCAATTCAGCATCTCCGCGCACTCCATCCAAAGCCGCTTTGCAAGAGCCCGTGCCTCTTTGGAGCGGAGTCTGCCGAGCGCCAAGTCACGGTGACTGTCGGCAAACTCCACCAAAATTTCCAATTGCCGCACGGATGTGTGGCGTCGTCCATCCATATTTTGGTCCCTGTAAAAACCTTCGTCATTGATAAAAACACATCGTGCACTTACAACTAAATTCACTAACCATTGAATCAATAGTTAGCGTCTGATCTGAATATGTAACGTTGTTTATTTATGTATTCTATTAAGTACGTACTTACAGATTATCCAATAAATGTATTTACCTTCGTATCTCAGGTTCGTACTACGAAGAAAAGTTGTTTTCAACTTCAACTTTATTAAACTAAACTTATAATTTGACTCTTCCGCCGCTTCAGTGGCTTCAAATGTTGAAATTGACACTATTTGACTTTTTATAATAGTGCTGCGCGCTACTCGAAACGCACAATCGATCATCGACCAAGCAAGTAACACCTAGTATTTTAAGATACTCATTGCAAGCTCTAAACGTTTCAAGTTTGGTTTTACTTTGGTAACGTTTGGGTAACGTCAACGATTTAATAATAGCGCGATAGCATTTTTGACATTTACCAAATACAAACCAAATGCGAATCAGAAACGTTACGTTGAATGGTAAAACCTTTGAAAAAATACCGCGATTGGCCCCCAGGACATCGTCCTCGGAAATGAGAGCACGCTTCGGATGTACCAGGAAACAGATTTAATAGGGTTTGACCCTACTGGCCGGCTCATCATATTCATACAAATAAACATACAAATTCATAGTGCTACTGTTGAATTAATAAAAACGCCATGAACGAGTGGCAGTTATTCTTGAATGTTCAGTTTTGTTCCACGCCGTTGCGGACCCTCTTTTTACTATACTATAGACTGATATAAGCACTATGTAGGTTTTTTATTTTACACACATATCTACACGGCGAAAGAGATTAAAATCGTGATTAACTTGCATGACGAGAAATTGTTTGAAAGAACAATGTAAATAATTCGTTCAATATTATCAACATACTTGCTGCTGGTATGTAAGTATGCAAACAAATAATAATTATTTGATGTTGGATTTATATTACTTGATAGAATCAAGTTAGAGCCAAGGTATTCTATTATCGCTAGACTGGCTAAGCTTACCTCTAAGGAAGCCCAACAAGAGACGCGGTCGTGGTCTTTTCTTTATTTTTATGTCGCAAAGCTAATGTTACAAGTCCTTTAGTAAATACTTGTGAAGAAAATTCCTACGACTTGACCAATTTAAATTAACCTAACATAACATGTATTGAATCAAATTATTATATTTATTTATCTACGTAAATTATTTTTAAGTATGTTAAAGCACTTTAAATTAAAAAAAATATGGATTAATTACCCTGTGATCATCCTTTCAACAATATTAATATTCATTCTTGCATTTAATAACGGAAAGATTAACTTCTGATTTAACGCTGAGCTAACTATCTAAAAGTTGTTGTTATCTTTTTAAAATTGGCGCGCTTCACACTGCGGCTTGCGTCGATACGGAAACGCGACACCAGCGCGGCCTGGTGGCGGCGCACCGTACTAATGACGTGTTCGGCGTCGTCCTCCGATTTTGTTCACGGAAAAGTGTATCGCCATATTGCTTCCGTGAATTTCGTGAAATAATAGTAATTTTCTCTTCAATTATGAATGCAATATCAAAATAAAGTGAACAAAAACAAACCTCAGTGGGTTATTAACTAGGAGGACACATTTTTGTGCGGCGTAAGCCCGGATTCTTCGTGAAAAAGGTGAGTTTAATTCTTCCTTTGCTATGACTATATGGCCCAATATTCCACGGGAGTTCGATCCGCTATGCGATAATGAAACTTAAAAAATGCGATTAAGGTTAATAATTGCGCGATTTTTGTTATGTTTATTTACATGAATTTGAAAAGTTATCTCGCGGTTTTCTCGTCCAAACTCCCGAGGATATGAGAAAAGCCGGACGAGCCATCGGGGCGGGTTCATTGTACATACACGTATACATACATGTGATTGACGTGAACGGTCGTTGTAGCGTGGGGTCCGTGCGGCGGCGGCTGGCGGGATGTCGTTCGAGAAAATGGAAGTGGTGAACCCTGCTGAGAAGGAAGCTAGTGAAGTCCTACACTCCTTGCTGTCCGTGGAGAGGCGCAGTGTAGATAGCAAGGATGCCATCATCGTCGCCATCCCTACTGACCAGAACGGTGGTGGAGAGTATGGGGAGAGTGCTCAATGGCACACCCCCGTCATGGGCCAGCATTCTGTGTTTGAGATGACCACTCAGAGCATACAGCAGCATGGCTATAATGGGCATCAGGAACAAGTGAGTTAAAATATTTTATTGCTAGACAAAAACATGGTATCAAAAAGTTCATTGTAGCAGAGCTTAAAATTATTTGATTGAATGTCTCTGCTGGCTATTTTAGACCCTTTTTAATTGAATCATAATTTGTAAAATTTTTGCAAAGCTCGATTCCTTTGTCTCGAAACCAAAATAAACTTACTTATGATTTCTTCTCTTACTATTTCAGGTTCTCTGGCAAGGTCATACAATACAAGTTGAAAGTGGAGATCCAAACATGCAAGGCATATCTCAAACATACAACCTTGAGTTTGTTGAAGGGGACCCAGCAGATATGGAAGTGGATACAAAGCCCAAAATGGAAAAGAAAACATTTACAAAGAAAAAGAAAAAGTCTGACTCGGACAGTGATGATGATGTATTTGATAACAAATTAGAAGATAATCCTATACAGGTAAATACATACATACATACATACATACATACAATCACGCCTTTATTCCTAATGGGGTAGACAGAGCATAAACAACCTAAACAAAAAATATTCTGCCATTTCTGACGAAGTTTTGAGAGTTATTCAAGATAGATTTGTAGGTATATTGCTGTAGTGACAGGTTGTCAGCCCATTGCCCAAATTACAATAAATTGAAACTTTTGAATCCCTAAGCTGGTTTTTACAGCATGCCTGGGAGGAAATGCAACTGGTACAGTCCATGCTTTTCTTTCAAAAGGAAGTTAATATTTGTTTTAAATTATATCTGTAAAAGCATAAAAAATTTAAATAGGAACCACATCAGTAGGATTTCAACCCACAACCCTGCCTGGCGATCATTAAATGTTATAATTTTATTATTTAAAGTATAATTATTTTTATAATGAACAAGATAAAGAATTTATGCACTGGATATTTTTCAAGCTTTTTATGGATAAAATATCCTAAAAGCTTAAATTTTGTGCCGGACTGCATTCAAATCTATTTTTTAATATCCTTATTTTTACTATGATTTAATATTTATCCATATCAATGTTATAAATGCGAAAGAAACTGTTTGTCACTGATTCAAATGTAAATTCATAAGAGGCGAAAATGCAACCATATTATTTTCTTAGTTATCTGCACAGCAAAATATGTACTTACAGTTAATTATTACATACATACATACATATAATCACGCCTTTATCCCTAATGGGGTAGGCAGAGCGCAAACGACCCAAACGAAGGTCGTCCCGCCACGTCTGACAAAGTTTTGAGGGTTATTTAAGATAGAATTTTAGGTATATTGCTGTAGTGACAGGTTGTCAGCCCATCGCCTAAATTACAATATACTGAAACCCTCGGATCCCTTAGCTGGATTTTACAGCATGCCCGGGAGGAAATGCAGCTGGCACATTCTATGTTTTTCTGTCGCTCCCAGACCAGCATGGAAGTAATTATTAGCATTAAGATAAAACATTAACATTGGTATTTTAAGAAATAAAAAATATTGTTTGGAAAAATGTGTCATGACCAGGACACTGAATTAATTTTACACTTTTCTCCTTTCCAGGTGAAAGACAGATTACTAAGAGGATGTGACTGCAAAGACAACTGCTATAGAGGACTCAACCCTGAGGCAGTTTACCGCCATAGACTGAACATCGCAGAACTAACTAAGAGTGAACATGACATGTATTTGATGGGCATTACCATGGCTAGTTTAGCTAACCCGGCAGAAACCTCACGTCATAAAGTCAGAAGGAGACTGCGTGCGTGCTATGTGTACCAGGGACGCAAGGTATGCCTGGAAGCTTTCTTATATCTAGAAAATGTCACTCATTATCAGCTGAAAAGGATCCGGCAGCATGTAATGACGCACGGCGTCGCTCCTCGGATACACGGCAATGTTGGCAAGAAGCCATACAACACGTTCACACTCGATATTTATAAGCATGCAACTAATTTCCTCAAGGAATATCTGAAACAACACGCGAGCTCGCCTAAGGACGTCCAGCCTTCGGGCGAGGGCGGCAAAAAACAAAGTAAAACTGTTATTATTTCTGGAGACTCACGGAAGCACCTGTTCGAAGCGTACAAAGAGTATGGAGAGATCCTCGAGCCCGGGGTGAAACTGATGGGGTATTCCACTTTCCGAGCGTTCATGAAAGATCAGTTCCCGCACGTGAAGTTCGCTACGAAGAAACAGGAGCTTCCGAAAGAGATGGTGCCGTTCCGCAGCGGCAAGTGCATGACGTACGACAAGAACAAGGACCCGATTAGGATACAACAAGAGAAGGACAAAGCGGACGCGAAAAAGGCCGCGATGGAACAGAAGAAGAAAGAGGAACAGGAGAGAGAACAGCACCATGCCCAACAACAAGCCCAACAACAGGCGCAGCAACAACAACAACAACAGCAGCAGCAGCAGCAGCAACAACAACAACAGCAGCAGCAGCAGCAACAACAACAGCAAGTGCAACAACAAGTGCAGCAGGTTCAAGTACAACAGCATCAACAGATGCAAGGAGGCGGGCACGTGGTGATCCACCAGCAGCAGCAGCAACAGCTGCAGCAGCAGATGCAGCTGGTGCCGCAGGTGTCGCAGCACCAACAAGTGCTGACGCAGCAAGTGGGCGGCGTGCAGCAAGTAGCAGGAGTGCAGCAACACTTGCAGCCGCTATCCGTCAGCGAAGAGGGCGGGCAGACGGTGGAGATGGCGCAGCAAGTGATACCTCTAGCTGTGGTGCAACAACCGCAGCAGGCCTACATCGTGACCCCGGTGTCGCACTTCCAGACGCGAGTTCAAGGCGCCTGGTACCGCCATTGACCCGAGGCCACTCTCACGGTGCTCAAGTCTGCGGACCCCTTGCCGGCAGCCTACACTTGAGCTCGGGGCTTCACATGCCGGTATTAAAAGTACATCCAATTCTTCGTGGCATAACACTAAGAATCAGAGGTGTATTGGGTATTTTCTAGTTACCCGTTACGGTACTAGAATAGTTCAATATCGGTGTGATACCGATACCAGCCATATTGGCAGTTACATAAGTGCGAGCGAGATAGCACGTTGAATGAACCTCCTGTGGAAAATGCTGGTTCTAAATAAAAGTGATATATCTTAGTACCAGTTCCAAGCCTTTAGAAACCTCCCGAGATCTCGCCGAGAACCACGTAACTTTGGCAATAAGTTAGCAAGAATATACTTAGGTTACACCTTAACAGTATTGGTTAACCAACTGATTACTCCTATCGCTAAGTTTAAACGTATTTACACTGTCGTGTTAGCTATGTAGTTTTATTATACACAAAGGGTGATGCGTAAATTAGGAATAACCTTGCAACTACCAGTGGAACTCATGAAAATGCCTAAAACTCAAAATGGCAATTTAAAAGCCCACTTTGTAGTTGTTTATACTATTTCCAAATCAGATTTAGAATAAAGGTAAACAAGGTTTCATGTCTTTTTATCCAAAAATAAATGATACATGTTGGCAAATTAGTTAAATGACTAAAACTACAATTTCATTATGTGTTCATACCTACTAGCTAAAACTTATTTTAGAAATAAGTTCTTCGATTAAAAGACATCAAACTTTGTTTACCTTTATTCTAAATCTGATTTGGAAATAGTATAGTTGTTCTACATTTACGAAGCCTGTAATAATTTTCGAGAAATTTGGTTTTATCGGAATGTGTAATTTTTTTTAATAACAATAATGAATAATATTTATTTATCATCACAATTTGGGTTGCCAAACCCTATGGTTTTATTAAAAAAGCAGTGCCTTTAAAGTACGGAGATGGAAGATGTATGAAGTAGCAATGATGAGCAAATAATCTAATGATATTTTTTTGATAAGTGTGGCATAGTAGTAGTACAATTCTTGATTCATATGACTAACATTGTTCACAAAATATAAGTGTATGATAGAGAAATCTGCAGATGCGTAATGTCCTCTTTCTCTCAAGTAAAGAAACATGTAGAATACGGGGTGTAAGGGACAGCGTCCCGCAAACTGATAGGGGTTGGTCAGTCAACGAAACTGAACAATTATCAGTAGGTTTTATTTTTAGGAAATGAAAAGAAAAATTGCTCTTCCATACAAAATGACTGATCGAGGTGGTAATTTTGTTGTATGGGAAGGTCAATTTTTGTTTTCATCTCATGAAAAAATTTCCTAGTGAGAGTTGTTCAGTTTCTTTGGCTGAGCAACCCCTATCAATCAGTAAGGCGGGACGCTGTCCCTTACACCCGGTATATAAGGTCCGCATGTAAACAAAGATCGTAAGCATTGATCTATCTTTTATTATTTTTGATGACTATTTTCTAATACATATCAAGTGTTCGTAGAAAAATCAAGGGATTTGTACTAATTTTATGTTTAATTCGACATCGACAATAGACACATGCGTTTTCCAAAACGCTAAAGTACAGTTTGTGATAATTAATATTCAAGTAATTCTGTTTGAAGCGTTTTCTTGTTCTTTTCTGAATGTTATTTGTCATAACATTATTATTATTCATATTTCTTAAAATACCACGAGATTATGTTAACTTATCTTTTAGCGTACGAAATAGTTCATGACATGCCAAGCTCGTGAGAATATTACCCGTTACTTTAAACTATAATAATATATGGCAAGCGAAATGATAAAACACCCTATAATCAAAATTGACACTTCTTGTGTGTTTGTCCTTAAAATGTAAATATAATTAATTGGTATTTATGTTTTAAAAAGTGTGATTCTTTGTTCTTCCTTTCCTTTGACCATGTTGATCAATTTTGAAACAAAATAATGCACATAGGTTCCTATTTATTATTTTGATACAACCGAACAAAATTTCGCTGCTCTATTTAGACAGAAATATCAAGCTCAAATCTTTTGTGTGTATTTGCGTGGTTTAGTATTTTAAGTTTCCCAACGATTTTAATACCGTATACGTTCACGTAAGATCCACACTGATGATGCTATATTAAGTACGAATGAACTTTTACCTGATACAATGGCGTCGATTCATGCGACCTAATTCTAATTCTTAGCCGGCGCTGTCACTTTCTCAACTTTGACATAAGAACAGGATAGCAAAGAAACACATGACTTTGATATTCCTAATCTGACATATGACTGCTTATTTGACGTAAAATAAGGAAGACTGCTCTATGCTCAGTTCTTATTTAAAGCGTCTTACGTCAAATAAGGAATGTCAAAGTCATGTGTTTACTTGCTATCCTGTTCTTATGTCAAAGTTAAGAAAGTGACAGCGCTAGCTAAGAATTAGAATTAGGAATATGTCGCGAGAATCGACGCCATTACATTTTAGGTGTAATTTAAAAATCTCATTTTATTTTAAATTAAGATAGATATAGTATAATTTATATAACTGATAGAAGTGTGTAATCAAATCAATATACTATAGACAGTACAGAAATGTGCCTAGAAATTGTGCTTACCCGTGTATTTTTATAGTGCAATAACGAGAGGGATTCGAAGCAAACCGGCCAAATTGAATGTTATGTTATTGTCATATTTCTTTTACTTCACTGAAATAATTTTAATTGCTTCCACTTCAGTGAAGATTAATTGAGACTACGGCAGCTAATTAAAACCTAAGTAAATTGCGTGAGCACGCCTCCATACTGCTGTCGAATATCGCAAGCATCTTTCCTGTATATTTCAGTACAAGCAATAAGCAAATTACTGATTATTGGACCAAATCAGAAAAAAAAAGAGTTTTTAAGATTTACGAAGCCCGGACCAATTTGCTTCGAATCGTAGTGATTTGCCCTTAGCATGATATTTGGCATCTATGTTCCAAAATTATCGTAGGAAGACATTTTGTGATAGAAAATAAACTTTTTTACGCTACAAATAATCTTTTTATTAATCCCGCCTTTATCTATAATGGAGCAGGCAGAGACGACCGGCGTCAACGACCTAAATAAAGTTCGTTCCGCCACCTCTGACTTTGGGGGTTATTTCAGATAGATCAGTATATTGCTGTAGTGACAGGTTGTCAGCTCATCGTCTAAATTACAATACACTGAAACCTCTGAATCTCTTAATTTTATTATTATGTTATTTGATATAGTCGGGTTAAGGAGTAGAACGAGATCAAAGCTCCTGAATCCCGCCTTTATCCATAATGGATCAGGCAGAGCGTCAACGACCTAAACAAAGGTCGTTCCGCCACGTCTGACTTTGGGGGTTATTTCAGATAGATCAGTATATTGCTGTAGTGACTGGTTGTCAGCCCATCGTCTGAATTACAATACGCTAAAACCTCTGAATCTCTTTTAATTTTATTATTGTGTTACTTGATATAGTCGGGTTAAGGAGTAGAACGAGATCAAGGCTCCCACGCCTTCCTGCAACAGCTGGTAGAGGACAATCGCGACCGGAGATTGTGCCGGGCACTGGGGGTGTCTGCCGGCCGGCGGCGCGGGCGCATTGCTTCAGCTCATTGGTCCCGCCACTTCACTCGACAATTTAATAAATCCGCCGCGCCGCCAATTCGTAAACAAAACTCATTGTTTCGGGCCCAAGCGAGCAGTTGCACGATGGCCTGTTGCCTTGGCGGCCGCGCGCGGTGACATCCTGCCAACTGCCGACCTGACCTACGAAACCCGGAAAATGAAGTTCTGGAAGTGCGCAAGTAGGAGCGAAAGACGCGCAGCCGCTGCTGGTGAGACTATCACATTATTATTAGATTGTTGAGGCCACGTCTCAATGATCGTTCTATTGTTTAAACACGCCTGGCACTTCAGTTAAATATTAGTTAAACGTTATTGAATTAACCCACTTTGACAGTTAACGATTTCTGCAATTTGTCTCCATCAAGTGTGGAGGCGTCGCCGCTGTCTCCTCAAAAGGGCGCTGAACCATTAACCTGACCCTATATTTTAAGATTTAAGGCGCATGTGAAATATGAACCCTGTAGTGCATTGAAATAGTTTCAATCGGCGCCACTTGCAGCCAATTGTTTACGCCAATCTTTACCAATCATAGACCTCCTACGTCTTCGTATATTAGTTAATGTGGACCAGGAAATATTGTTTTATATTTAGTTTTCCTCTCTGTGTAGGTTTTAGTGGATAGGGCCGGCTGTCTTCTGAGCGGTAGGTCGTGGTTCGAAACGTACCAAGGTGTTTTTCGTATTTTATATGTATGTTTATTCGGTGCTTTTTCCGTACCTCCGAAGGCACTTTCAGCCGTTGGTTCCGGTTAATATCGTTTAATACCGTAGATATTAGTCGTTAATCCCAGTGCTAAGCATTAGCGGCTTGAAAACTCTGACCTAAAGTAGGATTGGGCCGGTTTCCCTTCTGGGTTGCGGAGGTCAGATGGCAGTCGCTCTGTGTAAAAACCAGTGCCCTCGTTCAATCCCCCTAGATTAGGTAGCTGCCCCGTGAGATACGGAATAAGGCTAGGGAGATGATGATTATGTTTTTATTTCTGAATTTTATTTGGCACTCTTTATACCTAATTGCCGCATGCCGGGACACAGTGACTCGATGTCTGAAGTTTTTGTAATGAATGCTTACAACTCATCTACACGGACGGGGTTAAGCAGCTAATCCTATTGATCTCACATAGACAGAACTAGAGTGGAGTTAGCTTAGCACTTAGACAAGTCCTTTGTTAAGTTAAGCACAACGTGTCTTATCTACCTATTGGTCAATGGGAGCTAATCAGACTCATGCCGGCTACAAATATTGAAAAACATCCGACCGGCATAATATAATAAATATCTACTCTACTCATATACGGGGTGTAAGGGACACTGAACAACTTCCACCAGGAAATTCCAGGAAGTGAAAAAAAGGTTTGTCCATACAAATTGTCTAATCGAGGTAGTCATTTTGTATGGAAAGGTCAAATTGTTTTCATCTCCTGAAAGAATTTCCTAGTGAATGTTGTTCGGTTTCGTTGACTGAGCAACCCCTATCAGTTTGCGGGACGCTGTTCTTACACCCTGTATAATAAATATCTACTCTACTCGTATATTTTCAAAGACACATGTGACAAAGCATCGTCACATTGTTTTGAAACTATTAACTGTTCAAGGTAAGAATGTGACTTATGTTTGCCTTACAATTAGTTTCGCATTCGCATACTAAGATTTATATTTACACTTACACTTTCGATGAAGTATTATTTAATAAAAAAAAAACACATGCTTGCGTGATTCGTAAGGTATTCACTTGTTTTATAACAACGACGAACTTTTTGATTCTTCCCTAATATTTTTTCACGGGAACACACCTCACTTCTACAAGGTGAAAGAATTTTTAAATAGGTACGAGTACATACATACATATAATCACGCCTTTATCCCGAATGGGGTAGACAGAGCGTAAACCTAAACTAAGGTCGTTCCGCCACGTCTGACGTTGAGGGTTATTCAAGATAGATTTGTAGGTATATTGCTGTAATGACAGGTTGTCAGCTCATCGCCTAAATTACAATATACTAAAACCCTCTGATAGTCGAGAAATAACAAACAAATCTTTAGTATACCTAGATAGAAACATTTTTTTTTGTAAAAATATTCTATCACCGTAACTTTCATAAGCGTTAGTCTAGATTATCCCCAGAGAAAGAAACTTATTTATGAAGCTTCGGATCGTGGCCGCGAATCTTTATTAGTTCAGTTCCGTACGTGCCAGTTCTTTTGTTTCTTTCAGCCCGAGTTCCAGCCGCTTGTTTATTAGAAGGGGAGAGTAATGAGGAACTGACAAGTGCCAACTCTGATGAGCACATGACTAAGTTTCATTAGTTTGTTTGTCTTCGTGAATATAATATTAAGTAGTTTGGCATTTGGTTTTCTTTGATCCTAACAATATGACATCATCTTTTTTACTCGTCTGTTAGGTGCACGGCTGTACCCTCGAAAGCTTTATTTTTTAAATATATGCCAAGCCAAGTAGGCCAGTACGCCCTTGGTCGGTACAAATAAATGAATATTAAATCATCACGCACCAAAATAAGGTATCTGATTTTGCTTGCACAAAGTAATTCGTTTTCTCTACTATCTCTTTCATGGATCTAGGCTAGACATTGACTAATTTCATAGGTAGTAGAAACGGGCAAAGTAGAAAAGTCGGGCGTTAGAACCTAAGAAGTTGACATAATGAATAACAGCACCCCACCAACACTGCTCCATATAAGTCGGCCTATGTCATTCAAGAGATGCCTACTGACCTAAATTACTACGGTGTTTACTCTACTTTCAGTTAATAAGGCTTTATAGTTTCACCTGTCTCCACAGGCCTGGAAAAGCTCTACTCAAAGTCAAAACTGGAGTGAGACTGACAAAGCCCTCAAAGAGGAAAGTTGCTTTGTCGGTCAAACTCTGAAAGTTTGGACAATGTTGAGAGCGTTTATGTACTAAGTGAGAAAACGTGCCGCCTGGCTGTCTGTAGAGCCAAAAAATAACATTGTATCTTGTCCAAGTAGTTATTTTACATGGGTACCAAATTACATATAATCACGCCTTTATCCCTAATGGGGTAGGCGTGATTATATTCCTATATTATGAAAGCCTGTATTAATCTGCAGTCAATAAAAATGTGTTTAATTACGTTCCATGTATTGCAAGATTCCCTGATCGAAGGGAAAGGCACTAAGTAACAACTGTGAAAGAATTTCTCAATTTGTCCCTGGACTGAACCTATAAGGTCCAATAATTATAAACCTGCCTGAAATCGATCTTGGAATTCCTAGAGATTACAAAATCACGTATGTCGTATTTCTCATACGAGATTACTCAATTTACTGAACTTTATACTAGTTTTTGTGCCCTGTCATTAATACTTTATTTGTCAACTTACCTACATACCGCTAATTTTGTATTATCAAGTCAAAAAAGGCTAATGACAATATTGTTTTTAGCGAGTTCAAGGAGACACGCATGGACGAGGGGTACCTAAACGGACAGAAGACAGAGGAAAACAGAGACACTACAAAACTCGGCATATAATAAGTGTCCGTTTTTATTAAAAAAAATTACAATGCTGTCTGAACTGCACGGAGCACAATTTTTTATCATGTAAGTTCATTATTTCCTCTGTAAAAGCTACACTACTGAACTAAAATAACACCTGTCCGAAGGTCTAAAGTTATCTCATCTAAAGTCATGGCGTTACCTTTTGCCTTCACCACCGTATTGGTGGGTGACGCCAAGTGACCGTTAAGGATATGTATAGCAGTCCATAACGCTGCTGGCCATATTGGAGTCTTGACTTGGCAATGAATCTTCATTGTGGGGACGGTTTGATGTTCATTGCTCTGTCTGCATCTGACTAGGAAATGTGAACTACAGGGACTGATTCGATTTAGTTGTCTTATATCTTGTTGTCTATCAGATTTAGGGGGAGGTTTTATGTAGGTACTATTACTGAAGAGAACGTTAGTTCCTTTTAGAATCTTTTATTGTATTTTTTTCTGGTTTTGGATTATTTTCTGGCTCACGTTGATGGCGGATTTGAAAATATTGCAGATGTTGTGTCTGTCCGCTGTTAGCAGTGGCTGTCCGATCTTCTTCTTCTGTCGAGTGGGTATCGAGTCTATCGACCCGATGAACCCTGGTGTCAGAGTTTTTAAACCGCCTAGTAGCACAACTATTAGGCCTCTGACATGGTTTGAGTAACGACCACTATCAAAGACAGCGACCGGGACCGACGGATTAGCGTGCCGTCCGAAGCACGAAATCTTTTTCTTTTTCCGACAATCAGGTGATTCAACCTGCAATGTCCTAACCAAACTGGGGAAAAATTCACAAAGTGATAAATTCTCAAATATCAACTTTGTGATTCCCCCCTGGGAATCGAACCCAGGACCTCCGGATCGGCTGTCCGATGATATCCTAAGTCGAAACTGTAAGTTTATTATACTTAAGCGTATAATCAGCAATCTGTCTCCGTGGGCTAGTGGTCAGAGCCATGGGCTTACGATCCGGAGTTCCTGGGTTCGATTCCCAGGGGTTCGACACAAACGTTGATATTTGTCAATTTATCACTGTGAGGTTTTCCCCAGTCTGAATCACCTGATTGTCTGAGAAAAAAAAGGTTTTTGTGCTTCGGAGCGCACGTTTAGCCGTCGGTCCCGGTCTCTGCCTTTGATAGTGGTCGTTACTCAAATCACGTCAGAGGCCTAATAGCTAGTTCATCGGAACGTTTGACTTGAGAATCCACTCGCTAAGAAGAAGAAGAAGCAATGTAGACAATGTAGTAGTTATAAACAAAATTGTCGCCTCCACACATCACAGTTCACTCCAATGGTTTCCTCGCTGATTACTATGCGCGACGTGGACACCGGCCTTTGTCCTCCAGCTATTGTCCTGATCCTTTCCAACTTTTACTGAATACGGCCCGGCTTTTCATCACCACTGATTCAGATGACGTCATCCGGATGTAGATGCGAGGGGTTTGCATACGAATGGGCTGATTAGTTTCAGATACAGTAATGGATTAACCGTTTTATGCTAATTGGCTAATTCGCACTATGTCTATGAAATAAAAAGAAAAATTTTCATATAGGTTCTAATATCAGATTGTATTGGTCTCGCCTCTCTTATCTTTACCTCAAGAACCTCTCCTCTTATAAAAACTATGAAAACTGGGATTAGCTATGGCAATTTTCAGCTGCTACTCCTATACCGGGTGTAAGAGATAGCGTACCATAAACAGATAGGGGTTGCTCAGTCAAACATACTGAACAACTTTCATCAGAAAATAAAAAATAAATGACTCTCTTACAAAATGACCGATTTGTATGAGAAAGCCATTTTTTTTTATTACGTGTAAGTATTCCTTGGTGATAGTTGTTCAGTTTCGTTGACCGAGCAACCGCTTTCAGTTATCAGTACGTCTTTACACCTGGTAAAAACGAAACATTTTACCCCTTGTATACCCGTAAATCTTTCCGAATGGAGTTCGTGCCTACGCTTTTCAGTCCTGTCAAGGGTTCTCAAGACGCCTCAGACGTTATAATTTCGCCAGGGTTCAATACACTCACAATCATAACTGAAGTTAAATGTTCCTTCAAGTGGTTCTCATGAACACATGACAGTTCGTTTATTTGCACAATATTCTGTTGCATTTTGTTTGTTTACACTTGTGGTATCTTAACGGTTTGCACAAAGGAATCGCTAAGTGTGCGTATTAACTTTATGATTTTGTGTTTATGCTTTAGATGATGATGAGATTTAACCGGTTCTATTAGGTCTTGACTTGGTAAGGTTGAAATATTATATCCATACTAATATTATAAATGCGATAGTAGCTCCGTCTGTTTGTCTGTTTGTTGCTCTTTCATGCCTAAACGGCTGAACCGATTGTGATTAAATTTGGTAGGACGATAGATGGTAACCTGGAAACGGACATAGGCTACTTTATACCGCGGGAAAATATCTCATTCCCACGGGAATTTAAACGTACGGGCGGAATGCTAGTATTTGATAATGAGTCGATGATAGGATAAACAAAATAGTGATAATAAGAAGTAAGTAGGTACCTAAGCTAAATAGGTAGTATGGGTACCCAAGTTACATATATACCTACATATAATCACGCCTTTATCTCTAACGGGGTAGGCAGAGCGTAAACGACCTAAACAAAGGTCGTTCCGCCACGCGTTGTCAAAGTTTTGAAGGTTATTAAGGATAGATTTGTAGGTATATTGCTGTAGTGACAGGTTGTCAGCCCACCGCCTAAATTGCAATATACTGAAACCCTCGGATCCCTTAGTTGATTTTTACAGCATGCCCGGGAGGAAATGGAGCTGGCACATTCTATGTTTTTCTCTCGCTCCAAGTCCAGCATGGAAGTAAAAATAAACTTTAAATTCCTATAATACAAAAATATTTTGAAAATAAAAGTGAAATTCGATCAATAGTTTTAAATATCAAATTCATAAAAAAATACTTAAAAAAAATTCATTTAAATTAAAATATCACATGCGAAAATAGTAGATTTTATGCCGAGTGCATAAAGCAAGTCATTATTATCCGAGATCGTTATATGCCCGAGCCCGCAGGGCGAGGGCAGATGAAGAAGTCGAGGATAAAAATGATTTGTGCACGAGTTATAAACTCTGCTTTTCACTTCGATTGCGAGAAAATAAAACAGTAACATAACATACTAACATTTATTTAATTAAAATTCAAAGTAAAATTAGTACGTACAATACGAAAATTTCACAGCTTCTTTCCCGCTACTTTACTTTTTTTAATTTTTGTGCATGATTTTCGGGCAAAGAATAAAATATATACAGCCTACTCTTAAATTATTTTGGAATATTGTTTTTTTTTGTGATGAATATGTCTTGATATTTAGTTACTTTTTCGTATTATCTTATTATAAACCAAAAATGCAAATAGGGAAGGATACATTATAAATTAGCAAGTTTTATCCGTGCACAATTTATTATGTTTGGCTGCATGGTCTAAATGGTCACTGCCTTAGTATAGATACATTTAAAAAGCTACTTTTTTGCCCTTGTGCATAAAGTTCAACTTTATGTCGCCTAGATTCTGCATAAAGTAGTACTTTTTTGAGCATGAGAAGTGAAAAATAAATTTAAATGTCAAAAGTATAAATAATAGGTCTTGTCTTGTCTTGTCTTGAGACAAGAGGTCTTGTCCATGCTTCGGAAGGCACGTTAAGCCGTTGGTCCCGGTTAATATCGTTTCATACCGTAGATATTAGTCGTTAAGCCATGTCAGAGGCCAGTGCTAAGCATTGGCGGCTATAAAACTCTGACCTAATCTAGAATTGGGTCTGGTTTCCCTTCTGGGTTGCGGAGGTCAGATGGCAGTCGCTCTGTGTAAAAACCAGAACCCTTGTTCAATCCCCTAGATTAGGTAGCCGACCCCGTGAGATACGGGATAAGGCTAGGCAGATGATGTCTTGTCTTGTCTTGTCTAGCCGTTAATGTCCCACTGGTAATAGGTACAATAAATAATTTTAAAATATGAAATAAATTAGAATAATAATAGTCTAAATACTAAAATTTATCCTTCATAAATTCAGCTACAGAATAATAATTCATTTTCAATAACAATTGCTTTAGTCGATGTTTGTACATACATAGTATCCTTTGCCTCGGACTTTATGCTATTTGGTATTTTAATGTAAATTTTTATAAATCGAGTAATCATCTCCATCCTACTTGGCAATGACGCGAGATAATGTTTGCGTCGTACATTACGGTTATGAATGTCTTTAACTTGTTTAAAAAGATGCAAGTTCTTTCTGACGAACGTACCTACTTCTAGAATGTATGCTGGGTTAAAAAGATGCAAGTTCTTTCTGACGAACGTACCTACTTCTAGAATGTATGCTGGGTGTAAGGGACAGCGACCCGCAAACTGATAGGGGTTGCTCAGTCAACGAAACTGAACAACTTTCACCAGAAAATACTTTCAGGAGATGAAAAAAATATTGACGTTCCCATAAAAAAATACCACCTCAATCAGACAAATTGTATGGAAAATCATTATTTTATTTTCACTTCCCGAAAAAAGAGTCTGCTGATTGTTGTTCAGTTTCGTTAACTAAACAACCCCTATCAGGCAGTCCCTTACACCCCGTATGCAAAGCAGAGTAATTAATTGATGCTTCTTGAAATACGGTTTACAGCTATTCCTGAGGCGGATATTGTATATTATGCGCAGACATTTATCTTGCATTACAAAAAAGTCATGGACATTTGTACTTTCTCCCCAAAGAATTATTCCATACTTAAACCAGGAATAGGCATAAGCATAGTAGGTACACTGTGAACGCGGTACTAATGTTTGTGTTCATTTTAATAACACTTAAGGCATATGTAAACTGTGATAATTTAGATAGTTTGTGATAATTTTATTTTATTTAACAAACTACAATTGTTTTTACAAACTGGGGTACTTACTCAATATTAGAATGGTTTGCGTGATTATTTCTAACCTGGACACCAGGTAATTAAAAAAACACAGTCAAAAAAAGTCCCTTTAAGATCGGTTAAAAACGATCAGAGTTCAATTTCCTACCTACCCCCAAATCAGGTGGCGTGATTACTTGTAGCGTAACTTTGATTTTAAATAATACATACATATAATCACGCCTTTATCCCTAATGGGGTAGGCAGAGCGTAAACGACCTAAACAAAGGTCGTCCCGCCACGTCTGACAAAGTTTTGAGGGTTATTTAAGATAGAATTCTAGGTATATTGCTGTAGTGACAGGTTGTCAGCCCATCGCCTAAATTACAATATACTGAAACCCTCGGTTCCCTTAGCTGGATTTTACAGCATGCCCGGGAGGAAATGCAGCTGGCACATTCTATGTTTTTCTCTCGCTCCCAGACCAGCATGGAAGAAATTAAATTAAAAAATGCTCAGTCGAATAAAAAACTTCCATAAAAATCGGTTAAGTAACAGCCAAATTTAAATTTCCTGCCAACCCCCTTAATCAGGTAGCGTGATTTTAGGTGTCCCAAGTTGCAACCCGGGTAACACACAGTTGAATAAAAAAACTCACATCAAAATCGGTTCAGTAGTTTTGGCGTGATGTGGTAACAGACAGACAGACAGACAATTTAAAAAAAAAATTGTTTTGATCTTTATATCGTTAATAATGCCTGCTGCAATTATTTTTTTGTAAAAATATTTAATGTACAGACACGACCCTTCTAGAGATTTATTATATGTATAGATAGATTTGTAAGTATATTGCGGTAGTAACAGGTTGTCAGCCCATCGCGCTACATTACAATATACTGGAACCCTCGGATCTCTTAGCTGGTTTTTACAGCATGCCCGGGAGGAAATGCAGCTGGCACATTCTATGTTTTACTTTCGCTCCCAGGCCAGCATGGAAGAATATAACATATGATCTACTACATACCACCACCGTGATCCCGCTTTGCAGACTGAGGAATAGAATTTGGAATGTGGACAGCAGATGATGACGTCAGCACAACGGGTTCCGTGCTATTGTTGCTTCCCTCCAAACAGACTTCTGAAGTTATACGGTCACCTCGCCAATTATTGGAAGTCCACCGTGAGAGTTCATCAGTGAATCGAAAAGAACCTGGTAGTCCATTTGAAAGGGGAACGTAGCGTAGTAGATTCGCTGAACCTTCAAATACAATACAAAATACAGGATATAAGGGACTTGTTCCGAAAACTGTAAGGGGTTGTTGTTGCTTAATCAACGAAACTGACCGCCTACTTCGATCAAAAATTTTATATAAAAAAAACATAACTTTACCTCTTTTTCTGTAATATTTCAGCAATAAATCCGTAATATAGAGACTTGCGTATAATAAAATAAGGCAAATCGAAATACTCGCCATTACAATTAACGTCATATCCAAACCCGACGATGGAAAACTTGTATCAGTTTCTAAGTATTTTTTTAAAGCCATTGCGGCTTTTACCCTATTTTCTTCACGTTCTATATTTGAATAATCACTGATCTTATTATAGTAATGCTGATGGAGATAGTAATTATACATTTCTAATAGTTCGCACCCTCTCGTGATATTAATACGAAATTCTAATAACACTATAACCAGCACTGGTGGTGGTGACAGATTGTATTTACAAAAAGGTCTGAATAAGGTACAGGAAAATAATCTACACTTTCGATGTGTGTATTTTCCTTGTCTATTATCGATTTTTCACAAGAGTCTAAATAATAAAATAACCTCATAACCTAACCACAAAAACCCATTGGTATTTTAACTATCCGGGTAACTTTTAGTTTATTGCGCGCAGTAACTGTCGACCTCCCGATAAACTTCTCTGAAGTTTGGGAGATTAATAAATTATTTGTGCCATGTATTTTTGTGTACCAAACAATAAATAGAAAATAAAAAATGTACCAGTAGTCCGCCTTTTAACGAAAATTTAATAATACCTAAAGTGTTGTCCTTACACTACAAAATGACACTTTAGATATCAATAGTTTGCTATTTGAATGCATTTTTATTTTAAACTGATGTACTGTACTATGATTTTCGATAAATTTGTACATAACTCTTACGCATTGAAATATATGTATCGAAACATTATACAATGGCGGCAATTCTGGACGCACTATTCCTTAACTAATTCTTAGCTAGCGCTGTCACTTTCTTAAACTTGACCTTAGAACAGGATAGCAAATAAACACAAGACTTTGACATTCCTAATCTGACATAAGATCCTTTAAATAAGAACTGAGCATAGAGCATGATTCCTTATTTTACGTCAAATAAGCAGTGTACGAGATAGTGTTCGGCGTAACCAAACGTGCCTACCTCAATGTACACGAAATAAAACTATACTATAAATGGACTATATATTTATTGACGAAAAACTACTAACAAAACTATATACGAAAATACTGGCAACACTATGGACAAAGATTGGCACAAAATCTTAAATATTTATGAATTAATCTATAAACGGCACTTGACACTTCTGTTATCACTATTAATCACTGTTATTTCCACTGTTATTCTTGTTCTTGCTGCTTTCGGATCTATTCGAAAACGGATACGAAACGGAAACTGTTTACGGAACTCTTTGTCGATAACTATAAACGAACTATCACGGAAACACTATACGAAACGATTACGGAACTGTTTGTCAATAACTATTTACGAACTGTCACGGAATCACTGTCACTGTTACTATATACTGTTCACTTCACTATTTCTTCCCACTATTCGATCACTGATTCGAAACTGAATCTGAAAACTGTATCACGGAACTATGTAACTGAACTATACTGTATCTATCACGAAACTATATCTATTCTGTTCACTGTCCACTATTTTTCCACTATTCGGAAGTGTACTGTATTGTCACGGAACTGTATGACGAAACTATATCACGAAACTATATCACGAAACTATATCGAAAACTATATGCTTGGTGCGGTCTACGCAGCCGTTTATATACTCCAATCTCGGTACTGTAGAATTCTCGGGAAACAGCTGGCAATTCTTTTCTCGAAATGTCAAGCGTCTTCTATAATGTTCGATCGAGATAGCTAAATACAAACTGTCACTAGTAAGACAGGGATGGCGTTATATCGATTCTCGAATATTCTTGATCATACGTCAAGCTCGTAAAAAGACAAGAATAGAATACTATAGCTATCTCGTTCTATCACACGCTCTGATTGGTTGATTTGAATTTGCCTCTTATTTTAGGGATGACAGCTCTCAATTGTGGCCATCCTAAAAAATACTCCTTATTTATAAGGGAATTAAATTAAAATATAAAATACTTAAGCGCCGTCGCGAACATACTCCCGCCGTGCGAGGTCGGTTACGGCGTCGCATTTATTAAAGTGGAGCGACGGCTTAACCGAATACTGTATCCTGATTCTGATATCTGTACATAAACTGTTCCAATTATTCGGTTTTCTGAGCTCCCGCCGGTATTCCAACAAACTATGCTAACGCTATCTCGATGCGAGGTGGCGGCCATGGTTGCGCAGGCGGGACACATGACTGTGTCGGTGGAGGCCATGGCGGCGTCGGTGGGGGCCAAGGCTGCGTCGTTTGAAGCCATGGCGGTGCTCTCAAAGCAATAGCATTTCTTGACTCTAGATTTTTTTTTTCCGAGACCCACTGCGTTGAAATTCTTGACATACGGACGTAAATTGGCTGCGCCGTAGATCACCTTTTTCCTACTGTATTTTCCTTTGTCGAAGTTCTTGATACTCGTATTCCATTCTGGAAACGGTGAACTTGCTGCGTCGAAGTTTACTGACTCCTCTCGGCATTTGGTTGACGGAGCCTCCCGCCAGTTTTTACGGTACGGATGTAACAAGTCGGTTGATTGTATTTCGGGACCATGATTTTCTGTCTTCTCTTCCTTCTTGATGTGTTCTATTTTATCTTCTTTCTCGATGTATTTTATTTTCTCTTCATTCTTGATGTCTTGTATCTGCTCTTCTTTCTTCACAACTTCTGGGTTAATGTTTTCTATCCTCTCTTTCGTGTTTTCTTCTATCTTTTCTTCTGTGTTGTTGTCTTCTATCTTGATGTTTTCTATCTTGGTGTCTTCTTTGTTAATGTTTTCTTTCTTGTTTTCTTCTGTTTTAACATCTTCTATCTTCATGTCTTCTTGCTTGTTATCTTCTATGTCTTCTATCTTCTGTTCTTTCTTGTCATCTTCTATCTTCTCTTTGTCCTTGATGTTTTCTATCTTCTGTTCTTTCTTGTCATCTTCTATCTTATGTTTTTTCTTGTAATCTTCTATATCCTCTTTTATCTTGTTTTCTTCTGTCTTCTTTCCAGCGTGCCATTCTGTTACTTCTATTTTGCTGTCTTCGTATTCACCATGTCGGATGTCAAAATCTTCGTCTTTGTTTATGAATATCTCAATCTTCTTTCCTTCAGATTCGTCATCTATTTTCATGTTCTTTGATTCTTCAGGTTCTGGTTTCTTCTCTAGATCAAACTTCTGAACTTCTTCTATCTTCACACTTCTAACTGGTTCAGCCTTCAGATTTTCAATCTGCATTCTTCTGATCTGTTCTGTTTCCAGGTCACTATCTTGCTCTTGCTGCATCTGCATTTCTTCCTCGTCTTCATTTAGGAAATTCAACTGTTGCTCCACCTTGATTCGGACACGGTCTGATTGTGGGTTAAATTGGCTGTTCTGTAATTTGGAGTTATTATCTTCATTGTTTTCTCGGTCTTTGCTCTTCATGGCTTCTACCTTAATCTTTTGGTTCTCTTCTTCGAGTGTTATCCTGTTTTTTCTGGCACTGTCTAAGTTTTCTTCTGCTGCTGCTAATTCTTCTTTGTTTTCTGCATCTTCTTTTAGAAGTCGCTGTGCTATCACGTACAGTTCACGCTGTTGAATCTGTAGCGGCGTCGGCAGTGAAAGGTCTTCTTTATCTTCCAGAACTTTTTTCTTCATGCTCTCAAATTTATCGATCTGTTCCCAAAGTTCTTCATATTTTAGGTCTATTATCTTCTTTACGGCTGCCGATTTCTCGACTTGATAGAACGCTTTCTCTTCTGTGGCAATTGCTATTACCTTCTCTGCTTCCTCTTTAGCGATTGCTATTTCCTTCTCTCCTATTTCTTTGGCGGCTGCTAATGCCTTCTTTGCTTCTTCTTTTGAAATAGCTTTTTCTTCAGCTTCCAATTCTCTTATCTTCATGTCGACTAAAAGTTTTTTAATTTGTATGTTTGCTAATTTCTTTTCGGCGTCAGCTTCTTTTATCTTTTCTTCATATAATTTTATTTGAAGTTGCAATTGCACAATTTTGGACCTACTCGATTTCGAAAATCTTTTAATTTTTACAGACATGTCACGATGTTCCACAAAGGTTTGTTCACCTACTGGTATCTGTTGTTTCTCTACTGCTTCAGGCTGTGACAGCTGCGGCGAAGCTGCTGACATGAATCTTGTAGCTGACATATTGAAAATAATTTACTGTACGGGACACTGATAAAACACTGAAATACTGTTTTCTCACGAAACTGTCTGTACTGTAACTGTATTTTACGGAATAATCGATAATCTCTATTAAACTGTCCACCAAAAACTATACTGTCCACGGAAACTGTCTCTGTACAACCATTGTATGTACACGAATTAACTGTCTATAAGCACTGTTCTTCACACAAGATACTGTCCAACCACGATATAATACGGTACTGTTCACGAAATAACACGAAATCTGTCACTATCACTACACGGAACACTGATACGGATCCGGCTCGAAGGACCATTATGTACGAGATAGTGTTCGGCGTAACCAAACGTGGCTACCTCAATGTACACGAAATAAAACTATACTATAAATGGACTGTATATTTATTGACGAAAAACTACTAACAATGAAATGTTGAAACTATCTGGCAACACTGTAAAACAGAATGGTGCAAAATCTTAAATATTTATTAATTAAACTATAAACGGCACTTCACACTTCTATTATCACTATTAATCTTAATATTTCCACTGTTATTCTTATACTTGCTGCTTTCGGAACTATTTAAAAACGGATACGAAACGGAAACTGTTTACGGAACTCTTTGTCGATAACTATAAACGAACTATCACGGAAACACTATACGAAACGATTACGGAACTGTTTGTCAATAACTATTTACGAACTGTCACGGAATCACTGTCACTGTTACTATATACTGTTCACTTCACTATTTCTTCCCACTATTCGATCACTGATTCGAAACTGAATCTGAAAACTGTATCACGGAACTATGTAACTGAACTATACTGTATCTATCACGAAACTATATCTATTCTGTTCACTGTCCACTATTTTTCCACTATTCGGAAGTGTACTGTATTGTCACGGAACTGTATGACGAAACTATATCACGAAACTATATCACGAAACTATATCGAAAACTATATGCTTGGTGCGGTCTACGCAGCCGTTTATATACTCCAATCTCGGTACTGTAGAATTCTCGGGAAACAGCTGGCAATTCTTTTCTCGAAATGTCAAGCGTCTTCTATAATGTTCGATCGAGATAGCTAAATACAAACTGTCACTAGTAAGACAGGGATGGCGTTATATCGATTCTCGAATATTCTTGATCATACGTCAAGCTCGTAAAAAGACAAGAATAGAATACTATAGCTATCTCGTTCTATCACACGCTCTGATTGGTTGATTTGAATTTGCCTCTTATTTTAGGGATGACAGCTCTCAATTGTGGCCATCCTAAAAAATACTCCTTATTTATAAGGGAATTAAATTAAAATATAAAATACTTAAGCGCCGTCGCGAACATACTCCCGCCGTGCGAGGTCGGTTACGGCGTCGCATTTATTAAAGTGGAGCGACGGCTTAACCGAATACTGTATCCTGATTCTGATATCTGTACATAAACTGTTCCAATTATTCGGTTTTCTGAGCTCCCGCCGGTATTCCAACAAACTATGCTAACGCTATCTCGATGCGAGGTGGCGGCCATGGTTGCGCAGGCGGGACACATGACTGTGTCGGTGGAGGCCATGGCGGCGTCGGTGGGGGCCAAGGCTGCGTCGTTTGAAGCCATGGCGGTGCTCTCAAAGCAATAGCATTTCTTGACTCTAGATTTTTTTTTTTCCGAGACCCACTGCGTTGAAATTCTTGACATACGGACGTAAATTGGCTGCGCCGTAGATCACCTTTTTCCTACTGTATTTTCCTTTGTCGAAGTTCTTGATACTCGTATTCCATTCTGGAAACGGTGAACTTGCTGCGTCGAAGTTTACTGACTCCTCTCGGCATTTGGTTGACGGAGCCTCCCGCCAGTTTTTACGGTACGGATGTAACAAGTCGGTTGATTGTATTTCGGGACCATGATTTTCTGTCTTCTCTTCCTTCTTGATGTGTTCTATTTTATCTTCTTTCTCGATGTATTTTATTTTCTCTTCATTCTTGATGTCTTGTATCTGCTCTTCTTTCTTCACAACTTCTGGGTTAATGTTTTCTATCCTCTCTTTCGTGTTTTCTTCTATCTTTTCTTCTGTGTTGTTGTCTTCTATCTTGATGTTTTCTATCTTGGTGTCTTCTTTGTTAATGTTTTCTTTCTTGTTTTCTTCTGTTTTAACATCTTCTATCTTCATGTCTTCTTGCTTGTTATCTTCTATGTCTTCTATCTTCTGTTCTTTCTTGTCATCTTCTATCTTCTCTTTGTCCTTGATGTTTTCTATCTTCTGTTCTTTCTTGTCATCTTCTATCTTATGTTTTTTCTTGTAATCTTCTATATCCTCTTTTATCTTGTTTTCTTCTGTCTTCTTTCCAGCGTGCCATTCTGTTACTTCTATTTTGCTGTCTTCGTATTCACCATGTCGGATGTCAAAATCTTCGTCTTTGTTTATGAATATCTCAATCTTCTTTCCTTCAGATTCGTCATCTATTTTCATGTTCTTTGATTCTTCAGGTTCTGGTTTCTTCTCTAGATCAAACTTCTGAACTTCTTCTATCTTCACACTTCTAACTGGTTCAGCCTTCAGATTTTCAATCTGCATTCTTCTGATCTGTTCTGTTTCCAGGTCACTATCTTGCTCTTGCTGCATCTGCATTTCTTCCTCGTCTTCATTTAGGAAATTCAACTGATGCTCCACCTTGATTCGGACACGGTCTGATTGTGGGTTAAATTGGCTGTTCTGTAATTTGGAGTTATTATCTTCATTGTTTTCTCGGTCTTTGCTCTTCATGGCTTCTACCTTAATCTTTTGGTTCTCTTCTTCGAGTGTTATCCTGTTTTTTCTGGCACTGTCTAAGTTTTCTTCTGCTGCTGCTAATTCTTCTTTGTTTTCTGCATCTTCTTTTAGAAGTCGCTGTGCTATCACGTACAGTTCACGCTGTTGAATCTGTAGCGGCGTCGGCAGTGAAAGGTCTTCTTTATCTTCCAGAACTTTTTTCTTCATGCTCTCAAATTTATCGATCTGTTCCCAAAGTTCTTCATATTTTAGGTCTATTATCTTCTTTACGGCTGCCGATTTCTCGACTTGATAGAACGCTTTCTCTTCTGTGGCAATTGCTATTACCTTCTCTGCTTCCTCTTTAGCGATTGCTATTTCCTTCTCTCCTATTTCTTTGGCGGCTGCTAATGCCTTCTTTGCTTCTTCTTTTGAAATAGCTTTTTCTTCAGCTTCCAATTCTCTTATCTTCATGTCGACTAAAAGTTTTTTAATTTGTATGTTTGCTAATTTCTTTTCGGCGTCAGCTTCTTTTATCTTTTCTTCATATAATTTTATTTGAAGTTGCAATTGCACAATTTTGGACCTACTCGATTTCGAAAATCTTTTAATTTTTACAGACATGTCACGATGTTCCACAAAGGTTTGTTCACCTACTGGTATCTGTTGTTTCTCTACTGCTTCAGGCTGTGACAGCTGCGGCGAAGCTGCTGACATGAATCTTGTAGCTGACATATTGAAAATAATTTACTGTACGGGACACTGATAAAACACTGAAATACTGTTTTCTCACGAAACTGTCTGTACTGTAACTGTATTTTACGGAATAATCGATAATCTCTATTAAACTGTCCACCAAAAACTATACTGTCCACGGAAACTGTCTCTGTACAACCATTGTATGTACACGAATTAACTGTCTATAAGCACTGTTCTTCACACAAGATACTGTCCAACCACGATATAATACGGTACTGTTCACGAAATAACACGAAATCTGTCACTATCACTACACGGAACACTGATACGGATCCGGCTCGAAGGACCATTATGTACGAGATAGTGTTCGGCGTAACCAAACGTGGCTACCTCAATGTACACGAAATAAAACTATACTATAAATGGACTGTATATTTATTGACGAAAAACTACTAACAATGAAATGTTGAAACTATCTGGCAACACTGTAAAACAGAATGGTGCAAAATCTTAAATATTTATTAATTAAACTATAAACGGCACTTCACACTTCTATTATCACTATTAATCTTAATATTTCCACTGTTATTCTTATACTTGCTGCTTTCGGAACTATTTAAAAACGGATACGAAACGGAAACTGTTTACGGAACTCTTTGTCGATAACTATAAACGAACTATCACGGAAACACTATACGAAACGATTACGGAACTGTTTGTCAATAACTATTTACGAACTGTCACGGAATCACTGTCACTGTTACTATATACTGTTCACTTCACTATTTCTTCCCACTATTCGATCACTGATTCGAAACTGAATCTGAAAACTGTATCACGGAACTATGTAACTGAACTATACTGTATCTATCACGAAACTATATCTATTCTGTTCACTGTCCACTATTTTTCCACTATTCGGAAGTGTACTGTATTGTCACGGAACTGTATGACGAAACTATATCACGAAACTATATCACGAAACTATATCGAAAACTATATGCTTGGTGCGGTCTACGCAGCCGTTTATATACTCCAATCTCGGTACTGTAGAATTCTCGGGAAACAGCTGGCAATTCTTTTCTCGAAATGTCAAGCGTCTTCTATAATGTTCGATCGAGATAGCTAAATACAAACTGTCACTAGTAAGACAGGGATGGCGTTATATCGATTCTCGAATATTCTTGATCATACGTCAAGCTCGTAAAAAGACAAGAATAGAATACTATAGCTATCTCGTTCTATCACACGCTCTGATTGGTTGATTTGAATTTGCCTCTTATTTTAGGGATGACAGCTCTCAATTGTGGCCATCCTAAAAAATACTCCTTATTTATAAGGGAATTAAATTAAAATATAAAATACTTAAGCGCCGTCGCGAACAAGCAGTCTTATGTCAGATTAGGACTGTCAAATTTATGTGTTTATTTGCTATCCTGTTCTTATGTCAAAGTTAATAAAGTGACAGCGCTAGCTAAGAATTAGAATTAGGATCATGTTGCTAGAATCGACGCCACTGGTTGAATATTCGAATTAGCGATCCCAGTTTTTTTTTTAAATTAAAAATGAGTTTGCTCTTGACTCCAGTCTAGGTCGGGAACGACTGAGACGGAGTCGACGATGGTGCGAGCTCACCCAGAAGATGCCTGTTCACTCTAACTTTCAAATGTTGGGGGTTGAAGGCGTTTGGAAACACAGACGTAGGTAGTGAGTTCCACACTTTTGTCGTGCGCATTATAAAAGAGTTCTGGAACCGCTTAGTACGTATTGATGGAATATCAACCAGGTATGGATGGTATCCTGCGGTGCGTCTAGATGTCCGATGGTAGAAGGGAGCTGGCGGGATAAGGTCGTGGAGCTCTTGAGACTGCAGCTATTGTAGCTATTCATAATGAATTGTTTTAATAATACCTAAATTAAACTTATAATATAATACTCACTAGTTATAACTAGGGTTCCGTTATTGTTAGTTCAAGTTCAAAGTTTTTGTTTTACTTATACTAATAAGTACCTACATACAATGCAAATTACCCTCGCTGAAATAGAAAATATTATTATATTATTATTAGTTGTTCAGTCAATCGGTAGAAGACGTCGACGCAGACCTGTGATGACCTGGAAACGTACAATAGAAGCTGAGCTGAAGGCTGTCAATTTACCCTGGCGAAAAACGAAGATCGCAGTGCTGAACAGGGAGGAGTGAAAGAAAATCTCAAGGGCCCTCTGTACTAGCGGGGTACCATAGGACGACAACAACACAACAACACAAAATGTTCAGCTCGCTCAGAAATTTGTATGCAAAACACATACTTTTTACATCCTGAAAAAAATCCTAGTAAAATTGTTCAGTGTCATTGACTGAGCAACCCCCCATTGGTTTCCCTTAACCCCGGTATATTGTCTGTAAAATAAAATTAGGACATTATTTTGGTAGAAGCTAGAAAATATAACCAGTTTGTTCTTTTGTGAACTTTATTGACATTTTTTTTTCTATTATATCCTTTCACTGCTGGGCAAAATTTAATAATACTTCAACAAACCTTTATCAAAATGTACCATGTTAATTTTCCTCTTCATTATTAGCTTCTAAATTCCTGTATTTAATTGCTGACTCGAGCATGTAATACGATCATCTTGCTCATGCTCGTCTAGCCACTCCTAGGATAGATGAAAGCACAGCTAATAGAGGCAAAGGTGTAGAATGCATCGCCCGCCGCCGTCGTTATTCTATAAATACATGCAAGATGTTTGTACAAAGCTAGGAAACATTAAATTAAACAAACTTCTGAAAAGAAACTCCGCTTCCACCATTTAAACTTTTTTTTACCAACTAAAATTAGTATGTAACTGTTATATACCTATTATTACCGAATGTTATTTGACCCTAAAAAAGACCTAAATTTATCAAAATGGCCGTTTTTCATAAAAATATTTGTTTTGATCGCCATTAAACATACTTTTTAAATTTTAAATTGTACTGTAAAAGACAGGCTTAGATCATATTACCATTCTGCCCAATTTCTGTTTTTAATATTTTAAAAATCAACAAGGAGTTTGTATTCTGAGGAAAAAACATTTCTCTTGATCTATGAAAACCAGTAGAGCTAAAAATCGAACTCTTCATGTAGGTAAAATAAAAATACCTATGATATTTTTGAAACTTTTATTGGTGCAAGATTTATTTAGGCGGCTGGCTGCCCAAACATTTTGAACTGCGGATAGCGCTCGTTTGTGCCCATTGTAGCTGAAAATTTTACCGAATTAAACGTCCAGTTCGTTGGGTTTTCATCGTGTTGTAAAATTTAATCGAGTGGATAATACACAAAATAAATTATTGTGATTTATACATAAATTTTGTAATCAAGTGGTAAGGATAGTAATTAAATCGGAAGAAACTTATTGATCAGTTTCAAATCATAAATACTCATTTTATTTTCCTATTTTGGATGTTACGAGATATCTACAATTTGTTTCCCGTGTTTGTAAGTGGCAATGCGCAAACCGCGTCACGCCAAAAGAAAAAAAAAGTTAAGCTTAAGCAGCGGCAAAGTTAACTGTTTGACTGACTAAAACATAAAACTGTGTGCCTAGGTAATAATTTTCCTAGCTTATTTAAATTTACTTATTGTCTCTACATTGTAGTAAACTTGCAAAGTTCAGAGAGACGGCGTTTTCAACATTAGAAGATCATTTAAGATGTATCAGTTACTCTAGAACATTACAAGTACTTATAATAAATCTAAAAATCAGTCAGCTCAGTCAACAGAACTGAACAATTATATCTCTAGGACGTTTTTTTTTTTCAAGAAAAGAAAATAAAATTTGATTTTTCATACGAATTGAACGAGAAGAACGAAATCTGAACGAGGTTGTCATTTTGTATGGGAAGTTCTAATTTGTTTTTCATCTTACTCCTGGAAGAAATTTCGTTGACTGAGCAACCCCTATCAGTTTGTGGGACGCTATCCCTTACACCCGGTATAAGATAGTATAGAGTTTGTATTCGTACGGTAGAGCTTGACAACCTTACGTTTATTTTATTTCTTATGTGATTGCTAGCAAATTCACCTGTGTCAGCTGTTTCGTGACGTGTTATCAAAGTGCTAATCTGCTTGTGTTTACTCCGTCACACACAGATTACATCACATCGCGCGTCGCATTGTATCGCTCTACTCACCCAGTATAACAAGAGCTATCAACTTCCTCATCAAGCGCGAGTGCTAGGCAAAGTTGTATAGTAAAAGAGTGGGAGGGTTATTGGTAGAGTTCAGTTTATAATTGGTATGTAGATGTAGGCCGGCGCGGCGGGAGCCCACCATCCCACTGCGGAAGGACGCTTCACGCCGGTCGGTCGCCGCTAGTTGTCACTGAACCTTTCGCGCCAACAACACGCGCGTTCTTTTTCCGAACGTTTTCGTTTCGACATCGAAATTCGGTCAGTTCTGAAATTAGACCCTTTTCGTGCTAGATGTGATACTAAAGGAAGTGATATGCGAATACGTTTTGAAGTGCCCAACAAGTTGGAGATCTTTTTCGGAAGAGGTAGAGTTGGATTTGATTATGTTTCTACTTAATTATCTGAGTAAGTATGAATAGAAATATTTAACTGTTATCATCGGAGTGTGTAAAATAAAAAAGTTTAAACCGGAAATGGTACCCTAACTACTTTCAGAAAGTTTACACAACTTTTTAGGAATCAATCCCTGTAAAACAACGTAAAATAGATCCTTCCATCAACCCTTCTTAATACTTTTTTTTCACATCATTATTTTTTATTTCTCGCCATAGTAGTAAAAACAAACATATCAGCTAACCGCAGACTGATATACCTACTAGTTCATAACAAGATTACAATATAACGCATAGATAGGTACACTATAGATGCACCTAGGTAGTAGGTAGGTACTTATAGTACTTACGGCTGAAAAATGTCTAGATTGGTAGGAAGACTATTTCATGCTGGCCTGGAAGCGAGAGAATAACATGGAATGTACCAGCTGAATATCGTCCCGGGAATGCTGGAAAAACAAGCTAAGGGATCCGAGGGTTTCAGTATATTGCAATTTAGGCGATGGGCTGACAACATGTCACTACAGCAACATACTTACAAATCGATCTTAAATAACCCTCGAAACTTTGTCAGATGTGGCGGAACGACCTTTACTTAGGTCGTTTACGCTCTGCCTACCGCGTTAGGGATAAAGGCTTGATTATATGTATATATGTATGGTAGGTAGACATTTCTTCCATGCTGGACTGGGAGCGAAAGAAAAACATAGAATGTGCCAGCTGCATTTCCTCCCGGGCATGCTGTAAAAATCAGCTAAGGGATCCGAGGGTTTTTGTATATTGCAATTTAGGCGACAGGCTGACAACCTGTCACTACAGCAATATACCTCCAAATCCATCATTTTAAACAACCCTCAAAACTTTGTCAGACGTGGCGGAACGACCTTTACTTAGGTCGTTTACGCTCTGCCAACCCCGTTAGGGATAAAGGCTTGATTATTTGTATGGTAGGTAGACATAGTCCCTTTGTAAACATTATTTTATGCTCAAATATGCCGACGCTTTGATTAGATATACCATAGGTAGTGCTATGTAGGTATATTACCTACTCTTTGTGAAAGCTATTTCCCCGCACACAATAGAGCAAAATAACTTTGTTTGCGCTATTTTCGTGTTACTATCTAGGCTTCATAAATTTAACATAATATTAGTAACATTGTAACCCGTGCTTCGGAAAGCACGTTAAGCCGTTGGTCCCGGTTAATATCGTTTAATACCGTAGATATTAGTCGTTAAGCCATGTCAGAGGCCAGTGCTAAGCATTGGCGGCTTGAAAACTCTGACCTAATCTAGGATTGGGTCTGGTTTAACTTCTTGGTTGCGGAGGTCAGATGGCAGTCGCTCTGTGTAAAAACCAGTACCCTCGTTCAATCCCTTAGATTAGGTAGCCGACCCCGTGACATACGGGATAAGGCTAGGGAGATGTAACCCATAAAAATACTTAATAATCTAATTCGCGAAATATAAAAATATTTTCATGCAATTTCCAAAGGTTTCTGAGAAACTTAGGACTTATATCAGAAACGTAGATTCGTCGTGGATAAAAGTGAAATATATCATAAATTTTTATCACCCTTGTGTATTTACGATACATTCTCGGTATCTAATACTTCTATTTATATCAAACAAGGTACCTTACTATCGGTCTTGTTGGCATGGTGGTTTAATATCCGGAGAGATGTCGTTTCCTCTAACAACGGTCTTTCCTGTCCCTTTCGTTCTCCGTCCGTCTGCGCCAACTTTTATATTTCTTCGTTTTATTTTTTGTATCAAGTACTGAGATCTTAAGATTGAGAGCGATATTAAGTATGGGTTTGACAGGCCATTTTGTACAGAAACGTAATTTTTGATACGCACTCAAACTCGCACTCACTCTCAAGTGCTGATTACAAATACGGGCCTAAGAGTTTTTATACTTAAATCAAGTTTACTTTAAATATTATTTGTGTTGATTGTACCGCAGAGTCATTAGGGTTCTAATATTGCATTATTTTCTAAAATCGGTCCAGTAGTTCTTAAAATTCATAACTAAAAAGCAAACAAATCTACAATACTTAGATAGATTGTAGTAGGTAGATGCATTGTTTGTAATGTGACAAACTCTGACTTGTAATGCGTTGCTGTTAACAATCGCTTTAATAACATATTCAGTTGGAACACTAAAATATTTCACCCCTGACATTCTACATTGGCATTTAAAATTCGAACGTGGAATTCTTTCTTTCTATGAATAGGTACCTTACCTTATAAATTTATGATTTTCCAATGAATAGTGTTCACATTCATCATAGAACATTGATCGATTAAACACACGATATAACGTAGGTTTCTTCCATGCTGGACTGGGAGCGAGAGAAAAACATAGAATGTGCCAGCTGCATTTCCTCCCGGGCATGCTGTAAAAACCAGCTAAGGGATCTGAGGGTTTCAGTATATTACAATTTAGGCGATGGGCTGACAAACTGTCACTACAGCAATATACGTACAAAATACAAATTCATCTTGAATAACCCTCAAAACTTTGTCAGACGTGGCGGCACGACCTTTGTTTAGGTCGTTTACGCTCTGCCTACCCCATAAGGGATAAAGGCGTGATTATGTGTATGTATGTATGTATTACGTAGGTACAATGTCAAAGAACAATTTGAAATCTTTGGTCCGAAATATCCACGGATCGCCACCACAAATTCAAATTTAAATTCATTTATTCATAAACAGTTACACTGTGTTCACAAACCAATAGTACCAATTCGTAGTTGCAAAAATCATGACTTAAGTAATGTAAGTCTATACCTGTCATTTTCTGTCACGGGATAACAGAAAGAGACGCCTATAATTGCAATCAGGATTTAGATAAGTTGTGCGCTCTACAAATCGATAGCACTGTTCTATCAAACCTAATTTAACTCTGTTTGTTTTGTAATGTTTGTTCCTGTACAATGTGATGTTTATGTGCAATAATATTTATATTGTATTGTATCATTCCGCCACTAACCAGATAGTGGCTGGATCGTGCGATCCTAAGTTTGTACAGGGTGAAAACATTGAAAATGTTAATATACTTAGCTGACATTCATGCATACTTCCATGCTGGGCTGGGAGCGAAAGAAAAACATAGAATGTTCTAGCTGCCCTTCCTCTCAGGCATGCTGTAGAAGTCAGCAATATGGATTCGAGGGTCGCAGTGTATTGTAATTCAGGCGATGGGCTGACAACCTGTCACTATAGCGATACACATTACCATCTAAAATTGCCCTCAATATTCGTCAGACGCGTAAAAGCTTTCACTAAGCGTTTTACGCTCTGCCTACCCCGTAAGGGAAAAAGGCGTGAATTTATGTATGTATGTATGTATGACATTCATGACAGAACAATGATCGATAAGATCGATAAAGAGTAGGAGATACCATATGATAGAACAATTTGAAATCTCCGCAGTGCCAACGGTCGGAAATATCCACCGAGCCGGCACCACAAAGCAATGTCCTATCATTCCGCCACTAACTAGATTAGATAGTGGTTGGATCGTGCGATCCTAAGTATACACAGGGTGAAAACGCTGAAAATGTTCATCTTATCATAGAACATTGATCAGTGAAATACAATATAAAGTAAATACAATGTCATAAAACAATTTGAAATCTCCGGAGCGCCAACGTTCGGAAATATATACCACGCCGGCACCACAAAGCAATGTCCTATCATTCCGCCACTAACTAGATAGTGGTTGGATTGTACGATCCAATGTACAGGACGGGATAAAAACTCTTCTATGTTTTGTTTTTGCTATAATAGAATCATTTGAAATCTTCTTCTATCGTGTCGATGACAAGACAACACCTTGTTTTTTATTTACTTTAAATTCCCCTAGCCCAGTAGGCTGCAACACTGACTGCATTATCGGTTGCCTGCATTAACTGCTCTCACGAGCAAGTAGTGGTATCTTGAAATGTGCGGCGATAGAGTCAACGATGAAGGGACTAGATACTAAACACACTATCATGTATATTTTTTTAAAAACTTCGTTATTTTACTACAAGAATTTAAAGTGCTTCTTCTTCTTCTTGTCTTGAGGTTTTCGAGTCAATCGACCCGATGAACCCAGCCTATTTCAAAAGTTAAAAGAAATATGTCAGAATCCGGCCACAGATAAGTAAATTATCCTACTTTGAAGGTTTCCATTTATGATTAAAACATTCTTCTATTAAATTTAATTTCACCATAGTGCGGTGCGGTAGGATACAATGCGCTGCAAGTGTCTAGACAAGGCAAGATTATTATATAGATAAGGCTAAGTTTGTGGTGTTTGAATCCTATTTGAATAAAGTGGCGAGTGCTGAATACCGGTCCAAACAAAACCAAGCTCGCATTTTTTTTATTGTCGACTAAATTGACTATGAGCCAATTTTGACCCTATTCTGTTGATTATATTAAAGTCACCCTGTATAACATACCTACCATAGTGCGGTGCAGTGGAATACAATGCGCTGCAAGTGTCTAGATAAGGCTTAGTTTGCGGTATTTGAATCGTATTTGAATGGAGTGGCGAGTGCTGAATAGAGGCTGAATAGCGCTCCAAAGAAAACTACGCTCGCATTATTGTCAACTAAATTGACTACTAGCCAATTTTGTTTACTAACATAGGGTCGTATTTATAAAGCGATCTTGAGAACAATCTTGAGTATATTTGACAGTTCGTTTTGTACTGAAATGGCATTTCTGATACGAACTCAAACTTGCTGTTAGTCTCAAGAGCTGATTATAATTACGGGCCATAGAGCTTTTTAATAAGTTGTAATGTATCTTATTCGAAGACAAATATACGTTTATCAGTTTAAAAATTGACAAATGGGTTTTCTAGCATGTCAGATATCCTTAGTCAAATTAGTGGCATCAAATCTAAAAGTTCCTGAAACAATTATCTTATGAATTTAATCGTTTCTTACCTACTCACGTAGTTTTAGGCTAAATAATTCCAAAATCCTAGAAACAAATCTACAAGGAAATCTACCTTACGTAGTCGTAGTATTCTTCCATGCTGGACTGGGAGTGAGAGAAGAACATAGAATGTACCAGCTGCATTTCCTACCGAGCATGCTTTAAAAAATAACTAGTGGATCTGAGGGTTTAAGTATATTGTAATTTAGGCGATGGGCTGACAACCTGTCACTTCAGCAATATACGTACAAATCTATATTAAATAACCCTCAAAACTTTGTCAGACGTGGCGAAACGGCGGTTAAGGTAGTTTACGCTCTGCCTACTCCATTGGGATAAAGGCGTGATTATATGTATGTATGTAGTCGTATTATTTTTCCCACTAGTGATTTCATACATGAGAACATACCACACATACCTATCATATCAAAATTATAAATACTATTGTATCGGTAGGTGTAAATATCTCTACCTATAGGTATGCCCTCAGCACATTGTTGTAGTTGAAGGTACCTATTTGATTGTAAATATAAATACAAACAAATATGCTCTACATTTTTCGTCGCCTGCATTATCGTGTGTAGTTATTATTCGGTAAATATTTTGTAGGAAGATTTCTTGGATGCAACATGCTTTAGTATATTTTCGTGCCATATTATAACAACTGGGCTGTCAACCTGTCACTACAGTAATATACCTACAAATCAATCTTAAATAGCCCTAAAAACTTTGTCCTCTGTTTTGGTTGTTTACGCTATGCCTAGGCGTGATTATATATATGTATATACATACATATAATCACGCCTTTATCCCTAATGGGGTAGGCAGAGCGTAAACTACCTAAATAAAGGTCGTTACGCCACGTCTGACAAAGTTTTGAGGGTTATTTAAAATAGATTTGTAGGTATATTGCTGTAGTGACAGGTTGTTAGCCCATCGCTTAAATTACAATATACTGACACCCTCAGATCCGTTAGCTGGTTTTTACAGCATGCGTGGAAGGAAATGCAGCTGGCACATTCTACGTTTTTCTGGCGCTCCAAGTCCATTCCATTTAACGTCCATCATGGAAGTTAAATAAGTTATATGTATGTATATGTGTATTATAAGCAAATCTTTATTAATACGTAAAGCATATACAAATCTGTAGGATGTTTTCTATAAAAGACGAGACTACTATGTTGAATATGAATAATTATCATTTTAATTATTAACCCTATGTTAGTCACATAATATCCATCCGGATGGCATTATTAATAACTGCAAAATGGAGATAATAACCACATTATTAGTACCTAGGTAAGTACATACGACTAGGTATAAGTATACCTAGTCGTCTTCTGTCGAGTGGGTATCGAAGAAGAAGAATTATATTTTACGAGAATAAAATGATTTTGATATTATTCTCAGACAAAAATTACGATGTAGGCACTGTATTTCTTCCATGCTGGCCTGGGAGCGAGAGAAAATGTTAGAATGTGCCAGTTCTACTCCTACCGGGCATGCTGTAAAATCCAGCTAAGGGATCCAAGGGTTTCAGTATTATATTGTAATTTAGGCGAAGCAATATACCTACAAATCTATCTTAAATTACCCTCAAAACTTTGCCAGACGTGGCGGACGACCTTTGTTTAAGTCCTTTACGCTCTGCCCCTATAAGGGATAAAGACGTGATTATATATATGTCTGTATGTAGGTACTGTATGTAATGTAACCTGCGAATATAACAGATGACGATATTGGCAATGTATCATCACTGCATAGTATAAAACAAAGTCGCTTTCTCTGTCCCTATATCCCTATGTATGCATAAATCTTTAAAACTACGCAACGGATTTTGATGCGGTTTCTTTTAATGGATAGAGTGATTCAAGAGGCAGGTTTATATGTATAATACATGCATAATATACTAGAGAAACACTGATAATCATTAAACTACACATTCATATTGGATGTTAACATGAAAGGATCGAATATTATTTTAGATATCCATGATATCAATTTTATGATACTTCTTCTTCTTCTGTCGAGAGGGTATCGAGTCTATCGACCCAATGAACCCTGGTGTCAGCGTTTTAAAAACGCCTAGTAGCGCAACTATCAGGCCTCTGACATGGTTTGAGTAACGACCACTATCAAAGATAGCGACCGGGACCGACGGCTTAACGTGCCCTCCGAAGCACGAAATCTTTTTTTTTTCGGACAATCAGGTGATTCAGCCTGCAATGTCCTAACCAAACTGGGGGAAAATTTACAAAGTGCTAAATTCTCAAATATCAACTTTGTGTTTCCCCCCTAGGAATCGGACCCGGGACCTCCGGATCGGGAGTCCATGGCACTAGCCACTAGACCACGTTACTTAGTTACTTATACCTAGTTAGTTAGGTATATTTTGATGCAGTAATAACTCTGCCATATTATATTCCTTCAAAAATAAATACTTACTTCCATGCTGGACTGGGAGAGATAGAAAAACATAGAATGTTCCAGCTGCCCTTCCTCCCGGGCATGCTGTAGAAGACAGCAAAAGGGACTCGAGGGTGTACTGTAATTTAGGCGATGGGCTGACAACCTGTCACTATGGCAATACACATTACAATCTAAAATTACCCTCAATTATTGTCAGACGCGGCGAAAGCGCCTTTTACGAGGCGTTTAACGCTCTGCCTACCCCGTAAGGGATAAAGGCGTGATTTTATGTATGTTATGTTATGTATATAAAAGTAAATGTGGTTCGAGGACATTTTCTGCCATCTTGTATTTAGACAAACATTAGAAGACAATTAGCTTTTAGCTCAGTTTTTTATACATTACAAGTTACATAAGAAACTTTATCCTAGGTACATACGTAGGTTAGTCATATTAATGTGAATTTATAAAATTACAGCACAATGTGATTATAAGCAAAATATATTATTTTGTTATAGAATAACATGTTCTATTAACATTATCACTTACTGAATGGAGTTTAGAATAATGGCAACAGTTATTTACAAAATGCTAAGGAAAATATCATTGTCTTGTTTCCGAAAGGTGTCTTCCGTGGTTTACATTGATAGGTAATCCACAAGTCTAAGGTTCGTATTTATGAAGCGATATCAAACTTGAGAGCGATATTAAGTATGGATTTGACAGGCTAGTTTGTACTGAAATGACATTTGTGATACGAACTCAAACTCGCCATCACTCATTAGAGCTGATTATAAATACGGCCCTAGGTTGCTTACACATATTAGCCGCCCATAGTTAGTGACGAATTATAAAAAAGTTACTCAGTGAAGAAATAATAATTAAAATTCGATTTGCAAGTCATACAAAAAATTCAGCACACGGTATCATGACGTGGGCTGCCATGACTGAAGGTCGAGGAACAATAGGCGCCGGCGCATGAGGAGTATACGCGTCTATCATACTTGACACACAGGACACAGCCAGGTTAGGTTACGGTGATGAAGGCTACGAGGATCTGAGTACCTCATACTTGTCTAAGGCTCGTATTTATAAAGTGATCTCAAGATTGAGAACAATATTAAGCATGGATTTGACAAGCCATATTGTACTGAAATAACTAGCTGTCAGTCTCAAGTGCTGTTTATCAAGGGTTTAAGAAACTTGTCGGAGAAATGTAGAGATATAATCAAAACTGTAGAGTCCAAATTATTTCCTATTTGTAAGATGAATTAATAAGCGACTTATTTTCCAAAACATTGATAAATCCTTGAAGCAGATCCCTATTTTTTCCCGTTTTTGCTGTAAAAGGTAGATCCATGAACTACTTAGTAAGGAATGGTGTTCACTGCGAATAAATTCTGCGCTGCGTTCTTCAATCTTCCTGATAAGCGTCGTGAATATTGCAAACACGTTGTTGTTAATTAGATTGTAAGAAAACATTTTCTCGAGACGCAAAAGAAAACAAACTGTAAGTACCTATACTACCTACCTACCTAAACAATTTGCATCGGTATCGAATACTTAAAGGTTACCCATTTACATTTCTCGTATCGTGTAAATCAGAAAGTTGATTACAGACACGCAAGCTCCGCCTAAAAGCCTTTCCTCATACCAACCTAATAAACCTAACCTTATACTTTTTCTTTCAAGGCAAATTCGTAATATTTTCGTAGCAGAGTATATTTTCTTTATTATCTCCGAGGGTTGGAACATTTGTGAAGATTTTGAAGGTTACTCCGTATTTTATGTCAATACCGCATATCCTTTCTTTAGACTCGTAGATTGTTTGTTGTCTGTCCATCTCCGAATTTGCGAGCCATACTCGTATTTTCTCTTTTTGCTCATCTTACCATCATCACACTCGCGTTCTTTTGATTTATTTCATTTGATCGAACTGGGATTAGAACACAATATTTTTTTTTGTTTATTATCTTTAGAATTTTGGTTAAAACTTTGCATAACGATCGGCTATTATCATAAACAGGTAAACAACAGTTCTTTTAAGGAACCTACTTTAAATTCACGCACTAATTTGTTAAACATGATTGGCGGTTGCATCAAACGACCGTATGTTTAAAACCGAACGCGCCCTTAGTTTCTCTTCATTGCACAAATTTCCCTTTAACTAGAAAAGGCCATGTCCAAATATAGAGCAAGATATTTTCCCTGATGAACTTGAGAAGGAATCGTTAACTAGACTAAAAGCTCAGGTAACGAAATTAGTGTGGTAATGCGAGGAGCCAAAATGTAATGACCCTAATAAAGTAGAATTACCTACCTACGTGTCTCTATCTTCAACGGTACTTGGGAATCATATGCTTGTGTGACCCTATAACAAAGTCTATTGAATCCTGATTACAAAAGGCTTTGCATGGAAATCATAATATGTAAATAACCGTGAGGCTTTCTCTCTAGCTTTAAGAGCCCTCTCCGCGAGCGGTGGCGCCCTCACTCGTTTATTAAAAAAAAGCCTTGTCACTTCCTTTGATTTAGACCTGGAGTCGTATTTTAAAACCGCTCGTATCCAAATTCACATACAAAAAGGAACATTCGCATACGAAATCCCAAAATCTCAATTTTTTAATACTCTTACGTATGCGACTCTGCAACCAGTGGTCCAAACCACTCGAATTCTTTTCTACTACTCGAAACCTAGTAGTATATGATCATGACAGTTTCACAGACAATCATTTGACAAGTGACACTTTAGCTTTATTTACGTTCCGTTTCTCTGCGAATCATTTCCGATTTTTCAAATCAACGATTTTTGTTAGTGGTAGTGGTTGTATAGTAGGTGTATTTCTGCGTAGAACGAAAACAATTTATGGGATTAGACTTTATTGGCAACACAGATTTTTCCTGCGTCAAAAATACGTAAAATCGTGTGTGATAGAATTTGATTTCGTACACGAATGATTTTCGTATGCGTTTTCAGTTTTCATACGAGCGGTTCAGAAATACGACTCCTAAGGATTTTCAAGAAGTAATGAATTGAGGAGCAAATAGTACCGGGCAGTTACTATCGAAATTATTGCTAATATCGGCCACTTTTGTCAGAAATTTCGATAGTAACTCCAGGGTACTATTGGCTCCTCAATTCATTACTTCTAAAAAATCCTTAGGTCTAAATCTAAGGAAGTGACAGAGAAAAGTTTTGAAAATGTCATTATTTTGCTTATGATTTTTTAACGAGTGAAGGCACCACTGCCTCTTAAGCAGGATACAATAACGCGCTGTACGCCGGCGAGACAGCAAATTGATTTGTATCGGATTGCGAACATCCATCCACTGAGGTTGACATAAATGCTCCGATTGCTTTCATTCTGGGTCATCAGACCGCTCCACGCTCTGACCTTAACTTAGTCGCGTGTGTGTGTATGCTGTATAGGCTCTCTTACTTTAGCCATTCATTTGGGCTCGATTCTAGATTTGCCGGCTAAAACTAAAATTAAAATCTATTTGTCACTTTCAGACTAATAACATTGAAAAAGGACAGGAGATCTTTTCTCTCCAGTTTTGGAATTATAGCCGGTGGTTTTATGCGTTACAGTAATTTTTATCCGCCGTCATATGAAATGGCGGATAAAATTTACAGAAATACTGGGGAAACGTGCAAATGCGCTACAAAATCTAGCGGACAAAGTGTAAAACCATAGAGTATAAATCACCTATACTCTGTGGTTTTACATATTTTGAAACTGGCAGATAGATTTTAATTTTAGTTTTAGCCGGCGGTATCTAGAGTCGAGCCCAATGAATATTCATACATGTTTTCTTTCATGTTCGCTCGAAGTGGAGAGCGTGGTCGATTGTCGTGATTACTGCGATTGTTCCACAAATAAATTATGTTGATTCTTCACACGTTGATTGTCACGGCTCTATTTTTGTCTTATTGTTTCTTAGAAGTCGAAATGTATCATCATCATCATCAGCCTGTATCCTGTCCACTGCTGGACTCTGCAGCCGTTCTTATCCAACTTCTGCCCGTTATTTTACGAATATCATCGCTCCACCTGGTTTCAGGACGTCCTACACTACGTTTGCCTTGTGGTATCCACTCTAGAACTCGTCTGCCCCAACGGCCATCAGTTCGAAATGTATATATGTGATTAATTAATGAAGTAGATTCCGTACGATCACCTACTTCTGTCGAGTGGGATGTCTAGTTTAGATCTGAAATAGGCGTCTGTGTCGAACTAATCTGAGTTCCACTCTGTTTGCCGGCCGAGCGCTGGCCTCGATCGAAACTATTCGGAATCGAATAATCCAACTATTTCTTATTCTTCCGTGTGAAAACCATCTTACTCAATATTTTAGTTTTCCGCATGTTTCTTAACCATAGTTCACCTGGATTGCGCCATAAACGTTGCTAGTTCAACTCGGTCGTAAATAACCTAATCAAGTTTGTTTTAAAACTGTCGTTAAGTTATGCCACAGTTTATGGTTATGTGCTAGTTCATTTGTTTGGTCTGGTATAGATGGATCGTGAATCCCAATCATAATAATAGTTCATAATCGATTTGCAAAAACATAATTTACGTAACGTAGGTACTTGCTAAATTATGTTTTGGATTAGTCATTTAATTTATGTGTTATGTTATTGATGACTCTGTATAACAAAGCGCTGACGCTGACAGATAATGTGCAACAATGCACATTGCATACTAGTATAATTTTCTCTGCATTAGCTGCGTCATGTGTAGGTGTCAGTATATCGTAACCACACTGATTCCATGTTACATTAGTAGGAGTAACATGGTATGTTTCGATAGTGTTACGTAATGAAATGAATGACAGCTCCAATCGAAGCTGGATAGTTTGTTTACGTTTCGCGCCCCTTTTTCATTCCGTCTGCTTATTTTCCATCCACTCCACATGTGGTGGCTCTCAGTCGATCGTTAATTGCCATGTCACTGTCAACCTAAATACCAGAATCTAAACACCAATTACCGTACGAATGAACCTATTTGCTCATCCAATCGAAAACGTCCGATATCGGACTCATCTCGCTCGAATCCACTTTTATCTCGATTGTCGAGGGGAACGATAAGGCTGCTGATATTTCAGCCGCGGTTGAGCGCTTCGCGTATTGTCCGCGAATCAGTGATGCTGGTTATTGAGCACTTAAGTGGCTGGTCATAGTGTTGTGCAGTGGAGCTGACCGGCTGGTTGAAGGTCGTGGGGTGATGGTCGCGATGTCCGAGCGCGACAGCCAGTCAGTCAGCGTGGTCGCGCCGCCGGGCGCGTGCTGTCGCGTGCGACGCACGATGCTGTGTTTCGGGTTCAAAGGTATTTTGACCATTGTTGTTAATAGAAGATTTTTGTGAATGTAGCAAGTATTTGGAAGGTAGAGTTCACCGGTTATTCCGCGTAAATACACCAAACAGATCAAAACAACGCTGTTTAAAAATGGTTTAGAGCAGATGGACATAAGATAAACCAGCAAGTTACAAGTAGCAAAAACTTCAGAACCACGCAATTTCATGTCGCAGCAATTAATCGCGTGTTTTATACCATTAACTGCTACTTCAGTAGAGCCTAGACGATTGATGGACATCTAGCGGTGCGTAAAATCGATTTCTCACTTATTTTTAAACCTGTACCGTGGCGTGGGTAAATAATAAAATAGCCACGGGGGGGTCGGTGACGCCAATAATAGGTACACTCGTACTCGGGATTCAAAATGAACTGTTAATCTAAAAATACTGCGGTTCTGATGATATAGATTTTGCAGTTCAGGGCTCTATTTATATTCGCCTGGGGAGGTAACCTTCTGCTCCATGTCTGATGTGGCTTATATTATTACCAATTTATCCGTAATCATATCATCGATGCGCTAAAATATCGAGAGCATAATATTGAAAATAGCGGCAAAAGTCTTCAATTTCAGGACGGTACGAAGACTTAAATAATGTGATTGATTGCGTGACGATATAAATACTGATCGGAATAAGAACGCAAACAGCCTTTAAGTTCCCATGACTTGAATGGCCACAATCATAACAATCATCCTCGATCCATCCCTGCATGATTGGCGATGGCGATGATGCTGCGCTTGCGTTTCTTGCGCCTGCGTCCGCGCATGCAGTGCGAACGCGACAGTGCGCACGGTGTGACGCGCAGACCGATGTGCCGACTCAAGTATAGCGCGAGGATTGTCCACATGAGGCTGAGTTTCTTCTTCGTGAAGCAAGCGAGCCAGAAGCTAGGCAAGTGGTGTCTTAGTTTTTGGTAAAATTTGGTGAAAATCATTAGTGTAAAATAACTAGTGTGGGAAACAACATACTCTAACTTTGCACTTCAGCTTATCCTTCTTCGATTCGACTTAGGATCCTGTCTTTTGAATTCACGTTAATATTTTTGCTTTACCTGAGTGATTTCAGTGTGACAATGCGTTAGTTCATGAGTCTTTTCAAAGTAAGGCGATATTAGAGTCCACAACGCTGATGTTAGGCACACCCATATAACGGCCGAACATAGCGTGAAAATAAGTGTGAAAACATGGTTTATTTATCAATTTTATCTCATGGTGAAACTTGATAACGTGTTTTCGGTTGACCGCGCAATATGCGCTTCAGTTTCATTTTCTCCGGGTAGTGAAGCGTGCTACGGTAAGGACTTAGGACATAACCTAGTCGAGGACATAATATCATAATTATATACTTACTAAGACCACAGTAGTCTTATGTTTATGGAAGGAGACGTTTTTGGATTATCACCCCATTATTTTTTATTTGATAAAATTGCTTTTATCATCCTCTCTTTCACGTATTAGATTTGGCGCCAAGACAAGTTCCAGCTTCTAATTCTTCTACTAGTAAACTCTTGAAAAAAATCAAGGTAGAAAATATTAATGATCGGTCACTCATAAAAAAATATATTGATTCCATACATACATATAATCACGCCTTTATAACTAATGGGGTAAACGACCTAAACAAAGATCGTTATCAGGTACGATCATATTTAAGATAGATTTGAAGGTATATTGCTGTAGTGACAGGTAGTCAACCCATCGCCTAAATTGCAATACACAGATACCCTCGGATCACTTAGCTGGTTTTTGCAGCATGCCCAGGAGAAAATACAACTGACATATTCTATGTTTTGCTCTCGCTCCCAGTCCAGCATGGAAGTAAAATATTGAATACGTAGATATAACTCGCAAAGTGTTGGTTGTCGTTTCAGTTCAATGATCAAGTTTTCTTGAAAGTGAAACAGGCCTCGACAAAAAGAAGGAAAATGACACTGAGATTCTGCAGTTTCTAATTTATATCTGACGCGAAAATAGTCATGAGGCTCCGGGGCAGTATTTAATGTCTTCTCTACTAAACTCTACGAAGTTTATAAAATTTAATGATTTATTTAACAATTTATTGTACACAATAATAAACATGAAAAAACACAAAGAAAAAAGAAACAACAGGCACTGCTTATTTCTATGAAGAAATTTCTTGCAGCAGACCTACAGAAGTGAGATTTGATGTCGAGAGATATCACGATAATGACCTTATATTATTTTTATATAATTTAATTGGTCATAGAAAAATGAACTTGACATGACATTTTTTTTTTTATGAAATAGGATTATTATTAGTCATCTTTGAATTTTAGTCAAGTTTAAATCTTTAAAATAAGCTATGAATAAGTATGTAGTACATTAAATGTGTAAAAATAAGTCAAAAATGTATGAAAGGTTTGTGCTAGTTGCTTGAAGCAAATTTCCATACAACGATTCTTCCATGCTGGACTGGGAGCGAGGGAAAACCATAGAATGTGCCAGCTGTATTTCCTCCCAGGCATGCTGTAAAAACCAGCTAAGGGATCCGAGGGTTTCTGTATATTGCAATTTAGGCGATGGGCTGACAAAATGTCACTACAGCAATACCTACGAATCTATCTTAAATAACCCTCAAACCTTTGTCATACGTGGCGAAACGACCTTTGTTTAGGTAGTTTACTTTTTGCCTACCCCATTAAGGATAAAGGCGTGATTATATGTATGTATGAATTACATTCGTACCTTTATTGGCAGACCAAATGTAGAGCATTTCCAATATTAAATTCAGTGCAATCTCATTTGAACAAGACGGAATTGGCAAAGTTATTAAGTTACGGAAATATGCAAAATGTCTTACCGGAGTTAGGTCAGGCTAAATCAACCTCAGGCAGACCTGAGATTGAGGTCAAAAGTCACATAATTGTGACAAATTTTGGTAATCTAGAAAACCTTTTTTATAGTCACCGTGTAACGAGGGAAGTTCAAAGACTGCAACTTGATTTTAGCAGTTATAATGCTTTTATTTCATAAAATATGAAAGAAAGAAAATAATAAATTCGTTTCTGGCAGGACTCAAACCTGCGTGTCTGGTCCTCTACCGTTTCTGTAGCTCAGTTGGTAGAGTAATGGACCAGCATTCCAGAGACGCAGGTTTGAGTCCTGCCAGAAACAAATTAATTATTTTCTTTCTTTTATATTATAGTGCAACTTTTGTTATTATTCTGTAGACAAATGTTTACCTTAGGGCATTTGTGCACTCATCAAAATTTGATTTGTATCCCATTTGGCCTTCCTAGTGATTGTATGCCAGTTTGTGTCCACTCATCCACCGTTTCATATGGTTTTTTTCTTATACGAATTGCAATCGAAGATCACACACGGCGGGCGGTGTTGTGTGATTTTCACTCTCCATGAAGAAAACTCTCGTAAAGAGTAGAAACGTAGAGGTGTAACATCTCCGTTAAACAAACAAGTGAGTAGTCGTTGATTTATCAGTATGAATTGGATACGAATCTAATCTAATATGCATGAGTGCACAGACGCCCTTTAGGCCTAAGCTTATTGACAGATATGACAAATCATAGACACAGGTATGTAGTATGTAACTAGTTCCAATATTGTCTTGTAGGTTCTTATTATTGTATAGTCTGTGGTATTAATTACAAAGCTAGTAGTGTAACAATACACCTCATTTACTTGATAGTTCCTTAAGCTATTGTAAGAACGGTGTATATGTTTCCTATCTTGTACATACTTAGGTAAATAGGTTAAGCCAATACCGATACTAATTATTAACCGCAGAATGATCAAGGTACACGTTCTTTTAAGAACATAGTACTCTATATACATATACAATGTATGTATTATGATTCATATAATCATATTCCTACACTTCGAAATTGTCTAGTATGTTGATGAATTTTCGTACAAATACTGAGAAATGTTGAATTTTCTAACGGTGATTGTTTGAATCACCATTTGTTTTACGCCGTTTACTTCATGGCCTAAATAACAACGAAAATATAAAAAAAAACATCTCCAGTGTAAAAAAAAGTAAGGACCAAAGCAAATTTTATTAAGATTATCCCAGAATATTTCGCTGAGAAGGTTTGAAATTTAATCCTATCCCTGCTTAACCCGGCACGGCTTGACGCCTCTTTATTGGATTTTAAATATGGAACATGTAAAGTGGCCCCAAAAGCCTTGCCTACCTTTCGCTGCTATATCCTCATTATCATAATATATTTGTAATATTAACGTAAACTTTAAATTTTGAAAGAAAATCTGATATAGTAGGTATAGGCAGTTTCTCACGGTATAAGCCTTCTAGTTGAACGATCACATTTAGGAGGTAGGTAAGTATAGTAAGACGGACTTCTTTGAAAAATCTTTTACGGTCCGAGCAGTCAAATTGTGGAATTCCCTTCCCGAAAACGTTCGACGAGCACCGTCTATTGAGACATTTAAAGAGCGAACAAGAAAGTTCTTCTTAGAGAATAATAATTAGTTATTTATCCTATCTCCCATTAGCATAATATGTATTAGTTTATTATAAATATATATATTAGTTTATTTTATTTGTGTATTTATTTAGTAGTATTTATATTGTTTAAGTATTAAGATTAACTTAGTATGCACTATCCCGCTATCTGCTATGTAGTATCCTACTACCCAAAGGTTGCCTGGTAGAAATTGCTGCTTTAGCAATAAGGCCGCCTATATTGTACTGTTTTGTTCCTTACTTTTCTGCTGAATGTATTTTTGTTTCTTTGTGCAATAAAGTATCTTGTATTGTATTGTATTGTATGTGAAGTGAACCCAGTATCAGTAGGTATCCCTATCCTTATGATGTTCCAATATGTAGCTGGTAAGAACAAATAACAACGTACAATTCCATACTAGAACTCCCTAAGAGATTTAAAAATATCCATTTTAAAGAACCGCTTTATATTAATACAAGTGAGTACCTATTTATAAGTAAATGTTTCAAAAAATTCTCTACTTCCATTTTTCTGATCAAATCTACTTTGCAAGCCTGAGAGAATAATTAATGTAAACAAACTCAAGCAGAATATTTTAACTGGAGTGGAGAGAGCCAGTGAGGGGTAAAAACGAAATCAGCGTTCATTTCGGAGTCATCTTCGCAATCTGGTTATTGATTCTTGATGGAGGCGAGCGGCAACCTAATGAAGTCCTTATGATGTACAATTTTCGTCCCATTTCTGTCATTTCCTATTTATATTGAACCACATATTTTATTTAGTTTTTTTTATTCAATAATCTTTGACACGCAAATAATGATTTGAGTACAAGAAACTATAAACATAATTTGTAAATAAATATGACGATCATCAACATTGGTTATTGCCTTTTGATACCATAGATACTGCGGGAAATATCAATTCATGCTTAGAAAAATAAATGGTGTCTATTTCCTATTGATCTAATCGTACATACATATATATAATCACGCCTTTATCCCTAATGGGGTAGGCAGAGCGTAAACGACCTAAACAAAGGTCGTTCCGCCACGTCTGACAAAGTTTTGAGGGTTATTTAAGATATATTTTAGGTATATTGTTGTAGTGACAAGTTGTCAGCCCATCGCCTATATTGCCATATACTGAAACCTTTGAATCCCTTAGCTGTCTTTTACAGCATGCCCGGGAGGAAATGCAGCTGGCACATTCTATGTTTTTCTCTTGCTCCCAGTCCAGCATGGAAGACATGGATCTGATCGTAAGCTGACTTTAATTCAAATTACGATCTAATGTTTATGATAGTAATTTTATAAATATAAGCATACCGCTCGTTGGATCCAAACTAAACAATCTTCTATTTGTTTTTTCTAACTGCCTCACTTCCTTAGGTTAAATCACTTACTCCGAATTATATCGGTGTCCTTCACGCGAGGACAAGTTGCCCAAATCAATATCGTTTCCATGTTTTCCTATGTAAACAACATTCGCTTACGCAGAACTCTTTCCAACCGAATCCAGTCAAAGGACTCGATGGGCGAATCGAAGATTGCATACCAATGTAGGGCCCTTCAAATCACTGGAGGGAAATGGAACCTTTTAAGACTCTATTCGAAGTCTCGAAGTCCTATTTCGAGCAATACTTTGTCATCATTTACATACATATAATCACGCCTTTATCAACGACCAAAACAAAGGTCGTTCCGCCACATCTGACAAAGTTTTGAGGGATATTTAACGGTTTTTACAGCATGCCCGGGAGGAAAAGCAGCTGGCACATTCTATGTTTTTCCCTCGCTCCCAGGCCAGCATGGAAGTAATATTGTCATCATTTCATTTCTGAAACCATAAATTGTACGTAAATGAGACCAGAAATTTCACAAGGGTGGCACAGTTGGTTAGCGCTATATCGCTGTAAAGGTGGATGCAAATTCCAAACTCTATTGCTAAGATTAAATTTTGTAGAATAACTTAAAAATAGATATAGCAAAGAGAAACAAGCCGTAAACTTCAACACCATACTAAAAACTCAGAGTTAATGAAAATTTCTATTATAAATAATAACTTTCACTGACTTCTGAACGACCAGGCCAAGTAGCCATAAACAGTTTAAGTACCAATCTACTGAAAATGTTATAATGACTAAACTGAAGACAGTTATTTCGATAATCAACTTGCCTTGAATATTTAAACCTGTTCAAATATTTTATCTAAGTTAGATGAATCTGCAACTAAGTAAAATACTTCAAGTACGGTACTAGAGTAAAGTCAGCAACCGAAGAGCTATCTGGTCAGAGTAGTTTGCTTTCCGCATACTAATGTAGTTGTTGAGTTCTGGCCGTGTTTTTTTGCTGACTGGACGCCGTTATTGAGATTAACTGCGAAAGGAAAGCATGTGTAGCCACTTTTTATGTGACATTATTCTGTCTAACACGTTATTTTGTATTATACATACGCATGTGTTATTTTTATTTATCGTGGACAGGATCTTATTTATACATGCAAATACCTACTTATATTTCTTCAGATAACGATCTGACCAGCCAGCAGCCTTATAGGATATATTTTGTAACTATTAGTGGAAATTAGTTCATAGTTATCTGCAGTAGAAAATATAAGTAGGTATAATTTAGTAAAGACGATGCTTGAAAATGAGTAGTTTCAGTAAAGTATAGGGTTTCTTCACTGTTTGGCTGATGTAGCAGTAATGCAGCCAATTACTGAGCGATGTGGAAAGACAACAGCGTATATGAAAATTCAGAATTACATCAAGTCGCAGTTGCCGGCATCCCGGCGTCCGCAAATTGCTGTGTAACTGCTCAAAGAGTTGCACATTGCGGAAGTAATACCTGCCAGTTATTCAGCTATTTATAGCGAGACTTATAGCGCATCGCATGTCTCGGACTATGCAGGTATTTGAAGACTAATCGGAACTTGGTCACAAAAAGAGTCGTTAGAGAAATGGCTGGAAATCAACAGTCAGCAGTAGCGACTCTATACAAGTCAGCAGTAGCTAAACTGTACTTAGAATTGTACATACTCTACTCCTGATTTAAATAAATGTAGGTAATTTAGTGGTAGTTAGACATGATAGTAGATCTAAATACCTATATTTAGTATGAAGAGCTGTTAAAACCTATTATTACCGAATGTTATTTGACGCTATAAAATAACTCAATATAACGAAATACTGGCCGGTTTTCATTTTGATCGCCATTAAACTAAAGTTTTAAATTTTATTTTTTAAATCGTACTGCAAGAAAAAGGCACAGATCATATTGACCATCTGTCCAATTTACTCTTTAAATATTATTGTCAGTAAACTCTTAAATATAACCTGCTTGTTTTAATATTATGTATTTATATTATATGTTATGAATTTCATATTATATTTGTGAATAATGCACAGTTTACATATGAACCACGAGGGAAAATTTATAAAATTGCTTTCGCGCGTTCATACACGCGTATTCGTATACAAACCATTTTTCTTTCTTTGATAGAGCTAAGTGCTGTGCATACAAAACACGCAAATATTGCCACTCTCAGTCTCAGTCACGCGTTTGATGACCTTGCTAGCCCTTTGTACCACAAATTGTAGGCAATTTTCTTAATTCCATGTGTTCAGTAGTTAAGTAGTGTTTACTAAACATAGTTACCGGTTAAAGATGATGAAACTGATTCGTAATTATGAGCAATGACCGAGCAATCAAACAACATGGTTCATTTACTTAGATTTGATACTGACTGGTACCATCATCTCCCTAGCCTTATCCCGTATCTCTCGGGGTCGGCTACCTAATCTAGGGGATTGAACGAGGCTACTGGTTTTTACACAGAGCGACTGCCATCTGACCTCCGCAACCCAGAAGGGAAACCAGACCCAATCCTAGATTAGGTCAGAGTTTTCAAGCCGCCAATGCTTAGCATTGGCCTCTGTCATGGCTTAACGACTAATATCTATGGTATTAAACTATATTAACCGGGACCAACGGCTTAACGTGCCTTCTGAAGCACGGATGATACTGACTGGTACCCTATACATTAAATAGAAATATTCATAAAACGACTCTCTTATTAGTCTGGTAATAAAACTCTAAATTATTGTTAGTTCTGTTCTTGTAAGATTTAAAGTATCCGTAGCTAATTGATTTTTCACAGTTTTTAACTACGAACTTGGAACCGTTTACAGTCCATCTGTACTGCGCATTTCAACTTTCGTTACATAATATATAACCGCTCCGTGCTATGTTAAGTGTAAATAAGTGCACAATTACCTTCCGCGGTTCACATCACCAATGTCATTGTCATGGCCAAGTTCATGTAACCGGCTGTTCTGAAGAATTGTTCGTCAGTAGCTTATGTTTCTATAGCTAATAGGACTTTGCTAGCTGTTAATTTTAAACCAGACTAGGTAGTCTAGGTACCTAGGTAGGCATATTTCTGCTGCGCATTTCAACTCTCGTTACATAATCTGTAAACGGTCCGTACAGGTAACTACGTGCTTGTTAAGTGCACAATTACCTTCCGCGGCTCACATCACCAATGTCATTGTCATGGCCGAGTTTATGCAACCAGCTGAGCGATTCTGAATCGGTAACTTATGTTACATGGTTCTGAGAACATTAATGATTATAGTAAAGCAAGTTTGGTACAGATAGGTTTCCACTGCGGTATTCCGTGATAATTCTTTTATTATTGCGAGTGTCTCACATCTACCAGGTGTAATGGACAATTAGACAGCGTCCCGCAAACAGATAGGGGTGGCTCAGTCAATGATACTAGACAACTTCCACCAGCTTTTTTAAGGAAGTGATTTTTTTTCCGTACATAATGTTAACCTCGATCGGACAATTTGTATGGAAAAGCCATCTTTTTGCACTTCCTGAAAAAAGTTCCTGGTGGATTTTGTTCGGTTCAGTGTCATTGATTGAGCAACCCCTGTCAGTTTGCGGGACGCTGTCCCTTACACCCGTTATATAAACATGATTTTCATAGGTAGAGTCAGGTCACAAATAGAAGAGTTAGAAACCAGTAAATATAAAGTTTTTCTAATAACTGAATAGGTGGGATACCTATTCAGTTATTAGAATCATCAAAACACAAAAACGTATTAGGCACTTGGTTAAAATAAAACTATTATTATAATTACATACCACACATTCGAAGTAATGCGGATTAGATACTAACCTACCGTTTTTGTAAGGTTTCTTGTACAATGGAACATTAGCCTAAGGAATAGAAGCTACAAAACCAGCTCGTGCTGTAAGTCGTATTTCTATTATTATTTATTGCATTACGTCACTTCTTAACCTTTGCAAGAACAATCTAACGGTCATCGAACTCAGACCGTAGGAATTTAAATACTACTACACTACACAGTTTAATATTTTTATACAGAGTGTCAAAGTTTTGTAAGCGAAGCTTGCTTAGTACGTTCTGCGGTAGCTTCTACTAAGTACTAAACTTTGATTAAACACGAAAACTTTTCTCATGAGACCGGATCAAACGCAAGTCTAAATATATTTTATACTAATTGACCGAATATAATGAATATAAGGTATGTCGGATCGAAAGTAAGGTTTATATTTCATAGATAGTGTGATTACTTATCCTTAAAGAATAACGGTGACTGTTTTAACCTATTACCACCTACGATTGGGCCCGCGCTTTGTAGCATGCGACAAAAACTATGGATTGTTCTTGAGACTGAATTAGCAATGAAATGACATCTCAATAGATTAATACATTATTTTCTTCAGCTAGTAATTAAGTTCACATATTACAGTCGGTACAAACGAAAGATGAAGAAACATTGTAGGAAATTATCATGTTTACAAAACACAACCAATTTCTACTAACAAAATTGAAAGCCTGTAAGTAGGTAGTTTTGATCGAAATTGTGGGAAAATTAATTAGTTTCTTAATACCAGGCAAAGTGGTGTAATATAAATTATTATGTTTGAAAAACTGATTTGATTACCATTGCCATGCAACTCTTTAATGCCTCATAATCATAAGTTTTTAATGAAAATTCGTGACGTGCTTTAAAATGATACATCCATTAAAAGTATTCCATTAATTTTTAAATACTTCTGTGCAATTTAAATTGGATCTAGATATGGACGGAGAGGAGATCTCTATAATTATTTTTCCGAACACAATTTCTGATCCGATCTCACATCGCTATAATTTCTACTTGCTACTCAATTACTCTATCAGGCTTAGCACTACAAATCATCCGATGCAATTATTATCCAGCGGCTTAACAGAATGTAGTACCATTGTAATTCCAACCTAAACCTAGTTGATCCCACGAAATACCAACCAATTCAGCTACGATCTGTTGTGACATGGTTTTAAATGAATGTGGGCGTAGGGGCGCTGCAGTATACAGGAAGAAGTGTCAAAAATAAAGTTTTTCTAGTTAGATGCTTTTTACCCTTTGCCTATGCGAAAGAGATTCCTCCACAACTGTCAAAAAAATTATGCGTTTGACATGTGTCAGGACTATGGTCACGATGCTCATGCTATCTGAAAAAGGTATACAAGTTCCTTTTTCCGCCACGTTCAGTTAAAGCCTTGTCGAACTGTATGTTATTCCACAGTGTTATTCCAACTAGCACACGTCCGGTGTCCATTGTCACTCGGCAATGGATGCAAGCGCATTCAGCCATTTCTGCCGAACAACCCTGAACTCTATACTGCCAGTAGCTCTGGCTGTATGGTTTTATTTGCGTTTGCCGATGGACGGGAAATGAAAACCTTTGTGCAGTTATTGGTATTGACAGAAACGAATGTAGAACCATTCACGAACCGTTGTGTGGGTGGATGGGATGTGAATGGATGTAGAGCACGTTTGTTGTAAAAAATTGACGATAGAATTGGAAATTGTGGGTACACCTGCCTCCTATTTTTTTCGAAACTAACTGAACTGAAAGGAAGGAACACTATGCTTGAATATTTAACACTTAATATAAAAAAACAGTATTTAAATATTTAAATGGATGAAACATATCCTTGCTTTCTCTTTCTTCCATGCTGGACTGAGAGCGAGAGAAAAACATAGAATGTGCCAGCTGCATTACCTCCCAGGCATGCTGTAAAAACCAGCTAAGGAATCCGAATATTGCAATTTAGGCAATGGGCTGACAACCTGTTACTTTAGCAATATACCTACAAATCTATCTTTAATAACCCTCAAAACTTTGTCCAGACGTGGCGGAACTACCCTTTTCTTAAGGTCGTTTACGCTCTGCCTACCTATTAGGGATAAAGGCGTGATTATATGTATGTATAAAACATATCGATTGGTTATACGGAGCTGACAAATAGAAACCTTAGTCAAAGCCTATATTACTTATATCCCACTAAGAAAACTGTCATAAAACTTCGGTACATTGAGCCCGCTGACAAATGGGAATAGTCTGCATTACTACACAGCAAAGCAGATTAGCGCTCTATATCCTGTTTTCTCGAAATTAATGTGTGACAAGCACGCGACGCGACGTTTTATTAACGTCTCTGTCACCAACTGCAGTTACGCCATCTTTGATGAATGTGCTGTGGAAACTTGTAAACAAGGCAATAAAATACGATCGATCGATAGCGGTCTAGTAAAAGTTACGTAGTGGTTAGCTAGTTGACATCGATCTACGTAGTATTTGTTACGTTACGTTACAATGAAAAGATAGAGACATCTTTGGTTTGGGTTTTATGCGTCTCTAAACGTAAGAATATTTGTGGGAAGAATAAATATATGAATTGAGGTGTTTTTAATGTAACTGTTGTCTAATACACGGAAACCCCTTGAAACATAATCTGCAAAAACATGCTCTGAGTTTTCATATAAGTAATAAGTAGAATTTCTCCGACGGGAAGATTATTTTTGTGAATTTATGAATGGATGTAATTTGTTTTCTATTTCCGTTTTATTCTTTATAATCTCTTATACTATAAGTAGTCAAAACAAAAACATAAACAGATGAACCTAGATATTCGAACTTCGCTCTACATACCTACTTCGTGGCCAAAGTTACAGATTCCCATAAAACGGTTTGCCAAATAGTGGAATCCGCATTCGGTTGCCAAATACCTATTGGAGAGATTTGTAACTTTCTGAAAACTAACTGCCAGCTGAGACAAATTCGATGAAGGATGAGTTCCATCGTTAGTGAAGACTGTCTTCGCTAGGAAAGTTTCTGAACTTTAATACGTATGATTAATGAGGACGTGGAAAATCAAAGATACTCACTTAATTTAAAAATAGCTTGTTTGAAAGTCTTTTGTCTTAAGTGGAAACTAAGTACGCGTATATTTTTCCATAGAAATGAATCTTGATTTCTCCTTCGTCAAATAGCAACCGATTGCCCCCCTTTTTGAGGAGAACGCGTGGTTCGATGAAATAAAATATTTCAGAAAACTAGATATATCAATTTGTATTTTAAGACTTTTGTCTTATTAGATCTCTTTGCTCCATTACAGAAGCAGAATGCGACGGTTGCGGCGAAGGCGACGAAGGCCGGAGCGTGAGCGAGCTCCTGCTGCCACAGTATGCCCTGGCTACAGGAGGACTGGCCAAGGACCACCGGCCACTCATCAGCTTCCCGGACAACAACAACTTCCACCTGCTGTCTGCTGGGGAGTACCGGAGGCTGTTACTCTATCTCACTTCTGTGCCCTCGTGAGTACAATCTAATAAGCATTTTCTAAAGACATGCAGCAAATTTTCGTGTGGTTGCGCTAACGGTGAAGTGTCTTGCGAATGTAGAGATCATCTTTTTCTGAAATTTTAAGGGCTCCCCTGGGCTAAGTGGCGCCCTCATCACTCAAAACATCATAATTCAATGAAAACCCAATCAATCGAAAACCCGGTAGATCAGATTGAGGTTAAAGCAATGAAGGTCATTTAGAACCTCATAAAGTTGCAACTTATAGTTCGTTGTAGTTACAGATCGAAAAGTTGCGAAAAACGGCCACTTAGCACTTTGGCTATCTGTAACTGCAGTGGGCACTGAATTATTAATTTATAATGTTTAAAATAAACTTTAGTACCTATACTTCAGTCTGATTTACCGGATTTTCGATTAATTGCGTTTTCAGTGAGTAATGATTTTTTAACTGATGAGGGCGCTGGCGTGCATCGGGCATCCTTAAGGACTCTTAACCTCGGAATCAAGGCAGCGATCACAGTGAAACTTATAATACCACTACGTTTTATTACAAAAAGTGTTTTATTTCAGGTTGCTGGAAGCTGAAATGGGGTTTCACATAATCATAGACAGAAGAAAGGACAGATGGAATTCAGTAAAAACAGTGTTACTGAGGGTATCTGTAAGTATCAGCCAAGCTAGTTTCCTACTAGTCAAATCAGCAACTTTTTGTTAAATGTCAAAAATGCTTTTTTGTATGAAAATTGCGAGTTATGTTGTCACTTCTTGGTAAATATTGTACTACTCAAATCAATAACTTCTACATTTTTAACTCGATTATTAAAACTATAAAAGCATTTTTTTTTAAATGATAAATGAGATCCACAATATTTTAACTATCGATTTTATGTATAAACATTTTAAATTTATTTAGTCACCCAGTCAACTTCCATTTCTTCCATGCTGGACTGGGAACTAGAGAAAAACATAGAATGTGCCAGCTGCATTTCCATATTGCAATATAGACGATGGGCTGACAACCTGTCACTACAGCAATATTCCTACAAATCTATATTAATTAACCCTCATAACTTTGTCAGACGTGGCGTAACGACCTTTGTGTAGGTTAATTACGCTCTGCCTACCCCATTAGGGATAGATGCGTGACTATATGTATGTATGTTGGGTATATACATACATATAGTAGTATATCTATCCCTAATGGGGTAGGCAGAGCGTAATTATGTTGAAAGATAATTATGGAGGTATGTTGGGATAGATGCGTGACTATATGTATGTAACTATGTTGGGTACATACATTTTTTTAGGAGGTATGTTGGGATAGATGCGTGACTATATACCCCATTAGGGATAGATGCGTGACTATATGTATGTATGTTGGGTACAAATCAAATCAAATGATTATGCCGATACTTACCGTATGCCACTTCTTCTTTTCCAGGAGTTCTTCCCAGGCGTAATCCACACGGTCTACGTGCTCCGACCAGCCAGTTTCCTGCAGAAGGCGCTGTCAGAAGTCAGCAGCAAACTATTCAAGGAAGAGTTCCGGTTTCGCGTGTTGGTGTGCTCCTCCGTCGACGAGTTGCACGAGCACTTCGACCGGTCCCAGCTGACTCCAGACCTTGGGGGAGAACTGCAGTATTCACACGCCGAGTGGATCCAGCAACGGATAGTAAGTGTCTAGTGAATAAGGAGTTTAGTTCCGTATGTTGGTGTGCTCCTCCGTCAAGGAGTTATACGAGCATTTCGACCGGTCCCAGCTGATTCCTGTCCTTGGGGGAAAGCTGCAATATTCACACGCTGAGTGGATCCAGCATCGGATAGTACGTGACATATATAAGTAACAATAAGAGAAAGTCACAACAGTCTGTGTTAACTTTGAACACGCCGCCACAGATTACTTATAAGCTCGGCAGGCCTACTGATAAATGAGAATTATATTCTACTTCGAGTGCCGTCTCGTATCGGAGGTCAGCAACCATTTTGGCGATTTCAATCTTCAATAGTGTCGCTCAGAAACATTTTTTTTTTTTAATTTATTCGTCATTTATCGAGGTAAATAATCTATCTTAAAACAATACCGCCTTGGGATGGAAACGAAGATACATAAATCGTGTAAACTATCATGAAGAGTCTCGCTTCAATAGATAAATCACAAAAACATATCGCGTGAGAACTGAAGTGCGATAGATAAACGATTATCCGTGCTAATGAATTACAGACCATATCCTATTAATTATTAATGGGATTCACATTATGATGATCTGAATGATCTCCCACAAGTCACAATACAATTACAGTAGAACCTACCTTTATTATACAGTAGGAATGCAAGCATATTAGTTGCTGGTAAAAAGTGTTCAAAGTTAACAGAGAATGTTGTGACATAACTTTCAAGAAATAGTTTCTTTATGATAAGTACAAGGAAAGGTAGTCTGACTGTAATCTACTTAGATTTGTATATGTTTTTGTAAACCAAAAGAATAGTGACATAAAGATTCTATCATGTTGCTAGTTATTTTTCTTTCTTTGACTAAGCATCGTTTCGGTACCAATAATACAATGAAATGTAAGTACAATACTACCAAGCTTGATAATGGTTACTCAATGTTCGTTTTCTTGTATTCCAGGCTCTAGAGAAGTTCTCTACGCTGATGAAGGAGATCTCGAGCCGCCTGGACGGCTTCATGCACGAGATAGTGGACTGCGACATGGGCAACGACCCCACACAAACCAAACAATTATTAGACTCACAGGAATCTAGGTGAGATTACATACATACATATAATCACGCCTTTATCCCTAGTGGGGTAGGCAGAGCGTAAACAACCTAAACAAACGTCATTTCGCCACGTCTGACAAAGTTTTGAGGGTTATTTAAAATAGATTTGTAGGTATATTGCTGTATTGACAGGTTGTCAGCCTATCGCTAAAATAACAATATACTGAAACCCTCAGGTCCCTTTGCTGGTTTTTACAGTATGCCCGGGGGAAAATGCAGCTGGCACATTCTATGTTTTTCTCTCGCTCCCTGGTCAGCGTGGAAGATTACATGGTGAGATTACAACTTTATTATAGTCTTTATAACTACTTGTTGCCTCTCTAATTACCGTTACGTCGTTTCATTTACCTATGATCTACCTACTTGTATAGAAATATAGTTTGGTGTGGTGTGAGTGGATATAATATACTTATGTTTGCAAGTATTTAGAATTAGGATTCCAAGGTTAAGACCTTTCACCGGGTTATTCTAGATTAGATAGATAGATAAATCGTTTATTTAATTGCTGAAGACTTATACATAAACAATTGATTTAATTCGAAATGATGTGCAAAAGGTCATAAGCTCAGCGTCTATATTTGTTTTGGGAGCAAATCGTTGATTTTCAGCTATTACCTGATAAGGTATATTATAAGATTCGCGTTTATTGACGCTGCTCAAATCCACCCTTCTATTATTATTTAACGTGTTTTCTTTCTCTTCCAGGTATAAAGCTTTAAAAACGGAGCTGTCTGCAGCGACGGCTCAGGGCGAGGAGTTGCTGACGCAGGTGCGGAAACCGAACCTCACCTACAACATTATTAGCCACGTGGCCGCCGTCGAGAGGTGAACATTCCATTCTATCTTTCTCTCTTAACGTATATTGTGAGAATTGGCGTCTAGCTAGAGATTCTGTGCTACAACTTACTAGAGAGTTCTTATGGATCCTAGTTAGTTGACACCTAGCAAATAACATCTCGGGGTTCACAGTTAACATAGGTTGTTCGGATAACTTTGACAATTCTAATTATGACCACCAGCTGAATCAAAGTTTTTATTTGTATCTATTTTGGAAGTCACGGGGCTAGCTTTAGCAGGTGCAGTCCAGAGACGTAGACAACTTAATCAGTTTCTTAAAATTTAAATTGGGTTCTCAAAGTTAACACAGATTGTTGTGTATAAATTCCCATAATCACAATATTGTAATTTAGAGTGAAATGTTAATTTTATGATTTCAATTTGTTCCAGGCTACTAGTGCAACTTGAAGAGACTGAACGACAATTCGACAACTTTTGGCAAAAACATTCCACAAAATTAAACCACTGGCTGAAGTTTAGGACGTTTTTATTGAATTTCAAACAGATGCAGGTGATTAAACTTATTTCTACATTTCTCTTATATCTATTTGTATGAATATTCGCATAGAAAGACCCAAGAATTATACACTTTTTAAACAAGGTCATGCAACATATAGCAACAAAAACAAAATAGGAAAAATATGGTCAGGTGTTGACACATTTAGATTTATTAACAATGTTTAGGGTTTTTATTTTCTTTATAATATATTTTTGGGTCTTTCTCAGTCAGCATAGCTAGCAGCATTTTAGCTTTAGGATTGTATAGGTCTAAATTGGAAATGTGACTGTTGCCTATTTCTATGGCGGAAATCAAACATAGGAGTCTTTGGTGGAGAGCAAATAGCATGTGACTCTTCATTGTCTTTCGTAGGTCTGAATATAAAAACATCCGATGTCGCTTTCTTGCCAACCAGCTCCGATATATCCATGCACTTCTCTTGATTCTTGCTAGAACTATCAAAATTATCAATTCTAATGCCTTTTCTCTTCTGGGCATCAAGTTGGAAGGTCAATTTCTGTACCTTTCTGGATTTTTCTTCTAAACGTGCGGTCAGTTCTTCCGCTTGCTTTCTTTTCTTTGTAAACTGCTCTTGTAAGGAAACAATCTTGCGTTTGCACGTCTCTAGCTCGGCTTTTACCTTTTGCAAGTTTAGATCGTTAATTTCTTCCAAACACTGAAGTTTTTCCCGTGCGTGTTTTGCCATACTTTCTTGATAAAGCGTCTCTTGCTCCACTTGGTATGACCAGAAAGAGATTGCCCTCATCGCAATGTCCATTATCGTATCTGGCTTCATACCCGCCAAAACAATTGATTTGAAAGTCTCGCCTGGTTTGAGATCAGCTTGTATTACGTCGAATTTATCTCGCAATTCACTCCCACAAGCGGGGCAAGTCAGGGAATTTTCTGCGTTCCTTTTGAATTCTCGTTTTCCGTGTTCAACACAAAACGCATGCGAACATGTCGTCACCCACGCTTGGCTTGTTAAAGCTTTTCGGCATTTGCGGAAATTACAAACCATTTCCACGGACATTTTTCTTGTATTTTAATAAATACAATTTTTTGGATATAAATTCAAAACAAACCAGAAATTGAGGTTATGTCATAATCATAAGTCAAAACTTATTTTTTTATTTAGCAAAAGGCATTTTCTGTCAATTTTTTTACACGATAATGACCAGTACTGAGTAAAATTAGGTATTTTATCATACAAATACTAGGCTAGTATTTTAGCTGTAACTTCCAACCAGTTCTCAATTCACAAGCAAAGAGTTTGTGTACAAGGAGTTTTTCATCAGAGGATATTTCTTATTTTTATCTTCAAAGAGCAATGGCAAAGAGATTTTATTCCGAGAAACAAACTTTTCAAAATATTATACTTGCACTTCCTAATATTTTTACGATTTTCTTCCAGGCAACTTTAGACAACCATCTAAAGGCAGCATGCGGCATGACGGAGGTTGGCGAGACGGCCAGTCGGGTGGACAGTCTCATACAAGAGGCGGGGGACTTCGAACAACTGTGCAACTGCGATCTCAACACTGCTTCTTCAGTCATTGAGGATGGTAAGTACCTATGTTGATTACGAATTAGCATTTTCATGTTAATTGAACGATATAGCTCTCAGTGATAAAATTGCCTAAAAATGCACATTCATTTAAAGGTGATATTTTTGTATTTTACATCAATCATACCTACTTCGTATAAGAGCTAGAAATCATTTATTATCACGTAGTAAAATATCTTTGACATCGTATTAGTGTATTAGTCACTTTGATAAACAATAAACTAACTAGATGCACAATCTCACTCAAAAAGTGTCCGCGGCAAAAATCTGCCCATCACGTCAATCGTGGAGAATTTTCATTCAGTATCTATCACCTTGCTCGATCGCGGCTTTTGTCGTGCCACAATGACGAAGTGCTCAGTCAAAATGATAGTATGTGCGAGTGCTATTGATATTGTACCCTTTCTTTGACGCGTTAAGGTCCAAATTTGAATGAATATTTTTATGTTATAAATATAACAATAACTATACGTATGTGCAGTGCGGCTCGGACATTTTTTGCTCGGGGTTTCTTCCTGATTGTGCATCTAGTTTGTTTATTGTTTATCAAAGATTAGTGATGTTCATGTCATTTATATGCTCTAATTCCTTTTACAGGTGAAAAACTAATGCAAGACCCACTAAGTTCCGTGGACCACATCGAGTCGAAATGCGAGGAGCTTCGACGCACCAGTGCGATGCTGATGGATACGATCAGCAAACGGAACACGATGCTGGCCAAAGCGAGGGAACTTATGGACAGGATAGACAAGGTAAATAATCTCTTGACAATACAGATGGTGAAAATTTAGACCGAACAATCTATGTTAACTTGGAGGAAAGAATTGGAGGCATGTTAGGCCATTTAGAACATTCTATTTTAACTTGAAGGAAGGAATTTGGGGCATGTTGTATATTGGGCCGTACATTCTATGACGGCTTGTGTGTATTGCGATTCAGGTGCTAGGCTGACAAACCGCTACAACAGCACAAGGATACATATTATTCGTATATGAAATGTCCCTGCAAATTGGATTTTACTTAGCCGTTGACGGTTTTCCTACCCCGCAAAGGTTGTAGACGTGATTTAACTTAATACTAATTTCTTTACTTCCCCCAGGCAAACGAATGGTGCACAACCGGAGTAGAAATCCTTGCTGGCGAGGGTGGACTACTGGCGGTTGATAAGTTACTTGAAGACGCCCAGAGTTTTGGACTGACGTCTCCTGAACAGTTCAGAGATATGCTGATGCTCACTGCCACACAAGAAACCAGAGCGCTCGTCACACAGGTAATGCAAAAACGGATTGAAAGTGTTAAAACCCTATGGTCTACAAAAGCCGCTTTTTTGTATGCATTTTATATTTACTTTTTGTTCCATTCCAAAATTGTGTTTTCATAATATATTTACAAACTTTATACCCGCATAAATAAGCTATTTTATTACTACTACAGTAAGTAAATATAGAAAGGATGGCGAGCTGGCATAATATCCAAAACAATCTGAAAACAATTTGTAAAATATTTTTTCCTCTTTGCGTGCCCTTCGTAGTAGTCGAAACTACGACTTCGACCGTAACGAGAGCTAAAGACACAAATTTCTCAAATCTATGATAAAAGCATTTAAATAAATGAAATAGCATCTACAGCATTAGCAATACTGCAATATCGCGTTGAAGTCTTTCTTATGGCGTAGCGGTATTCTGACGTAGCGGAACTATTAAATGTTTATTTATTTACTCGTATTTTGTAATCATTGCTAGCAGATAAAGGATCCATTAAACCACGCATGAATAAACACTAGATATTGTTAAGGTTACTTCGAAATAAATTCTTCCAAGCTGACCTGGGAGCGAGAGAAAAACATAGAATGTGCCAGCTGCATTTCCTCCCGGGCATGCTGTAAAAATCAGCTAAGAAATCCGAAAGTTTCAGTATATCGTAATTTAGGCGATGGGCTGACAATCTATCACTACAGCAAAATACCTACAAATCTATCTTAAAATTACCCTCAAAACTTTGTCAGACGTGGCGAAACGACCTTTGTTTAAGTCTTTTACACTCTACCTACCCCATTAGGGATAAAGGCGTTATATGTATGTATGTATCTACTTCAATATAAGTTTTGAGATCGTTGAAACTTGCGAAATAAAAGTAATTATGGAGGTGTGAGCTCCCACACTCATTCATGCCAATATACAGTGTCTTCATAAAAGCTTTGTTTGACCATTTATTTACCGGCTATTGAGACTTAGGTATGAATACTTAAGGATACTAAAGTAAAGCGTTAGTTATTTTCTCAATTTATTCTGTAACTAGCAACCCGCCCCGGCTTCGTACGGGAACCATCAGTGTTTCTCTACTATATTATGCATATATTATACATATAAACCTTCCTCTTGAATCACTCTATTCATTAAAAGAAACCGCATCAAAATCAGTTGCGTAGCTTTAAAGATTTAAGCATGCATATGGATATAGGGACAGAGAAAGCTACTTTGTTTTATACTATGTAGTGATGTAAACAATATCTGCTTGGCTTATGTTCAAGTAGTTCGACTTCACACATTGATGATGAAAACGGACTGAAACGCTTGATTATTTCCTTAACCTTTTCATTCTGCATTTTCTTATTTTGAATGTCAACGATTGTTTGATCTTTGATTGTTTGACGATGTCACTTCCATGCTGGAACTGGGAGCGAGAGAAAAACATAGAATGTGCCAGCTGCATTTCCTTTCGAGCATGCTGTACAAACCAGCTTAAAGATTCGATGGCTTCTGTATATTGTAATATAGGTGATGGGCTGACAACCTATCACTGCAGCAATATACCTACAAATCTATCTTAAATAACCTTCAAAACTTTGTCAGAAGTGGCGGATCGAGCTCTGTTTACGCTCTGTCTACGCCATTAGGGATAAAGGCGTGATTATATGTTTGTAACGATTGTTTTCTTCCTGTGTAGGTGGCACAAAGGGTAGAAGACGTGTGGCTGATGGTGTCGGTGAAGAGAGCGTCCCTCCAGCGCGCGGCCGCCAAGCCAGCGAGGCCAGTGCAGTCCGTGCCGCCACAGAGCGCCGCGCCGCCGAACAACCATCAGGTCAGTCGCAGGTCTTTCTTAGGATCAGAAGAAAGTTAGTGCGTTCTTATAATTTTTAGTTCCAGCAGTTTTCCAGCCGAAGTCAAGACAGAAATGTATCTCTGTGTTATTAAGTTTACATATTCGCAAACTTACAGACGAAAGATATATTTGCATAATGCTGAAGCTACTATGCATGCCGACGGCACAAGCCGCAGAAACGAGAACTACGCACGAAAATTAACCTTAAGGGTCTGCCGTAGCAGTGAAATCCCATACAAACGCAGTTTTGTTTTTATTCCTAAACGGAAAACTCAAACTTAACCAAACTCTGTACACGTAATCAAATGCAACACAGCAATGTTTCTAATTAGGCTTGATTTGAAAGTATTAACCAAGTACAAAATTAATATAATTTATTTTTTTATAATTAATATTAAATAGGGACTCGAGGGTTACAGTGTATTGTAATTTAGGCGATGGGCTGACAACCTGTCACTAAAGCAATACATATTACAATCTAAAATTGCCCTCAATTTATGTCAGACGTGGCGAAAGCGCCTTTTACGAGGCTTTAAACGCTCTGCCTACCCCGTAAGGGATAAAGGCGTGTTTTATGTATGTATGTATGTACAAAATTAGAAAGCAAATTAAATTTTAAGTTATTTTTACACTAAATCATATTTTCGGTCTTATTCTGTTTATGCTTAATATTTTCAAACCAAACCTAATTAGAAACATGATATGATGCATTTGGTCATGTGTACGGGTTTGGTTAAGATTGGTTTTATTGTTTAGGAATAAAAGTGAACATACGTAATACGTTTGTATGGGATTTCGCTTCTCTGGCAGACGCTTAACTCCAAGCGCTAATATCCTTGAGCCCCGCGCGGCCCGAGCGGCATCTCGCGGCCCGAGCGGCATTTCGCGGCATACCGCCGGCGGCACTGTGTGTAGGCAGCTTTTGGTACAAGTACTTAGATCAAAGAAGCGATCAAATCGGGGACGTCCTAGAGACTGGTCAGGTCAGGAGTACCCTAAACCGAGGAGCGTGCATGAGAAGATTGATGACAGTAGATGAAGCTAAAAAAGTTTGCAAGGATCGTAGCAAATGGAAGGATGCCTACCCCTCCGGGAAAGAGGCGAGACGATATGTACAAGTACTTAGATAAGTACAATACCGCAATGGATTTACATCAGAAAAATGCTTTTAAAGTGTATTACTTTATATTTTTCACTAATTTATAATACTTAGTGAACGTTCTGAGCATAATGTGCCATTTCGCTCTCTCTACAAACTACAATAATAACCTCCATTAAAAAGTACACTCAACCACATGTTTCTAGTACGACTATAAACAGCTGGTAGCTAATGTCACCAGTATGACAACTTTCTTACGCTTTGCATGCGCGAGTGACATGTCTTTTACTACGCGCTCATGTGTGTCCTTTTTACTATGCAAGTGGTGTAGTATCTAAAACGGAATCAGAATATTAAATAAGTTGTTTAGATTTTATGTACTCTCTCAAAATGATTTGTAATCAAGGATGTAGCACTTTCGCACAGATGCCAAACTCGGTATTTTGAGGATTTTTAGCAGTCATAATGCTATTTCTATTTCATAGTGAGAGAGGCCTGCCATAAACGAATTTATTATTTTCTTTCTTTCATATTTCATGCTACTTGAGATAAATAAATTATTATTATATTATTTGATTGTCAAGATTTTTTTTATGCCAAGTTCTTTGATAGCTCTGTTTCTACCCCAGTTAAAGTACCTATCTTTTTCCATATTTTTGATAGTAATATTTGATCCATAATAGGTTTCAGTTTTGACTAACACTTTTCTTAACTAATATTAAGTTATCTGAGTTACTTCCTTGTCTTAAGAAAATGTAAGAAGATAGAAAACCAGCTTAGCAGACTTTATCGTTTCATTTAATTAGAACAGCAAATTATCTTTAACTACCCTAGTACTATATTCTGTGCTTTAAGTGTCTTTTAACACTGATGTAAATATATTTTAATGGATTCGATCCAAATTTCTTCCCGTATCTGTTTCCATTAAAAGCTAAGATAAAACTCATCATACTTTATTCTTATCGATAATATCGATCTGCGATCAAGATCATGATCGCCTCATGAGATCTGAATGATCGATCGTTAACACATCTACATTTAAAACACCTCTATCTACATCATTAAGCAACTCTATCTACTTTTCTTCCTCGTAAAGTTTTAATTAGTGGAAAATCTTGAACCTTACCAACAAACTTGAATCTTAATTATTATAATCTCGAAGTTTTCCATGAAACATTGCTCGGGAGGCCACAAAGCCTCTCTCCAATTAAGTGTCTGTATGCCACCGAGTATAATATCATGAATAGAAAAACTGGTTGTTTGTTTGCTTTGGATAAACTTCGAAATAACTGGACTATTTTGATATATTTCATCATCAAATATTTAATTAATGTCATCATCATGCTGGGCTGGGAGTGAGAGAAAAACATAGAATGTGCCAGCTGCATTGTCTCACGGGCGTGCTGTAAAACCAGCTAAGGGATTCGAGGGTTTCAGTTTATTGCAATGTAGTCGATGGGCTGACAACCTTGCACTACAGTAGTATACTTACAAATCAATCTTAAATAACCCTCAAAACTTTGTCAGACGTGGCGGACCTTTGTTTAGGTTGTTTACGCTCGTGCGTGATTATATGTATGTATGTCAAATAGCGACGTTATCCCAAAGTTACTTTGATGAGTTTTTATCAAGGAAAATATATTTTTATTACCACCTGAAAACACATCAAGCTTTGAGCGAAACCACGGTGAGGAAAGCTAGTAACACACGCGTACGGTACACGTATGATCGCATCTGCGCGCAAAAACTGAGTTATCTAGAAAGCGCGCGGAGTCGCGGGGTCATGCGTTTGCGCCGCTTCGTGTCAAAGTACACGCTTTCGTTCACCGGCGAATATTATGTGATGTTAGTTTCATTGCGGTATTTACGACCTTTCTAAAATTACCTCGAGCAAGTTTTTTTAGCACTATGGAAAAACAGAAGAAAGATGCCTTCCGAAAGCTTTAGCCGTTTTGTCTTTCTCTGTTATACGAAACTAAAAAACTACCACGAAGTTTTTCCAGTAAATGAAAAATGTTTTTGGCATCCCCATACTAATTTATCTGATTGAGGTGGATATTTTAAATAGTAGTAATTTCTGTTTTCGTATCCTGGATGTATGTATATTTCAATCGTCTCTACCATTTCTCTTGCAATAGTAGAGCTAGCTTGCACTGCGCCCGCGCCGATGGCGTCACTGGCGCAGTAGGCGCAGGCGCATGGAGAAAGCATTCTGAACATAATTAGGTTGACCCCGTGCCTTAATTGTATTTAAGTATTATTGGAAAGGACTTTCTATTGTTTTATAGTCCGCAGTTACTTGTAGATATCACAGTGAATTATCGTAACGTGTACGTGATCGACCTTAGCGAATTGTTGTGCGTACAATATAATATTGCATGTACCTCTGTTTTCTCTAATATAAAAATGTCTCATGTTTTGTAAACTCAGCTGTTCGTGAACTAATTACCTTGAGTCTGATATTTGTTTATGGATATTCCAGAGGTTTTAGTTGTTCTGAAGGGTATTTTATTTTGTCTATGGGGCGGTTTACATTAAGACAGTTGTAAGTACAGTGCATAAGTAGAGCACTTGCATTCAAGTTGGTACATTTGACTTAAAAGGCAACTTACACTTTAACTTGAAAGCCCACTGTCAGAACCGTTTATACGTTTCGACTTACCAACTATACTTACAGCTTGAACCGTTTTAACCGCCCTTGTCACCTAACCTGCCGTAAACCGAAACCCCCCTCGCGGGTCCGTCCTTTTCCTTCTGCTGCACTTTACAGAAAACCCGGAAAAAGAAATAGCATATGTACATTAATTAATGTTGTTTTTTATTCCTCCCAATATCAACTCGAAAGCACAAGCGAAAGTCAAGTAATATTATCGTAGCCTGAATATGAAAGAAAACCCGGAAGTCTTACACAGAAGGGTGAAAAAGTTTAAGTAGGTTAGCGAGCTTTATGTAGCCCGGAAGGGTGTAAATCGCATAGAGAAATGTACCAAGCTGAAGCCCTCCAAGTGACAGGGATAAAGTAGAAAGAGTGCAAAGGGCAAAGACCCTTTTCTTACAGATAATTTCCTAAGGGAGAAAAGTTAAGTTAGAGTGCGAAGCGAAAGAGGCAACGAGTTTAGTACTTTGTTTTACTCTAGGTGTTTGATGTTGTTATCTATATTGTATTAGTCATTATATTTTTCTTAATTAAAAAAAAATACATAAAAAGTTGAGATCTCAAGTAGCAGAAGTCTTTTTGTCTAACATTTAGGCGCAGAAGATATTTTTCAGTTGCACTGACTCCACTCGACACCATGCAAACTGATATAATAACAAGATTTTTATTAACAAAATTGTACAAAGACCTGGCCAATAATGAAAACTATAAACAAACTATCATTCACTTTTCTTAAATCGCTCCTCACGTAGAGTATTAACCTTCTACTGAGAAATCAAACTTCATATCATGTTACGTTTAAATTATGCGCACTACCGTCATATCACGTCTGACCCTAATAAGTCGTGTGTAATCCTATTATTAATGAAGGTATAGATTTACACTAGAGATTTCATAGACATAAATATACCGAACAGCGCTGCTATTATATCATACATACATGTATACGCATCATCGGTACGCCATGTAAAGTTCTGATATGACACTAACCTGTAACTAAGGCTCGTATTTATAAATTGATTTCAAAATTGAGAGCAATATTAAATTTGGATTTGACTAGGCATTTGCACTGAAATGACATTTCTGATAAAACCCAAACTCGCTGTGACTCTTGAGAGCTCAAAATCAAGATCGAAAAACTTCCTTTCCCTTGGCGAAGAGATTCTTAAAACTGTAAACTAAATTGAAAAATTTTACGCCTTTACAAGCATTACAAGTGAGTATATTTGTATTCGGATTTCTACCACAAACTTTACTGGTTTATAGAAAACCAGTAGACTCTGGATATTCAGGTTCTGGGACCCAAATCAACATGATCCACTTGAATAAAGTTTGTCGTACGTGTAAAACAAATACATAACAGGACAGCTACCTTGCTTAGCATTGTTAACTAAACATACAATCCGAATGAGTTATGTAAGAAACTTTAATATAAGCACTGAAGGTTTAAATTCTAGTGACAAAGGCGACAGTGTTTGGTCATATTTTCTGGTCACTTAAACTTAATAAATATTTGCTCGTATGTCACTACTGGGCTGGAAGAGATAAACACAACAGTTATTTATTTTATTATACCCAAACCGTAATACATATTTAAAAAAAGGAAATATTGATAAATCCTACTTTAATATCACGGAACACATATATCAGTGTTAGATTATTTTCTTGTTAGCATAGATATTCTAGATTCAAAGTTTAGATATCATGTAAATTAGTCTGATTAGTCTGACACCTTGTCATAATTATTTGATACTTATGGAAAAAAGTTATAAATATTTACACTTTTCCACAAACTAGATCGCATCAAAATACTTCCATGAAGCCGAGAGGTTAAATTCAATATTACGTAATATTTGTTTATTTAAGAAGTAATACTAGGCAGTGGCTTGCGTAAGTTTTGGATAGACCCGTTAAATCCGTCCAATGTTTATTGGTCATAAAACCAAGCTGGCTAATGAAAAGTTGAAAACATGATTTCCCAAGCTCTTAGGGCCGTATTTATACTCAGCTCTCATGAGTGACAGAGAGTTTGAGTTCGTATCAGAAATGTCATTTCGGTACTAACTGGCCTGACAAACCCATACTAATAATTGATAATAAAAATAAATAAATAATTGATAATATAAAATAATATTGCTCTCAAGTATGATATCGCTTCATAAATACGAGCCTTATAATGTGTACCAAGGCAATAAGGAGGATTCGTGAAATTATATCTTAGTTCTATATTTTTAAAACTGAGGAGTTGGTTTTGCTGCTATCATAAAAGTTTCTTCAGTTTATCCCAAAAGTTTTATTTAAGTCTAAATACTTATCTCTTTTGTTGTATTTAGGGATGCCTCAATTAAATTATACAGTTTGGCGGGTCAACTTATGTCTTTCCCACGAGAAAATTCAAGATCTGTAACTTACGCAAGTGAAACTTGTGACAAAAGATAGTATTACTACTATAAAACCAGTCCTAATAGTCTGCCTAATAGTTATTTTCTTGACACTTCAATAATAGGGTGATTTTCTCTAACGACGACCATGACGGCTAAGGCGTGTGTTTCAAAGCGACCGTTTAGCTATGTTTATGGTGACAGAGACACCATAATATACGGCTGGTAAGGCAGAAGCGAAAGTGGTAACATACCGACATAACCAGGCCCGGACTTTATTATTATTTCAAATGCAACGGCCAAACGTTTCTCAATATTTTACGAGTACGCATTTAGAAATGAACATATCACGCCTTTATCCCTAATGGGGTAGGCAGAGCGTAAACGACCTAAACAAAGGTAGTTCCGCCACGTCTGACAAAGTTTTGAGGGTTATTTAAGATAGACTTGTAGGTATATTGCCGTAGTGACAGGTTGTCAGCCCATCGCCTACATTGCAATATACTGAAAGCCAATGAATGAATTTAGAAAAGAAGTTTGTTTATTTATTTATTTTATCCCTGGTATTAATCCCAATATGATTCTACAAAAAGTTTTAAGAGATATTAAATAAACTAAATGAAAATAAAAAGTTTGTTCTTTTAACAGTATATAAAAAAACTGCAGTTTACAAACTCTTCTAAAAAGTTTACAAAATCCGGTAAAGTCACAACCAACATATCAAACTTCACAAATAGCTCAGTTTAGCTTTATAAATTCATCTCTCTAAAAAATTTTAATTTATAAATAGTGCTCTCAATCTCATACCAAGTCTCATACCTTTTATGCTTTTACGTTTCGAGTAAAATGTTTGAATGAATGTTAGAATGAATCCCATAGTTTCAATAACACTTCACCTACCCTGACTCCATGGCATGATGGCACTACGCAACATCACATCCGTGAAACCCGGCCGGATTATGTTATGCACATTGCTACAAGTATAATTCGCTAAATGAATGCTAATTCGATTTGGTCGGTTACCTCCTCCTGTTGGGCGTTATGCTCGCTTCAAAACTGTATAACATTACCATGGATAAATGCAAATGTTCGTATTGCTCGTAGTTTAGTAATGCGCTTGCTAAAACTGAATATAAAACGGTATTGAACAGGTTTTCTGATTTTCATACATACATACATAAAATCACGCCTTTATCCCTTACGGGGTAGGCAGAGCGATAAACGCCTCGTAAAAGGCGCTTTCGCCACGTCTGACAAAAATTGAGGGCAATTTTAGATTGAAAAGTGTATTGTATTGTATAGTGTATTTTCTGATTTTCAGTTTGTCATAAATTGTAGTAGCAGTTACCTCACTAGTTAGGCCTCACTCGTTAAAAAATCATAACTCGCAAAATATAGTAATTTTCAAAACTTTTCACTTCCTTAGGACCTAATATATATAATATAGACCTAAGGATTTTTTTAAAGTTATGAATTGGGAAACAAATAGCACTCTGGGTTCACTATCGAAATCTCCGCCAAAAGTGGTTGTTTTAACAATAATTTCGATAGTAGGTAACGCTTATGAAAACTGACAGATAGTCAACGGATAAATTTGGAAGTTTTCACTACAACATCCTGTGACAAAAGAAGCGTCATTTTAGATTGTAGATTGTTATTCCATCGCTTAAATCCAATTATTCCAAAATACAGAAACCTTAATTTTCAAAATCTGGCTGGTTTATTCCCTATAATATGCCGTCAGAAAAAAGCAAAAAAAAACATGATCAGGATTATTTAAAAAAATATCCTACTCGTAAATCAGGTCAAACTCCAGGTAGGAACAGCTGAAAGGCGCCAAATTGATTTCGCTCGTCAGCTGGCCAGCCAATCAAGGCAATTGAATAAAGCGCCGTGCAGCCCAGGCGGTAACAGTAGGTGGCCAGGAGCATATTCGATCAACTACAATTTATAAGTGCAATTCGACGTACATTGCGCAGCTGATAAGCCTTTAGAATGCTAGGGAGATTAATACACGAACCACACACGCAGTGTATATCGAATGGTACTTATAATTCGAAGATGGTCCCTAGGTGACCAGGGCAAAGGTTCACGACCCCTCATCAGTGCAGGAGCATAGTAGATTACGTTGACAAATAGTAGGTTATCGGGCATTGACCTCAGAAAACTATTACATCATAGTTCTAGGAGTAAACTTAGTCATGACAATCAAATTCAAATCGAAGATCAATGCAGTATTTTCAACTCAGTTTTAGAATAAAAGTAAACAAAATTTTATGTTTTTTAATCGAAAATGTTATTTCAAAAATAAGCTTTAGCTAGATTAGACAACATAATGAAATAGTAGTTTTAGTAATCTAACTAATTTGCTAACACGTATAATTTATTTTTGAGTAAAAATACATGAAAGTTTGTTTACGTTTATACTAAAACTGTGTGGGAAATACTTTAGGAATATTTCTAAATAAAAGACGAAAGAATCATAAATGTAAACGTGGTCAGGATTTGAATGTGATCATAAAATACCTTCATTCAACATAGTAGTAGCTCATTATAGTAGATCAGTGAACAGAATTTTAACGTAATGCATGAGTTCAAATTATCCCCATGGATTTATTTAGCCTTAGACATGACTTCTTCCATGCTGTACTGAGAGCGAGAGAAAAACATAGAATGTGCCAGTTGCATTTCCTCCTGGGCATGCTGTAAAAAGAAGGTAAGGGATCCGAGGGTTTCTGTATATTGCAATTTACGCGCTGGGCAGACAACCTGTCACTATATACCTGGCAATATATCTTCAAATTGATCGACGGAACGACCATTATTTAGGTCGTTTACGCTCTGTCTACCCCATTAGGGATAAAGGCGTGATTATATGTATGTATGTATGAAAAAATTACACAGCCACTTGGGTGAAGAAAATGGATTCACAATTGTAGAACAGTGATTCGCCATACGAATAAATAAATCCTCATGTTCAAAGCTTTCATTTCTTATGTCGATTCTATTTTCGAAATTAAAATAACATACATACATAAATCACGCCTTTATCCCTTACGGGGTAGGCAGAGCGTTTATCGCCTCGTAAAAGGCGCTTTCGCCACGTCTGACAAAAATTGAGGGCAATTTTAGATTGTAATATGTATTGCTATAGTGACAGGTTGTCAGCCCATCGCCTAAATTACAATACACTGTAACCCTCGAGTCCCTTTTGCTGACTTCTACAGCATGCCCGGGAGGAAGGGCAGCTGGAACATTCTATGTTTTTCTATCTCTCCCAGTCCAGCATGGAAGAAATTAAAATAACAGTGCTAGAAATACTTTATAAACTCAAGGAAATAAAGATATCCAATAAAGTGTTACTTCATCGGTCTGTAGTATTGTGTTCGTAAAACTAAAATAACTTTCACCAATGAACACGGATGCAGTAACAACAAAAACAGTTTCGGATGCACGGTGCTAATGTGAGCTACAAAACTCCGGGCTAGAATACAAAACGATATCTCTCTTTTTTGTGGTTGTTTTGGTTTATTACAACAACCATTTTAAGTAATCTTCCATGCTGAACTGGAAGCGACAGAAAAACATAGAATGTGCCAGCTGCTTCTCGTCCCGGGCATGCTGTAAAAACCTGCTAACGGATTCGACGGTTTCAGTAAATTGGTATTTAGGGCTTTTTAATTGCCCTCAAAACTTGTCAGACGTGGAGGAACGACCTTTGTTTGGATCGTTTACGCTCTGTCTCATCAGGGAGACAAGCGTGATAGCATGTATGTATTTGAAGTAATTTATTCTAGAGTTGTAAACAATACTTTTATCAAAGTAGTTTTGTTTTGTGATGTAATTATATGAAGTTATATAGGCTTTGCAAGTTTTATAATTCTTTGCTCTACCTACGCTTATACTACGGCGCTCAAAGACGGATTTGGCTAAATGGTGGTAAAAACAAAAACTAAGGGAATTTACATTTTTATCCCGACGTTCTGCAATAATCGTGAGTGCTTAAAAAAGTTATTTGCCTATAAAGGCTTTTATTACGCTCCTGTTTCTTTTTAACCTGTGGAGATTCTAGTATGTATGCAACAATTGAGGTTATCTACTTCTGTTCAAAATGCTTACGTTTTTTTTTACTTCTGTCTAAAACACCAATCAATCGAACGTCTCTACACTTTGAATATTTAAAGTTTCTTTTGAAACTTTACGCTTTTACGAGCCTCTTCGTGACTAGAACAAGTAGGTTAAAAGCTACATTAGAATCAGACTACTGTAATTAACTCGTATTTATTAATGATATAATTTTAAATCAATGCCATTTACGCATTCGTAAAATGTCGAAATGTATTTCATCAGAAGTTGCCCGTAGATTCCTTTTCATTGATGTTTTTAAATCCAAAAACAGAATGTTTTACTGCTTTCATCCCGGGTACAAGTAGATCTTATACAATGTTTTTTAGATCAGCAATAAACCTGCCTGGAAACAACTCATCATCTTTATCTCCCTAGCCTTATCTCGTATTTCACGGGAATTGAACGAGGGTACTGAGCACTGAGCGACTGCCATCTGACCTCCGCAACCCAGAAGGAAACAGTTATCACCTATTTAACTTCTTGAATCGTCATTTTGAATAATTTATTCATATTTAAACATTGGCACATCAAATTATAATCAACTTACAAGCTACTAAAACTACCCTAATCTTAACTAAACTATATCAAACAACCCGTCCCGAGCCCAAGTCCAAACGTGCCCATCGCGCTGGCTGCATTGCCACGTTGACTATTATCACATCATTCATTCCTTTTATCGATAATCGAGTTTTTATTTTTTAATATTTATTTAAAGAGTTAAATAAAGATTTTAAAAAAAGAAAGGAAAACGATATACATAATATCTGTAATACCATTCAGGTAGCTATCATCAAGCTTCCCGCTCTTGAGGAATGCCACCATCAAGGCGAGTGGTGACAAGTGACAGGCTGAATGAACCTACGATGAAATGCCAATCGATTGAATAACTCAATATCAATAAGAACATTCATATTCATGATAATGTAGGCGTTTTGTTTTATCTCTTTTGTCTGTAGGTTAATATATTTGTATCAATGCCAAAACCTTGCATCTTTTTGAAAGTATTAACAAATATCATATACCGACTTAAGGTAATTACAAATTAGGTTAGGGGTATCAACTGTTTCTAGTTCTAATAAATACTATTCCTATATATTTTATTAGCCAATTTTATTGTAGAAGTTTTTTTTTTATATCAGTCATTTTTTTGTCAATAGTTATTGTTGTAGTATTTAATCTTTGATCTTTACAAAAACTCTACGACAAGACACGATTATGACGTCATCCAATTTTAACTGCCTCCGTGGTCAAGCGAACTGAGCCATGGGCTCTCGACCCGGAGGTCCCGGGTTCGATTCCCGGCGGGGGACAATGACTTTGTGTTGTTGTTTCTAGTTTGGTTAGGACATTGCAGGCTGATCACCTGGTTGTCCGAAAAGTAAGTTGATCCATGCTGTCGGATGGGCACGTAAAAAGTCGGTCCTGCGCCTGATTTCTCTCTGGTCGTGTCAGTCAATCTGTCCCATCAGAATAAGAGATTGAAGGAATAGCGAGTGCACCTGTGTGTAACGCAAACACTTGGGCACTAAAAACAAGTCCTGCGCAGTTGCCTGATCTCCGGAAGATTGGCCGCCATCACCGAAAATCGGTGGAAGGACTTTATGACGTCATCATGGCACAAAAATATTATTTTTTCTTTAGTAGGCTGTAGGTGTTTGGTGTATTAAATATGACGTCACGTAGTTGTGATTACGTCAATCGTCGAGTTTAAATTGGACTTTCTAAGCACTTCCAAGTCGAGCAAAGTTTTAGAAGGTCTAACCTTATTTGTACAAAATTACTTTCGGTCCTTTAAATGGGCATTTTAAGTGCCGATAAACAACTTTCCGAAATGCATTTACAAGCGTTTAATTTGTTATTTAACTTTGCAAATAACTGAGCTCTTAGAAGAATTTTAAGGCACATTTTGCTGAAGTTAAATCTTGAAATGATACCTTAAACGTTTTGTGTTTATAAAACGGCTCATTTAAAATAATAGGTCAATTTATTTGGTTTGAAATGAGAACCGAACCAAAGCTTTTGTCAACCATTGCGATACAATTCCCTGGTTTGCACAATATCTAGCCATTGGATCCTTAGCTTCCGGACTCAACTCGCTCATGTCCCAGTAAGCCGTTAGCTTTCTGTGCCACATGCATAATTCAAAGATCTCTGCCTACGTTCGTCCAGAAACTGCTAGTTTTACATACATACATACATATAATCACGCCTTTATCCCTAATGGGGTAGGCAGAGCGCAAACGACCCAAACGAAGGTCGTCCCGCCACGTCTGACAAAGTTTTGAGGGTTATTTAAGATAGAATTTTAGGTATATTGCTGTAGTGACAGGTTGTCAGCCCGTCGCCTAAATTACAATATACTGAAACCCTCGGATCCCTTAGCTGGATTTTACAGCATGCCCGGGAGGAAATGCAGCTGGCATATTCTATGTTTTTCTCTCGCTCCCAGACCAGCATGGAAGTAAGCTGCTAGTTTTGCAATGCATCTATCTGAGAGATTTATAGTCCTTCAATGCAAATTTAATGGGTGTCCATCGACGCATTACTGTCGCCATACCAGAAAATTTTGAACCATCAATGTCGATTGTAAGCTTATATTTCGCGATGCTTTTCAAATATATTGCAAATTACTCTTACTTAAAATACATTCTTTCTTCTTCCATGCTGATCAGGGAGCGTTCTTCCATGCTGGACTGGGAACGAGAGAAAAACATAGAATGTGCCAGCTGCATTTCCTCCCGGGCATGCTGTAAAAACCAGCTAAGGGATCCGAGGGTTAATGTATATTGCAATTTAGGCGATGGGCTGACAACCTGTCACTACAGCAATATACCTATAAATCTATCTTAAATAACCCTCAAAACTTTGTCAGACTTGGCGGAACGACCTTTGTTTAGGTCGTTTACGCTCTGCCTACCCCATAAGGGATAAAGGCGTGACTATATGTATGTAAAATACATTACTTAAAAGGTTGTACAGCATGTACTTAACGGGCTAAGTCTATAAAACTTGACACTTGACTTGGACATGGATTAAGTTCGTAAAATTGAATAATTTCCTTGTAGAAACATAAATTAGAAAGTTTTATACCATTAGGTAAACGCCGCTGCCGCCCTTTAAATTTGAATATGATCAATTCAATTCCTAGATTTTTACTGCGAAGGGCTTTTACAGGCATCCTGTATATCAGCAGCTAATGCAATATTAAACAACGTCTTCTGAACTTACTTGTTCCATCCATCAGAAGTCAAACGACTGCTTTTTACCGACTCCTATATTGATGGGCACTGCACCTCCAGTCATGTAATTTAATGAGATTTTTTGTGGAGAAATTAATAAGATATTGCTGTATTTAATTTAAAAAATCTTGCAGTTGTCGAGAGCCTGAGATTGAAGACTTTTTATACTGATATGAAGTGCTATATAGTATGCTTTATTTGTCGCGAAAATAGTATAGAAAACGATAGCAATAAATTCACTCGGAAATTCTTTTGGTGATACCTACGAGTACCTAAATTAAAAGATTTATGTATAAGTACATAAATCTGATTTTTATTTTATAAAGTCAGAGGGAAATGACAGATCTGAACAGTTTTTTCAAAGAACTAACATATTATAAAGACAGTGAATAATATACACCCTTTGTGGTTTCGTTCTGTCGGTAGTAAATTGACGTATTTCTAACGAGGTTTATGATCCTGGAGAACCATTTTCTTCCTGACAGCAAGGCTCTGAGGAATTTTAATTGAATTGTGGCCCGTGCTTGGAATCTTATAGATTTCCTTAGAGTAATGTGATTGCTTACGAAGCTATGAGGATAGATTTAAGTTATGAGGATCGCTTCTAATGACATCCGCTCAAGAAAGTGTTATGTTTAAGTACTAAAGTAAGTACTTTTCCGGCTACAGACCCATCTATTCGACCATAAGTTATATCTATGGCCAAAAGGTTGTCCCTATCCTTATGCCTTCTGAAAAGTTTAAAAAAGCTTTGCCTATGCAAAAATACAATGTAAAAAGAATACGATTTCGTTTATACTCAAAGTTGGAAGCCATAACAACAAAGTGAATGACCTCACCAAAGAGTACCACAAACTTTCACCTGTGCGGGATCCACAGCATCAGACATATTTGGAAACATTTTTAAAGTTTCAGAACAGATATACTTAAGACGCATGGCTTTGTTTGAATTACCATGATCTTAATCCATTTCTTTTCTAATTTATTTTAATTTCTGCGTAGATGTAGAGGCTATAATAACACAAGCACTAAATGTTATTTTGTATACTTGCATTTTGCAAAAACATAATCTTTACTTGTGCTCTGTCGGATAATAAACTTGAAAACAAGTTGGTAAACGTGGCATTCCATTCTCAAGGTGAGTGACTGTTATCTCACATCTTTTTCGATCGTAAGAACGTAAATCGCTTATGTCATGCTCAACAATAGAGCATTGTGTTCCCAGAGGCACTGGGAATCTGACTGAAAACTCATCAACTTTTCAAATATCAATTTCGATAGCCTGATAGTTATCGAGACAATTATCATTGTCAGCGATACAGCGATTGAAAAAGGTTTATTAGAGTCTGACTCGTCCTCAAATATCCACAGGTAGAAGATGAGTTAAATTTTTCATAAATTCTGTAAATTTGACATGACTCTCGAACGATTGATTGAATATGACTCATTTCTGCTATCGTATTCTTATATCAAGAAGCCTTATTCATCACATGTCCTATTAATATTTTAAAATAAGTAATTATATTTTGTTTTTGTTTGGTACCTTCCTACCAAAATTGTGTGGTTTATACATACTTCTGCTAAATATAAAAACGTCTAGGGTAGATTTGATACGTGTTGTAGACACTCAATATTTTTTAATATTGACCTGCTTTCAGCTCGCATGCTTCCGTTGACATACCACCCTGCCCGTTCCCTATTGTCATTGTACCACACAATACTCCCAAGTACAATGTGTCCACATCCTCTCACACGTTTTCCGCATCACTTCTCTCGAGCCGATCGCATCATCATGGGAACATACTCTAAAGATCCTCGTAACCACTTAGTGCTGCTACTCTTCAAAACCAGTTTACGAAGGCCCGCCATTTCTTCCTTATCCTTTGTGACGTCTTACGTAAATGTGCAGGGATTGTAGTTTGAGAAGGTCTCGGTGTTTTAGCCGATATCTTAAAGAGTCCTATCGATGTAATAAGAGCTTGCATCGTTAATGCGTCGACTTCACGGCTATTTTGTTACCCGTTAGTTACCCGGTAATGCTCACTTGTTCATACCTCTCTCACAAAGTACTCATATATCTGCTTTGTTACTGTTTTTATCTCCATTCCGTTGTGTGGTGGTCCCTGCGTCAGTGATCTATTATGTTTGTTTTCACATGAGAAACATGCCTGTATGGGAATCAACAAATCATCTCTTCGATTATAATTACCGGTTGTGTCGCGGAACAAAGGCTTGTGGTATCTTTGTGAAACATGCACTTGCTTTTCTGCGTTGACGATTTCGATCAACGCTTCGAACGGATCGTTTTCTCTAGTTTCGGGTTCTTTGTTTACACAGATAGCCCTAGGTTTCATCGTTCTAAGGCCTTGCAGCTTGCTATTAAGTTTGTTTGAGATTTATCTTCATCTTCATTATAATACCTTCAAAATATAATATTCTCTATTCCTCAAATCTCAGCAATCTAGTCCTCGTCGTGCCTTATAAGTGGTAATGGTCAGACTCGTCGCGAAATGGGCAAGTTTGTCGTCTTGGCCCAAATGCCGTTCGCCCACCAAGAGCCTTATTTGGAGAGTTCTTTGGCCCTGGACAGCTACTTCAGAAATGTCAAAGATCTTATGATTATGAATTGAAATATCTTATTACGAAATTTTAAGATTTTTTCGAAGTTGTTCTTTAAACTCATAGAAATAATTCATTCTACAAATCTGACCTAATTAACACTTTTGTCTAGGCGCCCACTTAAATACAAGGTTGTTTATATCAATCACAGACATTATGAGCGAAAAGTAACGTTAACGTACATGCTGGACTGGGAGCGAGAGAAAAACAAAGAATGTGCCAGCTGCATTTCCCTCCGGTTATGCTGTAAAAAACCAGCTAAGGGATCCAAGGGTTTTAATATATTGCAATTTAGGCGATGGACTGACAACCTGTCTCTATAGCAATATACCTAAAAACTATCTTAACTAACCCTCAAAACCTTGTTAGTCGTGGCGGAACAAACTTTGTTTAGGTCGTTAACGCTCTGCCTACCCTATTAGGGATAAAGGCGTGATCATATGTATGTATGTAAGTAACGTAATGTTGTGACTTAACCGTCCGTTGCTTACCCTGATGGCCTGTATCAGTTCCTACCACCCACACAGCGACTACCATTCTCTCTTGGTGCAGGAATATATTTGCATACACTGCTCTTATTTGGAAGTCGCCAAAAATATTTTGTGCAAGTGATGATGCGACATTTCCTACTTCACTATTGGTTATCATGGTTCAAAATACTCTTATTTATTCTTTGTTATTTCGATTGTAACTTATGTAGCCTAGTAGTAGGTATTTTAAGATCACTTCGATTAAAGATACCACTGGCTAAAATTAAAATTAAAATCTATCTGTCACTTTCGAAATAATAAAATTGAAAAGTACAGGCGATTTCTTTATGGTTTTACACTTGCTAGATTTTGACGCGCTTTTGCACATTTCTCCAGTATTTACGTCAATTTTATCCGCAATATCATATGCATACATATAATCACGTCTTTATCCCTAATGGGGTAGGCAGAGCGTAAACGACCCAAACAAAGGTCGTTCCGCCACGTCTGACAAAGTTTTGAGGGTTATTTAAGATAGATTTGTAAGTATATTGCTGTAGTGACAGGTTGTCAGCCCATCGCCTAAATTACAATATACTGAAACCCTCGGATCCCTTAGCTGGCTTTTACAGCATACCCGGGAGGAAATGCAGCTGGCACATTCTATGTTTTTCTCTCGCTCCCAGGCCAGCATGGAAGAATATCATATGACGTCGGATAAAAATGACAGATAACGCATAAAACCACCGACTATAAATCAAAAACCGGAGAGAATAGACTCCTGACCTTTTTAAATGTTTTTAGTCTGAAAGTGACAAATAGATTTTAATTTTAGTTTTAGCCGGTAAATCTAGAATCGGGCCTAATATTTTGATATTCATTCCTAGCGACCATTCAAATACCAAAAGAGGCCCACGTGTCTTGCCTACTCTATAATCAGAAGTAGTTTTGAATCCGGGTAACAACCAACACTTCATCGATTCTGATCAAGTAACTACTTTGAATTGCACTGCAATTAAATACTGTTAACTTTAGACTTGAAGATACAGGATGTACTGTAGACGTGTATGATCATTTATTTACTTAATGAACAAGAAATTATTATAAATAAAATGGAAGTTAAATTGCTTAATGGGTAGCAGGTACACACCTGCTTTCGAAATGGCAGATCAAGTAGTGCCATATAGAAATTTTGGAAGTAGCACCTCATAATAAAACATAAACTGCCTCCGTAGACTAGTAGTCAGAGCCATGGGCTAACGATTCGGAGGTCCTAGGTTCAATTCCCAGGGGGAACACAAAATTGATATTTGTCAATTTATCACTTTGTAAGGTTTTCCCCAGTTTGGTTAGGACATTGCAGGCTGAATCACATTATTTTCCGAAAAATAAAAGGATTCCGTGCGTCGGAGGGCACATTAAGCCGTCGGTCCCGGTCGCTGTCTTTGATAGTGGCCGTTACTCAAACCATGTCAGAGGCTTAATAGCTGTGCTACTAGGCGGTTTTAAAACTCTGACAACGAAGGTTCTTCGGGTCGTTGTTGGACTCGAGAATCCACCCGCTAAGAAGATAGAACATAAACAAACCTGATAAGGAACTTATCTCATTTGCAAAAATTCCTTGTTCCCGAACAGTCGTGATTTCTAACTCAGCGTTGCAAATTTTTCACTCAGTCAAAATATCGTCAAATTCATATCGAAATTTCACTATTTCTTCACTCTGTACAGACTGCAATTAATTTCAAATCACGCAGACCCAAGTTCAATGCTGATGGACACAAAAACGTAAACGATGACTTGGCAGTCTTCACAATAAAAAAAATGCTTTATCATTTTAAAGTATTGACTATTGAATTCGTCGGTCAAATCGTGTAGGCTCGATTCTAGATTTTCCGGCTAAAACTAAAATTAAAATCTATTAGTCACTTTCAGGCTAAAATCATTACAAAAGGAAAGAAGATCTATTGTCTCCGGTTTGGTGGTGGAAATATTGGGGAAACGTGCAAAAGCGCGCCAAAATCTAGCGGACAAAGTGTAAAACCATAGAGTAATTTATACTCTATGTCCTGTCCTTCTTCAACTTTATTATTTTGAAAGTGACAGATAGATTTTAATTTTAGTTTTAATCGGTGGTATCTAGAATCGAGCCCATTGACCTACTACTGCTGTCTATTATTGGAGATTTCTACCTTCCGTTGTTCCATTGAAATGTTTTGCATAAGTACTTATTATTTTGGGTTGATTATCAAGGTCGACAGTTTGTTGGACTTATTTTCTTCTTAAAATATTTCTTGAAAACCCTCAATACTTTGTCAGACGTGGCGGAACGATCTTTGTTTCAGACGATTACGTTCCTACCCCATTAGAGATAGAGGCGTGACTGTATGTTATATCTATGAAAAATATTTAGAGTAAAGAATTTTGACCTCATCCCCATATCCCCACATCCCATAATAAAATCATGAGCTTGATTCTTTGTTGAATTATGGGTTGAATTAATTTGATTCTCCCATGATTTTTTAGAACGGATAAGGATCTAATAAAAAAATATTTAATGAATAATTTCTTCCATGCTGGCCTGGAAGCGAGAGACAAAACATTGAATGTGCCAGCTGCATTTCCTCCCGGGCATGCTCTAAAAAATAGCTAAGGGATCCGAGGGTTTCAGTATATTGTAATGTCTGTCACTGCAGCAATATACCTACAAATTTATCTTAAATAACCATCAAAACTTTGTCCGACCTGGCGAAACGACCTTTTTTTAGGTCGTTTGCGCTTTGGCTAGCCCGTTAGGGATGAAGGCGTGATTATACGTATGTATAATGAAGAAGATGATCTATACAAACTCTAACATATTCAACGCAAAACCTTAAAATAGAGCTTAATCGTCCAAAAACTAAATTTATTATGAACACATTCCAAATTAGGAGAGCGGGCAGGAGCCCACGCGTCGAATATGGTAGTTATAGCGGACAGGTACTTGTCGGCTGCGCTGGCGCAAGCGTCACAGCTGCCGACGCTGATCACCTCACTATACAGAGTACCTACCAAATACTATTAGGAAATCGATGAAGGACTTGAAGGAAACAAATAAATAACCTATCCTACATACATACATATAGTCACGCCTTTATCCCGAATGGGGTAGGCAGAGCATAAACGAATTAAACAAAGGTCGTTCTGCCACGTTTTTCAAAGTTTTGAGGGTTATTTAAGATAGATTTGTAGGTATATTGCTGTTGTGAAAGGTTGTCAGTCCATCGCCTAAATGGCAATATAATGAAACCCTCGGATCCCTTAGCTGGTTTTTTCAGCATGCCCGGGAGGAAATGCAGCTGGCGCATTCTAAGTTTTTCTCTCGCTCCCAATCCAGCATGGAAGAACCTATCCTAACCTTGCATATTACTCAAATGTATTCTTTAAAAAAAGGTGACGTAAGATTCCGCCTAAAGATGCTTTCTTACATATATACATAAAATCACGTCTTTATCCCTTACGGGGTAGGCAGAGCGTAAAACGCCTCCTAAAAGGCGCTTTCGCCACGTCTGACATAAATTGAGGGCAATTTAAGATTGTAATGTGCATTGCTGTAGTGACAGGTTGTCAGCCCATCGCCTAAATTACAATACACTGTAACCCTCGAATCCCTTTTGCTGACTTTTACAGCATGCCCGGGAGGAAGGGCAACTGGAAAATTCTATGTTTTTCTTTCTCTCCCAGTCCAGTATGGAAGAATTTCTTTTTTATCAGCTTAACATATGATGACTGATTACATCAATAAGATATTGCTTATTTGCAATTTTATTGTATATTTTATTGCATACACCATTAGTACCCAGTATACAGCCAATTTACAAGCTCCTCCAATCACCTTGCATAGCAATCGCACTAGCTTTGAATTAGAACCAGTTTCACAGGACTAGTATTTCATTACCGCATACTTCGTTAAAGCTTCAACAAGAAACAGGATTGCTGCGACTTGAGAAATCCAACGAAAGTCAAACTTTTATTGTACCAACACTTTCATCGAAATTAAGCTTGGGTTTCTGCGCTAGATAGTTTTCCAAGCACGTATTCTGCGGCCCCGAAATGTACAAAACTCTCAGTTCGTGTGCACAATGTGGCAGCGGATTTTACTGAATAATTTAAACATTGGATCACGGAATCGCCCTACTAAGCTATGTAGAGATTTCTCTGAATATACTGTAGGTATAGAAATTCTTCTTCTGTCGAGTGGGTATCGAGTCTATCGACCCGATGAACCCTGGTGTCAGAGTTTTAAAACCGCCTAGTAGCACAACTATCAGGCCTCTGACATGGTTTGAGTAACGACCACTATCGAAGACAGCGACCGGGACCGACGGCTTAACGTGCCCTCCGAAGCACGAAATCTTTTTGTTTTCGGACAATCAGGTGATTCAGCCTGCAATGTCTTAACCAAACTGGGGAAATATTCACAAAGTGATAAATTCTCAAATATCAACTTCGTGTTTCCCCCCTGGGAATTGAACACAGGACCTCCGGATCGGGAGTCCATGGCACTAGCCACTAGACAACGGAGGCAGTTATAGAAATTGAAAATTATTTTTGATCATATTGATTATTAGCGACCCGCGCCGGCTTCGCACGGAAATTATCAGTGTTTGTCTTCTATATTATGCATGTGTTATATAATCATCATATAAACCTTCCCTTGAATCACTCTATCCAATAAAAGAAATCGCATCAAAATCCGTTGCGTAGTTTTAAAGGTTTATGCATACATAGGGATATAGGGGCAGAGAAAGCGACTTTGTTTTATACTATGTAGTGATGATACATAATTAGCCACACCCCACACCTGCTAGTCATCGAAACAAAATGCGTGTCGTAGGTCAAGGTAGTTAAAAACTTGAAGGGCATACGACTTAAGAATTTCTATCGAGTAAACAGTCGTTACCAAATTTGCATTTTTCATCGTGACCGTACTATACGAATAGTTAGGCTCTCTACATCGTGAAAGAGGCAAATAGGAAATCAGTTTTTATACTCTTGGCATATTCCGAAGTTTAGTTATATTTAGTTACTTGTAATTACTTCCATGCTGGCCTGGGCGCGAGAGAAAAACATAGAATGTGCCAGCTGCATTTCCCGGGCGTGCTGTAAAAACCAGCTAAGGGATCCGAGGGTGTCTTTATATTGTAATTTAAGCGATGGGCTGACAACCTGTCACTACAACAATATACCTACAAATCCATCTCAAATAACCCTTAAAACTTTGTCAGACGAGGCGAAGCGACCTTTGTTTAGGTCATTTATGGTCTGCCTACCTCGTTAGGGATAAAGGCATGATAAATTTATGTATGTATTTCTAAAGGAAAATTTTATAACATGAACAAAATTGGCAAGCAAAATACTTATTCGGCTACCGAAGAAATACAATTTTATGATTATTACGTTTCTAGGAAGCGTTCGCAAGCGGAACTTCACGAGCTGTCTATAAAATTACCGTCGAATCCGAAGATTGATGCCAACATCAGAATCGCATTAGAAAAATGTACGTCCATCAGACATAGCTCTTGCAAATTGCACAAAAACCGGAGCGATTCCATTGGCATTGTAACCCAAATACAAAAACATGAGTTCCGAGAGGAGATTATTGGTGTAGCCGTAAGCAGCTCTTGGAAGCAGTGGATCGTGAAAACCCCGCAAAATGGTTACAGGATTAGCAAACTCATGCATGTTAAACACCTTATCAGCGATGCTGAAAAAGGAAATACTTGTTTTTCGTCTGAAAAAAAAAATTATTTCGATTAAAGCTTGCATATAAAAAAGGTTACTGCATAAAGATTTTTATACTAGGTTTATGAACCCTGTTTACTAAACTAGGTTATTCACCTGTATCTCAGTAAGACAGTGTTCCTCCGAGGATCGTACGACATTTTATTATTTATACAATCGGTTTGTTGATATGATAAGTTGATATAAAGTTTAAGCTAGTAGGTACAAGTCAGAAGCTAAGGGTGTGCGTGAGTGTGTATGTGTGTGTGTGTATAAAATTGCGTTGTATTTTTCATGTATTTATTTATTTATTCCATTACTTGTAGCTAGACTTCATATTAGATGTAAAGATATTTAATTTGTCGTCGAGGAAATTTCCACCCGAAGGCTTTTCTGCTGCAAAGGAGAAGTGCTCGCACTTCTGTCAGTGGCTCATGATCATAACATGACCTTAGGGCTTGATTCGAGATTTTCCGGGTAAAACTAAAATTAAAATCTATTTGTCACTTTCAGACTAAAAACTTTGGAAAAGGAAAGAAGATCTATTCTTTCCGGTTTTTGATTTGTAATCGGTGGTTTTATGCGTTATCTGTCATTTTTATCCGCAGTCATATGGTATGGCGGATAAAATTTACAAGAATACTGGGGAAACGTGCAAAAGCGTGTCAAAATCTAGTAGTAAAATAATAAAGTATTAGTAGACAAAGTGTACAATAAAGTATAAATCGCCTGTCCTTTTTAAATTTTATTATTTTAAAAGTGACAGATAGATTTTGATTTCAGTTTTTACCGGTGGTATCTAGAATCGAGACTATAAGAGTGTTATTTTTGTGATATCTCCAATAAGCTTGTTTACCACTATTTGGTATTTTAAAAAGATCTGCTTCACTTAGAAAATAATCTGTTCTAATTAAATAAATTGCATGTTGTTTTGAGTATATATCTTCATTGTTAAGTCCAAAAAACGCAAAAAGTGTAAAATTCTTAACAGTAATCACGACTTGTTATGATAATTGCTCAACGCTTTGTTAAAATTAGATTGACGTTGAGTAATTTTATCAACGCATTGTTACATTTTGTAAAAAACTGTGAGAAATTTTTATTATATTTGTTAGTGGAGTCAGCACATGTATCATTGTCGTAATTTGTACAAATGCAATTGATTTTCCGCATTGCTTTCTTTCCTGATTTTTGATTTTTTTTCTTGGTCTTCTTCTATTGTGAATTGAACGATGAAATCATGCTTCTTCTTCTTCCATGCTGGACTGGGAGCGAGAGAAAAACATAGAAAGTGCACGCTACAATTCCTCCCGGGCATGCTGTAAAATCTAAGGATCCGAGGGTTTCAGTATATTGTAATTTAGGCGTTAGGCTGACAACCAGTTACTACGGAAATATACAGATCTATCTTAAACAACCCTCGAAACTTGTCAGACATGTCTCAACGACCTTTATTTGCGTCATTGATGCTCTGCCTACCTCATTTAGGATACAGGCGTAATAGTATGTATGTACGCTGAAATTATTTGACGAACTAGTCGAACTACACCGATTCGCGTTACACTTGGGCGAAGAATGCGTGTTTGTGTGGATATTTGTCAACAATCTCGGATTCAATTGAGGTGTTTCCAGTGTTTACAACTTGCCCAGTGCCCGCTAGTGCCCGGTGTATCGCAGTCGCACCCGGTGTGCCAGTTTCATAAACGTGGATTGCCGTAACAGTGGCTTATTCAGTGCTTAGTGAATTTAATGTGTGTCATCAAACTCCGTTGCACCATCGATAAGGATGCGCTCTTGCAACATTAAGTCTGTTTATCGTAATGTACAACTCTACATTTTGACGCTAACTTGTAATCTTTATTTGTGAATTTTCGAACAATAACTCGTTTACTCAGTTTTCGTAACTTTATGCTAAACTTCCATAACTTAATGCGTGTTATTACGACATTTGTAGTGCCTCGTATAATCGTCTGGTCTAATTTCATAAATCGAGGTTGACAAACTCATTCTCACGTATTTTTATCTCCAGTGTCATCTTTCTTCACAGTTTGCATTTGGGTATTGTTTTGATTTGCATAACTTTGTGTGCAATAAAGTTTTTGGTTGTTGAAGTTGATGAAGGACTTCCTAGTCGGAGGCAAGCGCTGAGCGCCGGGTCTGCGGCAGCGGGTCTGCGGCGCCGCGCCTAGCGTCCGCAGCGCGCTACGTAGAGCAGTCTGTCCGATGAGCCGTAGCGTGGCGGTCCTGCCGCCCCGCTCGCACCAACTCCGCGCGATTCATACTCTCCTGGTACTCGATACCGAGCATATCCCATGAGTTGTGTTCATCCCGCGGATTCTTTCACGCTTTCATTTTTTCGTGACCCCGTTCTGTATGAAAATTGAACTTGTGCCAATCCTTTGTTTTGAAAGTTACGCTAACTTGAACAGCCTGCAGTTTCGGTAACTGTTACAAGTGAGTGACTCTGAAAGGTGTAGTGTTTTGGATTATCTGACGATTGTGTCGGGCTAGTGATGCTTTGGATTTGAGAGTTTCTGACTGTGTGAATAATAGCGCGTGGTACCAGGAGGTCATCCCGATGAAGCGGTCGACGTGGGTGGACGTGGAAACGGGCGGCCGGCTCGGCTGCAACGGCGAGATCTTCTGGAGCGAGTGCGCCGACTGCGACTGCGCCTACTGCAACCCCAACTACGTTTGCGTCTGTAGCTCTAGCGAAAAGGTATAAACATCAAAAATGCATTAGATTGATTCCAACTACAGTGAGTTTACAACCGGTGTCGTATCCTCCGGACAATTTTGTTTCCAAACAACAGTTTTTGGGAACCGGTACCGTGGTATCGACTACCGAGCCGTCCTTAAAAGGTAAACATTAAGAATATTTACTACGGATATTCGCTGTTGGAAAGTACACCGGTACCGTACGCCGAAAGGAGAAAGGATCGTTCATTACTGATAAAGTGACATGTATAAATATGCTTATCTGAGTAGCGCCGCACGTAAACGTTCAAATATTTGCTAGTTTTTATATTCAAGGCCCGTCGACCTTACAAAAGTAAGCATGTGTGTAAATCTTTCACTTACACATCATCGCTGCTTTGTCCATTATTAGACCAGTAGACTCACATTTCTCTTGCACTACCTGCCCATTAGTTTGCTACTTTCATCGATCATAAATGACATGTATAGAAGCATCACCTTTGCTCCATGAGTGATGAGCATATTATGGCCTTGCACCGATCATTTGGTACTTACTTGCGAACGTGACCGTGTGGAAATTCTCACAAACCTCTACTTAAGTCTCAGATCCATCGATTCTTGGTATGCACACGAATAAGAACGTCATGTCCACGTCGATAAATATAAATATCAGGCGTAAAAGAATGTAAAATTTGTAATTTCAGGACACCATTTCATCATTAACTTCTTACCGAATTTGGTGTCTGACCAAATTGGATGAAATGTTTATTGCCTTCCAAATTTTGTTTTTAATGAGCTATATTTTATGTCGCATAAATAATGAGTAGGTATGTCTGGAAAAGAGTTGTTGTGTGCTGTATATTTTTGCACAAGATTGAGATGCAGTCTGTTTTGTATGCGGGTATTCAACCCTTTCCAATTTCTCCGCTAAAAGCACTCTCAAGTCAATGGACTTTTAAAACATGTCGGATGGAAAGGTCCTGTAAAGAAACCCGCAACAAAAAAGACGTCAGGCGTCACTTCTTTCATGCCTCACAATAGTGTTCGTCTTTATGTGAGGAAAGTGAAACTCTAGCAGGGTTTTTTTTTCGCAATCTTTTGTTCTAATCCCCGTTGAAACAAAGTATTTTCTTACGTGGGAAAGCTTTTATGTACGTATAAAATATCGTTTATCGGCTCACCGATAGAGCTGGGAGCCTTACTCTGTAGTTATCGGATAACTGTGCCCGGAGGCTATACGCTACGTGTAAGATTTATGTAATTCTCTACACACTAGCGACTCCGCATTGCGTTACTTTTGGTCCCTGAAATATAATTTAGGTTTCCAGATCGTATTTTAGTCTTACATATTATCGCAAAGTGTCGAAACGTCCTGTGAAACACGTTTTAGTATTTAGCAAAATATTCGTGTTGAAATTTTATATGACACGACCTGTAATTAGAACCGGTTAATGAGAGAGGTTGTTTTAATTCTGCAATTTCAGTCTTGTTTTAGTTATTATGACTGATGATGAGAGTCACGTTCTAATTACGTATTTACATAAACCTTTACTTGTACATTAACAATCAATCAACCTATTCAATAATCGCTAAGTACCTACTCCTACTTACAGTCTACTACAATAGTCAAATAATACGGTAATAATAGGTTCTAGACCACCTAGGCATTGTGTCCATCTGCACTAATGTCTTCATTCTCTACACTTAGCTGTTTGTCTTTGCCTAATTGCTCATTTATAACAATACCCATTGATTTCTCGTTTCGAGCATTCGTTTCACTGATTGTTCTACAAGTGTATGATTGATCAGCTTTTTCTCTATTATTAACTTTTTTATCCTACGTTCCAGTTGTAGTAAGTGTATGTTAGCGTGAAGCTCTCTCTGTGTTCGCTATTATGTGATTAATAATGTATATTGATAAGTCGGAAACTCAAAACCATAACGTATGGCCGAGATTCCTCGCGCGGCTCTCACGTTTGACCTCGCCTTATAACATTACATAAAAAAATGTGTACGACATTTCGATTGAGACCGCCGAATCTCTCACACTCAGGATAATTTTCTCTCCGGAAATATGTAATACCCGTTACAGCAATTTGAGGCTCCCAAAACGTTTATAGCCGTTTGAACTCAATTCGAAGATTATTTGAGCAATTTGGAGTAAGAGTGAATGGGAGGAACGGTACAAGCCCCCCATCCCTCGCGAGCCGTCATCTCAACACAGTTAAATGACCTCTGCACAACCTGTGGACATGCAAACCATTTTCTGCAAACTACATAAAAAACTTGAAAGTCTAGCTGAATCTAGGTAGATGTAACTACCAAGTTCACACGCATTGTCGTGTTGTCATGGTAATAAGTATAATAACATAAGTCTTTAACCAGGTTTCTGCTCTTCTAGCTGCCGTGGGTAATGATAGTTCCAGAGATCATCGTCTCGTCACATAATACAAAATGAAAACCACAAACGCGTTGTATCTTTATTGTATCTTTCGAAGCAGTTAGGGAAAGCGTCAAAGCGTGTTATGATATCATCGCTATATTTTTTACTTAGGTCTTTACCTTGTGATTTTCAACGTATTTAAACTTATGTAACTTTCAACTTTAATTACTAGATCTTATACCATTTATCATTTGTGTCAGGTCAGGGTGTCGCGATTTACCATAAGTTTCGATGTCACTTGTTACATAAGCTGATAGTTTGTGTTATTGAATACTTGATGATTCAGAATGTGCGTATTTTAGCGTGGGCTGTACTTGCTTTGTTTTGACTCATCTTCATGCAAAGCTTTGACTTCCTACAAGCTATTCATTGCTGCATGCCATTCATGTCTCGTCTCGAAGCTCCTAGCTTGATGGGCTCTATTCATTGCTTTGAAGTGATTTTCTGCTATTTACCCGGTCAAGTATTTGATTCTGTTTTCTTATTTCGTTTGTTTACATAGTCTATTATAATTTTACTGTCAAGTTCACTACCATTTTCCTGATTTCCATCATTCCTCGACACTTGACAGTCAGTTTCAATTATTCTTGTTTTTGCTTCGTTTTTTTTCTTCGATTGTTTCCACCTGATCAGTCATTCGTTCCGGTGTCGTGTCGGGAGTGGTCAAAACGGCCCGATGCCGTTTTCCGATTTCTAATGGCCGCATTTACATATGTCGGGCTGTCGGCCTTTCTCGATCTCCGGATTGGATAACTCACGCGATTCGCGATACAACTGTTTATGCTCTGATAGATCGGACAGATCGTCTTGCGCCTATTCTTTGTATTGTATTTGTGCCGTTACATATCATGTTTACATCGCAATATCACACAGTTCTTCTATACATACATACATACATACTATCACGCCTGTATATATGTAGGGGTAGGCAGAACGTCAACGACCCAAACAAAGGTCGGTCCGCCACGTCTGGACAAGTTTTGAGGGTTCTTTGAGATAGATCTGTAGGTATATTGCTGTAGTGACAGGTTGTCAGCCCATCGCCTAAATTGCAATATACTGAAACACTCGGATCCCTTAGCTGGTTTTTACAGCATGCCCGGGAGGAAATGCAGCTGGCACATTCTATGTTTTTCTTTCGCTCCCAGGCCAGCATGGAAGAAAGAGTTTATCTATTATTCTATTTATTTTTATCAAATATAAATTAACTGGAAATTATTTATCCAATTTCAGCGTCAAATATATCATACCTATAATAAATTTATAAGCTCAAAAAATCAATAGAGTACGCGGTAACGAGGAGGAAAGATGCAAATAAATCGATTAATAATAGTTTTACGCATCAAATTAATTATATCACTAGTTTTCCTTTATACTGTGTTATATAGACGTGTTTTATACAGTTACAACAGAATTTATTTAAAAATGTGTTCTAATTTTAATTTATAAAATAACAATATAATGTGCTATAAAATGGATAAAAGTGTTGATCGCAGTGATGTGATATAAAAGTGTAAGTGGCATAGACATACCTACAAAATAACATACTGGTTTGGTTTCTAGGCGTTTCTGTATCATTAGTTTTACAATACCTACCTTATACACGCTTAGACATTGAATTTGATGAAATTCATATATCATATTATTCTCTTTATGATGTATCTTAAAGTGGTCATAAGATTTAAAAAGGCTCTATACATTTAACGTATCAATCTTTCATCTACGTACCTTTATCATCTCCTATATCTTTGACGCTATATGTATAATTTATCATATCTTTACATACATATAATCACGCCTTTATCCCTAATGGGGTAAGCAGAGCGTAAACGACGAAAACAAAGGTCGTTCCGCCACGTGTGACAAAGTTTTCAGGGTTATTTAAGATATATTTGTAGGTATATTGCTGTAGTGACAGGTTGTCAGCCCATCGCTTAAATTGCAATATACTGAAACCCTCGAATCCCTTAGCTGGTTTTTACAGCATACCCGGGTGGAAATGCTGCTGGCACATTATGTGTTTTTCTTTCGCTCCGAGGCCAGCATGGAAGAATCATATATTTAACTAAATAAAAATCCTTTTATTTACAAAAATCATTAAAAATGTTTACAAAATTAACTTAACTTAACTATTAATTGCAAACCTATCCAAAACGATGTCTCGGCCACCGTGTAAACTTGCAAATGAAGTAAGTATTTAGCACATTCGAGGTGTTAATACGTAGGCAACATCAATATAAACATACATGTAGGATTCAAAATAGGATATAACATTTTACTGCAATTTGTTTGTACTAGAACTAGGTACTTTACTTACTAGATTTAAATTCTAATTCGGATGTAGTGATAAAAATTTAAGTCAATTATCTATAGCTCTTTCTTTCTTACTTGATCAAAAAATTATATTAATTCGTACTGCCTTAGTTCTAAACAAAACTCAGTATCGATTAATATAGCGCTATAATATTTTTACACTTTTTGTACCATAAATAACTACATAGTATAAAACAAAGTCGTTTTCTCTGTCCCTATATCCCTATGTATGCATAAATCTTTAAAACTACGCAACGGATTTTGATGCGGTTTATTTTAATGGATAGAGTGATTCAAGAGGAAGGTTTATATGTATAATACATGCATAATATAGTAGAGAAACACTGATAATTTCCGTGCGAAGCCGGGGCGGGTCGCTAGTGTTGTACATTACAACTCCGGCACTGACCACATCCACTACCGGTTTTATTCTAATTAGCTTCGTGGTTGTTGTTATGCGCGGCAATGGAAATGATATATTAGTTGAATATAATGCGGTGTGCTGCTGTTTTTGTAATTTTGTTGTTTTTATCCACTGCCTGTATGATTTTCATTATAATTTACATTGTAGGTTTTCGTTTTAAGTTGGAAACGAGGTATTCTTCTGAAATATTTTTTTAAATCATCTCAGACGTGGCACAGTTGTTTTTGAGTTAATCAACCAAAAAACTGTTTCTCTTGGTAATAACTGTTAGTGTCGATTAGACTATTGCTTTTATTATTTATGTTATTCTCAGCTTGTGATAACTTAATATTCCAATAGAATCTTAATAATCTTGTGATGCTGAGTCTGTTTATTACAAGCAAGAAGACTTCATCATTAAAATCTTGCATAAATTCTCAGCATTGGCATAAAATTGATTAGTTGTAATTACAGCACAACCGCTAGCAATTCGGCTCCTGTAGCCACAACAACCATTAACTTGATTAGTAGTTTCTGTTGTTAACACGCAGGTTTGACGTGCATAGGTTTCTCGACTAAATTATGCAGTTGGTACTCTACCTTGTAAGAAAATATTATTTTCAAGAATCTTATTCATAGGCATTCCTAAAAAATATAGCCTCGTCCACCAAAGCTAACAAGCAAGCAAAAAATGTCTATATTGAATTCTTCCATGCTGGCCTGGGAGCGAGAAAAAAACATAGAATGTACCAGCTGCATTTCCTCCCGGGCATGCTGTATGAACCAGCTAAGGGATCCGAGGGTTTCAGTATATTGTAATTTAGGCAATGGACAACCTGTCACTACAGCAATATACCTACAAATTTATCCTTAATAATCCTCGAAACTTTGTCAGACGTAGCGAAACAACCTTTGTTTATGTCGTTTACGCTCTGCCTACCCCATTAGGGATATAGGCGTGATTATATGTATTCAAATTTTGCTCAATCATCAAAGACCATAACAAAAAGGTCGGGGCAATCTTTCTACTTTATTTTATCCTATTTGTTTGATTTGAAAATAGCCTCCGTGTTATTTAATTTTCTTCTATTATTGAGCAGAGACTCATTCAATTTTCCGTAGACGACGTCGTGCTCGAAGAGAAGATGTTTATGACGTGATGTTCGGTCGTTGCACCTTTCAGCCAATAACGAGGTTACTTCTCGCCTCCTTGCCAGGGTTGCATTCAGGGTAGGAATGGCAAACACATAGCCTAGCCCTCCTTAAGGTATCTAAGGTGGTACTTATTGTTAGAACTAAAACTACTTGATACCATACGTTCAGTGATTGCACCTTTCATCCAATAACAAGGTTACATCACGTCTGCTTGCCAGGGTTGCTCCAAGTAAAAGGAAAGAAAATTTCATTACTAAGAACTTGAAAGAGGAAGAAGTGGAGGCACTAAAATTGCATGTCATTTTGAAGAAACGAGGTTTATTGCACTTTCGGTCGTTGCACATTCTGGCTAATAAAATCGTTACTGCTTTCCAGGGCGGTTTCTAGTTTAGGATTGAAAATCTATTGATGCGAATTAGGTAGGCGTATCAGAAAATACTTTAAGTACACTGGTGAGATAACGTCCTTAGAACATGTTTTAAATTACAAATTCATAAAAAACTTTAAGATTTCAAATACTGAAAAGTAACTGAAATACGTTATTGAGTTCATTGCCCTTGACAAGGGAAGTTGCAATATTATTATACCTTGAGCCTACCTTGAAACAGTCCGTATAAATTCAAATGCCTACTCATACTCTTTATCTATGTAGAGATCTTGCAATGCTTAAAGATCTGCTTGTTAATTATTACGTCTATCAAAGTCATATTTCATAATTATTTATCTCATAATCGTTTATCATATAACATTATGTGTTTGTTTTATTTTACCATCGAAGTTTCGAGTAACCGTTAGAATAGGCATGTTGACTAGGTGGCAAAAAAAAATACGTTTATACTTAAAACTGATGGCAAAAAATACTATGAATGTCATTCAACATTTTAAAAAAATGCACATTTAGATTTAATAATCAAGTTCAAAATATAGAAGTTATTGGTTTGAGTAGTCAATATTTACTGGCGAGTGACGTCAAAACCCACTATTTTCATACAAACACAGACATTTCATAAAAAGTTGCTGATTTGACTAGTAGGTAAATAGAGTATTGTGTTTATTATGAAAGAGTTTGAATGCTGTATTGTATGTATAGGCCAAGAATCAACACTACCATTTACAAGTTTATGAGTAGGTAGGTTGATACCTACTTGTACTCGTATTTGACATAACTAAAAATCCAATAGCTACAAGCAAATAAAAAATATTTAAATATTTATAGAAAATATTTATAAAAAATATTTAAATATTTCCTATACTTCAGCACTACTCTCTTCTCTTTAAATTCTCCTCTACCCAAAGGTTGTCTGGAAGAGATCGCTTCCAGCGATAAGACCGCCTTTGTGTACATTAATTTAAGTTTATTTTTGTGTTTCTTGTTTTTTATGTACAATAAAGTGTTACTTACTAACTAACTTACCAATCCCAATTTAGCTGATTTCTTTTAGGAATATAAAACCTATCTCGTTCCCTTTTCTGGCCCTTTCAGCTCATCTATCGTATATGTACCTATACTCAAAATATTACGTAAATTCATTCCTCCTTTTTCTTGACGCAAAAACGGGCTAACAATATATTAATACTAGGAAACTCCTATCATTTATTATTACGTAAAGACATTCAATATTAATATAATTTTATGATAGTGATTTCATTAGTCTTATTTGAAGAACTTTATTGGCCATTACCTGTTCATTGAACTGTTTTGATTGTTAATTGCTCTATCTATTCTCTTTATGGCGGCAATGAAATCGTAAAATATCTATTTCTATCGGCTCCTATATTGCAAATACGTATCGAAGAAAGGTTGCAGTAACTTATATTTATATAACTTCTTAGTTTAGTACTGTGTCGGTTTCATATTTTATTCACTTTAAATATGGTCCTAAGACACCAGATGATGGTTACTATACAGTTTTCTTTCGTATTTGTAGGGCTTATTAGTTAGCAATCAGCTGTTTTTGTAAAAAATACTATCCCTATTGTTATATATACTGTAGAAACCAGCTAAGGGATCCGAGGGTTTCTGTATATTTCAATTGAGGCGATGGGCTGACAACCTGTCACTACAGCAATATAGCTACAAATCTATCTTAAATAACCCTCATAACTTTGTCAGATGTGGTGAATGACCTTTGTTTAGGTAGTTTACGCTCTGCCTACCCCATTAGCGATAAAGGCGTGATTATATGTATGTATGTACTATCCTTATTACAGCCCTGGAATACCCCACCTCATGGTTATGTTACTCGTTATAGAATCATCTGAAGCAGGTACAAGGAAAGGAAGTGGTTGTGGTTTGCATTCTTTCTTCACATATTGATAAATTGTCCGAGAAGAAATTGTGAGAGACCAAATCAGATGTAACATCTAATTCTAAGATCGTATTAATAATCAGCTCTCATGAGTGATAGCTAGTTTGAGTTCGTATCAAAAATGACATTTCAGTACAAACTGGCCCGTCAAACCCATACTTAAGTTTGAGATCGCTTCATAAATAGGAATGTAGCAATTTGTAAAGAGGATTCTGGACGTCAAATTACATAACAATATACACATGCATCAAGACCGTTCATTGCTCTCATTTCTTCAGATACACAATTTTCAAATAGCATTCCAAGATTCTAAGAGTTTGCTAATAACCAATAATTACGTCTTTAATACATAACTGCTAACATACTTCAACTGTTTCAAAATAGACGCACGTTTAGCGACGATTAAAACTCTTGCTTATATGTGCGCATACGCAACTGAAATTAAATCTATCATCGATATTTGTAATTAAAGTATTGCGTTAGTTGACTGACATAGAACCAAATGTTTATATTTTGAAATAGTTTGAAGAAATTACATTCGAATTCTGTGTAACATTTTACTGGTAATGACATGAAGCCATCAAATGGCATACCTATTAGAATAATAATAATTTCAACACTTAATGCAATAATCAGAAGATTACTCGGTTAAAGAAATTATTTATCATTTACTAACCACATTATAATAATAAAGCACACTCAAATATCATATCTAATAACATCACGAATTATTGCATAGTAATTGTACTCAAAACCTTTGTTGCTTATGCTTAACCTTCAAATGCCTAATGTTGTTTGCAAATTTACGTAAAATATATTAAATTTTATTAAATTTTTTCTTCCATGCTGGCCTGGGAGCGAGAGAAAAACATAAAATGTGCCAGCTAAGGGATCCGAGGGTTTCTGTATATTTTAATTAAGGCGATAGGCTGACAACCTGTCACTATAGCAATATGACCCTTAAAACTTTGTCAGACGTGGCGGAGCAACCTTTGTTTGGGTCGTTTGCGCTCTGCCTACCCCATTAGGGATAAAGGCGTGATTATATGTATGTATGTATATTAAATTTCACTTGGCCTTCGATATGTTCATTTTAATAAAATATTTTATGTTGCTGCACCTAGCCATCATCTTTTACTTTCTCTATGTGATCATCCTCATGTAAGATTGGCGTAACATATTCTTCTTATGTTTAAATGTGTTCTTCTTCGACCGCATTTCGCTCTTTCAGCCCCCTATGATTTATATCCACTTGTAGTTCGTCCACTCGTTTACTTCCATGCTGGTCTGGGAGCGAGAGAAAAACATAGAATGTGCCAGCTGCATTTCCTCCCGGGCATTCTGTAAAATCCAGCTAAGGGATCCGAGGGTTTCAATATATTGTAATTTAGGCGATGGGCTGACAACCTGTCACTACAGCAATATACCTAGAATTCTATCTTAAATAACCCTCAAAACTTTGTCAGACGTGGCGGGACGACCTTTGTTTGGGTCGTTTGCGCTCTGCCTACCCCATTAGGGATAAAGGCGTGATTATATGTATGTATGTATGTAGTTCGTCCTCATCTTTATTTATCCTCTCTTCTTCATTTGTATGAGGATATCTGCAGATTCCATTAAAGCTAGAGATCACAGTTGTATTATGCTTAATGAAGTTAATTGGTACCTCCGATTTCTCGCTGTCGGTACCAGTGGTCCGCGGAATGTATCAGTGAAAGTGAGTCCTACGAAACCGGTGCCATTATGTGCGGTGATGGTTATATGTTGTTCCACAGGGTCGAGGTTGAAGGCTGTTTAAACAGCTGTTCGTTATGATGGTCAGATTTCCATATATTTTTTATTTGATTTTTATGTGAAACCGGAAATTCTAGTTGTTTCCTTTCGAAAGTGAAGTATGTGATAGAGTTCGTGAGTATTTATAGTTTCCTTCCCATTTAAATGACGTAACAAGAATCAAAGTAAGCAATTTCCTCCGTTGACAATTTCATGAGCTCTGTAACGACTTTGGCCATTAAATTTAGAAATGATTCGTATAACTTATCGTATTTACCTGTGTGACGATTCATTCAATCGTTTTACTATCGCAATAAACTTTTCAATTTTCTTTTGTAATAAGCATTGTTTTCTGTGTCAATTGTTAAGTTATCGTCATTGTGACGTCATAGGTTTTATGTACGATTACATGAATCAATCGTTTGGCATATAATAGGATTTGTGTTGCTATAATAGTATTTGTGTTGCTAAGTATGTTGTCATTTTAGATATTAATTCATAATTTAAATAATTATCTTTGACCCTAGTTTTTGTTTTAGTCAAATTGTGGTCGTTGACAATATGTTTTACGTCACTCTATTGCTTAACGTCAATCGTACAAAATTATTTTGATCCTAATTCTTTTTTACCTTTGATCAATATTTTATCTCTAATTTTGTGCACAATCTTTCCAAATCGATGTCAATAGCAAGCAATCAAGAGCAGATCACAAGCGAACAGAATCAATTGCCCCATACAATGGTAACGGTTTACCACAGCACAACATGGAACCCATTGTCTCGGCTCAAAGTGGAAACTTGTGCTCGGGACATGGTTACAGCCGTAGCTCAATGTCGTTTGTCGTAACTCACTGTACTTATTCGTAAAGGGAGGTCAAATGGTCTGGTACTGTCATCCATCTGGCAACTTAATAGCTATTTGTTTTGGAATCTTGTACATGGCTGTGCGAAGGTTTGGATACGTGTAATGTAAAGACATAATGAATTCATGATATTAGATGGACATCTAAATAGTCGGTTCTGCGCCTGATTTCTATATTTACTTTACTGTTCTATGTAGTTTCTTTTTTTCGTATACAGATTTATCTTTACAAAATTACTTGAAAATGATATCATCAAAGCCAAGATCGCCTGCTCCATAAAATCGAATATAAATTTAAAAAGATCCACTTAAGTAGCGTTTCCATTTAAGACAAAGTTTCACTCTATACAAGGATCGTGTTCATTTAGTAGTTTCGTTTGTAAGTGAAACTTTAAGCACTAATGCATGTATCGTGTCTTGGAACTTCGAAAGCCAGTAGCAAATGACTGAAGCATGTCTTCGAGCGATTTTGTCGTTTTGTTTTTTGTGTAGTGAAAGACAGGCACTATAGTCCGTGTGAACTCTTGTTGCGTAAACTTTAAACAAAACTAATTGACTTAACTAATCAACGTCGGTTTATCGCAAAGGAATTAAACTAACTAATTACTGGTCATGTTTGTTTTGGTTAAACATTAAAACTTTATGTTAAGTGACTTCCCGTAGAAGTTGCAGAACTTGTTGAGGTCACTTTTCCTATTTCTGATATCGTTTTTATTAACGGACATAAACTGCATTTCCTTCAAAGTAAATCCAAGTGTCCAGAAAGGTATTTCCATGTTAGCCTGTTTTGTGATTTCCGTGTCAAGTCATAGAGAAATGTGAAACTTGCTACAGACTTCTAGAAGTATTTCATCATAATTTACTTGAGTATTTTAGACAAAAGATTCAAATTGCGAAGATCATAACACTGAACTTGACTTAGTTTCCGCTGCAAAACAAATAATGAGAACATCGAGGCCATCTGCATTTAATATGATTAGCAGTATATTCTATGTAAAGATCTTGCAATTCAGTTCATCTAATGTCTTCTATCCCGTACTATTTGTAATAGGTTTTCTCTTTCCTGGGGTCCTTGAGCAGTGGAGATGTCTGGATCTAATTCTTTTTCATCATTCTTACTTCACGAGTTATGAAACTTTCCCACGGATCATACCATACCCACTGTCCATCTTCATTTGCTTCGCGATTTAAGATTTACCTCTTCGATAAATCTTCCGTCACGCCCTCTGCAATTCCAGTTGGTGTCAGCAATTAAACTTTAAAAATAGTTAATACATTCGACCTGTTTGGTCATATGCCTTCCGAAGAGTGAAAGTGTTGATACGCTGGTGATGTCACGGCTGAGGTCAGAGGTCATGAGGGATGCAGTTTGCTTAGCAGCAACTTTGTTGATGATATAATTATCTGAAACAGACATTTTAATGGTTAGATTGAGGTCAATATTACTAAAGGATTTTTTGATTTCGTATTTACCTACGTATTTTTTTTTACCTACGTGTTTCAGTAGGAAAAAAAGCGTACTATGTTCTAAGTTATCAATGTTCTAATGATTTTTTCATTATAAACAATTTAATTTGTATATTTTTATCAGGACCTTTAAACTTAGAAAATAATTCTTTATTTTTTTGTTTACAAATTGTCTATGGCGATTATTTTTGTCTTTCCATTTTCTAACGGAACAGCCGTTCTATTACAAAATATGTAGGTATCATGATACTAACTATGTAATTATGTAATCTATTGGTTACAACTTTATGGTCTTAACCTGATTAACATAAATTTGCATTACCTTATTGTCGTCCCTGTAAAGTTACTATGTCTTATATTTATGGTACATCAATCTCTCTCAGGTCGATGTACACTTAGCTTTTGACCTATGAAATTGATTTATGAACAAATTTATGCACACTACACTGTCTATACGAGCTTTGGGCCTAAAATGTTACATCCTGGTTATGAAGCATAGTTTAAATGTTCATTAAATGTCAATATACAATATTGGGTCCAATTTATCAAACTAATAAATTTTACTAAATATTAATTATTATTATTTTTTTATTTGATACGCAGCTGATATAAATCAAAGATACACATGTCAGCGAACCAATTTGTAGAAATGAAATGTAGCTTCAAAGGCCTGATATTTTGCAATACGATCCTTCGTTTGATTGCAGTTATTGAACTATCACGATATGACATTCTCATCTTGTAGATGTCAATCTAGATAAAATTAAATATCTATTTGCCTTTAAACTTATTTGAAGATCAGTACAGTATCAGTGAGAGTAGTGATTCTAGATTTTCCGGCTGAAACTAAAATTAAAATCTATTTGTCATTTTCATTTTATTGTAATTTAGGCGATGGGCTGACAACCTGTCACTACAGCAATATACTTACAAATCTATCATAAATAACCCTCAAAACTTTGTCAGACCTGGCGGAACGACCTTTGTTTAGGTCGTTTACGTTCTGCCTACCCTATTAGGGATAAAGACGTGATTATATGTATGTATGAATATGTTGTCACTTTCAGACTAAAAACATTAGAAAAGGGCAGGAGATCTCTTCTCTCCGGTTTTTGATTTATAGTCTGTGGTTTTGTGCCTTATCTGTCATTATTATAAGTCATCATATGATATGGCGGATAAAATTGACAGATATACTAGGGAAACGTACAAAAGCGCGTCAAAACCTAACGCGGACAAAGTGTAAAACCATAGAGTATAAATCCCTTGTCCTTTTTTAATTTTATTATTTTGAAAGTTACAGATAGATTTTAATTTTAGGTTTAGGCGATTGAACCTAGATTTAAGCCCAATGACTAGAAGACGAATAGGTATTTATCCGATGGGTATTTTAAATTCAATGGCTTTCCCGGAATGTAGTTTTTCAACCACATTTATTTTCACTCTGAAGGTCGAATTTGAAAAACAAATTTCACTTTTCGAAGGTCGTTTCGGACCACGTTTAGGAAACACGTTCTTCGATTGAGTTTCTACGGAGATGCGTCCCACATGCGCCCGCGCAGATTGTTCTCTTCTGCTTTACCAGTACCGGTTGCTGACTTTACTGTTGTCGGATCTCGTTCCGTGATCTCTTCGAGGCTGTAGGGTGACCATATATTCGACCGAAATAAGACCATCTAGCTAGACCGTGAAAACAGATCAGTCAATTTTATAGACTCCATCCACAATATCTGCAGTTTTATTTTGTAAGAGCAAATTTTTGCAGTTCTAATACAAAGCTAAACTAACATATATGAAAAAGAAACATCATTCCTAAATATATTTAAATCTTGTTGATATTCTTCAGGAAATATCCTTGAACATCAACTCATTCTTGTATAACATTAATAAAATATGATTTTAGGAAAATAAAAAGAAAGTACTTTCCCATACAAAATGACCACCTCGAGCAGACAGTTTGTATGGAAAAGCATTTTTTTCCCTAAAAGATTTTCTGGTGATAGTTGTTCAGTTTCGTTGACTGAGTAACCCCTATCAGTTTGCGGGACGTTGTCCCTTACACCCCGTATCTATCATCCTTTACCTAAAGAGTATTTCGTGATACACTCTATTATAAGATCGTATATGATATTATGGTCACCCTACTTCTGAGCATCTTCGCACAGTATTTCCTTGTTATGGCGAATGACTCAAAGCTATTAAATAAAGAAATCTCATAGAAAACGCTTCACTAGATTCAGTCATCGAGAAGGTGGTTAGAAATTTAACATAATTTACGAACATCTGTTATTTAATATCCATTTGTATGAGATTTATGATAGATTGGTTCCGTCCACGGATATCATATATCTTTGGAAAATAGTCACGTTTATATACCATAAGGCATGGGCTGAGCATCAACAGCTCAAATTTCGTTTCATTTTACAAATTTTGAGAAACATTTCCTGATATTACCAGCAGCTTGATCAGGTTTTCCCTAGAAATAAGATATTTTCCCGAAGTAACCATTACTCAGTATTTTTCTGAATGTTGTGAATACATATAATCACGCCTTTATCCCTAATGGGGTAGGCAGAGCGTAAATGACCTAAACAAAGGTCGTTCCGCTACGTCTGCCAAAGTTTTGAGGGTTGTTTAAGATAGATTTGTAGATATATTGCTGTAGTGACAGTTTGTCAGCCTGTCACCTAAATTGCAATATACAGAAACCTTGAATCGCTTAGCTGGTTTTTACAGCATGCCAGGGAGGAAATGCAGCTGTCACATTCTATGTTTTTCTCTCACTCCCAGTCCAGCATGGAATCTGTTTCCTACTGTACTTAAACCCATGTCCAATCAATTCCGAATCCTCGATCCTCTCCGCTAATTATATGTCAATGCTTGCGTCTAATTGTACGTTACTGAAGGTGACATAAGCATGTTTCACAGTTGTTAAACGCCTCGTTAGAGTCTTTATTACTGGTCATTGTTAACTGTTAGTATTTGCTGACAGTTAAATATTTAAGTTGCTTGTTTATTTCATTTGTGATTTCGTTATGGTTGGTTTTGTTCGGCGGAGATTTCGATGTTTCATTATTATTTTTATGACGTTTTATTACTTTGATCACAGTCATACGATTTGATACGTTTCTGGAGATTTGTAATTCCGTATTTAAAATTAGGGAACTTTGAAAGCTAATTAATCTTTATTTCATTGATAGAGATTTTGCATTTTTGTTCCTTAAAAAAATATGTATCTTAATTTGAGACCAACTGTGTAGATGTTACTACGCGTTTTAGAGAATTGATGCATTCAGTATATTCAATCTACTTGCTTGTTATCATGTTCATATCGCCCAATGTTGCCGGAACTGCATTTGACCTGCATTTTAATATCTAACCAAATATTACTATTATTCCACTTATCTACGCACTTATATTCCCTATTTACTTACTTTATTCTTAGTCAGTTTGTGGATTGTTAAATACGAATCACATCTTGTGTAGACTCTTCACTGAAACTGAAAACTGGTACAATCTGTAAGAACTTGCAGATTACTTACAAATTTCTGTGCCTACCTACTCATTTTAGTTGCAATATGACCATTCCGTAATAATATGACCAAACCAAACCAAAGAAACTAAAAACAAAACAGTGTAAAGACTGAATCCAATAATGACTAAAACAAGAGAAGTGAGACAAAACGGCAATTTAATTAACAACATGGCGTCATTTGGTGAAAAAGAACTGTTAGAACGATCCAAGAGTCTCAAGAATAACCCCCTAACCTTCAAAATGGGAAACAGTTTCATCAGAATGCGTTCTATGAGGGACTCCAAGACGTCCACCAATTCGCCGTTGATGTTGAAGAAGATGGAAGAGAGTGTTGAGCCTAGGATCCGATGTATTGAAGAGACGGTTCAGCCGAGGGTCAAAAGCGTCCAGATGAGCTGGGCTCAGGTCATGGAGGAGCTACGCTGGAAATTGGACAATGTAAGTCAGTATGTATTTACGTGTTGTGCTAACAAGGTATATGAAGGGCTTGAAATCCAACTCGCTATTAATGCAGATGAAGATGGATGTCTGTCTTCTATCGTGGAGTCCAGGGTGCTGCGGTGCATTGAGGAGATAGTAAGTTGTGTACATTGGTACAAATATTGTTATGATAATATTGCATTAAAAATATCTATGCTGTTAAGTTAGGCGTTAGGGTGCACAATTCTTTCTGATAGTTTAAAATGCTTATTATCCAAAAATACGATGATTTATGGCAAAGATCCTAATTGCAAAATTTGGATTCTGCCTCATTTAATATTCAAATAAGAAGATAAATTAATGAATTTCTGTATATTTATGCCAAGATTTATCATATAAAACAAAGACCGGTAAAATAATCACTTCCTTACAATATATTAAATTAGATAATCTTATTTGTTTGATGTAGAGTTCAAAATGTTGCAACTGTGCAAAATTACGCTCTAAATTATGCATTAAATATGCTGTTTCTGTTTTATGATTAATGACTTACATAATTTTGTGGTTAAATTAACCTTGTATTGCTTATTTTAAATATCATTTGACCTACTCAAGAATAACGAATCATATAGCACAACAACTTCCATACAAAAATACGCGATCATCGTTTTAACATGTAATGTTATAAATTCCTTATACTAAGTCCACGAATCATTCAATTATTGATGTACCTTGCCTTAGCCCTTGGCCCTATGACCTCAATCCACTTACATTTAGTAGGTAATTTGCATAAAATTAAACCCGAATCAATTTAATAATCATAATTTCAATGGCGGGTAAACGAAAACTTTCCTTTTAATAACAAATACCTATTTACATAAGGGGAAATACTGTGATAAATGATGATGACTCTAGATGACAAAGAATATGGAAGTGATGCTTGTTGCAGACACAATGAAAATATAACACAATAGATTACAAACGAATTAAACGTATTTACGCCACAATTTCTTTAACTTTAATTGAACAATATCTTTGACTTACATTGGATTCTCTAGACCTGCTACAGCAAATTCTGAAACAATTTCCTCCAATCCCGCACCCTTAACTCTGACCCAGACCGCAGCCTCTCATCAGAACCCCAATCAATTGCACAGTGGCATTCAGCCTAGAAGCAAAACATTGCAACATATTGCAGCTGTAACGGTCGTAACGGGAGCGAGTGCCGCTTCTGCGCAAGAGCAACTGTTCTTTGCCACCCTTGAGGTTATGAGCTCTGGGGAATGTTAATGTCTATGAAGCTGTGATAAATTAAAGGCTTGTGTGCCTTGATTCATATCGAATTGAACTGTATTCTTTGATGGCAATCGAAAAGTTTGTCTTAGCTGATGACAAAATTAATCATAGATCAGAAGTTTGTCTTATTTTGATTTCTTTCGCTACCAATAAGGAAGATGGCATCTTGCATTTTGGTAGACTTCCATACAATTATTATTATTATTTATTATTATTAACAGCCTGTTTCCATACAATTACCTCCCAATATATTTAGATCTTAATACGTTATTGGTATGTCGGATTGGTAGCTGTGTTACAGTGTTCTAGATCTAGATTCAATTTAATGCTGAATAAATGTTTATGAAACATCTGCTAGCCGATCGCATCACTCGAAGAGATTGTAATAGATACTTAAAATCTAATTACGCCCTAAGGGCACCGTCTGGCTGTTTGAACGATCTACATACGTATCATCTGTCTCAAACAGTCTTTGCTTTACTTACATAATAAATTATTTTATTTCAGTCAATATTTACATTAGATGTTAAATGATGTAAACGGAGGCCCATAGATTATATACCTTTCATACTAACATACATATTATTACAAAGACTTAAATACTATTTCGATATATGAAAAAATGCTCTATCTAATATTTGATAGACCCCTCAAGTGCAGATTAAATACTTGATCATCATAATCTTGTTGAGTACTGTTTCATCTTCAAAGCTTTTTGTAGCAAGTATTTCAAGTGTTCCCCAAGCTATACTTAAGCACGAAGTGTCGGTACTTGTGAGTTATGCATAATAATCCCGTATCAGCTTGCAGTTGCACCTGTGGCCCATCATGCGCATACGCAGTTTTAAATTATACTCTTTCTGGACGCATACTGCACTGCACCTGGCCATATTCAAGGATAACATCTTCATTGTATTTTTAGCTTGCCGTTGATACCTTATTGTGGTAAAGTTCTGCAACTTTTCTCTATCACCTGCGACATGTTTCGAGCAAAATCTCGTTACTCAAATCGCACATGCTTTGCGACCTTCAGAAGTAATCAATCTCTATCAATATCCTGACTGCTCCTATATTCCTGGTTGGTATGACTCATCCCTACATCACCGGCAGCTCTTATCTCGTCGGCATAGAGTTCCATTTGACGCAAATTATTCAGTGCGCCAGCGCACCCACAACAAGCAATTTGCTTTCATAAATGGTCAATCAGTTCAAGTGCATGCTGTCGGGGTCATGTTTAATGCAATCCGCTGTACTGAGGTTTATAGGCCTTTGTGAATTGGGTTTTTTATCGAGATAACGGGTAACAAGATGAGATATAGAGGATTTTATACACGCGGCTATTGGTAATTAACATCGTTATAAATTTTATCTGATGGAATCTCGGATGGGATCAGTAATAAATATAAACTTTGCACAATTTATAATTCGTATAGTTGAAAATTGATGGTAAGTAATGTGTGTTAGTCAAAAATCTAAAATATTGACTTTTGACTTTTGAGACTTTTGCAAATAAAGCTTATCTCCAAACAGAAATGAGTTTTACAACGGAAGCAACATGGGTTCCAATTGGACACTCAGGTTACTTATGAGCGCGGACTCAATCGTCTGATAAGAAATATGACATCACGTCATGTTACTGAGATGTGGGGAAAATCACGAAAAGGGAAAATAATAAAGCATTAAACATACATATTTGAGACTATTAAGGCTAGTCCATAGTAGTTGGAAACGTTGAACTAAAAGTAATTCTACATATTTTTCTAATAGACATTCTTGCATAATAATGTAAGAACAACATACAAGTTTATGTTGATGTATTCCTACATTCCAATCCTAGAGGAATTTTCTTTTTTGTTGTACCAGGCGAGACGAAGCACGTGCTTAGACGCTTCCAAAAAACAATAGAGGCACAGATGTTTCTTAGAAAAAGATAAACAAAAGAACAATGCAGCGAGTTTCGGACAAATGTCTGAGATCAATACAGGCTCTGCACCTTTGATATGGACTTTGAATAAGGAATGAGAGTAAAAAGCCCCTTATCCGAAGGGACTGGTATAGTCTGGGAGCCGCATGTCAAGATAGAGAGAGATTTATTGACTCTACCCTTACTCTACCTGTGTAAAACAATTAGGACCTTCAATAAACTGATAAACTTTTGAGGATGGGTACTGTCTACTGATAAGTGCTTTTTAAATTGCTTTTTCACTGGAAGTTGTCCGTGGAAGTAAGATGAAATTTTCCAATTTTAAGAGCACTTGAATATTGAGTACGGACTAAAAAATCTTTGTCTGCTAGGTACCTAAATTTTCTGTATTATTATCAGTAGATCTAAAGGCTACTCTAAACTCCTGGCCTACTTCGTACATGGTACCAAGGAAGGTAAGAGCAGGTGTGCTCTACTAACATCACCAAGACACACACACACACACACACACGTTTGAACTTACAACGTGCTTCGTGTGGTGATGCCGCTGCACGTCTACGAGCCGCCCTTTATCACCTTTGCTAGTGAACTTTAGGGAATGATGCTCTACTTTTTTACCCGACTGTGTAGAACAAAGAAGGGAAATGTTCGAGAAAAGTCAGAGCCAAGACTTACCATGTTCGATGGTCATTTGACACTGAACAGCGTATTTGAAATATATTTTTGGGACTTATTTATAAAGTAGTGACCTTCGAGGAGGATTCGAATATAAAAACTTGTGTAGCCATAAAAAAGGACTCGTATGAGGATTGATCACAAAGTTGGGATTAAAAAAGAAGCTGCAAAAACTTAAATACACTTGAGTTGGAGACTATAGGTAGGTAATTACTTCTGTGATACACTACTACAGTGTTAAAACTCTAGCTTTCAGCGCTTTCAAGCCATCACTTGATGTCACATTAGTTACATACTTAATAAACTCAACACTACTCATAATTCTCACAAACAACAATGCTGGCCAAACAGCTTAGACTTGTTACATTCGTTAGCCGCAAGTTGAAGAGCTTCCTCAAGATTTAATACTAGAAATGTCCCAGTTTCAAACTCCCAGACGATTATCCGGATTTAGCTTGTACTCGTAAATGATACGTGGACGGTATTCGTTCCTCGTTCCCGCCACGTTCCGTGACGTCTAGTAATGCGATTAATTACCTCCAAATGTCAATGGATACCGCCAGATTTAGACGTCGTCGCCACTGTCCAAACACCAATAATTTCACGTAATTGCGATTTAAATTGGCACAAAGAAAAACACAAAATGAGTACTCCATATTCATTAACTTTCGTCTTTTTGAAGAAAGCAGTATTGCGATCATGAATATGGATGACGAAAAAACTTGTTCCGATACTTCGATTCCAAATGCAGAACAAGATTCGCAAGTAAGTCAACGGGTTCGAGATCTGTCCAAGTTTATCGGTTCCGAATCAGCTTGTTTTTGTGAGGTGTCACAGTTTGTCCGCGCTGGTGAAGTGGAGCAGCCGTCGAGCCGGTTCAGAGGAGGCCACGAGTTTTTTTACGGCCCCAACGTATTCCCGCGCCCCTTCCCAGCCAGTTCCTTATTCTTAACTTACCAGACGCAGCATGTGCTCCACGCCGCACCAAACAAAACTATTTTCAAAAATAAATATCCCCAAAATCTCGGTGTGTCTTGTCTTGTGCATCCAATTGTGAATTTTGAACGTTATTTTTGAAAAAGTGAATACGATTCGTGCAGTGATCGTGTGATTGTTATTATTAAAAAGCTCTGCGAGACGCAATGTGAATGTGATCCGTGACTATCAGTTGATGTGTTCGAAATGGATGCGATTAATGTGGTGCTGAGAACTGGATACAATTTTTTAAAGGATTTAACCGAGCATCACAGCAAGCCTGTAAGTTTCTTTTGGTAACAAGCACACCATCCACCTTTTAACCGAACAAAAACTAGTACAAGTACGAGTACAAAAAATATTGACAATCTCTATGATACCAATTTTTTATTTTATTGGACCTGATCCTTGACAAGGAATTTTATTCTGAACTTGACTCTTTATTGATTTGTCTGTTTTTTTGACATACAAGCAAAACAACAAAAACATTGCAAATGCAACAAAATTATTTAAAGCTGTAATATTTATATGTAAATAAATGAAAAACTATCTGAAATGAAACAAAACATTTCGTTACACATACATAATTCTTAAATCTGATAAAACTGAAATCGAATAGTCTACCAAAGGATTTTAGCATGAAGAATTTCGCCAAGTTAAAGAGGAAAAGCTATTCTTTCATAGAAGAAATTCGTCCGAAGTACAAAACACAATTCTACGATGACTACAAACAGCATGGGGTAAATTTGGATTGCCTTGTTTATTTTCGTAGAGTTTAGAAATACCCATGTCTATTTCATGTCAAATATCACCCCACAGGCCCAGAATATAATAGTACTACATCCACACCTCAGGTTGTTTATAACTACCCTGGAATAACTGATAATAGAACATAATATAAATAAATTAACGATACATGCGATAAAATAATAAAGAATAGGGCCTAACCTAGCATACTTTATAAAACTAATGGTATAGTATCTTAAAGATACTCATTCGGCCATAAGACTGAAAACATTTTCACAAACAGGATCACAAAAGAAACTTTCGAGACCAAAAGCATATTTGAATGTAACAATACCACAAAAGCGTATTTGTTACTTACCATCCAGCTGGCTTGAAAACAGCTGATTATAGTTTTGGTTCCATCTGGTATGTTAAATCCAAAACATTGACTCTAGTCCCCTACAGTAGCGGATGCACCTGTAAAAAAGCCATTAAAAATATACCAAAGTGTTAACTAAGGGAACACGTGTTTAGTATCCTGTTCCTGTACACTTGCAGGCGATAGCAAAAACTGCTTTAAGAGTAGTTTAAATGCAACGTGATACATCCTCTTTTTAAAGAAAGCGGCATAGTTATAAGACTAGAAACTTAATTCTAAATGTGAATAGTATCACTGTGAATGTAATATGGAAACTTAATCACTCACTCAGAGACCAGGGAGTCATTAATATAGAACTGATACAGAAAGAATTCGTTTTACATCGGCTATAGTTATGTGACAGAAAACGAAAGATTAACTTTTCAGATTTTTGAATTATTTACGTCTAGAGAATATTACTTACAGAGAAGTAATCACTGGCTCAGAGACCCAGAGTGGATCTTGGCCTCATACGCCAATAATAATTTACTCGTTTATTTTCTGCCATCCCATAATAAAAGCCTAGTCATCCAACTAAATTGTTTTTCTTTCTTGCCAACAGATGGAAACATCGGGGGGTTCAGAGAGCTCTGGCGGAGAAGACGCGGAGGCGCGGCGGTCGCGGCGCGGGCACGTGCTGGCGGAGCTGCTGCAGACCGAGCGGCTGTACGTGCAGGAGCTCGGCTCCATACTCACCGTAAGTGCCGCGTCAGCTCACTAGCAGACAGTTCTAGCGGAGAAGACGCGGAGGCGCGGCGGTCGCGGCGCGGGCACGTGCTGGCGGAGCTACTGTAGACCGAGCGGCTGTACGTGCAGGAGCTCGGCTCCATACTCACCGTAAGTGCCGCGTCAGCTCACTAGCAGACAGTTCTGGCGGAGAATATGCGAAGGCGAATGCTCTAGGTACATAACCAGAAAAGAAAAGAAACTACTAGAAAATTTTAGTGTGGATTCATATTTGTAAGTAAACGCCAGCTATCAAATGAATATTGCCATATAAAATCCCGGGTCGAAGGTTGTTGCCAATAGGTAGAGTAGAGCTTTTATAGCCCGTAGCGTGTCTAATTTAAGTGTGTCATATCATAAAGGGAAAGCTTTGACTCCGCGGTAAATTGGCGGGAACCGAAAGTCCAAGGACCACATAATACAAAAATAGGATCAATTATAAACATACAAGTATCTACATGGTAACGACATATCGACATATGTACGCTGTCAAAATACGTCGTCAACATTGATCAATCACATCCTGGTACGAGCCTACTCTTGCAGCAACGTCCTTTACGTCACACTCCGCTGGCTCAATGATGCGCGATATCTTCGCGTCGTACCACTACGCGCTCTGAAAATTAAATATGCCATTACCATGTAAGTGGTGCGTGGTCCACTTGTGTACGTTCCCGGCCGACAGTCACGGAGCGGCCGCGGCGCATACTGGTGCATGCGGTGCATCGCATGCGGCTCACGCGAGCTCCGCGCCGGCGCGCGCGCAGCGGGCCGGAACACGATGCACGCACCGCACTCACCCAGTGCACCCCGCTGCAGGCTCTCGGTCGCGTGCTGCACCTCGCCCGCCTCGCGCTCACCAACATGAAATATGGAAAATACGACCTCCATAAATCCTCCGCGAACCTCAGCGTCGGCACTTCCTACTCGTGGTATTACAGAAAAAACGACAACCCACCCAACCCGACGCGGAAAAAGAAACGCCTGGCCCGTGCCGCTTCTGATTCCACTCTGTTCAGTGATTACGCTAATCAAATACCGATGTTCGAAAAGGATAAATCTGGGAAAAAGTGCAAGAAAACTGTGAGTGATGTGGGCAGAAACACCAGAGTCAAATACAACCCACGCGCTATCAAGCCCGTCTATATGGAACCGTTTATTGGAAACTTTTACTATGGTAAGCCGCTACCCGGTTACGAAGACACGGACAAAACTGAAGAGAAAATATCTTACTTACCGGATTCCGATATCGTTACTGCTTCTGAGGACGCTTCGAATACAGCTGAATCTCTAACCACAACAGCTCCTACTGTGGTGGATGTACCGGAATTAGTGAAAAATCCTTTATACGGTTGTCTTGAAGCCGATGTGCAAATAGCGACACCAACCGATTCAGCAGCAACATCGAAAGACTCACAACTAAAATCTTCGAGCTGCACAGAGTTGAGAAAGACCATGTGCAGCAGCAAACAAGCAGAGGACGTACTATCAACCATCTTGAAAGACTACAAAAAGATAATGAACGAGTGGAACAACACCATCCATGATCACTACTCGTCTATTTCTCACGGCAGTAAAAGAGGATCAACCATGTGCCGGAAAAGTAATACAGAGAGTTACGTTCGAAGCTTACACTCAACATTATCGTGCCGTAAACCAAGCAGATGTATGAAAACTGTGAGCAATAAATACTATAGCTATGCTTATACCACACGCCATTGCAAACGAAGTCAAGAACATTCAGTAGACGAAAGAAAGACTCAAAGCCTCGGAAGGACCCTCACATTCAGCAACTGGTCGTCGACGCTACAAAAACTCAAAAAGAAGACACAGTTCTGGAAAATACACAATAGTCTGACCAAATCTGAGTGTGAATGTTTGGAAACGATCTATGCAGATTACGACAAGAGGTTACAGCAGTGGTGCGAAACTATCAGCCAATGCTCGTCGTTGTTAAGCTCGGTAAAGATATTTTAGTTATGATATGACTTTGAATAAAAAAACTACATACATACATATAATCACGCATTTATCCCTAATGGGGTAGGCAGAGCGTAAACGACCTAAACAAAGGTCGTTCCGCCACGTCTGAATAAGTTTTGAGGGTTATTTAAGATAGATTTGTTGGTATATTGCTGTAGTGACAGGTTGTCAGCCCATCGCTTAAATTGCAATATACTGAAACCCTCCGATCCCGTAGCTGGTTTTTACAGCATGCCCGGGAGGAAATGCAGCTGGCACATTATGTTTTTGTCTCGCTCCCAGTCCAGCATGGAAGTAAAAAAACTACACTATCACTTAATGTCGAACCAGTGTAATTCATACTGATAAATCAACGACTACTCACTTGTTTGTTTAACGGAGGTGTTAGACCTCTACGTTTTGACTCTTTACGAACGTCTTCTTCACGGAGAGTGATAATCACACAACACTGCCCGCCGTGTGTGATCTTCGACTATCGAAACAGACATACATACATAAAATCACGTCTTTATCGCTAATGGGGTAGGCAGAGTGAAATGTAGAGGTCTAACACCTCCGTTAAACAAACAAGTGAGTAGTCGTTGATTTATCAGTAATAATCTACAGGTACAGATTTAAGTACTTTAAAGATTCTAAATGTGGTTTTCATAGAGTCCAGCCGAGACTATGTAATATAGAAAGCTGTAGGGTTACTTGATTAGCCTGTAAAAGGCTGATTGCAGAATGGAATTTGCGAATGAATAGAATACCTTATTAATGCAATGCTAGTCGTAATCGTAGGTAATCAATGTTACGTTTTAGAAATCTAGAGAATCATTACTACATACATACATATAATCACGCCTTTATCCCTAATGGGGTAGGCAGAGCGTTAACGACCTAAACAAAGGTCGTTCCGCCACGTCTGACATAGTTTTGAGGGTTATTTAAGATAGAATTCTAGGTATATTGATGTAGTGACAGGTTGTCAGCCCATCGCCTAAATTACAATATACTGAAACCCTCGGATCCCTTAGCTGGATCTTACAGCATGCGCGGGAGGAAATGCAGCTGGCACATTCTATGTTTTTCTCTCGCTCCCAGACCAGCATGGAAGTATAAGAATTACAAATTTATGAATATCTATGTCTTCCGTAACCTATCGCATAGTTAGTTACTTCCCGCATATAAATCTTATGCCGATTGAAAACCTGTTCTCCTAAAGTTTGCAATCATCCTCTTACGTCAATTGTTACAGGGATACAAAGAAGAAATTGAAAAACCAGAAAACCAACACTTGATACCAGCAGCGCTGGTTGGCCAGGCTGATGTGCTGTTCGGAAACCTCCACGAGCTCTTCACGTTCCACCAAGATGTCTTCCTCAAAGACCTGGAGAGGTCCATATCGGCGACTGAACTTGTTGCACTATGCTTTGTTGAAAAGGTAAGCTGTCATTAGTAAAATTCCTGTAAACGAGTATTATCATCAATAATTTTATCATACATCTTCACCAAGAGACGCAACTTACCTTGAACGGAACGATCAGGCCTTAGTCAACCATCGCCCAATATGGGTTGGTAGACTACACACACTTACTTTAAATTTCATGACAGGTGTGAGCAGGTTTCCTCACGGTACCAATCGCTAAAATGTATGAATCTGCCATACCTAGCTATTTTCTTTCTAGTTAAGGTAGAATACATGTTATCTTATTGTTGTCTGCAGAGGGAGACTTTCTTCCGACTCTACAGCTACTACTGCCAGAACATCCCTCGGTCAGAAAGGCTGCGGGAGACGCTGGTGGACACACATCTCTTCCTGCAAGCCTGTCAGTTACGACTTGGCCACAAACTGCCTCTAGCAGCGTATCTGTTAAAGCCTGTACAGAGGATTACCAAATATCAGCTGCTACTGAAGGTGAGTTACTTGATCTTTTTTCTTCAGAATTTTGCTCCGATTTGTTACCTTGACTTTTCTGAACATACGCAAACTTAAATGGGTCTTTCGTTGCCAAAGACCAAGCAAAGCTAAGCCACTATAATAAAGTGTGAGTTACCGCCTTGGTTACCGCTAATGCTAATACTGAATTTCCGCAATCACAAGTGCTTATTGAAGCTTTAAATCGTAATACTAATGGACAACATAAAGTAAAAGCTACCGGTTGTGCCGGCTTGCTAATACCTGTGCTGATATCACTAATTCAGGATAATAGTAGGATTTAAATAAGGATGATTGCCTGGTCATCATCTCCCTAGCCTTATCCCGTATCTCACAGGGTTGGCTACCTAATCTAGGGGATTGAACGAAGGTACTGGTTTTTACACAGAGCGACTGCCATCTGACCTCCGCAACCCAGAAGGGAAACCAGACCCAATCCTAGATTAGGTCAGAGTTTTCAAGCCGCCAATGCTTAGCACTGGCCTCTGATATGGCTTAACGACTAATATCTACGGTATTAAACGATATTAACCGGGACCAACGGCTTAACGTGCCTTCCGAAGCACGGAAAAAGCGCCGAATAAACGTACATATGAAATTCGAAAAACCAAAAACACATTGGTACGTGGTGGGATTCGAACCACGACCTCCCGCTCAGGAGGCAGCGGCCCTATCCACTACACCATCGGGATGATTGCCTGGTAAAGTCTCTTATTAAACGTAATCCAACCAAACTGTAAATGTCAATCGAAAGCTTCAGTATGATTTTTTTTTAATTCGACCAGTGTTAATGTTTTTACAAACATGAAATTATAGAAGCTGAAAGTTTTACTCAGGTGGAATTTGAAGAAGGTTCCGTTGAACCCACGAAATGACCTTCGGCGTCTATGGCGCTTCGGCTATATGACATGCCGGTCATGGGTAGAAACTGAACCATTCTGAGTGAAACTTTTAGTCTCATTATTTTCATGAAAACTTCAGCGTCAAATACTGCGTCGTATTTGTTTCAGGACTTACTTCGGTATAGTGAATGTGGGTCCATGAGCAATGGACTCCAGGAGGCGCTGGACTGCATGCTCGTCGTGTTGAAGTGTGTTAACGACTCGATGCATCAGATCGCCATCACTGGAGTCCCAGTAAGTGAAATCACTTATTTTATTTTATTTTTAATCCATTTATTTTACTTTGAAGTTATTCTGAAGGGTTCCGAAGTTGAGCATTCTCGACGGGACTCGGTTAATACATTGATTGATCATCTGATCTGATAATAAGGCTGTCTCGTGGTTATGATGCGTGGAGAGGATTATTCAGGAGTCGCGATCTTTATTCCATACTTTACATCAAGCCCATTCCAGATATTCAGTAGTATATACCTATGTTAGTAAGTAATAATTAGTATTTTCGCGATTTATCTTTCAAAATTTACTAATTATTTTATTTAATAGGTACTTCAACCAAGTTTTTTTCTTCATTCTCCTTCGGTCACCGAACACTAGTACCTGATTCTTAGCAGTTTTTAACCGCCAGCTCTCTCATAAAGATTAGTATCCATCCATGATTGATGTGATCTCAGTAATTACGTTAGCGTACTTAGCAGTGAAAATGATCTTGGTCATGCGACATGTTTTATGGCTCTATCACATGTCAATCGCGCCGTCACTTTCTCAAGTTTAGTTTAGTTCAACGCGTCTGTATGTAGACTCTGAGCGTACTTCCTTGGTACCTCGCATACAATTATTTAATAGGCATTTTGTTTGGGTATTAAAAAAACAATACGTTTATATACCCCTCCAAGGAATTTAAAATACCTGTCATAGAGGTACCGTAGAGAGAGCTTATAGGAAATGCATAAGTCCCTCTCTTATTCTGTCTTTATTTTTTTTCTATGCCGGGTATGTTTAATTCCTGGCAGTGGGATACTTAAAACTGATGGCTAAAAATACTGTGGATCTCATTATTCATTTTTTTAGATGCACATTTAGATTTAATAATTGAGTTAAAAATATAGAAGTTATTGATTTGAGTAGTCAATATTTACTGGCGAGGGTCATACAATACATACATACATATGATCACGCCTTTATCCCTAATGGGGTAGGCAGAGCGTAAACGACCTAACCAAAGGTCGTTCCACCATGTCTGACAAAGTTTTGAGGATTATTTAAGATAGATTTGTTACCTACAAATTATTACTGCAGTGACAGGTTGTCAGTTCATCGCCTAAATTACAATATACTGAAACCTTCGGATCCCTTAGCTGGTTCTTACAGCTGGCCTAGGAGGAAATGCAGCTGGCACAATTCTATGTTTTTCTCTCGCTCCCAGGGCCAGCATGGAAGTTCATAACCCACTATTTTCATACAAAACAGCGTTTTTGACATTTCATAAAAAGTTGCTGATTTGACTAGTAGGCACATAGCGTATTTCCTAACATACTGGCCGAGCTTTGCGCTTATTAGATAACGAACTTTTTTAAAGAGACGAAGGTCCTTTTCGCCGATTACATAAAAGAACCACATTTTATTTTATTTATCACTTACTCAGACAAATAATAACCAGTGTCCACGAAATATGAGTTGAGTATTTTATATCTTACATACCTATATACATATAATCGATACGGGATAAGGCTAGGGAGATGATGATACCTATATACATATAATCACGCCTTTATCCCTAATGGGGTAGGCAGAGCGTAAACTACCTAAACAAAGGTCGTTCCGCCACGTCTAACAAAGTTTTGACGGTTAATTAAGTTAGATTTGTAAGTATATTGCTGTAGTGACAGGTTGTCAGCCCATCACCTAAATTGCAATATATTGAAACCCTCGGATCCCTTAGCTGGTTTTTACAGCATGCCCGGGAGGAAAAGCAGCTGGCATATTCTATGTTTTTTTCTCGCTCCCAGGCCAGCATAAGAACCATTATATCTTATTCAATGTGAATTCCGCTGACACTTTCTAAAGCTTGATTACTGATTCGCTTCCTTATGCTAAGTACTTGTACAGGTACTATATACCTTATGTACCTAATAGCCGACTTCCTTATGATTCGATAGTATGAGGAAGAGTTTTATTTACATATTTCTTTTATAATGTTGTTTAGTGATGCAAATATGCATATCACACAAAAAACCCGACTGCATAAAATTTCATTAGAACTTGGGGTAAAACCTTCGATTAATACACCCACCAATATTTTCAGTTACTTACAGTCAACATTATTAGTATTTTATCGCAATTAGATCTTATTAAACACTAGCTGTGCCCGCGACTTCGTACGCCCGGTTTGTATGGAAAACACGCAGTGTCGAACATACTGAAAACGCTTCTCCGCGCGTAGGAGCGGGATCTGCTAACCCGCGCGCGGAAGCGTGTTTCGCATTATCTGATCTTTGTTTTTGTATGGAAGACACGATTCAGCGTTTTCAAGCGTTTTCAGTATGTTCGACACTGCGTGTTTTCCATACAAACTGGGGTATTTACTCAATATTAGAATGATATATTACAATCTAAAATTGCCCTCAATTTTTGTCAGACGCGGCGAAAGCGCCTTTTACGAGGCGTTAAACGCTCTGCCTACCCCGTAAGGGATAAAGGCGTGATTTATGTATGTATGTATGTAGTATGATTTGCGTGATTATTTCTAACCAATCCTGGAAACCAGTAATTAAAAACTCAGTCAAATAAAAGGTCCCGGTTTAAGATCGGTTAAAAACGATGAGAGTTCAATTTCCTGCCTACCCCCTAAGTCAGGTGGCGTGATTATATGTATCGTAACTTTGAGTTTAAGTAATGCACAGTCAAACAAAAAAAGTTCCATAAAAATCGGTTAAGAAACAGCCAAATTTCATATTCCTGCCTACCTCCTAAGTCAGGCACCGTGATTTTAGGTAACCTAAGTTGCAACCCGGGTAACACACAGTTGAATAAAAAAAGTCCCATCGAGATCGGTTCCGTAGTTTTGGCGTGATGTGGTAACATACAGACAGACAGACAAAAATACTAAAAGAAAACACTTTGATTTTTATATCGTTAATAATGCCTGCTGCAATTATTTTTTGTAAAAATATTCAATGTACAGACACGACCTTTCTAGATATTTATTATATGTATAGATAACAGCATTGCCTCGCTACTATTTTGAGTTAACTTCGTTTCTTTGTTTATAAATTAAATAGAACATAACGTCATTTACCACAGGGAAGTCAACTTGGGCCTTATTGTGTAAAAGTTTATTAATGTGACGGTTAAAGTATGTATCGATAGAATCAAACTCCACAAGGTATATCAATTGTTTTTTTGATAATTGAAAGTGACCTGATGACTCTTAATAACTCTCACGCGTTCTCTCGTTCGGGCAATATCAATTCAAGTTCTATATCATCCTCCCCAGGTGGACCTAGCCCAGCAAGGCGAGCTCCTCATGCAAGGATCGTTCCTCGTAGTATCAGAGAACAAGCGAGACATACGGCTGCGGATACGACCGCGGCGTCGACACATCTTCCTCTACGAGAAGGCCATGCTGTTCTGCAAGCCAGCTACCAAGAACAGTAATAATAAGGCCACGTACCACTTCAAGACTGATCTTCAGGTGAGTCCAAGGGATTACTAGTCAACCGCAGGGTTCATTGCTGGACAGGACATGAGCTCTCTGTTCCTTTGGGTATTAGGGATGATACTATTCTGACCCGTCCTCTCACGGGGAAGAATTACTTAAATGAGACTTAATTCTTCGTTATAAAACTAGGCATCAAAACATTTCATATTAGAGACATGTAAATTAAAAGCCTTCCCAGTCCCAGTATCAGGAAAACCTAGAATAATCTCGAGATACACCTATGATAATCGAAGGAAGCCAATGGTTAAAAAACAAGATGTCTGACTTATTTTACTTCCACAGATGTCACAAATCGGTCTAACGGAGTCAGTGAAAGGCGACCCGCGCAAGTTCGAAGTATGGCGACAGGGAAGAGCAGAGGTCCACACCATCACAGCACCTACAGTAGAAGTGAAGAGAGTCTGGGTGGAGCGCATCAAAAGAGTGCTTCTGGACCAGCTTAAAGAGCTGAAGGGAGAAAGAGTGCGGCAATATGGAGCTCACAGGTAATAAACTCTTCTTATATGATTTGAAATTGGCCATAGAAGGTCCATTGTCGCTAATAAATTAGAGAGGTCAACATCATCACAGCGGCGAAAATGTGGGACGCATCGGTCCTCCTGGTTCAGCTGAAAGAACTGAAGGGAAAACACAGGATCTCTACAATGATCCAATAACGTTTCTTGGGAGAAGCCTACGTCCAGCTGTGGACTGACACTGCCTGATGATACAATTAAGAAAAGATGCCACTTGAACTCCACTGTTGTTTTCCAGGACACTCATCCAAGAAGCAAGAAGTTTGGAACCCTTCGATTCGCCAAACACTCGCCCCCCTCCTTAAATATAATGACGTTGCCTTCCAGGACACTGATCCAAGCGAGTTCATGGGACCTCGGCCCGCCTACGGGTCCCACCCCGCGCCCCCCTCTCCCCGCGGCCAACCCCGCGCGCACCGCGTCCTGCGACAACCACGACGAGCCGTGCTGGTCCACCGACCCTTCGGAGGACGAGGACGACGAGCCCGAACACACGCCGGTATGTCCTTAGAGGTTGCACTAGGGGTGATTTTAGTGTACCTGTAGGAGTGGAACAGCGAAACGTCTTCATACATGCTCACTTTAAATACGATAAAGAGCCAGAAGTCGTTATCAGTATCTATCTCTATGCTGAACCGTAAGTTAAACACCCTTTGCCGCTTCATCGACTTAGTTTCGATCGCTTGTATGAAGATGTTCTACTGTTTTTCTTTTGTTGTAAAAATAAGTATTTAAAATGGTAAGCGGGTCACTTTACAAATCTCAATAATGTGTAAAAAATGAGGCTGTACATTAGTTTTGTACCAAAATTAATAAGTATGTACCGACTGGTGGAAGGCGAGAATTTGGGTGTAATTTAGAAGTTTTTTTTGTTGTTTGGTTCCTGGGACATGTAAATAAAATATAAGGTATTGAAATAAAATTAGAATTTGTGAGATAAAATGCTAATTAATAAACAATAATAGACAGCTAGGATAAACCTAAGATTGAAGAGTCTCTGTTAAATTTTCAATTTCTTTAGTATTCATTTATTTTATATCATTATAGGTATCTAAAATATTTACAATATTTGTAGACAATATTTCCAAAATTCTTAGCCATAGATTTTAAGATCTTAGCACCTACTTAAGTATTTTTTGTGATGTTTTGTTTTAGAAATTGTGTTAATATATTTGAATAAATTATCTAATGTTTGAGTAGTTTTTTGTCCGGATCAATGTAGAAAAATAATAATATTGTACAAGGTGGCGCAAAAGAAGTCATCCGATGTTGTTTGGCTCTCATTTTTTTTCTAAATGAAAAACTTCGAATCTGTTTTTTGATTATATTTATTTGCACCTTTAGAATTTTACTGGTCAAGTCGAGAAGATGATATCGGCCAAATGGGCGCCGTTACAATTGATTGCCATACGGGCTCGTTTTATGGCATTTTTCATCACTTCGGCGAGAACTTCGGGCGACAGATTCTCGCACTCGTGTCGAATGTTGTCTTTGAGGGCTTCCAAGGTCTCAGGCTTGTTGACGTAAACACGAGACTTCAAAAAACCCCATAAAAAGAAGTCCGGGACCGTTAAATCGGGCGATCTGGCCGGCCAGTGCAAATCGCCAAAACGAGAGATTAGGCGACCCGGAAATGCCGCCTTCAGAATGTCGGTTGTGGCTCGTGCAGTGTGCGCCGTTGCCCCGTCCTGTTGGAACCACATGTCCTCCAGTCCCAATTCGTCCAATTGCGGCAGAAAAAATTCGGTCAACATGGCCCTATAGCGCGCACCGTCCACTGTTGTCGTTTGACCCGCGGCGTTCTCGAAAAAAAATGGCCCGATGACTCCTCCAGCGTGAACAGCGCACCACGCAGTCACTTTGAGCGGGTGTAACGGCTCCTCGTGCATCACTCGTGGATTCTCGGTGCCCCAGAAGCGATAATTTTGCCGATTCACGTAACCGCTGAGGTGGAAATGAGCCTCATCGCTCATGATGATTTTGGTCGAAAAATTGTCCAATTCTTCCTCGAGATTGAGGATGGCTTGGGCGTAGGTTACGCGCGTTTGGCGGTCGGCAGGCAGCAGCTGATGCACGGTCTGGACTTTGTAAGGAAACATCTTCAAGTCTCGCACCAAAATTCGCTGCAAGGACCGCCGGCTGAGGCCCAATTGCGTGGCACGTCGTCTGGTCGATGTTTCGGGGCTCACTTCAACGTCCTCGGCTACAGCGGCGATATTCTCGGCAGAACGGGCGCTCCGGGGCCGGCCACTCTTAGCAACGTCTCGTGTGGTCCCATACTCTTCAAGGTTGGTGGCTAAACGTCGCAGTGTTTGCGCAGTCGGTGTCGGACGGCCGGGGAATCGGCGACGGAATTCGCGCTGCGCCAACACCACAGACGAATTGTTACTCAAAAAAATAGACACGATTTTTCCGCGTTCTTGGGGAGTGTATCGCTCCATGGCTTGTTCACTTGTATTCTGCATCTGTCTAGTCCACAAATGTCAAAACAGATTTGACATTGGCGGCCATTTGCAAAAATGAGAGCATCTTCCAATAGGGTGATTTCTTTTGCGCCACCTTGTACCTACTAGATTGTTACATCCACGACGTGAAATAAAAAAAATGTTTATAATACTTACTTATAAACCGAAAACTAACAAGTATTTTAGTGCTTCGAGCGGGGTAGCTTACTAAATGTGGGTCTTTAAATTAATGCCAACTAATTTTTGGGTTTGCAGTGTTGAGTGAAGTCAGTCCAATCTCTCTATGTAAGTGTACAGAAAGTAATTTTAAAGGAATGTGGGCTCTAGGCACGGGTAGCGCATGTTAGGCTGACGACACTACCTAATGCTTCCCGGGGGCAGGGCTACCACTGGGTACCTATATTATTCCATGATTGCGCGCTTTGGGACAGAGAATTTGTAATAAAAAATAACCATGTTTTTTTATTTCTGTGTAAGTATTACAAATTCTCTTGCCAAAACCATTATAAAAATTTAAGGAAATCACCACGTCCTATCCCAGTCCGATAGCGATCACGCCGTCACTGCATTAATTTGGCCGAACACTCGATCATCGCTTTGGTTCTTTTAATATTTTTAAATAATTTAGCGACACGGCGGCATGAAGCCTCGACGAATTTGGCTCTGCACTTAACACGTGGCACCTCACCAAACTAAAATATGAACGTTGAGGTTGCAAAATTAAAATGGTTGTCATGTGGACGCCATTTTGTTGCGCACTGCTAACAAGATGGCCGCCACTGTAAGTTGTGTTGTTCAACAGGTGACGGAGGCAGTCGGTCTCAACGGTACCATACACAGAATGGTACAGTTCTTTTCTGTATCGGGCTCGGCGCATGCCACATCCACGTTTTACGTATCACAGTATTAAATAACACTTACGAGATAAGAGGCTTGTACATACGATGAAAGAGACTGAGTTAATATCCAAAGTTTTGTAACCAAAGAGTTAGACAGCGAAAGTGGATATATTGTGTCGAACATTAACTATCGTGTAAGTCATGTTTTTTGTTTGTTTGTCCCTCATTGTCAGTGTGCTTTTTGTTTTGATTATGTGCTTGCTTTGATACGTGTTACATCTACCTTCTTATACTCATATTATTATTATTTATGTACACGTGAAACATTTAGCCTAATCGATGTATTTTATATCACACTTCATGTGGACTGCAACTCTTACGAACGATATCTTATTCTATAAACTTATCTATCTGTAGAAAATTCATACTTAGGGCACAAAATAATATAATATAGTCTCAGAAAATTCGAATCGTACATATATAAATATATATATTAGTCTCAGCACTGCTCGGCACAGCATTTCTGCTTGCATTTACTACAAACGACTACCTATGTAAATTATACAAATCAACTGCTTCTTATCTATGCGGCTACTTCATGTATTAGCAGCACAACTATGAATAAATAGATTTGCACTTACGGACGACTAAAGGACGTATAACAATGTACACTACTTATACCTTTAAATATATACTATCAATATTAATTAAATGTATATTTTCAACTTCAGTATACACTCACGAAATACAATACAAAATATTTAAATATTTTATTCATATAAGCCTAATGTATCTACTTATACAAATTATGCGTATTATTACTTATCATGCGCATCGGTGTGTGCTTCTACTAACATGCATGACGGCATATTATAGGCACAAATGGAGGCTCCAAGTTAACAGAGCATGTTCAAAAATTTATAGGATTTCTGAGGCATTTTATTGGTTGAATTCATGAAAAAAATACCTATGCTTAGTTTGTCTAGGCCTACGCCGAAAATTGAAAAAAAAGACAAGAATCTTCCGCCGACAAAAATCCAATAAGTTTAAGAACATTCTCTACTAACTTGGAAAGGGTTAAATTGCATGCAAAATTAAAATGGTGGATAAAGCGGGCGCATGTTTCTGTGTGATCTGTCTGGGTGGGTTTGGAATTTCAGTGTGATTAAATGTATCATAAACGCAAGCAATACTCAACCATTTCAGAAACTGCTAGAAACATTATTTACATAAATAAACTTCAGAACTATAATCTCTACACAGCATGTACGAAATAATTGTTAATTTTATTATGAGACTGATATCATGATCAAATTACCTCTTTCCCTTATAAAAAATAATAAGAATATTCTTACTAAGAGCTACTTTGATCAGTCTACACATTGCAACATTCGTTTCATGATTCTATATATATAAATGTTAATGTTTGTCTATTTATATGACACGTCGTAATTAACATTTTTTTCTGTGAACTTTAAGAACGTTGTAAACGTGTAAAATAAGTTGGTTGCCATTTGGCTGCGTTTCCATTGATGCAGAGTTGGGCGGACTGGAGTAAAATGGGGCATGATCAGTGACGATGTTTCTACTAACGAAGAGCGTTGATTTCGTGCATTGTGATTGGCCAATTCATTTCACCACTCCGCCTAGATCTGCGTCAATGGAAGCGCAGCCTCAACTACTCTATCAACGACGTGTCATATGTTCAGCTATGTATTTCACAATCTACCCCACTTGATACTGCCAAATTGACTGACACTTGGGCGTGTACAGGCGGTGGGGTGCGCTCTGATGGCGCTGTCGGACTACACGGCGGTGGGAGCGAGCGAGGTGTCGCTTAGAGAGGGCCAGCACGCCGAGCTGCTCAAGGTGGGCTGTGCCGGCTGGTGGTACGTCAGGCTCGCAGGTGAGACATTTATTCCTAGTGCAGTCTTACTATGCTAGCTAAGACAGGCTACGTGCCCATATACCCTTTTGGGTGTAATTATCGCCAAATTCGCCACATTTAGACGGATTGGCGAGTGTTTTGCTTGACAGTACATTCACAGGAATTTCTACTGCCAGATACCATGAAAGTAACATCCTTTAGTCGTATTTTCATACTAAATATTCTTACCCGACACCACACAGTAATATTTTGTAATCACTGGCACCTGGCACTGGCTGTGGGTAAACTGTTTTGATTAGACCCTTACCTCAAAGAAGAGGTTCCTATTCAGCATATCAGATATTCGGAAAAATATTGGAAATACTATGAACACTCTCTGTACTTTGTTTGTTCACAAACTTGTCAATACTTCAAACAAGAAGCAGGTTTATATTAAGTATTACAGATATCCTGGCAAATATCCTATAATATTTAACTTTTATAATCGGAAAATACTATGTATGAACACTCTCTGTTAACTTGTCACTGCTTAACACCAAGCTAAAACCCTTTTATGTCTTGCCTTTCCAGGAGGTCACGGCGAGGGCTGGGCGCCGGCCGCATACCTCGACCAGCGCAAGACTTCCCGCTCGTCCAGTCGCTCGCACGACCGCCTGCACGACCACTGAACCCCTCGCGACTAACACGTGTCCCTTTTCCCCCCGGCGTGTTATATCTATACGTTTATCTACGGCTTTCAAAGCTTTAGGTAGACCGAGTGAAATTATGTTGTTGATATGAACTATTGAATGAGGACTTTGGTGTTTTCGAGAAGATATTGGCTCTTGAGTGAAAATTGTTGTTGTGAGTTAGAAGCTTAATCTTTTGATCGGCCAGTAGAAAGATGTTGTCTGTGGATTTAGACTCCCATTTTGTCACAAATAGTTCGGGTAATACCCGATTTTGTTCCAAGGTAGTTTGATGGAACCCAAAGAAAACATTTTGAGAACACATTAATATGAAAATTGGCACCAGACACCCCACTTTATTGTTAATGTCGAACAATAATATTTGTTAATGTATGTAAATGTTGTTCTAAATGAAGCTTTATTGTAAATTAGTCTTAGCTATAGACTCGTGTTATCGTTACAAAGTGGTTGCGATTATCCAAAGCTAAATGTAGACGCGTAGGGAGTTGTACGGTTTGGCAAGGTAACACTGAATGTTCTAACAACAGAACATTTTACCTAGAGTGAAGAATATCTTTAGAAGTTCATGTAGTCTTACAGATTTGCAACTTTTACTTTGATATTCTTTTACCTTGCCGAATTTTAGTATCAGTAAAATACATGTTTTGTACATAAATATTTAATTATAGTTATTTATTTTGATGCTAGTTGAGCTTTCGGTGTTTCGTATCTCAGCTTTCCATGACAGATACTGTGGGTAGTTTCGTACAACTCTAGTTTATTAGGATCAAGAAAAACGTTTTTGAAAAGGACTGTGCTATGAAAAGAGAGAGCAGTTGGCTATCTATCCCTTTCTCTGATATAGCAGCATCCTTGTCAGAATATTAAGAGCTTGTTTGTATTACTGTGTTATACGTTTAATCACATTTCAAAGAAATGGTCAGAAAAAGTATAATTTAAGTTAAATGCCTTTGTTGAAGGCATAATTGGTTCAAAATTCGATCTAACTAATCCATATCACAGTAATTGTTATCAAATTATCGATATCAACATAATTATTCTTTATCATCGAGTCATCGGCTCGTATTGTGAGTGTTTCAAAGATTTATAAAATGACATTATGTAGTTATTGCTATGCTAGTCATAATCAAATATCTTCATCAAAATCATATCATCTTGCGCTATTATTAATCATTTCTCATTATCATCATTACTTTCTTCAGGGGACCGTCCACTGCGGCTGTATATATTGCAACTTGTCCATGTGTAGGGCTTGTAAACGCTTGAATTATTATGTTGAGTGTACGGTCGCCTTTATCATTCACCACAGTACCTGTGCCCACGTTGTATAAATGTATTATTATTTTGGTATTCTCATCAGCCTTTTGTATAAACTCATGTTTATTTTCTAGCTGACCACAATTACACAGAATTCGTCTAATTTATGTTGTGTTTTATTTGGTTTTACCTCCATCTTTCATGCGCATTTTCCTGTTTTTACATCAGTATACCTATTCCAAAAAGTGTAGACAACTACAACTAATTATGAAACAAATTATTTTACTATATAGTTAAAAGAAATTAAACGAGGTCCAGAAAAAAATCTTTTAAAATTTAAATTATTTTATTTATTTGTTAGCCTGTGGTGTCCCACTGCAGGGCAAATTTAAATTAGTAAACTAAAATGTCTCTACCAAATTATCTTTGTATGAAGAAGAACCTTTGGGTGCTTCGGGAATGGGCTTGGTTTGGAGAACGAAGTATGAAGGAACACACTTGGCAGGTTTACTTTAAAAAGTGCAAATAAATTATTAACGGCTGTGAAATTCCTAGTGATGAATTTTATAAAAGTTTTATTGTTCTTATTCTAAAAATAGTAGTAGGACTTTATAGCTATCTAACTTTTTATCCTTCTTCTCTTTACCGACGTTTATACACTTCTTACCTATTCTACCTATATCTAACTTTAATACATACATATAATCACGCCTTTATCCCTTATGGGGTAGGCAGGCGAACTTTAATAATTGCTATAATAATAATTAAACATTCCATAGAGTAGATCGTATTCAAGCAGGTACATTAATATTATAATCGTTAATAGTATAGTATCATGGTATAATCGAAGTTTTTTACCATGTTAGCACATAATGTTCTAAGGACAATATAACCAAATTATCTAGTACCTACTTATCAGCAGACTTATCAGAATCATAGCCCGAGGTTAACTGGCGACTCCATCAGTAAAACAAACATAACTCACTAAAACAAAATGAATTGAAAATCTGGTCGAACATACTCCAGAAATAGTCATAAATATCATTAAGAACCTTCTAAATTAATAATTCTTAGTTCGTTGTAATAATATAACCGGCCAACGGCAATTTTTCTAGCTGTTACTACACTTCTTCTTCTTTTCGTATCAATGGCAAGGATCATGATATCGATCTCCAATAGTCGGCGACACAAACTGGCCTTATTAGCCTGGTTAGCCTCGAGTAGGTCTTCTGCAGTGCAGGTGATGGGAAGGTTGGGGCATGACAGCAAGTGGTCCATAGTTTGAGTAGCCCCGGTGTTACTCTACAGCGAACTAAGATTCGCCTGTTCGACCAGATTTACGCATTGTTTGTTGTTAGTGAGTTATGTTTTTTTTAACTGATGGGGGCGCCACTTAGCCTTAAATACAGAAACCAGCTTATTTTGTTTAGATTAATCCAAAATATCGATTATTTACTAAATCAGTAGTCACAATGGTAATGGATGGAGGTTTCAATTTTATATGAGTCTTGATAAATAAATACTTCATTCTTTTTACCTAAAGAGAAACATTTCGTACAAAATGCGTAGTTAAGTGTACGTCATATTGGTTAACGTAATAGTTAAGCTAATTTGAGTGCGTTATACAAGCAATCATCCACTTACGCGATTCATGTGGTGGATTCAGGCAAAGGCATTAATGGAACTCATTCTATCAGTGTCTATCTTTCTAGGTGAACGTTTACAAACATTCGAAGTTTAGAACATAGTAGGTAAAGTTAGTATTGTATTTATGCAGTCTTATTATTCAATTATGATGTCCTTTGATGTTTAGGTTGTGTGATTGACCTCAAATAACAGATAGCCAGGATAATTAAGAATTTTAATATTGGACCTTGTATAACTAGAGCTAACAGTTATTAGGGAATTTTATATTACAAATATTTCTATCAATATGGGATTGTATTGTAGGTATGTAACACATTTTATAGGGAAACATTCATTTTATGGTTTTCACCTCTTGAAATGACAATAAGTTTCCATAATAAATAAAGTCTTATCTCTATAACTTATATATCTGTAATTCAGGTTTTAAAATGTAGGTTTTTAAATTATAAGAAAACTACTACACATTTAACTATTTAACTTTATAAGGAAAACAGAATAATCATCAATATTATAAACTGAATGAATATTTCAAGTTCTTGTGCTTAAGAAGCCTTTTAACTGGTTGGTTGTTTTGGTCTGAAAAGTGTATGACTTGCCTTCCTTCGAGCTTAAAAAAACATTTTTCTGTTACTCTCATAACTGTTCAAAACAATTTCAATAAAAAATATACAAAATTAATTGGTGTTTCAATTGTTTGCATGAACCAGCAAATGTTTTGTGATATATTTATTGATAATAACAACTTCATTATTGACACAACACACCCACTTTATCAAACACCCACTTTATCAAAATAAGATAAGCAAAACCTGTTTACAGCATGTTATCAAAAATTTTAGTGAGAAATGAAACTACACATTTCACAAATCCAAATCACTGTATTTGTCTAAGAAAATAGTATTTATAAAGAAGAACAATATAATCAAATAACAGTCAAATCATCACAAAATTTTCAAAGGAATTAGTACATGCAGTTTTGTAGATGCTACCACCATTTTTACTTATGATTCAAATGCAGGTTTTTACAGAGATGCCCTCTGTCTACCGAAAATCCGACTTTTGAAAATGTTATCTATCTTACTGAAAACATCTTCAGCGGCTTTTGATGCATCAACTTTGTAGTGTAGGCCTTTCCTCATGTAGTAGTCTACCAGGGGTACAGTCTGATTGTGGTATGTTGCTAACCGTTTCTTTAGAGCATCAACATTGTCATCAGACCTCCGGATGAGTGATTCCCCAGTGATATCATCTTTCATGGCTTTCTTTGGGGGATGGAACTCTTCATGGTAGCTACGACCACTGGGAGGATGGATCAGTCTACCAGTTATTCTGCGGACCAACAGACTGTCCTGAATCGAGAATTCAATCACAGCATCCAGTTCAGTTTTCCTCTTTGCCAGCAAATCATCAAGCTGTAACAAAAATAAACAAGGATTATTACTTATTCCAAGACATGCAATCCAGTGAAGTTTTATGGTAGATTAAATAATAAGTAGATAAACAAACTATAATCTGACCAAAAGATATACACATTATCGGCAAATTTTTTGCAAGAGACAGTATCTTGTACCTTGAGCTGTGGGCTGTGGGGGACAAATTAAAAAGAAAGCACAACTATACCTTTTCTGCCTGTGGCACAGTCCTAGGGAAGCCATCAAGCAGGAACCCATTCTTGCACTCAGGCTGGTCCAGGTTCTTGTCAATCATGTCAACAACCATCTCATCGGACACCAGCTTGCCCTCATCCATCACCTTCTTGAGTCGGCGGCCGAGCTCGGAGCCCGACGACACTTCAGCGCGAAGCATATCACCAGTAGACAGATGACATACACAGTACTTTTCTTTCAGACGAGGTGCCTGCAAATTATATAATTTATTGCATATTTACAAAGATAAACCTAATTATTAGCACGGCATTCATTCATTAATCGTAAGTTTATTGCCGATGTTATTTTGATATCCGCTGATCCGAGAAGGTCAAATAAGTCGAGTCAATTGCTTACCTGAGTGCCTTTACCAGACCCAGGTGGGCCCAACAACACCGCCCGGATGCCGATAGGGTTGTCATCAGGTTTAGGCCTGACTGCTGTCGCTGCTGGAGCCATATCGAAGAATATTACGACCTTTGACCAAGTTGAGCCAAAAGTAACCTACGAACCGATGCCTATAGCTATGATAGAAGGTAAACTATAGGTCACTGCCGGCGGGACAGTCACGTGCACTGTCTATTATCCAAATTAAAAGTGTATCTATCTAAATAAACTTGATTACATCAAAAGATTTGCCGGAATAGGCCGGAATTACATGTGTGCATGTATGTCGTTGGTGACGTTGATCGATAAACGTCAAATAGTCAAACGTCAAATGCTAAACTGTTGCCATTTTAATAATTAAATTTTCTACCATTTCGTTAAGTGGTACGTTTATAAATACAGCTACAAGAAAACCAAGCTCAAAATGAATGTGACTTGTTTGACATTAGTTTGCGTTTGTTGACTAGCACTAGCGAAGAGAAATTGATTTTTAGCAAAATGGATTGATTTTTTAGTTTTTGTTTACAAAATGAGTTTTCCTGAATTAAATTCAATAATAGGGGAGCCTGGAGCTGTTGTGGGAAACAATATTCGTGTGTGTCGTGGCTGCCTTTCAACAGAAACAAAGTTATTTAGTTTGGATGAGAAGCGACTGGATTTGGCTTTCGGCGAACTCACTGGTGTACTGGTAAGAATCTTGTGTTCTATGTTATTCTGTATTATTTATGTTTAAAATACTCAACCCCGTCAGGGAGTCGTCTTTAGGCCGGAGTATTTCATTCTACTCTCCCGATTAATAATGTTCGGTTTCAATTAAAGCAATTATTATTTAATTCAGGTTTCTAGTGGTCTGGTCTGCTGTGTATGTCTGCAACTGCTTCGTAAATTTCAAGCGTTTCGGTGGCGAGTTCGTGACGCTGACGCTGTATTACAACAATTTCAACAAAATGTAAGACCATCTTTTGATTTGATACCTACCATAAATATTTATTAAAACCTACATATAATTTTACAGTTTATAATTGCCTTAATAATCAATTAATTTGTCACTATACTAAAACAATTTTCTACCAACTTATGTATTCCAGCAAGAAAGTACTCTCTTTTTGGCAGGAATTCACATTTAATTTATTAATAGGTAATAAGTAAACAAATTGATGTATTTATATTAATTTCGTTACAGCATAATGAAAGTGAACTTAACCTGAAAAGCAGAAAAGTAAATGTGAAACTTCTTCCAGACTTAATTTCAACTGTTACACTTCATATAGATTTACCACCAGAATTTAATACTCCATTGTCAGGAGATGATTCTAGCATCTTTATAAAAACTAAAGAAGAAGAAAATGATTCTAACACACTTATTGGTGAATTTATTACTAAGGATGATATTGATATTGGGCACATAAAGCAGGATGACTTTGAACCAGACCCAGAACCAGAACAAGTGGAACACAATGATGAAGGTAATGACTTGTCATGGCCGGATCAGAATTATGACAGTGACAGTGAAGATAACACTGTACTCACAAAATTGGCTTTACCGGATAAACGAAAATCAGTAATAAAGAAGGCAAAAGTGAAAAAGGAAAAGAAAGTGATTAAAAAAGTGAAAAAAGAGTTAGCCAAAATAAAACGAATAAAGGTAAAAAAAGAAATAATATCTTTCAGCGAAGAGGAGGATAGTAAACCAGAAAAGAAACCTAAAAAACCACAAGAAGAGGATTTGGTTTTATCCACGAAAATAGCAGCTACTCTAAGAAGTATTTGGAAAAAGAATAAAAATAAGGATATTTATAAACTATTTGAAAGAATTTATAATGAGAGTTTAAAATTTAAACTTAAGAAAAATGAAAGTAAACCCACATGTAATAATAGTATTAGTGATAGTTATGATGATGATGATGAAGAATTAACAAAAAAGAAAATAACACTTTTTTGTAAGTATTTTATAAAAGAAATAAAATTTTTCAGCAAAATAAGTTTCTTTTTTCTAGTATTCCAGAGCTATCCTAAGTTTATTTTTAAAATATATTTTCAGTGGAGCTTGTGCAAAAGTTGTCTCAGATGTACAATGTGGATACAGAGTTTGTAAGACTGGAAGATCTCAGGAGAGAAATGGATGAGAAAAGGAATTCCGGAAAATTCAAAATTGAAGACCATGGCTGCGAACTTTGCTGCAAACAGTATAATTTCTACGAAACATACAAAAGACATATGGATCGGAACCATAATGTGAGTATCAGTCACTTAAATAAAATAATATACTTTTTCTGTGGAGCATTTTTTAACTTTTGACTATTTTTTTTTCACTTTTAACTATTTATTATTTTTTGTTTCAGCCGGCCTATGATACAGAATGTGACATCTGCCGATATAAATTTAAGACACAACGCGACTTCCTAGCTCACATAATGATGCACGCTCGCAATATTAAATGCCAGGACTGTAATGCCATCATTCCTAGTAAATGGTAAGAATAGGATATATTAAACTAAGGCTAAACTTTGCATGGACTTGAGGAAAATTAAACTTAACGCTAAATGTTACATCTTATTTTAATAGTAAGGGACAGCGTACCGCAAACTGATAGGGGTTGCTCAGTCAACAACACTGAAGAACTATCAGCAGGATACTTTTCAGGATGTAAAAAAAAGGGCTTTTTCATATAAAATTGTCTGATTGAGGTGAACATTCTGTATGGAAAAGCTAATATTATTTTTCACTTCCTGAAATAAAATTTTGATGATAGTTCAGTGTCGTTGACTGAGCAACCCCTATCAGTTTGCGGGACGCTGACCCTTACACCTGGTATAGGCAATTATATTACAGGTGCGATGCAAAGAAGCACGCAGAATGTCACCGCGGCATCATGCATCCTTGTACTATGTGCAATCAAACTTTTACGTGAGTATATCAGAAAGACTCTTTAAGTTATAACTTAAACCTTGGTATCTTTATACCAAAAACTACTTTTGAACCGTCCTAGAAGGTTAAAGTTATAGATTACATTTCATTTTAAACTTTCACGGTTATTTTCACTATAACTATGAGACGGGTTTCTTACCGCGATTTAAATTATTTGATGAGTTCCCGATATATAATCGCGGTAAGAAACCCTTAAAATGTCTCATGGTTATACATTACATTTGTATTTTTAGGAGAAAAAAGTCGTTAGCAATGCACTTACGGTCAAAACATCGTTCGCAGTTGGATGTAGTGATGTGTTTGCTTTGCGGAGATACTTACAATGGTGACGAGGGGCTCAGAATACACATCAGATGTATTCACAAACAGGTCAGACAAATTAAGATAGAAATTGTCAACCATTTATAATGTGTGGCTGTATAAAAAAATGAATTGAACTGTGTTTGACTCCATTTTGCTTCCATGCTGGTCTGAAATTGAAAGAAGAAGAATGTGCCAGCTGCATTTCCTCCCGGGCATGCTGTGAAAACCTTTCACTATAGCAATTTACTACTTTTGGGCTATTTAGTTTTGAAGTTGCCTAATTGTTATTACTGGTACTGTATCTTTTTTTTTTTCTATCTATCTATATACATACATACATGTCATATAATCACGCCTTTATCCCTAATGGGGGTAAGCAGAGCGTAAACTACCTAAACAAAGGTCGTTCCGCCTCGTCTGACAAAGTTTTGAGGGTTATTTAATCTATCTATACATACTATCTGAAATGACCCTCAAAGCTTGTCAGACGTGGCGGAACAACGACCTTTGTTTGCGTCGTTGGCGTTCTGCCTACCCCATTAGTGATGAAGGCGAGATTGTTTATATTTGCCTCCCAAATAAGGAGTATTTGTACTGACTCACGTTTGTGTTTTCCAGGCGGCGCTGTGTCGGTCGTGCGGCGTGTGGTTCAACGACGCTGACACCCTCGCCGCGCATATTGCGGCCAGCTGCCAGCCACATCAAAGGTATGTTTCTACTTTTACATACAGACCGACAACGGCCAAATAAGACCCGTTTTTACTACGTCCAATAACAATTTTAACTACGGGTATTTTCAGATATTTTTCATAAGTTTTTCCCCACAACAACTTGCCTGCCCCAGCTGCCCAACGCTTTCATTGTATTGCAATATACTAAAATTAAAATAACAGAATATTAAAACAGTATTGTTCTTAGTTGTTGTTTTTCCAATGTTTCAGTTCATGTCCAATGTGTGGCGCGAACTTCGATAGTGTAGAAACCATGCTGGAACATCACAAACAACTTCACCCGATGTATAAATGTGCAGAGGTATAATTTTACTTTATAATCTTAATAAAACATCATCTCTCTAGCCTTCTCTCATATGTTACGGGGTCGGCTAACTAATCGAGGAAAGAAAAGAAAAGAATGGGAAAAGGGTACTGGTTTTTACACAGAGCGACTGCCAACTGACTTCCGCAACCCAGAAGGGAAACAAGGCCGAATCCTAGATTAGGCCAGAGTTTTCTAGCCGCCTATGCTTAGCACTTTTGACATGGCTTAACAACAAATATCTACGGTATAATCTTAATAAATACTGTATTTATTTTCTTATGTGCTCAGAATAACTATTGCCAACAAAGCAAAAACTTTGCCCGAAGTACATAACACGCAGGAATGAGGTAGGCAGAGCGTAAACGACCTCAACAAAGGTCGTCTCGACACGTCTGACAAGTTTTGAGGGTTATTACAGACGATAATGATGTATATTGCTTTAGTGACAGGTAGTCAGCCCATCACCTAAATTTGCAATACACTATAACCCTCGAATCCCTTAGCTGGTTTATACAGCATGCCCGGGAAGAGATGCAGCTGACACATTCTATTTTATCACTCCCAGTCCAGCATGGAAGAATTATCACTCCCAGTTTACCATGGAATAAAATTAACATGTGTTTTATTTGTTTTAGTGCAAGATAACATTCGAAGATGGCAAGATTTGTGTCCACTTCAAGTACAATCATAACCTGGTGAAGGGAAAAATGAAAGCGCCAAAAAGGAAATCCAGGCTGTACAACAGAGATATCATCTGCGAAGTTTGTGGCAAGAATAATTTCACAGTAAGTAAAAAATAATAAAATATTTTTACACAAAAGGTATAAGTACTAAAAAATAAAACGATCACACTCATAGCCCCCACTAAGATACTACATACATACATATAATAACGCTTTTATCCCTAGTGGGGTAGGCAGAGCGTAATCGACCTAAACAAAGGTAGTTCCGCCACGTCTGACAAGTACTACATACATATAATAACGCCTTTATCCCTAGTGGGGTAGGCAGAGCGTAAACGTCCTTAACAAAGGTCGTTCCGCCACGTCGGACAAAGTTTTGAGGGTTATTTAAGATAGATTTGTAGGTATATTGCTGTAGTGACAGGTTGACAGCCTATTGCGTAAATTGCAATATACTGAAACCCTCGGATCCCTTAACTGGATTTTACAGCATGCCCGGGAGGAAAAGCAGCTGGAAGATTCTATGTTTTTCTCTCGCTCCCAGTCCAGCATGGAAGGTAATAAAGAATAAGTACTAAAGCTCCCAATTATACAGTCCCGTGCTGACATGGCGCGTTATCAGTGCGAGATCCCGCAAGAAAGCGAGGTTAACGGTGCGAGATTATCGTTGTGGGATTACCGATGCGAGATAAACGGTGCGGGATTAAGCGGTGTGGGATTGACGTTGCGAGATACACGGTCTAGGATTAACGTTGCGAGATAAACGGTGCGGGATTATCGTGACGAGATCCGTGCGGGATCCTGCATGATTGCGGGGTTAACGGTGTGGGATCCTGAAAGATACCGGGATTAACGGTACGACATCCCGCAAAGCACGGTTAACGTTGCGGAATACTATCGATCCCGCGATATTGGACAGGAACCTGAGAGCTTTGCTGTTGATAGTACCACACTACATACAAATTAACTGCCTCCGTGGTCTAGCGGTCAGAGCCATAGACTTCAATCCGGAAGTCCTGGGTTCAATTCCCCAGGGGGAACACAAAGTTGATATTTGTCAATTTATCACATTGTGAGGTTTCCCCAGTTTGGTTAGGACATTGCAGGCAGAATCACCTGATTGTCCGAAAAGAAAATTATTCCGTGTTCGAACGGCACGTTAAGCCGTCGGCCCCGATCGTTGTCTTTGATAGTGGTCGTTACTAAAAACCATGTCAGAGGCCTGATAGCTCTGTTACTAGGCGGTTTGAAAACTCTGACACCAGGGTTCATTGGGTTGTTGTTCGTCTTGAGAATCCACTCGCTAAGAAGACTACACACAGCCACCCCCTCTAAATATTTTATTTATTTAACGTTGAATGTTTGCAGTGTGTGGCAACCCTGAAGATCCATCAGCGCATACACACCGGGGAGAGGCCCTACTCGTGCGAAATCTGCCAGAAAACGTTTAGAATGAGATCTGATTTGAAGGTAATTCTGCATATTATCCTGTAGGTCGTAATAACGTAAGATCCAACCTGTGTCCAATGTGGGGCAGTCTGAATAACGACGCGTTTTTGACGATGATATATTTTTTATTCATCATCCATCATAAATTTAAGAGCTTTGCTCTTGTCGGTGGAGTACTCGCCAGCTTTAATCCTGTTCATATTACTCCTTTTTAGGGAAATTTAGAATAGATTAGAAACCCTTTAGTCGGTACCAATATACAGACTTCTTCCTTAAATTTAAGAGCAGGGCTCTTGTCTGTGAAGTAATCGCCATTCGGATCGATTTTGTGTAAGTTTCTTGACATCCTGGTATACAGACAAAGATCTTAAATTTTAGTTACAACCTAAACGTTACACTCGATACCGAAAAGGTGTCCGGCTCAGCATATGCTAAAGTCTAAGACTGAAGCGCTTATTTCCAGCCGGAACCTTACTACAAACTAACTAAACCTAAGGGAGGCTGTGTTTAAACTTATTTTAATTACAAATTATTCAACATAAAAAAAGAACAAACAACATTAAACAATTTTCAATATAGGTAATTTTTGTGTGGTGGTTTCCCTCTTACCTTCCACACCGCAGTATATAAAGCGAAGCTAGTCCGTGTCATATAGTTTGGACACGAGCCCTTGCAGAATCCATTTCTTTGACCTCCAACCAGTACTGGTGCCACCACTGCCTGACACCAGGGGAATGCTTATTTAGTGGCGGCATTGACTCGCTACGTCACATAATCTTTTTCGGACATTTGTGTCATTTTTTAGGGAAGCCCCATCTTGATGATCTTGCCGCTGTTTGGTCGCGGACTGCTTATTCGATATATTCGCAGCTAACCATATCTTGATGGCCGTTCCTCTATCCGCCACCTGTTGACCCCGTTAGTAGCCTACAGCTCGGCTCTATTTTTTATTGTTGTGTTTTGATTTCCAGTTACATTCGGCGATTCACACCGGAGAGCGGTCGTACAAGTGTCCTTACTGTCCACGGAGCTTTCGACAACCGCCGCATTTGAAGTCGCATCTGCCGGTAAACCACTTTACTTTTAATTTACTGTAAAAAAGTAAACAGTACAAACCAAACTTGCATTGCATTTAAGAAAGCATGTGTAATCATTTGTTTGGTGGATAACAACTTGACCACGGGACAAACATTTTATCTTCCCCTGTCAAAGTAATCCGTGTTTAGGGTATGTATTTGTACATATATAAATAGCTCTAAGTATTTATCAATTTTTTATTATATATACTCTTAAGAAAATCATCATATAAATGCAGGTATACATTTATATCTTGTTTATATTTATGTAATATATTTACATTATATAAGTATTTTACAGTAGTATTATTTTATTTTAGGTATTAAATTGTGTACGTTTGTTCCGCGATACTAATTAATAATAATTAAATTATCACTTCTGTAGGTAAATCTGTAGGTCTGCTGGAAGAAATTTATTTTTAGAAATAAGCAGTGCCTGTTGTGTCTTGTTTTTTATGTACAATAAATGATTAAATAAATAAATAAAAACATTCGCTACACGCTCCGGGCAGGCTATGGCCAGGCCAGGTACGAGTTTTGCTCCTAAGCTAATATTTTTTGTTTTCATGTTACAGACCCACACTAAGGAGAAGGCGTACGCTTGCGAGATCTGCCACAAGCGCTTCACTCAGCGCGCCAACATGCAGGAGCACGTGCGCACTATACACGAGGGCTTGCCGCCCAAGCGCAGGCAGCGCCATTCTAAGATATTTGAAGCATAAGTACCTACCTTATTTATTAACGAAAGCAATAAATAGAATAATGTTTTAGCATATTTTGTTTAATTTTCTCCCCAACTAACTTAATCAAAGATTATGTAATAAAATAAAAACACTGTTCAATCATTATATTGGGCAATCCAACAACCACTGCAACGACGTCTCGACTCCAATTTTTGAACTAAGCAGGTTTTTTTTTCATATTATCCATGAAACGAACAAGACAAATTTCGATTCCTTCACGTTTACGAAGATAGCTTTAAACAGTGCAAACCAAGCTCAATCAATATTTAAAAAAAAATTGACAGATGCTTTGATATGACAGTTACAAATTGAACATAACCTAAAAATGTGGCGGTAAATAGTGTATTTGTAATGAAAATCTGTAATTTACTCGCAGAATTAACATAGTAGTGCAATTTTCGAACACTAGTGCGATGACTACGAACGTGAGGTAAGTGTTTACTACCGTATCCGCTAATATACTGCACGAATCTTTCACCTAGGGCTCCTTTATGGATTGTTATTTTTGTAGCTACTGGAAGCGCCTGTGGCGGTGGACAACATCAGAAACCCTGACCAAGGAGGATATAGCGAAGGTGCTTGGAAGCAAGGAGGTAGCTGACGGCCTGCGCGAAGGGCTTGCCAGTTACAAACCACTAAAAGCTGAAGCTTATTCACAGTTACAGTCTAAACACCCTGACCAGACCAAGCTATTGAGTGTTGTGCAGACGTTACAGCATTATATTGTAAGTCAATTGAAACCATACATTTTAATGTGCACCTTTTTATTTACCAAAGTATTTTAATAAAAAAATAACTTTATTAAATAATCAAAATTTCTTTCAGGATGTGGATTGCTTCCAAATATGGGAAATCGTAAAGCATTATCTTTGCGACATATCCTATGGAACGCCAGCAAATGCTCTCAAAAATGTAGCTTTTGTCGACACCAGGCCGCAGTTCCTTCTACCAAACATATGGAACTTTTACCTATCAGAAAGACTGATCTTACTCAAACTGTTACAATATTTAATTCAATTCAAAGATAACACAAATCACAAGTACCAAGAGCAGTTTGAAAAGATTATTTCAAATATTGGCTTGGAAAACATTAAGAAAAATCTTATATCTCAGCTAGATAAACTTCTCTCAGCTACACCTCCTTCTAGAAAGATCCAGAGTGACTTTGGAAGTGAAGCTGTGAGACAGGAATGGGCAGAATCAAACTTGAGAGAACAGTTGGCTATATTACAAATACTGCTCCTCATTGCCAATGAAAGTACATTCACTGAAGCTGATTTTGTCAAATTGTTTGGTTTGTTTAGAAAGCATAATTTTGGGAAGAACCAGGGTTATCATGAGTTATTAGAGGAGAGGCATAGGGAAGCTTGTATGAGAATCATGTATATGGAAGTGTGTCTGTTTATGGTCATTTTGGATGATAAAAAAATGTAAGTACTAGATTACTGCAGCTGTAGGTTCCTTTTTTAGGATCCACCAATCTTATATTCATCTTTGACCTTTTGAGTAAACCAAATTTATTCCCCATATCAACCAAGTTTTGACTTACATAAAATACCTGTATAATATTTATTGATGGCTTAGATAAAATCAATAAAGTACTTTTAATATTTTTAGCCAAAATCTGTCATCATGGATTGAAGCCACTAAGGAATCAGTGGAATATGAACTCACAAAACTCCAGAAAAACTCTGAACATAGTGCTATGCAACTGGCTTGGATGCTGTTAACACTGAAAGTAAGTACTTTTGGAAGCACTGCTTTGAAAAAGCCTAGTGATAAGTTGAAAATAAAAATATATTTATACTATAAACAACTTTCAATCTATTTAGGGTTTTCATAAAAGCATTTGACTATGTTACAGAGTTGTCAACACATGAAATTGTTTGAAAGTCAATACCAACACTATGGCGCCACTGCACTTCGCTTGCGAGTGTTTGAATTTCTCCAACAGATGCTCAATAACTCGGTATTTTCTGTAAGTACCAAATATAGGAATGGGTGTCTCACAAGGTTTTATTTTGGGTCTTTAACTATTTCTTATTTAATTTTCAAGATTATAGTAACCTTTGACCTACTTAAAATACTTATCACGTAGATTTACGTTTACTTTTCAATGCAGGATAAATCAAAATGCGCATTAGTCGCAAGAAAACGCATCTTCCGCCTGTTGAACGAACTGTGTGACAAATTTGACGGTGACGGCACTATCAGTCATCAGAGTGGCATCATGGAACTCTGCTCTGACTTATTCTCCGCTCCAGAAATAGCAAATGAATTCTGGACTCTTCACCAATTGGAAGATGGGTTTGGAGTGGTGTCCTTATGGAATACCGCTTTGGAGTACTTCCCGTTCAACTTCAACGCGTTGTCTACGTTGGCTGCGGGGTTGGCGCAGGGTGGAAAGCCTAGTGTTAGAAATGTAAGTCAATTCATAAGTTTAACTTAGCATTATTTCTATAAAGCCTCTGCCTCTACAGCACAGTTTATTCCTAATCTGCAAACTATGTGCAACACTTTTTGAAACATGAATTTTATTTGCAGCTATTAGCAGAACTAAAATCTCTACCAGTCTATACAGAGATCTACAACCCAAATGCACTTCCTATAATGGCCTTACAATCAGCTGACGACGCTGTGGTAGGCCGCGAATACTTGCCACTTGGTGACCCTTCATACCGCATCGAATGTGGATCCAAAGCTACCGTCATGGAGAGAAAGGAAGGAACGATGATACACTTCCGAACACCGTACGCTTATTGGACAATTCTGAACAGCGAGATCGAAAAAGCTTTGGATAGAAAGCAGCATTCACACAACATGAGCGATACTTTGCAAAGAGTGTATGCGGGAACTAAAGTACTTAAAGGCGTGCTGAGGACTCTAGTTGAAGATAAGGAAATACCGAAGAGTTTGGTAGCGCCAAGTGAAGGGGTGTTTGATGTGCTGGTGAGGTTTATGAGAGCAGAATCTCCACCGCTGCCGTTACTTGTTGAATGTTTAGAAGTTTGTACGGCTTTGATTCCGGCTTTCACCAAAGAAATACATTTGAGGTAAGAGAAAAAATCTGTTTGACGTCTTGTTTTTGTGTCGTGTCGTTCGTCGGATATACGAACATCCCAATGTTCCTATATTCAGAGGTTTTTATAAAAACCACTTTCTGAGACTGCTACCAGGATCGAAGAATTAACGTGCCCTACATACAAAGCAAGAAATCATCTTGTCAGACGATCAAGGACCTGCATCGTTCTAGTGAAATCCAATTTTTAAATAGTCTAAATTAAAGAATGTATTTATTTTTCAGGTTAGTAAACACAGGTCTCCTGCCTCGTATAATAAACCATCATTTGTCTCACGTGGAGTACGCAAATGGCGCGTCATTCGACTCAGCGGCCGTCGGATCGTATCTCGTCACTATTGAACAGCCGAGTGGCTCATATGACTTCCTGGGCGCTTACATCGACATGCTGTGCGCTTTTCATGAGGCATGTAACCCGTTAATATACCAGCCACATATTTGTTTTGCTTTCTGTGAAGGATTTGTACTGTACCTAAACTAATCAGTGCGAAACCTTGTTACTACAGCCCGCTCGGTGCTACTGAAAATCTTACTCAGGTTTTCTGAAATGATCGAAATCCCCTCAAATCAGGTCGTTCACGCTCTGCCACCTCAATAAGAGATAGAGGCATGACTAATAAATGTCAAGCTTGTTTGTAACACGTCTTAATCAACTGAAAGCTCAATTCGCAAAACTCAAATAAGAGATACTTTCACAGTTACGCAGAAGGTATTTCCACTGCTCTCAATAAATAGCAATTAAAATTTCAGGCTTCATCAGATGAACGCGTAACCTCAGACATAATCCTCCCGGGCTTAATCCTAACCCTGCGCGAAGTGTTTCCCAACGTGTACGGCTGGCGTTACGGACACACCAGTAAACGACGGGAGCTCATCAAACGTTGCGCAACATTCTTGACCCTGGTGTTGCAACAGTTGAAAGAGAACAATAAAAGCATGCTGCTGTTGAAAAAGACGTGCATTTACAGTTTGTTGTATACGGAGAATGCTTTGGAGTTGTTGAAGATTATTGCTGTTGGTAAGTTAAATCTTCTTTATTTTTTAATATCCTCTATTCGCAGACTAAGGGCTGTATTTATAGTCAGCGCTCAGGAGTGACAGCGAGTTTGAGTTCGTATCAGAAATGTCATTTCAGTACAAACTGGCCTGTCAAATCCACACTTAATATTGCTCTCAAGTTTGAGATCGCTTCATAATTACGAGCCTAAATATGCTTCCCCGGACATAAGTCTTTATTTGTAATGCGCGCAATAACTGTCCTGATTTCTTCAAAGACATTGACCTCTGCCAAATCTGACCTAGACTAGAAATAAGAGCGAACCCATGCCAAGTAAAAATAATCCCCAGGATCTACAAGACAAAAAGCAATACATACATACATATAATCACGCCTTTATCCCTAATGGGGTAGGCAAAGCGTAAATGACCTAAACAAAGGTCGTTCCGCCACGTCTGACAAGGTTTTGAGGGTTATTTATGATAGATCAGTAGGTATATTGCCATAGTAACAGGTTGTCAGCCTATCGCCTAAATTACAATATACTGAAACCCTCGGATCCCTTAGCTGGTTTTTACAGCATGCCCGGGAGGAAATGCAGCTGGCACATTCTATGTTTATCTCTCGCTCCCAGGCCAGCATGGAATTAAAAAGCAACAGCCTTTGCAAAATACTGGGCTAAACCGAATTGCTACCGGTTCACAAATAAATAGTCATAACTCCATTTCTTTTCAGGTAACGATCGGCTAGAACGCTTGATCCACGATGAGACGGACTGGATATCTGGCACTGGCTCTCAGTTTCTCTCCACAATACAGCGCTGCGTCGCGATCATCATGTTCGCATTGCGTCTTAAACCCCTCGTCTGCGAAAGAACCGAGTTCACGCCTTTAGAACATCTGATCTTTGCGCAGAATAAACAGAATGATTCGTTAAAAGTTGTCCCTAAAGTGGCCAGTTATATTAACCACGCGTTCAATAAGAGTTTGCCGGTGCTGTGCTGTCGGCTTTTGAGGAGATTTGCTGAGGTATATATCCGATGATATTTTTTGTATTATTCATTCATATTTTTGATTAACCTCTTTTCCTTAGCTTTGTTTGCAAGGCATCTCCCTGCTCCGCAAAGAATTTCGAGATCGGTTCAAATCGATGTGTTCTTCTTCTTAGGCATTGGATTCTCGAGTCAAACGACCCGATGAACCCTGGTGTCAGAGTTTTTCAAACCGCCTAGTAGCACAGCTATTAGGCCTCTGACATGGTTTGAGTAACGACCACTATCAAAGACAGCGACCGGAACCGACGGCTTAACGTGCCCTCGGAATCCTTTTTTCTTTTTCGGACATTGTATTCATATTACTTTAATTTTCCAGGATTTCCAAATGTCCCTCTTTGCGTCACTCGACATGACCGCATACCAAGTTAGGGTAATGTTCCTTGATCGGCTGAGAGATGAATATGAAACGATAGACTTGAAAATAGCTATCCTCGAGTTCGTCGCCACATGTATTGGAAAACAGCCTGGCCTCACTGAGGCGTTCTTTATGATGAACCACGTGAAAGCCAAACAAGATGAAAAGGATAAAGATAAAACTGATAAGGAAAAGCAGGCAGAAGCTGATAGCAGTTTCGAAGGAATACTAGGATATTTGGCGGACTATCTGGGCACTGTAAAAGCTGTAAGTATTGTAAAATATACTGTATGGTTTCTACAGGGATCATTGTTGTGTCCCATATTTTTCACAATGTTCATATTTTTTCAGGACGCTAAATCACTCCACAGTCCTCTTCTGGGTTGCATGATGAGCCTGTTCCACGCCTTATGGAAAAACAACATGCAGATTTTAATACAAAAGCTTAGGGAAAATCCTAAATTCTGGGAACATCTGACCAGTCCACTGTTTAGCGAAATCCAGCCTAGCTTGCGAACCTACACGCAAATATTTAATGTGCTCGGAATAGAACTGTTCGCTTCGAGGGAAAACCCAGATCCGTGCCTAAACGATATGCTGTCGCAATTCTTTGACGTGAGCAAGCCTTATTTGGGTAACTGGATTGAATACATATTCTCGTTCCAAGGAAGGGATGATGAATGTGAAGTCGTCGACAGAGTTCCTGTATGGTTGGGACTGTTAACCTCTTGGAAAGATTTCACTACGATCTTCTGCAAATGCTCGACTATACCTCTGAACATCGCGCATAAAGCTAAGATGGTCGCACCCTGCTTGTCCGCTCTTTTGAACGAACTTGACGATCATAAAGACAGTCGTTTGATTGTGATACTTGCAGAACTGTACGTTATTATGCTGGCTAATTGGAAAGACGATTGTTTTGATAACAGAAAAAGAAGTGCCAAATCAATAGATGGGTTACTGACTAATACAGCTATAGTGTATGAGTGTCTGCATCCGCGCGCCATTCGAGCTATACTCTCAATAGCAACCGTTGCGATCAGCAGCTTGGATTACGAAATTAAGGCCAGCAGCATCACTGCGCAAAGCATCATCAGATCTGTGACGAATATCAACAGCTTGGAACTTGAGAAACTATTTGATTTCATCAAAGAGGATCCCAAAGTGGAGACTGTACCTAACGGACATCTCGTTCGTGAAGAAATTCCGCCTGTAGTACTTTCCTTGGCGATGTTGGAGCAATGCTTGGAGTTATACGATGATTTGTTCTCGGGGCTAGGTCAGTGGTTCCAGTCGAGTCACTTCGTCAACAAACTCCTCGGCTGTCTACAAATCTGTTTGCAGAACCGTCGGCATTATCAAACTTCTCTCGCAGCGTTGCGATGTCTAACAGCCTACGCGAGGGGACCATTCTCCAAAGACTTGCTACTCAGCGACGTTGACCAATTCCTTTGGCTTCAGCTTTTACCACCCAAGATAGACCCTAACGGCGGAAACCTAGTCTGGAAACCGCAAGAATGGTGGAGAGTTTACTCCTACAGTTTAGATTTCATATCAATGATGGTGATGCGACACGGGCAGTTCTTTGCAAGTGACGCGATCACTTTTGTTGGAGTTCATTTAGAGCATCTGATAGAAGCGGTGCTGATGCCGCGTCAGATCGCAAACCTGGACTCGCTGAACCTGTGTGCTTCGGCTTTGAACCTGGTGGTGCAGTTGGTAGAGTTCGAGGCTCGCTGGCGGCTGCAGAATATCTGCTCTTTAATCGGGATTATGGTAAGTCCCAACAAAATCTTTGTTATTCCTTAAAATTATATTTAACACGAAATAATTTAAGGGCAATCTAACCTTATCTTATCTAGCCTGAATCATCCCACTGCTGGGCAAAGGTCTCCTCTTCACCCGCTATTTTTCCCTGTTTTGGGCCCCAACGTGTCTTATAACTTTCTAGCTCATCGCGCCATCTGCAATGTGGTCTTTCACCATGATTATGGTCAATGGATATTAAAAAGTTATGTATCAACATTATACTCGTACACTCACCAGCCTACAAGCGTTGTCCAAAAGTGGTCTTTCTTAACCTGATTCTTTATCTTTCAGCGAAGTATAAGCGCATGTTTATACCAATGCGTTACCCTGATGATGCGCGCTCGACGTTCTTCCGACCCGAGTCTACAATCTAGTGAAGAAGCAGCCAACCAAGCACCAGTACTACACAGGTTAGTCAGATTTTTGTCATCTGTATACCCGTTCTATGCTAGAAAAGCACCACTCTCGTAAAGTCAAGAGATTTATGGCTGCGGCGTCTTGTCTAGAACTCCGCTTATCAATCCACCTACCAAGCAAAATGAATGTGGAATTGTGAAAGTACTTTTTGTGATATGGCTTTATTTCCAGAACCCTCGAAATCCTCCACATGGCAACCCTCTGCCTGCTAGCGTTCAGTCCGGACCTGTTATCCCTGCTAGCGGACCCAGGGCTGGACTTGGAGCGCTGGCAGCCTCTAGTGGAGCTGCACTTTGGCGCCCCCAAGATCACCTACGAGCCATTCCCGCAGCTTACATTCGGCACGCTGCTCGCGGCCATCTGTCTGCTCACTAGATCTCTCAATCACGTAAGTTAGGAATACCTACTCCGTATAATTGGAGCTTGGAGCAAAACACAAGAGAGAATACTACTACTAAATATACTATCGAGGAGAGTCTTTAGTTTAGTTCTTTTTGAGAGTTTTCTGAATTGATTAAAGCTGGACTCAGTCCTTTTGCAGATCGGTTTCTTTTGGAGCACCTGTACACTGTACTGTTTTTTACTGGGTTAAGTGTACATCGGATTCTATCTCGGAACTAACTTGAATTACCACAGTGAATCGTCATTCACTTCGTAAATCTGAAATTTATCGATTTAGCCAAGGCATTTCATATTATGACGCACAAAATATTACTCAATAAAATGCAATTCTCAGAGTACACACAAGCACACTGGCTTGGTATAACTCATATCTCTGTGGACGTAGTTATATTAAGGATTTGTAACGTGCGAATATAACGAGCGATGCAAACATTGAAATATTTCTTTCGGCGTACCACAGGGCAGCGTATTAGGTCCGGTACTTTCAAGTTTTTACTTGACCGACTTTTGTCCTCAGGCCTACCACGCGGAAGAGGGCAGTGGTTCCCGCTCCCCCCGCGCAGGGCGGCGCCGCGCCTGCTCGTGTGGCAGCCCCGGGGACTCCCGCCGCGCCAACCGCAGCGAGTCCCTCACCAGTATATCGTCTGCCGCCAGCGCCGTGCCCTGGCCCAACGAGCGGCTAGTAGCGGGCGCCACACAGGCCGCCGCTACGCTATTGGCTTCACAGGTAAACTATTGCCTCGTTTAGGGAGGTGTAAGCGGGCGAATCGATTCAAGCAAACACTAGTCGCTTCACTTTCAACGTTCACATACTAATTCATGATTGATTTAAACGCGCGACGCGCCGCATCTTCATAAATGACGCCTATTGCAGTTTATATAGGTACAAGTTTGTATTTTTTTTGTCAGCTTTAACTTCAATTTCCTTTCTCCCCCCACAGGCGCTACTAGCAGTCCGCGACCCGCACGTCCCCCATCGCCACAAACAGCTGATCCGGCGCGAGCTGAGCTCCGAGCTGACCATGTTCCACGACTTCGTGCGCAAGCGCATACTGTGCGCCGCGCACGCCCGCCCGCACCTCGTTAGGTAACTTCCTCCGGGGTTTAGTGGGCTGAACCATGGGCTCCCAATCCGGATATCCTGGGTTCATGTTTGTTAAAATATCACTTTGTTTTCTCAAGGTTGGTTAATACAACGTAGCCTGAATCACCTGATTGTCTGTACGAACAAAGATTCCGTGCTTCGGTGGGCATGTTTAAGCCGTCGGTCTCGACTATCTTTGATAGTGGTTCTTACACAAATCATGTCAGAGGTACGTCTGAGGCCTATTAGCTGTCACGAATAGGCAGTTTCAAAACTCTTACACCACGATTGGTCGGGTCGTGTAATCGTATGACGATTCGTAGACCCACTCGATACGAAGAAGATCCATTTATTTCCGATGATTTACTTGTGAAAAAATATTTTTTCACACTTTAACAGGAACAAACTCGGCGCCTGGCCGCTCGCCGCCGACGAGAGCGAGCTCAACAAAATAGAAGAGGCTCGGAAGAACGGCCCCACGACCATGGACGACAGCGACGACCGGTCCCTGCCCCCCGCGCCCCCGCCGCCCAAACGGAGCTCACAGGACTCCATGCGCGAGTACATACTTCGCAAACATTACCTGGACAAGTGCGCCCAGACACCGACTAAAGGCCCGCCCTCACCCGTCTCCCATTCCACTCCTACACAAGACAAGAAGAAAGAATCCCCGAGAAGTTCTAAACGAGTTTCCTGGGCGGAAACCACCAGAGATAGCGATGAGAGTCTCGATAGCTCTATAGAGGAAATTGAACCTGCTTATTCCAATCTTACTGATGTTCAGATTAATAATGATGAAGACTACTTCCACTTTTTATCTGTTGTGTTCCTTTATATTTGTCAAACCGAGTTGTAAATTTTAAGGATGATTTTGTATTTTAAGGAAAATAAATAGATTTTTGTAATACATTTCAGACTTTATTTCACTTATTATATTAGTAGACTATTTATTGGTGTATTCATATCCCAAGCTTTACATGAATCGACGTTACCTGTTTACAGGGACGTAAGATCATGTGGATAAGATCAATAAAATAAATACAAATGAATTATAAAAATACCGGATTTACTTTTAAAAATACCGCGCCTGCACTTGCGCCGGGTCTAGTCATATATGGTAGAAATATCGACCGACATTTCCTACCAACCCAGCACTGGTAAGGTTTTGTATGCTGGATTAAAGAAATCCTTCCATGCTGGCCTGGGAGCGAGAAAAAACATAGAATGTGCCAACTGCATTTCCTCCCGGGCATGCTGTAAAGATCAGCTAAGGGATCCGAGGGTTTCAGTATATTGTAATTTAGGCGATGGGCTAACAACCTGTCACTGCAGCAATATACCTACAAATCATTATTATTATTATTATTTACTGTTTATTATACACAAGTAAAATGAGAAAGACAATACACAAGGAATAACGACACAACAGGTACAGCTTATTCCTACTAAGAAATTTCTTCCAGCTGACCTACGGAAGTGAGACTTAAATTGAGAGGCACATTAGTTTTTATAATATTTTTTATTATTAATTATTTAACAAATCTATCTTAAATAACCCTCAAAATTCTGTCAGACGTGGCGGAACGACCTTGTTTTAGGTAGTTTATGCTCTGCCTACCCTATTAGGGATAAAGGCGTGATAATATGTATGTATTCAAAAAATGGTTGATTATCTTAGATTTAAATATGAATGTGATTAAATAAAGAACTACTTTTAATAAAAAAAAAAAAAAATAACAAACCACAGATGTAATAGGTTTTAAAAAACTATTTTTTTTGTCCTGGGTTTCACTTTTGGTAGATTAGGTAGTAGAAATCCTCCCTAATCTGGCAACATTTTTAACATGGCCGCATGTTGAACGAAACGATTTTCTTTACTGTTTGCCAAAATAAAATAGATTTCGAGTGATACGAGAGCGGATTTATGTTGATCGCATAGCCGAGGTTTCAAATTATCCTCGACACAAGGTTACGGTAAGAATTTCCATCCAGCCATCGAAGTTTTGTTGTTAAGATTTTGTATGTGGAGATTTTACCGAGTTTGTTTTGGTTTGTGCAGAAGATGATGCATCACCCGAACATGCATCATCAGGCGATGTCGGGGCACCCGCCGCAGCACATGCCGGCGCACCAGGGCATGCCGGCGCACCACCAGATGCCGCCGCACCAGATGCACCGGGAGAACAGGCACGTAACTCTCACTAGGTAACGTCCAGCTTTTCATTATTTATTTGCGTTAGTTTACCGCCCTAGTTACGTACGGAAGTAGTAAATTAAACGAACAAGCCAACTCAACCACATAATCCTCTGAAGGTTGGAATGATTTACATATCAACAATGATTAGTGGGTGACATTCCCATAAGTCATGATGTGTTTTGAGGTATGTGTTATTTCTACTGCTCATCTATTTTTACAATTACCTTGTTATTTATTTCTTTAGCATAACCCATTTGTCCTAGGTCACTCACTCAGCTTGATTATGATAAAAGATGTTCTTATCAGATTTTAGTAGCTATTAGAAAAGCATAGTACAGTAGATTTTCTTCACAAGCATTAGAATGGTTATCTTATTTTTAAGTTCTCTTTGCCTAATAGTGTAGTTGGAAATTATTATGCTCATGCAAAGGAAAATAGTTTTGCACACCTACAAACCTACTTCTGTTTCCTGTGAATTAAGTAGGTTAAGATGTAGGTTAGGACATACATAATCAATACAGATTATAATATGAAAGAAAGAAATAATAAATTCTATGAAATAAAAATTGCATTGTGAATGCTAAAAATTCTCAAAGAAACATAATTATCAAAGTCATATCTAACAGAGAATTGTAAGGCTTAAAGCTGCTATTTATTAGCTCCGTATATACTATAAATTAAAGTTTTGAGTAGCTTACACAGCTATGCCAATAATTGAAAATTATTTAAATGCCTCCAGGAACACCAGTATTGATAAAACCCATTCACGCTAAGTGTGCCGGTCCATAGTATATGTGTCCAACACGGCCAATGGCAGACTTAGCACAGACTGGATATACCTACATGAATCACTGGGCATTTGAATTGGCAAAACATTGGGGACATCCCCCGTATATATGCTTGATGATGATGGTTACTTATAACAAAAAAACACTTTCTACCAATTTTCTGATATTTATTGTGTAACTTATAGTTTTATTCAAAGGTAAACAAACTTCAATGTTAACCTCCAAATAATTATACAAGATATTTTATCTTGAAATTTTCATTTTAAATCATACCATTGCTACTATTATTTTCAAAGAGACTTGTAGTAAAAGAGATAAAAATATTGGTATAAGTACAGTGAGATTAAAGTGTCTTATCTAAAATAGATCTTAATATCATGCAGTAGATTTAAGACAAGTTTCTAACAAGAATGAACTTGAACATCAGTTATTGACCACAAGTCTCTAACTTTAATAATAATAGTAGTAATGGTATGATTTTCACATTAACTCAACCAAATAGCATGCCACTTTGTATAATAAAATTGTGGTATGCTGCTGAGCTGTGATTTCTCATTTATTTTATCGTTGATTTTATTACATTTACCTTTTTCTGTAACACTTTTTTATAAAACTAAATATAATTTCAAGAAACAAGAAACTGGATGTTAGTACATTTGTTCCATCATATAATTTTTTGCACATAGTATAGTTGACGGAATTATTATTTCTTTCTAGCTTTTCTAAATGAGTTTTACCACAGGAATAAGCTATTTTCTCACAGTAAAAAGTGGCTTATGTTATGATTCTTTGAATTGTCATTCCTAGCAAAATTGGTTCAGTTGTTTAAATGTGAAAGAGCATTACACAAGAGTTATTTGCGCTTTTCTTCCATGCTGGACTGGGAGAGATAGAAAAACATAGAATGTTCCAGCTGCCCTTCCTCCCGGGCATGCTGTAGAAGTCAGCAAAAGGGATTCGAGGGTTACAGTGTATTGTAATTTAGACGATGGGCTGACAGCCTGTCACTACAGCAATACAAATCACTACAATCTAAAATTTGCCCTCAATTTTTGTCAGACGTGGCGAAAGCGCCTGTTACGAGGCGTTTCACGCTCTGCCTACCCCGTAAGGGATAAAGGCGTGATTTTATGTATGTATGTATGTTATAATATTAGTAAATTCTGTAATAACTCTCAAAACTTGTGAGACGTGGCGGAATGATCTTTATTTACGTCGTTTTCGCTCTGCCTACCCTATTAGGGAAGAAGGCGTGGTTGTATGTATGTAAAGATGCCATAAAATCATTCCCAATAAGTGATATTTATAGAGATGAGACAGATAATTAATATTGTATGTTTGAATTAATCAAATAGCAAAAATTACTTTCCATTACCCAAGGGTTACTGACTGCTATTGCATAGGTCAGTTCTTGACCCTTATCTTATATCAACCTAGTTAACCAGGTGAGAACTGATCTAGGTATCTTTACAGAATGCGTTTTGTAGGAAAGTACCCCAAGTTATCACCAACTGAACCTATTAAACTTACAATAGTATCATGTGGCATGCTACAAAAGGAATAATAACTACATGCATATTGGTCACTCAAACATTGACACTGTTCAATAAAATGTCTGTGTTTTATGAGCATTGGAGATGCTTTCATATGCAAATGTTGTGTAGTTTGTTGATATGTCGAGGGTTCTTTGCGGCACTTCTTTGTCACTAGAACTGGTCCTGAAAGGAACATATGACGACGTCTCTATTGATGCGCGGAGTTGGCCAGTGAATGTCTGATCCAGCTTTCTTTCGCCGCTCAGACTAATATATCAAAGCTTTGAATGGATCGGCCAGTTGGAATAACAGTCTCGTCGCGAGCAGGGCTCCTGACCCCTGCTAAGAAAGTGCACTTAGTGTCTCCCATGCGCTCATTGGGGAAAGTTTTCGTGTAACTGAACTTTGTGTCAAACGTGTCTCAATTTTCACATGTGATAATTTAACAAAGTTGTGCAACATTCAACATGTACCAGGAGTCCATACATCTGTAAGTGATTGGTCTGTTTGTCGTAAAGGGTGCCGCTGGGTCCGACGCAGGGCGGTCATAGCGCACACGGCCCACACGGCGGACACGGCGCACACAGTGCACACGGCGCACACGGCGCGCACGGTGTGGGCGGCGTGGGCCACGGCTTGGGGGGCTTGGGAGGCATGTCACTGCACCATGCACCGCAGCGCCCTCCGCACCCGATACGCGCTATGCCGCATCATCCGCAACCACAACACCACTCTGTGCCACCGGTATGTAGCCACATGTTCTTATTTTCATGATCACGATAGGCGCCGAAAATCGTGTCGAAATATTTTGGTAATCTTCGAATCTATTGGCCATAATAAGACGGAATTACGTCGGTTCAAACCTTACTAGATGAATGCCAGATGTCAGTATATCAGGGTTCATCTGGTATTTTAAACACTTTGCGAAATTCTTAGTTCTGTTTATTTAAGTATCCTGCCTACAATATTATCTGGCGAATTATTTACTGTTGTATTTATTTTCACGTAGTCATACTCGTCTAGAATTCATCGAAAGCAGGCTGAAACACCCATTACATACACACAGCCATAATTTGCACCCTTCTTAGTGCCTATATCCAGCCGTGGACTGATGTAGTATGAACACATACAACCTAGAACTAAGCTTTAACCTAATTAATCTCCCTCGTAGCAACAAATGAAGCCGGTGCGGCGGCAATACCTTGGCGGCGGGTCGTACGGCGGCGGCGCGGGCCACTTGCCGCCGGTGTACGCCCAGCCAGAGCCGCAGACACAACACACAGGTGAGAACTAACTATAAATTAAAGGTAACTTAAAACCGAGTCAAAAGAAAAAGATATGAGACTCGCCACATAATTACTAGTTCGTAAAAGTCCTTTGTTTCCAAGTAAAGTAGAAGTAAGAAAAAATTAGCTACCTCAGCACATTCCGGCTTCATTTGGTTTCCTCAAAACTTTGATGAATATTTATTCTCGAAGTCTGAATTTGAGAATACGACTTATAATATTTAACCCTAGTAGTCAATATTATTAAGATATGAAAGGTTTCCGCCTTGCAAGCTATTTCATATCCGCTAAAACTGGTTTATTTAGTTGAAATTCTTATTTTTTAAAATTAAAGTATCGCAGTAGAGTTAATCTAACAAACTGATTAATGTGATTTCTGTTTCCTATATAGTTAACTTAATAAACTAACCCGTATTGAATATCTAGGTCTGCGCCGGCCCAAATCGCCAATCACAAAGCCGCAATCAAAGCTAAGCTCTGATTTTGGTTAGTTATTTTACTTGTTTTTTAGATGTTCCTAGTCTAGACAGTATTATCGGTATTGTTTTACGTATTTTATTAATTTCTCTGTGATGTTATAAGCTGTCCAAGTAGTTGTTATTTAAGTAGTATTTGTTTTTTTTAAATAGTTATTCTCCAGTGATCGTCGGACAGTATTTGTGTATTATTATTTCAGTAGTATTAGTAGTGTTTTAGATTTAAACATATATTTTAATAGCATGCTTAAAACTTGTAGATCAGCCGTAGTATTAGTACCTATGCTTATGTGCAGTTATTGTTCTGTATTCGGTTCAAAATCGTTAGGAACAGCGCGCACTACCAACAAAACAGTCGCCAGTCGTCGGAACTTTCTCTCGCACACCCTAAATGATAAAGAGACCGGACAATCGGTCGACTGTTTAGGCTTTTTACAGACAAATAGCACTTGTCAACTGCACGTACGATAGCAGTGGTCGGCACATTGGCCTTTTTCGTGCAGTTCTTCTTCTGTCGAGTTGGTATGGAGTCTATCGACCCGATGAACCCTGGTGTCAGAGTTTTTAAACCGCCTAGTAGCACAACTATCAGGCCTTTGACAAGGTTTGAGTAACGACCACTATCAAAGACAGCGACCGAAACACGAAATCTTTTTCTTTTCGGACAATCAGGTGACTCAGCCTGCAATGTCCTAGCCAAAATGTCTTCCTGCAGTTGGCAAGTGCTTTATGAAGCTTTGATAGTGCGCGCTAGTTCTAAGAAAACAATTATAATAGTGATAACTTCTACACAGTGGTGCCGCCCCCCGCATCGGCCCCAGTGCCGGCGGCCGGCGCCGTGCCGGAGGCTGCAGGCGACGCGCCGGCCGGCGGCGGCGGTGACAAGGAGGCGACGGGCGACAGCGAGGCGGCTCGCCCCTCGCCACAGGCCAACAGTAAAGAGAAGACGCCCATGTGCCTGGTCAACGAGCTGGCCAGGTACAATAAGGTGAGAATAACGTTTCCATTCCATTGCAGGACATGGGACTCCCGAATTTCGAATGGCGTCTCATCCATTCATTCATTCTTAGAAAGAAGGTTGGCATATCTTTTCAAATTTCCTTGACACTCACTTGCTGCCATTCTCAATTTTTGGTTATTAAAATAGGATAGTGAGAGAACAGCTAGCAACAACAGCAGCTATTTGAGCCTACTGTCTTTCATATTATTTTTAATTCTAAAGGTGATAGACAAATTCGTTGTCTTAAAAACTTCGATAACATTGTTTAACATACAATACTTGTTGCGGAAGATTTTCAACTATAAAGAAGCCTAAGAAAAGATGATAATATTCGTGTATTTCAGATTAAGCACCAATATCGCCTCACATCAGAGACGGGACCCGCGCACAAGAAAGTATTCACAGTAACACTCCGCTTGGGTGATACTGAAGAATATACTGCCGAGGTAAGTTAATAGGGATAAAGGCGTGATTATATGTATGTATGTAAGTTAATAGAAATCAAATTTGGTACGATAATATCGCTCTTGACTTGGCGGGGGCACTGGCCATACCATCAGGATGAATAAGACAGGAATACAATTTTTTTATGACACGAAGTCCGTATAAAATTATTTTAGGACATTGGAAGAAACTGGTTTAAAACTAAGGTACTAACTAGTTAAACTGCTTAGTTGAAATATACCGGGTGTAAGGGACAGCGTCCCGCAAACTGAAAGGGGTTGCTCAGCCAACGAAACTGAACTACCATCAGTAGGTAGGTACAAATTTTCTAATCGAGGTAGCCATTTTGTATGGGAAAGTAAATTTTTGTTGTCATCTCCTGAAAGAATTTCCTGGTGATTTTTGCTCAGTTTCGTTGACTGAGCAACCCCTATCAGTTTGCCGGGCGCTGTCGTTACACCTGGTATACATTTACTATCAAAAGTATTTTTTGTCGTGAAATGCTACATCATATCGATCTATGACACTTGCTAAATAGTGCGGTGTTCCAGGGCTCGTCAATAAAGCGCGCGCAGCACGCGGCGGCCAGTGCAGCACTGACAGCCACCGGCTTCCCGCCGCCGCCGCCGCGCGCCACGGCGCCGCACCACGCGCCACACCCGCACCACAGGCACTCCGGTAAGTGGAACACATACGGAACGCCTTGTCTGCCTCACTTACTTAGATTTCTTTTTAAAGATCAGCTGTACCTGTTGTGCTATTGTTTTTTGTTTGTGCCCTCTGTATGATCATGTGTGCATTAAACTGTTAAATAATAATAACCCTCAAGAGTTACCAGCTAAGCCAACGATAAATCCGACGATCTCTACGAACCAAATCGACTCGACAATCCAAGCCGACTTGGCGTACCCGACTAGTCCGACCGACAGATTTAACGAACCCAACCGACCCGACGTACCCAACCCACTAAATCCGACGTATCCAACCCACCCAACTTACCCAACCGACCCGATATATCCAACCGACGCGGCACACCCGGTCGAGCTCCCGAATCATATCAATCCGATAAAAGCAGCTAACCCCAGCCCGACTGTTTCGACGAACCCAAGTGACACAGTGATCGTTACCTATATATATGCCTTGTGGCCCCTCAAGGTTCAAACATTATTTGTTTCAATGTCATTTACAAATAGGTTTTTCTATTCCACTAGGAGCAGTAATGCCAACAGTAGAACTGAACGCGTTGGCAATGAAGCTGTGCCAACCCGCCGTATACACGAGCATCCCCCCCGTGGCGGCCCCCCCGCGCCCCCCCGGCGTGAGGGCTAGAGCCCCCCCGTACCGCTTGCCGCCGTTCATGCCCAACTACCAGAGGATGCTTAGCCCCCCACTTATATACAGGTAAGTGTGTAACGACTGTCGCTTAGCTGTCGCTATCCCTTACTAGGACTGTCGTTATCTTTCCGTGCACAGGTTTCTTGGTACAGGCCGTTTACACTTATTACCGTTATTTTAGTGAGATATTCGTTTCTAGTATTCCTTTTTGGATAACTTTACTGCCAAAAGCGTATAACTAGTTGCAAAATAAAAACATTTGGCATTGTTGTATTGAGACACAAGTTTTAGGGTTATGTTTAAAAAACATAGTTTGAGGGTTATTTTAGATAGATTTGTATGTATATTGCTGTAGTGACAGGTTGTCAGCCTTTCGCCTAAATTAGAATATGCTTAACCCTCAGATCCATTATTCTCCACTATTCCGTTTTTCTCTCACTCCCAGTCCGGCATGGAATAATAGTTTTGGTATTTTCATATTTTAGGTGCGTAAAAGCGGAGTCCTTTGCCCAGCAGTGCAACAAAAAGATGCGTAATTCGCGAATGCAAGTTTTACAGGTCTCTTTCGAGTCATTTACAATGTATTATCATCTCCCTAGCCTTATCCCGTATCTCACGGGGTCGGCTACCTATTCTACGTGATTGAACGAGGGTTCTAGTTTTTACACAGAGCGACTGCCTTTCCAATGTTGGGGGGGCTTATTTGTCTTGTTTCTTACAAAGATTTGTCTCTCGCCAGAGTACGTGTATGCGTGGGCGGCCGCGCGTGGCTAGGCGAGGGCGCGACGCCGCAAGCCGCGCGGCACGACGCCGCGGCGCGCGCGCTGCAGGACCTGCGCCCGCCCGACCAGCCGCACACCACCGCCCAGCCCGCCAACAACACCGCGCCACCGCCCGCCGACACCGGGGATAGCGGTGAGTTTTTAACGAAACATACATAGAATAGATACATTTCTTCCATGCTGGCCTGGGAGCAAGAGAAAAACATAGAATGTGCCAGCTGCATTTCCTTCCGGGCATGCTGTAAGAACCAGCTAAGGGATCCGAGGGTTTCAGTATGTTGTAATTTAGGCGATGGGCTGACAACCTGTCACTACAGCAATATACTTACAAATCTATCTTTAATAACCCTTAAAACTTTGTCAGACGTGGTGGAACGACCTTTGTTTGGGTCGTTTACGCTCTGCCTACCCCATTAGGGATAAATGCGTGATTATATGTATGTACATAGAAGAGAATAGAAAAGTATTTATTCTTAGAAAATAAGCAAACAAAATACAAACAGGCAGACAAAACAATGAAATAATAATAAAAACAAACCATAATTAATTACATAAAAACAATACAAAACTAAAACCATGTCAGAGGCCTGATAGCTGTGCTACTAGGCGGTTTAAAAACTCTGACACCAATGTTCATCGGGTCAATAGACTCGATACCCACTCGACAGAAGAAGAAGAAGAATACAAAACTTAACAGTTACTTACTATCTAAGAAATGTTTTTGGCTCAGCATAATGTTGCAATAAATAAAGGTCGTTCCGCCACGTCTGACGGAAGTTTGAGGGTTATTTAAGATATATTTATAGGTACATTGCTGCAGTGATAGGTTGCTAGCCCATCGCCTAAATTAAAATATACTGAAACCCTCGTATCCCTTAGCTGGTTTATACAGCATGCACATTCTATGTTTTTCTCTCGCTCCCATTTCAGCATGGAAGAAACACCCTCCTGTAACGACACTGACAGGATTGTAATCTGTCTGATGTATTTGTCTCTTATTTTCTTTTTCTTAGCGAGAGGATTCAAACGAACAACGACCCGAAGAACTCTGGTGTGAGACTTTACAAACAGCCTAGTAGCACAATTAGGCTTCTGACATGGTTTTGAGTACCGACCGCTATCAAAGACAGCCACCAGGACCGACAGCTTAACATGCCCTAAGCACGGAATCCTTTTTCTTGTCTGACAATCAGGAGATTTAGCCTGTAATGTCCTAATCAAACTGGGAAAACCTCACAAAGTGATAAATTGACAAATACCAACTTTGTGTTCCCCCTGAGAATCGAATTCAGGACCTCCGGATCGTAAGCCAATGAAAGTGACAAGACAAACTAGTTACAGTTAGTTACGTACCTACAACGGAATATATACCAATATCGTGTTCATTGCATTGAATCCTGCGGCATCGCTTAAACCTAAGCCAACATCGCCTATAAAGTATTTTTTTTGTTTTGGTCGTTTACGCTCTGCCTACCCCATAAGGGATAAATGCGTGATTATATGTATGTATGTTTGTTTACACAATGCTATTTCTGAAGTGTACTGTATTTTTTTGTTAGGTGACGCAGGCGCAGACCTGCTCAGCTCGGAAGTGAAGTCGCCGGTGTCGCTGGTGCACGAGCTGGCTCTCAAGCGCAACCTCTCCGTGCAGTTCAGTGTGAAGAGCGAGCGCGGCCCGCCGCACATGAGGGTATGTAGCATTTACCATCACATAACCGCCACACATAAGGGCATGTATCATTTACCATGATATAACCGCCGCACATGAGGGTATGTAGCATTTACCATCACATAACCGCCGCACATGAGGGTATGTAGCATTTACCATCACATAACCGCCACACATAAGGGCATGTATCATTTACCATGATATAACCGCCGCACATGAGGGTATGTAGCATTTACCATCACATAACCGCCGCACATGAGGGTATGTAGCATTTACCATCACATAACCGCCACACATAAGGGCATGTATCATTTACCATGATATAACCGCCGCACATGAGGGTATGTAGCATTTACCATCACATAACCGCCGCACATGAGGGTATGTAGCATTTACCATCACATAACCGCCACACATAAGGGCATGTATCATTTACCATGATATAACCGCCGCACATGAGGGTATGTAGCATTTACCATCACATAACCGCCACACATAAGGGCATGAATCATTTACCATGATATAACCGCCGCACATGAGGGTATGTAGCATTTACCATCACATAACCGCCACACATAAGGGCATGAATCATTTACCATGATATAACCGCCGCACATGAGGGTATGTAGCATTTACCATCACATAACCGCCGCACATGAGGGTATGTAGCATTTACCATCACATAACCGCCACACATAAGGGCATGTATCATTTACCATGATATAACCGCCGCACATGAGGGTATGTAGCATTTACCATCACATAACCGCCGCACATGAGGGTATGTAGCATTTACCATCACATAACCGCCACACATAAGGGCATGTATCATTTACCATGATATAACCGCCGCACATGAGGGTATGTAGCATTTATCATCACATAACCGCCGCACATGAGGGGTATGTAGCATTTACCATGATATAACCGCCGCACATGAGGGTATGTATCATTTACCATGATATAACCGCCGCACATGAGGGTATGTATCATTTACTATTATATAACCGCCGCACATGAGGGTATGTATCATTTTCTATGATATAACCGCCGCACATGAGGGTATGTAGCATTTATCATCACATAACCGCCGCACATGAGGGGTATGTAGCATTTACCATGATATAACCGCCGCACATGAGGGTATGTATCATTTACTATGATATAACCGCCGCACATGAGGGTATGTATCATTTTTATGATATAACCGCCGCACATGAGGGTATGTATCATTTACTATGATATAACCGCCGCACATGAGGGTATGTATCATTTACTATGATATAACCGCCGCACATGAGGGAATGTATCATTTACTATGATATAACCGCCGCACATGAGGGTATGTATCATTTACTATGATATAACCGCCGCACATGAGGGAATGTATCATTTACTATGATATAACCGCCGCACATGAGGGTATGTATCATTTACTATGATATAACCGCCGCACATGAGGGTATGTATCATTTACTATGATATAACCGCCGCACATGAGGGTATGTATCATTTACTATGATATAACCGCCGCACATGAGGGTATGTATCATTTACTATGATATAACCGCCGCACATGAGGGTATGTATCATTTACTATGATATAACCGCCGCACATGAGGGTATGTATCATTTACTATGATATAACCGCCGCACATGAGGGTATGTATCATTTACTATGATATAACCGCCGCACATGAGGGTATGTATCATTTACTATGATATAACCGCCGCACATGAGGGTATGTATCATTTTTATGATATAACCGCCGCACATGAGGGTATGTATCATTTACTATGATATAACCGCCGCACATGAGGGTATGTATCATTTACTATGATATAACCGCCGCACATGAGGGTATGTATCATTTTTATGATATAACCGCCGCACATGAGGGTATGTATCATTTACTATGATATAACCGCCGCACATGAGGGAATGTATCATTTACTATGATATAACCGCCGCACATGAGGGCATGTATCATTTACTATGATATAACTGCCGCACATGAGGGCATGTATCATTTACTATGATATAACCGCCGCACATGAGGGTATGTATCATTTACTATGATATAACCGCCGCACATGAGGGTATGTATCATTTACTATGATATAACCGCCGCACATGAGGGTATGTATCATTTACTATGATATAACCGCCGCACATGAGGGTATGTATCATTTACTATGATATAACCGCCGCACATGAGGGTATGTATCATTTACTATGATATAACCGCCGCACATGAGGGTATGTATCATTTACTATGATATAACCGCCGCACATGAGGGTATGTATCATTTACTATGATATAACCGCCGCACATGAGGGTATGTATCATTTACTATGATATAACTGCCGCACATGAGGGTATGTATCATTTACTATGATATAACCGCCGCACATGAGGGTATGTATCATTTACTATGATATAACCGCCGCACATGAGGGTATGTATCATTTACTATGATATAACCGCCGCACATGAGGGTATGTATCATTTACTATGATGTAACTGCCGCACATGAGGGTATGTATCATTTACTATGATATAACCGCCGCACATGAGGCTATGTATCATTTACCATCGTCGTCTCCCTAGCCTTCCATGCCTGACTGGGAGCGATAGAATAACGTAGCATTCTACGTTGCCAGCTGCATCTCCTCCCGGGCATGCTGTGAAAACCAGGTAAGGGATTCAAGGGTACGTTGTAATTTAGGCGATGGGCTGACAACCTGTCCCTACAGCAATATATAAGTTCTATCTTAACCCTTAAAACTTGTCAGGCGTGGCGGGACTACCTCTGTTTGGGTCGTTGACGCTCTACCTACCCCATTAGGGATACAGGCGTGACAGTATGTATGTATCTCCCTAGCCTTATCCCATATTGTTCGCGACGAACATCAATGTAAACATCAGTTTTTATGGAACACAAACTGGAGCGGTTTATTTAAAAAGAATTATTGAATTTTTAATATATTGGGGCGTCTGATCACCGCCATGTCTAAAGAGCAAGCGAGATGAAGCTATACAATGCTAAGACGTATAAAAGAACACCTGAAAAATATATAATAGCAAATATACTTTATGAACGATTTGATATGAAAACTATATCAGGCGTTTAACTATCAGAATATTAATTAAAGAATAAAAAGCTACAATGGGCAACACATATCTTACGCGGTCGGCTACCTAATCCAGGGGTTTGAACGAGGGTACTGGTTTTTACACATAGCGACTGCCATCTGACCTCCGCAACCCAGAAGGAAAACCAGACCCAATCCTAGATTAGGTCAGAGTTTTCAAGCCGCCAATGCTTAGCACTGGCCTCTCATTTGGCTTAACGACTATTATCTACGGCATTAAACGATATTAACCGGGACCAACGGCTTAACGTGCCTTCCGAAGCACGGAAAAAGCGCCGAATAAACGTACATATGAAATTCGAAAACCGGAAAATACATTGGTACGTGGTGGGATTCAAACCACGACCTCCCGACACGACCGCTCAGCAGGCAGCGGCCCTATCCACTACACCATCGGGCTTTAATCGGGTATGTATAATTTAAAATGATGATCATAAATACTTCCATGCTGGATTTTGGGAGTGAGAAAAAACATATAATGTGCCAGCTGCATTTCCTCCCGGGCATGCTGTAAAAACCAGCTAAGGGATCCGAGGGTTTCTGTGTATTGTAAGTTAGGCGATGGGTTGTCAACCTGTCACTACAGCAATATACCTAAAAATCTATCTTAATTAGCTCTCGAAACTTTGTCAGACGTGGCTCTTCCTAGCCCATTAGGGGTGGAGGCGTGATCATATGTATGTATGATCAAAAACATCCTACTGATACTACAGCAGGCGCAATAATCCGGTTGGACATCTTTCCAGTCAGAACGGTAAATGTCATTCTCGCCGTGATGGATAGACTTAGGCTCGTATTCATAAAGCGATATCAAGATTGAGAGCAATATTAAGTATGGATTTGACAGGCAGGTACTGAAACGACATTTCTGAAACGATCTCAAACTTAAAATCTCATATAGTTCCCAGTCTTGGGTCGACTGCATGTAGGAAACTACGAACGCAGTCACATTTTCTTTTCCTTGCGACCTTGTGTAGGTGACCGGAGATTCTTAACCAGTGTTTCTGTCCTCATGACACCTGAATCGATTCCTCAACTTATTGTTTCAATCTTGTCAAATCAATGAAGAGAACTCGTAACTATAATCTTTAATAACATTTAAATTCATTATTTCAGGTATTCATAACCTTATGTACGGTGGGTGACATGGAGACCGAAGGCGAGGGCAACGGGAAGAAGGTGTCGAAACGTCGCGCCGCCGAGAGGATGCTCGATGAGATGCGACGCCGCTGGCCCCCCGCGCTGCTGCGCGCCCGCTCACATCCAGACAAGCGCAAACCACAACCCACCAAGAAGAAACCCAGGAACCTTATCAAGGTATAGACTTCTATTCTTCTTCTGTTGAGTGGGTATCGAGTCTATGGACCCGATGAACCCTTTTGTCAGAGTTTTTAACCGCCTAGTAGGACAACTATCAGGCCTCTGACATGGTTTTTGTGTAACGACCACTATCAAAGACAGCGACCGGGACCGACGGCTTAACGTGCCCTCCGAAGCACGAAATCTTTTTCTTTTTCGGACAATCAGGTGATTCAGCCTGCAATGTCCTACCCCAACTGGGGAAAATTTCACAAAGTGATAAATTCTCAAATATCAACTTTGTGTTTTACCCCCTGGGAACCGAACCCAGGACCTCGGACCTCCGGATCGGGAGCCCATGGCACTAGCCACTAGACCACGGAGGCAGTTAGTAGTATTCTATTTAATGTGCCACTTGAGACGTTCATAAAAAAATTGAATACCTATTTGAAGGGAACAAGCCTTGCAAATAGCTTTGGACGTTTCGGACCGAATTTCTAAAGGCAGGTAGGTCCATAGCGTCGGTGATTGGAATATGTGCCATACAACAGAAATTGAAACTTCGCTCAAAAGTCTAAAAAATCAATCGCGGAGCACACCGCTTTGTCTAGATTCAAGTGTAAATCAAATGTAACTGCTCCTCGATAACACGGACATAGTGAGAAGACTGAAGAGGACAAAACCTTTTGAGGTAGTTTAGTGAAGTGTTAGTTTAAGAAAGTGCAATAACAACGATAGTGAGTGCTACTATCCATAAAGAACAAAGTGTATTCCCCTTAATAGATATAATAAGAAAAGTGTTAATGGACACATTCTAAGAATTATTCAACCTAGCAAATTACGTTAGAAGTAAATTACTTATAAGCCATAGTAGGCTAGATCGTAATATTAAATGTTGCTACCTTACTGGGTACATCATTTCCACGAAAAAATAATAATGTAACAGTGCTAGAACGACAGCAAACTCACACAGTCACACAGAAGATAACGTTCTCTCGGTATATCTATGTATTCAGAAAGATATATAGTAGTGAGTTCTCCTTCTTATTACTTCCATGCTGGACTGGGAGCGAGCGAAAAACATAGATTGTGCCAGCTGCATTTCCTCCTGGGCATGCTTTAAAAACCAGCTAAGGGATCCGAGCGTTCTGTATGGGCTGACAACCTGTCACTACAGTAATATATCTACAAATCAGACGTGGCGGGACGACCTTTGTTTAGGTTGATTACGCTCTGCCTACCCTATTAGGGATAAATGGGTAATAATATGTATGTACTTACATACGTATAATCACGCCTTTATCCCTAATGAAACAGAAACCCTTGGATCCCTTAGCTGGATTTTACAGCATGTATGTACATACATACATATAATCACGCCTTTATCCCTAATGCAAAATACAGTAACCCTCGGAGGAAATGCAGCTGGCACATTCTATGTTTTTCTCTCGCTCACAGTCCAGCATGGAATGTATGTATGTTTGTTTATGGGGTAGGCAGAACGTAAACGACCTAAATAAATATCGTTCCGCCACGTCTGACAAAGTTTTGAGGGTTATTTAAGATTATTAGATTTGTAGGTATATTGCTGTAGTAACAGGTTGTCAACCCATCGCCTAAATTGCAATAAACTGAAACCATTGGATCCCTTATCTGGTTTTTACAGCATGCCCGGGAGGAAATGCAGCTGGCACATTCTATGTTTTTCTCTCGCTCACAGTCCAGCATGGAATGTATGTATGTTTGTTTATGGGGTAGGCAGAACGTAAACGACCTAAATAAATATCGTTCCGCCACGTCTGACAAAGTTTTGAGGGTTATTTAAGATTATTATATTTGTAGGTATATTGCTGTAGTAACAGGTTGTCAACCCATCGCCTAAATTGCAATAAACTGAAACCATTGGATCCCTTATCTGGTTTTTACAGCATGCCCGGGAGGAAATGCAGCTGGCACATTCTATGTTTTTCTCTCGCTCCCAGTCCAGCACGGAATGTATGTATGTTTTCCTTATTTGTTTGTATTTCTGTCTGCAGGAAGGAGGCGTGTCGTCCTCGGAAGGCGGCGGCGTGGACAACCCCATCTCGCGGCTGGCGGTGGCGCGGCACGCGGTGCGCGCGCGCAGCCCGCAGTACCGCGTGCTGGAGGAGCGCGGCGCGGCGCGGCGCCGGGAGTTCCTGGTGCAGTGCGACGCGCCGCCGCACGCCGCCACCGGCCTCGGACCCAACAAAAAGACTGCTAAACGACGCGCCGCGCACAGTGAGTGCCTACACAATACAATACAATACAAATATTCTTTATTGCACATAAACAACACATTGTGCAGGAACAAACATTACAAAACAAACATAGTACAATTAGGCGGCCTTATTGCTAGGGTAGCAATTTCTGCCAGGCAACCTTTGGGTAAAGGAGTTTTCTAATATTATGCGGGATAGTGCAGTTACTATTGTTATAATATACACAAACAGATGCTGACAAACTTATTATCACTACATAGTATAAAATTACTTCCATGCTGGACTGGGAGCGAGAGCAAAACATAGAATGTGACAGCTGCATTTCCTCCCGGGCATGCTGTAAAAACCAGCTACGGGAGAGAGTTTCAGTATATTGCAATTTAGGCGATGGGCTGACAGCCTGTCAATACAACAATATACCTACAAATCGATCTTAAATAACCCTCAAAACTTTGTCAGACGTAGCGGAACGACCTTTGTTTAGTTCGTTCACGCTCTGCCTACCCCATTAGGGTTAAAGGCGTGATTATATGTATTTATGTATGTTTATAACAAAGATAGTTTTTTCTTTTCGGACAATCAGCTACTGCCTCCGTGGTCAGAACCATGGGCTAAAGATCCGGAGGCCCTGGGTTCGATTCCCAGCGGGTAAACACAAAGTTGATATTTGTCAATGTATCACTTGTGACTCTTGTGTTTTCCTCAGTTTGATTAGGACATTGCAGACTGAATCAAGAATCTGTAATATGGATTGATTGAAGCTCAATAAAACCAGAGTATGATGTCATTAGGATTTGAAATATCCCAAAAGTGAGTAAAATTTTGAAATAATTATTTCCAGATGTACTGTTAGCAATGGAAATGGCGACATCCGCGGAGGGCACGCCCATCACCGCGGCGAACCCTGACGCTAACAAAAACGGCACCGTCGATACTACTAATAACACGGACCCTAAGAGAAAAGTAAGACATTGGGCTCGATTCTCGTTGCCACCGGCTCAAGCTAAAATAAAAGTATATCTGTCAATATCAAATTCAAAAATTATATTTCAGAAATCATAGTTCCATAGCGGCAGCGGATTCGAGGGGCTTCACCAGCTAACACCGGAGGCAAAGCAATGTATTGCTAACTCCGACATCAAATTTTAAAGTCGCATTTTTGGAAACGCCATACGATGATGATGATGATAGTAAATTAGTAGTTTATCTTAATCTATATTAGTCACACTCGAGAATAGGTATTATAATATCGGAGTAATAAAATTGGAAAGGACAGAATATTTATACTCTATGGTTTTACGCTTTGTCCGTAAGATTTTGACGCGGTTTGCTGTTTCCCAGTATTTTATCTGCCGTCATATGACATGGCAAATAAAAGTGACAGATAACGCATAAAATCACAGACTATAAATCGAAAACCGGAGAAAATAGATCTCCTGTTATTTCTTTCTTTTTCTGAAATCTAATTTTAGTTTTATCTGGTTTCATTAAGAATCGAGCCCTTTACATAGATATGGTCCTTTATTAGCTCTTTGTTAAAAAATGGTCTTGTCACTACTAAACTATATGAAAGAGATAGGAAATCAAAATCTGACAGTGCTGCCAAAATGATCGAAAACTAAACTATTACGCGCGGTGTCTCAAAAAAAAATACCGAATAATCTTCTTTTGTGTCGAGATCGAGTAAACGTCATTGGCAAAATACGTCTTAAATCACGAGATCTGAAGCCATTAAAAAAATATTTTCTTTTTTAAATTACCGTTACTTTGTCATATTGGCAGGGCTAATGAAAAATGTGTTTACCCGAATAGCCACTATAAGATCTCCTCTGTTATCTTCAGGAGGGCGAGGCGGCTACAGGGGGCGCGGGGGCGGAGGTGCGGCAGCCGGTGCCCGGGGTGCTGCTGATGGACTACCACCAGCGCACCGGACAACCCACGCAACCTAATGGTAAATTCGCTTATAAACATTCTACTTATCGGTGATTCTTACCTCGGTAACTCTAACTTACTATGGTAACGGTTCCTACATTGGTATCTCCGGTTCGTACCTCGGTATATACGGTCTCTAGGTCAGTATATCCGGTTCCTACCTCGATATCTCGAGTTCCTACCTCGATATCTCGGGTGCCTTCCTCGAAATCTCCATTCCTACTTAGATATTTCAGATTCACGAGTCGATATTTCAGGTTCCTACCTCGATATGTCGTGTTCCTACCTCGATATCTCTGTTTCCTACTTCGATATCTCAGATTCACACCTCGATATCCCGGATTCGAACCTCGATATCTCGATTTCCTACTTCCATATCTCAGATTCACCTCGATATCTCGGTTTCCTACTTCGATATCTCAGATTCACACCTCGATATCCCGGATTCCTACCTCGATATCCCGGATTCCTACGTCGATATCCCGGATTCCTACGTCGATATCCCGGATTCCTACGTCGATATCCCGGATTCCTACCTCGATATCCCGGATTCCTACGTCGATATCCCGGATTCCTACCTCGATATTTCGGATTCCTACTTCGATACCTCCAGTTCCTATCTCATATCTCCGGTTTCGATCGATTGTAATATTAGTGGTCCAAAAAAAGGCCTTATTAACGGACTACCACTTTTGGTCAACGTTTATTGTATTCAAGAATATTATATTTCTTCCACGCTGGCCTGGGTGCGAGAGAAAAACATAGAATGCGCCAGCTGCTTTTCCTCCCGGGCATGCTGTAAAAACCAGCTAAGGGATCCGAGGGTTTCAGTATACTGTAATTTAGGCGATGGGCTGACAACCTGTCACTACAGCAATATACCTGCAAATCTATCTTAAATAACCCTCAAAACTTTATCAGACGTAGCGAAACGACCTTTGTTTAGTTCGTTCACGCTCTGCCTACCCCATTAGGGATAAAGGCGTGATTATACGAGGATCATTCAATAAATACTTAGCCTACAAAAAGAAAACAAATTTTGGAAAAGGCAATTTATTTTTCAACATAGTCTCCTTTTAGTTCTATACACTTAGCCCAGCGATGCTCCAACTTTTTTAACCCGTCCGAAAAATAGTTTTTGTCAAACTCTGCAAAATAGGCCTCCGTGGCGGCGATGACCTTCTCATTTGATCCATATCTATTCCCGGCGAGTGACTTTTTCAGATTAGGAAACAGAAAGAAGTCACAAGGGGCCAAATCTGGAGAATACGGTGGATGGGGCAGCAATTCGTAGCGTAATTCGACCAATTTGGCCATGGCAACGGCAGACGTGTGAACCGGTGCGTTGTCGTGGTGAAACAGCACTTTTATCTTCGCCAGGTGGGGTCGTTTTTTCTTTAATTCGGCGTCGAATCGGCCCAATAAATCGGCATAGTAAAGCCCTGTAATTGTTTTACCCTTCTGGAGGTAATCGATGTAGATCACACCTTGTGAATCCCAGAAAACGGTGGCCATAACTTTTCCGGCCGATTTTACAGTTTTCGCCTTCTTTGGAGCACGTTCCCCGGTCTGGATCCATTGTTTTGATTGCTCCTTGGTCTCTGGTGTGTACCTGTGGATCCAGGTTTCATCGACGGTCACAAAACGACGCAAAAACTCCGCTGGATTCTACTTAAACAGCGCCAAACACGTCTCCGATGTGGTCTCACGGTTGCGCTTGTTTTCCGGTGTGAGTAAACGCGACACCCATCGCGCCGACAGCTTTCTCATGCCGAGTTCCTCGTGAAGAATATGATGCACTGTTCCTTCTGAAATGCCTACAGTCTCAGCTAGCCCCCGAACCTTCAATCGGCGATCTGCCAATACGAGATCATGGTTTTTTTTAATGTTTTCCTCCGTAGTAGCTGTTTTCGGTGCACCTGGACGTGGTTCATCAAAAACCGACGTACGGCCACGTGCAAACTCGTTGAACCAATTCTTGACGGTGGCCATCGATGGAGAAGAGTCACCGTACACAGCATCCAAGCGCTCTTTGATTTCGAAGCGCGTTTTCCCTTCCAAAAATAGGAATCGAATCACCGAACGATATTGCTCTTTTTCCATTTTTGTAAAACCGATCGACACGTTCGCTTCCATAAGTTGTAAAATTAAAACAAATGAAGGGATTGGAATGAAAAATTGAAAAAAGAATTAAAAAAGAATGTGCTACACTGTGTTTAAACTCTTTTGAAACTACAGCGCCCTCTGGCGATGAGGCTCGGTACTTATTGAATGCACCTCGTATGTATGTATAAAACAGAGTTTTTTCTTTTCGGACAATCAGCTACTGCCTCCGTGGTCAGAACCATGGGCTTACGATCCGGAGGCCCTGGGTTCGACTCCCAGGGAGTAAACGCAAAGTTGATATTTGTCAATGTATCACTTGTGACGTTTTCCTCAGTTTGGTTAGGACATTGCAGGCTGAATCAAGTATCTGTAATATGGATTGATTGAAGCTAAATAACCCTCAAAACTTTGTCAGACGTGGCGGAACGACCTTTGTTTAGTAGATATTGTCGCTTCCTCCTGAGCGGGAGGTCGTGGTTCGAACCCCACCACGTACCAATGCGTTTTTCGGTTTTAGAATTTCATATGTACGTTTATTCGGCGCTTTTTTCCTAGCTTCGGAAGGCACGTTAAGCCGTTGGTCCCGGTTAATATCGTTTAATACCGTAGATATTAGTCGTTAAGCCATGTCAGAGGCCAGTTCTAAGCATTGGCGGCTTGAAAACTCTGACCTAATCTAGGATTGGGTCTGGTTTCGCTTCTGGTTTGCGGAGATCAGATGGCAGTCTGCCTGTGTAAAAACCAGTACCCTCGTTCAATCCCCTGGATTAGGTAGCCGATCCTGTGAGATACGGGATAAGGCTGGGGAGATGATGATGATGTTTACGCTCTACCTACCCCATTAAGAATAAAGGCGTGATTATATGTATGTATATTATGATTGGGTCTGGTTTCCATTCTGGGTTGCGGAGGTCAGATGGCAGTCACTCTGTATAAAAACCAGTACCCTCGTTCAATCCCCTGGATTATTAGCCGACCCCGTGAGATACGGAATAAGGCTTGGGAGATGATGTTGTTTACGCTCTACCTACCCCATTATATATTTAATAGTTCTACTTCATGTAATTTAGAATAATTTTTATTTTAAATTGCATTGTATTTGTCTTGCCCTTAAAATGTTTCTCATTCTCTCAACTGCCAGTGGGTTGGCTGGAAGAGATCTCTTCAAAGAGATAAGTTCGCCCTTACATATCTTTCTGTAAACTTCATTTCTTGTATTTTAATGCAATAAATAATATATATATTATATGTTTGTATGTATATTATAATATTGCAGGCGTGAGCGAGGCCTGCAGTACAGGCGGCGCGGGCGGCAGCACGCCGGGCGCCAAGGACCAGCTCATGTACCTGGCACAGCTGCTCGGGTTCACCGTGCAGTTCTCAGACTTCCCCAAGGTAACAGCATTTAGTGTCTTGAGGTTTTTTGTGTCCGACACTTATTTCACTAGAATAGGTCTACTGGAAAAGAAAAGAAAGGTCAGGTCAAGAGTACCCTAAACCGACGAGCATTTATGAAAAGATTAATGAATGTGGATGAAGCGAAAGAAGTATGTAAGGATCGTAGCAAGTGGAAAGATGTGGTCTCTGCCTACCCCTCCGGGAAAGAGGCGTGATTGTATGTATGTCTGCTGGAAGATAATTCTTTTTAGAAATAAGCTGTGCCTGTTTTATATGTATATGTCCTTTGTATTTTATTGTGTACAATAAACTGTTAAATAAATAAATAGGCTCGTATTTATAAAGTGATCTCAAGATTGAGAGCGATATCAAGTATGAATTTAACAGGTCCTTTTGTACTAAAATGACATTTCTGATACGGACACAAACCAAAAGCCAAAATAAATGGCGAAAATAAGACCTAACTCTGACACCTATCCAGGTTTGCGGTCGTGTGTGTGTGTGTGTGTATCCTGCCGCGCCTTCACCCGTGTCGCGTATTAATAACGCATTTGTGTGTGTTTCCAGCGCAACCACGGCGAGTACCTGTCCCTGGTGTCGCTGTCGACGGAGCCGCCGGTGATGTGCCACGGGGGCGGCCCGTCCACCGCGCACTCGCACGAGCAGTGCGCCCGCGCAGCCCTGCGCGCGCTCGCGCTCATGGGGCTGGACGCGCCCGCCGCCGCCGCGGCTCCCGGCGCCAAGGGGTGAGTGCAGTACAGCGCGCGTGTCTCCGTCCTGCTCGCACTCGCACGAGCAGTGGGGCGCGCCCGCCGCCGCCGCGGCTCACACACATACACACTTTCATCCCTCCCGTCCCTCATTTCCCTCGTTCCTTCCTTCCATCCCTCAACTCTCGCCCTTTCCCTCGCTACCCTTTCCTACCGTCGTCCCTCACTTCCTTCGTATCCCTCCCTTCCCTTTCGTCTGTCCCTTCCTTCTCGTCCCCACTTCTCTACTCGTACCTCACTTTGACCTAGTTCCTACCTTACCTTTCGATCCGCCCCCTTACTTCCTTCTCGTCCCTCACGTTCCTAACTTCCCATCTCGTCCCACACTTTCCCCCCTCCTTTCTTCCTCACTTTCCCCTGTGCTTCCTACCTCACCCGCCCTCATATCTCTCTCGTCCCTCCCACCGTCACAACAGGTCTAATTTGACAGGTGTCAAAAGCACCTTCAACATGGGTAATGAAAAGTACCTGTATACGAATATTCGTAATAGTTACGCATGTTTGTTTGTTGCAGGCTGGTCCCGGCGGGCCCGACAGCTGCGGGCAGCAAGGCGGGCGTGATCAGCAACGGCATCGCCGAGTAAGCGAACGACCGACTACTAACCTATTTACTACTTGTTTATTTGTTTGAAGCAATAATATTATTATCCTATCCTTGTCGTGAATATTTCACAGCGCGAAATAAGAGTTCGGGACGTTCTATTCTGTTGATGTTATCATTACATTTCTAGCTATGACATATTCACTTTGACATTTTTTTGTATTTTGATCTCGGGTCTTGCAACAACTAGTTTTCTTTTTTATCAAAACGTTTTTCATTTATATTAGAATACAAATGTATATTTTTTGTTATACTCTACGATAGGTCGCTATTTAGTTAATTTTTCGTGAATCCTTTTTGTTATTAGCAGAAAACTGCCGCTCACAAACTAGAATTTTTATTGTTTATTTTTTATTATTTATGAACGAAACGAGAAGCGTGGGAGACGAACACGATTAGCATCATGACGTCACACATCCATCGCAAATAATCATAGGCATAGTTTTGTTATAAAACAATAATCATACTATAATGTACCCGCAACATTTATATGATCGATTTAAAATGTTTATTATCGTAGCTGACATCGTTTTATAGTAAGTAATCGGACATGGTATATCAGATAAATTATGTAGAAACGAATATTGTTACGAAACTGAGGCTGTGAAGCCAAACCAAAACAGTTTCATTGGGATCCGTCAGCGCCTAAAGCACAATGCTTATTTATACAATAACCGGCCGAATAGTAAAGTTCGGGCCGTTTTAGGTAATAATTGATAAGATATGCGCCCGCATTGTGTGGTCGCTGCGATCCCGACGAACGCTAAAAGTTACATCATGCGGCCATGGTGTCTCGATTAGTCTAGACTAGCATACATTATAACCGCCGCACACCGCGCAAGCAAGCAAGCACGCACACACACACACACACACACACACACACATATCGTAAGTCATAAACTAGCACACGCGAAATACCTAGTCAAAGCCTAGAGACTTACAAATTAAAGTCATAACATTTTGAACATAAGTGGTCGTCGATCAGTGTTTCACGAAACTTGCTTGTAATAAAAGAAACGGATACATGGTTGGTTGGTAAATGATCGTGCCTTATTAACGCCATCGCGCGATATTCTACGTAAATAACCAAAAGTTTCGCTGCTTTGCCTCAAAATGAAGCAAGTAAAGCGATATGTTGACCGTCAATACCTATAAGGTAGCGCGTCGAATATAGATTTTTTATACTTTTTAAAAGGTTTCATATGCAAGTTTTGTAATACTAGACTCGCTAGTCGTCTTGTGTTGTCTTGCGTGGCGTGCGCGGGGCGCGGGGTGCGGGGTGCGGCGGTTAGCGCGTGTGGCCTCGATTTTAAACCACTCCAGTGAGTGAGCGTTTACAAATAGACCCTAAGCTATGAAATGTGTAATTTTAGACTTCGACTCCGCAACTACCGGGACTAAAAAAAATACTGGCCATATTTTAGGATGTGAACCTAACCTATGAAACTAAAAAATAATCCCTAAGGAACATTATGTCGAAATATGAAATAAAAGAGAGCCGCTGACAATGACAACATTTGTATGGGAGGGCCAATTTTATTTTAATATTTTGACTTATGGCTCCTTGAGGAAAGTTGTTCAGTTTCACGATTAGAATCACACTCTAAAATATGGCCAGCTATTTTTTTCACTCCCTGTATACGGGGCGTAAGGGACAGTGTCCCGCAAACTAGGTGTTGCTCAATCACTACTAGCAGGTTTTTTTATCAGGATACGAATTTTAAAAAAAACGTTTTCCATTCAAATTGTCTGATCGAGTTGTTCATTTTGTATGGAATGTTCAAATATTTCTGCATCTCCTGAAAGAATTTTCCTGTAAAAGTTGTTCAGTTTCGTTGACTGAGCAACCCCTATCAGTTTGCGGGACGCTGTCCCTTACACCCGGTATTGAGCAAATTTGACTAGCAATTTATATCTTATAGACATAGGCTAAGAAGGTGGCTTGATGTGTGTTGATGCGCCTAAATCACTATAATCGTATCTATTGCATGTACCCCTTAAACTATTTATATAGTGTTTGTCTAATCTCGTTTATAACATGATCTTTCTAGGTGTTATTCTAAGTGTGTGGTTACAATTGATCGGTAAAATGTAGTTTTATAATAAGCTCGTACATTCATGTATAACCCAAAGGGGACCCCGCGCCGATCAGTTGTACGATATATGTACCTTGCCGATTGTACATTTCATTGTATTGGGTCCTTTATTATTAACTTCGCTTGATGAAAGATGTTTCTTAGTCTGAAAAAATGTCTTTCATCATTGGTTTTGGCGACTACGCAACAACTTGCAATGAACCGGTTCCCTGTAATCACATTTTGTAAGCTTGCTAAAATTTAAGACGGGTAAATAAAAGCAGACCACTGCAATACATTCTTCAGTTTTGAAAGCAACTTGTACAACTCTTAAAGATGTACAGTTCGTTTTTTTACGTTGCGTTATCGGTACCAACGCGGTTTTGCGACCCGTGAACTGCTTTTTCGTTGCAACTTAATACAGGTGCAATTTTCGGAACCGCAATCATAACTTTGTTACAAACATAATGTTTCGCGGTTGACTTCCTTTAAAGTAGTATAGAATAAGTCGTTTATGGGCCGCTAAACAAGTTAGTATCAAGCGTTATCTATGTTCGTAGTTTTTGGCTTTGCTTGAGTTTAGCAAAGGGAACAGTGGTAGTGTATGGTTGTCGCGAAGCTGGCTAGAAACCACGAGTCGTTTACTCGTCAAGTCGATCACTTTTACACTAAGTAAAATGGTATCGCAACTGCTTGTGAACTCTTATCTATAAGTAGGTTTATGTAAACCGCTGAACAGATGTTTTACTTCTTTTGTATTCGTTAAAACGATTTTAAATCGAGGCCAATGATAATAAATTTCTCGATGTTACAAAGTTGTACTAATTTGTACTGAGCAGAGAGAAATTGAATAGGTAACTATTGGATATAAAGTACGCCGGACGGGCATTAAGAAGCGTTTTATTTATTTTGTTGTAAGTAACTAATATTTTTATTGTAATGTGGATGGAGCGAGTCCCAACTGAAGAAGTTCGTGCTGTTAGTAACATATGTAAGGACACAATAAAAGTTAAACATTAATTACCACTTGTTTTATTTAGTAAGTTAATGCCGAAACACCACCTGATACATAAATAATGATATCAATAACAAAGAAAGTATTTAATTAATTGTACACAAGAACACAAATAGTTACACCTAATATTATTATTTATTAAAAAAAACTATATTGTTGTAATAGTACCCAAGGGACTAACTATATTGACACTCATGCATGAATGTCATAAAACTTTGCACACTGATTATTCGTGCGAATACATTGAGGCTATTGTTTATTTTTAAGATCGTTTGTTATTTACATGTATTCTTGCAATAAATGCTTTATCTTATCAAAATATAACATAACCAAGATAACAACACAGAAAGAACATAATAAAAATTATCTATAAAACAAAATATAAACACACGGATTTGAAGACGAAGAAACATATCGAGGATTTTTTAGCAAAAGAAACGGGTCTGGTTGTATTGGTCAGGCTGTTACTGAGCACCCACTCCCGGCCGCTATCCCACTACTGCCCGATACGGGGACTTTTGGCTGCTGGGTTTCCCCCCTGGCCCGGTTCGCCCCTCCTTAGTTAACCTGCATCCCCCAGACTCCTCCGGGGGATCCATATTAATACCGGGCTTAGTGCGGACGTCCAGTCAACATGGGCCACTCAGCACCAGGACTCCCGACCTCAAACCATCCTCCGGTCCCGACCTCCGAGTAGCCGGATTACAGGTGACGCCACGCACCCAGTCGAGAGCAATGACGAAAATGTTGAAGTCTTTTGAACAGTAAACAGTTCAAACTCACAACATATCAACATTAAAATGATTTGTGAATTGGACAAATTAATCATCTTTTAAAAAATTACCTGCATTTTCTGAAAGGTTATCTAATTGAAGAATACGGGATTTTGTAAATATATAAATTTTGCACTAGCGCCATCTTGCGGTAACGAAAACGAATTTCTTGTATTCGCAGTAGTCCGGTATTAGAACCTCTCGACTAGTTAGTTCTAGCCATATATGATAGATGGCATTCACGAATTTTCTTTATTCTGTCAATCCCTATTATTTATTTTTACGTTTCAAATACTGGAGTGCCAGTCACACTTACTACGTTAAGTTCTCATTTCTCACAAACACACACATTGGTGTTATGCTCAGTTTGATGTTGTGTAATTGATATTTTGCTGAAGTTGTTTGATGCGTAGCACTAGTTGGTATTTTACGTTTTTGGTTTAATGTGTTATATAAGGTCATTTTATATCAAGTGCAAATATTGAAACGTATGAATCTACCCATGAAACTGAACAACTTTCCCTAAGGAACATAGGTAGAAATACGAAAAACTTACTTGCCATACTAAGTGCGCTATCAGCTGGTGCATTTTGTATAGAAGGTCCAATTTTTTTATTCGTTTTTCGACCTATGTTCCTTAGGGAAAGTTGTTCAGTGTCATTGGTAAATTTACACGTTTTAATATTTGCACTTGATTTAAAATGACCTTTTATTATAAATCTGTAAAACAATGGAATAAAACGAGTATTTTTTCAATATTCGGTATATTTAAATTTACGACGAGCGTCCTACGCGCAACGTAACGCCGTCCGCCGTAAGGCACTATCGTTCAACGGACGCGCCGAAACAAATCATGTACATTAAATAAATACCTACTTAAGTACATCATTATGATCACTACAAAAATATATCAATAATACTTTCAAAACTCGCTTTGCCGATAAGCTGTAAGCTGCTGATAGAAAAATCGATGGGTTAGCATTCGGAAGTAAGATTGTATTTCATATTATTTTTATAATTCATTCATATATTTATTTTAGAGCGACTTTTTTACGGCTTATCGACCATAGAAAATATTATTACATCAAATTGAACCCAACATAGATATGTTGTACGTAGTTATAATAATATTAATTAAATCTAAATAAGTATAATTAATGATATTTACAATGAGGTAATTCATCCCTTGACGCATAATGTCTCAATAGCAAAAAGGAAACAATGTGCTGGAACATATTTTTATTCAAGTGACGAAATTACAAATATTATGATTATGAGCTATTTGCGTAGTCAAGTCAACATTATGCGCCATTCTTTTTATAATATAAATTACTATAATATATATGATTTGGTTCTTTTAGGGTTTAATAAGTAAATCTACTTGCGTTGATGGCTGTAAGAAAATACGAAAGTATTGTCTTGATACTGATTTTGTTCTAAATAACTTATAAGAATAGAGGAGAAACTAGGAATTATTACAACGCTCTATAAAACCGTTTTGTTATGACAAAAGCGTACGCAAAGGAGTTACGTAAGTATTTGAAATTAATTTTAAAATATGTAAATCGAATACGCATCTTTAAATTAAATATCACAGCGTTGTAATATTTTTTAGATCTTTACAAGTTGTATGCATAAGTATATGTTCTAAATACAAAGAAAGAAAAAATTAACCACCAATGTCCACATCTTTTGTGCCAAAGTGCAGAATCCAGGTTTTCTTTTATAAACATTTATTTAAATACTTGCAGCTTAGTTATAATTCAGATGATTTATGATTTTATAAGTATAGTCGATTCATAAGCTTATCTATTCTTATAAGGAGTTTATAAAGCTATTACAATTTATCACAATTCACCAGTACAGATTTTCAAAATGGAAGAAATAAGCGACTGATTTAGAAATGTTTGCAAAATTGCTTATAAGTCGTTTAGACCGAGGTAAATGGAAAATCTAGCTTAAATTTTGTTCTTTAAATATGAGACGTTTGGATCATAGATCTATTGGACAATCTCGGCTCAGAAGATATTTTGCAGAAATCTTCGTCTTTTTCCCTTCCCTCACTTGTGTGTACAAAATGTAGAGAAAAGCTATATAATAAAATCTACATTTCACGTATTAATAAAGTTAGTGCTTACAAAAATATTAACCCTATAATATACGTGAGATCAAAATAATTGAGAAATGTGTTAAATAGGAATTTAATTTATAATACTGTTAATAATAATATTAATTATCACTAGTCTCACTATATTGATGGCAACATCATATAATCAGCTTGTCCGTTATTAAAGTCGATGAATTTTTTTTTTTTAATATTGCCGAAGTAATTGAAAAATACTGCAGATCTAAAGGAAGGTGCCATAATTATAGTGACTCCAGTTCACACACTATAAATTAAAACGAATGAATCAAAGAATCGGTACATGTCTTACATAATTGTAAAGACTTGGTCAAAAAGGGACTATTCTTGTTTCCTGGAAATTACGTCGTTTTATAGCTAATCCTAAAATACCTGTATTCAATATTCAATGATCAAGAACGACATTTCACTTCGTCTACCACCCAATAACAGTTCTAAGACCAAGTATCGTATTCAGCCTCCAAGTAAGATCAGCCTAAAGTTAAAGCATTAATAATAACCGTTACTAAAATCTATGCATGGTTTTTTAACAGAATTTTGCAGCAAGGTTATCAATTTATCATCTATAGTCTTTAGAATTTATATCGTGGCAGGAAGGATACGAAGTCAACTTAGGAATAAAAGACATAAAATGACCAAACATTGAGCTCGCGTCCTCCTTGCTGGCGCGGTCCAGGACACAAATGATGGCAAGGATAGGTTGTACGCCAGTGTACCACATAGTACCAGAAATTACCTAGCAGTGGCGAGGGGAACAATTTTATCGAGGGTAAGTCAAAGCAAAAAAGAAACATTCAAGTACTTTATAGTTTCGACGTAATTCCGGATTTAGTGGCGGTGGAATTCTTGAAAGGGAAGCCGACGGGAATCGGGTTGTATGGACCCCTCGCCACTGGTACCTAGCTATTTTACTAGTTACTGTACATGTATAGTGGCGGCGCTGTGACGTACCCTTACTGGCGCGGCCACTCTCGTACCAGCGGCCAGGGACATTGTACCACGATATAAGAAATATATTAGCTTTAAATAAATAAATAGCTAGGCGAGGATATTGTACCCCAGTGTACCTGTATTCCCAAAGGTTGCCTGGTAGAAATTGCTGCTTTTAGCAATAAGGCCGCCTAAATTGTACTGTCACGTTTGTTCCTTTTTATTTCTGTTGTATGTGTTTCTTTGTGCAATAAAGAATTTTGTATTGTATTGTATTGCGCCAGGAAGGAGGACGCATTGAGCCTAATTGGGGCTCGACTCGCCTGTTCCGGTTATCACAAGGAACCGAAGTTCAACCGGACATGATTTTTAAAACTTGTAAATCTGCAGCCGCTGAGAGAGCTTGTGGCGCCATCTACCGGCCGCCCGCGGTATGTCTATGAGAAGCTGTCCTGCTCGCACTCGTCCCAGCTGTCGCACTCGTAGTGCTCCGCGTCGTAGTCGATGTCGGCGGCCGCGTGCCCCGTCGCGTCCGAGCTGATGTCCGTCAGAGCGGCCTCCGACACCGGCTTGGAGGATATGTCCAGGATCTAAGGGGGAAACATACGTACATATAATCCGGCCTATATCTCTAATGGGGTAGGCAGAGCGTAAACGGGGGAAAAGATCAGTTAATTGACTAGGCATAAGTGTACGCTTGGCTGGGTGGCAGGGCCGGATTAACCTTGTCCGGGGCCCTTAGGCCCTACATATTTTGGGAGAAGAGGGACTTCTCTGATCTAAATCTGAATATTATCAGGTGTTTGTCTTCAACGCTTAAGTAATGCAGAATCAAAACATTATGCAGGCGAAGCGAGCGCGACATAGCACGAAATTATGAATGAATGACGACCTGCGCAGCCTAGTTGGCAGTGTACCTGCCTGCTACGCAGAGTGCCCCAGGTTCGATTCTCGGCCGGGGCAGACATTTGAATGATGAGTTTAAATGTCTGTTTCTGGGTCTGGGTGTTCTTTATGGTTGTTTCTGTGTATGTCCATGGCACCCCGATACAGGGAATCCTAGTGGGGGCTGTGAGTGTGAACGTCGTTTTTAAAAAAACAAAAACAATACGTTACACGAGCGAAGCGAGCGCGACATAGCACGAAATATGAATGAATCAATATATTGTGCGAGCAAAGCGAGCGCGTTATTGCACGAAACATGAATGAATCAATACGATATGCGAGTGAAGGAAGCACGATATTTTACTTAAGTCGAATCAATAGGTTACAATGGGTCAGGCAGTTGCCTTCTCTGATTTGGGGTTTATCCGGCCCTGCTGGGTAGTAGTGGTGTATTCCTCCTGTAAACGGCCGTGTAATAGGCAATATGCATGACTTTTTTTAAACTATTAGTAAAAATATTGTCACCATAAATTAACGGATGTGAAGGAATTTTCGCATAATATTCATTAGTTTACGAGTTATAATGCCTTAAAGTGGATAGTTACGTCTATAACTGTCATGTGACGTCATAAGACAGAAGCGCCATAATAATTCCATATAAATTGTCGTTTCGAAGAGAGCGATCGATAGTGTTTTATAATGGTATATCTCGGTGATTTTTTTATTTTTTTTTTATTTTTCTTAATTTTTTTTATATTAATACCTTAAATTATGAAAAGAACAGTGAAAACTGAAATATATTGATTCATTCGTATTTCGTGCTATGTCGCGCTCGCTTCGCTCATGTAACGTATTGATTCATTAATAATTTCATGCTGTCGCGCTCGCTTCGCTCGTGTAACGTATTGACTCATTCATAATTTCGAGCAATATTGCGCTCGCTTCGCCCGCATAATATTTTGATTCTGCATTACTTAAGCATTGAAGACAAACACCTGATAATATTCAGAGTTTCACTATTATTCAGTTTATCTGTTCTTTTCATATTTAAAAAAAATCTAAAAATATCTTAAATTATGAAAAGAACAGATACTGAAAATATGTTATATGCACGTTCCCCATATGTTGTGTACGTACGTCAGCGGAGGACCGGCAGCTGTAGTTGTCGGACTCCCGGTCGGCCACGGCGAGGCGCGCGCGCTCCGAGCGGGACGCCGCCTTGCCGTCCGAGCGCAGCGCCACCTCGGAGGGGTTCGAGCGCTCTGGAGTTTAACAGTTTTTTTGTAAGTACAAGTGTATTTACAATAGAATAGAAAAACGTTTATTCATGAAACAATACAAAACTCAACATACAGTAAGTAGACATGAAAACGTAATCATTTTTTTTTATTGAATGCTGTGATTTGCATTGCACAAGAAATGTTTTATACTAAACGACCAGCAGGATTGAGATACTTACATACATACGTACATATAATCACGTCTTTATTTCTTATGGGGTAGGCAGAGCGTAAACGACCTGAACAAAGGTCGTTCCGCCACGTCTGACAGTTTTGAGGGTAATTTAAGAAAAAATTGTAGGTATATTGCTGTAGTGACAGGTTGTCAGTCTGTCGCCTAAATCACAATATACTGAAACCCTCGGATCCCTTAGCTGGTTTATACAGCATACCCGGGAGGAAATGCAACTAACACATTTAATGTTTGTCTCTCGCTGGGAGGCCAGTGGAAGACTTTCTAGAATTAAATAGGTATTTTTGTAAGATCGAGTGTATACTCAACTAGCTTTCTGCCCGCGGTTTCGCCAGCGTTAAATGAGTTTTCCCGCGGGATTGAGATACGTACCCGCGGTAAAAAGTAGCCTATGCCAGTTCCCAGGATCCCACCTATATCTCTACCAAATTTCATTAAAATTCGTCTCTCTCAGTCGTTCAGCCGTTTAGGCGTGCAAGAGTTGTTACTCTTACAGACAGACAGAGTTACTTTCGCATTATAGTAAGGAATTTAATAATCAAAATTAAACTTTAGTTTGTAGATCTAACCAGAATCTAAACAGTTAAAAAAATACAGCCAAAGAACAATAAATAAATATACTTGTACCTTTTGCAAGTGGATCTGCTAGCGAGACGAGCGACCCGCTTCGGGGGGAACTACCGCTGTAGTACATCTCTGGGTTTGCTTCATGACGATCTAAAGAAAGCATACGTCGATAAATTCTATTAGTAATTTACTGTCGAATTACAATTTCTGATAATTCGTACAGAACTCATCATCTCCCTAGCCATATCCCGTATCTCACGGAGCCTGTTTTCACACAGAGCGACTGCCATCATACATTTGTATAGAACTACAAATACAATTTTTTATACACTGAAAAAAGATACAAGATGCCACAAAGGCATAGACAACTTATGATTATGACCAAGTAAAAGTTATATTATTTTTCGATAATAAAGAAAATATGTAATAGAAGTGAAAAATAACGTACCACAGTCGAGTATTTCGTGGAACACGTAGTTGTGTATATTGACTGACTGCCGGGTCCAGGGGTGCGCCATCAACTGCGGGACGGTGCAGCGCGCCGCCGGCTCCTTGCACAGCATCCAGCGCAACAGCTGTTCCAAGTCTGTAGCATACAAGAAAGATTAACAACACCAGTTCATTGACTGCCCACCGGATTATTGATTACGAATGTCAATATTACGTTTTAATGGCAGAATTCCACTACTTCTTCTTCTTCTGTTGTGTGGGTATCGAGTCCATGGTCCCGATGAACCCTGGTGTCAGAGTTTTTAAACCGCCAAGTAGCACAACTATCAGGCCTCTGACATGATTTTCTGTAACGACCACTACCAAAGACAGCGACCGGGACCGACGGTTTAACGTGCCCTCCGAAGCACGAAATCTTTTTCTTTTCAGACAATCAGGTGATTCAGCCTGCAATGTCCTAACCAAACTGGGGAAAAATTCACAAACTGATAAATTCTCCAATATCAGCTTTGTGTTTTCCCCCTGGACCTCCGGATCGGGAGTCTATGGCACTAGCCACTAGACCACGGAGGCAGTTAGAATTCCACTGCTACTGCAGTTAGATTGTTATTACGAACGCGATTTTTACAGCGATTATATTTCTTGTTACGTCAATATTTCAAAGCAGTTGCATGCTTTGTAGTCACGAGTCTACACCCACTGTCTTTAAATATTTGCTCGAACGCTTTTATGGACTACAATTTTGAACCGATTCACAACTGTCTGTTTAGAAGGTAAATATTGGTCCAACACAGTCACATACGGTACAAAATATTCTCCTTTTCTCACAACTGTTTGCAGATGCAGTGATTTTTTTTTTTTTCAAAAAATAACTTACATTTTTTACAACACTAATTTCTTCCATTCTGGACTGGGAGCGATAGAAAAACATAGAATGTGCCAGCTGCATCTTCTCCGGGGCATGCTGTAAAAACCAGATAAGGGATTCGAGGGTTTTAGTGTATTGTAATTTAGGCGATGGGCTTACAACCTATCAGTACAGCAATACACAGATCTATCTGATATGGCCCTCAATACATGTCAGACGTGCCGCAATCACCTTTGTTTGGGTCGTTGACGATCTGCCTACCCCATTACGGATAAAGGCGTGATTATATGTATGCTCATTGCTGCCCTCCGGATCGTTGATTTTGAATGTCATTTAGAAGGTTTTAACGGCGATGCAGACGCTCAAGGTAATGATTTCGGGGAATAAGCAGTTGCGGACATGACATTCAATATAAATCAATTAGTAAACTTCATTTCTACTACGTACAATACATCTACCTACACAAATAGCCGATAGACCCACTCTTCAAGTATTTGCTCGAACCCTTTCACGGACTATAATTTTTGAACCGATACTACAACCCTGTCTGTTTAGAATGATATTGGTCCAACACTGTCACTTATGGTACGCCACAGTCTCCTTTTCACGCAACTGTTTGCAGATGCAATTTTAATATTTTACAAAACTTTAATACTCGTATATAAAAATAGGTGGATCCAAAAGTGTATAATTATAAAACTGTATATTTTCAGTTACCTTCCGAGACGAGGGAATACGGAACAAGGATATTCCTCAAGACAATATGCTGAGTGGCAGCCATTTTGGTATAAATTTTGTTTAACTTTAAGTTCAGTATGTTTATTTTTGTAAAATTTATTACTAAATAAAATTTCTTCTATTCTATTCTATACATGCCTTCCAACTCCAACATTGCTGGCTTGCCCATCTCATTCGGATGGATGACGATCGTGGTGCCAAAAAAGCCTCCCTAGGATGTCCAACAGGCAAAAGTCCGGTTGGGCGCCCCGGGACCGCTGGCAAGATGCGGCTTCAAGCCGGCTGGCAAGAGACCGCACGAGACCGGCAGAAGACAGTAGTAATGTCAGTACCTTCCGAGATGAGTTGCGGGAAGGAGAGCGGCCCCTGTATGGTGTCCTCGATGTCGGAGAAGGGGTTAACGAAGAACGTCAGCACGTACAGCGTTATCCCCATCGACCACATCTCCAATTCCGGCCCCGCGTACCTATACAATAAAACGGGTTATGAGCAGATTAAAAGTGCCGGCACACTGCGTCGAAAGTCGTGTTCGAACTTGTTATATTGACAGCAAACACCGCCTATATAAAACCGCAGCTTTAAAGTCTTGAGAGTTAGATCAAACAGTAGAGCTTGCAACTGATCATGATCAGCCTTAGCTTTACGACTAAGTGCAGAAAAACATAAAAGTGAGGTAAGCTGCTTCATAATTTATTTAAGAGCTAGCTATTGTCGGTTACACGGAGTACAATGAAGTGAATGCTATCTCGCCAAGCTGCTTATTACAGGAAAATTTGGGATTTCCATGAAAAATCAAAAAGTACTTACACATTAAAGGCCGTATTTGTAATCAGCTGTCAAGAGTGACAGCAAGTTTGAGTTCGTATCAGAAATGTCATTTCGGTATAAAACGACCTGTCAAATCCATACTTAATATTGCTCTCAAGTTTGAGGTCGCTTTAAAAATACGAGCCTAAGAAACTGTAAACTTAGGAATACCAGCAACCAAAATTGGCTGCTTTTTCATTGTGAATGAAGACTTACTTATTCCCAGCTAAGACTTCAGGGCTGCAATATTCTGTAGTTCCGTAAAACGTTGAAAACAGCGTGTCCTTGCTCATGAACGTGGCGGATCCGAAGTCGATCAGCTTGACGTGGAACTTGTTGTCAATGATCACGTTCTCGTCCTTGATGTCTCGATGTAAGATGTTTAGCGAGTGTAGGTACTCCACTGCCTGGCCTATCTGAAATACCAATGAACCGATTTAAAGCCCTGTGTGGCTCATAGATTTGTAGCTAGAGGTATGGTTGGGGGGAGCGTGATAAATTTATTTATTTATCAAACAATTATAGTACACAAGAACATAACATAAAACAACATACATACATACTTATAATCACGCCTATATCCCTAATTTGGTAGGAAGACCGTAAACGACCTAAAAAACAAAGGTCGTTCCGCCACGTCTGACAAAGTTTTGAAGGTTATTTAATAGATTTGTAAGTATATTGCTGTAGTGACAGGCTGTCAGCCCTAAATTACAATGTACTAAAACCATCGGATCCCTTAGCTGTTTTTTACAGCAAGCCCGGGAGGAAACGCAGCTGGCACATTCTTTGTTTCTTTCGCTCCCAGGCCAGCATGGAAGAGGGCTAGGCCAGCAGAGACACCACAAGCACTGCTTATTTCTAACAAGAAATTTCTTACAGCAGACCAACAAGTGATATTTTTGAATAATACGCGGATAAAACAAATAATGCGGATAACGCAAATAAATTGAGATACAATTCCTATTGCGAATAAATATGAAATGCGAGCGAAGCGACCCCGAAGTTTCACGATACAATTTGTTACGAAATAACAGAGCGAGCGAAACGAACGAAAATTATAAATGATTTTTTTATAGCAGCAAGTTCCAGTTTGAGCTTGTACAAAAAATAAAAAGCTTAGTAGAGGCACAGCTCGGACACTCCTAACAACCATGTGATTTTGGTCACCGATCGACAGACGGCATATTGCACTTGGCATGTGTTTGTGTGCGTGTTATAAGGGTTGTCAAATTTAGTTATACCGGTCATAATCATCGCTTGATTAATCTGGTTCTTGATTAAACCAACTTTTAAAAATAGTTTATTGTAACTGAATAGTTAGAATAGGTTAAGTTGCATATTTTGTATGAAGTTACTTACCGTCTCTCATCACTTGGGAATCTAAAAAAGTTCCTATTGGAGTCATATCTTGTGGTACAAAGACATCCGTACACGGAACAGTACCTAACCATCTTTGGAACACAAAACTTTATTATTTCCGTTACAATGAAACATGCGCGCGCCATGACCACTAAACGTACCCACAATGTGACCCACAATCCGGCGCGGAGTGTGACGTATATCGCACTGGGGAGGGGATGTGAGTGGCCATTGTGTATGTAGTACTATTATATATTCTGTGGTAGAGGTGCTTTGCTTATATGACAAAGAAAGTACCTGTCTGAAAATGTAGCTCAGCAGCGGCTCGTCGAGTCGCGGCCGACGTTCAATAAATTCAAACAAGTCCATCCCCGCGCCGTGCTTCTCCATCACCATTTGGAAGTACTTGTCGTTCTCGAACACGTCGATCACGCTCACCTGAAACATACATGTGGGATTGGATGTCTATGGTGAATGATCTATTTCCGAACGATGAAGTATAATAGTTTTTAGACGAAGATGTGTGAAAGAGATGATGATAGTTACGTTGTAAGGGTGTGAAAGAGTGAGCGCATGAGTATGGAAAAAGTGTCTGGATTGAGCTGGCCAAGGCGACGGATGGTGAGGTTATGTCAAGAATAAGTAATAAAGAATTATATTTCAAGCTAAAGAGTGTTTCCTTGCCTCCGTGCCGGCCCCTCATCCTACATACATACATAACGTCACGCCTCTTTCCCGGAGGGGTAGGCAGAGATCACATCCCTCCACTTGCCACGGTCCTTGCAAAGTTCTGTAGCTTCATCTACATTCATCAATGTTTTCATGCGCGCTCGTCGGTTAAACAAAACATTAATAATCTAATGTAGGGTATTCTATAATGCCATTAAATTCTCGCTGCAGTAAGGGTCATATCAGCTGGACCGATATCTCGTATCTCTAGTTTGATATATTTTGTTTTGTCTTTGTCAAGACCAGTTTGCCTGACAAAAGTGAATATAAACTAGTTGATTCGTAATTTTACTATAGTTATTGGAGGCAGTCTGCAACAATTATTATTCTCGCTGCGCGTACAAAGCGATGATTTACGCAGTTCTCACACTGCGAGCAGATTCTGGAGCGAGTGTGATTGTATATCAATTCATTATGTTTAATTATTAAACCATAGACAATATCTGAATCGCAGGGCACGGTAAAGGTTAAATGCCTTATGATACGATCGTTTCTGCAACGAGAACCTAACTCTTACTATACACGGTGTTCATTTAATTGCGTGCCATAGCTTAGGGGGTGTTTCAGTAACATAAAAGGAGCCTATAAAAATATAACTCAAGAACTAAATAAAAAACAAAGTCGGTACGAATTTATAATATCATTATGATGACCAAAGCTACGTCAGGCCGCTCAGCTATAACCAATCCCGAGTGACGCGCGATAAGGCCAGAACCAATCCCGCGCGACGCGAGAGTCGCTATCGACCAGTTATACTGACTTACGCGGGCTCGGTTGTAGCTGTGGGGCCAGATGCAGCTCTTGGAACCGTAATAAATACCCACATTTTTAATTTGAGTTGGATTTTTTAATATATTTTTTATGGCTTCCTATTACGTTATTGAAACAGCTTAGCCCCTTAAGCTATGGTATGCAATTAAATTAACACCCTGATAGTAACGCATACTTTTTGAGTACGAATATCTTACAATGTTGGGATGTTTGAGTGTAGAGAGCAGGCTGAGTTCCAGAGGCAGCCTGCGCCCGTCCGGGCCGTCCACCCAGAACTGGGCTCCAACTTTCTCCTTCAATATAAATTTGGCGACGGCCAGCAGTCGGTCCGAGCGACGGTACGCCATCTTTACACAGCCGTATGCGCCTTTACCTGATTAGATAAAAAATAGCTTACCAAATTGTATGTGAACCAAAATGTTGAACTTCTCTTTCGCACTTAGCTGACTCTTTATTTATCTATTTTGCTTTTATATTATAATACTAGCGACCCGCCCCGGCTTCGCACGGAAATCATCAGTGTTTCTCTACTATATTATACATATAAACCCTCCTCTTGAATCACTCTATCCATTAAAACCGCATCAAAATCCGTTGCGTAGTTTTAAAGATTTATACATACATACTCGTAGGTATATGGGGACAAAAAAGCGACTTTGTTTTATACTATGTAGTGATAATATCCACGTGAATCCTTCCGTTTTAAAAGTTACAGTACCTTTGATCGTATTCACATATCTTTCAATTTATTAACTTTATGCACAGAAATGTTACATGGGCGGACTTAACGCCAAAGGCATTATCTACCAGTCTACCTTAGGGCATGTGGAAATGACAAGGTAGGTGCAAAAAATTTCTAGTCAATTCACGCTAGTAACAATTATGAATTAAAAAGTACATTTTTTTTAAATACAAATTCATATTATTTCATAGAATATGAGCTTACCAATTTGTTTGAGTGTGACGTAGTGTTTGTTGTAGTCGCCCGCGATCTGTTCCTCCCCGCACTGACTCATTAAAGACATCGAGTGCGGTCTACTGCTCGCGGATTTGTTGCCCTGCAAATGTACATTTATACATACATACATACATATAGTCACGCCTTTATCCCTAATGGGGTAGGCAGAGCGTAAACGACATAAAAAAAGGTCGCTCCGCCACGTCTGATAAAGTTTTGTGGGTTATTTATGATACATTTGTAGGTATATTGCTGCAGTGACAGGTTGTCAGCCCATCGCCAAAATTGCAATATACTGAAACCCTCGGATCCCTTAGCTGATTTTTACAGCATGCCCGGGAGGAAATGCAACTGGCACATTCTATGTTTTTCTCTCGCTCCCAGTCCAGCATGAAAGATTGTACATTTATTTATATTAAAAAAAGAAAAGAACTCCCAACCGTCATAATTCGGTCCGACCTGGTCGCCCGTACCCATTAGCATTAAGTGTTTATTCACCCCCCCCTGGAGGTGCGTTAACTTCCACGAAAAAAAAAAAAACCGTCATAATTCGTTTAAGCAAGGATTACTTTTACATCAATAATCTTTAGTGTTTATAAAGATAAACGTTAGATAGATAAACGTTGCATAAAAACAACACACATGTAACAAAATAAGAAAAACAAACAACAGGTTTGAACATAAAAGGATATACGTTAATATGTAGTACCTACATTTTGTTGCAAGTGTGCTGAAGCGATGCAGAGGGTCAGAGCTCAGTGTATGATTGCTCATAAAGAACAACACTGCTTTTCAGCTCTATAAAGGTGTCATGGATCCCGACAGCCGCAACTGTACCGCTTTGTATGGGACGTTTTAAGATCCAAGCGGCCGTGCAGTGTAGCAATGTATCTACTTTAGGAGTTCAAATTTTCAACCTGTTAATGTCAGTCCATGCTGGACTGGGAGCGACAGAAAAACATAGAATGTGCCAGCTGCATTTCCTCCCGGGCATGCTGTAAAAACCAGCTAAGGGATCCGAGGGTTTCAGTATATTGTAATTTAGGCGACAACCTGTCACTATAGCAATATATCTACAAATCCATCTTAAATAACCCTCAAAACTTTGTCAGACGTGGCGGAACGACCGTTGTTTAGGTCGTTTACGCTCTGCCTACCCCATTAGGGATAAAGGCGTGATTATGTATGTATATATGTAATGTCAGTCTACATAGACTGGCTTGGATCTATAACGTCCTTTACAAAGCGGTACAGTCGCAGCTACCGGGATTTATGAGACATTTATAAACACTGAAAATGATTTATGTAATCTAACTCCTGCTCTGAAAGATTACACGAAACATACCCCGCGGGGCAGAGAGGAAGAGAAATGTTTGTGAAACATTTCCCGTTTCGCGGGGGTATGTTTTGGTGGAAAGACAAATCTAGTATGAATGACTCACAAACACGAGCGAATTGTCAGCTGTAGAAGCTCGACTCGAAGCAAGGGTGGTATGTCTGTGTGAATCCTCCAAAGCCACGCCGAGCCACACGCATCGCACCAGAGACCCATTCCCGAGCTGCATCGTCGATACCGTGTATAGAACATCTGAAATAAAAGACTTGTTTCATTTTGTGTCATTCAAAGGTGTGCGTCTCTCCACCCAGCCCAAACGAAATAGGTGTTTTTATCATATATCATCGCGTATAACTCCTTTTATATTACAGTTTTGAAGTTGTTTTTTTGGCAGCTGATTGATCCAATTATGCTCTAAATCTAGAGATATAACACATTGCTCTACTCTAAACAGTACCTGAGATCTAGCATGGGCTCGCTGACGAGAATCTCCCCAGCCGGCCCACGGTTTTTAGCTCGCAGCGTCTTTTCTATTGGTGCTCCAATTTACTGACTTCAGTATGTGGGTGCTCCAATTATGCTCTAAATCCTGACATATGATAAAAACACCTATCTCGTTTGGGCTGGCTGGAGAGACGCACACCATTCAAGGGAAACCGAACGTTGCATTAAAGAATGACCTAAACCCAGTAACCAGGTAAAAGCAAAAATTTTACCTCTCGTATGCGACGGCCACGCAACAACACACGCGATGTCGGCACACGTGACTTATTTGCTGTTTTTGTGCATACAGTATAGAGCCTATTCTTCCATGCTGGCCTGGGAGCGAGAGAAAAACATAGAATGTGCCAGCTGTATTTCCTCCCGGGCATGCTGTAGAAACCATCTAAGGCATCCGAGGGTTTCTGTATATTGCAATTTGGGTGATGGGCTGATAACCTGTCACTACAGCAATATATCTACAAATCTATCTTAAATAACCCTCAACTTTGTCAGACGTGGCGGAACGACCTTTGTTCAGGTACCCCATTAGGGATAAAGGCGTGATTATATGTATGTAGTATAGAGCACTTTCTTTTAGTTTTTGAATGAAAATTCGATTTGTTTGGCACAGGCATAAAAAACGTCACGTTTTGTTTATAACGTTGTGAATGCGAAGATATACATAGTTTTATTTAGACGCACTAAATAAACCAGGTTGACGAGCACGCTGGCTTCTATACCAGAAGATATACTTATCAAAACAGTAAAAGTCCTCGCCAGCAAACGGTGACGGCGGCCAATCACCCAGAGACCAAAAATCTACGACGGACTTAGATTTTATTTTATCTCCTACTCTTATTTATTTTGATTTATTTATTTAACAAATTATTGTACACAAGACAGACTGACTGACACAACCAGAGAAATCAGGCGCAGGCTCGACTATTTTCATGCCCATCTGTCAGCTTCCATGCTGGAATGGGAGAGAAAAAAAGGCATAGAATGTGCCAGCTGCATTTCCTTCCGAGCATGATGTAAAAACCAGCTAAGGTCCGAGAGTTTCAGTATACTGCAATTTAGGCGATGGGCTGACAACCTGTCACTTAGCAATATACATACAATTCTACCTTAAATAACTCTCAAAACTTTGTCACTCGTGGCGGAACGACTTTTGTTTAGGTCGTTTACGGTCTGCCTACCCCATTAGGGATAAAGGTGTGATTATATGTATATATAATTTTCAGACTATTCGATGATCAGCTTGCAAAACCCAAACTAGCAACAACAAAAAACGTACTTAGCTCCGTTCCATCCTTATGCAGCACGCGGCCGCGGTAAGTGCCGTCGCGGTGCTGGCAGGCCGACACACACTCGCAGTTATCAGTGTTTAGTCGTGATTGTGTGTGTTAGTTGTCACTATCGTGCTGGCTATCATACCAGAGGATAAACATAACTTACTTAGCTACGTTCCATCCTTATGCAGCACGCGGCCGCGGTAAGTGCCGTCGCGGTGCTGGCAGGCCGACACACACTCGCAGTTATCAGTGTTTAGTCGTGATTGTGTGTGTTAGTTGTCACTATCGTGCTGGCTATCATACCAGAGGATAAACATAACTTACTTAGCTCCGTTCCATCCTTATGCAGCACGCGGCCGCGGTAAGTGCCGTCGCGGTGCTGGCAGGCCGACACACACTCGCAGTTATCAGTGTTTAGTCGTGATTGTGTGTGTTAGTTGTCACTATCGTGCTGGCTATCATACCAGAGGATAAACATAACTTACTTAGCTCCGTTCCATCCTTATGCAGCACGCGGCCGCGGTAAGTGCCGTCGCGGTGCTGGCAGGCCGACACACACTCGCAGTTATCAGTGTTTAGTCGTGATTGTGTGTGTTAGTTGTCACTATCGTGCTGGCTATCATACCAGAGGATAAACATAACTTACTTAGCTCCGTTCCATCCTTATGCAGCACGCGGCCGCGGTAAGTGCCGTCGCGGTGCTGGCAGGCCGACACACACTCGCAGTTATCAGTGTTTAGTCGTGATTGTGTGTGTTAGTTGTCACTATCGTGCTGGCTATCATACCAGAGGATAAACATAACTTACTTAGCTCCGTTCCATCCTTATGCAGCACGCGGCCGCGGTAAGTGCCGTCGCGGTGCTGGCAGGCCGACACACACTCGCAGTTATCAGTGTTTAGTCGTGATTGTGTGTGTTAGTTGTCACTATCGTGCTGGCTATCATACCAGAGGATAAACATAACTTACTTAGCTCCGTTCCATCCTTATGCAGCACGCGGCCGCGGTAAGTGCCGTCGCGGTGCTGGCAGGCCGACACACACTCGCAGTTATCAGTGTTTAGTCGTGATTGTGTGTGTTAGTTGTCACTATCGTGCTGGCTATCATACCAGAGGATAAACATAACTTACTTAGCTCCGTTCCATCCTTATGCAGCACGCGGCCGCGGTAAGTGCCGTCGCGGTGCTGGCAGGCCGACACACACTCGCAGTTATCAGTGTTTAGTCGTGATTGTGTGTGTTAGTTGTCACTATCGTGCTGGCTATCATACCAGAGGATAAACATAACTTACTTAGATCCGTTCCATCCTTATGCAGCACGCGGCCGCGGTAAGTGCCGTCGCGGTGCTGGCAGGCCGACACACACTCGCAGTTATCAGTGTTTAGTCGTGATTGTGTGTGTTAGTTGTCACTATCGTGCTGGCTATCATACCAGAGGATAAACATAACTTACTTAGCTACGTTCCATCCTTATGCAGCACGCGGCCGCGGTAAGTGCCGTCGCGGTGCTGGCAGGCCGACACACACTCGCAGTTATCAGTGTTTAGTCGTGATTGTGTGTGTTAGTTGTCACTATCGTGCTGGCTATCATACCAGAGGATAAACATAACTTACTTAGCTCCGTTCCATCCTTATGCAGCACGCGGCCGCGGTAAGTGCCGTCGCGGTGCTGGCAGGCCGACACACACTCGCAGTTATCAGTGTTTAGTCGTGATTGTGTGTGTTAGTTGTCACTATCGTGCTGGCTATCATACCAGAGGATAAACATAACTTACTTAGCTCCGTTCCATCCTTATGCAGCACGCGGCCGCGGTAAGTGCCGTCGCGGTGCTGGCAGGCCGACACACTCTCGCAGTTATCAGTGTTTAGTCGTGATTGTGTGTGTTAGTTGTCACTATCGTGCTGGCTATCATACCAGAGGATAAACATAACTTACTTAGCTACGTTCCATCCTTATGCAGCACGCGGCCGCGGTAAGTGCCGTCGCGGTGCTGGCAGGCCGACACACACTCGCAGTTATCAGTGTTTAGTCGTGATTGTGTGTGTTAGTTGTCACTATCGTGCTGGCTATCATACCAGAGGATAAACATAACTTACTTAGCTCCGTTCCATCCTTATGCAGCACGCGGCCGCGGTAAGTGCCGTCGCGGTGCTGGCAGGCCGACACACACTCGCAGTTATCAGTGTTTAGTCGTGATTGTGTGTGTTAGTTGTCACTATCGTGCTGGCTATCATACCAGAGGATAAACATAACTTACTTAGCTCCGTTCCATCCTTATGCAGCACGCGGCCGCGGTAAGTGCCGTCGCGGTGCTGGCAGGCCGACACACACTCGCAGTTATCAGTGTTTAGTCGTGATTGTGTGTGTTAGTTGTCACTATCGTGCTGGCTATCATACCAGAGGATAAACATAACTTACTTAGCTCCGTTCCATCCTTATGCAGCACGCGGCCGCGGTAAGTGCCGTCGCGGTGCTGGCAGGCCGACACACACTCGCAGTTGTCAGCCTTTAGTCGTGATTGTGTGGGTGTTGATGTTGTGACATGCGTTCGGAGGAGACGTTTCGCTACACATGGCGTTTCTGGTGGCTCGTCTGAAATCGTATTGGGATATTACTTCAAAAGAAAAGATAACATAAGGAAGCCACAGAGTTTTAGAGCCTTCGTTCGCAGCGGTGGCGCCAGCCGGTCTTATTTTAAGGAAGTGTGAAAAAGCTCTGGAAAAAGTCTATACAAGATACAATTTTTTGGACGAAAAGTGAGGCTACCGCTGCGGATAAAGGCTCCTAACTATAATGATAACGGTGAATATTGGACATTGACCCTTGGGAAAAGGCAATCGGCCAACTGTTTGTTAGTCATTTTAAATGTGTGAGAATGATAACTTACTAGAAAGTTGAAATTAGTCGAAATTTAGTACTGTTTCCTGTAATGCCAATATCCGTGCTCTCTGTGCTTTCGAAAATCGTTGAAAAGCTACTACATACGCGATTAGAAAATTATTTAAATTCAATCCAGTTTGTTACAGATCGTCAATTCGGATTCCGACAAAAAAGGAACACCCTTGCAGCAACAGTAGACCTTGTTACAAAAATCAGGCAGAGTATAGATGACAAAAAATTTTTTTGGGAATATTTATCGATCTCAAAAAGGCTTTCGATACGGTTAGTCAGTCACGACGTTTTGATTACCAAACTTAATGAAATTGGCTTGGGTGGTGCTCCACTGAGCATGTTTAAATCATACTTAAGGGACAGGAAACAAATTGTTAAAATACAGGACTATGAAAGTAGATCCTGTCCTATATCTTACGGTGTCCCACAGGGCTCCATTTTGGGGCCTCTCTTGTTCTCTGTCTATATAAATAGCATTACAAACTTAGGTCTTAATGGCTATATAGCACTCTACGCAGATGACACGTGCCTATTCTATTTCGGGTCCTGTATACATGACATAATTGATACAGCGCAAAAGGATTTGGATATTTTATACAATTGGTTGCAATCAAACCTACTTACAATTAATGTTTCAAAAACATCCTACATAATTTCAAAGGCAAAAAACAAACAAATACCTACTCATAAACCTTTATTAATCAAGAACCTCTCTATTCACGAAAAACAATCAGAAATATATTTGGGCTTACATTTGGACAGCCGAATGTCATGGGGATGTCATATCGATGCCATTTAAAAAAAACTAAGTTTTTTGCTGGGTTCGTTGCAAGGTATGGCGCGATGTATTACGCACAGAGTACGCGTGAATATTCATAATTCTCTAATAAAATCACGGCTTATACATCTAATCGAAATATGGGGCAGTGCATGTAAAACAAAAATAACTGAAGTACAAATATTAAAAAATAAACTGATTAAAAGGCTATTTAACTATCACTATCTAACACCTTCTTCGACGAGCCCGATGGTGTAGTGGATAGGGCCGCTGCCTCCTGAGCAGGGAGGTCGTGGTTCGAATCCCACCACGTACCAATGTGTTTTTCGGTTTTCGAATTTCATATGTACGTTTATTCGGCGCTATTTCCGTGCTTCGGAAGGCACGTTAAGCCGTTGGTCCCGGTGAATATCGTTTAATACCGTAGATGTTAGTCGTTAAGCCATGTCAGAGGCCAGTGCTAAGCATTGGCGGCTTGAAAACTCTGACCTAATCTAGGATTGGGTCTGGTTTCCCTTCTGGGTTGCGGAGGTCAGATGGCAGTCGCTGTGTGTAAAAACCAGTACCCTCGTTCAATCCCCTAGATTAGGTAGCCGACCCCGTGAGATACGGGATAAGGCTAGGGAGATGATGATCTAACACCTACTTCTAAATTATACGAAAAAACAAAATTAATGAACATAACACAACTTTATTCCTATCATACTTGTAATCTTATTCGAAAAATAATGAATCCACCCAAACATCAATCAAATTTACGCAAAACAAACATACATCTAAACGTTCCACAAGACGCGCCAGTCTACTTGTTCTTCCGAGGTCTCGAACAAATTACGGCAAACAAATGCTAACAAAAGGTGGAGCACAACCTTATAATAGCTTACCCTCAAATATTAGAAATATAGAATCCTTTACTATGTTTAAGACAAGGCTTGCTCATTATATTAAAAATAAAATTAAGTCACTTCCATGCTGGCCTGGGAGCGAGAGAAAAACATAGAATGTGCCAGCTGCATATCCTCCCGGGCATGTTGTAAAAACCAGCTAAGGGATCCGAGGGTTTCAGTATATAGTAATTTAGGCGATGGGCTGACAACCTGTCACTACAGCAATATACCTACAAATCTATCTTAAATAACCCTCCAAATTTGTCAGACGTGGCGGAATTACCTTAGTTTAGGTCGTTTACGCTCTGCCTACCCCATTAGGGATAAAGGCGTGATTATATGTATGTATGTATGTAAAATTAAGTAATGTTTTAACTATAATGTTATGGAGATGTCATTGATAATATTATTATGATGGTCTAATGTTTTAGTACCTAAGCGAAGAAAACTACTACCTAGTTATACTGCAAGTTTTTTACTGGAATTGACTTTTACCTGCAGAATACGAACGGTTAAGTTAATTTTAAGTTATTGTCTTGTTCTCATGTAAATGACTTGTAATTAGGTCTTTTATGAGAATAAAATTTCTTTAAACCTAATGTCTTTTTAAAAAAAATTATACAAATCAACAAAATACGTTGATTTGTGTGATTTAACTAAAATTAAAGTGTTATAGTTTATTTAAAAACGAACATCATTACTCACCCTCAAATAACTTTCGTGGTGCGGATTCAGTCTGCGTCTCTAGATCCATATCATTACTTAGACTATCAACACTCTCATTGCCATTATGTCTCGGCAACTCTTCAATCTCACACCCCGGCGGCGGCATTTCATTGATTGGCGTCAAGAAATCCGCACTCGTCTCATTCGAGTCACAGAAATCTAAGGATAAGCTGCTCTTGTCATCTTTAGCTTGAGCTTTCAAAGAGCGATATTTGCTAGAATCGAAGGATAGGCGAAGAGACGGATCGCTAGTTCTGACTCTAGGCGTGTTTCCAGTCGGAGTGACTTCTTGCGAATGCTGTGAGGTGTAATAGATTGAATCGGACTTTTCGTTAATGATATTGGGGGGTTTTATAGCAGGATTGCTGTGTTCCGATCTCAGGATATTCTCTGAGCGGGACTTAGAGATGCTGCTTGCACAATAATTTTCTTCGTCTATAGAAATGCCGGACATGCCAGACGTGACGTCCGGTAAAGCGGACACGTCGTTGCGTTGTTCCGTCGTGCTTATACTAGAAACCATGTCCTGGAAAACGTCAAATATATATTACAAACTTTCAGTGCCTACTTTGATTGCAATTTGCAGTACAAAACAAATGAAGTGCTACATTTATTGCACTGAGTAGTGAAAAATAAGTTAAGTGTCGACTTTCATTGCACTGTATGGTAGAAAACAAGTTAAATGCCCACTTTTATTGCACTGAGTGGTAGAAAACAAGTTAAGTGCCCACTTTTATTGCACAGAGTGGTAGAAAACAAGTTAAGTGCCCACTTTTATTGCACAGAGTGGTAGAAAACAAATTAAGTCCCCACTTTTATTGCACTAAGTGGTAGAAAACAAGTTAAGTGCCCACTTTTATTGCACAGAGTGGTAGAAAACAAATTAAGTCCCCACTTTTATTGCACTAAGTGGTAGAAAACAAGTTAAGTGCCCACTTTTATTGCACAGAGTGGTAGAAAACAAATTAAGTCCCCACTTTTATTGCACTAAGTGGTAGAAAACAAGTTAAGTGCCCATTTTAATTGAAATAAGTGGTAGAAAACAAGTTGTGTGACCACTTTTATTGCACAGAATGGTAGAAAACAAATTAAATACCAACTTTTAATGAGCTAAATGGTAGAATACAAATATTTTTTAGACTATGTTCTACATATATTTATTTTTTTACGTGAAACTTCTTTGGGCGCGTTGCGAGTGAAATTTCAAGGTCGCGTCACAGCAATACCGTCATGATGAGGCTGGGACGATTTTGCCAAAGAAGTTTCACTACCTGACACGTGTGCTCGGTACACACACTCTTCTTTTATTCAGTGTAATGTTACCTGTGTGGGTGTGGGAGTATGGTTGTCAAGGCAGAGTGCGCTGGAGCACTGTTCCCTGGTAGAATGTGAGGCGGCCACGTTTAGAGACATACAAGCCGACTTCTGACTGCCGTTGAACGCGCCACACGAATCTTCATCGGTATCTGACGCTAGAAAGAATAATATAAAGTAAAAATGGAAATAGAAAAATACTTAGGCTCGTATTTATAAAGCGGTCTCAAGATTGTGAGCGATATTGAGTATAGATTTGACAGTCTATTTTGTACTGAAATGACATTTCAAATACAAACTCAAACTCGCTGTCACTCTCAAGTGCTGATTATAAATGCGGGCCTTAATGACCTATTTTAAATTGAAACGATTTATTTGTAATTTAGGCGATGGGTTGACAACCTGTCACTAAAGCAATACATATTACAATCTAAAATAGCTCTGAATTTTTGTCAGACGTGGCGAAAGCGCCTTTTACGAGGCGTTAAACGCTCTGCCTACCCCGTAAGGGATAAAGGCGTGATTTATGTATGTATGTATGTAAATTTAAACTATGATTTTAAACATCATGATCATGACTCCACGGTCTTATAAAGGTTTGTATAGTCGGGTTTAAAAACGCCGACATATCTCAGAAAAAGCAAGCTCAAGTGGTTATGAGCCAGCTTTGTCTATGCCCGTAAATTGGTGAAGCAAACGAGTTTCTGAATAGAGACCATATGTACGCCTTCGGAGAGGCCTATGAAGTTAATAGTTTCATAGGAAATAAAAACAGTTTCTTACCAGAGCCGTCCTCATTATTAACAGGAGACAGCGTCATGTTTCTATTTCGCTCATTCGGTTTGAGCATGTCTGCGGGGCGGCAGAAGTCTGCTATCACGTTCTCTATGTGATGACCTATGTTTATTATAGAATAAGAACAGTTTCTTACCAGAGCCGTCCTCATTGTTAACCGGCGACAGTGTCATGTTTCTATTCCGCTCATTAGGTTTGAGCATGTCTGCGGGGCGGCAGAAGTCTGCTATCACGTCCTCAATGTGATGCCCTATGACCTCAGAGTGTGGTTTCCCGAAGGTGAGCATGGCGAAATGGTGGTTACAGGCGGTTATGACGCCGCCTTCGTCCACTACTAGTAGACCGCTTACGTTGTATGTTACCTGCAAAGTGTGTAGGTAAGTTGACAATAGTACATTATTGCAAAGGCAGCGAAATAGGCAATTGCAGGTCGAGTATAAGTTTGACGGCCGAGCCGCAGGCGAGGACTTCAATGATACGAGACAGGCAATTGCCATTTCGGCCGAGGCATATATAGTGCTTTTCTTAAAAAAATGCAAGGAAATAAAAAAATGCAAGGAAATAAAAAAGGGCCTTTTACATAATAAATTTAAATTTCTTTTGATTTCGCTGGAAGCAGGTTTTCCATCGCTAATTTAGCTTCTGATCTTAAATCTGGTGGAGTGCAGTCAATGTCCATTTCATTTTCACTTTCAGAATCATCGGTACTCATTTTAATTTATGTTTATTAACAAAATAATTAACAACGAACTCCGCTTTACCGCCAATTTTTTTTTTTATTTTACAGTTTGGTCCGAAAGGTAAACGCATCTGTGGCTATACAGCCACGAGAACGCAATGTGTACGATAGATGAAAGAGTTCTAAATTCAAACAGCACGCCGTTTCATACAACATTGCAGGCGCGCTCTTCGTTCCAAATTCAAAAAACGCGCCGGAAGTGATTTTGATTTTTCAGTCTACGTAAATATGCGTGTTCTTTATTCAAAACTAAAGACAATATTTTCGCGCATGTTTAAGAAAATGATATTTTTTATGGTATCGTCGCAAAATGTCCCCTTGGCAAAATGTCCTTTTGAATTAAATCTACCAATAGTGTAATTTTGCGAAAAAGAACATTTTACGAAAGAGACATTTTACGACGACGTAAGGTTTGATTTTATAATTTTTCAGGCGTTATTATGTGCCGTTTCAAACTGTACGTAATTTCGCAGCGAACATACACAGCTTTATATAAAGTAATTATACGAATACATTATTTCTCTTAGAACATAGAATAAAGATTTTTAAAATGATTTGTGTGTTTTTGTTTTTTTTTTCAGAATACTTACCCTAACATTGATATCAAATACTGTCTTTTCTCTAGGAACTTTGATTGACCACGGGGCTGTGTCCGCGCCGTCAGACTTCGATATCCACAAACACAGCGGAAACGAACCTCCGTCTAACGTTCTCCCTAAAAAAGAAAACATTTATAAAGGTAATGTTTAGTTCTTTACATATTATAATCTAAAATCGCCCTCAACTTTTGTCAGACGTGGCGAAAGCGCCTTTTAAGAGGCGTTAAACGCTCTGCCTACCCCGTAAGGGATAAAGGCGTGATTTATGTATGTGTATGTATGTATGTATGTTTAGTTCTTTTTCTTGTATTTTTGTTTGGGAGGGAGGGAGGGACGACTGATAAGAGGGAAGTGGGAGAACGAATGGATAAGAGGGAAGTTAGGGACAAGAGGGAAGGGAGGTACTCTTTGGAAGTGAGGGGCGAGAGGGATGTGAGAGAAAAGACGGAAGAGAGGAACTACAGAAAGGGAGGGGCATGGGGGAAGGAGGAAGAAATGAGAGAGAAATGAAGGAAGTGAATGACTTGAGGGGAAGTAAGGGACAAGAGGGAAGGGAGGTACTCTTTGGAAGTGAGGGGCGAGAGGGATGTGAGAGAAAAGACGGAAGAGAGGAACTACAGAAAGGGAGGGGCATGGGGGAAGGAGGAAGAAATGAGAGAGAAATGAAGGAAGTGAATGACTTGAGGGGAAGTAAGGGACAAGAGGGAAGGGAGGTACTCTTTGGAAGTGAGGGGCGAGAGGGATGTGAGAGAAAAGACGGAAGAGAGGAACTACAGAAAGGGAGGGGCATGGGGGAAGGAGGGAGAAATGAGAGAGAAATGAAGGAAGTGAATGACTTGAGGGGAAGTAAGGGACAAGAGGGAAGGGAGGTACTCTTTGGAAGTGAGGGGCGAGAGGGATGTGAGAGAAAAGACGGAAGAGAGGAACTACAGAAAGGGAGGGGCATGGGGGAAGGAGGGAGAAATGAGAGAGAAATGAAGGAAGTGAATGACTTGAGGGGAAGTAAGGGACAAGAGGGAAGGGAGGTACTCTTTGGAAGTGAGGGGCGAGAGGGATGTGAGAGAAAAGACGGAAGAGAGGAACTACAGAAAGGGAGGGGCATGGGGGAAGGAGGGAGAAATGAGAGAGAAATGAAGGAAGTGAATGACTTGAGGGGAAGTAAGGGACAAGAGGGAAGGGAGGTACTCTTTGGAAGTGAGGGGCGAGAGGGATGTGAGAGAAAAGACGGAAGAGAGGAACTACAGAAAGGGAGGGGCATGGGGGAAGGAGGAAGAAATGAAAGAGAAATGAAGGAAGTGAATGACTTGAGGGGAAGTAAGGGACAAGAGGGAAGGGAGGTACTCTTTGGAAGTGAGGGGCGAGAGGGATGTGAGAGAAAAGACGGAAGAGAGGAACTACAGAAAGGGAGGGGCATGGGGGAAGGAGGGAGAAATGAGAGAGAAATGAAGGAAGTGAATGACTTGAGGGGAAGTAAGGGACAAGAGGGAAGGGAGGTACTCTTTGGAAGTGAGGGGCGAGAGGGATGTGAGAGAAAAGACGGAAGAGAGGAACTACAGAAAGGGAGGGGCATGAGGGAAGGAGGGAAGTGAGGTACGAGAGGGAAATGAAGGAAGTGAATGACTTGAGGGGAAGTAAGGGACAAGAGAAGAGAGAGGGGCGAGAACAAATGACGGAAGGGAAGTGAAGTTAGGGGAGGGGGGACGGTTTCCGTCATCATTAGAGGGAATATCATACCATACTTCCATGCTGGACTGGTAGTGAGAGAAAAACATAGAATGTGCCAGCTGCATTTCCTCCCGGGCATGATGTAAAAAACAGCTAAGAGATCCGAGGGTTTCAGTATATTGTGGTTTAGGCGATGGGCTGACAACCTGTCACTACAGCAATATACCGACAAATCTAACTTAAATAACCCTCAAAACTATGTCAGACTTTTTTTTTTGTCGTTTACGCACTGCCTACCCCATTAGAGATAAAGGCGTGATTATATGTATGTATTAAACATTAAAGGATTCCACTCTCTTACCCGTAGCCTTTTGTTTGGACACGCTCTTAGCTAGCGGCGCGTCGTAACACGGCAACTGTATGGATGGTATAAGTGATGCTATGGGCAGCCCTATCAGCTTGTCCCGGCACTCCGCTTGGAACAGTAAAGCCGCTTCTTCACTGTCACATGACACTATCACGCCCGTGTCTGCTTCTACTGATATCTGAAATTTAAGTTATGATATACCGTTTTAAACGGCCACTATGAACTATTTCTTCCATGCTGGCCTGGGAGCAAAAGAAAAACATAGAATGTGCCAGCTGCATTTCCTCCCGGGCATGCTGTAAAAACCAGCTTAGGGATCTGAGGGTTTCAGTATATTGTAATTTAGGCGATGGGCTGACAACCTGTCACTACAGCAATAAACCTACAAATTTATATTAAATAACCCTCCAAAATTTGTCAGACGTGGCGGAAAGACCTTTGTTTAGGTCGTTTATGCTCTGCCTACCCCATTAGGGATAAAGGCGTGAATGTATGTATGTACTATGAACTATCTAACTTTGATGCCCTATTCAATCGAGAACAAAAAAGCCGTTTGCGAGGTCATAGCTTGAAATTGACAACTTGTTTCTCACACAACAACCCACACAAGCACTTTCTCTCAAATAGAGGTTGGTAACTGGAACAAGCTACCTCAAGGTAGTGACAGCCCAGAATACAAATGTCTTTAAGAACAAATTGGACAAATACCTACAAAACTTCAATAAGACAAGCAAATCGCAAACAATGGGATACAGGCACTATCAGTTGCTACAACTGCCTACCTGAATAAATAAATAATAATATGGATTTCTGTGCTGGGCTGAAAGTGGTGTAAAAATAGAATGTAAAGTGGTGTAAAAAAAGAAAGATTCCGTGCTTCGGAGGGCACGTTAAGCCGTCGGTCCCGGTCGCTGTCTTTGTAGTGGTCGCTACACAAACCATGTCGGCTTATTAGCTGTGCTTTTTCTTCTTAGCGAGTGGACTCTCGAGTCGAATGACCTGATGTGTTTGTGCTGTGCTATTAGGCGGTTGAAATACTCTGACACCAGGTTTCATCAGGTCGATTGACTTGAACCCACACGACAGAAGAAAAATAGAATGTAGCGGCCGTTGGTACCAGTTGCTGTTTCTGACAGAGTTTTAAGGTTGTTCTGTTCAGACAGAAGTTAGTAAAGTGACCATACAAATTGTCCGATCGTAAGTAGGTAATATCGTTTTGTATGGGGGATATCGATGTAGTTTTCTTTGCAGGAATAATTTATGTCAGACGTGGCGAAAGCGCCTTTTAGGAGGCGTTTTACGCTCTGCCTACCCCGTAAGGGATAAAGGCGTGATTTTATGTATGTATGTATGTAATAATTTATTTGAGACGGTTTATCAGTGTTATTGGACTAAGCAACATCTTTTAGATTTCGGCACAACGTCACTTACATTACACCCTGTACAAAACAATTTTCTTACCACAACACTTTTACAGTTGACGGGCTCGGCGACCACTAAGCAGGGTCCCTCGCTGTCTAGCTGCCTGATCCACAGCGAGACCTGCACTGCGCTGCCATTCTTCGCTACCAACTCCACTACCTGTACGACATTTGTATCTTTAAGGAACATAATGAAATATCTATGGAAAATGGATATTTCAATAATTTGAAATAAGAACATGCTATTTTTATCTATGTCAGCCTACATCTTCCGACTGCAGAGCACAGAGCGTGCACTCCATACAAGCCGCCGATTTTCGTACTACATTCCTAATAACGTGATAGTCCACGTTTGAAGTGGGTATGTGTGCGTGCTGCCATAGACGAAACGGCTCGTGTACCCGTTGGTGCTGGGGAGACAAGGTGAGGTAACATTTCAAATCGGGGGTGTTTCTTTAGCGTTAGCTAGTATTATATTTTCTTTGGTATAGGCCTCTTTTTTTGTGCGCCATCTGCACCGATTCTTGTTGTATGTGGAAATAGTAGTTGGTTGTACATTTAGAAATAACTTTAACTGTTTGTAAAACTTATGCTGTATAACTGTTTCATTTCCAAAATAAAATAAAATAAAAATTCTGTGCCTCTCGCACCTACTGTATTCCCTCGACCGTATCATCAGTCCATTTGGCTGGTGATGCTATGTTTCAGAATAAAAATATTCTAAATTGACAGACGAGATGTGAATCTAGTCAAATGTAGTAAGGCCCGTATTTATAATCCGCACTTGAGATTGACAGAAAGTTTGAGTTCGTATCAGAAATGTCATTTCAGTACAAAATGGCTTGTCAAATCCATACTTAATATTGCTCTCAATCTTGAGACAGTTTTACAAATACGAGCCTTAATGTCATCATATCCCAGTCCTATGGTACTTGCCTTTCCGCTGAGTAGCACAATAGTTCCATCTTCAGGCGCGTCCTCCTCGGGCTCGTGAAGAGTGAAGGTTTTACAGCCGCGGCGCCGGAGCAATTCAGAGAAACGTAAACCAGTCAGCTCGCCTGATGAATAGCTCAGCAAAGAACACGCTGCATTGTTCACTATAAGAATCTGTTTGAAAAAAGTATTCATGTTTAGACTCGGTGCACAAAGCCTTTTGTATTTCTTTAAAGTTGGTTTACACAGCGACGAGAGTCGAAGGGACAATACTTGAAAAGGCCGGTGGTTTCTATAGGGAAAAATGAAACCAGCCAAAAAGGGTTGCCAGGCCAGTGGTTGTGGTGAGAGCCAGATGGTGTAGTGGATAGGGCCGCTGCCTCCTGAGCGGGAGGTCGTGGTTCGAATCCCACCACATACCAATGTGTGTTTTCGGTTTACGAATTTCATATGTACGTTTATTCGGCGCATTTTCAGTGCTTCGGAAGGCACGTTAAGCCGTTGGTCCCGATTAATACCCTTTAACATCGTAGATATTAGTTGTTAAGCCATGTCAGATGCCAATGTTGGCGGCTTGAATACTCTGACCTAATCAAACCATCATGCATTAGCGAACATCCTGCCATCACAAATACAACACTTAGGTACAACATATATTATTTTTTAAAGCTAAACAACAAGTCCCTACCTTGGAGGTATTGGGCTCAATGGTAAAAACTGCCTTGGTTGGGTGGATGACCTGTTGAAGGCGGTCACTCTGGGACTGCGCTGGGGACCCGGCCACATCTCCAGAGGCAAGTGAAGTGTTAAACCGCAATCCATTTGGTCCATCCACTGAAATTTAAAACTTTATTTTGTATATCTTGTAGTGTTCTAGTTTATTATAATTTCTGATAGGAAAACTGCTAATAGTGGCATTTTTAATGCAAATTTTTTAACTCATCCAAAACCATATTATTTTTTGTAATATATTTGTCTCATGTACTAAGTTTTTCATGAAATTGTGGTATGATATGGAGTGATGGGGTATACATTTAGCATCCATAAATTGAGAAATTACTAACCTCTAACAATATCTATAGCTTGTTTGACTTTAGTAGGAGTCTCAAGCTCCATCCTGATTGGGCGCACAGGTCGTTTCAGTCGCGGGAAGCTTTGGTTGCCTTCAAAGGAACAGTTGCTATAGGTATGGCGAGTTCGAGCTTGCGGCTTGACAGTCCTGTAATTTATATTATAAAGTTTAAAAAATATGAAGTTATATATATAATAAACAAAGAAATATATCCTATCTTTATGATGTAAATTGTAAATAAAATAACTATAAGATATTTATAGTAGGGCTCATCCTCATGGGGTGTTAATGATTAAATCAATTATTAAATTACTAGCGACCCGCCCCGGCTTCGCACGGAAATTATCAGTGTTTCTCTACTATATTATGCATGTATTATACATATAAACCTTCCTCTTGAATCACTCTATCTATTAAAAGAAACCACATCAAAATCCGTTGTGTAGTTTTAAAGATTTATGCATACAAAGGGATATAGGGACAGAGAAAGCGACTTTGTTTTATACTATGTAGTGAAGATAAAAATCACCTGCATCTAAGATCAAGTTCCAAGAGCTTATCAGGTGTAAATATGGTTTGATTTTCATTGCTAACTTCAATAAGTCCCAGTTTAGGATTCTGAAAACAAAGAAAAACCATTAATTTTTAAATATATTGATCAGTGTTTATTTTTACACACTTTCTGAGGTAGGTACTTACGTGTTTTGGAGTCACATTCAAATGTTCAGGAGAATAAACATCGCCGAAACGTCCTAAACGTGGTTTCACGGGTGTATTGAATGATGAATCTGCCACAGAAGGCCTAAAACATAGAAATCGTTTTCGCTTCAACTTTTATTGAAATACCTTTTCTCTACATCGACACCTTGGTCCAAAATTATCCATGAGCCGTAAAGAACAGCGTTATGATTTATTTACATCCTGCAAACTTATTTTGGGAAAGAAAATCAATAAATTGTAGCGCGCAAGTTCAAATTTTCGATTCATGCAAAAGTAACCAACTAAGTAGAACGTCGATATTACCTGTTGCAGTTCATTACACCTCCTGAGTCCATCTTAAAAAGAAATACGCTTCTGAATTAATTAAAAAATCTTGCAAAATCCACTTAATTTTCACAAAATAGCTGCCGTTAGTTGATACAATTTTCAAACAAAGAACAATTTTGAACAGCTGTCAAATTTCTGCGTTTTGTTATCATCTGGTTTTTTGTTGGATATTTTCCTAACATGTTTTGTTGTCACTTATGCTGTATCCACACGCGGCTGGCGGTGTCCAATCAGGGCCGTGTCGGTGACATTGTCAGGCAGGGCTGTGCCCGTCCTGGGCAAGGTGCTGGAGACAAAATAGAAATAGAGCTTCGGTTTCGCTTTTTCTTGGCTTGGCTGACTCTGGACACTGGACGCCCGCCTACCGGCCTGAAGACGGCCCGGAAACGGCCTGGACATGTGTGCACAGACCTTAACTGATTTCTACCACTTTTCAGAAATTTCTAATTTGGCAACACCAGACCCGAAATGTCAAACAGCTTGGCGGTGCGTCGTTTTTTTGCGAATCATTACCGGATTTTGCCAAATTTATCAGTTTTTACACCTAAACAAAAGGATTTGTTCACTTTTGTGAAGCGAGCATCAGTCACTCCTATTGTCAGAAGAAATTTGGTGAGTTTTTTGATGTAGTTGTAAAGGTTAGGTTCTTCAATCCGGAACATCAATTTGTGCTTTCAGTAACAAAATATTGTATTGTGTCCTGGTCTCAGTAACTAGGCCACTTACGGGGCTTTGAGACTCATGCAATTGTGAGTCAATTGAATCTGTATGAGTGGTACTAACAGATGTTTATAGAACTTTGTCCTCTAACCTACAATCTTGTTCAAAAGTATTTTTCCTCTAATACCCGCCAACAGTAAGTACGTACATTGTATATCTTTTATACGATTCTGATTTTAGGTTTTCAACAAGCAAATTTTTCTAAATATGTAATCTTAGTTTGTCTATAATTAATTTCTTTAATTAATTATTTTATGTCTGTTGTTAGTTTATTTTCTATGTATAACTACAAGTTTTATCTATATAAACTAAATGTTCATTATTTGACCTAGAAATCCTTAATGTCGCTGCACTTGTAATTTTCTTAAAAAAGAATACCTTATGATATAAGGCTATACCCTCTAGAAAGAGGGTAAGATATCAATCACTCAACTGTCTTATTAGAAAGCTTTCTTATTGAGACTTACTTGTACTGATACAATTTAAATGCTCATACCAACCCGTACAAACTTCCTTAAATACGTTCATATACATACATATAATCACGCCTTTATCCCTAATGGGGTAGGTAGAGCGTAAACGACCCAAACAAAGGTTGTTCCGCCACGTCTGACAAAGTTTTGAGGGTTATTTAAGATAGATTTGTAAGTATATTGCTGTAGTGACAAGATGTCAGCCTGTCATCACCTAAATTACAATATATTGAAACCCTTGGATCCCTTAGCTGGTTTTTACAACATGCCCGGGAGGAAATGCAGCTGCCACATTCTATGTTTTTCTCTCGCTCCCAGGCCAGCATGTAAGCTACGTACATATAGTTACACCTTTATCCTTAACAGGGTAGGCAGAGCGTAAACGACCCAAAAAAATGTTGTTCCGCAACATTTGACAACATTCTGAGGGTTATTTAAGATAAATTTGTAGGAATATTGTTTTAGTGACAGGTTGTCAGCCTATCGCCTGAAGCAATATACTGAAACCCTTCAGATCCTTTAGCTGATTCTTACAGCAAGCCCGGGAGGAAATGCAGCTGGCACATTATATGTTTTTCTCTCACTCCCAGTCCAGCATGGAAGAAACTTCCCTTGATAGTCAACCATAATGCACATGCCAAGGCAATGGATCAGTAATGTGCCATTGTTCAAGTTTCAATAAACCATTTTACTGTATGGCAAGTAGTAATCACCTATTGTACATTCTATAAATTAAATACAAGCTATAAGAAACTAAATAACTCTTCCTTGGCAGTTTGGTAAATTAACACACAATTTGAGTACCTGCTGTAGAAAACGTTTTTGGGTTGTATTATGTATTCTTCCATGCTGGCCTGGGAGCGAGAGAAAAATATAGAATGTACCAGCTCCATTCCTCCCGGACATGCTGTAAAGACCAGCAAGGGATGCAATTTAGGACAACCTGTCACTACAGCAATATACCTACAAATCTTATTTTAAATAACCCTCAAAACTTTGTCAGATGTGGCAGAACAGTCTTTGCTTAGGTCCTTTACACTCTGCTTTCCCCATTAGGGATAAAGGCCTGATTATTATTATGTATATGTATTATTTACCCACCCCTCACACTCACACCTCACAAGTGATAACAATAGGTAATCCGTATGTACCTTTTAAAAGGAATAATTAATAAAATTGAAAATTCCATAAAATTTATTTATTGGTAGTCTAAATAAATATATTATTTTGGTAAATTATTGTTTCGCACTTTTTTTTTAATTTACCTTTTAGAAAGAATTTCTTTGTGAAAGTTGTTCAGTTTCCTTGACTGAGCAATCCCAATCAGTTTGCGCGAAGCTGTCCCTTACACAAATATGATTAAAATAAACTGGATAACACTACACTTATTGTAATGTAACACACATCATGTGAATATGTAATACTAAAATCAATACATTTACATACATACATACATATAATCACGCCTTTATCCCTAATGGGGTAGGCAGAGCGTAAACGACCTAAACAAAGGTCGTCCCGCCACGTCTGACAAAGTTTTGAGGGTTATTTAAGATAGACATACATACATTCATACATACATATAATCACGCCTTTATCCCTAATGGGGTAGGCAGAGCGTTAACGACATATACGAAGGTCGTTTCGCCACGTCTGACAACATTTTGAGGGTTATTTAAGATAGATTTGTATTTAAGATAGAATTCTAGGTATATTGCTGTAGTGACAGGTTGTCAGCCCATCGCCTAAATTACAATATACTGAAACCCTCGGATCCCTTAGCTGGATTTTACAGCATGCCCGGGAGGAAATGCAGCTGGCACATTCTATGGTTTTCTCTCGCTCCCAGACCAGCATGGAAGAAATAATTACATTTACATGCAAATAATTGGTACTAGTAGTATACAAGAATGTATAGAAGTATGTATCTCTTTCACTATAATTAAAACATATTATATCCTCAAGTTGTATGTTTTATCAGAATTACAAATAGAAAATTATCATTGCAATTGCATTTATTGCGTCAATCATCTTATCATGCTTGTATGTACTTAAGATACCTCACTGCGAGCCGTAGCGCCCTCACTTGTTAAAAAATCCAAACTCGCAGAATATAGAAATTTTCAAAACTTTTCACTTTCTAAGATTTTGACCTAAGGATTTTTTTAGAAGTAATGAATTGAGGAGCAAATGGTACCGGGCTGTTACTATCGAAATTTTCGTTAAACGTGGCCGTTTTTAGCAATATTCTCGATACTATTGAGTCGATAACTAATACCGGGCAGGCTTATTTTATTATTTGCTCCTCAATTCATTACTCCTAAAAAGTCTTTATGTCTAAATCTAAGGAAATGACAGAGAAAAGTTTTGAAAATGTCTGTATTGTGCGAGTTTTGATTTTTTAACGAGTCAGGGCGCCACTGCTCGCGAGACTTGGTGAGACGTCTTAAACATTTCTTGGTACATTACCCAGATATTTTTAATGACATACAATCTTTAAGTATAGTCATATTGTGAAATACCTAAGCAAGATGCAGTATGAAGCTACTTTTTTGAGTTAGTGTACATTGCAAGTCTGCCCAATGAACATCTACAGTACTACGTAAGTTTTTAATTCTTATCTTATACATACATATAATCACGCCTTTATCCCTTATGGGGTAGGCAGAGCGTAAACGACCTAAACAAAGGTCGTTCCGCCACGTCTGACAAAGTTTTGAGGGTTATTCAAGATGGATTTGTATTTTGTACGTATATTGCTGTAGTGACAGGTTGTCAGCCCATCGCCTAAATTGCAATATACTGAAACCCGCAGATCCCTTAGCTGGTTTTTATACCATGCCCGGGAGGAAATGCAGCTGGCACATTCTATGTTTTTCTCTCGCTCCCAGTCCAGCATGGAAGAAGGCACATAATTCTTATCTTATGTAGCCGTTATGTGTCCCACTGTTGGGCAAAGGCCTCTCTCCTCTACTTCCATGACTCCCTATCTTGCGCCCCTTCTCGCCATGACTTGCAGAAGGCGTCCAGCTCGTCTCCGTCTGCTGCGGCGCCTTCTGTCTGTCGTAGGCTTCCACTGTATAGTGGTTATTGCCCACAATTCATCCGGCATGCGGCAGACGTGGCCGGCTCAATCATACTTCAGCTTAGCGAATGCGTGTGTCACATCAGAAATTTGGGTTTTGGACCGCAGTACAGTGTTCCAGACCCTGTCGATTCGTTTCTGACCCAACTTGCTGCGCTCCATGGCTCTCTGGCAAACCGGGAGTCTGGACCTTTGAACTTCCGTCGAAGACCAATTTTGACGGAAGTTTTAATTAATTTTCTAATATTATTTCATAACTCAGTCGTTTACTTAGTAAAATAATTTTCCTGTAAATAAATCAAACCTATTTGATGGATTGCAGTTAACATTCAGGCAGTGCTAATAAATACTTGTTGTTTATTCGTATAATTATTATGCAAATTTGCTTCTCTTTTAATACAACTTCTTGTATGCCACTACTGAGTTCTGTCTCAGTCATTGGGACCAAAATATACCTCACCACATAGACCTGGGCACTCGGCGCAGGCGCAAAATTTAAATGTACATACATAACGTCAGGCCTTTCTCAATTACGGGGTAGGCAGGGCGTAATGTGCCTCGTATAAGGCGCCTTCGTCATATTTGACATTTAAATGTGTCCATGTAAAAACGTCTTTTCTATAGTAGGCATCCTGCTGATACAGTGGTTCCAAACGAATGTGGTAGTGGGTATATCAATCTTCCCTTTATCTTGCGCAATAGTTTCGCATCCTCCATGATAGGCGAGCAGCCCTAAGCATTTTATGTAATAAAATTCTAATAAAAATAATAAAGTTGCTCCATTCCTGTTATAAAAACGCAGAGTCACGGTCGTAGAATTGCCTTCTCTACGAGAGAAAGACTTATGTGCTTCCACCTCCATTCTCTGTGTGCTATCTCTATAAGCTGACGTTTTGCTCTACCTCACACTACGAGCGATACCGTTTTTGCCCGATATAATCAATCATCATCAGATTTAATTCCATGCTGGACTGGGGAGCGAAAGAAAAACATAGTATGTGCCAGCTGCATTTCTTCCCGGGCATGCTGTAAAAAACAGCTAAGGGATCCGAGGGTTTCAGTAGATTGCAATTTAGGCGATGGGCTGACACTACAGCAATATACCTCAAATCTTTCTTAAATAACCCTCAAAAGTTTGTCAGACGTGGCGGAACGACCTTTGTTTATGTCGTTTACGCTCTGCCTACACCATTAGGGATAAAAGCGTGATTATATGTATGTTTGTATCAGATTTATTGTGATTCACGTTACGTCTACATGAGTGACATAACCAAATAATTGGTAATTGGTCTACAATAACGGAGTGATGTAACAATCTGGACGTCCATCTATCTAGCTCACATTGTAGCTTATAAAATTCAAGCCGATATTGTATCAGCCGTGACTTTGTTCCGCTTTATCGCGCAGACTAACTGTAAGCTGTTAGACTAGTAACTTTGTTTTGTAAACTAACTTTCACTTGCTATGGTACAGTTCTGTGCGCGTTTAGCCTTATTCATTTGAGAAGATTAAGTTTACCATTAAATATGTATAACGCCTTTCATTTCGTATAATTAGTTGCAACTTTATAACGGTGAATTTGATGACGAGTTCTCGTGATTTACGTAGATCAACTTTTCTAAACAGGCAAGTTATTTGAGTTATATTTCCTTTTCGAGACAAACTCTGCAAACCTGACATAAAAACTTAACGCTGTCAGAGGAAAAAGTTTCACAGAATAACTTGTCAACATTTTCGAAGTAAGTTTTGCCACGAAGAGTTCGTGGGCTCGCCAGCCCGCTTAGCTATCGATCGTATCGTTGATATTTTAGTTAGGATATAAGACGGCCGAGTGAGGCGTGCGGGCCAGTCCATCGGAGGCCGCGCGTGGTTTTTCTTCGCCGCTATTATGCTGTATAGCCATGTGCGTTTGGTATCAGTGTGTGTGTTGTTGCAGTACGTGTGCGCGTTGTCGCCTGCACCGCTGAAGAAAATGAGTGATATCGTCTTCTCCTACCCGGAGGCCAGGAGGGATGAGAACGTCGAAGACGACTACCACGGAATCAAGGTGAGAATCGTTTTATTATAAAGTAGAAGTTGACTGATTTCCCATACCATAACTATTTACTACCGTTAGACTAAATAGTTCAAATGTAAGTATGTACTACGATTGCTTGGAACCTGGAAGGTATTGCTACATTAGCAATAAGGCCGCCAACTATACTACTTTTTTTTTTATCTAGTTTGTAATTTCTGTGTTTTTGTGCAATGAAGTAAATTCTATTCTTCTACGATTACTCGACTAAAACTCCGTCTTTCTGATAACTATTTCAATTTTCGTGTTTTACCAACGCTAAAAAGACTTGCCGTGACTCCTGATAAAAAAATGTCATTTACAATCCTGCAAGGTACATCATCAGTTTTACGTATTCGGAATTAATTTTGTATATGAAGTTTAAGTCAGTATAATAACTACCAGTACACAATTAGTTACCTTAAATTATAGAAACGTATCGTAACTAAAAACAAAATCTTAAAAAATCAAAACATAACGAATCGTAGAAGCGTGTTATTTTTTGTCAATACTTCGCAGCGCTTTCTCCACATTTATTAATTTATTCATATTCGCAGTTATCCTGTCTATTATTTTGTTAAATCTTACTCTACATACTTTTAGATATCAATACACATACAAAGAAGTTTTTTTATAGGTGTGTGTAACATAAATTACTTGCAACACCTATAATATTTTGCAATAGGCATTTAATTTATGTCTTAGCCAATGTATGGATTGAGTACGTTCAATCGCTCTGTGTAAGACTACGCGTACGTAAACGTTTCCGTTATTATGTTTACAAAACATGCAGTAAGTTCCTCTTTCATTCATTCAATTTGATACGTCGGTCGCCCAGTGGTGTTACGTACCATAATTATGGTACACGTGCCATATTTCAGGTCCTCGTACCCTGTACCCTAGAAATGCATTATGGTACGCAAAAGTACTATAATTTAGCATTTACGATTAATTGCCATACAATCGTTTTTTGGCCACAAAATTTTTCGTATAATGGATATTGCATTTAGTTTTTGTTTTTGATGCATACTAGAGCTTCTTCTGTGAAAGTACCGCCAATATACAATAATCCTAGTGATTATATTTCCTATTGTTGTATCAAAGTTGTACGTATTATCTTGTTTCCTTCTTGCAGTGAGCGTTCGGTTGTATCAGAGGGGTATAATAGGTACGGAGAAGATTCTTGCAGTTAAAACTTTAGTCAATTTTAATGTTATTGGGATTATTTGACTAAAAATCAAAATGTACCATATTTTTTCCAGTTGTACCATAATTTTGACAGGCCTGTGCCATAATTCCTGAGTTGGCGTATAACAATTGAACGTAGCAAAACAATCAGCAGAATATTAATGTTTGGAATGTTTCTCACAACACTTTTTAATCAATGAAATCCATACAAGGCCTAGTAGACGACGATCTATAAATTTCATCTAATGCGGTTTGTTCGTATGATTTTATTTCCTCGATGTGTGTCTATTGCGTTAGTGACATTGATTTCCAATGGCAAAGGATACACAACGGTAAGCCTTCAGAATAGGGGCCTGATTAAAATTCTTCTACTCTGCAACAGAGTCTGTTGTTTTCGTATTTTGTATTCTAGTTTCGTCTCTAGATTTGCCTGATATGACATGTAGGTATGGTAGCCTTGTGCCTTTTGCTAGGGATGTGACTCTTAAAATTAATAATCATTTTTTTAATAATCGATCGGATTATAAAATAAACTAGCACTGTAAGTGTAAAGATCTATTAGAAAATTGGAACTAAATGCTTAAAATCTAAAATACAGTTAGCTAAAAAAACTAGTAGGTAGGCTATTAAATCCAGTTTACCTTCTATGGTACTAATAAGCTAACTGTTTGTGTGCTCTCAATTTGCGTGCACATCAAGAAAATAAGACATTTTACAAAAGGTAGGGATGTAAAAATATAATCAATTTTTACTGTATTTCATAATACCGTAACAATCGTTTTTTTCTTGAGCTAAAATCGATTTTGAAAAATATGTAGTAATCATAATCGATTTTTTTGTAATCGATTATTTCTTTTGCTCGAATCGATTATTTTCTTGACATCACTACCTTTTGCAAAGGGTCTTATTTACTTGATGGTCTTGATGTGCAAGAAAATTGAGAGCACATAAACAGCTTATTAGTAGCTTAGAAGGTAAACCGGATTTAATAGCCCACCTACTAGTTTTCTAGCTAACTGTATATTAGATTTTAAGCATTTAGTTCCAACTAGCGACCCGCCCCGGCTTCGCACGGAAATTATCAGTGTTTCTCTATTATATTATGCATGTTATATACATATAAACCTTCCTCTTGAATCACTCTATCCATTAAAAGAAACCGCATCAAAATCCGTTGCGTAGTTTTAAAGATTTATGCATACATAGGGATATAGAGAAAGTGATTTTGTTTTATACTATGTAGTGATATATAATACGGACAGCTTCCCGCAAACTGATAGGGGTTGCTCAGTCAACGACACTGGATAAAAATTTCAGGAAATTCTTTCAGTAAGTGAAATAATAATTTGGCTTTTGCATACAAGTTGTCTAATCGAGGTGGACATTTTGTATGGAAAAGCCAACTTTTATTTTCACTTCCTGAAATAATTTCTCGGTGGAAGTTGTTCAGTGTCGTTGACTGAGCGCCGCTATCAGTTTGCGAGACGCTATCCCTTACACCCGGTATATATTTCTTCCATGCTGGACTGGAAGCGATAGAAAAACATAGAATGTGCCAATTGAACACATACCATTGTGTTTTTCGATTTACCAATTTCATATGCACTTTTATTTGAAGGCACGTTAAGCCGTTGGTCCCGTTTAATATCGTTTAATACCGTAGATATTAGTCGTTAAGCCATGTCAGAGGCCCGTGCTAAACACAGGCGGCTTGAAAACTGTGACCTAATCTAGAATTGGGTCTGGTTTTCCTTCTGGGTTGCGGAGGTCAGATTGCAGCTCAGTGTACAAACCAGTACTCTCGTTCAATCACCTAGATTAGGTAGCCGATCCGTAAGATACGGGATAAGGCGACGGGAGATGATGAGTCTTAAGCGTAACTGTAACCCTCAAATCTCTTCTGGTATTCACAGTATGCCTCTAGAAGAAGCAGATGGCACCTTCTATGTTTTTTCATCGCTCCCGGTCCAGCATGGTGATAGAATATTTTAAAGTGCCTTTCGAAGCACGGAAACCAGTATACCTTGACCAAGACATCGCTTATGATACTATTCTTGATCGGAGAATATGACGTTATATACATAAATATATTCTTTATTGCATAAATTTCAGTACATTGGTTAAATCTTTAATTAAATCTAAAAATTAAAGCAAAGGCGAGCTTATCTCTATAAGAGATCTCTTCCAGCCTACCTAGTGGGGATGAAAGATGAGACTTCACGGGATGTAGGTACAATAAGTAAATCATAGTGATAATAATAATTATAATCTAATATTGCACATATTTATCCGAATATATATATATATACTAATACATAACAATATAAAAATACGATTATAATAAAATAACATTATGCTAAGGACATAAAATGCTCTTTCAGTATTTTTTCCCGTTCCACCAGGTCAATGGTTTAACCTCTGCCTAGTTTAGTTACAGGCAATAAAAACTAGATGCGGCTTCGATAAAAAGGTGTTTTTGTTATTATTCTAGCTCTTTGTTTTCTGTGACGCTTCTCGGTCGAATGGTTAAAATATAACACTCAAAAGAAACGTAAATGTTCTTTTGTTATTTAATGTGGAGCTGTAAAGCTTTTGTTAACCGGCAATTAATTTATCTAACAAACGTGACAATCTATAATATATTTTTTTATAAACAACTAGCGACCCGCCCCGGCTTCGCACGGAAATTATCAGTCTTTCTCTACTATATTATGCATGTATTATACATATAAACCTTTCTCTTGAATCACTTTATCCATTAAAAGAAACCGCATCAAAATCCGTTGCGTAGTTTTAAAGATTTATGCATACATAGGGACAGAAAAAGCGACTTTGTTTTATACTATGTAGTGATGCTACACAATTTAGATTGCAGGTTTTAAACAAAAGTAGGTTTTTTGTTGTAATTATTTCATGACAGTCTTAAAATTTTATATTATTCGACATTCGAAACTCGCGGTAAAATCATTCATTTAAAATTAGTTTTCTTTAGCAAACTGATTGGCAGTAATCAATATTCCATTGACCTCTATTTGTAGTTCTTTATGAATGGCAGAGAAATATTGTTTCTGTGACGAAAATACACTGAAATGAAAGGAGAACAAATCACAATTGACCCAGTAAACAACCTAAAAATATTAGTCTCTGGCATTGTTTCACGAGTCAAGAGGATAAGATAAGATCAGATAAAAATGTTTGCACGTAAGAAAACTAATCATACAACACAACAGATAACAATAAAAGACAAGTACAACATAGCCAGCCTTAGTGCTAAGGTAGCAATTTCTTGCAGGCAACCTTTGGGTGATAGAAAAATGCGGTAAGCGGGATAGTGCAAAACTAGTCAAATAAGTATCCTAAATACATTACACGTTTCCCAGTTTGGTTAAGACAATCCTGAATCCACCTGATTGTCTGGAAGAAAACGGATTCCGTGCTTCGGAAGACACGTTAAGCCGTGGATCCCGGTCACTGTTTTTAATAATGGTCGTAACCCGCCGATGTTGCTTCACGTCCGTGGGAACTACCTTATAAACCCTACACGTGTGCGGTGCTAAGACTGCAACAATACCGTTTTCTGTATGTTCTCTAGACCTCGCAGCAAATAAATACCATACGATAAATAAATAAATACATAGCCTTCATTCAGTCTTCCCCTTTTTAGAAAATTACTATCTCACATTTGTCTTCCATGCTGGACTGGGAGCGAGAGAAAAACATAGAATGTGCCAGCTGCATTTCCTCCCGGGCATGCTGTAAAAACCAGCTAAGGGATCCGAGGGTTTCTATATATTGCAATTTAGGCGATAGGCTGACAACCTGTCACTACAGCAATATATCTATATCTATCTTAAATAACCCTCAAAACTTTGTCAGACGTGGCGGAACGGCCTTTGGCCTTCCCCATTAGGGATAAAGGCTTGATTATATTTATGTATGTATGTAACTATGTCACAAGGAGTTGATATGCATGCCAATTGATCTAATGCATTATACAAAGCGCCCTATAAATGTCATACTTGTGACTCGTGTCAAAAGATATCTACGGTATTGGACGTAAAACAAAGACACGTGCAAGTAAACGGGGGCGTTTTATGACTTAGCTGAGGTAATGAAGTGAGGTAATTGTTACTCGATATAAACTGCTGCAGTATCACTACATAGTATAAAGCAAAGTCGCTTTCTCTGTCCCTATATCCCTATGTATGCATAAATCTTTAAAACTACGCAACGGATTTTGGTGCGGTTTCTTTTAATGGATAGAGTGATTTAAGAGGAAGGTTTATATGTATAATACATGCATAATATAGTAGAGAAACACTGATAATTTCCGTGCGAAGCCGGGGCGGGTCGCTAGTCATATCATAAGACAAAACTTGAAATGTTTATGCACCCCATAAAACTCGAAGTAAAAACATTACAATTTAAACTGTTTAGGGCATGGCACGTAACATCATCAGATACGTCTCGTCAACAAATACCTACAAAACTTGTAAAACGCTGCCTTCTAAGGCAGCTGGGTCTTGGTCTGGGTATTGTCTTCTTCTCAGTCGCACACTCTTGACAGCATGGACGTGGTTGCTTTGATGGCGTACTAAGTTGCGGTCTCTCCGCTTGAAACCGCTTTTTTGGCAATGTCTCTCCATTTCTAACGATTTTCTGCACTGCGAGAGCATTCAGTGATGGTTGCTTTCGTCACTTTTTAATAGAGTCTGTCCATAAGGTAGGTGAACGGACCCTTGATATTTTGCCTTCTACTTGGCCCTGTACCACCAGTCTTTCCATCGAGTGCTCATTCCTGGTTATGTGGCCAAAGAATTTCATTATTCGTAGTTACACAGTTGACAAAAGACGCTCTTTGATCTTTAGCTCACACAAAATCTCTTGACAATGAACCGTTCTATTTCTTGCCTCAAAATATATTTCTTCTAACCAGATAAAAGACCCGTACCGCTGGCTGGAAGACCCAGACTCAAAAGAAACCCAGCAATTCATAGAAGCAGAGAATAACATCACGCGGCCATACATAGACGCTTGTCCCGCAAAGAAAGATGTCAATGCGAGGCTGACTGAGTTGTGGAACTACCCCAAATATTCCTGCCCCTTCAGGAGAGGAGACAAATACTTCTTCTACAAGAACACTGGCCTTCAGAATCAGAAGTAAGTAAATTACAACATACTAATACATATCTTATCTAGCTATTAGTGTCCCACTGCTGAGAAAAGGCCTCTCTCCGGTCTTTCCACGACACTCTGGAAGGCATTGAGTTCGTCTCGCCGCTAATACATATAAGACAACAAAATATTTATACGATTGGGATTGAACCCTCGAACCTCTGATATGCCGAGCCGCTGTTCTAACTAACTGATCTATCGTGTTCTTAAAGTACTTAGTGAATTTAATATTCTTGTGAAACGCCCAAGTATGAGATAGCGCCCATTAAATTAAGCATTCTACAAACCCTCATGTCCCAACTTAACTTATGAAGCATCAACCTCATCTACTCAGTTCTTACATTCTCTCCTTCTAACATCACTTTCCCTTCGCAGTGTGTTATACGTACAAGACAGCCTTGATGGCGAACCCAGAGTGTTTCTCGACCCTAACCTACTGTCAGAAGATGGTACCGTAGCGCTGTCTATCACGAAGTTCTCTGAAGATGGCAACACATTCGCCTACGGACTATCATCCAGCGGTTCTGATTGGATCACTATACACTTTAAGGATGTTGCCACAGGTAATTGCGCATCTACTAAATAGTCTACATTATACCGCGAAATTTCTTCCATGCTGGCCTGGGAGCGAGAGAAAAACAGAATGTGCCAGCTGCATTTCCTCCCGGGCATGCTGTAAAAACCAGCTAAGGGATCCGAGGGTTTCAGTATATTGTAATTTAGGCGATGGGCTGACAACCTGTCACTACAGCAATATACTTACAAATCTATCTTAAATGACTCAAAACTTTGTCAGACGTGGCGGAACGACCTTTGTTTGAGTAGTTTACGCTCTGCCTACCCCATTAGGGATAAAGGCGTGATTATATGTATGTATACCGCGAAAGTCCCAACGAATGTAACCAACGACGGTTACTTGAAAATTTTTGTGTCATTCATTATCAAAAATTGAGATTCCTGCTTTTTGTAACTGTTTTTCTTTTTTTATCGCAGTGAAAGATTATCCTGAAGTCTTAGAAAAGGTTAAATTCGCGTCCATGTCTTGGACGAAGGACAACAAAGGACTTTTCTACTCGGTAAGTGATTTTGCAATTTTAAATGACGTCAGTGACCCTGGTTTAGAAAAGAAATTGCACATAATTTTGATCAAAATTCCAACATTTCGTGCAAAACCAAAAGGAACTTTAATTGTAGCCATTATGAAGAATCCAATTTTTGTACCAAATAACTTCTTCGTTTTAGAAAGAAGAATTTCCGTTTCTCATTTTGCAATTTGTTAACATTATAAAATTTAATATAGTAAACGGTTGTGACATGAAACACTTCAATTTCAGTTTTTATGCCTTTTCAACCAAAAGGCTAAAAAATAATCAGCTGGGGTTATGTGAGACAAAATGTTGGCAATTTTCTTTTCAGTTGGTGGTTTCATTAACTTTTATCTTTATCCTATCATATCAATCTAGATTCTAGATTTTAAAACTACAGGTCACATTTTCCTTACACATAGTAGTGCGTTGTCCTTCTCACATAGTTTGGGCTTGCACTTGACACAGTTGCATTTCGAAGTAACTCTGGCACGCGGGGGTTAATAGCCTAGGCCAAGTAGTAAGTACTGAATGGCGCCAGTTGTTTACTATTCAGATAGTACGTGTATCAACAAATACATACATATAATCACGCCTGTATCCCTAATGGGGTAGGCAGAGCGTACATGACCTAAACAAAGGTAGTTCCGCCACGTCTGACAAAGTTTTGAGGGTTGTTTAATATAGATTTGTAGGTATAATGCTGTAGTGACAGGTTGTCAGCCTGTCGCCTAAATTGCAATATACAAAAACCCTCGGATCCCTTAGCTGGTTTTTACAGCATGCCCGGGAGGAAATGCAGCTGGCACATTCTATGTTTTTCTCTCGCTCCCAGTCCAGCATGGAAGTATCAACAAATAGTATATCTAAAGCTGATTGTAATATATCGTCGATTGATGTTGTCTTTGTAGAATTATTTATAGACTAGCTTTCCACTTTGTCAACTTGTAGAATAAATTCTGTACACGAAATCCTATGTACAAACAAACTTTCGGGTGCCATTTTTTTTATTATTTAAGGTGACTAAAAAACCATTATCAGCCCTAAGGGTCCGTAGCAGGATGTGGAATGATATGGGCCTCCCAAATACGTTTCTTTTTTTCCAAAATTTGCCACGTTTGGTAGGCCGATTGGGAGTTTTAAGTATTTGGGAAAGCTGCTCTTTATTCCCTGAATTTATCCGTTTCTCGCATTTCATGGCATCCGCGGGAAGATATAGGATGATACAATTTTCACCCTGCATCAAACGGACGGTTTCTTCCATTCAGGGAGCAAGACAAAAACATAGAATGTGACGGTTGCATTTCCTCCTGGGCATACTGTAAAAGCCAGCTATGGGATCCGAGGGCTTCAGTATATTGCAATTTAGGCGGCTGTCACTACACCAATATAACTACAAATCTATCTTAAATAACCCTCAAAACTCTGTCAGACGTGGCGGAGCAACCTCTATTTAGGTAGTTTACGCTCTACCCCATTAGTGATAAAGGTGTGATTATATGTATGTACGTAGATCATATGTCGATTGGCATAGGTGTTATCAGTGGCCGCGAGAAATATGCATCATACGGACAAACTCAAAATTATTCACTTTCTCTTACTACCATTGGGTTGGCTGGAAGAGATCTCTTCATAGAGATAAGTTCGCCCTTGCACACTATATTTGTAAATTACATTTCTTTTGTGTTTATGTACATACAAACAAATACTTCTCTAAATTTTTTGTTGTATTTTTCAGCGTTACCCAGAACAAACAGGCAAGACTGACGGCTCAGAAACAGAAGTGAACCGCGACCAGAAACTGTGCTACCACAAGCTCAACACACCGCAGTCAGAGGACGTCATCGTCGTCGAGTTCCCCGAGGAGCCGCTGTGGAGGATGTGAGTACCACTGCGGGGTAGGCAGTAGTGTGCGGACATTGTAGTTGCATGTTGTACCATAGCGCCATTATACGTAGATGTTGTGCCTTGTAGTTGATGTTGTATCATAGCCAAGATTTAGACGCAGTTGGAAGATGTAATTATGCTTGAAATTTTTTGAAGAACCCTTGTGGACGATGTGAGTATCACAGTAGGGACAGGGTAGGCAGATGTGTGGGGCCGTCCTTATTAGTATCAGACAACTAACGTCTCACTTGATTGTACTGCACAAGAAAAACAAAACAAACTGCATAGCTTTTTTTATACAGCAGCTAAATCCCCCCCATCCTTATATATGTTGGCGGAATTTTGCCAGAAACTTAAAACCATGAGAAACTTTCAAGTAGACCTTTAGGAGTTAAAGGTTAAAGACATTTGGCTAAGTGTTTGAAAGATGGGAGTCTGGTAGCTACCCTGGTCGGGTGTTGTGACCACGGGACCGAAGTCCAACCGGACAAGTTCGGAACTTGTATATCTGCAGATCGTTGAGAAAACTTCTATACCGCGTTTCAGAAACTTGTGTTTTTTTATGTGGCGCCATCTGTCGACTACAGACCTAATGGAATTCCTGTAATAGTCTTATGTATCTGTGCGCGTGATGGTTTTCCGTATTGACACGTGTGTTCCGACTCTCACAAGCTTGCAAACACCTTGCAAATGTGCAACAGTCTTGAAAATATGCAACCAACCAATACGGACCCATATGTCTGCCTACCCTACAGTGGTATTCACACACTGCACAGCGGTTCTTCGGAGATTTCAGCGACGAACAATATACCACCACCAGTTAGAAATTATAGATACATGTGTTTAACGAGTTTTACTAATCGTTAAACGTAGTGGTTTCGCAAGCTACGCAGTTATTAGCTAGTTTTTTATACAACACATTACTTAGGTATGTCTGGTATTTAGTACGGTAGTTAGTTTTGTATGTTTACTATACGTAAGGTTTTATGAACATAAGAGGTACGTATAGCTGGGTTTCATAATGCGTCACTTGGAAGTCCAATGCTAGCTTATTTTTTATTTATAAATTCACCGTATGCGTCAAAATATTAAATGGGGTGTAAGGGACAGCGTCCCTCAAACTGATAGGGGTTACTCAGTCAACGAAACTGAACAACTATCACCATCGAAGTAGTCATTTTGTGTGGGAATATCAAATATTTTTTCCATCTCCTAAAATAATTTCCTTTTGAATGTTGTTCAGTATCGTTTTGACTGAACATCCCCTATTAGTTTGCAGGACGCTGTCCTTTACACCCGGCAGATACTAACGCTTTTTTTTCTTAGGTATTATGCAAGTGTTTCTTGTTGTTCAAAGTGTTCTTACTATTTGTGTATTTTCTTTCTCTTCTTGTTACTAACACTCCATTGTTTCGTATCAACAGTGATATCAATACTAACATCCAGTGTCAAGAAAGACGCGCGTAGGTTTATTTCAATCTCTTTTGTAGTCAGAATGTACGGTTTGAAATAGTGGTAAAGTTCTAGAATTAAATAGCTTAGTAGTTGTAGATTCATGAAATTAGCAACACTTTGAACAGTAGTTTTTATGTTAGATACACGGAGTAATATAACATACTAACGGTTATATAGATCATTTATTAATTACATCACTACATACTATAAAACAAAGTCGCTTTCTCTGTCCCTATATAGGGATATATTTTTACATAGGGGATGTATGCTTAGATCTTTAAAACTACGCAACGGATTTTGATGCGGTTTCTTTTAATGGATAGATTGATACAAGAGGAAGGTTTATATTTATAATACATGCAGAATATAGTAGAGAAACACTGATGATTTTCCGTACGTTATATGTATTATACATTAGCGACCCGCCTCGGCTTCACACGAAAATTATCAGTGTTTCTCTAATAACTAATAATACTAATACTATGTAGTGATGGATAATTTTACTAGTTTGTTGAATGACATTATATGGCAGTTTTAGGTTCTTAAAAACCATATCAAAAGACTGAGGTAGTTAAAAAACTGCCACCTAGGTTCGCTAAGTTCGAAACACACACAAATAAAAACTAATATTATTAATTATGTTTCTAACCACGCAATATGTTATGATATCCAGTGGCGCGGAGGTGACGGATTGCGGGCGCTATCTGGTAGTCTCCCCCGTGAAGGATTGCCGCGACAACTTGCTGTTCTTTGCGGATCTGACAGCTAACGACTACACCGCCGGCAAACTCAACCTCACGCAGATCGTACACAAGTTTGAAGCTGATTATGAGGTAATTATTTATACAGCTGTTTATTGCAGAAGTCCGTTGCACTAGTCTCTCTTGGATTGTATGGAGTATTTGACGCGGCGAGAAAAAAAGAATACTTTAATATTTAAGACCATATGATAATGCCGCATATATCGTGTTTGTCCACTGGTTTTACAGTAAAATACCGTAGCTTCAGCGGGACGGAGCGGCTCGTCTGATGTGGTATGACGTCAAAGTCATATCATTTATTTCCAAATAAATTCTTAAGAACACTTTTAGAAAGTCACAAGCGAGTCTATTAAAAATAAAATTGTATCTATGTCACAAAATAAAATAAAACTATATCACAATGAAGAAGAAGCATGAGAAACTCGCACTTTGCGCCCCTCCCTTCGTTTTGTCTTATTCTTACTTTTGGTCTTCCTATTGTTCTAAATAGGTTTTGTGACCGCAATGTGTGCCAATGTCTTGGGTTCCACTGAAATTTCAGAGCTCCATGCATCTTTGTCATTAGTATAGTCATCTAACTTATGATAGATGACTATACTAATTACAAAGATGTATAGAGGATTCTGACATAATGTGTTCTTAATAGTATCTTTAAATTTATTTTCGGACAAATTTAATATATGAGAATAGTATATTCTATGGGATAATTTCTTTCCGAGGCTGGACTCAGGAAAACATGCTCAAGAACTACAGAGACTGTCCGACCGAATCTTCTTCTATAGGACGACTTATTGTGTCTACACGCATCGCAAATAACTGTTATATCATTGTACTAGCGACCCGCCCCGGCTTCGCACGGAAATTATCAGTGTTTCTCTATTTTGTATGTATTATACATATAAACCTTCCTCTTGAATAACTCTATCCATTAAAAGAATCCGCATCAAAATCCGTTGCGTAGTTTTAAAGATTTATGCATACATAGGGATATAGGGACAGATAAAGCGACTTTGTTTTATACTATGTAGTGATTTTGTTTCTTTCCAGTACATAACCAACGAGGGTTCGGTGTGCATATTCCGCACGAACAAGGACGCGCCCAACTACCGGCTCATACAGATCGACCTGCTCAACCCGGAGCAAGAGAAATGGATCACACTTATCCCCGTAAGTTACAGTGTAGAGTTGATAAACTTTTACTACATAAACTAAAACACATAGAATGATCCAGCTGCATTTCCTCCCGGGCATGCTGTAAAAGCCAGCCAAGGGATCCGAGGGATTCAGTATATTGTAATTTAGGCAATGGGCTGACAACCTATCACTACAGCAATATACCTACAAATCTATCTTAAATGACCCTCAAAACTTTGTCAGACGTGGCTGAACGACCTTAGTTTGTCGTTGACGCTCTGCCTACCCCATTAGGGATACAGGCGTGATAGTATGTATGTAAAAATAAAAAAACTTTCATGATGTACCTAAGTGAAGGCAAACGAGGGATATTCCAGATAAGACATAATATTAATTTTCCTTTATTTGTTCCCAGGAACACAAAACCGATGTCCTAGACTGGGCGGCGGCCGTGGACAACGACAAACTAGTGATACACTATGTCAGAGATGTAAAGGTAAGTTCATTTTCTGCCTACGATTTTTATAGGGGCTTCGGTAATATAAATCTAGAAAAGCATGGTATAGTCATGCGTACTTGCTCGACTTGAGATACTGATATTTTTGTCTCAATCTAATATTTGGTTTGGAAGCATCATCATTCGCTTGTCTTTATACCATTTATTTGGGGTTTGGTTTGGAAGCATAATGTGAACGGATATGTTGGGAGAGGACGACCAAAGAAAAGATGGATGGACTGCGTGAAAGATGATATGTTAAAAACAAGTGTGAGTGTTGAACTGACGGCTGACAGGGATGAATGGATGAAGAAAGCAAACAGACGACAGCTTTTTCAAATCGATTTGTAGGATTATCATCCATACCTCCGAAGCGAACCGATTTTTTTTAATAATAATAATAATAAAGGCGTAGGTAATTGACGACCCCACCGCCCACCACCTCGGTGGTGCAGTCAGTCCCCGGAGGGGCAGCTTGTGTGGCGAGCTGATGGTGCGTGGCGACACCCCGGACCCCCAGCTCCGAGGGCCCGTATTCATTTGGCCCTCACCTCCTGGCTTGCCTTCGTTGGCCGTCCAGGAGTGGAGTTCGCAAGAGCGGAACCTTTGCTCCAGGTTGGAAGTGTAAAATGTCATAACGCCGGGGGCCTGCTGACTGGAACACCACGATCTGGCGCCCGCAGTCTCACCTCTCGACAACCTTAGTCGCTCACACGATGTTGCCCTCTTGTCGTTCCTTGCGTTCGGCCGTTTTGGGGGGCCCATTATAGTGAGTTGGCGAGTCACCGTCTGCCGAGATTATCGAGATTGAGACATTTGATTTCGCAGGCGTCCCGTAGTCTCGATCAATATCCCAGCAACCGGTCCAGCTAAATCCCTTCCCATAGACCTAGGTATCTTACCATTATCTGCAATAGTCCTTGCATCAGGCGGGTGCTGGCTCTGGTTGTATGTCTATAGTGCAAGCAGAGCGAGTATCCGCGTGATGTACACATCACTATACATTATTTGGTATAAAAAGGCGTCTGCGCTGTTGGCTTTGGCCCCACGTATGCCTCAAAGGACCGGGTCCCTGTGGGCCCGTGATACTGAAAAGTATACCAACATAATAATAATAATAAAAATTTCATTAATATGCGTACACTCTTGCCTGCTGTTATCTATATATATATATTTTTCCTCTCACACGGTAAGCTGGAAGACAACTCAAATATTTTGAGTTAAGCTCGCCTTTGTACATAATGTATCTAGATTAAGTTAATTTTAAGAATATCTGTGTGTACAATAAAGAATTAAGAATATTATTTTTTTCCAGAGTGTGCTCCAACTACACAGCGCCAAATCCGGCGACCTTCTAACAACCTTCGACCTGCCAGTGGGGTCAGTATCCGGTTTCTCCGGCAAGAAGCAGCAGACGGAGGTGTTCTACCAGTTCTACTCGTTCCTCACGCCCGGCATCATCTACCACGTCGACTTCCAGAAGACACCTTACACGCCTACGGTACGTGTTTCTTATATACATACATATAGTCACGCCTTTATCCCTAATGGGGTAGGCAGAGCGTAAACGACCTAAATAAAGGTCGTTCCGCCACGTCTGACAAAGTTTTGAGGGTTATTTAAGATAAATTTGTAGGTATATTGCTGTAGTGACAGGTCGTCAGCCCATCGCCTAAAATGCTGAAACCCTTGGCTTCCTTAGCTGGTTTTTACAGCATGCCCGGGAGGAAATGCAGCTGGCACATTCTATGTTTTTCTCTCACTCCCAGTCCAGCATGGAAGTAAAGTACCTACGGTATGTGTTTCTTAATAAATAAATAAAAGGAATTAGTTTCTGATGCAACTTGTTAACGCGGGAATATGATCCCGTGGGAAAACTCGACAACCGCGTATGTGACCATGGTCAAAAAAGTTTGTGATTATTGATCGATTATTATCCCATTTATTTGGGGTCGGCGGAGTATACGTTTTTTTTTTTGCTTTCCATTCATCTTTTCTTTGATCGCCGTCGCATAACATATCCATTCACATACAAATTCCTTACCCTTTTGCTTTTGCCTACATGTCTTTCAACCCAGAATTTCCTCTTATTTTGTCTGTAATGGGCGCAACTTTCAGCAAGTTTTCTTTTATTCACCGATTTCATAGCCCAACACTTAGGTCCATACATGACGGCAGGTCGGTCTTATGACGCTACTATAGATTTTCCTTTTCAGCCTGACAGGCTTTCGGGGGTCGCTTGTTGTTCCTGTGACCTGTCGCCATTTTATGTGCGTAACGTCTCTGTCTTACCATCGCCTTGAGTTCATTGATCGATATCAATATCGTATTTATTTAACAAACGATTTTATTATTACAGACTCCACCTGTGCCAAAAGCAAGTATTGTAGAGTGATCAATGTTATAGTAACAGTAAAATTGCATATTGGAGAGTCTATATCTATTATTAGATTATCTTATTATAACCTTCATTTTGTTGCGAGAAAAACAGTTACTCTTAGAAATAGATTTATGAAAGTCGCATTTTGATGTGTATTTAGTTTTATGTTACTTATTCTAGTTTTGCAATAGTAGTTTCTTTTTTAATTATTTTATTTTATTATAAGTAGGAACACTAACATTAGTAGTAGTTACATACATACATACATATAATCACGCCTTTATCCCTAATGGGGTTGGCAGAGCGTAAACGACCTAAACAAAGGTCGTTCCGCCACGTCTAACAAAGTTTGGAGGGTTATTTAAGATATATTCGTAGGTATATCGTTGTAGTGACAGGTTGTCAGCCCATCGCCTAAGTTACAATATACTGAAACCCTCGGATCCCTTAGCTGGTTTTCACAGCATGCCCGGGAGGTAATGCAGCTGGCACATTCTATGTTTTTCTCTCGCTCCCAGTCCAGCATGGAAGAAGTCCAGCATAGTAGTAGTTGTACGTTAGTATTATTGTTTACTCTGTGGTAGTAGGTACAAAATAAAAATGTACACGTTTAATTTGCTTGTATCGCGATTTATTCTTTAAACTAGAAATAAAAATAGATTTTGGTTTACAGATATTCAAAGAAGTGAAGGTAAAAGGCTTCGACCCGTCGCAGTTCGAGGCCAAGCAGGTGTTCTACTCCAGCAAAGACGGCACGAGAGTTCCTATGTTCATCGTTAGTAAAAAGGTAAGGCTCTTTCGTACATTTGATCTGTACAATATTTATACATACATATATATTGTTTTATATTTTAATCTATAGCTTAAGTACTATTGTACTTTGGGCTTTTTGCCTTTAATAAAAACGTTATTATAATTATAATAAAATCACGCCTTTATCCCTAATGGGGTAGGCAGAGCGTAAACGAACGATATGCCAGCTGCATTTACTCCCGGGAATGCTGTAAAAACCAGCTAATGGATCCGAGGTTTTCTGTATATTGCAATTTAGGCGATGGGCTGACAACCTGTTACTACAGCAATATACCAAAAAATCTACATTAAATAACTCTCAAAACTTTATCAACATGGCGGAATGACCTTTACGCTCAGCCTACCCCATTCGGGATAAAGGCGTGATTATATGTACACATTATTCGCGCGTAATGTTTCCAGAACTTGAAGCTAGACGGCAAGAACCCGGCTCTGGTGTATGGGTACGGCGGAATGACCTTTGTTTAGGTCGTTTACGCTTTGCCTACCCCATTCGGGATAAACATACATACATATAGTCACGGCTTTATCCCTTATTCGTATTAGCAATTTAGGCGATAGGCTGACAACCTGTCACTACAGCAATATACGTACAAATCCATCTTGAATAACCGTCAAAACTTTGTCAGACTTGGCGGAACGACCTTTATTTAGGTCGTTTACGCTCTGCCTACTCCATTAGGGATAAAGGCGTGATTATATGTATGTATGTAAATTAAAAAATGGGAATGATGATAAATAAATTAAAATATTGTTTCCAGAACTTGAAGCTGGACGGCAAGAACCCGGCGCTGCTGTACGGCTACGGCGGGTTCAACATCAACGTGCAGCCCTCCTTCAGCGTCACGCGCCTCGTGTTCATACAGCACTTCGGCGGCATCGTCGCCATACCCAACATACGCGGCGGCGGGTACGTACCGTGCTCTCCGACACAAGGATACTACTCAGCCCTCCTTCAGCGTCACGCGCCTCGTGTTCATACAGCACTTCGGCGGCATCGTCGCCATACCCAACATACGCGGCGGCGGGTACGTACCGTGCTCTCCGACACACGGATACTACTCAGCCCTCCTTCAGCGTCACGCGCCTCGTGTTCATACAGCACTTCGGCGGCATCGTCGCCATACCCAACATACGCGGCGGCGGGTACGTACCGTGCTCTCCGACACACGGATACTACTCAGCCCTCCTTCAGCGTCACGCGCCTCGTGTTCATACAGCACTTCGGCGGCATCGTCGCCATACCCAACATACGCGGCGGCGGGTACGTACCGTGCTCTCCGACACACGGATACTACTCAGCCCTCCTTCAGCGTCACGCGCCTCGTGTTCATACAGCACTTCGGCGGCATCGTCGCCATACCCAACATACGCGGCGGCGGGTACGTACCGTGCTCTCCGACACAAGGATACTACTCAGCCCTCCTTCAGCGTCACGCGCCTCGTGTTCATACAGCACTTCGGCGGCATCGTCGCCATACCCAACATACGCGGCGGCGGGTACGTACCGTGCTCTCCGACACAAGGATACTACTCAGCCCTCCTTCAGCGTCACGCGCCTCGTGTTCATACAGCACTTCGGCGGCATCGTCGCCATACCCAACATACGCGGCGGCGGGTACGTACCGTGCTCTCCGACACAAGGATACTACTCAGCCCTCCTTCAGCGTCACGCGCCTCGTGTTCATACAGCACTTCGGCGGCATCGTCGCCATACCCAACATACGCGGCGGCGGGTACGTACCGTGCTCTCCGACACAAGGATACTACTCAGCCCTCTTTCAGCGTCACGCGCCTCGTGTTCATACAGCACTTCGGCGGCATCGTCGCCATACCCAACATACGCGGCGGCGGGTACGTACCGTGCTCTCCGACACACGGATACTACTCAGCCCTCCTTCAGCGTCACGCGCCTCGTGTTCATACAGCACTTCGGCGGCATCATCGCCATACCCAACATACGCGGCGGCGGGTACGTACCGTGCTCTCCGACACACGGATACTAGTCAGCCCTCCTTCAGCGTCACGCGGCTCGTGTTCATACAGCACTTCGGCGGCATCGTCGCCATACCCAACATACGCGGCGGCGGGTACGTACCGTGCTCTCCGACACACGGATACTAGTCAGCCCTCCTTCAGCGTCACGCGCCTCGTGTTCATACAGCACTTCGGCGGCATCGTCGCCATACCCAACATACGCGGCGGCGGGTACGTACCGTGCTCTCCGACACACGGATACTACTCAGCCCTCCTTCAGCGTCACGCGCCTCGTGTTCATACAGCACTTCGGCGGCATCGTCGCCATACCCAACATACGCGGCGGCGGGTACGTACCGTGCTCTCCGACACACGGATACTACTCAGCCCTCCTTCAGCGTCACGCGCCTCGTGTTCATACAGCACTTCGGCGGCATCGTCGCCATACCCAACATACGCGGCGGCGGGTACGTACCGTGCTCTCCGACACAAGGATACTACTCAGCCCTCCTTCAGCGTCACGCGCCTCGTGTTCATACAGCACTTCGGCGGCATCGTCGCCATACCCAACATACGCGGCGGCGGGTACGTACCGTGCTCTCCGACACACGGATACTACTCAGCCCTCCTTCAGCGTCACGCGCCTCGTGTTCATACAGCACTTCGGCGGCATCGTCGCCATACCCAACATACGCGGCGGCAGGGACGTACCGTGCTCTCCGACACACGGATACTACTCAGCCCTCCTTCAGCGTCACGCGCCTCGTGTTCATACAGCACTTCGGCGGCATCGTCGCCATACCCAACATACGCGGCGGCGGGTACGTACCGTGCTCTCCGACACAAGGATACTACTCAGCCCTCCTTCAGCGTCACGCGCCTCGTGTTCATACAGCACTTCGGCGGCATCGTCGCCATACCCAACATACGCGGCGGCGGGTACGTACCGTGCTCTCCGACACACGGATACTACTCAGCCCTCCTTCAGCGTCACGCGCCTCGTGTTCATACAGCACTTCGGCGGCATCGTCGCCATACCCAACATACGCGGCGGCGGGTACGTACCGTGCTCTCCGACACAAGGATACTACTCAGCCCTCCTTCAGCGTCACGCGCCTCGTGTTCATACAGCACTTCGGCGGCATCGTCGCCATACCCAACATACGCGGCGGCGGGTACGTACCGTGCTCTCCGACACAAGGATACTACTCAGCCCTCCTTCAGCGTCACGCGCCTCGTGTTCATACAGCACTTCGGCGGCATCGTCGCCATACCCAACATACGCGGCGGCGGGTACGTACCGTGCTCTCCGACACAAGGATACTACTCAGCCCTCCTTCAGCGTCACGCGCCTCGTGTTCATACAGCACTTCGGCGGCATCGTCGCCATACCCAACATACGCGGCGGCAGGTACGTACCGTGCTCTCCGACACACGGATACTACTCAGCCCTCCTTCAGCGTCACGCGCCTCGTGTTCATACAGCACTTCGGCGGCATCGTCGCCATACCCAACATACGCGGCGGCGGGTACGTACCGTGCTCTCCGACACACGGATACTACTCAGCCCTCCTTCAGCGTCACGCGCCTCGTGTTCATACAGCACTTCGGCGGCATCGTCGCCATACCCAACATACGCGGCGGCGGGTACGTACCGTGCTCTCCGACACAAGGATACTACTCAGCCCTCCTTCAGCGTCACGCGCCTCGTGTTCATACAGCACTTCGGCGGCATCGACGCCATACCCAACATACGCGGCGGCAGGTACGTACCGTGCTCTCCGACACACGGATACTACTCAGCCCTCCTTCAGCGTCACGCGGCTCGTGTTCATACAGCACTTCGGCGGCATCGTCGCCATACCCAACATACGCGGCGGCGGGTACGTACCGTGCTCTCCGACACACGGATACTACTCAGCCCTCCTTCAGCGTCACGCGCCTCGTGTTCATACAGCACTTCGGCGGCATCGTCGCCATACCCAACATACGCGGCGGCGGGTACGAACCGTGCTCTCCGACACACGGATACTACTCAGCCCTCCTTCAGCGTCACGCGCCTCGTGTTCATACAGCACTTCGGCGGCATCGTCGCCATACCCAACATACGCGGCGGCGGGTACGTACCGTGCTCTCCGACACACGGATACTACTCAGCCCTCCTTCAGCGTCACGCGCCTCGTGTTCATACAGCACTTCGGCGGCATCGTCGCCATACCCAACATACGCGGCGGCGGGTACGTACCGTGCTCTCCGACACACGGATACTACTCAGCCCTCCTTCAGCGTCACGCGCCTCGTGTTCATACAGCACTTCGGCGGCATCGTCGCCATACCCAACATACGCGGCGGCGGGTACGTACCGTGCTCTCCGACACAAGGATACTACTCAGCCCTCCTTCAGCGTCACGCGCCTCGTGTTCATACAGCACTTCGGCGGCATCGTCGCCATACCCAACATACGCGGCGGCGGGTACGTACCGTGCTCTCCGACACACGGATACTACTCAGCCCTCCTTCAGCGTCACGCGCCTCGTGTTCATACAGCACTTCGGCGGCATCGTCGCCATACCCAACATACGCGGCGGCGGGTACGTACCGTGCTCTCCGACACACGGATACTACTCAGCCCTCCTTCAGCGTCACGCGCCTCGTGTTCATACAGCACTTCGGCGGCATCATCGCCATACCCAACATACGCGGCGGCGGGTACGTACCGTGCTCTCCGACACACGGATACTACTCAGCCCTCCTTCAGCGTCACGCGCCTCGTGTTCATACAGCACTTCGGCGGCATCGTCGCCATACCCAACATACGCGGCGGCGGGTACGTACCGTGCTCTCCGACACACGGATACTACTCAGCCCTCCTTCAGCGTCACGCGCCTCGTGTTCATACAGCACTTCAGCGGCATCGTCGCCATACCCAACATACGCGGCGGCGGGTACGTACCGTGCTCTCCGACACAAGGATACTACTCAGCCCTCCTTCAGCGTCACGCGCCTCGTGTTCATACAGCACTTCGGCGGCATCGTCGCCATACCCAAAATACGCGGCGGCGGGTACGTACCGTGCTCTCCGACACAAGGATACTACTCAGCCCTCCTTCAGCGTCACGCGCCTCGTGTTCATACAGCACTTCGGCGGCATCGTCGCCATACCCAACATACGCGGCGGCGGGTACGTACCGTGCTCTCCGACACACGGATACTACTCAGCCCTCCTTCAGCGTCACGCGCCTCGTGTTCATACAGCACTTCGGCGGCATCGTCGCCATACCCAACATACGCGGCGGCGGGTACGTACCGTGCTCTCCGACACAAGGATACTACTCAGCCCTCCTTCAGCGTCACGCGCCTCGTGTTCATACAGCACTTCGGCGGCATCGTCGCCATACCCAACATACGCGGCGGCGGGTACGTACCGTGCTCTCCGACACAAGGATACTACTCAGCCCTCCTTCAGCGTCACGCGCCTCGTGTTCATACAGCACTTCGGCGGCATCGTCGCCATACCCAACATACGCGGCGGCGGGTACGTACCGTGCTCTCCGACACACGGATACTACTCAGCCCTCCTTCAGCGTCACGCGCCTCGTGTTCATACAGCACTTCGGCGGCATCGTCGCCATACCCAACATACGCGGCGGCGGGTACGTACCGTGCTCTCCGACACAAGGATACTACTCAATTCAAAAAATAACCTCTACTGGAAATAAGGTTCCTTGATTTGAAGGCTAGTTTCCGTACTCACCACACTTGAAAGATTGAAGAGCACCGAGCGAAATGTAACATTTACAGAAAACGCAAACTTTCGATTTTCTTGATGCTTTTATAAGGGGTGATGCTATTCTGATCCGTCATCATGATTCTGGCCTTATTAAAAATAATTTTCGTATCTATTTAAAGGTATATATTACGGTGTTATTAGATATAATATTCTGTCTTATTTGATAGAATTTTTTACTTTCAGTGAATACGGCGAGCGATGGCACAACGCTGGCCGTCTCCTGAACAAACAGAATGTTTTCGACGACTTCCAAGCGGCCGCCGAGTACCTCATCAAGGAGGCTTACACGCAACCCTCACTCATCACGATACAGGTCACTTGAACGATTAGTATGGCACTTATTTATCATCGAATTGATTAAAAACATAGAATGTGCCAGCTGCATTTCCTCCCGGGCATGCTGTAAAAACCAGCTAAGGGATCCGAGGGTTTCAGTATATTGTAATTTAGGCGATGGGCTGACAACTTGTCACTACAGCAATATACTTACAAATCTATCTTAAATAACCCTCAAAACTTTGTCAGACGTGGCGGAACTACCTCTATTTGGGTCTTTTACGCTCTGCCTACCCATTAGGGATAAAGGCGTGATTATATGTATGTATTTTGATTAAAAACGGGAAATTTACCGTGGTTTTAATTTTTTGGGTGTCCGACATGTCGATGAAGTTTCAGAGTCGGTAAATTGCACGGTTCCTACACTACTACGCTACTTACAAAACTAACACACACTATAAAAAATTTCAATCAATTCAATGTTGATTTGTCAATCTAATAGATCATCTTGTAGGAATCAATGTCATTTGTGCATGTCTGACAGACATGGTGCAGGACGGTCGAGTGTGGGATTAGGTCTTCATAGTGAATGAGCAATTCCGAACATTGAAGACTGTATGATGGATTTTTAGACAAAAAATGGAAAAAGAGAAAATGGTAGAGCTACGTCAGATTAGAAACAGAGAGCTAATCTGTATGGAATATTAGTCTGGCGAAGGACAATCTGATACTGTTGAAGATTTTATAAATATGTTGTCCCCCACAACATATTCAACAATCAACAATCTAAAAAAATACTTGAATTGAAGATGTACCTTTTCTTCCCTGCTCCGATCCTACAAATAATCCGGATGTCTGTATCTTCCCTCTACAGAAAATAGTAAAAAAATATACTTGTTTTTACAGGGTGGTTCAAACGGCGGTCTACTGGTAGCCGCTTGCGCCAACCAGCGCCCCGACCTCTACGGCGCCGCCATCGTGCAGGTCGGGTGAGTTGACTTCACCGATACACAAACTTTATTGCAAGAATACTTCGAGAGATGGCACTGTAACGTCCACTTGAAACGTTTGGATGGGAGTATTTGAACGCACGGTAGCTCAGTAGCTTAGTGGCACGGTTCGCCCAAAGTCCGACAAGTTCAAATCGCTCCTTTCTGAAATTTTCGGCTTGTATATTTATTTACATGTTTTAAAATCAATTTCATGCATACGTTCACGAGAACCACAGATATATAATAGTACTAGGTACAGAAGAAGCACTCTAAAATTACATTTTAACAAAAACAAATCTTTTCGCCCGACAATAAAGTCCAATTTCGCTCGCCAACGCATCAATACCTACTTTTATACCTACCGATCGCGCATGCAAGCAAAAATGCGCCGAGTAACTACGCGCGAGAGTTTTTATTTCTTTGACAGTCTCAAACTGCTCGCTCTCTTGCACACTTTAGGGTTACGACTAGCGACTTTTGCGAATTCGTAACATAACGGGAAATTGACTGGTAGATGAAATATGTATGATATCACAGGAATAATTGACGTATTCTACCTAGGTATGTTTTAGTTGTTAAGTAGACGAAAAAGTGTAGGAAATTAAAAAAACTATTTTCTTGGCGTTAATTTTAACCGAACTAAAACTTGGAGCGATAACTTTAACTAAGCGACAGCGATGCGCGTGTGTGAGCGAAATACAAACGAATCAAACGGCGCGCGCCAGCCTACTGAACTAACCCGGCCGGCGCCGGCAAGCGGCTACCCGCGCGAAACCGGTCTCGTCATTGCGCGTAGATTATACTGCGCAGAAGCAACGTTACAAATTGCCTTGCATCGGTTTGCCTCCGGGAGGAATCGCATTTTTTTTTTGTTGTTTCAATAAGTTGTAGATTGTTTTGAAATGTCTTCCACACCAAATAATAAAACTTGTGCAGGCTGTCAAAGTGTTTTGCAACCTAAGAAATCCCTTAAATGTTCTAAATGTAAACTGGGATATGACTTGCTATGTGCCGGGTTTTCTTCCGAGATTTTCTTACTTACTGATACTGAAACAAAAAACAATTGGATTTGCACAGCATGCAACAGTAGAATGCCAAAGGGAGACAATTCAAACACCCCATTACACAATCGTTATGCTACAAAGAGAGGAACCCCTGTGAAATCTCCTAAACAACAAGACACAAGTAATTTAGAGGATGCTGCTACTTCGGACAAACTTGTTACTGAGAGTTCCTTGCAGCGGATACTGCAACGGGAAATACAAGCGGCAATAAAAAAAGAAATATCCCACCAACTTTCAAGTATTGAAGAAAACATGAAAGATTTCCAGACATCTATGCACTTCTTTAATGGCATGTTCGAGGAACTTAAGCAATCACTACAGGAAAAGGAGAACACCATCAAGGATCTGCAAACGGATAACAAAACCTTACAGTCACAAGTCATGGACCTTACTGTTAGACTGAATCTTGTGGAACAACATATGCGTGCCAGCAACATTGAAATCAATGGAATCCCCGAGCACAAATCTGAAAACCTTAAGACGATAGTGGATCAAATTGGGAATGTCGTACAAAGTCCTCTTGGAAAAGCTGAAATTCTGCATGTGACTCGCATTGCCAAACAGAAAAAGGATGACAAAAGACCCCGGTCAGTTGTGGTAAAACTGGCCAGCCAGCGTCGTCGCGACGAGTTTTTAGCTGCTGTTTACAAATACAATAAGGCTAACCCACGTGACAAACTGAGTTCCCAACACTTGGGATTGGGGGGTCCTCGAACACCAGTATTTGTATCTGAACATCTTGCTCCAAGGGCTAAAGCCTTACACGCCGAGACACGCAAAAAAGCTAAGGAACTGTCTTATAGTTATGTGTGGGTTCGAGATGGAAGAATTTACGTAAGAAAGGACGAAACGTCACAAGCCCTGTACATAAGAAATGCTGATAGCCTAAAATTGTTAGTTTAGTATTAATACTTAGTTGAATTATGTTTACCAATTAAACCTAAGCACACCTTTCTTTTTATTATGGCTTTAAACATATATTACCAGAATGTTGGTGGTTTAAGAACTAAAACAAACGAAATTTATAAAAATGTATTACTGAATAATTACGATATAATTGTTATTACAGAAACTTGGTTGAACGATTTTATTATGAGTAGCGAAATTTTTGATTCAAGATACATTGTCTATAGAAGAGACAGGCTATTTGCTGGTACTAGTGATAAAGGTAAGATGGATGGTGGAGGTGTCCTGGTGGCCATATCTAGGAAAATAAAGTCTACTAGAGTAATGCGCTGGGAGAGTCAATATGAAGACCTATGGATAACCTTCGACCTCGAAATTGGTTCAATAGTTAAAAAGTTTGCCATATGCGTCGTATATTTACCACCACCTATTAAACGGAATGTACTAGATGGGTTATTAAATAGTATCAATACGGCTCTGTATCAAGTTGACAGCGCTATAATCTTGGGCGACTTTAATTTAAAATTTATACAATGGTCTAGAAGTGCTGACGGTACCATCGTTATTCCATCTAATTACAACAAGCCACTAGGATACTCTCTCGTTGATTTTATGTCGGTAAATAGCTTAGTACAACTTAACTACGTGCCTAACGCCAGAGGAAGATGGTTGGATCTCGTGCTTACTGATGTAGTGGGAGCTAGTTTGACTGCTGCTACAGCGAATTTAAGTAAACTGGATCGTAATCACCCTAGTCTAGTTGTATCTATCCCTGATTCTAAACCAAGATTTCTTGTTCAGAAACCAACTTCCAGGTACAATTACTTCAAGGCAAATTACGATGACATAAATTTAAAATTGAAATCCATTGATTGGAATCAGAGATTTAGTGAATGTGTGGATGTGAACGATGTCTTAAAAATGTTTTACGATATTTTGAGTAGTGTTATATGCGAACATGTGCCTAAATATACACCCAAAAAGATGCTACACCCTCTATGGTTCACTACGAGGCTTATTAAACTTTTAGGTGAAAAAGAACGCATTAGAGCTAGATATCGCAAATATAATAATCCTCGTGATGAGCAGGAGTTTGTACTTCTACGCGAGCGCTGTCATAGGCTCTACGATAAATGTTACAGCACATATAAAACAAGGCTTGAAAATTCAATTACAATGAACCCTAAATGTTTTTGGCGATTTGTAAAAGACAAAAGGAAGGGTGAATCGACGATTCCTGCTCAAATGGTTAAAGATAGTGATACTGCTGAAACTGGGCAAGATATCACTGATATGTTTGCAGATCATTTCTCAACGGTTTTCTCAAAAGATTCGCCTACATCTACGCAGTTGCACTCTAATCCAAACCAGCCTTGTTTGTGCACTATAAAATTTAGCGAATATCAAGTCCTCATGGCAATCAAGCGCATTGATATTTATAAGGGTGCTGGACCTGACCTTATACCACCAGTGTTTGTTAAGAGGTGCGGGTCTGCAATTGCCCTTCCACTCTGTAAAGTCTTTAATAGATCATTACAAGAGGGAATATTTCCTGATCTATGGAAGCAGGCTAAAATTGTGCCGGTTCACAAAAAGGGCGCTTCGGATGACATAAAAAACTACCGCCCTATCTCCATACTGTCTTGTATGCCAAAAATTTTTGAGGCTCTTGTTTGCCCCCTTCTTACAAGACATGTTGACCCTTACATCACGGAGCACCAGCATGGTTTTAAGCATGGGCGATCAGTAGAAAGCAATTTGGTTTCCTTTATGTCTGAGTTAACAAGAGTGATGGATGACAGAGGGCAAGTGGACGCGGTATACACCGATTTTAGTAGCGCCTTTGACAAGGTGAACCACAAACTACTTTCAAAAAAGCTGGAGAGAGTTGGTGTGGGTGGATCTCTATTGCACTGGTTTAACTCTTACCTTGCAAAAAGACTCCAATATGTGGTAGTGAACGGTTACGAATCAAAACAATACATTGCGTGCTCAGGCGTCCCCCAGGGATCTCACCTGGGCCCGATCCTCTTTTCCATTTTCATAAACGACTTAACGTCATATATTCGCAACTCCAAATACTCTCTTTTTGCAGACGACATGAAGTTGTACATGACGGTTAAAACTTCTCATGATGTGGAACAACTTCAAGAGGATTTGGATGCAGTAAACCAATGGTGTAATGAAAATGGAATGCTTCTAAACGCTACTAAATGTTACTACATCAAATACACCAACAAAGTTTTGGCATTCCCATCTACATACAGCCTTAATAATATTGCCCTGCAGGAGGTTACTGAAATTCGGGACCTTGGAGTAACGTTGGATAGCAAATTAAAATTTACTTCACATATTGATGCAATTGTTAAGAAGTCTTCAAAAATGCTAGGTTTCATGAAACGTACAACCAAGGGATTCAAATCTATCAAAACAAAAATCATCTTGTACAATTCCTTAGTGCGTAGTCACTTGGAGTTTGCATCTGTAGTATGGAATCCTCAGTACAATGTTCATTCACAACGCATTGAGACTATCCAACGGTCTTTTACTAAGCATTTAGCTTTTTACTCTTCCGGTATTTCTCACAGAGCCACTTACGACCTTCGCCTTAAACATTATAAAATGGATACTTTAAAAAAACGACGACTCATTCTAGACATGACCTTTTTGCATAAGATAGTAAATTCAAGGATTGATTGCTCATACCTTCTGTCGCAAATTAGAATATCTGTCCCTCGTTGCATTCCTCGATTCAGCGTGACAAAATTATTCTCAATTTCGAATTCCAAAACTAATGTCCGCCGTCATTCAACCACTATCCGCTTACCCAGTACATATAACCATCTCAGTAGTAAGGTGCCAGATCTTGACATCTTCCATCTTAGCCAAAATAGTTTTAGAAAATGTCTTGCTTTAATATAATATAATAATATAATATGCTTCAATATAGTTTGAAAATGTTATTCAATAATCTTATTTAAATTAATTAATCTTGTAGGTAATTTATATTTCAATATGTTTTTTTTTTTTAATAATTTATATTTTTTTGTGTCTCGTTAGAATATTTATTATTATTACTGTAATTTGAGTATAATTATCGAGTTTTAAAAGAATTTATGTGAATGTTGTACACGTCTGTAATTGGTGTATGTATCAGCTAAATTACTGATTTTGCATGACTTTTAAAAATGTGTTAATATGTATACTGTTGATGTGTCTGAATAAATAAATAAAATAAAAACCCCAGCGCTGGTGTGTACTTGTACATATTTGCCTATCGGCCGGAGTGCGCCAGGCCTGCTAAAACACAGAATTTACTTTCAAAATAGATTTGTTATGTTATGTGCGAAAAGAGACGCTGGTTTTTTTTTTATAAATAGTTAATTTATTATATTATTATTTTATATTATTTATTTAATCAGGCAGGCAGTTGTAGCAACTGATAGTGCCTGTATCCCATTGTTCACGATTTGCTTGTCTTATTGAAGTTTTGTAGGTATTTGTCCAATTTGTTCTTAAAGACATTTGTATTCTGGGCTGTCACTACCTTGAGGTAGCTTGTTCCAATTAGCAACCACTCTATTTGAAAGAAATTGCTTGTGTGGGTTGTTGTTTGAGAAACAAGTTGTCAATTTCATTTTTATCAATATAGATCCCGCTGTGATTACACATATGCTGCATGGCTTACTATATCTCGAATGCCTTGATTGCAGAGTGCTGGACATGCTGCGATTCCAGAAGTTCACGATCGGCCACGCGTGGGTGTCGGACTACGGCAGCTCCGACAACGAGACGCAGTTCCGCAACCTGCTCAAGTACTCGCCGCTACACAACATACACACGCCCGTAGACAGTGAGTTGATGAATTGACAGTGATGATGAATTACAATGTTGACGAATTGTCAGCCGTGATATTAATTGTCAGTGGTTAAGAATCGCCAGTAGAGGCAAATTGTCATTGGTGATGAATTGTCAGGAGTGACGAATTGTCAGTAGTGATAAAATGACAATGATGAAATAACAGTTGTAATAAAATTTCAGTGGTGATGAATTTTCAGTGGTGATGTTTCGTCACAAGTGACGAATTGTCAGCCGAGACGAATTGCCAGTGGTGGCGAATTGCCAGTGGAGACAAATTGCCAGTGGTTACTAATTGTCAGTGGTGATCAATTGTCTGTGGTGACGAGTTGTCAGTGGTGACCAATTGTAAGTACTGACAAATAGTCTATAGATTATAAATATAAACAACACAATTTGTCCCGCAGAACAACCCGAGTACCCGGCGATCCTGGTGCTGACGGCTGACCACGACGACCGCGTGGTGCCGCTACACTCGCTGAAGTTCATCGCGGCGCTGCAGCACGCCGTCCGACAGTCCAAGCAGAGGCGCCCGCTGCTCGCCCGCGTCGACACCAAGGCAGGCCACGGCGGCGGCAAGCCCACCGCTAAGATCGTAAGTATATTTCATCCCATAACATATAATCACGCCTTTATCCCTAATGGGGTAGGTAGAGCGTATTTCATCCCTGTTATTAAAAAAATATAGTAAAGTAAGCAAGTAAATTGTTTATTTTAGTGTAAAGATACATATTATTATTATTTCTTCCATGCTGGATTGGGAGCGAAAGAAAAACATAGAATGTGCCAGCTGTATTTCGTCCCGGCCATGCTGTAAAAACCAGCTAAGGGATCCAAGGGTTTCAGTATATTGTAATTTAGGCGATGGGCTGACAACCTGTCACTACAGCAGTATACCTATAATTATATCTTAAATTACCCTCAAAACTTTGTCAGACGTGGCGAAACGACCTTTGTTTGGGTCATTTACGCTCTGCCTACCCCATAAGGGATAAAGGCGTGATTATATGTATGTATGTTACATATTAAAAGTTACAAACTTAGCCTATTTAATAATACCTACACTAAAAATGGTAGCCACTCAGCATATACTGTAGCACTAGTATACACCTCCGGCTCTCTTTCCTCCGGAATCCTGTCCCTAATGTCCCACAGGAGCGACGGTCCAGTTTCTACTGTCTCTCCCGCACCCGTACCTTTCCTCCCGTCCCTCCAGTCCTGGCCCTTCTTATCCACCTGACCCAACCATCTCTCCTGACGCTCCAGTCCCTGTTGTCCCTACCGCCCTTTGCGCCTCTCCCTTGTCCCTTCCGACCGTACCTTTCCTCCCGTCCCTCCAGTCCCGGCCCTTATCCACCTGACCCTACCGTCTCTCCTGACGCTCCAGTTCCTGTCGTCCCTCCCGCCCTTTGCGCATCTCCCTTCCCCCTCTCTCTTGTCCCTTCTGACCGTACCTTTCCTCCAGTCCTGGCCCTTCTTATCCACCTGACCCTACCGTCTCTCCTGACGCTCCAGTTCCTGTCGTCCCTCCCGCCCTTTGCGCCTCTCCCTTCCCCCTCTCTCTTGTCCCTTCTGACCGTACCTTTCCTCCAGTCCTGGCCCTTCTTATCCACCTGACCCTACCGTCTCTCCTGACGCTCCAGTTCCTGTCGTCCCTCCCGCCCTTTGCGCCTCTCCCTTCCCCCTCTCTCTTGTCCCTTCTGACCGTACCTTTCCTCCCGTCCTGGCCCTTCTTATCCACCTGACCCTACCGTCTCTCCTGACGCTCCAGTTCCTGTCGTCCCTCCCGCCCTTTGCGCCTCTCCCTTCCCCCTCTCTCTTGTCCCTTCTGACCGTACCTTTCCTCCCGTCCTGGCCCTTCTTATCCACCTGACCCTACCGTCTCTCCTGACGCTCCAGTTCCTGTCGTCCCTCCCGCCCTTTGCGCCTCTCCCTTCCCCCTCTCTCTTGTCCCTTCTGACCGTACCTTTCCTCCCGTCCTGGCCCTTCTTATCCACCTGACCCTACCGTCTCTCCTGACGCTCCAGTTCCTGTCGTCCCTCCCGCCCTTTGCGCCTCTCCCTTCCCCCTCTCTCTTGTCCCTTCTGACCGTACCTTTCCTCCAGTCCTGGCCCTTCTTATCCACCTGACCCTACCGTCTCTCCTGACGCTCCAGTTCCTGTCGTCCCTCCCGCCCTTTGCGCCTCTCCCTTCCCCCTCTCTCTTGTCCCTTCTGACCGTACCTTTCCTCCAGTCCTGGCCCTTCTTATCCACCTGACCCTACCGTCTCTCCTGACGCTCCAGTTCCTGTCGTCCCTCCCGCCCTTTGCGCCTCTCCCTTCCCCCTCTCTCTTGTCCCTTCTGACCGTACCTTTCCTCCCGTCCTGGCCCTTCTTATCCACCTGACCCTACCGTCTCTCCTGACGCTCCAGTTCCTGTCGTCCCTCCCGCCCTTTGCGCCTCTCCCTTCCCCCTCTCTCTTGTCCCTTCTGACCGTACCTTTCCTCCCGTCCTGGCCCTTCTTATCCACCTGACCCTACCGTCTCTCCTGACGCTCCAGTTCCTGTCGTCCCTCCCGCCCTTTGCGCCTCTCCCTTCCCCCTCTCTCTTGTCCCTTCTGACCGTACCTTTCCTCCCGTCCTGGCCCTTCTTATCCACCTGACCCTACCGTCTCTCCTGACGCTCCAGTTCCTGTCGTCCCTCCCGTCCTTTGCGCCTCTCCCTTCCCCCTCTCTCTTGTCCCTTCTGACCGTACCTTTCCTCCCGTCCTGGCCCTTCTTATCCACCTGACCCTACCGTCTCTCCTGACGCTCCAGTTCCTGTCGTCCCTCCCGCCCTTTGCGCCTCTCCCTTCCCCCTCTCTCTTGTCCCTTCTGACCGTACCTTTCCTCCCGTCCTGGCCCTTCTTATCCACCTGACCCTACCGTCTCTCCTGACGCTCCAGTTCCTGTCGTCCCTCCCGCCCTTTGCGCCTCTCCCTTCCCCCTCTCTCTTGTCCCTTCTGACCGTACCTTTCCTCCAGTCCTGGCCCTTCTTATCCACCTGACCCTACCGTCTCTCCTGACGCTCCAGTTCCTGTCGTCCCTCCCGCCCTTTGCGCCTCTCCCTTCCCCCTCTCTCTTGTCCCTTCTGACCGTACCTTTCCTCCAGTCCTGGCCCTTCTTATCCACCTGACCCTACCGTCTCTCCTGACGCTCCAGTTCCTGTCGTCCCTCCCGCCCTTTGCGCCTCTCCCTTCCCCCTCTCTCTTGTCCCTTCTGACCGTACCTTTCCTCCCGTCCTGGCCCTTCTTATCCACCTGACCCTACCGTCTCTCCTGACGCTCCAGTTCATGTCGTCCCTCCCGCCCTTTGCGCCTCTCCCTTCCCCCTCTCTCTTGTCCCTTCTGACCGTACCTTTCCTCCCGTCCTGGCCCTTCTTATCCACCTGACCCTACCGTCTCTCCTGACGCTCCAGTTCCTGTCGTCCCTCCCGCCCTTTGCGCCTCTCCCTTCCCCCTCTCTCTTGTCCCTTCTGACCGTACCTTTCCTCCCGTCCTGGCCCTTCTTATCCACCTGACCCTACCGTCTCTCCTGACGCTCCAGTTCCTGTCGTCCCTCCCGTCCTTTGCGCCTCTCCCTTCCCCCTCTCTCTTGTCCCTTCTGACCGTACCTTTCCTCCCGTCCTGGCCCTTCTTATCCACCTGACCCTACCGTCTCTCCTGACGCTCCAGTTCCTGTCGTCCCTCCCGCCCTTTGCGCCTCTCCCTTCCCCCTCTCTCTTGTCCCTTCTGACCGTACCTTTCCTCCCGTCCTGGCCCTTCTTATCCACCTGACCCTACCGTCTCTCCTGACGCTCCAGTTCCTGTCGTCCCTCCCGCCCTTTGCGCCTCTCCCTTCCCCCTCTCTCTTGTCCCTTCTGACCGTACCTTTCCTCCCGTCCTGGCCCTTCTTATCCACCTGACCCTACCGTCTCTCCTGACGCTCCAGTTCCTGTCGTCCCTCCCGTCCTTTGCGCCTCTTCCTTCCCCTCTCTCCCTTGTCCCTTCCGACTGTACCTTTCCTCCCGTCTCTTCAGTCCCGGCCCTCCTTTTCTTCCTGACCCTACCGTCCCTCCTGACGCTCCAGTACCTGTCGATTATTCCATCCCGTCGCTGCCATCTTTCGCCCCCTGCCGCACCCTTCGTCCCTTCCTGCCCTTCCGTACCTCCCGGACCTCCTTTTACTCCCGGCCCTTCTGGCCATATAGATTGATACTTAATTTAATTACGATATAGTTATTTTTTGAAGTAAATTTTAATAATGTGTTTCTAAATGATTGTAAGCTGTGCATAGATTTGATGTACAGATTCTTATTGTGTTTTACAATGTTTAGATTATATTTAAGTAGTCTTTTTGCTGTTACTGTACATATATGAATAAAAATAAAATTAAGCGAATCATTTATCTTTATTTCCAGATTGAGGAGCACACGGATATCCTGTGCTTCATAGCGCAATCGCTCAACCTCAAGTTCCAGAAGTGAGAGGCCGGCGCTAGTGTCGAACTATAGTGTATCACTACGAGAGATTGAATGAAGTATTATTGCATGTACATACATACGAACAAGATCCGCGGTCATACAATTAATTAAACCAACTCGGGTCTACGTACGCAAACTGGTGATATTGTTACGCATTGCTACTTATTTTTTAATTAAATGAACTTTTGTTTTTATTTTTAATATTTTGGCGTTTTCTTTTGTACTTTTAAGTTGCCCATCAACACAAGAATACACGAATGACCACAACTAATTTAATTAGAAATATGTAGAGATAAAAAAAAACTTCCATGCTGGATTGGGAGCGAAAGAAAAACATAGAATGTGCCAGCTGCATTTCCTCCCGGCCATGCTGTAAAAACCAGTTAAGGGATCCGAGGGTTTCAGTATATTGCAATTTAGGCGATGGGCTTCTTCTGTCGAGTGGGTATCGAGTCTATCGACCCGATGAACCCTGGTGTCAGAGTTTTTAAACCGCCTAGTAGCACAACAATCAGGCCTCTGACATGGTTTGAGTAACGACCACTATCAAAGACAGCGACCGGGACCGACGGCTTAACGTGCCCTCCGAAGCACGAAATCTTTTTCTTTTTCGGACAATCAGGTGATTCAACCTGCAATGTACTAACCAAACTGGGAAAAATTCACAAAGTGATAAATTCTCAAATATCAACTTTGTGATTCCCCCCTGGGAATCGAACCCAGGATCTCCGGATCAGGAGTCCATGGCACTAGCCACTAGACCACGGAGGCAGGCGATGGGCTGACAACCTGTCAGTACAGCAATATACCAACAAATCTATCATGAATAACCTTCAAAACTTTGTCAGACGTGGCGAAACCCGACCTCTGTTCAGGTCGTTTACGCTCTGCCAACCTCATTAGGGATAAAGGCGTGATTATATGTGTGTATGTAAAAAAGGGCTATGTTATGCAGGAAGTTAAAGTTCGACAAAATCGGGTGGAATACGGATACTAAAAACAAAACATTAAATATTTTACCGACAAAACGAAACAGGAGAAAGAAGCGTGGTAATCGTGGAGGTACCTTGGACGAATGAGGTACGTAAAGCTGAACATCTTAGCGAGTGGACTCTCCGAGGTGGAACGACACGAATCCTGGCGTCAGAGTTTTCAAACCGCCTAGTAGCACAACTATTAGGCCTTTGACATGGTTTATGTAACGACCACTGTCAAAGACAGCGACCGGGACCGACGGCTTAACGTGCCCTCCGAAGTACGAAATCCTTTTCTTTTCGGACAATCAGGTGATTCAGCCAGAAATGTCCTAACCGTCTGGGGAAAACCTCACAAAGTGATAAATTGACAAATATCAACTTTGTGTCTATTGAAATGATCTTTCGATGTACGGGGGGTACATCGAAAGAAGGGGGTAGATCGGGGGTGCGATCTGCCTTGGTTCGGGTACCCCCCATTCATTTTTTCATATTTTTCTCCCCCCTGGGAATTGAAGAACCCGTATTTTAAAACCGCTCGAACTTTCGCATGCGATTTTCATACAATTTGGCAAGCGAATGTTACACTTTCGTATGCGGATTCGATTCGAGCGGTTCAATAATGCGGCTCCAGGACCTCCGGATCGTAAGCCCATGGCTCTGACCTCTAGACCACGGAGGCAGCTGAACATTATTACCTACGAGTGCGAACGAGAGGCATTGTGTAGCCAACGTATATCGCTGCGAGTGTCCCAGGTGTGTCGAAGACCTTGGATTTCGAAAGTGCAAAACGCACGTGACTTAGTTCCTGGAAAAATCCTATAGATACTGGTTCGGAATTATTATTAACAACTTCCATGCTGAACTGACACGCTATGATAAAAAACATAATGTACCAGTTGCTTATCGTCTGCAGCAAGGCTGTTCGCTTTAAAAAAAAGTATCTGGTTTAGAACTATGATAATTTTCCTATCCCACTACGGAACTGAAACATTAAAACATACATACATACATATAATCACGCCTTTATTCCTAATGGGGTAGGCAGAGCTTAACGACCTAAAAAAGGTCGCTCAACCTCGTCTGACTAAGTTTCGAGGGTTATTAAAGATAGATTTATAGGCTGCTGTAGTGACAGGTTGTCAGCCTATCGCCTAAATTGCAATATACAGAATCCCTTGGATCCCTTAGGTGGATTTTACAGCATGCCCGGGAGGCAATGCAGCTGGCACATTCTATGTTTGTCTCTCGCTCGCAGGCCAGCATGGAAGAAACTATATAGACTGTGGACCTACCTATTATATACCGTTGGAAAATAAACGCCGCTGTAACATAACTATTTACTAGAACTTACCTACTAATTACGGCTGTGTTGTTTGAACTTCATAGACAAGGTTTAACCTATTTAGGTAACCAAGTACAAATTAAGCATTCTACGAACTTTGTGTAACGTCGTCAGTTGACCAGCGAAGGTAATGTCAAACAAAGGTCGTAAGTACAACATTTGCTTTGGCATACTATGGCGAAAGGTGCTACTGAAAACAATTTACCATAAGAGTTCGATGTCTGCCAATGTGGACATACATATAATCACGCCTTTACCCCCTGTATCTGGTCCTTAAGAATTTAAATTGAGTTTGCCTCGAATCGAAAAGAAGAAAAAGAAGATCCCCAATGGGGTAGGCAGAGCGTAAACGACCTATACAAAGGTCGTTCCACTATGTCTGACAATATTTTGAGGGTTATTTACAATAGATTTGCAGGTATATTGCTGTAGTGACAGGTTGTCAGCCCATCGCCTAAATGACAAAATACTGACACCCTCGGATCCCTTAGCTGGTTTTTACAGCATGCCCGGGAAGAAATGCAGCTGGCACATTGTATTTTTTTCTCTCGCTCGCAGGCTAGCATGGAAGAAACTATATAGGCTGTGGACCTACCTATTATATACCTACCCTCAAAGCTATCAATTTTATTGTTAGACGTGTCCGTTCACAAAACACTGTTACTCTAGGGTGAGTGTCCGTTTTTGTTAGACGTTAACGCACTGACTATTCCGTAAGGGATAGAGGATTAAAATAAAAACCAATAGGTGAAATGAAAATGAATTACCTAACCGGTAATCATAATTTAATTAATTTATAATCACTCAGGCAATGTGCACTCAAAATAAACAAACATATATACATATAATCACGCCTTTAACCCTAATGGGGTAGGCAGAGCGTAAACGACCTAAACAAAAGTCGTTCCGCCACGTCTGACAAAGTTTTGAGGGTTATTTAAGATAGATTTGTACGTATATTGCTGTAGTGAGTGACAGGTTGTCAGCCTATCGCCTAAATTGCAAAATACAGAAACCCTCGGATCCCTTACCTGGTTTTTACAGCATGCCCGGGAGGAAATGCGGCTGGCACGTTCTATGTTTTTCTCCCGCTCCCAGGCAAACATGGTAAAAAAAGCGTTCAAAATGTAAGTTAAGTTAATCTTAATTAATGGCTTTTTGTAATCTGGATGTAATCAATCACAATTTTGCCAATGACACGTAGTGAAGCAAATACCACTCAAAATGTATTTTGGTATGCAGTTACATTGATTAGATGATTGTTACTCACAAAATATATGAAGTTCTTATGTTACAAATATTTCACAAGTACAATAACTGATTAAATTAATTAATGATTGCGTGACCTTAGTAAGAGTCGTATGGGAGGTCAAAAATGTATGTGTGACCTCGACCCGACCGCACTTACTGCTTTAAATAATAACATTCATTAAATATAAGGCGTGGTTAGACTAATTCTCAATTAGAAATAAATTGTGGAGCAGATTTTCGGGTGTAAAAAATTATCAGTATAGGATAGGTACCTATTGTTCTAATTCTTTATGTAAAAATGTTTATATAGGTTTTTTGTAAATGTATCGGTCCAGTAGGTGGGTAGGTACCTACAGGCAATTATGTAGGTGTAATAAAACGTAAGCCACGGAAAAACAATACCTACATGAAATTCGACACGAAAGATGCCACGGAAATGGGTTCAAATGCAAACTCTGCTGACAAAAAGAATGAGAAAAATCAACCCATTACAATATTCTAATAAATTCGTGACTAACTCTTTCCGCTTGATACAGAGCCGTATTCAGCCTCTATTTAGCGGATAATATGTTTGTTATTTTGCATGAGAGGTAGAGTAGACAGTCTTGTGCTCACTGAAAAAAACATAGAAAACAAAACTTCTTTTGCATATAAAATTTATCGTCTAACCGTTTGATGAATGGTGGAAATTTTACTACGTACTCTAAATACTATTGGAGGCTGCCGATTTCACTCAAAGGAAATATTCATTTATTTTTTTAAAAGAAACGAAACCAAACAATGTTTTTTTTAAATTTAAATACGCCTGCCACATTCAGGAACCGAACATACTAAAATCCAAACTAATATTAAAAATACCCATTAGATTACATCGTAATAATACCTACCGTACTGGATAAACCATGCTGGACCTGAAGCGAGCGAAAAACATAGAATGTGCCAGCTGCATTTCCTCCCGGGCATGCTGTAAAAACCAGCTAAAGGATCACAGGGTTTCTGTATATTGCAATTAAGGCAGCAATATACCTACAAATCTATCTTGAATAACCCTCAAAAGTATGTCAGACGTGGCGGAACGATCTTTGTTTAGGTCGTTTACGCTCTGCCTACCCCATTAGGGATAAACAGTTTTTTATGTATGTATGTACCTCAGAATCTGCAGAACCTTAATTCGGCCCTGTTCATAAACTTGTTAACTACTGAACCTGGACTTCAGGTTAGACTCATGACTCGGAAGACTAGACGTTATTGTCGCTAACTTTTATAGCTTTTACATAATGTCGATGCGGTAGTTTTACCCCAGTCAATAAAGAAATAAATACAGGGTGACAAAGACATAAATCATTTTTGATTTTGCTAATTTTACCATACAACATATATGTTTTCAATATAATATTGTCCTTTAACATTTTCTCTACTTTTGCGGTTTAATAGCGATAAATCTTAATAAGGCAATAATTCAAGGAAAGACAGTAACATACGATCGAGCACTTTTGTAAAATGTTTTGACAGTCGACACTGTCTATGACTATCTCTGTTATCTCGAGTGACTCAAATCAACTAAAATTGCACGAAACAAGCAACAAACTGATATAATTTTCAAGTCACTGCTATTTTATATATATATATATATATATAATAGGGCTACAAAAGTAAAAAGAAATTGGTCTTGGATTAGTAGATTATTAATTTTTGCTCTACTCTCCAATCACACATTCGTTGACTAGACTACTCGCTGACAGCGATTCCACAAGACTCACTGAATCACGGATCCGATCGCTTCTTGTTATCGATTTACCATTTATAGACACGATCACGATTATTGTCTTTATTAATTACCTGCTCTACTCTACAATCACACCTTAGTTGACTGGGCTACTCGCCGACAGCGATTCCACAAGATTCACTGTTTCACGGAATCGATCGCTTCTTGTTCTCGATTTACGCAACGGAATCGATTTATAGACACGATTATATTGTCTTTATTTATTTTTATTAAAAACTATCGTCACGCTTTAAACGATTAAGTAATACTTGTCTAAGATTAAACAATTCATTTAGGCTTACAAAGCTTTGTATTTACTCAAAATTTTTTTGCTCAATCAACGCCTTTTATTTTTTTTTCCGAACTCGGAAACACATTTTTAGCAGTCATTGGTTTCGTAACATTTTAGCTTATAATCTGTAGGTATCTACCTAACCGTCATACTTGAGGTATACGGAGTGTAAGGGACAGCGTCCCACAAACTGATAATGGTTGCTCAGTCAACGACACTGAACAACTTCTACCTGGAAATTCTTTCAGGAAGTTAAAAAAAAATATTGGATTTTTCATACCAATTTTCTGATCTAGGTGGACATTTCGTATGGAAAAGCCAATTTTTATTTTCAGATATATTTTCCCCAAGAAGTTTGCCGGGAACATACAATATAATCACTCCTTTATCCCTAACGGCGTAGGCAGAGCATAAACGACCTAAACAAAAGGTCGTTCCGCCACGTCTGACAAAGTTTGAGAGTTATTTAAGATGGATTTGTAGGTATTTTGCTGTAGTGACAGGTTGTCAGCCCATCGCCTAAATTACAATATACAGGAATCCCTCGGATCCTTAGCTTTTCATGCCCGGGAGAAATTGCAGCTGGCACATTCTATGTTTCACTCTCGCTTCCAGGCCAGCATGGGAATTTTTTTCGGGAACTCTACCCAGTATATGTTTTTTTTATTGCATCCTATGAATTCTCTAACACACTCAATCAAGTATTACAAACATGTGATAATAACCTATTCTTCATTATTACTTCACTTATTCTGTATTACACACGAATATGGAAAACAGCAGCATAATACCTACATACAAAAAAAAAAAAAACTTAAATCCACTCAGGTAAGTATGCATAGATACAATGAGTCTGCGAATTTAACTTCGGCTACGAATGTTATGTTTATTTCCATTGTCTTCGTCTCACGATTTTTGAATGGGGTGTTATTTTAATTTTTAGTGTCGAAAGGCCTCATTTCCGAGTAAATTTATTGATTTCGCGGGCTCAATTGACCACTTCTGTATTCTTCACGTATTTTTTCGTGGACAAATTGACCATAGGTCATCCATTAGCTTCTATTTCCAGTAGTTCGATGATTGAACTAGTGGAAACTTTTCGTCTTTATTGATTGAGTTGAACTACTGGGACAGACAGTTCCCAGATTTATCTAGCGTTATAACTCTAACAGGTTTGGTGCCGAACACTTTCGAAGAAAAAACAGTAACAGTTTTTTAAAATAGATAAATGTTTTAGTTAAAAAATAAAACATTTTCGAAGAAAAAACAGTAACAGTTTTTTAAAATAGATAAATGTTTTAGTTAAAAAATAAAACCAGTAAAATAAAAACAGCAAAAATCATCTTTACATAAAGGTTTGCACAATGGAAACTCGCTCATCTAGTGACTTACATCCATTCTACATCCCATCTCACGCCGTATGGTCCATTGTTTCCCAAATTAAGTGGTCTCCTGCTTAATTGGCAACACTGAGGGTCGTAAAAATGATTGTGTTAATCATTGAAACTGCAAATTTTCGCTAGTTTCACAACTACACAAACAATGAATTAACTCATATTACTTACAAACTTTCCTTGAATTAACAAATAGGTGATATTTAAAAAAAAATATACTTTACTACATATAGGAAAGTGAAACATAGCAATTTCGTTTTACTTAGATATTAAATTAAACTCCTTCAGAAATTAGTAAAAATATTTAAATAAGCCACACAAACTCTACCTACCTAATACAATTTACGTTGTCATTATAACAAAATTACAGTTTTATATTACTGTCCTAAATTAAATCCAAAAACAATTTATATTCGTAATCTGTGTGTAGTTTTAATAACATTTGTTCTTGTTCTTTGAAGGCGAAAACAATTGAAATGAGATATGACATTGTGGCGAGAGGTCAAATAGCAATTATCATATCGAAAAGTGCATTACACTTACCACGTAACATAACAGATAACAACAGTAAGACCGCACGCTAACCAAATTACGAACAATTTGCTCGAAAACATACGAAAGTTTCACAACTACATGTGCTACAGTAGTGTTGCCAACCTAGCTCTATAACAGCGAATTTTTTATATAGCCATTTGTTGGCTACACTTCTTTCAATATATTGATATTGCCGACAAATGGCTCCAAATCAAGAAACACAAGTTCTGAAACGCGGAATCGAAGTTTTTTGAGCGATCTGCAGATATACAATTTACAAACTTGTCCGGTTGTACTTCGGTCCCTTGGTCACAACACCCGACCAGACGGGTAGCTACCCTTTTCCCATCCATCATCAAAGCCAATTGGCTTCAACAATTTGCTCCTAAAGAAGTATGCCTTATCAAAACTGCGCCAAATACTTATGAAATATTTAACCTCTTTATTAGCGACGGCGTCCGAAACTAATAACGTGCGATGATAACAAGCAACTTTGCAACAACAAAGAAACATAGGACAGGACAAAATTATTATGTAACTGTCAATTTAGTATATACGCGCAAAATATTTGTTTCATATTTGCTTTGGGGAAGTTGTTTGTTATCTATCATCCATCAGTATAATTTTGAGTATCCGTTACTAATAAAATATCTCCTTAAATAGGCGTTGAACTTTTGTATGGAATAAATAGAGTAATAGTTATTTTTTACTGCTTTGGAGTTGGCACCATTGCAAATAACGCTGATTTTGAAATTTCACGCGTTGATAGCATCGATAACATTGATAATTTTTAGCATTGTGTTTTTGTCACTGTTGCTCTAATATTTTGAAGTGACCTTTCGTAGTGACCTGTAGTGACAAAAGGTTGAGACATATCTCGACAAGTTCATTGTCAACATATTGAGGTCAATGTTGACAGGAGGGTGACAGGAGGCATCTGAGGCTATTTTACAGCAGTCACGCCTCTATCATTTAGTATGTAGTACTATTATATATTCTGTGCCTTTACCTTATAGGGTGGTTGATAGAGCGTGTACACTTATTGGTTATTTTAGGAAAGAAATGTGTTTGCTTTCTCCCACCTAATCTTATTCATTACGAATGAGCTTATGTACCAACTCTAAGAAGCAGTCAGTAAAGGGTTTCATATCACATCTCTATACTTCATAGAATAGAGACGTATTTCGCCCAGTGTATGTTTTATTTGTTAGAAAATTTACAGCTAGATTTATATACGGGAAATATTCTTAAATATTCTGTGCTTCGAGACTTCTTCTTCTTCTATCGTGTGTCGTATGGTGTCCAGTCGAACGACCCGATGGAACTTGGTGTCAGAGTTTTTAAATCGCCTAATAGCGCAGCTTATAGGCCTCTGACATGGTTTTGTGTAACGACTACTATTAAAGACAGCTACCGGGACCGACAGCTTAACGTGCCCTCCGAAGCACGGAACCTTTTTTTTCTTCCAGACAATAAAGTGATTCAGCCTGCATTGTCCTAACAAAACTGGGGTAAATCTCACAAAGTGATAAATTGACAAATATCGACTTTGTGTTCTCCCCTTGGGAATCGAACCCAGGACCTCAGGATCGTGAACCCAGGCTCTGGCCGCTAGACCACGGAGGCAGTTAGTAAGAAGTGGTAGAATTGGACTGAAAGGCGTATTATGCTATGTTATAAAAAATATGATTCGCCTTCGATACTAGACTAAGTTGTAGGTACCTAAGAAATGAAAAGGCGTAAATGTTCTTGAACCTACTCAAATCCGGGCTTTACTGAGACAATAGAGTCAATGTCGTTACAGACACGACCGTATCACTTGTATTGGGTTCGATAGGCATTACCTGACATGGACATTAATACAACTAGATCAGCGTAAAGTGACGGAATAGCTGAGCTTAGTAATGAGCTCTTGTTCCGACTTTTATGGTGAGGTGAAGTCATTTGAAGAGAAATAGATTAAGACCCCTAAGAAAGGCGTGAATAGGGTACTTTTGAGGGTAAAAAAATGATAACATAAATTAACCCGAAAATAATATTTCAACCCCTAAATATAGATTATTTTAAATGATTGCCTACCCCGTAAGGGATAAAGGCGTGATTTTATGTATGCATGTATTGCCTATCAAATATATATATATATAAAAAAAAAAATTTTAGCACTCACAATGCTATTTTGATTTCATATAATATGAAAGAAAGAAAATAATAAATTCGTGTCTGGAGGACCGGCATTCCAGAGACGCACGTTCAGGTCCTGCCAGAAACGAATTTATTATTTTCTTTCTTTCATATTATACCCTAAATACAGGATATGAAAAAAAAAAAATTTCTTCTTATTGTTGGAAGAATACAGTACTTTTTTACACCCTTCATTTTACCAAAAATGCTCTTCCAGTTCCAGTAATAGTTTTTATATCCACGATGATGAATGCGAACTATTGGCACGCATTGGCAGTGATCGATACAGTGCATGCCGAATATCGATTCGAAATCGATACTAATATTCGACACGCTCCGGCTGCAAGGCTGCCGCTTTGTCTTACCTTTGCCTCAGCCTTCGACGCCAATTAAAAAAAGCGCATGAATTAAGGGTGTTCATATCTTGATAGTGGCGCCAATTACCCAAAAAAAGTCATAATTTTTTTAGTTTACCCTCCAGTTACTATCGAATTTTTTGCGGAATTTTCGACAGTACAGTAACTGTAGAGTAGGGTGCTTATCTATAGATACCTAAATAATGACCAGGACTATTTAGTGTGAACAAAGTTATAAAAAGTATTTAGCTTCCTTTTTTTTGAGTAATGTTGCCACTATTATAACTTATAAGGTTTAAATTTTATTTCATACGATTTTTTAATTGGTAAAACTAAATTATTGAAAATATCCATATTTTTCTGTTATCTTCTATTAAAAAGTGGCGCTAGCTCTGCGGACGAAGGCTCTTAAAGTTGGAAGTAGGAAAGGAACAATAGGTTTTATGGAACAATTGGCATAAAGCACGCGAAAAGCAGCGTATGCGCAATCGCAAGTCAATGGGCAATTTGTTTTACGGCGAGTGTATTGATAGGGTCATTATTTCATTATGTATTGGAAATAATTAAACCTTTTTGCTGTTGGTACTATTATATATTTTTTATTTAGAATTGAAGCAATCATCTTCAGTTTTCAATACTCTTAGAATGGCAAAAATGGAGAAAGAAACTATAGAAACACGTTACTAAACGACTTCCACCCTCCATTCATATTATCACCATTAAACTGACCCGTAATCCCCTTTCCAAGTAATAAATACGTTTATAAAAACGTTTATTTGTTATAAGTATAAGAAATTACAAAACACAAACTTTCTTTAGTTAGGTCTAGTATAGTAACAGTCATTTATTAGCAATAAACACACCCTCTGAAATAAGTTTTAGTAAAGGAAACTCAGGTTTCAAAAATAAGTAAGTTACTCTCGTTTTTTTTTCACTTGCATCTGGCATATACCTACTTATACTTACTTATTTGGGTATCACTACATAGTATAAAACAAAGTCACTTTCTCGGTCCCTATATCCCTTTGTATGCTTACATCTTTAAAACTATGCAACGGATTTTGATGCGGTTTCTTTTAATGGATAGAGTGATTCAAGAGGAAGGTTTATATGTATAATACATGCATAATGTAGTAGAGAAACACTGATAATTTCCGTGCGAAGCTGGGGCGGGTCGCTAGTATAAAATAAACTTCTATATTCTAGTCAGACTAGAGTAGGGAGACGAACAATAAATAAAGACGTAAACGGTATAATAACAAGCTAACTACACGATGTCGCAGGCAGTTACATCCCAGAGGCATTTCAATCTACATTTATCTTTTCATTATCTCGCATCTCGCATTTCCCACGGTAAACCAACGTGTATTACTCATAGCACTAGCCTGACCCTTAGTTCGAAGGTTCTGTACTAAAGCACAGACCAGACAATCTGTAAACTGCTCTTAAAAGACACTATAGAGAGCGTAGTTCGTAAAGTTCATTTTTCTTATGTTTGAGGCCACGAGAGTGCTTCTGTCAAGCCGAGCTTCATTGACGCATATTTTTTTAAATCGTTTACCTACTTAAATTTTACCACTAATAAAAATTGAGCTTTTAAACGCCGTTTCGCCCACGGCTTACGAGTTTTTCTAAGGGAATTAGATATACATACATATAAACGCGACTTTATCCCTAAAGGGGTAGGCAGAGCGTATACGACCTAAACAAAGGTCGTTCCGCCACGTCTGACAAAGTTTTGAGGGTTATTTAAGATAGATTTGTAGGTATACTGCTGTTGTGACAGGTTGTCAGCCCATCGCCTAAGTTGCAATAAACTGAAACCCTCAGATCCATTAGCTGGTTCTTACAGCATGCCCGGGAGGAAATGCAGCTGGCACATTCTATGTTTTTCTTTCTTCCAGTCCATCATGGAAGTCAGAAATAAGATATTCCTGCGGTAAAAAGTTGTCTTAGTTTTATAAAGGTAATTATGCAAAGTCTAGAAGTTATTTAGTCTAGTGTACCAGTGCTATGCAAGTAGTAACTGCGCAGCAGTTCTGGTGAGAGGCAGACCTTGGTAGACAATATACGGCCAAATCTAGATCCCTGATAGTGCCTAACTTAGACATAGGTTAAAGGGTGGGCTCAATTTAGTAGGGTTATTTTATTAGTGCTAAAATGGCCGAATGACAATGTGATATTAGAGCAAGATACATTTAAGCACTTATGCGTAGGGTTCTTAATAGCTATGTATTGGAAATTAAGTCTTATTACATTGAATTTAGGTGTAGTTGGAATAAATTTACTATTTGCTCTAGAGGGATGTTAAACTACATGTTATATGTTAGACTGGGTAGTTTAATAAGTTTTATCGCCGTACCACAGAATATTAGAAGTTAGGATCAGTATAACATTACCATTCAAGCTAATTACTATAACTGGTTTTTAAATAAGGTACCCTCTTGCTTTGCTATCCGCCTTAAATATCTGGTGTTTTGCGTATCAGTGCAAACTGGTGCAAACCAAGAGTTGAGACATGTAATAAACAGATCTGTAATAAGATAATTCTTGTTGACTGTATGAATAAGTATTACTGCTCTTTAATTCAACTATGTTCATGCAAAGTCTAATGATTTGTCGTGGTAGAGTATGTACCTGCAGGCTATGTGTGTACTTCCATTCACTTTAATTATAATAATGATTATAATATCCATAACATATAATATAACAACGTGGTAATCAACGTGAGGTTGTAGGAGTTTTTATACTCAACAAAATGGGAAACTCTTCCATTCTGACCTGGGAGCGAAAGAATAACATAGAATGTACCAGCTACATTTCCTCCTAGGCTTGCTGTAAAAAACAGCTAAGGGAGCTGAGGGTTTCTGTATATTGCGATATAGGCAAAATACCTACAAATCCATCTTAATTAACCCTCAAAACTTTGTCAGACGTTGCGGAACGACCTTTGTTTAGGCTGTTTACGCTCTGCCTACCCCATTAGGGATAACGGCGTGATTATATGTGTAGAAAACACAAAACATTTTTCACTGGCATGTCAATTTATAGGGTAAACTTATTGATTTTACAAGTCAAGAATGAGAACATGCATACTTTTGTACCTACTTAAATTCTTCTTGTCAGCGAGTGGATTCTCGAATCGAACGACCCGATACAATCTGATTGCAGAGTTTTCAAACCGCTACTAGGCCTCTGACATGGTTTGATGAACGACCACTATCAAATACAGCGACCGGGACCGCCGGCTTAACGTGCCCTCCGAAGCACGGAGTTCTTTTCGGACAATCATCTGATTCAGCCTGCAATGTCCTAATCAAACTGGGAAAAAGCTCACAAAGTGACAGATTTTCAATTTTGTGTTCCCCAGTTTTGTGAACCCAGGACCTCTGGATCGTAAGCCCGTGGCTTTGACAACTAGACCACGGAGGCAATTAATGTGTATTTATGAGATTTTTTACCAATTGTATTTTTTTTATAATCATTAATCTAACGGTACCTGTATGTTACATCCGGCACGGTGAATACATACCTACATTTTTTTTTTATAATTACAAATACTTGTTTAATTAATTGTAATTAGAACTGCAATTGATATAATTTATAATAATGATAAATAGCTCTACATTTACTACTGTATCAATTTAATAAGCACTCATAAAGGCGCCCATTAGTCCTGTACAGTAAGTCACATTAATAAGATATCTTCTATGTTAAGAGGCCTCTCCGCGAGCGGTGGCGCCTTCACTCGTTAAAAAAAAAAAATTATACACACATATAATCACGCCTCTATTCCCAACGGGGTAGGCAGAGCGTAAACGACCGTCTGACAATGTTTTGAAGGTTATTTGAAGTAAAAAAAACAACATCATATAATCACGCCTCTATCCCCAACGGGGTAGGCGGAGAGTAAACGAACTAAATAAAAGTTTTGAGGGTTTTTTGAGGAAAAAATCATAACTCGCAAATTATAGACGCTTTCAAAACTTTTCTCTGTCACGTCCTTAGATTTAGACCTAAGGATATTTTAAAAGTAATAAATTGAGGAGCCAAAAGTACCTGGCAGTTACTATCGAACATATTTCTAAAAAAGGCCACTTTTGGCGGAAATTTCGATCGTAACTCCAGGGCACTATTTGCTCCTCAATTCATTACTTTAAAACAATCTTCGGGTCTAAATCTAAGGAAGTGACAGAGAAAAGTTTTGAAAATGTCTATATTTTGCGAGTGTTGATTTTTTAACGAGTTAGCCACCGGTCGCGGTGAGGCGTCTTAAGAAAAAAAACTGCAATCGTTAAAGGCGTCAGAGTTATGTACTTTTGCAGATTATTGTATCTATACCACAAAAAATACAATTACAGGTAGCTGCTGAAATTAACTGCTATCTTTCTACTGAATAAATATTTACTTCCATGCTGACCTGGCAGCGAGAGAAAAACATAAAATGTGCCAGCTGCATTTCCTCCCGGGTATGCTGTAAAAACCAGGTAAGGGATCCGAGGGTTTCAGTATATTGTAATTTAGGCGATGGGCTGACAATTTATTTTACATTTCACAAATCTATTTTAAATAACCCTCAAAACTTTGTCAGACGTGGCGGAAAGTCCTTTGTTCAGGTCGTTAACGCTCTGGCTACCCCATTAGGGGTAAAGGCGAGTTATATGTATGTAAATACTTATTTTTCAGTACACATATTTACCCTCCATTCGGTGGCCATCACTGCGCTGAAGTTATGAAAATAAACGTTATTTGTGTTTTAGTCTGATAAGCAAAAGATCTGCAGTGAAATTGGTAGGTAAGGCCCGTGTTGATAATCAGCACTTGAGACTAACAGCTAGTTTTAAGTTCATATCAGAAATGTCATTCCAGTAAAAAACGACCTGTCAAAACAAAATTTAATATTGCTCTCAATATTAAAATCGCTCTATAAATATGAGAATAAGTACATACGTAGAGTAGAGCAAAGAGCATGCTACATCCTTGTCTGCATCGTCATGAACCGGGTGATTTTGGATTGATTTATATGTTCTTCTCATACCAGGTCTAAGGGATAGCGTCCTGCAAACTGATAGGGGTTGTTCAGTCAACGACACTGAAGAACTGCCACCGGGAAGTTCTTTCAGGAAGTGAAAAAAATTTTTGGCTTCTCCATACAAAATTTTCACTTTGATCACACAATTTGTATAGAAAAGTCAAATTTATTTTACTCTTCCTGATAAAAATACCTGGTGAGTTGCTCAGTGTCGTTGACTGGACGCTGTCCCTTACACCTGGTATTTGATCTTTCTACATACATACATACATATAATAGGGTAGGCAGAGCGTAAACGACCTAAAGTAAGTTTGTTTCGCAACGTCTGACAAAGTTTTGAGGGTTATTGAAGATAGATTTGTAGGTATATTGCTGTAGTGACAGGATGTCAGCCTAGTCAGTAGATTACAATATACTGAAACCCTCGAATCCCTTACCTGGTTTTTACAGCATGCTCGGGAGGAAATGCAGCTGGCATATTCTATATTTTTCTCTCCGTCCCAGTACAGCATGGAAGTAATGTTGATCTTTCTGCGTGTAATATATGCTGGTGACTGTACCAACTGGACCGATTCTGTAAATGCCAAGGCGTTTTAGATTCCATTATGGACTGGACTCTTTCCGTCCATTGTACTATACCGTGGCCTTTATCAAACTATCGCTTAACTTCCTTTTAACCTTTCAAACTTGTACTGGACCGGACAATACTGGACAGATGACTCTACTTTGGTCATTTTTAAATTGAAATGAGTTTACCCCGCGATCAATGAGTTTTACCGAGGGATTGAAGGTTTTCCTTCAGTGAAAAGTAATAACATAAGCTATTGTGTGCCAAAAATACCGAAAACCGCGGTACAATAAATTGCCCGTTATTGATCAATCGAATATTTTCAGGCATTTTTTTATATCTGTAGCTTTTTGCATAGAGACAACGGGTTTATTTGTTTTATATACATATTTCATATACGTAATGTGTTTTTCTTTTGTGTTTGTTCATTTGAGAATATATACATACATATAACCACGCCTTTATCCCTAATGGGATAGGCAGATCATAAACGACTTAAACAAAGGTAGTTCCGCCACGTCTGACAAAGTTTTGAGGGTTATTTAAGATATATTTGTAGGTATATTTCTTTAGTGAAAGGTTGCCAGCCCATTGCCTAAACTACAATATACTGAAACCCTCGGATCCCTTCGCTGGTTTTAACAGCATGCCCGGGAGGAAATGCAGCTGCATTTAATGTTTTCTCTCGCTCCCAGGCTAGCATGGAAGAAAAGCAATGCTTTGTCACTCATAAGGTATCAGGTACAAATATTTGTCAAATTGTAGTTCAACTTGTTCTGTGCTATTTCATTTCTATCCTCTTCTGTAGGTACACCTGACGTAGCGTGGACTTAAAAACAGCAAAGCTGTGTCCACACCTTTTTCCACTTCTGTAAAAATATCTATATGCCTACCTGTCCTGTTTGTTATGTTATTCTTGATTGTGTTTTTTTATTTTTTGTAATGTGTTTTGTGGAAATAAAATGATTTGTACTTTTTGTATTTGAACATAATTCATAATCAGTTATAGATTTGCTAATCTACCACAGGTAACAGCTAATAAAGTAATTTGTATTTTTTTGTATTTGAACATAACTCATAATCATATTCTTAGTTATAGATTTGCGAATCTACCACAGGTAACAGCTAAAACAATTTATACCTCTTGTCGAATTACTATTGTAACAGATTGTAGCACCGTGGGCGTTGTCTCGAACGTGCAGTTTGTTACTTGCATTCAAATTATAATTTAAGGTATCCATTATAAATCTAGTAACGCATTTGTCCGTTCCCACAGCCTAGATTGATATAAATTGTTCTAACTAAAGGTTACCCTGATCTAGAATATATTCGAATGTGTCTTGAATAAACCTTGATAAGTTCAAAGCGTGCAGGTGTGTAGAGTTTAACAGAATAAAGGTAATTTAATTGATAGATACACGTATTATTTGAGTACTGTACTCGAACCTGCGACTCCGGAATGTCGATCCATTACTCTACCAACTGAGCTACAGAAACGGTAGAATTTATTGAAAAGGGTTTGCAAATTACGAAATGTACCAAAATTACATTTATTCCATTAGCCTTTATCTATTGCCCATCTTATTGGTTGGGTTAGTTAGTATGATTTTACAACAAGTTTCTTTTATCACTTGACAGTTGTTAACAAAAGTTTATATTACAGAATTTTGCAATTTTCTTTAAAATGAAATTAAATATCATTCCTCCATCAATAAAATTGGGTACTAAAACAGAAAATCAGCAGGCGGTCAATTCTGTAACTGATTTCATAATATTTCTGTACCATAATAGATAGTTAACAGTATCGGTTGCGATCGGCAAGCGCCTGCGAAACGTTTCGCTTTTGTTTATGTGCACGCGCAGCCGCGCACGACCCGACAGTCAAGGCGGATCGGGTTCAAGCGGCCTTGTGAAGAAATTAATAAGTTTCTATTGTACTTCCCATTAACCTACAAAAAATACTATTATTTAGAACAAATTAATAAGATGGCGCAATAATTTTGTTAAAGGGACTCTGAAAAATATATGGCAGAAAATTAATTAGTGTCTTTTGTCAGACGTAGCAAACGCGCCTTTTACGAAGCGTTTTACACTCTGTCTACCCCGTAAGGAATAAAGTCGTGATTTTATGTATGTACATATCTTTTAGGTAAGCTCTCTTGATCGTCAACTCTGTATCTCTGTTATGTGATCAAGACTAGAAATAAGAGCGAACTCACTGAAAAGTTTTTGAGAACAAGATCTACCTTCGTTCGATAACGAGTTAATATACATACATACATATAATCACGCCTTTATCCCTAACGAGTTAACGTCATACCTAAATACCCAAGTACCAAGGGCAACTGGTTATGTAGGTAATTAAATTAGACAAATCACATCGAGGTATAAGTATGTCCATAAACCACAAAATATCATTAAGATTAGAACCTAATTAAGAAACTGAATTTAATATGAAATTGACAATCATCACACCTACCTTATTTCCTGTAGTTAACGACTTTTTTGCGGAAACGCGCTACTTAGGCGTCAAAAATGAGGTTGTCCTTTTTCAATTTATTACAAAGCGACCTTCAGCGTACTTGAACAAAAAGAGATAGCTATAGGAAATATATTTGCACGTGTTTTACTATAAACCTATAAAATGTAACTAGGTATTTTTTTAATGCCAGGATCATTAATTTTGAAGAATGTGGACAAATAAATTAAATTGTTTTTCGATTGCATGCTTCATGTGATGATTCATCATTATACATTAATACATACATACATATAATGACGCCTTTATTCCTAATGGGGTAGGCAGAACTAAACAAAGATCGTAAGATCGTTCTGCCACGTCTGACAAAGTTTTGAGGTTTATTTAAGATAGATTTGTACGTATATTGCTGTAGTAACAGGTTGTCAGCCTATCACCTAACATGCAATATACTGAAACTCTCGGATCCTTTAGGTGGTTTTTACAGTATGCTCGGAAGGAAATGCAGCTAGCACATTCTATATTTTTTTCTCACTTTCAGTCCAGCATATTACATTATTATGACTGAATTATAACTACTGGTCATGGAATTCTCTTAACTGGAGCTTTTAGTCATCCACAAGTCCACATAATCATATTTATTTATCGTCAATACAGGTATACGGGGTGTAAGGGACAGCGTCCCGCCAACTGATAGGGGTTACTCAGTCAACGAAACTGAACAACTATTAGCTGGATTGTTTTTCAGGAGTAATTTTTTTTAAAGTTTTTTCATACAAATTGTCTGATCGAGGTGGTCATTTTGTATTTGAAGGTATCTTTTTTTCGTCTCCTGGAATAATATCCTGGTGATAGTTGTTCAGATTCGTTGACTGAGCAACCCCTATCAGTTTGTGGGACGCTGTCCCTTACGCACAGTATAACCATGACATTGTAAAAATATGTGGTATCACTGTAAAGGGCTTTGCGGCATACAATATTACGCTTGGCATACATACGAGTACATACATACTTACATATAATCACGCCTTTATCCCTAATGGGGTAGGCTGAGCGTAAACAACCTAAACAAAAGTTGTTCCGCCACGATTGTTCTGACAATGTTTTGAGGGTTAGTTAAGATAGATTTGTAGGTATACGTATTGCTGTAGTGACAGGTGGTCAGCCTATCACCTAAATTACAATATACTGAAACCCTCGGATCCCTTAGCTGGTTTTTACGGCATGCTTTAGGAAATTCAGCTGGCACATTTAATGTTTTCCCACTTCCACCTCGAAAAGAACACATTTCGCGCCTAAATTCCGTGGGTAAAATGCCTTTTTATTCTTAAGAGAGGCAAAGTAGCTTTTTAATTATTTAGAATGAGGCAATGGATGGGATACGGTTTAAAAGTCATATTTTGACATAAATAGCAACCAATTTTTTTTTCTCCCACAACGTAAGGGAAGGCAAAAAGCTTGAGACCATGCAGCCTAAAAATTAAATTTAGGGGGTGCGTTTCAAAAATTATTTTAGCCTAAAATTTTAATTTTGTGATGACTTTTTTGTTACGTTTTACTTGTTGTTATATTTAAAAAATTGATTATGATTTTGTCTGTAATACTACATGCTATACTATATTATCTGAAACTATAAAATATAACATTTACTATTAATTTTAGATAATACTTTTTTAGTTTTTTGTTGTTGCAATTCCGAAACGCAACTTAAAAAATAAACTAAATTTTCTCACTGGAAGTGGGAAAAGTTGTATGTATCACACGAGAGCAAATTCATTTACATCTCGTGCTTTGAATCCTTCGTTGAGCTCAGGATACTATTTTTGAATCACTCGCATCACTCGTGATTCAATTTTAGTATCCTTCGCTACCTCAGGATTCAAAATCAGCACTCGCAGTAAAAACGAAGTTTGCTCTCTAGTCGAACAAATAACTATTTTCTCTCGCTACCAGCATGTTACACTTGGCAGGTGAATAGAAATATAGAGCGAAATGTAAGGAACGTTACAGTCCATTCCCTGGATTCATACTTTAGTTTAAAATATAATAAATATATTATAAAAATATATTTAAAATAAATGAGAATCACACGAAGAAACGGAATGATTACAAAATTCAACACCTATTCTGTTAGTTCAGTGAAGATCTAGCGACCTCCTATGGAAATCAAACTATTTAGATATTATTTTAAAGGTGAGATTTCCCTACAAGGAATTCCCTTTGTACATTATTATCGATGTTTTGTATCGATTTGCAATCGAGTTTTATGAAAAATTAACTTTAGTGCAATAATTTCTCGCTAGAATGATTTTCGCATGTTTGTTGGTAATATTCATAATGCAACCGAAAGTGTACCTTAAACTCAAGGTAAAATAACTTTAGACATAACTCCTTTTGCAACCTATCCTATACTAAATATATAATAGAACTATTTTTATTCTGTAGTAGACCACAAATTCATTTAATAAGCGGGTTTTAAAAAATATAAGCTAAGGGATCCGAGGGTTTTAGTATATTGCAATTTAGGCGATGGGCTGACAACCTGTCACTACAGCCATAAACCTACAAATCTACCTTAAATAACCCTCAAAACTTTGTCAGACGTGGCGGAACGACCATTGTTTAGGTCGTTTACACTCTGCCTACCCCGTTAGGGATACAGGCGTGATTATATGAATGTATTAAAAAATATGACAAGTACCCTCCACATCTTGTCAAATGAATTTTATCATGCTAGGCATAAAATAGTAGGTATACTATACATACATTTAATCACTCCTGTATTCCTAATAGGGTAGGCAGAGCTTAAACGACCTAAAAACCTATACTATACATGTACCAATAAATAAGAGTTGAGCAAGTTTTTAGCAGCAATATTAGAGCAGCATGTAGCTGCCTATTCACTTTTGCCTTGGAGAGACCCAGGTCATACCGTTCAGGTTATGATGTGATGACAATAATGTTGTCAAAGGAAGTGTACAATAGCGTCTATAATGCGACTATCCGCCAATTCGTCTCGCTTGCTCAATGATAAAGCAATGTATGAAAACATAAAGTATTAATTTTTGAAAGACACCGAGGGCCGTATTTATAATCAGCTCTCATGAGTGACAGCGAGAGTTTGAGTTCGTATGAGAAATGTCATTTCAGTACAAGCTGACCTGTTAAATCCAAACTTTATTGCTCTCAACTTTGATATCGCTTCATAAATACGGGCCTGAGTGATTCTACTAAAAAAAATCTTATCTTCTTATCTTATTTAGCCCACATCATGCCACTACTGGGCAAAGACTAAAAAAAAAATATGATGAAAACAATGTTTAATAAATTTTGGAATAACCAATGTCTTGGAAAAACAAGAAAATATACGTTTATAGAAACCAAAAAAATCGCACGGGGGGGATTTGAACTCACGAACTTTGGTTTCCATATTTACATGTTTTAAAAAACTTAACACTTTGTGTTTCAAAATTGAAAATATGTACCAATCTCATATTTTGAGCATTACAAAATTACCTTGAAGTATTTTTTTATTTTTAAATAGAAAACTCTTTTTTTTGTATATACCGACTTGATTAGTATTGGGCTGAGCCAGATAATATAATACTATACGTATTGACCGCATTAGGACGTAGCTGCCGCGGAGCTACGGCACTACCCGACCACAGATAATATAATACTGCGACAAATGATTCTTTGTATGAAAATGTACCTCACTGAAGCGGCACTGAAGCTGCAGCGGAGCGGCGCGGCCCTTCACGTTGCGGCAGTGTCAATTCATACATTTTGACAGATTTAGTCGCGCAGTGGCGAGCCGCTGCAGTGCCATACGTCATAGTGCAGTCTAACCTTAATTCTTTTTGTCACTGATCGACTTTCAAGAATAGATCCCACGTGCGACTGCGCAATATTATTGGATGTGACAGAGATAATGTCATGTGTTTGTTCAAATACTAATGGCATTTTATTGTATTAGTTCCACTTCTACCTTGGATTGAAAGTGCATAAAGAAATTGTTAAGTAGTAAACAATAGTTATGAAAATAGAAATCTAAATATGTAAAATACAATCACGCCTTTATCCCTAATGGGGTAGGCAGAGCGTAAACGATCTAATCAAAGATCGTTCCCCCACGTCTCACAAAATTTTGAGGGTTATTTAAGATAGATTTGGAGGTATGTTGCTGTAGTGACAGGTTGCCAGCCCATCGCCTAAATTGCAATGTACAGAGACCCTCGAATTCCTTAGCTGGTTTTTACAGCACGCCCAGGAGGAAATGCAGCTGGCACATTCCGTGTTTTTCTCTCCCAAGCCAGCATGGAAGCAATAAAATAAGGTGCTACGTTATACCTTTCTAAATCAATGAAGAAGTACCTATAATCTTCTGCGTCTTCCCGCTCGTCCTAGTGTTGGGGCTCGATTTCCAGGGTCGTCTACTCCAGTTTGTGTTCTTCAGTCGGTCTTCGGCACATGGCGTAAGCTAGTTAGTTCTCCTTCATGTCAGCTTTCACGACGTCCAACTAGCGCATCATACATACATACATACATATATAGCCTTTCTTCCTAATGGGGTATGTAGAGCGTAAACGACCTAAACAAAGGTCGTTCCGCCATGTCTGACAAAGTGTTGAGGGTTATTTAAGATAGATTTGTAGGTATATTGCTGTAGTGTCAGGTTGTCAGCCCATCGCCTAAATTGCAATACCTATACTGAAACCCTTGGATCCCTTAGCTGGTTTTGACAGCATGCCTTTTCAGCATGCATGTTTTTCTTACGCTCCCAGTCCAGTACGGGAGAATAGCGCACAATACCTACTTAATTTATCTCTAGTGTATTACTCAGAAAAGTTCAAGAAACAAAACTATAGCTCCTAATCTCAAGGTTCCATACAAGGTAGTAGTGGTTTGCGAATTAACTGTGTTTTGGCCTGTGAAGCCCATTTTCGACATAATGAAGTAATTAGAGCTAAGAATGGTAAATAATGTAATCAGATGCTTGACAAATATGGATTTTATGTGATGGTGTTTTGGTTTAATATCATTGTAACTGGTAATCTGGGATCATAGGATATTTTTTTACGAAAATTTCTTATAGGTAGGCAAAAAAAAAAGTCCGTGTGGTACCAGGTTAGAATAGCATCACCCCAAAATTTCCTGTGGGTGTTGTAAAAGGTGACTAAGGGATCCAGGGAATAGGCAGCAGCGTTCCCTTTGAATGGAAAACTTCTACTGCGCTCACCAACCCGCCTGCCAAGCGTGGTGAGTATGGCATTTACCCCCAATTTTGTGGAGGCCCATGTCCAGCAGTGGACTGTTGTGGCTGATAATGATGATCAAATAAAAAAATGCCTCTTTATGGCCTTAGGTAGGTATATGTTTAAACTTAATTTCTTTTCCTGTGAATAAAAATAGATCAAATCTGTGTTCTTATACTATAATTATTATTGGATACAATACAATTGTTATAATTCGGTAAAATAAAGACACGGAAATGTAATACTAAATTACGTGCTAAAATTAAATTAATTACATGCTGAAATGTAAACTCGCAATTTTATTTTAATAGTTTAATTTTTATTTATTTCCTTAGTGCAATTTTCTATTTTTTGTTTTGTTCTTGTAAGTAACCCGGAGTCGGTTATAATTTAACCTGCCTTCCTTATTTATTTAACAGTTTATTGTACACAATAAAATACAAAGAACATATACATATAAAACAAAAACACAACAGGCACAGCTTATTTCTAAAAAGAAATCTCTTCCAGCAGACCTAGGCTAGTGAAATAGCATCCTGAGAGGCAGATACGACGTGCACAATTAAAAATATTAAAAACAATAAATTATAATTAACTTATCACTAAAAAAATAAAACAAACACAATTACTTGAAAAATATGCTAAATAATCCTACTAATAAATATTAATAATATATACTTATGAAATAAATAAACAATATACTGTTATATAGATTAAATGCATACATATAATATATAAATAATACATATATATATATATATATATATATATATACATATACTGATTAATTGGAGAGTGAAAGATAATGCTCTTTTACTCGCTTTTTGAACACAGAGATAGATGGACTGTCACGAACTGTGTGCGGTAGTGCGTTCCACAGCCTGACCGCATGTACAGTAAAAGAATAACTATAGAAGTCAGATTTATGGCTGGGAAATGAAAGAATCGACCTAATACGAGAGCGGCAAGGTTTATCCTGTGGTCGTGAAAAATTAAAGCGCTCTTTAAGGTAGGAAGGAGAAGAGGGACTGTGAAGTACGTTAAAAAGGCAGAACAATACATGAGTATTCCTACGAAGTCGGATCGGGAGCCACTTGAGTTGCGTACGAAACTGTGAGACGTGGTCGTATTTTCGTAGACCGAAGATGAATCTGATGCACAGATTCTGGAGACGCTCAAGCTTGTTTAACAGCTCCTCAGTGGCATCAAGGTAGCAGGAATCGGCATAATCAAACAGAGGGAAAAGAAGAGTTTGAGCAAGGTTGATTTTAGTTTTCAAGGGTAAAAAGTTTTGGAGACGCTTAAGTGAGTGGAAGGCGTAAAATACTTTTTTACTCACTTGATTTACCTGAGGTGTCCAAGTAAGATTGCTATCAAGTAAAATGCCAAGATTTTTTGCAGTCTTAGTATAAGCAATAGATGTGCCATTGTAAGTTACAGGTGGGATATCAGTATCATCTAATTGGCTACACATGTACCGGCCACCTATAAGCATTAACTGAGATTTGTTCGGATTAACCACTAGCCCAAAAGATTCAGCCCAGTCAGATATATTTTTGAGGTCATTGTTGATGGCTTCGGTGGCACTGTCAAGATCAGAGACACTAAAATGGCGATACAACTGCAAATCGTCTGCGTAGAGATGGAAGGTAGAGGAGATCACATAGGTAACTGTGTTGATGAAGATGGAAAAGAGAAGAGGTGAAAGAACGCCACCCTGAGGTACGCCCGCAGAAAGATCACACCATTCCGAGGAAGCATCATCAGAGCGGATTCTCTGCGAACGACCACGAAGGTAAGAGTCAAACCACATTATTGCCGAGGATGAGATGTTAAGTGCGCGAAGTATAGCTAGAAGAACATCATAGTCAACTGAATTAAAGGCGTTACTGAAATCAAGTAGCACCAAGATAGTCAAAAACTTATTTTCCATAGCCAGTCGTATGTCATCAGTGACTTTAATAAGAGCTGTTACGGTACTGTGACCAGGGCGAAAACCAGATTGAAAAGGTGACAGCAGACCGTTTGAAGAAATGAAATCAGCTAGCTGCTTGTGGACAATGTGTTCCAGGACCTTGGAGAGGAATGGTAAAATGGAAATAGGTCGGAATTGGGAGAAGGAAATGGGATTTGAGATTTTAGGAAGTGGAATAACATCAGCACGTTTCCATGCTGAAGGGAATGTACTCATTACCAAGGAGCAGTTAAAGAGATGTGTGAGTATTGGTAAGAGTTCTGGTAGGATAAGGGAGATCATACGGGAAGACAGATCATCATTGCCCACAGCAGTAGATGTAATGGAAAGTATATGCTTCTTAACATCGTCCTCGGCAACAACATTGAAGGAAAAAGATGTGCACATTGGAAGAGGTTGACTGTTGATATTTGCGATAGTGGCTGCCTTAACACTATTACTAAGTGTCACAGGAGGTGTAGAAAAGTAAAAGTTCAGAGCATTTAAATCAACAGTTCCTTGAGAAGAAACTGAGGATTTGCCAATGCCTAGTGTGCGTAGGAACTTCCACACCTGTGAAGGATTGCAGTTATCAACAGACTCATGAATGTGGCGTCTTTTAGCATCCCTACACAGACGACTACAGCGATTTCTTAACCATTTATAATGTGCGAGATTTTGCTCAGAAGGTCGCTTTTTATAACGATTTTTAGCCCTATCTCTTCTCGCCATCAAATCGGAAATTTCTTGTGTGAGCCATGGTGTAGGTGAATGTTTTATCTTAACCTTTCTGATAGGAGCGTGTGCATTATAAAGTTTCATGACAAATGATTGAAATAGTTGGAGTTCCTTATTTCTAGAGAAATGTCAAGCGGTACATAATAAGGTATTAAATCTTCAGTTAAATTACCTCGATACTTACTCGACTTTAAATCAAATGTCATCGTCATCATCACCATAAACAAACTGACATTTCAATTAATCGTGATAAGATTAACAACTCAAAAAACCTGTATTTATTAAATTGAGTATAGGTATGTTTTGCCAATTTCGACACGGATATGAAAATCAGGAATGAATTTTCATATTTTAAATGTTTAAAATTCTTATTTAATATATACAGTGCAAGTAAATATTTTATCACTTCCACAGACAGACCGCAATCCAACTACAAGAAACTATGGCCCGAATTGATAAACAGAACTTGAGACTGACAGCTAGTTTGAGTTCGTATCAGAAATTTCAGTTCAAACTGGCCTCAACCTCAATGTTGCTCTCAATCTTTATAAATACGGGTCTATGATTCTTTACAGTTTGTTTTGTATGCAGTAGGGACAAATAAAAATAAAATGCTTAGGTAAGTGTAACAGGTAAACGTACAGGCAGGACAAAGAAAAAGAAGACTCAGATTTGTAATGGTTTTTTTGACCGTCTTGAGGCCACCAAAATCCTTTAACTGGGCTTGCTTTTCTTTAAAAGCTAACTAAGTTAAAGGATTTTTGTCAGAAGCTAAACCTACGGTCTGCAGTTTGCAGTTGCAAATCACTTACATTGCAGTCCGTTTGTGGGCACACTTGGTGCTATCAATTACTACAAAACCAGACCTCATTATTTTATTTTGCGGTTGGTAAAATGACTCTACTTACAATTTAATACAGCATATCTTTTCGTATTTCCATGCTGGCCTGGGAGCGAGAGAAAAACATAGAATGTGCCAGCCTCATTTCCTCCCGGGCATGCTCTAAAAACCAGCTAAGGGATCCGAGGGTTTCTGTATATTGCCATTTAGGCGATGGGCTGACAACCTAGCCCTACAGCAATGTCAAAATTTAGCAATTAAAAATATATCTTAAATAACCCTCAAAACTTTGTCAGATGTGGCGGAACGACCTTTGTATACGTCGTTTACGGTCTGCCTACCCCATTAGGGATAAAGGCGTGATTATATGTATGTATATATTTTCTTAGTTGCTATTCAACGTGGTGGTCACCCTGGTGATAGTGAAAAGGTTGATACGGTTGACACTAAGGCCGTATTGGCAAGGTCAAAATAAGTAAAATACCTCACTAATCCATACTAGGAATAATAATATAAAATACGATAGTAACTTCGTCTGGTTGTTTTCACGCCGAAACCGCTGAGCGGATTTTGATAGGATATAGTTATTCATTTAATTGTATGGCATAGGTATGTTCAGAGTCGCTTTCTTATACTATAATTATTATCACTGATTTGAGAAGTCGCTCTTCCGTGATTATTAGGAAAAGTATAAAATTTAAATACAACTATAAATTTATTTCCATGCTGGTCTGGGAGCGAGAGAAAAAAATATAGAATGAGCCAGCTGCATTTCCTCCCGGGAATGCTGTAAAAACCAGCCAAGGGATCCGAGGGTTTCAGTATATTGTAATTAAGGCGATCGGCTGACAGCCTGCCACTACAGCAATATACCTACAAATCTATCTTAAATAACCCCCAAAACTTTGTTTGACGTGGCGGGACGACTTAATTTAGATCATTTACGCTCTGCCTACCCCATTATTGATATAGGCGTGATTATATGTATGTATGTGTGTACAAATTTATGTCCAAGCTCTTCACCCATTGGGCTGCGTTTATATCAGGAGAGAGAAGGTGCAGGGAGCCGCCAGTATATTCTCGTGGATGACGTGGTGAAGCCGCACCACAATCGGTATAGTATGCATGATGGAATCTGGGGATCATAGAGACGACCTGAGGACAAAGGCTACTTTTTAATTCGAGATATTGGGCTCGATACTAGATACCACCAGCTAAAACTAAAATTAAAATCTATCTGTCACTTTCATAACTATAAAATTGAATAAGGGCAGGTGATTTATACTGTATGGTTTTACACTTTGTCCGCTAGATTTTATTATTTCTGTCAATTTTATCCGCCATATCGTTTGACGGCGGATAAAAATGACACATAATGCACAACACCTTGTTCTTAGCATAAACCACCGACTATAAATAAGAAAACTGGTGAGAATAGATCTCCTGTCCTTTTCCAATGCTTTTAGTCTGAAAGTGACAAATATATTTTTCTTTTAGTTTTAGCCAGCAAATCTAGACTTGAGCCCATTGTACTTTACTTTTTACGCGATTTCGTCAAACATACAGACTTTTTCAGCAATAAGATGGCCTGCCTGATCAATTACATGGCTAGGGCTACTTTTCCTGCGGGAAAATACCTACCGTGCTCCCAATGGTCATAACACAAGCCTCAATTGAATGCTTAGCATGATCATTGGTTGTAATTATGAAAACGACAATCTGTCACTACAGCAATATACCTACAAATCTATCTTAATTAACCCTCAAAACTTAGTCAGATGTGGCGGAGCGACCTTTGTTCAGGTCGTTTACGCTCTGCCTACCACATTAGGGATAAAGGCGTGATTTTATGTATGTATGTATGTAAATTATTCTATTCCACTTGAAAACTTTTTCGCTTGCGGGTGAATCTACAGGACGTAAAGCTAGTAGGTACGTGTTATAATTATATTTGTCTCTGAGCTGTATGTAATGACTAGGTTGGTATTTATAGTTTGAAATTGATTGACGTTTAGCAGATTGTTTTATTGGGGTAATTTGCAGGTAATCTGCATTATTAAATAGGAACATTAATCATAGTCAAATGTACTTAACATTAGGTACAATTGAAAATATGCTACATCTAGGTCATGGTTGGTTGAAACAAGGATCTATATCACATACTTACATATAACGGAAAACGGTTGCGTTTTGACGGGTCACAAGTTAGTAATTCCGGCTGTATTACAACCGACTATTTTAAAGGAGTTACATTCGTCTCATTTAGGGATAGTAAAAACAAAAGCCGAAGCTCGCTCTAGGTTTTGTTTCTCAGATATTGACCAAGCCATAGAAAACTTAATAAACTCCTGTGGAGTGTGTAGTCAGCCGCGTCCTTCTCCACCTCGCGTATCTATTTCGAACTGGGAATATCCACTTCAGATTTTTTCTAGGGTGCACATAGATTACCTAGGTCCTATAAATGGGTGCACTTATTTAATTAAAGTGGATGCGTACACAAAATGGGTGGAGGTGTATAACATGAATTCTACTACAACATCTGTAGCGGCGATTGAGAAAATGTGTGAGTTTATTTTGCGGTTTGGGGTTCCAAAAATTTTGGTGAGTGACAATGGCACAGCTTTTTGTTCACATGATTTTGAGAATTTATGCATAACTAATGGTATATCACATGTTACCTCGCCTGTGTATCATCCGTAGAGTAATGGTCAGGCAGAAATCTTTGTGAAGGTAGTTAAGAAAGGGTTAAAGTGGTGTTTATTAATGAACCAAAAAGTAAAAGATGTGAAGTTAGATATGTCATGGATTATCGAAATTCGATAAATAGTAACACAGGGTTCTCGCCTGCACAATTAGTTTTTGGTCATAATTTAAGGACGCGATTAGATTTATTAAATTTTAATGAGTCGTCTTCCTCGGCTGCACCTAAACTCGCGGAAAACGTCCAGTGTTCGCAGTCTAAACAAAAAATAAAAAGTGGTAAAGCTATTTCTTTTAAAATTAATGATTATGTGCTATATAAGAAATATGGAAACAAAAATAATTACAAATGGTGTAAAGGTATAATTCAAAAGAGGTTGGGCAAAGTTTTGTATAAGATTAAGAACTCTGTTACTTTAGAAATTGTCAAACGACATAAAAAACAAATTGTTTTGGATAAGGGGTACAACAATCTTATGGAAAATACACAAGATACACCGTATGTACTTGAAGGGTCGCCGCTATCTTCCTCACTGCCATTGCTGCCTTTTTCGCCGTCGTCACCTCAATCTACGCAGGGGCCGTTGTTGTCGTTGCTGTCGCCACAGACGTCGTTTCCGGTACCATCGCCATCGTCATCACCGTCACTTAATTTGTCACTGGGTGAAGCGAATGCGAATAATACGCCGGCAACAATGCAGAGTTCGTCTATGTCGACAATATCTCAGTCGCGCAGTTGTATTTCAGAGACACCTGAGCCTTTTTGTTTACCGGGAGGGGCGAGAAAAGAGAATGATGAAAGCAAATCAAATTATGAGCTGGTAGGAGATGACTCTACAACGAGCTTACATGGTGCTGGAACGGAAGAGCCAGATAGAGTGGATGTTGCTGGCGACGCATTAAGGTCGGAATCGGATAATGACTTTCTAGAGGCTGAAACGGAATCTACAGATCATAGAGAAACCCAAGAGCAGAATACCACGAATGTTTCTGAAAGATTGTTACGCAAACGGCCTAAGCTGAATTATAGGAAGTATTTTTAGTTAGTAAATTTTTTGTTGAGTGTCAGGATAATAGAGGGAGGAGATGTTATGTATGTGTGTGTGGCTGCGCCCACCACCCGCCTTTTGTTTAATAAACCAGTGCGTAACGAACCAGCAGTCGTTTAACTTGTGTCCCCGATCACATATAAATCACTTACATATATACCATCACACCTTTAACTTTTTCAGGGTAGGCACGCTGGCACAGTATAACGTCTTTTATAAGCAGTTTTCAATAAATTGTAAAGTTGAAAATATAATCAACTTTGAATTTGATGTCGGAGTTATGATGAGAATTTCAGATATACAAGCGTAAATAATTTAGTAATTATTGTACCCTTAAATTGGTATCCGAAGTGTAAAATATTGACTGCCTTACGAAATTATATAGAGAGTTATTAAAGATAACATTATCCGCGTTACAACATTTGTAATAAAATTTTACTCTCAAATATATATTTCATAACATTATTGGTAACTGTAGGCAAGTCGCAAATTTCCATTGAAATTGTTCTACCTACACTACAATACCTTTTACCCCAAATCTGCAGATCTGTATTGCGAAAATAGAGTCATAGCTATCACAGATAATATAATTTCATTTCACAGGTCGTTGAATACGCGTAAGTTTGTGGCTACAAAACGAGCGGTATTAAAGTCAAATACAATATTTTCTAATAGATTTTAGCACTCACAGTACTATTTTATTTCTGAAAATTGTCAGCAGTCGATTCTTTTTGTTACTTCTAATATTTTCTCAAATAAAAATAATAATAAAAAAATAATACCTAATAAGTACTTCAGGTACTTCTAGACATCGTTACAATTCTAGAGTGGGAGTAATAAAAATACAATGAATGTACGTATCAGCTGCTTCTCTACATCAGTAGCTAGATAAGTGTTGACCGTTTCCTGGATATATATTTACGACACCTGCAGGAAGATATGAAGTAATGCTAGGCCGCACTCACAATACAGCTTCCCATGCTCGGAATAAATATTATCAAAGTCAACGGATACAAAGAGTATTGCAATTTGGGATTTAGACCGAGTGTCCTATCTGAAACACATGTTATATTTTTTCGACATGAATGATTCTTGCCTGGTTAAAGTATGTTTTTTCTCCTAGCAGTCGCCTGGCAATTTCAAAATAGGTTTGTCTTCTGGTGGATATGTTGGGTTGGGGCCATGGTTAAGCCGAATTATGATAATCTTATACCTACATAAGTCGTATAAGTGATAGATTTTATGAACTAATCCGCTATTCTCCTAGCCCGCCTCTAAACGGACATCAAAGCCATTCAAACTCGATAGTGATCGTACGTCACGACACGTTCGTTCGCGTGCCCGGTGCGCGCGCGCAGAATTTGGCAACCGCTCTATTTCCGCATAGTTTGCTACCTGCACGTAGGCTGAAAGGTCGATTGAAAGAAATTGTTTATTGGTAATGTCTGGGTGATAAATATAGTTCTTTGAATGACAAATAGATAGTGTCTGATTTACTGTTTTGTCATAAAATTAATTGGATAAAAGATAAGTCGCTAATATTAATTTTCGTTTCAGTTGTATCTGTCAAATGTAACTCATTTAAACTTTTCTTGCTAAACCTACAATATTAACTTAGATAACATAATGCAGTAATGTAAATGTTTAATACAAGGGAGTCTATTTCTGCCAACAAACTGTTGTACAGTTTGGCGGAATTTGTTGTACAAATATAAACATGCTGTCTTATGTGAATAAACGATTTATTTATTTAAAAAAAAAAAAAAAAAACTTCTAGAGTTAATATTTTATAATCAGTCACATTACACACCTATTACTGGAAGAAATTTAGGTCATGAATCAAATGCAGACAGGAAGCATCCGCGTGGTTTTAATACCTGGCCTAGCATGCATCCTGAAAGGTCAAATGCAAGAGATAATTTTCTGAGGACGATTTGATCACGACACCTCACATACCTAGGGTAAACCTAAGTTCAAATTTCTGGATGGTATCGAACAAGACCTTAATATTTTTCGCATGAATAGATAAAGTGAAATAGCCTAGTTTCGTGCAGATTTTTAACAGGGTTTTCTCTTGACACTTGCTTACGACGGAGATTAATGAAAAGAAATCGATTGCGATCAGATTGCGATGAACACTGAATTATTTTGTGGGTTCGATATATGTTGCCATGCGTTACAATAATTTTGTAGGGAAATCGGTTCTGGGTGCATTGCGCAGCCATATTTTACGAACCCCGTTTGGGTTAGGCAGATTTTCAATCCACTTACATGACGATATTGCATTTCAATCATTTTGTACCCAACAAGAACTGGGCTCTGGTTGAAATACTTGGCAACACATCAGACAAAACAGCTATTACAGCAAGTGTCATGAATGATTAATAGACGTTTAGGAAATAGAAGGAAATGTATGTACTTATTGTATGTTAAATCACCAGTATATTTTGACCTCTAGCTATTGTTTTCTCATTGACTTGCAAAATAAATTAAGATGTGAAGAATATTGTTAAGTACTTTACTTACAGAATTGGAAGTACAATTTATTTGACATAATATTATGGTGAGAAAGTTACTCCTACCGAATTTCTGACTCTAGACCATAAGAATTACATACATACATATAATCACATAGATAGATTAGTAGGTTTATTGCTGTAGTGACAGCCTATCGCCTAAGTAACAATATACTGAAACCCTCGGATCCCTTGGCTGGTTTTTACAGCATGCCCGGTAGGAAATGCAACTGGAAATGCATATTCTATGTTTTTCTCTCGCTCCCAGTCCAGCATGGAAGTAATTCATAGATAGTGATTCAATTTAAAGTACATGTTCTCAATACAAGTCTTATTACACTAGTTGTTTTTTCATTGTGTTTAAGATACACCGCGGGTGCCAAGAGGGTCTGTCTAGAATGGTGTAACGACCACCTTAGATGGGGGCGACTGATAACAAATTGCCTAATTATTATTTCGACAATAGACTAATGTGTTACAGAATATTCTGTTGGTAATAGACTATCAGGCTAATTATTTTCCTATTAGGCCATATGTAGAAGTTCGGTAGATAATTACTTAATTTAGATTTTTATAAGATTTGTAACAGAACATTTATTCATGTTTTAATATATTAAAAGGAGTATATTTGTCTTTAAGTTTATACATACATACATACATACATAAAATCACGCCTTTATCCCTTACGGGGTAGGCAGAACGTAAAACGCCTCCTAAAAGGCGCATTCGCCACGTCTGACATAAATTGAGGGCAATTTTAGATTGTAATGTGTATTGCTATAGTGACAGGTTGTCAGCCCATCGCCTAAATTACAATACACTGTAACCCTCGAGTCCCTTTTGCTGTCTTCTACAGCATGCCCGGGAGGAAGGGCAACTGGAACATTCTATGTTTTTCTATCTCTCCCAGTCCAGCATGGAAGAAAGTAAGTTTATTAAGTTTATTACTGAATAAAATTCTTTCTATTTCAGAAGTAAGTGATTTTTGCTGATACGAGGAAATGTGACCAATTTTTTTACGGAAGGCATTTTGATGTTAGTACTTCTCCCATAATGTTTCACAAAACAAGTTTTTTTTTTTTTTATATTGAGAAATTTGTGAAATTCATTCAAGTTACAAAAACCTTCTTGGCATCTTCTATGAGAGCTCTTCCCTTCATCGACTCTGTTATATTTGATTTTTGTCCTAGAGCCAAGGGCCAACCCATTACGAAAACAATTAATAAATATGACTTTCAAAATTCCAGAAATAATTACCATTTAAAGCATTACAAGAATCCCAGTTTCATAAACGTACTCGGTATTGCCAACCTTATATTTATTTATAAGCGAATGAACAAAATACCTCAGCGTTTACTTGAGTTGTCTGAAAGTTGCCTGCGCGTACGCAATCCTATCGTAATGTGCTCTGAAATTGTGAACTGAATAAATATGTCTTGCCACATTCTGTGGGTATAATAAATAAGCACAGTTTAGGTTGTACGTTGCACCTTTCCATTTTCGATATCTTTAAGGTTTATCAAATAATTCTTCTTCCATGCTGGACTGGGAACGAGAGAAAAATATAGAATGTGGCAGCTGCATTTCCTCCCGAGCATGCTGTAAAAAAATCAGCTAAGGGATTCAAGGGTTTCAGTATATTGCAATTTGAGGGATGGCCAGGTTGCCAACCTGTCACTACAGCAATATCTGTCACTACAAATCGATATTAAATTTGTCAGACGTGGCGGAAATACCTTTGTTTAGGTAGTTTACGCTCTGCCTACCCTATTAGGGATAAAGGCGTGACTATATGTATGTATGTTATCAAATAATTATCTGTGCTCCGAACTTGTGTACATCAAAAAGTGCAGTGGTGAGCGTAATCTCCTCTAATTTTTCAGTTTGTGTAAGCAAGTGCCTGGCTTGGGAGTCTGATAAGAAGATCATTGCTAGTGCATACAACATGTCCAATAAAAACTCTAATAACAACCATTATAACTTTTATTTTCATTTGAAAATAACATACCAGGTCACTCAGAAAGTATTGCGATAAATAGTTTTTATATATGGCAGACTGGCCGGTTAAAATCTTTTTTGAAAATATGATTACTTGTAAGTAAAAATATGTGTGTTCCATTTTCAAAATTTCCCTCCACATTTTTTGCGAGCCAATTCAAAGTATCGTGTCTTACTGAAAAATGGATCTGCGCCGGGAACATTTTAGAGCTATGATTTTTTACGATTTCAAGTGTCGCCTGAAACCGGATGAATCGTTCGATAGACTTCAAATGGCATTTATGGATGAAAGCCCCTCCAAGGCAACCGTGTATCGTTGGTATAACGAATTTAGGCGCGGTCGACCAACCTTGGGGGATGAAGAAAGAAGCGGTCGCCCTTTGACGGCTATTACGGAAGAAAACGTGCTAGCAGTGAAAAATTTAATCCAAGATAATAGGCGAATTACATATCAGGAGATTCAGCACATATTAAAGATTGGATCGGGAAGCGTTCACGAGATTCTACACGGGCATCTTCGCGTGAGGAGGATAGTATCGCGCTGGGTGCCGCACTACCTCACCGACACTCAGAAGCAGGCCCGGGTGGAATGGTGCCGTGATATGCTGAACAAATTTGAAGCAGGCTCGTCTCGGCGTGTTTACGACATCGTAACAGGTGATGAGTCCTGGATTTATCAATACAATCCAGAAACCAAGTGCCAGTCGACAGTTTGGGTGTTTCAAAATGAACCAACGCCTACCAAAGTGAAGCGATCTCGAAGCGGGGGGAAGATTTTGATCGCCAGCTTTTTTAATTTGACTGGCCACTTGGCCTCAATTCCCTTACGAGATCAAAGAAGCATTAACGCCGAATGGTATACTACCAAATGTTTACCAGAAGTTTTTTTCTGTTGTGAGCAACAAGCGACCAAACACAGGGCTCCGCGGACTACTGCTCCACCACGACAATGCGCCTGCACACACCGCGCTCAAAACGAGGGACTTCCTGGACACCACACCAGTCAAACTCCTGGGTCACCCTCCTTACAGCCCTGATCTAGCACCGTGTGACTTCTTTTTATTTCCAAAAATAAAAAATCAGCTCAAGGGGATACAATTTTCTTCGCCGGAAGATGCGCTGGCTGCGTTCGAGCAGGCTGTAAACGAGGTCTCTACGGCGGACTGGAAAAAGTGTTTTGAAAACTGGTTCAGACGCATGAATCTTTGCATAGAGGCTGGTGGAGAGAACTTTGAAAAGATTTAATAAAAATATATGTACCTGTAGAACATTTTTTTTTAGTGTCGCAAAACTTTCTGAGTGTCCCACGTATATACACATATAATCACTTCTTTATCCCTAATGGGCTAGGCAGAGCATTAACGACCTAAACAAAGGTTGTTTCGCCACGACTAACAAAGTTTTGAGGGTTATTTAAGATAGTTTTGAAGGTAAATTGCTGTAGTGACAGGTTATCAGTCTATAGCCTAAATTGTAATAAACTGAAACCCTCGGATTCCTTAATTGGTTTTTACAGCATGCCCTGGAGGAAATGCAGCTAGCACATTCTATATTTTTCTCTCGCTCCCAGTCCAGCATGGAAGAAAGCAAGTAATTAAATATAGGAGTGCTATCATTAAAGTAGTCATAAAATTTGATTGGATTTAATTTTTTATTGATTATGTGTTGTGTTCCATACAATAGGTGTCGGTTTCATGTTTGCGTGTGCCTTAAATTTATGTTATTACTGCTAACTGCTTATTTTTATGGTCCGTAATGGCATAATCAATACGGATTATTAATACTCAGAGGTCGGTTCTAGAGATATAAGAAAATATTGGTAAAAAGAAAATCCAGGCACAAATCTCTCCACAACATATATTTTTTCTTGGACCCAAGATCTTTTATGATCGATCTAGTTTTAATATGACATCATATAGTAATATCAATCTCTTCCATGCGAATGTGCCAGCTGCATATCCTCCCGGGCATGCAGTAAAAACCAGCTGAGGGATCTGAAGGGTTTCAATATATTGCAATTTAGGCGATAGGCGGACAACCTGTCACTGCAGCAATATACTTACAAATCTATCTTAAATAACCCTCAAAACTTTGTCAGACGTGGCGGAATGACCTTTGTTTATGTCGTTTATGATCTGCCTACCCCGTTAGAGATAAAGGCGTGATTGTATGTATGTAGATTTCAATTATCGAATTCCAAAATCAGTGCACAGCTACATTACATTGCAGTTCATTGCAGTTTGATTGCGCAAGCGCCGAAAAAGAAGTGGGCCACGGAACACTTTCGATTTCGCACACCGCCGCGCCGCCGGCGCAGGCGCAGGTATGGCCGCCGTTGTTACCAGGCTCTATGATACCGGGTGTAAGGGACAGCGTCCCGCAAACTGATAGGGGTTGCTCAGTCAACGAAACTGAACCACTTTCACCGGAAAATTCTTTCATGAGATGAAAAAAAATTTACTCCCCCATACAAAATGTCCACCTTGATCGAAAAATTTGTATGGAAAAACAAACATTTGTTTTTACTTCCTGAGAAAAAATCCTGGTGATAGGTGTTCAGTTTCGTTGACTGAACAACAACTATCAGTTTGCGGGACGCTGTCCCTTACACCCTGTATAGTAATCCTTAGGCACTTTGCAGATATGGATCATGATACTTACTTTGATAATAAGAACCTGTCACGCCCTGTTCTGAATCATATTGCCCGGAGTACACTAGATCGACTCAAAATTTTGTGCCAGTTCTACAAACTTACCTTTGTGTATAAGGCCCGTATTGATAAACGGCACTTGAGACTGACAGCTAATTTGAGTTCGTATCAGAAATGTCATTTCAGTGCAACATGACCTGTCAAATCCAAATTTAATATTGCCCTCAATCTTGAGATCGCTTTATAAATACGAGCCTTGATGTTTGCTCTAGACTTAGGTAGTTGTTTAGCCAGGCTCAACTCCTCAATAAAATAAATAATAATCATTAAAAATACTTATACAACGTGTAACAGAAAGGGTATATGCACCGGAAGGGTATATGAACCAGCTCATGAAACTAAACAACTTTCCCAAAGAAACATAGGTCAAAATAAGAAAAAAAAAGTTTGGCCTTCCATACAAAATGCATCAGGTGGTAGCGCGTGTAGTATGGAGAGTGAAACTTTTTTTTTCGAATTTCGACCTATTTCCTAATTACCTATTTTCCTTAGGAAAAGTTGTTCAGTTTCATGGGTAGATTTACACCTTTCTCGATGCATATACCCTTTCTGTTATACGTTGTATATTATTGCTATAGCATTATTGAATTAACTACTTGAAATAATGCATTGCGTTAAGACATATATAATCATGCCTTTATCCCTAATGGGGTAGGCAGAGCGTAAACGATCTAAACAAAGGTCGTTCCTCAACGTCTGACAAAGTTTTGAGGGTTATTTAAGATAGATTTGTAAGTATATTGCTGTAGGGACAGGATGTCATCCATCGCCTAAATTACAATATACAGAAACCCTTGAATCTCTTAGCTGGTTTTACAGCATCCTGGGAGGAAATGCAGCTAACATATTCTATGTTTTTCTCTCGCTCCTATTCCAGCATGAAATAATACAATATAATAGAAATATTTTAATATCGACAAAGTTCAGTCAAAGATTGATCATATACGCAATAGGCCAATCACTAAACTGTGGCAGGTATCAGACAGGTACCTACATAGCTATTATGATAAATATAATGTACCGTTAAGTAGTGCAAATTTGCGAAATAAGTCGAAATAATTTTATAGCAAGCTTGTTTTAATGTCGGTCATGTGCGAATAAGTGTTACAGTTAATATTATGTCACCACACAAGTGGAGCTCGTTTGTCAATGGCTTCCTACACTTGTATGTGTGTTTCCGAGTGCTTAAGCCTCCAGGCATAGAACACGGAGTAGGCGGAGGCGGGAGCGTATTTTAACTTGGTCATTGCATTTTAGTGTACAGCAGGGGTGGCCAAACTTCGTATGTATGTGGTCTACATTTCACCATCACCATCTTCTTGGGGTTTAGCCACTGTCATGTTTTGTTTTTCTAGTTAGAATCAAGACCAAAAAAACTTAATAAATTGGGTATTTATGATTTAACTATCAATGTTTATAGCTTGTTGATGTTTGACATGACAGTACATAATTTTCAAGCCGTGTTGCGCAATTTATCTGCTCATTTGTCAAACAGAAACGCGGTACTTCTTCTAGACATGCAATGGAAACTTGGCTTTGTGCTTCCAGCAAACCGATTAGAGTTGATCTGTCAACGAAATTTAACAACTTTCAGGGAGAAGTTCTTTCAGGAACTGAAATACTACTTCTACATACAAATTGTCTAATCAAGGTGGTTATTTATGCTGTATGGGATTTCAAAAAATAATATTTAGAATTATTTTTATAATAGGCATTAATATGTTAGAATCAAGACGCATAAATTACAAAATGTGTATTAGCAGAATCATGACGTTTCATAAGTTTCGTATACTCAATACCGTCGTCGCTTTCATAGTGTAACATGACTTTTTCTCAAGTAGTGATCAGAGATTCCCGCTACCGCTAACGTTGTGTACTAAGCCATAAGTAGCTAAGTGTATGACAACACCAACAATGGAAGTAAATCGTTAAGGTAGTTGCGTTATCGTGTAAGCGGAAAGCGTTAGGAAAAAACCCTTGGGAGTCTATAAAATGTTTATGCAAAGATATACATACATACATAAAATCACGCCTTTATCCCTTACGGGGTAGGCAGAGATCCCTTGGCGGGGTCGTAACAGGCGCTTTCGCCACGTCTGACAAAAAAAAATTGAGTTGCCCTCAATTTTAGATTGTAATGATTTGTATTGCTGTAGTGACAGGTTGTCAGCCCATCGCCTAAATTACAATACACTGTAACCCTCGAATCCCTGCAAAGATATAAAGATATGATATAGGATGTAAACATACCTATCTGAAAATACGCTTTAATAGAACAAAATGATTAATGTTCTACTTCCAACTGCTAGTTAATTTAATCTAATATCGTCATAATTACTAATCAATTTAATAGTATTTAATACTTATGATTATAAACTGGTTTTAAAACAAAAATGTTTTTTAATTACATTTCAATCAAGCTCGATTTGCAATAAAAACCCTATTCAGTAATATACCTATACATTAAATATCGCTCTCATTTTCTTAAGGGTTAAATAGAGCGCCAAGGTCATAAGAACGAAAGTCGTTTCAACTTTCAACACGTCCGACAAAGTTTAGAGGTGTTTCAAGCAGGATTGAGCGTTGCTTTAGGTGACGGGTTGCCAGCCCAATACCATTGAAACCCTCAACAGGCTTCTATAGTACGCTCGAGAAGAGAAATCAGTTGCCTCTATTATATTTTCAACTTTGTATCCAATGTGGATTGAATCCACAGACCATGGTTCTGACCAATAGACCATAGAGGCAAACAAGTCTCAACTGGGTCAGGCAATGTTAATTAATGCATGAAACACTTTCATCGCTGCCCATCCCCCTGGAACACAAGTGCAATGGTAGATTAGTAACGCACTTTGTAATCTGGTAATTAAGTAACAGAAACAACTGTAGTAACTGTTATGAAGCAGTTACTTGTGCATAGCGATTTTACGTAAATTATTACCATTTTATTGTTTTGGCAATGCTGGACTAGAGGTGATAAAAAATAAAAGGTACCAACAGTTTGTGATCTCAGAAATACGCGAAATTGGTTTTTAGTAAGACGTTGAAGCTCTGATTAAGCTCCAAGCTATTGCTCTCGTAAGGAATAGAAGCGTGACTATATGAATATAGTACTAAATAAAGAACACTGGATTAAATTTTTATGTGTACTGTAGCGTAGTATCCTCTCCAGACTGCTACGTCCGACGCATCCATACAAAAGACATCAACGCGAGCTCTTCGACTCTCATACACTTTCATTGAGAAGTATTTTGCATTGGGCTTTGTGTATAGTCCTGATCCCGTATCTACAATATTTGTAGATCATTTTTAAAATTTTCATTGCAATATATTCAGTTATAATAATAGGCTACTATTATGACATAAAATAATTCCTCCTTTTTTTTTTGTAGAATGATCTTCACTTTAAATTTGTTACCAATGTACGACTTCTCTTGCTTCTTGAATTATTAACCATATTTGGAATAAGTTTTTCGGTTTCCCGCGATTCAGGTTCGCCTAGGGGTCCATTGCCACACTGTATACTTTGTCAAATGTGTTTTTTGGTAATAAATATTTTTGTATTTGTATTTTCTTTTGTATTTGTATAAATTATATAAATTTGGTATTAATACACAACAAATAAATACTTGTGACAGTGTATGTCCCATAGGACAAACTCATCATATGAGGACATAGAAACAAATGAAAAGTATGAGTAATTATTTATTATATATATTAAGGTATATTTTAACTCGGTTATTTCAGGGGTCCGGTTATCGTGTCGTAGTATCCGCTCCCGACTGCTATGTCCATACAAAAGATATCAGACCTCTACGACTCTCATACATTTTCATTGACAAGTATTTTTTTATTGTTAGCAAATAGGTCGTATCATTGCGCTTAACCTTTGAAGTTTGGCAACAAGATCGATGTTATATCGACTGTCAGCCATCGATCAATCAGTTATTGCGCAGAAAGTATCAAATGTGGGCAAAATGACAATAGGAGTCCTAATTGGTGACACACTTTTTTATCAGCGTGTATATTGTTAGTATATGTATTTATAGACACGAGTTCTTATTTTGTGTACTTAGTTTATTAAAACGATACTATAGGTTAGTAAAACTATACTAGATGATAGTAAAGTAGGGATTGGAACCGTTATTGCATTGAAAATAATAATATAAACCTACAGTTATGATTTTAAGTGGGACAACTTTCGCTTGTTTACATTTTAAAATTGACTTAATTATTATATTAATTCGAGATTTTAAAATTATTGATCATTATTTTACAGAACTCTACAATTAACCGAGAATTTCTTTCTCTTACTTTCAAAATGCCAAAGTAGAACGAACTTCCTGAAAACCGCTCTAGAACCCAGCGTGTCCTTCGTCGAACCCCACACCCAGCATCCGCGAGCCCTGACATTTCACCCGTTCCCCCCCTCACTGGCTCGCGACGCCTGCGCAGCCCACCACAGCCATTCTCGCGCACGCGCGCAAGCAAATCGCGCGTCGGCCTGTAACATGCTTCGGTGGTGATTGTGCTGTGATAGTGACAAAAAATATAACATTCCAATTTCAATTTTTCCAAAAACAGTGGTGTGTGAACAAAATGAAGTCGACAAGCGCAGTGGCGCTTCTGCTCCTGCTTTTTACAGGTGAATAGTTTTCCTTTTTAAGTGAAAAGTTTTTGCGATTTTCCGGAGGACTTGGCCGATAATTGCTGCGGCATTTTCCGGCAGAATGGAAAGTCATGTAAAGTTTATTGGACGCATGTATAGCAGTTATAATATTACATACATGAAGTTAAATAGCAGTTTAGGAAACTTTTATAAACAATGTTTACAAGATATTTATTTTTAGTATATTTAAAAAAAAATGTGGAAACTGCTAAATAAAAGTTAAGTTCTAGTAGTGATATCTACCAATAAAATTTTGGCAAATTATAAAATCATAACCCACAACTAAAATTTAACGGAGCAAAATTTTGGCGCCTTAAATCAATACGGACTTTCTTCTTTCCTCGAGCACATTGCATAACCGGCTGACAACATTATTACTAGGCAGATTTCGTTGAATACTTTATTTGCTTTTTATCAAATTAGGCTCGTAATATTTAAAATAAAATCTATGACTTGCAGCTGTAAGAATTTATGCAAGTAACTTTGCTTAAGCAGGGATATTACGCATGTGTGTGCTTAAATTTACGTTACGTCTGTGAGGTCACTTACTCAAAATTTGCATAATTTTAAGGTAATAAAGTTTTACTTAACATGGTCGAAATTTGAATATTTTGTACACGGTAGGCTTATCTCATTAATAGCTTTATACATTAAATTAATATGGATGCGTGTTGCGTATGCGTATGGGAAGGAAGGTCGCAAAATTATGAATAAAGCTTGATAAATAAATTATACAGGAGTGAATTTAGTTGCTAATAGAGAAATATAGAAAAAGGCAAGTATTGGGTACAACTCTAAATAAATTAGGAAAATACGATGGGACAAGAATGATGATTTGAATCATACGAATCTACATACTAGACATTTGACATTTTCACATACGAGTATAATTTCCTCAGCTACGATATTTTCTAACTACAGAATTTAATACCAAACTGTTTGACTAATGCTTGAGCAATATATTTTAGCTTTCTATACAAGCCATTTTGTTCATTGCCAATCATATGACTATGACTTTGATCATAATGATCATGATCATTATAATAGTCTAAATACTTTCATTCTCAATCTATACAATTATCGTGCACTATCAAGAAGCTGCGACTCTTCATTGTATGAAAACTATCTAGTCTAACTTGTAGAATTGTAGATAAAATATGGTAGGTGTTTAGAAATGTAATACATACTCGTATAGTAACGAAAAATTATTTTTTTCTATGTAACTAAATCTGTTTATTTGGTTGATGTTTGGATTATTTAAATACTGGCGTGTTGGACAAAATATTTTTTCAGTAACGCAGTTAAGTATGCTGGACACTATTTTTTTTGTTTAAATAGGCAGCTAATAATTGTTTATTGGTACTATTACATATTAACTATGTGATTGTCCTGTTTTCAATTTAAATATAAACTAAATCAACTGGATTACCTTAGTACAATTTGTAACATTCAAAGCATATATATTATCATGTATAGCTAGCTAGCTACCTATGTAGAACCTTTTCAAACGGTAAACTGAACCATAAAACCCATGGAGGTCGAAATTGGAAAACTACCAACAATAACAAGATATTTAGAAATAAAGCGATTAAATAATTGTAAGTTGTGCAGTATCGCGAATGTTGCAACCGTCTAATTGTGGCGCGTTTTTTGCGCAATCGTTTGTTTTTACGCATGCGCCGGCGCAGCGCTGCCGCTAACGCAAATCGCCCGTAACAAGCGATGAAAATTAATCGACGGTTTTCCTCTTTTGTTTTATGTTGTACAGTATATTAGAATTTATAATTAGGTCAGCTAATTTACTAAATTATCTTCCTTGCTAGAAAAAGCCAGCTGCATTGCCTCCCGGATATGCTGTAAAATCAGCTAAGGGATCCGAGGGTTTCAGTATATGTAATTTAGGAGATAGTCTGACAATCTATCACTACAGCATATACTTACAAATCTATCTTAGATACCCCTCATAACTTTGATAGTCGTGGCGGAACGACCTTTGATTAGGTCGTTTACGCTCTGCCTATCCAATTAGGGATACAGGCGTGATTATATGTACTTCACTAAATTCTAGAAATCATGTAATTTTTTTAAGTACCTAACCTATACTTTTAAGCCTGTATTGGTTTACGAGAGCGTAAGAGCTGGAATGATAATGCGTCTTTCGAACGTCAGTTTTTAAGAGACACTTTTGCATATTTAATAGGGCCTCCAGTCCTCTAAATAAAGTTATATGTTGGTACCTTCAGGTTATTGAAATTAAGCTGTTAAGATTAAGACTTAGGCCCGTATTTATAATCAGCTCTCAAAAGTGTCAGATGAGTTCGTATCAGAAATATCACTTGAGTACAAAATGGCCTATCAAATCCATACTTAATATTGCGCTTAATTTTGAGATCGCTCGTGTTTATACGAGGCTTAATAAAAAATAAAAAACAATAAAATTATTTTCAGACAACTTAGTCCATAGATGTTAGTAACAATTTTAACTCAATATTATGTTGTGTTGTGTAAAATGTCTGGTCTATTATACCGCAAAGTTGAAAACATATGCTTTAGACGATATATTCCTGCGGTTGTGTCAACCCAAATACACAAACCACAGTTGCCTCGAAATCGTGGAAATACTCGTACGTGTTATATTATGAGTATATCGGTTCTTAGCCATTTATATTCAAGGTAGTTAGCTTGAATTTCAACTCAAATCTGTGTGTGATATGATATCCTATTACTTGCGCATTTGACAGACTGTTTTAAACTTAAATCACAATTCTGATATGATTATTAATTCTGACCTTAATATATCTCCTACACCTATTTAAAATCTTGTAGGTACAGATGAATTCCTGCTATCAAATAGGTACGGAAATTCGAATGTGGAGTTTCTATTTTTAACTTTTCACTGGCTTCCATACATTTATCACAATAATCACATCTCTGGATTCCCCAAAGCCTTTCGGTTGGTTTCCATAGCATTGCATCTTACCATATAAGTCTAAAATATTAGTGTAAAGTTCGCTCCAGCTGCATGGTTTTGCCATACATAGCGCTGCGCATACGCAACGTTCCACATTCGTCCGTTCTGCCAATTTGTTCACAATAACGAGGTATTACTGACAATTGGGCACATTACACAAGTAGAAAGAAAATAGACTGACAACAATAGTTTGCATGTCTTTGTCTTTGAGACCCGAAAATATTGTAACAATGTTATGAAGTTGACCGGCCTTGGAACATATGTTACAGAAATGAAATATGAGTACGCCGTTATTTTAACTAATATTTACTTACATATATTATCATTACGTGAATTACTCAAATTTAATTTAATTAAATGATGAGTACCTACTTCTCTCCTGATTAATTTGATAATTATTATAAAATAGCTTTCAGACCGCGGTTTCACGCGCGTTAAATGAGTTTTTCCGTAAGAATAAAACAGTTTCCCGCGGTAAAAAAATGGCCTATTTCCATCCCTAAAATTTCAACTATAGTCTTACAAGATTGCATCAAAATCCGTTCAGCCGTTTAGGTGTGAAAGAGTAAAAAACAGACAGACAGTTACTTTCGCATTTATAATATTGATTAAGGATACATTTTTTAAATTATATTTTACATCCAATGAATATGACTCTATAAAACACTACATATTTCAGTTTGAATATAGTTTAATGCAAAATCAAAAATATTTTACTAACGAAAATTGATAATTCGTGAGTGCGGTCTGAGATGTGGCTAAATCATTATACTTCGGCATTTCTTTGTAATTCCTTTGTTTTCTTACTTTGTCTTTTTGTCTTACTTTGTCTTATAGCTTGATTGTATTAATAATAGTTATGTAACAAATTGTCCTATTCTTTGAGATTCTTCTGTGTCAGCAATAAATTTACAGACCATCAGACATCCTAACTCTATAATACACTATATGCAAACTTCAAAATGGAGTGTAAGTTGTAACGTAACATTCATATTGTTGGTCCTTTCTTACAATTTATTGTAAGCAAATGTTTCTCTCTTTACCGAGTTATTGGGATTCAGAAATCGCGTGTAAATGATTGAACGAGAGCATTTGTCAATAAGAAAGTAAAACCAAACTTTCTCGACATTTATCGTTGCAAAGAGATGCCCGAAATGGAATTGGAGAAGTTATTTATGTTTGAAATGTGAGATACATAAAAGAACATGTGAATTTTCATGCTTCTTTCAGTTTGCTACAATATAAAGGTGATATTTTGTAGCGAAATGTGAAACTGCCATTGAAATTAGTAGCTATTTTGGAATTCCCTATTAACTAGAACAGACCAGGGTACGAAATAAGTATTGTTCATCATTATTATTAGGCACTATAACTTGAAGAACCCTCAAACCTACAAATGGTGCGTTCTCTATTCGACCGGTGTAGAAACTTCCCGGCCCATCGCTATAAACAGTGTAAAGCAAAGAACTTGAATTATACAGCCTGTCGGTTTGCTTACATACAATACAAGGATAAAATCGGCCAAGGCTGGTTTCACAAATGTCTGCATTAGTTATTCCGCGCGTTCACGTGTTCACGCTCTAGGGACAAAAGATGAATCTTCACTGCACGATGTGATGAAATGGAACAGTTTTTGCTGCACCTGAAAATAAAACCCAACTACCTACCTAAACCTTGTGTCTTCTGGTGCTTGAATCTTTTAGTTGATTTAAAACAAAAATCCTGCAGCTGTAATTAAATTTATCATAGAAGCAGAGTCAAACAATACAAGAGATGACGTAATTTTCAAAGAGTCCAAGTATTCCTTATTTAAATCTTAGAATTTATGACATTTAAAATAGTTACTACATTATAATAGCTGATGTTATGTTTATGTATTAACACAGATAATCATCATCATCTCCCTAGCCTTATCCCGTATCTCACGGGGTTGGCTTCCTAATCTAGGTGATTGAACGAGGGTACTGGTGTTTACACAGAGCGACTGCCATCTGACCTCCGCAACCCAAAAGGGAAACCAGACCCAATCCTAGATTAGGTCAGAGTTTTCAAGCCGCCAAATAATACTATAATAGATTAAGTATGATATTTTATCCAATACTTCCTACTAAAGACAAATTACGGCTATTCTTGTCAAATATAGATTCATATTGTACGATAGAAGTTTAAACTTTTAGAATAACTAACAAACTAGTACGTACAGTCAGTTACAAATAGAGTTACTTAGAATGTTCTGTATACAAAGTTACTAAGTGTTAAAGTATGTTGTGTGGTTTAGTTAAATGCTCTGCGGATTGTAATGATTACAATATCATCACCAAGAACTCGGTAGGTCAAGGATAATGGTACCACTTTTGGTGACTTTGTGTCGAGTTTGATGTATTTATTTAAATAAATAAACAGATCATTTAAATAAGATTAGCCATTTGGAACCATGATCGTTCTCTTAAGTGAATCGTCAGTAGTTTGTAAGTAAGAATCTCAAAATAGAACTGACTGGTTAAATTTTCATAATCTTTGAAAGAATTCAGTTTTTAAAATCATGGGTTCAATACGTAAAAATATTGTCCTTAGACAAGGTTGAAAAAGTAATGAATGGATATGAATATTTAAAAAAGACCGCTTAAACCAGGGCTCATCTGGTCACCTCCACTACAACAACAAACCCTAAAAACATATTTACTCTCACCATCTCTTATCAGCACCCATTCGATCTTATCAGTGCCACCAGCCGACTACTGCGTATTGAACAATGCGCCTATGCGCCCGCGCCGAAAGAAAGTCGCCACATTCATGACCGTGAAAGCGCTTGGAAGTAAAACAATAAAAACGCGCATAAAACGCAATTCCGTGACTCGCTTTACGTTTACGTCCAACAACGTAAGACATTATGCAACAACACATAATTTTATAAAACGTTTAAATTTAAACAATTAGTCGGATAAGTGTGAATATTGCGTAATTTAATGGTTTTAATTGAAATGTGAATTGATACGTGTCATTTTTATATGTAATGGACTTAATAATTGGGCTTCGTTGATTTCGATTGGCTATAAAGGGCTTTCTCTTTACTTAATTATAACTATATATTATAAGCTATTATTAAGCCTCTAAAACTAGAGCAAGTTTCAAATTGCTTTATTTCCTATTACGAATCATCGTCTACATATATTCATAATTTAGGTACATAAAAAATCTGTATATAACTGTAAATTGCCAATAAGTACGGATGCTAACAGTTCGTGCAAATATTGGCAAGCCGAGATTGGCAAGTGTTACAGCCATGTTTGGTGAATACTTACAATGTTTGCCTATTGTAGAACAACAAGTTTGACTACTACTTACATACATACATATAATCACGCCTTTATCCCTAATGGGGTAGGCAGAGCGTAAACGACCTAAACATAGGTCGTTCCGCCACATCTGACATAGTTTTGAGGGTTATTTAAAATAGATTTGTAGGTATATTGCTGTAGTGACAGGCTGTCAGCCCATCGCCTAAATTAAAATATACTGAAACTTTTTCTCTCGCTCCCAGGACAGCATGAAACTTACTATCATTATATTTCATGAAAAGTTTGTTTCCACTTTCAATAAAATGTCGAATTGCCTTATTTATCAGTAAAAAAAAAACACATTACCTTGTTACACCTTGATGGTTTACACTTATTAATTCTGAATTTCGTATGCATGAACTTTGATTGATTTCATCAAATTTTACCTATATGTCAAATGTAATATGATAAAAAAATCACAACATTATCTTCGCCTTCTTCTTCTGTCGAGTGGGTATCGAGTCTATCGACCCGATGAACCCTGGTGTCAGAGTTTTTAAACCGCCTAGTAGCACAACTATTAGGCCTCTGACATAGTTTGAGTAACGACCACTATCAAAGACAGCGACCGGGACCGACGGCTTAACGTGCCCTCCGAAGCACGAAATATTTTTCTTTTTCGGACAAACAGGTGATTCAGCCTGCAATGTCCTAACCAAACTGGGGAAAAAAATCACAAAGTTATAAATTCTCAAATATCAATTTTGTGTTATCCCCCCTTGGAATCGAACCCAGGACCTCCGGATCAGGAGTCCATCAGCCACTAGACCACGGAGGCAGTTGAACTAGTTTGATTTTTGAAATTTCATTTGATTCATCTCACTTTACAATGTCTAGTCATACCCAGCCACATAACACGCTAGCCGCGAAATCTCACCGTGTATGAGAGAAATGTTCGAATTGCCAGATGTACCGCTTTCGCATTTCTCGACCACCTTATGCAACACCTGTCATCTAATTACTTCATAGCTCATTTGAATAACCAGTCCAAGATGAGCTGTGGACAAGAACAGGAAGTACCGGAAGGAAGGTGTTTATGAGCTGGTGAAATATTTAAATAACCAGTTTTTGGTGATCTTTAAAGTAGAGTTGGCAGTGAAGTTAAGATGGTTCTTATAGACTGGTGGCCAGTTTGTTTTGGTTAGGATGTTGAGGTGTGAGATGTGGTTTATGACGCTTGTAAAGTGTTTTGTCGATTTGCCTGATATTTATATTCCGTAAAATCTTTACGATATACTTTTCCTTTTACTGCTTCGAAACAAGATTTGAATCAAACGTAAAAATATACTCTTCGGCTTTAGTGCGCATGCACTGTCTAATAAAAATGATTTATGCTGTATCATACAAACTTTGAGGAGTATTTTAGATGCTTATGTGTATTTTTGTCAAGACGGGTAGTCATCCAATGTCTAAATTTGTCTGATAGCAGAAAACCTCGGGTTCCATTATTCATTTTTCTACACGCTTGAAAATAAAGCAGCTGTTTGGGGTGTTTTATCACTCCGCACTTTTAGCACTCTTCAAGTTAAAGCTAAGTTTTAAGTTTCCCTTATTCCACATATCTCTGCATCCCTTCTGATCCGTCCACACTTTTTTCCCCAATACAATTTTGGCTGTATGAATTTTTCTTTCAATTCGCTATATCGTTATTACCTACCATTATTATGAAACACCAAAGCTGCAATATCATTGAATGATTTGAATAATTACGCGGCGATTATGAGACGAACAGTCACTCTATTGCTATTACTACACTAGTGAGTAAAGTAGGAAGGAAAGTTATTCTCCACTCTGTTGGAGTTTATGTTAATATCTCATTGCTTACTGTTCTTGGGAGCTATTGTACTAATGCCACTTGCGTATTCGTACTTGTGCTTCTAATGAGACTAAACAGCTGACGGTTTGCTACAATTATGTAATAATCTATGCACCTTTTGCAACAGATTCTTGGGTATTTTATCTTGGTATTCAACAAATTATAAAATCAACGTACTTAAAGTAAAAAATTAAAACTAAAACCACAAATAATTGAAGGATTAATGTGTTATTTTTATCCGTTAAAGATTTTTCTGCCTAGAGTCGATGAAAAAGTAGGAATAACGTTTTTAAAAACAGACTTCGGGAACGAGCAACCTGGCATACGCTCTTATTGTCACAACAAAAAGTGAAAGGTCTTTGCTCTGCAGTGGGATACTTTATTCAATTAAAAAGTACAGATACTGAAGTGTCTAATAGTGACTATTAGAATAGTACCATACTCATTGACTGAGCTTGCGTGTGGGCAAATAGCAAACACAATCGTAATTCAATCACTTAATCACCATTATACTTCACGGCTGCATTTGCATGAGTAATGAAAGATAGCTGCTACCTTATAGCACCTTTATACCACCTTACGGCACCTTATAGCTTTTATCGTTGTAAGTTAATCTTTCTAAGATTTGAGATCGTGTGGCCGTATATTGATAAGTTTCTCTGTGAGGTACCTGTTACATTTAACTGGTTTCATCATCTTCCTAGCCTTATCCCGTATGTCACGGGGTCGGCTACCTAATCTAGGTGATTGATCGAGGGTACTGGTTTTTATATATATTCTTTATTGCGTACAAAAAAATTTACAATAAATAAACAAATTTAAATTTAGTTCACAAAGGTGAGCTTATCTCTATAAAGAGATCTCTTCCAGCCAACCTGTAAAACTGAATATGAGATAACAATATATACGGGGACAAGACTGTACACGCTGTAGACTTTTACATATACATATAACCTAGAACCTACATAAACATACATATATGTTACTTAAATAAACATCTATAATAAATAATAATACATACATATAATAAATACAAATACCTACGTACATAAATACTAATTTTGTTGCGATAGGAAGTGCTCTTTCACTCTTTTTTTGAAAGATGATATCGATGGACAGTCTTGAACTGTCTTCGGAAGCTTGTTCCAAAGTTGTGTAGCTCGAAAAGAAAAGGAATTGGAAAAGAATTTGGTATTAGCACTAGGACACTCAAGTACTTTAGTGATACATGCGCGCCTAGGCCGGGGGTCAGAGGGTAGGAAATTGAAACGGGAACGGAGATACTTAGGAGTGGACGGATCATAAAGGATTTTATAGAGGACAGCCAGGATGTGCACATCACGACGAAGGCGGATTGGGAGCCATTTTAACCGAGCACGAAATTCAGAAATACGGTCATATTTGCGGAGTCCGAAAATAAACCGGATGGCAAGATTTTGTAGGCGCTCGAGTTTATTAAGCAGCTCCTCTGTCACATCCAAGTAACACACATCGGCATAATCAAGAGTAGGAAGGAGAAGGGCTTGAGGAAGCATGATTTTAGTTTTTTACACAGAGTGACTGCCATCTGACCTCCGCAACCCAGAAGGGAAACCAGACCCAATCCTAGACTAGGTCAGAGTTTTCAAGCCGCCAATGCTTAGCACTGGCCTCTGACATGGCTTAACGACTAATATCTACGCTGTTAAACGATATTAACCGGGACATACGGCTTAACGTGACAACTCGTCTATATGCAGATATGTTTTGGAGATAGATCGCAAAAATAAAAGAATTGCTTAGGCAAGGACACAGAACAACATTTACAAATAAATTCTTTTGAAAAATAATATTTCCAATAACAGAGAAACGTATACTTTCGTAAGAACAAAAACAACATTTAAAAAAATAGAACAATAAAACGTATTGCGTTATTTAATGTACGTATACTTATATAAGTTCTTCACCACATGTAACCCGTTAGAGCGTAGAAGAAAAATCGAAATGAAAATGCAACTGACTCTACACAACGAGAGTTGTCGCACACATGCACACACAGTAATTGCACATCAACTCCTGCGCATGTGTGTGTGTGTGTGCGTCGGCGCACGTTTTCACTCGGACTGGAAGCGTCGTCACTATTACACTGCAATGCAATAAATGTAAGAGCAGGGGAAACTTTTGAGGATTCAAAAGTTGAGGACTTGCACGAAAGTTTTAATAAAAAAGTTTTTGGTAAAAAAATAAGAAAGCGTCCGTGCTAGTTGCTGTGCAACATGCAAGTAGGTAAAGTCAACAATAAATAAGCGTTGGTGAAATTGGTATATCGTTTAAATCAAAGAAAACGGTAAATATCGTCCACCGGTTACAGTCGATATATTCGTTGGTAGTGTTTTTTAAGACGCAATATGGCGTCTAAAAAAATCTCTGATACCAAATTACATTGGGTTGTTTGAACGGAAATAAATACACAAAATAGTTGAAGAAAATTCCGTAAATTTTGTTTTTGTTCCAACTGCATTCTTACAGAAAACAAAAACAAGTAGCTAGATACAGATGACACATACCTCGTGATAAACACTTCGCTTAAAATGTGATAAATAAATAAATAAATAAAAAAATACCTTCCTCTCTGTCCAAGCGTAAAGCCCGGACTTGAAGATTGTATTTAGTTTAGGTGTTGCACAGGAATTGTCAATAAGTAATGTATAATAACTGATGACTTATAATGTTCCTTTAAACATTAGTTTGTCATACTTTTAGCACTGTTTTTATTGGATTTTTAGTAAAGTTCTTTAGGTACATGTTCTACGGTTCGGTTATAGAGAAGATAATGAAATCGGGGCGCGGGGCGCGGGGGGCGCGGAGTGACGCCACGCTCTAGTGATGTAGCCCGAAATAGGGATGTGCTCATGTTTCGATTATTAACGCGAACACTCTCGATGGACGTTATCGAAAACATCCAACACGTCATCGCCTTCTGTATATCGTAGACAACTAGACAATGGGTTCGATTCTTGATTCCACTGGCTGAAACTAAAGTTAAGTCAATTCGTCTCTTCCAGACTAAAACATTGGAAAAGGACTATGATATGGCGGACAAAATTTACTAGGGAAACGTGGAAAAGCGCGTCAAATCCTAGCGGACAAAGTGTAAGACCATAGAGTAAAAATCGCTTGTTCTTTTGTCAATTTTATTATTTTGAAAGTGACAGATAGATTTTAATTTTAGTTAGTATCGAGAATCGAGCCCAATGTCATATACAAGATCACCTCTGACGAAGGCTTTCGAACCGGTCTTCCTACTACCGTTTACTACGGTTCTAATCAAATCTTAATCAAAATGCCTCTGTGATCTATTGGTCTTAGCCTTGGGTTATCGATATTCACTATTCGGTTCCAGTTGCTACCTGTAATAGGGTTGACAAACGTCCCAAAGAAACTGAAATGGTACCTATTGTGTAACGATAAAATTAGTACCTATCAGAGAGGTCTATTACAAACCTACTTTACTTTTTTTTATTTTTATAAAAAATGAGTTTGCTCTTGACTCTAGACACAAGGTCAGGGATAACCGTGTCAGAGTCGACGATGGAGCGAGCTCACCCAGAAGATGCCTTTTATGGCACTGGTAATCTCACGCACCGACAGAATACAGCAAACTGTTTGGCGCCGGACTCCGGTGAGACGGTGGTCGCGAGCCAAGCGGCCCCTTGCGGTTCTACCACCGCTTTGTTGGGATCGTTCAGGCAAGCCTCTGTTGCCGTTGCCCGGGGTGGACCACTAGGAGGTAGATCCCATCCCACTCCAAAAATGTCTACTTACCCACAAAAGCATGTAATCATCTGATTTGTCAAAGAACAGGTATAATTTAGATGTTATCCTATCTTGAAACAACACACACACACACACATAAATCACGCCTTTATCCCTTACGGGGTAGGCAGAGCGTTTAACGCCTTGTAAAAGGCGCTTTCGCCACGTCTGACAAAAATTGAGGGCAATTTTAGATTGTAATATGTATTGCTTTAGTGACAGGTTGTCAGCCCATCGCCTAAATAACAATACACTGTAACCCTCGAGTCCCTTTTGCTGACTTCAACAGCATGCCCGGGAGGAAGGGCAGCTGGAACATTCTATGTTTTTCTATCTCTCCCAGTCCAGCATGGAAGAAACAAAAGTAGTATTAATGGAAGGTTTAGACTATTCTGAGATGATTAAACCATGCACGTCAACTGGTAGAGTTCCTAATTTAAATTTTAAAAATTGAATTCTAATTATCGAATGTTTACGATTAGATCCGGTTCGATGACATTGCGCATCATCAGTGATATTTTTGGAATGTGTCTAAATAGTATTTTCGCAATACTTTTACTTTCTTTTTGAAAAACATAGTGTTTAGTTCAATATGATAATGAGATATTTGATGTGCATCGTTAATATTGTAGTGGGTAGTATGAAATATAAATTAATTCTGCAGAATAGATAGGAAGATAAATGCTAGCTGAATTGCTAAGTTTGTGTCAAAGATGCAAATTATAAAACAACATGTAGAGGTAGTCGACATGTTGCAAGCCTACTAATCCTTGTCTATGGCAATCGCGAATCGTTTTCTTGTTAGTACAAAAACTAAACTTGACAAATCAACGAAAAGTTTTTGTAATAGGTCCTCATATTTTAGCGTATTTTTTCTTAAATAATCACGTGTTGTGGGAATATTACAGACATTCCTAATTAAAACTGTACAACAATCACCTTTTGTAATTTGAAGCGATTCGACCGTAAACATGAACCATACACTATTGCATAAAAACTAGGTTACAAATCGAAAGTGAATCATCTATTAGGCAGTGCATGCGCAACTGTTAACATTGCTTTTGTTTTTTTTTCTCCCACAGTCGCAGTTGCGAATCTTCCAGCCAGTATTCTCACAGAAACCGTTTGATACCCCTGATTAGTAAATACCTACATCAGAGGTAGCCAACCGTTTCCCATAAGAAACGTAGTTGTGGTAACTTTACTCTATCATTTGGTAGGATTATATAGAATTAAGCTTATGCAAATAGTGCTTCTTACTTAATTATTAGTAGGTTTGTCGACAGTAGGTTTTCCTCGACGTGCGAATAACAATATTCAACATACGTATTAACTACTTTCTTACTAGACTGAGAGCGATACAAAGCCATAGCATTATTTTTCCAGTTCGTACCGAATGCGAGTAGAGCTGAGGGTTTCAGAGTATTCCATTCTTTCAGTCGCTCTAATTTCTTATACATGCATATAATCTTCCACGCTGGACTGGGAGCGAGAGAAAGACATAGAATGTGCCAGCTGCATTTCCTCCAGGGCATGCTGTAAAAACCAGCTAAGGGATCTGAGGGTTTCAGTATATTGCAATTTAGGCGATGGGATGACAACCTGTCACTACAGCAATGTACGTACAAAACCATCTTGATTAATCCTCAAAACTTTGTCAGACGCGGCGGAACGACCTATGTTTAGGTTGTTTACGCTCTGCCTACCCCATTAGGGATAAAGGCGTGATTATATGTATGTATGTATGCATAAAATCACGCTTTTATCTATAATGTGGTAGGCACAGCGTAGACTGCCGAAACAAAGGTCGTTCCGTCAGACAACGTTTTAAGGGTTATTTGAGATAGATTTGAGGTACATTGCTGTAGTGACAGGTTATCAGCCCATCGCCTAAAGTGCAATATACTGAAACCCTCGGATCCCTTAGCTGGTTTTTACAGTATGGCTTTGCCAGTATGTCTTTCTCTCGGTCCCAGGCCATAATAAGCCGTGGTTTTATGTGTGTGAGTATATAAAACTAAGCGGAAGCAAAGTTACTCAGAATTCACGAAAGTACGTCCTTTAGCTGTCTACGCTACGGAAGTAAAGGTCACTGTTTCTTGGAATTCTACCAAGGCAAGGTAATACCGATTTCAAACGGAACAAACACAAAAAAAAAATGAAAGCGGTAAAAAAACCTTGACTTGAATTAAATTGCCTATAGAAAAGCAAATTTATTGTAAGTTACATAAGACTTCTTTGGACCTAACAAGGGCATCCCAGCTATCAGATTTATTTATTTTAACAATTTTTTGCACACACATGATCATACAGAGGACACACACATAAAAAAAAAAACAATAGCACAACAGGTACAGCTGATCTCTAAAAATAAATCCTCCAGCTGACCTACGGTAGTGAGAGTGCATAAGTGAGGTAGATATGGCGTAAACAATAGAAACCCTACTATCATAAAATACAAGAAATACGTATAATAATACATATAATAATACATAAAACTACATAAATAATAAATAAATACATATAGTTGTAAATATATAATATTAATATAATAATACATAATTAATATAAATAGCACATAACTAGTAAACTTATAAATACATAAAAAAAAATACAATAACAAATTAATTTGGCAGAGAAAGATAGTACTCTTTTCCTCCTTTATAGTTTAGTTTGCACGTAGATGGTGCCATGTGTTTTGTTTTGGAATATGTAGTTATTTTAATTTCAACGGTTGCTAGTAAGGCACCTTACTTTAGGACATTCCGTATTACTGCAGCAGAACAGTTAGATGTCTAACTTGTTTGGCCAGATAAGCAGCCTAGAACGTTCTATATTTTATATTGTCCGACTAGTTCACGGTAAAGGTTCTACATCTAGATATTATCACGTAGATAAAAGGCTCTAATTTAGCCGTCAATTATCAATGCAAATAATAAACCGAATGGCAGTGTGAATGAGAGCAAGGCAACGGCAAGGTCGTTCTCAATCTCGGTCTTATTGGAATTTGTTGTGATTCGAATGACAAATTAACACTACTCACTCGCTAATCTTTGTACTTTATCTCGCTGGTTAAGGTTATGTGTTAGCTTTGATAATATGAATTAATACTTGGTATATAAACAATACACACCTATCTGAATAAAACTTAATTTGTAGTCTAGATTTATTGAATTATAGGGGCTCTACATACCAAATAATACATAAATAAACTTTACCAACATGAATTTATGTTTCTATTTTATGAAAACTGAATTGCTTGTGTTTATTTTATTATGTTTCTTTTATGCCGTATTTATATGAGATCCTCTTCTCTATTGAATAATAAATTATCATCATCTTATTGTTAAGTAGTTTCTAACGTCTTGTGTTTTATTTCTTTCAGGTAATTACCACGAACGAACAACAACGAACAATACTTGATGATAGGTAATGGATGATCCATCAAAGACATTTGTGAGTATAAACAGAAAAAACTAAACATGAAATGAACAATACACTATCATTAAAAGGAAAAGTATACAGTCCGACGTCTCTACTTAAAACAAAGAAAGATACCATCTTAACAGTAAAAACACGAAGTTTAAAACCATCATGAAACTTGACAAAGAAAAAACACGACTCAAGTTATTTAGTAACGTTTTTCTCACAATAAAGCACGGTTTTGAAACATATATAAGTCTCATTACGTTTTCTCAAAAGGTTAATACTTGGTTTATAGAGTTAATAACACGGTGAGGTTGGTTATTAAAGTACCGTCTAGTGTAGTAACCATCACTCTTGACCAGGTTTTGATGAACCAGTAGCTAGTAGAAGTTTATGCTTGACAAAAGCGTATGAAATTTGGTAGAGATTTGCTAATTGTTTGTACGTGCAGTTCGTAAACTATGCCTAAACATTATTCTTGCTAATAATAAAACTTTGGTGAATTTATGTTATTTTCAGTTTTAAGTATCGGACACTAATAAAAAAATCAGAAGAAGAAAACCTAAATTTAATCTAGTACTTTGTTTAGTGAGACATAGTATTAAGAGACAACTTTTTAAGCAATCAACAAAATATATAATCAGAAGAAAAATTAGCAAACTAATAGTCTTAATGGAATAAAATTTATTTATTATCAACCTCACTTCTTGCAATTACCTGCTGACGGCTCCTAAGCTAAGTAAGAGGTGTCTTAACTCAAAGTTATTAAAGCTGATTATTATTGCAACAAACCGAGATCGTTCACTGTGTGCACTGGCAATACACTGTTGGTTTTGGTATTAGAAGTGCATGTTTGGTGTACTTAAATGGTAAAAAAGATACTGAATAATGAACAATGTTAAAATTTCTACAAGGTGAGGCGTATTTCAAAATTAATTTACGAGTAAGATTCTGAGTTTTGTCGTTAAAAATCTAATAGATTTGGCTAAAGAAAATGGATATCAAACATTCGTTATCAGGGTTCATCGTACAGATGTATGAAGTGCATACAACTCTACTCGTTTTATTTGAGGTCCATGCAGCGAGATTGTGGAACGCTCTTCCGCATACTGTCCGCGATCGGACTATCGCGGACAGTATATCAATTGCTGTTTTCAAAAAGAGAATTAAAGAATTTTTTCTATCCCTAAGTAATCCCTAGTATACATATCTAATGGGGTAGGCAGAGCGTAAACGACCTAAACAAAGGTCGTTCCGCCACGTTTGACAAAGTTTTGAGGGCAGTTTATAATAGATTTGTAGGTATATTGCTGTAGTGACAGGTTGTCAGCCCATCGCCTAAATTGCAATATACTGAAACACTCGGATCCCCTAGCTGGTTTTTACAGCATGCCCGGGAGGAAATGCATCTGGCACATTCTATGTTTTTCTCTCGCTCCCAGGCCAGCAAGGAAGTATTGTATATATGTATTGTATTGTATAAATGTATTTATTATTAAATATCTATGTTATTTAAAATTTAAAAGGATATTATTCTTGTCATTGTTGTAGGTTTGAATATCGTATAAATATATTATACGTATGTCCTGCTCAGGTTGATAAAATATTAAACTTGTGCACGTCTTATCCGCATTACATTTATCTGTTTGCTGTAAAATTGTTTTTGTAGAAATTAGCAGTCCGGTTGTGTTTTAATTCCTTATTTATTATATATATTGTTTATTCTGTGTATGTTTATGTGTACAATAAACTGAACACTTAAATTAAATTACAATAGACGATGACTCATGACCAGAGGTCGGAAATTCGGGTGCAAAAAAAGTAAAAACCCACTGTTGGAGCTACTGAGAGTTGCTACAACCACCTTTTTCAAGATGTTTAGGGCCCCAGTTTATTTTTCTTTATTTAATTGTTTTAGTAATGCCAATGTGTTCTTTGCGTCAATATAAGTCGAAAGTGTCCGCAATTATTTTTATATTTGTTTTAATTTGAAAGATATAAGTAGAAATGTGTTTTCAATGTACTGAAAAATATTAAAAATATAAAAATATCATTTGATAGTTTGATATTTTTATTGAATACCATTTAGAAATGATTTCTACGATGCTTTTATTATTCTTACACAAAAAATTTAATGGGGCCCTCGGGGGCCCAAAAGCGTTTTATTTCTTTAAAAAAAAATGCGGAGTAAATTAAAATTAAAATTCGTAATTGGCAAGGTTAAGACAAGATAAACGCTTTTTACTCTTGTCATTTTTTCTCTACGATTGATAGTTTCAGGGTAAATTGATGTTGAAGTTAGTAGGACACAATTGTTCAAGACCAAGCCAAGTAGTTGTTTTTATGGTGAAATCAGCTAGGTTAAGAAGAGATAGGCACTTCTCTTTCAAGAAAGATTTTTTTCTCTACGGTTGACAGTTTCACAGAGAATTGATGTTAAAATTCCCTGGACACAATTTTTGGGCCTGGAGGCCCCAAAGCGTTTTACTGCTTAAACATTACTATACTTTTTTCTTTCGTTGTGAAACTATTAAGGTTCATTGTAAGCACCTAAATTCTTAAAATAAGACCAGTCAAGCACTCGCATATATATATAAAAAGAATTTTACTAGATTCGTCTTTATTTTATATTTTACAAATAAGTACATACATACATATAATCACGCCTTTATCTCTAATGGGGTAGGCAGAGCGTTAACGACCTAAACAAAGGTCGTTCCGCCACGTCTGACAAATTTTGAGGGTCATTCCAGGTGGATCTGTATATTGCTACAGTGACAGGTTGTCAGCCCATCGTTTAAAATACAATACTGAAACCCTCCCTGGGTTAGCCGGTTTCCAATAAGTATATCAGAGAAAATACTTGATACTAGGTTACATGTAATACACTTTTGATTTTGTGTACTTGCCATATTTTACAAACCAAAAATTAAGACAATACATCCTAAACGCACTTAGACAGATACAGTCAATATGCTGACCTTGTCGCACATACTCAAAGAGAGAGATAGACAGGGACAAGGATAGAGAGAGACAGGGATATTTAGTTTAGTTTATAAATAACTATTGGATATTTTGTTTTTGTTGATTTGTGTTGAAATATAAATATAACTTACATATTTACGTCGTTTTATTGTGCATAACTATATCGGTTATTTAAGTATCAATATACTCTTTTATTTGACTATTTAATTTAATTTATACATACAGTGTTACAAGATGAACGAATGATGCACTTAAAGTTATTTAAATTTCATTAAACAAGGCAGAGTTGCGAGCTGTAATTTTTTAATATTTATTTATTAAACTGTAATTAATTTCTCTTAAACTGCCGGAACTACGGAGCGAGGACTTGCTTGAAACTAGGTAGTAGACATGTGCGATGATCGGCGATGTTTTCATCGGCGTAATCGGAGTCAACATTCAAATGCTTGATAGATCATGCAATCATTCAACAAAAATAGCATTCAAACACCTGTATTGACAATATTGACTCAATTTGAATCCAAAGTGGTCACTTTTAAGTATTTTTTGGTATAGCTGCAGGTGCCGCCTGCCTCTTCCACTATAGTTGAGTAGTCTTTTGCACATACTGGGATAAACGGTCGAAGTGATAAATTTCCTAGAAATATTTATTTGAAAGACACATACATGCTGGTCCAATATACTCTCTCTCTCTCTCAGTATATGCGACAAGGTCAGCGTATAGAGCTGCATCTGTTTCAATTTGTGAAATGTTGAAAGTACACAATATTATGGTCAAATTTTATAAAGAAAGCCAAAAGTAAAAGTATTTCATGTAACTTAGTAACAAGCATTTAATTGTTAATTTACTATGAAACTATCAACCGTAGAGAAAAAATTACAGGAGCAAAAACGTTTATCTTGTCCTAACCTAGCCAAATAAGAATTTTAATTTTGTTTTTTTCCGTAATTTCTTTGTTTAAGAAGTAAAATGCTTTGGGCCCCCAGGCCCAAAAATTGTCCTAACAACTTTAACATCAATTCACTGTGAAACTGTCAACCGTAGAGAAAAAATAACAAGAAAGAGAAGTGCCTTGCCTATCTCTTCTTAACCTAGATGATTTCACCATAAAAACCACTACTTTGCTTGGTTTTGAACGATTGTGTCCTGCTAACTTCAACATCAATTTATCCTGAAACTATCAACCGTATAGAAAAAAATACAAGAGTAAAAAACGTTTATCTTGTCTTAACCTTGCCAAATACGAATTTTAATTTTAATTTTCTCTGCAATTTTTTTTAAAGAAATAAAACGCTTTTGGGCCGCCGAGGGCCCCATTAAAATTTTTGTGTAATAATAATAAAAGCATTGTAGAAATCATTTATAAAGGGTATTCAATAAAAATATCAAACAATCAAACGATATTTTTATATTTTTCAGTACATTGAAAACTCATTTCTACTTTTATCTTTCAAATTAAAAGAAATATTAAAAAATATTGCAAACAGTTTCGACTTATATTGACGCAAAGAACACATTAGCATTACTAAAACTATTTAATAAAGAAAAATAAACTGGGGCCCTAAAAATCTTGAAAAAGGTGGTTGTAGCAACTCTTAGTAGCTCCAACAGTGGGTTTTTACTTTTTTTGCACCCGAATTTCCGACCTCTGCTCATGACTGATGACATGAAAATGTTAGTTTAAATACAAATACAAATCACTTTATTTCCACATAACACATTATAAAAATTAAAACACACAAAATAAACTCTCAAGAATAACATTACAAACAGGACAGATAGGCATATAGATATTTAATACAGAAGTGAAAAAAAGTGGGACACAGCTTGGCTGTTTTTAAGTCCACCCTACGTCAGACGTACAACGTCAGGTGTTTAACTAAAATTGTGCTTTAAGCCTGTGGTTATCCTTACTAGGAATTTATTCCTCCCTATTACTTAGCTAAAAAAAAACTCTGACACCAGGGTTCATCGGGTCAACAGACTCGATACCCACTCGACAAAAGAAGAAGACTTAGCTAACTTACATTTGTATTTGCATTCTAGTGATACCCAAAACTTGTGTTGCAATTGCAAAAGACTTCATCACCGGTCACGTGAGGGAATGACGTTAGATTTGCACACCCATGTTGTATGAACTTTGATCCTAAGTAGTTGGTAGTTAACTAATATATAAACATAATATGTATCCATGTATAGCCGTATATGTGTTTGTATGGATGTGGCTACTTGAAAATCTTTAAACTAAAATAAAAAAAAAATACTTACTTAAAATTATGGCCCGTAATTATAAACAGTACTTGAGACTGACAGCTAGTTTGAGTTCGTATCAGAAATTTTATTTCAGTACAAAAGGACCTGTCAAATCCGTACTTAATATTACTCTCAGTCTTGAGATCGCTTTATAAATACGAGCCTATGAGGTTCGCGTTTTGCACTTTTGAGAAGGAAAATCTTGATAAAAAATATGTAAAATTTTATTATCATCTGTTTATTTATTTCATTGGAAATTGAGTTTGGTCTTAACAGAAAAAAAAAACATAAAGTGGTGTGGCAAACTTAGGTACAAATCTAATAAAAGATGCACGCTCACAAATACAAAAGTATTTTTTTAAGGAGCAGCTGAATCGTTCCATATTTTTCATAGTGTACATTCTAAACTATTAACATAAATACTTATATTTGAGGATTTTTCCACTCACAGTGCTATTTTTATTTCATAATATTTTTATGTCCACTAAGACGTGTTAAAAAGAAGTAAGGATTAAATTCGCCATTCCGATTACCGCCCTGGGGGCACAGTTGGCAGAGCGATGGAACGACATTTCAAAAGTATCAGGTTCAAACCCTGCCCATGGCGAATTTTTAATTTCTTATTTCTCATATTTATGAAATTAAACTTATTTTTGTATTTACTTATCTCTATCCAACCTTACCTGTCTCTACAATTTTCATTCCACGATCTATATCAAAACGCATCTTACTATAAACGTGCACGTCGTTAAAAACAAATTTGCCATAAGGAAGATAAACCTGTCCATTAAAAGCATGAGATAGAAAACGAGAGTGTTCAGATAACGATCTCTTGGACCGTAGCGCAGCGGTCAGAGGCCAAGGCCGCACTTTCACCATTTATCTCTGCAAGTGAACTTGGCTCATCTTTCTCTTAACCTATCTGCATAATTTTGGGGCAATTTGAGAGATAAAACAAGTTCGTTTTATAAAAAGGAATGTTACTTCAAAAATCCTTTGAAGACGTAGCATTTTAAGGACCGTAGCGCAGTGGTCATAGGCCAAGGCCGCACTTTCGCCATTTATTTCTACCTGCAAGTTAACTTGGCTAGTCTTTCTGTTAAGCCATTTGCATAATTTTAGCGCAATTTGAGAGATAAAACAAGTTCGTTTTATAAAAAGAAATGGTACTTCAAAACTCCTTTGAAGACGTAGCATTTTAAGGACCGCAGCGCAGCGGTCATAGGCCAAGGCCGCACTTTCACCATTTATCTCTACCTGCGAGTGAACTTGGCTCGTCTTTCTCTTAATCTATCTGCATAATTTTGGCGCAATTTGAGAGATAAAACAAGTTCGTTTTATAAAAAGGAATGTTACTTCAAAAATCCTTTGAAGACGTAGCATTTTAAGGATCGTAGCGCAGCGGTCAGAGGCCAAGGCCGCACTTTCGCCATTTATTTCTACCTGCAAGTTAACTTGGCTAGTCTTTCTGTTAAGCCATTTGCATAATTTTAGCGCAATTTGAGATATAAAACTTGTTTGTTGTGTAAAAAGGAATGGTACTTCAAAAGTGTCTACAATTTTTTTTTAAGTCGTAGCATTTTAAGGACCGTAGCGCAGCGGTCATAGGCCAAGGCCACACTTTCGCCATTTATCTCTAAACGCAAGTGAACTTGGCTCGTCTTTCTCTTAAGCTATTAGCATAATTTTGGCGCAATTTGAGAGATAAAACCAGTTTGTTGTATAAGAACGAGTAGGATATCTTGTAATATTTCACACTGACTATGTAGTAAGAGCCGTTTCTGCTGGATTTGAGATGGATATTAAAGATTTATTCCATGCTGGCCTGGGAGCTAGAGAAAAACATAGAATGTGCCAGCTGCATTTCCTCCCGGGCATGCTGTAAAAACCAGCTAAGGGATTCGAGGGTTTCTGTATATTGTAATTTAGGCGATGGGCTGACAACCTGTCACTATAGCAATATACCTACAAATCTATCGTAAAATAACCCTCTTAAATTTGTCAGACGTGGCGGAACGACCTTTGTTTAGGTCGTTTACGCTCTGCCTACCCCATTAGGGATAAAGGCGTGACTATATGTATGCATGTATTAAAGATAGAAACTGTAGCTTTTCGTCTGAATATGTCAACCTAAATTATCATGCTATATTAATTTTATTTATTGATCTTGTCCAGAATGAAAGCACAAATGAAACGACAGATGCATAAAATATACGACAAAACGTAAAACATACAATATATTTTGTAGAAGTATATTTTTATATGACCTAGGTAGTATGCTACGGTGCTACGCCGTAGCACTATTTGCCAATGGATGACCTATTTTGCTATGAAATAAAGTGACACCCAAATTATGAACGAAATCGATATATGATATCTAATTCATTAAATATGTGTCCTTTTGAAATATTTATCTAATTGATTAGCTACTTTATGTGAGCATATGGCGGTAACTACAAAGACATCCTCTTAATTTCAAAACGTACTAGAATTAATCTAGCATTGAGTGTAATCTAGGCAAATGTGTTTAGCTAGGTTAGCCTTAACACGTAAACCAGTCACTATCCACTTTGCACTTGCGACACACACACGTACCTATCCACATATTTACCACATACCCGTACACTATTACTACATCCAATCACATAATATATAACCTCCTATCTATATTATCAAACGCTATAAACCCTTCCATATTTGGGATGAGGTTTTTTAACTCTAGGTAATTGGTTGGAGTACCATGTAACCTTAGTAGATATTATTTACTAAGATTACATGGCGATTTGAACATAATTTGATTTCAAATGCAAAAAAGTACATACCCTGAAAATAAAATAAGCCCGGCAGTAGTTTCAAACAAAGAAATCTTTATCTATCCATACCGGGTGTAAGGGACAGCGTCCCGCAAACTGATAGGGGTTGTTCAGTCATCGAACTGATCCACTTTCATCAAGAAATTCTCTCAGAAGATGATAAAGAAAATTGATCTTCCGATACTAAATTACCACCTCAATCAGACAATTTGTGTGGAAAAAAAACCTGCTGATAAATGTTTAGTGTCATAGACTGAGCAACCCCTATAAGTTTGCGGGACGCTGTCCCTTACAACTTATATATTACCAAACGGTATAAACCCTACCATGGGATAGGTAAGCTATTTTAAAATTCTAGATGATTGGTTGGTAACGTGTAACATTAGCACATGTACTATCATAAGTCTATAAAAAAAATCTGTCTACAAAATCCATAGGTGTTAGTAAATTAGGTACTTAGTAAGTAGTTATATCTATGTTAGTAAACCATTTTAAATGGTGGCATGGTTTTTAAAATCATGCAGCTGATCAGTGGACAGTTTTCACTGTCAGCTATCGCTTTGATTGCTATAGCTAATCAAACTATACTACTAGCCAATGACTTATGTTGATAGAAGGATCATCTCATAGAATTTCATTCTAATTTGTGGAACCACTGTCATATTCTTGGTTTCATAGTCGGCCTTGTGCAACCTTTATGAATTTTATGACATTTCTACTTAACCACGTAGAGCCTACTAGCTTCTTACGCTAGAAAATCTGCAATATCTTTAGTTCTTATTTCTAATACAGTAAGAACTATTATTCGCACTATGAGTGTTAAACTTGGCACACTTTTGACGACACATATGATAATATGAGAAATGAGTGACCAATTGGCACTCAATCATCGACGTAGTATTTGTTTTGTGTACATGTTTGGTTAGAAGATGGTCTGACATATTGAAGGTGATTAGGTATTTAGTAAAAGATACGTGAATGCGTCATAGATATTTTAGACTTTTAATCTTATGAAGTCATTCCTACCTATTTTTTAAATTCTCTCATTCTTTAAAGTAAACTTTCATAAGGGTTGTTAGTAGAACAATCTCGTGAAATACAAGATTGAGAGAAATATTAAGTTTGGATTTGACAGGCTGTTTTGTACAGAAATGTCATTTCTGATACAAAATTAAACCCGCTGTCACTCTTGAAAGTTAATTATAATTACGGGCCTTAGTCAGTTAACTTTGTTTCTTTCTCAACGTGTTCTTATGTATGTTAAAATTTTATTTCCTAGGTATTGAACAAACTCTTTCTCAGAATTCGTTACGCAAATTTCTCTTACAATTCTGCCTTCATTCTAATTCACATTGTAATCCTTTGTTATTGTAACACGGAACTGCATCCTTACAATTTCAGACTTCACAATTGCTTTTATTAGTACTAGGTACATAATACTTGCCATATATTTATCACCTATTGTTATTTCGATCATCCGTACGTAACCAAACGGAACATCTAATTTGTATGACATTTTTTTTGTTTCCTCGACGCGCAAGAGGGTACGTAATAGTTCACACGGGGAGAATAAATAAGGCAAATCACTGCATTGTTTTCCTTCCGACTTGTATACCAGATTAGATGGGTGGGGTCTCGAATGTAGCGTGGAGAAAGAGGAAAAGACATTTTTTATATGAAATCTCTTACGTCGCTCACTGTTATCACTAAAACGCCACCCTAATTTGAACGTTATGTAAGAATATGTAGCCGTATAAAAGATTGATTGCCAGTTACCACTCGGAAGATAATTTTCTCGCTTCTTTACGAAGGTTTCCACTCTGACCCTCAAAAACATAGCGTCAAAAACTGTGTCAGTATTCTTGCCGTCATCATTTCGCTTCCCGCTATGACTGCCACCCCAAGCTCACTCAAACAACATGCAGCAGCTGTGTCAGTATTGGAAGCCACAGTTGCCTGTTGCCAATCTGAGATACTTATCCCATTTTGCTGCTCGCTATCACTGCCACCCCACCCTCATTGGAACAAGCTGTGTCAGTATTGGTAGCCACAGTTGTCTGATGACAATCTGAGATTATTATCCCATTTCGCTGCCTGCTATCACTGCCACCCCACCCTCATTGGAACAAGCTGTGTCAGTATTGGTAGCCACAGTTGTCTGATGACAATCTGAGATTATTATCCCATTTCGCTGCCTGCTATCACTGCCACCCCACCTTCATTGGAACAAGCTGTGTCAGTATTGGTAGCCACAGTTGCCTGTTTCCAATCCGAGATAGTTCTCGCTTCCTAGAGGGAAAGGTGGTGTTGTAACGAGCTATACGATATCCGTCACAGAACGGTTGATTAGCGCGCGAACAGAGTGGTTCTGATTAAAATATAGAAATATAGTAATCTCTTGATGACAGAGTAAAGTAGCGACGTAAGGTAAGAAATAATTTGCCAATTACCAGCGCAATGATTACAATGTTTTAATGCTTCTTTTCAGAAATAGACCAAATTTCTGATTGCCGTGATATACCAACGTATTTTCTTTGAAGATTATAATAAAAAGAAAAATGTAATACTTACTTAGGTACTTCTTTGTATTTCTCTGAATGAAAAAGGCCTTGATGACACTGTTTGTTTTTCTTATAATCTATCTAAACAGTATCTCTACCCGTAAATAAGTCCTATTATTTCATTTTTAGAGAGTATCTTTAAATAAAGTAACAAGGAAGAAGCGTTAAACGAACTTGCAAAAAAAACCGCCAGAGGGCGCCAAATGTAAACAGTTTGCTCTGTGTCGTATTATTTAAAAAATAGTAAACTCTTTAATTTCAACATAAAAATTATACCCTAATGGAATATGTGTAATGAATGATAGGTGATAACATTGGTGGCAAAATATAACAAAGAGTTGTGTAAATAAAAACAGTGACAAAATCTACGCCTCAAAAACCTTAAAAGTTAACAATTTTGATACAACTTTTTAAAATTCACATAAAATGAGCAGTGGATAAGTGAAATACAAATAATAAAACTATTAATTTGTGCGGAAAAGTGCTTAAATTTTAAATATAAGAAAATAACGAACTTCGGTCAGAAAGTAAACATTGTATCCAGGTGGTAGACTAATTCGTCACAGCTCTTAGAGCACGGATAGTGTAGTTCGTTGAGCGGTAGTCTCCAGATACCAGGAGGCCAAGGTCGCGACCAACAAGGAGAATTCTATTTTGCTATTTTATTTCTGCTCCTTTTATTTATTGCAACTTTATATTTTTTATGAGAAAATATTTTGAAACATTAGCAGAAGAAAAGGTAAAAAAAAAAAGTAAATAGATTCAATACTGCCATCTGTTGGGGAATAGGTGTACTAAAAGGAACATCTAGCGCGATCGATTGGTACGAATAGTGGAAGCGCCATCTCGTATCTCATTGTGTAAGAAAATCTACACCTAGCAGGAACATAGAGGGCGGTAAAACAAACAATGAGCGGAATAAAATCGTGCGCTGGGTGTAAACAACCGTTACCAAGAAGAGACTATATAAAGTGTTCAACATGTCCAGCAGCGTACGACTTAAATTGCGCAAATATAAATCCTAAGACTTTTACTACAATGGAACGCAAAGACCAATGGAAATGTCCAGAATGCAAAAGTAAAATTCCGAAAATGGGAAATTTGAACACGCCGGTCCGAGACACAGCTTCCACTGATGATCAACGGAAGAACTCTACAGATCTTGAAGACAAAGCCATAAAAAAGCTCACAACTATTCGAGCTAACCCGAAAAGTAAGCCAGCGAGTTCTAATGGGGATAACGACAAGGATAAGGGTATCGATTTCGAGTCAATGACCGAGGAACTCAAACTCTACATAGAAGAGCTAACTAACAAACAAACAAATACCCTTCGCGATACAATCTCAGAGCTCACAAATACGATAAAAACACAAAACACTCGCATTGAAGAATTAGAAGCCCGAATTCTACAGCTAGAACGTAAAGCCGAAGAAACCCAACCCGGTCTAACCACGGCATTGAATGAAAAAATACTTCAATTACAAATGGAGCTCCAGGACCGGGACCAGGCTCTGCTATCTAACGACATCGAGATAGCTGGCTGTCCTGAAACAGGAAACGAAAACGGTACTCACTTAGTTCTCAGTATAGCAAAGAAAATCGGAGTTGAACTTGATGAAATGGACGTGGTTCATGTCGAACGAGCTGGGCCTATGAGACCAGCGACCGAGGACGGCAACCTCACCCGCCCGCGCCCCCTTGCTGTAAGACTAGCGCGCCGAGACACGAGAGACGCGTTGATGAAAGCTGCGCGTGTAAGACGAGGTTTTACTACAGAAGGCTTGCACTTGCCTGGCCCTGCCGCCCGACTCTACATCAATGAACGTCTAACTAAGAACAACCGCGTCTTATTCCAGCAAGCAAGACGACTCGGCTCTGAACACAAATTTAAATACGTATGGACTAGGAACGGTAAGATTTTTGTCCGCCAGGAGCAAGGAAAACCTCGACACATGCTGCGATCAGAAACAGACTTGACTAAGGTTTTTGATATGTGCCAAATTTGATCTTACCTGTAATACCGTTTTTCTAATACTGATCAAAAGTATGTATAGACAGTTATATTGTTACGCTATTTTTTGTTTGCCTTATTATCATTATATACTCTCTATTATAACTATAATTGACAGTGCTCTTCAATCGATTATAGGATACAAGTTCAATATAATATTACTCGCACACACATACCATAACTTTCAAACTACTCACAAACATCTTTACAAACATAGTTACTTACACGTACATAAAAATACAGACACCAATATGTTACATTCACTCATCATCTCATTTAAATATTGTGATGGCTAATAAAAAAGAAAAGTATTTGCGATTAGGGTTATTAAATGCCCAATCACTGAACACTGGATATGATGATCTTGAGGTAAAAGTACTAAACTATAAGCCTGATATCTTAGCGATCAATGAAACCTGGATTAAAGAGGGGGCAGAAATGCTAGCACCAACATTATCAGGGTATAGATTTATACACAAAGCCCGTAAAAATCGTGTTGGGGGTGGTGTTGGCTTTTATGTCTCTAAAAGTATCTCAGCCAAAGTTTGGCAAAACCCACTCTCTCCCTTAGAACAACTTTGGCTCGAGGTCCAGTTACCCGGAGCTATCCTCGCGTTAGGGACCGCCCACAGGACAGAGAACGTCGGTACTAAGGTCGCGTTGGACTCGCTCAGCGAGTCTATTAACTCTATGGGCCGCTCCAACTATACTTGCTTCCTTGGTGATTTAAATATGGACTTACTGAAGGTAGATTCTCTCCGTGCAAGGGAATTATTAGCATTCTGTGATCATCATAATTTGGAACAACTTGTTACGGAACCCACAAGGATAACAGATAAAACTAGCACTTTAATTGACATTGTACTGACTGATAGCGCCACTCGTTGTAAAAATGTGTTAGTATTGCATAGCAAGGCTTTGAGCGACCACGCAATGATACTTGTAGACTTTAAGATAAAGAAACCTAAATTCAGTAAACGGGTAAAGTACCTGCAAACTCTACGTGATATTAACTTTGATCACTTTTCTGCCGACCTTAATGCAATCGCCTGGACATCCATAATTGACTCAAACGATGTAAATGAAATGCTTAAAAATTTTAATACCAATTTGCTCACTCTATTTAGTAAACATGCACCTTCTAAAAAAATTACAATTAAAGATAAACCTAAGCCATGGATTACGAGTACGATGAGGTTTATGATGGGATTGCGGGATGAAGCTCTTGCTAAAGCTCACAAATTTAAAACGGACAGCGCTAAAAACTACTATCGCAGCTTAAAAAATCTTGTAATATCGACAACCGAAAGAGAACGAAAAGCTTATTTTAATCATTTTGTAAACAATAATTTAAAAAAACCGCGCCTAATGTGGAACAACTTAAAAAGAACTACTATCTTTGACGACGCCTGTGCTGGCCTAATTCCGGAACACTTAAACGATCCTGACGAAATAAACAATCATTTCCTCAACATCAATCTGCCAGATGAGAAAAATTTAGCTCTTACTGTAGACAAACAACAGAAAATATGTAGCACGTTCCAGTTGCGACCGTCAACTGAATCAGAAATCAGGAATATCATTAAAGACATAAAGACAAAAGCCATTGGACACGACGGCTTAAGCATAGACATGATTCAAATGACCCTTGACGTAACTCTACCTGCTATTACAGCGATTGTTAATAGGTCTATAGAAGCCAGCACTTTTCCAACACTATGGAAAAAAGCACTAGTGAAGCCCATACCAAAAAAAAACACGGTGTCCGAACTCAAGGATTTACGCCCCATTTCGATCTTGCCTGTTCTATCTAAAGTGTTGGAAAAAGTAGTGTTAAAACAGGTGCAGAGTTATGTAGAGCAAAGTAATATCATACCCAAATTTCAATCCGGTTTCCGTAAAGGACATGGCACAGAAACAGCGCTGATTAACGTAACGGATGATCTTACCGAAGCGTCCGATGCGGGGCTCAGCACTATCATGATTTTGCTAGACTACTCACGTGCGTTCGATTGTTTAAATACGGAACTTCTGTTAGCAAAATTAGAACATTACGGCTTTTCGTTAAATGCTTGTCAATGGTTTAGGACATTTTTGTCGGATAGAGAGCAAATTGTGGTTACAGAGGGAATTGACGGAGAAAAAAAGCTATCTAAAACGGCAAAACTAGATCGGGGGGTCCCACAAGGATCGCTTTTGAGTCCAATTCTCTTTGCTATTTTCACAGCTGATCTACCAAATTTTATTAAAAAATGTAATTACCACCTATATGCAGATGACACACAGATTTATTTTTCATTTGATAGTAGAGACACAAAAAATGCAATAGAAATAATTAACAAAGACTTACAACACATCACCACTTGGTCGTACAAAAACTCCATGCTAATAAACCCAAACAAGTCTCAAATGCTAGTCACAGGAACAAAAGGTCAAATACAAAGGGTACTAAATTTTGACGAAAAAATTAAAGTGGATGAAGTAATTTTAAAAAATGTAAAAACTGCTCGAAATTTAGGATTAATTATAGACGGTGAGCAAAAGTATAGGGAACATTTGAATGTAAAAATTAGAAATGCCTTTTTCAAGTTAAAGTCCTTATATAGAATTAGAAAATATTTAAAAGAAGAGCTGCGCTTGCTTCTGACAGAATCACTTGTACTCGCCCCTTTTGACTATTGTAGTTCTGTGTATGGTCCCAGAATTAATGGTGATATGGATAGGGCGATACAGCGAGTCCAAAATGCGTGTATTCGTTATTGTTATAATGTACCCAAGAGAGTGCACATAACTCCTTATTTGAATAAACAAGGAATTCTAAATATGCATGCCAGAAGAGAACTGTACTATGCCTGCGCGGTACAAAGGGTAATCTGGAACAAGAAACCCGAATACCTATTCGAAAAGATAACCTGGATAAAAGATATTCATTCCAGGAACCTACGTTCAGTGTCACTAGATCTATTACTGGAACCACATCAGAAGACCGTCAGATACAGAGGCAGTTTCAAACATAATGCGGCAAGAATATGGAACGACTTACCACCCCCACTTAGAATTAAAATGACCGTAGAAACTTTCAAACGCAAAATAAAATTAGCTTTACTTAAGAGACAACGTGTTGCAGAGGACTGGAAGTACACTTATTACAAAACTCTGCCTCTTATATCTTTTTTTGATAAATAATAACCCTTATTTTACGCACATATTATGTATGGTACACAAACACACACACACACACACACGCACACAAAAGAAAGTATATATCAATTAATTAATTAAGTTCCTTTTAGTTACTTCTTGCTTTGTTTTTCTTTATATTGTGTAAATTTATTAGTAAGGTAGCATTGGAGCACAGCACTACAACCATAGCAAATTAAAAAGTCACAACCCTCTATTACCCACTCTCCTGCATAAGACCTTAAGGAGAAGGGGGTGACTGAAAATCAGCGCTACGTAGAGTCGTGCAGCGACTCTACGCATGCATAAAGCTGAGTCACTCCCTTTTGCCTGATTTGATAGTTTTAAGTTAGGTTAAGTCTGTAATGTATTTGGTTTTTTTTTTTATAAGGCAATAAATTATTTTTTATCTTATCTTTATCTTGCCTTAACCAGTAGTGCAAGGGCAGTAATTTCATAGTTTGTAACTACGTAGTCTTTTATCTCATGGGGAAATTGGTGGTTTCAGAGCAGGAACACTTTCTTCAACCACCTTTGGCCCGTCGGCTATCTGTTAAGTGATCTAGAGTAAGAAAATTGGCAAAGCTTAGGCATTTACCTACATACATATACATGCATTTAATCACGCCTTTATCCTTAACAGGGTAGGCAGAGCGTAAACAACCTAAGAAAAAGGCCCGCTACGTCTGACAAAGTTTTGAGGGTTATTTAAGATAGATTTGTAGGTATATTTCTGTTTATCTTTCGCTCCCAGTCCAGGATGGAAGAAATTTACCTACATGGTATGAGAAAAGTTACGGAAAAAGATAGCCTCAGTTTATCGAAAAGTAGGAACATAATTCAAGTAAGTATTTTCAGATAGCAAAAGTGATAGAAGGAGGCCGTAGTATTTCGCAAATCTATTTGTAACTCTAGGGAATTCGAATTTACGAGTTTACTATAATTTTATCGTATTAACCGGATTAATAAATTGAGTTTTCAACGAGTAGCAGTAATAATTATTTAATGATCGTAGAGCTAGTTTTGTTAGCTACATTCTTAATGAGAAATAATGAAACGAAACTCTGCAAATTTTCAAATCCTATTCAAATCTAATTGCCAGGTTAGAATATTATCGCTTTATCTCTCCCCTTAGGTACAATGTTTCCTGAGATAAAGTCTTAGCCGAAACCGTAACTGTGGGGAGTAGCGAATTGTCATGACTGTTATGGTGTCCTCAAACCTCATAATTCTTTAACGATTATCAATTTCGCAAGTTCCTTTTCTCTACAAAAACAGCGTGACTTGCTTGAACAAAACTCCGGTAGGCCTCGGATCACGATTCATTTATTACAATACGGCGCAAAGGCAATCTGTACTGTAGCCCAGTTACATTGCGTAAGTCTAGAAATTGTCTCAAAGTCGGCTGTTGTAATAAGTAAGGAAAGTGCTAGCTATTATTTCTTAGGCTCGCGTAACTTGGTTAGGCTTCCTGAGAATGTAGGTAACTGTAAGTTATAGTTTAGCAACAGATTGATTGATTAATTGAAAGTAAAGTGAACGAACAATAGGGAAAGTAACATTAATCTATATTAAATAACCCTCAAAACATTGTCAGACGTGTCGTGGCTTTGTGGTCGTTTACGCTCTGCCTACCCCATTAGGGATAAACGCGTGATTATATGTATGTATGTATGAACTGGTTTGATATATAAGAGACTTACAAGGTGGGTTAGCATACCTTGGCTGCCAGTATCAGCAACAGAAGGAATAGATTATGAAGGGAAAGAAATATATAGGGTGACTTTTACTGTTATAGTGGCCGATACTTAAAACTGGTATGTACAGTTAACAACCTCTTAGGGTAACAGGGCTGATCTAAACCTCAGGTGTTTATTTATATATTTAGATAAAAAGATATTTAAGACATCTATAAGACATTTTATGAAAAAAAATATGAAAACTTAATAGTTAACCCGAGAAAACTTCATCGCTCACTATAAAGAGGTTGTTGACTTACTTACGTAGGTACCTAAGAAGAACCCTAGAAACCTACCTATTAAAAAATATGACAATTGCTGCTCATTGAAACAATAAGCCTGATTGTCAATAATTGTAGTGTGTAGTAGTGTTTTTTTTGTTACATCACTATCACTTTCAAAATAAATGATCACGAATTTAATTTCTCATATAAACATTACTTACTTTCCAACCAACATATTTCTAGCATCCAACGTCTCTCAGATGCTAGTTACGGCACAGTAGTATTGTCTCATGGTCCCACAGTTACGGCATGCGCACGCGCAACACAATGGGGAAGCGCGCATGGCGTATGTGCGCGCGACTGCCACATAATGAATGAACGTATTAAACAAGTAAATTGAACGAAAAAACCATTTACCTGAGTGAGAAAGTACTTCGGTTAATTCAATCAGTTAATTGAATTTGACATAATCTGCTCTTGTTCAATAAAAGTAGTACCAAGTCTATATGCATAGAATTTATCAGCCACTTCTTTTCGCGATAAAATTGTAATTCAGGAAACGAAATTAATATCTATTTATCTCTTCTAGTACAGCAGCACCTGTAACAAAATATATGGATAGTTAATTACTCGGTAGCTCTTGCTGATGTAACTTTGACATACGTTAAGGAATAGAAAAAATGCCCTTTGTACTTACTACCTACTTATAATATGAGCTCTGGAGTAATGACAGCAATTCGTGTAATAAATAAAATACCATTTTTTATTTCACATACATACATACATATAATCACGCCTTTATCCCTAATGGGGTAGGCAGAGCGTAAACGACCTAAACAAAGGTCGTTCCGCCACGTCTGACAAAGTTTTGAAGGTTATTTATGATAGATTTCTATGTATATTGCTGTAGTGACAGGTTGTCAGCCCATCGCCTAAAATGCAACATACTAAAACCCTCGGATCCCTTAGCTGGTTTTTACAGCATGCCCGGGAGGAAATGCAGCTGGCACATTCTATGTTTTTCTCTCGCTCCCAGTCCAGCATTTTATTTCACTCAGTTGAAAAAAAGTGAAATTAAATAAGCTTTGATCGCCGAAATGCACAAGTTTCGCCGAAAGTGACTAACAATTTGATAATTTGTGAAATTGCAGCTACTTTTATTGTACAGAGTCATTTTGTGTAATTTTGTTTGGAGAAATAAAGTTTGATAAAATGTTTTTGTTTGTAAGTGCGTTGATAGTCATGTTATGAGATTTTTTGGGAAAGCACATGGCTAATTTAATGATTTAGTGCCTATTTATATTTTCATATATTTTAAGTGTCTTTTCTTCCATACTGGACTGGGAGCGAGGGAAAAACATAGAATGTGCCAGCTGCATTTCCTCCCGGGCATGCTGTTAAAACCAGCTAAGGGATCCGAAGGTTTAGTATATTGTAATTTAGGCAATGGGCTGACAACCTATCACTATATCAGTATACCTACTACTAAATCTATCTTAAATGATACTCCAAATTTTGTCAGACGTTGCGGAACGACCTTTGTTTAAGTCGTTTACGCTGTGCCTACCCCATTATTTATAAAGGTGTGATTAAATGTATGTATGTCTTTTAATTTCCAATTATGCTATCAATCAATCTTCGCCAATCGAAACTATGTGAAAAATGTTCTAAAAGCATTCCGATTGAAAATTGACATCCGCAAAGCTTGGTTATCGAAGCGTGGCGCGATGGAATAGTTGTCGAGTGTCAAATGAAGTCGACATCCATATTCATACAACTAGTGGCTACGCTAGTAGGAACGGAATGTGACTCGTTCGAACCAAAGTGAATTAATGGCACGCATGTTGAGAGGCATGTTTCTTCCATACTGGCCTGGGAGCGAGAGAAAAACATAGAATGTGCCAGCTGCATTTCCTCCCGGGCATGCTGTAAAATCCAGCTAAGGGATCCGAGGGCTTCAGTATATTGTAATTAAGGCGATGGGCTGACATCCTGTCACTACAGCAATATACCTACAAATCTGTCTTAAATAACTCTCCAAAATTTTTAGACGTAGCGGGACGACCTTTGTTAGGCTTCCTGAGAATGTAGGTAACTGTAAGTTAATGTTATGGTTTAGTAACAGATTGATTGATTAATTGAAAGTAAAGTGAACGACAAATAGGGAAAGTAACATAATTCTATATGAAATAACTCTCAAAACATTGTCAGACGTGGCGTGGCTTTGTGGTCGTTTACGCTCTACCTACCCCATTAGGGATGAAGGCGTGATTATATGTATGTATGTATGTTGAGAGGTGACATGTTGAGGTTGTAATGGGGTAGGCAGAGTGTAAACAACCTAAACAAAGTTCGTTCCCCCACGTCTGACAAAGTTTTGAGGGTTATTTAAGATACATTAGTAGGTATATTGCTGTAGTGACAGGTTGTCAGCGCATCGGCGAAACCCTCAGATCTCATAGCTGGTTTTTACAGTATGCCCGGGAGGAAATGCAGCTGGCAAATTCTATGTTTTTCCCTCGCTCCCAGTTCATCATACAGTAATTATTACTATAATAGTTGCAAACCAATATAGCCCAGGTAATAATGAAATAACCCAGTCTGTTTTGGTAAAACCACTAGCTCCTTTGGATAATAAAAAAGTTACATTTACGCAAAAATCTTTAACCTTCATTTAATAAGGCAATATTTATGAACCCAAGATATATTGATATAGGTAGGCTTGATTAAATACATCTGAACACCTATAAATCCTTATCAATTACAATAATAATATGCCAATTTATATGTAAAAATCAGTAATTAACATTGACGAAATAAAATTAATGTTTTGGGTTAAACAACTCGTTAAACCGACCCTGCCTTTTTTAAAATGGTCGTTTTGTGAACCAATATGGCAGTGCAATAACTTTGCAATAAACAGAACTACAAGATTGTGCTACTGCAAATATTTTGGCATTTTAACTTATTTATGGGTATGTTGTGTCATTAGCTAATAATACAATACAATACAATACAAGATACTTTATTGCACAAAGAAACACAAATACATACAGCAGAAAAGTAAGGAAAAAAACAGTACAATATAGGCGGCCTTATTGCTAAAGCAGCAATTTCTACCAGGCAACCTTTGGGTAGTAATAAAGAATTACAAAATATTAATTCTTCTATATAGCATTTTAGGCAAAATCGTTAGAATCATTGTGCTGTCAATTTAATATGACGTTGATTTTGACTTATTTTTTTCGAATAAATTAAGTTTATAATTTTGGTAGGTATTATTTTAGAAATTATGGTATCAATTTTAACTGAGACAACCTGTCACTACAGCAATATACCTACAAATCTATCTTAAACAACCCTCAAAATTTTGTCAGACGTGGCAGAACGACCTTTGTTTGGGTTGTTTACGGTCTGCCTTCCCCATAAGGGATAAAGGCGTGATTATATGTATGTCTTTTAACTGAGATACCACGTATGTTTGTAAATTGATAGTTTTTCATATATTTTATAGTCGCATCTTGTATGTTTTGACTTCGTTACAAGCTCATCTTTCCGCTCAAACTCTCTTATTTCGCAACGCTGCTCTACGCGAATAAACACAAAACCACAGACTAGATAATTCATGGTAATTCCTAATACCTTACTTGCGTCACAGAGTAAGCAACAGCCAATAAATCAGACGTGCAAATCGGCGGTCGGGAAGCGAGTTCAGTGCGCATCTCGTAACTCTGTGGATTTATTGACGGAAGTATGTGCACGCGTCGTATGAGCTATAGCACGCGTATGTGCGTTCATCACGCTATTAGAGAGAATGTAATGTAGGAGGTGGTACCAGCAGGTACGTTGTATGTTTTCATGATTAGGTTATTGGTGATTGATGATGATTTGATTTTACATGTTGACTTGAAAATAAATTATGATATCGCTGCATGTCGAGAAACGTATCAAAGTGTAAAACTTTGACTTGAACTTTGACATCAAATCATTAAAATTGTTTTTTGCAAAATAAATAGGTTCTGATAAAAAATTATTACTTGTAGTTACTATTATCAAACTAAGTAAAAAAAACCCATGAATAGCTTTACATTTAAAAACATGACTACCCACCCAAAAACTCTTTGATTTTCCTCTATGAAGTGTCTCTACAAAATAATGATAAAATATTGTGAGCATCTCTTAACCTTTAAGATTAAATGATGATTTGTCTTTTGAAGATTCAAATTTCCGGCAATAAAGTCTTCTTACCGTCAGTACTCAAGTTTTTATTGTGTTGAATCTACCTATGTTTTTATATTTCGTTCTACTAGTAGACATATTTTTTTTACAGTTAGGTTCATAACATAACACATTATTTAAGTTGATAAAAGTTCTGTGAACGCATCGATTAATATTACCTATAAATTATTTATTTGATATCTTCATGAGAACATTTATTTTCGACCGAAAATACCTACATGATATATTTTTTAGACATACATACATACATATAATCACGCCTTTATCCCTAATGGGCTAGGCAGAGCGTAAACGACCTAAACAAAGGTCGTTCCGCCACGTCTGACAAAGTTTTGAGGGTTATTGAAGATACATTTGTAGGTATATTGCTGTAGTGACAGGTTGTCAGCCCATCGCCTAAATTAAAATAACATCTAAAAACCCTCGGATCCGTTAGCTGGTTCTTACAGCATGCCAGATATGCAGCTGGCACATTCTATGTTTTTCTCTCGCTCCCAGGCCAGCATGGAAGTAATTTATAGAACCGCAACTAAACTAATGCAGAGTGCTTTCGGGAATTAAAGTAAAAAGTATTATGAGGAAAACGAAGGTCAATACCACCTATATTTGAAGATACACTTTTAATGTCAACGAACCGTACTTGGAATTCTTTTCTTATTTCTTGTTACAAAAAAAAACAGTTATAAATACAGATTATGATCTTTATATCCGCCATTTTTTATATTTAGGTAATTTATTAATGATAACAAATATGTAATATTATTAATCTCTACAAATACAAAATCACTTCTTTTATAAATATAATGAATACTACAAATATAAATAAACAAAGACTTAGCTTGTGAAGTTTGTTTAGCTTACCAAACAAACTTCACTGGAGGAAAACGTGAATCCCTATTAGTTTGTGGCCCGAATATACTGTATTTTGAAATACATACATACATAAATCATGCCTTTATCCCTTACGGGGTAGGCAGAACGTTTAACGCCTTTTAAAAGGCGCTTTCGCCACGTCTGACAAAAATTGAGGGCAATTTTAGATTGTTATATGTATTGCAATAGTGACAGGTTGTCAGCCCATCGCCTAAATTACAATACACTGTAACCCTTGAGTCCCTTTTGCTGACTTCAATTTAACAGACATTCTATGTTTTTCTATCTCTCCCAGTCCAGCATGGAAGAAATAATATTTTGAAATAAGCGTTCTATTTTAAAACTTTATAAAGATTTCCACCAGACATCAAACCAACCAGAAATTAAATACGTAAAAAGACAGAATATTTAACCATGTAAAGGTTAAACCTAAAATAGCCGATGACAAAGTCTCAGGTAGTGTTAGTGGGTGCGATGTAGGATGGTTACGAGTTGTTTAGCATTTAAGCAGCACATTGACTATGCATTAGGTACGTAGCACATCTGCAGATGCTGCTGTTCATTTACTTGGTCCGTGTACTACAGGGCTATATTTCCATATTTGAGTGCAGTGGTTGTGTTCTTCTACCTTTAAGAGATTAGGAACATCTTCCTATTCATAGTATATTGCTCAGAACAAGAGTAAAACCACTGTACTTTTCTACTTTTGTGTAGGCTTTTAAAATTTTGTAATTGGTGTAGAGTATAATTTTTAAATGAAAATGGTTTTTCTTACATATTTAGGTAAAATTTCTTGGTTAGAGATAAATGTGTCAATGTTTCCTGATTGACAAAATTTAGGTATTACAAGCGAATTCTCACACAAAATGTGCCTTGCAACATATCATACGTAAAAACAATAAAAATTGCAAAGTTATTAATCTAGTCAATAATAATAATGCTTTAAAATAACTTAAGATACCAACCAGTAACGGTAGAACGGTGAAACACAGGATGTAGCGAGGCCGCCGGCCGCCGCGATTTTTCTTACCAGTGTTTCCTAATTGGGCTCGGCCTGTACTATACAGCCTTCACGCGCGCCGCTTGCGCATAATATAACATAGATTAAATAATAACTTAGATACACGCCAATATAGCTGTAGAATACGTATAGAATAGTATCGACAGTTTTCCTAATGTTTGAATTCTCTTTATTTGATTGGTACCTAAACTACAAAACTTACTTTGATATTGACCTTTTTAAACCACCCAAATTTTACCTATAATTTAATTTAATCAGGTAAAATGTTTGTAGAATATACTACTTTTTTTATTAAAACCGATCAAGTTTCGTTTATAACCAATTGAATAAATAGTCGTGAAAACTAAAAGGAAGCCAAGTTCTAGGAGTTACTATAGAAATTCTTATGAATACTTACTTATAGTTTAATTTTAAGTGACACCCCAGATCTTTCTATAGGTATAATTTGAGTGCGGAAATAATTTTATCAAAAATACTGATTTGGTGCTGCAGGAGTCTATTGGTGACAGTGACCACTGACCATCAGGTGATCAAGGTATTTAATATAAAAAAGTAACAAACAATAGTATCACAAAAATGTAGCATACAATAAATACGGGGTGTAAGGGACAGCAAGGCAGCAGGGCAAGCTGATAGGGGTTGCTCAGTCAACGGAACTGAACAACTATCACATAGTTTTATCAGTTTGCAGGACGCTGTCCCTTACACCCGGTATAGCCAAACATACCTTTAGGACCCTAAATAATATTCTTAATTGGGTATTTCAAAAATGGCGAGAAGATTACAAACCGAATGTGTCAAAGTGATGCAAATAAACGACGTGAAATTTCCAACGTTTGCAATGTATCAAATAACAACCAGATTCGGTGAGGTGCAACAAAAGGTTATTTAAGGTATAATATATTTTTTTATATTTTAAGAGGTATAAACTTTAAACTGACAGAGGTAGGTAATATTTTTAAATACTAAGTCAAAAATATACCAGCGCCTAAACGGACGTAATTAAATCTACACAAAGGAACACCCGGAATAAATAAATTTGTATTTTTAATTAAAGGGATTCCCTAATATCTTCTTGTAAGGTACTACAAAATGCAAGACCACTTCATAAAACAATATTTATTTGCAAACATTGATCGCGTTGAACTCTCTTATATGCAACCGTCTACCACAAACTTGATGAAAAGCTCTTCCAAATGACGGAATCACGTTTTCCATGATTGATGGACATTCTTAAACGATTTCCTAAACACTATGGTTCAATCAACTTTACTCAATAAGCCAAAACAGTGTCCGTAAAAGGTCAGTTCACACCGGGAAGCCACGCGGCGCGTAGTTTGAAGATGTATTTCGTTGTTCCGCGCGACGCCGCGCCACCGCAAGGAATAATCAAGTTTGAGCATAAAATATCTATCTTTTTGCATAGTAAAGAAATTTCTATATTACGCTTTTGAAAAGAGCGTGCCTCGTCGCGTCGCTTCCCGGATTAAGCTGACCCTAAAGATGCGTACTCAATGATGTGAATATTACGTAAAATTATTCATCTCTGTCTACTTGGATGATATTAGGCAGTTGGTTGGCAAATAATGACTAATTGACTGGTAAATGTTGACGTCTTGTTAATTAATTTTACTTATTTGGGAAACTGATTTATTGTGTACTTTAATGAGACGTTACTTAATTGAGATTTTGAAATAATCGAAGCAGAAATATTTAAGTACTTTCGAATCATATGGCAATATTGACTAAATAGATGATAGATAAAAAGTATATTGCATAAAAAAACATCACACATAAAACAAAATGTAAAAATATTACTACAGGTATTATTATTATCTATTCTGTGATATTACTAAGCTTGGACAATATTACTAACAGTTAGATTTAAGGGAATTTCGGGAGCAGGCGACAGTCAAAGAACCGAGTTATCGAATCAACTGAATTTATTATGGTACCCGCAGTATTACAATATTGGTCTACCTACTACAGTATCCCACACCTCCCCCTTTAAGAAAACAAAAAAAAAAGGTTTGAACCCTGAAAAAAAAAAAAATAAACAAAATAACTTAAAATAAAAGAAACATAATTCTTATAAAGATATTAATAAACATGTTAATGACATAATATCAACTATAAATGGTGAAGAACACTACTTAATTAATAATAATGAATGACTTAGTACTAATTATAAGTAAAAGATAAAGACCACTTTTATTTTAACTTAAATTAAAAAAAACAAAACAGCAGAATAATATTACTGTTAGGTATAAAAGTGTATACATATCGTAACCCAAAAGTAACTTTTCTTTTCTTAAAACTATGCATTAAAAAAAAAAAAGTTAATTTGGTTATTTACCCTTAAAGACACAAGCACGAACAAGACGAGGTAAAGACTCATGCTCTTCAAAATGGTCAGAAATTGGATTAGGGTCTGGAACATCATTACTACTGTTCGGTTTAACATTAAATACCGTTTCAGACTTTATTGTTTCATCGTCACCACTGAAATACTCAATTTCGCTACCGGATGCATGGGAACATTCATCATCACTGACTTTTCCTACCGAATCGTTAATTTCAGTAATAACAACATCTGAATTAGGACTTAAACTTGCGGTCTCATTATTGATACCCATCAGGTTCTCTACATTTGCTGCGATTAACGACGGTTCAGTATCAATCAAAGAGAGCATCAAACTCGGTTTTTTAATTGGCAAAAGTTGATCGATATTGCGTTTCCATTCTTGACCATCGTCAAGTCTTACCTTATACGTAAGTGGCGCGTCTCGTGCAGTGACTGTAGCCGGCGTCCACTTGGGTGCTCGAGGCCTGTAGTCTCGCGCCAGCACCTCATCTCCGGGCTCGGCACTGCGCTCAGTGCCACCGCGGCGCTGCCCCGCGCTCTGCTGCACCTCCTCGCTGCTCCGCTCCGCGCTTGGCCGCAGTACGTCCAACCTACCACGAAGTCGCCGCCCGAACATAGCGTCTGCTGGTGCAATTCCTGTGGTCGCATGCTCACAATTTCGGTACTGGAATAAAAATTTGGATACCGCAGTTTCAATGTCCACTCCATCGTGAAGTGCCTTTTTCATTGCTCTCTTTACAGTCTTCACCGCATTTTCTGCAGCTCCGTTTCCGGCAGGTCTGTAAGGACTGGTAACAGTGTGTGATATACAATTCTTATCCATGAACTCACCAAATTCTTTTGATGTAAATGGTGGCCCACCATCACTAACCACTTGAGACGGAAGACCGAATCTTGCAAAAAGTTCTCTCAGTTTAAGTATTGTAGCGCCAGCACATGTACCATTCATCTTTTGGACCTCGATCCACTTGCTATGGGCATCTACGGTAACCAGATAGTGCTTACCTTGAAATTCAGCAAAATCCATATGTATCCTTTGCCAAGGACGAGTTGGAAATGCCCACGGGTGCAACATGGTACGCGGCGGCGCATCTCGCTGCTGGCGGCAGGCCGTGCAGTCACGACACAGAGTCTCGATCTCCCGATCTAATTGTGGCCAATAAACGTAACTCCTTGCTATGTGTTTCATTTTTACTACTCCGACATGACCCTCATGTAGTTCACTTAAAACCTGATTACGTAAAGCATTAGGAATGACAACTCTATGGTTGTACAATATACAACCTTTTTCCAAAGTTAAACTATCTTTTCTATTAAAGTATGGTTTCTCTTTATCATCAGTTACAGTGAATGCCCATCCATTTTGAATGTACTTACAAATGTTCTTTAAAACATCGTCTTGTTGCGTTTTCAACGCAACCATTTTAGCGCTGATTGGAAACAATTCTTCGACGTAATTTATATAAGAAACAATATCCAGTCCTGCACCAACCTTTCGTTCGCGCGGTAAAGGCAGCCTTGACAACGCGTCAACATTACAATTATCCTTTGATTTTACGAACTCTATATCGTAATCATAGGCAGCAAGTTTTGTTGCATATCTCTGCAACCGACTGGCTGCTGTTTGTGGCAGTCCAACTTTAGGTCCAAAAATAAAAGTAAGCGGTTTATGGTCCGTTTTAATAATGAATTTTCGACCATACAGATATTGATGGTGTTTGACTACACCCGCAAAAATGGCTAATGCCTCCTTATCAAGCTGACTGTACGCCCTCTCTGCTGAATTTAATGTTCGTGACGCAAAACAAATTGGCTTTTCCTCGCCATTAGGAAAACGATGAGATAAAACACTGCCGATACCGTACGAACTACTGTCAACTGAAAGCACTAAAGGTAAATTCGGATCATAGTGAACCAACACTTTTTTGCTCAAAATAGACTTTTTAACCTTTTTAAAAGCCTCCTCGCAATCAGCCGTCCAAATCCAAGATACATTTTTACGCAATAATTGATGTAAAGGATGCAAAATTGTACTTAGTTTTGGTATGAACTTAGCATAATAGTTAACGAGCCCAAGAAAAGATCTCAATTGCGTGACGTCAAGAGGATCTGGGGCGTCAACTATTGCACTAATTTTACTTGGATCTGGATGGAGACCCTCTCTGTCAATAATAAAACCGACGTAAGAAATGCTATCTTGCATAAACGAGCATTTTTCTAATTTGATTCGTAAACCAACATCACTTAAACGTCTAAATAATGCTCTCAAGTTGTCAATGTGCTCATTTCTAGTTCTACCGGTCACAGCAATGTCATCTAAAAAACAAGTTACGCCACTAAGGCCTCTTAGTGTTTCTTCCATAAATTTCTGGAACTTTTCCGGAATACAAGTTAAACCAAATGGCGTTCGTCTATATACAAAAGTTCCGACATGGGTCGTGATCGCGGTACAGGCTTGCGAGGCATCTTCTAAAAACAACTGTTGAAAAGCATTTGTGAGATCAATTTTAGAGTACTGCTCGCCGCCACTAAGCGCAGCGAACAGCTCCTCAATTCGGGGCAGGGGGTACGGTTCACGTACTAATTTAGGATTAACTGTGACCTTATAATCACCACAAATACGAACATTTCCGTCTTTTTTAATAACGGGTACTATTGGGGTTCCGTACTCAGAATAGTCAACTTTAAAAATAGTACCCTCTACCTCGAGTCGTTTTATTTCCCGTTCCACTGGCTCACGCAAAGCTAAAGGCAATGACCTTGCTTTAATAAAAACAGGAGTAGTATCAGACAAATGTAAACTCAGCTTTTTAGAACATGAACCTAACCCTGGAGCAAATACAGTGGGGAATTGCTTTTGAAATTGTTCAATAAAGCTATTTTCAGAAATATTATTTAGACTCACAATATAATTGATAATTTCGAAAATATTTATTTGTAATGGTTTAAGCCATGACCTACCCAAAAGTGGCGGTCCCCCGGCTTTAATAACGAAAAGTTTAAGATTCCTAGCTTTGATTTGCCCCAAGGCTACATCAACTTTAATATAACCAACACTTTCAATCTTGGTTCCGTTATAAGAACATAAATTAATATCGTCACAAGTGTTCATTGGTATTTTCTTGAACAACCTTTCATAACAGTCAATGTTAATGGTAGAAAACTTACTGCCAGTGTCCAGTTCGAAGGTCATACTTGTACCGTTCACTACCAGCTGCACATAATAAGGCTTATCATCCTTACCGCACACTCGAATATTATAAAAATCACAGTCCGAATCCGACTCGTTATCACTCTCGGCAATGTAGTTATGACTTTTGTTTACGCTACGACGTTCTGCACTTTTATTATTGCACATCACTTTAATATGCCCTTTGATTCTACACAAATCACACGTATAATTGCGAAAACGACATGCATCCGCACGGTGAGGGCGCCCACAGCGCCAACAAGGCCCTGGCGCCATCGCCGCCGGACAACGGGCCGCTGGCCAGGCCGCACGGCCGGCCGCGCTCGCCGCGCCGCGCCCGCCACTGCTGCCGCCGCCTGCCGTGCCTCGCGCCGCCGCGCCGCGCCGCGCTGTGTCCCCCACGTGATGCAATGGCTCGCTTGGTTCGCTCTTTATCGATACCCTGCCGCCCGAGCCCAAGCTGCTCGCATGAGCATGCCGCTCAGCGGCCTCAAGCGCAAACGCCAACTCCACCGCACGCTTATAGGTCAATGAAGGTTCAGCAAATAAACGTGACTTCATTTCGTCGTTCAATAAACCCGACACGAATTGGTCTCTCAAATTATCTTCAAGTTGATCACGAAAATCGCAAGTACTAGCTAAATGCTTCAATTCTTGCAGATAATCGTTTAATGATTCACCAACTTGTTGCGGTCTGTGACGAAAAACATGGCGTTCTGCTATTTCCGATCGCTTCGGTTCAAGATGGTCGCCGACAATTTTAACCAACTCTTTGTAGGATTTACTCTCTGGATCGTGTGGTGCGCATAAATCACACATCAAGTCGTAAGTTGGCTGTCCCACAATGGTAACCAAGGTGGCAACATGTAAATCCTCTTTGATTCCATTTAACTTGATAAATTGTTCCACGCGTCTTACGTAAGCGGACCATTTCTTGCTAGATAAGTCGAATTGTTCCACTTTTCCTATAGGCATTTTGTTTATTACGTGATAAACCACTACCCAAACACACTCAAAATGCACTTTTCGCGTTTATTCCTCGTCGCCAGTTAGATTTAAGGGAATTTCGGGAGCAGGCGACAGTCAAAGAACCGAGTTATCGAATCAACTGAATTTATTATGGTACCCGCAGTATTACAATATTGGTCTACCTACTACAGTATCCCACACTAACAAAATACACACAGGCAGACAAATCAATGAAATAATATAAAAAATAAACCATAATTAATTACATAAACACAAAACAAAACTTGACAGTTACCTACTATCTAAGAAATGGTTTTGGATCAGCATAATGTTGCAATAAACCATAAGACTCATTGCAACGCTGTTCTTCAGCCAACACCAGTTTACAGATGGCGCACTTCATATATTAGAAGAATATAGGTATGCCATGCTGGACTGTGAGCGAGATCAAAACACAGAATGTGCCAGCTGCATTTCCTCCCGGGCATGCTGTAAAAACCAGCTAAGGGATCCGAGGGTTTCTGTATATCGCAATTTAGGCGATAGGCTGACAACCTGTTACTACAGCAATATACCCACAAATCTATCTTAAATAACCCTCAAAACTTTGTCAGAAGTGGCGGAACGTCATTTGTTTAGGTCGTTTACGCTTTGCCTATCCCATTAGGGATAAAAGCGTGATTAATTGTATGTATGTATGGTTACTTAAGTCAAAAGGGAATAGAATATTTGCCTGCATCAAAACTAAAGCAATTCTCAATACTGTCCCCACGCAGTGCTCCCAAACCGTCAATCAAAAGATGTCACTTTCCAAGCTTCTCTTATGTTTCTTTCCCACATCCGCTCATGTAACTGTAACCCTGATTAATTGTTACACTTATAATATCTTTCCGTGTCCACCATTGTCTGCGTCTGCGCAGTTGACATGCGCAGAGAAAACAGTTACGTAAAGAAATTATTGTTTGTGATTGTGATCTGTGCTGAGTTTCGGTAATCTCTTGCTTGAGAAGGTATTTGTCGATTAATGTCAATACGAGATTAAAGTTGGTGAGAAAGGTGTGACAGATCTATTTGGATTGTGAACACTCTTGCTTATGTAGGCGCTGTAATCGTAATGCAGTCGTCTTTGACAATCTTAGGCTCGTATTTATAAAGCGATCTCAATATTGAGATCAGTATTAAGTATGGATTTGACAGGTCGTTTTGTACTGAATCAACATTTCTGATACAAACTAAACTCGCTGTCAGTCTCAAGGGCTGATTATAAATACGAGCCTTAACGTAAGTTGTTGATATTTGATCTCGTTTCTCTTGTTATTAAAGAAAACAAGAGATATTAAAAATAATTTGGAAATATGTTAGTCAGATATGACATCATATTTAAAAAAGTCGCGAAACGCCATTATATCTAAATATTTCTCAAAACCCCAATCAGTTTGTCTAACACAGTGCGAATCCATGTCGTTGAAATCAACCGTGACCTCAGACTAACATTTATACTCATGGGATCCACTTGATCTTGAATTATGGATGCTAATGATGAGACACTAAAGCATAAAATCAACTGACGTGACTGTTATGAAACTTCTTTCCAATGCTGCCAATGCTAATGCACAAATCTGCATACGAAGATGTTAAATGTCAGACTGTTTCCGATCATCTCTACAGATCGTTCAAAGTTATCTCTAGTTTTGAGGTAAAATAAATATTAACGGTCTTGAATCTTTGAAGCAGAATTGGTTTTTAAGTTTAGAATGAAAACATATTACCCTGTTTTTCATATATTTAAGATAAGATAAGAATATACTTTATTGCACAGAAAAGACACAATAGAAAATAAAATTAAATGAAACAAATAGTAGTATAAATAGGCTTCCTTATTGTTTATTTATGTATGTAGCTGCCAAAGTTTTCTATAGTAATGTGATGAGAAGAAGATTGATATCTAAAAGTATTCATTATCTAATGAAAGTAAACAACCGAGAGATGTCATGATAGACAACGATATAGAGCGTGAAGAACCCCAGTTTCTCCTATGTTTAGTCTATATAACATGTACCGTGTAGAGGTGAAAAGCCTTAAAGAATAGAAAAATCGCCCCTAAGGTAGTAAAAAAATCTTGTTAAAGATAATTTGTGTATTCCTTGGTAAAGTTATTCTTTGGTCATGCATGCAATTTATTACCTTTGTACATTCATGTACATACATACATATAATCACGTCTTTATCCCTAATGGGGTAGGCAGAGCGTACACGACCTAAACAAAGATCGTTTCGCCACGTCTGACAAAGTCTTGAGGGTTATTTAAGATAGATTTGTAGGTATATTGCTGTAGTGACAGGTTGTCAGCCTGTCGCCTAAATTGCAATATACAGAAACCCTCGGATCCCTTAGCTGGTTTTTACAGCATGCCTGGGAGGAATTGCAGCTGGCACATTCTACGTTTTTCTCTCGCTCCCAGTCCAGCATGGAAGTAATGTATATGCCTATATTATACACTATTGTAAGTTGTATTTTCAAAGCTATGGATGCATAAACAAGACTGACAGAACAGTGATAGGTAGAACAAGTAAAAGCAGTCCTGCGTCCTACGAAGCAGGTTGCACTTTCTACCATGGATGGAGATAGTCACGGTGCTAAATTGTGATCCAAGGTGTAACTATGGTACCTATTTAGAATCCGATTGACTGGTTGATAGGATGTTAATGCTTATTAAAGATTAAATATTCGATCATATTCAGGCTTTTAATGTTCCTGGATGCAACAAGAAATTCCATACGATTTTGTATCTCGTGTCGTGGGGATACCCCGTAAGGGAAAAGGCGTGACTGTTATCATTTACTTGAATATTTAAAAACGCATTTCAATAGCACAATTTTGGCAGTTTTGTTATTATGTTACAGCATTATCATCATCTCCCTAGCCTTATCCCGTATCTCACGGGGTAGGCTTCCTAATCTAGGGGATTGAACGAAGGAACTGGTTTTTACACAGAGCGACTGCCATCTGACCTCCGCAACCCAGAAGGGAAACCAGACCCAATCCTAGATTAGGTCAGAGTTTTCAAGCCACCAATGCTTAGCACTGGCCTCTGATATGGCTTAACGACTAATATCTACGGTATTAAACGATATTAACCGGGACCAACGGCTTTACGTGCCTTCCGAAGCACGGGAAAAGCACCGAATAAACGTACATATGAAATTCGAAAATCGAAAAACAAATTGGTTTTCAATGTTACAGCATTATGTGAAAAGGAATGATGTGCAGGTGATTTAAGCTCTACATCTTTCTTGCCACGACTGTCTATGTACATAATTTTGCGAGTGTCTTTATGTGTAAATGACGACTTGAGATATGAAGACAGGTGAGGTTTCCTGATCAGATATGGACGCTATTTCATGTCTAGTTTATGTTTGGAGCACGATTTATGAACTATATTTTATCTGATGGTAAATTCTAAAGTAGGGAGAGATATGAATGGTATTTTTCAGCTTACCGCACATTTTCAACACATCTCTCAAAACTTACGTAAAGTACTTAGATGCATTTACATAAATTGACTGACAATCAATAATAAGGAATTGGTTTTCTACATTAGCTTGCTTTAACCAAAACAATAGTACCTACTATATATAATATAAATTTCTATGATACATCATTTCGTTACATAATATAAATGTTATGATAAATGACTGATCATTTACACTTCACCGATCTTTTAGAATAAATGCTAGAGCTTCCGCATCGGTTTAAAAATATATAAATTATATCACTTGCTAAAAACTATCATAATAATATGATCGATTAGTCTTTTAATGGTTATAAATCAAAGACATTTTATAACATTCATGTTAGACCGCCCACTGTTATAAATCAGAGTTTAAACAAATAACTAATCGTTTTCTTTCGGCTATTAATATCTTATTAAGAAAAACATCGAGCTAATTTCCGTTACAACATACATAGATGATGTAATAGGAATGGAGTAAGATTGCGAATCAAAAGTTGTTTCTAATTATAAGAACGTACAGAAGTACAGTGCGTGAAATGAAACTCACACCATTTATACTTTGTAATAAAATTTTGCATATCGATATGTAAATAGTCAGGTATTCTTTATAGACAATACCTTGTTAAAAAGTGATCAAAGATAACCTATTTACAAACTCTAATTATTTTATTGCAAATTTGTTATTAACTTTTTGAAATGAACTAATATTTTTCAATCCAATCTATGATCTTAAGAAAGCTTGTCATTATAAATACTGCTGTTCAGTAATATAGCCAAAATATTTTCTATGTGAACGTAATAAGAGGTACTTAATTGAGAATGCATGAAATCTTATTTATTTATTCAGTTTTATAAAGAGTTGCAAAAACATTGCAATTTAACTTATTTCCACTTTCTTTTCTTTAGCAAATCTTTTTGCAATTACAAAAACCAACAACTAATTTGGAGCACGCAATGGACAAATAATTAATCGATTAAAACAATTTTCGTAATCGAGGTCACTATATCAGACCCTAACCATTTAAACTGGTCCACCGGCCACTTGACCACTTGCATAACCTTTGTGTACGAGTTAAAATCGATTGTTGTTGATAGAATCGAGAGGAACGAATCTATAGTTGGTGTTGGAATCGATTCGCGGCGAGTATTTGGGTCGCGGATGTGACTGCGTGGACAATCGGTAATGTGGACGTTGACGAAAGGCGCAAAGACGCAGTGTCTTTGATGGTTTAGTTGCCGGTGGTTTCTAAAGGTTTTGCTTATTTTGTAATCTTGTGTGAAGTTGACACTTCATTCGTCGCAGAAATTGATTTAGTACATAAACCAAACCGAAAGGAAGTGTTTTTTAACCTGTTTTGCATCATAAATATAAAACCAATACCAATTTATGATATTTTGCATGTCGGAGACGAATATTGGCAAATTTTATGATGACCATTTTCAAAATTAATATTTTTCTGGCAAAGCTTACATCTTATCTTATCTTATTTAGCCCACATGATCCCACTGCTGGGCAAAGGCCTCCCTCTTTTCCTTTCACTTATCCCCATTTTGAGCCTCCAGGCGCCAGTCCTTCGAAAATGTGTCCAGCTCGTCGCGCCACCTGCGTTGAATTAATATTTATTTTGTATAGATTATCTAATTATAAAAGCGAAAATTTAATTTTATTATCTAATAAATCAGTCACATAGTGAATTCTTCTTGACCATAAATTTATTAAGGCCACAGACAGATTAACATACATAGACGATACTTTTGTTTTATTTATAAATTCGTAAAATACCTCATGTTAACACTTAACATTTCGCGTAGGCTTAGACGAATCAACCTTGTTGAAACCTTGATATGAACAATATTAAATCATCATACAATAGCTTGTGAATTTCTCTTAAATTTAATAGAATACTATTTTTATTGATAGTTGATGTCTAGGTCAAAAATATCTATGAATTGCTCAATTTTTCGATGTTGCTAAAGTCCTTGACCAAAATATAAAACACGAGCTTTTTGTAAAACTACAGTGTCATGGTAATATTAGTTTTTTTACTTTCACTTTTTGTTTTTTGTTTTAATAGTTTATTTTTATTGTTACAGGTAAGCAACAACGTGAGAAAATCCTCATCTCCCGGGGTCGGAAATGTATGCAGGTTTCTTCCATTATTACCTATCAAATATGGAATACAAAATAGTATAGGTACCTACTATTTCTGTAATTTTAAGTTCTGTTGATATATTTTGTTAACCCATATATTGCTATCTTTTATCTGACATAAATTAATTAACAGTAGGTATTTATTTGTGTAATATGATTTCATCTTGTCACTGATTTTAAGCAAGTTTCTTTATATGCGCTTGTCAAGTAGTATGTGTCCATTTCGGCTCATTATGAAATTTCCAAATAAAACAACTTTGCAAACATGGTAGTGTGCCGTTTTCAAGGTAGCCTACGAACATTCAAGGAACAAAAATACTTAAATGGTGAATGATTTTTCAGCTTCTGACCACTTTTCCTTAGCAAACTGAAATAATAGAATTCTGTAAACTTTTAGAATAAATACCATAAACTTCAGTTTATTTTTATTTACGTCTGACACAATGCTCTACCCTATTTGGAAGGTCATCCATTACTCAGAAGTTGCAAAAACTAATTTCATTAGATCTTCGGTGATTTGCCTATTTCGTATAAGATATGAGCAGGGTTATAGGTATGCACGTAGTGATTGATTTAAAACGATACTTATCGATAGATTGGGAAAGTTATGCTTGTCTTACAATCAAAAGCAATTTAATATGACATTTCGAAGTGGTCCTTACGAAATAATGCTCCACTTCACGATACCGGTGCATAGTAGAGCATACTTACTCACCTGAACTATAATAAATCAGTCTCGTGCTTAATACTGTTTGAATAGTGACACCTGATATTTATTGCATAATAAATAGGATTTAAATGATATTGCGATTTTTTGTTAGACGCGTTTCAATTGGGTACAAAGCGTCTAGTAATATCTGTCACATTTCTTTTATAAAATTATTTACAGCATTTTCAACCAATTATTATGAATATATGCTTATTGTATTCAAACTAAAGTTTGTCAGTTAATTTTTTGAAGAGAAGAAGAAGAATTTAATTTAATACTTACTAATTTATTATACTCACGATCGAATCTCACCACGTACCAATGTGTTTTTCTGTTTTCGAATTTCATAAGTACGTTTATTCTGCGCTTTTTCCGTGCTTCGGAAGGCACGTTAAGTCGTTGGTCCCGGTTAATATCGTTTAATACCGTAGATATTAGTCGTTAAGCCATATCAGAGGCCACTGCTAAGCATTGGCGGCTAGAAAACTCTGACAAATCTAGGATTGGGTATGGTTTCCCTTCTGGGTTGCGGAGGTCAGATGGCAGTCGCTCTGTGTAAAAACCAGTACCCTCGTTCAATCCCCTATATTAGGTAGCCGACCCCATGAGAAACGGAATAAGGCAAGGGAGATGATGACTTACTGATTTATTACTGTTTATCAAATTACAAAGAAAATCGTTCATCATTTATTTGATGTTTGTTTACAACACCATGATTTGATGAATGATAATGGAAGGTAAAGGTCGAACTAAAGGCGATTAATTATTTTGGTAGTGTTTTGTTTTGTAATATGCCATAAAACAATTTAAAAACCATGCTAAATAGTGTGCGCTTCAACATCATATTCACACATAAATCCCTTATAAAGCAGAGTGTTAACAGGCTAATTGTTAACAGGTTTACTACCACCGTGGTCTAATGGTCTGAGCCATGGGCTCCTGATCCGCAGGATCTGGGTTCGATTCCCAGGGGGGGAACACAAAGTTTATATTTGTTTATTATTTATTTAAATAAAATACATACATAAAATTACGCCTTTATCCCTAAAGGGGTAGGCAGAGCGTAAACGACCTAAACAAAGGTCGTTTCGCCTCGTCTGACAAAGTTTTGAAGGTTATTTAAGATAGATTTGTAGGTATATTGCTGTAGTGACAGGTTGTTAGCCCATCGCCTAAATATTAAAACTATTTTTGTTTATTTATAATTAAAAAAATACAATTATTAATTACAAAAACATAAATATAAACACTAAGCTTAACTATAGATTCCATTCCCACTGCCCAAATGTGCCCATGATGCTGGCGGCATTGCCGCGTTGAATGGCCAGAGCTATTTGTTGGACCAGGTACGAGCAGGAACGGGCATCTCGACCACAAACCCTCAAACGCCGCCCTATCATGCGATTGCAATATACTGAAACCTGCGGATCCCTTAGCTGGTTTTTACAACATGCCCGGGAGTAAAAGCAGTTGGCACATTCTATATTTTTTCTCTCGCTCCCATGTCCAGCATGGAAAAAAAATATACAAGTTATATCACAAGCCTATCGAATATTTGACAACGTGGCAGGTACAAAATTGCGTTGCACTGACACTACATACAACCTTCCTTACAACTGGTTACACCAAACCGTCTCAGCGACACCTGACTCCAGTCTTGCGAAATCTAGACCATTCGAGCCACATACCAAATCCGACATACCAAATCCGATTTGATATGAAAAAGCGATACGGTATGGCGATTGTATTACCTTATTACATTTGTGCATTTCATTGCACCACGCTTCTCGGAACATGAGCGATGGCTGCCTGCAATGGTGGTGATGAAAGAGGCGGCCAAAATGGCATGCACAAAAACAAATATGCAAACGATCGTTAGGAATATTGTAAAAATGGCTAATTGTATCGGGAACTTGAAAAACAAACAAAAAAAAAAATCTGTAAAGAAGCATAGGCTCGTATTTAAAAGGCAATCTCAAGATTGAGAGCAATATTAAGTACGGATTTGACAGGCCATATTGTACTGAAATGACATTTCTGATATAAACTCAAACTAGTTGTCAGTCTTAAGTACTGTTTATTTTTTTTAATTCGTATGGCGTTTGTACAGTGGCGGATACTATAAATCAAATTTATAATTACGGGACAAAGAGGCTAAAAATCTTTTACAAGAGAAAATATGTACTGAATTTGAATAAATTGACTACAAAGAGTGTTGGTTGCGTTGGTTCTTACGCTTTAAATTTCCTGACGAACTTATTATTCATGCACAGATTACTATTGATTCAATGCAGCATGAATGAAACATTTTACTGCTTATTCCGACCAATCAAAGCAATCGAAATGAAGCAATTTGAGATAGCCTAGACTTTCTCAAACGACGCTCTTACTAAATAAACTTTACGAAATAAACCCATTTTACTTCCCATAAAACACGTATCCCATTTATTTTGATTACAAACTCACATTACTGGGTTACGAATGTAATAACGAGTACAATTTGCATACTGTAACTGTTACAATAACAGTTATATCACAGTTCTTATCGTAGTGTAACAGGCAGTAATGGTATCGTTCGCGATCGAAATGATATCGACAATGGTTCGAAACTTGCGAAACATATCCCGCAGCCTTTCCTGGGTGAATTTAAATATAATGTACAGATAAATTCTCCTTTCGCTTTCATGTAATGCCGCAAATAACTCTGTGGTCTAGTAGTGTTGATCGAATGGGTTCGATTACCAGCCAATTACATACTGATATTACCTATAGCGAATGATGGATTATTCAAATTATTTTATTAGACAACTTTAGTGATTTTTTTTGCATAACCTGAGACTAAAAGGAGATGCAAAAAAAAATCTGAGTCACTTATGCACATTTTTTATATGCATAACTCAATAAAATAGAACTTCAAAATAAATCTCAATCTCAATGACAACTTTTATCGTAACTTTTATTAAAAATTTACTCTCGATTTCATGTAAAACCCCGAATTATGTGGTTAGCATCCGAACAAGTAGACCATTGAAGTAGATTAGTAGGACCCAACGAAAACGAAAGTGCCTACTTTGGGTTTTACTTTTCGTTTCAAAAGCTCCACTTTTAGTTTTACTTTTCATTTCAATGGGCCTACTTTTTAGTCCAAAGTGTAACACTTCTGATTTCGTTGCGTTTTTCGTAAACCACTTTTGCTTTTCATACCGATTCTTATCAAGTGAGCTTTCATATTGTATGCATTATATAAGTTTCTTTTTAAAAAGTTGTGAAAAGTTTCTTATGACTTTATCTCATGTAAAATATTTTTGAATCTCATTACATGAACAAACACACAATTTAAACTAACCAATACGTCTATCTAGATCTAATCACATTCAAGCCCAACCAATAACTATTTCAATTACATTGACTGTCCAGCCTCTTGCATCAGTGTGAGTAAGGCATGTGCGGCGTGCTTTACCATTAAGCAACCAATATCGGATAAGGTTTATGTAACAATATAACTGGAGCAGTGCTGAAATCTACCTGTCCACCTGGACGAGAGAAAGACAGGTGAATACTATATAGGCTGTAGTGTAGGGCTAGCACTGTTACAACATTGAGACTTGAATCAGATAAAGCATGACAAGTATATTTTTTCCATTTTATTATTCCTATACGACTGGTTTGTTACTGAGATTATGATGTTTCTTCCAAGCTGGCCTGGGAGCGAGAGAAAAACATAAAATGTGCCAGCTGCATTTTCTCCCGGGCTTGCTGTAAAAACAAGCTAATGGATCCGAGGGTTTCAGTGTATTGCAATTTAGGCGATAGGCTGACAACCGTCATGTCACTACAGCAATATTCCTACAAATATATCTAAAACAACCCTCAAAACTTTGTCAGACGTGGCAAAACCACCTTTGTTTAGGTCGTTTACGCTCTGCCTACCCCATTAGGGATAAAGGCGTGATTATATGTATGTATGTTATGATGTTCATGTGCTTGGGATAATCATTGTGTGTGCCTGTTTCTAAGAAAAAAAAAACCTGGGATTAAAAATAAAACGTTGTCTTCTATTTGGGTAAAAGAGATTAATATGATTATCTTGATTCTATAAATAAAAGTCCATCAGATAAAAAAAATGTGTGAATATATTATAGACTAAAAGGTCAACCTCGCACTATTAATCTTGACTTGTACTTAAAAAGCCCTTTCTTAAAATGCGGTTTCATACATCTTAAACTTGCCCTTACTGGAAGCCCTTATACGACGAACCAGAATAAAAATGTTCATCAATAAACGTCCAGTGATTTTACAGTTCCATTGTTGGTGTATTTTATGCTTGATTTACTTTGGAGCATCTCTTGTATATTTTTTACTAACTCACTCACTTATAAAATGCAGGTAAGCTTTTAAAATCATCAAGAGATAAAAAACAAAAATACAGCCACAGAAAATATGTCGTGGCCATAAAAAAAAAAAAAAAAAAAAACATTTCACGAGTTACAAAAAATATTGAGATTTCTCACAAGATTAATGTTATTTAAACCTTAATTTTATTTTAAGTTATATCATATTTGATTTAAAAAATCAAAAAAAGAGTTCATTGAACTCAAAAACATTTATTTAATTTTTGCACTGTCATACAAAACCATAAAAATTGGAACGCACTGAGCGAAGGAGAAAATCGTCCTCTCTCGTTATTAGTTATATTGAATACGCATTACAATGTTTCTTGCATATTTATACGAGTGTTTTGACCATCATCCGTTTTAGAGTTTTAATAGCTGTGAGATATTTAGCAAGGAATTTTGCAACTTTACAACTTTGACGTCAGCAAAATCCTAATGTTACGTTTTATGGAACATCCGTTTTATTTCAAGATATTCAATTTAAGTTAAAGTCAAATAACTATTATGTTGCTTGTCACAGTAAGAGCTGCCTTTTGGAAACATTTTCAAAGTGGCAGATGAAATCTGATCTAAAGTTTTGTGTTTGCTAAACAACAATTTTACAGAAATAATTTAATGTCTGTGACTGTTTTGAAATCATATACCTAGTTTCAACGTCGGAAACTATACGTCTTCAACGATAAAAATTATGCCTCATGACATAATTTCATACCTGCAGGCACACTGCAAACTGCATAGTTGCATACTAAAGTTACAAGGATTTTCGTAATAACTCCTGCACATATTAATCCCTGTCTCAAACCAGTTGACTTTATCCACTCTGACGAAATGTTTCCTGTGTTAGTTAGTTAGTTGTAGTCATTTGCGTATGCGCAAGCAGAAGGTACGATGACGAGATATAAATTCAGTTTTAGTCAGTAACGAATCAAAATTATACTATTCGCTTTATATTGCATCGTAATTGGATGGTAACTGGTATGTTTTTGCCTCTGCTCTATGGTTTTGTATTTGATTTTCAATAGTGCAATTTGTGGCATATACTTACTTATTACGTACTTTTATTATATTTTTGTTCATGTGTTCTTTCGAAGATAAGTTCGAATATAATATATATAAATACTGGCATGCTTTTGGAGAGGTTTATTTTATGGCCAGCAGTGGTTTTTCTGATTTTTGTTTATTTATAGATTTTGTCAGTCACAGATTGTAGATCATCGCTCCATCTGGCAGAAGGGCATCTCGCACTACATTTGCCTAAACGTATCCATTGTTTATCAACACAAAATAGCTGATATCTTTACAACTTTTCACATTTTCCATAACACTTTCCATCAATCTTAACGTTATAATAAGCGACTCACTTGTCGCAGTCGCCCATATATCTCTACACAACAAAAACTGGTGTATTTTCTATTTCATTCCGCGTTTGCCCACTGTTCCGCGTCGACATCCCGCGTGCCTACTAGACGGTGGTTACTTTACCAGCTATTACTCGAACTACACGGCTTAGCATGTGTTTAATGATAGACTGATAAAAACACAGATAAATGGATGCTGTGCTGGAAGAGGAGAATTGAACGAGTACAAGATTGGGATTCTGTTTGAGTTTTATTTGAAGTAATTTCCTTATATAGTATCGATCATAAATTATACCTATACCGCAATCTACGTTCAAGTCGGTCGATCCCACGTCATCATTTTAGCCATTAGAAAATCCTCCTCATATTTTATTATTTAAGGTCACATGTTTGACGGACAAAAACAAAGAATTATTAAAATTATTTCCTTATAATATTCGTAGAAATTTGAACGTATGTTTTCATAAATGAGATGAGTTTGTAGTTTATTCAAACGTAGTCCTCGATCATGGTTGCAAGTTAAGCATTACGTACAGACCAAAAAACAAAAAGAAAATGAATTTTCTTCCATGCCACATCTAGTTTCTATAACTTTTCTCAACGTAAACGTGAGTTTCCGCGGCGCTCCACAGGAATGCATTTTCACTGTACTCGACACCGGCGTTCCGTGAGACGTGAGACGGAGTCCGTTCCGGTCCAGCACTCACAGGAAATATTCGCTTATACGACTACTATGTTGTCGTATAAAGTATTCAGTCAATTTTTAAAAAAAAATAAGGTTCTGTAGGTAAGTGTCAAAAGAAAACTGATACGCTGCTACCAAACGAAACAATAAGTGCTTTTGAAATATACTTATGGATGACACATCAGCGGAAAGATACGTTGCTTTTGGCGTATCACAGAATGACTGATAGATCAGCCACTGAAGTTTTGAGCGTAGAACGTGTTTCGTAAGCCTAAAGGACTTATTTTTGAAACTTATTTTTGTACACGCCAAACAGCCTGCTATATTTTATCAGTGTGTCAAAAAGACATGTTTCATTGCAATTCTTAGATGCTGTTCGTGAATGTATTGCAGTAATGTATGTGTAATGTGAAATGTATTCCGTGGTATTTCAGAATTGGATTTGTAGTTCCAGTGAAAGGAGATAAATAGAGCAGTTTCCATTTCTATTTTGCCGTTACATGACAATGATTCAATTAAGTGATATCGTTGTTCTTTTCATTCTGCGATACAGATACCATTGTAAACTCTGTCGTGACTGAATTACGTGAATCGTTCGAAAAACTACTTATTTTTGTCTGTTAACAAGTTTTTAGGAAAGGTAATTAAATTACAGATGCTATCTTAAACACTATTAAAAGACTTCTCGTTTTTGCTGATGTAACTTCTGCAAAATAAATTTGAGGTACTTCAGTGCAATATTATATAAAATTTAAAGATGCACTGCTGAGTGAAAATAATTTCGTAAAAGTCAACAAAGGGACTAATTGATGATACAAGAAATGGAAGGCATCGTTTTATGTTAACACCTACTTAGGCTCGTATTTATATCAAGACCTCAAGATGGATTTGATAGGCCGTTTTGTAACTCAAGTGACATTTCTGATACGAACTTTAAGTAGCAGTCTGTCAAGAGCTGATTATGAAGGGTCGTATTTATAATCAGCGCTCATGAGTGACAGCGAGTTTGAGTTCATATTAGAAATTTCATTTCAGTACAAACTGGCCTGTCAAATCCATACTTAATATTGCTCTCAAGTTTGAGATCGCTTTATAATTACGAGCCTAATATGGGCTCTAATATCTTGAAATGCGCTTACCTGTGCAAGTTATGAATGGCACATGTGAACTTTTAGTGACTGTTAATACTAAAGTAGATATAGCTTAATGTAACCTGAAAGGAAGTCATATATCGACAATCATATTCATTCGAAGTACTTCATATAAATTATATTAAGGTTGACTAAACATGGTGAACCGCAGCAAAGTTTCCAAACATCCTTCAATATTGCGATTAAGGCTGTATTTGCATTAGTAAATACACTTTGACATATGATTTAATGTAGATAACATGCAAAATTGCATGAATCCGGTCACTCCATTACTCAAATTAAAGTAAGTATGATCTGACAAAAAGTGGTTACTGAACTGCAGATTCAATGGACCAAAGATAGTATCATTATCAATTAATTAAACCAAATTAATATAATTATGCCACAACAGTCCACTGCTGGAGATGGGCCTCCAGAAAATTGGGGGTATGTGCCATCTTCTTCTTTCGAGTGGGTATCGAGTCTATCGACCCGATGAACCCTAGTGTCAGAGTTTTAAATCGCCTAGTAGCACAACTATCAGGCCTCTGACATGGTTTGAGTAACGACCACTATCAAAAACAGCGACTGGGACCGACGGCTTAACGTGCCTTCCGAAGCACGAAATCTTTTTTTTCTTTTCCGACAATCAGATGGTTTAGCCTGCAATGTCCTAACCAAACTGGGGAAAAATTCACAAAGTGATAAATTCTCAAATATCAACTTTGTGTTTCCCCTCTGGGAATCGAACCTAGGACCTCCGGATCGGGAGTCCATGGCACTAGCCACTAGACCACGGAGGCATTTATATGCCATACCCATCACGCTTGGCAGTCGGGGCGGGTTGGTGAGCGCAGTAGTTTTTCATTGGCTGGGATCGCTGCTGCACCAGGGAATCCTGGTTTAATTCCTTAGCCGCCTTTTACGACACCCACATTAAGTTATGGGGTGATACTATTCTAACCCGGCACCACACGGGCAAAGATAGTAGCTATAGCACTATATATACTTAAGTAACCATTTAGGCACAAGTTACATATTATAGCGCTCAATTTAGCAGGCCACTCTCTAAAACTAAAATAAAAATAGTTTTGTAGGTAGTAAATTTCAATAAAATATCCATGTAGCATAGTCCATGCTGGACTGGGAAAGATAGAAAAACATAGAATGTTCCAGGTGGCCTTCCTCTCAGGCATGCTGTAGAAGTCAGCAAAAGAGATTCGAGGGTTAGAGTGTATTGTAATTTAGGCGATGGGCTGACAACCTGTCACTACAGCAATAAACATAACAATCTGAAATTGCCCTCAAATTTTGACAGACGTGGCGAAATCGCCTTTTACGAGGCGTTTACGCCCTGCCTACCCCTTATGATAAAGTAGAATAGATGCGTGATTTGTGTATGTATAAAAATACTTAAATTTAGCTGTTTTTGTCGGATCACATTGTGAGTAGGTATATTGATTGACCATTATTTAATTTATTATTATTATTACACATATACATTATTTCTTCCATGCTGGACTGGAAGCGAGAGAAAAATATAGAATGTGCCAGCTGCATTTCCTCCCGTGCATGCTGTATAAACCAGCTAAGAGATCCGAGGGTTTCAGTATATTGTAATTTAGGCGTTGGGCTGACAACCTGGCACTACAGCAATATACCTACAAATCTATCTATATAAATAAATATGAATATCTTAAATAACCCTCAAAACTTTACCAGACCCGGCGGAACGACCATTGATTAGGTCGTTCACGCTCTGCCTACCCCATTAAGGATAAAGGCGTGATTATATGTATGACTGCCTTACTGACTGTACATCTAAACTACAGACGAAATTTGCAATTTGTGCAGCAGACTGTTGCAAAAAGAGGTTGTAATGGAATGATGAAGGGCTACCTAGATACATTAATTTGGTTTTATTTACAATTTTCAGAGCCCTTGTACACGATTAATTTTCTTGACATCGGATGTTGTGAAATTATGAATGATGGTCAGATTAGTAAAGGTCAATTTAAATGGTCACATCTATACTGGGAACATAAATACTATTAATTTATATTATACAACATTAACCAGCCAATAAAACTGAACAACTTTCCCAAAGGAACATAGGCCGAAATACGAAAAAAAATATACTTTCCATACTACAAAATATACTTACCGTATCATGATGCATTTTGTATGAATGGTAATTTTTTATTTTTCGTATTTCGACCTATGTTCCTTTGGGAAGGTTGTTCAATTTCATGGGTCATAATCCTTCTGCGTGCATGTACCCCTTCTGTTACACGTTGTAAATACTTGATTTATAATAAGATCAATGTGTAAAGTCGACTAATCCGTACTAGGCCCACGTGGTTAACTAAGGCCTACTCACCCTAGTTCTGGTTAGGCTCTGCTCGTTTTTGATAAACAGTGATGAAGAAATAAACTGTATTTTAAAGTGAAAAAAGAAAACCTAATAATTCACCATAATCTATAGTGCTTGTCTTGTCTTCTTCCATGCTGGACTGGGAGTGAGAGAAAATCATAGAAAGTGCCAGCTGCATCCCTCCCGAGCTCAGGGATCCCTAAGGGATCTCGGTATATTATAATTAAGGCGATGGCCTGACAACCTGTCATTACAGCAATATTCCTACATATGTATCTTACCTACACTCTGCCTACCCCGTCAGGGATAAAGTCGTGATTTTATGTATGTATCTTAAATAACCCTCAAATTTTGTCAAACGTAACGAAACGACCTTTGTTTAGGTCGGTTACGCTCTGCCTTTCCATTAGGGATAAAGGCGTGATTAAATGTATGTATGTATCTAAAGCTTGTCATTTATCCAATCAATATACCTACACGGAAATATGACAAGGTGTCCGCTTCGGTACAACACGGATAAGTATAAACCGGATCTAATTATTATTGCTGTCAGACAACACTTACTGGTTTGTCACTAATGTCAGTGATATAACTCACGTTTATATTCCATTGGGTCCATTTAAAGGTCCAGTTGGACTGGATTAGTATTGGGTATGTTGAACTGTTCTTTAATTAGCTTAACTTTTGGGATGGCAAGATAATGACTCATTCTCATAATGGGTAAATTTTAAGGGTTTTATTATTGTTGTGTATAAATTTAGTTCAAAGCATAAGTTATGCAGAAGTAAAGACATCAACGCGCTCAAACAGTACTTTTTTAACGTAAGCGATTTTAGACTGGCAATCTTACGTACTGAGTTTTACTTGTTCAAAGCCATGATAAAAAAAAACATTAAATTAACGTATTATATATAAAAAAAATAACATAAAAACATACATACATATAATCACGCCTTTATCCCTAATGGGGTAGGCAGAGCGTAAACGACCTAAAAGTTTTGAGGTATATTGCAGTAGTGACAGGTTGTTAGCCCATCGCCTAAATCACAATATACTGAAACCCTCGGATCCCTTAGCTGGTTTTTACAGCATGCCTGGGAGGAAAAGCAGCTGGTACATTCTATGTTTTATTCTCGCTCCCAAGCCAGCATGGAAGTAACAATAAAAATAACCATTTTATTGTATTAAAATAATACAATAAAAATAACCGTTTTATTGTATTTCCGTACAGCTATTAAATTTTATTAATTGCTTGATAGCCATTCCCTACTGTAAATAATCGATAAAAGTAAATAAATAAACTTTGTGTGATAAGGAAAAATATATAGGACTAGCATACCAGACGTAAAGTTTGGGTTACTCGCACCTACGATGCTGAATAAAGTTTAGCAACAATATCAAGTGTTGCTTTACTTTGAAAGAACAATACTGTACTGTTTAAGAGTTTTATGCTAATCCTATATTGACGGATCTGTGACCTTGTCCATTTCAAAGATCTCAATAATAGAGTTTGCGATTAAAACTTAATGGAACATAGCGCTATTATCTCCAAAAACAATTAAAATTGCTAGCAATCAAACCGTATCCTCTTATTGTTTCCTGCGTTCTGAAATTACAATCCGAGGCCGAAAGTATCAAGACGTCTTGATGGTCAACTGTCAAAATTAGATAGTCCGGAAGGGGCGTGCGAGCTAACCTTGCGATTTCGTCTTTGTTTATTTATTTCACTTAGAGCAAACACTCTTCGCTGAATGCGGATGACAGATCGCGACCGCCTACGACGTCGCAAGGTCACTGTAACCGGTTTTAAAACTAGAGCTTTTATGTGCTTAGCAAATTGTTATGCAAACTTGTTAGTAGGTTACATTAAATGCCGCCTTCTTTTTATCAAGTCAAAGGGTCTAATGTTTGCTGTCATGAACTTTGCCGCTTTTTGTTCGCGGTGGATTGAAGTGACATGACATTTTATTTAGTTCTGTTGGGTAATGGTATGATGAGATGACTGTCTATGTTTTTTTCTATGTTTGATATGACGTAAAAAATAACATTTGGACATCGTTTAAATATCGATTGTTTGTGTTATTGTATTCTATGGTGCTGTTGAATGATTTAATTAAATTTATACAAAACTTCAATGACATTTTAGTAATGTTGTCCATAAGTTTACAAACTAATACCTGCCATAATATACTTAATTATATTGACACTTTTTGCGGTTAATACTCTGAAGCAATTGCCTTTGCCTAACCTCGGTATGTATTTAATTAAAAATATCATGTCGGCTTTACGGTCCACTGGAAATATCACGTCAATCCGGAATGTCAATTAAGAATTATTTAGAATTTAATCTTTAATAAGTATTCTTGATCTCCCAAGATAGTTTATTGTAGGTTTAGTACTTGAATGGTACCACAGTAGCGGTTAGTCAAAATTAATGTTTTTTTTTTATCCAGCGGGTTTTCGAGTCAATGATCGACTCGATGAACCGCGGTGTCGGAGTTTTTAAACCACCTCTTTGTAAGAGCTAATTTGACGCTGACATGATTTTTTAAAAGAAATTTTACTGTTTGCATCATACTTTAGGTATGGTAGATTTCTTATTTAAATAAATAATTATCTCTTGCGGTTTTTTAAAAGTCTACGATATTTTTATACAAGAATACAATAATTGTTACTCAATATCCCATAACAATCACATGTGTGTTTCACTTTCCGCCAAACATTCCCAACAACAATAATTACTAGTTAGTATGTATGTAAGTCGCCGCTACAACGTCACGTCGACGGCCGGTGTGGCAAGGGCAAGCCGTTTGCATGTAGAGTGCGGCCTACATGCGGACGAGTGCGGGCCACAGCAAATGTCAACATCGTGTGTTAATAAAATGCTAATTGTTTGTTTCAGGTAATTGCTCTTGTTGTGCTGGGATATGTTTGTACTGTGGCGTGTGGTAAGAGTTGTAATCTATGGTTGTAATGTTTGTTTGAAGCGTGGGAATTCAGAGCAACATTTCATAACTGAAGTTTTGAATTAGGAACATTAACTGTCCGCTCGTGGCTTTATCCAGCTAGAGCTTTATGTGTTTTTGCCGTGGCAACCATTAGATTTACCCTGGCTTAATGCAAACGAAAAAATAAGTAGCTAATAAAATCATTATAAATTTGACTAATGTGTCTCGAAAATTACTCTTTCATAATATTTTTGTATTTTACACGCAGTTGCTAGATTTTATACGCCTATATAAAATGGTTGTCCAAATTTTGACTATACTCACGAAATCCGAAGTCGAAATAAACTATACCAGAGCTTTTATTGTTAAGCAATCACAAAGGAAAAGCTTATAGCCTCAAAATGACCACAAAAACTTTTATGGTACTTTAATCTGATGCAATGAGACCCATATTTTCCTACCAGACATGTCCCGTCACACCAGTATGTGTCGTAAAATTCCACTTGCAACGCGGAAGCCATACCCACAGTATCACCGTATTAAATATAATGGTAGCAACCTCCAAGGACCTTGAAGGCTGACCAGAACAGTCCTTTCACCAAATCGACCGGATACTGACAATTGATACTGGGTCGAATGTTAATGAGACTAGTTTTTGTTCGTTTAAGAAGGAAGCGAGAGCAAAGGTTTTTGGAAAGGTCAGGTCAAATGAGTGCAGAAATCCTTGCTTTCATTTTGTTGTTATAATTATATGGATCACCTATTGATACATCTTTTTAATACTTTTATGACCATTTTTTGTAATTATCTGAGAACCTTTCCTGGTTAAGGGTTTTCCTAGAATTCTAGGATACAGGGTAATTCCCAGTAGAAGGTAATTCATACAATTGTTTTATTTTTGAAATGTAGACTTTTAGTGACGTTGGAACCTATAAAATACCTCATCTAGATTTCAAGTAGTAAAAACCCAGACATAAACGCCCACTGTAAAACCCTAGTACTCATTAACTCCAAACCACAGGGCACTAGAAACGCCAAGGTCGTATAAGAGCCCAGCCATTTCTAGATCCTTCACCTACTCGAATCTTTGTTCTTATTTCTGTGGTATTGCTTCCGTGTCACAGTAGGACGCCATTGTGCGTAAGATTTATTTATCTACGGTTTCAGCAAGTTTTTTTTCGGTGCTGGAATACAGCATTCGTGGTAAAAATGTAAAGTGTGTCTGTTAAAAGATTAATTGATTTTCTGTTATTTTTTAAGCTTTACAGCAGAGTCATTTACCTGTGAAATAAATGACTTTGAAGGCAGTAAATAGAACCTAATCTACAAACCAGTGTATTTTTAATTCAAGTTCGTCAATAATGCTTTGGCAAATGTCTCAATTTTGGCGCACCTGTGGTTAAAGTAAAGTAAATTATAATGATCTGCTTCAAGACGTTGTTTAGCTATCTAAGCCTCAAGATTTCATCTGGATTTTTCTAGGACTTCATGGGCCGGATTTCCAATACCTAATTATTAAACTATTGTCCTATAAGATAATTCCGCCTGGCAACGTGTCTGGGCGTGGCGAGGTCGACCACTCCGTTCACTCATTCACTGAACTGGATCAAGTTAGACTTACGTAGAAAAAAGTCTATCCGTTTTGTCTTTGGCAACTTAAAGGACACTGATAAGCGTAGGTTTATTTATTTTACAGTTTTTTGTTCACAGAACAATTACATATAGAATTAAGATACAACAGGGAAGGTTATTGTAAGTGACAGAGATAAATCAATAACATTTAATTTCATTATAAATGGTAGAAAAATATTATATTACCCATAAAACTGAACTTTTTTTCCAAAGAATATAATTATAGTTTATATATGAAAATATAAATTTGCCTCTCACGTCCAATTAGTGCCAGCTGCTTGGGTCATTTTGTATGAAAAATAAAAAACGTATTTTAACCTAGGTGGTAGTAGTTTTTCCATGATTCGGTCAATAACTTTTAATCTCATACAGATGAAGGCATTAGGTCACTATTTTAATTATAATTTTGTTTATGAAATTAGATATAGTAGTAACTGTCATGCTAGACTAGGAGAAATAAAAAACATAGAATGTGCCAGCTGCATTTTTTCCCGACCATGGTGTAAAAAACAGCTAAGAAATTCGAGGGTTTTAGTATATTGTTATTTAGGCGATGGACTGACCTGTCACTATAGCAAGATAGTACAGTTCTATCTTAAACAACCCTCAAAAGTTGTCAGACGTGGCAGAACGACCTTTGTTTGGGTCATTGACGCCCTGTCTACCTCATTAGGGATACAGGCGTGATAGTATGTATGTATGTATGTATAGTAGTAGCTTAAAGTTTGAGTTTTAAGCGTAACCAAAATAAATATACATTCAGATTAACATAAATACTTCATTTTAAATCAATAAACCCAGTGATAAAATAAATCTAGTGTTTCAACATGCCTTTATACCAGAATTACTAGTTCTGTCGTTAAATATTTAGTCACCTTGGTGACGGAATTTGCAAACGAATATTTATTTATCAGTTTTTGTGCTTAGTACTGAATGGCACGGAGTTTTCTTTCAAGTTTCTTAGGCCCGTATTGATAAACAGCACTTGAGACTAACATACTCGTATCAGAAATGCCATTTCAGGACATTATAGCCTGTCAAAACCATACTTAATATTACTCTCAATCTTGAGATCTCTTTATAATCACTAGCCTATGTACCTACTCAATTTTCATGAATAATGAACTTCTTCGTACACAATTTTATCAATAAACTACTTTTAAAAGTCAAAGCACAATGGACGACAACCGGAGTTACGCGGACTCTATACTTGTTGCCATGTAATTATATGTATATATTTCCAAGTTAGTCTTTACTTACAAATAACTTTTAAATATTTCTATACATAAAGGTGAAAATGAGAGTAGTACTTTTTATTGATGTTCAATGGCTTTTCTGATCATTATCTCCCTAGCCGTATCCCGTATCTCACGAAGTCAACTAATCTAGGGGATTGAACGAGGGTACTGGTTTTCACACAGAGCGACTGCCATCTGACCTCCGCTACCCAGAAGGGAAATCAAACCTAATCCTAGATTAGGTCAGAGTTTTCAAGCCGCCAATGCTTAGCACTGGCCTCTGACATAGCTCAACGACTAATATCTGCGGTATTAAACGATATTAACCGGGACCAATAGCGTAACGTGCCTTCTGAAGCACGAAAAAAGCGCCGAATAAACGTACAAATCAAATTCCAAAACCGAAAAACTCATTGGTACGTGGTGGGATTCGAAACAAAATAGATTTATTTAATAGTAGGTATTGGTGGTTCGAACGTACATTTCTTTGCATACTATATACATAAGCACTATATGTCAACTTGTTCATTGAACCCGGAATCAGTACCACATTCCGTTGGGTTCATCTCGTATGCACCGGTTCGTTTTGCTGCAATTACAGCTGCAGTATTGTGATATCGTTTTGTATTAATATCGGGTGGCTGCCTATCTGATTGATGGTATAAGAAATGGGTTTTGATGGTGTATAAATAGTATGGTAGGTATATGAATATGTTCATATATAAAACTGTATATACCTAAAAGTACAACAATATACTAGGGTGTCCGATTTCAGACACCAAAAGCATCTAAAATTCGTACTTATAAAAAACATTTTTACGAGCAGACACTTTTGTATAAGAGGTCTAATTTTCTTTATATTTTTAGAAAATTGACAGTTTTATAAACTTTTTTTTTAAATGGCTACCACCGATAGCCATATAATAAAAATAAAGATGTAGGTAGATGCTAATAACAATAGAGCTACTAACCTTTTCTTATTCACCTTACTCTTTCCATTACAATCACAATAAAAAACACTAACTATAAATAAAGAGGCTTGTATGACATTTCCGACAAGCTATTCCATTATTTCTAACACCACCATTTTATATTCGCATATACTACAGTACGACCACGCTTTAAATGAATGTGGCGAAAAGAGGAACTAACGCAGCCATCTTGAGATTTGATATTCATTTGACTTAGTAAGTAAGTAAGTAAAAACACTTTGTTGTACACAAAAAAACAAGAAACACAAATTAAATTAATGTTCACAAAGGCGGTCTTATCGCTGGAAGCGATCTGTTCCAGACAACCCTTGGGTAGAGGAGAATGTAAAGAGAAGAAAGTAGTGCTGAAGTATAGGAAATATTTAAATACTTTAAATACAACAAAAATAGAATAGTGAAAATAAAAATAACTAAAAACTAAAATAAATATATGCATATCTTTAGAGGTATATGCGTTTATGCAATATAAAATTACTATAATAGTATTCATAAAATACATACACAATAATATGGTAATATAAATGCATGTAACAATACAAATATATGCAGGGTTTCAGTATATTGCAATTTAGGCGATGGGCTGACAACCTGTCACTACAGCAATATACCTACAAATTTATCTTAAATAACCCTCAAAACTTTGTCAGACGTGGCGGAACGACCTTTACTTAGGTTGTTTACGCTCTGCCTTCTCCATTAGGGATAAAGGCGTGATTATATGTATGTATGTAACAATACAAATAAATACATAAATACAGTTCTCCTTATATTGCAGCGCTACCACCCAAGTTCATAAAGAACCGTGTCGTGCTGTATGGTATAACGAACATACAGACATATTGTATAACAATGCATGCAAATGCTGCAACAGTACAATAGTTAATTAGAAGATTAGGCTTGCGCATGCGACGATGAAGAAGAGTTTTCATTTCATTGCGTTGTAGTAAGTTTGTAGTGAATACGCTGCAATTTATATTAAATTGAATATCTATTATCACTATTTCTATGAAAACGATAATTATATCATGTTTGATTGGTGTTTCTTCCATGCTGGACTGGGAGAGATAGAAAAACATAGAATGTTCCAGCTGCCCTTCCTCCCGGGCATGCTGTTAAAGTCAGCAAAAGGGACTCGAGGGTTACATTGTATTGTAATTTAGGCGATGGGCTGACAACCTGTCACTAAAGCAATACATATTACAATCTAAAATAGTCCCTTTAATTTTTGTCAGACGTGGCGAAAGCGCCTTTTACGAGGCATTAAACGCTCTGCCTACCCCGTAAGGGATAAAGGTGTGATTTATGTATGTTGATTGGTGTGTCAAATATGATCTTATTTTATCGTACAACTTACAGTAGTCAAATATAGGAAGGTAAATTAAGCCGTACCTTGACTAAAGTTTGCTTTAAAGATTAATATACATACATACATACATACATATTATCACGCCTTTATCCCTAATGGGGTAGGCAGAGCGTAAACGACCCTAATAAAGATTGTACCGCCACGTCTAACAAAGTTTTGAGGGTTAATTAGGATAGATTTGTAGGTATATTGCTGTAGTGACAGGTTGTCAGCCCATCGCCTAAATAGTAATATACTGAAACCCTCCGATCCCTTAGCTGGTTTTTACAGCATGCCCGGGAGGAAATGCAGCTAGCACATTCTATGTTTTTCTTTCGCTCGCAGTCCAGAATGGATTAATATTTGATTTCTATTTCAGTGCGGCAATGGATGCATTGAAAGTCCTATAAGTTTGACAAATTATCACTATTGTCATATCATCACCATTAGAATTGTTTGATAAAATACTGTTGAGAGTACTTGATGCGATTAATATGACAAAAGTGTAGTCTCATACAAAAGAGGTTATGCAGTGCATTGCAGTGAAAGTGGATGCTAATGAACTTTTTATCGAATGCTTTAGTATGTAGAGCCATTGTGCAATAGCACCTTGATATAACAACAAGAGATTGTTGAGAGTTGAAATGTAAGTATGGAATATTTTGTGTGTTTTTAGCTTGACTACGGGACTTTGAGATATTTTTCTCACTGATATCCCGTACTTACTTACTTTCATGCTGGCCTGGTAGCGAGAGAAAAACATAGAATGTGCCAGCTGCATTTCCTCCTGGGCATGCTGTAAAAACCAGCTAAGGGATCCGAGGGTTTCAGTATATTGTAATTTAGGCGATGGGCTGACAACCTGTCACTAAGCAATATACCTTCAAATCTATCTTAAATAACCCTCAAAGCTTTGTCAGACGTGGCGAAACGACCTTAGTTTAGGTCGTTTACGCTCTGCCTACCCCATTAGGGATAAAGGCGTGACTATATGTATGTATGTATGTATGTATGTTTTTAGCTAGACTACGGGACTTTGAGATATTTTTCTCACTGATATCCCGTACTTACTTACTTTCATGCTGGCCTGGGAGCGAAAGAAAAACTTAGAATATGCCAGCTGCATTTCCTCCCAGGCATGCTGTAAAAACTAGCTTAGGGATCCGAGGGTTTAGTATATTGCAATTTAGGCAAAGGGCTGACTACCTGTCACTACAGCAATATACCTGCAAATCTATCTTGAATGCCCCTTAAAACTCTGTCAGAGGTGGCAGAGCGACCTTTATTTGGTTCGTTTGCGCTCTGCCTACCCCATTAGGGATGGTGTGAATGTATGTATGATATCCCGTCACTCCCCCTTCTACTGACAAGTTAGGCTGAATTCAGTCGGCTACCGCGTAGCGTCTCTCCGATTTATTTTATTCCTCTGATTTTTATTGCCTGGTTGCCTGGAAGATATTGCTACATTAGCAAAAAGGCCGCCAATTGTACTACTTTTCTTTTTAGCAATTTGGAATTTCTGTGTTTTAGTGCAATAAAGTATATTGTATTGCCTGCCCCTTCCCATCCCAGAGCGTGTCATTCCAAACAATATAATTCAGCTGAGTCACGATAACTATTTTCATCAATAAAATAAAACTTTGAGCAATTCTATGCCTCTTTATGATCTTCAAGCATTTTTTTAATGAACTACTTAACAACCTAACCCTACTTAAGACCTGTAGTTTTGTTCACAAATTAGCACACAACGGATCTCGTCTAGTTAAGCTCAACCTTGTACAGTTGTCAACTCTATCATTACCCTATCGTGAAATACCACAGAACCACAAGTAACTAGAAATGCCACCGTTTCGCAACATTTGGCAACTGTACAATTGGCCCTAATGACTGGCCTATGCGCCTGCGCTGGGCAGAAAATGACTCCATTTTGCTGCGTATTACAAGACAATGAGCGTTTTAATGGGTATGGTAAGTGATTGTTATTATTTGGCGGTTGATAAAGTAGAACACTAGCCTTAATTGCGATAATCACCTAACAAAAGAAGGTAACAAGCCTTTTTTGTTTTGACCTTCGTAAGATAAATTCCTACATTCGAAGAAATTAAAACAGAAAATGTTTCACAATGACGCATGAAATAAAAGCGTAGGTAGCCTTGCTTTACCTTTGCAATGGAGACTAATGGAGAGACAGAGACATAGCTAGGTACTTATTTTAAGTAATAAAAACAAAGCAAAATGAAAACTGCTAAACTAGTCGTAGGCAGGGGCAAAACTACATTGGTAAATTAAATACCTATCCAAGAATGAAAAAAATAATCTTAAAATGTTGACGTAATATCAACTACTGCGCTATCAAATCGAATAAAACTTAATTAAAAAACGAAACTGCTTCACAGTCACATCTAACTACAAAAACTCCCACCGCAAAACGGCATCTGTTTCACAAAAAGAACTCTTGCAAAAACAGAAGAGCCATTCAAATGATTCACCTGCTGCACCTATTCGTAGCGAAGATGTTATGAGGTCATCACGGCTAGCACTTTCACCTTCGCTCGTCGCGCCCAGCGGCATTGAACTTGCCTTGTGATGTTATGACATCTCTACTCTTATCTATTGCTGAGTTCATGATCATAGGTTGCTGGCTGGAGCGATAGAGTTGAGAAAAAGAATAAAAACTTAAAATTGGAACACGTTTTCAACAATGTTGATCGTTGGTATGTAACGAAGTTTGATTCAAAGAGTATTGATTGATATTGTTTTGTTTGCTTTTTAAAATCGAATATGATTTAAGTTTTTTTTATTTGACTAGTCTTCACAAATTTAGGCGATGGGCTGACAACCTGTCACTATGGCAATACACATTACAATCTAAAATTACCCTCATTTTTTGTCAGACGTGGCGAAAGCGCCTTTTAGGAGGCGTTTTACGCTCTGCCTACCCCGTAAGGGATAAAGGCGTGATTTTATGTATGTATGTATGTATGTGTAAAATAAAATAATTTTGCTCCGTGGAAATAAGATGTTTTCCCGTGGTAAACATTTTATACAACGCGCAGTCTCATTTCATAAGCATCAAAGATATTTGAAGCTTGTCTATAAGTTTTTAAGATGAATAAAAAAATATAAAAAAATTTCCTCTTTAACATTTTAGTAATGATATTCTGTATTTATCTAAATAAGTTGGCCAACTTAATATATCTAGAGGTAGAAAAACAAAGATAAAAATACTGCACTGTGATATCAAATAATGTCATCGACCTAACACCACTACTAAAAATAAAACAAATATTTTTTTCATTCTCTGGTGCATTGATCTCATTCCCGAATGAAAAAAGAACGAGATCGGAAGTAATTTGAATATGTAACATCCGACGTCAGAGCTCGAGTGGCGATGACCTGAGTTGCGTAAGAGGTTGTAAAATATCCACGTTTATTAGCTGGGTTCACGATCACGGTCCATCATATTAATTGGTTAGATAGTTTTAGCAAGCTTAATGAAACTTTCTATATAATAAATGAAAACAAATTCAATTTGCCTCTTCTTTTGGATAACCTTTAATCATTCATTCATACATACATATGCCTTTCTCCCTAATGGGTTAGGCAGAGCGTAAACGACCTAAACAAAGGTCATTCTGCCACGTCTGACAAAGTTTTGAGGGTTATTTAAGATAGATTTGTAGGTATATTGCTGTAGTGACAGGTTGTCAACCCATCGCCTAAATTGTTATATACTGGTTTTTACAGCATGCCCGGGAGGAAATGCATCTGCCACATTTTATGTTTTTCTCTCGCTCCCAGTCCAGCATGGAAATTTAAGTGGTCCAGCATGATAAACGATTTACACTTTTTAAATTATAATAATTGTCAGGCTATTTATTTATTATTCCTTGTCTTTGTATTGAGTTATAATATTCAAAGTCTAACATTTACTGTAGCACGGAAACCCTTGATCTGTTTGACAGGCATGGTATGTACCTATTTTGCAATAGCATTCGTTGTGGTCTAGATATTTGAAAGTTCTAACATAAAGGTCAATATAATACAATGGATAATAAAATAAATATGCTTCGCCTTGAACGTATTTTAATAGATACTTTGATCTAGTCCAAACATAGCTATTGTTTGGAGTTTAATATCTATTATTAGATTGTTCAAGAAAATATGTTTGAAAATGGTTTGAGAATTACTACGGTAAATAATTTATGTTCGGAAGTTAATTATCTTCTATAGGTACATTTTTTCTATACTAATATTATAGCGAGGAAAGATTTGTATTTGTGCATTTGTGTGTGTGTGTATATCATTTCCCTAGCCTTAGCCCGTATCTCACGGGGTTGGCTACCTAATCTAGGGGATTGAACGAGGGTACTGGTTTTTACACAAAGCGACTGCCATCTGACCTCCGCAACCCAGAAGGGAAACCAGACCCAATCCTAGATTAGGTCAGAGTTTTCAAGCCGCCAATGCTTAGCACTGGCCTCGGATATAGCTTAACGACTAATATCTACGGTATTAAACGATATTAACCGGGACCAACGGCTTAACGTGCCTTCCGAAGCACGGAAAAAGCGCCGAATAAACGTACATATGAAATTCGAAAAACACATTGGTACGTGGTGGGATTCGATCCACGACCTCCCGCTCAGGAAGCAGCGGCTCTATCCACTAAACCGACTAAAACCGATTTCAAAAATCCTGCTACCATTAGAAAGCCCTTAGTAACTAGGCATTTTTTTACAGCGGGGAAGTGCAATATTCACACAGGAAAAACGATTAAGCACCGGGTGACATCGCTGACAGAAAGCAAGTTATTTCATTAAATCATACCAGAGGGCAATATGCAATATACAATTTCGTTAATATCCATTGCGGGGCTGGTAAATCATACATAGCCGTTTAATAAGATCGGCCGTCCTATAATTAGCGTTAACAGCCTAACCGTTTGATAAGAGACGACATTCTATGTTTTACTCTCGGTCCCAGTCCAGTATGGAAGAATTATAAGAAAACCTATTGAGCTCGATAGAAATCCACTTGGCGCAAAGCAAGTTGCTCTATAAAACCATTCATCCATAGCCAAAGTAAAAACAAAAGAGAGAATTATCTAATACTAGTCATTGTTTCCAAAAACAAACCAAAATAAAAGAGAATTGTTGGTTTAACCTAGCAATTTAGCTGTCTTCGTAATCGACAAGAATATTTAGCACAGCGGTAAGAGTTTTATCATAAAAAAAAAATATCAGTCAATTTAGATAAAATGATTATGTTATTTACTATTGTAGTAAGAAGTATGATAGTAAATATGTGCCGTATTAGTGTTGTTTTTTTTTTTTGCTTTTTTGCTTCCGTGGTCTGGTGGTCAGAGCCATGGGATCACGATGCGGAGGTCCTGGGTTCGGTTTCCAGGGTGGAACACAAAGTTGCTATTTGTATATTTATCACTTTGTGAGGTTTTCCCCAGTTTAATTAGGACAATGCAGGCTAAATCCTCCTGATTGTCTGGAAGAAAATTGATTCATGATGCTTTGGAGGGCATGTTAAGCCGTCGGTTCCGGTCGCTATCTTTGATAGTAGTCATTACTCAAACCATGTCAGAGGTTTGAAAACTCTTACACCCGGGTTCATCGGGTCGATTGACTTGATACCCAGATGACAGAAGAAGTGTAATCAACACTTTTTTTTATAATTTTTATAATATTATTTTTATTTTTACATTAACATTTCAACGTGAATACAATAGCTGTCCCAAATTGTATAACATCTGAGTTTATTTTCATTTTTTTAAAAACTTAATAGTCTCAGTAATTTACGATAGACTCGATACCCACTCAACAGAAGAAGAAGAACAGTAATTTGACTGACCACTAGTCTAATCACCTTCCGATATTTTTACATACATACATACATACATATAATCACGCCTTTATCCCTAATGGGGTAGGCAGAGCGTAAACGACCTAAACAAAGGTCGTTCCGCCACGTCTGACAAAGTTTTGAGGGTTATTTAAGATGGATTTATACGTATATTGCTGTAGTGACAGGTTGTCAGCCCATCGCCTAAATTACAATATACTGAAACCCTCTGATCCCTTAGCTGGATTTTACAGCATGCTCGGGAGGAAATGCAGCTGGCACATTCTATGTTTTTCTCTCCCTCCCAGACCAGCATGGAAGTAATTCAATCCGATATTTTTAATCTTATGAAACAAAGACTCTCTCATGAAAAAACCTTTCCTGCCAGAGAAAAACATAGAATGTGCCAGCTGCACTTCCTCCCGGGCATGCTGTAAAAATCAGCTGAGGGATCCGATGGTTTCAGTATATTGTAATTTAGGCGATGTGCTGACAAGCTTACACTACAGTAATATTCCTACTTTATCTAAAATAACCCTCAACGCTGTCAGACGTGGCGGAACGATCTTTGTTTAGGTCGTTTACGCTCTGACTACCCCATTAGGGATAAAGGCGTGACTATATGTATGTATGTGAAACAAAGAGTTAGCTTACAATAACAATTATTGTTGTCATTCAATCTCTCTCAAAGCTATAAAAATCACTCTACCATTTAAGAATGAATGACCGATTTATCTTCTTCCTCATCAATAACAGTCTTTTTTAATTGCAAGAGAATCGTTGATGACCTCTCGTACAGTTTTACCACCTGCAGTTGTTATACAATGCTGTACAGGGCGTTACTTTTAACTGTATGTTTTTTGTTTATATAAATGTCTGTAATCTTACCTGTTGCTAAGAGGCGATGCTAAGAAACCTTGGCCTCAGCTCGTCAGAATATTGCCTCTTTTGAACATTATAAAGTTATGTTTTTAGAAAGCATTAGGGGATTCCAGCCTTTTTGATTTTCCCTCAATTAATTATTCTAACAAAGGATTTCCTCTACCTTATTCATATAAGCCAAAATCTCATCATAATCAGCCTGTATCAGTCCACTGCTGGACATAGCCCTCTCCCATGGCACGCCACTCAGCTCGGTCTTCAGCCGTTCTCATCCAATTTCTGCCCGCTTTTTACGAATATCATCGCTCCACCTGGTTTCTGGACGTCCTACACTACGTTTACCTTGTGCTAGCGTTTACTATATGCAAAGACCATCAGTTCTACGAGGACCGTAATCTTGGGAAGACAAAAAGTACCTATTATTAACTGGACTTATTCTTATGATTTGTTTAATAAATTGATGCACTTTTCACAACACCCTGTAAACAAACAGCAGGTATTGTTTTACAAACGGATATAAACGGTTCCGCTTCTGTAACGCCTTACCTCAATTAATTGTGCTAATTAATCCAAGTCGAGCGTTTTAGGTTGGGATTCACAGAGCTTACAAATAATACTTTTAGCATGTTATATATAAAATAATAATTAGGTAATCGATCGACATTAAGGTAATTGCAATAGACAACAGTAGCAAGGGGTGCAATTTTATCAAGGGAAAGCCAAACAGAAGCAAAAAACATTCAAGTACTTTATAGATTTGGCGTTATTCCGGATTTGGTTGAGGTGGAATTCTGGAAAGGGAAACCGACGGGAATCGGCTTGTATGGACCCTTCGCCACTGATAGACAGTCATAATTTGTATTTGATTAAACCTCAAACCTCAACTTCACTTTTCAAGGCTACATATTTCATCTTTACGACTTCGTCACCAATTTCGCATCCCTATGTCGCATATAAAATGGATCAATTCACAAAGCGTGCATAGAAGAACCAACACATCACATCAAACGATCAAACGGCATTCAAACGCGGATCATCTCCAATACAAGCGGATAAGCACAATCCTTCCATTGTCAGAGGATGTTTCCATCAGCACCATCATCTATTCCATTCAAGGTGAATCTACCAGCTTCCTCTAGCTTGGACAGCACAATCGCTTTGTTATTTAAGTACACATTACCTACTGCATTGTCGGGGAACAATTGTGCCTATCTCAATGACATCTGAAGTTTAGACGTGAAGAACGTATAGAACGGCAACGTTTTAAATGAACGAGGGCGAGGGCGCTCAATATTGTTCTGTCCTTTGGGTATCGAGTCGATCGACCCAATGATCACTGTTGTCAGCGTATTTCAACCACCTAATATCATAGCTAATAGACCTCTGACATCGTTTGTGTAACGACCACTATCGAAGACTGCGACCGGGACCGAAAGCTTAACGTGCCCTTCGAAACACGGAATCTTTTTTCTTTCAGACAATGAGGTGATTCGGCTTGCATTTTTTAAAGCAAACTGGGGAAAATCTCACATAGTGATAAATTGATAAATATCAACTTAGTGTTCCCCCTGGGAATCAAACCCAGGACCTACGGATCGTGAGCCCATGGCTTTGACCACTAGACCACGGAGGCAGTTCAGCGCTTCATGCAGGAAGATCTGTTAAAAATGGCGTCGGTGGCCATGTTGACGATGTTAGTTTGTTTTCCCGCCACGTTCATTTAAAGCCTTGACGTACCATAGCGTGAGGCTGCGAACGAGAGGCAATTAGGGGTGGCAGTAGTTGACATTGGAGGTGCACGTCTGATGTGAGATTTGTGATTAGTCTCTGGTTGTTTAAGTAGAATGAGCTATGTGAATTGAGATAATTTGTTCTAAATTTACTATTTGCTAGAAAAAGCCTGTATTAACTATTTGTGTAATATTATTCATATCTTATAGATCAGGACTTTTTAAGATGGAAATGCTGGTTAATCGCAACTTGGTGTCAAGGTGTCAAAACAATACATACATACATACATATAATCACGCCTTTATCCCTAATGGGGTAGGCAGAGCGTAAACGACCTAAACAAAGGTCGTCCCGCCACGTCTGACAAAGTTTTGAGGGTTATTTAAGATAGAATTCTAGGTATATTGCTGTAGTGACAGGTTGTCAGCCCATCGCCTAAATTACTGGACTAATTAGCTGGATTTTACAGCATGCCCGGGAGGAAATGCAGCTGGCACATTCTATGTTTTTCTCTCGCTCCCAGACCAGCTTGGAAGTTAGTTCAAAACAATGATGTCATCAAAACAGTTCGCCGAATTGAAAGTCATCGAGAATTCCCAAAAAAAAAAAAACATTTTGTATGCATCCCATAACTTAACCCACATTTTAAAATCTTTTTCCCACATGACAAAATATAACCGTTAAACGAATAAGCCAAATAATACCGGTACGTATTTTTGGAACCCATGTCACGTAATATTTGCGCGCCAAAAAATCAGTTTGAATGCTCTTCGCGAAATCTGAGTAGGGACATCTTCATGTAGGTAAGTTTTTTTTCTTGTTATTCGACGTGAGTGGGCAAATATGTAAGCGACAGGCTTTCCTGACTGTTATGTACGTAGCTTTAAAGAATAAAAAAGATAATATTTTTGAACTGTTGTAAAAAGGTGTTGTAAACTGTTGTATCTTCCAAGTTGGCCTGGGAGCGAGAGAAAAACATAGAATGTGCCAGCTGCGTTTCCTCCCGGGCATGCTGTTAAAACCAGCTAAGGGATCCGAGGGTTTCAGTATATTGTAATATAGGCGATGGGCTGACAACCTGTTACTACAGCAATGTACCTTCAAATCTATCTTAAATAACGACGTGGCGGAACGACCTTTGTTTAGGTCGTTACGCTCCGCATACCCCATTAGGGATAAAGGCGTGATTATGTGTGTGTGTGTGTGTGTGTGTGTAAAAAGGCTTAAAAGACGTAAAAAAATGGGATATTCTTTTATGACCTGTTGTCAAATCTAAGCCTAATAAGATACTATGAATTATGATGGGTATTAAAAAGGGTCTCAATAAAATATTACACTTTTTACTTGATTGAATTAAATATTTGAGCTGGGTTAGTTAATTAGACTAGAGCAGAAGTGATCGAGACAGAATTGACGTTAGAATTAAGTCATTGCAAGCAGAAAAAAAAACAATGTAATATTTCTAATTCTTAATTGAAAGTTTAATTTTAGTCATTAACTACGTTATTTCATCTTGTAAAGAATTTTCAAGACAACTGTACACAAAATATCGCGGCATCATCATTCGCATCATAAATAATAATATTAAAAAGCAGACACAATTCGTCTTGTTTTTCTTCTTTTTATACAATTCGAGTTTTATCACAGTTTATATGCGAATAAGAGCCTCTTAAGAAACTTTATGCGGTACGTGTCAACTTTATGTGTTCTTTATGTTTTTATCATGAGTAATGTGTCAATATGCTATACATGTTGTGGGATCCTCAACTTTCATATCAACGAATGATTTATGCTGAACGTATATGTTATTTAATTTTTATTGTTTTTAAAAAACAAATATTGTTTTACAATTTCCTTTGTGTTGTTTTTGACCTAAACCTAAATATGTTTTTCTTTATTTTCCAGGTAAACATTTTGTGGTCTTAAGGAGTTTGCTGTTTGCGTTTGCAGACTTTGTAAGTAATTTATTCGTTAGGGAAAATACCTACGTGATACATTTTATTTGATATATTCTTCTTCTTCTTTCGAGTGGGTATCGAGTCTATCGACCCGATGAACCGTGGCGTCAGAGTTTTTAAACCGCCTAGTAGCACAACTATCAGACCTCTGACATGGTTTGAGTAACGACCACTATCAAAGAGAGCGACCGGGACCGACGGCTTAACGTGCCCTCCGAAGCACAAAATCTTTTTTTTTTTCGGACAATCAGGTGATTCAGCCTGCAACGTCCTAACCAAACTGGGGAAAAATTCACAAAATTATAAATTCTCAAATATCAACTTTGTGTTTCCCCCCTGGGAATCGAACCCAGGACCTCCGGATCGGGAGTCCATGGCACTAGCCACTAGACCACGGAGGCAGTTTGCTATATGGGATATTTTTACTTTTGAAAACACAAATAAATTATAATCATGTATGTAAGTCTTGCACAATATAACACGCCTACTAATGCATCTCTGCCTGGTTAGACGCATATAAAATGAATGCCCAAGTACCCTAGCCACATAAAAAAAGTAATTACCCGTAGCGCCGATTTCTTCATAGAATCCCATTACAAGGGTCATTCCAGACCTTATCTCTCAATCATCTAGGAGACGTCAATGTCGGTTCATTCTTATTTCGTCTTTTATTTTAGAGAGAACATTTGGAATGAAATGTCTTTGAAGCGAAGACGCTTCAAGACACATAGCTAAAGCTAAGCCTTGCTTTTTATTATAATTCCCAGTGGGTATAAAAATAAATGCTTCGTGGACATTTGAATTATTTACAAAACAATATCCACTTTAAAAAAATACTTTGTAAAGCTAACATCCTTTAAAACAAGATAATATTTGACAATTTAATATCATTCTTCACTGTACTCGAAATGTTCCTTTGTCAATAGGTTTACGAAAGTCGCAAATTCTTTGCGTATCTTGAAAACGATTGAATTGTGATTTCATCAAGGTTTTATAAAGTTGTATAACTAAAAGCCGTATATATACATAAACATCGCTTGAGACTGACAGCTAGTTTGAGTTTGTATCAGATATGTAATGTAATGAAATTTTAGTAGAATATTACCTGTCAAATCTAAACTTAATATTGCTCTCAATTTTATAAATACGAGCCTAAGTAAAAACATTCGTAAAAAAATAAAAACATTTAAAAAATCTATATATCGTCCAACTAGGAATGGCCGTCCCAGCCGGCGTCTTTGATGCGCTGCACCCGGTACCCGGTGAAAGTGTATTGGGCAATCGTTATTAGTCCGATCATCTGATGTAACGCCTCTTGTACTTTTTGTCGACTGAGATAAAGCTGATTGGGAGTAACCCGATTGAGATGGTTATGCTCGGAGTCAATGAGGCAAGTAAGTTAAGTGGTACAAGTTTTGGGGAAAAGTATCATCGAATGCTCTCCTTTTGATATTTAAGTTTACCATAGCAAGCAACGAACAAGAAATCACGGAAGATAAATTTACAAACAAAGGCTTTGAAATGTCCAAAAAATAATGAATATCACAAGGAAATAGGTACATTTTAAAAGCGCGGTGATTTGTCTAAATCTGTCCACCAAAAAAACACACAGCTCTGGTGTTGGGTTTCTAGTTACAGAAGCAGGAATTATAAATGGCCCCATTCTAGAATAAGACAGATAGGTACAACTGAGAAAAAATCTAGCAAGTGAATATGTCCAATTCTTTGTTGCCAATGTAATAAAATGAGAGTGCAACTTATCACAAGTCACAAGGAAACACCAATAAAAAATAATTCACACCCATCAAGATTAGTCCAAGAATGTGACAGCCAGAATAAATGAGAGTGATAATGAACAGCCTCGTTGCAACATATGCCCACAAGGTCGGGGTCCACGCGTGATAGAGCATTGCCTGCGTATGCGCAAGAGACCTCAGAGTCACGCTTTCTTGCATCGCCTTCAATGGTAATTAGTATTTGGCTACTGGGTTCTAATGATCTGTTTATAGATAAAACGCAACCTTCTTTGCTACTTTTGTTCTGATTGATAATATTTGAGCAAGAGTGCCTACTGTAAAAGTGCTTGCCAAAATTAGTTAAAACTGGCCATGAGTTAGATCCTCTATGGGAGGGGAGATTTCAACAAAGTAGGTACTTGCTGAGATGACTTTCCATGTTCGAGGCCATTGCTGAGCATTGGCGGCTTGAAAACTCGGACAGCTGGGCTGGCCATTAACCTGTCAAAACCCGAATCTAGGATTGGATCTGGGTTCCCCTTTGGGTTGTGGAGGTCAGATGGTAGTCGCTGTGTGTAAAAACCAATCACTTCGTTCAATCCCCTAAATTAGGTAGCCGTGAGATACGGAATTAGGCTAGAGAGATGATGATGATGACTCGCTGAGCTTAACAAGAAACAGCGAAGACATGGCGGGATGTTATTCTATTAACTGGTAGTCAAACCTTATCTTTATAGTTTAAGCATAAATCGTTATAAGTCAAAACCTGATAAGATAAAATTACATTGATCAAATTAGTAGACCATCAATTACTCATTTACCCACTTCATACATCTATGACATCTAAACAAAAGCCGATTTGACGCAAGAAATCTAGCATCCGTCCATCGGGTTTGAATCGATTCGGTCCCAGATAATCTATCATATCGATTATATGTAAATCGTGTGTGATTGGGTTCATCTGGAGGTCATTGTCCGCTGATAAATGTTTTGCGGTCGGTTGCATCAGATTGCCTCATTACTTGCGCCTGGGTAGACAGAATGAAGAGTCCAAAGAACTTTAATAAATATTACAATTTAAGTATGTGACGTGCTTAAAAAGGCGTGATGATTTTAAAAATTTTGGTCAATTTTAAGCGTAAATCCCAGACCCTTTTGTGGCAAAGTTGATGCAAAATAAAAACTCATTTAACTTCGGTAAAAGGAATGCAGTATCATTGTACGGAAAATATGAATTACTTTTATATTTTGGATGCAAGATTTTATATCAGGTGTGCAAAAATGTAAATCATTTTTTTTTAATTCAAATGTATTGACGAGTATCTTTGGCATTTGCGTAGATACTGATCTATAGCTGGAGTTGACCTGTCATATATAGCTATACTCATCTTAATACTTCACATTGCGACATTGGATACCGTCGGGAATTCTCTTACGAAGTCACACCGGTCATTAAAGAAGATGCACAGTATGTGATGTGACGAGTAAAGGTCATTGTATTGAGGGTACCAGCTGCCGGTTTTGCAAAAGATGTATGAGAGAGTTTTATGAAAGAAGATTTAAATCTTTGGTGTTAGTGGGTGCACCTTAATAAAAAAAAAGAAATAAAAGGACGAAGATTGTATTTTTTTATTTCCAATGTCTCTTTTTAGAGTTTTCATAAGACATAATCTGACAGCTCATAGAAGTTGTATGCAAGAAATGTTATTTTAATATGAGCTTCAGGTATACGTATACTCTTTCGGCCAAACGTTGCTGCATTTTTAACATAATTAGCCAATAGTACTTGACACTGGCTGAATTGCTAGTTTGCAAAAGCCATTAATTTAAAAAGAAGAAGAATAGTCATCGAACTAGTTATAACCAAAAATGACATAGTTAATTTTATTCAAAATTAAGTATAATTAGATTTCGATCAATAATATTTATACAAAGAACCATTAAATTGTTTTGTGTAACAAAGTTCAAATTATAAATGTGATAGAACACTCTAAAAACCAATAAATATTCTTCAAGCTTCTAAAATAAAAAACAAAACTTCCCACTGGAACAAAACGCGTTTGAATACAAGAGAAAGCAAAACGATATTATGATAGTCGATTACGAACGAACGAATTAATCACCCAAATGTATGAAGAAATTCGCTTTCATCGGTCCGTAAAAAGTGGAAGTACTTACATAGTTCAAGTTAATAGAATTTTCAATGAGATCGAAAGTGCTGACGTGCTATTTATTAGACCTGATTGGATTTGTTTGATGTAACTTGTTTTGTGGGTGAATTAATAAAATAATATAAAGAGGCATTTTGAGCAAATTTTATTAAAAGGAAGATTGTGAAGAGATGGTTTAGGATCTTGTCAACAACACAACACACTAGTCTTTTTGAGAGTTTATTTTATAAAAAGCACGGTTTACACAACACAACAGTTTATGGGTATAAGCGAAAACATGCAAACTAAATATTTAAGCTAAAGCGAAAGCCGGCCGAAAGCAAAATTTTGCACGGAAGCGTACGCGCGTCTCTTAGATTAGCAATGTATCGACTGATCGATCGGAGGTGACCTTCCTGCTAGCGCCCGGCTCAAGCGCAGACAATAGAACCTAACAAAAGACTGGATACGTTCATAACAAGGTAAGTGTTAGTTTATTACAAATATTATTTATGAATTTTAGTTAGAAAATATTTAGGTAAAACTTTAGTTACAATATTTTATCTATGTATGTACTTTATTTATTTATGTATAATAATATGTTTAAGTTATATGTATTACACAATATAAAATTAGGTTATTGACAATAGTTAAGACAAATGTAATAGTATTGACAATAGTTTTAGTTTAAGTATAGGTAAGTTTATAATTTAACACATAGGTAAGTTTTTAGGTATTTTATAGGTATGCCACAGTACTCCCCTACCGAGACCGTTTTTTACGGTCGATAGTAGTCAGGGAATCTGACTGTTCTACCGCTGCGAGTTTTCTTTTCTGGTGGAGAAGGAGTGGCTGCTGGTGCTGTCGTCAATGGATCTGGCATCACAGGTAAGAGCATACTTCTGTCATCTTCTTTGCATGCCATATGTGCAGGTTTCAATCTGTCTATGGTCACATTCATTTCTTTGCCATTAACTTCGATCTTGAATGTCTTGTCTTTCCTCTCTAAAACTTTGTGTGGTCCTGAGTAAGGTGCTTCAAGTGAACGTTTAGCTGGCCCACGACGAAGGAAGACATAATCGGCTGTGTAAATTGTCTTTGGCAAGTAAAATGTTTTCTGCCCGTGTCGGGTTCCAGGTGTTGGTGTCAGATTGGACATATGCTGGCGAAGACGGGAGACAAAATCTGCTGGATCGGCTACCTGAGACGACGGCATGAAGAATTCGCCGGGTAGCCTCAGTGGTTCGCCATATACAAGCTCTGCTGAAGAACTGCCCAGGTCTTCTTTCCAAGCGCTTCTTAATCCAAGCAATACCAATGGTAGTGCCTCTGTCCATTGTGAATTATTATGGCAAATAATGGCTGACTTGAGCTGGCGATGCATTCTTTCCACCATTCCATTGGCTTGCGGATGGTAAGAAGTGGTAGGATTGTGTTGCGCGCCGACGAGTTTTGTAATGCTCTGGAACAGATGCGACATAAATTGTTGCCCTCGGTCAGTTGTGATTGTTTGCGGACAGCCAAAGCGAGCTACCCAGCCCGACATAAAAGCATTAGCGCAGGTCTCGGCACCAATGTCTACCAGTGGATACGCCTCGGGCCATCGTGTAAATCGGTCCACAATTGTAAGGCAGTACCTGTAACCAGATGAAAATGGCATTGGGCCAATTATATCCATATGGATATGGGAAAAGCGGGTGGAACAGGTGGGAAAAGTGGAAAATGGTGCGGACGAATGACGGGAAATTTTACTTCGTTGGCAATCAGCGCATTGTTGTGCCCACAGCTTACAGTCGCGTCGCACACCAGGCCAAACAAATCGCTGTGACACAAGTTTTGCTGTGGCTTCTGGCCCTGGGTGACTGAGGTTGTGGAGATTTTCGAAAGCGTTGCGTCGAAACTTCGGCGTTAGGTATGGCCGAACAATGCCCATAGATACATCGCAGTACAAGTTGTTGTCCCCTTGTCTTTCTAGTTTCAGAGCTGTGCCATTGTGAAGAAGACTTAGCAGTTCAGGGTCTTGCTCCTGATCAAGTGCAAGGTCATCATAGTTAATGACAGCTGAAAATTCGTCAATGCGTGACATCGCGTCTGCGACGACATTATCTGGCCCAGGGACATATCGAATATCAGTTGTAAATTGCGATATGTAATCAAGGTAGCGAAATTGACGTGGCGAACAATTTTCTCGATTATTGGTGAAAGCAAATGTTATGGGCTTATGGTCTGTATAAACCGCGAAACTTCGTGCTTCAAGCATGTATCTGAAATACTTGATTCCTTCGTATATAGCCAGAAGCTCCCTATCATAGGGGCTATACTTCTTTTGTGACGTCGAAAGTTTCTTGGAGAAGAATCCTAGTGGAATCCAGTTTCCATTCAGGCTCTGTTGGATTACAGCACCTATCCCTTCATTGGATGCGTCTGTGAAAAGAGCTATTTCTGCCTGGCTGTTGGGATGAGCTAGAAGAGTGGCTTGAGATAGACTAGCTTTGCAGGCCTCGAATGAACTTATTAATTCTGTAGTGACAGTGATAGGCTTGTTTCCTTTCAGATTGCCAGACAAAGCGTTGTTAAGAGGTCCTTGTGTTGTAGCTGCGTGCGGAACAAATCGACGATAATAATTTATCATTCCTAAAAATCTTCGGAGCTCTTTAGCTGTTTTGGGTACTGGGTAGTTTTGTATCGAAGCTACTTTTTCAGGAAGTGGTCGAGTACCTTCGACAGAGACAGTGTAACCCAAAAATGTAATCTCTTTCACGCCCCAAACACACTTGTTCGTGTTAATCAGTACTCCGTAGTCTCTCAAGCGTGAAAACAGTATCTCAAGATGTTGTAAGTGTTCTTCTGGTGACTTTGAGTAAATTAGGATGTCATCCAGGTATCCAAAGGTGAAGTCTAATCCTTGCAGCACCTCGTCAATAAACCTCTGGAAGGTTTGCGCCGCGTTCCTCAAACCAAAAGTCATAAACGGAAACTCGTAGAGTCCGAATGGCGTGATGATGGCTGTTTTAGGGACATCCGAGTCTTCCACTGGAATCTGGTTATAGGCTTTGATGAGATCCACCTTGGAAAATATTTGTGTTCCGGCCAGGTGATGAGAAAAATCTTGCAGGTTTCTGATAGGATATCTATCCGGAATTGTTCTTGCATTTAATGCCCGGTAATCCCCACAAGGTCGCCATCCATCATCTTTCTTGCGGGCGAGATGCAGAGGGGAAGACCAGGAACTTTCAGAACGACGTGCAGTACCGTTGAGAAGCATTTCTTCAAACTCTTTCTTCGCCACTAGCAAGCGGTCTGGAGCAAGGCGACGAGCTCGTGCAGCGATTGGGGGACCAGGAGTGGTACGTATAAAATGCTTGGTATTATGTTTAACTTCTCTAGGTGTTCCGGCTGGTATAGTTATTTCAGGGAAGCGACGTAAAAGATCGTGAAAAGGTGTATCTCCCGAGATAGCTTTAATCGCTTCTGATGGGTCTGGCATGTCGCCTGAGTGTGGAGCGGCAATGGAGAGGTGAGTGAGACCATCAATTAGTTTGTGATTGCGGCAGTCGACTAATAAATGATAGTAAAATAGAAAATCGGCTCCTATGATGGGTTTCGATACGTCAGCCACCACAAACTTCCATACGAAATCTCTACGAAGTCCAAAGTCCAGGTGTAATTGGATGACACCATATGTATTAATAACTGTGCCATTAGCAGCAAATAATTCATATTTTGTTTTATGTTGTGGTCCTCTTGTAGCTGATCTTGGGAACACGCATAAATCAGCACCAGTGTCGATCAGGAACTTAATTTTTGTCTTCTTTTCAGTTACAAAGAGGCGGCCCCTACATACTAGGCAGACATTTCCCGCCACTATTGGCTGCCGAGGGAGTTTAAATTCTCCATTTTGCAGGGTCTAGTACATCTGACGGCTTTGTCAAGGAAACGACGATGATACCAGCATAATCCGTCTTGTGCTTGGCTTGGCTTGCCTCTCGATTTGGAACGTGAGCGGGATCTGAAGTGGCGTTGGCCTCTAGTGTTCGAGCGACTACGATGTGTGTTCAAAGCAGCAACCTGCCTTGATAGTTCTGCTATCTGGACTGCCATGGCTTCCATTGTCGCAGAATGGGGGTCGGTTGCGAGTGACGTAGATGGTTGGCTCTGAACTACTGGTGCAATGATGTTAGCGGGCGTTGTAATTGCCAAAACTGTATCTGCTATATCAGCCAGCTTATCTATCTCCATGTCAGAATGCGAAGCTACTATTGGCTGAAGCGTTGTGGGTAGTCTGCTCGACCAAATTGTCCTGATGAACTCCTTTGGTACGTTCGGACCGGCTAGGAACATCAAATGTCTCAAAAATTGAGTAGGCTTTCTACTGCCCATCTCTTCATGATCCAAAAGCTGTTTTACCTTTTGTTCTTTAGAAGCAGAAAGTCGCCGAATTGTTTCGGCTTTCAAGGTATCGTACATATTTTCTTTAGGTGGATATTGTATAATATCCTCAATTTCCACTGCATATTGATGTTCTAATTGAGCCGTAGCAAAATAAAATTTGGTACTATCTTTAGAAATACCTGCTAGCGCAAATTGTCCATCTAGTTGTGCAAACCAGAGTTGTGGTCGATCTGGATAAAAAGGTGGTACTTTAACTCCCACTCTAAATAACTCCGACTGATTCTCAGATACCATGTTTTGCGTCTGACCAGTGGCCGTCCCGAACAAAGACTGGTCGAACAAAATATTTCTATGCGGCGATTGTTGCTGTGTATTTTGCGTATTTTCACCGGTGGGATTTCCAATATTTTCATCCTGCGTATTTGACATTTTTTCCGAAAATCAGAAGTACGTTCAAAAAATCGGCGGTCACCACTGAAGAGATGGTTTAGGATCTTGTCAACAACACAACACACTAGTCTTTTTGAGAGTTTATTTTATAAAAAGCACGGTTTACACAACACAACAGTTTATGGGTATAAGCGAAAACATGCAAACTAAATATTTAAGCTAAAGCGAAAGCCGGCCGAAAGCAAAATTTTGCACGGAAGCGTACGCGCGTCTCTTAGATTAGCAATGTATCGACTGATCGATCGGAGGTGACCTTCCTGCTAGCGCCCGGCTCAAGCGCAGACAATAGAACCTAACAAAAGACTGGATACGTTCATAACAAGGTAAGTGTTAGTTTATTACAAATATTATTTATGAATTTTAGTTAGAAAATATTTAGGTAAAACTTTAGTTACAATATTTTATCTATGTATGTACTTTATTTATTTATGTATAATAATATGTTTAAGTTATATGTATTACACAATATAAAATTAGGTTATTGACAATAGTTAAGACAAATGTAATAGTATTGACAATAGTTTTAGTTTAAGTATAGGTAAGTTTATAATTTAACACATAGGTAAGTTTTTAGGTATTTTATAGGTATGCCACAATTGGATATGCACACGCAACCACGTGTGCATATCCAATCTTCCTTTTAATAAAATTTGCTTATTTATTCACCAAAATATTAAATTTAATATAAAAAACAGTATAATATCACCGGATTTAAAAAAAATATTATTATTTAGAAATCAATCTAGGGACCGTGTTTAAATTCAGCTCTCATGAGTGAGAGCGAGTTTGAGTCCGTATCAGACATGTCATTTCAGTACAAACTGGCCTGTCAAATCCATACTCTATATTGGTCTCAAGTTTGAGCTCGCTTCATAAACACGAGCCTAGGAAACCAAGTGTCATGTAATTTAAGTAATGGGCTGACGAGCTGTCGAAGACGATATGCATATTTTGTCCATCTTAGGGCATATGTAATAGGAATCTGAAATAAAATATATATCTATAATCATAATTACCGGGTGTAAGGGACAGCGTCCCACAAACTGATACTGATTTGATTGTTCAGTCAACGACACTGAACAACGCTCACCAGGAAATTCTTTCAGGACGAGAAAAAGAATGGCTTTTCCATACAAATTATCTGATTGGGGCGGACATTTGGTATGGACAAGTCAGATTCTTTTTTGCTTTATGAAAGAATTCCCTGGAGAAAGTTGTTCAGTATCATTGACTGAGCAACCCCTATCAGTTTGCGTGATGCTGTCCCTTAACCCCGTAACCCCCATTATAACTTATTATGCGGCATATTTTTTACTTACATGCCACTGTAATGCCATCTTTTCTTCCTCAAATAATCAAGAAGCATCGAGCAGCAGAGACAGAAGATTATAAGTCCTATAGAGGTTATAACACGACGGCATCGTGTTATTCTTGGTCTTAATGTTTCCTTGTTGATTCCACCTGCTGCTTCTATCATCAGGATCATGCCTAGAACTACTCCGGCATCTGGAGAGGTAGGTAGTAGTCAAAGAAATAAGTAATGATTTAGAGTTGAGAAAGTAATGTCGTTCACAAAATAAATTGTCTTAAACCGTGACTCCAGCGCATCAAACCCCCGCGGGACAGGAAGGGTTTCACAAACATTTCTCTTCCCCTCTCTTTCCCTCTCTTCTCCGAGGGCGTATTTTTGTATAATCTTTCAGGACATTAGTCACGACTTTATCGTCATTTTGTATGGGAAAATATTATTTTATGCCACATATTAATGCCAAAGTTTTGAGGATCATTTTTAGAAAGACCGAATAGTGCAGTTTGATAGCCTTTTGCTTAAATTGTAATAACAGTAAGGACCTTGTCAGTAGAAGAAGTCTACTGATATCTTCAGTATGATATGGAAGAGAAGCAGTTGTAACATTTCATGTTTTTCGATTGCTACCAGATCAGCATGATTTTTAAAATCTTTATTAATAAAGATAACGATTTTTTTCCATGCTGGCTGAGGAGCGAGAGAAAACATTGAATGTGCCAGCTGCATTTCCTTTTGGAAATGCTGTAAAAACCAGCTAAGGGATTCGACGGTTTCAGTATATTGTAATGAAGGCGATGGGCTGACAACCAGTCACTACAGCAATATACCTACAAATCTATCTTAAATAATCTTCAGAACTTTGTCAGACGTGGCGGAACGACCTTTACTTAGGTCGTTTACGCTCTGCCTACCCCATTAGGGATAACGACGTGATTATATGTATGTACGTAAGTATGTGTATTAATGTCGATAAAAGCATAGAACATGAATTAAATTATGTGAAACGCTGTTGTTATTTCTCCCTGAAATAAAGAAAAAATATATAAAATTAAAAAGGATACACGTAGCAGCAATAATGTAAGACTCCCATGCAAATTGAAAATTGAAGCTATTGCAGATATACTCATTACCACTACCACCATTCTTCGGAGGACCGTTGTATTTCTGTGGTAATTTCATTTTATTCCAAGTCTGCCCAGACGCATTGTAGAAGCACACGCATAATGCTAAAGTAGCCCATATGTGTTTGTTTTGTAGGATACTGACAATTCGTCTATGGTAGAAACTAATAGCGATGAGAATGACAAAGAGTGATCCATACTTGTAATACCATGAATGGTCGGGAACAAAGAAAACTTTATGCTGGAAGAAATGTTTGTTTGAAAGCGGTTTCTTTTGAAAAAATATCAAGCTAAAAAAGTTAGCTATTCAACTGGCCTGGGAGCGAGAGAAAAACATAGAATGTATGTCAACTGCATTTCCACCCGGGTATGCTGTAAAAACCAGGTAAGGGATCCGAGGGTTTCAGTTATTTGGGTGATGGGCTGACAATCTGTCACTACAGCAATATACCTACAAATCTCCCAAAACTTTGCCAGACGTGTCGGAACGACCTTTGTTTAGGTCGTTTGGTTTTCGTTCAATTTTGAAACCAAATGTGTATTAGTATTTTACAGGAGCGATGGTCACGATGGTTTATGTGTATTTAATTTTTTAATTAATGTACATTCAAGTTGCAAATAACAGAAAATATGAAACAGAGTATTTACCTGAAATTTCTTTACAATATTTCCAATGCCCATATTTCATACTCCAAGCTACATACCTAATTACAATGTACTGCCAATAACTGAAATGAAACCAAGCACAATTTTCGTATCGTAATGTTTTTTTACGATACTTACCTCACGTATTAACAGTTGTTTCATTATAATTAAAATTTTATTACACATGAAAAAATATGCTGTTATTAAAAAAAAAATGTTACCTACGTGAAAATAAACAAAAAAAATACAATGATTAAAATTGTAACAAACATTACTTGTACAAAACACAGTCATCATAAAGTGTCCCAAAGATTTATTTTGCTGACACACAGCAAAGTATACTAAATAGTTATAAGATAACTAACTATAATAAGAAACTGCCTCCGTGGTCTAGTGCCATGGACTCCCGATCCGGAGGTACGGGGTTCGATTCCCAGGGGGAAAACACAAAGTTCATATTTGAGAATTTATCACTTTGTGAATTTTTCCCCAGTTTGGTTAGGACATTGCCGGCTGAATCATCTGATAATCCGAAAAGAAAAAGATTGCGTGCTTCGGAGGGCACGTTAAGCCGTCGGTCCCAGTCGCTGTCTTTGATAATGGTCGTTACTCAAAAACCATGTCAGTTTAAAACGGCGGTTTAAAAACTCTGACACCAGGGTTCATCGGGTCCATAGATTCGATACCAACTCGACAGAAGAAGAAGAAGTTATAAAATAGGTCTCTTTCTCATTGTCTGAAAGGGCTATTTTGTGCAGGATGTAGGCTGTACAATATTGAATTTTGTGCAAAAAGGCAAAAACGTATCTACTCATAAATGCATCTCTTCTAAGACAAAGAAAATTAGACCAAACTGCCAAAAAACATAATAAAAAGTTCATAGACAGAACTTGTTATTGTCTAATATTTACTTTAAATTATTTGTCCTGGGGAAAGTTGTTCAGTGTCGTCGACTGAACAACCCCTATAAGTTTGCGGCACGCTGTTCCTTACACCTCGTATAGACGTTTACTTCATGTATACTCAACCGACAATAGCTAAGCTCTTAAATAAATGATGATGAGGGACGTCATCATCATCTCCCTAGCCTTATCCCGTATCTCACGGGGTTGGCTTCCTAATCTAGGGGATTGAACGAGGGTACTGGTTTTTACACAAAGCGACTGCCATCTGACCTCCGCAACCCAGAAGGGAAACCAGACCCAACCTAGATTAGGTCAGAGTTTTCAAGCCGCCAATGCTTAGATCTGGCCTCTGATATGATGAGGGACGTAAATACAAAAAAAAATATTCATTAGTATGATTTCATTGCATGAAAATATAGTATACCTAAAAAGCAACAAAAATAAAGAGCTAATCCCAGTAACAACTGTAGGTGGAGTACTAATGACGATTTTGATTTATTTCCAGATACATTGCTTTTGTTTCTCACTCCTCCTGCCGCTTCTATAATAAGAATCATGCCTAATGCTGCGCCAAAATCTGAAGTATTGAGTTAACTGTAATTTAAGTTCTGAAAAGCAACGAGAATATTTGCATTGTAATCACATAGTTATAAAAAGAAATGGTAGTATTGATTATGGGAAAAACCGTCTATTTACATGCCCGCCCATCCAATAACAGTCTATAACATCATACTACTTTGCAGAAAATTAATTAGCCCCCGATGTCCGAACCAAACTAGAAACAACATCAAAAAGTTGGCGTCCTCCACCAGGAATCGAACCTAGGACGTTCAATAAATTGTGTCCGTTCGGCGATATTTTCCGATGAATGGCATTGTTATTCTCAAAACACTAGTCAAAAATTGTGAATCAATTTTGGAATAAAGAAATCGGCGTTGGGTAAAGACCATTTTGGACCTTCTCCCCGAGCAAGGGAGGGTGAAAAACTTCTAATCAATTTAGGATAAGGCGGCCGTAGCAGCCACGAATTGTGCCATTTGGACACTAGTCCTGTATCAACTAGCACTTTACGAGCCGGAAACATTTGATAACGAGTTCCTTTTATGACATTCTTTCTTTCGGTTTATTGGAATGTTACTTTTCTTCCATGCTGGACCGGGAGAGATAGAAAAACATAGAATGTTCCAGCTGCCCTTCCTCCCGGGCATGCTGTAGAAGACAGCAAAAGGGACTCGAGGGTTACAGTGTACTGTAATTTAGGCGATGGGCTGACAACCTATCACTACACATTAGCAATACACATTACAATCTAAAATTGCCCTCAATTTTTGTCAGACGCGGCGAAAGCGCCTTTTACGAGGCGGTTAACGCTCTGCCTACCCCGTAAGGGATAAAGGCGTGATTTTATGTATGTATGTATGTACTTTTCTTTCCTTTACGATAAATTCCCATAAGAAATATTTGTGCCGAGTCGAATGTTTGTTTACTTTTATTTAGGTAGTACAAGAATATCATTTTCATTCTCATATTTGCTTACTGTTAAGCAAAGCTCTTGCAGAACAAGTGCCCACATAGGCAGCTGTGCAAATAATATAATTAGGTAAAAAAGGACTTCCACGATGGCCTGGGACCGAGAGAAAAACATAGAATGTTCTAACTGCATTTTCTCCCGGGCATGTTGTAAAAACCAGCTAAGGGATCCAAGGGTTTCAGTATATTTTAATTTAGGCGATGGGCTGACAACCTGTCACTACAGCAATTCTAACCTACAAATCTATTTTAAATAACCCTCAAAACTTTATCAGACATGGTGGAACGACATTTGTTTAGGTCATTTTCGCTCTGCCTACCCCATTAGGGATCAAAGCGTGATTATATGTATGTATGTAAAAAAGGATACTAAAAACCGCAATGAAATACGACTCAGCCAAAGTCTGGCGCGTGTCGAGATGGCTTAACAACTTCTCTCCTTTCTTAGTCTGCTGGAACAGTTTCGGCTTGTTCAGATAGTTCCACATCCCGCCAGAAGAAGACCAGATACACCAAAGAGCTGACAACAGAGCCCAAAAGGTCCTACTGCCGATGAGTGCCCGGATAAGACCAGGTAGTCTATAGCGGAAATAGAGGAAGAGGGCTATTGGTAGAGCTACAGTCAACTCTTCTAGAGTGTGCCGGACGTAAGTTGGTAGCAAATCCTGATAATGGTGTTGAACATAGCCTTGGATCTCTTTTACTAACTCCTGAAAATAAATAAATAATAATTTCATAATAGTCGTGTTGATTTGGTGTCTAAATAAATTTAAAACGATTATACATAAAACTGATAGCTGAAATATTGTGGATCTCATTCATTATTAAATAAAAACACATTTAGATTTATTAATCGAGTTAAAAATAAAGAAGTTATTTATTTGAGTAGTCAAGTCTTTACCAAGGAGTGACGGAATTTCTCACTATTTTCATACAAAACAGTGTTATTCACATTTCATAAAAAGTTGCTGATTCGACTGACTTGTAACTAGCGGATTGTTTGATACTGTCAACTACGTACTTAGCTTACCCGAAATTGTTACTTTAGTATTAAAGCTACCTGTGTTTTTAATGTTGTTTAATCGTATGTTTTTGTGTTATATATTTTACTGTAGATACTTTTTCTATCGTGTACCAAAACATACATAGTATTTATAACTAAAAATATCTATTCGATGTAGAATGTAAAAACAAGATGAATAAATTCATGAAAGATTTTGTACTTACCGATAAATCTTGAAAAAGTAATGGAACGCCGTTTTGTACATCCATTTTTACCAGGGTAAATAAATACTAACAACTGTTTTCACCTCTATGGTTTGCATGAAACTAAAAAATTTAGAACAATCTTGAATGCTAAGGCTTTAGACAAACGAACTGCAATGCAACGTACAAAATGACAACCTTGATCAGTCAATTTTTATGGGGAAGCTTTTTTTCATTGCCTAAATAATTGATTTGTGAATGTTGTCTGAGCAAACCCCTATCAGTTTGCAGGAAATTGTTCCTTACATTCCATAAACATTGCAGTCCGTCTGTCTATAGTCTAACCGAAAAATACACACTTTATGTGTATAGTTAAGTTAAGTTAAAATATAATATTAGCTAACGCTAAAGAAGAGGCACTCCCACCCCTGATTTGAAATGTTACTTCACCTCGTCTCCCCCGTGCCAACGGGTACACGAGCCGTTTCGACTATGGCGGCACACAAACAAACCCTCTTAAACCTGTACGAACACATTATTGCGCATGTACTACAAAAATCGGCGGCTTGTATGGAGTGCACGCCCTGTGGTATATTTTTTTTTTGAAGAAATCGCGTATGGCTCTCGGACATTTTCTTTGTCTAACCAAATCGTGGTATTATGAGCAAATTACACAAGATGTGGACGTAAGGCTAATGACGACGATTCGTGGGAAAAGGTTAATTACTTGCTCACCAAAACATCATGCGAAAATTTTGATGTGGCAACATTTAGTTTGTATTTCAAATGATTCACTGAAGATGATGTAGCTACAAGAACTATAGGGATCTATGGTGTTCAAAATATTATGCTTTGCACTTTCTGTTTCATAATTAGAGTGGAAATGAAGTCAAGAGTGAAGAAGTGTAACGTAAATGGCAGACTTTGTATCGAGTTTTGGAATTTGATGTCAACATTGACCATAGCAAATTCTTGCACAGCTTTTTACTACATTTTATGATCTGATTACCTACAGGTATAATTAAAATTCCATACCTATAGTAAATTTCTTCATACTTAAAAATGCCATTTACATAAAACACTCACACTTTACTTACGATACCAGTAATTATTTAGAAACTTGCAGTAGGTAATACGTATCATTGTACTTGTCAACCAGGTACAATCATAACAGTGGTGCAACTTCCTTTCAGCCATAGGCCTTGCTATGAGCCTTACCTCCATTTCGCATTCTTACTCTTGCAACATTGAGTGTCCGGCCCAATCAACCGTGAAAGTTTTAGTAACTGCCCAGCAATTAATTTGCATATAATATGTGCGTAAATGGATTAATATTTCACAAGTTTTATTGTCTCGAAGAACATATTCGCAACCGTTCGGCAGTCTATAAAATATGGTAGTTAAAGGTTTATTGACAGCTCAATTAAAAATATCGTTTTATTGGCTAGTTTTATGGTCGAAGTAGCACATAAGGTTTACATAAATAATGTATACATCCTTTTTTGTATTACTTTGTTGACTATTTTATTAATAATCAGAATTTTCCTGTTTATCCTGCGTTATTCAGGGTGAGAATGGGTGTTTTTCCACTAGACGGCACGGCAACGACACGGCAACGTCCCGATAACGTCCCTCTAGTTCCAATCTAAGTGCATACACACACGAGCATGCATCGTACGAATACAAAACAAGGTACCGGTGGGAATCAATGCCGTGCCGTTGCCGTGCCGGCAAGCAGAAAAGCTTTCCATATTATTTCTTTGATTTTCATATATTATCTCTACCACGTTACCGTTGATGGTGCCGTGCCGTCGCCGTGCCATCTAGTCAAAAAACGCCCAATAGCATATCGGACTTCAGCAGCCTTTTTTGTTGATGAAGACTCTTGTATTGTACCGGGTTGCGCTAAGAGTAGGTATGGCATGATAATTAGGGAAATTCGATCCGAACACGACTCAACTAATACGTTATTTGACAGTCAAATCAGCAACTTTTTAAGAAATGACAAAAACGCTTTTTTGTATGAAAATAGTGTGTTATGACGTCACTCGCCAGTCAAATCAATAACTTCTATATTTTTTACTTAATTATTAAATTTAAATGTTGAATGTGATCCATAGTTAGTTCCACACAATTTTTAGCCCTCAGTTTTGAGTATAAACATATCGATATTTTTAGTCACCCAGTCAAAATGCCTGAACAATAATATTAACGTCCAAGGGTTTCAGTATATTGCACTTTAGGTGATGTGCTGACAACCTGTCACTACAGCAATATCTACAAAACTATCTTAAATAACCCTCAAAACTATGTCAGACGTGGCTGATCGACCTTTGTATAGCTCGTTTACGCTCTCCCTACCCCATTAGGGATCAAGGCGTGATTATATGTACGTATGTATGTATAGTAACATTTTCCTACGGGAAAGTTGTCAACACTCCACGATAACCATGTAAACGACGATTATTTTACATACATACATATAATCACGCCTGTATCGCTAATTGGGTAGGCAGAGCGTAAACGACCTAACACAGATCGTTCCGCTACGTCTGACAAATTTGGAGGGTTATTTCAGATAGGTTTGTAGGTAAATTGCTGTAGTGACAGGTTGTCAGCCCATCGCCTAAATTACAATATACTGAAACCCTCGATTCCCTTAGCTGGTTTTTACAGCATGTCCGGGAGGAGATGCAGCTGGCACATTCTATGTTTTTCTCTCGCTACGATTATTTTAACACCTTGTATAGGCATATCTAAGTTATTTAAACAGGTTGTTTAGTTACCTATTACCGTTTCCAGTTCCCTTAATTATACTGTCCAAGGAAAAACTAGTTAGTTAAAATGATCTGCAGAGGAACCACGAGTTGCAATGAAAGTGAAACTCGATGTGGCATTCGTTTGAACGTTCGTTCAAGGGCCGATAGAGAATGCTATCAAGGTCGTATTATTAATTAAATGTCGACTCAAATCCATCTCCCTATCCCGTATATCACGGGGTCGGTTACCTAATCTAGGAGATTGAACGAGGGTACAGGTTTTTACACAGGTCGACTCAAATGCCAAAAGAAAATATTTTTTATCATTATCACCAAAGAAGCGCTAGCTTGACGTCGTAAAAGCGGACATGGAAGGGAACGATCTCACACCAGTGGATGCTGAAGACCCCGCAAAGTGGAGTAGAAAAAGCCGGAAAGCGGACCTCAGCATCAAGCTGGGAAAACGCTAAGCAGAAGAAGAAGATTATCACAGACTTTATGTCTGACTAAGATTCAATCTCATCAGTGACAGCGATAATTATGATTTTTTTGTACCTAATTGAAACCTAAATACAAGAGTGGCAAAATTTACCGTAAAGTACGCTCTTCAAGTAAAAGCATTAGGGTCGATGACAGATTCTGCGAGTTAAATTAATTTTGATTTTGAACGAAAACAATCAAGTAGCACGAATAAAAATATGCAAATTATCTACTTTATAATACCAATACTAATATTGAGAGAATCTAACTGCCTCCGTGGTCTAGCGGTCTGAGCCATGGGCTCTCGACCCGGAGGTCCCGGGTTCGATTCCCGGCGGGGGACTATGACTTTGTGTTGTTGTTTCTAGTTTGGTTAGGACATTGCAGGCTGATCACTTGATTGTCCGAAAAGTAAGATGATGATGTAAATAGTCGGTCCTGCGCCTGATTTCTCTCTGGTCGTGTTAGTCAGTCTGTCCCATCAGAATAAGGGACTAAAGGAACAGAGAGTGACCTGAGTAGCGAAAACACTTGAGCACTAAAAACAAGTCTTGCGCAGTTGGCCTATCTCCGGGAGATTGGCCGCCATCACCGAAAATCGGTGGGAGGACTATTATTACTAATATTGAATACCACATAATATAAACTTGACTTTATGTATTAAAATCTTGCAAAAATGTAGCGGGTTACCCAAAACCTCAGAAATCTGAGCTCGCCAACCTTGGAGTGCGAGTTTTCTCTGTTCTATTACGATGCGAGTGTGAATCGAGAGCAGTGCAAGTGCTCCAGTTTCGACGCATACGCCGGTTGCCGCGTGGTTATGAAAACAACCTGCGACTACGCTGCGTTTGCGCACACAAACCGTGCGCCGAATGGCGGTGATAGGGTTTTAAATTCAATTTTTAAATATGTTTTCTAGTTTTTGGTCTGTTTTTTTTATATTTAAAACATGCGCGAAATAATTGGAAGCAAAAAATCCACATTGAATGACATTAGCAAGGTTTGGGTATCGTTTTCGAATGTCAATTCGAATCTGCAGTTTTAAAAGAAATGTACATAAATATTTCAAACTTTGATGTGTTTTTTGAAGAAGCGAGAAAATAATTGACTGGTCATGAGCTCATTACAAACTCTATCTTACACACCTCATACCACAGGCCAACTTCCTAGCTGCGATATCCTCAACCACTCCAGTATTCATGTTACGATCGCCACCATTTTGCTGTGGTCTGCAGGCGGAAGCGGCGGAGATCTTACTTCGTCACGCCTCCAACATTATCGAATATGAACGTAGGCAGAATCACCTGACGCTTAAAAAAAAGATACCGTGCTCCGCCACGTTAAGCTGTCGATCCCGGTCGCTATCTTTCTCGTTCCATGTCGTTATCGTTCCACAAACCTTACTAAATTAGCTGTTACTAATAAGAGGTTCAAAATTTCTGATGACAGGGTTCAACGGGTCGTTCGTCACATCGGAAACCCACTCAATTAGAAGAAGATGAAGAAGTTTCGATTGACCCGATGAATCCTGGTGTCAGTATTGAAAGAACTGGAGCATGGTTGTGATCTTTGGAATACTTTAGTCAAGCTTTTGAACCACTTCTCGGTATTCATGTTACTATTTGCTGTGGTCTGCAGACGGAAGCGGCGGCTATCTCGCTTCGTCACGCCTCCAACATTATCGTAAACTCTTGCGCAACTAGGGCTTTGTTACACCACTGTTATGATAATAACAGTGTTGAAGCACGTATGATTGTTTTTGGCCTACAAAATAAGTAGTTTAAGTTTCAATTTTTAGTGTTGATTTGGGGATAATGACAGTGATTGCGGTGAGTAAATGAAACCAAATATTTTGTGGGCTTTTTGAAATAATACAGTTTAAAAATAAAAGCTCTGTTTTGTACATAAATACATATAATCACGCCTTTATCCCTAACGGGGTAGGCAGAGCCTAAACGACCTAAGCAAGGTCCTTCCGCCATGTCTGACAAAGTTTCGGGTGTTATTTAAGATAGATTTGTAGGCATATTGCTGTAGTAACAGGTTGTCAGCCCATCGCCTAAATTACAATATACTAAAACCTCGGGTCCCTTAGCTGATTGTTACAGCATGCCTGGGAGAAATGCAGCTGGAACATTCTATGTTTTCTCTCGCTCTTTCTCAGGCTTGGGTCATCTTCCTACAATACAAAAAACATTTAATGTCCATCACATTCATACCTACTTATTTCTAAGTGTGTGTCCAAGTGTCTAGATAATCTAGACATCAAGAATTTCTAGCGGCTAGCTTCGGAGAGACGAGATTCCATCATGGCATTGACCGTTAGCGAAAGCCACACTGGTTAAGATCAGTAACGTGTTGACTGGATTTGGTGCTTCAACTTTTATTGTTTTGGAAATAGTACCTATAAACGAAAACGGCTTTACAAAAACAGATATCGTTGCGTCGTCAGACAAATTTTGAAGGGTGCCTATAGGGGTTTCAATAAGGATGTTGAAATACAATAAAACAAGCTGTGTGTGAGCTATTAATAAAATATCATTTTTATAAATAAATGAAAGCGTTTATTTGCCATAAAGATTTACAAAAACACATTATGCCAATTTGTTTGGTAAATTATATGGTTTAGCAATACGCGAGGATACCTCACAGTAGCATGGATACGATAGGCCCGATAACCCAAAATTTGGTCAAATCCACACAATGTTCTGATCTTTATGAACTTTCAAAAGACATTGGTTGGTATCGGTCTAGCCTGAAGGCGTAGGACTTTAGTAATTTAGACCAGATAAAGTCTAGCGGAGTAAAATCGCAAGATCTTTTTATGTTCTTTTGCGAGAATTTTGCATTAATTGAAATAAGGGCCTAAATTCATGCTCCTGTAAAAAACATGGCTAATTCTGTAATATTGTCATATACCAAACAAATTAGCTCCACACACAGCTTGTTTTATTCCATTTCAACATCTAACCACCCATAATGAAGACCCTTTATTTCAGATAGAACTGTGTTTTGGATAAATGAAACATAATCTTCTTGATCCATTTAAAATTAAACTAAAAAGATTTCTTTTCTGCCTCCAAAAAGAGTTTCAAAACATACGTTGTCCCATACAGAATAGGTTTGACTACTGCAAATATCTGTTTTTTTTCAAAATAATTATACTTATTGTCAATAAATTACCTCTCGTATGTACCTAATTGTTGTTATACTATTTGTCTTTTTGTTTTATATTTTATTCATTTATTTTATTTTCTCGTTCTTGGTAGCCGTCTGACTTTGGGTGGGCTTAAAATCAGCAATGAGCTGTGCCCACACCATTTATTCACTTTGTTTTGTGTATTATAATAATAGGTATATCTTATGTGTATTATGTTTGTAAATGTACTGATTTTGTTTGTTTTAAATGTTTGTGAATGTGTGTTACTAGTTTCTGTTTGTAAATGTGGATAATAAATGTATTTGTATTTGTACTTAATCGCAACTAATAAAGTCCTTTGATAGAATGTACCCACCTAGTCCAGGTAAAATCACGCCTTTATCTCCAGTCCAGGTATCATATTTTTATTGATTGTTTTATGTAAACGATGACTAATATGGAAATTGTTTTGTTGCAGGTATGTTTCCAAGATCAGTGAAGCCCTTTTATTTTCTTCATAGACAATATTATGGGTAAGTCACGCAGCAGAGTGTCACTTTCTAGTTAACTTCTTACACCACTGGCTATTTTGTTTATAAAAACCATTCATAACCTACAAAACCTACATGGTACTGCACAATACACATACCACATTACGGACCACAATAACCCTTTCATCACGTCCTTATTTGCAAGGGTTGTTATATAAGTAACGCAACTATTTATAACACTGTGATATAATGGTCTTACGTTGGTATGTTGACGACTTTTTGATATCTGATAAGTGTAATTTGATAAGTGATAGCTTCATAAACCTTTTATTTGCAAAACTTGCTTTGTTGAGCAGATGATATTTATTTTAAAAATACTTTTTTAGAAATTAACTAATTACTACTTGATTGACATCAAACGCTAGACGTACGTTTACTGGCATGAATTACCAATCGGCATTTAAATATCTTAGACTAAGTTAAGCAAAGTTTCTGGGTCTTTCAATGAAACCATTATACCTCACATCGCAAAATCGTGTAATTGGCAAAATTATAAATAAAAATACAATTTACAATGAAACAGCAGCTACAACCAATGCGCAAACGCATCCTATCAACATTCTTGAGTACAGTCACGTGCAACTTTCACTGGCGATTAATTCCCATACTTTACCAATACGGCTCCCGACAGACGGTGAATACGAAAATAACTAGAGCGGAAACCCAACGAGCCTATTGAATAATGTTGGAATAGGAATGTTATACAGTTTGCTAGTGTACGTTATGGTATAACAAAGGTAACGAAGATGATAAATAATGTACCTTATAAATGTACGTTACTTACTGAGGTTTGTTATTATTTGTTGCATATTTCGTAAAAAGATGTTATTTTGTTATTAAACGGTAAACAAGTGTTATTCATATCTATCAAATATACGGCTACTCACTTGTAGGTTTGACGGAGGCATTACCCTCGACGTTTCGACTCTATACGAGGATCTTCATCAGGAGAGAAGAAAGACACACTCCACCGCCCGCCAAATGAAACCTTTGACTTTCTTCTCTCGTGATGAATATCCTCGTATAGGATCGAAACGTCGAGGCTAATGCCTCCGTCAAACCTACAAGTGACTAGCCGTATATTTGATAAAGATGCTATTTTGATAACATTTTGAAAGGATATAATGGCTTTTGTTTTGACTAACTCTACGTATGTACTATATAAAAAAATACCTTTATTAAATTTGATGACAGACGCAGACAGTGTTGGCTAAAATGTGTGAATTAGTCAGATATACTCGTATAATAATAAAATCTTTCAATAGACGGTTGACGCTCTGCCTATCTCTGAAGACTTGACTAGACAAGGTCTGGTAGACGTATGTTTGTGTTTCGATTAGTATTTAATTTGGTGTAAAGCTTATCGCATAAATTTGCCGCACTAAATGTTTTCTAGCCCTAGGTAACGTGAGTCTAGTACGAACAACCACACAGCTTGCGAAATTATTAATTACAACGGCAATAGCCCTCTGTGCAATTAAAATTGAAACATTGACACACTTGTGCTCTCGACTGTACGGGGAAGCGATTAACCCATATACATTACTTACTTACGATTTCTGGAATTTCCTATGATGCGGGTGCTGTAATACAAACAAATCGTTTTTGTAAACCACGTTTGAAAACCAAAGGAAATTGTGTTACTTTGAAGATAGTTCAAGCAACCATACATACCTAAGTAGGATGGTTAGATTATCTCTCACTGGGTCTATGTAACTGCCTCCGTGGTCTAGTGGCTAGTGACATGGATCCGGAGCTCATGGGTTCGATACCCAGAGGGAAAACATAAAGTTGATATTTGAGAATTTATCACTGTGAATTTTTCCCCAGTTTGGTTAGGACATTGCAGGCTGAATCACCTGATTGTCCGTAAAGGAAAAGATTTCGTGCTTCGGAGGGCACGTTAAGCCGTCGGTCCTAATCGCTGTCTTTGATAGTGGTCGTTACTCAAACCATGTCAGAGGCCTGATAGTTGTGCTACTAGGCGGTTTAAAAACTCTGACACCAGGGTTTATCGGGTCGATAGATACACTTGACATAATAAGACTTGGTCTATATCTGATAATAATAATAACTAGTTTATGGACAACAAACAACTTAAATCTAGACATAGTTTTACAATTCTTGTATTGCAAAATTTTAGAACATTTTATTACTCTGCTCCTTAAACTAAGATTATCTCTTGTATATTAAGTTCGGTAGCAGGAAGAAGCTAGTGGGACACTCTCGTAGATTACCTACAAAATTGCCCACTAAATACTTAGGTACGGTAGCTTGTTTTATTCTATCAGAACAAAGATCACGGGTCATTAACAACCCACAGGGCGATACATTTCGACATTTGGTGATATACAGTTAATATTTCGCTCACGTATAGAAAGCAGACTGTGACGCAAAGACGGACAGAGAGACAGATTAATAAACACATGCATTTGTTGTAGTTTTTTTGGATCCTGTATTTTGCAATTTGATTCGACGGCGATGACATTGTTTTATAATCTTTGTCTGTTTGTTTATTTTTACTACTGGCCTACTTTCAAGGGTGTACGAAAAATATCTTTGCGCTGGATTGGGAACGATAGAACCGTGAAAGCAATTTTGATTGGGTTTACCTTACTTGTTTATCTTATCGTGAATTCCTTTGCTACTACGTAAATCACTAAAGTCAATTTAGTCAGTCAGTTTAGTCAATGGATTGTCTTCTTCTAATTTTTTATCACTCCTTTAAATAAGTCATACAAAATAGAGCCATTCTCAAATATTTCTGACCTATTTCCACTAACATAACACAAAATAAGAGAAGTAAGACTGACTGACTTTAAATACCAGTGAGTATATGGTAGGGATCCGAGGGTTTCAGTATTTTGTAATGTATGTAGGCGATGGGCTGACAACCTGTCACTACAGCAATATACCTACAAATCTATCTTAAATATCCCTCAAAAATTTGTCAAACGAGGCCAAACGACGTTTGTGTAGGTTGTTTACGCTCTACCTACCCCATTAGGGATAAAGACGTAAGTAACCATTCAATTTTATAGGCTCTTGATTACACACAGCCCTAACCTAATTACAATTCCGCGTCGTGCCTGCCTGTTTAAAAGCATTTACGCGCCAAAACTGCCCACGACTGTAATTCAACATTTACCCTTTCACTACCCCGTAACAGGCTGCAGGCTTGACTAACCGAATGGCCTAACTACGCCTACTTACTAAAATGCGACAGATGTAGAGCACTGATAATGAAGACAGAGAAATATTTAAACTTCTATAAGTTTGTTTCTGTTTTAAACAAGATATAATTTAATCGAAAATTTTACATGAGTAGGAAGAGTAGAAGGGAAAATTGAGTAAAACAACTCGGATAAGTAGTTTGCGCTGTACTTATCAATAATTTTATCGTGTGGTATGCGCAATTCAGTTAGAGTCTTACGGATCGCTCGCGATTTACGAGCTTTCTATTGGTTTGAAAATGTTTCGTTGCCATATTTTCATGTTTTAAAACATTGGATATTATAGCGAATCTTAAGTAATTCTCTGTCTATTTATAGATCCACTAATTATAGTATTTTTTTCTACGAAGAAATTTAAAGCGTACACGACTGTCTGTCTATGGTAAAAGCTTAGCTCAGTAACTACCTACTTAATGCCCGCATACTTTTGCGCAAGTCTCGCTCTTGGCGTAATAAATAAACACAGTTGAAGTTTGAAGTAATAATAAATAGATACAGTAAAGCTATCGGGGAAGATAATGGGCTGGGTTGGACAGGCGTTGATGGCTTTATGGTTCAAAGGGAATTTCCGCTGATAAATTAATATTTTACATAGATAGATACATAAATATCACGATACCTTTATATTTCCTGTTAGGCAGATAACGTAGTAAATACTGATATCACTGGTTTTCAGATGAGTACTGCCACCGGATCGCCAGACCATTGCCATTCCAATGCAACTTTCTGAGTCCTATACAATATTTTTCACAGTGTCCAAACAAACAGAAGTAGATTTTTTATAGCTATTTGTATTGTCCTATATGAAATGCGGTTCAAAAGCATAACAACCTACTTGTGTTTTTGGTCATTAGTAGAAATACGCCCTATTTAATAAATTAACTAAACTGTATTAAATAATTATTATTTCAAAACATTTACTTATACTCTTCAAAGATTGATCACACTAATATTTAACTTTCAACCCAGTAAAGTGTTTTAAATCCCCAAGCAACTAACTAAATAGTCGCAATTAAGCAAACGACCTTCAAAGAGCTAGAAACACGTTTTTGCTAAAAGTAACTTTTCTAATGGAATGTTGGTAAACACATGATTATTCAACGTGTATTTTGAATTACGATATGGTTAGACTAATTCGTTATCTAAAGACCTATATTTTATATTATATTTCAATTTAAAAAATACTTTCAAAATAAGTAGTTCATTTTGTAGTTTAAATTACTTACCATACCTGGTTGATATTCCACCAATACGTACTAAGCGCTTCCAAAACTCTTTTGTAATGCGCACGGCAAAAGGGTGGAACTCACTACCTGCGTCTGTGTTTCCGAACGCCTTCAACCCCCAATACTTCAAAGTTAGAGTGAACAGGCATCTTCTGGGTGAGCTCGCACCATCGTCGACTCCGTCTCAGTCGTTTCCGACCTAGACTGGAGTCAAGAGCAAACCCAATTTTAATAAAATAAATAAAAAAAAAAACTTACATAATATGATAAAATAAGATAAAAGGTAATTTTTAAGTTTTTGTAAAATAAACATCGCAAGAATTTTTATCCTAAATTCTTTTTAAGTAAATATCCTTATCTAATAGTTACCTATTTATACTTATGTTAAGTCTTACTTTTCATATAGTTGGGCTTCTATTGTCCATTGTTACCTAACATATCTAGGGCACAGTAATAAACTATTTCCTACACGACTACCATGAGTTTATGGCTACCATAAGTCTATTATAAGTCTACCACGAGTCTACTAAGGCTATCTTACACATACCGTTGCTATCTTATAAGAGGCACGTTTGCCCGGCTGCCCTCTGACTTATGAGTGTTATTTGAAGTTCGTGTCTAGCCTCTCACTTATATTATAATGCTTGGTCTGGAATTTATCACGTAGAAATCTATTACAACATAATCTACTTCACATTCCTATCACGGGTGCATAATATTCGCCTTTAAAGGAAGTGAAAATTAAGCAGAATGGAAACGGTTCTTCTGAACGTTGGTCGAAATGAGAAAACCATATTTTGCATACCTTTATAAAATTGCTGTTAGTATAATTCATAAGACGTTTTTGCACTACTCCGTATTCGGTTTGTATCCAATTCGTATCCGATTTGGCCTTCCTATAGTAAATGTATGACAACTTGTGCACCCATCCATATCCGTTTTATATGGATTTTCCACGGATACGAATCGGATACTAACCGAATACGGAGCAGTGCAAAAGCATCCTAAGGCTACTTTTACTGCGGGAAAGTCTTATTTTGTCGTGGCTTAAATCGCAAGAGGAAAGCTAGTGACCAAACATCACTTCACCAATTTTCCGAGTAAGACATAGAATTACCATACAAAAGTGAAGACACATACAAAACTAAATTACGTTGTCTAAGGTAATTTCAGGTAGCCTACCAATTGCCACCAATTTGTACATCAACCTGCGCCGTGTAGGTAAATGTGCGCACACGCAGCCCCACGTTATGAAATAAATAAACGTCTGCGGTGTAAGCTAACGCATTTGGAGAATTCGTTATGGAATTCAGTATGAACTAGGCTATAAAATATGTTTGGATTAAATAATAATAATGTTTATTTTCTCTCACCTCAATATTCATAATTGTGTACAAGATACAAGATTATCTTAGATTATAAAGCTATATAAAATAACTCAATTAAGCGAACAGCACAGGCAAATACTTCTGTTGAAGATATTTTACTGCAAATTAATATTATGCGTAACATGATTTATTAATTAGTAGATGCTAATTGTTTTTTTGTGCTAATAAGATAACTGTTATAATTATGACTTATAAAATTTTCGTAAATTTCATGGTGTAAGTAACAAAAAAATATATGGCGTGTAAGGGACAGCGGCCCGGAAACTTATAGTCAACGAAACTGAACATCTATTACCTGGAATTCATTTCAGGAATAAAAAATAAAATTGACTTTCCCTTACAAAATTACCAAATCGATCAGACAATTTGTAAGGAAAAGCAATATTTTTTTCAATTTCCTGAAAGTATTTCCTGGTTATAGTTGTTCAGATTCGTTAACTGACCAACCCCTATCAGTTTGCGGGACGCTGTCCCTTACACCCAGTGTATAATCATGCTTGTTTTTTTTTGTATATTAAACATATTAAAACCAAATACAATACGGCTCTTGTAGCAATTCAGTAACCGCTGGTCACTAAATCGACTCTTGCGCAAGCGGACACGTAACTTTAACTATAGTTCTAGTGCTTGTAACTGATCCAGTTAATAGGCTTAACTGGACGCTGTAAAACACACCCAGCAAACGGAGTATGGTCCAAGATACAGCGTGTTAATATATTTGTACCATAGCTCAGCGGGTATTTTAGTACATATATACATACATATAATCACGCCTTTATTATCCCTAATGGGTGCAATCGACCTAATCGAAGGTCGTTTCGCCACATCTGACAAAGTTTTGAGTGTTATTTAAGATAGATTTGTAGGTATAATGCTGTAGGGACAGGTTTTCAGCCCATCGCTTAAATTGCAATATACAGACACCCCAGGATCAATTAGCTGGTTTTTACAGCATGCCCGGGAGAAAATGCAGTTGGCACATTCTATGTTTTTCTCTCGCAACCAGTTCGGCATGGAAGACATAATAGACAGCAAGGTATTGTAGTGTTGATAAAAATCATAAAAAAAAACATTTTAATCTAAAAATAAACTTAGATAAAATAAAAATTACACGTTGATTAAATAATTTGTGTTAAATAAATTGTTTTGTGTACGCTCTTCTTCTTCTGTCGAGTGGGTATCGAGTCTATCGACCCGATGAACCCTGGTATCAGAGTTCAAACGTTAAACGGGTTTAAACGAGTGGGGACGCTAAAATTTATTTTTGACGAGTAGGGTGTTCTTAAAATTTTATTTATGTTTTTTAAGAGCTAAGCATGAACGCAACAAAAATCACACCCTGTATATTGGATATACAGACAAATAACAGGAAGTACCAATGAAAGTTTTACATAATATCGGGAAAACGGTTCTATAAAGGAGAATTTATAGCCATGTACGAATAATAAGTTACGTATTGGTTGTTAATGGCTACAAGATTAATTTATTCTGCAAATTAGTGTTGTTGTGTCCTGTCTAAAGAGTACTTTAAAAGTATGTAGCGAATAATGTAGGGATTTGTTTGTACTTAAACTCTGTCTAAGGTGACGAACACTTCCCCAATGAGGACCATGTTTAGGCAAATGTAATGTAGAACGCCTTCCTGCAAGATAAACTGAGAATCTTCAATTTCAGCAGTAGGACCCTCCCTCCCTTCCACAAGTCTGGATTCCGCCATTCCTTCAAATGAGCTTTTATTTCTTCGCCCGACCTCTTCCAGGATCTATAAAATTGATGTCCAGAAGAAGTATACTCCACCTTGTATTTTACACCACAAAATCGATCTAACCCTGCTAACCCTGCGCGTGCGCCGGCTCTTAATATCGCTCCATCGTGTAACAGTACTCCTAGCGAGCTGGTTCATAATGGCTCCCGTATCATGACACCATTGAGAATGTATTGCCCTGTGCTCTCCTTGTAAGAACAACTCCAACATAATAATAATTAGCGTACATTTTATAAGAGATACCATCTAAACTGAACGCGTTATCATAAAACTGGCTTGCCATTGGGATTGGAAAACTTTTAATATTATGGTAGAGCTTCTAAAAAGCTATGATACTAATATAATATAATGTTTTGCGATTATTCTTTGTTGTTATAGTGATTTAAATATTGTTTGTTTTACGGAAATACTGTCGTCGTGTTATATGCTAATTCTTTTTTACCTATATCTATCTACGTAGAAATATAATTATTTCATCATTGTTCCTTTCTAATAAACATATATTTGTAACTTAAGAGGAGTGTTAACCTGTAGCTTTCCATACAAAATGCGATAACGGTTCATACCCCGTATGATGATATAATGTAGATATACCAACTTAAAATTACGCTCTTATATATTTTTTTAAATATTCCAGTTATTAAAAGATTACGACCTACACAATATTTGTATGGGAATTAAAAAGAGGTCATATCTTTTTAGAAGTGTAATATTTAAAAAGAAAAACGTACAAACCTAGTTTTAAAAAGGGTCTGCATCATTTCAAAAAAATATAGGAAGTATGGACAGCTGTAGGTTAACACTCCTCTTAAGAAAATATAAGGCTACAAAAACAAGAAGATATATAACTGTACCAGCTGTCATCCATCTAGCGCTTGCAATCTTCTATGCAATATTTTCAAATTACCAGGAGCGCATGGAACTCAAGAGCGCGATGATAAGCACTCGCCCTATATGTCACCATCATAACAGTACCACAGGCAGGCTTTAATAGCCTGATGGTGACCACGATTTGAAATGTAGGCTTCTGTGCACTCACGTAATGTTTTGGCTTAGACTATCTCCACTGGGAATTACTTCCTTGAGAGCTGCAGTTATAAAGTATTATTTATAGTAAAATTAGATTTATTTAAATTATGCGCAATGTTATGCACCAATAGACTATACCCATTTGTGTAGGCTAGGGAAGAAGCTAACATAAATTAGGAATGCGTTTTTAGCAGCAAAGAAATTGTTCCGCATAAGGTTGATTTATGGCACCTACTTACGTTAAAGATAAAAACGAGTACATTTATAGCCGTAGGAAGAGTAAAATAGAATAATTTTAAAATAATTTCAATATTGAAATCTTTCTTTCGTAATGTGATATTTCGTTGTTATTATTTATGTTATGTTCCTTTTGAATCAAACGTGATCTTGATCAAAATCAAATAAATTGTATATCAAGGTAACAATACAACCTACACTACACATATGATATCATACTCTTATTATTGATCGAAATGGATCGTTTTTTGGCGTGATTTTATGTATGTATGGATCGTTTTAGTGTCACAGTCGACACTTTAGCCCACATCAATCTGATAACTGGATGTAAGTAGGTAGATACTTACACGGTTTTTATTAGTCCAACTTGTCAGTAAGTACTTTATACAAAGTAATTGTATTTATTGTCTTTTATCTATCTACAGTTTTGGAAAGGCCATGGGCTCCTGATCCGGAGGTCTTGAGTTCTATTCCCAGGGGGAAGATGTTAATTTATTACTTTGTAACTGCCTCCGTGGTCTAGTGGCTAGTGCCATGGACTCCCGATTCGGAGGTCCTGGGTTCGATTCCCAGGGGAGAAACACAAAGTTGATATTTGAGAATTTATCACTTTGTGAATTTTTCCCCAGATTGGTTAGGACATTGCAGGCTGAATCACCTGATTGTCCGAAAAGAAAAAAGATTTTAAACCGCCTATTAGCTGTTCTATTAGGCGGTTTAAAAACTCTGACACCAGGGTACATTGGGTCGATCGCCTTAATATCTAAACGACAAACATATCATACAAACTGTCTGTTCTTGTTTCCTAGTATTTGCACGGGCACTAAAAGCTCTATTTCTCCAAAGGGAAATTGTATTTCAGAGTTATCTAACGTCTTATTAAAATGCTCCAGTTTAACGTCTCATAAACCCTCCATAGCCGTTTAGAGTTAACCGTAAAGTTAAGTTTAACCGTAATAGTGAGATAAGATTACTATCAATCCCTTACTTAACCCGCCATTTCGTAATAACATTTTCGTTTACATACATACATACATACATATAATCACGCCTTTATCCCTTATGGGGTAGGCAGAGCGTTAACGACCCAAACAAAGGTCGTTCCGCCACGTCTGACAAAGTTTTGAGGGCTATTTAAGATAGATTTGTAAGTATATTGCTGTAGTGACAGGTTGTCAGCCCATCGCCTAAATTACAATATACTGAAACCCTCGGATCCCTTAGCTGGTTTTTACAGCATACCCGGGAGGAGATGCAGCTGGCACATTCTATGTTTTTCTCTTGCTCCCAGGCCAGCATGGAAGAAACAACGTTTTCGTTTACAAAACCACATTAAATTAGACCTAATTAGTGACATGGTATTTTAGCACGTAATTGTATTTTACAAGCGTATAAACCTCTTTACCTACATACGTAAAATGGCATCTGTATCCCTTAGGGGATTGGCAGAGTATCAACATGCTCGTGATATACGCTTTTTCCATGCTTGATTTAACATTAAGGACAGGACTTAAATGTCAATTAGAACTATTTCCTTTCTATTCTCTCATCTATTTTGTTTTTTTTTGCACTAACAATGCTTTTTTATTTCATATAATATGAAATATGCCTTAGCCCAGCAGTGGGACAATTATAAGATATATATAAAAAAAGAAAGATGATGGACCGGCATTCCAGAAACGAATTCAGTAGTTTCTTACTTTCATATAACGTATATTTTCTGTCATCTTAGAAAATGGTATGGACTTATAATACCTATAATTGTCATTTGCCATCAATTGCCAAAAATTATGGTGTTGTATGATTTAGTAAAATTTCGAGGATTGTATTATTGTGACCACTGCGCGCTTTAAACTAATTTGGTACACTCCATAAATTCTTTTTTCTATTTCTCATGGAAACTGTTACAGTAACCATTACATCAAATGAATACTCGAGCGTAAAATTGCAAACTATTATGTCATACTGAAGATGCAATGTTTTTGCGCACGGACGCATTTCTCGCAGACCGAAGCAAAACTAGTTGAGATCTCAGTTATTTGTAGTTAGACAATTTCTGAGGATATTTAGCTTCCTGCATGACCAGTTCTTGTACTAGGAATGTAATAATGCTATTGAAAGCGCATTGATGTAGCTGGTTGAAGATGGGATAGAAACTAGTTAGAGATAAGCTGACTTGTGAAGATCTTTGTAGCTACTTTACAGCCACGCAAGTTTGGCTAGTCAATCAGAATGAACCAGATTGGTTATTCAATGAATATGTTTTAAGATATCCTTAATATTGTTTAATACCGTAGATATTAGTCGTTAAGCCAAGTCAGACGCTAGTGCTAAACATTGGCGGCTTGAAAACTCTGACCTAGTCTAGGATTCTGTCTGGTTTTCCTTTTGGGTTGCGGAGGTCAGATGGCAGTCGCTCTGTGTAAAAACCAGTACCCTCGTTCAATCACCTAGATTAGGTAGCCGACCCCGTGAGATACGGGATAAGGCTAGTGAGATGATGATGATGTTTTAAGATATCCCAAGAGTCGAACTAATATTTTGTATGGCTCTGGTAGATACCAAATACCATTTTTTTTGAAATTGTATGAATTATTTCGTCGATGTTTATAATAATAAAAGCACGGTGGATAGAAGATGGGTGACCTAATTATTGATATTTACATAGTTTTCTAGTAGCCTTTTCCGTGGTTCTGAATCGTCAAAATGTTAGTCCACAAAATTATAACATAATAATGACAAACTTATACTGGAATATAATGTAAAACCACTTTGGCTTTTGTGATGACTGTGAGAGTAAACGAAACGCATCGGTTCGTCGTTTGATTACCACTCTTTCGTCTTCATTTCAGTTGAATTGCAGTTGGTAGCTTGTTTGGATCGGTACGGAATCCAACTTTTTAGGAGCAGCCGTTAAGTATGATCTCCGCAGAGTGGTCCTCCCCGCAAGGGGGCCTGCCCCCACGTGTATCCCTATCGATACTTAAATGTCATAAAATCCAAGATAAATAAATTATCTCATGCTTAGTACGTTCATTAAACTTTTATCATAGTCACATCACATTCAGATTTCATAACTTAATCTTACAATAACTTCTACACTCATAAGCCAGATTAATACAAAAAGCAATTGAGGCGAACTTCTGTAAGCCTTTTCCAATCAACATTCTTTACTAATAAATTACCTTTCTCAATTAAAATTACTATTAATCATCTCTTACCGAGTTCTCATAGTTTATACTATCATTGGCTATCATGTTAAAATGAACTAGGTGGGTATTCTACTAATGCAATATGCAAAATGGAATCAGTGTGTGTATTCGCTTCTGGTTAGTAATGCCAACATATTTACCTATGCACCCTACAAACTTATACCACCTTTAAATTATTCAAAAAGTGTATAAATATAAATAAATGAAAGTAAAATATAATTATAATACATACGCACATAAAATCACGCCTATATCTCAATAGGGTAGGCAGAGCGTCAACGACCTAACCAAAGGTCGTCCCGCCACGTCTGAGACGTTCGGAGGGCTATTCTTTATTTCAGATAGACCTGTATATTGCTGTAGTGACAGGTTGTCAACCCATCGCCTAAATTACGATACACTGAAAACCTCGAATCCCTTAGCTAGTTTTTATAGCATGCCCGGGAGGAGATGCAGCGGGCACATTCTATGTTTTCCTTTGCTCTCAATCCAGCATGGAAAACATATCATACATAAAGAAATAATAATAAAAATATGGTGAAATAAATACATGTTAGTTACAGAAAAATTTAGCGGTGAATTTGATTTTGAATCATATTTTTTTTAAATACAAAAGTTGGTTGATTTTTAAATTTTCTGCAACAGGATTATCGACTCACACTTGTTACAAAGTTTTGGAGGTTATTTTGTTTATGACTGCGTATTTATTGCTGTAATGATGAATACAATTAATCTACGTACTTTAAAACTTTACTTTAAAAGGTATAACTACAATCACCAATTTAGTATAATCGTTCACTAGCCTATTATACCACTGATCATCAAATAAATTCTTGACTAGAGCAGTCGTAATATTATCTAATAAATAATCATAACATAATATAGGCACATGAAGGTTACATAACGTAACAGATGCTCACTGGTTTTTTAAATAGGTTTAGAAGTCGGCCGGTGTTTTGGTTTTAATTCTTGATCTTTGAATAAACGAATATAAAAAAGTACAGGGAATTTTGTGTAAGTAAGGCTCGTATTTATAAAGCTCTCAATGTTGAGAGCAATATCACCTAAGTTTGGATCCGGCCAGTTTTGTACTGAAATGACATTTGTCACTCTTGACAGTTGATTATAATTACGGGCCTAACTCCGAAGTGTTTAGTACTCTTTCTTAGAGTTTCATTTTCCTTAATGTGCATTTCACCTATATATTTACGATAATTATTACATATACAATTCGTTATTTTTAAAATGGAAATCGTAATTAATGATCTTTTTAACTAAAACTATTATGTATTTTTGTTTCAGGTAAATATACAAGAATGATGGTGCCTACCTGAATAAATAGCATGAGTATTAGTAATTGAGTACTTACCAGATATGTGGGTAGGTTTGGTACGAATGACTGACATTCTTAAAAGTTGAGCGCTACAAGATTAAATATACTATTACGTATTGCTTTGGCCCACGAATTAATATTCGATTCTTATCAAGAAAATGTACTTAATGTTTTGAACTTTTGTTTTGGTCTTCTGATGAGTTTTTTGGGAAATGTTCAAGTTTATGAGTAGAGCTTTACTGAAATGACGGTAGTTTGTAACCACAAGTTAAGTAAAAACCACATAAAATTTTATCAGAACTAATTAAATGGTGACACTTGCTTGGAGCAATACATTTTGCTCTGTGACATTGAGGTTGAGGTTGATACGTACCTACTGACTGACTGCCTGATTATACGTAATTGGTAGGTAGGTACCAAGTTGTGGTACTAGTTTTATAAAATGCAACGGACACCTTACAATTTACTTGATGTCTTTCTTTGATAGAGCTTGTTGTAACGATCTTCTTCTTCTTAGCGAGTGGATTCTCGAGTCGAAATGTTATTTTTTGTTTTTAGTAGTTATTTAGTATGCTCCACGTGAATTAACTAAACTTCACTTCATTAATTAAATTTTAATAACTAATGACTTTTTCAATCTCCAATCATTATTTTACTATATATTGAAAAAAATAAAAGCTAGTAAGATACGAGTTAACTGCGAACATAAAAAATAAAATAATGTTTTGTATAATAATTTTTCCGTCACATAATTTAAGCAATAAAACAATTTATCCAATTCAATTAATGTTCCAGTAATCAGAACGTAACATTTATAAGATTTATGAGTGTTTCGGTATCACAAGATCGCCCTAACTAGATAAAACTAGTTATCAAGCCAGTTGCCGTAATTGTACAATCAAGGTTATATCGAAATGTCTCTCAGATTGTAGGTACATTCGAACACGATAGCTTGACATATTGGACACTTATAAAAATGTTATAAGTAAGTTTGCTCTGCAAGAGTTGACTAAAATAGAGGGACTTAAAGCCTAAAAGGGACTGGAATTCCCATATGCTCTGGTAAAACAAAATCTACTTGACAGTAATTTACGATGCCGAGGCATAGCAAGCCTTCAAACCGATCGATTCACTTGTTCAAGGTGGCTTGTTAAACCACCACCAAAAAAAGAATTTTATGTAACTATTATTGCTAGGGTACAATTTAAACAGAGGCATCCTTGAAATTGTAATATTATGCTGTCGACTGTACAGATTTAGAACTAAGTGTTACAAAAAATAGAAGGGCCAGCTGGTTGGTCACTTGGTATTTGTGCGTAGGTACGTAAAAACAAATTTCAATGGTGAAGATTATATCCAATTGATAAACAGGTACCTTAGCGGGTGTAATAATGTGTATTTTTTTGTACCACCAAAACTTCAATAGCTACGATAAAATTACCTACACAAAATAATAACCCCTTCAGGAAGTTAAATCACTATTACAATATTTAAAGATTTTGGCCTAAAATGCTGGACTATCATATGGACTAGTTTTTTTGTTGTAACGGTTGGATAGATTATTCTAAATATCCATACCAAGAAGGAACTAAGCGTTTAAAAAAATGGAGAGAAATCCATATTTAGCTTATTTTTTTTAGGAATGAAAAAACGCAATGCTATCGATTTGGGTCTAGCAATTAAAAGCATGTAACCGCATCCTGTAAAAAACGTAGTCTTAAATGGTTTGTCGGTATTTAATGATATAATTATTAAATTTAAACGATATCCCCTTTTGGCTACCGGAATTCAATGTTTAACATAATAATTTATAACAAGAAGAAGTGCTAAATGAACCTTGTAATGTAAATTTGTTTTAACTCATCAAAACCGCTTTTTTAAGTTAAATGACCGCGAAGAGTGATAGTTAAGAGTGATTAAGTTATTGCAGTAAATATTCTGGATGGATAAAATAAAATAATAAATAAAAAGGCTTTTAATGTTCCATAATTAAAATCACATTCTATAAATAAAATATTTCATTATATTAAACTAAATTAGTGAGAATAAAATTATAAAAAAATATTGAATAAATTGTATCATAGTTACTTTGCTACTTGAATGATTCATATATTATATTTTTTTACATTTAATGATATAATGGATGGATAAGGAGTTAATTATTATTAATATTAACATGCATGCATAAATTGAAGAAAAAAGTGTTAAATTCGCTAAAGATTTTTAGGAACTGCTGTTTAGGCCATGATCTGACAATCTAACAATTGAATACCTACCACAGAGTTATTCCAGACATGACTGGTGAAATTATAATATGTTACATTTGTTATACGTAGAGAAAATAGCCTTAGTTATGCCGCAGTTTTTCTAGCAATACCCACCAGACATGCCTGCTTCTATTACAGAAAAAAGACAACATGAAGATCTAAGTAGTCTATAAAAAAATACATTAAAAAAATCTCACGGTCTTGAAACTAAACTAATTTAAAACGGAACCCTGCTTTGTCTCGTGCTATCGGGTAATTACAATAAAACGTGCTCTCTAATGCTGAGAAGGTTGTGTAACCGGGCACCTGGCGTATCCGGCAGGAGATCGTTACTCACATAGGAATGCGGGTTTCCATTGTGCTACGAGATAACCTACAAATGAATTGTTCGAAAAAAATGTTACATACATATATTCACGCCTTTATGAAAAATGGGGTAGACAGAGCGTAATCGACCAAAGAAATGGTCGTTCCGCCACGTCTGACAAGTCTGAGGGCTATTTTAGACTGAAATGTGTATCGCTATAGTGACAGGTTGTCAGCCCATCGGCTAAGTTGATCTCGATTCCCTTAGATGTTTTTTACAGCATGCACGGGAGGAGATGCAGCTGACACATTCCATGTTTTGCTATAACTCCCAGCAAGCATGGAAGCAATTTGTACAATATTTTAAAAAAATATATACATTACAACTATGGCGTCACAAAGAAGGAATTCTGAAAGGGGTCAAAGGAACTCATGAAAACGTAAAGTAAAGGGAACGTACGCAAACGAAGTCTGTTCACTCTCATTTCAAAGAGATTGATATTTTATGTATACGTTAATCCATATTCAGTGAGTTCCTCTAGTCCATAGAGCCCATAGTATTATGGAGACAGTTCTTGAGGAACGAGACCTCCGTGTAGCGACAGCGGACTAACTATAAACATACATACATATAATCACGCCTTTATCCCTAATGGGGTAGGCAGAGCGTAAACGACCTAAACAAAGGTCGTTCCGCCACGTCTGACAACGTTTTGAGGGTTATTTTGAGATAGATTTGTAGGTATATTACTGTATTGACAGGTTTTCAGCCCATCGCCTAAATCACAATGTACTAAAACCCTCGGATCCCTTAGCTGGTTTTTACAGCAAGCCCGGGAAATGCAGCTGGCACATTCTATGTTTTTCTCTCGCTCCCAGGCCAGCATAGAAGAAACTATAAAATATACTGCAAAATCGTAGAAGCTTCAAGTTATGTTATAGTATTGCAATTAGTTTGAATATAACGCAAGGTAGATCTTGCTTGTGTTGCTTGAATAGTTTATAAGATTTTTCGTTTGCTATTAATAAATAATTAGTAGATTTATAATATTTTCAGACTATTAATCATTGATATTTTTTGACTAATGATATTCTTTTTGTTCATTTTGTTCCTTTGCATAAACAGATTTAGGTAGCGTGTTTAAACAATATTAAACGACTATTTAGATATATTAAAAACTATAACAAAGACGATGCACTGTAATTATCATATTCAATTTTTAGGTTTGGCGTGATCTTTACTCAGTTTTTTTGTTGTTAAATTACTACGGCATGTCATACTATGTTTTAATAGGGTTATATGATGTGACTGCAAAATAAAGAGTTCAGTTTATTAGTAACATACCTAGGTACTTTATTTTTAAAGGAAATAAGTATGTTAAGTTTCCTTATTTACAAACTTTTTGAAACTTAAAAGATACACTAGCTAGTCGATTAAGTACGTATCGGTTTCTCTGTATACATACACATACATAAATTAATCACGCGTTTATCCTTAATGGAGTAGGCAGACTGTAAAAGACCTAAACAAAGGTCGTCCCGCCACATCCGACAAAGTTTTGAGGGTTATTAAAGATAGATGTGTTGCTGTAGTGACAGGTTGTCAAACCATCGCCTAAATTGCAATATACTGAAACCGTCGGTTCCCTTAGCTGGATTTTACAGTATGCCCGGGAGGCAGGCTGGCCCATTCTATGTTTTTCTCTCGCACCCAGTCCAGCATGGAATATTTATTTATTTAAAATGCTGTCATACGTAGATTAACTACTTAATCCTCTAAAAGTATCTTGTCGACTATCAAAAGAGTCAATTTTACATTTAAAATCTGTGTCAATCGTACTTATATCTATAGACACATCTTCAAGTCTTCAATAATACTTGCAATCAAATGACACCATCTTGAACCATTGTCACTATTTGAATAAAGTTCAAAATGAAAATTATTATGGCATTTGGATATAATTATTATAGAAGTACAGACAACAACAAATTTATAAGAGCATTAAGATTAAGATTGAATTGAAGAAAAATAGTAGGTATTTCAATTGATATTTACATTCATGCGTCAATAGCCTTTAAACACTCATATTTTGTCAATTTTAACTAACCACGCAAACAATCTTTACGCTATGAAAAAAATATAAAACACTGATTGCTAATAATAATTTAAAAAAAGCCTTTACTTAATGCATTGTGTATATGGTCACTTTCGATTTGTAGTACTAAAAAAAACATAGGCCAATATTACTTTTAAAATGCTGGTCATTTAAGCTACTCTACTTGAAAAACTGTAAGATAATAGATTTAACTGATGCAATTTCTATGAATTCTAAAAACATTTTCTTTTGTTTTCTATGAGAATAGCATTTATTGCAGCTACCATCTGAGATTTGACATAGTATACGCAATTTTATATGCTGGCCGTACGTATGTCATACATGATCGTGAATGACATGACGCATTATGTAGAAGATGATTCGTTGGGCTAGGTCGCTTTTGTAACCGATGATATAATAGGAATTTATCGATCTTCGTGCTATATCCATGTGCAAATGTCAAGCTCATCATGCGCACGCGTCTTTGTAGGTAAATAGGTTTTGTATAATAATTGTATTTACTTCATTGTAAAGTTAAAATCTTTGAAATTGTTACGGATGTTAAAAAATCGGATTGATTCTAACCTCAAATTCTTGAACTTTAAGAAAACTTGGAAGTTCATGAATATTATTTGATATCAATATTTTATGAATGATTATCAAATCATTTGACGTACTTATCCATTGAAAACCGTCGTTAAATGATTTGATAAATTATCTTCAATGGTTTGACAGATAGTCTTTATTGATTCCTAATTCATTGATATGACATTGCAAATACCGTGCTTAGGAAGTATAGTAGGTTATGTACCTGATGCATTATAACTTTGTCGCAGCTTAACGGGTCTTCAGTACCATTTGTCACGTAACTGTAAAATGGCGTTCAAAGCTTTTGACACAATGCTGCACCTTCTAAAGAATAAAGCTGTAGATGTGACTTTACTGACCTAGTGAGAGCTTTTGACAAAGAGAACAGAATGTTAAATGAGATTTGACAAAGAACGACTTGGACAGTACAACAAATCTTTAAATAGATGTTATTGTCAGATTTTATTACAAAATTAGTAGTTATAATGTAAAAAAAAATCGTATAAATTAATTGGGATAGCCTAACATTTTTTTCCTGGAATAAAAGATTTTTATAATTGCTTTGTTACTTAATTCACATCGGTGTAATAATGAAATAAAACATGTACAGATATACTTTACTGAAGTCCTATTAAACTAAAGATTGATTGTGTTATTCATCATTAACTGTAATAAATGAAGCTATCGATACAATAATTATGAGAATATGTTATTATCACATCAACGTCAAAATAATATCTCAATGCGGAATTATAATCTAAGATCGTGATAATATTATGTAATTCGATTATAATAGTTGACGAACGAACAATTGCTATGGAATGAGGTCTGTTCTGAGATTGATGAATTATAAAGATACATTTTGACGGACTATCATAACATAACACTATGTCGGATCTAGGTTAGAGATCCGTGTGTGTAAAAATCAAAACGTTTTTAGTAAGATACAATGAAGACAATTCGTATGCGCACAAAATTTTAGGCGATGGGCTGACAACCTGTCACTATAACAATATACCTACAATCATCTTAAATAACCCTCAAAACTTTGTCAGAAGTGGCGAAACGACCTTTGTTTAGGTCGTTTACGCTCTGTCTACCCCATTTTGGATAAAGGCGTGACTATATGAATGTACAAAATTTTAAGTAAAATCAATACCAGTATTTTTTTAAATATGAGAGCAGAAAGGGACGGCAACAATTTTGATCAAGAATTGTGTCCTAAAAGAATTGGTACCAATTAAAGATTAAGCGTACCGCCCACCGTCGCCTAAGATCTATAATTTGTGATTTAAAAACACTATCAAATATTATTTTACATCTCATTTTGTGAAATATTTTGTTTTTGATAATCCGCATATTTTTCTTATTTTTTTTAAATTTTGAACTTTTAATTAAGAATTAAAATTAAACCATTATCTCATCAACAGGTACCTACAAGTGTCTACCTTATTTTTCTTTTGTTTTTGATAGAGCTCAGAACCCTTACTTGAAGTATTGACTCTCCCACTTGACAATTTAATTATGTTAAGGCGGTAGTTCCGTCGGAAAGTGATACATTTCACCCGTGGGTCACGATGCTCACGACAATCGTGACCGCTTAAGGCTATACAACCCGTAATTAAATAATACATGCTCGTGAAGAATTGTTGTTCGTCTGCTAGTGCCACATTGAATGATGTGTGTTTCGGGTATTATGTCAACAGCCAACGTGGTCTAATGGTCAGAGCCATGGGCTCACGATTTGGAGGTGCTGGGTTTGATTCCACATAGTTGGTATTTTAAAGTTTATCACTTTGTAATATTTTCCCCAGTTTGGTTAGGATAATACTGAATCACCTGATAATCTGGATAAAAAAGATTCCGTGCTTCGGAGGGCACGTTAAGCCTTTGGTCCCGTTTGATGTCTTTAATCGTGGTCTTTACATAAACCATGTCAGAGGCCTATTAGCTGTGCTATCAGACGGTTTAAAAACTCTGACACTAGGGTTTATCGGGTCGTTTGACTCGATACCCAACGACAGAAGAAAATTATGGCAACATATATCAAGTGTATGTAATAAGTATTTGAAAATAAATGATATAGAAAAGGATCAGTCGGTATGTCAGTTCTTACATAAATCTTAATTTTCGTCTCAACGTTGCAAATTAGATGTCTCAAATTCATGTCATTATTTTCGGATTATGACAGTCAAATAGATATCGGATACATACATACATATAATCACGCCTTTATCCCTAATGGGGTAGGCAGAGCGTAACGACCTAAACAAAAGTCGTTCCGCCATGTCTGACAAAGTTTTGAGGGTTATTTAAGATAGATTTGTACGTAGGTATATTGCAGTAGTGACAGGTTGCCAGTCCATCGCCTTAGTTAAAATATTCTATATTAACTGTAAGAATTAAAGATAACAATGTACAAAATAATAACAATAAATAAAGTAAAACTGACCTTTCATTAAAAGGAAAATCTTTGAAGAATTTTCATAATAGTACATCATTAAAAAAACTTCGACAAACAATGTTCACTTAACAATTAAACCAATTTACCACTAATAACTGCGGCAACACACACATTATGTGGTATTACAGAAGCATGTTTTTTTGTTATTTAATATGAAAATTGTTCTCTTCCAGGTACTGTGTTAAATTCGGTGAAGCGTGCAGCGAAATCGGCACAAGCATTCGCTAAGAAGGTCGCCAGTTGCACAAAAGTGTAATATTTCAGTATAATAAATAAAATAGCTTCCACGCTGGACTGGGAGCGAGAGAAAAGCGTGGAATGTGCCAGCTGCATTTCCTCCCGGGCATGCTGTAAAAACCAGCTAAGGGATCTGAGGGTTTCAGTGTATTGCAATTTGGGCGATGGGCTGACAACCTGTCACTACAGCAATATACGTACAAATCCATCCTTGAATAACCCTCAAAACTTTGTCAGACGTGGCGGAACGACCTTTGTTTAGGTCGTTTACGCTCTGCCTACCCCATTAGGGATAAAGGCGTGATTATATGTATGTATGTAATAAATAAAAACTTGATAAGAAAGTAAGTGGTTCAAAAGCCAATTCGTCTAATGCTGTGGCTTAAGGTGGTTCAATGAGTTCAGTGGCGCCCCCACAAGAAATAAATGTATTGTGTCTCAAATACAAACATTTTCATGAAAATCTTACGTTTTGCGAAAATCGGAAGTAATTCTTTATGTATCCGGCATTTGCATTTTGTAGTTCAGCAAGCCTTGAATGTCGATTTTGCTAAAAGTGGCCTCTTTTGGTAAGATCAACATTCTAGGTTTACATATTAAGTGTAAATTGTTACATTGTTACATTGTTATTACAAAATGAAGAAATACTTCAAATTAATTACTTTCATTTATTAAAATTTTCATGAAAATGTTTGTATTTGAGACACAATACATTTATTTCTTGTGGGGGCGCCACTGAACCCAACATACCACCTTAACAATCCGAGTAGGTATGTAAATATGTAGGTAATGAAATTGTCAAATTTGTCGTTAGGTATATCTACGTTTAACAAAGCAAGAACATGCTCTGTACTAGGTGATGAAGATTACTATTAGACAAGTCCAGTTGTAAGTTTCCAAAGGCTTTCCGGAGGGTCACCTGGCTTGCGACCTCCCATCGCAGTTTGGTGACAATTTTTCTTCATATTTCATTTCATGTTTAGATTAGAAATTAATGAGTCAGATTTGACACTATTGTAAGATCAGACAAAGGGGCGACATTTATTTTAAAGTAAACACAATCGTGATATTTGCCAATTCCTCAACAATCGATTTCGGAAAGGCAAACTAAAATCGATCGAAACTCTTTGAATAAAATATTTCTTAAATCTGTTAAACCCTATCCCATTATTTCCTTATCTCTTAAGAAATAATAGCTGACAAAATAATCACAATAGGACTAAGAATCGGATCGTGAGGTTGGATTACTTAACTTTCTATATAAATGGTTCGAAATTAAGTGAAATCGGTTAATAGTTAAACTTAAGTTTCAGGCGTGTAAATTAAAGCACCGGCGTTCCTTGTTCTAACTGTAGTTTAAGTTGTAAAACTCGGCGAATTTATTGAATAAAAAATATTGACCATTACCATTATTAAATTTGAGTGCTTAGCAGGGAGAGATAACATTAATAGGATCCAAGATTTTTTCTAATCTATCTTAAATAACCCTCTAAACTTTGTCAGACGTGGCGGAACGTGTAAGATTTTATTCCTAAACTTTATTTTCACAACCTTCAATTCTATCTCATTGTTTCCTCTTCACTTTTAAAAATATCAGGAACACCTTACTTATTATCGTAGGTATATTTTCAATTGTAACACGAAATAATTTAACTTCAATTTTAAGTAGTTCCTACACTTTATAGCTAAATTGACCAAGCATAGATTTATGAGTATTTTGCAACATTTAGTCGCAAATGTGGCCCAACAAATCCCTAACTAAGCTTGCACCGGGCCATACCAGTGCATTCATTGTTCGGTTCACTATTGCACTAGTCACTAGTCACGACCAAGAGCGTGTCACTGTCTGTCGACGGAATCGAACCTGCTACAGTCTCTTGCTGACTGGAGAAATTATAGATGTGTGAAAGATGAGAGGGTTTGTGCTATTGAAACTTCAGAGAATTCTTAGTACTTATTTCTGTATTCAATTCTGGGAACAATAAAAATAACAAACAAACGTTTTTCTTCTCAAGGCTTTGTGAACTATACGGGTAAATGGATAACCAGAAACACTAGAAGGTACATTAAGTTTCTAGTGTAAACATTGCAATCTAGGAAATGAGCTGAAAATCTAACTATATGAATATAGCCATTAGAAATTTACTTAATAATTCTGGACTCTAATTATTTTTTACAGTCTAAAAGGTTGCATTTCCCCAGCAGTTGGACTTAACGGCTACATAAGACAAGATAAGAAAAGGTTGCGAATAATTAATAGCGCAAAAAAGGTATTTCCGAAACGTGGCTTGCTATGACTTATGGTGACATTCAGGCTGACATGTCTGTTATGTTTTCAATATCTATGCCTTTCTATGGGTTTGCCGCTGCGCCCACTTGATACCGCGACTTTTGGTTGAGAAATCAGGTTGCTCATAGGGCAGTGTGGTATTTTAATGAGTGTCAAATATAATGAGGTAGCTGATCGTGAGTTCGGAGTTCGCTTGTATAGGTCTTTCATCGGTGGTTCATTATGTTTGGCTTCTATTTGCAATGGATATGTGCCTCTTAGAGTCATATAAGTAGGATGACGTTGGTGCAATTTAAGCAGTTCCTATGTCATTTCTTATTTTAAAACTGACGGTTGAAATTTGAGGTTACGTGGGTGCATGACAGTTTTGATGATAATGATCATGATGAAATTAAAGTAATTAAGACTTTAAGTTTATTAACATACATACATACAATCACGCTTTTATCCCTAACGGGGTAGACAGAGCGTAAACGATCTAAACAAAGGTCGATCCGCCACGTTTGACAAGCTTTTGAGGGTTATTTCAGATAGATTTGTAGGTATATTGCTGTAGTGACAGGTTGTCAGGCCATTGCCTAAATTGCAATATACTGAAACCCTCAGATCCCTTAGCTGGTTTTGCCAGCTTGCCTGGGAATAAATGCAACTGGCATTCTATATTTTTCTCTCGCTCCCAGGCCAGCATGAAAGTAAAATATTAATTACGTTAATCTTAAAATATTTAATACAACTGCTTGTCATGTTCTGGCCTACGGCTAACAAAAGGTCATAGCTTTTATCGAGATAAAATCTAGCATTAAATGAAGCTGACCTAAACCGACTAGAATTTTGTGTAACAGTCATTCATTTGCACTATTTTGTCATTCTGTATCAAATCGGTCTGATATTATATTAGCTTACCTCTATAAGAATGTCGTGTCTAACATTAAGTTTACATCTAAGTATTCGGCTTGGATCTAGGTATTAAGCTAAGATCTAGGTATTCATTGAGCGATTGTAGGATCAGACCTACAATCTGCATGCCCATTTGATTCATAAACGCGCGCTTTACCTTTCAAATACAACCAAGTATTTTGACTTGCGAAACTCATAGTTCAATAAAGTGTTGGCGAAATATCGATTGTTGGACTAAATAGTAATAAGTATTATCGATATCGAGTCTATTGATCATACATATATACATAAACAAAGGTCGTTCCGCCACGTCTGACAAAGTTTTGAGGGTAATTTAAGATTTATTTGTACGTATATTGCTATTTATCATATAGATCTCAAATAGCTGTGGAGCTATCGGTACCTACTATTTATAAAAAAATGATGTAGATAGCAGTGTTACTATCAGTGGTACTGTCTATAACTGCTATACTATCGATCACACCAATGACTATTGATAGTATTGTTTACGACAATCATGTCTGTCATCTTTGCTTATGGCGTTGTCCAGTTTGGATCACAGTCTGTGATATCGTATTTAATATGATACTATCAGTAATTTCGTTACCTACTTTCAATAGGCCTATCGACACTACTGTTTTCGCCCCGAATTATCGATTGTTAGACTATCGATTGACAACACTAGTACACAATTCGTGCTACAGTTGTTGTATTGGTACTGGGTTTTGTGGGACTGGTATTTGATGGATGGTTGATAAGAGGTGGTTATTGTTCGTATGGCCGTTTGACCATTGGCTCGTTGCGATAGAGCAGAGCAACGTTTGTTTATGAAGCTGTTAGCTTGATTGTTTCTGTTTTGAAATGGCAAATCCAAGAGCTATCAATGTAATGCCAAGAGCCTTAGGAAATGGTCTGAGTAGTTGTTACGTGGGTACAAACCAGGGTGCAGTATTATCCCCCATGGGTTCACCTGAGACTATCTTATTGAGGTCTTCCGTATACAACTTACTTAGGCCTGTATTAATTATCAGCACTTGAGAATGGCAGCTAGTTTGAGTTCGTATCAGAAGTGTCATTTCAATACAAATCGGTCTGTCAAATCTATACTTAATATTGCTCGCAATCTTGAGATTGATTTTAAATACTACTCTTAGGCCCGTATTTTTAAACAGCACTTGAGTTTAAATTCGTATCAGAAATGTCATTTCAGTACCCATAATTGAATACAAAACGAACTGTCAAATCCACACTTAAAATTACTCTTAATCTTGAGATCGTTTTATAAATACGAGCCTTAAGTAGAGTATCGAATGCATCTTAAGTGGCAATTAAAGTTACGGTACTAGTTTATCAAGATTTAGTACAATAAATCTCAAAATAGTCAATGATCTTCTTACAATAAATACACGAGCTATATCATTCTTCATAATTGTATGAATTGGAAAGCAAATAAAACAAGATTCTACGCTGCATCGTCCAAGTCCATGTAACACCTACGTATTATGATAAATATGATCTGATGACGTCATAATTCAAGGTTTTGATTGCCTTAAGACCTATAGATTACTATAAATAAATGAAATCATATCTATACCTATAGTTTTCAACGCGTATAACAAACTTTAAGGGAATTCCACATATGTGTAATTTAGTGTTAGGGTAAGACAGTCCATCGCATAAAATATACCCTGTGATTTTTATCAAAGAATCTCCAGATTGTTTATTTACTTATCTTACTGTCGCTTTACTAATACCAATAAAATAAATAATATAATATTTTAATACCGTAGATATTAGTCGTTAAGCCATGTCAGAGGCCAGTGCTAAGCATTGGCGGCTTGAAAACTCTGACCTAATCTAGAATTGGGTCTGGTTTCCCTTCTGGGTTGCGGAGGTCAGATGGCAGTCGCTCTGTGTAAAAACCAGTAACCTGGTTCAATCCCCTAGATTAGGTAGCCGACCCCGTAAGATACGGGATAAGGCTAGGGAGATGATGATGACTGTCGCTTTACTAATGCTAAGGCTCGTATTTATAAAACTATCTCAAGATTGAGAGCAGTATTAAGTATGCATTTGACAGGTCATATTGTACTGAAATGACATTTCTGATACTTACTCAAATTAGCTGTCAGTGTCAAGTGCTGTTTAATAATACGGCCCTAAATGACTTAAATAAGATACTGGTATTCAGCATATAAAGCTTAATCACGTATAAATTATGTGTCATGCAGCATCTTCGCCAGTTAAGCCACCTTGACACGCTACTTATGGACAATTGATGTAAGATGACACTGTGGTTGGGAAACACCAGATTCATGAATTTTTGTGATCCTATCAACCTTGCCCAATAAGTATTTGGGTGTCAATTGCTGTGATCATGCACTGATACCTACTAAATGATGATCTTTGAGGTTTTTGTGGTCATTATTTTTAACTTTTTTGGTCAATAACATGATATTAACAACAATCAAGTTGAAACTATTTAATTTAGAATTTTCTGAGGATCCAAATCATTGGAGATTTTTACCTAGTTAGTAAAATTTCTTGACTAAAATAAAATCTAAATATGTTAATGATAAATTTTTAGTTTATTTTAATGTAATACTCACTAGAAAGGTAGCCGACCCCGTGAGATATGGTATAAGGCTAGGGAGATGATGACTCACTAGAACGAGTGCAATCGATATATTCGTTGGAATAATTTTAAGTACGTGTAAATTTATATTTTTTTGTAAAAATTCAATTAATTTCAAAAAAATTAAATAGTTATGCAAGGTCTACGGGAGTCAAAAAAATTTGCATCTAAAAAATATTGTAGTACCTAAGTATATTTGATTTAATTTTTATAATTGCATATAATATATCGAGACTTTTTCTTTTCTGATTAAACTTTATTGCCTACTTAAGACTCTATTTATGTATCTATAGATTAAAATGTGCAAACATTCTTAAGCTACCCGCCACGCTAACCGCCGTTTATTTCAACCGGTTTCTATTCAAATTAGATTAAAATGTTACAATGTGACGACAAAAATGTTAACATAATATTTATTGGTCTGATATCGCGAATTCATTTACTTTTGTTTGAAATGTCAAGGTGAACTATTTTACTATTCTGTCAAATGTATCCGGATTGCCTAGTACGTATTAAAAACACAAAGACACAATATGACAAATTACATATAGTATTTTCAACTCAGTTTTAGAATAAAAGTTAACATTGTTTCATGTCTTTTAATCAAAGATCTTGTTTCTAAAATAAGTTTTAGCTATTAGGTATATCAACATAATTAAATAGTAGTTTTTGTAATTTTACTAATTTGCCAACACATATCATTTATTTTTCAAATGTGTTTCTGAATAAAAAGTCATGAAACTTTGTTTACTTTTTTTATTCTAAAACTGAGTTGGAAATACTACTTTGTTTGTAATAGATTAAATAAGATTAGTGTGCCATGATAGAGTAAAAGCCCATGTTCAGCAATAGACTAACACTGTTTGATGATAATAAGCTTTTGTAGTGCACATAGATGGCGCCACATCTTGATGTGGTTTTAGGACTATTGTATCTTGATACAATAGTCCTAAAACGCGGTATCGAAGTTTGCTCGGCCATCCGCATATATACAACTTCCGAACTAATCCAGTCGGACTCCGATCCCCTGGTCACAACACCCGACCAGGTGGGTAATTAGCCTTTTCCCATCCGTCATCTTTAAGAAAATGCTCCTAAACTGTTTTAGTCAGCAGTCTATAATGAAGCTAACTTGTAAGAAGTTATTTCAACAGTAGAAAATATCTACACGGAATATATTTTTCAAAATGCATTATAATTTACAACGTCTTATAATGTTGCGATTTTTATGTAACTACTAGAGACATTTAAAACCCACGTTTTTCCAAATTTAGCAGAACCTGGTAATAAAAAAACTAAAACAGCTAATACAGTTAGGGTCATTGTTCTTGTTTTCCTGATCAAAGATGACAATCGTCTAGAATATCTTCTTTGCAGCAGTCCTCTTCTTAGCGAGTGGATTCTCAAATCGAACGATCCGATGAACCCCGGTGTCAGAGTTTTCAAACCGCCTAGTAGCACAGCTATCAGGCCCCTGACGTGGTTTGAGTAACGAACACTATCAAAGACAGCGACCGGGACCGACGGCTTAACGTGCCCTCCGAAACACGGAATCCTTTATTTCGTTTTCGGACAATCAGGTGATTCAGCCTGCAATGTTCTTCCATGCTGGACTGGGAGAGATAGGAAAACATAGAATGTTCCAGCTGCCCTTCCTCCCGGGCATGCTGTAGAAGTCAGCAAAAGGGATTCGAGGGTTACAGTGTACTGTAATTTAGGCGATGGGCTGACAACCTGTCATTACAGCAATACACATTACAATATAAAATTTTCCTCAATTTTTGTCAGACGTGGCGAAAGCGCCTTTCACGAGGCGTTTTATGCTCTGCCTACCCCGTAAGGGATAAAGGCGTGATTTTATGTATGTATGTATGTCCTAACCAAACTTGGGAAAACCTTACAAAGTGATGAATTGGTAAATATCAACTTTGTGTTCCCCTCCTGGAAATCGCACCCAGGACCTCCGGATCGTAAGCCCATGGCTCAGGCCACTAGACCACAGAAGCAGTTACAGTTGCAGCTGTATTATTTAGTGATCTGCACCAATAGCGTTTTAGGCAATAATCATCTGTAGGGTCCTGCGAACAATTTTGGCTAGCGTATCCTCAAGATTGCTGCTTAGGGCAGCAACACGCAGGGGTCACTCACTGCACGCAAGGTTGCGCTCAACACGCTGACAATGCTTTTTGCATTGTCTACAACACACATGCGTCACCTTACGCTCAACGCGCGCGTACTGGCAGAAGGATGCGCCGACGTCGAGTTCATCGCTACGCGCGCGTAGAACGTAAGGTGACGCATGTGTGTTGTAGGCAATGTAAAAAGCGTGATGAGCGCAACCCTTGCGCGCAGTAAGTGACGCCTGTGTGCTACTTCCCTTAAATACAAATAAAGCTTAATTCATTATTATTAAAATTCGCATAATACCATCAGCTTAAGTATCTAAGTATTATGCAATATAACTGCATATTTATCTTCGTTATCCTCTTAACCTACTCTATTTCGCTCACGCCTCGGAAGGCACGACCTTACTAAATCGGAAAATCTGAAATTGAACTCAACAGTAACAACTCAACAACCTCATGAATTCACAACATGAGAGACACTTGTACGTGTATGTAGTACAGTCAGCCGCTTTATTTTATATGTGCTTGGCACAATTTTTATGCAAGCAACAAACAAATATTGGAAAATAGGTAATATTTTGCTAATCGCTTGTATAAAAGTAAATCAAGTCTTTACAAGTAATTTAAGGCCTACCCTAAATTACTGCCCCTAGGCAGGGACGGAAATAAGAGAATGTTTCATCTTCAAGTCTTTCTTCTTTATTTTAAGCAGCTTCTTTACATCTTCATAGTCTTGGAAAAGTCACCATCGGTCGTATTCGCCCGATCCTTACAGACTCAACAGATTCGCTCTTTCTCACACACTCGTACAACGTAACTCTATTATCGTCTCTATCCGTATCGGAAATCATCTATACACCATGAAGATCTAATCCCAAAGTACCTTATAGATATTAGAATGTAGGTGTTGTTCTGTTTAGTTAAGTAAAAGTAGCTTACGCCTTTTTATTAAATCCCAAATGCTTTACCGACAGTTACCCAAACCTCTCAGTTTTAAGTATGAGTAATGACAATTTTTTTTAACTGGTTAAAGCCGGAAACAATAATATGTCAACTGGAGCAGAGTTTACTTAGTTCAATGCCTAATGAAGATCTCAATAATAACATCATATTTGAATTTTGAAATAAACCAGACATGTTTTTATGATTCTGACTGTACATTTCAACAGCTCATTGTTCTCAATAAAGGGTACTTTTGGTCACGACCGACTCAATTATCGAACGAAACCGTACGAGTTTCCAACTGTACTTACTGTATTTTAGGTTAGGTACACTATGGACTAGTGCAAGTATTCGTATTAAATTAATTTATGTGCAATTTATTAATGTTACGACAAATCGTTTTACAAGATTTTTTTATAAGAAGACCTGACTCTATCGAAGGACGTAAACTGTTACGTCGTAACAAAGTAAAAATTCAATTGCCCATAAAAATACTTTAAACCTTGACTATATTAAATACAACCATTCAATAATTGCCATGTACGCTGTCAATTTATGAAGTATTTAACCAGTAGCGGTGTTTTACCGAAATTAATTGTCGGTATCTGTTAACACTTTTTGCGTAAGATTTAACAATTAAACCGACACACCATATACAAGGTATTACACGCCCGTATTTACCTTGCTGGGTAAGCAAAAACCAGGCAAAAATTTGAGGTAAATTATGCCAAGATTTAAGTACGAAGCAGGAAGGGAAACGGCTGGTGTATTCTATATTCTGTAGTGTCTCTCTTCCAGTTCTGCATGGAATTAACATCCTGTATATCTCAAGTGTTAAATGTTCCAAGAAACAATTAAGTATAACTTTAATAGTTTGTTGGGCTTGATGTTGTAATGCTATGGGAACTTTATGGGGTAACTTTGAATGTTATCTTATGAATGATAGCCTTCAACTACGATTGTACTTAATCTATGGCTATAACTAAAAAATAACATAGTAAGTTTTTATTGCTGTGCTACTAGGCGGTTTAAAAACTCAGACACCAGGGTTCTTCGGGTCGTTGTTCGTCTCGAGAATCCACTCGCTATGAAGAAGAAGAAGATTGCTACATTTTTATATTTTATTTATTAAAACATTTATTTCACATTATGAACGATAAAGTCATAGGAAACAAATACACAATAAACATAGCATATCTTTTAAAAGAAATTTCATACATACAGCAGACTTACAGAAGAGAAATGGTAAGAAATTATACTATAGTGTTGTTAGACATAATTTTATTGTTCTGTAGTTTGATTAACTTAAATACTTATCATGCCATTAAAGTTTGTTAAAATATAGTCGTTCTTTTACTGTTTTGTCCCGTTTTAAATATCATACTGGGCTCAATTCTAGATTCAACAAGCTAAGCCTAAAATCTATCTGTCACTTTCAGACAAAAAACATTGAAAAAGGACAGGAGATCTTCATTTTTATCCGCCGTAATATGATATGGCGGATAGAATAGTCAGAAATACTAGGGAAACGTGCAAATGCGCTGTAAAAACTAGCGGACAAAGTGTAAAACCATGTAGTGTAAATCGCCTATCCTTATTAAATTTTATTATTTTGAAAGTGACAGATAGATTTTAATTTTTGTTTTAGCCGGTGGGATTTAGAATCGAGCCCTATGTTGTTCAAAAAGGACGCCAGGTACCTTATTCAGCAACAATACCTCACAATCTCAGGTTCAGGTCTCAAACGGACAACATTGCCCAATAACCAGCTCCCACTGACAAGTGGGCATTGTGCAGCCAGTGTGGTAATGTAACTTATCCTGTATTTTCTCCAAGATGTTACGCAAAGTGGGATTCCATCACTGTGACGTCACCGCTGCATTGTCAATGAAGGATTGCTGGTGACCTTCAGAATTACTTTCTATTAGCAGCGTTAAAATATTTATTTAATACTACCTACATTATGCGTGTGTGACTGGGGCAAAATACCGTAAAAAATCGTCGAGATAGAAGAGAAAGAAAGAAAGATGGATAAATGTAAAGCATACATACATACATATAATCACGCCTTTATCCCTAAGGGGGTTGGCAGAGCGTAAACGATCTGAGCTCAGGTCGTTCCGCCACGTTAGACAAAGTTCTAATGATTATTTATGATAGATTTGTAGGTAGTGACAGGTTGTCAGCCCATCCCCTAAACTGCAGTATACTAAAACCCTCTGATCCCTTAGCTTATTTTTACAGCATATGCGGGAGGAAATGCAGCTGGCACATTCAATTTTTTTCCAGTCTAGCATGCAGAGCAGCAATGAAAAACATGCTAGTTACTAATTGTTATACTTATTCTTGTTAGAAATAGTAATTAAACTAATACATACATACATAAATCACGCCTTTATCCCTTACGGGGTAGGCAGAGCGTTTAACGCCTCGTAAAAGGCGCTTTCGCCACGTCGGACAAAAATAAAGGGGACTATTTTAGATTGTAATATGTATTGCTTTAGTGGCAGGTTGTCAGCCCATCGCCTAAATTACAATACAATGTAACCCTCGAGTCCCTTTTGCTGACTTTAACAGCATGCCCGGGAGGAAGGGCAGCTGGAACATTCTATGTTTTTCTATCTCTCCCAGTCCAGCATGGAAGAAAATTAAACTAATGATAGGAGAAAATTCTCGGTAAATGGTTCATACGTAAAAAAATATGAGCATACAACTTACCTAACACGGCAGCCACGTTGATACTCTTAAACTTGTAATATTATAATCAGTGCTAATGAAAAGTTAGATCAAACTGCATAACAGAAAATTTGCACTACACCTCTAAAATTTGTAGTGACATCTAACCTCTTAGGCCCGTAATTATAAACAGCACTTGAGACTGACAGCTAGTTTGAGTCCGTATCAGAAATGTCATTTTAGTACAAAAGGACCTATCAAATCAATCTTGAGATTTCTTTATGAATACGAGCCTTGGACCTTGCCAGTGAAGAGCTGTCCCTGAATTATTTTAAGGTCTTCTTAGTTAGTATGTATAAATTTATTTACTTAACCTTTTAGATTCTTGTTGAGATATACTTACGATAGAGACAAAAGATGAACGATTGTGGAGTTACGTAGTTCGGAGGTCAAGGTTGTTGATAATAGTGGTAATAAGTAAATAAACAAAATAACTACATTGTTGTTCATTAACAGGTGATAAACAGTACATGTTAGTCAAAGTGTCAAACTTATTATAACTATCAATCTCCCAGGATAAGGATAGTATTTGGTCAGTAACAACTTGAGAATAGGTATTCAAAAACAGTATTTTTGGATGAAAGATATCGTTATAGAATAGTACATTAGCAGAATGAATGAGGGCAGATATTTTTAAGGAATATTTCTATGACAAATTTCCCAAATTTGGATTTTGCAATGACTCTCATCATAATTTTAAACACTTTTGACGCACAACAAATTGATTTTAAAGTGTGTCCATTTAGCGATTGGACACCCACTTGGAAAGGGACTGGTGACATTTTAACGGAATGTAACTGGCTAGAATGTAGCTAGGATTTATAACTGACTGTAGTGTAGTGGAGATAAAATTGCTAGATTGTATCTATCACGAACAAAGCTAACTTTAACTTACAGCAGTATTAAGTGACGCTAATAAATACATACATATAATCACGCCTTTATCCCTGCACCTAATTGACAAAATATAATTTGGGCCGATTTGGCATAAAAAAACGTACATACATACAATTACGCCTTCATCCCTAATGGGGTAGGCAGAGCGTAAACGACCTAAACAAAGCTCGTTCCGCCACGTCTAACAAAGTTTTGAGGGTAAGATAGATTTATTGCTTTAGTGATAGGTTGTCAGCCTATCGCCTAAATTGCAATATACAGAAACCCTCAGATACCTTTACTGGTTTTTACAGCATGGGATGCAGAATGCAGCTGACACATTCTATGTTTTTATCTCGCTCTCAGTCCTGCTAATAAATATCAGTATAAAAGTATTATTGTTTTTTTTTTATATTCATCTGTTTGAAGAGTAATTTAATTTAATACAAAGGCTAAAGTTTCATTGTTGATATTTGTATAAAACAAAATTATACTCAAATAATATCGACCTACCTAAGTGATCCCATTTTAAAATTAATCCAATAACGGAAATAACAATCTGCATTTATTGGGTAATTACAGTTTTTCTAGTTCGTAATTATTCTAGTAATTTATGTAACTTAAAAAATGCCATCTTGAAATGTCAAGGATTAAAAACAAGTGCTCTATATAGGTACCTAATAATTATCATGGTTAAATAATACGTTATCGATACCCGAAATGGCATCTCTGATACTTCATATGCATAAGTAATTTATTTAAAATTAGGTAAGTACCTACCTAGCTAGCTACACATACATATGTGGCATGTAGATCATACGCCCATACCTGTAAGAATGTAATTTTTAAAGGATTACATTAATCTGTTATAGTATTTCCAACTCAGTTTTAGAGTAAAGATAAACAAATATGTCGTGGGTTGAATAAAATTCAAAAACACATTTCAAAAATATATTATATGTATTGGCAAATTAGTTAAATTACTAAAACTACTATTTCATTATATTGTAATATCTAATCGCTATAACTTATTTTTGTAACAATCGTCTTCGATTAAAAGACATTAAGCTTTGTTTGCCTATATTATACAACTAAGTTGGGAATACGATAACGATACATTTACCAGGGGTACAGCTGTTGATGAAATGTAATTTGTCATATGTTGCAATTTATCATATAATTTGTATATCAAATCGGCTTAAAATTTATTTTTGTCAACTAGGTATAAAATACTTCCATGCTGGACTGGGAACGAGAGAAAAACGTAGAATGTGCCAGCTGCATTTCCTCCCGGGCATGCTGTAAAAACCAGCTAAGGGATCCGAGGGTTTCTGTATATTGCAATTTAGGCGACAGGCTGACAACCTGTCACTACAGCAATATACCTACAAATCTATCTTAAATAACCCTCAAAACTTTGTCAGACGTGGCGGAACGACCTTTGTTTAGGTCGTGTACGCTCTGCCTACCCTATTAGGGATAAAGGCGTGATTATATGTATGTATATGTAGGTATAAAATAAATATTGCGATCCTCGGAAAGCCAAATATCTACTTATGAGCATAATGATTGTCAATCTTTTTAGCATACACCAACACAAATCTAATCAATTAAATCATACAACTGCATAATGTGGTAATGAAAATTCAGTATTAACGTCATTTCGACTACGATTTCCGCTTCGCAATTTTTGTTGTTGTTTCCTTGCTAAATATAAGATGCAAATACATTTGGTTTGCCTTGAGATTTCTTGTTCGTCTAGTAAGTAAGTAGTCGTATATTCCTATTGAAATACAGTTAGTCAGTACTCACTTCGTTATAAAACTTTTCAGTCTACATTTTCTGCAATACTTTAAAGTACTTCTTTAGTCGAACTAAATAAGAACAAAATAATAAATCAAGAATGCGGACACTTGGAAATTAATACAGTAGTGAAATGATTGTCAATTAATAAAAAAAATCAAGAGACATCGCCACAAAGCGGTGTATGCTATGCGTGTCTATCATACCATTCATATTTATAAAATCTGCTGGATAATACGTCAAGATAATGCTGAAAACGTATTATTACAGATTGTACATACATACATACATACAATCACGCCTTTATCCCTAATGGGGTAGGCAGAGCGTAAATGACCTAAACAAAGGTCGTTCAGCCACGTCTGACAAAGGTTTGAGCGTTATTTAAGATAGATTTGTACGTATGTTGCTATAGTTACAGGTCGTCAGCCCATCGCCTAAATTACAATATACTGAAACCCTTTAAATCTATAGCCGGTTTTTACAGCATGCCCGGGAGCAAATGCAGCTGGCACATTCTATGTTTTTCACTCACTCCCAGTCCCAGTTTAGCATGGAAGAATTATTACGGATTGTGTTTTTCGAAATAGAATAGATAACAGTGTGTCAGAGTAAATGGTATTTTAATAGAAGTATATTTTGTGCATCATACTTCGATCTAATGGAACCATAACAAAAATAAAATATTCAAAGATTGGTTTTGTTACATATTCCCTTATACATATAGTCATACCTTCACTCTTACGGTATAGGCAGAGCAACAGAAATTAGTAAAATGAGATTTCGCTTTTTAAAAACGTTCTACTTACTTGCTACACAAGAAAAGTGAGAGTTTAAATAACGAAAATGCTCCTAGCTTAAACAGCAGTAATCCATAAAAATGCTCGATTTTTTCTTTCTAATACAAAATAAATTGACGCCCTAAGGTAGTTCATGGTCACTAATAGCCTATTAAGTGTTATATTAAGAGGCACAGTCGGTCCAAATAGATGCAATAGAAGCGTTTCCCGAGGCGAAACCAGTGTTGCCACACTCAACTAATGTTAGAAACATGAGTGTTGCAATTGATAAAAATACATACACGAAAAATAATTACACAGTGAATATAACGAGTTGCTCTTTTTGTTATAAATGGACTTTGTTGATGTAACAAGAGTAAATAATGTGTTCGTTGTATTTCAAAAAAATTTGTCTCAACCAAAATTTTGAACGTTTTTTTTGTAAATAAAGGCAGTACACGCCTGATCTCAATAACTTTTTATTGCTACCTAAATGGCAAAGTAACAATATTGCCGAAGGTAAAATTATCTTGTGCCGTGTAGATAAACATAGTTTAATTTAATTATAGCCTACAACACACTTACGTCACCTTAAGCTCTACGCGCGCGTAGCGACAAACTCTACGTCGGCGCATTCCTCCGGCAGTACGCGCGCGTAGAGCGTAAGGTGACGCATATGTGTTGTAGGCAATGCAAAAAGCATTGACAGCGTGTTGAGCGCAACCTTTCGCGCAGTAAGTGACGCCTGTGTGTTGCTGCACTATGGGACAGCGTACCGCAAACGGATAAGTTACTCTGTCAACAAAACTGAACAACGGAAAAAAAAACCCGAAGAACGTTATTCAGTTTCGTTGACAGAGCTACCCCTTTGATTTCGCGTTACGCCGCCCCTTACAATAAGAGTCAAATACTTATGTACTCGTACCTACAAGACTTCTACATTGATTTCTTAAATCATAAGTCAAAACACCAATTTAGACAATAGATTTGTTAGATAAATAGCACAGTTTACCATACGCAACATAGTTATTTGTTAAATTATATTGTGGGCGGGCGTCTGTTGTCGATACCTATATAACTGTAATTTAGTCACAAATATTGCTTTACATGATTTATTAGGCGCTTGTTATATCTGTCGTAAGCTTAGTCATGTTTAGGATTTAGTTAGATCCTGTTATGAAGGTGAATGGTTTACTTGCAATACTAGAGGTACTACTATCAATGGGACTGTTTAGATATCTATAATTACTATTGCAGTTTTTCATAAAAACTGAAGCAATTTTTTTTTTAATAAACTGAAGATCATTTTTTTAATGTATTTATTTAGTTGCAAAAAATAGAGCTTGTATTATAAGTGCAAAATCACTACTCAAGAGCTCTCCCGCTTCGTCAATCATTATCGTATTTTCGAATGATAAATTAAATTTATGTGTTGTTTTCTCGTGATTGTATCTGGGTGTGTACAGGGCACTCTGACAGGGAATCCTTCCTATCATTATAATCATAGATGTATATATTTTTATATACGTGTGACTTTGCAAAATGTCCGACCAACGCCTACACGTTTGTAATCGTTATTAATGAATATGGCTTTATTGTTGTATTATTACAAATCAATCTGAGTGAGAGGTCCAAGGTCCATTGATGTATTAATTTTGGTTAGTACAGTTGTGCGCGAAATAAGTCTTTCAACTTGAATAGTACCGGTTATTTTCTATGGGCCGTATTTATAATCAACTCTCACGAGTGACAGTGATCTTGAGTTCGTATCAGAAATGTCATTTCGGTACAGACTGGCCTGTCAAATCCATACTTAATATTGGTCTCAAGTTTGAGATCGCTTCATAAATACGAGTCTATGAGTCTTTCATGAGATACATGAATGCTGTAATCATTCGGTAAATTATTCGCTTATTTGCCAATAATTGATATTTTTCGTCTGTTGACTGAGAAATGTTAAGACAGCAGTAAAGTCCACTTATAAAGCTGCTTCTGCATCCAAAAATTCGACATCAAAAAATAAACCATGTAGCTACGGTAAATATTAAAGCTGGCCTGGCCTTTCTATCTTTAAATAACTACAAGGAAAATTATATAGGGTGGGATATTGAATGGAGCTCAGCAAATAAAAAAAAACATGTTTGTAAATAAACGCATCATCATAGTGACCTGATAACTCAATCGATTCATCGTTAAGTGACTTATGAAATGCAAATATCATAAGAATGAAATGCAACATGGTTTCTACAAGTTGACGTCTTATTTGCTTAAAGCAAGTCCTACCTACTAAATAAATACATTAAATATTGCCGACACTTACTTTCACGTCAAAGTTGGCCAATATCATACCGGCCTATCGGCTAAATATTGAGAAATGTGCTCCAAATATCCTTTTTCGACTGTACTTGAAGCACGACTGGGCAGTAAGAATGGCTAAAGCACTGATTATAGGAAAAGGTTAGCCAAAGGGCAAATAGCTATATTGGGTAGGCAGAGTATCAACAGCTTGTTAAGAACTGTTTTGGCCACATAACTTTGACAATTGCTAAGGGTGATTGTAATGTGCATTGCTATAGAAAAAGGTTATCAGCCTATCGCCTAAAGGCTCTCGAATTACTCCACTAGAGAACTTTGGTTACTAATATACTTTTGTAAATTATATTTTACTAGCGACCCGCCCCGGCTTCGCACGGAAATTATCAGTATTTCTCTACTATATTATGCATGTATCATACATATAAACCATCCTCTTGAATCACTCTATCCATTAAAAGAAACCCCATCAAAATCCGTTGCGTAGTTTTAAAGATTTATGCATACATACAACAGGGGCAGAGAAAGCGACTTTGTTTTATACTATGTAGTGATGTTCTTTTATTACTCCCAATTCAGCATGCATATTGAGGAATATGCTCCAAATATCCTTACACGACTGTACTTCACGACCGGGCAGTGAGTATGGCTAAAGCACTGATTATGAGAAAAGGTTAGCCAAAGGGCACATGACTCTATTGTCCATGTTTCGGTGGTAATGGCTATGTTTATCCATTGTTCTTTAATAGCCCAATTATTGGGTGAAAGATGTGGCCATATGATATGATAGATGGAAATATAATTGCCGAAGGTAGTGTCGTAAACATCACTTACGATTGTGTAATTTGTTTGATAGATCTTTGATATTGTCATAATATTTTTTTATATGAGAAATAATATATATAAATTTGACTTAGACAGAATTTGATCCTACAATACAACCTTAGAACACAATTATATCGCTTTACCAATTATTTAAATTAAATGTTTGGTCTCTCATTTTTAAAGGAATGGCAGAACTTTTATCCTCCTCTACTTTAGGAACTAGAATTTCTTACAGTCAATAGTTTTATTCACCCTTCTCTCAACGTCAGTCCATCAATTCCATATTCTTATTCTTTTTTTTCTTACATCAATCTTGGTATCCTTCGCATTAGCATTACGAGATTATAGATAACATAAATCATTCTCCTGCGCAGTCTATTCGCCTACACTATCCTTTCTACCCACTATATGTAGCTAGGCATACATAAAGGGTGTAAAAAAGTTCCTTCGCCCTCACGATCCTTGTGTCATGTGTAAGTAGGTACAAGGTGTAAAAACAGAATGTTTTGCTATTGTTCCCTAAGCAAAATCATTTTTAATCGAAAAAAAAAACTATCACCACATAAAGCAGACGAGGTGAGTATTTTTGTATAGAAAAAAGCAAAAATATTTTGTGAGTGTTTTTTTTTTGTGTTATGTTATGTTATGTGGGCCAAAGGTTCTTTTTTAACACCCTGTATACCTGTATTGTCCAGGTCCATTTACCTCCCACCTCTATGCAAAAGATGGTCGTCGGACAGGACATGTTCGGATATGCTACGTCTTGTAGATTTCCATCTCTCCCGCTGCGAAATTGGCCTTTCAAAGCTTTTAAGGCTTGTTGCTATTCTGTGGATTGACAGGGCAATATGTAGATCTAGATACAAGGAAGGTAATGCCTTTTGTCCTTTATGTAGAGCCGACTATTTAGTGCGATAGGATTAAGAACTCAGATCTAAAAAGTTATTTATTTCTTTTGTGAGATTGCTATGAAAGGTTGACTTTGTTTTCGTAGCAATTATGGGTCCTATATCTTTGAAGTTCTATTGGATGATACAATTTGTACCTACGCATTTGAATTTTTATGTGTCAAGCGATCAAGTTCTTTTTTTATAAGTGGATAAAGAAAACAATAAAATATTTTAGGAAAACTAACTGACGCAATGATATATTTACCTCTAGATTTAAAAGCTATTTTAATTTCCCTTTAGGTTCCATATGCACTCTGTCTCTTGCCCACTATTAATATCTGTCATCTTCCCTGCAAAGATAAGTCCTTTAATACGATAAGTCCTTTATAAATCCACGATAGTTATCAATTTATTATCCGTACGATTTATTTGCATCTCTCACCATATTTTAAACGCAATGACAACTTTGAACGTAGTTACATTTATTCCTTTCGTACAGGCGGCCACACAAAATGTCATAGGTACATAACATGTAGAGTTTAAATTTTATTTTTTTATTTTATCCTTGTAATACATATTTGTTTTATTCAATAATATTTCAAAAAGTCATCAAGTCATACATAGTCATTATTACACGAAAATAAAATAAAAACAAGGAGGTCATCCAGCGCGTCCCCACGAGACATGGTCCCCAGCATACTGGCAGCATTTCCTCTTTGAATGGCCAAGCTGATTAGCTGGGCGAGGAAAGCGCCAGATCTGCGATCGAAAGTGGTCTTGTTGAGGCGCGCCAAAAGACGAGTTTAAATATACTCTTTTAAATAATGGTCACTACAGCAATATACGTACAAATCTTTCTTGAATGGCTCTCAAGACTTTGCCAGACGCGGCGGAACTTAGGTCTTTGTTTAGGTCGTTTACGCTCTGCCTACCCCATTAGGGATATAGGCGTGATTATATGTATGTATGTATGTAAAATAATGGTTGAATAACTACGAACTATTATTCAAAATTAATTCGATTGATTGATTCACTGATTCGAAGTTTTATCGTATTGCGAAGGAATGGAAGATATACATAAGTAACATTTAAGAGGGCTAATTGGGCTCGATTCTAGATTTGCCGGCAAAAATTAAAATATTTTTGTCTCTTTCAGACTTAAACCATTGGAATAGGACAGGAGATCTATTCACTCCGGTTTTTGATTTATAGTCGGTGGTTTTATGCGTTATCTGTAATGTTTATCCGCCGTCATATGATATAGTGGATAACATTGACAGAAATACTGGGGTAACCTGCAAAAGCGTGTCTAAAGTCCAGCGGACAAAGTGTAAAACCATAGAGTATAAATCGCCTGTCCTTTTGCAATTTTATTATTTTGAATTTGACAACAACAGATAGATTTTAGTTTTAGCTGGTGGAATCTAGAATTAAGCCCATTTTACGATTTTTTAAGATTAGGTATATTTGGATAGCTTTCATGCGTAAAATACCTACCGCATAGTTTTACGACAAAACAAAACAGATGTGCATAAGCATTATTTAAGCTTGATGGCGAAAATTATTTTGTGAACTTCCTTGGACTGGAGGTTTCATTTCAATTGTTCTTTGCTTGTTCGCTTGCCAGCCAGTATAACAGATAAAATAAAAAATCGTTTTAATAATTTGTGTACAAGAGCTGCAATTAAACTACAAAAACTATCTTCGAGTAGTAAAACAAAAACATAAAAGCAATTGGCTAATTAATTAATTAGATGCAAAACTGGCACGATGAACTATGTTAAAACATGTTTTAACACTTTACCACAGTCAACTTGTCAAGTCCAATTAGATACCTTTTTGTATTAAATAAGGCTTGACATTTTTAGAATTTTCTGTATATTTGCAATACATGTAGGTGTAGGAGCTTCGGAATGTATGTTCAATGCAAATACATTTAGATTAGTAACAATATTCTGCACTTACACTCCCACGGAGCATGCAGAATCGCCTAATAGGAATAAAACCTTATTTATCCTGGAATTGTTTTGGGCCAAGAAAATTGCCATTGTTATCGGAGGTTAGTGTACTTCGGAGTAAAATAACATAAATAACATCTTGAAATTTTTTATTGTAATATTTTATTATGTTTTAAATGTTAATACTATACTAGAAAATTTCTAGTACAATCCATGGACTATTTATAAAAACATTATAGTTTTAACAAAAGAACTTTTGTCTTTGACTTTAAATATTTTTAAGCGGATGTAAGAATTTGAGCGATGTATGAGTATGCTTACAAATTACTACGCAAACTTTTTAGCAAATTAAATACTGCGCTTTACATTTTGCGCGTTATTTTATTTCGCAATGTATTTTTTTAAAGATTCTTATTGCCAGCTGTTATTGACCCCAATCATTAACAAAAATACAATACCTAACCAAAACAGTAAGTGTCCAAATACCATGTCTAAGTGGTAATTTATGGCACTTTGTTTTAAAGGTTGATAAATGATTGATTATACATGATATAGTACAAAAAGGCGCCTTGTAACACTGCTTATTATCTCAAATCCTATTCATTCATGTGAGTGAATGTGTTGAACTAAATATGTCGACACACGGCCGCCAAAGTAACGCGCGTGGCGTGCGCACGCGTCGACACGCCCAGGGCATTCTAGCTTGCACGCGGGTGCATGAATTGGATCAAGATCATAGAAATTATGAAGGGTCCGATTACTTTGGGTATAAAGTTGACATTATAAGAAAATTTATCAGGGTCAATGTGAAGTAGTTTTGATCTCTCGACTATTTAACCTTCTTCGATATTTTTTCGCCACAATTATATCTATATTTAAACTAAAAAAATACGCTATTATTTGTCATTTTTTCAACAAAAGAAGCTTAGTTTGACATTAAAATAAGACAGCAAAGCCATTAGACATTATTCAAATCCCTGGTGATTGTAATTTAGCTATGTCCTATTACTTTTTGCTGATTATGTTTCTCTGTGAATGTAATAGGTTATTCATACCTATTAAATCCCAGTCAATGTAAAGTTCAGTGTGTTGTTCCAATGTAATTCGCATTTAGTACGTAGATAACATGAATGGGATAATATTGCTAATTTTATAGACTCTGCGACTTGCACGTTTACTCAGTCAAGGTTTCATACATTCGCCTGGGTAAACAATAGAGTCTAGGTAGACTGGAATATACTCATACTTACTCGGATAAAATATTTAAACTCAAATTCAAATAATTTATTGCTTAGCCATAAGTTTCACAAGGTGGAATAATTAAATAATAGTTCCATTACAGCTACCTAGTTAGGTGTACAATATGATTATTATAATGTAGTATTGGTTACAATAATTGCAATTTATTTCATTTTAAATATAATTAATTTTAGCCAAACTACAAGCAGCAAGTCATAATTAAAGTCATAAATAGGAAGAAAGATAGTATCGTAAAATGTTAAAAGTTGTATTCCTAGATTAAGTACTAAATCCGAAAAACTGATAAAAAATATCCGTATGCAAAATAATTGAATTATGATGAACCAATTAATAATGCCTAGAGCTTAGTTCCTTGCATTTCTACTTTAGTTGGTGGTAACTTGAATTTACCTGTTATTGTTATAAGAAGAGTGGTGTTTCTTTATGCAAGCAATTCTTTTCGCTTACATGGAAACTTAGGATCAAGTTACTGTTTTTTTTCTTTAAGTTTGCTTAACTTTCTTGAAACATTAAATATTGAAAAGGAACCTCTAATCAAGTTGTCATCCATAAAACAACTAACATACAAGTTCCTCCAAACATACCGTTTTTGTTGCAAAAAATAAATCTCCATTAATCATAACGCATTGTTATCTATCGGTCAGCATTTGCAACACCGGAATCTTACGTCAATAAAGACAAGCTATTCCTCTGTTACAACAAACGGATTTGGAGCTGACGGAAGCAGCCCTGCCCGAAACCCACGAACCGTAGTATTACCAACTGCGTCCGGGTTCTAGAAGTCTGAGCAATGGGATTCGAAGATCGTGGGTTCGATTCCTACGGTGGCAACACAAAATTTATATTTGTAATACTTTGTGAGATTTTTCCCGGTTTGGTTAGGATAATGCATCTGATTGTCTATAAAAAAATATTCCGTGCTGTGGCACGTTAAGCTGTCTGTCCCGGTGGTTTATACCTAGTTATAGCACAATTAAAGGGCGTTTGTATGTAATTTGGGAAATAAAGGCTTTTTTATTTCATTTATTATTTACTTAATAGTCGTTTAAAAACCCTGACACAAAAGTGGTCATCGCGTTGTTTTTCGACTCGAAAACCCATTCCTTAAGAAGATGAAGACCAAACGGATTTGGGGCTGATGGAAGCAGCCCAGCCCCAAGCCCACGAACCGTGGTATTACAAGTAGCAACCCAGATATTGCAACCATGGTTCTATTATTAATCAATTTAGCTTCTTTGTGGGTACTTGGAATTCCTCCGTGTAGAGTAGCTTCGGATGTCGCAAGCGGATCAAGGGTAAGTTTCTACACTGACGGACTGCAAACTGCAATAAAACAACATCTTCTTCTCCTTAGCAAGTGGATTCTCGAGTCGAAAGACCTGATGAACCCTGGTGTCAGAGTTTTCATACCGTTTGCTGTGCTATTAGGCCTCTGACGTGGTTTGAGTAACGACCACTATCAAAGACAGCGACCGTGACCGACTGCAATTCAAACACTACTCGATATTTAAGTTTTCAAAATCTTACACTTTTTCGTTCCAGTTTCCGTAGCGTTGAATCTACGCTCTTCTACTTATTATAACACAAAATAAAAAAAATAAGTATGTACCTAAATAAAAAAAAATATATAACTTTTCATTTTGTATTTTTTACTGGCCTATGGTTTCTTATAGTTGTCACTTTTACGCGTTCTTTTGGTCACAGTAAAAGAACTAGAAAAAACTGCAGCTTGCATTTAAATTGCTGTTAGTTTACAGTCTATCTGTATAGACACTAAGCAATTTGAACAAAATTAAATTGAAACGCTAACTTCTTGTGGGAAACGCCACATTAGGAGTGGTTCTTCATTTGCAGTTACACAATTTATGGAAACATGGTAACAGTAGAAATATTAGGTACCAAAAACGTCTTCATACTGGGTGTTAATAAAATTGCAGGTCAAACTTTAGGTCCACAAACCTACCTATAAAGGTGAACAACTTTCCCAAGGAACACACCTAGGTCAAAATATGTATGAAAAAAAAACAAAATCTTTTGCAAATCCGTGCAAACCAAGAGATTTAAGAAAATGTATACTACTCTTACTTATGGGTCTGTATAAGACTGATTCCTATTGCCTGCCTGTATAACAATCTTTGAAACCGAACCAATTAACCCAAGATATTTCTTTTCAATGTTACCACTTGATACGTTTTGCTCTACTTCTCCAAGAAAACTATAGAAATAGAGAAACCGATTTCAAATTCCCTCAAGGCTATAAAAACAAAGGAAGTTGAACTTATCGCAAAGTACAATATCCATTGCAAAGTGATATGTTGAAATGTTATGGGAGCATGGTTAATAATGGCTACAATTCCATAGTACAGTCCACCTTAAGAACCTTTAGTTTAAAACTAGCCTTTAACACAAGGTAGCTAGGTCCTTAGTCAACTTCATCTGCCTTTGATCGTACATGGGGTCGAGAAGTCGAGACCAAGATGAAATCGACGTTGTACCGCCTTTGTACCATTTTGTTCACTCGTTTTTGTACGTCTTGGCTTTGTCAAGTCAAAGAAATAAGTAGATTTTCCAGCTATGACAAATAGATTGGAAGAAAAAGTGTGCCTGCACCTATTTAAAAGATACATAAATGGGTATTATGCCTTTTAATCGCACTTTCATGCTGGACTGGGAGCGAAAGAAAAACATAGACTGTGCCAGCTGCATTTCCGCCCGGGCATGCTGTAAAAACCAGCTAAGGGATCCGAGGGTTTTGGTATATTGCGGTTTGGGCGATGGGCTGACAACCTGTCACTATAGCAATATACCTACAAATCTATCTTGGGTGACCCTCAAAGCTTTGTCAGACGTGGCGGAACGACCTTTGCTTAGGTCGTTTACGCTCTGCCTACACCATTAAGGAGAAAGGCGTGATTATATGTACGTATCTATGTTACTATAGTATACAGCTTTTTATTCACGGAGTAGATTAAGTTTTATGAAAGGAGTGTTTCTCAAGTCTTATTTTCAAGGGGTATTTCAATACAAGTCAAATAGATACTCGCCCAAATATCACATACTTTTAGAAAAGAGACATAACAGTTTGTAGGAACATACATACATATAATCACGCCTTTATCCCTAATGGGGTAGGCAACCACCTAAACAACGGTCGTTTCGCCACGTCTGACAAAAAAAATTACGGTTATTTAAGATAGATTTGTAGGTATATTGCTGTAGTGACAGGTTGTCAGGCTATCGCCTAAATGGTAATGTACAGAAACTCTCGGATCCCTTAGCTGGTTTTTGGAGCATGCTCGGGAGGAAATGCAGCTGGCACATTCTACGCTCACAGTCCAGCATGGAAGAACACTGTAAAACCATCGTCCTACATAATCCAAACATTATATGGCCAAATGGCCATACTCATTCAAGTGTAACACCGGAAGACAATTCACCTTTAAGCAAATAGCACCTATAGACTCATTCTCTTGATCTCTTCACAATCCAAACTCTCATACGCTTAGTCTAGGATTATCGTGATGTGGGAAACCTCACCTTTGTCAGATTATTACTTTGGTATTAATGTGCATTGTTATGACAGCCGCCACAAGGTTCTCTTGCGACAGAACATGGGATCAAGTCTCAAGGAGCTGGTGTACATTAAGCTGCAGGTTATGATAGTTTTTTTTAAAAGTAAACGGTTTAGGTTTCTTGCTGGGTACGGCAGTTCGTCTGTCGCAGTGATGGCATATCCGCAGCGCAACCTCTGCGTTCAGTTGGCTTTTAGAGTTGGATTGAACAAAAAATCATATTAGTCAAATTGAAAACAATCTTGCTCTATTTTATTCAAGTCAGTTAAAAAATCAGTTTTATACGTATATTTGTCGACTCATTTGTGAAATTACAAAGTTATAGTTTATATTTATTTATTTAACAATTTCTTGCACACATGATCATACAGAAGACACAAACATAAAAAAACAATAGCACAACAGGTACAGCTTATCTCTAAAAAGAAATCTCTTCCAGCTGACTTCTAATTTTTTAGTGTTCCTCAAGGAACAAGTCAGAATATGTAAAAAAATGTTTTGACCTTTTGGACGCTAGGCTAGAGCGTCATTGTATAAAGTTTTTTTAAATATAATTTCGATCTCGAATACTTGCGGAATGTTGTATTTGGACAAATCATTTCATAATAATAAGTTTTTATTAATAAAGATATATATATATGTTTTTGAGCCTTCCCTCAAAGATTCAAAAAATAAATTTAAATTATTATAGTTTTTTGAGCGTGAGCAGAAAATTACGTAAATCAGATTATTTCTTGTTTTTTGTGTCCAGTGGACGCCAAGTTTTTAGAAAATGCTTCCTTATATAATGTGGCCAACTGTACAAGTAGTTAACAGACGGATAGCAGTTATTCGACGCGGTTGTTTGGCGATTCATGGTAATGTGTCTGACTTGTTGTCTTTACATTTGCCTAGATCGTAGACCTTTGTTTTGTTATACGAGGATTTAAAGTTCATAAAAGTAGGCTCAATCTTGTACGCGCAATTTCCGAAATTGATTTCGACACCTTTAAACCGGTTCCGGTCAAAGTAATCAAATATTCAAGATATATTATAAAACTTTGTCAGACGTGGCGGAGTGACCTTTGTTCAGGTTGTTTACGCTTCTACCCTATTAAAGATAAAGGCGCGAATGTAGGTAATTATAATTATTATACGAGTAGTAAAAGAGTTTATCAAACAAAACAAAATAATGTTTTTTATTAGCAATTGTATTCACTTTTTATTTGTGTTAATGTTAGTTTTGGTATGTACCGTGATTTATATACTGTTCGCAATAATAAACTCACTTATGCACTGTCACTACCGTAGATCAGCTGGCAGATATTTCTTTTAAAAGATAAGCTGTACCTGCTATTGATCTGTTTTTTTTTTATGTTGTGTCCTCTGTATTATAATGTGTGCAATAAACTGTTAAATAAAATGAATAAATAAAGTGTTTCTACGCTAAGATTGTTTTACCATTAACACTTGGGCTTGTATTTATAAAGCGATCTTAAGATGGAGAGGAATGTGAGGTATACATTTGACAGGTCGCTTTGTACTGAAAAGTCATTTCTGATACGAACTGAAACACGCTGTCACTTTTGAGTGCTGATTATAAATACGGGCCTTAGTATCACTGCACTGTGCACTAAGTAGGCTCTATATAATAATTCTATCACGCTAATAGAATGTGACTTAATCACAACATGATAATTGAACAACGCCTTCCGTTAACAATTAAAACACGAGAAAGTACCTCTGACTCATGTGAAACTTTCCCACAAATTAATATAAAAGGGAAAAATTATATAGTAAAAGATGGTAAAAGTTATAATTTCCCATAATGTTGCGTATTTAATAAGCAGCTGTATTAACTCAATGCTGGACAGGGAGTGATAGAAGAACGTAGAATATTTCAGCTGCTTTTCTTCCCTAGAATAGGAGGTAGAAGTCAGCAGAGGGAAATTTGTATTACAATAAGCGTTTTGAATGGGTGGCTAAAAAAAACAAAACGTTAATATTTAAAACTGATGGCTTAATTACTGTGGCTCTAATTTACCATTAAAAAAGAAGTACATTTAGATTTAATAATCGACTTAACAATATAGAAGTTATTAATTTGAGTAGTAATTTTTTACAGGAGGCTTGACGTCATAACTCACTATTTTGATACAACAAAAGCGTTATTGAAATTTCATAAAAAGTTGCTGATTTAACTAGTAGGAAAATAGCGTATTATGGCGATAGGTTGCTAACCTATCACTGTAACAATGCGCAGAGCTTTCTAAAATGACAGTCAAAATTTGTTAGACGTGACGTAGTATATCCCATTTTTATGAGGTCATTGACGCTCTGCCGACCCCATGAGAAATACGGGCGTGAATTTAATAAGCAAAAAGCGTGAGTGCCCCAAATCCCATGTTGGTTTCGTGACAATAAGACGTGACAAAATTGTACCTCGTTTGAGATAAGGATGAGTTTCTAGTTCTGCTGATTTTGGAAGATAGTCCACTTGTCACTGTGTGAATATTCACTGCAATATTTTGGGTGACGACATTTTGCGGTAAAAAGTGTAACAAGGTTGCTTAAGTAGGATACTTTATCTTTGATAAAATATCTTGCACGAAAAAGATAATGGGGCGCAATGTACTGGAATTTTGCAATCTTTTGAAGATTCTTCGTTGCATTTACCTATCTATTATTTTTGTTAACTGTGTTGTCAACTCTTCAAAATGTAATCATCAAATAATTATCTCACATCTTTAGTTTCCATGATTCTTACATCAGATTATTCAAGATTTCCTCACGTAAATTATTCTAACAATATTGGTATATTCAATTGCAAAATTTTAGACCACCGTGTAATTGTCTTAGAATAATTGCTAGACCGCCAAAATTTTGCAACGGTTGATATGTTCCTTTGGTCTAGATAAGCGATGCTAGATTAATCTGAAATTTCGAACAAAGCACATTCCACGACCAAGGACGGAGGTCTGTTGCAATCTTTGGCGTGCATACTTCAGGTCTAAACACCAGCCATTAACATGTACAGCACTACCGCATTTAGTCGCATTGTTTAGGAGTTGCCTCAGACTTTGATCGTCTATCGATTAGATGTCTATTAAAATTGCGAGCTACAGAGCTAGGATAGCTTAGTTAGGTTTCTAACCCATAGGGTAAGATATTTGTAAGCAAAATTTTTCAGTTATCTTTGAAAAGCCTGTTTATTGATATCTGTTATATTAGAAACGATGGAATATAAGTTTCCACTGTCTGTATCTAAAGCATCAATTTTGAATTCGTCTGGAGTTTGAAGGACCAATAATTGCTAACTTAGCAATAAGGCCGCCAATGTTGTCCTTGTCTTTTGTTGTTATTTATTGTGTTGTATGATTTGTTTTCTTACGTGTAATAAAGTATTTTTTATCTTAAATTTATGAGTTCCACCTTTGAATTACTTCAGACAACAAAACCCTTTCAATTAATTTATTCTGCGCAAAATTTTGTAAACATTTTCTTCTCTTCTTTTCCAGAATGCCTAGGCGCCCAATCAGAACGCTCCCGGCAGCGCTCCGGGCCAATCAGGAGCGTGCCCGTTGGCGCTGATGTGAAGAGAGACGTCGACTTTGACTGCCCTGAAGAATTTGGCTACTACCCCCACCCCACCGATTGCACCCTCTACTACGTGTGCGTGTTTGGCGGCGCCCTGCTCGAGTCATGCACTGGTGGCCTTATGTACAGGTATTATTTTTAAATTGTTATTATTAATTAGAGCTAGACCATTAAAATCATTTGGGTTGAAGGATGAAATGGTAGTTGAAGGATTGACAAGGAGATTGTGCAAGCGCATAGAGTGACTTTTGGCCTGATTGTCTGACAAAAACTGGAAGCAATTGGCACAGGAATTCAATTGCAAAACAGAGCCTATTTGCTTGGAACATTAGAACAGCCAATATCTTAATATTCATAAAAACTTCAATAAGGTCTACAAAAAAAAACGATGATCGACGAAAAAAAGTAACGATCAAAACTGGTCTTATCAACCTATGCATAATAAAAAAGTTGAATCCTTTTATTTATTTATCTTTGTAAAACTTCCAGCCACGAGCTCCAAACATGCGATTGGCCGCGTAACGTCGGCTGTGACGGCACCAGCGCTGTGGGCGGCGAAGAGCTTGAGCGCATCAACGAGCGTGAGCAGGACAGGAACATCGACAGGAACCACGACAGGATCCAGGAGAGGCACCAAGAAAGGCATCAGGAGAGAAACCAACAAAGGAACCCCCTGCCGCCTCCGCCCCCTCCTCGTCGCAACCCTCCACCTCCGCCGCCGCCGCCGCCGCGTGCTCAGCCCAACCCTATTGTCACCTCCAGAGGACAGCCTAAGTTCAATCGCGAGGAGTATGAAAAGGTAATACAGGAGTTCCTATATTTAATATTTGAGAAATTAGCTTGTATGCTAATAAAATGAAAATTGATAATTTTCTGTTTATAATTACAGCAACAACAGTTGTACGCTGAAGTGGACGATTTGCCCCCAGTAGAAGAAATCGAAACCGACAGACAGCAACGTGTATACCGTGGGCAACCATCGACCATAGGACAGGTTCAGAAGGACAGAGATGGCTACGGATCCCAGGTTGTCAGCTCCAGAACCATCAACGCTAACATCATACCGGCTTCCATTCCACAGAACAGTGGTAAAATTGGATCTTTCTCATTCGGTACCCAAGTCGATGAGAGAAGAGCTGCGACAGCGACTCAAGCACCACAAACTTACAGGTAAACAGTAATTTTAGAAAACAGGTTTGCCAACGATATGACAGTTACATACAACATGCATTAATGACTGTATCATCATTTCAGTGAAGACATAAATGACTCCGTGACTGACTCTTCTCATGACAGACAACTAGACATTGATCAAAATGTTGTAGATGTTACTGGAATAACAGAGAAGCTATTGTTGAGGAAGAAACGCGAATTAAATGAAACTGTTACTTCAGAAAGAAATAACGTGACAAACACATACAATGCTTCTCAACGAAACGACGGAGATTTCGAAATATTTGAAATTGATCGAGAACATAGTGATGATGAACATGACATTGACATTGACGGTGACGCAGATGGTGAAAGTAGTCTTGATGATGTAGAGCGGGGCAAAAGACAAGTCAGATATTTACTGCATAAAGGCTATAAAAAACCAGGAAAGGGGTGGTCTAATTCAAAACCAGTTAGATTTGTAGATATTCAACAATTCAATTACAATCCTAATGCACACAATACTAAATACCAACCTACATTTAACGGATTAAATAATAACCATTTCGTTGATGCGACCCGCAAACCATACCCAAATGACAATAGTTTGTATTCCACTGCAAATCCCTTTGCTTCTTTTCAAGGAAAACAAAACGAAAATAATCAACAAAATCAATTTAAACCCAGTTTACCAGATCCTTTTCCGAGATTTCCTCACACGCCTATGAACGTGGCTACTCAAATTATAACTAAAAGTCCACCGATATCCGCTTTGACAAACAATGATAATCCTTTTTCTGCCTTAGCTGGTGGATTTTACAATAACATTCCATCACAAAATGTAGGAAGTAACCAACAAATCCAAAATAATAATAATCAGTACTCAGCGCAATCTGTATCTGTGACTAATAGACCATTTAATCAGCTAAGCAATCAAGTGTCTGTTCAAGACTCATCTCTGCTAGCCACTACTCTAGTTACTGGTAAGCCAGTTCAAAGTCCTTCGACTCCTCGTCCTAAACCGAACTATAAGGTTCATCCTGATCAAAACGACGATGTTCAAACAAATAAGGAACAATATCAAAATCATAACACAAATGGAAATCAATACCATGCAAATCATAGACCAGCAATACAAGACGACGATTATGATGATGAGGAAGATGACGAAGAAGATGAGGATGAAGAATCTGAAGAAAATGAGGGCGATGGATTCAAATACACGTTTCCTGATCCCCCTTATGAATTTACGAATCCCAGTAACAAATACGCTAATATAGAAAATCCTTTTGCTAACCCCAATTTTGATTTTGACGCATTCTTAGCAAAACTAAGAGGAGAAACTTCGATAAGTGTAAGTTCTCCGAGACCCAACAAACAACATCATCAGAATCATGCAGTTAAAATCATTAATTCACCAGTGGAGTCCTCGACACAATCAAATTCCGGAGTAAAGTCGTCAACGTTAAACTATAAAGGAATGAGTACTCCTCGTCCGTTTACTGTACCTACCGGTAATGAAGCAGTCTCAAGACCTGAACAAAATTTTGCTTCAACTACCGAGCGCGAAGAAATACAAAATTTTCAAAATTTAATCCAGCAAAGCATTTCACAGCATCAACAAATATATCAACAACATCAGCAACGACTACAACAACAAAATGAAAACAACAATCAGATTCGACAGCAAAAACAACAAGCCAACAACGAAAATGTTCGACAACAACAACAGCAATCTCACAATGAAAAACTTCGACAACAACTTCAACAACATAATGAGAATGTGCGACAACAGCAACTAAACCAGCAATCTCATAATGAAAATATTCGTCAGCAGCAACAAAATCAGCAATATCATAATGAAAATGTTCGTCAACAGCAACAACGGCAACAAAAACAGCAATCAAATAATGAGCATGCATTTAGCAAACCTCAACAAAATGCTGGCATTCCAGTTGATGCTATTCGACCAAAACTTAAACCACCAAATTTCAAAGACGACCGCCAACTTCCGATCACTTATAATTTTGAAAGACAAGTACTGAGTACCCTTAAACCAAACTATGATAAAACTAAAGGTGAAACTCAACAACTATTTACAGTTACCCAGAAACCCTACGTTTACGTCACCGGAACTGGTTCCCCTATAATTTTATCTACGCCAAAACAACAATTTATTGTTAAGCCAGATAAAATAATTTCACTTCAACCTCAATTTGTTTCTACTGGAAAACCATACATGGTATCAACTATCAAACCTCATCATGCTTATGCGATATTTAAACAATCAACTGCTAAGCCTTTATCGACTCAAGCTAATGAGCAGCTCTCAGCACTTCAGCATTATTGGAATAATCCAACTACAGAATTTTATCTACAATCTACACCTAGACCTTCAAATGTGGACATACCAAAATTGGAAAGTTTATTTGCTCAAGCAATTAGGTCTTCCACTCAATCGCCTTTGAAGCAAAAAGAAGTGACTTCCACTACGACAAAAGCGCCACCAAAACGAAGGCCAATCCCCAAACCCTCACCAGAAATGAATGATTATTACTACGAAGAAGATGAACAATATTATTACGAACCACCAGTGAAATCCAAATATATGCCAAGTACCGAAGTGAAACCTCAACGACCTCCAATGGCACAGAACTATCAAGAATATGAAGATTTTACAGATTCTGAGGAAAGTTCAGGAAATAATAAACCTTTACGTACACCGTACAGGAGACCTTCGAAATATAGTCCTCACAAACCGGAATCAGTGACCAAAAATCATAACGATGTTTCTGCTGTAACCAAATCTCCTTTGAAAGATTCCAATAAGTATAACATTAATGGAAAGATTCCAGTTTTAGTTGATTATGGTACACCAGCACCAAATGTTATGATGCGTCCTGAAGTTTCAAACTATCAGATTATGCATCATTTACCGCGAAATCGAACAATACATATGAGAAAACCAATTACCAACGACAGTGGACCTTTTACCTTACGTCCTCCTAAATATTTGAACAAGACTACGTTAAGACCATACACAGTTAGGCATAGACTAGCTAAGCCGATGACTGTTAAAGAAATGACTCAAACTACTCAACCAATTGATGACAATAAACAAACAAGAGGAAGAATGAGACACCACAACATAGTCGCACATATGAAATTCACTACTCCTCGTGATAGCCAAAAACAGGAGACTCGTTTCTCAAAGACTAAACATGATGACAAGACAAACAGGTAAATGAGAGTGTTAATAAACGAATAGGTACTAATTTACAATAGCCTTCAACTTCAAGAAGTAACTTTTCCTGAACTAATAAACCCTACTGAAGAATTCCTATTGTAAAAAAAACTCCTTTACCTACCTTTCTGCACTATTGACAAAACTAATATTGACTAAGTAGACTTCCGACTATATTTAGACTGACTAACTAAACTGCTTTGTTTATAGCATTATTTTTGTATAAAATTATTTTTGTATAAATCCTGATTATTTTTCTTAAAAAATATGTTGTTTTCAGCCTGGAACCTACAGAAAGTGTAACTCCGTCCTCATACGCCAGTCCTAGACCGAAGATGCTTTATAATGGGTCTCAAGCTTACAGCCCTGATCAGTACGATCCATACTACGCAGTTTATGATGAAGACGGCGAATTGTATAAGGATCCAGGTAAGACTGTAGATATTTTTTATATTTCAACAGGATTTAACTATTATGCAAATTTAGGCTAAAAGAGTCTACAATTTAAATCAAAATTTAGTTATCAATGACTTCTGTATCACACCTACTATGTTTATGCAGATTATATATTTGCTAATAATTTTAATATCTACCTACTATAAATGAATGGGATAACTATACCTTCTTATAATAAATCATTTGTATCACATTTAATCAAACACCATAACATTATTGAACAGAAAAAAAATATGCTGTATAATTTTTGCAATACTTCTTCTTTATTTAAATTGTGTGTCTTACTTCTCTGGTCTTACACGTTAATTTTCTGGATAATCCGTGAAATACCACCAGTTTATTCCACACTAATATCCACATAACAGGCTCCATATACACCCTTTATTTATAAATCAAATGATCCGCTACTATAACCCTTTAAACCCCTTCCTTCTCTCAATCACCCTACACCTACACATCTTTATAATTATCGTCTTCTGATATCACCACTGACTGGGCACGTAACGCACTAACGCGGGTTGGTACCGGTGTTGGCAGACTATGTGCAGCAATATAACGTGCAGCAATATAACACGGCGTCACTCCGCCCTGTAGTCCAGCAGACGTACCGAGGCACCCCGCCGCCTGCACCCGCGCCTGCTAGACGACCCGTCGAGACTTACACCCCGAGACCTACGCAAGAGGACTACGATGATGCTCTTATTCATGGACAGGTATCTATGGTTCTGTTTTATCAAATCAATCAAATCAATTAAAATGTTTTAAAATTTATACTATGTTGTCGCAGACATGTTTATTTTAAATGGGTATCATTTCGTAAGATTAATAAATATTTTTTACTTTTTAGATTAATAACCAGAATCAGTACCAGGCTCCAATTCGCCATTCGACTAGGTAAGATTTTTTTATATTTATTTCCTTATTATTATACTCGATTCAACTATAAACACTATCCAAATTTCCTTTGCTGAATTTGTATTTGCATTTGAACTTGAAAAATTGCAAACGATTCAGGGGCGAAGGTAACGAATTGGGCTATGACAATAATCCGAGCAGCGTGAAGACGACTCTATACGAAGCTACTTCTATAAGCACCACTCCTTCTACAACCAGCACCACTAGCACAACACAACGCCCGACCACCGCACCCTTCACCGAAGCTATGACCCCGTCTAGATACACTCCAAGGTACTACAAAAGATATCAAAAATAAACCATCAGGCTTCAACCCATCTAAATTTCATCACCAAATTCACTATCTAAGTATCTTATACTCATCTCAAACTTTTACATTCAGCAACCTTTGAACTGATAACTAACAGTATCCTTGGTTTTTATTAATTGTTCCTAATTCTTTTATTTTAATATCGGTTTAAAGGTTGTGTATAACACATTTCACAAAAATGTAAATACTCAAACAATATGTTACTTCAGCTCTATCTTTCTTTACTTGCTAATGATCTAGCTGTAAAGTGGCATAAAGTGTCGGCTTTTGTGGTATCTTTCGTCCTGATCCCAATAATGTATTCTTTTTCTACACTAATTCTACTCCTCTTAACGCTACTAAAATAAAGCCCCGAGCAAAGCAAGATTAGGCTCTCAAGCTATTTACAATGTATTTAAATGTAGTGTTTTGTATTTTAGAGCTTAAATTAGAAAGTTTTCTTTTGCTTTGTATTCAACAGATCATCCACAGATGAAAATCCTATTCGCGTTCCTGATTCCCCTTCAGAAAACCCCTCAGACGGGTCCACTTTACCGATTCCCTCGTCACCTTCACCAATGATAAATTTCTCGTCCCTGGCTAAACCCTTTGAAAAAACTGACAATTCCTATAGATTACAAGACACTATTACTTCAACCGAAAGGTTACTAAACACTCGACTACCTTCCCATGTAACTAATAATAACGTAAATAAAACACCATTGAGTGCGGTTCCAACCAAACCCAAAGGTGATAAGGTTGTGTCACTAACAACTGGGTTTTCTATAAGACGCAATCCTGAAAACTCTAACAATCCCTATACTTTGACTGTCCTGACTCGTCCTTTTGATCACTTCAATAAATCATATTCTGCTTATGCACCTGGTTATAGAGCAGCAGAAGATAATTATAACAAATACTACAAAGACAATAACGATGCTCGGGAAATTTCGATTGAATCACAAGAAGATACATTTATAAACAGTCAAGAGAGACTCGTAGACGCTTCAATGCGTAGAAAAGACTCTAGTCCAGCAATCGAGAGCGATGAACACGAGGTACGAATTCGTATCAGACCAACTTCAAACACAATTTTAAAACCGAGAATAAAATTAACTCCAACACCAGGCCCCGGAACTACTAAATATTATTTGAAAACCGTTATCAAAAGACCAGCTGGTTTTGCAACAAATAATGAAGGAAAGGAAGATTCTACAGAAAATACTATAAACACAGACGCTTTGATTGAAACTGCCCTACAAAATGCTAGAGCTAATGGTTATTTAAACTCTCAATTAAATGATTCTGTAACTCCTGAATCATTAAAATGGGAAAAGTCTGACGAATCTGTCGATCAATGGGACAAGCCTACAATTTCACCATATAGAACACTTGATAATTTAAGAAATGCTTACGTGAAAAAAGATAAATACACACAAGATTACAGTAGCACAACAGCAGCTACAACTCGTTTTACAACTACAGTGCCTAAAGAATTAATTAGGCAATATGTTAGAACAGACGGAAAAACGACATCAAAACCAGCGTATTATAGTTACCGTGTGGTTGATGAAGAAATTCCAGACACCACCACAGAAATATTAGGAGGCACGGTAAAGAATATTATTAAAGCTTTCTTTGATAATTTTTCTATTTCCCCAAAACCAACTCAACAGTATACTAGCACCACTCCAAGAATAACCACAACACCTTTGGTTGAAAAAGTGGTGAATATTGGTTTCCAAAAGAAACCATACAAGTATGTTGATGAAAAACCTTTAAGAAATAATGTTCAGCGGTTACAAATAATAACAGAATCTACTGTAAATAGATTTGTTTCTCCAAGCGAGGAAACAGTCAGATTTACTGAAAGAAATTCTGAGTCACCTAAAGATTTTTCATCAACTACGGCATCTTCAATATCTGAAGGTCCACTGAGATTTGAAAATCCCCAAACAACGGTAACGGTAAACAAAGACACTCCTGCCCGAGACGCGTATGATGCAGTAATTAGGGATTCTAAGTTTAGTTTTCTCGTAACAAATAGACCTGAAGTTTCTTCAACAGCGCCAGAAATTAAAGTAGAGAATTCTAGGAAATTCCAAAAACTTGTTTACGACGAACCTTTATCATTTAGTTATCGTGACAAATCTTCTTACAATAACGCTGAAAATGAAGTGACTAAATTGACAAACGAACCGACTAAAACTGCCCCTGTATCTGAATGGAATCGACCGACAAACAAAGTTGTGAATGAACTAGCCACGACAACAAGCACAACTAAATCAACAACTGTGAGAACCGAACCGACAACACCGACGACAAAAAGTATATCCTTCCCTACGCGACCCTCGCGCGTCAATCCCGCCATTAAGTTAGCTGCGACAAACCCTGGAGGTGGGCGCAGGAGTTACCAATCGCCGTCCAAATGCTCATCAGACAACAGTCTGCAAGCGAATCCAAAATGCAACGAAATCAAATACCAGAGGTATTACACGCCGGCCAGTAGTCTAAGCAGCCTGATTGTTCTCTCACATACTTATGGAAGGTGGAGGCTTCGTCTACAGTCCTTTCTTTCAGCCTCGCGAAGTAACTAGCATGAAGTTCTATCATAATACCAAATCTTTTAATAGCACCAACAGCTAAAATCTGTCGCTTAACCAATTTCTTCCATTGGGGGACTTCAAGTCGGTTGTTTGATAATCTGAATTGTTAACTCCTGACGCGACCATTTCCACTTCCTTTATTTTGGCAATGTGTTGTAGTTTTAGAGTTGTTAGTGGAATTAGTTGAGTAATTAGAAGTAGAAAGTTCCTCAATGTAGTTCTGTAGTTATCGCACCACATTGCAACTCACCATTTAGCAAATAAGTGCACCATCACTAAAAGTTAGCGTAGCAAACACAGTTTTTGGTACGCTATCTGCATGTTTAACTCTACGTATATTATGATTGTTGTTATTATATATATTTATATTTCATTTATAGAAACCAACATTTATTCACTTTCACATGTTTGTTGTATGACTATGATTATGTTTGTAATATGTTTATATTTTTAATTAATTATGTTTGTCAACTATATTCATTTTATAGGTTCACAAAAAGATATATTATTTACATACATTATGTATTTGATGTTGTCAAATCATGAAGTTGCTTTATCTTTAAATCCACGCCTACTAACTTCAATATCTTGAAAGAACTTTCGATTGATTGATTTCTATGTTTCAGGCCTAGCAGCACTCGTGGTCGAGGGTCGGCACATTACTCCACTTTAAGTGGTTCTGAAGTTCCTCAACAGCAGACAGTGAACCGAGGAACTCCGCCAACGTTAGAACAAAAATATGAAAGACCACCAGCTTCTAGTTTCTTCTAGTCATTACTTTGCTTCAGCAAAACTGAATCTATGCTTGGTTGCTTTACAAGTTCAATTTGGATGATGGATAATAATTGTATTTTAAATATAACACAGCTTTGCTTGTGTTTTAAATACATGTAAATAAAGCTAAAATGCTATCATCTAAATGGGGCTTAACAACACCCCATGCATTCATCACTTTTACTGTGTATTTAGCATAACTTCTTTCTGTCACTTATTTACCTTTGTTCTTGAGCAGTCGCAGCCGGCCTACCCTGAAACCTTCGACCGCCGTGGTGACGAACCCACACCCTCTTATAGACATCTACACAAACCCTCCAACCAGACCAGGTCCAGTCTATCCTCAACCAACTCCTGATAAGACTGCTGCTAAGTGCAGGAAGGACGTGTGTTTGTTACCTGATTGCTATTGTGGTGGAAAGGATATACCTGGTACGTTTTATTTAATTTGCATTCTTATTTTATTTCTTTTTTTTATCATCATTAAGTATGGACAAACCGACAGATGTTATTTGGTTTTATAATAACTTCGCATTTAAATTATCTTAGGAAACTTACCTGTTGAAGAAGTACCTCAAATTGTCCTCATAACCTTCGACGACGCTGTGAATGATCTGAATAAAATGTACTACGAAGAACTTTTCGAGAAAGGGCGAGTTAATCCAAATGGATGCCCTATAACTGGCACTTTTTATGTCTCCCACGAGTGGACGGACTATAGTCAAGTCCAAAACTTATATGCAGATGGCCACGAATTAGCCTCTCACACAATATCGTAAGTCAAAAACAGTCTAAAGCCTCTTCCTGGGACTTTTAAGTATCTTTGTGGATACTAACAATATGGTATTCATGGCCATCTTTATAAATATTATATTTATAAATCGTATGTATAATATCGTCTCTACCCTGTCTTTGGCGTTGTTACTAATAAAAGTTTTGTTTTCTTTTCCTTCTTCTTCCATTCTTCCATCCGTCTACCTTTCTAATCTTCCTCTTCCTGGCACGACTTTACCCGACCAACACGCACATACTTCCCATGACATACAGGCGACTTACCGGTGGAAACTGTCCCGCAAATCGTTTTGCTGACATTCGACGATTCTGTAAACGACTTGAACAAGGGTTTGTACGCGGACCTGTTTGAGAAAGGTCGTGTCAACCCCAACGGCTGTCCTATCTCCGCCACGTTTTACGTATCTCACGAATGGACGGATTACAGCCAAGTTCAGAACCTTTACTCGGCTGGACACGAGATGGCATCACACACGATTTCGTAAGTCCTTGTAAAAATTAACAGCACGAGAATTGTACCACCAGTAATACAAACTTTTAGACTGTTGACGTAATCTTATCTTTCTTCTGGTTCTTTGTTCTATGTAGTTTTCTCTTTTCCAACAAAACACAAAATCTTTTTAGACTCTATTGGCATGATAATTTTCAGTTTTATATAAACTAATTATTGTTTTTCTTTCTGGAAACGGTAACTTTTTTACTTAAAACTTTTGATTTTATATGTTTTGCAGATTTAATAATCTTTTACACTTCGATTTTCAGTCACAGTTTCGGAGAACAGTTCTCTCAAAAGAAATGGAACAGAGAAGTTGGTGGTCAAAGAGAAATTCTTGCCGCTTACGGTGGAGTCAAACTTGAGGATGTAAGAGGAATGAGAGCGCCTTTCCTCTCAGTTGGAGGAAACAAAATGTTCAAGATGTTGTATGACTCCAACTTCACTTACGACTCTTCTTTGCCAGTTTACGAGAACAGACCACCTAGCTGGCCTTACACTCTTGATTACAAACTGTTCCATGATTGTATGATTCCTCCTTGCCCTACAAAATCGTATCCAGGTACGTCTCTAATCTGCTACTATCTTTCTTAAATAAGTGTCAATATTTAAAAGTCATAAACTTGTACTTACTCGGGATATGTTTCAAATTTCAGGTGTCTGGGAAGTTCCTATGGTGATGTGGCAAGATCTGAACGGTGGAAGATGCTCTATGGGTGATGCGTGTGCCAATCCTCCTGAAGCTGAAGGCGTATACAAGATGCTTTTGAAAAACTTCGACAGGCATTACACGACTAACAGGTAGGTGCCGCTCAATTTATGATTTTTATTGTCTTTGCCTAAGTATAGTGTTCCTCCTTTTCTTGCGGTTCATCTGTTGATGATAGGTAAAACAAAATCTACATTATGGTCATCAGTTCAGCTTTTTCAATATAATATAATATTGCCAATTCAATATAATATTGCCAGTTATAAGTAGAAATAAGCTGAATAATATATTTTTTTTATTTTCAGGGCTCCATTCGGTCTCTTCTACCACGCCGCCTGGTTCACCCAGCCCCACCACAAGGCAGGCTTCATCATGTTCCTAGACTTCATCAACCAGATGCAAGACGTCTGGATCGTCACCAACTGGCAAGCTCTGCAATGGGTTCGTGACCCCACTCCGATTTCGAGGCTCAACAATTTCCAGCCCTTCCAGTGCAATTACCAGGTTTGTTTTCAGTTTCTTTTAGAATTTCTGTTTTATTTAAATTTACTCTCTTCTTTACAAAAGTAATTCTGAGCTAATATAAACAGAAATATGTGATTACGATTTCTTTACGTTGACGTTCTTTTGTTATGCCTAAATTTTATAATTATTTTGGCCAAAGATGTAGAAAATACATAGTCCCTAAATTTATGAATGATTTACCGACAGAATTGTAAAACAAAAGGTTTATTTAAAAATAAAATTAAAAAACATCTGCTAGAAAATATACGCCTAAAACTATGCAAAGATTAATATAAAAGTACTGTGTGAAATTGTGTCTGTTTCGTTTACACTAATTACTTATTACATAATATTTACAAACATAATTTATCTTACTTTAGCTTATTTTGTAAGTACCTACTAATTACAGTTTAGAGCCTAATTAAATAGGAGTATTGATTGCTGCCGACAAACTTTAAATAAGTTTGGCAGATGTAAGAAATTATGTAATGTGGTTCTAAAATCAAATAAACGTATTTTTAATTTAATTTAATATAAATTACAGACGATATTTGACATGACATATAAATCGTAATATTCGAGACAATTTGATCTGATTGACATACCTGCAAATAATATATATGACAAGTCATTTATACCTTTTACCACTGTTTCTAATACTGCAATTGTTCCACTTTCAGGACCGTCCGAAGAAATGCAACAACCCTAAAGTATGCAACCTCTGGCACAAGTCTGGAGTACGGTACATGAGAACGTGTCAACCCTGTCCCGAGGTCTACCCCTGGACCGGCAAGACTGGCATCAAATCCTCACGGATCGACAATGACATCGAAGATTAAACATAGCAATAGTATTAGGAAATATACTGTTTAAATTAAAATTGTAACCGTCACAGAAAACAATGTGAATCAATATCACAAATCACTAGCCAAGGAGGCGAAAGTGTACCTAAAAGTTGTTTTGTCACCAACTCAAGAGTGCCATTTAGATTTTGATGGTCACAAAGCAAATATCTTGATCAATTTTGTTCCAACTACATGTGATTCGGTTTTTGTACTAGTTGAATAAAATCTTCGATGTTAAGTCTGTCGTATTGTATTGGAAACTGTGATATTGTTTTCAATCTTACCGTCAAAAAAGATTAATTGTTTTTACTTTTGTATTTGAAATATTTGCGATATAATTTTCCTATTTTGTGTTCGTTCATATTTAGTATTAATGAGAAATACTCTTGAATGATGAAATTGATGAATGAAGTAGTAGGTTATAGATAGCTCATACATTTATGACAGAGTGATATTGAAACTACATTATTCAGTATTTCATCAAGTCTACCGATAGGTTTGTGTTCATCCAACACGAATTGCAAAAGATTACCATTTTCGATATTTTATACGAAAGCCATATTAAAATTTAGAAAATATATTTTTCTAATCTTGCCAGCTTTGTGGTTGACACTGCCTTTTAAATTGTAAATATAGAATTAGTATAATAGTCGATACTATTTAGAATAAGTAAGAAATGCTTTCAGACAGGATTGTATTTTCAAACATCATGTTTCATAGATCAACAAATTTTTTTTAGAAAATTGTTTCAAATTTCTTTTACGTAAATTTCTTTTAGTATTGCGTAGACGTCTGAATTCATCGCAAGTGTGATGAGACACATGTCTATGCGACTGCTTAAGATATTGTGGTCATGTGATTACTAACTTAAAGTTTCAGTAAATATCTGATTGGGGTCATAACTCTTAAGTTTTGTACTTTTCTAAAAATATCTTGAGACTCGGATGGAAAATTTACTAGTGTAATATTTTACTCTATTAGGTTAGAACTTTGGTTGCTACCACGACTAAAGTTAATGAAAGCGCTTGCTACGAATCTATTTAAATATTAGAATTTAGACATAATAAACTCATAAGTCCTATTATTGTAAATATAGTATAGTATTTAAAATTGGTAGTTTCACTTTTTTATTTCGGACGTAATGTACTTTTATACGCTACTTTTCTTGGCTATTGCAATGTTCTTCGGACTCGGATTTTTAAGCACTGAACCCCACTTTGAAAGATTTATTTAGTTGGTGAAGATTTGTATTATTTCGGTAATTATTTATGTAAAAGAAAAGGTATCAACCAGTGCTGATCCAATAAAAAGCTGTAAACAAAAAAAACGTGTGTTATTTATGAAGTTCATTAACTTGTCCTTCCCATGTCCTTTAAAACCTTGATCATCAGATTTAATATTAAAGAGCACCAATGACCTTACCTATGTCATGGTCTGTGGCCGTGATCACGAGGGTTCAGCAGTGATGATCAAAAATTCAATTTCAATCATAACACCTGAATCGTAAGTCTTGACATTTTCAGAATATCATAGACCAAGGGCGAACTGAACTAAAGCCTATAAAAAGCAATATTGACAAATAACTACAATGATTCGCAAAGTTACCTTCCTCTAGAGGTGTAGACAAAATGAAAAGCATATCTTTTATCATATTTAGTATACAATTTTGCTTTATCTTATGCGAAGTTGTGGAATATTACCAATCTCAGTATGTTAATAACAAAAATAAAGAAAATGAAAAATATTTTAACAAGATTGTTAAACGGCATTCAGAAAATACTTCAGAGTCTAACAAAGAACGAAGAATATTAAAATGGAGGGACTTTGGCGATGACGGGCAGGTTTCAAAAGATAATGGTCGCATAAATATTAAAAACAAAAACAAGAGAGCCACTGATTCCGTATTTCATGGTCATCCAAAAACAAGAGAAGAAATTTGGAATGAGCACTTCTTGAACGAAAATACGGACTTCGATCAAACGCCTTCTCTGATCAAACTTGTTCATAATGTAACTTTGACTCACTTAACTGAGTGTACTCCTGTGATCCTCTACGATTATCAAATCAAAGAAAAAGAAAGTTACTTGTTCATGAACTTATTAAAAGATTTTCCAGTTTCGTTCGTTCATGGTTATATCAACGATAAATATAAAGTAGCTGAACCTAAATTGCTAAAAAGTGTAAAAGAATGCATTCATTACATTGTTTTTATAACTGAAGTAAAGAAAACCTCTCTTGTTCTGGGGAAGCAATCTGATAGTAAGATAGTTATTATAGCAAGGTCCTCGCAATGGGCAGTGCAGGAATTTTTAGCCGCACCTGAAAGCAGAATGTTTATTAATCTACTTGTTATTGGTCAAAGTTTCAAGGAAGATGATGTTGCGGCCATTGTAAGTACCTATAGCTCTATCAAAAAAAATATTGGTTTATTTTTACCAATGATATAGTATATTATATTAGTTTATTATATTATAATGGTACTTATGTATTAGACTACTGTACCTATTCGTATTTATGTAACTAGTATGCACATAGTCTATGTATTATATTTAAATTTATAACAATAATAACTGCACTATCCCGCATAATATTAGCAAACTACTCCTTTACCCAAAGGTTGCCTGGCAGAAATTGCTACCCTAGCAATAAGGCCGCCTTATTGTACTCTGTTTTTTTTTGTAATGTTTTTTCCTGTACAATGTGTTGTTTATGTGCAATAAAGAATATTTGTATTGTATTGTATGATGAAAATTTTCGATTGTAGGAATCTCCATACATCTTGTACACACATAAGTTGTTTGTGGATGGATTAGGTGGCAGTCAACCGGTGGTTTTGACTTCTTGGTCTCATGGCAAATATTCTAGAAATGTTGATCTTTTTCCTCCAAAAATGAGACATGGCTACGCTGGACATCGATTTGTGGTTGCTGCTGCAAACCAACCACCGTTTGTTATTAGAAGGTAAGTGAGTAAATTAAGAAGCAAGAATCAAATCAAGTATTATCCAAACTGTAGATAGTAGGGAAATATGACTCTGATTTTGTAATTCACAGAGTCAAAACCGATGCAGATGGAGGAAACCCTAGAGTAACTTGGGATGGAATAGAAGTACGTCTGCTAAAACTTTTGTCAGAACGGAACAACTTCTCAATAGAGATGATTGAGCCACGAGAACTACAGCTTGGGTACCGGATTTTAATAAAAATAACTACAATGAATAACATTACTCAACTTAACTGGGTATAAAATGTTTTTTTTTAACAGCCCGGGAGATGCCGTAGCAAAAGAAATAGCACTAGGAAGAGCAGACATAGGAATAGCAGGAATGTACATGAGCAGTGATAGAGCACAAGAAATGGATTTAACTTTCGCCCATTCCCAAGACTGTGCTGTATTCATCACGTTGATGTCAACAGCATTGCCGAGGTTCCCATTTTGTTTAATATAATGAATGCTTTGTAATTAGTAGTGGGTATATAATGAGTCGATCATTATTTTAAGTATATTTTCTTGGAAAAGGTTTTATGATCCATAAATATATTTCAGGTATAGGGCTATTCTGGGTCCTTTCCACTGGCACGTCTGGTTGGCATTAACATTCACCTATTTGATTGGTATCCTCCCTCTAGCTTTCTCAGACAAGCATACTTTACGCCATTTGATAAATGATGCTGGTGAAATAGAAAACATGTTCTGGTACGTCTTTGGTACCTTTACGAATTGTTTTACTTTCACTGGTAAGAACTCTTGGAGTAAGACTACGAAGATTACTACACGATTACTCATAGGTGGGTTCGTAGGGTTTGTCTTTATCATCGTCATTCTTTTTAGCTTCTATCCAAATAACTCATATTCCTATTATACGCTTTCTAGGATGGTATTGGTTGTTCACAATAATTATAACAAGTTGCTATACGGGATCAATTATAGCATTTGTTACTTTGCCTATTTTTCCCGAGACTGTGGACACTATAGAACAACTTTTGAAAGGATTTTATAGAATTGGCACATTGGGTAAGATATTTGTATGTTTTAAGTATAATATGTGGATCATAGAACTTTGGTTCAAAAATCTATTTTTTAAATTTTAGACCGTGGAGGCTGGGAGAGGTGGTTTTATAACTCCTCAGATCCGAAGACCAATAAATTGATGAGAAAGCTAGAGTTAGTTCCGAATGTAGAAGCTGGCATAAGAAATACGACGAAAGCATTTTTCTGGCCATACGCTTTCTTAGGTTCCCAAGCAGAACTTGAGTATATTAAACAGGCCAACTTTTCAGTAACAAAGTGGGTAACTGTAGATTTCGTGAAATTTATTGAAGAGTTCTATTGTTCATGACGTCATCCAATTTTATCTAATTTTTGTTCAGGTCAAAACGTGCTCAGCTTCACATTTCAAACGAATGTTTCGTTCCTTTTGGGGTGATAATGGGATTCCCTAACAACTCCCTTTACACAGCCAAACTCAGTGCTGATATTATGAGAATATCTCAAAGCGGACTTATGAAAAAGTTGGTTGATGAAACTCGTTGGGAGATTCAGAGAAGTTCTACAGGGAAATTTCTTTCTGTAAGTTTAGCTAAATGTTCAAGTTCAGTACAAGTAAAGGCATTAGGGTAATTTTAGTATTAATATATCAAATTTAACGTAGGCAATGTGATAAAATAAGTTTGATTAGAGCATTAATGAAGTTTTGTTATTTAAGGTGGCTAGTGGATATTCCCTTAAAATAACGTCAGCAGAAGAAAAAGGTCTAACCCTAGAAGACACGCAAGGCATGTTCTTGCTATTAGCAGCTGGATTCCTGTTAGCAGCTACAGCTCTTCTTTCGGAATGGATGGGTGGTTTTACAAAACGATGCCGACAGTTGAAAAAGAAAATAAGAGTACCAAGCTCTTTGTCAAGAGAAAATTTGATAACACCTAAAAGCGACCAAGAAAAGGAAATCCATTTGAGAACTACTGGAAGTGATAGTAGATTAAACTTTGATACTAGACCTTCTAGTGCGGAATCTAGAGAAACTCTTGAAGGACAAATTATTAATGTAACAGAAGATAATATAATTGTCCATAATAACTTAGAGTCAGATGACTGGGATGATTCTAGGAGATCGAGTTCTGTTGATGTGGAAAGAGAAGTGAGAGAAATATTTGAGAGAGATAAAAATATGAGTAGAAAGAGAATTGTTTCTGAAGAAGTTATTGATTTGGAGGATGAAGTAAATGGAGAAGATAGTGTTTCTAAAGTAGCTTTTGGCGATCGTTTGAAATAAATTGAAGTATTGTCATATAACGTAGGATTAATAGCGTTTGACACATTGTTAACATTTAATCAAATTTAATTAAAACATAGATATATCAAGTATAGTAAGGTAAAGTGTGTATTTAAATTAAACACGAAACTGACATCCAACTCTTTATTATCCTTCGAACAGTCATCAAAATAATTTATAACAATTTTCTAACACTGTCGATAAACATTAATATTTCATTCAGCCACTGAGATGTCTCATCGTACACTTTATACACAGGGCAGAAATGGCTGCCTCAACACAGAAATACAGGCGCCGCTAGACCTAAATTAATGCAATATTTGGCCCGGCCTTAGCTTAAAAAATAATTATACATTATGACTTAAAATCCCGAGAGGCACCAAATAAGCACCTCCCGTGTAATCAGTAGAAATATCGATAAAATATAAAATACAACAGATTTTGCATTCTTTGTAAATTCAAACGAAAATATACCTAAATACCTACCTAAGCATTTTGTTATATGTATTGCACAACTGATGTTACTAGAGAAAATAATGTGAAATCGTTTTGAGTATTCAATAAGGATATGTATTCAAATTCCTATATTCTATTTGGGTTGTTCACAATACGCTGTGAAGCAATAGCAAAATGGACAGGGAATGCGAATACTTCGCAATATCTACCTACCGCGACGAAAACAGTGTTTCAACACTTCAAACTTACGACTACTTTTACTTAAATGCAATTAAATAACCTTTCTACAGGAAACAGGTAGGGAGAGCCCTTTGCTATTGGTACACAGCAGGATAAATACAAGTAAAACATACACAAAAGTAGGTACATCTACGAAACAAACCAAGCAAACCCTTTTTACAATAACACACAACATAGTTGTGCGTCGAAATGAATATTACGTTACATATTATAATTAATTAAAGTCGAACTCATTCCCGATAGTAAAGCTCACAACCTCGGAAATTATGCTCCCAAATACCAGCTTACAGATGAATATACAAAGATCAGATAGAATATAAGCTTGGAACGACGAAAACTGCCATTCCTATTTAATAATTATAATATTTCAAAACCCACAGATATTTGAAAAGATAGAGATGTCTCTTCAAAGGTAGGAAATACAATTAGAACAAACTTCAACCATCTATCCAGTATCATTCGTATTTTGTGCAATTTGCAATAAGTATGACTATGTCAATATCATTGGACTTTATACAGTGTACGTACATTAAAAATATTGGACAGTTTGGTCGGTGACAGACTGTGATAGGTTTGTAGGTAACAACGATATAATATTAAGTGAAACTTACTGTTCAGTAACATTTACAAACTACCATTTCCATTTACTTGATAACACTAAAGGAAATAAAACGTCTCAGGGGATTGAATCAATACTTAACAAGCTCGCTGATGTTAGACGATTTGAGCAACTTCTAATGAACAATACGCCAACGTTTAGAGAAAGGAACGATTAGGAACGAACCACCGAAAACCATTTTTCAAATAACGCAATTTTAGAATCTCAATATCCAAGGATTGTAACAGTGTAGTGTATTTATCACATTAACAATTTATGCTAACATCAAAAGGTGTACACGAATTATTCCCTAAACATGGGTCAACATTAATTATGCTTCGGTATTAAAATATTAATTCGTTTTAAAACTAACCGTGTATAATATTTTACAATGCGAAAATACATTTTCTTATGTGTTCAGACTTTTGAACTACAAACTGGTTACTTCCCTGTACAAATTTAACAATATACATTAACAGTTTGTTATTGTGATTTGAAGGAGAACATTCTAAAGGTCTTTACGTCTATGATGTAAAGGTGTCTCTTACATTTATTTACACAAATACAATCACAAATTTTACCATATTTATTTTAACAACAGTTAAACTGTTCCAAGATGCCGCAAGATGATACAATATATCATCATTATTATCGATAGTTTACCTAAAGACAGATACATTATGCATAGTATATTCCATATAATAAGCTTTAAGTTATTAGTGACAGTTCTACGGTCATAAAAGTTTAACATTCCTTAATATTACCAGGATGTGAAAAATATGATGCACAAATTCTATCGTATCGTACAAATTTTGGTAAAAAATGGTACATTTAGGCACTGTGAGTAAGGCATCTACAGTGAGACGATATGAGGGGCAGAGTGAAGGAAGGAGGTCTACACATTGTAACAGCTAGGGGAGGACATAAATATACATGAGAGCGCATCACATAGGCTACACCTCTAAAAATTGGTCTAAAAATGAAGGTAGCACTCAATAATGTTCTTGCAATGCAAGGACACTGAAAAAAGAAATATTATGTTTCTAGTGTGATGCAAAACGATTGAAAGATTTGGTCTGTGATACGCCGAATATTAAATCATGTGACGAGGAAATTTGTGGATATTGTAGAGGTAACAATGAATTACTACTATGTATATAAATATGATCTTGTGATACATGCTTTATAAAAAATAGGGCGGATCGTGATAGTGACTTATTGTTATCTCGTGAATATGAATATATATTTTATATAATATTTTTGTTTATGTGCTTAAAGCTCACACATTTGTATAGCATTTGTTACTACGTAAATATGATTAAAAAAGCGAAACCAAGGATGACATCTTCAGATCACATTAACAAAACAAAATATCTACTAAGCTTGTTGTTTCTGTAACATTAGCTACTTTTAACCTTAACACTTAACAAGTATTACGAACGTATGATATTTAAAATTGACTCGATATTTGGTCTGTAAACGAGGAAGGCTCGGGTACAAACACTTGACCAGCTTCTTTGATAATAAGAAAATATTGGACTCAATTCTAAATGCCACTTTCTAAAGCTAAATCTATTTACAACAACAGCAACCATAGAAAATCTTTTTACCTTTTACAATTCTATTAAGTGACAGAAACCTTTTAAATAAAGTTTTAGAAAGTAGCATCCAAGAGTCGATTATTTAAAATTTCAGCCAAAATTTTTCGTAACAAATAATAGAAAATTCAGAATAAATACTTAGCTGCTGAAATTACTGTATCAAAAATTTACCGGTGGTAAAACCGTATAGAATAATTACAATTTTGTTTACAGGGAGTTCTAATTCATTACGATACAGTGTGATTTTACACTTAGGACTGCTTAGAGTGAGAGTGTTATCATAAGAAATTTTAAAGCTTCGTGTGGTACATTTTACTCATCTCTAGCTAACATTACCTAATTTACTTATATAACATTAGTTCCTAACGGGACGTGTATACATATTATGTAAATATTATGATCTTCGTGTATAAATATGTCAATAGATAAAGTTTTACAATACATAATTTATTATTATCTTCTGTGATGACACTACGCTTACTTACTTTACACAGATTCAAAGTTCGGATGTCACACTATAATATTTTAAAAATGGCACAAAAAACTTTAACACTAACACAAAGTCAACAGTCGCTTTTAGTCTTAAACGCACTTCACATATTTTATTATAGTCTGTTGCACTCGGCGTCGCCTCGGGGCGGCCTTGGCTGCTTGATGATCATTGCTCGTGCCACTTGATGAACCTCCATCAATAAAACCTCCTTCTCCATACCACTAACTTTAAATTGACTAACTTTTAAGCTAAACAGACAATGGCACGGATTGCACATTTAACATCTATGTACAAGGGAATTAGAAATCTATCTTTACGTACGCAAAATTGATCAGGGTTGCAACTATTTTAATATTGTACTTATTTTAACATCCATCTAACTCTTTAGTGTACTTGCAGTGCAGTATAATAATTACGTATAATAGAAGGGTGTTGTGTCGAACATTGAATAAAGGATTCTGGGGACCGTCAAGTACTACATCCCTTCAAAGGGTTTGTTCTACCGTCGCACCGAAATACGAGCACATAAAGATGCACCTTGCATAGTCAGTTTCGCAGCACCAAGGTAGCCAGCCAGGCTGTCAGCGTGGACGGTACTGAAGCTCGTTGGGGTGGCAGCCGCGGGCCGCAGCGGGCTTAGCAGTGCGGGTGCAGGGGCCTCGGGTAGGACCCGAAGGCCTCGTAGCCTAGCTATGTGGCCCAGCCCTCGATCCGCGGCCGCTTTGAGTGAGACTGCTCGTAGTCTAGAGGGACGGTGTTGGAGTGTCGCATGTCCTGCCCGGCCGGCGAACCCATGTTACTTGATGTTACTGAACCTGTAACAATTCAATTAAATTTAAAATCCTATTTTGAAGGTGTTTTTTTATATTTCGTCATAGATATAGGAAATAATTGCAGTTGTTAAAAATATACGTGAAATATTATATCAAGTGAAATATGAAAATGCTCTATCCAACAATTTCACTTAAAATGACAAAGAGATTTTATTCTTCGATGTATGAACGAATTTTATAGTTTAAAAAATGTCCACAATTAGAGTTTCATTAGAATTTTCTTACTTCAACGTTGATTTGTTTAGGAAACAGAATGAATGCTCTACATTTCTGAAATCTGCAGAAAGACTGTTAAAGAAGAGCCGCCGTCGATGAAGTTGAGTTGGAGAGACGTGTGTGAGTGAGACACACAGGATAACAGCGAATGGCTGGAGTACCAATACCAGCTACATACCATCGATAACTCCAGACAGGTGTGCGGGTTGCGGCGCGGGCTGAGGTGGCGGTCCGCGGTGGAGATGGTCCGGCGCGCGAGGGGGTGACACTGGTTCTGCTTTGATCTTGACGTTGTTCGGCGACGATGACGTCGGTGGCGGCGTTCCTCCCCCGCCTAGTACCGGCAAGCTGCTATTGCTGTTGACAAAGGAGAGCGGATGTCACGGAAACGTCCTATTTGTGTCATATATCTAGACATGATTTTTTATTGAAAATATAGAGCAAAATTTTTATTAAAAATAAAAATATGGCTCCGCCGTGACAGTGTAATCACTGCCGTGACCAGGATTCGAACCTGGGTTACTACGGCCACAACGTAGGGTCCTAACCACTAGACGATCACGGCTGTCGGAGCTCTTGCAGTAAGCAGCAAATTTACCCACTGCATTCGGCGCCACCTTGAGTTGTTACCAGGTGAATTGGTTTACCCTGCCTCCCTCAGGTCTTGTGATGTAGGGCGACAGAGGGGGACTACAGGTTTTGCTCAAGGTCCAAACCGGAGCGGAATAAGTGTAACACTTTCACTCTTAATCGTTGTTACGCACGAATGCGCCGGCGCAGATAATTGCCACCTACGCTCTGGCGTTATCGATTACCATGGAGTACTTGAATCAGGTCAATTAAAGTAGTTTTCCTGCTCAGTTTTTTCTTTATTTTACTTTAATTGTAAATTGTTGGAATAAATTAATTGAACAGCTACATGTCTTGGTAACAAAGTTGCCTTGAAAAAAAACGAGTATTTTCACCAAAGTAAAAAAAAGTAATTGCTTCAAAATGTTTAATACCTAACTGCATACCACGATATGAATGTTTTAATCAACGTTTGAGTTAAATCTATTTACTTGTTTCGAAAAAAATACAATTTAAACAAGATCGTTACGTAATCGAAAGTGCTGCACTGCATTTTGGCAAGTGACCGGTTATTTCGCCGCTACTGTCACAGCTCCGATAGCCGTGATCGTCTAGTGGTTAGGACCCTACGTTGTGGCCGTAGTAACCCAGGTTCGAATCCTGGTCACGGCAGTGATTATCACTGTCACGGCGGAGCAGAAGGATTATTTTGTTAATTTTTCAAACATTTTTTTATGCTAAATCTACACAATTGTGAAGCTTGTCTGAAGAGTAGCCATTCTTAAGTATTTTTTTGTCAAGATTTTTTTATATTTCTTTTTAACCCTTTTTCCAGTGATTTGTTATTAGCCAGCACTCGTGCGTAACATTTCTGATTAAGTCATTGGTCATGCTCTTCCCTTGATCTTGAATCTTTCCAGCTGCGTAGGCACGCAAGCATGGATCTTTATCGTTAATCGCTTTAAATTTCATGTCTGTATTTACTATTTCATTTTTTGATTGTTTACTATTTTGTAAAAACACTGTATGTTTGTCTAATAACGTATGTCTATAATAGATAATAGTTGTTTTCCTCTTTTATAATCAGCAAGTATTTACATTTTAAACGGTATCTCTGAGTATGTACTAAGTACTTAATTATTTTTATCGCAATGAACTTGACCAACACTGATTCAGATTGCTATTTATCTCTGACGTATCTCAGCCGGTCGACCAAAACGAATTATGTAACATTCGAAATGAGTTTGAGAATTTCGCCACTACTGTCACAGCTCCGACAGCCGTGATCGTCTAGTGGTTAGGACCCTACGTTGTGGCCGTAGTAACCCAGGTTCGAATCCTGGTCACGGCAGTGATTATCACTGTCACGGCGGAGCAGAATTTTTGATCATTTTCAAATTGATTTTATGACAAAGTTTTGTGATATTATTGTGTATTAACATATTTTACAACCACAGTTCTAAAGACTAAGAATGCTGATCTACTTGCAACTTTAGGGACAAGAAATAATTGTAACAGTAAATCTAGTTTTGAATAATATAAAAAGTTGTTTTGAGTACAGACATGTACCTGTTGTGCTGTAATGTCTGCAGTTGGTGCGCGCCCCATGATAGTCCGATTCCCATGTCTGAGCTCATGCTGAAGTCCTGTGGTCCGAAGTTGCCGAGTCCTGAGTAGCTTAGTGGTGTCTGGAAAATATATAAAATGTTCATGTTATTTACAATTCTTTCAGAATCATTTATTTAAGGAAGGAAAGGAAAGCTTTTAAGTAAAGCACGTGGATCCGTAATTATTTAATTAAGCTTATTTAGCAGGTTGTGCCTTTTGTATCGTTTGACTTAATTTTAAACACAAAATTTAAAATGATGGTTGCATTTTATGTTTCCAGAATTTATTATTTGCATTTTATTTTTGTATCTATATTTCAAGGATTAGCACTGTATTTTTACGAGGAAATAGGAATTTATACTGACCTCTCCAGTATACGATATATCATCTTGCGGTGGCGGCATGGAACTGGGTATGACGACGCGGAGGTTGTTATGTCGGGGCGAGTGGTGAGGCGGCGGGGCGTGGTGAGACTTGTGCGGATGTCGGTGGGGCGAGGGCGCGGGGCCGGGCGATGGAGACGGGGTGCACCCTGCCCCCAACGGAGACCCGGACCCTGGGTACCCGTTTGACATCTCGAGCATTCCGCCGCTTGGGTATACTGGAATTTCAAAGGTCATGTAATGAGTAAAATGTCTAAGAAATATTAGAGTATTTTTAAGTTTTTGTCAAAATGTCATATAAGCGATTCTTTCATTGCACGAGATTTTTCAATTTGACTTCGATTTTGGTTAGTTCAAAAGTTGTGTTTACGATAATTTTCTATGACTTTGACAGATTGTCACTCAAGCTTTCTCAGCATGCCAAATTTAATCGACTTAGATTTTTTTATAACGCGTAGGTAGAAATAGTAAAAGTAAAATAAAGTAGGTACCTGAATCGGTTTCCGAAGACGATGGCCGTGGACTGATAGAGGTATGCATCTGTGGACTAGCTTGCAACAATGACTGGTCGTAGCCCCCAACTGGCACGCTCACGGGCAAATTGTAGTTACTCCCAGCAACACCCACTCCCACCCTGCTTCCGTTCAACTGGTTCCTCTGCATCATCATCTGGAATTCCTCGTCAATCTTGGAGTACTTGGCTTCGGTCCGGGGGGTCAGGCTGTATTCAGGTTCGACTTCAGGGCTGTCCGGTGACATCACTCCATTCTTATGCTCTTTCTTCGTTAGGGCCTGTAAGTGTCAGCGAAACGAGCTCAGGTGGCTTGACAAGCCAAAATCATGTATCTTCTATGTATCAAAATAGCATGCATTAATAAATCGAGTTAAATTATTAGAACACCCGCTACACACACTATTATTATTAGCATTAAAACATCTAGTTTTTTTTTTATTTGGGCTCAGTATGTAGTGGAGGGTTCAAATAAAAAGTGCACTCAATTCTACAAAAGTATATAACTACAAAATTGTACGTGAATACTTTTTAGCGTACATTTGTGTGTTGTGTCGAATGCATAATGCAACTGACTGTAGGACTATACCCTTGTATCAGGTAGGCGCGGTTAATTCAAATAAACACAAAAATATTTACAAAACCCATGCTGTATAAGGAAAAAATAACATAAATATTTGGGGGTGTCTCATAAACTGTTAGTATAAAAACTTGGTGTCTGGTGTTTCTTTTTTATAACAGGAAACGTACCATGCTTGTGTTTGTCTATTCTATTTACTACATGGCCGTACATTGCTTGCTTTGGCTGGGGAGTGTCAGGTTTTAGGCTCTTAGGGTTTTAGTAACAATATATGCATTAGGTTTTGGTGAGTATCAAGCCGGCGGTTAAGTTGTTCAGTTTGCATGGACACTGCATTGCGACCACGGACACACAAATGCCGCCGTACTTTATGTACCTCGATGATGTTGCGGTTGGTGAGTGACTCGTGCGGCTCGTTGTATTCTGTGTACTTGAGGAGAACCTGGGGACAAGGAAAAAACAACATTATTAGAGTCATTCTTCCATGCTGGCCTGGGAGCGAGAGAAAAACATGCAATGTGCCAGCTGCATTTCCTTCCGGGCATGCTGTAAAAACCAGGTTAGGGAACCGAGGGTTTCTATAAATTACAATTTATGAGATAGGCTGACAACCTGTCACTACAGCAATATACCTACAAATCTATCTTAATTAACCATCAAAACTTGTCAGACGTGGCGGAACGACCTTTGTTTAGGTCGTATATGCTCTGCCTACTCCATTAGGTATAAATTCGTGATTATATGTATGTATGTATTAGAATCACCCCAATGCCCATTCCGTATCAAAACCACTAATTAAACTATGAATTCAAAATCTCGTCCACTTCATCTGCGTATAGTGTGACGGCTAATTCTGCCCAATTTTTTCGTAGAAGAGTAGTAGAATCAAATTTTGTGGTAGAGTACTCTAACGACCATATATAGGTAGTTATAAAATTATTTCAGACAACCCGCCCACAGCTTTAGCGTGAGGTGAAATACCTAACAAAAATACAGTTTTTTTTCTTAAATAAATCACATAATAAAACTTGCAAATGAGTCATTTTGATTAGTTAAGGATTTAACCTTCGATCGACAAATAAAAAAGTAAGCAATCAATTAAATCAAGAGCCAGGTAAGTTAGTTTAAAAAAAAACATAAGTACCTGCGCTCTATAAAAACACCAAACATTGACTTAGCAAATAAAAACATGACACAAATCTATAGTCTCAGTGGACAAAATGAAATCATTCAGTAAATATGAGTACAACTGAGCTTGACCTTATATTATGTAAGGACAAACATTACCGTAGAGACCGGGCGCCTAACACGCTTCCAGGATGTTCTACATTATGCAATTTCTTGCATACGTTTTATTGTTGCGGATCTACATTAAAAAGAGTAAAATTTTAAGTTATGTTCGTTTATGATCAACGATACAACAGGAGCCTTATTTTTGAACCGCTCGAATCAATTTCGCATACGAAAGACTAACATTCGCATGTTAAATTATATGAAAATTGCATGCGAAAGGTGCTCTTTCGTATGCGCATTTGCTTTCGATCGGTTCAAAAATACGACTCGTGCACTATCGATCAACTAAACCATAACAGACCTAACAATAGGACACCCTTTATTAATAGTAAGTAACCTTTGATAAACTTTTAACTCTATTCTAATTACCAATACCTACAAGAAACCATTATATTAACTCATACAAAAAGACAAGCGTGTGCTCAATTTCTATGATATATATTTAGAATTTCTATGGTATGATAGACAGTGTGTCATAAACCTAAAAGCCATTTACACCACGTTTTTTTCCGAATGTTATAGATTTGACCAGTACCTAATATCAGTGCCCACCAAAATTGTTTGCATGAAATTGCATAGTGTGAATTGTGTTACAGTTTTACGACAATTTTATTCACAATCTGATTGCAGTTTAAAATAATAATGCAAATATATACCGACTTTATGGTCACAGTGATTCATTAACTGTATGTATTTCCATACTTTCCATACCGTGTACGTATACACCGATGCCTTTATATCACGAATGTCGGCTTTTAAGTGCAATTAATAATGAAAATAAGGATCTTGAGTACAGTATTAATAAGTTTTAATGCTCTAGTGAACAGTTTAATTAATTTTATGTAAACGTAGCCGTAAAAGTAGAGCTTAGTGGTTAGACAAAATAACAAATTAGGAACATGCTTTTGAATTAAATCATTAGTCGAAAATTTATTGAATTTAATAAATAACCATTAATAAAAACTATCCAATTAAGTTTTAATTTAACCGTTAAATTAGTTCTAATCATGTTGTTATTGATTAAGGATTTATAAGTTCAAATTATTTGATTTGTGAAAACTAATTATTTTGACTGTTTAGTTCAATCGACATCGACAGGTCGTTCAGGTGCATTGGGTCGGTTGGGTCTGTTGACCCGATATAAATATGAAGAATAAGAAGACGGGGAATAAAATAACAAAAAAGCTGCAAACGTACATATAATCACGTATTTATCCCTATTGGGGTAGGCATAGCGTAAACGATTTAAACAAAAGTCGTTCCTCCACGTCTGACAAAGTTTTGAGGGTTATTTAAGATAGATTTGTAGGTATATTACTAGTGACAGGTTGCCAGTCTTAGAGAGAGTCTTCAAGAATAATAAGACAAAGATGATGATGAAGATTGCGAAGTATACGAAGAATAAAACAAAATTAATAATTACCTTGTCCATGTCCGTGCTGGCATACTGGTAGAGTTTGTTGTTGGAGCTGAAGATGATCAGCGCGATCTCGCAGTCGCACAGCACGCTCAGCTCGTACGCCTTCTTCATCACACCGAACTTCCTCTTGTTGAACGTCACCTGGAATACAGAGAAGAATAATCGTTGAATTCTAAAGAAATAAGAATAGATAGAACAGGATAAAAATCTTAAAGAGATTTAAAATCTATTTTAGAAAACGATGTCAAGAGTGCAATTAAAAAAGATTAAATGTTTAAAAAGAAAATAACTCTTACACCAATAAAGATCGATAGGGGGAAAAAATTATAACATTTCTGTCTGTTCTTTCCTCAAGGGTCTATTTTTAAAAACTTAACATAGCACGATGTTTAATACATCTATTTTTGTGTATCTTCTTTCTAAAAATAGGCTTACGATAGTTATATAATAATAATTTATATGGTACTCTAATGTGCAAATTTAATTATCACTTTACATTTTGACTCGTGTAGACTGCTAACAAACATTTGCAAACAATAAAACATTTCGCTGCTATATTCAGTTTGATACAGAAGTCTCTGTTTTAGGGATTTTGTGAAATACGTCTGCTATCTTGCATCGTTTCAGTGAGCACATAATTTTCGCAAACAAAATGTCTTTCCTGAATTTCTAAATGAAAATGTAAAGGCATCATATTGCAATTGTTGAAACGATCAAATCTTCATTCATTACAGGAAAAGAGGGTTCCACAAAGTGTGACAGGTGTTGAAGTGTTATATTTCTAAGTGTTTAGTGTTAGTTTTATTTCTAAGTTTTATTATCTAAGTGTTATATTTCACATAAGAGTGTTTCTATTATATTATTGTATGACAGGTTGTCATCCCATTGATCTAATCAAATTGCATCCTATTCAATCCAATATAAATTCATTTGAATGAATCCATTACTGAACTTTATAATATCCCGTGGAAGAAAAACAGTTGGAACACACCTATACATACATATATTCACGCCTTTATCTCTAATGGGGTAGGCAGAGCGTAAACGACCTAAACAAAGGTCGGTCCACCACGTCTGACGCAGCTTTAAGGGGTATTTAAGATAGATTTGTAGGTATATTGCTGTAGTGACAGGTTGTCGGCCTATCGCCTATATTGCAATATACACGGATCCCTTAGCTGGTTTTAACAGCATGCCTGGGAGAATATGCAGCTGGCACATTTGCTCCCAGTCCAGCATGGAAGAACACACCTATAACTTCTATACAAACATACATAAAATCACGCCTTTATCCCTTACGGGGTAGGCAGAGCGTTAAACGCCTCGTAAAAGGCGCTTTCGCCGCGTCTGACAAAAATTGAGGGCAATTTTAGATTGTAATGTGTATTGCTAATGTGTAGTGACAGGTTGTCAGCCCATCGCCTAAATTACAATACACTGTAACCCTCGAGTCCCTTTTGCTGTCTTCTACAGCATGCCCGGGAGGAAGGGCAGCTGGAACATTGTATGTTTTTCTATCTCTCCCAGTCCAGCATGGAAGAAATACCTTTTATGGAGTATAAAATTGGATTCCTATCCTATACCATTATTGTGTCACGACGGACGTTGTCCTTATGATTATTATTGCTGGTGCCATTCGGTATTACATGTCAACAGGAGAGATAGAAAAACATAGAATGTTCCAGCTGCCCTTCCTCCCGGGCATGTTGTAGAAGACAGCAAAAGGGACTCGACGGTTACAGTGTATTGTAATTTAGGCGATGGGCTGACAACCTATCACTACACATTAGCAATACACATTACAATCTGAAATTGCTCTCAATTTTTGTCAAACGCGGCGAAAGCGCCTTTTACGAGGCGTTTAACGCTCTGCCTACCCCGTAAGGGATAAAGGCGTGATTTTATGTATGTATGTATGTATGTCAACAGTCACCTACATGCTCATTTCAATGTTCCGTATCATTAGCCGCACTGAAATTGTATCCTCTTGTGGTTATTGCTTCATTTCATTTTCCTTTAAAACTAAAAGCTGACAGTAATTTTATACACTAGGGATATTACGTTATTTTTGCCTCCTTCCTGTCATATTTTTGAAGTTAACCTTTTTTATTTATACATACATACATATAATCAATAATAATAGAGCCCGATGGTGTAGTGGATAGGGCCGCTGCCTCCTGAGCGTCTTGGTTCGAATCCTACCACGTACTAATGTGTTTTTCTTTTATACAAATTTTATATGTACGTTTATTCGGTGCTTTTTTCGTGCTTCGGAAGGCACGTTAAGCCGTTGGTCCTGGTTAATATCGTTTAGTACCGTAGATATTAGTTGTTAAGCCATATCAGAAGCCACTGCTAAGCATTGGCGGCTTGAAAACTCTGACCTAATCTAGGATTGGGTCTGGTTTCCCTTCTTGGTTGCGAAGGTCAGATGGCAGTCGCACTGTGTAAAAACCAGTACCCTCGTTCAATCCCCTAGATTAGGAAGCCGACCTCGTGAGACACGGGATAAGGGTAGGGAGATGATGATGACGACGACATACATATAATCACGCCTGTAACCCTAATGGGGTCGGCAGAGCATAAACAACCTACATAAAGGTCGTTCCGCCACGTCTCACATAGTTTTGAGGGTTATTTAAGATGGATTTGTAGGTATATTGCTGTAGTGACAGGTTGTCAGCCTATCGCCTAAATTACAATATACACAAACCCTCGGATCCCTTAGCTGGTTTTTACAGCATGCCCGGGAGGAAATGCTGCTAGCTTATTCAGTTTATTTTTCTCGCTCCCAGTCCAGCATGGAAGGAAAATTCATTTAATTTTCCTTTAAAACTAAAAGCTGATAGTAATTTTTTACACAAGGGATATTACGTTATTTCTGCCTTCCCTGTGTCCATACTTCTGAGGTTAAAATTTTTATTTATTATTTCATGTAATTTTGCCTGATGTGTATTGCATTGTTCTGAAATAGGCTTCAGTGCTGATTCTTAACTAAACTTACGTAAGGAAATATACAAGAAAAATCTTCCAAGCTGGTCTGGGAGCGAGAGAAAAACATAGATGTGCCAGCTGCATTTCCTCCCTTGCATGCTGTACAAACTAGCTAAGGGATCCGAGGGAGTATATTGTGATTTAGGCAATGGGCTGACAACCTGTCACTACTGCAATATACCTACAAATCTATCTTAAATAACCCTCAAAACTTTGTCAGACGTGGCGAATCGAACTTTGTCTAGGTCGTTTGCGCTCTGCCTACCCCTTTAGGGAAAAAGGCGTGATTATATGTATGTATGCATGTTTGTATGTTTGTTTCTTAGTAGTAATTTTCTATGGAGAAGTCCCTTTTTTATTTTCGTTTCATTTCTCTCTGTTTGTTTTTATGGTCTGAGCCAAGTTTTATTGTGAGAAAGCTGTCATCCCATAAACACTCTTCATCTATTTTTGGCTGTTTAAAAATGAAAATACATTAAAAATATCTCAGAACAGAAAGGCCAACCATCAAAATGTCCGTGAATTTCGCTTCGACCTTCGCAACTTTCGCTCCAAACGTCTGCCTCCTCTATTACTCAACCAGCCGACCTTGAACTTCCCCGTCTTTCCCTTTCGTATAATTGATGCGGTAGAAGGGGTTATTTAGTTTAGTCTAAAGGGTCTCATTACGCTGGTGTTGTAATTAATAAATTAGCACCGAGAGCGGTCATTGTCCTGTGATAATATTTTGCAGTGGAGGAGTGTTGATAATGGTGGCGATTCGGACTGGGAGCGACAGAAAAACATAGAATGTGCCAGTTGCATATCCCCCGGGCATGCTGTAAAAACCAGCTATGGGCTCCGAGGGTTTCAGTATATTGTAATTCAGGCTATGGGCTGACAACCTATAACTACAGCAACATACCTACAAATATATCTTAAATAATTTCCGAAAGTTTGTCAGACGTTGCGGAACGGCCTTTGTTTAGGTCGTTTACGCTCTGCCTATCCCTTTCTCTTCTCTTATGATAAGTGTGCACTTATTTTAGTAAAGTCGTGTAGACGGCAGAATCGACCCCACTGGCATCTGTTCGGTCAGTGCGATACTAAGGTCATTTCACTCTTTAGCAACCTTGTGTTGTAGGGCCCATATATATAATTAGCTCTCAAGAGTGACAGCGAGTTTGAGTTCGTATCAGAAATGTCATTTCAGTATAAAACGACCTGTCAAACCCATACTTAATGTTGCTCTCAATCTTGATATCGCTTTATAAATACGAGCCTATGTTAATTTGCACAGATGTGTGTAGTATGAGAACAACAGCGTGTTATATTGTTTTGTTCTCATTGTCTGCCTAGTATGCTAATTTATTAGCAATTATTAGCTTGCCTAGCGTATTGGCATTTATTTGTTATCTCATAGTTTAGAATATCTTTATGGCTTAGAAATTCTTCCAAGCTGGCCTTGGAGTGAGAAAAATACAGATTGTGCCAGCTGCATTTCCTCCCATGCTTTAAAATCCAGCTAAGGGATCCGATGGTTTTAGTATATTGTAATTTGGACGATGGGCTGACAACCTGTCACTACAGCAATATACCTAAAAATCTATCTTAAATAACGCTCAAAACTTTGTCAGACGTGGCGGAACGACTTTGGATTAGGGTCGTTTGCGCTCTGCCTACCCCGTTAGTTATAAAGGCGTGATTATATGTATGGTTTAGTTGGTAATTTTCTTGCGTTTAATCCAGACATACATAATATCTATAAATTAAATGCGGAAATAAATAATAAAAAATGTATTTTAGTTAAGCTTTGCTTTTCTGAGCTTACCCTAAGTTACTTAACTTTTTACGACACTTTTGTAAACTCATGTAAAGAAAATTCAGGAGTCAAATTAAAGATCCTACTTTTGACATCTTTTCCCAATCACTACATAGTATAAAACAAAGTCACTTTCTCTGTCCCTATATCCCTACGTATGCTTAGATCTTTATAACTACGCAACGGATTTTGATGCGGTTTCTTTTAATGGATAGAGTGATTCAAGAGGTTTATATGTATAATACATGCATAATATAGTAGAGTAACACTGATGATTTCCTTGCGAAGCCGGGGCGGGTCGCTAGTTAGGTAAAATTATATAGTTTGACACACTACTGCAATCATTCAACCACACAATCCAATGGATGAAGAAAATAAAGAATCTTGTTTCCCTAATCAGAAAAAAAGACCGTAATTTAATTTTGGTAAATTCTTTACCTTTTTCAACTTCCCCCCTTCTTAAATCCGCTATTTACTACTAGTCAAATCAGCAACTTTTTATGAAATGTCAAAAACGCTTTTTTGTATGAAAATAGTGGGTTATGTCGTCACTCGCCAGTAAGTATACATACATATAATCACGGCTTTATCCCAAATGGGGTAGGCAGAGCGTAAACGACCTAAACAAAGGTCGTTCCGCCACGTTTGACATGGTTCTGAGGGTTATTTAAGATAGACTTGTAGGTATATTGCTGTAGTGACAGGTTGTAAGCCCATCGCCTAAATTACAATATACTGAAACCCTCGGATCCCTTAGCTGGTTTCGCCAGTAAGTATTGAGTACTCAAATCAATAACTTCTATATTTTTAACATATATGTATATATATATATATATATATATAATCACGCCTTTATCCCTAATGGGGTAGGCAGAGCGTAAACGACCTATATTTTTAACTCGACTATTAAATCCAAATTCGCATTTTTATAAATGATGAATGAGATCCACAGTATTTTTAGCCATCAGTTTTAAGTATAAACGTATTATTTTTAGCCTCCCAGTCAAAATGTCTATTGTCACTTATAAATATGCATGTGATCAAAAATATTCCAATAATTTTCTTTCCTCTTCTTCTTATCGTGTCGATGGAACACGTAACTATCACAAAGTGGCGGCCCAGAACGTTGCCACTTGAATTGCGGATCGGCATTTTCTTTACACTCCATTTTTTCTTACTATTAATACACACCTGTCGATTCCGTTCGTCTGTGATCCGGGATATTTGTATTTTCTTCCGACCCATGGTGGCAGCAATCTTGGAGGGGGTTAAAGGAGCGGGGAAAGACAAAAGAACGCCGGTGGCAGGCTTCAACTGCGGAGGTCAACAGCTACCTGTGGGCAAGGAAAAATAACTTTAGTTTTAAGGTGACTAAAGAAGCTAACCTAAATACTGATTTAAAAAAACATATAATCACGCCTTTATCCCTAATGTGGTAGGCAGAGCGTAAACGACTTAACAAAGTTCATTCCGCCACGTCTGATAAAGTTTTGAGGGTTATTTAAGATAAATTTGTAGGTATATTGCTGTAGTGACAGTTGTCAGGCTATCGCCTAAATTGCAATATACAGACACCCACGGATCCCTTAGCTGGTTTTTACAACATGCCCGGGAGGAAATGCAGTTGGCACATACTATGCTTTTCTTTCGCTCCTAGTCCAGCATGCAAGACAACTATATGATTATTACGTGTATGTATGAAAACAAACTGAAACTGAAAGACTCGTATTTATAAAGCGAACTCAAGATTGAGAGCAATATTAAGTATAGATTTGACAGGTCGTTTTGAACTCAAACTCACTGTCAGTCTTAAGTGATGATTATAAATACGGGCCGTAGAGCCTATCCACAACGCTTTTAAAACACGCACGAAACAGTTTAGGCATAGGTACAGAGTGACGAACTAACACCAATTATGGTCAATAATAAGGAAACATCTAACATTAATACTGGCGCTATGGTGATAGCAGTGATGACGTCAGAGGACAAGATGACGTCATCACAAACAATGTGACGTGTGTGTATTGAAAATAGAGTTTGTCCTGAAATACAATTGATTGGTATTGGATAAAAGTTTACATTAATTTGTGATATTAATTAATATCTTTTGATAGTTTTGTATGTAAGGTGAAACTTTTGTATTTGTACATTTTTATTTACATCAAGATTTCTATTGTTTTACTTTCATTTTCATATTTTTCTTTCATAATTCATACATACATATAATCACACCTCTATCCCAAATGGGGTAGGCAGAGCGTAAACGTAAACGAGCACAAACAGAGGTCGCTCCGCTACGTCTGACAAAGTTTTGAGAGTTATTTCAGATCGATATATAGATATATTGCTGTAGTGACAGGTTGTCAGCCCATCGCCTACATTAGAATGTACTGAAACGTCTGAAACCCTCGGATCCCTTAGCTAGTTTGTACAGCATGTCCGAGAGGAAATGCAGCTGGCACATTCTATGTTTCTTCACGCTCCCAGGCCATCATGGAAGAAAATAAAATACTTATTTCTTATCTATCAAAACGCATGTACTTTTTTGTTTACATCAAGATTTCTGTTGCTATTTACTTTTATTAATATATTTCTCTTTCATAATTAATTTTGTATGCTTTGACTCCGCCTGGGTATAAACCACTACCTCGCGTAGATTTTCTACATCTACCTACACATCTTATCGTTTTATCGACACCGTATTTATAAAGCGATCTCAAGATATTGAGTATGGATTTGACAGTTAATTTTGTACTGGAATGACATTTTTGATATGAACTGAAACTAGCTGTCAAACTCGAGTGTTGTTTTAAATACGCGCCAATATGTGTTTATAATTTCATTAAAAAGCATTTCAAGTATGCAGCCAGCATTCTACCAGCGATTGTACTTTTTGGCAGGAAATGATACTAGTGCTCTACCAACGATTACTTTATTTGCAGGAAAAAAAAAACAGTGCTTCAGTAGCTATGTAGAAACAAGGCCATATGAGCTGATAGCGGGGTTCTTATGCAAAACTGTGGCCCGTATTTATGAAGCGATCTCAAAATTGAGATCGATATCAAGTTTGGATTTGACAGGTCGTTTTGTACTGAAATGACGCTGTTACTCTTGAGAGCTAATTATTAATACGGCCCTATGTGACCTACAGGCGTAGTATGTAGCTAATCAAAATTTTTACCGAAAGTCCAAAAATCCAAAAAAGTTCTTCGACGAACTTTTTCGACTTCGCTGCTTTCTGTTTAACACGATCCGATATGAATGAGTCCGTCATTTAATTCAGAATAATTTCATCTATGCAGCCAGCATTCGATTTACCAACTACGTAAGTACAACGTTTTTACAGGAAAAAAACCAGTGTTAGGTAGAAACAGGGCCGTATGAGCTGATAGCGTGGTTATTATGCAAAACTGTGTGACCTACCGTCGCATGTATTATGTATACACTAATGTTCCACCATCCTGCTCACTCTTTATTTTGTCGCAAAGGTTGATGTCATCGGACTTTTATGATTTGGGATTTTTGTTTGGTTGTAGGTAGTGCGAATAAAGTTACAATTAGGTGGAAATGATCCAAGAATTTATTCACTTACAGAATTAGAAAGTTGAGCCAGAAATTGTTAATTAGTGTAGATAAAAAAACACTTCACATTTCATGAAAGTAGTGCTAAAAATAAATTTGAATGGAGATATTAATAGATTAGACCAGATCAGACATAATAATAAATAGAGGAGTTACCAGTCCCTTATGTGGTAAGTGTGTGTGAGTTAGTGACTTAAAAGGTTTTTTTAAAACACATGTTTTAGGTACTATTTATTGTATTCATACTTATAACAAGACAGTAAGTCTTTTGCTCTCGTCTTGACGTTATGGATTTAGTACTCATCTCATTTCTTATTAAGGTGTATCCTGCTCGCAAATGAGCAGGTAGTTTTCAAGATATACAACCATCGCCTGTTATGCCTTAGAATATCTTTCAAATTAGCGCGCGCTACGGAGTGGCGGCTACGTCCGTTGCCTCTTCAAAAATGTGCGAAAAACGCTAAAAGAAGCTAATTCCATAAAAACTACGAGTCGAATTTAAAAAAGCTATGCTGTGATTTTAGATAGTTATAATACGGAAAATTTCTCCGAAGGAACCGTGAAAACGCTCCTAATAGTTTAGAAGAAATATCGAATTCACTGATAAAAACAGCTTTACATCCAGAATTTTTTAGCATACTTATATATAAACTAGAATTTTTTTAAAGGTAGCAAATCCAGGCCATGAACTTATTTCTTAAACGTATACTTTTTTAGAATTTTCCAATATTTCGTTTAGGAGAAAATTTTAAAATCAACCATTTGCCGTTAGGAATCACCTTAAGTAACAAAAGTTAAGATATTTATGAAGTTCTCCACCACATAAAGATAAAATCAGATCAGCGTAAAATAAGGTGTGAATGGAACCACGTGTTAGGTAGAAATCTCGGAATCCTATAAATGTCCTACCGATGAGCGTGGGAGCAAATATCATTGTACGCTGAAATATAATTTCCATACAAATGGCTGCTATGGAGGCCAGATATAGACATTTCAGTTTATATCACAGGATTAACTTAATCTAACCCTTATAATATGTAAAGGTAGTTTAATATAATAATGTATATCAATTAAAATTTATAGTTCAATTTCGAAGTGAACATTACAAATTACCTACTATTCAATAAGTGTTCATTCTATACATATTGAATTTTATTAATTACGATATTGAAGGTAATTTCAGGTAATCTACGATTTTGATCAAAACCCGGACTTCGACAAAAAACTGGTCGTAATCCAGAGAAAAGTCTAGAATTTTGTCAAAGTCCGAGAGGATTTTAATTAATTACTCTTTATGGTTTTATAATAAAATCAATATCGGTTTCTACTTTATATTTAAATAAAACAATAGATAGATGATATATTAAAATTAACTAAATTACTAAACTTAATTTCACCTGTTTTTAATATATCCTAAATGTATAAAAATATATAGAATCAATTGATGAAAACCCGGTCTTTGACAAAGTAATAGTTTTTAATCAAAAAACTGGATCTCTCAGGGCTTTGACAACAGCTATCTTTGGATTATGACCAGTATTTTGCAAAGTCCGGGTTTTGATCAAAATGCTAGTTTTTGACCAAAAAACCGATTTCATCACTATTCTGCGACATGTATATTAATATAGTGACAGCTATCAGTCAATTGCCTAAATTGCAATAGGTACACTTAAACCCTTTTTGAGCATAATATTATTTACTTCACAATTTATTGGTCACAAAGACACAACAAGCACTGCTTATTTTGAAAAAGAATTTTCTTACAGCAGACCTACATAATATTATTACCTGATTGAATTCCTATAAATTATTACAATTAAGTCCCACGGTAACTAGAAATGAATAAAACTGTAATCTCTTGAAATTGTAGAGTCCTAATTTTATTTCTTTTTTTAATTCTGTAGCTCGCTTTTCAATCTTCCTTAAAATTAAGTCTTGAAAACAATTATTCCCCTTTGAAGTGAAACCTTAATAATGGCTGTAAACTATTAAACTTTATGGAATTATTCAGTGGTTAAAAAAGTGGTTTCTCGGCAGTTTTACAGTACGACAAGGATTTAAATGTACGTGTGTGGAGGCGCTGCATTGTATGGAGAATTTTTAAAAATGATATTGGGTGCGTTGGTACCTTTTTTTGCCACGTTCATTTAAACCCTTGTCGCCCTGTACATGCTAGCGTTGTTTGCGCCGCCCCATTCCGGTTACGCGGTAAAGGTCAGAAGTAAAGTGTTCTTTACCATCGGATATTTCAATTTAGAGTGTGGCGGTTCAAAGACTTTTTATTAAATTTACAGCAACGAGTACATAACTTCTTTGGCCACTTTTCAGCCGCTGAGAGTTCATTTGGGATTCTACTACCATCAAATTTTTAGAGAGGTTGGAATGGACTGTTCAGATGATTGGAAATCTGTTCCACGAAATAGCAAGGGTAGGATAGATACCGCACAAGGTCCAGTCGTGCTTACATGATAAGAATATAAAAGGAACCATGCCTGTATTTCAAAACGTTTGAGGCTGGTATTAGACAGTATACAAGAAATGCCCGTAAAAAAGATTTAATCAAAGTCAATTTACCAATGAAAACCATAAAAGCTAATTACTAATGTGCGAGCTAAAGTGTAGAAACTAAGGAACTAGAATTAAACCGTTAGAATTTTATAATTATACCTAGCGGTCGTCTAAATAGTGGTTAATGGTCTAGATTTTTTATTTGCTGTATTAGCGGAAAGCCTCCAAGTTTATGCGCGTATCCCGTGACGCAGGCAATCTTGCGCATACAATTTGCGCCTTCACACCTTCAGGCAATCATTCTTATTTAGATTAAAGGTGTCGGCACACTGCGCCTAGAGCGGGGCTTAGCGGAGGCAGCGAACTGCTTAAGCTTTTTACATTGCTGTGTCGTGGTAGAATTTGTTATACCAATTAGATGTAAACAATTTAGTTGACAAAACTTTAGGGTATGGACCTCGTACCCATTAAACTGAACAACTTTTCCAAAGCAACATAGATAGTTAGCTATCAGATTGTTCGTGCGTGACAGATACCTGCGCGATGGTCGGCGCAGGCACGATCTATTGGCCGCATCCGTCAGTCGAACGCTTTACGCCGGCAATGCCCCCACCTGGTGAGCTATCAGACTCATTAATGAATTCTTAGCTAAAGTCCAAAATGCTGACATATTTTTTAATTTAGATGATAATTTAAATATTTCTTTTCGCATTTATAGTACGTCAATATTGTTAAATGAAAATAAGCTTTTATGTAAGCTCTAGCATTATAAGCGTTTTGGTGTATGCTGTAAGCTTGTAATGTAATGATAATAATAAAGAATATGATAAAATTGTGTGTTCCATAGAAAGTGTCAGCTGCTTGACTTGGTTTCGCATGGAAAAGTTTCTATGGATAAGTTGGGCAAGTTTCATGGGGAGGTTATACGAATATTGCCAGTTTTATTTACAGTCTCAATATTGACGGCGCGCAGCGTCAGCAATGCAATGCAAAACTGCTCGCGTTACGACGTACAACCGACAAAGTGCTGGCATCTTAAAAGTCCTCATAAATTGCTTTCATTCATATCAGTTACAGTGTATTTCTAGTTTTTTTTCATCTAGCTTTTTCTATGCCCTACTTCTTATGATGGTTATGGAGTAAGTGTAAAATTATATTAAATGTATGAGCGGCACGAATGCTCTTTACTTCGCAAGATTAAATTTACTCTAAGTGGAGTTATTTCATTTTTTCACTTTGTTTTTTATGCTTGAGAGTAAGCTTTATAAATTGGATTTTATTTCTGTAAACATGAAATTCTTACATCATTTTAATTGTATAAAATTACGTATACAAGAAATATGACGTGAAATATTTGATGTTTGTTTTAATTTTTAAGGTGACATGTTGAAATGTCAAATTTCGAGGATTATATTTCTTTTATCAAACCATTATTAATAACATGCTTCTTATGCATTCTGCCACCTTTTGTAATTTTATTCAAAAATATATTTTGATTTAAAAAAATAATAATTAAAAGCATTAAATAACGTTTTATTTTCCTTTAAAAATTATCGTATTTTTCAGTCTTTTAAATATTAAAAATGGACGAAAATGAATTTTGTGTAATAATGATGTCATTGAGAATCGCTAATTTTAAAATGTATTAAAAACAAGTTTGTATTTGCCAGCCCTACAGTCCGGAGTGTGTGCGTGAGGGTTGCATTTGCACACATTTGCATGTACAGCACAGGAAGGAAGTGTTAACGTGGCCGTGAGGGTGGGGGCTGGAAATTATTAAACCTGATAACGTGAAATACTAGGTATGTGTTGGTTTTTATTTGAATAAAGCTACCGTAGGTTTTATTTTTTTCTATAAAATTACTTTTTATAAAATAAAACAAAGTGTCTAAATTAAGCACTTCTCTTTCAAATCAATGAGGTTTCATAACAAATTAATCTTCTAGCAATTATTGGAAGTGTTTCATAGAAAGATGCTAATTAAACTTTATCTTGTTCTTTGCACTGGAATTTCAGTGCACTCCAAAAGATATTGTTTTCATAAAAGTTGAGAATTATTTTAAAAGACGCAGTCGGGTAAACCAGGATGCCATGAAATAAAAGGATCTTCAATGAATGGAAATGCAACTCTTTAATATTTCCTGAGCTGTTTGCGAAGCGACTTCCTAAAGGATTTTACTTTTCCAATGAAAGTGTTTTCCGTGCTTTCAGTTTTCATTCTGCTTTGAACTGATAACGTGTATGTGTGTGTGTTGTTTCTGTAGGAACAGGGTATAAGTGCGGTATTATTAGGGTTGTCGACTTTATTCAGAAATAAATTATTTCGATCATTTTCTGTTAAAGAATTCTAATAAAAGGATGCTACTTACAGAAAATTTGGTGATGATAAAGGTTTAGAGTTTCCTGGGTTAGGTATGGTCTAGTTTTAACGTTCGGTATGTATAAATGTAGCCACGACTGACATTGATTATCACATCTATCTGAGAAATTGTAAAGGAATTTTAAAGAAAAATGTGTTCATCTCTATTGCGGCTATACGTTTCTATTCCACATAAAACTAAGTACCGCCTGTCTGTACACTTATATCATGTTATGTCTGTTTGGTTTGTATTTTTCTGTGTACAAAGTATTATTTGAATTAATTTGATTTAAGTATCCACATAAAACTAAATATAAATTTACTTTATATATAAAAGTCGGGACGTCTGTTGTCAGCCCTAATAACACGGTGGTGTGTAATGCGTTCCTAGGATGCCGGGGATTCCGGGTCGTGGGAGGGGCGCGCCCCCCGCCACCATGGCAGCTCTAGGTCACTGTGTTTGTAGGTGACTTGCCGATCTTGCACCTAGCTTGTTAGCACGTTACAAATGATACCTACCCTTACAGAGAATATCACTTCCAAGCGGAACGTTAAGGGATTGATGCATTGTGATTTTCCTGTAGACTACTTTTCAAACCTAAATTTAAATACATGAAATACCTGGACACTTGTCGTTAAAAGGTATGACCAAAAAAGGCATGATACGTATATCCTGAAACACAGCCCTTTATGTTTAGGATACAGTGTAAATTTATGTCTAAAATAGCTCAGTTGCTAGAGCGATGGGGCGGTATTCTGAGGACAAATTCTGTCTGAACTTCTGATTTCCTATTTCTCATCAGGCAGCCCTATTTTGGTTTAGTTGGTGTGCGTGAATATCCCGGGCAGCTGGCCGGGGGTGAGTGTAGGTTAGTGTGTTTATAGGTGAGGCAGGATGACCTAGCTAGGAAGGGAAGATAGCAAGATATGTCTAGATGTCCGATGATAGAACAACTGGTAGGGTACATACATAACGTACATATAATCACGCCCTTATCCCTAATGAAGTAGGCAGAGCGAAACGACCTAAAGGTCAATAAAGTAAATAGGTTAAAGGTCGTTCGGAAGTTTTGAGGGTTATTTAAGATAGATTTGTAGATATATTTCTGTAGTGACAAGTTGTCAGCCTATCGCTTAAATTGCAATATTTTGAAACCCTCGGACCCCTTAGCTACTGTTAGGATAAGATAGTGATTTTTCTCATCAGAAAGCCCTATTTTAGTTGGTTGCTAAACGTTAATATGTTGCGACCAGTGACCGATGACCTAGCTGGGAGTGGAAGAAAAATACTGGAAAGACAGCTAGATGCCTCTAAATATCCGATGATAGAAGGGAACTGGTGAGATAAGGTAGTGATTTTTTTGTTAAAGTGTAGATTAGTGTGTTTATAGGCACGGCAGGATGACCTGGCTGGGAGCGGAAAAAAGATACTCTACAGATAGCAATATAGTAAAAATATCATCAACTTCTTTTTCTTCCTTGGCTCTACCCTACTCTAGGTGAGTAATGATAAAGCTCTCATAGTCATCATGATATAGTGACGTAACGAGCTAAAACTTCTGGGTCAGAATCCTAAAAAACACCGAGATTCTCACATAGGTACAAACGGGACATAACATGTCTATTGGCACAAGATTTAAGTACAGAGTAGAGATCTTAGCGAGTGGATTCTCGAGTCTATAGACCCGATAAACCCTGGTGTCAGCGTTTTCAAACCACCTAGTACACAGCTATTTAGGCCTCTGGCATGGATTGAATAACGACCCCTATCAAAGACAGCGACAGGGACCGACGGCTTAACGTGCCCTCCGAAGCACGGAATCCTCTTTCAAGGAAAAGCTCAAAAAGTGTAAATTTGTTAAATATCAACTTTGTGTTCCCACCCCGTGGGAATCGAACCCAGGAGGAAGTAAGAGAGTGCTTGCAAGATAGTGGAGGACACTACCTATTTAAAATGTTTTGTTGGCAGGTAAATACCATCCATTAAGTTTCATTTTGGCTACATAGAAATTTCAGTGATTTCAGCGTATTGATTGTAGATGCAGTGGGCGGAAATTCAATAAATGTAATGACTGATCGTCGAGAGTAATGTAATTCAATTTCAGTAATATTGAGTGGGAGCCGATAGAGACAACAAATCACTACATAGTATAAAACAAAGTCCCTTCCTGCGTCTCTCTGTCCCTATGTATGCTTACATCTTTAAAACTATGCAACATATTTTGAATACATACATATAATCACGCCTTTGTCCCTAATGGTGTAGGTAGAGCGTAAAAGACCTAAGCAAAGGTCGTTTTGCCACGTTTACCAAAGTTTTAAGGGTTATTTAAGATAGATTTGTAGGTATATTGGATTGTATTGTACTTATACTGCTGTAGAGACAGGCTATTAGCCCATCGTCTAAATTACAATATACTGAAACCCTCTGATCCCTTAGCTCATTTTTACAGCATGCCCGGGAAGAAATGCAGCTGGCACATTATATGTTTTTCTTTCGCTCCCAGGTCAGCATGAAACAACGGATTTTGAAGAAGATTTTTTGAATAGAGTGATTTAAGAGGAAGGTTTATATGTATAATACATGCATACACTGATACAAACTATCACACTGCGACTATCAAACTGCTTCAGTGCCATTAAAGGGCTGCTAACCAAAGTCCGTAATGAAGCGGCAAATAACCCATTATTCCCCTATTAAGCTACACTGTGTTATCCGGAACGCATGGCTAGACACTAACGTGGCCATCTATAAACACGGTGGCCTAACCCCACTTCCATCCCATAAGGAGGGAGGAAACCCCTCCCTTCTTCCCCATCCCATATTACATACATACATATAATAACGCCTATATCCCTAGTGGGATAGGCAGAGCGTAAATGAACTAAATAAAGGTCGTTCCGCCATGTCCGACAAAATTTTGAGGGTTGTTTAAGAAAGATTTGTAGGTATACTACAGTGACAGGTTGTCAGCCCATCGCCGAAATTATATACTGGAGGTTTCAGTATATTGTAATTTAGGGGATGACCCATCATTCCCCTATTAAACTACACTGTGTAATCCGGAACGCATGGCTAGACATTAACGTGGTCACTTTTAAACACCGTGGCCTAACCCCACTTCCATCCCATAAGGAGGGGGAAACCCCTCCCTCCTTCCCCATCCCATATTACATACCTACATACATATAATAACTTCCATGCTGGCCTGGGAGCGAGAGAACAACACAGAATTTTGCCAGCTGCATTTCCTCCCGTGCATGCTATAAAATCCAGCTAAGGGATTCGAGGGTTTCAGTATATTGTAATTTAGGCGATGGGCTGACAACCTGTCACTACAGCAATAATTTATAGGCAAATCTATCTTAAATAATCCTCAAAACTTTGTCAGACGTGGCGGAACGACCTTTCTCGACACTCTGACTACCCCATTAGGGGTAAAGGCGTGATTATATGTGTGTATAATCACACCTATATCCCTAATAGGGTAGGCAGAGCGTAAATGACCTAAATAAAGGTCGTTCCGCCATGTCTGACAAAGTTTAGAGGGTTGTTTAAGAAAGATTTGTAGGTATACTACAATGACAGGTTGTGAGCCCATAGGAGGAGGGTTCCAGTATATTGTAATTTAGGTTATGACCCATTATTCCCCTATTAAACTACACTGTAATCCGGAACGCATGGCTAGACACTAACGTGGCCATCTATAAACACCGTGGCCTAAGCCCACTTCCATCCCATAAGGAGGGGGGAAACCCCTCTCTCCTTCCCCATCCCCTATTACCTCAACGCTATAACACACAAACGCAATGTTGCAGCAACATCCTACTGGATTTTGTTTTGATTACAAAATTATCTTTTTTAAAGAGGCAAATATTTTACCGGCTAAGGGATCCGAGGGCTTCAGCATACTGCAATTTAGACGATGGGCTGACAACTTGTCACTACAGCAATATACCTACAAATCTAACTTAAATAAACCTCATCACTTTGGCAGACGTGACAAAACGACCTTTGTTTTTTTTTGGGCGTTAACATTCTGCCTCCCCATTTTTTTTGTACGCAATAAAGAATATATATATTAGGGATAAAGGCGTGATTATGTTTGTATGCAAGTATTAACTAACTGCATTTGATGCTACGAAGCTCTGTAGTTGCTATGCAGCCTCAGAATAGACTTAAATCAGCATAATACGAACTAGTATAAAGTAGTTAGCATTATAGTCGAGTTTGCACTTTATAATGTGAATGTGTTTGATTCTCCTGGGACATGAGAGCTTTCGCTACGAGTTCCTAGTTGCTACGCGGATGCTACGAGTCTTCGTTGATCATTTCGTAGAGACAATTTTACGTAGCTGACTACAGTATATATTTAATTTGTTTTTAATTAATTCAATTTTAATTTACTTTTAATCTAATTAAATTATTATTATATCTATTATTATTGTTGTTAACCTAGGATTAAGTTTTTCAGAAATGTAGATTGACTTTATGGATTGTAATAATCTGAAATAAATGATATATTATTATTATAGGCAGGAAATTTGGGCAAGAGCTCGTTACGAGGTTCTAGTTACTACGCAGGTGCTACGAGTCTTCGTAGACCATTGCGTAGATCTAAATCGATTTTACGTAGCTGTCTTTGGGCAGCAATCTTAAGGCTATGAAAAAGAACTTCTATTTTGGGGCCGTATAAGGCTTTCGCTTCGTGGTTCTAGTTTCTACGCCGCTGCTACGAAGCATAAATTAATTCTACGTAGCTATCATTTAAACTAGAAAATAATAGAACTGCGAAACATATTTATTGAAAATATTTAAAAACATTCCTATCTAATTGATTGTAGTCAACCTACATAATAGTGATTTTAATGTTTTGTTTAGTACCTGGATACCAAAGTGTAGGTATTCTGATGACGTAACCTCAGCATCAATGGCCGTATTTCGCAAATTGAAGTGGTCGACCCACGCTCGGTTTATTAGATTTTTCTTCAAAGTTATCAAGCTGTTAGCACTCTGCCTACCCCGCAAACAAACATGCATGATTATGAAATCAATAACGAGTACGTTTTTTTCAGGTGCCGATGAGTATCTGATGTCACACACAGCATCAATGGCCGTATTTTTCAAATTGAAGCATTGATTTACGTCGGCAAATAAGTTTTTTTCTTAAAAGATATCAAGACATTAGCACTCTACCTACCCCGTTAATAAACAGGCGTGATTTCATGTTTAATTTTTAGGTTCATGTATAATTACCTAATTATAATATTATGTGGAGACTCACGTCACCACAGTATCAATGGCCGTATTTCGAAAATTGAAGCATTATGTACGTGAGTGGGCGGAACGCTCTCGGCTCATTAGATTTTTTCTTAAAAGATATCAAGACTCTGCCTACCCCGTTAATAAACAGGCGTGATTTCCTGTATAATTTTCAGATACCGGAGTCTCACGTCACCACAGTATCAATGGCCGTATTTCGCAAATTGAAGCATTATGTACGTGAGTGGGCGGCCCGCTCTCGGCTCATTAGATTTTTTCTTAAAAGATATCAAGACTCTGCCTACCCCGTTAATAAACAAGCGTGATTTCCTGTATAATTTTCAGGTACCGGAGTCTCACGTCAGCACAGTATCAATGGCCGTATTTCGCAAATTGAAGCATTATGTACGTGAGTGGGCGGCCCGCTCTCGGCTCATTAGATTTTTTCTTAAAAGATATCAAGACTCTGCCTACCCCGTTAATAAACAGGCGTGATTTCCTGTATAATTTTCAGGTACCGGAGTCTAACGTCACCACAGTATCAATGGCCGTATTTCGCAAATTGAAGCATTATGTACGTGAGTGGGCGGCCCGCTCTCGGCTCATTAGATTTTTTGTTAAAAGATATCAAGACTCTGCCTACCTCGTTAATAAACAGGCGTGATTTCCTGTATAATGTTCAGGTACCGGAGTCTCACGTCACCACAGTATCAATGGCCGTATTTCGCAAATTGAAGCATTGTGTACGTGAGTGGGCGGCCCGCTCTCGGCTCATTACATTTTTTCTTAAAAGGTGTATGCAGGCGTGAAGGCGTGAACGATAGGCCTTGTTCAGGGGTAAACAAGTGAAAAAAAGCCTTCATGCGGACTGAGTGGCGACAGAGGCAAAACATGATGTCGAGTTAGCTTATAAACTGGGACTTTGTCATACTTGACTGGTAAAAAAACACAAGTTCTATAACCATCAATTTCTTCCATGCTGGACTGGGAGTGATAGAAAAACATAGAATGTGCCAGCTGCATCACCTCCAGAGCATGCTGTAAAAACCAGCTAATGGATTCGAGGGTTATAGTATATTACAATTTTAGGCGATGGGCTGACAACCTGTCACTATAGCAATATACGTCATGATCATCTGTAATAACCCTCAAAACTTGTCAGCCGTGGCGGAACGACCATTGCTTAGGTCGTTTACGCTCTGCCTACCCCATTAGGGATAAAGGCGTGATTATATGTATGTATGTATGTAGTTCTATAACATTATTTTACATTTTCTTCGCGTATTATATAATACCTGTGATTAACTGTAACATGTTACTAAGGGTGAACGTAGCTTTCCAATGGTGACAGAATTTTGGAAATCGGTTCAGTAGTTTTTATGTTAATTCGTTACAAACACACATACAAAAAGACAAATCGTTTCTTTTTATAATATAACTAGCGACCCGCCCCGGCTTCGAACGGAAATTATCAGTGTTTCTATACTATATTATACATATAAACCTTCCTCTTGAATCACTCTATCCATTAAAAGAAACCGCATCAAAATCCGTTGCGTTGTTTTAAAGATTCATGCATACATAGGGATATAGGGACAGAGAAAGCGACTTTGTTTTATACTATGTAGTGATTATAGATGAGTAGAACAATATGTTTATCAATAATTTACGAATATTTCTATTCTAACTATGTGTCTTATATTGTACGACATTTTCGATAATAAAAAAGAAACTTAAATGCTCAAGCTATGATCCCAACTTACTTTTAATAAGGCTCGTATTTATAAAGCTATCTCAAGACTGAGTGTTGAGAGTAATATTAAGTATGGATTTGACAGGACTTTTTGTACTAAAATGACATTTCAGATACGTACTCAAACTAGTTGTCAGTCTCAACTGTTGTTTATAGTCACGGGCCTTAGACTCAAGTTACATAGCCATAGCAATTCCTACTTAGAATTTATAGTATTGAAAGGTTGGTAGAGTCGTCAAAATGGCTAAAACTTTAGCATGTTTTTGAAAGGAGGATATTCTTAAACGTTGGATGAATAATCTACGAAAAGGTTTAGCATTATTCTCCTTTAATCTCCTTTCAGTTTTTTTCTTTTGATCAAACCACTTTATACACAAGTAAAATGGAAGGATTTTCTCTACCCACATAAACAGAATAAATATTTATTCGGAAATCGAAAATAAACTTATTCCAGATTACTGAATGTTTCTCAAAATTCTGCTTAGAGGTAAGATTTTACGATGAAATAGCACATACACAAATAGGTATATTAGTATCTAGAATAATTTGTCTTACACATAGCGTCGACATTTTATGAAAAGACGACTAATTAATAAATTTAGAGATTGGGCATGTTGGTGTAGTGGATAAGACCGCTGCCTCCTGAGCCAATGTATTTCTCAGTTTTCAAATTGCATATGTACGTATATTCGGCGCTTTTTCCGTGCTTTGGAAGGCACGTTAAGCCGTTTGTCTCGGTTAATATGTATTAACACCGTAAATATTAGTCGTTTGGCCATGTCAGAGGCCAGTGCTAAGCATTGGCGGCTTGAAAACTCTGACATAATCTAGGATTGGGTCTGGTTTCCCTTCTAGGTTGCAGAGGTCAGATGGCAGTCGCTTTGTGTAAATACCAGTTCCCTCGTGCAATCCCCTAGATAATGTATCTGACCCCGTGAGATACGGGATAAGGCTAGAGAGATGATGAGTGCTTGTTTCAAATGTCAAACTATATCATCCAAGGATACGATGTAAGAGTATACCAGCCTTGTACGAACGCCTACGTTTTTCCCGGGCATAAGACTGCTGATCGATCACCCGGCAAAATTAGGAAGATCTCTAACACGTGCACGAGTCATGTACATACATACTTTCTTCATTTAGGCGAGTGTCACATAGCTCGAAAGTATTGTAAACAGATCGGTAGTACAAGATTTTTGAATGTTACAGGTAAAATGTGTGGGTGGTATGGATGATACTTACGTCATACTTCATGAAATAGTTAAAATTTAGAAGAACACTTTCAAAATGTAGTATTCGTTTTTGCTTTTCCCTCTACTAGAACAAATAGAAGTATAGTAGTAATTGATGTGCGTCACTGTGACACAGAAATGGTCAAAGTGCAATTTCGAACAGCTCATCGCTATCTAAAGAATCATACCAACGGATACTATCAGGTACATACATACATACATATAATCACGCCTTTATCCCTAATGGGGTAGGCAGAGCGTAAACGACCTAAACAAAAGTCGTTCCGCCACGTCTGACAAACTTTTGAGGGTTATTTAAGATAGAATTCTAGGTATATTGCTGTAGTGACAGGTTGTCAGCCCATCGCCTATATTACAATATACTGAAACCCTCGGATCGATTAGCTGGATCTTACAGCATGCCCGGGAGGAAATGCAGCTGGCACATTCTATGCTTTTCTCTCGCTCCCAGACCAGCATGGAAGTATCTATCTACTATCAGGTAGGATATATCTTTCTTAATATATAGCTAAGTAGGTATAAATAGATAAAACGTTTTCATTCGATAATGAAATAAAACCAGCAGCAAACATTACGTGACTAACACCAAAATCACATAGATTGAAGGATAAGTCCCTGAGAGTGGTTGCACTAGGGTTGCCTAGATCTGATACAATTTTCTGGAATGGTATGTTTTTGCTACTACGATTTCAATAAGGAAAAAATATATGTAAAGTTTTGTTAAAAGTTGATGTAGCCAGTAAAGTTGACCTTATATATCCTAAAGATTAGTAACTTTGTGCTATTTTATTATATAAAATTACACATAATAAATGCTCTATTTTTGTTTATTATCTCAGTGTTTATGACAACAATGGCATTTTAAACGCATTATGTTCAATACGGCAGCAGTATACCTACAAATCTATCTTAAATAACCCTCACAACTTTGACAGACGTGGCGGAACGACCTTTGCTTGGGTCGTTTACGCTCTGCCTACCCCATTAGGGATAAAAGCGTGATAGTATGTATGTATGTTCAAATCTTTTCCGTAACCTTAATAGTTATTTATTTAACTTTATGCACAAAAATGTTACTTGGGCGGACTTAACGCCAAAGGCATTATCTACCAGTCTACCTTAGGGCATGTGGAAATGACAAGGCAGGTGCAAAATTTTATAACAAAGTTAGAACAAAACAATAAAAACAAAATGTTATACAACTGTTTACAAAAGATATATGTAAGGTATTGGCTTTTCAGGTTAATTTACCTAATCCAAGATATATTTGAATCTGTTATTATTCTATTTGTATTTAATATTAAAATATATTTTATCTTAATCAAATTCCTTACGGCAAAGATGGGATCAAAAAAGTTTGTCATAGAAATGATATGTATAATTAAGTTTTTCCCCTGTGCTAGCCCTAGTTCTTTATCAAGCGTGTCCTTGTTGGCCCCTATCGGCCGCGACTGTTCGATATTCGGCCGAACAACGGTTATTTGTTTCGGAAAATTGCTCTTGTCGTTTACACGCCGGAAAAACTGTCTTATTGAAGGTTTTTACAGAATCGCCCTCTTTTTGTTGCGTTTAGTTTTCGTTACGTAGGCATTTGTATTTGAAATTATTATACAACACGTCATGTTGAGCTACATCTTTTTTATTTATTTGACACAAAATGTTATATTTGTGATAAATTATAATGATAGTTTGATTCTTCAGATAGGATCATCTCTCGTGACAAAATTTAATAAGGAATGCCGACCGCGTCTAAATCGAGAAAATACTAAGTCAAGAGAGAGACTCTTTTAATCTTCCTATCACATCAAGTAATATATACACACACACACACACACACACACACGCACACAAATAAATACGCCTTTATCCCTAATGGGGTAGGCAGAGCGTAAACGACCCAAACAAAGGTCGCTCCGCTACGGCCGACAAAGTTTCGAGGGTTATTTAAGATAGATTTGTAAGTATATTGCTGTAGTGTTACTCAAACCCTCGGATCCCTTAGCTGGTTTTTACAGCATGCCCAGGAGAAAATGTAACTGGCACATTCTATGTTTTTCTCTTGCTCCCAGGCCAGCATGGAAGAAAAGTAATATAAAGATCATTATTGATTGCCTTTATCATCAATAATAGGCAAAACTAAAGTCCAAAGAACTTGTCGCGAAAACAAGACCACGTAAACACTAGACAAGGTCTAAAACACCTGTTCGGTGACCTAACCTGTTTCAGTATTAAATTGAGCTTGCGCGGATAATGGCTAGTTGCGAACCTATCGGGGGGAGGGGGGTGGAGAGTAGGGGGAGGGGGCGTTCACGCTTCAAGCCACATGTTTGATAGAACTACCGAACGGGACTTAGGTAATTCAAATTCAAATTCTTTATTTTGCTTATAAAGGCATTTTTACAAACCATGCAAAATACATTATAATTAGGAAGCGTAATACATATTTAATAGTAAAAAATTTAAATAAAATATAATCAAGATAGCATAACAATACATTATATCATTTCAAAATCAACAATAAAATATTAATAATGTCTTCTTCTTATTAGCGAGTGTATTGACGACGCGAAGAACCCTGGTGTCTGAGTTTTCAAACCGCCTAGCAGCACAGCTATTGGACCTCTAACAAGGTTTGAGTAACGATCACTATCAAAGACAGCGACCGGAACTGACGGCTTAACGTGCCCTCCGAAGCACGGAACGGGATTCAGGGTATAATGATGTGATACAAAGTAGGTACAAGTTAATAAGTGATTGTGATACTTTTTCCATCCAGTGGGTTCGTCAAGTCCTGAACAACGCGATGAACCCTGGTGTCAGAGAATTAAGAAGATTTTTAAGGATTGTAATACTCGAGAAGTTGAAAAGGAAACTTTTTCTGAAAAGAAACTCTTACTCTTTACATAATGCTTGAATATCTAGGTTAGAACTCTTCCTGGAAGATTCAAGTATTCTTCTATTTACCTTGTTTGCTTTTTATCTAAGTATACATTGAATAGACGTAAATAGATTACATTATTGGATTCTCAAAGCTTGATTAGCTAAGTCAAGGCTAAATTCAGCTTTCAGAAAATTCCTTTTGCATTTTCCAGGTAGCTTTCTGAAAGACTTACGTCATATCCGTCTCAATTAGCTTCGATTCATAAATATGAAGCCTGAATAGATACAAAACTACCTAGCGGACGTGTATTACTACCATCAATCTCAATCGAATACTCATCTACATAAGATTGAAAATTTAATATCTAGCAAGTTGCCTGCCAGGGCCTGAAATTCTGAATTTATTACTTTCAGAAATAAGTACAATAACTAAAAATCGACGGAAATTCAATTTCCTACCTAACCTGAATAATTTGTCTGTATATTTAATTACAATCATAATTTCATATCGCACAGTCCAAAGCCCTATAAATTAATTTCCCGATGATTACATCGCAAATTAAAATTTCGTTCACTCTCGATCATTTCCACGTAATCAACGTACGGTTTCTGCTTCACGGTGCGATATCGGAACTTCATTAAAACCACCAGACTTCATATAACGCATCTGTCAGTTTCACAAACGGCCGTCGAAACCTCTATTCCTGGAAAAGCAGTGGACGTGGGCGAGCATACAAATTTCACGCACACATGCACCCAGCTTTTGCAGATAGAGTCCTGTGTGCATGTGTGTGCACGGCACGTGGAATGAGGATACTGTATTGCATAGTGGTAGTTTTGCATTTACGATCACAGAAGCCTAGTTAGGAATTCGAATTCCAAGGGTTGGTAAAAGGGTGTGTTATGCGACCGTGACAGTTTTCTATGATTCAAAAGACACGGCTGCTGAACGCCTTGTTTAAACCGAATAAAATCAAAATCTTTTGATACTCGCCTATCAAAAGCCTAATCTAGGAGCTTATTTAATTCCTCGTTTGATGAGTTGAACCTTAAGACATAGCAAGTATAAAAAGGTGTAGAAATAGCCAGACTCATTCTAGTGATCAGTTTACCTAACCAAAGTCATGCGAACAGGATAAACCTAAACAAAATAAACGACTAGCTTTAATCTAGATCAAGTTCATCTATGTGTGAGTGAGACACGTGGAAACGGAAAGCGTTTTGGGTCCTGCACATTGGAAAATGTATACAGAAAATAGTGAATACCGGTTTCACAAACCTCTGTGAACAAATTGGTTTTGAAAGTACGCTTTTTTGTTGCGGTTTTTTATAGTTTTGTCGTTTCGTTTGGGTATGAAAAAGTTTCAATTAATTTTATTTCATTAATCAAAAGAATTTTTCCTACATGCACTCAAATACCTATCTTAAAATTACGTCATAGTAATTTTATTATGTCAAATCCATAGCGCTGTTACAAGTATGTTTCCCTAATTATTATCCTATCCTATATGACGCACAGGAAATAAGTTAGTTTTTTTAGTTAAATATTAGACAATATTATTAATACTGTAGGAAAATTAAATAAGTTAATTTTCCCTAATATACGTAATGTCTGTAACTTTAGGTTCGGTGAATTCATGGAATAATACATATGTTAATTTTATTTCTAGGAAATAGTTTTTACCCATGTGAATTTTATATAATCAAACAGACAGTCCTACAAGTATAAATACTATACTTACCTGATAATTACTCGTGCGCTCTCTATTTAAATAGAATCAACTGGTATATTACCTTATGATATTAGTGTTATTAGTTAGAAAGAAACTCGTGATGTGTTCATTATGGATTGGAACTGTAAAAAAACATAATACTCATTTGTTTAAAACATACAATACTATCAATTCGTAGAGCGCATAACTTAACAAAATTTTGAATAAAATTATTGGCGTCCCTTTCTGTTCGAATACGTAGTATCACGATTGTACAGTGATACTATGTATTTTAAATTAAGTAGTCTAATTATGTAATTGGAATTATTTTAATTTGTAGTTAGTAGTCTTAGTTAAGTTTATGTTTATCCTTGAAGTTTTGCACTGAAAATGTATTATTCAGATAGACTGGTATACGGGGTGTAAGGGACAGCGTCCCGCAAACTGATAGGGGTTGCTCAGTCAACGAAACTGAACAACTATCACAAGGAAATTCTTTCAGGAAGTAAAATCAAAAATCTTTTTTTTTAAACCTGTCTGACTGAGGTCGTTTGAAAATCTGTTTTTTTTAATATCCTGATAAAAAATCCCGGAAAAGTTGTTCAGTTTCGTTGTCTGAGCAACCTCTATCAGTTTTTGGGAAGCTGTCTCTTACACCCGGTACTTATATGTAAGCTAAGCGTTTCTTGACTCTTATTCTCAGCTTAAGTCTAAGTTTCAGTCAACTAAAATGCAGCGAGAAACCACTGTTAATTAAAAAAAGTTTAATTGAGTCAGTCATAGAGGCGATTACTAACAGACAAGAGCCCTGCTCTTAAATTTAAAAAAGAGAGAGTCATCCTATGAGCGCTAAAACATATCCAATGAAAATTATACCTACGGATCGCAAAGACGCTGCTCGGCGTGTGGTTGCCTAGCAACGCACCGCTGCCGCAAGATGGCGGTTGTGACGTCAGCTGATGGGAGGGGGAGGGGGCAAGGTCTCTACTTGAGCGACGACCGTGTCACTTCCCGAAGATCCCAGGGGATCAATTCTTGGGATTCACTGATTTAAAATTATCTCTTGTGTTTCGTACTGCACTAGGAGTTAAAGTAGGCGTGAATAAATTGGCAATGGTGACAACATAAATATGGTGACAAATTTTGACCCAATGATTTTCAAAAATTGCTCCCCAGACCAAAGAGCTGTCCTTGACGCAGTCGCGCGAAGACAAAGTAGGTAAGAGTTTCTTCAGCGCCACTTCTCGGACACTCCACAATACATTGCCATTTTATTCTTGAGGAAATTGGGGATCTGGCGTAGTATGCCCGAAATGTAAGATACTCACTCGTAGTATTTCGATTTTTGAACAAGAACATACGGTGTTTTTATGATGTTCTATTGGTCCATTTTGTTTGTAGGTAGGTATATTGCTAAAGTGACACCCTTGGATCCCTTAGCTGGTTTTTACAGTATGCCCGGGAAGAAATGCAGGTGGCACATTCTATGTATTTCTCTCGCTCCCTGTTCAGCATGGATAACCATTAAGTTGAATTCCATAAATCTTGAATTTCAAATGCTCCGGGAAAATACTTTTCCACAGTAAAGTGCGAATGAAACAGCGGACCACCATTGAACGCTCTTGAACATCGTGTACTATGACGTCATCGCGCCGGTTTATTTGCTGTACAAGTGTACAAGTGGCGGGACAATCGCTTGACCCACATCAAGTTCAAAGAAAACGAAAGTGGATTAGGATTTGTCGTCTAATTAGAACATCTCGAAGGATATGGTTCAGTAATTCGACCAATTATAACAGAAAGAGATGTCCAATCGAATATCGCTTCCATTTGAGTGTTGGCCGGAAACGGATACACGCCGTCGTTTTATCTTCAGCGTATATAAATAATGATAAATTATTTGCTGATGCTTCAATTAGCAGAGTATTTATTTCAATATATAATTGAGAAGGTAAATAAAATATTATGAATTGTCACGCCTTAAGTTACCTTATGATATGGATCGCAGTTTATAGAGTCTTTTACTTACATTAACTCTTTCAGAAAATCCTGAACCTTTATGTATTTTATCTGATGCCTTTTATAAGATTAAGAAACATTCTATCACAGTATATAAGATGGTTGCCGACGTAGCGGCCGGCCTCGCAGAAGACGGAGAGATGACTTGGAGGTATTCCTTTCAAACAGGCAATAACACAAGACCGAGATATGTGGCGTGAAAGAGGGGAGGCTCTTGCCCTGCAGTGGAACACATTACAGGCTTCATAAAAAAACATCACCATCTTTTACTCGCTACGTAAGCCTTATGGTCAACCTGTCAAAAGACGAGATCAAGTACTGAACAAACAAAGTCAATTTTAATCACAATATGCTGATCAAACAAGTTGTTGTAGTATTCATTCATTCTTTAATTTAATTCTTTTTAATTCTTGTCTATCTTTACTTTTTTTAGTTCTTGTATTAAATTGATTTCATACTATATCACCTTAACTTGCTACACCCGATGGTCAAAATGAACCAACAAAGTCAATGTCAATCAACAATAGGCTGAACAAACAAGATGTAACGCTTGCACTTCGGAACACATTTTCATCATTTTTGTCGTATTTATTCATTCTTTAAGTATATTCTTAGGTTTCTTTGATTCATTTTATTTCTCTTATTGATTCGTCTGTACCTGTAAAAACACCTTAGAACAACTTTAAGGATCTTCAATAAAATTTGTTTAAGTGTTTCAATATAACCTCACTGATTCTGCCTACGAGATTTTACCATAGTATCAGCCTTACTCACAACACTACAACCGATTGTCAACCCGCCAAAAAGCGTACCAAACAACTAAACCTCAACTGGACCAACAAAGTCAATGTCAATCCACATTACGCTGATCAAACAAGCAGTAGCGCCCGTACTTCGGAATACATTATCATTGAGACGGTGTTCATAAACAAATACTGTTTTGTGATTATGACAAAGGGCGAGACGTACATTACGTCACGAATGCTACTGAAAGAAACTCTTACAAAGCAAGGGAAAAAGTTAGTCATGGATAAAGATGAAAAACATATATATGTGTAAGTACATGAAAATAATAAAAAAATATAAAATTACATGTTAAGAATTAGGTTCCCCATGCATCCAATTCGGAGCGATCAATAGAAAATTTAAATCTAGATACATTTTTTTATTGTCTGGAAAAAAAGTTGTCAAGTCTCATTCTTATGTGTCACTTTATTCTTATCAGTATAATCCATGTCGTGGACACCCTGCATAAGAAAAGAAAAAAAAATACTCAAACGCCCACTTGATGGAGTTATATTTTGTTTTGCAGTCTGCGTTCAAACGCTGCTTGTAGACAGTACAGTTCAATGACACAAAATAGCTATAATCAATCTTGGCACCAACGTTGAAGCCCATTAAAGCATCTAACCTAATGATAATAGGCATTTTACGAACAAAAACACCAAATTACAAATTGATAATATAACTTCATATAAAGGACAAGCAGGTCAGTTCTTTAAATGAAATAAATTATAAAAATGCTACAGCGAAAAATATAGTGGACGTAAAATGTTTGATAGAGACTCTTTGAGTAAGGGAGTTTTTGTAAAGTTGAAATTCTGCGATCTAAGGGATCTGAGAGTTTCCGTATATTGTAATTTAGGCGATGGGCTGACAACCTGTCACTACAGCAATGTACGTACAAATCTATCTTAAATTACCCTCAATACTTTGTCAGACGTGGCGGAACGACCTTTTGTTTAGGTCGTTTGCGCTAGCCTACCCCATTAGGGATAAAGGCGTAAATGTAAAAATTCTGTGCCAGAACGCGAAAAAAGTGACGTAATAAATGGTCGACCCTCACTGACCGACTCGTTAGCCGTGACAGCGATGACAATCGAGAGTGACGTCATGCACACACACACATGAATGAAACACTCATACAACGGAAACGGAACATGTGTACGATGGTGTTCAAGTGTGAGTGCTCGAAGATTATTTCGATTTGAATGGTTCGAGACCGCGTGATAATAATTAGTTCCATTTGATATAAGTGCTACCTATTAGTATTGTATTATAATCGATTGTAGATTATAGGGGAAAGCCAATAGATTATTATTGAATTATCTATAGATATTCTGTGGTCAGAATATCTTTTAGCAATATTATAATGATATAGACTGGTAAGTAGGTAGATGTTTTTTAAATCGATAAACAATAATTATCATAGATACAAATCACTATCATCGCAGTTTATTTAATTAAAATCTGATAGCCAAAATTATAAAAATATTGCTACTACAAATAGGTATTAAACGTGTTCTTATAATATTCCTAATCATTATAAAATCATCTGCATAGTCTACCTGCTCGCACATCAAGATTTATGATTATCAACCTTCTGAATTGTAAACTTCAAATGACTTTAATCGTTTCTAATGGCTATAACTTTTGAACTTGACTTGTTATCGACCTTCCGGAGCAAGAATGAATATTTGATATGAAAATCTCGTGGAAGACGTCATAATGGAAAAGTTTGTGACAAGGATCAAAGAGATAATTGAAATCGTGACAATAATATCCCTTAAGATGAGCTTGGAAAAAGCTTTCAAAGTAGTTTTCTGAGAATCTTGAGAATACTGTAAATATTGTATATAGAGACGGTGGAGTTGTAAGGTTCAATCTTTCAGAAAGGAAATTTTATGAGTGTAAATGGTGCAAATTACAAAAAAACTAAACGCTCTACCTTTGTCCGTAAGTATTATGTACTTAGTGACGTAATTGCAAGTAAACAGAAGAAAAAATGGGAATTATCTGATACCATCCGAATCAAGTAATTACCAAATGTCTTCTTTTTAATTTAGTTCAACGGGCATTTTTCTACTAATGGGCATGTAAAGGCGCGATCGGGCGTTGCTCTTTCAAATATGCATGGGACCGGCGACAGTAGTGTGAAAACTTGAATATTTTATATCAAGTCACGTGCCCTGGTATCAAGACTTCAGTGTGATATTAATGGAATGTTTTTCAAAGCAATATCAATATTTACCAATTGAACAAATTTATCACAAGTGCTTTACTTGCTTGTGCTACGTTGCTTTTTTGATTTAGAGGATAATTTTGTTTACCACTTAAAACAACTTCGGCAAAAAGATGATAAAGGAGGTAATGGCCAGCTAAATTTACCTGCAGAACTATATTTTTAGATTAAAGTTCTTATATCCCATAAAAATAATCAGGTATTAAATATTATTTTGCCAACAAAAAGTAATACACTTAACCTACAAACGCACAAGGCAGTGACTCTTGCCCGATCGTATCAATGGAGCCATCTCGTTCTCTCATATTAACATATGAAAGAGATAGCATATATAATACAGTCTGACATTGTAATCTTCGACAAAGGACTGACCTGACATCTCCTTATCGAAGACAAGAAACAAACGAGCATCTTCACCGCGATTACGTCAGATCACTCTTTATTGTCAACGCATAAGAATCAATGTTGACTGTGACCGTGTCTGATAACAGCAAATGTGAGTTTGCCTTCAGAATTTGAAGGATATTTATTATATTGTAACTAAAACGAAAGAGTTCTTCAATTGTGAATGGGATCTTGTAGTTCATTGATAACATCTTTCTAGTCTCTATTAGGTAAAAATTACTAGAAATATAATTTATAATAAGAATGTCAATATAATTCCTGACCAGATACCTATGCCGCATATTTATACTTCCAGGACATGCAAAACAGTAAATATATATTTTTTTAATTTTATATGTTCCCACACTGCAAACATCAGCAATTTTACACTCACTGGAAATTAAAAAACGCCTTTCAAATTTCATCTATACCAACAATTTAATCGACAGTTACTATCAAAATAGTTCTGTGTAACTAATTCTTCCAACGGCAAGTAATTATCCTTTTCTGCATGGTTGAGCTTTCTAACAACTGTTTTACTTTCTTTCCCGTCTTCAAGATTCAAGGACATATCCAGCCGTACATCTTCACTAAGTCTGCTTCCCTTCAAAATTGAGTCTTAGAGTGGCTGCTGTAAGAGTGGCTTTGGAGTGTGTGTGTTGTAAGACTCTTCACTGGGGTGACCAAGTGTGATTTTTCTCATAGTATAGAAATGGTTCAAGTCCTAGTAAAACACGTTGTAGCCTTTAATTAGAGTAGCATTAAGCTTATTTTAAGAAGTTTTTGTTGTGCATTGTAATAATGTATACTCTGTTGGTTACCTAATAAATAAATAAATAAATAAACACTGGAGCAAATAAAGAAAAATATATCATATTGGACTTTTATCATTGCAATATTAGTTATTACCTACTGCTTTCTGCATAAGACTCTTCACTTCCAACTTCAAGCATTAAAATTGCTTTGATTTTTTTTTTCATATTGTCATATTTATCTGTGGTCAGATTCTTTTCTTGCTATTGTCCGATGAATAAAAAAGTCTAATAATCCTTTTTGAAAAGTTTAAATATAATTAAACTTTAAAATGTTACAACTCTAAAACAATATCTTTGCTGACCGCAGATGTTGTGATACTAAACTCGTCTCAAGCCTTTAGATTATCAGTAAAACAGGTGTCGTGTGGCCACCCTCGTCTTGGCGGCAGATTGAATAAACTGCTTGACACAGATTCGGCGGGTCAGGCGCCTGGGCCCAGTAAACAGCCCGTTACGACATCGCCGGATCGCGGGAGATTCGGAGAGATCGCGGCAAGAGTTTCGAAGACTATAATGTAGGTGGTTATGATGATCGAGTGATAGTCGTGTTTTGAGGTTGGAATCGCATAATGTATGTACAAACCATATTCCACCACACCTGGTTAAAGATAATTCAAATATTCTAGCTGATTTTCTTCCTGCGCATTTTGGAAAGACCAATATTATTTAGGTAATAGTCTGATAAGCCATCACTACAGTGATATACAATTTCATCTGAATTTTCTTCCAAAATTTCCAGACGTGGCAAAAATTGTTGTTATTATGCCAAATAGTGCTAAAGGTAGTATATAATATATGCGAGAATGTAATGTACATACTTATGTATGTAAATAAACGCTACAGAAATAAAACAAATATTTATTGCGTGGTGTGGCTGCCCATTCAGAAATTCAGTTATCGGTCAATGCTTTTACGCCAGCGGAAAAATGTTGTTGAACCTCTAAAAATTAATAACAGTGAATAAATTGAAATCAAATTCTGGCCACGAACAATTTTGTGTTATTTTTGTGTAAGATGATTTTAAAAATTATAAAGATAAAGACAACCGCGAACGTTCTTTATTTTATATTGAACAATTTTCCCAGGAGATTGACTGTGAGCCCTAAGATGGAGTTCATTTCTTACATAATAGCCCAGCTGCGAACCTCACTTAAACATTTATTTTTGTGAATAATATATTATAAATCTGAAATATACTATCTGTAGCTAGCTCCTTACATAAGTATGTCTGACAGATATTTTATCTACGTATGTGAAGTGTTTAACATCCAACAAAAGATATAGAATAGTCGGTTATCAATCTTATCTTACTTAATATTATGAAGGAAAAGATATATATATATATCTTATTTGTAGTTTATTTTGTTTGTAATGAGAACTTACTCATGATTTGTATGCAAAATGGGTAGAGGTTCCATCAATCATTCGATTTTAGTCTATGAGCACAGAATAATTGGATTACGCGTAAATTAGGTATTCAGTTAGTACTTATGTAGCACTGCATAGTCATAAAAAGGTATAAAAGCAAACTTCTTACTGAATATATATCATACAAATATGTTAACTAACCGCCTTAGAATCTTTCTCAAATCTTTGAAAACTGAATTTCTAATCTCCTTTGCTAGACTAGCGCCACCTAAGCAGCCTGATCAGGCTCAGGCTTCGAACGTGAAGGTAACACCACCTACAGGCAGGATTAGGCTAAGTGGTAGTCTTAGTATTTACATGGATGATATTATATATAGATTATTATTAAAAAAAATGTCAGTTCGAAAGTCTGTATTACACATATAAGGAAACACTTACAACAGAAGAAAAGTTGACTTTACAAAGAACACTGCTGTCTATTGGAGCTTCTAGAGTATCGAGTTTATTTTGGAGAAGAATAATAGTTGATGTTAATTGTTGTTGCAATGATTGATGGATAAAGAACAACTAAATCTGAACCTGTCTTTAAGATTTTTAATTAGCACCATTTTCATTATTCATCAACGAACGTCTCACAACGTCTTCCGTCCCGAAATTCTAATCGAACGCTGAATTTCTAATCTCACTCGCTTGACTAGCTCCGTCTAAGCAGGTATGAACCACCGAACGTATAACGCCGTCTACAGCCAGGATTAGAAGCTGCCAAACGTGGCAGAGATAAGACGTGACGTGAAGTTCTATCTGCATTGATGGGATTAACCATGTATATTACGATACCTACGATAGCACTACCCATCATATCATTTGTGTAGGAAGGTACATACACATCACTAAACTCATTATTGTGTATGATGTTGTAAGAAAAGGTAATAAAGAGGTAGTAAAATAGTCTGTATTTTTAGAACGTTCAATCCTTATTTAAAAAAGGGACATCTTCATCTCCCCTAAAGCTATTATAATATATAAGGATTGTTACCAATTTTTATTCGTCATCCAAGTTGTGTTTCCTGGTAGGCTATAGAAATAGAATCAGTAAAATAATATTTTGTCTTGATTAAATCGATGTAATATTTTGTTATTATTATTTATTATTAGCCTATGCTGTCCCACTGCTGGGCAAAGGCCTCCCCATCCTTCTTCCCCATTGTTATTATGGAAAATAAAATAGATTTGACACAATAACTACAGTCTATATATACAATCTTTGCACATGACATGTTATAAGATATTATAATTAAAATAAATGATTAAAAATAAATTAGGCGCCACATTTAATATTTAAAATTATAATAATGATCAGATATGTTATAAAATGTTATAAATAATATTGAATTCTATCTCACAAAGAATTATTTTCTAAAATCACTACACTAAGTGATCAGCTAACGGTACTAAATTATGATTGTATGATTCATGTTTAAGATTATTAAATTGAAACAAACAAAAATGTAGATAAGATTTTTTTGACAATATTGAAATAGCGATTTTTTATTAAAAATACCTACAACGTACTCCGAACTAAAACCATAGGTACGCCTATCTAGCGTTTATCTAAACTACTAGACAAACAAAGTAAGTATTTAATTCATTTCGCGAATGATGCAAACGATAAGATATAATTCTTATGATTGCAAGCGATTAGCAGATAAAATTAATATTTTCATGGTTTTTACATAAACCGTTATCTAACTTAAACACACAATAATTATAAACTCCTTGATCGCAATAAAAAGCAAACAAGTTGCATAACAAGATTCCTTTTTAAAAAAAGTAAAAGCAGGCGCCGTCATGCTGGCAACATTGAACGCGCGAAAAAAAAAGCAGCATGGCCGACGTCAAGGTCACAAGAAGCTGTCCTAGTCACGGAGGGCATTTACATTTTTTTATTGCCGCTTCAGGGGCTTCAAGAAACCAGCCAGTCTTAAAGTTTTAATCCATTTGACAGGCATGATCGATAATCAATAGATCTTTTTCATTGCAGTATTTTAAATTCATTATTAGGGAGCATTAAACTTCAAGTTGTTAATTATCGTTCCTTTACTTTAAGATCAAAATCTATGATTGCCTTAGAATATACTTTTTCTTCCATTTTATTATCATTTATTAATACATTATTGTCTAACTAAGAACAACATTTGTAATGATCTTTAAATGGGTTGGATCTTTGATATATCTATTACCTACTTAGTTTATTATTAAATCTAGAACAAAACTTACAGCTTGAAGGTAGGCTTTAAGATTGAATGATTTTTTACTATGAGTTGATCTTCAAATCCGATTCAAATTTTAATTTTCAAAGTATCTCAGAACGTTCTAGACTTAAAATTAATTCAGCGACATACCGCAGTTATAAAATTTAATACGTTGCATCGATAAAGTCAAAACGCTATCGACATTGCAAGTTGCCTTGCAAAACCAGAATCTTCTCATTGTAGACCCGTTTCTGATAAAAAAAATATAAAATTTAAAAAACCGGTGTGCGGTACGAGACGATGCCATGGGAACGCTTGCGCATCTTTTACAACGTTGTCTGTGCGGTTCGTTTGAACTTTAACTTAAAACTGCAAGGGCTAGATTCGCTTTAATTTTAAATGAGTATAAAAAAGTCAACTTGACCATAAACAGCGTGAATGCACCTGTCACTGGATAGCTACCACAGGAATTAGGTTTTAAACTACGTTATGAACAATATCTTAGAAATGTACAAGTTGGAAAATTGATTATTATTTTATAGCACACATAAATATCCCGTAATATTATGGCGATAAAGTTTTTAGATCATTATAATTGATACTTATGATAATGACAGTTTTTAAAAATGCAAATGTTATATTTACAAAAAAATATCTTTAAATTGAAGATATGTATCTAACAATTTTTAAGGATAACAGTTGTTTGTAATAAAGATCATCTTAAAAGATGAAAATTCCTGGAAAATAATAACTGACACATTCTCTCCCCTACGTTTATTCTAAGTACATCGAGGTAGCTTTTACCATGTCGCTTAATTATAACCGGTCGCGGTGGTTCAGTAGCAACGACACTAAATTGCTATGTGCGAGATGAGCTGCGCCTGATTGCCGCTTCTACCCCATTATATCCAGCCAGGAAAATAGTTTTAGGATGATATATAAGTATTTAAAATTGTTTTTAAAAAGATTTTTATGAAGCCTTTGATTGTGTTAATCATCTCTACCACAAAGTTATTATCTATTTTAGAATTATAAAGATCTCTAAATATGAGTATCTTGATCTTATAGGATTCATTGCTTTTTTGTGTGTGTTACCTTTCATTCATATTTGGATGGTGGGTTCCACAAGGCACACATTTAGGGCCACTTTTATATAATTTATGCTTCATAAATAATTTAGTCCTTTCTTCTACACTTTAGTAAATTCAACTTACTGAATTATTTATCTATTTATTATTATTATTTATTTATTTAGTTGCAAAAATATATATATACATATGACAATCGGTGTCGTTAAACCCGATAGGGTTTGTCAACAACACAACATTCCGCTTATGTAGGTACAGTAAATAAATTAACTTATATTAACAAACTTAAGCAATTCTAGTTTAGTACTTATACATTAGTTTAAACATTGAAACACATAAATAAAATGAAATTTTCTTAAAACATCATCGCACAAAGGAACCCAGGACACTACGCACAGTAGTAGCCCTATAGATGTAACTACTTGACTGCCAGTTTCATTTTATTTCTGCTCCAGCATGAAAACAGTGAAGAATGTTGAAAGATAAACCAGAAAATAGGATAATATCGACATAATCGTTATCATGTTAGTCAACAACAAATAACTTACGTAATAGAGATATAACATAACAATAGATATGTAAAAAATGGTGAGTAGTGATGTCATACGCTGAGGTAAAGTCGATTTGAATTAATTTTGAACGCTTCATTGTAATGTTGATAGAGTCCACTTATTGCTGCAAACTATAGTTTTGATTATACGTGCTTTTTGTATGTACATTTATATTATGCTAATTAAAAAGTTGTAACTCATTTCAGATGCTCGTTATTTAATTTTTAAATATTTACATAATGAAAAAATAAACATGTTTAAAAGAATATATTTTATAAAGCAAATGTTTTCATAGTTTGTCTTAAAGTGAGATCATGTATTAGGTAATTTCTTGATAACCTTCAAAACGAGACATCATTAATATTATTACTTTATTAGTCCTATTAATGTTTCTATTATTTTAAGGTGCCAGTACTCGTGAAGAATATTTACTCATACTACTTATATAATTTCTTGCATCTGACTAAATAATTTTCTTAATTAGGCAAGATTAAGTGTTTTTTTTTTTTTTTTAAAGTCACACTGTTTGGTTCTAGTACATGTTCCACTCATCATCATGCCTTTTGACCTTCGCCCAGAAACATTATATGACGCCAGTGGAAATCCGTTTAATAAAGCATTGTTCAAAATTTGTTTGAAGTAATATCTGAATCGACCAGTACAACTAGAACCCCTCTAACTGTAGCTAGCATAATGCTTTATATACAAAAAAAAACAAAGGTATTTAATGTTTTTATATTAGCTTACGATGACTACGAATAACACTGACCTATAAACAATATAATACTTCAAAAGAGGAATTGGTAGAGACACAAAAGTGTCAGGATTCTATCATTACCAGTCCTCAAACTGATGACGTAAGCAAACTCACGTGGGTAGCTCGGCGGAATTGAATAGACAGCGAAGGTTGAGCACGTGGCACCAGATGATGGCACTTGAACTTGGTAGGTTTACATACCTGTAACAAAATTCGAGTTTTAGAAACAAGAAGTAGATACAGTACAGACAAATATATTGTTATGATGAATGATAATGGGGCCTTATTTGCTGACGTGGCTTTGACATATAACATAATAAACGAACGTAATAAATAGCCTTCTGCTGACATTTACATAAAATATTTACTTTTCTTTGCGCTTATTATAATTTATGCATTAGTATTATTACGTTTAAAATGTGATCGATTATATTTCACACCAACTTTACTGGCTGTATAGTTTCTGTTTTTATGAAAACAACCTTACCAGTAGTGTTAAAGCTGGTATTGATAGAATATTTAGGGCATTACCGCATTATATAGACGATATTTTGCATGACATCTAAAGAATTTAGCTTAAATCAAAATAATAAAAGATTCGTACTACATTGTCCTAACCAGATTAGGAATCATCTCACAAAGTGATAATATCAACCCTGTGTCCCTTAATCCCCCGCAAGAATCGACAGCCCAAAGCTCAGAACAGTAGAACACAGAAGCAGTCACGGAGTAATGAAGTTTGCAAAGACGCTTTGACTCAAAGGGTGTTCTATAGATTTCTAACCGATTTACTCAAAGCATAACAGATGAATTGGAGTACGCCGTACGGTTATCGACCGATACAAGGCAGCTATATGTTCTACCTGAGCACAATCTTTCCACGCAACCTGTTTAGCAGGTCGGCTGTATATTGGCTGTTTAGGTAACGACCTTTGCTCACGCATCGCGATGTGACACTTCGTTACCTAAAAGGTCCAACGATTCGCTTCGGCGACCTAATTCGAAGCTACTGGATTGTACGGTTTTTTAATCGACCACAAGATTCTTTTGGTAATACTTTTAAACATTTAACAGCATCTATATATTCCTAGACATGTTTCAGATACAATCGAAGTATTTATTCGTTGTTCTTAAAGTTTTCCTATAAGTTTGAATGTTTGTTGTCATATTTTGTTTGGATGTAGGTACATTCTTTTCAATGTCGGAACTCTAGCAAGAGGAAAAAGGATTTCAATATTTTTACAAGAAGATACTTAATAAACATCGTAGCGTATTCCATAACACACAGCATCTGATAAAGCAATGATAAAACCTAGCAAAAAAAACAAGACATTACAACAGTTGCCATTGACATTCGCGACTCTATGGCGTCGTAAAAAGATAAAATCTATGTTGACATAGCTACAGCACAACGTACAGAAATGAAGTAACATAAAGACACTTGATACAATAAAGAGATTGCCAACAGGAAAACCTTATTGAAAGAAACTGAAACTATGAGTCGAGCTAACAAGGTGACGCGGGCGCCACACAACACACATGGAACAATAGAAGCGTATTACAGGATGGTTAGATATGGTAGGTACCTAAAACCTATCTTTAAAAATATTGAAAAGGTTATTGATGAACAAGGCGTAGATACGATCTCTTTAATTTTGATACCCTAAAAGTTACAAGATCACGCCATCTCTACCTCGTTCTTTCAAGTCTCATGCAAACACCACGTTTCTTGCGTGTTACTGGCTGTAAGAATATTTTTTGCAAACTCTGCGATGGATATAAGTACTGTAATAAAAAAAATATATTTAAAATAATTATGCTGCTGCTGCTGAGCTGCGTATAAATTATATTCCCTTTATCAAGCACAAGATTCTAAGAACCCCATAGATTTTTTAGTACGAAATAAAACTATACAAAACTGAGTCACAGTTAAACTATACTCCTAGTTCGCGTGCCAAATAGTAGTTTTGTATAACAGGCCAAGCATTGTTCACACTCTGAGGGTATAATGTTACATAGCATAATATTATAATAAAAATAAATTTATTGAGTTGTTTTGGTTGGAAAATTTTAGCTAATTAGTACTGTCTAAATGTTCTTTAAAAAAAAGTTTAACAAATGACTATTTATTACCTTTTAGTGCATGTAGTCATGATCCACTTAGTTACAACAGGGCGTCATAGGTCACAATGTATCTGACCTCACCAATGAAAAAAAAAACTACACATGCAAAGTAAAACTGTGTGAAATATGTGTGAACCTACGAAATATAATGGCAAGAGCAACATGAAAAAGTTTTTTTTTTTAGGTTTTAGTTTCTATAATAACAAAGCAATGCAAGCAGAGCAGCTTAAAAACAAAATAAACATAAAGTAAGACAAAACAAAATGGCGGAATAAAAACACATATACAAAATACTGTGTCTCTACATCGCTATCTTGGTTGATCTCAGTGACCCTTATCACCACTTCTGAGTATGATACCTACCGTGTATAGTAGCCAGTAGATTAAGTTATCCGTTTTAAGATACAAATATACTGGTTATTCTGTATGTTTGTATAAATAACCAGTGTTTAATGATACGTAAATGGTAGCTTGACCTGTTAGCCACTGTACAAATATTTATTTACTTTTATCTTTAACACTATAGGTAACTGTCATTTAAATTTAATGTTTTTCTAGACATAAAATAAAATTGCATCCAAACACTGCCATAACATAGTTAACTGTTCAATTAATATCGAACTATAATGGTGTCCAAAACTATAGACGGCATTAAAATGCACTTAGAAAAAAATTGTGACTCTTAGAATCTCCTATCCAATATACTAAACTGAATACCCAAGTATCACTCACAAAATTACTTGTATCAACCAAATCCTCATCTTCATATTTAAATTCCAAATTTGAAACCCAAACAAACTAAAAACAAAATGGCGTCAAAACAAAAAAGGCGCGAACGCGGCAAAACAAACCACGTCACTACTATAGGCCACGTTATCACCACGTAGACGATCCGTTTTTAGAAATATTAATTCAGTAATAACTGGTGTACTATTTTTAGTCCGACCTAGGCTAAAAATACAGCGGACGAGTGACGTACACTTGATAATAGTAATGTTACTCATGTAGTGTCGTTGACTTCGCAATTTATTGGTCGAGAGACGCGTCCATCGGCATAGAAGGGTTATCAAGTTATCATTATCACGCTTCCTCTGAGGTTATTGCTGTACCTTTACGTACTTACTGTTTGTTAAATGTTTTTATGACTTTCTACCAAGGGTTCTAATTATTTGATAATTACATGCTGGCTTGCGAGCGAAAGAAAAACATAGAATGTGCCAGCTGCATTTCCTCCCGGGCAGTAAAAACCAGCTAAAGGATCCGGGGGTTTCAAAATGTTGTAATTTAGGCGATGGGCTGACAACCATTCAGCAATATTTCTACAAATCTATCTTAATTAACCCTCAAAAGTTTATCAGTCGTGTCGTGGCGGAACGACCTTTGTTTAGGTCGTTTACGCTCTGCCTACCCCATTAGGGATATAAGCGTGATTATATGTATGTATGTTCTAAGGATAGTTTCCTAAGATACGTTTTTAGGAACTTTGGCGCTTTTTCGGACAGAAATTAGATAGGAGAGTATCATAAACGTGATTACATTAAAATATGCGAAGTTTTGATCAAAATGTAAGATATCATGAACATTACCCCAATAACGTCATGTACATAAAAATACGTTGAGAATGTCACAAAACGAAACCAAAATTACGCAAATTTACAAAAAACTTTATACATTACAATTTATGGTGCAATTTTGGATAATATCTTTATCTTCTAGAAGCCAGTCAGAAAACGTCACGCCCGGTGCTTAGGACGGAAAACAAAAACTGTACTGACATACATACAAACATATAATCACGCCTTTATCCCTAATGGGGTAGGCAGAGCGTAAACGACCTAAACAAAGGTCGCTCTGCCACGTCTTACAAAGTTTTGAGGGTTATTTAAGATATATTTAAAGTATATAACTTTAGTGACAGGTTGTCAGCCCATCGCCTGAGTTGCAATATACGGAAACCCTCAGATCCCTTAGCTGGTTTTTACAGCATGCCTGGGAGGAAATGCAGCTGGCACATTCTATGCTTTTCTCTCGCTCCCAGTCCAGCATGTAAGAATATAATTATTATCCGCACAAAATAAGGAAATTTGTGAAACGACTAATCTATTCTATAGAACTGTTCAGAACATCTTGTAAGGAATTCAAAAATACTAGACTCAAGGTGGTTGAAATATTTCTATATACAGTGAAAGCTAAAACTAGGAGGTTAAAGTCCTTAACCTTTCCAGTTATTCAAAGTTATAGATTATACTGTTACATCTTTGACGTCAATGCTTCTTGAATAAAACACAATATACCGGGTGTAAGGGACAGCGACCCGCAAACTGATAGAAGTTGCTCAGTCAACGACACTGAATAATGTTCACCAGGATATTCTTTTAGGATTTGAAAAAAAACCTGACTTTCCTATACAAAATGACCACCTGTATGTGTGTTACTTCCATGCTGGGCTGGGAGAGATAGAAAAACATAGAATGTTCCAGCTGCCCTTCCTCCCGGGCATGCTGTAGAAGTCAGCAAAAGGGACTCAAGGGTTACAGTGTATTGTAATTTAGGCGATGGGCTGACAACCTGTCACTATAGCAATACATATTACAATCTAAAATTGCCCTTAATTTTTGTCAGACGTGGCGAAAGCGCCTTTTACGAGGCGTTAAACGCTCTGCCTACCCCGTAAGGGATAAAGGCGTGATTTATGTATGTATGTATGTATGTATGTATGTATGTGTGACAATTTGTATGGAAAAGCAAAATATATTATTTCTATTCCTAAAAAAAATCCTGCTAGTTGTTCAGTTTCGTTATCTATGCAATATATCAGTTTGCGGGACGCTGTCCCTTACACCCAGTATATATATTATAGTCTTCTTCTGTCGAGTGGGTATCGAGTCTATGGACCAGATGAACCCTGGTGTCAGAGTTTTTAAACCGCCTAGTAGCACAACTATCAGGCCTCTGACATGGTTTTGTGTAACGACCACTATCAAAGACAGCGATCGGGACCGACGGCTTAACGTGCCTTCCGAAGCACGAAATCTTATTCTTTTTCGGACAATCAGGTGATTCAGCCTGCAATGTCCTACCCAAACTGGGGAAAAATTCACAAAGTGATAAATTCTCAAATATCAACTTTGTGTTTTACCCCCTGGGAATCGAACCCAGGACCTCCGGATCGGGAGCCCATGGCACTAGCCGCTAGACCACGGAGGCAGTTATATTATAGTATATATTGTATACAATTTGTAACGTAAAATAGGTGTTTAGAAAAGTAAAAACAAAAGATGATAAAGAATAATTTACCTCTGCCCTATCAGATAAAACTAATAACAAATTTGCGGTACAAATAGCTACTTAAACTGCCATAAACGAAAACATTACATAACTCGATGTCCACTATTCGACTAGCAAACAGACGTGCCTCAGTGAACAAGGTCATCTAGCCGACATTGACCGTGAAGCAACGTTACGACAACTAATAAAAAAAACTTTATATTTCCGCAAATCCACTAGAAACCAAGTTTTCGGTCAAAAACTTTGAAGGTCAGTACGTCAGTGATAAATAGGAAGCACGAGCAGTTTCTTCATTCTCTAGACTATTTTTTATTTGACGATTGATCTTTACTATGATTGCAGTCACTTCTAGGACTCAGTATAGTTCTTAAGTTTAAAAAGAATGAGATAAAAACTATGATAATAAAACAAAATATATAAAATTTGGGTGAAACCCAAAATACTTTATTGTACAAAGAAACACACGTAACAGAATAGTACGGAACAAAACAGTAAAATATAGGCTAAAGCATCAATTTCTACCTTTGGATGTTAGGAAAGTACTATATGTAAGTTAATGTATTATATGTAATGTATTTAGGATACTTATTTGACTAGGTTTGCACTATCCCGCTTACCGCTACACTTTTTTTCTTTCACCCAAAGGTTGCCTGGAAGAAATTGCTACCTTAGCAATAGGGCCGCCTATGTTGTACTTGTTTTTTGTTATCTGTTGTGTTGTATGTTGTATTATTACGTGCAATAAAGTATTTTTATGTTTTGTTATAGTACATAGCAGAGAGCGAGATAGTGGGTTTCATAGGTACTCTACATTTCTGTTAAACCTAAACGTATGAGTACAATACATAAAGGTGAAGGTACCACACTACTTGCAATATCCATTAAGTACTAAATCATATAAGTGCCACTTTTAAGACGTGTTACCTAAGACACACTTGACACTGCATATCTAACCAATGATGTTAAAATGACATCATATGTGACTAAATTAAGGAGACGCTGAGGTTATGATTATGACAGCTTAATCAATAAATCAAATTCATCAGTATCATAGATTTGACTGACAGTTATGTTACATTGTAATATACACTACAACTTTTATAGTATTTACAATTTACAGTCATACTTAGTCACTTTATTATAACAGCAAAATATATTTGATTTGCTGTTAGCTTCATAAAATTTACTGTAAATGTTCAAGACGATTGATTTAAAACCATTTGAATAATTAATATCAATTCATGCCAGGTCAAATAAGTAGACTTATATTTTAATAAATAGTACATTAAAACATAATCAACTCATTTGGTAAAATCTATCTCTATTTGATTGAGATTTCTTGTTTTTAGCAGTTATTATAACGAATAACCTTGTTATTTGAATCATAATATTTATCAGTTGATCTATTACATCCCGTCAAATACAGTTCTAATGCAGTACAATTACACTGACTATGCTTAGGTTATGAAGAAAATTAAAGTGACATATTAAATGCACTATTAAATGCACATAATTAAAAATTACTCAATTTTACAAAAAACAGTACACATTATAATCACCGGGACCTTATAGGGTTACCGTTCGATTTTGTAGGCAACTGCAGAAAAAATATAATTAAATATAGTAGATTTTATGCCGAGTGCATAAAGCAAGTCATTATTATCCGAGATCGTTATATGCCCGAGCAGATGAAGAAGTCGAGGATAAAAATGATTTGTGCACGAGTTATAAACTCTGCTTTTCACTTCGATTGCGAGAAAATAAAACAGAAACATAACATACTTACATTTATTTAATTAAAATTCATAGTAAAATTAGTACAATACGAAAATTTCACAGCTTCTTTCCCGCTACTTTACTTTTTTAATTTTTGTGCATGATTTTCGGGCAAAGAATAAAATATATACAGCCTACTCTTAAATTATTTTGGAATATTGTTTTTTTTAGTGATGAATATTTAGTTACTTTTTCGTATTATCTTATTATAAACCAAAAATGCAAATAGGGAAGGATATATTATAAATTAGCAAGTTTTATCCGTGCACAATTTATTATGTTTGGCTGCATGGTCTAAATGGTCACTGCCTTAGTACAGATACATTTAAAAAGCTACTTTTTTGCCCTTGTGCATAAAGTTCAACTTTATGTCGCCTAGATTCTGCATAAAGTAGTACTTTTTCGAGCATGAGAAGTGAAAAAGTCTTTTTTTTATCACTGGAATGGCAAAGTACCTAAGCTACCCATTACATTTTTTACCCAATTTCATGGTACTCCAAATAGCTGTCAGCAACAGTCATTTTGAATGCTATTTTACATACATACATATAATCATACACATATATGCTATTTTTAGCAGTAATTAATCACCAGAAATACGAGTTGCATATTTAGTTCAGTTATTTTTGAATTTATTCTTATCTTCGTTAAATTTAATTATTTTTTAACTTATAAATTGAGTTCATAACTATTTGATTACCACGTATTTACGTTAATTTTATGATATTTATCAAAAAATAATATAAATAATTGTTACACGAGCAATATGGATAAATTGAAAATCTTCTTCTTTTCGTATCAATGGCAAAAGTCAAACAGTCGATCTCCAATAGTCGGCGACGCCAACTGCCCGTAGATTAGCCTCGAGTAAGTCTTCTGCAGTGCAGGTGATTGGGAGTTTGGGGCATGACAGCAAGTGGTCCATAGTTTGAGTAGCCCCGCAACCACACTTGTCACCAGAATAACCCCATCCCTTCTTGTTTACGCCGCACCTTCCAACTCCTTATCGTAGCCTATTACGAGATTTCCAGTTAGCCCACGGAAGCTGATGTCCTGAAGGTAAAGTCTCGGAGGGAGGTGTTTGAGTTTTCGTACTTGGGAACTTTTCTACCTACCAAATTGAAAATGAACCTTAAGGACGAGCATTATCATAAGTAAATAAAGAACCTCCTGATAATTCGTTTGTTGTAGGTTATTAGTTTATGTATTTGCATCACCATTTACTTACGTTACGTAGTACTTCATTATACATATCTACATTCATTATAATATTTGTTGACGCATATCAAACTTATTTGTACATAAATGAAAGAAACTATGCCTACTTATGAAAAAATACTTGCCAGAAATTTAAATCCTTACTTTCATTTCTTGAATGCAGAATACAACCACGCTAGGTAATAGAATAATTATAAAAGTATTAGTCACTAACATAACTCAGACATTCTCAGGCCAAATAAACTAAAGTTAAAAATAGCTTTTCCGGAATCTAATTTGATCCAGACAATTGTAAAGAAGACACAGTTCTCAGCGCTCAATTAGTCGAAATTCATTGTTATTAGTGTATTAATCTGCGTTAGTTGCTGGCGCCAAAGCAACATACATGAAGACAAGTAATATTATTTTTACACCCTGTACCAAGAACGGCAGCGATAGAAAAGCCTCTACCAAAAACGGTAGCGATAGCGGAACAGAAAGAAATTTAACTGTTTTCCACAAATAACTCCAAATAAGGCCATGAAGATTGTATAATGATTACCAAAATTTGCAATCATTCACAATGCCTACCAACGTTATTATGTCAGTGTCATGTCAAGTGTTCAAGTCATAATTTGAATCATACATATTTTGACGGTCAATGGTCTGCCTACGAAGCGTAGCGAGTTAACTACGACACAAAAGCGTATCATTTGGATATCATGGTACACGGTCGACCTTGTCTTGTACAGTCGCCCAACCAGTCAAACCCATTTAATTATACATTATTTCGCATTAATTTGTATACAAGACATGTTGTTTGTGTTCTTTTAGGCAATTTGTTTAGCGAGCATTAAATAGTAAAAAAATGAAAATTGTTTACAATTTGTAGGGAAACGTCAAATTGTGGAAAATTTGGTACGGATATGTGATTTATGGAATAGATAGGTTTGCTTGTTTATTACATTATTCCATTTAAAATTAATGACCTAGAACGTTAATATATTTCATAGTGAATAATAATGTTGACTGCGATGTAATATTATTAATATAATCATAATATAAATAAATTAGAAATATTATTATAATAATCAAACACATTTTATTATCTACACAAGTTCGTTCGTTCGTCTCAGCCGATAGACGTCCACTGCAGGACATAGGCCTCCCCCAAGGACCTGGATGCAGAAGGCGCTAGACCGATCATCTACACAAGTAAAAAAACATAATTTTAATCTTGTCCTGTCAGTCCCTCCTGGTAGCCAAACATCGAATGTTAAATGTAATAGGTATAGAGTTCGGGCATATAAAATAGTAAACGGAAGTTTTGACAATATTTCACTACATCTCAATTAAACTATTTAAACTTAAGTGAGACATTCTAAATAAATATTTTAATAACTGGCACTCACTTTGGAAAATAAGTCGGCGGATACGCTTTCCCACAGCCGATAAACTCAACCTGATGAAGGGACTCCGAATGTCCCGAAACATGTCGTGAAGTACGCAACTTATTTTCCAAAGTGAGTGCCCGTTATTAAAATCTTTACATCTTAATTACTCGATACATACATAAATACATACATATAATCACGCCTTTATCGCTAATGGAGTAGGCAGAGTGTAAACGCCGTAAACAATGGTCGATTCGCCACGTCTGACAAAGTTTTAAGGGGTTATTTAAGATAGATTTGTAGGTATATTGCAGTAGTGACATGTTGTCAGTCTATCGCCTAAACTGTAATATACCTACAGAAACCCGCGGAGCCTTTAGCTGGTTTTTATAGTATGCCAGGAGGAAATGCAGCTGGCACACTATATTATTTCTATGTTTTTCTCTCGCTCCCAGTCCAGCAGGCACGTCATACTCAATACACGTCTACAACTAACTAAAGAAGCCTCAAACAGTTGCTCATTTACTTTCAGCACAAAAAATAACAATTCTTTCTAAGAAAATGTTAAGAATGTCTTTCTTACAAATCATACACCATCTTTATCGCGTCACAGTCAAGGTTACGTCGAGGAAGCAATGCGCGTGATTAGATTCCGCAACTACTCCTCGGCTGAAGTAGGAAGTATGCTCTTGCGATGACAGTGGGCTATTGGGAGGGGATATTCAATTTAATTGGGTTATCAGTTGAATCGCTGGGCGTGTTGCAAGTGACAGTGAATGATAGGTCTGATGACAATGTCATAGGTAATGTTTCTATTAAGTTTTTCACTCAATCACTGGATTCTATTAGCAACGTCAGATCTTAATAAGGTATCGATGTCTCAAATTACAGGTAAGACTGCTGGATAAAGTCTATTCAAATTGGACAGTTAATTTTTTTATAGAATATGATCAGTCACCATACTGGACTGGGATCGAGAGAAAAATGTAGAATGTGGTAGCTGCATTTTCTCCCGAACATGCTGTAAAAACCAGCTAAGGGAGCCGAGGGTTTCAGTATATTGCAATTTAGGCGATGGGCTGACTACCTGTCTCTACAGCAATATATCAACAAATATATCTTAAATAACCCTCAAAACTTTATCACACGAGGCGGAATGACCTTTGGTTAGGTCGCATATCCCATTAGTCTGACAAAGTTTTGAGGGTTATTTAAGATAGCTTTGTAGAAAATTTGTAGGTATATTGTTGAAGGGACAGGTTGTCAGCCCATCGCCTAAATTAAAATATACTAAAACCCTCGGATCGCTTAGGTACCTAGTTTTTACTGCATGCCCGGGAGGAAAGCAGCTGGCACATTCTATTATAGGTTTACATTATTCCCAGATATGTGAGTAATTGTTTTATTTAGCGAGCTTGACAAGCGGATCTTTAGCTCAAGCACTCGTATTAGGAATTTCCTGTAGTAGAGTGGAGTAGCCTAGTAATGACAAGGAAGTAGTCAGATTGCCAAGCTCTTGAGGAAAGTGGTGCGTGTACTAGACACTGAGTTCAGACACGTCATTAAACTTGCCTGAATACTGGTTCTGTACAGGGTGTAACAGAAAGGGTGTAAGGGGGTAAGGGACAGCGTCCCGCAAACTGATAGGGGGTGCTTAGGCAACGACACTGAACAACTTCCACCAGGAAATTCTTTCAGGAAGTGACGAAATATAATGGCTTTTCCGTGCAAATTGTCTGATCGAGGTGGATATTTTGTATGGAAAAGCCAATTTTTATTTTCACTTCCTGCAAGAATTCGTTAGTGGAAGTTGTTCAGTAATCGTTAACTGAGCAACACTAACAGTTTGCGGGACGCTGTCCCTTACACCCGGTATGCATATGAAAGGATGTGTGTCAGACCATAAAATTGAATAACTTTCCCCAAAGAACAAAGGCCGAAACACGAAAAAAAATACTTCTTGTACTAAATGCGCGATCAGCTGATTTATTTTAAATGGAAGGCCAATTTTTCTTAGGGAACGTTGTTCAGTTTCACGGGTAGATAAATCCTTTCGGGTGCGTATATACCCTTACTACCCTTTCACTCTGTATATGTCAATTATAGCACTGTAGTGAATTTATGGGATCAAATCAATCACTTAAATGTATACATATACACATACTATCACGCATGTATCCCTAATGGGATAGGCAGAGAGTCAACGACCCAAACAAAGGTCATTTCGCCACGTCTGATAAGTTTTGAGGGTTGTTGAAGATCAATCTGTATATTGCAGTAGTAACAGGTTGTCAGCCCATCGCCTAAATAACAATATACTGAAACCCTGGAGTCCCTAAGCTGGTTTTTACAGCATCTGTCTTTAATATAAAACACAAAATATGTTCTTCCATGCTGGACTGGGAATGAGAGAAAAACGTAGTAAACGTACAGCATGCCCGGGAGGAAATGCAGCTGGCACATTCTATGTTTTTCAATCGCTCCTAGTTCAGTATGACACTTTAATGTGTCAGTTCTTCCATTCTATAAACTAGCTAAGGGGTCCGAGGGTTACAATGTAATGCAATGTAGGCGATTTGCTGACAATCTGTCACTACAGCTATATACCTACAAATCTATCTTAAATAACCCTCAAAACTTTGTCAGACGTGGCGGAACGACCTTTGTTTAAGACTTTTACGCTCTGCCTACCTAGACTTTTACCCTATAAAGGCGTGATTATATGTATGTACTTTTGTTTTTATTTTGTTACCTCTAGATATACCAAGAGCAATAAAAAAGGTTGGGTCCGTTAAAAAACATGTTTTTGCGGAGTTTGCACTCATTTGTTTCACTAAATATTCTCAAAATTATACATGCAGTAATCAGTATTCCCGTCACTAAAACTGGTCCTATGGGTGGTCCTATCAACGGTTTTTTTCACAGGCTTTTCTGTATTAAATATCCACAAAATATGTTGATTATACTAACTTAAAAAAATTATCGAAGAAATACTTACATAATATTCAAAGTTATTAACTTAGTAATCAAATATCTAACAAACCTCGTATTATTCAATCAAATAGAACAATTCAACTAACAAGCTGAGTAATAGTTACAAAGTTGTTTAGTAAAAGTACGAGGGGGGAGGGTAGCAATTTGTCATAAACACACCTTCCGTGGGAGAGGGTGCAATACTTCGACAAAGAGGGCTCAATTCTAAATGGCACTTACTAAATCCTCTATGAAGCAAGTGAAAATAATTTATATGAAAAAATAAGAAAACTTCCCTCCAAAATATGTTTCTATTTAATCAAAACTTTAAATTCTATCATTTATTATACAATTTGTTTTGATTATTTTATCTATATCAACAATTTCCTCATTTAACTAAATTGAGTCTAGTGAAATGTCAAATCCCTAAACAATTGATTACGCCTTCTTACGAGATTCCGCGATGTCCCCAGGGATTACGCGAAATTCCTGATTCCGTCATTTCCCTGCGACATACATATTTTTTTCTACGTTTAAATGAGAAGGATCTTTAATAGGATGGTGACTAAAATAAACAATAATTACGAAGTGACTTCAAACCAAAATTTGACAAAATCATTCTTGAAACGTAATTAGAGAAACAATATAACACTAATTTGTTCTAGGTCCTCTTTTAGGTAATTCTTTCAATCTTAAAGTAACAAGACTACATAGGTTTAGTATTTTGCATTTAAAATTTGAACTAGTATCCAAGTAATTTGTGTAAGAAATTAGAACCATTAGAACTTTGTAATACTAGTATCTCAAAATTTTCTAATAAATTAAGTTCCCTTTAAAAATTGAAGTAGGTATTCATTCGTTTTACTACATTGTAGTTTGAATAAGAAAAATTTAAATAAGTGCAGTTTGATTTCATACATGAGCACTTTTATTCCTCTTTGCAGAAAAGAGACGATTTAATTTAAATCAGTGGTGAGTAAAAAAGCAAACAAATATAGTCTGTAAAAAACATTATGTTCCTGTATAATAGGCTCCAAAAACGAAGTTGAAGCTTTCAACCACACATAAATGAAAATGTCCTCTGAGGTCTCATTTCACAGTAAGTAACATGCTGAAGGTTCTTTTGTAGCTCCAAATGAAAACATAATTAAGGAAGCAAAACAGAATTACATTTTCTGGAATGGATAGACGTCATAAAAAGTGAGTGCGAATTGTTTTAAGAAAATAGATTAAATTAAAATTTAACGGGTATTTATCAATCAAGAGTGCTTGTTATTGTCAGAAGAAAGAACATTGGACATAATTTTAATGTAAATATCAGAAATTTCTAACCCGACATCAAATCCGTGTCTAAGCACACTAACCGTCGACGAATCAGACCGGGTTCAGCTATAACAATGTAGAGTCACGGAAACAGGTCATAATCACAGGAACAGACGTGAATCACTTGACATTGAAAACGCACCGTCCCCGCACCACCCCCTGAAATTTGGGGGTATTTGGGGGTGTTTCTAGGGCGAACCCATCGATCCCGTGGAAACGGGGTCGGTTCCCCCCGGCTCGTGACCTTGGGACGAAGACGCACGAACGAAACCGAAAACGTACGAAGCCGTTCATTCATTCGACGCCTACTATCCTGCCTCAGCCTAAAATTTCATTTGAGTACGGGATAATGGCGTGTGTACTGCCGATTGCCAGATTTTCTCTGCCTCTTTTTATTCGCAAAATAAATTCTGAAAAAGAAACCCGGGAAAGCTAAACATTTTCTTCTGACAATTTTCAGATTACGAAGAGACATAATAAATCAAGATTGATGAGTGTCAGGGTATTGTTTATAATGTTACACGTGTATCGCGAACTTTGCTACAATGTTAGGAAGAGTAATAAAAAGCGTGAAAACAATAAAATTACCTTAGGAAAAAATTTAGCCGACGCTATTTTTTGTTTTAATTTCAAGTCAATCTTCCATTTTTTTGTTTTTTTGTAACTTGGTGTTGTCCTTAATTTTATCAAATCAATATTTATTTGCATAGGAAATGCAAACTGCATTACAATATTTGCATGTACTAGGCGCACATAAAACAATGAGAGGTTGCTGGTTATCGTTGCACTAATATTTGCGTGACCTTTGGAAAATTCTGTTGCCTACGATTACACTACATGATTAGATTCATAATGTAGGCTTTATTGCCTATTTATATTATTTCCGCCTGAGACTACCTTGCCATTGACTTTGGATTATGTAACCTCTGATATTAACGGTATATTGGCTATAAATTACTCATTTAAATATATCATAAACATAGGTTCTTCTGCTTCTTCAAGAAAGTAACAAATTATTTCACCTATTCCATTCGCTTCATTGTACACTGTAGAACTTTTTTTTATTATTCTCATTATTTTTGACATCCATGTTGACAAAGTTGAATAAAAAATATAAAATAATTCAACAGTGTATAATAAAACAAATGGAAAAGATGAAATAATTTGATACTATCTTTCTAAGTTTTCTGAAAGTGCCCAAGTACCTATCAGATATCCATGTTGACAACTTTGTATTCTCATTAGAGAATAAAAAAAATTAAAAAATCCTACAGTGTACAATGAAGCAAATGGAAAAGATGAAATAATTTGTTACTTCCTTTTTAAGTTTCCTATTAATTTTACGTCTGCATATTTTTTTTTCTTGCAACTGTTTCGGTTTGAAAATCGAACGACTCGCGCGCTGGATGACGTAATGCGATAGCAAAACAGTCAATATTTGATACGGGGCCATTAGCTACGATAACGCGCCAAGATCACTAATGAATAAGGGACACACTGGCCGCTCGTTTTATTACAGCGGTCACGATTCTAGGCGTGTTACAGTGTTATGTTGTGTGCTTGTATGTGTTCTTTTAGTGACCGATATTAGAAACTGGTACAATCATAGATTACACACAGAAAAACCCTGTGAACTTAAAGTTTCTTCCACTGTCAATTTGCTTCTTAAGATTAAAACTTTAAAATAGGGTCGAGAAAGAGATTTTTCTCTTAAAAAAATAATGATGAAGAGTTGCAGACTGTAGGCTGCACAATATTGAATTTTGTGCACAAGGGCAAAAACGTATCTACTCATAAATACATCTCTTCTGAGGCAAAGAAAATTAGGCCATACAGCCAAACATTATAAGAACTTCATAGATAGAACTTGTTATTTTGTAATATTTACTTTAAATTAGTTGCCTTTTCTATTTTTTATGACAGTTAAACATCAACGATAGATTATTTAATTTATTATTACAAAATTAATTTAATAGTAGGCTGTATTATACCTACAATTTATCTTAAATAACTCCCAAAACTTTGCCAGACGTGCCGAAAAGACATTTTTTAAGGTCTTTTACGCTCTGCCGACCCCGTTAGAGATAAAGGCGTTATTATATGTATGTATCTATGTTTTTGATACTAGTTCGTATCCTTGTGATGTTACACAGTTTTGGGCTGGTATCCTAAACTTTTAAGGTATAAAAATTTTTGCTCTATCTCTATCTAGGGCAAAAAATCATCAACAGCTGCTCTGAAATATTCCAGTCTCTCTTTATATAATACTTTTGCAACTCTACCAAATAATAAATAAAAAATATACAATCCTTTACCCGAATAACAACTTTTTAATATTAATCATGGTTTTAATAAGGCCAGAGCGAGGCTATTCGAAAGTCCCTTTCAGTTCAGTTTGTATTGATTTCTTGATAAACTTTTGGATTGACAGTAGAAAACTTACTTTATTGACATGATTTAATAATTAATTCGTTTTGTTTAAGTAAACATTTTAATGTACATAGATATAATCACGTCGCTATCCCTAATCGTGTAGGCAGAGCGTAAACGACCTGTACAAAGGTCGTTCCACCACGTCTAACAAAGTTTTGAGGGTTATTTAAGATAAATTTGTTGGTACACTGCTGTAGTGACAGGTTGTCAGCCCATCGCCTTAATAACAATATACTGAAGCAGTCAGATCCCTTAGCTGGTTTTTACAGTATGCCCGGGAGAACCGTAAGTACCTACTCGTATAATCATTGAAAAAAAACTACTTGCTTGCTTTTTAGTCTCTTCGCTTCACTTTGTTTCTACAGATCTTCATTAGTTAATAGACTATCGTAATTTCTCGTTTCCATATACGTAGGCACGTGCGTACGTTGTAATGTTTACTTTCCCTCCAAGATTTAATTATATTCTGATTTTACGTAGGTGGCACTGGGTTCGAATTGAAGTCCTACTTAATTATGTCAAATTTGATTTAACCCTTTGTAATTAGATTTCTAGAATTTCATTCTCTCCCACGTGCTCTCTCTTGTTCAAGTAGAACCAAGTATACTGCGACTGCCTCTGTCGTCTAGTGGCCTGAGCCATGGACTCACAACCCGGAGGTCCTGAGTTTGATTCCCAGGGGGGAAGGAGGAGACAAAGTTGATATTTGATACTGATCTCTCCCAATCTGATTAAGACAATGTAGGATGAATCACCTGATTGTCAGGAAGAGAAAAGAGAGCGCACGTTAAGCCGTTGTTCCCGGTCGCTGTCTCTGATAGTGGTCGTTACACAAACCATGTCGGAGGCCTGTTAGGTTAGGTTCGACTCGGTACCCACACGACATAGAAAGAGACGACAAAGTTTTAAATGAGCGTCGCCGGGGGCGCTGTATAGTATCGAGAACTGTAAAATTGGTTTTGGCTGCATTAGTTCCTGTTTTTCGCCACATTCATTTAAAGCCTTGACATAGTGTAGTTTGGAGAAACCCGTTTCGCAAATACTCTCAAAGTGTAAACGTTCTAGGAGACTAAGGCTCGTAATTATGAAGCGATCTCAATCTTGAGAGCAATATTAAGTATGGATTTGACAGGCTAGTTTGTACTGAAATGACATTTCTGATACGAACTCAAACTCGCTGTCACTCATGAGTGCTGTTTATAAATACGGCCCTATGGTTGTGAGCACGATTAACCTTCGGATAAGTTAGATAGATAGATAGATAAAGCGTTTTATTCAAGTTGACGCCATTTTGTCACAATTTTGCATACATGATGATAAAATTTGCTTCCTTGTTTTGTTTATTTGAGGAACAAGCAAGATGATACTGATATAAAAGAAAATACGGTAGAATTACATATGTTTTGGAAAGAAATATAAATACAATTATCACTGAAACTATACATACAGAATGGTATCTGAAATCCCCTCAAATTTCATCAAAGAAGCCTGCCCACAATTGTTTTTATTCTCTAAACAAATTTTGAGGATTATAAGCACTCACAATGCTATTTTTATTTTATATAATATGAATGAAAGTAAATAATAAATTCACTCATTCAGTCACTCGAGTGTAGAGTGATGGACCAGCACTCTAAACAAATTGTTTAAAACGTCTAAAAATATCCTACAGAAAATCTTTACGCTAAAGAAAATAGGCGCATTCTTGCAGAACATCATCTTGAGGTGAACACAGACAACAGAAGGTTATCAGTCGCGATAACAACCATCCATCACACTCCACGTATCTCATAGCTCGGGGACCACAAAAAGGAGCGATGGAATATTTCGAGAATCTATTCATCCATCTATCACAATACTGGCATGTCACAAGCAACATTCGAAAAAGGAACAAAAGAGAATTTTACTTTTTCAGGTAACGCCAAGAGGATTGGATGCGCTTTTCGTTTCAGCCAGTATTTTTGAAATACAATATACGTAATTTAAAATAAGGAATAGAATATAAAACATCGTAATACAATTATGATGATTAAAAACCGTTTTTAATCATTATAATGTTGATAACCGTGAGATTTTGGAAAAGACTATCGCAATACAACTTTACTAAGTGTGTTATTATTTAAAGGTAAATAATTCATGAGTAAATCCAAATCAAGTCTGGATTTTTGTGATATTATGTAGTTAGTACTTAGCTAATGACAAAGTAAAAGCTACATGTGACGTACAGAAATTACATCCCTGAAATCTATTATGTCATTCGTGAGAGCCAACATACGGACCGCAGACAAGCTATAATTCCAAAAGAAAAAATATGCCTCACTACCACTTCTACTTTCGCAAGAAAATTCAAGTTAAATTAAAGATTTTTCGATGCGGAAGGACGAAGTTGTCTCGAATTCTGAGACTAATTGAAATTCGAGAGTTTGAGGGGACACCCACTTACAACCTCCGAGGAAATTGCGAAAAATTGGGAAGATAATGCTTCACGGACATTTACTTTCTATCAGCGATTTTAGAAATTGGGATCTAAAATATTTTCTTTCTCATTTTTTTTCTCTGAAGCATTATCAAAGTCAGACTTTAGAAGTATGTTGTATTCATCGACTTTTTTATTTGCTTATTCGAGTAGCAATTCACTTCCGTATTTTCCTATACAGATGTCATGTTTTGTAATTATAATCTCTTTAGCAGTCGTCCATTTTATCATCCAATATTTCTTAGCAAAATGGATTTTTAATTATTCTAAGGAAATTAATATCATAACATGGGTTAAGAAAATATTAAATAGATTCTAAAACTTGTATCTTATTAAAATAACCAAAATGTATCCTAAAACAAAATTGAAACTGTTCTAAAACATTGTCAAAAGGTCGTATTTTTCAATATTATGTTAAAATTGATACAATAAAGTTTGATTACTTTTTTGCACACTGTCGAACTTGTTTTGTTGGCTTTGTCACTGAGTCATTATATAAACAATAGACAGATGACGATGACGTCATATTCCATGCGCGGGTCATTAGGTTATAAAAGGAATAAAAGTGGCCTCAGTAGAGCGCCTTGCGGAACGCATATCATGGTAAATAATGGAATCTAATTGTCGACATGTATAATTCAAAATTTGATATATAAGTACCAGTTTGAAAATTGCAGGCAGGGCACACTAAGCCGTCGGTCCCGGTCGCTGTCTTTGATAGTGGTCGTTTGAAAAACCATGTCAGTGGCCTATAAGGCGGCCTGTGCTATTAGGCGGTTTAAAAACCCGTACACAAAGGTTCATCGGATCAATCGATTTGAAACCCACAAGACTAGAATTAGAAGCCTGGAAATTTACCGAAGTAGATTAGCCGATAGCATAACCGAAAATACAGGATTCATTGAACCAAACCAGTCCAATCTTACTCTTCACATATAATTTCCTATTGCTGTTACGCAACAACGCGTGACTCTTATTACACGCTCCTTGATTTGCTAACGCTACAAGAGACATTGCCACTCAAATTCAGACTTGTACTCTTAGCACTAGAGTTCATATTTGATTAGAGGAACGCAGTAGACGGCACCTTATCTAAAGTGAATACTAACATGTCTTTTCCTGCACTTTTACGGTCTTCACAATTACTGGCGTTAACGTTTACGCATTAGTTATTGTAATGAACCATTTGATCGACAATTTGTTTATTGTAATCTTTATGTGATGACTTTCATCTGAATTCAGCTGATTTTCGGGAAACCTGTTTTATTATTTAAGACAACTGAAACTATTTGAAACTCCAACACAATAACTTGATGAAGTAGTAATGAAACAGAATACACTCAATGATAATACTGCGCATAGTTTTATGAATACCAAAGGCCTTCTTATCATGGTAACGTGCGTATTACAAGTTGAACAGGTAAATGCAAATATTATTGACGTCAACGTAACAGCTGTAAAAAGGTACTTTCAAGTTACAGCTGTATATGTATTACTTGATATAACTTCAACCAAGGTTGCTATTGACACTGAAATATTTAAACAAAATTATGCTAGTGTAGCGTGGATTGATAAACAGACACGCTGGCGAACCAAGTTACCACTTCGAGTAAAAAATACACACACATGTATAACGTGGGTTCATATAGAAGCAAAAACTCTGCAGATGTGGTCACACGCAGCGAGACTTGGGCAAAAACAGTTGCCGCGCCAACGCAACGTCACCAATGAGCAGGTTTCTTATTGGATATTCCTTTTATTCTTATTTCTTTCCAACACATTTTTGTAGTTTACTATGAGAATTTTCTTAGAGACTTGCTTGGTGTAAGTATTTTTTATGCGTCCTGTCTCCATGATAGGGGTTTTGTATATATTGCTTTTTAGTTTCTTTGTATTTGATCAAATGTAGATGGCTAGTCTTTCCATTTGCGTCTTCTCCTTTTAAGAATGATTCGTCCTTATCCTGTCGTATAATTTTGTTGAAGAGGCATCCAGACAGTAAATTAAATTTTATTCTGTAATATCATCGACGTAAAGCGCTCTAACTCGTTTTTAATTACATTCGAAGTACGAACCCACTTATCTGCGCAGCACAATATAGCGCTAATCATCATTTTTGTTTATTCTTAAACTTTTGTAGTTTTATTTATTTGCTTTTTATAATTTATTCTACTGATGACATGAACTAAGGGACCTCTATTCTGAGGAAGAGTATTTGCAGCAATGTTTTACAATATTTCGAATGTTTCGTGTATTACTTATCGAATAATTTACAAATTAGTACTAATTAATACGAACAATGGAGCATCGACTTCTGTTGACGTGATAAAGACCCATAGATGTAAGAAAAACAAACAATGATTTCGTAAATGTAATTTCGAAGTTACAATAAATGGTTTGTAAAAATCAATTTACTTGTAATTTGACTGACAAAATTATTTCACTCAATTTGCAGATTGTAAATATTAATGATTAACTGGCTTCAAATGCAGATTAAAACTAAAATCTTTCAAGTTAGACGCCTCACCAAAACCTGTATTTACAATTTAAATGTGCAAAATGTCATGCACGAAGGTCGGTAGTGCGAAGAACCGACTCTAAAGACTTCCTGCTATTTCGTTTGTATCCTTCAAGCTTATTTTTTTTTAATGTATTCAATTCGATTGTTGTTTTTTTTATCAGATTCCAGTAACTTTCTCATATATCAATTGATGATTCTATAAAATTGTCGTAAAGTCCTAAATAAAGCAGTCAATTCAGATTTAAATTGTGCTCACGTAACAACAGTATCTTTAAGAGCTCTGGTTCACACCGGATTCCACAATAAAATCCTAATTGAACTCATTCTAAGTACTCACTTCCTACCATCAAGTCTGTCTTCAATATGTTGAAGACTTTAATATTCTTCGTATAGAGTCAGATCTTATTGTCATTGATTTGAGATAAACACACATAAACAGCTCATAAATGGTAAACAACAATACATGCGACTCGTAAAGGTGGAATATCATTACCAACCACATTGCATTCACCAATCAAAGACTGAGAGTTGTAGGGCAGGTCATGGCTGCATGCGTAAGCGCTAACGGATGTGCCTTTGCGATAATTTTATCGCAATTCCAATTTGTTTGCGCTACCAGTAAGACCAGTAGGAGAGAAAACAAATGTTTAACCACAGTTTCAACTTTGAACAAGAACTCGTACATATTTTCTGTGAACGTGATCTTGTTTGTTTGTGGTTAAGGTTCTTCGGTAGCCAAAGATTTGTCCTAACTTAAATTTGTTGCAGTTTTATGATCTTTGCTGTGGGTAATTAGATAAGTGTTGCGATTGTCTTGTCGGGCGGCGTATCTAGCGGCAGGAGTACCAGGCAAGCAGCGGATCGCGGCGGTGTCACGTTACGCGGTGGCTGTTGACACCAGCGCCTGATTAATATTTATGATACGGCTGAGCATCTCGCATGGCCGGTTTGCTCGCTCGATGCGAATTAGCTCTGTCTCAGTTCCACCCACACAAAAACGCTGCGCCAAACAGAGAGCGCATTTGTACACATACGGCAACAGCTCTTTCAACATTAGTGCGTAAGTGCGAATGAGAATCCCAAATCTTCTTGATTTTTGTGTAGTTTCGTTTTTGCAGTCAGTTTTTCGAGTTTGTAACGAGTCTATGGGACCTTGAAATGTTAATGCGATGTAGTCTTTAGCTGAAGTAAACATGCGGATAGAATGATAATGAAATGGTTTATCAATTTGTTACGTTGATGGAATATTATCAGATTCTTGTTGGATTTGTTTGTTTGATTTGTTTGTGGTTGGGACGTTTATCGTTCAATATCATTTAGTCCCACTGACCATTTTGTAGCGTCGATTGAAGTAAGTGGAACGAGGCGTGGGACCAACGCCTCGAACCTGACCGTATCGAGGTATCTCAACCGGACAGACCTGACTGGACTGACATATAAAAACTGCCATGGCTATAGCAGAAAATGGTGCCGCAGAAGTTCGCAATTCTCAAACAGCCACTCGCTGAGGTAAAAAACATTGTATTTTATTTGGAATAACCGACTTAATAGTCATAATTGGAATTCCATGTCTCATTGTAATTCAGCATAGTAAAATACGGGGAAGAGTAATATAACAAATGCAATTTCCTCAACTTGTTGACCTCAGTATTTGCCAGTAGCAATGACGTTTATGTTCATTTGAATTACTCATTCAATCGTTTCATTACTCATTTAAACAGTCTCACTTGTTCTTAATTGAAACGCATCCAAAACCGCTAGGTTGATCTCTTTAGCTCCGACTTTTTATCCATAATTCACGAATTAGTATTCATAATTCATTTTGTTTTGTTGGTTCCAACTGTTCCAAGTCGTTTTATCTCTGATTTAAAACTAATGCGTTTTAAATTTGCTCCCGAGCAGTATTCTGCGGTTGGAGGTTTAGTAACAAAGATTTCTTTATTGGGTTTCCTGCACGAGTCTCTCACATTAACAGCATTATCATTGTTTGCGGCACCATTATCGTTGTTTGTCTGGACATTTTCCGTGAGCCGCGCGCCTCCAGCGCCGGCCGGCGTTCGCGAGACTTCTCTCCAAGGTCACGTTATCGTGCTATCGCCAGCCCTGAACCAAACCAAGGTTATCCGATCAAATCCACTTTGCAAGCCGCTCGCTGGCTGCAGTCACTCGACAATCCTTTTAAAGTTATCGGCATAAACACACCACCGACACTGGCACGTTCATGTCTTACAGGAACTCGGCAATCTCGACGTCGTCGTGAGTCTTTATTGCTAATTTGCGAGCACGAGCGGTCTCCCGCTCGAGCCGGACGCGTACTCTCGCTTTTAAACAGCAATACCGCAATATCTTCTCAAATCAAATTAGCAGCGTGTTTACATTTTATAAATAGAGCGCGTTCACGTGGCGCCGTCGCGAGATAAGCGGCCGTCGTCTCGTCGGCTACACTGAACTCACCGTGCGCTGTTAACATCCTCCGCGGCGGGCTACTGGATCCTCCGTCACACAGACACTCGGGCGGGAACTAAAGCACTCACAAACGGCGCACTGAGTTCGGCGGCACACGCGAGGACTGCACGGCGCGACACCCACAACTAGAATGCGGGCGAGAGTCGGCGCGGGGCGCGGGACGCGGGGGACCAGCAGCGACACACGGCTCATACGAAGGCGCGGCGACGAGAACTGCGGCCGAGCGCGATTGCGCTCCCCCCCATTGGTCGGATACGGCCTGACGTCACCGGTGCCGGCCAATGGCCACGCGGTGCGTAGTTCCGCGTCGGGCCGGTAGGGGCGCTACGACTGAGGAAGTCGCCCGCCCTACGGAGCTTTCAGGGCGTATGCTTTGCGGGCGGCGAGCTCTACGAAAATCACGTCGCTATGAAATATGCATAATGAGTTCATTATCTTCTAAGGAAAGGCACATTAATGATGTACAGTGCTTGTTTGTATGTCAAAGCAACAAGACCTTTCAGGAAATACTATCGAGTATGCTACTTCCCACACACAGGCAGAAGAGTTGGGCATATGCCAGAGAAGGTTAATATACTACTGCGTAGAACGCATAAACACATACACGCAAGAGTTGAAGAAATAAAGGGCACTGTGAAAACGGAACGCAATAACAACGTACCAAAAGTTTTATTTTATTATTACACCATTTCTAAGAATTCCGTCTGATTTATAAGGCCTGCAAACTAAGGCAGATTCCAAACTAAAAGAAATACTAATTTCTTATGTACTAAAACATAAACTCTTATTTCTTTCGAAAATCATTTTTCTCTTTCACTTTAATTTTTTCTATGATTTTTAAAATAATACTAGCAAGTCCAAAGATTTTCCAAAAAAACTCTTACTCAACTAGGCTGCATATATTTAACTGCAGGTTCCAAACTAAAAAAAAAACAAATTTCGTCATTAGTACAAAAAAAAACATTTATTCTTATTTATTCCGAAAATCATATCTCTCTTTCACTTTTAATTATTCTATGATTTTTTTTTTAATTAAACCGGCTTCTACAAAGATTTTTCTAAAAAGCTCTTACATCTCTAGGCTGCATATATTTAACAATGGATTTTTTTTATATAGGTTATTCTCACGGAAAAAAACTCATGATAACCGCGCGTGTACTTAACTGTAACAAAACTTTAGACAAGAATTTCTAACTTGATATTCAGAAACTGGTTTTCAAAGATAGCTGTGGGCAAGGCAGGTTTGTTTAAAGTTAGTTTCAGTCGCTTTTTTGAAGACGTTTTAATGTTCCTACTTCTACATACACGTGGTAGCAATGAAGAACCCATCTTATTCAACAAAGGTTTAATGAATTCTTTTAAAAAAACGTCGTCTTAATTCTTGCACTAAGAGCTTCGTCATTAGCGCTACTCGTAAACAAAACCCTTAGTGGTGCCTCAGGGAACGACAGCTGTCCCCAAGCCTCAGTTGAACCATTAAACTCCCACACAAAACCACAACTACCATAAAAACTACAAAGAAAAACTTTCCTTAAAAACACTAAGATAAAGTTGGAAATTGTAAACCTATAGACAATCTTCTCTCGAGTCTTTTCAAGACAAACTGTGTTTGACGAAAAGGAAAATGCGTTCTAAAAGTAAAACCGTAAAAGTGGTTTTGGAGTGACAGGAAATGTTAAATAAAGTGTACAGGAAATTGAATCGAAGATTTAGGTACGATTAGGGATGAATTTCTGGATCTATCTGTCTTCTAGAGCACATCCAACAACAATACATACATAGATAACTTAAAAAATACACATTTTTGTGATATAAAGTAAGTATCAAATTATGATATTATAAATTCGATTTTAAAAATGTTTTCAAAGTTACTTACAACATAATGAATACTAAAGTTATCATTTTTTTAAATCCAAATCTGATTTCCATATTTTGTCATTCAAAATTAATACCAAGACAAATCAATGCTCAATTCCTTAAAATTAAAAAATAACTCCGTAGAACTACAAAATAATTAAAGGCCTATTATTTTAATGTCCCCATTATGTTATAATCACCACGGCCATTGTAATTGCAGCAAGAATACGGACTCTAGCAACACTGACGGTAAACAAAATTCAATTAATTATAGAGGTATACAGTTCAGGGAAATACTGGGAATGAAACATATGGTGAGAAGGTGAAAATTACACACATCAGTGCCGGCTTAGCCTTACCCACATATTGCTATAAGAGAGGGAAATTCTTTATCAGTGTGAGTACTTTTATTCTGTGCTGTTGCTGTCATTTCCTTCGTCTAGTTCTGATTGTAGTTTGCATTATCGTATCTTCCATTAGTTTATGTATTAGTTTATTTTACAATATCTATGTAGTAGCTTGTACCTAGTTTATGTATTCTATTAGGATACATATTTTACTAGATTTGCACTATCCCGCTTACCGCTATTTTTCTTTCACCCAAAGGTTGCCTGGAAGAAATTGCTACCTTAGCAATAAGGCCGCCTATGTTGTACTTGTTTTTTGTTGTTATCTGTTGTGTTTTATGATTTGTATTCTTACGTGCAATAAAGTATTTTTATGTTATGTTTTATGTATTCCTAAGTAGTAGAATTATCCGATTTGTCGTTAGGGTTTCAAGCATTTAGGGCCGTATTTGTAATCAGCTCTCATGAGCGAGTTTGAGTTCGTATCAGTAAAGTCTTTTCGGTACAAACTGGGCTATCAAATCCATACTTAATATTGCTCTCAAGTTTGATATCGTTTCATAAATACGACCCTTGGTAAACAAGAAGAAATCTGACAAATACAGGCTGTTAATTTAATTGCGTGCCATAGCTTAGGGGGTGTTTCAGTAACGTAAAAGGAGCCCATAAAAATATTTTAAAAAGTCCAACTCCAAAAATTCATAGAGCATCATCTCCCTAGCCTTATCCCGTATCTCACGGGGTCGGCTTCCTAATCTAGGGGATTGAACGAGGGTACTGGTTTTTACACAGAGCGACTGCCATCTGACCTCCGCAACCCAGAAGGGAAACCAGACCCAATCCTAGATTAGGTCAGAGTTTTCAAGTCGCCAATGCTTAGCACTGGCCTCTGATATGGCTTAACGACTAATATCTACAGTATTAAACGATATTAACCGGGACCAACGGCTTAACGTGCCTTCCGAAGCACGGAAAAAGCACCGAATAAACGTACATATGAAATTCGAAAACCGAAAAACACATTGGTACGTGATGGGATTCTAACCACGACCTCCCGCTCAGGAGGCAGCGGCCCTATCCACTACACCATCGGGCTCCAAAAATTCATAAAGCAATAGTCGGTAATTATTATGATTCTAAGAGCTGCACTGGCCCCACACCTATAACCGAGCCCGCGCAAGTGTATATCATTATAAATACCTGCCAATTACCTTTTTTTAAGTATGTTTTTTTTAGACTCCTTTTAAGTTACTGAAACACCCCATAAACTATGGCGCGCAATTAAATTAACACTCTGTTCGTTTGGTAGAATCTATCTAGAAACCTGTCACTACAGCAATATACCTACAATTCTATCTTAAATAACCCTCAAATGTGGTTTACGCTCTGCCTACCCCATTAGGGATAAAGGCGTGACTATATGTATGTATGTATGTATCTAGAAATTTAGAGCGGTAATGTAAATATTATGATAGGTGGTACTAAGTTTCTTCCATGCTGGCCTGGGAGTGAGAGAAAAACACAGAATGTGCCAGCTACATTTCCTCCCAGGCATGCTGTAAAAACCAGCTAAGGGATCCGAAGGCTTTAGTACATTGTAATTTAGGCGATGGGCTGACAACCTGTCACTACAGTATGACACCTTACAAATCTATCTTAAAATAACCCTCAAAACATTGTCAGACGTGGCGGAACGACCTAAGACGGTAGTTTTCGCTCTGCCTACCCCATTAGGGATAAAGGCGTGTTTGTGTGTGTGTGTGTGTGTGTGTGTGTGTGTGTGTATGTATGGTACTAAATTGTAGAGTCAATGATATCGATTTGTAGAGCGCAAAACTTAAATGTTTGCAACTACGAATTGGTACGATGGCATAACTTTACGTTACCTAGTATATTAAAAATTACGTTACTAATTTCTTGCATAAGCAGAGATCTTACTCTAACATCTTATGTAGCTAAACACATTATATATAAAAAACACCTCAAATATCTTCGAGTCAAAGCTCAACAATTTATATTCGTCTTATTTCTTTTATAAATATGCCAGCTGCATTTCCTCAAAGGCATGCTGTAAAACCAGCTACGGGATCCAAGGGTTTCTGAATATTGCTATTTAGGCGATAGGCTGACAACCTGTCACTACAGCAATATACCTACAAATCTATATTAAATAACCCTCAAAACTTTGTCAGACGTGGCGGAACGATCTTTATTTAGGTCATTTACGCACTGACTACTCCATTAGGGATAAAAGCGTGATTATATGTGTGTAACGCTTGTCGTAAATTTACTGTGGATGTACCTAAAAGTTGTCAAACATATGAGAGATTTTTATTGATTCTATTTATTATAATTAAAATATGTGAACGTAACTTTCTTTTCCATGCTGGCTTGTGAGCGAGAGAAAAACATAGAATGTGCATTTCGTCCCGGGCATGCTGTAAAAACTAGCTAAGGGATCCGAGGGTATATTCAGTATATTGTAATTTAGGCGATGGGCTGACAACCTGTCACTACAGCAATAAACCAACAAATATACCTATCTTAAATAACCCTCAAAACTTTGTTAGACGTGGCGGAACGACCTTTGTTTAGGTAGTTTACGCGCTGCCTACCCGACCGTTGGTATATTGCTGTAGTGACAGGTTGTCAGCCCATCGCCTAAATTACAATATACTGAAACCCTTGGATCCCTTAGCTGCCCGGGAGGAAATGTAACTGGCACATTCTATGTTTTTCTCTCGTTCCCAGGTCAGCGTGGAAGACGATATAATAATTATATATTCTTTATTTAGTGTTCGTCTTCAAAATCTTCAACTCGCAACAAATAATCATAAAAAATATAGCCCAATCCATCAAGGCGTAACAGATAGACATAATGTCCGAGTCCATTATTTTCCTTTCAAGATTTAGGCGCGTGCGCAACCCGACGGCGGCGGTTCGAATTATGAACATAAGGAATCCGAGAGTTCTATTTTTGAATCGAACCCCTCGGCGCTCGCCACCGCGGATTTCACGACAGAGTTTAATGTACTGAAGTGAATTGTAGATGCAAGCTTATATTTGAGCTTTCAAAAGGTTTAAAAAAATACCGGGTTAGGAGTGAAAACTGGCAGGAGTTGATCAGTCAACGAAACTGAACTGTTTTTTCAGGAAATGAAAAAAGAAAATGGCTGTTCCATATAAAATGTCCACATCAATCAAACAATTTTTAAGAAATAGCAAATTTTTATCTTCGCCTCCTGAAAGAATTTCCTGATGAAAATTGCTGACTGAACAACCCCTATCAGTTTGCGGGACGCTGTTCCTCCCTTACACCACGTATATTTCAAAGCTCAGTGATAGAAACATTCTGTATATAAAGTTTTGTAACTGAGATAGAGAAAAATACCTTACCAACAAAAGAATCAAACACGATGTTTGAATTTTTTTCTGATCTTCAAATTGAATTATATTTATTTTTGAATTAAATTTTTGATCATATCAGCCCTGTAAATCAAGTCTACATTTCTGTAAACATATATACGTTTCAAAGCATCAATTCAATTGCTCGGGACGCTTCTTCGCGCGTAAGAGCGGGATCTGCTAACCCGCGCGCGGAAGCGTGTTTCGCATTGTCTGATCTTTGTTTTTGTATAGAAAACACGCTTCCGTGCACGACCTAGCAGATCCCGCTCCTAAGCGCGAAGAAGCGTTTTCGGTATGTTCGACACTGCGTGTTTTTCATACAAACTGGGGTACTTACTCAATATTAGAATGGTTTGCGTGATTATTTGTAACATAGGCTGGACACCAGGTAATTAAAAAAACTCAGTCAAATAAAAAATCCCTTTAAGATCGGTTAGAAACGACCGAAATTCAATTTCCTACCTACCTCCTAAGTCATGGGGCGTGATTATTTGTATCGTAACTTTGTTTTTAAATAATGATCAGTCGAATAAAAAAAGTTCCAGTAAAATCGGTTAAGAAACAGCCAAATTTCAATTTCCTGCCTACCCCCTAAGTCAGGTCGCTACCTGACTAGATACAAAACATTCAACTGTGTGTTACCCGGGTTGCAACTTAGGATACCTAAAATCACGCTGATTGAAAAAAATCCCATCAAAATCGGTTTAGTTGTTTTAACGTGATGTGGTAACATACAGACAGACAGACTGGCAAAAATTAAAAAAAAAAACGTTTTGATCTTTATATTATCGTTAATAATGCAATTATTTTTTTGTAAAAATATTCAATGTAAAGTTACGACCCTTCTAGAGATTTATTATATGTACAGATTTAACGCAGTAAGCTTGAATCGAATAGAAATGGCTCGTATTAATAAACTGATCTTAAGATTGACACCTTAAGACTTTTGACCTTATTAAGTATAAATTTGACAGACTATTTTGTACTGAAATGACATTTATGATACGAACTCAGACTAGCTGTCAGTCTCAAGTGCTGTTTATTAATACGGGTTTATTATGATACATGAACTTCTATAAAATATTTCTTATTTTTTTGCTCCTATCAACGGGCCAAGTAGATCTAGGATATTTACATAGGGCGGTGATACGCAATAATTTTAAATTTGTTTGATTATATTCTTTATCAACATGGTTTCTTTTATAAATTTTATAGCGACCCGCCCCGGCTTCGCACGGAAATTATCAGTGTTTTTCTACTATATTATGCATGTATTATACATATTAACCTTCTTCTTGAATCACTCTATCCATTTAAAGAAACCGCATCAAAATCTGTTGCGTAGTTTTAAAGATTTATGCATACATAGGGATATAAGGACAGAGAAAGCGACTTTGTTTTATACTATGTAGTGATATTACAGTCCAGCAAGGGCACGTTAAAACGATGGGCCCGCCTGATGGCTATCTTTGGTGGTGGTCGTTCTGCAAACCATGTTGAGCTCTATTAGCTCTTACTAATAGGTAGCTTAAAAACTCTGACACCATTCGGGTCATTCGTACATACATACATAATCACGCCATTATCCCTTATGTAGTAGGTAGAGCGTAAACGAGCTTAAAAAGGTCGTTCCGCCACATCTGATAAAGTTTTGATGGTTACTTAATATAGATTTGTAGGTACATTGCTGTAGGTTGTCAGCCCATCGCCTAAATTAGAATATACTGAAACCCTCGGATCCCTTTAAGGTAATTCGTCGTTTCGTATAACACACTCGATAAGAAATCCAGCATGGTAGTCTAACATAAACAATTCGCACCGCAAATCGCAATAAAGAGTAGTACGTGCTCGCAGCGCCCTCTGCGGGCGTAATTAAACTGAAGACTAATTACAACATCACGGATTGAGAGAAGGATGCTGAAAACAGTAGACGGAGAGTTTACGCGTGAAAAAGTCTTGTTCGAATAATAATACTGAATTTCTTCATAGCGAGTGGATTCTCGAGTCAAACGACCCGATAAACCCTGGTGTCAGAGTTTTTCAGACCGCCTAGCACAGCTATTAGGCCTCTGACATGGTTTGAATAAAAATCACTATCAAAGACCGTGACCGGGACCGATGGTTTAACGTGCCCTCCGAACCACGAAATCCTTTTTCTTTGTGGACAATTATTATTGAATTTTAAATTTCAATATTAATTTTATATTAATATTGAATTTTAATGAGTATAATGGAATAATGTTAAATGTATATAGAAGTTAAATTGTATTCCAACGTGTCCTACAAAATTTTTTTTTTATAAAATAATCTAGAATTCAAAATAAACACACTAAAAATGCTGAAGATCACAGAAAAACAATATGTTCTGCCTAGCGAAACGAACATCAAAGTGATAACTACTTAGCTATAGATCTAAAACAATTTATGCAATAATAATACTAGCTCTTCATAGCAAACCTTTAGTTTAACATTAATTTGCTGTCCCAATTGAAGAATATTAATTTAAAACTTGTAAATTGGGCATATACCTACTTGTTTCATTAATCATAATGAGTAGAAAACACAAACATAGCTGGAATTTGTAACAGTAAACATACCGATATCTGACCTATTAAAAAAAACTCTGTGTGGCCTAATTTTTTTCTTTAGTTTTTTTTACAGTCACGATGCACATTGTACAATATGCTGCGCATATCTCTTAACCTTTCCCTTGTCCCAAGAGTCTCCCACAAGGTAAAATCCCTTATCTGCAATGGTTTTATCATCATTTTTTCTTACAAGTAAATCTTATCCATATCTCTTCTGAGATTAGATTGAGATTCGTTTGAATTTGAGGTGTGAGTTAGAACTTTTTCTTATGAAGTGTTTTTGCTATGGACCCACGTGGTGAAACTGTAACACATGTTTGGGACCAAGCATCTTCAGGGGAGATATTTGATAATACAGTTTTTGAAGAAATTTTGTCGTCAAGTATTTTTTGTGTATTCACAGTTTTTCAAAAAATATTATGATACTTGAAAAAAGTAAAACATTCATAAATTGGAAATTAATTGTTCTTGTAGGGTACGACAAAAGTAAAAAAAACACTAACCATTTTTTTAAATAAATTATAACCGACTTACTTACGGTTGAGTTTAAGTTGCTACTTGTCTAACTTTCCGCATGATTCAGAAGAAAGAAAATTTAAATGTAATGAATTATTAAGAATAATTCATCTGAATATGTTTATGTTATAAAATTGGTTAAAATACGCTTTGAATGACTACGAATCAGAAGTATTAAATTAATTTGCCTTAGTCATCACAAATTCGTGATGAATTAAAAACATTTAATATGAACGTTAACAAACTTACGGCGGCTCAGTGCGACAAAAGCCAATGAATCAGAAATTCTCATGATAAAGACTTCGCCTTGCGCAAACGCAGCCACATGCGCCACACATTTTATTCCCCTCCCCTCTCACCCGCCTTACCCTAAGGGAACCACTGAAAAAATCAGACCATCACATATGGACCTTTAACAACATGGCCATAAAAGCAACCAACGGGACAAACATAGCTGGTTACTGGAGGGACCATTTTTTACAGAATAGTCCCAAGAGGTCAATGACCTTGGTTTTTATGAAAAGTGAAGATGTTCAAATAACGGTTTTCTAAATGTCTAATTTATCCAAATTCGTACCAGATAATAATGCAAAAATAAGAACACTTGCGATAGATAGAATTAATGTGGTTTTTCCTTTAGAGATTTTATATATCTCGTTTTATCTCTAAATCATTGACAAGTACCTGACATCGCAAAATACTTATCGTTATAAAGTATATTTGCAAGTGCAACTACGTTTTCAGAGAAATTGCTTTGTCAGTATACAATTCGAATTCGAGACGAAATCATGTGGTATTTCATAGTGTGTTCTTTGTTTGTCCTAACTGCTGGACAGGATTTGCCCGTTAATCCTGAACCAGAACTTTTACCGCCTGTGGTTAACATAATCCAAGGAGTAGTAATAGGCTCAATAGCTGAAAATGGGAGCTATTTCGAGTTTCATGGCATACCCTACGCCGATTCTACGTCAGGCACTCATCGATTCAAGGTACTTTATACCCTTATCAGTTATCTTTGTCTTGAAATTTCGCATCTTGGTGATCTAGTATTTTAAATGTTTAACTAACTATTTATTATTTGGTTCTGTTCATAGATTTATTCAATTTAATTGTTTGAATTTTTTTAGGCTCCCACTCCACCAGCAACGTTTGAGGATACTTTTGTTGCCGACAGAAAAGATATAAAATGTGTACGGGCACTTGGAGTTGGCTATGAAGGAACTGAAGACTGTTTGGTGGCTAATATTTTCACGCCTAGCATCAATGCAAGTGCCAACTTACCTGTCATGGTCTGGATTAAAGGAAAAGAGTTTGATAACACTAATGAACCTGAACTCTCCTTCAAACATTTCATAGAAAGAGATGTCGTTGTAGTCTCGCTAAATTATCGAGAGTCAATACTTGGATATCTTTGTCTTGGAACTGCAACCGCCCCTGGAAATGCTGGTCTAAAAGACATTATAGCTGGCTTACGATGGGTACAAGAGAACATTGTTAACTTTGGAGGAGACCCAAACAGCGTAACTCTTATCGGACATGGAAGCGGTGCTGCAGCGGTTGATTTAGTCACTCTATCTCCAATGTCAACCGGTTTAATTCATAGAGCTATATCTCAAAGTGGCACAGCAATCTCTCCATGGGCTGTTACAAGAGATAATTTAGAATATGCGGTTCAAGTTGCTGTAGCTCTTGGTCACACAGTTACAGACATAGTTGAACTTTCAGAAGTGTTTACTAGAACAAGCGTTGCTGCGTTGATGGCTGTTATAAATGAACTCGAGTTAACCGACAATTCGTTAGCATTTGCTCCCTGCATTGAGAGAGAAAATTTACAGGGTGAAGAGCCATTTCTACTAAAATCGCCTTACCAGACGATCGTTGATGGAGATTTCGCACAAATACCCTTTATAACAGGATACGTTGATATCGAAGGAACGATCCGTGCTGCAGAAGCTGAAGTTTGGCGTGAAAGAATGGAATCATCATTTGAGGATTTTATACAACCAGATTTACAGTTTGAAAATGAGGAAGAAAAAAATGCAACTACGCAGGCAATAAGAACACTGTATTCTGGAAATCAAAGTATATCAATGGATGACTATCTTTCCTATCATGGTGATACTATGATTATAGTCTCAGCTATACGAGAAGCGCAACTACGGGCAACTGTATCTAATTCATCTGTATACCTATACCAATTCTCATATAAGGGTGCCCTAGGTGAAACATTTGTAAATACTAATATAGAGATACAAAGAGCAGGCCACAGTGAAGACCTAGCGTACTTATTCCACGATGATAATCAGAACGCCACTGAATTTGATCTGGCTGTTAGTGACATTCTTATAGAACGGTGGACAAACTTTGCAAAGACTGGGTAAGTAACTAGTTATAAAATTATTCGAATATTTTATTTTAAATATAAAAGTAAAAAGTATAACTGAATCAAGTGATATGTGTAAAAAATATTATTTTTTTGTTTTCAGAGAGCCTACCAGCGAATCTTCTCAAGTAACTTGGGAACCATTTGCACAAAATTCTTCCTACCTCCGCATTCTAGACGATGCTGAAGTAATAGAAGGCACTCTGGAAGTGGACCTACAAAATCCTAACAGCGAAGTCGTTGAATTTTGGAATATAATATACAACGATCATTTCTTTGACGCTGTAGGAAGATGGGATCTAGCTGAGAAGAACGATGAAGATGAAGGTGATGTAATTGAAGGCGGTGAAGAAACTACTACTGAAAATAACGCCGAAACTGGTGGAGGCGGCAGCGGCGGTGGTGGTAGCGGCGACGGTGGTAGCGGTGATGGTGGTAACGGCGGTAATGGCAGCGGTGATGGCGGTAACGGCGGTAGTGGAAGCGGCGATGGCGATAGTGGAAGCGGCGATGGCGATAGTGGAAGTGGCGATGGCGGTACCGGCGATGGCGGTAATGGCGGTAGCGGTGATGGTGGTAGCAGTGATGGTGGTAGTGGTGATGGTGGTTCCGGTGATGGTGGTAGCGGTGGTGATAATGAACCGGACTCAGCATCAACAGCAGTAGGATATACATTTTTAATTATAAGTCTCTTTGGTATTTTGAACCAATTCCACTGGTCTCAATTATTGTCCTAAGAAACTAATCAATAGATAGGATGGTTCTATTGATCTGGTTTTATGTTTTAAGTAGTTTTTAGTCTAATGAATTCAGCAAATTTTGTAAGAGCAAAATATGTGTGAAGTTAATTAAATTCATTATTTTTGTTAAGCACTTTTTACTAATCCATATTAGTTATTACATGTAATAATAAATAATTAACAAAAGGAAAAATTGTGTTTCTTTTTTCCTAAATTGTAAGATGCAAAAGGACATAATATTATTTAAACTTAGTGAAATAAAAAATATTCAAGCGTAAGTATCTAACTATCCCAAAAGATCTATCAATTTCTTGATAATAACATGATAAGTTTGTTATTTTCACTACCTGCTCAATATATAAAAAAAGTCCTCTCGACTAAGATATGTGGTAATAATGCTTCAGATTTTTAAATAGCACGTCATACTATTGTTCTATCTTATCGGGAAAATACCTAATGTTTAGATTTCTATGAACCAAATATCTCTGACATCTTTGTATCTACGTTATGTAATGTCATGTCAAAGGTTGTGTGGTGTAAAGCTACATCATAAAGAGACAAATTGATAATACTCAGAAAGCCTAATAACAAAAGTACGACCTTTTAAGTGACAGTTCGATATTTCACAGATATGTGATCATTTTATGGCATTAGTTCGTGTGAGTTTCATTTGACTGTAGGTAAGTAAGTACCTATACCTACGGTTTCTGTCGTACTCAAGTTGGTGTCGAGTATACAGTCCTTATACCCAGTCACTCTCAACCTGGCGAGGGGGAGGCAGGATGCGGACCACATGGCCCGCGATAGGCGGCTGCGGCACGGGCGCCTTACTGTTACCGACACGTTGAAAACGTACGGATACGACAACATTGGTCCCGTCCTAGCTATAATACATCTGTGTTTTTTTATTGTAAGTAAATTCTATTATACCGTGTTACCGGAGGAAGCACACAATAGAGAGTCGTGGAGAGACCGGAGAGAGGCCTTTGCCCAGCAGTGGGAAATTAACGGCTGGACAAGACAAGACAAGACTGAAGTTGGTGTAGAGTATACAGTTCTCCGTACACTCTGTCAGCCTGGCGTGGCTAGAAAGAGGCAGGATGCAAACCATGTCAGAGACCTATATTATGTTCTATTAGGTGGTTGAAAAACTCAGACACCAGGGTTCATCGGGTCGATGACTCGATACCCACACGACAGAAGGAGAAGAAGCAAGAGGCGGCTGCAGCACGGGCGTTACTGACACTTACTGTTACTGACACGTTGGGAACAATACGAATAAGACGACGTTATTACTTTACGTGCCCGTGTAACACGCCTCGACGATTTTTCGTGAAACAAAGTGTCTTGCAACTCTGAGAAATGTATTGATTATTCGCTGCGTTGAAATAGCCGTTGACTTGTTATAGAATATAACCTACGTGTTATTTTTTAGTGAAGTTGATAAGATAAAATTCGTAGATAATGTCGTCAGCCATCATTTTATGACAATAGGAAGTAAGGTTGCCTGGAAAGTTTGGTGAAAACTTAAAGATTATAATATTTTTTTAAATAAGACTTTAAAAACACTAATTTGAAATTAAGAGTACTTTTTTAATAAAAAATAAAAAAAACAAAATCATTTCTATTTGTACATAGCTGTATTATTTGTATATATTTTTTTTTGTAATATAATTATGATCCCACCAATACTTGAAAACACAAAGATGTCATTTAAGAAAATCACATCCATACTAAACTTTCTTGAAGAAACATCGAGTAACGTTAAAAATCGACGCTTGGCGCACGTGTGCAGCAGTTTCAGTCAAATGCCGAGTACTTATAGGTATTAGTAGTTATTCCATACAGAAAGGTAAATTATAGTGACCACGTGATGCCGGAATCACGTCTCTAAGGCCCATATTTATAGTCAGCTCTCAAGAGTGACAGCGAGTTTGAGTTCGTATCAGAAATATCATTTCAGTATAAAACGACCTGACAAATCCATACTTAATATGGCTTTTAATCTTGATACCAGTTTATGACTGCGAATTCAAAAATAACTTTTTGGAATTCGTTAGATCGTCTGTCTAGAGGACTTATAGCAATTTTTCAAAATGTTAAATGTTTTAAGTATAAGTTAAGTGTACTCTAGTCCGTTTTAGCCCGATAGTGCCTATAATGGCAATTCGAATCTTACTAAAACAATTTGATCCAAGGCTGGACAGAGTTCTAATTATTAAGTATTTTTTTTTTTAAATATTAGAAACATCACGAATCACTCGAGTTTGACATTATTTTTATTTTTATGATAGGTCATTATAATTTGTTTTTTCTTCAGATCATTCTCATTTTATGTAGAATACATAATTTTATCACGAAACGACGAACAAGTGTTATTTATATTTATAGAATATTCGGCAACTCAAAACAAATTTCAAGTTCAATTTATTTCTATTAATTATACATACAAACATATAATCACGCCTTTATCCCTAATGGGGTAGGCAGAGCGTAAACGTCCTAAATAAAGGCCGTTCCGCCGCGTCTGACAAAGTCTTGAGGGCCATTCAAGAAAGATTTGTATTATATATTGCTGTACTGACAGGTTGTCAGCCCATCGCCTAAATTACAATATACTGAAACCCTCAGATCCCTTAGCTGGTTTTTACAGCATGCTCGGGAGGAAATGCAGCTGGAACATTCTATGTTTTTCTCTCACTCCCAGTCCATTATGGAAGATTAATTATACTAATTTATTGGACTATTGGATTATTGGACTATTAATTATACTTTTCAGATTCCTGACCAATGTCTGCGTGCGAAGAAATTAATTAATCTTCACGTAGCATAACGTAAAGGACGTAACAACCTTTGTTAGGAAGTTCTACTTATAAAAGCTAATTTATTTTTCCCTTACGGCATTTGCTGTTTATTTTATAATAAGCACAGCTGTGTGCAAACGATATGCTGCATTAAATGTCGCCTGCAAATCTGCTGTGCGATTTAGGGTTAAGTATAAACTTTTTTTCTTTTTTTCTTCAAATAAAAGTTTTAAATACATTCATACATACATATAATCACGCCTTTATCCCTAATGGGGTAGGCAGAGCGTAAACGACCTTAACAAATGTCATTCTGCCACGTCTGACAAAGTGTTGAGGGTTATTTAAGATAGATTAGTAGGTATATTGCTGTAGTGACAGGTTGTCAGCCTATCGCGTAAATTGCAATATACTGAAACCCTCGGATCCCATAGCTAGTTTTTACTGAATGCCCGGGAGGAAATACAGCTGGGACATTCTATGTTTTCTCTCTCTTCCAGTCCAGCATGGAAGAAAAGTTTTGAATAATATATTTGAATCTGTAAACTGTAAAGGTTAGACCCTTGGTTAGACCGCACTAGGATGTAGCTGTAGCGGACCGCGCGGCGCGGCACTGCGCAACAAATGATTCTTTGTATGAAAATGTATGATATGTACAGCAGAAGCGGCACTGGAGCTGCAGTGGAGCGGCACGGCGCTTCACGGCGCGGCAATGTCAGTTTATACACTTTAACGAATTTTGTCGTGCAGCGTCGCGCTGCTGCAGTGCCGCGTCGCTCCGCTGCAGCTACGTCCTACTGCGGTCTAACCTCTACAGTTTCTTATTTCGAAATCATTGTAAAAAAATGTGTATGTCTGTGTCATAAGCTCCTATCTAATTCCTAAAAATCGTATCACATCATAGAATACAACTAAAACTACAAAATCCATCATTCAAAGGCATCATTCGTCGAGCTTTCAACAACCTCTGTCCACTACCAGTCAAGAGCGTTGAAGATTAAATCTTCAAGGGGGGCAGAATGTTAAGAACACCTTAACCATCTTCATAAACTTAAATCGTTTTTATTTGTCTCACTTAGCTTTCTTTATAAATACAAATAGACAGTTGTCAAAAAGGTCACCTTGAATTTGAAATTTAGACAGATCGTTATATACAACTTAGCTTTTGTGAACTAGAGCCTTTGTTCTTGAATATAATCAGCAATATTTTACAGTTCATTGAAGTTTAATTCAGAAATCTAGATATCCCTATACCTACCAAACATTAGGGCACTAGATTCTTTCCAGTAGATGAACCATCAACCATTCCTAAAATCGGTCTACCAACTAGTTTCGCAGTCCCTATACAACCCGGCAAAATGTTTGATCTCTCTTTTTTTTAAAGTCACATATGTAATTTTATACTTAGGAATACCTACAAGGTATTTTATGACTATGTAGTACTACTTTCAAGAAGAAATAAATTATGTATATTTATCACAAATTTTTGCAGTCGCAATCGAACATTTTGCTGAATTTATTAAAAGCTCTACAAAAGTAGGTAATTCTACGGAACCTCATTTCCCGCAAGTTTTTCTCGCTCATTTTTTTTATGGGCAACTTTACCGTTGCCGTTTTATGGTCACCATCGGTCTTTCAGATAAACATGCTCGGGCTAAGATTAATAAAATGCAATTAAGTTGTTTAATTATGATTAGCTTATGGTTTATTTTGCACATATTGCGAGTAAAAATATTCTTTATTGAAATTGTAAACAGTATTTGAGTAGTTTATAAACCAAATTGATATTTATGACGAAAAACAGCTTAGGCCATATACCTACCTACAATCATCAACAATAATTATAATTTTAATTTACTTTATTTGTTACCTCATTATCAATTTTGTATGGAATTAAAAGCCACCCTTGATATATTAAAAGCCCAAGATATATTAGATACCATTTACTAGTGATAATAAAAAATATGAGCATCTAAGGCATTTGCTTAAAATAAAAAATGTCCCTTGACGTCATCACTTCCGCGGTCGTTCATTTATTTTAATTACTTATTAATTGAAAATCTATAAATAGGTTATCTAAAACTCATCTACAACAGCTGTTGGGTCCATCAATGGATTCTTTTATACTATTGTATGTCCAGATTGCTATTTCTGTCCACAATTAAACATGCATCCCACATCACTTATCTTTCATTCAAAAATAGCTGCAGTAAAAATGCCTACGTGACATTTTCCGCCCACGCCGCTGGCTCTGCAGTCTGCATAATATATGCATCTGGTGACCTTAAAACTAGTATTTCTAGGTGTTTCTACTGACAACAGTATCTACTGACCACAGTATCTACTGGCCATTATAACAGACACAACAATCCACTATTGGACATGGGCCACCTCCATTTGCAGAGTATCTGCCATACTAACGATTACTCCCTAGACCTAGGTCTAAAGTAAACTTTGGCGCTTCTCTGCCTACTCCCTTTGTCCCGCTTGCCGAGTAACTCCCTCCTGGCCATGAACTACCGTGGTTTGTCTGCAAGTAGTTATACAGGCTTCGGATTTAGGTTGGCAGAAGTAAGGAGAACATGGCCAGGTGGGGATTTTCGGCTAGCTCCGATGTGGACTGTGTTTGCGGTGCAGTGCAAACCATAGCCGGCGGGCCCCAACACTTGCAAGCCATCAGATTTAATGGACAGCAGTCAATCCGCAATACAAGTGGCTGAATTCGGAGCCACTTCGATGTAATTTCCATGGTGCATTTCCTCCCGGGTATGCTGTAAAAGCCAGCTAAGGGATCCGAGGGTTTCAGTATATTGTAATTTAGGCGATGGGCTGACAACCTGCCCTACAGCAATAACACTCAAAACTTTGTCAGACGTGGCGAAAGGACCTTTGTTTAGGTCGTTTACGCTCTGCCTACCCCATTAGGGATAAAGGCGTGATTATATTTATGTATGTACGATGTAATTAATCGTGTTCCATCAACACGCTAAGAAGAAGAAGAAGGTCTACACTCAAGGGAAGAGACAGGGTGATGCTAGCATAACCCGGTTTTATATGAACTTCTAAAAACCAAAATTGTATCCCCTGCTGCGTATTATCCAAGCAACGATACGCTTTGTTATAATGTATTTAAAAAAAATCCAATACGCATTTCCTATAATTTTAAATGAGATATCATTTTCCATGCTGGACTGGGAGCGGGAGAAAAACATAGAATGTGCCAGCTGCATTACCTCCCAGGCATGCTGTAAAACTAGGGAAATAAGGGATCTGAGGGTTTCTGTATATTGCAATTTAGGCAATACAAATCTATCTTAAATGACCCTCAAATCTTTATAAGACGTGGCGGGACGACCTTTGGATTAGGTGGTTTACGCTCTGCCCACCCCATTAGGGATATAGGCGTGATTATATGTATGTATGAAATGAGATAAACGTACTTTCCAATCTTATCTTCCTAGTTTTTTTATTAGATATTCTAGACAAATCTATTGTTCCAGTTAGCAATAGCTATAGATAAGTATGCGTTTTGTTCCTATCTGAAGAATGAGGAATAATTTAAAAATGGGAGTTGTAAGCGATAATAATAATATTTTATGCCTGAGAATATTAATTTATCTGTTGACCTTTAAATAATGTTCGGCTCAAAAGTAGATACGAACTTATACTGGTTGTCTAGTCTAGACAATAATTTCGCAATATAAATCGTAGCAAATTAGATTAAAATACCTAGTAGGTAGCTAGCTGTATATTAACTTTAACACGTTACCAAAGGCCAGTTATATATATAATTACGACTTTATGCGGTAGGCAGAGCGTTAACGACATAACAAAGTTCTTTCCATCACGGCTGATAAAGTTCTGAGGGTTATTTAAGATAGATTTGTTGGCATATTGCTGTAGTGACAGGTTGTCAGCCTATCGCCTAAATTGCAATTTACAGAAACCGTCGGTTCCCTTAGCTGATTTTTACAGCATGCCCGGGAGGAAATCCAGCTGGCACATTCTACGTTTTTCTCTCCCTCCCAGTTCATATAAGTTTGAAAAGTATCGTGTGAGACTTTCTGATCTAGATTATCTATACGTACACTCCTTGTGGAGGTATGTAAGTATTGGGGAATGTTACCGACGCGCACAACTCTAGTTTAAAAAGTATAAATATATGGTGCAGCTCTAGCTGCCGTCTTCTTGCGTTGCCACGGTTTTGTTATTCTTATACTCTAAGGATCCAACCTACTATATCTGATATGGTTTTGGATAATAAACTGTTGTTTGGAAGATTCGTTATTTTCACTTGTTAGGGCATTAACAATCAAATATTACAGTTTTTCAAAGAAATGTTATTGTTCTTCTTCTTCTGTCGTGTGGGTATCGAGTCAAACGACACAATGAACCCTGGTGTCGGAGTTTTTTTAAACCTCCTAATAGAACAGCTAATAGGTCTCTGACATGGTTTGTGTAACGACCACTACCGATAGCGAACGGGACCGAGAGCTTAACGAGTCCTTCGAAGCACGAATTTATTTTTCTTCCAGACAATCGGGTGATTCAGCTTGCATTGTCCTAACCAAGCTGGGGAAAATCTCACAAAGTGATAAATTCACAAATATCAACTTTGTGTCCCCCCCCTGGGAATCGAACCCAGGACCTCCGGATCGTGAGCCCATGGCGCTGATCACTAGACCAGAAAGGCAGTTAAAAGAAAAATGAAAATGTTAAAAAGAAATGTTATTAGATAGCGTATTAACTAGAAACTCCACACACTAACAATTTGTAAATATAAACTCAAACTATAAGCGACGTTTCAGGGAATCTAGATCTATTTATAGTTTATTATCTCATATATTTATTATTCTTCCATACTGGACTGGGAGCGAGAGAAAATCTTAGAATGTGACAGCTGCATTTCTTCCCGGGTATGCTGTAAAAATCAGCTAAGGGATCCGAGAGTTTCAGTATATTGCAATTTAGGCGATGGGCTGACAACCTGTCGCTACAGCAATATTCCTACAAATCTTCGAGTATAATCTCAATAATCTCGTATCTTAAATAACGATCAAAACTCTGTCAGACGTGGCTGAACGACCTTTGTTTAGGTTGTTTACACTCTGCCTAACCCATTAGGGATAAAGGCGTGACTAAATGTATGTATGTATGTTATTTATTATCTAGCTTGTCTTGTATGCTATAGCTTATGTGTCAGAATCAGAAGAGACAGAAACATACTCTACTCTGAAACGATCCCACCTCATCAAGATACCTCATTTGTTGTAAAACCCGACAATCACTCAAAATCGATTCGAATCGATGAAAAAAATTGTCTCACCTACAAAAACCGTAACAAGAAATGTGATTAATAGGTGAACTTTTTACCCCAAACCCTAGTGTTTCTTACGAACTGTTAATGACGGTAAAGTGAAATTTTACGATTTTGACGCCTAAGTAGAAATTTTATGGGTATATAAAATACTTTAAAGTTGTTTTGAAAGTTAGTTGACGAAGTGTAGACAAACACTAATTGGGATGGAAAGTTGTAAATCAATTTGGTAATTTTATTACACAATGTGCTCGATTCTAGATATGCTAAAATTAAAATCTATTTGTCACTTTCAAACTAAAATCATTGGAAAAGGACAGGAGATCTATTCTCTCCGGTTTTTGATTTATAGTCGGTGGTTTTATGCGTTATCTGTCTGTCATATGATATGCGGGATACAAATTGACAGAAATACTGGCACAACGTGCAAAAGCGCGTCATAATCTAGCGGACAAAATGTAAAACCATAGAGTATAAATCGCCTGTCCTTTTCCAATTTCATTATTTTGAAAGTGACCGATAGAATTTTATTATAGTTTTAGCCGGTGGAATCTAGAATCGAGCCCAATGTTTATAAAAGGACTTATGTAAGTAAGTAGGTAATGGATTTTGGTCTTAAAAAATAGGAAGACGGTGTTTTTTTTTTATATTTTATGCCCTTAAAGTAACGTCTGTACAGCTTTTTGTGTAGGCAGAGCGTCCATAGCCGTTCTAGTGACAGTGATAAGATGACTTAACTTCACTACAGTCGACACCAAATTAAATGATGATCATGATAGAGTCAAGGACACCCAGAAGTCTCAAGGTACTATCAGAACCCAATAAGCCATTTTTTTTTTTTTTTTTTTTTTTTAAATATATACGTGGGACACTCAGAAAGTTTTGCGACACTAAAAAAAATTGTTCTACAGGTACATATATTTTTATTATATCTTTTCAAAGTACTCTCCACCAGCCTCTATACAAAGATTCATGCGTCTGAACCAGTTTTCAAAACACTTTTTCCAGTCCGCCGTAGACACCTCGTTTACAGCCTGCTCGAACGCAGCCAGCGCATCTTCCGGCGACGAAAATTGTATCCCCTTGAGCTGATTTTTTATTTTTGGAAATAAAAAGAAATCACACGGTGCTAGATCAGGGCTGTAAGGAGGGTGACTCAGGAGTTTGACTGGTGTGCTGTCCAGGAAGTCCCTCGTTTTGAGCGCGGTGTGTGCAGACGCATTGTCGTGGTGGAGCAGTAGTCCGCGGAGCCCTGTGTTTGGTCGCTTGTTGCTCACAACAGAAAAAACTTCTGGTAAACATTTGGTAGTATACCATTCGGCGTTAATGCTTCTTTGATCTCGTAAGGGAATTGAGGCCAAGTGGCCAGTCAAATTAAAAAAGCTGGCGATCTAAATCTTCCCCCCGCTTCGAGATCGCTTCACTTTGGTAGGCGTTGGTTCATTTTGAAACACCCAAACTGTCGACTGGCGCTTGGTTTCTGGATCGTATTGATAAATCCAGGACTCATCACCTGTTACGATGTCGTAAACACGCCGAGATGAGCCTGCTTCAAATTTGTTCAGCATATCACGGCACCTTTCCACCCGGGCCTGCTTCTGAGTGTCGGTGAGGTAGTGCGGCACCCAGCGCGATACTATCCTCCTCACGCGAAGATGCCCTTGTAGAATCTCGTGAACGCTTCCCGATCCAATCTTTAATATATGCTGAATCTCCTGATATGTAATTCGCCTATTATCTTGGATAAAATGTTTCACTGCTAGCACGTTTTCTTCCGTAATAGCCGTCAAAGGGCGACCGCTTCTTTCTTCATCCCCCAAGGTTGGTCGACCGCGCCTAAATTCGTTATACCAACGATACACGTTTGCTTTGGAGGGGCTTTCATCCATAAATGCCATTTGAAGTCTATCGAACGATTCATCCGGTTTCAGGCGACACTTGAAATCGTAAAAAATCATAGCTCTAAAATGTTCCCGGCGGAGATCCATTTTTCAGTAAGACACGATACTTTGAATTGGCTCGCAAAAAATGTGGAGGGAAATTTTGAAAATGCAACACACATATTTTTACTTACAAGTAATCATATTTTCAAAAAAGATTCTAACCGGCCAGTCTGCCATATATAAAAACTATTTATCGCAATACTTTCTGAGTGGCCTGGTATAGGCGAGCATTTGTCCGCCATCTCACCTGGTGGAAAGTGACGATGCGGACTATGTTGAAGCATACCCACCTATGTAGTGCCTATTCACTCTCGCCTTGAAAAGGCCCTGGTTATATTGTTCCGGAAACAGATCCGCCGGCAGGGAGTTCCACTCCTTAGCCGTTCGCATTAAGAATGTGGAAGCGAACCGCTTCGTGCGAATTTGTGGTATATCCACGACATAAGGGTGGAACCCCTGTCCACGCCTCGTGCTCCGGAGATGGAAAGGGGAGGGGGGTATAAGGTCATGAAGTGCTAACGCGCACTCCCCAAAATGTATCCTGTAAAATACCGACATGCACGCCACTCTGCGACGGTGCTCAAGGTTCTGTAGTTTTGCCTCAACCAGTGCTGAGTCTCCAATGAGCTTCTTAGCACGTTTCTCGATTGAGTCTAAGGCAGCCAGCTGGTATTTAGCTGAACCGTCCCAAAGGTGGCAGCAGTACTCCATACACGATCGGACTTGAGCTGTGTACAACTGCAATAGCTGTCCCGGTGTGAAGTATCGCCTCACCTTCGAGAGGATACCAAGTTTTTTGGCAGCTGTTGTGGCCAGAGACTCAATGTAATGTCCAAAGTTCAAGTCGGACGTAAGGCTCATACCAAGAAGCTCAAGATGATCAGAAATCGGTACGGATACATCCCGGAAAGTTGGAGCCAGGTTAAAAGGACTCCGTTTTGTCGAGAATAGACACGCCTGGGTTTTGGATGCGTTGAACTTGACGAGATTGGCATCGCCCCACTCGGATATCACCCTTAGCGATGAGTTCAGACGATCCACTATGGACTCCCGACAAGACTGGATTGTTTCACTGTTGGCTCTTGCACTGGACAGATATCTGTCAACAACCGTGCTGTCATCAGCGTACCCAAAGGTATCGGGTGTCAACATGTCGTTGATATGCAGCAGGAATAAGGTTTCAGACAGGACAGAACCTTGAGGAACTCCGGCATCAATACCCTGTTGTCCGGAGGAGCAGCCTTCTAAGACCACTTGTATGGATCGTTCACTCAAGAAGTCCGAAATCCAGTTGCAAAGGCCAGCAGGCAACCTGTAGGCGGGAAGCTTGCCAGTAAGGCTAGCGTGCCAGACCCTGTCAAAGGCCTTGGAGATATCCAGAGACACGGCAAGTGCTTCACCATGTCTCTCGATAGCCTCGCTCCATAAGTGAGTGTCATGCACGAGGAGGTCCCCCGTCGATCGCCCTCGGCGGAAGCCGTATTGGCGATCGTTAAGGAGATCATTATCCTCAAGGTATGCCAGGAACCGATTATTCAGTACACGCTCCATAATCTTGCAGAGTATAGAGGTTACCGATATGGGTCTATAGTTGGCAGGGTCTGCTCGACTACCTTTTTTGGGTACAGGTTGCACATTTGCAAGCTTCCACGATTTGGAAACAACACCAGTCTCAAGTGAGAGGCGGTACAGGCGTGTCAACACCGGAGACAACTCAAGCGCACAGTTACGCAGGACGATTGCAGGGATACCGTCAGGGCCACTTGCTTTATTCACGTCTAGATTTCGCATGGTTTTAAGGACCTCTTTTTGCCGGATGCGTACGGCTGCCATAGAGCAGTCGACACGAGGTAATGGAGGTGGTATTTTACCTGCGGCATCAAGACGCGAACTTTCCGCAAAATAGAAGGCAAAAAGATTGGCTTTCTCCTCCGCAGTATGAGCAAGCGACCCATCAGGTCGCTGCAGAGGCGGTAAAGATGTCTGGCAGGAATTGGTTTCCACTGCTTTCGCAAGCGACCAGAATGCTTTACTGCCAGCCGGATAGGAAGCAAGCTTAGCGCCTACTCGGCCTATGTGGGCGAATCGAGCCCTGCGTAATTCTTTTTTGCTTAACTTGGTGGCTTTGTTATAGTTTTTCTTCAGATCGCGAGTATTCGGAGCTTTGCGTGCACGAGCATCAGCCCAAGCAAGGAATGCCGACTGTTTCTGCGATTCCGCGCAGTTACAGTCAGCATTAAACCACGGGCGAGCTTTGCTACCGGTAGGAACATCAGAGAACGGTATGAAATACTCCATACCCTGACGTATGACTTCTGTAATAGCATCCGCGCAGCTCGACGATTCGCCTGAAGAAAAACAGTCCTGCCAAGGATACGAAGCAAAGAAGTGGCGCATCTCATCCCATTCTGCTGACCTGTATCGCCACACCCGTCTTTTACCACAAGGGCCCTGATCGGGTGGTGAATACACTGATACAGATTTCACCAGACAGTGATCTATTGATGTGTGATCCATTTGGCGATAGACTAGTGTAAAATGCGTTTCTTCTACTAATTAGGGTGCCCGCTTTCCACGAGACCGACTTTATTTCTTTCATGCTGAAAAACATACAATTTTCTCCCGGACATGCTGTAAAAACCAGCTAAGGGATCCGAGGGTTTCCATATATTGTAATTTCGCGATAGGCTGACAACCTGGCACTACAGCAATATATCGACAAATCCATCTTAAATAACCCTCAAATCTTTGTCAGAAATGGCGGGACGACCTTTGTTTGGGTTGTTTCAGTTCTGCCTTCCCCATTAGAGATAAAGGCGTGATTACATATATGTAGTTCGATACAAAAACATTATTATGTGAAAACAACTGAAAAGTAAAATTTCCCTGGCGATCGAACATTTGCTTTTTATAAACAAATGACAAAGTTTCAGGGCCTCAGAGGGCGCTATCTATAACCGAGTTGTCAATAACATTAGTTACACATGCCAATGCCATATTTACATGTAGATTGGGAAATGTCCCGCGGGAATTTAATGTTCGATTGAGTATGGGTTTTGCGCAGTTTGATAGTCCTTGTAGTTATTTTTACTGTGTATTGGAGTCAATTTTAAGTAGCACATTTTCTAACTTCAAGTTAGCCCTTGCAATTATCTTCTTTCGCCTTTTGATTTTGTTTCATTAGAAAGAAAAACAACGGTTCATTTAAGGGATGATAAAAGTACTGATTTTCATTGGATTATATGTCATATAAAGATTTACATTATATAATTATTGTACAGTAGTATTATTTTATTGATGTTTATTAAATTTTGTGCACGTTTTATCCGCGTATCGTTAAAATTATCACTTCTGTAGGTCTGCTGTAAGAAATGTCTTTTCAGAAATAAGCAGTGCTTGTTGTGTCTTTGTTTTTTATGTCCAATATGTGTTTATGATGTTTTTTGTGTACAATAAATTGTTAAATAAATAATTAATGTAAAATATTAAAGGTAAAATATCCTATCTTTAATATTAAGATTAAGCTCCTTTGTTCCTGCCGCATTTATTCATTGCAGCATTTGCAGCCATACAATATTCAGAATTATGAAAAACTTTGCCTTGTGACTGATATGTCTTTGACGGAGAAATTGTCTTCATTATAAATGCAGCCCGTGGTTATGCTTGTAGAAAGCCTGTAACTATCTTGTAGAGACAGAGTAATAACAGTTTGAAAGTGGACGTAAGCCTTAATTTGCTTAAAACCTTTGCATGGAAAAAAAGTAAGGAAAACACTTGCTTTCAATCGCTTTAAAATATGCTATCCAATAATTTGGTCTTAAGATAAGATATATTTCGTCTTACGAGACGAAAAGAAATTACATAAAAAATGTATTCTCTTTCTAACTTATGGGAACTGTCGCGGGAACTAGAGTTTCGTATATCAGGGTGACATACCGTATTTATAAAGCGATCTCAAGATTGAGAGCAATATTAAGTATGGATTTGACAGGCTGTTGTATACTGAAGTAACATCTAATCGCGCTGTCAGTCTCAAGAGCTGATTATAAATATGGGCCATAGACATTGGATAAACGTTTACCTACACAAAAACCAAAAGATCATGAAACAGATATTTAAAATATCTACCGAAACGAGAGTAGAACTCAGGATCCTCTGTCGATACACAAACCATGTCATGGAACTATTAGGCGGTCATTCCGAAGACCTAACTACCCTTACGTCAAAGTTGCAAACTTATTTCTTAGAAATAAATAGGTAATAACAGTTCACAATAAGTTACGTCCACTTTCTTTGATTGCTCTTGTGCATCAAAGATAGTATAAAATTACAATGCATGCAACTAATCATACATACGATTGCGTCATTCATTATACATTGCCTCTTTTGTCCTGTCACTGATCAATAATTTAGACCTATTTTTACATACAATATTGATTAGACGTTTCTCATACATTGTAGTTTTCCTGTTGCAACTGATAGTTGCCATACTTATTAACCTACTTGTCCTTTCTATTCAATGCTTTGTGATCGTTTCATGTCAAAGATAATATCTACTTATCAATTCAGATAGTTATAGATAAAAGTTAGAATGAAAAAATGGTGCTATGTTAGTAAGGGTCAGTGCTATGTTAGTAATGGTGCTAGGTTAGTAAGGGATTACAATCTAAAATTGCCCTCAATTTTTGTCAGACGTGGCGAAAGCGCCTTTTACGAGGAGTTTGACGCTCTGCCTACCCCGTAAGGGATACAGGCGTGATTTTATGTATGTATGTATGTATGTATGTTAGTAAGGGTCTAAACTTTTGCTAGAAATAAGATAACTATATTAAATAATGAATTCAACCTAAATCATAGATATACCGAGGGACTTTTGCCATATCACTACATAGTATAAAACAAAGTCGCTTTCTATGTCCCTATATCTCTATGTATGCATAAATATTTTAAACTACGCAACGGATTTTGATGCGGTTTCTTAAAAGGATAGAGTGATTCAAGAGGATGGTTTATATGTATAATACATGCATAATATAGTAGAGAAACACTGATAATTTCCGTGCGAAGCCGGGGCGGGTCGCTAGTTTTCTAAATTAAATCTTATTTAGTCACTAAATGATTGTATATAATAAAATAATTTTAAGATTTTTAAGAGCTTTAAATGGATCACTGTAATCTGAATAAATAAATGAATACATTCTTCTTCTTCTTCTTCTGTTGAGTGGGTATCGAGTCTATCGATCCGATGAACCCTGGTGTCAGAGTTTTTAAACCGTCTAGTACCACAACTATCAGGCCTCTGACATGATTTGAGTAACGACCACTATCAAAGACAGCGACCGGGACCGACGGCTTAACGTGCCCTCCGAAGCACGGAATCTTTTTCTTTTCGGATAATCAGGTGATTAAACCTGCAATACCAACTTTGTGTTTCTCCCCTGGGAATGGAACCCAGGACCTCCGGATCGGGAGTCCATGGCACTGGCCACTAGACCACGGAGGCAGTTAAATGAATACATTTATACATACATGTAATCACGCCTTCATCCCTAATGGGGTAGGCAGAGCGTAAACGACCTAAACAAAAGTCGTTCCGCCACGTTTGACAAAGTTTTATTATTATTATTATTTTGTGGACAGGCAGCATATATACGAGTATGCTGATAGGTCCTATCAGTGTTGGATTTATGTTGTTCGGTTATCACTATTATTATAAAGTCTATTGTTCATTTTATATTTTAGGGGTTATTTTTTATAGATTTGTAGATATTTTGCTGTAGTGAAAGGTTGTCAGCCTATCGCCCAAATTACAATATACTGAAATCCTCGGACCCATGCCCGGGTGGAAATGCAACTGGCACATTCTATGTTTTTCTCTCGCTCCCGGGCCAGCATGGATGGTGATAAATAAATGAATTATTACAAAAAATAGATTTACCGTTTTCACCAACGAATTGGATTCCCGGAGTGAATCTAAATATTTTACAGTGGTGAAGAAGTACAAAAAATATAGCAATCCATCGCGTCGTTTAGCTTAGCTTAGCTGAGATGAAAGAGCACAATCTTTTCTTGTTTCATAACATAGTTCCGATCAATTCTGTCGTGTGGGTAACGAGTCAATCCACACGATGAACCCTGGAGTCAGAGTTATTAAATCGCCTAATAGCACAGATAATTGGCCTCTGACATGGTTTGTGTAACGATCACTATTAAAGACAGCGACCGGTATCGACGGCTTGTCGTGCTCGCCGAAGCACGGAATCCGTTTTCTTCCAGAATATCCGTGGATTCAGCCTGCATTGTCCTAACCAAACTGGGGAAAATCACACAAAGTGACAAATACACAAATATTAACTTTCTCCCCCAGGGAAACGAACCCAGGATTTCTGGATCGTGAGATTATGGCTCTGACCACTAGACCACGGAGGCAGTTCCGATCAATAAAAAAAACATTCCACTTCAATTCTATGAAGCCAATGCATCCCAATCAAACGAACGTACGATGCGTCCAAACTGCAACGGCTCTATGAAATCGATCTGGAAACCTCCAAAAATAGCAGCAATTACTCAGCCCAGCTTCCTTCGGCTCTCTGGCTATCGTAGCACGGGAGCCGCGACGTATTAACTTCTCTGAGTTGCCAACTGAAACAAATCGTTGAACACAATAACTGAATTAAGCTTTTATAAAGGAATTCTAGCACATCGAAATCCGGTGTTAATGAATTTAAGAACATGTTTTCCAGTCTTAAGGTGGCGATAGTGCCTATCTGGCTACCCTATCCGTAAAAAAATCTTACATACATACATATAATCACGCCATTATCCCTAATGGGGTCGGCAGAGCGTAAACGACCTAAACAAAAGTCGTTCCGCCACGTCAGACAAAGTTTTAAGGGTTGCTTATGATAGATTTGTAGATATATTGCTGTAGTGACGGGTTATCAGCCTATCGCCAAAATTGGAATATACAGAAACCCTCGGATCCCTCAGCTGGTTTTTACAGCATGCCCAGGAGGAAATGCAGCTGGCACATTCTATGTTTTTCTCTCGCTCCCAGTCCAGCATGGAAGTAAACGGCCACCAATGGCAATTTTTCTACCTGTTACAACGAAAACTTTTAAGAAACGCAAATTTATGAGGTCCTAAATTATTTTTATGACTATTACTCGAGGCTGTTCGATTAATAGTCAATTCATTGAGTTTTCATCGATTTTTAATTCATTGAGTTTGTTTGTGAGTTATGTCTTTTTAACTGACGGGGGCGATTAATATCAGTGCCTATTACTAACACGTAATCTTTTAAGCGTGAAAAGCTCTATAGACTTTCTGATGAATGTCGAAGAATAGGAAACGCATCGGTTCTTTGTTAACAACTGGTTCGTCTTTATTTCGACTCTTCAGATGTGGAAGTGTCCGCATAACAGTTGGTTTACATATGTTTTGCTCTTGTGAGCTTAGCTTGCTTGGATCGGAATGGACTACAACTCTTTAGGAGCAACCGTTAGACATGATCTCATAAGAATGGTCCTCCCCACAGGGGGACGTTTCCCACTTAAGTATCTCTGTCAAGATGATGCGATTGTTAAGCGTAAGTTTTAATGAACCGAACTAAGAGTAAACCGAAAAAGTAAAAAAAAAAAAACGTATAACGGGTGCCTACTTGTTTGATTTAAAAATGATTTATATTTTATTTTGACACCTAAGTAGGTTAAAACTTCGAGCTTTGAATAACAGCTGAAATAAAAAATCTAAACGGGTTTTATCAAACGCCATCGGTAAACTTCAACTTAGACTCAAATATGTGTCATACATCTTCAATAAACTATTACGCGTACTACAACTTTTATAAATGCCTATTGGGTTGGCATCCCTGAAACCATCATAAGTGGTAGCTAGACTAGGAGCTGTTCATATATCCGAGAGCTTGTCGAACTGACAGCCCCACAGTTTATTCAGTAGTAGTGTTCTAGACGCCATTTTTCTTTTATTTGATTTTCCTAGTGTAGCTTTGTTGTTCGGATCAAAGAGAAATTGATTTCGCGATCTCTGAGAAAATTCTAGCTAAGAAGATTGTGGGACTGAATAGAATTTGTATGGACGATTTAGTAGATGAAGGAATACATAAATATAATCACGCCTTTATCCCTAATGGGTTAGGCAGAGCGTAAACCACCTAAACAAAGGTCGTTCCGCCACGTCTGACAAAATTTCGAGGGTTGTTTAAGATAGATTTGTAGGTATATTGCTGTAGTGACAGGTTGTCAGCCTATCGCCTAAATTGCAATATACAGAATCCCTCAGATCCCGTAGCTGTTTTTTACAGCATACTCGGGAGGAAATGCAGCTGGCACATTCTATGTTTTTCTCTCGCTCCCAGTTCAGCATGGAAGAAGGAATATAAAGGAATATATACTTATAATTTTCATATGTATGTACTTGTACTGAACAACACCCCTTGAGAACAAGATACATCTTTCAAATACTTTGGCAGTTTGATAACCAAAGACTCTAGATATAAAAACCAGAATAGCTATGGCTAAAACAGCTTTCAATAACAAAAAACATCTATTGAAAAGTATAATCAAGAAGAAAATTCGTAAACGTCTCATTAAAATGTACATCTTGAGCATTGCATTATTTAGTAGTAAAACTTGGACTACGACTCAAAGGGATAGGGAAAGGCTAGAAGCATTTGAAATGTGGTGTTGGAAGCGAATGGAATGAATTAGTTGCATGGAAAGGAAAACAAATGGAGAGGTGAAGGAAGAATGGTGAAGGAGTAGAGAAATAAACTAACGACAACCTCTATTGGAGCAATCACTATACTTACTACAGACTACTAAAATTAAATTAAAATTAATCCCTCCGACCGTTTTCGGTCATGGCGACCGCTGTCAACTCCTGTATTAGTTTCGGCGTTCATGCTCCCTTATGTGGCTTAGATAGCCAATTTTTACGGTGAATTCTCGCGCACAGTGCGGGCATGTAAGAACACCGTTCAAATAATTATAAGTTATGGCCGCTGGTGGTCGGGCTTTGAGTTCGTCACGCTTAGCGTCTAGCTCCAGTAAACGACGCCTCTCGAAATTGTCAATTTTTGTTTGGACCATATGTCTCCATTCTGGTCGCTGTCACACAGACTACTATAGACTACTTGAGTGGCGCAGGCTGGTACAGAAGCGAGTCAGCGATTTTGAGGACCAACGTAAAGTTGACCTCGACACGAAACGCGATGAGCTGAAGTCCCGCCAGTCTGCTGCCATTCAATACCATTATGAGCAAGGTGTACTCACGTGCCCTAAGTGTCCACGGAAGTTCAAGGCGATAATCGGCTACGTGAGTCACTTTCGGGTCAGTCACGAGCGCCGCGCCGACTAGGAGTCGAAGTAGTCGCCATGGCCGAAATCGGTCGGAAGGATCATACTTACTACAATCTATATTGTCGTCAGTATATTTTTCAAAACCTTTTGGTTCTCTAACCGAAGATAAAAAATGATAGGCCACGTGATACGATATGACGAATTCTTAAAAAAACATCATAGAAGGGAAATTAGAAGGCAAGAGGGGAAGGGAAAGACTGAGACGCAGTTACTTTGACCAACTTAAAGAGGTTAACCTCCTCTTGTCAAGTCGTATCAGGAAGTGAAATCGTTGGCAGAAGACAGAGAAAATCGATTACTCCACCGACAAGCGCCTAACAATTAAATTTAAGAAGAATGATTATGTACATGATCGGTCTGTAAAACTCATGAAATGTCAAAGGTGACAAAAATATCTTCTACTAGACATGACGCTCTGCATACGCCGTAAGGTATAAAAGCGTGCTTGAAATGTACTCATGACGAAGAAATTGTGATCTAAGCATGAACACAAATTATTGCAAAACAAAGAGCCCACTTCTGTAGAAAATCAGTGCGGCAAACAATCTTGATAAATAATAATTGACTTGAACCAGCAGTCGTGGACAGTTTTGTCATAAGATATTCAGCTTATAATGAGTGCGTGTTGCATCCTCAATGAAGGATTCAGTATGGTTCAAGATATAAGCTGCTAGTCTAGGCATAACTTTTTGTACTTTTTTTTTATTTTATTAAGATTTAATCGGTTTTTGCACAGTTATTTCCTCTGCTGACTATACATGGACATTGTGTTCTTAATAATAAATATGTTATATAGATATGTTTATTTTTTTGTGGAATTTTATCGAAATAATTTAATAACAAATGAAGTCTCTCCTCTGCTACGAATACTACGCCGTAGCGTTTTCGTAGCATTTAGACCTTTGAAACTTTTAAAAAGACATTGATTCTTCGTGAATAGTCGTTTCTTTATAATGAAAGCTTTTTTCAACTTCTCATGAACAGATCCATTCATGTCGCGTCCCATTCATCATACTGTCAATGCCGAAGCTATTTTTGAATACAAAAACCTAAACTACAAGCTTTTCCTTATAAAGGTAAATACTGGCATACAAATTTGTCAATAAACAGATTTACTCTGTACTAACTTAACATAGATATCAAAATAGATACACTGGTACAGATACAATAATTATGAGAGTAAAATATGAATGGTAATGCCACGATTTTAAACCGTATTTAATAAACCATACTAGCGACCTGCCCCGAAATTATCAGTGTTTCTCTACTATATTATGCATGTATTATACATATAAACCTTCCTCTTGAATCACTCTATCCACTAAAAGCATCAAAATCTGTTGCGTAGTTAAAAGATTTATGCATACATAGGGATATAGGGACAGAGAAAGTGACTTTGTTTTATACTATGTAGTGATTAAATGGATCCAATATTGAATACCGGTAGTCGTGTCAAATTAATTTGAACTCTGACATACTATAACAGGAAAAAAAAATGACCTATGAAGTTTGACAAAATTAAAAATATGTTAACTGTGCAACCAAACAACACAAATATGGATGAAGAAAACTGCATGCCATTTCTATCAGATGTAACATACATAAAATCACGCCTTTATCCCTTACAGGCAGAGAGTGAAATGCGCTTTTAGCGAAACGTATCCTCTGACAAAAATTAAGGGGAAATTTTAGATTGTAATGTGTATTGCTGTGGTGACAGGTAGCCAGCCCATCGCATAAATTACAATGCTCAGAACCCTTGAACCGCTTTTGCTGGCTTCTACAGCATGCCCGGGAGGTAGAACAGCTGGAACATTCTATCTTTTTCTATCTCTTCTAGTTCAGCATGGAAGCATTGTAAAACATTGTTGTGATGAACACTAAGTTGTAGAGTGTTGTGTATATGTTAGCGTAGGCGGGTCACATGGGGACAGAATATAGACACGTGATCGGACACATTCAGGCATTCGAAGCCTTCATGCAATAATTTCACTTTACAGGTGATCTGAATATTTTATTGATAAATTGAAAACTGTTACGAAGTAATTGATGTATGTGTTAGCAACTGGCTGCAGCGAAACCTAATTTTTATCATTTCATTTTATTTTTTATTCTTCTTCTGTCGAGTGGGTATCTCTATCGACCTGTGCCTTCCGAAACACGAAATCTTTTTCCTTTTTTAGACAATCAGGTGATTCAGCCTGCAGTGTCTAACCAAGCTGGGGAAAAATTCACAAAGTGATAAATTCTCAAATATCAACTTTGTGTGTTCCCCTCTGGGAATCGAACCCAGATATATTTTATTAAAAATGTATCTTTCAAAGGTTTCTGTCAGTACATGAATTTACGAATTTTGAAAATTTTGAAAACCAAGTCGTATTTCTCATTAAAAATTCTAATTACAGTCCCAATACTCGCTATTTGCTATAGTAGGTAAAATGGTAAAAAACATTTAAGTAATCATTTACAATTATAGGTTTAAAAAGCTAATTTAAAACATTGAAACTGTAACAAAAATTTGATGTAAAGTGTGCAATTCTAATTGCAATTTAATATTATTAATTATTATTAGCCTTATAAATGAGTACAAAAAAATTACAAATTTTGAGTGGCATTTCAGATAAGACTAGGTATTGATGTAGTAGCGGGTTACTAACCTTAAAGTAATAATTCTCAGTTCTATTTTCTATAATAGAATCGCTGCCATTCTGTGCATCAAACCATATTTAGCAGAAATCAGGTACCGCCGTTGGTCATTTTGTTGCTTACACACTACAGGCCTTAATGCAGGCAACATTAACAAACATAATTTGTTTGAATGACAAAGTTTGTGATTGAAAGAGCCCGATGGTGTAGTGGATAGGGCCGCTGCCTCCTGAGCGGGAGGTCGTGGTTCGAATCCCACCACGTACCAATGTGTTTTTCGGTTTTCGAATTTCATATGTACGTTTATTCGGCGCTTTTTCCGTGCTTCGGAAGGCACGTTAAGCCGTTGGTCCCGGTTAATATCGTTTAATACCGTAGATATTAGTCGTTAAGCCATATCAGAGGCCAGTGCTAAGCATTGGCGGCTTGAAAACTCTGACCTAATCTAGGATTGGGTCTGGTTTCCCTTCTGGGTTGCGGAGGTCAGATGGCAGTCGCTCTGTGTAAAAATCAGTACCCTCTTCAATCCCCTAGATTAGGAAGCCGACCTCGTGAGATACGGGATAAGGCTAAGGAGATGATGATGATGATGATGACAAAGTTTGTGATTGTGATGATTTCTCAACGGATATCATATATATATACAATCAGGCCTTTATCCCTGATGGGGTAGGCAGAGCGTAAACGACCTCAACAAAGGTCGTTCCGCCACGTCTGACAAAGTTTTGAGGGTTATTTAAGATAGATTTGTAGGTATATTGCTGTACACATTGTCATCTGACATCTCATCTCTCTCATCTGACAGATTGTCATCCCCTCGCCCAAAATTGAAATAAACTGGAACGCTCGGATCCCTAAGCTGATTATTACAGCATGCCTGGAAGGAAACGCAGCTGGCACATTCTATGTTTTTTTCTCGCTCCCAGTCCAGCATGGAAGAAGATTTCGTGATCCAAAAAGGTGCAACGATTGCATTCAAAAACATTTTCACATTTTGCGACAAATTATTTCCAGCGCTCCACATTACCTTTGGCTTACAGAAATATCTTGTCCCAGATTTCTAGATATCCCAGGTAAGGCCTGGGCTAAATCAGTCGGCCAGTTACAAGCTATGTCACTCAATTTTCATTAATAAACTACCAGGCTGAGCGGTTTTCTGTGTTCTGCTGCCGTAATATAAATGCACGTTGCAGTTCAGTTAAAATTTCCCGAACGGTATTCGGGTTTTAAAAGTCCCTAATTGGGATTTCATTTGGACAGTTTCAGTGCATATGGAGAGTTTGTTTACTTTAGAAAAATGGCTTTGTTTATTTCAGAGAAACTTTTTTAATGTTAGTTTAATTTAAGTTCGCATTATATTTCATTTTGATGCAAAAAGGTTGCATAACATTAATTAGTTTATCGAAATGTATAATATGCAAATAATTGAATCTACTGGTATAAAGTATGCAATAATTACAATAGAAAAAAGGAGTCAAAATAGGATCAATGATTTTGATTTTTTAAATTTATTTAACAGTTTATTGAACACATGATCATGCAGAGGACACAAACATAAAAAAAAAAACAATTGCACAACAGACTTTAGAGATAAGCTGGTACAGGTACTAAAAAGAAATCTCTTCCAGTGCATAAGTGAGGCAGATAAACTAAGATTTATGTTACTTTTGAATGTAACAATGCAAAATACTCATGTAGATAACTCATAATCGTAATCAAATAATATGCAAAATAAGTATTTTTTTGTACTTTTATACTCAACATTTCGAGCTATTATTCACAATACATTAAAACCCACTTTACAAAATCGTAAAAAATTCACTGAAAAAAAAAACTCAATCTAACTCAATAAAAAACGAGAACCTCTAATGAATTTAAAATTACCCCAAAACCCGACCTTGCATCCAAATCTAACCTAACAAAAGGCCAATGGGTCTAAGGGTCATCCCGCGATAAGTGTCTGTGACATTTTCAGCGTGTGCATAATTGGCTTCGGAACTGACACCCCCCCATTTCCCCACTTGCCCCCCCAACGGTGGGGGGAGGGGGGCGTCAGGCGTCGACGTGTCAAGTCAGAACCTGAATAATATATGGACAGAGAGGCGGATGGCTCTGCCACTTAGCGGTGGCTGAATTATATATGCAACTGGATAGACTCAAAGGATTGCTTTGTTTGCACAGTCGTAAGTACAAGTTCGCTTCCTTGTGGAGTTTTAGCAAGTGACAGTTTGAACATGTTGCATTTTGTATTTGAATGTATTTTTTTTTTCAATCTTTATTTTTTTTGGGTGACCATATCGTGCTATCGAAGACGTTAAGACTTGAATTTTGTAACAAATCTTCTTTGAAGCTTTCGTCCCTTACTAATAATAGCTATTATTGTTTTAGGACCGTTATCCTGTTTCATGAACCTCATGTAAAGCAAAGTCAGTTACTGGACATGCTGTACTTAAAAATTGATTAATAAAATATATTTGAATTATAACTAAACTCTAAAAAAAAATATTCTAGTTTCTGCTATGATTTTGTAGAGTTCATTGAAAATTTCTTATAATTCTCTACTCACAAAGTTCAAAAGATATTAATTAATTTTGCAATCATTACCCTTTTTTGCTTTTCAGCCCACAAGTTAATAAGAATCCACGTGTAAATAAAATATTTACTGGCGGAAAAAAGTGGCCAAATTTACTTACGGATATAAAAGCTAATTAGCTTTTTATAAGGGTCGTATTTATATCAAACTTGAGAGCAATATTAAGTATGGATTTATCAGGTCAGTTTGTACTAAAATCACATTTCTGAAAAGAACTCAAACTTGATGTCACTCATGAGCGCTTATTATAAATACAGCCCTAAGTGCTTCGAAATTTATCGCTTAGGTACTTAGTATAAGCACAAATAAAAAAAACTTTTCTTTTTACAATAACTAAGACCCGTATTTATAGTCAGCACTTGAGACTGACAACGAGTTTGAGTTCGTATTAAAAATGTCATTTCAGTACATAGGCTCGTATTTATAAACCGACCTCAAGATTGAGAGTAATATTAAGTATGGATTTGATAGGCCCTTCTGTGCTGAAATGACATTTCTGATACAAAGTCAAACTACAAAAATAAATACAAATACAAATCACTTTATTTCCACAAAACACATTACAAAAAATAAAAACACACAATCAAGAAAAACATAACAAACAGGACAGGTAGATATAGATATTTAATAGAAGTGGAAAACTGTGGACACAGCTTTGCTGTTTTTAAGTCCACCCTACGTCAGGTGTACAGAAGACGATAAAAATGAAATAGCACAGAACAACTTGAACTACAACTAGCTCAGTCTGAAGTGCTGTTTATAATTACGGGCCATAATAACCTGTCAAATGCATTCTTAATTCTGCTCTCAATCTTGAGATCGCTTTATAAACATGGGCCTAAGTAGATTTTCAATAAAGCATTTGTCCACATTATAACACCATTTCTCATTTCAACACAGGCAAAACAAAAACTCTATTGCCGCCGCGGAGTGCATTAAAAACCTATAACTTCTCTGCTGCGCGCGCATGACGGATCGACTCGTGCGCAGGTGTCACGTCGCGCAGGATGCTGAAAATGAGAGAAGGAGAGGGGAAGGTTTGTCGTCTGCTTCTTTTTGAGTAAGTTTTTCGAACAAATGAACCGATGAGACTCTGGTTCCAGAGTTTTAAACCGCCAATAGGCTTCTGACATGGTTTGTGTAACAACCTTTATCAAAGACAGACCGATGGATTAACGTGCTCTCCGAAGCATGGAATCTTTTTCTTACAGACAATCAGATAATTGAAACTGTGAAAATCTGACATAAATTCCATTGCCGCCGCGGAGTGCATTAAAAACCTATAACTTTACTCTGCTGTGCGGGCGCATGACGGATCGACTCGTGCGCAGGTGTCGCACAGCGCCGGATGCTGAAAGAGGAAAGTGAGGACGGGGGGACGGGGGAGGGAAAGAGGGTGCGAGCGGTGTCGAGTGACTGGAGTTTGATTTTGAAGTGGAAGTTTTGATGTAATATTTAATGGATTTAGTGATATTGAGAGATATGCATCTAATTTTATCTTTTTGACTTAAATTCGAATTTGTTTTTTTTTGTCAAATCAACACTAATTATATTGTCAAATTTCAAACAATTTCATTTATTTTTATGTGTGTTATATTATAAACTAGATTATAATTTTGAATGTAGGTACTAAATGATCAAATATCCTGCTTAAGTATTGTATAATTGATGTTAAGTACTACTATCAAATGGCTTTAAAAGACCCAATTAAATATCGATCTAGCGTAATTTAATCCAATTAATTATTTCAGCTTATGTGTTAACATTTTACAAAATGTTTTTCTCTTTAACTTCTTTATGTTTAGATGAAAAAAATTATACCTCCTCCAAAAATTTTGTCGAAAAGTCTTATTTTTTTGTTATTCTTTTATTGGATAACTTACTTTTTCTTTTCCGATTCGTATATTTGAAACAAAACGTTGATAGATATCTAATCTGATAACAGAACTACCTAATCACATCACTTGAATAAAATTTCACCTTAGCAGCGATAAGAAAACAATTTCGAGACATCTGAAAAAACGGATTACTTCCATGCTGGACTGGGAGCGAGAGAAAAACATAGAATGAGCCAGCTGCATTTCCTCCCGGGCATGCTGTAAAAACCAGCTAAGGGATCCGAGGGTTTCTGTATATTGTAATTTAGGCGACAGGCTGACAACCTGTCACTACAGCAATATAGAAATAGAAATATACCTACAAATCTATCTTAAACAACCCTCAAAACTTTGTCAGACGTGGCGGAACGACCTTTGTTTAGGTCGTGTACGCTCTGCCTACCCCATTAGGGATAAAGGCGTGATTATATGTATGTATGTATGATAAAACGGTCTGAAAAAAATACCCTACAATTTAGATCAAAACGCAATAAATTCCCGCGCCCTAGCCATGTGCAGACGCAGGCGCCGCCAAATGTTGTAACCCTAGTTCCTCATGAAGGGAGGGACTTCCGCGTAATATACTTCCCGTGGAAATTGATTTCATGTGTGTGATGTGACGCATACCGTGAGGGTCACTGAAGTATGACGTGATGATAGACTGAAATCCTGGATAGATGATGTTCTTTGGAATACTTTCTTTATAATTCTATGCTTATTCTTCCATGCTGGACTGGGAGAGATAGAAAAACATAGAATGTTCCAGCTGCCCTTCCTCCCGGGCATGCTGTAGAAGACAGCAAAAGGGACTAGAGGGTTACAGTGTATTGTAATTTAGGCGATGGGCGGACAACCTATCACTACACATTAGCAATACACATAACAATCTAAAATTGCCCTCAATTTTTGTCAGACGCGACGAAAGCGCCTTTTACGAGGCGTTTAACACTCTGCATACCCCGTAAGGGATAAAGGCGTGATTTTATGTATGTATGTATGTTTTTCTTAGGGGACGTCTCTTAATGAAAATTAAGATGGGTAGTTTAAATTGATTTTTTGACCGACTAAATATTTTTTACTGATAAACTAACGTACAGTCAACAACACCTTTAGGATAACAGAGCCGCTCCAAACCGATAACGTTTTCTCGGTTAATTGCTTTTTCATTTAATTTCGTATAGTTGTGCAAAGTATTAAACTGTACAAGTATATGAAAGTTTATCTTAAATATGTAAATAAACACCTGAGGAAACTCCATTGCTTTGGAGCAGCCCTGCTTCCTAATGGTGTTGTTAACTGTACCTACAGTAGCCAGACTGCGACTCGCGGTTATTTCTATATTAAGTAGTATTCTCTTACCGCTGATGTGGAATCGTTCAGCTGGACTTATCCACATGCAAGTTGTGATGCTTTTGCCTTAAAGGATATAACCCACCAACCACCCATGGTCCTACCCACCTTGCAGCATAACGGACCGAAACACGAGGGACGCGCAAAGACGCGACGCATGTATATACAAATATATACATGCTCTCTCTACAACTTTTTTACAACCCTAATAGGCATTAGGGTAATAGTGAGGCCACTATTGTCCAGCAATGCGTCACTACCCACGGAGTAAAGGAAATCTTGAAGTAGATCCACAGCATCCCTTATTCCGCACGTGTATCGTCTTCTTATTATTTAAAACATACATACATATAATCACGCCTTTATACCTATGGGGTAGGCAGAGCGTAAACGACCTAAACAAAGATCCGCCACGTCTGACAAAGTTTTGAGGGTTACTTAAGATAGATTTGTAAGTACACTGCTGTAGTGATAGGTTGTCAGCCCATCGCCTTAATTGCAATATACTGAAACCCTCGGATCCCTAAGTTTATTATTTAATAGGGGAAGCAACTAACTAGCAATGCACAGAGCGTGGAAATTGATTACACATGTGTCACGACTCTACGGTGCTGAAAGATTCAAACGTATTACACGATTTCATGGTCTTTTTTTTTGTGTTTTAATATGGTGGGTGGTCTTCAAATAGAATAGATATTAGCAATAAATGCGTGGCCTGGGAGATAATATATTTTCTAGTGGCATAAATAAAACTAACGAAGAAAATTAAGTTAGTTAAAAAACATTTGCTTTAGATAGAGTCATGTCTTAGGTCACAGTGTCAGGGTAACTAACATAAGACCATGTTTATAATCAGCTCTCAAGAGTGACAGCGACTTTGAGTTTGCATCAGGAATGTAATTTCAGTATAAAACGGTCTGTCAAATCCATACTTAATATTGCTCTCAATCTTGGGATCGCTTTATAAATACGACATACATACATACATATAATCACGCCTTTATCTCTAATGGGGTAGGCAGAGCGTACACGACCTAAACAAAGGTAGTTCCGCCACATCTGACAAAGTTTTGAGGGTTGTTTAAGATAGATTTGTAGGTATAATGCTGTAGTGACAGGTTGTCAGCCTGTCGCCTAAATTGCAATATACAGAAACCCTCGGATCCCTTAGCTGGTTTTTACAGCATGCCTGGGAGGAAATGCAGCTGGCACATTCTACGTTTTTCTCTCGCTCCCAGTCCAGTATGGCAAAATCCAGCATGCATAAATACGAGCCTAAAAATATTTCAATAAAATTAAGATTTTTCAATTTACAGGCGCTCAATGAAAACCCCTTTACCACACAGGCAGGTAGCTATGTACGGACGTAGCTTTAATTATTTTCGGATGAAAAACCGTCAGTAATTAAATAATAAGGGCCCATCACACTGACAAAATCTCGTTTCAACGGAAGCGCCGAGCCGCATACGTAGCGGGGTCAACGCCCTCTTCCTTTTTTGTCAGCTCACCGGCTGCGCCCGCTTCCTGTCACAATTTGTCGGTTTTTTTTTACCAAACACCGTAAAAGTTTCAGTTTTTGTTTACGCTTTGGTTGTGTTCTGGTTAGAAGGTTTTAATAAAGATTTGCAGCCGTGCGTGCAAGCGATAGGTACGAGTATCTGATAGGTATAAAAAAACAAGAAAAAAAGAATTATATAAAATTAAAAATACTATTACTTCCATGCTGGACTGCGAGTGAGAGAAAAACATAGAATGTGCCAGCTGAATTTCCTCCCGAGCGTGCTGTAAAAACCAGCTATCCGAGGGTTTTAGTATGTTGCAATTTAGGCTATGGGCTGACAACCTATCACTACAGACATATACGTACAATTCCATCTTAAATAACCCTCATAACTTTGTCAGACGTGGTGAAACGACCTTTGTTTAGGTCTTTTATGCTCTGCCTACCCTATTAGGGATAAAGGCGTGATTATATGTATGTATGTAAAAATATGAAAATCGTCTCATTTAAGGGAAGCATTTATGTCAAAGCTTTTATTAAATTATGAATGAACTTAAAAAAGCTCTATCTATTTTCGAACTACGGATTCATACTCAATATTCTCCCAAGACCTAATTTCCTAGAGGTCCACGACCTACCGCAACGGTTGATTTGTCGAAACAGCAGTTCCGCGTGTCATTAACTATTTCGCATTCGGCCGATGCTACACTAATTTAAATTGACAGATCAGGCCAGCCGGAAATATCCGGTTCGTCTGCCTGGGGGGAGAGAGTGGGAGGAGACCGTATGCATACCCCCTCTATCTCGCTCCGTATAAACTTTGCAGTTGTTGTCATAATGGTTTTTGACAATGCATGGAGTGCATTAAAGTTGGACGGGAGAAGAAATTAACTGTGAAATGTGTTAATTATTAATCAGATATGAGTGCAATAATTATTGATAAAAAATGAATTTTGTAATCTTTTTAGCATCGACGATTCTGCTCCGGTCATCCCTGAGCCAGACTAGAGTCAAGATCCAACAAAGCAATAAAAAATGCATTCGTGATCTTCTAATCTCAAGCGTTCTGTAGATCCTGCGTCCCCCTAGATGCAGCGTAGAGACGCTAGACTGCATCGAGCTACGAACCGCCTGCGCGCGCGCCGCATCCGTAGCGCTCACTCGCGCGGGAACCCTCGCAATCAATGTATAAATAATCGTTTACCAATGCGTCTGAAAACACGCAAACCACACCCGTAGTACGATATTTCAGGAAGGTATTCCCCCGACCGTCAGACGCAACTTCAGCACATCCTATTTATAAGCGTCTATGTATAAATTCACTAAAAGTTAACACCACAACACACGTAACGAATATAAACTCGGAAAAGCCTCTATTAATAATCGACCGACTGACTTTGCTACCAAAAATAATAGTCTAATTGTGAAAAGTTTATGCGCGATGGGTCGTGGACCGGGGCTATCTTGGGGCGGCTAAACTTAGTGGTGCGTGCGAGCCAGATGGTAAAATTAGTGCTGGGCTGCCGAGACGGCGTCTGCGCTGCTTCTCATGACGACATGGCGCGTCCATTCACTCAGCTCACACTCGCCAGCAGTGACGAGCTACAGCGCAACACCAACTGCCAAACTTATGACATTCCATTTTCGAACGGTTGACAGGGCGGCCATATTGCCAGGTAAGCGTGTGGCCGCCATTTTGTCGTCAGGTTATTTATTGCATGGCTCAATTAGCGCGCGTTCCACGCGAAGTTTTCTGGAATGCACTGTTGATTTACGCGCACCTTACCTATTTATGTCCTATATAGCTTGCACAAGGTTTGTTTGCATGTCTAATGAATATTATACTGTAACTATTTTACACGGTGCTGGCACGTACGCTATTAACTATTAATCGCAATTCCTTCTGCCGTAACAGCAATATTTCTCTCTATGTAGGTTATTGGAAAGAAACCTTAGGTTACGTCTGATATTCTTTCTTTCACGTCGAGTCAAGGCTGTGTGATTAATTAAACCCGTAATGAACTTGACCTAGGTAGAAATGGATTTAATATTCTACGAGGTAAATGAAACTGTTGAATAATAAAGTGATGACTATTAGAAATGTCATGTACAATTTAGTTTTGGATTGTTTTGAAACTGAGTCATTTTGAAATTGAGCTTGAATTAGGATACAAGTCATCACGGATGAAATTTGATAAGTTTTCTGGGATAAAATTTAACAAGTTTTCATAATTTATTACCGCAGACATGGTCCCGGGGATATTTGTAATAAACGTGACAGAAAGTAGCGTGGGCGATCAATGATATAGGACTGATATCCATTTTCAAGTAATTAATAATTTCCTTTGAAATACACACGATCTCATTTAATGAAATATGTTGAAATATTAATATGAGTACCATTACACTACACGTATATTCATAGACTTTTACGGTATAAAATAAATTAAAGGGGAGAAATAAATAAAAAAGAATATTAAAAGAGTAATATTTGACTAGTTTTAGGAACCGTCAAATATATTGCATGATCTTACATTCATACATATAGTCACGCCTCTATCCCAAATGGGTAGGCAGAGCATGAACGACCTAAACAAAAGTCGTTCCGCCACGTCTGACAAGTTTTGAGGGTTATTTCAGACTGATCTGTATATTGCTATAGTGACTGGGAGCGAGAGTAAAGCATAGCATGTAGCAGCTGCATTTCCTCCCGGACATTCTGTAAAAACCAGATATGGGAGCCAAGGGTTTCAGTATATTGCAATTTAGGCCATGGGCTGACAACCTGCCACTACCGCAATATACCTACAAATATATCTAAATAACACTCGAAAATTTGTCAGACGTGGCGGAACGACCTCTGTTTGGGTCGTTTACGCTCTGCCTACCCCATTAGGGATAAAGGCGTGCTCATGTGTATGTATGTTAAGATTGGCGTAATTCTTAAGGCATGGGAGAGAAAACAATTAGTCAACCTCATATCTTTTTCTTCGCTGGTAATCGAACATACGACCGATTATAAGAGCCTTAGTCCGTATTTATAATCTATACTTGAGACTGACAGCGGCCTTGAGTTCGTATCAGAAATGTCACTTTAGTACATAATGGTCTGTCAAATCCATACTTAATATTGCTCTCAATCTTGAGATAGCTTTATAAATACGAGCCCTAGACTCAGACCACTAAGCTGCAGAGGCATCTATGCTAGTGCCAATGTAAATTTGTTGTAATTTGTATTGTTATTATAAAACATAAAACTTCCACAAAAGTTAAATTCAATTATTTTTCATTGATATTTTAATTATTAACATTTGTAATGTATTATTTAATAAAACCTAAAGCTACTCCTATGATATTGAAGAATTGTGTTGTAAGCATAACATTTTAATACATAAGTTTTTAAAAATTTGTACGCCGTTAATGGCAGAATATAGTGACACTAATAAATAGATATAAGACCCTTGTTACTAACCTATATTCCACAAATAAAAATATCTTTATCTTTATCTAAATTTCACAGTAAATTTACATAAAAAGATTGCCTAAGACGAATAGTCCAAAATCAACATCGCACAACATTACATAAACACGAATTGAATGGAATTTCAACGCAATAATATTCCCATCGTAGAAATTTAAATGATTCGTAAGCAACCTTGGCGTTTATACAAAAATATATCTGGAGTTTCGCCAAGTAGATGACAATGATGTTTATCTATATATACCGAGTGTAAGGCACAGCGTCCCGCAAACTTATAGGGGGTGCTCAGTCAACAACGATACGGAACAACTTCCACCAAGAAATTATTTCAGGAAGTGAAAATAAAAATTGGCTTTTTCATACACAATGTCTACCTCGTTCAGACAATTTGTATGGAAAACATACATACATACATACATATAATCACGCCTTTATCCCTAATGGGGTAGGCATTCTATGTTTTTCTCTCGTTCCCAGTCCAGCATGGGAAAATACTAATACTTTACTAATGTAGGCAAAAATTTTGCTCAAAGCATTTTAGTAAACAAACAAACCACGGAGAATCACCTGGCATTGAACCTTCATCTTCTATCCCCTTCGGATTCTTTTGCACTACTTACGTCTGACGAGGATGAGATCTTACGCACTATAATTACACTCAAAAATACTTACTCGCAAGGATGGGATGGAATTACATCGATGTTTTAGAAACACTTTGCCTGCATTCTGACTAAGCCAATAGCGACCATCTGCAATGCTTGTTTTGCAAGCGGTATGTTCCCGGATACCTTTAAAAAGTCAATTACTATCCCTGTTTACAAGTCTGGGGACAGAGACAGCACCTCTTACTATCGACCAATTTCGTTATTACCCACAATAGCTAAAGTAATAGAAAAGATTATTAACCGACGGCTTATTCAGTACCTCGAAAACAACAATTTATTATCTCATAACCAATTTGGTTTCAGACAAAAACGATCATCCAAAGATGCCATTTTGAAACTGGTCACACATTTTGTTGAGAGTATTGACAATGAAAAAAAATGCGTTGGAATATTTCTTGACTTACCCAAGGCTTTCGATACCGTCTCTGTCCCCATACTAATAAAGAAGCTAGCACTTAAAGGTATACACTCCTTTAATGCTTTTAAAAAAATACCTTTCTAACAGATCACAAATTGTAATAGTTGAATATAACATGAGCGATGAAGAGAAGATTGTTTTTGGAGTGCCACAGGGTAGCATTCTTGAGCCGACCCTGTTCCTTGTATATATTGATGACATCTCTAATCTAAAAACACCAAATGCAGAAGTCATCACCTATGCAGATGACACAGTTATCACTTTTACTGGTAAAACTTGGGACGATGTAAGTAAGTACGCTGACGATGATTTCAAAATCGTGACAGATTGGCTAGAAAATAATCAATTCACTTTAAACAAAACAAAAACTAAAATAATTATTTTAGCATCAGATCATTAGCTCTAAGAACACCAGGCTCCGGTTGAGTATTATCTCAACCGGAGCCTGGTGTTCTGAATATTGAAGTACACAGTTATTCTGGCATAAATAACTGCCACTGTTATAAAATTGAAATTGCTACTTCTATCAGGTATCGAGGCGTGTTAATTGATAGGCATATTAAACGAGACGAACATATTAATATTCTCTCAGATCGAATAAGCAAACTATTTTATATGTTCAGAAATTTACGTTACGTTTGTGGCACAAAGTTGTTAAGAAGCATATATTATGCTGTCTGCCAGTCTTTATGCACGTACGGGATAACAGCCTGGGGAGGGACTTACAAAACGATTTCTACCAGTTGAGAGAGCTCAACGCGCTTCACTAAAAATAATTCACTTAAAACGGTTTAGATTTTAAACTGAGGTCTTATATAAACAAGCCAACGTACTAAGGATCCGTCAACTATATATACTAAGTGCAACAAACACAAATCAATTCCCGAATATGATGACGCCCGAAGACGTAAAGATAAAGTTTATAAAAAACCGCATTGTAGAACGAACGTCCTTTGCTCAAACATTCTTCACTTTCTTATATAACAAATTAAACTTATTTTAAAATATTAGAAAATTAAACTCTCATAACTGTACAATACAATACAAATATTCTTTATTGCACATAAACAACACATTGTACAGGAACAAACATTACAAAACAAACAGAGTACAATTAGGCGGCCTTATTGCTAGGGTAGCAATTTCTGCCAGGCAACCTTTGGGTAAAGGAGTAGTTTTTTAATATTATGCGGGATAGTGCAGTTACTATTGTTATAAATTTAAATAGAATACATAGACAAAGTACTTACTAGTTACATAAATACGAATAGGTACAATAGACTAATACATAAGTACAATTATAATATAATAAACTAATATAATATGCTATAAGAGAGAGGAAAATGCAATATTTCATTCAGATGGGGAAGTGAGATTGTGAAAAAATAAAAAATAATACACAGTTGGTAATTACTTAAGTCAATCAGGTGCTAAGTAGGAGAATGTAGAAAATGTTTTTTTACAAGCTCTTTAAAAACTGCAATAGAGGGTGCCCGCTTGATTTCCACAGGTAAAGAATTCCACAATTTAATTGCTCTCACAGTAAAAGAATTCGCGAAAAAATCTGTCTTAATAACTGTAAGATAATGGTATTGGATCATTTTGTAAAATTGAATTATGAAACCACTGAATCTCTCCTAGAAATTATATGCTGAGGCGCACACACACACTCTCTCTCTCACACACACACACACACACGTACTTCCAGTTTAAGTTTCTACCTAACAATACTTATTTTAAGATACATTACTAACATCTTTCCTTTTTCTTTCTTTTTTATTATCTTCCTTTAGCACCAAATGCAAAAATAACGTATTAGCATAGAAATAAGAGTCAATACCAACTGATAAGAGGATATATTCTCTGCGATACAGTGTACACTAGTGCAGAGGGTTTCAAACCTTATTTAAGTTGGCCTATTGTAATTCGTAAAATGTAAATCTTAACATAAAAATGTAGCATAACATTGTAATAGGCTAAGTTTTGAGATCAATAACTATTTTATTATTATTTACTTTAGGTTCACCCAGGGCAATATATCTATGGATTAGTTAGCCGATATCAACGATTCCACTTGAGCAACAAGACCACCTGGCTAGACCACCATCCGTTTGAAACCACCCGCCATAAAGTTCAGGTCCAAACAACTTGAAGTGTTTTGTCGGTGTGTACGAATGCCAAGTCAGTGTCTTTAAGGCTGGTATGATTTCGCTCCATCATTGAGTTTATTCAGGTAACCTCTGGCCAAGACTAATAAAACATACTTATAAACATATTATCACGCCTTTATCCCTAATGAGGTAGACGACCTAAACAAAGATCGTTCCGCCACGTCTGACAAAGTTTTGAGGGTTATTTAAGATAGATTTATAGATAAATTGCTGTAGTGACAGGTTGTCAGCCCATCGCCTAAATTGCAATATACAGAAACCCTTGGATCGCTTAGCTGGTTTTTACAGCATGCCCGGGAGGAAATGCAGCTGGAACATTCTATGTTTTTCTCTCGCTCCCAGTCCAGCTTGGAAGAAGCCAAGACTAATCATAGAATCAATAAAAGCAAGTCCATTGCAAATAAAATAAAGTTAGAACCGTATTGATATAGAGGAAGTAAAGCCTTATAGTAAATTTGATATCATTGCACTACAATACATCAATTTGTTACAGACCTGCCCTCTACGGAGGGTAAGGCATTAAATTGTAAAGCTCTTAAAGAATGAAGTTCCAACACGATAGGGTACGTTTCAATCAGTTCTAGGCGAGAACAAGAAGCTACGAAAGTAGGAAAAGGATCTCCTAGAGATCAGCCAACTGCGCAGCACAAGATTTGCGCAACACACAGGGGCACTCTCTATTCCTTCAATCTCTTATTCTACTGGGACAGATTGACTGACACGACCAGAAAGTAATCAAGCGCAGGACCGCCATTTACATGCCCATCCGACAGCATGGATTATCTCACTTTTCAGACAATCAGGTGATCAGCCTGCAATCTCCTAACAAAACTAGAAACAACAACACAAAGTCATTGTCCCCCGCCGGGAATCAAACCCAGGACCTCCGGGTTGAGAGCCCACGGCTCAGATCGCTAGACCGCGGAGGCAGTTGTAAGATAAGAACTACAAAATAACCATACATATTTTTTCTCAAGTTGGGACGAAGTAAATAAACACTAAAGCACTACCTACAAGTACATATCGTAATAGGAAGCGGCGTTTCTTTATGGACTCATTTATTTTATTTTGGCATAGTCATCCATGAAAACTAGGAGACATGAGATCACAAAGACGTCCGGTAGACAACTCAAGATCAAAACATGATTCCAATGACGCACAGTCTGCGTATGTAAAAGCATGTGGTGACTTCCTGAAAGACAATGATTAAGAGGCGGCTTGCTTAATGGAAGCAATTTTTTTCTTCTAAGTATGCCATTGAATATTTTTCACGCACGTGTTTGTTCAGACTGTGCACCTAAAAGATTTCTAGCTCAGATGTCCTAAGCATATGGTGTGGATACTATAACTGATTACACACGTATAGAACAAAACAAAACAATGGGCTCGATATGCCGGCTAAAACTGAAATTAAAATTTATTTGTCACTTTCAGACTACAAACATTTTTTAAAGGACTGGAGATCTATTCTATCCGGTTTTTTATTACTAGTCGGTGGTTTTATGCGTTATCTGTCATTTTTATCCGCTGTCATATGATATGACGGATAAAATTGACAGAAATACTGGGGAAACATGCAAAAGCGAGTCAAAATCTAGCAGACAAAATGTAAAACCATACAGTATAAATCGCCTATCCTTTTGAAATTTTATTATTTTGAAAGTGACAGATACATTTTAATTTAAGCTTCAGCCAATGGTATCTAGAATCGAGTCTAATACGTAGGTAAACATTAGTAAATGTGTGATTGAAGGTATGAAATGCTAGCTAGCATTCCAGCCCTGGCATCAAAGATTTGTCTGTGAATAATCCATTTAAACAATCCGGGTACACTGACGGTGTGGTGAGTTTTACAAACGTGCAACAATGCAACACGCTGTATTCTGTCGGTATGTGAGAATACCAATACATTTGAGGATTTTCGTTAATCTCACTTCATTGTAGAATTTGTCGAACATGGCTTGACTAGCTGGCTAGGTACTTTATTCATAAAAAACAATCCACATAAAAAAATCCGCCACGTCTGACAAAGTTTTGAGGGTTATTTAACATAGATTTCTAGGTATATTTCTGTAGTGACAGGTTGTCAGCCCATCGCCTATTTTACAATATACTGAAACCCTCGGATCCCTTAGCTGGTTTGTACAGAATGCCCGGGAGGTAATGCAGCTGGCACATTCTATGTTTTTCGTTCGCTCCCAGTCCAGCATGGAAGTTATTTGACAGCTCTACTTCTTATTGTAACTCCATGTGTGAAAGAAGCGCTGTAGCATTTATCAGTAATTCATGGAGCTTGCTGTCGGCTCGCTTGCGATCAGAGGCAGGCAGAGTTTGAACACTGTCTGTTACAAGCATGATTTCAAGATCTCTTCCGAACCATTAGTTTGTTGGTATATGGAGGTAGCTCTATAATGTACGTTTAAGTACATAAAGTTGAACTTCTGTGTTGAGAAGAGAGGTTTAGCTTAATAATTATGTCATACCGTGAATGTGGGCGTATGAATTGGAAATGGTACCTATGATATGACGGAATTTAAATTAAAGATCTTGAATATATTTGTGTTATTTGAATATAGTTTTTATTTCATGGACAAAGAAATAAAAATCTTGACCCTTCATAATAAATTCAACAGTCAATAACATACATACATACAATCACGCTGTTATCCCTAATGGGGTAGGCAGAACGTAAACGACCTAAACAAAGGTCATTCCGCCACATCTGACAAAGATTGGAGGGTTAGTTAAGATAGATTTGTAGGTACGAGTATGTTGCTGTGACAGGTTGTCAGCCCATCGCCTAAATTGCAATATACAGAAACCCTCGGACCCCTTAGCTAGTTTTTACAGCATGCCCGGGAGAAATTGCATCTGGCACATTCTATGTTTTTCTCTCGCTCCCAGTCCAGTATGGAAGAAACAAGAACATTCAATAAATAATTACTTTATTTGCCAAAGTAATTTTATTAGTTACATAAATATACTATGTATTATCATTATCAAGAACTGCGTAATGGAGCTCATTAAAAGAAAAATAACTGTAAAAATTCTTGCACAGCTATTTCCCAAGGATCAATAAGTGAACAATAAAAGATTTTACGACTTATGGAAACCCGTTGTTGAAAAACTAATGTTTTATATTTGTTTATGAAAGTAACACGTCCACAGGCGTCTAATCCGCCGTCATAGTAAACGCGTCATTAAAAACCGCCATCAAAATGGGAAATGTAACGTTGGTCGGCGGCGGGTATGCGGGCAAAGAGTGGACACTGCAGAAGATACAGGAGATACTTCTTCGTATTTTACCTAATGGTAAAGATATCGGGGCATAATGCCTCAGGGTATAAACCCGTGTCTGTGCATAATTTGTAGCCAGTATATGGAAAATAAAAAAATATGTGAAGGTTTTTAATTGGCGGTTGGTTGTTCTATTATAAATCGTCAGTTTCCTGAAGAATGAAATCTACACCGTCATTTGATAGACCAATTCAGATAGTGACATAGTGTCGTCGATTCTCACGACATGGTCCTTAGCTAGCGCTGTCAATTTCTTAAGTTTGACATAAGAACAGGGTAGCAAATAAACACATGACTTTGACATTCCTAATCTGACATAAGACTGCTTATTTGACGTAAAATAAGGAAACATGGTCTATGTTCGGTCCTTACTTAAAGCGTCTTACGTCAAATGTGAAATGTCAAAGTCATGTGTGTACTTGCTATCCTCTTCTTATGTCAAAGTTAAGAAAGTGACAGAGCTAGCTAACAATTAGAATTAGGATAATGTTGCGAGAATCGACGCCAGTACCTCTGCAAACTGCATAGTACACAATAAATTGCATGAAAAATCTCACTCACCCATCTACGAAACGAAATCTACAGCGACCCGAGGCAGGTGACGCGGGTAAGGCGGGCGCCGCCTAAAATAGCCCGCACGTGCCGCTGGCGGCTGCCTACGCGCATCCAAGATGGCGGCCGCGCGCGCATGTGTGCGTGTGGGTATGTGGTCACTGCTGCGCGGCATGTACTAGCAGTGTGTGTACGTGGCGGGTAAGTAGTTCGCGTAGTGATTTTTTTATAGACATTTTTTCTTGACGTAGGTAATGTATAAAGGAATAGGTAGTTTAATGTAGGTATATAAAATCTCTTTTTTTAATAGTTTTTATTTTTTGTGTTATTTAGGCGTACATACATATAATCACACTTTAACCCCTTATACGGTAGGCAGAGCCTTAGCAGACCAAAAAAGGCCACGTCTGACAAAGTTTGAGGGTTGTTTAAGATAGATTTGAAGGTATATTGCTGTAGTGAAAGGTTGTCAGCCTATCGCCTAATTTGCAATATACTGAAACCCTCAGATCCCTTAGCTGGCTTTTACAGCATGCCCGGGCGGAAATGCAGCTGGCACATTCTATGTTTTTCTCTCGCTCTCAGTCTAGCATAGAAGTAAGTTATTTAGGAGTATTGATAAAAAATATAATAGGCTCTGTTGTAGAGTACATTACATAAGTACTTAAAATGTGAAACACAGTGCCTCTTTGCCTATTGTTGTAAAATTTAAAGATTTTATTTTAAAAAAGGAAAGTTCATGTGAGTAGCGCAATAAAACTTAGTGTGCGATCGACACAACATCTATATATACGTAGGAACATATTACATACCTATACGCGTGTGTGCGTGTTTGCAATATACACCGGGTGCAACATGGCGGTCGAGCCCGTGTCTATACACGTTCATATATTATGTATGTGTTTGTCGATATGTGTGTATGTGTGAGTGTGATTGATGCAAGCACATTATGTGTGGCGGTATAAGCCCGGCGTGATTGCGGTGTGTATCGGTATTCGTAATTTATCGGACGCGGTTTGAATTTCTAGCCAGGGTAACTTTGGAGAACTTGCGGACACATTTAGGACATAATTGTAGCTTAGTCATTGTGAAAATCAAATTGAGAAAGAAAATGTCTCAGGTTTTCAAAATTTGGCAAAACATTGTAAGCGTCGAATAAAACGAGGCTCTCTTATCTGTAAAAGAAAACATTTGCAACTCTTATAAGACGTGCAGCATCCCACAAATTAATAAGGGTTACTCAATCAACGACATCAAACAACTTTCACCAGTAACTTTTTATCAGGAAGAGTTTTTTTATTTTTTTTTATTTTTTTATTTTTTATTTTATTATAAGTAGGAACACCAACATCTTTTAAATTAAACATTACAGTATTATATCTTAACTTAAAATCACTAATTTAAAAGACAATTATAGGCGAACACATCGTTCTCATAAACATGCAACAATAAACAGAACTAAAATTAAGTAAGTTATGTTAGGTACTGTTGTACCAAACCAATAGCTTATAACTAAATAATTTTAAATACAATATTAAATTGAGATCAAGATAATACTTACAAAAAACATCTTAATAGATTAACAAAAATATTAAATCATCAGTTTTAACTTTTGCTTAAATTTATTAAGCGAGTCGTTAAATATGTCTATATCAGGGTTCTTATTATTAACATGGTTATAACTTTTACTCATTCTGATCAAGGGAGAATGGGCACTAACATTTGTACGACAGTATGGTATATGTAAAATTTGTGTGATGGGGTATCTGGGATACTTAAACGGGACAGAAATTGATATTTTTTCGAGAATATCTTGGCAATTTATCTGAGAATTGATAATCTTATGTAGAAATATTAGATTTATTTATAAGTTATAAGATTTTTCACTAAAAGAACGTGTCAGTAACAGATTTTTAGTAACCCACATACACTTTCCTCATGACTTGATGACACACATCACATCTCAGCGTTGGTCCAAACATCCAAAAAGAATATATAATAAAATCATCACGAATGCCTACACCTCGGCACCTTTTATCGCGTTTACGCGTCAAGACTTTATATGATCGCGACTAAAAACGGAACTATTACCGCCAATATGGCCGCAACCGCCATTTGTAACAGTTTTCTTTACATGCTGCACCCCCGCCCACGTTCAATTAAAGCCCTGACGTGCTGTCCTCGCTAAATGATTCACGAGGCTTTTACTGATGGCACATGTACGTCTCAGCATTCAGCAGCATCTGCGAAGAAACGTGTCCGGTGTCTGGAGTGAGCATACCTACAGGATATGGTGACGTGTTGAGTCATAACACAGATATTTTTTTGATTATTATATGTTTTATGGTTCGGTAATAAAGCTCTTACATGCTGGACTGGGAGCAAGAGAAAAACAGGCATGCTGTAGAGATCAGCTAAGGGATCCGAGAGTTCAGTATATTGCAATTTAGGCGATGGGCTGACAACCTGTCTCTTCAGCAATATACCTACAGATCTATGTTAAATAACCTTAAAAACTTTGTCAGATGTGGCAGGACGACCTTTGTTTAGGTCATTTACGCTCTGCCTACCCATTAGGGATAAAGGCGTGATTATATGTATGTTTGTATGTATGTATGTATGGTAATAAAGCAGAAAAGTACATAACATGAAATGTCTTACGGTGAAAGTCATTAAATGCACCCGCTGAACATTGCTGGACATGGACATTAAATTTCAACCAACTGGGGGTAATTTTACATGTTCTGGTAGGCATTTATAATAAGCCAGACTTTCACTTTTTTATCATCTTCTTAAGAGCTTTTATCCCTAGCGGTGGCGAGACGCACATTCGTTAATAAATCATAACTTGCCATTTTGCGAGTAGACTTTTTCAAAACTTTGTTGCTGTAATTTTTTGAGAAAGTTTCGATAGTAACTGGGGGCTTCCAATAGTAAATAACCTACACAATTTGTTATATCTATTGAATAAAATTTCTAATTGTAAAGAAGTGACAGAACAATTTATTTATTTTTTGAGATTTCGGATCATTGTGTTTTTGGTGAGTTGTGATTTTTTGGCTGATGGGGGCGCCACTTAAGCTTTATCGGCTCCTAACTGCAGTTTCTTCCATGATGGGAGCGAGAGAAAAACGTAGGATGTGCCACCTGCATTTCCTCCCGGGCATGCTGTAAAAACTACCTATGGGATCCGAGGGTTTCAGTATATTGCAATTTAGGCGATGGGCTGACAACCTGTCACTACAGCAATATACCTACAAATCTATCTTAAATAACCCTCAAAACTTTGTCAGTCGTGGCGGAACGACCTTTGTTTACATCGTGTACGCTCTGCTTATCCTATTAGGGATAAAGATTATATGTATGTATGTACATTTTGCAAGTTATCATTTTTTAATGGATGAGGGCGACACTAGGGATACTCTTACATACACATACATACATAAATCACGCCTTTATCCCTTACGGGGTAGGCAGAGCGTTTAACGCCTCTTAAAAGGCGCTTTCGCCACGTCTGACAAAAATTGAGGGCAATTTTAGATTGTAATATGCTTTAGTGACAGGTTGTCAGCCCATCGCCTAAATTACAATACACTGTAACCCTCGAGTCCCTTTTGCTGACTTCAACAGCATGCCCGGGAGGAAGGGCAGCTGGAACATTCTATGTTTTTCTATCTCTCCCAGTCCAGCATGGAAGAATAAAGGGATAATTGTAACAACCCCCCCCCTCCTACCTACTAACAAAAAACCCTAATGTAAAGCGATATGTGAAAGGAAGTGTGAGAGAGGTGTGGAGGAGAGGTAGGAATGTGGAGAGGATTAGAGGAGAGGAACGGAATAGGAAAGAGGAATGGATGGATAGAGTGGCTCATGAATGTCTAGAAATAAGGTTACAAATATGGCTCGTGATTGTGATCGTCTAGTATTATAGTTAGGACCGTACATTGTGTGATAGTATTTATAAAAGTAACCCAAATCCTTTAAAGTGGTAGTGGGATGTCATAACTTAGCTCTCTTTAGGTTCTTGGGACAACATTGGGACAGTGCGCAGCGGGATAACGGAACCTCCGATTCCAGCTCCAACCATTCGCTGGTAGAGGATTTATGTGCTCGCCAACCATCAACGAATGAGATTTACTTCAATTACCAATTCCCAGACACTAATAAAGACAGTAAATAGCCTAGGAACTTGTCCTTGATGCAAAACCCATCATGCGAGCCCCAGAAAAGGAAAGAGGAGGCACTTCTGTGCCCTCCAATTAGTTTTTGTTTTGGCCAAGCCTCAGGCCAGAAATAAGTGACAGCGCACTTAGGAGTTTTGGAACGAGTCCAGATTGATGAACAGCATCATGTAAAATATAATTAATTTGAGCTGATTTATTGGTCAGCCAACCAAGACAGAGCAAGTCATGTCTGATGTAATTTGTAGTAAGTTGTGATGTCCAATTGAGAAACATTGTCTCAACAAAGGTTTTATAAATTGTTGTCCAGCTATGCTGGAAGCACCGACTATGAAACTGCACCAGTCATCGATCTCCACTTATGATATGCACATCCAGGAGTCAGTAGAATAGATAGGGATGCCGAAGCTAGTCCCAGATAATATAACAATCATTCACACCGCAAGCCACAGGTTCGTTGTAGATATAGGAGTGATAGGCAAGAGCAAGTAGTGACTGATTGTTAGACTTCTTTAGTGCAAAATAAGCTTCTGTGATCTAAACGCCGTTACAGACATATCGAATGCTAAGATGTAGTATGTGATGGAGGTTTGACCATGGCTGATACCATGTCGCTCAATTGACATCAAGTCCAGTAGTATTTCAGTAGTATAATGGCTTATCAAAGCCAACCGACCATAAATCAGTCATATAAAGTTCACATAAAGTGAATAAATATATAATTTTAATTCCAGACCCGTTCCAGGGTAATTTGAGGTTGTAGGTAGGATTCAGATAACATCATCCCACATTCCATGTTGTATTGGTTTGGTAAGTATAATGAATACTCCCATTAGGTAGTTGGACCATAGTCCCAATAAGTTGCAAGTATAAAACCCACACATTAGTAGGTATATTATCAAAGATAAACTTTGTCAGTCTGTAGAACAGGATCATCAATTGTATAAAACCTACATAGTAGGTATCAGAGGTGAACGTTCCCACCAAGTTTGTAGCTGGTGTTCTAGAGTCTAGAACATACATACATATAGGATCATGAATCCAATAAATGTTTCAAAACATTGTCCGTTGAATATATTTCACAATAAAGTGAATATAAAATCAATTCAGTATCCACTGCCAGAATAAGCATGTAGGTATGAATGACTCATACATAGGTATTAAATCCACAGTTAAGTGAATATAAATCAGTTCAGTAGTTTATTTGAGAATAATAGGTAAGTATTTTGTCTCCTCTGCCAGGATAGGTAGGTATGAACAATTCATACATAGATATAGTTATAAAAACATAGAATGTATTAAAATAATTTATACATTCCACTGCTGGGCATCTCATGAAACATTAGGATGATGCTTCTCTGCTTAAAGGGAAGGTAAGGCAGGAATTTTGGTAAAGGGAAGGGAGAGAACTACCTACCTAAACACAAACTAGGATCCCAAATAGCTACCCCCACCTACTTTCCTAGATATTGTTCTAATTCTTATTTATTATTACCTAGGTTAACCTATCCATCTAAACCTACCCCTACCTAACCTACTCCTACAATGTACCTAAACTGCCTATTTACCTAACCGCTTAGCTGTGTATAAATTATGTAGTTGCATGCTAAACCGACCTACAATCCTACATATATCTCATTAACCGTACCTATCATATAAGAAATATTGGAAATTATATATATATATATATATATAAATGAATAGAACGGCCTTTGGCAAGTATGAAATATCATAAAAAAGGATTGTTAATTGAACAGGGAAAAACCTTGTCAATAAACAAAGTCTGAAGTGGACAAGATAATTAAATAAATGTAGAAATGGTAAAGTAAATAAAACACGATGTAAATTCCTTTAGAATCCTTGTAGGTGGCACTCCACCAGCTCTGCAAGACTCCACTGTCAGCATCCTCCACTTCACCATGTAAAAGAACAGCTGATCGTCAGGTCACCGCCCTCCGTCCTCCACAGGAACAACTGATGGCACCAACATCCCACCAAAGTAGGCCTCATGGTTGCCTCCCGGCTGCATACTCTCCTCTCCTCTTTGATGTGTACACTTTCACTGGTAAAAGTCAACTAAACTTCAAGTAAAACTAAACTTCCACTCAAACTAAAACTCCAGGTCGACTAAACTTCTCCCTGCTCGGTCCCAGCCGCTATTTTCTTCCACGGCGTCCTTCTCCCTCCCTCGTCGCCCCCGTCCCTCTCAAGTTCCAGCAGAATCCCCCCTCTCGAGCCCCCCGACTGTTTTATCTTCCCTCTTCTCGACCATTTTCGAGTTTTCGAGAGCCTTCATTCCTACTTCTCTTGATAGTTCTCCCATTCTCCTCCAGATGGCACCGCGTGTCCTTACTTCAAATTGAAGTAATTTCAGTTCGATCTGGCTATAATATTAGTTCTCCACTCAATCAACACTAGATTGGCATTAGTTTCTCGTTTATAGTGATTCTCCTACCAATCTGATAGATGGCGTTATTTGTATTTTAAAACAATGATTAAGTTTTGAATAGCAGAAGCTAAGTTCATTACAATCGCCCCGATTTTGATGAGAAAAATCGTGTTTTAGATCGAATGGAGTAAAATTTTACAGATATGTTTCAAATACAATAAGATTTCAAACAAATGTCGCCCCCAAAATTCTATGAAATTCGATCAAAACCGATTTTTCGAAGAAAAATCTACTAATAAAATAGAAAATCAGACGTTCCTATGATAATTAAATATGAAAGCTATTGCCCCGCCCCCATAGTAAGTGAATCTTATTACCTAAAGAAAAGAAAACATAAAATATGAAACCTATCCCCATAAATAACTAGGTGTATATACAAAAAAAACACAAATCCTGAAACTAGATCGCCCCCTTGATGAACGAATTGTATTATCTTAAGGATACTAAACACTTCTGATTCTAACCATATCTAAGTTGAAAATTAAGACCCGCCCCCAAAATCTATAAGTTTATAAAACTTTAATTCAAGAATTGTCAAAAAATGTTTTCGTAAATGTCCGGATAAATAGTCTTAAAATTTTAGAGTTAGTTAAAATTAAAATTTACATTGGGCATTGTTGATAAACTGTTCATTTGAATTACCTATCAACTCTAGGTAAACAAAAATTATGATAAGATTAATTTTAGATTAGAAATTACTTTGCTAATATCCCTCTCAGTGATCCGAAGTACCAGCCTGCTTTCATAAAACACCCAAATAGGTTAAACATATCTGGCTAAAGCTAAACAATGCAGATATTTAATTGAGAAAATTTAATCAAGCATTTAAGTCAAATTATCATCCCTATTTTACCTATTCCATCCATAGCAAGATACGAGTAGTAAAATTATAATATTACTGATTCTACCAGTTAGTATCAAATCCATGCCATTTGTTGTGTGTAAATAATTTGTAAAGTCTGTAAAGGTACTTTGTCAGAGTAGATGCTTGCAAAGATACCTCGAATAACGATTCTACAAAGATCCATAACTAACCATTGTGCTTAATTAGTCATCTGTCCGCAAAATCGCTACAGAAGTAAACTCAGAGTGTAATGAGGTGATTTGATCCCAAACTATGCCCAACACAATAGTTGAGTCTAAGCAAATAACAACCAAAAATTATAAGATTCCAAAATCTATTTACTACCCATCAAGTGTGGATGGAGTTAATACATATTTTTGTTTGTTTTAATATGTTGTGAAATAGATGAAAACAAGCCAGGCCCCCAAACCATCTTAAAGGCATTGTAGCAAGTTAATAGAGAATGTTTAAAACCTTCTAAAATTTAATATCTAGTTCTCCTCTTTACTTTAACTATTTATTTACGCCAATATGCTAAAACAGCTATTTCGCTAAACTTTACGCCAAAATACCAAAAGAGCCTTTACGCCAAAATGCTTAGAGACATAACGCCAAAATTTCAAACACAACAAACTTACTGGATTTTATTTATTCTGCAATTACGCCAAATGCATAAAAATAATTAAGTCTCTTTTGAATACGCTATCTGCTTGCCCTAAAAATAAAACTACGCCTAAGCAAAACTATCTAGAAATGCTATGCAAAATCTGCTTACCTAATAACTGTTACACACTAAACTTGAAATACGCCAATGTACAAAAATACCTACATCTTACTAAACAATCTATCAACCAACATGCCTCCATGAATATCTTTTCCAATACTATTATTAGTCATGAATATCTTTCCTATTACTATTAATTTATTTTTATCCAGACTTTTACAAAAATATATCTAATAAATATTAAATTATTACTTTAAATATTGAACATTAGAATAAACTAAAAAATCTGAAAGTTTTAATTGCCTTATTTTTTTTTTTATAGTATTGGACAATAACCTGATAAAAAGCTTTGAATTTATTTACTTTATTACAAGTGTTAATTTATTTAGTAAACTCAATTTCTATTAAGATATCTCAATATTCAACCAAAAGAAAAAGACTAAATGAATTTAAAGGAAAAGACTAAATGAAAATAAAACTAATATTCAAATTAAAACATAAGGTAAATAAGCTGTTTATACTATCTATAGCTGCCATTAAGTATACCATAACACCCTCATTAGAAATACCCCATAACTATATAAGTTGACCATCAAATAGAATGTTCAAAATCATTATGATAAAACTCATTCCGATGATTTAAAACTCTGATACCAATGAAATTTAAAACGTAAATACAATAAGATTATTATAACCCATACCAATGATACTTCTGCAAACAATCTAAGTAGTAATAAATAAAATCAGTTTGAATTTAAGATGAAGCTTTCTTATTTGTTCCGGAATATGATATTAGCCAAAGACCGTTCCAAAATGAAACACAAAATCATATAAAGGCTGTTGAAATCAAAATTAAATATTGCCGCCATTTGCACAGAAATATTACCAAAGCCGTTCCATTATTCAAACAAATAAATTAAATTAATTAAACAACTATTCTGTTAGCCAAAGTGAAATATGCATTATCCAACAAATATAGGATGTATTTAAAAGAAATGTTCTATCTTTTTGTCCTAGAATGAAGATATTATGCTATTAAATAGAATTGCATACGCAGAATACCTACTCCTAGTTGTCTTTTGAATGAAAACTCAGTTAAACTTGTTGGAAAATGACCTGTCATGAAGTACCTAAAAATATTTCAAAACATAGGTAAAGTAATAAAAAAAAACTTTCCTTCTAGCTATAGGCGACTTACGTGAAGGATTTCTTGCGGGGACTTGGCACTATCACTATTTAAACACCGCACATAAACACACAAACACACGTAAACTTTTTCCACTTGATTTTTTCACTTGTTGCCCCCGACAAACACTAGGAAACTTGGTGTTTAACTCGGAATGAACGCTCGCGTATTCTAGCGTACAAAATATACTACAAATATAACGAAAACTAGAATAAACTATTGAAAACAACGAAATTAAACTAGCCGAGTAAAATTATTTTCAAAAGAACTGTCAAAACTTTTCTCAGTTTACCTGAACCTCACGTAATTAATTATATGAAAGACAAGGATAAAGCAATAAGCAATCAAATCTACTAAGGAACACAGTATTTCTATCTCTCTCTGACGTTTTTAGGGTTGACGTTTCGGAATCGATCTGCCAATCGATTGAAGATCGATTGACGTCAAGCAAAGCTACGTTCAAAATTTAACATTTAATTCGCAAGATTTTCATGTTTATATTATATTTTACCCGTAAAATAGATTAGAAAATGAAACAACTAAATGATTTTTATCAAATATCTAAGTATTGTATAGAAAACAACCATACTAAGTCAAAACTATTTAAAATGTAAAACTTTACGTCAATGGAATAAATATCTCGTAGTAGAGCATAGGTTTTGAGCGCACCCCAGGTGTCAACATTAGTGTTGGCATAATAAGCGGATTTTCCCTAATTGTGTGGAATTCATGCTGGCCTGGGAACGAGAGAAAAACATAGAATGTGCCAGCCGCACTTCCTCCCGGGCACGCTGCAAAAACCAGCTAAGGGATCCGAGGGTTTCAGTATATGGTAATTTAGGCGATGGGCCGACAACCTGTCACTAAACCTTCAAATCTATCTCAAATAACCCTCAAAGCCCTATCAGAGGCGGCGAAACGACCCCCGCCTAGGCCGTCCACGCTCCGCCCACCCCACCAGGGAAATAGGCGCGACCATATGCATGCATGTATGTATGTGTGGAATTCATAAAGTGTAAGCTAAACAAAGATATCGAATTGCGATACTTTTTTTTAAATATTAAAAAAAAACTTAATTAAGAAATTAATCATGCCATTACCAAGTTACTTGAAAAAAGTGAGAAGTTGACTGATAGAATGTTAAACTATATGAAACCTAGCGAAAATTAAAATGGAAGCTATGTACTGATACTGATATTTATTTATGTGCAAAAATGCTATGTTACTTGTTATTTGAGATGAATTACCGAATTATCAACACATTGTTCTGAAAGGGTTTTGATTAAATAAGTGATAAAATAGATATTGTCTTTTCTCAAGGAATAATAAGTTATACTTCCCAATTCTATTTAAAACTAACATAAATAATACCTAGATATTATGATTACTATTTCTTGACTTTGTTCCTAGTTATCAATTCGAACTAACTTGCAACTTTTAAAATAATTTATAAAGATAATTCTAAGGGATTTCTACATTGAAAACTGGCAGCACCGATTTTCTAATGTCATTTCAAATCATATGTTGAATGTTGATAACCCAATCTATTTTCTTTTCAGAGCTAATCCAACCCATTCTAATCCCTAAACTGATGTCTTAGTGTCCCTATCCTACAGATTCCTAGCCAGCAAACGGCTGACGCACACATCTCCGCCGTCACACGACCCAAGAAGTCCCAAGAAGAGAACATCAGAGAGACAACCCACTTTGCAAACCACTCTCCGTTTCAATGAGCAATGGACCAAATTATGATCCTGCGCTCACGGCAACAATTGTAACAACCCCCCCCCTCCTACCTACTAACAAAAAACCCTAATGTAAAGCGATATGTGAAAGGAAGTGTGAGAGAGGTGTGGAGGAGAGGTAGGAATGTGGAGAGGATTAGAGGAGAGGAACGGAATAGGAAAGAGGAATGGATGGATAGAGTGGCTCATGAATGTCTAGAAATAAGGTTACAAATATGGCTCGTGATTGTGATCGTCTAGTATTATAGTTAGGACCGTACATTGTGTGATAGTATTTATAAAAGTAACCCAAATCCTTTAAAGTGGTAGTGGGATGTCATAACTTAGCTCTCTTTAGGTTCTTGGGACAACATTGGGACAGTGCGCAGCGGGATAACGGAACCTCCGATTCCAGCTCCAACCATTCGCTGGTAGAGGATTTATGTGCTCGCCAACCATCAACGAATGAGATTTACTTCAATTACCAATTCCCAGACACTAATAAAGACAGTAAATAGCCTAGGAACTTGTCCTTGATGCAAAACCCATCATGCGAGCCCCAGAAAAGGAAAGAGGAGGCACTTCTGTGCCCTCCAATTAGTTTTTGTTTTGGCCAAGCCTCAGGCCAGAAATAAGTGACAGCGCACTTAGGAGTTTTGGAACGAGTCCAGATTGATGAACAGCATCATGTAAAATATAATTAATTTGAGCTGATTTATTGGTCAGCCAACCAAGACAGAGCAAGTCATGTCTGATGTAATTTGTAGTAAGTTGTGATGTCCAATTGAGAAACATTGTCTCAACAAAGGTTTTATAAATTGTTGTCCAGCTATGCTGGAAGCACCGACTATGAAACTGCACCAGTCATCGATCTCCACTTATGATATGCACATCCAGGAGTCAGTAGAATAGATAGGGATGCCGAAGCTAGTCCCAGATAATATAACAATCATTCACACCGCAAGCCACAGGTTCGTTGTAGATATAGGAGTGATAGGCAAGAGCAAGTAGTGACTGATTGTTAGACTTCTTTAGTGCAAAATAAGCTTCTGTGATCTAAACGCCGTTACAGACATATCGAATGCTAAGATGTAGTATGTGATGGAGGTTTGACCATGGCTGATACCATGTCGCTCAATTGACATCAAGTCCAGTAGTATTTCAGTAGTATAATGGCTTATCAAAGCCAACCGACCATAAATCAGTCATATAAAGTTCACATAAAGTGAATAAATATATAATTTTAATTCCAGACCCGTTCCAGGGTAATTTGAGGTTGTAGGTAGGATTCAGATAACATCATCCCACATTCCATGTTGTATTGGTTTGGTAAGTATAATGAATACTCCCATTAGGTAGTTGGACCATAGTCCCAATAAGTTGCAAGTATAAAACCCACACATTAGTAGGTATATTATCAAAGATAAACTTTGTCAGTCTGTAGAACAGGATCATCAATTGTATAAAACCTACATAGTAGGTATCAGAGGTGAACGTTCCCACCAAGTTTGTAGCTGGTGTTCTAGAGTCTAGAACATACATACATATAGGATCATGAATCCAATAAATGTTTCAAAACATTGTCCGTTGAATATATTTCACAATAAAGTGAATATAAAATCAATTCAGTATCCACTGCCAGAATAAGCATGTAGGTATGAATGACTCATACATAGGTATTAAATCCACAGTTAAGTGAATATAAATCAGTTCAGTAGTTTATTTGAGAATAATAGGTAAGTATTTTGTCTCCTCTGCCAGGATAGGTAGGTATGAACAATTCATACATAGATATAGTTATAAAAACATAGAATGTATTAAAATAATTTATACATTCCACTGCTGGGCATCTCATGAAACATTAGGATGATGCTTCTCTGCTTAAAGGGAAGGTAAGGCAGGAATTTTGGTAAAGGGAAGGGAGAGAACTACCTACCTAAACACAAACTAGGATCCCAAATAGCTACCCCCACCTACTTTCCTAGATATTGTTCTAATTCTTATTTATTATTACCTAGGTTAACCTATCCATCTAAACCTACCCCTACCTAACCTACTCCTACAATGTACCTAAACTGCCTATTTACCTAACCGCTTAGCTGTGTATAAATTATGTAGTTGCATGCTAAACCGACCTACAATCCTACATATATCTCATTAACCGTACCTATCATATAAGAAATATTGGAAATTATATATATATATATATATATAAATGAATAGAACGGCCTTTGGCAAGTATGAAATATCATAAAAAAGGATTGTTAATTGAACAGGGAAAAACCTTGTCAATAAACAAAGTCTGAAGTGGACAAGATAATTAAATAAATGTAGAAATGGTAAAGTAAATAAAACACGATGTAAATTCCTTTAGAATCCTTGTAGGTGGCACTCCACCAGCTCTGCAAGACTCCACTGTCAGCATCCTCCACTTCACCATGTAAAAGAACAGCTGATCGTCAGGTCACCGCCCTCCGTCCTCCACAGGAACAACTGATGGCACCAACATCCCACCAAAGTAGGCCTCATGGTTGCCTCCCGGCTGCATACTCTCCTCTCCTCTTTGATGTGTACACTTTCACTGGTAAAAGTCAACTAAACTTCAAGTAAAACTAAACTTCCACTCAAACTAAAACTCCAGGTCGACTAAACTTCTCCCTGCTCGGTCCCAGCCGCTATTTTCTTCCACGGCGTCCTTCTCCCTCCCTCGTCGCCCCCGTCCCTCTCAAGTTCCAGCAGAATCCCCCCTCTCGAGCCCCCCGACTGTTTTATCTTCCCTCTTCTCGACCATTTTCGAGTTTTCGAGAGCCTTCATTCCTACTTCTCTTGATAGTTCTCCCATTCTCCTCCAGATGGCACCGCGTGTCCTTACTTCAAATTGAAGTAATTTCAGTTCGATCTGGCTATAATATTAGTTCTCCACTCAATCAACACTAGATTGGCATTAGTTTCTCGTTTATAGTGATTCTCCTACCAATCTGATAGATGGCGTTATTTGTATTTTAAAACAATGATTAAGTTTTGAATAGCAGAAGCTAAGTTCATTACATACTCTTAAGGGAATGAATACCTAAAAATAGTTTGCTAATAATTTATTCACTATGTATCGAACATACATACATATAATCACACTTTCAACCTTAATGGGGTAGGCAGAGCGTAAATGACCTAAACAAAGGTCATTCCGCCACGTCTGACAATATTTTGAGGGTTATTTAAGATAGATTTTTAGGTATATTGCTGTGGTGACAGGTTGTCAGCCCATCGCCTAAATTGCAATATACAGAAACCCTTGGATCCGTTAGCTGGTTTTTACAGTATGCCCGGGAGGAAATGCAGCTGGCATATTCTATGTTTTCCTCTCGTTCCCTGTCCAGCTTGGAAGAAACTTACTATGAAGACTAATGTATCGTTTGAGTATCAGAATAAAATCTCGAGTTGTCTTCTACACGGCAGACTGAACGACTTTGCTCTAAATTTATAATTATGTAATACTACATTCCAATTTATCTCGAGTATCATGTAGCTTTAAGTGCTTGAAACGTTCAATTAATTTCATCCAATTTATACATCAAATTTCATAATTATTTTCACCGGAGGGTACGATAAGTATTAAGGTAGTTTTTTCTTCTTCTTTAAAGGTGATAATCATGCATATCATTTCCTGCAGAAAAAAATATTACAGAATTATTCAAAAGGCGTAGTTACTCACGGTGGTGGGTCCACGGAACAATAGCATGTGAAACTGTATTTGACAACTATACCTAAAATCGAATGTAATTTAATGGTGTAAAATCCACAATTTACTCTGGTATTTTAGAATGGAGTAATTAAGTTTTGTAGGCAGTGAAAAGGAAAAAACTACATACATACATACAATCACGCCTTCATCCCTAATGGGCTAGGCAGTACGTGAACGACCTAAACAAAGGTCGTTCCGCCACGTCTGACAAAGTTTTGAGGGTTATTTAAGATAGATTTGAAGGTATTTACTGTAGTGACAGGTTGTCAGCCTATCGCCTAAATTGCAAGATACAAAAACCCTCGGATCCCTTAGCTGGTTTTTACAGCATGCCCGGGAGGAAATGCTGTAACATTCTACGTTTTTCTCTCGCTCCCAGTCCAGCATGGAAGTAAAAAAAATGGAAATGGAAAAAACTATAATATTTATAATATCTAAAAATATTAAAGAAATACCTTAGGTAAATAGGTGTTACCTTATAAAATGCCTTATATCAAGTTTCCTTTATGCTTCCAATCAGCTTCCCTTACAAGCATTAAAATCTGTTTTTGAGATGACTCATTTTCAGTTTCTTCGAAGTCTGTGACCTTTACTAAAAAGCCTTTACAAATTCCTAGAAACATAATATTCGGAGAGTAAGCTTTGTTGAATGTAAAATGTTTTCTTTATATTTGTTTTATTAAATTCAAATCAATACTGGGTATTTTGAAGCAGTGTTGTAAGAATTTCGTGGGAATACTTGCTAAGTATCAATAATTCATTAGACGTTAATATTTCTTAGGACGTAATTAAAAACCTTTTAAACACAGGTAACAAAAAACTTTTAATGCACAATTAAACATATGCTACTGAGAATCAATGGTTTCATAAAAACCAAAATCACCAAGATTTTTAAAAATGTTTAGTTAAGGGGCATTTCAGATAAGAATTTGTTGTAAAAGAACGGGTCCAGCTCATCTCCTAAATTACAATGCACTGAAACTCTCGTATACTACTTTAATTCAAAATGTTCTCAGGTGAACAAGGTTTTCAGTTTTCAGCACTTGAGCTTCCAAGTTCAGTGCTCCCGAAAGTACCAGGCGCGCATAGCTTGCTAGAGCTCACGCACACTGCGCACGCGTCGGTGTCTAAATTTAGCCCGCCTCCCGTCGAGCCGGCACGCACCACTCTCTCTGGAGATTTCCAACATTCTTATGGACCGTATAAACTGGAGACCACAGCTTAGTAAACTGAAATTGAAAAAAAAAAGAACAATTGTTTATTTAGAATAGAAAAGCATTACAGTAAAAATATAAATCACTACATAGTATAAAACAAAGTCGCTTTCTCTGTCCCTATATCCCTATGTATGCATAAATCTTTAGAACTACGCAACGGATTATGATGCGGTTTCTTTTAATAGAAAGAGTAATTCAATAGAAAGGTTTATATGTATAATACATGCATAATATAGTAGAGACACACTGATAATTTCCGTGCGAAGCCGGGGCGTGTCGCTAGTAAAATATAAAATAACACATGCAACATAACATGAAACTATTACAAAGAGTCAACAAGTCATCAAGTAAAACTTACTCGTACTTATAGCTAGACAACTATGCTATCCATAATGTTATTATCAATTTGATTTTCACAGTTTGTAATTTAACGTAACATGCTTTTCTCCTGATGCTTAATTAGTTTGTGTGTGTTTTTATTATTCTGTTTCTATTGGTGAAAACCTGTAATTGGCTTTCTGTCTTGTATTAATTTTAAGTATTCTTATATTAATAGCTGTTAGTTTTCCTGGAAAAACAAAATAAAATAAAATAATGAAACGGGCTAAACTCAGTATATTGCCACAGCCGGAGCTATGGCGCTGATTCTCAGGTTGAAGATCATGAAATGGTCAGCAATCCAGATTTAGTAAAAGAATATTGAACTTCAAAGTAAAGTGATCGCAAGATTCTTTCATGGAAATGCTTGGAAGGGAATTAGTTTATTGACAAAGGGCGATTTTGCACTGCTCCGTATTTTGTTGGTAGCCGAATCGTGTCCGTTAAATCACTACATAGTATAAAACAAAGTCGCTTTCTCTGTCCCTATTTCCCTATGTAGATCTACATCTTTAAAACTACGCAACGGATTTTGATACGGTTCCTTTTAATGGATAGAATGATTCAAGAGGAAGGTTTATATGTATAATACATGCATAATATAGTAGAGAAACACTGATAATTTCCGTGCGAAGCCGGGGTGGGTCGCTAGTTTCTATATAAAACGACTATGGATGGGAGCGCAACCTGTCTTACATTTACTAGGAAGGCCGATTCGTATCAGAAAATATTCGGATCCGAATTCGGACCGGTGCGAAAGCGCCCTAAAAACATCCATTAACAGGTATATATTAACTTTAATCAGTATGTATGTATACCATTGTTTATTTTACCAATTCATTTCTTAGTTTCTTCCATGCTAGACTGGGAGCGAGAGAAAAACATAGAATTTCCCAGCTGCATTTCCTCCCGGGTATGCTGTAAAAACCAGCTTAGGGATCCGAAGGTTTCAGTATATTGCAATTTAGGCGATGGGCTGACAAGCTATTACTACAGCAATATATCTTAAAATATACTTTACATAACCCTCAAAACTTTGTCAGATGTGGTGGAATGACCTTTGTTTAGGTCTTTTACGCTCTGCCTACCCCATAAGGGATAAAGGGGTGATTATATGTAAGTATGTATTTCTTAGTAATGAATTACCTGTAACTTTCAGAGCAAGTTTCTCGTTCACGAGCGAAGGAACACATGTTTCCGACACCGCCCTCCGTATGGCAATCGATCGGAAATGTGACTGTCCATAAAACACACCACTTATTCTTCATTTTCTTCCATGCTGCACTGGGAGTGAGAGATAAACATAGAATGTGCCAGCTGCATTTCCTCTCGGGCATGCTGTAAAAACCTGCTAAGGGATTCGAGGGTTTCTGTATATTGCAATCTAGGCGATATGCTGACAACCTGTCACTACAGAAATATACCTATAAATCTATCTTTTATAACCCTCAAAACTTTGTGAGACGTTACGAAACGACTTTTATTTAAGTAGTTTACGCTCTACCCACCCCATTAGGGATAAAAGCGTGATTATATGTACGAGTATGTATGTAATTTTTACCGAGAGGGGTTTCGTGACATCATACGACGACCCGATGAACCTTGGTGTGCTTTTTAAACCTAGTACGAAACCAAGAAAAATTTATTCGGTGCTTTTTCCGTGCTTCGGAAGGCACGTTAAGCCGTTGGTCCCGGTTAATATTGTTTAATATCGTAGATATTAGTCGGTAAGCCATGTCAGAGGCCAGTGCTACTCATTGGCGGCTTTAAAAATCTGACCTAATCTAGGATTGGGTCTGGTTTCCCTTCTGGGTTGCGGAGGTCAGATGTCAGTCGCTCTGTGTAAAAACCAGTACCCTCGTTCAATCACCTAGATTAGGTAGCTGACGTGAGATACGGGATAAGGCTAGGGAGATGATGACGAAACCTAGAAAAAGTATAAAAGAAATACAAGTGAAAGGATACGTTTAGTTTGGGTGTGTCTGAGTGTATGTGTGTGGTGTGTTAGAGTGTGTGATAAATCATCAGTCAATATTTTTTTGTGGTATTTCCCCGTGGAAATCGAACCCATGACCAACACATCTTTCCGACACCGCCCTTCGTAACACGATCGATCGGAAAAGTTGGTGTCCATCAAACACAGACCCCTCATTAAGTACTCGTAACTGAGCCAGTTTACTTAATGTTATTGGAATAGGAACGGCACGCTTTGATTCCGATCTATTATTACGTAATAGTCTGGTCGGTTTCTTTGCACAATGTATGATTGATTTGTATCATTTAGTTAAAGTCTAGTTGAAGTTTTACATACAGCATGTAAGGGACAGCGTCACGCAAACAGATAGGGGTTGTTCAGTCAACAAGTCTGAACAACTATCAGTAGGTATTTTTTTCAGGAAATGAAATAATAAAATTGTTTTTCCATACTTCCATGCTGGACTGGGAGAGATAGAAAAACATAGAATGTTCCAGCTGCCCTTCCTCACGGGCGTGCTGTTGAAGTCAGCAAAAGGGACTCGAGGGTACAGTGTATTGTAATTTAGGCGATGGGCTGACAACCTGTCACTATAGCAATACATACTACAATCTAAAATTGCAATCAATTTTTGTCAGACGTGGCGAAAGCGCTTTTTACGAGGCGTTAAACGCTCTGCCTACCCCGTAAGGGATAGAGGCGTGATTTATGTATGTATGTATGTATTTCCATACAAATTGTCTGATCGAGGTGATGATTTTGTTTTCATCCTGGAAGAATTTCCTGGTGAGAGTTGTTCAGTTTCGTTGCCTCAGCAATCCCTATCAGATTGCGGGACGCAGTCCCTTACACCTGGTATACGTACATGCATGAATCACGCCTTTATTCCTTTAGGGGACGCAGTATCAATGGCATACTAAAAAGTGAGTATACTCATTCGCCACGTTGAACACATTATTAGAACCATTTGGATTGTATTATATTGTTGAGAGCAAATACGCTAAATGGTCTCAGGTGAAGAAGAAAATGGTCTCAGGTGAAGAAGAGCTAATTATCCTGGAAAGCCACAAAGTTAAACAAATCTTTGATTGATGTTTGAAAACTCTACATACATACATACAATCACGCCTTTATCCCTAATGGGGTAGGCAGAGCGTAAAAGACCTAAACAAAAGTTCCGCCACGTCTGACAAAGTTTTAAGGGTTATTTAAGATAGATTTGTAGGTATATTGCTGTAGTGACAGGTTGTCAGCCTATCGCCTAAATTGCAATATACAGAAACCCTCGGATCTCTTAGCTGATTTTTACAGCATGCCCGGGAGGAAATGCAGTTGGCACATCCTATGTTTTTCTCTCACTCCCAGTCCAGCATGGAAGGTTGGAAACTCTACATAGGTAGGAAATAGGTACTGCCTCCGTGGTGTAGTGGTCTAAGCCACAGGCTCCTGATCCGGAGGTCCTGGGTTAGATTCCCAAGGGGAGACCCCGAGTTGATACATACATACATGTAATCACGCTTTTATCCCTAATGAGTTGATATTTGTCATGTTATCACTCTGTGAGATGTTCCCCAGGTTGGTTAGAACATTCCAGGCGGAATCACTTGATTATCCGAAAAGAAAAACGACTCCGTACTGCGGAGGGTAAGATAAGCCGTCGGTTCCGGTTGCTGTCTTTTATAGTGGTAAATTTTGTACCTTTAGGTAAAACAGTTTTAATGGCATCCTACTTATTAGTTAAAACATTTTATTAAATGAATTCCAATAGTAACCCTGAATACCTTTAGAATTTTAAACTTTAGTATTTACTAGCGACCCGCCCTGGCTTCGCTCGGAAATCATCAGTGTTACTCTACTATTTTATGCATGTTTTATACATATAAACCTTCCTCTTGAATCACTCTATCCATTAAAAGAAACCGCATCAAAATCCGTTGTGTAGTTTTAAACATCTAATCATACATAAGGATATAGGGACACAGAAAGCGACTTTGTTTTATACTATGTAGTGATAAATATGTATGTTAGTCTGTAAGGTATATATTCTATGGGCCTCTGTTTACATTATTAAACATCTACTAATGTAAATATTGCCTGAAATGAAATGATTTTATTATTATTATTTACTTAGGCTCTCTGAATTTGCACGGGAAAAGCAGTGACACAATAAATGTCGTGGCACGCATGCTAGCCCGGCAGACTTTACTCCGCCTGCTCTTTGATCACTCCGCGACACGTATTATTTTTATTACAATTTCAAATTCTTCCGGCCCTCCCCGCAACTGAGGACATGCTTGATTTGACAACCCTTTAAATGAACGTGGACGAGGGTGCTGCACGTTGGGAGTACTGCCAAAAGTAACGTTTGTGGCATTAGTGAACAATGTCAGAGGCCTAGAAGCTGTACTACTTAGCGGTTTCAGAACTCTGACAGGGTTCATCAGTTCGTTGTTCGACTCCAAAAACCTACTCGCTAAAAAGAAGAAGACCGCGGAAGATGACCCAAATTGAATCTCCAACACCAGAGGTTGCCAGCTGGTAAAATAATATGTAGAGTTTATTATGCTCACAATCTGCAGGATATTAAATCTCGATCAACTACCGCACTTCCGTCCCTACTACACTATGTCCCTACTATATTATGATACTATCTACCGCCTAATAATTCACTTTTCATCTCGTACTCTTAGTTAATAATCCTCGTCTCCCGAGGTGGCCATTAAGGAGATGTCGCGCAGCTAATCTTATTTACGAGTATGCGCGTGCGCAGCTGTTGCTGTCCCTCCCTCAAACAGCTGCCCTCTCAAGTTTATGGTGAAAAAAAAATATTTACTTGGGATTTTGATGGCTTTATGGGCGTAGGATTGGGCAAGTTGCGTATGATTGTTTTCAGAAATGCATTCTAGTTTCTTCTTCCATGCTGGACTGGTAGCAAGAGAAAAACAAAGAATGTGCCAGCTGCGTTTCCTCCTGGGCATGCTGTAAAAATCAGCTAAGGGATCCGAGGGTTTCAGTATACTGCAATTTAGGCGATGAGCTGACAACATCTCTCTACAGCAATATACCTACAATTGTATCTTAAATAACCCTCAAAACTTAAGCAGAATGACCTTTATTTTGGTCGTTTACGCTCAGCCGGATAAAGGCGTGATTATATGTACCAGGCCACTCAGAAAGTATTGCGATAAATAGTTTTTATATATGGCAGACTGGCCGGTTAGAATCTTTTTTGAAAATATGATTACTCGTAAGTAAAAATATGTGTGTTCCATTTTCAAAATTTCCCTCCACATTTTTTGCGAGCCAATTCAAAGTATCGTGTCTTACTGAAAAATGGATCTGCGCCGGGAACATTTTAGAGCTATGATTTTTTACGATTTCAAGTGTCGCCTGAAACCGGATGAATCGTTCGATAGACTTCAAATGGCATTTATGGATGAAAGCCCCTCCAAGGCAACCGTGTATCGTTGGTATAACGAATTTAGGCGCGGTCGACCAACCTTGGGGGATGAAGAAAGAAACGGTCGCCCTTTGACGGCTATTACGGAAGAAAACGTGCTAGCAGTGAAAAATTTAATCCAAGATAATAGGCGAATTACATATCAGGAGATTCAGCACATATTAAAGATTGGATCGGGAAGCGTTCACGAGCTTCTACACGGGCATCTTCGCGTGAGGAGGATAGTATCACGCTGGGTGCCGCACTACCTCACCGACGCTCAGAAGCAGGCCCGGGTGGAATGGTGCCGTGATATGCTGAACAAATTTGAAGCAGGCTCGTCTCGGCCTGTTTACGACATCGTAACAGGTGATGAGTCCTGGATTTATCAATACAATCCAGAAACCAAGCGCCAGTCGACAGTTTGGGTGTTTCAAAATGAACCAACGCCTACCAAAGTGAAGCGATCTCGAAGCGGGGGGAAGATTTTGACCGCTAGCTTTTTTAATTTGACTGGCCACTTGGCCTCAATTCTCTTACGAGATCAAAGAAGCATTAACGCCGAATGGTATACTACCAAATGTTTACCAGAAGTTTTTTCTGTTGAGAGCAACAAGCGACCAAACACAGGGCTCCGCGGACTACTGCTCCACCACGACAATGCGCCTGCACACACCGCGCTCAAAACGAGGGACTTCCTAGACAGCACACCACTCAAACTCCTGGGTCACCCTCCTTGCAGCCCTGATCTAGCACCGTGTGACTTCTTTTTATTTCCAAAAATAAAAAATCAGCTCAAGGGGATACAATTTTCGTCGCCGGAAGATGCGCTGGCTGCGTTCAAGCAGGCTGTAAACGAGGTGTCTACGGCGGACTGGAAAAAGTGTTTTGAAAACTGGTTCAGACGCATGAATCTTTGTATAGCGGCTGGTGGAGAGTACTTTGAAAAGATTTAATAAAAATATATGTACCTGTAGAACAATTTTTTTTAGTGTCGCAAATCTTTCTGAGTGTCCCACGTATATATGTATGTATTCTAGTTTCGAAATGTTTTCTTGTATGTTCCATCTCTATATACGACGTCCAAAAGAGCCTACTAAACAAAAAAATTCAGAAGTCAATATTAAGCAAAGTATTTTAGCAGTATTTTCTTTTTTCTAGTAATTACTTGTATTTTTGCTTTGAGTTTGAGTCAAGTAGAAGATTTGTTTACGAAACAAGAGGAGTATTCTTGCTAACTGTAGATAAGGAAAGCAAAACATTGCTCGGGGCAGTAATTATAGAACAGGTATATTATATTTTTTGCAAATCAGATTATATGTGTCACGTTTCCAAATAAAAGAATATTATATCCAAGAAATATTACTCTCTAAGGATGAAGAAAAACATGAGATAATGAACTGATGATAAACATTCCTAAAGAAATCATACATTGCAATAGACTGTGCAATTGTAAAAAAAAAGAATTATAGAAATATCCTATTTCAGAAATTGTGACATTTCTTTTATTTAGAATTTCATACATCATATTCCTCCGGCCATCAATGATGATGACAAAACTCATGGCTCAAGGACTTTCTATTTTCACTACGTCGAATATAACAGTCACACTCCATACTACATACATACATACATACAAATAATCACGCCTTTATCCCTAATGGGGTAGGCAGAGCGTAAACGACCTAAGCAAAGGTCGTTCCGCCACGTCTGACAAAGTTTGAAGGGTCATTTAAGACAGATCCGTAGGCATATTGCTGTAGTGACAGGTTGTCAGCCCATCGCCTAAATTGCAATATACTGAAACCCTCAGATCCCTTAGCTGGTTTTTACAGCATGCCCGGGAGGAAATGCAGCTGGCACATTCTATGTTTTTCTCTCGCTCCCAGTCCAGCATGGAAGTACAACTGACTAAAAAAAAACATGATGGCGACACCGCCATAACTAAAATGCAGATGATAAGATTATGCTAACTAAGATGATGATGAAATTCCTTCAGGCACTCCCTTCTCTACACCTTGTAAGTATAACAGTCGCGCTCCCCTACTACTTACAACCAAATAAAATAAAAAAACCAAGATGGCGACAATAACAGTCTACAAGCCATATGCAATTAAACTTTCGCAGTGTGAGTCACGCAGCGCCCGCGCAGACGACGCCAGCTGCTAAAGGATCTCAGCTTACTTGCGTTTGCGCACGTGTGCTGTACCGGTGTTACTGCTGCAATCAAAATAAATGTCGATTTAAGAATACAGTTACATAAAAAACAATTTTATTTTTTCTTTGGATCCAGCATCTTAAAGTAGAGCCAGACATAAGTACATTGCAAACTCGAATTTCATTAATCAAATTGGACTGTTTATACAAAAGGTAGTGACTATTTTATTTTCCGAAAAAGTATTTAATCTTCATCAAGTACAGGTGGTAAAAAGGAGGGATTTTTTCTTACATACAGTTCATTTACACTCTGTATATTCTATCCCTATAAGATGACCAGAAGTTCCAGAACCACTTGACATCAAGTACCTTCAAGTAGCTTAAGCGACCTCCATAAGTACCTACTGCGTCGGTTTCGTAGTCAGCTAGCGTATAACCTTTGGTAATAAAACATTTACAAGATAAACAAGTCATGTATCTAGGGGGAAAGCTAAAGAACTTTTCAGTTCTTTTTCATTCTTTGAACTTCCCAATTGAAATCATTCGAATAGTAGTGTAATCTGAAGTAAAATCCCATTCAAAAACAAAAAATGCATCTCCGTCCATCTTTCTACGTCTATCGATTCGAAACGATCGCTCGCCTTCTAACCACTAGAGGGGGTGATTTGCCGTCTTGGCTGTGTGCCAAGCGGCGTCTTTGGCTCATTGCCAAGTCGGGACCAGTGGAAAAAAAATGGCTGCCGTCGCGCATCTTTGATATGCGTCAGCCGCACGCGCAGCGGTCAACCGTTAGAGTTGTATTTGCTGGATTGATCGAACAATACATTTGAAAAATCGAATGTACGTGAATGCACCTGTGGTAAAGACAATCAAGCATACTGCTAGCTACAAAGTTTTTTGTTTTGATAAACAAAACAAACCAACCACTCCGATTTATTTGAACTTCTCTATATTTTATTTTTTGAGAGAGAATTTTCGGTTAATAAAACTGTTCGTAAAAGATTTAGTGTTATCAAAAGTTACATAAGATTGATTGACCCACAGAAAGTTACCTACCAATCGGCTAGTAAACAAACATATTGTTGCTAGAAAGTTGAAATAAGACCATAGGTTATCAATGTAATCTTAGAGAAATAAGTACAAAATACCAACTACATACAATGATATTTAATGACTAAGTGCCAATCAAAGTACTTTGATTTCTTCATTCTTTGACTTAATAGCTCTGACGTCCAATTTCTTAGAGTTATTAACTCTGACGTCAAACTAAGAACCCGCGGCGCCTCTCCCGCGTGGAATCTCTACCACTAACCGCAATATAGTTTTTTTTTTAAACTAGAAGGCGATAACCATCAAATAGTTGATCAAAGATTCTCTGACAAAGTTTTAGACATTTCAGATAGAGTTTTTTTCCTTAATGTGTTGTCAATCCATCTTATAAAATACACGAAATCCCTTGTACTCATGCATCTAGAGGCTTTTACAGTAAGTACCTACTTATGCCGAGAAGCAGAAGTTGGCGAATTTTATTCTTGCTGCAAAAGCACAAACTAAAAAGTTTAAATAAGTTAAAATATCGCATTTTAGGTGCTTTCTGACCCATCCCTTCCGGTGCCGGATACTTTCTTGATACTTTTTATTGAAAAATAAATATAAAAAAATGTCTCTTCTACTCCATCCATGATCTGCAGCCGAACCACCTCGATAATGTTTTTCCACGTACCGGCGTGACACGGCCACAGCGCCTGTTGCTATTGGCCGGCTGCCAGACACTTGAGAACAGCGGTTTTTCAGCATCGAGTACAGCGCGTTAAGGCTTTAAATGAACGTGGCGAAATAAGGAACTAACGCCGCCAAGGCCACTTTTGACAGTTCTCTTAACATACAGCGCCACCACCGACGTTCATAAAAAGCCTTGTCGAACTGTAGAGCATGTCCTCGTTTGCGGGGAGGGCCGGAAGAATTTGAAATTGGAGTAAAAAGAATACGTGTCGCGGAGTGATTAAAGAGCAGGAGTGAAGTCTGCCGGGCTAGCATGCGTGGCACGACATTAACTATTGTAGCACTGCTTTGCCCAGACTTCAGAAAGCCTAAAGCTATTCAGGGTGAAGCGGAACGTGGTTGATCGTTTACTGGTCAACTCCACTGATATACGAATACGGTGTTTAAAATAATGAAGAGAAAGGGTTATTATTGACTAAATGCCACGTGACTTATTTACTTTTGGAATTAATTTAATAAAATGCTTTATCTACAAGTAGGATGTTTAGGTCGATTACACTCTGCCTACCCAATAGGGATAAAGGCGTGATTATATATATGTTATCAAAACTGTTTTTCTGAAAGAAATGCATGCAAATAAATGCACAGCTGCAATGAAAATATTGTAAAAGAACAGATTTTGTTTCATTCCTAAGTGAGCCAATACACAATTCAAAACTTACACAGTGGATTTGGAAAAATAAAAATAAGGTGCCTAATAAAATCACCAAAGAAACAAGTTACCTCAGAAACAAATAGATACCCGAAATTGTGTGCCGTACCAGGCACTCATACCCACCCAGGCGATTAATTGCAAACTTAATGTCAAGTCACATGTAAAAACCACGAAAGAAAAAATCAGCTGCAGAACTTCATTTGCGTAATTTCACTAAGGGCAGCAACACACAAGCGTCACTTACTGCACGCAAGGTTCTGCTCAACACGCTGTCAATGATTTTTGCATTGTCTACAACACACATGCGTCACCTTACGCTCTACGCGCACGTAACGATAAACTCTACGTCGGCGCATCCCTCTGCCAGTACACGCGTGTAGAGCATAAGGTGACGCCTGTGTGTTGTAGGCAATGCAAAAAGCATTGACAGCGTGTTGAGCACAACCTTGCGCCAGTAAGTGACGCCTGTGTTAAAGGTTATGCAAATAGCATTAACAGCGTGTTACGTAATCTTGCGCGAAGTAAGTGACGGCTGTGTTAAACGTAATGCAAAAAGCATTGACAGCGTGTTGAGCGCAACCTTGAACGCAGTAAGTGACGCCTGTGTTAAAGGGCATGCAAAAAGCATTGACAGCGTGTTGAGCGCAACCTTGCGCGCAGTAAGTGATGCCTGTGTTAAAGGTAATGCAAAAAGCATTGTCAGCGTGTTGCGCAACCTTGCGCGCAGTAAGTGACGCCTGTGTGTTGCTGCCCTAAGTGCTGGAAAGTTGGACACGTGCCAGATAGAACGCCGGAGTGAAAAGTCAACTGTAGACAGTAGATGACCTGTAAAGACATTGGTATGCCAAGTTATACAACATTTCTTCGTCTGTGTACATACATACATACATACATAATCACGCTTTTATCCCTAATGGGGTAGGCAGAGCGTAATGTACCTAAACAAAGGTTGTTCCGCCTCGTCTGACAAAATTTTTAGGGCTACTAAAGATAGATTTGTAGGTATATTGCTGTAAGTTACAGTATACTGAAACCCTCGGAGCCCTCAGCTGATTTTTACAGCATGCCTGGGAGCAAATTCAGCAGGTACATTCTTCGTCTGTGTAGAGTTAATAAATTATTGTAAATCTAGTTATTTTGTCATAACAACAACAAATTCATGTTAAGAATTAGTAAGATATCCAAGAGAGTACGCAAAAAAACTTACTGCTACGTTAATAGACTACTATACTTTCTTACGTACTGATCTATAGGATGGTAAGATCATAAAAAGGGCGGATCCAGATAATTTTTCTGGGGCGGGGGGATACAATTATGTACTGTGCTTCTAAGTATGTACTGTTATGGAACCTCTACAGTACAAAAAAACACCTTTCTGGGTGGGGGCACATGCCTCCGTGCCTCCAATCTAAATTCGCCCTTGAAGAAGATCATACCCCACTAAAAGTCCGGTGCCAAGCAACTCGTTAATTTGAGTGGAAATTCCAGTATCTTAGAAGCTTTTATTTAAATAAACCGTTTTACTTATATTATAAATACCTACTTATCTAATTATCAAGTTCACTTCTGATGCAGAAATCTGTCTAAAGCACCCATCATCTCCCTAGCCTTATCCCGTATCTCACGGGGTTGGCTACCTAATCTAGGTGATTGAACGAAGGTACTGGTTTTTACACAGAGCGACTGCCATCTGACCTCCGCAACCCAGAAGGGAAACCAGGCCCAATCTTAAATTAGGTCAGAGTTTTCAAGCCGCCAATGCTTAGCACTGGCCTCTGATATGACTTAACGACTAATATCTACGGTGTTAAACGATATTAACCGGGACCAACGGCTTAACGTGCCTTTAGAAGCACAAAAAAGCGCCGAATAAACGTACATATGAAATTCGAAAACCGATAAACACATTGGTACGTGGTGGGATTCGAACGACGACCTCCCGCTCAGGAGGCAGCGGCCCTATCCACTACACCATCGGGCTCTCTAAAGCACCCATATAAAGACATATGATCCAAGCAGGACAGCGCCATAATCAATGATGATGATGATTTAATTATTAATTAACTTTTAACTTAAGGGATCTGAGGGTTTCAGAATATTGTAATTTAGGTATTGAGCTGACAGAAAACCTGTCACTACAGCAATATACGTACAAATATATCTTAAATATCCTTCAAAACTATGTCAGACGTGGCGGAACGACCTTCGATTAGGTCGTTTACGCTCTGCCTACCCCATTAGGGATAAAGGCGTGATTGTATTTTAACTTAACTTTTAGTTTTGAGTTTTGACTATGTTTTAACGTGGGCTAAATAAGATAAAGGACAACGAATTACCAACTTTTGTTTTATAAATAAAACAGTTTTATTTCTTTTATTTTAAGATGCTAAACAGTTTTAGACATAAAATTAACTGACGCCTAAGTAAGACTGAAACAACAAAATAAGTTCTAGGTAAGTTGCGAACCTACCTATGGGTAGTTTATAAAATGACGATGAAGGGAAGATGTTTGAATAGATATAATAGCATATTTTTTGTAGGTTTGGAATAATCCCTGAAAATCGTAAATAGGTATAATATTATCGAATCGTACTTTAACCCCACCGCACAAAACTTTGATCTTTTAATGTCAAAGACTTCAAATTCCTTGATCTACTGAGTTTTCAAGCCAAACGAACGATGAAGGGTTTCAATAATTGTAAACCACAATGTGTATAGCTCTACGTACGCATGTATGTAGTTTTGTACGCATGAAGTTTCATTGGAATGCCTATGCTACAAGACATCGACCTCGCTTCGATCTGCGCCAAGCGAATCTTGCGCAGCGTCCAACTAAACCGATAAACAATTAAGACATCAATAATTTATTGCTCCTGATTTTATGAGGAACCCACTTATATCATGATTTCGCTCGTGTTGTATTAAATTTCTTAATGCTTCGGAAGGCACGTTAAGCCGTTGGTCCCGGTTAATATCGTTTAATACCGTAGATATTAGTCGTTAAGCCATATCAGAGGCCAGTGCTAATCATTGGCGGCTTGAAAACTCTGACCTAATCTAGGATTGGGTCTGGTTTCCCTTCAGATGGCAGTCGCTCTGTGTAAAAACCAGTACCCTCGTTAAATCCCCTGATTAGGTAGCCGACCCCGTGAGATATGGGATAAGGCTAGGGAGACGATGATGTATTAAATTTCTTGAGTATTATGTTAGCTGATGGTAGAGTTAAACCAACATGTCTACAATATCTAAGACCATAATATTTTATCCACCGAACGTCAATTAATTTACCTGCCGAAATACGTTATTTTTTATGTTATTTTTTAATTTACTATATTTTTGACAGACTAGCAGTTAGTTCATTCTGATGTAATTTTGTCCAACTGTAAAAAGTGTCACCAAAATCATACCGTACCGTGATAAATAGCGTAGTTTGAGATTTTTTGTTTTATTTAGGTAGTTTAATTAATTTCTTACTTTTCAAAGATTCTATTCTTAATAGCGTAGCAGCGTAAAAATTGCACTAACAAATAGAATCCTAATCCTTAATCTTTCTAATGTCCCAAAACTCAGACTACAGACAGAAAGTATGTGTTTAAGCTGACTCAGAATAGTCCAGTATCTACTGCGGTCATGACGTTGCGTTTTTCAACTGAAACTGCAATAATTTTCCATTGAAGCTGGCTGACTCAATTGCATTTTCATGTAAAAACTGTATTTAAGAAGTATTCGGCAAAAACGTTAAGAACACGAAATAACTAAGACCCATAATAAAATTATACTCAAGAGTGACAGCGAGTTTGCGTTCGTATCAGAAATGTCATTTTAGTAGGAAATGTTAAATCCATTCTTAATGTTTCTCTCAATATTGATATCGCTTTATTAATACAATTCTAAATCTCAACCATACTGGACTGGGAGAGAAAGAAAAACATAGAATGTTCCAGTTGCCCTTCCTCCCGGGCATGCTGTAGAAGTCAGCAAAAGGGATTCGAGGGTTACAGTGTATTGTAATTTAGGCGATGGGCTGACAACCTGTCACTACAGCAATACACATTTCAATCTAAAATTGCCCTCAATTTATGTCAGACGTGGCGAAAGCGCCTTTTAGGAGGCGTTTTACGCTCTGCCTACCCCGTAAGGGATAAAGGCGTGATTTTATGTATGTATGTAAATCTCAACTAAAATTATTGCCATTCCTGTCTGTTCTCTCATGGTAGAAATTGGTACTTGTATTAGTTAAGTCCTGTTTCATTTACAAAGCCGAATTGCCTTCTTTACCTTCTGCATAGGGTCACATCTCCATGGGTTGCATTCACCAATTTTCCACTTCTTCTTCTTCATTTTCTGTCGTGTGGGTGTTGAATCTCTTCCATGCTGGCCTGGAGCGAGAGAAAAACATAGAATGTGCCAGATGCATTTCCTCCCGCGCATGCTCTAAAAACCAGTTAAGGGATCCGAGGGTTTCAGTATATTGCAATTTAGGCGATGGGCTGACAACTTGTCACCTACAGCAAGATACTAATAATAATAATAATGTCTTTATTCCAGGTTAAGTTTCACCCATAAATCGATATTTACCTTAAATACCTACAAATCCATCTCAAATAACCCTTACAACTTTGTCAGACGTGGCGGAACGACCTTTGGTTAGGTTGTTGCGCTCTGCCTACCCAGTTAGGGACAAAGGCGTGATTATGTGTGTGTGTGTGTGTGTGTGTGTGTGTGTGTAATAGCACAGCGAATAGGCTTCTGTCATGATTTGTGTAACGACCACTATCAAAGACAGCGACTGGGACCGACGGCTTAACTTCACTTTTCTTTCTTTTCCACTGAATCTAGCTGCCTCAATTACATACATACATACATACAATCACGCCTTTATCCCTAATGGGGTAGGAAGAGCGTAAACGACCTAAACATAGGTCGTTCCGCCACGTCTGATGAAGTTTTGAGGGTTGTTTAAGATACATTTGTAGGTATATTGCTGTAGTAACAGGTTGTCAGCCCATCGCCTACATTGCAATATACTGAAACCCTCGGATCCCTTAGCTGACTTTTACAGCATGCCCGGAAGGAAATGCAGCTGGTACATTCTATGTTTTTCTCTCGCTCCCAGTTCAACTTGGAAGGAATTGCTTGCCTCAATTATAATTTCATGTAAATACCGACATTAGTGACAACATCCGATTCCGACACACCTATGACTGTTTCGCACAATATTTATGTTTCCTCTGCCAAATACTAAATTGTGTGGGTGTTAGTATCTTGATGTAGCCAACATTTCTTGGATTTCTTGGACTCAGTGATCTTCTTTCGATCTCTCTCTGTTCTAGTGTATTTCTCTCTTTTTATCTTGTATCCTAAATTATATCTATAACATGACATTGTATGCATTATTTATTGCATCAAAACATATGGACATGATTTTTAAGCATTCTAAGGTCCATAATCATAAACAGCACTTGAGACTGAAAGCTAGTTTGAGTCCACATCAGAAATGTAATTTCAGTATAAAAGGATCTGTCAAATCCATTCTTAATACTAATCTCAATCTTATAGCTTTATAAATACAAGCCTTTGTTGCAAAAAAGTAATAAGCAATACCCGTTCTGTCCTTGTTGTGATGTCCTGCGTTTATGACTGTGTCTAATAACTCGTTAAATGAATAAATAGAAGTGCTTAACAAAAAGATATCTTCTAACTAACCCATGTGATTTGAATGTTGCAGATTTTTTACATACATACATATAATCACGCCTTTATCCCTAGTGAGGTAGGCAGGTCTATCTTAAATAACACACAAAACTTTGTCAGACGTGACTGAACGACCTTTGTTTAGATCGTTTAGAGCGTAACAAAGTCAAAGTCTGACAAAGTTTTGTGTGTTATTTAAGATAGATTTATATGTATATTGCTGTAGTTACAGGTTGTCAGCCCTTCGCTTAAATTTTAATATCTTATACAAAATCCCTTGCAGCTGGTACATTCTATGTTTGTCCAGTACAGCATGGACGGAATTTCAGTTTTTTTCTTATTTTCGTTTTCTTTGATTGCAGCTAGATTTATCCCACGACTCTGGTGATGCGTGCCGCTGCTTTTACCAACTGGGATATCAAATATCTTGATTCGATTTGTTAAATTTGACCTTATTATACCGAAATCATAGTTACCCTACACGACTGACGAAAGAGCATGTCGACAGTAAGCAAAAAGGAAATTAATATAAATTCAAAATTTGAATGTGGATCGTGACGTAATTTATTGCAGTGAAACATGGTCCCATGTCATCTCAAGGAGACATTACGATAGGGCAAAGAACTATTTATAAACTATTTACTAGCTTTTTCTGCAACTACGCTTGTATGTTTGTGAAAGGGAAATGGAGTAGTTAATTTTTAAGTAGGACTTAAACAATCTTACAATATGACAAGAAAATTTGATTCACTATTGTAAATACGTAGGAGGTAAGTATTTTATAATAATTAATAATAATTATGAAAACTAATCGGCTTACTTGTTTGTTTTGAAAGGACAAGTAAGCCTTCCAATACAAACAAGCGAGCCGATCAGTTTTCATTATGAATAACACTTGTTTGTCGTTTAGTGTTAAAAAAAATACAGATACCTGCCTATAAACATTACTAAAATTGATCGTGATGTATGTAGCGATAATCTCAGTCATATCATTAAAATCAAATCAACGGATGGATTTGCGAGGAGAGATGTAAAGAAGAGAGAGTATTATTTTCAACTGTCTTGTAACTTAAATAAATTGCACAAGGCAAATTTGTCTAAACGATAAACAAGTGTTATTCATTATGAAATTTGTACCTACAATGACCCATTTTTGGCTGCTCATAATCACATTAGAGATAGACAGAAGATTACACAGAAGATTTTTAAATGAATTTGTTAAAATATATCACGCCTTTATCCCTAATGGGGTAGGCAGAGCGTACACGACCAAAACAAATGCCGTTCTTCCACATCTGACCAGGTTTTGAGGGTTATATAAGATAGATATGTATGCATAATGCTATAGTGACATGTTGTCAGCCCATCGCCTAAATTGCAATATACTGAAACCCTCGGATCCCTTAGCTGGTACATTCTGCTAAGGGATCCGATACATTCATGTTTTTCATGTTCGGTACATTCATGTTTTTCTCTCGTTCCCAGTCCAGCATGTAAGAGAATAAAGCTGTAACAATAACAAGTTTGTTGCAAAATACGTAGACTAATGAGTAATGAACGCTATTGGGGACTTGCCAAGTCTCATTAAAGGAAAGATTAGTCTTGGACATGTAAAGACCTGTTGATTCCTTTACTGGTGTTACATAACATTTTACGCACATACCATTTAGGTAGTATAAAGTATCTGATGATCAAATTTATTTTATCTATTGATATAAGACCAAATCTTTTATGATTCATCTGTAAGTTCTTTGTAAGATAAAAGATTTGTAAATATTTTTGTTAATAGCAAAACCATTTGACTAATTTCTTTCAAAATATTTTACCCTACCAAATACTTCGACCTGTGAATAGCTCCTGAATTGTTTATTGAAGATAATAATTAAACGGTATTGTTAAACCACATCTTTAAAGTATCTAATTATTGGACGAAAGCAATTTGTGACACAATAAGGAAAGAATCAGTAAGATGAAAATGAAAATATTTAAACGAATATAAACGAATTACCATTTAGACAACATGCAGAATATACGTAATTATAGAACAGTTATACAGCGGACCCTTCACTAAGCGTAGCTTGTATCGCAGGGGCCAGATACACAAATAAACAGATATAACAATTTGTCGGTGATTACTAAAAATCGGCTATTTTAAATACAACTTCCATGCTGGACTGGGAGTGAGAGAAAAATATAGAATGTGCCAGCTGCATTTCCTCCCGAGCATGCTGTAAAAACCAGCTTAGGGATCCGAGGGTTGCAGTATATTGCAATTTAGGCGATGGGCTGACAACCTGTCATTACAGCAATATGCGTACAAATATACCTTAAATAACCCTCAAAACTTTGTCATACGTGGCTGGACGACCTTTGTTTGTTTAGGTCGTTGACGCTCTTTCTACCCCGATAGGGATAAAGGCGTGATTATATGTATGTACCTTTGTATGTATGTTAAATACAACACATCATTATTAGATTAATTAAGTATAAGCAAAAAAATAAAACAATAGAAATTAAATAAAAGAAATGAATAATGTTAAAAAAATACTCAGCGGTGTCCTTGAAATTTGGGATATATGAAATAAATGGCCCTGCTTCTTTTAATTACTGTCTGTTACCTGAAATGTATCTTATTTAACTGAAAACTGTTAAAAATACTGGATCCTAAACTGTATATCTTATAATGACCACAACTTACAATAAAATAGGAAATGGTATTTCAAATTACTTTGATATTTTGCTACGATACAAAGCACGATGGAAACGGTCTCTATCTAGTGTTATAATTGTTATTTATTTTAATTATTAGTATAGTATTTTGGTAGCATCACTACAATTTATTTGTAAAAATATGTAATAAATGGTAGTTGTTTTGACTGTCACTCAAATGGTTCGATTCCGTGGCTGCTCCCACCACTGACGTCACCGCGCACGTGCGGGTTGTTTGTTCCTGGCTATAAGTTGAACGTCAGATTGGGGGCTCGGTTAGTCTGGATTAACGTAAAAGTGAAGTCGTTACTCTGCTGGATTTCTGCCACAAAAGTTAAGTGTTTTATTTTATAGGGTTCATTACCGTAATTTTACTTAGATTTTGCTACAAAAGTGTAGTACTATATTTTATTTGGATTTAACGCTGTTATTTTGCTTAGACTTTGCTAGAAAGTTTAGTGACCTATTTTATTAGAAATTATTTCTGTTATTCTGCTTGAATGTTGGTAGTAAAATTGAAAGTGTTTAATTTAATTTAGAATAATAGTCTTCGATTGTTTTAAACATGTATATTTTTATTAACGCCTCATTATTTTATGTATCTATTTAAGCTTTCATAATTTGTCAAGTAAAGTGTGCTTATATTAATAAAATTGGTTTAGTAAATAATAAATTAAAATCAAGAATGTTTTCTAAACATTTATTTATTTATATAACAGCAGTAAAACAATTATTTTGGTGTAAAAGTCTGTGGTTTAAAGATGTGGTATTCTTGAATAAATAATTATTCTAATTAATGGTTTCTTGTATGTTTTTATTCCAATACTCGCTCCTTTGTTTTAACAATTTCAGAAGTGGGATATACGATGCCTAAAAACGTCCAAAAGAGAGGAAAAGCAAAGCGATACCGGTCCAAAAGTCCAGTTCCGCAACCAAGGAAGCGATGGCGTCCATAAAAACCGCGTGACCACTCTCCAGTTCCAGAGCTGAGGGCGACTCTAGTTTGGAGAACTAGTTGAACAGTGTCAATGAGAAACATGGTGAGCCCGTTCCTTATATAATAAATAGTGTTTCTGCAAAGGCAGAAATCATACCGATTTTTGACCCCGAGAAAAATTATTTGTAAGTATCACAGTGGCTCAACAAAATTTAACAACTTGGGCAAGACTTAGTGGGATGGCTAAAACTTGGCACGCGTCTCTTCAAAACTACGATTTTACCTGGGATCAATGGAAAGAACAGCTCCATTTAGCATTTTCTCGCAAGACTGATTTTGTTGAGTTACTGAAGGACATGTTGAACAAAAGAAAATTGTTGACTGAAAGTATGACGCAATACTTTTATAGTAAGTATGCTATGTTGAATAGATTAGAAATTTCCAATGATAAGGCAGTCGCTTGTATTATTGATGGGTTACCACCCCACATGAAGGCACCAGCTCAAGCAGGGAATTTTGCAACACCAAGTGACTTGTATTCAAAATTTTTGACTGTAATGGAAGAGTCTAAATATAGACCGTCTGTAACTCGTTCCAACCAATTCGTTCGGAGTAGCGATGAATCTTCAGAACCAGGTACTTCGACGGAACAGAAAAAGATCATTACTTGTTTTCTTTGTCACGACCGGGACATTCGGTGAGAAGATGTCCGAAAAATTATTTTACTAATAGACCGATCTGCAGTTTTTGTGGTAAACCTGGACACACCACGGAGAACACGACAACACGATAACAGAGGTAAATGATATTTATTTTAAACCTGTTTTGGTCAACAACATACCAGCCAAAACTTACTTTGATTCGGGTTCTAGAATAAATGTAAGTTATTACGAATTTATTCAGAAACTTGAGCTTCCCTTGCAAACCTGTAATATAATGGTCAGTGGTTTTGGAGGTTTGCCAGTACGATCAAAAGAGAAGGTTGACGTTACTATAAATGTAGAAAATTGTGATTTACAAACACAATTGGTGACAACTGATGTCCACATGCCAATCAGGACGTACTTTTAGGCCAACCAGTTGTGAATCATCCAAAGTTGACGTATACTATTGCTGAGACTGAATTTTTGATGAAGGTAAAGGAACCTGTAATATCAGATATACTATCTATTGACACGGCGGACAACGAAAAGATTAAGGTACCTGTAAAATGTAAAGTAACTACTAACATACCACCGGGGCATGTCATGTTGATCAACGTGACTACAGAAGAGGAAACACTGGACGATATATTTATAGAATCTTGCAGCAGAAATTATAATAAGAAGAATTTTTCCATTCCTGCAAGTATAGTGAACAACGATGGGTGGCTTGAAGTAAGTAAATCTTCTGACTCTACATTACAAATTTTGAAAGGCGGAACATTGGCCAGGGGACTAAAATGCCGTGAGTAATTTTCGTTACCCGCTGAAGACCATGAGAAGGTAACATGTAATCAGGTGATGACAATTGACGTCAATCATGTCCGCTGTGGCACAACTGACCCGCAAATAAAATAAACTTATAGAAACTTTAAGAGAATTTAGTGATTGTTTTTCAAAAGATACCACAGAACTAGGTTGTACTAATAAAATGGAAATGGAAATAGAATTAAATACGGAAAAACCTATTTGTTATAGACCATATCGACTTTCAATGACAGATAAGGAGATGGTTAGAGAAAATATCGACGATTTAATGAAAAATAAAGTTATTCAGGAGTCGTCTTCTAAATATGCTAGCCCTATTATCATAGTCAAAAAGAAATCTGGTGACTACCGACTCTGCGTGGATAACAGGAAACTTAATAGCGTGACAGTAAAAGATAAGTACCCTCTTCCAGTCATTGAGGAACAAGTTGAGAAACTATCTGGTAAGCGTTTCTTTACTAATTTGGACCTATCGCAAGGATTTTACCAAATACCGATGAGCAAGCAGTCTGTGTCTAAAACAGGGTTTGTAACACCAGAGGGTCATTAGGAGTTCCTCCGAATGCCCTTTGTTTTAGCTAGTTCGCCATGCGTGTTCCAACGGCTTATGGACAAAATCCTGGGACCACTCCGCTTTAATAATGTGCTACCGCACATAGATGACTTGTTAATTCCTAGTGAATCTGAGGAAGAAGGATTGCAATTGCTAAGGCAAGTACTTCAAATTCTACGAGTTTCGAAATTGGCTTTAAACATTGAAAAAAAAACGGTTAACGGTTCAGAGTTTATTTAGCTGGAATTAATTTCTGTGTTGTCACTGATTGTGTTGCGGTAAGGCAAACATTCGAAAAGAAAGGTCTCCTGCCAAGGGTAGCAAGATGGTGGTTAAGTATACAAGAATACGACATGAATATTATTCACAAACCAGGAACCTTTCACAGATATGTTGATGCTTTAATCAGGACACCAAATGAGACGTCACAGGTATGTGTACTGGACTTACTTGATTGGGTAGTATGTTTGTAGTCGCAAGATGACAGCATTCGTATTATCAAAGAAAAATTGGTGAGTAACTCTGATGATCCTGATGTCAAAAACAACTATGTTTTACAAGAGAGTAGTGTTTATAGAAAACTTGGTAATGGTGAGCTCAGAGTGGTTGTTCCAAAGATGGCGCGATGGAATATAATGTGTAAATATCACGATGACCTTGGTCATCCTAGTTTAAAAAGATGACATAAATTATAAAACAAAATTGCTGGTTTCCTCGTATGACCAGATTTATAAGGAAGTATGTTAATGCATGCATAGATTGTCTTTTTAAAAGAGGTCAATATGGAAAAGTTGAAGGTCAACTGCACCCAATAGAGAAAATTACTGAGCCAATGCATACGCTTCACATCGATCATCTTGGACCATTTTGCAAAAGTGGAAACGGTATGTCTTATTTATTTGTTGTTGTCAATTCGTATACAAAATTCACATAGGCAAAACCTACGAAGACTACCAAATCTATTGAAGCAGAACAAAAATAGGAAGAAATATTCAGTTCTTTTGGATATCCTAAGAGGATAGTGTCAGACAGTGGAGCTGCTTTCACTAGCAAACGATTCAAACGGTTTTGTAATGCTAATCAAATAAAGCATGTCAAATGGCCAGGTTGAACAGTTCAACAGAACTCTTCTAGAGGCGATCAACAAAAGTACGACAGACGAAAAAGATTGGGACAAATGTATTAACAAGGTGGTTTGGGGTATTAACAGTACTGTTAATTCGACAACAGGTTTCCCAGCTTTCAAATTAATGTTCCATGCCAATCGAGCTCTTCTACAAGGTATGTCTGATAATACATATGATGACTAACAAATGGCTACGCAGAACAAGGAGAAAGCTGCACAAAATATTGCCAAGACCTCGCAAGCAATGAAAAAGCGGTTTGATGGTAAGAAAAAAAAGCCTACAATACAGGCGATCTTGTACTGTGGAGAGGAGCACAAAGTAAGAATAAAGATGCAGTCCGAAAACTTGAAGAAAATTATAGTGGACCATACAAGTTTACAAAAGTATTGGGCAATGACAGGTATATTATAACTTCAATGAAAAGACTAAAAGGTTCTAAAAAAAATACCAAGCGACTGTAGCATCAGATGCATTAAGGAAATTGATTAACCAGGATGATAGTAGTCGGAGCGACTCACAAGAGTCTCAAATTGACAGCACGGAAAAACTAATTGATTTTCTAGAATTTTAAACGAACATTGGTAAGGACACAAGTAGATTCTATTTTAGTTTGGATTACAAATATTACTTAAATAATGGTATTTGTTGGTATAGAAATAATTTGGACCGTCTCAAAGACGATGATAAATGGTTACAATATTTATAAAAAAAAAATGTTTCAGTGGACCACCAGCGTCTGTTGGTGATGAATGAGGACCGTTTCTATAGACGATGAAGTAAAAATTGGGCCGTCGATACAAATTGACGATGACGATTAAAAGGGACCGCCAAAATAATTAACCCTTTTTAACATATTTTGGCGATGTTATGTTTGTTGGCAGAGCATTAGAGTACCTATTTATTAGTTGATACATACTAATTTGGTTTAAATTGGGATAAACAAATTTAGCTAATGTTGATTCTTAATACAATTGGTAAAAGCTTATATAGCTTTAGTTAAATTTATTTTGGTTTTAACGAAAGAAATATTTCACTTTGTTACAGAAGAAAGACTGAACTCCGGAAGCTTGATGGACTGGATTCTAATTTACATTATGTTCTGAATATATGTTAAGTCAGCATTAGTTATTTTGATTTTTGTTGATAATTAATTATGGTCAGAAAATATTTTTTTAATGCAGACAATTAAATTTGCGTTGGTATCAAATTTCGTCAGGATGGACGAGCTGTTATAATTGTTATTTATTTTAATTATTAGTATAGTATTTTGGTAGCATCACTACAATTTATTTGTAAAAATATGTAATAAATGGTAGTTGTTTTGACTGTCACTCAAATGGTTCGATTCCGTGGCTGCTCCCACCACTGACGTCACCGCGCACGTGCGGGTTGTTTGTTCCTGGCTATAAGTTGAACGTCAGATTGGGGGCTCGGTTAGTCTGGATTAACGTAAAAGTGAAGTCGTTACTCTGCTGGATTTCTGCCACAAAAGTTAAGTGTTTTATTTTATAGGGTTCATTACCGTAATTTTACTTAGATTTTGCTACAAAAGTGTAGTACTATATTTTATTTGGATTTAACGCTGTTATTTTGCTTAGACTTTGCTAGAAAGTTTAGTGACCTATTTTATTAGAAATTATTTCTGTTATTCTGCTTGAATGTTGGTAGTAAAATTGAAAGTGTTTAATTTAATTTAGAATAATAGTCTTCGATTGTTTTAAACATGTATATTTTTATTAACGCCTCATTATTTTATGTATCTATTTAAGCTTTCATAATTTGTCAAGTAAAGTGTGCTTATATTAATAAAATTGGTTTAGTAAATAATAAATTAAAATCAAGAATGTTTTCTAAACATTTATTTATTTATATAACAGCAGTAAAACAATTATTTTGGTGTAAAAGTCTGTGGTTTAAAGATGTGGTATTCTTGAATAAATAATTATTCTAATTAATGGTTTCTTGTATGTTTTTATTCCAATACTCGCTCCTTTGTTTTAACAATTTCAGAAGTGGGATATACGATGCCTAAAAACGTCCAAAAGAGAGGAAAAGCAAAGCGATACCGGTCCAAAAGTCCAGTTCCGCAACCAAGGAAGCGATGGCGTCCATAAAAACCGCGTGACCACTCTCCAGTTCCAGAGCTGAGGGCGACTCTAGTTTGGAGAACTAGTTGAACAGTGTCAATGAGAAACATGGTGAGCCCGTTCCTTATATAATAAATAGTGTTTCTGCAAAGGCAGAAATCATACCGATTTTTGACCCCGAGAAAAATTATTTGTAAGTATCACAGTGGCTCAACAAAATTTAACAACTTGGGCAAGACTTAGTGGGATGGCTAAAACTTGGCACGCGTCTCTTCAAAACTACGATTTTACCTGGGATCAATGGAAAGAACAGCTCCATTTAGCATTTTCTCGCAAGACTGATTTTGTTGAGTTACTGAAGGACATGTTGAACAAAAGAAAATTGTTGACTGAAAGTATGACGCAATACTTTTATAGTAAGTATGCTATGTTGAATAGATTAGAAATTTCCAATGATAAGGCAGTCGCTTGTATTATTGATGGGTTACCACCCCACATGAAGGCACCAGCTCAAGCAGGGAATTTTGCAACACCAAGTGACTTGTATTCAAAATTTTTGACTGTAATGGAAGAGTCTAAATATAGACCGTCTGTAACTCGTTCCAACCAATTCGTTCGGAGTAGCGATGAATCTTCAGAACCAGGTACTTCGACGGAACAGAAAAAGATCATTACTTGTTTTCTTTGTCACGACCGGGACATTCGGTGAGAAGATGTCCGAAAAATTATTTTACTAATAGACCGATCTGCAGTTTTTGTGGTAAACCTGGACACACCACGGAGAACACGACAACACGATAACAGAGGTAAATGATATTTATTTTAAACCTGTTTTGGTCAACAACATACCAGCCAAAACTTACTTTGATTCGGGTTCTAGAATAAATGTAAGTTATTACGAATTTATTCAGAAACTTGAGCTTCCCTTGCAAACCTGTAATATAATGGTCAGTGGTTTTGGAGGTTTGCCAGTACGATCAAAAGAGAAGGTTGACGTTACTATAAATGTAGAAAATTGTGATTTACAAACACAATTGGTGACAACTGATGTCCACATGCCAATCAGGACGTACTTTTAGGCCAACCAGTTGTGAATCATCCAAAGTTGACGTATACTATTGCTGAGACTGAATTTTTGATGAAGGTAAAGGAACCTGTAATATCAGATATACTATCTATTGACACGGCGGACAACGAAAAGATTAAGGTACCTGTAAAATGTAAAGTAACTACTAACATACCACCGGGGCATGTCATGTTGATCAACGTGACTACAGAAGAGGAAACACTGGACGATATATTTATAGAATCTTGCAGCAGAAATTATAATAAGAAGAATTTTTCCATTCCTGCAAGTATAGTGAACAACGATGGGTGGCTTGAAGTAAGTAAATCTTCTGACTCTACATTACAAATTTTGAAAGGCGGAACATTGGCCAGGGGACTAAAATGCCGTGAGTAATTTTCGTTACCCGCTGAAGACCATGAGAAGGTAACATGTAATCAGGTGATGACAATTGACGTCAATCATGTCCGCTGTGGCACAACTGACCCGCAAATAAAATAAACTTATAGAAACTTTAAGAGAATTTAGTGATTGTTTTTCAAAAGATACCACAGAACTAGGTTGTACTAATAAAATGGAAATGGAAATAGAATTAAATACGGAAAAACCTATTTGTTATAGACCATATCGACTTTCAATGACAGATAAGGAGATGGTTAGAGAAAATATCGACGATTTAATGAAAAATAAAGTTATTCAGGAGTCGTCTTCTAAATATGCTAGCCCTATTATCATAGTCAAAAAGAAATCTGGTGACTACCGACTCTGCGTGGATAACAGGAAACTTAATAGCGTGACAGTAAAAGATAAGTACCCTCTTCCAGTCATTGAGGAACAAGTTGAGAAACTATCTGGTAAGCGTTTCTTTACTAATTTGGACCTATCGCAAGGATTTTACCAAATACCGATGAGCAAGCAGTCTGTGTCTAAAACAGGGTTTGTAACACCAGAGGGTCATTAGGAGTTCCTCCGAATGCCCTTTGTTTTAGCTAGTTCGCCATGCGTGTTCCAACGGCTTATGGACAAAATCCTGGGACCACTCCGCTTTAATAATGTGCTACCGCACATAGATGACTTGTTAATTCCTAGTGAATCTGAGGAAGAAGGATTGCAATTGCTAAGGCAAGTACTTCAAATTCTACGAGTTTCGAAATTGGCTTTAAACATTGAAAAAAAAACGGTTAACGGTTCAGAGTTTATTTAGCTGGAATTAATTTCTGTGTTGTCACTGATTGTGTTGCGGTAAGGCAAACATTCGAAAAGAAAGGTCTCCTGCCAAGGGTAGCAAGATGGTGGTTAAGTATACAAGAATACGACATGAATATTATTCACAAACCAGGAACCTTTCACAGATATGTTGATGCTTTAATCAGGACACCAAATGAGACGTCACAGGTATGTGTACTGGACTTACTTGATTGGGTAGTATGTTTGTAGTCGCAAGATGACAGCATTCGTATTATCAAAGAAAAATTGGTGAGTAACTCTGATGATCCTGATGTCAAAAACAACTATGTTTTACAAGAGAGTAGTGTTTATAGAAAACTTGGTAATGGTGAGCTCAGAGTGGTTGTTCCAAAGATGGCGCGATGGAATATAATGTGTAAATATCACGATGACCTTGGTCATCCTAGTTTAAAAAGATGACATAAATTATAAAACAAAATTGCTGGTTTCCTCGTATGACCAGATTTATAAGGAAGTATGTTAATGCATGCATAGATTGTCTTTTTAAAAGAGGTCAATATGGAAAAGTTGAAGGTCAACTGCACCCAATAGAGAAAATTACTGAGCCAATGCATACGCTTCACATCGATCATCTTGGACCATTTTGCAAAAGTGGAAACGGTATGTCTTATTTATTTGTTGTTGTCAATTCGTATACAAAATTCACATAGGCAAAACCTACGAAGACTACCAAATCTATTGAAGCAGAACAAAAATAGGAAGAAATATTCAGTTCTTTTGGATATCCTAAGAGGATAGTGTCAGACAGTGGAGCTGCTTTCACTAGCAAACGATTCAAACGGTTTTGTAATGCTAATCAAATAAAGCATGTCAAATGGCCAGGTTGAACAGTTCAACAGAACTCTTCTAGAGGCGATCAACAAAAGTACGACAGACGAAAAAGATTGGGACAAATGTATTAACAAGGTGGTTTGGGGTATTAACAGTACTGTTAATTCGACAACAGGTTTCCCAGCTTTCAAATTAATGTTCCATGCCAATCGAGCTCTTCTACAAGGTATGTCTGATAATACATATGATGACTAACAAATGGCTACGCAGAACAAGGAGAAAGCTGCACAAAATATTGCCAAGACCTCGCAAGCAATGAAAAAGCGGTTTGATGGTAAGAAAAAAAAGCCTTTAATACAGGCGATCTTGTACTGTGGAGAGGAGCACAAAGTAAGAATAAAGATGCAGTCCGAAAACTTGAAGAAAATTATAGTGGACCATACAAGTTTACAAAAGTATTGGGCAATGACAGGTATATTATAACTTCAATGAAAAGACTAAAAGGTTCTAAAAAAAATACCAAGCGACTGTAGCATCAGATGCATTAAGGAAATTGATTAACCAGGATGATAGTAGTCGGAGCGACTCACAAGAGTCTCAAATTGACAGCACGGAAAAACTAATTGATTTTCTAGAATTTTAAACGAACATTGGTAAGGACACAAGTAGATTCTATTTTAGTTTGGATTACAAATATTACTTAAATAATGGTATTTGTTGGTATAGAAATAATTTGGACCGTCTCAAAGACGATGATAAATGGTTACAATATTTATAAAAAAAAAATGTTTCAGTGGACCACCAGCGTCTGTTGGTGATGAATGAGGACCGTTTCTATAGACGATGAAGTAAAAATTGGGCCGTCGATACAAATTGACGATGACGATTAAAAGGGACCGCCAAAATAATTAACCCTTTTTAACATATTTTGGCGATGTTATGTTTGTTGGCAGAGCATTAGAGTACCTATTTATTAGTTGATACATACTAATTTGGTTTAAATTGGGATAAACAAATTTAGCTAATGTTGATTCTTAATACAATTGGTAAAAGCTTATATAGCTTTAGTTAAATTTATTTTGGTTTTAACGAAAGAAATATTTCACTTTGTTACAGAAGAAAGACTGAACTCCGGAAGCTTGATGGACTGGATTCTAATTTACATTATGTTCTGAATATATGTTAAGTCAGCATTAGTTATTTTGATTTTTGTTGATAATTAATTATGGTCAGAAAATATTTTTTTAATGCAGACAATTAAATTTGCGTTGGTATCAAATTTCGTCAGGATGGACGAGCTGTTATAATTGTTATTTATTTTAATTATTAGTATAGTATTTTGGTAGCATCACTACAATTTATTTGTAAAAATATGTAATAAATGGTAGTTGTTTTGACTGTCACTCAAATGGTTCGATTCCGTGGCTGCTCCCACCACTGACGTCACCGCGCACGTGCGGGTTGTTTGTTCCTGGCTATAAGTTGAACGTCAGATTGGGGGCTCGGTTAGTCTGGATTAACGTAAAAGTGAAGTCGTTACTCTGCTGGATTTCTGCCACAAAAGTTAAGTGTTTTATTTTATAGGGTTCATTACCGTAATTTTACTTAGATTTTGCTACAAAAGTGTAGTACTATATTTTATTTGGATTTAACGCTGTTATTTTGCTTAGACTTTGCTAGAAAGTTTAGTGACCTATTTTATTAGAAATTATTTCTGTTATTCTGCTTGAATGTTGGTAGTAAAATTGAAAGTGTTTAATTTAATTTAGAATAATAGTCTTCGATTGTTTTAAACATGTATATTTTTATTAACGCCTCATTATTTTATGTATCTATTTAAGCTTTCATAATTTGTCAAGTAAAGTGTGCTTATATTAATAAAATTGGTTTAGTAAATAATAAATTAAAATCAAGAATGTTTTCTAAACATTTATTTATTTATATAACAGCAGTAAAACAATTATTTTGGTGTAAAAGTCTGTGGTTTAAAGATGTGGTATTCTTGAATAAATAATTATTCTAATTAATGGTTTCTTGTATGTTTTTATTCCAATACTCGCTCCTTTGTTTTAACAATTTCAGAAGTGGGATATACGATGCCTAAAAACGTCCAAAAGAGAGGAAAAGCAAAGCGATACCGGTCCAAAAGTCCAGTTCCGCAACCAAGGAAGCGATGGCGTCCATAAAAACCGCGTGACCACTCTCCAGTTCCAGAGCTGAGGGCGACTCTAGTTTGGAGAACTAGTTGAACAGTGTCAATGAGAAACATGGTGAGCCCGTTCCTTATATAATAAATAGTGTTTCTGCAAAGGCAGAAATCATACCGATTTTTGACCCCGAGAAAAATTATTTGTAAGTATCACAGTGGCTCAACAAAATTTAACAACTTGGGCAAGACTTAGTGGGATGGCTAAAACTTGGCACGCGTCTCTTCAAAACTACGATTTTACCTGGGATCAATGGAAAGAACAGCTCCATTTAGCATTTTCTCGCAAGACTGATTTTGTTGAGTTACTGAAGGACATGTTGAACAAAAGAAAATTGTTGACTGAAAGTATGACGCAATACTTTTATAGTAAGTATGCTATGTTGAATAGATTAGAAATTTCCAATGATAAGGCAGTCGCTTGTATTATTGATGGGTTACCACCCCACATGAAGGCACCAGCTCAAGCAGGGAATTTTGCAACACCAAGTGACTTGTATTCAAAATTTTTGACTGTAATGGAAGAGTCTAAATATAGACCGTCTGTAACTCGTTCCAACCAATTCGTTCGGAGTAGCGATGAATCTTCAGAACCAGGTACTTCGACGGAACAGAAAAAGATCATTACTTGTTTTCTTTGTCACGACCGGGACATTCGGTGAGAAGATGTCCGAAAAATTATTTTACTAATAGACCGATCTGCAGTTTTTGTGGTAAACCTGGACACACCACGGAGAACACGACAACACGATAACAGAGGTAAATGATATTTATTTTAAACCTGTTTTGGTCAACAACATACCAGCCAAAACTTACTTTGATTCGGGTTCTAGAATAAATGTAAGTTATTACGAATTTATTCAGAAACTTGAGCTTCCCTTGCAAACCTGTAATATAATGGTCAGTGGTTTTGGAGGTTTGCCAGTACGATCAAAAGAGAAGGTTGACGTTACTATAAATGTAGAAAATTGTGATTTACAAACACAATTGGTGACAACTGATGTCCACATGCCAATCAGGACGTACTTTTAGGCCAACCAGTTGTGAATCATCCAAAGTTGACGTATACTATTGCTGAGACTGAATTTTTGATGAAGGTAAAGGAACCTGTAATATCAGATATACTATCTATTGACACGGCGGACAACGAAAAGATTAAGGTACCTGTAAAATGTAAAGTAACTACTAACATACCACCGGGGCATGTCATGTTGATCAACGTGACTACAGAAGAGGAAACACTGGACGATATATTTATAGAATCTTGCAGCAGAAATTATAATAAGAAGAATTTTTCCATTCCTGCAAGTATAGTGAACAACGATGGGTGGCTTGAAGTAAGTAAATCTTCTGACTCTACATTACAAATTTTGAAAGGCGGAACATTGGCCAGGGGACTAAAATGCCGTGAGTAATTTTCGTTACCCGCTGAAGACCATGAGAAGGTAACATGTAATCAGGTGATGACAATTGACGTCAATCATGTCCGCTGTGGCACAACTGACCCGCAAATAAAATAAACTTATAGAAACTTTAAGAGAATTTAGTGATTGTTTTTCAAAAGATACCACAGAACTAGGTTGTACTAATAAAATGGAAATGGAAATAGAATTAAATACGGAAAAACCTATTTGTTATAGACCATATCGACTTTCAATGACAGATAAGGAGATGGTTAGAGAAAATATCGACGATTTAATGAAAAATAAAGTTATTCAGGAGTCGTCTTCTAAATATGCTAGCCCTATTATCATAGTCAAAAAGAAATCTGGTGACTACCGACTCTGCGTGGATAACAGGAAACTTAATAGCGTGACAGTAAAAGATAAGTACCCTCTTCCAGTCATTGAGGAACAAGTTGAGAAACTATCTGGTAAGCGTTTCTTTACTAATTTGGACCTATCGCAAGGATTTTACCAAATACCGATGAGCAAGCAGTCTGTGTCTAAAACAGGGTTTGTAACACCAGAGGGTCATTAGGAGTTCCTCCGAATGCCCTTTGTTTTAGCTAGTTCGCCATGCGTGTTCCAACGGCTTATGGACAAAATCCTGGGACCACTCCGCTTTAATAATGTGCTACCGCACATAGATGACTTGTTAATTCCTAGTGAATCTGAGGAAGAAGGATTGCAATTGCTAAGGCAAGTACTTCAAATTCTACGAGTTTCGAAATTGGCTTTAAACATTGAAAAAAAAACGGTTAACGGTTCAGAGTTTATTTAGCTGGAATTAATTTCTGTGTTGTCACTGATTGTGTTGCGGTAAGGCAAACATTCGAAAAGAAAGGTCTCCTGCCAAGGGTAGCAAGATGGTGGTTAAGTATACAAGAATACGACATGAATATTATTCACAAACCAGGAACCTTTCACAGATATGTTGATGCTTTAATCAGGACACCAAATGAGACGTCACAGGTATGTGTACTGGACTTACTTGATTGGGTAGTATGTTTGTAGTCGCAAGATGACAGCATTCGTATTATCAAAGAAAAATTGGTGAGTAACTCTGATGATCCTGATGTCAAAAACAACTATGTTTTACAAGAGAGTAGTGTTTATAGAAAACTTGGTAATGGTGAGCTCAGAGTGGTTGTTCCAAAGATGGCGCGATGGAATATAATGTGTAAATATCACGATGACCTTGGTCATCCTAGTTTAAAAAGATGACATAAATTATAAAACAAAATTGCTGGTTTCCTCGTATGACCAGATTTATAAGGAAGTATGTTAATGCATGCATAGATTGTCTTTTTAAAAGAGGTCAATATGGAAAAGTTGAAGGTCAACTGCACCCAATAGAGAAAATTACTGAGCCAATGCATACGCTTCACATCGATCATCTTGGACCATTTTGCAAAAGTGGAAACGGTATGTCTTATTTATTTGTTGTTGTCAATTCGTATACAAAATTCACATAGGCAAAACCTACGAAGACTACCAAATCTATTGAAGCAGAACAAAAATAGGAAGAAATATTCAGTTCTTTTGGATATCCTAAGAGGATAGTGTCAGACAGTGGAGCTGCTTTCACTAGCAAACGATTCAAACGGTTTTGTAATGCTAATCAAATAAAGCATGTCAAATGGCCAGGTTGAACAGTTCAACAGAACTCTTCTAGAGGCGATCAACAAAAGTACGACAGACGAAAAAGATTGGGACAAATGTATTAACAAGGTGGTTTGGGGTATTAACAGTACTGTTAATTCGACAACAGGTTTCCCAGCTTTCAAATTAATGTTCCATGCCAATCGAGCTCTTCTACAAGGTATGTCTGATAATACATATGATGACTAACAAATGGCTACGCAGAACAAGGAGAAAGCTGCACAAAATATTGCCAAGACCTCGCAAGCAATGAAAAAGCGGTTTGATGGTAAGAAAAAAAAGCCTTTAATACAGGCGATCTTGTACTGTGGAGAGGAGCACAAAGTAAGAATAAAGATGCAGTCCGAAAACTTGAAGAAAATTATAGTGGACCATACAAGTTTACAAAAGTATTGGGCAATGACAGGTATATTATAACTTCAATGAAAAGACTAAAAGGTTCTAAAAAAAATACCAAGCGACTGTAGCATCAGATGCATTAAGGAAATTGATTAACCAGGATGATAGTAGTCGGAGCGACTCACAAGAGTCTCAAATTGACAGCACGGAAAAACTAATTGATTTTCTAGAATTTTAAACGAACATTGGTAAGGACACAAGTAGATTCTATTTTAGTTTGGATTACAAATATTACTTAAATAATGGTATTTGTTGGTATAGAAATAATTTGGACCGTCTCAAAGACGATGATAAATGGTTACAATATTTATAAAAAAAAAATGTTTCAGTGGACCACCAGCGTCTGTTGGTGATGAATGAGGACCGTTTCTATAGACGATGAAGTAAAAATTGGGCCGTCGATACAAATTGACGATGACGATTAAAAGGGACCGCCAAAATAATTAACCCTTTTTAACATATTTTGGCGATGTTATGTTTGTTGGCAGAGCATTAGAGTACCTATTTATTAGTTGATACATACTAATTTGGTTTAAATTGGGATAAACAAATTTAGCTAATGTTGATTCTTAATACAATTGGTAAAAGCTTATATAGCTTTAGTTAAATTTATTTTGGTTTTAACGAAAGAAATATTTCACTTTGTTACAGAAGAAAGACTGAACTCCGGAAGCTTGATGGACTGGATTCTAATTTACATTATGTTCTGAATATATGTTAAGTCAGCATTAGTTATTTTGATTTTTGTTGATAATTAATTATGGTCAGAAAATATTTTTTTAATGCAGACAATTAAATTTGCGTTGGTATCAAATTTCATCAGGATGGACGAGCTGTTATAATTGTTATTTATTTTAATTATTAGTATAGTATTTTGGTAGCATCACTACAATTTATTTGTAAAAATATGTAATAAATGGTAGTTGTTTTGACTGTCACTCAAATGGTTCGATTCCGTGGCTGCTCCCACCACTGACGTCACCGCGCACGTGCGGGTTGTTTGTTCCTGGCTATAAGTTGAACGTCAGATTGGGGGCTCGGTTAGTCTGGATTAACGTAAAAGTGAAGTCGTTACTCTGCTGGATTTCTGCCACAAAAGTTAAGTGTTTTATTTTATAGGGTTCATTACCGTAATTTTACTTAGATTTTGCTACAAAAGTGTAGTACTATATTTTATTTGGATTTAACGCTGTTATTTTGCTTAGACTTTGCTAGAAAGTTTAGTGACCTATTTTATTAGAAATTATTTCTGTTATTCTGCTTGAATGTTGGTAGTAAAATTGAAAGTGTTTAATTTAATTTAGAATAATAGTCTTCGATTGTTTTAAACATGTATATTTTTATTAACGCCTCATTATTTTATGTATCTATTTAAGCTTTCATAATTTGTCAAGTAAAGTGTGCTTATATTAATAAAATTGGTTTAGTAAATAATAAATTAAAATCAAGAATGTTTTCTAAACATTTATTTATTTATATAACAGCAGTAAAACAATTATTTTGGTGTAAAAGTCTGTGGTTTAAAGATGTGGTATTCTTGAATAAATAATTATTCTAATTAATGGTTTCTTGTATGTTTTTATTCCAATACTCGCTCCTTTGTTTTAACACTAGATTGATTTGGGTTTCTCGTTTATGCAAGATAATTTACATAAATTGTATGAAAAGATGGCTTCATAATTTAAGGGGAAATGGTAGCGGTCATTCTTATAGTGGGAGTAAAACATCGGTATGTATGTAAATGTTTTACTGTTCTTCACGTGTACTGTGGTCGTGGTGACGGACGCGGCGCAGGCGCAGACGGCGATGCTGACCTCGTTGTAGCAGCGCGTGTGGCATTGATATGCGAACAATCTGTTCTGCGGTAAATTGAAGTAAGTGATTCCACAAAAAAACTACCTACATGAAATAAAAAAAAAACTGAGTGAAATAACTCGTTTCAGAATTTCCGTTTATATCAGACAACTTAGGCCCGTATTTATAAAGCTGTCTCAAGATAGAGATCAGTATTAAGTATGGATTTGACAGGTCATAATGTTTGAAATGATATTTCTGTTTGAACTCAAACTTGCTGTCAGTCTCAAGTGCTGATTATAAATACGAGCCGTATTAGCTTGCAGATACTCCGATAAATAAGGTCCAATATAGGTTTTTAAATATATAGACAAACAAACTTTATTTTAACTAATAGGTATGTTATGTTAGTACCTACAAGTTGAAAAGGTCTGAAATCTGCTTAACTACAAAAATAATTCAAAATCAAAACCTATGTTTATTACAAATTACAAAGTAAGTATAGAAAAATAAAAAAAGTACATACATACATACATGAATCACGCCTTTATCCCTTACGGGGTAGGCAGAGCGTTTAACGCCTCGTAAAAGGCGCTTTCGCCACGTCTGACAAAAATTGAGAGCAATTTTAGATTGTAATATGTATTGCTTTAGTGACAGGTTGTCAACCCATCGCCTAAATTACAATACACTGTAACCCTCGAGTCCCTTTTGCTGACTTCAACAGCATGCCCGGGAGGAAGGGCAGCTGGAACATTCTATGTTTTTCTATCTCTCCCAGTCCAGCATGGAAGAATAAAAATAAAAGTATACTTAGAAAATGTCAGAAGACCTTATATCTCTTCACCGCAAGTTTCCCAACGATTGTTTCTTGCTAACTTAGAGTTTACTTTGAAAGCAATAATATTGAGATAACTATAAGTAGATATAACTAAAGTTCTGAAGTTATTGGAGCTCGATTTACGTCACTTTCTAAATCATGAATTCGCTTTTCCACTTCCATTAATTATTTATCAGGATATCTAAGTTCTATTTAAGAATAATTTTCCCAGACATACTTTAAAAGCCAGAGAAGGGACTGGAAAGATCCTGTGTTTCAAAAAAAAAATTATTATTTCTGATAGCTTGTCAGAAAATCAATAATTATAGTTCTCTTAGGCCCGTTCCCAAAAGCAGCACTTGAGATCGCTTTATAAATACGAGCCTAAAGCCTAAGGCTCATATTTATAAACCGATTTCAAGAATGAGAGCAATATTAAGAGTATGGATTTGACAGGCCGACGGCATGCAATAAGCTGCTTAAAATTGAGATGCCGGACTGAGAGCGTTTTTCCATGCTGGACAAGGAGCGAGAGAAAAACAGAATGTGCCAGTTGCATCTCCTCCCGGGCAAACTGTATAAACCAGCTAATTGATTCGAGGATTTCAGTATATTGCAATTTAGGCGATAGGCTAACAACCGGTCACTAAAGCAATATACCTACAAATCTATCTTAAATAGCCCTTAAAACTTTGTCAGACGTGGCGGAACGGCCTTGTTAAGGTCGTTTACGATCTGCCTACCCTATCACGGATAAAGGCGTGATTATATGTTTATATATGCATGGATCATTTTAGCTGAACTTATCCACAGCGAAATCGCGAGGCAAAGTTATATAACATAATATATTTACTAGCTAGACCTCCTTGAATATTTCCAGTATAAGTTTCTCCAAGGGCTGAATATGACAAAAGTAAAGGAGCAAACCATATAAAGAAACCCTCAAAAATTCCTCCAGACGCAATACATCCACTGGTACCTATCTAATAGGGAAGGTGCCACTAGCCCTCTGCCAGCATCAGTCATGTTATGCTCCTAAACAGTAGCTAATAGAAATGAAAGTATCCACAAGTATCTACTCGTAGTAGGAAGGTGCTAGTATATAGGTCACGCCACTGCCCCCTCCCCCCTGCCAGCGTAAGTCATGTTATGCTCCTAAAGAGTAGCTCATAGAAATTAAAGTATCCACAAGTATCTACTCGTAGTAGGAAGGTGCTAGTATATAGGTCACGCCACTGCCCCCTCCCCCTGCCAGCGTAAGTCATGTTATGCTCCTAAAGAGTAGCTCATAGAAATGAAAGTATCCACAAGTATCTACTCGTAGTAGGAAGGTGCTAGTATATAGGTCACGCCACTGCCCCCTCCCCCCTGCCAGCGTAAGTCATGTTATGCTCCTAAAGAGTAGCTCATAGAAATGAAAGTATCCACAAGTATCTACTCGTAGTAGGAAGGTGCTAGTATATAGGTCACGCCACTGCCCCCTCCCCCCTGCCAGCGTAAGTCATGTTATGCTCCTAAAGAGTAGCTCATAGAAATGAAAGTATCCACAAGTATCTACTCGTAGTAGGAAGGTGCTAGTATATAGGTCACGCCACTGCCCCCTCCCCCCTGCCAGCGTAAGTCATGTTATGCTCCTAAACAGTAGCTCATAGAAATGAAAGTATCCACAAGTATCTACTCGTAGTAGGAAGGTGCTAGTATATAGGTCACGCCACTGCCCCTCCCCCCTGCCAGCGTAAGTCATGTTATGCTCCTAAAGAGTAGCTCATAGAAATGAAAGTATCCACAAGTATCTACTCGTAGTAGGAAGGTGCTAGTATATAGGTCACGCCACTGCCCCCTCCCCCCTGCCAGCGTAAGTCATGTTATGCTCCTAAAGAGTAGCTCATAGAAATGAAAGTATCCACAAGTATCTACTCGTAGTAGGAAGGTGCTAGTATATAGGTCACGCCACTGCCCCCTCCCCCCTGCCAGCGTAAGTCATGTTATGCTCCTAAGCAGTAGCTCATAGAAATGAAAGTATCCACAAGTATCTACTCGTAGTAGGAAGGTGCTAGTATATAGGTCACGCCACTGCCCCCTCCCCCTGCCAGCGTAAGTCATGTTATGCTCCTAAAGAGTAGCTCATAGAAATGAAAGTATCCACAAGTATCTACTCGTAGTAGGAAGGTGCTAGTATATAGGTCACGCCACTGCCCCCTCCCCCCTGCCAGCGTAAGTCATGTTATGCTCCTAAACAGTAGCTCATAGAAATGAAAGTATCCACAAGTATCTACTCGTAGTAGGAAGGTGCTAGTATATAGGTCACGCCACTGCCCCCTCCCCCCTGCCAGCGTAAGTCATGTTATGCTCCTAAAGAGCTGATACAAATACAAGTTATGAACAATATATTCAGCCATACAGAGAAACGCACAAAAAATCCTCCAGTCACAGTCCATCCACAAGTATCTAGTAGTCACGCCACTGGCCCCCTGCCAGCGTTAGTCATGTTATGCTCCTAAAGAGCTGATACAAATACAAAAGTAATGAACAATATATTCAGCCATATAGAGAAACGCACAAAAATTCCTCCAGTCACAGTCCATCCACAAGTATCTAGTAGTCACGCCACTGGCCCCCTGCCAGCGTTAGTTATGCTCCTAAAGAGCTGATACAAATACAATTTATGAACAATATATTCAGCCATATAGAGAAACGCACAAAAATTCCTCCAGTCACAGTTCATCCACAAGTATCTAGTACGAAGATGCCAGTATATAGGTCACGGCACTGCCTTTCTGCCAGCGTTAGTCACGATATGAGCTAAAGAGCTGATGCAAATACAAGTAATGAACAATATATCCAGCCATATAGAGAAACGCACAAAATATCCTCCAGTCACAGTCCATCCACAAGTATCTAGTAGGAAGATGACAGTATATAGGTCACGCCACTGGCTTCCTGCCAGCGTAAGTCATGTTATGCTCCTTAAGAGCTGATACAAATACAAGTAATGAAAAATATATTCAGCCATATAGAGAAACGCACAAAAAATCCTCCAGTCATAGTCCATTCACAAGTATCTAGTAGAAAGATGCCAGTATATAGGTTACGCCACTGCCCCCTCCCCCCTCCCCCCCTGCCAGCGTTAGTCATGTTATGCTCCTAAAGAGCTGATACAAATACAAGTTATGAACAATATTCAGCCATATAGAGAAAAGCACAAATAATCCTCCAGTCTCAGTCCATCCACAAGTATCTAGTAGTCACGCCACTGGCCCCCTGCCAGCGTAAGTCATGTTATGCTCCTAAAGAGCTGATACAAATACAAAAGTAATGAACAATATATTCAGCCATATAGAGAAACGCACAAAAATTCCTCCAGTCACAGTCCATCCACAAGTATCTAGTAGGAAGATGCCAGTATATAGGTCACGCCACTGGCCCGCTGCCAGCGTTAGTCACCACGTTTGCGGCAGCGGCCAGCGCGCGTCACTAAAGGTTACGGCTGGCCTTTGAGTTTGGACAAGTTACAGCATGGGTTTGTGTGGCGGAAGATACATCTCAGATATATTACTCTACATTATAGGACTTTACTTCCATGCTAGACGGGGATGAGAGAAAAACAGAGGAAATGCGCCAGCTGCATTTCCTCCCGGGCTGTAAAAACCAGCTAAGGGATCCGAGGGTTTCAGTATATTGCAATTTAGGCGATGGGCGGACAACCTGTCACTACAGCAATATACCTAAATATATAACCCTCAAAACTTTGTCAGACGTGGCCGAACGACCTTTGTTTAGGTCGTTTACACTCTGCCTACCCCATTAGGGATAAAGGCGTGATTACATGTATGTATATATGTATTATAAGAATTCCTACATTGGTTGACGAGGAAAGTGACAGATCGGTTATTGCAGCAACCACAACCGCGAAAAACAAAAGGCAGGCGCCTTTAAGTAACGCTCGTAAGTAATCAGTACCACAACGCTGTTTGGAGTGCTATGGTATCTGTATCCTTCTAGCAGTCCATTGGAATCTCAGGCTAACACACTACGGCTAATACTTTACATACATGTATATAATCACGCCTTTATCCCTAATGGTGTAGGCCAAGCGTAAACCACCTAAACAAAAATCGCCACGACAATGTTTTGAGGGTTATTTAAGATAGATTTGTAGCCCAAATTACAATATACTGAAACCCTCTTAGCTGGATTTTACAGCATGCCCGGAGGAAATGCAGCTGGCACATTCTATGTTTTTCTATCGCTCCCAGGCCAGCACAGTAGCCTGGCTTACACTATACCTACCTATATGAGAAATACTTACTTTATCTATAAACAGGTATATCTTTCTTTTTACTCATGTATCAATCATCCTGAAAGAATCCAAATGGACAAAGTTCGGGATCAATCTAGATTTCTGTAGTACAATTTTATGGCACCTGACCAAAATCCTAATGACTCACAAGCTTTCAACGTTTCTTTACATCAACAAGCGTTTAAATATTTATTATTCTAAATAAGGTTTTTCCCCAGCCAGACGGTGCGACGGAGCGGAAGCTTGGTTTGCGCAAACAAATCGCTTTTCATCAAAGTTGATTTTCATTTCAGCCGAGACGGAGTGTGAAGACTGATGACGTCACGGAGGGGGCGGGGCGACGGCGACGCGTGCGCACCCAACAACAGCAGGCGCCCCAAGAGACATGCGTGAAGAAAAGTTTTGAAAATGTACAATATTTCAGAAATTATAATAATCTGTTTCTGGTACAGAAAAAGATAAGCAAAACTTAAGATAACTTGTGTCGCAACAGTAAAAAAACCCTCTTCTTCTTATCAAGTGGGATTTTAAGTCAATAAACCCGTGACCAACGACAAACCAGGGTTTACAACCCAATAAACCCTGGTGACAGAGTTTTTAAACCGCCTAATAGCAAATACAGCCGCTTCGTATCACGTCAGATACAGCGACCTGAAACAACGGCCTAGCGTGCCTTTCATTCACTCTGTAAGACAAAGCTATCGATTAGCCTCTGTAAAACAATAAAAGACCAAAAACTGGCCAAAGGACCGACTTTTCCTCGCGACAGTACAGGAGCTGCGCCAACGCACGCCATATACGGGGCGCGTCCCCCGCTGCGCCGCCCGCCCTCCACAAGCGTTTGGCTCACATTTCGACAAAGATAAAGCAGCGCAGACATGACATTCTAATCAACCGTGGCCAGCGCACCTAAAATTGTTTTATACACAGTTGTGTTATGAAAATTACTTTCGGGACGCTGATTTTGTAGGTTATATAAAAAAACTGTAAATAAAAATGATGATCGTGTTTCAATAAAAACCATTATTGGGAATGCTTCTTCTCCACGAAGCTTAAAAGTATAAAAGGATGTAGAGAAAATCAATCCCCGTTTGGTACTCTAGTTATCAAAGCTGCATCCATACCTGTTACCGCGTACAAAGAGCCGATGACCTAGATAGTCATGTCAGCTGCTCTAGTCGACAGTGCATTAAGAGTTTTATACTACTTGCGTCATAAAAAAATAAAAAAAGCATAATTTTACCTATCGTCACATCTACGGTCCGGTTATCTACTCTTTGACATGCGCGCGCGCGCGTGTTTGTTTACGTGACCGTGCATTTGTTTTTTCTCAAGACCAGTACACTGACTTGGCCTCCGTCCTCTACATTGTAGAAATATTAGAACACTAAAATTGCGCTATTTGTTCCTAGATAGGTTTATTTGTAGCTATTTTCAGGATTGATTCTTGCATTATCAGTATACAAGTATAAATGGAAAATGAGATTTTTTTTTTAAATAAAACGTTTTTACCTATAACCCTAAAAACATTGTCAGATGTGGCAGGACGACCTTTGTTTAGGTCGTTTACGCTCTGCCTACCCCATTAGGGATAAAGGCGTGATTATATGTATGTATGTTATTTACCTACTGTCACATCTGTAGTTATCTACTCTTTGGCCTGCGCGCGCGCGTGTTTGTTTACGTGGCCGCCGCGGTGCATTTGTTTTTTCAGAGAACGGTACACTGACTTGGCTCACGTCCTCTACATTGTAGAAATATTAGAACACTTCATTTGAATGTTGTGTTATGAAGTAATGTAATAGTTTAGAATAAGTAGGTGGTTTGTTTTGATTTTCATGTTGTTTTTGTATCTCTGTAAGATGTATAGAGTTTTGTAGTAAAAAATGTAAGTAACAAAAAATTGGGATATAGATAACGCTGGACTGATTTAAAAAAAAATATGTGCCAGCTGCAGTTACTTCGCGAGCATGCTGTGAAAGTCAATAGAGGGATTTGGTATTGTAATTTAGGCGACAAGCCAACAACCTGTTACTACTAGTACAGTAACCAAAGCTTTACTTCTAAAATCATGTCCAAAACTTGGCGAGATAACTTCGCGTAAAGCATCATAGATATCTTAACAAAAGAAGGTGCAACATCATTGGTACAGCCGAGACTAATAAGCTACAGACCCATAGACGTACACAGTCCATAAACACGGTTTGGTGTAAACTAGCTGTTACCGCCCCTACTTCCGCTGTGGCTGCGACCTGAGTCCGGATTACTTTATTTGTTTACATGTTGATGGCGTTTGCGTGCACCAAAGGGTTATTGTTTACTATATAAGAAACCAAAACAAAAATTTGCTTCGCAAAATCCGTCGAAAGATGATTTTGAATGTACGTAAGTGTATAGCATTTTGACGAACTAACTGTCTAGCATTTTTTCTTTTTTTATACAAAAGAAGAGTTTCTTAAAATTTATTTAATATAATTTGACATTAAAATAAAACTTGCGTAAAATGTGTTGGTACTTAACCCACATTTAATGATAAATCATCGGTAACTAGAAAATTAAAACTATTTATTTTCTCAATTTTCACTTCTTTGATGATAGAGTCGTATCAAATTGTTCAGAACTCAACAATATTTTTCTTTGTAGCAATAGAGTTCAATTTCGCCCAATACACAATGTGTGGTCGCCGTAACCTGATACGCGCATACGCATACCATATACGGTGTAATGACCGCGCCGGCCAATGGCGAGCGAGGACTTTCCCGCCCCGCGCATAGGATTGTGACGTCACAGAAACTACGTAGTTTTGTAATTACGTAGAAAAGTTGACATAAGTAGGTAGTGTTATTTTGCACTAAGTAGAAGAATAAAACGGTGCTGCTTACCATCAGGTAGGCTGTATGCTTAGTTGCCACTTTATACATACATACACACATAATGTCACGCCTCTGTCACGGAGGGATAGGCAGAGATCACATCCCTCCACTTGCTACGTTCCTTGCAAACTTCTTTCGCTTCATCTACATTCATCAATCTTTTCATGCACGCTCGTCGGTTTGCCACTTTAAAACATAAAAAAATAGGTTAGGTTATTAAGGTTTTTAGTGATATAAGATTTGTTTATGTTGGAGATTTCCGTCACCTCAAAATTAACATACCCATTTGGTATAATGTCAGTTAAAATTACCTATAGTATTTCCAACTCAGTTGTAGAATAAAGGTAAACTAAGTTTCATGTCTTTCCATTCAAAAACACAAATGTGTTTACTAAAAACCTAAATAAATAAAATAAAATACCTGAATAAAAATACGTTCATTTAATGGTACCTATTTGCCTAGCTCAGCCAGCTCCACTACATAGTATAAAACAAAGTCGCTTCCTCTGTCCCTATATCCCTATGTATGCATAGCTCTTTAAAACTACGCAACGGATTTTGATACGGTTTCTTTTAATGGATAGAGTGATTCAAGAGAAAGGTTTATATGTATAATACATGCATAATATAGTAGAAAAACACTGATAATTTCCGTGCAAAGCCAGGGCGGGTCGCTAGTAGTATTATAAATTCAAACACAATTTAACTGGCTGTATAATAGCATTACATCCCGAGCCTAATACAATCAGGCTCGCATCTCACTCACTGTTATCGAGTTAGAGGAAGCGCTTTACATCATATCTGACTGCTTTAATATAAATGTCATGTTAGAACGTTTTTATGTATTTTTTTATTAAAACATATTCTGAAAGCTTTGTGGTTTTTCTTATATTAATTTACTAGAAAAAAAAAACTATCTCCGTGGTTTAGTGGTCAGAGCAATGAGTTTACGATCCGGAGGTCCTGCGTTCGATTCCCAGGGGGAACACAAAGTTGATATTTGTCAATTTATGACTTTGTGAGGTTTTCCCCAGTTTGGTTAGGACAATGCAGGCCGTATCACCTGATTTTCTGGAAGAAATAGATTCCATGCTTCGGAGGGCACGTTAAGCCGTCGTTGCCGGTTGCTGTCTTTGATAGAGGTCGTTACCTAAATAATTTCAGAGGCCTAATAGCTGTGCTACTAGGCGGTTTGAAAACTCTGACTTCAGGGTTCATTGCGGAGTTTGACTCGAGAATATCCACTTGCTAAGAATATGAATATGAATGTCATATTAGAATACAATATTATGTTTTTTTTTTATTAAAGAAAAATCTGAATGCATGATGTTTTTGCTTATATTAATTTATTAGGAAAAAAGACAAACCTACACTCAGCAGCAAAAGAATGCTTAGATATTTCGTTTAATCGTATTACATTTTATGATGTTTTCACAACTGTTTTGTACCTAAACAGTGATGTTTATCGTTACGCAGTACCTACATAGGTTGGCTGGAAGAGATCTCTTATAGAGATAAGCTCGCCTGTTGTTTAATTTTTTAAGTTGAACTGTATTTTTATTTTTTTTAAACAATAAAGAATAAGAATAACATACAATGAGTGTTCATATGTCGCAAGGCGTTTGTTCTTCTCCTTTTCATTACTTATAGTATAGTAGGAGTGAAAATATGTATGTCATCATCATCTTCCTAGCCTTATCCCGTATATCACGGGGTCGGCTACCTAATCTAGGGGATTTAACGAGGGTACTGGTTTTACACAGAGCGACTGCCATCTGACCTCCGCAACCAAGAAGGGAAACCAGACCCAATTCTAGATTAGGTCAGAGTTTTCAAGCCGCCAATGCTTAGCACTGGCCTCTGATATGGCTTAACGACTAATATCTACGGTATTAAACGATATTAACCGGGACCAACGGCTTAACGTGCCTTCCGAAGCACGGAAAAAGCGCCGAATAAACGTACATATGAAATTCGAAAACCGAAAAACACATTGGTCCGTGGTGGGATTCGAACCACGACCTCCCGTTTAGGAGGCAGCGGCCCTATCCACTACACCATCGGGCTCTTTAAAAAGTAAGTTAGTGAAAATATGTATGTATGTATGGTATTTCCAACTCAGTTTTAGAATAAAGGTAAACAAAAGTTCACGTCTTTTAGTCGAAGATCTTGTTTCTAATATAAGTTTAAGCTCTGAACATGTATTATAAATTTACTTAATGAACAAGAAATTATTATAAATAAAATATTTTATCCAGCGCGCCGCACCGAGGCAAAGTTTAGCTATTCGATATGACAACATAATGAAATAGTAGTTTTAGTCATTTAAGTAATTTGCCAACACGTATCATTTATTTTTGAAATGTGTTTTTGAGTTAAAAGATATGAAACTTTGTTTATCATTATTCTAAAACTGAGCTGGAAATACTATAGTTAACAATTTTTGAGGATTTGATAAAAAATAATTATTAATCCCGTCTATTATATTATAAACATAAAATACCTGGCTATTAGAAAGAGAAGATAAGAAAAAGAACCTTCTAGGTAAATTTTCCAATAAAGGCCGTTTTAAACACATTTCCGATTCCAACCACCGCAACACAATATACAGACAGGTTTTCTAGAATCCCCGCCGGTTGCCTAGCAACGGGGAGGGTGATGGATGCATCCCCCTTCTATCCACCTTCTCATCCCCCCAACCCCACCCCCAGCCACTTGTTGATCGGCTAGAACCCGGAAAATTGCTCATCTCGCTCGAGGCACGGGGAGCATATGAGGGACGTTCGATTTTTAAATCTAGTTTGTGTTTAAATTCCAGTTAATAGGTACAAACTGGTTACGTAGAATCTATACACTTCAATGTTTTTATATAAGAATGGCTTTAAAATAGTACATTACTTTAGAAGTCGAAAAAAAAACTATAGTTGGTCGAGTAAATTTCTCATGTAAACGAGACCATACGTAAATATTGCATTATCGGCTGAGACTAGTATTTGTTGTAGTTGCGATTCCTCCATAATATATTGACATTTTAAATTTGTATGCCGCCTTTAACAAACGCACATTCCATTAATTCATGCATTCTTTTTTTTGCATTTTGTTTTTAAAAAGATAATATTGTGGACTTAAGAACACCTAATCCATACTATAAAGACTTCACGTAGCGGTCGGTAATGGTCATTATTGTCTTTTGCGGAAATTGCCGGCCGCTACGAACTCGAGTACCGAAAAGAGTAAACTAATGCTTATTTTTTTTAATAATTATGGTATTACGGAGTGAGAGAAAAAAAAAAGCGCTCGTTGGTCAAAATGAGTAGTGTGGATGGGTGATCGACAGTAGCATAACAACTCAAGCGTTTAAGCTGTTGTTTCTGGTAAATACCGTACATAGTAGTCGTTAAGCCATATCAGAGGCCATAACTAAGCATTGGCGGGTTGAAACCTCTGACAGCTGTGTTGACCACTAACCCGGAAAAAAACGTAATCTAGGATTTGGTTTGGTTTAACTTCTGGGTTGCAGATATCAGATGGCAGTCGCTCTGTGTAAAAATCAGCAATCCTCATTCAATCCCCTAGATAGGCAGTCGACCCCGTGAGATACGGGATCAGGCTAGGAAGGTCATGGGTTTTTAAAATCCACACTCCATACCAACATTATAAATCCGAAAGTAACTATCTATCTGTCTGCTTGTTGCTCTTTCACGCCTAAATGCCTGAACTGATTTTGATGAAATTTGGCATGGTGATAGTTGATGACCTGGAAACAAGGACAACGTTTGATATACAGATGACTGGGAATGGCAATAGGCTATTTTTACCGCGGTAAAATATTTTATTCCCACGGGAAAACTTATTAAGCAGTGGGTGGAACCACGAGGCAGTAAGCTAGTTTATTTATATACGTTAATACTGGGTAGGTAATACCAAGATTAAATAGCATCAATGCAACTTTATGAACTAAGTTTTCTTTCCTAACCTAACGAAAGGAACAAACTTCACATAAAGTTGGCCTGGAAGCAACACCGAGATTAGAATTTATCATTAGGTCTTGATTGTTGAGTAACATAGGCTACTTTTTACCACGGAAAAGTACCTTATTACATACATACATATATTCACGCCTGTATCCCTAATGGGGTAGGCAGAGCGTAAACGACCTAATTAAAGGTGTCCCGCCACGTCTGACAAAGTTTTGAGGGTTATTTAAGATAGAATTCTAGGTATATTGCTGTAGTGACAGGTTGTCAGCCCATCGCCTAAATTACAATATACTGAAACCCTCGAATCCCTTAGCTGGATTTTACAGCATGCCCGGGAGGAAATGCAGCTGGCACATTCTATGTTTTTCTCTCGCTCCCAGGCCAGCATGGAAGTACCTTATTCATACGGGAAAAGTCATTTACCGCTGACAGGAAGCTAGTCATTTATATTTGACCCCGGGTATCACTATCACTACATAGTATAAAACAAAGTCGCTTTCTCTGTCCCTATATCCCTATTTATGCTTAGATCTTTAAAACTACGCAACGGATTTGGATGCGGTTTCTTTTAATGAATAGAATGATTTAAGAGGAAGGTTTATATGTATAATACATGCATAATATACTACAGAAATACTGATGATTTCCGTGCGAAGCCGGGGCGGGTAGCTAATGCATTATAAAATGAATACCATAATACCTATGCTCAGTAAAACAACACGAAACTTTACATTATTGGTTCAAATATTTTAGTAATAAATATACCTACTTATTTTTCCATGCTAGACTAGGATCCTTCCATGCTGGAGTGGGAGAGAAAATCATAGAATGAGCCAACTGCATTTCGTCCCGGGCATGCTGCTAACGAATCCGAGAATTTCAGTACATTGCAATATAGCTGATAGGCTGACAACCCTAAACACTTTGTCAGACAAGGCGGAAAGACCTTTGTTTAGATCGTTTACCCTTTAGGATAAAGGCGTGATTACATGTAGGTATTTGTTTAGATTGTACACTTTTTGGTCTCATCCTGTAGACTAGAACCTTAAAAAGTCCGGACTAAAATTCAGAGGAAAATGCAAACGGCAATCGAAATAGCCGACACGTGTAGCATAGTGTGCACGTGTACCCTAAAATCTAGATTTTGGTAGGTAGTTCGTTGAAGTGACCTTATTTCTGTATTATTTATTTTTGGCGCTTTACTGTAATCTTTTGCACTAATGTTCAGAATCAGGAAAAATATTCATTATTTAGAGCAGTAATACAATCCTCTTCCTAGCGAGTGGATTCTCGAGTAGAACGACCCGATGAACTCTGGTGTCAGAGTTTTAAACCGGCTAGTAGCACAGCTAACTATTAAGGCCTGACGTGGTTTGAGTAACGACCACTACCAAATACAGCGACCGGGACCGACGGCTTAACGTGCCCTCCGAAGCACGGAATCGTTTTTATTTTTCGGTCAATCAGGTAGATTCAACCTGAAATGTCCTATAACCAAACTGAGGAAAACCTCGCAAAGTGATAAATTGACAAATATCAACTTTGTCCCCCCGTGGGAATCGAACCCAGGACCTCCTGATCGTAAGCCCATAGCTCTGACCACTAGACCACGGAGGCAGTTCAAGTAATACAATAATTTTAGTATTGAGGAGAAAGTACCCTTTGTTTTAGAGTAGGTACTGGGAAAATCTCAAGAGTAAGTTTCGACACCATAACATTACGTTGTACTAACATTTCTTTTGTCATAATATTTCTATGACATGAACGAAAATAACAAAAAAACCGGGAAAATATTAAAACACATGCTTTCTCGCGTGTCATATCTATCACTAATACTAGATTTCTAGTTTTTTTATCATAACATGTAATGGGTAATATTACTAACAATAGAATATCTTCGATGTGTATCACTGTAGGTTTTTGTATGTGTCAAAGTAAAACGAATAGCATTTTAATATTCAAACGCAATTAATTGCTATCCAGTTAAAACACAATTCCACTTTCTGCATAAATTAGGATAAATACACAATATGAAGTCTAGTACAGAGGATCTAAACATGTAAGTAACGAGTGGAGATCTCGTTTTGAAATACATACATACATACATAAAATCACGCCTTTATCCCTTACGGGGTAGGCAGAGCGTTAAACGCCTCGTAAAAGGACAATAATTGAGGGTAATTTTAGATTGTAATGTGTATTGCCATAGTGACAGGTTGTCAGCCCATCGCCTAAATTACAATACACTGTAACCCTCGAGTCCCTTTTGCTGTCTTCTACAGCATGCCCGGGAGGAAGGGCAGCTGGAACATTCTATGTTTTTCTATCTCTCCCAGTCCAGCATGGAAGTACGTTTTGAAATACGTCAATCAAATCAATTTTATATTAGTGTAATGTTGTTATTATAATACTAGTACTTGTTTCATAGACATTGACATATAATTGCGTCTTTATCCCTAATTGGGTAGGCAGAGCGTAAACGCCCTAAACAAAGGTCGTTCCGCCACGTCTGACAAAGTTTAGATGGATATCTAAGATAGATTTGTAGATATGTACTTGTTTCACTTAATATAATTTAATTCGACCGGTTTCGCTAACTTATAGCATCATCAGGGATTTCATACACATCATACACAACACATAAAACATTTTAAATATACCGTTTATATATTTTAGCGAACGAAGTGCAACAAATGATATGTTAACTAACAACAACATTCTAAATATGTAGTTTCACCAAGTGCCGACAATCGCAAGTATAAATTAAATGAGTGTAATTATCAGGAAAAATGCGCTCGTTAAGGATTACTTCACAGAATCCTAAAGTGTTCGTTTAGTGTAACTGTTTTTATATTTTTATGTGTTACTTTACCTATTATTATTTTTAAGTTAGTCTAAGCAATTTTCTTTCTTAATGTGGAAGCTTGTAATTGGCATTTATTAATATGTTTACTTGAATAATTTGTAAATGTTGCTGTAAGCTCCCCAAATAAAATAAAATAAAATAAAATTATGAAATAAGGTAACATTATTTTGCAGTTTCATCAATCATCATTATCATTCATCGGTAAAGGGCGATAAAACAATAGAATGTACCAACTGCGGTAGCTGCTTTTCTTTTCTGCCATACTATAAAAACTATTTAATACCTATAGAATGCTCAAGGGTTCCTGGTATTGTAGCGCAAAAATAGTTGTTTTTTTAAAATATACATACATATAATCACGTCTTTATCCCTTATGGGTTAGGGAGACCGTAAACGACCTAAATAAAGGTCGTTTCGCCACGTCTGACAACATTTTGAGGGTTATTTAAGATATTATAGGTATATTGCTATAGTGACAAGTTGTCAGCCTATCGCCTAAATTGCAATATACAGCCCTCGGATCCCTTAGCTGGTTTTTACAGCATGCCCGGGAGGAAATGCAGCTGCCACATTCTATGTTTTTCTCTCGCTCAAAGTCCAGCACGGAAGAACAATTAATTAGAATAGAATATTTTTTTAAATATCCGAATGTTTAATACAGGAAACCGTTTTCGTTTTAATAAAATTCGAACCTATTAAACTCCAAATCGAAAGGCAAGTTTGAGTACCTTAGGCTAAGAAAATGACATCTTGTAAAATATTCAGCATAATAGCTGGTGGTTCAGGCTGACGAGCTGTCCATATTAACTTGGCTATCGATTGAACCAGACCACAAGCTCACACATTCCCTGTTAGTATGTAGAAATTGCTGCTTTAGCAATAAGGCCGGCTATATTGTACTGTCACGTTTGTTCCTTTTTATTTCTGTTGTATGTGTTTCTTTGTGCAATAAAGAATTTTGATTTGTATTTTATACTAGCGACCCGCCCCGGCTTCGCACGGAAATCATCAGTGTTTCTCTGCTATATTATGCATGTATTATACCTACATATAAACCTTCCTTTTGAATCATTCTATCCGTTAACTGCCTCCGTGGTCTAGTGGCTAGTGCCATGGACTTCCTATCCGGAGGTATGGGGTTCGATTCCCAGGGAAAACACAAAGTTAATATTTGAGAATTTATCACTTTGTGAATTTTTCCCCAGTTTGGTTAGGACATTGCAGGCTGAATCACCTAAAAAAAAAAGATTTCCGAAAAGAAAAAGATTTCGTGCTTCGGAGGGCACGTTAAGCCGTCGGTCCCGGTCGCTGTCTTTGATAGTGGTAGTTACTCAAAAACCATGTTAGAGGCCTGATAGTTGTGCTACTAGGCGGTTTAAAACCTCTGACACCAGGGTTCATCGGGTCCATAGACTCGATACCCACTCGACAGAAGAAGAATTCTATCCGTTAAAACAAACCGCTTCAAAATCCGTTGCGTAGTTTTAAAGTTCTAAGCATTCATAGGGATATAGGAACAGAGAAAGCAACTTTGTTTTATACTATGTCATGTGTGATGACACGTGATTATTTGTAATACACATATTTTTTAACTTTCTTCCATAATGGCTTGAGAGCGAGAGAAAAACATAGAATGTGCCAGCTGCATTTCCTCCCGGCCATGCTGTAAAAAAGCAGCCAAGGGATCCAAGGGTTTCAGTATATTGTAATTTAGGCGATGAACTGACAACCTGCCACTACAGCAAATATATTTTAAATAACCGTCAAAAGTTTGTTAGCCCTGGCGGACGACTTTTCTTTGGGTCGGTTAAGCTCTGCCTACCCCATTAGGGATAAAGGCGTGATTATATGTATGTATATTTCTTAACTTTTTAGAACTGAAAAAATCATAGTTTCTTTGGAAGTGCTTTAATTTCATCTGTAGTAGTTTTAAGTATTTATTTACAAAATTATTAGTAAAATGTTATGTAGTCAGTATTATCTAGCTGCTAATTTTGGCTGACTATCTGTCCATGTTAACTTAGCTATCGATTGAACCAGACTACAAGCTCAATAAGATGTTTTCACAGATGTATTTGAAAAGCTTTCATATTTTGATCCGAATTCATAGGAAAAGGTATTAGTTCCACCATTTTCATCTTCACAACGAATGGATTTTTTACCTTGTACAATAAAATAAATTGTACATACATACATATAATCACGCCTTTATCCCTAATGGGGTAGGCAGAGCGTAAACGACCTAAACAAAGGTCGTTCCGCCACGTCTGACAAAGTTTTGAGGGTTATTTAATATGGATTTGTACGTATATTGCTATAGTGACAGGTTGTCAGCCCATCGCCTAAATTACAATACACTGTAACCCTCGAATCCCTTTTGCTGACTTCTACAGCATGCCCGGGAGGAAGGGCAGCTGGAACATTCTATGTTTTTTTATCTCTCCTAGTCCAGCATGGAAGAAAAAAATTAAAAATAAATAAATTGTACATTTTTAAATTATACATTCTGAAGAACATTTAAGAGTTCACTGTATGTTATTTTTGCTGCAGTGACTCTTGGGTTCCTCTACAAGCCTCAGGTTAGCAGTCAGGATCATGAACTAATCTATTGAATCAGCCTTAAATATCCAAGAATCATTTAAAGAAATAAAACAGATGGGTTTTAAAAGCTGTATCAGTTACTTTCCTTGTAACAGAGCACTGCAAAAATGTCGAGGAATTTTAAATATAGCAGGCACTTAGGCTCGTATTAATAAACAGCACTTGAAACTGACAGCTAGTTTGAGTTCGTAACAGAAATGTCATTTCAACACAATGAGACCTATCAAAATCATACTTAATATTGCTCTTAAGCTTGAAATCGCTTTATCAATACGAATCGCTTTATCAATACGAATCGCTTTATCAGTGATTTACTTTAATAGAACAAAGTTGAATACGTAAAAGATTATAAAAAAAATAATAAAAAATAACATTAAAATTATATTTGACAATCAATAAAAGGATATGCTTTGTGCGTGTGTGTGTGTAAGTGTGTGTAAGTGTGAGTGTGAGTAAACTAATAATATACTTACTTAGTATGACTTGTAGAAGTAATATTCACCGACTAGTAAAATAAGATTGACGACATAACATAGGCTTGTGTTCTGTCTATCAAACAAGATAACTAATTTCAAAAATATATTAGTAGAATTCGGTTGTTTGGGTTGTACATAGACAAGTTTTTTTTCTATTTTTGCACACAAAATGCTAGTGTGATATACTGTATTTTATTTTAATGCTTTGACCAATAACCAAACCAAAATGACTTTACTAACTGAGCTGCAGTACATACATACATACATACATATAATCACGCCTTTATCCCTAATGGGGTAAGCAGAGCGTAAACGACCTAAACAAAGGTCGTTCCGCCACGTCTGACATAGTTTTGAGGGTTATTTAAGATAGAATTCTAGGTACACTTTATGCGCTCAAGGTTGCGCTCAACATACTGTCAATGCTTTTTGCATTGCCTACAACACACATGCGTCACCTCACGCATTACGCGCGTGTAGCGAGGAACTCTACGTCAGCGCATCCCAATGCCAGTACGCGCGCGTAGCGCGTAAGGTGACGCATGTGTATTGTAGCCAATACAAAAAGCATTGACAGCATGTTGAGCGCAACCTTTTGTTTTTTTATGTTTTATGTAAGCGGAGTCTTTCAATCTCGTTGATCAGTGATCATGACTAAATTATATGGCCGGCATTGGAAGTCTTAAACAGAGTTCAAAGGAGCTTAATCGTCTAATGCTATATAATTTTCATAATAAATTGACAAGAAAATGTCCACAATAGGCGTAGTAATTTGTATGAAAGTTCTGTTTGTTTCAGAGTTGCATGTAAATAACACGTAAATGCAAATGTATGGTCTAATAGCGTATTTTATAAAACATACATTCCAGTCGGTCCCATTTAAAAACAAATCCCAATCATAAAAGGGTCATAAAAGAGAGAAAAATATTGTGTTATTTAATTTTTATTTATTACCTACATCTTGATTTTGAAAGCCTTTTATTAAAAAATCCTATATTTTTAAACAGAAAGTAAAAATATTTTTACAGCTCTATCTGAAAAGGTCCTAAATGTTATGGGACCTTCGGACTACTACGTAAGTATTAATCATTAGTTGGCCCTTTGTTCTTTGTACGCTTACTTTTGAAATTGTGTAGGTCAACTTATTCAAAGGTTCTTCAATGCTGGACTGGGAGCGAAAGAAAGACATAGAATGAGCCAGCCGCATTTCCTCCCGAGCATGCTGTAAAAACCAGCTAAGGGATCCGAGGTTCTCTGTATATTGAAATGTAGTCGATAAACACAATCTGTCAATACACCTACAAATCTATTTTAAATAACTCTCAAAACTTTGTCAGAGGTGGCGGAACGACCTTTGTGTAGGTCGTTTCCGCTCTGCCTACCCCATTGGGGATAAAAGCGTGATTTTATGTGTGTAACTTATTCCAAGGTGGTCGTTCAAAGATTTACCCACTTGTAATTACTATCAAAAGTAAGTAGATACTTGTGTCCATTAAGGACGGTAGCTAAATGCTTCATTATAACATGTTTGAAACATGATAGCGGGTTCGATACCGGGCTATGTTACTTCTATTCAAGTATATCCATGTGGGTGGTAGGTAATAAATTGTATAAAACACAGGTAAAAATAAGTGTTTTCTCTCACTTGCTCGGAAATAGCTTCATTATTTTAAAAAATGCATTATTTTCGGTACTCTAGTTCGTAGCGGCCGGCAATTTCACCAAATGACAATAATTACTGATGAATGTATGGTCTCGTCTACCATATTTACTCGACCATACATTCCTGTTTTGCGGATGTAGAGACCGATGGTGTAGTGGATAGGGCCGCTGACTACTGAGAGGAGGTCGTGGTTCCAATCCCACCACGTACCAATTTGTTTTTCGGTTTTCGAATTTCATATGTACGTTTATTCGGCGCTTTTTCCGTGCTTCGGAAGGCACGTCAAGCTGTTGGTCCCGATTAATATCGTTCAACACCGTAGATATTAGTCGTTAAGCCATATCAGAGGCCAGTGCTAAGCATTGGCGGCTTGAAAACTCTGTCCTAATCTAGGATTGGGTCTGGTTTCCCTTCTGGGTTGCGGAGGTCAGATGGCAGTCGCTCTGTGTAAAAACCAGTACCCTCGTTCAATCACCTAGATTAGGTAGCCGACCCCGTGAGATACGGGATAAGGTTAGGAATATGATGACATTCCTGTTTTGCGGCCTTTAGAGTAATGCACTATTTATGCTACATGCTACGCGCGTAGCAGATTGCTACAGCGCTACGGAAAACCTCTATGGTTGACTGGAGACTGGTACTGGCAGGAATTTTGTCGTCCTGTGCAAAACAAAAGAGCAATATACGCACAGAAGAGTAAAGGGAGCGGTACCGACTTCTCAAATCAGTGGGTTTTCGTAGGTTTTCAACTGTATAGAGGTAGCTCTATACAGTTTAAAACTATAAACAATTCGTAACAAAGATAGTAGATTCAGAAACAGTACAATTTCATTAAAAAGTAAATCTGTAATTAAGAGTTGGTAAATTTCATGAATAACTGCCTCCTTGTTCTAGTGGTTAGAGCTATGGGCTCACGATCCGGAGGCCCTGGGTTCGATTTGTCAATTTATCACTTTGTGAGGTTTTCCCCAGTTTGGTTAGGACAAAGCAGGCTGAATCCACCAGATTGCTATTCCGTGCTTTGGAGGGCACTTTAAGCCGTTGGTCCCGGTCACTGTATCAAATAGTGGTCGTTACTGGTCGATTTTGCTCCACGTCCGTAGGAACTAACTTAAAAACCCTACACGTGACCCCGGGCGGTGTTAAGAGTGCAATAACGAAAAATGATTATATGGAGCTGAAACAAGATCCTCCATATATCTTTTTGAGGAATTATTTTAGGTAGATACTTACATACATACATACATATAATGACGCCTTTATCACCAATGGGGTAGGCAGAGCGTATCCACGTCTGACAAAGTTTTGAGGGTTATTTAACATTGATTTGTAGGTATATTGCTGTTGTGACAGGTTGTCAGCCCATCACCCAAATCGCAATATACAGAAACCCTCAGATCCCTTAGCTAGCTTTTACAGCATGCCCGGGAGGAAATGCAGCTGGCACATTCAATATCCTCAAAATCCTTTCGATATCATGTATATTTGTTTTGCTAACACATTTTATAAAGCTTTGTTTATCGCGAGGCTATCGTAGCATTCTTCATGGCTTCCATGCTGGCCTGGGAGCGAGAGAAAAACTTAGAATGTGCCAGCTGCATTTCCTCCCGGGAATGTTGTAAAAGTCAGCTAAGGGATCCGAGGGTTTCAGTATATTGCAATGTAGGCGATGGGCTGACAACCTATCACTACAGCAATATACGTACAAATCCATCTTGAATAACCCTCAAACCTTATCAGACATGGCGGAACGACCTTTGTTTAGGTCGTTTATGCTCTGCCTACCCCATTAGGGATAAGGGCGTGATTACATGTATGTATGTATGTATGTATGTATGTATGTAGCATTCACGAACTGCCCGATGACCCATGCCTCTATACGGCGCACAGCTCACCTCCCTTAACGGTTGAAATTCTATATGTAGGTAGATACTTCTAGTTATTTATAGCTGAGTATTAGCTTGCAAATATGTAGGAGCATTCCACGGATTATACGACTTTTGAATGACTTTCTGAAAATGTTAATACGTGTATGTGAGATGCAAAAAAATCAAGATAATTCTTCGAAATTTTACGCTGATAAAAATATTTTTTGATAAATTAACCCTAACCCTATAAATTCCAATTTATTTCAAAACCATCGTTTTCGTCGATTGTACGCGGAGAAGTTACCTATATTTCTGTAGTTCGTTTTAGGAAGATCTTGAACTTTCGTCCCATTTGTAATTGACGTTTCGAAAACTAGTAAATCAAACTCTTATTTCAAAGCAAAATTAAAGTAATTTTTTCCTTCAATCCAGAATTATGATGTCAGATATGATACCCTACTATGGCTGTCCCGCACAAGACGTTTGAATGTTGACATTCACTTTTGCAAGATATGAGGGTAGATTGATCTAATATTTTTACGTAGCAAACAGGGTTTATTAGTGACTATCCACTGAGCTAACCAACACCCAGTTTGTAGTTTTGATATTTTGTATATTGGAATAAATTATCCCTGTCCCGCACAAGTCGCGTGTTTGTGTGCTGTGTTTATGATCGTTGTTAACTATGGCGGACCAAAGCAAGTCTAATAGAAATAAAAGATATTACGAAAAAAGGAAGGAGGAAGACCCTGAATACCAAAATACCGAAAATCAACGAATTAACGCTTTAAAAAAACGAAAGAAGGATTCCATGACTAAAACAGAATTAATAGATATGAGAACATATGAAAGAGAAAAGAAAAGAAGACAAAGGGGGCAAAAACGTATTTAGAGTAATACTTCGAATTCAGGTAAACATTTTTTTTGTTGAATAGTTTTAGATAAGAGCTACAATTATCCTACTAATATTATTATAAACGCGAAAGTTTGTAAGTAAGTAGGAATGGATGGATGGATGTGTGTTACTCTTTCATGTCTAAACGGCTGGAGCTATTTTAATAAAATTTGGTATGGAGGTAGCTGACACTCTGGATTAACACATAGGCTACTTTTTACCTCGGGAAAATGTCTGACTCCCACGGGAAAACTCAGTAACCCGCGGTTGAAACCGCTGGGCGGAAAGCTTGTTTCTTTATAATTATGTAAATTATAAAAGGTCATCTCATATTATTTTTTAGATTTGCCCACCACATCATCGGCCTCTCAATCCCAATCACCTTCAGAACCGAACAAATGCCAACAAACAGCTTCAAAAGCTATCAAAAAAGCTATACAGGCTCTGCCAACTTCGCCTTCAAAGCGTGATTATATTATAAAGGGTTTGTGCCGCCGTTTTGAAATCAAGCTAGCTCAAGAAATGGAGAGTAATTTGACAGATGTTGATGAAGAGGATACCCTAGAGTATGACAAAGGCATGGTCAAGATGTTTTATTTTCGTCCAGATGTAGTATACACCTGTCCCGGGATGAAAGATTGCATGACATGAAAACTGGTAAAAAGGTGTCACTGCAGAAACATTATCTGACTATGTTTTTAAGGGAAGCATTCCATGTTTTTAAAGAAGAGAATCCTTCGGCAAAGATCGGATTTTCCAAATTTCGCGAACTGCGTTCAGAAAACGTACTGCTTTTGAAAGATACTCCCTCCGAACAATACAAATGTAAGATTCACGAAAACTTCACGTTAAAATTAAAGTCATTACGTATCAAATACGATTCAAGATTTTGGGAGACAGTTTTGTGTAGCTCTTCTTTAGATTCACCATGCTGGAAAAACAATTGTGAAGAGTGTTGTAATCTTCATAAGCTGATTTTACCAGAAAACATGCTGCAATCCATCGTTTGGAAGCAGTGGGAGAAGGATGCAAATGGAAGGTTAAAACTGGTCCTTCATGAAGATATCACTGCTGCAGTTGTCGATAAGATCAAGGAAGAGTATCCAAAGTTCATTAGCCATGTGCATTTAAAGAGAGTACAGAGCGCTGAATTTGAAAAGCATAAAAAATGTAATTCAACAAGGATTCTTCAAATTGACTTCGCAATGTCATTTTCTTGCGAATATCAAAATGAAATACAAAGTGCGCTCTGGGCACGGTCAAGTGAACTATTGTTTACAGCTGCAGTTTTTTGTAATGGTCAATGCAAAACCTATTTGATTTGTTCAGATTGCCATAACAAAGATAAGGACACTGTTTATGTTTTTGTGAATCATCTCTTTAAAATTTTACTAAACGAAGACAACTCTGATTCCATTCAAAACGTGATATGGAGTGATGGGCCTGCTTCAGAATATAAAAACAAGTTTATGGTCCAGTTGCTGCATTATTTGAGCCTAAAATATAATAGAAAGTTTACTTGGAAATATTCAGCGACTTCCCACGGGAAAGGGGTGGTAGATGGTGTAGGAGGGAAGTTAAAAGACTAGTTAAGCAAAAAATGCTCAGTCAGGCTGGAATCGTAGTCCAATCCGCACAAGATTTTTTCGAAGTTGCTTCAAGTGTGATTAAATCTACTAAAATAATATACATATCTCAGTCCGAAATTACTTCACAAATAAATGCGGATAAACCCTGGTTGCAGGTTAAGCCTATTCCAGGCATTTCAACCTTCCACAACATCACCTGTGCCACTTATGAAGTACGGGCCAAAACACACGCTCTAAGTGAGGAAGTTAAAACTTTTCTTATATAAATAAACTTTTATTTTGTTAATTTAAGAGGAAACTTTTGATTATTGTAAGAATAAATGAGAAAAAACTCGTGATGACTGTTATTTTACTACTTGGATTCGTACTCGTCCCGCACAAGACAGGGCTGTCCCGCACAAGACTGCGCAAACTTTCTTCATTATATACTCGGTGTTTATAGTAACTGGCTGTTTCTTCATTCTCACATACTCTTTAGAGCAAGACCTACTAGTCATATAAAAATCGTTTGGTTATTCCTTTCCAATTCGCTAATATAGCCGTTCGAACATGCTCTTGGAATAGGGCGGTAGATTCGATGTCCCGCACAAGACACATTTTTGATCTCTTATAAATATTTATTCTCACAATATTTTTTGTAAAACAGGTTATCATAATATTTGCAATTGTATCATTGTTCAGAAATGCAAAACGATTTTTACGTGTCCATGTCCATTATAATTTTATAGGAGCTCAAACACCAAAATGTCGTACGACTGTCCCGCACAAGACCGTGGAATGCTCCTGTACCAGAGTCCAGCAGCTTCAAGCAGCTTTCTGTTTGGCTTATTAAGTCCTTACAATTGAAATGGCCGTTTTTTCTTAACATACGTACATAATTATATATAATCACTCCTTTATCAAACAAAGGTCGTTCCGCCTCATCTGACGAAGTTTTGAGAGTTATTTAAGATAGATTTGTAGGTATATTGCTGTTGTGACAGGTTGTCAGCCCATCACTTAAAATTCAATACAAAGAAACCGTCAGATCCCTGAGCTGGTTTATACAGCATGTCCGGGAGCAAATGCAGCTGGCACATACGACGTTTTACTCTCTCTCCCAGTCCAGCTTGGAAGAAAGCTCAAATCAAGATTCGCAATATTTTTATGAAATCGTGAATATTTGTTTCGCTAACACATTTTATAAAGCTTTGTTTATCGCGAGGCTATCGTAGCATTCACATTGTGCACACGCTCAGAAGAACTGCCCGATGACCCATGCATCTATACGGGGCACAGCTCACCTCCCTTTACGCTTGAAATTCTATATGTAGGTAGATACTTCTAGTTATTTATAGCTGAGTATTGGCTTGCAAATATGTACCAGAGTCCAGCAGCTTCAAGCAGCTTTCTGTTTGGCTCATTGAGTCCTTAAATTTGAAATTAACATACGTACATAATCATATATAATCACTCCTTTATCCCTAATGACGACCAAAACAAAGGTCGTGCCGCCTCGTCTGACAAAGTTTTGAGGGTTATTTAAGATAGATTTGTAGGTATGTTGCTGTAGTGTCAGGTTGTCGGACCATCCCCTTAATTGCAATATACAGAAACACTCGCATCCCTAAGCTGGTTTTTACAGCATGCCCGGGAGGAAATGTAGCTGGCACATTCAATATCCTCAAAATCCTTTTGATATCATGAATATTTGTTTTGCTAACACATTTTATAAAGCTTTGTTTATCGCAAGCCTATCGCAGCATTCACATTGTTCACACGCTCAGAAGAACTGTCCGATGACCCATGCATCTATACGGGGCACAGCTCACCTCCCTTTACGCTTGAAATTATATATGTAGGTAGATACTTCTAGTTATTTATAGCTGAGTATTGGCTTGCAAATATTTACCAGAGTCCAGCAGCTTCAAGCAGCTTTCCGTTTGGCTTATTAAGTCCTTACATTTGAAATGGCCGTTCTTTCTTAACATACTCGTACGTACATAATCATATATAATCACTCTTTTATCAAACAAAGGTCGTTCTGCCTCATCTGACGAAGTTTTGAGTGTTATTTAGATAGATTTGTAGGTATGTTGTGACAGGTTGTCGGCCCATCGCCTAAATTGCAATACACAGAAACCCTCGCATCCCTTAGCTGATTTTTACTGCATGCCCGGGATTCCTGCATTTCTATGCAGCTGGCACATTCTATGTTTTTCTGTCGCTCCCGATCCAGCATGGATGTATGTAGGTTAATATTTCTAGTTATTTATAGCGATATTGAGTTTCAACTGCCTCCATGGTCTAGTGGCAACTGACTCCGTGCTCTAGTGGTAACTTCCTCCGTGGTCTAGTGACCCGGAGACTTACGATCTTGAGATCCTGGGTTTGATTTCCAGGGGGGAAGATAAAGTTTAAATCTGTCAATTTATCACTTTGTGAGGTTTTGTCCAGTTTGGTTAGGACATTGCAGGCAGAATTACTTGATTGTCCGAAAAGAAAAAGGATTCCGTGCTTCTTAGGGCACGTTAAGCCGTCGGTCCCGGTCGCTGTCTTTGACATTGGTCGTTACTCAAACCCTTGTCAGAGGCCTAATAGCTGTGCTAGCATAGGCGGTTTAATGACTCTGACACCAGGATTCATCGGGTCGTTTTTCGACTTGAGAATCCACTCGCTATGAAGAAGATTGGCTTGCAAACATTCACCAGAGTCCAAAGCCAAGCAGCTTGCTGTTTGTCCCATTGGGTCCTTACATATGAAATTTTCGTTTTTACATAGTTACCAGTATAAGAAATTTCACAATGTAAAGACATAATAGGAAGGAGTTAGTTTATGTCTTTTCAATTCATCTGGCTGAGCAAGAGCAAATTAGAGTCGGGAACACTTCTATGCTAGACTGGGAGCGACAGAAAAACAGAGAATGTGCCAGCTGCATTTCCTCCCGGGCATGCTGTAAAAACCAGCTAAGGGATCCGAGGGTTCTGTATATTGCAATGTAGGCGATGGGCTGACAACCTGTCACTACAGCAATTTACCAACAAATCTATCTGAAATAACCCTCAAAACTTTGTCAGATGTGGCGGTACGACCTTTGTGTAGGTCGATTACGCTCTGCTTACCCCATTAGGGATAAAGGCGTAATTACATGTAAGAAAAAATAGTCAAGAGAAAACCAGATTCAATAAAAAACTAGTTTTAATGGCAAACAATGCGCTAATAGAGAATCAAGAGCATACTAAAGTAAAAAACCTGTACCATAAATGATCAATATAGATTAAACTAGCGACCCGCCTCGGCTTCGCACGAAAATTATCAGTGTTTCTCTACTATATTATGCATGTATCATACATACAAAACTTCCTCTTGAATCACTCTATCCATTAAAAGAAACCGCATCAAAATTCGTTACGTAGTTTTAAAGATTTATGCATACATATCCCTATAATTTATAAAACAAAGTCACTTTCTCTGTTCCTATATCCCTATAGGAACAGAGAAAGTGACTTTGTTTTATAAATTATTACTATGTAGTAATGATAAAACGAACTCACCCAAAGACCTAAAAAGGTCCTGTGCCTGTTGGAGAGGTGGTTGTCGAGACCACGCGGCCACTTAATTTATTCACAGTTTCTTTGAAGGTTAATTAATCCTTAAAGAAGGCGTTTCCTTATTTGCCCGGAACTTGTCCTTTCTAATTCTCTTTTATCAATTCTATTACGATTTCAAGGTTAGGTTGTAGGTTCGTATTTATTCGTCAACTAAAGTATTAAAAGGTCACTAAATAATTTAAGGGAACGCCCTAAGTGGTTCATTCGTTCATAAAGTTAGATGTTTTATATAGTTTCTGTGTTTGAATTTGAATGTTTCTGAATAAGTAGAGTGACAAGTATAAATTAACCTTAGAAAGAATATTTTAAGACTTTAATAGCAGACTATACATACGTTTATTAATTAAAATATACATTATTATCTTTTTATAGTGACGATACGTGGAAACAAGAAATTAGAAAGTCGAGTTTTTTCGCAAAAACCACGCAAAATCCTGGATTTTTTCAGTAAGATTTGTCAATGTTTTCATCGAAAGAGCTACAAGGAAATTTTGCAAAATAAAATAATTCTGTCGTATTTTGTTTGATTTGAGGTACCAGTTATGATTGATTTGCTGTAATATCGAGTTTTCAGCACATTATTGCCTTTATTCGCTATAAATCCAAAACCTCGGCTCTTTAAACTGGATGAAGCAGCTACTGGTATCTCTTGTTTTTGAACTATCTCATTCAAGCAATCCTAGTCTATGCATTAAATCATTGAAATACATATCAGTGTTATATATCATAGAATTCAACGAAGTTAACCCACCTGATTCCAAGTCTCTTTAGAACTCACTTTATACTTGACCCTATCTATCTAAACGCTCGTTCTCCAATCACCAATCCCAGACCATTTCATGGATCTAAGATAAGCCGCTCAATAGCTGAATAATCTGGATACGCTTCAATAGCGCGCACTTACTGCTAAGTGGCGGTAAGGTGCGCCTGCGCCGACGACGCAGCCACCGCACCGGCGCTTATACGCGCTTTATGAGTGGTGGGCCGATGCACTTTCAGATTAGAAGTGCTTGGGACTGAGCAAGCTGGTTCGATTTGGGTCTGATAGTCGTATAAGGACTTACAGCTTTCAACATGTCCATTCTAAACTTCAATGTAAGGGAGGGACGGCAAAATTCACTATTAACTTTTGATGACTGTCGACGGAAGTACCTAACTACCAGTTATTTACTTTTGTGCACATTTTGTATTTTTTGTATTTATATTGTTATTTTACTAGTCTATAATCTCTTAGCCAGCTACAGGAAGCGGTACATCTGGCACAGAACCGGACCCAGTTTAGAAGATTGACATACAGTCACGATCCTCAGCATTGAGGGAACGACCAGAAAGATAATCTCTTATTGAACTTTGTATTCTGCTCAATAAACATTTATTGTATTATTATTATTTATGTCAGTGATTTAAATTGCACCACCCTTCATAGCCGTACCCTACCGACGTCAAATGATTTCTAGATTTTCTTCTGTTATAACATGGTTCTCTTCTCCCCCAATCCAAGTTTTCAAAGCTTGGAAGTACTCACTATGTCACACCCTTAGCAAACTGATTGGTAAATGAATGAAGTGTCAAATTGAAGAAAATGCTGAACCAGTTTTAATTGCTCAACTAGTTTTTGCAATACTAAATAGTATATGATAAGATAACATAAAAATGGAGAAAAATAGTATAGTATTCTGAATAAAAAAAAACAAATGATTGAACATGATTGCATAACTTTATTCATCGTAATGAGTCTCCATAGATCGATTTCAAAAACAGATACCTATAAAAATAAAAAAGACTCATAATTTAGCACAAACTATGCGAATGAAGAGGAATACACTTTTCTTAGGTATTTTATGTTTTGTTACAACTATTATAATATTGGTTTTTGAAATTAACTTTTCCCTTTTGATTTAATGAGCTTTTGTTCGCCACACTATGCTGCATCCTTACAAATATAGCTGAAATTACAATAAACATTTTTTTTAATGATTTTTCATACTTTTGTCTGTGTAAACTGTACAGATCTCGCTTTTCAACATGAAGATGATGATGAGGTTTTCTGTCTTTAACATTAGTGATACCGGCCATACCCCGATTAACCGATGCCATGTGGACCTGCCAGTTTCTGTTTGGTCTTACATTTTGTGGTTGCTGGCGGAACACAAACTTTCCTAGCATTGACTCGATTCTGCGCTCCAAATCAACAACAGTTTTACACATTTCCATCATTTCTTCAGCCATGTTTCGCTGATCATATGCTTGTCTATCTTGCTCCTGATAGTATCCGTCATCCTCTTCTTCTTCTTCTTGATTATGATGTCCACAGCAACAAACTTGTTCTTGTATCTTAGGCTTTTTAGATTTCTTTTTCTTGCGCTTAGAATGGGTTGGTTTACGGCAGACCACTAAAGAAATATTTGACCCGCCTTTTTCTTCCTCATCTGATTGTGTGTTGATATGTTTCTTTCTGTAGGACTTTCTGCATCTTCGTTTATCCTCCCATCCGCTTCCAGCATCACCATCTATTGTGTACTGTGCTCTATGTCGCCTACCTCTGTTTTCTGGTAGATCTATATCACAACAGGCGTCTGATGGGCTATCTCCAGTGCAGCTGTAGATGCTGCCACTCTCAGACACGTTATCCCGATGATAATAAGTTTTCCTCATATCTTTTGGTGTGTGGTCATAGCAACTTTCATCTGACTGCTTATAAGTGCATCTGGTAGCGCATTCGTCGGCGTACGAGTAAGTATTGATCCCATCGCTAAATATACGGCAAACGTTTTTGCCACACTTGCGCAGTGTTCCGGGGGGAGGGCAGCGTTTGGGTATTTTAGCAGATAGCAAGTTGGCTTGACAGGTATCCGAGTCGCATGATGGTGGGTTGTTGGCGGGACACTTAACGTTGTTACAAGAGAATAAAGCGTCGTCTCCTGCTGGTAGTTCTTTAGGAAGAGAGCTCTTACAATCAGGACAGGGGCACGTAATTTGTATGGCACCTGATTTGATGTCTTGGATTTTCCCTTTCGTCAGATTGGCACAGCGGTAATGCACCCAGCTGCCGCAGGAACCTGCACATTGCATAGCATTCTTGGCCTTGCATGGCTGCAAACATATTTTGCACGGATTACGTATCCTTTTACACTTTCTCTTTTTACAATGTACATCTTCATCATCGTCTTCTTCCATAGCGATGCATTGAAAAGGTGTGTCATCTTATTTTCTTTTACATGGTTGGTTAAGGATCCTATGGTGGTTTTCACTGTAATGCAGTCTCACATTTTGAATTTAGTTATTTTATTTATCCACAAAAATAAACACCATTTTGCAGATGAAAGGTGACAGTATGACAGAAATAAAGTGTCAAAATGCCACCATGATCATGATGTCTTCAAACTTCTTATTTTTTAACTTTTTAAAATAGAAGAACTAAAGTCTATTATGCTATACCTCTTCTTGCTTGTGAAGGCACGTTGAGGCTTTGGTCGTGCTACGGTCGCTGAATTCAGCAGCTAACAGTGGCCGTGTCAGAGGGCAAAGTTAAGCAGATTAAAAACTTTGCCTTTAGATTTTTTTGGGTCGTCAGTCAAATCGATAACCCCATTAATAAAGATAGATAAGACGAAAATTTAACACGGGTACACGACTCTATATTTTTCTTTTTTTTGTTTTGACTAGCAACTAGTTTTGATTTTCATACATAAATATAATCTCGCCTTTATACCCAGTGGGGTAGGCGAAGCATAAACGATCCAAACAAAGGTCGTTCCGCCACGACTGACAAAGATCTGAGAGTTATTTAAGATAGATTTGTAGGTATATTTGTAGTTATATTGGTGTAGTGACAAGTTGTCAGCCCATCGCCTAAATTGCAATATACAGAAACCCTCGGATCCCTTAGCTGGTTTTTACAGCATGCCCGGGAGGAAATGCAGCTGGCGCATTCTATGTTTTTCTCTCGCTGCCAGGCCAGCATGGAAGAAGTTTTGATTTTCACGCGGACCAATTACCCCCGAACATGGGCGAGTGAAACACGTGTAGTGCGACTAGTAGTTATGTTTCATAACCGAGTGCTTTTAATTAAACATACATACATACATATAGTCACGCCTTTATCCCTAATGGGGTAGGCAGAGCGTAAACGACCTAAACAAAGGTCGTTCCGCCACGTCTGACAAAGTTTTGAGGGTTATTTAAAATACATTTGTACGTATATTGCTGTAGTGACAGGTTGTCAGCCCGTCGCCTAAATTGCAATATACTAAAATCCTCAGATCCCTTAGCTGTTTTTTACAGCATGCCCGGGAGGAAATGCAGCGGGCACATTCTTTGTTTTTCTCTCGCTCCCAGTCCAGCATGGAAGAAAACAATTTTACTTTTATTATTATTTAATTAAACATGGGTGGTAATATCAGTATGACTCTGTGTTTTATAAATATTTGGGAAGGTGCTTTGTAAAATAAACAGACTTTAGAAATTCACTAAAAATGTTGTAAATTGAAAAACCCACCAACTAAATCAAGCTGTAGTAATGAAGAAAATTTAAAACCTTACAAATTTGCGATTTATAGTTTTCTAACAGAAAAAAAAAATCGAATAACGGCCGTCAACGGCAGTTTTTCTTTCTTTCACTACAACGTTACTCGCTAATTTATAAGGTTGTATTACTCGCTAATTTATTATTAAATTAATCTCTCCTGTTACTCGCTAATTTATAAGGTTCTAAATCATTTTAATTAAGTACCATAACTTGATTCTGTTCGACCGGTTTTTCGATTCACTGCCTTTTTATTAAATTATGATGTTTTTTTCTAATGGGGGCGCCACTTGTCTAGTATCGTCCGCTGCCCATCAGTTGGTACTTGAAACATCAAGTTTAAGTTACCAACATTTTATCATACCTAGTTTTTAAATAAAAAACACGAGGTCTTATATGCAACCTAGCCTAAGCCCCAATAACATAATTATAGTTTGTAACCAACAATTATTAATCAATCGAGTTAGTTCGCTCAGCATCAATTTCCATACTTGGTTGCGCTCACAAGAAAAACCTTCGTACCGGTACAAACTACAGTGCCAAGCAGATCGAGTTATCTTTAACGTACCAACATACACTGGTTTTCTGAACAGTTTAAACGAAGAACTAGTGTATATTGGACCCTTAAATGGTTAACTCAACCTGCAGGGTACAGTACGTACGTAATTGATTGAGTACCTGAGGGCGCGTGGGTGGCGTGGGCCGGTTTCCATGGAGACGCCCACGCGGGGGGCTGAAGGGGGTTGAACCCCCCTTTCCCTGCCCCCCGTTCACCCCGCCAGCTCAGCATTGACCCAGCCAACCTTGACCTCACAGCTGATCGCGACGCGTGTCGGTAGCGGCAGGAGATATGAAAATTGTCGGTTGTCTTTTGTTTTTTCGGTGCCTGCAGGAATTGACAGTGACGTATGAGTAGGTGGGCCAGGTAAACTGTTGGAATCGTAATATAATTTAGGATTCACGTATTTTGGGACATAAGGCTTATGTGATCCTGTAATTTCTTCCATACTCCTGGGAGCGACAGAAAAACATAGAATGTTCAAACTGCATTTCCTCCCAGACATGCAGTATAAGCCAGCTAAGGGATCCGAGGGTTTCAGTATATTGTAATTTAGGCGACGGGCTGACAACTTGTCACTACAGCAATATAACTACAAATCTATCTTAAAAAACCCTCTAGACTTTGCCAGACATGGTGGAACGACCTTTGTTTAGGTCCTTTACGCTCTGCCTACCCCATAAGGGATAAAGGCGTGATGATATTTATGTATGTAATATCACATTCCGGTGTCTTATATACGTTAATAAGATAGGAGTAGGCTTCGCGGGGGGCAACCAGAACTACTAGCGTCTTGCCACCCAAGCAGCATCAAGCTTTTTGCTGTATTTTTTAGGGTGTAACAATGCCACTGCCTTTCGTCTGATAGGAGTCGACCTATCTACGCTTGATTCGTCGTAGACTTTGGGCCGTATTTGTAATCAGCTCTCATGAGTCTTCTTCTTCTGTCGAGTGGGTATCGAGTCTATGGACCCGATGAACCCTGGTGTCAAAGTTTTTAAACCGCCTAGTAGCACAACTATCAGGCATCTGACATGGTTTTGTGTAACGACCACTATCAAAGACAGCGACCGGGACCGACGGCTTAACGTGCCCTCCGAAGCACGAAATCTTTTTCTTTTCGGACAATCAGGTGATTCAGCCTGCAATGTCCTACCCAAACTGGGGAAAAATTCACTAAGTGATAAATTCTCAAATATCAACTTTGTGTTTTCCCCCCTGGGAATCGAACCCAGGACCTCCGGATCGGGAGTCCATGGCACTAACCACTAGACCACGGAGGCAGTTACAGCGGGTTTGAGTTCTCATGAGTGACAGCGGGTTTGAGTTCGTATCAGAAATGTCATTTCAGTACAAACTGACCTGTTAAATCCATACTTAATATTGCCCTTTGTCTCTTGATCTTAGGATTGAGAGCGATATTAAGTATGGATTTGACAGGACATTTTGTACTGAAATAACATTTCTAATACGAACTTGAACCCGTTGTCAATCTTGAGAGTAGATCCTATCCTATGATCCTAGGCTTTAGTCATCAATGTTCTAGATATAAGATTCAGGATAAAAAAAAAAGTTATTATAGAAGATAGAGACATTTCAATTGAGTTTTTATGCCATGTCGATAATAATACCCTAAGTCAATATCCAACTGTGATTTTCCCACTAACATTCATTAATTAAAGCATTAACATTTCCCTATTTTCCCCTATAGCTATAATTAAATATCTGAAGCTTATAATACATCCTTCCAAATAACATAATTACGTAGCTCTTCCTTATTATGGGCGGATTTCCTGTGACCGTGAAGTGATAGTGGGCCTTGTGTACGTACAGGAAGTAATAAAACAAAATTCTAATCGATAGACCCGATGAACCCTGGTGTCAGTTTTCAAACCGCCTAGTACCACAGCTATTTAGGCACTTTATGTGCACTGCGAAGCACGGAATCCTCTTCATTTTCGGTCAATCAGGTGATTCAGCCTGCAATGTCCTAACCAAACTGGGTGAAACCTCACAAAGTGATAAATTGAGAAATACCAACTTTGTGTTCCCCCCTGGGAATCGAACCCAGGACACCCGGATCGTAAGCCCATGGCTCTGACCACTAGACCAAGGCGGCAGCAATAAAACAAAATGAGGTAGTGTACCTATTCCGCGCAGTTTAGAGAAAAATCACCTTCAAATACGTGTCAATCCATTGCTTTTATTACTGACCACCAAACGGCTCCTTGCCAACTGGATTCCGATCAACCCAAACAAGCTAAGCGCATAAGAGCAACGCACTGTCTGCAAACCAACTGTCGTGCGGACAGCATCAGTTCCGCATCTGAAGAGTCGAATTGAAAACGAAACAGTGGTCGGCAGGGAACCGATGCGATTCGTGTTCTTCGACATAAATCAGAAAGGTCATAGAGTCACATACATAAAATCACGCCTTTATCCCTAATGGGGTAGGCAGAGCGTAAACGACCTAAACATTCCGCCACGTTTGACAAAGTTTTGAGGGTTATTTAAGATAGATTTGTACTTAGGTATATTGCTGTAGTGACTGGTTGTCAGCTTATCGCCTAAATTGTAATATACAGAAACCCTCGGATCCCTTAGCTTGTTTTTTACAGCATGCCCGGGAGGAAATGCAGCTGGCACATTCTATGTTTTTCTCTCGCTCCCAGGCCAGCACAAAATAATAAGAGTCGCAATTACTCAATTATTATACCTTCGTTTACATTGTATGATTTTGATACACTAGAATAGAATAGAATAGAAAAACGTTTATTCATGAAACAATACAAAACTCAACATACAGTAAGTAGACTTATTGAATGCTCTGATCTGTATTGCACAAGAAATGGAGCTGACTCAGCATTTGTTACAAATTATATCTATAACCAGTAACACTGATATTCTGTCAGCACCGTAATACACACTATAATAATACAATACAAATTCTTAAATTTTAAAGACATACTGTAAATACACTACAATATTGAATATAATTAAATTAATTACACTACAGTTTTCTAGGACTATATTCTATAGAACCTTCTCTATCATACAAGAAAATTTCAATACAGTTGGTACGAGTATGTTCCGTCATTTGATAGGTAACAATAGGATCAGATCCTCCCCGTTTTTACCAATAATAGGGAATTCTGCATGGAAACCAGGAAAACCCTTGTAGGTACTGGAAAATTCACGTTTTCTACATTTGAGTGGTATTTGCCATACTCAACGTGCTTGGCAAGCAGATTGGCGAGCGGAGCAATATTTCTCACTTGCCGGATTTATAACAAAGTCTGCAGTAATGAATCCTCTCTTTTCATCATAATTCATTTAATTCCATGCTGGCCTGGGTTGCGAGAGAAAACATAGAATGTGCCAGCTGCATTTCCTCCCGGGCATACTGTAAAAACCAGCTAAGGGTTTCAGTATGTTGTAATTTAGGCGATGGGCTGACAATATGTCACTACAGCGGTAGGTATATACCTACTAATCTATCTTAAATAACCCTCAAAACTTTGTCAGACGTGGCGAAACGAACTTTACTTAGGTCATTTACGCTCTACCTACCCCATTAGGGATACAGGCGTGATTATATGTATGTACGTTTTGCATCATATACTACGTCACAGGATTTTCAGTTGATTAACGGAGGGTGGATAGGGTGGGCGGTGACGTCATACTCACACGGCATATCCAAGCGTCCTCTCATTATTATTATTTGATTGAAGTTTGCATTATCCTATATTCCATTAGTTTATGTATTAGTTAATTTTACAAATATCTATGTAGTAGCTTGTACTTATTTTATGTATTATATGTAATGTAATGTATATATAGGATACTTATTTGACTATATTTTTCTTTCACACAAAGGTTGCCTGGAAGAAATTGCCACCTTAGCAATAAGGCCGCCTATGTTGTACTTGTCTTTTGTTGTTATCTGTTGTGGTATGGTTTGTATTCTTACGTGCAATAAAGTATTTTTATGTTATGTTATTATAGCTTAGAAAGTACTGATTTTCAAAATCCTCAGGTATGTTGATTCTTTTTCCTCACTAAGGTAGATTTTTTTTTGTTTAGGTACTTGGCATCTACCTACTTTAAGACGAGACCGAGCCAATGCTTTGTCTAGACACTTAAGACTTGTCCGTCAACGACCTCTGTTATCACTACATAGTATAAAACAAAGTCGCATTCTCTGTCCCTATATCCCTTTGTATGCTTAGATCTTTAAAACTACGCAACGGATTTTGATGCGGTTTCTTTTAATAGATAGAATGATTCAAGAGGAAGGTTTATATGTATAAAACATGCATAATATAGTAGAGAAACGGGCGGGTCGCTAGTTATACATAAAAGCAGTAAAACTGTTTTAGCCCAAAGAATAAGATTAGCTGTCCAAAGAGGAAATGTTACTTTGAAGATGATGCCTCGCTTGTGCCTCGCGGAAACGGGCTGGATGCTTTATTTTATTTATAGTGCTACCTTTTTGTTTTAAATTGTATTGTTCTTTTTTATTTTTTTTACGTTAATTATTGGAGAGGTACAGGAACAGGTCTGAGAGTCGTGGAGACACCGGAGAGAGGCCTTTGCCCAGCAGTGGGACAATTATGGCTAGATAAGATAATTTGAAAAGGTTAATAATTATTTTTAAGGTTAGTTTCAATTTGTTTTAATTTTTTGTTTTTATTGAATAAAGAGTGAAACTATAACTTATAAAACACGGTGTACCTAATCCTTGTTGTTTTTGAGACCTTGAAATCTTGCTGTCTCACCTAACTTGTCTGTGAGGCTAAGTGGTAAAATGGTATTTCTGAATCGCGGCATGGGGTCGTCGCTTCGATCCCTATACGATTTCGAACTTCATGCAAGTGTTCTCAGTTAGGTTATAACAATGCAGTTTTTCACAAGAAACATAATGCAAATGATTGACGTCCCTTTCTATTCTCTCATGATTGGAAATGACAGGTTTTTTACACAGATCAGCTGATATCTGACCTCCGCTATCCAGAAGGGAAATCAGACCAAATCCTAGATTAGGTCAGAGTTTTCAAGCCGCCAATGCTTGGTACTGGCTTCTGACATGGCTTAACGACTAATATCTACGGTGTTAAACGATATTAACCGGGACCAACTGCTTAACTTTCCTTTCGAATCACGGAAAAAACGCCGTATATAGGTACAAATTAAATTCGAAAACTGAAAAACACATTGGTACGTGGTGGGATTCGAACCACGACCTCCTGCACAGAAGGTAGCGGCCCTATCCACTACACCATCGGGCTCTCCAATATATATAGAAAATTACAGGTATATAGTCTTAAATGCTTCAACTGGCTCATTAAGTATTGCATTCATGTCAGAGGCCTTATTATAGCTGTGCTACTAGCCGGTTTGAAAACTCTGACACCAGAGTTCTTCGGATCGTTGTTCAACTCGAGAATCCACTCGCTAAGACGTACAAGAAGTATTGCATTAGTCTTTGCTACTGTATTAGCATACAACCACGAACATTTAAGCAGTTTTGACAACAATGCCACAGATAATCTAAGTATAAAAACGTGGCAGCAAGATGCGTTGGTTGGTTTAATTTACAAACATACATACATATAATCACGTCTTTATCCCTAATGGTTTAGGCAGTAACTTTTAGACAGCAAATGACCTAAACAAAGGTCGTTCCGCCACGTCTGACAAAGTTTTAAGGGTTATTTAAGATAGATATATGTTGCTGTTATGTAGTGACAGCTTGTCAGCCCATCGCCTAAATTGCAATACTGAAACCCTCGGATCCTTTAGCTGATTTTTACAAAATGCCCGGGGGGGATAAGCAGCTGGCACATTCTATGCTTTTTTCTCGCTCCCAGTCCAACATGGAAGTTGTTCAAATTGATCTAAGAAAATACGTAAAATCAAACATCCCTGTCTCTCAATGCACGCTCAAAACCATCGCAAATTTTTTCTACCTCCCATAATTTCTTAACAAATGACGTTGACCTGAAGACCTGCAAACTACAACTTGCCAGGGCTTTGTTTATGTTTAATTATAGCCTGTGGAGTACGTTAACGTAACGTAAACTTCCGTCGTTTCGCAAAAATATACGTCATTTAATAAAAAACAGTCGAGAAGTTGGAAGTGTTTCGTCCAAGTTTACAAAGTGTAGTGTTTTCGTCAGAGATCTTTTTGTGTTTGAAGTTGTAACGGTTTTACGGGGCCTGGAGCCGTAGAAATAAATGGTTTTAAGTTTGTGTTATGTCGAACAATATCAATAGGTAGCTGCTTTTGTTGTTGAAAGACCCAGTACCAGAAAATAGAAAAGTTCTACTTAGTTCAGAATCACATAGTAAAAATCAAAGTCACTTTCTCTGTCCCTATATCACTATGTATGCTTAGATCTTTAAAACTACGCAACGGATTTTGATGCAGATTCTTTTAATGGATAGAGTGATTCAAGAGGAAGGTTGATATGTATAATACATGCATAATATAGCAGAGAAACACTGATGATTTCCGTGCAAAGCCGGGGCGGGTCGCTAGTTACTATTAAAATGGAAGTTGGATCCGTTTATTGTTTGTAAGTTGCAACATTATCAAGGCAATGAACGCTAATTAAACTGTAATTTTCTTTTTCTTTTATCAAGTCGACGGCAAGTTAAAGCCCATCTCAAAATAATTATTTATTACACCCTTTTTCTTCTTCTCTCGAGTGAGCATTGAATCTATCGACCCGAAGAACCCTGGTGTCAGAGTTTTAAAGCCACCTAAAAGCACAGCTAATAGGCCTCTGACATGGTTTGTGTAACGAACACTATCAAAAACAGCGACCGGAACCGACGGCTTAACGTGCCCTCCGAAGCACGGAATCTTTTTTCATTCAGACAAACAGGTGATTAAATCTGCAATGTCCTAACCAAACAGGAAAAACGTTACAAAATGTAAAATTGATAAATATCAACTTTGTGTTCCCCCCTGGGAATCAAACCAAGGACCTCCGGATCGGGAGGCCATGGCTCTGACCACTAGACCACGGAAGCAGTTGTTATACCCTGAAGATTATATACCCAGCCTGTACCAATTGACGCGCATTGAGGATTGGAGTTAGATACAGTAGCACCTAAATATTGCTACGCCGTAGCACACCGTAGCAACCTTTGCTACGAAAAATTAACCTGCTACACGAAGAGCTGATTCGCCACTAAGTTCCAGCTTTTTTAATCAGGATTTCTTTACTACATACATACATATAATCACGCCTTTATCCCTAATGGGGTACGCAGAGCGCAAACAACCTAAATAAAGGTCGTTCCGCAACGTCTGACAACGTTTTGAGAGTTATTTAAGATAGATTTGTAGGTATATTGCCGTAATGACATGTTATCAGCCCATCGCCTAAATTGCAATGAAATCTTCAGAAACCCTCTGATCCCTTAGCTGGTTTTTACAGCATGCCCGGGAGGAAATGCAGCTGGCGTACTATGTTTTTCTCTCGCTCCCAGTCCAGCATGGAAGAAATTTAAATGATTTATTGAATGTAAGAAACTATTACTTGAAGGAAGCTTGTAGGTATAGAAAAAAAAACAACTAAGCGTAAGGGTAGCATTTGCCTGTATAATATATAAATATATATATATATCTCCCTAGCCTTATCCCGTATCTCACGGGTTCGGCTACCTAATCTAGGGGATAGAACGAGGGTACTGGTTTTTACACAGAGCGACTGCCATCTGACCTCCGCAACCCAGAAGGGAAACCAGACCCAATCCTAGATTAGGTCAGAGTTTTTAAGCCGCCAATGCTTAGCACTGGTCTTCGACATGGCTTAACGACTAATATCTACGGTATTAAACGATATTAACGGGGACCAACGTCTTAACGTGCCTTCCGAAGCACGGAAAAAGCGCCGAATAAACGTACATTTGAAATTCGAAAACCGAAGAACACATTGGTACGAGGTGGAATTCGAACCACGACCTCCCCGCTCAGGAGGCAACGGCCCTATCCACTATACCATCGGGCTCTTTGATTTGCCTGTATAAAATGCTCCCAAAATAATCATAGTACCTAACAAAACGAGGAAATCTTAATCAATTAAAAGGCCTTCCGAATTCCTGGTTATATCCAGTCAACTTAACCTATTGACATTTACCAAACAATTATAGGTTTATCCTTTGTTTGGGATTTGTTTGTACTAACAAGTTTGTCAGTTATCAAATTATAGGATAAATTTCGGTTGTTCCTGAGTGCTATTGTAATTGGATGTAAAGTTATTTTTAACTTTTCAATACGATCAAAAAACACATGTAAAAACCTAAGCTTACTTGATTGGACCTTACCATGCTGGACAGGGAAAGAGAGAAAAACATAGAATGTGTCAGCTGCATTTCCTACCGGGCATGCTGTAATAACCAGATAAGGGGGTTTCTGTATATTACAATTTAGGCGATGGGCTGACAACCTGTCACTATAGCAATATAAATTCAAATCTATCTTAAATAACCCTCAAAACTTTGTCTGACGTGGCGGAACGAACTTTGTTTAGGTTGTTTACGCTCTGCCTACCCCATTAGGGATAAAGGCGTGATTATATGTATGTATGTATTCACTAATAACTCAAAAGCTTGCTTGATATTCACAGTTTTTCTACCTGTTACTGCAACAAACTATGAATCGGAAATTTAAAACGTTCTAAATTATCTTAATTACTATAACTTGATTCTTGATTAAGAGAGCCCGATGGTGTATAGTAGGATAGGGCCGCTGCCTCCTGAGCGGGAGGTCGTGGTTCAAATCCCACCACGTACCAATGTGTTTTTCGGTTTTCGAATTTCATATGTACGTTTATTCGGCGCTTTTTCCGTGCTTCGGAAGGCACGTTAAGCCGTTGGTCCCGGTTAATATCGTTTAATACCGTAGATATTAGTCGTTAAGCCATATCAGAGGCCAGTGCTAAGCATTGGCCGCTTGAAAACTCTGACCTAATCTAGGATTGGGTCTGGTTTCCCTTCTGGGTTGCGGAGGTCAGATGGCAGTCGCTCTGTGTAAAAATCAGTACCCTCGTTCAATCCCCTAGATTAGGAAGCCGACCCCGTGAGATACGGGACAAGGCTAAGGAGATGACTATAACTTGATTCTGTTGGACCGGGTTTTCGACTTTTTTTTGTGAATTATGTTTTTTTTACTAATAGGGGCGCCACTTAATTTTTATCGTTACCTTAAGAGAGATTATGGATTAGATGCTTTTAATTTGGACAATCAGGCGATCAGCCTGCAATTTCCTAACCGCATTAGAGATCCATGCTTCGGATGGTACATTAAGCCGTTGGTCCCGGTTAGTATTGTTTAGTACCGTGGATATTAGTCGTTAAGCCATGTCAGAGGCCAGTGCTATGCATTGGCGGCTTGAAAAATCTGACCTAATCTAGGATTGGGTCTGGTTTCCCTTCTGGGTTGCGGAGGACAGATGGCAATCGCTCTATGTAAAAACCAGTACTCTCGTTGAATCCCTAGATTAGGTACCCAACCCTGTGAGATACGGGAGAAGGCTAGGGAGATCGTCAGCCCCATGGAATCAATAATTGTACCAACAATCGTACCCCGTTTAAGTAAAAACAAAAGGTAAGTACAATTATTATTACCTAAATAGGTATGTGTACGTAATTGTTCTGAATCCCACGCTTATTCACTTAAACTCAGAACATGTTTCCTAAAACATCCGTAGATAGATTATTATTTCTATCTAACGCTAAAAATAAACCCTATTGACTCCAAAGTCAAGGCCATAGGTTACGTGTAAGTCAAACAAAAGCTACCTGTGTCAATACAAGTGAGAAAGGTAGAAACGGTACAAATGTCCTAGCCATTAATGGAACTGCCTCCGTGGTCTAGTGGCTAGTGCCGTGGCACAACGACCTTTGTTTAGGTAGTTTACGCTCTGCCTACCCCATTAAGAATAAAGGCGTGATTATATGTATGTATGTATGGATTCACTCGAAACAAAACGCAACAATTCATGGCTGCCAAAATGTTATCTTCGTTTTCTAAACTTTGAACAACTTGATAATAATAATAATAATAATAATAATAATAATAATAATAATAAATGCCGTGTGGTACCCGGCACTAGAATAGGGCCACCCCATCTCCTCCTAGGGGGTCGTAAGAGGCGACCAAAGGACAATAGGGCAAACTGAAAATCTAGTACCTCGGTATACTTGGGGCCTTAATATGGGTTCCCGTGTGCTAAGGTTATAAGCCCACAGTGCAAATAGCCGTTAAGTATAAGTCTGGCAGTGCACACTTTTGCTACCTAATAAGGGTGCCGAATCATACCGGTCTGATTTCTTCCGGGTAGATCATTCCGACGAAGCAATACACTCGCGAACACCAAACAGCATGAAAGCGGCACGAAATAGAAGTAAAGTACCCCAGGCGGGTACCAGCCGCGCTGGAGAATCCCGTCCCGAGCGATCGGGCAGCCCCACGTATTCTGGGGGGGGCGACGTACCGCGCAGAATAACACGATCGACCACCAGATCGCTGTCTGTTGACGTTACGCAGGAGGAACCTTCAATCCACCCTGCGCCCGTTACAGACAACACGAATGTAATGCGTAATAGACGCCAATTAACAACACCCACTCCTACCGAACAGCCTAGAAGTGTTTTGCAGGAAATACGTCCTACAACCACCCTAGCTGGCCGTACTAGACAACGGATGTCATGGACTGATAATATAAACCAACAGTTGCTCCGTTGCTACTACCAAGTCACAAATTTAGATACAGATCGTACATTATGGCGACCACGTTTACATCAAAAGTTTATTGATATATTCCCTGATCTTGATTTTATAACTGAACAGAGACTAGCAGATCAAATCCGTGTCATTCACAAAAACAATAGAATCCAACCTGCAGCAAGAGATAAAATAAAAGAAGAAATTAGAAGTCTACAACATAATTTATTGCCAACTATACAAGAAATTGAAATTGACGCTACTACAGATACACCCGTACAATCCCATATTACGGAACAAACCCAAATAACATCATCTAACTCGCAACTATCAAACTCATCTCTACCAAACACATTCACAATATCAGAACCCCTTTCACACCCAATACCAGAACATTTTACACAAACCCTTACAGAACCACACACAGAGAACTCTCAGTCTCAGGAAACAATTCTTACAAATTTACTACAAGAAACTATAGTGAAATACAACGGAACTGACCCAACAACTAGACCAAGCATACCAAAGCTATCATTCACACTTAACCTAAACCTGAAAATAGATACTATGAATCTAGTAATTGACAAAATAATTAAAGAAAAACCTGACCTAGACATACAATATCTACACACACTAATATATTGTGCCGCATTAACCTTAACAACTCATATAAACCCCCCTAAACATAAACCTAACAACACAAATCAAAACAAAAATAAAAATCACGATAAACCTGCATGGGAGAAACGTCTAGAAAATAAGATAAAATCATTAAGAAAAGAAATAGGCCAACTAACACAGTATCTAGCTGGTAAACTATCAGAAAGAAAACAACGAAAAATTAACCCCCATAACCTTAACTCTGTAAAACTTAAAGAAGAAAAAGATAAGAAAACGCAGACACTCCAAGCCTCAGCAAAAAGATTAAAAAGATACTTAAAATCAAAACAACGAAAATCAGATAACAGAAAATTTACAAATAATCAAAAACTATTTTACCGATCCTTTACTAATGATAATAACAACACAATAACCGACCCGCCAAATATTGATGATACCACCAAATATTGGAGTAATATATGGTCTACAGCAGTGGATTACAACAAACAAGCAACATGGTTAGAAGAAGTAGAGTTAGAAAATACTAAACTACAAAACATGGATGAAATTACAATAACAAAAGAAGATATCGCCTGCGCAACTAGCTCAATGCTTAACTGGAAAGCCCCAGGACCAGATAAAATTCAAAACTTTTGGCTTAAGAAGTTTAATGTATTTCACAAACCCATAGCAGATGTATTTAACCTTTTCCTAGACAGCCCTCAAGAAGTTCCTCAGTTTCTGACACAAGGCATAACATATCTAAAACCAAAAAGTAATGACACTAAAAACCCAGCAAAGTACCGGCCAATCACATGTTTACCCACAATATATAAACTTCTTACATCCGTCATATCAAAGAAAATCAACTCTCATTTAACTAACAACAATGTAATAGCAGAGGAGCAGAAAGGATGCAGCAAAAGTAGCAGGGGTTGCAAGGAACAACTAATTATAGACAGTGAGATACATGCGCAAGCAATAGAAAAACACAGAAATTTACATTACAGTTACATAGATTATCAAAAAGCATTTGACAGCGTACCTCATTCGTGGCTAATTAAAACCTTAGAAATATATAAAATAGATAACAAGACAATACATTTTCTTAAAACAATAATGATGCAATGGAAAACAACACTTAGCATAAAAACAGTGAAAGAAAACCTAACTTCCGAAAATATTCAAATTGCTCGTGGCATATTCCAAGGGGATTCCTTGAGTCCCGTCTGGTTTTGCCTAGCATTAAATCCCCTATCCCATCTACTGAACAACAATAGTGACGGCTACCTGATAGATAGACAAAACAATATTAAAATTACACACTTATTATATATGGACGACATAAAGTTATATGCAAGCACACGAGAACAACTGAACCTATTATTAAAAACTACAGAAACATTTAGTAACGATATAAATATGAAATTTGGTATTGAGAAATGTAAAATTAGTAACATCACAAAAGGAAAGCATCAGGATCAGGAACCCTACACTCTTACACAACAAACAGACACAATAGAATGCCTCAATATAAATGAAACTTACAAATACCTTGGATTTTATCAAAGCCATAAACTTGATCATAAAAGTATTAAAGAGAACCTAAAAAACATGTACAAACAAAGACTCATTCACGTATTGAAAACAGAACTATCCGGTAGAAATAAAACTAAAGCAATAAATACATACGCGATACCTATATTAACATATTCATTTGGGATAATTAAATGGACAGAAACTGAATTAGAAGCACTCAACACACTCACACGGACCACAAGTAATAAATACCACATTCACCACATTCACTCAGCAGTAGAAAGATTCACACTTAAAAGGGAAAAGGGAGGTAGAGGAATAATAGACATAAAGAACTTACATTACCGACAAATTGACAACCTACGCACATACTTCATACATAAAAGTGAAAAAAGCCTAATCCATAAATCTATATGTACAAGACCTAACTCAACACATGGCACACTACAATTAAATAAACCTACATACAATCCAAAAGAAAAGATATATACAGAAGAAAGTAAAATAGAGAAATGGAAATCGAAAGCATTACACGGAAAACATAGTAACAACCTTCAGAAAGAACACATAGATAGTATAGCATCAAATTCATGGTTAAAGAAAGGGAACATATACGCAGAAACAGAAGGATTCATGGTAGCAATTCAAGATCAGACTATAAAAACAAGAAGTTATCAAAAGCGTATAATGAAAGACTCCACAATAACATCAGACAAATGCAGACTCTGTAATCAACAACAAGAGACAATAGACCATATAACCGGAGGCTGTAACTACTTAGCAAATAAACAGTACACAGATAGACATAATAATGTAGCAAAGCAAATCCACGCAAAGTTAGCCAAAAAATATAATCTAATAGACACTGTAGAGCCATATTATAAATACAAACCACAAAACGTTCTTGAAAACCAAACCGCTAAATTATACTGGGACCGAGATATCATTACAGACAGAACAACACAAAACAATAGACCTGATTTAACGTTAACACTTAAAGAAAGTAAAACAACCTACCTAATTGACATTTCTGTGCCCAATACTGACAATTTACTTAAGAAACATTCCGAGAAAATACAAAAATACATACCTCTTGCTGAAGAAATACAGGCCATGTGGCACCAAGACAAAGTCCGCATCATCCCAATCATAGTTTCATCCACCGGTATCGTACCTAAAACTCTACATAAAGCAATAGCAGAACTAAAACTACCCAAATCCACCTACGTTAATTTGCAAAAATCAATAGTTCTGGATACTTGTTCCATAGTCCGACGATTCCTAACAAACGCAACAATATTCCAACCACACCCACAAACATAGCATCGGATCCAAGCTACTTGGCATAGCCCGTACTTGGATCTGTAAATACCGGCACAGGGCCGAGAAAAGTAGAATTGACTACATGCAAATAATAATAAACGTTTATTTCGGATTTTCATCCAATAGTGTTGTACTTAATGGCATAAAGTACAACACTATTGCCACAAAAAAAAAACAGAAGATTAACAAGGTATCTTAGCCAAAATAAGTAAGTACCTAGTCATATGTAGGTGTAACGGAAACAGGTCTACTAGAAAACCCAGCCTGAAAGGAAAAAACCACAGCAGAAAGCATTTGAGTCTGTAACAGCAAAAAAAGACCTCTTACAAAGAATTCTCTTCTCAAGTAAAATATTGCATTTTCCTCTGTCTTATAGCATATTATATTCGTTTATTATATTATAATGGTACTTAAATATTAGTCTATTGTACCTATTCGTATTTATGTAACTAGTACGTACAGTACATAGTCTACGTATTCTATTTAGATTTATGACTATAGTAACTGCACTATCCCGTATTATATTATCAAACTACTCCTTTACCCAAAGGTTGCCTGGCAGAAATTGCTACCCTAGCAATAAGGCCGCCTTATTGTAATCTTGATACTTCCATGCTGGACTGGGAGAGATAGAAAAACATAGAATGTTCCAGCTGCCCTTCCTCCCGGGCATGCTGTAGAAGACAGCAAAAGGGACTCGAGGGTTACAGTGTATTGTAATTTAGGCGATGGGCTGACAACCTGTCACTATGGCAATACACATTACAATCTAAAATTACCCTCAATTATTGTCAGACGCGGCGAAAGCGCCTTTTTACGAGGCGTTTAACGCTCTGCCTACCCCGTAAGGGATAAAGGCGTGATTTTATGTATGTATGTATTGTAATCTGATTTGTAATGTTTGTTCCTGTACTATGCGTTGTTTATGTGCGATGAAAAAAATGTATTGTTTTGTTCTACTTCCCTCAACAATACAGCGTAGGCCACTCAGACCAAGATGAGGAGTAGATGGGACTTTAGGAACAAACTAAATTAAACCAAGAAAACTTGTTTTCTGCATGTAACACCTGTAACACCATGAAAAGACCTTTTTTTTATTAAATGGCCTGTGTAACGTAAACAACCTAAACAAAGGTCGTTCCGCCACGTCTGACAAAGTTTTGAGGGTTATTTAAGATAGATTTGTAGGTAGGTATATTGCTGTAGTGAAAGGTTGTCAGTCTATCGCCTAAATTGTAATATACTGAAACCCTCGGATCCTTTAGCTGGTTTTTACAGCACACCCGGGAAAATGCAGCTGGCACATTCTATGTTTTTCTTTCGTTCCCTGTCCAGCATGGAAGAAATTAACATTTACATAACATTAACAGTACGATGTTTTTCTTCAAACGCTCAGGCATCCCTGGTGTACGTAAATATCTACTGTAGGTCTGCAATGATTTTTTTAGATTTATCATTGCCTTCTTTTTGGCTACCTTTGTTTGTTAGCAGCACTCCGACCAAATTGTTTCTTGATCTGAGGCTGGTACAAATAAGATTCTCTTTAAAACGCTTCGAATGGCTTCCACGGTTTTTGGATTTATTTTTTATTCGCAGTGACTTATCTACCTTACTCCATGATAATCATCGTATAATCACGCCTTTATCCCTAATGGGGTAGGCAGAGCGTACACGACCTACACAAAGGTCGTTTCGCCACGTCTGACAAAGTTTTGAGGGTTATTTAAGATGGATTTCTACGTATATTGCTGTAGTGACAGGTTGTCAGCCCATCGCCTAAATTACAATATACTGAAACCGTCTGATCCCTTAGCTGGTTTTTACAGCATGCTCGGGAGGGAATGCAGCTGGCACATTCTATGTTTTTCTCTCACTCCAAGTCCAGCATGAAAGTAAGTACTAAGTACTCCATGATTTGAGACAGGTAATAGGAGTTTCTTCACACCATCACGTGTATAACGTCACGGCTCTGTCACGGCGCTACACGTGGCATCTACGGCGTTGACTTGCCTGCGTGCCTTATTGGCTGATCGCATTAGGAAGTGGCGGTAACACCGGTAAACAAGGTTAAAACCCTTCTCATAACACTAACATGTTTATCGTAAACGGTGTTATGTACCTATTATGTGTGTAAAAATAGACTGTTACGATTGTAATTTGCGAAGAAAGTTTCGTAACTTATTTTGCATAGGTAGTTTCTAGGTAGCCCATAGGCACAGAATATATAATAGTACTACTTACATACCATAGGTATCCTACAAAAGCCGAGCGTTTGTGATCAATATTTTTTTATATGGGCGATAGAGAGTCGAGAGAAATCTACATGTCAGGATGCTGGCACCATCATCATCTCCCTAGCCTTATCCCGTATCTCACGGGGTCGGCTAAGTTAGGGGATTGAACGAGGGTACTAGTTTATACACAGAGTGACTGCCATCTGACCTGCGCAACCCAGAAGGGAAACCAGACCCAATCCTAGATTAGGTCAGAGTTTTCAAGCCGCCAATGCTTAGCACTGGCCTCTGACATGGCTTAACGACTAATATCTACGGTATTAAACGATGTTAACCGGGACCAACGGCTAAACGTGTCTTCCGAAGCACGGAAAAAGCACCGAATAAACGAAAATATTAAATTCGAAAACCAAAAAACACATTGGTACGTGGTGGGATTCGAACCACGACCTCCCTTTAGGAGGCAGTGGCCCTATTCACTACACCATCGGGCTCTCACCTAATCGGGCTGGCACCAAAGACTTCTATATAAACTGAAGTAGACGCGGCGTATGCGCCAAAGGTTATAGCGCTTCAACGAGGGGACATTGGCACCCTTCCCTTCAGCAATCCTTCAGTGTTCAATAGCGCGTGAACAATTGAATGTTGCATTTTTGGGATCGCTTCTTGAGTGACTATTTGCTTAGGCCCGTAGTAATAAACAGCACTTGAGACTGACAGCTAGTTTGAGTTCGTATCAGAAATGTAATTTCAGTACAATATGGCCTGCCAAAGCCATTAATATTGCTCTCAATTTTGAGATTGCTTTATAAATACGAGTCTTAGGGCCGTATTTGTAATCAGCTCTCAAGAGCGACAGCGAGTTTGAGTTCGTATCACAAATGTCATTTCAGTACAATCTGGCCTGTGCAATCCATAGGTACTTAATATTGCTCTAAAGTTTGAGAACGCTTTAAAAATACGGGCCTTAGTAAGCCACGTCTACCTCAGTTTTTATAGACGTCTTTGGCTGGCACCTTTTTATTGTTTACAATAGAAAGACATTTTTATTGTTTACAATAGAAAGACATTTTTATTCAGTTTAGGTACACTTGGAATAAACCGCTTCGATCGCCTCATCTGCAAGCCAGGTGGTAGCTGTAGTCAAGAATCCCTTGTGGGCAAACCCAGGGGGTTCCATAAGTTTTGTCTCCCGCAACGTAAACCACCCCCAGTGGGCAATGTAGCACTGGCAGTTCTTCGTGTGTGGTCAGGACTCACTCAGTGTTACCAGATGGTTAAGATTCATGTGTTTTTTACGATTTAGCACTCACAAAATATGTAAACGGTGAGGTGAAATCGTTATTGAATTCAAGTCAAATTCCACAATTGTAACAGAAAGGGTATATGCACCGGAAAGAACCAGCCATTGAAACTATACAACTTACCCAAAGAAACATAGGTCGGAACACGAAAAAAAAAGTTTGTTTCCCCATACTACATGCACTATCGGCTGATGCATTTTGTATATATATATTGCATAAACACAAAAGAAATATAATTTACAAATATAGTGTGCAACGGTGAACTTATCTCTATGAAGAGATCTCTTCCAGCCAACCCAATGGTAGTAAGAGAAAGTGATAAATTTTGAGGGCACAAGAAAATGCAACATTAACAGAGACAAATAAATCAAAATAAATACTTACATACCTATACATAGAATCAATACCTACCGTATATTACTATCTTTCTTCCATGCTGGACTGGGAGAGATAGAAAAACATAGAATGTTCCAGCTGCCCTTCCTCCCGGGCATGCTGTTGAAGTCAGCAAAAGGGACTCGAGTGTTACAGTGTATTGTAATTTAGGCGATGGGCTGACAACCTGTCACTAAAGCAATACATATTACAATCTAAAATTGTCCTCAGTTTTTGTCAGACGTGGCGAAAGCGCCTTTTACGAGGCGTTAAACGCTCTGCCTACCCCGTAAGGGATAAAGGCGTGATTTATGTATGTATGTATTACTATCTTAAATAAACATATATATATATATATATGTATGTATGGAAGTTCAAACTTCTTTTTCTTATTTTGACCTATGTTCCTTTAGGAAAGTTGTGTAGTTTGACGGGCTGGTTCATATTCTTTCCGGTGCATATACCATTTCTGTTAGACATTGTACACATATACGCCTTATCGCTCTCCCATTAGGGAAATGGGATAGGCAGCACTGAGCATATAATCCCTATGATAGGCAGAGCGACCGACCTAAACAAAGGTCGTTCCACCACGTCTGACAAAGTTTTGAGGGTTATTTAAGATAGATTTGTAGGTATATTGCTGAAGTGACAGGTTGTCAGCTCGTCGCCTAAGTTGCATTATACTGAAACCCTCGGATCCCTTAGTTGGTTTTTACAGCATGCCCGAGAAGAAATGCTTTCGCTCCCAGTCCAGCATGGAAGAATCTTTCCACTTTATAATAATAGTGTAGATGAAGGTTTCAGTATATTGTAATTTAGGCGATGGGCTGACAACCTGTCACTACAGCAATATACGTACAAATCTTTCTTAAATGGCCCTTAAAACTTTGTCAGACGCGGCGGAACGGCCTTTGTTTAGGTCGTTAACGCTCTGCCTACCCCATTAGGGATAAAGGCGTGATTATATGTATGTATGTATGTGTAGATGAAGGTTTCGTCTGAATAAAAGTCATGACCATCTCATCATCATGGGATGCTAAAATCGAAGGCAGAATGAATATGAATAAAAGTCAGATATTAAAATATAAGGGATATTTTTATTTCATTTTCCACATTTCAATAGTTTGTCTACTTGGTAGGGTAACACATCAAATAAAGGACCTCTTAAGATTGTATCATAAATAACATTTGGAGCAAGTACGACATAATTATATATAACAATATATAATAATAATAAGTACAAGTTATAAAAAAATAGGAATGTCTTTTTAACATTAGAAACCAAATGCAACCATTAAAATTATTTTCAGAAGTAAACTGTAGTTATACGGGGTGTAAGGGACAGTAGCTTTCCGCAAACTAATAGGAGTTGCTCAGTCAATCGAACTGAACAATTCACTTTTTTTTTTTTCAGGAAAAAACATTGACTTTCCCACAAAAAAAAACTACCTCGTTCCTCTGACCTCGGTCAGACAATTTGTATGGAAAAGTCAATTATATTTTTTTCACATCCTGAAAGAAATTTCTGCTGAAAGTTGTTCAGTTTCGTTAGATTAGGGCAACCCCTATCAGTTTGCGGCAAGCTGTCCCTTACACCCGTTATAAAATCATGTCGATATTTGCATAATATCGATTGATATAGGAAACGTCGTAGTTGCAAAAGAAATAGTAACATATATAATAGTAATAACATGCAAGAAAGAAAATTAATAAATTCGTTTCTGGCTGGACTCGAACCTGCGTCTCTGGAATGCCGGGCCATCACTCTACCAACTGAGCTACCGAAACAGTAGCGGGAGTGACGAATTTATCATAGTCTTTCTTATGGACACGTCATAGCGACGTTAGTTATTTAATATTTTCTTTCTTTCATATTATATGAAATAAAACATTCTGAGTGCAAAATATCCTCAAAATATGGAAATAGTAACATTGATTTTGCACACTTTAGCTCACATCGATATGGTTCGTAAACATTTGTTTATAATATACGTATTTTACTAAACATCTATTAAATGTTTAAGAAATATTAGTAAATTCATTATAATTCAACATTTTTTGTATTATTTTAGGCCAGGTCTAAGGTAGTACAAATATTTCTCAAACATTTTCTTCTAAGTACATTTAAATACCTCATTTTCACTTATTCTATTAGTTAGTATACTAATGTGTTTGACACATGTGTTTAATAGAACTATAATAATTATGTTTAAACAAAAATTAATAGTAATAACGAATTCGAACAAATAAAAATACAATAATAAATATATTTTTTTGTGCTAGAGCTGCCTTTGTTAAATTATAACTAAAGAAAAATAAACGTCAGATCGTAAAATTACTAATAATTAATACTTAAACATAAAACCTTCTCACTAATAGTCATACTGACTATGGAATATAATATCCGCTCAATATGGAACCAATACTCATAATTAATACATAAAATAAGCTAAAAGTATTATAAATTCGTGACTTCTGCTCTCAAAGATTACACGAAACATAGAGAAGGTAGAGACGGGAAGGAAAATGTTTGTGAAACTCTTCCCCTCTCTGTCCCTCTCTGCTTCTTCTCGCGCTTCTTTGAGCGCTGGAGTCACGGCTTTACGCTATTAAATATTATCCATAAAATAAACAATACTAAAACTTTTAAACAGAAAACCACAACAGAAGAATACAACTTGAAAATTAGTTAACTAAATGCACAGACTGAAGAATGATTTCATTTTTAGTCTTATAAGATCATCATTATTTCAGTCTAAAAGTAAACATTTGATTTGTTTAAATACAACAAACAAAGTTACAAATAAAAGTGGCAGCAATAAATATGATATAAATTGTCTGTCACTAATTTTACTAGTAGTCTATATATTATAGTGTCTTTTCTTTTTTAGATCTAATGGCTTTTAAATGGCGTATAATTTAATCAGAGCCCAATCCAACCAAAGGGCCAAAGATTAAACCGTTTGGGACAGCGAAAAAGGGTCTCAGAGACGATCAATAATGATCAGCTGTACAAATGGATAGTTTGGCACTAAACGGTAAAAATAGAGGGCGCTACTTTCTTTTAAAAGTGTGTATTAATTGGCTAAAGGGCAAAACATCAGAGCAAAACATGAGATTGTTTATATCCAAAAGGACTGTCATAGAGATACCATAGAGAACAGCTTATAGTAAGTATATAGGTCTTTCACTTATTCTGTCTCAGTCTTTCTCAGTGACAGGTATTTTAAATTCCTGGCAGGGCTTAGATGAACTGCCAATACTTGATAACATTAAAAGAAATTCAGATTGATCATCTCTGGACATAAAAAGTTGCCATTATTCCAAGACTTTCTAAAAAAAAACTAAACAATATGAAGTCCCTGAACAAGGTGTTCCTAAACTAATTTATAGTATTTCCAATTCGGTTTTAGAATAAAGGTAAACAAAGTTTAATGTCTTTTTGTTTAAAAACACATTTAAAAAATAATATAATACGTGTTCGCAAATTTGTTAAGTTACTACTATTAATACATATGTATATATATTAATACTACTATTTCATTATGTTGTTATATCTAATAGCAAAATTTTATTTTAGAAACAAGAACTTCCATTAAAAGGCATGAAACTTAGTTTACCTTTTTTCTAAAACCGAGTTGGAAATACTATAGGTACTTACTTAAATATTTCTCATATGATCATGTCATTTATATTTCGGAGTCCACTTTTACAAGCCAAGTCGTTAGGAATGTAGAAGATTATAAAAAAATGTACCAATGTTTTCATAGATTATATAAAATAATTTCCGTGTATCGGATAGACAGTTACATACATACCGTCCCGTAAACTGATAGGGATTGCTCAGTCAACGACACTGAACAACTATCAGCAGGTTTTTTTTGTACAGGAAGTGAAAAAAAAATAGGCTTTTCCATACAAAATGTTCACCTCCATCAGACAATTTGTGTGAAAAAGTCAATTTTTTTATTTCTTGAAAAAAAGAAACCTGCTGATAGTTGTTCAGTGTAGTTGTCTAAGCAACCCCAATCAGTTTGCGGGACGCTGTCCGTTACACATGGCATAGTCACATATATATATAACGTGATATATTGAAATGTTTTCTCTTTGAAAACATTGGACATGTTTTAGAAACATTTTTGTTATTCAATATTTACAAATAGGATATAATTATACATCATATTATTTTAATGTGTCTTAAACTATATGTAGGGTAGATAAAGATTAAAAATGTAATTTTGTAATATAAATATAAAATATGATAATTATTAACTAGATAGCTAAATAAAATTGATATTCTTCAGATCATTACTTCCAGACATCTAGAATTATTGACTAAGATATCGAATATAATAAACATTTAGAATTAAATAATCAACAAAATACTGTTTATTTCCTTGTGTATAGAAAAGCTATTTAATTGTTTATTTTTATAATGTTCGTGTTTTCAATTTTGAATATTTGCTATGTATTGCACTCATCCCAAACCTCATACTAATATAATACCGGCTTTCAAGTCAGATAGATTTTCATACTCAACATCTCCCCTAGCCTTATCCCGTATCCCACGGGGTCGGCTACCTAATCTAGATTTTCATACTATGACTTTCAAAATCATGCCGGAAGGACCACAATTTTTTCCTAATCAGGTAGATTTTATACCATGACATGAGATGTGGGTGTCATCCAGGTGTCCAGAAGAAAGTCATCACAACTCGACACTCCTAAGCCTATTTAAATACATACAGTTATCACTGCATAAGCATAAACAATTATGTCAGTTTCTCATAATTCTTGATCTTCAAAAAAATACTCTCTTATTCTGTTAAAACCGGTGTATTACCGGGTACAATTCTTCTTACAATATCTCCTTTCTAACAAATACCGAGTCTGACTAGAAATCGTAAAAATCAATACGCAGAAAGGCAAATAGAGATACGTTAAATTCAAATACATACATAGTTAAATTGTAGATTCAGTCATTCAATAGCATTTTATATTTCATTTAAATAGTCCTCTCTTAAAATGTACAACAAAAACATATAAATATGGAATGTTAAGCAATGTCTTCAATTTTCAATAAGTAATCAGATCTCAAGTAGGATTAAAGTGTATGAAAATACATAGATTCTGTACATTCGAATGATATAATATTATACTTTGATCAACATTGATGTAGAACAAAGTATAATTATTTCCATAATTCGTCTATCCTCTCACAGTTAAGCTTTCGTAATTGGGTACTTACTCTCTCATTTAATATCTCAAACGATTTAGGCAACATAATGATAATATAACTTAATTTGTGAGTTGGGCGATTGAATTCTAACCATGTGACCACTAAACAAAGAATTATTTTTAAAAACAATTTTATAATACAAATGATGCTACATACAATAAAGTTTACCAGGCAACAAAATCACAGGCTTTAACTTAATTTTTGAGTGAGGCGATTGAATTCTAACCATGCGACAACTAAATAAAGAATTATTTTTTAAATCAACTTTCTAATACAAATGATACAATAAAGTTTATCAGGCAACAACATCATAGGCTTATCGGTATAAATAAGATCCCCGTAACGAAAGCTTTGAAAATCTTCATTTCATGATATAATCACACCTCAAAAAAAAATAGTGCAACAGATTTCCTAAACAGAAAGAAAGAAGTACACAAACGCCGGGAAATGATAACAGAGAGCCAAGTACCCAACCCATACGGAATATTACTTTGGGGACATGCAGATACCTTCGCAGTCGCTCGCGTCCAAGTCAGGGATGCGGTTGAATTGCTCAGGGGCGTTGGTCCAGTAATAGTAGGGGGGCCCAGCGGAGAAACAGTATTTCTGTTCTAGAGGCGTGTCGCGCTCTACCCAGTACATCATGTAGAAGTTACACATCTCGTGTTTGTTCGTCGCTCTGGAAAGTAATAATAAAAGAAGTGTTGATAAGATTGATGAAAACATTCCATATGGATAGGAGCCTCGTCGTTGTGCCCTGAATGGAAAATAAGGGCCAATTGAGATATTGTTTGAAATATGAATAACGCCTAACAGAATTATAAAAGCATTTTCGAATTACCTAATCTAAACAGGTTACACATCCACGGGTGTTTTTAAAAGTACATTTAGTTGCTTTTATATCGACTGTTTGCATATCGTCATTATTATGAACCGGGTAGAACATCTGGGGTAGCTGAGGCTACTTCTATGCTTCCCTTTCTTGGCATAAATAGCGTCTGATAGATCTAATAAAGCAAAGTTCTACTTACCCAATCTTAACAGGATATCCATGAATGTTGTTCATGGTGCATCTAGCAGCTAAATGTCGCCTTTCTTGATTAAGAGCGTCGATTAAAGCGTACTTTCACCTACAGACTACTAGTAGTAATAGCGCCTGAAATAAGTTCAATAGCAAAATTTAAGCGCCTGATAGTTTTCTAATAGCAAAGTTCGCTCACCCGATCTTCACAGGGTATCCATGGATGTTGTTCATGGTGCACCTAGCAGCCAGTATGTCCCCTTTCTTGATAGGAGCGTCATTTTGAACCGGGTAGAACATCTGGGGTAGTTGAGGGTTCTTCCTGCCGATCAGTTGCCAAACATCGCCCTTCACGTGTTTCCGAACCACGTAGCCGCTTACTACTGTGCCTGGAATGAATGAATGGAACAAGCTTGGTCATTTATTTATTTACTGTTTATTGTACAAAAGTAGCATGAGAAAGACAATACACAAGGAATAACGACACAACAGGTACAGCTTATTTCTACTTAGAAATTATAAGTAATTATAGGCATCCTATTCCTAATATCTATATATTCTTCCGTGCTGGCCTGGGAGCGAGAGAAAAACATAGAATGTGCCAGCTGCTTTTCCTCCCGGGCATGCTGTAAAAACCAGCTAAGGGATGTGATGAGCTGTGGGTTTCAGTATATTCAGTATATTTTAATTTAGGCGATGGGCTGACAACCTGTCACTACATCAATATACCTGTAAATCTATCTTAAGTAACCCTCAAAACTTTGTCAGACGTGGCGAAATGACCTTTATTTAGGTCGTTTTCGCTCTGCCTACCCCATTAGGGATAAAGGCGTGATTATATGTATGTATGTATTCCTAATATCCATTTTAGGTTTGTTTTTGACTCTTATCTAGGCCAGAAGTCTTCTTAGCGAGTGGATGCTCAAGTCGAACAACGACCCGATGAACCCTGGTGTCAGAATTTTCAAACCAATCAGCTGATCCTGCCTCAAATTTCCTAACCGAACTGAGGAAAACCTCACAAAGTGATAAATTGACAAATATCAACATTGTGTTCCCCCCTGGGAATCGAACCCAGGACCTCCGGATCGTAAGCCGCAGCCCTCAGACCACTAGACCACGGAGGCCAGAAGTGACAGAGATAGAGTAGACGACGGAACCAGCTCCCATTTAAAAAAAAAATATATATATATTCACTCTTTCATTGTAGACGGACGGACACGATGTTATTCAATGGAGCTGTCGAAATTGTCGTAAGTGGCGGAAATCGCACGTCATATTTTTATTAAACGTTTTCACTTTTCATGCTTGGCATAATGGGGTAAGCAGAGCGTAAACGACCTAAGCATAGGTCGTTCCGCCACGTCTGACAAAGTTTTGGGGGTTATTTAAGATATATTTGTAGGTATATTGCTGTAGTGACAGGTTGTTAGCCAATCGCCTAAATAACAATATACTGAAATCCTCATTAGGGATACAGGCGTGATACTATGTATGTATGTATGAAATCCTCGGATACCTTTGCTGGTTTTTACAGCATGCCCGGGAGGAAATGCAGCTGGCACATTCTATGTTTTCTCTCGCTCCCAGGCCACCATGAAAGTAGTTAGTTATAAATTATTGGAAAAACATACATGTTGCTTCCGTCATGTGTGTCATCTCGTCAGATATGCGTGGTTATTATTATTATTATTGTTTCAAATACCTTGACACCAAAACAATTGCCTCACAAGACCACCTAGGAAATATCTGCGTCGTGGTCAATATTAAACAATAAACAACAATGATTTATGTATGAAAACAATAACAAACAGATTCCTATAATGCGGTATACAATAGCAGAACCAATTGCTTTGTTTATGGTGGATGTGTTTGGTAACTTATAGGTTATGGATGTGATAAGATGATGGACCATGAAAAGATGCGGAATATTCCAAATTCATGGCATTGTTTAAAAAAAGATATTTTTACATCCAGTGCCAGTCAAACATATGTACAAGGTGGCGCAAAAGAAATCACCCTATTGGAAGATGCTCTCATTTTTGCAAATGGCCGCCAATGTCAAATCTGTTTTGACATTTGTGGACTAGACAGATGCAGAATACAAGTGAACAAGCCATGGAGCGATACACTCCCCAAGAACGCGGAAAAATCGTGTCTATTTTTTTGAGTAACAATTCGTCTGTGGTGTTGGCGCAGCGCGAATTCCGTCGCCGATTCCCCGGCCGTCCGACACCGACTGCGCAAACACTGCGACGTTTAGCCACCAACCTTGAAGAGTATGGGACCACACGAGACGTTGCTAAGAGTGGCCGGCCCCGGAGCGCCCGTTCTGCCGAGAATATCGCCGCTGTAGCCGAGGACGTTGAAGTGAGCCCCGAAACATCGACCAGACGACGTGCCACGCAATTGGGCCTCAGCCGGCGGTCCTTGCAGCGAATTTTGGTGCGAGACTTGAAGATGTTTCCTTACAAAGTCCAGACCGTGCATCAGCTGCTGCCTGCCGACCGCCAAACGCGCGTAACCTACGCCCAAGCCATCCTCAATCTCGAGGAAGAATTGGACAATTTTTCGACCAAAATCATCATGAGCGATGAGGCTCATTTCCACCTCAGCGGTTACGTGAATCGGCAAAATTATCGCTTCTGGGGCACCGAGAATCCACGAGTGATGCACGAGGAGCCGTTACACCCGCTCAAAGTGACTGCGTGGTGCGCTGTTCACGCTGGAGGAGTCATCGGGCCATTTTTTTTCGAGAACGCCGCGGGTCAAACGACAACAGTGGACGGTGCGCGCTATAGGGCCATGTTGACCGAATTTTTTCTGCCGCAATTGGACGAATTGGGACTGGAGGACATGTGGTTCCAACAGGACGGGGCAACGGCGCACACTGCACGAGCCACAACCGACATTCTGAAGGCGGCATTTCCGGGTCGCCTAATCTCTCGTTTTGGCGATTTGCACTGGCCGGCCAGATCGCCCGATTTAACGGTCCCGGACTTCTTTTTATGGGGTTTTTTGAAGTCTCGTGTTTACGTCAACAAGCCTGAGACCTTGGAAGCCCTCAAAGACAACATTCGACACGAGTGCGAGAATCTGTCGCCCGAAGTTCTCGCCGAAGTGATGAAAAATGCCATAAAACGAGCCCGTATGGCAATCAATTGTAACGGCGCCCATTTGGCCGATATCATCTTCTCGACTTGACCAGTAAAATTCTAAAGGTGCAAATAAATATAATCAAAAAACAGATTCGAAGTTTTTCATTTAGAAAAAAAATGAGAGCCAAACAACATCGGATGACTTCTTTTGCGCCACCTTGTATGACTAACTAACGAAAGTGTATTGCAATACAAGTCATTTCTTTAGCATCTTGTCGTAGGTTGAAGAACTCTGATGTCAGAGCTTTCAAAACGCCTAATATGTCTCTGACATGAGTTGTTAAACGACCACTACCAAATACAGCAATAACATCTGTGCAACATGCCCTCTGAAGCACAGCAACGCTATGAAATCATGGATGTTAGAGGGCGTGATTGTATGTTTCTAAAGGTTGCCTGTCAGAAATTGCTACCCTAGCAATAAGGCCGCCTAATTGTACTCTGTTTGTTTTGTAATGTTTGTTCCTGTACAATGTGTTGTTCATGTGCAATAAGGGATATTTGTATTGTATTCTATCTTCTCAGCCCGCCGGTACTAAGGCAAGGAAAATAACTCCAACTTACTACAAACTTTTACGTATAAGGTAACTTTCTTACGTGGGTGTAAGTACAGAACGCGAAGGGATGTGTGACTTTTTCTTCGTTGATCAAGCAAGCAAAGATCGGGCAAGCTGTCTCCATATGAACCACACTCTTTTTATCAATTACTCTTGCAGTATCAACAATACTACAACTTACTAGATACTTTATAAGAGTCTTAGACTCTATCTTCGTTAATAGGTCAGGCTGTTTCCATATGAACCACAGTCTTCTTGGCAAACACTCTAACAGTAAAACCTTACAACTTACTGCAGACTCTTATAAGGTAACGTTCTTACCAAGAGCTTGGGTGTGAGTACGGAACGCGAAGGGATATATGACTTAATCTTCGTTGATTGGGCAAGCTGTCTCCATATGAACCACACTCTTTTAGCATTTACTCTTGCAGTTTACCACTTACTAGAAACTTTATAAGAGTCTTAGACTTTAAATTCGTTAATAGGGCAGGCTGTTTCCATAGAAACCACTCTTCTTAGCAATCACTATCAGTAAAACGCTACAACTTACTACAGAGTCTTACGTATAAGGTTAGTTTCTTACCAAGGGCGTGGGTGTGAGTACGGAACGCGAAGGGATGTATCATTTTGTCTTCGTTGACGGGGCAAGCTGTTTTCATATGTACCACACTCTTTACAGCAATTACTCTTGCAGTATAAACAATACTACAACTTACTAGATACTTTATAAGAGTCTTAGACTCTATCTTCATTAATAGGTCAGGCTGCTTCCATATGAACCACAGTCTTCTTGGCAAGTAAAACGCTACAACTTACTACAGAGTCTTACGTATAAGGTTAGTTTCTTACCAAGGGCGTGGGTGTGAGTACGGAACGCGAAGGGATGTATGATTTTGTCTTCGTTGACGGGGCAAGCTGTTTTCATATGAACCACACTCTTTACAGCAATTACTCTTGCAGTATAAACAATACTACAACTTACTAGATACTTTATAAGAGTCTTAGACTCTATCTTCGTTAATAGGTCAGGCTGCTTCCATATGAACCACAGTCTTCTTGGCAAGTAAAACGCTACAACTTACTACAGAGTCTTACGTATAAGATTAGTTTCTTACCAAGAGCGTGGGTGTGAGTACGGAACGCGAAGGGATGTATGATTTTGTCTTCGTTGACTGGGCAAGCTGTTTTCATATGAACCACACTCTTTACAGCAATTACTCTTGCAGTTTACCACTTACTAGAAACTTTATAAGAGTTTTAGACTTTAAATTCGTTAATAGGGCAGGCTGTTTCCATAGAAACCACTCTTCTTAGCAATCACTATCAGTAAAACGCTACAACTTACTACAGAGTCTTACGTATAAGGTTAGTTTCTTACCAAGGGCGTGGGTGTGAGTACGGAACGCGAAGGGATGTATGATTTTGTCTTCGTTGACGGGGCAAGCTGTTTTCATATGAACCACACTCTTTACAGCAATTACTCTTGCAGTATAAACAATACTACAACTTACTAGATACTTTATAAGAGTCTTAGACTCTATCTTCGTTAATAGCTCAGGCTGCTTCCATATGAACCACAGTCTTCTTGGCAAGTAAAACGCTACAACTTACTACAGAGTCTTACGTATAAGGTTAGTTTCTTACCAAGAGCGTGGGTGTGAGTACGGAACGCGAAGGGATGTATGATTTTGTCTTCGTTGACGGGGCAAGCTGTCTCCATATGAACCACACTCTTCTTAGCGATCACTCCGCCGGTTCCAAGTAGGATGATGCCGGCTTGGCGAGGCATCCTGGAAATTTAAACAGGTAGTAGACAAAATATTGTCAAACTAGAGAAAATAAAAATGCACGGTATAAAACTCAAGATTATTTATAGTTTTATATCGAAACATGCTAAATTGAATTGTGCAATTAACTGCAAAGGGCCGATAAGCTTGCCGATCTACGTGTTACGGACAAACTACAATCAACTAAATTATATACATACATACATACATATAATCACGGCTTTATCCCTAATGTGGTAAGTAGAGCGTAAACGACCTAAACCAAGGTCGTTTCGCCACGTCTGACAACATTTTGAGGGTAATTTAAGATATATTTGTAGGTATATTTCTGTAGTGACAGGTTGTCAGCCCATCGCGTAAATTGCAATATACAGAAACCCTCGGATCCCTTAGCTGGTTTTACAGCATACCCGGGAGGAAAGACAGCTGGCACAATCTATGTTTTCTTGCTCCCAGTCCAGCATGGCCTAAATGAGATGTATAGAAATATTTATAAACATAAACTGTTGTGTGCTTACGTGGTTAAAATGAATGAAAAAAATACATGTTGACCTGAAAGGCTGAAAACTTTAAATAAAGTAAAATTTACTTACGGCGTCTTCGTGTACTTCAGGAAAACTCCAGAGTTGTCGGTTTTACCCTCTGCAATGAAAATAGAAAGGAAATTAGAAAAGTTTAATTTCAATACATATAATCATGCCTTTATCCCTAATGGGGTAGGCCGAGCGTAAGCGACGTAAACAAAGGTCCTTGCGCCATGTCTGACAAAGTTTAGAGGGTTATTTAAGATAGATTTGTAGGTATATTGCTGTAGTGACAGGTTGTCAGCCCATCGCCTAAATTGCAATATACTGAAACCCTCGGCTACCTTAACTGGTTTTCACAGCATGCCCGGGAGGAAATGCAGCTGGCACATTCATTTTTTTCTTTCGCTCCCAGTCCAGCATGGAAGAAGTAACTAAATAATTTAATTATTATCAATATTCTTGAGTGAACCCATTTAGTTTTTTTTTAATAACCATATTTTTTTTTATTATTTGGAAGGCTATAAAGTTAAAAGGAAAATATATCATTTAGCCAACAAAAATATTAATAATAGTCATCAGAGGCCTGATAGTTGTGCTACTAGGCGGTTTAAAAACTCTGACACCAGGGTTCATCTGATGATGAAATGAGTGGGTCGATAGAAGAAGAATAGTCATAAAGTTGGCACGCGATTGAAATTAATGTTTGGTATACATTGTATTATTGATATCGAATGACAAAACAAAAACATGGAGATAAATCTACCTACTCAAATCATTGTAGTGTTTTCAAACAGTCATACAGAGTTTACAAACAATTTCAGAATTAAGAAATAAATAAACTTCTTAGTAGAGAGAGATTCATAGCATAAAGATAATCGCCTTTTTAAAAAAACAACAAGAGAGCAACACGAGCGATAAAAAACGGATATACTGTAAAAACCAATCTGAAATGCTACCACTCTCTGCCTACCCTGCATGGAACGTAGGCGTGACTTTATTTTAGTATAGGTAGCGAAATAAATTTCCAGCAACCGAAGCGAAACAAAACCGTTTAAATAAATTTTCCGCCGGATTACATGCCATAATGTTGTACAGCAGGAACCAACTATAAGTGATTGAAAAAAGAATGTGTATTATTAAATACGTTATTTTATAGTTTTGTTATAATTTTTTACACAAAGGCTGTTTATTTTAATTACATCGCAGTAAAAGTTGTGTCTACAAATTAGTACTTACGTCAGTAACATAATGAATTAATATTATTTGGCCTCCTGTTAAAGTCACCCCTCAAGACTTCTATACTTCTTCTTCTAGACTTCTATACAAGGTGTAAGGGACAGATTGGTTCACGATCGGTTTGAAACTTCTTTGACTGCCAAGAAAGGACTTTCAAGCCTTAGGCTAGTTGTCTTATAGTCGGCGTAGCTTTTAACTGCCTCCGTGGTCTAGTGGCTTTTTAGTGTCATGGACTCCCGATCCGGAGGTCCTGGGTTCGATTCCCAGGGGGGAAACACAGAGTTGATATTTGAGAATTTATCACTTTGTGAATTTTTCCCCAATTTGGTTAGGACATTGCAGGCTGAATCACCTGATTGTCCGAAAAGAAAAAGATTTCGTGCTTCGGAGGGCACGTTAAGCCGTCGGTCCCGGTCGCTATCTTTGATAGTGGTCGTTACCAAACCATGTCAGAGAACTGATAGTTGTGCTACTAGGCGGTCTAAAAACTCTGATACCAGGGTTCATCGGGTCGATTGACTCTTTACCCACTCGACAGAAGAAGAAGAAGAAAAAGGTGTAGCTTTCCCCTATTCGGTGATCGTCTCAAACATTTATATCTAAAATGGTATGGTGGTGGTTTACCTCTACAAAAAAAATACTTAGAAACTTGAAGCACCAGATAAATCCTTGATGGGCGAGTTCCTGCCCAAGTCTTTAAGCAGGTCCAGTGTAGGCGCGTCTTAGACCCACGTTGAAACCCCCTAAAGTAATCTTAGCTATTAGAACTCACTTGGAAACTTGGACATGTAGTGGACTTGGAGTACCAGATACTTGATGGGCGAGTCCTTGCCGATGAGGAATCCCACGTCTTTAGGCAGCTCCAGACTTGGGGCGTCTCGGGCCCAAGCGTAGACTACCTAAAGAAGAAAAAAAATTAAATGTTTATTGCGTCAAATACATGATAATAATGTCTCCAATGTCGCAACATCCCCGCCAACTAGAAGGTTTCAATTTCAAGTGGTTTACATACATACATACATACATAAATCACGCCTTTATCCCTTACGGGGTAGGCAGAGCGTTTAACGCCTCGTAAAAAGCGCTTTCGCCACGTCTGACAAAAATTGAGGGCAATTTTAGATTGTAATATGTATTGCTATAGTGACAGGTTGTCAGCCCGTCGCCTAAATTAAAATACACTGTAACCCTCGAGTCCCTTTAGCTGACTTTAACAGCATGCCCGGGAGGAAGGGCAGCTGGAACATTCTATGTTTTTCTATTTCTCCCAGTCCAGCATGGAAGTAATTTCAAGTGGTTTGGGTTAAGAAAGGGTCAAAAGGGAGGATATAGACTACCGGGTGTAAGGGACAGGGACTTATAGGGGTTTCTTAGTGAACGGTACTGAACAACATTCACCCGGAATTTTTTTCAGATGATAAAGAATTTTGACTTTCCCATACAAAATGAAAACCTCGATCAGGCAGTTTGTATAAGAAAGGTTTTTTTTATATTATTTCCTGAAAGAATTTCCTGGTGATAGATGTTCAGTGTTTTTGACGGAACAACCCCTATCAGTTTGCAGGACGCTGTCCCTTACACTCTGTATAAAAAACTGAACTTAAAAGTAAAGATTGTCTACGAGTAAAACGTGTCCCCCCCATCAGATATGGTCCCTTTAAGCTGGCAGCGTTTTTTTTTGAGTTGGATAACCAATACTTGACAACTTTTAGCTTATTAGGGTTAGATCATTTTTAAAATATTTTTTTTATATAATAAATGGGTTTGCTCTTGACTCCAGTCTAGGTCGAAAGCGACAGAGGCGAAGTCAACGATGGAGCGAGCTCACCCAGAAGATGCCTGTTCACTCTAACTTTGAAGTGTTGAGGATTGAATGCATTCGGAAAAACAGACGCAGGTAGAGAGTTCCACTCTTTTGCTGTGCGCATTAAGAAAGAGTTTTGGAAGCGTTTAGTCCGAATTGGTGGAATATCGACCAGGTATGGGTGGTATCCTGCGGTGCGTCTAGATGTACGATGGTAGAAGGGAGCTGGTGGGATAGAGAGCGTTAAAAAACTAAGAATGTACCAACTGCTTCTCTTCTGGAATAAAGGTCTCTGAGCAAGTTTTCAGTAGTTAAGATTATGTTCTGCCTTATAATATACCACACCATATCTGCCTCTGTCACATCTAACCAAGATTTCAGTAACAAGCTTGGTCAAATTTATTTACAAAAAGGAAACATTCCATGATTTTCAAATCCCTTATGAATACGTCGTTACAAAGTTTAAACAGCTACTTTCACGGTTATGTTATGAATCGGCACGTGTAGTACAAAGAACATATTTACAAACACCATTGAAATTTCATGATTTCTTTTCCACTTACAATTGACTTATGTAGCCCAAGCAAAAACCTACCTATAGCTATATGAATCAAATCTAAGGGCGTTTGTGCACTCATTAATTGGTTTTTTATTTCAAAGATGCGAATTGGATACGAATCTAATAATAATAAGGATGATGCAAACGCCCTATCTATTATCAAAACTATTGTTCAATCATGTACAATCTTCTTCCTAGCCTTATGCCGTATCACACGGGGTTGGCTACCTTATCTAGGAGATTGAACGAGGGCACTGGTTTTTACACAGAGCAACTGCCATGTGACCTCCGCAACCCAGAAGGGAAACCAGACCCAATCCTAGATTAGGTCAGAGTTTTTAAGCTGCCAATGCTAGGGCACTGGCCTCTGACATGGCTTAACGACTAATATCTAAGGTATTAAACAATATTTACCGGGACCAATGGCTTAACGTGCCTTCCGAAGCACGGATATGAAATTCGAAAACCGAAAAACACATTGGTACGTGGTGGGATTCGAACCACGACCTCCCAATCAGGAGGCAGCGGCCCTATCCACTACACCATCGGGCTCTCTATAAGAATATGAAGATGTAAATAAATATTATAATTTAGAATAGTAATAAATAATAGTACCTAGTTAGGCATCTAAGTCAAGCAGACTTGTTTTTACTTTTTTAATATAATTCTTATTATATTTAAATATTCGGAAGATGATATCATTATATGAAGATGTAAATAAATATTATAAGTAGAATAGTAATCAAGTTTTTGTGGTAAGTAATAATGACTACTCTCAACATGCTGTAAATACGTAAGCGTATGGAATATAGTCATAAAAGTCGGTTTTTAGATTCACTGCGTTTTTAGTGAATCTTCTTCTACTTCTTAGCGAGTGGATTCTCGATTGATTCCCGATGAGCCCTGGTGTTAGAGTTTTCAAACCGCCTAGTAGCACAGCTAATAGGCCTTTGACATGGTTTGAGTAACGACCACTATCAAAGACAGCGACCGGGACCGACGGCTTAACATGCCCACCGAAGCACGGAATCTTTTCTTTTCGGACAATCAGGTGATTCATTCTGCAATGTCCTAACCAAACTGGGAACACCTCACTAAGTGATAAATTGACAAATATCAACTTTGTGTTTCCCTCTGTTTGAATTGAACCCAGGACCTCCGGATCGTAAGCCCGTGGCTCTAACCACTAGAATACGGAGGCAGTTAGTTTAGTGAATTATGCTTCTTTTAGTAATGGGGGCGCCACTTGGCTAGCATCGTCACCTTCAGGGGATTTCCGGTGCACGCCAGCGCCCTCATCAGTAAAAAAATCATTACTCACTGAAAACGCAATGAATCGAAAATCCGGTATATCAGATTGAGTAAAGGCACTGAAGTTTAAAAGTGGCCGTTTTACGCAAATTTTCTATCTGAAACTACAAAGAACTGTAAGTTGCAACTTTATGAGGTTTTAAATGACCTTCATTGCTTGAACCTCAATCTGATCTAACGGATTTTCGATTAATTGTGTTTTCAGTGAATTATGTTTCTTTTACTAATGGGGGCGCCACTTGGCTAGCAGCGTCACCTTAAGTACTATACTTCCATGCTGGACTGGGAGCGAGAGAAAAACATAGAATGTGCCAGCTGTATTTACTCCCGGGCATGCTGTAAAAACCAGCTAAGGGATTCGAGGGTTTCTGTATATTGCAATTTAGGCGATAGGCTGACAACCTGTCACTACAGTAATATACCTACAAATATATCTTAAATAACCCTCAAAACTTTGTCAGACGTGGCGAAACGAACTTTGTTTAGGTCGTTTACGCTCTGCCTACCCCATTAGGGATGAAGGCGTGATTATATGTGTGTAGTACTATAAGAAATATTTAGTAAATATACTGACCTGTGAACCAGATTTGCAAGGGCTGGCAACTTTATACTCCTCATCTTGTTCGCCCTGCATCTCACCACACCCCCTACAATGATACACAGACTTAAATATACCTAACTAGCGACCCGCCCCGGCTTCGCACGGAAATTATCAGTGTTTCTCTACTATATTATGCATGTATTATACATGTAAACCTTCATCTTGAATCACTCTATCCATTAAAAGAAACCGCATCAAAATCCGTTGCGTAGTTTTAAAGATTTATGCATACATAGGGATATAGGGACAGAGAAAGCGGCTTTGTTTTATACTATGTAGTGATATTACACATTTCTTCCATGCTGGCCTGGGAGCAAGAGAAAAACATAGAATGTGCCAGCTGCATTTCCTCCCGGGCATGCTGTTAAAACCAGCCAAGGGATCTGAGAGTTTCAGTATAATGTAATTTAGGCGATGAGCTGACAACCTGTCATTACAGGAATATACCTACAAATCTATCTTAAATAACACTCAAAACTTTGTCAGTCGTGGCGCAACGACCTTTGTATAGGTCGTTTATGCTCTGCCTACCCCATTAGGGACAAGGGCGTGATTATATGTATGCATGTAAGCATGTAATATTATAACAAAGTATGGTCGTCCTTCCGGGTGTAAGGGACAGCGTCCCGCAATCTGATAGGCATTGCTCTGTCAACGAAACTGAACAACATTCACCAGGAAATTCTTTCAGGAGATGAAAAAAAACTTACTTTCCCATACAAAATGACCACCTCAATAAGACAGTTTGTATGGAATAGATTTTTTTTTAATTTCCTGTAAAAAATAAAAATATTCTGGTAATTCGTTTAGTTTCGTTGACTAAGCAACCCTTATCAGTTTGCGGGACGCTGTCCCTTACACCCCGTATAAGCATCCACTAAGTTTATGTGAGGTTGAATGTAAGCTAGTTATCTATATATAATCCCTATTTCCCTTGGTCACGGCATCACGCCTGAACGGTTGGACCGATTTCGCTAATTCTTTTTTTGTTCTGTTCGTTATTATCAGGAGAAGGTTCTTATGAAAGAAAAAATTAAGGAAATTACGCGGAAAATTAGAAAATTTAAAATTACTTAACCACCATATAAAATTATTAAACTTTTTAATGTAACTTTAAGACATTTGACATAGAATTGACTGAATGCGTGCTGCAAATATAGTCAAAGAGGATGAAAAAAAAAATGTCGTTTAAAACGGATTCTTCTGTCAATCTTATTTTATTGATAAATATAGTCATAAAATCAAAAATCTGCTCATTTATGGCGTCTAAGGCGGAACAAAGTTCGCCGGGTCAGCTAGTCAAACATAAAACCCAAAATCTAGCAAAACTATAACCCTAACATACCTTAACCAGAAATGCTATTATGCCGACAGGGTCAAGATTCACATGCACAATGTAGTTATTACCAAAATGTATTTAGATTACATCGATATTTCGGAACGATTGCACGCTCCATTGGTTACGAGTGGGCTTCTTTTAAACCAGTCTTTTTCTATAAAAAAAGTAACTTACCATACTAGGTCGTTAGCCCCTGGTTCGGTACATCCATACAGAAGCATGTGGTGGGCTGTGTGCATAGATGCATTGGGTTCGAATCCCACTAGAAAAAAACAGTTTTAATTTAAACATAGAACTGTCATATATTTATCTACACTAATATTATAAAGAGGAAAGATTTCTGTTTTTGTTCGTAGTCTTGATATAAATACATACATACATATAATCACGCCTTTATCCCTAATGGGGTAGCCAGAGCGTAAACAACCTAAACAAAGGTTGTCCCGCCACGTTATACAAAGTTTCGAGGGTTATTAAAGATAGATTTGTAGGTGGTACGGTATACTGCTGTAGTGACAGGTTGTCAGCCCATCGCCTAAATTACAATATACTGAAACCCTCGGATCCCATAGCTGGTTTTTATAGCACACCCGGGAGGAAATGCAGCTGGCACATTCCATGTATTTCTTTCGTTCTCATGCCAGCATGGAAGAAAAATATAAATTGATATAATTAACTTGATTTCTGTTTGTCAGTTTCACCCGCAGCTTAAAAAGTTTGACAGCGGTAATGAGATACTACATACATATAATCACACCTTTATCCCTAATAGGGTAGGCAGAGCGTAAACAAAGGTCGTACCGCCATATCTGACAAAGTTTTGAGGGCTATTCAAGATAGATTTGTAGGTATATTGCTGTAGTGACAGGTTGTCAGCCCATCGCCTAAATTACAATATACTGAAACCCTCAGATCCAGCTGGCACATTCTATGTTTTACTCTCGCTCCCAGTCCAGCATGGGAGCAAAAGTGAGATACTACTACGCATTAAGAAGTAGATTAAGTTACCATTGGAAAGATATTTTTTAATTAATGTTGGTAAAACAGCATAGAACTTTATGAATTTACAATACTAAACAAATATTTGCTCCTCATAATATTAGTATGACTTATGAGCCTATGTGGAAAAAAAATATATTAATGGATTAATATTTTTATTACTGGGTAAATTGTAAAATCATTTTTGTATTTTTTAGCCAAATTCTGAATTAATCATTAAATCAACTAGATATTGGTACTAACAAAATACGCGGACATGATAAATGAATAGAAATTAAATATAGAGGGCAGTTAAGTATCTACTTGACATTAATCTCATAGATATTGATTTTATTTAATTATACATACCAATATAATAATTAGTTTCCGGGGAAATCCTGATAGGCGTACATAAGTAGAGCTCATCCTGCAAAAATCAATACTATTATTTGTTGGCTGATAGTAAATCAAATAACTATTGAGTTCGCGAAACAGGTAACAGAACTCCCACACAAAACGCCTACACAGACACCCTTATTTGATCCACAATGTATCTAATTTTAGATGTGAAGGAAAGTATTTTTAAACATCTAGGGCTTCAGCTAGTATAATGTAAATGTAAACTAAGTTTAAAATGAAATTATCAACACAAAATCATCGGTGACAGTAAAATTTTAATGATCATGTTAACAAAAACAGGTTTTTTGTATTGATATTATTAACATACACACATATCACGCCTTTATCTCTAATGGGGTAGGCAGAGCGTAAACCACCACGTCTGTCAAAGTTTTGAGGGTTATTTAAGATAGATTTTTAGGCATATTTCTATAGTATTATTAATAAGACTGCCTCTGTGGTCTAGCGGTCTGAGCCATGGGTTCTCATGGGAACTAGTCCTGCGCAGTTGGTCGACCTCTGAAAGATTGGCTGCCATCACCGAAAATCGGTGGGAGTACTATTAATATTGTTAATTACAAGACCAGTAAAACTATTGTTAGAGTGTATTTTCAGACATCTCGTAATACAATAGAAACTGAGTTAATAGGTAAAATGGCATTCTTAAGGTATAACATAGATGGTTTATGGAAAGTCCATATTTACTTGTATTACAGAGTCAAATGCTGACATACTGTCTCTATATGAGTATGTCACTGTGTTTGCATGTTTATGCTAATTGAGTGGTGTAAGAATGACTGAAGTACCAGATTCAAGTAAATTTTCCTTTTTATTTGTTACATTTTCTATGAAAAGGGACATTATTGTCCGTTTTCATGCCCTATTTTTTAGTTTTGTTATTTTAATGCATGTGGATTACTAATACCCCTCAACTAAAATTAACTTCTGGAAGGATCTGAGGTGCTTGGAATAAACCAGTCAAACCTGCATGCACAACGGACCAAATTAAGAGCTAATTGCGGAAACAGGAGCCCCATAACCTAACCCTCAGCTAATCACTATCCAGATACGCCAAACTAGCGTGAACAACAAAAACAAAACCAAAAGCTGGGGGAGGTCTATGCCAAATTATTTTTTGTATTTTGTATCTGTAATAAATAGACTCATCTCCCTAGCCTTATTCTGAAATAAAAACACTAATAATAAAAAATTGCATGTGGATTACGAAACCATCAACTTTAAGCTGAGAACATCACATTTATTGCCCTTGTGCTGATTAAGTTCTAAAATATCAAATGAAATGAATCATAAGTTTAACCCAGCAGGGCTTGACCTGTGACCTTTGGAATGCCGATCCATTATCAAATAGTAAGGAGAATAAATTTTGTGAATTCCTTGTATAAATAGCTTGCTTAGAATAAACTTAATGTGGAGTCTTTCAATCTAATACTGTAGTATGTATGCCAAAAAATATGGCACAATCAGCAACATTTACATAGGTATAAAATACTGGGCATGTGTTTTAAGAATTATAAAATACATTTAAAGGTAACTTCACTTAGACAATTATTTGGCCTATTAAAAATTGCATAACTTTTTTTATTATCACACCTTTTTCTTCAAAAGCAGGAGATCAAAAATTTTAATAAGAAAATTAATAAATAATTTAATTGAGTAGGTTTCTATAGTTCCTATTGAACAAAAACAATGAACTTGTTTTATGGAAAACCCAAGAAATTTTACCATACAAGTTCTGTCATAGCTAAACGGAAAATCTGAAAAAAATATGCAAAATACTTACCCTATGAGGATACACGTCAGGCATCGAAAAATCGTATTTATCTACCTCATAGGCGTGCAAGGATACGGCAAAGGTTACGAAAATCAAGAAGGAAATTTTAATCATTTTGTTATACATGAAAAACCACTAGAGAAATACTTAAAACACTTATTTTCTGAACCAAACTTAGGAGCAACTTAACGGTACTTCCCGCCAGCTGAATACGTAGAATCACTGATAAACTGTGCCGGGGATTTATTTTCTCGGCATTTGCGAAGTTGTCGCGTGGTTTATGTGCGATTGCGATATGAATCGACAAGTGTTTGTATTATTTTTATGAGACGCGATCGATAGCTCACGCAGCTAACGTCATACGTGTGTTGCCAGTTTATTGTAGTTTCCTGCATTTTTGAAATTTTTGTTTTGGAGTAAGCGCTAGCGACGAAAGAGCAAGAAACATTATAACAAATCTAATGTTACAATTACGACACGACGTTGGTACGACGTTAGACGCAGCAGCCGAGTTAATAAATTTTAGGGAGCTCAAGCTTTTTTTTGACATCTATCGCATCGCATATGGTACGTACCTTGTATGTACAACTATTACTCCGTTTATTTAATGTGTAGTTATCGATACTAACTTGTTTTGCAGTCCATAAACTGCTTTTTCTTTACAACTTCAGGTCAGAGGTATACAAACGGTGGTCCGCCCTTTATTGGTGCTCACAGGCTCGTTGTGATCAGAAATTTCTTCAGATGATATTGAGGAATATTACAGACCTCTAATTACTTAAATGTTTTATTTTAATAAACAAACTAGTATGAAATTAGGAAAGGAATTCATATACTAACTACGTCTCTGTTGCTAATATCGCAAGCTGGAGTAGCATTTGGCACATTCTAGGTTATTTTATTGGTCAAAGCCCAGCATAGAAGCAATTATCAATATAACAAAATACAGTGGATAGCATAGTCACCAATAAAAGTTTTAGTACCCCTGCTGTATGAAGGGGACGGGCGTAGATTTGTACCTCTCATTCTGCTCGCGGCTTGAGCTGAAGTGAGCATTACAGATAAGCAATATATAAATTCCTTGCTTCAAACAAATTCAACCGCAACGCAAATTATAAGTTTGTTACAACGTTATAATCAATGAAATTTGAACCACTGCCAAGCTGCTAAGAAAATGCTGACAACACATTGGTATCAATAACAAAATGTAAAAAAACGAAGTGTACAATTGAGTCGCTGCTTTATTTGCCGTAGTACACTGTTGTGACGTAACTGGCTGGGTATTGCCATCGCAATTAAAGTATTGAGCGGACGAAAATATATCTTAATACATTCCGATACGACTCAATTCAGATTGAAGTTTTCGTGTGCCGTAAGATATCGAAGCTTACGGTGATATTCGAAGAACTTCAAACTGAATTGAATCGTATCGGGATGTATTAAAGTGTATTTTAGTACCGTTCCATACCCGAAATATTATACCAGTGTTTGTGGTAACTTTTTTTATTCTGTAGGTGGTCTAGTTTTTTATTTTAGATAAATTTTATATTAGTAGTATTTGCTAAAAAAATATGATTATTATGATAAATTAGATGTAGATGTAGAGTAGGTTAGCTAGGTAAGAGCTGCTCGTAATCCTCAGTTGCTGCCGTCTGTGAATAATACAGTGCAAATCTATTTGATGTATGGTGGTATCCCTTTTTCGTTTAAAAATCAAGGTCGCCTCGTTTGACATTTACGTCCATAAATTTTGACATTTCACAAGAAGTAGCAGGAGGTAAAAGTTCGCTTGTATAATGTAAGATGGCGCTGCCTCAAAAGATTCTACTGAAGAAGTACAGATGGCGCTGCTCGAAAACTTTTATAAAGTTTGCCGCTGATATAGAAAATCTAGTTTCTTTTGCACTATTTTAGATGCTTAAATTAGTATTTTTGTTCCAAATATATTATGTACTGAGGATAAGGTAGAGCATGACTAGCTTCGGCCAGCGTTTGTGCATCAGACCTTTGCAAATCAGACGTAAAAGTTTACGAAAGCTACACCTCTTTTTTAGTTTTTCTAGAGTCGAGCACCTTAGAAACGTGTACTCTCTCGAAAAGTTTAGCGTGTCGTTCACGCTCTGTCTACCCCGTAAGCCAAATATACTTAGACGTGTTTATATTATGTATGTAGTATAGATCTTTCCTTAAATCCATGAACACTTTCGAAAAGTTCCGCGCGGCGTTGACACTCTGTCTACCTCGTAAGAGATGTATCTATATTTGTAGACGTGACTCTATAATCTATATATGTAGGTAGGTTTGTTTGTTTTTTATTTGTTTACTGAATATGCCCCGATATAAGCCAAATTCTGCAGCTAGTTCGGCCGAAGAAAGAAAACACCCATTAGGAACGTATGCACGTCATGTTTGCATCCTTAAACCTCAAAATAAAAACTCCTTCGACTTTGCGTAGTACTTACACATAATAAAGTTTGTATTCCGAGAGTATTTATTCAGTGAATTCATTGAAGTTTTGGCAGTGTATTCCGGTTTTACAAATACTTAGCCACATTTTTATGAAAAGTCTGGTGGATATGCCATTTAACGAATAAAAAAAGCTAACGTTTTTATCCTTTTAATAATTTAATGGCTTTTGGGTTGTAATTTTTCTAACCAAACCGGTCAGTATAATTCATTAGGAGTCTTTATTTTGAAAATATTTTATTTTAACCACTGAAAAATCTCTTGAATTTATAGATTAAAAATAATTATTTTAGTAAAATTTCTAGTACGAATATTAAAAAGATAAATCTACCAATAAAATAAAATAGCAAGATAAGTCTATGCTAGCCAGATAAAGATATCAAAAAGAATATTCGATATCAGAAAGATACCTTCCTACGGACGCCCTCAGGGAGGCTGTCGGAATCAATTTCTTGCTAGACCCGCGCTAACAAAGGTGAAATATAGAATCGTATTATTTTACGACGTTTTGCTGCCACGAGAATACCCTTTATACGGTATATTGGACAAAGAATAAAAATCAGAAGAGAATTAGGTACTTACCTGAAAAGTAGGCGTGCGTGGCGTAACTGGAAGTTTCGGTTTTAGCTTCCTACAAAAATGACTACCCCATTCGCACCAAAAGATATATTCGGAGCAGTCTGCTCTACATTTTTAAAACCACATTAAAAACATTACCAAAACCTTTACGTGTGACCATAGTAGAGAGGCGTTATGTTTAATATGGGATTTAAGGGACAGCGTCCCGCAAACTGATAGGGGTTGCTCAGTCATCGACACTGAACAACTTCCACCAGGTTTTTTTTGCAGAAAGATAAAAATAAAAACTTTTTTATACAAAATATCCACCTCGATCAGACAATTTGTACAGAAAAGCCATTTTTTTATTATTTCCTGAAATCATTTTCTGATGAAAGTAGTTCAGTGTCGTTGACTGAGCCACCCCTATCATTTTGCGGGACGCTGTCCCTTACACCCGATATAATAGTAATAAGAATCTAAATTATTTATTTTGTTTTTTCCCAATATTTTAAAACCTGCATTGCGCCTGTTGCTAGTCTTGGATCAAACTTCTAGGACGCAAGTCATGAAAACACGTCCTAACCTATCTAGACTCGCAATCTTGGCTGCTGGAAATGAAAAATATTACTAGACTTTCTTTCCTACAGAACATTATTTTAATTTATTTTTATTTTATTACAAACTAGCGACCCGCCCCGGCTTCGCACGGAAATTATCAATGTTTCTCTACTATATTATGCATGTATTATACATATAAACCTTCCTCTTGAATCACTCTATCCATTAAAAGGCGCATCAAAATCCGTTGCGTAGTTTTGAAGATTTATACATACATAGGGATATAGGGACAGAGAAAGCGACTTTTTTACATGATATATACAATTCTCATTTCATGCACTTGCACAAAATCTTAGAGACTCTTCTTTCTCTAGAATCTAAGAGCCTCTGATATTTATTGTTTCATACTTACATACATACATATAATCACGCCTTTATTCCTAATGGGGTAAACATAGCGTAACAAATATCGCTCCGCCACGTTTGAGAACGTTTTGAGGGTTATTAATGATAGTTTTGTAGGTATATTGCTGTAGTGACAGGTTGTCACCCTATCGCCTAAATTGCAATTTACAGAAATCCTTGGTTCCCTAACTGGTTTTTACAGCATGCCCGGGAGGAAATGCAGCTGGCACATTCTATGTATTTCCCTAGCTCCCAGTCCAGCATGGAAGTATCATGTTTCATACTTAACCTCTACAAACCACCTAATCTTTGCTCTAAGGGTGTATTCACACACAAATCACGTGCCGCGATGTATCGGGTCATGCATCAAGGCGTGGTGCACGTCCGACCTTGCCGAGTTTACGGTGTGACCTGGTATGACCCTATTCAGTAGATTTTTTTTTTGTGGAGGTTTTTTTGGATAGGAAAATGTTTGCTTTGCCGTCTTCTATGCTGGGCTGGGAAAATTTAAAAGCCATAGAATATGTTCCAGCTGTTTCTATTCCTGGCATGGTATAGAAACAAGAATGGACCTGAAATTAAACGTGCCGAATATTTACTGACGGGCGTATGGATGGACTTGATAGCCTTGACTACAAAAGATGTAAGGGACAGCTTCCCGCAAAATAATATGATAGGGCTTGTTCAGTCAACGAAACTGAACAATTTTCTTTTTTTTTGTTTCCCGTCCGTAAATTATAAGCAATTTTTATAGAGTACTAGCGACCCGCCCCGGCTTCGCACGGAAATCATCAGTGTTTCTCTAATATATTATGCATGTATTATACATATAAACCTACCTCTTGAATCACTCTATCCATTAAAAGAAACCGCATCAAAATCCGTTGCGTCGTTTTAAAGATCTAAGCATACATAGGGATATAGGGACAAAGTTAGCGCTTTTCTTTTATACTATGTAGTGATTCAGATTCGTTTTCTGAGCAACCCCAAACAGTTTTCGGGAAGCTGTGCTTTGCACCCTGTATGTATAATACTTATGGATTGTGTTTCTAGGGAACCCAAAAAACATACAAAGCTTCTACGTACATATAAATAAACTCGAATATTTTATTTCCGCCATCCTCAAATTTCCCCAATATTGGCCTAAACATTTCTCCACTTGAACAGGAAACTTTAGTATTTCGCATCAATGCGTTGAATATACGCCAATTTGAAATGTACCCCAAATAAAATTTATTTCTCGTAAAGGGACGATAGCTAACAAGGTATTTATTGGATGCCGAATGGAACACAAAATTTCTACTGGGTCCTACCCTTCGTCTATGGAAATTGTGGGATAATTTAGGAGATACAGCGATGGTCTTGCCTCTTTAGTTCCGGTTAGATAAATAAGTACTTAGTAACACACTGGTTCATATATAGAGCGACAATGTATGATTTATATTATGCCCTGACAAATTCAGTGCTTTCTTATGGGCTGGGGACATATGGGCGCACTTTCAAATATTATCTTGATAAAATATAACAAATCCAAATTAGATTTCTGAAAATGCTAGTAGATGAAAAAACAAAGAATAAATCCAAAGAGGACTATAATCGTTTATTTATGAATTGAAAAATGCTGCCGGCCCAGGATAAAGAATTGTTTCTGTTAGCACTAGAGCATTACAACTGGGATCAATTTAAAGTCCCGGTGACTTATTCGCGTATATGTACTTAGAAATACAGAGGAATGCACATTATGTGTACCTAAAACTGTTAAGTATTATGGTGAGCGCATCACTAAATATCTTGTTCCTACAGTGTTTAATAACATACCAAATGAGATAACAAAGTGTGAAAGTAAACAGGCATTTAAGAAAAAGGTTAGAGAGAATTAATAACACAATTTAATAATAATATTATTTTCGACTTGAAATGAAATGAAATTAAAATGAAATGAAATGAAAAAATGAAATGAAATGAAAAATCTAACTTTAAATATATGTACTATATATGTTTCTTAAATTTGAAAAACAACAGTATGTAATACATTTTATTTAACATAGAAAAAACAGTTTGTAATGTAATGGGGAGCCACTTCTGCCAACAACCTATTGTATAGTTTGGCAGATTTTGTTAAACTTGTAAAACTGTACTGCTAAAGTGAATAAACGTTTTTTTTCGTTGTTGCAAAAATCACGACTTAACTTGGTATACCTGTCATTTTCTGTAACAGATAGGGTCGCCAATAGTTTCAGAGCTGTGGGCTCTACGAAGCGATAGCGCTATATCGAAGCCATAAGAGCATTAATCAACTATATATATTTTTTTAAATATATATAGGCGAGCATTTGTCCGCCAGCTCACCTGGTGGAAAGTGACGATGCGGACTATGTTGAAGCATACTCACCTATGTAGTGCCTATTCACTCTCGCCTTGAAAAGGCCCAGGTTATATTGTTCCGGAAACAGATCCGCCGGCAGGGAGTTCCACTCCTTAGCCGTTCGCATTAAGAATGTGGAAGCGAACCGCTTCGTGCGAATTTGTTGTATATCCACGACATAAGGGTATAGTTTAAAAGGAGCTCGAGTAGAAGAACTGTGTATTTAAATAATGAAGTACTTAACTCATTATCAGCTTTTAATTACAGTCCACTGCTGGACATTAGGCCTCTTCAAAGACGCACTATGGCACCACTGACTATGTCATCAGCATTTTTACTCTGTGTCGCAGGATGACGTCCCATACTTTGTGTAATAAAATTGTTCAATCTCCATTCAAGGTGTTTTTTTTTTCCGAATCTGATACGAAATGTATACTTTTATTAAAAAGGGGAAAGATTTGAATTTGTGTTTGTGTATGTATGCTTGACACGAATAAACTCAAAAACTACTGGGACCGATTTCAAAAATTCACCATTGGAAAGCTACATTCACCCTGAGTAATATAGGCTACTTTTTACCGCGGGAAAGTACATCATTCCCACGGAAAAACATATTTAGCAGCGGGTGATACCACTGACAGAAAGCTAGTCTCTTATAACTTGCACCAAAGGTTGGTCTTCTTCCCCTGTACGAAGTGAAGTGAAAAAATCAAAATACCAACCGATAGGAAATATCTGTGCGTTGCAACCTGCAGTTACCCCTCGCATGGATGTATCGATAGGGGACAATAGCTTTTTCAATAAAAAAACACTTTTGTTGTAAGGGACATTTGAGATGAGACGGCCAAGTTAGGAATTTAAGATAAGACTATGTTAGCTCTGTTGTTGTTTTCTCAGTGCTTAGCAACTGCCTCCGTGGTCTAGTGGCTAGTGCCATGGACTCCTGATCCGGAGGTCCTGGGTTCGATTCCTAGGGGGGAAACACAAAGTTGATATTTGAGAATTTATCACTTTGTGATTTTTTTCCCCAGTTTGGTTAGGATATTGCAGGCTGAATCACCTGATTGTCCGAAAAAGAAAAAGATTTCGTGCTTCGGAGGGCACGTTAAGCCGTCAGTCCCGGTCGCTGTCTTTGATAGTGGTCGTTACTCAAAACCATGTCAGAGGCCTGAAGTTGTGCTACTAGGCGGTTTAAAAACTTTGACACCAGAGTTCATCGGGTCGATACCCACTCGACAGAAGAAGTGCTTAGCTTAGGCCCGTAATTATAAACATTGCTTGAGTCTGACAGCTAGTTTGAGTTCGGATCAGAAATGTAATTTCAGTACAATGTGGCCAAATGTGGCAAATTCATACTTAATATTGCTCTCAATCTTAGTATTGCTTTATAAATACGAGCCTAGTGCTAATAGAATAGAAAAGAGTGCTAAATTCCTAACTTGTCCGTCTCATCTCAAATGTCAACTCACAACAAAAGTACGTTTTATATACCTTCAAATCTATTTTAAATTACCCTCAAAACTTTCGACGTAGCGGAACGACCTTTGTTTAGGTCGTGTTCGCACTGCCTACCCCATTAGGGATAAAGGCGTAATTATATGTATGTATGTAGCTTGGAGTATGTGTTGAGATCAATTTCCTAAGGTAATTTTTTACTTTTTTTTTCATTTTTGTACTAATCGGGATGCGAAAGAGGATAAGGCATGATATGATAACAACGGAATTGTTGCCACCCTATAAAATGTACGGAGTACGGTTAGGGATTTAGAGGTTATATAAAAGCTAAAGTAAAAACAAAACCCAAAAATGCGATGCGTATTTTAGATGGCAAAAACTGCAACTATTTTTACAAAAGCTTTCAGTAACTGAATTTTACCGTTGAAAAACTCTTGTAAAATAACATAAATACATACAAATAATCACACATTTATCCCAAATGGTGTAGGCAGAGCGTCTACGACCATAACAAAAAGTCATCTAACAAGTTTTGAGGGCAATTTCAGATAATTTCAGATTGAAATGTGTCACTATTTAGTGACAGTTTGTCAGCTCATTGCTTTAGTCACAATACTCTGTAACCCTCGAATCTCTCACCTGATTTTAACAAGATGCACGAGAGGAGATGCAGCTGGCACATTCTATGGTTTTTTTTCGTTTAAGTGGTTAAGTACTAACCGAATATAAAACCATATAAGTTGCGTAACTTGCGTGGTTTCACTCATGTTTCACTGAAGGGAACTCTATATCAAACAGCATTAGCAGCTGCATTTCCTTCCGGGAATGCTGTAAAAACCAGCGTACGAGTCCGAGGGTTCCAGTATATTACAATATAGGCGATGGGCTGACAACCTATCACTCACTACAGCAATATATCTACAAATCTATCTTAAATAACCCTCAAAACTTTGTTAGACGTGGCGGAACGACCTTTGCTTAGGCCTTTTACGCTTTGCCTACCCCCCCCCCCCTATTAGGAATCAAGGCGTGATTAAATGTATGGATGTATGTACAAGTGGCGTCACTTGCGTGGTTTCATTCATATTTCAGGCACTGAAGGGAACTCTATATCAAACAACATTAATTTTAACAAGAACCAACCTAACCCTTTTAATTAAGCTATTTAGTTTCAGTCAATTCCTTTTGACACGCAAGGTCGTACTTTGTTCACCATGATATGACGTCACGAATATTATAGCATATCTGATATCATATTATTTAGTAGCATACATATGTACCTACCTATGTATACATATACTGCTAAGTTATACCTGAAAACAGTAAAAAATCTCACAAGGGACTAAATTTATTATCTTCTAGTGGGAATGAGCCCAGCGAAATAGATTTGAGAGCCCAATCCAATAAATAGATCACAGAGGAAGAGTAATTTGCCGAACTATAAAATGTAAATTTCCGAACTATTTTACATGTACAATGGGCTCGATTGCTGGACTGGGAGCGAGAGAAAAACATAGAATGTGCCTGCTGTATTTCCTCCCGGGCATGCTGTAAAAACCTGCTAAGGGATCCGAGGGTTTCTGTATATTGCAATTTAGGCGACAGGCTGACAACCTGTCATTACAGCAATATACCAACAAATCTATCTTAAACAACCCTCAAAATTTTGTCAAACGTGGCGGAATGACCTTTGTTTAGGTCGTTTACGCTCTGCCTACCCCATTAGGGATAAAGGCGTGATTATATGTATGTATGGGCTCGATTCTAGATTTGCTGGCTAAAACTAAAATTAAAATCTATTTGTCACTTTCAGACTAAAAGCATTGGAAAACGGAGGAGATCTATTTTCTCCTGTTTTTGATTTATAGTCAGTGGTTTTATGCGTTATCTGTTATTTTTATCCGCCGTCATATGATATGGCGGATAAAATTGACAGAAATAGTGCGGAAATGTGCTAAAGCGCGTTAAAATCTATCGGACAAAGTGTAAAACCATAGAGTATAAATCGCCTGTCCTTTTTCAATTATATTATTTTGAAAGTGACATATCGACGACGAAGTGTAATGACCTCCTATCTAAAAAAGGTCGATTTAAGAGGAAATGAAAAAAAATATATATATTTTTTACACCTATTATTGAATATTTTTTATATTCTAAATTTATCGTCATATGAACCTATAATGCATGACAGTAGTATATTTAAGGAAGCCAATACATGCGAAATTGAATTTTAAATCCATACACATAAGAATCACAAAAAATACAAAATGTCAGGCAGGACATCGTCATTACACTTCATTGTCGATATAGATTTCAATTTCAGTTTTAGTCGATGGAATCTAGAATCGAGCTAAAAGCTGTGATATTTTCCTTTAGAACCTCATTCCGCTTATTGCAACTTCAGCATCACATAGTACGTACTTTGATTCATTTTTAAACTACAATGAAAACGTTTTTGTAAACGATGTACAGTTTACAGCAAAAGAAGTTGTCAAAACGGAAGAGAAATTGACCGGAAATCCTGTCGCATGAAAGTGGCTAGTAAGTTATTTTCATAAGATTCAGTCGACTGTGCCTTTCCGGGCGTTATTTTTGTCTGTGGTCAAGTGTTCTAATTCTTGTGTATAGAGTGGTAAAATGCTGTTATTTTATAAAAAAAATACAGGTTCATTAATTATCATCTGTTTAAGACTTTCGAATCGGGTCGAAGCACGATTTAAAAGGTGGAATTGATATTAAAAAATTGTAACGCTATTGAAACGTCGGGCAAAGGTAATAATCTCTTAAGACCAATCTAAAAGTGTGAGGTGTCACATCATCGCCGATTGATGGCCCAATGAACCCTGGTGTCATAGTTTTTAAACTGCCTATAGTACAGACAGCTAATAGACCTTATAGACCGATCGAATAGACAAAGACAAACTCTACAAACCAACATTTTCAGAGCAATTTTGCTATAGAAATATCTATTTACTGACTGACAATTTACATAAATTAATCTTCTGTGAATTGGTTTACAATTTAACCGAAAATTACATTTATTTATCGTCAAACTTCTGATCCTCTATCCAATCCAGCTGCCCGTCAAACTATTTGCTGATTCCCCGAAATGTCTGAAATGGAATACTGATTTCGCTAAATCAAACTGTATCTCTATTTCCACTCCACAAAATTTGATCAAGTTGCATTTGCTGATCAAGTATTACATGAAAATAGATCTTTGATTATTGTATAATGCAAAGGGTGCTTGCTATTTAGGTACTTATATGGATTTCTTCCATGCTGGACTGGGAGCGAGAGAAAAACATAGAATGTGTCAGCTGCATTTCCTGCCGGGCATGTTGTAAAAATCAGCTAAGAGTTCCGAGGGTTTCAGTATATTGCAATTAAGGCTATGGGCTGACAACCTTTCACTACAGCAATATACCTACAAACCCTCAATTATTTTGTCAAAAGTGGCGGAAAGACCTTTGTTTAGGTAGTTTACTCTCTGCCTACCCCATTAGGGATAAAGGCGTGATTATATGTATGTATGGAATATGGTCTAAATCCTAGCATTCTCTCTAGGCATCTATATAGGTACTTTTACTTGCTGCACCGTCATCATCAGTTAGGTACCTGGCTTCCAAGTGATCAGTGTCTCTATTACTTCTGGTTTTGCTTTTGACTAAATAACTATATGTACAAAACTATTAATAAAAACTGTGACCAAACAACCCTTACTCCATAAAACCCTTTCCCATCCCTAGCACCTACATGGCACAAACATCAAAATTTATGTGCGGTTCGCGTGTGTCACAGCAATTTGTGCCGTGAAAACATCTGTCATAGCGGCTTAAGTTGCCTAACTGGCCGGGGTCAGTGGGTCAACAGCTTTATTAAAGTGGACATTGTAGTACCGGTTGATAGATGGCGCTGGACTGTAAGGATTCGGTGAGAAATTGTGGTGATTACCTACTGGTTTTGCTGAAGGTTTTTTCGTCTGGACTGGGAGCGAGAGAAAAACATAGAATATGCCAGCTGAATTTCCTCCCGGGCATGCTGAAAAAACCAGCTAAGGGTTCCGAGGGTTTCTATATATTGCAAATTTAGGCGATAGGCTGACAGCTTGTCACTACAGCAATATACCTACAAATCTATCTTATATAACCCTTAAAACTTTGTCAGACGTGGCGGAACGATCTTTGTTTAGGTCGCTTACAATCTGCCTTTCTTTTGAGGGCTAATTAAGATAGATTTAGAGGTATATTCCTGTAGTGATAGGTTGTCAGCCTATCGTCTAAATTGCAATATACAGAAACCCTCGGATCCCTTAGCTGGGTTTTTACAGCATGCCCGGGAGGATATGCAGCTGGCACATTCTATGTTTTTCTTTCAGTCCCAGTCCAGCATGGAAAAAAATAATATAACCATGACAGCTAACGGTTCCCACTACAAGTTTTTGTAACTCATCTTTTTAACTTTACAGCAATATTATCGCTATTCATCAGGTTTGTCAAAAAGTATATAAAACATGATATGTATTTGTAAGGATATGCCAATACTTCCATAATATTCATTCTTCCGAAAGAGGAAAACTCACAAACTCGAATCGTACGAGTTAATCCTCTTCTCATTCTTACGAGAATAATTTAATTTGTTATTTCGGTTATCCTACCCGCAATCCCCTCAGACAAAAACAACAAGAAACTCGCGCAAAATAAACATCTGTAACGGAACGCAAGTCAATCAGGCGGGAAAACAAACAAATTTCAAAATTAGAACGTAGAGCGCGCAATATGGAAAATTTAGCGGACCGGAAGGGACGGACCTTTGCTAACGGAAGTACCTATCCTTGTTTATTTTTTGACGGTACATTTAACTTTGAATGGCGAATAGCTGAATTGTAAATAATACTTAGATGGATTCTGGGAGTAATTTTGTAGAAATAATAGCGAGATCCATAGGGGTATGGACTGTTTATTTCCGATAAATAAATAAACAACTTCACTAACGAAGTCGAATTTGTAGAACAAACCAATTATTATTAAGAAATCGTATCTATGTACTTACTAATAAAATGTTTGATGACTTTTAACAGGTTGGAACTGTAAATTTGATACTTGATATTATTTAATTATTTTAATTGCATATCAGCAGACAATGGACTCAATTCTAAATTTGCCGGCTAAAACTAAAATTAAAATCTATATACATACATACATATAATCACGCCTTTGTCCCTAATTAAAATCTTTTTGTCACTTTCAGACTAAAAACATTGGAAAAAGGGCAGGAGATCTATTCTCTCCGGTTTTTGATTTATAAGCGGTGGTTCTATACGTTATCTGTCATTTTAGTCATGTGATATGATATGGCGGATAAAATTGACAGAAAAACTGGGGTAACGTGCAAAAGAGCGTCAAAATCTAGCGGACAAAATGTAAAACCATATAGTATAAATCGCTTGTCCTTTTTCAAGATTATTATTGTTGTAAATGACAGATAGATTTTAATTTTAGTTTTAGCCGGTGGTATCGACAATTAAGCCTAATGAGGATAGCCAAGTTATTTTTTTTTTGTACGTAGGCAATATTTATTTGTCCCTGGTCCGAAAAGCCAAATATTTTATTTAAATTCTGTATGCATTCAAGCATAAACTTAGAGAGGTATCATACCGTAAATGCAGACGGCTTTAATGTAATTACCAGCCTACCGAAACCCCTACCGAAGTGAGGGAGGCTCAAAGGCTATGTCTAATTCGATAAATTGGTACCATAACATACATACTAACAGAATAAAGTGTCGGCAACATTTATTTTGATTCATAGGCTATGGATATAATGTAGATTCGTAGAGTGTCTTGCAACTAAGGGTCTATAGAGTTTGTGGAGCGAAAAAAAAACTTGTAGTTGATATGATATCGTGCCTATATACAACACAAGATACTTTATTGCACAAAGAAACACAAATACATCCAGCAGAAAAGTAAGGAACCAAATAGTACAATATAGGCGGCCTTATAAGGGGTGTAAGAGACAGCGTCCCGCAAACTGATAGGGGTTGTTCAGGCAACAAAACTGAATAACTATCACGAGGATTTTTTTTTCAGGAGGTGTTAAAAATATGTTTTTCCGTACAAATTGGCTGAACGAGGTGGTCATTTTGTATGTGTAAATTTTTTATTTCATCTCCTGGAACAATTTTCCGGTGAAAGTTGTTCAGTTTCGTTGACCGAGCAAACCCTATCAGTTTGCGAGACGCTGTCTCTTACACCCCTTATAAGGCCGCCTATATTGTACTATTTTGTTCCTTACTTTTCTGCTGGATGTATTTGTGTTTCTTTGTGCAATAAAGTATCTTGTGTTGTATATAGGCACGATATCATATCAACTACAAGTTTTTTTTTCGTTCCACAAACTCTATAGACCCTTAGTTGCAAGACACTCTACGAATCTACATTATATCCATAGCCTATGAATCAATCAATCCCTTACACCCGGTATACAATACAGGGTAACCACCTCGTCTAGAACTCTGCTTTTGCTACGTCTGCTGTTTAGAGGGACAAGCAGGTGATTGGAACCCTGTTGCCTATTGTACTAAAGACCTCTGATTTCTAATGTTTTATGCTCAGAGGAGCAGCTGGTATAAACAAATATTGTATTTTTACAAAAGTATGTTTCCGCCCGGGATCGAACCGGGGGCCTTCTGCGTGTTAGGCAGATGTGATAACCGCTACACCACGGAAACTTATTTGTATGCAGTAAATTTGACAGTTTGCATGAAATTATCGTACCTACTTTATCTTTATTACTTTTATTGACTTGATATTACCTATCAGTATATATCAAAGATTTAATTAACGGGACACCGCAATCAGCGAAAAGGTTGACCCTTGATTTGGAGAGCGACTTGCATGTGCTATGCACATTTTAAAATTCACCGTGAAAACTAATTGCATGCTGGACTGGAAGATGGGATTTAAAATACAGAATTTAGAATATAGAATTTACCTACGAGTTTCTTCTCTTAACAGGCTTAGGTACTGCAAACGCCAGTAAAAAGAAATGAAGGAAACCGTAAAGAATGGTAAGCCGCCAAATGGAGAAAAAAAATCTTTCAATAAACTTTTGATGTTCTGCCCTTTCCACTCTGAAACTTAGATTACTTTAGACATTCAAAAAATACAAAAGGGATGTTTCCGCCCGGGATCGAACCGGGGGCCTTCTGCGTGTTAGGCAGATGTGATAACCGCTACACCACGGAAACTTATTTGTATGCAGTAAATTTGACAGTTTGCATTAAATTATCGTACCTACTTTATCTTTATTACCTTTATGGACTTGATATTACCTATCAGTATTTATCGAAGACTTCACAGTTCGTCTATTAATTAACACGACACCGCAATCAGTGAAAGGGTTGACCCTTGATTTGCAGATCGACTTGCATATTCTATGCAAATTTTAAAATTCACAGTGAAAACTAATTACATGCTGGACTGGAAGTTGGATATTAAAAATACAGAATTTACAATATAGAATTTACCTACGAGTTTCTTCTTTTACTAGGCTCAGGTACAGCTGCGAATACCAGTAAAGAGATATGAAGGTCTAGGTGCATTTTGATTTTGACAGTGGGCTAAGTGTAAGTGGGTAAGCCGTAAAGACTCCTTATTAGCCGCCAGACTGAATTATTGACAGACAGAATGAATTATTGACGTTTTCAGCTTTTCTACTATGAAACTTGGATAATTGTAGACACTCAACAAAAATCAAAAGGGATGTTTCCGCCCGGGATCGAACCGGGGGCCTTCTGCGTGTTAGGCAGATGTGATAACCGCTACACCACGGGAACTTATTTCCAAGCATTACATTTTAGATTCAATTTTCGATTTTTATTACTATTTTTATCTTTATGATGGCTTGTTAATTCCATATTTATGAGATCACGCCTTTATCCCTAATAGGGTAGGCAGAGCGTAAACAACCTAAACAAAGGTCGTTCCGCCACTTCTGACAAAATGTTGAGGGTTATTTAAGATATATTTGTAGGTATATTGCTGTAGTGACAGGATGTCAGCCCATCGCCTAAATGGCAATATACTGAAACCCTCGGATCCCTTAGTTAGTTTTTACAGCATGCCCGGGAGGAAAAGCAACTGGCACATTCTATGTTTTTCTCTCGCTCCCAGGCCAGCACGGAAGATTGAATAAAACGTATCTATATATATATATAAATATCTTTAGTAGAGTCAATCCATAATGTAAAAGTTATCTCAGCATAGGAATACAAATAATTTAAATTGAGCTTTGAAGAAATTACAATTAATTTAATGTGATATAATAATTTGGCGCTTCTATAGTTTTTTATAATATACTTGCTTTCCATACGTGGTGAAAGAACTCTTGTCCTATGCCGCAGGACATACACATATCGTAAAATTACCAATTTTCATACTTATCTGTCCGTCTAGTGGTTGGAGCGTGATTAAGTAACAAACATCCAAACTTTCGCATTTGGTGTTAGTAGGATTTGCTATTTAATCCTCTGTTTAATCCATCTTACTTAATTATTTTTAACGATTTGTTACTACGGTATACGTAGAGTGGCCTATATCTTAGATTAGACGGTTTAAAAGCTCTGGTAGCAGGGCTCATCGAGTCGATCGACTCGAAACTCCCACGACAGAAGAAGATAGATAGGTCATTTCAGAAGAAACAGGAATTAAAATTTAAAACTTCCAAAATACAAAAGATATGTTTCCGCCCGGGATCGAACCGGGGGCCTTCTGCGTGTTAGGCAGATGTGATAACCGCTACACCACGGAAACTTATAAGAGGTAGTCAAAAGAAAGGTACAGTAGCAAAGCTTGCTACGAGTACTTACTTGCCGCAGTGGATTGTAGTATAGATTCAATTGGAAGGTGACCTACTTTATCAAGAACAGTAAATGCGCCTGCGGCGAATTGGACCTCTCACTTATAAATGTGATAGATAATATGCAGTCACATTTTTTTTTTACATAAGGCTTAAAAGAAAACTTTTTTACTTTAAGGCATAATAAAGTGTTTTTTAAGTGTGACGGGAAAATCCAAAATAAGTAGCAAACTGAATTTATTTGACAACAGCTTATTATTGACTATTTTGAAGGGAGCGGCTGTGGGTGTTTCATTAAATTAATAATAGTTGTATTATTCGAATTATGAGTACCATATTGTCAATATTTGCAGCATCGTACAATAGTCATGGCCTCATAAATATATCAGATTGTGTACTTTATAACTTTATTGTCACATTTTACCTATCATACTGATATAAATTGTAGTTTATTGCCCAAAGCATTCATTATCGGAGCTTATCTGTTTTATTGGACAAATGCCAATATATTCACCTACGTTCATTTCTATAGATTATAATGAGAGAGTAGATTTTTGTTATTGTTCAGTGATAAAATTATTTGATGACTATGGTAGGTAAAGTCCAGAGGACAGTGCTAAGCATTGGCGGCTTGAAAACTCTGACCTAATTTAAGTTTCTCATTAATTTAAGTTTATTTTTGTATTTCTTGTTTTATGTGTACAATAAAGTGTTTTTACTTACTTACTTACTTACCTAATCTAGGATTGGGTTTGGTTTTCCTTCTGAGTTGCGGAGGTCAGATGGCAGTTGCTCTGTGTAAAAACCAGTACCCTCGTTCAATCAGATCAGGTAGCCCACCCCGAGTGATACGGAATAAGGCTAGGGAGATGATGGTGGTTGGTAAAGTCTTCTTCGGCAGTAGATATTTACGAGACGAGTAAAATTCTTATTTATCAAAATACTGAGTTCAGAGCGTGTCAGATATGATACGGTGTGTAAGGGACAGTGTCCCGCAAACTGATAGGGGTATCTCAGTCAACGACACTTAACAACTTGCACCAGGATTTTTTTTCAGGAAGTGAAAGCAAAATTTGGCATTTTCATATAAAATCTCCACCTCAGACAATTTGTATGGAAAAGCCAATTTCATTTTAAAAGGACAGCCCCTTACACCCAGTATTTTGAGACACTAATAAAATAAGTATCGCAGAATTATGTGATTTTATAATAGGCAGAAAATATTTAGCATAGGTACGATATTCTTCTGTAATAATTATGATTGAACAATATGCGTCAAGCTGAATGTACATGTCGCAGGATTATAATAAATAAAAATAAATAAAATAAAATAAAATATCTTTATTTTAGGCTTATCACCCATATTTTTACAATAACAAAACAAACAAACACACATTCACTCATATTATAACATAAAATTATTAATATTATTAAATCAGATTAATTACATAATGAAATCGGTTTTTCGATCAAAAACTAGGATTTTGATCAAAACCCAGACTTTGACAAATTACTAGTTTACTGAGCAAAAAACTGGATTTTTAGAACTTTGACAAAATCCTAGACTATTCTCTGGATTATGACTAGTATTTTGACAAAGTTCGGGTCATGATCTAAATCCTAGTTTTTTAAATTAAATAACCGATTTCATTATAATTCTGCTGTATATACTTCAATCACAGCTTTAGTATTAATACAGAATGACACAACAGTATATAGTAAAGTTGTTGTTCGTCAGCCATATTGTATTCATATATTGGTACTCTCCAAAAAGCCTCTGCGTATAAATCCCGTCTGTTTTCCGGTCATAATGAAATTACAGCGGGTCGCTGGCTAAAAGCTCGTTTATAATAATATTACTTTCGTTTTCGAGGGGTTAAATCAATTACGCAGTTTCAGTTCGCAGGAGGTTCCGTACAGTAACAGGCTATCAGCCTTCAAAGGGTTATTGAGTTATGTACTTTTATACTTTTCAGTTGGTTGACGACGTTGATACGGTCCAGTTGAACTATTTCTTTTTACGTTTGGTATTTTTTTTCAATGTGGACTGGGAGAGAGAGAAAATCGTAGAATGTGCCATCTTCATTTCCTCCCGGGCATACTGTAAAAACCAGCTAAGAGATCCGAGGGTTTCTGTGTATTGCAATTTAAGTGATGGGTTGACAACAACAGCAATATACCTACAATAATACCTACAGGTCACTACATCAATATACTCATACCTACAAATCTATCTTAAATAACCCTCAAAACTTTGTCAGACCTTTGTTTAGGTCGTATACGCTCTGACTACCCCATTAGGGATAATGTCGTGATTATATGTATTTGTTTTTTTACGGAGGCTATAAAACCGCTGAATAAATACTTAAAAGATCTTCGCAAATTGCACCAATTTAATCGAAAATAGTCCAATTGTCATAGTAGTAGTCATATGAGAGATTTGATATAAAGATTTTTGACTCAAACATCTTATGCACAGTTTAGTGTAGCAACAGACAGGCATCACTTACTGCGCATAAGGTTGAACTCAACACGCTGTCAATGCTTTTTGTATTTCCTACAGCACACATGCGTCACCTTACGCGTTGCGTTACGCGTGCGTAGCAAGGAGCTCTACTTTAGCGCATCCTTCTACCAGCACGCGCAGCGATGAACTCTACGTCGGCGCATCCCTCTGCCCGTACGCGCGCGTATCGCGTAAGGTGACGCATGTGTAGCAGGCAATGCAAAAAGCATGGACAGCGTGTTGAACGTAACCTTACGCGCAGTAAATGATGCCTGTCTGTTGCTGCGTTGCTGCACATAATGAGTAAATATCCTCATCACTAAAACATTTATTATTACAACTGGTATTTATTATGGTACTGCATCATTCCAGAAATGTGTTTACACATTGTACGTAAAGTACAGAGCAGTCAAAACTTGCGTTCCTAAGTAAATTGAATGCGGTTTATGTACGTACTCGTACTCGTATTAGCTGAGACATTGTATTTTATAGCTGACTACCTTCCCGTCTCGTGGTTTTATTTCCTGTGAAAATAAGTTTAACAATATAACTATCGAATAAAAGAAAAAATATTTATTTAATAAATAAATACGTAATTTTCTTCCGTGCTGGCCTGGGAGCGAGAGAAAAACATAGAATGTGCCAGCTGCATTTCCTCCCGGGCTCAGTATATTGTAATTTAGGCGATAGGCTGACAACCTGTCACTACAACAATATACCTACATATCTATCTTAAATAACCCTCAAAACTTTGTTACACGTAGCGAAACGATCTTTATTTAGGTCGTTTACGCTTTGCCTACCCCATTAGGGATAAAGGCGTGATTATATGTATGTATGTATGTAATAAATACGTTTTATGTTATCACACTTATATTAGGTCTGCTGTAAGAAATTTATTTGTAGAAATAAGCAGTGCCTGTTGTGTCTTAATTTCTTATGTACTTAATTGTTCTGTGTATGTTTATGTGTCCAATAAACTTTTAAATAAAAATAATTAATAAATTCTATTTATTTTATATTTATTATGTCAGTTTAGAAATCATAGGCATTTTTTTTTATAGCAATATATTTTAATTTTTACCCAGACAGTTTATTTTCTCTTGAGAATTACCTAGCCTATTTATTTTACCTTTTCATTTTCATGTTTCAAGAAATTGTTTTGTTTCATTCTTTTGGTTCATTAGATCAAGATGTTCGTAGACGGATGATCTACCGCATACTTGACCTGACCATAATAATAAAAAAAACTACAAAAGCATGTCGTCTTAAAGATTTATAGTGCAAGTAAAGTTAATGGTGGATACAAGGAAAAACTCTTGGCAAACCATCCAGCCAGGAACTATGTTTGTCGTAATTCCACCGTTGACAAGATCTATAGGGTGGTAACATAGACTGATGGTGTTTCAGACACCTCCACTCTTCCTACTTTTATAGCTGTCTTTTTATTTATGTCTTGAACCGAAATTGTATTTAAAATTGTTTAGTACATAAGGTAAATACAGTAAGTTATAATGACGCTTGTATCTTTACTGTAACAGAGCTTAACTAAACATAACTCTTAGGTTTTTTTAAAAATAAGTAATGGTTTAGCTCTTGACTCTAAACACAAGGTCAGGGATGACCGTGATAGAGTCGACGACAGAGCGAGCTCACCCAGAAGATGCCTGTTATGGCAGTGGTACTCTCACGCACCGACGGAACACAGCAAGCTGTTTAGCGCCGAATTCCGGTGAGAGGTTGGTCGCCCGCTTTATTGGGATAGTTCAGCCGCACTTATTCACAGGCAAGCCTGTATTGCCACTCCTCGGGGCGGACCACTGGGTGGTAGATCCCATCCCACCCCATAGTTTTTCGAGCAATACATTATTTAAAAATCCTACTGGGCTTCTTAAATAAAATATAATTTATTTTTATGAGCGACATTACCTACTTATCTGTTATAATAATGATTAATGTTAAATTTTGGTACCTATTGAGACTTCATGAATTATTTTCCGCGTAAAGATAAATGGTTATAAATATGGACAACGGAACCTAAAATTTAGTACTTGTAAATAAGTTTCCGTGGTGTAGCGGTTATCACATCTGCCTAACACGCAGAAGGCCCCCGGTTCGATCCCGGGCGGAAACAGTTCTCTTTTTTGTCGAATGCTGCAAATTCTGACCCATTTCTTAAATTCTAACCTATTACTTCCATGTTGGCCTGGGAGCAAGAGAAAAACATAAAATGTGCCAGCTGCATTTTCTCCTAGGCAAGCTGTAAAAACCAGCATTGATTGATTTATTGATCCAAGGGTTTCTGTATATTGCAATTGACAACCTGTCACTACAGCAATATACCTACAAATCTATCTTAAATAACCCTCACAACTTTGAGAGACGTAGTGGAATGACCTTTGTTTAGGTCGTTTACGCTCTGCTTACCCCATTAGGGATAAAGTAGTGTGTGGATTGCCTAATTTTTGAAAGAGCACTCATCAACTCACCACACCGAGGCGGATTGTATAGTGCTATGCAAGAAGTTTTTATTCACATAGATCGCTGTTATTTGGAATTTGCTGAATTATACCCCTTGCCTGATGCCTTTTACGACATCAGCAGGAAGATAGGGGTGATGCCATTATAACCTAGCAAAAACGGGTAATTATCTCATTAGGTATACATATATTAGGTAGGTATAATGTACCGTGTTGAATAGGCTCCCTGCAGACACCCTAGGCCAGTAATTAGCATCCTTCGCGTCTGAGAGATATTTGAATAACAAGCCCTTATGTTGAGCGGAGTGTACAAGCTGAAATTATTTATGGCACAACCACATGGTAATATTGTATTTGCCAATTTATGACTTTGTGAGGTTTTCCCCAGTTTGGTAAGAACATTGCGGGCTGAATAACCTGATTTTCCGAAAAGTAAAAGGATTTCGTTCTTCGGAGGGCACGTTAAGCCGTCGGTTCTGATCGCTGTCTTTAATATTGGTCGTAACTCAAACCATGTCAGAGGCCTAATAGCTGTGCTACTAAGCGGTTTGAAAACCCTGACACCAGGGTTCTTTAGGTCGTTGTTCGACTTGAGAATCCACTCGCTAAGAAGAAAATATTGTATTTAACTTTCATCATTGTGTTTTTTAATTACTTAGGTACCTTGTTTTAACAACTTCAAGGACAACAAAAACACTTAAAATAAATAGTATTAGTAATAATAAGCATCATCTTCACCTCTCGATAATTGAATAAAAACATACCCAAGTCTCTGTAAAATTAAGGCTCGTATTTATAAAGCGATCTCAAGATTGAAAGCCAGTCTGAGTTCGTATCAGAAAAGTCATTCCAGTACAAAATGGACTGTCAAATCCATACTTAATATTGCTCTCAATCTTGAAATTGATTTATAATTACGACCCTAAGAATAGTAGCTGCGACAGATGTCATTCAGAAGGAAAAAATACACACATCTATACTAATATTATAAAGAGGAAAGATTTGTATTTTTGTGTGTATGTTTGTAACGAATAAACTCAAAAACTATTGGACGGATTTCAAAAATCCTTTCACCATAAGAAAGCTACGTTCACCTTGAACAAAATATGCTACTTTCTTTTCATCGCGGGAAAATATCTGATTCATTAAGTAATCCGCGGTTGATACCGCTGATAAAAAGCTAGTCTTAAATAAAATGATTTAGTCAGTTCCTGCCCTTAAACCACGTGGCGCGAAGGGCGGCGCCGGAGGCTCTCACGCTCGTCTGAACACGTTAATTGAAACTGGATTTGAGGTGACAGTGAACATCCAGCCTTTGATTTGCAAAGAATTTCATGAATAGGAAGGTTTGTCAAAGAAATTTTATAGACAAGTTAGAAAGTTTGGCATAACAAAACACACTATGCTGAATGTCACTTTTCTATCACTTTCAGTTTCCTAGAAATATAAATAAAGAATTTGCATTTTATTCTCAAGACTGTAAACATTCCAGTAATCTATCATTATTATTTTTATACATACATATATTCACACCTTTATCCCTAATAGGGCAGGCAGAGCGTAAACGGCCTAAACAAAGGTCGTTCCGCCACGTCTGACAAAGTTTTGAGGGTTATTTAAGATAGATTTGTATGTTTCTGTAGTGCCAGGTTGTCAGTCCATCGCCTAAATTACAATATACTGAAACCCTCGCAACCCTTAGCTGGTTTTTATAGCATGTCCGCCGGGCAGCATTGCCCGGTAGGAAATGCACCTGGTACATTCTATGTTTTTCTCTCGCTCCCAGGCCAGCATGGAAGTTATTTTTATAATTTCAAAAGTCAATATTATATTACGTATGTAAACTTTTCGTTATAGACTATTATATATTTAGACAAGTGTATTTCTGTTAGACAGACGCAAAAATCCTTCTTTAAAAACATAGAATGCAATATGAAGGAGCTGTACGTACTTATTTGCAGTCATTATTCGCTTGCTCTTATCCCATCATTTGGGGTCGACGTAGCATGTTTTCTTCTTCCATTCATCCCTATCAGTCGTCAGTTTAACACACACACCTGTTCTCAACAAATCATCTTTCACGCCGTCTATCCATCTTTTCTTTGGTCATCCTCTCCCAACATATCCATCCACATTCAAATTCAATACCCTTTTACCTATATACTTAACTTTCATCCCTCCGCATTCATAATTCATTTATTTGCTGTCACATGGTGCCTTAAGATCTGATATAACAGATAGTATACACACTGCAAATCGAGGACTGTCATTAAATTGAATATAAAATTAAAAACTAAGATTAATATGAATAAATATGTCAATACATGTCCAATTGTCCATACTTACTTACAGTACTATATAAAATTTCATCATATACGATTTTAAAGAAAGGGAGTTGTTTACAGTGTATTGTAATTTAGGCGATGGGTTGACAACCTGTCACTAAAGCAATACATATTACAATCTAAAATTGCTCTCAATTTTTGTCAGACGTGGCGAAAGCGCCTTTTACGAGGTGTTAAACGCTCTGCCTACCCCGTAAGGGATAAAAGCGTGATTTATGTATGTATGTATGTATGAGTTGTCTTGTGAAATCATCAGTGTTTCTCTGCTATATTATGCATGTATTATAAATATAAACCTTCCTCTTGAATAACTATATCCGTTAAAACCCCATCAAAATTCGTTGCGTAGCTTTAAAGATCTAAGCATACATAGGGATATAGGGACAGAGAAAGCGCCTTTGTTTTATACTATGTAGTGATTTGATTGATTTTTCTTAAAACCGTTAGGTATATTCGCACATGTATACTTAATACTTATATGTTCGTAGCTTCCACGTTGGACTGGGAGCGACAGAAGAACGTAGAATGTGCCAGCTGCACCTCTTCCCGGGCATGCTGTAAAAACCAGCTAAGGGATTCGAGAGTATATTTTAATTTAGGCGATGGGCTGACAACCTGTCACTACAGCAATATCCAGTTCTATCTTAAACAACCCTCAAAACTTGTCAGACGTGGCGGAACGACCTTTGTTTGGGTTGTTCACGCTCTGCCTAACCCATTAGGGATACAGGCGTGATAGTATGTATGTATGTATATGTTCGTATATTCTATTCAGTCCTCAATATAACATGCCTTTACCATCGCGTTAACGGTTCTCTGGGCGCGTTAATTGAAACTGGATTGGAGGCGACAGTGTAGAACGGTCCTATGATTCTTTTTAGGGTTCCGTACTGATAAATCAACGACTACACACTTGTGTGTTTAACAAAGGTGTTTGACCTCAACGTTACGACTCTTTGAGAGAGTCTTCTTCATGGAGAGTGAAAATCTCAGTCGGAGATTATTCTCCATGAATAAGACTTTCATACAGACATCATCATCTCCCTAGCCTTATCCCGTATCTTACGGCTACGGCTACCTAATCTAGGGGATTGAACGAGGGTACTGGTTTTTACACAGAGCGACTGCCATCTGACCTCCGCAACCCAGAAGGGAAACCAGACCCAATCCTAGATAAGGTCAGATTTTTCAAGCCGCCAATAATGCTTAGCATTGGCCTCTGATATGGCTTAACGACTAATATCTACGGTATTAAACGATATTAACCGGGACCAACGGCTTAACGTGCCTTCCGAAGCACGGAAAAAGTGCCGAAATAAACGTACATATGAAATTCGAAAACCGAAAAACACATTGGTACGTGGTGGGATTCGAACCACGACCTCCCGCTCAGGAGGCAGCGGCCCTATCCACTACACCATCGGGCTCTCTCTCTCTCGTAAATAGTCGAAATACCACCGTTAACCATACAAATGAGCAATCGTTGATTTATTAGTATGAAGTTTGGGTAGCCAAAGCTAACGGAACTCCATTACTAGCCTCCTTCGTCCGTTCGTTCGTCCGTCCTTCTGTTCGTTCGTCTGTTAGCGGGTTGCATCTCACGCACTGTAATAGACATTAGGCTCAAGTCAAGATGCACAGCACATCGCTTTAAAGTGATGTACTTATCATTAAGTCAAAAGTAATTTTGTTTTGTGTTTGAATTGTTTTGTTCTAGGTGTGGTGTGTTCAACTCCTGTTGATTTGTCATCGTGTCGTGAATATTTGTTTTTTTTTCTATTTCCTACCCCATCGTGTAATATCTTCATTTACGTTATGTTGGCGGAATCGTGACAACACAAAAGCCATATAACCTAAGAATTGAATTGAATTGAGCCCATGGAAAGAGTTTGTATTTCTGCTTTTGAATTGCTGCTATAGCAACAAATAGTAGAGGACTTCTCAAATCAGAAATGTGATTTTTTATCTTTACGTATGGAATGGAATCCTTCACGTGCGATTCCGACTCGCGCTTGCCCGCTTTTTGTTTCCTATTGTAAAGGGTGTAAGCTGTTTTTGAGACCTTTGTTGAACTCGGATGCAAAATTCCTATTGTAGAGTTTTAATTGGTATTTTAAGCCTAGATGAATAGAGTCTGTCTATTGTTTTAAAAGTTTAACGGCAAATCATAGCTTTATCTAAAAGTGAACTAAGTAGAAAAGTGGACAGAAAGGTCTGATTTTTAACTTAGGTAATATTATTTACACAGAATCGATCCGAATCGCGATTACTTCACAGACAAGAGCCCTGCTCTTAAATTTAAAGAAAGAAGAATATTATTTGCAATACCTTTCCCATTACCAATCATAGAACCTTGAAATCCTTTTGACCCTGAAATTACACTGATATTCTTTTGACAGGTCTGTTAAATCCCTAATTTATAAATATAGGCAATACGATATGAGACGATATTTTAACCATTACCAGATCATTCATTCTTCCATGCTGGCTTGGGAGCGAGAGAAAAACATAGTATATGCCAGCCGCTTTTCCTCCCAGGCATGCTGTAAAAATCAGCTAAGGGATCCGAGGGTTCAGTATATTGTGATTTAGGCGATGGGCTGACAATATGTCACTACAGCCATATACCTATAATCTTATCTTAAATAACCCTCAAAACTTTGTCAGACGTGGCGGAACGGCCTTTGTTTAGGTCGTTTCCGCTCTGCCTACCTCATTAGTAATAAAGGCTTGATTATGTATGTATGTATGTGAGCTCTTTATTGTACCTTAAAAATCTTAAAACTAAAATACAAGAAACATAAGACAATAGTGGCACAAAAGCGGACTTATCCCGTTAAGGGATCTCTTCCAGTCAACCTTTGATAAACCCACAGGAGACAATTATGCTTGCTTGATTATAGGTATGTATGCCAATCATAGAACCTTGAAATCCTTGCAAGAGTTTCTCTGACCCTAACATTTCTTCGAATTTCCTTTGACAGTCCGATTAGCATTGTGTTTGGGTGGCATAATATAATCCCTGGTTTACGTCGAAGAAGTGATATTTTCACAAAAATGTGGCGCGACACAAAATTCAATGTTCACTGCTGAGAGGCCACAGCCCCTGGCGGATCAAAGGATTGTGGTGCATGCTACAGAAAATTGATTCCATTGAGCACGTGAATACTACTAGCTCGAACCAAGAGTATCTTTTTTTTTTGCTTGTGACTGGGATTTAAATGATTTGAATGACCTCTATGGAGATTATCTAGTGAATAGTGAAGACGTGTGTTCGAACTTATCGATATTCAAAAAATCTACCAAGAATAGAAGATACAACCCCGGTGCCGACTGCAGCGCCACCTATCGTTTTGTCAGCGCGGGCGCAGCGAGCAGCGAACCGCAATCGAAGATCAGACACGGCGGACGGTGTTGTGTGATTTTAACTCTCCATGAAGAAGACTCTCGTAAAGAGTTGAAACGTAGAGGTCTAACACCGCCATTAAACAGAGAAGTGAGTAGTCGTTAATTTATACATACATATAATTATCCCTAATGGGGCAGGCAGAGCATAAACGACCTAAACAAAGGCCGTTTCGCCACGTCTGACAGAGTCTTGAAGGCTATTCAAGAAAGATTTGTACGTATATTTCTGTAGTGACAGGTTGTCAGCCCATCGCCTAAATTACAATATACTGAAACCCTCAGATCCCTTAGCTGGTTTTTACAGCATGCTCGGGAGGAAATGCAGCTGGCACATTCTATGTTTTTCTCCCACTCCCAGTCCAGCATGGAAGAAAATTAGCCTTAATTTATCAGTGTGAATAGCACTTTTTCATCATTTAGTGATAAAATATATTCTCTAAAAAACACCTTGCGCTGTGCTTTTCAAACAGCCTGTTGAGAGTTGAACACATCCTAATGGAAAATTCTGTTCAGCGGCTGAAAAGATGAAAAAGGTACAAACAATAATTATGTTATGACTCAGAATTGTCTATTCATTTATTAAAAATTTATTAAGGCTTGTCACCAATAATAAATTCTGTGACAATAATGGATGGTAGTCATTGAAAATATTTAGCATCTTGGCTTCTGAAACAAAGGAAGCCATTATAAGATCGCTTGCATTAAATTTTTTTAAATCTTTTTTCTGTTAACTTGCACCACCCCTTGAGGGTCTAAGAATCGCTATCCATTCTGTTCGGCTCTATTCGCGCGGCAAAATGAGATATCAGTGGATATTGAATGACGGCGGCGTTACTGTGGCCGCAGTACCGCACCGATATTTCTTACACGAGAATTCCGAATTTTCGGCTTATGGTCATGTAACACATGTCAGCAATGACAGGGATCAGCGTCGTATCGTCGCACCGCAAATTTTATTTTCGTATTGACTAGTATAGGTATAAGGTGACGAGGTTGCGTTCTCAAACCTAATTTTTGTCTCCAATTTTTTATTTTTTATTATAATTTTGTGTTGTTTATCATTGTGAATGTTGTGTATGCTTGTAATAGGTAAACACATTTGATATGTCATATTTTATTAAGTTTTAAATGTTAATGATTTAATGTACATTGCTATAAGCGTACCTTATCAGTAAAATAAATGAAAGAAATAAATTTTGGAGCCTTTTTCAAATTGGGTCTTTTCTTTGCATATTTTTTTATTGACACTTAAATTGACTCGACAACGTTAGGTATTATTTGCGAGGACCAGTACTTATGATAAGGCCACAAAGACTATCTAACAACCAAAAATGTTAAACGCAAAACTGGAAGACGACTTAGTGATTAGTGTACATTGCATTAAGTATGTGTTTGTTTTGAATGTAATAAAATGTTTAATTTGAGTCTATTTCTATCCGTTCCCGTGTGGATATGTGTGATACAACCTTAACACTTACACGAGAATTCAGGATATTCGGTTTATCCGGATATATTCCCCTTTCCTTTTTTGTCCGCACAAAGGGCTCAGGATTGCTCGAATATATCGTATTGTTCGCCAGATTATCGATAATAAACAGTTTGCGAGGTTGCTTTGGCGATTTTATGGTTTCTGTCTGTGGTGGTTTCGGTGATATTGTTTACCCTGTATTTGTATGGGGTGAGAATTTGGCTTTTGTTTTGTTATCAAATTTTATTTGCCATGAATTTGATTTGAAACTTGCTTTGGCCAAATGTGACTGATTTAGTGTCGACGATTAAACAATTCTCAATATTTTTATAAACCGGCGGAGTACAGCAAATTGATGCTAGATAGGATTATCCACAGGAAAGCCTATGTACATGATAAAAGTTGATACCATACTATTAAGTTTAGGTTCATCAGCAAATCACACCTGCCTACCCAGGGATACCTTTACCCATGACTTACATGTTTAAAGCCCCTTATTTTCAGTAAAGCACAGCCAATACCGATTACGTCACCTGTATCCATATTTCAGGAAATTCTATTCAAAAATCCTATTTCGAAATAAAGAGTGTCCGTGGCGTGGTGTCAGGCAAAGATGGCGTTAGGTAAATAGAATATTATTTTCCGACGTAACGTGCAACGTGACGACAGACCACGTGAAAATTCAGAGTTCAGGAAATATTTTGCAACTGAATTTTTAGCTAGTAGGTAAATAAAGTTACCTCTATTGGGCAGTCATTGGTTATTTTTGGAGCCATTTTGATGAAAGCTTTGGGCTGGTTTACAATTTTGGAAACTACGTGTGGTCGCTACTTTATAAGGCCTTTGTTACTGTTCTTCATGTCTTTCGTCACACAGAAAAAGTTATTCAGTTTTCTCTAATACATAAACTACCAATACAATCGTTCTACACATACATACATACATATAATCACGCCTTTATCCCTAATGGGGTAGGCAGAGCGTAAACGACCCAAACAAAGGTCGTTCCGCCACGTCTGACAAAGTTTTGAGGGTTATTTAAGATAGATTTGTAAGTATAATGCTGTAGTGACAGGTTGTCAGCCCATCGCCTAAATTACAATATACTGAAACCCTCGGATCCCTTAGCTGGTTTTTACAGCATACCCGGGAAGAAATGCAGCTGGCACATTCTATGTTTTTCTCTCGCTCCCAGGCCAGCATGGAAGTAACGTTCTACACTTAACCACGAATTTCCATATTACTCCACATAGTACCTTCATAGTCAATTAACAAAGATCTCCATTGGAGAGGTCAACTAAATAATCGCTTGCCAACAAGCTTGGACCCTCGTCAATAGCGCCTGGTCTTGACAGGTCACAACGAGTTCAGACGTCGAGTTTGCGTATCGAGTCGGACGGATGTTTACGCTAAATATTTTGTAAACAGCAATGAAGAGCCCTTGGGATGATTATTAGAATTGTGGGTGTGTTTTTTTCAATAGCGTTATATTTCGCTCTTTCCTGTGCATATCACGTGATAACTGTTACAATTTTTTTTTTTTTTTTTTTACTTAGCCTGAAATGTCCCACTGCAGGGCACTGTTACAATACAATACAAATATTCTTTATTGCACATAAACAACACATTGTACAGGAACAAACATTACAAAACAAACAGAGTACAATTAGGCGGCCTTATTGCTAGGGTAGCAATTTCCGCCAGGCAACCTTTGGGAAGAGGAGTAGTTATACATTATGATACAATATGACATTTAGAATGTAATTATTATTATAGCTAGCTTATTAGATCCCACTGCTGGACAAAGGTTTCCCCCACGGTCTTCCACTCACACTCCTAGAGAATGTAATGTGAAAAGAAAATGATTGAAGATTCAACCCTTTTTGAAAACATAAGTATCCAATGCGATGGCGCACAGTAAAAATAAAAGTTCATAATATAAGTACTAGATTTATAATTCACTGTAATCTAGACCTTCAGACAAGATCATAAAATATGGGAGTGATTAAAATACTTTAAAATATTTAATATTAAAGTATTTTCTGAAAAATTCAACATGTTCTGTACCATTCAATAGATGGACTATTCATTTCCTCGCTCGCACGCTAGACCGGAAGTGCTGAATATCTCTCCTCTGCAGCCTGCAGCAGCTTCCGGTTTCGACTTCCGCCATCTTACAAATAACGGTTTTTAGTTTGAGGTGCACAGTTGGATGTAATTTATGTTTTTAACGGGGAATTGTTTTACAACCGATTTAATGTTAAGATTAAAGATATAAAAAATATATATATGGCACGTGTCCGGAATATACCTTGCTGTTTTCTGTCTGTATGTATACTTAATAACATGCTAACATGTTGTAAGAAAGATTATCAGCTACGCAATGTACTTCGAATTGTCACTATCAAACTGTCATTATCAGTTTTATTAAACAACCCTGGAGTGTCAAATTTGTGGACGATGTTATGCAATGTGCGGGAGAGTATAAGTAAAAAAAATAACTATTGAATATTTCAGTGATTTTTTTGAATGATATATTTATTATATTATATTCTTTATAACATATATGCTCATCTCTCAGACTCGCTGTTTTTTTAAGATGCGGTTACCCATACATGAGTATATTTCTGTAGTCTAAAAATGTACCGAGCACCTTACTGGCCTTAGATGGAAGCCAGTCATCCTGTCTTCTTTCAAAGCGAACTGCATCGATCCATCGTTGTCGTCGGATTTCGTTTTTGGGGAAAAAAGTAAATGTTGATAAGAAGTAATATCAAACAAATCTGTAAGTATTGTAACGAAACGTTACAACCTTCTTTCTTCTAACTTTTTTTCTCTTTGGCTACCTATTTGACCCTATTCTTTTTTCAAATTATAAAATCAGCACTCATTTTTTTTTATCTTCCAGTCACTTCCCGGCCAGGACTCGGCGAGCTCGCTCAGATTTTATTCTGTTTCTTTTACATATCCCTATATTATAAAAATATTTTATATACATAATAAAACTTACGTTCAGTTTCACCTGATAAATTAACAAATTTACAACATATCTTCTTATTACGTGGCGAACCACCACAGTATATTGCTGAAAATTCCTTGTTCTTAAGTGTATAATATTACAAATTATAATTTATCTTAATTAAGCTTTATAAATTTGCTGGCTGCTTATTGCGTAATGCGGACCAAACAACAATAATTTTACGAGAATAAAATGAAATATTATTTTATATTTACCTGTGATACGTTATCACGGTCAGCTTTTTACTCCGTTCCTTACGTTTTATACACCAACTTACTACACAAGTAGACATTTTTTTAAAGATTTATCTGGATTTTCTTGAGATTTGCACAAATAAAGCGATGCGGGCATACGTCGTATACGCGTGGCAAACTGAACGACGCGCGAATTGTAGTCTTTATGCCCCGCCTACAAAATTATACATTTCATAGGGTCATTTTGTACCGCTGTTACTCTTCCTGACTTATTCCTTATTCGTAGTACACAATATTAAAGGCCATTATAGATAAAAGCTTGAATTACAGAGTCCGTAATCATGTTACAATATGATCGAGTTACGGGCCTGGCTCGCGGTTGATCCAGGAAAAAGGGCCGTTGAGTGCGGCCCTGTGGCCCAAATAATAAGACACTCTTTTTAGCTATCTCTCTAATATATTTATGTAGTTATTGTTTTATTTCGGGCAACTAAGGCCCATATCAATACATAAAATACTATACATTATAAACTTAAATCTAATAAACAATGCTATACAAATAAATTAGACCTCAAAATAAACTAACATAGCACTGTTAAAACTATGCTGACTCAAGAGCTTTGCCAAAAATAAAAGACATAAAATTCGTGAAAAGACATTCTAATGTTAGCCCGATATGAATATGAATGAGAATAATTAGGATGAGAAATTCCGGTTTACAAGAAACGAGAACAAGTGCCTCTTTAAAGAAGCATCTATCGTTCTGCCTAAATCTATGTTGACGATTATTATTCCATGCTGGACTGGGAGCGAGAGAAAAACAGAATGTGCCAGCTGCATTTCCTCCCGGGCATGCTGTAAAAACCAGCTAAGGGAGGGTTTCAGTATATTGTAATTTGGGCGATTGGCAGACAACCTGTCACTTCAGCAATATACCTACAAATCTATCTTAAATAACCCTCAAAACTTTGTCAAACGTGGCGGAACGACCTTTCTTTAGGTTGTTTACGCTCTGCCTACCCCATTAGGGATAAAGGCGTGATTGTATGTACGATTATTATTCCGATAATCATAGCCATAGATTTTACTCCGAACTTCCGTATATCTGGTCTTAAGATTTTTTTTACTACTTGTTTTAATGTGTTTTTACATTAATGATTTTTCCGTTGTCTCCTATGAAATGAACCGTGTCCGAGTAGTACCTACACGCAGTTCAACCCAGTTGATTCTTGAGAAATTTGATTTTACGGCTTTTATTTTTTAAGTGGGCCTGTAAGAGCCTACCATTTACTTTTGTAAAAGTTTTCCCGCCGCCACTCCAAAATTCATTTCGGAGAAAAATATTTTCTAATGCGGAATAAACCGTTTTTCTACAACAACCATTTTTTTAAGCAGTTTTTGCGTACAAAATGTTTGCTTTTAAAAATCGTGCAGGAGCTTGGTTAAATTTCTTACCCCTACCGTTTAACTTTTTTGTCCATACAGGGGTCCTAAACATTTTTCCTCCGAGGTTCCCTTCAGGATCGTTGTCACTTGCAGGGTTGGATAACAAGGGTGGGCGTAATTTCTGTAGTCGGATGGACGCTCAACATGACATATCCTCTTAAATTTCTCAAACCGGAGGGGGAAGAGGAAAATTGTGTAATAATCCCATTAATGGTCTTCACTTCACAGCAGACACAAGTGTATGAAATAGGAATAAGCTAAGCATCCCCTCTGATTCAAAATAGATAAAATATAAATCTCAATAAGAGCGGATTGAAAAAATATTCATAATATCAAAATAAGTTTTATTGATACTTACCTACATCTTACATATCAAAGGTAAATCGAAATGTAAGGTAAGGTAAGGTCTATCGAAATTTTGTTTAAATTGGAGTATGCTAAAAGTTTAGGTTCTGTCAGTAGAAATAATAATATTATAAGTTTCTTCCAATATTAACTCAAAATATAGATAAGTGGAAGGAGAGGAGGGAGGCATTTGCCCAGCAGTGGGATGATGTAGGCTAAATAAGATAAGATATCCTAAACTAATAATTAACATGATTTCTACAAAATAAAAATCAATTGAAGCCATAATAAGTCACATTTAGGTTTATACTTAGGTTTATTGAGGCGTGCTTATTTTCTGTCGAGTGCCAATAAATGTTCATGCATCTTTTTTTGACACGGAGTGTGCAAAGAAGACAAAAACTATCTTATTCGTATTTATGAAATATTTGGTAACTCATTTGTGGGTTTGATAGAGGTCTTCACCTCGACGTTTCTACACTATACGAGGATCTTCTTAAGGAGAGGAGAAAGTTACACTCCTCCGCGCGTCAAGTGCGAATTTCGACTCAGTCAAACCCACAAGTGAGTTGCCGAATATTTTATAAATATGAATAACACTCATTCATCGTATACCATCTTATTACATACATACATACATATAATCACGCCTTAATTCCTAATGGGGTAGGCAGGCGTAAACGACCTAAACAAAGGTCGCTACGCCACGTCTGACAAAGTTTTGAGGGTTATTTAAGATAGATTTTTAGGTATATTGCTGTAGCGACGGTTGTCAGCCCATCTCCTAAATTACAATACAGTGAAACCTCCGGATCCCTTACCTGGTTTCTACAACATGCCGTTTTCTATACCATCTTATTCGTGTTTATAATTACAACCGTTTTTGATTTTTGAGTCTTCTGGTGAATTGTTTTTTTTCTGTCGTGTGCCAATGAATGACATGTATCTTTTTTTGAGTGTAACCAGTATGTGCTTCTATAGAAGATGGTGTCTCTTCTTTTGCGTTTATTTCTGTTTGTATCTCAAAAGTGTACTTGTGAGTGCTTGACTTATTTTCTTTTCTCGTTGGATTATCATCTTTTTGGTTTGGTGTACTATCTAATTCATGTTTATAATTAGATTTGTCACTAATTTTGGAATAATTCTTCTGGGTGTAGTGTTTACTCTTTTTTGTCGTTTGCCAATGAATGACATGTATCTTTTTTTGAGTGTAACCAGAATGTGCTTCTAAAGAAGATGGTGTCTCTTCTTTTGCGTTAATTTCTATTTCTAGTTTAATAGTGTATGTTTGTGTACTTAAACTATTCTCTTTTGTCGTTAGATTTTGTTCAACGTGCATACTATTATCAATTTTTTGGTTAGGTGTACTATCTAAAATATCGTCTAATTCGTGTTTATGAGTAGAATTGTTTTTGATTTTAGAATAATTAATCTTCTGGGTGTATTGAGGCAAGGCCGTTTGTGTTGTGTACCAATGAATAAAATGTATCTTTTTTTTAGTGACCAATTCTGAAGTTGGCGTTGAAGTTTCTGAGTCAGAAGTGGTTCTTCGATACTTGTGGGAACTTAAATTCATATAAATTTTCTTCGGATTTTGTTCAACGTGCGTATCAACTGTTTGGTTTGATTTACTATTTATGATTCGGTCTAACTCATTTTTGTCATCGGATTCGTTTTTAGTTAGCAGTTGAATTAATAACATTTTACCCTCGCTACTGTTACTCCCATCCACTTCGACAACTGTAAAATTTACACATTGTTATAATATTTTATTTTACAGAGAATATACATCCATAAGTCTATTATAATGCTTTATATATTTTTTTATACCGAGTGTAAGGGACAACGTCCCGCAAACTGATAGGGGTTGCTTAGTCAACAAAACTGTACAACTATCACTAGAAATTTCTTTCAGGAGATGAAAAAAGATTTTGAACTTCCCATACAAAATGACCACCTTGATCAGACAATTTGTATGGAAAACCAAAAATACTTTTTTCACTTACTGAAAAAAAAAAAACTACTGATAGTAGTTCAGTTCCGGTCACTGAGCAAACCTTATCAGTTTACGGGACGCTGTCCCTTACACTCCGTATTGGTACTTCCATCAATTCACTTCATTTACGTACCCATTGTAATCAAAGCAGATAAATAAAAGAATGCCTTCATTATTAGTTGTTATGTGTTATCTGTTTATCATTGTGGTTTACATTTTATATCCTTTCTTTTCTAAATTTAGAATTTGTATTTCTTTTTCAATTTAATACATTTCATTCTGAAACAATTATGGTGAGAATTGTTATTAAACATTGATTAATAATGTTCAGAAAATTATAACTTTTTGCATGGTCCTGTAACTTTAATCAAATTCTAATCAAGTGAACAACACATACGATATTTTTTTTTTTGGTAAAACATATTTTATACTTATTGGGTTTAAACATTGTAATAAAGGTGAAATTAAAAATTAAAGAATAGGCTAATAATTTAAAAGTCTTAAAATGAAGGCATTTTGCTATTTAACTACAATCATAACAATAAGTAAGTAGAATAAATATAATGGATATGTTTTTTAGCTCATTGAAGTAATACTGGTGGTTTTTCTGCGACACATGCTGAGTCAGCGCCATTTTCACTAACACGACATAACGCAACAACCACGCACGTACACCCACGGATACAACACTTATAAATGTTAGTTAATAATTAGTTAAGCTCTAGTCTATAGATTGTTGTAAATTTATCGTATGTTATTTTTTTTGTTTTTGTCAGTTAACTGTATATATTTTCTTTTTTTGTTATGGTATGTCGTGTTGGAAATGAAATAAAGGTTTTATCTATCTATCTACTTATTTGATTTACAGTTTACAAACTGGCCGGAAGTAAAGGAATTGAAAATAATGGAAACATTTTAATACGTAACCTACTAAGTAAAAACAAGTCAAACGAATTAGTAAATAATAAGTACGAAGATTACGAACTAGACAAACCTTTCGATGATGAGTTAAGCAAAACGGCTCATGATATAGACGTTAAAGAATATCCAATCAATGATGATAAAGTTTTGCGGAGACGCAAACGCAAACATAGACATCACCATTCCACTTCTTGGTCACTTTCCACAAGTTTAAGCTCGTCTTCTTCATCAGAAACAGATTACTGGTACTGGACTAGCACAAAAAGGAGGCATAAAAAGAGGCATAAACACCGCCCACATAAACATGTTGTAGTTTGGTATACAACACCGGCTTCTGGCTGGCTAAGTCATAATCCACTGACTGATGGGTATGGTGAACCGCTCTACACTACTAGGTATTGGAAACGAAAATGGAGTTCATACCGTGAACCATATGCAACTACTAGAGGATATGGCGCCAAAAGACCAGGAAGTTTGAGATAGATGTTCAAAAATTAAATATTAATATTATTACTTGTCTCTTTTATCATTATTAATAGCAACCCGCCCCCCCAGCTTTACTCCACTTCCTCTTGAATTATTCTATCCATAAAAAACGTATCAAAATCCGTTTCGTAGTTTTTAAAATCTAAGCATACATACGTACATACAGACAACGGGAAACGACTTTATTTTATACTATTTGGTGGAGTAAAAAAGAACATGAAAAAGGTGATCATTGTAACAATAAACATCTATGCATTGTTTTGATTCTATAGAGCAACTTTTAGGATTCTTTTTATAATCAATCCATTGGTTGTCGTGTTCGGACCGAATCAACGTTCACTTTTATTATTGTTTTATTTATTTTCTTTTCCGAATTTAGTCATCATCATCTCCCTAGCCTTATCTCGTATCTTACGGGGCGGCAACCTAATCTAGGTGATTGAACGAGGGTACTGGTTTTTACACAGAGCGACTGCCATCTGACCTCCGCAACCCACAAGGGAAACCAGACCCAATCCTAGATTAGTATTTCTTCTTTTCCGAATTAAGTATTCGTATTTTATTTCAATTCAAAACTACTTAACAACCCAGTGCCTTGGCTACATATTTCCATTCTGAAATAATCATGATGAGAATATTATGTTTTCAATCCTTGGCTACATTGTTCAGGAAATAAACAATATTTTGACATGGTCCTGTTACTTTAATCAAATTTTGATCGAGTTAACAAAACACATCACATTTTGTAAGTAAAAGAAATTGTATACGTTCTGGGTTTGAACATTGTCACAAAAGTGAAATTAAATGTACAAGGATAGGTAATAACTGAAAAATGAAGTTATATTATTATTTAACTGCAATCATAGCATTGGGTAAGTCAAATCAGTAAAATGGATATAGTTGTTAGCTCATTGAAGTAATACTTATTTATTTTCTAGTTTATAGAGTGGCTGGAAGTAATGGAATTGAAAATAATGGAAACATTTTGCTATGTAAGCTACTAAGCAAAAGTGAGTCTAATGAATTGGTCTATGATAAGTATAAAGATTACGAACTTGACAGTGCCTTTGATGATGACTTAAGTCAAAATGTTCATATGCATGTTGACGAATATCCAATCAATGACGATATAGTTTTGCGGAAACGGAAACGAAGACATAGACATTCCGCTTCTTTGTCGCGTTCTATAAGTTCGGACTCTTCTTCTTCTGAAACAGATAACTGGTACTGGACACCTACAAAAAAGAGATATAAAAAGCGCCCTGATGCTCGTACGCCTAAAACGCATAAACATGTTGTATTTTGGTATACAACGTCGACTTCTGACTGGATATCTCATAATCCTCTACCAACTAATCCTAACTCTGAATGGTTAAGTCATAATCCAATGACTGATATATATGGTCGACCGCTCTACCCTACTAGTGTTTCACATAATAGACCATATCGAACGAAGAGTACACATCGTGGACCATATCGAACGAAGAGTACACATCGTGGACCATATGCAACTACTACTAGAGGATATGGCGCCAAAAAACCAGGAAGTATGAGATTTCAGTTCAGAAAATAAATATTATTAAATAAATTACTATGTCTCTTTTATCATTGTTACTAGCGGCCCGAGCCGGCTTCTCGCGGTAATTTATTATACATAAAAACCTTCTTCTTGATTTAGTCTATCCAAAAAAAAAACCGCATCAGAATCTATTTCGTCGTTATAAAAATCATAGATACATATTAAAAAAAATGCAGTTAAAAAGTGACCATTGTAACAATGAAGATCTGTGCGAGGGATCTGAGGGTTTCAGTATATTGTAATTTAGGCGATGGGCTGACAACCTGTCACTACAGCAATAAACGTACAAATCTTTCTTGAATGGCCCTCAAGACTTTGTCAGACGTGGTGGAACGGCCTTTGTTTACCTACCCCATTTAGGATAAAAACGTGATTATATGTATGTATGTAAGATCTGTGCATTGTTTTGATTCTGTAGGGTAGGCTTCTTTTTATTAATGGTTGTTGGTATTTTATCCTCGCGCATAAACAACCGACTGTGATATGACATAATTTTTATGTTGATAATAAAATACAGGGTGTAAAAAAAAGTAGTACGTTCCTTTAAACCACGTTATATATTAGTGATATACAACTTGTATATCAACTTGTATATAATTAAATAAAAATAAAAATAGCTTTATTTTTATAACATTTGTAAAACAAAAATAAGTTACGCATCCCTACAGCGCGCACGCACAAAATACGAAACGTTCGTCACAGTTACACTGTAGCCGCCGCACACCGCGCACCGCGTCTTAGTGTGCGTGCGTTAGAGATAGATAGGGCTGCTTGTTTCTGTATGTTGAATTATTATAATAATAAATTAATTAATTAATATATCATTAAAAAAATATATTTTTATTTAATTTATTTAATGTGTGTTTTCTGTTGTATATCACTAGTACATTACATGATTTAAAGGAATGCAGTACTGTTTTTACACCCTGTATATTGGATGTTATAATAATGTAATTCAAATTTGACGTCAGAACCATTTATAATCTAATATCAGTTCGTTAATTTGAACAGGTATTATGTGGCTACTATCATATTCATTAAAAGAACGTTAATAAACGGTAATAATAACGTCTTCCATGCTGAACTGGGAGCGAGAGAAAAATATAGAATGTACCAGCTGCATTTCCTACCGGGCATAAAAATCAGCTAAGGGATCCGAGGGTTTCAGTATATTGCAATTTAGACGACGAGCTGACACCCGTCACTACAGTAATTTACCTACAAATCTTTCTTAAATAACCCTCAAAACTTTGTCAAACGCGGCAGAACGACCTTTGTTAAGGTCGTTTACGCTCTGCCAACCCCATTAGGGGTAAAGGCGTGTCTATATGTATGTATATAAGTTATTAAAACATTTTTTATAATAAGAAAAGTTTACTATTTAACTCCTTTTACCAAGCTAGTACTATGCGAATAGGTACATAATATGTTGTTAGCACTCTCAATAAAAAATAATTACAATAATTATATGTATTCCGAATTCCATTCTGGTGGCTTACTTTGGCCATATTTTTTTGTTTGATGCTGGGATGGGTCATGAATGAGTTTTCCGACCCAAACATCTTTTGTTATTGGGTCATCCCCGCCTGTTGTGGCGTAGGGTTTTTTTGACTTAACAGAAGGCCACCCAGTTTCTGTAGGATAAGGCATTTTTGTTTTTTTAATATGTTTTTGATTTAGTGTGTCTGGGTAGTGTCCGACCCAAACATCTTTAGTTTTCGGGTTATTTGTTGGATACGGCTTTTTCGGTTTAACAGAAGGCCACCCAGAATCTCTAGGGTAGGGTATTTTTGATTTTATACTAGGCCAGTCATTTTCTGTGGGATAGTCCAACTTAGTTGGGTAGGGCATTTTTGTGTTTTTAATAGACCAGTCATTTTCTGTGTCTGGGTAATGTATAAGCTTTCCGACCCAAATGTCTTTAGTTTTTGGGTCATCTCCAGCTGCTGTGGCGTAGGGATTTTTTGATTGAATAGAAGGCCACCCTGTTTTATCTCCCTCATAGTAAGAATTTTTAGTAGGCCTAGGCGCATTATAAAGTTTTAATCGATGTTTTGATTTACTGTGAGGACGTTTTCTTGTGTAATATACAATAATATGCTTTTCTTCTGGAGAATCGGAAGAGTTTTCTTCTAAGGAATAATATGGGGTAGTAGTGCGTTTCCTAACATGTATTCCTTTTAGTACTCCTTCATTGATTAATTTCATTTCAAGTTCTCTTTTGGCGTTGTTATCATCACTACTATCAGATTTACTTTTACTCATATCGTTACTTACTATTTCTTCTTCATAATCATTACAACTACTCTCTTTATCATAACTATATCTTCTTTTTTCGAAATTATTACTTGCTTTGGAGGAAAAACCTGTGAAAAAAGTAACTTATTAAATTAGGTACAATTGTATACGCATGAAGCTGCGTTGAAATATCGGACACTCATACAAAAATGGAAAATCCGATAAATTTCCCGTTTTTAATCATTATAATAGTATACACGTAGTCAGCAAATATGATTGCCGGGTAAGGCCGCTAGGAACGATTGAGAATATTTCAGAAAATGACATATGGATTTTTATGTTTCGTATACTTGTTGCAATCAATCAATTGTGCAAGTATACAATATCTCATCCGTTTGGTGCGGGCCTGCCCAGGTGTCTCTTTTGCTGCCTGTACTTACATCCAGATAATAATATAAAATAAAAAATCACGTACATTGAGCTCGATTCTAGATTCCACCGGCTAAAACTAAAATTAAAATCTATCTGTCACTTTCAAAATAATAAAATTGAAAAATGACAAGCGATGCGAGCGAAGCGATGGTTTTACACATTGTCTGCTAGAATTTGACGCGCTTTTGCACGTTTCCCTAGTATTTCTGTTAATTTTATCCGCCATATCATATGACGGCGGAGGAAAATAACAGACAACGCATAAAACCAACTATAAATCAAAAACTGGAGAGAATAGATCTCCTGTCCTTTTGTCCCGATAAACTCCTCTGAACTTTGGGAGATTATTAAATAATTTGTGCCCTGTAATTTGGTGTAGCAAACAATAAAATAAAAAAATAAAAAATGTTTTTAGTCTGAAAGTCACAAATACATTTAAATTTTAGTTTTAGCCGGCAATTCTAGAATCGAGCCCAGTATCTACTAAAATGTTATGATTTTATTAATTTTCTGCAGTGTTCATATATTATTTTTTAAATTTGGAAATCAGACTTTGTCTATAAATGTAAATTTTTCATCACATCATAAAAATTATAGCCGTTATGACTGTATAGTTCACATTCTTTGAATAAAATGATAATATTATTTGTTTTATGTTTACTGATTAAATTTTCTCAGCATGACGAACAAATGCAAACGTGAATAGGTAGTTACGATTGTTTTGAATTCGAACTGGAGAGCTGCCTCTGTGGTCTAGTGGTCAGAGCCATGGGCTCATGATCCGGAGGAGCTGGGTTTGATTCCCAGGGCGGGAACACAAAAGTTGATATTTGACAATTTATTACTTAGTGAGATTTTCCCCAGTTTGGTTAGGACAATGCCGATTCACCTGATTGACTGAAAAAAAAAGATTCCGTGCTCTTGAGGGCACGTTAAGCCGTCGGTCCTGCTGTTTTTGATAGTGGTCCTTACACAAACCATGTCAGAGGCTTATTAGCTGTGCTATTAGGCGGTTTAAAAATATACCAGGATCCATCGGGTCGATTTTCTCGATACCCACACGACAGGAGAGAAGAAGATTTAAAAGCAACTCCTTTTCACTCTCTAGCATTATATTATTGAATCCACTATCATATTTTTACTTGCCATGTTCGGAGAATCTTCCAATTTGTATTTCATTACCACCGTTACTCATACCTACCTATGTTGTAGGTATTTCAATCTGTATGGAGTTTTTAACTCTATACAGTTATTTTTATACTCTTTCATTTTTACATGATCTGAATCATTGTCAGGTTTAGAGAAACTTGTTAACGTTCGGCTTACTAATTACCTTACAAAATTCAATATTCTGTCCTCGTCCCAATTTGGGTTTCGCCAAGGTATGTCTACAGAAGACGCAATTTTGGAACTTACCTCCCAAGTAACGAGTATAGTAGACAAAGGAAAAAGTGCATTACTGTGTTTCTAGACCTCAAAAAGGCGTTCGACACCGTTTCGGTGCCTATACTTCTACATAGGTTAAAGGAAATAGGCATAAGGGGATTACCTCTAAATCTCTTTAAAGACTATTTAAGCAATCGCAGGCAAAAAGTCAAAGTGGGTGAATTATTCAGCTCTCAAGCAACTATAAGCTATGGTGTCCCCCAAGGAAGTGTACTAGGTCCGACACTCTTCCTTGTTTATATAAATTCTCTCTGCAGTATGAAAATCAATGGAGGTTCAATTTTCTCGCATGCAGACGATACTGCTATCGTTTTTTCATCATCAACATGGGAAAAGGTTCGTAAAATCACCGAACTTGGATTATCCAAAATTGCAGCCTGGTTAGATACTAGTCTCCTCACATTAAATGCCAAAAAACAAACTACATTTGCTTCACCATGTATGACAGCACACAACCAACATCTAACTTAAACATCCGAATTTACAAATGTGGCTTGTCAAAACAGCACTTGTGAAACCATAAACAAGGTACAATACACCAAGTACCTGGGCGGAATGGTTGACCAAAGACTCTCCTGGACGAACCAAATAGAAATGATTATGAACAGAGTTCGTAAGCTTACCTGGACTTTCAAAACTTTAAGGCACATAACCGATAAGGAACTACTTAATCAAATATATTTATCTCTAGCTCAATCTTTTATAACTTATTGTTTACCAATTTGAAAAAACTAAGTTTCTGAACCTTGAAAGATCACAGAGATCGCTGATTAAGGTTATGCACTTCAAACATTACAGATATTCAACGGAATGCCTTTATAAACTTGTTAATTTCCTAACTGTCAGAAAAATATATATAAGAAATACAATACTAAAAAAACACAAGACATTACCTTTTAACAACAATGTTTATAAAAGAAGGCGATATTACGAAGTTGCTACAGATCCAACAGCCAGATTTGCCTTTGCTAGGCGACAATTTCCAAAACAATCAGTCAAACTATATAATGAAACCAACAAAAATCTACATATATACCCTCTTAAATATAAACAATGTAAAAAAACAATTACTGATGGGCTTATGACTCTTAGTTATGATGAAGTTGAAAAATTGTTATATACCGGACAGACAGCTAACAGCAAAAATCGAAAAAGAAAAAAGCAAAAAAAAAACATAATAAAATTTACACATATTTACATTCACTTACACAATACACACACACACACACACACACACACACACAAACACACTCACATACTTGTTCGCGCTTGCGCACATGAACATTTATATTTTAATTAAGTACTTCATGTTTACTTTAATTATACTCTTTGGTTTAATTTAATCTAAATATGTTTATAAGTGAAATTTTAGGCATTATGTAGGTAATGTGTTTAATTATTTACAGAAGAGCGGAGCCCCCTATCACAAGTAACTGTTTTGCTTAAAAGGGGACTTCGAATATTGTAAGAAATTTATATCTACCTGTTGATGCAAATAAATATTTTTTATTTTTATGTAGCAGGGTTATGATAAAATCGAGACTTTGACAAGATATTAGGATTAAGATTAAAAAACTGGATGTCTCAGGAACTTGACAAAATCCTAGACTTTTCTCTGGATTATGATCAGTATTTTGTCAAAGCCCGGGTTTTGCTCAAAATTTAAATACCGATTTTAAATCAAAAACCCGTTTTCATCATAATCCTGCGACATATACATTTGACAATCACTACGCGGTTTTCTAACTTAACAATTTTTCCTGAGGAACATAGGTTAGGACACTAAAATATATGGCTTTTCATACAAAATCTGCTATTAGCTAAAGCATTTGTATGAACTGTACGGTATTTTTTTTCGGATCTCGTCCTTTATTCCTTGGTAAAAGTTGTTCAGTTTCATGAGCAGATTCACATTCTTCAGGGTACATAATTTATCTTTTGTGTCACGTTGTGTAAAAAATAAAATAATAGCTTCACCCATTCGTATTTCAGTGTGTATGGAGTCTACCTCATTAGGGATAAAGGCGTGATTTTGTGTATGTATGGAGTCAATCCACTGTTTGTAGTTATAGGAGCGAATCAACGTTCACAAACGACGGGCAACATTGCGGGACACAGTGACTCTTTGGGCTCCCAAGTTTAATTAGCCATGTATTGCATGAAACTCAACAACTTTTCAAGAGGAACATAGGTTAGGACGCTAAAATCTATGGCTTTCCATAATAAATCTGCTACTAGCTAAAGCATTTGTATGAACTGAACAGGTTTTTTTTTCAGTTCTCGCCCTTTATTCCTTGGTAAAAGTTGTTCAGTTTCATGAGCAGATTCACATTCTTCAGGGTACATAATGTATCTTGTGTCACGTTGTGTAAAAAAGAAAATAATAGCTTCACCCAGTCGCATTTCAGTGTGTATGGAGTCTACCTCATTAGGGATAAAGGCGTGATTTTGTGTATGTATGGAGTCAATCCACTGTTTGTAGTGTTAGGAGCGAATCAACGTTCACAAACGACGGGCAACATTGCGGGACACAGTGACGCTTTGGGCTCCCAAGTTTAATTAGCCAGTGTATTGCAGGAACATGGCGTGGCAGGGTTAAGGGGAATATCGTAGTTGGGTTAAAGGCCATTTTCTTCCATGTTGGTCTGGGAGCGAGAGAAAAACATAGAATGTCCCAGCTGCATTTCCTCCTGGGCATGCTGTAAAAACCAGCTAAGGGATCCGAGGGTTTCAGTATATTGTAGGCGATGGGCTTACAACCTGTCACTACGGCAATAAACTTACAATTCTATCTTAAATAATCCTCAAAACTTTGTTAGACGTGGCGGAATGACCTTTGGTTAAGTCGTTTACGCTCTGCCTACCCCATTAGGGATAAAGGCGTGATTATGTGTATGTAGGCTAGTATGATGATGATGATGATATTTGTATGATTTTGCCTAATTTCACCCTGCTGAATACGTGTCTGACTGGTGTCCAACCAGTGTAACTTCATTTTTTTTTTATTTCATTATAATTAGGAACACCAACACATGTTTTATAAACATTAATATCGTGAGTGTTAAAGTCAAAATATATAATAATATTTTTTATATCTTGTCCTTAACATCGGCGGGGACGTCGAACGCGCGGTGACGAACTTTCGTTATTTGCATGCCGCTTCCAGTCTGCGGAGTTGCTGCTGTTTACGCGATAATGATTATTTACTGCGACATAATCGCAGTCGAGTATGTTATAGTATTTACAATTCAGTTTTATATTAAAGTTAAAAAACTTATCATGTATTTTCTTCCATGCTGGTCTGAGAGAAATAGAAAAACATAGAATGTTCCAGCTGCCCTTCCTCCCGGGCATGCTGTTAAAGTCAGCAAAAGGGACTCGAGGGTTACATTGTATTGTAATTTAGGCGATGGGCTGACAACCTGTCACTAAAGCAATACATATTACAATCTAAAATTGCCCTCAATTTTTGTCAGACGTGGCGAAAGCGCGTTTTACGAGGCGTTAAACGCTCTGCCTACCCCGTAAGGGATAAAGGCGTGAATTTATGTATGTATGTTTGTTGTATTTTTATTCAAAAACTCTTTAAAAAATAAATAATACGTGTTGTAATTAAGTTACTAAAACCACTTTTTCATTATGTTGTTGAATCTAATAGCTAAAACTTATTGTAGAAACTAGATCTTCTATTAAAAGACATGAAACTTTGTTTAAACCAGCTAAGGGAATCAAGGGTTAGCGGTATATTGTAAGTTAGGTGATCGGCTGACAACCTGTCACTACAACAATAAACCTACAAATCTATCTTAAATAACCCTCGAAACTTTGTCAGACGTAGCGGAACGACCTTTGTTTAGGTCGTTTACGCTCTGCCTACCCCATTAGGGATAACATACATACATACATATAATCACGCCTTTATCCCTAATGAAGTAGGCAGAGCGTAAACGACCTAAACAAAGGTCGTTCCACCACGTCTGACAAACATTGACTTTCCTATTATTTAATCTACCTATCAGAATGAGATAGAGAGATAAATTAATAATTGTAAATTACAAGTCAAGAAATTATAAGCACTTAAGTATTACACATTAATAATCATTCAAATTGTATTGCTTTTATTATCATACATACATACATAAAATCACGCCTTTATCCCTTACGGGGTAGGCAGAGCGTTAAACGCGTCGTAAAAGGCGCTTTCGCCGCGTCTGACAATAATTGAGGGTAATTTTAGATTGTAATGAGTATTGCCATAGTGACAGGTTGTCAGCCCATCGCCTAAATTACAATACACTGTAACCCTCGAGTCCCTTTTGCTGTCTTCTACAGCATGCCCGGGAGGAAGGGCAGCTGGAACATTCTATGTTTTTATATCTCTCCCAGTCCAGCATGGAAGTAATCATTAAAATATTATTATAATAATATTATTATCATTAAAAATAATAAAATCATTATAACTATAGAGTGAATGTCCTACATACAATATTACATATCCATCGTCACGCCTCTATCCTTTACGTAGTACGTGGATTGATTTTTGCTTTGTTTGATATTTTTTTACAGGCATTACAATTTTCATTGATTGTATTGGCTGTGATGTGTTCGTTCTAGTAAATGATACATACATACATATAATCACGCCTAATGAGAAAAGCAGAGCGTAAACGACCTGAAAAAAGGTCGTTTCGCCACGGCTGACAAAGTTTTGTGGGTTATTAAAGATTGTTTTTTTTCGATATATTGCTGTAGTGACAGGTTGTCAGCCTGTCGCCTAAAGTACAATATAGTATAAACCTCGGATCCCTTAGCTGGTTTTTACAGCATGCCTGGGAGGAAATGCAGCTGGCACATTCTATGTTGTTCGTTCGCTCCCAGGCCAGCATGGAAGAGCAAACCAATAAATTATGAACATTAACAATGAATAGCTTTTACTTCAGATTTGTGGATCAGTCCTGTAGTTTATATACCTACTTAGGTACCTAAATAGATTTGTCGTCGAGTGAATAAGGACCTAATAGAACTCTATCTAACCCAGCAGGAGACACGTTATGGTCTAGACATGCCAAAATTACATGTCATGCTCGCAGAGAGGTACCTAATGGATTCTTAGCAATGTAGCGAGCATGTTCCTAGATAGACTTGTTATTTCAGAGAAGATTTATTTGAACAAGGTAATAGAGACAATATAAGGTCGTTAGTGAAACAGGTATAGTTTTTTAATTTAATTTCTTTATTGAGAACCCAACAGCAATTATATCACTATTACAAACAGTAATCTTAAAAAACTTATATAATAACAGAGATCATCATATTAAATTTACATAATAGGGTAGTAAACAATAAACATAAGGTAGGCTAAGTGTGCGTGTAAGTGTGAATGTATGTGTATTGTGTAGTGTATGAGCTTCATGGCTTCATTGTAATGTAAGGGCATATTCATAGAGTAGAGATTTTACTATAAACACTACAAACAATTGATGAATTGATTACGGGTTAGAAAGAACATATCGACTTCATTAAACTTCGACTCATAGGTTTGTACTATTCTGTTAATGAGTATAAGGGTCAATTTTCTGTTATCAGTCGCTAGGTTCAGCAGAATAGCCGTCGCCAAATACTGGCAAGGGACAATTTAACTTAATTTAGTCATAATAATAATAATTGAATTTTGGACCTTTGATCCGAAGAAGAAGAAGTTGTGACAATTTTTCGTGAACTGATATGGCTTTCTCAAACAACAAAACTTAAGAATATTCGACGGGAAATGAAAAAAGATTTTTGACTTAAGCATTGCCCAATTACCAATAAAAAATTACCATTTCCATCAGGCAGTGTTTAGGGGAAAGTAATTTTTTTTATTTCCTGAAAATATTCCTTGTGAAAGTTTTTAAGTTTTGTTGACTGAGCAATTGCTGTCAGTTTGTGGGAATAATAAACTATGTATAAGGTCGTTAGTCAAACAAATAGAATAAATTGCATTGAATGTTTCAGCGTAGGTTTTTAAGTACGTTATTATACTGTTTTCAAGACAAAAGAAGAAAGTAAGTTTTGTATCGTATGCTAGACCTCAATTCTACATAAATACATGTAATCACGCCTTTATCCCTAATAGGGTAGGCAGAGCGTAAACGACCTAAAAAAATGGTCGTTCTGCCACGTCTGATAAAGTTTTGAGGCTTTTTTAAGATAGATTTGTATGTATATTGCTGTAGCGATAGAGTTATCAGCCCATCGCCTGAATTTCAATATACAGAAATGCCCGGGAGGAAATGCAGCTGGCATATTCTAGGTTGTTCTCTCGCTCCCAGTCCAATATGGAAGACACAATTCTGCTTTGCTTAAATTATTTTTGCGTATGTATGAGTAGGGATTTAAGTGGAACATTTTTTATGCTATACAAAAAATCTACATCGAAGCGTTCGTCGAAAAATAATGTAATTTATTTTTAAAAAGCTACAGCAGCAAATTCAAATGAACTTGTTCCACTCCTAGTTGGAATCGCAGCTTCCCCCTCCATTTTCGCAGGCGAATAGTTAATTGCTCACTCAGATGCAGGTGTTAACTGCGAAACAAGTTTAATTGCTATCAACAGACTGTCAGGCGCTGCTAGTTAAAACTTGCGAATGTAGAAAAACACGAGACGAACATTGTTTTACTAGCTAGCTGGGTAGGGTGGATACTGTGACGGTTTTGAGGGTTCAGTAGATTTGTAAGAAATAAATAAAATAATTCTCATTTGTTTATAGTATATTGCTTTGTTTCTGGCAGGGGCGGTAAGTAATGTTCTATTAAAATTGATATTATATACTCGTAATAAATCATTCCTTCCTAGCCTGGAAGCAAAAGAAAAACATATTATAATGTGTCAGCTGCATTTCCTCCCGGGCATGCTGTAAAAACCAGCTAAGGAATCCGAGGGTTTCAGTATATTGTAATTTAGGCGATGGGCTGGCAACCTGTCACTACAGCAGCATACCTACAAATCTTTCTTAAATAACAACCTCAGAACTTTGTCATACGTGGCGGAACGACCTTTGTTTAGGTCGTTTACGCTCTGCCTACCCCATTAGGAATAAAGGCGTGATTATATGTATGTATGTATACTCGTAATACTTTCTGGAATCATAAACATTTTGGTTCGTCGTCGTAGTTGTGAAAATATACATATTTTAAACATTAAGTGGTGCCTGAAGATGGTCGCTAACATAGAGGAGGGCCTCGCAAAAGATGGAGAGATGACTTGGAGGCATTCCTTCCAGACTGGCAGTCAGAAACACAAGACCGAGACATGTGGTGTGAAAGAGGGGAGGCCTTTGGCCTGCAGTGAGACACACAAAGAAAACCCTAACCAGAAAAAAAGTGACTCGTAGCGTATCACCACAAATTACTGCTACGCTGCTCAGTACGATTTAGGTAGGTATATCATATTTATATGATTTATGTTTTTTAGTAGTCTTCTTTTTAGCGAGTGCATTCTCGAATCGAACGACCCGATGAACCCTGGTGTTAGAGTTTTCAAACCGCCTAGTAGTACCAGCTGTTAGGCCTCTGACATGGTTTGAGTAACGATCACTATCAAAGACAGCGACCGCGACCGATTGCTCAATGTACCCTCCAAAGCACGGAATCATTTTTTTTTGACAATCAGGTGATTCAGCCTGCAATGTCCTAACTAAACTGGGGCAAACCTCACAAAGTGATAAATTGACAAAAATATCGAACCCAGGACCTCCGGATTGTTAGCCCATGGCTCTAACCACTAGTTTAAGGAGACAGTTGTAGAAGTAATATCATGACGTAACATACTGTGTACGATTTTGACAAGTTTGATTAATTTACAAAAGAAAAATAATTTTGTTGTAATTCAAAATCTAGTTCTCAGTCATACTCAGTTTTAATTCATATATAATAGAAATGTGTCTTATCTACCTAATTTTTTAAAACAAAGTACATCATCTCCCTAGCCTTATCCCGCATATCACGGGGTCGGCTACCCAATCCAGGGGATTGAACGAGGGTACTGGTTTTTTAAAACAAAGTTATGATAAAAAAAAACATAAATAATCGAAAAATTTCCACTGAACTCCGATAGCTGGAATTCGTACAAAAAGAGTTTAGTTTCCGACGGGCCGCTGCGCGTTTGGAACCGAACATTTTGTACTTTGACCCCGTATTTTTTTGTGAAACAATGTGAAATTGTGTAGCGACGCGATGTTAGAAATTTCAAATACTTTTTGGTTAAAAGTTGAGAAGCAAAAAGAGAATTCGCTGCATAGCCAAGCGCAATACGTGATTGTTCAGATACAATATAGCATTTGTTTGTTAGAATACGTTCAACTACTTTTTAATCTTCTTAGAAATGTAGGCGTTTAGAACAAAAACAAGTACACATTTTTCCTTCAATAAGTATGTTATTTATCTACAAGTCAGTTCGATAGCTTTTAAAGTATTGTCTGAGAAGGTATCCTATTATGTAGGATTTAATTGAATAACTGAAGTAGTCTTAGTTCTAATTAGGTATTTCTACTTATAAACTTCCATACTGGACTGGGAGAGAAAGAAAAACATAGAATGTTCCAGTTGCCCTTCCTCCCGGGCATGCTGTATAAGTCAGCAAAAGGGATTCGAGGGTTACAGTGTATATTATTGGCGATGGGCTGACAACCTGTCTCTACAGCAATACACATTACAATCTAAAATTGCCCCCAATTTATGTCAGACGTGGCGAAAGCGCCTTTTAGGAGGCGTTTTACGCTCTGCCTACCCCGTAAGGGATAAAGGCGTGATTTTATGTATGTATGTATCTATTTCTACTTATATCAAAGATTGTATCTGTCTGCCTACGCTTTCTCAGATCAGGTAACTATCTAATTTGAATTCATTTTATTATGTTAAAAATATTTATAAATGATTTCCATACTTCTGATGCGCCCAAAGTAAACTGAAAACGTAATCCTAGACTCTCTAATATTTTTTCGGAACACGTTGAGAAACAAGTGAAGAAAAAGAACGCCAGCAATTCGTATATGTTTGTATTTTTTTCGGTAGCCAGTTATTAATATCCCAAAACCACCACAAAAACGTAAACAGACCATTACTACCAATAACCCATAAAGCCTTCTACGTCATAACCTCTAGTTTACGATTGCTAGTCGCTACTAAATTGATAGTTAACGACGTGGGTAATGGATACGTTGTTTTTATAACTTCGAGTCGGTATTGTTTACAGCACATGAACAGAAAAAATAAGGCCCCTAAGGTTGGTTGGAAGAAATTGCTGACTTTACAGAATATCCACGATTTCTATTTTTGCAAAAAAAATATAAGAAAATAATAAATTAAGCGCTTTTTTTGAGTTCAATGATTTGATGAAACCTTTGATAAACATTTTTGACATTTCATTAAAAGACGCTGATTTTATTTATATTTAGTCAGAGAGATAATTATTAAACATAGAATGTGCCAGCTGCATTTCCTCACAGGAATGCTGTAAAAACCAGCTGCATTTCCTCCCGGGCATACATACATTCATAAAATCACGCCTTTATCCCTAATGGGGTAGGCAGAGCGTGATCGACCTAAACAAAGATCGTTTCGCCACGTCTGAAAAAACTTGGGTTATTTAAGATAGGTTTCTACGTATATTGCTGAAGTGACAGGTTGTCAGCCCATCGCCTAAATTGCAATATATAGAAGCTGGTTTTGACAGCATGCCCGGGTGGAAATGCAGCTTTTCTCTCGCTCCCAGTCCAGCATGGAAAGTCTGTATTTTTTTAACTGTATTCTTCCTGGGCATGCTGTAAAAACCAGCTAAGGAATCCGAGGATTTCAGTATATTGTAATTTAGGCGATGGGCTGGCAACCTGTCGCTACAGCCGCGCATACTGAAACCAGCAATATACCTACAAATCTATCTTAAATAACCCTCAAAACTTTGTCAGACGTGGCGGACGCTCTGCCTTCCTTGTTAGGGATAAATGCGTGATTATATGTATGTATGTTTACCATCTATCATTGGCCTAAACAAGTAAGTTACTCCGCATATTCAAGTTATCCGGTCCGGTTCTAGTAACGTTTTTAGTGTACCCGGTTATAATTTATAGCTAGTTCGGTCGTAGATCATTTTAAAGGATATTATTTGGAACTACGCAAATAGCTTGCTATTAATAGTAGATAGTATTAACTTCCATGCTGGCCTGGGAGCGAGAGAAAAACTTAGAATGTGCCAGCTGCAATTTCCTCCCGGGCATGCTGTAAAAGTCAGTTAAGGGATCCAAGGGTTTCAGTATATTGCAATGTAGGCGATGGGCTGACAACCTGTCACTACAGCAATATACCTTCAAATCTATCTAAAATAATCCTCAAAACTTTGTCAGACGTGGCGGAATGACTTTTGTTTTGGTCGTTTACGCTCTGCCTACCCCATTAGGGATAAAGGCGTGACTATATGTATGTATGTATTAATAGTAGATTTTCAGATCAGATAACGTATTTGTAATCAGCTCTTATGAGCGACAGCGACTTTGAGTTCGTTACAGAAGTGTTATTTCAGTATAATGTTGCTCTCAAGTTTGATATCGCTTCATAAATACGACCCATTGTAAGTTGATATTTATTGTCTTCTTTCACATGTTGTTTCTCCCATGGAGACATATCTATTAAATACAAAGTATTGTTACGATAAATCATATACATAGTATAAAACAAAGTCGCTTTCTCTGTCCCTTTGTATGCTTAGATCTTTAAAACTATTATATTCTTTAAATATATTTTGATGCGGTTTATTTTATTGGATAAAGTGATTCAAGAGGAAGGTTTTTATGTATAATACATGCATAATATAGTAGAGAAACACTGATGATTTCCGTGCTAAGCCGGGGCGGGTCGCTAGTATGTCTTATAAATCATACTTGTCAACATATTTTAAAAAAACCATAACGATTTATAACCACTTAAATATTATTTCTAAAGCCCAATAAACCGATTTGACGTCTAAAAAAAATTAATATCCGATGTTTTATTTATACTAAAACCTCTTGCAGCCCCACGGATTTTCTGGAGTGGTTCACACCCCAAAGCGATCAGAATCAGCAGTCGTTCAAGAGTTCTCGAGGGCTGTTACAACCCCTGAGTTGGTCAGGAGATTACCGAATTTTCTTTTGCTGTTTTTTTTCGGGACTTTTGCCACGATTTGTTCTGTCAAAGTATATATCAGCCGCTGCTTGGCTGCTGCATATACGGGGTGTAAGGGACAACGTCCCACAAACTGAGAGGGGTTGCTCAGTAAACGACACTGAACAACTTCCACCAGGAAATTATTTCAGGAAGTGAAAAAAAAATGCTTTTCCATACAAATTGTCTGATTGAGGTGGACATTTTGTATGGAAAAGCCGATTTTTATTTTCACTTACTGAAAAAAATATGGTGGAAGTTGTTCAGTATAGTTGACTGAACAACCCCTGTCAGTTTGCGGGACGATGTCCCTTACACCCGGTATAGTTCGTAGACGAACATATTTTTTATGACAATATGTTTCTCGTATCCAAGATATTGCATTTCATGGTTGATAAAATTAGCGAATGACCAAATAGTTCTTTATGAAACATTCGAATAAAATATTTAATAGAGTAGCCGCGAACTGGCTAAGGAACCAAACTTTCAGCCTTCGATCGCGGTCCCATTATGGAAAAGAACAATGGTTTCCACGAAAAAATATAACTAAAACCAACGAATCTTAGCCTGAATGAAAAGCTTTGCCAAAATCCTTTCATCAAACGCTGAATCATCCTCATCACGCCAAATCACGCCAAATCACATCTATCAAGGCACAAAAAGCGAGTGTTATCACAAAACTGCGCTGTCTCCACAATTCTCCTTAGGCCCAACAAAAACGAAACAAGACGGGACGCGAGCCAAGTTTCATCTTCATATTTTCCCAGGAAAAATCTCCTCGGATGATCTGCGACCAATTTCACTAGGACCACCTATAAGAAGCTCAAGTTTCAATCAGGAGGTCTGCGATACTTGGACGGTATCGCTAAGTGAAATCGAATATTTTTTGCTGCAAACTCGATCTTTCAAGCAAGAAATTGTCGTGCGCTCCGTGTCGGTGGAAATTTTAAAATTTATAAATATTTCTTGTTGAATGTTGTTTTTTTTTTTGCGATGATACAAGCTAAGGAAACGGGAATAAAGCAAAAAGTGCAAAATATTATAACTAGCATCGTTGCTAAATTGAGTATTATTTGTTTTCTTGAGTTTGAGTGTGAAACATAAACGGCGTAGAGGTGACGATTGTAATTGGAGTATGCCTCTAATGTTATTTTGGCGGCCCCATGTAAAATAAATGTGCTTAGATATGTGGACCATGACAATTAAATCATAATACGGTTTGTAATGGAAAGCGTCCCGCAAACTGATAGGGGTTGTTCTGTCAACGAAACTGAATAACTATCACCAGGATTTTTTTCCAGGAGGTGAAATAAATAATTTGATTTTCCATACAAATTGTCTGATCAAGGTGCTCATTTTGTAAGGGAAAGTCTTTTTTTTTCATCTCCTGAAATATGTTTTGATGATAGTTGTACAGTTTCGTTGACTGAGTAACCCCTATCATTTTTGCGGGACGCTGTTCCTTACACTCAGTATTATCAATAAGAGGCAAAGTTTAGGACGAAAAACAGAAAAAGAGTATTAAGAGGCCTAATAGCAGTGGACATCTCTTTGTTATACACCTTCCTAATTATGTTTAGGTACGTATATTTAAAATCGCGTCAAGTTCCCAGACGTCTAATAAACTAACTTCGTTAAATAACGCACTGGAACTTGTCGACCCGATGTTATGAACATGGCTGGTGCAAGCAGCATAAGTAACGCACCTCAAATTATATTGGATGCGGTATTCTGATGAAAAGAATAACAATAAGGAAGTCAAAAGTACATAAAATATAATCAGTTCAGCTGCTTACCTTTTCAAACATCACTACATAGTATAAAACAAAGTCGCTTTTTCTGTCCCTATATCCCTATGTATGCATAAATCTTTATAACTACACAACGGATTTTGATGCGGTTTCTTTTAATGGACAGAATGATTCAAGAGGAAGGTTCATATGTATAATACATGCATAATGTAGTAGAGAAACACTAATAACTTCCGTGCGAAGCCGGGGCGGGTCGCTATTACCGTATAAAGTAAAAGCCAGTTGCAGATTTATATTTTCTGATCGACTATAATCACGCCCTCCACCATAAAATAACAATTACCATCACAATAAGCATAGGCCTACTATGTAGTGTGGGAATTTCGTCACCTGAAGATGAGAATCTTATCTTATCTTATTTAGTAAAATATTAAAAACTATCTTTGGTAGTTATCCATGAAACTGAACCACTTTCATTTAGGAACAGCCGTGAACATGTCTTATTTTTAAAATACGTAAATACAATCACACCTTTATCCCAAATTAGGCAGAATTAAATGCCCTAAACAAAGGTCATTCAGCAACGTCTGACAAAGTTCTGAGGGTTATTTAAGATATATTTGTAGGTATACGTTTTCTGTAGTGAAAGATTGTCAGTCCATTTCCTAAATAACAAAATACTGAAACCCTTTGCTGGTTTTTACGGCACGCCTGGGAGCATTTGCAGCTGGCACATTCTATGTTTTTCTCTCGCTCCCAGACCACCATGGAAGAAATGGCCAGCATTTCTGAACTAATTACCTAATTAGATTTAAAAAGTATCACATCCGCCATGAAACCACCATCCATTCCATAGTGTAGTGTAGTGTGGGAATGCCGTCACCTGAAGTTGGGAAACTCGCGGTAATACGAACTAACTTCGCTGGAAATTGAATTTTATGAATACATTGAATATTTTCACAATGTGAGCGGCGAAATTTATGGCGGTGTGTGTTTTGGGAGAGGGAGTTTGTTGATGAGGTAGGTAAATGGTAGAATAAAACAATAGGTTTATTCAAAACATATAGCTAAACTAAATTGACAGCGGTTCATCAAAGGCAGCAAATTTACTGTTCGTTATTATCAGCTGAATACTTCCTGCTGTGTTTCTTCCATGCTAGTCTGGGAGCGAGAAAAAAACATAGAATGTACCACCTGCATTTTCTTCCGGGCATGCTGTAAAAACCAGCTAAGGGATCCGAGGGTTTCAATATATTGTAATTTAGGCGATGGGCCGACAACCTGTCACTACAGCAATATACTTAAAAATCTATTTTAAATAACCCTCAAAAGTTTGTTAGACGTCGCGGGACGACCTTTGTATCGTTTACGCTCTGCCTACCCCATTAGAGATAAAGGCGTCATTATATGTATGTATGTATGAATATTTCGTGACATCACAATACATACCAGCTCAATTTGTCCAGTCCAAATTGGCCACTACAGGGCATTGCATAGACATGGCGTAGCAAAATATTTACTAAACTCTATTTCCCTAACGCATGGCTCAATGTATAAGAGTTCGCTGTATTATTGTATACAAAACATCTATCTTAACCCGAGGAACCTGTGTCTTTATAGATTATCAAATATATATCCCTTAAATAAGTCTTCCATGCTGGACTGGGACCGAGAGAAAAACATAGAATGTGCCAGCTGCATTTCCTCCCGAGCATGCTGTAAAAACCAGCTAAGGAATCTGAGGGTTTCAGTATATTGTATTTAGTCGATGGGCTGACAACCTGTCACTACAGCAATAAACGTACAAATCTTTCTTGAATGGCCCTCAAGACTTTGTCAGACGTGGCGGAACGGCCTTTGTTTAGGTCGTTTACGTTCTGCCTACCCCATTAGGGACAAAGGCGTGATTATATGTATGTATGTATGTAAATAAGTCTTATTATGTTATACAGCGCACTAAATATTATGACTGTATGTAGTGTGTAGACGGAATGAATACACTGCTCTTAGACAAAGAGTGATCAATGATTTTATCCATCTATTTTTATTTAAAGTCTGTAATGTATATTACTGAAGTGCTAGTGGTAGGTCAATTAAACTCGGGCACTAAGTATGATATAAGGCCCATCGCAAATAGCACGCGGCAAAGCCGATTTTGTATAAAAATTAACGCCTACGCTACGCAGCACAGCTTGATTTGAATTTGCGCTGCGCGAACGTAATTTTCTATAAAAATACGGCACCGCCTCTCCGCTTGTTGCTTTCTGGCGATGAGTCTAATATTAGGTAACATCAAACTAAACCCTTTCCTTGACAAAGCATGAGCATCGTGACACATGTCAAATGAATAAATTTTATGAGAGTTATAAACGAGTCTCTTTCACACTTTTGATGTTTTTATATTTTCTACCTGCTGCCAGGAGACTCAGGTTATCTGAAAAGTGTAAGGGACAGCGTCCCGCAAACCGATAGGGGTTACTCAGTCAATGAGACTATATATATATATATATATATATATATATTATTATTTATGAGAGAAACAGTTTGATTGATTTTTGTTATTTACATTATGAGCTCTGTACAACGGCCGGCTCGCAACAAAGGTGTGGGCTGAAAACCAGCGCTGGTTGGTAAATCTGACCAGCATATGCTGAGCCCATTACCTATTGTGACACTGGCTTATATAAAATACTGTAACTATTTTGTTGTTGTTTTTTTTGTCTCTGTGTCGCAATAAATGTTTTTTTTACTTTTTACTTAAGATAGGTAGAGATATATACATATAGTTTCCATTAAATATAAGGTTGACAACTATGTAAAGGACGAAAGGACAACGACAATGTCCGTCGCTGACCGCACAATCGCATTCTACAGGATATTGAGAAACTTTGATAGCTTGCTACACAGCCATAGCACAGATTATACAAGGTCGCCACACACATGATTGAATATTATATTCGACGAAAAAGCCGCTAGGCTTTTCTTGTCTGTCCTTGTGGGAATTTTCGGAAAACTCAAGCGGCTTTTACCCATCCAGAACGTAAATTAACGCAATTGACACTTCTACCTTAAATTTGATGTTAAAAATAGAATCATGAATTTTTAGTCCTACTTCCAAAAAATATGAGTCCTAAAAATTGGAGTCATAGTTTTTGTCTTCTATTATTTTCTTCTTTTTTTACTTTCAAATTATGACTTCTTCTTCCTTTAATTAGATTTTTTTACCAAAGAATGCTGCTGAACCGATTGTGCTGACCCGATTATGTGTGTAGCAACCTTAATAGTTTCTACGTAAATAGTTACTGAAACATCTCGCGGAGCTTTGTGCTTAAAGTTTGAAAAGCTATGCTATTAATCTGTGGATTTGACAGCATCAACGATGGCGATTTTGATGTTTAATAAGCAATTTGTTATTGTTTTCACTTCTTTATTTATAGAAAATTAAATGCTGGTTTGTCAGGTGTTAAATATAAAGGTGTTAAATGTATTTTTATTTATTTATTGTACACAAAATAAAAACAGGACATATTTTTTTTATTTCACAATTAAATACAAAGTGGTCACAAACAACAACAGTCATTAGATTATACTAAAAAGCCTTCTGTCGGTCCCGGTGCAAAGGTGCCCATAACACTAGCGGCATTGCCACGCTGGATTGCTATGGACAACCTTTGAACCTAACAAAGACACAACAGGAACTGCTTATTTCTAAAAAGAAATATCTTACAGCATACCTAACCTTAGGTTAGGTATAACCACTGAGGTTCATCGAGTCGTCACCCTCTTGATAAAAGGAGAAGATATTTAGCTTAAATTATTTCTTAATTTCTTATCCCAGCAGTTGGGCACTGCTGGGATAAGATAAGATAAGATTTTTTTAATTGACAGGTACCTGTGAATACATACATATCATCACGCGTTTATCTTTAATGAGGTAGGCAGAGCGTAAACGACCTAAACCAATGACGTTCCGTTACGGCTGACAAAGATTTGAGGGTTAATTAAGATAGATTTGTATGTATATTGCTGTAGTAACAGGTTGTCAGCCCATTGCCTGAATTTCAATATACAGAAACCCACGGATCACTTAGCTGGTTTTTATAGCATGCCCGGGAGGAATTGCAGCTGGCACATTCAATGTTTTTCTCTCGCTCCCTGTTGAAGAAACCTGTGAACTTACTGTTAAATAGGTTAGGAGGTTAGGTTGTAAGTTAGTCTTCAACTGCAGTGTGATTTTCAATAAATTCCGTTTTGGTAAATAATATTTTTGCAAAGTCGGTTGTAACTAGGTAGAGTTAATATGATTTCAATTTCATTCAATTGATAAATTAGATAATATAAATTTGATATTGATAACTCTCTTATAACTTCAACTGTCTATTTTACAAATTCATGCACCATCCCCAATTGAGCATACATTGTTGACTCTAAAATTAGCTGACAAAACGGCTGACAGGTACTAGGAAAACATGACATGCGGTAACCGGTATAGGCTCTGGTATAGTTCAAGTGTTTGCAGTTTCAACTACGGCTGGAATTTGTAGAGTGGCCAGGAGATCAAATTAGTAAATTTATACAACCTCTTAGTACTACACAACTTTTTGGGCTGAGAAAATTTGATTCGCCGCGACACGCAAAGAAAAAGAAGAAGTACTACACAGAATTAAACCGGGTGTAAGGGACAGCATCCTGAAACTGAACAATTTCCACCAAGAAATTATTTTAAGAAGTGAAAAAGATAAATGGTTTTTCCATATACGAGTAGATTGTCTGATATATATGATAAGCCTTTTCTTTACTTCCTGAAAAAAATCCTGGTGGAAGTTGTTCAGTGTCGTTGACTGAGCAACCCCGATCAGTTAATGGGACGCTGTCCCTTACGGCCCCGTACATGGCAAATCAAAATTAATGATAAAGCAAAAAAAAAAAAAAAAACTTAGTCTATTCAATAAAAAAAAATGCTTATAGCAAACGAACATGGATTTTGGCCGTGAGTATTTTCAAAAGGAGCTGTTGCTCACATCCTAGGTTTAGATATGAGTGAGATTCTTTGTCACGTCACCGCAGATGGACCACTCGAAAACCCAATACCACAAATAAAATACCCCATAAAATGTAATAATATTTTATTGAACATCGAATAGCAACAAAATGCTCGTAAAGCTAGTTTCCTTCTGTTCAAGCGATCGCAAAAATCTTAAATTCTAAAGGAGCTATTTCACTGTACAAGCCGGAAAGCCAGTGTCTTTGTCACAACTCAGTTCCGCGAAATCAATTTTATTTCGTTCGAAATGTCGCTGTCAAACTAAATCCCCGCTCTAAAATACAGGATGTTTTTGTGATTGTTGGTGCATTTTGTCTGTGACGTTACGAAATTTTTGAAATAGTTAAATAATGAAATACCATCATCATCTCCCATATCACACGGGGTGGGCTACCTAATCTTGGTGATTGAACGAGGGTACAGTTTTTTACACAGAGCGACTGCCATCTGACCTCCGCAACCCAGAAAGGAGATTAGGTCAGAGTTTTCAAGCTGCCAATGCTTAGCACTGACATGGTTTAACAACTAATATATACGACGTTAAATTATATTAACCGGGACCAACGGCTTAACGTGCCTTCCGAAGCACGGAAAAAGCGCCGAATAAACGTACATATGAAATTCGAAATCCGAAAAACACATTGGTACGTGGTGGGATTCGAACCACGACCTCCCAGCTCAGGAGGCAGCGGCCCTATCCACTACACCACCACCAAATTTAAAATGAATACGTTGACACCGTTCATAACAAAATCCAGCATGCATTGAGTTTTTATTAAATGTTGAAACGAGCTTTTTCAAACCGCGTACTGAAGTTGTTGAACAATTATTAGATTTAAGTAATGATCATTCAATTTCTATTGTAGTATATTTTTTTTTAAATAGAGTTAAGTTTGAGATAATATAGAGTCTTATCTTTATTTAGGGCCTTGACAATTTTATTGCTTCCATGCTGGACTGGGAGCGAAAGGAAAACATAGAATGTGCCAGCTGCATTTCCTCCCGGACATGCTGTAAAAACCAGCTAAGGGATCCGAGGGTTTTAGTATGTTGCAATTTAGGCGATAGGCTGACAACCTGTCACTACAGCAATATACCTACAAATCTATCTTAAATAACCCTCAAAACTTTGTCAGACGTGGCGGAGCGACCTTTGTTTGGGTCGTTTGTGCTCTGCCTACCCCATTAGGGATAATGGTGTGATTATATGTATGTATGTATGCATGTACAATTTCATTTACTTTAACACTCTGTGTACTGTCCCGTCGCCAGAAATCCTCAGTATGAAAATATAAAACCTTTTGATCGCTACTCTGAAGTTCAATGTGTAGAAAATTGTATTTCTAAATCCTCCACATATTTCTCCTTTTGCATATTTTCATTTGAGTGAGGCATTCCTATTTTTATGGACCACTGAATTTAGGTTATGTCATTTATATTTACGTATAGGGGAAATTAATATTAGAATTCTATGGTGTCTGGGTTATTTAGGAACGATAAACTGTATAAAGCCCGTGTATACGGAGTTAATTTATACGTATTTTAAATAATAATAATAAAATCATTAATTCCAGATTGCTCCATAGTTAAAGTAAATAAATTATCAAATAAATTAATTAATACATACAATCACGCATTTCTGACGCCCTAATGGGGTGGGCAGATTATAAACGACCTAAACAAAGGTCGCCGCTACTTCTGACAAAGTTTCGAGGGTTATTTAAGATTGATTTGTGCTGTAGTGACAGGTTGTCAGCCCTTCGCCTAAATAACAATATACTGAAACCATCAGATGCCTTAGCTGGTTTTTACAGCATGCCCGGGAGGAAATGCAGCTGGCACGTTCTATGTTTTTCTCTCGCTTCCAGTCCAACATTTTAATTTTTTAATTAATACATTTAATTAATTCACAATTCAAAATTAAAATTCAATTAAAACTAAAAAGAAAACTCTAAATCTAAAATAATGATCTCCCTCTATCCTACCCCCCTCCCCTGGAAGCCTCGTGCAGTAGTCGCCTCCTCGCACAGCGCATACCACGCTATTGTTGGACTTGAAGATACTGTAAAATCGAAATGATATGAGTAATATATACATACATATAATCACGCTTTTGCCTCTACTGGGGTTGGTAGAGCGTAAACGATATAAACAAAGATCGTCCCGCCACGTCTGACAAAGTTTTGAGGGTTATTAAAGATAGATTTGTAGGTATATTGATACTGAAACCCTCGGATCCCTTAGCTGATTTTTATAGAATGCCCGGGTGGACTTACTTCCATGCTGGACTGGGAGCGAGAGAAAAACATTGAATGTGCCAGCTGCATTTCCTCCTGGGCATGCTGTAAAAACCAGCTAAGGGATCCGAGGGTTTCTGTATATTGCAATTTAGGCGACAGGCTGACAACCTGTCACTACAGCAATATACCTACAAATCTATCTTAAACAACCCTCAAAACTTTGTCAGACGTGGCGGAACGACCTTTGTTTAGGTCGTGTACGCTCTGCCTACCCCTTTAGGGATAAAGGCGTCTATGTATGTATGTACGGGTGGTAATGCAGCTGGCACATTCTAAGTTTTTCTCTCGCTCCCGGGCCAGCATGCAAGAGAAGAAAGATTTCAGTAATCATTTAATTAAAATTAAATAATTATGATAGAAACTCAGTGTAACTCTACAACTTAACATTTGGAGAACTTTCTTTCCAACATGTATTTAAATTGTTTGTAAGCTATGATAATTAATGTAATTAGAACCTTTTATCGTTTTATTATAAATAGGTCCAATTACAAAATTGATCCACTTTCTAGTTTTAATGATTTTGTGATTGTGAAGTTATTGATTTAGGTAATGAACTAATGAAGTTTCGTTTTGCTTTTCATATAGAACGGCAGACTTATAGAACTAAACATTTATTATTTAAAGCCTAGTTCTTCTGTAAAATTACCCAATAAACCCTGTTGGCAAGGTTTTAGAATCTTTTTATAGGCTTGATTGGTTTGTGCAATGACCAAATCAGACAAAGACCGACACTGATAGTGTAGGTATAACTTGCCTTCCTCCTTGCAGACAATCAGGCATGATCCTAACCCAACTGAAAATAATAATATTATATTTTTATTTTGTTTTATGTAGCCTGTAATGTGTCCCACTGCAGGGCCTGCCCTTTTTCACGCAACATGTCTCGGTCTTGGGTAGCTATGTGCCAGTGTGGTGGGAATTTCTCCAAATCACCTCTCCATCTTCTGTGACGGCCATCTTGTGGTACTTTGTTGCTATCTTAGGCCTGTATTTATAAACACCACTTGAGATTAATATTGAGTGAGTTCGTATCAGTAATGTAATTTTAGTACATATTTACCTTGTCAGATCTATGCTTAAAACTTGTCTCAACCATTATATCACTTTAAAAATATGGGCCTTAATACATATATACATTTAATCAATTATTGCAATTTAGGCGATGGGTTGACAACCATGGACAAACAAAGTTAATATCATCAATTTATCACTTTGTACTCGACTGCGATCGAAAGAAAAATACCGAATGTGCCAGATGCATTTCCGCCCGGGCATGCAGTAAAAACCAGCTAAGGGATCCGAGGGTTTCAGTATACTGCAATTTGTACGATGGCCTGACAACCTGTCACTACAGCAATATACCTACAAATATATCTTAAATAACTCTCAAAACTTTGTCACACGTGGCGGAACGACCTTTGTTTAGGTCGTTTACGCTCTGCCTACCCCATTAGGGATAAAGGCGTGATTATATGTATGTATGTACATTTAATCACTCCTTTATCACTAATGGGGTAAGCAGAGCGTAATAAATAATTAAATTGTTTGTAAGCTATGATAATTAATGTAATTAGAACCTATTATCGTTTTAATATAAACAGGTCCAATTACAAAATTGATCCACTTTCTAGTTTTAATGATTTTGTGATTGTGAAGTTATTGATTTAGGCAATGAACTAATGACAACCTGTCACTACAGCAATATACCTACAAATATATCTTAAATAACTCTCAAAACTTTGTCACACGTGGCGGAACGACCTTTGTTTAGGTCGATTACGCTCTGCCTACCCCATTAGGGATAAAGGCGTGATTATATGTATGTATGTATGTAATTTATCACTAATGGGGTAAGCAGAGCGTAATCGACCTAAACAAAGGTCGTTCCGCCACGTCTGAAAAAGTTTTGAGAGTTATTTAAGATATATTTGTAGGTATATTGCTGTAGTGACAGGTTGTCAGCCCATCGTATAAATTGCAATATACAGAAACCCTCGGATCTCTTAGCTGGTTTTTACAGCATGCCCGGGCGGAAATGCATCTGGCACATTCGGTATTTTTCTTTCGATCGCAGTCCAGTACAAAGTAATAAATTGATGATATTAACTTTGTTTGCCCATGTTTCCTAAGTTAAACATATCTGTGTAAACAGTGTGAGCATAGAGGCGGAACCCAAAATAACTTGCCATGTGAACCTCGCAACCCACAAACTATTAGGGCTCAATAGGCCTGTCAATAGTAATGAAAAGCCGAAATATTGATCAGTCAGCACGCACGGGGTCAATAACCGATGATTGCCTTCGTTCTACGTGACGAATTTTCAAAACTGTTAGGCCATATGTATAGGGCGCTTTTTTACTAAACGGCACGGCAACGGCACGGTATCGAGAAAGACATAATTTATAAAAATCAATGAAATTATAATATGAAACGCTTTTCTACTTGCTGGAACGGCAACGTCTCGACAACGTTACGGTAACGTTACGGAAATTTCCTGACAACATCACAGCAACGTCACTTTAACAGCACTGCATTGATTTCTACCGATATCTACACTGGCCTGCCAAACTACATGCATTTTGTATACGTACGAAGCATGCACTTGTGTGTTTGTGCTTAGAGTGGAACTAGACGGACGATACCGTTGACGATAATACCTTCCAGTGAAAAAAAACAGAGCCACAATGATGATGACGTCGTCATCGTGCCGTTGCCGTGCCGTCTAGTGTAAAAACAGCCATAGGGTGGACGTGTAGCAATTAATTTGGGTAGTCGTAAGTAGGTCGCTGTTGAATAGTAAAATTATTGGAAACTAGCGACCCGCCCCGGCTTCGCACGGAAATTATCAGTGTTTCTCTACTATATTATGCATGTATTATACATACAAACCTTTTTCTTGAATCACTCTATCCATTAAAAGAAACCGCATCAAAATCCGTTGCGTAGTTTCAAAGATTTATGCATACATAGGGATATAGGGACAGAGAAAGCGACTTTGTTTTATACTATGTAGTGAAGTGATGTAGCTACGAGAACTTACATGTATACGTAGGTTTGTTCATATTGTAACGAGCGATGCCTGCAGCGATATTGTTATTGGTGATGATTTCCATACGTGGAAATTCAGTCAGTTTTTGGTACTTTACACTGAGATTTACATATTTTGTGCGGCTTTTATGCTCCTGAGTTAAACAGATAAACATATAGACTTGGATAGGTTAATAATATACCTATCCAAGTTTAACTGTTTATCTGCTGTTAAGCAAAATTATTCCAACTTTAAAAAAATGTGTAGTTAAATATGAGAGATTTTAAACTTTACTTTTAAATTTTACGTACCTAACGTAAGTTAATATTTATTTCCTTCATACTTTCACGACGTTGGTTCGACAAAATGTTCAAATAATCTGCAGCGAAATGGACTTTTGTCAAGGAAATTGCATTTTAGGAGTCCTCTCCACTCTTTAGAGCTGTCGAGTTTAACTTATTAAATAGGGTAGTACTCCGGATTCTCAATAAAATACATTATACATATAATCACGCCTTTATACCTAATTGGGTAGGCAGATCGTAAACGACCTAAACAAAGGTCGTTTCGCCACATCTGACAAAGTTTTGAGTGTTATTTAAGATAGATTTGTAGGTATATTGCCGTAGTGACAAGTTGTTAGCCTATCGCCTAAATTACAATATACTAAAACCCTTGGATCCCTTAGCTGCTTTTTACATCTTGCTCGGGGGAAATGCAGCTGGCATATTCTATGGTTGACCTGTACGGGCTCTCAGCTTATATCTTAAAAGGTCATGGGCTCTGAGAAATAACTTTTCCGGGTAACTCATTATGGAGGGTAGCGGGATCCGAAGCACGGTGCCAGCCGTTGGCCGACCGCAGTCAGTAGGGGGCCCAAGTAGCACGCCAGCCACGTGCCAAAGGCTGCCCCGCCAACTTGCGAAAAATCCCAGTATGCTCCACCGTGCCAGCCGGCGACTGGATGGGAGGACCCGGTGGCCATATCGGGGGGGGTTCGGGCGTCCCCGCAGTCTCCAAATGAGTTCCCCATCGGTTGGTTTTTGCCTCCAGTGACCCAATAGGTTGACTGACCAGCGCCTCGACAACTCGACCTGTTCCCCACCAACACTCCGAACCATGAAAAAAGTTAAAAAGAAGAATAGGGTAAAACAACGGCTGCACTTCCTCCCACTTAAAGTGCACCTCACCAATATCAGGGGACTGCACTGAAATCTCGATCCGGTCCATCATCAACTCGAGACCGAGCAGCCGCACCTGTTCTTCCTAACGGAGACGAAGATAACAACCCCGTCAGACGTGGCGTACCTCAACTACCCGGGTTACTCTCTTGAACACAAGTTTAAGAAGCAATCTGGGGTCTGTGTGTATGTCCGCGATGACATTTGTTGTCGGCGTCTCCGTTGCTTTGAAAAATCGGGTTTTTCTGCCATATAGATACTGGTGGATACAGGCATGGAAAAATTCCTTTATATCGGTGTTTACCGATCGCACCGTGGTGACCAGGAGACAACAGCGCTCTTCAATTACCTCGCTGAGACAACAGACGTAGCCCAACGGCGGTACCCAACAGCGAAGCTAGTTTTTCTGGGGGACTTTAATGCCCATGACAAAGAATGGTTGTTCCCGTACCGGAAAACCGACCATGCTGGGATAGAGGCGCGCAAATTTGCACTATCGCTAGATCTTACCCAGCTGGTGAATGTAGCAACGCGGGTGCCGGATGTTCACGACCACACACCCAACTGCTTAGACCTGCTGCTAACTACTGATCCAGACAGTCACTCAATTTCGGTCTCTGCCCCATTGGGAACTTCCGACCACTGTCTGGTGAAATCCATATTGATATGCTCGTCTCCGGATGAAAGCCCTAGGGGCACGAGACGAGTTTGGAAATATAAGTTGGCAGACTGGGATGAGATGCGGCACTTTTTTGCATCCTACCCGTGGCGGCAATTGTGCTTCTCTTCGGGTGACCCCTCGTGTTGTGCTGATGCGGTCACGGACGTGATACGGCAGGGAATGGAGTACTTTATTCCATTCTCCGATATGCCGCTCGGTCAGAAAACCCGACCTTGGTATAACGCAGAATGCGCCCACACTGAGGCTCGTAAAGAATCTGCTTACCAAGCCTGGGTCAAAGCCCGTGACCGCAAAGTAAGAGCGCGTAGGGTTCGCGCGAAGAAGAGAGCCTTTAATTCCGCCGCTAGGTCTTGCAAGCGGGTCCTGCGTAAGGCACGTTTCGACCATGTCAGACGTATAGGGACAAAATTAGCATCACACCCGCCGGGTAGCAAACAATTTTGGTCCCTTTCAAAAGCGGTCGAAGCAAATTTCTGTCGTCCATCATTGCCTCCAATGCTGAAACCTGATAGGTCGCTGGCTCACTCTGCATCTGACAAAGCAAATTTATTTGCGTCGCTATTTGCAAACTATTCACGTCTGGATGCTGGCTCTAAGCTACCACCTACCTCGTTGCGATTCTTCGATGCCGAAGATCGCAGTTCACACTAAAGAGGTCCGAAGAGTATTGTGCAGTCTGGACGTGAATAAAGCTAGTGGTCCTGATGGCATCCCAGCAAGAGTCATGAGGCATTGTGCGCCCGAACTGTCTCCTGTGTTGACACGCTTGTTCCGCCTTTCTCTCATAAAAGGAACTGTGCCAAAGTCTTGGATGCTTGCGAATGTTCAGCCGGTCCCCAAAAAAGGCGACCGTTCAGACCCTGTCAATTACAGACCGATTGCCATTACCTCCATCATATGCAAAGTCATGGAGAAGGTACTGAACAGTAAGTTGCTGACCTACTTCGAAGACAATGATCTCCTCAGTGACTGTCAATATGGCTTTCGCCGGGGACGGTCAACTGGGGATCTTCTTGTGTATGTTACGCACTGCTGGGGTGAGGCCATTGAGAAACATGGCGAAGCTCTCGCCGTCTCACTTGACATCTCGAAGGCCTTTGACAGAGTCTGGCACACAAGTCTGCTAAACAAGCTTCCTGCGTATGGCATCCCAGCTGATTTTTGTAGCTGGATTTCTGACTTCCTGAGTGAACGGTCGATCAGAGTAGTCGTTGACGGCTGCTCCTCTGACTTGATGGCTATTGACGCCGGAGTTCCTCAGGGGTCTGTTCTCTCTGCAACTCTGTTCCTGCTGCACATCAATGACCTTCTTCGGCCAGATATTGTTGGGTACGCAGATGATAGTACGGTTTTGGTGAGATACTTATCCAGCGCAAACACCAGCAGGGAAGAAATACTTTCCTTGAGAAGGGCCTTGGTTGAGCAATTAGATCTGACCCTAAGTCATGTTTCCCACTGGAGTGATGACAATTTGGTCTCTTTTAATGCCAACAAAACGCAAGCGTGTCTTTTTACCGCCAAAAGGAGTCCTTTCAACCAGACTCCTACTTTCCGAAGTACATCTGTACCTATAGCTGGCAAACTTGAGCTTCTGGGCATGGATTTGTCATCTAGTCTAAACTTCGGCGCTTCCATCGAATACAAAGCACAAACAGCGGCCAAGAAACTGGGTATCCTGAATAGAGTGAAGCGATACTTCACGCCTGGACAGCTTTTAACCCTGTACAAAGCACAAGTCCGATCCTGCATGGAGTATTGCAGTCACCTCTGGGATGGCTCAGCCAAATACCAACTTGCCGCACTCGATTCGGTGGAACGCAGAGCCAAGAGGCTTACTGGTGACGAAAAATGCTAGAAGCCAAGTTTTATAGCCTGGAACATCGCCGTAAGATTGCTTGCTTGTCGGTCTTCTACAGGCTGTACTTCGGTGAGTGTGCTCAAGAGCTCCACGACCTTATCCCGCCAGCTCCCTTTTACCATCGGACATCTAGACGCACCGCAGAATACCATCCATACCTGGTTGATATTCCACCAATACGTACTAAGCGCTTCCAAAACTCTTTTGTAATGCGCACGGCAAAAGTGTGGAACTCACTACCTGCGTCTGTGTTTTCGAACGCCTTCAACCCCCAACATTTCAAAGTTAGAGTGAACAGGCATCTTCTGGGTGAGCTCGCACCATCGTCGACTCCGTCTCAGTTGTTTCCGACCTAGACTGGAGTCAAGAACAAACCCATTTAAAAAAAAGAAAAAAGGCGCAATAATACCCATTGCCTCTGTAATCTGCCACCTTTTTAATATGTGTCTCCGTACAGGAATATATCCGGCACCTCTAAAAAGAGTTAAAATCTCACCCCTTTATAAAGGAAAAGGTAAAAAGACAGAGATAAAATCTTACCGACCCATTTCACTGGTTCCCGTGATTAGCAAGATACTTTAGGTAGGCTTAAATAAGCGGTTGTTGTCATTCGTTTATGACAGAAACATTTTATCTGACAGGCAATACGCGTGCCGCGCAGGCCGCGCCACTACGGACCTGGTTCGGGAGGTGGTGTGGCGCGTGCTGGAAGCGCGCGAGGCGGGGCGGCAGGTCGCGCTGGTGTGCTGCGACCTGTCCCGCGCCTTTGATACCGCCAACCACGCACTAGTTGCTCCGCTTGCCCTACTTGTGTCTTTCATGTCACAGAGAGTACGTATGACGTGGCCGCGGTTGTCACCGCAACCTCCAAGAAGGAGCTTGAACACTAGCTCAACGTTACGGTGCAGCGACTCGATCGATGGTTCAAGTCAAACGGTCTGGCTCTGAACCGTGACAAGACATGCTACATGACATTTAGTTTAAACGGTAGGACACCACAACCCCTCACAGTGTATGTGGGAGACACGCAACTCCAACAGGTCCAGTCGACAAAACTGTTAGGTTTCCATATAGACTGCGCACTCACCTGGGAAACGCACATTGAGCTGGCTACCGCGAAACTAGGTGGTGCGTGTTTTGCTCTGTGTCGTCTCGCTAGTACAGCGACCCGGGAGGTAGTTCGCTCGTGCTATTTTGCCACCGTCCACTCCAACGTGACATACGGACTAGAGCTGTGGAGACGAGCGGCCGACTGGCATCGAGTTTTTGTAATGCAAAAGCGCGCGTTGCGAGTCATGGCCGGTAAGTCAGACGACGACTCATGTGTACCCCTCTTTAAGGAGTTTAACATACTCACAATGCCCTGTGAGTACATATTCCAAGTAGCCCTGTTTACTCACCTGAACCTGACTCATTTCAAGCGTAGGGAAGTAAATGAGAGGCATAATTTACGTAGTAATGCATTGGAACAGCAACTTGTCACTTCAACTCATAAATTAATTAGAACTGAAAAATCGGTATATATAGTAGGCCCGTCCGTATATAACCGCTTACCACGCTCCATAAGAGATGCCGCTTCCACGGCTATATTTAAGAATAAGTTAAAAAAATGGTTATATGAACACCAATTTTATAGCTTTACGGATTTTTTAAACAAACCTATTATTTTATAAAAAAATAGATAAATGAATAATACTATACGTATGATGATCAATTCACAATTCTAATTGTTTTGTACTACTTACTTTTAATATGACTTATATAACAATGTTTGTTGTTTTACTATATTCATATTTTTTTTATTTTTCTGTATTTCAGTATTTTAAGTTTGACATGTAATATTTTTTACCAATAAATAATTGTATTGTATTGGTTTTCTCCCAGGCCAGCATGAAAGAAATAATAAGTCGCTTTAAAAAGAATATCTTCTAATAATCAATACTAAATTGTCGTTAGAAGTCAATAATTTACCAAATTATTGTTTCAAGTCATTACACAACTTACATGGATCATTTTCACCATCAACTATTCATGATAAACATACACTTGAGTGAAAGGAAATGATGCTAAAGGCCGCGACTACGTTATGAGCGAGGGCGGGAGCAGATTTACATTCTGTTCCATTCCATTCTAGTTTCTTATTCTTCTTCTATCGAGTAAGTTTTTCGATTTGATGAACTACCTAACGGACCCTGGTGTCAGGGTTTTTAAATCTCTTATTAGATTTAAAAACCCTGACACCAGAGAAAATGTTAAATATGTGACGACCCCTATCAAGGACTGCAGTTGGGACAGAAATATTTCTCTAAAGATTATTTTGAATTCATTTAAATAAAAGACTTATTACAGTAACTATAAAACAGTTTGTTGGTGAATGTTGCACTCGGCTTTCATGTTACTTAACTATATTTATTGATCAAGTTTTAACAAACTTATATTCTTAACCTAATTGTTAATATAATTTTACTTATATTTTTTTTTCTCTACATTCGTTTTAAATATATTAAGGTTTATGCAAGTTTTTTTAATAATCTACGTAATATATATTTCTAGTCCGTTCACCGTTGTAATTACATGCACCTGGTTCATATTTTTTTAAGTGTAATTCAACCTGCATTTCCCTGAAAAAATTAAAACCTAAAGTACCGTAAGCCATAACTACTTTGTTATTGTTTTAACTTCCATACTGGACTGGGAGAGAAAGAAAAACATAGAATGTTCCAGTTGCCCTTCCTCCCGGGCATGCTGTATAAGTCAGCAAAAGGGATTCGAGGGTTACAGTGTATTGTAATTTAGGCGATGGGCTGACAACCTGTCACTACAGCAATACACATTACAATCTAAAATTGCCCCCAATTTATGTCAGACGTGGCGAAAGCGCCTTTTAGGAGGCGTTTTACGCTCTGCCTACCCCGTAAGGGATAAAGGCGTGATTTTATGTATGTATGTATCGTTTTATTCCTTTGTAATTTTTGCATACATATAAACACGCCTTTATCCCTAATGGAGTGGGCAGAGAGTAAACGACCTAAACAAATGTCGTCCCGCCACGTCTGACAAAGTTTTGAGGGTTATTTAAGATAGATTTGTAGGTATATATTACTGTTGTGACAGGTTGTCAGCCCATCGCCTAAATTACAATCTACTGAAACCCTCGTATTCCTTAGCTGGTTTTGACAGCATGCCCGGGAGGAAATGCAGCTGGCACATACTATGCTTTTCTCTCGCTCAGAAACCAGCATGGGAGTTTTTGCTAATTTCTGCTATCGCTGTCCTTGTTGTCTTGGTCTAAGTCTTTTGAAGCGTATATAACATCTTAGTCGTCGTCAATGTATTATGATAATGACTTTTCAGTCATTATGTACTTCTCCATTACGTTCTTAACATCGATGTTACTAAGGTACGGTGTTCTAGTTGAAGCTCATTATAGAAGGCAGTCTTTGCAATCAATAAATACATTATACTATTGTTACGTGCTCGACGTTTCGTTCCTGACGATGAGAGCTTGTGTTTCGGGATTGGATGAAATTAAACGCTTTATCCGATTGACAGACTTCTTTTGTATTGACTTTCGACTTACAAACGTGACAGTGTTCACGGCCCGCTCGGTATGGCTTTTATACCCCTCGAATTGGTTATAGAACATTCAATTTCGATTGTAATTTCAGCACCCATTTCATTCGTCAGGACTCCTGAATCTTCCTTCTATTTTCCGTCTCACTTTAAGATTTTCTGTTTCTTTTACTCATTTCTTTCTTTAGTATTTCCAACTCAGTTTTAGAATAAAGGTAAACAAAGTTTCATGTCTTTTAATTCAAAAACACATTTCACAAATAAATGATACATGTTGGCAAATTAGTAAAATTATTAAAACTACTATTTCATATCTAATAGCTAAAACTTATTTTAGAAATAAGATCGTAGACTAAAAGACATGAAAATTTTGTTTACCTTTATTCTAAAACTGAGTTGGAAATACTATAGAACATACCTGACAAATCAATCCTCCTTACTGCAGTTTGGACGGCCAACCATAAATGACATGATGATGGAGTAATTAATAAAATAGTTTGAATACCTAACTTCCATGCTGGCCTGGGAGCGAGAGAAAAACATAGAATGTGCCAGCTGCATTTCCTCCCTGGTATGCTGTAAAAACCAGGTAAGGGATCCGAGGGATTCAGTGTATTGCAATTTAGGCGATGGGCTGACAACCTGTCACTACAGCAATATACCTACGAATATATCTTAAATAACCCTCAAAACTTTGTCAGACGTGGCGGAACGACCTTTGTTTTGGTCGTTTACGCTCTGCCTACCCCATTAGGGATAAAGGCGTGATTATATGTATGTATGTATGTATGTATGAATACCTGGGGCCGGTCACACTACCGCATCACTACCGTTAAACTTTTACGAAGTTAGGGAGATTTAGTCATTGGAAGAAAATGATTTAATCAATCATTACGAGAGAAAATGATTTAATCAGTCATACTACTCGTAAGACTTTTGTGTGGTGGTGGTGGTATAGCCACCAAAATACAATTTGAGCTGATTTGTTATACAATTTGTAGGTATGTCAAATTGTCTCAATGTCAATGAATTTAAATAAGCATAATATTTGTCTTATCCTAGCTACTTTAGCAATATTGTTATAGAATACAAAATTGATTAATTAGATCACATAACATATCAAAGAATTTCAATAAGCATTATATTTGTCTTATCCTAGTTATTTTAGCAATACTGTCATAGAATACAAAATTGATTATGTATCGGAAACCCAATATCACTTTCAAAAGGTAATATGTACAAGTTTTGCGGCCATTTTCATAAAAGAAGAAACGCTTTTCTTCCATGCTGGCCTGGGAGCGAGAGAAAAACATAGAATGTGCCAGCTGCATTTCCTCCCGGGCATGCTGTAGAAACCAGCTAAGGGATCCGAGGATTTCAGTATGTTGTAATTTAGGCGATGGGCTGACAACCTGTCACTTCAGTAATTTACCTACTCTATCTTAAATAACCTTCATAACTTTGTCAGACGTGGTGGAACGATCTTTGTTTAGGTCGTTTACGCTCTGCCTACCCCATAAGGGATAAAGGCGTGACTGTATGTATGTAGAAACGCTGAATAAAGCTACCCTATCCTTCAATATTACAAGCCGTCACACATACGTAACAAATTCTCACCACGCCAGGATAACATCCATATTTAATCCAAAGGGTGTAAGGCTGGCCAGTGGAGATAGGGTGATGACGTCACGCGTGACTGATGCAGCCTTTACAATGCAGCTCTATGGGGAAAATGGACAAACAAAAACAAATTTGTAGGTCTATTTTTGATAAAAGGTTTTGTGAGTGTGAAATAGATTTTGCCACGTAAAAGTGAAGCAGGAATGGTTACAATTTACAAAACGGGCGTAAGGGACAAACTGATAGGGGTTGCCTTATTAGTCAATGACACTGAACAACTTCCACAACGAACTTTTTTCAGGAAGTGAAAAAAAATTTTTTTCGTTTCCACACAAATTGACCGATCGAGGGGAACATGTTGTATAGAGAAGGCAATTTTTTTTTTGACTTCCTGAAAAAAAATCCTGATGGAAGTTGTTCAGTATCATTGACAGAGCAACTCCTATCAGTTTGCGGGACGCTGTCCCTTACACCTGGTATTTTTGTGGTTTTAAGATAAAACAGCAACATAAGTCTTAATTATACCAAAAACTATTTATCAAAGAGTTAATATCTCGTTATGAGTATCAAACATTTTAATAGTACATTACTTTAGAGGCCGAAAATAAAGCAATGTATGATCAAGTCAATTTGAGTTCAGAGATACATATTTATGTAATTCTTATTATTATAGGCGCATAGGCGCAGTGCTTGAATCATCTGTCAAGATGAAAAAGGCCTAATGATGATGATGACTATATTATTACAAGGTCTGTAAAAAAATGTTAAGTTATTTCCCAAGGAGAGTCATTCCTTTATTTCCTCGATGGGAAGATAATTTTCTTATTACAGTTATCAGAAACAATAATAACCATATATAAGTAAACATAGTCTACGGGTTTGGTTCATTAAATTTCCAATGAATATTCATAGTTTGACCCGTCGTAATCAATTAAAACAACATTAGGACTACCGTCCGGTCGTTTTGGTGTTTAGGTATGTCATAATGTTATTAACACGTACGTTGAATAAAGAGAGCCCGGTGGTGTAGTGGATAGGGCCGCTGCCTCCTGAGCGGGAGGTCGTGGTTCGAATCCCACCACGTCCCAATGTAATTTTCGGTTTTCGAATTTCATATGTACGTTTATTCGGCGCTTTTTTCATGCTTCGGAAGGCACGTTAATCCGTTGGTCTCGGTAAATATCGCTTAATACCGTAGATATTAGTCGTTAAGCCATGTTAGAGGCCAGTGCTAAGCATTGGCGGCTTGAAAACTTTGACCTAATCTAGGATTGGGTCTGGTTCTGGGTTGCGGAGGTCAGATGGCAGTCGCTCTGTGTAAAAACCAGTACCCTTGTTCAATCCCCTAGATTAGGTAGCCGACCCCGTGATATACGGGATAAGGCTAGGGAGATGATGGGAAATGATGATGTTGAATAATATTGAACATTATAAGTGCCAGAACACTATCAAGAAAGTTCCACGTAGAACGTTTGAAATGAATACGTTACCGCATCAGTGATTTTTATTGATACTGGCGACATTGCATACATATAATCACGCCTTTATACTAAATTGGGTAGGCTGAGCGTAATCAACCTATAAAAGATCGCTCCGCCACATCTGACAAAGTTTTGAGGGTTAATTAAGATATATTTGTAGGAATATTGCTGTAGTGACAGTTTGTCAACCCATCGCCTAAATTGCAATATACCTAATTCCTCGGATCCCTTAGCTGGTTTTTACAGCATGCTATGTTTTTCTCTCACTCCCAGTCCAGCATAGAAGGTGGCATTGCTTGTCTGTAAACAAAGTTACCATAAACAGAATATTACGTCACTTTTGACTTTTCGACAAATTGCAAAGATAACTATTTTTTAGATTTTGAAGCAATAAAATTTATTTCACTGTATGAATTGTTTAAAATAAAAATGCTTCATACTGCTTTACTAAAAATCTGGAATAATTAATAAAATGTGAATTGTCAAAACTTGCAAACGGATCTAGTTATCAAAATTTGTAATCGATAGAAATACGCTACGAAAGACCTACGAATATCACAAAGGTGAAAGATAGACAATGACAGCTGGAATAAAATCAATACGCACCGAAAGAATAATTAAATCATTTTCATGTTACTTATAAAATAAAACTTCAGGCTGAAGGGGAAAACACTTGATATTTATTCTTCGATATTTTCAACAAAACTATATTTCTTCACAAAATTCACAGGAAGACTGAACCCTCGGCCAAGTGTGCGTTAGTTTTTATAAACCAATTCTGCCAATAAGTCAGTGTTGCCATTTGAAAAATACAAAAATTGGTAGAAAGCTGGTCTAAATTGGCATGAATTGGCTCAAAACCCAACACTTATATGTATACAACCACGCCCTTATCTCTAATGGGGTAGGCAGAGCATCAACGTCTCAAATAAAGGCCGTTTTGCCACGTCCGGCAAGTTTTGAGGGTTATTTCAGTTGAGATAGAGTTTTGATTAGTTTTTTTTTATCTTGCTGTAGTGATAGATTGTTAGAACTTCATCTAAATTAAGGCCCGTAATTAGAAACAGCACATGAGACTGACAGCTAGTTTGAGTTCGTATCAGGAATGTCATTTCAGTACAATGTGGCCTGTCAAATCCATACTTAATATGGCTCTCAATCTTGAGATTGCTTTGTAAATACGAGCCTAAAATACCTACCTACTCCGAAACCTTGAAATCATTTAGTTCATTTTAAAGAATTCCCGGGTGGAGAGGCAGCTGGCACATTCTCTGTTTATCCATCATGGAAGTATCTATCGTGGCTAGTCCAGCCTGGAAGTGAAAAAAATGTAGCTAAAAGAAAACTTCTTCCTTGCTGGACTGGGAGAGATAGAAAAACATAGAATGTTCCGGCTGCCCTTCCTCCCGGGCATGCTGTAGAAGACAGCAAAAGGGACTCGAGGGTTACAGTGTATTGTAATTTAGGCGACGGGCTGACAACCTGTCACTACACATTAGCAATACACATTACAATCTAAAATTGCCCTCAATTTTTGTCAGACGCGGCGAAAGCGCCTTTTACGAGGCGTTTAACGCTCTGCCTAACCCGTAAGAGATAAAGGCGTGATTTTATGTATGTATGTAAAAGAAAACTGCTGCGGAAGAGCCACACTATTTTTTTACTTCGCACACAAAGGTAAAAGACAGACAATAAACATTTTCATCCGAAACAAAGTTAATACGGCCCGAGGGATTCATTAAATGATTTCCGAGTTTAAACTCATTATTAACAGACATCCAATCGGCCTATCGTCAACGTCCAGTGAACTCACAATGCGTTCTGTTTTTGAAATGATAAAATACATGTTGGGATTAAATAAATAAATTTGACGACCAGTGCAGCCTAGTTGGCAGTGTACCTGCCTGCTACGCAGAGGGTCCCGGGTTCGATTCTCGGCCAGGGCAGATATTTGAATGATGAGTTTAAATGTCTGTTTCTGGGTCTGGGTGTTCTTTGTGCTTGTTTCTGTGTATGTCCATGGCACCCCGATACAGGGAATCCTAGTGGGGGCTGTGAGTGTGATCGTTTTTTTTTTTTTTAAAAGGCTTTAAAAATTGCATGAGTCAAGTAACTACTTTTTAAGATGAAAATATTGTAACATGTATATGTAAAAATTTTGAGTGGAGAGTATTGTAATTTAGGCGATGGGCTGACAACCTGTCACTACAGCAATATACATACAAATCTATCTTAAATAACCCTCAAAACTTTGTCAGACGTGGCGGAACGACCTTTGTTTAGGTCGTTTACGGTCTGCCTACCCCATTAGGGACAAAGGCGTGATTATATGTATGTATGTTGAGTGGAGAGAATACATTGGGTGAATTTTGATAAGTGACCGCTACTTAACTATACAGGGTGTTAATTTAATTGCGTGCCATAGCTTAGGGGTTTTTTTAATAACGTAAAACGAACCTATAAAAATAATTAAAAAAATCCAACTCAATAATTAAAAATACAAAAGTCAGTAGATATTTATAATGATATCACTATGATGCCCAAAGCTGCGTCAGGCCGCTCAACTACGTATAACCGATCCCGCGTGACGCGAGAGTCACTATCGACCAGTTATAGCGACTTGCGCGGGCTCGGTTATAGCTGTGGAGCCAGGTGCAGCTCTTGGAATCATAATAAATACCGACTTGCTTTATTAATCTTTTGAGTTGGTTTTTTTATATTTTTATGGGCTTCTTTTACGTTACTGAAACACCCTCTAAGCTATACATACATACATAAATCACGCCTTTATCCCTTACGGGGTAGGCAGAGCGTTAAAGCCTAAAAGGCGCTTTCGCCACGTCTGACAAAAAATGAGGGCAGTTTTAGATTGTAATATGTATTGCTATAGTGACAGGTTGTCAGCCCATCGCCTAAATTACAATACACTGTAACCCTCAAGTCCCTTTTGCTGACTTCAACAGCATGCCCGGGAGGAAGGGCAGCTGGAACATTCTATGTTTTTCTATCTCTCCCAGTCCAGCATAGAAGTAACTCTCCCAGTCCAGCATGGAAGTAAGCTATGGCACTCAATTAAATTAACACCTAGTAGATAACAAAGAACGTTTTCCAAGGAATAGTCAAGTTACGAGTATATTATTGGTCACTATTTTATTACAGATTTCACTGATAAATTTGTTACGCATCTAAAGCACCTAGCTAAATATCACAGAACCAGAGATACTTACGTATTTTTTTAACGAATCGTCAAACATCAAAGTCAACATTTTTAAACATCCAAACTTTAATCACGTTAGTCCAAACTCTTGATATTTGAAGTAGAAAATCAAACGGTAGAAAATCAAATCGCGAATGTAATTTTCTCAAAAATACGCATTCAGCCTCAAGTTGAGTGCGTCCGCAAATATTGCGTAGGAACACACTTTCTTTCCAGACCAAACAAATTCGCTTATCGACCAGATTATTGAGACCTGTGTAGATGTTGGATTTTTCTCGTAGGATTTAACTATCTTATTTTGTTTATACGTAGGTATAGAATAAATATCATTGTCTTTGCAAATACTCCAAATAGTAGAATCTGAACTAAGAAATACCTACAACCCTACATCATTGTCATAAACTTAAGAGCGCTGCTCTTGTCGGTGGAGTATGAAGTAAATGCCAGTCATCTATGTTGTTTTTCATCTTCATAATACTCCTTTTTAGTGTGGTGTTTTCCCTCTTGCCTTCCACACCGCAGTATATGAAGCGAAGCTAGTCTGCGTCATATAGTCTGGACATGAGCCCTTCCGGAATCCAATTGTTCGGCCTCCAACCAGTCCTGGTGCCACCGCTGCCTGGCACCAGAGGAATGCTTATTTAGTAGCGGCATTGACTCGCTGTGTCACAAGATCGTCTTCGGACATTGTGACATTTTGTAAAGGAAGCCCATCCCACTTGACTCCTCACCGCATTCTGATGAATCTTACCGCTGTTTGGTCGGGGACTGCTTATTCGATATATTCGCAGCTAACCACCATATCTTGATGGCCGTTCCACTATTCGCCGCCTGGGGACTCCGTTAGTTAGCCTACAGCTCAGCCCTAACAACCTTACATACGAAATAAAAATATTTTTGATACAATCTTTGATTTAAATATATTTGCAACACATCATTATACCGATATAATTAAATAAAATACTAAATACAATATAATAAAATACCGAGCTTTGAACTCCACTAGGTCAGATGGAAGAAATTTATTTTTAAAAATACGTCTCTGTTTTGTTATATATTAAAAGAAAATGTATTTGATTTTTTTGCACGTTATTAAACAATCTATTCCCAGTTTGCAACTTCCTTCATTATAGACTTAAGTTTTGATCTTGAAAGTTAATCATCAGATTGAGAAACCAACCAAGCTCGAGAAGGGACCTCAGATCTTTGGCGTGTGACTCCGGATAAGGGTGCATCCAGATTAACAGGGAGATTGACAAAGAAATGCAATTAAATGTAAAATAGGGGCATTTCACACGACTGTTGACACGGCGTGACGAATTGGAGGGATGCCCGCGTCTATCTTTTTTAGGGAATTTTCTATTTGCATTGTGTTGTGTAAATAGAATGGAGCATTTTTGATTTACTATGTATGTTACGTACAATACAAGGTTTTTGTAAATACTTGTAATGTACGTAGTTAATCAATTCTTCTAAGCTTGTACTAAGATGGTTTAAATTGTTGGTTTGATTTAGTTACTGGCCGGCTCGTTTCCGGTATCCATAGTTTTAAAAACGGCGGATCTTTGATCTCGAATGAACTAAAAAAAATATGAATTAGTATTATGTTCATAACTTATTCGTGATCCCATCAATATAAAAAGAAACTATTTGTTGACCTATACGGGGATCCGAACTCTGAACAAGGATTAAGTTTAAATTGTCTGGCGAGTATTTTGGTTATTTGCAAGCAAATCTCGTTTGACTCCAGACTGGTACCTTACATTGATAGTAAAATTAACTGGAAAAGAAATATACCGGGCGGAATTTACTTACCATATTTAGATAATTGAACTAAATTACTTACCGATTTTAGATAATTGTAAAATAGATTGTTTTCATGTACATTTTTTTTCCTGTGTTTGATTACTGTAATATAACAAAATAATAAATATACCTAGACCTGTCTGAATTGCCTTAGGTTTTTTAAAACGTTCAAAACTAACGTTTTTACCCAGTATAATCATCAAAATTGATTGAGTACCGATTACTTTTCTTAATTAAGTAACCATAAGTGTTACACTGATCTCTTCTGTAAACAGACTATCAGTGTTCAGCATCTCATAGCAAGCGATTACCTATTCAAAACGGGAAGTTAAAACTTGGGGGCATACTGTTAGCGGTTCGCCTGGATCACGGAGATTTATGTATTTTAATTATAAATATCTAATAGCAAAGTTTATTTATCAAGTAATGTTGAAACTTACCAATGGTAAATTTGAAGCTTTTCAAGTGAAACTTTGAAACTCACCAAGTGTAATTTAGAAACTTATTTAGCGTAACTTTGAAATTTCCCAATAGTAACTTTGAAATTTACCAAAGATAACTTTGAAAATTACCACTGAAAAGTAACTTTAAAATTTACCAAGGTTGGCTTTGAAACTTACCATTGGCAAGAAAGCTCTTCCATAAACAAACTATCAGTTTTCAACATCTGATAGCAAGCGATTACCTATTCATAAAACTCGGGGGGATCCTATTATTTCTTCGACCGGACCAAGGAGATTTATGCATTTTAATTATAAATATCTATTAGTAAAGTTTATTTAGCAAGTGATGTTGATTCTTACCAATGGTAACTTTGAAACTTACCATTGACAAGAGAGCTCTTCCATATACAAACTATCAGTGTTCAGCATCTCATAGCAAGCGATTACCTATTCATAAAACGGGAAGTTAAAACTCGGAGGGATCCTGTTAGCGCTTCGACCGGACCAAGGAGATTTATGCATTTTAAATTACTCCCTGAAACACTGAGGTATCTTGGTGGAAGGACGATGCGATTGCGATTTGATGCCAGTTATATTACATGAGTTAAAATTACTGGCGCTTTACTGTTCCATTAATATGAATATCAACTGTGCCTCTCTAGTTGGGTAATCTTCTTCTGTTGAGTGGGTATCGACCCGATGAACCCTGGTGTCAGAGTTTTTGAAATCTTTTTCTTTTTCGGACAATCAGGTGATTCAGCCTGCAATGTCCTAACCAAACTGGGGAAAAAATCACAAAGTGATAAATTCTCCAATATCAACTTTGTGTTTCCCCCCTGGGAATCGATCCCAGGACCTCCGGATCAGGAGGCCATGGCACTAGCCACTAGACCATGGAGGCAGTTAGTTGGGTAATGGGAAAGTAGGTGTCATAATCATTAGTTAGGGTGTCTCTCTACCATTGTTAAGGCGGACCTTAATTATACGTGCAGCGGCAACGTTTGTTTAAAATAAAAATATTGAGATCTTGAAATGTAAATGTCCTTTCCCTGAAATGATGGTCTAAGGTCGGTAGAAATGGTAACACGATTAAACTTGATTCAGGGTTTTAGATCTCTGTGAAAGGATCTTATAACGAAGCCCTTGAGAGCTGAATTAGGACTAATATGAAGTATAGGAGAAATCCTAAAAGATCTTTCGGATCTGATTTCTTATTTAATAATAAAACATTACATACATACATAATCACACTTTTTTCCCTAATGGGGTAGGCAGAGCGTAAACGACCTAAACAAAGGTCGTTCCGCCACGTCTGACAAAGTTTTGAGGGTTACTTTAGATAGATTTGTTGGTATAGGCTTTTTTTTTGCGGGTAGACAGGGAAAAGTAAACATCAAAATTTGGCTCTCCTTAAATTTTATTTAAATTAAATATAAATACATAGTTTATATGTGTTAAACCTTACCAATTACACAAGTTGACTGTCTACTCTCTAAATAAATAATAAATTCCAACTTAAAACTACTATTTACAATACAATGGACAACACTGCACAACTCTCTAAGAGCATTGAAGAGCTCACTAAGTGGATGGACACCAGGATGTCGGAGTTTGAGAAGCAACAGCAACAGGCGTCTGCTTCTAGTGCTACTCCCACGGTGAAGGTGCTGTCTGCGGACTACTTGAGCTTCAAGTCCTTAGTGTGGAAAGCGCTGGCAATGTTGAAATCGCAGGTAGAGCTTATTGTTAATGGTTTGGATAGAGTTGAAACCCATTCTCGCCGCAAAGTTCTTCTCCTTCATGGGATGGCTGAAGAGGATACAGAAGATCTGCCTAGGAAAGTTTGCAGCTTCATTCAGGGCACAATGAAACTATCTTCGGCCAATGCTGATGCCATTGAGGTCTGCCATCGCCTGGGAGTGAAAAAGGACAAGACTAGGCCCATATTAGTGCGTTTCACTTCTATGAAGCACCGGATAGCGGTATGGAACGCTAAGACCGCGCTCAAAGGCTCCACGGTTTCAGTCTCAGAGTTCCTGACTAAGCCGCGGCAGATTGTCTTTGCTGCTGCCAGGAAACATTTTGGCAAGAAATACTGATCAAGAAATGCTGGTCTTCTGAGGGTGTCATAGTCGTACTCTTGACGGTTGGAAGCAGGAAGAAGGTGGTAACTATGACCGAGCTCCAGCAACTTATCACTTCGCATCCACGCCGTGTTGAGGCGTGAATCAGTGTAGTATTTACTTTGTACGCCTTTCTTTAAACTGCAACGAAATTGTCATTTGTTTTTGCTCTGTATGCAACTAGTATTATGTAATGTGTAACAAGTATTTCAATTTAATCTTTGATTTTAAGGTACATTTTTATTAGAGTTGCAAAGATGCATAACCTACAATTTTGACAGATTGCATGACAGCTGTAGTCGTTCAAAAACATCGTTTCTTTTTTTTTTTGTGTGTGTGGCTACGGTCATGTGCCATATTGTCGTATTCATGATGGTTTTAATTAATTTTATTTTTCAAGTTGGTTGTTTGTAACTTGGTTTGGGTTGTAAATGTTACTTTGTTATTTAAGCCTTAGCTTGAAGAGCAGAGTGATATTTGTAATTCAAGCTAATTTAATTAATCTCTTTTAGTCAGCTTGTGTGATTGAAAGTGGTAGATTGTTTTTTTTTATAGTATATTTATAATAATATTACTTTTATACCTATTTATTTATATTTTGATATATATTTACATATGATATACAATGATCATTTATCTTGCTCATCTTCTGATGATTACCAAAGTGCTCTTAGCGATAGTGACTGTTCCCTGTCTGACTCTGAACCGTTGCAAGATAAGCTTGCATCGGTTTTTCAACACAGTTCTCCATTCCTCTCCCTGGTGTATATCAACGCACAGAGCCTTTCTGCTCATTATAATGATCTTCTCGCATCTTTCAGCAGTGGCATAGTCGATGGAATATTAGTTTCAGAGACTTGGCTCAAGCCTTCTCTCCCTCCCTTCCACATCTTGTTCTCTGCCAGGTTATCGGCTGTTCCGCAATGTTCGTGTGGGCGCGGGTGCTGGTGGGGTAGGCATCTACCTTCGTAGTGATATCCCGGCCACATTGATCAGCTCTTCTCCTTCACAATATTCTGTTTCACTTGAACATCTTTTCCTCGAAGTTACTGTAAACCACAGCAAAATCTTACTTGGTGTTGTTTACTGTCCCAGTGATCAAATTAACTACTTTTCTTCTTTTGAGTCGACCCTTGAAAATTTTTGCTCTATTTACGAACACATCATTATTATGGGTGACCTAAACACATGTTTAATGAAGGATGACGCTACGTCCATGGCTAGGTCTGGGAAACTGTATTCTCTTACATCGTCCTTAATTTTAGAATTTTTACCACTCTCTACTACTCACCATGTACCGAATCGTAGGCCATCTTTAATAGACGTCATTATTGTTTCCAAACCTAAATTTATTATTTCTCATGGGCAAATGTCGGCTCCATTTTCTAACCACGATTTATTATTTCTCACGTATAAAGTACGTCCTCCTAAGGTTAAAACTAAAGTAACTTTTCAGCGTAGTTTTCGCAATATGGACATGGATCGTTTGAGAGATGATGTAATGAATATTGACTGGAGTCCTGTGATGTCCGCCATTTGTATTGACGCCAAGGTGGCTGCTTTTACCGAGGTTCTAACGAGGCTTTTTGACACTCATGCACCAGTCAGACGTGTTCGTATCAAACATGCTCCGGCTCCTTGGTTGACACCTGTTATCAAAAGAACCATGGCTAAACGGGATAGGGCTAAAAGTAGAGTGAGGATGGAACTTCTGATTTAAACATAGCTGCATACAAAAAACTTCGTAACATCTGCAACAGAATGTGTAGGGATGCAAAGCGTCGCTACATTCATTCTTCCTTAGAAAATCTCTCACAAGCTTTAACCTGGAAATTTTTAAAGTCACTAGGCATTGGCAAGGCCACGGATACTCCTATAGGTACCATGGATTTAAATGCTCTCAACACTCACTTCTCTACTCCCCCTGTAACTCTTGATTACTATACCAAAGCTGCTTCTCTCTCTTATCTCTCTAACCTTGACTTGCCTGACTGTATTGCTTTCTCATTTCAACCGGTCACCGAAAGCAACGTTAAGAAAATCATCCTTTCCATTACCACAAAGGCAGTGGGAAGTGACGACTTGAGCCTTAACATGATTATTCCCATACTGGTTGTCATTGATACCGTCCTATTTCCATACTACCCATACTTTCAAAAGTTCTTGAAAGTGTGGCCCACCATCAGTTGTATTCCTTCCTCACTTCCAATCATCTCCTATGTCCCTTTCAATCTGGTTTCCGTCCCTCACACGGCACAGTTAGTGCGTTGCTGAATGTTACTGATGATATCCGTCATGCTATGGATAATACCAAACTGACCGTTGTCGTTTTATTGGACTTCAGCAACGCATTTAACTCTGTTGACTTTGATATCCTTCTCGGTTCCCTCCGTTCTCTTAACGTTGCTCCCGCTGTGATCGATTGGTTTCATTCTTATCTTCTTGGGCGCCAGCAGTGTGTGAAGACAGACGATGCATCATCGGACTGGTCAAACCTATCTGCTGGTGTTCCACAAGGCGGCCTTCTTTCTCCTCTTTTATTCTCTATTTTTATAAACAACATTTCAAAAGTCATTTCTTCTCCCTACCATCTGTATGCAGATGATTTACAAATTTATAGACATTTCTCTTTATCGGACGTCAGTGAGGCAGTTGCTGCCGTAAATACAGATCTTGCTGCTGTGCAGGAATGGGCAAGGAGTTTTGGTCTGCTTGTAAATCCTACCAAATCACAGGCCATGATTGTCGGCAGCAGTAGGCTCAGTTGTAAGATTGTAGTTGCAGATCTTCCTAAGATATTATATAATAACGTATGTATTGCTTATACTGACAAAGCCAATAATCTTGGATTGATATTGGATTGTGACTTGTCATGGTCAGCACAGGTGAATGAAGTTAGCAGACGTATGCATTATTCATTCCACTCTCTCAAACGACTCCAGAATTTCCTTCCTTTTCACACTAAAATCATGCTTGCACAAGCACTTCTCCTTCCCATCCTCGATTATGCTGATGTCTGTTATCTAGATGCGACTGAGGAGCTGCTAAACAAACTTGAGCGCTTACAAAACCTAGCTATAAGATTCATTTTCGGTCTTCGTAAATTTGATCACATCTCTGAATTTCGCACTCAACTAAAATGGCTCCCGATCCGACTTCGTCGTGATGTGCACATCCTAACTGTCCTCTTCAAAATCCTTAATGACCCATCCTCTCCTGAATATCTCCGCTCCCGATTTCGTTTTTTACCCCCTGATCCTCGACCCAGGCGCATATGCATCACAAAGGTGTTGGATGTTCCTGGATCGAACACCAAATTCTTTTTTAACTCGTTCACTGTTCGAGCCATTCAACTGTGGAACAAACTGCCGAAAACTATACAAGACAGTCCCTCGAGCTTCACTTTTAAGAAGAGACTGAAAGAGCATTTTATGACCTCTCTATGACGTATATAATTATATTTTATTTTATCATTTATATATCATATAAATTTATTTATATGTATTAGTTTATTATACTGGGTGGCGCAAAAGTACTGGCACTAAAGAAAATATTTTTATTTTTTTTATATGACATTTTCTGTCATTCTGTTGTTGAAAATTGTGTAGTGAACAAATGTAAAATACACTGAAAATAAACATGGACCGTTTTACTCTCCAAGAACGTGGAATAATTGTGTCAATGTTCTTACGGAATAATTCATCAGTGATAAGAACACAACGTGAATTTCGTCGACGATTTCCCCACCGTCCGGCACCGATTGGTCGCACAATTCGACGCTTTGCCACACGCCTTGAAGCAACTGGCTCAACATTGGATAGACCTAAGTCTGGGAGACCAAGAACAGGCCGTTCAGCTGAAAATATCGATGCTGTGCGCGAAGATGTGGAAGAGTGTCCAGAAACATCAACGAGGCGACGTGCCACGCAATTGGGCATTTCCAGACGGACCCTGCAGCGTATTTTGGTGAAAGACTTAAAGATGTTCCCGTATAAAACTCAAATGACTCATCAGCTGCTGCCTGCTGACCACCGAGCTCGTCTAGATTACTGCCAGCGCGTCATAAACCTCAACCTTGAAGAGGATAATTTTCCTTCAAAATTGGTTATGAGTGACGAAGCGCATTTCCATCTCTCAGGGCATGTCAATAAGCAGAATACTCGGTTCTGGGGCACTGATAATCCGCGCATTATTCAAGAAACACCTCTACACCCACTAAAAGTTACTGTATGGTGTGGCATCTGTGTTGACAGAGTGATCGGACCCTATTTTTCGAAGACGCTGGAGGCAATGCGATAACTGTCACTGGAGAACGCTACAGAACCATGTTACGTGAGTTTTTGATACCCAGTTTGGACGAATTGGGGCTGGAGCACATCTGGTTTCAACAAGACGGCGCTACGGCACACACAGCGCGCGACACTATGGACTTAGTGAGGGACGCTTTTCCAGGCCGAGTTATCTCTCGTTTTGGCGATTTACCTTGGCCTGCAAGATCACCCGATCTGACCAGTCCAGACTTCTTTCTTTGGGGTTTTTTGAAATCTCGGGTGTATGTGAACAAGCCACAGACTCTCGCAGCTCTAAAAGAAAACATTCGTCAAGAAATAACGAACATATCGCAGGAAGTGTTACGGCAAGTTATGCAAAATGTCATAAATAGGGCTCAAATGTGTATCAACTCTGGAGGTCACCATTTAAAAGACATCATCTTTAAATCCTAATGGTACGAAATTTAATGGCACAAATATACATTTAAAAAAACCTAAATCTAGTTTTCTAATTTAGAAAAAATGTTATAGCTGAACCAAATAGGGTCTTTACTTTTGCGCCACCCGTTAGTATGTTAATATGTGTATTAGTATTATTATACATCAATTTGTAATTAAATTATACTAACTGTATCTGTTCCCGTGAATTTCCCATCTTTTATCCCCATTAGGTTGGCTGGAAGAGATCTCTTATAGAGATAAGCTAGGCTGTTGTTTAATTTTTTAAGTTGAACTGTATTTTTAATTTTTAAAACAATAAAGAATATAATATATTGTTGTAGTGAGAGGTTGTCAGCCCATCGCTTTAATTACAATATACTGAAACCCTCGGATCCCTTAGCTGGTTTTAACAGTATGCCCAGGAGGAAATGCAGCTGGCACATTCTATGTTTTTCTCTCGCTCCCAGGCCAGCATGGAAGAATAAATAGAAAAAAAAATATTAGAATATTATCTTGTTTCGTATTGTATTGAAGTTATTCAGAATCATTAACTAAGCTTCCGCATTCCGCAAAAAATCTATTCATCAGGAAATAAGAAATAAAACGCTTTACAAACAAAATTTTAAGCTCGTTTAGATTCACCCAACTTCTTACTACAGTGTTTTCCCTCAACAACACTCAAGATAGTCGGTTAGTCGGAGAACCGCAGTGACCGGTGATTGATGAAGGGCCCCGCGCAAGACGGATGCAGTTACACGACCTCAGAAAGACACCTTTCATCAGTCGCTATCTAGCATTAGGTTATTGTTAGAAAAAGGAGGTCTGGTACTTAGTCAAATGTAACTTTTACTTATTTGTCTATTAAACTCTGATTTCCCTCAACAACACTAATGATAGTCGGTTAGTCGGAGAACCATAATAACCATTGATTGATGTAGTGTCCCGCTCAAGACAGAGACCAGATGACACCGCTTATCAGTCTCATTCTAGCATTAGCTTATTGTTCGTAATAGGATTTCTGGTACTTAGACAAATGTAAGTTTTACTTATTAGTCTATTATACTCATCATCTCCCTAGCCTTATCCCGTATCTCACGGGGTCGGCTACCTAATCTAGGGGATTGAACGAAGGTACTGGTTTTTACACAGAGCGACTGCCATTTGACCTCCGCAACCCAGATGGAAACCAGACCCAATCCTAGATTAGGTCAGAGTTTTCAAGCCGACAAGACTCTGGTTCCCTAAACATTACTTAAGACAGTTGGTTAGTAGGAAAACCGCAGTGACCAGTGATTGATGAAGTGTCCCGCGCAAGACGGATGCAGCCGCACGACCCCAGAAAGACACCTTTCATCAGTCTCATTCTAGCATAAGCTTATTGTTAGTAATAGTCTGGTACTTACTCAAATGTGAGTTTTACTTATTTGTCCATTGTACTCTGGTTTCTCGAAACAACACTCAAGACGACCGGTTAGTCGGAGAACCGTAGTGACCAATGATTGATGAAGTGTCCCGCGCAAGACGGATGCAGCCATACGACCCCAGAAAGACACACTTCATCAGTGTGATTCTAGCATTAGCTTATTGCTACAAATAGAGCTAGAGAATGTTAGACATTAAACAAAAAGTAGGTGCAGTAAAATAACACCTTTATAATATATTATCACCTTACAGTACCCACAGACGACTACCAACAGGCGATCAACGGCTTCGTAAAACCGTTTCCACCAAGTTTGTCAATTTTCCACCAATTTTCAATTACGAAAGAAGTGCAACCAGTTTCAAGATCAAAGTTAAAAAGGAAGGTTTGAGGTTTACTGCAGTTATCCTTTGCTTTTTTAACAATTATTTTTTATCTTTGATGTGGTGAAATAAAAATATTATTTTCTTTACCCTAGTTTAATAACCATGCATTTTCTATAAGCCCGTCTCAAAGAAGCTCTTTGAGTTCTATTAACGTAAATTTAATTTTTCACCCCTATCAATTTCGTAGGAAAACGCAATTAATTTTTTTTTAAGTTGTATTGCGAGAGTGGAAGTGATTTTGCGCAAGGGTAGAGGGGAGGAGGGGTGCTAGATGCGCCCCTTGTCTGCAAGGGATGATATTTAGCGAGACTCGGTGAGGAGTGAACGTTGGGCGTAACGTAGATTTACAGAGTTCTTTCTGTATTTTAATACATAGGTATGCACTGCCGCTAATGAACGGTATAATAAGTTAACATGATTTTCATAAAACTATTTTGCTTGCACGCCGCATAACGCTATCAATACGAAAGAAAATCGAAAAATACATTACAACATGGTGAAATTTGAAACGTAGCATCCCTATCCACCGCCCTACCGCACTCTAATTATGACTCCACAAAAAAAAATAAGAGCAGTAGGTTATTCCACCAAAACATAAAACGAACCAAAAATATTTCAAACCTCGTTCATATCCACACAATTCTACGTACCACTTCCTCTATAATGCGTCGAGAATGACAGTTTGATTCACTTAGCTCGCGTTACACAGTATAAACGCGCCATCAACCAGGGGAACAAGAAGAGGGGGGTTCCCTGTCTCGCCGCCTGTCAGGTGGCCGACCGTTTACAAGGAGTTTTTTCATTCAATCGGAAAAAATACGGTGTCGCTGCTAAATATTGGGGAGTATTTTTCGAGCTGTGAAAATAATATTTTTGGTGAGGGATTAAATTTCTATAGAGTATTGAACGGTTGCGGTGTTTTTCGCTGAATAATTATATTGAGAATATGAAATTCTGGATTTTTGAATATGATTCTTTCGTAGAGCATGAAATAAGATAAACCTACGTAGGTAATGCCTGCGCAGCTTCGTAGCAAGTGCAGTGATGTTTACGTAGATAAAACTTAAAAAAGTTTCAAAATTATAATTTACTACTGGGCAGATAAATGAAATACAACGATTTTTGGTCAAAACGATTCCACATACTGCCATTTTCAGGATTAATTCCGAAATTTGGGAGAAAAGGCTTCAGAACAATTTCATTTAGCATCGGATGCGCTTCACAAAAAAACAAATCGATCAATACAAGCAGGAGTGAGGCAAGTAAGCATTTAAGCGATTTAAGCCAAAGGATTTCACGGCCGACAGATTTCAGATGCACGCTTGCGGATAGATGTACTACGTGTGGGGATGGGGACTGATGAATACGATAGCCAATAATTGCCTTGTTAATACGATACTAGGTAATCTACATACGGGGTGTAAGGGACAGCGTCCCGCAAACTGATAGGGGTTGCTCAGTCAGCGAAACTGAACTATCTCCAGGATTTTTTTAAGGAAGTGAAATAGAAAATTTGTATTCCATACAAATTTTCTGATCGAGGTGGTCATTTTGTATGGGAAGGTATTTTTTTTTCATATCCTGAAAGAATTTCTCAGTGAAAGTTGTTCAGTTTCGTTGACTGAGCAACTCCCATCAGTTTGCGGGGCGCTGTCCCTTACACCCGGTATACTACGCATTTTAATAATGGTGTCTTAAATTTTACGATATGACTAATTAAATGCTCATTGAAAATAAGGTGGGTAAATACACAAAATAAGGATAAGAACACTTTATGAAGATTCTAGAAAAACATCAAGCTTACGCACCACCTTGATGAGCCTAAAAGTAAACGACTGTCTAAACTACATCTTCACCAGGTTGAATTTAAACATGAAATTAATAGGTTTAGTTTTCCAGACATATTACAACCTCAATAAAATAAACAACAATGATAGCAAGTAATGTTATTTGGGTTAGCGCCAAGTGGAACTGCAGTGCAGGTTATGTAGAGAATTCAAGCCTTGACCTCATAACCTAGAGTGGTTTTGCCAGCGCAGCTGCATGATCGTAGAATATTTAAAGAACATTTTAATAGTAAGTTGTGGTTAAGCGATAAAAAAAAATCTTTTAAACTTAATAAAAAAAGCAACCTGTATATCTAGTACTGAATTATACAATGGTTTCACAGAACTACATATTATATCAAGACGATAATTTGACCTACATCAATCTACATGGCGATAGTAATAAACATACATAATAACGTGCCCGCCGAAGCACGCAATCCTTTCCTAATTCAGCCTACAATGTCCCAAAGTGATGAATTGACAAATATCAACTTTTGTGTTTCCCCCCTGGGAATCTAACCCAGGACCTCCGGATCGTGAGTCCATGGGGGATAGAGATTCAGATACCCTTAATAGGGTAGTCATTGCATCAAAGACCACTATAATATATCAAGACGAGTAACTTGAACTACATTATCTAACCTACACCACATCAATCTACATAGCGATAGCAATCACATACATATTAGATACCCTGTCGCCGCCTGCGGCCGCGCGGCTGTCCGTCCGAAATTGCGAAACCGCGAGCAGTGGCCAGTGGGTGCCAATATCGTCACCAGGGGGGATAAAGATGCAGATATCCTTAATAGGGTAGTCAGTGCATCAACGGCCACAGGACAGGAGATCTATTCTCTCCGGATGTTGATTTATAGTCGGTGGTTTTATATAGAACTACATATGCAGTTCTGTAATTTTTATCCGCCGTCATATTCCAACCCCGGGAGATACGGGATAAGGCTAGGGAGATGATGATATGATATGGCGGATAAAATTGCCAGAAATACTGGGGAAATGTACAAATGTGCGTTAAACCATACAGTATAAATCGCCTGTTCTTTTTAAATTTTATTATTTTGAAAGTGACAGATTTAGATTTTAGTTTAAGCCAGTGGTGTCTAGAATCGAGCCCATTACCAACCTAATATTTTTATTAGCAAAAAATGTATATAGCTTATTAATCTAGCACATCATGATCATCATCAGTTTCATCTTTATATTTGAATAGAGTCACCCTTGCACCCTTTCCGTCGAGTTGATTGATTTCTGTTTACCAAGGCCGGATAGCAATTTAATATCTTATTGTAACCTCCATGTTGGCAGAACCCCGCTGTTGATTATTGTAAGCTTCATCTTGTCAAGTAGGTTTCGAATTAATCGACCCGATGAACCCTAGTGACAGAGTAACGACCACTATCAAAGACAGCGACCGGGACCGACGGCTTAACGTGTTAAAGCTTAAAGGCTTAAAGCACGAAAATCTTTTTCTTTTTCGGACAATCTGGTGATCCAGCCTGCAATGTAATAACCAAACTGGGGAAAATTTCACAAAGTGATAAATTCTCAAATATCAACTTTATGTTTCCCCCCTGTGAATCGAACCCAGGACCTCCAGATCGGGAGTCCATGACACTAGCCACTACACGGAGGCAGTTAACAATTGTGTGTAACAGCGACTGGGACCGACAACTGGATATGCCCTCGAAAACAAGGATTCTTTTTACTTCTAAACCATCAGGTGATTCGACGTGAATTGTCATAACCAAACTGGGGAAAAACTTACAAAGACATAAATTGACAAAATAACAACTTTGTGTTCCCCCATGGGAATCGAACCCAAAACTTCTGGATCGGGTGCCCATGGCTCAGACCACTAGACCACGGAGGCAGTTACCTCGCTGTTAATTATTGTAAGCGTTTTCCAGTTATTGTTAGATCAGTTGATTACAATTTGATGGCGGGGTTTTGTCAAGATCAAATATTGGCGTTGGGAATGGATGTTTTGCGAGTCGGATTATTTCCGGGAAGGGTTTTTGGAATGGAATTGTTCTGTCTGTTTTCATAGTCTGAGTTTCAAAGTGGATCTCTAGAAATGAAGTAATTAATTTTATATTGTTTGATTTACATCCTTGCCGGACTGGGAGCTGCTTCTCATGGCGCGTTTTGCAAACCAGTTCTTCTTCTTTGCGAGTGGATTCTCGAGCCAAACGATCCGATGAACCCTGGTGTCAGAGATTTTCAAACCGCCTAGCAGCACAGCTATTAGACCTCTGACGTGGTTTGAATAACGACCACTATCAAAGACAACGAATGGGACCGACGGCTAAGCGTGCCCTCCGAAGCACGGAACATAACAACCACAAACAAACCAGTTGATTGATTTAGTGTATTGGATTTTATTTCTTCAGTCTTAGATGAAGTGATATGAAAAAATCATGATTTGATCAACTGTACTGAATTGTGTTTATTTATATATATTAATTTTGAATATTTCATGTATCATCATCTCATTAGCTTTATCCCATATCTCAAGGGGTCGGCTAAATAATCTAGGAGATTGAACGAGGGAACTGGTTTTGACACAGAGCGATTGCCATGGCAGATGACCAGATGACCTCCGCAACCCAGAAGGGAAACCAGCCACAATCATTATTAGATCAGAGTTTTAAGCCGCCAACGCTAATATTAACCGGGGTTAATATCGTTTAATACCGTAGATATTAGTCATAAAGTCATATCAGAAGCCAGTGCTATGTGGTCCCTACCAACGGCTTTACGTACCTTCCGAAGCACGTGTAAAAGCACCGAATAAACATACATATTATGAAATTCGAAAACCGAAAAACACATTGGTACGTGGTGGGGTTCGAACTACGACCTCCCGCTCAGGAGGCAGCGGCCCCATCCACTACACCATCGGGCTCATAGAATATTTCATATATATATATGCACGTATTAATTACCCAGTAGTATGCATCACAAATATTATCCATCTACCAAACAACTCTAAATAAGGCCCATCAAAGTATTTGAACAGCTTAACTTGTATGTTAACTTATGCGAGTCTCAAGTTAAAGTTAAGCTAGAAACTTGCTCCACATTAGGTACATAATTACCGAACTAAGGCTCGTATTTATAAAGCGAGCTCAAGATTGGGCGTAATATTAAGTACGGACAGGTCCTTTTGTACTGAAATGGTATTTCTGATACGGACCTAAAATAGCTGTCAGGTCTCAAGTGCTGTTTATAATAACGGGCCTAAGGCTCAAGCGATCTCAAGATTCAGAGCCATATTAAATATGGATTTGACATGTAATATTGTACTAAAATTACATTTTTGATACGATCTCAAACTGGCTGTCAGTCTCAAGTGCTTATTATAAATACGGGCCAAAGGAATTCAAGACCCCCGTTACTTGCACTTCGGCTCTACCGACACTTAGTGAATTTATCTACGAAAACTCAAAGTAAGCTAAGTTTTGTAAGTGGAAAAGTTTTAGTCGCTACTTTATGAAGCGAGGACGGCTTTTATGAAAAACAACCATTTTGGGCTGGTATGGAAACTATTTCTAGCGATCCAACAACACAACAGGCTTTTCTATTAATGAGTTTGGCTAAAGAGTGGCGGTAGGCTTTCGTGAGAGACCACTGGCTTAACTAACAGCGTAAGAATTATAAAATCGGCACTCCCGTTAGAGTGTTCTTCCAATACAAACGAACCAAGATCATCAGTTATTGTTACTAAAGTGTAGGCTCACGTTTTCAACTTATTTTTTTTAATATTTGGCCACTTCTTTGATATTCACCTCTTTCGTTTTTTAACATTGTTCTTTTGTTTGACACACTCCTGGACGCAATACACATACATACATACATATAATCACGCCTTTATCCCTCATGGGGTAAGAAGATCGTAAACGACCCAAACAAAAAGATCGTTTCGCCACTTAAACAAAGGTCATTTCACCACGTCTGACAAAGTTTAGAGGGTAATTTATGATAAATTTGTACGTATATTGCTGTAGTGATAGGTAGTCCTAAACTACAATATACTGAAACCCTCAGATCCCTTAGCTGGTTTTTGGAGCATGCTCGGGAGGAAATTCAGCTAGCACATTCTATGTTTTTCTCTCACTACTGCACTAGGTAATTTTACTGTATGATACAAGTTAAAAGCAGTGCTTCGGAAGGCACGTTAAACCATTGGTCCCGGTTGATATCATTTAATACCGTAGATATTAGTCGTTAAGCCATGTCAGAGGCCAGTACTAAGCATTGGCGGCTTAATAACTCTAACCTAATCTAGGATTGGGCCTGGTTACCCTTCGGAGGTCAGATGGTAGTCGCTCTGTGTAAAAGCCAGTACCCCCGTTCAATTACCTAGATTAGGTAGCCGACCCCATGAGATACGGGATAAGGCTAGGGAGATGATGATACAAGTTAAAAGCACACAAGAGTGGCTAGGCTGTATGCCGTACACCTATAGGTGTAACATACGGCACGTTACCGCAGACGGACTGCTAGCGACACGTTTCCAACGCATTGTGTCCAACTTGTGGTTGAATATCATATGAACGCTACGAAAATGTGATATTGAAATTGCTGTTTGGATTTTAAAATATGCAATAGATCATCATCATCTCCCTAGCCTTATACCTTATCTTACGGGGTCGGCTACCTGATCTAGGGGATTGAACGAGAGTACTGGTTTTTACACAAAGCGACTGCCATCTGACCTCCGCAACCCAGAGGGAAACCAGACCCAATCCTAGATTAGGTCAGAGTTTTCAAGCCGCCAATACTTAGCACCGGCCTCTGAAATGGCTTAACGACTAATATCTACGGTATTAAACGATATTAACCGGGACCAACGGCTTAACGTGCCTTCCGAAGCACGGAAAAAGCGCCGAATAAACGTACATATGAAATTCGAAAACCGAAAAACACAGTGATACGTGGTGGGATTCGAACCACGACCTCCCGTTCAGGAGGCAGCGGCCCTATCCACTACAACATCGGGCTCTCAATAGATGTCAATCGTATATATATGTTTGGGTCGTAATATGAACACCTGAACTTACGTATTATTCAGTTTGTTTTTTCTAAATTTGTACATCTACTTTATAGCTTTTTTTGTACCGTTGTTATTTATGCTGCTTGCTCGTTGCTTTCTTCCATGCTAGCCAGGGAGCGAGGGAAAAACATAGAATGCCCCAGCTGCATTTCCTCCGGGCATACTGTAAAAAAAAGCTAAGGGATCCGAGGATTACAGTTTATTGCAATTTAGGCGATGGGCTGACAACCTGTCACTACATCATTATACAAATCTATCTGTAATAACCCTCAAAAGTTTGTCAGACGTGGCGGAACGACCTTTGTTTAGGTCGTTCACGCTCTGCCTACCCCATTAGAGATAGAGGCGTGATTATATGTATGTATGTATGTTATTTATAGTTATGAATAGTAAAGAATATTGTTTTTGTTCTAACGAATATGCCAATATACCATAAAATGCATTGCGCACTAAAATAAATAAAAGCGATAAAGTAGATAAAGTAGATTTCTTCCATGCTGGACTGGGAGAGATAGAAAAACATAGAATGTGCCAGCTGCATTTCCTCCCAGGCATGCTGTAAAAAACAGCTAAGGGATCCGAGGGTTTCAGTATATTGAAATTTAGGCGATGGGCTGACAACCTGTCACTATAGCAATATACGTACAAATCTATCTTAAATAACCCTCAAAATGTTGTCAGACGTGGCGAAACGACCTTCGTATATGTCGTTAACGCTCTGCCTACCCCATTAAGGATAAAGGCGTGATTATATGTATGTATGTATGATAAAGTAGATGTACACATTAAGAAAATGGCGGTTTTACTGCACCACCTAATTTATCTTCTACTACTTGTCTAAAATTAAAATAATTATTATCTTAATATCTCTTATATTTTGCCCTATCGTGCATATCCAATCCATCAAAAAAACTTCTTCTAAACTTTCGCAAAACTTACTAACAAAATTATCATCCAATTTAACTCCCATCAATTTTCATTTCCTTGCGCAAAATTTTAACTCATATTATTATCCGAAATGCATTCCCTGATTGGGTTTAAAGTTGAACTAGGAACTTTACCGAGTTGTCTAGTGACATGTGAGATTGAACCTGCGACCGCGAAAGAGGGTGTTTGGATTAGACCGTGATATACGACCGGAGAGTTTGTCAAACTTATGTTATGTAAAATAAATTGTATGCTGAGTCTTTGATGCTGTGATATATTATGAATGAAGTTTTGGTTTTGGTTCCAGTACTGTAGGTACTTGAAAGAAAGTTTGTGGAAAGAAGAGGCAAAATTCAACCTAGACTATATATAATGAGGTTTATAGACTAAAAAGGCGAATATACAAAAAAAATGTGATTAGTCAAACGATAAAAGACAATAATTAAAATACACACATATATACATATTATAATCACGCCTTTATCCCTAATGGGGTAGGCAGAGCGTGAACAAATCTGTGACAGGTTGTCAGCACATCGCCTAAATTGCAATATACAGAAACCCTCAGATCACTTAGCTGGTTTTTAGAGCATGCCCGGGAGGAAATGCAGCTGGCACATTCCATGTTTTTCTCTCGCTCCCAGTCTAGCATGGAAGATGATTAAAAAAGATTACAATAAGGTAAAAAAAAAATCTACCAGTTCTACTCGTCAATGTTCTCGACCATGTGTAGTACAGATAACCAAAAAAGGAGACGCAGTAGGTAATCACATTAGTATAATTGCAATGCAGGGTTGGAAGTTTGTCCATTACAGCATTATTGATGGGTTTCAAATTGCAGCCCTAAGGGACATGCAACCCTATGTCAGGGTTATTGACGGAGCAATCGATTGGCGTTCGGTTTTTTTTTAGTTTGATAGTGTGTGGCTTGCAAATATTTGTAGGGTTGTCAGTTAATGGTTGATGAAAACTTGTAGCGTAACGTGAGAGGGTTAATTGATATTTTAATGCATTTAGTTATGGTGTGTGCTAAGTGCGTAAGAACATACATACATACTCGTACATATAAATGAGCTTTTATCCCTAATGGGGTAGGCAGAGCGTAAACGACCTAAATATAGGTCGTTCCGTCACGTCTGGCAAAGGTTTAGGGTTATTTTTTATACATTTGTAGGTATATTGCTGTAGTGACAGGTTATCGGCCCATCGCCAAAATTGCAATATACAGAAACCCTTGGATCCCTTAGCTGGTTTTTACAGTAGGCCCAGGAGGAATCCAGCTGGCACATTCTGTGTTTTTCTGTTGCGTAAGAAACATACACATTACTGTAAAATAGTAATTTTATAAAAAAAACAAAGGGTAAAAATCATTATGAACCAACCTGTTGTAGTTTTAAAAATAAACATGGAATTATTACTACTTCATGGAAACTTATATTCAAGCTATTCTTGCCTCAAGAAATACGTGTAACTTTGCTGTGCTCCTCTCTCACAAAGGGTAAGATGAAACACACCATAAGATATTATATTAAAACTTGCTGGCTGCTACCTGCAAGTTAGCCGACTATGAATAAACTGCGCTAAGTTACGTGGAGTGGCTCACAGCAGGCCAGTCGAGCTAATGTTACGTAGTCAAAGATTTATCAACTTTAGACTGAGCTTTCTTCCATGCTGGACTGGAAACGAGGGGAAAACATACAATGTGCCCGCTGCAATTCCTCCCGGGCAAGCTGTGAAAACCAGCTAAGGGTGCCCAGGGTTTCGGTATATTGCCATTTAGGCGATGTGCAGGCAAACTGTCACTACAGCAATATACGCACAAATTATCTTAAATGACCCTCAAAACTTTGTCAGACGTGGCGGAACAACCTTTGTTTAGATTGGTTACGCCTTTTTTCTGCCTACCCCATTAAAGGCGGTATTTTATGTTTGTAGCTACTACCTGCAAGTCAGCCGACTGTAACTAAACTGCGCTAAGTTACGTGGAGTGGCTCAAAACAGGTCAGTCGAGCTAATATTACGTGGAGTCAAAGATTTATCATCTTTAGACTGAGCTTTCTTTCATGCTGGACTGGGAACGAGAGATAAACATAGAATGTGCCAACTGCATAGTATGTGGCACGCTGTAAAAACCAGCTAAGGGATCCGAGGGTTTCAATATATTGCAATTTAAGCGATGGGCTGACTAGGTACCTCTCACTACTCCAAGTCTGATTCCGCCACGTTTGACAAAACTTTGTCATTACGGATAAAGGCGTGATTATATGTATGTAGATTGAGCGTACCTTACGTGGTAAATGATAGGATAGTTTGTTGTTACGTTTGAAAAAGATTTCTTAAAATATTTGTCTTCACTATACTGTATAAAATTCATGAAATTGCGATGCAGAGAAGAAAATTCAGAAGACCTCAGTCGATACTGGAGGCACAGAACTTAATTTTGAAAATATTTGAACGAAAATGTCCCACAAGAGATGAACTAAGGCTCGTAATTACGAAACGATCTCAATCTTGAGACCAATATTAAATACAGATTTGACTTGCCCGTTCTTACTAAAATAACATTTCTGATACGAACTCAAGCTCGCTGTCACTTCTTCTTCTTCTTCTGTCGAGTGGGTATCAAGTCTATCGACCCGATGAACCCTGGTGTCAGAGTTTTTAAACCGCCTAGTAGCACAACTATCAGGCCTCTGACAAGGTTTGAGTAACGACCACTATCAAAGACAGCAACCGGGACCGACGGCTTAACGTGCGCTCCGAAGCACGAAATCTTTTTCTTTTTTCGGACAATCAGGTGATTCAGCCTGCAATGTCTGCAAATTCACAAAGTGATAAATTCTCAAATATCAACTTTGTGTTTCCCCCCCTGGGAATCGAACCCAGGACCTCCGGATCAGGAGTCCAAGGCACTAGCCACTAGACCACGGAGGCAGTTACTCATGAGAGCTAATTATATATACGTGCCTAAATGCATAGCTGACCGAGAATTGCTTCAAGCTCAATCTCTGCTTCAAGTACGTAGATAGCTAAGTTTAGGGTGGTTTAGGACTTCAGGTCGAGCTAACAAGCTGCTCTCACAAATTGGGGCAACAAATGAAGCTGCGTCTTCAAATACCTACATGTAGATCTGTACCAAAAGACGCGGCTTAGATGCAGCGTAGGTGTTTAGAGTAGCTAAGTTCAGAGTGTTCGGGGTGTTCAAGCTGGCGTATATAGAGAAGCTGGGTCTGTAGTTGATATATCTCTGCTTGGATTAAGCTGCTAGCTAGGTTTAAGGTGGTTCAGGACTTTAAGTCGGGTGAGCTAACAAGCTGCTATCACAAATTGGGGCAACAAAAGATGCTGCGACTTTAGATGCCTACATGTAGATCTGTATTAAACGACGCGGCTTAGATGCAGCATTGATGCTTAGAAGTTCAGGGTGTACAAGCTGGCGTATACAAAGAAGCTGGGTCTGTAGTTGGTAGATCTCTGCTTTGGGTACGTTGGTGGCTAGGTTCAGGGTGGTTCAGGACTTCAGGGCGGTCGAGCTAACAAGCTGCTCTCACAAATTGGGGCAACAAAAGGAACTGCGTCTTTAAATACCTACATGTAGATCTGTACCAAACGACGTGGCTTAGATGCAGCATAGATGCTTAGAGTTGATAAGCTCAGAGTGTTCAGGGTGTTCAAGCTGGAGTTTACAGAGAAGCTGGGTCTGTAGTTGATATATCTCTGCTTTGAGTACGTTGGTAGCTAGGTTCAAGGTGGTTCAGGACTTCAGGTCGGTCGAGCTAACAAGCTGCTCTCACAAATTGGGGCAGTCAAGCGAAGTGCATTTGGTAAAGGCGAGCTGAAAAGGAATGTGTTTTTCCTGCAGGACTTTACTCGACTACGTCCGCAACTTGTAGACTGAAATTTTAAGTAGAGGAAGTAGGTTAAAAAAAAGAAACCTTTTCACATTTTCTATTTTTATACCGGGTGTACCTAAGGAACTACGTCCCGTAAGCTGATATTATTTTGGTTTGGGGTTTTAAATGTTTTACTTAGTCAATGAAACCGAACAACTATCCCCAGGAAATTCTTTTAGAAGATGAAAAAAAAAAATGTTCCTATAAAAAATTAGCAACCCGATCAGTATTTGTATGTAAAACCAAAATTTTATTTTCACTTCCTGAAGAAAAATCCTGCTGATACAGTTCCGTTGACTGAGTGACCCCTATCAGTTTCCCTTGACGCTGTCCCTTACACCTCGTATTGTTGGTCTAATAAGTTAGGTACCTGCTCAATTCCTAATCAAAGTATTCGGCTTATTGGTTTGTATTGAAAGGAGGGTTAGCCCTCGACTTTTCGATCCTATACGAGGATCTTCATCAGGAGAGGTGAAAATCACACTCCACCGCCCGCCAAGTGCGACCTTCGACTGGTCCTGCGTTTCTAGCTAAAATAAATGACGATCAAATGTTATTCACACATTCAGTCGGCAGCGTGGCGCTGCAGTTGGCTCCGCGGCCACCTGTGGTGTTATCTACGCGGGCGCAGCGAGCAGCGAACCGCAGTCGAAGATCACACAATGCGGGTGGTGTTGTGTGATTTTCACTCTTCATGAAGAAGACTCTCGTAAAGAATCGAAACGTTGACGTCTAACACCTCCCGTTAAACAAAAAAGTGAGTAGTCGTTGATTTATATCAGTAGTCCAATTAAGTATGATTGTTAACGTAAGTTCGTGTATCCTCGTTCAATCCCCTAGATTAGGACCCCGTGAAATACGGGATAAGGCTAGGGAGATGATGATGATGATGATTAACGTAAGTTCGTTTGTGTAGATTTAGTCGTTTTGTACGCTGAGATAACAACCGCAAAGAATCTTTCCTACTCTCAATAACTAGAGTTCTAAGAACAAGACAACGAAGACCGCTAGTTAGCCTCCTTTGAAAACTTCATCTAGGAAGTTCATAAAAGTCCCCACCATATAACGGAGAAGTTTCTGGCAAAGTTGAATATTGTTCTAACTCAAATTGAGTCTCCGAGTTGACTTCCTGCCAAAACTGGGAACATACAACCACCTTATGAACTCGATGACTTGTGATGCTCCTTAGAAGTTTCTTGAAAGTAATAGATAGGTGTGATGTGATGTGAGGTAATGTGCTTAAGAAAGTAAGAATTTAATAGTTTGTAAGTATTATAAGTTTGTTAAGGAGAAGTTAAAATCAGAAAGAGATTCACGTAAGGAAAACAAAAACATTAGATTCATATTTTGTGGCAAAAATACTACAGTACTTCCTCCCGGGCATGCTGTAAAAGCCAGCTAAGGAATCCGCGGGTTTCAATATATTGTAATTTAGGCAATGGGCTGACAATTTGTCACTACAGTAATATACCTCCAAATGTATTTTAATTAACCCTCAAAACTTTGCCAGACGTGGCGGAACGACCTTTGCTTAGGTCGTTTACGCTCTGCCTACCTCATTAAGGATACGTACTGCCAGGTTGATTACCGAAAGCTCGTACCTTTATTATTGTTAAAATTACAGTAACGAACCTCCAGGTCTATTTATTACTTATATCTAAGAATGATATTTATGTATGACTGTTTGTGTTCTAAATAAACAGAATAAAAATAAATAAAATAAAAGGATAAGGGCGTGATTATATGTATGTATGTATATGTATGTTTTGGTATAGGTATGTCAAAAATCTGTGCTCTCATGCCTACTTCGTAGTTGAGAGCGAGCCAAGCCAGCCTGCAATCACAGCCGCATGTAGGCCAAGAGGCTGCGGCTATGTGGACTTTTTCTGAAACAAAGCACAGGCCTGTTTGAACTAGTTTCGCAGTTCGAAAAATTGTACGACCTACCGCATCTATAAAGCACAGTCGTTCTTAAAATAAGGACTCTACCGCTAGGGAATAAAGGTAAGATTCAAATGTAACTAACAACATGTGGATGATTGTAAGGTTCGCTGTTGAGTTTTGTTATGAATGTAGTGAAATAAATTGATTGGACTAGTTTGAACTCGCTATTGTATGCGCACTTCACATGGGAGAGAAACAGTCGAGTGCAAGTCTAATTTTCATGCTAATTTGTGAACATTGGATGAGAACGGCTGAAGACCGAGCTGAGTGGCTTGCCATGAGAGAGGTATATAGCCAGCAGTGGACTGGTACAGGCTGATGATGATACTTACATAACTTAGGCTCGTATTTATGATTCGATCTCAAACTTGAGAGCAATATTAAGTATGGGTTTAATAGGACAGTTGGCACTTTAATGACATTTCTGATACAAACTCAAACTGGCCCTTAAGTACGCATCAAACACTCAGGGTATAGTTATAGAGTTAGCAGTGAAAGGAATTCTGACAAATATTGAGAGTATGTTAGATAATGTTGATGTGTATCTTATCTAGGTATACTGAGACGTAGTTCAATTCAATTCAATTCAATTTATTATGCATACATGTACATTTTTACATAATGATCTTAAAAAATATATATTTAGGCATTGTACATGCCTAAATATATATTTTTAGTCCTTGATCCTATTAAGTTGCAATACATACAATTGAAAATATTATTATATATAACCATATCCCTTTAGGAGCGTGATTTAGACTAATAAGGGGTTTACCTTTCAAAAGTATATATATTTTAAAGAATTTCATATTATAAAAAGGAAGGACTAAAAATAATAGTACAGTACTTTAGAAGTCGAAAAAAAAGGAATATAATATGGTCGAGTAAATTTGGAAGGCCAAGACGCCGTCAATGCCATTGCGTTTTCGGCTGAGACTCGTATAGTCCGTTTCTCTCATTGTGAGGAAACAGCAACAATACACTTAAAAATAAACATCAAACTTGCAATTCCTCCATAATATTTTAAAATTTTAAATTTGCGTGGCGCCATTGCAGGTGCTCATTTCATTTATTCATTCATTCTTTTTTTTCACAATACTGTTAACTTTAAAACACATGCTATATATATTTCCATGCTGACCTGGGAACGAGAGAAAAACATAGAATGTGCCAGCTGCATTTCCTCCCAGGCATGCTGTAAAAACCAGCTAAGGGATCCGAGGGTGTCAGTATATTGCAATTTAGGCGATAGGCTGACAACCTGTTACTACAGCAATTTTCCTACAAATCTATCTTAAGTACATACATACATACATACATATAATCACGCCTTTATCCCTAATGGGGTAGGCAGAGCGTAAACGACCTAAACAAAGGTCGTACCGCCACGTCTGACAAAGTTTTGAGGGGTTATTTAAGATAGATTTATAAGTATATTGCTATAGTGACAGGTTGTCAGCCCATCGCCTAAATTGCAATATACTGAAACCCTCGATTCCCTTAGCTGGTTTATACAGCATGCCCGGGAGGAAATGCAGCTGGCACATTCTATGTTTTTCTCTCGCTCTCAGTCCAGCATGGTAGTAACCCTCAAAAGTTTGTCAAACGTGTCAAAACTGTAACCCCATTAGGGATTAAGGCGTGATCATACGTATGTATGCAAATAATTGGGAGAAAAGTAAGTAACCACTTTGAAATGCAAACGGTCGGTCCCATTGTCCTCTAATTGGCAAGTCAGTCAGTGCTCGCTTCGGAATCAAATGTGTGAGAATGAGAGGGAATCCCTAATTATTGCGGCCTGACCGGAATACATAATTAACATTCCGTCAAATGTGGGCCAGCACTAATTAGAAGCGGCCTACTTGTCGTGATGTCTGCAATCCTAGTCGGAAGCGGAAGTCATTATGAAAGGCGATTTTTTTTAACATTTCGTTTGTTTGAAGAGAGCCCAAAGGTGTAGTGGATAGGGCCGCTGCCTTCTCAGCGGGAGGTCGTGGTTCGAATCTCACCACGTACCAATGTGTTTTTCGGTTTTCGAATTTTATATGTACGTTTACTCTTTGCTTTTTCCGTGATTCGGGGGGCATGTTAAGCCGTTGGTCCCGGTTAATATCGTTTAATACCGTAGATATTAGTTGTTAAGTAAGTGTATATCAGAGGCCAGTGCTAAGCATTGGCGGCTTGAAAACTCTGACCTAATCAAGGATTGGGTCTGGTTTCCCTTCTGGGTTGCGGAGGTCAGATGGCAGTCGCTCTGTGTAATAACCAATACCCTCGTTCAATCCCCTAGATTAGGAAGCCGACCCCGTGAGATACGGGATAACGCCTAGGGAGATGATGATGATTTAGTTTGTCTGTTTTAAGTTTTATTGGTACACATAATTATTTCAATGGATTTGAAATAATAAAACACTTGGTGAAGATTCCAATAATAATTATCAAAAAAATTAAGGAGTTAATTATCTTGCAAGCTCAACAATTCCATGTCTTTTTTTAATCAAGCAGCTAATATTTTCCTTGAGAAATCTTCAAACGAAACTATGCACAAACTTCTTCTAACTTTCCTCCATTCTTTCAAAGAAGACGAGGCTACCTAACTAAACAAATACAAGGAAGTCGCAGTGAATTTAAAAATACATTTAAAATTCAAAATTCACAGTCTAGTGCAGGAAATTTCCACTTTTAAAGTTTCCCGTATGTATTCATGGTATTCAGCCCAACGGTGCAGAAAAGTGAAACTATTGTGAACTGTATTCCTCGTTTCTTCAGGGAAGGATCAGTTAAAATAAAAGAGGTAGCGATTTATATGGCTACTGGAACCGAACTGAGACGAGATGAAATTCCAACTGTTTGATACATACAACGCTGCGAGTATTAAATTAAATTACTCTGCTAACAAAAGAGATCATTAAAAAAAAACTTGGATTATACATACACACACTACACTGAATGTTTTAGAAGCATTTAAATATAAAGACTACGTCAATAGTCTTTCTGACTGATGACGACCGGAAACTAACCAACATGTTTTAACCCACTGTACATACATATAATCACGCCTTTATCCCTAATAGAGTAGGCAGAGCTTAAACGACCTAAACAAAAGTCCTTCCACCACATCTGATAAAGCTTTGAGGGTTATTTGAGATATTTTTTTAGGTATATTGCTGTAGTGACAGGTTGTCAGCCCATCGCCTAAATTGCAATATATTAAAACTCTGGATCTCTTAGCTGATTCTATGTTCTTCTCTTGCTGTCAGTCCAGCATGGAAGAATTGACTTATGGACCTAAGAAAAAATAAGACAATATCTATAAGCACTTATGCTTAATAGGATGTCAAGTTATTAGTGTAGAGTCGCAATAGTTGTAGGATCACCTTTTAGAGTTTATACTTTTAATTATAGCTATAAATCAAAAAAATATATAAAATTATCATGATAGTTACTTACCCGAAAGGCATTACTAACAATAAATACTTAGTCGTTTTTATTTATATCGGTATTATAATTTTATTTTTTATTTTTAGTTAAGCTATGCCGCTCCTTACTTGCACTAACAAAAATGAAAGAATGTAGAACGACAAGAGCAAATATTCCATCGGATATGTTGTTTGATCGGCGAGACATATTTGCCGACAAATACGACGGAGAACCCGCGACCCGTGAGATCTATAGTTTGCTGACTCATGTATTTGCTTTAGAAGATTTCGATACAGATGATCATTTACATGGAACTTCTTGTTTGTGCGATTTATTAGACTTGCATCGGAAGATGATCGGGCGCAGAAAATTAAAGGCAGAAACGAAACGCCAGATCAATGTTTATTGCATCTAACAAGATGAGTTTGGGCCTGTGCGGCCTATTGGACTTACAATAGAAGTTAATCGGGCGCAGAAAATAAAGGCAGGAAACAAACTTTTTTTTTCATCTTTATTTTATTTTATTTTATTTGGGAAGGTTACAGCCTATTTTACAATATAATATATCTATATTAATAAGTAAGTGCTAATATCAAGCTACTACAATTAAACAGTAAAACAATATAACACTCCAAATAACACTCAATATTGTGTATAAATATAAAGTAAGTAAATTTAAACTTAATTAATCCTAGTAACTAAATTTGGTTCTTTGCTAAATACTTAAAATATATCTTAAAATGAGATGACCGCGCTGAACAGTATTTTGCATGATTTCTGCCTTCAAAGGGTGTGAAGTAAATATTCCATCTGATATGTTGTTTGATCGGCAAGACATTTTTGCCAACAAACACGACGGAGAGGTTGCGACCCGTGAGTTCTGCCATTTGCTGACTCATGTATTTCCGCTACCCGACTATTATTTGAGGATTTTGATATACAATATTTGCATAAAACCTCCTTCCTTTTTAATATTATATAGTGTCAGATTACCCACCATGTTGCTGTACAAATTTTTGGATAAATGCGCAATAAATATTGCGAATAACAGAAGAAAGTTAAAATACATAATATATATATTTTATTTTCAGTAATTTAACAAAATTGATTTGAAAGGATAATTTGACAAAGCAAATGGCTTCCGAAATCGAACTGATAATCTTGCTTGTCAAAGTTTTATGTAAAATAACTTGTGTGTGATTGATAAACATTGACATGTTTCATTCTAAATTCGAATAGAAGGCCCTAGTTTATTGTCTATTTTGTGGTAGAGTTGATATTTATTCTCTCTGGTACTAGTATAAGAAGAATTAAAAAAAAAACTATCAGGTTCACTTGTCAAAGTAAAAAAAAACTCAAAGTAAAACAACGGAGGCAAACTTGAAAACTTAAAGTCTACCGATGCTTTTCGCTTCAAGGGATATTTTTAGTTTCGACACAATCGAGTGGAAAACTTCTTCGATTGTGAAACTTTTCGTTCCTTTATGTTCATTGGTTCCGTTCCATATTAAAGGTGAGGTTGAACAAACGACGACAGTGTTTTGTTTGAGTACAATACTGTACAAGCAGATTCTTAATAAAATTAAATAAAATACATCTACAGAGAACTCCATCCTAACTACTGTCCAGGCTTGACAGTAGCATCAAAGGTTTCCCTGTGGGTATGTTCGAATAAACTGTTCAAATAAAGTTTAAGTTCTAAAGAAGGAATTTAGATAAGATATGAAAAAAAATCATATTTTCCCCGTTCAAACTTTGCAAAACTATAAAAAATTCGAAGGTTCCTTATTTTTCTTAAAAGTTATTCAAGCTTTTCATTAAATGGAACTTTTAAAACTAACTTACCGTTTACGATGCACTTACGAAAAAATACGATAGCATTAAGCCAGAATTACGCTAACAGCACTAAGCGCATTCCCTTTGTTAAAAAAGTCGCACCTCCTTTCCCAATCCTCCTTTTTTCTATTTTCGTAGTTTTTCCGGCTTAGTACATTTACACCGATAAGAGGAAGTGCCTGTTCAGATAATCCGCGCCCGACTCGCGCTTGAATCATGCGTGGCTCCCAAATTCCACACGCCTTCTATAATAATAATAATTGTTATAACATATATCATATCATGTCAATAATAATAATTATTATTATTTATGTAATAATAATTATTATTGATTTAATTGACCCTTAGTTTATACCCGCGTCGTTGAAACAAACAACAACCCCCTAAAAAGGGAGAACAGTTCAATAAAAACAAAAAATAATAATAATTATCGATAATTGTGAAATCATACTGTATTAGTAGTTCACCAGACTACTGGACTACTGCCTCCGTGGTATAGTGGTTAGAGCCATGGGTTTACGATCCGGTGGCCCTGGGTTCAATTCCCAGGGGGAAACACAAACTTGATATTTGTCAATATATCACTTTGTGAGGCTTTTACCAGTTTGGTAAGGTCATTGCACGCTGAATCACCTGATTGTCTGAAAAAAAAAAGATTCTGTGCTTCGGAGGGCACGTTAAACCGTCGGTCCCACCATACTCTAACCATGACAGAGACCTATTAGCTGTAATACTAAGCGGTTTGAAAACTCTGGCACCAGGGCTCATCGGGTCATATGACTCGAGAATCCACTCGCTAAGAAGAAGAAGAAGTATAAGGGCACCTAAACCAAACCTAAACCCACCTTATTCACGCCCTCTACGCCCTGTACTCTGCACGTGTCTCGTGCCAGCCCAGCATCCGCCCCGCACTTAACCTTCACTTACTTGCGACAAATTTCGAAATAAAATAAATAAAAACACTTCCATGCTGGACTGGGAGCGAGAGAAAAACATAGAATGTGCCACTTGCATTTCCTCCCGGGCATGCTGTAAAAATCAGCTAAGGGATCCGAGGGTGTCAGTATATTGCAATTTAGGCGATGGGCTGGCAACCTGTCACTACAGCAATACACCTACAAATATATCTTAAATAACCGTCAAAAATTTGTCAGACGTGGCGGAACGACCTCTGTTTGGGACCCCATTAGGGATAAAGACGTGACTATATGTATGTATGTAAAAATAAATAAAAAATAATATTTTATTCCCAACCACAGCGAAATACATATAATCAAAGGATGGGCGAACCGCGGCGAGTAAAGATCCAGCGGGTGCAGGTCTTCTGAACATATTCTTTATACCGATAAGAGTAACAAAAAGGTGCGATAAGGCAAGGCCGGCCATCCATGAACCCGGAGGTTTATTCGCTGGAGCCACGCGCGAGTCGCATGACTGTCAACCGTTTGATTCAACGGTTTGTACCGTGGTGCAAGTAATGAAAGTATGTTCTTGCTGTTGGACTTGCTTTTGCACTTCACAAACATACATACATATAATCTAGCCTTTATCCCTAATGGGGTTTGGCAGAGCGTAAACGACCTAAATAAAGGTCGTTCCGCCACGTCTGACAAAGTTTTGAGAGTTATTTAAGATATATTTGTAGGTATATTGCTGTAGTGACAGGTTGTCAGCCCATCGCCCAAATTACAATATACTGAAACACTCCGATCCCTTAGCTGTTTTTATGGCATACCCGAGAGAAAATGCAGCTGGCACATTATATGTTTTTCTCACGCTCCCAGTCCAGCATGGAAGAATTTTTTTGCACTTTAGTGACTGAAAAAGTTACTCAAAGGTTTAAAAGACTTCTACAGTACTATACACTGATAGAACTCAGCATGGTTCTTGCCTTTGTGCAGGTCTCGCAAAACATACATACATACATATAATCACGTCAGTATCCCTAATGGGGTAGGCAGAGCGTAAACGACCTAAATAAAGTTCGTTCCGCTACGTCTGACAAAGTTTTGAGGGTTTTTAAGATTTGTAAGTATATTGCTGTAGTGACAACTCTTGCGAAACGACGACATCTTAAATTGATCTCCTGTTATTAAGGTAGCTATTGTCAATAAACTTAGATAAAGCGCTCTTTGGGTCAATTGCCTGGTGCAAAAGCTTAGGTTCATCAACTATGGCATTCTTCCATGCTGGACTGGGAGCGAAAGAAAAACACAGAATGTGCCAGCTGCATTTCCTCCCGGGCATGCTGTAAAAACCAGCTAAGGGATCCGAGGGTTTCAGTATATTGTAATTTAGGCGATGGGCTGACAACCTGTCACTACAGCAATATACCTACAAATCTATCTTAAATAACCCTCAAAATTTTGTCAGACGTGGCGTAACGTCCTTTGTTTAGGTCGTTTACGCTCTGCCTACCCCATTAGGGATAAAGGCGTGATTATATGTATGTATGTATGTAACTATGGCTAGATAATGGGTGACGTCGGGATTCTATAATACACATCCTAATTGGCCTTGTTCCTCTATTGTGGTTTTAGCTATCAGGTGAATTTCGCTTGCAACATGTACAATTTTGATTTTTGTTACCACATTCGGGAATGTAATAAGTAGTTTAATTCTACCAGTAATCCCCCTTGTTATGCCCAAATTCGGTGTAAAATTACAACTTACATACATACATATAGTCACGCCTTTATCCCTAATGGGGTGGGCAGAGTGTAAACGACCTAATTAAAGGTGTTTCGCCACGTCTGACAAAGCTTTGAGGGTTATTTAAGATAGATATGAAGGTATATTGCTCAGTGACAGGTTGTCAGACCATCGCCTAAATTACATTATACTGAAACCCTCAGATCCCTTAGCTGGTTTTTACAGCCTGCTCGAAAATTGTAAATTGCGTAGACTTATGACTTAAGCCACAATAGTTTCAGCGTTAAACCCCAGGGATTACGGGTTTCTAGGTTTACGACTTTATAACGACGCGCTAAACAGTAAAATATGTACCAGAGAATGTGTCGTATTAACCACTTTATTGTAATCCATGTTGGAACAAGTTCCTTGGGTTTTATGGTTCTTTTGTAGGTCTTGTAGTATTTTAATGACTTAGAACTGTACTATAAAGGTCATATCAGTTCATCTTACTGGACGTAGGCCTTTCTTACTAAAGGGTAATTCACATACAAACGATACGATGCTTCTTTTTATTTTAGTTTGAATATTCCTCTTCATTTCGTGTGTGTTTCATCAAGTCGAGGTGTCAGAGTTTTTTTTTACATACATACATATTATCACGCCTTTATCCCTAATGGGGTAGGCAGACCCTCGGATCCCTTAGCTGGTTTTTACAGCATGCCCGGGAGGAAATGCAGCTGGAACATTCTACGTTTTTGTTTCGCTCCCAGTCCAGCATGGACATTAGAAAAAAGTTAAGAAGTTTTTTTTAGTGCATACTATTAGTAAGCGCAGTATTTTAACAAGTTTACAATCATAGGAATTTCTGCTGTCTACCTGGTTGTATCCTTTAGGAGACTATTACGATACCTCGAGATGAGATATGGTATTCTTTTCTCGCGGCGCCATAAGGGTTAGGTAATAGGATTTTGAAAGTTTGGCGTAGCTGTAGCTGTTAGCTACGCCGTAGCAATTGTAGCAGTACTACGGTAGTTTAGGAATACCTTCGCATCAAAATGTAATATCTTAAAAGCATTTTCGGTATTCACCTACCAATATTGAGTTAAGATTTTGTGGTCTCAGTAAAACCCTTTACAAAAGGAAATGTGCACTTTTACAACCACTATTCTATGGTTAACACCTTCCCTTACATCAAGGATTACTTCTCTCCATTAAGCTGCAACAATGTCCGTTTTGCAGCTTTCGTCTTTATTAGGTTCAGTTGAGTACACCCATAACTTGCTACTTAGTTGAAATTAGTGTAAACTTACCACTGAATGACCACATTATTGACAACACTACTCGAAAAGGAATAAATTGGAGGAGAAGGGTGAATTAAAAAGTCTCATATTTTATACATACATATAATCACGCCTTTATTCCTTATGGGGTAAACAGAGCGTAAACGACCTAAACAATTATCGTTCCGCCCCATCTGACAAAGTTTTAAGGGTTATTTAAGATAGAGGAGGATTTGGAAGAGATTTCTTTTTAGAAATAAGCTGTGCCTGTTGTGTCTTTGTTTTATATGTATATGTCCTTTGTGTTTTATTGTGTACAATAAACTGTAAAAAAAAAAGAAATTTGAATAAATAGATTTGTAGGTATATTGCTGTAGTGACAGGTTGTCAACCCATCGCCTAAATTACAAAACATTGAAACCCTGGATCCGAGGGTTTGCTGATTTTTACAGCTTACCCGGGAGGAAATGCAGCTGGCACATTCTATGTTTTTCTTTCACTTCCTGGCTAGCATGGAAGCACAATATTTTATGCAATGTAAAAAATATTTGTGTATGTTTTTATACTTCTTGCTTCTTCAAACTTATGAGACTGACCTGAGAGGAAATATTATATGAGGATATAATATTTACATAACACAAATATTTTTTACATTGCATAAAATATTGTGCTTCCATGCTAGATGCTGGGCAAAGGCCTCCCCCGCAGTCTTCTTCTTATCACGGTCTAATGCAACCTCAGACCACTCCTTCCAACAGCAAGGAATAACATAGTAACTTTGAGGGCTAATTGCAATAGATATAAGCGAAACATTTGGGCCCCTCTGCTGGATTTTCCTGTATATTTTTATAGTCGTCTATCTACAAATATTTTTAATATAATAACTGAATCTGGGCATCAAAGTCAAGTCAATGAGCATTGTCATTTATTATACCCAGTCATATTTTATGCTGGACTGGGAGCGAGAGAAAAACATAGAATGTACCAGCTGCATTTCTTCCCGGGCATGCTGTAAAAACCAGCTAACGGATCCGAGAGTTTCTGCAATATTGCATTTAGGCGATGAGCTGAGAACTACAGCAAATTTACGAACAAATCTATCGTAAATAACCCCAAAAACTTTGTCAGACGTGGGTGGATGACCTTTGTTTAGGATGTTTATGCCCTGCGAACCCCATTAGGGATAAAGGCGTGATTATGTTTGTATGTAAGCTCTTTATTGTACCTTAAAAATCTTAAAACTAAAATACAAGAAGATAAAAACAATAGTGGCACAAAGGCGGACTTATCCCGTTAAGGGATCTCTTCCAGTCAACCTTTGATAAACCCAGAGGAGACAATTCTGCTTGCAGGTAAACTAAGATAGATACTTGAAACGATAATATGACGTGGCATAGACAAAATAATATACTATATATTATATGTATGTAAGTCATATATATTTTACTTCAAAGGTTTATCAATCATATTACACTTTAATTAACCACTAAACATCAAAACAGCGGTGAGTATCAGCACAGAGAGGAAACTCCCGCGCTTCGACACAACTGCAACTCGAGATTAACCGAACTTCAGCCAAGTTCGGACAACTTGGCCAACTTGGCCCAACGTGGCCTAACTTGGCCCAACTTCAAGCCGTGCACCATGGATGCAAAACAATGCAACATGCTGCACCGTACTTATGAAGAATATTGAAATTAGTTTGGATTAGAAACTTATGTGATTTGGCAAATACTGATTGTTGATTTGTATTGAACTGTTCTTGCTTGAAACTATGGGTCGAAATTATTAATCAATTTCAGGACTGAGAGCAATATCAAGTATGGATTTGATTTTATGGAATGACACTTCTGATACGAACTTAAACTGGCTGTCAATCTTGAAATCGCTTTTTAAATTCGAGTCTATGACGACTGCGTACAAGTTTGCCAATTAAGAAAATAATTGTGAGTAACTTTTGGCTGACCCTATAAACGCTCAGTGACAAAAGCATTATTTAATTTCTCCATATTTTGTTGTGATGATCCCAGTAATTAATAATTAATTGCTATCTACAAATATGGTCCACTGACCGCCATTGTTTTCTTGCCAATAAATAATTACGCTGCACAGAATGCTTCACGGCTTCTATAATTAATTTTCTGCGCTCCAGAAAATTGCTTTGAAGCAAAAACAACATAATTTTAGAGCAACTTTATTTTCTTTCGGGCGCACTGTTATTTACACTACGGGGAGCAAAATAATCTCCACCGAACACAGGAGTTAGAAAGCCTACAGAGGCAAAGCTACATACAAACCATACATACATACATATAATCACGCCTTTCTCCCTAATGGGGTAGGCAGAGCGTAAACGATCCAAACAAAGGTCGTTCCGCCACGTCTCACTTAAACTCACATATTGCTGTAGTAACAGGTTGTCAGCCCATCGCCTAAATTACAATATACTGAATCCCTCGGATCCCTTAGCTGGTTTTTTCAGCATACCGGGAGGAAATTCAGCTGGCACATTCTATGTTTTTCTCTCGCTCCCAGGCCAGCATGGAAGAAAGACATACAAACCATACTATATACATACATATAATCACGCCTTTATCCCTAATAGAATAGAATAGAAAACACTTTATTCTCCAGTTCGCAGTACAAAACACAACAAAATCATACGAGTAGAACAGTATACAAAAGATCATAAAATAGGTAACACTGTTAATTACATCAACGTCTGAAACATGTAAACAACGTATAACCATTACTACAACTAATAGGGTAGGCAGAGCGTAAACGACCAAAACAAAGGTCGTTCCGCCGCGTCTGACAAAGTTTTGAGGGTTATTTAAGATAGATTTATAGGTGTATTGCTATAGTGACAGGTAGTTAGCCCATCGCCTAAATTGCAATATACTGAAACCCTCGATTCCCTTAGCTGGTTTATACAGCATGCCCGGGAGTAAATGCAGCTGGCACATTCTATGTTTTTCTCTCGCTCCCAGTCCAGGGTGGAATTCACAAAGCATACTACCACAGAAAAAGGAATGGAAAATGACAAAATGAAGTCACATACACATTCAAAGCGCATTCGTAACACGGTGGATGACGTGATAGAAAGCCACACATACTTACCACAACAGTATTTTTTTTCACACCTAGATGTAAGTATGTTGTGAAGCTTTGTCTCTGTATGGTTTCTTATTTTTGTGCATCGGGTTAGGTCCCGTTAAATTCCCATATATTGCAACTACCCGTCAGAAGCACGCTTCCCTAATTCAAATTGCAGTAGGTACGTTTATTAAACGGAATTTTAAAGTACAAGTAGTGGGGCCAAACTGAGGGCAAAACCAAAGAAATCCATTGGTTTTGATACTATATTTATAAAAATCACGTCAGACGTTTAAGATGTTTAGAACACCTTAAACTATTTTATAAATATCTTTAGGCTAAGGTTCTTTAGGTCAACCCGACAAACTTCTAATTTTAACGAGTTATCAATACAAAGTGTTTTGCGGCCCATAAACTGTTTTTTCTTTGCAACTTAGCAAAGGTTCAAATTTCGGAACCGCAGACGATAACCTTGTTACAAACATAAGTTATGCGGTTCATATTTTTTTAAATTTGAAAGCAAAAACAGGTTATGGGCCGCAAAACAAGTTTTTATCTGTAACGCAACGTTAATAAAACTGAGATTATAGATAGATAGATAAACTCTTTATCGAATAAATCGTACAATTTGATAAAACTTAAAAATAACAGTGTGCGCAAAGGCGGCCTTATCGCTTCAAGCGATCTCTTCCAGACAACCCTGCATTTAATAAAGAAAAAATATACATTGCAAGTGGCTACGGCAACATCAAAGAAAGAACTAAACACTTAAAAAACCTTCAACACTTAAGATCTACATAATAGTACATATTAAATACTAATATTTCATCACGATCAAGACCCACATCGTAGATGCAGCTGCAACGAGCCGTCAGGGACACGCCTTCCTAATTTAAATTTCATTCCGTAGAATGAACGGATAAAAAAATGTAGTTCGACCTTAACCGTGTTGGAAAAAATTAATTAGATCAACTGTGATTCAATACACATACTTACAGTGTCGCCCTATTATTGTAAAATCGGTTTATTGATTAAAAAACTAGAATTTTGGTCAAAAGCCAGACTGTAACAAGGAAAATTCTAGAATTTTGTCGAAGTCCGGAATACTATTAATAACCTAATTAATAAATTAAATTGTACAATATTTAGTTAAAACCAATTTTGGTTAGGTCATATGAAAAAATATAACAACAAAAAATAAAACTCATGTCTCTATGTTTGATTTAAATATAAAATAGAAACCGATATTGTCTTATCATAAACCTGATTTTAAATTGATCGAAACCGTACGGGACAATTGCCAAAATCCTAGACGTTTTTTGGGGTATTTTGACAAAGTTCGGGTTACTTGCTACGATCCTTGACAACTTTTTTCGCGAGCTTATGTCTCCTTTCAATCTTGGTAGGCGTATTAGCCAGCACAATTTTCTTTAACACAACTATATCAGGTAAAGATTATGTGTTTATTAATTAAATACGGTCGCTCACTCACTCACTCACTTATTAGTGAACCTGATGAAGGGGCTCCGAAGTCCCGAAACATACATACACATAATCACGTCTTTATCCCTAATGGGGTAGACAGAGCGTAAACGACCTAAACAAAGGTCGTTCCACCGCGACTGACAAAGTTTTGAGGGTTATTTAAGATAGATTTGCAACTATATTGCTGTAGTTAGAGGTTGTCAGCCTATCGCCTAAATTGCAATATACAGATACCCTCGAATCTCTTAGCTGGTTTTTACAGCATGCCTGGGAGGACATACAGCTGGCAAATTGTATGTTTTTCTCTCGCTCCCAGGCCAGTGTGGAAGAAATTTGTAATTAATTGTACTTCAAAATAAGATAATCTCATCATCATAAATTTAAGAGCTTTGCTCTTGTCGGTGGAGTAAGATAATCTACGTATAAATAAAACATGCAAACCAACAGCTTTATAATTGAATTATAACTAGTTATCATTTAACATCTAAATACACCCAAGTGCTCGGCAGAACGCAAACAGCAGATCGTGTTCGGAATATCAATCGCAATGGAGTGACGGAATTTAATTTAAATGGCAAACTGTGCCACGGAAAAAGCTTTCATACGCTATTTGGGTCAGGTTTGTTATGAATGTAAGGAAACAGAGACAATTGGAATATAATGTGCATACATACATACATAAATCACGCCTTTATCCCTTACGGGGTAGGCAGAGCGTTTAACGCCTCGTAAAAGGCGCTTTCGCCACGTCTGACAAAAACTGATAGCAATTTTAGATTGTAATATGTACGTGGGACACTCAGAAAGATTTGCGACACTAAAAAAAATTGTTCTACAGGTACATATATTTTTATTAAATCTTTTCAAAGTACTCTCCACCAGCCTCTATACAAAGATTCATGCGTCTGAACCAGTTTTCAAAACACTTTTTCCAGTCCGCCGTAGACACCTCGTTTACAGCCTGCTCGAACGCAGCCAGCGCATCTTCCGGCGACGAAAATTGTATCCCCTTGAGCTGATTTTTTATTTTTGGAAATAAAAAGAAGTCACACGGTGCTAGATCAAGGCTGTAAGGAGGGTGACCCAGGAGTTTGACTGGTGTGCTGTCCAGGAAGTCCCTCGTTTTGAGCGCGGTGTGTGCAGGCGCATTGTCGTGGTGGAGCAGTAGTCCGCGGAGCCCTGTGTTTGGTCGCTTGTTGCTCATAACAGAAAAAACTTCTGGTAAACATTTGATAGTATACCATTCGGCGTTAATGCTTCTTTGATCTCGTAAGGGAATTGAGGCCAAGTGGCCAGTCATATTAAAAAAGCTGGCGATCAAAATCTTCCCCCCGCTTCGAGATCGCTTCACTTTGGTAGGCGTTGGTTCATTTTGAAACACCCATACTGTCGACTGGCGCTTGGTTTCTGGATCGTATTGATAAATCCAGGACTCATCACCTGTTACGATGTCGTAAACACGCCGAGACGAGCCTGCTTCAAATTTGTTCAGCATATCACGGCACCATTCCACCCGGGCCTGCTTCTGAGCGTCGGTGAGGTAGTGCGGCACCCAGCGCGATACTATCCTCCTCACGCGAAGATGCCCTTGTAGAATCTCGTGAACGCTTCCCGATCCAATCTTTAATATGTGCTGAATCTCCTGATATGTAATTCGCCTATTATCTTGGATTAAATTTTTCACTGCTAGCACGTTTTCTTCCGTAATAGCTGTCAAAGGGCGACCGCTTCTTTCTTCATCCCCCAAGGTTGGTCGACCGCGCCTAAATTCGTTATACCAACGATACACGGTTGCCTTGGAGGGGCTTTCATCCATAAATGCCATTTGAAGTCTATCGAACGATTCATCCGGTTTCAGGCGACACTTGAAATCGTAAAAAATCATAGCTCTAAAATGTTCCCGGCGCAGATCCATTTTTCAGTAAGACATGATACTTTGAATTGGCTCGCAAAAAATGTGGAGGGAAATTTTGAAAATGGAACACACATATTTTTACTTACAAGTAATCATATTTTCAAAAAAGATTCTAGCCGGCCAGTCTGCCATATATAAAAACTATTTATCGCAATACTTTCTTAATGGCCAGGTATTGCTATAGTGACAGGTTGTCAGCCCATCGCCTAAATTACAATACACTGTAACCCTCGAGTTCCTTTTTCTGACTTCAACAGCATGCCCGGGAGGAAGGGCAGCTGGAACATTCTATGTTTTTCTATCTCTCCCAGTCCAGCATGGAAGTAAATATAATGTGTCTGTTTAAAAAATCGGTTTTGGGCAGTGGATACTCGTTGGAAAACTGTGAGACCATACGAAAAGTTCGCACTTTTTAATAATTCTTCGACTAAATACCGGTGGAAACGAACGGTCCACATACCTAATCCTGTAACAAATAATATGACAAAAAAATAAGCAAATTAAAGTATTCATACTGCAATGTATAATATGACAAAAAAATAAGCAAATTAAAGTATTCATACTGCAATGTATAATATGACAAAAAATAAGCAAATTAAAGTATTCATACTGCAATGTATAATATGACAAAAAAATAAGCAAATTAAAGTATTCATACTGCAATGTATAATATGACAAAAAATAAGCAAATTAAAGTATTCATACTGCAATGTATAATATGGAAAAAAATAAGCAAATTAAAGTATTCATACTGCAATGTATAATATGACAAAAAAATAAGCAAATTAAAGTATTCATACTGCAATGTATAATATGACAAAAAAATAAACAAATTAAAGTATTCATACTGCAATGTATAATATGACAAAAAAATAAGCAAATTAATGTATTCATACTGCAATGTATAATATGACAAAAAAATAAGCAAATTAAAGTATTCATACTGCAATGTATAATATGACAAAAAAATAAGCAAATTAAAGTATTCATACTGCAATGTATAATATGACAAAAAATAAGCAAATTAAAGTATTTATACTGCAATGTATAATATGCCAAAAAAATAAGAAATTTAAAGTATTCATACTGCAATGTTCTATGTTTTTTGTCACTGTTCATCCAGAATACAATTAAAACCTAAAAATAAAAACAACCACAGAAATAATCATGTCTTATTTGTCATATTATTTTGGATCTACGATCTAGGTCTATGATCATTGTAATAACTACCAAGTAGAACAACAACAAAACAACAATTCTTCCATGCTGGACTGGGAGAGATAAAAAAACATAGAATGTTCAGCTGCCTTTCCTCCTGGGCATGCTGTAGATAATTTCAGTCAGCAAAAGGGTTCGAGGGTTACAGTGTATTGTAATTTAGGCGATGGGCTGACAACCTGTCACTATAGCAATACAAATTACAATATAAAATGGCCCTTAATTTTTTGTCAGACGTGGCGGAAGCGCCTTTTACGAGGCGTTTAACGCTCTGCCTACCCCGTAAGGGATAAAGGCGTGATTTTATGTATGAACAACATTTTAATGATCACATGCATCTCTTTATCGTATTACAACCTAAACTAGTACATAAAAACCTTACATCTACGAGGTAATATAGAGAACTACCACCTAAAACCTCAGTGAACCCTGTGAAGTTCAACTAGTTTAGAATTCATAAAATTTGCATTCACTCCATCTCCATCTTCGTTGTTCGTTGTGTTTTCTCATCTCATCTCGTTCCTTTTCTCGATTCTATTTTTAAAAGTGCAAAGATTTGATTTAACTTCCATGCTAGTTGGTAAGCGACGGAAAACAGAGAATATACCTACTAGCTGCTGCTTTTTCGGCCCTGAAAGGTGTATCATTGACAAAGTACTATAATTATTTTTATATTTGTTCTTTGATTCAAATAAGTTGTATGATGTACTTAATTTACTATCAAATATTGCATGTTTCTTTGTATTTTTTTTACGTAAAACGACAATTTACTATCAAATACAGAACATTATAAAAATTGTTGATATTGTTTATTATTAATAAATCTGCACTTACAAGCTGTTTAAGATACACTTTCCATCAATTTTAGCAACACAACATCCGGCAAGATCCTCCAGCTATCCCGGTGAGATTATCATAAAACAGTACAAACAACCCGTCCAATATTGTAAGACATCGCTAAATGTTTGCCGAGCGAGGGTAAATATCCGCCGATGTTATAGAGTAAATCCACGGATAAGATATTCGCCAAATCTGGCAACATTTGGCTGGAGGTGATGTAATGTTGTCAACATGGATTTTAAGATAATATTTATACCTATAATTGTAAACGAATGACATTGGTACCTGAACTATGTAATTGACATATAACTAGTGTTATTAATAATTTCTTCCATGCTGGACTGCGAGTGATAGAAAAACATAGAATGTGCCAGCTGCATTTCCTCCCGGGCATGCTGTAAAAACAAGCTAAGGGATCCGAGGGTTTCAGTGTATTGCAATTTAGACGATGGGCTGACATCCTGTCACTGCAGCAATATACCAACGAATCTATCTTAAATAACCCTCAAAACTTAGATTTTGTAGCGGAGCGACCTTTGTTTTGGTTCTTTACGCTCTGCCTACCCCAATAGGGATAAAGACGTGATTAAATGCATGTATGTTATTAATATTATTTTTATTTTCCTTCCTAGGTAACAAGGTAATATTACCTCTGACGGGGTAAATAAGCATGCAACGCAAGCAATCTGTCGAGATTTGAGACTTATTTCAGGAAGGATGGTTTATTAAAGTAAGTTGGCATACATTGCCTGAGTTAGAAAATTATCTCTTATAGGCTAAGCAGTATCAACTGCTCATTTAATGAACCATCATCGGCTTAGTGAATAGGTACTTATGTATTAGTTTATTATATATATTATTTTATGCATATCATATATGTATTTTATGTAGATTTGTCTATATTAATTAGTTTGTAGTAAGATGCACTATCCCGCATTTTCTACATTTGATTTCCTTTACCCAAGGTTGCCTGGTAGAAATTGCTACCATAGCAATAAGGCCGCCTTCATTGTAGTTTAGTTTTCTACATTTGATTTCATTTACCCAAGGTTGCCTAGTAGAAATTGCTACCATAGCAATAAGGCCGCCTTCATTGTACTTAAGTTTTTATTTTATTTGTTCTCATTTCCTGTTGTTTTTTATTTATGTGCACTACTTATCTCATAAACAAGACTCATTTATTTCTTGTCTCTATTTCATTTCAATATTAAGAGTCAACATGAAAACTTATGAATGCAAAATGTTTATAAAACTTCGCTTCGTCGCTCTAAACATCATCTGCGTCGGCCGTGGCGCGCTCTGGTGGAAAATGCTGCAAACTCACGCGGGCATGAAAATATGCGCGCTTAAGAAACTTTACACTTTCCTCTCTGAGGCTCGTATTTATGATGACATTTCAAACTTGAGAGCAATATTAAGTATGAATTTGACAGGCCAGTTTGTATTGAAATGTCATTTCTGATACGAACTCAAACTCGCTGTCACTCATGAGAGCTGATAACAAATACGGCCCTGAGTTATATTATAAAGCTCGAGTGATACTTCTTCTTCTGTCGAGTGGGTATCAAGGCTATCGATCCGATGAACCCTGGTGTCAGAGTATTAAAACCGCCTAGTAGCACAACTATCAGGCCTCTGACATGGTTTGAGTAATGACCACTATCAAAGACAGCGACCGGGACCGACGGCTTAACGTGCCCTCCGAAGCACGTAATCTTTTTCTTTATGGACAATCAGGTGATTCAGCCTGCAATGTCCTAACCAAACTAGGGAAAAATTCACTAAGTGATAAATTCTCAAATATCAACTTTGTGTTTCTGGGAATTGAACCCAGGACCTCCGGATCGGGAGTCCATGGCACTAGCCACTAGACCACGGAGGCAGTTAAAGCTCGAGTGGTGATTTCATGGTTTTTCCAAGTTCTAAGAATATTCCTTAAAAATAATAGGAGAAAAGTTGCCAAAAGTTTCAGAGTGTTATATTTTATGCTAGAAGCATTAGCTTCCATGTATTAACACTGCTGAAATATACAGATGTTGCGATAAACATTTGATTCAATGTGGCTTACTTTGATAACCGTGAGCTTTTTCCCATTAAAAATGATCAAAATAACTGGAAAAGTCTAGCATTCACACTTGTTTTCTCTACCGACTATAAAATTTCTTCATTTCCTATACATCGATGTCCATTCCTTCCATTTGAACAAGTTTAATCCATCAAAACGGTGCAGTGGAGCGGAATATTCTCAGCACATGTTGTTGTAGATTAGCCCAGTGGCGAATGTATAAGTAATCGCAGACGGACACTGATAGATGGAGTACGTTAATAAACGAATACTTAGCTGAGTAAACAGTGTGTTTCTTGAGGAAGTCCGGTTTATACGGCGGTAAGGTAAAAAAGACAGTAATATTTAAGGAAAAAAAAAACACGAGAGACAAAAGTGGAGGTAGGGGATAAAGTTTGGACAAGGTTTGTTTGGCCTTCTAGCTTGTCGTTTCGATGTTGTATCTTACTGAATACGAAGGTATCTTCCATGCTGGACTAGGAGCGAGAGAAAAACATAGAATGTGCCAGCTGCATTTCCTCCCGGGCAAGCTGTTAAAACCAGCTAAGGGATCCGAAGGTTTCTTCCATGCTGGACTGGGAGCGAGAGAAAAACATAGAATGTGCCAGCTGCATTTCCTCCCGGGCAAGCTGTTAAAACCAGCTAAGGGATCCGAGGGTTTCTGTATATTGCAAATTAGGCGACAGGCTGACAACCTGTCACTACAGCAATATACCTACCAATCTATCTTAAACAACCCTCAAAACTTTGTCAGACGTGGCGGAACTACCTTTGTTTAGGTCGTGTACGCTCTGCCTACCCCATTAGGGATAAAGGCGTGATTATATGTATGTATGTACGAAGGTATGTAATCCTAGATTATAGACTATGAAGAAAACACATTACTGAACAATTTCCATCAAAACATTCTTTTAGGAAGTGAAAAATGTCTACATCGATCAGAAAATTTGTATGGAAAAGCCATTTTTTTTTCACTCGTTGAAAGAATTTCCGTGTGTAAGTTGTTCAGTTTCGTTGACTAAGCAACTCCTATCAGTTTGTAGGACGCTGTCTGTTTTATTAGGATTATACCTAGTATTATACCGGGTGTATGGGATGAGATGGTTTGATCATGTTGAGAGGATGGATGAAAGCAGATTAAGTAAACTGAAATATATGGTGAGTGTGAGTGGGAACGTTGGAAGGGGAAGACCTCAACGGACGTACCGCGGCCAAATCCGAGATGTTCTAGAGAAAGGTCAGGTCAGGAGTACCCTAAACCGACGAGAATGTATGAAAAGATTGATGAATGTAAATTAAGCGAAAGAAGTTTGCAAGCACCGTAGCTAGTGGAGGGATGTGATCTCTGCCTACCCCTCCGAGAAAGAGGCATGTATGTATGGGACAGCGTACCGCAAACTAATAGGGGTTCATCAGTCAACAAAACTGAAGAACTTTTACTAAATATACTTTCAGGAAATCCAGTATACGTCTATAAAAGTTCAATTTTAATAAATGGTTATTAATTACTTCCATGCTGGACTGGGAGCGAAAGAAAAACATAGAATGTTCAAGCTTCATTTCCTCCCGTGCATGCTGTAAAAACCAGCTAAAGGATCCGAGGGTTTTAGTATATTGCAATTTAGGCGATATGCTGACAACCTGTCACTACAGCAATATACCTACAAATCTATCTTAAATAACCCTCAAAACTTTGTCAGAAGTGGCGGAACGACCTTTGTTTAGGTCGTTTCCGCTCTGCCTACCCCATTAGGGATAAAGGCGTGATTATATGTATGTATGTATGTGGTTATTAATTGTATCGGTCACCTTCTGGCCTAAAGTTAAAAGCAAAGCCTTCGCAAATTAAAAAAGTAAACATTTCATAATCAATAAGTGCCAGACCAACCTTTTAGCAGTATCAAATGGGGAGTAATTCTATTAGTATAGTACCTGAAACGAGCCTAATGCAGCACAGAGAGTCCCTCGAGACAAACTCGATTAATGCCCCCGTAAAACACCCGCTATACTCAATAAAAGCCTTTTAAAATGTATGTTTTGACTTTGATTTTACATTACAAAGAACTAAAAGGTTTTTTAAAGTAAGTAGAAGTTGTAAGTGCTAATATTAACATTGTCGAAGCAAATACCCAGTTTATTATTATCCTAAGTAAGTAAACGCCTACTGGAAACTGGAACTTACATTATTATAGATATTCTGTTAAAAAAAAAAGAATAACATAAAATTATATGATAATTTATTATAGGGATTAAATACGTAAATTAACTTATTTTTCAAAAAGTTATACTTTATACTGTATTTTTATGTTATCGTATTATTCTATAGATAGTAATATTATTGTGCGCATTATATCCGCCTCTCGACATCAAATCTTACTTCAGTAGGTCTGCTGTAAGAAATTTCTTCATAGAAATAAGCAGAGCCTGTTGTGTCTATATTCTTTATGTTTTTGATTTTTTTCATGTGTTTTATTGTGTACAATAAATTGTTAAATAAATAAAATGTTTTTTTTTCCTGGTTGTAAGTATACTGATTACAAATAATGGATACTATCTTTTTTATATATATATAGTTTGGAAACAGTAGGTAATACAGAAGGGAGGGATTGAGGAAAGTTTTATTCCGAGCATGTAGGTAGAGTTATAGTACCCGTAGGCATATAAAAACAGCTCTAGCTTAAGCTCTATGACGTCAGCGAATCATTCGTCTTGTGTCACTAGACAGACACTTTAATCCAACTATCATTAATTTCCATCCAATAGTGAAGTAACATGTAAAAAGTATGATGAAAAAGAAAATTCTCATACAGATTTTGGCGCATGTAGGAATTTGAGAGCATGAAATTTTGTAAGTAGGTAATTTTTTCATTAACTTTTTTTTGCATTGAAGTTAAGCAATAATAAGTTATAAAAAGTTATAAAATATATAATTAAATAAATAAAACACTCGCAATCACCGGTTACGTTCTAGCTATTTCGATATAGAGCCTAGATAGAGCCTCAATTTCAGTGGATGAGCAGATTCATCCATGTATGCAAAAATGTGCATGTTTCCCGCACCCTACGCTCCGCGCATGTCAGCAAGTAGGTAACTTGTTGGCGCGCGATCCGTCGGGCGGCAGTGCGACGCGGCGTCGCGGCTGGGGAAAGTCCTGTCGATCGAGCTCATTCCTGAACGCACCCCGATAAATTGACGTGTTCGGCGCGAATTCTAAATTTGAATTGTAGAGTTTTGCTTTTTAAATAATTCGGCGTTCTGTTTGGTTGTGATAGTTTTTCTTTGTGCCGTGTTCTGATTTTGAATTTGAATTTAGTTTTGCTTTTTTACATTCTTATTTAAAATGTATTTATTTTTGTTTTGTTACTTTTGTAGCGTCAAATGAACGATGGATACGACGTAATGCAAACTCTCAAAAATGACTCTACCGAACTTAAAAGTGAAATTCGAAAATGATTAAGGAGTGAAGTGAAGATGGCTTTGAAAAGACTTGTTATCGCTTGCGTTTGGCTGTTGCCATTGGCAACGAGCCATCTCAATGTGCTCATCAGTCAGGCAGAAGTAATGAAATTGCTAGGTAAGATTATTCGATTAGAAACTAATTTAAGTGCTCTTACTACTAAGATATTGAGTTTGGTATTTTCGGAATATTGGCGAAACTTGGTGAAGTTTGCTTGGATGGTGCTTGTGGCTAATAAAGGAAGTTTGGAGGAGTTGATGAATTAATTAAAAACGTTGTTGGGTTAAGTTGAAGACATTACCATAATTTGTGAGCTTACATTCTAACCGGAAGTTTGTTAATTTCAAGCAAATTTTAGGTAAAGTATGGCCTCAATTTAAAACTAACCGAGTGAATGAAAATTATTGAACTTTTGTATTTAATCTAGTATCTACATAAAATTGTGTACACTCATTTTTGAATTCGTAAAAAAAAATAGGAATAAAAACACAGAATGTAAATACCAGGTATTTTTCTTCGTGGTCGCCTGAGTCCCCTTAGTAAAGAAGTTGTCATCGAGTCCCATGACCATGACTATAGAAGAATTCGAGGGTAAGGTGATGGTGAATGTGATGAGCTATGACGGCCTGATACCGCATCAGTACTGCACAGCAACATATATGTTCAGGGTCATATATGTTGCTTTTGACGCTACATACTTCATAAGGAAATTCGTAATTGCAAATAACGCGACTTTTTTAAATTTAAGTCTACTTGTCTTTTTCTATCATGAGACGGCAGTAATAAATTTTAGTCAATATTAAGTTAATTCGTGCTCTCGACGAATCGAAAACATCATTTCACTAATCATATAATCTTTTTCACCACGACTCTTCAGTCTACAACATTCGAAAGTCCCTAACTCTCCTAAGTCAAGTTTCGTTAAAGGCAATTTTCTGCTCGCCTAAGGCTTGTTCAGACCTTTATGCAAATTTGAATTTGGCCGACCGTGGATGCAGAAAATTGTTGGGTCAGAGATTTTTCTACTCCATTTTGATAGACAAGTACTCTTTATGGTAATTCGGCGCTCTTTTGTTGATGTTTGGAGAAACTGTGGGTTCATCAATGGTTTTCAGAATTGATAGGTACTTTATATTTTAGCTAAATATTGCTGTGATTTTTTATTAGAACGGTAGGCACTTTTATATTATAGCTACTACAATCATGATTAAAATTTATCATTTAATATTGTTGAATTTAAAATATTTCAAAAGAAGATTGCGAGCACACTAACTTCAATGGCGAGACATAACTCGTCGTATTAGATTGAAATCATTAGGAGCAGGATATTAAAAAAGATGAGGGATTTTCTACTGATAAAATAAACAAGTTTAAAATATCATGTAAAATATATCTCAATGTAAAAATAATTCGGTTTTTTTTCTTGTAGATATATTTTACTAGCGACCCGCCCCGGCTTCGCACGGAAATTATCAGTGTTCTCCACAATATTATGCAAGTATTATAAATATAAACCTTCCTCTTGAAACACTCTATCCATTAAAAGAAACCGCATCAAAGTCCGTTGCGTAGTTTTAAAGATTTATGCATACATAGGGATATAGGGACAGTGAAAGCGACTTTGTTTTATACTATGTAGTGATTTATCTACTGCAAGGTGAGGACGTTCACAAGAAATAGGTAACAGATTTAAGTCTCATCGCCAATAGTAAACAACACACTAGAATTATTAATATTGACACTATCACAGAACACCTACATGGAACATCTTCCATGCTGGATAAGGAGCTTGAGAAAAACATAGAATGTGCTAGCTGCATTTCCTTCCGGGCATGCCGTAAAAACTAGCTTAGGAATCCGGAGGGTTTTAGTATATTGCAATTAGGCTGCCAACCTGTCACTACAACAATATACCTACAAATATATCTTAAATAACCCTCAAAACTTTGTCGAACGTGGCGGAACGACCTTTGTTTAGGTCGTTTATCCTCTGTCTACCCCTTTAGGGAAAAAGGCGTGATTATATGTATATATGTACAGACCACCTACTTTTTTTCTGTCTTCTGGTATTTGTTTCTTTTTTCAACTAAAACAAGGCTAAGAATACCTTTCTATAACCTACTGATATTTATAATATTATTTTGGTATACAATAGAGACCACGATAAGAACAAAAACATCCCACATTTGCCATTATATCGGCACATATCCTCATATCGGTGACACTATCAAAACACGTTACAATGTCCCCGCTCTATCTGACTGGTTGTGACGTCAGCAGCCCCTTCATGATCAAAAATGTAATTATCTTCCCTCGATCTACCCTCAACCATTTATATTTGTTCTACAAATTCGACGAATTTCGGGTGCGCAATTGAGACGGTGTCCATTGTTGTGGACGATACGATGTTGCAATATCGGTTCAGAGTCGGTCGTTTGTTTTTGTCATTTATCCTTGTCTCTATAGAATTTCCAACTCAGTTTTAGAATAAAGGTAAACAATTTTTCATGTCTTTTAAGTAAAGATCTTGTTTCTAAAATAAATTTTATCTTTTAGATATGACAACATAATGAAATAGTAGTTTTTGTAATCTAACTAATTTGCCAACATTTATTATTTATTTTTGAAATGTGTTTTTGAATGAAAAGACATGAAACTTTGTTTAAATTTATTCTAAAACTGAGTTGGAATACTAAAATACTTAAATAAGAACCACTCTTCCACCGGATCCAAATAGTTTGCTGTGTTTCGTCTATGCAGAAAAGCCACAGTATCTTTACTTTTTAAAGCTTCTATGTGATTCTACTGAATTCTTGAGTCTGCTTATACACTATACAGAGTAGTCGAGTTTCAAATCCCGCTAAAACGCTTTTCTAGTATTTTTAACTGATGTGATAGCTGTATAGTTTCTAAACCCAAAGGTTGTCTGGTAGAAATTGCTGCTTTAGTCTAAGATAAGTGGACCGTTTTGTAGCAAAATCCTCTAAATCCCTGATAAAAATGACATGAAAAGTGACGTTTCGTTGCAAAACCCGCTAAAACAGCAGTCATTTCTCATTTTTCAAAATTCGTTTTAGCGGGTTTTTATACTAGACTTCTGGCAGGAAAATTATAAAAACAATTGTAAAAAAGATAAGTTTAGTTAGGATTCAATAGTAACAAGAAATATAAAGATAAAAATAAAATCACGATTTCAAATCAATTGTGTCACTGTGTTATAATCAAGAAAGCTCCATAAAAGTAAGCGTTATGAAATAATACTTACAAAAGTACCTTTTCAAATAGCTTATGTGCCGTGTCCTGTATGCCAATGGAAACACACACACAAGTACTCCACCTCCAACTACTTTATTACTTTAGGGAGCATATCCCAATCGGGATCTTATTAGAGATAAAAGAAACTTGCCGCCGTGCAATGCATACGGAATAGGTCCATGTATTGAGTCATCCGACTTGTCATAAGATAAATGGAAATAAAAATAATGGCAAGTGCATGAGGGTATGATGGAATGACAGACATGGCCGTTTACCATCGAGATGATATTTATTCATATCACCCCCTCTATAATTAACTCCCTCCGGATTGTAGTGGTCTGAGCCATAGATCGCGATCCGGAGGTCCTGGGTTCGATTCCCACGAAGTTGATATTTGGCAATTTATCACTTTGGGAATTTTCTCTAGCTTGGTTAGGACAATGCAGGCTGCATCACCTGATTGTCTAGAAAAAATAATCCGTGCTTCGGAGGGCACGTTCAGCCGGCGGTACCTGTCGCTGTCTTTGATGGTGGTCGTTAGGTACACAACCCTTGTTAGAGGCCTATTAGCTGTGCTATTAGGCGGTTTTTAAACACTAACCATGCTTCCATACTGGACTGGGAGCGAGAGAAAAACATAGAATGTGCCAGTTGCATTTCCTAAAGGGTATGCTGTAAAAATCAGCTAAGGGATCCGAGGGTTTCAGTATATTGTACTTTAGGCGATGGGCTGACAACCTGTCACTACAGCAATAAACCTACAAGTCTATCTTAAATAACCCTCCAAACTTTGTGAAACCTTGACCTTTGTTTAGGTCGTTTACGCTCTGCCTACCCCATTAGGGATAAAGGCGTGATTGTATGTATGTAAAACACTAACACCTGAGTTCATCGAGTCCATCGATTCGGAACCCACGTTAAGAATAAATGGAAAAAATAATAATAATGGCAAGTGCATGATGGAATGACAAACATGGCCGTTTGCCACCGAGATGATATTTATGCGTATCACCCCCTCTTATGTGGGTGTTAGTTATTTTTATTTGTGACTGTGAGATTTTCTTCCATCCTGGCCTGGGAGCGAGAGAATAACATAGAATGTGCCAGCTGCATTTCCTCCCGGGTATGCTATAAAACCAGCCAAGGTATCCGCGGGCTTCAGTATATTGTAATTTAGGCGAAGGGCTGCCGACCTGTTACTGCAGCAATATACCTACGAATTTACCTTAAATAACCCTCAAAACTTTGTTAGACGTGGCGGAATGACCTTTGTTTAGCTAGATTGCGCTCTGCATACCCCATTAGGGATAAAGGCGTGATTATATGTATGTATTTATTGTGACTTTATTCGTAACATAGCTGTTGTGCTGAATACGAAAATTTTGGTTTGATGAAAAAATCTCTATCGTAATAAACCTGTTTTTTTATAGAATAGAATATATTTGTTTGCCAGAATACTGTATGTCAGTGCTTAAAATATATCAGTGTTCCATGTATTCAACCTGCAAGCAGGCATGCAAATTTGACTCGTTGTACAAATTTAGTCAATTTATTTATTTTCGATTAGATAATTTAAAAAAAAATTAAATAAATTTAAAATATACATCATAATAGTTGAGTCAAATACAAGATGACATTGAAGATAATATGCAATAATCATAAAGTCAACCTATTACTATCTAAATTCATAAAGTCTATAAGATTAAATTTTAAAATTCAGATATTCCTGAACACTGTAGAAGCAATGTTTCAGGATCCACATTGTTAAATTATATTTAAATGTAAAATATAAGGCGGTTTCAGAAAAAAACTGCAGAAAATAGTTTTACCGAGAACTCTAGGCTCTACATTTCACCATTTGGTTAAGTATTTCATCAACATACATACATACATATAATTACGCCTTCATTATCCCTAATGCGGTAGGCAGAGCGTAAACGTCCTAAACAAAGTTTGTTCCGCCACGTTTGACAAAGTTTTGAGGGTTATTTAAGATAGATTTGTAGGTATATTGCTGTAGTAACAGGTTGACTGCACATGACCTAAATTGCAATATACTAAAACCCTCGGATCCCTTTGCTGGTTTTTACAGCATGCCCGGGAGGAAATGCACCTGGCGCATTTTATGTTTTTCTTTCGCTCCCAGTCCAGCATGGAAGAATTAATTATTTCATCAAGGAGAGGTGTTAAATGTACTGTAGTAATTACTACGTAGAGTTTATTTAAAATGAAACCTATTTGTCTCTCCGCGTGAGCCTCGTCAAAAAACAATAACAATTCCATCCAATTAAGAGACAATAAATAACATAACACTACAAGGGTCAACAAACTTAATACTTCATTCGATTAAAGTCCACCGCGGCACACGACAAAATAAATCAAATGAACGACAAATGACAGTCGTATGTGTCAAAAATAATGGACTGTAGTGACATCTGCTGTGTAAGGAATAAGGGGTGAGCTCCATTTTGTCGGAAATTTGAAAGTTACGCCAATAACAGTTGAGTTGCTTTTGTAGAGTAAGATAGAAGTAAATTTAGTTTTAATTTCATTTGTATAATAATAATTCTTACCAACTTAACAAATAATTTTCTCTTTTTGATATTATTATTTTGTTATGAACTTGATAAAATTAACGTTTAGCTGGCGAGATTTTATGTATTTTTATTACTTATCAATTAATATTACATGGTATATTGTATTTTTCATACTTTGCTAATAAACTTGATAAGAACACGATAAGCAGGCGGGATTTTAAGCTGATTTTATCGCCGTGATTAAGTAGGTATATAATGAAAGTGATTTATAAATTCATTTTATTTTTAAGTAATATATATTACATACATACATATAGTCACGCCTTTATCCCTAATGAGGTAGGCAGAGCGTAAACGACCCAAACAAAGGTCGTTCCACCACGTCTGACAAAGTTTTGAGGGTTATTTACGATAGATTTGTAGGTATATTGCTGTAGTGACAGGTTATCAGCCCATCGCCTAAATTGCAATAAACTGAAACCCTCCGATCCTTTAGCTGGTTTTTAAAGCATGCCTGGGAGGAAATGCAGCTAGCATATTCAATGTTTTTCTTTCGCTTCCAGTCCAGCATGGAAGAAATATTGGTTCGTATAAATTAAATGCTTAGCTAAAGCTCTCAATTGAAGCCTTTGATGCAATGAATAAAAATATCACCAACCAGTTTAAAAAAGCACTACATACCACGCATGGCCATCCATCGTGGCCTTATAACACAATGAAAAGCGGCACATGGTCAACACACCATAATTTTTCAACATAACAGCTTTTGCGCAAACAAAGCAAATGGACTTCAACCCTTAATGACAGTTCAAACATCAATTTGGTGTGGGCCTTATCGCGGCAGCCCAGAATAGGGTAGACGGTTGTTAGATATCTTCCATGCTGGCCTGGGAGCGAGAGAAAAACAAAGAATGTGCCAGGTGCATATCCTCCCGAGCATGCTGTAAAACCAGTTAATGAATCCGACGGTTTCAGTTTATTGCAATTTAGGCGATGGGCTGACAACCTGTCACTACAGCAATATACCTACAAAACTATCTTAATTAACCCACAAAACTTTGTCAGACGTATCGGAACGTCATTTTGTTTAGGTCGATTTCGCTCTACCTACCCCATTAGGGATACATACATACATACATAAATCACGCCTTTATCCCTTATGGGGTAGGCAGAGCGTTTAACGCCTCGTAAAAGGCGCTTTCGCCACGTCTGACAAAAATTGAGAACAATTTTAGATTGTAATATGTATTGCTTTAGTGACAGGTTGTCAGCCCATCGCCTAAATTACAATACACTGTAACACTCGAGTCCCTTTTGCTGACTTCAAAAGCATGCTCGGGAGGAAGGGCAGCTGGAACATTCTATGTTTTTCTATCTCTCCCAGTCCAGCATGGAAGAATTTTAGACGATTAGGGATAAAGGCGTTATTATATGTAAGTAAAGCAAATGGACTTCAACCCTTAATGACAGTTCAAACATCAATTTGGTGTGGGCCTTATCGCGGCAGCCCAGAATAGGGTAGACGCGCTGTTGCATACGGTGGGAGGGATAATTGCCTTCTTTTGTATGTACTCTGATTTTCGCGAATGGTCTCTGAGGGTCTACCACGTTGATGAAGTTATTAGAAAAGATGAGTTTGTTTAAGATAAAGTGTAAGTAAGAGTTTCTAATTAAGAATATTTGTGTGTCTGTTATTGGTGTATTATATACATTGTATTATTTAATTGTATTTAGTTAATAATTTTATACATACATACATACATAAATCACGCCTTTATCCCTTACGGGGTAGGCAGAGCGTTTAACGCCTCGTAAAAGGCGCTTTCGCCACGTCTGACAAAAATTGAGGGCAATTTTAGATTGTAATATGTATTGCTTTAGTGACAGGTTGTCAGCCTATCGCCTAAATTACAATACACTGTAACCCTCGAGTCCCTTTTGCTGACTTCAACAGCATGCCCGGGAGGAAGGGCAGCTGGAACATTCTATGTTTTTTTATCTCTCCCAGTCCAGCATGGAAGAAATATATATATTTTATTGTGTTATTATATATTTTATTGTGAATAACATAAACATGGTTTGCAACTGACCAAACTAAATATGTATGTAGCTAAATTCTCTGCAGCGGCTAACGGACCTGCCTGTATATTTATTGTGAATATGTGCATGTAATGATTAAAGTAGGATCAATATTTAAAAATGTAAACTGTAAAGTGAATGTCATGTAATGCGATGTATGGGGCTTGTACCCTAAAATAAAGTTTTTTTTAGTGCAGCAGCAGCTTTAGTTGGAGCGCTTACGGGAAGAGAAGGAGTTGTGCTATTGTGATCCGGCATCAGATGGAGCCATCCATATTCAATACATACATACATACATACATATAATCACGCCTTTATCCCTAATGGGGTAGGCAGAGCGTAAACGACCCAAACAAAGGTCGTTCCGCCACGTCTGACAAAGTTTTGAGGGTTATTTAAGATAGATTTGTAAATATATTTGTAAATATATTGCTGTAGTGACAGGTTGTCAGCCCATCGCCTAAATTACAATATACTGAAACCCTCGGATCCCTTAGCTGGTTTTTACAGCATGCCCGGGAGGAAATGCAGCTGGCACATTCTATGTTTTTCTCTCGCTCCCAGGCCAGCATGGAATTCAATAGGTACTTTTAAATTTAAAGAGTTATAACTACGAGATGCTTTTCGAAGGGCATGTTAAAACTTTGATGGTACGGGACGCTGCTAAGCTTGACAGTGACTTAAATACTATAAATCTCACCAGAGTTTATCGGTTCGATCGGCTCAATTATCTGTACGAAGTAAAACCAAGAGGGATAGACTGATATATGCATTAGTGCCGCAACACACAGGCGTCACTTACTGCGCGTAAAGTCAATGCTTTTTGCATTGCCTACAATACACACGCGTCACCTAACGCGCTACGTGTACTGGCAAAGGGATGCGTCGACGTAGAGTTCCTCGCTACGCGTGGGTTGGGCGTAAGGTGAAGCATGTGTGTTGTAGGCAATGCAAATAGCATTGACAGCGTGTAGAACGCAAACTCTATTCTAACTCTAACACTCTATTTTAACCATGTAGAATTAGAATAAAGACATTATTAGAATATGTTACGTAGCTAGCTTCCATGCTGGACTGGGAGCGACAGAAGAACGTAGAATGTGCCAGCTGCATCTCCTCCCGGGCATGCTGTAAAAACCAGCTGAGGGATTCGAGGGTATATTGTAATTTAGGCGATGGGCTGACAACCTGTCACTACAGCAATATCCAGTTCTATCTTAAACAACCCTCAAAACTTGTCAGACGTGGCGGAACGACCTTTGTTTGGGTTGTTCACGCTCTGCCTAACCCATTAGGGATACAGGCGTGATAGTATGTATGTATGTATGTATGTTACGTAGAGGTCAGTCCAGTACAGCCCGCAATGCTGTTTTCTGTTGTGCAAAAAGCTAATATAATAAACCGCATATGTCGCAATGTGTTCCACAGTTGCACTGTATGTGTTTGGATTATGCAATATTGCGGTTTAATACAATACTTTTAGTAAACATTCATTGTAACACGATGTTAATAGGAGAATTCTTAGTTCTTCGAAGTAAAACCATGTTAATCTGTTAATTCTTCCATGCTGGACTGGAAGCGATTGAAAAACATAGAATGTTCCAGCTACATTTCCTCCCGGGCATGCTGTACAAACCAGCTAGGGGATCCGAGGGTTTCAGTATATTGCAATTTAGGCGATGGGCTGACAACCTGTCACTACAGCAATACACCTACAAATTTATTTGAAATAACCCTCTAAACTTTGTCAGACGTGGCGGAACCGCCTTTGTTTAGGCCGTTTACGCTCTTCCTACCCCGTTAGGGATAAAGGCATGATTATGTATGTAATCTGTCAAGATTAAGTATAAATCAAAGTTAAATATAATTTAATCACCTTTTATTCAGTTAAATTGCTCTATCCACGTAAAAAAAAAAACAATTCGGCGAATCTTTTCATCGAAGCTTTTCAAATATCGAACGATGAATAACGACCCGACACATAAACTCAAACCCCTATTAATCACCAGAAACGGAAACTTGACACTGGCCACAAAACATACAAACCACGACTTTGCACCTCCGGCCACGCAGCGGTACTAATGTCCGGCAATTTACCCGGCTTCCAGTTACATTTTAATTGGACGGGATGCCTGTCATTTTTCAGACAAGTTCCGAGAGAAGTGATATATTTTCGAGCGAGTTTTGAACCGATGGTAATACATCATGGTGTATGATTGAGAGGGTGCGTAGTACGGGACGGACGAAACAAATTGGCCTGGCTGAAGCGGTTGAAGACTGAAAATTAATGGGTAATACGATCGTGCGTTTGTCAGGTAGAGGGACTTTTTAGTAATTTATTGTGATTAGTAAGCGGTGTGAGTTGAAGGGGTGATTTATTTTCGGTAAGTCGAGTATTTATTCTTCCATGCTGGACTGGGAGCGAGAGAAAAACATAGAATGTGCCAGCTGCATTTTTTTTTTTTTTTTTTTTTTTTAAATTTATTTTATCATATAAAAGTTGTACATTGATATTATAAATATATTCTCCCAAACTTCGTAAAAGTTTAACGGGAGATCAGTTGCTCTGCGCAATACAACTTACTTATACTAAAACATTAAAAACTAACTTAATTATTATACTAATTTGAATTTAAAAATATATGTGTATGTTTAAAATAATATTATAATAACACTTAGACCTTACTTGCTACGTTATCCAAAAAGTACGATTTAATTCAATTTTTTATTTCTTTATTTGACACATGCATTGTTTTTAATTCGCTAGGCAACTCATTAAAAATAGTTGGAATCATATGCTCTAATGATCGCTTACCATACACATTGTTTACTCGCGGCACCTCGAGTAGGTGTTGTAACGCTAGTCTCGTGTTGTGGCTATGTTGTCAGGGCACTTTGTGTTCATCACTCGAATACTGCTGCACTGCGTGGTACAACATATACTTCTTATCCATCGGTATTATTTTGAAATGTTTAAATAGGGCGTGGTAATTATTGACTAATTTACATTCTCTTCGCATTTTTTTGTCGGCCAAAATCTTTAGAAAACGCGTTTGTAAATTAGTAACATTTTTGAGGTAAGAAGTATATGTTGTACCATAAGTGCCAACTCCATAATTAATTATCGACTCTGCCAATGCATGGTAAACAATTAACAAGATTCCCCTGGGCGTCCTGTATGAAAGCAACTTAAATCTGCCTAGAATTTGCCTCAGTCTTGTAATTACTATATCTACGTGTTCCCCCCAACTAAAGCGATCGTCTATTGTCAGCCCGACGTACTTATAGGTAACAACCTGTTCTATAGCGGGGCAGGTACACACCGCGCTCCCGTGCAGACATTCGTATGAGTGACCTTTGATACTCATGGGTTCCGCAAGTCTATGCCTTTTATTTTGGCTTGAACTTATTAGCATACATTTGGTTTTCTCAATATTAAGTATGATTCCGTTATCGTGGGCCCATTTACTTAAATTATTAAAGTCTTTTTGTACATTTTTGAATAAGGTATAAACATCTTTACCTGCGCTCATAATACAAGTGTCATCGGCAAACATGTAACATTTGCACGTGGTTATCACGTTAGGCATGCTATTTACATGTAATATGTAGCACATTGGTCCAGTTACGGATCCCTGAGCTACCCCATATTTAACATTTTTAGAAGAACTGTACGTGTTATTTACTTTGACTACAAATTTTCTGTTTTCGAGGTAATTTTGAAACCATTTTAGTAAGTTTCCGGATAAACCGCTACTATGTAGTGAATTTAAAAGCGTAATATGATCCAACGTGTCAAATGCTTTCCGAAAATCAACAAACAAGACCAAAACATGTTGCCTATTATTTAAACTTACGTTAACCTCGTTACTGAACCTTGATAGCAGTGTGTCCGTGCCCTTACCTCGCTGGAAACCAAACTGCGCGCTGTTTATTATTTGATTACAATCCAGATAGTTGGTGACCTGCCCTACTATGGCTTTTTCTGTTATTTGGTTAATGGATGACAATATTGAAATCGGCCTGTAGTTGCCTGGATCACTAACTTTACCTCCCTTGTAGATAGGTCGGACTATGGACATTTTAAGACTATCTGGATACTGACCTTTTTGTAAAGATAAGTTTATGAATTTAGCCAAAACAGGACTTATTTTCTCTTTTAATAATTGAATGTCGCTCATTCTGATTGTGTCCCATCCAGGTGACTTATTACTACTTACGGAACCAATAATTTTTTCTACCAATTTCGAAGTAACTTTTTTAATCCGCATTGTTCTATCCTGTTCTGTAGTATAGGTATCCCGCGAGATAAGGCTAACATCACAAATATGTTTAATATTATCTATTTCATTCGAATATGTGGACGCAAACCTCTCACATATTTCCGTACAGTTAGTATTAGACCCCATATTTTTTTAATATGACGTCATCCAAGCTGCGATTCTCTTTTCCAAGCCATTTATTCATTGTACTCCATACCTTTCTCGAATCAGTTCCCGCAAGTACTAAGTCTTTTTTTTTATCCAAGTTTCTAGTTTTGTTAGTTATTTTCTGTGTTTTATTTCTCCATCTGTTGTACTCTAACCGGTATTTATTATTATTGGGCTCACTTTTCCACCTTCTAAATAATCTATCTTTATGTAATATCATGTCTTTAATTTCTTTATTTATCCACGTACAATTTGACCTTTTATCTGTTTTTATAGCTGTTTGTTTTTTATTGCATGAATAAATGCTTTGGAAAATTTCAACAATACGATTATATATTCCAATTGGACAGTCGAGTAAAAGAAGTTTAGACCAGTCTGTACCTAATAACTGCTCACATACACGCTTATTATCTAACACCCATATAGTTTTAAACATTTCCCTACTTACAGTTGAGTTGTCCATTAGTATACCTACAGGATAATGATCTGCTATTTTATGCGTTATTATGCCGGGGTGCACAGTTCACTTTTCACTTCTCATATAAATATGGTCTATACATGTTTGCGTGAGCTTGTTATTCCTAAACTCTTCTCGGGTATACCCATAGATGTACCCTTCGTATCCATAATTGCCTAGAATAGACTCATATCCCATCACATTTTCATCTCCGTGGTCCATCCGATTGATATTCGTGTCGCCTACAACGATCGAGTCGGCGCGTCCGGTGCTCCCCGTCGGCTGGCGTAGAATGGCTCTGAGGTCCGATAGGAACAGCTGAGGGTCCGTACTTGGAGATCTGTACAGCGCATGTAGGTATAACTCACCCGTGGATGTTTTTAATACGCCACTCAGTGACTCAGCTACTCTAGTAGGTGGATTTATTAGACGACGAAATGAGATTTTACTGGAAATGTAAACTATGATACCACCGCATCTTTGTGTACGCCGTAGTTTGGTGTGCATTTCAAAATTTGGTAGCTGAAAACAACCTACCAGGTCGTCATGTATGTCTACATCCGTTAGTACGAGCACATCAATTCTTTCGGAGTTTATAATACATATCAGCTCTGCGAAGTATTTTCTTATTGATCTAATATTTATGTGCAATAGTATTAGGTCGGTGTTTGCGCTAATGTTATTTTGCCAGCTAGATATATCATTATAAAGTGTTGTCAGTGTTGTAGGATCCATCCTAATGGTAAAAGTATTGTAGGTATTCTATATTTGTTTTGCAGTAAGAACCATGAACGTTAAGATGTTTTCATAGACGGGCTAGTGTTTGACTCGTCTACACTCTTGTTAATGTACGTGTTTAACTCAGCTATGCAGTTAATCACTTTAGTGCGCGAGTCGTCGCCTTTTTTGCACAATATGCGACCATTTTTAACCCAAACGTACTTGAGTAGGTTCTCGTTCTTTTTTTGTTTGGCTTGCCACAGTAGATCTCTATTATACTTTGTCAGATCCTCATTTATAAATACTCGCATGTTCGGGTCTCCATCTGTGATTATATCAGCATTATTTGCAATGTTTTTGCGTTTATCTAACCATTCATCTCTAGCCGCTTCTGAGCGGAATCTCACTATTATTGAGCTTTGCATTTTCTTATTGCGCTTGTTGTCGTCGGGTTTAATGTTGCTACGCAGGCGCCAGGCGCGCTCTATTCCTATTGTACCCACTTTTAGTTTATTAGCAATCGCGTTGACCACTTCTTTTAAATTTTCATCCTCATTTTTTTGCACTCCGGTGATTTCTAAATTTTTGCTTCTTTCTGTTTGTTCCAGCGCTCTAACACGAGTCTCCAGGGCTCCGTTTAGTGTTTCTAAGTGTGTGCAGCGATTTCGCACATCTTGCAGTTTATTGTTTGTATCCTTCAGTTGGTTTAGTACATCCTGGTGACATTGTAGTAGTTCATCATACTTTTCTGCATAGAAGCTAGTATTCCGTTCAATGTTGCGGACTATCTCCAGCTTTTCATTTATTTGTTGGATTGTGGATTCCAGGTTGTTCAGGTCCATCATTACAGGCGTGTCTTTTTTACTCTCCGCGCGTTTTCCTGCCGAACACAGACCACATTCTCCAGAACGGGCACTTTTTTCTTGGCTGGGTAGACAGGTTGTATGAAATGAACCTTTGCAGGTTCCCTTGCACGTAAAGGTTTGATCCGACTGTGTCGCAAGAAACTTTTTGCATTTTTTACACTGCATTTTAAATATTTCACTAAATCACTGTCGTGCGTAAAGCTAGGCGTGAAATTACGCAACTGTACTCGTTGATTGCGCGTGAGCAACTGTTCCCAGGCATGCTGTAAAAACCAGCTAAGGGATCCGAGGGTTACTGTATATTGCAATTTAGGCGATGGGCTGACAACCTGTCACTACAGCAATATACCTACAAATCTATCTTAAATAACACTCAAAATTTTGTCAGACGTGGCGGAACTACCTTTTGTTTAGCTCGTTTACGCTCTGCCTACCCCATTAGGGATAAAGGCGTGATTATATGTATGTATGTATGTATGAGTATTTATTTAACAAGTAATTTAAAAAGTTCAAAAATCTCAACTGCGTGGAATACAAAGTGGGCTTAATACTTTAAGTCGTTATAGATCTTAAATTAATGCTCAAAACGAAAAGTGATGTGAGATACCTCGAATTTATTAGTTAAGTTTAAATACCTATCCAATGATACCCCACACGGCATAGTTCGCCGACTTTTTTTTTGTTTTCACAAAATGGCGTCGCCATATTGACTTTTTGACAAAATATAGTCTTCAGTGACACTTGCATGGTTAAGACGAATCGATTGACGTAAGAATTATTAAAATACGCCCATGCATTTGGTCTCTAGAGCACCACAGAGGATCAAACACACATACATACATACGAGTAGATAGACTGATAAACTCATTACCCTCCTTTTTCATTACCCGCCTGTTTCTTATTTCAAAAATATTTTATGATTACTGAAATACAATATGAAATATGTATTATCTGTTAGCTTTTTGCCCCACAGGGTATTTGCTTGAAGAAGGATTTTCAAAATGGATGTCACAATAAAACAAGAAAGTTATTTTAATATGTAATGCAGTGCTGCTTGCAAACTTTTAAATTTCAATGTTTTATAATGAATGCAGACGAGATAAAAAATCTCAACGTGTACCCAATCAATCATATTAAGAAGTTCCCTGAGACAAGGTCCCATCTCATTAGCTATGATCACGTACTTGCAACCTTTTCCCACTAAAACTAGCACTAAATTTTCCCATATTAGCAAGGAAATAAACCACTTGTTGAGGGTTCAGCAACGATGCGTGAACAGAACGTATTACTGCTTCCTTCCCTAAACGGAGGATAATATCAATAAAAGCTAACGGGCCCGTGGAATTACTGAACTACCAGTTTGGGGTAAACCGACACTTTTTTGAGGAGTTATAGTGTCATAACAGGGAATTTAGATAGTGATTCTAACCTGAGCTTTAGTAAAGTACTAGCGACCCGCCCCGGCTTCACACGGAAATCATCAGTGTTTCCTCTACTATATTATGCATGTATCATACATATAAACCTTCCTCTTGAATCACTCTATCCAATAAAAAACCGCATCCAAATCCGTTGCGTATATTTAAATATCTAAGAATACATAGGGATATAGGGACAGAGAAAGCGACTTTGTTTTATACTATGTAGTGATAAAAGAGTGTCCTTTTTTACTTGAAACAAAAAACTTATTTTCCTTGAGAAATTTACTATCTTTTAGCTTTGCTGGTGGCTGGCTTACTAAGGGATTACAGGCCTTATACTCGTAATAATATCTAGTTGCAAGTGTATTCATCCATCATTCATGTATTGCAGATGGCTAGGTGGCTGGTAGCGATTAAAACTGAGTTTTCGTGCTATCAAAGGCATAATAAGAATTGTCTTGGCTATAGTGTAGTTGCTATTAAACCCTGTGAGAGAGGGGGGTACTTTTCTACTAGCGTAGTTTCTAAGCTTAGGTATCTTTTCTAAGCTTTAGAATAAACGTCCCAATAGAGTCATTACTAAAAGTTAATTTGTTATAGTATATGGTAGCTGTGGGACACCACAGGCTCATAATAAAATATGTTAAATGGTTCCATGCTGGACTGGGAGCGAAAAACATAGAATGTGACAGCTGCATTTCCTCCTGGGCATGCAGTAAAAACTAGCTAAGGGATCTGAGAGTTTCTGTATATTACGATTTAGGCGATGAGCTGACAATCTGTCACTACAGCAATATACCTACAAATATATCTTATTAGGGATAAAGGCGTTATTATATTTATTTATTTTTATTTATATATGCTAAACGTTACGAATCTAGAATCCAGAATAAAAACAATGACATCAACTTCCCAGTAGTTATGCCTCCCAGCCTCACGCATCCATTTCTGCATTCAACAAAGAATTTTATTACGTAAGACGTCCCACATAATTTTACTGGAAAACTCCACATATGCTTTATTCCATTTTAAATTCCCACAACGAAGCCGCAGCATGACTTCGCGTTCCCATTCATAACTAACAGCGTGAACTAAGTAATAAATGAGTCACTGAGAATTTTCCATTCTACTGGGAGACAGAAAGGACAATAGGCAAAAGTGGCCCAAGAGCCTACACTGATGAGACTTGTAGGAAATGAAAGTAAATACTTGTCATATGATTCAGGTTTTGCTTTTTATCGTCACTTTAACCTTACTATAAAAATATGATTTAACGTTTAGCATGGTGTTTATTTTGACACAATCATACTAACATTGCGTGCCTCTTGAATTTATTGTGTCTCCCGCTTTGCTTCTACCCTCCCCCTCACACTTGTCCAGGATAATATTATATCTATAGGATATTAATCTATAATATCTTAGTCTATAGGATCCTGTCTATAGGATAATAGACCAGGATAATATCTATAGGATTCTATATTATCCAGGACAAGAGTAAGGGGGGGGGGGGGGGGGTTAATTAAAGCGGGAGACATATAACATTCAAGAGACATGCAATGTTAATATGACTGTGTCAAAATAAACGCCACACTAATCGAAAAATCATATTTTTATAGTTAAAAGAAAACCCGGGACGGATTTTGATAAACTTGTCCTGAATCATATGACAAGTATAAACTTTCAATTCCTACTAGTTATATCAGTGTAGGGTCTTGGACCAAGTTCCATACATTTTTGCCTATTGTCTTTTCATTTACTGCATACATATTAGCTACAAACAGTCTACTGTTGGACCTTTAGACCTTGCTGTTCTCACAACGCTTGGAAACTTATAGCCGAAACTAAGCGGTCTAGGGAAACCTTTTAGGTATATGTTTTTTATTTTATTAAATCCCATATCAAACTTATTTGATTGCAAAAGAAAACATTGGCGATTTATTTGATCAAGCATTGGTAGTTTACAAAGTACCTAGCTTGAAAATAAATGAGTCACTGAAAGTTTTCCTCTCTCCACGCCTTGAATTAATGTTACTTAAACTAGAATGAACTGGATAAAATGAGGTTCTTGATAATGTACTGGAACGACTTGTCTAGTGTCTAGGTTTTCTTTTACGTAGCTAACGAACCAATGAACATTGAATAATCTTAGGGAGATAAATAAAAACTGAGAATTTATAGACGGCTTTTACAAATTCAAATTAAACCTCTCTGTCTTCTAGCTTACAGAAAGTACGAAAATTTTACGTTGATGTCTTCTTAGATATTTCATGATACGTAAGTATATCTTTATAACGATGGTTAAGCTTTTAAGTCGAAAAACGTTTGCTGTTTGAAGCATATTTTTTACTAAACATAGGTCTAAGGTAATAGAGAAAGAGTTGACGATCCATTAATTGGTATGTCTATATCTACATAATGTTTTAGGCACAAAACACAACACAGAAACCGTTTTTTTATCATCAAATTCTTCATATAAACTCAAAAAAATAAAAACTCTGGTAAACGGGCAATTAAACAAATAACAAACAGATAATCTGATAAGCGTTCCCAGAGGCATCATAAACTGGACAGAATAGGACATAAAATGCATATTTCAACGCGGTTATCATTTTTGGCGGCGATTCTCGTTTCAGACCAGTGGGACCGTTTGATTGGACATTACGAGTTATCACTGGCTTTCGTTTTTTGGTCGGCGATTTATGTGTGCTGTGCGAAATTCAAGAGCATTTTGTTAAAATGTTTTTTTGTTTAAAATGTAAACGATTCTGTCCGAACATTTTTATATTTGTCGGGTTTAAAACTTTAACCCTACGTAATAAATAAGAGATTTTTTTTTTTCTCGAAATTAAACTAAAATTGTATTCGCTACAAAACGTCCATTCGTTAAACCGCATCAAACACAGATAAAGAGTTGGTGGTTGTTACTTATTCATGAAATTAAAATAAATGTTTAGCCTTTAGGTGAGTTTCCCTCTATCTAATAGGAACCGAAATAAATAACTCCTAACAGAATTCGCTAATCTTCTTCCATTTTTCATGAACACACTGACCTTTACACCCACCGTCTTCTTCTATCGTGTCGATGACAAGAAAACACCTTGCTTTTTTTTTTCTTTAAATTTACCTTGCCCAGTAGTCCGCAATCCTGACTGCGTTATCGGTTGCCTGCATTATTTGCTCTCGCAAGCAAGTGGTGGGGCATGTGCAAGCAAGCTATCAAATGGGACATGGTCACCGATTTTTCACCTTCCCATACAACATACATTCACCTCCACTTCCTTAACAAATTGACTGCGTACACAGGGACCAAGGGCTCAGTAAATCTGTGTTTTCCATTTCCATAAATAGCTCAGACAAGGGCCACCGTGGGAAACATCTGGTGTTACATACAACCAGTGTTGCCACATGCAAACTACGAATTGAAAAGTCAGAAAATCTGTATGAAAATAATAAGATGATAATCTCTCTAGATTTTTAAAATAAAACCTTTAAGAATATCTACGTAATATAACTCAACCATCTGCCAACTTTTACCTGTTACCCAACAGATATAAAAAATATTAGAAAAGAAGAATATAGTCTTCAACATTTTTATTAAAAGAAGCGTAAGTATACCAACTCCTTTCTCATGAACCCTTGTGTCTAAGCTGTAAGTAATACTTAATTTTATTTTGTAATATCAAAGTACATAAACTTTGTCCTTATGTGAAAAAAATGAATTAAAAATTTGCCAAATTATTAAAGTAATAAAGTTAAACCAAAATACAAAATTTGTATTGGAGTTTAGTAAAATAATAAAAAATTGAGATATGGTAAATCTGTTAACTGCATGGCTGTTCAGAAATCTGTATACGTACAGATAAAACTGGAGATATGGCAACACTGTAAACAACGCCGCGCCGTTTGTCAACCCTACCCTCACAATTACTGGCTGGAAATTAAATGTCCGAGCTATGGAGCAATTTTCAAGTTGTCACCGTGACGTAATAGGAGAATCTTTTATATAGCGGACCACCGACAAGACAAATTTTCAGGGGATAAAGTAGATTTTTGCACTGAGGGAGTAAAGTAACATTTTAATGCCATTTAAGATCAATGGGTCTGCTCTTGAGTCTGATCAGGTTTACATTAAGATGACGAAGGAATAAAAATTGCAATTTTTCTTCCTGTTAATACAACGATCTATGAATCACTAATTTATAAGGTGCTAATATGTCTTAATTACTATAACTTGATTCTGTTGGACCGGCTTTTCGAATCACGTGAGTTTTTAGTGAATAATGTTTTTTTTTACTAATGGGGGCGCCACTTGTCGTCACCTTAATATAAATAGCTCAATATTATTATTAAGGCCTTTTCATTAATTGTACTGAACCCGAGGAAAATATTTTAAGCACTTTTTATGGTCTACTTAATTACTGGTATTTAAGATAAAATTGTCATAAAGAATACACGCGACATACTAGCGTTTGTTCTCAAGTTATATTGCAACGACGTAAGCTAGTCTAAGCTCGCTGGAAAATGAATGCCTTAACTGTGTAGTAGATTTCCTGAAAGCTTTAGATGAAGACGATTGTTTACTACGTACGTACAAGTGACATCTTCTTCTTCTTTGCGTGTCGGGACGAATCAAATTCTCTCAGCCCAAAAAGTTGCCACACAAATAGAGTTTGGAGTGGCTGCCCAAAAATCTTCTAGCGTGCAGGTGTTGGGGCACGCAGGGCAGTTCAGGAGGTGAGTCATACTCTGTGGGACAGCACCACAAAGGCACTGTTCTGAGTTACTGTAGCCCCACCGACACAGATTTTCATTGCAGCGGCCAACCTGCGTGCGAAGTCGGTTCAGTGATTTCCAAACCGACCACTGGAGGTCGCTGCCGGGAGGGAGAGTTTCTTGTGTTGGTATGTATGGCTCGGCTGGAGCGGCATCTTTCCACAGACATGATCTAGCCTTTACTGGGTCGTCTTCTAAAGGCACCACTGTAGACAGAAAGCTTTTACGACTTTTCAGTCTCCGTGGAGCCGGATTGTTGCCGAACATGGGGTGTCTAGCATCGGTCTCCTGCTTTGCCTTTTCAATGGAGCTCGCCACATCTCTCCTGATATGCGGAGGTGCAATGCCTGCTAATGGATACAGCTTACTAATCGGAGTCGGCTTCAGGCAGCCCGTTATAGTTCGACAGGTATCGTTAAGTGCTGTATCCACTAGTTTGGCATGGGCAGAGCGATTCCAAACCGGACTGGCATATTCACCGGCGGAGAAACAAAGTGCAAGGCCAGTAGTTCTTAAGACTTGTGGCGAGGCTCCCCATACCGTTGAAGTCAGCTTTCGCAGAAGATTGTTGCGACTGCTTACCTTTTTCCTGATATTCTGGCAATTTGTTTTATAAGTCAAAGCCCGATCCAATGCCACACCAAGATATTTAGGGTAGTTGCAGTGAGATATTTAAACTCCTTCCCAAGTGATTTTGAGTTCACGTAACGCCTCTCTGTTGCGAAGATGGAAAGCGCAAGCCTGAGTTTTGGCTGGGTTGGGCTTTAACGCATTAGAATTATAATACTCCCCAAGAGTGCTTAAAGCTGCTATAATGTTAGTTTCAGCTTCCTCAAATGTAGCTGTTTGTGATGCTAACGCCAGATCGTCTGCGTATATGAAGCGTGATGTATTAGGGCTCAGAGGCTGGTCATTCGTATATATGTTAAACAAGGTAGGTGCCAGGACACTACCTTGTGGTAGACCATTTCTCTGTGATCGCCATCTACTCTTATCATCCAGAAGGTGGACCTGGAATCGGCGGTTATGGAGAAGTTCGCTAAGGATCCTGACAAATTTTCGGTCACCGGTTAGATCTCCTACCTTCCACAATAGCCTCCTTAAATTAACCGTATCATAAGCCGCTGACAAATCCACGAACACAACCCCAGTGACATTGTTAGTCTCAAACCCATCCTCAATAAATTGTGTGAGCTTGAGCGTCTGGCTACAGCACGACTTTCCAGGTCTGTAGCCTGCTTGCTCAGGGATGAGTTTGGGATCAACAACGCCAGCGAGGCGGTTAAGCAGCATTCGCTCGAACAGTTTATAAGTGTGGCAGAGAAGGGAGATTGGCCGAAAACTCTTTGGGTCGTCAGCGGGCTTCCCTGGTTTAGCAATAGCGATCACCTTGGATTTTCTCCAGAGCCTAGGTATTTTTGCAGTTTCAAGACACTCATTGAACAACTTAAGCAACCACGATACTGCAACGGGACCAAAATGTTTGATTTGCTCTACTGAGATATTGTCAACGCCTGAAACCTTTCCCAGCTTAAGTATTTTTATTGCAGCTATAATGTCTCTTAGCACGAAAGACTCACAGACGGATTTTGGTGATGGTTGGACGTCACTCTCAGGGATTTTCTTGAGCCGGTAGGGTGATTTCCCATTGAGTATGAGCTGATGGGCAACTTTGTTTGCCGTAACCTGACCCGGAGTGGTTGGTGAAGGGGTCTCATCGGTAAGTTTCCTTATAGTGGTGACAAGTGACATTTCATACATACATATAGTCACGCCTTTATCCCTAATGGGGACAAAGTTTTGGGAGTTATTTAAGATAGATTTGTAGGTATATTGCTGTAGTGACATGTTGACAGCCCATCGCCTAAATTGCAATATACTGAAACCCTCGGACCCCTTAGCTGATTTTTACAGCATGTCCGGGAAGAAATGCAATGGCCACATTCTGTTTAAAAAAATATCTCTGTATTGTTTGACGACGGCATTCTAGTACAAGTAAGGGTTCTAACAATAATAGAACTTTTAACGCCTATTGTCAGCATTGTTCAATGGGTGAAGACGTGTAGAATCTGAACTGTCAAACAAAAATCTCTTGCAACCGACATCGTCTCTATCCCTACAAAATAAGAGCTACACTATACTCAATTTCCACGCCTCTACGTATCTTCCAATTTTTAGTACTTAATATCGCCTCTATCCTTGCGGAATAGGGGCGATACTTTCTCCTTCCTATATCGTCCCTTGTAAAGTGTAGTCCCGTAGCAAAGTGCCTGTGCGTGATGGAATTATTGCTTGTTTACAAATAGGGTAGACGCGTTTGGAATTACGCATCTTTTTTTAAAGTGATGGAGGACTTTTATCACACCTTTGGGTATGGTATTCGACACAACACAACATAAAATATTAAAGTTGTAAATATAGATATATTTAAGTAATTGTAGTCTTGGTAACTGTATTTTAAAATAAACAACAGTTTAACAAAATTAAGTAGAAATCGATACATAATTAGAACCATCATTATTATCCTCAGCCGCAACAGTCCACTGTTGGACATTGTCATTCGTCATAATAATTACCAGGTGTAAGGGACAGCGTTCCGAAAACTAATAGGGGTTGCAACCAATGAAACTGAACAACTATCGCAAGGAAATTCGTTCAGGAGATTCCAGCAATAATATTACCTAAATACGTTACTTTCAGTCAATAAATAAATAACTCAATATTTTCTTTCCGTCAGTTACTTCGGCTACTTGTAGCTGGATATACAAAAGGAAATTATCTTTCCAAGGTCTACTCGATAGATTAACTTCTGAGTTTGTTTATTTGTTGTTTGAGTTGAAGGTAATTGTTTTTTAGACATTTTGTAGAACGTCGTAATAGGTACTGTTACATTTTGTAATTTATAATTTAAAAAACAATTTTAGTAACAAATACAAATACAAATACAAATACAAATATCTTTATTAACAAACCATTTGCACAATTCACAGACACCATGGACCCCGCTGTAGGAAAACCTGTGGCGCGGGCGTCCCTCCTTAACGATTATTTAACATGGCAGACTTAGTACCGAATTTAGAAAAAAAAGGTAGCATGCAGATAAAATAGCAACATTATTTGAATATAATAATTAAATTATATACTAAGGTAAACAGTAGGATTTGTAAGGTGTGTTAGTGTGTGTGTGTGTGTGTGTGTATGTGTGTGTGTGGGTGTTTGTGTGTGCGTGTTTATGTTACCCACTCGAATTAATGAAAAAGCTACTTTTGAGAAGTAATAATCATTTCCGTTTGGTCGTAGGATAGTGAAAGCAGATAACGTTCGACAGCAATCTTTGCTTGACGCAATGAGCTATATCGTATGTCACAGACCTTGAGCACACGATTATATACAGTTGGGAATAAGTAACTTGGCAAGCGCTGAGCAAACTCTGTTTTCACGTTCAACCTTTGTACTTTAAAGATCCGTTTTTTAAGCATATCTTGGTATACACGTGAGTTTACTACCGAACGGTGCATCGATAGAGTAAGTTTCATTAAATATAATTGTCTTACCGTAAGTACTTCAGCTTCAGAGTAAAGGGACGCAGTTGGGTATCTAAAAGGTTTATGAAGCATTACCTTTAACACTGAACGTTGAGCACGTTCCAGTAAGAGCAGGAAGGTTTTGCATGCACCTCCCCAGATTGTGATGCAGTAGCTAATAATTGATTCGCATAGCGATTTGTAAACCAGGTGGAGGATACTTTTGCTGGCAGAGTTCCGTAGTAGCTTCATGACGTGAATCATCTTTCTAGTTTTTTTGGACATTAAGTCGAGGTGTGCCTTGAAAGAGAGATGCTCATCAACAGTAACCCCGAGGTATTTCATATCTATAACTCTGTTAATTATAGGACACTGGCAGCTTGCGGGGTTGCATGTCTGGTGGATTTTTAAGATAAGTGGCGAAATTGGTCTCGAAGCAGCGGTCTTATGGAAACATATATACTTTGTTTTCGATGCATTTAGGGTGAGCAAGTTGTGATCGAGCCAAAATTTAAGCCGTGCCATTCCGTGTTCCGCTCTACGCATTGCTGCCTCCCATGTGTTTCCGCTAAACAAAACAACTGTGTCGTCTGCATAGCAAATAGCCTCAGCGGTTCTTGGAACGACTGTGTGAAGATCATTCATATAAAGAATGAAAAGCGATGGCCCCAACACACTGCCCTGAGGAACCCCGAAGTTAATTGAGGATTCCTCACTGATGAGATCTGCAATCTTGACACATTGGCGTCTTCCCGTTAAATAACTCCGGAACCAATCCAGCGGTTTTCCTCTTATGCCAGTGTGTTCAAGTTTCTTCAGCAATATAGGGACTGAAACAGTGTCAAACGCCCTGGCTAAGTCTAGGAATACACCTACAATTTTCATTCCATTGTCAAGGCAGTTTGACACATGTCGAACTAGATGTCCCACGGCGTCTTCTGTAGATTTTTTAGATCTGAATCCGTATTGCTTACTGGACAGCAAACCGTTCTTCTCCAAAAAGCTCATAAGCCTACAGTTTACTACTTTCTCGAGTATTTTAGAGAAAATACTCAGTAGCGATATGGGCCTGTAGTTATCTGGAGTCATTTTGGAACCATTTTTATGGATTGGGACTACTGTCGCGCGCTTCCATTCACTTGGAAATTCTCCACTTGAGATGCTGAGATTCATCAGGTAGGTCAGGGGAACTATTATTTCTCTCTTAATACTCCTTATCAAGGTCACAGTGAAGCCATCATGTCCTGGGGCAGAGTCAGCTTTGAGATCCATAATTATCCTGTTTACTTCAATTTCGTCAGTGGGTTGCATGAAGAAGGTTACAGGTGAGATACTATTTAAAACGACACCAGAGTCACTAGACAATATTTCTTCTTCACTTTTCTGAAGCTGATTCATGAGTTGCTGCGCCAGGTTTTCGCCAACTGAGGAGAAGTAATTATTGCAAAGATTAAGTGACTCCTTAACACTATCCTTTAGTTTGGTAAGTTCAGTAGCTACATTCCTCCTTTCAGCACATTCACTGAAGTTGCGTACACACTTCCATAGTTTTTTGGGATTGTGTTTATTATTTTCGAATTCGGAAGCCTCATATTCGTTTTTGAGCTTGCGTAGGAGATTTCTATAGAAATTACGATATCTTTTATATACATGTTCCTTGTGATCATTCGTTGGGTCTTTTTTGTGATCTCGATACAGCCTGTCACGGTGCCTGGCACATCTAAGTAGGCCGGGTGTCATCCAAGGCTTAATGACAAATTTGGATCGACTGATATGCCTTAATGTAGTGTTTTTATGAACCGACATCGATAATATTGTGTTAAACTCCCGTACAGCGTCATGAATATTTTGTGCATTATATACTACAGACCAATTTGCTTCACGTAGATCTTTAGCCACTCCAGAATAGTCAATCACATATTTTTTTCTATTTTTAGGCTTTTTTATCTTACTTATATTAAGTGCCAAAATTACAAAATCATGATCTGTTATGTCACATTTACCAACTAAACCTAAAATTTGGTGATATTTCGACCTGATAAAGAAGTGATCTAGACAAGATAAATCCTTTCTTGTAGAAACAGAAATAGCTGGTATAAATCCCAGTTCAGACAAAAGACACAGATATTCAGAAACTTCAGTAGCAGTGGAAGTTTTACATAGTAAGTCAATATTAATATCGCCCGCTAGTACTACGGTTGCTTTATTTTTAAATGAATCCAAAATACTGCATAAGGAGTCCAGGAAACGTCTTTTGTCTGTGAACGAGGGAGAGCGATAAACACCTAGCACTGTAAGAGTATTGGAGAGTTCTATAGCTAAACACTCGGCGTCATCAATATCTGGTTCGCTTACATTGGCTGACCATGTATCTTTGATGTATATAACTACACCACCACATTTATTATTGGTTTTGCTTGTGACATGGGTGTTGTAACCGGGGATATGACCCATGAAACCAGTGGAAAGCCAGCACTCAGTAAGGATTATCATGTCAAAAGAGATTTCGGTTCTTCGAAGAGCGACAAGAAAAGCATTAAAGTTACATTGAATACTACAAATATTGTAGGTTAAAATTTTAAAATTATAATCCTTTGTGATCACCGTTTTACAGTCATCCAAAACTGGCAGCGTCTGACAATTTATTGAAAAATCTTTATCAATATCATTTAATAAATTTTGGTCTATTGTAGTCATTTTTGATGGGATAGTAAGCAGCACTCATTATTTAGTTTTTTATCAGTAATTGTCAGACGCAGTAACTGCAGCCAAAATATAAAGCATGGAGCTGGAATATCTGTTTTAAGTGATGTTGTAGAACCCAAAATAAAAATTTCGAATGTAGAGAAACAATGATACACTGTTTATGTTCTTGTGTAGGCAAAAGCTGAAAGAATGTGAGGAATGAAATAATGGTTAGGTCCAAAGAAGTATGTATGGGTAATGTATGTTGTGTGTGTGTTGTATTGTTTACCATATAAAAAATACAAACAATAAAAATAAAAGAAAACAGTAACAGATGATAATTAAAAAGTGGACGCAAATTATGATTGAATGACTCATGCACGATGTTCCGGATTCCCGATGAGTAGTAGGTCCCCGGTATTGCGGATTTGGATGAGTTTTGTATTTTCGCTCTTCCGTACATATACGCATCCATGTCGAATCCAGCAGAACTTAAAACCATGCAGTTTTGCTCGTGATTTAGCGTCGCGAAATAACAAGCGATTTTGCTTAGTCAACCTCTCATTGATGTAGAGGGAGCTTGCAGGACCGTTGACTATATTCTCAGTCGTAAGATTTTTTCTGGACCTTGCTGCCTTCACAATCTCATCACGTTTGCTTTTTCTAGTGATTTTGACTATAATTGGGCGTGACTTTTGAGTGGCGGTGGTCGAAGTTGGTGCATCAGCTTGTGTTTTCCAACCCACCCTTTTTATTCCATCTATGTCATTATCGTTCAGCTCCACTCCAATTTTCTTAGCGGCCAGCAGCACCACATGTTGAAGGTTTTCTTCCTTTTGCTCTGGTACCCCAATAATCTCAAGTTCATTATGCAGATTGGATTGTTCCAGTAGGTTGTGTTGGAGTTGTAGAAGTTCGACAGCCGTTTTCAGAGATGATATTTCAAGATTTTGATTCTTAATCTTTTCTTCATATTCTGCGAGCTTGAGAGTAGAACTTGTAGTAATGGTGTTTAGCTGGTTTTTCAGCTCCAGAAAGTCTTGCCTTAGAAGAACAATTTCTTGGCTTTGAAGTTTTAGATTTTGTACTTCCTGTCTAAGCTGTCGGATCTCGGAGACTAGAGTTGATAGGGAATTTTCAGAGACGTCTGTGGCTTTCGAACGACTTCCACGAGTGTGAGTGATGTTATCGGATGGAGTAAAGGTGATATTAAATGCAGTGGCGTTGTTTGGCGCTCTAACAGGAGTGCTAGTGTTATCACCTTTTGGCAAGTTGCTAACACATCTAGGGCAGATCCATTTGCTCCTATAGTCATCAGTGAGTTTTTCAAAGGTGCGATCGTCGATGTTAAGGCATTCCAAGTCATACAACTCTGCGCATTTTGAGCATTCCAGGAAATTCAGATTAAGTATTGGCTTACTGCATCCACTGCAGACAGTTGACATTTCGGTATAAGTTTAGTGTTTACGTTACCGGTGAGTCACAGTACAAGCGCAAGCGGGCGGCGGCAGCAGGGCGAGAGCGGCAGTGAACGAGGGGAGCGGGCGGCGTGTAGCGCTCCGGTAGTTTCGCTCGGACTAGGCGCGCTGTGGGGCGGCGAAACCGGTTGCTCCGCAGCGAGTGGCGCTATGTAGGTCACAATGGGCAGTCTTGATATTCTAAAATATTTTTGTATGTATTTCTTGAACAAGGGCACGTATCGAGTAACTGTTTTCACTATAATGTAGTGCACATTACGGGCAAAAAGTTGGTGTAAAAATTATTAGCGGGGCACACGATTTAACAATTAAAATTAAGAGAATTTTGACGAGAGAAAAGTAACACGTCTGCTTTCGATTGCGCGTTCCGCGAGTTCCCGTAACGTAAGATAACACGTATCAAATAGAGATAAACATTAAATTTTGTAGGTATTTTTTATATAACTTTGATTATAACTATACATGAACCCAGTGGTAAAGTTAATAAGGCCACTGCCTCCTGAGCGGGAGGTCGTGGTTCGAATCCCACCACGTACCAATGTGTATTTTCGGTTTTATTCAGTGTTTATTCGGCGCTTTTTCCGTGCTTCGGAAGGCAAGTTATGTTGGTCCCGGTTAATATCGACTAATACCGTAGATATTAGTCGTTAAGCCATAAGAGGCTAGTGCTAAGCATAGGCGGCTTGAAACCTCAGACCTAATCTAGAATTGGGTCTGGTTTCCCTTCTGGGTTGCAGAGGTCAGATAGCAGTCGCTCTGTGTAAAAACCAGTACCCTCGTTCAATCACCTAGATTAGGTAGCCACTCCCGAGAGATACATGGTAATGCTAGGGAGATGGTGATTGAATATAACCATATATACAAGTATGTTTACGTTCTACAAGATCTTTGTAAACAACACGATTACCTCGAAGCTATTTATTTTTGTATTCAAAACACATTAATCGTGTTTCTTTATACGTATCGAATGTCTAGATTCTAGACATCTCCAATTTGAGTAAAAGAAGAGCTCAATTGTATTTCCAATTTAAACGATGAATTTAAAAAATCTTCAATTACACTGATTCATGTCACACATTTATAATATTTTTTAAATATTTGAATAGTTTCACATGACTACTTCTATACGCTGTCTTTATATTGTCTAAAAAAACTACATACATACATATAAACACGTCTTTATCTCTAATGGGGTAAGCAGAGTGTAAACGACCTAAACAAAGTTCAATGCGCCACGTCTGACAAAGTTATGCTTGTTTAAGATAGATTTGTAGGTATATTGCTATAGTGACAGTTTGTCAGCCTATCGCCAGAATTGTAATATACAGAAACCCTTGAATCCATTAGCTAGTTTTTACAGCATGCCTGGGAGAAAATGCAGCTGGGACATTCTTTGTTTTTCTCTTGCTCCCAGTCCAGAATGGAAGAAATAAATAATAATAAATCTATTTTGTCTATAAACAATTCATCATAACACTTGTCTTGAATTGTAAGTCGTTTTTGCCAGGTCACAAGTATTTTGACTAATGGCCTTGTCTTTACCACGTGCGGTATCCCACGGGTTTCTCTATTTGAGGCCAATTTCTACGGGTGCTATGCTCAATACATACATATAATCACGCCTGTATCTCTAATGGGGTAGGTAGAGCGTCGGACAAAGTTTTGAGGGTTATTTAAGATTTGTAGTTATATTGCTGTAGTGACAGGTTGTCAAATTATCGCCTTAATTGTAATATACAGAAACTCTCGAATTCCTTAGCAGATTGTTACATCATACCCGGGAGAAAATGCAGCTGGCACATTCCATGTTTTTCTCTCGCTCCCAGTCCAGCATGGAAGAAAAAATCTTGTTATCCTTATCCAATCTTTTTATTGAATAAGTAAATATTTCGTTTTCAATGACTTTACAATCACGACAATTAGTTTTGTTTTTCATCAAGTATAAATCTATATTGTCTATAAACAATTCATCATAACACTTGTCTTGAACTGTAAGTAGTTTTTGCCAGGTCACAAGTATTTTGACTAATGACCTTGTCTTTACCACGTGCGGTATCCCACGGGTTTCTCTATTTGAGGCCAATTTCTACTAGTACTATTCTCAACCTTGAGTATTCTAAAGTGATTGAAGTTCTTGGTTACTTTTGTTTGATATGAGTGTCTAAAGTTTACTTCCATGCTGGACTGGGAGTAGGAGAAAAACATAGAATGTGCCAGCCGTATTTCCGCCCGAGCATGCTGTAAAAACCAGCTAAGGGATCCGAGGTTTTCAGTTTATTGCAATTTAGGCGATATGGTGACAACCTTTCACTACACCAGTATACCTACAAATATATTTTAAATAACCCTCAAAACTTTCCCAGACGTGGCGGAACGACCTTTGTTTAGGTCGTTTACGCTCTACCTACCCCATTAGGGATAATAGCGTGATTATATGTATGTATGTATGTCTAGAGTTCAACCAGCAATGGGTATAGGTACCAAAAGAAAAGTAGACACGTCGTCTTACGTTCGTCTATAACCCTAAACCTTGTAATTGAATCGCAATGAACTCTTGTTTTACATAAAACTTTTTTTTTCATAGTTTTTTGTGATATTTAACATTATTTAATCAACCGTGGACGTGAGTAAGTGTATAATTTGATTTAATGTGTTTGACGTGATTTTCACTAAGTATAAAGAGTGTAGCAAAAACTGCTGTATAATGCTAATTTCGTTCATGGCTGCAATTTATCTAAAAGGTTATTTTTTTCTTAGCACTAACCCACATTTCAACTACAATTATTTTAAAGTAGCTTAATTACGCTCCACTGTTTCATCTGTAGCTTAATTTAATTTTCACCTATGATTTTCGAAAAATATTGCTTTTATTTCCATGCCGGAGTAGGAGCGATAGAAAAAAATAGATTTTGCCAGCTACATCTCCTCCCGGGCATGCTGTAAAAGCTACAGTTTTGGGGATTTCCGTATATTGTAATTTAAGTGATTGGCTGACAACCTGTTACTACAGCAATATACAGGTCTATCTAAAATAAACCCTCAAAATTTGACAGACGTGGCGGAGCGACCTTTGTTTAGGTCGTGGACGCTCTGCCTACCCCGTTAGGGATAAAGGCGTGATTTATGTACGACTGTTCTTTTTATGACACTCCTTATAAAGTCGTTCAGATTCTTGGCTAGTCGTATGTAATAATTTTCGAAATATTTATAAATTGCAATCATGTTGACCAAAAAGTTATTCACAACTTACTCAATCGACAAGCTCACTATCACGAACACATACCTATTATGAAATTTACAGTCGGCCCACACACACATCGAAATAACATGCCGTAACATAATAGACACCCAGTACAAAGCTATGATGTGAATAGTACGAATGACATGACAAATTGCTTTGAAATTACCGACTCCACCCCTTGCCTTCGAATCGATGGTACACAAAATTGTCCATAACTGAATATAACATAGTCACGGAAACATTTAATAACGATAATTTTATTGTCTAGTTCAATAAATATGCAGTCCCCATGAGTGATTGCAAACAAAATCTGACCGAGAATTATAAAAGAAAAATAAGAACTATCTAGAGACAGCAAATAAATAAAATAAAAAAGTAAGTTGGTACTTTGTACATATTACATACATAAGTATAATCACGCCTTCATCCCTAGTGGGGTCGGCAGAGCGTAAATGACCTATACAAAGGTCGTTCGGCCCATCTGACAAAGTTTTGAGGGTTATTTAAGATAGATTTGTACATATATTGCTGTAGAGACAGGTTGTCAGTCCATCGCGCAAATTACAATATAGTGAAACCCTAAGTTCCTTTAGCTGGTTTTACAGCATGCTCGGGAGGAAATTCAGCTGGCACATTCTATGTTTTTCTCTCAGGCCAGCATGGAAGAAATTATAAATAAGCATGTTTATTTTATTGAATAAGCATAAACAACAAAAAAATCTCTATGAGTGATTGCAAGCAAACTCTGACCGAGTATTATAAAAGAAAAATAAGCCAAAATTATCTAGAGACAAGAGCAAATAAATAAAAAAATTGGTATTTTGTAAAGTTAATATATCACAAAGACAGCACCTATTAAATTCCTAGTCAAATTAAACTAACGACTCATTAAAACTAATGTACCCATCCATTATCGCCTGGCAGTCTTGGCACAAATAGCTACTTTGGATTCCATGAAAAATTCATACAAATGTCGCTGGCCGCTGTCGCTCTTGACAGGCTTCACACAAAAATTACAGACAAGTCACGAACACGAAGGACCATGTTGTAATATGAAACTTTGGGGATAAGTGTGGTGTAAAATATTTTCCGTGGAATAAGTAAGTGATAGGTAGGTACATCATTGATTATAAATACCTATCACCATTTTTCATTCTCCGTTTTATATAACATCACTACATAGTATAAAACAAACTCGCTTTATTTGTCCCTATATCCCTATGTATCCTTATATATTTTTTATCTTTAAAGCTAAACATCGGATTTTGATGCGGTTTCTTTTCGTGAATAGAATGATTCAAGAGTAAGGTTTATATGTATTATACGTGCATAATATAGTAGAGAAATACTGATAATTTCCGTGCGAAGCCGGGGCGGGACGCTAGTATCCTATAAAGTCTAGATTTTTTTTTCTTTTTTACTATGCAATAAAATGTGTTCCTTACTCACACAAACAAAACAAAACATTTGCACTGATAAACCTAAACTTAAAAATTAAAACCTAAAAACTAAACAGGCCCCCCATTGCGTCTCCACCAGACATGGTTCCCAACATGCTGGCAGCATTCCCCCGTTGTATAGCTAGACTAATACATACATAACGTCACGCCTCTTTCCCGGAGGGGTAGGCAGAGATCACATTCCTCCACTTGCTACGGTGCTTGCAAACTTCTTTCGCTTCATCTACATTCATCAATCTTTTCATGCACGCTCGTTGGTTTAGAGTACTCCTGACCTGACCTTTCCCTAGAACGTCTCCAATTTGATCGTGGTACGTTCGTCGAGGTCTTCCCCTTCCAACATTCCCACTCACACTCGCCACTAGACTAATACGCTGGGCGAGAAAGCTGCCAGCTCTGTGGTCACCTGATGTCTTGTGGAGGCGCACTGGGATCTCCCTTATAATATTTTTAGCCTCATGGTCTCAGGAGCCTAAGGTTTCGAACCCTATTGGTGTAAATAGGTATGACTCTGAAATTTCGGCGTTAGATATTAAGTAAAATTAATGATGACATATAGGTATTTCTATATTGTATTATTGTTTATTTATTACAAACATTCGCATAAATCTTAAAAACTCATACGATTAAATATAAAGTAAAATTAATGGTGACGTATAGGTATTTCTATATTGTATTATTGTTTATTTATTACAAACATTCACATAAATCTTAAAAACTAATACGCAGTCCCTGGAAAGGTAGGTATATTTTATCTTATGTAAAAGTTATAAAACGAAAAAGTGCGTTTATTTATTATTTTTTTAATTTAAGTGTTATTATTAGTTAGTAACTAGATGACAAAATATTTTTTGAGCATGAAAAGTAGGTATTTGATGTACCTTCAAAAGTTTTTTTTAATATTCAACCTTTAAAAAGCCGAAGCGTTGAGCCGTGGCGGTAACTCAATTAAGAAGATAATGATGTAAAACTTATCAAAGGGATTTTTGCAAAAGGCTCATAATTAAAAACATAAAATTTAACGAGGCCGATTGTCAGGTAATGAGATGTCTATCTAACGAGTTTCCTCGTTTCAAAGAAAAAAAAAGGAAATTGGATATTTTTTTACGCAATGTCAGCGAATTTTATATCTGCACCATTCTGAAATATAACATTATCCTGAAAAAATATTAATCGTATTCTACTTGACTTTTCATAAGTGTGTACTATGCGCAGTGAAACGTCAAATATCTTTGGCGTTTTAAATTCATAACTTATAATAAAAAAATCTTTGAATGGCGTCAAAGTAACATGATGGGCTATCAGATTCACATTAAATATTAAATTCTTCATTTCAATAGAAAAAAAACCCATAAAGATTGAGTTCCCTTTCCTTCAATAAAGTTATAGTAATGTTTACTTTTTATATTGTCGTACTATATTTAACCATACAGTTAATTGCTTTATCATAAATTTTTACATGCTGGTCTGGGAGCGAGAGAAAAACATAGAATGTGCCAGCTGCGTTTCCTCCCGGGCATGCTGTAAGATCCAGCTAAGGGATCCAAGGATTTCAGTATATTGTAATTTAGGCGATGGGCTGACAACCTGTCACTACAGCAATATACCTAGAATTCTATCTTAAATAACCCTCAAAACTTTGTCAGACGTGGCGGAACGACCTTTGTTTAGGTCGTTTACGCTCTGCCTACCCCATTAGGGATAAGGGCGTGATTATATGTATGTATGTATAAAATTTTCCTATTCAGTAATTTTACGACTAAATTATAGTATTTATAACAAAATAGAAACACGTAAGAATTTGTTTCAACTAAATTTATTATGCAAACAACAGGATATATTAAACACGAGTAGATAGTATATATTGATGCTTGTACAATTTGTGAGTGTAATTAAGGTAGATTATGGCACTTAATACACTAAGAGGCTTAAATTAAGCCCTTTAGTACCGATTTCACGCCAGAAATGTGGCCTTGAGGAAAGGTGGTTTTATTTCTGTGACCTTCAACCTTTTGCCATGAATTACCTAGTAACGCGTATAACTTTCATGCGACTGTCAATCATATGAATATTTTTTATGAGTTTATTGGCCTCTTGTGAAACTTCATGTTAGGAAGTAATAAAATACCTTACTTCCAAAAAGCATGTCAACTTAATCAGTTACACACCTGTTTGCAAGCAAATTTATTACTATTTCTTTACTTTTTCACCTTTTTTCAGTAAGTAGTCTGTAGTGTTAAAAAGATATTATGCTTTAAGAATTTATAATAAAGAAATACTTACCTTACCTATTATTATTGAAAATAACCTTAATCTTAACAAAAGAACATTGACTATGCTCCCTGAACTCTGTTCTTATCGAAAACCGTTAATTTTCGAACGAAAAGCACCGTTTATCAAACTTTAAACATTTATTTAAAATTTCGCCCGAAAAGATCCCAAGTCAACATCAACAGTTACTTTCGCAAGTCACTTCCTATAACAAGAAATTGCTAAACAAGTGGCCGAAATTTGGTGAATTTAGCGAAAATTTCGAAGAAATGAGGCCGAAAACAAACTCGAATTTATGGGGGCGATAACGGAACTTCGAAAAGGCGGCATAAATTTACTTTACGTACTGAGTCAAGAGTTCGTTTCGTCTCACACTATCCGGAAGTTATTGGGAACCCTTTTCGTAAAAAACAGGAAGGTAAATCATAAAAAACTACTTACCTTACCTTCATACAGAATTACTATAATTTTGTTTATGCTGGTACTACATGGTGAAAAACAAACATCCGCTGTTTTATAATGTTGAACTTAAAGTCTTTGTAGAATAGACTTCTGGGAAGTGAGTTAGTTGGTAACATCCTTGGTGTACCAAGTTTAAATGTATGAAAAAGTATTGTTAGAAGGTATGTTAGGTAAAGCCTGACAATGACTAGTCTACTTATATTTTTCTTTCTGACTATCTAAGCGTTTTTTTCTTACGGCAAAAAGGTAGCCATGATCAAAAGAAATTTATGCTAACCAAAAGCAGTTAATTCTTAGAACAACACCGAGCAACCTTTTAAAAACACCTTTTAACCGAAATATTTGTCGTTCGCGTGATCACCGCCGACCAGAGAGACAATAAATATACCTTTATCGCCATTTTAATAAATGCGAGGAACTTTACTAGAATAAATAAAGTAGCTGGAGGTAATAAAAGCTTTATCTTGGAAGGAGTTCCGTGGCGCGACACAGGCAGGAAGCTTTATGATGACTCTTATGAATACACATAAAATTATTACATATTCATTGCGAGAGGACGTGGGTGGTTGCTTTTTTGTGGCCTTGAATTACGCGTGCCTTTGGGATTATCTTGTACCTAATTAAAGTGTATTTTTGTGATTAATGATTTGTGGTTATTATTCTCGCCTTTTTTTAATGAAAATCACCTTTACTTAAATATTTGAATACTTTTGTAATTCAAGATTTTTACTTGATTGCTACAAAACTTTATAATGCCGACTAAACTGACACACTTTACGTTATTAGTACTTATGTTGTACTAATCAGATTTTCACACAACCGTGCGTCTAATGTGCTTGTGGTCAGACTTAAGTAAATATCAGCCTTTGTTTTTAGTTCGAACAAGATACTGAAAACAAAATTCACGTAATACCTTATCACTGTTACCTCAAATCCTTACACACATTTCTACTCAGGTATAAATGGGCACTTAATTTTCATTTAGCTGTTTTTGGAATTCGCAGTAAATAATGCAAAGTTTCCTGTATGAAGAGAAACAGCTGGAATTTCAGTGTTTCTTCATTTTAAGCTAAGGTATGTCGCGTGCTACGCTGAAGACGTGCAGTTCTCATAAAGAAATTTGAAAATTGTGAAGGTAGTGTGTATTTCATAGAACACTTTTAGGACTTCTCAAAGTGATATTTTCATTTAAATATGTCGTCTTTGGAAATAAAATAACAAGCAAATCACTAGTTTTAGCAAGACTGCGGTAGGTTGGCAGAACAATGGAAGGCTTCATTGGTCTGCCAATTCCTAAATCCATAGGTTCAAGCCCTGATCACGTAATTTATTATTTCTTTCCCAATCCAGTTCTAGGAATTTCCCAGTTGAATACGGACCCCAAAAATTCTAGCAGCTGATGAATGAGTTCTAACTGGGTATCGGTAGAAAAGCTCCTCAAAAATTATGTTCCCAAAATCACCAATTTCCTTTTTAGGTCAGCATCAAAGGCACTTATCCTGAAAGCCATCACATTACCATCCGAAAACCTTTATTCTGCCCACAAAATTCTGAAGACCATTTAAAGAAAAGCTTCTTCCTAAGTAGGTCCCAATTACCCTCAAGATCTTACGGTAATCTAATCACATTAACTTTAAAACCGCAGTGAAAATTCTACAAAGGCAGTGTAGTTTTCCAAAATGAGCGGTCGGCGTCATAGAGCTGTGTTGTGCTTCCGTATTCGGCTTTTACCGGATAATGAAATGACCGATGATGTTTTGAAATATGATGTAAATAAAAAAAAATGTGTATGAAATTGGATGCTGGTATAATTCCATCCCTGGTATTAGTGTGATTCCATCCCCATGTCTTCAATGTCATAAAAGACGATTTGTAATTAAAATTAAGCTCCTTAATAATAGCACTGTCGCTTCAAAGGATACTGTGCTCTATCTATATAATCAATTAACAAAATCAAAATCAAAGTGACTGAGGGTAACAGTATTTTGTAATTTAGGCGATGGGCTGACAACCTGTCACTACAGCAATATACGTACAAATCTTTCTTGGACGGCCCTCAAGACTTTGTCAGACGTGGCGGAACGGCCTTTGTTTAGGTCGTTTACGCTCTGCCTACCCCATTAGGGATAAAGCCGTGATTATATGTATATATGTATAATTATATACCCTACACTTTACTCTATCTAGATTTATTTACTTATACAATTTGTAACATACAGTAACAAACAAATTGTTACAAACACAATCATAATCATCAATATTAAATTTAAAATTGTTTGCATTTTATAATCAACTAACAAAATAAAATAAACTTTTCTACCGTCAAAGTAACCAAAATCAACGGATATCGCAATATCCGAAACACACTCCACTCCAAGTCCAACTTGGAGCGTATCATTGGGCGGTATCTGTGTAATGGTTCATTAAACCGTAATACTGGAGTACAGTTACGATCACAAGGTATTTATGAATACACTAGCGACCCGCCCCGGCTTCGCACGGAAATTATCAGTGTTTCTCTACTTTATTATCCATGTATTCAACATATAAACCTTCCTCTTGAATCACTCTATCCATTAAAAGAAACCTCATCAAAATCCGTTGCGTAGTTTTAAAGATTTATACATACATAGGGATATAGGGACAGAGAAAGCGACTTTGTTTTATACTATGTAGTGATTTCTGCCATTTAGTACCACAGTGAATAATGTTGCCGTTAAAAGTAGCTGTCATACAAAATTCAAAGAGTTAAAAAAAAACACGTTGCTAATCAAGATTTGGTAAAAAAAAAAAAAATGTTTGTATCTATGAATAAGTTGTGGCTGATAATTGTATTTTTTTCTTGTCTTTAGCAATTTAATATTTCTAGACACTTGTCTCTCATCGTACATTCAATATTTTCAGTCCTACTATTTACACTTTAAATAAGTTGTGGTTCAATAAAAAAAATGTGAGGTCAAGTTCATATTAATAACCAATTTTGACAGTCTATGACGCTATGGCATACTTTCTCAAATGTATGATAGCAAGTAATCCTACGGTGCCCGCTTACCATCGGGTTGACTATTCAGTCAGCTTGTTTGTCATTAGACGGTAAAAAATATTTCATAATACAATTTCTTATATATTTGAATCAGAGTTACTCCATTTCCAGTCCAAGTTTGAGTTCAGCGCTATCCATTGACTAGTCCATTAAACAGTACTACTGGTGTAAAGTTACCATTGCGCAGTATTTATGATCACATCCCTGCTATTTCCTACCACAGTGCTCATTTGATACCGTTTAGATACCATTTGATACCGTCAAAAGTAGCGAAATTGTTTTAAAATGGAATTGTTAAAGGGAATAGGCAGTAATTTGAATGTTATTTCGTTTATAGAGTGAAACAAGGTGATAATCGTGTCAAAACGGACGATGAAAATGTTTTTATGATTATTCCAGTTGAGTGTAGGATGATAAAAACATGTTTTTTTGTCATGTATGCCTAATTTCCGTGATAACAGATTGTTTAGCTGTTGCTGTTCCTCATAACTAAAGAAAATAATGGAAGTATTTTTATCACTCAATAAGATAGATACTAAGGATCGTATTTATGAAGCGAAATCAAACTTTAGAGCAATATTAAGTGTGGATTTGACAAGCTATTTTGTACTGAAATGACATTTCTGATACGAACTCAAACTGGCTGTGAATCTCAAGTGCGGATTATAATTACGGGCTTTAAACTCAGAAATCTCTCGGGCTACGAACACGACAGTTTATCTGAAATATGAACTCTCAATTCTAAGTTAAGTTGATTCTCGGGGGCCTCTGTCACGGTTCGTAAGATAAGACTCGGGTCACTGACTTCCCTGTTGAGTAACTTAAATATTTGGGTAAAAGCTGGGGTTAGATGCATATTTAGGTAGGTATATTGTTCGTACAGAACAATTAAATTGTTCAAATTTTATTACAGTTCAGTGAAATTACACGCGTTTTTATGTCCGTAGCATAACTTACTCATTAGAAAATCTGGTGTTTAAGCTGGCAACATACTTATCAAAAACTAAACATAACTACAAGGTGATAAGATTTATTTTGAGTGTCCTCTATAGGAATTGAACCCACGATCTTCGGGTCAATATTTAAGGCTCAGACCACTTGATCATATGGGCAGTTGGGTCTTATTAAAAATGTTGTGATCCCTAATAAAAAAATATTAATTAAAAAAAAAAAACCTTCGACTGGGAGTGAGAGAAAAACATAGAATGTGCCAGCTGCATTTCCTCCCGGGGATGCTGTAAAAACCGTCTAAGATCTGAGGGTTTCTGTACATTGGAAACTAGGCGATGGGCTGAAAACCTGTCACTACAGCAATATACTTACAAATCTATCTTAAATAACCCTCAAAACTTTGTCAGAAGTGGCGGAACGACCTTTGCTTAGGTCGTTTACGCTCCGCATACCCCATTAGGGATAAAGGCGTGATTATATGTATCACTACATATTATAAAAAAAGTCGCTTTCTCTGTCCCTATATCCCTATGTATGCTTATATCTTTCAAACTACGCAACGTATTTTGATGCGGTTTCTTTTAATGGATAGAGTGATTCAGGAGGAAGGTTTACATGTATAATACATGCATAATATAAAAGACAAACACTGATGATTTCCGTGCGAAACCGGGGCGGGTCGCTAGTATGTATATATGTTATTAAAAATATTATAATGAAGGACTCTAATGAAGATATATACTCAGTATATCTTCTGCAATGTATCTCATTATCAGTGTTACAATTGCTTGTAATCACGTCTACACCACCACCTTTGTATAATTAACACAAAGGCATCGCTGCAGGCGGTCGCGTGTTCTGTCATTAGAACCTTTTAATAATTATGACAGCGAGATCAAAGGAAATGCATAATTGTAGCAAAAAACCGTTTGTGCTTAGATTAAGCATTAATGTGATAAAATATTCGCTGCAGATTCAAAATCTATGACGAAAAAGTGAAAAATAGTGAGAAATAAGTCCAAGTATTGTTAACTTAACTTATGTTAATCAACAGCAAATAGGAAATAAATAAATGGCAGCAAATAGTTTATTTTTGTTTTCAAAAACTGGTTAAAGCTTGGTAAATAAATCAAAATAGGCCAATCTAAGCCCACCAGAAGATGGTGTAGAAGTAGATACTTGTATTGATAAGTATATAGGAAACCTACATACTTTTACTGGTAACCATTTTTTGATTGTTTCTTTTCCTTTATACATACATACATGTAATCACGCCTTTATCCCTAATGCGGTAGGCAGAGCGTAAACGACCTAATCAGAGGTCGTTCCGCCATTTTTCCTTTATCTAACACAAAAATATCTATAACTTAGGCCCGTATTTATAATCAGTACCTGAGACTGACAGCGAGTTTGAGTTCGCATGAGAAATGTCATTTCAGTTCATAATGACCTGTCAAATCGATACTTATATTGCTCTAAATCTTGAGATCGCCTTATAAATACGACCCGTACGCGTTATATCTATCAATACACACAGAGGGACGCATTTACTTCCGAAGTAGCTACGGGCGATGCAGAACGTCTGGAGGGTGCCAAAATAGGGGTAGTGATTCATCAATTGTGCAAAGTGCCACTTCATATTCATCCGTAGGACTGGGATGCGATTTGTATAAAAGGCGACAGTTTTGCTGTCCATTGCTTGGTGAATTGCACTTTAATCATGCATAGTCTAGGCTCAGTCTTTGTCAGACGTGTTGGAACAACCTTTGTTTAGGTCGTTTTTGCTCTGCCTACCCCATTAGGGATAAAGGCGTGATTATCTGTATGTAGTATAGGCTTTCATTCGTCTTCCATGCTGGACTGGGAACGAGAGAAAAAGTATTCCATGCTGGACTAGGAGCGAGAGAAAAACGTAGAATGTGCCGTACAAAATATACTCGTAAATAAGCACATTACCATTTAAAATTTTCACATTGCTATGTTTTTTGTCATCTGTTTGCTTTATTCCTCGAGCTTTTCGTAAAAAACATACATTTACCCACATACACACACACATACGTAATCACGGCTTTATCCCTATTGGGGTAGGTAGAGCGTAAACGACCTAAACAAAGGTTGTTCCGCAACGTCTGTCAAAGATTTGAGAACTATTTAAGATAGAATTGTAGGTATATTGTTGTAGTAATAGGTTGTCAGCCAATCGCCTAAATTACAATATACTGAATTCCTTTGGATCCCTTAGCTGATCTTTACAGCACGCCTGGGAGGAAATGCAGCTGGCATATTTTATGTTTTTCTCTTGCCAAGCTGGCATGGAAGAAAAAAAATAAGATACATTTTTATTGTTTGTAAAATTATAATAAAATGCAGTAATGAAAATTAAAAACGAACCGTCACAATAATTGCCGCTTTAATTTTTGAAAAGTGTCCTGGAAAAATGGACTGGAAGCGAGCGAAAAACATAGAATGTGTAAGCTGCATCTCCTCCCGGGCATGCTGAAAAAACCAGCTTAGGGATCCGAGGGTTTTAATATATTGCAATTTAGGCTATGGGCTGACAACCTATCACTACAGCAATATGCCTACAAATCTATCTTAAATAACCCTCAAAACTTTGTCAGACGTGGCGGAACGACTTTAGTTTAGGTCGTTTACGCTCTGCCTACCCCAATAGGGATAAAGGCTTGATAATATGTATGTATGTATCCTGGAATACAGCCTATGGTCTGCTGTCGCATCCGCTTTACCGCTCTTCAATAAGGGTTTGATTGGATGAGACGCCATTTTTAGGGTTCAGTACTCTTGACGTCATTCACAAGCAAAGGAACATAAGTAGTAGGTACGTTCTGATTTAAGATTAGTTACAAATAATATGTAAAAGTAGCACACTTTATAATAATTTTGAGTCATACCTATTTACATATAATCATGCCTTTATCCCTAATAGGGTAGGCAAAGCGTAAATAGCCTAAACAAAAGTCGTTCCGCCACGTATGACAAAAGTTTGAGGGTTATTTAAGATATTTTTTAAGTAGGTATATTGCTGTAGTGAGTGAGATTGTCAGCCCTTCGTCTAAATAACAATATACTGAAACCCTTGGATCCATACATACATATAATGACGCCTTTATCTGCAATGGGATAGGCAGAGCGAAAACGACCTAAACAAAGGTCGTTCCGCCACGTCTAACAAAGTTTTAAGGGTTATTTAAGATAGTTTTGTAGGTATGCCGCTGTAGTGACAGGTTGTCAGCCCATCGCCTAAATTACAATAGACCAAAACTCTCGGATCCCTGAGCTGATTATTACAGCATGCCCGGGGGGAAATGCTGCTGGCACATTCTATGTTTTTCTCTCGCTCCCAGACCAGCATGGAAGGAATTATGATCCAAGGGCGTAGTAATAGTGAACTGAATCCTACGCAACTGCTACGGCGGCGTAGCTGTCAAGTAGAGTAAATAATATATTGTGATAGTAATTTGATTTCCATACTGGCCAGTCCAGAGAGCGAGAGAAAAACATAGAATGTACTAGCTGCATTTTTTCCCGGGCATGCTGTAAAAACCAGCTAAGTGACCCAAGGGTTTCAGTATATTGCAATTTAGGCGATGGGTTGACAACCTGTCACTACAGCAATGTACCTACAAATATATCATAAATAACCCTCATAACTTTATCAGACGTGGCGGAACGACCTTTGTTTAGGTCGTTTACGCTCTGCCTACCCCATTAGGGATAAAAGCGTGATTATATGTATGTATGTAGATTGTAGGTATATATGATAGTAATTTGAACTACTTAAATCGGCGTATTTTATATCTTCATGGATGAAAATTTTAATTGTGTTCAGGTTCACATAGTGAAAATAAAAATAGTAGAAATAATAAAAAAAAATCTAAGGCCCGTATTTATAATTAGCACTTGAGAGTGAGAGCGAGTTTGAGTTCGGATCAAAATAATATTTCGGTACAAAATAGCCTGTCAAATCGATACTTAATATCGCTCTCAATCTTGAGATCGCTTTATGAATATGGGCCTTAGTAATTCTTTAAAAATCTGGTAGGCTTTCAAATCGTATCCTATCAAAATGAAAAACATTTTGCTCACCAATTTGTCTTCACAATTTTATCACGCCATAAAAACTTCATCCACCCCAAAGACTGCATCAACCCCGTAGGTATGTACATCCAAATGCACTTTATTCCTCTTTTCGGCTAAGCAAATAGAGTTAGTTGGATAATTTGACAGTTCACCCCCCGGGAATCGAACTTGCGATAGGGCAGGACGCCACTCCACTACCGACGCATTCATTCAGACAAATTAGAATAATAAGATTTTTTATCTGAATGCGTCTGAAATATTTATGAGGTGTTAACGTTAATGTAAAGGTGATTTTAGTACTAAAATAAAATGAAAGTAATTTACTTACATTAGAAGCTTCTAGAAAATTGGAAAGAAGTTAATGTCATTATTCAAAGTAGTATTAAAATTTTATAAGGTGTATTTACAGTTTTTGGAAAATCATCTCATGCTGCGCTAACGGCGTAGAGATTTAGTTGTATGGTTGAACTTGCCCTCCAAAACACGAAACAATAATTCTACGTGTAAGTTTATTCACCTTCAAACTGCTGAATCAAATTGAAAACATTCGTGACAAACATATACGAGTAGATTCGAACTCATCATCATCTCCCTAGCTTTATCCCGTATCTTACGGGGTCGGTTACCTAATCTAGGGGATTGAACGAGGGTACTGGTTTTTACACAGAGCGACTGCCATCTGACCTCCGAAACCCAGAAGGGAAACCAGACCCAATCCTAGATTAGTCAGAGTTTTCAAGCCGCCAATGCTTAGCAATGGCCTCTGAAACGGCTTAACGACTAATATCTACGATATTAAACGATATTAACCGGGACCAACGGCTTAACGTGCCTTCCTAAGCACGAAAAAAACGCCGAATAAACGTACATATGAAATGCGAATACCGAAAAACACATTGGTACGTGGTGGGATTCGAGCCACAACCTCCCACTCAGGAAGCAGCGGCCCTATCCACTACACCATCGGGCTCATTTCCTCCAAATTATGAGCCTGAAGCTTAAACTACTAGAACACAGAATCAATGTGTTTTTATTGTTGCAGGTCTAGATGCAGAACTATACTATGTGAGAGAGGGGGTAGTTAACACCTACGCTACCGGGTTCATAGTGCCAGTGCCTGCCCACATAGCTGACCTCGAGTTCATGTGGCAATCCCTTGGTAGACGACCGGTGAGTACGAACAATCCATAATTGTACTCAGAGAGGGTGTAGTTAACACCTACGCTACCGGGTTCATAGTGCCTGTGTCTGCCCACATAGCTGACCTTGAGTTATGTTGCAATCCCTTGTTAAAAGACCGATGAGTACGAACAATCCATACTTGTACTCAGAGAGAGGGAGTTAACACCTACGCTACCGGATTCATAGTGCCAGTGCCTGCCTACATAGCTGACCTCGAGTTCATGTGGCAATCTCTTGGTAGGCAACCGGTGAGTACGAAAAATCCATACTTGTACTCAGAGAGGGGGTGTTAATACCTACGCTACCGGGTTCATAGTGCCAGTGCCTGCCCACATAGCTGACCTCGAGTTCATGTGGCAATACGTTGGTAGGCGACCGGTGAGTACGAACAATCCATATTCGTACTCAGAGATCGGGTGTTATTACCTACGCTACCGGGTCATTAGAACATTCCATACTGATGTACATATATGCAAAGTAACTCTGTTCGTCTTTAAATATGATTTTTGTTTATTGCATTTCACGCCAAAAATAGACCGTGATGAAATTAAGATTTCCTAAACTTTAAATTTTGGATATTGACAAGCACATGTTTAGCGCCGGAAAATATGTCATTAGTTTATTACAACATTAATTTTACATATCAAATGATTTATAATTTCGAAATTTATTTCAGCAAAATTAATGAGTTTGGCAGGTATTTTATAAAATGTATGAGTGTCTAAAATAAGTAGGACTCAAAAAAGTCTTCAAATATACTAATCCTCAAGTTTTACCCCTCAAACAGCTAAGTATTATAGCATTTTCAAATCCTTATCTTAACTCCCTACTTAAGCATTCAGAGCACGGTAATTCACTTCTGGGTATAGCCTCTTCTAAGTTCAATAGCTATCTTGGCATTCCTTCGTGTCTGGCACGTCCGATGTCTAGTCATGCTTAAAAGAAAAAGAAAAGAGTATTTGCCTATGAATAAAAAATTCAAACTGTATAATAAAGATTAAGATTCATTTATTTCACATTATCAAATTCATAATTACATTGTATTAATAATAAATTCTTGTATGCTGGACTGGAAGCGAAATCAAAAAACATAGAATTCGAACCCATTTCCTCTCGGGCATGCTGTAGAAACCAGCTAAGGGATCCGAGAGTTTCAATATATTGCAATTTAGGCGATGGGCTGACCACCTGTCACTACAGCAATATACTTACAAATCTATCTTAAATATTTCTAAAAAAATTGTCAGAAGTGGCGGAACGATCTTTGTTTAGGTCGTTTACGCTCTGCCTACCCCATTATTGATAAATGCGTGATTATATATATGTATGTATGTTTCATAAAATCTTTTAACCAAAACTAAACAATAACTTTATAGTGTTTCTTTGAACTACAATTATTCCAAAAAAATACCATCACCTCCCTAGCTTTATCCCGTATCTCACAGAGTAGGGTACCTAATATAAGGGATTGAACGAGGGGATTGGTTTTTACACAGAGCGACTGTAATCTGACCTCCGCAACCCAGAAAGGAAACCAGACCCAACACTAGATTAGGTCAGAGTTTTTCAAGCCGCCTATGCTTAGCACTGACCTTTGAGAGGGCTTAGTGACTAATAATATCTACGGTATTAAACAATAATAAGCGGAACCAACGGCTTAGCGTGCCTTCCGAAGCACAGAAAAAGCGCCGATTAAACGTACATATGAAATTCGAAAACCGAAAAACAGATTGGCACGTGGTAGGATTCGAACCGCGTCCTCCGGCTTAGGAGGCAGCGGCAATCTATTGTGCCATAGGGTCCTCCAAAATAAAAAAATGTATCAACAATATTCATAAAACAAAGACAGCTTCTTCTAAAGGAATAAAACAATCAATAGTATCCGAAATCAGCTTACAAGTTGAAGTTACCTACAGCTATAAATCTGGCTGAGCTTCAGATACGTACCTAGTTATACCTATAACTTGGTACAACAGATAAGCTGAGCTTATGTTTTAGCTAAGGCGTGTACGCCCTAAGCCACTTGCTATTAGTTAGAAATTCTTAAGTTATAGAGACAAGTTTCAACTAGAGCCTTATTAGATATTTGTCTATAATGTATAGTTTGAAAACATTTACAAATTCACGATATTAGGTATTGCTATCGATTCGGTGAGGACACGACTTAACTAAACCTAGCAAAAAAGTTGCCGTCCTTTTCTTTCTCTCATGATATGAAGATGACAGGTAAGATATGACCCATTTTGTAGGCATTGAAATTGTCTTAATATTTTTTATTGCCGACTATATATGATTATTATTTAAAAAGATTAATTGTAATATAAATGAATTAACATCAAATAAATAAGTCCCAAAAATATGAAAAGTCTAATTAGCACAAAAATGAAAAGGATACCATCTTAACCAAAACGAAACATTATCCTGTTTTAAGCAAAACCAATTAGCGGCTTTTGTTTACAAACTGTTATTCTTCTACACTTTATTTTCCCTCCAAAAACGAGGACTAAAACCGCTCCTTTGTCTCTCGAAATTAAACCGTTTTCAGACTAAATTGAAGCGAGTTTGTCGCTTGCGAATTATAAATAAAGCCTCTTCAGAATACCAAACAAAATTCAATTTACCGCATCATTGTGTTGAATTAAATCTGGGCTAAAATAAATAAGTAAATTAAGTGTCGGAGAAACATTAATTATGAATGGGAAACAGTGTGAATAGTATATTTGTACGGAATAATACAAAATGTAATTGAATTTCAAACAGGACCTATAATTCAATGAAAAAGCTACAATCAATGCCATAATTAAGTATCACGTATTATTTATTCATTAAATTTTAAGTCACGAAAATTGTCTTCTTTAGCTAGTTTAACATTAAAGATAAATCTCACACACACTAAACCACACCTTTATACATAATGGAAGAGGCAGGGCACAAACAACCTAAACAAAGGTCGTTCCACCATTTCTGACAAGTTTTGAGGGTTATTACTGATAATTACGTATATTGCTATAGTGACGGGTTGTCAGCCCATCTCCTAAATTGCAATACCTACATTGAAGCCCTCGAATCCCTTACCTGGTTTTACATTATGCCCGGGAGGAGATGCAGCTGGCACATTGTATGTTTTTCTATCACTCCCAGTCCAGCATTGAAGATTAATATTGCCACAGACTTTAATAAGAAAGTGTTCTAACTATCTCTTGTAGCTCAAAGAGTTGTAGCACTTTGCTACATATCGTAGCAAGACTACTACGCGGTAGCATTTTACCATTTAGTACCTGTCCTATATCTTCCATGCTAGACTGGGAGCGAGAGAAGAACATATAAAGTGCCAGTTGCATTTCCTCCCGAGCATGCTGTAAAAATCTGCTAAGGGATCCGAGGGTTTCAGTATATTGCAGTTTAGGAGATGGGCTGACAACCTGTCACTACAGCAATATACGTACATGCAAATACGAGTTCATCTTAAATAACCCTCAAAATATTGTCAGACGTGGCGAAACGACCTTTGTTTAGTTCGTTTACACTCTGCGTACCCCCATTTGGGATAAAGGCGTGATTATATGTATGTTTGTATATACCTGTCCTAACTTTTTTTCTTGTTTCAGCTACCATACGTGATGGGGATAGACTATGAAAGTCGAGGCGCCATGCTACCGCCTCAAGTCAACATCTCCGAGCGAGGATTTGTACCTACCACCTTGCAGACATTTCGGTAAGACTTTACTTAATGTATTATCTTTTACAAGGTACTTGACAAGCGACAATAGTTCACTGTTAAACTATTTACTATTTATCTTTCCACTGTTTACTATTTTATCACTAAACTAGCGACCCGCCCCCGCTTCGAACGGAAATTATCAGTGTTTCTCTACCATATTTTGCATGTATCATACATATATGAACCTTTTTATTGAATCACTATATCCATTAAAAGAAACCGCATCAAAATCTGTTGCGTAGTTTTAAAGATTTATGCATACATAGGGATATAGGGACAGAGAAAGCGACTTTGTTTTATACTATGTAGTGATGACGAACAAGTGTTATTCATACTGAAAAATCAACGAGAACTCACTTGTTTGTTTAACGGAGGTGTTAGACCTCTATGTTTCGACTCTTTACGAGAGTCTTCTTCATGGAGAGTAAAAATCACACATCACCGCCCGCCGTGTGTGATCTTCTACTGCGGTTGCTCGCTGCGCCTGCGCCGATAACATGATAGGTGGTGCTGCTGTCGACACCGGGGTTTGCGGGGCTCGGGCTTGTAAAGAGTCGAAACGTTGTGGTCTAACGCCTCCATTAAACAAACTAGTGAGTATTCGTTGATTTACCAGTAGGTGAGGGATACATTTGCCTTATCAAGCGTGCAAACGTTATGTTTGCCAAACGGATTAGAAGCGCAGTACAAGCTTATTGGGTTAGTTAGGTTGAAAATGCACAAGCAGGTGAGGCTAAGAATTATGGCTCGTTACTTATGAGTGGCAAATAATACTTACTATACTTCGCACGGAAATCATCAGTGTTTCTCTACTACATTATGCAAATATTATACATATAAACCTTCCCCTTGAATCACTCTATCCATTAAAAGAAATCTCATCAAAATCCATTGCGCAGTTTTAAATATCTAAGCATGCATAGGGATATAGGGACACAGAAAGCGACTTTGTTTTATACTATGTACTGATAACAGAGCCCGATGGTGTAGTGGATAGGGCCGCTGCCTCTTGAGTGGTCATGGTTCGAGTCCCACCACGTACCAATGTGTTTTTCGTTTTTCGAATTTCATAATGTACGTTAATTCGGCGCTTTTTCCCTGCTTCGGAATGCACGTTAAGCCGTTGGTTCCGGTAAATATTGTTTTTATACCGTAGATATTAGTCGTTAAGCCATGTCATAGGTCAGTGCTAAGCATTGGCGGCTTGAAAACTCTGACCTAAACTAGGATTGGGTCTGGTTTTTCTTCTGGGTTGTGGAGGTCAGATGGCAGCCGCTCTGTGTAAAACCAGTGCCCTTGTTCAATCCCCTAGATTAGGTATCCAACTCCGTGTGATACGGGATAAGGTTAGGAAGAAGACTTGTGAGTGGCAAATATTTATTTTTTAATATAAAAACCTCTTTTACATACATACATATAATCTCGCCTTTATCCCTAATTAGACTTTGTCAGACGTGGCGGAACGACCTTTATTTAGATCGTTTACGCTCCCATTTCCCCCCATTAGGGATAAAGGCGTGATTATACGTATGTATGTATGTTTATCCCTAATGGGGTAGGCAGAGCGTAAACGACCTAAACAAAGGTCGATACGCCACGTCTGACAAAGTCTTGATTGTTATACAGGTTTTTATTGCGTTCCTTATGTTAAACGCTATGTAGAATTTAAAAAAATGTAATATTATTATAAATAAAATTAAATTAAAGATAGATTTGTAGGTATATTGCTGAAGTGACTGGTTGTCAGCCCATCGCCTAAATTACAATATAATGAAACCCTCGGATCCCTATGCTTGTTTTTACAGTAGCCCGGAAGGAGATGACACATTCTATGTTTTTCTCTAGCTCCCAGGCCAGCATTGAAGAAGCCTCTTTTATTTAATCCATCAAATTAAGCTGCTTCCTACTAAATATTAGCTATAAAGCTCTTAACCCCAGACTACGAAGTTGATAGTACTTATCTGTCTACTAAAGTTTATGGTCTGTAAATCAGGAGTGCACGTGGGCGTTCCGATGGTAACTAAATCTTTGAAGCTATTTTCACCTCAAGCTGTAAATTATAGCGCTTGGAACAGCTTAGGAACTTGGATCTAGCTTCAGTGAATAAGTCTACGGGATGACTATGAATGGATGGGAATATTATTTTTGAAGTGTTTTATTATACTTCTTCTTCTTAGCGAGTAGATTCTCAAATAAAACAACGATCCGATGAACCCTGGTGTCAGAGATGTCAAAACGCCCAGTAACAGAAATTAGGCCTCTGACATGGTTTGGAGTAACGACCACTATCAAAGACAGAGACCGGGACCGACGGCTTAACGTAGCCTCCAAAATTATACTTAAAAAGATGAAAATAAATTACGTTTTACTAGCTTACTTTTTTAGAAAGAACCGTATTTATCTTGATTAAATATGCTCGTATTGATTTCTTTCTTCCATGCTGGCCTGGGACCGAGAGAAAAACATAGAATGTGCCAGCTGCATTTCCTCCAGGGCATACTGTACAAAACAGCTAAAGGATCCGAGGGTTTCAGTATATTGTAATTTAGGCGATGGGCTGACAACCTGTCACTACAGCAATAAACCTACAAATCTATCTTAAAATAACCCTCAAAACTTTGTTAGACGTGGCGGAACGACCTTTATTTATGTCCTGGTCGTTTACGCTCTGCCTACCCCATTAGGGATAAAGGCGTGACTATATGTATGTAATTTTTCAATGTGTAAAGTTATCTAACCTTTTTTCCATTTCTTCCCAGGGTCCGTCTACCATGCACAGGCTCGAGGAGTGCAGAAATTCTGGTGACAATGCAACTGAATATCTCCTCACCAGATCGGGCTCACAAGGATGTTAAGCTGCTCTTCAAAAGGAATAAAATCTGTTTGAAAGGTAAGTTCTGATTTAGTAAAAAAACAAATCCAAAAAAATACAAATATTCGAGTCAAATTACAAATACTTTCCTAGTACGATTACTACTACATTAACCGCAACGCAACAGGTCATATCTTCTAAACTTTGGACTGCGAGATATCGTGTTAACCGTTTCTTCAACATAATCTATACTAGCGACCCGCCCCGGCTCCGCACGGAAATCATCAGTGTTTCTCCACAATATCATGCAAGTATTACATATTTAAACCTTTCTCTTGAAACACTCTATCCACAATAAGAAACTGCATCAAAATCCGTTGCGTAGTTTCAAAGATTTATGCAAACATAGGGATATAGGGACAGAGAAAGCGACTTTGTTTTATACTATGTAGTGATCATTACTTCAACTGTTGCTAAGTATTTTTATTCGGCACCCAAGGGAAATACACGTTTCAGTCTATAATATTTATAATCCAAAATGATTATATTCATATAATATAATATCTTATCTTTAGCCGACATTATCCTAAACATGATAACCAAGACCTTTGACTTATTCAAATAAATAGTCTAGCAATTATACCTTTTATATCAAAGTTAATAAGAAAATAAATGAACCTTTTCAATAACAGTCTAGATACCTGAGGTCCCGTATATTGTAAGTACCTTGGCATAATAAATCTCCCGCTGGCATATTTTTAATCAATCACGCCTGTCCGACCTGGCTATCCGCTACCGTGTGCATAACCTGATATGAGCTGATAGAATACATTTATAAGACTTTATTATACGGAACGGAAAATAACGGATACTGAACATTAACGCTGTGTGCGTGAATAGGTAGCTCAAACAGCAATTACATAGGTCGTATTGTTTACCGCCTCAATTTTTTTTTTACAATATCCCTAAAAAATTACAGTAGATTGTTTGTGGCCTTATTGAATATGTTGTGATATTTGCTTGACTTGACTTAACTTCCATGTTGGACTGGGAGCGAGAGAAAAACATAAGTGTGCCAGCTGCATTTTATCCCGGGCAAGCTATAAAAATCAGCTAAGGGATCCGAGGGTTTCAGTATATTGCAATTTAGGTGATGGGCTGACAACCTGTCACTACTATCTTAAACCTCAAAACTTTGTGAGATATGGCAAAACGACCTTTGTTTAGCTCGTTTATGCTCTGCCTACCCCATAAGGGATAAAGGCTTATAGTCACTATATGTATGTATGTATGTGATATTTGCCTGAATAATTTTGAGTCACAAAAAATAGAAAACAAGAATAAAATGCGTATATACAAGGACTTGAAGTCATACCTTTATCCTTAACATGGTAAGCAGTGAACATCTTAATAAATAGCGTTTTTGTAAAGTAGCGCAAATATTAAGAAATATATCCAGCCTGGCGGAAATAAAACTAAACCCATATCTCAAAACAAAAAAGACAAACAATAAATAACAACGCTTTGAATAAAACTGCCCTAAACCACAAAAGTGCAATAGAAAAAGTTGCCAAACTTGCACCATCTCTTCCCTTCAACAAATCATTTTATAACAAGCAAATTGGTGCACTAAAACCATATAAAACTAGTGGAGGCAGCCCGAACACTTTCCCCGTCTAGGGCAATAATAATAACTATAAATTGTAAGGCTATCGGCAATTGTAAGAGGAGTAGCACTCATAGCCAAAGCGGTTGGGGTTGGTGTTTTATACAATGAGGTTTATTTTTTAGAGATAATCTGTCAATACTTTGGTTGATCATAAATTTATTTAAAATATCTCAAGATTTACTAAAAGTCTAAATAAGCCTTTATTTATAACGTTTTTTACAAACATAGGTACATACATGTTATTATGACGTCTTTATCCCTGATGGGGTAGGCAGAGCGTAAACGACCTAAATAAAGGTCGAGCCGCCACGTCTGACAAGGTTTTGAAGGTTATTTAAGATAGATTTGTATATCTATTGCTGTGGTGACAGGTTGTCAGCCCATCGCCTAAATTGCAATATATTGAAACCTTTATCGTAACGTGTCACACTAACTGAGCAACAACTTAACTGATATAATTATAGAAGTTTGAGTACCTAACTGACTATAAACTTTGATGCTGTTATTTATAATGTTTTTAAACTAAATAATGAATTTTGCTGATCAAAGTTAGTTTCTGCAGAAAATTTATGTAAATAGTAAATCATAAAAAAATACCTACAAACTTTTATCCAAAAACAATCATCGAAACAAGCTCCTAAATAAAGGCTACAACGGGGGAATCTTTCCGTCAAAGCCTTACAAATAACAATGGTGTTCTTCACAAATCACTCTCCCTCTTTATTAGCATGTAGAGACTTGAGCAACAGGATATTTTGTGGAGATGACGTCATAAAGACGCACTAGGGATGCTCCTAGTCGATTCGTATTCGTTTCTGAGAGTTTTGCTTACTAAATCATCAGCATCATGTCGTCCTTACCACATCCCGCGACGGCGACTCCTATAAGATACGCTGGTGGGCTGTACTGAAATACTCGATTGCAGCAAGAGACACAGAAGAATTGGCCAGCGGAATTGTGAGTGTAAGAGTAGGAGGGTTTAGGCCTCGTTTGGCCTTACTTGGCGTTTCGCATCACGCTCAGTTTAAAAACGGTTGACGCTTTTGTGGACAGTTTGACGCCATTCCGGTCTTTGCCATACCAGACTCTCACAAATCTCAGTTGGTAAGCAATCTTGAGGCTTGTCATCGTCAAGATTGCTTTTGAGCACGTCTTTATATCGAATGTATTGCCCACCTTGCTTCCGCTTACTGAATCACTCTGTGTGCTTCATAGAGTATGATTTTTTATCGTTTTTAGGCATAATAATTATGACTTAGTGCTATGAAATGAGAAAATATTTATGGAGTAGACTTCAAAATTTTCAACCGTCCCGCCCATGTGCCATTGTCTTTTTTTAAAACATTTTATACATAAAATAATTGGATTTTTAATATTTTTTCTCTGGTATGCTACAGGTGTAAGGTAGGCGATGAGATAAAAGTCTGCTGTCTAAAATATCCCTGGCAAAAATACTTATATAACTTATCGACGAAATATAGCGTGTAAGAGAAGTATAGCAGATTTTTATTGAATATTAAAATACGTTATTGTATTTCCGAACAGTGATTTGTGAGTATCCCATCCCTTATAGAGACGTATCTGCAAAGGGGCGGCCGGGGTAACATCGCTCCCCTCATTTTAATGTGTTTACATGGAAGTATCGATTGTTCTATTGTACTTTTATTTGACTTGAAAATTTCTTCGTGCTTTTTACACGCGTTGTAATTTGATTCGGCGGTTTTTAATTTTATTACTTTCAATTTTGTGTCGAGTGAATGATTATCATGAAGCTTTTAAATGGCTTCATTTGAATTAATATTGCACTCGGTCATAATAAATTGTTTTTAACTTTCGCCGTTTACCTACCTACACTTTTTAATATGGATAAAATTGGCAGTTGAAACACTTGGAAGTGCAAGGACATTCAGGAGCATTTCCTTGATTGGCCAGTTGGCCGAATGATGACGGATGGGAAAAGGGTAATCACCCACCTGGTCGGGTGTTGTGACCAGGGGACCGGAGTCCGACTGGATTAGTTCGGAAGTTGTATATATGCAGATCGCCGAGCAAACTTCGATACCGCGTTTCAGGACTGTTGTATCTTGATGTGGCGCCATCTATGTGCGCTGCAGTCACTTTTGACGCGGGAAAATTGTATGATAATGATTTAATTCTCAGCTGCTAAAAAATATGAAATCCTGTTAATTTAATTCAGAAACAAATTCGTCGATTATTTCAACAAAAGTGGCATAATCTTTTATCCTACCTGCTCAAAAGCGCTCAACTTATTTAATAAGACGTTCAAACCCTACCTGTCTCATTATATTCCTATTACCCCATCTCTCCCCTGTTTTTGCAAAAAGTTTTTCTATTACCCCTAATATTTCATTTAGTAGGATTCATCTAATATCATTAGGTTGTTGGATGCGAGAGGGATTTTCGTTGAGCAAACACTTTTAAAAGTATATTCTTGTTTGCGCTCAGTCTGCAATGATTCACCCTGAGTGCAGTTGATAGTCTGACGTTTTTAAACTTTATAGCACACGTATAGCAAATCTGGGGTAGTTGAGTATTCCACTGCTTTATTTTTTGAATTCGGTTAGTGTTATGACAGCATATCATAAATGAGATGGTTTTTGATAAAATTTCGACTGACTAAGCTTTCTCTGCGGTAATAACAATCCAAAGGTATTATAGATACTTGGAATATTTGGATTCATAGAGGAACCTATAAAACACTTTTGTGAATTAAGTCGGCTTGGTCGACTTTATGACACCCGTAAAAAGACACGGGGCATTACTAAATCTAATTCGGCATCACTATCACTTTTAGGCTCGTATTTCTAAAGCGATCTCAAGATTGGGAAGTTAAAGTTTGGATTTGAGAGTAGATTATAATTACAGGCTTTAGTAATGTTTCCCGTTCAAACTTTTTTTACAATAAACACTTTGTTCGCAGGTTTCTCAACAATAGTGACAGCAAATGAAACAGCACGTCTAGCGGGGGATGCGACGAGAATGTCTGGCGGGGTGCTATACGCAGCAGGAGGCTGTGCAGCAGCTGCGTTGGCTCTGCTGGCAGCGGCAGCCGCAGCTGGCACGTTGTACCGGCGCGGGAGCAAAGCGAGGCACCATGATTCTATACAGTGAGTATCAGCCAATAATACGACTATTATAAAGCAGATGATGCATTCAAGATTTCTGGCGCTCGTTTGCATTTATTATTTATGTACGTCTGGTCTTCTTCTTCTTAGCGAGTTGATTCTTGAGTCAAATGACCCGATGATCCCTTTTGTCAGAGCTATTAGGCCTCTGACGTGGTTTGAGTAACGACCACTATCAGAGACCGGGACCGACGGCTTAACGTGCCCTCCGAAGCACGAAACGCACGGACGTCAGGTTCATTTTAAAATCAAAACTAATAAAAGGATAATCCTACCGGTTTCGCTAACTTAGGATTATTACGTAGGATTAAAGTATATAAAGTGAAACAAGTACAAGTGTTTTTAATAACAACTTTATAAATATGGAGTTTCACCAAGTGCCGAGAATCGTAAGTATAAATTGTAATAGAAGGATCTTCATATCATGCACTATATCATTTCATACACTCTTGTGACATAAAGTCTACTTATTTTCCTTATTTTGCAGCTCTGAAAATATTTCTCTCTGGAAGTATATAGCCAGCAGTATTACATAACAAAACTAGTATTAAAACAAAATATAACTTTAGCACCCAGTGAGCCATCTCTAAAGTTAGCTGAGTCAGCAGAGTGCGCGAAAATGATGGCACGTAGTAACTCAGGGGAGCTCTCTGTGCCACGTAGAATGTTCTTTTAAAGGAGTTTTGTCAGTAGTTCAGCTATGAAACGAAGTGGTAATTAGCTAGCTGTTTGTAACTAAGTAACACAACTGCTGGGGCAACGAATTACGAGAAGAGGTGACTAGGTAAAGTTAAATAATAATATCACAAAATTTAAGCTTGCATGCTGGCTTGGGAGCAAGAGAAAAACAAAAAATGTGCCAGCTGCATTTCCTCCCGGGCATACTGTTAAAACCAGCTAAGGGATCCGAGTATATAAGTGTATATTGTAAGTTAGGCGATGGGCTGACTACCTGTCACTACAGCAATATACCTACAAATCTATCTTAAATAACCCTCGAAACTTTGTCAGCCGTGGCGGAACGACCTTTGTTTAGAGATAATGGCGTGATTATGTGTGTGTGATAAAGGTGAAATACGTATGTACGTGCAAAATGTGGAGCGGTTCTAGGTAGATTCAAATGAGTTACTATTGAATAAAAGTACAAAGAAATAATTTAAGTCTAAACCTAACGTTACTGGCGACACGAAAAAAAATAAGCTAGCATACTTTAATAAAAACAAAAAAATATTTTGGAAAGAAGAACATAACGAAAGATCGGCTTTCAAAAGTAATAAAGGTTAAGTAAGAGATATGCCTAAACAAAATTAAGCTAGCTAAAATTTAATAAGGCCTACCAATAACAAAAGTAGGTTAACTGAAAATAAGCATTAAAGTGATTTTGCTTTTCAACTTATTTGAGTTAATTATGAACAAACTCCAAAAGTAATTTTAACAACAAGGGACAAAACGTTTCTCTTAAGAAATATCAAAGTTACTAAATTGGCTATTTGACTGCTTTCAACATAGTAGCATGAGGTGCGAAAACCAAAATAAAATTTAATTAACGTAGAAATAAAATTTGAAATGTAATCGAGAAGTTGTACCAACTCAAGTTCTGACCTAATTTTAAAAACAAATCTCGAGAAACTGAAGATTGGCAGAAAAAATAAATAAAACGAGCGAGAAATATGATTTTCCTTGAGGAGTTTTAAGATTCAGTTTTCAGTTCAAATCTAATTTCTTTGTTGATTCTTGAACAGGCGCTTAAGGAGGAAAACAAATATTCCAATTGGATCATAAAAAGTTTTGATTGAGTTTTAACGAAATCCGAGTAAAAATTTTAGATGGAAAATATACCGAAGGATCTGTTTCCGGGTCGTTAAACGTTCATAATGCGGAACTCTTATACCGGTAAAATTTTGAATTCATCTACCTAAGGCCACGGAATATTCTAGTAGTGACATAAAATTCGCTTTTTTTTAGCATAACTTAATACATACATATAATCACGCCTTTATCTCTAAAGGGACAGGCAGAGAGCAAACGACCCAAACAAAGGTCGCTTCGCCACGTTTGACAAAGTTTTGAGGATTACTCAAGATGGATTTGTACGTATATTGCTGTAGTGACAGGTTGTCAGCCCATCGCCCAAACCGCAATACACTGAAACCCTCAGATCCATTAGCTGGTTTTTACAGCATGCCCGGGAGGAAATGCAGCTGGCATATTCTATGTTTTTCTTTCGCTCTCAGTCCAGCATGGAAGACAGCATAACTTATTAGTTATAGTTTTTTTCTATTTTGACTGTGTAGAATATTAGTTACAAAACGTCTTTGAATTAATTAAATATCATTAAATGGTTGCGTGCTTTCTTTCCATAACAAAAAGAAATAAGTTTTATCAAAGTTTCAAAAGCTCGTGTGAAAGTAGATGGGATCAAATTCCACTTAGTCAGCTTTCAAATTTATGCAGATATCGATTTTACCCCATTTAAACCTGACCTAAAACCTATGAATTATTAGATAGAGATATTAGAGTAATAGGAAGCGAGAGGTTCCAAAGGTACTTAAAATGAAATTTGAAAACTTTTATCTTTTTCCTTTTTAGACTCGATACACACTCGACAGAAGAAGAAGAAGTCAAAATAAGGTATATTTATACTGACTAGATACAAAAGACTTATATTTGAAGGACCTGTTCAAAAGACATAGCTTTCATAGTCTGAAAAATAGAGTTCTGTTGTAGCTTCTACTTCTTTTAAGTCATTCCTTCTTCTGCCCTGATGGCGTATTTGGTTCGATTGAGGATACGGGTTCTTTGGCAATGATTCACCATTTTTACAGATTCAATGTGCTTCGAGACCATTCAGTAATGAATGGGGTAGGCAGAGCGTAAATGATCAAAGAAAAGATTGTTCCGCCACGTCTGACAAGTTTTGAGGGCTATTTTAGACTGAAATGTGTATCGCTACGGTGACAGGTTGTCAGCCTACATTGCAATACCCTGAAGCCCTCGAACCCCTTGGCTGATTTTTACTGCATGCCCGGGAGGAGAAGCAGCTGGCCCATTTCTACGTTCTTCTATCACTCCCAGTCCAGCATGGAAGGATGAATGAATGTTTGCACGGCTATTTTAAATAAGTCTCTTTATCAGATAAAGCTTGGCTTTCGGTGGACCGTTTATTCCTTTATTCGCTTAAACTTATCAATTGAACTCCAACCTAACCCCTTGGGCGACCCTTGTCTCTCTGACATGTTTGATGGTTCATCTGCCTCGCGGTTCAATTGCCAGACTATAAAGAAACGCATAAAGAATTCAGTTGCAATTGTAGTTTGCATTGCTGTTTAATTAAATCCTTCTATCAAGTATCTTACTTGTCTCTGACGCATCGAGTGGGCAGCTTATACTTATATATCGCTCTTACTTATCAATTGCACTCCAACCCCACCCCTTGGGCGACCCTTGTCTCTCTGACATATTTGATGGATCGTCTGCCTCGCGGTTCGATTGCCAGACAATAAAATACAGCCTAATTGTAGTTTCGGCATTTCAATATCGAAACGTCAATGGGTGTGGTATTTCCAAAATGTCGAGGGAATATTACCTACCATATTGGTGATTGAATTTTAGATTTGGAATATCATGATGTGTTATGAAATTCATAAAAATAGTTTCGAATTTAAAATGCTTCAAAATAGATGTGCTGTTACAACTGAATGACTTTTCTTAGTATCTTTTTATCGAAATCCCTGACTAATTAAATGACATTTTAATTAGTCAGGGATTTCGAGGGATTTACAATTTTATAGGAAAACTACGGAAACCTGTATTGTTTATTATAGTTTACGAAAAGAAAATACTAGAAAAAATTATGCATTACGTCAATATAATGACGTCGATTTTCGCGACATAATCCTTTCTAATTCTTAGCTAGCGCTGTTACTTTTTTGACTTTATCATGAACATGAACAGGATAGCAAATATACATAGGACTTTGACATTCCTAATCTGATATAAGACAGCTTATTTGATGTAAAATACGGACTGCTCTATGCTCAGTTCTTATTAAAAGCGTCTTACGTCAAATAAGGAATGTCAAAAACATGTGGTCGTTTGCTATCCTGTTCTTATGTCAAAGTTAAGAAAGTGACTGCGATTGCCAAGAATTAGTTAAGGAATAGTGCATCCAGAACTGCCGCCAATGAATTTAAATTAAAATATTTTCATAAATGAGCTTGTATTAAAAACTACTTCTCTTCTAACTCTTCTTTTTCTGTAGCACATCATACACAACAGCAGCGTATGGAAGCCATCAGAACGTACTCCTTCGACTGGACACCATCGGTAGACCACCCAGCTCAACTGGATCCTATGCTACGATAGCCAGCTTGCACAAGTTTCCTTTTGGTATGTTTTTCCTCATTATTTAGTAATTGATTTCTTCCATGTTGGACTGGGAGCGAGAGAAAAATGTAGAATGCGCCAGCTGCATTTCCTCCCAGGTATGCTGTAAAAACCAACTTAGGGATCCGAGGGTTTCGGTATATTGCGATTTAGGCTACAAATCTATCTCAAATAACCCTCAAAACTTTGTCAGGCGTGGCGGAACGACTTTTGTTTAGGTCGTTTACGCCCTGCCTACCCCATTAGGGATAAAGCGTATGTATGTATGTATTTAGTAATTGAACCACATTTTCAATTTAATTCGTTCTTTGTACGAATATAATTCCAAATTGTTACTCAAAATAATTGAATTATGTAAGATATTTGCCCATATTAATAGGAGCATTTAATTTATGTTTGCTAACCTTTATCACAACGCCTACATTGTAAAAGTTAATTATTTTTTTATATGAGTAAATCTGAGTTCATGATTTAAATAATGTGTTTATATTACAGGGAATACACCAGGTGTAAGAGACAGCGTCCAGCAAACTGATAGGGGTGTCTCAGTCAATAATACTAACAACTACCACCAGGACTGTTTTTCAAAAAAGTGAAAAAGAAAACGTTTTTCCATACAACTTGTTCACATCGATCGGACAATTGTATGGTAAAGCCTATTTTTTTACTTCCTGAAAAAAGTTCCTGGTGGAAGTTGTTCAATGTCATTGACTGAGCAACCCCTATCAGTTTACGGGACGCTGTCCCTTACACCTGATATTCTATTGTTTTACCAGGTACAGAAAAAAAAGTTATTAAATAAGGTTGCTCACTTACTTATTAATCGTTATCCAACGACATTTTTCGGGACTTCGAAGCCCCTTCATCAGGTTGTTGATTAGTATATCTCACTTAAGCTTGCGCCAAGCCACAGATGAGCACATTCATTTGAAGATATACGAATATCGCCTGAAATGCCACTGAAATAATGTTTATATTAGCGCGGGCTACGGCGTGGCAGTTACGTCTGCAGTCGCTCGTCGCATGTGCGAAAATCGCAGTATGTTTAGTTTTTTTTTGTTTAAAATATACAATTTAAATTTAAAACCTGTTTTTTTTAAGTTATATTATTGTTAATATTTCCAACAGGGAGTCGAAGATCACCGTCGCCGTACGCGACTACGCACATCGGAGAGCACGTTTACGCGAAGCCCGAGTCCAGAGTATCGTACTACGCCGCTTCTAACCTCACTCATGTTTCACAGGTAAGGGAGTAATACTTTATACAAAGCTTTGATATCGAATAGCACTACATACGTATCTATGTCAGGTATTATGTGTCTATGGAATAAGAGTGCATACGCTACAGTTTAAAACAGACTCACGTTTTTTTTCTGATGGGCGTGACATAATCTGAAACCACGTCATAAAAGTCCGTTGCAATTCAACGCGGAAAGGCTGCGAGTGTCATGAGCACCTTTGCGCCGGGAATGATCATTATTTTTAATTTTCTTTTTATGATAACTTTTGACTAAGTTTTTGTATCTGCAATTTGTGACAGTAAATTTTAATTCACAATGGGCGTTTGTCCATTAGACGGCACGGCGATGGTGCAACTAGACGGCACAGCAACGACACGGCAACGTCTCGCTAACGTCCACCTAGTTCCAATTTGAGCGCACTCACCCATGCGCATGTTTTGTACGAATAGAAAAGACATGCAGTTTAGCAGGCCGGCGACGGTACCGGTAGAAATCAATGCCGTGCTGTTGCCGTGCCGGTATATGAAAAGCGTTCCATATAATATGATTGATTTTAATAGATTATCTCTTCCACGGTACCGTCGACGGCTCCGTGCCGTGCCGTCGCCGTTGCCGTCGCCATGCCGTCTAGCCAAAAAACGTCCAATGTAAAAATATATATATATAACGTAACGACAGATATTTTCACTTAGCCACAGCACGAGTCTAACCACGAAGCTAACAGAATTTTAAGCATCATTGTTAAAACCACGACACAAAGCCAAAAGCTTCGCTACCAAATAACCGCCAACATTAGTTTTTTCCACGCCACTACCCCGCCGACGAAATAATTTGTCCACCGAACATACCAGTGACAGAGAATATACAGGGTGTAAGAGATGAATGTAAAATATAAATTTCCTCTTTGATCAGGCCATTTTGGAAAAGAAAACAAAAGTGGATCTCACTACCTGCGTCTGTGTTTCCGAATGCCCCCAACACTTCAAAACTTACAATGCACTGGCATCTTCTGGGTCAGCTCATTCCATCGACGACTTCGTATCTGTTGCCCTCGAATTAAACTGGTTTGTGATTTCAAACGCATTTTCAATTTAAAAAAAACTGTCGACTATTTTTTTTATTTACCAGAAACTTCTTTTTCCACTTTTGTTGTTCAGTTTCGTTTTTATTTTATTTTTATTTATTCAGGATAACAACAGCATCTTACAAAATTATAATATTACAACATATGATTATACTGAATGCCAATTACAGCTATCCACTTCAAGATTACATATAAGTGTTGAGAGCAGTATGGTAGGTAGAAGAACAACTAGATTTAATAAAAAAAACGAAAATATTATTAACATAACATGTCCGAGCCTAGGACAAATATATGTTTAAAACTAAAAACGTAAATAATCTATATAAACATTATAATACAGTACATATTTAATTTATACATGTTTATAAAATATAGAAATAAAATCGTACTTTTAAATTATAATTTAAGTGAAATAGCATTATACATATAATACATAAATACTATTAAGAAAACTATTAGAAGAAAAGGGAAATAAACGTTTACTAAGCATGAGCAATCGTGTTTAGATTTCAGGACAACGTCCCTTACACCCTGTAGTATTAGCCCAGTACGTTTTCCCGCGAGTAGCTTAACAAAATAAATAGCCACGCGCAGTATTTTGTGGAGAATTAGTTTCGGCTTCAAAAACGATAAATATACGCCGGGTATTTTGCGGAATCCCAAATCCTACACGTTACGGAGCAAGGCCTTAAAAACATTGGCACAGTTTGCCACTGGCAATGTTTAGATACGATTTATGCATAAGCTTGTTTTCAGAGCAGATTTAGTTTACCACATTCAAAAAGGAACGTTTATTCGACATAAAAGACTAGAATAAATCTAAAAAAAAATAAGTTTTAATACTAGCCAAGTGGCGTTCCCATTAGTAAAAAAAAAACATAATTCACTAATAACGCAGTAAATCAAAAAACCGGTCCATAGAATCAAGTTATAGTAATGAAGATTATTTTTATAATTAGCTATTCATAGCTCGTTGTATTAACAGGAACAAAAATCACGAATATCGGCCACCAAAGGGAATTTTTATTCCTGTTACTGTTTTTACTAATGGAGGCGCCATTTGACTAGTATACGGCGTTTCTAATCCTAAGAGGATACTAGAGACAATTTTCTTCGGAAAATCTGGTGTAAACCGACTTATATCACCCACTGAACATAAATTAATGTATTTTTTTTAATTCCCAGTTAATTCTGTCTTACGATCTGCTACAAATCAGATCGCTTAATCTTCCACCTCGTCCCACGACCGCACTTCCGTTCGCCACCGCAGATAAATTAACCCACATTACGCGGTTTCCGCTGATCTTTGGCCAAGCAATCCCACATGCGGAATCACTGTGTGTAACCATATCTAGTATATAGAGCCAGTTTATACCGGGAAGTGACGCGACGTGACGCAGCGCGTAGCTGCTTGAAGATGCATCTCGTTGGTACCACTAAATGACAAACAGGCTTTGGGCTGGGATGGGATCTACCTCCTAATAGTCCACCACGGACAACGGCAGCACAGGCCTGTAAATAAGTCCGGCTGAACGATCCCAACAAGCGGTGGTAGGCTCTGCACGGGGCTGACTGGCTCGCAACCACCCTCTCACCGGAGTCCGGAGCCAAACAGCTTGCTGTGTTCCGTCGATGCGTGAGATTGCCAGTGCCATAACAGGTATCTTCTGGGTAAGCTCGCTCCATCGTCGACTCTGTCACGGTCATCCCTGACCTAGTATCTAAAGTCAAGAGAAAACTCATTTCTAATTAAAAAAAAATAAGGCTCACAGGTGCAGCAGCGTGCCGCCACGGGGAATTTTGAATTCTGATAATGAAATGCCTATTTAGCATAGTAATACATACATATATATAATAACGCCATTATCCCTAATTGGGTAGACTGAGCGTAAGCGACCTAAACAAGGATCGTTCCGCCTCGATTGATAAAGTTTTGAAGGTTATTTAAGATAGATATATTGCTGTAGTGACAGGTTGTCAGCCTAATGCCTAAATCGCAATATACAGAAACCCTCGGATCCCATAGCTGGTTTTAACAACATGCCCGAGAGGAAATGCAGGTGACACATTCTATGTTTTTTTCTCACTCGCAGGCCAACATGGAAAAATATAAACGCATAATAATATAAGTCCTGCAGTGGGACATCACATGCTCATAAATAATAATAATAAATAACATAAGTCCTATATTATGTCACGTTTTTAAAAGTGCACGCAGCGTCGCGTCGCGTCGGCTCGTTTCCCGGTGTGAGCTGACCCTAACAGTCCTATGTGTGTAACAATGTTACATTTTAATGGCCTCCTAGGTGGTAGGTTAATGACCCTATTTGCGGTTTGTGGTAGAGCGGTAATCAAATGTAGGAGAACGAATTCAACCTAGAATGCTCACGGTGCTTGTGTTATTCTAGAATGGGTTCGAGATTTGGCAATGGCAAGTCATAACATTTCTTTAAAATAAAACCTAGTCATAGAGCTTACTTACTCCTTTCGAGATCTTAGGGCCGTATTTATAATCAGCTCTCAAGAGCGTCAGCGACTTTGTATCAGAAATATCATTTCGGTGCAAAACGACCTGTCACATCCAAACTTAATATGCTCTCGGTTTTGAGATCGCTTTATAAATAGAGCCCTAAACGAGCCTTTGTTGTAACTTTGTTTTATACTTTTTTTGGCGTTTTCCCTTTATTGTGTATTATTTAAGGGACTCGAGGGTTACAGTGTATTGTAATTTAGGCGATGGCCTGACAACCTGTCACTATAGCAATACATATTACAATCTAAAATTGCCCTCAATTTTTGTCAGACGTGGCGAAAGCGCCTTTTACGAGGCGTTAAACGCTCTGCCTACCCCGTAAGGGATAAAGGCGTGATTTATGTATGTATGTATGTATGTGTATTATTTAGACTAAAATTTGATTCAAATTTTACTGGGCTTTTGCCAGCGTTTGTTGACAGAACTTTTAAAGTTTCGTTGATAAATATGGATTGCGTGTCAGCTCAAGCCTATAGACAAGTTTGAAAGACGAAACAATTTGTGAAGTCAAGCGGTCGATCACGCAAAATGTGAATTTAATTTAACTTCAAGTCTTAACTAGGTTACAAACAAGTTATGACTTTGTCAAAGATAAATGACAACGAAAGCAAACTTCAACTTATAATATAAAGTGTATTTTCTTTCATCTTTAGACCATGGTGAAGTCGAAATATTATTTTCGTAAAAGAAAATTCTGGTTGTAACAAAAATAAGCCAAAAAACTTTTTTTGAATGAAATATACATCCAAATGAAATAAAAGTAACTTGAATACTGCCTACACTATCAAACACTTTTTTTTTATTCTTTTACATTTCTTAAATTAAACAAAAATGGCTTCCAATTTTACAGTCCAAACTGCATTAGTCTTCGAGAATTTTATTAACTAGCCCCTTTGAAAGCACGACCTCACCCTAAAAGTGTTTCTACAGTACGTCAAGGGTTTAAATGACTGTGGACGGGAGCGCTAAAATATAAGGAGAACTGTAAAATCTTTGGGGTCTCCCGGAGTAGCGATATCCCATACAAATATAGTTTCTCTTTTATTCTTAAACGGTAAAACCAAACTTAGCCAAACTCTGTGCACATAATTAAATGCAACAATCAATCAATCAATGTTTATAAATGGTTCTGATTGGGTTTGGTTTGAAAATATTAAGTATAGTAAGTGCAAAATTGGAAAGCAAATTTAATTTTAGTATTTTTTTACACAAATGCGTATTTTTGGGTTTATTTTATTTATGCTTAATTATTTCCAACTAAACTTAATTAGAAACATAGATATGTTGTATTTAATTCTGTGTAAAAAGTTTGGCTAAGTTTGCTTTAACTGTTTAAGAATAAAAATGAAACTACGTTTGTATAGAATTTCGACAAATCGGGAATAAGATGGCGGTGATAATGCCGTTTTCGCCACGTTCATTTAAATCGTGATCGTACTCGTACTGTACATTCCCTACGAATGGTGCATAGAATGAGATCTTTACCTCATTAAGTCGCAATTTAAGACGAGTTACCAGGAGGGTAGGGAAGGAAGGAGTTTCCCTGCAGGTGATACAAACGTAATGCAATTAGCGATCTCCTTGCGCTCTTGGTGTCGGTAAGGATATAGAGTACTAGATGTGACAAGAAAAAAATAACCTTGAAATTTTAATTTATGTGATTGCAACTTCACATATCTTTCAGAAATCTGATTTAGTCATAATCATGGCATTGAATGCTCTGGGCAGAGATTGACCAATTTTTCAGAATATTGACAATTTAAGACGAGTTACTATGAAGGTAGGAAAGGAAGGAGGTTTCCTGCAGGTGATACAAACGTAATGCAATTAGCGATCTCCTTGCGCTCTTGGTGTCGGTAAGGATATAGAGTACTAGATGTGACAAGAAGAAAATTAACCTTGAAATTTTTATCTATGTGATGGCAACTTCACATATCTTTCAGAAATATGATTTAGTCATAATCATAGCTTTGAATGCTCTGGGCAGAGATTGACCAATTTTTCAGAATATTGACAATTTAAGACGAGTTATCAGGAGGATAGGGAAGGAAGGAGATTCCCTAGATGTGATACAAACGTAATGTAATTAGCGATCTACTTGCGCTTTTGGTGTCAGTGTGGAAGCAGAGTAATAGATGTGATAAGAAATAAAATTAAGCATTTCAGAAATCTGAATTAGTTATAACATAACATCGAATAGTCTAGCTGCATCATAACTACCTAATAATAATACATAAGACCGGGTACCCGTGGACCCTTGATATTGAAAAGTATACCTACATGTAATAATTAATATTATGTTTTCGGGATTATATCGTATATCATTATTTTTCACTTCTCATGCTCGAAAAAGTACTACTTTATGCAGAATCTAGGCGACATAAAGTTGAACTTTATGCACAAGGGCAAAAAAGTAGCTTTTTAAATGTATCTATACTAAGGCAGTGACCATTTAGACCATACAGCCAAACATAATAAATTGTGCACGGATAAAACTTGCTAGTTTATAATATATCCTTCCCTATTTGCATTTTTGGTTTATAATAAGATAATACGAAAAAGTAACTAAATATCAAGACATATTCATCACTAAAAAAAACAATATTCCAAAATAATTTAAGAGTAGGCTGTATATATTTTATTCTTTGCCCGAAAATCATGCACACAAATTAAAAAAAGTAAAGTAGCGGGAAAGAAGCTGTGAAATTTTACTTTGAATTTTAATTAAATAAATGTTAGTATGTTATGTTACTGTTTTATTTTCTCGCAATCGAAGTGAAAAGCAGAGTTTATAACTCGTGCACAAATCATTTTTATCCTCGACTTCTTCATCTGCCCTCGCCCTGCGGGCTCGGGCATATAACAATCTCGGGTAATAATGACTTGCTTTATGCACTCGGCATAAAATCTACTATTACTTGTTTCTCTGTAAATTTTGCATATTTTATTGCTAGCAGCACCACTTGTTTGTTTTTGTACGTATTTTTAGCCTCAAAATAGTACATTTTATTAAAGTCTTCTTGTCTCTAAAGGTTTTGGTGACTTGACAAAATTAATTTAGGATTCATTAAACTTTTCATAAATATATTCCTGATACAACGCTCTTCTTCGTTCTAGCTTTTTTTTTTATTTTGTCACTTCCTTTAACGCTATATCCTCGTTTATTGGGCTTGGCACTGAGCAGAGTTTTTAATTTGCAACCCCCTTTGTCCGTAAATTTATCGCTCGGTTGGAGTCTTCAGGAAATATTACGAATTAGCGAGCCTTAGTGAGGGAGACGTGCTAACGAACCTTTAAGATGTAAATAAGGAAATGAAGATTTGTGAAGGCCAAATTAATACTTTGAAGAATTAAGAAAGTTACTCGCTAAAAACAAAATCAAATTATACAAAAAATAAGCAAGAAAGCATAAAATAAGTAAAACAACGTATTTTAAGAAAGCTAATAAAATACCTATTAAAAATGCTATTTTCCCCTTTCAAAGAATTGAGAATTACGGTTAGAGATGTTTGACAAAAATCTAGTGACATCAATGGAAATCCCATTACAAAAGATTCCAAGCATTTCACTATCTTCTACATGCTTATACGTATGTACCTACAAATATAACTTTCGAAAGGCAAACCTGAACATACGTACGCTTTTACAAACAAATGCACACTTCCCTACTGTAAGATGAACCCTACGGGCTCGATTCTAGCTTTTCCGGCTCAAACTAAAATTAAAATCTATTTGTCACTTTCAGACTAAAAACATTGGAAAAGGAAAGGAGATCTATTTTCTCCGGTTTTTGATTTACAGTCGGTGGTTTTATGCGTTATCTGTCATTTTTATCCGCTGTCATAAAATTTATAGAAATACTGTGGAAACGTGCAAAAGCGTGTAAAAATCTAATGCACAAAGTGTAAAACCATAGAGTATAATCGCCTGCCCTTTTTCAATTTTATTATTTTAAAAGTGACAGATAGATTTTAATTTTTAGTTTTAACCGGTGGTATCTAGAATCGAGCCCAGTATTGAATGAAATGAACGAATGAGTTCTACCAACACCTCATTGAAGACTACAAACGTCTCGTCTGTCGGAGTTACTTCATCATTCTCGTTCACAACTCTCAGAGACAATGTTCAGGGGCTGACTTTGTTTGACAGTAAACAAAGAGAGACCCCCTTTCTTGAATGTAAACTCGAACTAATAGAATCTTTGAGTGCGATACCTTCATTTGTATGCACTGCTGGTTCCGTTTTCAATGCTATTGTGGGTATCGATTTATTGATGTATGAAATATAAAATGTAACTGCTTTTGAAAATAGTGATCAACTCAAAAGACGGGGGTCACTCATATTTCTCAGTTTTGGTGATAGGATGACAATCTGTCAGTACTGCAATACTTTTATTAGACCATAACGTAAGAATTATTGAGTAACTCATCGGAAATACTCTGGTGACTCATAAAACTCTGATGATGATACAGGCAAACCATGTCAGAGGCCTATTAACTGGGCTATTAGGCAGTATAAAACTCTGACACCAGGGTTCATCTCAGGTCGATTGACTTGAATTGAAACCAACGCGACAAGAAGAAGAACGTAAACAAAAACAACGTTGAATACCTTCCAATATATAATATGAAAGAGAGAAAATAATAAATTCGTTTCCAATATGCTTATTTCTATGTTATTCACAAATGCAAATAGACACACTGCAAAACATCTATATTTCGCCTGAAACGGCTTCAATGGAACTGGAGCTGATTTGATTAACAAGGACGTCCCGTTCGCATCGCTCAATGCAATTATGTACTGCACCTGGTAACTGTTTCACTGCCAACGATGGAATGAAATGGATTCAAAATATTTTGATTATCCATTTTTAGGCTCGTATTTTCGAAGCGACTCAGAGAGAGCAATATTAAGTATGGATTTGACAGGCCGGTTTGTAATGAAATGACATTTCTGATACGAATTCAAACTCGCTGTCACTCTTGAGAGCTGATTACAAATACGGCCCTAAGAGTTTGCCGATAAAAATGTTTCATTCTAAGAAAAACATTCTGCATTTTAACGGTGTAATATTTTATTCTGTAGTCTTTTAATGCGAACTAATAAGATTAAATCATCAACGAAATTAATGTTACCTACTTCCAAAACTAATGCTATAGTAAGAACTTATGAAACTTGGTCACTGTCTTTTGTTTCTTTTTTTACAAAACATACACCGTTACCAGTACATACATACATATAATCACGCCTATCCCTAATAGGGTACAGAGAGCGTAATAGCGTTACTAGTATCTTCATAAATGAACCGTAACTCTACTACTGGATCTGAATATCGCTTTCCCAATTGATGCCATCACGATTGATTGTGGAATCAGCAGGTGCAGTGGATGTTTTATATTCACAGTTTCTTTCCTTCTATAGACAACCATCACAAAAGACCGCATCACGGACCCAGCAGAGCAGCTGCGTCACCTCAACACTGCTCGGTCCAACATTCGCCTGGAGATCCTCGTTCATGAAGGCACGTTTGGAAGAGTCTACAAGGGAGTCTTCAAACGGGGAGATACTTACGAAGAAGTTATCGTGAAGACTGTTTCAGGTATGAGTGGAACCGATTCTCATTGAAATAGTCAGCTCTACGGGTTGTAAGGGGCAGCGTCCTGCAAACTGATAGGGTTTACTCAGTCTACGAAACTAAACAACTATTACCAGGAAATTCTTTCAGTAAGTTAAAAAATAAAATTGCTTTTACCAACTGTCTGTTCGAGGTGATCATTTTGTATGGGAAAAACTATTTCTTTTTCATCTCCTGAAAGAACTTCCTAGTGATTGTTGTTCAGTATCGTTGACTGAGCAATCCCAATCAGTTTGTGTAACTAATTAGATAGCTCTATTCTAGCAAGAGCTAGCAAGGATGCGTTGCCAGTATGATGATGAGTAAAATGTGAAACAGTCAATCATAAAAAGTGATAATATGAAGGGAGAAGGAAGACTTCATACATATCTATGGTTTAGTAAAGAAACCAATTTAACCAAGATCCTACCAGACGTCGCCAGCAGCTTAAATAACGCATGTGCCCATCAAACATGATCTTATTTGGGCTGACTTTCTTATGCAAAATCTTATGCTAGGATCTCTTTTAAAAGAGAAGTTTCTTTCAGAAGCTGCTTCAGCCATGCAAGCAGCTCTCCTAGTGGCTGAAGGTCTAAGGCTATGTGGATTATCTCACAATAATGTACTGACACCAATGGCTGCTTGTGCAGAAGAAGCCAGAAAGCCACTTCTAGTTTACTGCTGCGTTTCACACTCTTCTAATCTTAAGAGGTAAGTCATTAATAAAACCTTAGGACTTATTAGATTCAATAATCACTTCCATAAGTAGGTTCAAGTATAGATAGCATATTATATTACTACATGAGACTGTTTGGGGCAGTGCCCCACACACTGCAATCATCTCTTACAGTCTTTACGATGGAAGAGTACAAGCTGCGGTACCGACTTCTCAAATCAGTGGTCTTTACCAATATTGGCCGACCATTCCTTGGGAAATTAATTTTCATAGCTCAAGTCTTGGTCATAGTTGTCCGGTATGAAGTCGACGATTGTTCACCAAAGATCCAAGAAGCATTTTCTACTTCATCTGTCTAAGCATTGAAATCTAAACATTTTTACCAGGTTCCTGACATCATGTCGTCTGGGTCATCAAGCAGCACCAGCTACTAGAGAGCTGGTGGAGCTGGGTGCTCAAGCGGCTTGTGGTCTGGCGTACCTGCATGTTCAGCGGATAGTCCATGCTGATGTTGCTGCTAGGAATTGTGTGTAAGTATACTTAGAGTAAGATAAGATAAGAATATACTTTATTGCACAAAAAGACACAAGAGAAACTAAAATTAAATGAAACAAATAGTAGTACAAATAGGCGGCCTTATTGCTAAGCAGCAATTTCTTCCAGTAGCCCTACAGACAAACAAACTGATCAGATAGAATTGGTACTGGTTACACTGGTCAATGGCAATGAATGAGGAAAGCACAAGATCAATGAATAGATGTCGCAAAAAAAAAGTATACTCAGAAAGATGTTGAAATAGACATAAACGTAGCATTGTATTTATTTTACAAAAACATTAAAGAAAAATTTGTCATACTACACTTAGATCAGCAATTACGTTATTAAGACTCGTAAATATGAAGCAATCTTAAACTTGAGAGAGGCCAGTATGTACTGAAATGTCATTTCTGATACGAACTCAAACTAGCTGTCACTCATGAGCGCTGATTATAAATACGGCTCTTACTAGCTTAATTGGACCTAAACTACTTTAAATCGGAAAACATAATTTACAAACATTCAAATAAAACAGTATAATACTTACATGGTTTTAGGTAAATAAATCTTTGTTATTTCTTATTTACTTCCATAAATTCTCAGCAAACACAAAGAAAATTACGCTGTCACAATAAATTACTTGTAATTGGCCATATACTCATAATTTCCTCAAGCTATTTGTAGTGTATAGGAATTTTGAATACCCAATTTGGTAGCCATTATTATATTTTGATATAATATTAGACGTAAGCACAGGATGAAATTTACGTACAGCAAGAGCGATTCTAATTAATAAGGTAATTCTTTCAGGAAGTGCATAAAATTGGCTTTTCCATACAAATATCTGATAGAGGTGGACATTTTGAATGGAAAAGCCAATTTGTTTTTTTCATCTCTTAAAAAAAATCCTGGTGATAGTTGTTCAGTTTCATTGACTGAGCAACCCCTATCAGTTTGCGGGACGCTGTCCCTTACACCCAGTATTTTAGTAAAGACCGGTTACACAACTTCACAGAAATATCAGGTTTCTTGTTCGCTTTCAATTCAATATGGAAGCAAATTCTGATTAATTCTTTATTTTTCCTAAAGAGTGGATGAGAAGCTGAGACTGAAGCTGACTGATAACGGCCTCTCCCGTGATCTGTTCCCTGACGACTACCACTGTCTTGGAGACAACGAAAACAGACCAGTTAAGTGGATGGCGCCAGAAACCTTGCTGCAGAACCTGTACACAACGTCTTCTGATGTGGTAAGTAACACTTGGTTTAGGACTTTCCATCTACTAATATACCCATACAATTTTATCTGGTTTCCACCTATACTTACGGTAGCCATAATCCTCAGAAGTATCCGATGATCATGGGAATACCGGCGATAAGTCAGTGGGTGGATTTTATGAAAGGAACCTTTAGTTAAAAAAAAACCTTTTTTATTTTAATAACACCTAAACATAGCGGAGATAAACATGAAAATCTTCTCCTAACTTTTTTAACCTTGGTGTTTTCATCATCATCATCTCCCTAGCTTTATCTCGTATCTCACGGGGTCGGCTACCTAATCTAGGGGATTGAACGAAGGTTCTTTTTACACAGATAGACTGCCATCTGACCTTCGCAACTCAGAAAGGAAACCAGACCCAATTGTAGATTAGGTCAGAGTTTTCAAGCTGCCAATACTTAGCACTGGCTTCTAATATGGTTTAACGACTAATATCTATGATATTAAACGATATTATCCGAGGCCAACGGCTTAACGTGCCTTCGTAACCCTTATTTTTAAAAACACAATTTTAATTTTAATGACATCTAAACATAGCGGAGATAAACATAAAAATCAAAAATTATCTCCTAACTTTTGCACCTTGGTGATCATAAGATTATTAATTTGTTAATGCAGTGGTCATTGGGAGTCACACTCTGGGAGCTGGCAACTCTTGGAGCGAGTCCACTCGCTGAGCTGGACGCAGCAGATGTAGGCGCCTTCCTCAGCGGAGGTTACCGGCCATCGCAACCTCATAACTGTCCAGACGAATTGTAAGTATTCAGGTTGTTTATTCGTAGAACTGGTGGACATATTATGGACAGAAAACTGGAAGACAAACATTACTTGGAAGAAATTACTATCTGATCGTTAGTTTCCCTTCACTTTTATCCTGTGCTGTTGCTGTCATTTCCTTCGTCTAGTTCTGATTGTAGTTTGCATTATCCTAACTTCCATTAGTTTATGTATTAGTTTATTTTACAATATCTATGTAGTAGCTTGTACTTAGTTTATGTATTATATGTAATGTAATGTATTTATTATACATGTTTTACTAGATTTGCACTTTCCCGCTTACCGCTACGCATTTTTCTTTGACCCAAAGGTTGCCTGGAAGAAATTGCTACCTCCTATGTTGTACTTGTTTTTTGTTGTTATCTGTTGTGTTTTATGATTTGTATTCTTACGTGCAATAAAGAATTTTTATGTTATGTTATGTTAAGACGCAGTGTAGGTAGACCTTCCACAAGATGGCCTAACACTGGTAAAAGTCGTCTGATATCGCTGGACATGAGTTGCACTAGACTAGACCGATCATGTGGATTATCATGGAAAATGCATTTTCCTTTAAGTGGACATCTTCTGTATCCTACAATCTGAGCCGATTGTAGGATACAGAACATTCCTAAGTAACAATACCTTCAGTCCACAGTGAGGTAATACCAACGTCATTATTGTCATGTCACTTAGCAAAAACTGACTATCTTTGATAAATGAAAGACTCAACCACAGGACAGGCACTCCATACAAGCCACCGATTTTCATACTACATGCGCAAAAACGTGTTCGTACAAGTTTGAAGTGGGTATGTGTGCGTGTTGCCGCCTAGTTGAAACGGCTCGCGTACCCGTTGGCGTGGGGAAACGAGGTGAGGTAATATTTCAGAGGGGGGGTGGGAGTGCCTCTTCTTTAGCGTTAGCTAATATTATACTTTCTTTGCCTCAACTCTCAGCATACACACACAGTGTGGGCTAACAACTCAAAAGAAATATACCGTACTTTCATATTCCACTTATCTTGAAGAAAATATCTCGAAGACTAAGAACAGTGCAGGCTGTGTTAGTTTTGTATCCCCCAACTTATAATGATGCGCGAAAGTCAAACGCGAAGTGGAAGTAGGTCGAAACTAGTTTGAAAAGAATATTTTTTATCTTCTTCTGCAAGGAAGAATATAGTTTTGCAGGGTTGACAAGCCGCTTTATTTTCTTAATTTTATCGGATAAACTGAGTCAGTAATGAATTGAGTAACATCTACGGGGTGTAAGGGACAGCGTCCCGCAAACTGATAGGGGTTGCTCAGTCAACGAAACTAAACAATTATCACCCGATTTGTTTTTCAGGAAAAGAAGAAAAAAGTTTCTTGTCCGCACAAAATTACCCCTAAAATTTGAAATTTTGTATGGAAGCCAAATTTTATTTTCATTTCCTGAAAAATAATCCTCGTGATAATTGTTCAGTTTCATTGACTGAGCTATACCTATCAGTTTGCGGGACGCTGTCCCTTACACCCGGTATAAAACTAAACTTCAAAGCATTGTGATTCTGAGTGAGAATATCCTCACATCTCCTGTGTTTTGAATGAAGATAAATCCAGAAAATCGATAGCAGCGCTAAGTGAATATTCACCCACCAATTCGTAGGTAATTAATTACTGACAAAAAAAATGGCTCAAGTTTATGACAGAAAATTATCTGGAGCTTTAGGCTGTGGATCCATTGACACAGAGCTGGGCGGAATGTACGTGACTTAACCAATCACTATATTTCTACAGACTTGTGATTTGTTAATCTCTGTTATTTAGTTTCTTAACGCCCAGCTTCGCACCAATGAAGCCGCAGGTTTACTCACACACACACACATTATCATTGATCACATTCATAGCCTCCCCTAGGATTCTCTGCATCGCGGTACCATGGACATACACAGAAACAACTACAAAGAACAACCAGACCCAGAAACAGACATTTAAATTCATCATCATTCATCATTCAGATATCTGCCCCGGTCGGAAATCGAACCCGGGACCCTCAGCGTAGCAGGCATACACTTCCAAATAAGTTGTGCGGACCGTCAACTCATTACTTCTAAGAGACTGAACTCTTCAATTATCTTCATCAGGTACGGCCTCATGTCCTGGTGCTGGACGCTTTCCCCCTCCACTCGGCCCACCGCCCCTCAACTGCTAGCAGCCCTTCACGATTTCCGGCAAGCTCTTAGTACTTATATCTAAACCCAGTTGTATTTCTATGTTTGATATTGATTTGATAACAAATTATGTTTTTTTTGTAGCCTATAAATCGTCCCACTGCTGGGCAAAGGCCTCCACTTTATCTCTCAATTATGTCTTGCAAAAAATATTGTCAGTTTATTCACCGATGTTCACATTTATGTAACTTTGATTACTAATCTTTTAAAATGTTTTATATTTCTGTATATTGTTTAATGTATCGAAATAAGTTACCAAAAAATAAACCAAAAATATTTACCAAAGTGCCTACCAAAAACAGAAGGAGTACTTAAGAGTTTAATTAAATAATCAACTTTTGTTTCATAAGGTTATATTATTTGGATAAAATAAATATGATTTAGGTGAATTAATAAAATCATTATTTTACGAAATTAAGAAGTACTTACTAAGAATCGCTAGAAATATGTACTAATAGACTGTATATTTTTAAATAAATAAAGTGATACACTTAGGATTATTTAACAGAAATACTCTAAACTTTCAGTCAAAACATAGAGAATTAATAAGAAATTGTCAGAATTCGTAGAATTCAATAAAATGTAATATTTAAAATCTTTTGGGTTTTTGAATAAAAATTAAGAACTTATTCTCGAATAAAATAGGTTTTGTATATTGACCTAGATTTAACTAAGCATCAATGATTTTCGATTATTCTCATAGAATTATTGTGCTAGGTATCTGCCAATACGTTTTCTATTCGAAATTCAATTATAGTCTGTAAATAGTAGATAAATTTTAGAACCAAAACTATTGTTAAGACTGTAAATACGAACGAAATCGATGCAAAAGGAATTTAATTTTTCATTGAGGCTACAAAGCCATTTGGGATAATTTATATAAGACTACAAAATATCTTTGAATCAAATATTAACTTTAAAATGACACTAAAATACCAAAGGCTTTTCATGCCACAACCAACCAAATTATGGCATGTCCACGCCACTCATACAAAATTTCTAGAAAAAAAAAGAAGAAAGTACCAACTATCTTTCTTCTCGAGGAGATCTTCGACGTGCTTTTTCAAGTCGACGTACGACCAATATTATTGTCAGATTGTGATTCAAAGATATTTTAAAACATAGTACTTAACATGGTGTTGCCGAAAGATCAAAAATACTGTACAATGAACATATTTAAAATAATAAATGTATAGATAAGGCCTATGAACAATCTTAATGGACATCGGCAACACTAAAATTAGAAGATAAATATGGATGTTATTATAATATGTGACTATACATCATAAACTAGTATTATAATTAGTATAGTGTTCCTGAGGACTATTGAGTCCGTCCAGGCCGGCTAAAGGATCAAACACCAAAACTGTAGTTAGTTCGCGATATTCTATACAACGTGGCTATGACGATTTTTAACCTAAATTTAAAAAAAAACCATTCGAAAAATACTTTTGTACCTATAATACCATTTTTTCTCTCGCTCGGCGAACCATCTCATGTAACTAAATTTTTCAAGTTAATAACAAATATTTTCATAGAAATATGTACAACTTTAAGTTTTGATAAATTTCAAACTCAAAATTTGTACCGCAGCAGCGGTCACATTATATGAAAAATCCTTCTAGCCACGATTAGGGAGAATACGCGAAAATATATTTGTCTATTATACCACAATTATACATAGAAAATGATAGATATATTCAAATACATATAAATAATATTTGGGATTTAAATTATAGTTAAGTGTCTTATTGTATAACATGACTAAAATAAAGGGTGTAAGTATTTTATTTAAATTAAAAACGCATTGCGTCAAAAACTGTATCATTCATTTAATTTAAAAAGCAAATTCATACTGCTCAACAATTTTACAAAAATACCTACACAAATAATTGTCATAGATAACAAGCTCCGAAATTGCAGAAGCGACATCAAAGAAAAAGGAATGCATATTGTACCTACACAGGAAACAATGTTGACATGCATGGATGGTTCGTATGGATGCGTGCATTGCATGCTTCCGTAAGCATTGACGCGTTTGTGAAACGGTTTTGTGCATTTTTGCATTCTCTAGTGTTTACTTTTCCTATTTCAATATCTGCTCTTGCTGCCTATCGAAATATTGCAATACTTCGTTATTATTAATTGTTGCTAGTATACTAGTTATTGTTTAAGTTTCTACCTAATTCTATATTATTTCCAAATCAGATTTAGAATAAATCAAATCAAAGTTTCATGTCTATTACACGAAAATATTTTGTCTAAAATAAGTTTTTGTTATTTGATGGGACAACATAATTTAATATAGTCTTTGTAATTTTACTAATTTTCCAACTAGTACCATTTATTTTTGAAATGTATTTTTGAATAAAATGACATGAAACATTGCTTACCTTTATTCTAAAAGTAATATTTTTAATTCTCATTCAGTCAGTCAGTTGACATGTTGTCTACAGTACTAAAATTATCTTGTTATATTACAATATCAATAATGTCATTTGTTACATCTGCTCTTCTTTAATATTCCTCATTGGAAGTGTTACTTACTTCTTGTTTTTTTTATATGTATCCAATGCCACTCGTTTTTTTAAATTAGTTTATCGTCTACCTATGAATGCTAATTTGTATATGAATTTAACGCGTTATGGATGACACAGGGTGGTTACCTCTTAGGCATTTAAATGCAACTTAGAGACCATTTTAATTTTATTAAGAAGTATTTCTATGCGTTGCGCTTTCTTCGTAAGTATTCTTAAGCTAATATTCGTAAACTTTTATCTATTGTGTCTCGATGTTCTTAACATAAGGGTAATTACCACAATCTATAACTATAAGTACAGCCGTTCGTCATAACAGAATAAAATTGTTCTGCAATTTATTCAATAAAATAGATATTCTCGAATCGATAAACTTTGGAATATCTTTATAATACTCCTTACTTCCTTCTTACATCTTATGAAACGACGAACGCCTCGAGTTTATAATCTTATCAAATGAAAGTATTCAAGCTTACTATAAAATAGATACGATTCGCTCAAAACGAATTTCAACGCCCGAATTTTCCATTTGGATCCCAAACTAATAACACGAAATTCCCATAGAAATATGAAAACCTTAAACTAACACTAGAATAAATACGTAATATAAATCGTCTATTTCATTGATAAAATGGAACAATTATTGTAGAGGAACTGCCTTCTTAAATATCTTTGATAAAACTATTTATTTTAATGCATTTTTTTAGGATAGGATCAAATGACTAAAATTATGTAATATTACACATGAAGTATTATTTATTTTTTTATTTATTACTTTTGAAGCTTTATAAAAAAAGACGGTTAAATATCTCTTGCACAAAACAATGAAATAATGTTGCACTTTTAACATTTCAGTGCCATAATATTTAATTTGAGAACCAAATAGTTTTACCAAAAATATTTTATAAGGAAGATATGTCATAGGAGTTTGACAAAGAGTGCCAGATGAATGTGATTGTATGTTATATGTGTTTAATTATAAGTAATTGTTTAAATAATTATAAGTGACTGTACGTATTTAATCGATAATTGCTTCAAGGACAATTATGAGGAACGAAAATAAAACGTTATTTTACAATATCTTTGAATTTTATTCGAAAACCTTATTACGACATGGTGTCCTCAAAATAACAGTGAAAAAAATAAATTAAAATGCAGGAAATAAAATAATTATTTTGTAAATCATAGAAGAAGCTTACAGTAACACAGTAAAACTTTAATTCTACAAAAAAAATAATTAAATACATCATTAAAAAATGAGAAAAAAATGTGTACATTGAGATGAATCCAACGTCTCTATCCTTCCAGCGTTTTCTTGCTTTCATAGTACCTAAAATCATAAAAAAATATGAAGGCATATAAATAGGTACTGTACTCCTGTAAATATTCCTGAAAATGTAGCAAAAACAAAAAACAATACGCCTTTTATTCTGCGTAACGGGCAAAACATATAGTGGGTATAAAAAACTACACGTGTCACATATCACGCTCACAGCGGGCAAAGTTTTCGGCAGTCACGGATAGTAAATCAGTAGCCAGTGATGGGGTCGTATCGATGTAATATATCGATTATTTAAACAACAAAAAAACACGATAAAAATACACGTGTCTCATATCACGCTCACAGCGGGCAAAGTTTTCAGCAGTCACGGATAGTAAATCAGTAGCCAGTGATGTGGTCGTATCGATATATTATATCGATAATTTAAACAAAAAAAAAACACGATAAAACTACACGTGTCACTATCACGCTCACAGCGGGCAAAGTTTTCAGCAGTCACGGATAGTAAATCAGTAGACAGCAATAGGGTCGTGTCGATACATTATATCGATAATTTTAAACATGTTACTGTGGAAAATATAATTTAAACAAAACAGTAATGAATACAATTTGTATTTTTTTATTTAATATATTTGATGATGATGAAGATCATAATATTCCTTGATTATCAATCAATACACATCTGAGTAACAATTAAAGGATGACAGTTTAATGTTTCAATTTAATGATCTTATAAGGGCACAGAGTAGGATTATTATTACCCATTGAGTAATATTATCAAAATGTAAATTGTTTGTTGTTTTATTTGAATTATTAGACGAATTTTAATATATGCTTTTGTCTAATAATAAAAGTGAACCGATCTAAGAAAATAACCAAATTGACCATATCCTAAAAATAATATCGATAGGGTACAACACTATGGGTAGTATTAATGGCAAGGCCACTCCTTAGCGGCCATTTATTTACCATTAGATTAAGTATGCCCCCGACGAATTAAGTTAAACTTAGGTCGGAATGTATGTAACCTATATTATCGTAGGTAAAACGTAAGTTTAGTATTGAAACCATACTAGTTAAAAAAAAAGTTTTTAAAGTAACATACACACACATACATATTACTTCCATGCTGGACTGGGAGAGATAGAAAAACATAGAATGTTCCAGCTGCCCTTCCTCCCGGGCATGCTGTAGAAAACAGCAAAAGGAACTCGAGGGTTACAGTGTATTTTAATTTATTGATGGGCTGACAACCTGTCACTATGGCAATACACATTACAATCTAAATTACCCTCAATTATTGTCAGACGCGGCGAAAGCGCCTTTTACGAGGCGTTTAACGCTCTGCCTACCCCTTAAGGGATAAAGGCGTGATTTTATGTATGTATGTACATACACATAATCACGCCTTCATTCTTCGACCCAAACAAAGGTCGCTCCACCACATCTGACAAAGTTTTAAGGATTATTTAAGATAGATTTGTAGGTATATTGATGCAGTGACGGGTTGTCAGCCCATCGCCTAAATTACAATACACTGAAACTCTCGGATCCCTTAGCTGGTTTTTACAGCATGCCCAGATGGAAATGCAGCTGGCACATTATATATTTTTTCTCGCCTCCAGTTCAGCATGGAAGAAGTAACATGCCTTTTATAAATTGCAAAATATTAAAGATCGTAAATTCTAAAGTTACTTACTATGTAAATATTAACGCTGCCATGTGATATTTTATAATTTTCAAAGTAAGTCAGTCATAATAGTACTGAAAAAGTCTTACTTACAAACAAACTTCCTGCACTCTCTCTTCAAAAACCTGAAGAAGCACTATAAAACATCCCTTTTTGAATAAAGCAAAGCTCTGATTACAGTAGTTTAGCGCCTAGTTTCCGAGAAACAGTCTACTATCCCGCCCCATTCTCGGACGCATAAAACTTTAAAAATTTCCATACTACTCGTATAAAAGTCAACGTGAGAAAATATTGCAATTTTCGCCTGCAGTGCCTGCGGGAGCCGGCGCGACAAAGTGGCAATATTCCCATCTCAACGGGGCTTCTCAAACAAGGGGACCAGACAGAAACAACACCATATAAACTTTAATAAGTTGGAGCGAGAGGGATGCGAGTTATTAATTGGACTGAATTGGCAGGGGGTCATGTTTTTGACAAATTTCTGTTTCATACGGCGATTACTTTCACCTCAACGCTTTTGAAGTCAGTAAATTATGATAAAGTCCTCATCGATTTTCTCTAATACACTGCGTTATTTAGTCTCTACAGTTTTATATACCGATTGTTCATTCTCTACTATCAAGAGAATAACTTCTTATCACTGGATTACCGTACCGGCATATCTTTGAACATTATCAAAAATGTTTAGTTGTAAAATGATAATACATAAGATACCACGCAGTATTTATTTTTACTGTCATTCTGATATAAAATAGTATTAAATGTGTTTCTTGTGATAAAATTATCAAGTGTGTGAAAGTTATACATAATTTATACGATATATTGATTTCATTTGTTCTAAAATGATCAAATTACGTCAAATTGCAAGTGCGGCCTCTAGAGTTTCAACATCAAAAATAAGAAGTTTTTCTACCAAACCTGGTTCACTAGTAGACCTTAGTAAGGATAATGATGGAATTTGTACTTTGACTATGCAAAGACCTCCAGTGAATAGTTTGAATTTGGAACTATTGCAAGATTTGAACCAACGTTTGGATGAAGTAGCGAAGGATAAAATAAAAGGAATCGTGTTGACATCGGTAAGATTGTTTATAATAAATATTTTATTTGTTAAAGATTTAATAAAAAGAGAAGCAGCTGTGATAAAACTATTCACATAACACTTTGATGCCCTACATGTTGCATTCGTTTTTATTTGCGAGATTTTTATTTTCGTAGACAAGATTCAAAACAGGTAACCACATTTTGATAGTGGTCGTTACTCAAACCATGTCAGAGGCCTGATGGTTGTGCTACTAGGCGGTTTTAAAACTCTGACATCAGGGTTCATCGGATCGATTGCCTCGATACCCACTCGACAGAAGAAGACAATATTTTGATTCTAGTCTACGATATGGTAATTATCCTAAATACGGTTTAATATCGTGAACCGTGTATTTTTCTTTCAGGCATTTCCGAATGTGTTTTCAGCTGGTATTGATATAAATGAGGCTGTTGACCCACAGATAGAAAGATTAAAAACTCACTGGACCACTTTACAAGATGTTTGGTCCAAACTGTTTGGCTCTGATTTTATTTCTACTGCTGCTATTAACGTAAGTATTTTTGAATTATTTCTTCTTAATCATTTAGTTCTAACTGTAGTATTAGATAATAAAAAAATAATTTAAATTCATCTTAGCATTGTTTTATAAAGCTGAAAGGCATTCGTTTAGTGCTCTTACAAATTATCTCTTAATGTGAAAGAAACAGTTTTATGAATGACTTGCTTATCCATAATGTCATACCCAGAAAAAAAACAAAATCACACTCATAGCCCCCACTAGGATTCCCTGTATCGGAGTGCCATGAACATACACAGAATCAACCACAAATATCACCCAGACCCAAAAATAGACATTTGAACTGCGGAGCGCCCTATCACAAGTAATTGTTTGCTTAAAAGGGGACTTCGAACATTGTTAGAAATGTATATCTACCTGTTGATGCAATCAATATTTTTATTATTTATTTTATAAATGCCTGCCCCGGCCGAGAATCGAACCCGGGACCCTCTGTCCCTCTACGTAGCAGGTAGAACCATAAATTTAAATGCATTCTTTCTTCAATTCCCAGGGCCACTCGCCAGCCGGCGGATGTATTCTAGCCTTGACGTGTGAATACCGAGTCATGGTCCAGAACAAAAAGATAGGCATCAATGACACCATCATTGGCTTTGTGCCATCGCAATATGTGGTTGAATCTGTGAAGCTCGCGATGGGGTCCAGGAAAGCTGAACTAGCACTTACGACTTCTGATATGTATACCACTGATGAAGCTTTGGAGGTGAGATGGTGGTGAAAAAAATATGTATTTGACACAAGCAGTGTCATGATTTGAGTCATAAAATATTCAGGTTATTGTTAAATCCGTTAACGTTGGTGAAAAAATGGCTTTGACTTTGTAGATGAAAAGGATTAGTGATTTTAAAAAATATGATAATTTCTCATCCATAATTTTTATTTAAGCTAAAGATATATACGTACGTACATACATATAATCACGCATGTATCCCTAATGGGGTAGGCAGAGCAAAAACGTCCTAAACAAAGGTTCCGCCAAGCCTGACGAGTTTTGAGGGTTATTCCAGATAGATCTATAAATAGCTATAGTGACAGGTTGTCAGCCATTCGCCTAAATTACAATACTGAAACCCTCGAATCCCTTAGCTGATTTTTACAGCATGCCCGGGAGGAGATGCAGCTGGCACATTTTATGTTTTTTTTGTGACTTCCAGTTCAGCATGGAAGTTAAAGATGTTATATCTGTATCTATAATATGACAGAAACAATATTTAGGGCTTTAACCAATCAATTTGTTATCAGGTTGGGCTCATCGATGAAATAGCAGCCGATAAAGAAGAAGCGATACACAAATGCAAACAATTCATCAAGAAATTCGACAAAATACCTTCTTTTGCACGGATTCAAACAAAGAAAGATGTCAGAGGGTCAATATTGAAACTACTGACAGAGAACAGAGACGCAGATCTTGAACATGTTTTAGAAAAAACTCTAGATAGCCGGACGCAAGAAACAGTTAAGCGGTATCTTATGGAACTAAAGTCTAGGAAGAAATAGAAAATATTAAATATTTATTTACATAAAAGAAGATATTTTAACTACAAAACTTAATTATTTCACTTTTTATCCTTCTTTGTCTCCAGTACATCGCCATTCGGTTAGTAAAGTAGGAAACAGATGGACGGGTTCCGTCTTTCCGAAAACAAAACTAAACTTCTTCTTCTTTGCGTGTCGCGGCGAATCAAATTTTCTCAGCTCATGTACTATCTATCCCCTTTCATTTCTTGCAGAATCGTGCAGGCTTTTAGGATTAGGTTTACATATTTTCCTTTTTGTGCCTTTTTTTTTTTTTTGTTGCAGATACATTTATAAACTGATCGTTCATATTCTAACTATTAATATTTTATTTATTTTTTCAATAGTGTATGCTTTGCACCGCAGGCTAAAATCTATTTTATACCTAATTGAATTATTATTTAAAAAAATATTTGTCCATCAAAGTAATTTGATTAAATTGATTGTGACGTCATTTGACAAAATAATGATTAAACAGAAATATGACAATATTAATTTTGTGTGTGTATTTTTGATTTTGCAAATTTCCAGTTAGTATATTAATTGTAATATAAACTAAATAATTGTAAATATTTCAAAAATCAATAAGATACTATAAGGGAGGATCCAAGTTTAGATAGGTAATTTGGTTTCTACTGAAATGATCTAGAATCTACGATGCTCATAAAAGTGGACAATATAAATCCATTCTCATCCTCAAACTAATTTCCTGCTCAATGGTGCGACCGCACATAAAAATGGCTTAGGTGCGTAGTTGAAAAGTTTACGAGCAGCATTAAAAGTACCTAGTGTACCTAACAGTTATTTCACTCCAAGTAAATTTCCTTAAGGCATCATTTGTCAGATTTTCAGAAATACATACATATAATCACGCCTCTATCCCTAACGGGGTAGGCAGAGCGTAAACGACCTAAATAAAGGTCGTTCCGCCACGTCTGACGAAAGGTTTTCAGAAATCATTTTCTTATTATATTAATAGTTATTTAATTGCAAAAAGTGCGTTGTTTCCGACGTAGTATTGATTTTTTGTTTGGATTATTTTTTATCCCTTCAATAGATAGTAAATCTATGATCCTGTCTTCGAACTTGTATCTTACAAATATGACATCTAGTAAATGCATGTTCTTACTGAAAACGCCGACAATGCTTCTTCTTAGCGAGTGGAATCTCTAGTCGAACAACGACCCGAAGAAACCTGGTGTCAGCGTTTTCAAACCGCCTAGCAGCACAGCTATTAGGCCTCTGACATGGTTTGAGAAACGACCTCTATCAAAGACAGCGACCGGGACCGACTGCATAACGTGCCCTCCGAAGCATGGAATCCTAAAAACTCCTGTGCCTCCGTGGCCTAGTGGTCAAAGCCATGGGTTTACGATCTGGAGGTCTTGGGTTCGATTCCTAGGGGGGAATACATAAACAAACATAAAACATAAACATATAATCACGCCTTTATCCCTTATGGGATAGGCAGAGCGTAAACGACCTAATCAAAGGTCGTTCCGCCACGTCTGACAAAGTTTTGAGGGTTATTCAAGGTGGATTTGTATTTTGTACGTATATTGCTGTAGTGACAGGTTGTCAGCCCATCGCCTAAATTGCAATATACTGAAACCCTCAGATCCCTTAGCTGGTTTTTACAGCATGCCCGGGAGGAAATGCAGCTGGCACATTCTATGTTTTTCTCTCGCTCCCAGTCCAGCATGGAAGAAGAATGGGGGGAATACAAAGTTGATATTTGTCAATTTATCACTTTATGAGGTGTTCCCAGTTTGGTTAGGACAATGCAGGCCGAATTTACCTGATTGTCTGGAAGAAATGCTTATTTTATACGACAGAACCCTCTTTCCATTCTAATTCTGTCAGATGTATTAATTAAACAGGATAAATAAACTTCTTAGATCTATCCAACTTTTATTAAAAAACAAATCTTTTCCACATATAACTTGGTCATAAAAACTGAACAAATTAAGTCATTGAAGGTGTTTACGAGTCCGTTGTGTTGGTTGCAAAGGCGACAACTTTACGAGGGTGTTTAATATACTGTCCTCTCTTAATAGAAAATAATTTAATAGTGTACCTAGTCAAGTCATTACTGAAAAAGTTTTCTTCTTCTTCTTCTTTAAATTTAAGAGCAGGGCTCTTTTCTGTGAAGTAATCGCCATTCGGATTGATTTTGTGTAAGTCTCTGGACATCCTGAAAGAGTTTTATAAGGCGAATATTAAAAAGGCAGTTGTCAAAAAATTTTACACGCTTTTCTTGGAAATTATATGTAATCAAACCAGACCTAATCTAGGATTGGATCTGGCTTCCCATCTGGGTTGTGGAGGTCAGATGGCAGTTGCTCTATGTACGATGGTGGTGCTGTAATATGCAACTGGTTTATGTAACTTTGCCAAACACCGAAAGTGGGGGGGAGGCGAAAGGTCAGACTAAGTAAGGCTGTTGAAATTTACATACACACATATAATCAATCACGCATTTATTTCTAACTACCCCATTAGAGATATAGCAGAGCGTAAACAACCTAAACAAAGGTCATTCCGCCACGTCTGACAAAGTTTCGACGATTATTTAAGAAAGATTTGTAAGTATATTACTGTAGTGATTGGTTGTCAGTCCATCGCCTAAATTACAATATACTGAAACCCTCAGATCCCTCTTAGCTGGTTTTAACGGAATACTCGGAAGGAAATTCTATGTTTTTCTCTCGCTACCAGGCCAGCATGGAAGACTGTTGAAATTTACAGAAGTGATTTTCATTTAAAGTATTTACGTTTTAAAAGATTCTTGACGTATTATGTTGATAGATAAAGTAATCAAAGATAATGTTTGCGTATCCCTTTACTAATTCAAAACAAACGCGTGAAGGTAGTTAAGGGTGTTCGAGAGCTGCGTCAGTGGCGCCATCAGTTTCAAATTAATTGTGCCCGAAATACAAACATTTTCATGGATATTTTACGTTTGGCGACAATCGTAACTAATTCTTCATTTTGTAATTTACACTTAGCATAAAAACTAGGTAGGTACAATACATAGCACATTTGCAACATAATGGACTATAAATGGATTGTAACTTGCAATTGTCGCCATTAGTAAAATATATATAAAAATGTTTATATTTTAAAGACAATTAATTTATTACTATTGCGGGCGCCACCTATGCTCTACAACCACCTTAACAAAGATACGCTAGTAATAACGACGATCTACCATGCTCCGTAGCGCCTGAATAGAAATTAAATGTACATAAATAAAGTGAAAATAGGTATACCTATGAAACGTAAACTTCGTAACGTTCGTAAACGTAAACTCCATGCTGGACTGGAAGCGAGAGAAAAACGTAGAATGTGCCAGCTGCATTTCCTCCTGGGCATGCTGTAAAAACCAGCTAAGGGATCCAAGGGGTTCTGTCCATTGCAATTTATGCGAAAAGCTGACAACTTGTCACTACAGCAATATACTTACAAATCTATCTTAAACAAACCCCAAAACTTTGTCAGACGTGGCGGAACGTCCTTTGTTTAGGTCGTTAACGCTCTGTCTACCTCATCAGGGATAAAGGAATGATTATATGTATGTATGTATGAAACGTTGATATAAATCAAAAGTAATTTTAAAGTTCCTGTTTGGATTTTGATGTAAGGTTTTCTTATTTTCCATTTTTTTTTTCATGCATGTTTAAGTAATAGGAACGTATAACTTTTTAAGCACTTGCGATTATTTCCACCCATTTCTATCTTGTAAGCTTTTTATTGGCAACCTGTTTATTTAATATTGTATATTTGAATAATTTGTAAATGTTGCTATAAGCTCCCAAAAAAAAAATATTTTTATCCTCGCTCGCACTTGATCGCTCGCGATAAATTTTGATGGTAAAAACATAAGAATTTACCAAACGTCGGAGTAAAAGGTACATTCCTATGTTAAATTTATCGCGATTGACCCGGATAACAAGTGAAATGAGTGGATAGGAACGTAACTTAATAAAAATGGTAGCACCACTCTGCCTGCGGTGAATTGTCTCAAACGTTTCATTTGTGTTTCGTTTGTTTACTTTAGTTGTTTTGATACAACTTGGGGCAAAGTTGGCAAGTTAAATAGACATGATACCTTACATTTTCTTTATTTTGCTCTTCCAAAGCTTTTACTACTTAGGTCCAAACCTATATTTAGGTATAAAAAAAAGCGTTTTAATTAATTATATATCCTAGAACGCCATTTGTGTATAATCTATTTAAGAATTTTACATACATACATACAATCACGCCTTTATCCCTAATGGGGTAGGCAGAGCGTAAACGACTTAAATAGAGGTCGTTTCGCCACGTCTGACAAAGTTTTGAGGGTTATTTAAGATGCAATTGTAGGTATATCGCTCTAGTGACAGGTTGTCAGCCCATCGCCTAGATTACAAAATACTGAAACCCTCGGATCCCTTACTTTAAGAGTTCTTAGAGCAGAAAATTGGGAAAGCAGTTTCCCAAAATGAAAAATTTAACTCATTTATTCTACTACCAAAATATAAGTTCCTTCACTTCCGCAAACAATAGCACAACGATTTTAAACAAAAAACTTACCTGTTTCCTGAAAAAAGGCTTCGCAAAATTATTTTGGTTTGAAAGCTGCCGGATATGAAAGAGAGCGGGAGCTTTTGCGCAGAGCTTCCGGCCGGCCGGCTAGTGCCTCTCAAAAGGCACCAGGCAACATGTGCAGCTTTTAGTTTCTTTGTGCCTTTTAAATTTCGAACAGTCCCCATTTTGTTGTGTTTCTTTTTGTTATGTTGATCAATTTTGATTTATTTTTAGCTTTTGTTCTTTTTCAGGATTCTTTGTGTGTTAACACTTTCGCGCGAGCGACTGACCTTATGAAATTTTATGTTGCGACACACTATTTTTCCATACAATTCAGAACGACGTTCATATACGTCCTTTTGTTCTCGAACTATTCACTTCTATTAATTGTGACATAAACGTTACTATACGTCGTCGTCCATATACGCTCGGTCACAAATTATGGATTGTCTTTATACTTTAGAGAAACAACGCTTCATGACGTCAACGTGCCACAACGTTGTTGCGAAACCAATAAAAGAAAATATTTGGAATATCAAACAACGTCTATTTACGTCAACGTATATAGACGTTGTGTCAAGTAGCATCCACGTACATTATTGAATTAGGTAACAACGTTTAATCACGGCGACGTCACCACACGTTCTGTTATTAATTACGTATCTATATTTCACTTATTTAGCAACAACGTTTAATTACGTCAACGTTTCGAGACGTTCTATCACAAATGATAGTTTAATATTTGACTTTTATAACAACTACGTCTTATAAAGTTGACGTATTAAGACGTTGTTTTATCTGTGATCAAGTTTATATTGTAAGAATTTCTACCTACGTTTTATAACGTCGACGTCAAGGAACGTTATTTGATATAATAATTATGTATTATTATGTAATTTGAATTAATATTAGTTTAGGATAAAAGAAAAACATTGATTGTGATTATTTTTTATTAAAGTTTGAAATAACAATCAGTCTCTTATGTCTTATTTCAAACTTAGATTAGAATAGGAACTGAGAAAATAACCTAAATAATAATGAAAATTTGTACTTTCAATTCGTAAAAATGACAATACAGATCAACTATTAGTTATCATGTTAAGAACGTTATGGCACACAAGAGTATTTCTAATTAGGCACTAAGTTATAATTATTGATAAAGTAGAGTTATATTAATCAGTCTTTAAAATTACATAAAAGTCTTCTTTCAAAGAGGGTTTTCATTAGTTAAAGACACAAAAATAGGAAAAAAAATTAGTGTGAATACCACTACAATAATTGCGTTTTATAAAAAAATATGTGAACAATCAACTTACTAAGTCTACTATGTCCTAAACATAACGAATAATAAATGATTAAGTTTGGCTATGCCATTCTTCGAAACATAACGCACACAGGGCTGGTTTTTCATCACAACCTTTACATCTTAGACATGTTTCTTTTCTAATCTTTTTTTTTGTGCACATTTTGCATTTCATGTAATTTGATGTCTTTTTAGAATTTAGTCGCACCGGAATCTTTTCTGGCCAGTGATTAAATGTGTCATTGTGCTGAGTTTCTGGCAGCACAAAGTCGGCCCTTTCTTTTAGTCGGTTGTCATGTTTATTACGCTTTAATAACATACATGGTTTTAAATTTGGAGGCAAATTCGTAAGTTGTTTTATCAATTCTTCTCTGAACGTCAGGAAATCATATCTTGGGCTGTTACTTTTGCAATATTTCTTGAATATGTAGTAACTGTTCCATACTGATAAATCCAACAAGTGGAAGAAAACTTTTTTATACCACCTCAATGTCTTTCTGGGTGAAGAGTAATAAGAAACCATTTGGTCAGCTCTGTCTATTCCGGACATAAATTTATTATATGTCGATACTTCTTGAGGTTTCATACGTTTCTTCCCATGACGATTCGTCACTTCTACAAGTTTCGGGTGTTCTGAAGTGGTTACCATCAACACTTGTCTCTTATCAACCCATTTTGAAACGTACACTTTATTTTTTCGTACCCATTCATGTTGATTTTTTTTCAGTTTTTTCTTTATTAGTTCTTTTGGATTATCTTTTCTATTGCTTCGAAGAGTTCCGGTTGTGTGTGTTTTAAGATCCAAAAGTTTATGGGATAATGTGACAGAATTATAATAATTATCCATGTAGAGATGGTGACCCTTGAGTAAGTATGGCCTCATGAGACGCGTTACAATTTTCTCTGTCTTTTTTCCTTTTTCACTTGGATTATCTTCGTCTTTTCCAGCATACATAAGTATATTGAGAACGTAACCGTCAAAAGTAGTCAATTCATAAAATTTGATCCCATAGCGGGCTTTTTTTGATTTTATGTATTGCCTAAATGATAGGCGGCCTCTAAATAAAAGAAGTGATTCGTCTAAAGAGAGTTCTTTAGGCGGTTTGTAGCAGTCACGAAAAATTTTTGTCACAGCGTCTATGTATTTTATAATTTTTTCCTTTCCTCTAGAATCTAACGATGAGACACATAGGCATCGCAATATCTGTTCGAACCGTCGTCCAGACATTGTATATTGAAATACGGGGTGATAGTACAGTGGATCACTATACGTAAACAATTTTCGTTTTTTTGGAACATTTACTTGTCCATTTAGAAGGCATAATCCCAAAAATTTGTACATTTCATCTTGGTCCGTATCTTTATAAGAATAGCGCCGCGAGTTTCTTGTTGAAGGTCTGTTTGTTGAACATAATGCTCGTCCATATGCATTGGTACACGAAACTATGTAATCTACTAAATTTGGAGGAAACATTTTACTAAAAACGTCTTTCACTGAAGCATCAGGGTCAAGTTCAAATTGGACGCCTGTTGTGCTCTCATCAAACTGAAATGTAGGTATTTCTGCTCTTGAGTTCTCCCAAACTTCGGTTAAACTTGGGGTGCGCTGTCTGGGACGCCGTTGATTATCTCTAGAATGCATTCGTATGTGGCTACGGGACGGGCGAGATGAGTTTTGTGGTGAGCGGTCGTCGACAGGATTAACAGGTTCAGGAGGCGGCGCAGCGCGAGGCGAGTGATTCCCTTCGGTATCCGCTGGTGCAGGAGGCGGCGCAGCGCGAGGTGAGTGATTCCCTTCGGTATCCGCTGGTGCAGGAGGCGGCGCAGCGCGAGGCGAGTGATTCCCTTCGATATCCGCTGGTGCAGGAGGCGGCGCAGCGCGAGGCGAGTGATTCCTCTCGACATCTACTGGTGCAGGTGGCGGCGCAGCGCGAGGCGAGTGATTCCTTTCGACATCTACTGGTGTAGGTGGCGGCGCAGCGCGAGGCGAGTGATTCCCTTCGACATCCGCTGGTGCAGGTGGCGGCGCAGCGCGAGGCGAGTGATTCCCTTCGATATCCGCTGGTGCAGGTGGCGGCGCAGCGCGAGGCGAGTGATTCCCTTCGATATCCGCTGGTGCAGGAGGCGGCGCAGCGCGAGGCGAGTGATTCCCTTCGACATCCGCTGGTGCAGGTGGCGGCGCAGCGCGAGGCGAGTGATTCCCTTCGATATCCGCTGGTGCAGGTGGCGGCGCAGTGCGAGGCGAGTGATTCCCTTCGGTATCCGGTAGTGCAGGAGGCGGCGCAGCGCGAGGTGAGTGATTCCCTTCGATATCCGCTGGTGCAGGAGGCGGCGCAGCGCGAGGCGAGTGATTCCCTTCGACATCCGCTGGTGCAGGTGGCGGTGCAGCGCGAGGCGAGTGATTCCCTTCGACATCCGCTGGTGCAGGTGGCGGCGCAGCGCGAGGCGAGTGATTCCCTTCGATATCCGCTGGTGCAGGTGGCGACGCAGCGCGAGGCGAGTGATTCCCTTCGGTATCCGCTGGTGCAGGAGGCGGCGCAGCGCGAGGTGAGTGATTCCCTTCGATATCCGCTGGTGCAGGAGGCGGCGCAGCGCGAGGCGAGTGATTCCCTTCGACATCCGCTGGTGCAGGTGGCGGCGCAGCGCGAGGCGAGTGATTCCCTTCGATATCCGCTGGTGCAGGAGGCGGCGCAGCGCGAGGCGAGTGATTCCCTTCGATATCCGCTCGTGCAGGAGGCGGCGTAGCGCGAGGTGAGTAATTCCCTTCAATATCCGCTGGTGCAGGAGGCGGTGCAGCGCGAGGCAAGTGCCTTCCTTCGGCATCCCCAAAATCAGGAAGCGGCGTATTGCGAGGCGAGTGATTCCGTTCGGTGTTCGCTGGATCACGAGAAGACGACGCCAAAATGTGAGGTGCTGCATCAACTTCCATCGCTATTGATTTCAAAGAAACATTCTCCATGGAAACAGTATCAGCATCTGCATCTTCATCCGAATTATAATTGCAACTTGATGTCTTGTCATTTCCTACCTTAACCCGTTTTGCTTTCGGCTCATCGGAACCGTGATCTTTAGCACTCTTGTGAGTGTCGAATATGCTTCCGGAGCTAGAATACTCATCATCGGAATGCTCAGATGCTTCTGTATCATCCTCAGATGTCCCACTGCTATCACTGCTGGTGGCCTGAGAGCTTGTACTAGACTGAGTACCAGTTTTTGATGCTGATCTTTTTTTCACACGAGATGAAGTTTGATGACGAACTCGTTTCTTATTTGAACGAATATGAGATTCACTTACGCTACATGAGCTGTCTTGATCGTCACCTCCAGGATCGTAATCATTATCAGACCCGTATTCCCCGTCGTCACTGAAAGGATCCCGAGATGAACATTCTGATGACGCAACCTCTTCAAAAATTTTTAACGACTTCTTTTTATTCAGCCGCCGTTTGTCATCCATCTAAAACAAGCATAATTTACTATAGTACATCAATAATACACAAACATTTACATCAAAAAGTATTCTAATTATCAAAAAACCATTCAATATAAACAAAAACACTTACGATTTCGTAAAAACGTTGTTCCGTAGGTAAATATCGCTTGGCAGCGAGCGGCGCAAACGCGTTTCCCTTCAACCGCGAACAGGACGACTGAATGCATGACGCGTGATACACCGGACAGCGTATAGTGACGTTGTGAGAATGTGTGGGTTAATATGTATATGTGTGAGTGACCTTCAAAAAGAGGCCGATAATTCAATGCTGCGTGACGGTAGAAATTTAAGATTTCTACGTGGGGTGACACAATGACGTAGCTTTAAGAATTTAGTATGAGCATTTTACGTTTGGACACGTTGTATAAGTAACAGCTAATTTAAATTGGACGTCACTGGACGTTGTTAGGTGTAGAATAATCACTATTGGCCGTCGGAAGACGTTGTTCACGCGAAAGTGTTAAATTGATAAATTGTTGCTTTTTCTCTTTGTTTTAGAGCTCAATTAATTAAAGATGATTTTCTCTATGCTATATCTATGCAGATAAACATAAAGATTAGAACTTTCGTCAGTAAGGAAACCTCCAACACAATGATTGTTAACGATAAACAGTATTTATGACATTACATTACACTATTTAAAAAACTTTCAAGGTACGTACGTTAAGTTTTGTCAGAAGCAATAGCTTATAAAAGACTTCTATTTTTGCTACCGGACGTAGAAGAAACAAAATGGCTGTTCTACCCTTCAATCAGGGTCCTTCATTGCAAATAACGGAGGCGAGTGACAAATACCCTCCGCTATTACATGCTAAACGGGATTGATAGCTGGTGGCCGGACGGTCATAAATCCCAAGATGTGCAGTCGAAGGGGCAATGGCTTTTCTCCCCCCCCCCCCCCAACCCTGAAAACGTCTTGGAGAAAACTCTCGTGTTTTTGCATTTAAAGAAGGTTTTCTTACAAATAGACTTGATTGTAATTTTTGTAACTTAAGAGTTGGTGTTATTGTGGTTCAATCATCTGTTCAGTTCCATGCTGGATTGGGAAAGAGAGACAAACATAGAATGAGCCAGATGCATTTCCTCCCGGGCATGCTGTAAAAATCAGCTAAGGGATCCGAGGGTTTCAGTATATTGCTACTGCCTCCGTGGTCTAGGGGTTAATGCCATGGACTCCTGATCCGGAGGTCCTGGGTTCGATTCCCAGGGGGGAAATCGATATTTGAGAATTTATCAGTTTGTGATTTTTTCCCCAGTTTGGTTAGGACATTGCAGGCTGAATCACCTGATTGTCCGAAAAAGAAAAAATATTTCGTTCTTCGGAGGGCACGTTAAGCCGTCGGTCCCGGTCGCTGTCTTTGATAGTGGTCGTTACTCAAACCGTGTCAGAGGCCTGATAGTTGTGTTACTGGGCGGTTCAAAAACTCTGACACCAGGGTTCATCGGGTCGATAGACTATCGATACCCACTCGACAGAAGAAGTATATTGCAATTTAGGCGATGGCCTGACAACCTATCACTACAGCAATATACCTACCAATCTAGCTAAGTCTAATAACCCTTTAAAACTTTGTCAGACGTGGTGGAACGACCTTTTTTGAGTCGTTTACGCACTGCCTACCCCATTAGGGATATTAGCGTGATTATATGTATCATTTACAGTTAAAGTTACCAAGTTAAAATTAATAAATAAAATTATTTTAACATTTTAAGATCTGTTGTAAAATACTATTCACTAGATCTATAGCAATATAGTTATTTAAATCTTAGAGCTCTAGAATGTTAATTAGAAGACAGGGATAATACAAGAATAATGAACTGGAATGTTTTAACGTAAACTCTAGAAAAAGCTATCCTTGAAAGATAAAATTGTAGGCAATACTTATAGAAAATCTAGATAAAGAGTTATTTTTACTCGTATTTTGTTCTCTAGAAGATCTTAATTTAACTTTATATTTATACCAACAAATAAAAATATTGGCATTTTTTTTACTTTCAATGTGCTATTAAGTACCTATATTTTACCTGAAAATTGGGCTAACATTGTGAAATACGACCAACGAACAATATACCAACATAAAAATGGAAGCCACCTCATTACCATAAACCCAAATATAAATAAACCTTCATCATTGTACGCATAATTTTCACTTAAATTTTTCATTAACTCCATAAAACAAAGGTAGCAAAAAGCCAACCAATTTGTAGCCATATCCTATAATCCACTGCCACCGCGCTATGGCGGTTGTAAATTCAAGTCCAGACAAAACGAGCAATGCAAACTTTACGAGGACCAGTCGGTCTATAACAGCCGATAGTAAAATTTACGATAGCAATTCTCAACAACAAAAAAAGAAAGAAAAAATCGCAGTGAGAGCGTAAATAGCGATTTTCCGACCGATAGAACTAATACGGATTGTTGGACTTTACTCGGTTGCCAGTAGATTGGCCAATTTGTTTTGCAATTAGGTGTAGAAAAGTAAGGAACTTGATTAGGAATTCAGTAGAAAATGTCGGGTGTAAAGGAGTCGAGCATCTCACAAACTGATAGGGGTTGTTTAGTCAACGACACTAAAAAACTTTCACTGGAATTTCTTTCAGGAAGTGAAAAAAAAATCTTTTCCTTACAAATTGTCTGATCGAGACGGACATTTTGTATGGGACAGCAAAACAAAAACACTTCCTGTAAAAAAATCCTGGTGTTGTTCAGTGTCATTAAATGAGCAACCCCTATCAGTTTGTGGGAATGCTGTCCTTTACACCCCGTATTTTTACTACATATACTCGAAAACTGTAAGATGGTATAGCAGTGTTAGATGCAATTTCTATGAATTATAGATACATTTTCTCAAGACTAAAACTAGCTGTCAGTTTTAGGTGCCAATTATAAATACGACTCTAAGTGACGCCTATGTGTTGCTGCCCTTATAGTCAACTTTTAACGAAAAATGCCTTTTTAGGATCATTAGCTCCATACAAGTGTACTTCTATTATCAAAAACTGGGAGCGAGAGAAAAACATAGAATGTGCCAGCTGCGTTTCCTCGCGGGCGTGCTGTAAAAACCAGCTTAGAGATCCCAAGGTTTCAGTACATTATAGTTTAGGCGATAGACTGACAACCTGTCACTACTACAGCAATATACCTACAAATCTATCTCAAATAGCCAAAACGTTGTCAGAAGGTGGCGGAACGACCTTTGTTTGGGTCGTTTACGCTCTGCCTACCCCATCAGAGATAAGTTCATTAACTATACAAGCGTGCTTCTATTATCAACAAACATCTTGAATAGCTGTGAACCGTGTTATCATTTTTATTCAGGTAAAATATTTTGTCCTAAGGAGTATGTCAGGTCAATTCTTTTTATACACTGTATTAATATTATTTTAAACAAATCTACTTTATAATAATAATAATATTAATCTTAATACTTCCATGCTAGACTGGGAGCAAGAGAAAAACATAGAATGTGCCAGCTGCATTTCCTCGCGGGCATGCTGTAAAAACGAGCTAAGGGATCCGATGGATTCAGTATATTGCAATTTAGGCGATGGTCTGACAACCTGTCACTACAGCAATATATCTACAAATCTATCTTGAATAACCCTCAAAACTTTATCAGACGTGGCAAAGCAACCATTGTTTGGATCGTTCTCTGCCTACCTCATTAGGGATAAAGGCGTGATTATATGTATGTATGAAAGCTCATTCCAAGAATTTAGCAATTGCTTAATATACCAACCAGCACATCGATTCCAATAACAAAATTTGATTTATATCTTGATTGATACAGTCGTCATCAAATACTGTTATTGTTCTCACGAGAGGTAAACGTTGCTAAGGTGTTCGGAAACAAAGGACTTTATCAAATTGTTATACAAGGCTAGGAAACAAGCGTTCTGTAACCATACATTCATACATAATTTGGTCTTCTTCTCAGCGAGTGGATTCTCGAGTCGAACAACGACCCGATGAACCCTGGTGTCAGAGTTTTCAAACCACCTAGTAGAACAGCTAATAGGCCTTTGACATGGTTTTGAGTAACGACCACTATCTAAGACAGTGACCGGGACCGACGGCTTTACGAGCCCTCCAAAGCACGGAAGCATTTTTCTTTTCGGACAATCAGGTGATTCAGCCTGCAATGTCCTACACAAACTGGGGAAAACCTCACAAAGTGATAAATTGACAAATATTAATCTGTTTGTCCCCTGGGAATCGAACCCAGGACCTCCGTATCGTAAGCCCATGGCTCTGACCACTAGACCACGGAGGCAGTTTGTTGTTTGTTCATAATTTGATGACCTATATCAAATGCTTCTTAACCTGGTTTAGGCATCAGCCCTTTACAAAAATGATCAAATGTAAATTGTAGTAGTATATTACTGTGTATAAACAATTTTTTGTGGTGTGTAAATAGAATATTTTTTTTATTATAGTCATGCCCTTAGCGAGTTGACAGGGCGTCAACGATATTATAAAGAGCCACCTTTTGCCACGGCTGATAAGTATTGAAGGTTATATTTGAAATGAATTCACTTTGTATAATTAAAAAAAAATACAAAGATGCTAGCGTACTGCTACGGGAAATGACAAATAAAGGAAGAACCAAAGAAGGAATATTAGGTATCTTTGGTATTTTTTTTAAAATCATAGGTTTTGTTACGGTGACCAAAACTAGCTTTACTATTAGACATTATTGTCTTAATATGAAACGCGTATACATTTATTTTTACTTTTCCGGTATCACAGACCTGTTGAAAGAAGAGCAAACAATTTCCTTTTCATCTTTTTATGATTACACGCTGTAAGGGACAGCGTCCCGCAAAATGATAGAGGTTGCTTACGAAACTGAACAACTATAAGCAGGTTTTCTTTTAGGAAGTGAAAAAAATAATTGCTTTTCCATACAAAATGTTTTGTAAGGGCAGTTCAATTGTTTTTTTCATCTCCAGATGAAATTTCCTGGTGATAGTTGTTCATTGACTCAGCAACCCCTATCAGTTTGCGGGACGCTGTCCCTTACACCCGCTATACAACATACTTCGCTGTTTACGTTTTTCATAGCCACACGTTAACAAAACGCCCCAACATTTCAAGATCAAACGTTGCTAAGCGCCATTTTGAGAGTCTCAACGTTCTTGTGTTTCTGTCCCAATAATATTAATTTATTGGTAAGTCGACCCACCCCGAGCTACCCTCAAGTACCTTCACAATCTTGTCGTGAATATCTCAACCGCGTTTTCAAAGATCAGTGGGCAATTTGAATAATTTTGACGCTTCGGTGTTTTGTAGTGAAGTTAATCTAAATATTTCTACTGGGGGTTATTTTGTATTGGATTTTTTCTCTATATTTGAATAAGTTCGTTTGACTATACTTTATCTCCAATATCTATGACCTAGACTTGAGTCATACATAGTCCCATTAAAAATAATAAATAAAATAAGCATACGCTTTCTTGCATCCACATTTTGCTACGCCGTAGTAGGTAGCTACGCTGCTACGGCATCTTACTCGTAGCAATTTTGTTACTAAAATTTCATATCTTTTATAATATTTTATTATTAAGTGTTCCATACATACATACAATAAAATCACGCCTTTATCGATCCGCCACGTCTGACAAGTTTTGAGGGTTATTTTATTACTGATTAATACATACATACATAAAATCACGCCTTTATCCCTTACGGGGTAGGCAGAGCGTTAAACGCCTCGTAAAAGGCGCTTTCGCCGCGTCTGACAATAATTGAGGGTAATTTTAGATTGTAATGTGTATTGCCATAGTGACAGGTTGTCAGCCCATCGCCTAAATTACAATACACTGTAACCCTCGAGTCCCTTTTGCTATCTTCTACAGCATGCCCGGGAGGAAGGGCAGCTGGAACATTCTATGTTTTTCTATCTCTCCCAGTCCAGCATGGAAGTAATATTACTGATTAATATGTACCTATATTGATATAGTGAAAGGTTGTCAGCCCATCGCCAAACTTACAATATGCTGAAACCCTCGAATCCCGTAGCTGGTTTTTACAGCATGCCCGGGAGGAGATGCAGCTGGCACATTCTGTGTTTTTCTATCGCTCCCAGTCCAGCATAGAAGTTCTACTAAGTAAGTGTTCTACTTGACTATTATTCTAACCACCTCCATCCCCTAATACCATAACAATTAGATGACGACGATATTTGGCGAAATTGCGAAGACGTGTAAACAACCAGTGTCCCGGCCAAATCGTTAATTCTCCATCAGTGGGTAGTTGGTTCATTCCCGGGCCGGGCCAATAGCCGATTCAATTAAACTTTCACCAACTTCCAGTAAACAAACCTATTATGAAACCAACACTCAATAGGAAACTCTAAAGTGTTGAAGTTAGAGTAGATTTTGGGAGTTTACAAAGTTATGTCAATTACTCAGTAATTCTTTTGTTTTCCTCCGAGCTTGGGTTAAACTAATTTAGAAAATTATTAAAGGAGGACAAAACTAGCGAGAAAAATACTAATCTCTTTCTTCTACGAGAAAAGTTTAAAACATAAAATTATACTTTTCATAATCTTGGTGCCACTAAACTACAACTTTTAGCAAAGTTTCAAGTAGTTCCTATTAAATAACTGTTAAAGCTTTTAAAGAGATAAAATTCTGCCAAGTCTTATTAAAATGGACATAATCAAGTTTAGTTATTTCCATGCTGGTCTGGGAGCGAGAATCATAGAATGTGCCAGCTGCATTTCCTCCCGGGCAGACTGTAAAATCCAGCCAAGGGATCCGAGGGTTTCAGTATATTGTAATTTAGGCGATGTGCTGAGAACCTGTCACTACAGCAATATACCTAGAATTATATCTTAAATAACCCTCAAAACTTTGTCAGACGTAGCGGGACGACCTTTGTTTAGGTCGTTTACGCTCTGCCTAGCTCATTAGGGATAAAAGCGTGATTATATGTATGTATGTATGTATAATGAAGTTTGTGTGTAAATTTAACTGGTAAGCTGCTTAGTGTTAATATTATGTAGAGAGTTTGATTAAAGTTACATTCATTCGTTTCCACATTAATGTTTTGAATATAAAATACTAGCGACCCGCCCCGGCTTCGCACGGCAATCATCATTGTTTCTCTACTATATTCTGCATGTACTATACATAAAAACCTTCCTCATGAATCACTCTATCCATTAAAAGAAACCGCATCAAAATCTGTTGCTCAGTTTTAAAGGTCTAAGCATACATAGGGATGTAAGGACAGAGAAAGCGACTTTGTTTTATACTATGTAGTGATTATGTGTGCCCACAAATAAAGACGTCCAAGCTTTCATTACTTGTTTTAGTACTTATCGGTAAATCGTAACAAACTCTAATTAAATTACTATAAAAACCTTTTTATTTTTTTTATGATGTAAACAATGAAAAAATATTTTGTAAAAGGAATGTTCGGAAGTTGAGGTGTTTAAATGCAATTCAGAGTGGACTGTTTGCCAACCAACATTTAATAAAAAAAAAAATCAAAAGAGAGTATCAGTTGATTGCATTTCAAATATACTGAAAATAAAATAAATTTCAAAATATCAAATACTCGAAAACTTAGGTACATTTCAGTAGCAAAGTGAAAAAGAGTTTTCTGTTAATAATATTATTTATTTGGGTTGGTTATATTTATGGTAATTTTCTTGTATCAAATTATTTTACTTAACTTCTGCTTCTTCTTCTGTCATGGGTATCGAGTAAGATGAACCCTGGTGTCAGAGTTTTTAAACCGCCTAGTAGCACAACTATCAGGCCTATGACATGGTTTCAGTAACGACCACTATCATAGACAGCTACCGGTGCCCTCCGAAGCACGTAAAATATTTTGCTTTTCGGACAATCAGGTGATTAAGCCTGCAATGTCCTAACCAAACTGGAAAAAATTAACAAAGTGAGAAATTCTCAAATATCAACTTTGTGTTTCCCCCCTGGGAATCGAACCCACGACCTCCGGATCGGGAGTCCATGGCACTAGCCACTAGACCACGGAGGCAGCTAAGACCCTATATTTTTTGGGGGTCAAAGCTGTCCGCGTCCGTAGGCGAGGCCCTTTTCTGGGCCTCTTACTCGAGTTTCCCTACACGTGGCCCCTGGGCAGTGCAAAATGGACAGCACTCTCTCCGGTGGTAGGCTTCGGCCGCGGCTGGTTACCACCCTCCTAACTAAATTATGTCGCCAAGCGGTACCGCCGTGTTCCGACATGTAGTAAGGAGAAGCCAGTATGGAGGTTGGGTCTGTACAGTAGTACCGCGGCATGTAGCAGGTCGGAGTGGCTGATTGTTGCGACAACGAGTGGCTGGTTCTGGAGGCTAGCGGGATCCGAAGCACGGTGCACCGCTGGCCGACCGTAGGAAGTTGAGGGCCCAAGTAGCGGGAAAGCCACCCGCGAAAGGCTGCCCTGCCACCTCACGAAAAATCCCGGGATGCTCCACCTTGCCGGTTGGCGACCGGATGGGAGGACCAGGTGGCAATCCCCGGGGGGGTTCGGGCGTCCCCGCGGTCTCCAAGCCAGCTATCTTTGCGTGTGGCTGCAATCAGCTCATTTTCTAAGCTTATTGCAACGCGGTACCTCGTACAACTGCCTTCCTCCTGCCTATTCACCTTTTCCCCACATCACCAATTATGAAAACACTCAAAAAACGGAAAATGGTTAAACAGCGGTTGCACGTCCTCCCACTTAAAGTGCACCTCTCAAATATTCGAGGCTTGCACTCAAATCTCAACCCCGTCCATCACCATCTTGAGACTGAAAAACCGCATCTGCTGTTCCTCACTGAGACGCAGATCAATTGTCCGGCTGACGCGGCGTACCTCAGCTATCCCGGCTACACACTAGAACACAGGTTTCTACCTCGTGCCGGAGTCTGTGTGTACGCTCGCGATGACATTTGCATCAAGCGTCTCAAGAACCTCGAGGCACCAAGTTTTTCCGTATTGTGGGTACTGGTCGATACTGGTGTAGCTCAAAATGTGTATGCTTGCGTCTATCGCTCGCATAGTGGAGACACGGAGACAACCAAACTGTTTGAACACCTCAGTGAAGGTGCTGATGAAGCTCTCCAGAGATACCCGGCAGCGCAGCTAGTCATCCTGGGGGATTTCAACGCTCATCATAAAGAGTGGTTGTTCCCATACCTAGTGACCGATCATGCTGGGCGAGAGGCGCGCAAATTTGCATTGTCGCTAAATCTCTCCCAGCTTGTCAGCTGTGCAACAAGGGTCCCGGATATTGAGTCTCATACAGCCAACTGCTTAGACCTTCTGCTGACTACCGATCCAGACCGATACTCTGTGTCTGTTTCTGCCCCATTGGGCACCTCAGATCACTGTCTGGTGAAATCTGTATCAGTGTATTCACCACCCGATCAGGGCCCTTGTGGTAAAAGACGGGTGTGGCGATACAGGTCAGCAGAATGGGATGAGATGCGCCACTTCTTTGCTTCGTATCCTTGGCAGGACTGTTTTTCTTCAGCCGAATCGTCGAGCTGCGCGGATGCTATTACAGAAGTCATACGTCAGGGTATGGAGTATTTCATACCGTTCTCTGATGTTCCTACCGGTAGCAAAGCTCGCCCTTGGTTTAATGCTGACTGTAACTGCGCGGAATCGCAGAAACAGTCGGCATTCCTTGCTTGGGCTGATGCTCGTGCACGCAAAGCTCCGAATACTCGCGATCTGAAGAAAAACTATAACAAAGCCACCAAGTTAAGCAAAAAGGAATTACGCAGGGCTCGATTCGCCCATATAGGCCGAGTAGGCGCTAAGCTTGCTTCCTATCCGGCTGGCAGTAAAGCATTCTGGTCGCTTGCGAAAGCAGTGGAAACAAATTTCTGCCAGCCATCTTTACCGCCTCTGCAGAGACCTGATGGGTCGCTTGCTCATACTGCGGAGGAGAAAGCCAATCTTTTTGCCTCCTATTTTGCGGAAAGTTCGCGTCTTGATGCCGCAGGTAAAATACCACCCCCGTTACCTCGTGTCGACTGCTCTATGGCAGCCGTACGCATCCGGCAAAAAGAGGTCCTTAAAACCATGCGAAATCTAGACGTGAATAAAGCAAGTGGCCCTGACGGTATCCCTGCAATCGTCCTGCGTTACTGTGCGCCTGAGTTGTCTCCGGTGTTGACACGCCTGTACCGCCTCTCACTTGAGACTGGTGTTGTTCCCAAATCGTGGAAGCTTGCAAATGTGCAACCTGTACCCAAAAAAGGTAGTCGAGCAGACCCTGTCAACTATAGACCCATATCGGTAACCTCTATACTCTGCAAGATTATGGAGCGTGTACTGAATAATCGGCTCCTGGCATACCTTGAGGATAATGATCTCCTTAACGATCACCAATACGGCTTCCGCCGAGGGCGATCGACGGGGGACCTCCTCGTGCATGCCACTCACTTATGGAGCGAGGCTATCGAGAGACATGGTGAAGCACTTGCCGTGTCTCTGGATATCTCCAAGGCCTTTGACAGGGTCTGGCACGCTAGCCTTACTGGCAAGCTTCCCGCCTACGGGTTACCTGCTGGCCTTTGCAACTGGATTTCGGACTTCTTGAGCGAACGATCCATTCAAGTGGTCTTAGAAGGCTGCTCCTCCGGACAACAGGCTATTGATGCCGGAGTTCCTCAGGGTTCTGTCCTGTCTGCAACCTTATTCCTGCTGCATATCAACGACATGTTTACATCCGATACCTTTGGGTACGCTGATGACAGCACGGTTGTTGACAGATATCTGTCCAGTGCAAGGGCCAACAGTGAAACAATCCAGTCTTGTCGGGAGTCCATGGTGGATCGTCTGAACTCATCGCTAAGGGTGATATCCGAGTGGGGCGATGCCAATCTCGTCAAGTTCAACGCATCCAAAACCCAGGCGTGTCTATTCTCGACAAAACGGAGTCCTTTTAACCTGGCTCCAACTTTCCGGGATGTATCCGTACCGATTTCTGACCATCTTGAGCTTCTTGGTATGAGCCTTACGTCCGACTTGAACTTTGGACGTTACATTGAGTCTCTGGCCACAACAGCTGCCAAAAAACTTGGTATCCTCTCGAAGGTGAGGCGATACTTCACACCGGGACAGCTATTGCAGTTGTACACAGCTCAAGTCCGATCGTGTATGAAGTACTGCTGCCACCTTTGGGACGGTTCAGCTAAATACCAGCTGGCTGCCTTAGACTCAATCGAGAAACGCGCTAAGAAGCTCATTGGAGACTCAGCACTGGTTGAGGCAAAACTACAGAACCTTGAGCACCGTCGCAGAGTGGCGTGCATGTCGGTATTTTACAGGATACATTTCGGGGAGTGCGCGTTAGCACTTCATGACCTTATACCCCCCTCCCCTTTCCATCTCCGGAGCACGAGGCGTGGACAGGGGTTCCACCCTTATGTCGTGGATATACCACAAATTCGCACGAAGCGGTTCGCTTCCACATTCTTAATGCGAACGGCTAAGGAGTGGAACTCCCTGCCGGCGGATCTGTTTCCGGAACAATATAACCTGGGCCTTTTCAAGGCGAGAGTGAATAGGCACTACATAGGTGAGTATGTTTCAACATAGTCCGCATCGTCACTTTCCACCAGGTGAGATGGCGGACAAATGCTCGCCTATATATATTAAAAAAAAAAAAAAAAAAAAATATTAAATTAACCTTTACCCCGGTAGCTTCAAAGTTCTTTGATCTAAAGCAACAGAAATCAGGCAATGAGTTAATTAAACATCAATTTGACATCGTTTCCCTCTGTTAATTTGCGCTACATAAACAGTGATGGACATGTAACCGCATAAAATAACAACTGTTATTTTGGAAAAACAGATAAATGTGCCTGTTATCACAATATTAACTTCAACTGCCTTCATGGTCTAGTGGTCAGAACCATCGGCTCACTATCCAGAGGTTCTGGGTTTGATTCCCAGGAGGGTAACACAAAGTTGATATTTGCCAATTGGCAAAAAAAAAAAAGATTTTATCACAAACGGGGGATCCGTTTGGTTTGGATAATGCAAGCTGAATCACCTGATTCTAAGATCTGACAGAAAAAAAATATTTTGCACTTTGAAGGGCATGTTAAGCCGTCGGTTATAGGTCGCTGTCTTTGATAGTGCTCGTTACACAAACCATGTTAGAGGCCTATTAGCTGTGCTATATTAGCTTCCATGCTATACTGGTAGAGATCGAAAAAAACATAGAATGTACCAGATACATCTCTTCCCGGGCATGCTGTTAAAATCAGCAAAGGGATTTGAGGGTTTCAGTATTGTAATTTAGGCGATGTGCTGCCAACCTTGTATTATAGCATTATACAGATCTATCTAGAATAACTGTCAAAACTTATCAGATGTTGCGGAATGACGTTTATTTAGATCGTGTACGCTCTGCCTACCTATTGTACATGTATTATGCGGTTAAAAATCTCTGACACCCGGGTTAATCGGGACGATTGACTCGATACCCACAGGACAGAAAAAGATATCACAATACAGATATGCTCAGCAGCGCCAATGTCGGTTGTCATATTGACGGTGTGTTTATTAATAACATTAGTTACGCGGACGACATGGTACTGCTGAGTCCCTCAATTGGGGGAATGAGAAAACTGTTAAAAATATGTGAGACTTATGCAACTGCCCACGGACTCAAGTACAAAGCCTCCAAAAGTGAACTAATGGTTTTTAAGGCTGGCTCAAAGTGCTACGATTATGTGCCTGCTGTCACTTTGTGTGGTTCACCATTGCAAAGAGTCGATAAATTTAAGTACTTGGGACATTGGATTGTCGATAATCTGTCGGACAATATGGATATAGACAGAGAGCGGAGGGCGCTGTGTGTGCGCTGTAATATGCTGTCCCGCAGATTTGCGCGTTGTAGCGAGCAAGTAAAGTTGAAGCTTTTTAGATCGTTTTGTCAGACTTTCTACACGTGCAGTTTGTGGGTCGGCTATACGCAGCGGGCATACAGTGCGCTACGTGTTCAGTACAACAATGCTTCCAGAGTGCTTTTTAGACTGCCACGATTTTGTAGTGCATCCACGATGTTTGATGAGGCACAGATAGATTGCTTTCAAGCCATTATAAGGAAAAGAAGTGCTTCACTGCTTAATCGAGTGCGCACTAGTTCGAACAGCATTCTGAAAGTATTGGCTTGTAGATGGGACTCGCCTATCTTTCGACACTGGATGGGTCTACATGCTGGCCAAATTTCGTTCGTTAAATAAAAAATAGAATAGGAATAATTTATTACTTATTGTTTGACATTCGCTTGATTGATAATTTATAATATATGTAATGAAATTGTAATGTAATGTAGTAATGAAATGGATGAAAATTGTTTATTAATTAAATTTTAAGTTTTACTAACACTACCTAGAATTAATTAATTTTAAGTTTTGCTAACAACTATGGATGTTTTCCGAAATAAAATTGTTTTGAATTTTTTGAATATTATCTCTGTACATAATTAGCTATAAAGTAGCAGTTGGTATGAATATACGAGTACCTAATATATTCCTGAACGTAATAAAGACAAACTTATTTTGTAGTTTTTGTGTTTTGTGTTATAATAAATTTAAAAAATATATATATTGTTTTAATATAATTATATTATTCTAAGTAACATACTCAATATTTAGGAAATGATGAAACTGCTGTCCAAAACAAATTCTCGCAGTAAAAAAATATCTTTACTGCGAGAATTTTTCATTCATGCTATACTGGAAGTGAGAGAAAAACATAGAATGTGCCAGCTGTATTTCCTCCCGGTCATGATGTAAAAACCAGCTAAGTGATCCGAGGGTTTCTGTATATTGTTATTTAGGAGATGGGCTGATAACCTGTCACTACAACAATATACCTACAAATCTATCTTAATTTACCCTCAAGCTTTGTCAGAGGTGGCGGAACAACCTTTTTTTTTGGTTATTTTCGCTCTGCCTACCCCATTAGGGGTAAAGGCATGATTATATGTATGTATGTAAAAATAAACCTTTTAACATACATCTGTTATTTTCAACATACTTCTCTCTTTCCGTGAATAACCGCATTTATATTAAAATGTAAACATACAGTTTTGTAAAGGTAAATTCTCGGAAAAACAGGTGAACGAAGGAAATTTGGCTCTAATTACGACCTCAGCCTAATTTGCTGTTACCGAGCAGAGTAAACGAGATTTATGCCTGAAATAATTACTTACATACAAAGTTGTACTATGGAGAGAGCCCGATGGTGTAGTGGATAGGGCCGCTGCCTCCTGAGTGGGGAAGTTTTGATTCGAATCCCACCACGTACCAATGTGTTTTTCGGTTTTCGAATTTTATATGTTTGTTAATTCGGCGCTTTTTACGTGCTTCGGAAGGCACGGTAAGCCGTTGGCCTCAAATAATGTCGTGTAATACCATAGATGTTAGTCGTTAAGCGATTTCAGAGGCCAGTGCTAAGCATTGGCGGCTTTAAAACTATGACTTTATCAAGGATTAGTTCTGGTTTCCCTTCTGAGTTGCGGAGGTCAGATGCCAGTCGCTCTGTGTGAAAACCAGTACCCTCATTCAATCCCCTAAATTAGGTAGCCGACCCCGTGAGATACGAGATAAGACTAGGGATTATATGAAAGAATTGTACTATAGAGGCGATTTTTATAATTTTTTATTTAAATTTTATTTTTGTGTTTCGAGGAAAACCAACACTAAAAATTAATACAAGACAGAAAGCCAATGACAGGTTATCACCAATAGAAACAGAATAATAAAAACACACTCAGAAACTAATTAAGCACCAGAAGGCATGTTACATTAAATTAGAAACAGTGAAAATAAAATTGATAATAAGTTAGAAACTAACCAAATTCATAATTTTAGTTATCATATAAAATATCAAATCAAAATTAAAATCCGCTGTGTAATTGTTTGGTTACTCTTAAAAAATGGCTGGCTAAGAAGACGCTTAGCTGTTTCGCAATTGGTGTTGAATAAATCTATGTCATGTTGATCGGATAAAATATTGAAGTTATGGCACGCTCGCACAATGTACGTATTTTTCCTATAGTTAGTGAAAGCAAACGGAACGGAGATAAGTTAATTTGAATGAAGGATCTTTCTAGGTGGTTTAATGGAAATTGGGGCTAGTAAATCTGGACAATCTAACCTACTAGATGCTATCTTAAGTAAGAATAAAAAGTCTGCAATTTCACGCCTATTTTGTAAGAGCAATAAATGGTGTTTTTTACATAACTCAAGTTAGTTGCTTGAATTGTAATTGTGACGTATTCGGAAACATAGGTGACTAAGAAATTTATTTTGTACGTTTTCTAACCGATTTCTGTAAACCTGATAGTGAGGGTTCCAAATTTGAGATTTGTACTCCAAATTACTTCGAACAAATGTGCAGTATAGATTTTTTAATGTTTTAGCTTGTGTGAAATCTTTTGAATTACGCATTACAAATCCCAAGGCTCTATTTGATTTTGCTATAATGCTATTAACGTGAGAATCAAAGAGTAATTTGGCATTATGTTACACTCCTAAATCTCGAATGACGGAATCTCTATTTAGCACTTCCCCCTTAAGGCGATAGTCCTAATGGATCCGATTGAGTTTGCGTGTGTATGTCACTATGCTACATTTAGTTGGGTTTAGATCTAGCATGTTTAGAGTACAATATTCTTCAAGTCGGCGTAGATCAATAAAAAACAGCAATCATTTTTAGGGAAATTTATGGAAAGTGAGATTCACAGAAATACGATACATTAACCTATAGTATTTCTTCTGTCGAGTGGGTATCGAGTCTATCGACCCGATGAACCCTGTTGTCAGAGTTTTTAAACCGCCTAGTAGCACAGCTAATAGGCCTCTGACATGGTTTGACTAACGACCACTATCAAAACAGCGACCGGGACCGACGGCTTAACGTGCCCTCCGATGCACGAAATCTTTTTCTTTTTCGGACAATCAGGTGATTCAGCCTGCAATGTCCTAACCAAACTGGAGAAAAATTCACAAAGTGATAAATTCTTAAATATCAACTTTGTGTGTTCCCTCCTGGGAATCGAACCCAGGCCCTCAGGATCAGGAGTCCATGGCACTAGCCACTAGACCACGGAGGCAGTTACCTATAGTAGTAGAGTGGTAGTTCGAAGCAGGGCAGTACAAGTAAAAACAAGAAAAGAAAATATGTTTAACCAACCCGTAAGGAAATCAAGAACCATATACTCTACATCATAACAGTCTATCTTGTCTAGGTTTTTAGAAAACTAATGAAGGAGGCATTTGCCCAGCAGTGGGACAACTTATAGGCTATTTAAAAAATGTGCCACTCGCGATTGCCAAAATATTTCTTGAAAAAATTGTTTATGTAGTTTCAAGCTAATATCATTTACCTACTCTCTTCTTGTAAACTGTATTTCTTTTAATAATACCCCCTAGAGTTCATGCCACGTCTTTGAACAAAAACAAAAACAGAATTCTTTGCCTAAACCCAGTATTTCTTAATTTGAGTGAACTTAAGTTGAGGCGGTACCTAATTAAGCAATTCCTTGTGTTCGGTCAACCCGGCTCCTCCTTAATGACGATTTAATGCCTCGGATACCTTTTAAGTGTTTATCCCAGTTTCCTGCTTTTTTTTTTCTTTTCCCCAGTGTACCGAATTGGAATCATTAGGCGTAGGAGGTTGAATTCTGAAGTTCATACATACATACATATAATCACGCCTTTATCCCTGATGGGGTAGGCAGAGCGGAAACGACCAAAACAAAGGTGGTTCCGCCACGTCTGACAAAGTTTTAAGGGTTATTTAAGATGTTTTTTAGTTATATTGCTTAAGTGATAGGTTGTCAACCTATCGCCTAAATTACAATATACTGACCCTCAAATCCGTTAGCTGGTTTCTACAGCATGCCCGGAATGAAATGCAGCTGGCACATTCTAGGTTTTTCTCTCGCTCCCAGGCCAGCAAGGAAGAAAAAAGTTCACTGGGTGATAAATAAAGAAATAGAAATTAACAGTTTTTACTTTTTTCAAACTTTTGAAAGAAATGCTTTCACTATAACCTCCAGTGTCATTATAGCCCAACAGTGGGATGATTCAGGCTAAATAAGACAAGATAAGAAAATAACCTCCCTATTTGTATCAATTTACATTTTACTTGCTTCCATGCTGGCCTGGGATCGAAAGAAAAACATAGAATGTGCCAGCTGCATTTCCTCTAAGGGATCCAACTAAGGGATCCGAGGGTTTCAGTATATTGCAATTTAGGCGATGGGCTGACAACCTGTCACTACAGCAATATACATACAAATCTATCTTAAATAACCCCCAAAACTTTGTCAGGCGTGGCGGTACGACCTTTATTTAGGTTCTACGTTCTGCCTACCCTATTAGGGATATCATCATCTCCTTAGCCTTATCCCGTATCTCACGGGGTCGGCTTCCTTATCTAGGGGATTGAACGAGGGTACTGGATTTTACACAGAGCGACTGCCATCTGACCTCCGCAACCCAGAAGGGAAACCAGACTCAATCCTAGATTAGGTCAGAGTTTTCAAGCCGCCAATGCTTAGCACTGGCCTCTGATATGGCTTAACGACTAATATCTACGGTATTAGACGATATTAACCGGGACCAACTGCTTAACGTGCCTTCCGAAGCATGGAAAAAGCACCGAAAAAACGTACATATGAAATTCGAAAACCGAAAAACACATTGGTACGTGGTGGGATTCGAACCACGACCTCCCCGCTCAGGAGGCAGCGGCCCTATCCACTACACCATCGGGCTCTCAGGGATAAAGGCGTGATTATATGTATGTATGTATAGTTTACTTGAATTCAGAAAACATGTTATTAAATAGAAAAAAATACTTTAAAAAAGGCATTCTTTTTCTATATAGCCACGAAACACAGCTGGTGAATGCGTATTTTTTATCACTTGATGAGCTTCAAAAATTAGCCTGCAGTTTTAAAGTGAGCCAGTGTGTCAGTTCAGTGAACTGTATATATGTAATTATGCTGAGTATAACTCATATTAAGAAACTTCAAAATAAATACATAACCGAAGGCCGAAATTAAAAGAAGTAAATGTAATTATTATACCGCCTGAAACAATTTTCATATTATTAATACATACATACATATAATCACGCCTTTATCCCTAATGGGGTAGGCAGAGCTTAAACGCCCTAAACAAAGGACGTTCCGCCTTATTTAAGATAGATATGTACGTTGCTGTAGTGACAGGTTGCCAGCCCATCACCTAACAGAAACCCACGGATCCCTTAGCTGGTTTTTACAGCATGCCCAGGAGGAAATGCAGCTGGCACATTCTATGTTTTTCTCTCGCTACCAGTCCAGCATGGATGTAATTTTTCAGTTTTACATTTATCATGAATACCCTTGAAATTGTAATTAATTTCAATCCCAACCCGAACCTAGAGCAGAGGTGACAGAAAAAGAATCGGAGGAGCAAGCTTACTCTGAAGAAGTGTTTCAGAGCAAAATACCAAAGACAGGAGAAATAAAAAACTGTTTTTTTCTGTATCAAAATAAAAAGTAATAATAAAAAAAATAAGCTGTTGAAGTCAGCAAAAGGGATTCGAGGGTTACAGTGTATTGTAATTTAGGCGATGGGCTGACAACCTGTCACTACAGCAATACAAATCATTACAATCTATAATTTGCCCTTAATTTTTATCAGACGTGGCGAAAGCGCCCGTTACGAGGCGTTTTACGCTCTGCCTACCCCGTAAGGGATAAAGGCGTGATTTTATGTACGTATGTATGTATTTTATGTATCAAAATAAATTTATATTTAGTGCTATCCAACTGTATCCTAATAAGGAAATATAGACATTAAAGAATTAAATGTTAATGGCTGATCATTTATTTAAAACAAGATTTATAACAATTAATAACCAAAATGCCAAAAACGCTGTAAATTCTGCCGATTATCACTAATTACTCAAAACTCGTTTGCGAAAATTACAAACAGAATTGGGGGGTTACAGTTCAATGACCTCCAATAAGTCTACGTGACAAAGATAAATTTCTACAAAATCGTCGACGGTTTTATTTTTCGTGGAAGTCATCTTTATTCAGGCTGTTCAGTTTAATAAAATCTTGTTCACAAGAAATATCCATGGGACTAATTTTTGAAAATATGTATTTTCAGTTATAAAGAAATAAATATTTCTTTATTTCTTTCTTTCTGAATATATAAGGGCGTATTTTGATTTTATATAAGAAGACGTCTTGAGAATGTCTTAGGTTCTTTTTTTTCAGACTTGCCATTAATGATCCAGGGTCAAACCCAACGTTCAGTAATAAAATCTAAACCAGCATTATATTTTGCCCTAAGTCAACTTTTAAGCATTAATGCTTGGTGGGATTCACCCTAAATAGCTCCTCTCAAATGGTAGCTTTATGATGTTATTCTTCCACACAGCAAGGTAAACCGTATCACTACATAGTATAAAACAAAGTCGCTTTCTCTGTCACTACATCCCTATGTATCTTTAAAACTACGTAACGAATTTTGATGCGGTTTTTTTCAATGGATAGAGTGATTCAAGTGGAAGGTTTATATGTATAATACTTGCATAATATAGTAGAGAAACACTGATAATTTTCCTTGCGAAGCCGGGGCGGCTCGCTAGTGAATGTATAAAAGTATCTATACGTCGACCAAGTGGGCATTTAACTTGTTAATTAAAAAGTCCGAGCCACGTCAAACAAATCCTTTGCACACCACACCTTCCCCGTACCAAGTTCAATCGGGCGACCGAGACAAAAATCGACCTATTAGATCCCGTTTCTGGAATAGTTTTATTCATTTCAGTAGATTTAACGGGTGAGAGGGTCGCAAATTGCACCGCTCGCTCGGGGGTGGTAATCGATTGTGCTGCCATCTGTTGGCAAAATAATGACTCCGTCTGGTATGCTGCTCCTTTACTCCGCGAGGATATATGGCGGAATTTCAGATCTCATTTTATGGTTTTATTAGTTGTCTGTCAACTGATGTACGGGAGCTTAATACATACATACATATAATCATGCCTTTACCCCTAATGGGGTAGGCAGAGCGTAGACGACCTAAACAAAGGTCGTTCGCCATGTCTGACAAAGTTTTGAGGGTTAATTGAGATAGATTTGTAGGTATAGTAACAGGTTGTCAGCCCATCGCCTAAATTGCAATAAACATAAACCCTCGGATACCTTAGCTGGTTTTTACAGCATGCGGCAGACAATAACTACTAATAATAAATTGACATCAACTTTGTCCCCCTGGGAACCGAACCTAAGACCTCCGGATCGTAAGCCCATGGCCCTGACCACTAGACCACGGAGGGACTTCAATAAACGGAAGGAATAGAAAGTAGTAAAAAAGAACAGATTATGGTTTCCAAATAAAATATATCGAATAACCAACAACATCTAAAAACGATGTGAGTTCGTATCTACGAGTAAGTATGTGTCGTAAAATTAAGACTTGATTCGCACAGAACAGCTAAAATAAAACATTTTAAGCAAAACTGCCCAGTACCTACTCATTTCGATTTACCGGGTATATTGTAGTTCTATACATATAACACGCCTTTATCCCTAATGGGTAGGCAGAGCGTAAACGACCTAAACAAAGGTCATTCCACGTCTGATAAATTTGGAGGGTTAATTAAGATACATTTGTAGGTAGGTAGGATAGGTATATTGCTGTAGTGGCAGGTTGTCAGCCCATCGCCTAAACCACAATATTATGAAACCTTCGGATCCCTTAGCTGGTTTTTACAGCATGCCCGGTAGTTCTGTAGTTCAGTTTTTTTTATGTATATATAAAACCATCTCTCTTCCATGCTGGACTGGGAGCGAGAGAAGAACATAGAATGTGCCAGCTGCATTTCCTCCCGGGCATGCTGTAAAAACCAGCTAAGGGATTCCAGGGTTTCAGTATATTGCAATTTAGGCGATGGGCTGACAACCTGTCACTACAGCAATATACCTACAAATCTATCTTAAATAACCTTCAAAACTTTGTCAGACGTGGCGGAACGACCTCTGTTTAAGTCGTTTACGCTCTGCCTACCCCATTAGGGATAAAGGCGTGATTATATGTATGTATAAAACCATCTTCTTTCTTACCGTTTACTGTACTAAACACCGCGGAAGACCAAACGCAGGCCATAATGAAACTATTTATCTTTTCGGCGCCGATCGGTGGCTGTGGGCCGATTTCAGTCCACCCTTCACGATGTAGGTGAAGGGACTGAAGGCTATTCTTTTACTCAAAGAACAGTGGGAATTTAGGGCACTGTTTTCTTTGCAACACATTTAGGCGTGCTTACCTTTTTTATATATTACATACATATAATTACGCCTTTTCTCTAATGGGGTAGGCAGAGCGTAAACGGTCAAAACAAAGGTCGTTTTGCCACGTCTGACAAAGTTTTGAGGGTTATTTAAGATTTGTAGGTATATTGCTGTAGTGACAGGCTGTCAGCCCATCGCCTAAATTGCAATATACAGAAACCCTCGGATCCCTTAGCTGTTTTTTACATCATGCCCGTAATGAAATGCAGCTGGCACATTCTATGTTTTTCTCTTGCTCTCAGCATGGAAGAATTTTTATATGTTACATATATATAATAACGCTTTTTCCCTAATGGGGTAGGCAGAGCGTAAACGGCCAAAACAAAGGTCCTTCTGCCACGTCTGACAAAGTTTTGAGGGTTGTTTAAGATAGATTTGTAAGTATATTGCTGTCAGCCCATGGCCTTAATTGCAATATACTGAAACTCTCGGAACCCTTAGCTGGTTTTTACAGCACGCTCGGGAAGAAATAGAGCTGGCACATTCTATGTTTTACTTTTGCATGGAAGAATATAATTATTTCCAAAAACTATATATGTGAGCTTTCAAATCCCACTACTATATTTACAGTATCTATACCCGAACAGAGAAGTCAGTTCACACTTTTCATGTGTTTATGTGCTTATCGCCCCTAGTCCAGTTGAATTGAACATGTATGACATACATACATACATACATACATACATAACGTCACGCCTCTTTCCCGGAGGGGTAGGCAGAGATCACATCCTTCCATTTGCTACGATCCTTGCAAACTTCTTTCGCATCATCTACATTCATCAATCTTTTCATGCACGCTTCTCGGTTTAGGGTACTCCTGACCTGACCTTTCCCTAGAACGTCCCCGATTTGATCGCGGTACGTTCGTCGAGGTCTTCCCCTTCCAACATTCCCACTCACACTCGCCATGTATATCTGATGGATGATCAGCATAGAAAATGTCCCCAATGGAAACTCATAGTTACATTTTTATTAATGATAGGCAAACCATTTGTCTGCCATGACCTGATGGAAAGTGATAGTGTAGTTTGTCGTAATAGTTCTATAATTACATCCTTCGGAGGCAATCTTCCAAAACATGACGTCACTAGAAGGGCCCCATCGCGGCCATAATTGAGTTCGTCTTGTTCCCGTCTTCATCAGGCGGCGCTGTAATCGCTCGGCGCAACCAGACTCCATTAACGCTAAGTTAAACCAAGTTTAAGTTGGAACCGATCGCTGTACAACGTGTTTGTATGTGAAACGCCATAAACTCGTTCTATAGTACATCTTCTTATTTCTTCCATGCTGGCTTGGGAGCGAGAGAAAAACATAGAATGTGCCAGCTGCATATCCTCCCGAGCATGCTGTAAAAACCAGCTAAGGGATCCGAGGGTTTCAGTATATTGTAATTTAGGCGATGGGCTGACAACCTGTCACTACAGCAATATACCTACAAATCTATCTTAAATAGCCCTCTAAACATTGTCAGACGTGGCGAAACGACCTTTGTTTAGGTTGTTTACGCTCTGCCTACCCCATTAGGGATAAAGGCGTGATTATATGTATGTATGTATGTATAGTACATATTTTTATATCACGTCTATGTCTTACCTACTTACATAGTTGCATGATGGACTGAACGTATACATACATACATATATCACACCTTTATCCCTAATGGGGTAGGCAGAGCGTAAACAACAAAATGAAGGTCGTTCCGCCACGACTGACAAAGTTTTGAGGGTTATTTAAGATAAATTTGTAGGTATATTGCTGTAGTGACAGGTTGTCAGCTCATCGCCTAAATTACTATACACTGAAACTCCAGTATACCTTGTCTGGTTTCACAGCATGCCCGGGAGGAGATGCAGCTGGCACAATATATAATTATATTTTTTTATCACTTTCAATCCAGTAAATAAGATAAAAGTCAATAAAAAAAACTCTTACAACAATTAGAATTTCAGAAATGAACCAAGTTACAATTGAGTTTTCTAAACATGTAGTAGAAGACTGGTGCCTAAAAGGTGCCCTTTATACATACATACATACATAAAATCACGCCTTTATCCCTTACGGGGTAGGCAGAGCGTAAAACGCCTCCTAAAAGGCGCTTTCGCCACGTCTGACATAAATTGAGGGCAATTTTAGATTGTAATGTGTATTGCTGTAGTGACAGGTTGTCAGCCCATCGCCTAAATTAAAATACACTGTAACCCTCGAATCCCTTTTGCTGTCTTTTACAGCATGCCCGGGAGGAAGGGCAACTGGAGCATTCTATGTTTTTCTTTCTCTCCCAGTCCAGTATGGAAGAAAGTGCCCTTTATCTGAGGAAGATTTCAGTGTATTGCAACATTGACGAATCGCCGATAACACCCGTACACATTTCTTTTTAAAACAATCCTATATATTAGCCAAACGTACAGAAGCACCCTTTAGGTATGCTGTTGATTACTTCCATGCTGGACTGGGAGAGAGAACAACATAGAATGTTCCAGCTGCCCTTCCTCCCGGGCATGCTGTTAAAGTCAGCAAAAGGGACTCGAGGGTTACAGTGTATTGTAATTTAGGCGATGGGCTGACAACCTGTCACTATAGCAATACATATTACAATCTAAAACTGCCCTCAATTTTTGTCAGACGGGGCGAAAGAGCCATTTACGAGGCGTTAAACGCTCTGCCTACCCCGTAAGGGATAAAGGCGTGATTTATATATGTATGTCTGTTGATAACCAATCAGCCCTGTGAGAAACAAAGGTACGACTCTGCACTATTTTACTGGGACAGGCAGTCAATTTATTCAGTTCCAAATATATTTCGTAAGTAGAACGCCATAACCGACTCAAATTGTGCCAAATGAATCCCTATACGGGACGTTAACTAGTAACTAGAACTCAATTATGTAAAACGATGGGGGGTGACGAGTGACGTCATGATTTGGGAGTCTCAGAAGATTTGACCCAATTTCTTGGATTCTGTCCTACATCTTTAACTATATTAATCAAAATTTACTTACAGCGCCACATACATACATACATACATAAATCACGCCTCTATCCCTTACGGGGTAGGCAGAGCGTTTAACGCCTCGTAAAAGGCGCTTTCGCCACGTCAGACAAAAATTGAGGGCAATTTTAGATTGTAATATGTATTGCTATAGTGACAGGTTGTCAGCCCATCGCCTAAATTACAATACACTGTAACCCTCGAGTCCCTTTTGCTGACTTCAACAGCATGCCCGGGAGGAAGGGCAGCTGGAACATTCTATGTTTTTCTATCTCTCCCAGTCCAGCATGGAAGAAACAGCGCCACCATATTAACAAAATATGTTACAGATAGAACATGAATACTATGCAACTCAATTAACTGCCTGCGTGATCTAGTGGCTAGTTCCATGGGACTCCGATCCGGAGGTCCTAGGTTCGATTCCCAAAGGGAGTTTCGGAGGCCACGTTAAGCCGTCGGACCCGGTCGCTGTCTTTTATAGTGGTCGTTTCTCAAACCATGCCAGAGGCCTGATAGTTGTGCTTCTAGGCGGTTTAAAAACTCTGACACCAGCGTTCATCGGGTAGATAGACTCGATACCCACTCGACAGAAGAAGAAGAAGAACCCAATTAATAAAATGCAACTCAATGGTGGTAAATTTTCCCTAAGTAACAGCTGTAGGTAGTTCCAAATAATAAAAGGAAGCTTATTTCTACGAGACATATTAGAACTTTAATTCCACTAGGAAATAGACCCTTTTAAGGTGATTCCTAACGGCAAAAAGAGAGAGCTTATTTCTTCTAAAATAATCATTAGAAAAAATAAAACATACGTACATAGTATGTAAATATTGTCTAAGTATTATATGTAGTAATATGCACTATCCTGCTTTCTGCTTGTACAATTTCTATACCCAAAGGTTGGCTGGTAGAAATTGCTGCTTTAGCAATAAGGCCGCCTATATTGTACTGTCACGTTTGTTCCTTTTTATTTCTGTTGTATGTGTTTCTTTGTGTGTTTATTGCACAAAGTTCTTTACAATACAATGTATTGTACATCTAAGAAACTAGTTCATGGCATGCAATAACAACATTTAAAAATATTCTAGTTCATAAATCAGTATTCTAAAAAAAAAATGAAGTAAAGCTTTTTTTATCAGAAAATTTGATATTCCTTCTAAACTATTAAAAGCGTTGTCACGGTTTCTTCAAAATAACTTTTTAATCTGACTCTTAGTTTTCATAAAATTAGCTTTTTTGTGCGTTTTTCGCACATTTTTACACTGCAATGCACGTAACCGCCACGCCGTAGCGCGCGCTGATTTGAATGGTTGCATATCTTAAAAGCTACCTGCTCATTTGCCGTAGGTACCTTCTAGGTTAAGTACCTTAGAAATAGAGTAAACATAATAAAAGAAAAAAATACGCACTACTTTGACTCGAGTCCGTTAAAAAAATAAGTAGGTATAATTTTAAGGTATGTCGTATAATAAGAGCGCAACACATGATACATAATCAATAGTCATAAAACTAACACACCCTCAGGTTCCTCAGTCTATCCGGTAAATAATTAAAAACCAATCAGGACACCTTTCAAAAAGCCAGCCACTAATACTGAGTGTAACACCCGTGATCGGATCTGTTTTCAGTTGTGGTGCGTCTGCTAGCGACGAATCTTCGTAACATTTTTTTTTTTCTACGATACTATTTTATGTTGAGCTGTTTTTGGAACCGTTTCGAGAAGCCAGCCACTAATTGTCTATCATCGGTCGTGAGACAATGCGTCCGTCGGACGATAATGATCGTACGATCCTGTTTTCAAACATATCTGCTGCGATCAACCGATGCGTCCAAATGTCATTAAGATGGTTCCCACTCCTTAGCTCGGATGTTTTCAGGTATGGTGCATCGCTACTAGTGGATATTCAGACGGACTTAACTATTATATAGAATAAGAATAATTTATTAGGTCAAAATTATGGTATAAATGTCATATCTACTTGCAATATTTAGAACTAAACTTAAAATATAACGCTACATTTGTTTTCATAATTACAACCAATGATCATACTAAGCATTCAATCGAAGCCTGTGTTATGACCATTGGATGTTTACAAATAAAAAAAAAAAAAAAAAAAAAACACGTTCACACTCATAGCCCCCACTAGGATTCCCTGTATCGGGGTGCCATGGACATACACAGAAACAATCACAAAGAAGTCCCAGACCCAGAAACAAACATTTAAACTCATCATTTAAATGTCTGCCCTGGCCGAGAATCGAACCCGGGACCTTCTGCGTAGCAGGCAGGTACTCTGCTAACTAGGCTGCGCAGGTCGTCTTAATCATACTTATTATTTTATTTTGGCACTTTTCTATTCGCAATAATTAATTATATTTTTAATAAGCAAGTTTGTGATGTCATACTTGAGGTAAATGGCTAGGAGATAGAAGTAATACACATACATATATCCACGTCTGTATCCCTAATAAGGTAGGTTGAGCGTAAACGACCAAAACAAAGGCCGTTCCGCCACGTCTGACAAAGTTTTGAGGGTTATTTAAGATAGATTTGTTAAGGTTTGCTAAGGTTGTCAGCCCATCCCCTAAATAAAAAATTACTGACACCTTTGGAAAGTTGGTTTTTACAGCATGTCCGGGAGGAAATGCAGCTGCCACATTCTATGTTTTTTTTATCGCTCCCAGTCCATCATGGAAGTAATAATACTAAGCTTTTATTTAAGCTTATTCCACGTTTAGCTGTTTGTAGCACCACACCCTTAATCCTAATTGGATATAGAGGAGCGGGAGCAGTCCACACACGTAATTGAAACACCGACATTGGACTACGTTGTCTACCTACTAGTACATACATAGGTAAGTATACCGGGTGTAAGGGACAGCGTCCCGCAAACTGATAGATAGGGGTTGCTCAGTCAATTTAACGAACCAGGATTTTTTTACGGGAGATAAAAAAATAATTTGAACTTCCCATACAAAATTTCCTCCTCGATTAGACAATTTGTATAGAAATTTATTTTGCACTTCCTGAAAATAATCCTTATGATAATTGTTAAGATCCGTTGACTGAGTAAAATCAAAAATCAGTTTGAGGGACGCTGTCCCTTACACCCCGTATTTCAAAATAGTTGCAGTAGTGTCAATGTAGTGATCATAAGATTACTTGTAGTGTTGGGTTACTGTTCACTTAATAATAATCTGTTTTGGTTACGATGCTAGTGCTACATAAAACTTCTAGTATCTTTTTTAAAATAATATTCTGAGTTATAGAATTCAAATTAATTGAAAACGATTCTGACGTTTGTGTGCCTTTGTGCACTATGGGCGGTGCGGTATGAATTCTTAATTATGTATAGTATTAGAATATATACATACTTGATTGCATAAATTCAAAAGAAATGTAATTTAAAAACATAGTGTGAAAGGGCGAACTTATCTCTATGAAGAGATCTCTTCCAGCCAACCCAATGGTAGAATAAAGAAGTATAAAAGACCACCTCGATCACACACTTTATATGGGGACAGTTGTTCAGTTTTGTTGACTGCACATTCCTTATCAGTTTACGGAAAGCTATCCCTTACACCCGTAATTAGAACCATGACTTTCATATAGTTGAAGCTTCTTCAAAATAAACTGCATTATACACTGCTATACAGCATTTATATGCCAGTCGAGTGCAAGGGCCAGCAGCAAATTAGAAAATTAAATCACCCAGGTTTAAACCTGTGCTTTAACCATAGCTTTAAGCAACACCTTTGTGCTACAAGAGCAGAGAAACACTAACCGAGTTTCGCTAAATTAGCTGATTATGACATAACTAGATTAAACTAGTATGTACTGGTTTGTTTTGCTAAAATATTAACGCGCGGTTTGTAGAGAGCCAACGCTGAGGTTTTGAAGGAGATTTTGCTGCGGTGACCTGCACTTTAACAATTGCATAAAAATTAAAACCTTACTTAATAATACCTATTTTATTTCGTGGAAGGCACTAATAAGTACTAGTTCCAGCTGTTTTTTTCCAAGACTACTGTAAAAGTCAGTAAAGACACACTAAAAACTAGCCTCGCCTCTTATTATTTTAATGGAACATTGACGCTCTACGTAGCCCATGAGCGACACAAGCGTATGTGTTAATCCAGGTTTACTGCTATTACGTGAAGCTACAACCGTCTAACTTCTGAATAAGAGCCTACATACGAAACAAAGCCGAATCTTAAGGCTATTAGCAATGCAAAGCGCCTGATTACAAAATTACAGCAAAACTCCTCAACTATTCGATTTAACACGAAATAACTTGCAAATTGTGTCCCAATCGAGAATCAAGTCGCTCTCAATGATGGATAAAAGCGATTTTAAGCGGTTTAAGGCGGATTACACCGCTGCGAAGCGGAGGCGTTCATTTATTATGTAAATACGCGACAAATTAAATCCTATGGGAATTTCGTTTGACAAACGTTTGGGTTTTCAAAATACATCGCTGTTTGTTAGTTTATTTAGGAAAAATCGAGGGTGTATTTTTTCGGGGCTTCGTGAATGGTTTTTGATTCAATAGCCTCGTTATGCGAGTTTCTATGAAATCCTTTTAGGTTGAATAAACACACCTATGATTCGTTTAAAAAAATACGATTCAATGAAATCCAAAGACCATTATATTTGTAATACCATTACTATATTCGAAATACTGTAAGATGATAGCTGTGACAGATGCAGTTCCTATAAATTTCAGGCAAATTTTCCTCTTTTATTCCTTCGGAATGTATGGCACGTGTCGCAGCGACCAACCTAGATTTTACATAGATGACACTCTACTTAGCCCGTACGGGATAAAAGCGTGACTATGTATGTATGTACGGCAACTTTGTATTCTGCTATTTTTTATTACTCTTAGGTACGATAAGATACAAGAACTTGTTATAATACACACCGGGAGTAAGGGACAGCGTCCCGCAATCTGATAGGGATTGCTCAGTCAACGACAACTGGAATAACAGCAACAGGATTTTTATTCAGGAAATGAAAAATGAATTTGGCTGTCCATACAAATGCCCACCTCGATCAGACAATTTGTATGGAAAAGCCAAATTATTTTTCACTACCTGAAAAATAATCCTGTAAGTTGTTCAGTGTCGTTGACTGAGCAACCCCTATCAGTTTGCGGGACGCTGTCCCTTAGGTATACCGGTATAAGAGTCAACTTTATCTTAGGTACTATCGACGAACGATGTCGTGAAGAAGCTGAAATGTATGATGAACTAATTGCTTTTAGATTGCTCTGTAAAATTCTTCCTATTTCCATCAGCGCACCGAGACCGACTCCGAAGAAAACATTGAATATTGTAAGTAAGGCAATGCAATCCAGTTCCAAAGTAAATCCAATCTCAGTTCACCTTTGATTTAAAATTCCGCAGCGTTTGAACTCGTTTCCGTACTCGGTAATAGTCAAGAAAGTACCTAGTATGAGTACCTAGTATGAGTACCGAGTATTTTTAGTTTAGGAAGTTTTCACATGAGCTGCAGATTAGTTAGCAGTCGCAGAGATTGACTGACTTCGTAAACAGTTAAAATATTACGCTTTTCCAAGAAAGAAATAAGAAACGCTACAACTCTACAAGTACCGAAGTAAAATTCGCGTTTAACTCGTCAAGTGTCGAGCGCACACCCGTGTGTGTTTTTTTTTAATTTCCCCTGATGGACTTAGAAATTAAATCTACGCCAGTTATTTTCGAATCCTCTCTACTCATTGTAAATATTTATAATGTTTTTAAATACTTCATAAATCGACTCGAAGAAGAAGACATGTTTCAAGATAGCTGGAATAATCGCCAATGGTACCGATTCCTAGAGGAAGCAACTTAACTTAATCTTCACAAAAATTGTTGACGTCTCTTTCTGTTTCCTTAAGATAGAAAATAACAGGTATAGACTTATATTAGTTAAGGCGTGATTTTTTCAAATTGCTACCAGTGTAATATAGTAGTTTGTAAGAAGTATTTTAAGTTAGCACTTAGCAGAATAGGTAACCGGAGCAGCTGACTTCGCACTTAGTTGTGGATTTAGTTGCAAATTGCTGAGTTTACTTAACACTTTTGAGTTGTGTTTTGTACATTCATTTTCTTGAGAGAGATTGAATTGCTCGGTACTTTAGCAATTGATTTGCCGAGTATTCTACTCCTAGAATGTGCTAGCTGTACTCCTCCCGGGTATGCGGTAAAAACGAGCTGAGGGATCTGAAGGTTTCAGTATATTGTAATTTAGGTGATGGACTAACAACCTGTCACTACAGATATACCTACAAATCGGAACCACCTTTGTTTAGGTCGCTTACGCTCTGTCTATGTTCTTCCATGCTGGCCAGGGAGCGAGAGAAACCCATAGAATGTGCCAGCTGCATATAAACCCGAACATGCTGTAAAAACAGCTAAGGGATCCGAAGGTTTCAGTATATTGTAATTTAGGCGATGGGCTGACAACCTGTTACTACAGCAATATACTTACAAATCTATCTTAAATAACCCTCAAAACAGTGTGAGACGTGGCGAAACGACCTTTGTTTAGGTTGTTTACGCTCTGCCTACCCCATTCTGGATAAAAGCGTTATTATATGTATGTATACTCTACTCTATACATACATACATATAATAACGTGTAATAATGTATGTCTACTCTACCAAATTTCAACAACAGACAAAACACTTCATAATATGAATATCATTAGTTTCTTTGATCCCTATCTAAATGAATTATTAAAAAGCGATTTTCAATGATTATTAATATTGCAGAACTGACTTCCGCTTGGGCAGGAAAGTTCTGGAGTAGCTGCCTTAGCACGGTAGATGCAGCGATGGTGGAGCGACGATCTGGTGAAGGTCGCGGGAATCTGCTGGATGCAGAAGGCGCTAGACTGATCATCGTGGAAGTCCTTGGGGGAGGTCTATGTCTTGCAGTGGACGTCTATCGGCTGAGACGACGACGACGATTAATATTCTAAAAATCTTCATACGAGAAACATACATACATACATACATACTATTACGCTTGTATCTCTAATTGAATGAGGCCCAAACGACGAAAACAAAGGTCATTCCGCCACGTCTAACAAGTTTTGAGGGTTGTTTAAGATAGAACTGTATATTGCTGTAGTAACAGCTTGTCAGCCCATCGCCTAAATTACAATATACCCGCGAATCCCTTAGCTGTTTGGTACGAGTAACAACCGACGAATTTTAAAAGTACCATATTCTAAGAAGCACTAACGCCATGGTTCTAATGCATTAGACGATTTTCTGCATTTACCAAAGCAGAATGCCAAGTAAGCATTCAGGTATACAAAAGCGAGAAATAAAGTGTATTGCTCCACATTTTGTCACGTGAATAGAATCGTTCACTTCCGTGCTGCCTCGCCAAGGCTTGCACAGTTTTCTTATAAAATGTTTTGCGTGATAACATTCTGCGTGAGTGGAAAGAAAGCGCTGAAATATTGGACTATGAAAATTGCTTCATATTTTTCATAAAAACGTACGTTCATGCACTTAAGGCCCGTATTAATAATCAGCTCTCAAGAGTGACAGCGAGTATGAGTTCGTATCAGAAATGTCAATTCAGTACAGAACGACCAATCAAATCCATACTTAATATTGCTCTTAATCTTAATATCGCTTTATAAATACGAGCCTGAGACTAGTATGTTTCTGGTTTTTATAAACAGTTCGCTCGCTCAACTTTAATAAAAATTTGCATTTTGCAGTAAGTACATTGGCCTTGGCTTAAACCTAAGGAATTTATTACGCCTTGCTAATGAACAACTTTTAACCTACGATAAAAATATTTAACTTGCGATAAGTTTAAATTGATTTTCGTTCACCGTTTGTACCACTATCGGTAATAAGCTCTATGTGTCTCTTTCACTTCTGGCTTAGATTTTAGTAAAAGATCACAAAATGAACTAGCCACACTATATTTTCGACATCGTATGCTACTGCGGACATACATACATACATCACGCCTTTATCCCTATTGGAGTAGGCAGAGCGTCAACGACCTAAACAAAGGTCGTTTCGCCTCGTCTGACAAGTTTTCAGGGTAGTTTAAGATAGATCTGTATATTAATGTAGTAACAGGGAGTCAGCCCATCGCCTAAATTACAAAATATTGAATTCCTTAGCTGATTTTTACAGCATGCCCGGGAGAAAATGCGTGGTGTGCACTCATCAGAGTCAAGGTGGCATCTATAAGCAAAGGGACCCCAACAATGATATTATATATCGGTAGATACGTGACCAACGCGCGAAACTCGTGCCGTCAAATGGTCCTAATTGTGACCATTTTAGGCAGTCAAGCTGCGAGCTGCGAAGTGAGAAATAAAGTTAAATTATATTCAAGGCTGCACTGACTCTTACGCTTTGCCTATTTTGTGTCGCACTCATCGTTTGTTTAGATATGCAATGTTATAAATATGTCGCGGAACAATTAAAATGTGCGTGCAGTATGAACGTAACGTATCTTTCTTAAAATATAATTGACTGAATCCCTCACAATCCCTTAGCTGATTTTTACAGCATGCCCTAGAGAAAATGCAGCTGGCACATTCTATGCTTTTCTCTCGCTCCCAGTCCAGCACGGAAGTCTGACTGCTAACATATGACTGTATCTATCTATACCCATTACCCACACAAACGTTTAGCGTGGTGTGCACTCATCAGAGTCAAGGTGACATCTATAAACAAAGGGACCCCAATTGATGAATCACTGTCGGACCCTTCATAACCTCTCAGGGACCTCAGAGACCCCTGGGACCCCAGGACCTCCTGTTTGCTCTGTCATCTGACACCGACGCGAGTTAATGCAGTAATTGTGTGTGTTCAGGTATAATTATGTTGCGTTGGTAGGTATGGTAACGTAGGTGTGGTTTTCGTACACACTATGGCATAGGCCCGTGTTGATAAATAGCACTCGAGATTGACAGCTAGTTTGAGTTCGAATGTCATTTCAGTACAAAACGACCTGTCAAATCCATACTTAATACTACTCTCAATCTAGAGTTCGCTACGTAAATACTAGCTATATAATATAATATGGAGTCATAGGTAGGTATAGTTTGATATTTTCAAATTTTATGCAATTTTGATTTTCTTTTTGAATGATTTTACTAAAGTAAGATTATTATGGTGCCAGAATCACCTATTAATTATCAAAAATGAACGAAATATTAAATCAATCGAAATACATGATAATATAAGCAGTCTTTACTTTTTAAATTTGATCAAAGATCTTTTACAGTTTAAGGCCCATATTTATAATCAGCACTTGAGAGGGAGAACGAATTTTAGTTCGTATCAAAAATGTTAGCTCAGTACGAAATGGTGTGTCAAATCCATACTTAATATCGCTCTCAATATTGAGATCGCTTTATATATACGAGCTTTAATATGTGCCTAAAATATGAGTCGCAAAATAAAATGCGTTATCATACAATACTACACCACAAAAGTTAAAAGGTTGATCTCAGTTTTAGGCATATATGTTGGATTAAGTGCGGTAAAGTGCTGCACAGTGGGATGATGACTTGCAGCGTTTATGACACGGTCGTAGATTCGAGTCCCGCTGGTACGATTTTGGTTTACACATTTTTATATTTCGAAAGTTATCTACCATTGTTACTTCCATGCTGGCCTGGGAGCGAGAGAAAAAACATAGAATGTGCCAGTTGATTTTCCTCCCGGGCATGCTGTAAAAACCAGCTAAGGGATCTGAGGGTTTCAGTATATTATAATTTAGGCGATGGCAACCTGTCACTACAGCAATATGCCTACAAATTTAAATATCCCTCAAAACTTTGTCAGATGTGGCTATAGATGTAAAGCGGGTTGAAAACGTTTTCAACGAAGCGGATAAAAACGTCGAAAATGGATAAAAACCATTTTTGCCGAATGTAGCCGGCGAGAAACGGTTGTTTATAAATAGCTATATGTATATGCTTTGTTCTGAAAACTTAGATGTTTTTTATGGTTTTTCGCATTAAATTTAAGTTCTAACATCAAAACAAACCAGCTTTTATGACTTAATACCTAAGTATGAGATGAACGTGTATCTATTCATTTGTTTTTGGGGGGGGCTGCTGTTCCCGTCGGTTATCTAAACAATTTTTTAGTTTTATGAGTACAATTAAGTAGGTATTGTGAAGTGAATTTATTATTTAGTAGCTAAGTAGGCAAGTAGGTATGCGTATGCATCATGAGACGTTGCCAGCTTGCCTACTGTCTGTACTGAGGCGACGCCGCCGCGCGGCGGCTCCGCGTCCATCTCGCTCACTCACGCACGCGGCGTTGCCGGTAGCTGTATGCAACTATGCACGGTGATTTCTTTTTCGGATTTTATTCAATAAGATAGTACCTTTAAGAGATTTCAGTGTTCAATTTCGAAAGAAGATAAGCACAGGAGTAACTATTTAGTAAAAACAGGCGTGATCTACAGTAAAAAACTAATAAAAAACACATTCTTCGTTAGTCAGGTCTGGTAATTATCCGGTTTTTATCCGGCTGTTTATCGTTTTCAACCGCTGCTTTGGATAAATATCGGATAACAACCGCTGTTTTACAACTATAGATGTGGCGGAACGATCTTTGTTTAGGTCGTTTACGCTCTGCCTACCCCATTAGGGATAAAGGCGTGATTATATGTATGTATGTATCTAACATTAATATTGACACCTACAAACTACTATAAACGTGTAACCTCCACCCCTCAACCATTATTATTTATTTAAAAACCTCCGCGTAGGTTGTACAGCTATTATGCCGTCAGCAACCGGAAGTAGCCGCCGCGACGACGCTAACGACTTCCGGTCACATGGAAATGACAGGTGAAATTACTAGAAAAATATTACAGAATATTTTGTGGTAACAGAGGTTTTCGTAACAATACTATAACTTTGGAATTAAGTTGCCTGTATGGTCTAATATTTTGTATTTTATATCTTTTATACATGAAAGTTGTAACTATGAATTCCATGAAAAAAAGCCACTTGTTAAAATCATTTCATTCGTACCATGTCTTGGATAGTCTAATTCATGACTTTTACTAAAGAATAAGAATCACTTTAATAAATGAATTTTATAAGTATTCTGGACAACTTTTAAAATAATTTCTTCACTGAATTGTAAGTAAAATAAAGTTTTGCACAGTTTGTCCAGTACTGTCAACAATTTCCTGGAAATTATGATTTAAACCTATCCCTTTGTTATCTTCACTTTCTGATATAAATGCAGAATAACTATTTTTTTTACAACAATTTTTACAAGCGTTTTGGATTTGCATTTTACCATGATTAACTTCCTCGTTATAACAAAAAAAAAAGACGTGGATACGGAACAACGAGCAAGTTTTGACTGAAATCGAAGCCCCATCTTTTCACTTCGCAGCTATTGCACTACGACTCGGCCAGAAGCGTTCTATTAATTTTCAAGTTTTAATTATTCATGGCGCCATCTCGGGAAAACAAATTATGAACGTTTCCATTTATTTCAACACAGTCATTTAAGGAAGTGAGTGCAAAGTTTATTTTAAACTTTGTTTGACAACTTTGAGAAAACACTGACGATCCGTCCAAGATTTGTTGTTTTTTACTCGTTTCTGAAACAGCCCCAGTCATGTTTGATATCGCATTCCAATTTAATTTATCTTCTTCCTGGTACCACAACACACACACACACATACACACACGTAACGCAAACACACATGGAAACACATTCGCACACACATTTTGTCATCTTTAATCTGTTCACGCTCAAATAGCTTATACTTCCTTCACTTAAACTACGTATGTATCTAATTGTATGTATGTATGTAAACATATCTTCCATGCTGGTCTGGCAAGCGAAAAACATAGAATGTGCCGGCTGCATTTCCTCCCGGGCAAGCTGTAAAAACCAGGTAAGGGATCCGAGGGTTTCAGTACATTTTAGGCAATGGGCAGACAATCTTCAGTAATATACCTACCTACAAATCACTACAACAATTTACTTACAAATCCACCTGAATTAACCCTCAAAACTTTGTCAGACGTGGCGGAAAGACTTGTTTGACTTGACTCTTTTGTTTAGGTCATTAGGGATAAAGCCGTGATTATATGTATGTGTGTATGTATGTATGTAAACAACACCTAGCACCTACTTACGAAAAGTAAATATTAATAGGCATTCATTCTCCTAGCTTTAGCACAAGAAGAAGATACTTGAATCATTTAGCTTTCTATAGTATGGTAAAGAGTATTTATTTAACAGGATATAGGCACCCACTTTACTTGAAAGCCTTCCTCCATTCTCCTGCACTTAGGTTAGATTCTGTTTGTTGTCCTGTCTGAATTGTTTTGTCTGTGGGGACTTTGTCCCCAATGCTTTGTGTGAGAAGAATATCAAATTTACTTAATTGTTACATTACTTCCATGCTGGTCTGGGAGCGAGAGAAAAGCATAGAATGTGCCAGCTGCATTTCCTCCCGGGCATGCTGTAAGATCCAGCTAAGGGATCCGAGGGTTTCAGTATATTGTAATATAGGCGATGGGCTGACAACCTGTCACTACAGCAATATATCTAGAATTCTATCTTAAATAACCCTCAAAACTTTGTCAGACGTGGCGGAACGACTTTTGTTTAGATCGTTTACGCTCTGCCTACCCCATTAGGGATAAAGGCGTGATTATATGTATGTATGTATGTTACATACATATAATCACGCCTTTATCCCTAATGAAGTAGGCAGAGTGTAAACTACCTACACAAAGGTCGTTGGTGTTGAGGGTTGTTTATGACAGATTTGTAGGTATATTTCTATAGTGTCATTTTGTTAGCCCATCGCCTAAATTGCATTATACTGAAACCCGCGGATCCCTTAGCTGGTTTTTACAGCATGCCCGCGAAGAAATGCAGCCGGCACATTCTATATTTTTCTTTCACTCCCAGTCCAGCATGGAGGAAAAATACTTTATTGATTCCTTCGCAGAAATTATATCTGCCATGTCAATGCAATGCAAAAATAAAAAATAATACTCGATGAAACGTCGTTCGTAACTGCATACGCTTTATACAGTACACTCTTCTACGTCAAAGAATATTACTTATCTTGCTTAATTATTGCAGAGTCTAAAGAGTTTTGTCTAAAACTAGCAAATCAAAATAGTACTTATAAACAGTAATTCTCTACAAGTGAAAACATAAATTACATAATGTCGATGTTAGCATTTGAAACAATTATTTTCTACTTGAATATTTATTATTTGTCACGAGTGGTGCGTAAGAACCTTTTACGAGGCGTTAAACGCTCTGCCTACCCCGAAAGGGATAAAGGCGTGATTTATGTATGTATGTATGTATATTTACGATGGATGCAACATGCTTATAAATTATAATAGTAACCTACAATATGTTCAATAAAATATAATCTGCCTTCAAAGCTGTAGTTCCCTATAAATAACCTTACGAAAGAAACCCTGAGGGGTTGTCCAACAATAGTTTGATGGCAAAGAAATTTAAAAAGTTCCTGGCTTATCCGAACATTAGCATTTACAAAGAAAATCCTTGCGGAAAATTCGGCATGTGTGGCGTATTTTTATCATATTAGCAGAAGTTTAGTGATGCTTCAGAAAGTTGTTCGTAGTATGGGCTTTGTAATCGATACATCTTGGTTTTTGTTGGAGAAAAAAGAAAAAGTATTCAACGAATAATTATTCAAGCCAGGTTTTAACTTGTCGTTACAAGTGGAAATAATTATTTATATAACTCATTTTTTTAAATGAAAGTTTAGTTAAAAATAACCAATATCAAACTCAATAACGCTATTACGCATAAAATTATTATCCCGAAATTAAATTATTAATTAGCTAAATTTTCTTTTTCATTCGAAGATTATTGAATAAATTACCAAAATGGACATAATTATACAACTCAAAACCATTTAAAAACTCTCAAACCGACGGACCTGTATCAAAAATTTCATTAAGCAGAAAGTAAATGAAATGAACGCGAATTTTACACTTGAAAAAATTTCAAAAGAATCTACTCTGAATACTCGATATTGCGTTAAAAAGAGACCGCATAATAAAATTGCGTTTACTGTACCGTTACTAACAGTTTGAACTTGACTTTATAATTGAATGAATAATTTCATGCAGATCAAAATTACTAGAAAAAATAATAATTAAAAAACATGTCGTATACATGCTTAGAACTAGAAAAAATATTAGATCAATATAATAAAAGCTATAATCATATTGTACTGAACAAACTATTGCAATAAAATATCTATGTAAGTAAATACTAAAGTTACATTCATTTGTCATTCTGCCTCCGTGGTCTAGTGGTGATGACTCTGGTCATGGGGCTTATGATCCGAAGGTCCTGGAATCGATTCCCAAGGGGGTACACAAAGTTGATATTTGTCAATTTATCACTTTGCCTGGTTTTCCCCAGTTTGGTCAGGACATTGCAGGCTGAACCATCTGATCGAAAAGAAAAAGGATTCCGTGCTTCAGAGAGCACGTTAAGCCGTCGGTTCCGGTGGCTGTCTTTGATAGTGGTCGTTACTCAAACCATGTCATAGGCCTAGGTAATAGCTGTGCTGTACTAGGCGGTTTGAAAACTGATACCAGGGTACATCGGGTCGTTGGACTACAGATTACATACAAATGTATATATAATCACGCCTTTATCCCTAATGTAGGTAGGGTAGTAGGGGTAGGTAGAGCGTAAACGACCTAAACAATGGTCGTGTGGTGACGTCTGACAAAGTGTTGAGGGTTATTTAAGACAGGTTTGTAAGTATATTGCAGACAGGTTGTCAGCCAATATACTGAAACCCTCGGATCCTTTAGCTGGTTTTTACAGCATGCCAGGGAGAAAATGCAGCTGGCACATTCTATGTTTTTCTCTCGCTCCCAGTCCAGCATGGAAGACGAACGAAGGGCATGGAAGTTACATTACATATATAAATAATTCACATCTATTCAGAAGAGTATGTCTCGTAAGTACCTATGTAAGTAAGTATGATACAGTGAAAATAGGGACCAATTTTCAACTAAGAAATTAATATTTTCAATTTAGAAAGAGGTTCAATATGTTCGTGGTCGTTTCCATTTCATAGAAGAGTAAGTGGAGTATCCCGGGTTTTGAATCTCTTAGTTGCTTCAGTATCTTTCCGAGTGCAAGGTTCGTTCGACTGGTAAAAATTGGCAACTGTTTCTCATTGAAAACCGTTTATATTTTTCTTTTGTTTCAGTTTATTTTCCGGTGAAATAACCCTGTTAAAGTTGTTTTAGCTTTGTCATAATTTCTATTTAGATTCTAGAATTGTGGTTACGGGAATTCAAGGGATAGTGCTTAAACGATTAAGGCTTGAAAACTAGTGAATAGGAAAATCGTCATTAATTAATTTCAGATTTAAACATATCATAAAGTAGTTCAAAGTATATTATCGTAAAATTGATCATACTAGCTGCTTGTGCTCTATACCTAAATATTTACTTATGACATCATTTTTATTTTTCAATATCGCTCGCTGTTTGAACAGTTGCATTTACGTTTATTTGACTTTTTCAAAAGACTTCACAACTTTACCGTCATTACAGCACACTTTACCACGAAACACAGGGATATCAATTTTTCATCACCATCGCAGACAAATACTGGAATATCGTATAACTCGTTGCTGCGGGCGGTTCATTTATTAAAAACAGGGGATACCGAGGTACGGGGGCCCTAGCTTATAATCTTGACAATAGCCTCAGGACATCGATTTCCTTTGCTTTCGAATGGGAAACAAAGAGATATTGGCATTATTATTGGCAATTTTTCTGGGGTTCTGTTGGTTCAATCAACATGAAATTATACCGAGAAAGACTCTACGAGAGTATCTTCTTACAGCTGGTACCTATGATGGTTTCTTATGCTGTTTGCATCAAAATATAACAATTTTCTCTTTTTTATTCCTAGTTCCTACCGAGTGGCTTTAAGTATTTGTAGTATGAACGTAATTTTCCATGATAGTCGTTGATTTGCTCTTACCGAATATCGTAAGGTTTAGGTTATTTTTTTATTTCAAGGTTATACCAGGCTAAAAATATGTTTCACGACACCTAAGAAATAAAGGCAAACTCCCGCTTACCAAACATTTCTCATTTTCTCCTATTACCTCCTTCTGACTGTAAGGACGGAAATATTACTTGTTGTTCCAATTTTAATTTTCCCTGGAGATGTTTATTTTTGTAGAATATTCTTTTATACATCCTTGACACAGGCATAAAGAAAATTGGTTCGATCAAGAAAATGAGTTTTTGAATTGTTTTGGCAATGGAAAATTAGCAAACCCTGATGTCGAATACAGATCAATGCTGTAGAGAAATATACATACATATAATCACGCCTTTATCCCTAAAGGCATAGGCAGAGCGTAAGCGACCTAAACAAAGGTCGTTCCGCCCACTGAAATATAGCTCTGTGGTTCCGCCACGTCTGACATAGTTTTGAGGGTTATTTAAGATAGATTTATAGGTATATTGCCGTAGTAACAGGTAGTCAGCCTATCGGCTAACTTGCAATATGTCGGTACGTTTTTCTCTCGCTCCCAATCCAGCAAAGAAGAAATATTAGATGTAGAGAAAACGTTTGCAAAATCACATGACTGCACTTTTGTATTCCGAATATTCCGATACAAACTGCAGCGGAAAATGTTAGGATTGGCAACGTCTTTTGATTTCACTAGCGAAGATGTATGTTTATATTATATATTTTGGTAGCCTTTTTTTATTAGAAATGGGTTGGCTCTTGACTTTATTCTAGGTCGGGAGCGACTGAGGAGACGAGCTCACCCAGAAGATGCCTGTTCACTCTAACTTAGAAGAGTTGGGGGTTGAAAGCATTCGGAAACACAGACGCAGGTAGTGAGTTCCACTCTTTTGCCGTGCGCATTATAAATGAGTTTTGGAAGCACTTAGTCCGTATTGGTAGAATATCAACCAAGTATGGATGGTATCCTGAGGTGCGTCTAGATGTCCGTTAGTAGAAGGGAGTTGGCGGTATAAAGTCGCTTTGCTCACTTTATGTACGGCGGACACTACATTGCTGATTTGTTACAATTTTTGACACTAGATTATTTTTAAACAGTTCTCAAATAAACCCGCTATAATGACATGGTACCTCAAACAAGAAGGCACGGAGCGATCCGCGTCTAAACAGCGGAACCAATTCAGAGCTCATCCGTGTTTGTCAAAGTGCTTCACGGGTGTACTACTCCGGGTTCTCGATTCAAAAATAAAGAAAAATGGGTACATTATGGTTGGACCGCACTATGACGTAGATGCAGCTGAGCGGCGCGGCGCGGCACGGCACGGCACTTCAGCGGCGCGACACTGCGTCACAAAATCTGTCAAAATGTATGATTGATTGACATTGCCGCGCCTGTGTACATCTAATACAAAAAATCATTTGTCGCGCAGTACCACGCCGTGCCGTGTCGCTCCGCTGTAGTTACGTCCTATTGCGGTCTAACCTTAATAATATTTTTCAGAAGTAGGCCTGTAGGTAGGTACTTATACTTACTATTCATAATTTATAAAAGATTACTTGCACCTCTCATTAAAAAAACATGCAACAACTATAGTGTTTAAACTTTTCACTTGTTTTTATCAGAAATGGGTTTGCTCTGTACTCTATAATACATCAGGTCAGGGATAACTTCATTTATTACAGTTGTTTAGGGTACAGCTTATTTTCTAGAGATCATCAATAAAAATAGAGAGATTTGTTTATACACTCAAAAAAGCTAGACAACATTCTGAAGCTGTGGTTTAAGGGGATCCCCGGTGCACGCCAGCGCCCTCATCAGTTAAAAATCATTACTCACGGAAAACGCAATTAATCGAAAATGCGGTAGATCAGATTGAAGTATAGGAGGCTTATTTAAAGCATTATAAATTAATAATTCAGTGTTTACAGCAGTTACAGATAGCAAAAGTGATAAAATTGGCCGTTTTTCGCAAATTTGCTATCTTTAACTACAACGAATTGTAAATTGCAACTTCATGAGGTTCTAAATGACCTTCATTGCTTTAACCTCAATCTGAACAACCGGATTATCGATACATTGTGTTTTCAGTGAATTAATTTTTTTACTGATAAGGGCGCCACTTAGCCCAGGGGAGACCCTTAATCATCTGTGTATCCATAGTGTGGGACGTAGATATTTAGTACCTGAATATTCAAAAATTTACTGGTCTATCTATCCCTAGCGTAGGAAGTAGGTATTTTGTTCTGAATTAGTTTTACCCTCAAATAGAAGACTTGAATTGAGTAGGTATTAATAATTTACCGGTTCAGGGAATTTTGGATACACGTGCGCAAAATAACGTTGAGGATAACATTTAGACAAAGTTCTCAGTTCACTGAAATCAATTACAGCTGAAATAATAGACGGAAATCCAATCTTATTTCTAGGAATAACGATATTTCTATTATTTATCTTTTGAAATTACTTCTTGTATAATTTGATATTTACCTGGATACGTGCTCAAAATAATAATGAAAAGAGTGTATTTATTACACGTCTTAATGTACCAAAATAGTAATAATTGATATTTTCAATTCACGTTGTATCATTCTAGGTGTCAAATACGTTTGATTAAAAACTACACAGACGCATCATAGGGCCGTAATTATAAACAGCGCACATAAGTGACAGCGAGTTTGAGTTCGTATCAGAAATGTCATTTCAGTACAAACTGGCCTGTCAAATCCATACTTAATATTGCTCTCAAGATTGAGATCGCTTCATAATTACGAGCCATAGATTGTTAGCATTTTGGTCAGATCAAACACTTTAGCTCATGTGAAGCGATTATTCTTCTAAACCACTACACATCCATACAGTATACATACTAGGTAGATGTCTATGTATGTGTGTTAAGCTTAACCCAAGTATCAAGTAGGCTGTAAGCGTCGGCTCGAATCATGTATCTAGTTTATGGATCAGTGAACGTTCTTGTTCGGATGAAGTTTATCGTGAGAAACCGTTTTCAGGTTAATACGTATTTAGGGTGGATTATTTTAGGATAAATTTGGGATATTTCAGAACGGTGAAGTGTCTGTTAACTTTCTTAAATGTATATCCAGAAAATAAACTTGTGTCTAAATTAACGTTTAAGCGCTGTGATTTTTAATTTGGTAAGCTGCTTTTTAAGCTCTGCCCTTTCGACACAACTTGCTAAGGTTTATCACATAAATGAGCCACAAAAATCTCACATATTTTAAGCAAAATTTTAGCTCAAAATGAGCACCAATAGTACCACGCCACCAACAAGGTACCGGAAGTCGGGCGCCCTGCTGGTCTCTTTGAAACTAAAAACCGGAAATTGCGTCGCGTCGCGTTGTCTTCGCTCGAAGCCTAGACTCTTCATTAGTGGATAAATTAAAGCTCATCTTGGCTCTAAAAGTTTCGCAAAACTGGATCCGCGACAAAGCTTACCGCTAACGATATTAGATTTTGAAGGGGGTTAAGTTTAATATAAATAAAAAAATACGGGGATAATGCAAACATTTATGATTATTAAATAATCTCAAGGGATGTTATTGTTTTTTATACGTGATAGAAATTAGGATTGAGAACCCGATGGTGTAGGAAAACCCCATGGTGAGGTGGATAGGACCGCTGCCTCCTGAGCGGGGAGTTCGTGATTCGAATCCCACCACGTGCCAATGTGTTTTTCGGTTTTCAAATTTCATATGTATGTTTATTCGGCTCTTTTCCGTGCTTCGGAAGGCACATTAAGCTGTTAGTCCCAATAAATAGCGTTTCATACCGTACATATTAGTCGTTAAGCCATGGCAGACGCCAGTGCTAAGCATTGGCGGCATGAAAACTCTGACCTAATCTAGGATTGGGTCTGGTTTCCCTTCTGAGTTGCGGAGGTCAGATGGCAGTCGTTCTGTGTTTAAACCAGTACCCTTGTTCAATCCCCTAGATTAGGTAGCCGACCCCATGCGACGACCGATGCAAGGTCGAGGTTGGTGCTTAAAATGAAAGACGCTGCATTCTCACGCTGAGCAAGACATGTTGTGGTCCTCAGGGTACCCCTCTAGTAAAAAGGGCCTTCACGAGCTTTTTCCATTCTCCACTATCTTTTGCCTTCCTCTTGGCTTCGTCCCAAGTGAATCCCTTGGTCTTGAATTCGACATAGACATACTATTCTGGGATCACTGAGTCAGGACTTCAGCTAGAAACATGCTTAAAAACGACGCGACGATTAGAACAAGCCCGATAAATAAAAATAAAGAGGATTTTAGCACTCACAATGCTATTTTATTTCATAATATATGAAAATAATCAACTCTTTTCGGGCAGGACTCGAACCTGCGTCTCTGGAATGCCGGTCTATCACTCCACCAACTGAGCTACAGAAATGGTAGAGTGAGTGACGAATTTATCAAAGTCTTTCTTATGAATACACCATAGCAACGTTAGCGACATCTAACCATGTAGTTTAATAACTACGTAGAACTTGACCAGTCCAAATTAAGATTGGAATTCAAGTCAATAATGGTATCGCTTCACTAAAATATGTAAAAAAAATTGAGGCGATATCATTGAATAAAGAGGTATACCAAAACCAGCATAGCTGCAAGTACTCGATCGATTTGTATAACAAACAACTACCCGCAATGGTATTAAAATTTCCATTAACGCTGTTTGCGAAAGAAGCCCGAGTAAGGAAGTAGTTCCAAGTTGGCCCTATTCTATTTTTTGAAAAACACATTTATAGATAATGAGTTTTCTGTCCGTCCAATTTAATTATCTAGCCAGAGATTTAATGAGGATATCTTTCGTAAAACTTTTCAATTAATGCAACCTACAATGTTTAGTGTATGTTATTTTGACTCTAGAATTGCATACACAAAAATATTTACCTTGCTAAAACTCTACCTAACTCAGCTTATTATATCGTGAGTAAAAAAATTCCTTCCATGCTGGACTGGGAGAGATAGAAAAACTTAGAATGTTCCAGCTGCCCTTCCTCCCGGGCATGCTGTAGAAGTCAGCAAAAGGGACTCGAGGGTTACAGTGTATTGTAATTTAGGCGATGGGCTGACAACCTGTCACTATAGCAATACACATTACAATCTAAAATTGCCCTCAATTTTTGTCAGACGTGGCGAAAGCGCTTTTTACGAGGAGTTTGACGCTCTGCCTACCCCGTAAGGGATAAAGGCGTGATTTTATGTATGTATGTATGTATGAGTAATAAAATTGCTGACCATATTTTAGGGTATGATTCTACCCATGAAACTGGACAACGTTCCCCAAGGAAAATATCTCGAAATATAAAAAAGCCCTCACATACAATTTGACTCGAGCCGCTGACACCATTTGTATGAGTAGGCCAAATTTTCTTTTCGTATTTCGACCTGTGGAAAGTTGATCAGTTTCATGGTTATAATCACACCCTAAAATATAGTGTGCTATTTTTTTTTACTCTTTGTACATTTGCTCATTATTCAAAACAAATTTCGTCATATAGAAAAACGTAACTCTGCTGTTTAACGATACCTAATCATAATAAAGTCTTTCGGAAATTCTTCACTTTAAGCTATTCCAAAATGACGGAGACTACAAACTGTTCAGAACAATTGAGAAAGAAAAAAAAATGCTATAAGGTCATGTCGCTAATAAAAGTTAAACGTGACCTCTCCGAGGCCTGCTCATGTTATTATAATGTACATTGTTGGGAAGTTTTGTAAGTTTCACGTTATGAAGGAATTTTTACTTTAACATGACGACCTCAGGATGAGGATAGGCCGTGTTATGAGGTCACTGGAGGTCATTTCGGGTGTTTTTGTGTGATATTCGTGGTGAAATTACATGGTGAACCTGGCAGAATGTTATCATAAGAATTGTTATATTAAAAAATGCGACTCAGTGTGCAATGAAGTTAGAAAAAAATTCATACTACCTATTTCAGCATTATTTTCCCCTATGCAAATTAATTTTAAAAAATTCTTCCATGCTGGGCTAGGAGCGAAAGAAAAACGAAGAATGTGTCAGCTGCATATCCTCCCGGGAATGCTGTAAAAGCAGCTAAGGGATCCGAGGGTTTTAGTTTATTGCAATTTAGGCGGTTGGCTGACAACCCGTCACTTCAGTAATATACCTACAAATCTATCTTAAATAACCCTCAAAAGTTTGTTAGATGTGGCGGAACCTTTGTTTAGGTCAATTATGCTTTGCCTACCCCATCAGGTATAAAGGCGTGATTATATGAATGTATGCAAATTAAACACATTACTTTAAAATCGAAAGCCTAGGTAAATCCTACTGATCTATATGTCAGCCCATTGTGGATCTGTGAACTGTTTTTGTGAATAATAGATTGAAAATCTATTCTTACTTCCATGCTGGCCTGAAAACGAGAAAAAAACATAGAATGTGCCAGCTGCAACTCCTCCCATGCATGCTGTAATAACCAGCTAAAGGATCCGAGAGTTTCAGTATTTGTAATTTAGGCGATGGGCTGACAACCTGTCAGTAAAGCAATATACCTACAAATCTGTCTTAAATAACCCTCCAAATTTGTCAGACGTAGCGGAACGACCTTTGTTAGGTCGTTTACGCTCTGCCTACCCATTTAGGGATAAAAGCGTGATTATATGTATGTATGTATTCCTGCAATTTGTTGAAATGTCTTAAACAGTTGCCATTCATTCTAAATAATTTACGAATATTTACACTATTATTTCTTACGTAATTTCCCGACCACATTACACCTGTGCAAAGTAATTAGAATCCAACTGTAATGTAAATTAAGCTGATGCAAATGTATTCAATTAAATTGGTTGTTTGGCTCGCCATGTGGAGCTCCATTAATTAAGCAAGGCCTCTCATTTTGAGACGTAATCAGTGACATAATCACCGCATACTGGAACTGGTGTCACAAGAATCTAATGTAACATCAAATCACTGGTGATTCAGTGAAACATGTATCTTTATACTTATAATCACATCTTTATGGGGTAGGCAGAGCATAAACGACCTAAACAAAGGTCATTCCGCTACGTCTGACAAAGTTTTGAGGGTTATTTTAGATAGATTTATAGGTATATCGCTGTAGTGGCAGGTTGACAGTCCATCGCCTAAATTACAGTATACTGAAACCATCGGATCCCTTAGCTGGTTTTTACAGCATCCATACTTAATATTGCTCTCAATGTTGAGATCGCTTTATAAATACGAGCCTAGAACACATTCAGGGAACGAGCATTAGCTCTTTTTAGTCCTACACTATGCTCGCCAATCTGCCTGCCAATCGTGGTGAGTAAGACTTACGTTGATCAACAAAACCCAGCAACGCGTTAACTAGGTAAACTTTCCAAGAAAAAAATATTTACAGCAAGTGTGGTCAAGTGTAGTTCTAGTATTTAAAAGCTTGTTACTCATTGCAAATTCATTATGTCAAATTTATTTTACCCTTTAAGTACAATTTTGTCAAAACAAAGGAGTCGTCTTGGTTAAAAGCAAGGACCTCCAAATCAAACTTGCGCCCTTTGGATCCTATTCATACTTTCATACTAATATTATAAGTGCGAAAGTAAGTAGTGTCTTTCTGTCTGTCTATTTGTTGCTCTTTCACGCCTAAACGGCTGAACCAATTTTAATGAAACTTGGTAGGACAATGGATGGTAATATAGAAGCGGACACAGGCTACTTTTTACGGCGGAAAAGTATATCATTCCCACGGGAATAATTTCAAACGGTATTTTGATAAGGACGGGCTTTATAAACAGATTGACTATGACGGGGAACAGCAATAGGCAAACTTTTACTGCGGGAAAATATTGAATTCCCATTGGAAATCTCAATAAACCGCAGGTAAAACCATGGGACGAAAAGCTAGTAATTTATAAAAAAACAGTTCCCCTTCAGAGTGCCTAACAAAAACAATGTAGAGAGCTTTTATATCCAATCCTTTTAACGCAAAAACTTTTAGCAAGCTAGGAGAATTTTAATAACGATTCGTGGTGAAATGGAATCTAGCCCTTGGGTCTTATTATGTAAGTTTTCTGAGATTTACTGTAGTTTCTGGACATTAATTTTGAATACACTGCGGGTTGGGAAAGTAGTTTAGTGGTGAAAAACTGCTTATTTCTGCTTCTACACAATTTGAGGGTAAAGTTTTTCGTTTAAGTGTTAGGTTGGATGACCCATATTCTGGATTTTCTAGTTGTGTCGTATATTAAGACTTTAAGACGTTTAAAACAACGAGAACTAGGTCTCTTTTATTTATTGTCATATATTTTTGTAAGGTATTATTTCTTCCATGCTGGCCTGGGAGCGAGAGAAAAACATAGAATGTGCCAGCTGCATTACCTCCCGAGCATGCTGTAAAAGCCAGCTAAGGGATCTGAGGGTTTCGGCATATTGTGATTTAGGCGATGGGCTGACAACCTATCACTACAGCAATATACCTACAAATCTATCTTAAATAACCCTCAAAACTTTGTCAGACGTGGCGGATCCTTTGTTTAGGTCGTTAACGCTCTGCCTACCCCATTAGGGATAAAGGCGTGATTATATGTATGTATGTATGTAATATTTCTAAGATATAAGGTTAAAGAAACTTAGGTCTCGTTGTTTATAGCTTATTTTCCAAATAAAATCTTGCGATCAGTTGTACTTTATTTAGTTGTATGAAAAACTGTTCACAAAGTAACGTCTTCAATCTTGACGTAAAGTGATACTTAGAGTAGATTTTATTTGAGTAACATTAGCGTTAAAACAGCTATCGAGTTATGCTTCAATCAAACACTTTAATTTAACTTTTACTTATTAAAGCAAAGCTGCTGCAAAAATTTCTGATGATTTGATATGCAGCAATGAACATGTTTCATCAACTAATATCTCTTCATGAAAACTAGCAGCATTACCAAACTGAGCTCCTCGGAAGCTCGCTGTCCAAACGTTCCGGTTCAGTTTACAGACATTAAGAAAACAAAAGTAATGTTATTCTAGCACTCTTCGACTGCGAAGCGTAGAACGGAACGTAGTTTTCAGGTTATGAAAACTGGTGGGTAATATTGATGAGTTGGAAGTGAAATGAGCTGTAATGAAGTATTTTTCAACTGTTTTTGGTACTAAGTTTTAACAGAGCAGCAAAATTAAACAAACACTACATTTTTTTTTTTTGAAATTTTTACTTTTTATGTCATAACTTAAATATGAAAATAGAAACACTAAGCGTAATATGAATATTGTTATCCAAGACATAGACATAGGACAACAATAAAATATAAAAAGTAAATTCATTATTTTCAGGAAATATAAATTTATTTAACGTATTGAAGTAACAAAATAATTTAAAACTTCAAAACAAACTCGAAATTTCTGAATACTTTTATTCTAATTAATCCGTTTTCAAATTAAAATGATAAAACTGAAATGAAAACATCTCTGAAAGTTCTCATTCAGCTCTCTTTATTCAAACATAAAAATGTTGACTCTATTGTAGTAAAACATGAGTATGTAAATGTAGTTTCCAGGCGTGTTGATTTAACTCTGTTTTTATGAGTTTAGCTGCTGCATTATTTTACACTAAACTGAACTAATGAGATTCTACGCGACGATAACATTTTGCTTTTTCAGTGAAATTTTACATGAGGATTGGCAAGTTTGAATAAAACGGGTTCAACAACCTTGTTTTGTTCATATTACTTAGTTCACAGGAAAAAACTAGTTAGCTGTAGAGCTATCTATACTAGAAGACTTTTATTCAAGTACCTATAAAATAATTTCTGAAATAATGAAATAATAATTTATTTGCAAGAACATAGTAAAATAATTAATGGTACAATATATATAACATACCCAATGTTTGTATCATATGTCCTACCGTCAAGGCATGCAAATTTTACATTACATTACATTTGACATTGGCATACTCTATTATTTATTTTTGTCATTGAAGTATTAATTGAGAGAGTAATAATATTTTTCTAGGAGCCATTCAGTGATTTTTGTCTTAAACAATGGGAGAGGAATACTTTTTACATGCTTCGGAAGGGAGTTATAACCAAGTATTGCCATATAATAAGCATTTCTCTTATACAACTCCAGTCGTGGTCGCGGCTGATACAGTTGACATTAACATTTTGTTAAATAAGTTTCTTGTTATTATTTTGTAATCAATTAATGTTACTTGGCGCGAGGCCTATTCAGGCCCGTAATTATAATAAACTGTCAAGAGTTGAAAATCATTTCAGTAAAAAACAGGCTGTCAAATCCAAACTTAATATTGCTCGCAATCTTGAGATCACCTTATTTATACGAGCCAGTCTATCAAGTAGATTTTGCAAGACGATTGAGAATGGAGAAAAACTTGATGACAGTCCTGTTAAATGATAAAATTTATGGCAGTACAGGTGACCGCTTAATATCGTTTGATACCGTAAATATTTGTTGTTAAGCCATGTCAGAGGCCAGTGCTAAGCATTGGCGGCTTGAAAACTGGTTTCCCTTCTGCGGAGGTCAGATGGCAGTTGGTCTGTGTAAAAAATAGTACCCTCGTTCAATCATAAATGACCGCTTTTAATAGATCGTTCAGCCAGATTTATGTACTGACATGATTCTGAATGGCCTAGATGGTAGACCCGAAACCACCCAATATGTGAACTAGGATATATAGTTTTTAATTAATAAGGCCGCCTGCTGGCTCGTCGTCAACATACATCCAATTTCCCACTCAATAGGCTGTCAATTTATATTAACTCACTAATAAAATTTTCTGTAAACTCCTGTGGTTCCCAAACTGTAAAGTCCTCAACTTGTAAAGAGCGATCCTCCAGTGAAAACAGGAAATTTCTTAATTCACTTTGTTAGTTTCCGATAGTCGTTAGTTACAGAAATCCACAACTCAATTAAACTTTAAAGGCTCTTGACAGAGGCTTTAATGAAAACAGCCTTTAGATATACGAAAATTTGCCACTGAAAAACCACCATTATCAACAAGCTATAGAGTACAAAATAATATTAAGAAGAAATAGTTTTGACTATATCTGAAATAGCCACAGTAATTTGAACTTTATTGACACAGTGAGAATGTTCAAAATTAGTTGACTCGTTAGGTCAATTTCAGAGCATCGCGTATCAAAATGTTTGCGAATCACTAAAGTCCTTTTAATTACTGTTGCATAATTTATAAAGAGATATCGGATAGTTCCGCTGATAATATATCAATTTAATAGAGATATCTCCATTAATGTTTATAATTGTATGTTTATCTATGTCGATAAAAAAAGGTGATTGTGTTTTACGTTGTAAGTAGGTAACGAGAATCAATTTCATGGTTAGAAAATCTTTTACGTAGATAAATGACATTTTCTTTATTTTAAATTAAGCTCTTACCATAATTCTTTTGCATGAAATCGATATGGAAAAATCCTAATATTTGATGTCGAAAGATTTCAAAAGTTAAATGGCGGGAATTAATTGTTTAGTTTATTTAGTGAATTCCCTCAATTTTCCTCACAATTAAAGCGAAAAGCAGAGTTTATAACTCGAGCACAAAACTATTTTTGCCCTCTGATAATATCTACTAAAAATCTCGGACAAAAATGTCTTGTTTTGTTCACTTGTCGTAAAATCTAAAAAAAATCGTAGATGGAAAACTTTAAAATAGTTAGTGGACTTCCAACAAATTTTGCAACTATTAAATAACTTAAGTGCTAGGCTGAAAGGTAGCTCATTAAGCATATTAAAAAACGATACTAATGTACTTAAAAATAATTCAATTTTAGATTGTTTGCAAATAAGGTTTATCCCGACTTACTTTTCAAATTTGTCATCGCGGGAACGGTTTTATGTTCTTTAGGTAAAACATGAACAATAATTCGTATTGTCGCACAAGGGCGCTAAGGGATTACAAATTAAGTGCCTTGAGTTACGGGCCCTATAAATAATAACACCCTTGTCAAAAAGGATTAGTGAAGCCTTGTATGTAGATGGTGCAAATGGGATATACCAAGTGACATACTATTATTATTATAAAATTCAGTTTTTCCTACTTCTCGACCTTTAACGTGGGTGGTGGTTTTCCATAGCCGGGTTATTTCTGCTTTGAGATAGTGATGCTACTTCCATGCTGGGCTGGGAGCGAGAGAAAAACATAGAATGTGCCAGCTGCATTTCTTCCCGGGCATGCTGTAAAAATCATCTAAGGGATCCGAAGGTTTTTTTTATTGCAATTTAGACGATAGGCTGACAACCTGTCACTACAACAATATACCTACAAATTTATCATAAATAACCCTCAAAACTTTGTCGGACGTGGCGGAGTGACCTTTGTTTAGGTCGTTTACGCTCTGCCTACCCCATTGGGGATAAAGGCGTGATTATGTGTGTGTGTGTGTGTGTGTATAATATCTGGTCTATTGTGCGCCACTGTGATGTGTGTTTGTACGGGCATCTCCCACATATTACATACCTATATATATATTATTGTTATTTTGTGCGAATCTAGCGTAATATTTGAGAATTTTCATAAAAATAAACAATAATATATCCTAGCAGTTGCGAAATTTCATTTAAAAAATATCTTTTATTCCTTTACCAGGTAAAGTTTTAAATTTTTATAAAAACAAGTTCTTCTTCTTAGCGAGTGGATTTTGAAGTCGAACAACGAACCGAAGAACCCTGGTGTCAGAGTGTTCGAACCGCCTAGTAGCACAGCTATTAGGCTTCTGACATGGTTTGAGTAACAACCACTATCAAAGACAGCGACCGGGTTCGACCGCTTATCGTGCCCTCCAAAGCATGGAATACTTTTATTTTTCGGATAATGAGGTGATTCAGTATGCAATGTTCTAACCAAACTGGGGAAAACGTCAATCGAATCCAGGACCTACGGATCGTAGGCCCATAGCTCTGACCACTAGACCACGGAGGCAGACAAAAACATACATACATACATACATAAAATCACGCCTTTATCCCTTACTTAATGTTTTTGTTTGTTTTTACGGTCTGCCTACCCCAGGCAGAGCGTAAAAACAAACAAAAACATTTATAAATAATACACAAAATAATAATTGATCTGAAATACAATATGATCGCTCAATCACCCTCCGCACTCTGTGGTCAGGATGTGTTCAAGATACAAAAAATACATTTTGACCACTAAAACTTTTGCATAAGTTCATATCTACAAAAACAGATAGCTAATGTACTATTAAGACACAAGAGAGAACAAGAAATAAAAAAAAAACATTATAACAATATTACTCCTGCAAAATAGTTGTGAGCGCTGGGAGCTATTATTCAGACATTCGCTATTTGTATTCACTACGACTCATTTGAATTCTACTACGCTGTTGAATACAAATGTCTGATTTAGCTTTTTTCTCTCTCTTTAGTTTCATTAACTTGACTTAGTGAGAAGAGTAGTTGGTACCTAGAGTATTTTTTAATTAAGTTACGTCATACGTCATAAAACCAGCACCCTCGTTCAATCACCTAGATTAGGTAGTCAACCTCGAGAGATACGGGATAAGGCTTAGGGGAAAAAATACTTATCTAGCTATCCTTTACCTATACCTACCTACTATTAATCATACAACATAAAAATATACGTTTGGGAACCTTCAAACCAAAGCGGTAATTTCGATTTACCGAGCTGGCGGCCCAATTAAAAAACATCAGAACGCCAAAAATGACAGTTTCAGCAATAATTTGGTTTGTAACTGCGGGGTACCATTTACTCCTGAATTAATTACCACAAAAATCATTTGGTCTAATTCTAACAAAGTAGTAGAACAAAGTTTTAAAAAAGTCTATATTTTTCGAGTTTTGATTTTTTTACGAATGGGGCGCCACCGCTAGGCTAATGACTCTAAAACAGAAATATAAAATGTGGCCTCGAGAGTAGCATCCTGGTTATCGTAGTAAGTTTGCTACGAATGCTAGGCCTTAGTAACTGAGATGTAACGTGACACTTTTAGAAGCAATAAAAATACTTAAAATTATTCACTAACAAAGGTAACCTATAGTGAAAATAGATAAATACAATGAATCTTACAGTCTTTATGAGATATTTCTACATACATACATACATATAGTCACGCCTTTATCCCTAATGGGGTAGGCAGAGCGTAAACGACCTAAACAAAGGTCGTTCCGCCACGTCTGACAAAGTTTTGAGGGTTATTTAAGATAGAATTGTAGGTATATTGCTGTAGTGACAGGTTGTCAGCCTTTCGCCTAAATTGCAATATACTGAAACCCTCGGATCCCTTAGCTGGTTTTTACAGCATGCCCCGGAGGAAATGCAGCTGGCACATTCTTTGTTTTTCTCTCGCTCCCAGTCCAGCATGGAAGATATTTGAGATATTTCTATTATCGTTATTATCACAAATAATAACACATCCTGTCAATAAAATGGCAGATGCAATCCAATAAATACAGCGTCCACTCCACAGAATCGCATTTGCCGCTAGTCGCTACAGAATTTGAGCAGAAAAATAAAAATAAAATAAAACTAACTTCGAGAATACACCCTGAGTGCGGTCCCCAAGTATACAGCTAAGAGGTGAAAGGTCGGATGTCAATATCCGTCCATTTTTGGGATTTTGATTGACTTTTTTGTTATCTTTTGATCACTCTATTTACAATAAAATTTACATCATACTTCATCGCTCGCAAAATTATCAAACGGATGTGTACATTAATCCTCTTCTTCTTCTTCTGTCTAAAGTGGACCCCCACTTGCCGGCTTTTTCTACTCCACTTTGCCCGGGCTTCGGCATCCGCTGGTGCATAAGATCGTCCTCTTTAATATTCGCTCTCATGCCCTTAGAGATGTTTATAAATTATTATATTATATCTTCCATGCTGGACTGGAAGTGAGAGAAAAACATAGAATGTGCCAGCTGCATTTCCTCCCGAGCATGCTGTAAAAACCAGCTAAGGGATCTGAGGGTTTCAGTATATTGTAATATAGGCGATGGGCTGACAACCTGTCACTATAGCAATACACGTACAAATCTTTCTTGAATGGCCCTCAAGACTTTGTTAGACGTGGCGGAACGGCCTTTGTTTAGGTCGTTTACGCTCTGCCTACCCCATTAGGGAGAAAGGCGTGATTATATGTATGAATGTATAAATTATTGTAAAAGTTATAATTATATTTATTAATACAAATAAAATTGTATAGGTTATTTTAAAAACAATATTCAAATATTGGCTAAACTTGCACATGCATTTTACTTCAGTTTTTTTAGTTAAATCAATTAAAGACTCAAATGGCGTGTACTGAGAAGTTGCAAATATCGACTACCAACATTTTTCTTCTAGGCTCCAGAAGTATATTTCCTCGTTTTATTTGCGGATAAAAGCAAATTTTGGAGCGATTCCAAATTAACTCTTAAGCTGGAGCCGCAATTATATGCCCTGCACTGTGTGATACAGAGATAACAAACATTTGGCACTACGAGTTGAGAGTTTTATTTTCTGGAAATATTGTATTGCATTATTTGCATAGTTTGACAATGTGCATAGTTTGACAATAGAAACTATTTTATTTTTTTAAAAGTTTTTTTTTTTTACATATCTGCTAAACATATGGACTGCTAATCCGTACATGATACCATTTCGTTTTAAGCGGCGCTTATTTTTTTATTTAACTTCTTCACAATGTAACGATTCCTAATTCTCGTATTTATAAAACGATCTCAATATTGAGAGCAATATTAAATATGGAATTGACAGGCCGTCTTGCACTGAAGTTACATTTCTGAAACGAACTCACTGTCAGTCTCAAGTTCTGATGATCAATACGGGCCTTCTAGCAGTTGCCCGACTATTTCCACGCGAACCAACGTACTGATGTACGAGTATTTTAATAGCTGCAACTAATCCACCACCTGATGTAATGGTACCAACACAGTAACCTGTAACTCCCTACAGCCGAGTCTCCAGAGCATTGACAAAACACAAAACATACCCGTAGAGAGTAGAGAGGTAGAGAGGGGAAGGGTTTCCCAAACATTTACCTTCCCCTCACTGCCCCGCGGGGGTAGGTTTCATGTTTTCTTTGCGCGCTGGAGTCACGGCTTACTAACCACAATCTCACTAGAGTGAAAGTTTCACACTGTTATATTCAACAGAAAGAACTTCGTGGTCTAGCGGTAAGAGCCATGGGTTTACGATCCGGGGGCTCTAGGTTCGATTCCCAGGGGGAACACAAAGTCGATATTTGTCAATTTATCACTTTGTGAGGGTTTTCACAGATTGGTTAGGACATTGCAGGCTGAATCACCTGATTATCCGAAAAGTAAAAGGGTTCCGTGCTTCGGAGGGCACGTTAAGCCGTCGGTCCTGGCCGCTATCTTTGAAAGTGGTCGTTACTCAAACCATGTCAGAGGCCTAATAGCTGTGCTACTAGGCGGTTTGAAAACTCTGACACCAGGGTTCTTCGGGTCGTTATTCGCCTTAAGAATACAATCGCTAAGAAGACGATCAGAAAGAAAAAATACGGTAAGGAACTCCTTACTTGAACCTTGAACTAAAGAGTAACTCAACAAAAATGAAAACTATTAGCTTTGCTCGTGCTTTTTAGTAATTAACACTACACGTGCAACACTTCGTGTTGCTTGTTGCAATTTGCCCGCAAAATAAATAATGCTAAACATAGATTGGCTAAATTATGTTATAAAATAATACACTCACCTGAAACAAAGAAGTAAACTCTATGTATAAGTAAAAAAAAAAATTGTACTTACAATTTAGCATTTAGGGTCAGTTCCCGTTGGGAATACGAAGTGAGCAGCTTAAAGGAAGATGCATCTCTTTCTGCTACTTAGGCCCGTATTAATAAACAGCACTTGAGACTAACAGCTGGTTTGAGTTCGTATCAGAAATGTCATTTCAGTGCAATATGGCCTGTCAAATCCAAACTTAATAATGCTCTCATTCTTGTACATTCTTGTACGAAGCGATCTCAAACTTGAGAGCAATATTAAGTATGGATTTTATAGGCCAGTTTGTACTGAAATGACATATCTGATACGAACTTAAACTAGCTGTCACTCATGAGTGCTGTTTATAAATTCGGCCCTTAGTGACATGCTGCTAAGTGTAAGTAGTTTACCATTTCTACTACTAATTTAACATTTGCACAATTGTTGTAACACAACCGAAACGTGGTGCAAAGGTAGGTATTTCATATTTAAATATCTATGTAAATCAATCCGTGTTTAGACCCAAAAAATAAATATATTTATTAGTAGGATTATTTAGCATATTTTTCAAGTAATTGTGTTTGTTTTTAGTTTTTTAGTGATAAGTAAAATATGATTTATGTTTATTGTTTTCAATATTTTCAATTGTGCACGTCGTATCTGCCTTTCAATTTCTATAAAAAGAGTAGTAGGTACAGTTCATCCTAGCAGAGATCTTTGATTCAAAGTATTATATGTTAATCAAATATCTATGATCAAATGAAATTTTCCGGGTACCTAAGTCTATTTAATGTTGCTAATGCGGAGTATCGAGCACAAAGCACATAATTCCGTCAATGGTTGTCGCACCATGACAGGATTACCGGACACGTGACGATTTAGCTTGCCGCAATTCACAAGAGAAATAGAACAAAATTTATAGTACGTACGTACGTTTATGTACAGGAAGATGAGATTTTTCATAGAAATTTACGTCCATTCTTTCATGCTGGACTGGGAGCGAGATATAAACATAGAATGTGCCAGCTGTATTTCCTGCCGGGCATGCTGTAAAAACCAGATAAGGGATCCGAGGGTTTCAGTATATTGTTATTTAGGCGATGGGCTGACAACCTGTCACTAAGGCAATACACCTACAAATTTATCTTAAATAACCCTCAAAACTTTGTCGTACGTGGCGGAACGTAAAAATCTTCATACCAGATGTAAAAGACAACGTCCTGCAAACTGATAGGGGTTGCTCAGTCAACGACACTGAACAACTATCAGCAGGATTTTTATTTTAGGAAGTCAAAGAAATTGATTTTCAACACAAAATGTTCACCGCACTTCCTGAAAAAAAAAACTGCTGATAGTTATTCAGTGTCGTTGACTGATTTTGCGGGGCGCTGTCCCTTATACCTGGTATAAGTGTCATGGATAAGAAATGAATTTACGATTCCGCTTGCGTTTGTACCACTCGATAGGCCGTCGGACGCGCATTTGATTGATTTATTACAGTGTTTGTCTTCGACAATACGGAGGCGTACAATGTACATTGTTTCATCAGCCGGGATCAAGGGGTAATTAGTTTGCATGCTAAAATAGCGATTCGGGTGTTAGACGGACGCTGAAATATATAGGCATAGGAATTTGTTTCTAACTTACGAATATCACAGAACATACATACAATCACGCCTTTTCTACAGAGGCCGAGCGTATACGACATAAACAAAGGTCGTTCCGCCGCGTCTGACAAAGTTTTGAGGGTTATTTAAGATAGATTTGTAGGTATATAGGTAATGCACATTATTTAGTAGTATCACAGCATTTGCTTACCTTACCTTCCATGCTAGTCTGGGAGCGAGAGGAAAACATAGAATGTGCCAGCTGCATTTCCCCCGGGCATACTGTAAAAACCAGCTAAGGAATCCGAGGGTTTCTGTATATTGCAATTTAAGAGATATGCCGATAACCTGTCACTTATGCAATATACCTACCTATTATATATACCTATTATATATATATACCTATCTATCTTAAATAACTCTCAAAACTTTGTCAAACGTGGCGAAACGACCTTTGGTTAGGTCGTTTACGCTCTGCCTACTCTATTAGTAATTGTACTTACAATTTAGCATTTAGGGTCAGTTCCCGTTGGGAATACGAAGTGAGCAGCTTAAAGGAAGATGCATCTCTTTCTGCCACTTAGGCCCGTATTAATAAACAGCACTTGAGACTAACAGCTGGTTTGAGTTCGTATCAGAAATGTCATTTCAGTGCAATATGGCCTGTCAAATCCAAACTTAATAATGCTCTCATTCTTGTACATTCTTGTACGAAGCGATCTCAAACTTGAGAGCAATATTAAGTATGGATTTTGTAGGCCAGTTTGTACTGAAATGACATAATATCTGATAAGAACTCAAACTCGCTGTAACTCATGAGTGCTGTTTATAAATACGGCCCTTAGTGACATGCTGCTAAGTGTAAGTAGTTTACCATTTCTACTACTAATTTAACATTTGCACAATTGTTGTAACACAACCGAAACGTGGTGCAAAGGTAGGTATTTCATATTTAAATATCTATGTAAATCAATCCGTGTTTAGACCCAAAATAATAAATATATTTATTAGTAGGATTATTTAGCATATTTTTCAAGTAATTGTGTTTGTTTTTTTTTTTTTGTGATAAGTAAATTATAATTTATTGTTTATTGTTTTCAATATTTTTCAGAATGCTATTTCACTAGCCTAGGTCTGCTGGAAGAGATTTCTTTTTAGAAATAAGCTGTGCCTGTTGTGTCTTTGTTTTATATGTATATGTTCTTTGTATTTTATTGCGTACAATAAACTGTTAACTAAATAAATAAATAATAAAATAATTAATACGATTCGATGTTAGAGCCGTTATTAAGGAACGCTGTAGCAGTAGGTCCCACTGGTTACTTATTTCCAAAATACCGCCATGTCCATTATTACAAACATACGTACATATAATTACTAATAGAGTAGGCATAGCGTAAACGACCTAACCAAAGGTCGTTTCGCCACGTTTGACAAAATTTTGAGAGTTATTTAAGATAGATTTGTTGGTATATTGCATAAGTTACATGTTATCGGCATATCTCTTAAATTGCAATATACAGAAACCCTCGGATCCCTTAGCTGGTTTTTACAGTATGCCCGGGAGGAAATGCAGTTGGCACATTCTATGTTTTCCTCTCGCTCCCAGACTAGCATGGAAGGCAAGGTAAGCAAATACTGTGATACTACTAAATAATGTGTATTATATACCTACAAATCTCTCTTAAATAACCCTCAAAACTTTGTCAGACGCGGCGGAACGACCTTTGTTTAGGTAGTATACGCTCGGCCTCTGTAGAAAAGGCTGTGATTGTATGTATGTTTTGTGATATTCGTAAGTTCGAAACAAATTCCTATGCCCATATATTTCAGCGTCCGTCTAATACCCGAATTGCTATTTTAGCATGCAAACTAATTACCCCTTGATCCCGGCTGATGAAACAATGTACATTGTACGCCTCCGTATTGTCGAAGACAAACACTGTAATAAATCAATCAAATGCGCGTCCGACGGCCTATCGAGTGGTACAAACGCAAGCGGAATCGTAAATTCATTTCTTATCCATGACACTTATACCAGGTATAAGGGACAGCGCCCCGCAAACTCAGTCAACGACACTGAATAACTATGAGCAGTTTTTTTTTGTCAGAAAGTGCGGTGAACATTTTGTGTTGTCAATCAATTTTGTTGTCAGCCCATCGCCTAAATTATAATATACTGAAACCCTCGGATCCGTTACCTGGTTTTTACAGCATGCCCGGGAGGAAAAACAGCTGGCACATTCTCTGTTTATATCTCGCTCCCAGTCCAGCATGAAAGAATGGACGTAAATTTCTATGAAAAATCTCATCTCCTGTACGGCATGCTCCCTACGTTCCAGGATTACCCCTATAAATTTTGTTCTATTTCTCTTGTGAATTGCGGCAAGCTACATCGTCACGTGTCCGGTAATCCTGTCATGGTGCGACAACCATTGACGGAATTATGTGCTTTGTGCTCGATACTCCGCATTAGCAACATTAAATAGACTTAGGTACCCGGAAAATTTCATTTGATCATAGATATTTGATTAACATACAATACTTTGAATCAAAGATCTCTGCTAGGGTGAACTGTACCTACTCCTACTCTTTTTATAGAAATTATCTTAAACTCATATTTTTTCTATAAAAAGAATCTTATCAGCGTTCCTACAAATATCCTAGATGCTTAAACACGCTTTGGGCTAAAGTATACTTAGACGAAATTACGTCTGTCTTTTACTCTTACATATAAATTAGCTTTATTCCACCTCAAAATAACCTCCAGTTTTAATTTAAAATAAAACCACGCAAGCTTAGTCTGTACAATACCCTTGTTATTTCTTATTCTTAGCGCAAAGTAATACTCACGCTGCAATATTTTTCTCAAACTCCAGCGTCAAAATGATCTGCTAAACCCCAGTCAGTCCTGGGATTCTACCCAGTCAGATTGCGACTAACCGAGAGCGGGTAGCCAGTGCAGACTGGGGAAAGGCGACCGTGTATGTTAACTATTAAACTTACAGACCAAACAGACTCTGAAATGGAAGGGACAATGCCCTATCGCAGAACTACTGGACTTGCCTTGCTTGTTTTATTTCCATACTCGTCATTTTTGGTGGATAGACTGGAGAGCGGGTAATTATATTTTCAGAAAATATTTTTTCTTCATCACAGTCATGTTTTTTATTTAACGTATCATATTTCTAAATAAAGAAATTGTTTTTTTCAATAAGTTACTACTAATCTTCTACAATAATGAAGAAATTATTTCATTAACATTTTTTTATAATTACTTTTTAAATAAATAAAAAAAAATATATATCTACTTTGATAATACTACCTCCCATACATTATGTAGTAGACACCTACCTCAAGAACCTATCTACTCTGCGGGGACTGACTGCAAAAGTTACTTTGAAATTACTGACATTTCTGTTTTTAAGTTCATTATTGTTCTAAGATCAAGCCCTACGGCGTAAAATTCTGTGACGTCGTAAACAGGATTCCAAAAGCCGCAAAGTTGTAACTTTCTCCAATTCTCCACTAGAATTTCCACTCTATTCTTTTTGTACAACAGTCTTTTTTACAAAAAGCGCATTCCGGGACGGACTTTGCAAAAGGCTTAATAATTTCAAAGGCGTGCCTAGTTGGTCGTCGGAGGGATTTTGAGATTTGCTACAGATTTTTTTATTGCTATTGCGGTGCTATTATCGCCGCAGGACGTGGGATAAATATTTTTTTTATTCCTGCTGTGTGAGAAAAATGTATGGGATTTAGCGAGTGTATTACTGGAGTCTGAAAATTGGTATATTTTTTCTTGACTGCAGCAATAAGATGGTTTTGAAAGATGTTAATATGAGCTGAAATGAAATAACGTTGGCTCTACGGTTTCGTACCGGACACATTCCCTTAAACAGTTTTGGATATCTTATCCGTAAAACATCTTCTCCTAATTGTAGTAAGTGTGATAAGATTGAGGATTGCACCACATAATTACTGATCGAATTTGACCGGAATGAGCCGGACAGATCACAATTTGTGTGTTTTGCAGATTTTAAGTACAAGGTCGGGTTTTGTAACACGATCCGTGCGAAGCCTAGTTCTTAGTTGGCAAAAGCACTGTACAAACTTATAACTGTTGGAATTATTCGTAGGTAGTTTTGATAGTAATGTAATAGTTCTATGAGGGTGACATTTTCTGGTAGGAAAAAACCCTCTTTAAAAACAAAAGATTAAAACAATATATAGTTATGTTATAAAAGACAGGGAGGCCTTTGCCCTGCAGTGGGACACCTCAGGCTGTGTTAATAATAATAATAATAATAGTTATGTTTCTCAATTAAATATTTATCTGTTTCTTGATCCCAAAAATAGCAAACGAACATCTGTTTATATTAAAGTTTATTTACGAGTTTTTATTTCTTATTCCATTTTTTTCTTGTATAAAGTAGTTCGCCAAATAAAAAAAACAATGAAAATTTCGTCCCCGGGTGGACTTGAACCACCAACCTTTCGGTTAACAGCCGAACGCGCTAACCAATTGCGCCACGGAGACAGATGTTGGTGTCTGATAAAATAATGATGCGCATACGCATATTAATGACTACACTTTTATAATATTTGAACAGTTTGATGCAAGTCAACTTCATAATTACAATTACTTTGCATTGAAAGAATAAATTCAGTTGTGTAAACAATTAACAATACCTTATCGTAATAAAATGTAATGATAACAATTGGCAGATGACAATCGATATTTTTATAGTATTCGATATCTGTCTCCGTGGCGCAATTGGTTAGCGCGTTCGGCTGTTAACCGAAAGGTTGGTGGTTCAAGTCCACCCGGGGACGACACTTTCCATTTTGTAAACTTACTTTAAATTGACAAAAAATACACACTGCTTTCTTGCGTCACACAACTATCGAGCATAATGGAAATTCGTTTTTTTTTTTGCAGCTGAACGAAAAGGTTAAGCTACAGGTAGAACTATTATATAATCTATGCCACAGGACAAACCTTTAAAGCTTTTTGACTTTGATTTAGTCTCTAATTGTAGGTGACCAAAATTTAGAAGAAATTTCTAAATTTTTTGATTATCATTCTTTTTTTTTTCATAATATCGAGCGCTAAATTCAATAATTTGGAGAGTTTTTTTTTACTGTTTGGACCATAACTTTTATTGTTTATGACTTTCTCCAATTATTTATTTGCATCTTACAGCTGTAATAAATACGCGTCTTTTGAGCTTGTTTGCATATCATTCCAACTCTCTGAAATACAAAGGCATCAAATTTTTTCGTGAAATCGGAGCCTACACTGGAGCGAAAGACATTTCGCAGGTCAAAAGTGTCAAAAGTGTCAATACGGTAATTTCTAGTTTGCACAGCTGATGCATGCATAGAACATTGCAACTTATAGGTATACTAGCGACCCGCCCCGGCTTCGCACGGAAATTATCAGTGTTTTTCTACTATATTATGCATGTATTATACATATAAACCTTCCTCTTGAATCACCCTATCCATTAAAAGAAACCGCATCAAAATCCGATGCGTAGTTTTAAAGATCTAAGCATACATAGGGACATAGGGACAGAGAAAGCGACTTTGTTTTATACTATGTAGTGATAAAGAATAATCATTGTTTTCTTAATATTCTAAATCAATATCTATAAATAATAATGCATCGCATTGTAGATAAATTAAATCAATTGATAATTTCCAGAAGATTTTTTCTCAAATTTTAAATTTAGTTTGCCAAATAAAAATTCATTAAAATTTTCGTCCCCGGGTGGACTTGAACCACCAACCTTTCGGTTAACAGCCGAACGCGCTAACCAATTGCGCCACGAAGACAGATGTTGGTACCTGATAAAATAATGATGCGCATACGCATATTAATGACTACACTTTTAAATATTTGGACAGTTTGATGCAAGTCAACTTCATAATTATAATTACTTTGTATTGAAAGAATAAATTCAGTTGTGTAAACAATTAACTTATACCTTATCGTAATAAAATGTGATGATAACAATTGGCAGATGACAATCGATATTTTCACAGTACTCAATATCTGTCTCCGTGGCGCAATTGGTTAGCGCGTTCGGCTGTTAACCGAAAGGTTGGTGGTTCAAGTCCACCCGGGGACGACACTTTTCATTTTGTAAACTTATTTTAAATTGACAAAGAAAATACACTGCATTCTGCAAATTGACGACCCGCGCAGCCTAGTTGGCAGTGTACCTGCCTGCTACGCAGAGGGTCCCGGGTTCGATTCTCGGCCAGGGCAGACATTTGAATGATGAGTTTAACTGTCTGTTTCTGGGTCTGGGTGTTCTTTGTGGTTGTTTCTGTGTAGGTCCATGGCACCCCGATACAGGGAATCCTAGTGGGGTCTATGAGTGTAATCGTTTTTTTTTTTCTTGCGTCACACGACTATCGAGCACATTGGAAATGAATTTACGAAATTCGTTTTTTTTTTGTCGCTGAACGAAATGGTTAAGCAACAGGTAGTACTATTATATAATAAACCTTAAAGCGAATTGTCTTTGATTTAGTCTCTGATTGTAGCTGACAAAAAATTCTAAATATTAAGCGCTAAAGTCAATATTTCGGAGATTTTTTTACTATTTGGACCACAACTTTTATTGTTTTTGACTTTTTCCAATAATTTATTTGCATCTTACAGCTCTAATGAATACGCGTCTTTTGAGCTTGTTTGCATATCATTATTACTCTCTGAAATACAAAGTAGTGACGATTTTGTAACTTACGGTGTTCCACAAGGGAGTATCTTGGGCCCTACCCTTTTCCAGATTTATGTCAACGATTTGTGCGCAATGAAGCTTCCAAACTGCAAAATATATACTTATGCAGATGATACGGCTATAATTGTGTATGGTCCCGACTGGGATACTGTGAAAATAAACACAGGACTAGCGCTGAAAGAAGTCATGGTATGGCTCAACCGCAACCGCAACTTGCTGACCATCAACTTAAATAAGACCTCATATATACCATTTGCCCTCCGCCAAAACTATTCCTTGCTTCTAAGTATTTTCAATCATAGCGCATTCTTGTACTAACCATCAAGCAATGCCATGCACCTGTCAGCCCCTGACAAGCATGACTAGTGTTAAGTACTTAGGCGTCCACATCGATCAATCGCTCTGTTGGGAAAAACCACAGAAGAGTAAAAGCTAGCGCTCCCTGAGGGGGGGTAGCGAATACTCAAATAAGTGGGAAAAACACCTTGATACCGTTGCGAATCGGATCTCGCGAATGATTTACATCTTTAGAACGCTAAGAGATTCTGCTGACCGTGATACCCTGAGATTGGTCTACATTGCATTGTGTCAACCATTAATATCATATTGTATTACGGTTTTGGGAAGGAACAACAAAAACCAGTCACATTCAAGTGGAGAGAGGTCAAAGAGCAATACTTAAAGTTATGACACATAAACCTCGAAGGTACCCAACAACAGAATTGTACCAAGATTGTAAAGTTCTGACAGTAAGGCAAATTTTTCTACTGCTGACAGTGTTAAAACGACATCGGAGCGTTCCCTTACCAGACCCAAATAAGCGCAGAAATATGCCCTTGGCCACTCGTCATAAAACAACTTTTGCTGAGCATCAGTTTTATGTGCTGAGTACACACGTGTACAATAATACAAATAAGTCAATTAAATTGTTCCATCTGAGTAGACATGAATTAAAAAATAAACTGACAAATTGGCTTTTACAACTTACATATTCCAAAACAGAAGACTTATTATCATATGTTACCTAGTAGATATTTTAGAAGGAGATAAAATAGTTTCTCATTTGTGTTTTATTCTTTTTTTTTCTAATATTTAGAAATATGGCATCATGTTACTCACATACACGCATACACACCCACACACACGCACTCGTACACATTACACACACACACACATACACACACACACACATACACACACACACACACACACACATACACACACACACACACACACACACACACATATATATTATTACCTTAAGTTAAATACTTGAACACCTACCTATTGTTTCAACATAAATTGACAATGTCTAACTTCACTCGCTGGTTGTATTTTTACTTGTTCAATTGGCCAAACACTATCTATTAAGATACAGGTCTACCTAGTTTAAGAGATAGGGTTTATAATATTTGTCGCACTTGTAGCAACCACAACATAGATTAGATTTTTATTATTAGCTGTAACTTTCTTTGTGTGTGAATTCAATAAAACTTTTTATTATTTATTTATTTATTGTTTGAACAGTTTGATGCAAGTCAACTTCATAATTATAATCACTTTGTATTGACAGAATAAATAATAAATTCAGTTGTATAAACAATTAACTTATACCTTATCGTAATAAAACGCAATGATAACAATTGGCAGATGACAATCGATATTTTTACAGTATTCGATATCTGTCTCCGTGGCGCAATTGGTTAGCGCGTTCGGCTGTTAACCGAAAGGTTGGTGGTTCAAGTCCACCCGGGGACGACACTTTTCATTTTGTATACTTACTTTAAAATGACAATGAAAACACACTGCTTTCTTGCGTCACACGACTATCAAGCTCATTGGAAATTAATTTACGTAATTCGTTTATTTTTTCGCTGAACGAAATGGTTAAGCAACAGGTAGTACTATTATATAATCTATGCTACAGGGCAAACCTTAAAGCGAATTAATTGTCTTTGATTTAGTCTCTAATTGTAGCTGTCAAAAAAAAACAAAATATCAAGCGCTAAACTTAATAATTCGGAGTTTTTTTTTTACTATTTGGACCATAACTTTTATTGTTTTTGACTTTTTCCAAGTATTTATTTGAATCTTACAGCTCTAATGAATACGCGTCTTTTGAGCTTGTTTACATATCATTACAACTCTCTGAAATACAAAGGGATCAAACTTTTTCGTGAAATCGGAGCCTACACTAGAGCGAAAGACATTTCCCAAGTCAAAAGTGTCAAAACACACTTTTATAATACGGTAATTACTAGTTTGCACAGCTGATGCATGCATAGAACATTGCAACTTATAGGTATATACAAAATAATTATCGTTTTCTTAATATTCTTTATAAAAATCTATAAAAATAATTGCATCGCATTGTAGGTAAATTAAATCAATCGATATTTTAACAGCACTCTATATCTGTCTCCGTGGCGCAATTGGTTAGCGCGTTCGGCTGTTAACCGAAAGGTTGGTGGTTCAAGTCCACCCGGGGACGACACTTTTCATTTTGTAAACTTACTTTAAATTGACAAAAAAGCACACTGCTTTCTTACGTCACATGACTATCGAGCACATTGGAAATGACTTCACGTAATTCGATTTTTTTTTTGGGGCTGAACGAAATGGTTAAGCTACAGATAGTACTATTATAATATATTATACACATTTGTCTGTAAATCTTCCTAATAAAATAAAATAATAAATAAAATAAAAACAAAATATATTCTGTGCTACATGCAAACCTTTAAGCCGATTGTCTTTGATTTAGTCTCTAATTATGGCTGACAAACTTTTTCAGAAGATTTTTTCTCGAAGTTTTGATTGATTATATTCCTTGTTTACAAAATATCGAGCGCTAAAGACAATGAAATTCGGAACTTTTTTACTATTTGGACGATATTTTTTTCGTTTTTGACATTCTCAAAATATTTTTTGCAGCTCTTTTGAGCTTGTTTGCATATCATTACAACTCTCCGAAATACAAAGGGATCATACTTTTTCGTGAAATCGGAGCCTACACTGAAGCGAAAGACATTTCCCTATACGGAAGTCGCAGGGTGTGTCGATGGTGTCGTGGTGTGTTGGTGTAGGGGTAGCTCCATAGGGTTGATGAAATTAAACACTACATTCTTTAACACACGCTGTTGTTTATTGGTCGACGTACGAAGGCGAACAGGCCACACGCACGTGGCGCAAATGCATATAATACAACCAAAGTGCTGATACATTAGTTTACTTAAAATACTAAAACTCCACTACACACTACATCATCCCCCTAAAAATATTTAAAAAAATAAACAATAATTTGGTTATTTTTTTTAAGTATCAAAATAAGACTTATTATGTTATGATTTATAAAGTTTAGTTCTATTTTTATGAACTGTTACATGTTTACCATTTACATCGATTATGACATTCGGTGCTAAATCTCTAATTACATTATATGGACCCAAGTACAGTGGATCGAGTTTACTACCTGTCTCATTTTTCAATAACAAAGAATCACCGGGATTGTATAAAATAGGGTTTATAGACTACGTCCTTTCTTTTTTAGACATAAGCAAATTATTTCTAGCGTCGTTTTGAGCTCACTGTAATCTGAACTTAAATTCTAGTGTATAATTATCATGAGTGGTTCTACATTACTACATAGGCTATTAGGGAGCCTACACACTTGACCAAACACCAGTTCGAATGGTGTGTATTTGGTGCTCGTGTGTACAGTAGTGTTGTATGAAAAACACCAATACTGCACCCATGAACACCAATTTGGTGGATGATTTTCGGTCTGTATACGTAAATAAGCTCCTAATACCTTGTGCGAATTCTCTAAAGCTCCAATGCTCTGATGGTGGTAAGCTGCCGACATAATCTGTTTGATGTTCAAAATTTTACACAACTCTGCCATTGTACTCGATATAAATTCTGTCCCTCTGTCAGTTGCAATTTCTCTAGGTATACCATACCTCAAAATAAAATTCTCAGCAAACGCTCTGGCAACTTCGGCTGAAGACTTACCTTTGAGTGGGTACGCTTCCACGTACTTTGTCAGCTCGCACTGTAACGTCAAAATATAACAGTTTCTATCGTCATCTTTATCTAAAGGACCGACAATATCAAGAAAAACCTTCTCGAACGCCGTTGAAGCTGTTGTTGTTACCGTTAATGGTTCCTTGGTGATGGAAGTATATTTTTGTTTCTGACATTTGTCGCATTTTTCTACATAATTCTTTACATCTTTTTCCATTGATGGCCAATAATAATAACGCTTTAAATTGTTTACCATCCTTCGTATACCTACATGACCACTGGTAGGCAAAATATGAAAATCATTCATAACTACTGTTTTCTCATCTTTACCATAAATTCTCTGTACGTCTTTTATTATACATATCCTTGGTCCTTCCCATTTTTTACACTTACTAACATATCTGGCTAGCCATTCACAAAATTCTTTATTAGATTTATTTTTAATTATTACAATCCTTCATATTATACTGTTTACTAAAATCAGTCAGTTCCTTCAACAAACCGTCTCGCGTTTTTGCTGATAAGGAAGATCGACTGATTAGCAACGTTCTACTCTTTTCAATATAAACTATTCTTCTATTATTCGACATTTTAATTAAATCTCTCTTTTCTTTTAGTAATCTGCGCAGATTATAATCCGATAGAATTGATAATTCTATATCATCATCAAGTTTTTTAAGTACTTCTACCACGTTAGGTTGATCAGGCCTTTCAGTGGTACAAGACTTCGAGTCATCGTTAGTCAAGTCGTTGTCAATATCTTTCATTCGTTTCATTTGCGCTCTAGTCATCACATTCACTACTTGTTCTGTCATACCTTTCAAATCATCTGACGTAATAATTACTCTCGACAACGCATCAGCCACTACATTCTCGCTTCCTCTAACATACTTTACGTCAAAGTTATATTCTTCGAGTCTCAGACGAAATTTAGTTAAACGACTACTGGGATCTTTCATAGTAAACAAATAAACTAAATGTTTATGATCAGTCTTGATGGTAAATTTCTTTCCAAATAAATAAGGCCTAAAATATTTGACTGACCAAACTATTGCTAAAAGCTCCTTCTCTATAGTCGCATAATTAAGTTCGCTTTTGTTTAAACTTCTACTCGCATATGCAACTGGTCTACCGTTTGAGTTGCACAGTACACTACCTATAGCGAAACCTGAGCTGTCTGTTTGTAGCGTAAAGTGATTACTTTCGGTAAAATCTGGATAATCTAGGACTGGTGGGTTAGCCAAAGCATTTTTCAAAAATTCAAAAGATGTTTGGCATTCCGATGTCCATTCAAATTTAACTCCTTTTCGACTTAATTTATTTAATGGTAAAACGATATGGGCAAAATTTTTAATAAACTTCCGATAATAGTTTGCCATCGCAACAAAACGCTTGACATCATCACTTGACGTCGGCATCGGGTAATTTTTAATAGCATGTACTTTCTCGGGGTCGGGTAAAATACCCTTTGATGAAATGACATGGCCTAAATATAAAATTTGCTTTTTCAAAAATTCGCATTTGGATGGATTAAGTTTCAAGTTGACTTTCCTTAACCTTTCAAATACTGTCATTAGGTTTGAGTTATGTTCTTGTAAATTTCTACCAAAAATAATCAAATCATCTAAATATACAAGGCATTTCTCATAATTAAGACCTGACATAGCAACGGTCATTAGCCTGCTAAATGATGACGCACTAATTTTAAGTCCCATTGGTAACCTCGCCATGGTAAATTGACCTTTATCTGTTGTGAAAGCAGTATACTCTCTACTTTCTTTAGCAAGTGGACACTAATAATAACTCTGAGATAAATCACAGTGACTGAAATAAATCGCTCCGCTTAAAGACTCTAACACATCAGTAATATTAGGCAGTGGAAATTTATCGTCCTGTATCTTGTCGTTCAGTCGCCTGTAGTCTATGACGACGCGCCACTTCCGCTTGCCGTCACGATCGAGTTTTTTAGGAACCAAGAGCAAAGGACTAGACCATTCGCTACTTGCCTCCTCAAAAATATTGTCTTTTAACATTTGATCTATTTGTCTATTTAACTCATCTTTCTGTGCTTTTGGAATACGATATTGCTTGCTGTATACAGGAGTGACATTATATTTTAACCTAATAGACTGTTCATATATATTTGTCATACTCAATTTATCTCCGGGCAAGTGAAAAATGTCTGAAAATTTAGCACATATTTGCTCCATAGCTCTTTGTTCCTCATCATTTAAGTAAGTTCCTAATTTAAGTATTTTGAACAATTCCCTAATTCTTTCTACGCTACGTTCTGATTTATCAAAGTTTGCATAATTATATTCAGATAACGCATCAAATTTAATATTATTTAAATTCAACTCAACTTCCTCATCAGTTGTGTTTAAAACACGCACTGGTATTTGACCATTTTTGGGACGTGTTACAATACTTGCAACAAAAACACCATCATGTATCTCCCTCGGTAAGACTACACAATCGTAATCAACTCTACTAGGTATATATTTTACCTCTTCGCAACGTGGTGCGACTGTAAATGAGTAATTATAAAAATGCATCGGTAGCTTTACTGAGCATTGTTGTTTTGTTTTGAGTGATAAGATATCATATTCATAATTTGCTACACCTTTATGGCGCTTCATAAAATCTTGACCTAAAATACCTGATGCTCGGCAAATTAAGTTTTTAAACACATGAAACTTGTGTTCGAAAATGTGTTCTTTGTGTTGCAACTTAAGGAACACATGTTCTTCCGATACAAGACTTCCACCTATTCCATTTACCGTAATCCTACTCTTATAAATGATTACATTACTAATTTTACTTAATACTTCAAACTTAATCGCTGATATTGAGGCCCCAGTATCGACTAACCATTCTATATCTAAATTTCCTACATTTAAATTAACATGTATACATACATACATACATATAATCACGCCTCTTTCCCGGAGGGGTAGGCAGAGACCACATCTTTCCACTTGCTACGATCCTTACATACTTCTTTCGCTTCATCCACATTCATTAATCTTTTCATACATGCTCGTCGGTTTAGGGTACTCTTGACCTGACCTTTCTTTAGGACGTCCCCGATTTGATCCAAGTACGTGCGTCGAGGCCTTCCCCTCCCAACATTTCCATCCACACTCGCCATATATATCTGTTTGGTCAACCTGCTTTCACTCATTCTCTCAACATGTCCAAACCATTTAAGCATTCCCTTGTCAATACCTGTCACTATATCTTCTTTCACACCACAACGTTCCCTAATCACACTATTTCGTATCCTGTCACTCAGTTTGACTCCAATCATACTTCTTAACGCTCTCATTTCTACTGCATTTATTCTGCTTTCATGCTTCTTCTGCCATACCCAACTTTCACTCCCATACATCAGTGTTGGAACCAACACCTCTCTATGCACAGCCAGACGGGCCTTATCGGACACCTTCTGACTGCTCATAAAGGCGTGCAACGCTCCATTCACCATGTTACCGGCATTCACTCTTCTTTCAAATTAACCCAATTTATACTATTACACGCAAGTATTATCTCTTCTTCATTACTTACGAAAAAACTTGTCTAAATTTACTTGCTCGTTCTGTCCCGTCATTACGTCATGTTCATAATGATTCATTGAACCATTTCTATAGCCACGTCTATAGAACGTACGAGTGTCGCGAAATTGCTTACCTGCAAAATTGGATGCTCCGGCGCCGCCGCGACTAGAGCCTCGGCCGCCACCGCCGCGCCCCGCGCCCCTCGCGCTCGTTTCAGCGCCTCGCCTTTTGTAGCTAAAGTTGAAATTCGGCGCATTACGGTTATCTGCACGTGGGAAACCTCGACCACGTGTTCCTGAAAACCCACGACCGCGTCCATACGACCTGTAAGAGTTACATTGTTGATAACCTCTGTTAAAAGTCATCACTGGGTGACTCTCTGCATCTCGTGACTCATCCTCAGCAACGCGAATGGCTTCTTTCAAGGAGGTCAAATTTCGCGCTGAAACAATAGTGCCGATTCTCTGGCTACGCAAACCCTCAGCAAACCGCTTGATAGCGTTCCGCTCGTTTAGTGGTCGCAGGATCTTGTACGTCTGGTCGTTTCCTTCCGCCTGTGATATGGTCAGATCTGCAAACAAACTTTCAATTTCCTCACCAAACTCTCTAACTGTCCTACCACCTTGCCTAGACATTTGCAACTTTGACTGAAGGGCAGTGTCTGACTTTCGCGTAAGCAAATGAGTGCGCATGTCTTTGATTAGACTAGCCACACTGCTGTATGACGTAGACAAACGCATTTTTATGTTCGAACTAACGCGAGTTTTTAGCACAAAGTTTATGAGCAACATCTTACCATCATCATTGAGCATTGACGCATATAACTCTATCGCATCAATTAAATCCTCAGTAGTGCCTTCGTCACCACTAGTTTTTGGCAAAAGGCTTGTCGCCGTTTTCAAACAAAATTTATCAGACATGTTTTCAGATTCCTCTTTTTCCTTTTCCAGCAAGTATACTGTCTCAAATGATAATATATCTAAATAAATTTCTCAATTAAATTACAATCATCAATTTCTCTACTTATTACACCACAGCTTTCTTCTAATGTTTTCTTATTTACATGATATAATTCATATATTTCTTTCGCTTCATTAATTTTAATTTCAAAATTATTTCCTTTCCTTCTTGAAGGTCCTAATTTAACTATAGCTTGCCTGCTTAGACTTAAATCTTTATAATTTTCTCTAAATGATTCAATATATTCTTTTAAAGTAGCCATAAAATCTAATTAAAACTATACGTAATAACCATACCATACCAAAGTCCAGTTCATCGCTCGCGCGCAAGTCACGTTATGTTGACGCATCACTTTTACGTATACCACACGATTTTCACTCAAATCTTTTACGTTTTTCCACACTATATTTCACACTTTTATTGCCTCTGTAATGAAAAATAAAAAAAAATAACGTAGTCAGTCTTTCCGCCACATTCCTGGATAACGCATCAATGTAGGGACCCGTAGTCGCTGTTATATCAATTTGCCGCTGTCCAGTCTGTCTTCTCTTATTTAATCTGCATCATTTTCTTCGTGTAAGCTCCTCAAATGGTAGCTACCCCTGTAGATCCAATGACGAGGTGCGCACCATCATTCTTCCTGCTTCTTCCTATTCAGTACTAGGCTCGCTGACTCGACGCTTCGTCGATTCCAACTCGCAGCAGGGTCGCCATATACGGAAGTCGCAGGGTGTGTCGATGGTGTCGTGGTGTGTTGGTGTAGGGGTAGCTCCATAGGGTTGATGAAATTAAACACTACATTCTTTAACACACGCTGTTGTTTATTGGTCGACGTACGAAGGCGAACAGGCCACACGCACGTGGCGCAAATGCATATAATACAACCAAAGTGCTGATACATTAGTTTACTTAAAATACTAAAACTCCACTACACACTACATTCCAAGTCAAAAGTGTCAAAAAATACATATGCCTTTATCCCTAATGACGTAGGCAGAGCGTAAACGACCTAAGCAAATGTCGTTCCGCCACATATGACAAAGTTTTGAGGGTTATTTAAGATATATTTTTAAGTATATTTGTAGTGACAGGTTGTCAGCCCGTCGCCTAAATTGCAATATACTGAAACCCTCGGGTCCCTTAGATGGTTTGACAATATGCCTGGGAGGAAATGCAGCTGGCACATTCTTTGTTTTTCTTTCTTTCTTTCGCTCCCAGTCCAGCATGAGAGAAAACAAAGTGTGTCAAAACACACTTTTATAATACGGTAATTACTAGTTTACACAGCTGGAACATTGCAACTTATAGGTATATAAAAATAATATATTAGTCTTCTTAATATTCAATCGATATTTTCATAGCCCTCAATATCTGTCTCCGTGGCGCAATTGGTTAGCGCGTTCGGCTGTTAACCGAAAGGTTGGTGGTTCAAGTCCACCCGGGGACGAATTTTTTATTTTGTAAACTTATTGAAATCTGGCTCTGTACCAATACTTTGTCTTCCATGCTGCCCTGGGAGCGAGAGAAAAACATAGAATGTGCCAGCTGCATTTCCTCCCGGGCATGCTGTAAAAACCGGCTAAGGGATCCGAGGATATTAGTATATTGCAGTTTAGGCGATGGGTTGACAACCTATCACTACAGCAATACACCTACAAATAAATCTTAACTAACCCTCAAAACTTTGTCAGACGTGGCGGAACGACATTTGTTTAGGTCGTTTACGCTCTGCCTACCCCATTAGGGATAAAGGCGTGACTATATGTATGTACCAATACTTTGAATATAGCTCGGAATACTATAAAAGAGCCGATTCAAATATTGTTTTCACATTTAAGTAAGTAGGTAGCTATGGACGAATATGTATTACAATGGTGTACGTAGGTACACCAGGTGTAAGGGAAGGCGACCCGCAAACTGATAGGGGTTGCTCGGTCAACGACACTGAACAAGTTTTTTATTAGGAAGACAAAAATAAAAGTCTTTTTCCATACAAAATGTTCACCTCAATCACAGAAATTGTATCGGAACGCGATTTTTGTTTTTCACTTCCTAAAAAAAAACCTGCTGACAGTTGTTCAGTGTTGTTTGACCAACCCCTATCAGTTTGCGGGACGCTGTCCATTACACCTGGTATATTACCTAAGTACATGTACAAAACAAAAAGATGTTACACCAAATTTATAGTTGCTTTATGTCAACAAATGCAAATAAAATAATATTTGTACCGTCATAATAAACTGTAGGTATCCACCACACTTCTTGCTTTCATGCTGGCCTGTGAGCGAGAGAAAAACATAGAATGTGACAGCTGCATTTACTCTCGAGAATTCTGTAAAATTCAGCTAAGGGATCCGAGGGTTTCAGTATATCGTCATTTAGGCGATGGGCTGACAACCTGTCACTACAGCAATATACCTACAAATCTATCTTAAATAACTCTCAAAACGTTGGCATACGTGGCGGAACTACATTTGTTTAGGTCGTTTTCGCTCTGCCCATTTGGGATTAAGGCGTGATTATATGTGTGTACATATGTTCTCCATACATTTTTTCTGATCGAGGTGGTTATTTTGTATAGGAAAGTTTATACTTATATTTTCTGAAAGAATTTCCTGGTGAAAGTTAATCAGTTTCGTTGACAGTGCAACTCCTATCAGTTTAAGGGACGCTGTCCCTTACATCCGTATAGCATGTACGCCAAGCTTAGAGTTGCTGTAGGTCAACAAAACCAAATAAAATATTATTTTATGTTGCCGTTATTACAAACAGCAGGAAGGTAAGGCGGATACCACTGCAGCTTCAACACTGCAATATTGCAGTACAAAGGGAGTAAGGAGATTTGAGTCCATTCTCAAAACGGTTAGTTTCGACACAACGCAAGGATTATGAGCTTGCCATATTGTGTCTTGTCGTTTCACGACGAATTTAGTTTCTTTTACTATCTGTGGCAAGAATTGTCAAATATAATATAAACTGCATCTATCCACCATATGACTTCAGGCGGCTTCAGCTTCAAGCCGGCAATATTGCACTACAAAGCCGGGGTAAGGAAATTGGAGTCCGTTCCCAAAGCGGTTAGTTTTGACACGACGCAAGGCTTATGAGCTTGCCATATTGTGTCTTCTCTTTTCACGACGAGTTTAGTTTGTTTTACCATCCGTGCCAAGAATTGTCAAATAAATATAAACTGCAAGTGTCCACCAAATGCCTTCACGAGGTTTCAGCTTCAAGTCTGCAATATTGCACTACAATGCCGGGGTAAGAACATTGAAGTCCGTTCCCAAAGTGGTTAGTTTCGACACAACGCAAGCTTGCCATGTGTCTTCTGTTTTTAGGACACATTTCGTTTCTTACAAAGAAAGATACAGAATCCGTGAATCCGTGTGTATTTATTTTTAAATGCACATAATTGCACTGATATTTAAATTGAAAAACTACTGCAATGGAATTGTTTAAATTTATTTATGAAAAGAAATTGCCTGATAGAAACCAGATTTTTTAATAACTTGAATCATTTTTATTTTATTTCAATGGTCAAATAAATTATAGATAAAATTATTTATTTCTGTCATAAACATTTTCCTTTATACAACAAAACGTCTTAAAAATTGAAAATATTCAAAATCTGTTTATAACTTGAAAATTATTCATTCTCTCTCTTAGTAATGATAATGACTTCGATACAAAAGCATAATTTTGTCTAAAATCGTCATCACTTATTCATATCGAACAAAAACTTATTACAGCACAATGTTATTGAAACATGAATTGAAAAGTTTTTGCTTGTTTTGTTCGGAGGGTTTGTTCACAATATAATTGAAACATCGCACCCCTAAATTACAGCGAAATCACAGACTAGTAAAATCAATGACGACGTATACAGAATTAATTATTTTACCTCAGTATTACGTAAGATACGGGATAAGGCTAGGGAGATGATGATTACGTACATATACATACAAACGTTATAATTACGCTTTTAAACCAGGTAGGCAGAGCGTAAATTACCTAAACAAAGGTCGTTCCGCCATGTCCGACAAAGTTTTGAGGGTTGTTTAAGATAGATTTGTAAGTATATTGCTGTAGTGACAGATTGTCAGCCCATCACCTAAATTAAAATATACTGAAACCTTCGGATCCCGTAGTTGGTTTTTACAGCATGCCCGGAAGGAAATGCAGCTGGCACAGTTTATGTTTTCCTCTAACTCCCAGGCCAGCATGGAAGATCTTCCTACCTCGATATTATTACAAAAATATGTCATGAATTTCTGCAATACCACGTCACCATCAGGTTTAAAGTCCTCTACTCATATTTGTATTCTGGATAGGAAGCAATAAAAACACAGAACCGCACTCTTTTCGATTAAGTAAAGTCAGAAGAGGGTTTTAATGTTTTCAGTATAGGAGTGTAGTTATATTGCAATTTAGGCAATGGACTGACAATCCTTCAATATACCTACATAATCAAGTAAGTAAGTGTAATGTCTGAAACTTGCACGCAAGAAGACCTGTACAGCGCCACTGACGTCGCAGTGCGTTTGGCATAGTACAGAATTCGTATATTTGAACCGCTCGAATCAAAATTTGCATACGAAAGAGTGACATCCAGATACAATTGCCATACAATTTGGCCTGCGAATGTTGCTCTTTTGTATGCGAATACGATTCGAGTGATTCTAAAATACGGCTCCTGGTCGAAATTAATATAAAAACGCCTAAACGATCGACACGACATAAAGAAGAAGTCTGAACTTTTCAGATGCGACAATAAACAGAGTTTATTTGCCGTTGACTCTACATTTAGGGGACGTGTTTATACAGTAGCAAAGTCTTAAAGATCATGAATCTGTGAACAAGACGAGGTGAAAGGAAATGAGAAACAAAGTTTTCGAATGTTTTCAGTAATTAATTGCAACAAGCTTTCGCAGCAACACAGTGTTACAAAGTGTTTTGTAGTCAATTTCAGGTACAAACTTCGGTGTGTCCGGTTTATGGAGAAGCATTCGCTGAAATAATAATGAAGAACCCCGAGGAGGTATAAAATTCGAGGTAAATCATTTTGTAGATCTAAATTCTTGTAGTTCAGAGCGTATTTTATATTTTTAATGAATAATGATTTTGATTTCCTTGGATAGCTTTTTGACAAGTGACCTGAAGATTTAATATGTGTATAGATCGTGATGATGGTGTAGTGGATAGGGCCGCTGCCTCCTGAGCGGGAGGTCGTAGTTCGAATCCCACCACGTACCAATGTGTTTTTCGGTTTTCGAATTTCATATGTACGTTTATTTATCACTTTTTCCGTGCTTCGGAACGCACGTTAAGCCGTTGGTCCCGGTTAATATCGTTTAGTACCGTAGATATTAGTCGTTAAGCCATATCAAACGCCAGTGCTAAGCATTGGCGGCCTTAAAACTCTGACCTAATCTAGAATTGGGTCTGGTTTCCCTTCAGGGTTGAAGAGATCAGATGGAAGTCGCTCTGTGTAAAAACCAGTACACTCGTTCAATCACCTATATTAGGTAGCGGACCCCTAGAAATACAGGATAAGGCTAGGGAGATGATGATGATTAGATCGTCATGATTAAAATCTTTTTACTAGGAAAATACCTTTAGTAATAAAAATAATTGCTTTACCATGTTAAAGTGTTTGCAATTTAGTACTTTATTAGATCCCATCTCTGTGATAAGATAACTTAATTTTGATAAGTCATACTTATATCTTTTTTGTATTTTCGCTCATATTTCTTGGGCAACAACAAAACTTTATGATGTGTGCACACCTATTATGGTTTACCCTAAAAAGTACGGGTTGTTAGTAAAAAGACAACATAATATATTACTAAAATGCAAGTTAATTAGTTAACTTAAAATCTCAAGGAAGTCAAAGTTTTTTTATGTTCATTACTTTATACGAAACAATTATTCCCTTCCGCCAAAAAATATTATTGGAACTACAAGAACATACTTGCTCCGTAAAAATACGTCACATAAAAGACCCGAAAATTGGACCCTTCCATTATCATAATCCAAAATGTGTTCATGAAAATACTCATCCACATTTTTCAATACATTCACCCCCCTCCTTCAAAGGGGAAACCTCAGTTATTAGCACCAATTCAGAGGGGTGAATAATACTGACTTAATTTGCTTACGATATTTTGGAAATATGCACATACATTACCGATGTCGTATGGAGATGTATGAGTTTCCGGAAACGCTGCGTGAAAAGAGAATTGTGGTACCACCGAATTTTGAATACGGAGTACGATTGATGGTGTCATTTTCAAAAGTGGAAGTATTTTCCAGTCTGATGGATAAGGAAGACATTGCATTGCAACTACAGGCACTTCAGACAATCCACCTTATTTCCAACAGTTATGAATAAATCAAATCAAATTTATTTGCATAAGATTTTCAATCTAAAATTGCCCTCAATTTTTGTTAGACGTGGCGAAAGCGCCTTTTACGAGGCGTTTAACGCTCTGTCTACCCCGTAAGGGATAAAGGCGTGATTTTATGTTATGTTATGTAGATTCTGGTACAATAAATACAGTTGTCATTTTTTTTCAAATCCCTTACATAATCAATGTCATGTTGATTACAATTGTATCTGCTATGTAGTATCCTACTACCCAAAGGTTGCCTGGTAGAAATTGCTGCTTTAGCAATAAGGCCGCCTATATTGTACTGTTTTGTTCCTTACTTTTCTGCTGTATGTATTTGTGTTTCTTTGTGCAATAAAGAATCTTGTATTGTATTGTATTGTATTGTTATAAAATGTTATCACTAATCAGTCTAGGTAAATAAATTTCATTACAATTTCAACATTTCAATTAACTACAAAGTCATATTAGTACATAGAATAAAATAGTATAAGTAGTATACATTTTCTGAGGCTTCGGAATTCATTCCCCGTAACATACTTCTCTAGTGTCATGCATGAGAAAATCGCGGCCTGAAAAATACTACTACACGAAGTGACACGAATAATACAAAAACATGAAGCCAAAACAATAAAGCTTGAAAACTTTTTCTGCCTCTCTCACCAGACGAAACACATTACCATTCTAATAAGGACCAAAACAAACTCCCATCGCACCAGAGCACCACACAGCTCATTAAGGCCCGAACACACGAATATTTGGCACCAATTTGGCACCGCCCTGCGTCGTGCTAGTCTGGCACCGAGTCTGGCATCGCATTCAGTTGTTTTGGCATTTAGCGCGCAGTCATCGCGATTTGGCAGTCTTGGCCAACAGCCGACTATTGTACGAGTGCTGATGCAAAGCGTAGACAAACATTGGGTGTATTTGGCACTTTATAAAAGCGTTGTTGGTGAATGAAACATAGTCGATAAATTCTCACATTGTGGCATAATTGTTTGGAAGACAATACACATGTGGACACTGTGGATGTTCTAGGCATTCGATTAAGGATTGTCCAAAACGGGATGAACCAGCAAAATGTGCTACATGCAAGCGTTTCAATAAGTCCAGTTCTCATAAAATAGGTGACGAGACATGCCCAGCTAGGAAAAGTGCTGTGGACCGACAATTACGTTCAACCGATTACGATTGCGCCTAGTGCTCAGCATTCTCTCTGCATTTATTTTTATTATTTAGGTGTTGATTCTAGTAAAATTGTGTTTCGTAAATTATTATTATATTCTACTTATTAGATTATCTCGGTCAATTACAGTTAGTATAACATTTGTTAGAAACTAAACAATTTTATTATTTATAATTATTGAAGATTTTATACAGAAAAACGAAACCATTCCACAACGAAAACTTGAAATGCTTTTCATGCTTTTATTCGTATCTTAGTCCTCCTATTTTCGTCATTGGTGACGGCGACTATTCTCTCAGATCAACCATCTGCGCTGGCTTTCATTTTTAATGTCTGAGTGTTTGCGCACTATTATTTCTTCAATATAATTCTGAACTAATCTTGGGCGACTGACACGTGGGAAGCAAACATACGACGTACGAAGGACAAGTCTCAGACTACTATTCCACGGAGGCAATTGATAGAACTACACGAATCGGGTGACGGCTTGCATAATTTGACTCTGTCCCTAACAGCACAATTGGCGCTGTTTACGCATATGCTGCGTGCTCCCTTTACAATGCAAATTCGGTGCAGTCGCCTTAATCTGCCTTATCTGGAGGTTCCGGGATTTGCATAAAGTGTCTATAGGGATGCTCTGTAGATTTGTTAATATGGCTACTGAATCTACATAAGCTGAGGTTCAGTCTGTTTGTTTTCCTGTCTAAAATAAGACTTCAGTTTAAATTGTGCAGTAGATACACACATGATAATGCACAACTTTGCTTAAGGAAAGATCGAGATTAAAATCGCATATCATAAAAAAATAAAATAAATAAATGTTTATAATTAAATAAAGCGACCATCCCAAACAGGAAGTAATGTCTATTCTCTGCTAAAAATCAAACAACAAGTAAGAAATGGTTGTAATCATATATTTTATACGTAACACATAAAAATATTCGGTAGCATAAATTACACGTGCTAATCACAAACATCTTATCAACTCCCTGAACACATTACAAGCCGGAAATTACTTCACGGTTGCAAAGATTCGACCTCTTTCTCTTCTTTGATGTGCGCCGACGTCAAAAACTCATACGGACGTCTACGCTTTAACTGAACGTGGGTGGGAGGGCTGCAGTACAAAGATAACTGTCAAATGAATGTCAAATCTCAAGTTGGCGGCGTGTTGGATGCTTTTTTGCCACATTCATTTAAGGCGTGGTCGTACTGCAAGTATCAGAAACGTGTCGCTCCCAGGGCTGAAATAAACAGATTGCCTCACGTAAAGGTGTAGGACCTTTGTACGCCGCCTTTTAGTAGGACACGTCGAAAAATGTGGTACTAAGGGTTCTCGATGCAGTTAGTTAATTTCCTAAATTAAAAAAAAATCGTGCTGTTCAGTTATATATTTATTAAGCTCTAGTTAAGTTAGAAAGAGGTTGTCAAATAAATAAGATACTACTATTTGTAAATAAAGTTACCAATTGACATAAGTATTTAATTTTCTTGTATCGTGAGAGTTGCCATATTGACAAACGACTTTATAAAGCCTTACTTGATGTATTATTTAATCTTACCTAAAAAAATATTTAGTATGCCGTTGAAAAGATTTTTTTTTTCATAAATTTCATCACTGATCTTTTCGCTTTCTGCTTGTACAATTTATATATCCAAAGGTTGCCTGGTAGACATTGCTGCTTTAGCAATAAGGCCGCCTATATTGTACTGTCACGTTTGTTACTTTTTATTTCTGTTGTATGTTTTTCTTTGGGCATTAAAGAATTTTGTATTGTATCTACAAGATAATAAAAAACACGGCTTTCGCTGACGTCGCTATGACGTATATATAAGAAAGTCTGATAAATTTGACACTTCAGCTAAAGTCTCGGTAGCTCAGTTGGTAGAACGATGCCTCGCATTCCAGAATCGCAGGTTCGAATTACGCCCGAGGTGAATTTATTATTTTCTTTTCTTCGTATTATTTAAAAAAAACTTGGTTCTGAAATCCGATCGTAGTTTTAAACTAAAGTTAGTTGCATTCGAGTTCCAGTGGTACCACAACGCTATTTGTATGAAGTAAAACATGGTAATCTGTCATGTTATTGTGGAAGGAACGAGTATTTGCATGAAATATGTCTAAACATGAGGCTTTATTTTATATTACGACGCATTTGTTAAAGGAACCTGCAAATGAGAATAAAATTTTTCTTTTCTCTAACAAAATTTACTCGTACTCGTAGATATAAGTATGAAACGGTTAAGAATTGGTTACTGGCCAATTTCTTTTATAGAAATCCCGTGATGAAAAATTGCATCAACCGACAACTCATAGTAAAATAAAATAAAATAAAAATTGCATTTATTCTACCACAAATGCATAGAAGTATGTATTTTATTATATTATTTCACTATGTTCTACTTGCAGGACAAAGGCTAGAAAGTAAACAAAAATTTTCTGAACTTTTCTTCTTACAACAGTTTTAATTGAAGAAGTAGGTTTACTTTGAACGTTGTGCTCGCAATCAACTTCTACTTAATGAGTTTTCTGAGCATATATTTTGAACTAACATTGCTCTTAATTTTACCTAAATGAATCTAATTCGTTTGTACCTTGTTCTAATTTAGATTACTAAAATAAACTTGTTCTAGTTTAGATACTAAATAATATTTGAAATACATCTAGTTATTCGTGGAAATTAATTTATGTTTTTAAAACATGAGACTAGTCTTAATTAAAAATAGGAAATCTACTAATAACGAGCTAGGCATTTTCAAGGCGAGAGTGAACAGCCACAATTATGCTCCTTCATAATCGGCAATAACTAAATAAAATAAATAAAAATACCTACATCTCAACAAGTCAATGGTTATCAAATCTTTAAAAAAAAAACTTTTGGCTAAGACACATTATATGTAATTTTCGTCCAAAACAAACATTAAATACCTTAATTAATGCAATTGGTAAAGCAGTTCTCAAATAATTACAGCGTTTTAGTATATTTTACGTGAAAAGCAAATTCCTGTCCATAATATGTGAGAATACAGACTGTAAGGTCTACATTAATTAAGTGTTTCATGTCTAAATACGAAATTGTGCTGCTACATATCTCTGGCTCGTATTTATAAACAGCACTTGAGAATGACAGCCACTTTGAGACCGTATCAGAAATGACATTTCAGTACAAAATGGCCTGTTAAATCCATATTTAATATTGCTATCAATCTTGAGATCGCTTTATGAATACGAGCCTTAGTAGTCAAGTAAGCATACCAATGTATAACCCTGTGTAGTGCAGTGTACCCAGTCAGTTGGGTATTAATCGTCATTTATTACGACGGGAATGCATTCGGGCACTCAACCCCGTGGAGGGCGAATTATTCTGCGATTTGTGGGGTTATAGTGTTATATGTATCGCAGAGTTAGGTTAGAAATTAATAAATTCGGATGTACTATAAGGTATATATTTAAACTACTGTAATTACTGAAATTAAAACGAAAAATTATTTTAGCCAAAGAAAATTAGATAATTTGCTGGACTGGGGGAAAGAGAACAACGTTGAATTTTACAGCTGCATTTTATGCCGGGCTTGCTGTAAAAACCAGCTAAGGGATCCGAGGGTTTCAGTATATTGCAATTTAGGCGATGGGCTGTCAATCTGTCACTACAGCAATATACCTACAAATCTATCTTAAATATCCCTCAAAACTTTATCCGATGTAGCGAAGCGACCTCTGTTTAGGTCGTTTACGCTCTGGCTACCCCATGAGGGATAAAGGCTTGATTATTATGTATGTATGTATATATGCATTACGACTGGGAATGCATTCGGGCACTCTACCCCCGCGGAGAGCAAATAACTCTTCTATTTGTGGGAGTATTAGTTGCATGTATCAGTTAGACAGAAATTGAAGAGCTAGGTTGGGAGATGGTTTTTAAATACAGTTGCAATTTCAATTCAATTAGATTTACTAACGTAGTTTCCTGAACATAGTTACTTAGACTTAACTGCCTCCGTGGTCTAGTGGCTAGTGCCATGGACTCCCGATCTCCAGACCTCCAGGTCCTGGGTTCGATTCCCAGGGGAGAAACACAAAGTTAATATTTGGGAATTTATCACTTAGTGAATTTTTCCCCAGTTTGGTTAGGACATTGCAGGCTGAATCACCTGATTGTCCGAAAAGAAAAAGATTTCGTGCTTCGGAGGGCACGTTAAGCCGTCGGTTCCGGTCGCTGTCTTTGATAGTGGTCGTTACTTAAGCCATGTCAGAGGCCTGATAGTTGTGCTACTAGGCGGTTTCCAAACTCTGACACCAGGGTTCATCGGGTAGATAGACACGATACCCACTCGACATAAGAAGAAGAAGAAGAAGGTAGGTACTTAGATATAATATTTCAATGTAATATTCATTTATCAAATGTCAAGTGCAAAACGCAAAATTGGAACATAAAAAAAACATCTTTACTTCTTTTTTCTTTATTCGCAACAATTTGAAGTATAATTTTTGATCTTATCAAATGTCATCTTACTTATTAGATAACACATCAAATTCCTGCAGTGTACCACTTATACGACCATCCTTAAGATAATTGAAATCTGTAATAGGATCCAAGTTCTTCACAAGCGTTACAGGGAATATGATATCTCGTAGCGCTTACTACGGCGTAGGCATCGTAGCACTTAATAACCGCTACTAATCCGTAGTGTTCTGTAGGAATACTATGAAGATCACTGTACAAAAAAAACTAATTTTACATTTTATTGCTGTCATGCTGGACTAGGAGCGAAAGAAAAAACCTAGAATGTGCCATCTGCATTTCCTTCCGAGTATGCTGTAAATCCACCTAAGGGATCCGAGGGTTTCAGTATATTGGAATTTAGGCGATGGGGTGATAATCTGACACTATAGCAGTATATCTTAAATAACCCTCAAAACTTGGTCAGTCGTGTTTGTTTAGATTTTTTACGCTCTGCCTACCCAATTAGAGCTAAAGGCGTGATTATATGTATTTATGAACATTTTATTGAAAGAAATATAAAGTTCTTTCTCCCCTGCCCTGTTGTCAGTGTTAGGCAAAAATTTCAATAAAATAGCAAGTAATGTGTCGTACTGGCATTTTCTTCTAACAAGCTGTATTTTGTATTTTCCCTATCACGGTCTCAAATCATCACCATGGTGACGCCGAGTCCCTTGTCAGTTCATTAACTTTTTCGTATGTTTCACGACAGGAACCAATTCATGGGAAACAAGCGGAATAAAACAAAACAAAATCAAATTATTGGTCAGTTCTAGATACCCAGTTAGATAAATACATACATATAATCACGCCTCAATACCTAATTTGGTAGGCAGAGCTTCAACAACCTAAGCAAAGGTCGTCCCTCACGTCTGACAACGTTATAATGGGTATTAAGGTAATTTGTAGGTATATTGCTGTAATAATAGGCTGTCAGCCCATTGCCTAAATTGCAATGTACAGAAACCCTCGGATCCCTTAGCTGGTTTTTACAGCTTGCCCGGTTGGAAATGCAGCTGGCACATTTTGTTTTTCTGTCGCTCCCAGGCCAGCATGGAAGGATTAATCGTATCAGAAACACCATCCTTTGTTCCAATACTCAAATCGCAGACGTAAGCAAGAACATTGCTTAAATGGGACTAAGTAGGCTACGTCTCCCGAATGCACCCTGACTGGTGGGAAATACTAGCGACCAACTGGAGCCCACTAGAGCGTCCGCCTATAGAAAGACCAAAAAAGAAATGGTGGAATGACTTAGCATAATTCGATTCGAACTGGTCGGTAACAGCCAAAGGCCAATAAGTGTGGAAGAAGAAAGGGGAGGCATTTGCCCAGCAGTGGGACAGTGTGGGCTAGTGCAATAATAATAAATAATATCAACGTCGTCGTCGTCGCCTCAGCCGATAGACGTCCACTGCAGGACATAGGCCTCCCCCAAGCACCTCCACGATGATCGGTCTAGCGCCTTCTGCATCCAGCAGCTTCCCGCGACCTTCACCAGATCGTCGGTCCACCTTGTGGGAGGCCTGCCTACGCTGCGTCTACCGTGCCAAGGCAGCCACTCCAGGACTTTCCTACCCCAGCGGGAGTCGGTCCTACGAGCAATGTGCCCCGCCCACTGCCACTTAAGTTGAGCAACTCTTCGAGCTATGTCGGTGACCTTGGTTCTCCTCCGCGATCGATCGAATATCAACGTACGCTGTGTAAAATTTCTTTGATATTACTATTCTTGGTACTTAGGTATTCATTTACCTAAATTATTATTAACAAATTTTATTAATCAGTTAGTTTTTATTATTTTACAAAAATATAAATTATAATCGCTACCTCTAGCAACTCAAACCCGGTCTTTACGGTTCGTAAAAAATCAGCGCAATAAATCTTTATTGCCGTGTTGTTTAGCCGCCATTATTTGTGCTGTCTCGCAATTTTCCTTTGCTTTGACGACTTCATTCCTCACGTTAAGGCTTTAAGTGAACATGGGCTGGGGGAGCTGCAATATAACGATAACTAACAAGTCTCAAATACTTCCATGCTGGACTGGTATGACGATAGAAAAACAAAGAATGTGAGTCTCCTCCTAGGCTTGCTGTCTTCTTCTTAGCGAGTGGATTCTCGAGTCCAACGACCGGATGAACCCTGGTGTTGGAGTTTTCAAACCGCCTAGTAGCACACAGTTATTAGGCCTGTAACGTGGTTTGAGTAACGACCACTGTCAAAGATACAGACCCCGGTCAACCAGGTGATTCAGCCTGCAATGTGCTAACCAAACTGGGGAAAACCTCACAAAGTGATAAATTGACAAATATCAACTTTTGTGTTCCCCCCTGGGAATCGAACCCAGGACCTCTGGATCGTAAGCCCATGTCTCTGACCACTATACCAAGGAGGCATGCTGTGAAAACGAGTTAAGGGATTTAAGGGTTACAGTATATTGTAATTTAGGCGTTGGGCTGACCACCTGTTTCTACAGCAATATACAGATATATCTTAAACAACCCTAAAAACTTGTCGGACGTGGCGAAAAGATGAATCTTTGTTTGGGTCGTTGACGCCCTGCCTTCTCCATTAAGGATACAGGCGTGATAGTACATATGTATGTATCAAATCTTAAGGTGGCGTTTTGAGTTTCTATTTTCGCCACGTTCATACAAAACAATGTCGAACTATAATGTGTAATTACCGCTCGGAAACGGCCTGCTGACTTTGACATTGCTGATTTTGAAAAAGGAAATTTTCTTGTACTACCTTGTTTTATTTACGACCTTGTTTCAAATATCTAACATCTTACTAATGTAATTTTAGCGGTACGAGTAAGAACATTGTGAGCAGAGATGTAAAATCGACAGTTTATTTACGGTAACGTTAATAAACTAACGCTAATAGTTACATAAAATCAAAAAGTAATATGAATAGAAGTAGTAGTACCTGTGTAGGTAGGTACCTACACATTACTTTGTTAATCCTACATAAACATACATACATACAATCACGCCTTTCTCCCTAATGGGGTAAACGCAGGCAGAGCGTAAACGACCTAAATAAAGGTCGTTCCGCTATGGCATTGTCAGACATGTCTGACAAAGTATTGAGGGTTCTGTAAGATAGATTTGTAGATATATTGCTGTCGTGACAGGTTGTCCAGGTTGTCAGCCCATCGCCTAAATTGCAATATACAGAAATCCTTGGGTCCATTAGCTGGTTTTCACAGCATGCTCAGGAGGAAATGCAGCTGGCGCATTCTATGTTTTTCTTTTACTCCCAGGCCAGCTAGGAAGAAGAATTTGTTTATTTTGGTGAATATTTTAATATTATATTGTTATTCAAAATTTTAAATACTAAAAGCAGAACTTAATGTCATCACGATCAAACGAAAACAGTATTTTTAATTGGAAACACGATACTTGTTACACGAGAAGCTGTTTTCAGAAATAAAATAATTCCAACCGTTTCCTGTTAACTGAATTCATATCGTAATAAATATTAATTGCATTTGAGTAAATCCAATATTCTGCTTTAAAATGAAGCGCTGATTTTCCAATAAAATCTGGAAATATCGAGATGCCCACAAACGGTGTAATTCCAATTACTTGTTGCAAAAAATTATGAAGCATTCTTTGATTTTCGTGTGGTAAGTTGACGTCAATGCCAGTAACAAGAACTTTGAATAAAAAAAATATTATTCAATTACTTATAAAAATAAAATCAACAAACTAATAGATTATAAAAAAAATATTCCAAAATATATTAAAAAAGAAAATAATGTTTGCAAAGAAATTAATAAATCAGATCATAGAAATTATAATCCAGCTTAAACTAGGATGCATCAAAGTAAAGAGTTGGTTCATGGAACAAATTAAAAAAATAGACTACAGTGCAATAAAAATCATACTTTGTGAACACTTCATAAATAGATTAATGTAAAAACATTTTTGTATTTTATTCGTAGAGTTTTCGTAATCGAAGAAAACAAAAACATACCGACCCAAAATCTATCGGCAAAAAGTTCGCGGTATTTCATAAGAATACTATCGTATATTCCTACGGCCGTACAACCCGGCTAAATAGAAGAGGTAACATGTTGGAAGTGTAAACAAGCAATAAGTATTGAGTAACATTCTATAATCAATGAAAACAAAAACAGTGCTACCCCAAATCTATCGGCAAAAAGTTCGCGAAGATATTTCATAAGATCACTATCGTACATTCCTACGGCCGTCCAACCCGGCTAAATTGGAGAGGTAACAAGTTGGAAGTGCAGACGAGTAATGAACGGCATTCCGAACATTCCACGATGCGAAGACATTGCAGGTACAGTCGCCGTTTATTGGATTTCGCTGGATCTTTATAACAGTGCCTCTGGCAAGCCTATGACAAAATTATGTTCACGTAAGTATTTTAAAACTAAACTCTACCTCAGGGTAGGTTCTGCTCAACACTCTGCTCAATGCTTTTTGCATTGCCTACAACACACAGCGTCACCTAACGCGCTACTCGCGCATAGCGATGAACACTACGTTGGGCATCTCCCTGCCAGTACGCGCGCTTAAAGCGTAAGGTAACGCATGTGTGTTGTAGGCAATGCAAAAAGCATTGACAGCGTGTTGGTTGCTGCCCTAAGATGTTGTATTTTAATTTAACATTAAAATTTTATACTCTGGTGGACATAGAGGAATTCTACGGACATCCAGTGAAGTTCATCCATTCATCCATTTTAAAATTTCAAGAACAAAACGATTACAAAAAATATATTATGTAAACATGCAGTCAAGTTATTTACATAAATACATAGATTGGGCCTAGATAATAGTCAATGTTAATTAAGATTAAAACTGGACAAAATCTCTGCCTAAAACAACCTGAGCATACCAAGGTGATGCTCGTTTTATCTTGAGCTGGGATCAGGATAAGGTTTTATTGAGTTTCGGTGGTGTTAGGTTAGACTGGCTTCCTTTGACCTATATGAGACATTCGCAATTTATACCCTATTGTGAAATTCTAGCTCAATGGGAAATCATTATTTATGAAAGGTCTACCATCAGTCGAGTATTTTGTTCTTGTAGCTTGCTACTCGGAGACCGGGATGGCGAATTGCTGTCAAAACGGGCACCGATAAGTTTGAATGCACCCGACTTGAACATATTGACGCCAAACGCCAGCTCCAAAAATCTCGGCCCAAGCCGTCCTATAACTAGGTACACAATTAATGATAGCGGGCAGCTTTACTGTCCTAAATGTGACCGGATTTTTAAAACTAAATTCGCGTCTGCGAGTCACATTTGCGCTCACCAACGTAATAATAATTGATACGGTGTCGCCGTCGACGGATACGTCTGGGAGGACATCATCATATTGTAGTACCTACGAATTAAGGTTAGACCGCACTATGGCGTAGCTGCAGCGGAGCGGCCCGACACGACGCTACGTCCTAGTGCAGTCTTACCTTTATGATCTAAAATATATTTTTGGGACACTCTACTTACCTATACTAATAACGCAACTTTATAGGTACGAGTAGAAATAGATATGTTCAAATTTTTAATAAGAATAGAGATTGACTATGATACAAAAACACCAAAGGAACAACATTAAAATGAGAATGAAATAGCATTTTTTAAAGCCAGTATAAATTACAGGATTTAAACCAGGTGTAAGGGACAGCGTTCCGCAAACTGATAGATTAGATTGCTTAGTCAACGATACTGAACATGTTCCACCAGGAAATTATTTCAGGAGGAGAAAAAAGAAATCAACTTTTCCAGACAAAAAGTTCATCTCGATCAGACAATTTATATGAAAAAAGCCATTTTGTTTTACTTCTTGAAAAAAAATACTCGTGTCTTTGACTAAGCAAAGTCTATCAGTTTGCAGGACGCTGTCCCTTACGGTATAGAGCAGCCAGATTATAAGAAAAAAATTCTGACTACGACAAAATCTTAAAATATCTTTCACGTCTATTACAAACAGAGAGGGGGTGTATTCCCAAGGCACTCGTTATTTCGTAGCAAAGAGTCGATTCGATTACTTGACCGGCGCCAAGAGACTCAACGTCGGCGATTTGATACTCACGCAAAAAAACCTGAAAATATGAGGAGTTTTGAACAGCTTGCTGTTGCTGGACTGGGAGCGAGAGAAAAACATAGAATGTGCCAGCTACATTTTCTCTCGGGCATGCTGTACAATCCATCTAAGAGATCGGAGGGTTTTAGTATATTGCAATTTAGGCGATGGGCTGACAACCTGAACTACAGCAATATACCTACAAATCTATCTTAAATTACTCTCAAAACTTTGTCAGTCAAGGCGAAACGACATTTTTTGAGGGCGCTTACGTTCTGCCTACCCCAATAGGGGTAAAAGCGTGATTACATGTATGTATGTAATACAGCTTCCCGTGAAGTGAGATGTTTATCTAACTCAACAAAACTAAACAACTAAAAAACCTTATTATGCGGGAAGAAGTCATGTTTAGCCTATTTAATGTTGTACCTACGAGTAAGTCCAAGTAAGTATGACAATGCACTTCCTGTAGAAACGTGCACGGCGTACCTACTAATAAATATTTTTTAAACTTTACTATTATTGCTTCCATTTGAAAGTTTCTTATCTCTCCAGTGCTTATTAAAAATGAAACTTCTTCTTCTGATTCTGTCGTGTAGGTATCAGTTTTGTCTGTCAAGTCAGAGTTTTTAAACCGCCTAATAGCACAGCCAATAGGCCTCTGGCATGGTTTGTGTAACGACCACTAGCAAAGACGGCGACCGTGAAGGACGGCTTAACGTGTCCTCCGAAGCACGGTTTTTTTTCCATACAATCTGGTGAAACAACATCAATATCAACAAACTGTGGAAAATCTTACATAGTGATAAATTGATAAATATCAACTTTGTGTCCCCCTTGGAATCAAACCCAGGCTATCCGGATCGTAAGTCCATGGCTCTAACCACTAGACCACGGAGGCAGTCAATAAATGAAACTTGATTCCAGTTTCGGGTGTGAATTTCTAAGAACCAAGAAGAATTGGAAAGGAAAATAAAGTTTTATAGTCTGGTGCTGCAGTGCCTAGGTTTCTATTGTTTTAGAGCTTCCTGAGTCGTAAAAGCAGACTACCAAGTAACAAAACTAGAAATTCTATACAAAATGCACAACTTCCAGCACTGAAGTATTCAAGATTGCACACCGAATTTGGTTTTATGGTTTTAAAACAAAAGTAGAGCTGAGAGCTTAGTGCAATTATGTTATTCAATGTTAAAAGGAAAATAGTAAATACATATAATCACGCCTTTATCCCTAATGGGGTAGAAGGAGCGTAAACGACCTAAACAAAGGACGCTCCGCCACGTCTGACAAAGTTTTGTGGGTTATTTAATATAAATTTGTATGTATATTACTGTAGTGACAAGTTGTCAGCCCATCGCCTTACAATGTACTGAAACCCTCGGATCCTTTAGCTGGTTTTGCATGCCCCGGAGGAAATGCAGCTGGCGCATTCTATGATTTTCTCTCGCTCCCAGGCCAGCATGGAAGATAAAAGGAAAATATTAATAATAATAAATACTTAGATGAGCATTAATTTAACAAAAATATGAAATTACCTACTAGGATTTTGTATATCGGAGTTCCATGAAAAGGTCAACCACACATACAAAACTTATCAGTTTTAGTTTTTTTCAAACTCTCAACATAATTCAAAACGGGAAACCGTGGTTTTCCATTTTTGTACAACTGCCCGAAAGAGGGTAGACCGATATGTGCCCTTAGCCACCACACCGCTCGCAAGTTCCTCAGTCGCTCCTTGATCATAACGCATGAAACTGCGTTGAAATATCGGACATACATACATACATACATACATAAAATCACGCCTTTATCCCTTACGGGGTAGGCAGAGCGTCAAACTCCTCGTAAATATCGGACACTCTTACAAAAATGGAAAACTACGGTAAATTACTTTTTAATTATTACAATCCTGAAGTTTGCAATTTGTAACCTGATCCTTCTTGACTTGGAGAAAACGTGTAGGTGTCCCAGCAATCGTAATCTCACTGAGAGGGGTCAAGAAACCACACAAAGTCTTCATCAATCAAACAACCTTCAATAGGCTCGATTCTAGATTTGCCGGTTAAATCTAAATTCAAAATCTTTTTGACACTTTCATATTTAAAACATTGGAAAAGGACAGGAGATCTATTCTAGACAGGTTTCTGATTTGTAGGTGGTGGTTTTATAACGGTGGATCAAACTGACAGAAATACTAGGGAAACGTGCAAAATCGCAACAAAATCTAGCGAACAAAGTGTTAATCCATAGAGTATTAATCGCCTGTTCGTTTTTCATTTTTTTTTTGGAAAGTGACAGATAGATTTTGATTTCCGTTTTAGCCGGTGGAATCTAGAATCGAGCCCAATAATTACTTACATGGTATTAAAACCACAGCGTCCATCGTGTCTTCATAAAAGCTCCATGTTCTTTTAGAGAAACGCTTTACTTTTTCAAAGAATAAAACTGTTCGTTCATTTCATTTAATGGAGTAAGTATCGGTTTCGATAGGTGTCTCAGTTTTCCAGAACACGCCTCAACGCCCTTGGGAGACAGCACGAGGCAGTGTATTGTTCACTTGGAACTAATAGATAGGTACACTCTAAAGAAATCGAGTAAGGTATACGAGAAATTTGTAATTTATCAAAAAATATTCCTCTTCTTAGCGAGTGGATTCTCGAGTCCAACGACCCGACGAACCCTGGTGTCTAGAGTTTTCAAACCACCTAGTAGCACAGCTATTAGGCCTCTGACATGGTTTTGAGTAAAAACCAATATCAAAGACAGCTACCGGGACCGAATGCTTAACGACCTCCGAAGCACGGAATCCTTTTTGTTTGCGGACAATCAGGTGATTCAACCTGCAATCTCCTAACAAAACTGGGGAAAAACCTCACAAAGTGATAAATTGACAAATACTAACTTAGTGTTCCCTCCTGGGAATTGAGCCCAGGACTTTTCAATCGTAAGCCCATGGCTCTAACCACCAGACCACGGAGGCAGGCATAAAAAAATATTGATTGGAACACAGATAGGTAACGTGCAGTAGTACGCAGCCCCATTAGTCAGATATTGCTCCCGATTCGTAGAGGGCAAGACTTAACTAAATCTTGATCAAATCATTGCCGTCCTTTACTGCTCTCTCGTGATAGAAAATGACAGGTATAGACTTATTTTAGTTAAGTCGTAATTTTTGCAAATACGAATTGCTATCATTATTCTACTGAAAGTATACTTAATAGCCACCAATAGCCACCACATTTTGCAAGCAAGTTTTTATAATCACAAGGAGTGATTGAATTTAGTACTCATTCGTCAGACTGCGGCGCATTCTGGGCTTATTCCTTGGTGCCTTGATACGATTTAAAAAAAATACTTATTATTATCGTTGTTCACCTGGATCTGATAAATAATAAATACGGGGTGTAAGGGACAGCGTCTCGCAAACAGATGTAGGTTGCTCAGTTAACGGCACTGAACAACTAACACCAGGATTTTTTCAGAAAGTAAAATTCACAGGATTTTTTTTTCACTTCCTAAAAAATCTTTGTGTTAGTTGTTCAGTGTCGTTGACTGAGCTACCCCTATCAGTTTGCGGGACGTTTTTCAGCCAACGACACTGAACGTTCCACCATGATTTTTTTCACTTCCTGATAAAATCTTGGTGGAAGTTGTTCAGTGTCGTGGACTGAGGAAGCCCTATAATTTTCCGGGACGCTGTTCCTTACACCCGGTATAGTCTAAAGATATCGAGATAAACTGTTCATTTAGTTGAGTATCAATAGGTGTCTGTTCACCACAACCCTCGACACCCTTGGGAAAGAGCGCGAGGCTGCATTTGTTCACTTGGCTCCATTTGATACATTCCAAGAAAAGTGGGAGTGGAAATTTTCTATTAAACCTATTATATCCTCGTTGTTCTTCTATGCTGGACCGGGAGCGAGAGTAAAACATAGAATGTACCAGCTGTATTTCCTACCGGGCATGCTTTAAAAACCAGCTAAGGGATCCGAGGGTTCCTGTATTTTGCAATTTAGGCGATGGGCTGACAACCTTTCACTACAGCACAATACCTACAAATCTATCCTTAATAACCCTCAAAACTTTGTCAGACGTGGCGGAACGACCTTTGTTTATGGCGTTTTCACTCTGCCTACCCCCATTAGGGATAAAGTCGTGATTAACGTATGTATCTATCCTAGCTGTAATGAGACTCTGGCATTGGGTAAACAGAGCAAGTTTAAAGAATTTAATCTAGATAAAAGCTATGAAAGGAACGATTGCAAAGAAATTTACTGACCTCCTGAGAATCAGACCCATCTGTGTTGTAGACGTTAAACTACAAAGAACAACTAATAGTAAACTTAAATAGACCTTTAACAGTTAGCTCAGCAAAGATTTATACCCAATTACGAGTAGCATTTTTCAATCATGTGCTCTACCAAAATATCAGTTCAGTAGTTTTCGTGTTTATTTTAAAAGTTTTTTTTACTTAATGATTATGGTGTTGATGAGTTCACTAGGCCTCAAGTGGAACGTATTCTCGGTTCGCAATCTACCGGATTAAACTGTGATTAAATGTGTTTTTAGACGGGAAATTGCGATGTTTTCCCACCTTGCTCGACGCTTCTTTGTTTTACGTATTTTTTGCTTTCGTTACAAAATGTGGGTGAGAGCATGAAAAAGTGGAACATTGGTTATGATGAGTAGGATTAAGAGCGAAAACGCTTTTCGCCATTTTCTTTTCTTAAAACTTAATTTCAACCATAATCAACCTGATGAATGTTGATGAGGTAACTTGCATGTTTTAGAAGAACATGTTTTTATCCAAAAAGAAAATGTAATGATATCAGTAGTACTTAGGCTCGTAATTATGAAGCGATCCCAAACTTGAGAACAATATTAAGTATGGATTTGACAGGCCAGTTAAGTCATAGTAATTTGACAATTGCCATTTGACAGATGTATGGGATTTCGCCTCTTCGGATAATCTATTCCGATAGTATTTCGAACTCAGTTTTAGAATAAAGATAAACAAAGTTTCATATTTTTTTATCGAAGATCTTGTTTCTAAAATAAGTTTTCGGTATTAGATGTTACAACATAATGAAATATTAGTTTTAGTATTATAACTAATTTGCCAACACTTTTGATTTATTTTGAAATGTGTTTTCAAATAAACAGACATGAAATATTGATTACCTTTGTTCTAAAATTGAGTTGGAAGTTCTATAAAGAAAATAATTGTTATGAGATGACAATGAAAGAGCACTGTTAGCTCTTACAATTATTACCAGAATTTAACAATCGCCGTATTTTTATTTTCATTTCAAAATCACACTTCACACCCTTCGATTTATGCTGTCAGTTACTCGTAGGTAAACCAAAACAACAGCAGAAGCCCAACAGCCACCGACGACACGATTTACAGCACGACAAGGGTTTTAATGAACGTGGGTGGGGGCGCTGGAGTATAGGGAGAACTTCTTCTGTTGTGAGTTTCGAGTTGATCGACCCAATGACAAAACCTCAATTTGTTAATATTTGAACATGTTATATTTATATGTATATATTCTAACTTTGTAGTGAGAGCAATAAATGTTTTTATTTTTTAATGAACCGTAGTGTGCATGGTTTTAAAGCGCCTAATTGCACAGACAATAAATAGGCCTCTGACTTGGTTTCTGTGACGACCACTATCAAAGAGAGCTACTGGGACTGGGACGGCTTAACGTGGGCACGATCGTGTGAAGCACGTAATCTATTTTCTTTTCCGATAAGCAGTTGATTCAGCCTGCAGTGTCCTATATCTTAAACAAACTGGGGAAAATCGAACAATATGATTAAATTGACAAATAATTATGTTCTCCCCATCGAAATCGAACCCTCCGGAACGAGAGTCCATGGCTCACACCACTAGACCACTGAGGCAGGCGGCGCTGCAGTATAAAAATTACGGTCAAAGCTGAGGGTGGCGGCGTTAGTTCCATTTTTCGCCACTTTCATTTTAGTTATTGTCGTGCTATAACTTTCGAACAATTGTTTTGGCAGCTCCCCCTACCGGCGGGGCCTACGCACTGTACAATGCGAATTTGCATTCAGACACTATCTTTGGCACAACAATGCAGTGATATAGCGTACGGCATCTTTATATGGGGAGTGTCTGGGTTTTAGTTATTTGGACAGAGCGGTCAGTTTAAATTCTGAAAATTTCCTGAAAGCGCAACGGACCGCAGTTTTGCTACCAGAAATTTTACCATTACAGGTTATTCAGATTTCGTTTCTAAGTACAAATTATTATTTCATGAATGAATCACTGAACAATGTAAACTAAGGGCCGTATTAATAAACAGTACTTAAGACTGAAAGCTAATTTGAGTTCGTATTAGAAATGTCATTTCAGTACAAATAGACTGTCAAATCTAAACTAGATATTGCTTTCAATCTTGAGATCGCTTTATAAATACGAGCCTTAGGTAAGGACAAATAACTATCAATACATTATTTGGAAGGTCTGGCCAACAAAATGAAACACAAGATTACAGACAGACGTAAAACATAACTTTTAGTTCAGCTCAAAGTGCATACATACACACGAAGTATCCATCTTTTAGTACACACAACATACTACCTACATCTCCACGGCGTAACAACAATCGTAAAAGCGGAGTACAACTTCAAATTTCCCGAGTCTAAAGTCAGAAGTCCTCAAATGCAATATTCAGCACCACGCTCGTCTAAATATTACTTATGACTGTGACTACTCTACATACTCGACGTATGCATCACAAAGGTTCTCGGTTAGTATACTACACTACCACTATAATTTATTTTTTATTATTATTAGAAATGGATTTGCTTTTGACCTAGACACTAGGTCAGGGATGACCATGACAGAGTCGACGATGGAGCGAGCTCACCCAGAAGATGCCTGTTTTTTCACTGGCAATCTCACGCATCGACGGACCACAGCAAGCTGTTTGGTGCTGGACTTCACTGAGAGGGTGGTTGCGAGCCAGGCGGCCCCTTGCGGAGCCTGCCACCGTTTGTAGGGATCGTTCAGCCGGACTTATTCACAGGCAAACCTATGTGGCCGTTGTCCGTGGTTGTCTAATAGGAGGTAGATCCTATCCCACCCCAAATAGAATACAGTTCACAGTAGGTATGATTTTAAATAAGTAAAACACATAAATTTATAAACCCTAAATATAACAGAACAGACAAAAACAACATCGTACCTAAACTAAAATGCCTAAATGCGTTTTTTACTGAAATCTATCTCTACCAGACAATCTTGTGTGAGTGGAAAATTAAGAAAATAGTACATCTATGAAATTTATGTTATTAAATATAATAATTTCACTGTGTTACTTGTTAAAACTGTTTTCTATCTACTTATTTATAAATTGAATGCGGAAAAATATACATACATACATACATAAATATAAACACGCCTTTATCCCTAATGGGGTAGGCAGAGCGTAAACGACCTAAACAAAGGTCGTTCCACTACGTCTGACAAAGTTTTGAGGGTTATTTAAGATAGAATTCTAGGTATATTGCTGTAGTGACAGGTTGTCAGCCCATCGCCTAAATTACAATACACTGAAACCCTCGGATCCCTTAGCTGGATCTTACAGCATGCCCGGGAGGAAATGCAGCTGGCACATTCAATGTTTTTCTATCTCTCCCAGACCAGCATGGAAGATATACTATTGGATTAATTTTGCCATATAGCCAGGATCAAAGTACTACTGTACCTAGACAGTTTTCCGAAGGCAGACAGAACCACATGAATTATTTATTTATAGGTTTTAATAAAAACATCCTGTAACTAGAATATTCTTATTTGTAGTGCTATGACGTCATAAACTGCAGACGTCTGACTTGCAGCCACTGGTGGAAGAGATAAGCTTATATTGCCAAGTCACTGCAGTCTAGTTGTATGAGCCTTGTGATCCTAATTTAGAAGCCGGAAGGTCGATTCTCGAAAATCCTTTGTGTTTTGTCTCTAGGATAAAGAATATTGTCTGCATCGAATAGATGTGCTAATTTGTGAAATGTCATAATAGTGTCAATAAAGGCTTATTATTAAAAAATATGGCATCAGGACATAGGACACTCGTACGGTCACCCATCTTCCTACTCCAAGAACAAAAGTACCAGGCTACTATAAACTCCAGACGTCTGACTTCTCTGGTTGAAGAGATAAGATTTTATTGACACGTCTGGGAGCAGCAAGTGTCTGATCATAACGGAGTCGTGAAACTAATGAAGTTCGAATCCCCATTGTTCTGGTACTGCACGTACTTATTGGCGCAACATTTGCTAAGATAATTGTTCCAAAGTCTTCGAATACGGATACATAGTGCAAACGATTCCTTGCGTACTTAAGCTTGATTGTCACGTACTACTTTGTAAGTGTAAAATCTGTATCTGTAGCAAGCGTTAGGAAATATCTTATTTAATTTGTTTCATGTGTTCCACTTGTTTTATTTGTTGTTTTTTTTGTCATTTATTTTAATAATTTATTTATTTAATTTAAAAAGAACTATACTACAGTTTCATTATAGTATAGTTCTTTTTAAATTCACAGTTCCCTGTTAAGCAAATCACAGGAAGTAAATAGAAAAAAATAATTTTGTAGGTACACTTTGTACCACTTCCTCGAGACTTCTATAAAGCCAAAATGGAGGGAGTGTATAAAGTAATTTAATAGTCCCGAAAAGATGAGCGTTTGTACCGACTCCCTACCGTCACTCTCGTAGTCACAATAGAGCACCTACCTGGGAAATGAAATCTAGTTCTTTTTGGAGGTTAAGTGCAGTTCTGTTCACGAGATGGTTTTTACTACCAGCTCGGTGTCGGAATAGCGTAGTCTAGCTGTATTCTTTTTCCATGCTGGACTGGGAGTGATAGAAAAACATAGATATGCCAGCTGCATATCCTCCCGGGCATGCTGTAAACACCAGCTAAGGGATTCGAGGGTTTAGGCGATGAGCTGACAACCCGTCACTATAGCAATATAATACTTATATCATCAGTAATAACCCTCCAAACTAGTCAGATGTGGCGGAGCTACCTTTGTTTGGGTAGTTTTTGCCCTGCCTACCCCATTAGGGATAAAGGCGTGTCTTAATATATGTATTTATGTAAGCTAGATTACGAGCATGGTCTGGCTGATATCCGGTGGCAATCGTACAAAGTTTCGTATATGTTTGACAAAATACTGTGATTTTGAAGAAAAAGTAAGTTTAAACTGTCCAAATCTTTTCTACTTAATGGTCCAGACACGCTGCACTAGATGTTTTAGAAGCATTTAAACATAAAGTCTACGTTCATAGTCTTTCTGACTGATGACGACTGGAAGATAACCTGTTTTAACCGACTATACATACACATAATCACGCCTTTATCCCTAACGGGGTTGGCAGAGCGTAAACGACCTAAGCAAAGGTCGTTCCGCCATATCTGACAAAGTTTTGAGGGCTATTTCAGATGGATTTGTACGTATATTGCTGTTGTGCCAGGTTGTCAACCCATCATCTAAATTGCAATATACAGCATGTTCGGGAGGAAATGCGGCTGGCACATTCTACGTTTTCTCTCACTCCCAGTCCAGCATGGAACTACCGACTGTAGCGCCGAAAAAAAAAATAGTGTACTCTACCTGTGAGGTGAATCCAGTTCCTTTTAGAGGGTGAAATCTCCTTCCTTTATGGTCGTCAGCTACAAGCAAACAATCCTTCATAAAGCTAGACTTATATGAACTCCCCTTTCCTTTGTGTTGCGAAATCCGACAAAATTAACATGACGAACATTTTCATTGAAATGCACGAACTACGAAGTACTTACAGAAATACCTGCAAACTTTGTTTCAAGTGCTTGCAATACTATTTGTTTTAGACAATTTCTCGTCAGCAGTAATTAATATATGATTTAAATTAAACTTTAAATTTTTGATATTGTCAGAGAAATATTACCCGGTATAATTTATTATTTGACAACTAGAAACCTGGGATATCTTGTCTCAATTGTATGCACATCTCATAATGCATAGAATTGGGAAAAAAATGTTATAGTTCGTTTTTTAACTTTGCGTAATCGATACCAACGTTCGTTACTGCCCGATAACAGAATTTTCTTTGCAACTTAGCAGAGGTTCAAATTTCGAACTCACAGGCTATTATAACTTTCTTGTTACATACATATGTTTTGCGGTTTACTTTTTTTTTATATGTAAGAAAAATCAGTTTATGGGCTGCCAAACAAGTTGGTATAGATAACTCAACGTTAAATAAACGAACTTTACCTGCAGAATTCTGCTTCAGCGTTATAAACACGTAATGAAATCTGCCCCACCACCATTGTTGACTCTAAACCTATTGCCTTCCGTTCCAAACTAATAAGTAAACAAAATTTCAAATGCACCGCATCGCATCCGCATCCCTACTTTAACTACAGGGCTGTATTTAGCAACACCAACAAATTTCTTATAGAACACTTAACTCTTCTCCCTAGTCTGATCCCGTATCTAACAGGGTCGGCTACCTAATCTAGGGGATTGAACGAGGGTACTAGTTTTTACACAGAGCGACTGCCATCTGACCTTCGTAACCGAAGAGAAACCACACCCAATCCTAGATTAGGTCAGAGTTTTGAAGCCGCCAATGCTTAGCACTGGCCTCTGATATGGCTTAACGACTAATATCTACGGTAATTAACGATATTAACCGGGACCAACGGCTTAACGTGCCTTTCGGAGCAAAAAAAGTACTGAATAATCGTACATATGAAATTCGCAAACCGAAAAACATTGGTACGTGGTGGGATTTGAACCACGACTTCCCGCTCATTAGGCAGCGGCCCTTTCCACTACACCATCGGGCTTCACACTAACACAACACCTAACTGTAGAACAAGTAACTATAATCTAAAAATTCTTATCGTTGTCTTTATTTGTATTTTTCATCATTTGTATATATCATAGACATGTACAAACGTGCTAACTTTACACCTTTGTTAAACTATCTCAATCATTGTTTACCAAATAAATATTTCATTTATTTATTTAAATTATGCTTCTAAAATTGGATGCAAACATTTTGTTTTTATTAGTCACCTTAATTTGATTCATACAAATTTGGATCCGACAAATGTAATCACAGTGATTTAGCTTTAAATGCTTTCCGTTTCAAATAGTTACCTTTACTTTAGCCCAAAAAAAGGTAGGATAAATAAAGATTTTAATATATAAATTATACTTCTAAATTGAATGAATAAGTTTTTTTTATACATTCATTTGATTCACACAAATTTGGATCTAAGAAATGTCGATTTAGCCCTTAATGCCTTCCGGTTAAAAAATAAAACGGTTATTTTACTTAACTTACCTAAAGATATAAGGTAGATAAACTTTGACTAACATAATTGATTTTGAACATAGAAAACCTAACAAGTTTAGGTTGAATCGTCTGTCTCCCAATAGCTTTTTTAGCCCATTTGCGTGCAGCAGTGTGGAAAAAATGACGGTGCTCATTCAGGCATTCAGTGGATTCAATATCTGCCTGATTACGCCCTGAGTCCCTATTCTGTAAACGCCTAACCCAGACTCTCCCAAAGTGTAGCTTTCTGACGAGTCCATTGGATTTATGAGTCTAAGGTGGCGTTTAGTGAGAAATCGAAGGATGTACCTGGCTGAATTGTTTCTCACTTGAAAGTAATAACCGTTGCAAGCTAATAAGTAAACAAAAATTCTAATGCACCGCATCGCATCCACATCCCTACCAGGGGTTGCTCAGTCAACAAAACTAAACAACTACCGACAGGATTTTTTTCAGGAAATTAATAAAAAAATCATACAAATTGTCTGATTGATGTGGTCAATTCGTATGGGAAGGTATTTTTTTCAATTCCTGATAGAACTTCCTGGTAAATGTTGTTCAGTGTCATGGACTGAGCAACCCCTATCAGTTCTCGGGACGCTGTCCCTTACACTCGGGTATTATTTAGCAAGAATATTACTTTCAAGTAAGAAACAATTCAGACAGTTACGTCCTTTGATTTCTCACTGAACAACAGGCAGGCTCTATTCAAGATAGATACGCGCCGTGATCACGACCCTCAGCCACGAGGATACACCCAAAAGAGAGAGTCTCTATGTAACTTTCGGAACCACTGGCCTAACCACTTTTCGGGTGAGCAACTTAACGCCAATCACGGCTTTGCGACACCCAATACAGACTGGGGGATTAATTGAATAAATTTGCATGCCATCCGGTAACATTTCCATTTGTTTCGAATTAAACCGTCTACCGTATAACGGTAGCTGACAAATTGTAATTTACTTTACGGTCTAGTCAACCGGATGAAATACGGTACAGCAAATATGCGCGGGTTCAGATTAACCTGTGGCTCTGCGATGAACCTGTAAAACGTTTTTTGCGATTTGAAAATGATAAAAGTAGGTATTTCTAAACCGAAAATCCCGGGCCAAGTCTTTCCATCTAAATTATTCCGGCATAAGAAACTAATTAAACTAAATAAATAAAACACGACATGTAGATGGGTAGGTTTTCTACACTATGAATTGTTACATACATACATATAATCACGCTTTTATTTCTCATGGGGTAGGCAGAGCGTAAACGTCCTAAACAAAGGTTGTTCCGCCACGTCTGGCAAAGTTTGAGAGTTAGTTTAGATAGATTTGTAGGTATATTGCTGTAGTGACAGGTTGTCGGCCAATCGCCTAAATTGCAATACACTGAAACCCTCGGATCCCTTAGCTGGTTTTACAGTATGCCCGGGAGGCAATTCAGCTGGTACAATATATTTTTTTCTCTCGCTTCCAGCCCAGCATGGATTAAACTGAGAAAATCACTCATAGAATTGTCAAAGATCACACTTGTTACGGGCAGTAGGCTTTGAAGTTTTGTTTTATTCCAGTACATCCTTAATGGAGTATCCTTTTAACATCGCACTCATGTACAAAATACAAGCTTAGCTTCTGACACGAGACACAGCTCAGGAATTAAGCCCTCAAGCACCAGCGTGACAAACATGACAGCAGCGCCTGAGATCTGCATAAACTATTAACATGTTCACTGCTGCATTTCCATATCAATGGCTACTATTGGTATTGCGACTATATGTAACCTATTCCGAATCTGAAATAAGTATTTGAAGTGGTAGAGGGTAGTTTATACTGGCAGCAGGATTTTTTCTCAGGAAGTGAAAAATAAAAATTCCTTTCCCATACAAATTGTCTGATCGAGGTGGTCATTTTGTATGGGAAGGTTAAATTTCTTTTTCATCAAGTTGTTAAAGAAACTGTTCTTACTCTGAGCAACCCTTATCAATTTGCGGGACGCTGTCCCTTACACCCGTATTAGGCCCATTAAAGTAACGTTCATAATTTTCCACTCTCTTTCGTAGCCTCGTAGTAGCTTCGTAGCACATACCCCTGGAAAGCTCCCCGGAACCCTTAGCTGATTTTTACAGCATGCCCGGGAGGAAATGCAGCTAGTATATTCTATGTTTTCCCTCGCTCCCAGTGTACCAAGAAGAAAGGTAAATAGATATTTTCCACTCAATTATAGGAAATAGAAATACCAAGAACGATGCCATTATTCATAGCACTGAAAGTGTTAAACGAGCGATTTAGTTTCAGAATAGGGTCGTGATTATGAATAAATTACTTTTAGTTTTGCTGGATTTTGCCCGATTCTGTATTCAGTGGAAACTGTGGCGTGGTAGTTTAAAATTTTAATGTGTTAATTAGTTTTTGATGACGTCATAATTCAAAGTTATTGGAGTGTGCGTTTATATTTTAATATCTAATCCATTTGACAATATTTTATAATCATTTTCATATTATATTATTTTCAAGTTAGAGCAAGTTATTTATACCCATTAATAATGCATACAGACAGTGTAATTTATAAATTAACTTGATGTAAAGAATAAATAGACTGGACTTAGTGGCGTACCTATCGGAGGAAACGCTAATGTTCAATACATACATACGTACATGTAATCACGCCTTTATCCCTAATAGGATAGACAGAGCGTAAACGACCTAAACAAAGGTCGTTTCGCTACGTCTGACAAAGTATTGAGGGTTATTTAAGATATATTTGTAGGTATATTGCTGTAGTAATAGGTTGTCAGCCCATCGCCTAAATTACAATATACCGAAACTCTCGGGTCCCTTAGCTGGTTTTCAGAGCAAGCCCGGGAGGAAATGCAGCTGGCACATTCTACGTTTTCTCTCGCTCCCAGTCCAGCATGGAAGTATGTTCAACATAGGCCTAAAACTAACCGATAATGATGATGATAAATGTTATTTTACGTAAAGTAACCCCTGAACCGTGGGCACTTAAGTAACCAAAGAAAGTCAAGTGGTGTTTACCCAAAGTATCACATAGTTTCGGCTACCTAATCTAGGGGATTGATCAAGGGTACTTGTTTTATTTTATTTTTTATTTTATTCAAAAAGGTACAATAACAGATAACAGATTATAAACATACTTAAAGAACATAAACAGCTTAGCACTATAAATCTGATACTTACTTACTTACATCCTTATAATCACGCCTTTATCCCTAATGGGGTAGGCAGAGCGAAAACTACCTAAAAAAGGTTGTCTCGCCACGTCTGACCAAAGTTTTGAGGGTTATTTAGGATAGATTTTCAGGTATATTGCTGTAGTGACAGGTTGTCAGCCCATCGCCTAAATTACAATATAATGAAACCCTCAGATCCCTTAGCTGGTTTTTACAGCATACCCAGGAGGAAATGCAGCTGGCACATTCTATGCTTTTCTCTCTTTTCCAGGCCAGCATGGAAGTAAAAAAAAATCTGATATCCTTTTAAAATTGTACACAGCATTCATAATAGTGAGTAGAAAGTTTTACAAAAAATAATTAAATTAACTGATAAAAAAAAGGAAAATGAATTAAGTTATACAGGTTACTTTAATTTTTTTATGTTTCGCACAGATTTTTTGAATGATTGTGTTTCACTATTGAAGATATCCAAGTGTGCACAGACTTCATTGTAATTTTTACACATTCTGATGAATGGACTGTTTTGTGATACATTATTATTAGTTAAGGGTGTTGTAAAGAATTGAGGGATGCGCACACATCTTGTCGGAACACGGAAACTCAAGCAACTCAGCAGCTGATCACCCACCACACCATTCGCAATTTTATGCAAAATATTCAAATCAGAGATCCACCTCCTGTCTTCAAGATTACTTAAACCAAATTTAAGAAGACGGTCACTGTATTCGGGTATCTTTCGTCTCAGCCCCAGTCTAGCACTTAACACTCTCACAAAACGACGCTGTATGGACTCTACACGATCGTTATGCACTTCATAGACTGGTGACCATATCGAAGAGCAATATTCGAGAATACTTCGCACTAGCGAGATGTATAGCAGTACCCATGAAGTTTCTTTTCTGAACGATCTAGCTGTACGAAATATGAAATTTAGCATTCTGTTTGCTTTTCTACATATATGGTCATAGTGATTGCGGAACGATAAATCAGAGTCAAACAGCACACCCAGGTCACGAATCACTTTGACTCGTTCAACAGAGTTCCCGGCAATGAGGTAGTCAAGGACTATAGGTTTTTTGTTACGAGTAAAACTGATAATTTGACATTTCTTTAAGTTGAATGTCATAGAATTGTCGATACACCACTGATTTATAGTATTTCAATCTACTTAAAGAGCAAGACAGTTGGCGGAACTTCTAATATGGCGAAATATCTTGATATCATCGGCATATGCCAGACAATCACTAGAGATAATGCACAGAAGATCATTGATAAAGGCCAGGAATAGCAGTGGACCAAGATTGGATCCTTGCGGAACACCAGATGTCGCAACAAAGGGGACAGATTCGAAACCATTCAATGCAACTAGTTGTGATATATTCTCCAGGTAAGATGTAAACCATCGGTGAAGGTTACCTTGAATTCCTAGGTGTTGCAACTTTGATAAGAGTACAGAGTGGTCAACACAATCGAAAGCCTTCGAAAAATCTGTATAGATACAGTCATCTTGAGTTTTTAGATTAAATGAGTCACATATGAACGTGGTATACTCAAGCAGATTAGTGACAGTCGAGCGACCAGGAACAAAACCATGTTGCAATTCACTCAACTGGGGTGGCAAAAAATGTGCTCGTATACTAGACTCTCAAATATCTTGGCAAACCAACTTAAAATGCTAATTGGGCGGTAATTAGTTACATCACTCTTATCTCCGCACTTATGAATAGGAGTTATATTAGCAATTTTCCACAGTGAAGGAAATATACCGCTACTTAAGGACTTGTTGTAGATGATCGTAAGGGGTCCACTTAGAGCTGCTGCACAAAGACGCATAAAAATGGGTGGTATGCCATCAGGACCGGCATTCTTGTATTTATCCACTTGTTTCAATCGCGTTTTAACTTTCGCAGATGAAATTGTATAATTACAAGTAGAGAAGTTAGATTGTTGAAAATTAGGGTCAAAATTTACAGTTAAGTTAGGCCTGTATACAGATGAAAAATATTTTGCAAAAAGCTACTATGCTTGGTCCATCATTGGCACAACTATTGTCGAGTTTTATCCGGCTAGGGTAGGCATTTGTGACTTTCTTACTTTTAGTGTAGCGCCAAAAAGCTTTAATATTCAAAGATAGGTCATCTTCGATACCCTAAATATACAGACGAAAACACTTAACCTTGGCTCTAGACCTAAGCATTGCGAAAGTATCATAGTCACTAGGGTTACCAAAAACTTTGTAACGGTAGTGAAATTTAGTCTTTGATTTGAGCAATTTTATTAACTTTTTAGAGAACCACAGAGCGACTGTTGTCTAACCTCCGCAAGGAAACCAGACTCAATTCTAGATTAGGTCACAGTTTTCAAGCCGCCAGGCTTATGGTTAAAGGGATAATCACTTAATTTGTTTGTTCTACATTTTTAATCATATTTTTGCTACTCTTCAGTAAACAAAAAGGAACAAAGGCAAGTTGATTTTTTCCTCAAAGGACTGAACAAATTGTGAGAGAGAGCTCATTATGAGAACAAGTAAATAATAACAAGAGAAATTGCTCGAAGGCGACAAAATATTAATAAAGTCGTACACAAAGTGAAATGTTTGGCTAAAAATAAAAGAGCATTGAAAATGTTTTCCATGACGACTAAAAATGGTCACACTTTTACAGAAAAATACTAAACTGAATTAATTATCATATTATTATTATTAGTATTGAAATTGTAATCAATTTTCAAATCCAATACACCTACATAAGTATAACATAGGTCAATAGACTCGATACCCACTCGACAGAAGAAGAAGTATAACATCATTTTTAACGGAGCTTATTTCATAGTATTAATAAGCCCTATAACAACTCGGCAAAATATTACTTAAAGAAGACTTAAAATCATTGTGAAGAAATTCAAAGACCACCTATAAAATATCCTTTGTCCAAAGACAACTATGAGGTATAAAGTCCATATACTTTTCCAATAACCGTCCAATATATCTTCTTGCGGCTAAAGTCTGCTGAAGAAGGATTAGAACTATTAGAGAACGTCAACATTGTCTCTGTTTTGGTCTGTATTCTGTCTGCACGTGAAATAAAATCTGGTAGAGATTTAAAAGCAGCTCAGAGATATTACAAAAAATAATGATTTTGTTATTTATTTGTTTGCAAAAATGGGATCGATTCTAGATTAGACCTGCTAAAACTAAAATTAAAATCTATCTGTCACTTTAAAAATAATAAAATTTAACAAGGGCAGGCGATTTATACTCTATGGTTTATACACTTTGTCCACTTGACTTTGACGCGCTTTTGCATGTTTTCCCAGTATTTCTGTCAATTTTATCCGCCATGTCATATGACGGCGGATAAAAATGACAGATAACGCATAAAACCACCGACTACAAATAAAAAACCGGAGAGAGATCACCGTGTTATTCCAATGTTTTTTAGTTTGAAAGTGACAAATAGATTTTAATTTTAGTTTTAGGCGGCAAGTCTAGAATCAAGCCCAAAGTCTTTTAGATATAGAAAAAAATGCTTGGCCGGTAATTCGAAATTTCTGACTACACGGGTTTATTGGGTCATAATATGAGAAGCGATAAATAAATCATATGATTACTTTTTGAAGGTGCTTTGGAAAGCTTCTGGAATTACGTGTAGAGTTTGCGCTTCCAATATCTAGTATTCAACACAATGATTTGACATGCGTGTAGTTGACTGTTTTTGATGCAAGTTATGTTATATGATGCGCATTTTCAAACTTCGTGTTTGTTTTCTACGTTTTCTTCATAGTTAATAGTACGAAATATTGGAACTTAAAAGTAAATAAAATAAGCAACATTTCTTATCCGTTTTATATGGTAAATATTATATACTTACAACTTTTTGAAGAAACATTAAAATTCTTCGTACGATTCTCGATCACGTAACGTATCCGATTTATTAAAACATCATTACATCTCCTTCCCCTCTATTAGGCGAAGGATTTAATTTAGTGGGGATTCCCCTAAATCGTTTAAGGTAGGGATTTTTTCCCCGAGGCTTGAGCATTAAAGGTGCATTTTGATACTAATTGAAAAGGGGAAGTATTGATTGGCCGGATTTTGGATAAGGATGCAATTTTTCTTCAAATTTGGGAAGATTTTGTTTATTTTATTTTGCGTGAGGCTTTTTTACATATCAATATGGTATATTTTTTTGCCAAAAAAAACAGATTTGAAGCAAGACAAATTTAATTGTTTGTAAACAAGCAATTTATTTTGAAAACAAATTGCTTTATATGCACAATAAAATTATGTTGTATGCCACAAAATCACTGCTGTAGCACCTACTTTTAATATACATACATACATATAATCACGCTTTTATACATACATACATACATATAATCACGCCTTTATCCCTAATGGGGTAGGCAGAGCGTAAACGACCTAAACAAATGTCGTTTCGCCACGTCTGACAAAGTTTGAGGGTTATTTAAGATATAATTATAGGTATACTGCTGTAGTGACAGGTTGTCAGTCCATCGCCTAAATTGCAATACACTGAAACCCTCGGATCCCTTAGCTGGTTTTTACAGCATGCCCGGGAGGAAATGCAGCTGGCACATTCTATGTTTTTCTCTCGCTCCCAGGCCAGCATGGACGCTTTTATCCCTAATGTTATTTTATTTTAAGTTTACCCAGTAATCTATCTTGTTTCTATTCACAATTTATATAGGGTAAAAAAAGTAACATCCATTCAATTTACCTAATGAAACCAGTGTGAGACGACCTTCATGACATCAGAGGATTAGTGAACAAATTCCGTGTAAGCTGTTATAGCTATAGAATGTATAAATGTTTTGTTCCAGGTATTTACTAATATTTCAGTTTAGACAACCTGATGATTTGATAATTCAAATCTTCGAGATAATCTTTGCGGGATTTTGCGAAATCACGGATAATTAAACAATGTTGAAAACTTTGTCAAATCTTACTAGAAATAGTCAGGATCTTTCCAAAGAAACTTACTGTTCTAGTAACATTTGATATCCTTAACTCTGATTGATTAGATTTTTACTTACTGATTTAATCCTATTTTGATTAGTTAAATAACATGCGTTTATGATAAACATTTAAAATGTCAACCTATCAGAGGATATCTTGTTTTTGACCGCGCTAACCGACCAACCAGTGTTCTCATTTCAGTTAATGATATCAAATGTAGCTAGAACGACAGGTTTTTTGGAAAAACCCTGACTTTTTCCAGTAATATTTGAGTATTGTTTCACCATTGTCTAACTATCCGCGTTGTCGCAAAATTCCTAGTATTTCAAGATTCGAATTATAAAATCATCTTATGACATATATAGCCTTAAGAAGAAAAAATGGTTCTCAGTGGGATGTCTCTAACACCAAAGTCAAAAGATAATCCACCAAAAATGAGTTTATTTTGGTAAAGGTACTTGAAATTGGGTTTGCGACTAATAGTCGCAGTTAGACATTATTATAATTTAATGATAAACAATTTTAAAATTACCGGCCATTTAAATATACATGGTATTGACATATTGTTCATCATATTTGAATAAAACTTCCCACCTAAAATTCAATTTTACAGGTAACATGCTAGAAAACGTCGCTTCACGCGATTACGTAGCCCCAAAAATGTACAAAAGCCGACCTCGCGTCAATCCGCAGTCTAATTTCGTCGTACAAAGCTCCTAGCCCGTAGCTAGGTGCGAAGAGATTTGGCTGGCAAATTGGGAGGCGGCCGAGCTTCGTAATCGGCTTATGACCGGCACCGAGGATGCTCAATGCTTATGCTTGCTTCGTAGTCTTAGTTGTCTTTTGTGGTGTATGAGATACATTGACAGTTTTAACATACCTCTCCTTCTAAAGTCAAAATGATATTGGGGACCGGTTAGGATTTATTTTGATTTCGAGATTGCACGTCGGGAGACTCGTAGAAAAGCATCATATTCCCACAGTGTCACATCAGACAATGGCACCACAGATGACATATATATATTGGCAATATCCAAGGAACGGGTAGCAGTGTTTGTTCTCTGTAAATATGAAATATTGCACTGCGTTAGCCAATCCAAATGTCATGCGTGTGAACATGGTAATTACCCTACATGTCCCGCAGATGACTTTTGTAGTAGCATAAAATAATCTGCTTTTTGTACACGGCAATGTATATCGCCTTGTTTTCGTCTTCTCCTTGTATGACAACCTAGCGCTGTATGCTTACGTTTGTCGAGGATTCCTGCGGCTGAACAAAATTGATGAAGGCCGGGATTGAGGGTCAATGTTTAGCTACGCGATTGATAGTAGGAACTCATTAGGTAAATGCGATTAGGCGCTACTCTTGATTAAGGGCGTTGAACTGTAGTTTACTGCTTCGTATGTGTTCTTTTCTGAGTTTAGAGAATTTGTTCTTTTTTAATTTGTAGTATAATTTGTATAATATCTCTCACAAACTATAACAACAAATGCTGTCCTTAAAATTAATACTGACTTTTAAAGAAAGTGACGTCAAATCAAATCAATTTGTAGCTAAACTTTCTATCCTAATATCGGTGCGTTATCATACATTTTTGGCGTATCAAATTAACTAGCAATAAACTAACATTATATTATATTCTACCCCGTAATATCTTTAAGTTCTCGGCTGACTATTATTTCGATGTAATATGCTAATTACAAATTTGAACTAAATTAACAGGAGTAATGCGTAGCGTACAGTTTAATTAGAGATCTCATAACATGTATTTCAGCTTTATACAAGAGCTTTAGCAGAAAACAGGGTAAATCCAACCCTAATATCATTGAAATAAAGTAAAGTATTCACTGGAAGGGTACAGGTACGAATTTGTTCAAAAATATTTTATTCGCACATTTATTCTCTCGTATCCTGTTTTTGACGCCATTGAAACATGAATTTAATTAGTAAGCGGATTCGGAACCGCAGTGGAAATGTTTGTTATTTAGATATTTTTGAGTAGGTAAAGGTACTCTTTATATCCACTGTGATCTTACAATATTTCTAAAAAAAACATGAGCAATAACAAATTCAAGAGATGAGATCGGTAAATTTAAATATAAAAAGAATATTCGTAGGTCATACAGATTAATCTTCTAAATAGGGACAATAATTGTTAAAATAAGGATAATAAATTCGATTATGTTTAAGTTCCAACAGTTTAAATGCAGTTTATTTTCAAACCTCCTGCTACGTAATTTCTTTAAGCACCACTTTCCGAAGCGGTCATTTAAGGTAATCTATGTAATTAAACGGTTAATCTTTTCTTTTCTTAATTTTGTTTTTCTTTTCTATACCCTTTAACGACACTTTGAGACCCGATATCAACCCTTAGTGCTAAGATAAGGGTAAAGGAGGTGGGTTAATTAGAAAGTTAATTGTTTTTCGATTGAAAATGTTTTTTGGTTCTTTGATTCCGTTAGTAGGGTGCATTTCTATCGACATGATTGTTATTTTAAATGTTCTAGCGAATCATAGGCCCGGATTTATAATCAGCTCTTAAGACTGCCAGTAAGTTTGACTTCGTATAAAAAATGACATTTAAATACAAAGCGATCTGTAAAATCCTCACTTAAATTTGCTCTCAATCTTCAGATCACTTTATAAATACGGCCCATAGTTATTAGTATATTTGTATTTTAGAAGACCTTTTAAAGAAAATTACGAACTATTAATTTTTTCATAAGATTCTGTTTCATGCGTATGATATGATATCACTACATAGTATAAAACAAAGTCGCTTTCTCTGTCCCTATATCCCTATGTATGCTTAGATCTTTAAAACTACGCAACGGATTTTGTTGCGGTTTCTTTTGATGGATAGAGTAATCTAAGAGGAAGGTTTATACGAGTATGTATAATGCATACAGAATATAGTAGAGAAACACTGATGATTTCCGTGCGAAGCCGGGGCGGGGCGCTAGTAACTTATATATTATAGTCGTACGCGTACGTACGCTTCTTCCATGCTGGACTGGGAGTGATGGAAAAACATGAAGAATGTGCCAGCTGCATCACCTCCAGAGCATCCTGTAAAAACCAGCTAATGGATTCGAGGGTTATAGTATACTGCAATTTTAGGCGAGGGGCTGACAACCTGTCACTAAAGCAATACACGTCATGATCATCTGTAATAATATTCAAAACTTGTCAGACGTGGCGGAACGACCTTTGCTTAGGTCGTTAACGCTCTGCCTACCCCATTAGGGATAAAGGCGTGATTATATGTATGTATGTACGCTTCGCAATACTGTATGTAGCAACAAGCTGAACAAATAAGTATTAATTACTTAAAAATACTCGTGACGTAGAGGCAGATAATAGACCTAAACTAAATACGGGGATCAGACCAGCAGTGGATGTTCTTTAGCTGATATTCCCATTGAATAGAATATAGGCGTACATTGAAATACAATGATTCTAGTAATCCAATGCAAATCCAGGATTAATTTAAAGGAAAACCAAAGCAAGTCACTAATTTTCTCGTAATGAAACTTACTTACAGTTGCATGCCCAACCCACCTAATGAAGACAAATACCTAATAATAGCACTTAATGGTCCGTCAGTCTGTCGCAGCGGGTCGGTTTGTCCGTTTGATCAAATATTTACCTTCACTTGCTTAGGGGAATAGTTTCCGGTAGTGGTTTTGCGGAAATAGTTCGTAAGGAATCTTTTACTTCGTTATGGTAAACAGGGGAAAATTGACCATTGCAGTTGGCTAAGAGAGAAAAAACATAATATGTGCCAGGTGCATTTTCTCCTGGTCATGCTGTAAATGCCAGCTAAGAGATCCGAGGATTTCAGTAATTATATTGCAATTTAGGCGATGGGCAGACAACCTGTCACTGCAGCAATATCATCTCCTCCTACAAATCCATCTCGAATAACCCTCAAATTTGTCAGACGTGGCGGAACGACAGTCCCACCCCATTTTGCTATGCCTACCCCATTAGGGATGAATAATTATATGTATGTATGTATGTAGTCCGCTACACTGAAAAGTGAAAACATTAAATTTTGAGTATGCAATATGTAAACATTTTTAAACTCAATTATGTATCGTATGTATCAAAGCAATTTCCGTTGTCCTGTAATTTCAGGCCATTTTATTTAAATTGACATGCAATTTTTGGATAAAATTTTATGATAGGATTGACGCTTGCTATTATTTTAAAATGAAACTACTGTAGCGATGTCGCTGTAACTATGAATGAAATGGTAGTAACATAAGTAATCGTGATCGTGTTTAACAAATAAAGTAAATTTGTAAATTTGTAGATATATTTTCTACAAACAAAATGTGTACTTACATAAGTAGCTTTGTTACAAGGAAGATGAACTTTATATCTACCAAAAGTAATTATTAGAGCGGTTTCGCACTGCTCCGTATTCGGTTCGTTTCCGAATCGAGGCCGTGAAATTTCCATGTATAACGGATAAGAATGGGTGCGAAAGCTGTCATACATTTACTAGGAAGGCCAATTCGTATAAGGAAATATTCGGATACGGATTTAGACCGGTGCAAAAGCGCCCTTACAATTTATTACGTAACAAAGCCAAGATCGTCTACAGCATGCAATTCCATAAATCCTGTTCCATCCTAGTCCCGCCAAATGAAGAGCCATCACTCCACGATCTCACATTCGCATCGATAGGCTCACGAGAATCCGGACAGAACCGGATACAGATTTCGAGGGCCCTTAATATAGTACACCTGTGTTCAAAGGGTCATCAGTTTCATGGGCTACAAACTGCGTCACAATGCCTGGTGTAGCTATAAACGTTTTTTGTTGCATTTTTACCGGACTGTCAAGGAAGGGTTATGTTTTTCGCATGTTTCTTGTATATATGTATGTACTTATATTTATTTATTACCTCGTATCAGCTAGCGGCATAGCGGCTTTATGGAATTCGAAAATTTGTTCGATTAGTCTTAAGCACCATTTGAAATTGAATTTTGTATCTAAAAATACTCTAACTCTTTTTAGATACAACATTCAAATTCAAATTGGCGGTTTTTAGGCACTTAAAATATATATTTTTTAATTATTTATAAAGCCATAATCCTAAAATTGAGTATAAACATCTACCGGTACGCCTTCGATATATGAAATACGGCCTAGTTGCGCTATGTAGCTTCCCGGACTAGAGAGAGAGAGGATAATAAAATTGAAATATTCTCGGATATGGATCCGTAGTTACGTATCGTTTTGAAACTAGCAAATGACCACTTTGGGGGATTGATGTATATAACAACACTTGTACTCCTTTCACAACAATTTTTATTTATTGACCAACCGGTTTCGCTAATACAGCATCTTCAGGGTGGGTTATTTACACTGGTCTTGCGTACATAAAATATTTAAACAAGAAAAAAATATCGTTTGTCAAATACATCTAAAAAGGGATTTATAACACGAAAAAAAAAACAAATTAGCGCATGGTGCTAGGACTTTTCATCTCTCTGTGAAATAATTGGTTATTTGTTAAAAAGAAGAACTGATACATTTGATCAAAATTCTGTATTAATTCGATTCAGTTCAGGGTTCGGTTTGATTTTGGCAGCTTCTTAAATGCGCCCAAAGTAAGGGGATGTAACATGTTTGTATGGAGCCTGGCAAAGTGGGAACCTTTTTAATAAAAGTATAGCGGCGCATGATCTTTCCATTTTACACACCAGTAGAAATCAAAAATACTCTGAGATTTTTGGCTTAAACGTCACATTTTAAATCAACGACATCGGAATTTAATAAAAATCTATTTTAAAGTGTAATCTCAGTAATGTGACGCTTAGAAAAAAATCACCATGTTTATTTTAGGTTTGTATTTACGTGTAGAATCGAATAGTTTTGGTCTAATCGTGCGCTAAAGGATTTTTGTAAAATATAAGGGCCGCCATTCAGATTATTTATGTCAAAAAGGTTACATCCCCTTTGCACTTCTATTGTTATTTCAAACGGAAATCCGGTGAGGGTGTGAAACACAAAGCACATAATATTCATAGTCTTTTTTTAACCGTTTGTACCGGTTTGCACAGTGCTTCCAGCCAAGCCCTACCCACTATTTGACTATGAAACAGTGTTCGATAAATTAAACGTTGGCCAACGGCGCTGTAAATCAGCCTGTTAATGAACCATTAGGCTGAAATTAGCGAAATAACATGACAGCGCTGGAACATGGCACATTGGAACACAGTGTAGTCACATGTAGTACTTGTGTCAATTTGGTTAGTACACGACTTAATTAAAATTAATCTAATAATATCATATAAGAGAGCGGAAAGGGGGGGCTCTATAAACAATCAACTAATTTTAAGTAGTCAACTAAATTTTCTTTCTTTCTTCGCGAGTGGAGTCGAAAGACCCGATGAACCCTGGTGTCAGAGTTTTCAAACCATCTAGTAGTAGCACAGCTATTTAGGCCTCTGACGTGGTTTGAGTAACGACCACTATCAAAGACAGCGACCAGGACCGAAGCGCGGAATCCTCTTTCTTTTCGGACAATCGTGATTCAGTCTGCAATGTCCTAACCAAACTGGGGAAAACCTCACAAAGTGATAAATTGACAAACAGCAACTTTGTGTTCCCCCCCTTTGAATCGAACACAGGACCTCCGGATCGTAAGGCCATGGCTCTGACCACTAGACCGCGAAGGCAGAGCAGCAGCAAGAAGAAGAACTTACTTTTGTACTATCTGTTACAAACCTGTAATGAATTATTAGGCTAAAATTAGCAAAATTATATGATCACGCTAGAACATAGCACGTTGGAACATGGTCATACTTGTGCCTACTACGAGTAAATTCATGTAGTGGGTTTGTTTCGATTCTATAAGTAATAACACCACTAAACTAAAATAAGTCTAAATCTGACATCAGAGAACAAAAAATGAGGGAATAAATATCTAAATCATCTTATTTTGGTACATTCACTTAGAATTAATTTGAAAATTTTGTGTAGGTAATTTAGGTGAAACTTACTTATGCGGTACCACAGTCAAAACTATCGTTTTAAAAATGGCTTGTCAATTTCCTTATTTAACAGGAATATAATAAGTACATAATAAGTTTATCTATTTATTTATTTACTGTTTATTGTACACAAGTAACATGAGAAAGACAATACACAAGGAATAACGACACAACAGGTACAGTTTATTTCTACTAAGGAATTTCTTCCAGCTGAAGGAAGTGAGACTTAAATTAAGAGGCAAATAAGGCGTGCACAAATAAAGCATAATACATACATATAATCACACCTTTATCCCTAATGGGGTAGTTAGAGCGTAAAAAACCTAAACAAAGAATGTTCCGCCACGTCTGACAAAGTTCTGAGGGTTATTTAAGATGGATTTGTAGGTATATTGCTGTAGTGACAGGTTGTCAGTCCATCGCCTAAACTACAGTATACTGAAACCCTCGGATCCCTTAGCTGGTTTTTACAGCATGCCCGGGAGGAAATACAGCTGGCACATTCTATGTTTTTCTCTCACTCCCAGGCCCGCATGGAAGAAAAAAAGCAAAGCATAATATTAAAATAATACCAGAAAATTACAAGTTATATACATAAATAATTATATAAATACATAAAACCATAATAATAATATATACATGAATATATATAAATACATATATATATATTAAACGGAATATGAAAGGTAATGACAAATAAATAAATGCTCTTTTACTCTCTTTTTAAAGACAGCGACAGAAGGACTGTTCCATAACCTGGCCGCATTGAAAGTGAAAGAATAAGAGTAAAAATCTGTGTGGTGCTGATAAGTTGTTATCCTGCCGTCTCTTTCTTATCTCATATGACATAAAATCATAATAGTAATAAATGTTTAGACTCATTTTATTCAAATCGTGTGCATCGCTTCATCCATGCTGGACTAGGTGTAATAAAAAAAACATAGAATGTGCCAGCTGCATCTCCTCCCGGGCATGCTGTAAAAACCAGCTAAGGGATTCTAGGGTTATATTGCATTGCAATTTTAGGCGATGGGCTGACAACCAAGTCAATATAGCAATATTCATCGGAAATAACCCTCAAAACTTGTTAGACGTGGCGGAACGACCTTTCCTTAGGTTTTTTCGCTCTGCCTACCCCATTAGGGAAAAAGGCGTGATGATATGTATGTATGTATGTGCATCACCGAATCGACACCATGTAGTCACATGTAGTGTGGCACTAACTAGAAGCTATTGGTAGTGCCAAGTTGCCTACCATTGAAAGCTAGTATGTCTCCTATGTTGTCGAAATTGAACTATAAATTAGACCTACGAACAGGAAGGCAGTGAATATTTAGGTCCAGGAAATAGCAGCATATACAAAAAATTATCACAATTTAATCAATTTTAATTCACGCGTTGAAACATAGTTAAGGTGATTCCTCCCGGAAAATGGTTGTTTTTAAGAATGTATTTCTCCTTAAGAAACAGTGTAAAACGTACGTAACGGCCACGCCGTATCGCGCGCTGATTTGAACGATATTCTAAGGCATTGCGGACCATGGCTGCATATCTTGAAATCTACCTGCTCATCTGCCGGTAGGATACACCTTATTTGTGGCTATTCGTAATTCGCAATAATTTTAGTCAAGTTTAAGTAGTTAAGTCGTACCCTCAACGAATCGATAGCACTATGCGCCTTCTTATACTTCTTCTTCTTCTCGTAGTATGATCCGAAGAAAACCCTATACAAACTACTACTTACTTCAAAAGAACTTGAAAGAAAAGTATGACTACTTGTCTTCAATTTGTAAACGCTACCTTGATACCGCATTAATATCATTCCATGTAAATTTCCTTTGTGATTCCCGACAGGACAACTTCAATGTTTTTCATAATATAACACCACTTACCGTCGAGGCAGCATTTATATGCCATTAATAGCACTAAGGGCAGACAATAATTTGCTATTTCCACGTCTTTTCAACTTCAATAGCTCCTTTGTAAGAACTATGCAGCTTTAATACGACTGTGACTTGGGAGTTTATTCGACACCGCTCTAAAATTTATTATTTTTTGTAAGATTGCGACCGACCGCTGCCAAATCGGAAACAAGAAGAGAGTAAGGCTCGTATTTATAAAGCGATTTCAAGATTGAGAGCGATATTAAGTATGTATTTGACAGGTATTTTTTTACTGAAATTACATTTCTGATATAAACTCAAACTCGCTGCCACTCTCAAGTGCTGTTTATAAATACGGGCCTAAGTGTTTCAGAAAATTCATTATCTTTTTCAAACAAATTTTCTTTCTGTAGGTCAGCTGTGGGGAATTCATTTTTAGAAATTAGCAGTGCCTGTTGTGTCTTTGTTTTTTATGTCCTGTTTTTATGGTGCTTTTTTGTACAATAAATTGTTAAATAAATTAAGATAATATAAGGAAATCTGCATGCCGAAAATTTCAGTTGATTATTATGAAAAATAAGGTTACAATTATTATACTTATACACCGTTTCTGTTTATGGAAACCTTGTACACTCTGTATTTTGAAGCTCAGTGAAACCATTATTCTGAGCACAGTGAAATAACCCTAACATGGCTTCAAGCAGTTGGCTACGTAGTTGCAAATGGCGTTTTCTCACGGTGTTGTAGGTTGTAGTTGAGGGAAATTACACGCAGTCGTCAAACTACTGACAACAGTTTTAATGAGTGATAATAATCGGTTAGCTCGTATTTATTTGTAAGTAGTTTCAGCATTGACTTGAATAAATACTTACTTGTTCAATCTTCATTTTACACATTTGCCAACTACTAAGTTAACCTACCTACAAAAGACCTCTAAAAAACATATCAAATAACTTCATTTCCTGTGGACAAACAACAAAACTGATTAGCTTAAAGTAGTTGTACTATAGCCATATAATCACCAAATAATTTGTTCATTTCATTTCAGATATACATAAGTACATAGGTATTGTAATCACGCCTTCAGCCCTAATAGGAGGCAGCGCGTAAACGATCTATACAAAGGTCTTCTGCTAGGTCTGACAAGTTTTGAGGGTTATTCTAGATTGACCTGTATATTGCTATAGTGAAAGGTTGTCAGCCCATTACCACCTAAATTACAAAATTGAAACCCTTGAATTCTTTAACTGATTTAAGAGCATGCCCGTAAGGAGAAGTAGTTGGCACATTCTATGTTTTTCTAAAACTCCTCCTGCAAAGGGTGTCCTGTCCGGAAGTCCTGCATGGAACCATTTAATTAAGACAGTATCTGTTAAATTAACAATATTAGGTATATTATCTCATTATTTATGGGTAGATAGACAAAACGTTTATCACCTCGTAGTGTCCGAAACATAGAGGTAACCTCATACATATTCATTATCAATGTTGTCTGACATAGCAACCCCGGTAACTGACTTTAGGAGCTTTGAAACCTAAACCATTACGAAAATATCTTGAAAGTAAATACCTAAAAAAATATTCAATTTTATTCATTTTAATAATAAAGTAAAATAACTTATTAAAATTACTTAGTTTAACTAGAACTGACACCATAAGTCCCTCTGAAAACTATTTTCCACTTTGTTAGAGCTTTTAAAAGGCAAGCCAAATTATATGCCACCAGAAAAATTCTAGACGAAGAATAAAAAATACTTTCGTGGACAATTTGATTTTCATACTTTTAACGGAAGAAACATCAATTACGAACATGTTAACAAGAGCAGAACATCAGCCACTTAGATATAAGTGCAACGCGGCGACATCAAAGGGAAAAACGCTTTTAATTGCTGCCGTCTCGCCTCCCCTTCTCGGAAAGGGTAATTTTCAAGCACAGGCGACGAAATGACAAACTTAGGATTAATAAAAATTCTTTTAAAAGTAGAGGTATCTCCGAGTCACCTTTTTGGATGTTAATTTCCGCAGGTAAAAATCTCATTGCGAAGTTGAAAGTCTCTCCTAGTAACGGGTATTCCAAGAAAATATTAAATTACATTAAATCTAACTTTTTTTATTAATATTTGGAATGCTATTAAGAATAAACTTACTTTTTAGTTAGTAACAAGGAAATGGACACGGTACGGAAGTTTTGTTATCGTCTTCGATCTATTGATCATTCCACGGTTATCAATCGCCACAAAACTCATGCAGAAGAATATTTTTAACAACCTAAATACATCATAACTAACATACATATAATCACGCCTTTATCCCTAATGGGGTAGGCAGAGCGTAAAAGACCTAAATAAAGGTCGATCCGCCACGTCTGACAAAGTTTTGAGAGTTATTTAAGATAGATTTGTAGGTATATTGCTGTAGTAACAGTTTGTCAGCCCATCGCCTAAATTGCAATATACTCAAACCATCGGATCCCTTAGCCGGTTTTTACGGCATGCCTGGGAGGAAATGCAGCTGGCACATTCTTTGTTTTTCTCTCGCTCCCAGTCCAGCATGGAAGTATCATAACTAACAAAAGCAGATTTGTTTATTTAGTACATACTAAGCTGTGATAATTAAGCAATCTATCTACAGGCCCTTATAAAACTAGCATTCCATTTTTTCTCTATAAATTCAAACTTGACTCTATGATTCATACATACATACTAATGGGGTCGTTCCGCCACGTCTGACAAAGTTTTTAGGGTTGTTTAAGATAGATTAGGTAGGTATTGCTGTAGTGACAGGTTGTCAGCCTATCGCCTAAATTGCAATATAAAGAAACCCTTGGATCCCTTAGCTGGTTTTTAGAGCATGCCCTGGAGGAAATGCAGCTGGCACTTTCTACATGTTTTTCTCTCGCTCCCAGTCCAACATGGAAGTAACTCTATGATTCGATGTGTAATTAATGCAACTACTTATTAGTATGCAAGTAACTTTAATAATTTGCTTTACACGAGAACAATGTCATGAAAAGTACCAGGCGTGCATATTTGCAAAGAGGTTTGTCGAATGTAATCGGGCCGACTACGTGCGAACTTTTTCCCAGTGTAGAGACTGAGCTGAGCTGGAGTTCAGTTGCATTACCAGTTTTATAGCGACGTGTCTTGTCGCGCTCATAGGTAATCTAATGTGGTATTAGTATTATACATTATCAAAATCGAAATTTGGTGATTTGTCAAATCAAACAAGCCTCAGGAATAAAGGTCAATCAGGCTAAAAGTATCAGGCGTGCAGATCTGCAAAGAAGTTTGTCGAATGTAATCGGGCCGACTCCGTGCGTCCTATTACCTTCTACCAAGTTCACAGACTGAGCTGAGCTCGGGTGGAGTTGTAAATATTAAAAAAATATATAGTGACGTGTCTGATTATTATGTATAAATAAACTGAAATATCTGTTTACCTGTCACGTTACCACTAAAGCTGTCATTACTATAATCACTGTCAGTGTAACTTAGCCAAATTTTAGTTCCTAATATCGCCACCTGAACAGTTATGTCAGTCGCACTTTATGCTGCTACACATTAAAAATCGAGATTTGGTAACTGTCACATCATAATGGCGTTAGGTAATGGCGTCAGGCAACTAAAACAATGACGCTAAAAGTACCAGGCGTGCAGATTGCAAAGAGGGTTTTCGATGTAATCGGGCCGTCTACATGCAACCTATTACCTTCTACCAAGTGCAGAGACTGAGCTGAGCTGAAGTGGAGTTGCATTACCATTTTTGTAGCGACGTGTCTGATTATTATGTATAGATAAACCGAAATATCCGTGCACTTGTCACGTCGCCACTAAAGCAGTCATTGCTACAATCGCTGTCAGTGTAACCGAGCCAAATTTTAGTTCTTAATATCGCCACCTGAACAGTTATGGCAGTCGCACTATATGCAGCTACAAATTAAAAGTTGTGATTTGGGAACTGTCACATTATAATGGCGCCAGTCAACTAAGACGATTACGCTAAAAGTACCAGTCGTACAGATCTGCAAAGAGGTTTGTCGAATGTAATCGGTCCGACTACGTGCGACCTATTACCTTCTTCCAAGTGCAGAGACTGAGCTGAGCTGGAGTGGAGTTGCATTACCATTTTTATAGCGACGTGTCTGCGTATTATGCAGATTGCCGCTCGTCGCATAACGACTAAGGCGCACGATGTATGCTGATCGGTTGTAAGTCAGTAGAGGAAGCGGTTTCTAATTTATCTTACACAGTATTGTTCTATCGTTATATAAAAGATGGGTTTATGAATTAATTCAGCACATTTGAATAAATCAAAAGCTGAGTACTGATCGATATTCTTTACGTGCAAAGTCTAGTGCCAAGAGTTTGCTCCTGGCTCTATTTAGTACGATAGTGCTGGTTGACGGTAGAAATAAATCAGCAGAAAGGCCTCTAAATAAAGCGAGACGGTGCAAAATACCCATGCTATTGAAGATTTTTCCGTCGTAGAATCTATTATATTACAATTAAGCTCTAACTAAAGTACTACTCTTTATGTGATAGATAATCTAAACTATGTAATATAACAGAATTCTAATTTAAGAAAACATAACTTTTTTGTCAACTGATCGGAAATCATAGTTTTTTTGTACCACATGCAAAATGTGTTCTGAAAGCGAGTGTTCCGCTAATCTATGCAAACCGTGTTTAAGATTGACTTGTTTGTACCACCATGTACAGCTCATGTACTCCTGATTACCGGGGAAGATAGAACGCGGCCTAATTTGAGATCATACTGTATACTTAGCCTTAGTACAGCTACGAGGCTGTACAAAATAATTAATAGGTTGCTTAATATGTGTGAACAGGGTGTTTTGTATGAAAACGATATTTTCGCGTCACATGATGAGGGTCGCGTATATGAGACTTGGTTAAAAGGAGTGATTTATGATTTCCTGGAGATTTTGCACAAAAAGCTCCCGTCTTTTAAAAGATGACGTCAAAATTTTGATTCAAAGATTTGCGTGTACGTTGAAAAAAGATATATCTTTGAAAAAGAAAGTAAATACGATTTTATAGCACAGAACGATAAATATTTACTACACTGAAATATTGAAGACTTGTAGTGTAGTGCGACTAAAATATTTAAACTGACAATTAAGAACCTATTGTTATCGCAAGCTCTACGTATCGTATATTATGTTAGAGTTTTCCATAGTTAAAAGTTTAGGCATTTTTTTTTCTTTTCAACGTTTTTTCATAAGTGAATTCAGTTCTAGGCTAAGCTGGAAACTGAGTTATCTTATAGAAAAGGGATCCAAGAACTTCACACAATGATTATAAAAAAAAAAGTGTGTCAAGTATTTATTCTATACCGGGTGTAAGGGACAGCATCGAGTAATTCTTTCAGGAAGTGAAAATAATAAATATTTTTTTAGTTTTTCTTCCTGAAAGAATTTCCCGGTGGAATTTGTTCAGTGTTGTTGACAGAGCAACCCCTATTAGTTTGTGGGACGCTGTCCCTTACACCCGGTATAACGCTTCTTTTTTCCTAGAAGAATGGTTGTCATTCTTTTTTCCCCCTGGAAAAATAAAGCCTGTTATCCCACCACTGGTATCACGGGGCGCAGTAAGGAAGTCGTAATCGTAAACTGCTCTGCGTATTTCCGGCTTGCGCTTGCACTAACGCGCTATATTCTAGCTTTATGCAGCTCTCATGACTGCTTTTGCTTCCGAGTGTTATTTTTATAACTCATTACTATAGTTTTGTTTGGTTTGTATTGTTATTCTCGCTCTATGATGGCATTTTTTTTTATAGTTTGACACATTGATTTTATATTTTTGCAACGTACGTTTGAATTAAAATCTTAATTTAATACTTGTTTCGAATTTGAACATTTACTCTTAATGATAAATCTTGGTTCAAAATACTTCAGTTATCCTTTATTTTCTCTAGAAGAATAAAGAATGAAGCCACAGCAGTAAAGAAGTCATCATCGTAAACTGCTCTGCGTATTTCCGGCTTGCGCTTGCACTAACGCGCTATATTCTAGCTGAAGCAGCTTTCATGACTGCTATTGCTTCAGAGTGTTATTTTTATAAGTCATTACTTAGTTGGTTTCGTTTGGTGTATAGTGTTATTCCCGCTCTATGATGGCATATTATTATTTGTTTAAGTGAAAAAAAATTTTGTTACATTAATTTTATATTTTTTCCAACGTACGTTCGAATTACAAAGGCAATTTAATACTTGTTTCGAAATTAAAGGTTTATTGTTGGTGAAAAATCGTACGTTCGAATTACAAAGGCAATTTAATACTTTTTTCGAAATTAAAGGTTTATTGTTGGTGAAAAATCTTAGTACAAAATAATTCAGTTATTCTTTTTTTCTCCAGAAGAATAAAGAATAAAGCCACAGCAGTAAGGAAGTCATAATCGTAAACTGCTCTGTATTTCCGGCTTGCGCTTGCACTAACGCGCTATATTTTAGCTTTATTCAGCTCTCATGACTGCAATTGCTTCCGAGTGTTATATTTATAAAAGCGTAATGAGTCAGTTTTGTTGCTTTTGTATTGTTGGTTATTTCTATTTTTGTATTGTTGGTACTTTCCAGCGCTAATATTTTAATCTGTTTCAAAGTAAAATTTCTGAATTAGTTATGATATTGCCCACGTTCACATGAAGAGAAGGCTTTGAAGGTTTATAACCAAAGAGAAAATATGTTCTTAATAATAACTCCCTAGTAAAACAGCATTTATTTATATATACATACATACATATAATCATACCTCCATCCCTAATGGGGTAGGTAGAGCGTAAACGACCCAAAACAAAGGTCGCTCCGCCATGCCACGTCTGACACAGTTTTTAGGTTTATTTAAGATAGATTTGTAGGTATATTCCTGTAGTGACGGGTGGATCCCTTAATTGGTATTTACAGCATGCCCGGGAGGAAATGTAGCTGGCCAATATGTTTTTCCCTCGCTCCCAGACCAGCATGGAAGAATTTATTTGGCCAGCATTTATTTACAGATGATAACTAAATGGGTAACTATTTTGTTTATTCAGATATTAAGTACTATGCGATAGGTCGTACGTATACAACTATTTAAAGTAGCAATATCTAACAAAATATCTAGAATTTGCAGTCTCCATTACTTGTAAGAAACAAAACACCAACCTAAGACAGTCTCATCCAAATTCCTGTAATATAAGCTTAGGTCGTATCATAAATCGTCTGAAGGCGATAAATAATGGAGAATAGCCCACCCCTGTCACATAGTATCAAATTGAGCTCAACCGCGGTGTCAACATGGGTTATTCGCAAGTTATTTCTAACTTAACTATTTATGAATATACGCTGCCCTATATTGTTTTGTACAAGTAACAAGTTTGTTCCATGCTGGACTGGGAGCGAGAGAAAAACATAGAATGTGCCAGCTGCATTTCCTCCTGGGCAAGCTGTAAAAACCAGCTAAGGGATCCGAGGGTTTCTGTATATTGCAATTTAGGCGACGGGCTGACAACCTGTCACTTCAGCAATATACCTACAAATATATCTTAAATAACCCTCAAAACTTTGTCAGACGTGGCGGAACTACCTTTGTTTGGGTCGTTAACGCTCTGCCTACCCCATTATTGATAAAGGCGTGATTATATGTATGTATATATGTATAAGTAATAGGGTGACAAAAATCTGTTGCTAATGATTAATAAAACATAAGTATGTCCTACTTCAATAGTAGGACATACTTATGTTTTATTTTTATTTTTTGACTGCACAATCTATGCGCAGCAGGGTGTTTAGAACTTTGTCAATCCCATGCAGTTTATTTCATAAATATTTGGTACTAGCTCACAATATGTAAAATGACCTAAAAATCGGACATCCTCGTTTTCTTCCATAAACCAATAACAGTTACTATTTACAATGCAGGAATACTACCACTGATTGATAATTCTTTTTAATTACGGAAAAAATAATTGTTGAATTTAATTTAATTTTTACCGGTATTTTCTGACAGTGTTAATTTACTTAGAAATAATAAGCAAAAAAATAAAAAATAAATATGTAGTACATGGAGAATGGACAAATACACATAAACATAATATTCACCATTTGGAATTATCGTCGGACTTGGAGTAATTTTTATTTATTTACTTTTAAGTACTACCATATTAAAATCTGATTTTATGATACAGAAATAGCTCCACAATTTGTCTCCAAAACATAAATTTATTGAACCCTAATAGCGTGGGTCTTACGAGTAATGCTATTTTGTAATTTTGGTTCAGGGTTGTCACAAAAAATACCGGTAAAATTTTGTCGGATTATATTCTTGAACAAAAATTTTGAACTAGAAAAATATCGCTACCACAGCTTAACTAAATAGGTCAGTAGTATTTTTCGACTTCGCTTCCGCAGAAATAAGTTTTTAATTTTGTGAATTTTCTCAATGTTACTTTTCCAATGAAGACCTTTATGTGGTATGGGAAGGGGTCCACCCTCGTCAGGCATAGCTAAAACCCCATGCCATGACATAAACATCCGAGGAACGGGGGTGAGGCTTCATGGAGCCTTTACAGACCCATGAAGCCACTTTGCCTCAACAGGAACTGACCCGACCTGTTGGGGGATGTCCATTTGAGCTCCGATCGGTGGACTCCATGCTAGGAGGGAATGAGGGCGCCAACCCTCATTTTGGTCAACGAGTGGCTAACGATGCTGTGGATAGAGCTACAGCCGGTACTTTTCAGCCTTCGGAAGTATTCGAAAATACACAAGGAGAAGAAACATATAATTTAGTTAAGACTTTTACTCGGCTCGATATATACAACTTACTATTAGATGAAAGCAAAAAGCTAGGACGCAATTGCATACCCTGCATTTGTCTAACTCTCAAAGACTAGACTTAATTTTAAATGCCATTGGCGATCAGTTACGTTTACTTTCTGAAACTGAAAAGGAATCATTGACAAAATTTATTGGAAGCTTCATAAGCAAAACAGAAGTAAGGTTCAAGAACTGTAAAAGTAATTCCCCCTATTTCGAATCTAAAAACAAAGATTGGCTCAGGAAAAAAATTGTAGATGATATTCCTAAGGAACTTAAATTAGTACCTTCTCATGATGAAACACCAACATACCCTCAGTATACTGAGCTAAGTGAACGACAACAATTGCGGTCGCGGCGCAAACTTGAGAGTATTCTGGAAAATGAACCACCTGCTAAAGTTATAAAGGCTGTCAGTTCAACAATATCGATTGAAGGAAATAAATTGCCGCCAAAGTCAGCTCGTGATCTGGAATCTGTCATAAATCTGTGCTTAACGTCAATATCAAAGCCAACTGAAGTTTTAAAAAACCTCTCACAACCTTCAATTCAGCCTTATACGTCTGACGAAGCCCTAGCAATTATTATTGACCGCAAATTGTCAGTAGAGACATACAAATTCGTTCAGCAAGATTCTAAGAAACGAGGTTGTGCTTTATATCCCCCTACAATAAATTAAAAGAAGCTAAAAATTCATGCTACCCGGATGAAGAAATATCAGTATCTGAAGTAGAAGCTTCCATTTCTTTTCAGAGTTTGCTGTCTCATACGTTTAAAAGGTTGATTAATATTTGCGACTGTGTTTTCTCACAGTATTGCGATAAATTGAAAATCACTCATCTAAACTGTACTTTTGAGGGATCCTGGGGTTTTGATGGTAGTTCAGGACAATCACTTTACAAGCAAGCTTTTCTTTCAATTCCGGATTCAACATACAATGAGAATAGCATTATAGCTACTACATTTGTGCCATTGCGTATAGTCGATAACGTAAGGAACCAAACCATTTGGCTTAACCCTAGCCCACAATCTTACCGTTCATGTCGTCCACTACACATACAGTACAGAAAAGAATCAACAGCTCTCATCCTCTCCGAGAAAGAGTGGGTTGAGCAACAAATACGAACTCTTGAGCGAGTGAGTACACAGACGTCTAATGGACATGAAATATCAGCCGTATGTCAGCTGACATTAAGTGTTATTGACGGTAAAGTACTGAACATTATTACAAATACTAATTCCCAGTTAAGATGTCCAATGTGCAGATTAACATCTACTAACTTCAACAATTTGGAGTTAGTATACTCACAGCCTAAGCCTCAACAAGAAACTTTGCAATATGGAATTAGCCCATTACATGCGTGGATACGAATATTAGAGTTTTTTTTGCACATTGCTTACAAAAACGATCCAGCTGTACGTCAATGGAGAGTATCCAAGGCTTCGGAGGCTGGTCGTATAACAGCCGAAAGAAAAAAGGACATCCAGGCTAAAGTTCGACAAAAAATGGGTTTTTTAGTTGACGTTATAAAGCCCAATGCGGGTACCACTTTCAGATAAGTATCGCTCAATATTTGCCGAAATTCTGGGCATTGAACAGTGGTTGGTCGATGATCTCTATGTGATTCTAGTGGCGTTGTCGTGTGGTTTACCGATCGATACTGAAAAGTTTGCGAAGTTTTGCAGAACTCTGGCATATAAATATGTTGATGCGTATAAGTGGCACCCAATGACAGTAACGGTTCACAAAATTCTTGTTCATGGGCATGAAATAATGAACCAGGCTATTTTACCAGTGGGAATGCTTTCGGAGCAAGCTGGGGAAAGCAGAAACAAGTTTTGGCGATACGATCGCGAACATCATAGCCGAAAAATGAATCGCATACAAACCATGACTGATTTATTTCATCGCGCTCTGGAATGTTCAGATCCAGTCATCTCAGACATACGCCTGTCTAATCGTCAACGAAACCGAAAAAGACTGCCGTTGCCAAAAGCTGTAATAGACATGTTAAAACCAGTTACCGAAACAGATCTCCAGCCTGCTTCATCGGATGATGACGAAAGTGGTGAGGAAGACGCGTATGCTGAAGATCACAGTTCTGAATATACCACTGTTGTTTGTAACGAAAGTGACATTTATGAGGATTGAGACGAAAAACCTGTAATACATGATGAGAGATATTAAGACGTACCCTTTGTGATGTAATATTTAATACCTACCTAATTTAAATACAATATTATTGTCAACTTTTTTTTTCACATATCTAAAAATATCCCTATTTTAAAATATAGCCCTTTTGAGGTACCTAATGTCAGGTCCTCCGTGCCTAACGTACGTACACATAAGAAAACATATTCCCCACAATTTATTCACAAAAACCGGTAAAAAAAATGTGTAGGTGACATTGTCAACCCTAAGGGTGAAAAATTCCGGAAAAATTTAAAATGGCCCTAACTTTTGAGTACCGCGACATTAGAATTCTGTATTTTTTTACATTGAAGAATTAAGGATATTCTTTACATATTTAGTAAAACCAGATTCTAATTTAGTGATATGAGGAAGAAATAAATTAAAATATAAAAGTTAGAAAAATTCAATTTTAAAAAAGTCTACTGCATAATTTCCTTTCAAATATATTTTACTGGATCTATTAATAATACCTTGCATTGCTTCTTGAATCGTTTCAATAAAAAAATACATATTTACTAAGTTATGACTATATTTCCAGATTTAGACGTGAATTTTTTACATAATGTTTACTGTGCAGGGACGTCGTGGTTCGTATCTCACCACGTACCAATGTATTTTTCGGTTTTAGAATTTCATATGTACGTTTATTCGGCGCTTTGTCCGTGCTTCGGAAGGCACGTTAAGCCGTTGGTCCCTTTTAATATTGTTTAATACTGTAGATATTAGTCGTTAAGCCATGTCAGAGGCCAGTGCTAAGCATTGGCGGCTTGAAAAGTTGAAGACAGTTTTTGTTTTTCGTATGTCGACCTATGTGGATTCACACGTTTCAATATTTGCACTTGATTCAAAATGACCTTATAGAACCCAAGACTTTCAGCATAGTAAGCACTATTCACTATCGTGCCATATTTTTGCTGCTTAGTTTCAATAACACTTAATAATAGTATCTCCCTAAATTTCATTATAATTATAGGTAGTATTCAAAGATATTTAAAAAGATGTTTTGTTAAACTTAAAAAATATAATAATAAAAAATAAGATATTTAAAAAAATGTTTTGTTTAACTTCAAGTTCCAGTCCGCAGTTGAAAAAATACTCTCTACCTAACACCCTGTAATTTTACTTCATTATCCTAATTTATATGTTTTATGTTACCAAAATTCTTCCATGCTGGACTTGGAGTGAGAGAAAAACATAGAATGTGCCAGATGCATTTCTTCCCGAGCATGCTGTAAAAACCAGCTAAGGAATCTAAAGATTTCAGTATATTGTAGTTTAGGCGACGTGCTGACAACGACAACCTGTCACTACAGCAATATACGTAGGTACAAATTTTACTTAAATATCCTTCAAAACTTTTTTTAGGTCGTTTACGCTCTGCCGACCCCATTAGGGATAGAGGCGTGATTATGTATATGTATTTATATATATTACCAAAACAAACAAAACGCCCATCTTATTGGGTAATTTGTTTCACACTTAAACACAATTAGGGTTAGATTGTAATTGTTTCACCCTTTGGCGATTTGTATCATTAATTGAGCAATCAAAGGTGATTCGTTAAATTAGAGCCTCTTGCACCGATAATGGTCACATTAAAGTTACAAATCTCGATAATTTGTTCGAGTGAGAATAATTTACCAAATTGTAGGAGAAATATAAACACTGACAGAATAATAAATTTATTTGTTTATCATGGCGCTTTAACCTACATAATGGCACGATTACTGTGTACCTATACCGGGTGTAAGGGACAGCGTCCCGCAAAACTGATAGGGGTTGCTCAGTCAACGAAACTGAACAACTTTCACCAGGAAATTTTTTCCCTTACAAAATACCTCGATCAGACAATTTGTATGGAAAGCCTTTTTTTCACTTACTGAAACAAAAATCCTGGTAACAGTTGTTCTGTTTCGTTGACTGAGCAACCACTATCAGTTTGCGGGACGCTGTCCCTTACTGCTCGTATACGTAGAAGGTAAGAATGGTACGTAACATACATACATACATACATATAATCACGCCTTTATCCCTTATGGGGTAGGCAGAGCGTAAACGACCTAAACAAAGGTCGACACGTCTGACAAAGTTTTGAGGGTTATTCAAGATGGATTTGTATTTTGTACGTATATTGCTGTAGTGACAGGTTGTCAGCCCTGTTGAATTATTTAATTAAAATGGCAAAAATTAATTTAATAGTTTGTTGAATGATCATAGTTGCTGAATGATTTGTAAAGTATAAAGATTATAATTTCTGAACGAAGCCGAATGAACTGATTGAATGATTGTGTGAATGATTCAAATCAATGAATGCCATAGAGTGAACTATTCTTGTCACTCTGCTCTATCTTGCGCTAAGAGACGGACGTATTACTTCCCAGTGCTAAAAGTCAAAAGAATATATTTCAGTTCTAATTTCCATAAAATAGTTATAGTTTCATTTGCACATAACCTTATCTCCCATAGGTTATGGGCCCAGACGCGCGACTGTATTTTGCGCAAATTTGAATAGTTAAAGTCACCGTTAGTTTTTCAAAATTGTGACCGTTATTTTTTGGACTACAAAATGGATACATTAAAAACCGTTATAAGAAATATCGCTCCTTTCAACGGAGAAAAGTACAGTGTCTGGAAATTCCGTATACGTGCATTATTAAGTGAGTTGGACGTTATAACAGTGATCGACGAAGACCCAGTGATACGATGTCAGTCATGGAAGAAAAATAACCGCATTGCTAAAAGTTTGATCGTTGAATATCTATCCGATTCTTACCTTGGTTTCGCTAAAGAGGACACTACAGCACGTGAAATTTTACAAAATTTAGATGCACTATACGAGCGTAAAAGTATTGCGACACAATTAGCATTACGCAAGAAATTACTGGCAATGAAACTGCAAGGTGATAAAAGTCTTATAAAACATTTTGCATTATTTGATGACCTGATCACGGAATTGTCGTCAGCTGGTGCGAGGTTAGACGAAATGGATAAGGTAGCACATCTATTACTCACACTACCCTCCACCTACGATGGTGTTATAACTGCCATAGAAACATTATCTGACGATAGTCTAACGCTGGCATTTGTTAAAACGCGACTTTTGGACCATGAGGTGAAATTAAAAAAATGAAAGTAGTGACATGAGCGCCAAAGTACTTTATGTTGGAAATGTATCGGAATCGTTTAAGCGTCAATCCTTCATTGATAATTCAAAACAGCCAAATAATAATCAGAAAAATTACAAACACTTTAAACCGCAGAAAAAGTCACATTATTTAAAATGTCATCACTGTGGGCGTAAAGGACATATGAAAAAGGATTGCTACTACTATAAAAGATGGAATCAAAATAAAAATGACACGACTAACAGGGAAAGGACTATTCAAGCAGTTGCAGTGACCCAAGATGAGACCCAACAACAACAACCATCTGGGTCAAATGATTTTTCAGGTTTCGCATTTATGACCGGAGGTCATGTGGAAGAGGACCATGGGAATAAAATTATGTTTGTTTTGGATTCTGGTACAACAGACCACATAGTTAAAAGGGAAGATCTTTTCGATAGCTGTGTGGATTTGAATCCGCCTTTACATTTTCAAGTTGCTAAAGATGGTCAATTCGTTTCAGCTATCAAGAAGGGCAATATCAAGGTGATAAGTAACACAGGCGTTCCAGGAGTTCTGGAGGATGTTCTCTACTGTCCTGAGGTTCCATATAACCTACTATCCGTATTCAAAATACAAAAGGCCAAATTGAGGACGGTTTTCCACGAAGAAGGACATACACATATATGTACTAAAGACGGTAAAATAATAATGAGGGGTAAGTCTTTGAACGCTCTTACATTAATTGATTTCACTGTATGTAAACAAACAAATCGTTGTGTTTCCCAAGTATGCGGCAACAGTAATAAAAATGACTATGATTTATGGCATCAGCGTTTAGGCCATATAAGTAAAAATAAATTCTTAGAATTAAAAAGTGATAACATGGTTGAAGATCTTAATCAAATCGAGTCAGTAATTCCAAACGAAAATTTATGTGAAGCGTGCATAAATGGGAAACAAACGCGATTACCGTTTAACCAAGTAAAAGATAAAAGTCATATTAAACGACCGTTATTTGTTGTGCATTCCGATGTATGTGGACCTATCACTCCCCCTACCATTGATAACAAGAACTATTACGTCTTATTTGTGGACCAATATACCCATTATTGTGTCGTGTATTTAATTACGTACAAGTCAGATGTATTCGCAGCTTTTAAAGACTATGTAGCTAAAAGTGAGGCTAAATTCAATTTAAAATTATTTAACTTGTACTGTGATAACGGTGGTGAGTATTTGTCTACCAAGATGAAAGAGTATTGCGTGCAAAAAGGTATAACCTACCATCTGACAGTACCGAGAACCCCCCAACAGAACGGCGTTTCCGAGCGTATGAACAGAACAATTACGGAAAAAGCTCGATCTATGTTAAATGGTGCGAAATTAGAAAAGGTATTCTGGGGTGAGGCAGTTTTAACTGCAGTTCATTTAATAAATATTACACCCACTAGGGCCTTAGAGCAATCTAAAACACCATACGAGCTGTGGCATGATAAAAAACCTCTTTTAAAATATTTAAAGGTTTTCGGATCGACTGTATACGTGCACAATAAAACCAGTTCGACTAAATTTGATGACAGGTCGTGGAAAGGTATACTGGTAGGGTACGCACCAAACGGTTACAAAGTTTGGAATCCAGAATGCGAAAAGTATGTCATAGTCCGTGACGTGATCATGGATGAAAGAAACTACCTACAATCCAGGCCGCAATTGAAGCCTGAAGAGAATGTTATGAAAAATTCTCGTGACATATCTGTCAGTGATGTAAATAAATCAGATGCATCGAAATCTGATAAACATGAGGGTAGTAGCAAAATTCGCAGATTAGGTAAAACAGTCGATTTACAGCCCGTTAGCGTGCATTCTGACGTAAGTTCTGACAGCTCGTGTAGTTCTGATAAAAACGTAAACAAAGACACAAATTGTGAGGTAAGGAGAAGTGATAGGATCAAAGGTCGTTGCCCGGTATCGTACTATGAGAGTGATGATGACTATTTATTATGTGTTCAGTCGGTTTTATGTAAAGTGCCAAGTACGTTTGACGAAATTAAAACTCGAGACGATAGATCTCAGTGGGAAGCCGCGATTAGGGAGGAATTAAATTCTCTTGCGGAAAATAATACTTGGACATTAGTACAGAGGCCGGTAGATAAAAATATTGTTGATTGTAAATGGATTTTCTCAATGAAGTATGACGAGTTTGGAAAACCTTTACGTTACAAAGCGCGTTTGGTCGCTAGAGGTTTTAGTCAAGAGTATCTTACTGATTATAATGAAACGTTTGCGCCTGTAGCTAGGATAGCTAGTTTTAGGTTCATTATTGCTTTTGCTAATCAATATGATTTGTTGATTCACCACATGGACGTTAAAACGGCATTTTTAAACGGAATATTAAAAGAGGATATTTATATGGAGGTGCCGAAGGGTGTAAATAATGAAAGAAATTACGTATGTAAATTAAATAAAGCCTTATATGGGCTAAAACAGGCAGCTAGGTGTTGGTTTGAAGTTTTTGAGCAATCATTAAAGGAAATAGGTTTTCAAAATTCCTCAGTTGATAGGTGTATATACATGCTTGATAACGGTGATGTAAATAAAAATATTTACATAGTTTTGTACGTAGATGATTTGGTTATTGCATGTTCTAAAATTGATACGATAAATAGTTTCAAGAAATATTTAATGAATAAATTTAAAATGACAGATTTAAAAGAAATAAAATTATTTCTTGGTATCAGAGTAACAAAATATAAAAATAAAATTACACTTGATCAAAGTACATACATTAAACAGGTTCTAAATAAATTTAGTATGCATGACTGTAATCCAGTCAGTACTCCTTTGGAGAACAAAGTGAATTATGAGGCATTAAATTCTGAAGAAAAATACAATGCACCCTGTAGATATGTAATAGGCTGTTTAATGTATATAATGATCTGTACACGTCCTGATTTAAGCACATGTGTAAATATTTTAAGCAGGTATACTAATAAAAATAATAAAGAATTGTGGCAATGTTTAAAAAGGGTACTAAGGTATCTGAAAGGTACTATTGATTTAAAATTAACTTATGAACGATCTGATTATGATAATATTTTGAATGGATATGTAGACTCAGATTGGGGAGGTAGCGATACAAGTGATAGACGAAGTACTACTGGGTATTTATTTAAGTTATTTGATAAATGTACAATAACCTGGAGTACAAAGAGACAAACATCAGTGGCAGCCTCTTCGACCGAGGCTGAATATATGGCGTTGTATGAAGGCGTTCGTGAAGCATTGTGGCTTAAGTCTCTGGCTTATAGTATTAAATTGAATATCACAAAACCCATAATCATTTTCGAAGACAATAATGGTTGCATAAGTATTGCAAACAATCCAACCAATCATAAGAGATCAAAACATATTGACATCAAATATCATTTTTCAAGGGAACAGGTCGAGAAAAATGTAATAAAATTGTGTTATATTCCCACAGGTAAACAATTGGCAGATGCATTGACGAAGCCCTTAACAGTGACTACATTTCAAGATATGCGTAATGGAATGGGTCTTGAATATTAATGTAATACTTGTGTTTTTCTGATTCACTTGTGTATATATTTACCTTATCTGATTTCAGTTGAACTAATGATTAAGTTAAAGTGAATCAAGTGGTTTGATTGGGTTTTACTGGGTTTCCCCAATCCTCGCAATGAATGTTGAACCACTTTGTATTTCTCCCAGCACTCACTAGGAAGTATATACGATCCGTTTAAGTTATTAATTATTATTGTGTGTAAATAATAATGTAAAGATAAATTATTTTTTGAGGGGGCGTGTTGAATTATTTAATTAAAATGGCAAAAATTAATTTAATAGTTTGTTGAATGATCATAGTTGCTGAATGATTTGTAAAGTATAAAGATTATAATTTCTGAACGAAGCCGAATGAACTGATTGAATGATTGTGTGAATGATTCAAATCAATGAATGCCATAGAGTGAACTATTCTTGTCACTCTGCTCTATCTTGCGCTAAGAGACGGACGTATTACTTCCCAGTGCTAAAAGTCAAAAGAATATATTTCAGTTCTAATTTCCATAAAATAGTTATAGTTTCACATACATACATACATACATAAATCACGCCTTTATCCCTTACGGGGTAGGCAGAGCGTTTAACGCCTCGTAAAAGGCGCTTTCGCCACGTCTGACAAAAATTGAGGGCAACTTTAGATTGTAATGTGTATTGCTATAGTGACAGGTTGTCAGCCCATCGCCTAAATTACAATACACTGTAACCCTCGAGTCCCTTTTGCTGACTTCTACAGCATGCCCGGGAGGAAGGGCAGCTGGAACATGCTATGTTTTTCTATCTCTCCCAGTCCAGCATGGAAGTAAGTTATAGTTTCATTTGCACATAACCTTATCTCCCATAAGCCCATCGCCTAAATTGCAATATACTGAAACCCTCAGATCCCTTAACTGGTTTTTACAGCATCCCCGGGAGGAAATGCAGCTGGCACATTCTATGTTTTTCTCTCGCTCCCAGTCCAGCATGGTACGTAACAGACCTTGATTTTGATTATAATACAGGTAATTTGTATCTAAAGTTGGATCAAGGCCTGATATCAAGGTCTAAATAATTCATTTTGATTGCCTTTTCAATAGCAATATAAAAGGGAATACAACATATTTGATACTAGCTGTGCCCGCGACTTCGTACGCCCAGTTTGTATGGAAAACACGCAGTGGCTAACATACTGAAAACGCTTCTCCGCGCGTAGGAGCGGGATCTGCTAACTCGCGCGAGGATGCGTGTTTCGCATTGATCTTTGTTTTTGTATGGAATATACGCTTTCGTGCGCGAGCTAAGAGATCCCGCTCCTACGCGCGGAGAAGCATTTTGAGTATGTTCGACACTGCGTGTTTTCCATACAAACTGGGGTACTTACTCAATATTAGAATGGTTTGCGTGATTATTTTCAACGTAGGCTGGACACCAGCTAATTAAAAAAACTCAGTCAAATACAAAGTCCCTAGATCGTTTAAAAACGACCGAAATTCTATTTCCTACCTACCTCCTAAGTCATTTAGGCGTGTTTATTTGTATCGTAACTTTGATTTTAAATAATAATCAGTCGAATAAAAAAGTTCCATACAAATCGGTTACGAAACAGCCAAATTTCAATTACCTGCCTACCCCCTGAGTCAAGTAGCGTGATTTTAGGTATCCTAAGTTGCTCCACCGACAAGAGTCCAGCTCTTAAGTGAAGGAAGAGAAGAAGTTGTAACACACAGTTGAATAAAAAAAAGTTCCGTCGAAATCGGTTACGTAGTTTTGGCGTGATATGGTAACATACAGACGGGCAGACAAACAAAAATTCAAAAAAAATATGTTTTGATCTTAATATCGTTGATATTCAATGTACAGACACGACCCTTCTAGAGATTTATTATTGTATTTACCTATATATATTAAAGGCACCGATTACTCTTATCAAATTCAAACTTTATAAGATAAAACAGGTCATCAGAAAATTAATTAGTTCGTATCAAATGAGTTTATTTACTCTATTCACTTATTAATTTTAATTATTTGTTCAAATTGTTACAAGTGAAAGGCGATTTGATTACTGCCCCAATGACATTCAAGTGATCTAAATTTAAAACTAGTAGCGAGTGACGCGCACATGCATATATTTAGAACGAGGTAACACGTGTTACGCTATTTCGCCGCTTACTAACAAGTTTCCGTGGTGTAGCGGTTATCACATCTGCCTAACACGCAGAAGGCCCCCGGTTCGATCCCGGGCGGAAACATAGTTTTGGTATTTTTATTTTTACTGCGAGTATAATTTATGATCGTAAGTTGAGTGATGTGATTATAATTTTAGATTACATAAATGTTTATTTTCTATTCTCCCTAGAAAAAAGATTTTGTTCACATTCCAAAAAAAAAATACTACAAAATTTCCAAATTACGTTCAGCTACGGAACATGACATACGGTTCGGAAATCGTTAACTCACTTGTTGTAAAGGCAGTTAATATTGTTTTCTTAATCATGCGCGAAAATATTGTCTTTATTTTTGAATAAAGAACACGCGAAGTATCATATTTACGTAGACTGAAAAATCAAAATCACTTCCCGGCGCGTTTTTTGAATTTGGAACGAAGAGCGCGCCTGCAATGTTGTATGAAACGGCGTGCTATTTGAATTTAGAACTCTTTCATCTATCGTACACATTGCGTTCTCCTGGCTGTATAGCCACAGATGCGTTTACCTTTCGGACCAAACTGTAAAATAAAATAAAAAAATTGGCGGTAAAGCGGAGTTCGTTGTTAATTATTTTGTTAATAAACATAAATTAAAATGAGTTCCGATGATTCTGAAAGTGAAAATGAAATGGACATTGACTGCACTCCACCAGATTAAGGATCAGAAGCTAAATTAGCGATGGAAAACCTGCTTCCAGCGAAATCAAAAGAAAAACAATAACATTTTCGTTCAATAATTGTCCTAACATGAGTAATGTAACTTTTAATATTAATTAAATTTATTATGTAAAAGGCCCTTTTTAATTTCTTTGCATTTTTTTAAGATTAGCACTATATAATTATATATGCCTCGGCCGAAATGGCAATTGCCTGTCTCGTATCATTGAAGTCATCGCCTGCGGCTCGGCCTTCAAACTTATACTCGACCTGCAATTGCCTATTTCGCTGCCTTTGCAATAATGTACTATTAATACCGTAGATATTACTCGTTAAACCATGACAGAGGCCAGTGCTAAGCATTTGAAAACTCTGACCTGATCTAGGATTGGGTCTAGTTTCCCTTCTGGGTTGCAGAGGTCAGATGGCAGTCGCTCTGTGTAAAATCCAATACCCTCGTTCAATTACCTAGATTACGTAGCCGACCCGGAAAGATACGGAAAAAGGCTAGGAAGATGATGACTTGTTGTAAAGGCAGTTAATTCTGTTTCGCTTATTCTGATTTATTTATTTCAAAATAAGTAAGCCAAACAAACATACCTCATCCATCACTGCATAGTATAAAACAAAGTCGCTTTCTCTGTCCCTATATCCCTATGTATGCATAAATCTTTAAAACTACGCAACAGATTTTGATGCGGTTTATTTTAATGGATAGAGTGATTCAAGAGGAAGATTTTTATGTATAATATATGCATTATATAGTAGAGAAACACTGATAATTTCTGTGCGGAGCCGGGGCGGGTCGCTACTTTTTAATAAAAAGCAATATTCTTAGTAATTGTTAGACACAAAATGTAGGTTTTTCAGAGTACAACTCTAAAAATAATCATCATAGGTAAGTCCAATAATAAATATAGTATTAATACCGAGTAAGTATGTAAACTGGCCAATTATTCTTAGTGTAGGATTATTTTTATTCTAACCGAGAGGTACCAACGGAATTCGGATGAATACATACGTTCTTCTGCACAGAATTAGTGCAATGTCGAGTACAGGGGTTTTGTATTTTCTACCTGTTCCACTCCGGGACTTGGCTTCATTTCAATATGGATTCTTCGCTTTTTTCCTCTTGTTGTGTAATGATTCTTTTTCGCAAATAGCATTTAAGCCTTGGCATTTTCCACTGCTTCGGACGGTCTATTAACGAATTGCTTTGCTATCTTTCGTTTATTTTGCTAAAACTTTCATTTTGCCTTTCATGCTGCAAATCATTTTTAAAATGACATTGCTAAATACGGGGTGAAAGATAAACTGACAGGGGTTGCTCAGTCAACGAAACTGAACAACTATCACCATGAATATTTTTCAGGAAGTGAAAAAAGTGGTTTTCAATACAAATTGTCTGATCGAGGTGGCAATTTTATATGGGAAGATCAATTTTTTTAAACATTTCTAAATGAGTTTCCCAGTGAAAGTTGTTCGTTTTGTTAACTGAGCAACCCGTATCAGTTTGCGGGACGCTGTCCCTTACACCCGGTATAAACATCGTTTCATCTCGTCTATAGGTACCTATCTAAGTATATTTCTAAAGTTTGCACTTCTAGTGCTATGATGCTTGAAATTATGATAGAAACCAAAAAATTTACACGAGTTTTGCTCCTATTCTTCCTGACCTCCCCAAGCCAGGCCCTAACCCTAGCGATGGTTGAAGGACGTCAACGCTTTTCAAATACAATTCACGTGCATATCCCCAACAAAAACAACGACCTAACGAAACTTGTCATTTCATCACCCCATCCTCATTGCGTCTACTATCCCTAGCTTTTTTGTCAACTGCATAAGGTTCAGGTTAATTAAAATTTTGGTAATGACGTAAGGAGTATTTTCTGTAGCTTCTATTCCAACCACATAAAGATCAGATTTAGTTATATGGTATGATCTTAAGAGTGTTTCAAGAACTGGATAATGATGTAGACTCAACACTTGGTCGTTTTGTTCCAATAACAACCTGCCAGTATTTACTTATGGACTTCTGATAACAAGTGTTGGTATTATCTAAGCCTAGATACAAAGGTGTTGTGTTCCGTGGTGGATGGATATTTTGATGAGTAAAAAATCTGACCCCATAAGCTATAGAAACGTTGTTTTAATTAAATAATTAATAGGTATTTTACAGATATATTTGTGGCCGCGATCGTATGCGCACGTTATAGGTTATAAATTATAATAATAGTTGTCGAAAAAGGTAAGACAGATGGCGCTCGCGTTTGATAGCTTATAGTGTTGGGACACATCGCGGCTAGTGATGCGCCGGAACAGTTTGCTTAAGAAGGAGTGATAATAAATATGGAATGTTAAAGCTACAGTAAAATCTAGTGGAGAGAAGAGAAAGACCTAGCCTCGGTATGTAGGAATTAATTAACAAAGTTTTTGACTTGGAGGTTTTATTATTTACTGACAATTTAGTGCCTTCTTATAAACTTTAGAAACTTACCCACTTAGTTAGCCACAAATGCCTATCCTACATCTATGACATGCTTGACATGTTATGTTCGTAGTCAACATTTATTTTTAAATTTTCAACTGTTTATCAAAACTAATCGCAAAATTATTATTTTTTATTTAATAAAAACATAGATACATACATAAAACCACTCCTTTATCCCTAATGGGGTAGGCAGAGCATAAACAACCTAAACAAAGGTCGTTCCGCCACGTCTGATAAGTGTTGAGGGCTATATTCAGATATAAGGTTTATACAGATGATATAAGTATTATATAGATATAGTGACGGGTTGTCAGCCCATCGCCTTAATTGCAATACACTGAAACCCTCGAATCCCTTAGCTGTTTTTACAGCATGCCCGGGAGGAGATGCAGCGTTCACTTTCTATTTTTTTCTTACACTCCCAGTCCAGCATGGAAGTAAAAAAAATAACGTTACAGTCGTTATTTCGTTAGTCGTTACATTTATTTATTTAACAGTTTATTGTACACAATAAAATACAAAGAACATATACATATAAAACAAAAACACAACAGGCACAGCTTATTTCTAAAAAGAAATCTCTTCCAGCAGACCTAGGCTAGTGAAATAGCATTCTAAGAGGCAGATACGACGTGTACATTGACGATACATTGTGTATTCTGATCTTTTTTTTTAACGCCTGTTACTTGAAAATTTGCATAGCTAGACTATTTTCATACTTTAGTCCCTTTAGTTGACAATTCGTCGTCAGTCGCACTAACGAAGGTGTTCACCTTGTTACCGGTGCGCGGTGGTGTAAACAACAACTGAGATACTACACATACATACATACTTCCAGATTTTATACAACTAGGTGGGTACTAAATGCATACATACGTATAGCCCTAATGGGGTAGGCAGAGCGTAAACGACCTAAATAAAGATCGTCCGCCACGTCTAAGTTCTGAGGGTTATTTAAGATAGATTAGTAGGTATATTGCTGTAGTGACAGGTTGTCAGCCCATCGCTTAAATTAGTCTATACTGACCCTCGGATCCCTTAGCTGGTTTTTATAGCATGCCCGGGAGCTGGCACATTCTATGTTTTTCTCTCGCTTCCAGGCCAGCATGGTAGTATCACACAATGCTGATACACCTTGTTACCTACTACCTATACATACAAACTTGCTCATTTTATACAACTAGGTAGGTACTAAATGCATACATACATACATACATAAAATCACGCCTTTATCCCTTACGGGGTAGGCAGAGCGTCAAACTCCTCGTAAAAGGCGCTTTCGCCACGTCTGACAAACTTAATGCATGAGTGAGGTTTTTAACATTATCAGGAATTTTGGTAGATTCACACAATGCTGTGGGGACACAGAGACGCTCAATTGCTCTACTGTAGGCAACATACACCATTGTATGAAATTACTGTCACTTCAGCAAAATACCTACCTTTATCTTAAATAACCCTCTAAGCTTTGTCAGACGTGGCGGAACGATCTTTGTTTAGGTCGTTTACGCTCTGCCTACCCCATTAGGGATGAAGGCGTGATTGTATGTATGTATGTACATATATGACAAGGTTGAAACGTGTGTCGTAGTCAACATCATCAACATAGTATGTCGTCTCTCTATATTAGGTTCTTTTTACCATTCTCATAACAAGTATAGTTCCAGCAGACTTGTCGTAGTCTACAACTTGGCAGCGCAAGGGTTAACGAACTAGAAAACACTTCTGGCTTAATTAACTAAGTGCATACTCTATCATTTGCTTGCTAACGATGACGTTCCAGTCCAGACAATGTTTAACTGCATCAGTTATCACGTTTTTACCACTCTTGTGCTGTAAGAAGAATTTTACAAAGTCTTAAAAACAGGCGACTTTAATCAGTTTAAAATAGTGATGAAAAACGTCTATGCAGTTCGGTTCCTAGTTATGTGATTTCAATTCAAAAAAGTTACCAGAACTTTAGTAAAATGAAAATAGGTAAAGTCGAAAATAGGCGGTAGCGTATTTATTTATTTAAGAGTTTATTGTACACAAAAACATGTCCCTGATATAAAAAATAGGACATAAAAAACAAAGACATAACAGGCACTGCTTATTTCTAAAAATTTTAGAAATAAGCAGTGATTTTTTACAGCAGACCTACAGATGTAATTTTTTTAATAAAAATATTTTTTAAAAGCGTATTTGGACCTGAGCATGTTACCCCGCTTATCAAGTAAGACAATTAAATTGGGAGACGTTATCAGTGAAATTCTCTACGCGCGCGTACTGGCAGAGGGATGCGCCAACGTAGAGTTCATCGCTACGCGCGCGTAGAGCGTAAGGTGACGCATGGGTGTTATAGACAATGCAAAAATCAAAGACAGCGTGTTGAGCGCAACCTTGCGTGCAGTAAATGACGCCTGTGTCGTACTATTATATATTCTGTGCTTGTGTGTTGCTGCCCTGTCTTATCTTCCACCCTGGACTGCGAGTGAGAAAAAAACATAGACCTGTTTAAAAATCAATTGAAAAAAACATAAAAAGTTCAACTGAATTTGTTTTGTAACATTCTCTATTACGACTAGATCTTGTTTATTATTCACTGCTGAGTCCCCAAGTCAATTGTTACTTTATATTCAAAGAGTGTGCAAGTACTCAAGCTTGGAATTTCGCGCCTATTTGCCCCATTTGGCTTCAACAAATGGCTCGGAATAAAACGTAGGAAAACTTATAAAATCCTACAAAGGATATTGTGATGCAGTCGCTTTGCTATTGAGCGGTATTGTTGCAAATATGGGTTCCAATTTTGAATTCTTGTGGTTTTGTGTAGAAGTCTTTTTATTGGACTTTATTGTCGAGTTTTAAAATACTAAGGGCAGTAACACATACATATAATCACGCCTTTATCTCTAATGGGGTAGGCAGAGCGTAAACGACCTAAACAAAGGCCGTTCCACCGCGTCTGACAAAGTCTTGAGGGCCATTCAAGAAAGATTTGTACGTATATTGCTGTAGTGACAGGTTGTCAGCCCATCGCCTAAATTACAATTTACTGAAACCCTCAGATCCCTTAGCTAGTTTTTACAGCATGCTCCTGAGGAAATGCAACTGGCACATTCTATGTTTTTCTCTCACTCCCAGTCCAGCATGAAAGATAAGATTGAAAAGGGTAAGGGCTGAAAACCAGTGCTACCACTGTTGCTTTAAGTAACATGGTAGCAAAATTTTGATACCCTCATCTTTTACTCTGATAGATTGCTATGTAACTGCCTCCGTGGTCTAGTGGCTAGCCACGTAGTTACGTAGCACTAGTGCCATGGACTCCTGATCCGGAGGTCCTGGGTTCGATTCCCAGGGGGGAAACACAAAGTTGATATTTGATAATTTATCACTTTGTGAATTTTTCCCCAGTTTGGTTAGGACATTGCAGGCTGAATCACCTGATTGTCCGATAAAGAAAAAGATTTCGTGCTTTGGAGGGCACGTTAAGATATTGGTCCCGGTCGCTGTCCCTGATAGTAGTCGTTACTCAAACCATGTCAGAGGCCTGATAGTTGTACTACTAGGCGGTTTAAAAAATCTGACACCAGGGTTCATCGGGTCGATAGACTCGATACCCACTCGACAAAAGAATTTAATGTGTTATGTTTTAAGCGTATGAGTAATAAAGATATTTTAGATTTGAATTATTGGATGATAGATATTTGATACTTCAGTTGAGTTGTGAGAAGGACACATAACTTGGATCATAGAAAACAAATATGACAACAAAATTGAACATAATATCTAGGATCTAAAGCTGTAAGAAACATTTCGTAAATAAATTACGTAGGTAATTTTATTTCAGGGAATATTATATCTGGAAATTCTCTCTATGATACCTATCTATACATCAGTATTTTTTTTTACATCTGCATTTCCTCCCGGGCAGCTAAGGAATCCGAGGGTTTCAGTATATTGTAATTTAGGCAATGGGCTGACAACCTGTCACTACAGCAATATACCTACATTTTTTTTATATCCCTTAAAACTTTGTCAGACGTGGCGAAACGATCTTTGTTCAGGTCGTTGATGCTCTGCCTACCCCATTAAAGATAAAGGCCTGATAAAATGTATGTATGCAAATTCTCTCTATGACACCTATCTATTACCTATCGAATTGTTAGGTAGGTACATTGACCAAAGTTATTTCGGCCAACAAAGTCATACACTGGAAGTGCCACAACTGCCCATTGAGATACATGCAAATGCTTCCAAAGGCTCTATCTCGACCATATTGTATCTGCGGCTACGCATATTATACAGCCAACTCTGTACTGAATTTCACTTGACCAACTTAACTTTGCTGATAACTCTACCACCTCTTGTCAAAACCCGACCTTACGTCTCTGAGATAAGGTTGCCGATTTGAAATTTATTCAAGTTTCATCAGTACAATATACAGGGCTAGAGGCGTAGCAGCGTGCATCTGTGTTCACAGGGTGTTCATAATATGCGTGAAGCCGTATAGAGGCACTGTCGAACATTTGTAGGTAACAGTAATGGCTAGTACCCAATATATTCTGCGCAGAGGCAGAGACGAGACAGATTATATTGTGAGTTGTTGCGTGAAGCCAAAAGGAAGGTTTATTTGATCAAAACCTCTACATCACTGACTCTACAATTTACAGTATAAATTTAAAAAAAACTTTTAATGGATCACATTGTAGATGTCATTATTTGAAAAATAAAAAAAATGTACATCACAAGGATTCTCTGTAGATACCGATCAGATGACATACAAAGAACACAATTTCATTGGGGTCGTCAAAAACTAACTTTTGCTGTTACAAACTTGTAACTTAACAATTACTTTAACTGGACATTTAAGATGCATGAACTAGTAAACTACGAGCAAAACAATCCTTCCATGCCTCGAAGGCACCCATTATCTTACCCTCCACACGATCGTACCCAAACAAGCACCCTCAAAAACGCAAGTGTTAAACCCGAATGGGAAGCCCTGAAGCATGTAAGACCCTTGTCAGAGGGCAGTCGTCATTTCACGGGTATCTTGTTCACCGGCCAATTACTATGTGATTGACCTACCACCACTGAAAACCGATCTTCCGCCCTTCCCAGATATCATACTAAAGGATATTAAATAAAAGGAAGATGAAAGCGAAGGAGAGGTCTAACTAGATTGGACGAAGTTGGACGAAGTGTTTGCTTCAATGGTCGGATTGATTGAGCTCGGACGGACTAGGCTTTGGTAATGAAGTGTTAGATAGGATGGTAGGTACAAAGTCCGGCAAATTGGTAATCAACGGGTTTAATGACTTCCAGAGAACGGTAATAGCTTTGCGGCGGTGTGATATTACATACATACATATAATCACGCCCTGATCCCTAATAGAGTAGACAGAGCGTAAACAACCTGTACAAAGGTCGTTTCGCCACGTCTGACAAACTTTTGAGGGTTATTTAAGATAGATTTGTGGGTATATTGCCGTAGTGACAGGTTGTTAGCCCATCGCCTAAATTACAATATACAGAAACCGTCGAATCTCAGCACATTCTATGTTTACTCTCTCTCCAAGGCCAGCATGGAAATTATTATATTCATGTTATAAATAACTTGGATACTTCTTCTTCTTCTGTCGCGTCGATGGTTCAAATATATTTTGACCAGTGCTCTGCCACGGCGACAGCATTTTTTGTGGCATCATACAGGTCCTGTACTGTGCAGGTGTTGGGGCTCTCACTACATTCCAGTAGGTGTGTCATAGTCTGCACAGATCCACAATCGCAAGTTCTGTTGTCACTGTATCCCCATTTCGTCAAGTTGGACCTGCAGCGGCCAACCTGTGTCCGCAGTCTATTTAATGACTTCCAGGTCGACCAGGGTAATTTATGACTTGGTGGCAACTTTTCTACGGATACTAAAAAAACATTCGTGTTAGACCTTTAAGGAATATTGGACAGCACATGAAGCACTCTAGTTTTTACTTAAAAGTAATCTAAATGTACTGATTAGTTACAGTAATTAGCTTCTAATGTTCTTCTATTACCTTTTGAGTAACTTTTGAGAATTTCTAATGTTAGAATAAATACCCTAAACCAACGAACCTGTATGAAGATGAAAAAATGTAAGAGGAAGGATATACGATCTCTGCCTAATCCTCCGGTAAAGAGGCGTGACTAAATATAATATGTATGTTCCTTTCCTTCTTCTAAAGAAATCGTTTTGTTTCTGCTGGTATCTGCAAAGAAATAAAAAGTTGAAATTATGACACATCCTCCAAGCAGCTCTTACCTGTTTGGGACAAGTTATTAAAAAGGGGAGCTCAAACGTTATTCCTGTAGTAACTTATTCGCAAAGAGAAATGAAAATCATGGAGACACGTAGCACTTTTATTGTTCTTCCAAATGTACTACAAAAAGAAATTTCAGAATTTATATTATCTTGAATATTGAGGGGAAATTGAATTGAGAACTTCATGAAGGAATATGACTTGGAGTAAATCGGGCTGTGATTTCTTCGAAAACTGTGTTAGGGTCTAGTTTTGTAAGTGGGACGAGAAACTTTTTGAATTTTCGAACTAGATCTATTTATTGGATTTAGAAATCTCGTATTCTGATCTTATGACTTTATTTTTGCTCAGATTTATTTTATTCGATTTCCACGGAACTGAGTGGTATCTGCATTAGGTACCTACCTACCTAGCTATCTACCTATTTAATTCCCTTTGTTGGTCCTTACCTTACGGTCCGGTCGTACCTTAGTAGTCTAAGCCTTGGGCTTTTTATCTTTAAGTCGGATTCCCACGGGGTTCCACTAATTGCAGTACCTACAAGAAATGTTATCAAGAAGCAAACTAATTATTATCTTTTGTCTGACAAGTAAAGCTAGTTTAATTTTTAGTTTAGCTTCGGAGGGCACGTAAAACCGTCGATTCCGGTCGCTGAATTTAATGAACTCAACACAACCTACTGCCTCCGCGGTCTAGTGGTCAGAGCCATGAGCTAACGATCCGGAGGTCCTGCGTTCGATTCCCAGGGGAGGAACACAACGTTGATATTTGTCAATTTATCACTTTTTGAGGTTTTTCCCAGTTTGCTCAGGCCATTGCAGGCTGAATCACCTGATTGTGCGAGAAAAAAAAGGATTCTGTGCTTCGGAGGGCACGTTAAGCCAGCTGTCCTGGTCGCTGGCTTTCATAGTGGTCATTGTTCAAACCAGAGGTCTAATAATCTAATAAGGTCGTTCGATTTGAAAATCATTTCGCTAAGAAGAAGAACACAACCCACATGCCAGAAGAACAAATCAGCGATTTGTCTATTTAGATGACATCGTTTACCTCAATGCGACCCGAATCTAATCATGTAGTAACAACATTATCCTAAGAGTATTCAGAACTGGGAGCGAGAGAAAAACATAGAATGTGCCAGCTGCATTTCCTCCCGGGCAAGCTGTAAAAACCAGCTAAGAAATCCCTTCTGTATATTGCAATTTAGGCCATGGGCTGACAACCTGTCACTACAGCATTATAACCCTTAAAATTTTGTCAGACGTGGTGGAACGATCTTTGTTTAGATCGTTTACGCTCTGCTTACTCCATTAGGGATAATGGCGTGATTATATGTATGTATACAGAATGTTATTCTACACAAACACAGCAAGTACACAATCAGTGTATTGTTGGTTTGGCATGTCTATTGCTGATCACCTGGGTGAGACATGTTGACAAACATAGCTCTATTATTTGGCTATTATTATATCCTTTGAGAGATAGGTAGTATATTATTTTGTCTATGTCACGGTATATAATCGTTTCATGTACCTATCTTAGTTTACCTGCAAGCATAATTGTCTCCTCTGGGTTTATCAAAGGTTGACTGGAAGAGATCCCTTAACGGGATAAGTCCGCCTTTGTGCCACTATTGTTTTAATCTTCTTGTATTTTAGTTTTAAGATTTTTAAGGTACAATAAAGAGCTTACATACATATTGGCAATAATTTAGTATAAGAAAAAATTTAGATTTATAATTTTTCTAATGGGAGTTGAATAAAGTTTAATTTATTATTTAAAAATTAAAACCCATTCATTAGTCAATTGCATTGCCTGTCAACGCTGTTGGCGTACTGAATGTATTTTTTTTTACAAAAAATATAAGGAGATGTCATATATTTCATAAATTTTTGCTATTCATCATTTGACTACAATACGAAAAAAATACAAATAAGATTGTCATTGTTGTAAATTCAAATCTATCTGCCACTTTCAAAATAATCAAATTGCAAAAATATACTCTATGGTTTTTACACTTTGTCCACGTTTCCCCAGTATTTCTGCCAATTTTATTCGCCATATCATATGACGTCGGATAAAAATGACAGATAACGCATAAGATCACCGACTATAAATCTAAAACCAGAGAGAATATCTATTCAGGAGATCTCTCCTGTCCTTTTCCTATGTTTTTAGTCTGAAAGTGACAGATAGATTTTAATTTTAGTTTTAGCCGGAAAATTTAGAATCGATCACAGTGTTGCCTTACCTTCCTATCTTTGCACAACCTCAGTAAACACAACTCAATCATTGTTCCTAATTCAATCTACACTATACGTATCTACGTATATCTATCTCTAAACAATTATGACCATTTAGCAGTACTCCGCCGCATAGACAGTCTAATGAAGTTACTCCCCCTGCATGTCTGTTTAGGAAACAATTAGACATTAATACAGACTATTTGGGGTGCACTAGCTACCAGCTCCCCCTGGTGGATGTACAAGTTATGTGGACAGTAATGGTGCAGGTATTCGGATTATAGATTTGTTGAGTATACATACATACATATAATCACGCCTTTATCCCTAATGGGGTAGGCAGAGCTAAACGACCTAAACAAAGGTCGTTCCGCCACATCTGACAAAGTTTTGAGGGATATTTAAATTTGTAGGCATATTGCTGTAGTGACAGGTTGACAGCCCATCGCCTAAATTGCAATATACTGAAGCCCTCGGATCCCTTAGCTGGTTTTTACAGCATGCCCGGGAGGAAAAGCAGCTGGCATATTCTATGTTTTTCACTCGCTTCCAGGCCAGCATGGAAGTAATAAGTAAGTAAGTTGAGTATGGATAGTTGAAACTACCTATTACTATAACACTATTTCTTCCATGCTGTACTGGGTATAACTTAGAATGTGCCAGCTGCATTTCCTCCCGGGCATGCTGTAAAAACCAGCTAAAGGATCCGAGGGTTTCAGTATATTGTAACTTAGGCTATGGGCTGAGAACCTATCACACAATATATGTACACATCTGTCTTAAATAACTCTCAAAACTATGTCAAACTTGGCGGAACGACCATTGTTTAGGTCGTTTACGCTCTGCCTACCCCATTAGGGATGACGGCGTGATTATATGTAAGTATGTATGGATAGGTAAAAACCATTAATACTTAGGTATACAGAATCAATCTCAATACCAAGTACATATGTCCCTATCAGTTTCTGACTGTTTATAAATAGCTCTTACAAACAACTAAGTCCTTTAGGTACCAGCCCTATTTGCAGGGTCACACAAATCCTTGACTTGAGCTAACTTCTTTAAATAACATTGATCAATCAAATTTTCACGGTCACATATTTATTTAGTAAAAGGAAATATTTATGGACACAGAAATGTTACAGGTAGAGTTAAGTTTTTTTGTAATTTTGAATTATAGTATCTACACTGAAAAAAAGACTTGGTTAAATTTATCAGGAACTTGTTTACATACGAGCATATCAAGTCATATGATTGAGCCAATAAAGTTAATGTTAAGATCAATTTATTCTGTTGATTGCAATTAGGAACTTGGTAGTGGTTATCAAGTAACTTAATTCATTTAAATTTTAACATAATTGTCATAATCATTGCTTTATGTGCTTGTATTTAAACAAGTGATTTTTTCAGTGTAACTAAACTGAAGGCTACTGCCTATTTACTGAAAACTGTGACATACTTGGTCAAAAAAAAAAAACAAAATTGTTGTTGGCTTAAAATTTAACCTAGTCATAATGTTTTCTCTGTAATTCAAATTCCATATATAAAGGCAGGCGAGCTTACTCAGAAAATTGCTTGCGTTTCCCTTGAAAGATATGCAGAAGTTCAAACGTGAGGGAAGAAAAACCTCATTAATATGTAAAAGGAAACAGTTTATACCAAGCGTGCCACAGAACCTTGTTTCAGGAACAAAATTCTTGCATAATATGGGTAAGGTAAGGTATGTGTACTTTTTAAGTCTTATTGATGGATAGAGAAATGTGCCTAAGCTAAGATTTCCTGTTCCTAGTAGGAATGTGGCGTGTGAAACGAAACATTCAAACATTTTTAGATCTTTTGTCGAGCAATGAAAAAAATAAAACTGGTTTGATGGGGTTAATTTTTCAAAAAATATGTGAAGGAAGCATCAGAAAACAGTCCTGAACACGCACTTTATTTTAAAATAAGAAAATAAGTTTGCAGTTAATTAATTGGACAATTATCAATTTCTAAAAATATGTTTAGCCAAGTCATATAATTAAAAAATACTTTTATGTATTTTAAACTTCTTCCTATAAAACGCCTATCAGAACAAATATGAGGAATTGCATTAATATTTTTATCAGGCGCTTTCTATTCACTTCCTATAATGTTGTCTCTTTAAAATCCAGGGAATGGGCAGCAGCGTTCCCTGTGAATGGAAAACTTCTACTGCGCTCACCAACTCGCCTGCCAAGCGTGGTGAGTATGGCATATACCCCCAATTTTGGGTAGGCCCATATCCAGCAGTGGACTGTGGTGGTTTATGTTGATGATGTTGATAACAAATATTTATTTATTTATTTAACAATTTACTGTACACAAAAATCATCATAAACGCAGAACAGGCACTGCTTATTTCTAATAAGAAATTTCTTACAGCAGACCTACAGAAGTAATTTTTTTAATATAAGAAATTGCCATATTTTTTTATTAAGGCGCTTTCTATTCACTTCCTATAATGTTGTCTCCATGATGCTCGATCTTCATCAGAACAGTTTGGCAAGCGATTCGTCATATCCTGAAGAAAACCAATTACAGGAAGATGAGCAAGGCAAAGTTAGTTTTAATTAGGTTGAGTGTTTGCGGTAGAGCAAAGTTGCTCTGCTCATTATAACTTGATATCAAAATGTCACAATATAATTTGTTTGTTCATGTTTGGTGTTAAACTCAAAGTTTTTTTTGTTAATTAGTTATATTTCATTATGTTTCTTCGGAAAGTTTTAAGGGGATTTAATTGATGGTCGGATAAGTAATAAAAATCTATTTTCTTACCAAACTAAAAAAAGAAATGCTATGTAGCAAGACTTACCAAACTATCTATGATTTTGAGTATTTTTAATTTTATGCTCGTTCAAAACAGGCTTTCATGTCAGTTTATAAAAACCCTGACTCCAACCCTATTACGTTCTTTTTCCTAGTCAGTTTATGTCGCAGTTAAAGCACGAAAATATGAACGCAGGCTAGCGCAAACTTCACATGAAATATCCCCCATAGCCGTGCGCCAGATGCAAATTATTTGCTCTAACCAAGCGACGCCAGCGAAAACGGACGATAGTCGCTAAACGTATGGATATTCGCAAAATGCACGGAAATATCCGTACCACTATTATAAGAGGAAGCGTCGGTCTGTCTGTTTGTTTGTACTTTTCTCACGCCTGAATATATTTTGATGAAATTAGGAAGAATGCTAGAACCCGCAGGCACAATGATACATACGTACATATAATCACGCCTTTATCCCTGGGGTAGGCAGAGCGTAAACGATCTAAACAAAGGCCGTTCCGCCGCGTCTGACAAAGTCTTGAGGGCCATTCAAGAAAGATTTGTACGTATATTGTTGTAGTGACCGGTTGTCAGCCCATCGCCTAAATAACAATATACTGAAACCCTCAGATCCCTTAGCTGGTTTTTACAGCATGCTCGGGAGGAAATGTAGCTGGCACATTCTATATTTTTCTCTCACTCCCAGTCCAGCATGGAAGAAGGCGCAATGATTTCCATACCAATATATGATTTTCAAGTAGTATTGCCATAAAGACGACGAATTTGGTACACAAGGTTTACAACAGCTGAGAACAACATATGGCGTAAGCTATAAATACTGATTTACACAGGAAAATTCATTACATGCGGGTGAATCCGCGGGAATTTCTACGATGCTGGCCTGGAATCGATAGAAAAACATAGAATGTGCCAGCTGCTTTTCTTCCCGGGCATGCTGTAAAAACCAGCTAGGGGATCCGAGGGTGTCAGTATATTGCAATTTAGGCGATGGGCATGTATGTATGGGCTGGTGGCGGGACGACCTTTGTTTACGCTGTGCCTACCCCGTTAAGGATATAGGCATGATTATATGTATGTATGTATAAATTCTCATTTAAAAAGGAAAACTCATTCCTACATATGAAAACGCAGGGCGAAAAACTAGTGAACAGATATCGCAAAATGTGTGAACGTTCGCAAATGAACCCCTTGTGCGTATGCCGCTTTGCCGCTGTCGGCACATTTTTTTTTTGTTTTATTAAAATTAAAACTCGAACTTTATCGCTTTTTGTGCTCGCAATATGTCCGAAATTAAACTGTGAATTTGTTTTGGATTCTATTTGAATAGTTAATTTTTAAAATGGTTATCTTTTTGCATGCAAAATTTTAAAAGGTGAAACTTTTATTTCGTGAATATACATTTTAAATCCATCATCCAATATTCATAGTAAAGTACAAAAATATTGAATGACAATAAAATATGGACCTTGTAAAGTTACTGGCTAATATTGAATGTAAATCCAATTCGATTTTGACTTTCCTTCTTCTAGAATAGGTATATTCTCGTGTGTTACATTGTATACCACTACTTCCTATCTGGACTGGGAGCGAGAGAGAAACATAGAATGTGCCAACTGCATTTCCTCTCGAGCATGCTATAAAAACCAGCTAAAGGATCCGAGGGTTTCTGTAGATTGCAATTTAGGCGATGGGCTAGAATCCGACCAGTGGATGCTGCACAGTCTCGTACTTAAAGTAACGGTAGAAAAGGAATATTACCGGTGGTGGCCGATATTCGAAATTTTTCTTTCTGTTACTATTCCGAATCGCTATTTAATAAGGTTCTACATACATATAATCGGTAGGCAGAGCGTAAACAACCTAAACAAAGGTAATTTCGCCACGTCTGACAATGTTTTGAGGGCTATTTACTCGTAGATGGATTTGTAGATATATTTCTGTAGTGACAGTTTGTCAGCCCATCGCCTAAATTACAATATACTGAAACCATCACATACCTTACCTGGTTTTAACAGCATGCCCGGGAAGAAGTGCAGCTGGAACACTCTATGTTGTTCCCTAACTCCCAGTCCAGCATGGAAGAAAGGTGTGGTGTAAGGTTCTAAATTATCTTAATTACTATAACTTGATTCTGTTGGACCGGTTTTTCGATTCACTGCATGTTTAGTGAATTGTGTTCTTTTTTACTAATAGGGCGCTTGGCTATAATAGTCACCTTAATGAGATTTCCCGGGGTTAAAGAAGGAAAGTCAAACTCGAATAGGATTTTAATTCAATATTAATCAGTATTCTTCCATGCTGGCCTGGGAGCAAGAAAAAAACATATAATGTTCCAGCTGCATTTTCTCCCGAGCAAGCTGTAAAAACCAGCTAAGGGATCCGAGGGTTTCAGTATATTGTAATTTAGGCGATAAGCTGACAACCTGTCACTACAGCAATACACCTACAAATCTATCTTAATTAACCCTCAAAACTTTGTCAGAAGTGGCGAAACGACCTATGTTTGGGTCATTTACGCTCTGGTAGGCAGAGCCATTAGGGATAAAGGCGTGATTATATGTATGTATGTATTAATCAGTAACTACATAAGGTCCATTATTTATTGTCATTCAATATTTTTGTACAATAGTTAAGAAAGTACCGTGTAAAGTTGTTTTTTTCCCAGGAAACATCATTCACCTCTTTGTACCACGAGTCATGTTTACAATCCTCATGAACTTTCTTGAAACATCGCTTTGGTGGAAGTCAGAAGCTGAAGCGTTATTGCTCATAGCAATTTATTTAAAAAACAAAAACGTAGAATGCGCCAGCTGCATTTCCTCCTGGGCATACTGTAAACCAGCTAAGGGATGCGAGGGTTGCAGAATATTGCAATTTAGGCGATGGGCTGACAACCTGTCTCTACAGCAATATACCTACAAATCTATCCTAAATAACCCTCAAAACTTTGTCAGACGTGACGAAACGACCTTTGTTTAGGTCGACTACGCTCTGCCTACCCCATAAGAGATAAAGGCGTGATTATATGTATGTATGAAATTTATTTAAAAAATGCCTTCTGAATGGTTCTAAGAAGGAAAATTTAAAAAATCTTTTTTAAATTGTTAAAATGTATGCTAATATAAAAGAATGGAATCACAACACAGACAGAAGCAGAAGCGAAGAGAATTATGCTCGTATTTAAAAAGCTATCTCAAGATTGAGAGCAATATTAGGTATGGATTTGACAGGCCATACATGCATACATATAATCACGCCTTTATCCCAAATGGGGTAGGCAGAGCGTAAACGACCTAAACGGAGGTCGCTCGGCCACACCTGACAAAGTTTTTAGGGTTATTTCAGATAGATTTGTACGTATAATGCTGTATTGAATTGCAATATACTTAAACCCTCGGATCCCTTAATTGGTTTTTACAGCATGATCGGGAGAAAATTCATCTGGCACATTCTATGTTTTTTTATCACTCCTTGTCCAGCAAGATTAAAGGCTATATTGTACTGAAATGACATTTCTGATACGAACTCAAACCAGCTGTCAGTCTCGAGTGCTGTTTATCCATACGGGCCTTAGACGCAGCAGCAGTTGCAGCCTCAACATTCGCTATTCGATGCAGTTTGCACCACCCCCAGCCCCTCCTCTTCACAAAAGGCGGCATCCACAAACCACGTCTGGGTACTTCGTAAGACCAATATTTTCTTCGTAAAGAGGGGAGCAGACGATAAATTCCATCCCTATTGATAGTTAGTAGCACATTAGTTCTGCTTTTGTGCTCTCCGGGCCATTCAGTTGAAAAACTGGCTTATGGCCACCGGGTGTTATTGGTGATGTTCACTTGTTATCGTCTTGTACGAATGTCGAAATGTATGGGTACAAGTAAAGTTCTTGGACGGATAAGATTAATGTGCTAGGGGGCTGAGGTTTGCAAACATAGTACCTACTTATGTGTGTACCTAGTCGGTCTAGAGATATCTGGCAGTTCTTTAGCAGATAGGAAGCTAGTCTAGTCTTTTGTGCAAAGCAGCGTATTTCACTTTTATTTTTTATTGTGATAAAGAATATTTTCTAGCTCTATGATAAATCTCTAGCTCTATTCTACAATAAATCGTGCTTTCATATTTTTTTAATCCAGGAAGTTCGTTCCTAAAGCATCTAGTGGAGGTCCTATTTTTGCATAAATACGATACTATTATGTGAGTTACCTCCTCCTAATATAAAGGTAATGTTGATTGAACACACAAACACCCTGCAAAGTTACAAAGAAAGGCAAATTTAAAAATAACATACATACATACATATAATCACGCCTTTATCCCTAACGGGGTAGGCAGAGCGTAAACGACCCAAACAAAGGTCGTTCCGCCACGTCTGACAAAGTTTTGACGGTTATTTAAGATAGATTTGTAAGTATATTGCTGTAGTGACAGGTTGTCAGCCCATCGCCTAAATTACAATATACTGAAACCCTCGTATCCCGTAGCTGGTTTTTACAGCATGCCCGGGAGGAAATGCAGCTGGCACATTCTATGTTTTTCTCTCGCTCCCAGGCCACCATGGAAGAAATTTAAAAATAATATTTTTGATATAATAACATGCCCACACACACACATGCCATGGTAGACTGGTAGATAATGCCTTTGGCGTTAAGTCCGCCCTTGTAACATTTTTATGCATAAAGTTAAATAAAAAATAAAAAAAAGGTTGATTTCGATTTGAATCAAACAAGATATAAATCCTTTTAAAATTGTTATGGTATTGATTGATACTATTACAACTAGGCATAGCTAAAGATTTAGTATGATTGGAAACCGTGTCAGTCGGCTATTTGATCTGAATCAGGCAGTTGTATCCACCTCATCTCGATTGGGCTGCGTAGTATCCATTCACACCGGGAAGCGTCGCGATGCGCTTGAAGCTGCTTGAAGATGCATATGGTTGCGTTGCCACAAAGTGACAGGCTATTCCGCGCGGCGTGCCGTAGCGGGACGACGACGCGAGGAATTTACGAGTTCTGTCAATCAATCATTTAATAATGAACGGCGGGTGTTGTTCTATATGGAGTGCTAGGGACATCGAACCAGAAACTGATAGGTGATGCTCAGTGAACGAAACAAATTCATTCAGCAAATAAAAATAAAATGACTTTTCCATAGAAATTGTTTGAACGAGATCGAGAATGGCTGTTTCATAAAAATTGTCTAATCGAGGTAGTCAAGGTGTTTTTTTTTTTGGGTAGGTCTTTTTTTTAGATCCAAAAAGAATTTCCTGGAAAAGTTGTTCAGTTTCGTTGACTGAGCAACCCTTATCCGTTTCTGGTACGCTGTGCCTTACACACGGTATTATGCCTATCACGCTCTTGAATAGTGTGCGCCGCGTCGCGTCGCGTCGCTTCCCAGTGTGAACTAAGCCGTAGTGCTGATCCCGTGTTGATTGTGTCCAATATAATTGGATTTCTGTGTATTCCTATCACAAGCTTGATCTGCCTATGCATCCGAATTGACGTTCCAAATATGCTGAAAACTTTTGCCGATTGCGTCGGTCATAGTGCGTGTTGTTGATTGTACAAATGGTGACTGGAAAATTTCGAACGGACTGATTTGCTATTTCCTATATTCACATTTGCATGTTACTGTTTAATTCGATTGATTCGCATCGCAGTGCATACAGTTGTCATTTCAAAAGTTATCCAAATGTACTATATAAATAGAAAATTGTTATATTCTAAAAGTATGTTAAATGATTACTTAATCTATTAGTAAACTTTTTTTTACAAAAAATATAATTCTTTATTTACTTAATGAACAAGATATCGATATAAATAACATATTTCTTCCAGTGGCAAAGTTAGTTAGTAAGCTTATATAAAAATATTAAAGAATATCGTTTGAAATCATGTAAGTATAGATAAAAAAACGCATTGTCGTGTCTCCACTTCAGCCCCCGTCATGGTTCCAAAATTGATATTTTAAAAACCATAACCATATTACGAGGCTCCTTTAAACTCAAGGTACGAAAGGTTCATTCATAAATAAATAGAGGTTGAGGGCGCGACGGCCTTTGATCTGAAATTTCTTTATTTTTCCCAAATTTCCCGGAGATTAGGTGGGGGAGGGGGGATCTGTCAAATGCCATAGCTGTTTGATGTTTTGGAAAACACGACTTTGTGTTTATGACGCTTTATGAACGCGCCTTTGTAATGAACTGTTAAGATCAGGTGAAACCGCTTTTCTAACTAATGAAATTGTAGGAGTTCTAGATTTTTCTTAATAAATAACTTTTTCTTTTTTAGTGTCTGCGTTTTTGTTTGTTGAGCAAAAAGAACATATTTATTTACTTTGAATAATAAAAAGAACGAAAAAATTGAGCCCGTAGAGTTCGTGACAATTTATTTTCGATATCAATGGGTTTTTATAAATGATCAATTTGATGCTTTAACGTATGCTTTCAATCGCCTATCGTACCGTCATATTTAATCTATACCAATTATTTTGGATATTTTAATAGAGCTTGCCATTGGACGTAAAAAAATATATCTTTAAGGTTACACCTAATCTTCCATACTGGACTGGGAGAGAAAGAAAAACATAGAATGTTCCAGTTGCCCTTCCTCCCGGGCATGCTGTATAAGTCAGCAAAAGGGATTCGAGGGTTACAGTGTATTGTAATTTAGGCGATGGGCTGACAACCTGTCACTACAGCAATACACATTACAATCTGAAATTGCCCCCAATTTATGTCAGACGTGGCGAAAGCGCCTTTTAGGAGGCGTTTTACGCTCTGCCTACCCCGTAAGGGATAAAGGCGTGATTTTATGTATGTATGTATGTACACCTAAAGAAATGACTTGTTTTTTAGGTGTAGCATACAACATTTCATAAATCATTTCTCCCATTGGTCCAAGTCGTCGCTCTCTGCTACGACGTAGCACTTAAAATGAGTTTATATTATTTAAATTCTACTAAACCAACATTTTTATCCCCTATCCAAAGTATTTTCAAACTGAACTTAATTTAAAAAAGTGGAGGCAAGCTTGTCTGTTTGCTCTCGCTCGCGGAGGCGCTTTCAATAACGTTGTTCAAACACATTGTAATAGGAAACATCTTGCTCCGGCCGGAAGGACGAGCGGACCCGGGGGATGCGACTAGTATGCCTGCAGGTAAAGTGTCTATACTATATTTAAGTTTATTTGTAGACTAGAGTTGGTCAACAAATCAGGAAGTTCCATTGTAGAATATATAAGTAGGTACTTGATGCTGAAGACAAGGGCTACATTTAGGAGTCATCATATGGTCCCTTATCTTAATAAGAATAACGTCTATAAATCTCACTACCAAATAGCTACAACCACACTTCGTTTTCAATAAACGCAAGGGTACGTAAAGTCGCAACACCTTTCCTAGACAGCGTGTGAACCCGCAACCGCACGACCGCACGCTTTTGCCGTGGTTGCTGAAACAATTCAATTTTATTTACAATAACCAACGCTTTGAAAGCTTATCTTAACTATGTCATTCAATAGATTTTTTCTTTATAGTAAAAGCGTCTAATGATGTCACTAGGAAGTAGCTTTATCCACCCTGTGTTTTCATTGAAGGCGGAGTTATGTAAAGTCGCAACACCTTTCCTAGACAGAAGGGTGTGAAACCGCAACCGCACGACCGCACGCTTTTACGTGGTTGTGCCGCGCTGAAACAATTCAATGTTATTCACAACAACGCTATGAAAGCTTATCTTAACTATGTCATCCAATAGCGTTTTTCTTTATAGTAAAATCGTCTAATAATGTCAGTAGCAAGCAGCTTTATCCAACCTGCGTTTTCATTGAAGGCGAAGTTACGTAAAGTCGCAACACCTTTCCTAGACAGAAGGGTGTGAAACCGCAACCGCACGACCGCACGCTTTCACGTGGTTGTGCCGCGCTGAAACAATTCAATTTTATTCACAACAACGCGGTGAAAGCTCCTCTTAAACATTATGAAGAGGCTTTTTGTGGTTCATGTTTAATAGAGTTCATTAAAAGCTCGTTTTTCCTATTTGTAGCTTTACTCAAGCTCCAATGTTGTTGTTTTTGACAGGTTAGCACGAGCTTAAGATGCCAGCATTTTACCTACACTTTTTTATTTTAGTGTTTAGCTTGTAAAACACGAATTGTGAAAAGTCAGCTTCAATGAACTGAAAAGAAAAAGCCAGGCTAGTACCCTAGAGATCTATATTAATAACGTATAGTTATCAACCATTTTTTACGTATACCGTGAAAGGCAAACTAAACCAATTTTCGACCATTATCTACTTCCTGATTTTGAACAGAAAACAACTAAAGGCACTGTCGCCCAAGTAGCTAAGCCCATCATGGTACAGGGAAATTTACTAGCGCGCAAAGTTGGCGCACAAAAACTCTGTTAGCCATGCGCACGGCCCGGAATGGAGGAACGGTGTTCTACGTAAACTTATTACCTACGAAATCGTACTTCTCGGTACGGTCAGGAGATTAAGTGTTCTTTATACATAAAAAACCTAAAGCTATTTGACAGGTAAAACATGAAATATATACTAAAATATACTATAATTAAGGTAAATTACTAAAGGAAGGAATACCTAAGGATGTTTTCGTTCTGAAGGGGCCAGAAATTAAAGGTTTGCGGAATCCAAAAAGATTTAGTCTATTCTGTTTGGTCAGTTTTGAGCAACTGTTCTACGCTTCTAAATCCTGCCAGCCACTGTGATTGCAATTCTGGCATGAAGGCGTTCAACAATGCGTTTTCCAAAATGTAAATGTCCAGTCCAATATCCATTTTAGGCCATAACTATGACCCTGAAATAATTAACTTATTAATTTCGTACAACTTAATTTGGACTATTCTTAATTTAAATAATTTCTAAATGCGGCATCGGAGAGAACTATATTTTGAAACTTAGATGAAAATAAAGGTATTAAATAAAGGTAAGCGTAGAAACTACAGCTATCAATCACCTGCTTATAAAATCAAAAACAACTGATCTGCTGGTTGAGGTATCAATATATCCTGTTTTATTTTTTTACTAGCGACCCGCCCCGGCTTCGCACGGAAATTATCAGTGTTTCTCTACTATATTATGCATGAATTATATTATTATTTAATTATATTACATATAAACCTTCCTCTTGAATCACTCTATTAAGTAAACTATTAAAAGAAACCGCTTTAAAATCCGTTGCGTAGTTTTGAAGATCTTAGCATACATAGGGATATAAGGACAGAGAAAGGGACTTTGTTTTATACTATGTAGTGAAGTTGAATACTTATGTATTAAAGCGTAGAATCTACGAACAGCAACAGGAGTGCCCCCTACGAAAGCAAGTTACCGCAGCTCTCGTCTCGACAGCCGGGATGGGAAGCACTAAATGTGTACAAACACCACTCATTTGTGTTCCGTACACGGCTATGATTCAATTATTCGCAGGTACGTTAGTACACAAATGATACACATTTAACTTTAGTCAAATTATTTTGTTCCGTCAAAAGTATTTGATTACAATACTCGTGTCTAGTATAGTAAAACATCTTTTAGAAACAGCTTTGACGTTCTGCATCTAATAAGTATTTATAATGGTTAACATAAAATATTTGCCATATCATATTTTAATCCATTTTATTTTTATTTTAAAGCATTTATCAGAACTAATCTTTAATTAGACCAGCTCAAGAATATGCCTTAACCAAAACTAAACTTATCGTTTTTCTATAGCAAGACATTGAGACTACATTTATTAAAAACAACGAACAGAGAAATTGTCCCAAAAAAAATACTATAAATATCTTCGGAAAATATTTTGTCAAGATAAACATTTAAACAGCCATCAATCGTTTTCATCAAGTGTCCAAATAAGCATTACTTTTGATATGATTTCTTCTAGTAAAACGTTTTCTTTGAACACGCAAAAAATATAAATTACTTTCGTTTGTAAATAAACATTTCTCTCGATCTTGAACGACTTACAGTAAAGTAACGTTAAATTTGTCAAAGAATCCGTGAAAACGTTTAAGTGCCCGTTTGAAGTTAGATGATAGATGGTTTGAGAATGTTTATGGGGATCAATGAAAATTCATAAAACATTTTTTTTTTAAGTAGTGATAATGGTATGCTTGACGATGATAGAAACATAAAATAATACAATCTACCCGTTTAAATGATTCTTCCATGCTGGACTGGGAGCGAGAGAAAAACTTAAAATCTGCCAGCTGCATGCTGTAAAAACAGCTTAGGGATCCGAGGGATTCTGTATATAGCAATTTAGGCGAAGGTCTAACTTGCAATATACAGAAACCCTCGGATCCGGCCCATCGGCTGACAACCTGTCACTACAGCAAAAGTTTATCAGACGTGGCAGAACGACCTTTGTTAAGGTTGTTTACGCTCTGCCTACCCCATTAGGGATAAAGGCGTGATAATATGTATGTATGTTTCCTGCGGCTGCTAGTATGGTGCCTATAGGATGTTGAATATTGCTAAAATTAAATCACAGGCGTTTCCGCGCTGCGGTCACGGCTGGAAGGTGGGGATGGGGGTTGGTGGGGATGTTAGTAACAGCTTCCATTCAATTTGACCTCGGTTTTGTGTGTGCGGGACACAATTTGCGTCGTGTTTCATTAACGTTTTAGTAAAGTTTGCATCAATAACCTACGCCATTTATTTTGCTACGTAAATAAGGGGCTAGACAGTTTTAAACAGTAAGAAGTTTATCTTCCATGCCGGCCTGGGAGCAAGAGAAAAACATAGATTATGCTAGCTGCCCGGGAGGCAAGCTGTAAAAACCAGCTAAGGGATCCAACGGTGTTAGTATATTGTAATTTAGGCGATGGTCTGACAAGCTGTCACTACAGCAATATACCTAAGAAATCTATTTAAATAACCCTCAAAACTTTGTCAGACGTGGCGGAACGACATTTGTTTACGTCGTTTACGCTCTGCTTACCCTATAAGGTATAAAGGCGTGATTATATGTATGTATGTAGAAGATTGTTGTGCTATAAATGCTAGTAGATTTCATGATATTTGTTGGACAGTTCTTCCAATAGATAAAAATAAACTGCCTATTACATCAAAAACCAATGATCTGCTGGTTGAGGTACCAATATCACTACATAGTATAAAACAAAGTCGCTTTCTCTGTCCCTATATCCATATGTATGCATAAATCTTTAAAACAACGCAACGGATTTTGATGCGGTTTCTTTTAATGGATAGAGTGATTGAAGAGGAAGGTTTATATGTATAATACATGCATAATATAGTAGAGAAACACTGATAATTTTCGTGCGAAGTCGGGGCGGCTCGCTAGTTTCCAAAAATTGTTCAACTCAAATACTATTTTCCTTTGTGTTTGAAAACGCATAATAGCATAGGCCGTCTATTTTCGTTTTACCATAACCTAAACGTAAGCCTAGCCTACGTTAGATCTCTAGTCAGAATTTCTAACTAGATTTTCATAATACGGCAACAGTTTTAAGCCCCGGCGTGTAGTTTCATAACCTGCGGGATAATAAACTAAAAGCCTTTGAATTCTGCACAAAGAAAGCTTATTACATTAAAATTTCTTTGTAGATTTATGCGAGCGCAATATCGTGCAGCTCTGAAATTGATATTAGCTAGTTTGCATGACTTTGCAACACTTTAAATATCCTTGGATAGCGAAAATATCTTAAAGAGGAACTTTTCGGTATTATAGGATAAATCTGTGAGAGAAATAAGTCTGTTGGAAATATAGTCATACTATCATAAATACTTTTTTTTTGTTACTTATGTAGATTTTAGTTGATCTTGGCATTTGTAGCTCATGGTCATGATCGTAGCATTTATGAGAATTGAATTTATTATACATACATACATAAATCACGCCTTTATCCCTTACGGGGTAGGCAGAGCGTTTAACGCCTCGTAAAAGGCGCTTTCGCCACGTCTGACAAAAATTGAGGGCAATTTTAGATTGTAATATGTATTGCTATAGTGACAGGTTGTCAGCCCATCGCCTAAATTACAATACACTGTAACCCTCCAGTCCCTTTTGCTGACTTCAACAGCATGCCCGGGAGGAAGGGCAGCTGGAACATTCTTTGTTTTTCTATCTCTCCCAGTCCAGCATGGAAGAATTTATTATAATTTTTAATTATAGTATAGGTCTCCATTGGTCGGATCGGTCTCATTAGATTTGACTGACACTGAAAGTAAAATACCTTCCATGCTGGCCTGGAAGCGAGAGAAATATGCCAGCTACATTTGATGCCGGGCATCCTGTAAAAACCAGCTAAGGGATCTGAGGGTTTTTTCACTACAACAATATACCTACAAATCTATCTTAAGTAACCATCAAAACTTTGTGAGACGTGGTGGAACGACGTTTATTTAGGTCAATTCCGATCTGTCTACTCCATTAGGGATAAAGGCGTGAATAGTAATAAAAATATAAACACTTGTATTCTTTATTTTCAGAAGGCAAACGAAACTATCAAAAACTTTTCATTTTCCGTCAGTAACGCCATCTTTCGGAGAACTTAAAAACTGTAACGTGCAAAGGGGCAAAACTTTTCTCTTACTGCCGCCTACATCCAGCAGAGGGCATTTGAAATGGTTAAGAGTACGTAGAGTCGTTCTTTCTGTAGTTCCTAGCATTGTTAATAGGTGGCAGAAGCAGTAATATAAGCATAATATTCTAGTAAATAAAGATTCAGAAATAAACAAACAGCAACTTTGTCCTGGTAACTAAGAAGTATAATTAAATAAAATGTTTAACTCTAGACCAAAGTGATTAAAATAAAAATATTTGTTTTCACATACTGAAATATTAACAATGAAACTGTAACAATGAAATAGCAAATGAGACATACATAATCAAATCATTATAATTACATTTAAGATTTTTTTAAATATACAGGGTGTAATGGTGATAGTTGTTCAGTTTCGTAGATTGAGCAACCCCATCAGTTTGCGGGACACTGTCCCTTACACCCGGTATAATTACTGAAGCCAAAATCATTTAAAGTTAAAAATAAGTATGTTTAAATATGTACTGTTTTGATATAATTAGCGTACCAACAAAAATTTAATAAATATTCAACTAGGAAGCAGTTGCGCACTTTTTACTGCGCGCAAGGATAACCGCTTACGATTAGAATTAGAAGATAACTCTTAACCATTCACACTAGATCCTTCCTTGAGAACGTTTTATCAGTGCTCAATATAAAACATGAAGGGTCTTTAAGTATTTATATATTTTTTTTAAAACATACATACATACATATAGTCACGCCTTTATCCCTAATGGGGTAGGCAGAGCGTAAACGACCTAAACAAAGGTCGTTACGCCACGTATATAATAATTAATATTTGTATTTTTATTAATAATATTTTTGGTCAGGTCAGGAGTACCCTAAACCGACGAGCGTGCATGAAAAGATTGATGAATGTAGATGAAGCTAAAGAAGTTTGCAAGGATCGTAGCAAATGGAAGGATGTAATCTCTGCCTACCCTTCCGGGAAAGAGGCGTGACGTTATGTATGTATGTATGCATGTATTATTTTTTTAAAAACCATTTGCGAATTTATTATAATGAAATGGGACATTTTGTAAGACTTTCAATTTTAAGTTACCTATTTACTATGTAAAGAAAAAACATCAAAAATTATCAGTCGTTCGACTCGAGAATAATCCAGTCGCTATGAAGACGATCATAAATTTTGCCTAGTAGAAATAATATATTTTTTTTATTTTTATTCATTTATTTAGTATATGAATAGAATATATTTAGGTTAGTGTTTAAGTTCTTTGGATATATTGATTATAATTTTCCATGCATTCATGAATTTTAAACAAAGTATAATATATATATTATTGCATTGTATTGTTATGATTATGAGTTGATTCAACAATATCGTTGCGATTGCAGTTTCAAAAATATTATTATGTGCAATTTTCTAGAAGGATGTTTGTTGCGCTTCGTGAAATATATTTGAAAAAGACCCTATTCATAAAATATTTTGCAATCTTACGATCGAAAACTATTAGCACTTCTCACGACTGTAAAAGTTTTTTATGGAAGTACGTATAGGTACATAATGATTTCAAAATAACCGCTATCGTAATAAGGATTTTAAAACTAACCGATAAACAAGTGTTATTCATAATGAAAACTGATCGGCTTACTTCGACTGAGTCGAAGGTTGCAATTGGCGGGCGGTGGAGTGTAACTTTCTTCTACATACATACATACATAAAATCACGCCTTTATCCCTTGCGGGGTAGGCAGAGCGTTAAACGCCTAGTAAAAGGCGCTTTCGCCACGTCTGACAAAAATTGAGGGCAATTTTAGATTGAACTGTGTATTGCTATAGTGACAGGTTGTCAGCCCATCGCCTAAATTACAATACACTGTAACCCTCGAGTCCCTTTTGCTGACTTCTACAGCATGCCCGGGAGGAAGGGCAGCTGGAACATGCTATGTTTTTCTATCTCTCCCAGTCCAGCATGGAAGGAACTTTCTTCTCTCCTGAGAAAGATCCTCGTATAGGATCGAAACGTCGAGGGCTAAACCTCCGTTTAATACAAACAAGTAAGCCTCATATGGATATAATAAATCATCAAATATTTCGATGTTGGAATGTTTATTAAGTGCAAAAAGAGGGAATCAGGTATTTTTATTAGATTCTAACAGTTAAGAAAAATAAAACTCTTCCGGGCCTTATTTTTACCCAAAGGTTGCCTGGAAGACATTGCTACCTTAGCAATAAGGCCGCCTACCTTGTACTTGTCTTTTGTTGTTATATGTTGTGTTGTACGTTGTATTCTTACGTGCAATAAAGTATTTTTATGTTATGTTATGTTTAAGATTGATAGAAAAAATATGTTTTTAAAAAAAATATAGAATTAGATTGTTGTTTTCTGTTAGTTCAAATCATAACAAAATATAGAAAGCCTACCTTAACCATTCTAAAATCCGTTTCACTATCAAAAACTGCCACAACCCAACAAACAGTAGCCAAACCAAGGGTCAAGTTACACTGGCGTTCACGTATTAGATGTAAAATTATTCGATAGTCGTGATTGAAGGTGTGTGTGCGAGATAGCGAGAGAGACGTGCGTCTGTCAGCACCCTTTAAAGGTGATCCCGTTTGACAGCTCCTGTCGGTTTTCTCATCGTGATGGATGATTGCGAGAAATTGAGTGGGAAAATGGTATTTCTTCCATGCTGGCCTGGGAGCAAGAGAAAAACATAGAATGTGCCAACGGTAATTCCTCCCGGGCATGCTGTAAAAACAAGCTAAGGGATCCGAGGGTTTAAGTTTTGTAATTTAGGCGATGGGCTGACAATCTGTCACTACAGCAATATACCTACAAATCTATCTTAAATAACCCTCAAAACTTGTGGCGACCTTTGTTTAGGTCGTTTACGTTTTGCCTACCCTATTAGGGATAAAGGCTTGATTATATGTCGAAATGACATTTGGCTGGAAAAGTGGTTAAAAATTTATCGATTTGAGAACATTTTATTGACTTTCGTTTCAGTTTTTCTTTATAAAATTATCGATACCTGAAAAAACACTTATGCTCGTATTTATGAAGCGATATCAAACTTGAGACCGTTATTAAGTATGGATATGGAGTATGGACAGGCCAGTTTGTACTGAAATGACATTTCTGATACGAAGTTGAATTACTTAGTAGAAATAAGCTGTACCTGTTGTGTCGTTATTCCTTGTGTATTGTCTTTCTCATGTTACTTGTGTACAATAAACAGTAAATAAATAAATAAGTCAAACTCGCTGTCACTCATTAGAGCTGATTTTGTAATACGGCCTTTAATTCATGGAAATAATTATGAAAAACATCTGACGGTGTTTTAAAAGCTCTCTCCTGGTTTTTGTGTAACAGGACAGGATTCATTTTGTTATTGTAAATACTAATGACCTAACCTGCAGTCAATACAAATGTCTGGTTGCTGAATGATTAGAAGAAATGTAATTTATTTTTATTATTGAAATTAAACCGCATGATTCCGGGAATAAACCTTTATAACCACTGCAATCATCACATTTTTTAACAGTCAATATCCTGCGAATTCAATTACAATTTATTCAATTACAATTATTCCATTATATGTTGGCCTGGGAGCATAGAATGTGCGAGCTGCATTTCATCCCGAGCATGCTGTAAAAACCAGTTAAGGGATCCGAGGGTTTTAGTACTTTGCAATTTAGGCGATGGGCTGACAACTTGTCACTACAGCCATGTACCTATAAATCTATCTTAAATAACCCTCAAAACTTTTGTCAGACCTGGCGAAACGATCGTTGTTTAGGTCGTTTACGCTCTGCCTACCCCATTAGGCATAAGGGCGTGATTATATGTATATAAGTATGTCAATTATAAGGTAAAAATATACTTTTGTACGTAAAACAGATATTCACATTATTTTAAATATCGTAATGTTAATAAATAACAATCTCTCATTTGTTCTCATAATCATCTTTTACTCGATAATTTGCAAAATGGCGTAATGCCATTTTAAAAATCGATTTTGATACATACTGGGCTCGCTTCTAGATAACACCGACTAAAACTAAAATTAAATTATATTTGTCGCTTCCAAAATGAACAGGCGATTTATGATCTACTAGCGACCCGTCCGGGCTTCGCACGGAAATCATCAGTGTTTCTCTACTATATTATGCAAGTATTTTACATATATATACCTTCCTCTTGAATCACTCTATCCATTAAAAGAAACCGCATCAAAATTTGTTGCGTAGTTTCAAAGATCTAAGCATACATAGGGATATAGGGACTATGTAGTGATAGTTTACACTTTGTACGCTAGATTTTGACGCGCTTTTGCACGTTTCCCCAGTATTTCATAAAACCACCGACTTTAAATCAAAAACCCAAGAGAATACATCTCCTGTCCTTTTCCAATGTTTTTAGTATGAAAGTAACAAATAGATTTTAATTTAAAAAAAATAAAAAGCCGGCAACTCTAGAATCGAGCCCAATCTATAATAGGCAACATAGATACATACATACATACATATAATCACGCCTTTATCCCTTACGGGGTAGGCAGAGCGTTTAACGCCTCGCAAAAGGCGCTTTCGCCACGTCTGACAAAAATTGAGAGCAATTTTATATTGTAATATGTATTGCTTTAGTGACAGGTTGTCAGCCCATCGCCTAAATTACAATACACTGTAACCCTCGAGTCCCTTTTGCTGACTTCAACAGCATGCCCGGGAGGAAGGGCAGCTGGAACATTCTTCAACATAGATACACAATAGGGAATACTCATGATTTTTTTAAAACTATTAGTAAGAATTATTGTCACCATAGATAAACGGATGTGAAGGAATTTTCGCAAAATATTCATTAGATTAAGAGTTATAATGCCTTAAAGTGGTTAGTTAAAAAGAGAGGTCCGAACTGTCATGTGACGTCATAAGACAGGAGCGCCATACTAATTCCATATAAATTGTCGTTTCGAAGAGAGAGATAGATAGTCTATCTTTATAATGGTATATCTCGGTGATTTTTTGATCAATTTTATTTCTGTTTTCACTGTTCTTTTCATAATTTAAGATGTTTTTAGACAATAGGTTCAGGAACTGAAAATATGTTATATGCACGTTCTCTATTTTCACACCATAGCATAGAATAAAACTGATTATTCAACCTTCAAAATAACTCAGCCTTTCGACGACCTTCTAACAGTTACCTTTGCCACAATTTGTACCAAATTCTCATAGCTTCGCGTAAAGGCAAGCAGGCTTCTGGCGCACCGTGAGAAAAAGTGCCACATTATACTCGAACTACGCAACGTAGTAAAATTATTGCATTTGGTTAAGGTCTAGCAAGTTGGTTGGTATATTATTCTACGTAACTCGTTATATTTTAATGTGTTTTATGTCGATTATACGAATCCATCTGGTCATTTAATTTTATTAGTACTATGATTAATATATGCACTATCCCGCTTTCTGCTTGTACAATTTCTATACCCAAAGGTTGCCTGGTAGAAATTGCTGCTTAAGCAATAAGGCCGCCTATATTGTACTGTCACGTTTGTTCCTTTTTATTTCTGTTGTATGAGTTTCTTTGTGCATTAAATAATTTTGTATTGTATTATTTATACTGTAATTGTAATTTGGGCGATGGGCTGACAACCTGTTACTACAGCAATTTACCTACAAATCTATTTTAAATAACCCTCAAACCTTTGTCACACGTGGCGGAACGAACATTGTTTAGGTTGTTTACGCTCTGCCCACCCAACTAGGAATAAACGCGTGACTATATGTATGTATGATTATTTATTCTGTTTATGATTTAATAATATATAATAAGATTAAATTTTACTAAAGAATCTTATATGACTTTATTTATCGTTATTCATAGCTTTAGTTCTCTATGTGTTTGATTACCTTATTATGACTAGTGTTATCGTCTTCAATGTAGCAAGAGGCCACAGTGTATTACCGCATCGCCTTAACAAGAATAGTAAAAGATACTATCTATGGGCAAAACAGCTAACTCTACAATCTCTTAATGTTACCTTGCAAAATATACAAAGTGAACACAAAATGTAGAGTAAGGTAAAAATATCCATTTTTCGACCTAGATGAGTTGAGCAAAAAACGCACCGAGTAAGTTTAAATAAATAACAAACATCTTCCAATGTTATGAAACCAAATAATAAAAATTAAACTGAAAATTAACTTAGGTAATTTGGTGGTTCATTCGATTATTCAGCCAATTATTTTAAATTCAAAACCAACTTTGGAACTTACAACTAACGAGTGAGGTGTCGCAATCACAGTCATTAAACCTTTTTTTACAGACCCCAACAAAACTCGATTAAGCCCATTAAAACACACAACATAATTTTCCCACGTCACTTTTAAAATGTGATTTCCTCAAGGCAAAGAATAATAACGCGGACATCTTACCCAAAAAAGGGGCCTCCAAAGGGATTTCCAGCACCTTCTTTCCCGGATCGCCAAATAAGAAATTATCTAAGCCAAATATATATGACCTTAGCGTGACTCGTAAGTACCTACGTAACACGTATGACATTGCTAAAAAAGTGTGGGTAAAAAATTGAAAACACGCTTGCAGACAAACCGTTCTTTGTGTATGTCTAGCCGTCGACCTTCGAATGATGAACGAACGACTTTTTAGTTAGAAAAAATGCGTCCGGTGAATTTGCCTAAGAAACACTGGTTACAAAATGTAAAACATGCAGGCTTTACGCTTCCTTATACATCGATTCATCTATAGGATCCCCAAACAATACGAAAGGTTTTCAAGCCAGCAATGTATCTTATTTTTACTTGCAAAAAGTGAGTTCGTTTGTCTTGTGAGGTAGAGTTTTTGTTAGTATTTCTAGGAACGGTCAGACCTAAACTTAGGTAATGCATTCCTGAACTTGAATTATGGCTCGATATAAAATCCTTTGCCAGAATTTAGGACAGATAACAATCCAAGGATGTGTGTGTGATATAAATATAAAAAAAACGTCCGATTAATTTGGAATCTTTCTAGGAAAGAGAAACTTTGGTTTGACATCGTTTTTGACATTTTGAACACCTGGGAATTTAAAATGAATGAACCGAAACAAAAGAACTACATCACATCACATTTTATTTCGCAATATTATAAAGTGTATGTTTTTCTACATGGGTAACACTGTAATGGATTAGTGTTTAAATGATAAATTTGGTATTATAAAACTACATAACATACCATATATTACAATGTGTAGGTACCTATTGTATTTCTTATAAATAACATTATAAAGTAACTGAAGAAAATGTTTTACTTCCATGCTGCTGGGAGCGAGAGAATATCATAGAATGGGCCAGCTGCATATCCTCCCGGGCATGCTGTAAAAGCCAGCTAAGGGATCCGAGGGTTTCAGTATATTGTAATTCAGGCGATGGGCTGACAACTTGTCACTACAGCAATATACCTACAAATCTATCTTAAAATAACCTTCAAAACGTTGTCAGACGTGGCGGAACCACCTTTGTTTAGGTTGTTTACGCTTTGCCTACCCCATTAGGGATAAAGGCGTGATTATATGTATGTATGTAGAAAATGTTTTAAGGAATATATATTGTAACCGTAATAGCTGTGAATCCATTCGCTAAGAAGAAGTTGCAGTTTGGTTAAAAAATATAAATAATACTTTGTCAGACGTGGCGGAGCAGCCTTTGTTTAGGTCGTTTACGCTCTGCCTACCCCATTAGGGATAAAGGCGTGATTTATGTATGTATGTTAAAAATTATGAACACGAGTAAACCTAGACACCTGTGTATCAATGAGTGACCTGTAGGTTAGAATACTCCTGTATTATAATTAGTTAATATTATTATATTCAACCTTCACGTCATAACCTGTCACCGTCGTCGGTAGGTAATTATTACAGAGACTTTAACAAGAATTTGCACAAAATACTGTACTCTAAGCCTAACAGACAGTCATTATAATCAACCATATTGTAGATAAGTAGATTTTCTTGTAATAACATTGTTATTAAATATACTACAAGGTTTTCAATAATATAAATAAGTGAGAACAATTAAATAAATAAGTATGTATTTTACTTCCATGCTGGACTGGGAGCGAGAGAAAAACATAGAATGTGCCAGCTGCATTTCCTACCGGGCATGCTGTAAAAATCAGCTAAGGGATCCGAGGGTTTCAGTATATTGCAATTTAGGCGATGGGCTGACAACCTGTCACTACAGCAATATACCTACAATATATATCTTAAATAACCCTCAAAACTTTGTTAGATGTGGCGGGAGGACCTTTGTTTTGGTCGTTTACGCTCTGCCTACCCCATTAGGGATAAAGGCGTGACTATATGTATGTATGTATGTATTTTCTAAACAAAAGTAGGTAATGTTAACTAGTTTTCCGGTTCACCACGATATGTCACCCTAAGCGCGGATTGAACTGGTTCGTATTCATATCCGTGAAAAATACCAGGTGTAAAGGACAGCGTCCCGCAAACTGATAGGGCATGCTCAGTCAACGAAGCTGAACAACCTTCACCAGAAATTCTTGCAGGAGATGAAAAGAAAAGACCTTCCCATAGAAATGACCACCTTGATCAGATAAATTTGTATGGAAAATTAAAATAGTTTTTTCATTTTCGGAAAATAAAACCTGCTGATAGTTGTTCAGTTTGCAGGACAATGTCCCTTACACCCGGTATATGGAAGCTGTCTACATTTTAGCGCCAATACATACAATTTTTCTCGGATATTAACCGAATATATAAGTAGTGGAAAACGTCCCTAAGTAATCTATCGTTTTCCTACCTAGTTGACGACTGAATAAATTTCTTGAAATTTTACTGATGTATCACAATTACTGCGTTATTATATTATACCAATGGCATGGTTATTTGGTGATGCATAAAATAATTTTGTTTTTGCGAAAAAGATGTTCAGTTTAACACCCTACTTACCCTTTGATTTTTCACTTTGACATTTCACACTTTATTATTATTTATGTTTTCGAACCGTATGACATAAAGAATATTTTCTTGGGTAATATAAATTCTTATTAGCGATCAAGACAATGAAGTTATTAATAATTATTGTCATCAATATTATTATAGATCTATAAAACTCCATATAAGATAAATTTAATTTAACTTTATGGGCTATAAATAACGTATGTCGACTGCAAATATCTCAGTCGACATATTTGACATTTTTCTTCCATGCTGGCTTCCAACATAGAATGTTCCAGCTGCATTTCCTCCCGGGCATGCTGTAAAAAATAGCTAAGGGATTAGAGGCTTTAAGTTCATTGCAGTTTAGGCGATGGGCTGACAACCTGTCACAAATATATCTTAAATAACCCTCAAAACTTTGTCTGACTTGGCGGAACGACCTTTGTCTAGGTCGTTTAAGCTCTGCCTACCCCATTAGGGATAAAGGCGTGAATATATGTATGTATGTACATATTTGACGCATTTTACCGTTTCTTCTCTAGATTCTTTTTTGATAAGCTGTGCCGTATAGGGACGGTAAGTTCCCTTTTACTTTAATACTGGGCTAACTTATGTTTGCCTTATAAACATTACAAACTTGTGAAATGTTTTATTAATAGAGATAATATTATAGGTACAGTTTAGAGCCTTATTTGTTGTATCGCCGTATCGCATTTAATTTTTTATTTATTTGTGATACCACTGCTCCTTTTGTTTTACCCAGTTCAAATCAACCTTCGATGGTGCGAGCTCACCCTGTAAAAGCCTTATTTTTTGTTTCACCGTACTCCATTTTATTTCTTATTTACTTGCGATACTTTTGCTATCCTTTTTTTTCCCAGTTCAAACCAACCCTTTAGTCTTAGCCTGCACATAATTAGCGATGACCCTGAAACCCAAAAAGACTCTAGCATTTCCTCATACAGGTTGGCACAGCGACAGCTTATTACCGCCGGACTTTAATTGAAGAGTTCTCTTCCACAATTACAAGCATACCACCTAAACTCCCATTAAAAAAAACAATTGGCTTGTAGCACAATCGCACCTACATGCTCTTTAGCTTAAGCCCTTGCCGAGTCGTGACTGATTAACCCATAAAGCCGACAATGCGAGCTAACGCGACGCCATTACAAGTATCCTTGCCTCCTACTGCAGAAACTTCAAGCTCTAATAGGGCTGGCAGGTGGATCTACGATCTATCAGAAAAGAAGACAGAAAATTCTGATAGTCAATTATACTGTGATTGATAGCAAATCTCCAAGCAAGTAACGGCAAAGTCAGTCTTTATAAGAAAGACACAAATTTGGAGAGAAACTGGTATTTACAGTATGAACAGCGAATGTATGGGAAAAAATGTAGATCTGCAAAGCGGAAATATACGCACATACGTAACGCTACGCTTCCGTTGTCGTGACAGGAGTCAATTCAATTCCAAGTGCCTACTTTACTCCTTTTCATGGGTGCACATGTTCATGTTTTTGTCAGCTTATGTTAGTTACAAAATAAAATATGAGGAAATATTTATTTTTATTACATTCGTCATAAAATACGCAGTATACCAAACCCTACAAACGATTAGGTGTGAAAATGACAAGTCGCGGGCCGACACGCAGAACGCTGCGCCGACAATTATTAAACGAGGATCATCATACATATTCAGCTATTATTCAACTACTATTCAGCTAATGCTATCTGTCAATCAAACACATTGTTCAACTGACGCAAATTGCCGAGCGTAGGCCCCGAAGGAGCTTATCCTTATGGATTCACGGCCTATGTGATGTGAGGCTGGGAAATAGAGATGAACATAGTTAGGATAATATTGCTCCAAGTTTAACTAAATAGAGTAATCAAATTGGAAAGTCTGCAATAAAATTTGACATAAATCCAGGAGGTTGAGTAGGTAGGGGAACTCTAAACATATCTAGGATTGTACTTTATCTAGTTTATCTATTACTTTAATGTTAATAATATTATGTGAAACTGTTTTACAGTAAGTGAACTGTAATATTTCTTATGATGTCAAAATATATTAATTGACATTACAGTTTGACAAAATATATCTCAAAAAGTTTTAATCCATTTCTAGGATTCCAAATCAGTTAGTAACTTTTTTTGAGAACTATTTGCGATTGCGACGTTTTATAAATTTAATTCCTACAGGTTTGCTTTTTCTTGAGAGTCGACGATAGAAAGAGTTCACTTAACCTTCAGACTGCAGCTAGTGTACCTAATCTTTATCTTTTGAAATAACACACTTCTAAATAAAGATATTATTGAATACCAACACTAACAAGTCATTTTACAAGCACACAATTTAACCAAAACATAACGCTACGAAGACTATAAAATTAAGGCGATTACTATGTAGTCAAGTAAAACTTAGCTAAGCAAGGTCGTGTGTGGTCTACAATTCTACATGGACGCAATTTAGTTCATGGAAAACCTTTGTTCGGCTAAACATATAAATGTTAAGTTTTGATTGTTGCATTGGAGTCGTAGTACTTATACTATATGTGATGTTGTTACCTCTCCTTGAATTAAAAGATTAGATTACCTTAGGGCATATGAATCACCTTATTTATAGGGCTTATGCAGTCTACATTTTAAACAAATACATAATTATAATCACGCCTTTATCCCTAATGGTGTAGGCAGATCGTAAACGACTTAAACAAGGGTCGTTCCGCCAAATCTGACATGGTTTTGAGGGTTATTTAATATATGACTATCGACTAAATTGCAATATACTAAAACCCTCGGATCCTGTAGCTGGTTTATACAGCATGCCCGGGAGGAAATGAAGCTGGAACATTCTATGTTTTGCTCTCGTTCCTAGTCCAGCATGGAAGAGTACAGCATTGGAGTCTGTAGTACTTATATATGTAATGTGGCTGCCCCTCCTTGGATTAGAAGATTAGATTACCTTAGGGCATATGAATCACCTTATTTGTAGGGCTTATACTGTCTAGATTTAAACAAATAATTTCTAAAAATGTAAATAGATACATACATAAACTCTCGCATTCATGCCAGTAAATACATGTTTAAGAAAAGAAATAGGCACCAATAAAAAAAGAACAGATGAATAACTAGGTATAATTTAAACAGTGTTTTGGTTAATATTATATTAGTTATAGGTAAATATAATTATAATATAAACTACCTATCTATTTATGTTGTACTTACAGCTATATTAATATTTACTTCGCGATGCAAATATTAACTTAATAGAGTTGTTGCAATAGTAATTACACATAACAAACTAAGTTAATGCTACTTTAACAACATTTATCATCAACATAAATTTTCGGTTATATTTTGTGAGTTAATTTCTTCCTTGCTGGACTGGGAGCGAGAGAAAAACACAGAATGTGCCAGCTGCATTTCCTCCCGGGAATGCTGTAAAAACCAGCTAAGGGATCCGAGGGTTTTAGTATATTGTAATTTAGGAGATGGGCTGACAACCTGTCACTACAGCAATATACCTACAAATCTATCTTAAATAACCCTCAAAATTTTGTCAATCGTGGCGTAACGTCCTTTGTTTTGGTCGTTTACGCTCTGCCTACCCCATTAGGGATAAAGGCGTGATTATATGTATGTATGTATGTAATTACCTACTGATATATATTTATTGCATGAAAGATGATATGTTGAAAATAAGTGAAAATGAGTCTCGAACTGACAGCTGACAGGGATGAATGGCAGAAGAAAACATACTGTGCTGACCCCAAATAATGGGATAAGGGCAAGGGAATGATGATGATATAATTATTATTATTGTTTACCAAACTTTTAATAGGTGCTGCATCACTCTATTAATTAGGCATATTCAACAAAAGATTCAGCTAAAATGCTAAAGGTTCCTGACATTCCTACAAACTATAGGAACATAACAGGCTGCTTCAACCAAGCGCCTGCTGACTACGTGACAGGAAAGGATCCGTAGTTTCTTTGGGCACATAATGCGATCCCCATCACATAGCCTGGAGAAACTCATCATTCTCGGCCGAATGGAAGGGAAGCGCGTTAGAGGAAGAGCGCCATCTAGATGGACCAACTCAAGGAGGTGACTGGAAGCCAGATACAGGGAGCGGTGCATCTGGCACAGAATTGGACCAATGGTGAAGATTGACATACAGTCACGATCCTCAGCATTGAGTTAGCGACTAGAAAGAAAACACACATGTGTCACCTTACGCTCTACGCGCGCGTAGCGATGTACACTTCGTCGGCGCATTCCTCTGGCAGTACGTAAGCTTTGACAGCGTGTTGAGCGCAACCTTGCGCTCAGTAAGGCTCGTAATTATGAAGCGATCTCAAACTTGAGAGCAATATTAAGTAAGGACTTGACAGGCCAGTTTATACTGAAATGACATTTCTGGTATGAACTCAAACTCACTGTCACTCATGAGAGCTGATTTTAAATACGGCCCTAAGTGACGCCTGTGTGTTGCTACGCTAAGGAGGTTGTATTGAGATCAGCGTAAAATTATTTAAAACGTTTCCTAACCTACGCTATAACAAGGTAAGAAAATCAATCCTATAACTTATGTAGGTGAGGTCAACCAAAGATCGTGTGATTTTCTCAAACGCACTTATAATTGGTGATCAAATATCTAGCTGAACTATAAACTGCTTGTAAACGTTCAATACATGAAATCCCTAATAGTGAACTGGTGACTGGTGAGCTTAATTTACATCCATACTAGTCAGGTAGCGAAGAAAATGAAATCGAAAATTTAGTAGTTTCTCTTCCCGGGCTTACTAAAATCCTGTAGACAAGGGTCCTGTTAGTTGAAATGTATTACAATCGCAATTTAGGCCTTGGACTAAAAATAGACTCAATTTGAATGTAAAATAGCTCTTAAATTAGTTAAATGCTGTGAAAATCGGCTTGAATAACTCTGAGCTATTAACATGGTGTATTCCTGTTTTAAAATAGAAGCGTGTTTTTATGCAGGATCGTATATTTAACTTGGAACTAAGTGTTCGTATTTATAAAGCGATCTCAAGATTGAGAGTAATATTAAGTATGGATTTGACAGGTCCTTTTGTACTAAAATTACTTTTCTGATACTGACTCAAACTAGCTGTCTCAAGTGCTGTTTATACGGGCCTCAAGCAATCTCGAGATTGAGAGCAGTATGGATTTGACAAGTCATTATGTACTAAAATGACATTTCTGATACGAACGATATCAGTTTCAAGTTTTTTTTTTATTCGAGTGCTGATTATAAATACCGGCCTAAATACACTTGAAAAAAACCTAAATCTGTGCGGGTGAAACAGCAAATTAATCAAAATATAGAGTCGCTTTAGATCAAAGAAGAATACGAAGGCTATTAAACGAAGGTTGTTCCGTGAGAACGGACTGTCTGTCAACGTGATCGGCTCGGTGATCTAATTGTATAAAACTTGGTAGCTGGATCCAAAAATCGTCTATTGTATTAGACTCGATTCCAGATACCACCAGCTTAAACTAAAATTAAAATCTATCTAACTTTAAAAATAATAAAATTGAAAAAAGACAGGCGATTTATACTTAATGGTTTTAAACTTTGTCCGCTAGATTTCGACGCGCTTTTGAACGTTTCCCCAACGTGTCAAGTTTATCAGCAATATCCTATGATGGCGGATAAAATTACATATAAAGCATAAAACCACCGACTATAAATCAAAAACAGGAGAGAATAGATCTCCTGTCCTTTTCCAATGTTTAAGTCTGAAAGTGACAAATTGATTTTAATTTTAGCCGGAAAATCTAGAATCGGGCCCATTGTTACCTACTTTTTGTCTTGAATGATAGATAATGACTGACCCGATTCAGTTAAAAAAAAAATATCTGGCCCAAGCCGCTCTATTCTTATGATCTTGGATTTCATTTCCACACATCACAAATAATATCTATTTATAAAAGCATTTTTTTATTGAGACCAGGCATTCCTTTGCATCAAATGCTCTCATACATTATGTGCAAAAATATGTAAACAGGTATTCTGTAATAAAAGTTATCCAGCTAGTTCCGAAGTTTTCTTTATTTAGCTTTATATCATCATCTCTCTAGCCTTATCCCGTATCTCACGGGGTCGGCTAACTGATCTAGGTGATTGAACGAGAGAACTGGTTATTACACAGAGCGACTGCCATCTGACCTCCACAATCCAGAAGGGAAACCAGACCCAATCCTAGATTAGGTCAGACTTTTCAAGCCGCCAATGCCTAGCACTGGCCTCTGACATGGCTTAACGACTAATATCTACAGTATTAAACGATATTAACCGGGACCAACGGCTTAACGTGCCTTCCGAAGCACGGAAAAAGCGCCGAATAAACATACATATGAAATTCGAAAACCGAAAAACTTTTGGTACGTGGTAGGATTCGAACCACGACCTCCCGCTCAGAAGGCAGAGGCCCTATCCACTACACCATCGGGCTCTCCTTATTCTTTATTTAGCCCCACATACGAATTTGTTCAGGAAACTTTGATGCAGTCAGAGAAAACTCTAACAACATGCCATGCCAGATCCCGGATCTGAAGAACTAAGAATGCGATAAGAAGAATATGAAGGCTGCTTCGTGAAGGTTGTTCCGTGAGAACGAATGTAGTGTCTATCAACGTCTAGCTTTGAAGTTCTGTACCTATAATTATAATGAAAATTAGGGAGATACTATTATTAAGTGTTATTGAAACTAAATAGCAAAAATATGGCACGATAGTGAATAGTGCTTACTATGCTGAAAGTCTTGGATTCTATAAGGTCTTTTTAAATCAAGTGCAAATATTGAAACGTGTGAATCTACACATCAAACTGAACAACTTTCTCTAAGGAACATAGGTCGAAATAAGAAAAACAAAAACTGACTTCCCACACTAAGTGCGCTATCAGCTGGAGCATTTTGTATGGAAGGTCCAATTTTTTATTCGTTTTTCGACCTATGTTCCTTCGGAAAAGTTGTTCAGTTTCATGGGTAAATTTACACGTTTTAATATTTGCCCTTGATTAAAATTACCTTATATATCCGCACTACGCAAGTCTGTAAAAAATATTTTCAAATAGTAACATTATGGAAATGAATTTTATATTAAAGTCAGTCTACAATTTTCTTTTTTCAGAGGGACGCAGCACAACTCCAGCTAAAGTAAAACCTTCAGAATAATCAAACTTAACTTATACATACACACATATAATCACGCCTTTATCCTTAATGGGGTAAGCAGAGCGTAAACGACATAGACAAAGGTCGTTCCGCCACGTCTGACAAAGTTTTGAGAGTTATTTAAGATTCATTTGGTATATTGCTGTATTGACAGGTTGTATGTTTTTGTTTCACTCCCAAACCAGCATGGATAAACTTATTATCAACTTATTGGATTCTTAAAAATAAAACTTCAAATGAGAACGAGTATAGAATACTAACAACAAAGTAAAAATATACCTATCGAAATGAAAATGAGACGCAATTCCTATTTACTTATTCTCCTATACATAGTACATATAGTGCTATTTCGCACTTGTAACTATGTATGCGGTAGGTAAGATGATGTGAAAACGGCTCGGCTTCAAGGCCTTCTTGACCTTCCCCAGGTATTTGTGATTAGAACCGCCAATCAGCTCTGTTGGTGAGACTCTGATTGGTTTAGCCAAGCATATTTGTATTTTAGATAATAATTCTACATATAAATTTTTAAACCTTCTGTTTTTAAAAACTGAGTCCAGAAATATGAAAGGACGAAATGCATTTGCCTAGCAGTAGGATAAAAATAAAAAAAGCATAATTATCGTCTCCATCAATCAGCCATTTTTATTTTCAAAAATTGTATAAATATTTTTATATATACACATACTAATAAATATTTTTGTATAAGTAGATGATATCTCATAGGCTCGTATTTATAAAGCGATCTCAAGTAGGTAAGTATGGATTTGACAGGCTGCTTTGTACTGATATGATATTTCTGATTTAAACCCAAACTCGCTGTCACTCTTGAGAGTTATAAATATGGGCCATAGAAACACGTCTCAACCTTGCTCAAGCCTATCTTTATCGTAATAAACAAATTAAATTATGTTGACATGAAAATATCCGCAGCATGTTAATATTATAATTATTAAAATTCAATATCTATTCATTATTTTAATCAGGTAAATCAAATTTAATCTTATAAGGAAGCACTTACCAAGCCGTCGTCAAGTGTCAAGTCGATTAAAATTACGAAATATCGATTGTACTTAAATCGATCGATTAAATCTGTTTGTTAAGAAAGCTCCTTTGTTCATTCAATTTGCATGACTACCATTTAATCGAACGAGACACTAAATCAATTAAATCTATTGATTATTGCAGTAGGATTGCTACCTGTTAATGGGTTTTTATTATACTTCTGTCATGAATATGTTAATGCGATAAATCAATGGTCTATTTCTAGACTGATTGTAAAAAAATATATGATATTTTTACTGTATTTGTATTCGTAACTTCTATCGCCAATTATAATAACTTCTCAGATTTTACTGTAGCTGAGTAAAAAATACTTTTATTTGCAGGTTGATTTATTTTTATTAGAAATAGGTTTGCTCTTGCCTCTAGACACTAGGTCAGGGATGACCGTGTCAGAGTCGACGATGGAGCGAGCTCACCCAGAAAATGCCTGTTATGGCACTGGAAATCCTCCGGTGAGAGAGGGTTGCGAGCCAGGCGGTCCCTTGCGGAGCCTACCACCGCTTAGTAGTGATCGTTCAGCCGGACTTATTCACAGGAGAGTTTGTGTTGCCGTTGTCCGGCGTGGACCAATAGGAGGTAGATTCCATCCCACCCGAAATCCAAAACCTTTTCAGCACCAACCGTTAATTCCAACAATATCTCCCATCATCTAACCACCGTCTAGGTTTTCCTAAATGACTCAACTGTAGTTTGCATCAACGCCATCTATTGTTCCCCTAATTACCTAATAACATCCACTTTTCTCATCTTGCCACTACTTGCCACTTTCAATGGTGCGGAAGCTCGACAATCTCATTGTGTGTGTATTTGCATGTCATTAATTCTGTTCTTTGTTACCATGATAGAAATCGAGACACAAGGCCAACCGTGTAATAACATTAATTGTGGTGTTACGTATGTAATCGACCAAGATGGAAGATTGTTTTCTTTGCGATCATAGTTTTGTGTTATTAGGTAAATTGTTTGGTTTGATAGCTGGTTGTTGGTAGATCCTGGTTGGAATATATTTTTTTATACGTATAGTTACTATGTTGGATATTGAACATACCAGTGTTGTGCAAAAAGTAATCCCGATTAACAGTTGCCTATTACACATTACATTTGGTAATGTCATTAACCATTACTGTAATCCCCAATAGTAATGATCACTTTTTAGGATTACAGTAATGCTGAATACTTAAGGATATTTCACTGATTTGGCTGTTGTGACTAATTTGGCAGATTGGGTAGATTTAGAAGATTGGGCAGATTTGGCAGATAGGGCAGATTTGGCAAATTGGGCAGATTGGATAGATTGGGCTGATTTGAAAGATTTGGCAGATTGGGCAGATTGGACAAATGGGCAGATGTGGAAGATTGGGCAGATTGGGCAGATTTGGCAAATTGGGCAGATTGGACAGATTTGGCAGAATAGGCAGTATGGGCCATATCTGCCGAATTCTGTCTAATGGCATTAATACTACAAGTATTAATGCCATTATACCATTTGTAATGGGTTTACAAGTAATGCCATTACTTGAGTAATTATTACAAGTAATTGTAATGCGATTAACGATTAATGCCAAACACTGCTTGATACCTACGATAACTTTTTCTCTTCTTCTGCTTTTTCAAAGCGTACTTACAGGCTTCTTCTGTGTCACCTCAACCGCCGTCGTTGACTTTGTCTTTATCATCTCTAACCTAGATAGAGTCAAGAGCAAAGCCATTTAAAAATTATAAAAGCTAAGACGCAAATTATTTTATTTAATGTGTATTGAAATATGTTTGTATCTTAATTCTGTAGTTATTGTTTTTTTAATGTTATTTGTGGACGCCTAATCTGCCTCTCTTGCAATAGTCTCACTTCCGTAGGTAAGCTTGAAGAAATTTCTTTGCAGAAATAAGCTGTGCCATGTAGGTGACTGATGAGTGATGACGTATCCGTCGACGGCGACACCCTTAGCTTATGTTAGCCTGGGACCTTGCATGGGCGCGATCGTGACTAGCACAGTGAAGAATCCCATCGGAGTTGTATATGTAGTTGTATGTGGGTTTGGGACGAGTTTTTCGGAGATGGCGTTTGGTATCAAGATCTTCCAGACGGGAGCGTTCAAAATTTTCTAAACCCGATTTGATTCCAGTTCGCCATTCCGTCCTCTGAGTAGCAAGCTCCTCCCACGATTCACTTGAAGTGCCAACAGCAGTCAGGTGGCGTATCAGAACATCCCTATACCACAGATACTGTCCGCCAGGTTTGCGTTTACCTGATCTAAGCTCAGAGTAATAAAGTATTTGTTTTGGCAGCCTGGTAGACTCCGTGCGGACAAGGTCCACACCAGCGAAGCTGCCCTTTCATTAGTAGACACTCCATTCCGGTCTGTTTGGTTCGACGTAGAACCTCCGAGTTCGGTATACGATCTTGCCAGCTGAGCCGAAGAATTGCTCGAAGACATTTTAAGTGAAAGACGTCAAGCCTTTTGATGTCACCTTTATACAGACACCAGGTCTCCAAAGAATACAGCAATAAAGGTAGAATTATCGCTCTATAGACAGCGAGCTTTGTATGGAGTTTCAGATCGTGTCTTTCACACCCGTCGACTTAGTCCACCGAAGGCTGCAACGAACCGAGCAGAAATTTCTGACTCGAGACGATTAACACTGGGCACTAAACTCCCAAGTTACCGGAAGGTACCTAATTCTTCCAGAGGCTTTCCTTGTAGGTAAACACCAGCATCTTCCGCAGATTTCCCTTTGGCGGGTTGTTAAAGAATTTGTGTCATAGAAGCGCTCATTACTAAGCCAAATTTGCGACAGGATTCATATAAATTATCGAGATAACTCTGCAAGTCGCCCAAACTATCAGCCATAAGGCAAACATCGTCGGCATACAGGACTTCTGTTACCGGAACGGACTGAATTTTGCGTTTCGCTCTGAAGCGAGTGAGGTCAAATACACTTTTGTCCATACGGACATTTATGGAGATCTGGTCATAACAGTTCTTAAGAGCGTCGTTCATTACTGCAGCAAAATAGATGGCGAAGAGGGTCGGAGCCATAGCGCAGCCTTGCTTGACACCACTGGTGACAGGGAACTGCTCTGTGAAGTTGTTTTCGTGACGTACGCGGGCTGTCATACCCTCGTGAACGTGACGCACTAACTTTACAAACTTCACAGAACAGCCACATTTTTCTAAAACTGCCCAGAGAGCTGTCCTTGGAACGCGGTCAAAGGCCTTTTCTAAGTCCACAAAACATAAGTATAGGTCACGGTGTTGTTTAAGACTTCTTTCCTGCATTTGCTTGACAACAAAGATGGCGTCAACCGTGCCTCTGTTGGGTCGAAACCCACATTGTTTTTCTGGAAAGAAACTTTCAGCCAAGGTGCTCAGGCGTCTATTGATGATGTGCGCCAGTGTGGACCTGCTGTGGATAGCAAGGCAATGCCTCTAAAAGAGCTACAGTCAGAGAGATCTCCTTTGACATTGTAAAATTTGCTAATAGAAGCATCCTTCCAGTCATGTAGAACAGTCTCAACGTCCCTAATCATTTTTATAAATTCAAACGGCCTAGACCATGTAGGTACCTTGTGTACAATAAAATAAATGAATAAATAAGCTTCAAATGCAATAGATGTTTAAAATAGAAAACTTACTGTATAAATTACGATGTCAGAGATTTGTAGGTTAGTGTTCTACAAAATGTCATTTCTATACGTGATTTTAGTAATGTTAGGATACAAAATGAAGGCCTCGCCTATTTTTGCAAAATCTCTTGGCATATTTTGCAAGTGGAGTGATTTGCAAATCTTTCCGCTTGAAAAAATTGTCTATTCTTTTTGCGTCAAAAGGCTAACAACATAAAAATAGGTTCAAAAACTTGACCTCTAAAAGTAAGTTTAGTACCGCTAATTTTGTGTCTATTATCCTAGTTGCTTTATAAAAACTAAGTGCCTACCTATTTTATAAAATTACGAGTATGGAGATTTATTTTGGCAGTCACCGAATGATAAATGAGCAAGTTCAAAATGATGAATCTCTTTTGTTTCACAGTCCTACTTTTTCTCTAAAAGTTAAACTTCATTTATTATTATTATTGTATAAAACGTTGGTTTTAGTAGAAATTAAATCTATCTACATTTGTTTTTCACTTGATCACTTTCCAGTCATCTCCCTAGCCTTATCCCGTGTCTCACGGGTCGGCTGCCTAATGTCGGTGATTGAACGAGGGTACTGATTTTTACACAGAACGACTGCCATCTGATCTCCGCAACCCAGAAAGGAAACCATACCCAATTCTAGATTAGGCTGAACTAAAACTGCAAATTAACTGCAATAGTTGGAATTTCAGATTCTTTTAAATCCTGTAATATCAAATTGACGTCATATTCGAAAAATGATCCTTTCCTTCTATTTAACATTCTAATTCATGATATCATAAGATAAGAAACTGATTTTAGCTGTCATGTGTGCACAACGATGTATTTAGATTTTTACACGTGTTTAATTTTATAAATATCATTATGAGTTGCAAAACAATGCCGGCTATTTTTACTCACTGAAATATATATGGAGAAAATTATGAATCAACTAACAATAAGAATTAGGTATATCCTACTAAACGCATTACTCTAAATATGCTCTAAATATAAACATGTGATAATATATATGAGCAGAGTACGACACATCAGCTTATTTCTTTCAACGAATAATGTAAAATGACCAAGAAAATATATAACATGTCTATATACATGCATACCATCACGCCTGTATCACTATTAGGGTAGGGAGAGTGTCAACGACCCAAATAAACTCTTTCTACCACGTCTGACAAGTTTTGAGGGTTATTTATTTAATCCTATTTAAAGGATCTGTTTATTGCTGAAGTGACAGGTTGTCAGTCCATCGCCTTAATTACAATATACAGAAACCCTTGGATCCCTTAGCTGTTTTTACAGCATGCCCGGGAGGAAATGCAGCTGGTACATTCTATGTTTTTCTCTAGCTCCCAGCCAAGCATGGATGTAAAATTTCTATTACATACAAATATGATATTTAAATAAACAATGGTACACACCTCCCGTACCTAAATGATAATGCATTATTTATAATTAAACAAGCACCTTGCTTTTAGTACTCCCATCATCATCTCCCTAGCCTTATCCGTATGTCACGGGGTCGGCTACCTAATCTAGGGGATTGAACGAGGGTACTGGTTTTTACACAGAGCGACTGCCATCTGACCTCCGCAACCCAGAAGGGAAACCAGACCCAATCCTAGATTAGGTCAGAGTTTTCAAGCCGCCAATGCTTAGCACTGGCCTCTGAAATGGCTTAACGACTAATATCTACGGTATTAAACGATATTAACCGGGACCAACGGCTTAACGTGCCTTCCGAAGCACGGAAAAAGCGCCGAATAAACGTACATATGAAATTCGAAAACCGAAAAACACATTGGTACGTGGTGGGATTCGAACCACGACCTCCCGCTCAGGAGGCAGCGGCCCTATCCACTACACCATCGGGCTCTCTATTACATACAAATATGATATTTAAATAAACAATGGTACACACCTCCCGTACCTAAATGATAATGCATTATTTATAACTAAACAAGCACCTTGCTTTTAGTACTCCCATAGTATAGTAAATGTAATTGCTCTATGCATAGTCAGTGTTTACTAGGAGTAATAAGATGATATCTATAAAAGTTACGACCTAGAAATCACGATCAATCTCTGTGTTCTTTACGATAGTTTTATCCTTGCAATCTTATTCAAAGCATGCTTTCCGCCATGTTTGCCTAGTAGCATTTTCTACAAGAATATTTTTTTGCGCTAAATAAAATAATTAAAATTGTCAAAAAGATAATCATAATTTCCAGAACCAATTTAGTCGCTTGATATTAACTCCTTTCAAAAATCAGATGAAAATTTAGAAATTAAGTTAATATTGGATTGATTTATACGATGTTTTGATTTATATGGATTCAAGTTAGATAAGTACGAATTTCCTTTATTACTTCTATATACAATGTTGAATATTTCAGAGCTATTAAACAAGGTATTTTAATAAGCTGAACAATTATTGATAATAATAATAATAGTTTTATGATTGTTCTTTCTGCTGTTACCAATAGGTAAGTTCCTTTACCCATTACCGAAAAATAATTTGTAACCTTACTTTAATAATATTGGCAGGAAAGGATTAGCTTGCATTATTACCGACGTATGAACATTTAGAAAAGGAAACGTTTATAACGCTTGCCACTTCAAGTTGATCCTTGACATTATCAGCATCTTTAATACCTTCTTGGCCTATGTTGACTCAGTCAGAAGTCACAGTAGAGTGGATTTTGGTATTAGAGAATGATGAATGGTCCCTGTGACCTCTCGAGTTGAAATTAATCTGTCGATGCTCACGCCTCGTAGTTGGAGGAAGTAGTTTTCGAGTTAATCTCTGGGAGCTATTTTTAGCACGAAATGCTTTTGTGGCTAAGAAATATCTTCCTTTGATTGGCTTATTGTGATTAGCCAATTATTGGCAGTCTCTTCTTGTGATCAAATATGTTTTTCTTGTACAATAAACTAACGTGTCAAATTCTAAACATATCTATAGTTTTCCGCCCAGAAGATTCTCCTGCAATACCCTCTGTGTTTTAAATGAATGTATGACATTCTCGTACCAATCTTTTAAATCTGTAGTAATTGATTTGGAAAACTGTACATTTCTTCAAAAACTTTTGCCATGCCATATATGACATAAAAAGTAATTCACATAATTAATAGTAAATTGCTTAAATAATTACAACGTCAATAAAGATCTAGAAAATAATGATAGTCAATTTATTTTGGTTAAAATTAATGCAAAATGTAATTATAGTCGACTATAATTAGTACCGGTTTGCACTTGATGATTTTATAAAATGAAGATTGATTAGTGTGAAGTCTAGAACTAGTATTAGACGTAGTAGTATGTAGATTTTTATTTATCTGTGGCCAGATAAATTAGGTAAGTATTTTTTTTTTTCTCTGGCAAGTGATCAATCATTGGCGGCTTGAAAACTTCAGACTTGTAAGACAAGATTCTGTTACTTACTTTTTATTAGTCCAATTTTATGTTTCACGAACTAAGAAAATTCTACGAATAATTACGCTGGCATTTTCTATCCCTTTATCTGCGCCAATCACCCTTAACTAACATGTAATCTCCATCCATTGATTGCTTCAAAACATTAGTACCACCGGAGCTTATTACTGAAATTATCTTTAGAAAAAGAGAAATGAGAAATGCGATCCAATTAAAACCCAGTAGCACCATCACATCCGCTCAAAAGCCTTTAATGATAACTTGCATGACAAAATCTAGTTTTTACATTGAGGTAGGTGTGGTCCAAGTAAATGGAGCAACTCGCTTGACCGCGGTAAATCAGACCAGATTATATATGATCTGAACCAATGCCCTCTGACTCGGCTTTTTGACCTTATTTGGAAAATAACAGCTGTTTAGCTGAACGTGCCTTCGGTATTTACCCAGTTAAATTTGCATCATAGATCTAACATCGCTTTTATTTTATTCGCGATAGATTTACTCTTGAGTCTAATCGTTACAGGTAACCGAACCTGAGTCGACTTTGGATTATAACGAACTTACAGAAGTGCCTATAAAATACTGTCATTCCTCCACCAGATTTAGTTTTCGCTTCCCCCAAGTAGATACCATTTCAGCATCATTCTACTTCTTAATTGTTATCGTCAGACTAGCCAAGAATCTACTCTCACACAAAGGTCATTCTTAAATTAAGAGTTCCTGGTTCCAGAAGAAAATATAATTATAACTTAAAAAACCTGAAAGCAACAACAACAAACTAAGAACTCAAGGCCCAGACTACTCGACCACAGGACTGAAGCAATCTAATCTAAAGCTCTGACTTGAGCTTAAGCTCTTTTGGCTTAAGACACAAGACAAGTCAGTTTCCGCTGCTCGTCCCTGAGGTACCGTTACCACGACTGGACCAGTGGCTAGTCCTCACTCCGTACTGTTCTTATAATTGCAGTTAATTCTGCGGTATGGCCACCGTGGCTAGCTGCTGCTATTGTCCGCTCGGGAAATTACAGTGCAATCTTTTAGGGCATTGTGTGGTCTGTCAAAGGATCTTGTTAGTATGGATCTTGTTATGATGATGACAGTGACTTGCAGATTTCAATGTAAAATAATTATCTCCTTACATTCTAGTTTGGTATTAACTTTAACCCATTTTGATATTTTGCTAAGTCTATTTGAAAAGTTACTGAAGACTAAAATACTGTCAAGAGTAACCATGGAATATATATGACGACTGCGCAGCCCAGTTGGCAGTGTACCTGCCTCCTACGCAGAGGGCCCCGGGTTCGATTCCCGGCCGGGGCAGACATTTGAATGATGAGTTTAAATGTATGTTTCTGGGTCTGGGTGTTCTTTGTGGTTGTTTCTGTGTATGTCCATGGCATCCTGATACTGGAAATCCTAGTGGGGACTGTGAGTGTGATCGTGTTTTTTTATACATATAACCATGGGTAACAGTAAAACAAATTTGACCACGGGAATATTTATCGTTCGAACTGATTCTGGTTCATCTGTATAGCTTAATTTAATATAAGCGGATGTACTTTACACCATTTTTTTCTCATGCGAAGTGTGAAGCTTACAAAAAGCTTCGTGTCGTCGCAACATAACTTACCGGTGGTTGTGTAAGCTCTAGGCCGGACCCGCAGGTGTACAAAGCCGTGGGAAGGCAGTACCGAGCCCAAGCCTTGATCTTGCACTACGATTGATTGCTTATTTTTATTTTTTATTGTTCTATTTTCAATCCGCCTTTTTATGTGCGAGAGGCTTTCATTGAGAAATTTATAACGTGGCCAGTCTATAACTCTTTATGAATACGGGCTACCATAACGGGAATCAACACTTTATAAAGATGTATTTTTCTTTTTAAAAGTAATCTGCTTGATCTTTATTTGGCTATGATTGCCGTCGTTTAGTTAACATATTAAAATCAGGATGATGTTCAGTACATGAAATGGATTAAAAAAATATATTAATGTTTAAAAAAATATATTATTTTATCTTAGGCCCTAAAAGTCTAGTTGCATTTTGCACCAATAAATTATTGTTTCTTTCAAGGCTTATGTTATGTCTGAATAAATCTGAATTATTATTAAGTTCATATTTAAAACAAAACACTGTTGTATCCATCGTCATTATCAATCAAAGCAATGATTTCCAAAGTAAGTGTTAGGCTCGTATTTATAAAGCAATCTCAAGATTGAGAACAATATTAAGTATGGATTTGTACATTACACATTGTACTGAAATGACGTTTCTGATACGAACTCAAACTAGTTGTCAGTCGCAAGTGCTGTTTATAATTATAATACTTATAATACCTATTCTTGAGTGTGACTAATATAGATTCAGATAAACTACAAATTTATTACGGAACTATGATTTCTAAAATAAAGATGTTGAATTAAATAATATGGGCCTAAGTATTGCAGGAAGCTGTGTATCATCGAAGCTATAAAAGAAAATAATTATGCTTGAAAATTAAACATGTGTTTTCTGTCGTACACTTATAATTTACTTACAATAAGTATTTATATTCCCCGCTCCTACAGTAACTCTTTTAAATCAATTTATTTAACTTACAATTATTTTATAGATCTCTGTCACATTTGCATAAGTTATATACCTAATTTGGCCATATTATTTTGATATTTTAAACATAGTTTGCCTTTGTACATAATGTATCTAGATTAAGTTAATTTTAAGAATATCTATGTGTATAATAAAGGATAGTTTTGTTTAGTTTTACTTGTTTCCTACACTTAAACAGGGATCCGTCACTTCCTTTGGGTGAGAGCTGAAAAGCAGTGTTGTTCTTTAAGAGCAATCATAAACTGAGCTCTGACCCTCTGCATCGTTTCAGCACACATGCAACAAAATGTAGGTACTACATATATATATCCTTTTTTTATGTTCACACCTATTCTTTGTTTTTTTCTTTATCTGTTACATGTGTGTTGTTTTTATTAATATGTTAGATAAGTTTGAACTGTCTGTTCTGTTAAAGTAAACATAATGAAGGAATTATAAGAATCCTTTCTACATAGATTCTTTATAAAATTCAAATTCTACAGTACAGCATATGCCGTATCTAAGACAATCTAGAACTCGTTTATAGCAACAAATTCCTTGCATTTCCATAAAATTAAAAAGAGGCCTGATTAATAGATCTTATTAACGCTATCTATCGTTCATCAGAAATAATGGCCAATTTCCTTTCCAGTCGCTTTCATTAATACAAGCCTTTACTATTAATACAAGTCTTTACTGTGGCCGCGGCCGGTTGGTCCAGGTCTGGGGAGGTATTTATCAATACGGAGAGAGGTTCTTAATAGGCGACGCTAGCGCCACATCCGCTCAAACCGTTAAGCGCAAGGATTCAAGAAGATCCTTAAATCTCCTTAAGGGAATATATGTGCGCCATAAGCGCGAATCTGCTTCAGAATTAGAACTTCTCAATATCCTTTCCGGTCGCTTTCATTAATACAAATCTTTAATAGTGACCGCGGCTGTTTGGGCCGGGTTTGAGAAGGTATTTTTCAATACAGAGAGAGAGGTTTTTAATAGGCGACGCTAGCGCCACATCCGCTCAGACCGTTATGCGCAAGGATTCAAGAACATCCTTAAAGCTCCTCAGGCTATACACGCACAGGCGACAAAACAGTAGTTGCGTGACAGTCCAATTTCTCTCTTGCACTCACGGTGCGGAAAAGAAAGATCCGACCTGTCACGCAACTGTTTTGGTCAGTTTACGCCTGTGCGCCCTTCAGATTAGGGGTTGAACTTGCTTGCTATGATTACAGAACTTTGATAGCTATGATCTTATTTGAAAGGTAAATGGTACCTGTCTTGAGTATTGTTATCTAATTAAAAGATAGAAACTTCAAACTGCTTCTAGGTAAACATGAGAGTTCACCAACGATATCTTAGATATGTTAAATGCAATAGTGTGTGAAGGGAATATTCATAAGACACAATAAATTTCTGGGCTATGTTGATGTTGTTTTATTTATTTGATCGTTATAAAAGTAACAAACTTTGACATCATCGAGTAAGATGAAGACACACTTTAAAAAAAGATGTCTCAGAAATATGACTTAAAGATTACATAAATACATATATATAGTCACGCTTTTATCGTAAATGGGGTCGGCAGACCGTAAACTACCTAAACAAAGGTCGTTCGCCACGTCTGACAAAGTTTTGAGGGTTATTTAACATACATTTGTGGGTATATTGCTGTAGTGACAGGTTGTCAGCCTATCGATTAAATGGCAACATACTGATCCCTGGGCTGATTTTCACAGCTTGCCCGGGACGAAATGCAGCTGGCACATTCTGTAGATATGGCATAAGATCAATTTAAAAATTTTCAATTTCATTCTCCAATTCAATTTAAAAATATAATCGAGAAAATAAAATATAACTAAAATACATTTTAGTTATATTTTATGCCATATCCATTTCTTCTCGAACAAAATCTTATCACCCCCACAAACTAGATTGCCAAGATCATCCTCCCTTAATTGCTGAACCGGTGTTGCCATCTCTTGCTCTTATTTTGCACTTCGTGGGAAAAACGGACACCTGGACCATACCTCCTTAATGGTCTAGCATAGTAAGAAAAGAATATTAATACGTGCATCTCCTTAAGTGCTTAGTTCCGTTAATTATGTTGACTGGTGTTTTAAAAAGTACATATTATTAAGTATGTAATGGTGTCGAATCGGCAAGAACACGATTTAACTAAAATAAATACATACAGCGTCCATACCTGTCATTTCTGTCATACATATATAATCACGCCTTTATCCCCAATGGGGTAGGCAGAGCGTAATTGACATAAACAAAGGTCTTAAACAAAGTTTTGAGAGTTATTTAAGATAGATTTGTAGGTATATTTCTGTAGTGACAGGTGGTCAGCCCATCGCCTAAATTGCAATATACAGAAACCCTCGGATCCCATACCTGGTTTTTACAGTATGCCAGGGAGGTGATGCAGCTGGGACATTCTACGTTTTTATCTCGCTCTCAGTCCAGCATAGAAGAAATTCTGTCATGAACGAATAAAAAGGATGGCATGGCAGTATAGGCGAACCAAATTTTTAATCTTGTCAGTGAGATTTGGTTTAAATAATTCATAGAAATTTGATGACATTTATTACCCTTTGATACCCTTTCACATTATGTTCAGTTTAATCTATCAATCGATTCTTAAACTGACTGGATTATTATAATGTCGTCCGTATTCTATTGCAGTCCCTATTATCTGTTCGCTTATGGCAGAAAATTACTTGTATGGATTTATAATACTCATACTCATGTCGCGTTCTTACCGAATCGAGGCCATAAATTAAGTAGGTAGGTAATTTAACGGTATTGATGTTTAATTAAGGGAAGTGGGTGTTTGCTTTATTATTATATCAACAGCTTATACTAGCCATCGCCAGGTTGCTACTTGCAACTTGCCACTAAATGCTTTTTAATGTGTAAGATCCGCCCTTGATCTCCGTGTGGTCCTCTACTAAAGTTATAAAAAATAATTATTTCATATTTTATTTTTCTATTTCGTGTTACATATTTTTTTCGATCGTATTTCTTCCAGCATCAGATCATATATTCCAGCTGCCCTTCCTCCCGGTCATGCTGTAGAAGCCAGCAAAAGGGATTCGCGGGTTACAATGCTATCGATTCGTAGAGCGCACAAATTAAGTAAATCTTGACTAAAATTATTTTCATCCCTTTCTGTTCTGTTATGACAGAAAATGACAGGTATAGACTTATATATGTGATTTTTGCAACTACGAGTTGGTACCAGTGTATTGTAATTTAGGTAATGGGCTGACAACTTGTCTCTACAACAATACACATTACAATCCAAAATTGACCTCATTTTTTGTCAGTCGTGGCGAAAGCGCCTTTGAGAGACGTTTTACGCTCTACCTCTTAACGGATAAAGGCGATATTTTATTTATATATGTATAAATGTATTTCATTTTTTTTTTATTGATAGTTACTTTTGGATTAGTCTGGTTCACACCTAACTTCTTTTTCAGTGTTCTGTCATTTCTTTTATTACTTGTAATTCTCTTATATTGTATAATATTAGCAAGTAGGCAGCCTATTTTGTATTTTCCTTCGTTTAACTTTTCATAGTTTCAGTAGGGCTAGTAATATTGTCAAGAACATTTTAAAAATAAAATTAATAGTATAATAAAAGCCTTTATTTAAAAAAAAAATTACATCAAGAATCATTACATTGTGTGATCTATAAAACAATTTTTTTTTTTAAAGAGAATACATGCCATCCATCAGTTATAAAATACAATCATGCTTAGTATTTTTTTCAAAATTAATAGTATTCTATATCAAATTTACAGAAGACTAATTTACCAATAATAAATGTTTTCTTTGATCTTAAAATGATCTATTCATCTTCATATCTATTCTTCCATGGTGGACTGGGAGCGACAGATAAACATAGATTGTGCCAGCTGCCCGCTCCCGGGCATGCTATAAAACCAGCTAAGGGATCTGAGGGTTTCTGTATTTTGTAATTTAGGCGATGGCCTGACAACCTGTCACTACAGCAATATACAAATCTATCTTAATAACCCTCAAAACTTTGTCAGACGTGGCGGAACGACCTTTGCTTAGGTCGTTTATGCTCTGCTTACCTCATCACTACATAGTATAAAACAAAGTCGCTTTCTCTGTCCCTATATCCCTATGTATGCATAAATCTTTAAAACTTCGAAACGTATTTTGATGCGGTTTCTTTTAATGGATAGAGTGATTCAAGAGGAAGGTTCATATGTATAATACATGCATAATATGGTAGAGAAACACTGATAATTTTCGTGCGAAGCCGGGGTGGGTCGCTCGTTAGGGATAAAATCGAGATTATATGTATGTAAAAAATATTTTAATGGAGATACTGCATTTATTTTGTCCAACAATAAAAAATATTCAAAGGGAAATGAATTGCGCCGTATTTGGCATTCTATTGCAGTTTGCTTTAAAAAATAGGAAAAGGTGTTTCAGAAGAAACATGTGGAGAGGGTGCAATAATTCTTCTATACAAATGTAACAACATTATTTTTGTTTGTTTGTTTTGAATTATGAAGCGCCTAAACATTTCTTCTTACACGCCTACAATTATTTATCACTTAATATACCGGGTGTAAGGGACAGCGTCCCGCTAACAGATAGGAGCTGCTCAGTCAACGAAACTGAACCACCTTCACTAGGAAATGCTTTTAGGAGACGAGAAGAAAAATTTTCCTTCCCATACAAAATGACCACCTTGATCAGACAATTTGTATAAAAAAGCACATAAGTTTTTTTCTTTCTGGAAAAAAAACCTGCTTATAGTTGTTCAGTATCGTTGATTGAACAACCTCTATCAAATTGCGGGACGCTGTCCCTTACACCCCACCCCGTACCTAATGTGGCAATTTTGAACTCCTCGAACTCTACATATATTTATATATTTTTGTTAGAATATTCTGAAATCACGCCTTTTTCCCTAATGGGGTAGGCAGAGCGTAAACAACTTAAACAAAAATAATTATGTATAATGAAAGTGATATTACTATTAGATTGTTTTTTCTCTAATATGTATAAGGCTGCCTTTTTTTCTCACTAACAAGCAGTCCCACAGGATAATAATAGACCTCCCACCGATTTTCGGTGATGGCGGCCTATCTCCCGGAGATGGGCCAACTGCGCAGGACTTGTTTTTAGTGCTCAAGTGTTTGCGCTACACACAGGTGCACTCTCTGTTCCCTCAATCTCTTATTCTGATGGGACAGACTGACTGACACGACCAGAGAGAATTCAGGCGCAGGACCGTCTATTTACATGCCCATAAGATAGATAAGATAATTTATTTATTTGCTTGAACACAGTAATACAAAGGTGGTTTTACAATTTAGTCCATGCTGGACTGGGAGTGAGAGAAAAACATAGAATGTGCCAGCTGCATTTCCTCCCGAGCATGCTGTAAAAACCAGCTATGGGATCTGAGGGTTTCAGTATATTGTAATTTAGGCGATGGGCTGACAACCTGTCACTTCAGCAATATGCGTACAAATATATCTTAAATAACCCTCAAAACTTTGTCAGACGTGGCGGAACGACCTTTGTTTGGGTCGTTTACGCTCTGCCTACCCCATTAGGGATAAAGGCGTGATTATATGTATGTATGTATGTCCTTGTATCCAACCTGCAGGCAGTTGTGCAAAATATTAGTTGATCCATCCGACGGCATGGATCATCTTACTTTTCTTTTTTTTTTATCAGCCTGCAATGTCCTAACCAAACTAGAAACAACAACACAAAAGTCATTGTCCCTCGCCGGGAATCGAACCCGGGACCTCCAGGTCGAGAGCCCATGGCTCAGACCGCTAGACCACGGAGGCAGTTAAACACACAGGACAACTAGTGCAACTAAACTAGATCACCCAATAGTTTTATTTTCAGTGACGACGGATAACCGGAACTGCAGCTGTCCATCACATCCGGTGACAACTGGCCGGCGATTGACAGCCTACATTGATGGGCTAGGGAGCAGGCAGGGTCATCAGCGGAGCGGAAAAGTGCACAAGACAAGAGTCATGCAAAATTATTTATTTTATCCTTAACTTTAATTGATGAAAACTGGCCAGAAATTTGACAGCCTTCATTGATGAGTCGGGAGGTGGGTGGGAGCGGAACCGGTAGCAGAGAGCGGGAAAGGATGTTAAAGAGTAGAGTCAAACAAAATCTTTTTTTTTCCTCTATTATTGGTGCACTACGCTGGCCTGGGAGCGAGAGAAAAACATAGAATGTGCCAGCTGCATTTCCTTCCGGGCATGCTGTAAAAGGCAGCTAAGGGATCCGAGAGTTTTAGTATATTGTAATTTATTCGATGGGCTAACAACCTGTCACTACAGCAATATACCTACAAATATATCTTAAATAACCCTCAAAACTTTGTCAGACGTGGCTTAACGACCTTTGTTTAGGTCGTTTACGCTCTGCTTACCCCATTAGGGATAAATGCGTGATTATATGTATGTATGTATTATTAGTTACAACCTGACCGGCAATTGACAGCCTTCATTGATGATCTTTACAGTCACAGCTTCCACATTACACCATTTCGAGAATAGGTACAACTCAATAATTAAAAATACTTCTTCTTCTTCTTCTTAACAAATGGATTCTCGAGTCGAATGACCCGATGAGCTCTGGTGTCAGAGTTGCTTATATGCAGATACAACAAAATACAAAAAGAATAACAATGTCAACATTACTTACAAAAATAAACTACCTATATTAAACAAAGTCACAGAATTAACTAACAAAAAAATTCATCCTGCTAACTAGGTCGTAGATATGGTACTAAAAATTGAATCAAATCAGATTTGATAACCAAGACAAAAAATGGATGAAAGAGACGTGATTTTTTTGGAAAATTATAACAGTTTGTCTGTATTGTCTTAAATTCTTCAATAACTTACAATAAATCGCTATGTTCACTACTCTATACCATCCCCACATCCTGTCCATCCATATAATAACTAACTAGCATTAATTACAAAATTAAAACAAGCACTAATTACTGGTCTAGGTGTCTGCTCATCCAATATGGCTGACCACCTGGACATCCTCTCTTCATCAACTGGACACAGATGTATCATTTTGAGGATACAGGTGACTTGGAAATGACGTGATAAATTATTAGATTCGTTGATAAGATATTTCATCAAAGACTACCGACGAATTGCAAGAAAATGGAGAAAGAAATTAGGTAGGTAAAACTAATATACCTATTATAATTATTATTCCATGACGCATTTAGATTGTAAACTAGCGACCCGCCCCGGCTTCGCACGGAAATTATCAGTGTTTCTCTACAATATTATGCATGTATTATACATATAAACCTTCCTCTTGAATTACTCTATCTATTAAAAGAAAACGCATCAAAATATGTTGCGTAGTTTTAAAGATTTAAGCATACATAGGGATATAGGGACAGAGAAATCGACTTTGTTTTATACTATGTAGTGATATAGAATATACACCTCTCTTCAAACCACATAAGCCTATAAAACGACACTTATCCAGTACTATGATCACATTAATGGGAACAAGATAGGAATTATTTGCATACAACAAAATTTTATGCAGTTAATTTTCACTTATCTTGATTTTCCTTTAAGTAAAAAATGTGCCATTTCTACAAGGATCTAATGAACGACGACATAATATGAAATATAATCCAGCAATTATTTTCTGCAGGCATTTACTAACTAGTATAGACGTTTTTGTGAAGTTTAAGTTGGTCGTAGAAGGTAAAATGTATGAAGATCACAAAATTACAATACATACCTATCTGACATAATGGACTGGGAGTGATAGAAAAACATAGAATGTGCCAGCTGCCAGTCTCCTCCTGGCCATACTGTAAAAACTACATAAAGGATTCGAGGGTTTCAGTATATTGCAATTTAGGCGATGGGCTGACAACCTGTCACTACAGCTATATGCCAACAAATCTATCATAAATAACCCTAAAAACCTGTCAGATGTGGCGGATCGACTTGCTCTGCCTACCCCATTAGGGATACAGGTGTGATCGTATGTATTTATGTATATCTACTCTGCTGTTAGCTATTTATGTATGTAAAGGGATGTGGTCACTAGTCAAGTAACTATTATTCTCTTATGTAAAAGTTACTCGTTTTCATAAATAAGTCATAGTTTATGTATGTGAATTAATATTAACCACAACAATAGCAAGTCGGCATTTTTTTATCGTGGAGGAAATAGCTGAAAGATGAATAAGACGAGAAAAGTATTTTTATTGTCCATTAATTTCAATCCATTCCTTCTGTGAGCAAAAACGAACATAGCTATGTTGTACCTACAGTGAAACTGTTTGACATTTACTTCGCAGGTTTAAGCCAAGTCAGGCGTTTTAGGGTCCTACTCGTAAATAATTCAACATTTTTAATGCGAAAGGCTGAAGAGTAGAACTCCCTGCCTGCGGTTCTGTTTCCGCAACGTTATAACCTGGGCCTTTTCAAAAGTGAACAGGCATTATCTAGGCCATCATGCTCCATCATAGTCTGCATCATCACTTCCCATCAGGTGAGATGGCAGACAAATGATTGCCTATCAACTATTTAAAAAAAAAGTTCCCGAACGTAAGTCTTTAAATAAAGTTTTTGGGAGTAAATATCATTGGTTTTAGTGTTTAGTAAACAATTAAACTAGTCTACGAATAACGTCTTAGATCATTATTATAGATAATTATAGAGTCCACTATGGATGAGCCCGATGGTGTAGTGGATAGGGCCGCTGCCTCCTGAGGGGAAGGTCGTGGCTCGAATCCCACCACGTACCAATGTGTTTTTCGGTTTTCGAATTTCATATGTACGTATATTCGGCGCTTTTTCCGTGCTTCGAAAGGCACGATAAACCGTTGGTCCCGGTTAATATCGTTTAGTACCGTAAATATAAGTCGTTAAGCCATTTCAGAGGCCAGTGCTAAGCATTGGCGGCTTGAAAGCTCTGACCTAATCTAGGATTGGGTCTGGTTTCCCTTCCGGGTTGCGGAGGTCAGATGGCAGTCGCTCTGTGTAAAAACCAGTACCCTCGTTCAATCCCCTAGATTAGGTAGCCGACCCCGTGAGCTACGGGATAAGGCTTGGGAGATGATGATAGAGTCCACTATGGAGCGATCTGGCCCAGTTTGAGTCGTTTGACATTTGCATAGTCTTTGTCGAAGTGGATATCGTAATATACATCAAACATAAATTATTTGCTTCACACGGATCTATATCTCTTATCCAACAAATCGATCAATCTATCAATAATTTGTCAGACACGAAGATTAATTGTTAAAGAAACCTTGAGTTTTTATTACTTCCATGCTGGACTGAGAGCGAGATAACAACATAGAATGGACTAGCTGCATTTCCTCCCGGGCATGCTGTAAAAAACAGCTAAGGGATCCAAGGGTTTCTGTATATTGCAATTTAGGCAATAGGCTGACAACTTGTCACTACAGCAATATACCTGCAAATCTATCTTAAATTACCCTCAAAACTTTGTCAGACGTGGTGGAACGACCTTTGTTTAGGTCGTTTACGCTCTGCCGACCTCATTGGGGATAAAGGCGTGATTGTATGTATGTATAAGTTTTTATATAAAGACTGAACTAAATTATCTATCGGCGATTTTTTTCAATAACGTGTTGAACCTCTTAATTTTTCTTTCATGTTTGATTCTGAGATTTTTGTTTTTATATGCACCCTGTATATTTTAGACATTTATTATCCAACTGAAAATCGAATAAACAAAACCCTTCAAAACCATACCCGATTCACACTTGACCAGAACAATTTTTTATTTTCTCTTGGCAAGTGGAGAAATGATCTCGGACTATTTCCTCTGCGTCGAGAAATGTGGCCTCGTACGGGCATCGGACCTGCACTCAATGCCAGCTACTTTTTTCTCGGCGAAAATAAAAGCAGAATTAAACTTGATATGCAACGTTCAATTATACCTTAATGTGTGAATATGAGCAGGTTATCATGTATTTAGCGGGCGTACTTACAAATGTTTTTTTTATGACCACTGTACCTAGTACTGACTTAAAAGCTTATACCTAATTGATGTACTTTTTATTTAGGTTCTTCAGGTAAAAGATCTCTGTTTATTTAGTTTTATATTTTACGTAAAAGTCAAGCAGGGTTGTGAGGACGTTGACTGGCTATTAAAGTTATTTTACTCGAAATGTGACGTAATTTCCAAAAGTTTGACCTTAGTATATATATTTTTTACTATTAGGGGGCATCGTTAATGCATTTTTTGTTTTTGCTATCGTTTTTAACCATTATACTTTATTGTCTATACGTTGACTACTAGCATTCGTATATACATATTTACAATATAATCAATTCAGTGGGAATTATACATTAAATGAGCAGTCTAACCAAAAATCTAGGCCTAAGATCTAGGCAAAAGGTCTCCTCTATAAAAAAATATCAAACAATAAACCATAAACCGCATACCACCAACTCGTTTTCCTACGTCAAAAACCCGTCCCACAATATTACCATACCGCAGGATTACCAAAGCTAGGTTTTGTTTAAATACCTACTTATTAGCGGCTATGTATGCCTAGGTCATCACCCTTCTATAGCCAGCCGGCAAGTGACATTTAAACGTATTTACATACATTATGTTGCATGGAAGATGCGCGTATATCCTCGGATCTGCGCGCTTGAATGAATCGAAATCTTTGAGATACGTTCGATTGAATAGATTGTAGATAAGCAAATTTGAAGTTGTAGGTTGAATACGTATAAAATGTGCATGTAAAATCTTTGCAACAAAATTACAGAGGACGCCTACTATTGAAAATATTTAAACATAGACAGACACCAACTGCATCGCTTCACATCCAAAAGCCAGAAGAGGGTACCCAAGATTTCGGTGTACTGTCATGTCAATCGTTTCGGCTCTAAAATAATAATTTCGGCCAATAAACAATAATCTGACAGTGACAGCCCTTCTTAACAAATCATATTTTTCATTCGAATAATCATATTCTCTTCTTATGAAGCCAGTGATAAGTAAGTAGGTACCTAAGTAAATGCTTAATTTTCGCTTAAGGTACAGATCTCAATTTCACACACACACGTTGACTTAATACTTCAATGTGAGCACTTAATAATAATAGTAAATAAATAAATAATAAAAATATCTTACTTAATTAATTCTAACACACTGAAAAATATAATTGACATACATACATACATAAAATCACGCCTTTATCTCTTACGGGGTAGGCAGAGCGTTTAACGCCTCGTAAAAGGCGCTTTCGCCACGTCTAACAAAAATTGAGGGCAATTTTAGATTGTAATATGTATTGCTATAGTGACAGGTTGTCAGCCCATCGCCTAAATTACAATACACTGTAACCCTCGAGTCCCTTTTGCTGACTTCAACAGCATGCCCGGGAGGAAGGGCAGCTGGAACATTCTATGTTTTTCTATCTCTCCCAGTCCAGCATGGAAGAAAACACACACACGTTGACTTAATACTTCAATATGAGCACTTAATAATAATAGTAAATAAATAAATAATAAAAATATCTTACTTAATGAATTCTAACACACTGAAAAATATAATTGAAACATATTGAATAGCCTCTAATCACACAGCCGTCCTGGCCATAGATCTTCGTACCTGTATTAAAATGTAAATGCTCCAGGTATACTGCATGATAGATCCTGTGACCTTTACCATTCGGGTGGGTGCATCTGCCCACTATTTTTAGTTCTAACTTTAGCATTAGAACATACGCACCTGTATATCAACCACAGTGTTGCCAAGTGACAATTATAGAACCATCGGATATACCGGGTGTAAGGGACAGCGACCCGCAAACTGATAGGGGTTGCTCAGTCGACGAAACTGAACAACTTCCACCAGGAAATTCTTTCAGAAGTGTTTAAAATTTTTGGCTTCTCCATACAAAATGTATGTAAAATCCAATTTTATTTTTCTCTTCCTGCAAGAATTTCCTGGTGAAAGTTCAGTGGCGTTGACTGAGCAACCCTTATTAGTTTGCGGGACAATGTCCCTTACACCTGGTATAATGCAAATTTATATGCAATAATCTCCTTCCTCTTCTTCTTCTGTCGTGTAGGTGTCGAGTCGATCGACTCAATCTCCTAGTTGTTGGATAGGTATACCGTTTTTTTATTGTATACAATTTCGTATAATCGTATATACTTTATAAAGGGTACAATAAACTTGCAGATTTGAGTCTTTTTTTATTGTTGCAAAGGTTGTTTGAATGTTGTTACTCTACTTAAAAAGCTAATTGTTTATTATCAAAATTATCCTAACTCTGATACACGAAAATAAACACATAAACTATGTGGGAAGCCAACTACTAAGCTATTCCACGAATCTACCACCAGAATTCGTCTCCTTATTTATAAAAGAGGAAAACTATCGTTAAGTTGGCAATACCGATCAAGCATAAAATTTACTTAGCCGCTTCTTTACGCATATGTAAAGTTGCCATTTGAAGATGTTAATTAAGTAGTTGTTAATTATTGGCCAGTGGAAAGTAAGCTATAAATTAGCGATGCGCCTTAATAGCAGGAAGTATTTATCTAACGAACACGTTTACTGATGTTTTCTAAATTATTATTGTAGTAGAACATAATACTTGCTATAATAGAGGATTATTGAAAGAAGTACGGACGTATGTAGTTAAAAAATAAATTTGCTACATTCTGTTTTTGCATCAAAAAACCATACAAAGCTCGAACGCATGATTACGAACTATCAAGTAATCGAACCACACGGCGAAATTTCTGATCTGCCTAAAATATAAATAAAAATAAATGCAGGGTATATATATTTTTTCAATATACTTAAATAATTATTTCTTCCATTCTGAACTGGGAGCGAGAGAAAAATATAGAATGTGCCAGCTGCATTTCCTCCCGGGCATGCTGTCAAAATCAATCAAATCTAAAGGATCCGAGGGTTTCAGTATATTGCAATTTAGGCGATAAGCTGACACCCTGTCACTACCGCAATATACCTACCTACAAATCTATCCTAAATAACCCTCTAAACTTTGTCAGACGTGGCGGAACGACCTTTGTTTAGGTCGTTTACGCTCTGCCTACCCCATTAGGGATAAAGGTGTGACAATGTGTATGTATGTATAATTAAATTATGATTAATTATGGTTAGATTAAAATTTTAATCAAATTATAGTTAATTCCATGTTAACTTGATATCCTTTAATGAAATCCTTACTAATTATCGTCCTTGCCTCTCTAATACCAAATAGTGCATAATTTGTTAGCCTGACTTGCGCCTGCGCTTAAAGCTAACTCCCTGCACCTGACAGGTACCTACCTACCTAGTATCTACTGACAATATTCAATATCTAACCAATGACACCTAAACCCAGTGATTGATTACACATTGTCAATGCAAAGATCTCTAGGACCTGTGCAGACGAACTGCAGTAAACTGCGAACTGTATAGCGAATGTAAACTATTATGCAGTTGCTGTACCAAACTGCTAGTTTAATATTTCGATTCGGAGTAGTGATTTTGCTAAAAAGTTTGTAAAGTAACATTTAAGTCTTAAGTGTAGAGTTAAATCTGAAAAACACCTTTAGTAGATGAAGTCTGTAGCTCAATGGTTTCCAATTCCACAGTAAGCTGTTGCTAAGGTTGTTGATAATAGGTCCTCTACCTTCTCACAAGTGCAGATTTATTTTTACGTTTCTATATAGTTAATTCCTACTTTTATTTACTAAACGTGCGTTGACCTATTACATTTTTTGACTCTCAACAAACATCTTGCAGGTGTGATGCGGTCGGGTTGCAGTTGGTCAACGCAGATTATAAATAAGATAAGATAAGATAAGAATATACTTTATTGCACAGAAAAGACACAAGAGAAAATAAAATTAAATGAAACAAATAGTAGTACAAATAGGCGGCCTTATTGCTATGCAGCAATTTCTTCCAGGCAACCTTAGGGTACAGGAAAATAAAAAGTTGAACTAGTGGGCTGGTATACATTTTAGGCAATATATTGTATAGGTAAGTAAATAAGCTACTTAGATGTATTTATATAATTAATAACAATAAATAGTCATACATATAAATTACTTATACCTACATAGAAATACATAAATACTATAATACATATATAAATATATATAATATTAATGAAAGAAAATGTTACAACCAAATTATTCCGGGAAATACGCAAGTGCAAGCGGTTAAGGTAGAGAAAGATAGTGAGCTAAAAGGTGTTTTTTAAAAGAATCTAATGAAGAAGCTTGTCTTACAGACGTAGGCAATAGATTCCAAAGCCTTACTGCACGAACTGTAAACGAATCAGAGTAAAAATTGGTAGAATGAGATGGGATAGTAAGAGAAAGGTAGCGCGAAGGGCGAAGTGTGCGATTAAGAGTAACAGAGTGGAAAGGGAATCTTTCTTTAAGATAAGGCGGAGACATAGGATTGAAGAGAATAGAATAAAGAAAAGATAAAAGATGGTAATCTCTACGAAGGCGAATGGGAAGCCATTTGAGTTTAGTTCTGTAGGCTGAGACATGATCATATTTTCTTAGGCCAAATATGAAACGAATGCAGACATTCTGCAATCGCTCCAGTTTATTAGAGCAACTCTTCTGTCAGATCGGGATAAGAGATATCAGCATAATCAAGGATAGGTAAAAGCAAGGCTTGGGCAAGAGCAATTTTAGTATTAGTCGGCAAAAGATTACGAAGCCTCTTCAAAGAATAAAATGCAGCAAATACCTTTCTGCTGACCTCAGCCAACCTGTTGTTTCCAAGAGAGTGTTTTGTCAAAAATTACACCAAGATTTTTCACTGTATCGCTATATGGGATCTGAACTCCGTCGAATACTACTGAAGGAAGCTGTGCAAAGTCAATTCTCGAAATAAAACCAGGACTGCCTATAATTATGACCTGAGTTTTCGTGGGATTAACCCTGAGTCCATGAGTGCGACTCCAATCAGAGACACGAGCCAAATCAGTGTTCACTTTGCGAACAGCTTCGGAAAGCTCAGGCATTGAAGCTTGTGAATAAATTTGAAGATCGTCTGCATATAAGTGGTAAGACGAAGTAAGAGAAAAAGATATCGAGTTAATGAAAATTGTGAAAAGAAGAGGGGACAAGACGCCACCCTGCGGCACACCTGCAGAAGTATCACACCAAGTGGAGAAGGAATCTTCAACTTTGATGCGCTGCTTGCGACCGCAGAGATAACTCTGAAACCAGTCAATAGTCTGTGGAGATATGTTAAGAGAACGCAGCAGCCCCACCAAGATGTCAAAATCCACAGTATTAAAAGCATTGCTAAAATCTAGCAAGGCTAGCACCGTAAGCTGCTGATTATCCATTCCCCAACGAATGTCATCAGAGATTTTGACAAGAGCAGAAGTCGTACTATGACCAGAGCGGAAGCCAGACTGAAACGGCTAAATACGGATAAATCGAAGGTTTACTGCTGAAACTCGTGATTGTCACTGCCCCACTCCAGCTTATATGCAGTTATGATTCGGTCGTGTTGCAGTTGGTCTATGCAAATTATAAGTCGAAAATTTCCTGCGGAAACTCGTGATTGACACTGCCCTACTCCTACTCGTGCCGTTCTGCAGTCGTGATGCAGTCGTGTTGCTGTTGGTCTACGTAAGTTATAAGTCGAAGGTTTACTGCTGAAACTCGTGATTGACACTGCCCTACTCCAGCTCGTGCCGTTTTGTTTCGTTTAGATTATAATGGACCGGTGACATTAAGCCTAGTTTTGGCTTTACTTTAGGGCTTTAGGGCTGTACTGTGACTATTTGCTTTTAGACAAATTGTTACATCTTTGAAATGTTTTCGCCAGAATTTAATTTTATAGTTTCTTGTTTTTTTATTATTGTGAAATAATTTAGTTTTACCTAAAATATACGTCTCTGAGAGATCTTTTAGTATAGAACTTAAAAGGTCTAGTGTTTATGGTCTTAAAAGTTAATTTATCCAATTTTTATTGCAATAGACTCTCAACTACGTAGATAAAATTAGTGTAACAAACATTTTCTATACAATACATGTTTTGTGTAACTGTCAATTTTCGCCTCATTAGTAATCAGATTCTTATCAGTAAGTATTTCTACAGAAATATTTTATGCAATTCTAGTCTTTAGCGACCTATGCAACCCGACTCTTTATTACTCTAGATTCTGTGAGAATATCGCTCTGTCATCATTTCGGAACGCCTCTAACCACGTTACCTTGGTCATAAGAGACAAATTTACATAGAGATACTGTGTTTATACCAAATAGTTCTTCAATAAAAAAGAAACCAACTTCAAACGAACCTACAAAAACGTATACATGCACGAGTCACTATAAAGTAAATACACCACTCCCTTCAAATTTGGTTACAAAAATCAAAGGTTCCCTCGATTCCATCAGGTAAAACATTAGGGGACACGGCATCTTCTTCTTCATCTCGAGTCAATAGCAAATTGGCGGCATGTTGAGTAATGGAGAAACATAGGTACATAAAAAATAAAAGACAGCAAATTGAAAACCTCCTCCGTTTTTGCAGTCGGTTTAAAATCACGTCGTGTGAATGCATACAAAGTTGTCATTACGTTCATAATTTGCTCGTTTTAAGTTACCAAGTTATGATTATGCCAAGTCTTATCTTGAGGCCGGGAATTTAATATTCTGTTACTTACTGGTGTACCTACGAGTATACCTAGTCTTTATTGTTTTCAATGATCTACAATTAGATCTATAATGTTTTTAATACCATCCAATATCGATAAAGGTTGCAAAACTAATGCATTCTACGCACTGCATAGACATACATACATACATACATATACATATAATCACGCCTTTGTCCCTAACGGGTTAGGCAGAGCGTAAACTACCTAAACAAAGGTCTTTCCGCCAGGTCTGACAAGTTTTGAGGGTTTTATAATACGATACGAAATCCCTCCGATCCCTTAGCTTTTTACAGTATGCCCGGGAAGAAATGCAGCTGGCACATTCTAAGTTTTTCTCTCGCTCCCAGTCCAGCATAGAAGAACATAGACTGAATCATCACTTATTAAAGAGCTAGCTAGACTGAATAGTTCACTATAATTAAATACTTTAGTATTCTAGCATAGGATCCCGTGTTTCTTTTATATTTAAATCGCGACCCACCCCAACTTTACACGGTTTATCCGGTGTTTTTCTGCTTTTATCATACATATTTTTAACATTTAAACCTTTCTCTTGAATCACTCTATCTATTGAAAAAAACCGCATTAAAATCCGTTGCGTAGCTTTAAAGATCTAAGCATACATAGGGACAGACGGACATCTAGACACGGGAAGCGACTTTGTTTTATACTATGTAGTGATTTATTTGCTGTCGACTCTTGTTTAGGTCAGGGACTACAGAGACAGAGTCGACAATGGAGCATGATCACTCATTACTTTGAAGATACATACATACATACATACATAAAATCACGCCTTTATCCCTTACGGGGTAGGCAGAGCGTCAAACTCCTCGTAAAAGGCGCTTTGAAGATTGATTCCCATATTGGTCGTTGAATGTGTGCTCCCTGGCAGCCCTAGAAACCAGGCCTTACGGCTTGATGGTATTGTCTTGGGTTGTCCTATACACTAGCAATTCCAAATCCTACAGTACTGACAATTCTAGAGCCTACTGATAAAAATAGCTCGGTAATCCGCTAAATAGAGTTTGCTCTATGTAAATAAGACTTTTTCAACCTTAATTTTGTTTCAGAACTTAAATCTTATTCTTCGATGTAGCATTTCTGGCAACCCTAGAAACCAGCCCATAGGCTTGGTGCTATTGTCTCGGGTTGCCCTATACACTAGCAATCTAAGCCCGATTGTCTTGTACTGACAATCCCAAGTCCTACAAGTACTGTTGCTGATGTGAACATTACGTGACCTGTTTACAAGTCAACTGTAAAATTAATCGTTTACAGTAAAAAGTCATATTATTTGGTATGGAGTTTCTGGCAGCCCTAGAAACCAGCCCATAGGCTTGGTGGTATTGTCTCGGGATGCCATATACACTAGCAATCTAAGCCCGATTGTCTTGTACTGACAATCCAAAGTCCTACAATTACTGATGCTGATGTGAACATTACGTGACCTATTTACAAGTCAACTGTAAAATTAATCGTTTACAGTAAAAAGTCATATTATTTGGTATAGAGTTTTTTGGCAGCCCTAGAAACCAGCCCATAGGATTGGTGGTATTTTCTCGAGTTGCCCTATATACTAGCAATCTAAACCCGATTGTCTTGTACTGACAATCCCAAGTCCTACAAGTACTGATGCTGATGTGAACATTACGTGACCTATTTACAAGTCAACTGTAAAATTAATCGTTTACAGTAAAAAGTCATATTATTTGGTATAGAGTTTCTGGCAGCCCTAGAAACCAGCCCATAGGCTTGGTGGTATTGTCTCGGGTTGCCCTATACACTAGCAATCTAAGTCCGATTGTCTTGTACTGACAATCCCAAGTCCTACAAGTACTGATGCTGATGTGAACATTACGTGACCTGTTTACACATCACTAATAAAAATAATCGTTTACAGAAAAAGTCATATTATTTGGTATAGAGTCTCTGGCAGCCCTAGAAACCAGCCCATAGGCTTGGTGGTATTGTCTCGGGTTGTCCTATACACTAGCAATTCCAAATCCTACAGTACTGACAATTCTAGAGCCTGCTGATAAAAATAGCTCGGTAATCCGCTAAATAGAGTTTGCTCTTTTTAAATAAGACTTTTTCAACCTTAATTTTGTTTCAGAACTTAAATCTTATTCTTCGATGTAGCATTTCTGGCAACCCTAGAAACCAGCCCATAGGCTTGGTGCTATTGTCTCGACTTGCCCTATACACTAGCAATCTAAGCCCGATTGTCTTGTACTGACAATCTCAAGTCCTACAAGTTCTGATGCTGATGTGAACATTACGTGACCTATTTACAAGTCAACTGTAAAATTAATCGTTTACAGTAAAAAGTCATATTATTTGGTATAGAGTTTCTGGCAGCCCTAGAAACCAGCCCATAGGCTTGGTGGTATTGTCTCGGGTTGCCCTATACACTAGCAATCTAAGCCCGATTGTCTTGTACTGACAATCCCAAGTCCTACAAGTACCGATGCTGATGTGAAGATTACGCGGATACACGGCCTCGGTATTCAGCTGAATGGAGTTGTTTATTGGAAACACAATTAAATTACAATTTCATTTAGTTGGGAGGATCTTTGTTGAATGGGTTAGTAACAAACACTTCTATCGATTGGAAATGCAGTATATTTTATCGAAGGTTTTTTACACACTTCGTCACTTACTCTTCTGTCAAGCTTCTTTTTTTATTAGAAATGGGTTTGCTCTTGACTCGAGACTAGGTCAGGAATGGCCCACCCAGTAGATGCCTGTTATGGCAATGGCAATCTCATGCACTGACGGAACACAGAAAGCTGTTTGGCGCCGGACTCCGGTGAGAGCGGAGCCTACCGCCGCTTTGTTGGGATCAATTAGCCGTACTTATTCACAGGAGAGCCTGTGGTGCCGATGAAAAGCTCCTGCTTATAGAAGTATTCTCACATCTGCATATTGGTCTGAAGGGCCTGTGAGCCAGCAAAATAAAACACAAAGTCGATATTAGCAAATTATAACATCACTTCCAGTCCAGCATGGAAAAATAATTATGATGAAACAATGATCTAATCACTTGTACAGCCATCACAAAAAGCCGACTAATGACCACTCCCTTCATCAAACTGTAATCCCGTAACGCGTAACATTTATCCAGCGACCTAATTCGCATGCCGCATGTCGTAATAGCGGAGGCTGGGAGCGAAAGAAAAAATATAGAATGTCCCAGCTGTTAGTCCTCCTGAGCATAATGTAGGTACTTATTGAAACAGTACAGAGGAGATAAGGGGATTCGATTTATGCCTACCCCGTAGCCTTACGGCGTTAGAAATACAGGCGTTTCATCAAAATTATAAATGTCTCCTAAATTCGCAAGGAGTTTCAAAGTTTTGCAATTTGGGTGACTTGTGATTTGTTGGTGAATTTAAGTAAAGAATTTTTGGAGCTGTTTACGCTCAGCTTACCCCGCAAGGGATACAGGCGTGACTATATATGTAAACCGGTGACCTAATTCGCAAGCCGCATGTCGTAAGAGGCCGCAATGGCTGCGCACGCGTTTGCGGTCATCTAAATATTGTGCTGGGAATGTCATTGTTCTGCTAGATCGCTTATTGCTACCATTTGGAACTTACATTTTGACTGGCCTAAAACTTACAGGTTTCTAACCCTGGTGCTGTACTGAATATCATGGATTTGATCTAAGACTATTACAAATGTTTAAGGAGTATCATCTTATCATAGCAACAGAACAGAATATAAAGTCATGGCTTGACCCGTCTGGGCGATCATTGGTTTATGCAATAAATCTGGTAAGAATGAAATTTCAAAAAAAAAATACCTTGGTTTTAGCTATTAACCATCTGTAAACCACTACTTGTTTAAAATTCGATGGGACTGGACATCATCATCATTATCTCCTTAGCCTTATCATATCTCACGGCGTCGGCTACCTAATATAGGTGATAGAACGAGGGTACTGGTTTTTACACAGAGCGACTGCCATCTGACCTCCGCAACCCAGAAGGGAAACCAGACCCAATCCTAGATTAGGTCAGAATTTTTAAGCCACCAACGCTTAGCACTCTCGCTTAGGCCTCTGAGATAGCTTAACGACTAATATCTACTGTGTTAAACGATATTAACTAGAACCAACGGCTTAACGTGCCTTCCTAAGCACGGAAAAAGCACCGAATAAACGTACATATGAAATTCGAAAACCAAAAACCACATTGGTACGTGGTGGGATTCGAAACACGACCTCCCTCACGACGCTCAGGAGGCAGCGGCCCTATCCACTACACCATCGGGCTCCTCGATGTCGTCGATGGGACTGGACCTTAAAAAAGAAAAGGAAAACGATCAGACGTATCACCACTGCCCATAGACAACTTCAACACACTACTCACATACAATACAAAATGTGCTGCCACCAACACTTCACATAGGAGCTAATGTTATACCAGGTGTAAGGGACAGCGTCCCGCAAACTGATAGGATTTTTTTTTCCACGAAGAAAAAAAAATGTCTTTTCCATAAAAAAATACTGATCGAGGTGATTTGTTTTTTCCTAACAAAATTTCCTGTTGGAAGTTGTTTAGTTTCGTTGACTGAGCAACTCCTATCAGTTTGCGGGACGCTGTCCCCTACATCCAGTTTTTTTTACATAGGTGTGGATACTCTCTTCGAAGAGAGCTGCATTATTTGGTACTGCGGTAAGTACAGGAACAAGGGCATTTTCCTAGCTTTTTATATTAACAGAAGGAGATGGTAATGGATGGATGGGTAATGCTAATAACAATGATGGGTAAGTGTAAGAGACAGCGTCCCGAAAACTGATAGGGGTTGCTCAGTCAACGACACTGAACAACTATAAGCAGTTTATTTTTCAATAAGTGGCTTTTTCATACAAATTGTCTGACCGAGGTGAACATTTTGAATGGAAAAACCATTTTTTTTCACTTCCTGAAAAAAAGTCCTGCTGATAGCTATTCAGTGTTGTTACATGAGCAACCCCTATCAGTTTGCAGGACGATGTCCCTTACACCTAGTATATCTTATATCATAAATCTCGATGAACAAACAATATTCTGTGTGGCATATCTCCAACATCTGCGAACTTTCATTTTGCCATAAAAACACTAGTGACCCCATTCCCTTCTATTGAAACCATGTGTCGTAATAGACCACAGTAAATGTTGTGGTCATCGAAATGTGTTGGAAATGTCGTTGTTCTGTTAAATTGACCATTGTAGGCCGTTTTACCCGCTTGAAGGTATGGCGAAGGTTGATGGAAAGCGATTTGTCTGAGGTATTTAAGTTTTAATGCGAATGGATAATTTATAAATCGTCAATGTTCATTTCGAAAAAGGGTATTAGATATCCATGCTGGACTGGGAGTAAGAGAATATACCTACAAATCTATCTTAAATAATCCTCGAAACTATATCAGTCGGAGTGGAACGACCTTAGTTAAGGTCGTTTACGCTCTGCCTACCCCATTAGGGTTAAAGGCGTGATTATATGTATGTATGTATAATATACGCAATCGATCAGCACAGAATTTTCTGGAGCCGTATTTTTGAATCACTCGAAAACTAATGCGCATACGAAAGAACAACTTTTGTATGCGAATTCGATTCAAAAATACGACTCCTGGTCTATAGCGAATTTTCCATTTCACGCATGTAGTTTGGCCTGGGAGCGAGAGAAAAACATAGAATGAGCCGGCTGCATTTCCTGCCGGGCATGCTGTAAAAACCAGCTAAGGGATCCGATGGTTTCTGTATATTGCAATTTTACAATGGGCTGACAACTTGACACAGCAATAAACCTACAAATCTATCTAAATAACCCTCAAAACACGACCTTTGTTTAGGTCGTTTACGCTCTGCCTACTCCATTAGGGATAAAGACGTGATTGTTTTGTATGTATGTAGTTTGTATCATATCAGAAGTTTGACTTTTCCCTAAGAAGTTTAGTTTTACGATTATATTTTAAAATTAACCGAACATCCTGCAGCAACCTGTATAACTAGTACCTATCCACTTAGGTATATACGTATATTGCACTCGCGACCTTTCGATGTCCTATCTCTAATTAACTTGGGTCTTTGCCCGCAAACAGACTGACTTTCAAACGTTCTCACACGAGAAATATTTCCCAATCATTGACGGTTGCACAAATAAAAGTTTCCTTTATTTATAAAGGGTGTTAATTTAATGACGTGCCATTTGCTCGGGCAAACTGCCTCCGTAGTCTAGTTTTCTGAACCATGGGCTCCTGATCCGGAGGTCCTGGATTCGATTCCCAGGGGTTGATATTTGTCAATTAATTATTTTGTGAGGTGGTTTTGTCCAGTTTGGTTAGGACAATGCAGGCTGAATCACCTGATTGTCCGAAAGAAAAAGGATTCTGGGCTTCAGAGAGCTGTTTAAACTGTTGGTCCCGGTCGCTGTCTTTGATAGTGGTCGTTACTTAAACCATGTCAGAGGCCTAATAGCTGTAATGTTGTTGCAGCTATTAAACATCTTAAACGCGGTAAAGCCTCGGGAATAGACAACATCTCTGTGGAGCAAATAAAACATCTCGGGTCAGTTGCTGTATCTTGGCTTTTGCAGCTGTTTAACAACTGTCTGGAATCTGCTCAAATACCACGCATATGGAGAAAGTCAAAGGTCATAGCGATACTGAAGCCAGGGGAACCAGCAGACAATCCTAAAAGCTTTCGGCCAATATCCTTATTGTGCCATACATATAAGCTATTCGAGTTATTGCTGCTGTCCCGACTCACAGGCTTTATCGACCCTGAACTAATCCCAGATCAAGCAGGTTTCAGACCAGTCAAATCATGCTGCAACCAGGTCCTCAAGCTCACGCAACATATTGAAGATGGTTTTGAGTCAGGGATGATAACAGGCGCCGTATTTGTAGACCTTTCTGCAGCCACGGTGAACCTCAACCGATTGTTGTGGAATGTAGGGACACCTTGACCGGTGATCGTAAGTTCGTCATGGTTCTCCGAGAACTCCTCCATAACCGTCGGTTTCAGGTGTATCTTCTATCTGACAAAAGTCGTTAGAGGTCACAAAGGAACGGCCTTCCTCCGGGCAGTGTTCTGGCGCCGCTCCTATTTAACATCTACACCAACGACCAACCGTCGAGCATAAATACGTCCCGCTTCTTATACGCAGACGATCTGGCGTTAACGTCCCAAGGCTCCAAGTTTGAGGAAGTCGAGGCTAATCTCACTGCAGCTCTCAACGACTTGAGCAGCTACTACGAGGTGAACTCACTGAAGCCAAACCCTAGTAAAACGGAGTCTTGCGCTTTCCACCTGCGCAACAGTGAAGCAAAACGTAAGCTCAACATTGTGTGGCAGGGGGCACCTATATCGCACGGTGACTTCCCTAAGTATCTTGGCGTTTCCTTTGATGGATCCCTTACTTACAGTAAAAATTGCGAAAACGTCAAGAAAAAAGTGCAGACAAGGAACAAACTACTTCGACGCCTTATTACCACTAAATGGGGAGCTACGCTGCGCGTGCTGCGGACGACAGGGCTAGCGCTTGCCTTCTCAGCTGGCGAATTCGCCTCCCCTGGCCGCTCTGCTCATGAAAAGTCAGTGGATACAGCTTTAAATGACACCTGCCGGATTTTTACTGGTTGTCTCAAACCGTCCCCGGTTTCAATGCTGTACCCGCTGGCTGGAATAGCACTGCCAGATGTCCGCAGGGCTGTGGCTAGTTCCACCGAAATGGCCAACGTAGACCGTGACCTACGATACCCCTTGCACGGGTACAATCCTGTGCCTCAAAGGTTGAAGAGCCACCGTAACTTTTTCAAGTGCGTCACTCCGCTTACCATCGAACCCGCACAAGCCAGGTGCAACCTTGGCGTGAAAAGTATCTCTGCCTGCCCAATTTGTCCCGCTTTCCGAGAATCTGCCTCCTGGGCATGTACTGCCGTGGCCGATCTGGAAGTCTTTAAATAGACTTCGGTATCAGGTCGGCAGAAGCAAAGATAACATGGTCAGGTGGGGATTCTCGGGAAACTCCGAGGTCGATTGTGTATGCGGTGCAATTCAAACAATGGCACATCTGACATCGTGTCCTGCGTGCCCTAATACCTGCACGCAAGCGGATCTAATGAACGCCAGCCGATCCGCAATTCAAGTGGCAACGTTCTGGGCCGCCACTTTGTGATAGTTACGTGTTCCATCGACACGATAAGAAGAAGAAGAAGAATAACTGTGCAACTAGGCTTTTTCAAAACTCTGACACCAGGGTACATCACTTCGTTATTCGACTCGAAAAACCCACTCGCTAAGAAAAAGAAGATTTGTTTGTTGTTTGTTGATTGATTTAGTGCCGACAAAGATACATAATAAAAAAAATATGTAAAAAAAATCTTGAAAGTAAAACTGACTTCTCCATACAAATTATCTGATCAAAGTAGTAATTTTGTTTTAAAAAGCAAATAAAAAATGCATAGCTATTTTTTAAATATTTTTAAGTGATCTTAAGTAATTTTTACCTCCTAAAAGCAGAAGCAATTATATTAAAACCCTCTATAGTTTATTTACAGTTGCACAAACAAAAGTTCTTTTATTTATGTAGGTTCTGCAGACCTTTGATGTGAAGATCGCTTAATTTTTAGTAAGTGTTTTAGTTTTATTTAGGTGCTTGGTTTTCAACCTTGATAGTTTAATAAACACTGAACAGGATTACAGAGGTTTTTCTAGAAAATGCAATTTGAAGGATATTTTAAGATATTTTTTTTGAGAACACGTATTTTTGATCCTTTGTATAACTCTTTCTGTTAGGGTGTTATCGGGTATGATTTAATGAACCTCTGAATGATTTGAGAATAATTTGAGGCGAGAATGATTTGATGAACCTCTGGTGTCAGAATTTTTAAACCTCTAGTCCAGAGGCATAAACAGTGAAATAATGCTTTTAAAACTGAGAAAAATACGACATGCGGGGTGTTAGGGACAGCGTCCCTCAAACTGATAGGGGTTGTCCAGTCAAAGAAACTTAACAATAAGCAGGTTGTTTTTTTCAGTAATTGTAAAAATAAAAACCATTCAAATTGTCTGATAGAGGAGGTTAAAATGAATGGAAAAGTATTTTTTGTTTCTTCTCCCGAAAGAATTTCCTGGTGAAAGTTGTTCAGTTTCGTTGACTGAGCAACCCCTATCAGTTTGCAGGACGCTGTCCCTTACACCCTTCACAGACGTGTCTATAATGATGAAGTACTATCCAAACTGTTTTCTACATACATACATACATATAATCACACCTTTACCCCTAATGGGGTAGGCAGAGCGTAAACGACCTAAACAAAAGTCGTTCCGCCACGTCTGACAAAGTTTTGAGGGTTATTTAAGATAGAATTCTAGGTATATTGCTGTAGTGACAGGTTGTCAGCCCATCGCCTATATTACAATATACTGAAACCCTCGGATCCCTTAGCTGGATCTTACAGCATGCCCGGGAGGAAATGCAGCTGGCACATTCTATGCTTTTCTCTCGCTCCCAGACCAGCATGGAAGTAAGCAAACTGTTTTTTCTGTATCAAATTTCCTACCTTTAATACAAGCGGGCTGGATATAATCATTATCACATATTACATCACAACATCTTTCCCGCGCTATTTCATAACATAGTACCTACTGGGAACACAGACAGCTCTATCATGCCCTATTTACTATAGGGAGGGGTAACACGCTGACCTATATCCTGCGGCACAAAGGAGCTCTGTGCGCACACGTGCGCTTGCGCATAGAGCACTTGTGATGGGGTATCGAGTTATCGATAGTAACCTATAATTTCTTTGACTTCCATTTTATTTGACATTTAGTCAGTACTTTATGTACTTATTGTTTTATTTGAAAACTGTCATTTCCACTTATTTTATTTTAATATTTTGACATATTCACATACATAATATAAGGTTATTATTTTTATAATAATTTTAGGATATTTCTAAAATTTAAAATTTTGTTCTGACATTTTTGTGTAATTTTTGACGATCATATTATTCTTTGACATTTTTATTATTATTGTAATGTATATTATAAACTTTATGATATGAAATAAATAAATCTAATCTAATCTATCCAATTTAATCTTTGCTCTACATTTACCATCGATACAAGAGGAAAATGACTTCTTGGTGGCACAATTTATTTACTAAGGTTAAATTTGCCTTCAAATTTACCAGTGTCAAATCTGCCGATGTATAAAATATAACCACTATACTGCCATGATTGCTGATAGCAAGACAATTTCAATAAAATTTAATGTACCACCAACTTTAAAACGGTCTTTATTATCTTTGCCATTCATCGATATCTCAACCTTACAATACTTCATCAACACTATTCTATGAGAATATAAGTAGAGTATAGCAAAGATTAGAGTGTATGTTATATCGAGGTTAGTAACAGAAAAATGAAAGGATCTTCTGTGAAAAGAAAATAGAAGGGTTACAGAATTTATAAGTTAAATCTTACTAGAATCCTACAGGGATATACCGGGTGTAAGGGACAGCGTCCCGCAAACTAATAGGGGTTGCTCAGTCAACAAAACTGCACAACTTTTACTGGGAAATTCTTTCAGGAGATGAAAAAAAAATACCTTCCAATAGAAAATTAACAACTCGTTCAGACAATTTGTATGGAAATCTAAATATTTTTTCACTTCCTGTTAAAATAACCTGCTGGTAGTTGTTCGGTTTCGTTGACTGAGCAACCCCTATCAGTTTGCGGGACGCTGTCCCTTACTACCCGTATACGTACCTATATGATTTGATAAGTATTTTTATTATGTGTATCTTATTTGAAACTATAATTTCTAACTGGAAATGTTTCAATAAGAAAAAAAGAGTCCTGCTTATTTAGCAAAATATTTTTCTTATCAAGCCTTTGATAAGATTGTTTCCTATTTGTGAAAGTTTCGTGTAAGTTATTTTTCCCGTGGTAAAACATTGACAATTATACAAACTTGGCATAGAGGAAGACGTTTAGCAGAAATCTAATAATTTATAGATCACATTCAATGACAAGCTGTCAATTAACTTCTTCATTTACTTGTAATTGTAACTCGTTCTAGGCACCTTCGAATCGATCGATTTATTGAACCTGTCAAAATTTACTTAATTGGAACAAATTATGACCGCTAGATGGCACCTTTAGAATATTTATGCACAAGTTCTTGTAGTGTTTTACATAAATTCATATTTACGATAACAAGATATAAAATAAAGTGAATATAACGACTAATTGGAACTTACAATTTATCAGCGTAAAACATCAAATTCTATGGCCTCGATAAAATTCTTAGACACCGAACTAAGATCGGTGAAGTGACGACCCCATATATTACATATATTAGCGATAAAAACTTTGTTTTATGAGATAAACTTTTAGATTTAAGGTTCTGTATAAAAAAACAGAGGTGAGCTGAGTTAGTAGTAGTCATCAGATTGAAATTAACCATAATTTCTTAAGTCGTGTACTTTTATTATAATTAAATGTAAAATTTTATGAAGGTGTCTCAATTCTTTCAAACTAGTAAATAAGGCAGTTTACCTACTTTATAAAGCTTTTTAGCTTATAATTACGTCGCTGAAACTCAAATCATGTGAAATATCTAGGATCCTGTTAAATAATTTGATATCTAGGACCTACCTAAATTCTAGGTAAAACCATGAAATAATAACCATACACCGGATTATTCAAACCGTCAGTGTACTAGAATTCAACATACATACAATCACGCCTTATCCCTAATGGGGCAGGCAGAGCGTAAACGACCTAAAAAAAGGTCGTTCCGCCAAGTCTCGCAAAGTTTTGAGGGTTATTTAAGATAGATTTGTAGGTGTATTGCTGTAGTGACAGGTTGTCAGCCCATCGCCTAAATTACAATATACTGAAACCCTCGGATCACTTAGCTGGTTTTTACAGCATGCCTGGGACGAAATGCATCTGGCACATTCTTTGTTTTTCAGCATTGAAGGATACTAGAATTCAATCAAGATAAATAAACAGACAAAGTGAACGCAGCCTACATCTATTTAGGTAGAACCTTTTCGTGCAGTACCCTATAAAGTAATAAACACATATAAGGACATAAGGTCGAGACCTATCTATTGTTTTATCTTCAAACTTCAGTTCGACACGGTACTCAATGAACGTCGGCGGGGGCGCTGCAGTATAAGAAGAACTATCAAATTGATTTCAAATCTCAAGATGGCGGCTTTAGTTCCATTTTTCGCCATATTCATTTAAAGCGTGGTCTTTTTAGAGAGGTTAGGATGGTTTGATCAACCTTCAACTGATTTAGCTTCATGCTTCAGGCGATGGTTTTGTATGTGTAATAAATGATATATTAAGAACACGCGTTTCGATAGGTTTTAAAATGTAATGTTTTCGATAAAATCAAAAATATATGCAAGGTTATGGCATTCGTGTCAAATATTTCGACGATCAGCTAATAAAATCCAAGGTAGATCCGATACATTACATACACAAACATACATACATAAGTTTATTGTAAAAAAAGATAATAAATAAATAAAACACAATACATAGAATAACCTGAGGCATTTAAGAAACTGTACAACTTTCTCAAGTTAGACTTGACATTGATGGAATTTTGAAATGAGTGTTACAAGGAAAACTTTTATCATGTACCTAGTATACCTATGAGGGTCCATAATTAGACAAGAGTTACTCAACTTTAACTTCTTCCGTGGTCTAGTGGCTAGTGCCATGGACTCCTGATCCGGAGGTCCTGGGTTCGATTCCCAGGGGGGAACACACAAAGCTGATATTTGAGAATTTATCACTTTGTGTATTTTTCCCCAGTTTGGTTAGGACATTGCAGGCTGAATCACCCGATTGTCCGAAAAAGAAAAAAAAAAAGATTTCGTGCTTCGGAGGGCACGTTAAGCCGTCGGTCCCGGTCGCTGTCTTTGATAGTGGTCGTTACTCAAACCATGTCAGAGGCCTGATAGTTGTGCTACTAGGCGGTTTAAAAACTCTGACACCAGGGTTCATCGGGTCTATAGACTCGATACCCACTCGACAGAAGAAGAAGAAGACTCAACTGCAATAAACTACAGGGTTACTTTGAAGAGAACCCGAATGATCTAGCAGCTTTAAGAAGAGATAAAGCACTTCATACGGTGAAAGTGCAGCAGCACCTAGCTCTTGTACCAGAGTATCTTCTCCCAGCTGCTTTGACTAAAGAAGAAGTGGGACAGAGGAAGGAAAGACAAAAGAAGTGCCGGTGGTATAGAAGAAGAAAGGAAACTTTGGTAGCGCTAAGAGGCATATATATCAGGCTCGAGCCGCCGATCCTCTCAAGGGTTTTTGATTTGAAGAACCTGAAAAAGACATCCAGTGCAGTCGACGCGTAGATATATTGTTAGTACTCAGGTATCTTCCATGCTGGACTGGGAGTGAGAGGAAAACAGAGAATGTGCCAGCCGCATTTCCTTCCGAGCATGCTGTGAAAATCAGTTAAGGGATCTGAGGGTTTCAGTATATTGTAATTTAGGCGATGGGCTGACACCCTGTCACTACAGTAATATACGTATAAATCTTTCTTGAATGGCCCTCAAGACTTTGTCAGACGTGGCGGAACGGCCTTTGTTTAGGTCGTTTACGCCCTGCCTACCCCATTAGGGATAAAGGCGTGATTATATGTATTATTATTATTATATGTATGGGTCCTTAAAAAAAACACATTCTAGGTAGGTACTTGTCTCATAATTCAGAAGAGTCAAAAGGCCATAAACCATTTATTTAGGACCTATTCTTAGTAAATCTCCTTCAGCCTATGATAATTTAGAGAATCAAAGATACGTAGGAAGTAATTTATGTCTTTATTCACATTGAACAAAGTACAAACATCTCTTCTATAGAAAACTCATCCTACCTATGCGCTTTTTAAACTTTATCCACAAATCCTTAATACAGGTATTTCTATAAAATCTGATAAAATATATCGTATAAACCAAACCTCATCTAACAGAATCTTTAAAAAAAATCGCGATCTGCGACCACGTGTTGCGCAAGCCATTGTCCAAACCATTGTCATCCCATACAACAGACGAAATTTTTTTCTAAAAATGTTTATAAACCTAACATGAGAATGCTCTTACTTTCTTCGATAGAATTTTTTGCTGCTGTTGGGTAGGTTGGGGTTAACTTTAAATTTTATTTTATTATTGGGCACTTTACCTCATGGAGATGCGTTAGAGGATCTTTTTTTTGTAGTTTTATTTTATAGATTTTAAGGTAGTTTTAAGATTTTTTGAATTGTATTATAATTTTGTAATTTTATGATAATAAAAAAGAAATCTGTACATATTTTCTGATGTGGTCAAGTGGCTATTGATGTGCGGATTGTTTTAGAAGAAATACAATATGAAATCCACTCGTAAGTATTTAGACTGTCTATAAAATAGATGTAATCCTGTTCAGTGTTCACGTTTGCAACATCAGAATTAAGTTTATTATCTCACTTATATACTAACCCTTCTGGGTTGCGGAGGTCAGATGGCAGTCGTTCTGTGTAAAAACCAGTACCCTCGTTCAATCCCCTAGATTAGGTAGCCAACCCCGTGAGATACGGGATAAGGCTAGGGAGATGATTGATACTAAACATATCACTTCACAGGAGCGTATAATTTGGTGAATAGACATTGCTAAACTAACGTTTAGCGTTCAGTTTTATTTCGCTGTATTAAGAATGAACTACTACAATTGGATTACTTTATTTCTCATTTTTCTCATTATTCTTCCATGCTGGACTGGGAGAGATTGAAAAACATAAAATGTTCCAGCTGCCCTTCCTCCCGGGCATGCTGTTGAAGTCAGCAAAAGGGGCTCGAGGGTTACAGTGTATTGTAATTTAGGCGATGGGCTGACAACCTGTCACTAAAGCAATACATATTATAATCTAAAATTGCCCTAAATTTTTGTCAAACGTGGCGAAAGCGTCTTTTACGAGGCGTTAAACGCTCTGCCTACCCCGTAACGGATAAAGGCGTGATTTATGTATGTATGTATGTATTTTGATACGGTATAATATGTACTTAGTCTGACGACTTACTTCATCACATATTTTTTTTAATGGACCTATTTGCAACAAAGTGTAAATAATGCGTAACCGGACTAAAGGCGGGTAGTTGCTACACGCAATCTACACCCTTAAATGCAAGTGGCAACTGCCTAAGGGCGCCCACTAGGGCTCGAAACTCGTCTTATGGCGTTGCTTTGGGAATTCTTTATCGGGGTGAATCAAAGTAGGGGGCAAAGAAGGTACCTTCGCGACCCCGCTGGCGAGGTGCGCGGTTGCTGGAAGAGCTTGAGTTGACTGTGGCTCGACTTGCTTTTGCAGCATTAATTGCACGAGTAATTGAGTTTTTGCCGTCGGTAAGGGTCATATAAATCTACATTGTCCATTTAGCCCCACCGTCCCCTCAAAAGCACGTTGCATGTTGCATCGCTACCTGCACGCATTCCCACACTTCATCTCATAGCTGTATTGCTGTCCTTTTTCTTCACACTAATTAATTATGTACTTCTATCTCTTTCTATTCACTGAATCCATATTCGACGTCATCTTTCACTCTCACTATCGATGGCAGGACAGTTGAAATTATCAGATAAAATTTTATATTTCCCGTATTTTAACAATAAAACGAATGTTAAGTTGATACCAATCGGTTACTTTTTATGATTATAATATATCTTAGGTAGATATTAATAATAAACTATCTTTTTTATTTCGCATCAAAGCAATATCAGCAAATATTTTAACAACTCACTGTTTACAAAATGCAGTTAGTTTTAAGTTCATTTATTTATAAATTGAATAAATGAAACTTATAGAGCACCCGAAATAAAAATAGAAGAATAAAACCTATCCTTAGAATAAAGTCATTCAATTATCGCTACTAGCATAACACTGTTTTTAACACAAAATTGTATCCCAAATCCGAAAAAAAAAACAAAATTAAGTAGGTACTCAATTTTATTTCAGCATCATCTCTTCTTTCACATTTACTACCTGTGACGTAAAGTCGTTCAATAAGCTGCGCGTGCGCACTTTCTTTAAACAGAGATCGACATGCGACCTTCCATTGGCTAGAAAGAGACAGCCATACAAAACAATGATGATAGACTTTTCCATCGCATTACTTTCTTTCAGTTTTTGCGCGCGATTCGTTGACTCCAATTAGGGATGGGAGATAAGTATCAATACGTGATTGATGATAATGAAAATGAAATCGACTTTTTAGTTTTTGTTGATGTCGTACTCAGAAATTAGTTATACTATTATTGTTAACTCATATTTACGATTCTTTTATAGTTTAATTAATACTAAAGTATTAATGAATACTAGTTTTATGTACCTACTCATTCTCAGTCATAAAAATAACTAACAAAGAATATTATATTTAGTCTTAACAATGGATTAGCTCCTGATCTTGGAATAGGGCATCATAGATATTGGAGCAACGTCAGTTTCTGATTCCAGTAGTGGGTGATCGCAATTCATGTGGCGTTTTACCACTTTTTAGAATAATTTGTCCGAATTACAGGCAATCCTGTGATTCTGTTGCCTGCGTGGAGTAATAAGATGTGGATAACCTTACCTAACATACGAGGAGTTTCATGCGTGTCTCTTCTCCCAATCAAAGTACCTATCGATGATAAAATATAAGCCAACCCTAACCCAATTAATTGGTGAAAGAGAGTGAGAGTCTGATGTCATGCCGGCGCCCGCGCACGCTCAGAAAGCCAATGACTGATGAGCGACAGTTTTTCTCCATTCAATGTTCTGCTTCGAGTGATCTGGGAAAGTGATCGGGCTATGTTTCAAGTTTCTCTGGGGTTCAGGTATTAGATGAAGAGTAAGTAATTGCTGTATGTTTACTAATAGCTCATGCATAGGTATGACATAGGGGAGCACAACATTTCTTGGTGAAAAATTTGAGATTTAAATTAAACATATTCTGGACATTACTTCCATGCTGGACTGGGAGCGAGAGAAAAACATAGAATGTGCCAGCTGCATTTCCTCCCGGGCATGCTGTAAAAACCAGCTAAGGGATCCGAGGGTTTCAGTATATTGCAATTTAGGCGATGGGCTGACAACCTGTCACTATAGCAATATACGTACATCATAATCTTTTGTAATAAAATAACTCTCATAATATGTCAAACGTGGCGGAACGACCTTTGTTTAGGTTGTTTTCGCTCTGCCTACCCCGTAAGGGATGGAGGCGTGATTTTATGTATGTATGTATGTATATTCTGGACATCTTGTTGTAGTTCTTTATCTTAAGGGGCTTCCGTCGTTTAAATGGCGCCCTCATCAGTCAAAAAAATATAATTCACTGAAAACACAATCAATCGAAAATCCGGTAGATCAGATTGAGGTTAAAGCAATGAAGGTTATTTAGAACCTCATAAAGTTGCAACTTATAGTTCGATATAGTTACAGATAGACAGTTTGCGAAAAACGGCCACTTTTAGCACTTTTGCTATCTGTAACTGCAGTGAACACTAAATAATTAATTTATAACGCTTAAAAAAACTTTAATACCTATTTTTCAATCTGATCTAATTGCGTGTCCAGTGAGTATTTTTGTTTTACTACTGAGGGCGCTGGCGTGCATCGGGGATGCCCTTAAGTAAATTATAACTGTGAAAGATTTTAAGGTAAGACTAGACTTATTAAACTTATTTTTATTCACATTGCGAAAACATAGAAGTCTACCTGCACTTTATCACAAATACTGTACGGTACGATTTGGGATTTTTTCTGTCTATATTTTGCCGAAATTTCAACAACCGTTTGCCCAAACAAAAAAACCATACCTACTATCTATCTTCACATACGTGAACCTACAAAACAGAAAAAAGCGCATATTTTTTCTATCTCCATTATTCTTTACAATCCCGAACGTGTCCTTACAAAAACTATCGTTTGATCCAAATCAGAATTCTAAGGGATCAAAAAAAGTTGGGAGAAATCAAGGTTTTTTTGTTCGACCGTCTTTCACATAACTTTCCCCCGGACTATAATAGGCCAGGTAGGTGGGGCCAAAAAAATCATCTTCATAATGCACCACTATTGCTTTTGATAGTGACATTTTAGAAAAGGTCAGATTTTAAGTTTGAATTTTTATTTTGGTTTTTAAATTTCGTCTTACTTTGTCAGATCTTTATTAGAAGGTCTGTTTTTTTTTTTCAATTTACAGCGATCATCTCTGTTTAATTCGTGTTTTGTGTCATATGAAACAACACAATGTATTTGAAATAAATAGCGTCTGTCGTACATTATCCTGTACGTTTGTTCGTCTTCATTTTCTATTCAATAAATTGTAAATCTCACAAAATAAACAACGGCTCACAATTTTAATTACTCGTGACATCATAAACAGGTTATGATATTTCCTCCATCAAAAGAACACTACTACTACTACCAACCCTCCTTACATTTGATTTATAGACAACTTGCTTGAAAAGCGGTGGGTCCTATTGAAAGGCACTTTCGTCAGGACTTCACCACGTGCGCAGGAGTCGATGGGGTCACAGCACCACGTGTGCTACCTGAATTCACTTGCACAATCTCCAGGGGTCCTGCCTGTATTGTCTTGGTAAGTTTTTGCCATTTGTATGGGCCCATGGAAATTGCTTCATATGGAGCGTATCCACAGCTTAAAATATTTGTTGTGTATCGTGTAAGACGTTGGCTATTTTAGTAATACAACTTTTTTCAATTTTGAGATTTCTGGCATGTAATTATGTTATTGTCTTCGTTTTTTCCATTTTTATGAGCCCATGGAAATTGCTACTTATGGATTGTATACAGAAATTAAAATAGTTGATATGTATCGTGTAAAATTATGACATAAAATAAAGACTTCTTTTTTAAATTGTTTGGAGATGTGAATTTATACATGATTATGACTTGGTGATTTTTATTTTAAGACTAGAATTCTTTTTAAATTATTAACTTTTAGAATTATTTTTCCATTCAGATAGTATTTGCAATACACGTGACGCAAATACAAGCCAGAAAAAAATCACAGTTAACGTTTCTTCTTTTCAACGTCCACATAGAATATTCCAATATTTATTCAAGAAAAAGCAAACAGTGGAACCAAACGCGGTAGAATGTGTGAAGGCCGAACATACAGACGACCAGGGTCAACTGATAGGGCCTGTTGTGCAAGATTGTCACAGCGTGTCAATGTTTGAAGATTAACTGAATAATTTAGAAGCCAATAAAGTTACACTGAAAACAGAGGCTATAGAATGGAAGGTAGTAGCCAACATAGGCAACATCATTACACGTGAGCAACGCTTTAAGAATTGAAACTACATACATACATATAATCACGCCTTTATCCCCAATGGGGTAGACAGAGCGTAAACGACCTAAATAAAGGTCGTTCCGCCACGTCTGACAAAGTTTAGAGGGTCATCCAAGATAGATCTGTAGGTATATTGCTGTAGTGACAGGTTGTCAGCCCATCGCCTAAATTACAATATACTGAATCCCTCGGAATTGAAACTAAAGAAATATAACTACAGATTAAATTTACCTGTCTAATACGACTCTACTTTGAAAGTACAAGAATCATGAATGAATAGCTTCAATACATACATACATATAATAACTCTTTTATCTCTAATGGGATAGGCAAAGCGTAAACGACCTAAACAAAAGTCGTTCCATCACTTCTGACAAAGTTTTGAGATAGATTTGTAGGTCTATTGCTATAGTGACAGGTCGTCAGCCCATCACCTAAATTACAATAAACTGAAACCCTTTGGATCCCTTAGCAGGTTTTTACAGCATGCCCGGGAGAAAATGCTGCTGGCACATTCTATGTTTTTCTCTCGCTCTCAGGTCAGCATGGAAGAAAGCTTCAATAGGATTCATATTTAATATGTAGGTACTATTTCTTGGACGTATGTCCAAACTTTGGTCTGTGTTTACAAATGCGAACGTAAAGTGACATCCGCTGCTATTTAACTAAACTAACAGGGTCAAATTGATAACATGTAAGTACTGCCCAAGGGCATGCCCTTACTTACAAAAGTTTATAAACTCCCTGTTTAGTGACTGAAGTTGTGGACACATACACACATAATTAAGATTTTATCCCAATGGGGTAGGCAGAGCGTAAACGACCTAAACGAAGGTCGTCTCGCCACGTCTGTCAAAGTTTTGGGGGTTATTTAAGATAGATTTGTAGGTATATTGCTGTAGTGACAGATTGTCAGCCCATCGCCTAAATTACAATTTACTGAAACCCTAGGATCCCTTAGCTGGTTTATCCCTTAATTATGGACAAAATACATAAAGCAGTAGTAAAACAAAGAAATAAGATACATATTTTGATTCTTATGACATTACTATTATTTAGATGTCTATAATGGCAATTTTTAATTTCTGTTCATAATGTTCAAGCACAGAGATTAAATTTCCCTGCATCATCATATTACTGTGAAACAGAAATTTGATTTAATAATAAATGAACTCCGTTATAAATAGGTCACTCATACAGATCCCCTTTCGCGCTGTCCGCTGGCGCAAGAAGTTTCAACACGGCGAGGCGGCAGGCCACTTTCCTTTCCACTACATTTTCATAACTCCGACCTTATCTCGAAATGTTCTGCGGAAATTTGGAAAGAGCCGTTTCCATGATTATAGGTGTTTTAACGTTTCATCTTTCTTGCCTCATTTCACTTTGTGGTATACGTATATATACGTACAAAGTTTGACTATTTATTACAATTTATTTTCTTTTGCTTCTATTGTGAATTCAATATAATTCAAATATCCTATAAGCATAATAATATAATATTTGCACACAACCTTCGAAATGTTAACATAAATTAATGTTCAAAAATACGTACCTACTATAAACAACAAGCATTGGATGTATCAACATTTTCTTTACTATCTTAGTTAGCATCATCAACTCAATGTAAAAAATCCTATCCTTTGCTACAAGAAGATGCTCAGTGTCGTGGCCTTTACCTCTACATGGTATTATACCCAAAGAAAGTGCAAGGCATTCACCATCTACATCACTAAGGGACTCCAACATTCCTTTTAAAGGGAACATAGCCCTAGAAGATGTGCGATGATTCACACGGCGGTTGTAATCTTTATAATCAAAGTTGGCGCTGTGACCTAAATCCGCGCAACCGCCAGTACTTTCATTGTGAACGCTAAAACACACACACATACACAAAACACCACTATACACGCAAGCTCTAGCGTAAACTATACGCAATTTACGTATACAGACACAAATAGCAACATGCCTACACAAACGCATACAAATGCAAATGTGAACGTTGATTGTAATGCACACTCACAGGCAGGTAAAACTATTTCGTTAGATGCATTCTATGGATTAGCATTTGTATTATACCTAGAAATTTCAAAGAATAATTTTAGTGGAGCTAATAAATAACTAGTATGTGGAGACAAAGTAAAATTATAGCTTTTCTCCCTATCTACCTCCCTCCCAAAGTTAGAAAAGGATCTTTGAAAGAACAAGTCTCGCACACAAAGACAAGGTGAATGTCTACGCTTGTAAAACAGCTCTTGTGCGTACATAGCCATAGTAAAACTTACACTAGTGTGGGTACCAGCACAGTATTGTACTTCGGCATTAGAGCGAGAAGAGATGAGTATAATACATCATTTAAAAACTAGGGCAGTATCCCGACTGGTTTCAATTAAACACAGGAATGTAGAAATGATTAATTACCTAAAAGATGATAAAGTAATACAAACAGATCTATGAGACATTAAAGAAACTATTAAAGTAATAGCAGTCTATGAAACAATATGTAACAGTGAAAGTAAGCACCGTGAAATTGCAGTCAAATTGTATAATATTGAGCTTAAAGCGACAGTACAATGACAAGAACCATCAAAACGCGATTAAGCAAATAGGGGGCTAAGTATAACATGAGCAACGTTGTCGTGAGGGTTTTGTAATCACATTTAGTAATGTTTTGCCGGTTGCTTACCATCTCACCGTTCTAGATACCGGGTGTAAGGTGCAGCGTACCAAAAAGTAATAGGAGTTGCTCAGTCAATGACACTAAACAGGAAATTCTTTCAGGAAAGAAAAAAAGAAGGCATTTCCATTCAATATGTGTGATCCACCGTGATCCACGTGATTCAGTTCCTGAAAGAATTTCCTGGTGAAATTTGTTCAGTTTCGTTGACTGAGCAACTGAGTTCAGTTCAGTATCAGTTTCTGATACGCTGTACCGTCCCTTACACCCGGTATAGTAGGATTTCACCTTTCATAAGATAATGGCAGCTTGCGTTAAGATGCATGATACTCCCAAACAATGTGAAGTAGGCCAAAATTTCGCAAAGTTAAAAAAAGTGATACAGAAAGGATGAGATTCAATCTATCTAAACTTGAAGGTGATAGTTTTCTACCTTGGGTAAAAGATTCACGAGTAAATTGAAGACATTAGACCACAACAGCTGAAATTTACTTGAAACAGACACCGGAAATTGTTTCTATAGAAATTGATTACTTCCAGCGATCATTCAAATCAGTGTCATACAAATAGTCATAATCTCTTCGCAGCGTTGCATAATGTGCGCCGGCGCAGTTGACGTAATCGAAACGGGCTCAGCGAAAGTTGCCACGGCAATTTCACTCTCCATAGTATCTTTCTCTACAACATCCGTCTCTTTTTCCCCAGTCACTTCTACAACTTCACCTCTCACTTTAATATCAACAGATTTTCCATCCCTATCATGTCGAAGGCTTTGTTGTATACCGTCGTCTCTTTCGTGAGCTTCTTCACGGTTGGCATGGACGATTTTTTCGGTGCGCACGCGTTGGAGGCGTTTCCACTACGTAATCAATTGTTTCTCGCTTACTCGGCTGTGTCTTCCAGCCTGTTTTTTCTGTTTGACTTTCTTGTGTTTTAATCGGATAATTGGATCAATTATAATGTTTGTTGGTGATAGCGAAATTGTTTTAATTTTTGCCTGCGCTTCAAGCGCACTTTGCAATTGCTTGGAGCTAAAATTACAACTCAATTAGATGTTTACCGCGCATTAAAATTAAAAAGCTACATACGTAAGATTATGAAATTTAATAATCTCTTAGATCGGACTTTCACTGTTGCTTTTATCGTTATGGTCATACAAGCTCGTTTTGATATCCGTTCTTCATTTATCATAAATTTGACCTTCTTTGGAACAGATGAATGTAACTGAACTTCATTACTTAAAATTTTAGATAAAAAACCTTTAGCGAAATCTGAAATCGAATTCATAACTCACAATATTTCAAAGGTACCTATTTTACAAGACGGATGAGCCGATGATTGGTCTATATTTATCTGTATTTCGAGATGTAAGGCCGCATAATAACATACATTTCCTCTAGAAACTGGATTTAAATTGCCATTGAATGTGACGTAAGAATTGGTGAACGCACTCAAGGTTCTTATGGAAAGTAAACCACAAACATCTCTGCTTGGTTTACCTTTCTCAAGTTCAAATATACCTACATTCACATATACAGGGTGTAAAAAAAAGGACTGAGTTCCCATATAACGCATGTTTTACTAATGATATTTCCAAAAGCTCAAAAATATTAATTAAAAAGAAATCACCTTGTCCACACAAAAATGCTCACCTCATCTACAATTTATTATGAAGACAGAGTGTAAATTTTTGTGCTTTAAGAATTTGGTAGAACGTTGTTTGAAGGAACCCATTACTTTTTTTTACCCTGTATACCTTTACTTACTGCATTCTCGTTTTATGGGAAAATTGTTTGGCTGGGGATTACGCAATGCGTCCAGCATAGGTGTGAAATTTTTAAAGATGTTACTGTTGAATCATGGTCATTGCATGATTTGAGGTAAAAGCTGAGGTCAAATGGTGTGAACATTGCTTGCTTCTTCTTCGAATTAAGAAATTATTTATGGTTTTACACTTGTCACACGTTTGGAAAGTAGGTATTTCAGACAGACTGGTGTATTGAAGGGGTTATGAGATAAAATTGTTGAGACGGGTGTTAGCATATCGCTTTAAAGGCAATTAAAGTTGGATTTGTAGAATGTAGACCTCAGATAGGTCGTAAACTAACGCTAAACAAAAGGTTCTTTCTATAATCTACGGGCTTTAAAATTACGGGCTCTTATAAATTTGCACGAATCTCTTTTAAAACCCATGTAGATAATCATAAAAATATAGTCGTAATTTCCGAGAATCTGGTGATTATACTGCGACACAAAACTATGGTCAAAAACGGCGGCGCCACTTTCTTCGCCCAGGCAGCTTTAATATGGCAACACATTTGAAATGTTGAAATAATTTTAGTTCCGTTTCAATAGTTTTGTGTCACATTGTAAGACTTATTTCAGATTCTAAACAAACAAAAACGGGTGATTTATCGTTCTCTTTATAAAACTGTTCGATATTCCTTAGAAGTGGCAAAGATTTTCTTAGATACAGTGTCAGTTTCCGCGACCGAGGCGATTGGGCCTGGCCGTCCAAGGTTGCAGTGGAAAGTAACCGAACATTCCGCCACTACCGCGCTAGCTTTCGTACAAGGCTATGGTGCACTTACATAGACACTTTGTGACTAGTAGGTTTTAGGTTCGTATTTATAATGCGAGCTCAAGCTTGAGAGCAATATTAAGTATGGATTTGACAGGCCGTTTTGTACTGAAATGACATTTCTGATACGAACTCGAACTTGCTGTCACTGTCAGTCTCAAGGGCTGATTAGTAATACGGGCCATAATAGCATAGCAGGTATATTACCTATTCAATGAGTGAACTGATTTCACAAAATAAGCGAATCAGTATCTCGAATTAAGATATCATTGGTCCTTGTAATTTATTTGTCAAGTATCTTCTATAATCGCAAAATTCTGAAATTATGATAAACTAAATACTTAGTATCTATATAATCGTCCATATAGATCAATTTCATCTAAATATCATTATCCTACCATTAAAATATTAATTTTGAAAACTATTTATTGCTATTAAACCTGTGGTTCGGTTAATAATGATATAATTTGGTTTTACAACAGAATTATAATATTGATCTAGTACAAAATATTAGTCATATTTATTTTCTAATGAATAACCGAATGAAACAATCACCTACTTAGTAACTTAGTAAAATTAAATATGAGCTAAGTGATGATTTACAAGTTTATTACATGATACACAGACAGGAAGATAAATTTAATACTATAAACGAACCAACATTGACTAATAGAGCGATTATTGAAAGTTTTGTATAGTAACTTTTCGCAAACAAAAATAAACTCAAAAGTCCAAAGCAGTAAGTCCAATTTTAACCGTTCAGCTGGTTTATATTTGGACTGCAATAATGCACGCTTGTAATTATGAGAAATTATTATGAACTTATGATTGAATAGATATATCGCTTGAGGTTTGTGCATTTATTAGCCAACGATATGAACTTTCACGAATATTAAAGTGATATTTGGATGATGTGATGTAAGTTTGTGAGAATCACGAATCGTAAAATTTAAAGGCCTTTCGAATGAGAGCTACTGAGTTGCATTAAGCGAAGAGTCTAGTAGTGTTCGTAGTCATATTATATTTTTCAGAACGACGGTTAAAAATGCTTTCACATACTGGGTGTAAGGGACAGAGTCCCGCGAACTGATAGGGGTTGCTTAGACCACGAAATTGAACAACTATCAACAGGATTTTTTTTCAGGAGACAATAAAAAATATTGACTCCTCCATAAAAAATACCAACTCGATCAGACAATTTGTATGAAAAATGCGATTATTTTTTCATTACCTGAAAAATCCTGCTGATAGTTGTTCAGTTTCGTTGACTGACCAACCCCTATCACCCTTACACCCCGTATAATGTGTATCACTTGTTACATGAAAATCATTAGGTATCTATCTTATTATGTTCCTGATATTCTATTAATAGATACATATCAAATAATAGGCACAGCTCTTAAATGTTCTATTTTATCTATTCATCATGTTTAAGATGACTTCTATCAATAAATCAGAATGATTAACGCTTTGGTCTATGTAAGTACAGCAGAATTTTTGAAATGGTACAAGTATCAAATCAACTAATGAACACTATAGTATAGTATATTGTTAAAACTGTTTAGTTTCATATCAATGTTGACTTTGACGGACAGACAGACAAGACATGCAGCGTGTTGCACTGCAAATTGATTGAAAGCCAACACCGACAGTTTTTATAGATACCACAAAAAATATTAGTTTTAAAATAAATTGTATACTATTTTACGTATTTCAACTCCTGTCAGTTCTTGGAATATTAAGGTACAATTTTACAATATTACATACATATAATCACTCCTTTATCCCTAATGGGGTAGGCAGAGCGTAAACGATCTAAACAAACGTTGTTCCGCCACGTCTGACAAAGTTTTGAGGGTTATTTATGATAGATTTTGTAGGTATATTGCTGCAGTGGAAGGTTGTCAGCCCATCGCCTAAATTGCATTATACTGAAACCCTCGGATCCCTTAGCTGGTTTTTACAGCATGCCCGGGATGAAATGCAGCTGGCACATTATTATTTTTTCTCTCGCTCCTAGTCCAGTATAGAAGAAATATTACCATAATAAATGCATATTCTCAAAAGATTTTGTATAAATAATAGGTGTGATTAGGAAAGTACAGCAGCGTATGGATGCTAATATGGCTAAATCTATGGCATTTACATGTGTTATTGCAAGAAATTAGTAGGAAGGTAGAGTGTACAAAGCACTCATGATCCTATCTTGTTTTTTTTTTAATGGACCTGTTTGCACCATACTACAAAGTGTATATAATGCGTCACCGGACTAAACGCGGGGAGTTGCTACATGCAATCTAAACCCTTAAATGCAATGGCGTTGCATTGGGAACTCCTTATCGGAGTGGGGAGCAAAGGAGGGACCTCCGCAACCCCGCCGGCGGGGTGCGCGGTTGCTGGAAGAGCTTGTACTAACTGTGGCACGACTTGTATTGGCAGCATTAAATGTTAGAGTAATTTGGTCATCGCCGTCGGTAAGGAACATGATCCTATCAATAAGTTTGGTGAGCTGCATTCTTTTTTTTTGTTTCTCATTCTTTTAATGCGTTTATTGCAACTCTTGTAAAAAAAATATATATAATTTCAATATTATCGAAAACTACAATGACCGGTACGTAAAAAGTTGTATAAATTAAAATTCACAATGTACTCGTATTATCGGGGATATCATGTATAATGTAGAGTCTTCTGAAAGCTATAAGAAAGATTTTCAAACGCTGAAAAGTTGCATAGTTACAGATCCTTATTGTGTGCAGAAATGAGTTAGTAAACATACAATTTTTCAGCTGACCTGAACGATATTTATGCTGGAATCAAAATACAACTTTGATTTCGCTCTGCTTCAGTGCATCCAAAACCTAGGTATCAAGTCACAAGTCACCATAAGAATGACTCACGCGCAGGTCACAGTGACCTTTCCTTTTTATTGTAAGTCCCAGTCCCAGGTCCGCCGGAAGCGCTTAATCGGAATTCTTGACCAGGGATTCTTTAGTAATTTTGTTTTGGTGCTTTTTTCCTAAGTGGTTCTTGGTAAATGACGTTTTATCATTTTGATGGAGAGGTGGCTGCAAAATGATGATTTTATGGGTTCTGTCTGCTAGGATAGAACTTCGTCATGAGTGATGACTTGCTCTGAGACATTACTTTTACATTAATTTTTTAAATTAGGAAACTATGTATTTTCGTAGGACTCTATATAACATAACATAAAAATACTTTATTGCACGTAATAATACAATATACAACACAACAGATAACAACAAAAGACAAGTACAACATAGGCGGCCTTTTTGCTAAGGTAGCAATTTCTTCCAGGTAACCTTTGGGTGAAAGAAAAATGTGTAACTACCAATAATCTAACTAAGTATTACCACGTATAACGTCAAATAATAACATCATAAATAAAATGGCCAGGGTATCCAGTCGAAATAAATATTTCACATTATGATTTTCTGAACTTTAGATAAATTATATTTGTACGGGAAACTCCAGGCTAAAAGTGGATATAGGGAAAATAACAGGTTTTATTTCAATAACAAGGAAAGCTATTCCCAGAAAATTTTGTAACTGGGCTTGGGACTCTTTTATCGGTAAAAGCTGGTGGTTGTTTTGGGGAATACTTCAATAATAGGTTTATTTCCTCTTATTTTTCAGGAAATAAGATTAATTAACTTAACTCTGCAGAAACCAATAATATTCCGAGTAGATATATATATATATATATTTTTATTTATTTATCGCACGTACCTGATTAAGTTTTAGGGAAAAACGCGTTATCAATCTAAAATTCATATAAGTATGAGTGATTGATACTTGCTATTATGTTCATGTCATTGTGGTCATAATCCCATTGATTGGACCAAATCCTTTCCCTTCGTGGAACCCTTGACTCAACAGCGTGGAACATTTCTACGAAAGGTACTACCAAAAGCCGAATGATTTTTCCTTATGGGCACGGACTATAAATAGGTCTAAAAGTTATTGGAAAGTAAATTGTGTTTCATCGACGACAGATAGTTGTCAAAGAAATTAGTCAAATAGGTAACCTAGGATTTAAACTATCTTTTCTTCTTCATGGTTGAAATAATATTATCTAACATTTCGAAAAATAATTTAAAGTGAATGCAATGCAGAAAAAAATAATGAATTTCAAATTTCAATCATTTGCTCTTCCTCAATTTATTATCATCGAAAAACTAATCTTTGTAGAAACTGAAAGTCTACAAGATAATAACTATGTACTAAAACCAGTTATTACAAAATGTGGGCTTATAAAGGACCTCCAAAGGTACTTGGCGTCATCTTGAGTCAAAGTTCAGCGCTCAACCTTCGAGAGGGAATCCAATCACAGAACAGAAAGGAAAACTTTGGTCAATGTAGAAATCACATGCTTATTAAAGGCAGACCATGATAAGACTGCGATAAGAATGGTACTGATACAGTAATAAGAACTAATAATACCAAAATATCTGGAAATAACACTGTCTTTCTGCCTGTTTGATATTTTACGCATAAACGGCTGATTGAATGTCAATGAAAGACGAAATATGGTATCATGAAGATGAACATAGGCATCTTTTTGTATCCCGTGAAATACCTTGAAGGTAAAGCTAGTACAGTATAAAAGTTTTAATACCAGAACATACGTGTTTTCATGATGACATTCAAATTCATTCGTGGCACTTCTAACCATTATTTTACTTCTGTTCTAAGAATCCAATCAACTATCTAATGAAGCGGCATGCGAAATAAATTACACAGCATATTCTAAATTGTTATTGGACCTCATTGTATGTTTATTGTCGAAAATGTACATGCATCTAAAGGCTCTATTTTGGTAATAATAACGTACAATAAAGCTAGAAATTATATTAACCTGTTACCGATCCCTTCAGTCATGCTCAATAGCTGTGCTACTAGGCGTTTTAAAAAAAACCCTGACACCAGGGTTTATCGGGTCGTTTGACTCGACAGTCCACTCGCTAAGAAGAAGTCAACGATAGCTCAAAACGATGGGCTTGCATGATTTATTTTACTTATTCTAAACTTTTGATTTGGTTTCTTTAATAATTTAAGTATCTTTGCCACTACTAAACAAAAGTGACCATTTATAATTATTTATTTATCGTATGGCATTGAGAGATTGATAGCCCGATGGTGTAGTGGATAGGGCCGCTGCCTCCTGAGCGGGAGGTCGTGGTTCGAATCCCACCACGTACCAATGTGTTTTTCGGTTTTCGAATTTTATATGTACGTTTATTCGGCGCTTTCTCCGTGCTTCGGAAGGCACGTTAAGCCGTTGGTCCTGGTTAATATCGTTTAATACCATAGATATTAGTCGTTAAGCCATGTCAGAGGCCAGTGCTAAGCATTGGCGGATTGAAAACTCTGACCTAATCTAGGATTGGGTCTGGTTTCCCTTCTGGGTTGCGGAGGTCAGATGGCAGTCGCTCTGTGTAAAAACCAGTACCCTCGTTCAATCCCCTAGATTAGGAAGCCGACCCCGTGAAATACGGGATAAGGCTAGGGAGATGATGATGATTTATCGTATGGCATTATTTGCTGCGATGTCCAGGGGACAGTGCAGCAGCCGGTTTTGTTGCACCTTTAGCACCACCCGGGGTCACGTGTAGGGCTTTTTTTAAAGGTAGTACCTGCGGACGTGGAGATCAGTAACGACCACTATTAGAAACTTTGAACGTGCCCTCCGAAGCACGGAATCCGTTTTTTCTAGATAATCAGGTGGATTCAGCCTGCATTGTCCTAACCAAACCCTGGAAAAATATCACAAAATGATAAATTGAAAAATATCAATCTTTTGTGTCCTGGAAATCGAACCCAGGTCCTCCGGATCGTAAGCCCAGAACTCTGACCACTAGACCACAGGCAGGTTTACTAATAATAATAGTTATTAATAGATAAATAGATAGTTTTTTATAGATAACTAGCATCCCGCTTCGCACGGAAATCTTCAGTGATTTTCTACTATATTATGCATGTATTATACATATAAGCCTTCCTCATGATTCACTCTATCCATTAAAAGTAACCGCATCAAAATCCGTTGCTTAGTTTTAAAGAACTAAGCATACATAGGGATATAGGGACAGAGAAAGCGACTTTGTTTTATACTATGTAGTGATAATAGTTGAAGTTATATTCAGGCGTTTATTGTGGAAAATGACCACTGAGTTATTTCGCAAACGTGGTCTTTTGGTCGCGTAATCCCCTGACATATACATTGTAATGTTCAATTGTAGCTACCCTAATAGTTTGTGGTTATGGGGCTATTTTACAATGGGGGGCATTCTTTACCGAATAAACTGCCTCCGTGGTCTAGTAGCTAGTGCCATGAACTCCTGATCCGGAGGTCCTGGGTTCGATTCCCAAGGGGGAAACACAAAGTTGATATTTGAGAATTTATCACTTTGTGAATTTTTCTCCAGTTTGGTTAGGACATTGCAGGCTGAATCACCTGATTGTCCGAAAAAGAAAAAGATTTCGTGCTTCGGAGGGCACGTTAAGCCGTTGGTCCCGGTCGCTGTCTTTGATAGTGGTCGTTACTCAAACCATGTCAGAGGCCTGATAGTTGTGCTACTAGGCGGTTTAAAAACTCAGACACCAGGGTTCATCGGGTCGATAGACTCGATACCCACTCGACAGAAGAAAAAGACCGAATAAAAGATCTTATTTGGTAGCTGCCCTTAAATTGTCGGTACTAACCAAGCGGCGCCCCCATTAGTAAAAAAAATAATTATTCACTAAAAACGCAGTGAATCGAAAATCTAATCCAACAGACTCAAGTAATAGTAATTAAGATAATTTAAAACCTTATAAATTCGCAATTCATAGTTCGTTGTAGTTACAGGAAGAAATTTTCGTTTTTGGGTGATATTCGCAGTTTTTCTTTCTATTACTACAACGAACTATGTATCGCTAAATTATCTTAATTATTACTTGAGTCTGTTGAACCGGTTTTTCGATAAACTTGTTAGTATCGTCACCTTAAGATTTGCAATATCCATTAAATCCACATATTATTTGACAATAAATACATACATACATATAATCACGCCTTTATTCCTGATGGAGTAAGCAGAGCGTAAACGACATAAACAAAGATCGTTCCGCCACATCTGAAAAAGTTTTGAGGGTTATTACATACATACATACATAAAATCACGCCTTTATCCCTTACGGGGTAGGCAGAGCGTAAAACGCCTCCTAAAAGGCGCTTTCGCCACGTCTGACATTATCCGAGGGTTATTTAAGGTAGATTTATAGGTATATTGCTGTAGTGACAGGTTGTCAGCCCATCGCCTAAATTGCAATGAACAGAAACCCTCGGATCCCTTAGCTGGTTTGTACAGCATACCCTTGAGGAAATGCAGCTGGCACATTCAGGAAGAAAAAAAAAACAATAAATAAAATAAATATTAAGCGCTAAATATAAAAGGATTAAGTATACCTAACAAATAACCAAACAATAAAGTTTCAATTTTTGTTTTTATTTTAATTGTTTTTTAGAGCTCTCTTTCGAACAGATTACAAATACCGACTATTGTATTCCCCTACTGATCTGTGACGACTTTTTAATCAACAATTCTTAATTACTACTTCGATTACATAAATAACTCTTACCGATTCCACGGTGACCGATTTAGAAACGATAGACTAATTTGATACTTGTTAGATTTTCCTCGTTTCACGCCAGATAGAAAAGCCATTCGAAATTTAAACTTTAACTGGTAATTAATTTGGTGGCCAGTCATTCGCTTTCGTTATTTGATTTGTGGTTTTTAAATAAGTATTTATAAAAGAAAACTAATATGAAATTTAATTTATCAAAGTCAAAGTCAAATTGTTTATTGCAAACCATATTGTAAATTAAATATGTTTACAAGAAAAATAAGCAACGCATATGGACCTGGCAGGGCACAGCAACAAAATTACAATAAATGCATTTAAAAGATAAATATACAATCTAAAATTGCCCTCAATTTTTGTCAGACGTGGCGAAAGCGCCTTTTACGAGGCGTTAAACGCTCTGCCTACCCCGTAAGGGATAAAGGCGTGATTTATGTATGTGTATGTATAAGATAAATTAACATGGTAGCAAATAAATTAATTCATATTGTAAAATAAGTTAATTGAAGAAATAAATTTACAACATAATAAAACGTTTAAGATACATCAAGGATTAAATTTAAAATATATTACAAATTATCATAATTAAAATAGCATGCCGAAGCCCTCCGAATCACGGAATCCTCAATCTTGCGAACAATCAGGTGATTCAGCCTGCAATGTCCTAATCAACCTGAGGAAAACCTCACAAAGTGAAAAAATTACAAATATCAACTTTGTGTTCCCCCAGCTGGGAATCGAACCCAGGACCTCAGGATCGTAAGCCCATGGCTCCGACCACTAGACCACGGAAGCAGTTTGATAAACCCGATGAACCCTGGTCTCAGAGTATATTTCACACTCATTTACTATCAATTATCATACCTATGTTTAGTCACAGCATCCATGTTAAGTGGTCCCTACATTTTTACTAAAATCGAATTCTTATTCAGCGACACCAAACATGAAAAATTCAATGAATGAAATTAATAAATAAGTAAGTACCTAAATAGAATACCATTCTTTTCACACCATTATCACCTATGGCACAGCCTATAGCAAAAGACATTATGCATACAGCCTTGATGGTCGAGGAAGGCGGAAGGCAGAGGCTCTCAAAATTCTCGGCGCAAAAACTCGCCGGTAATTTTCGGCGAGAGACGTGTGAACGTCTTCCTTGTAAAGGTGGTGGTGTAGTTAGAAAAACACATGTTAACTAAAATACTTAAATTCTTAATAAATTATAATTATTATAGTATTTCCAAGTCAGTTTTAGAATAAAGGTAAACAAAGTTTCATGTCTTTAAAGACATTTAAAGCGAAGATCTTGTTTCTAAAATAAGTTTTAGCTATTAGATAAACAACAACATAATTAAATAGTAGTTTTAGTAATATCACTAATTTGCCAACACGTATCATTTATTTTTGAAATGTGTTTTTGAATAAAAGACATGAAACTTTGTTTACCTTTATTCTAAAACTGGCATGGAAATAATATAGGTAACTTAACTTTTTTTATATAACATCACCATCACCAATAAAACCGATCCGCAATACAAGTGGCAAAGTTCTGGGTACAATGTGATGGACATTGTAAGATTTCTGTCCTGTGTTTCATCGACACGATAAGAAGAAGAAGAACAATAAACTTGACACCAGGGCTGTTTGGATCACACGTGGATGACACAGTCGACGAAGAACTTGTCGTGGAAAATCCTGGACATTATGGGGGCAATAGTCAAATACTCGGCTTGGCAGGTGACTAGTGAAATCAGAATGAGATTAAGGATCGTATTTATGAAGCGATATCAAACTTGAGAGCAATATTAAGTATGGATTTGACAGGCTAGTTTGTACTGAAATGACATTTCTAATATGAACTCAAACTCGCTGTCACTCATGAGAGCTGATTACAAATACGGCCCTTAGTGTGACAGGGAATGCTCCTGGTAACATATTAAGTTGGATATTTTTAAAAACGGCTGGGAGAGGTGAATTTATTCAAGAAATTTTGTTAGATACAGTGTTTATACTTAAAATAAGACGCTTAAATCTAAAACCTAAGTAAGGTTTATGCGAAAAGCGAATGAGATCGTGCTCGCCACATTTTACATTGATCTATGAATAAATAAATAAGAGGCAAAAAATTTAACTTACATCAAGATAGATTTTTTTTAGTATAACTTTGCATTTCTTCATGTTATTAAATACATTGATTGTCATTCTAACCCTGCACTGCACCATATAAACCAGCATCATCCTACCTTTTATTCCAAATAATAACACTTCATAAAATGATAAAATATCCAAAGCTCCCTGCACCCAGTGTGCCTCTGAAGAAAATATCCTCAGTCTATTCGGCGCACACGCAACCCAGACCACTTGAATGACAAATTTCATTGGACCTTGACGCAGCGCTATATTTTCCTTGTGCGTGCTTCTAATACGTACAAGAAAAATGAAACCTTTATGTGCTGGCTTTATTATTATTATTCATTTCAAATTGGACTTCTTTGTGAGTGGTTTTTTAATGTGTCAGCCGATTCTGATTGTTAACTTAGGATAGAATAAAAGCTGCTATACGGTATTGGAATATCATGATATACCAATGATTTGACATGTCAAAGATCTTGTATGAGTTGAGTTGTGCTTGTTGAGTTGAGCTGCATTTCCTCCCGGGTATGTTGTCAAAACCAGCTAAAGGATCAGAGGGTTTGGTATATTGTAATTTAGGCGATGGGCTCACAACCTGTTACTACAGCAGTATACCTACAAATAATCCTCAAAAGTTTGTCAGACGTGGCGGAACGACTTTTGTTTAGGTCGTTTACGCTCTGCCTATCCCATTAGGATAAAATGCGTGATTATTATGTATGTATATTGTATAATAAATCTATGAGATTGGAAATCATTGTTTTTTAGTTTACATCAAATATTACGAATAACTTATTTTTAAATTACACAATGATATGAATTATTATCACACATAAATCTTACAACATACACAATTTGGTCTTTAAAACTTTATATTTACTTTAATAATTATACCTAATACGTGAATGCCTAAATTTACTGAAACATCAATTAACAATAATAGTTTTCACCTTGACAGTAGAATACAGATTACTTATAAAACTTTTTATAGACATCATAAACAATTTTAGATTCATAATAGGTGCTACGACTTCCGCATAGACTCTGAAAATTGCTCTTTGAATAAAGTTTGTTAAGAATCTTTTTTTACCCAGGAAAGTTATTTTTGGCATTTAAAATTATGTAATACTTAAATATGCGTAAGCGGCAGTGCCATTTGAGTTTGTTTATGATTTAATATTACATATAATATGAAATAAAGAAAATAATAAATTTGTTTCAGGCAGGGCTCGAATCTACGTCTCTGAAATGGTGGTTCATCGCTCTACCACAAAGCTACGAATTTATTATTTTCTTTCGTTCATATTATATGAAATAAAATAGCATTGTTAGTGCTAAAAAACTCGTATGAGGGTAGTTATTATATATACATACGTACATATAATAACGCCTTTATCCCCAATGTAATAAGGCAGGCAGAGCGTTAACGACCTAAACAAAGGTCGTTCCGCCACGTCTGACAAAGTTTTGAGGGTAACCTAAGATAGATTTGTAGGTATATTGCTGTAGTTCAATATACTGAAACCCTCGGATCACTTAGCTGGTTTTTACAGCATGCCCGTGAGGAAATGCAGCTGGCATATTCTATGTTTTTATTTTGCTCCCGGTCCAGCATGGATTAAAAACTCCTCAAAAATATTTAATATTTATTTGTCTTTTCTTGGTTTTCAGATCCCTCGTCTCATCTCATCACTCATCTGGAGGATAAGAGAGCAAAGCATCTTGGTCACCGTGTGACCTAAGATGCGAATTACCTATTTCATGAATGTGTCTGTTTGTTTACTTTTTAATGTTTTATCTTATCATAATTCTATATGCCCTCGACTCCGATGTTTTTGAATGGTGTATGAAAATGGTAAGGGCTAAAAATCAGTACTAACACTGTAGCTTTGAGTAACATGGTAGCAAAATACTGAGACCCTTACCTTTTACTCTCAAACCGTACTATTGTGATTGTTATTTAATGTGTTCTGTTTTAAGTGCATGAGTAATAAAGATATTTTAAATATGAAGTTCGCACGTACATTTCAAACTGGTTAAATGAACCGCTTACAATTCTTCTTGCCAGCAAAATAGTCTTTAACTGTACGTGCTTTAGAAGACACACCCTTAACGCAGGCAAACCAATATGCTCCTCATAAAGCCTAGAGGGCCTCACCTGTTCATTTTATCACTATAGAATGTTCAAATCAGCATTCTATAGATACAGCGTGTTGCATTATGGATCTTAGTACAAAGAATTAAATAAGAACGCAGATGAATGCGGTGATGAATAAAACAACACTACATATTGTTATGTCACCGTTAAAAGAGTTAGTTCCTAGTACGAGTTGTACCAAGTACAAATTAGCTCTGGAAATCTCATGACTATTATTTTGTATCCCTTATTGTATTGTATCGGTCGAAGCACGGATTGTTTTAGATAGGTATTAAGAGATAACTGCCTCCGTGGTGTAGCGATCTGAGCTATGGGCTCACGAACCGTAGGTCCCGGGTTTGATTTCCGGCGGGGAATAATGACTTTGGGTTGTTGATTCTAGTTTGGTTAGGACATTGCAGGCTATTCACCTGATTGTTCGAAAAGAAGGATGATCCAAGCTATCGGATGGGCATGTAAATAGATGGTCCTGCGCCTGATTTCTGTCTGTCTGGTCATGTCAGTCAATCTGTCCCGACAGAATAAGAGATTGAAGGAATAGAGAGTGCACTAGGGCACCAAAAATTACTCCTGCGCAGTTGGCCTATCTCTGAGAGATTGGCCCCATCACCGAAAATCGGTGGGAGGACTATTAAGAGATAAATGCCTTTGTCCGACGATTCCATCGTGTTACAACGATCGTGCTCACGAGCTGACTACTGAGCTGACGGACGTTGTAACATGATGGAAACGTCATCGCTTAATGCCTATCTAAACCAATGCGTGCTTTGACGCGATACAATAAAATAATGTGTTTGTACACATGCGCAAAAGTCTTAGGCTCGTATTTGTAAAGTTATCTCAAGATTGAGAGCAATATTAAGTATGAATTTGACCAACCATTTTGTACTGAAATGACATTTCTGATACGAACTTAAACTGTCTATCAATCTCAAGTGCGGATTATAATTACGGGCCTAAAACAAATGTACCTTTTCCTTTTTGTATGTGATGAAAAAATATCCCTAAATTCAATACACTCTACATAATTATATAGGTAGGTACAATGAAATTGCTCCTACAATCCTTTACTTGTAGGGTAGGCAATGTTTCAGTGGCCTTATAACAAACATTTTTGACAACTATTTTAGCATATTGGTGCTAATGCTGCTATCTTTTTTCGGGGTTTGTTAATTGATTACGTATGTTAAATAATTATGTTTCTTTTATGACATTTTCATAGTCAAAACGATAAATAAATACTTCCTACTTTACTATAATTATCCCCAAATAAGTATAGAAACCAAAACCCATCCCACAACATTTATTTGGAAAAATTCTTAGATAATAAACGTTTACAATAAAATATGCATACAATTATGATCTACACCTTACTGTCGACCTTGTCACTACTCAGCTCAAGTTACATAAAGGCGCATCTACAAAACTTCTAAGACGAATGTCGCATTGTGAACAAGGCCTAACAACTAATTAAGCGGGTATAGCAATATCGATTAATCACTTTAAAGCCCACATACTCTCAACAAAGCGTAGTATTGTAAGTACTTTGGTAGTGTGGCTACGGTTTGTCGGGTAATTAGGACAATGGAAATTTTCCCATATAAAATATGTTACCGGGGTGCAGTTTGAACGATCGACTACATATCATTATGACACCTGAACACATGAAGATCTTTATGATTATGACTGTGTCTACCATTAAATAAGATAAAGAAAAACGGGACTTTTGTAAAGAGATATGACATTAATTGAAAAAGCTGTATCAATCATAACTTCAACAGGGGTAGGATACATACATACATACATATAATCACGCCTTCCCTAATGGGGTAGGCAGAGCGTAAACGACCTAAACAAAGATCGTGTCGCCTTGTCTGACAAAGTTTTGAGGGTTATTTAAGATAGATTTATAGAAGGATAGGGTGGTAGGGCATAATAAACTATCAAACATTTTACTTCTTGATACGTATTTTTGTAATGAAGTTATGAAGCTATGAATTCTTCCATGCTGGACTGGGAGAGATAGAAAAACATAGAATGTTCCAGCTGCCCTTCCTCCCGGGCATGCTGTAGAAGACAGCAAAAGGGACTCGAGGGTTACAGTGTATTGTAATTTAGGCGATGGGCTGACAACCTGTCACTACACATTAGCAATACACATTACAATCTAAAATTGCCCTCAATTTTTGTCAGACGCGGCGAAAGCGCCTTTTACGAGGCGTTTAACGCTCTGCCTACCCCGTAAGGGATAAAGGCGTGATTTTATGTATGTATGTATGTAAGTTATGAATAAATTATTATTCCAGTGAAGTGTACGGTGTCGTAGGGCGGGTGCTTCGTCGACTCCCATATGCAACATAAATGATAAACAAATGCAATCTGAAGATTCCTTTTTTCTGTTAAGCCCTTGCCACCCTAAAAAGGACAAGTCCTTACGCTAAGTGTTCGTACATTGTTTTTGCAGCTAGAGCCATTAATTAAGCGGCAGGTATTCAGGTGGGCACAGATGTTTGCACACTCTGTAATTGTCCACCCACCGCCCTATTGATGCCCGAGCCGGCCCTGGATTTGACGTCATGGCGCAGGGAGGAACTAAGATTAATTGAATATTTACATCTATTCATTATTTATTGTTTATGGGTCTGTGAATAGGCAATTAATATAAAGAACTTGTGGTCTGTGCAGTAATTGCCGTGGGTTTTTAATTTACGCGCTTGCAAATGAACGTGCTGCGTGTAATTTAACTTGCAAATACGTATTTTCTTTTTTGTTTTATTAAGGTAATACGGTGTATTTATATTTTATTAGGGATTTACAGGATTAAACATCGTGATCTCCCTAGCCTTAACCCGTATCTTACGGGGTCGGCTACCTAATCTAGGTGATGGAACGAGGGTACTGGTTTTTACACAGAGCGACTGCCATCTGACCTCCGCAACCCAGAAGGGAAACCAGACCCAATCCTAGATTAGATCAGTGTTTTCAAGCCGCCAATGCACTTAGCACTGGCCTCTGATATGGCTTAACGACTAATATCCACGGTAGTTACTTCCATGCTGGACTGGAGGCGAGAGAAAAACATAGAATGTGCCACCTGAATTTCCTTCCGGGCATCCTGTAAAAACCAGCTAAGGGATCCGAGGGTTTCTATAGATTGCAATTTAGGCGACAGGCTGACAACCTGTCACTACAGCAATATACCTACAAGTCTATCATACAACAACCCTCAAAACTTTGTCAGACGACCAGAACGACCTTTGTTTAGGTCGTTTACGCTCTGCCTACCCCATAAGGGATAAAGGCGTGATTATATGTATGTATGTATCCACGGAAGTAAACAATATTAACCAGGACCAACGGCTTAACGTGCCTTAGTGGCTAAAAGTGCCGAATAAACGTACATATGAAATTCGAAACCTACACTACACCATCGGCCTCTTCAGGATTATACATATTATTTACGAACAAATTTTAGGTATGATTTACCATCAGATACATAGCCTTGTGTATTGTACATGTCCTGCTAATTTTCCATTGAAATTATGAATATAAGCGCAAGCGCAGTGTTGTGGAATTCACACCTCTCTTACTATACATACACAGGCTACTGTACTATAAGCTTTGATATAATTCTGTATATTTACTTTGGCTCCTATCTATACCAATGTAATAAAGAGGAAAGTTTTGTATTTTTGTTTTTTAGTATGTATGTAACGAATTAACTCAAAAACTACTAGTACGTTTTTTAAAATTCTGCCACCTTAAGAAAGCTGCCTTCACCCTGAGTAACATAGGCTTCTTTTACTGCGGGAAAGTATACCATTCCCACGGGAAAACTTATTAACTTATCTTCAATGCTGGACTGGGAGTGAGAGAAAAACATAGAATGTGCCACGGGAAAACTTATTAACTTATCTTCAATGCTGGACTGGGAGTGAGAGAAAAACATAGAATGTGCCAGCTGCATTTCCTCCCGAGCATACTGTAAAAACCAGCTAAGGGATCTGACGGTTTCAGTATATTGTAATTTAGGCGATGGGCTGACAACCTGTCACTACAGCAATATACGTACAAATCTTTCTTGAATGGCTGTCAAGACTTTGTCAGACGCGGCGAAAAGGCCATTGTTTAGGTCGTTTACGCTCTGCCTATCCCATTAAGGATATAGGCGTGATTATATGTATGTATGTAAACTTATTAACGTTAGATGAAATACAAATTGATGAAAGATGGCTAGAGTTCCATTGATCAGTTATTTTTGTTACTCACCAATAACAGGCATTTCTGTTGCCTATAGCCCATTCGTTTTTAAGATTTTTTTCTTGCCGTACAAAATCAACGATTTAGTATGACAGAAATAGTTACACCTTAATTTTAATGAAACTCATTTATCTCACCCACACAAAATATACGAACAAAATATCTTTTAATGTACCTAAACGAGATGGAACATAAATTTTACTCTAATTTCTTTGGCTTCTTATTAATAGATTTATTTTACAAGTAGTCAATAAATCAGTTATTTATTAATTTTATTTGATTTGTCTTCCTACACATACATACATCACGCGTTTATCCTTAATGGGGTAGGCCGAGCGTAAACGACCTAAACAAAGGTTGTTTGGCCACGTCTGATAAAGTTGAGCGTTTGAGGGTTATTTAAGATAGAATGAGGTATAGGTACCTAAAACACTACCACTACTAAATCATGAGAGGATCACTATTTTCAGTAATGAGAAAATAGAGAAATATAAAAAACCGAAGCCTAGATCGGTTTTAAAGAAACTTCAACGATTGTTTTAAGCCGCTTTTGCTTGTTCTTAATTTTAAGTTTTTCCGCATCGTCTTTGGTAATTGAACACATAATTGTCCGAGAGTAGCTGAATGCACTTTATAGGTCAAGGTATTATGCACTGTATCAGTAGCTGTATAGAGAAAAATAATTATATTCTGAGAGTTGCTGGGGTATCACGCCTTTATCCCTAATGGAGTAGGCAGAGCGCAAACGACCTAATTAAAGGTCATTCCGCCACGTCTGACAAAGTTTTGAGACAAAATTAATTAATTTTATGATGTTTTTTTTACTTTTCTTTCTTAGACTTCTGACGCAGGGAGGGCTTTAAATCAGCCATGCTGTGCCTTCACCTTTTTCCGCTAAAATACCAAATTAATGTTTAAAATTATAATGCATTTTAGTTTTAAGTGAAATTTTGAATGATTCTTTTGTATTAATGTTATTTGTGTTAATATGTAAATATATATCTTTTATCTTTATCTAAAAAATTCCAAAAAAATAACAATGGATAAGGTGGGGGATTATTTTACTTCTTTCTACCCACGCTTTCAGATACGAGTCATCTTAGAACTTCTCCTTAACTTTCTGTTCTACGGGTTAGATACGACGAAACCACTGTAATTCGTAGTTGCAAGTCTATACCTGTCATTTTCTATCATGAGGGTCGAGAAAGGGACGGCAATAATATTAGTCAAGATTAAGTTAAGTCGTGCCTTCAAAGAATGGCATTCATGCCATTTTATTTTTAGATCTGAATTAATGCACATTAATTATTGAAAATCGATGTAATCTGCTATGAATATCTACAATACAACTATTACAATAAACTTAGGAATCCTGCATCAATAATTAATTTAATCGACGTTTCAACTATTCCTTGATGGGCGTTATCTTAAATATAATAAATAAATTATTCTAACAACTCAATCACCAATCACCATGTAGGATTGAATATTATTATACCGGGTGTAAGGGACAGCGTCCCGCAAACTTATAGGGGTTGCTCAGGCAACGAAACTGAACAACATTTACTAGGAAATTCTTTCAGGAGATAAAAAAACTTGGCTTTCCCACACAAAATGACCACCAACACATGATCAAACAGTTTGTACGGATTTTTTTTTCCTGAAAGAATATCCTGGTAATAGTTGTTCAGTTCCGTTGACTGAGCAACGCCTATCAGTTTGCGGGACGCTGTCCCTTACACCCCGTATTATTTAGTTGTTCCTGAGGCAGTGTAAAACAAGTTCTGTAATCTTAGAAACAAGATTTTAAGCAGACCAGAAACTAACGTTACTTCTTACCAAACATACAAGTGCTGTTTGAAGTCATTGGTATTTTTTTCGCCATGGTGCCTAATAAATAAGAATATAGATAGAAAGTAAGTTTCTTTCATGCTGGATTGGCAGCGAGAGAAAAACATAGAATGTGCCAGCTGCATATCCTGCTGTAAAAAACAGCTAAGGGATCCGAGGGTTTCAGTATATTATAATTTGGCGATGGGCTGACATCCTGTCACTTCAGAAAAATACCTACTAAACTATCTTAAATAACCCTCAAACCCTCAACTTTATCAGACGTGCTACTCCATTAAGGATAAAGGCGTGATGTATGTATGTGTAGAAAGTAAAATCAAATAAAATGAATGAATAACTGATTTATTGAGTACTTCACTAAATAGTATAAAACAAAGTCGCTTTCTCTGTCCCTATATCCCTATGTATGCATAAATCTTTAAGCCTACGCAACGGGTTTAGATGCGGTTTCTTTTAATGGATAGAGTGATTCAAGAGGAAGGTTTATATGTATAATACATGCATAATATAGTAGAGAAACACTGATAATTTCCGTGCGAAGCCGGGGCGAGTCGCTAGCGTAAAATAAATCTATTATTAAAGAGCCAAAGAAATTAGAGGTAAAATTTGTGTTCTATCTCGTTTAGGTACAATAAAGATATTTTGTACGTATATTTTGTGTGGGCGAGATAAATGTTTTTAATTAAAATGAAGGTGTAATTATTTGTTAGAAAATAAATAACACAGGAATTGTGGTAAGCCAAATCGTGGTTTTAGTTATCGTTTTACCTTGAGTTCTATTTACAGTGAAATATACACGTTAATTAGAAAAACATAAATTAGTTTTAAAAGAAGTGTTGCCAGGCACAGAGACAAGAACACAAATTTGCGCTTCTTATAGACAACAATACTTATATTACAATCAGTATTATTAACTAACAAATATATATATTTTTATACTGGGTGTAAAGGACAGCGTCCCGCAAACTGATAGGGGTTGCTCAGTCAACGATACTTAAAACTTCCACCAAGAATTTCTTTCAAGATATGAAAATAAAAATTGGTTTTTCCATACAAAATGTCCACCTCGATCAGACAATTTGTATGGAAAAGTCAACATTGCTTTTCACTTCCTGAAAGAATGTCCTGGTGGACGAAGTTGTTTAGTGTCATCGACTGAGCATCCCCTATCAGATTGTGGTACTCTGTACCTTTCACCCTGTATGTATATAAAATCATTGATGATTTAAGTATAAGCAATGAATTCCAGATCTGTATCTGATATTAAAAGGTAAAAAAAACATAATTCAGTTTTCAGAAGTCCGCTGCATATGGGAGTATTTTCATATTAAACCCCTACCCCGGTAGAACCCTGTAAACACTATTTAACAAATATTATTTATAAACATCTCATTCCATTCCGGCAACAAGAAAAAAAAATATGTATAATGATTGAAGTCTGGCAACTCTGTATAAAGTTTCCTTATAATGGAATTTATTTAAATGATTGTTATTTACAACATAATATTATTGGCTACAATATTACTGTTATCTTAAACTGTTTGAAAATAGTATCCAATGAAGGAAATAGGTATAAGTATCATGGATAGGTACACAGATACTTTGCGTAATTTGTATGGTACATACATACATACATAAATCACGCCTTTATCCCTTACGGGGTAGGCAGAGCGTTTAACGCTTCGTAAAAGGCGCTTTCGCCACGTCTGACAAAAATTGAGGGCAATTTTAGATTGTAGTATGTATTTGTATGGTAAAGCTAAGTATTTGCTTTTTAATTTCCTGACAGAATTTCGTTATTATAATTGTTCAGTTTCTTTGACTGAGCACCCATTAATTAGTATTATTTACCTATTCAGTATATTTTATTTAATCTATATCAAAGCACTCAATATATTCACGCATGTGAGAAATAAGTGGGTACACATCGTCCCAGCCCCAATCAAAACTCCGCAAATCAATAACAAAACAATGTTTATTCAGCCTAACGACACCGCACGCAAATCAAAGCCAAAATCTGCATGTAATCGCGTTCTATCAATCATAGTAAACTATTGTGCCTATTACCTCCCATTAGCACTTTAGTAGAACCACCGGTAACTATAAACTGTCCTACGCAACCGAAGGAATAATTAAAGATATTGTATCTCGCATGGTGATTGGTGATTGAGCTGTTGGTATAATTTATTTATTGTGTTTTAGATTACGCCCCTTGAGGAATATTAGTATTATATTGTTGAGCCTAGCCTACTTAGTATTTTTGTAGAGGATTGAATGTTTTGAGTGTGTGGTAAATTGTGTAGGAATGTTTATCAGGTGTTTTCTAAGTTTTTTGATTTTAGTCCTGTTACAATAAAATTTTATCGAATGTCTTTTTATTCTTATTTCTCATGCTAATCTACATAACATAAAAAAATCTTTTTGTAACGAATTTAGGTTGTGTTTATTTAATTTTGATTTAAATCCGTTTAAATAGTTTTACTAATATGAGTTACAGTTGTGCAAACGTCAGAAAATGTATATTGTCATTTTTTATAAAGAACTGAATTGGTGCCAAAATCATGTCAGATTGTATATTGATGTCTTTGAGAGCAAAAATTTGGATATAATATGATTCAAAGATCTATTATGTATATGGTGTGATGTAATAATATGAGCTTTTAAAAAAATATTTCCTTCACAAGTTCAGAGGTGTTTTACTCAACTGATTTTGCTTTACAAAAAAACCATCGTAAGAATCAAAACAAAGCTTCTGTCACTCTTATTAGGCATTCGATCCAGTACATCGTCGACATAGCGATCCTTTCACGACGACGTCGCACGCACAAACTATGCGCGCACGCATGCCACCAGACTGAATCTAATTAATCGTCCAAGGCCCAGCTTTGTCTGCGATTGCTTGTGTTATAGATGAAGACCTTTGTATTATGCAGATGATGTTATAGAGGAATGATTAATCTTATAATTATTATTTTATTGTTCTTCTTATATCATGATAATTGACTTTCTATGATAGGTTGACATGTAACCCTGAATATGACAGCGAGGCCATACTTGCTTAATGTGTATCCCATCGGCAGATTAGAAGTTAGTGCCTTAGAATTATGTTCAAATCAGCGCACGGCGGCGTGGCGGTTAAGTTCGTGGCCGCGTCAAAAATGTGCGAAAAACGCACAAAAAGCTAATTCCATGAAAACCACGAGTCGGATTAAAAACAGCTAAGTTGCGATTTTAAATAATCATATCTTCCTGATGGAACCGTGTATCACTCTTAATAGTTTAGAAGGAATATCCAATTTACTGATAAAACAGATTTGATTCCAGATTTTTTTAAGCATACTTATTTTACTTGCCATTGCAGGCCATGAACGAATTTCTTAGACGTGTATTTTTTTAATATTCCAATGATACGTTTAGGAGTTAAAAGCTCTTTAAAACATCAATTTCCCGTTAGAAATCCCACTCTCCTCTCAAAAGTTAATGCATTCTAGCATGAGTTTAAGAGACAGTACTCTAAATGATAATTTAAATACTTCAAAATACTAAAACCCACAATTTCCTCTTCTAGCTTTCGGGAAGATAATTTGCTGGTAGGTACATTCTGTTCTGTTTTAAATTGCTTCTTTACCAGCTGGGACCGTTCTAAGGAACATATGTTCGTATTTATAAGGCGATCTCAAGATTGAGAGCGATATTAAGTATAGATTTGACAGGCCATATTGTACTCAAATGACATTTCTAATATAAACTCAAACTAGCTGTCAGTGTGGCTAACCTAAACAAAACCGAATAATTAACACCATAGCAAGGTCTTCCTTTGTATCTGTTGATACTAGAGTTGCTGATCGATAGTCCAACTCTCGAAAACAATATCGATATTTTAGTACTATGGATATCAAGTTTTGATTGATAGTATTAATTAATGCAATAGTAAGTATCTGTAAACTAGACACCATAGATAGTTTTGATAGATTAGATTAGATCTATAGACTATTAGTTCGGCGACAGCCATTTCTAAAAAGCTTAAGCAAAATATAAGGTGCTTACCAAATTTATACTGCCTTTTAACAACGGTCTCTACACGATTTTCATCATAAAATCTAATGCTGAAGATGAGCCCCGTCGGATTTGGAGGAGGAGTAAGTATATGGATACTGCTTGGAGTATTTTGCATACTTACCAAGCTTCTCAGACATATTGACAGTGCAAGATATCCTATCACAAGGAATGCTGCCACCCGTTTCCTGGATTGATCACACATCAGTCTACTTTTAGAACACCCGTATTATTTCTGTGCCCATGGGAAGAAAGAGATCAGATAATAGGTTTTTGCACTCAAAGTGCTATTTTTTTCTGAACATATTAGAAATAACGAATCAAAAATTCAACCGCTGACGGGATTTGAAAAAAGCGTCTTTAGAAATAGGGCTAACAGCGGGCATAACAGACGCGGGTTCAAATCCCGTCAAGGGTTGAATTTTTGAGTTGTTATTTCTAATATTTTCGGAAATATTCTAGTCCAACTATCCTTTGATTAACAACTCTATTTTATACTAAGGACTGAATGATAGATGTTAATCATACGAATGATTTACAGAGGAATCATAATTAGAATGGTTTCGTTTATGAAGATGTTGTCTGCAATGTTTGTTAACAGAACGCCAAAAGGTCGTGAGATAGTTCTCACTCAGCAAGGCTGAATTGCCTGTGTGATACCAACGTGGTATGACGTCACATTGTATGAGTGGTAAACGTTTGGAATGAAATGGGATAACACACAGGGTGGAAACCCCAAACACACATACATATAATCACGCCATTATCCCTAATGGGGTAGGCACAGCGTAAACAACCTAAACAAAGGTTGTTCCGCCACGTCTGACAAAGTTTTGAGGGTTATTTAAGATAGATTTGTAGGTATATTGCTGTAGTGACAGGTTGTCAGCCCATCGCCTAAATTATAATATACTGAAACCCTTGGATCCCTTAGCAGGTTTTCACAGCATGCCCGAGAGGAAATGCAGCTGGCATATTCTATGTTTTTCTCTCGCTCCCAGGCCAGCATGGAAACCCCAAAACATGGCATCATAGGGATTTCTCATGTGTAAGTCTAGCTGGACGATGAAACATAAACGAGAAAATCTTTACGACTACCCAAGATACTCTATAAGCAATGATAGGGGATAGGTACACCAGAAGAAGAAGAAGAAGAAGAAGCCACCTGGCTTGCTATTGCGACTGCATTCCAACCGCGAAGTCATTGGCATTGATTCTCGTGACATAATCCTAATGCTTAGCTAGCGCTGTCACTTTTTTACTTTGACATAAGGACAGGATAGCAAATAAACACATGACTTTGACATTCCTAATCTGACGTAAGATGCTTAAAATAAGAACTGAGCATAGAACATGCTTCCTTATTTTACGTCAAATAAGCAGTCTTATGTCAGATTAGGAATTTAAAGTCATGTGTTCATTTGCTATCCTGTTCTTATGTCAAACTTAAGAAAGTGACAGCACTAGCTAAGAATTAGAATTAGGATTATGTCGCGAGAATCGACGACCGTGTCAAGCTTCCAGGTGTGCTCGCTACATAGTCGACTCTATCTTAGTCACCACTGATTTAGACTAGAGTCAGGAAAATATACTTTTTTACAGTAGCCACTTTTTATAGAAGGTCAAATTCAAATTTCAATGGAATGGATACGCCTTCCCGCCCGTTTTACACGAACTTTCACATCACTATAAAAGAAAGTCGCTTCCTTTGTCTGCAGGTCCGTCTGTCTCTATGTATGCTTAAATGTTTAAAACTACGCAAAAAAAATTATGCGATTTCTTTTTAGTCTTCTTCTTAGCGAGTGGATTCTCGACCCGAAGAACCCTGGAGTTTTCAAACCGTCTAGTAGCACAGCTATTAGGCCTCTGACATGGTTTTTAAGTGACGACCACTATCAAAGACAGCGGCCGGGACCGACAGCTTAACGTGCCAGAAGCACGGAATCCGTTTTTACTTTTCGGACAATCAGGTGATTCTGCTTGCCAGCTTGCCAACCAAACTGGGGAAAACTTCACAAAGTGATAAATGGACAAATATCAGCTTTGTGTTCTCCCCCTAGGAATCGAACCCAGGACCTCCGGATCGTAAGCCCATGGCTCCGACCGCTAGACCACGGAGGCAGTTAAAATGGATAGAGTGATTCAAGATGAAGGTCTATATGTATAATACATGCATAATATTGTAGACAAAACCTGAATATTTCCGTGTGGAGCCGGGGCGGGTCGGTGGTATAGTATAAAAAAGATACCTGCATACAACATTAATTTAGATTGTATTGCATTTGATCTCAAAGAACCTCCGTCAGCCCAAGAAGACATAAGCAGTAGAAGAAAGGGCAAGGAATGTCGAACCAAGGCCGTCCACTATTCTACTTGTAATTCAAGGAAGTATTCAACACTTAACAAGTAATGTTCGTTTCCATTTTCTCGTACTTGAATAGGTCTTAAACTGGATTCCGTGATTGAATTTCTTATAGAGATACAATTTTACATATCTCATGCTTGGTAAGTGGTCCTTACAACCGTTGGGGTTGTAGGTAAGTAATTTTTTACAGCATAGGTTTTGAAACCTATACTGCAAAGTACCTAAAAACTGTTAATTTGCAAGAACAAAAAAGATGATAGCGTTATTCTAAGCTCTCGGAATCGGATAATTAATCGAATGGAAATCGAGTTTTCATGCACATTCTATTCGAATTTGAGTTAATTTTTTTTAAAATATCGAACTGGCCAGTACTATCTATGTCGCATAGAACATGGAATAAGGCTACTAAGGCTATAAAAACATAGGATATGAAATTTTCACTATGTGATTTTTATAACCTCTAAATTTTATTTGTTTTACTACTCGTTTTTATTATGAAATATAAACAATTTAAACAGTCAGTATATTGCACAAAATGTCTACTGGCGAATTAAATAAATTTTCTTACGCATGTGGCGATATTTGTGATGATGGTGAGAGCCCGATGGTGTAGTGGATAGGGCCGCTGCCTCCTGAGCGGGAGGTCGTGGTTCGAATCCCACCACATACCAATGTGTTTTCCGGTTTTCGAATTTCATATGTACGTTTATTCGGCGCTTTTTCCGTGCTTCGGAAGGCACGTTAAGCCGTTGGTCCCGGTTAATATCGTTTAATACCGTAGATATTAGTCGTTAAGCCATATCAGAGGCCAGTGCTAAGCATTGGCGGCTTGAAAACTCTGACCCTAATCTAGGATTGGGTCTGGTTTCCCTTCTGGGTTGCGGAGGTCAGATGGCAGTCGCTCTGTGTAAAAACCAGTACCCTCGTTCAATCCCCTAGATTAGGTAGCCGACCCCGTGAGATACGGGATAAGGCTAGGAAGATGGGGAAGATGATGGTGGCGATATTTGTGATTGCTATAATCGCTCATGGTTAGTTGGTCTTACTTTCATGTTTTCATTTTCTTTAATTTTCTCTTAGTTTAACGTATTTTTCATATGATATGTAAAGCATAGTTCTTACCTTGAGTGTAAGCATCAAATGCATACTTGTACTTTTAGGGTCGCCAAAAATCTCGTATGCATTTGATGATTTCCAGCATACGTTTAATGCACAATCAACATCATCGCCCATGCTGGACTGGAAGAGATAGAAAACATTGAATGTTCCAGCTGCCCTTCCTCCCGGGCATGCTGTTGAAGTCAGCAAAAGGGACTCGAGGGTTACAGTGTATTGTAATTTAGGCGATGGGCTGACAACCTGTCACTAAAGCAATACATATTACAATCTAAAATTGCCCTCAATTTTTGTCAGACGTGGCGAAAGCTCCTTTTACGAGGCGTTAAACGCTACCCCGTAAGGGATAAAGGCGTGATTTATGTGTGTGTGTATGTATGTAACATCATCGCCATCATGATCATCATTTGTTCTTTATTTCAAAATGTCTGTTTTGCCTAATAGGGATTTGTAGATGGCCTTTATAACTTCTTTATAAATAGTACTACTTATTACATATTCCGTGGTAAAGTCGGAGACCTTTGAAGATATGATCCGTTTGACAAATGAGTACCACTTTTCTGGTGGGATCAGTCTACATTAAAGCCATCATGACAAATAATATCAACCCAACTTAACTGTTTCTGCTATATTTTATTTATATCTAAGTAGTTCCTGCCTCGCGGTTTCACCCGTGGCTAAATAAGTTCCTGTCTTTGGGGTAAGGTATTGTGCCGCAATATGATGTAGCCATATGAAGGACTAAGTCGTTTTTTATATGCCTCTAATGCGTAGGCAATTTTGAATAAAATGTATCATATACTACAAATTGGATAAATTTAAATCCATTCAATCTTTTTACCATATAAGAGAGACAATCATAAATACTTACATCTTAACATCACATAATAAAGTAGAATCTAGCTTGATTTGGATAATTCAACATGTTTTCTGTGGGAATAAGCAAAAGCCTATCAATAGGATATATATAGTATAACATGTATATAACTTTGTATCTTAGTTTCAGAGACAAACTGCCTCCGTGGTCTAGTGGCTAGTGCCATGGACTCCTGATCCGGAGGTCCTGGGTTCGATTCCCAGGGGAGAAACACAAAGTCGATATTTGAGAATTTATCACTTTGTGAATTTTTCCCCAGTTTGGTTAGGACATTGCAGGCTGAATCACCTGATTGTCCGAAAAGAAAAAGATTTTGTGCTTCGGAGGGCACGTTAAGCCGTCGGTCCCGGTCGCTGTCTTTGATAGTGGTCGTTACTCAAACCATGTCAGAGGCCTGATAGTTGTGCTACTAGGCGGTTTAAAAACTCTGACACCAGGGTTCTTCGGGCCGATAGAATCGATACCCACTCGACAGAAGAAGAAGAGACAAACAAACAAACCTATACTGGACTTTATATTTATATGTATACTAGTCCTACTACTAGTTTGTATCTAATGGAGATTCTCTGCTCGTAAATGCTGAGCAAAATGTCAAGGGTCCTTGTCTACCGGTATCATTATTCTTACTGTCCACTTCAATTACTGCCTACAACCTATATAAATAATTATAAGATAAACTGTATGTAATTAATAAATATTTAAGCGGATTTGAATAATGCACATACATATTTAGACGGAATGCGTTTAAAGTTCTCTTATTCTCTTCCATATTTTCTAAATGGCATATTTCTTTACCTTCAGCACTATTAAGTTGATTTTATTATTTTTAAATATAATTAAAAATGGTTTTAGGTACTTTTGTTTGTTTAAAAAATAAAAATTAAACGTTGGTTTATTTTACATTAATTTTGACTACTCTAGTCACTTGGGTTATTTTATTGCATTTCATAAGTGCCTACTAATTAAAAAATACTATTGCAATATATATTTATTTGTATATCGCGAATAGATGTGAAAAATCACCTCACCAGTTCTGTCCCAATCAATGCAAGTTTTCTAGAAGGCGAGTTTTTTATACTCATACAAATGCAAGAGGCATCAACAATTTGTCCTGCGCACACGCAGTGTTTGATCACAACGTTCCATTCCACCTATAATATATCTACTACAACCTACAACAATGTTGCATAGTTCATACTTATAGGAAAATATCACAAACTCTTATGAAAACTGACCCGCATATAATTTAACATGGTAAAGTCACAGAATAATAATATAATAAAAGTAGGTACTTAGGTACCTACTTTTGTCATATTCAAACAGACTTCAAAATAAACGATAAATTTCATATTTCACTTGTATATTTGTCTTTTCTTTTGCATCAAACAAAAATGTAGAGTAAATAACACATAATAAAGGTAAGATGAGGAATTAGTTAAACCTACATATGATCTTTAAATAGTTCATTGGGGTGGGATGGAATCTACCTCCTAGTGCTCCACCCCGGGTTACGGCAACACAGGCTTGCCTGTGAATAGGTCCGGCTGAACGATCCCAACAAAGTGGTGGTAGGCTCCGCAAGGGGCCGCCTGGCCTGCAAACACCCTCTCACCGGAGTCCGTGTGTCCGTCTTGCTGTGTCCCGTCGATGCGTGAGATTACCAGTGCCATAACAGGCATCTTCTGGGTGAGCTTGTTCCATCGTCGACTCTGTCACGGTCATCCCTGACCTAGTGTCTAGAGTCAAGAGCAAACCCATTCCTAAATTAAAAAAATATCAAGATTTCACAAAGAAGTAATAACTGATCATACCGGACTCAATAGACTGAACAATAAAATTTTAATGTATTATTTTTCTTGCACATAGATAATATCAGTAATCAATTTACTAGTTGCGACATAAATAAAGATGCGTTAGTAAATATTTGAATAACGCACAAAAAATCTATTGTATAAATAACTTATCAATTTAATAAAGTTACACAACATAATAGTGTCATCCAAACAAAAAGCACTGAGGTCAGCTTTCAATATAATGTTATTGTGAATCACTAGCAATCAAGTTTAGTACCTAATGGAATCTGTGTATGGAAGAGATACCATCAACATATCACAAATTGAAGTTTACGTAACTCTTTAAAAGACCATAGATAATAATAGTTCAGGGGGTCGTCCGACTCAAGAATCCACTCGCTATGAGGAAGATAATAGTCCTCTCACCGAATTTCGGTGAATCTCCCAGAGATCAGCCAACTGCGCAGAACTAGTTGTTAGTGCCCAAGTGTTTGAGCTACATTCAAGTGCACTCTCTATTCCTTCAAACTTTTATTCTGATTGGAAAGATTGACTGATATGGCCAGAGAGAAATCAGGCGGTGGTATTTACATGCCCATCTGACAGTATGGATCATCTTACTTTTCAAATCGGTGATCACCCTGTAATGTCCTAACCAAACTAGAAACAACAACACAAAATCATTGTCCTCCGCCGGGAGTCGAACCCGGGACCTCCGGATCGAGAGCCCATGGCTCATATCGCTGGACTACGGAAGAAGTTAAGACCCTAGATAGCATATATGGGACTAGAGTCTTTCTTCTCATAACAAAAACATAAAGTAATATAAACCGCAGAATAGTTAAAATTATAGATTTCATCCAACATAGTTCAAAAGCTCTTATTTGACCACAATATGTAGTGCAGAACACATACATAAAATCACATCTCTATGGATTTATGGCGTAGTGAGAGAGCATCAACGTCCTAATAAAAACCTAAACCTCTAGCATCGAGGTTTGCTTAGTTCGAGATTACATAGTCTTATACTAGGTGTAAGGGACAGCGTCCCGCAAACTAATAAGGGTTGCTCAGTCAACGACACTGAACAACTATCAGCAGGGTTTTTTTTTCAGGAAGTGAAAAATAATAATTGGCTTTTCCATACAAAATGGTCACCTCGATCAGACAATTTGTACGGAAAAGCACATCCTAAATAAAAATCCTGCTGATAGTTGTTCAGTGTCGTTGATTGAGCAACCCCTATCAGTTTACGGGACGCTGTCCCTTACACCTGGTATTATCCAGTAAGTACTAATTAAAAAATCCTCAAAACTATTCAACTATCAAAATTCACGAGCAAAGGTTCAGACGCAATGCCAATCAACAATTTTGTTAAGTAGGTAAACATCATAACTAGTTTTACCAGCTTAAGTACGCAAAGAAATTTCAAAGCAAATTACCATTTAAATAATAAATAATTTCCCAACGTTTCACTTTACAAATTCGTTTGGTTCAACATCTTGACAACAATAAGTGTTGGCATTGAAACTTTTTCATATTTACTTGCGAACGAATCTTAACTCTCAGAGAATTTCAAGGAGAGGTAGAGGTTTCATGGTTTATTCTACAAATTTACACAAATAAATACTGGTATATCTACCAGCAGCTATTGGACAACAATTTAAAAATCTTATCATTTATTATCTCTATCACTGTAACATCCTATTTAAATAATAAAGAAATTGACTTGAATGAAAATGAAACATAAGAAAACAAAAGTAGCTATACCGATCAAAATTTCGAACCTAGAAATTATCGTCCAAGTAAATACCCCAACGGAAAATCAAACTCTCACTTAGGTATACGAGTATCACGTCATTTGTTGAAATGGTGACTTTAAAGATAAACATGCAAAAAAATTGCAGAATATACCAACAAATTTAACGCATTAAATAATTTTATCACTTCGTATTTTGAAACGAAACGACACGGCCAGTTCACACACTGATGACCATCATGAGGAATCAAGATAGCCTCTCGTTGCAGAAAAGTCGGAACCTCTCAATAATTATGTAGGCATTATGCTGGTTTTGATATCATCAACTGAATTTATTATTAAAGGAAATGCTGCTGGAAATGGAAATACAGAAATTGCTTTTAAACTTGAACACTGTAGTGAGTAATTTGAAAAGGATGAATATGTAAATGATAAAATGATCTGACATACCTGGGTCAGAGAAATAGGCTTGTTATGAAGATAAGCAACATGCAATAGAACTCCAACTGAAAGAATTGAATATCCATTAGCTGAATGTGATGTCTGAGGGAACCAATTTAGATAAACTTTAAAAAGAACAAATTGCAAAGTATTTCACACGTTAAGGGTCAGGTTAAAACAACTTATTCTAACAAAAAGACAATGCATGTCTCGACCTTGGTGGCTAAGTCAAATTCTTCTGATGTGCCAGCCGTGTGGGCGACCGCAAAAACTATCCTATGACATTGCTGCGATTTAGTAAGACATGGTTCCACAGATGAAGGTGACGGTATTCAAATAGAACCTTATCTTATTAGAGTTTTAGCTCGAATGTCAGCTGGACAATTGCTTCAGCCCACACCTCTTGAGTGTAAATGTGGAGTCTGACTATCAACGAGAAATGATTAGATTTTTTTTATACCTACTATGCAAGTAGATATTAAAAAAACTAGTTTTTAAGAATTTAATGAAAACTATAAATACTTTTCTATCATTCAGATCCAGTTTGTACCATTGTTCTTACTTTTCATAATTGTGTATACCATACTAGCTCTTTATTAATTAACATCTGCTAAACGTACAGAAATAAGAGTGAGGAGTATTTATTACCACTTTAGTATATTGTTATTTAAATTGTCTATTTACTTTAAAAGTTCAGGTCTATCATATTTCCGTTGGCACTCAGGCCTGACCCTGTCGTTTCACAGCGTAGGCGAGGAAATTTCGGCAGGTAGCCTTATCTTAATTCGTATGCGGATCTTTTGTTTTGATACCATCATTGTTCTGTTCAGGTCTGGTGCATCCGCCATTTTGTACCATTCCGGGTTCTTGATGCAACTTTAATTTTAATTTGTATTCTTATTATTCTCATTAACTTTTTTTCTTCTCAATGTGTTGGTTCAGTTTTTAATTCGCCTTTGTTTTGCATTTTTAGAATCGTCTCAAAATGTGTTGTTTCGTTCGTTAGCGTTTATGTTAACTAGTGAATATTTTTAATGAATTCTATTAGTTAGTGGTGTAATGTTATTAATCAGTTCTTACCCACTCGTTATGTTTTATTGTGTTATTCAGTCTTTCTGGTGAGGTTACTAGATTTCTCATAAAGAATAATAATTAAAATAGTTACAAACAACCGTATTACAAGTTTTTGATAAACATTAGGGCCTCTACTCCACCATATCCAGAAATGGAATTTCGCAGAAATACCTATTTTACCATGCGTTGACTTGTCAAAAGCCAACCTCCGGTCTTTCTACAACCTTCTCTCTTTGTCCTGGGTATCTTCCAGCCAGTGCTCGAGGAAAAAAAATATAGACCTTGTTCAAGCAATATTCTACTCAAATGATACCTAACATCTAGACGTGCTTTGAATTTATTATCGGGCCCCAAAACATAAGGATCTACATACATACATACATAAAATCACGCCTTTATCCCTTACGGGGTAGGCAGAGCGTTAAACGCCTCGTAAAAGGCGCTTTCGCCGCCTCTGACAAAAATTGAGGGCAATTTTAGATTGTAATGTGTATTGCTAATGTGTAGTGACAGGTTGTCAGCCCATCGCCTAAATTACAATACAATGTAACCCTCGAGTCCCTTTTGCTGTCTTCTACAGCATGCCCGGGAGGAAGGGCAGCTGGAACATTCTATGTTTTTCTATCTCTCCCAGTCCAGCATGGAAGAATAATCTATGAAGGATCTATTCAATTAAATTAGAATTCAAAATTCTGAAGTCTTATTTATGTACATTGCTTAGACGGTTAGAGATTTTAAACTCCCTAGTATTCTAAAGACTCACCGGCAGCGCAATGTACGTAAAGTAGAGCTTCTAATTTGTAAATTGCAGTTTTATGAAATTGGCTCCAGGTCTGGTTTTTTGTGAATGAAATTAGCTCCAAGTAAAGTCCTTTGTTTACGCTCACTCAGATTAGGTGATTCATTCGACTGTGACGTCACATCGCAGACTAACATGTGTATTTTATTATGCTTTATTGTTATAGCTGCTACCATTATATAGAAGTTTTGGTGGGAACAAAAGGCATTACATATATTATACCTACATTTCCACACATTTTTTTCATGCTGGACTGGGAACGAGATAAACGTAGAATGTGCCAGCTGCATTTCCTCCCAGAAATGCTGTAAAAATCAGCTAAGGGATTAAGGGTGAGAATTTAGGCGATGGGCTGACAACCTGTCATTACAGCAATGTACCTACAATTCTATCTTAAACAACCCTCAAAACTTTGTCTTTTTTTGTTTGTTTAAGTCGTTTACGGTATGCCTACCCCATTAGGGATAAAGGCGTGACTATGTGTATGTATGTACATGTCCACAAATGTTCATCCACCTCTGGCATCCAACGACAGTGTCTTTACGGCTTTTGGGTGAGCTCGCACCATCTTCCACTCTATCACAAACTAACAAACATACTTTCAAAATCCGATACTAATTATTATAGTCTCAGCATGATATGAGATTATATAACAAAAAATATGCAAATATTATAATTCAATTTTCCTTCTCAACTGTTTTTGTGACCTTACCAATATCAAATGAAGGGCGTATAGGCAGGTATTTTATCGATCGATACCATCAATCATTTTTAGAATAAAATAATAAATCATACACAATAATGATCTCTATTTCCTTAATTCTAAACTTCCTTCTCGGACTATTTATTTAATTCCACAATGCCAAAGTAATTACGACTTCAATTAGAAACATAGGCCAGAGCGTGTCAAAATGAAGGGCTAGAGTTTTTCCATAAAATTAAAGAAAAATGTAGAAGGAACACATGTACACTATAAGACAATACAAAAATGCATTTCTTGGTATTTTGTACTATTTGCAACATTTAGAACGAGGGAATTCACCTGGTTTTGCAGACGTCCTTCAGGCTGGCAGTGTTTTTTTTTTACAAACTGCTAAAGTTATCCATGCTGGCCTGGAAACGAGACAAAAACATAGAATGTGCCAGATGTATTTCCTCCCGGGCATGCTGTAAAAACCAGCTAAGGGATCCGAGGTTTTCGGTATATTGCAATTTAGGCGATGGGCTGACATCCTGTTACTCCGGCAATACCTACAAATCTAGCTTAAATAACCCTCAAAAAATTGTCAAACGTGGCGAAATGACGTTTGCTTAGGTCGTTTACGCTCTGCCTACCCCATTGGGACAAAGGCGTGATTATATATATGTTTATGTTTAAAGTTACGAACATCACGCTTTTATCCCTTTAAAATTTTATTTGCTTTATATTTGCAGCAGCTCCTTCTTTTTGTCGTGTGGGTTTCGAGTCGATCGACACGATGAACCCTAGTTTCAGACTTTTTAAAACCGCTTAAAGCAGCTGATACTCTACTTTTTTTTAATGGACTTATTTGCACCATACTACATACATACATATAATCACGCCTTTATCCCTAAAATCCCTATACTACAAAATGTATATAATGTGTCACCGGACTAAAGGCGGGGGTTGCTACACGCAATCTACACCCTTGAATGCAAGTGGCGACTGCCTAAGGGCGCCCACTAGGGCTCGAACTTCGGCTTATGGTGTTGCCTTGGGAATTCCTTACCGGAGAGAATCAAACTGATACTCTACCAACGAAGCTAGTGCGTTCTAACACGTACGTATTGCTTTTGATTATATAATAATTAAGTAGGTACTCATTTAAAGTCTTTTGTGCCGGTTTTTTTTTATTTAAGTCCGAAGCGTGTCAAAACGAAGGGCCTGAGTTTTTCCTAGTATCCAGTATCACCATGAGTATCACCTACGAGGTACACAACACAGTTGTCGTCGGTGCAACCAATAATTACGAACGATATTGTGCCGTCGGACGACAATTAACCATTCACCCGTGAAACCATTGCACGATGCACATAGACTATGAAGGATAGGAGAATACTGCGCTTATAAGCAGTTAAGAGTGTGTTCGCAACTAATCTAGAGATAGACCTATGAGGTCTTTAAATTAAATCCAAAAATACAATAAGTTCTTTAACAGTAAAATATAATATTTAAATCATTACATGTTGTAACCTGCTCTTTCAGGCTACACTTTTTGCAACCTAAAAAATGTTATACATAATAAACATGATTTTGGCCACCTAGAAAGTTCCAAGAACAATTTGAAAATTAATTAACATATCTTTTCTTTACTACAATGACTCTTGTTCCTATTTCTGCGATTGAATTTATTCTAAGACTATAAATATTATGTAAAGCCGATGAAGAAAAGTTATTTTCTGGAATGCTTAAACTTAAAAACAGATAATACGGCAGTTTTTTTCGTTAAAATGTATTCTTTAAAGCGTAGTCTATTTTTAGTATAGTCAGTCGAAATGAGACATAGAGGGGTGGAGTACTAGTTATTACTTATTACACGGTTTGCCATTAGAATTCTATTAGTTTGAAGAATAATGATGAATTCATGTATGCAAAGACGACAGATTAAGATCTAATGAATGAGTAATAAACCATAGCATAAGTCACCAAGTTGGTTATGACAGCGTTTATTGTGATTAGAGATTAAATAAACTTGTCCTTTTATATTATAACGAGATATAAATATAATAGGTGTGAGCATCTAGTCTCTAAGGCACTGAAGTAAGTGTCAGTAATGTAATAAATTTTTATTTGCCTGGGATGACAGTATTTTGCTTCGGAGGGCAAGTTAAGCCGTCGGTCCCGGTCGCTGTCTTTGATAGTGGTCGTTACTCAAACCATGTCAGAGGCCTGATAGTTGTGCTACTAGGCGGTTCAAAAACTGACACCAGGGTTCATCGGGTCCATGGACTCGATACCCACTCGACAGGAGAAGAACAGTATGTTTATCTGATTAGGGTGTGAATGATGAATTGACGGCTGATAGGGATGAATGGAAGAAGAAAACGTCCTGCGCCGACCCCAAATACATGGAATAAGGGCAAGCAAATAATAATCACAATAACTTTAGATTAGACCAAAGAAAAAAAGTTGACTTTAGCTAGTTTAGACTAGACCAGAAGAAATTGCCGATGGAGCAAGCTTACACAGAAGCTTTAAAGAGATCAACGGGCATACTTAAGTACTAAAAGAAAACTAAAAGATCTAGAAATAAAATAGAATCTGCTAGCAGAACTACTGCCTTCCGCCGTATACATTAGTAATCTGAGCTTCAGTTTAGGTTCAGCTAAAATTGAAATGACATTTATGATACGAACTCAAACTCGCTGTCAATCTCAAGAGCTGATTATAGCATTTGAGCATGGAAGTGCTTTACTTTTACATGTGTGAACCATTTTCGCACATGAAGTCATCATTGCCTAGTAACAGCTTGCGCCACAGTACCTACTGTTCTGTCAGTTAGGCCCTGTGTGGTAAACGTCCCACTTCAGTATAGTCAAGGTTCTAACTTCGACCATCACTTTCATACTAGAAACTGCCTAAGCACCAATGAAAGTCCAATGAGAATTGTGCCATATGAAATTTATGATAGAGTTGGTTTTCGGTTGCATTTAGCTACTGATGATACTACACCACGTCCCTGTCAAGGTCCAACGGAGGTAGTGCACGCACTCTTGCGCAAGTGCAAAAGGTCGCAAGTCTACCGCTCTTAGTTGTTCAAATTTGAACCCTATGCCTTCCTCGCCAAAGTGGAAAATGAAAAGTATGATAAAGGGTGGCTTAGTGACTACTTTTCGGTTAGAACACAAAGAAGCGATAGTGAGTGTTACGCGAATGTACGTGTGATCGTGAATGTCACGTACCAAACATTACCTACTGCTAAGGTTTCCATTTATCAAAGAAACAAGTACAAAGGGGACTTATAATCTAGAGCATGATTCTACTCGGGTTTTATGTTCAAGGTAAAGTAAAATTCTTCTTCTTCTTTTACTTCTTCTTCTCGAGTCGACTGATGTCTTCTTAGGAAATAAAATGTATTCTATCTCCTTTAATAAATAAGGTAAGTAAAAGAACGTCTGACTTTTTGCCTTTGGTCTTTAGGCAAACAATTATCTTATTTACACATAGGAAACTTAAAAAGAGTATACTATATCCTTTAAAAAAAATTACGTAGCGTAGAAGCATGTACAAAAAACTAGGTACCTAAAACAGAACATAGATACATATAAGTTTGTGGTTGTTTCTGTGTATGTCCATGGCACCTCAATACAGGAAATCCTAGTGGGGGCTGTAAGTGTGATCAAGTTTTAAGTCCTGATTTTACTATGTATAGGTTAGATTTACCTAGCCCAAAGTTTGCTGATAGAGAAACAAATAAATTTTCTTTTAAGTTTACTTAAGACCCCTGAGCCGCCTAGCATTTAGAAATTGTCTCTTACAAGAGGCTTTTCCTATATCATGCTCATAGTGGTCTATACCCAACTTTGACCAGTTCCTGCTGAACACTATAATAATTCTGCAAGTACCAATTATGTCGCAACACAACAGTTTGTCCACCAAACTTCTGGTCTGCCCACTGATCTTACAACCGCCTAAATAATACAATTTCTGCTATTTCCCAACTAGCCATAAATCAAAACTCTAAATCGGACCTTCTCAAGGCGTTTGTCTAAAACTCGCGTTTTGTTTTGTCACCGCAGGGCACGTCGTGTTACAGAGCAGATAAGCAAATGATTAAGATTAATAATGTCCAACAGTATATTAAGTGCAGGTTTAGTGATTTCCTTAGGCTATGGCGGTAATGGTCTGAGCAATGTCAACCGAATTTTAAGCCAAATTGAATTAAGCAAGTTGGTAGTAGGTTGGTAATGAGGGTTGATTGAGTGATTTTGTTTCAGAATTAACAGTATATTATTATAAAATAGTAGAGCTCATAAATTTTCGTAGTAACTCAATTGAAATCGTACTATTTTACTTCTTATCTAAAAGACTACAACCACTAGATACACTTACAACGTGTGGTAACCGTCTAAGCCTGTTTAATTTCAAGATATTTTTCTAACATTGCTATCTTGAAAGGCCCTATAAAAATCTTTCAATAGTCTACAAACAAGCAGCAAAAAAATAAAATTCTTGTGAAATTTTGGTTTCAATTACACGATAAAATAAACGTTTGTCAATTAAAAGAAGCTTATAGTTAATTGGTCATCATAAACAAGTGAGGAAAGGCTTACTGACAGCACTTGTGCAAAAGAATGTATTGCTCAATCTTTACTTTAATAATACATTGCTCCTTTTTATAAGGAGTAAAAAAAAATACTTCCATGCTGGCCTGAAATAGAATGTGCCGGCTGTATTTCATCCCAGGCATGCTGTAAAAACCAGCTAAGGGATCCGAGGGTTTCAGTATATTGTAATTTAGGCGATGGGCTGACAACCTTTCACTACAGCAATATACCTACAAATCTATCTAAATTAACCCTCAAAACTTTGTCAGACGTGGCGGAACGAACTTTGTTTAGGTCGTTTACGCTCTTCCTACCCTATTAGGGATAAAGGCGTTATTATATGTATGTATGTAAAAAAAATACTGACCTAACTTTAAGGTGTAATCCTACAAATGAAACTGAAAATCTTTTCCGAAGAAACACACGTCGAAATATGACAAGAAGAAAAACGGCCCTCCCATTCAAAATGGTGTCAGCGACGCCACTCATTTTGTATGGAAATGCCATTTTTTTGTCACATTTCGACCTGCGAGTATATTTCATGGGGAAAGTTGTTCAGTTTTATGGGTAAGATAACACTTTAAAGTTTGGTTTTGTTTGCACTTTGTACATACAAGACTTGCTTTAAAGAAGGCGATGTATTGCGAAACTAATATTTTGACCCTTCTCTTTACAGCATCGAAGACACCAATCAATTTGTGGACAATTATCAGGGTGCAAGTAAATTGATAGTCAATAAATCTATAGTTCAGCTGCCGTTGAAAGTAATATGCGTCTCGATTACTTTTTTAATGGATGCCTCTGAAACTATGAGCAGGATGTTGGTACATTGCTATGATGTTTAATTGCAGGTGCTGGTTGACTAGAGGAGCCTTCATCTTGCTGGGAAAATTATGTGAAACCAAGTCTGCTTTTGATTTTTTTGGTTTAGGTGAAGCGGTGACTTGGCCTTTCATGATTTGAGTTACGTTGTATGTCTAGTCGATTCGATATCATATGTAATGTGTCAATTATCTAGGTATGAGTAAAATACAATTACTTAGGTACTGTAAGAAGTACTCATCGCAATTACTAATTAGTTGTGAACGATGATAAAATGACCACAATATTCTTCTTTTATCATCGTCGTCTTTGTTTTTAGGTTTAGTTAGACTCTAGGTTAGCTATAGGCAAACATTTTGAAATCGAATGTACAGAATAAAGTCTTCTATCCGTTATATTATGAGATATGTACCAGCTCGCGATATCCATCTACCCTTTCAAACGGACACAGATAAGCGAAATCAAAAGCAGGTGCTTGAGACCTTTCTCAAAATGAACCAACACGGAACTAAACTTTACCCGAAAAGCTATGGTGATATTCATGTGATATTTCACCATAGAGCAGCGGAACAGCGACCTTTAGAGCTGAACTAGAGCCTTAACTCTAAACAATGGTATGTTCGCAGGCTCCGCTCACTTTTGCCGCTTTTTTTGGCGTATGAACGTCCTCGCTCGCATCCGCTTACTGCGTTTAGATCAGGGATGCTCAAACAGTCTACAAACATAAGTACCTAAAACTTAACTTTCTAAAGTTTTGAAATGATTATGATATTTGTTGGACTTTTGGTAACGTATTTATATTATATCAATTTCATATGAGAAAGTGACAGTGCTAAATGTTAATTAGATAAGAAATATGTTTTCTAGAATCGAGACAGTTGAAACTTTTAACTCTACAAAATCTCATCTTTGTAACCATTACACGCTCGCAATACTTGTTTTACATTTTACAACATTCCAACATAATAGAAGTACATACATATATATGATCACGCCTTTATCCCTAATAGGGTAGGCAGAGCGTAAACGATCTAAACAAAGGTAGTTCCGCCACGTCTGATAAAATTTTGATTTGAGACAGATTTGTAGATATATTGCTGCAGTGACACGTTGTCAGCCCATCGCCTAATAGAAGTGATTCAAAATAGAGTCCACGCTGTAAATCGCTTGCCGTTCGCATATTTTGTTGTCAATCTTCTCTAACATTTTGACCACCCCTGGCTGAGATGTTCAAGAGGATCTTGAGATAGGTAATGCGCTCGAGTTGAATATGCGTTTTAAGAACGAGTGCAGTTGAGCGTAAACGGCATCCTGAATTTAGTTACCAATTAAATTTTTATGTAATTGACTTGAATCAGACGCGGAATTATAACGTCACTCCGAAAGTATGAGTAGTATGACGTACTTTGTACTTTGATATCAATTAATAAGTATCAAAACACTTTGTTTTACACATTATGTATACTTGAAAAGGTTGTAGTTTTTTGTTCGGTTCCGTTTCGTTCCATTTAATTACAAGATCAAAGTAAAATGTTTTGTTTTTTGAAAGGTTTTATATTTTTGTCAGTATCCGTTTCATTCCAATAAAATATATAGGGTCATTTTTAATTAAATGCCATCATCAAAGGTGCGTATTCTACACATGAAAGTGAAAAACCCTTCTACTGCCTTTCGTTTTCTCGCTCTACTCTAGTGCCACTATTCGCATTTCTTTCGTAATTTTTTTCCAGATGGTATGGTAGTCATTCTTCTTGAACCCTGGTGTCAGAGTTTTTAAACCGCCTAGTAGCACAACTATCAGGCCTCTGACATGGTTTGAGTAACGACCGCTATCAAAGACAGCGACCGGGACCGACGGCTTAACGTTTCCTCCGAAGCACGAAATACTTTTTCTTTTTCGGACAATCAGGTGATTCAGCCTGCAATGTCCTAACCAAACTGGAGAAAAATTCACAAAGTGATAAATTATCAAATATCAACTTTGTGTTTCCCCCCTGGGAATCGAACCCAGGACCTCCGGATCAGGAGTCCATGGCACTAGCCACTAGACCACGGAGGCAATTAAGTAGTCATTTATTGAAACAAATACAAAACAAAAGACGATTTCACAAGTCTGGACTCCACGTCACCGCCCTAGTTCGTTGAAAACGAATGTTTATAGTTTCCTAAAAGGCAGTTTATGACTTGCCAAAAAACAAGTTTCTATCGATAGCAAAAGTTTTACTGCACCATAAACATAAACAGTTCAAAGAACCTTGTAAATGTGTCAACCTCTAATGCCCAAAACATCCTTTCAAAAAGGAATTGCATTATAATCGTTTATTAGTTTCGAAAAAAGTCGATTGGACAAAAGGAAGAAAAAGATGAACAAAATTTCGCACTGTCATTGGGCATGTGGCGCGTCCTTTCGGACATAAGTTCATTGTAACTTGTTTGCATATGAAAAGATATGTTTGTTTATGACTTTGTCGGTCGCTTGCTTTTGGCGCGGTAAAGGGAATTGGACAACGTTGTGTTTCTCTTTTAGAAAGAACTACTTCCACCCACCCTACTCATACCACCGGTAACATTTTGAACTATAGATGTAATTTGGAAGGATTCTACCGTTGAACAAGCCTTTATCTCAATTTTATACCACTTACTCTTTTTTCGGTCAGTGTTCACTAAATAAAAACTTAAACTAATAATCTAACAAAACTAATAATCTTCTATCAACCATCACAAACACTTTGCATCTACCTACACAGGCACACACACACACACACACACACACACACACACACACACACACACACACACACACACACACACACACACACACACACAAACACACAAACACACACGCATACACACTCTATTTATACAACTTAGCAAAATAGGCTTAAACTTATTTTTGTTTTATTTTTATTTTTACTTGTTTACATTACTACTATTCTTTACTTTTGTTTTTTTTTTCTTTCTTGTAATTTGGCCCAAAGTCCAAATAATTTATATTTTAATCTGTAAGAATCTTTTAATCTGGCTTGTTAATGTATTAATACTATTTTAATGAACTCTGTATATGCTGTGAGATTTTTCTATGAATAAAATAAATAAAAATAAACTTTCATTCGGGCTCTAATAGCAAATAGTCAACATTGCCAAAAACGATTTTGAATGCGTTTTCGCGTTCATTTTCTGCCAAACACTTGGCTGGCTAGTCTATTATTGTACCTAAAATCAGTCATTGTACAAATCTTTTTCCTGAGCCATGGTCAACAAATGATCATAAACGCGACTACTCAGAATCATTTTGTAAAATTTTCGTCGCACTTCTGCTTTTTGCCCCAATAAACGACAAGACGCAAGTATGATCCAATTTTATCTTTCACTTTTTTTCTGTGCTATTGTCGAAAGCGTGCGACAAAAGCGGAATAATGTCGTAATTTTCTGACAATGGCTTGTTTGTGTCTAAACATTGGGGATCTTTAAAGGGTACCGACATCAGCTTTGAACCAAAACTAAACGTATTGTAACGATTCTCGATGAAAACGAGATTTTTGAGTCTAAAAAACCAAGTCAATAATTGTGAGACCCTGCAACAAAAGTGAATCTTTTTATCCTTATTATACAAACATACATACATATAATAACGCCTTTATCCCTGATGGACTAGGCAGAGCATGACAAAGATTTGAGAGTTATAGATAGATTTGTAGGTATATTGCTGTAGTGCCAGGTTGTCAGCCCATCGCCGAAATTGCAATATACTGAAACTCTTAGATCCCTTAGCTGGTTTTTACACCATGTCCGGGAGGAAATGCAGCCGGCACACGTTTTTCTCTCGCTCCCAGGCCAGCATGGAAGAAAGCCTTATTATGCAAATATAAATAATGAGATGAACAATATCTACTTAAATTGCTAAGAGGTATATCGTATATTTATATAGGTACTCTGTTTATCACTACATAGTATAAAACAAAGTCGCTTTCTCTGTCCCTATATCCCTATGTTGCATACATCTTTTAATCTTTAAAACTACGCAACGGATTTTGATGCGGTTTCTTTAAATGGATAGAGTGATTTAAGAGGAAAGTTTATATGTATAATACATGCATAATATAGTAGAGAAACACAGATAATTTCCGTGCGAAGCTGAGGCGTGTCGCTAGTACCTTATATTTAAGAAATTAAAGTATCTATTATGATGTCTATATATCTATAGGTATTATGCTAGCGATTTCTTTTTGTAATGTTCAATTACTTACTTCTACTTTCTTGTTGGACGTTGTTACTTCCATGCTGGACTGGGAGAGGTAGAAAAACACAGAATGTTCCAGCTGCCCTTCCTCCCGGGCATGCTGTTGAAGTCAGCAAAAGGGACTCGAGGGTTACAGTGTATTGTAATTTAGGCGATGGGCTGACAACCTGTCACTATAGCAATACATATTACAATCTAAAATTGCCCTCAATTTTTGTCAGACGTGGCGAAAGCGCTTTTTACGAGGCGTTAAACGCTCTGCCTACCCCGTAAGGGATAAAGGCGTGATTTATGTATGTATGTATGTACTTTCTTGTTCTACCCGTTGATTTATTTAAATACCTATTACTGGTCCATCTCTATTATTATGACACGCCATTTATTCATCCATGCTGGACTGGGAGCGAGAGAAAAACATAGAATGTGCCAGCTGCATTTTCTCCCGGGCATGCTGTAAAAACCACCTAAAGGATCCGAGGGTTTCAGTATATTGTAATTTAGGCGACGGGTTGACAACCTGTCACTACAGCAGTATACCTACAAATCTATCTTAAATAACCCTCAAAACTTTGTCAGACGCGGCGGAACAACCTTTGTTTAGGCCGTTTATGCTCTGCCTACCCCATTAGGGATAAAGTCGTGATTATATGTGTGTATGTATGCCATTTAAGGTACAGCTGGCTGGTAACACAAACATTTATATTCTTGTCCCAAAACAATACATCTAAGGGACCGTCCTATTGTACTGCTTGCATAATTACGTCTGCCCGAACCAGCGACCACACAGCTGTGTGGTCGCTGGCCCGAACCTTTCTTCACTTTTTTGAAAATGTGAAAGTGAAATTCGGCGTTGTAAAACCATGTGATTTTTATGATGTTTGCTACTTCTTTTGGGCCCCAGTTTTAGGGTGTTTTTGTTATGTTTTCACTTTCGTTTGGAGGTCATGTCGGAACTTTTGGAAACAATGGTAAAGATAAGATTGTTGCTACTTGTAGCTACTTAAAAGCCGACAAAGCTTTGGCCATATTTGTTTAGAATGATTTTATTTTAGAACTGTATTCTACTTTTTATTTCACATACTTTAATCACACCCATATTATTTTAAGAAGAGAATCAACGTTTGAAAAACTTAAAGTTTGTACGTTGCATTAGTTTTTGCGGCTTGTATAAAACATTTTCTTAGCAATTTAGCAGAGATTAAATTTTCGCAACCGCAGACTATAGCCTTGTTACAAACATATGGTTTGCGGTTTACTTTCTTAAAAGTTGTTAGGAAAAAGCAGTTTATGGGCTGCAAAACTAGTTGGTATCGATAACTCAACGTTAAATAAATTAACTTTACGTCACAAAAAGGTTTGAGGGGTACTTATTTCAGGCACGTAACAAAAAGAAAATACTATGTTTACATTTCAGATAAATTTTATTATTTCTTGTATAATTAATATTCATAATTATTACTAATTAACTCGTAACAAACTAATATTTTTCCTTGTTTACAACCAAATATATTATCCTACTTCTGTACCTAAAATAAGTAAAACAAAAAAACAGGACATTTTGTAATGTGTTTTTGATTGAATTATAATGTTAATAAATGCATTAAAATTTTAATGATTCACATGTGACACGAACTAAAATTAGAAATTGATTGAATTGGTATTAATTGCTCAATTTTCTTGAAATATTGCGTAATAGATTAATTGTTTCCTGACGATTTAGTTGAATACGCCATAATTTAAATTGATTCACACCCATTTTAAAAACATAATTTGATAACATAAACATAAAATACAACAGAGTTATAAACTAAAGTAAGGCACAAAAAACTACTTCGAAGAAGAACGCAGGTCAGGTTATAAATAGTAAGGTATGTAAAGAGATAATACTTTTCTTCTCACTCACATTCGCAAAAATAAACGATCCTTTACCTACTTACCGCTAACCACACATGTAGATTTAGTTTTAGTACCTATTCTTTGACATAATAGTGTCATCAAAACTTGGGGTTCCCTACGTGATTGTGAAAGACGTTAGTTCGACTTTTCTTGGATCGAATACGCTGTGTCGAAAATTCCGTAGTACGATGTTACACTCCATTGATGCTTCATTAATACTATGTAAAGTTTGTGTGGAAAAAATCTAATGCGACAAACCTTACTACGATAACTCATTAGTTATTAATTTTTTATTCCATGTTATGTTACTAGTAGTGTAAAACACCCGCTGACACGTTACTCTAATATTTATTACCTGTCATCATCATCATCATTGCTTATGGCGTTATCCTGCTTGGATCATATGTCTATATCTAGTCAGGTGTTTTAGCCAGATTTATGCGTCAGAAGTATGTAATTTATCATTACCTGTCATCATTGATATAAAAATCGGTCAATATTCTATCGCCTCACACGCGGGTGGGTCAAGCTAAGTGGTCACCTTTTACATTTAATACGTTGTCCAGTCTAACCTTACACCCGTCTGTGGGCGGTCGTCTACTAAAAGAAGCTGCATAATAGCCCAAACACAAAATTAGGGGATACCTATTATGTCCAAGGTCGGAAAAAATCGCACACAAAACGTCAAAGAGTGCACATCACGAGAACCCCTACATTATTCATCCATTCTATACTTCTTCTTCTGTCGAGTGGGTATCGAGTCTATCAACCCGATGAACCCTGGTGTCAGAGTTATTAAACCGCCTAGTAGCACAACTATCAGGCCTCTGACATGGTTTGAGTAACGACCACTATCAAAGACAGCGACCGGGACCGACGGCTTAACGTGCCCTCCGAAGAAAAATACCTGCAAAGGAGATTATGATCAATTGTATCCCATAACCAAAATTCTACCGGTAAAAACTAAACTATATTATTTATTGGTTATAGAAAATTACTATAAAGAAGATCATAAAGTTATTGTTCATAATAGATATAATACAAGAAGAATGAGAGAAAAGAAGTATATTTGTACAAAAGCTAAAAAATATTATGGCCAAAGAACAAATAAATTCATAATACCAAAAATATTTAATAAAATAGACTTTTTAAGACACAATAAAATAAAGTCGAAGATAACCCTAAAGAAAACACTTAAAACTGTTCTTCAAAATAATATTATGTAAATGTGTCACATCAATGATTCTCCATATTTCATAGTTTTAAACTCTTTTTATAATGTTTTTTTTTTTATAAGATACTAGAATATAAGATAGGTATTTGTTAGCCATTAAGTAACGAGTGCTACCTTGCCAACAAACTGCTTTCGCAGTTTGGCGAGAATGTAACATGTAATTCTGTAAATACCTTTTTTTGTGAAATAAAAAATAAAAAAAAAGCACGAAATCTTTTTCTTTTTCGGACTATCAGGTGATTCAGCCTGCAATGTCCTAACCGAACTGGGGAAAAATTCACAAAGTGATAAGCTATACTTAAAGCAATATTATTATGTATTTTTATGTCGCTATGCTAAAATTAATTTAATCATAATTTCTATATGAAAATTAAATGTGGAGAGACTGGAGAGAGGCCTTTGCCCAGCAGTGGGACATTAACGGCTAGACAAGACAATACAAAATTAAATATTGTTCTGAACGATACAAAACGTAGGATAAATAAATGTTACAGTATCGTGGTAGCCGGTCTTACGCACTAACATAACATCGAACCAAAATATTAAAGAGCTAATAAGTTATCGCAGTAAAGTTTTTCGCACAAACATTACATAGTACTAATAAAGCATCGATGGAGTGTAACATCGCACTACGGAACTATCGGCGCAGCGTGTTTGATCTAAGAAAAGTCGAACTAACATCTTTCGCCATCACTTAGGGAACCTATATGTATTAAAAACTTTTTTATTTCATCTAAATCTGTAAAGTGTAGAGCATATAGCTCTAAAAAATCTGTGTATCAGCTTAACTACACAAGTCTACATCCGGAGTCTCTTCTGCAAACTCCGATGTTAGTTGCCAGAAGTTGTATGATTCATAGTTAATATTTGTTCTTGTCTTACTAATACCCACGTGGTTCATACTTCATATACTTAGGTTAGATACTGGATCAAAGATCATTCTTTCCACGTGTTCATGTAATTTTTTTACAACATTGTATAAAAGGATTATTTAAGGTATAAATAAAATGCTGAGTACATTTTAGGATATGAATTTACCCATGGGATTTTAAAACTTACACTCACCTTCCCTACTCGACCCAGTACTCTCGTTAAATCCCCTAGATTAGGTAGCCGACCCCGTAAGATACGGGATAAGGCTAGGGAGATGATGACTAACCTTCCCTAAGCCTTGGTTTTTTTTTATGAAGACTTAATTTGTACTTCTCATTCTCCTAAGAAAATGACAGAACCATCAACTGCCCCCGTGATCTAGTGGTCAGAGCCATGGGATCACGATACGGAGGTCCTGGGTTCAATTCCCAGGGGGGATATTTGTCCAATTGTCACTTTTCCCCATTTTCCCTAGTTTGGTTAGGACAATGCAGGCTGAATCACCTGATTGTCAAGAAGAAAAAAAGATTCCGCGCTTTGGTAACGTGCCCGTTAAGCCGTCGTTCTCGGTTGCTGTCTTTGATAGTGGTCGTTACACAAAAACCCATTACAGAGGCCTGTTAGGCGGTTTAAAAATTCTGACACCAGGGTTCATCGGGTCGATCGACTCGATACCCACACGACAGAAGAAGAAGAACCATCACCAGGAGGATCTAATTTGTGTTTATATGTTTAACCTCTACGGCGCCGGCGTAGCAAAGGGTGCTGCTACGAATAAAAATATTAGTAGCTGCATTGCCACAGATGTTTTTACCCTGCAAAATAATTTTAAATTTATGAATTAAATGCATAAACAATATACCTACTCCACATTTCAACAATTATGTAAACGTCGCTTAAAGATGATTGAACTGTATCGATTCACGATCGCAAGAAACTCCCACGCAGGGTCATGACAGCAGTATTAGTTAACGATTTATTTTTGAAAGTACAAGTCACCAGCTTCTATAGTACCTTATGGTAATGTGTGACTCAGAATGACCGCATAATAAAGTCATCCGTCCAGGAAAACTCGACTTACCTGCTGAAATGTTTGACTGACGGCGCTAAGCTGCGATTTTAGGATTTTATAAATTAGGCTAATGTTAGAAAACATGGATTTGGCTAATCGGAGGCATAGCGGAAGTTGGTTTAGTGGAAGGAAGTTGTGATAACTAGTGATCCACCTACATATATGTAATCTCGCCCTTATACCTAATGGGGTAGGCAAAGCGTAAACGACGTAATTACTTAAGATAGATTTGCATATATTGCTGTAGTGACAGGTTGTCAGCCCATCGTATAAATTGCAATATACCGAAACCCTCGAATCCCAACTTTGTTCAAATGGCACATTCTAGGTTTTTCTTTCACTCCCAGTCTAGCATGGAAGTGATCCACAATTATTAGTACTGACTTAGTTCTTTTATCAATGTTTTCAGACCCGCAAAGGCCTAATCTTCTGTCGTCTGTGTCTTCACGTCTGAAAACAGTTATTTAATAAAATCAACAATTTATTCAAATCCTTTGAGCCACTACTGAGAAATAAACAAACAAACCAATCGACGCTTAAATTAAAGGTAATACGTATAGTATCAAATGACATTTTCGAATACTTAGCTAAGTTTTTGCACCAACTACTTATGAAGCTTTTAGTACTCAAGTAAAATCTCCTGCACATGAGTTTAGTCACTTTGCCCACTAAACTGCCTTTATCGCCAAGTCATAGAGATGATATTCAAAATACAATTGTTTCTACCGATTGTGTTTGACTGTACTGAGCCATTAGCGAGAAAAGGTTAAGGTTATTTTACACCATGAAGTTACGTAATGTCATGTTTAGAATGAATAATTTCCTTAGAGGCATTTAAGGATTGAAGGTTTGTTTGAAATTGCTTTGTAAATGGTCGGTGTGACACCAAATACCTTTAGCTTGTAAATATTTATAAACGTTTCTTTTATAGACAGATAAAATTGAAGGTAAAACTAAATATTCAATATTATCTCTCTGTCACCACCATTGAAACGCTTTCAAAGCGGTAGCGGAATCACTCTACACTTGAAACCGATCAAAATTTCGGAATATTAAATCTAAGATTCTTTACTGAAGTGGTCAGTTTCATTATGAGAGACGATTTGCTTTCTATAGTTAAATTGACGTTGGAACATAATGATATGTGAAGATCTGACTTTGTCGTGGAATAATATTTTCAAAAAGTACGGAAATTATTAGGTACCTACATATTATTTCAAACCTTCGTAGAGCATGTAGTAACATGATTATGAATATCAACTTTCTTAAATCCTTGTAATTAAAATGCCCTCCGTAAAAGGTATAATTACATGTCCAAACCGACAAATTAAATTAATTAAGTCCAATAGTTAGCGTTTTTCTACTGGATCAAAAATGTTGAAGTACCTATAGATTGATAAATTTGACATCAGGGTAGATTCAATTTCAAAGATACAGTAAGTAAAGTGCAGCCGGTGCGCAAGTACCAATGACAAAACCCTGACGTCATATTTCTCACAACCTATGATTCCGAGCTTTCCTACCAATAATTTTAATTTTATTTAATTGTAAACCAGGTCGTGTCATTCTGTATTGAGTCAATGCTTGAAATTGCTGTTATTTGCCGATGATTGTATCCTTGCTCCTTACTCATAGAGTTATACTAGCTTTCCGTTGCGGTTTTAACCACAATGTTTTCGGATTTCCATGCGGTAAAAAGAAAGACACATTTGAATAAGTCCTTTTTTATTGTTTTGAACTGTAAAATTGTATGTGAAAACCGGGAAATTGAGATGTCTTAACTGAAAAGTGGACCTCAAAAGTAAGCCGGGAAAACGCTGAAGGAGAAAATGAAGATTTCTAGAAAGAAAATATATCACTGTTATATATCGGCTATTTCAATTGTTTTGGGGCTGCCATATTATTAAACACTGGACTTGATGTTTGGAAAGAAAATCAATAAATATTTAAAATGACAGATAATCACAATAATCACTAATTATCCTGACTAAGGCTCGTATTTATAAAGCAATCTCAAGATTGAGCGTAATATTAAGTATGGATTTGACAGGCTGTTTTGTACTGAAATGACATTTCTGATACAATCTCAAACTCGCTGCCACTCTTGATAGCTGATTATAATTACGGGCCTAAGAAGCTTGACTTCTTCTGAAAACCTTGATGTACAGACATGCATCTTTTATAATTCTAAGCTATAGAGTCGTATAATGGTGGTATAGTAAAGACTAAAGTTCGCAGCATAATCATCGATAGGTTAATTCTAATGTACGTATAAATATGCATCTATTCGAGGCATTATGTTGGTAATTGTAGAGGTTTTGTCGTGATCTATCTATATCTATTTTATAGTGACTATAGAAAAATATGTGCATAAAATGTATCATTGAATGTTTTCAATGACAATAATATTACATCTTTATACCGCTTGGGGTAGGCAAAGCGCCAACGACCTAAACAAAGATCGTTACGCCAGGTATGACAAGTTTGATGGTAGTTTAAATAGATAACCCGTCGCCTAAATTACAATATACTGAAACCCTCGAATCCCTTAGCTCATTTTTACAGCTCCATGCCCGGGAGCAGATGCAGCTGGAACATTTTATGTTTTTCAATTGCTCCCAGCCCAACATGGAAGTACAAAATGTTTCATTGAATGTTTTCAATAACAATGCTGTATACAGGAATAAATACTTATTTGACTTTGTTCAACCTCAAATAAATATGAGCCTAGGACTTTGTGCGTCTGAAATTTACAAATATTACTAACTATAAAAAATCAACATTTTAAAATAACCCGATAACAATTGAGTTAATCTCATAAAGTGCAAAGGTATTCTAAGAAAATATTACAAAAAGCACACAAAAAGATGGAGGAATAATTTAGCACAATATCTATCTATCTACCAACTCTCAGCAAAAAATAACACGACCTCGGCTTGCATATATGCATTTATATACCTATATATTTGATATTCTCAGTCAAATCACAGTTAGTCATTATGTGTTTAGGATGCAATAATGACCAGTTGTAAGCCACCGTAATATCCTGACCGCACGAATCAATCTTAGCAAATCTAATGTTTTTTTTTGTCAACGTCATTAGGACAGACTCATTTCCTGCTAAAATATATGCAATATATACTTGCGTAGGGTTTGAAACAGTTAACAGTTTTGGTTACTACATAAAATTTAATATCGGGCGCTCACTTTGGAAAATAAGTCGCGTACGACATGTTTCGGGACATTAGGAGTCCCTTCATCAGGTTGAGTGCGTAGTGAGTGAGTGCCCGTTATTAAAGGGAATGTTCCTTTACCGTCTTAAAGACTTTGCAATCGTTTCAGATATATATTGTGCCTGGAAGGATGTGATCTCTGCCTACCCCTCCGGGAAAGAGGCGTGACGTTATGTATGTATGTATATTGTATTCTTCCATGCTGGACTGGGAGAGATAGAAAAACATAGAATGTTCCAGCTGCCCTTCCTCCCGGGCATGCTGTTGAAGTCAGCAAAAGGGACTCGAGGGTTACAGTGTATTGTAATTTAGGCGATGGGCTGACAACCTGTCACTATAGCAATACATATTACAATCTAAAATTGCCCTCAATTTTTGTCAGACGTGGCGAAAGCGCCTTTTACGAGGCGATAAACGCTCTGCCTACCCCGTAAGGGATAAAGGCGTGATTTATGTATGTATGTATGTATATTGTGCCTGGCCCGAAAGGGCCATGCAATACATACATACAATTTATAAAAATAAATCCGACATCATCCGGTCAAACCAATTTTATTAGAGGACTCCTCTTTGCATCTTTTATACAGGATGTAAGGGACAGCGTCCCGCTAACTGATAAGCGTTGCTCGGGCAATAATACTGAACAACTTCCACCATGTTTTGTTTTCAGGAATTGAAAAAAATATTGGCTCTTTCATAAAAAATGTTCACCTCGATCGGACAATTTGTATGGAAAAGCCATATTTTTTTTCACTTCCTGAAAAATGTTCCTGGTGGAAGTTGCTCTATGTCATTGACTCTAGGAAATATTAGTATTTTTCCTACTATATGCTAAATAAATATGTGACAAGCAAGTTTCGTATGTAACAAAACTTAATCTATTATTGTTATTTTATGAGTGGTAATTCAAATGTTGTTGTTTCTTATGCAAAAATGTTTTATAAAGACGTAAGTACTCAAGTCTGTAAAAAACTATAACCCTAGAATTGTTACATCTACATTATACTCTTGTATTGTAATATTTTTCCTACCATGTGTTATTGAATAAAGAACTTTTAAACTAACTAACTAAACTAATGTCATTGACTGAGCAACCCCTATCTGTTTCCGAGACGCTGTCCTTTACATCCAGTATACATGTTTAATAGTTGCATCAACGTGGTTTTTCTTCCACGCTGGACTGGGAGCGAGAGAAAAACATAGAATGTGCCAGCTGCATTTCCTCCCGGGCATGCTGTAAAAACCAGCTAAGGGATCTGAGGGTTTCAGTATATTGAAATTTAGGCGATGGGCTGACAACCTGTCACTACAGCAATATACGTGCAAAACCATCTTGAATAACCCTCAAAACTTTGTCAGACGTGGCGGAACGACCTTTGTTTAGGTTGTTTATGCTCTGCCTACCCCATTAGGGATAAAGGCGTGATTATATGTATGTATGTATGTATCAACTTGGTAGAAAAAATGGTAATATTTTGAAACCTTGTATTTTTTGTGCCAGTCTCTGTTACTGGCCAGTGAGTGGAAATGTCACCTCTGGAAACTATACCTCTGCGTTGAGATTTGAGATCGGTATCTCGTGTCATATCCACTTAGTGCAAACAATGTAGTTGGACGGCTTATTGCTTGTTGATTTCTGTGACTTTGGTTACGTTGATTGGAATTCACGAAACAATAACTTATATAGACATAGCCTGTTTCCCTAATGGGGTAGGAAGAGCGTAAACGTCTTAAACAAAGGTCCTTCCGCCACGTCTGACAAAGTTTTGAGGGTTATTTTAAGATAGATTTGTAGATATATTGCTGTAGTGACAGGTGGTCAGCCATCGCCTAAATTGCAAAATACAAAAACCCTCGGATCTCTTAGCTGGTTTTTACAGCATGCCCGGGAGGGGAATGCAGCTGGCATATTCTATGTTTTTCTCTCGCTCCCAATCCAGCATGGAAGTTCTTATATAAACAGTGGCAACAATATAAAATGTTTCCTTAAATTTAGTAATTATTTAATTTTGTTGTAATTTTTTTTCAAAACATACTCAGGATTTTAACATTAACACACATTAACTGAAAATATTACAAGTCAAGTTAAGCTATTAATGTTTATTCTTTTTAGGGTAGTCAACTTTTTATAACGTTGGATATTTGACAAAGAATACTTTTATTTTTAAGTCCCAGAATTACGCACTAGCTATTTCCAATTTTAATCTAGACAACCATCCATATACAAATAGACAAACACTAGTATTACTTCCATAGATACATATAATCACGCCTTTATCCCTAATGGGGTAGGCAGAGCGTAAACAACCTAACAAAGGTTGTTCCGCTATGTCTGACTAATTTGGAAGGTTATTAAAGATAGATTTGTAGGTAGGTATATTGCTGTAGTGACATGTTGTCAACCCATCGCCTAAATTACAATATACTGAAACCCTTGGATCCCTTAGCTGGTTTTTACAGCATGCCCGGGAGGAGATGCAGCAGGCACATTCTATGTTTTTCTCTCGCTCCCAGGCCAGCATGGAAGTAGTAGTAGTATTACTTCCATCATCATCTTCCTAGCCTTATCCCGTATCTTACGGGGTTGGCTACCTAATCTAGGGGATTGAACGAGGGTACTGGTTTTTACACAGAGCGACTGCCATCTGACCTCCGCAACCCAGAAGGTAAACCAGACCCAATCCTAGATTAGGTCAGAGTTTTCAAGCCGCCAATGCTTAGCACTGGCCTCTGATATGGCTTAACGACTAATATCTACGGTATTAAACGATTTTAACCGGGACCAACGGCTTAACGTGCCTTCCAAAGCACGGAAAAAGCGCCGAATAAACGTACATATGAAATTCGAAAACCGAAAAACACATTGGTACGTGGTGGGATTCGAACCACGACCTCCCGCTCAGGAGGCAGCGGCCCTATCCACTACACCATCGGGCTGTAGTAGTATTACTTCCATGTTAGTACTAAATATCCTGCCAAGTCAACTAATCAAATAATTTATCAAATCACATTCCTTTTCATGACTGATCACCTGGGCTTACAATAAACTTCCAACTCACTATGACAATATGACAGATTACAATTATCAAACTGGAAAATATATACATACCTACTAGGCTACTGGACCATAGACTGATACTGGAGCATAAACTAGAATACAGAATGTAAAAATCATAGTGTTTAAGTCCACATAAAAAAAAAACAATAACAGGGATTCATACATACATACATACATAAATCACGCCTTTATCCCTTACGGGGTAGGCAGAGCGTTTAACGCCTCGTAAAAGGCGATTTCGCTACGTCTGACAAAAATTGAGGGCAATTTTAGATTGTAATATGTATTGCTTTAGTGACAGGTTGACAGCCCATCGCCTAAATTACAATACACTGTAACCCTTCGAGTCCCTTTTGCTGAATACAACAGCATGCCCGGGAGGAAGGGCAGCTGGAACATTCTATGTTTTTCTATCTCTCCCAGTCCAGCATGGAAGAAATAGAAAAATAGAAAAAGAAAGAAAAAGACAGGGATTCATGGTTGTTTTTTATACCAGGTGTAAGGGACAGCGTCCCGCAAACTGATAAGGGTTGCTTAGTCTACGACACTGAACAACTTCCACCAGGAAATTCTTTCAGGAATAGAAAAAGAATAGCTTTTCCATACAAAATGTTCACCTCGATCAGACACTTTGTGTAGAAAAGTAATTTAATTTTTTTCACTTCCTGAAAACAATCTTGCTGATAGTTGTTCAGTGTCGTTGACTGAGCAACCCCTATTGCGGGACGCTGTCCCTTACAACTGGTATAAATTGTCAAGTTAAGTTATTTTGAATCAAATTTTGCGGGAGATCATAATATTAGCACTAGCAAATTTACTTTACCACCTTGTACTAACGATAATGTTTAGACATTAAAACATTAGTATTTTGAGAAAAAATACTTTATAAATCCACTTCTTAATCGATAAATTACGTAGAACACTAAGGATTAAAACAACTATAAGGATTAAAATACACAAAGTTACAAAAACATTTCATATCAAGGTAAAAGCAGTAAAAGTATGCACCTTCAACTTGCAAAATAAAATTCTGATTATAAATATAGACCATAATTTTGCATAGCGAAATTATGAGGATAAGTTGCATCATCTTTAGAAAGGACAATATTTGACCATTTTTTGCATATTTTTTATTAATAATTATGCAATAAGCAGCTATATATTTTATAACTTCATTCAGTTTTTTTAAGATTATGATGATATGAGTGTTTATAATGCAACAATTTATAAATCACAAATTATTATTTTTAATTAAGCATATAACTACCTCCGTGGTCTAGCGGTCTGAGCCATGAGCTCTCGACCCGGAGGTACCGGGTTCGATTCCCGGCGGGGGACAATGACTTCGTGTTATGCAGTCAATCTGTATCATCAGAATAAGAGATTGAAGGAATAGAGAGTGCGTCTGTGTGTAGCGCAAACACGTGGACACAAAAAACTAGCGCAGTGGGTCGATCTCTGGAAGATTAGCTGGCCGCCATCACCGAAAATCGGTAGGAGGACTATTATGTTTTTTTTTTTTTCTGGTCTACAAAAAAATACAACTTACTACTATCACTTATACTTCCATGCTGGACTGGGAGCGAGAGAAAAACATAGAATGTGCCACCTGCATATCCTCCCGGGCATGCTGTAAAAACCAGCTAAGGGATCCGAGGATTTTAGTATATTGCAATTTAGGCGATGGGTTGACAACCTGTCACTACAAATCAATCTTACCCTCAAAACTTTGTCAGACGTGGCGTAGCGACCTTTGTTTGGGTCGTTTGCGCTCTGCCTATCCCATTGGGGTTGGAGGCGCGATTATATGTATGTATGTATGTAAAAAATACAATTCAATAGAAAACTCCATGATGGATCGCTTGGTTTGTATAAACTCTCCCACCGAATTTTATCACCAAGCAATTTGTGTTCTGTTCTGTCGTCTTGTGACAATGGTACCGTTTCATTGAAGGCACAACTTAACTAAGGCCCGTATCGGTAAACAGTACTTGAGACTGACAGCTAGTTTGAGTTCGTTTCAGAAATGTCATTTCAGTACAATGTGGCCTGTCAAATCCATACTTAATATTGATCTCAATATTAAGATCGCAGTATAATTACGAGCCTAGGGCGTATTAATAAAGCTATCTCAAGATTGAGAGTAATATTAAGTATCGATTTGACAGGTCCTTTTGAACTGATATGTCATTTCTGTTACGGACTCAAACTAGCTGTCAGTCTCAAGCCCTGTTTATATTACGGGCCTTAATCTTTACTAAAATTGTTGCCATCCCCTTCTGTCCTCTTATGATAGAAAATGACAGGTATAGACTTTTATTAGTTAAGTCGTGATTTTCGCAACTACGAATTGCTACCAATGCCGCGCCATAGTCGATGTCCTAGAGAAGAGTCAAGAGCAGACCTAAATAAAAATATTATATATTTTTAAATTTTGATTTCCTCTTCAAGTTATATCAACAGAACCTTTACATGCATACTGGAGCGAGAGAAAAACATAGAATGTGCCAGCTGCATTTCCTCCCGACCATGCTGTAAAAAACAGCTAAGGGTTCCGAGGGTTACAGTATATTGCAATTTAGTCGATGGGCTGACAACATGCCACTACAGCAATATACCTACAAGTCTATCTTAAATAACCCTCAAAATTTTATCAGACGTGGCGGAACGTCCTTTTTTTAGGTAGTTTACGCTCTGCCTACCCCATTAGGGATAAAGGCGTGCTTATATGTATGTATTATAGTTATGTAACAGGTAGGTGGTTGTCTTGGTACTTGTTACCTGGCACGCTTGTGTACGTATGCTTTACTAATATAATTTAAAAGTCCACGAACAATAAATATTAAACAAAGCCGTCAGATAGGCGACTGGATTGCGAACTAACTTATCGCCCTGTGGGTTTACCTACGTTTTTTTTTTTCGTATAAAATGTTGTTTGTTTTTAATTTAATGTCTTTATGAGGGGTAAGATTTTTTAATAAAGAATAACTATGTCACAGGAAAAATATTTCATCCGGCAGCGTTGAATGCCTCTTTCCCTATTATAACCTTCAAATCACAATGACCTGAACAATTTTAAAACATTAAAATAAACAAGCTAAAAGTAAGTTAGTAAATAAGCTATAAGTTAAGTTACAAAACATTTACACTAATTTTCAAAAAATTTGGTGCTGAAGTTTTTTTTATTTTTAAAAGAAAATTGCAACTTAACAGAAACACATTTTTATTTTGTAAGTTAGGTTTGGTCTAGTATTTCCTATAAACAATTTAAAATACATCACGCAAATATTTACATATATAGCACTACAAATACCTGTCTGATTGTATGGATACAAGTATAGTTTATAACTAATTGTGTATGGACGTATGGAATAGATAGTAATTAAATAGTTCATTGTAGGTAGGCATGTGGAAGGAAATTTATTACATGTAATAGCTTAACATTGCAAAAATCTACTATTATATATATATTTATTGCATAAACACAAAAGAAATGTAATTTAAAAACATAGTGTGTAAGGTCGAAATTATCTCTATGAAGAGATCTCTTCCAGCTAACCCAATGGTAGTAAGTGAAAGTGAATAATTTTGTGGGGACAAGAAAATGCTACATTAACAGAGACTAATAAATCAAAATAAATACTTACATACCTATACATTAGCGTGGGTCCTCTCCTGCTTCTTCTTAGCGAGTGGATTCTCGAGTCGAACGACCCATAGTAGCAAAGCTATTAGGCCTCTGACATGGTTTGAGTAACGACCACTATCAAAGACAGCGACCGAGACCGACGGTTTATCGTGTCTCCGAAGTACGAAACCCTCTTTTTTAGGACAATCAGGTGATTCAACCTGCAATGTCCTAACCAAATTGAGGAATACCTCACAAAGTGATGAATTGACAAATATCGACTTTGTGTTCCACCCCTGGGATTCGAACCCAGGAGCTTCGGATCGTAAGCCTATGCCTCTGACCACTAGACCACGGACGCAGTTATAGCGTGGGTTAGGTCATACAATATTTTTAAATTACGCAGATATAAAGGTTAGACCGCACTAGGACCTAGCTGCAGCGGAGTGGCGCGGCGCAGCACTGCGCGACAAATTATTCTTTGTATGAAAATGTATGAGAAGTACCGCACTAAAGCGGCACTGAAGCTGCAGCGAAACGGCGGCGGCGCGGCGGTTCTCGGCACGGCAATGTCAATTATGACAGATTTTGTCGCGCAATGTGTCGCGCCGCTGCAGTGCTGTGACGCGCCGCGCCGCTGTGGCTACATCATTGTGCGGTCTAACGTTATGATGCTGCAAAAATACGTTTTGGTGAAAACTGACAGAATCAGAATCAGAAATACTTTAATGGCAATGCTATCGATTCGTAGAGCGCGAAACTTAACTAAATCTTGACTAAAATTATTGGCGTCCCTTTCTGTTCTCTCAAGACAGAAAGTGACAGGTATTGACTTATATTAGTTACTGGCGACCCGCCCCGGCTTCGCACGGAAATTATCAGTGTTTCTCTACTATATTATGCATGTATTATACATATAAACCTTCCTCTTGAATCACTCTATCCATTAAAAGAAACCGCATCAAAATCTGTTGCGTAGTTTTAAAAATTATGCATACATAGGGATATAGGGACAGAGAAAGAGACTTTGTTTTATACTATGTAGTGAAGTCGTGATTTTGGCAACTACAAATTGGTGTCATTAATGGCGACCGTGGACAATAGTTCTTGTTCAAACTCCTCTAGACTTTGCGGTCTTAAACCAATACCCGTGTCGACCCAATAACAAATAATTACCAATAAAGTGCCTGCCTGATTCAGCTAAATTATATTACAACTCAGGCAGCTACCTGTCAGGCTGCCTGCATTTCCGGCTAACCCAATTCCAGTAGCCTAAAACTAGAATAACAGTTGCCCAATAAAGATACCTGAAATTATTCTGTGTCACTTCCAGTCTACAGGTTAGCGTAGAATAAATTGGTTCTATTTCTGTGTCGATACTTAGGCAAATATTTAATCAGAAATGTCCTTGCCGTGTCCTTTGCGTAGGTTCTAGAATGAACGAACTATCCCTGGATTTCCCAACAAATGAGTAGGGTAAAAGATCTGAAAACATTTCTGTACGGTTGTCTATGTGCAGTTACATACATACATATAATCACGCCTTTATCTCTAATGGGGTAGGCAGAGCGTAAACGACCTTGACAAAGGTCATTCCGCCACGTCTGACAAAGTTTTGAGGGTTATTTAAGATAGATTTGTACTTATATTGTTGTTAACAGGTTGTTAGTCCATCACCTAAATTATACTGAAACCTCGGATCCCTTAGCCGGTTTTTACAGCACCCCGGGAGGAAATGCATCTGGCACATTCTATGTTTTTCTGTCGCTCAGGCCAGCATGAAAGTCGACGTGCAGTTCAAGGTGTATAAGTGACGCGATTGTTGTAGAAGGCGATGTATCTCGGCTATATTCTTTCCGTCTTTCTATTAAGTAGGGCTTGTCTTTTTTATTTACTTACTTTTGAAATAAAAGTACGTTAGACAGTACTGAATCTTTTGGTAGAGTATGCTGCATGTCATTAATGAGAAAACTATGCATTAATTGCCAAGATAATCAATATTGTTTTCAATGGGACTATTAAATGTTTGCAATGCAAGATAAATAAGGCCCTTTAAATTTCACTTGTTACAAATACCTTAGTATTAAGGACACAGCCTGGAATCTGGTATAAATTGAATTGCTCGCCAACCAAAGGGCTGTTGATGTGGCCACGTTCTGGGCGTCAAGGATTTAAAGCCATTGACTCGAGAAGAAGAAGAATACTGAAACTTTTAAAATCCTTGAGTCGTGCTACAAGATCTTGCTAAACTATCACATCAAACTGACATTTTGAAAGCTAAAAGTCTCAATTAACTGCTCCGTATTCGGTTCTTATCCGAATCATGTCCGTGAAATCACTACATAGTATAAAACAAAGTCGCTTTCTCTGTACATATATCCCTATGTATGCATAAATCTTTAAAACTACGCAACGGATTTTGATGCGGTTTCTTTTAATGGATAGAGTAATTCAAGAGGAAGGTTTATATGTATAAGCCATGCATAATATAATAGAGAAACTTTATATGATAATTTCGGCGGGTCGCTAGTTTCCATATAAAACGAATACGGATGGGTGCGTCATTTGTCATACATTTACTAGGAAGGCCAATTCGGATCGGAAAATATTCGGAAACGGATTCAGACCTGTGCAAAAGCACCCTTAGCCTCCTGATTCTTACCAAGCTTCCCAAGGGAATTGGCGAGCGCTGTGATTCAGGGAATGCTGCTACCTATTTCCTGGAGTCTGGTAGGGCAAAATGAGACGTGATCGGTGATACTATTTTAAATAATCTACACTCACCAATAGTCATGGAATTATTTTCCGCCCATTTCCACTGAAGCTGATCTTTGAACTTGACCTCATCGGAAATAAGCAAACAATTACAGTATTCTATATTTTTGGAAAATAAATAAGAATTTGACTCTTACATACCACATAGTGCAAACTCTACATAAGACTATTTATTCATCAAAAACTGTTAACTTATTTCATGACTCAGTTTATTAGGAAGAAATTCACTCTAATTAGTAATGATTCATGATTTTACTCAAAATCTTTCTATGAGGCATCAGAAAGTACCGAACAAATTGGCTAAGCCATTTAGGCAGTTATGTACTTCAGTATTCCACGTTTATATCCATTGTCCAAGTCTTATTTCAAGTCAATGATGAGATTTAACGAGAAGGTTCATGGAGACCTAGTCATGACGAAAAGAAAAAAATCGTAGCCGTCTACGGAACTGTATAAGTAAATAAAGAACATTAACGTGCAGCATTTCGCCTACCATCCGCCATCCGCTCGGAAGGCGAAGGCGCGTTTCGCACGCGGTCTACCTACCGACTCACTACCGCTGCGCTTGCGCAAGTTAGCCATTTCGTTACATTGGGCAACGTTACCTCATTTCTCGTAGATTGTGCTCGATGCGTTCGCGGCGAGCGCGGGAAAATGCGTTCCGTTTTTGAAATTGGGGGTTTTGATCTTTATACGTCGGTACAGAAGCTTTTTTTTCAGTTACCTTTATCTGAAGATGCAAAAAAGTTCACGACCACAGAGTTACACCACAAAGAGTGCTGTATGACTGAATATATATGACTATATTTATGGGGTGGGATGGGATCTACCTCCTAGTGGTCCATCCTGGGCAACGGCCACATAGACTCTTCTGTGAATAAGTCCGGCTGAACGATCTCTACAAAGCGGTGGTAGGCTCCGGAAGGGGCCGCCTGTCTCGCAACCATCCTCCCACCGGAGTCCGGCGCCAAACGCCAAGCTTGCTGTGTTTCGTCGGTGCGTGAGATTGCCAATGCCATAACAGGCAACTGGGTGAGCTCGCTCCATCGTCGACTCTGTCACGGTCATTTCTGACCTAGTGTCTAGAGTTAAAAGCAAACCCATTTCTAATTTAAAAAAAAGAACTACTTACATGGTGATCAGATCTTAGTGTGCTAGCCAAACTAGAAGCAACAACATAAGTAATTGTCCTCATCCAGGAATCAAACCCACAACGTCCGGATCATAATCGTATGCCCGTATCTCAGACTACTAAATCAACCGTGGCCTAGTGAAAAAAAGACTTATTTAGAAATAATTATAATTTTTATTTTCCGGTGCCCTAAGGCTGCCTGGAAGAAATTGCTGCTTAACAATAAGGCTGCCTATTTGTACTACTATTTTTTTATTTTCCTTTTTTTTGTGTCTTTTCTGTGCAATAAGGTATATTCTTATCTTAATTGTCCTGTGTATGTTACTGTAAACGTACAATAAATTTACAAATAAATAACTTATAAAGTCTCCTACATCACACTTAGAAACCGCAGACATAAAAAGTCTTGATCTTTAGTGTCAAAAGCATCTGTAAAGTCTATTACAGATCTCCTTTCATTTAGAAAGGCGATGAGAAAGGCAAAAGATTACAGCATCTTATTTAATTGTTTTTATTTCGGTAACAGTAAAGGTTCACTAAAATTTTATTTTATTATTTTTAATACATGAGATGTGTTTTTAAAACGTTTACCTAAGATATTAACACTTTTGTAAATATTTTAGCGGGTTGTAACTGAAATGGTTTTAATAAGCCATTTGTAATTCAGAACTGTTAGTTGCTCAGAATCAAATAAAAAGTATATTTTTGATATTTAATTTAGGTATGTACAACGAATGTTCGTATATACTGTGTTTGTAACTTAGTTGGTCATTGTTTATGTATGATGTCGTCCTGCTTGAATCCTTTACTTTTGACAGAGTTGGTATTGTATTCATGCCAAATTTCAAAAACTTAACTACCTGTTGCGATCAGCCTATCTCCCATTTCATAGTACAGGGGATCCTAGTTTGAAGACCAGGAACCATAGATATATTTGTGAAGTATTAATGTAAGCCTAGCTATAACACGCAAATGTACAAGTTGTTACAAATAAATAGTTTTTTTTTGTTTTTTTTTGAGATTGTACTCTTTCAGCCGATATCTGTATTATTTTGTTTACTTGCAAGTATTTAGATACTAAAGTTCCCACAAAGTTTCCTAACCATACATTAGCACTATAAGGGGTGTAAGGGACAGCGTTCCACAAACAGATAGGGGTTGCTCAGTAAACGTCACTGAACAACTTCCACCAGGAAATTCTTTCAGAAGTGAAAAAAAATGGCTTTACCATACAAATTGTACAATGAATTAATTTTGTATGCCAATGTTTATTTTCACTTCCTGAAATATTTCTTTGAGGAAGTTGTTCAGTATCGTTGACTGAGCAACCCCTATCAGTTTGCGGGACGCTACCCCTTACACCCGGTAGTCCTGAACAATAACATCGCTTATGTCATTCACTATTTGTTCTCGAAACACTATTATAACAACTATAGTACGTATAGAAGTAAATTATAGTACCACTTATACTATGGATCTATTACAATAGCATGGCGCCGAGGCTGAAGCCCACACAACCTTGCATTTGCTGACCACATGTCGTCCAAATTGCCAGTTTTTTTTTTGTGACATTGTACAAAATAATGTGGGAATTTTTTTTCTAGCCACATTTCTAGACAAGGGAAGTCATGCATCACGCTTAAGGTCACAGAGTTGCGATTATGTAATCTTTTTTTTGTTCTTTTTTCGGGGTAATGATATCATTTTGAAGTTTAATTGCGAACAGAATATTTAATAGTACTGTAATGCCCCATCTTTACGATATAAATTTCCGTTTTCTGTGGCTGCGAGCAGTCAAGGATTTCTGTCTTAAAATTTAATGATTATTATAGTCTTTACAGTTGTCATTATCCAATCATCATTAACGTTGCAAATGTCATAAATTCTGCCAAGAGTTTATCTACAATGACTTCATAACTTTTTAGTTGATAGTAATGATCATTATAATTATTGCTCGAAACTTCATTTCTGTATTTTGAACTAACACACATTTTAAATCATATATGTCTCTTAAACTATTTTATGCTCCAACATATATCATGAATATTACCTACCTATCCGAGAAAAAATAGACTTGGATTAGAAAAAGCTGTGAAATAATTATTTTTTACTGTAAAAAGACTCAAACATAATAAACAAACATAAGGGTAAATCTACTCTTAAAAAATACCCAGGAAGTAAAAGTATAAACAACCCATCTGCCTAAACAATTTTAAGCGTCAGGTCACAAAACAAAATAATATCAACATACAATAAACATGTAACAATTGAGAATAACAATAAATCTAATAATGTGAATAATATTATCTTCCATGCTGGCCTGAGAGCGAGAGGAAAACATAGAATGTGCTAGCTGCATTTTGTCCCGGGCATGCTGTAAAAACCAGCTAAGGGATCCGAGGGTTTCAGAATATTGTAATTTAGGCGATGGGCTGACAACCTGTCACTACAGCAATTAACCTAAAAATCTATCTTAAATAACCCTCAAAACTTTGTCAGACGTGGCGGAACGACCTTTGTTTACGTCGTTTACGCTCTGATTACCCTATTTTGGATAAAGGCGTGACTATATGTATGTATAATAATAAAATTACTATCTATGGTATAGAAGGTAGAGACTTGGACAGCACAATTTCCTTAACTTAATTTTTCGTTATCAAATATGTTAGAAATTGCAAGCTTGTCTGGTAGAAATATACCATAGCAATAAGGCCGCCTTCATTGTTTTTTAGTTTTTATTTAATTTGTTCTCATTTCCTGTTGTTTTGTTTTATGTGCAATAAAGATAAATATCTATCTATCTAATGTTAATTAACTCGATGTTTTTACTTATTATTTGTCTGAATTTTGTGGTAATCCTATCAACCAAAATATTTAGGTCTACCGTGTTCTGGGCTCATCCAGAAATATTCAGAAATCTCCAGAAATATATATTTCAATCTTTTAAGCAATTGCAGCCCCATAGCAGGTTTTAATTAATTGACACAATCATCTACTATTCTTCTTCTTCTTCTCAGTCGTAACACTCTTGGCAGAGTGGTCGTGGTCGTTATGGGTTGGTTGCACGCTTCACCAGTCGCCGCCATTCTTCCCTTATGGCTGCTTTTCTTGTGCACTCGTAAAGGGGCCCATCAAAAGCCTTTCTGATTTGGTCCGTCCACCGCGTTGGAGATCTGCCGCGAGCCCGAGTGCCTTCCACACTGCCTTGCACAACTAACCTCTCTATACTGGTGTTATCACGCCGAGACACATGTCCAAAAAACGTCAAATTCGGCTCTGGACTATCGAGGAAAGGCGATGTTCAACCTTAAGTTCTTGGAGAATGGAGGCATTGGTGCGAAACTCTGTCCACGATATTCTGAGCATTCTCCTCCAGCACCACATCTCAAGAGCATCTATTTTCTTCCTTTCGACGTCTCGTAGGGTCCATGTCTCTGCCGCATAGAGGAATACAGGGAAAACGAGCGCTCGAACCAATCGCGCTTTGGTCGATTTTGTTATATCCCCGTTCCGCCAAATTTTCTCCAGCTTGCTCATTGCAGACCTAGCAATTGACATGCGCCTTTTAATTTCGTCAACACAACCACCCCCATTGGATATAAGAGCCCCAAGATAAATGTACGATGAGACGACTTCGCAGCTTGCGATCGCTGTTATCTCCGGACAGTTGTTATTCGTTCGATCGACAATCATCATTTTGGTCTTGCTACGGTTTATTTTTAATCCAAATTGAAGGCTGATGTTTTCCATTTTACGCAACAGTTCTTCGATATGGCGCTCACTAGTCGCAAATAATGTGGTGTCATCTGCGTATCGCAGATTTGAAATTCGCAAGCCTCCTACCCCGATACCATCCGTCCAGTCTTCTAAAGTCTCTCGCATTATAAGCTCTGTATATATGTTAAACAGTAGCGGAGAAATTATACATCCTTGACGGACTCCCGCACTTGGGTGGAAATCATTGGATAGAACGTCGTCTGTTCTCACTGACGCTGTACCACTCTCGTAGAGAACTCGCAATAAATGAACAAGATGTTTTGGAGCGCCCATCCCAAGCAAGGTTTCCCAGAGCATCGGCCATTTCACTGAGTCGAATGCTTTAGAGACATCGACAAAGCATACGTAAGTCGGCTTCATCTACTATACTATGTACTATACCATGCTGGACTGGGAGCAAAAGAAAAACATAGAATGTGCCAGCTGCATTTTCTCCCGTGCATGCTGTAAAAACCAGCTAAGGAATCTGTATATTGCAATTTAGGCGATAGGCTGACAACCTGTCACTACCGTTATTTGCCCTACAAATCTATCTTAAATAACCCTCAAAACTATGTCAGACGTGGCGTCACCTTTGTTTAGGTCGATTACGCTCACGCTCTGCCTACCCAATGGGCAATGAGCATTCGGGATAAAGGCGTGATTATATATATGTATATATGCATCTACTATAAGATCACTCAGTCAATCAGTTTGTTATAAATCACAATAAATAACAAATACAGCATGTTTACATCCGAGTGGCGTTACCAGTTGTCAGTCGCAGGTTCCCATGCGTCGTCGTGCGAGCGAGCCTTAACAAAATAAATATTCAACAGCTTGTTAATAAACAACACCACTTGTTCCTTTGTGGCTAATGAGAATGTAGGTCGTTACAATGTCCCATTTGTCGTGTCCTGATTTTTTTTTTACATAATAGAGTGGTGAGCGATGGGAGTGAAGAGTTCTTGATGATATGGCTAGAGTAAACCACAGAATGCTAAAATTAGGTCAACCTAGGGAAAAAACTCAGGCTCGTATTAATAAAGCGATCTCAAAATTAGGAGCGGTATTAAGTATAGATATGACAGGCCATATTGTACTGCTGCTGTTGTGCGCTGTCAGTGCAAAGTGCTGATTTTAATTACGGGCCTTACTTACTTACTTTGCTGGCTCAGCGACCCGAAGTGGATCTTGGCCTTCGACATTAAAGTGCGCCAGTCTTCTCTATACATACATTCATAAAATCACGCCTTTATCCCTTACGGGGTAGGCAGAGCGTTAAACGACTCGTAAAAGGCGCTTTCGCCACGTCTGACAAAAATTGAGGGCAATTTTAGATTGAAAAGTGTATTGCTATAGTGACAGGTTATCAGCCCATCGTCTAAATTACAATACACTGTAACCTTCGAGTCCCTCTATTCTGTGCCAAATCTGACCAATCGGAGACTCGCAACTTTTTCAAGTCTTTGACGACTTCATCCTTCCAGCGATATCGTAGACGCCCTTTAAACCTTGGTGATAAAAAAAAAAGTAGTAGCTCGTTTAATTGTCATTCATCATCGTCATCATCAACTCAATACGATTTCACAGCGTTGGTTTGCCCTCAATTCTTCAACAGGATAATAGTAACTGGGAGTTTATGATAGAGTGAGCTAACTCAAAATCAGTAAGGGCGCTGGCATTCCCATACAACCACGAAATATAGAAAGCTATATTTTATCACCTGATTCTAGAAGTTTGTAACAAAAAATGCTGGCCATTTTATAGAATTACGTAGTACTAGGTATTTTTGAAAAGGAATACATTTTGCTGTATTTTATGTTGTTAATAATAAATTATGATTGTTTTTGTGTAAGCATTGGCAGCTTGAAAACTCTGACCTGAACTAGAATTGGGTCTCGTTTCCCTTCTGGGTTGCGGAGGTCAGATGGCAGTCGCTCTTTGTACCCTCACCAGTACCCTCGTTCAATCCCCTATATTAGGTAGCTGACCTCGTGAGATACGGATTTGGGCTAGGGAGATGATGAATTGTTTTTGTGTACCTATCCGTTTCAAAGTGATTCAAAATGTTATGTTTCTTTTTAAATTTCAGAGCTAACAATAAATTCATAATTACATGTCGAGCTCACCACATTAAGGAAAACAAATAGCTAAAATACTTATTCCAATTTTGGAACTTACGTGTGCTGATATGCTCTGTCTGTATACAAGGCGTATTATATGTTTTTTCTATAATAGTGGCACATATTGACGGCAATTCACACTATTCTTTACCTAATTATAGCTAGCACTTTCTTAACTTTGACATAAGAACAAGATAGCAAATATACACAAGACTTTGACATTCCTAATCTAACATAAGACGCTTTAAATAAAAACTGAGTATAGAGCTTTCTCCCTTATTTTACGTGAAATAAGCAGTCTTATGTCAGATTATGAATGTCAAAGTTTAGTTTATTTACTGGATAGTAAATTAACAAAATGACTTGCTAGTCCAGCATGGAAGGTTTATATCTATAAAACTTGCATAATATTGTGTAGAAACACTGATAATTTCCGCGCGAAGTCAGGGCAGGTCGCTAGTTGTTAAATAAAGCTATCTCATGATTGAGACCAATATCAAGTATGGATTTGACAAGTCATTTTGTACTGAAATGGCATTTCTGATACCAACTAAACTGGCTGTCAATCTCAAGTGCGGATTATAAATACGGGCCTTAAGGTCCACTCTCCTTCCTTTAATCCTGACGGAATCATGAACCTGCAAAATGTTAAAACATTGGCGGTAATGATGTAAACAAAGCACAAACTTACCTTTTAATACATCATCCTATACATTTAACTTACATGAAAACACACAAACACCATAAAAAATAGACGCATTATGTTATAGTCTTCCTCCATACAAATTCCACTAATTAACAATGTAATAGGTATAAAATTGAAGAAAATATAATTAATATATTCTCGCTGACTTCCTGTTATTTTCCTCTTGCTTATTTTGTTCTTTTATATGCTTTAAAGAGCTGTTTCCTCGTTTGATAAATACAGACGTAAAGTGTATTATTTACCTAAATCTAAAATAGACATTTTAATAAATCAATATTAAATGTACTACTACTAACGCTCTTGTGGTTTTAAATCAACTAAGTATTATGACAGAAAGTAAGTCAAAATGCGATACATACATGTAAACGCCTTTATCCCTAATGGGGTAGGCAGAGCGTAATCGACCTAAACAAAGGACGTTCCGCCACGTCTGACAAAGTTGTGAGGGTTATTGAAGATAGATTTGTAGGTATATTGATGTAGTGGCAGGTTGTCAGGCCATCACCTAAATTGCAATATAGTAAAACCCTCAAATCCCTTAGCTGGTTTTTACAGCAAGCCCGGGAGGAAATGCAGCTGGCACATTCTTTGTTTTTCCTTGCTCCCAATCCAGCATGTAAGAAGCAATAAGGGGACATAAATCACCACCTTTACCCTATATAAGTCTTAAGGTGATCTGACATCTATCGGGATATCCACACCATTCTCCGCAAAATTATCCTATATGCTAAAATATGATATACCTACAACGAATCAAAAATTTCAACCGCAGATAGGATTTGAACCTGCGTCTTTTGAATACCTAACCAACAACCTACCTCGGCTCTTGTCCTGAGCAGCGAAAGTAATGACTGGTTGCTAGTTATAGTATTTCCAATTCGGTTTCTGAATAAAGGTAAACAAAATTCGATTTTGTTTTATTCAAAAACACGAATTAGTTAAGTTTCTAAAACTTCAATTTTATTATATCTAATAGCTAAAACTTCATTTAGTAACAAGATCTTCGATTAAAAGACATGACACTCAGTTTACCTTCTTTTCTAAAACCAAGTTTGAAAGACTATAGATCATCATGAGTGGAAGGTTGGTATGCTCTGCATGAACCCGACAAGCTGGAGATTAGATTTTATAAAAGAAACGCCATGGCTTACTCTCACTAGTAAAAACATACAGATTTACATTAAGATCATCCTGTACAAAATTAATCAGATTTTAATTCTAAATGTCTTCCATGCTGGGCTGGGAAAAAACATAGAATGTGCCAGCTGTGCTGTAAAAACCAACAAAGAGGATCTCTACAGCATTTTAGTTCCATGCAATTAAATAGGTTTTCTATTTGGCAAATATTATTTTTACTTCCACTTCCATGCTGGACTGGAAGCGAGAGAAAAAAAAATAATGTGCCAGCTGCATTTCCTCCCGGACATGCTGTAAAAACCAGCAATATGATCCCAGGTTTTCAGTATGTTACAATTTAGGCGATTGGCTGACAACCTGTCACAATAGCAATATACCTACAAATCTATCTGCAATAACCCTCACAACTTTGTCAGACGTGGCGGAACGACATTTGTTTAGGTCCATTACGCTCTGCCTACCCCATTAGGGATAAAGGCGTGATTATATGTATTTGTATGTAAATCTAAATGTTTCCCTTTACTGGTTTCTCTAATATTATATTACCTATTTGATATAGTAAACCGCAATTTATTACAGAATCTCTTATAAGGTACTGGTAAATATATAATTTGTGGTGAAAGTAGTTATTTAATTTTTCACGTAATTGAATTTTATTGGATCAATTTGCCTCACTTGCGCAATTATTTAATAAATGAACCATTTAATTCTAATTATGTATTTTTTACTTTGTAATTTATATTAGTTTTATCGAAGAATTTTTATTGATTGGAGTAGTTGTTAACTTTTGTGAGCGGAACATATAAATAGCTAAAATATTATCATAATTAATTTAATCTTATTGAACTTTCCCTGGAATTTACAAAAGAATACCAAATAGTAGAATGCACCAGGAATCTGTGGAACCAGTCTTCATTCTACCACAGTCGTGTCATATTATCTATAGCTTCCTTATGAGGTAATTTGCGAACAATGTTGACCCATTTACATGTGTGCAGTGCCGGTCCATAGCAACATGAATAACTACGTAGTAGAAAATTATGGTGCACGTTCCTGTGCTAACTGTGTTTAATACTATATGACTGTAGTAGTGTAGTGTAAGTCCTAAGGTCTTACACGACGGGGCAGCTATAGTTCATTGTTCATCGAGGGAAGAAAGGCATCGATTCCTACGAGGATGTAGTTTGAGTCCCGAAGAGCAGCTGAGGGCCTCAATACACACGAGTTGGGAAACGTATTTTCTTCCAAGAGATAGTGCTGTATGCTCCCATACTGGACTGGGAGAGAAAGAAAAACATAGAATGTTCCAGTTGCCCTTCCTCCCGGGCATGCTGTAGAAGTCAGCAAAAGGGATTCGAGGATTACAGTGTATTGTAATTTAGGCGATGGGCTGACAACCTGTCACTACAGCAATACACATTACAATCTAAAATTGCCCTCAATTTATGTCAGACGTGGCGAAAGCGCCTTTTAGGAGGCGTTTTACGCTCTGCCTACCCCGTAAGGGATAAAGGCGTGATTTTATGTATGTATGTATGATAGTGCTGCATCTATGAGGAAAAAATAATTAAAAATTCTTGTAATACAAATACAAAGACTTATATGACTTACATGAGAAGATATCTTAAGTAGAGCAGAACACAAACTAAACACATATTGTTTATACAGTTACATATTTCATCAAAAACACTAAACACTTAATTTTAATCAAATAATGCAACATGGGTTAACCCTCCTTTCAATGCAAACAAGTAAGCCGATCAGTTTTCGTAATAAGTAACACTTGTTTATCGTTTAGTGTTAAAATTAATCAAATAAGTTAAATAAATCAAAGAACCAAAAATAATTCGCGCGAACATGTTGATTTTCCCAATTTTTTACTTAAAAAATATATAAATCAAGTAAGTGAAACAATGCACATACTGCCAAAAAATATAAGTGGCCAGTATAATTTAGTGGACTTGAGATACAAACTTTTGTCTTTTAGCATCCGCCTTAAGGGGATCCCCGGTGCACCCCAGCGCCCTCATCAGTAAAAAAATCATTGCTCACCGAAAACGCAATTAATCGAAAATCCGGTAGATCAGATTAAAGTATGGGTACTGAAGTTTTTTTTAAGCATTATAAATTAATAATTCAGTGTTCACTTCAGTTACAGATAGTAAAAGTGCTAAAAGTGGCCGTTTTTCGCAAATTTCCTATCTGTAACTGCAACGATCTATAAGTTGCAACTTTATGAGGTTCCAAATGGCCTTTATTGCTTTAACCTCAATCTGATCTACCGGATTTTCGATTGATTTTGTTTTCAGTTAATTATGATTTTTTGACTGATGAGGGCGCCACTTAGCCCAGGGAAGCCCCTTAAATAAGGAATTTAAAAAAAGGAGTGAAGAAACGCTGCAGCAGGAAACAAAGTCCTATATATTTTTGCCACCTGCATAATTGATTTACTTCCATGCTGGACTGGGATCGAGAGAAAAACATAGAATGTGCCAGCTGCATTTCCTCCCGGGCATGCTGTAAAAACCAGCTAAGGGATCCGAGGGTTTCAGTATATTGCAATTTAGGCGATGGGCTGACAACCTGTCACTACAGCAATATACCAACAAATCTATCTTAAAAAAACCCTCAAAACTTTGTCAGACGTGGCGGAATGACCTTTGTTTAGGTCGTTTACGCTCTGCCTACCCCATTAGGGATAAAGGCGTGACTATATGTATGTATGTATGTATAATTGATCGCTTTGATTTACGTACTTTCTTCCCTTTTTTCAAGTAAGAACTAATATACTTTCCGAATAAGTGTAGTATAAATATTATTTTTTCTTTGACGGGGCCTACGATGACGATGACGCACCCCCCCATGTAGAAATTTAACTATAGTCATTTTGCTTCCATGCTAGCCTAGGAGCGAGAGAAAACCATAGAATGTGCCAGCTACATTTCCTCCCTTGCATGCTGTATAAACCAGCTAAGGGATCCGAGGGTTTCAGTTTATTGTAATTTAGGCGATGAGCTGAAAACCTGACAGCAATATACTCGTACCTACTTACAAATTTAAAAAAATTGTCAGACGCCGAGCGACCTTTGTTTAGGTCTTTTATGCTCTGCCTACCCCATTAAGGATAAAGGCGTGATTATATGAATGTATATAACCATTTTCCGATTCGTAGTTGATGCACTTCTTGGTGGGACAGTTGCGGTGCGGCAGATGGGTTATCAGCTCACGACGCTGGAACCATTTCACCCAAGCGTGCGTCAAAACGTGGGGCGGAAATATAGCATGTCAAATTCAAAGTTACCAAAAACTTATGGCCGTATTTAAAATCAGCTCTCATTAGTGACATCAAGTTTGTATTCGTATCTGAAATGTCATTTCAGTACAAGCCTCCGTGGTCTAGTGGCTAGTGCCATGAACACCCGATCCGGAGGTCCTGGGTTCAATTCCCAGGGGGGAAACACAAAGTTGATATTCGAGAATTTATCACTTTGTGAATTTTTCCTTAGTTTGGTTAGGACATTGCAGGCTAAATCACCTGATTGTCCGGAAAGACAAAAAGATTTCGTGCTTCGGAGGGCATGTTAAGCCGTCGGTCCCGGTCGCTGTCTTTGATAGTGGTCGTTACTCAAAGCATGTCAGAGGCCTGATAGTTGTGCTACTAGGCGGTTTAAAAAGTCTGACACCAGGGTTCATCGGGTCGATAGACTCGATACCCACTCGACAGAAGAAGAAGAAGAGGTATAAGCCAAATCTGTCAAATCTATACTTAATATTGCTCTCAAGTTTGGGATCGCAACAAATACGGGGCTTAGTGTTCTCTGGAAAAGAAATAATTGTACGACTTTTAAGATTTAGTAACCTCTATATTAAAATGATATTTTTTTGTGAAATAATTATTCGTGTATTTTATTCTTCGTATATTTTGAAGCAGGAAAAACCAGTGCCCTCGTTCAATCCCCTAGATTAGGAAGCCGACCCCGTGAGATACGGGATAAGGCTAGGGAGATGATGGGAGATGATGATATTTTGAAGCAGGAAAGTTAATCCCATGAAATGAATATATTAATCCCATGGTCTGCATTCGCATAGTTTGGATTCATTCCTGAAAGTTTATTAACGGATTTAACTTAGTCACTTTTTTGTGAGTCAGTAGACAAAAGAATTATTTTTGCCAAACATAAAAGATAGATTAATAGATTAGATTGGCAGAAAGTAGATACTTACTTATAAATAAAGTTTCGTACAACAATCTTTGTTTTTAGCGTCTTACTATATTGTTTACTACGGCCATTATCTTAAGGAAGATAAGATAAATGTATTGTGAAAGTTGAATTCACTGTGTTAGTGATGCTAATGATAAGTGAAATAAGTGAACGGGCCACGATTGATAACGTTAAAACAAGGTTATTGTTATCAGCGTCACGCAGTTTTTACACTTAAATTCATTTATTTATATTTTCAAAATATACAACTTTTTTCTTTATCATATAAATAGGATAATTTTATTATTCATACGGCACGATATTTAAACTTCATTCGTATACATACATACATACAATTACGCCTTTATCCCTAATGGGGTAGGCAGAGCGTAAACGACCTAAACAAAGGTTTTTCCGCCACGTCTGACAAAGTTTTGAGGGTTATTTAAGGTGCATTGCTGTAGTGACAGGTTGTCAGCCCATCACCTAAATTGCAATATACTGAAACCCTCGGATCCCTTAGCTGGTTTTTACAGCATGCCCGGGAGGAAATGCAGCTGGCACATTCTATAATTTTCTCTCGCTCCCAGGCCAGCATGGAAGAGAGAGATAAGATTTGTAGATTTCTATATAAATGAAGTAGTAACAAAAAATCCGAACCTGGAAAGCCTGAAAAATTGTGGAAAATACCATTAAAATGGCGTTAGGGCCTAAGTAGCACCCCTGAAAGTAAAAAAAATATAATTCCCTAAAAATGCAGTGAATCGAAAAACCGGTACAGACGTAAGTAATAGTATTTAAGATAAATTAGAACATTATAAATTAGTGATTCATATTTCGTTGTAGTAACAGGATGAAAAATTGCGAATAACGGCCACCAACGGCAATTTTTCTACCTGCTACTACAATGAACTAAGAATCGCTAATTTGTAAGATTCTAAATTATCTTTAAAACTATTATTTGAGTCTGTTGGATCAGATTTTCGATTCATTTTGTTTTTAGTGAGATATGATGTTTTTAATGAAATAAGAGCCCGATGGTGTAGTGGATAGGGCCGCTGCCTCCTGAGCGGGAGGTCGTGGTTCGAATCCCACCACGTACCAATGTGTTTTTCGGTTTTCGAATTTCATATGTACGTTTATTCGGTGATTTTCCGTGCTTCGGAAGGCACGTTAAGCCGTTGGTCCCGGTTAATATCGTTTAATACCGTAGATATTAGTCGTTAAGCCATATCAGAGGCCAGTGCTAAGCATTGGCGGCTTGAAAACTCTGACCTAATCTAGGATTGGGTCTGGTTTCCCTTCTGGGTTGCGGAGGTCAGATGGCAGTCGCTCTGTGTAAAAACCAGTACCCTCGTTCAATCCCCTAGATTAGGAAGCCGACCCCGTGAGATACGGGATAAAGCTAGGGAGATGATGATGATGATTTTTTTAATGATAAAGCGCCACTTAGCTTCTATAGTCACCTTATGGATTCAGCACGTTCCTGACATTATACGCCACGTGACTGTAGTGCTTTTTCTACATGGAAAAATATTTAAACTAAATTCTGAATAGACCAATCCTGGTATCGTAATCTATCAAAACGTCATTTTACCATACCTTCACCTTCACCACGATGAAATTTCATCTGTGACTTTCAATGGTTTTAAACCAGAAAGAATAAATAAAATGGAACAAAATGGAATTCTTCTACTCAGTGGCGTAGTTACCCAGGGGCAAGATGGGCCCCATACATACATATAATCACGCCTTCATCCCTAATGGGGTAGGCAGAGCGTAAACGACCCAAACAAAGATCGTTCCGCCACGTCCGACAAAGTTTTGAGGGTTATTTAAGATATATTCGTACGTAAATTGCTGTAGTGACAGGTTGTCTGCCCATCGCCTAAATTACAATATACTGAAACCCTCAGATCCCATAGCTGGTTTTTCGAGCATGCTCGGGAGGAAATGCAGCTGGCACATTCTATGTTTTTCTTTCACTTCCAGTCCAGCATGGAAGAAAAGATCGGCCCCAGAGCCCCCAAAGCCCGATTAGCAAGTCACATATGAAACAAGTGCAATTACATACATACATACATAAAATCACGCCTTTATCCCTTGCGGGGTAGGCAGAGCATTAAACGCCTCGTAAAAGGTGCTTTCGCCACGTCTAACAAAAGTTGAGGGTAATTTTAGATTGTAATGTGTATTGCTATAGTGACAGGTTGTCAGCCCATCGCCTAAATTATAATACACTGTAACCCTTAAGTCCCTTTTGCTGACTTCTACAGCATGCCCGGGAGGAAGGGCAGCTGGAACATTCTATGTTTTTCTATCTCTCCCAGTCCAGCATGGAAGACAAGTGCAATTACAATTCACTTCTACTATTTTAGTGGAAAATTTCAATATTCTCGTAAAACAACAAGCTCGTTTCGCTCGCATAACAGATTTTTCTTTCCTAGAAAGTCGCGATTGCTTCGCTAGCGTAGTGCGTTCGTATAGTTTTCGTGACAAGACGGCTTGGTTCACACGTGTTCTATACTATAAAGAGCTGATGATGCATGTCGTGCCAGCTGCATTTCCTCCTATGCATAAAAAAAAATGCTGTAAAAACCAGCTAAGGGATCCGAGAGTTTCAATATATTGCAATTTAGGCGATAGACTGACAGCCTGCCCTATGGCAATATATCTACAAATCTATCATAAATATCCCTCAAAACCTTGTCAGACGTGGCGGAACGACCTTTGTTTAGATCGTTTACGCTCTGCCTACCCCATTAGGGATAAAGGCGTGATTATATGTATATATATATGTATGATGCATGATTATGATTATATTTTTATTGTTAAGTAGCTCCACGTGTTAAAAATACGTATCCTCAATATTGTCGGGCGTTAGGGGGGCCAGTTTTTGCTTTGCCCCAGGGTCCTTGGTCACTAGCTACGCCACTACTTCCACTGATGAAACTGAACAACTTTCTTTAAGTAACGTGGGTCAAAACATGAAAGAGAACTTGCCTCTTCTAATTGTCAATCGACCATGTCAAATAGTCAGTACAACATTTTCTGATTCATCCTAACCATTTTTCCTTTTTAAAACGGACTTACTTTAAACAGAATACAAATACTTAGATATAAAACTTTGCCTTTCTATATTTATCCATGAACAATTAACATTGAATCGTTCTCTCCTTTCCTTTCATAGGCCGCAATCAGCCGAGCATTCCATGAAATTCTTGTGCATAGGATCACATCACATGACCATATGCGACACTGACCATTTCCCATCAATTAATAGCAATTGGACACGAATATTCCTGCAAAGAATGTTACGGCCGACAGCACAGCTAATTACACGCCCATAAAAAGAGTACACATTTGTCTTTGCCCAGAAAAACAAATACATCTGCGGTACCTATAAAGAGTGTAAAGGATAAGGACCGTAATTATTAACAGCACTTGAGACTGACAGCTAGTTTGAGTTCGTATCAGAAATGTCATTTCAGTACAAAAGGACCTGTCAAATCCATACTTAATATTACTCTCAATCTTGAGATCGCTTGATAAATACGAGCCTTAGTGTCCAGAAAACTAAATAGAGTTGCTCGGTCAACAAAACTGAAAAACTTTCACAGGGAAACTTTTCAGGACACTCAATATTTTTTTATTAATATTTATTATTACTTCCCTATCCTGTATAATATCTATAAAAATGACCACTTCCATCAGACAATTTTGTATAGAAATGCTTTATTTTGTTTTCAGTTTCCTTGTACTTAAGGCTCGTATTAATAAAGCGATCTCAAAATTAAGTAAGGATTTGACAGACCATTTTTTACTGAAATGACATTTCTGATGTAAACTCAAACTCGCTGTCACACTTGAGAGCTGATTATAAATATGGGCCTAAAAGTTGATCAGTTTCAATGACTTGCAACCCCTTTCAACTGTCGGTATATCATCCCCATCAGAACATCATGTATATTACGTGCATATAGCAAGTACAAAATGAAATGTATCGCCGACCGCCCTACAAGTGCCTCCACGAAAATGGCGCCCGCGAAAATATGACGCTGACAAAAAAACGCGCAAAAAACTGAGCGCAAAAACAAACTTTTTCGTGCATTAGGGTCAGTGTCCACCAGATACAAAGCGAATAATACACCTAAATGGCCTATAGTTTATTTTTAATAAAATATCACAATAAGATTTTCTTTTTCATAATAAACTTTTGCTCTACAATGACGGCAATTCTGGGCGCACTATTCCTTAACTAATTCTTAGCTAGCGCTGTCACTTTCTGACATAAGAACAGGATAGCAAGTAAACACATGGCTTTGCCATTCCTAATCTGACGTAAGACGCTTTAAATAAGAATGAGCATAGAGCATGCTTCCTTATTTTACGTCAAATAAGCAGTCTTATGTCAGTTTAGGAATGTCAAAATCATGTGTTTATTTGCTATCCTGTTCTTATGTCAAAGTTAAGAAAGTGACAGCGCTAGCTAAGAATTAGGATTATGTTGCGAGAATCGTCGTCAATGTCTTCTTCTTCTGCCTAGCGTTTACTTTTAGTGCTGGGGTCCACTTTCCGGCTTCGTCTACTCCACTTTGCTACGCCTCCAACCACATCCGTTGGTGTAGACAGATCTCCCTTATATCCACTTTAATTATACTAAACCTCCAACCCCAGCAACGGTTCTAAGACCTGCCGCGTAGTCTAGAGTGAAGTTTCGCTCTACAAGCAATAAAATTATATTTCAGTCTTTTTTCTTCTCCTGAAGACAAAAAATGCCAGAGTTTTTTTTTTTACTTTGTTTACTTAATGTACATGGACCTTAAAACGGCTGCGGGCTGCGACTCATATCATAACATAACAATGAGTGCGATTTATAATCCGAACGAGTTAGGTGAGTATTACTTTTCCTATGTTCTCTCAAAATCCTGTATAACATGCAGACTTTTTAAACCTGGCGCATAGCAATTGTATAGAAAAAAAACATAGTGAGATCAGCGCGACCTTGGTCTACACCGCCCAAGTGTTAGACTATAGAATTGGTCATTGGCTGCTATAGATACACTTTTTTTGCTCAAACCTTTATTAATATCGGTTGAAAGTGAAACTTTTAAGGTATTTGTTTAAATGCAATGATAACTATAATAGAGTTTTTATTGCGTTCCCACTGTATTATACTTAATTATATAAAGTAACATTGACATTATTAATAAATAGCAATTCCAATAGACCCATAGAAATTGCACTTACAACAGAAATACATATTAGGGTACTAATTAAATACTGGACTTTTTGAAAAATTCTATCACTATTAAAAAGTTTACCTGTAAGGTAATTTTAATAAATGTAAGAAAAATATTTCAACTATTCAATTAATTTTCAGTTCACTCACTTAGCCAATGCAGACTCAACGCACTGTACGAGATAAAACTGAATGAGAATGAAATGTACGAGATAAAACTGAATGAGAATGAAATTCGCGATAGTGACTCGTCTCCTTCCTGATTCACATTCGAACGAAACATGTTTCCATACAAAAACGCTAATTAACTATCCGGGTGGTATAGAACTGAATACAGGGTGCTAGGTCCGTACCTAACATCTCCTTAGATGTTAATATTTCTTCCATACTGTCCTAGGAGCGAGAGAAAAACATAGAATGTGCCAGCTGCATTTCCTCCCGGGCATGCTGTAACCAGCTAAGGGATCCGAGGGTTTCAGTATATTGTAGTTTAGGCGATGAGCTAACAATCTGTCACTACAGCAATATACCTACAAATCAATCTTATATAACCTTCAAAACTTTGTCATACGTGGCGGAACGAACTTTGTTTAGGTCGTCTACGCTCTGCCTACCCCATTAGGGATAAAGGCGTGATTATATGTTTGTATGTTGTAACCATGGACATGAAATGGATAAGGCATAACATTATATGCTAAATAAAATCTAAACTAAAGGTTGGTTATAGGTCCTAGTGCATAATTTGACGTTTTTGGAAAATCACTAATACTAACAAATATAATCTCTAAACAATCTGGCCGGATGCCCTGTTACTTTTGTTTCGAGACTCAAATAAAATTTTGCGATTATAGGGTTTCGTAGCGTACACACCTACACTAGGAATATTTAGGTATTTTTTTAGTTTTTTTTACATCTGCCTGTACATTCTGTAGTAGAGCTAAGAGCTTGCACACACGCGAGCTAGCTAGGTGGCCGACATAATATGGGAGGAATTACATCGGATAAGCACTAGTTCTTGATTAACCAAGCGATCAGACTACGATGGTATTGCCTGTTATTGAGTAACTAAAGATCATAATATCTTTTATTTTCAAAATGGTTTCAAATTAATACGACATAACATGAAGCATTTCCATGCTGGGCTGGGAGCGATAAAAACATCAGTAAAAATATACTAGCGACCCACCCCGGCTTCGCATGCTGGTATTTTCGATGATATTACGTGTCCGCCCCGGCTTCGCACGGAAATTATCAGTGTTTCTCTACTATATAATGCATGTATTATACATATACACCTTCCTCTTGAATCACTCTATCCATTAAAAGAAACCGAATCAAAATCTGTTGCGTAGTTTTAAAGATTTATGCATACATAAGGATATAGGGACAGAAAAAGCGAGTTTATTACAAGCGTGGCCCGGTAGAAAAGGTTTTACTTCGACTCCATTCGAATGTGTCCAGGAAATAAATGTAGGTACTTTTTCTTAAGTGTCTGCCGGAGTAGTGAAATTCCATACAAACGTAGTTTCGCTTTTATTCCTAAACCACAAGCTCGGACACTCCTACCTACAATGTCATTTTGGTCATACATCGACAGACGGCATGTTGCACTTGGCATGGGTTTGTGTGCGTGTTATTAGGGTTGATAAATTTTGTTATACCAGTCATAATCATCACTTGATTAATCTGGTTCTTAAATAAACAACGTTTAAAAGTAGTTCACTGTAACTGAATAGTTAAAATAGGTTAGGTTGCATATTTTGTATGAAGTTACCGTCTCTCATCACTTGGAAATCTAAAAAAGTTCCTATTGGAGTCATATCTTGTGGTAGAAAGACATCCGTACACGGAACGGTACCTAACCATCTTTGGAACACAAAACTTTATTATTTCCGTTATACTTGGAAACATGCGCACGCCATGCCCGCTAAGCGTATCCACAATGTGACCCACAATCCGGCGCGGAGTGTGACGTATATAGGACTGGGGAGGGGAGGTGAGTTGCCATTCTGTATGTAGTACTATTATATATTCTGTGCCTAAACAGTAAAACCAAACTTAACTAAACTTCGTACACATGACCAAATACATCATATATATGCATTTAATTACTCTATAGATTTCACTTTTACTTCCAAGCTGGACTGGGAGCGAGAGAAAAACATAGAATGTGCCAGCTGCATTTCCTCCCGGGCATGCTGTAAGAACCAGCTAAGGGATCTGAGGGTTTCAGTATATTGCAATTTAGGCGATGGGCTGACAACCTGTCACTACAGCGATATACTTACAAATCCATCTTGAATAACCCTCAAAACTTTGTCAGACGTGGCGGAACGACCTTTGTTTAGGTCGTTTACGCTCTGCCTACCCAATTAGGGATAAAGGCGTGATTATATGTATGTATGTAGATTTCACTACTCCGGCAGACCTATTAGTGCCTACCAACTTTTCAAGCCTTTTCTCTTTCAGGAAGTTGGCTCTCCCAATATGAAAGGAGACGCGAACAAATTGAAAATGTTGCCGTCAACATCAACACCGCATGTTTCTTGGGAAAATTATTCAGTTCACACATTTTGTATTTATGTTTATGTCCATAATAATAAAAATAAAGCGCAATAAACATATTCCGACTGCGACCGCTGTCACGTGATGGAAACTTCAACAACGTGACTCAGGCGCAGGATTATGTGCCTACTAGCTGATAATAACTTCCTTTCTACTTTTATTAATAGAGCAAAGCTTTTGTATTTACTGTAATCTGCCTAACTAGTCATTGTGTAATATGCTTTATAAATTGTGTATTGGTACTATTAATTTGTCGGTTATTCAATTTATAAAATTAAACGTATTTATGGCTTTCATTAAGTAATACGAAGTTCAGAGGACAATGCAGCAGATTGTAGTGTATGAGAAGACCGGCTGAACTTAGATGGACTAAATTAATACATACATACATACATATAATCACGCCTTTATCCCTAATGGGGTAGGCAGAGCGTAAACGATCTAAATAAAGGTCGTTCCGCCACATCTGACAAAGTTTAAGGGTTGCTTAAGATAGATTTGTAGGTATATTGCTGTAGTGACAGGTTGTCAGCCTATCGCCTAAATTATAATATACTGAAACCCTCGGATCCCTTAGCTGGTTTTTACAGCATGCTTGGGAGGAAATACAGCTGGCACATTCTATGTGTTTCTCTTGCTCCCAGGCCAGCATGGAAGCCGAAATTGAATCGTCAAAAAATATGAGTTATCTACTTCGTATATAGTACAAGCTTTGCTTAGTTTGTTTAAGGGATATCGCTAAATGACTTTGTCCAGTAATATTTTTATTCAGATATTAAAACATATTTTTTCGCATGCTAAAATAGTATTGATATTTACATTTCTTAGTTTTTATTTTTGGATTGTATTTTAATTGTAACACGTCTTTACAATAACCCGTGGAAGGAGCGGGACTTCTAACACAGGTATTTTTTACTTAAAAGAAGTGTCCCAACCTTTTTTAATTACCTAGGCACGATGATATTTTAAGAAAGATACCTTACGTTCATACTGCACGCACATTTTAATTGTTCCGCGACACATATACATACATATTTATAACATTGCATATCTAAACAAACGCTGAGTGCGACACAAAATAGGCAAAGCGTAAGAGTGAAACAGATAGCTATTTGTGATCAGTGCAGCCTTGAATATAATTTAACTTTTTTTCTCACTTCGCAGCTCGCAGCTCGACTGCCTAAAATGATCACAATTAGGACCATTTGACGGCACGAGTTTCGCGCGTTAGTCACGTACCTACCTATATATATATATATATATAATATTATTGCATAGGCATAAGAAAATGAAATAAAGCACTTTTTTTTTTTTTCTTCCGTGCTGGACTAGGAGCGAGAGAAAAACATAGAATGTGCCAGCTGCATTTCCTCCCGGGCATGCTGTATAAACCAGCTAAGGGATCCAAGGGTTTCAGTATATTGTAATTTAGGCGACAGGCTGACAACCTGTCACTACAGCAATATACCTACAAATCTATCTTAAACAATCCTCAAAACTTTGTCAGACGTGGCGGAACGACCTTTGTTTAGGTCGTTTCCGCTCTGCCTATCCCATTAGGGATAAAGGCGTGATTATATGTATGTATGTATGTTTATTTTTTTATATTAAAATTTTGCACATCTCACTTTTCCAGAGTGTATTGTATTCGGTTTAACCTTCGCCAGTCCAGTTTTATTGCATTTCCATGAAAATGTTCTATACTAACTAAGCGGACGTCGACAACTAAAAAGGTGAACTTATGCAAACAATTTAGAACTACATGCCAAGACTTAGCATTGACATAGCCAACGTAATGTATCAGTGGTCATCTCTTTCACATATTTTGCACTTATTTGTGTGTGTTTTTTTCCATCCATGAATCACAATTAATAAAGCTGCCCACTATGTTGTATTGATATGTGGAGCCGCCAGTTAAGTTGTATTTCTGAGACTCGAATTTTTGAAGCGATCTCAAACTTGAGAGCAATATTAAGTATGGACTTGACAGATCAGTTTGTACTAAAATGACATTTCTGATACGAACTCAAACTCGCTGTCACTCTTGAGAGCTAATTATAAATACGGTTCTGAGTTAATTAAGAATTCAGTCCTCTGTTTGCATTATTTTCAGTCACCTCCCTTTTTTATTTTAAATTATTTTACCTAATTATTTTAAATTATTTTATTAAAAAAAGATTAGTAACTAATTCGATTTTTTAATTTGTCATCATCGGTATTTATTTTTTAAATTAGGAATGGGTTTTCTCTTGACTCTAGACACTAGGTCAAGAATGACCGTGACAGAGTCGACGATGGAGCGAGCTCACCCAGAAGATGCCTGTTATGGCTCTGGCAATCTGTCGCACCGACGGAACACGGTGAGAGTGTAGTTGCGAGCCAGGCGGCCCCTTGCGGAGCCTATCACTGCTTTGTGGGGATCGTTCAGCCGGACTTATTCACAGGCAGTCCTGCCCGGGGTGGACCATTAGGAGTAAGATCCCATCCCACCCCTATTCATCATAATGCTATCATCCATCGAGCGAAAATAATAAAATTTAAAAAGGACAGGCGATTTATACTCTATACATTAACACTTTGTCCGCTAGATTTTGACGCGCTTTTGCACGTTTCCCCAGTATTTCTGTCAATTTTATCCGCCATATGATAGGGCCATATTAAAATGACAGAAACGCATAAAACCACCGACTATAAATCAAAAACCGGAGAGAATAGACCTCCTGTCCTTTTCCAAGGTTTTTAGTCGGAAAGTGACAAATAGATTTTAGTTTTAGTTTTAGCCGGCAAATCTTGTGAAAAGATTTCACTCCCATAAAAATATGACTGGCTCAATTCGCTTCCGCATTGAAATGTATTTAGACCTTTATAGTCTACCTGCCATAGTAAAATTAATCACCATAAAACAACAATTCTGTAGTCACGTGCATAAAGATAATAAACAGATATATAGATATAAAATAAACTCGTGTACTGGACTACGATTAATTAACGCGGTATCAAACGTTCAATGTTAACGAGGAAATTACAAGAGTTATGGTGTACAGGCACATGGACAAGTCGTAAACACTGTTGATTGATAAACTTCATTCAAAGTTATGATTTTATTGCCGTCCATTGCATTCAGAATGCTTTCGCTGTAGTATAATTCAGCTACCAACTCGGAGTAAGAAAGTCAGAGAATTTAAAATTATATTGGGGTCTTAAATTTAAATAAATATGCATCTATTTCCACTGAATATCGATTCTAAAATTCAAAACGATTTTGACTCTTTCATAGTAATAAAATATACCTAGTTATTCTTCCCCATACAAAATTACCACTTCAATCAGATAATTTGAATGAGGACGAAATTTGTATTTATAGGACCTTTTTATTAATTTTTAGATGCTTCGTAATCGTTACTGAAACTGCTCCTAAAATATTGCAATCAAATTAACCCCTTATATAAAAAAATACTCAATAATCTAGGTGATACTTTTATCACCATCTGTACCCAGTACCTAATAGTTCACTATATCCAGTAAGGTCTAGTATATTTTCCGGTTGTGCAACACCCGAATCTCTTGCTGATAGGGACTTGAGGTTATCAATGTTTTGTAACTATCGTAATGGTCTGAAGGCTGTGACATAGTTTTCTTCATTGCTTTATCTATGAGTGCTTCTTCAGATATAGATTTCGGTAGTCAATGCCATTTCGTTTTGAATGTGGTTTGTATTTTCTTTGATTTATATGTTTGGAGTTAGAGCATCCAATACATTTGTTATATCTGATATCGAACATGCGTCTGCAACTATTAGTATACTAATTCTTTGGTGAAGATTTAGGGTACTTCAGCTTGCCATATTCTCCATCGACTTTCAAAATGTCACGCATAATAAATTTGATCTTTAAAGAAATTGTGGTGCTGTTGCCCTATTGTGAAGCAAGTCCCTTGCTGACTCAACGACCCGTGCCGGCTCATGGCCTCTGACACTAAACTAGACACCATATAACTTTCTGTCTTGAACACTGAAGAAACCTTTCGATCTTCGCCCTATGCAAATTAAAGACAGAATCAGACACACTAGGAGTAAGGAGGATGGTGTGCAATTAAAAAAGCTTGCTCAGTCAACAAAACTGAACAACTTACACAAATAAATTGTTATATCAAATGATGTTATTTTTGTGGAAAGCAAAAAAAAATATTTCCTGAAAGAATTTACTTGAAAAAGTTGTTCAGTTCCGTTGACAGAGCAAGCTCTTTCGGTTTGCGGGATACCGTTCTTACACCCGATATTAATACCAATCTCGAGTCGACTCTTATCATCAATAGTAGTATCAATAGCTGCTTAGTAAGTCGCATACGTACTTACTTACATATAATCACGCCTTAATCACTAATGGGGTAGGCAGAGCATAAACGACATAAACAAAGTTCGTTCCGCCACGTCTGACAAAGTTTTGAGGGTTATTTAAGATAGTTTTGTAGGTATATTGCTGTAGTGACAGGTTGTCAGCCCATCGCCTAAATTGCAATATACTGAAACCCTCGGATGCCTTACCTTGTTTTACAGCATGTCCGGGAGGAAATGCAGCTGGCACATTCTATGTTTTCTTTCGTTCCCAGTCCAGCATGGAAGAATTTAATTAGTCAGTAATGCGGTCATTAAACTATAATGTCAACAAAATATTTGCATAATTATAAACCCCTTCTGTTTCCAGTCAAGGGTTACGAATAAAGTAAAATTAATGATGTTACATTATAATCCGACATCTATGAATTTGGGTCACCTAAATTAGAAAGGGAATTAAAGTCGCGATAGTGTATCGCCAGTGAGGTTATCAATGTTAATTACCTACTCCATAGTTGTGTAGTTGATTGGCCAGAACATTATTTAATAAGCAGAAAATATTTTAATACATACATATAATCACGCCTTTATCCCTAGTGGGGTGGGCAGAGCGTAAACGACTTAAACAAAGGTCGTTCCGCCACATCTGACAAAGTTTTGAGGGATTTTTAAATTTGTAGGCATATTGAGGTTGTCAGCCCATCGCCTAAATTGCAATATACTGAAACCCTCGGATCCCTTATTAAATATTTTAATACAGAAAATAATATAATACCGACAAATCTATCTTAAATAACCCTCAAAATTTTGTCAGACGTGGCAGAACGACCTTTGTTTAGGTCGTTTACGCTCTGCCTACTCCATAAGGGATAAAGGCGTGATTTTATGTATGTAAGTAGAAATTTTTTTTGGTTGGTGGAAGTTGTATTGGAGGTATCTTCAAATCAGACGATGCATATAATGTAATGATGACGTCAGAAAGAAAGGAAGAAAGTAACGGCCTTACCTTTGTAGAGAAAGTTCGTTGGAGAAAGGAAGTGCCAAGAACGATAACAATCATTCTTGATATTGTAAAAACAATTTATGTAATATGCATTATTGAAGACATACTACTTATGCAAGACGTTTTCAGCAAACTGAGCTCTCTATTTGAAAACCCCTTGAAACCAGTACACCTAATCAGGCATGTATGTCAGAAACCTACGCCTAACAAAAAATCCTTACAATTTTCAGATTCTCCATGTTTTTCTACATCCACGATTAACCTATAAAACAGATACCTCACACACATGTACGTATAAAATACACCGCGACATTGAAAGTTGGCATTACATTGCGTAACCCTAGAAACGTCGGGCGAATGTATTGAATATCACACCGGGCCGCACGTGGCCGTCACAATGTAGTCGATCAGTTTCAATTAGCGCTATATTTTCTCCAGTATATGAGTGTTGGTCTTCATCTGTATGATGGTCTTGATCATTCTAGTCAATAAGATGATTAACGTCTGTAGCCACATCATACTGTAAAACATCAGTTTTAATAATAAATCATTTAACCTATTACCACATACAAATCCATGACGACACGTCATGTTTGATTATTTATTTTCACTCAGTAAAAGCATAGTAAATATAAACAAGCAATGAATTATGGGTCACCCTAATTGGACTTGTATGACATAATGGTTTAAAACTAAATAACCTAGTCAGCCAGTGTAACCACAAAAATAAAAACCTACATACAGTAATACCAAATAAAGAGGACAATACAAAAATCACCTTTAATTCAAGATGGACTGAGTAGGAGTAGGAGGGTATAAAAAGATCAAATGAATTATTCTGAAGTAAGAGGTGACATTGCAGCCGAATCGGAACCTCTTAAGTATGATGAATAATTCTCCGAAAATTCAGACGAGTGATATCACTATTTTTCCCATTCTGATTCACATTACACACTCTCTCTTTCTGTATGTATGAATGTGTGGTCTATTGTTATCAAAATAGGCATTTGTTTAACGTAAACGAAGTCAATGTTTTGTGAAATTGGGTTAGGTTTAGAATTTGGGTCAGCTAATTGTTATTTGCTTATCATACCAAACAAATTTATGTATGCCAATCGTCTATCTGTATTGACCTTAGCTCTACCTAATGCACTATTGACAAATATCTAACTAGGTATGCTAGAATATTACTATGCCTACTCCTGTAGTCTTCAAATATTTTATAATACCTACTACCATATGCATATTATTTTAAATACGTTTTCTAGAAATTATGAAAACCTTCGTTTTCAAGGTAACACAAACCATTCATTGATAATACGCAATTATTCTTCTTATTTACATTTAGCAATCTGCGAATGTTCTTTAAAATTGTTGGTCGTTCATTAACAACTTTGACAACATTTCGCAATTCACCATTTATGTTTACATACATACATATAATCACGCCTTTATCCCTAATGGGGTAGGCAGAGCGTACACGACCTAAGCAAAGGTCGTTCCGCCACGTCTGACAAAGTATTGAGGATTGTTTAAGATAGATTTGTAGGTATATTGCTGTAGTGACAGGTTGTCAGCCCGTCGCCTAAATTGCAATATACAGAAACCCTCGGATCCCTTAGCTGGTTTTTACAGCATGCCCGGGAGGAAATGCAGCTGGCACATTCTATATTTTTCCCTCGCTCCCAGTCCAGCATGGAAGTAAATTTATGTTTATGTTGTCGCTTGTCTTAGTTGTATCTTGAATCTTTGCCTGTACTGTATGAAGAGTGTAAGGGACGATATTTCCAGTTCTGGAGCCATTAAAAAAATCTGGAATACGAAATAAGTTTTTGCTTCTCCGTACAATGTTTCTTACCGATATGGTTATTTTAAATATCGGGTGTAAGGGACAGTGTCCTACAAACTGATAAAGGTTGCTCAGGCAACGAAACTGAACAAGTTTTACCAGGAAATTTGTTCAGGAGATTTATAAAAAATACCTTCCCTTACAAAATGACCACCTCGATCAGACAATTTGTATGGAAAAGCAAATTTATTTTTACATTTCCTGAAGAAAAAAGATCCTTCAGATAGTTGTTCGGTTTAATTTACTGAGCAACCCCTATCAGTTCGCGGGACGCTGTCCCTTACATCCCGGATAAAAGCAAAAAAAAAAATATTTAGATATTAAAGTTTTTGTGTGAAAGCTGTTCCGTTCCGTTGACTGAACAACCCTTTTAGTTTTCAGAACACCGTCCTTTACACCCTGTATTATATTTTAGTCAGTACTAACTGCATCTTCCATGCTGGCCTGGGAGCGAGAGAAAAACATAGAATGTGCCAGCTGCATTTCCTCCCGGGCATGCTGTAACATCCAGCTAATCGATCCAAGGGTTTCAGTATATTATAATTTAGGTGATGGGCTGATCACCTGTCACTACAGCAATATACCTACAAATCTTAAATAACGCTCAAAACTTTGTCAGACGTGGCGGAACAACCTTTATTTACGCTCTGCCTACCCCATTAGGGATAAAGGCGTGATTATATGTATGTAAGTATGTACTAACTGTATCTTGCATCTTCGCTTGTACTGTGCTTGCAGGCATAGAACGCACACCATCTTCCACTCTAGACTGTTTTGTAACATCTACACATTCTATTCGTGCAGCTATAGCTTCACTATATATAGTGAATGTGTCTATCCGTTGTTTACCGTCTACCTACTTTATCGCTAAGTTTTCATCAATGAGTTCTGCATGTACTATTTCATGTATAGATAAGTTATTTCTAAGTATATTTTCTATGTTTGCTTTTGTTAGGTTGTCCTTGACTTATCTATGGGTTATCTTATCTTTCATATTGGTATTTCTCGTACCTTTACGATATGCCTTTTAAAGTCACTCATAAAGTTTCCTTTCGAAGAATACGGGGTGTAAGGGACAGCGTCTCACAAACTAATAGGGGTTGCTCAGGCAACGACACTAAACAATTTCCACCAGGAAATTCATTCAGGAAGAGAAAATAAATGGCCATACATATTGTCTGATTGCGGCGGACATTTTGTATGGAAAAGCTAATTTTTATTTTCACTTCCTGAAAGAATTGCTTGGTGGAAGTTGTTCGGTTTCGTTGATTTTAGCAAACCCTATCAGTTTGCAGGACGCTGTCCCTTACACTCGGTATACTAATGTACCTACTACAAACTGCTCATTTATATCCGCAAGTATAACATAATAATATACTACACTGACTGAGTACACTACATAGTTGATACTTGTTTGATCATACTCAGCGTGAAAGTAAAAGTTAGCTTTATAAACGAGTTCGTACAATCGCTTCCTTATAGCGCTACAAGTCTGAAAATCTCGTTTGCAAACTCTTCCATATTGCTCGTTATAAATGCAAATGAATCAATTAGTTTCACTTATACCAATTCGAATGCACTGACGAAGTAGGTATAACGGGTGTAAGGGATATCTTCCCGCAAATAGATAGCGGTTGCTCAGTCAATGAAACTGAACAACTTTCACCAAGATTTTCATTCAGAAAAATTAAAAAAGTCTTACTTATTATTATCTGATCAAGATCATTTCATATGGCAGGTTAAAAAATCTTTTGCTGAAAGAATTTCCTGGTGGAAGTTGTTCAGTTTCGTTGACTGAGAGATCCCTATTCGTTTGCGGGAAGCCCGTACACCCGGTATGTTTATATAAGTTGGAAAGAAAGTGTGCGTTTCTGTTTACTTCATTTGTTACAGTTTATCGTTACCGCACGGCTCGTGCCACTTTCTCTGCAGTTCGAACCGGCTAATTTTCCACATGATTGTTGTAATTTAAGTCATGTTGGTATCGCCCCAGGCAGTTTAACATTCTCGAGCCCTTTGTTAAATTAAGTAATTTTCGAATATTTGAGCATTTCAAAGAATCATGTCTCAGCGTAATGGAATACGTGTCACAAGTGAAAGTGAAACGAATGTTTTCCAGGGCTGGTAATCACTGTGACGATTCTCGCAATGATTATGGTAATCGCGAGGGAGTGAGTAGACGCCGATCGAACGGCGACGTCTTCGTCATCAGCAGACGGGACAGCGGGAGCGTCGGCGGCCGCGGGAGCGGCGGGAAGCGACCTTGACGCCGCACAACACAACGTGTGCCGCGGAATGAATCACGGCAGCGAAAGTGGGAGAAATGCCGCTCCCCGCGCCCCGCACCGCCCGCTCACTTTTACTTTCCAGAGTGGCGCAACCGACGGCGGCGCCGCAGCGCGCGCGCCACTCGCCCGGCGCCCGCGGCCCGCAGCGCCGTCGCGCCATTGCATTGCCCGCGTTCGCGTACTCCCGTCCGTCTGTGACTGTGCCCGGATTACAGTGAACAGTGCTAACCTACCCTGGATTCGGTTTTACAAGTTTCAGTGAAAGTCGAACCGTTGGGCAACTTGCCGATAACAGTTGTGCAATTGACGCGCGGAACTCGCGCGCGGCCTCGCACTCTCCCGGAGGAAGCGTGTCGCAAGCGGGGAAGTGGCGCAAGCGCCAGGAAGCGGCCGCGTGCGCTCCCGCGCACACCTACACCCTGGATTGCTCTGGCGATACCGAATTCTCATCTGACATTGTCCCTCGGTAAGACCCTACCCAACTCTTTCCAGTGTTCGTGAGACATTTCTTCGAGGCCGAAGATAGAATGGTGAAAGACACGACATTTAGCAATCACGTGGGAGTAAATATCACGGGGCAAGATCCCGCGCGACAGAATCTATGCGCTGGAGATCGCAGTGAAGGGGACCAAATAGCACCAACACACGCAAAGCGAACATTACCTTCGTGCACAATTGAAGTTCGCCTGGGTGTCGGAAATGCAACAAATAAAGAAGTGAAATATCCAAGGACAATACAACTTTCAAGTGATTTCGCGCGCGGCCGACAGTAAAAACTTCGTAATGCGGCTGCGCAACCTCTCGGTTCTTACTTTCGACGTCTGCGCCGAGCCTCGCTGAGCCTCGACGAGCCGTGCTTTCGATAACTATTACAAAACCTCCGGCATGTCGAATTTTCTTTCGAAAGTTACTATTCAAAGCGATTTGATTGAAACAGTGACTATTTTGGACGGATAACGACTTTATGAAACCGTGACAGAAAGTCGTGTCGTAGGGTGTTGAATTCCATGGCTGGCGAACCGTTCACGAGCATTAGTGGAAAAACCTTGCAGTCTCCGTGACCACAGTGTACGGTCATTGAGTTGGTGCCATTACAAACAGCACGTTTCAAGCAACTGTCATCATTAAGTAGAACTGAAAGGAACGCGGCCCAAGGCCAGTTGGATAACGAATTTTCGTTTAATATTAATAAATGGCAGCCACGGTCGATCGTGACGGATTCAATGGCTGATGCGGATGCATAGAGATCGGGCTACATCAAAAAACACTTTCACGTCATAGACACGTAACATATAGAACCGAAACCAATTTCAATGGTACGCGATACAGAATTGAGTGATATAATAGATCTGAAGTATGCTATTACAAACTCAAATTACTTTTTATAAACTGCATAGTAAATGCAACATTGTAAATGGTGTTGTTCACATGAATCCAAGCAATCAAATTGAGCATTTTGATTTTATATATTTAAACCGTTTTTCTAATTCGTGGTCCACAGCACATTCAGATTTTTATGGACTTTAAACGACGACTCCTTGACCTTGCAGAGCTGCGTACATCTTTAAATACAAGTATTATTTGTCTTCATACATATTGTTTCTTCTCATAGCTATTATCGACCGTATAATATTTAGAAAAGTTGCACAACAAAAAGTTGAAAACTTTCGCAGATTTGCGTAGGTGGGCGTGTGATGTCGATAGAGATTTGTGATAAGGCTAAGATTTGTGAATGACAATAATACAATGCATACGTCTACTTGCGCCGCTCAACTTTCACCCGGTGAAATGTGAAATGCTGAGAAAGTAACGCCCAATGTGCTCTCGCCATCTCCGATGACTTCATCCTGATTTCGCGAACTTTTTTGTGGCTGATTCGTAATATAAGAGCCGTTTATAGTGAAACTGATATAATAGGCGTTTGATAAATTTTATTAGAGCACATTAATTTGATGATTTGCTAGATACAAATTTCTATGCAATAAAAATGTTATAATTAAAAGCATAGTATTATGAAATCAACGCAGTAAAAACTTAAATGATAATAGCAGCTTTGTAAATAATTACATAACTGTAATTTCAGATTTCAGAACTTCTCAACTAGATCTTACATAAACCGAAAATCCTAACTTACTTGTGTAAATTAATCAAAGCTACAATGTACCGAAGCTGATCTTCAAGACAAGGATTCCGCAAGTGTACTCTAACTTTCATGTGCACAACATCCGATTGTTCATAATTCACATTATTACCAGTATTTAGTTCATAGATAGGGTATTTTGCAAAACAGTGAATAGACCATTGTTCTGCCTCGTATGAAAAGGCCTGTTACTAATGGTGTGATAAATGGTCAGTCCTGCACAATGACAGTTCACTATTAATTGCTAATAGACTCTATAGACACTTCTGTGACCGATATCGCGTTTCCGCATTAATATTCGAAGCACAACCATAAATACGGGGTGTACGGGACATACATACATACATACATATAATCACGCCTTTATCCCTAATGGGGTAGGCAGAGCGTAAACGACCCAAACAAAGGTCGCCACGCCCGCCACGTCTGACAAAGTTTTGAGGGTTATCTAAGATAGAATTCTAGGTATATTGCTGTAGTGACAGGTTGTCAGCCCATCGCCTAAATTACAATATACTGAAACCCTCGGATCCCTTAGCTGGATTTTACAGCATGCCCGGGAGGAAATGCAGCTGGCACATTCTATGTTTTTCTCTCGCTCCCAGACCAGCATGGAAGTTGAAGTCGAAGTGTACGGGACAGCGTCCCACAAACTGACAGGGGTTGCTCAGTCAACGAAACTGAACTACTTATACCGAGACATTCTTTCAGGAAGTGAATAAATAAATTGGCTTTTCCAAACAAATTGTCTGATCGAGGTGGATATTTTGCATGTAAGACCCAATTTATGTTTTCACTTCCTGAAAGAATATCCAGGTGTAAGTTGTTCAGTGTCGTTGACCCTATCAGTTTGCGGGACGCTGTCCCTTACACTCGGTAAGTCAGAAACGTTCACAGATGCCAGTCTTAAGCCAACAAAAACAATAAAGAATACACAAATATTGTCATCATCAATGTGGGAGCCTCTCACTCATTACAAAAAGTTTAAATAACAAATTTTAAAATTAAATTACGAAAAACAAGTTGCAATTAAAGATGATTCTCACACTGAGGCTGGTGCGTTTATGTAAGTTGTATCTTTTGAAGAAATTCACCGAGTTATCCAACGCGAGCATTCATTAGACAATGAGACTGAGGAAATGAAAGTGGAAAGCTGTTACGTTACAAAACGGATCGAGTAGCTGCGCAGACGCCGCTTCGCGCCGCGCCGCCGAGTGTTCACGCTACCAGCGCAGTTTTATTAAGCAACTACGAGTTTACTTGTAATATTTTTAATATCACTGGCTTTTATGTGATACATATCATTCATAGATCATTTTACTTTACTGTTTATGTCATTATACGAAACATCTAAATTTTGACTTAATTGGCCTTTTGCGTTTAATTAATGTCCATATTCTTAATTCGAACACTTTTTATATGAATGTAACATATAGTCTTATCTTGGAACAGAAATTGCTTAGCAATCTAGCAAGTTTCTCTATGAAAAATTTCTAATGTCACAAAGAAAGTTGTTTTATAAATTGCCGCTCTACATCAATCATCGATTGCAATTACATTAGCAAGTTCTCTAATGACCCAGTTGTTTTGTATTTAAGTTCATCAAAAGTTGCGCCATTGGCTTCCGTTCCGACCACCCACGCTAAATACGTGTCAAATCGCTAATACCATAATCAACTTTCATTGCATCATCGCCATCGTCTTTATACTGTTTGTCCACTTGACTACCGCTTGTTATAACAATAAAGGCTATCTGCTTTACTCATTAACTATTAACTAGACTAATATTTGCTCCCGACCCATCGTTTGTTTTGCTTCCCATAGGTGGAAGATTTATAGCATCGAGTGCATGATCGCGGTTACAATAAACATCTTATATGGAAGCATCGTTTAATCCGCCGGCACCGTCAAGTAGGTAACAGCGGCGTAGGCGATGGCGGTACACATTGCAACGTGCCGATTCGAATCCAAGGTCTTTCCTAGTGGAAGAGAACGGAGTTTCCTGCGGCCGCCTATCTCTGCGCACACCGACACTCGCACGTGCACGCACACGAGCCCACGTGTCGCTATTCTTTGTGTTCAATCTTTCCTAGCTACCGTTGCGGGCATCTTCTTTTTGTGCCGTCCTCCGGCGTTTGATGCCGGAGCCTCCGAACGCTTCATTATATAGGCGACGGGCGATGCGCGCGTCTCGCAGTTAGTGTGTCACTAGAACCAGCGCGAGAGGTGGCCTGCAAGGACTGTACACAGTACAGCGCCGCCAACCTTTTTTTCTGTGCGTGTGCGATGTTTTCACTTTCGTCATTTTGACCGCGCCAGTTTATTTTGACGTCGCTCGCGCACGGACGTGCCTAGGATCGGACGTTGTGTTATCCTGTGATCGCTGGTGCTGCGGATTGTTTGTTTTGCATTATTTTTCTGTGAATAAGATGGCTGTGATATAGTGCTAATATGTTCGATAGTAACCTCTTTCTGAATTTCTACAATGAGCTTGCGAGTAGAAGTGCACTACAGTTGGCAAGGTAGGATTTTTGTTTACAAATTTTTGGGAGTGATGTGTGTGAGTGGGTGGTTTTTCGGATGGGATGGCCGGTGGTCGGTGGCTTCAGCCTTGTGTTTAATGAATGCGTGCTCCATCCGCCTCTCGCCTTCGCCTCGGAGCCTCGCTCGACGAAGAGGTTAATAGGTTCACATTAGATGGTGGTTTGCGAAATCGGCGGAGCTCATACGCTGCGCCTGCGCCGCTTTTCCACGCTTGGTTTCGCGCGCATTCGACACACCAAAATACCATCTGATGTTGGTATAAATATAATAAACACTGTAACTTATGTTATTTACAACATTCATTCCTTATTCAATGGACAATTTATTGGTATTCGTCTGTAGGTCCGTTTCACTAAATTGCTGGTGTAATGAAAACAGTAATTAACCAGCAACGAATTTCACTTCTAGTTGCTCTTGCATAAAATTGAAATCGAATTTGTAACTAAACTGTAATGTTTACTGTTTTGTAATGTAGGTACTTAACAATAAATAAGTCAGTGTTTTCTGTTGGTCTGATTTTGTATAGTATTTATACTGCCTATATTTATATAATGAATCGTAACATTTATATAGATGTAAATGACCCATTTAGTTACAATAAACATTATAGCATAGTAAATGAAATTATTTGCATTAGTAAATAAAGCAAACATAACTATGCTAATTCACACAATGCCGGAAGCATCAAATTTCGTTTTACAAATAAATTTGAGCTTCGAATTCATTGGACAATAAACGATAAAAGAAGTCCAATAATTACAAATAAATATAGGAGTTTAAATTTGTCAAAATTACTAATATTCTAAATTCTAAACTAACAGCTATTACTAGAAGATGAAGTAAAACTGAAAAAGATTTGAAAACTTTGTCAATTAACACGAGTAGGAGAATTTAAAGAATCTCTAGATGTGAGTCGAGCTAAAAATAATTTTGTCAATGAAAAAGAAGAATTGGCACACGCAGCTACTATCAAAGGGTCAGATCAATTTTTAATGCCAATGTCACTCTAGTGTGTATAGAATATAACTAGTGAAAATTTACATCTGCAAATGCAACACTGCGTCCTAGAATACTTCAAATCATTTTGACAGAATTAGGTTTACGTGATTATGAAGATATAAAAATCATAACATTACGGTTAGGTACAATTAAATTATAGATACATATAATCCCTTTATCCCTAATGGGGTAGGCAGAGCGTAAACGACCTAAACAAAGGTCTTTCCGCCACGTCTGACAAAGTTTTGAGGGTTATATGAGATAGATTTGTACGTATATTGCTGTAGTGACAGGTTGTGATCGGATCCCTTAGCTGATTTTTACAACATGCTCGGGAGGAAATGCAGCTTTTACATTCTTTGTTTTTCTCCCACTCCCAGGCCAGCATGGATTTAATTATAGTATTTATTAATGCTACGTTTACAATTGCAAATACAACAAATCATACTAAAATTTTAAATACATCAAATCATTTTGATAGCATTACTTTCCGTACTCTCCAATTTGCAAATTTTCATATTTAAATTAATTCAAACTAATACAAATCATTCATATTAAAATTAATCATGCATTTCATTAATAATTGAAGTAATTTTTTTAGCCGCTGTTAATATTATAGCTATCTACATAATTTCGATAATGGTTCGGCCTCGGGTTTGAAACGTCGTAAAATGCTAACACATGTAAACACTCAAATTGATGCGCAGTTTCAAATTTAAACAAAATGAATATTTCGAAAATATTATTGAAAATCCTTCACTTTTTGATGATAATAACAACATTAGTTTTAGTTTTCAAGTTGTATATAAGGATATAGAGTTACTTCAAATTAGATAACAAACCCCATACAACAAACAAACATATAATCACGCCGTTATCCCGAATGGGGTAGCCAGAGGATAAACAACCAAAGAAAAGTTTGTTCCGCCACGTCTAACAAATGATGAGGGCAATTTTAGACTGAAATGTGTATCGCCATCGTGACAGGTTGTCGGCCCATAAGATAACCCCAAACAATCATTCTAATAAGTCTGTATATTATATTAAGATTCAAATTCCTCAAATAACACAAACTATAAAGACATATAAAAGAGAATACATTTTGTAATTAAATATAATAGACCGTAACAGACATACCTAAACATAACCAATGGAATGAAAATAATTGCTTCTAGCCGAAACAGCGCTTTATCAGAATCGTCGGACAGGATTGGCGAGAAATAAACAAAAATGTAATTATTATAATTGATAAGGGCGCCACATATGCTTCCGCATAGAACGATTCCACTTGTTTATCACTACACGTGGTTGTAAACTAGTTTTTCATCTTTGCATAACCTAAAGGGCCCTGTTTGCTAAACTAATCTTATTGTCACAAGGCATATGTAACCACAATTAAACGCAACTTTTAATCAGGTCACGCTATGAATCAATTGTGCCTAGTTTCCTGGAAACACGCAGCTTGTACCTAGAATTTATCATAATTATTGCAAACTGAGGAAAATCTAGAATCCAATTAGAATATTTCCATTGATCGCAGTTGCATGAGACGCTGCAAATTACAGCTTCCTTCGACGTTTTGAAACCTTTACACAATCTTCGCAGCTAGCAACAATAAAGATCGACTGAACAAAGTCAGATCTAAAGATTTCCAAATTTATATTTCCCAAGTGTTGGTGTTTGGGAGAAACTGCAGTGAATGGAAACAGTCTTAACGGATTTTCTCAGAGTATTTCGAAAGACGTCATAACCACACATTACAAGGCTTTTGAATACACACCGAGACGAAGTTCTAAAGGAACTAGGTTTACAGCGTCGAACGCAAACATTTCTAAAATCCGAAATGTTCGGCCGAGTACCTACTCAATGCGATGTCGAAATCGGCATTTGCTCCTTGCACAGTCGACATAAACATTTCCCAGAACTATGAAATTAGCCGGCGCGAGTGCGCGCTACACGACCACCGAAAGCGTCTCCAATTTATAGTTCAATTCAGTTTCTTCATAGTTTAGTTAAGTTGACATTGAACTGAATTAAAAAGTGTTATCGGAGGGCCGATACGGACGGTGACGTCAAATTATTGTGAAACTACCGAACTATCTGGACAGCACCCGCGCAGAGGCCCCGTGACATCTTTTCCCGCATTTTTAATCATTTTTAAATCACATTTTAATGTACACCCGTTTTAACGAATGTGACTGCAGTCTATTAACACACTTAACGATGTCTATTTCAATTAGACAGCTCCTATCAACGGATTCTGCGGTTCTTTCAATGACAGTAGTATGACTAACAACAATTTTACCTGCAAAAAAGATTGGTCCCATTCGAATTGAATTTTTGAAGGTGCCACTATTAACATTGAATTAACTCAAGGTCGAAAAAGCCTCGCTATTTTAGGTAGCGCTATAAAAAACTTAGGAGTGTAACAAAGAGCGGCAGTTAGCTCATCGCTACAAAGAAGTCATTGTGGATAGGTACAATAAAAATTGAAATGGCGGCTGTAAAAATTTACTGTCAGCCCTTTCTTGTTCCCGTTCACGGCACAAATTACTGAAGGACGTTGGAAGTGGGTCACTTCGGAAATAGTTTATTGTTATCGGCTAGTCTGCGCGCACGCAATGCTCACACGCACGCGCCGCGTTTGGTTTTCAAACGTTTACACACACGAAGGAGTTGCTCGGGTAGGGTGCGTACTCGTAGCATCCTCCTCGCCGCGATCCTCAACCGGTTCACCTTCGATATCGTCTTCATCGATAGGTGCGGCTGCATCTAACGACTTCCGCTTTCGTGTTCCAATTGAAAACACACTTACCTAAGGCCAACGGCTCAATAAAATTAAAAAGGCGTCGGATTTATGTTTTCATCGTCATGATTTGATTAAGACTTGTACTCACTCCCAAAGGCCACATGTTTTGGTCTATTAGTTTTATTACGCAGTTACCCTTGCGTTGAATATTTATTACTTACATATTAGACAAACGCAAAGCCCTTCCTATTTTGATCTTATCATACATTAATTACAAGGATGAAATATTCTCCTTTGTGATGTTCTCTATTATTTATATCTACATTAACACTGGAATGAGCCTAGGCAGTAATTCATGCGTATTCATCAAACTGTAAACATCAATTGTAACTTTTAATGCCAACTTCAGAAACCTTGACCACGATTGTAAATTAATTATTGCATGTTGTCATAAGATTGCCATAAACTTCCCATATACGCGCAAGTTTCTGATTGTTTCTAGCTTTATGGGCAATTCGCTTACTGACAAGTTGTAAAATAAGTTGAGGCGTCAAGGCTTTCAAACAATAACCCTCACACGCCCGTCCTGGGCTTTACAATGAATAATAGTGGTCCGTAGATAAAGCATACAGCTATCAATTTGGTCTAGCACATTCACAGGCATACAAATCTGCGCTCACATCCGGAGTAGGGCGGGAACGCGAGTGTGAGACGATACACTCACACAACAACAACACAGTTGTGTATACTATGCGCATACACACGCGTAAATAAACCCTAGAGTACTAAAACTGAACGTTGGTGAACGAAAGCGCACGTTTCACGTAGATGTATTTTTAGCGAAATGTCGGCGTGTGGGTAGGTCAGTTACTATTATGACTGAAAATTTGATAAGAGGCGCTTGCACTATCAGCGCCGCGGTAATTGCGCAAGCGCCTTTCCTATGTTTTCTTCGCGCGCTTATCGGCTCTTTACTACCTCATTCATTATTCACGCTTCGAGGGAAATTCTCTGAATCATCGCCTTCATATTTTATATCATCAACGTTTTCCACACTTTTACTTTTCTATGTAATTAATTATCTTTTATTAAAAAAAGAACATTCTATTGAAGAAGCAGCGATTTATAATTCTATTACCATAAAATGATATCTGTTTGTTTAATTTTTTTAGCTATGATAAAAAGAAATTGTTAAACGTGCATTCGTTTCTGAGTTATTCAATACTAAAGTATAAACTTTTCTTCTACCTGTACCATGTTTATATGTCAATATTATAATAGAAATAAAACCTTTTAAAATTCAAATGCGAATCTGCTAAAAACATACCTATCACTAAAATAGCCAGTAAAAAAGAGACTCCCAAATTCGTTAGAGGACGCAAAATAAAAGAAAGAAGTGAATAAGTCCCGCATTTAGATGACTCATATCTAATTTGGGGCCAATACCAAGAACATACATTTGGTGAAAGACTGGTTGTATCATCGTCGGATTTAACCTAATACGCAGTTAGGATATAGTTATTTATCCCTATACCAACACATGCATTTCATTGCGTCGCAAAGTTCCTCGTAAAATTGGCTATTCTATTTGTAATTAGTATTTAACTATGCATTTCGGATAACTTATTTTTATTTCGTTATAAATACAGGGAGGCATTTGCCCTGCAGTGGGGCATTTGAGGCTGATAATAATTATCACCGCTGGCTTGTCTTAGTTATCCAGCCAGAGTGGGGCCGCTAGAGTTCGAGCCTGTGCTCGGACTTGAGGGGTGGAAGTGAAATATGCGTAAGTCGCGAGTTGGTACAGTGGCATATACAGGCCAATGCCGCATCACTGTGCAGAAAGCGGTGCACACCTCTCGACAACCTTAGCCGCCCGCACCAATGTTGCGTCCTGACATTTTCCGCCCAGTAGTGGAGGCCCATCTAGCGGCAGGCGAGTCACCATCTGTCAAGATTATCATGATTGAGGCATTTGATTTGGCAGGCATCCCGTTGTCTCAATCAATATCCCAGCAACCGGTCCAGCTATATCCTTCCCCATAGTCCTAGTTCTCCTACTATTACCTGCAAGAGACTGATTGTATTCCTATAGCAGAGTGAGTATCCCCATGATGTACACATACATACATAAAATCACACCTTTATCCCTTACGGGGTAGGCAGAGCGTTAAACGACTCGTAAAAGGCGCTTTCGCCACGTCTGACAAAAATTGAGGGCATTTTTAGATTGAAAAGTGTATTGCTATAGTGACAGGTTGTCTGCCCATCGCCTAAATTACAATACACTGTAACCCTTGAGTCCCTTTTGCTGACTTCTACAGCATGCCCGGGAGGAAGGGCAGCTGGAACATGCGATGTTTTTCTATCTCTCCCAGTCCAGCATGGAAGCACATGTACACATCACTATACATTATATGGTACTAGCGACCCGCTCCGGCTTCGCACGGAAATTATTAGTGTTTCTCTACTATATTATGCATGTGTTATACATATAAACCTTCCTCTTGAATCACTCTATCCATTCAAAGAAACCGAACCAAAATCCGCTGCGTAGTTTTAAAGATTTATGCATACATAGGGATATAGGGACAGAAAAAGCTACTTTGTTTTGTACTATGTAGTGATTATATGGTATAAAAAGTCTGTTGGCTTCGGCCCCACGTATGCAATAAATATACAATATATGCAATAAAATATACCTACAAAAAATAATAATATAAATGCATCAGTCTTTCATTAGACTATTTTGTACCACGCTACATAGCATTAGTATCAGATTAGACTCGATTATTGACCATGTAAAAGAAATATTAGTTTAGTTCAATTTAATTAGTGCATGGGCACTTGGGAGGTCGTGGTTCGAATCCCACCACGTACCAATGTGTTTTTCGGTGTTCGAATTTCATGTGTACGTATAATCGGCGAATTTTGCGTGCTTCGGAAGGCACGTTAAGCCGTTGGTCCCGGTTAGTATCGTTTAATACCATAGACATATTAATCGTTAAGCCATGTCAGAGGCCAGTGCTAAGCATTGGCGGTTTGAAAACTCTGACCTTGTCTAGGATTGGGTCTGGTTTCCTTTCTGGGTTGCGGAGGTCAGATGGCAGTCGCTCTGTGTAAAAACCAGTACCCTCGTTCAATCCCCTAGATTAGGTGGCCGACCGCGTGATATACGGGATAAGGCTAGGGAGATGATGGGCACTTGGTCAGTCTGTTTACATTTTTACTTTCCATTTTCCTTATTTTGTAGTTACTTTCGCGGTTTGAGTTCTGAAATTCATAATGAGGCTGATTGATTTATCAACAAAATAACCTACTTCCATATTTTTATTGTTTATTTTTTGCGATAATTATCTACAAAGAAAACAAGAACTAGAAACCTATGATAGAAAAAAAGATATTTATTTTTGGAATGTAATTGATCGCATCTCTAATTTTATTTAGGTGTACTCGCGTATATTTTTTTCTTCTTTATCCTGTAAAAACTACCAAAACAAAGTAGTAAAACGGCGGTTTTACTAAACTAGTACATGTGTGAATTTAAGTTAAGCATATCAAGCTGAAAGTAGAGTTGGGCACACGTGGTGTCTTATCTTAGCGCCGTCTACATATTTAAATTTACTGATAAACCGCGAAATTGGGACAACCAACAGAGATTGTACTGTTGCAAAAGACTGCTAACTTCCTTTCCTTAGCTTAAGTCATATATATTTTACAATGTTATATTTTTTTATTTTTTTTATTTATTAAACTAAAGGTAAGTACATTTTTATAACTAATATATATATATACGGGGTGTAAGGGACTAGCCTCCCGCAAACTGATAGGGGTTGCTCAGTCAACGATAAACAACTTCCACCATTATTTTCATATATATTTTACGTTGTTACATTTTTTTTTTTTTTAATTTATTAGACTAAAGGTAAGTACATTTTTATAACTAATATATATATATACGGGGTGTAAGGGACTAGCCTCCCGCAAACTGATAGGGGTTGCTCAGTCAACGATAAACAACTTCCACCATTATTTTCATATATATTTTACGTTGTTACATTTTTTTTTTTTTTAATTTATTAGACTAAAGGTAAGTACATTTTTATAACTAATATATATATATACGGGGTGTAAGGGACTAGCCTCCCGCAAACTGATAGGGGTTGCTCAGTCAACGATAAACAACTTCCACCATTATTTTCATATATATTTTACGTTGTTACATTTTTTTTTTTTTTAATTTATTAGACTAAAGGTAAGTACATTTTTATAACTAATATATATATATACGGGGTGTAAGGGACTAGCCTCCCGCAAACTGATAGGGGTTGCTCAGTCAACGATAAACAACTTCCACCATTATTTTCATATATATTTTACGTTGTTACATTTTTTTTTTTTTAATTTATTAGACTAAAGGTAAGTACATTTTTATAACTAATATATATATATACGGGGTGTAAGGGACTAGCCTCCCGCAAACTGATAGGGGTTGCTCAGTCAACGATAAACAACTTCCACCATTCGTTTTTTTTTCAGGGAGTAAAAAAAATAATTGGCTTTTCCATACAAAATGTCCAAATCGATCCGACAATTTTTATGGAAACGCCAATATTTTTTTTCACTTCCTTAAAAAAAATCCTGGTGAAAGTAGTTCAGTGTCGATGACTGAGCAACCCCTATCAGTTTGCCGGACGCTGTCCCTTACACCCGGTATTTTACACTTTTATATGTTATCTAAAAATCTCTATCAGAAATCTAAAAATCTTTCTTCCCGATTAGTAGATTAGTAATTGACTGTTCCACCGTCCTCTGGACTCTGGACTTTTCGACCTGAAATCTATACGATGAAGTGGGAGTAAAAAAAATTTGCTGTCAAAACTTTAGGGTGTGAAACTACCCATGAAACTGAAAAACTTTCCCCAAGACTTTTTTTGCGAATTATTTTATATGCATCAAGTTACGTTTTATTCAACATTTAAAAATATATTACAGTACCTACATACATACATACATACATATAATCACGCCTTTATCCCTAATGGGGTAGGCAGAGCGTAAACGACCTAAACAAAGGTCGTTCCGCCACGTCTGACATAGTTTTGAGGGATATTTAAGATAGAATTCTAGGTATATTGCGGTAGTGACAGGTTGTCAGCCCATCGCCTAAATTACAATATACTGTAACCCTCAGATCCCATAACTGGTTTTTACAGCATGCTCGGGAGGAAATGCAGCTGGCACATTCTATGTTTTTCTCTTACTTCCAGTCCAGCATGGAAGTACCTACCTAAATAATATATCTACCAGCTATTAACAAAGTATAAAGTTTATTGTTCTTTTTTCACCCTTTGTTGGCCGAGATAATATTTCCTGCTACAAGTCACGTACTTTTACAATGAATCGGATTTTCCTCTCCTTTCTCGCACGACCATTAGAAGTGTTGTGGTAATTCACAGAACCTATCTTTCCATAAACAAAACATTTTCCTATTTCGAAAATGCTCCATTGTTTGCTTCACTTTTCTTGTAACTCGTTACATTTTTCTCAACGATAAGTAGTTTCGTCATCACTTGATCCATGTTCCTTAAAGTTCTATTACAGCTACTTTGATGACATGCTCCTCTACATCTTATGATTCATGCCACAACAAAGTAAGAGTCTCTTTATCTTCAAAATACTAAGAAAATATTTAACGTCTGTAGATTTTAGATTTTTACTTCCATGTTGGACTGGGAGCGAGAGAAAAACATAGAACGTGCTAGCTGCATTTCCTCCCGGGCATGATGAAAAAACCAGCTAAGGAATCCGAGAGTTTCTGTATATTGCAATTTAGGCGATGGGCCGACAACCTGTCACTACAGTAACATACCTACAAATCTGTCTAAATAACCCTCAAAGCATTGTCAGACGTGGCGGAACGACCTTTGTTTAGGCCGTTTACGCTCTGCCTACCCCATTAGGGATAAAGGCGTGATTATATGTTGTATGTTATATGTAAGTAGATTTAAGAAAACCTTTAGATAGTTCGTGATCTATCTCTTTAAAAGCATTGCCTACTTGGGATTTGACTCACGCTGTACGTAGATTGTTCTATTCTACCTAATAGCCTCTCGCTCTAAACTTAGACTTCGTCTAATGTGACAAGTCATCCACTTATACCCCTCTTAGTAAGTAACCTTCACTTTAGGAACAGCGAGTTGTTGAGAAACACTTTTCGCATACATCTGCGCAGTAGCATCATTTGTATTTTTATTTTATACGTCGTGCGTGTTTTTAAATGAGTTTTGTCTTTTTGATGTGACTTCATCAACAAACTTTAGGTAAATAAAGTAAGAATTAATAGTCTAAGCATATCATTATTTACGTGTACGTCGTGACTCATTCATTATAACTATTTAATACACACAAACATATAATCACGCCTTTATCTGTAATGGGGTAGGCAGAGCTTAAACGACCTAAACATACGTCGTTCCGCACCGTCTGATAAAGTTTTGAGAGTTATTTAAGATAGATTTGTAGGTATATTGCTGTAGAGGCAGGTAGTCAGCCCATCGTCTAAATTACAATGTACTGAAACCTTCGGATCCCTTAACTGGTTTTTACAGCATGCCCGGGAGGATATGAAGCCAGCACTTTCTATGTTTTTCTCTCGCTCCCAGGCCAGAATGGAATTATCTGGCTCCCATGACAGCATGGAATTACTATTTATCTCATTGAAAAATTAAATTAAAATATTAACAGATCCAAAGTATACTTCTCCACAAATCAAAAAATACCCCGAAATGTCACGTAACAGTGATGGGCGTAAAAGTAAGGAAATCAAAACTGAATCGCTGCACAGTTACGTAGCCGTTGCATAAGAGGCTTTCGTACTTTCTCTGTCAGCAAAATTTAGCGTGAACGCTTATGTAAGTGCCACAAAATGGCAGTCGACTAAATTTCATCATTTCGGCAACGAGAGAACATCGCGGCGTATATGGAAGTGATGGTGAAATAAGAAATGGTAAAGTTTCGAGTTTCGTGAAGCAACATAGTCAGCGTGAGCATGAAGTGGTATTTGAACGGCATTCTTAGGCTCGTATTTATAAAGCGATATCAAGATTGAGAGCAATATTAAGTATGGATTTGACAGGTTGTTTTTTACTGAAATTACATTTCTGACGCGCACTCAAACTTGCTGTCACACTTGAGAGCTGAAAATAAATATGGGCCTAAGGCTCGTATTTATAAAGCTATCTCAAGATTGAGAGCAATATAACTATGGATTTGACAGGTCCTTTTGTACTGAAATGACATTTCTGATACGGACTCAAACTAGCTGTCTGTCTCAAGTGCTATTTATAATTACGGGCCTTAGTGTAAGAAGTATAATCGCTTGGTAATTGTTTAGTTGGTTTTGCAATAGTTTTAATGTTCAAATTGCTTTCACCAAACTGGTTTTCGCGTTATAATTGTGTTTCTTCATCAAACTTGTTATTTTTAAAGAAATATTAATTTGCTTTATTTTTCATAATTAATGCTCCGCATTTAAAACCTATTATCGTTAATCGCGAATTCGAAATGGATATTCGGTTTGACATTTTAAAGAGTCACAGTTCCAATAAGAGAATCATCCTTGTCCCAATAATATCATATTGGAATATTTATTGCCATGTTTCATTCATTATATTATAAACTCTCTGAATGAGGCATCCGAAAACCTTGCTAGGTGAGTTAAACTTTCCCCTTACGAAACATAAGTTACGATGTTACGAATGGTTTGCTAATCAAACCATTAGCTTCTTTTTAACGAGCTCTCATTTTCACTAGCCTTTTGATCCCAGTTCACATAGCAATATTTTTGTAGATATGCTAATAAAATATGCAAAGTACCTACTATTAACTGTAACTTCTTTGAAACCGGTATTTTATTGAAGTACTTATAATAAAAGAAATAAAGTATGCAGGAAATATTAGATTACCTGGTGATTGGTCTATTAGAGAATTAGACGCGGCAATAACATTGTGATGTTCGACACGACACGATCATCGATAAGGCGTTTTTAGGTATGATTGAATAATTTAGAAGATTTTCAAAGAAAAATGTTTTCATGGCCTGGGAGCGAGAGAAAACATAGAATGTGCCAGCTGCTTTCCCTCCCGGGCATGCTGTAAAAACCAGCTAAGGGATCCGAGCGTTTCAGTATACTGTAATTTAGGCAATATTCCTACAAATGTACGTTAAATAACCCTCAAAACTATGTCAGACGTGGCGGAACGACCTTTGTTTAGGTCGTCTACGGTCTGCCTACCCCATTTGGGATAAAGGCATGATTATATGTATGTTCATAGAATAATATTTTTAGTTTTTTTGAGGTTTTTCTGCAGACTTTCTAAAACTAAACAACTGACCTTGAAGTAAAACGCTGTTACAAAATCGCGGGTCCGCTAGCGGTGCGGGGTCCTCCCCTCCCCCCTCCATGCAACGTGCCCGCGGATCTACGCACGCTCCACTACTACATGCGCAGGAGCACAAGCACACAACCACGCGCACCCACACTGCAACGCTGCAAGTGTGTGTGAGGTAACCACGCGAATGTGTAGAAAGGCGTGGTGAAAAATCTAGTCCGGTCTTACAGGCTTTCAACATGACACGTATAATGATTTGGCTAATGTGTTTCTCGCGTGATTTATAAGAGAAAGAAACAAGGAAGAATCCTGTCAACGCGGTTAACTAGATAGTCAACACAATGATTCATAAAACATTTCATTGTCTGATCCTAGCGTCAGTAAAACCTGGGAAATCCGGAGAAAATTCTACATTCTTAGAAAAGCCAAGATTTTCCGCTTGAAATGAAATGATAATCCCAAGTTATTGAAATCCATTGTCATCACCTTCGGAATCTCGCTAAGGCCTCAAAAATTCTGTAGGTTTTGAAATCATCGCCTACCAAATATGTGAAATCCTTGAACATGGATATGTGGGTCATGATCAGCTCCAATATGTGTCTCGTTGGTTTATTAGCATAGAGCTGCGTGCGCGCGTCGATATGTTGCGCAAGAGTGTTGACTTTCATCCTGAAGGTCAAGTGCCATCCTATTTCAAAACGAACCTTGGCGGCTCTTGTTTACCTCGACTGTTGAAGATACCCAAGTAAACGGAAGCGATTTATTGTATTCTTTAAATCTGTTTATTTGATTCGAATATCGATGAAGTTGCTTGGAAACCTATATGTATATTATTTAAATGAGAAGTATCAATATCGTTAGGTTCAAAGCACCTACCTGTACCAAGGTTAACTAATATCACGGCGTGAGAACCGCCTCTATGTAGACGATTTAATTCATCGTAATTTGCTGTAATAACACAAGAGATATTCAAATGACTGCCGACAATCAAATCCGACCTTTTCTTAGACACGTTCTTTATAAATAGTCATCTAACTGCCGCTTGTGATCGCAAAATGTCGAACACGAACTCGATTTGTTTCCGAACTTATTGCGAAAATACAGAAATGCGCCTGCGGCGGTCGGGACCGAGGAATGTCGTAGGAAGGAAACCGATGAAGATTTCCAAAGGCGAACAAAATTACATTCAAATCGACTAACCAATCGAAAAGACAATAAATAATAAAGCAGTGAAGCACCATAATCAACTAAACAACTTGAACACAAAGTTAAACTTTCTATAGCACATAAGGAAATCCAAGACGCAAATGCAAGTTCAAAACAAAGCTGACGTCATATATTTATGGAAGGTTTCCATAAGAGTGATGTTACCACATTACAATTCCTTATTGCTTCTGCATAATATATTAGAATGTAATAGATCAAGGGAAAATCCGCGTAGATGTTTTCATAAATAGAGCTATCAATAAATTACCTTCACAAATTTCAATACGTATTAGCGTATTAGGCTAGTCGCCCAATAACTCTGTTTACAGTTCAGTTGTTTGCACTGTGTGTTAGCAAGTATCTGGCACAGGGGATCGATCGTCAATCAAACGCAAGGTGAGAGTGTAACTGTGGGCTATTTTAGCGTCTACGAAGGTAAAACTCATTCGCGCTTTCAACCCAAGACTCTCACGCACGCAAGGGTACTGACGCTTCTAAATAAATCTTGAGATGTACCTATATCCGTACCTACTAGTTGCATGCGTTTATTCGTCTGTTTGTTTGCTGTGTTCTTCACTGCGGCTCAAAAATCTGCCATAATATTGTAAAATATTATATAAACGTCTGTTTTGATTGACTGTTCATTAGTTTCGTCTTTATTATTAATATTTTGAAGCGTAGAAAATGTTTACACATTCCACTAATCGAAAACATAACCTAGCATCACGCAACCGAACCAAAAACAGGTTGTTCGGAATCTCTTCCTGATTGCGCTTTGTTCTTCCTACTGAAAGACATGTATAGACGTTTAAATATACTCTACAATGCTGCGATGAAAGATCTTTCGGATTAAAAGCAATCAAAAAGACCCGACATTTAATTATAAATAATCGCACAAATCTACGCCAAAAACGGCGAAATGTCTAGTTAACGTTAGATCAATGATGCAACAATAAATTTCTCACAATTAACCGGTAAAGGTCAATTTAATTTAAGACCTTCAGCGATGATATTCGAAGACACGTTTCAAATTAGTGATAAATCAGACTATTTAGTCTATATATCTAGTAGATGTAGTTTCAGTCATCAACATAGAATGTGATTTCAATAATGATTTAAAAAGCGAAACGTCAACTTTAATTAAAACAATCAAAATAATTTCAATGACAATGATCTCATTGACTCGTGTCAACATTGATTAACATATTATCTATTTTAGACATTTCCTTGTTACTACAACGCAAAAGAAATTATCGCCGATAACTTTATCGTTTCTCATATTATTGTAAATTCTCATGAATCTTATAGTAAACAAGATTTGACAAAACCAGCTTTTGTTATGTACGGTGCGTTTGATTTGTGCGAAAAAATAAATCCGGAAGTTTGATGGGAAGATAGAAGCAGGGTTTGGATGTGAACAGCAGAGGCCACAGATGTACCGTTTGTGAATGAGCATTTGTTGTGTATCGGTGTTACATAATGGTTGTATGTGCGGTGTGTTCTGGCTCCACATTTCGTCCGAAGGCCACTTCACAAAGCGCGTGGCGTAGTACTGGTATATCGCCACGCGCGCCCCACGGTTTCCTGTTTGACAACTATCGACTTACATGACTATCGCTTTCTGTCATACGCTTGTTAGACGCTTGTAAAAGGGGTCTGCCCCGCCTGTTGCTAAGTACATAGGTACGTAACGTCATTGAAACGTACTGCCGTATTATTACCACTTCCCAATCTCGTAATTCAGTGATCTTCCTTATTATTAAATTATTCAAATCGCTTGTTTCTCATGTTGTTGTGTCAGTATACCATCAGCCGGAGTCATTAGTTTAGGTATTAGCATTTTGTAATTGATAAGCATGAAGTGCTGTCGATTGTGTCGCGAATTTGTTAAAGCGTTGAAATGGGAATGGACAATTTGATTTAGCCAATCATTTCAGCGATGGAAGTAGAGCGTGGAGGGATTGTATTGGATGTGAGTGGACTACGGGGTATGTGAGTCGCGAATGCTGTATCAGTCATAGTTCAACCGACCATGCTGAGATATGCCCTGGATACTTCACTAGCTCTAACAGTTTAATCATTTGCAGCATTCTCAGCGTCATTAATAATAGATTGCCTGCAGAATACAGCATCCAATGTAATTTACATATAATATCCATTTTCTATTTTATGTTCACTGGATAATTATTTTATTATTTAGTATTTCCATAAACAAGTCAAACACGCATAGCTCATAAAATAAATGGATGTAAGCAAGAATAATAAAATATCCACACCAATGTGAATGATGATTATGGTCATAACTTCCTGGATGGCTATTCTCAATAATTACTCCAACTGAACACAGCAATATAGAAATCGATATTACACAAATCAAAACCACTGACTGAGGTAAAAGTGATCATAACAATTAGGAATGAATGTTCAAAGAATTCGATCCATAAAAGCCAATGTCTCGGTTACACCAGCCAATCTAGGGAAATAATTAGCGAACCATGCAATTTGTTATGAACTTACATTTAATTACTTTGTCATTGCTGTCAAGTTTACAGCAGGCTTAAGAATGCAGGACATACCAGACACCATACCAATAGAAAATCTTAAGATACATACCAATGTGTTTGATATGTGTAGGTAAACTCATGAAATACCATAGAAACATTATGTTTGAATAAGCACAAGAGGTGTAGAAATTGTTAAAAAATTACTTAACTACTGAAAAAAGAATACACAATATTATATACCACAAATGTGAGTTTATATCTAAAATAACTTATGCCCAAAACAAATAAACCTTGAAACGCAACAGACCAAACCAGACCGTACACAAAGAAATTGAAAGTAAAACAGAGACATTCTGTGCAAACAATATGAAAATACTATATAGTAGGGGTGGGCCTTCCTACCTATATAAAAAAGTAGTCTCTTACTATCTTATCTTATCTTATTTAGCCCACATCATCCCACTGCTGGGCAAAGGCCTCCCTCTTACTATCTATATAAAGAAAAAGATGCTTTCTTCTAACTACTAAAAAATATCTGAACATAACAATCCTTCACAAATTTAAGTAATTTCATATCATTAATCAAAAAAAAATATAAATTGAAAAAAGCACCATCACACTCACAGCCCCACTAGGATTCCCTGTATCGGGGTGCCATGGACATACACAGATACAACCACAAATAACACCCAGACCCAGAAACAAACATTTAAACTCATCATTCAAATGTCTGCTCCGGCCGGGAATCAAACCCTCTGCGTAGCAGGCAGGTACACTGCCAACTAGGCTGCGCGGTAATTAAAGTAAATTATCTCTTTTTTTCTTTTTCTCTTGAGATATTATCATCCATCACAATCAATGACAAAGAAATATCAATAAATTCACTGTCTGTATTGTACCAGTTCTACTATTAATCCAATTTACTGTACTTTTCTCCAGATTGATAATATTTTATAAGTACAGAATCAATTTTGATTGCATCATAAATTATATTCATACCAGACACTCTATCAAAATAATTTAACTGTATTTTCGCAAGTTAGTATTTGGCAATTGGCGAAAGTTGTAACTTTTTCTCAATCCCACGCTCCAGTAAATCTACGGTTGCAGTGTGGCGCGGTTCTCTATCGACATTCAATAGAAAATCAGCTAAAGGTAGAAAAAATGCTTTTTATACATATATTATTTTATTTTTGCCACTGTAAAATTGTTACGTGCCAGTAGAAGTCTGATAGATTGCTCTCATATACCTACGTCTTACTTGATTTGGATTTGAACAAAAAAAAAATTGACTTATTTTATTTTATTCATTCTCTTAAAATTCTTTACTCATTCTGAACTGTTATTCATTTAAAAACTTGTAAATAAAGTTTGATCTGATCCTTAAGTAATAGTTTCCGTGTGTTTCCGATTGCTACGCCAAATCATAATTAAAATCCCTCAAATTGGCATCAAAATGTTTAAAATCTTTTATAGCCTCATTATCATTAGTGAAACTATCTTTGGTGTTATCTTTGTCACGTTAACATGACAAGAAGCATCATCAAACCATCTTTAGTGACGAATGCTTTTCTTTTTGAAGTATTATCTTGTCTTCACAGGCCATCTAACGTCAAGTTTAAGTATTAAGTGCAATACAACCTGTTTAAGTTTGTTACTAGCCACAGAATAAGTAATAGCATAAAGTGCGCCAGTCTCACCGATGCTGGTGGCTACAATTTCTAAACTTGCAACACCAGAACAGCGCTGCGTTTCGCAAACCAGCGCGATTTACACCGCCAACTTTTACGGTTTCCGGCGATACGGCGCGAGCGCAGCGTTCTGTCATCTGTTGCGATTTCGATGCTCTTAGAGCTGTTTCTTTCTTTATGTGTGCACTAAGTCTATTATAAATAACATCTTTATGCCCTTATGGTAAAGAGGGCGATGTTTCCACTGACAATTTTATTTAGTGCAAATTTATTTCAGCTTCAATGATCATTGACCATATATAAATGCCTCAAAAATATGATGTACTAAGGTCCATATTTATAAAGCGATCTCAATATTGAGAGCAGTATTAAGTATGGATTTAATAGTACATAATGTACTGAAATTATATTTCTGGTACGAACTCAAACTCGCTGTCCGACTCAAGTGCTGATTATAAATACGAACCTAAGTATACTAAGTAAAGTCTGATTTACACAATTTTCTTGCTTACATTTTTTGTATATACTTGTCTAATCAGTGTCATTAGTGTCACTTATTTATGACATATCCGAGGCAATTATTTAAAAAGAATGCACTAGGCGATACGAGATCACAATTTCTTCCTTTTGCAGTGACAGGCTGTCATAAAAACTGTCTAGGAGATGCTTAGTTTTATAATGAGAAAAACGATACAATAAACGAAGTGTAGTACCTAAGTATTTTTGTTATAAAATAAAAAAAAAACAATTTCTTCGCAATAGCCGGTTATATAGGTACTACTATGACACAAAATTTTGTAACAACAACTTATTAAAACTGGTGTTGTGATTAAGAGATGATTCACATCATTTGGGAATTTTGTTCTATAATAAACATAGTATGTAATCTTAAAGCTCACGAAATAAATATAATTCTTTTTGTTCTATCATACAACTTAAAACAGGAATATTCATTGTATCTAGAATGTTTACATTTCAAAATATGAGAAGAATCTACAACACGTATGTTTAAAAAAAAAACATTGTCACACGATGACAAAATACTAAATTTCATAAAGGCAAGAATCTCAATGGCGTCATATTTTCACGGTCAAATATGAAAATAAACAACGTTAATGGAGTGATAAATTTGACATGAAGAATTCGTGTCATAGTTTGAATATAATTATAGATCTCGTATTTTATTTTCATCTCGTCCTACACACGGCGCACTTATTATTAGAATGTGACCTATTTCTTTGTCATACATAGTACCTGCCATGCGTAGTATTGCACGTAAATATACAGTTCCATTGATGTACTTATAATGTTTTTTATTATATTTTTATCAATTTGCAATTAAAAGTATTATACCGTCTTTTTTATTCTTACGCCATCATCTACAAAGTTGCGATGCGACTGAAAAACTGCGATGACAAAGCATTTTCTCGAAGCAGGAAACTAGACGCAAAGCTTTTTTTGGACTACGCCATCATATCGGAATGGATCGTGTAAATTGATTGTAATGTGGCTGGTGCGTTATATTATGCGGTTATTCTAGGTCGTAGCTTAATTAGTGTGGGCTGGATTATGTAAGGCAAGTTATGGCAACCTTGGCGTGCTCTTGACAGACCAGTACGATATTTTTTATAAGCAGCCGAGTCTTCCTTGAAGAATGTGAATCAGTTTTTTATTTTGTTTTAATATTTATGTGATCTTCGAGTCGAGGTTGTTTTCGATATCGTCTTTTGTAACTCTAAACTTTTACTAAATCTTATTTATTTCAAGGATATGAAATCTGAAAATCAAATCACAAAAGCTAAACATAATTCCATCATTATTTTTGTTTATTTTCTAAACAATAGGCTAAGAAGTAGCAGAGCATAAATAAAATCTTTACCTACTAATTAAACGTGAACTTATGACTTTTCCGGGTAGTTGCCTCTAAGTAGTAATTTCAAAGAATTTACCTGACTACTTCGCTGCTACTTAACTATTTACAATGTGGTCGTTCAATTTATTTTATAAGTTCGATTTACGTATGAGGTAAAAGTTCTCTCTGAACTTCTAGAGCGAGCAAAGATTTCGATATATTTTATTGTAATTTCTTTATTCTATTTCATTTAAAATTTTAAGTAATTTGATATAGTGCTACGTGCTACGGCGTTGCGAATGTAGTAGAAATATTTTATATTGACGTCATAATAATGCCACCCAAAAGTTACAATTATTATAAGTAAATTATCTAAATTTGTATCAAAGGTACCTGTATCCTGCTTGATAATAAACGACTAAACTAAAAAAAAGTTAACACATCAACGCGGTATTAACTAAGAAAATACCTCAACCGTAATTAAATTAATTCAAATCAAAGCTACTTATTCATAATTGCAATCGGTTATTAATCGTTACAACACTTACGCAAGTTACAACGTAATTAAAAGGTCTAAGTGACAATTAAACAATCATACAGAAAGCAAGGGCAAGGGCTGCCGGCCCTTTCAAACCCAACAACTCACTTTTCAGGGTTTTTCACTACGCCTTTCTCACCCAAGATTGTTTTTGAACCAATTGTGCACCAAATCACCTTCTGTAACCAAATTAGCGAGTGAGAGGCAAGAGAATTGTGCCCAAAAAAGTATTTCCGGAATTTTGTTTACTAAAAGCTTTGGTGAAAGTAAATTGGACTTATTGTAAGGTCACTAAAGTGTTCTAGAAAGGCTAAATCTGGCGGTTAAACCAGGGCTAAGCATTTCATTCATCACTGTTTATTTAAATTCAGTGTCAAATAGTGATTTATACACTAGTAACGCCATCTATGAGAGATATAGAGAAATGCGTACTGTTGCCATCTAGTGGCTTAATCTTGAACTAGAACTGCGTCAATAGTGATAGTCGTTAGTGCAATAGAAAGTCGCGAGATGGCGGTTATCAAGTATTTATCTTTTCATGCCTACTACATAACTAACTACTTAAGTGTTAATTGGAATATAATTACATTAATTACAAAGGCGGTATTGTACGTAAGTAAAACGTAATTTGACATAATGCGTAACATCCGTAATTACAAGAACCGTGAAAGTCTTAGACAATAATATCCTTACTGAAGTTTTTAGGATTACATTAGGTATACCTACTGTATGCAGCTTAACAATGAGTTTTATACCTACTAAAAAAAATATAGGTACGTTGGAAATTTAGAACAGGCTGCAGTTCCAAATATTTCACCCTCTCTCTTCAGAAATTTGAAATCGGCATTCTAAATTTTGACGCAGCTACCACCTTTCCTATTTACATTGGAAAATCAGGAACACCTTTATAGGTTTTTGACTGAAAATAAAAACAGAATGTAATTTGAATTTCGTATACTTACCCACATATCTAATAGGTAGGTATACTAAGTCCATTCTCTATTGGTATTTTTCTCCAGTATTCAGCGTTGTATTTCAGGGCTGCGCGGGCGCAGTGGAGCGCGACAGGCTCGTCCGCGCCCGCGCCATTGTCCGTGTGTATCCGCACGAAACACTGCACTTCACATGCTCTGCAACCAAATCGTGCGCAGGGCTGTGGCTGAAGGGCAATCGTATTGGATTTATTTTAGTGAAATTCATTATCGTAGTAAAGTTGGAGAAGTAAAATCTTATCTTAAACACTAAATTGTAGAAGACGAAGAATTACATAAATCCGTTGCTCTCTTACAACAAATAAGTCAAATTAGTAATATGAAAGATAGAAAGAAGATACATAGACACAAAATTGTAGAAAATATAGAACCACACAAATCCGTTGCTCTACCACAACATCAAATAACAACAGAAACGGAAAGAAGATTCATTTACTATTGAGTAAGAAATTGTTACGAAGGTTAATTACAATAATTGTTATAAGATTTGAAATGTTCTAAATTGCAACTAATTAACAGCAACACTAAACAAGAACGGTCAGAATCACATCTAAATGAATCAAAAGTAAAATACATACCATTTGCTGATAAAGTAAATAGTAAAGTATGAAATATAAAAGAATTTGAGTTAGATGCCCTGCCAGCCCTGCAGCAAAGAACACATTAGAACAGGTTAAGGTCGTTAGAATGATTTTCTGCAGAAACCAAGATGCCGACCGCGTAAATAATATACCAGCCAAGGTGTTTTCATATTACCCTTTACATAAAATGGTGCAGACAGGAAATCATAAATAAGAGGTGCTACTTTGAAATACAAAGAAGAAAGATTTGGTCATAAGAAACTCAATTACGATAGTAATTTTCTTGTTAACATTGGTTGACCAGCTAAAGAAAATATTATAAGTTTGAAACAAGATTTTGAAGAAAACAGAAAGTCGAAAAATATTTGATCAGCCGCTTTAACTAAAATAATTGTTACGCAAATGAACAATTTTTTTAAATAATTTAAGTATCTGTTCAAATATGACAAAGTTACTTTATTATGTAATAAAGTAGGAGAATTTAAACTTAATTTATTGTTCTTTCTTTATAAGGCACACAATACGTTTACATCAATAAAGACGTGGCCTTCAATTAGCGCCATATTAAAGAATCAGCCCACATTCATAGCCCGAGGAAAATTTAACATCACGTTCTTGTATTTTATCTCACCTTTTTTATAATAGACTAGAACTATTAATATTAGAGTTCCGCAATGAGGATTCTCAATGATGCGGATGCAATAATAAACGAAGTAACTATAACTTGAAATTTTGAAGGTGAAGATACGAAACAAAGAAAAGATCTTACCTTGACTGTAACTACCGAAGAATTATAGTGCAGATAATCTCATACTACATTATATGATATATTTTGACCTGCACCTTTACTTAGAAGCAGTGTTATATACCAACTAGTTTTTAATACCTTCACGATAACCACGGTTAAGGAAATACTCAGTCCTTGTTTTTTATATAAATTCATTACCATAATGTCTAGTTTAATTATATTTGCTAAGAGTCGTTACTTTTTATGAGATACAAAATAAAAAAGAATCCTCAAAATATTTAAAAAAGAAGTAAATACAAGACAGTATCAAAGGATTTACTTCATAAAAGTTGCAATGTTAAAAGTTGATGCTATCACCAACAGGGTCTTGTTTTTCTCAGGCTCCAAAAATTCTGTGCTCACAAGCATTGAAGCCAAAATAATTACAAAATCGTGACAGAACTTGCGATTAAAATCATCGTCGTGCGAACATTCCACCGAATTCAAACTAAGTATTGCACTGAAACCTCTTCAATTAAATATGACTTTAAGTGCAACAATGGAGTTACATTTGCTGACAACAATAAAAGTTATATTCCGGTGACCCCTGTTGCCGACACAATGAAAAAGAAGCTCTTGATCGTCTTTTAAATGATCTCGCGTTCTATCGCAATTCTAATAGCACGTTGCGATGCTTTATCGGGCCAAGGTTCTATTGCGACAGGCTTTCTAGCACCTGTTAGGATTCCAACTATTTTTGGCAGTCCAAGAACACGTCAACTGTTTCATGTTCATTTAAATTCTGGCCACCTTTTAACCTTTTTAATTTGGTTGGGAAATTTTGAATAGTGTCCATTGTGTAGGATTTTTAGTTTACACGGGCTTTTTTTGTAAACTTCAATTTAATAATGGCACCAAAGAAATATTCTCAAAGCGTAATTTGTAACCTTGTTGCCTTTCGATTTAGCATCAAATAGCGTCTTAGACGGTCTATAAATCGAACATGATTTCACCTATTAATAATATCGAATATCGTGTATTAGGCAACTTTTTCAATCACGTATCTTTAGGTTTAGGCTCATCTTTCAATTAGATGATGTTGGTTTAAATCACCAGCTAAATTCGATCCTTAGGTATAACGAGTTGTGGTTTAATGTAAACTTGTTTCTAACAAATATTTCCTGGTGATACATTTCACATTCAAAGCATCTTCTCACAATTTGCATCACAATGGCCACTTAATAATTCTTTAGTGATGACCAGAATTTCACACGATAGTCGAATTATGGAATTATTAATTTTATGATAGGAATCCTTCGTCTCTTCTTATTATGAAATTGAGACCACGTTAACGACGAATTAATATTGTTTACAAATTGGTTTGTTCAGAAAAATAGTTGTGGTCAGCCTTTTCTATTTACTCGTCATCACCTTTGACGTTTAGTCATTTAATAGATTGTGCAATTAAAGTAATTTTCCTCAACAGAATGGTTCCATGACACTTTTGACCCCTCTTATTTTCATTAAACTAACTTCCAAGAAGGTACAAAGGTATTTTCTCGACTCTCTTCCAACACATTATCTGATGCAAAAAAATATGTCAACGGGAATCGAATTTTGAGGATCCGCTTTTATATTTGAAAATAGTTCTTTTCGTCAACAATTCTAACCAATTGTCTCCTTTGTTTCCAGTGCTGGAATGATGGGCGAGGGCTTGCTGACACTCACGTACGGCAAGCACCACGCCTGCATCCTCAACGAGGTGGGCGCGGCGTGGCGCGGCGCTCGCTACTCAGACCTCGTGCTGGTCTGCGACGACGCCGTGCCTCTCGCTGCCCATAGGATCGTCATGGCTGCCGCTAGCCCCCTCATAAGGTACTTTGCAAACTTCATAAAGCCCACTTTTAGCCATCCTTGTCTTTACCAGAAAAAGATTAGGTACCCTTGATTGTTGTTCCTTTTGTTTAAATACAAATAATAGAGTCTGTTCTATAAATTCATAAAATAATTATGATTAAGCTATAAAATAAAATATTGTTCAAGCTCTAGGAATGCGGATATTGATAGAAAATGTATTCATCATCAACCGTATGCTTTTCTAATCGTGGTTATAAACCACTTTAATAACTTTGGTCGACACATAAAACACACGTGGAAATTCCTCCCGCAATTATCTCAATTCTTATCGCATCTCCGCAGCATATGCAATTAAATTCAACTCAGGAGTGAAAAACAGACGGTGTCCGTAGATTATGTCATAGCTCGTGACTTGTTTCCACGTGGAACTAAAGTGCTCTTTAGAATTCTAAGACGTTCTATGTGAAACACTCCTTACCTATATTATTATTTCCACTTAAATTTACAACAATCTTAACTACCTCAGCATTCTTAGTTTAACGATCTTCAGCATTAAATGGCTATAAAAAGGCAATCAATTAATTGTGTCATATCTATGATTCCAGGAAAATACTCGATGACACTCCAACGGTCGAAAGTCCAGTCACCATCCACATGTCCGGCATCAGTAGCACCCTTATGAGGCATCTTCTCGTGTTTCTATACAGCGGACAAGCTTATATTGAGGTTCGTATCGTAATCAATACTTATCAATTATTAAAGTGTAATACTCCGTAGAATTGAAGCTAATAATCGTTTTTGTCTTTTACAGTCAGGTGAAATCGATGACATGCAAGAATTGTTTGAATTGCTAGAAATCAAATCAGACGTCTGGAAATCAACTAAAGAGCGGCAACAAGCAGAAGAAAGGAACAGATCATGCGAACGGCTAAAAGCTAAAAACTTGAAAACAGACATCAACAGCAATGAGAGCAGTAAACACGATGCACCGTCAGGATCCTCACATTCAGAGAGCGACAGAGTCACACCCACAGCAGGATACAGTAAAGACAAAGCGGATGAATCATTAAGTATAAAGAAAGAAAGTATGTCTACGAGTAGCAATGATGAAAGGGAAGAAGACGATCAGGATGGGGATAAAGGATGTGGCCGGTTGACGAATCGACGCAGAAGTTCTTCCAACCCTGTCAACTTATCGCTAGCAAGAAATGAAAATTCTGCTGGTGAACACGAGGACTCGCAAGATGTGGATGTGGAAACTGTTGCCGCCAAGGTAAATTCACTATAATTTTGAAAAACATATTTTTGATAAACAATAGTAGATTAACAACATGAGCACTAAATCCTATTTTTATCAAATGATAACTCTAACAATACTATTTTCTTTTCTTTTTAGAATGTCAACAGAAAAAGATCAACTTCGTCGAGCCAAGAAGAACAACCACAAGAGCAAGTATACCGGAGACAGCTGCTTAGTGATCGATTAGGACGAGGCATCGAACGAGCTAAACGGAAATCACATTACCTTGAACCGCCAGAACTGGACTTAAGAACCGTGAAATTAGAAGATTACGCGCATCTCAAGCCCCCTGATCAAGAACTTATGTCTCTTGTACAGACATCACCAGAGAATTATGTCGTCACACCCCATAGAAAACGAAGACCTGGTTTCAACAATTCACCTTCACAAAATCCTGCTTTTGTATCATATCCTCCAAGCTATCTTGAAGAGATCGCTCACCTGCGGTATGCGCAAGGGCCAGGTGGGATAGCAAGCATAGCAGCAAGAGGATTGAGTGCTTTACATCCGCTAAGTGCATCAGCACCGCCCTATCTGCCTGAACGGAGCGTGACGCCTCCAGCTGCAGCGCATGACGACGTTCATAAATATCGACCTCCAAGTGCTGGATCTTGGGGATCATGGCTTTGTCAGCCACAAATAGGCGCAGAGGATACACCTTCTACAGAACATGAGCAAGGTTCAAGTAAACAAGCGCCTGTTCGAGAGTACCGATGTGAATACTGTGGAAAGCAATTTGGTATGTCATGGAATCTCAAGACGCATCTCCGAGTGCACACGGGTGAAAAACCTTTTGCGTGTCGACTTTGCGTTGCTATGTTCAAGCAGAAGGCACACTTATTGAAACATCTTTGTTCTGTGCATCGTAACGTAATATCATCGAGCGAGAACGATGGACGGACCAATACACCTGGACGGTTTAACTGCTGCTTCTGCCAACTGACGTTTGAAGCTCTTCCGGAACTCATCAGACATCTATCGGGACCGCACAACAGTCTTCTTCTCAGTAAGAACTTGCATGAATGACGTCCGTCTTCTTGACGCGGGCAGACGCGCAACTTTGGACTTTGAAATTTCTTCTCTCACCTCGAGAGTTCAATTGTGATATGTGTTTAAGATGGATATTATGTTAAGCGCCTAGTTGTAAGACATGTGATATCGCAGAGCGATACTCATATTAGTGAGGCATTCGTAGAATTGCGGATGTATTACTGACGACTAATTTAAAAATCACATGTTTGCCGAAAGGGTCCAAATTGTTATAATTTGTTTAAAAATTATAATCCGGGACCAATACCTTCCGAGATAGTATTTATTTGAAAGATGTATTTCCTTAGGGTAAATGTTATTTAAAAGCCACCGACACATATTCCTTAAGCATAGAAAATAGACATGTTTGTCAACGAAAAGTTGCGAAGTATGTACAGGCCTAATTCGAGGGTGTCACCAGAACTACCTCCTAATTTAATTCAGTATCTTTGAATCACGGTGACGCTGTAATAGGTTTCAGCATTGACTTTATTCACATTATTAATTGTGTTCGGTCAATAGTTCTAGTCAGAATTGGAACTTAGCATTAGGTAAATCGTAATCATTCCTTATTCAATTCGTTAAATCACTTTTTTGGTGTTTGCATTCAAATTGCCAATTCGTGCCTCAAAATCAAACCAATCATTGAAATGGAAGAACAACCCTTCAAAACTTGAAATCAATAGATCATTAAACAAATAAATATAAACTTTGTTCCAATGCATGCGTCTGACTCGGAATTTCGCAGCTTTTCAATGACATCTACAATCTCAATATTAGATTTTATCACTTTTGAGTAAAGAAACAATGTGTTCGTAATTATTATATTTTGTAATGTTATGCCTTTCTTCCATTAGTTCGTGCCGATTGCAATGTGGATGAACACCAAAGATTTGTGAAGCATTAAATATGTTTGGTGTACAATTAAGAGAAATTAAAGGGACCTGAATTGATTTTCGTTTGTTAAACTTAACGTATGTAGGTACCAATTTAATAATCTCATTGTTCTAGTTACTAACTTCCAATTTTCCATTAACATTTTCCATAATTCCACTACGAACTATGTTACATTACAATGCTTGAATATCTTTTATTTTTGGATTAATTTTACTATTGTAGTATTAATGCAAAGCTTACCAGGCATTATTGTCGAATGAATGTTTGTCAACTAAACTGTACTATAGCTTGTTATATTTTTCGAACTATGTTTTCGAACTCGCTTTTTTATATCGAACACATTATTGTGGCCAGTTATTTTTGTACTTTTGTTGTAGTGAATGCTGGACGTTTGGTACTTTCTAAGGCTTGAATGTGTAATGCCACAGCTCGTAAATAGCAATGATATGCCAAATTTTGTACCGTGTGTTAATACTGTTATCTAAAACTTGGAAAGTTCTCTGTAATACTCATTTTGTACAATACAATTTACAATCAATCTACGTACATTCGTGTACTCACATTTAATTTACTGCCAGTCTAATGGATCAGCTGGTACTTTTCCATTATCTTTTGGCTCTTACCAATGCAATTCTCGTAAAACTACTCCATTAAAACTAAAGTTACCATCGAGTTGTTCAAAACTAGATTAAAAATTAATCGAATTGCTTTAATTTCTTTCGAACGTTACCTATTGTTATACCTGATTTTGTTTTGTGTTTTGTTTTGTAATTGTCAAATATTGACGTAATTTTTGTAATTGGGGAACAATTTAATTTGTAAGGATTGTGATTTCGTGGTATCGTAAGATTAATCTATGTGATAAATGTCTATACTGTAAGTAGGCTGAGAACGCTGTCTTCCATTGCGTTTTCCATTATTATGACCTTTTTCTTTAAACATTGGAAGGCTTCCCAAAAATCAAGTATCATAATACATTTTAACATAATTATCAAATCGCCTCCTGTTAGTACAAAGTTAACCTTTTTGCAAGAAACAATAATCAAGCTTTAAAGATTTTAGTATCAAAAACAACATGAGCCTTAGGGAAATTTTCTAGTGTTTAAAACATACACTTGTAAATAAATCTAAAATTAAGTTTACAATGCATGACAAAATTGATCATTTAGAACTCCTGTTATGAAATACGTATAAATAAAATAGAACAAATAATTCGTCTCTTCATGATCCGCCTCCAATGGCATGCCTCTACACAAATGCAAACATTAGTGTAAACTAATATCTAGAATTATTCAAAACATATAAAAATAATTCCAATTTTAGTTAATTTAAGGCAAATATTGGATTATCTTTGTTCTTGTATCCAATATTGATTACAATGACGTTTCCATCTATAATGTCAACATATCGGATGCACGATATTTGATAATGTAATACGTGCCTGAATTACTTGATTGCAAAATGTCCCATGTTTTCACACTTTGTAATTAAGTTTCATAAAAAAGCTGAAACTTCCGTCAAATAAGAACTGAACAAATCAAAGAAATTTGACAAAAGACAAGTAATACTGCCTATAAAATAAACGTATTTGCGATTAAAGTCGTGCAAATCAAATCTTGACACACTTATTCGAAATATTGTAAAAAAAAAACATGACGTTAAGAATTAATGTAAATAATAAATTAGTATGTAAGATTTAATGAAAATAAAAAAGCTTAACTTAATCTTGTTGAACTTGAATATTGATTTTTCTCTGTTAATTGTAAATTAAAAAGTAATTTGTAAGTTTTCATTATAGTGTACAATTTTTTGTAGATATTGTTTAGAACATTAACATTCTGTAAAAATGTGTTCTTACCGTAGTAAATTAAATAACGAGAATATTTTAGTTACACACGCCAATATTGTTTATTTCCTTACCTACCAAACCGCCTAACTGACCTGCATACCTACTGTTGGTGGAAATTACAACGAATACCACATAGACAGAAAAAAACACAGTGAAAATTTAGTTTTCTCCCACTTGCTCGAAAATACCTTCATTATTTAAAAAAGTAAACAAAACATTCACTTTTTTCGGTACTCGAGTTCGTAGCGGCCGGCAATTTCCGCAAATGATAATAATGACCATACGCGAAGTCTTTGCAGTATACACTAGTATGAATTTGGTGTTTTTAAGTTTTCAATAAAAAAGGTTAAGGCAGAATGCGAAAAAAGAAAGAATGAATGAATGAATGGAATGTGCGTCAGTAAAAGGCGCCATACATATTTAAAATATCAAAATATTATGAAGGAATCGCAAGTTTGATATTTATTTTTAAGTGTATTGTTGTTGTTTCCTCGCAAAATGATAGAAAAGTACTGTAATAGTACATACATACATAAATCACGCCTTAATCCCTTACGGGGTAGGCAGAGCGTTTAACGCCTCGTAAAAGGCGCTTTCGCCACGTCTGACAAAAATTAAGGGCAATTTTAGATTGTAATATGTATTGCTATAGTGACAGGTTCTCAGCCCATCGCCTAAATTACAATACACTGTAACCCTTGTGTCCCTTTTGCTGACTTCAACAGCATGCCCGGGAGGAAGGGCAGCTGGAACATTCTATGTTTCTCTATCTCTCCCAGCCCAGCATGTAAGTAATAGTCTCAGCCGAAAATGCAATATATAGTCTTGTTTACATTAGATTTTGTTCGACCAGATATTGCTTTTTTCGACCGCTATTGTAATGTACTTTTAATAAGTTATAATCTTCTGAACATAAAGTGTAGGTGAAATGAATATGACAGAGATAGAGTAGACATTAGAACGACGACGTAACCGAATATTTTCTGATCCTAATTGGCCTACCTAGTAAATGTATGACAGCTTGCGCACTCATCCATATCCATCCGTTTTATATGGAAATTTCACGGACACGAATCTAATACGAACCGAATACGGATCTGTGCAAAACCGCCCTTACTGTGCAAGATTTATAGTTTGGATGTGTCCTATTCATCTAAAAATTCTGAAATGAAAATTGAATAGCGAATATATTAGCTTCTCTTTGTAAGACATTTGTAAAAAAACTTGAAATAAAAATAATAGGTAGGTCTACAGAGAGCATAGCAAGCCACAAGAGAAAGGAAGAAAGAGTAAATACTTTTTAAAGTGTAATTTGAAAAAGGAAGAAAGAGTAATTAGTATGAATACATACATAGATAAATCACGCCTTTATCCCTTAAGGGGTAGGCAGAGCGTTTAACGCCTCGTAAAAGGCGCTTTCGCCACGTCTGACAAAAATTGAGGGCAATTTTAGATTGTAATATGTATTGCTATAGTGACAGGTTGTCAGCCCATCGCCTAAATTACAATACACTGTAACCCTCGAGTCCCTTTTGCTGACTTCAACAGCATGCCCGGGAAGGGCAGCTGGAACATTCTATGTTTTTCTATCTCTCCCAGTCCAGCATGAATAAGTATAAATAAGTTATCTTAATTTCAAATAGAATTTTCTATAACATACATGTGTCGCCTGAATCCCTTGCAAGGTAGGCAGAGCGTCTAGGGCTTCATAAGATCCATCCCACTACGTAGTACCTAGAAAATTTGGGAGGGTCAGATATATGATAATACTTTGACCTAAATAATGCAGATGTAGCGTGACAAATATAGTAGGATTCTATTGGTCGTACACAAATTGTATTAGTGAAACCTTACTGGTTGAGTCGGTAAGGCATTGCTCATCACTATAAACTAAGACTGCTGCTCAGGTAAGTACTAAAACTATTAATGTGTCGTTTAACTTTTACAATAATTTATCTAGTGTTTCTATCAAAACGAAATCTATGGTAATTTTCAAACTGGTCTGGCCTTATTTACTTCCATCATTGTGATTTTAATAGTCATGCTTACCGCTCGCTCCATCGTTGACTATGTCTCGATCACCAGTAGTCTAGACTTGAGTCAAGAGTCATAATTATAAAAAGGATTGAACTGTTTGTTCAATTTTATTTGTTAATAAATAAATACGTGTAGAACCATCTCGAACGCTATATTAAAATGAAAATTTAATTTTATACTCGTGTAAATTTTAAACTGGAACGACGCGAGAAAATCAAAAGAGCGATGGGCATCCATTTTGGAATTGATATTTTTTATTTACCGTAAGTTAAGTTTGGTTTAGTGTTAATTTTAATTGTATATTTTTTTGTAAATAAAGTATGATCACCCCTATTTTAGAAGAATTAAATATTCTAGACTCAATCAAAAGTTAGTAAAATATCTATGCCGTAGATCTGTTTAACTTGAACATTTTATGACAAAAAAGGTTGAAACTCGGTAGCTGTTTTATTAATAGCAAAACTAGGTTAAACTAATGTTTATATATTAGATTTTTTTTTATTTAAATAGTTATCATCATCATTGTTATGCTGTTAGTTAAACACAGGACGCTATTAATTTGAATATTTAAAAATAACTATGAATACATACATATAATCACGCCTTTATCCCTGATGTGGTAGGAAGAGCGTAAACAACCTATAAAAGGTCGTTCCGCCACGTCTGTCAAAGTTTTAAGGGTTATTTAAGATAGATTTGTAGGTATATTGTGGTAGTGATAACTGTGAATTACGGAACATACTGGTTACAAAACCGAAAACTCTCAACCAACTACAATACCTATAAACTTACTTAACCATCCAACACAAAACGCCCAGCCATAATTAGTTACCAGCACTTACATACTGTACATAGGCACTTACAACATAACTGCAAAAGCAAATTACAAGAAACGAGCTAGGTACGCAATTTAGCCCTCACCGGAGTATAAAAATAGACGAGAAGCATTCATAGGAAGGAAACAAAAAGACGGTCTGGAACCGGTAGGCAGATGGACTACTTCTTTTTGCTCAGCTCCTCTGCCTCTGGGAACATTCCTAAGTACTGCAGTGCTAATCTTCAAGCGAAGAAGTAATTATAAGTATGTGGGGAAATTTCTAGGACAGTTTTGAGGATTGTTTATGAAATTTTGATCGTGCTTCGATGGGACTTGATTTTCGTGATGTGCCTATGCCATAGAATTTTAGATATGAATTATATTTTATTACAGAATGTTTAATGGTATTCTGCAATTATTTCAAAATAATACAATAAAATAATATAGTACCTAATTTTAAAATTAAATTGATGATACACTTTAGAAACTACGTTCACTATATTATCTACTATATCTTTGACCAGAATACATAAAATATTCAAATTGAATTTTTAACACATTATTTTACAAAGTTCATTACAAGTGCATTTTACATTAAAATTATGATTGATCTGTAAGTACTCTGAGAGAATATTGGTAAACTTAAACTTGTATACCATGTAGGGAAACAAAAACAAGCCCTAAACGTTGCGAAAATTAGAAACGGTACTTTAACAAGCAGCTTACTTTATTGCATCCTCAGTAACTCAATGCCCGACCACAACACAACCAAACAATATTTCAACGCCAAAGAGCAACATACTCTAAAGCCACGCTATTATCCTGCACAGGGTAGACAGAGCGGTAAACTTCAAGTAAATTTCGTTTTCGCCGCGTCTGACAAATATTGAGGAAAATTCAATCAATTAGATTGAAATGTTTATCGCTAGTGACTATGGAGGGATACAATGTTAACCCTCGAAACCCTTTACTGATTTCTAAAGCATTCCCGGGAGGAGAAGCAGGTGGCACATTCTATATTATTTTATGGCTCCCAATCCAGCATAGAACCAAGCCAAGCACAGCAACGCCTTATCTCATAATAGAATAGCCACTGCATCTACAATTTTTCCAACGGCAAAAACAGGGACATCCAGGATTCCATAGGCGAGTGCATACGTTGAACCTGACTGAGCATAAAAAACAAACAAAGCAAGCCATTAACGCACACACGGAGCCATGTCCTAACAAGGATCGCTGCAAAATTCATTACCACTGCCGATGGCTAATAATAAATCAGCTTAGGGGATGACCAGCAATAACTTCACACTTTCGCACTTAATAATTGGTCTAAGGATGGTAAGAAAGAGGGCATAGTAGTATGTGTAACATGCCTAATGATGATGAGGCCTTCATTAAATTCGACAATTTAATATGTTTGTTCAGTGAAACACATTGTAGGAAATATGTGGTCTAAAACCATTTTCAATACTGGCCATCCATTCCATAAATTAGTTATAGTCCTTGACCTATTTACACTTATCATTTGCTTAGAAATTAACATTATTGTCAACAACTACTTTCGTAGCGGCTTCAATAAATTTTGTATCAAAAATTTGCTTACAGCATAACCTACATTAATTTTATTTCCGTAATAGCTTTTTCAACCCAATTTTCAAGAAGATTTTGTACCAACAGTTGTTACCTGCAATTTTTCGCAAAACATAATACAATTCACCCCTTCATCCCACAGTGTACGCGGGGCCCCTCCTAGATAAGGTGTCCATTAGAAGGACCGGTTTCGGGGCGAGCAGCGAGGGTTTATAAGCCGGGGTCTGGAGAGCGGTCCTCATTCCCTCCCGGCTTGAAGATGTGGCGCCTCACCCTCCTCGCGTTCCTGGCCACGGCTGCGGCACAGATCCCCTCGCTGGGGTGGTGCCCTGACTATGTGGTAAGTGGATTTTGTATTGTCTTGAAATTTTGGGTATTCGATTTTCTCTTTTGCTTTCTTCAATTATAATTTAATTCATTGTTCATATGTTCTTTTTCTTTTAATTGATTTTCTTTATTACTGTTGCCATCAATTTATATTTTCGTTCCATTATTTAAACTCCACTTTGGTACTTTCCTTATACTTGGGTATTCTCTCTTTTTTTTACTTTGGTATCCCTTTGTTCAAACTAATTTTTCTACTTTCTTTAAATTTCGGTATTCCTTTGTTTTGAATGGTTCATCTCTTTTCTAATTATTATTTGGTTCTATTGTTCGAACTCAGTTCAGTTTTTAAATTTATTTAAACAGTATAATTTGACTTTCATACCACCTAAAGCTAACAATACTACTATGATTTGACTCGAATTACATTTTTAAGTACCAAGACATTAGTTTTATTAATTGCGTCATCAATATTTGTAACCGAAATAATTATGACATTGATTTTAGAATTATTTTGGAAGTCATCTATTTTAATTTTATTATTTAGTTTCATTCAATTTCAAATTTAACTAAATATTTATTTACATACCTATTTTGATAAGCAGCAAGCATCGCTTTTCACCCAGATTATTAGTAAAGGCAAATATATATTTTGAGCTGCTTCAATTTTCTCTTTAGGTATCCACTTGAGCCATAAATAAAATCCAATTCCTCATATTTTACATAGAACAAAATTATTTAACAAGCAACTCCATTACAAAGAAACCATACAAACCAAGCGACGCCATCTCATACCTCGTAATCCTCGCGAAAATCCTTGACCGTCAGGTGTATCGTTACGTTCGTTGTTCTTATATAACCCTTAGCGAGCCTATGGTCCAAACTCTACCACCTCAAAATCAACTTTGTGGCTCTATTTTATGGTCTAAAAATGTCTGGCTGTATAGTAACCTGTTCGTGCACTGACCACAGACAAGACAAGAGACCGGTTGCCGGTCAGTGGCCTGAGATGGGCCACTTTCCATTTCTATACCATTCATACGAGGCTGGTATTAATTATTCATTCGAGGAGATGCGTTCGCACCGGTTTTACGCGGTTGCGGTTTTGGGTAATGGTGATCAGGTGATGAAATGGCAAGACTGGGTAGACTACTTTTATAAAGGATGAAAGATGAGTTTAAGTATTACTAAGGCGTGTGGAGAATTTAAAAGTCACTTGCATAAGAACAATAATAGGGCTTACTTCAACATCAAATTCTTTCTAGACACTCGATATAAATCTAAATTATTCAACGTCTTTTAAAGTTTGATCTTATGCTTTGTCTTAACTCTATCTTCGCACTCTGTTATTCTTTATCTTAACTATACCTTCGCACTCTACGTTATTGTAGATCAGTGACTTATATGTACACAATTCTCTACTTGCAATATCAAATTATGGCCTACTTCAATATCCAGTGTCCTCTTCTGATTCGAAAGCTAGATTATCAGCACCTTCTAAAAGAAACAACTTATGAATTTATGATAATTTTAAAAATCTAGTCTTCTTTGCCTTTAGCATCTTTGTACTTGACGATATTCTTATCATCTATTATCTTCGTGCCTAAGCAGCCGATGGCGAACTTCCAAATCAAGCGGTTTCTGGGTACGTGGTTCGAGGCTGAGCGCTACTTCACCGTGAGCGAGCTGGTCAGCCGCTGCGTCAAGACCGACTACTCCTCCACTCCGGAAGGCAGGATCTTGGTCGCCAATGAGATCACCAACTCGCTGTAAGTAGATTTTAATGAGACACTTCTGACGATGACTGAGCCATGATTTTTAAGATTCTTAGGCAAACACACACCATGCCACTATTTGTTTTCTAAATATTTTCTGTACATGCATTAGTTTTACTTTTTAATCGGTAAACTTTGTTAATCTTTAGTTTTACGAATATTAAAAATAGATTCTATTTTAAAATCTTAAGTTCTTGAACACCTTAAAACCAATTTGAAGGAAGATATCCAACAAATATTAATTTATACGTTGTTATATAGGACGGGAATGAAGCGTGTGATGGATGGTCACGTGCAACTCATCGGTCGCGAGGGCGAAGGCCGCATCATCGTCAAGTACGCAGCGCTTCCCATCCCGTACGAGACAGAGTTCAGCATCTTAGACACCGACTATGACAACTGGGCTGTCATGTGGTCCTGCAGCGGCATTGGCCCTGTTCATACTCGTAAGTTATTCTGAATCTATATCCAAATCTAATCGAATCTATATCGAAAGGTCATCGTCAATTATGCTGCGCTGCCCATCCCATACGAGATTGACTTCAGCATCTTAGTCAGCGTCTAAGACAACTGGGTCATCATGTGGTCTGCAACGGCATTGGCCCTGTTCACACTCGCAAGTTGTCTTGAATCTATTAGCAAGACATTATCATCAAACTTATTTCTATCTATTGTTATTTACTTTATCTTCCGTAGCACACCCTGTATTTTTTCAGTATTTTTTTATTTTACTATTAACAATTGTTTCTCTTTTTCTTCCTGCTTCTTTATTGTCAGGCTTCTTCATGTCACACTTTAGTGAGTATATCAAGTTGGTCTGGGTATTGGTTTTTTGATTATTACGGAGTTAAAAAGCTAAATTTCGTAGCATTTATTATTATTCTTAAAGTGCCCTTAAGTAGTAATGTACTGTCACCTTTATAGCTAGCTTTGTTGTAATGTTTTTAACTATGCAGCATCAAAATCATAATAACTTTAAATGATCTCACTCTTTACCATTTTCAACCAGAAAACGCGTGGGTCCTGACTCGCGAGCGCCTCGCACCTCCCGCCGTCATGCAAGCGGCATACGGAGTCCTCGACAGGTTCAAGATCTCCAGAACATTCTTCGTGAAGACCAACCAGGCTGACTGCAACATTCTGCCCGACCCTGCTGCTAAGGAGAACGAGGCTAAGCATGCCAATGTGGTCGTGGAGGAGAAAAGTGCTGGGCCGGTGGTGCCAGAAGTTGTGGCAGAGAAGGTCGTGGAACAGCCTATTGAGGTAATTAGGTTACTTTTAAAAAAATACACTTAAGAAACAAAGGCTTGTATAATACATTTCGAAAAAAAATGCCTTTGTTGCACATGTCGTTTTTTGAATTCATCTCATTCTTCTTCTCCTTCTTTTTCTGCCTAGCGTTTTCACGGCCAATTGCTGGGGCCCACTTTCCGGCATTTTCTACTCCACTTTTCCCGTTCTGCGGCATCTGCTGTTGTAAGATTGTTCTCTTCCATATCCGCTTTTGCAACGTCTAGCCAACGCTTCTTCGGTCTTCCGTGTGCTGTAGGAAATGTTATTCTAATTCTTAGGAACATTTACAATTTCTGACATTATGTTTCTCTTTCTTTTCACAGAAACGTGTTGACCCTGAAGTCAAGCAAGTAGTGCCAGAAGTCCCAGTGGAGAGATCAGCTGTCCCGGTGCCAGAAGAACCTAAACCCATGCAGGTCCCTGAACTGATAATGTCCGAATCCTCGGAAAAGAAGGAAGAATTTAAGAAGGACAAACCGGAAGAAATGCTGACGCCAGCTCTTGAAGAAAAGAAGAAAGAAGAAATGCCGCTTAAAGAGATGCCAGCGATGATGGAGAAAGATTCGAAAGAAAAGGACAAAGTAATGGAAGAGAAGCGCGAATAATTAGCCTTATTAGCTTATTATGCCATGACATTGTCGGAATAACTAAAACAAGTCTTAGTGCAAGTAATGTTTAAAGCGCAGGCCGCCGTCTGACTCGTCATGGCATAATATTACCCGACAACTGTAAGAAGAACCCTGACAAAACACTTCCCCTTATAAATAACTAAGCAAATGAAATTATGGGGGAATGTGAAGCGTCGGATCTTCCTAAAGTTGTCGAGTTGCGCGCGAGTGCCTTACTGATGATTCCTCAAACGAATTTAGTTCGAAAACTAGTGTAGTCTGTATAGAAGTGTGAATGACTGTGAGGGTTAGTATCTAAACTTGGGGCTATTGTACCAAATAAGTCGACTCGAAACCTGATGCATTTGACGCAATCAGCTAGTTTTTACACAGTAGTCATTAAAATTGTAATAGGATGTTTTTGAAAGTGAACGCTGATATGAATAAATAAATGATGCGTAATTTGATGATTTTATTTCACTGCCTTCCTATAAATACTTAGGCCCGTATTTATAATCAGCACTAACACCACAATGACAGCTAGTTTGAGTTCGAATCAGAAATGCCATTTTAGTACAAAATAGCCTGTCAAATCCTTACTAAAAATTGCTCTCAATTTTGAGATAGCTTTATAAATACGGTGTTTATCCTAGCTACTTGCATATAACTATTAGAGAATTATGATTAATTTAGCCTGTAAAAAGTAACTTTTTTATGTAAAACTGCACATCTCATAATAATACCTACACAAACCATAAGCCAAGCAGATTTACAAGTATAACTGCTAGGTACGCGAACCACTTTGACTGAAATTTTGATTTTATAGCCAATACTACAAACAAACAAAACCTGGTATATTTGCATTCTCTTGAGACTAATGGTTTCTTAAATTCTCATTATTGTCACGAATTGATACTATCCTCATCCTAGTACTTATTTAACACGAACCGTATTTGCGGACGACTGACCTTTTAGCGTTGTATGGTGAACTCATAATACAACAAGTTTAAATTAATAATAACGTAAAAATAAAATCAGCACTTGTTTGCTACTTTATGACTTCAACATCACCAAGCGCTCGTTGATGTCTTTTGTATGGAGATTTTGAAATATCTTTTAACTATGGTACTATTCAGCATATTTAATACAAAAAAAATATATTACTAAAACCTTTTGACAATTTATCACATGGGGAAGATTTTACAATTTCATGGGTATACTGCACGTATTACACAATATATACGTACCTATTATAAAATCCACCATTTATACAGGGAATTTCAACTAAAATATACGATTAACATTCGTTTTCATTGAATACTATCATAGCTAATAAAATAAGTAAAATAAACAGGAAAACTGCATCAAAATCCGTCCAGCGGTTACCGAGATATTGCATAAATCCATATCAAGGAAATTTTAGCAAAAGAAACGGGTCTGGTTGTATTGGTCGGGCTGTTACTGAGCACCCACTCCCGGCCGCTATCCCACTACTGCCCGATACGGGGACTTTTGGCTGCTGGGTTTCCCCCCTGGCCCGGTTCGCCCCTCCTTAGTTAACCTGCATCTCCCAGACTCCTCCGGGGGATCCATATTAATACCGGGCTTAGTGCGGACGTCCAGTCAACATGGGCCACTCAGCACCAGGACTCCCAACCTCAAACCATCCTCCGGTCCCGACCTCCGAGTAGCCGGATTACAGGTGACGCCACGCACCCAGTCGAAAGCCTTGATGAAATAATCGTACCCAATCCGGTATAAAAGCGAGCGTTCAAAACCTGGTGTAGACTGTGGTAAAGTAAATTATAATCCCTCTGTTTTACACATATTTTTGTCAACTTTTATATTTTTTGCTTTTAAATATCTACCATTTTTATTTTACTTTATTGATAATTTTCTGTCTAAAATGAAATGGAAAATATCACAAGTCTACAGCAGCGCCCCCTACCGAATAATCTAGAAACTGCTGATATCGCTACTGCGCTACTACCATTACTACCTAGTAACCGCTTTGCTTGCCTCTACAGCGCAAAATAATTCGATAAGGTTTCACCAGATGGCGCTTATAAGTAGGTACATATACGCACCTACTTTACTCTTGTTTATTTATTATGTTGTTCAAGAACAACATAATAAATTCATAGAAAAATATAATATAATTTATACAATAAAAGGTTTAAATATATTATTAAAACCACACTTATGAAGATGAATAACAAACAACTCGAAGTCTATTTCGCTATGACGCTTTACAAAATACCTTTACTGAATTGTACATAATTTTCTTTGAACATAAGTGGCCGACCTATTGAACTTTAATAGATTAATGAGATAATTAAAGTAATGAATTAATATTTAATGACAAGCAAGAGAATTACTAACTTATGTAAACAAGGTAACAACAACTAATTAATTTCGAATTATCATTTATGTATCATGTATTATTATCATGTATAAAAAATATAACGATTACAACAAAGTTACATTTAATATAAAATAACATTTAAAAAATAAAAACCTCCACAATCGTTTTTTTAAAAGTAAAACGGGAATTGTTTAAAACAAATGGAGACTCATTCATACGTCGTTGGGGGACCGCTTTGTAAACAAATATATTCGAAAATCAATAGCTGTGTAACTCTGTCAATAACTACAATACTTGGTATACAGAATAAGTAAGAGGTTTAAAATATTTATCTTATGTAATTAACACATAATTTACTATTATGTCTATAATAGAGTAGTGTGTCTTTTGCTACCTACGTTAATTAAACTTCAAATATATTTGTTTACAAAGCGGTCCCCCAACGACGCATGAATGAGACTCCATTTGTTTTAAACAATTATTTGTTTACTTAGAAACTAATTTCGGGGTTTTTTATTTTTTTTACGATATTTTATACGTATCAGGATTTTTGATGTACTTGAAATTTAAGCGCCGGTAATTTTTATATTTCTTATTTTCCTCATAGTTCTGGTTCGCCATACTAATTTTAGTTTATTGGAATCTTTATATTTTTTAAAACATGATATCATTCCAAATTAATTAGTTGTACTTGTTACCTACTTCTTTTTTTTTACTTTTTAAACTTTCTTGAATACTTTAGAATTAGCATATTTATATATTATATTTTTTTTTATAATTTACTCTAATAATACTTAATGAACAAAATCTTATGTATTTTGGTGTACCCAAGCACTCATCAAAGTAAAATGTTACACTAGGAACAGGAGCTAACACCCTCAAAAATTTTATATAGGAGACAGTACTGTCAATTTATTTCTCTGTATATAAAATCGTTTTACGAAAATCTCGGTGATTACTTAAAAAACACTTCTGAAGTTTTTTTTTACTGTGAGGGTGGCAAGCCCCCCCCCCGTCAGCCCCCCAGTTTCTTTTGCCTCCCACCACTTATGCACAACTCCGTCGAGGTGGGAAATTTGGACAGTCATCATTGGTCAACTGAAAAGCCATTTAAACAATAAAAGCTCTTGTAGGTTTTTTTATGCCCATCCGGTCGGTTACTATAGGCTCATATAGCTAACAGCCATCCCGGAACCATTAACATTCAAATAAAAAAACCGCGTTCAAATCAGTCAACCCGTTTGAGAGCTACGATGCCACAGACAGACAGACATATACACATAGGCGAGAAACTTATAATACCCCTCGTTTTTGTACGTCGGAGGTTAAAAATGCATATAGGTAAGGTACCTACTAATAGAAACAAACAAATCATGTATCGAACGCAAACTGCGTCCCACAAACTGATTGGGGTTGCTCAGTTGGGGTTGGGGTTGCTGAGCAACTATCAGCAGGATTTTATTTCTGGAAAAGAAAAGAAATTTTGGTATTTTAGACAAATTAGCTGATCGAGGTCATTTTGTATGGGAAATTCGTTGTTTTTTTCATCTCCTGAAAAATATCCTGGTTGGATAGTTGTTCAATTTCATTAACTGAGAAACCCCTATCAGTTTGCGGGACGCTGTCCCTTACACCCGGTATAGAGACACATGGTATCATACATCGACAAGGAGCCGCAGTCTTATTTGAGGCAGACAGATAGACGCTACTCTCGACCAAAGACCCTCGGTGCAAAATATTTCGTAAAATAAAAACAAATATTCCGAGAAGTTAAGAAAATTGTAGTGAGTATAATTATTTGTTGTGCTGTTCTAAATCAACAGTGAGCAGGATTTTAATTCAAGGTGAGCAATTTTATGATGTTTATATTTATTTTGTTATCATTTTCTATAACATTGCTAGATTTATAATATAATTATAACAAAATAGGGATCTATCTATATCATGATTAATTCGCTTTATGCCCTTAATTTTGTTTAAAATGTTGGAATTAAAAACAAACACAAGAACAAATGAAGAGCTTGATTAACATAAAAAAATACACACAACAAGTAGTTATGATATGACATCAACATAAATCAAAGAAAATTTTCAAGTTCAAAGGTACTAAAAACAGAAGTTTGACAAATGAAGCCGCTTAGGAAAATGCAAATATTATTTCCTGTTATATCAACCTTATAAATAATAAAATTGTGATTTTACTAGAAAAATACAAATAAAATCAAACATGCTACTACCTTTTTAAAACGACCTTGATATAAGCCACTACTAGTTTGGTAGCGCAGTTAGGTACTTTATTAAATGTGTGCAAAAAACCTAACGTACCGCAGTATAATTATTTGAAGAAACATGCAGAAACTGATTGACAATTTTATTTAGATGTCACGAAAAGATTTATCATAGAGTTTAGAAATACATCACTTCTGAAAATACTTTGGGTAGGTATCTTTTTATATAATAGTATTGTAAATAAGACTGCTTTTTATAAAGCATTGTATAAAAAACAAAATATAGACGGAAAAAGATTTATTAACTATTATTAGTAAGTAATAAAATAAGCAGTACATTAGGACTAGCCTAATTACCTAATATTCAAAGACTTTGATTTGTAGAAGCAAAAACTACGGCAAAGTTTTAAATTTTTGCTAGAGCTTATGTAAAAACAGCAAATTCATTTATTGAATTCATGGATGCATCATTCTTTAGAATCTTTTTTATTCAGGAAGTAGGATGCCAATTTACTACTTCTGTTTCTGCATAATCACATCATCTCTATCATATTTTTAAATATAATATACAGATCAGGTAATTGTAATTATGCAACACACTAGAATAATCGCATATTATTACATTACTGGTAATTATAGATCATTACGTAATAGGTAGTATCGAAGAACTAATTGAAAAATAGTTGACAATAATAGTAAGGCCTTCAGACTTCATAATAAAACATACAAATTTTGCTAACTATAACTAGGAAATTGTCGGTAGCAAATATGGAAACGTACTCAAATTAATTTGATTAGGTATATTTTCATAAACGAGCAGGTAGTATAGTACCTGTAGTAGGTATAAATTTAAAGAATTAGACCTGATTTGTGAAATTTTGCTCTGTTTCGAGCTAGTAGGCAAACGAACGTGAACTCTAGGTATATTGACGACCTAATGTATTCCGGCTTGACCATACTTAATACAAAATCGATGTTAGTTTGCCTTCCTTCCCTACTTATCATGCCTACCTTCGGCAATGACCTGATTAGCCACTCACCTGACAGATTGACATTTGCCCCAGCTGTTGACAATACATCAGGTCGGCCCCGTTACGAAAGAGCCAGAGATGTGAAAGGTCTTAGATCCAAGATCTATTGTATTGTACTGCGTCAATGATCTATAGGCTTATAGAGATACTGTTAGTTTGTGATAGGCAAATTTTTATCATGTACATGTTGAATTTATCATGGTTTGTTTGATTTCGACACCGTTAATTTTAATAAAAGATTTTGGAATATGAACTTTGTGACCACTGGTTGCTTGCTTATGTGCACGTACTAGTATAGTTTATCATCTGACTATGATAGACTATGTCTGTTCATAAAAAGAAATGATTTTGATGTGTGCTGGATGAGTTCAGCTATTGTTACATACGATCTAAGAAATTATCTGATTTATACATATCTACAATGTAACTATGCACGAAATTGCTTGATCTTTATGTATGAATCAGAAAATACACATACATACATACATAATATCACGCCTTTATCCCTTACGGGGTAGGCAGAGCTATAAACGCCTCGTAAAAGGCGCTTTCGCCGCGTCTGACAATAATTGAGGGTAATTTTAGATTGTAATGTGTATTGCCATAGTGACAGGTTGTCAGCCCATCGCCTAAATTACAATACACTGTAACCCTCGAGTCCCTTTTGCTGTCTTCTACAGCATGCCCGGGAGGAAGGGCAGCTGGAACATTCTATGTTTTTCTATCTCTCCCAGTCCAGCATGGAAGAAAATACACTATTATGCTTAATTTGAAAATTGCACAAAATTATTTATTGGTATGATTTAAGTATTCGTCTTTAATCATTCCACAGTAAATATAAATGAAAACCAGTGTTCTTTTAATAATTAGCCAAACTAATTCAAAACTTAATATTTTTACATTACACATTTTGAAAATGATGTGCATTAAAGCAATTTATATTTTTTATTGAGCAATTAACAGAAACTGGCAACTGTAAAGCTTACAAGTGGTCTCTATTGCCTAAATAGCACCTAGAACTTGTTACTGGTTAGCAATTAGGTATTACAAAATATAATGATATAAAGCTGGTATAAACTGATTGCACACTCGTCACTGACATTCCCACAAATCTACAGAATACAGCAATGAAAACTGATCGGCTTACTTGTTTGTATTAAAGGAGGGTTAGCCCCGATCGGTTTTCATTATGAATAACATTTGTGTTTGATCGTTGATTGTTTAGTGTAAGAATACAGCAAGTTGCTTTGCGCTGGACTCCTGTCGTAGAAGTCTACTAAATCTTATGTGAGATTGTTCACTCAGACTATACTATGCAGGAATGTATTTAAAGCCGTTGCACAGGGTGGACCGAGATGTGGATCGCACCAATAAGTTAGATATAATTATCAAGTCAAAATTCATTGATACATACACACATATAGGCAGAGCGTTAACGACCTAAACATTGGTCGTTCCGCCACGTCTGGTATATTGCTGTAGTGACAGGTTGTCAACCCATCGCCTAAATTGAAATACGTATACTGAAACATGCCCGGGAGGAAATGCAGCTGGCACATTCTATGTTTTTCTCTTGCTACCAATCTAGCATGGAAGAATACTCAGATAGTTTATTCAGACTTATATGCAGAGCGGACCGTTAGGAGGTGGATCGCACGCATAACATCCCATATCAATGACCGAAGTCAAATTTATCTGGTATCAATACATAGTATAAAACAAAGTCGCTTTCTCTGTCCCTATATCCATATGTATGCATACATCTTTAAAACTACGCAACGGATTTTGATGCGGTTTCTTTTAATGTATAGAGTGATTCAAGAGGAAGGTTTATATGTATAATACATGCATAATATAGTAGAGTAACACTGATAATTTCCGTGCGAAGCCGGGGCGGGTCGCTAGTTAGCTAATAAATTCTTACGAACAGGTGTGACATAAGAACTCTGTTTAGGTATTTACACCTAGGCTAGGTCCATAATTTAGTAATTAAATTACTATGGGAGAATTTTCCCGTTCGCTACCTATAATTTGCAGTGGTCTCTTTACACCAAGAGCAAGGCAATAGACCGAGTGGCACCGTTATTTTAACCGTTCGCGGACCTAACCCACTTCCAGGATACTTTCCACCCAGCGCCATCTTGCTACTAGAAGTGCATATAGATGCACCTGTTGACACCGATTTTCATAGAAATCAGAACGAATTGGCGATTGAAGAACTCGGTGTACTTTCGGTCAATGAAAGACGTCCTAAAGGTTTGTATCATTCATGAGGTCCACTTTTTAAATTGCAAATACAATAGGTGCCAATTTCACACCACATGTCATATTCGTTTCTATGCTCAGTTGCCTCGTCCTACTCCACAAATTGCTTTTACATAAAAAAGCTTTTTAAAATAATAAAAAAAAAACAATAATTATGAAGTATGCCTGCATACGTTGGCGTCATTAAATGGATACCTTTTGTCGAACAACATGGATCAGCTAACATCAAAAATCTTGGACAATGAATAAGATATTTTGTAAGTATAAAATGTACACAACCGACAAGAGCTGAGCTCTGAAATAAATGGTGAAAAGAAAGGCGTTCAGTATAAAAGACACGCAATTTGCCAGGTTGCAAAATGTTTAGAGATCCCGGGAATAATACTAATGTAATATATATATATATATATATATTTTTCTTTCATGCTGGACTGGGAGAGATAGAAAAACATAGAATGTTCCAGCTGCCCTTCCTCCCGGGCATGCTGTAGAAGTCAGCAGAAGGGATTCGAGGGTTACAATGTATTGTAATTTAGGCGATGAGCAACAACAACCTGTCACTACAGCAATACACATAACAATATTAAATTTTCCTCAATTTTTGTCAGACGTGACGAAAGCGCCTTTTACGAGGCGTTTTACGCTCTGCCTGCCCCGTATGGGATAAAGGCGTGATTTTATGTATGTTTTTATGTATGTATGTATTTTTAATGTTTCGTACAAACTTTAAAAGTCACCGACATCGGTAACCAGACTAATTTGAATTCGATGACTACTACACTGCATATTCATTAATGATTGTAGACTAGGTAACTATATCCAAATTAGTTCATTGATCAAGGGCAGATAATGAAACAATCAAACAATCAATTTTACATACAATAAACTTGGTTATGTTAAGTGTCATCTAGATGACCTGGCCAATAGTGACCTGGCCAATAGTGTTTTTTTTTTTCTTCAAAATAATTATACTTTATATTGTCAATAAATTACCTCTCGTATGTACCTAATTGTTGTTATACTATTTGTCTTTCTGTTTTATATTTTATTTATTTATTTTATTTCTCGTTCTTGGTAGCCGTCTGACTTTGGGTGGACTTAAAATCAGCAATGCGCTGTGCCCACACCATTTATCCACTTTGTTTTGTGTATTATAATAAAAGGTATATCTTATGTGTATTATGTTTGTAAATGTACTGATTTTGTTAGTTTTAAATGTCTGTGAATGTGTGTACTTGCTGTTTGTAAATGTGGATAATAAATGTATTTGTATTTGTATTTGTAGTGACCTAGAAGCACCTACTACTATAGATCAAAATACATACATACATATAATCACGACTTTATCTCTAATGGGGTAGGTAGAGCGTAAACGACCTGAACAATGGTCGTTCCGCCACGTCTAACAAAATTTTGAGGGTTATTTAAGATAGATTTGTAGGTATACTGATTGCTGTAGTGACAGATTGTCAGTTCATCACCTAAATTGCAATATACAGAAACCCTCGGATCCCTTAACTGGTTTTTACAGCATGCCCGAGAGGAAATGTAGCTGGCCCATTTTATGTTTTTCTCTCCCAGTCCAGCATGGATGAGATCAAATGTATCAAAAATTTGATCTTGATTAATGTATCAAAAATAGGTAGAGAAGTAGGTAGAACTAGTGTAATAGGCCACATTTGACGTTTCCTTAGCTCAAGTCATATAGGTACAACGAGAATTTTTATTCACCACAGAAATTTAGCTGGCTTGTTTAGACGATCATCTCACTAGCCTTATCCCGTATCTCACGGGGTCGGCTACCTAATCTAGGTGATTGAACGAGGGTACTGGTTATTACAAAGAGCGACTGCCATCTGACCTCCGAAACCCAGAAGGGAAACCAGACCCAATCCTAGATTAGGTCAGAGTTTTCAAGCCGCCAATGCTTAACACTGACCTCTGGCATTTCTTAACGACTAATATCTTCGATGTTAAACGATATCCTTTTGAAGGTATACTTATTGCTGTAGTGACAGGTTGTCAGCAAATCGCCTAAATTGCAATATACAGAAACCCTCGGATATCTTAGCTGGTTTTTACAGCATGCCCGGGAGGAAATGCAGCTGGCACATTCTGTGTTTCTCTCGCTTCCAGTCCAGCATGGAAGTAGTATATTTTAACTATGAAGTATAAAGCTTTTAAATGTAATCAATTACAAATTACTCTTCATATTTTGTTACTCTTGTCTTGTCTGATTTACGCAAATCTGTATTTTTTTTCATATAATTAAATTCTTTAATTTATGTCACATAACACTTAATAATTAAAAATACAATGTGTTTTAGTTTGAGAACTGCTAATGAGTTTTGCAATGCTCTTTATATGCAAATTGCAATACGTCTACGAATCACGCTCTCGTATTTCTTCAGTACTTTCAATATTATTAACCTTAGACGACTGACTTTAGATTCAAGTCTCTAATCTATCTATAACGGGTGTAAGGGACAGCGTCCCGCAAACTGATAAGGGTTGCTCAGTCAACGGAACTGAACAACATCCACCGGGAAATTCTTTCAGATGGAAAAAAATTGCACTTCCCAGACAAAATTACCACCCCGATCGGACAATTTGTATGGAAAACCAAATGTTTATTTTCACTTTCTAAAAAAAAGGACTTGGTAAAAGTTGTTGAGTTTCGTTGACTGAGCAACCGCTATCAGTTTGCGGGACGCTGTCCCTGGCACCCCGTATAATCTATCTCAAATTAATATTTATAGCTTATTAACCAAGTATGTTAACTAAGGTCAATCTGTAGACATTCTAAAGAACCTAATCTTCAGATGTAATTTTAAAAAAACTAAAACATTATTAAGGAAGGCCAGTTTATTAATGAAATTTGAATGTTTATTGATTATGTTTTAAAACAGGATATTTATTACAAATTACTTAATAGAGTATAATAAAATGTTATCTAGAAAGGACACTTTGCAAATAAAATTAAAATATCTATAGATAGATTGAATGCATTTTTAATCAACAGGAGACTAAAAATATGTACAAATTAATTTAAAGTAACTAAAGATGGGCAAACGTATGATTATGACTAGTAAAGACGCAGTTTCATCCAAGCACCTGATTAGCATCAATTTCTAAGGAAAATGTTCTTAGAATTGCTGTCTTTTGTTTAAACAAACTGTGTTTCTCTTTTATGATGCTAAACCAATACCAGTCTTTTCTTTTCAACTTTCAAAGACCTACACGTTCCCTTTTCTTTGGACCGTTTAGCATTTTCTTTTCACTTGTAAGTAATTAGTATGAGTCTTGTGTGTAGATATATTTACAGTTATTGTTTAGTCGAGGTCAAGTTTGTATCTTTACCTGTCAACGCAGAACAGAGAAGAGTAATTATAGGGAATTTTTATAAGGCCTTCTAATAGATAAAGAAATTTAAAAATGTTCACTTTGAAGTAGAAAAAATCTTCCCAATTTGTCCCCATCCCTAATTATTCACCAGTTAGATTCAATTCGAAAGAAGAAAGAGTCGAAAGATATTTTTTAAATTTCACATATTTTATGAAAAGGCAGTGAGGCTTCTAAATATATTATAAAAATAAATCATTGTATTATTGAACGGTTTTTTGGTAACGGCATTCTTAAAAATAGACTCAATTAAATTATGTTTTATGTGATCAGGGATCCGTAGTCAAAATCCTTTATAATTTTGACACGTGTAACTAACCTCTTTTGGGTGTCCTCTTTTGGGTGCCTGAACCAGATTTTAGGGTGTGATCATACCCATAAAAATGAACAACTTTCAAGAAGAAACATAAGAAGTTCGAAATATGAAAAAAGGCACTTATTTCATATTTCGAATATATTATATTTATTATACAATATATGTCAGTGACTCGAGCCATTTTATACGGGGGGGCAATATTGTTTTTCACATTTTGACCTAAAATTGTATTAGTTTATTACGATCTAGTGACCAATGATATAAAATACCTTTACGTGGGCCTAACTGACACACTCTTCGCCACTTTAATTAAGTGTGCTTATTCATTCGTTTGTTTGTTTTTGTCTACACATTTTAGGAGTGGACTCTACTATTTTCCTTGTATGTACGGATAAGGACAAGTAACTATATATCTTTTTACCATAAAGTGCGAAAATGAACTTAATCACAAGGAAATAACATTCATTGAATGGTTCAACTGTAATCTACTGTACATAGATCTCCTCTACATTGTCCATTATTTATTTTAGCGTGCTTATAGATAAAAACCGGCCAAGTGTGAGTTGGACTCGCGCACGAAGGCTTCCGTACTATTATCTATACAATATTTAGACACCCAATTTTAACCATTTGTCACCAATTACCTACTGTTATTAGTAGAAAACAAAAAAACCGGCAAAACAATCACATTTGTAGTATTCCCATATAAAAAATAAATAAAGGGGGCAATCACATTTGTTGTATGGGAGCCCCCCTTAAATAATATTTTATTTTATTTTTATTATTTGTTATTATAGCGACAACAGTAATGCATAATCTGCGAAAAGTTCAACTTTCTAGCTATTACGGTTGATGAGATACAGCCTGGTGACAGACGGACAGACAGACAGACAGACGGATAGAGAAGTCTCAGTAATAGGGTCCCGTTTTTCACCCTTTGGACACGGGACCCTAAAAAGTAGAAATCAACTTTGCGATTTCATGACTTGTTAAATCCTATGACGTCAATGATTTAGATACGGCAAGACTAATTATTATTTTTAGACTCATTCTGCTACTATTACTATGACACACTTTTTCTATGACGTAAACAAACCCGTATCTGCCAAAAAAGTTAAAGGAAATCGTCTTGCTTTGACGTCTTTGTCTTTGATTTTGTTGACTCATAGTTCTGATATTCCAACTCATACCTTAGATATTTCGACTCAAGTTTTCGATTTTTTCACTAAAGTTTTCTGTCTTTCGACTACTTTCGATTCATGTTTGTGATGTTTCTGCTTAAATTTTAATTGCGTAAAATTAATGATAATATATTTATATGCGTACAAAGTAAATCTTGACTTCGTTACCTGTCATTTTCTATCATGAGAGAACAGAAAGAGATGGCAACAATTTTAGTCAAGATGGTACCAATTTTGTTTTTCTTTCAGATGTCTGTCCTGAGGGCGATAGCAGTGTTCATCTGCGGCTTCCCATTCCTTTCCAGAGCTCAGGTCATCTTCCCTGGGAACTGTCCTGATGTTGCAGCTATGACAGACTTCAATCCTAGCCGGGTGAGATCATTACTACTGTTGTTCAAGAAAATCGCGATTGCGCAATCCTAAAGCATGTTTATGTTGATGACTTTTTATTCTACGTTAACCATAATAGTCGATGAGTTTGCTCTTCATTTTAATCTAGGCTCGGTGGGTCAACGCTGGAACCAGATTAATCAGAAAACTTAAAAGCCCTGTCAGATTCCCATAAATCTACTTGACGCTGGAGGTTTGGAGTGAAAGTCTCCATGCGAAGTCCACCGTTATTCGCTATAAAAATTATGATGATGTTGAATTATACGAGTTATCCCAATGCATTGCAATCCAACATTAAATTAAGATGTTATCAAACACTAAATCAGCTACCTTTTTTTTCTTATTTCAGTATTTAGGCAAGTGGTATGAAGCAGAGAAGTACTTCGCGATCTTCCAGCTGGGAGGGAAGTGCGTGACGGCTGACTACTCAGAGAAAGACAACGGAGTCATCAATGTGCTCAACAAGCAGCTCAGCACTTTGTAAGTTTTTATTTTCTTTTATACATACATACATATAATCACCCTTTATCCCTAATGGGGTAGGCAGAGCGTGTACGACCTAAACAAAGGTCGTTCCGCCACGTCTGACAAAGTTTTGAGTGTTATTTAAGATAGATTTGTCGGTATATTGCTGTATTATTATTATTATTATTTAACCATTTATTGCACACATATAAAAAACAATAGCACAACAGGTACAGCATATCTCTAAAAAGAAATCTCTTCCAGCTGACCTACGGTAGTGAGAGTAGTGACAGGTTGTCAGTTTATCGCCTAAATTACAATTTACTGAAACCCTCGGATCCCTTAGCTGGTTTTTACAGCTTGCCCGGGAGGAAATGCAGCTGACACATTGTACGTTTTTCTCTTGCTCCCAAGCCAGCACGGAGGAAGTAGAAATTCTGTATTCATATTTTCTTCTATTTGAAGGAAAATAAAATCTTTTTGTATTGTATTTGTAAGTTCCAGAAAAATGATGTTATTTAACATCCTATGCCAAGCGAGGATAAAGAACAAAATGTACCAATTTATTCCAGCACTGAGACCCCAGTGGCGGGAAAGGGAAAATCATACTGATTGCAATTTAGGCGATGAACTACCCCTTAGCATTTTATTTATTATGCCCTTAGTCCCTTCAGCAATACACAGTTACATATAATCACGCATTATATGTATGTATGTTTTGCCTAATAGGGTAGGCAGAGCGTAAACTACCTAAATGAGGGTCTTTAAGATATACTTCCATGCTGGACTGGGAGCGAAAGAAAAACATAGAATGTTCAAGCTGCAATTCCTCCCGTGCATGCTGTAAAAACCAGCAAAGGGATCCGAGGGTTTTAGTATATTGCAATTTAGGCGATGGGCTGACAACCTGTCACTACAGCAACATACCTGCAAATCTATCTTAAATAACCCTCAAAATGTTGTCAGAAGTGGCAGAACGACCTTTGTTTAGGTCGTTTACGCTCTGCCTACCCCATTAGGGATAAAGGCGTGATTATATGTATGTATGTTATTGCTGTAGTGACAGGTTGTCAGCCCGTCGCGTAAATTGCAATATACTGAAACCCTCGGATCCCTCAGCTGGTTTTTACAGCATGTCCGGGAGGAAATGCAGCTGGCTCATTCTACGTTTTTCTTTCGCTCCCGGGCCAGAATGGAAGCAACACACAGTTTTATCCAACAAATAATTAAAAAATTGACTGAATTGACAATAGCTTTGACGTAGACAGTAGGCACAGTACAGGATATCTGTGTGGTGTGATTTTATGTAGGTATTTTTCTATGGTTAGTTTTCGTTGAAAAGGGGATTGCCCCCTTACGTCTGAACAATTTTGATCAAATGTATGAACATCGATGGACGATTTGATTTGGTTGGACACGGTTCATAGCATAAAGCTCAAAAAAACATCCGCCGTCGTGACGCATGAGATCTATACAGTCAACCCTACGACTAGCGTTTATGTATTTTAACTCGAAGTCAGCCTTAACACAAGGCCAAAAAGGTGCTCCAGACAGACCTGTGTGATAGACTATTTATTGAAGGCTAACAAGTGATAAAAACTGTAACAAGACGCATATTTATTGAAGGCTGACACGGGATTTAAATTGTAACATGACGCGAAGATAAAAATATTTTAAAATGATCCTTATTAATAAAATGATGTGATGAATATCCAAAAAGCAGCATCCTAAAGCAGGTAGTTGAAGTGGGTAGAATGACATAGGAAGAGGTGAAAGAACCACGCAACTAAGTCAGGATTGTTTAAAACAATTTAAGTAATTCTTCCATGCTGGACTGCGAGCGAGAGAAAAACATATAATATGCCAGCTACATTTCCTCCCGGGCATGCTGTAAAAACCAGCTAAGGGATCCGAGGCTTTCTGTATATTGCAATTTAGGCGATGGGCTGACAACCTGTCATTACACTACAAATCTATCTTAAATAAACCTTTAACTTTGTCAGACGTGGCGGAACGAGCTTTGTTTAGGTCGTTAACGCTCTGCCTACCCTTAGGGATACCGTGATTATATGTATGTATGTAATAATTCTAAAGTAAATGGAGCTGTAGAGGGCATACAACTAGTATTTACATACCCTTGCGTGACCCTACAAAATAACCATAATTATAATGCAACTAGCCCCACAACTTGAACTATCATAGCTATATAGATAAACTAAAACAGATGCCCATCATTAACCATAATCTTTCCACATTCCAGCACGGGCATCCAGTCCGTGATCCAAGGTGAAGCGACCCAAGTGAGCCGGTCGGACGAGGGGAAGCTCTCGGTTCGATTCCCGTCCATGCCCATCAACTTCCCGGCCCCATACTGGGTGGTGGACACTGATTATGACAGTTATGCTGTCGTGTGGGGCTGTAATGACTTCGGCTTGTTCCATACGCGTAAGTATTGGTTTAACGTTACATGTTTTGCTGGATAAATAAGTGGTGCTATTACTGTCATGCTAAAGTAGAAGTGATTAAAAAACAGAGCGTACCGGCTTCTTCTTCCGGACATAGGTTTAAAATACTTGATCCGAGGGTTTTGGTGTTTTACAATGTAGGCAATTGACTGAAAGAAAATCTTCCTCTACCCCTTAGAGGAATGATGTAGGTATACACTGGAGATGACATCCTGAACTAAAATATTAACGCATGAGTCACTCAGTCATTAAGTCAAAATAGTGACTAATAATAATTCCATAAAATATTTGTACAGTTCAGAAGATTGCAATAGTTACAGAATTATACAGGAAAAACATGTTACATACATACGTACATGAAATCACGTCTTTATCCCTTACGGGGTAGGCAGAGCGTAAAACGCCTCGTAACAGTCGCTTTCGCCACGTCTGACAAAAATTGAGGGCAAATTTTAGATTGTAATGATTTGTATTGCTGTAGTGACAGGACAGCCCATCGCCTAAATTACAATACACTGTAACCCTCGAATCCCTTTTGCTGACTTCTACAGCATTCCCGGGAGGAAGGGAAGCTGGAACATTGTATGTTTTTCTATCTCTCCCAGTCCAGCATGGAAGAACATGTTAACGAGGCATAACATAATTTATTTTTTGAAGATATTATTATTTTGGTTAATGACAAACATAGATAAAACAACTGTCAAATTTCATATTTTCCCGGGTACATCTTTTCATTGACATGTCGTCTCCATATATAACTCGATGCTCTATACCCCAACTAAAATGTCATAAAGTGGTATACACTTTTGTAGCCTGATTCAAACATTTATCACATCTAGTATAACGAATTCAATTTTCAAAAATTACAGGTAATGCTTGGATTCTGACGAGAGAAAGGAATCCTCCACTCTCCGTGATGGAAAAGGCTTACCAATCAAGTGACAGGAACAACATCAACCGGGCATACTTCTTGAGAACTGACCAGAAGAACTGCCCTGATGACTACAACTAAGGAAATAATGATATAGATAAAGTTGTAGAAGAGAATTTAGAAAATAAAATAATCGATGATGGTAGTTGAGAAGTTGAAGTGGTAAAAGATGGAGAATGGAAATTTGAACAAAGATATGAGATTAGGAATTAATATAATGAAATTAAGACAAAGGAGGACTTTTAAAATGCAAATTTAACATTAATTACCTGTTTGCCCAGTAATTTTCTAAGAAATGAACTATGTACTTATTTACTATCTAACTTAAATATCTAACTCATGTTACATTTATTTGCATTTATTAAACTATAAGCAAGATCATGGCCATTTTCATGACCTTGCGTCTAACTATAGCTTATGAGAATGGACATGGCTTTATAAATAAATAAATAACGTAAATAAACTTGTCTTACTTACAAATACTGAAACTGAGGATAAATTAAATGATATGGGTCCTGAAATAAAACACGAAATTCATAACGATAGTGTATTTAGACAAATCTATCTACAACTTATAACTTAAATAAATTAAAGCCTTCACAACTTTTGCTTATTGGACCAATTAATTATATTAACACTCAGATCAAAATATAAAATGAAATACAAAACGAAAACAATTTTACAAAAATGTTAAGTCGATCAGGCACTGACGAAACGTAATACCGACACGAAATTAAATGATCATGATATTATAAACGAAAACATACACAAAAACACAAGAAATAACATAGAAATAACGAAAAATTTACAGGAAGAAATAACTTTGTAGAATCTGGAGTTAATACAAACAAGACAACTGGCACACAAATTACTGGTGAACTAGGAATAATGAAAACTAAACTTCCTATTTTGGTATTTTATACTAACCATCTCTTTATTTACACGGTCGTGACTGCATATTTATGTAGTAAAATTTAATTACGAAATAAAATCTTCATACATTTAATGAGCAGACATGAACATTTCTATACAAATACCTGATGTATCTTCATCAGTGCTTTCAAAGCAAAACTAAATCTCCTACCAAGTTCCTCCTGTATTCCACATTTGTTAGGTGGGCGTACTGTCATTTGAGTGCCAACTTTTCCGGTGCTCGTTGATAGCCTCATCATAGCTTGGTGGAGGAACTTTTACAATTCCATCGCTGCTTTTGGTCTTTGGTTTTGCAGCAGCGAGACGATCCTCTTCAGCTTCTTCAGGGATGGAATCCCGACGGCGGCTGAAGGCATCGTACTCTAGAAGAGCTGGTTGGGAGATGTTGTTGCGCTGGGTTAGTTTGGGGGCGCTGTTAGCCAGCTAAAAGACAATGATGTGAATATTAGTATTCTAGAGATTTTATTTATAGAAGGGGAAGACCGAGACGCAGTTACTTAGACCAAATTAAAGAGAAGGTGAATTTCAAGTCGTATCAGGAAGTGAAATCGTTGGCAGAAGACGGAGAAAATTATAGATTACTCCACCAACAAGTCCCAGCACTTAAATTTAAGTAGAAGAAGAAGAGATTTCAGATTTATTAAGCAAAGTCTAATATTTATTATTCTGTGGCAAAGTAGACTTTCAATACACACTTCTCTGCTTATGAGAGTGTGCCTGCTTTAGAAGAAGAGACTTTTAATTATAAATGTAAAAAAATCTCTCTAGCTAAAAATATGTTATTTTGTTTGTTGTCGTCTTACCTTATACGGATGCGGTCTAGGACTTGACAGAGCAGGATTAGAGATATGGCTCTTCCCTTGCTGGTGACCGATCTCAAGGGTCGAGCGGAGAAGGTGGACCTTCGAGGCTGAACCCTGAGGAGTTTTCGGTGAGATCTCGATGTTGGAGCAGCGACGTTGGCTGTTACTGCCGCTGCGGCTGCGACAAAGCTCGTTTATGTCGCCTTGGGACAGCTGAAAAGTTTAAAAGAGTTCTGCATAAATACATGAGATCCTGCCTTCTTTCATAGAAGCTCTGCTATGTGTCGTGACATCTTTCCACTTGCTATCTTTAGCTTCATCCATCTTTTTAAAGTATATAGAGGCTGCACTCGTAGTCGCTTTGGTATATTTACTCGTAAGTACGATCTTTTCTTTCTTTACAATGTCCCCTATTTTATCCAAGTTTGTTTCGTCGAGGCCTTCAGCCTCCAAATTTCCCTAATTTATAGAATTTTAAATATTTATAATAAAATGATAAGACTAATTACGAGACAAATATCATCGTAAGCGGTGTTTACTTTCTATTTGAGCTACAATAAATCACATTAAACTTTTAGTCCTAAGGCCTTCAAGACAAAGTAACAAAATTCCTATTTATGACCATTTATCATTACGTAGTGTTTGCTAAATAGAACAGAGCAGTATTTTTTAATTTGTTTAAGAAATCATCACTCGTCGCGGTATTCCACCTGGGACTAAGATAACTGGTTGTGACAATGTTTATTCTTCTGCCTAGCTTTTTCTCGTTCATCTACTCTAATTTGCCTTTTGGAATTCGCTTGATCGTTCTCCTAAATATTTTCATTTACGACATAAAGCCAGCGCTTCTTCGTCCTCTCAGTGATCATGGCCCTTGTAAGAGCATTATCATGATTTTTATTATTATTGCACACTTACTCTTGCTCGGGACCCTCTCGGCAAGGAGTGCAGTGACCCCAGCGGGTTATACCGCGTGATCATGTGCAGTCTCTCCAGAGAGATCATCGTCTCCGCGTCTTTGCGAATCGGCTCGCCGTTCAGTTTGTCTGCTTCTCCGTTTTCTGCAATATAAACAAATGCATAAAATGGACCTGGGAATACCAATATCTATATCTGGAACTCTGGTTACCTTTAATGACAGAAGATCGGCTGGCATATATAGATTTGACAAAGAAAGCAACTTAAAAAGATCACGACCTTTAGCCATGAGGATTCGATGAGGAAAATGAAGAAGTACTCATATTTAGTACCTTACCTATACTAATATTGTAATCTAAATCTAAAAATCAGATTACTGTGAACATACCAGTATCAGGATCGGTGCAACTTCTGCGTCCGTAGTCCAGGCTGGTCATGTTGATCTTCCTTAGCCAGAAGTAGTGAAGTAGACCGTAGAGGACTCCACCGAGGAAGGCGATCAGCCCCATGTAGCGGAAAGCCTCTCTGGTACCAAGAGAGGCGATCAGGAAACCGCCGCCGAAACTGCCGCTGCCTCTTCCTGGAATTACGAAGTAAATCCAGGGATAATTGATAATTATAAAACAATAATAACATACAAGAAATGATTATATATAAAATATTTCATCCAGCGCGCTATACCGAGGCAAAGTAAATGGACGTTTATTGCTGCTATAGTGTTTGCTAACTAAAATGAAAAATGTGGTAGTGAGGTATATTTCACGAAGTTTAGGATAAACTCTTCTCGTTTTTACAGGCTACTAATACAATATTCATAATTTAATATTTCTTGTGTAGAGAGTGCCGTAAATTGTAAATACTAGCAATAAAATTTCACATGTATTTTAGATTTTGAGATGTTTGCAAGTCGATGAAATTTATCTAACACAAGTATTCAATGAGCTTCAATAAGCTTCCATGCTGGCCTGGGAATGAGAGAAAAACATAGAATGTGCCAGCTGCATTTCCTCCCGAGCATGCTGTAAAAACCAGCTACGGGATCTGAGGGTTTTAGTATAGTGTAATTTAGGCGATGGGCTGACAACCTATCACTACAGCAATATACGTATAAATCTATCTTAAAAAATCCTTAAAACTTTGTCAGACGTGGCGAAACGACCTTTGTTTAGGTCGTTTACGCTCTGCCTACCCCATTAGGGATAAAGGCGTGATTTTATGTATGTATGTATTCAATGTAATACTAACTATCTTGTGATATGTTGTCATATGCAATTATATCATACCAGAAACCTAGACTGAAATGCACATTGTCAGGAGCACAGGTAGACATTGTCTTTAAAAATGCCGCGCAAACATCGATATCGCGTTTTATACCTTGTGTTATTCCATTTTAAGGGTGCAAAAAAATCTACTCACCAAGACTGAAATGTGCCATCCCTAGCACTCCAATCAGGGTTGCCAGCAAACTCTTCGGAGCCAACATGGCGCAGTACGTCGCCGCTGCCACCCACATCAAATGCACAGAGAGAGACTCCATCGCCTCGAATGGGAAACACCACCAGGAGTTTCTGGAACAAGATAAAAAGCATGCTAAATTTTAAAAAACCTTCAAATCAATACCCTAGCTCCTGTTTTTTTTTATCACGAACGTAAAAGATGTTTTATATCAAGAATATCATTATGTAGTATCCTAGATTCTTTCATTCTGAATTGGAGAGATAGTTTACTGCTTTTCACTAGCTTATCTTCATTCACATACTATGAACGCCAGATCAGGAAACAATACTTCAGTTCAGTTTCCGACGCTGTGCCTATCCCACAAATATATATAATTGACCGCCTAGCCCCTAGGATTATAAGTTTGTACGTCATAGATAATACATCATCATATCATATCCCTAGCCTTGTCCCGTATTTAACGGGGTCGGCTACCTAATCTAGGGGATTGAACGAGGGTACTGGTTTTTACACAGAGCGACTGCCATCTGACCTCCGCAACCCAGAAGGGAAACCAGACCCAATCCTAGATTAGGTCAGAGTTTTCAAGCCGCCAATGCTTAGCACTGGCCTCTGACATGGCTTAACGACTAATATCTACGGTATTAAACGATATGAACCGGGACCAACGGCTTAACGTGCCTTCCGAAGCACGGAAAAAACGCCGAATAAACGTACATATGAAATTCGAAAACCGAAAATCACATTGGTACGTGGTGGGATTCGAACCACGACCTCCCGCTCAGGAGGCAGCGGCCCTATCCACTACACCATCGGGCTCTAGATAATACATATAGTATGATAATTAACTCTTTATCTCAGTTGCCAATAACTAAACACTGTAGTTAATACGATCGATACAATAGATATCTTTGTATCTCTACTATTTGCTTATATCATCATTATATTTATAGCAACATGATGGATATTACTTACATCTAATTTAAGATCCAATAATTTGGATGAAAGTATGTTATATGCCTAATATAAATAAAAACAAAATATATAATATCTTTAAACAAATTGTCCTTTTGGACATGTACATAAAATTTACCGAAAAATTGCGCACAATATTATTCTCTCCCAAAAATATCGTCGAATTTCCATTTCCTTGAAAATAGATCCGCTTTAAGTCCAAGTAACGCGCAAATAAACATTTGCCTCACTAAGGCCACCCACACACTTGTAGGTAATGCTGTAAACGAGGAGTTGTGCTCATAAACTTGACAATGCTCTTATATGCGTGAATCCCGTAAATGGACATTTAATTCTGAATGATGGCCACTGCCACTTGCAAAGGCACTTGGGAAGGAATTGCTTATTTAAGGAAATAGTGCGTTTTCTTTGATGTTTTGAACTTATTTTTTTGGCTGTGCTCTTGCTTGAATCTGAATATGATCAACATAAATTGATCATGACATCCCACTTAAGAGATGGTCAAGAAGTCCCTTGTGGAGCCCACAATCTGCAAACCTGCATCAACAGGGCTATGGTGCACACTATAGACTTCGATTTGTCTTCATGTGTTGCATACTTCACTATGATTAATGTCTGTCCTTTTCCGTTGTGAAGTGCGCAACGAAAGAGATAATGCGTATACAAAAAGAAGTTTACAGTGCGCATCATAGCTCCGCTGATTGAGCAAGACTCAAACACGTAAAGGCTCAATTAATCAAAAAAATGTTCTACAGGTTGTCAAAGTGAGAGGATTTCATTCTATACTTGAACTCCTCAATAACAGCTAATGGAAATTGCAAAACGGAAACCCATCGTCGCATTGCTATTGCGAAAAACACAATTCCTAGCAGAGATATGGAAGGACATACGTACCGTATTGCTTTAAAGCACAGAAATAAATATTCCTTTTATCTTCGTGACTTTTTTTGTTGTAAGTACTATAAATAGTACCTAAGTTCGTCATTATTGTATTTGAATTTCTTGATTATATTGTAGATTATAATATATTATTAGGCCAAATATTAGCATTTTCTTGATATTTCATTCATCTGTCTGAAATAGGATCATTTGTAAACATTCTTTGTAAGTATTGTTCGAATTAGTCAAACACTTCACGTAACTAGACATCTCTACGATAAATATTGCTGCTATGGTCCACATAATAACTCTACAATTATAATTACTGCCAGTGAATTATAATTATTATTAGCTTCTGAACTGAAATCTCTATGTAACAATATGTAATTATATCATAAATAACGAATATAATTTTAGTTTATCACTTATCTAATCATGTAATAACATTATGCATCAGAATCCTAACAAACAATAAACGATAATAATAGCAAGCAAGGTGTAACAACAACCCCTAATAGTCTAAGGTGAATCCGATTTAAATAAGTATGAGTATGACTCACAAAAAAATTGCAGTATTAGAAGAAAATACGAAATTCATAAATGATTTACACAATCAGATCCACAAGAACACCTATGAATAAAAATGTAAAGTACAATAATAGACAAAACAAATCATGTTTCGAAAAACAATGATAAGTTATACTCACTCAATGAAGGAGTAGCCGACCAGTCTGGCGGCGTGGGAGAAGGCGACGATGATCACGTTGACGTGGCTGATCTTCGCAGTGATGGCATTAGCACCATACAGGAACATGATGATGATACTGATTATTATGATATTCTACACTCACTCAATGAAGGAGTAGCCGACCAGCCTGGTGGCGTGGGAGAAAATGGCGACGATGATGTTGACGCGGCCGATCTTCACGGTAATGGCATCCCCCCTATACAGGAACATGATGATGATGATTATGATGATATTCTACACTCACTCAATGAAGGAGTAGCCGACCAGTCTGGCGGCGTGGGAAAAGAAGGCGACGATGATGACGTTGACATGGCCGATCTTCGCAGTGATAGCATCAGCACCATACAGGAACGGGATGCTGCTCAAAGTGCCCACGGTGACGGTGATGCCTGGTTAGACACAAAATATAATAAAATCTTTCAAGTCACCGATTATTTAGCCAACAAAAAAATATATAGCATAGAACTAAAAAAAACCAGTTCGTTTGAGGATTGGCTTTTTGCTATTTTTGTTCACAACTATAAGCCAGTATTTGAAAAACTATCACTATTCGTCAAACAAACAGCGTCCATTAAATTAGAAAGTAATATCTCGGATCTGTAGAGGATCTGTCAAAATACGGTCACCAACAATCTATTCAGTATTTTTATTCTGGGTATTTTTTAAACATGTATGACTGTTATTAAAATTTCCTCTTCGAATCTCTAACCCATATCATCTACGTAATAATCACAGACATTTTCATAGCCAAGGAGCGCGTGGGACATACACGAGGTCTAGATGAAGACAGTCATCTTCCTGGATACAATCGAGATAAGAGCTTTACTAGAGGAATAGGAAAGATTTAACCTAGACTGAGGAATCTCTGTTCGCAATTTAGATAGACAATGTAAGTGGCTGGAAATGACTGAACGCATTATAACAGTACAATGTCAAGGACTAACTACTGTTGTATGTTTGTTATATGAACAACTTTGTATGTAAGTTACACAAACATATAAAATTGAGCTTAATGATATAACTAATAATGCACGAGACGATTATGCAAAAGCGATCAGCACAGCAAATATTGAATATTTCTTACCCAATAAGAAATTAGGTGCTCCTAATTCCTTCAAATACAGGAAAAGATAAGATTCGATGAATCCCCAAAAATTTCCTAACGCAAACAGGAAAAATATGAAAATGATTATGTGGGGCATTTTGATTATGTTGACCAAATCGTGTAGTAAGTTATCAGCAGGTAGCTTTGCTCCAAGCGGCATGACAGCCACTGTGACAGCCGATATAAGGAGCAAGACATCGTAAGTGTAGAATGCAGCCGAGTAGTCGGTGTAACCTGCAATCAACAACCTGATGTAAACATCTTGTAACGCCATATTGACAGAAGATAGCGCAGGGATAGGTACTTACCGACTTGTTTACTCCTCATATCTATAAGCATGCCAGTTATAGGTGAGAATATCGCCATTCCGATACTGGAAAATAACCTCTCTCTTCCGAAATCCCCTCCGTACTGTTGGATCATGGTCAAAGCTATAGGATCCATGATAGTGACGCCTGCAGATAACATGATGGTGCCCATGAATCTCATGAAGAAGTAAATGTAGAAAGTTTTGTCGTCACTCTCTTTGTAATCCGGTGGGCAAATATCAGGGCCGCCTCTCCTGTAATACACCGATAATTAGAGTTTTTAGATCTGCCGACTTTATCAACAGTAGGTTTTATCAAATAAGCTGAATAATACTTATCAAATACATCGCTTATACACCACGTGACGTCAGAGCAATAAAAAGCATAGTAAAAACCAGACGCAACTGTTGATAATTTTGAAAACAATCGTCACCTAAATTCACATTTCTGCATCATACATGTGAAGGAAGCCAGTCTTTCCTTCGAGAGCTTTGTCATGTTGTGAAGTTTCACCATCCCTCCACATCGTAAATCTTCTTTATCTAGAGCTGATACATTTATTCCTTGTGCTGTTAACAGTTTCTCACCAAATCGTGATCTAAAATCTGTTACCGTCTCATTTTCATCCTGCAAATAAATTCAGCATCTTTTATTTATTTATTTCATCTTTGATAACAATTGCGTAGTAAAGTAGCATGTAATATTTAAAAGATTTACTCTTTATGATTAGTAAAGTCTTACATAAACATAGTTAATAAAGGTTTATTAATTGTACATACATACATACATAAAATCACGCCTTTATCCCTTACGGGGTAGGCAGAGCGTTAAACGCCTCGTAAAAGGCGCTTTCGCCGCGTCTGACAATAATTGAGGGTAATTTTAGATTGTAATGTGTATTGCCATAGTGACAGGTTGTCAGCCCATCGCCTAAATTACAATACACTGTAACCCTCGAGTCCCTTTTGCTGTCTTCTACAGCATGCCCGGGAGGAAGGGCAGCTGGAACATTCTATGTTTTTCTATCTCTCCCAGTCCAGCATGGAAGTAATTGGAAGTTATTAATTGTAATAATTGCTAAAGACGAAACAGTTAGTTTTCTGAGCTTCATAGTGAATGTCATTGAGCCTTTGTTTGCCTTTGACGCCCTAATTATAAAAATGGCTAAACTAAAAGCAGCAAACAATAGCAAATAATTAATAGGCAGTGCTATTGATTCGTAGAGCGCACAACTTAACTAAATCTTGACTAAAATGATTACCGTCCCTTTCTGTTCTCTCATGATAGAAAATGACACGGATAGACTTGAATTAGTTAAGTCGTGATTTTCGGAACTACGAATTGCTACCAATTGCCCATGACATTATGAAAATAATTAGTTGTCAATAGATCAAAGAAACCTGTTATAAAAAAAACATAATAGCTGCGCTATTTTCACTCAAATCAAATATTTATTGTTACCTGATAAAATTACTGCATTATCGTTCAACAGTTCTAAGATAAATTATCAATAGGTATTTCAAGTTACTCTTTCCATTTCTATTCCTAGTTGTTCTTTTGGCTCTCATAGAAGATCGTGAATTTCTAGTAAGAAGTAAGCGGAATCATTGAATTCTTCATCTTCCTCCTAAATGACTGCATTATCGTTCAACAATTCTAAGTCAAATTATCAATATTACTTACTCTCTCCATTTCTATTCCCAGTTGTTCTTTTGGCTCTCCTAGAAGATCGTGAATTTCTAGTAAGAAGTAGGCGGAATCATTGAATTCTTCTTCTTCTTCTTCTGCTGATGAGCTGCAAGCAATATTTTTTATTAGTACCCTGAACAACTTTGACGAAGACACTCTTTTATCAGGAAATAAACCAAAGTTTTTGACTTACATACAAATTGTATTTTTTTTTCTATTCCTACAAGAATTTGTTTGTGTAAGTTGTTCAGTTTCGTTGAATGAGCAACCCCTATTAGTTTGCGGTATCTCGTATACCCTTAATAGTATCCATCCATGGATGATACCAAACATATTATATGATTGTAATTAATCTTGCCTATGTAACAGTACATGTCAGTTTTGTAGCCCCACTTGTAACTTATATCATGTTTAATTCATTGACTTATTTTCTTATTAATTTATTGAATTATTGACTTGCTGTAAATTTTCAGTGTGATTTCAAATGAATGAACAGAAACAGTTAAATGATTGTTGCGGCTGCTGTATGTATCTTTACTGGAAGAGTGTTTAAACTTTCAGATCGAATTAGCAAAAAAAAAAAACAGTTGATTCAAATTCCAAGGTCGAAATGTATTTTTCTTATCATTTCATTTCTGTAACGAAAATCACTTTGCAACGACTACTTTTTAAGCATCACTCTCTTCATAGTTTCTGAATGTTCAGGAAGCTACAAAGAAAATATTCTTGAACGTGTGTAATATTTACATAGATTACTCATTATCAACATTGTTGGGTGACGGTGTGAGCTTAGGCAAAATTTATAATGTTATGATGATATTAGTAACTACAATTTGTCGAATGTTGTCACGTATTTTTTTTTCACTTTGGTTTGTTTGGTAATCGCTTTGTGGGAGATTTTCCTCTTTAATTTATAACCTACTATTTGGTTTTTCGGTTCGTGGTTTTACTCGCGACTGAATTAGTTTTCTTGTGAGATACTTTTTCAGTGCTTAATTTACAGTGATTTTCCTGCAAAAGCTTTTCAAAATCCTTCTCGTTATTTTTGCGTTTATAATGAAGAAACACAAATATTTTTTTGTGTATCTTATTTTGGTTTACGTAACATCGCAAGTAAAAAAATCTATCGCAATAAAAGCCTATTGTACGCCTTTAGTCCCGTGACGCATTATATACACTTTGTAGTATGGTGCAAATAGGTCAAGTAAAAAAAAAATAGTTCGCTATAAAGATAGTTTTAAAAGTTTATGTTACCGTCATGAACCCGCACTATGTATCTGTCCAGGTACATAGAACAAACTTACTTAGTCTGTAAGTTGGGCGGCTTGATCTTGTGACTGATGTGTATGTCTATATCATCGATATCATCGTCAGGGTTGGTCTCGTTGAGCGGGGAGTCGGTCTGGGCAAAGTTGGTGCAGTGGTCCACGCAGCGGTCCAGCACGAAGTCCACGCGATCCTCCTCGTCAGGGCATTCTCGGCTGGGGCATGGACTCCACCAGATCTACGATTTATTTATGTGTTAATATTTAGAAATACTTTACCTAGAGATTTTGAACTTTATATTCAACATTTTTTATTGGTCTATCTATCTATTGTATTGAAACAGTTCCCTTCTAAATTCATATAGTACCTACATTACATACAGACTGCAGTTAGAAATGTATAATTGTATTTTTAGGGTATTGCGATTAAAATAAGTTTCAAGGGGAGAGTTCTTTATTATAAAGTTGTTAGAATCTTATAAGCCGACCAAGGACCTAGAAATTTGAGTAGTACCTAAGTAAGTATGTTAACTTGTAATGTATATTACATTTACATTATAAGTTATGTTATGCCCGTGTATTTGATGTACGAGTCGATTAGACCTATCGGGGAAAGTTAAACATCAAAGATAAAAATTGGATAATCGTTCCTACGTATATATTGACTGATGATGAGGTGCTTACGACCGGCACAGGAATACTTCAGATTATAGTTTTTTTCTAAATAAATAAATAAAATTACACAGATGTAACAAGATACACTGCTAGACAATAGGTACTTAGGTGTAATAGCAAAGTATGTCAATGTCTCAATGTCCCTTACGATAGTCTAATCGAGACGATTCGGGATGCCATTATGCCATTTATTTCCATCTGAGGGAGAGCCTTGACCATACAATATGGGACCAGTGTTTTGACAACCATTAAAAATTTAGGACCATTACTTTTTGGACTAAGTGAATGGGCGTTACGAACAGTTTAAGGGTAAGGACCAAGATTATGCATAATTTTAGCGTTATTTCCTTGACTAATTCAAATTTATGGACGTTATGACACTGCTTAATCCGCCCTGGGGCCGGATGAAGACGATTTTCAAATTCTTTGCTAGGTTGGTTCGTAATCGCAGGAATTAGTTGTCTGGGGTTTCGAAACGAATCTATTAATAAGTGGGATACCTCGATGACGTCGGTGAACGGATGTCTCATGACGTACGCAGACGGCATCACGCCCGGGGTCTCCTGATGCGGGATCAACAACAGTGAGTGGTGGAACGCGGCGTTCAGGATCAACGCCGTGATCACCACGGGCTTGTATTCCCCGAAACGATCCACCAGAAATCCTAGAACGTTTAGCTCGTTTCAAATAAAGACTTTTAAAGGATGTTTTGGTTTGAGTAATTTTCACTTTTCATTAACGCTTACCAGTAATGGGCGGGCTGAGAAAAGTCGTGAACGGCAACGCTAGATACACAAACGAAATTTCAGGCACTGTCAATCCTATACTCTGCATGTGTATCGTCAAGTACGGGAGGAGAGAAGCTGTTGCGCCGTACATCACAAAGAGTGTCACTTTTAGCATAATAAGGTTGGGATTGATGTGCATTGCCGCCATGAGCCTGCGCGCGCGACCCTGCGGCTCCTCGCTCTCCCCGTCCATGGTCTCGTCGTCTTCACTGTTCTTCTTCGAAACATCATCTAAAGACTTGGCCATCTCACTCACTATCACATACCGGGATGTTTATTCGCGGGCCGTGTCTTATCGACTGACGCTCGGATCGGCGGCACAGGCTGTGTCGTTTCAACGACTATTTATTTAAGGATAGAGTCGATTTAAGGAGCCGTCGATATGGCCAGGGAGGGTCCCGAGTACTCCCGAGCTGGCGGACGACTGAGCCGGATCCTGTCGGTCGGGACGTCGCGGTCGGCACACCAATTTACAAATAATAGCAAATTACCTTCGTTTAAGAAGTGTCACGGCGACTGGTGGGGATGCTAAATCGAAGCGAAGACCTTGTGGATAATGACCGGGGTCGGAGGATTTGCGCCTCTAGTTCCCGGTGAGGCGGCTTGCGAATTACTGCCAGTTCCTTGGTGCGACCTGCTAGCTGCTGGGTGCTCTACATGTAAGTATTTTACTCTTGATTTTTTTCTGCCATCTTGTCCGTGGAATATTTCCTGGTTCTCATCTGAAAATGACTAAGTACAGAAAAAATATAGTAAAATAGTTTCACTTGTTTCGAAAGACACTTAATTGAGTTCTTATTAGGATGAATTTTAGCTCTATCTGTCGTTATCAATGTTTGTGAAGGCTCTCTGTTATATCGTTTTATTCTTACTGAATATAAAATTTGATTTGAAAAAGCACTGATTTCTTTATAATTTCTTATTATTTGCCTATTCGAAGTCATAGGCTTTATATTACCCATAGATAAATATTTATTAAAGTTATTATTGTTGAATTATTAATATAAGTTCGTTTCAAGTAAAATAAAACTCAAATAGTTAGTGGTACCGATTCCTTAAGGAAATTTTGACGAAATAAATGGTGGACGTCCCTTTCTGTTCTCTCATGATAAAAAAGGACAGGTAATGATTTTAGTCAAGATTTTGTAATAATGTGAGCATACGAATTGCCCCCGTTGGTTACGCAACCTGAATTATTCTAAAATTAATAAATATGGGGTCCTTAGTTCTGCCAGTATAATTAATAAATTAATGTAATAAAATAAAACTGACTATCTGCCTGAATGGGAGAACTAAAAATAAATTACGCTTACTGCAAACAAAAAACTAAAAAGCAGGTAAATATCTCAATAAACAATAAAGTAAAAAAACTTAAATAAAAAAAAACACCGATCTGTCGTGTAGGCACCTACCTATTCTTCTTCTGTCGAGTGGGTATCGAGTCTACCTACCTATTTATTGCATAGAAATCTAATATAATATCGTATCAATAAAATATCGTATCAAACTCTCATTCCAATGGGTGGATTTTTGTCTTCCAAAATAATCTCAGTAAATTTAGAAGATTAGTACAACTGTTTTCAATGTTGACATAAGTCGATTTAAAACAAATTCGTCGTTGAAAAATGAGACCCTGTATTAATTCGTAAAAACAAAGGTAAGGCATCTTGTATCTTATGTGCACCGCCATCTATTAATAGTTATTACGAACTAATATAATAGCACAGCGCCGTCTCTTATCGAGTAGCAAAACTAAATAAAATAAGGTTCTTTATAGTTTACGTACTAGTTTGAGATACCAGGTAATAACAGATTGGCTTGCGCCATCTGTTGTTGAGAAGATAAACTACTACAAGAATGAATAAATTTATAAAACAACAATAAAATCTATATTTTTAAGAAATTATAATGTAAAGTCGTGATTACATGTATGTATAATTAATTATCTTCTGCTCGCAAATACCTGCTGCATTTTTTATTGCGGTTCGGATATTAATTTAGCATGCATTTTTTTATTTCACAAGAATTTGTATAATTTTATTGCATGAGATAAATATTAGAGTTCACACGTTCAGTAAATAAAAATTATTTCACATTTTTGTTTTCCATACAGCTAGGTATTTTATTTGTACCTTTGTTCTTATTTTCACGGTGCTGTTTTTAGAACATTTGCCAGTGCCATCTATCGAAGATTTTTGTAACCCTTCGACAGTTCTAGATTGTCTATAGTCACTGCAAATTGTCAACCATAATGCATTGCGCATAAATGGCCGCCATGTTGCTGCCGTCTGAAAGATGTTCGCAACTCTCTGTGTTTACTAATGAATTTTAAGACTTTAAATAGGTAAATTACTGTGTTTGTGAAATTGTGAGTGTAAAATGGTTTTATATTTCGTATGTTGTTGTTACTAAGAAGTCTGTCAAATGTCTCTAAAGCCAATAAACAGTGAAATTTTCTTTAGATAGTCATTCCATTCGGACGGCATAATGGCTGACAATCTGATTCAAAAGTCACATAAAACTAGTGAGAAAAACAAGTATAACAACGTCGTTCACCGCACAACAAGTGAATCTCTTCGGCTGAACGAGTCGGACAAGGGAGTGACTCACCCGATGAGTCTCCAGGCCGCCCATAACCCAAGGAAAATATCTTCGTTTCAGATCACCAGTGTCAGTGAGACAGGACGGGACGGCTCTCGGGTGAGCACTGATGCTGGCGAAGACTCCGCCGACGATCTAGACGAATCTCATACCGACGACATCTCGAGGGTGACGGACATAGAGAATGAGACACCGAGTTACTCTGAAGACACCTTCTCGAAAGACGATGTGTTTTATAACGCGTCGAGTGCGTCGCTAGGCTGTGCACCCGTCATACCGACCAGCTCGCAGTACGGGCTCGCCATCGTCGGTCAGGATACCGCCGCCAACCAGATAGGAGGAGCAGTGCCAAATAGTAATAATTCAGAAGTGAGTGACATGCATGTCAGTGTTACAAACGCCGGAACGGGTAGCATTATCAATCTCATAGGAAATGCTAAGCCCCAGGAAGGAATGAAAGAAATACAAGAACATGTTAGGAATGAACGGTTTAAAGTTGTGAAAATAGAAAGCACGGAACCATTTCGTAGGGGCCGATGGATGTGTATGGATTACTTGGATCATACAACAACTCAGCCAAATGCACCTCTTACATTGAACAACAACTTGGATGTAACTGAGACAAACACGTTGCAAGCGCCAGATAGTGGTGTAGTGATCAATGATAGTCAACATGATGAAATATGTAATGATCTGACAAATAAAGGGCCTAAGGATATGCAAGGAAATGCTCCGACTGTGCAGCAGTTAGATCAGGCTTTGCAGAAACATTTCCCGATGGCTTCGCCGGGGCAGTCTCTGACCCAACCTATTAATGTTGTGCAACAACAGCAGAAGCCTGTCACCCAGTCAGTGTCTGTGCAGTCGCCACCCTTAGAGATGCCGCAACAGATGCAAAATCAAAATATCCAAACTAACCAAGTTGCACAGAGTATGACACACATCACAATGCAAAATGCACCACAAAACCATCCTCAACAGCAGCAGCAACAAGTGCAACAAATTCCACAAAGTTTTCCGCAGCATCAGTTACAACAGGTCATTGCCCAGTCTCAGGGTATGGCTATGCAGCAAATACCTATGCACCAGCAAATGCCGCAGCAGATGCAACAGATACCGAACCAGCAAATGCAGCAGATCAGCCAACATATCCCTCAGGCACAGATGACTAATATGCAGCAGATGCAGCAACAAATACCTCAGATGCAGGCTATGAATAACCAAGCACAGATGCCTCAAGTGCAGAACCAACAACCCCAAATGCAGCAAATACCAATGCAGCAAATGCAGGGTCAGCCTAATCCACAGCAAATGCATCAAATGCAAGGGCAGATCCCCAATATGGGTCAAAGTCATCATCTCCAAGGTCAGCAGCAAATGACCCAGCAACCTCAGCTGCAACATTTGCCTAGTCAAGCTCAGATTCAAGCCTTGCAGAATCAACAGATACCAAATCATATGCAGCAGATGCAGATGCCCACGCAGCTGCCTAACCAACAAATACCACAGATGCATCAAATGCAGGCTCAGCCGCAACAGTCTGTGGTACCTGGCATGCATCCTCAAATGCAGCAACAAGGAATGCCAGTACAGCAACAATACAACCAAGCTGTTAACCAACAGAACACTGCACAGCCTATGATCAATACCAATATTCAATCTACCCAACAAACTATGGTACAGCCGCAACATAATGTGCCCCAGTACCACACTCAGCAATCACAGATGCAACAGGGTCAAACTTTACCACAAGAGGTGCTCTCAAACATTGTAACATCACAACAAGGTGCAACTTTACCTTCTAATCTTCAGCCAATGGTCAGTCAGTCTCAGCAAGGCTCGACATTGCCAGCGAATCTCCAAATGAGCCAACAGCAAGCTCCCACTGTCCACTCAATGGCTGCCCAGCAAGGAAATGTGCCTCAGGGCAATATGCAAATGATGTCCGCTCCTCAAAACATGCAAATGACTCTAGACGGGAATCAGCCTAGTATGCAGATACCCGCCTCAGATCAGATATACATGCAGCAGGCGAACGTTCCTCAACAAATGCCTGTACAGCAGCATATGGCTCAACAGAATATGATGCCGCAGCAAGTGAGCGGGCAGACTGGATTGGGTGGAGTTCAGTATGTGGCGAACCAGGCAGTGCCACAGATGACCCACCAGAACATTCCGATGTCTATGCAACAGAACATGCCCGTTGGTATGGGTGGTGGCGTCCATGCAAATGTAGTGCAGTCTCAAACCAGCATGGGGCTTGGGTACGGAGGTGTTGTGCCCGTGATGTCGCAAAGTAGTGTCGCGCCGGTTGAAGCTACAGTGTCCGGAACTAACTCTCCGGTTGTGTCTTTGCCAGTCAGTTCTACGGCTTACGTAACGAGCGGTCAGCCTGGCCATGAGAGCCAGGGTTTCGGTAGTCCGGTTAGTGGTGTGGTGTCCCACGGGATCAGTGGCTCCGCAGTGGGCAATGTGAATGTGAATGAAGGTGGTGGTGTAGAGGTGCCCCCGGATGCCTTGCAGGCTGGAGATACCGGGGACGGGAAGGAGGAGTCGCAACCAGCTCAGGCCCCAGAGGATGAAAGGTGAGTGTTTTGGAATAGATTAGAATAGAAAATATTTTAAATATTATACTATCATTTATCTTTCTTTTTAAAATATCTGCTATAATTTTATGCACATGAGTCTGTCTTAATTTAAATTACAGTTTCCGACCTTTTATTTTTAAAATAAAAATTATGGGTCCTATACTTTAATTTAGATTATATCTCATAAAAAATTAATTCATGAGCATAAAATATATAAATGAGAAAGATCTGTACGTACTTGTACAAAAAAAATAAGTATTTTAAACAACAGTCATTAAAGACAATTATTAAGCATTTAACAGTTGTTATGCAAAATGCAAAGAGATTTTAAAACCATGATAATCTTGCACTGCTGCCTCTTGCAATCCTGCAAAAAGGAAGGAATGTTTTATAACAAAAACATTTTTGTCCTTGTTTTGTCACTAAACACACTGAGTGAACTGAAAAGTTTTCTACAACAAATTACATTCCTACTTTTTGGTTTTTATGCTCTAACTAAGGCGGTGCACACACTGAGCTCTGCGCTACGTCGCGTAGGGCAGATATTCCATTGTTTGAATAACAGAGCAGTTGGTTTGAACAATGGAACATAGACATTATCTGCCCTACGCGACGTAGCGCGGAGCTCAGTGTGTGCACCGCCTAAGGCTTGGCCTGGTAATATGAGTATTTATATTTAGTTCCCATAACTTTTTTTATTTTCTGACTGACTGACTCATTGTATTGAAATAAATCTTTTCCTATAGACAAATTTCATAAAGAGGATATTCAGTGTTTGTAATGATAACCATGAAACTACAGAAGTGATTTATTCTTAAAATACTGCTTTATCTAGAGGAAACATTTGTCAAGGGAAAATAATTCATTCCCTTAAAGCTTACTTAAAACATTTTGAATACTGTTGGAAAACGTTTATTTTATTTCAAAAATAAGTATACTAAATTATTTACATAATCTGGTGTAAGTAAGAAAATCTTATAATTAATTAAATATAATTACTCAATTTTTTTTTTTTATCTTTAGATAAGCTGCTTCATAGGTTTGCAATAGGTTGTGAAATTGTGCAAATATACAGGGTGTGAAAAATACATAGTATAAAACAAAGTCGCTTTCTCTGTCCCTATATCCCTATGTATGCATAAATCTTTAAAACTACGCAACGGATTTTACTGCGGTTTCTTTTAATGGATAGAGTGATTCAAGAGGAAGGTTTATATGTATAATACATGCATAATATAGTAGAGAAACATTGATAATTTCCGTGCGAAGCCGGGGCGGGTCGCTAGTATTACATAAATTGCATAAATTTCTAAGAAAATGTTTATGGGTAAGATTGTCTTAAACACAGTTAATACTACAACTAAATATTTTTTGGCAAACCTCATAGAAATCCCTATACTATTCAGGGTTGTTAAAAAACTTGTTTTTTTTTTAAAGTCAAATAAATCGAGATTTATTGAAACAAAAAAACACAATTAATTTCGAATTTTATTTTTCATTTTGTCCAAGATTTGACTTAAATAAAAGCGAAACCTATTTCGAATATTACCCAAAAGTAAAAACCAAAATATAAACAAGTTATTCTTCCTGTCACTTTTTACAGAAAAATATATTTATTTAGTGAAGAGGGACCTTCAATTAGATATGGAGATACGATAGCTTCTTTAGCTCTTGTGGAAAGATTGTTTTCCGACTGGGAACTGATATGGCAGGAAAACATTATAATAATAATTGATTCCTAAATTGATTCCTCGATTGAGACGTGGCGGAACCTCTGTTTAGCTCGTTTACGCTCTCCCCATTAGGGATACAGGTGTGACTATATGTATGTATGTAGTTTGTGCAATTGTGGAAACAGGAAGTTTTTCTTACTTATATTTTTTTGGGAGACCCCATACAACTCCCTACACTACTCATCATTGCATCAACTTTTTAAGAATGCGCCAGCGTCTATCTCTAACGGCCTATTGAGTTTCGTAATTAGTCAAAGTCCATTTAATTCTAAATATAACTTTTTATTTTCTTCCATGCTGGACTGGGAGCGATAGAAAAAAATAGAATGTTCCAGCAGCATCTCCTCCCCCAGGGCATGCTGTAAAAATCAGCTAAGGGATTCAAGGGTTTCAGTATATTGTAGTTTAGGCGATGGGCTGACAACCTGTCACTACAGCAATATACAGATCTATCTTAAACTACCCTCAAAACTTGTCAAACGTGGCGCAACGACTATTGTTTAGTTTATTGACGCTATGGTTACCCCATTATGGATAAATGCGTGATTATATGTATGTATGTAACTTTTTAGTCTCAGTTGTTACAGCAGTGCGCTGATAATCACAATATGTATGTATGTACTTTTTCTTATATTTATGCATTAAGTTCGTTTTTTGAGCACATATACTATTAGAAAACTTTATATACTAATACAAGACTGCATATTTTTTTGGAAAACCCCATACAACTCCCTTCACTACACATCATTGCATAAAAGTTTTAAGAATGCGCCACCGTCTATCTCTAAGCGGCCTATTAGGTTTGGTAATTAGTCAGTCCATTTAGTTCTCAATATAACTTTTTCTTATATTATGCATTAAGTTTGTATTTTAGGCACATATTCAATAGAAAAAGTTTATCTACTAATGCATATTTTTTTGGCAAACCCCATACAAATCCCTACTAAAGATCATTGCATCAACGTTTTAAGAATGCGCCAGCGTTTATCTCTGCGCGGCCTATTCTTGACTGGCGTTATTCTTAGTTCACCCTACAACACCAACCAACGTCGAAGTCGACGACACCACAATAGAGTCTGCCGCGCATATACCGCGTCTATTTGCAAAAATAACTCATCCGTAGACAATCGTTGGTGTTTTCGTTGCATTTAGCGCAGCCTTATTCTGACGGTACGCGCGCGTTTCCGCTGTGTTCGGAATTCGGAAGTGCAGGAATGTATGGCTGAAACGAATCTGGCTTTAAAGTCCCGTAGATTCTCTGCCAATTAAAAGTTCGATACAACTTGCGTTCATTTTTTACAAAATTACTTGCCATTGCCAAGTTATTTTAGTAATTTATTTTTATCCCAAGTTAACCCATAAATTTCCAGAGCAGCTAAATTCAGGACCAACTTAACAGTTCACAATTGTAGAATATACTTCTTTTACCTTAATAACTAAAGTTTTAAAAGTGGCAAAGAATCCTTTCCATTGTATTCTAGGAAAACGAGTCGAGTCATGGTCGATATCGACGCATTTCCGATCACAACAGAATAGGGTGTCATTCTGCGCGCGGAATTCGAAGTCCCTTTGATGATGTTTATTTGCGCGCTTCGTCCTGCGACATAAATAGGTGGTTGACACGTACGGTGCATGGTGCGCGGTGGTATGCCGTCGAGTGACTCATGCGCAGCACTGGCTGGAAAAGGAGTTGGAGTTGGAGTTCCTTTCGAATTTTTGGTGGCATCGAATATTTATTTTATTTTATTTGGGAAGCTTACAGCCTATTTTACAATATAACATATCTATATTAATAAGTAAGTGCCAGTAACAAGCTACCACAATTAAACAGTAAAAAATTTAACACTCCAAATAACACTTAATGTTGTATATAAATATAAAGTAAACTTAAACTTAATTAATCCTATTAACTAAATTTGGTTCTTTGCTTAATACTTTTTTTTTGTGTATAAGTGCTGCAGCAAAACATCGAAACGATCATCGCTATTCAATTTATTAGCCAATTTTAATGTTCTGGGTAAGAAGCTATTATTCCTATAATTAGTATTGCCTGAGTCCTAGTTGGTGTTTTAAGCCTTAAATTGCTGTGGAGATCTGGACAGTCAATTTTACCTTGAGCAAATTTAATTAAAAAGCAAATGTCACTAATCGTTCTGCGAAGATGCAATGGGAGAAGATGAAATTTAGAACACAACTGTTTATAATTAGAACCTGAATAAGGATGTTTAAATTTATAACACAAAAAAAATATGAATTTTCTTTGTATTTTCTCGATATTGTCTTTGTAGATGTTATAATGGGGACTCCAAATCTGAGATGCGTACTCGAGATGACTTCGAACATAGGCACAATAGATTATTTTAATGGTTTTCATCTTGTTGAAGCATTTCGAGATACGCTTGACAAACCCAAGAGATGTGTAAGCCTTGTCGACACAGAACTCGATATTATGCTGGTCAAATTGTAGTTTGCTGTCAAGGATCACGGCTAGGTCTCTAATATTCGAACAGGATCCCAGATTCTGGCCTTTAAGACTATAGACGTGTGTATAATTGTTTCTTTTTCCATGTGAAGGTTAAAGATGAACATTTACCTTACCAACGTTGAGGTCTAATTTGTTGGCATGACAATAATTATCAAGCCTTATCAAGTCTGCTTGTAGAAGTTCAGCATCAGCAGAATTGTTGACAATCCTAAAAACTTTCATGTCGTCTGCGAAAAGCAAAAATATTGAATTTTGGAAACATTCCTGAATATCATTTATGAAAATCACAAACAGCAGTGGTCCCACAACGAACCCTGTGGTACTCCTCAGGGTATATTAACCCATGAAGAGGCATATCCATTGAGCACCACAGCCTGGGTCCTATTCTGCACATAAGATGTAAACCACCTAAACAAATCACCTATTATACCTAACGTGTTGAGTTTAGATAATAAAATATCTTGGTCAATGCTATCGAAAGCCTTACTGTAGTCCGTGTATATTATATCAATTTGGTTACCTATCCCCATATTGTCTGTAACAAATTCATTGAGATTAGCTAGGTTTGAAACAGTAGATCTACCTCTCAAAAACCCATGTTGTTGAGGTATAAATACGTTCTTGATGCAATCATGGACTTGATTGAAGATAATGCGCTCAAAAACCTTAGCTAGGAAGCATAATTTAGAGGCCGATAATTGTCCACCTTATTCTTAGGACCTTTTTTATGGATTGGGGTTACAAATGCGGACTTCCATATGGCGGGCATGACACCTCCTTTAAAGACCGACGAAATAGTATCGACACAGGCACTGATAACTGTTTCGAGCAATTTACCAAAAACAAGGCCGGCAAAGTATCTGGTCCCGCAGATTTACTAAGATCTAGTCGTTTAATTAAATTAAGTACCTTATTCTCATTAATGTCTATGGTATCAATATCACTTGGAGCCAATGTGGTAGGAATATTTGATCTAACATTACGTGGTGTGTTCGAACCAGGTCGCAGAAAAGTCGAAGCGAAGTAAGTGGAGAATAGTTCGCTGATTCCCTCCCCTGAGTCACTAGTCACGGAAGAGTATGTCATTCTAGCAAGGTAAGATCCACAGCCACGATTGCTTTTAGCAAAAGGCCAAAAAAGTTTAGGGTTTTTAGATATGGCGTTTTTAACTCTAACCATATAATCACGATAACACTTCGCTTCGACTCTTTTCACCCTGTCGCGTAAGAGATGAAATATATTAAGATCAGATATATTACCGTAGACCTTATGTTTATTAAAGTATTTAAATTTCTCTTTAATTATTTTTAAAAGCGAAGAGTCGTACCATGGAGGATAAGAACGACGCCTAGTTTGCCGCGTAGGTATGAACTTACTCCTTAACTGATAATTGATTTCGTAGAATTTGGCAACAGCGTCCTCTACAGTGCCCTGAGATAAAATATTCGACCAATCAATTTCGGATAAATGACTACATACTTTTTCATAATCACCTCTTTGGTATGAGAATATGGTTTGTCTAGGAGCATCTAATGGATCAAGTTCAATAAAAGAAGGCTGAATTACTAGTGACTTATGATGGGGATCTTCGCCAACTAGCGGGTCAGTACAATTAGTATCCGTAACATTATCAGTACATAAAACTAGATCTAAGATAACACCATAAGTGTTAGCGTGACTATTGAATTGTCTTAGATCACAATCATATACGACTTTCAAAAGTCGAATTGACAGGTCTTTAGTCACGTTAGCAGGTTAAAGACCAGTATCGGAGGGTAACCATGCTATGTCTCGCCTACCAAAATAAAAAACTGGTCAGACTTATATTTACCTTTAATTTTTAACAGATTTTGTAAGAAATTTTCTAATTGATTTGAGAATGTAAAGCCTTCGTTTTGCTCAATCAAATAGATTGTACAAATATGCAGATTCACAGTGGTTTTATTCCGTAAATTACGAAGAGTAACCGTAATCCACATATCCTCTGCACTAGAACTCCAATCAATATTATAAGTAGCTACTATATTACGGCGAACTGCAATGGCTACTCCTCCACCTTGAGTTTGATTTGTCAGAGCATAATCACGGTCTCTCCTATAAACAATATATCTTCTGTCAAACAATTCCGAATCAGCTATACTCTCCGGCAGCCTAGTTTCAGTTAGTGAAATAATATCATAATTAGATAAGTATTTGTTTTTGTCCGTAATCCTCTGCAATTTTGGTAATAAATTGAAATGTAACACATTATTTGCTGGTCAGTAACTGCACATGAGTTGCGTTGCGATAAAACAAAGTTTTGGTGCGCGGTATATGCCGTCGAGTAACTCATGCGCAGCACTGGCTGGAAAAGAGAGTTCCTATTTCGAATTTTTGGTACATACATATATACACGTATAATCCTCCCTCCTAAAGCCTCCATCCCTAATGGGGTAAGCAGAGCCCAAACGACCCAAACAAAGGACGCTCCGCCACGACTGACAAAGTTTTGAGGGTTATTTAAGATAGATATGTAGGTATATTGCTGTAGTGACGGGTTGTCAGCCTATCGAATAAATTGCAATATACAGAAAACCTCGGATCCTTTAGCTGGTTTTTACAGCATGCCCGGGAGGAAATGCAGCTGGCACATTCTATGTTTGACACGTACGGTGCGGTGCATCATGGTGCGCGGTGGTATGCCGTCGAGTGACTAATGCGCAGCACTGGCTGGAAAAGAGAGCTCCTATTTCGAATATTTGGTGGTCAGTAACTGCCAATGAGTTCTGTTACGATAAAAAAATGTCTTCTAGCCTTCTAAATAGAAGTTATAAAAGAATTAAGTGGTTGACACGTTCGGTGCGGTATATCATGGTGCGCGGCGGTATGCCGGCGAGTGACTCGTGCGCAGCTCTGGTCTAAGGCGTAGCTGGCTGGAAAAAAAGAGTTGCTTCTTTAAATTTTTGGTGCTAGTGAAACTAACGGTTATATTTTTCTTAACTTCTTTTCTTTTAGTATGTGTCAGTAGCAAGTTCAATGACCTTTCTGCTGGAGCATGGAATATGGAATTCCTTAAATTCCTCTTCCTTCTTTTATAAATAGTTTGTTGACACGTATTGTGCATGATGGCCACTTCTATTTCTTAGAATGACTCATTTACGCCTACAAATGTCCAGCCCTAATCGTATTGTACAGAACGGCTTTTCTTATATGATAATATGCAGTTAAATAAAACAGCAAAAAGAAGTTGGCAAAAACAAATTATGTCACGCATCTTTTGAGTAATAATCAAAATTAAAATCAATATAAATAATTTATTTATTAAATTAGTTCCACCAATGCGCACTGCACTTTACTAGACAAGACTTACATTAATTTGTGCAATTATTTGTAACTAATTTACTAGATTTTCTCCTACCTGATTGGTGTAATGTAGCCGCTATTCGCCAATTAAGTTTATTAATGAAATTAATATGCAAATGCGTAATAATAAAATTCCTTACTTGTCTTGTGAATCATTTTTTATAGATTTCTGTTTAGTTATAAATCGCATCTTCAGCTACTATAACTTAAACCGTATTCATTGCTAATAGAATTGAATTTCGAATGATTCTACACAAAGGCGTCGAAGACAGTTATTCTGTAACAAAAAATCTAGTCACATAAAAAGCTAAATTCGCGTTTTTTAATATTCCTCTCATTAACCAACCAACTTGCATGATTTAAGGCGTCCCTACAACTAAGTTTTTCCATCCACGTTCTTAGGAACTAAAATATCAGATATCTTGGATCTACCACTTGCTGATTTCTTGCACATTACTATTGTTTTATGTCACGACTGCCGGTACGCCATACTTGTGGTTGGCCGTGTCCGTACAGAATATATACACCCTTGTGTGCGTTTGCTATGAATAGCGTAAGCACACTGAGGTAATGTGCATGTAGGTTTTACCCACACAAGTATGGCTCAGCTGCAGTCGTGACATAAAACATTTACCAGCCTACTTCCATGTACCAGGCGCCTCATTCACCAGTTACTCCTTAGTTTTTCCATACACGTTCTTAGGTACTATAGCGCTTTACCAGTTATCTTGGATCTATCACTTGCCGATTCATACCACAAGCTCCGGCGCCTATACGTCAGCCAGGAAACCGAGTAGCAGGCCGAAGGTCAGGTAACCTGATGCCTCCACTCGCTCCTGACTGACTGGCTTCTCATGCATCATTTGCTTAGATATAGTGGCTTCTATACGGTGCGTGGTGTGGAGTGTTCCTTGCATGTACTCTCGTTCTTTAGTAAGTTGTGTTTCTGTACAATATTAGAATATACTCGCGTTTATAACATTGCTTGTAGTGCTGTTTTTGTTGCATATGGACTGTCTATTACAGTCCGGAGCAATAAATGTTGTATATCGACCCTTGGAAAGTGACGTTTGCCAATTATTGTACAAGTGTGATAGAGATATCGGTATACAAAATCGAACTTAGCCGATGTGCGATATTTATGGCCTCGTACTGTAATATTAATTCAGGAAAAAGGTCATGATGTTAAGTCTAAATCGTACTCCAGGGGCAAAACCCGGGTTTAACCGAAGTTAGGCATTCCACTGTTTGTTCTTACGTGTAACTAAAGATTCTTCGAGTTTTTTCAATAGTCCATTGTCTAAACGTGATGTTTTTGAACTCCCTGTCCATTCATGGAATGGAAAAAGTCGTGTGTGTGCCGCGCTTATTGAAGCGATTCTTTTTATGTCATTGTCAATATCATGGAAATGTACTAAGGTAGGACAATAATTTCGTTGTTTTCGTACTTGCTAATTAATTCGACGCTAACAACGTAGGCGGGCTTTTAGCGAGATAGAAAATATATTTTCATTTGACAAAGTAAACACGAAAAAATAGTATTTCATTCCGGAATATCAAACAAATTCAATCTTGAATTTTACCGATGACGTAGCCGGCCAGACGCGTCTGTTTAAATACCTCCTTGATTGCAGTTGACAATTCTGCGCGCACGCATACTCAATTCGCAGCCGCTCAGCGGTCGGTTAGCGTGCTTATATTGGTGAAAGTGGATGCACAAAATGCCGTCTTGGCTCCGTTCTCAGAAACAGGCATTCGCAGATTGTCAAACAATGAAATGTTGTTTTACACATCATTAATAGTGCTGAATTACAAAGATATTGTTGAAAAAACTAACGTGTACACGCCAATTATTGGCCGTGGGTGTGATTGACGTCACAGATAACGCGATACAGCTGAAATTTGTGAAACTGATAGGTGCACTGCACTCGCGTAAATAGAGTGATAAGTTGATGAAGTCACCTGATTTTACGACGCTAAAACCTTTTAACTGCGCAACGCTTTTTTCATCCATAGAACCTTTAAAGAAATAACTGTGGTACCGAAAACGTTATCTAACTAAAATACGACCAGATCATACCTGTCATTTTCTGTCTTGGCCAAACAGAAAGGGACGACATTATAGACGGACTTACTATAGTAAGTAAAGTAAGTAAGTAAGTAAGATTATAATCCTATCAGTTTAAGATTCTTGGACAATTCAGTCGTGACGTGAACGGATCCCGACTAAGTGACATCTAAATCCTTTGAAATTTTGGATTGTATTCTCACTGACAAGATTATAGTAAATCCGTCTTTACTGCGGAAACAAAGTCTATTAAAATAGGACCATACCTGTCATTTTCTCTTTTGAAAATTATAGGTATGGTCTTATTTGAATAGATCTTAACGCTGAATCGTGGCCAGTAAGAAATCCGGTTTGTTTCTGGCCCTTTAAATGATAATGCGCATATCGCTAGTTTGTTGTCAAACAAACAGCTGTGGGTCGACGGTGCGTGACGTAGCGGCGCCGGGCAAGGACGTCCAAGGCTCGAAAAAACGCTGCGATCACTGACGTGCTGTCTGACTGAATCTTTACTCAGGTTGCTTGATGAGAGGCAAAAAGACAATAAAAAAACCCGATTCGGTAGAATAAACTTATGGATATAAATATAATAAATTATTTAAGAATACTTTGCTTCCAGTAGAATCGCCGATGATAGTAGTAGTACATAGTACGATGCAATTTAGGTTGGACGTTGTAACACATTTTAAGCTCTAACCAGCCTAATTTGAACTTTGACTTATCGCGCGCGCTCGGTAGTTCAGATTAATAAATTTGTCTGGTGGACGTAGCTTGGTTTCATAATAAAAATCAAACAGCTTGTAGCAGTCCACTTGATGCATCCAAAAAATCCTGCACCTATAACAAAGTGGATATAACAGTAATTATATCAATTGATAGAGAGCCCTTGATCTTTATTGACCTCTTTATTTAATGTGTTTTTATAAGTGTTAATTATCTACAAATAACCAATACCTAAGCACTTATTTGGCACCGATTCAGTTCGTCGACTGATAATATTATTGATGGCCTCAATATGCCGTGCTGTGATCAGAAAAGCATTATCGATATTGATATGATAACGTTTTATTGATACGAACTGCGTCCTTTGTCTTAAAAAAAAAGATTTCAACAATACATTAATGCTCAAGTGCCAGTGCGCAGTAACAGACCGCTAAAAGTAGACAGTCCTTGTTAATGAGAAAAAGACCGTGTTGTAATACGTATAAAGCACATAATAATTAGTCAGACTGCGCAACGAAGATAACTCTGGTCAGAATGATACAAAAAAATTTGGGGTCCACTTTAATATTAGTCAACGCAACAACGATAACTCTGGTCAAAATTATACTAAATTTTTTAGCTTCCACTTTAATAAGTCGACGCCACAGTGAGAATTCTGGTCAGAATGATACATATTTTTTTGGCTTCCACTTTAATTAGTTGAATTCTGTATGGTGCTTATGTTTGACCGGTTTCGTGCAAATAAACTAATTATCTGGTTAAGGAGGCGATGAGTTGAGGATCTCTCGTGCATTCCACAGATGTTTCCACGCAATATAGCTAACGACATTCGCTCAACTACCTAAAACACTAAATTCAAAAATTAAACGTGCATTTGTACCAATTTTGTGTGCTATAAACTAATTGTGCAATATATACAAATAGTGTTTCCGGATAAATAGTGTTTTTTGTATATTTCTTGAAACTGTTAAATAAATAAATTGGTTGTAAATGACGCCGTTCTTTATGCATAATTTAGGACTTCATCTCGCGAGACTATGTGAAAACGTGCGATCAGACTTATATCGATCGTTGACAAATATTGAATCGATATGCCTAATCGATAATGTAAACTTCTTCCATGCTGGACTGGGAGCGAGAGAAAAACATAGAATGTACCTGCTGCATTTCCTCCCGGGTATGCTGTAAAAACCAGCTAAGGGATCCTACGGTTTCTATATATTGCAATTTAGGCGATAGGCTGACAACCTGTCACTACAGCAATATACCTACAAATCCATCTTAAACAACTCTCAAAACTTTGTCAGACGTAGCGGAACGACCTTTGTTTAGGTCGTACACGCTCTGCCTAGTCCATTAGGGATAAAGGCGTGATTATATGTATGTATAATTTAAACTAATGCACAGATCCTTAATTTATTACACGACCCTATTTTTGAACGAGATATACGATAGTATTAAAACACAGACACGACAGAGAAATGCAAAAGAATGCCATCTATTTTTACCCGTGTCGGTACAGAAATACACTTGTGTTGTTATCACGTTGTTCGGGAACACTTTGAGGTTCAACAGACCGATAAATAGGTTCTGTGTCCAGTCCACAGAATAACTGTACCATTGGAAACTGCATTGCGTATTTGACCTCCGTACCCGCACGATATTTCTAATAATACACTGTTTATCGCTCTTTGTCTTCGGAAACGCAAACGCACTCATTGGTAGTGAAATCCGCTTATCGCAAAATGTCCACGACTGGTTGCATAGCGATAGAATCTTAATCTGAAATTCTAATTGACACTCGATCGTATTTCAGTCAAAGCCATGCCATGATCAGATCAGAGTATCTTCGAAAGAATAACGCGATATTCTAGACGCGAAAGTGTAGAAAGCTGTAACAAGGAATTGCATCTTTAACATCAACTAAGATTCATTCACCTAATTCGCATCATGAAAAGCCAATATCATCGTGACGTGTCATGACGGCGTATTGTTTTCTGCTTTCATAAAAACAATAGCACTGACAGATTCCTAGCTATTATTCTGTCTGCCCACGGAAAAGCCGGTGATGAATAGCTGGATTCCGTCATTCCGTGGCCAATCAATAAGCTCCTGACACATAAATTCATATCCCGGTTGCTTTGGTTAGTAAGTGGAAAGCGTAGGAGGGCGCTAGATAAGGCGTGCAGTACCAGTTTGATATCGATACAGAAATGTATATTGCGTTTGATAAAGCACTCGGTTTGTTGACCCAAGCGCCCTGGAGGCTGCGCAATGCGAAATCTTGTACTAAAACTATTGCGCCGTATTTACTATGGTTTTTAAGTGCCATTGTTTAGGTTTTATATTCTTTGAGTGACGTCGAAGCCATAGAAAATACTTGGATGTGAAGATGACGCACCGTGCAGGCGTCCGCTACGCCACCGGTTGCAATTGTAATTCAGGCGTCACCAGAACGAATCGGCTTCTGCCGGCGCTTGCCGGAAACGACCTCAGAATGGCAGCGTGCCAGTCCTAATGAATGTTCTACATATTGTCATACTTTTGTTACGCTACGTCCGTAAATTATGTATTAACATTCAACACTTCAAACGGTTTCAGTTTCATTCTCCTAATTTCAACTCTGTCTAATGGCAATGTCCTTTAACGACCTAGTAATCGACATGGGAAAGAATTCTCCTTTGCATTTTCTTAGTAGCATTAGCAATTTAAATGTACCGCTTTATTGGTTGTTTGCGTCGGGTGCTCAATGAAAATTCAAGCTATAAATTGTCGATAACGCGGGTAAATCACGTGACGTAGTGTTCGCAAGAGGCCCTTAGGGATTCGCAGTGTGTGCTGAGGTGTCCGGATTGCGTCAGGCTAGTCTACTCGTGTGACCCAGTGAGGCTGTATTTGCTTTCCAGTCTGCGCCAAGTTCATTGCCCGCACCCCCCTTCCTTCGGTCAAGTCTAAAAAACTGACACGATATTATTCTCAGTGAGTAGAAAGTAGTTAGTTTCGCTATTGATGTCTGCTTTATCAGCTCGGCCAGACTTGCGAGTTAACTATCACGAAACTAAATCTGCAGAATGATCATCAAAAGAAAAGCTCATAAATTTCAATTAATAATCAGTTTCGTATTTTATCGCACAAGACACGTTTATGAAGCCGTAAAACGCTTGAAATTATTGGATTTGAGACAAAATTTATTTTGCTATAATTTTAATGCTTAACCGTATTTTAGTTATTTTCTCTAGGTTTTGATAAAGAAATTTACATAAAAATATGAGCGGCCATATTGAATTTTAAGTTATCGTCCAGATCAGTCTTAAGTTAATTTATACACTTTCATAAAACAAACATTCGGCAGCCAACTATCAAAACTTTATGATTTAGGTTTGAGTTTCATTGCCACTTCCAACGTAATTCTTTCCCTCGTAAAAATATAACATTTTTCGTGTTTAGAAACCCATCAATTGAAAGTTGATGTTCGTCATTGTGTTGTAATTTTATAAATAAATTTTATCAAGTTTTGAACGCAAAGACCGTTTACGCTCATAATCATAATACTTCGAGATGACAAGGCGCACCTTATTACCTGGGTAGTTGGTTCGATCCCATTTACAATCAATGAGGATTAGCATAAACTGCGCCGTTGGATGCAGGGTTGCCAACCAAGGTAAAGAAGACTGACTGGAAATACAGTTTACCGGAAATTTAAGTATTTGGGCTGGACATTCTATAAACAAGGAGTGGCCAAAAATATAATATATTAGAAACTTCAATTGACCGCTCAAATTCTAAAAGACTGACCGTGTCCGGTTCAATTCTGATACTTGGTAACCCTACTCAGATGCAGTGAAGCGGCTTCGGGCTAAATGTTCGATTTAAATTCAGGTACCGAGCCGTTTAGGTTACATTTTGAGGCGCTATTTGACTAATGCTAGGAATGATGAATGGTACCTAGACTTGCCTATTGTTTACTACAGCCTTTTGTGTATCAAAGTTTCACAAAAGCTGCGCTTGAAGTTGGAGTTAAAGGCGAGATGTTCGCGTGCTGTTTCATTCCTGCGAAACTAGGCGTTATTATAAATAGATACTTAAATGTACATATAATCACGCCCAATCTCGTCAGGGTGGGCAGAGAATCAACCTCCTATTGAAACCAGATTTAGTATCAACCGGGATTTTGGAAGCCACTGCATAAATACTTTTGTGACAGCTATTTTTGAGCTACAGTACACCAATACACCGAAACTCACGGGACCCTATGCTTACTTTTACAGTATGAATATTGTTAAGGAAGACGTAAAAGATCAGGTATTTCGCAATAACGTCGTGACTAATTTAATTTTTGTAAGGTTCACGGTTAAAAGTTTCTGCGAAACAGATAATACCGTAACAATCAGACCAATTCCATTTGCGACTTCGTTAACTTTCCATCGGCTAGATTGGTACTAGCGTTTCATGGTACAAGTTTATGTTTATAAATATGGTAAATCCCCATCGATTCGGTTTAGGTTATGGCCGTAAACGAGCAACGCCAAGGTCAGGAGTACCGCACCAGCTCGTAAACTGGTACCAGGCTTTTCTTTGCTTTGTTCTGATATCTCGTGTCCCTTAGTTATTGATTGAAAAGGTAGATGAAGACACAGACATCGTGACATTGCTGATCAAAGGAGACGGATTAGGGAAGCTTTTGTGAAATTGTGCCCTATGTCGCAAAATGACCTTTTCTCATAATGTCCCTTTTCGCAAATGTACATTTTGCGTTGGTGCTATTTTAATACCTTCTTCGACAAATAAATACAAAATTTTAATTCTTTATCACTTGTGCTGAGCCAATTTCATCCATGCAAGCTACTTTAATCCCAAGCTTACGGATGAAATATTCACCAATCGCATCTACCCAGACCATGATTAAATAATAAATTGCAATGCAGAAGTTCACCACAGATAGATTTCAATTACGATAAACACTTTTCTTGTTTCACCGTAATGAGAGCGCACCTAGCTATTACGTACCTCCATTTCTGGATTGGGAATAATTTTATAGGATTTTCTCACGTGATTCTCGATATAGGCGATGGTACTAAAATATCTGGGACTGGACTGGAATTTTTATCGCTCGATTGGCGAAGAGTGCGATTCGGTCATACAGGGCCATAATAATAAAGATTACAGGTAGTAAAATCACCTATGGATGCATCTAGTTTTTTTTGGCATCTCACTTACTCATAAAATCGTCTATGTAAACTGATAGAGCATCAAATGCTTGTAAATAAATACACCAGGAAAAGCTTTAACAAAGTTTTACGTTTACTTTATGAACTCTGAAACGTCTTAAAAATAAACATGATGTGTGATGCGATTTTTATACACAATTGAAAATAGCTATTAGAAATCTTCTAAAGAAAGTTTGACTTACCTACATACGGTACCAGCAGACAGTTCATCCTACCACCTATCCAGGTGTATATATAGATATACGTATACTATCTGTATCTAGGTGTATATATAGATATACTTATACTTCCCGGTTATTGGTAGACTGGATCAATTGATTGTCTAACAAGTAAGATGATTCCGTGCTTCGGAGTGCTCCGCTTTGTTGCTGATATTGGTGTTACTGTTATACGAACCACGTCAGAGACCTGCTAGATGCATTGAAAATTCTTAGAAATGGCTGGATCGGTTTGCTTGACCCGACAACGCACACAACAGAATATGATGAACTACAAATCCTGCTAAGAAAAGGTCGCTGGGCTTCTCATTCAATAACCTTCCTTCATTCACAAAACCATCCGCAGTTTTTTAATGGACTTTCTAAACAGTTCTTTCTCCCAGTAATTAAGCACAAGGCGACTGCACGTCTCGTCTATTTTCGTAGTTCGTCTGTGCAAATGTGCGTTTCTTGACAACATTCAAGGTACAAACTTGACCTATATTTATAAATGCGCTCGCGTCTCTGTAGATGAAGATGTATTCAAACTTGTTTATTCAAAGTTTGCTAATTAAAAAGTGTTTTGCGTTCATTGTATCATGATCACTATGAAATATGAAAAAAATAACTGAATGTCAAGAACCACAACCTAATTGTGGATTGGAATAGGAGCAATAAAAATATCACAATTTTCTTTTCCCGTGTAAACGGTCTAAGTTAGTAAGTAGAGGTGTGCAGTGCTGACTGTCATCCTATTGAAATGCTCCTCTAAAGCAGCTCTTATTGAGACGTTGTCGCTATGCATTCGCTTAAACATGTTTTCATGATTTTTTGCCAACAATCGATAAAATTACAAGCACCATAATAATACGGGCTGTAAGGGACAGCGTCCCGCAAACTGATAGGGGTTGCTCAGTTAACGAAACTGATCAACTATCAGCTGTTTTTTATATTCAGGAAGTAAACAATAAATTTGTATGGGAAGGTAATATTTTTTCTTTCATCTCCTGAAAGAATTTCCTGGTGAACGTTGTTCAGTTTCGTTGACTGAGCAATCCCTATCAGTTTGCGGGACGCTGTCCCTTACACCCGGTATTTGCATTTGAAGAGGTCAGTGACTGTATAATGTAGATTAGCCTTTTCATTTTCGTACTACCACCGTCACATTAGTTTCAAAATATTCATTTTTTTACAATCTTTTGTGCATTGTTCACCTGTGCACTTACCTCTGAGTCATTTTAACTGCGTCTTTGACAAATTCTCGTGACTCAATACGAAGAAAATTCAATGAAAATGGTGCCGATTCTGTCCAAACACAACTTAACTTATTTTAGTTTTGTCCTGTCACTTTCTAAAATTTTAATAAAATAGAGACGGCAACACAACAGCTGATTATTATCCTGTCCAAGTGACGTTTATTGCTTTAAACAAGATGACGCCGTCTATCGTTCCGTCTTATTTTAGGCGTGTAAAGTCACTTCCACGGGATTATAATCAGATGTTTTGTTTCTATTTTATTCACGGGACCAAGCTACAAAAAGTTAAATTGTGTCTACAACTGAATCGGCGCCAATGTCGATGTTTACTCTATTTGTGATAAATTGGATTAGATCATCGTGTATTGAATTACTTACTTCACTGACTTGTCATCAAAGTGTCACCTTTTATTTGATATGAAATGAGATCGCAATGTACGTCATAGCCTATTTATTGTGAATCATATAAAATAATACGTGATTTTTAGGGTTCACTACCCAAACTACGTATAGGTTTAAACTCGCAACTTTCCATTAAACATTAAAACAAAGTGAGGTTTTGTTTGGTGCAATAAAAAAGTATTGAAAAATATAATTAAATTATATTATTGCAATACTACAATAAACAGCCACAAAATTTACATTTTCGCAACAATAAACTTGCATTTGCCTATCTCCCTTTCTTAACCGCACGTGCAACCGTGTACTCCAATGCGCAAACAGGTGGTCAAATATCATGTAGACGAATTTGTGACGCTGACTTATTGTTTATGGAGACAATGAGCTCGTTTTGAAATAACAATTAATGAATGAAGCAGCAATATAAAGTTACTAGATTCATAAAATATGGCGTGGCAAGAAAGTTGAGTCTGAATGCTTATGCAGAAGGAAATTTAAAAAAAGTTTGACTTTTTTCTAAGCCACAGATTTCTTATTAAACATTACATTTTACCCATTAATACAGCGTACTGTACAATACCTAGAAGTTTAGGAAATACTAGGCGTTGAAGAATGTTAAAAGCCTTTGTTCAATAACAATATACCTAGTTTATTTTATTTATCACTATATACAATACATTTTATTGATTTCTTAATGTGACGTGCGTACTAAGCAAGGCCAAACCGAAATAACATTGCAAACGCAAATCCAAATTTAAATGCATTCGAAAAAGTAGCAATATGCAGTTTCAAATCTTTCGATGTAGTAAGTAGCGCGTACTTAAATTTTTCCATAAGGAAATTGAACACATTGTTCATTCTTGAATACAAGCTACTAGTTTTACGACTAGTCGGGTAGGTACTATAACAATTTAAAAACTATCGACACACAAAGTTCCATGAATGAAACTAAACAAAGGTGTACCGTAGAAATAACACGGTACTCCATAAATACGAGGTTATGGCTTGTTTACATGTAAAATGCAACTATGTAAGTGTAAACAAATTGTATTATAGTACTGCAGCTAGAGGGTAACATTTTAACTGGTGATGCTTCTTGACCCTGGTCAGGTCAGCTAGAGGGTAAATTTTTTGCTGGATATGCTTCTTGACCGGGTACAACATCATTAATTTGATTGTGCTTATATGGTTTATTTATGGCTTGAATTCTGAAGCTCCTGAACGAATCAGCTGTTTACAGAGACTATCCACCAACATTGTGGACTACAAAGAATACACTATGCTTTGATATATGCGAAAACAAAGATTCAATAGTTTTTGGTCTATACAAAATTTCTTATGTGGGGAGATCAATTTGATAGCAAAGTGATCTTTCAACATAGTAACTTATTCCACGGTCTTTAATCTGAATGGCTTAGAGAATCACTCAGGTCATATTTTACCACTCAGCTACCTTACTATTTGCGCTGAACATAAAACGGCAGAACTGCCAAGTGTATTTTTTTTTAGCACTTTAGGATTTCACGACAGAAGATAAAGCTTTTAACTACACACTTGATTTAATCAACAATTTACATCGTCACATGAAACGTTTTTATTTTGAAACGTAAATTTTGAAAGTTATTAGTCCTAAATCTAGACCCTCATTGTCTACTTATAAGGTGTCCGGTCTAGAAAATTATTTACGCTGAAGTTTACCTGTCGGGTGCTGTACTATATGCGCTGAACATGGAACGGCAGAACTGGCAAAGTGACAATTGTTTCTGCACCCTAAGATTCCTCGACTGATGGATGGAGCTTTTCATCAAACCACGCTTGTGTGATTTAGATGTATTGTGTGTGCATCCTACATGTTGGACAGCAATTATTTATACTTATCGCTCTATCGCACTGATGGATTTAATTTGATCAAACCTTGTATTTAGATGACGTCATAAGTCATAATTTAATGGTGTTTAACATCGCCTAAATCTCAACAAGACTGACGAGCTAATGATGAATCTGTTCCCGGAACGATAACCTGGCCCTTTTTAAAGGAAGAGTGAATAATCATTATCTAGGGAAACATGCTCCATCATCGTCTGCATCATCACTTCCCATCAGGTGAGATGGCGTACAAATGGGTTGCCTATTAGTAATTAAAAAAAATGAGCCCTTTACATATTGTGAGATACACACAGACGTACAATATGTAAAGAAATTTGATTATTTTTTGTTTCTGTGTCACAATAAATGTTATTATTATAGTTACTCTATTTCCATCCCTAAAGGTGTTCGTGGTCATGCCAAAAGAATGTAAAATGTTACCATCACATACCATACAAAAGCATAACAAGCACAGATAAACTCTAACTAACATCGTAACTTAGCCAATGCCCTAAGGACAAGCTATGAACGAACAGGCGTGAAATCAGCAAAAACAACAATGTTTAGGTGTTAACCAGTTGGCTGCTGCAAGCGCCATTTTAGGTGCATTTACCTTGTTCATTCATTCAGGTTATGACAGTTATTTTAAATCATCATTTCAAAAAACATTATTTTGGCCATCGTATAGGTATTGGTCGAAACTTTGAGGCATAAGCCTTCTCGCTACAAAAACAAGTGAGCCTCTACAAATATTCACTATAGTTATTTTAAACTCGCAATCTGGAGGTTCAGGTTCGATTCCTACCGGAATGACACATAATCATTTTGAGATTATTCTCAGTTTAAACGCGGGCTAAAACACTTGATTCCTGGCAAGAACTATGATTCCGTTCTTCGAAAGGATAAAAGACTTCTGTTTTGGTCGCTCGTGCATACCATAAACCATGTCAAATTAAAAATAGGTGGTCCAAAAATCCCACATCAGAGATTACCGGGCAGATTATTCACCCCACAACCACAACCCACACAAAAAAATAATGTATCGACACACTTTGCAAATAAGTTTCTCTTTCAATTGCACGTGTAAGGTCTTCCTGCAATTTAGTGAGTTTAGTGGGCCATATAAATTCAAGTGCTCTTACTTTTATTTAGTGCTCTAATAGTGAGAGATTGTTCTCGCTTCGTCTATTGTCTAGCTTAGGAACAAAACCATCTATTTCCTGTCAGAACTCTCTCACCCAAGGCGGTTTTTTTGCCTGTTTGCTTTTCATTTCGCTTCAACGGTATTAATAAAAAGAGGTTATTAGTCATTGCAATGGACATGATTCGCCCACTGACTAAATTCTTTTAGTCAAAAATTCTTGGAAAATCTAGATGAATCGTGCTGGAGAAATAAGGAAATCAATAAATCTGCGATTTGACGACTTGTCAGAAGGGTCCCTATAAAATTAATGTCTCACACGTTGAGATAGAGTTGTGATAATAAATCACTATCATTGTAAACGCTGTATCAATTACATTGAGGCGGTAATACACGTTTGCAGGGCGTGTCTCGAGAACTGTGCCGGTCAACGACCCCAGCCGAATCTACCACTTTCTAATGAGATTAAAGTTTGCTACTCGTGATGATGCTCGGCGAAATGCAGCGGCCATTGCATCCGTTCACCATTACATCCGATGAAAAACCGGTCAATCTTTTTTTAGGACAGCAATTATTGCGTTTTAAACACCAACTTGAGCGACATTGCACGTTGAACTAGAAAAGCCACTAAATTAAGTTCTCGTTGAGGGCTAATGTCACTGATTCATTGAATCGTTTTACTGAACGTGTGCAATTATGTTCTTGTAGAGCTCGAGATCGCAAGGGCAGACGGGCTTTCACCAACTTGCCTCGTGGTGCGTGCCATGCTGCTGGAAAACTGTTTTTAACCCAACACTTTAAAGTAGTTTTTCGGTTACCGCCGAAACTTCCTAACTTTCTGCCGCTGTCGCGCGGAGGAGTTATTGATTTGAATCTCGATGATACATGACTTTGCACATTATGCTTCATCCTGTCTAGGCCCGTGCTCGCTGAGGTGTATTACTTATGTATGTCGTCGAGGTAGACTGAAGAAGATTAGCCCAAATTCGCTCGTCATTCGCTACGTTCGATTCTTAATCCTCTTAACATGAAAGTGAGCTTGGGGTCGAGGCCTCGCTGTGAATCGTTCTCTGTTCTATAAATAGCCGAACTGCAAAGGATCTGTGTCCCAATAAGCCGAGACACGACTGCATGATGCATTGGCTTGTAATATTCTCCTACAACATGCGGTATATTAAACTGGCTTTCGTACGAACAAGTTGCCGCCATGAGAAAATAGCTTGATATATGCCTAAGTAAAAGTAAACTTTCGGTCGTTTCCGCGATTGACGTCAATAAGTAAATTGTCTACGGAATTCAGTTAGAATTGTTCTTTATTCTTTCCTGCTGCGTAAATTATGATTTTTATTTTGGAATGTTTTTTATTCTTAAAATTTATTAAGTTTCCAGTCGCTCCTTATAGAACGGAAGAAGTAGTCTTTTTAATTTCAATATTTCTTCTGGCGATTACTCCACCGACAAATTACAGCACTGAAATTTATGATTAATTTTAATATAAGTAATCATAATTCCTATCGCAATATAAAAGTCCGTGTGAAATTCTTGTTAAAATTATACTATCTCTTGATTATCTTTAATACTCTTACATAAATTTAATTACGATAAATTACTCGGCTCATTCAAGAAGCCATTACTAAGTAATGTGCACAAGTATTTACTGCTTTGGTAGTTTCCTCTACTAAATTCCCTTTTAATAGTTTAAGTACTATTCCTATAAAATACTCAATTTCAAACTCTAGATTGTAAATTCCAAATAGCTTCTCAGGCTCAGACCTCTTTGCTAATTCAATAACGGAATGCAAAAATATACTACGTCACTATCTAGTCATAATCATTACAAGTGAGCGTTTTTATCAGATTAGATAATAAAAAAAAACGTAAACTTAATTACTTGGCAACCATTTTGGTTTCTGATAAAAGTTCAATACTTGAAATTTATGTACTCGAAAGGAGGAAGTCCATTTATCAGGTAGTTTTGACAAGCCTTGTTTCCGGCGCCTCCAATGTCGTATCTATAGTATCAGTTAAACATTCGACGGACGGAACAGACTGGCGGTTGACACGCGCCGATGGACGGAGAAAAAACGCTGAGATAAAATCTGATTTTATAAGTTTTTCTTGTTATCAGTAGCAAATTATACGGTTGAAATCTAATCAGATAGAATATCGTAACAGAAGCCATCGTTATCGTAAATAACGCTTATCGAGCTAGATTTAACAGCTTTTCTACCTTTCACTGTGCTGACGTGTAAATAGGCAAGGTAACTTAATTAGATAAACAATCTGATTTACTTTCGTACTTTTCCCAAAATTACTCTTATCTGCATTTATATCTCTCAGGCACGTGAGTATACAAAATATGCTAAGTCGAATAATTGTACATGAATATAGGTTATATTTATTTATCTCTACACTTTGTTACAAAATTGAAGTCTCTGCTTTTAATTACCGCGCTTGTCAGAATGTGTATGGTCATAAAGGTGGTATTCTTTAATTTGTCTTTCGGATCTAAAAACTTGGGTGTAGAGCTTAGCTCTAACGTGCGTTGTATAAAATGTGAGATCTTGTAAGATTTTATAGATTAGAAAATGAATGATTGAGATGGAAAAACAAGTGTGGAACTGCCCGGCCGCCCGTTTGCACCGCCTATTAAAACATGCGTATTGGTTATTATCGCGACGCTCAAAATAGCCTTTATCTCGTCCGCGTTGAGGTCACTGGGCGCTACGTCGGCGCACGCTCTGATCATTAACAACACTGATTATGACACCCTGTTATGCGTAGTACCTACATTTTGGGGTCCCATAGTTTTATGTTGATGACATAATTAAGTTTGTCGTCACTAATTTCATAGTACTAAATACGCTTTTAAAAATCTTTAAGCAAAGAAAAAGCAATTCATTTTTCCTACATTTCAAGTAATTCCAGAACTAAGCGCAACTGCATTCAGGCATTCTTTATCCATGACTTTGCTATCTCTTTTCTCGCTGTTTCCTCACTTCAATGTAAACCCAATCGCTTACGTAAAACCACTATTCAACTCATTGAAGATATGAACGACGCAAATGTCGTATACTAGTATTTTACTAATGGTGTTTATATTTTAATTTTTACTACTCAGTTCTATTGTAAGGTTCACGTGTATGTATGAAATATAACTCTATTGTTTTTATTGACATACATACATATAGTCACGTCTTTATCCCTAATGGGGTAGGCAGAGCGTAAACGACCAAAACAAAGGTCGTCCCGCCACGTCTGACAATGTTTTGAGGGTTATTTAAGTTAGATTTGTAGGTATATTGCTGTAGTGACAGGTTGTCCTGCCCATCGCCTAAATTACAATATACCGAAACCCTCGAATCCCTTAGCTGACTTTTACAGCATGCCCAGGAGGAAATGCAGCTGGCGCATTCTATGTTTTTGTCTCGCTCTCAGTCCAGCATGGAAGTTATTTTATTTCTATTGATTTTATTTTGTTAGTTTATTGACCCATTTGTATAATCAATTATTATTTTTTTATTAATTTTCAATTAATAATTAATTTTTCGTTTTCTTTAAATGGGGTTTTGTTATTTTTTGAGTAGATTTTGCAGTAGGGTTGCCAGGTTTGCTTGGTTGAGACAGAAATAAACAATTTTAAAGTTCTTTTTTATTAAGCTTATTATTTTGGACGTTCGATACAGCCTTGGTTATTTTCTTTGTTTGGTTTCCTTTTTTTTTCACAGTTTAGGAAAATTGTAAAGATAAACTCACAAAAAACCGAGTGGCATATTATTGAAAAACAATTCGAAATCGACAATATGACGACGCGAGCGAAGCGAGCGGTATTTTTATACATGCAAGCAGTATAAATTATCAAATACTAATAACGCGAGCCTAGCGAGCGGGCGCCAAAGTTTAAGAAACAGCAAAAAAGGCCAAGTATTTACTATACGAATACACTAGAAGCAATAACATGTCTTGTAGTGAGTATTGAATATCTATTTTTTAATTGAATAACTATATTAGACCAAATATTGAGAAATTACAAAACAATGCGTTAACTATCAATAAATAACAAACAATGCGAGCGAAGCGAAATTTCATGGAACAAATAGAATAAGTCTACGTAGAATATTTTCTAAAACTATATATAATCTATACAACGTTCGTCAAGTTGCAAAATAGGTTAGATTGTGTGAATTTATTGATTTATTGTTATTATTTTTACCGGGTAATTTTTAAAATTTCCTGGACCCACACACCCGAATTCCGTGTCAATCTCGGTGGGACTGGCTCACCTGGTAGCCATATTTAGCAGGAACATTCTCCGGTCTTTGACCTTCAGTTTAATTCAGATAAAAGAAAAGTTTTCCGAGGTTCATAGTAAAATTATGCAAAACCCTTGTTGGGAAATAAATTTCAATTTCATATAACTAGTGCTTCGCCCTCCTCACTTATCATAATTATCTTTCCGTCAATCCCTTTAATGTGTTTAAAATCTAAATTCAGTTTGAAAATTGTATTTCGAAATTGCATAAGCGGTTCATTTTGTGGTCTACTGACGTCTGAATTAATTCAGTGTAATTTTAGTTTGCGGTATTAATTACTTTTGTAAGAGCGGAAATTTCTGCTGGTACAATGTTTGGAAAATTGCATGAGATATGCAGGTATCTAAATGGATTTCATTATAGGTATCGAAAAGGACTTTTTGCGACGTAAAGTTCATGAATATATCGTCCATGTAAAATTTGTTAGGTTTCGAATTACCCTATATTGAAGTAGGTATTTTCACAGAAAGCAAAGTTCAATCCTGTACTTATGAAAAGATTTACGCTGAAAACTTCGTAATAAGTTCATGAATATATCGTCCATGTAAAATTTGTTAGGTTTCGAATTACCCTATATTGAAGTAGGTATTTTCACAGAAAGCAAAATTCAATCCTGTACTTATGAAAAGATTTACGCTGAAAACTTCGTAATTTCCTATAATTTATTGGAATTGCTTTCATAGAATGGCTTTTTTGTCCCACTTTGCAGTTCTGCACCTTTCGGCCATTTGCGAACACAGCTTGTAAATTTACAGCTAGCACAAGAAATTTTCTTTATTTTTCTTCGTGGTTGAAACGCTTTTCATATAAAATGCGTGTTTACCCAAGAGAAATGCAGTAATGAAATGACTGTGGATAGACAGGTTACCTTATGAGACCAATCGGACTTTGTAAAGGCAAGGTGGATTCCATGACGTATAGATATCACTCTATGTTATTAGAACGACATTCATAAATTGGATGTTAAATTGCGTAAGTGGAACTTGACTGCTGTACACTTTTATTCCAAGTGTATTTTGAATAACCTAAGGCTTTATGGTTTCGTATTATACTCCTTCTGTATTTACAAGATTCTTTCATTTACGCTTTGATAGTACTACAGCATACAATTTCAAAGCTTTGTCTTTACAAAACTGCAGAATATAACGAACCATTTTTAAAAGACACCTCCACCTCCGCCTTTTGAGTCCGTATTAGGGCGCCGCCTTGACATAGACAGACAGAAACGGATACAAAGAAAGTGTGCAGAAGAACAGATAATACGTAGATCCAACGTTTTGATCTTCTCGCATTGGAATGTTACAGATATTGTTTGCTATGGGTTCTGTTCCAATAGCGTTGATCCGTAGATTCGATCAGAGACGCGACCTGAAAGTATCGTTCCTCTACCAGCGCGGTAGATTACTATGGGGCACAATCATTGGACTATACGATGTTTACCTATTCGCTTCGCCCTGCGTTCCATGGACATCCTTATTCAAATGATCTAATCGTGTTAAAATTCAACCCTAAGCTTTTATTCGTCGAATTCGGTTGCCAAATCCATAATAAACGCACAATCCCTGAATTCGCTCATTAGCCGGAAAACAGGGTCATTTCGCGGATTGGCAAAAGCAAAACACACAATGCACGAAATATAATTTTATTCCGGCCAATGAGCGTTGTAAAACAACCGTTTCGCAGACTGGCAAACACCAAACGCTTCTGACTTCTTCAGCTACTCCTTCACTGTACATGCAGCCAGACTGTGGAACTCCCATCCCGCACACAGTGCGTGATAATCCTTCTATCACAGTATTAAAAAAACGAGTAAAAGAGTACTATCTTTCTCTTCCAAATTAATTCGTTATTGTCATATTTTTATAAGTTTACTAGTTATGTGCTATTTATATAAATTATGTATTATTATATTAATATTATTTATTTATAACTTAATGTATTTATTGTATTTTATGATAGTAGGGTTTGAATTGTACACGCCTTATCTGCCTCACTTATGCACTCTCACTACCGTAGGTCAGCTGAAAGAGATTTATTTTTAGAGATAAGCTGTACCTGTTGTGCTATTGTTATTTATGTTTGCGTCCTCTGTATGATCATGTGTGCAATAAATTGTTAAATAATAAATAAACGCCTAATTCCCGGATCCGTTTAATACCAGGTGTAGGTAAGGGACATTAATGCAAACAAAATTACATACATATAATTACGCCTTAATCCCTAATGGGGTAGGCAGAGCGTAAACGACCTAAACAAAAGTCGTTCTGCCACGTCTGACAAAATTTTAAGGGTTATTTAAGATAGATTTGTAGGTATATTGCTGTAGTGACAGGTTTTCAGCATATCGCCTAAATTGCAATATACTAAAACCCTCGAATCCCTTAGCTGGTTTTTTACAGCATGCCAGGAGGAAATTCAGTTGGCACATTCTATGTTTATCTCTCGCTCCCAGTCCAGCATGGAAGAGAAAACACATGCATACAAAATAAACTATAGGTAGGTATATATTTTCTTACTCGTTACGCAGTGCCTTAGCCACTGTATCTGCTGATTGTCAACTCTTCAATGTTAATGGGCTAACTTTGTATCTGCAAGCACTTTAGTTTACGATAATGGAACAGCTTTGCTATCGCAACGGGATACGGTTTGGTTTTACTGATATTATGTCCTATTCTAGAGTCTATTATCCTTAAACTATAGAAACCTTCTTCCATGCTGGACTGGGAGCGAGAGAAAAACTTCGAATCTGCCAGCTGCATTTCCTAAAAACCAGCTAAGCGATCCGAGGGTTTCTGTATATTGCAATTTAGGCGATGGGCTGACAACCTGTCACTACAACAATGTAACTATAAATCTACCTTAAATAACCCTCAAAACTTTGTCGGACGTGGCGGAACGACCTTTGTTTGTATCGTTTACGCTCTGCCTACCCTATTAGTGGGATAAAGGCGTGATTATATGTACGTATAAAAACCCTTATTACAATAATTGGGCAAAATTGCCCCAAAATAACAGTTTTTTCAAGAATAAGGCCTCTATTATTGGAAGCATTTATAATGTTTCAGCCAGAAATTTTAAAAGATTAACTAAATCAAAACACAATTTGAACATTCGTTTTTCCGTATAAAATATTACCTAACCAGCGAATAAAACGAATGAATTGTTAATCCGTCCAATTACGATATGCATTCAACTCTCTTATTGCGTATTTAATCCTTACCCCTACTAAATTTGCTTGATTTATATTTGTCATTTCTATTTTTGACGGTTGAAATTATATTTTGACGTTGATTTATGGGGTCTTTCGGCTGAATTGTTTTAGTTGTTATTGAACAGAACCTTCTAAAGTCTGGTTTGGCTATTTGCCTCTATTATTGCGATAAGTTTAGTAAATAATTTATGTCTATACTATAGCGCACTGTTTCGATCGCGACTCTGTTATATCGAAAAAATAAGATATTTTTAGTGTCGATTACATGAAACGATTTCTTACATAAACTTACTCTTATAAAACATCAACTGTCGATCATTCAATCATCCACATAGACTGATAAATGATATTCTATGAAAATGATTGATAGTTGAAGGAACCCAAACATCATTTACTTTTTTGCACTTTCGTTTTAACGGACAATAATTTTTTCAGAGCTTTCACTTTTTAACTAGACATTTTTTGCTTAAGCAAATGTTATATCATATAATGATAATTTGATACCGCAAAGATATTTAAGTAGTTCGGAGTAGTTTTTAATAAGATGTTTATAATAAAATAAGTTTTTATTTGATTATTCCGTTTAATGTGCTTTGCGTAATGCGTTATGTAATTTTCCTTATGCGAATTCCATGCATACATGTAATTTAAAGTAATTTAACTTTTTTTTCTAAATAAACAAATAATATTGACCTGTTTATATCATAGGATTTTATTAACCTGGTCTAACAAATTCTCCATGAGACTAGTATGCTTCGCATTACCCACTGCGCAGTAGACTACATGAGAGTCAATATTTATACCAAATATTGATTCCGTGGCGCATTACCGAGCCTACGTCCTTAATCTAAACGACTAATTAATTACCCAACCACGTGCCGCTCCTACAAATAACACTGATAATATAGCTACGAGCTGAGATTTCATTTCATCTACAGTAAAAGCATGACTTTAAGCTTAACTTATTACGTTGGTTTTCACAAGAAGTCGGAAACTCCGTCTAATAACTGCCACTTCGCAATTGCCACAGGATTCGTTTCTGGGAAACCTTTCTAGGTCATTAACGGTTACACTACGCTCAAGGTTCAATGCTTCAAGACTGACAGCCTAATTATACAAATACTATGTACAAATTTTAGTTATGAAAAAAATATTCCAAAGAAGTTTCCCTTGTGACATGCAAGCGGCTTGTTATACTCGTGCCGTTTGGCTGTTTCACTCCGAAATATTCAACGACCTTGCTGAGGTCGTGTCTGTCTATTCGCACGCGTTCGGCAATAAAGCAGTTTCTCAATGAATTAAACAGATTAAAAAGCACCATTGGAAGGATGCCAGTCCGCATCCGTATAAACATTGCGAATTTAAAGAAATGCCAGTACGCAAGATGAGATTATCGTCCAAAAGTTGGGCCCCTGGAACACGCCTCTCAAGCATTGAAAGTGTTATGTAAAGGTTCATTAACTCCTCGGCCATCAACATTCGTTGACTATAACCATATCGTAGCGTTTGTATCGTTGAGTCGTTAAACTTTAGGATTGTTGCTTCGAAAAGTTCGTTGCTATACTTAGCGGGTTTTTCCGCCCAATCCAAACTTTTGAATCAGTTGAATACCATAATGGATTCAAACAAACCGATTAAAAAAAAACTTTGTATCTGGGTGTGTCGAGTCTCCAGTCATACGAACAAAGAAAGTTCTGGAACAGTCGGTTTCCATTTCTGGAATACAATTCGCTCGCTACGCCTACGGGAATTATCTTGTAAATCACATCACTGCTCGACTCACTCTATGACTAAGTTTGCGATCCTTACTTTGTTTGAATGTGTTTAGTCGTGTATCCTCTTTTGTATTGCCTTATAGAACGTGACGTCATTGAGTGCCAATTCGTATCCCGGTTTATGGTGTTTCTGTCATAATGAGGTCTTACGTGCTATTGTCTACTTATCCATTCTATCGTTCAGATTTCAAACCAGTCGAATAGTTTCCTGCACTTATTCATAGAATTCATTTGTAAATTCAGACTACCACTTTTCTTTGATCATACTTTGATAGATTCTGACGTCAGAACTTGTGATTCCATCAGAATATTTCTGTGACGTCAAAGCTACTGCCCACATTCCACATTACGTGATCGTCTAACTAAATAGTAGATAAATCTTCTCGCTAATAAAAACGGGATGCAAAAACATTTTTGCACAAAAGCTGTCACAGGAGTATAAATAGTTTCTTAAAATTGACATAGCGTGGGCTCGGTGCGTGTGCACTCAAATATATTTGCTATTGTGTAGTTCTTTTATAATCCCTCTTAGCAGGTAAACCGGTGGATGTGCGAAAAGTGAACGCGTAGAATGTAAAACATTCAGCACGACCGGAATTCTCAAACGAATGCTCAGACTCAACGTGTTCAACATGCGAGTTGAAAAGCTGCCCGCGGAGGTTGTTTCACATGTCGTCGCAGTAATTATTATTTATATTGGCGGTTGAGACAGGTGGCGTCCTGCTCTGTACATTGACTCCACGACCTTGGCGTATCAAAGGCATGCGATAGGTTATGGCAAAGCCCTTTTTCTCCCAAGGCGAGCGACTTCTGTATAAATGACTTCACATTTTTCTCAACGCGGATTAAAATACTTGCATATCTATTCGCGTCGTTTTAATTTGCGATCTTCGTTTGCGATTAATCGACGTGCAATAATGGAAATTTCCGCTCACTTGCAGCAATAAGCTGCAGCTTCTTGTTAAAGCTTTTTACTGCTCTGGAGAAAGGCTCGTCGCTTTTTGCACGTAATAAGTGTAATTCCTTTTGACCGTTAAGCTAATAAGAAATGAGACTTTAGTGGTGGTTGAATGTGCTATAATTTGTTCCAGCACAGCGACGGGTGAGCTTGGTACACTGCTTGGATCCGAAAACGCAATATTTATGTGACGCGGTACACCTACGCCGCTGCAGCATTTGCATTTTGCGCCACGCGAAACTTTCCTGAGCCCCTCCGACTTGCTTGCTTTATTGATCTCTACTCGTGTAAGCGTTTAGGTACCCAATAAACTAAAATTGTCACAGCAAATTGTTAGACATAAATTATCTCTGCATGTCCTCGGCGTTTCCGGCAATATTACTGTCAGATTTAATTAAAACACAAACTCGCTTGTGAAGCGTAAAGTCGACATGTCAGACCCGTTGCCCCAATTGGCTGATCACGCTGTGACGTCACCTGCGTCTGCACTACGTCTGCCGCCGCTTCCCGGAACGATTGGCTGAAACGCCTTCCTGCGGCTCTCGCCCTCATTATCACTATGAATGAAGTTTTGTTAATTTTGTTCAGTTCAATGTCTACAAATGGCTTGTCATCGCATGGACAAATTGAACAACCACAAAGCCGAACTGTCCTAATTGGCTTTTCTCTTAGTGACGTCACTCACGTCTGTGCCGCGTCTACCATTGTTACTGACAACTACTTACCCACTAACCACGAAATGACGGTTCACTGCTGAATAAGTTTCACTCAGTCGTTGAACTTTGTTCTGGTTTCATCGTGGGTGTCAAGACTGACAAGTCATGACTAGGTGACATACAAATTTTTTGTCGGTCCGCTTTTGCCCTACTTCTGGTTCTAATTGAGATATAATTTGGATGAAGCAATCTAAATCTTTGTTGGCGTGTTCCAATTTGACTGCCGCGAATTGTTGTTCTGTTTAAGGCCGCACTTAGTATTCAGCAACTTTCATTGGTCAGGATGCGGCACACACTCATCACTCTTTACCTCATATTACGAAGGCTTATTGTGTTTAGTGCGTATTGTCCGGTGAGTGACGCTTTGAATTAAAATGGGCTGTGCCTATTCAATGAACGCCTCCATATAAAATGAACTTTCCTTTGGCATACTTCATCCGGTACCACGTACAATAGCAAGACAATGGATACTAATTTCATGGCCTAATATTATTCGTTAATGTTTAAGAGTGGAGATGAGACGCCAGGTTCACAAAAGGATACAAAAAGAGGAGGAAAAGTTCTACTTCAAAGAGTAATCCACCCTATTTTGATTAAAAATAGGAAAGAACTATTGAAGCATAAACATCGATCACAAATTTGGCAATATCAGATGCCCTGAAGGGTAGGGAAGAAATCTATTTCGCGCCACATTGTCGAAATCAATGTAGAATATAGGACATGTCGCACTGCAGATACCTATTACTTTCATTCCCCACGACTCTAGAACTCTAGGTATGTCGTCTGCAAAACACGTCTGATCAAAGCGAGGTACAAATAAAAGGGGTTTATATGGAGCAAGTATTGCTATTTGCTATTAATTCAATGGAGCTTTTTCTCGTAATGAAAACCTTTCAAAGTCCCCTTTGAAAGCTACGTAGTTTCCTCCAGGCGAAAAGCGATATTAAATTTTCTGCTGTACCTCGATATAGTAATAAATGGAAACTATAAAGTCCTCATAAATTTTGTAACTACAGTTGTTTATCTCACGACTGCCGCTAGGCCACACTTGTAGTTGGGCGTACAGACACTCCCATTGTGTGCGTAACTACAGGTTTATTAAGGTGAGCAATGTTCTTGTAGGTATCTACATTTACACACACAAGTATAGGTAACCGACAGTCTTGAGATATTATATCTGTACATGAAATTACAGTCGATATCGTCCATACGGACTGGTTCTTATGGTTGTATTAATTTCGGTATCGGTCCTTCGAGCCGGCGGCGATGGGCAGTTGTCTTCAATTAACCCACTTCTTGCGGCCATTGTAACAAGTCTGCTGGCTGTCTGCTTTCTTCCACTTGTGGTTAGTGTAAGTTATAAAAATCTAGAGAGATTTCATCTAGATTATTTTAGAAACTAAATTGTTTGACCCGACAGACAAGGACCGGTCAAAGTTTGAAATCAATCGAATATATATCCCTATCCCCGAAAACTATCAATTTGTTTGAAATGAGAGTTCAACTCATTCCGAGTCCTCTACCCTTAGATTTATTTAGATGGGATTGTCATTCTAGTCTAGGCGAGACGTGAGAGTGAGACATAGACGACAATAGAGCGAGCTGGCATTTTCACAAAATGTTGAAACAAATCAAGCTACTTATTGACGGTATTATACAGGGTGTCAACCTAACCTAACCTAAAGTTAGGTTTTGATCCTAAAAATACGTAACTCTAGTCACCTATCTGAAAAATTTGAATAGAAAATCCATTTATTATTTTTAGGAACATAGTATTTACCTTAACACTCTGTATAGGAACTCGTGCAAATTTGCGCGGCATAATACAGTATCCTGCTTTATTATGTAGTATTTTATCTATTACCGTTTAGTCGTCTAGTTGCGGTCGTGTATTCAACTGGTTTATTTGTTATAGTAGTTTAAAAGTTCCGTGTGTGAATTTATGTTAAAATACAGTAAGTGTATTGTTTTTTCTTATTTATAATTCAGCTAAGTTAATTATAATTAAAATCAAATCTAATTGAAAAAAAAGATTCTCTTAACTTCACGATTGTGAGTATTTAGACCCCATTAAATGTAAGTTTCTCTAAAGTTTGTAACTTAAGCCTAACTCTTGGGTGGCGCGGCTATTAAACTCCTTGCACACCAACAAGAAATGTTTAGAGAGAAAGAGAGAGCTATATTCAGTATTACCTGATAATTGCTACTTTATTATATTAGCATAAACACTAGTTATGCCTAACCTCGTCGGTAAGCTTATAATTGCGATGCTACTAACGTTTTTATGGTCAGCTTTTACTAGACTTAGTTTTTTGCATTTATTATATTCAATGGTTATTTGCAAAGTTTTAGTTATCTACCTATGTTATTATGTACTCTGTTTCAAAACTAGTTAATTTTCTTGGCTACCTACCGATCGGTGAACAAAACGGTGACATGTGGATTGGATATAAGCTTAGCTTTACAATTAAAGAAGAAAGTTTGCTCTCTTTGCTCAGAGATTACTTTGAAACTAAAAGTACTGTATAACGTGTACCTATTCAAGTATGTACTAAAATATGACATAAAGCAGAGAAAGTAGGAAGGCAGACAGGGGCCAGACGGACACAAATGCTGCTCAAATGAACCATGACATTACCCACGTAACTATGTTCTAACTACGACTTGACATTGCCTTTTCATATCTGTCTTTAAATGGCCTGCAAGCTGTTAACTTGGAATGGTATGCAATGCATCATCTGTATGCTATTGAAAAACATTTTGGTCACCTTTTGAATTACTACTTTACAGTATACAGTACCTTTTTAAGGAGCCCGATGGTGTAGTGAATAGGGTCGCTACCTCCTGAGCGGGAGGTCGTGGTTCAAATCCCACCACGTACCATTGTGTTTTTCGGTTTTCGAATTTCATATGTACTTTTATTTGGCGCTTTTTCCGTGCTTCGGGAAACACGTTAAGCCGTTGGTCCAGTTAAGCCGTTTATATCGTGTAATACCGTAGATATTAGTCGTTAAGTCATGTCAGAGACCAGTGCTAAGCATTGGCGGCTTGAAAACTGAGCTAATCTAGGATTGGGTCTGGTTTCCCTTCTGGGTTGCGGAGGTCAGAAGGCAGTCGCTCTGTGTAAAAACCAGTACCCTCGTTCAATCACGATACGGGATAAGGCTAGTGAGATGATGAGTATACAGTACCTTTTTAAAACTAAAAAGTATTTCTACTCTGCGCTCTCCGTCCTACCAAAAAGTTCCCTTGCATTACCATATCATTCCGTGTAAGTAGAACTGAATTTCGATTTATATGCTGAAATATTTCTCCACACGCGAAAACTTGTCTAAAGTCTGACCTAAAATGTACAAAACTCATTCTCTTTGCCTGCCATATTTCATACTTACAAACACACCTAAGCTAGGCTAATCCCGACGAAATACATCAAACGGCTGTTTCATGTTTTCATGAAATATTTATACTGAACTTATTATCATTAATATCCAATTAGTGGTAGTAAAGGTTATTGCGAGAGCTGTATAAGAAAATTGGAAAATACAACCTTCTATTTTACAGAAATGGAAGATAATTATTAAACGATTGAAATGACTAATGAAAATAGTTGATTAGACTGTTTTTATTTGCATTTACTTCTTTCTGATTCACATTGATTTCATTGGACAGAAATAAACTAAAACTTATTGTAACCATTTTTCTTTTTTCAAACAGGCAAATGAGGCAAAAAATCAACCGATTTCTATTATTTAGGAAATATTTGTTACTTTGGAATTTAAGCTACATAGAAATATTTTAAAATATAATCTTGGTTTGATTTACCTTGATACCACTTTATAAGAGTGCCTTTTAAAATAATTACTCTTTGTAAATGGCACCAAGATCCAACAATCAGTATCTCGAAAAGCGGCTATTATCTCATTTAATTATCATTAGCGCCACTCTACAACTCCTATACTACTTATTTACGCGTAGACTCACGACCAGAAAGGTTACACTGAGGCTATGGTTATATGTACTAGGAATCGGGTCCTGCGTCCACATTCCTTGGAAACCAGATGCATAGCAGGATTCCACCCTCACGCTGCAGTGGAATGTCAACAAGTGAGTTGTATTATGCAGCTGTTAGAAAGGACATTGATTCTTCTTCAAACTATGAGGTTTCGCATTAGAAAAAAGCGTATCTTGTTTGTCTACGATTTCGCAAATAATGACCATTTTAGATACATAAACTCATCTTCTTCTTCCTAGAAAATCATATAGTTTGTCATAAGTTTCAAGCTATTTCCGCATGAAGGTAACTAGAAAGGTTATATGTACTGGGAATCGAGTCCTGCGTCCACATTCCGTGGAAACCAGATGCATAGCAGGATTCCACCCTCACGCTGCAGTGGAATGTCAACAAGTGAGTCGTATTTGCAGCTGTTTACTGGTCTTATACAAATTGCTTATTTCTTCCTGCTTCTGATGATAGCACCTATAGTATTTCCAACTCAGTTTTAGAATATAGGTAAACAAAGTTTCATGTCATTTTATTCAAAAACACATTTCAAAAATGAATGATACGTGTTGGTAACTATGTTAAATTACTAAAACTACTATTGTATTATGTTGTTATATCCAATAGCTAAAATTAATTTTAGAAACAAGATCTTCGATCTTAAAAGACATGATACTTTGTTTACCTTTATTCTAAAATTTAGTTGGAAATACTATAAGAGAGCTTCATCCATTTATGTCAGTTCTATTTACGAGTGGGATTTTAAAGGTAACAACTATAAATAGGCAACTGTCTCCCTTTAAAATTCCAGAAATACCAGAGTAAATTTTCATATGACATTTGATGCGTACAGAATAATTCATTTTTCTACTTTTTGGCACAAACTACTAGCCTAGGTATTTTTTTAAGGGTGTTATTTATATCAGTTTTATCTGTTTACATTTCTACTTTTTGTTAATTGCTTTCATAGAGTACTGTGACCACTATCTGTCAGACGGTAAAGATCCTTCTCTTACGTACGTAGTCTTGGAATGTCAACGTATTTCACGCATCTACGTGTTTTGTTACTCCTTTCCTGTTTATTCACCACGAAGAAAATGTTTACGTCTGGGTTTTCTTCGGTCGTTTTTTGTTTGTAAGCATGATTTGTTCTGGATTTATTTACATCAGATCTAATGACTAAGTCTAGAAAATTCTAGAATTTACTACTAATTATTCGGCCAAGATTTTTGGCCTTGCGTAACTAACTTTTGGCTCGCGTTAAGCCACTGACACTTCTATTTGTTGTACGATATTTCTATAGAAGATTGAGTTCTCATTCCGAACTTGAATAGTTTCTAGACCAAAAATCCCGCTAATCTGTTAGTTTAGACTAAAAAAAATACTCAGACAATCCAATTACCTAGTATTACACATATTTCTGGTAACTCCTTGACAGATAGTCATCTGACCCAGTTGGCAGGGAACATTTTTGTACCAGCACGCTTCCTTTATTTTGCTTGGCATGTACGTTGGTTACCTATGCACGAGGTAGGCCCGTCACGTGCTTCGGGTATATTATGATTTCCAGTAAATTCTCATGTTAGCATATTGCAAATTTCCATCCACATACAGTAGAAGGCCTAAGTATTGCACACTGGCTAAGTTCGCGTTTGTAGAGCGTTATCCCTGTTGCACCCGTACAACAATTAGAAAAAGTCACTGTTTCTTTCCAAGGATCGATGTGCTATATTTACCGCCTAGGACTATAATGATAATGAAAGATTGTGATTAATTTCGCAAGCTTATGCAATTAAATTAAATGATTCCAAACTCAGAACAAATCCAAGTGTTTAAATACTAATTAGTCAACATGCCCTATGGTAAATCATCTATTAATACGTAGCGATGACGTGCTGCGTCCGCGCCGATGGTTGGCTTAGATTGTGGTAATCCTAGCGTCGCCCGTTGACTATAAATTAGAAACGTAGTATCGTAGAAGTAGGATGTATAGAACATACAGTCTCATCATCAACAAAAATTATTATACATATTTCGATTATATATCCATCAGAAACCCTCTAATATTAATGAATGAGAAAGTAACTCTCTCTCAATTTGTTCACCGTTATATTATTTCCAACTCAGTTTTAGAATAAAGGTAAACAATGTTTCAACGAAGATCTTGTTTAAAAATAAGTTTTAGCTATTACATATGACAACATAATTAAATAGTAGTTTTAGTAATTCAACTAATTTGCCAGCACATTTAATTTATTATTGAAATGTGTTTTTGAATAAAAAGACATGAAAATTTGTTTACCTTTATTCTAAAACTGAGTTGGAAATACTATAACTATAATTTATTATATTCATAATGGTATTAAAAAGACAACCATCGTAATAGAATAAACAAGTAGACGTTGTTTCCAAGTCATTTCGTTGGATCAAAAACAAAAATGGTTACAGTCATATCTGATAGAATTTTAGTGCATCGATTTGTTTTCAACCACGATGAAGATTTAAAATTCATGGATTTTATTAGCTTTTAGTGCTTGGTTAAAAAGATGGCGGATTTCAAGGCGTTCGATAAACATTACAGTCTAATCTAAACAGTAAACGCACATAAAATAAACATTAGTTAAACTACTCATGTCTGCCTTGCCCTTCAATATACACTATAAATCTTATTGTGACGTGTACTCTCGTCATTTCACTCGCACACCACTGTTCCGAATGAGTGAAAAAATTTGGCAAACGTACGCAAGCTCTTTTTATCCTATGGCGCTTTTCTGTCAGTGGCGTCTACGCGTGATGGCGCTTGCGCACCTCTGGCCAAGTTTCATCAACGCTAGAGTGAGACAAATGGATGTTTTCATGAAAATTTCTAGGTGAAAGAAAGGGATGGAAAAACATTGTTAGACTCAATTAAATTACCTATTTGATTCGGCTAATTATGTTAGTAAGTGAGCTTTGTGTTTAGGAGCAGGTATGTTTTATTTTAAAGTGTGAGAGATTGAAGCTTATTTCAGATTTTAATCGCTTTTAGTTAGAATCTAACTGGTTAAAAAGTAAGTAGAGCTATTGGCTATCAAGATTACTTGTTGGAAAACCTAAAATAATTTTAAGTAAGTGTAGTTGACTTCAAAAGTATGGTATTTATAATTAACATTCCTTGTTTATATTTACATATTAAGAAAATAAAGTGCATACAGCCATAATTCACTCAGAGGGTATTATAAACTTGATCTAAATCTTAAACACGACAAGTCAAAGACGTGTTGTAAGCAGCTTTTAATTGGACGCTCCTTGTCTTGAGTAGTTGGCACTTAAATTCGTTTTCATTATTCGTATATTGTATATTCATGTATTGTTTGTATATTATGTTATATTTATGAGCGTGTAATGTCTACTAAAGAAGAGTGTTTGCAGTAGATCCTACATTTAAAAATATATCATGTTCAGGTCGTCTGTATCAAAGATTTCCAAAGAATGCAGTTGATCAGAATGGGACCATCTGAATCCACTCCCGATGCAGAAAGGATCACTTCTGTCTGGGGTAGGCAGAGCGTAAACAACCTAAACAAAGGTCGTTCCGCCATGTCTGATAAAGATTTGACAGTGATTTAAGATAGATTTGTAGGTTCCGTAGATCTTCCATGCTGGACTGGAAACGAGAGAAAAACGTAGAATGTGCCAGCTGCATTTCCTCCCGGGCATGCTGTAAAAATCAGCTAAGGGATCGAGGGTTTCTGTATATTACAATTTAGGCGATGGTCTGACAACCTGTCACTACAGCAATATACCTACAAATCTATCTTAAATAACCCTCAAAACTTTGTCAGACGTGGCGGAACGATCTTTATTTAGGTTGTTTACGCTCTGCCTACCCCATTAGGGATAACGGCGTGATTATATGTATGTATGTAGATTTGTAGGTACAGCAATATGCTGTAGTGACATGTTGCCAGCCCATCCCCTAAATTGCAATAAAAATAAAGCCTCGGATCCCTTAGCTGGTTTTTACAGCATGCCCGGGAGGAAATACAGCTGGCACATTCTATGTTTTTCTCTTGCTCCCAGTCCAGCATGGAAGAAGAATTTCCATAATCATGATGATGATAATCTTAGAGAACTAGGTAGAGTCAACTGTTACGTCATCAATCATTGGGATAGGACAAGTAATTTCTCAGAAGCTGTGTATGTACTGCCAATGCCAACTCGCTCTTATCACTGTGTGTGTTTATATCACTCTCTCAGGAAATCATACCTAGGTACAAACTGTAAAATATTAAAATACATCTGAAGCGTTGAGTCTCGCTTTTACATACCCGGGAAACGAAGCAGCTGGTACTCGCTATGTTTTTATCATTCCCATTCATAGTCTAGCACAGAAGCTATTTACATACCGGGTGTAAGGGACAGCGTCCCGCAAACTGATAGGAGTTGCTCTTTCACCAGGAAATTATTTCAGGAGATGATTAAAAGGACCTTCTCGTACAATATGACCACCTCAATCAGACAATTGGTATGGAAAATCAAAATTTTGTTTTTTACTTCCTGTAAAAAAAAAACGTGCTGGTAGTTGTCCAGTTTCGTTGACTGAGCAACCCCTATCAGTTTGCGGGACGCTGTCCCTTACACCCCGAACCACGCACCGAAGTTAGTAAATAGAAAATATCATATTGGTTCTTTAAAACTTGAATTGCCAATAATGCAACCTTGATTAAATCAAACTAAAGTGCTGTTCCAACATCCGACTAGACGTTTTTAGTCGTAAAAATATATGTGCGATTTTGCTATTGAGTGATAAGTACGTGCCAATTAAGTTATTTTTGTTTGTTAACAACTTTATAAACTGCGCCTTCAAGGCTATATTTTATTAAGTGTTAGATCGAAACAGTTCTTTTTTTTGTAAAGAAAAATAGGTGTTATTGGAAATACAATACGAAGACTTTATCGTTTTACTTTTCGGGTATATACTTAACTAGTAAATGATAAAGTCATGAGTTTATTCCCTAAATTGCAACAGACTAGAGAATGACACACATACAGAGTCACGCCTTTATCCCTTGGAGAGTAGGCAGAACATAAAACGCCTTGCAGAAGGCGCCTTCGCCACGTCTGTAAAAATTGTGAGCAATTTTAGATTGTAATGTGTATCGCTATAGTGACAGGTTGTCAGAACATCGCCTAAATTATAATACACTGTTACCCTCGAATCCTTTTTGCTGACTTCTACTCTACAGCATGCCCGGGAGGAAGGAAAGCTGGTTTTCTATCGCTCCCATTCCAGGATGGAAGAACAAAAAAGATTATAATATTATAAAAGCGAAGTTTATTTAAATATTTACTGCTACTGTAACAGCTGCAATTCTTTCAATGTTATAATGAAAGTACAGAAACCGCGCAGTCTATCACACAGAGTGGCTTTCAGTATTGTGCAGTATTGTAGTACCGACAGCAAATAAAATACATACATATAGTCACGTCATTATCCCTAATGGAGTAGGCAGAGCGTAAACGACCTAAACAAAGGTCGTTCCGCCACGTCTGACAAAGTTTTGAGGGTTATTTAAGGTAGATTTATAGTTACATTGTTGTAGTGACAGGTTGTCAGCCCATCGCTTAAATTGCAATATACAGAAACCCTCGGATCGCTTAGCTGGTTTTTAGGAAATGCAGCTGGCAGATTCGAAGTTTTTCTCTCGCTCCCAGTCCAGCATGGAAGCATATAAAATAAACAAAAATAAAAACTCATCTTAAAAGTACATTCAAGTACGGTCCTTAATATAATAGGGATAACACCTGCACGCCAGCGTATTTAATAGACGACAGCTTATCCGCAATACAAGTCGCTGAATTCTGGGCCCCTGTGATGTAATTTCTCTTGTACCATCGACACGCTAAGAAGAAGAAGAATATAATAGGGCACTATGCATAAAAACACATTCCGAACTAGGTACAACATGTACCTAGGTATATTAGAAGCACCATGAATACTGAGTACGGACATAAGTATAGAGCCTGATCACTACACCGCGATGTCTGATCCAAGCCTCTGAAGGCAGATCATAACAAATTATGTAATGCTATATTATTGTTTGTGATAATTGAATGACGACAAAGATCTGCCTACAGGATGAGCACACGAAGCACTTCTAAACGAAAGTATGTCAGCAGAACTCTAGGCCAAAGTCCATATAGAAATTGTTTATAATATCTATCTTTGTTTGCCATCTGTCGGTAGCCAGTTGTTTTTGATAAATAAAATTGTATGGGTAAGCGTTTGTTTGCATTGACGTACGTACTATTCATACAGGTACTTACTTATTCAAACCTAGCCTTTATTTCTTGACTGTAAAATATTATGCAAATGCGTATGATACGTCTCTTTTCAATCGGATGTTGCTACGAAAGCAATTATTAAAAATGTAAAAAGAAATATCCTCAAAGTTGCTGTCTGTACCCATGTGAAAATATTTACAGGCAAAGAAACAACCAGACTCGTGTGTAGATCGTCTATAGTATTTTCAACTCAGTTTTAGAATAAAGGTAAACAAAGTTTCATGTCTTTTAATCGAAGATCTTGTTTTTAAAATAAGTTTTGGCTATTATATTAGATATGACAACATAAGGAAATAGTAGTTTTAGTAATTTAACTAATTACAACACGTATTTCTTTATATTTGAAATGTGTTTTTGAATAAACTATGTTTACCTTTATTCTAAAACTGAGTTGGAAATACTATAAGAATCCAACACTTCACTGTGCAAAAAAAAAATGCACCGGTGTAGTTTAGGTGCAGTAATTGTAGCGCCGAGCATTGCAAATTAAATTATTAAATGCGTCTACGAATAGATGTGAATCACTGATTACATAGAAAACTGGTATTGTGGAAGCTGTATATGGGCGGGGACACGTTTAACCGTGTTTTAGTCCTTATTGCGTCTGATTGAAACTTTATTTAGACATAAAGTGTGACTAAGCCTGCGAATACAGAAATTAGATTGAACGATAGTCGTAGATGAAAAAAAATATTAAACATATCGTCACAAACGAAACTTTTGACACTAGCTTGCAAAAGAAATCATAGAATATGCCAGCTGCAATTCCTCCCAGGCAAGCTGTAAAAATCAGCTGAGGGATCCGAGGATTTCAGTACATTGTAATTTAGGCGATGGTCTGACAACCTGTCATTGCAGCAGTATACCAACAAATCTATCTTAAATAACCCTCGAAACTTTGTCAGACGTGGAAGTGGCGGAACGACCTTTGTTTAGGTCGTTTACGCTCTGTCTACCCCATTGAGGATAAAGGCGTGATTGTATGTATGTAGCTTACAAAACTTATCGCTGCTGTATCAAAAATGTGCGTTTCCTTTGCGTTCATTAAGAAACTTACTTCTTAAGAACATCATTAGGTAAAGTTTTCGGGCATCTAAACGTTCGTTTCAGCCGTTCCTTATTACGTAAGTCTTATTACTGCAGCCTAATTTTCGGCGATTTCTCGCCAATTTTCGTAACAAGCCAACGTTTAGCCAAGTGTTACTATTTGATCGGTGTTGCCAAAGTTTACAATGCTTGTGCGTGACAATGTGTAGTTCCGATTGTATTGAAATTGCTGGAATCGCTTCCTCCACTTAAACATGATTTTGCTGGTTTGGCAATACCGAATTTGGGGAAACTCGCTTTTTGTCGTGGTTTTTTTGTACCTACAAGTTATATACTATAATAATTCTTTGTTTGCAATGTCTGGTCAAATATTTTTTGTAACACGGTTTATGATAAATTAATATTCAATTATTGAAGCGACCGCTGATTTAAACGATACATTTTTATGGCGCCATTAAGATCTTTATTAGGTTTCGAACCCAAAAATATGGCTAGGTCACAAATGTCACAATGCTCATTAAATAAGATCCTAATGGTTTTTACCACATTATCGGTTCAGGGGACTTCTATCATTTGGTTAAATCGGTGGAACGCATTTAATCTCTGTTCCACAAGATGTGATATAAAAATCACCAAGAGATTTCGTGATATACTGACCTAATGTGATAAGATGCATACATACATACATATAATCACGCCTTTATCCCTAATGGGGTAGGCAGAACGTAAGCTACCTAAAGAAAGGTCGTTCCGCCACGTCTGACAAAGTTTTGAGGGTTATTTAAAATAGATTTGCAGGTATATTGCTGTAGTGACAGGTTGTCACCCCATCGCTTAAATTACAATACACTGAAACCCGGATCCCTTAGCTGGTTTTTACAGCGTACCCGGGAGGAAATGCAGCTGGCACATTCTATATTTCTTTGTTTTTCTCTTGCTCCCAGGCCAATATGGAAGTTATATATAGATAAGATGATATCTCAATAAGCTTAAGGATGATTGTGACCTTGTTACCCATTAACCCAGACTCGTGGCCCAGGTTGTTGAGCTGTAGTGGACTCTCGGTGCGTTTTTCAATTGATTCTTTAGGGGGACTAAATTCATTGAATATAATTGGTGGGCGCGCTCTTGTCTAGCCGCAGAGACCAGACAAGCGGATTATAATGTTTAACGACTTAAATTCAATTTGTTTTTTGTAAGTTTGGAAAAGAAGCCTTTTAATCTGACAAGATTAGTGCTTGTGCTTGAATGACCCCACAACTGGTTAAATTATTTACTGAGACAAGAAAACAATTGTTTCAAGTTTAACTCACTTTTTAATATAACAAAAATCAAGTAATATCTCCCTGAGTCTACATTGCTGATTCACAATTAAGTTATTCAGCCCTTATCTAACTTAAGACGACCGTAGTGTCGGAGTTGACATTTTTGAGGGTCATCTGGTGGCATACACTCAAGGAAGGAAGTCAAGACCCATTCTACTACGTTTCTTAAATACATAATACTACGTTGGATCACAAATTGTATGAGGAATGACCGACAACTAGCCACTTTAACAGGTTTGATATCACCCACGAACGACCTTCGTATTGTATTGACCTTCCGAGTAATTACATAATATCTTAATGCGTCACCAGCCACAAAAACTAGAATTTCTTCGAGATAAGATGCTTAATCTTGAATTTGTCTTAATGACTGTTTTATGCGGAATGTGGCATTTCTTGCTAAACAAGCTGCGTGCTCTCAGATCAAGTAGCAACGTAAATCAAGCGGTGCGGACATACAAAGTGAGACTAAAAAGACAACTATAAGTAATACCTACAGAATACACTCATGGTCAGAGACAGAGTATTATAAAGGATAGCTGTATAACTCGCTTACTGTTATTATGTACAACACCATAAAACTGTTTGTTAACATTTGTAATGACACCGTACCGCAAAATCGGATTATGTTAATTTAGTACCAAATGTTATCCACAGATGTCGCTGCCAGGTTTCTAAAACGCGGTGGCGTTGTGTTTTCTCTAAAAGTATAAGTGTTTAGATTAGTAAGACCAATGTAAGACTTTTTTGAGGGTTGAAATATACCGTGAACCGATGTTAGCGACTTTCACTAAGCCTCTGTCGTGTACTTTGCATAACTGTCAGCAAAGGGCATCCTAGTATACCTCGAACTACCTACCGTAGCTTCAGCGTCTGACAAAGTCGGATAGCTGCGGCCGTATACATATGGTCCTTCGAGCCCGGATTAAACCATCCGGGAGGGCGTTCCGATAGTTCGCAGTACTTTGGCGGTCGACGGTACACTAGGAGCGCTGTACCTATTGTCCACAATATCGGCATCTGGAGAAGGCCAGTGTCGCAGCGGAAATCTATCTACGGCTTGGTGGCGAATCCGGCCTATAGTTCCGTGACAGTCAAGAAGACACTGTCAGGGTGTGGACGTGGGAGCGAAATCAACATCGTGTGAGAGGGACGGCGATACACAGCAACGTCAGAAGCGGCAGTTTGGAGCAGGTGGCTGACGTCAAAACTGTGAGTGTGGACTGGACATACAAGGAAGATCAGTGAGTGATTAATTTGAACTTTTGCAATCAGAACTTTAACTTCAAAGAACTTTGAACTTTATTCCTTAGTAAATTTTAACTTGTAGTTTAAACATAGAATTTAAATAGTAATATTAACATAGCCTAATTTTAAGAAAAAGTGGTTGAGACGGGGAATCGATGCCCGATTTTGGTTTTATATAAGTAGTCCTAAAACACTTGTAAAATTTTCGGAAAAAATCTTCAACTTGTAAAAATTTCGAGATTTATCATCGACTTGTAAAATTTTTAGGATTTTTCCAGGACTTGTAATTTTTTCGAGATTTATTTTTGAACTTAAAATAATCTTGTGATTGGTCAGGACTTAAAAAATATTCTGTTCTCAACTAAGACTTAAAATTTTGTGATAAATTATTAACATTTATTTGTGAATTTGATTATTCAAAATGGAACTACTAGATAATACTTTAGCTTTGCAATTAGATAATTATGAACAGTTAAAAAAGGCTAGAAAAAACTTTAAAAAGTCACCTAAGGAAAGGATAACGGAGACTTATTTAAATGTGCGACTTGAACAATTGCAAAACTTGTGGTCAGATTTTGTTAAAACTCATAAGGAGCTGATTTTTAAGTACAAAGCTGCTTTGAATGATACCGAGTATATGAAAAAGGATTACTATGACCAGGCTGAAGAATTCTATGTCGAATATAAAACTGAAATTAAGTCTATGTTGCAATATATTCACAAAAAGGCAGAGCAAAAAGGTGAAGGTGCCGCTGGCGATAAAAATGGTGCTGATACATCTATGCATTCGCAGGTCAAATTGCCGAAAATAGTAATACCTACATTCTCTGGCAAATATACTGAATGGATCACTTTTAGGGATATGTTTGTTTCAATGATCCATAATAACAAGACACTAGATAACGTCCAAAAAATGCATTACCTTAAAGGTTATTTGACGGGAGAAGCAGAACAACTTTTGAGACAGATTCCTATTTCTGAGGCTAATTATTTGAGTTGTTGGACTCAATTGAAAGATAGATATGATAATAAAAGGTTTTTATCTCATTATATTTTAAAGCGACTGCTTAGCCAAAGAAATATCACTGCTGATTCGTCAAATGGCCTGAAGGAACTGATGGATACAACGAATGATTGTTTGAATGGTCTGTTGAATTTGGGTATTGATACTAAATCATGGGATATTATTATCATTCATATCCTCACGCTTAAACTTGACTCGGAATCACGGAAACAGTGGGAGTTTTTCATAATAAATGCTAACACAACGCAAGAACTTCCAACTTTCAAACAGTTTCAAGAATTTCTAACAAATCGCTACAAGGCGTTAGAGTTCCTTGATACCAAGTCAAGCGGGAATAAATTTCAAGTCAACACCCAGAATCAATCAAACCAAAATATACCAAAATTTAAAACGCTACATGTATCCAAAATTCATTGTCCATTATGTTCGGAAGCACACAAATTAAACGGATGCAATAAATTTGTTAAGCAAACAGTAGAAGAACGTCGTAATTTTGTTCAAGGCAACAATGTTTGCTTTAATTGTCTTGGTTCAAATCACGCGGCAAAAGTTTGTCAAAGTAGCACGAGGTGCAAATTATGTCATCGCCATCATCACACTTTGTTACATCCCAGAGGTTCGGATGCATTGGTAGCTGCTGGGGTTAATAGCGGACAAGGGAAAGTATACACAAATGGTTCAACGGAATCACAGCCCGCGTCGAGGGCAGGAACTGGTGCTGCTGGAGATACTCCAGTAGTTGTATGTTTTTCGAAAGGGAACAAATCTGAACAGGTATTACTGGCTACGGCGCTGGTTAACGCTGATTCGAAAAACGGGACTCATGTCTTGAGGGCTTTGGTGGATCAAGGCTCACAAGCAAATTTGATCACAGAATCTGTTGTTCAGGATTTAAAATTGCATAAAGAACCTGGTAATGCTGTAATTACAGGTATTGGCGATGGTAATGGCAAGGTCGTTTCCAAAGCCACGGTGACCGTTCCAATTCGGTCAAGGTTAAATCCGAACTTTGTTGTTCCAGTGAAGGCTTATGTTCTTAAAACTATCACTACTTTTTTACCTAATAGAAGAGTAGGTTCTCTGGAATGGCCAAATCTTGAAGGGCTTACGTTGGCTGATCCAAAATTCGGAAAGCCAAATAAGATAGATTTGCTCTTGGGAGCAGGAATCTATAGTCGAGTAATTCAAGAGGGACTTAAAAAGAGCCCTGATGGATTACTAGCTGCCCAAGCTACCAGCTTGGGATGGATAATTTCAGGAGACGACAATTCCTCACTTGATGGTGAAGGTATTTTTTCTTTACATTGTCAAATTCAGGAAGAAGATGACACGTTGAGAAAGTTCTGGGAGTTGGAGTCCGATGCTGGTTTTCAAAAAGCTTCAAAACTAACCGAAGATGAAGTTAGGTGTGAAGAAATATTCACAGCTACGACTACTAGAGACAAAGATGGAAGGTACGTCGTACGCTTACCGTTTAGAACGGAGGATCCAGACTGTAAACGAGGAGAAACAAGGAGTATAGCTTATAAAAGACTAAAGCAGTTAGAAGTGAGATTAAATAAAAATGAAGACATGAAGAGACAGTTTACAGAAATACTAGAAGAATATTTAGAACTAGAACACATGGAAGACGTTAAGGAACCAGATTTAAAGCGCAATGAATCTGTGTATCTGCCTTATCATGCAGTGGTCAAAGAAGACAGGGACACAACTAAGTGCAGATTGGTTTATAATGCGGCCCAAAAAGGAAAAAATGGCGTCTCATTAAACGACGATCTCTTAGTGGGTCCAACAATCCAACCGGATTTGCGTCACTTAGTCTTGCGTTGGAGGCTGACAACTATTTGCCTGAGCGCCGACATTGTTAAAATGTATCGGCAGGTTAAAGTACACCCGGATGATGCTGATTTTCAAAGGATCCTGTGGAAGAAAGGTGATGAAATAAAGGATTTTAGAATGCTGAGGGTCACATTCGGTACGGCATCGGCTCCTTTCTTGGCGATTAGAGCTCTTCAACAAGTGGCTAATGACGATGGTAAGAATTTTCCTATGGCTGCTGATCGGGTCAAAACCGACTTTTATGTGGACGACCTCATGACGGGTTGTGATTCTATAGAAGAAGGGTTAGAAGTTTACAGGCAGATGAATCAGTTGCTCGGCGGGGCTGGCTTTACTCTCCAAAAATGGACGAGTAATAGCGAAGACTTGCTGAAAACAATAAAAGAGAAGGAAAATTTAGGAGAAGATAAGGAAGGAAAAAACCTGAAAATGGATTAAATAATTAAAATTTTGGGACTTACCTGGGAGAGAAGTACGGACACCTTTCGCTACGTTGTTAAAGTTCCAGAGCTGCAACCACCTATAACTAAAAGGAAAATCTTATCAGATATTTCAAGGCTGTTTGATCCTCTGGGGTGGATTGCACCATGTATAATCGTCGCTAAGGTGATGATCCAAAAACTGTGGCTTGCTGGAATAAATTGGGATGACGTAGTGTCAAAAGAAGTTACACATGAATGGAATACTTACCGAAGTGAGTTGCCGAAGTTAATGGAAGTTCGAATTCCACGATGGATTGGGACTAAGCCTAATGATACCAGACGAGAAATGCACGGATTTTGCGATGCTTCGAAAACAGCATATGCCGCGGTCGTGTATTGTCGTTCTGTCGACGCCAATGGTCGGGTGAGTGTGCAATTGGTAGCCGCAAAATCCAAAGTAGCGCCTATTAAACAAGTTTCCATCCCAAGGCTGGAATTGTGCGGTGCTGTCTTGCTGACGAGGTTAATGCTGGATGTAGCGAAGATAGTCGGCATTGAAAGATCCAACCTTCATGCGTGGTGTGACTCTACAATTGTCCTCGCTTGGCTCAACAGTCACCCGAACAGATGGAAAGTGTTTGTGGCCAACCGCGTATCGGAAATCCTTACGTCATTAGAACCCCATCAATGGTCTCACATCTCGACGAAACTCAATCCAGCCGATTGTGCATCGAGGGGTCTAGCACCTTCTGAAATGATCAAAAATTCACTGTGGTTCGAGGGCCCAGGATTTTTGTCGGAAGTTGAAATTAAATACGAGAAACCTCAAGACGTCTCAACAAGCGAAGAAGCTGTAAAGTTAAAGACTCATAAGGCGATGGTAATCGAAGACATGTTTGAAAAATACTCCACGCTGTCAAAATTACTGAGAATTGTGGCTTACTGCAGAAGATTTTTAAAGTCAGGATCTGAAAAGAAAAAGGGACATTTAAAGTCAGAAGAGTTAAAAGAAGCACTGGAAACATGTATAAGGAAGTATCAAAAGGATAGTTTCAAAGATGAAATTGAAGTTACAGAAGACGGGAAAAAGATCAAAGTAAATAAGAAAAGTATTCTTAAAAGTTTGAATCCTTACCTGGACGAAAAAGATGTGTTAAGAGTCGGTGGAAGGTTGGAACACGCTCAGCTTAAAGCTGACAGACGCCATCCAATCATTGTACCCAAGAATTGTTGGTTGTCAAGACTCATCATAAAAGACGCACATCAGCACACTTGTCATGGTGGCATCCAACTGACGCTCAATTATGTGATGTCGAAGTATTACATTCCTGGAGCCAAACAAATGATAAAGGCACACATTCGCAAATGTGTTGTCTGTGTAAAAAACGCTGGAATTACGCACAACCAGCTCATGGGCCAGCTGCCAAAGGTAAGAGCTACACCGTCACGTGCTTTCTTAAATAGTGGCGTTGATTTCGCGGGTCCTATCCAAATGCGAACTGCCAAAGGTCGTGGACACAAATCGTACAAGGGCTACATTTGCCTCTTTATTTGTATGTCCACTCGGGCTGTTCACATCGAAGCTGTATCTGACCTAACCACACAAGGCTTTCTACAAGCATTTAAGCGTTTCGTCGCCAGAAGAGGTCCTTGTCAGCAGATTTGGAGCGACAACGGCACCAATTTTGTCGGAGCAGCTGGAGAGCTAAAAAAGATGTTTATAGCTGAAAAAGGCGACCTACAACAGGAGCTAGCTGAGGTTCTAGCAAATAATGGCACGGCTTGGCACTTCATTCCGCCGCAGTCACCAAATTTTGGTGGATTGTGGGAAGGAGGAATTAAATCGGTGAAGTTCCATCTCAAGAGGGTTATAGGCGAGTCCACTTTGACTTACGAGGAAATGTCGACGGTTCTCGCTCAAATAGAGGCTTGTCTGAACTCACGTCCTTTGTCAAGGCTTACATGCGAGTCAGACCAAGATTTCGTTCTCACTCCGGGACATTTCCTGGTAGGCTCACCTTTAGTCACAGCACCGGACTACTCCTATGAAACTTCAACTATCAACTCATTGCAACGCTGGCAGTACACTCAGAGAATGCTCCAGCAGTTTTGGTCTAAGTGGAGCCAAGAATATCTAAATCAATTTTTCCATAGATACCGTTGATCATTTGAAGTACCTGAACCGAAATTGGGAGACATTGTGTTGATTAAGGAAGATGGTCTTCCTCCATGTCGTTGGCTTTATGGCAAGATTGTGGATTTGCATCCAGGCAAAGACAATTTGATTCGTGTTGTGACGGTACAAACTAAATGCTCAACGTTTAAAAGACCACTGTCAAAAATTTGTGTGCTGCCGACTGAGAAATAAATTATATTTGTTTTACTTAACATATAAGTTATTGTTGGAATTAAATACTTTTAGGTTTGCATGAAGTTAATAAACATATGGACTTTTGTTATATGTAAATGAGGTTTATAAGTAATTTTAAGGTTTTTTTTATCATATCGTTTTACTTTTAAATACTGTACATTTTACAACATAGAGATATTCTTACCAGTATGGTTCGTTTTGGCCTACTTACGTTGTTTTATGTAATGAATTTTATTTTTACAGTAAGAAATTACTTACAAAATGTTGTTGTTTGTTACCTTTATAAGGACGCAATTCAATTCGTCCTTGGCGGGGAGTATGTATAACTCGCTTACTGTTATTATGTACAACACCATAAAACTGTTTGTTAACATTTGTAATGACACCGTACCGCAAAATCGGATTATGTTAATTTAGTACCAAATGTTATCCACAGATGTCGCTGCCAGGTTTCTAAAACGCGGTGGCGTTGTGTTTTCTCTAAAAGTATAAGTGTTTAGATTAGTAAGACCAATGTAAGACTTTTTTGAGGGTTGAAATATACCGTGAACCGATGTTAGCGACTTTCACTAAGCCTCTGTCGTGTACTTTGCATAACTGTCAGCAAAGGGCATCCTAGTATACCTCGAACTACCTACCGTAGCTTCAGCGTCTGACAAAGTCGGATAGCTGCGGCCGTATACAATAGCTAAGGTAGAATACCTTGTATTAATCGGTATATTCAGTAGATCTGTGAAAATTTGGCCCTTTGCAAGCTCCTGTTATCGATTAACTCTATCTCGATTACTTTTGGCGCGTTCTGCTTTCTAACATAACATAACATTTACATTATATAAGTTTTTTACAGTAGTATTATTTTATTAGTAGGTATAAAAAATTTAAAAAACTAAACTAAACTTCCATACTGGACTGGGAGAGAAAGAAAAACATAGAATGTTCCAGTTGCCCTTCCTCCCGGGCATGCTGTATAAGTCAGCAAAAGGGATTCGAGGGTTACAGTGTATTGTAATTTAGGCGATGGGCTGACAACCTGTCACTACAGCAATACACATTACAATCTAAAATTGCCCCCAATTTATGTCAGACGTGGCGAAAGCGCCTTTTAGGAGGCGTTTTACGCTCTGCCTACCCCGTTAGGGATAAAGGCGTGATTTTATGTATGTATGTATGTATAAAAAATTTGTGCACGTTTTATCCGCGTATCATTAAAAAATTCACTTCTGTAGGTCTGCTGTAAGAAATTTCTTTTTATAAATAAGCAATGCCTGGTGTGTCTTTATTTTGTATGTCCTGTTTTCATGATGTTTTTGTGTATAATAAATTGTTAAATAAATAAGGGATCCGAGGGTTTCAGTATATTGCAATGTAGGCGATGGGCTGACAACCTGTCACTACAGCAATATACCTTCAAATCTATCTAAAATAACCCTCAAAACTTTGTCAGACGTGGCGGAAAGTCCTTTGTTTTGGTCGTTTACGCTCTGCCTACCCCATTAGGGATACAGGCGTGATTATATGTATGTATGTATGTATGTATGTTAAATAAATAAACATGCGCGCCGCGAGATAATTTTGTCACCGCATTTTGTCGTGCGCGCAAAACTTTACTATGTGTAAATCACGGCGTTATTCAGTGTGAAGTTCGCATGCTGGACTAGGAGCGAGAGAAAAACATAGAATGTGCCAGCTGCATTTCCTCCCGGGCATGCTGTAAAAAACAGCTAAGGGATCCGAGGTTTTCAGTATATTGCAATATAGGCGATGGACAGACAACCTGTCATTATAGCAATATATCAACAAATCTATCTTAAATTACCCTCAAAACTTAGTCAGACGTGGCGGAACGACCATGTTTAGGTGTTATGTAAATAACACCAACGCAACGCGTGGTGACAAAATGATGTCGTGGCTCGTATGTTAGCCCGGCAGGTCGAGATAACTCAAAACCAACCATATATACTTCGTTCATTTAGCGTTGAGTTATCGATACCAACTTGTTTTGCGTTCCATAAACTGCTTTTTCTTTACAACTTCAAAGTAAGTCAACCTCAAAAGATATATTTGTAACAAGGTTATTATCTGCGGTTCCGAAATTAGAACCTCTGCTAAGTTGCAAAGAAATAGCTGTTTATGGGCTGCAAAACACGTTAATAACGATAACTCATCATAAAATAAACGAAGTACAGAATAAAGTGTTTTTACTAATAATAGAAAGGAAATCTCTTCTAAGGTCTTCATCCCCTTAATAGAGACAATAAGAAAAGTGTTAATGGACACATTCTTAGAATTACTCAACCTAGCAAATTAAGTTAGAAGTAAATTACTCATTAGCCTTAGTAGGCTAGATCGTAATATTAAATGTTACTTTAATGTTACCTTACTAGGTACATCATTACCACAAAAATAAACTATTAATCGAGCCCCAACTCCGACCTCAGGCTAAGTCTGTAGTATTATCTAGTTTTCCTCATTAATAATGTAAGAAATAGTCCGTGAATATTAAACAATCTATGCTTACTTAGGCATATCCAGTCCATTTCTTCCATGCTGGCCTGGGAGCGAGAGGAAAACATAGAATGTGCTAGCTGCATTTCCTCCCGGGCATGCTGTAAAAACCAGCTAAGGGATCCGAGGGTTTCAGTATATTGTAATTTAGGCGATGGGCTGACAACCTGTCACTACAGCAATATACTTACAAATCTATCTTGAATAACCCTCAAAACTTTGTCAGACGTGGCGGAATGACCTTTGTTTGGGTCGTTTACGCTCTGCCTACCCCATTAGGGATAAAGGCGAGATTATATGTATGTATGTATCCAGTTTAGTTGTTCTCTGAAATTTTATCCTGCACAAATGTTTGTCTGGCTAAAAGCGTATTGATTAGTCTTGCCTGACTAATGGACATATATTCGGAACTGCCTTTCGGTCTAGCAATGTTTCTGGGCGTGGCCTAGGCCAATACTTGTTATTGCATTGCCTAGACAGACTCAATATAAATAGTCTCTATTTAATATCGATTTTTATATTATTAACAAAAATATAGTTGGTGGATTCAAACCTCTTACAACAGTAGAAACAGACTGATCAAAACAGATCAGGAACCGTAATTTTGAATTGCTCGAATCGAATTCGCATACGGAAGACTAACATTCGCATGGCGAATTGTATGAAAATCGTATGCGCATTGGAGTTCGAGTGATTCAAAGATACGACTCCTGAGCGTTACACAGTTGTCATACTCGCCACGCTTGGTTGGCAGGCGATTGCAGTGTGAGAAGAAATTCCTTAAATTCCTTAAAAGAAGACCAATTTTATTACATACATACATAGTCACATCTTTATCCCTACGCTCTGCCTACCCCATTTTATTACATCCGCGGCATATGCACTATTAAGATCTACTTTTAATAAACCTTCCAAACAAAATTTACTTTTACCTTTCCGAACCTAACCTAGTTTTTAACTTCCCTTAGAAACGAGGACAATAACAACTGAATAACCTAAAGATGCTCCTGACTGAGAACCAGATCTCTTCTGCGCATGCCTCAACTTGTTCTGACTTGCAGAATTGCTCACACAAAAACCTATCTCATGGATGATTCTGTTACCTATATTTGGCTTTATTATTATATATTTATTTACTTCCATGCTGGACTGGGAGCGAGAGAAAAACATAGAATGTGCCAGCTGCATTTCTTCCCAGGCATGCTGTAAAAAAAATCAGCTAAGGGATCCGAGGGTTTTTCTTTATTGCAATTAAGGCGATAGGCTGACAACCTGTCACTATAGCAATATACCTACAAATTTATCTTAAATAACCCTCAAAACTTTGTCGGACGTGGCGGAGTGACCTTTGTTTAGGTCGTTTACGCTCTGCCTACCCCATTAGGGATAAAGGCGTGATTATGTGTGTGTTTGTGTGTGTGTGTGCATACTTGGCTTTATTTTTTCTAAAGATGCTGGTGCTTGGTGGCGCCACAACACTAGGACCTAAAGTACAACCTGACATTTAACCGTATGACGTCACACCTCCACGTACCACCAGTCCACCACCCACTAGACTAGCGCGGCATTTATCAATCATCGCTAGGCGTAGCCATGTCTAATTCAGTTACACTGTTTCAGCCTAGACGGAATTGTAATGCAGACAGACAAACACAAGTTATTAATATTACATCACTCAGTTCATTCACATCGGATGTCAGGGCGACATGCATTCATTATTTATAATGATTTTGTTTTAATTGCATTGGTCGTTGTCTGCATTGGATCTTTGCTCCGGTGATAAAATACGCATAAAACTACTATGTCAATAAATGTTTGCTGAACTTCCCTTTTTTGCGTACAACGTTCGTCACACACGTCAAGACTTTCCCTTTCGTGAGAGCATTTTTTTCTCATTAAGGGTTTTTGTCGATCAATTGACTAGTTTTAGGTTCTAATCTATTATATTGACTGTCTTTTCTTTACAATTCACCGACAACTGTGGTTCCTTTCATATTCATATTTATTTATTGCGAATCACATGGTACATTAAGATGTTATAATATTGTAAAGTCCAACACATGATACCCCTTTTAACAGGGTATTGCAATATTTGTGAGAGTTAATTATGAGATACTTAACTAATATTATACTTAATTAACAAAATACAACAATTTGGTTCTTGCATCAAGTAACTTAAATCTAGGTTACATAATCTTTACTAATCTTATAGTAGGTCCAGAAAGAGAATCAGATGCTAGAATAAATATACCAGAATTTGAAAATGTTTAAATAATTTTTTAATGGTTTTTTACACTCACAGTGCTATTTTATTTCTAAAAATATTAAAAATAACAAATCAATAATTCGATCAGTCCGTCAGCGGTCGAATTTTTGATTTGTTATTTCTAATGTTTCTATTGTTTTGAATGAATAATTTAAAAAAAATCTTATGTGTAGGAAATTATTTAATTATTTACTTAAAGCTGTATAATTCGTAGAATCTTCCTTACTACAGGTAATTGATAATAATTAACTACTATCATTATTAATTTTATGATGTTCGTTAATTTCCCTAATTACGAGTAGGTATACGAATATATATTTTTATTGCAGCACATTATTTTTAAATATATTTTATTTATGCATGCAGGTACTATAATTATACCTACAAAGGAAAACATGCTCTCTTTCTTCACGGAAAAGTACAAAAAGACTGCAGTATTTTTAATATTATTTATTAGACAAATAAATTAAATAAAAACTTTTTTCTGTTTCCTTAATAAATAGTGTTTAATACCACGTACTAACTACCCATTTTTATCTGTTTCAGGTATGACTGTCTGCGACTACCGTGAGTCATTGACTTATAAATAAAAAAATAAAAAAATTGGCGCTTACTGACCAATGACAATTTGCTGCATTTTATATCTTTAGACTGAAATGGTGTAGTTCTGTAGTGCAGATGACCGAATGAACGAATAGTCTGGGAATGAGGCGGCAGTAATAATCACAGCCTGATGACCAGTCTGATCTGATTGTATCATACTGTATGCAATCACGCCTATCCATTACGGCACGAGCATATTACCAATGGCCTAATAAGAACCTTTTTGGATTTCTCAAATTTTGAGAGACATTTCAGTCAAATTTCAGATTACGACTGTGTATTCCAGTAATGTTGCCCTTATCCCTTTTATTTGGCTTGTCTTCTAAATTGCATAATCCCTTATTTAATTTCCTAATTAATCAGTCGTTTGCATACAAAAGTACTTATATAAAAAAATATAAAATTAATGGTGTACAGATTTCAGCAAATGCTGGGCTGGGAGAGATAGAAAAACATAGAATGTTCCAGCTGCCCTTCCTCCCGGGCATGCTGTTGAAGTCAGCAAAAGGGACTAAAGCAATACATATTACAATCTAAAATTGCCCTCAATTTTTGTCAGACGTGGCGAAAGCGCCTTTTACGAGGCGTTAAACGCTCTGCCTACCCCGTAAGGGATAAAGGCGTGATTTATGTATGTATGTATGTAAGTCAGCAAATTGATTTAGTCAGTAAGCGGCATTTTAAACGCCACATCGAACTAACTGTTCAGTCGTCAATTGTCGTCTCATCATTGTACTAAGGTCTCTTTCCTGTCCCAGTTCGAGTGTAGCGTTGTTCAAATATAGATTCGTATTAATAACTTGTTATAAATGCATTTGAATGACGAGTCTGTGTCTCTATTTATAAAAATGTTGATTATGATTGTAAAGGAAAATGCGAGCTTTGATATTTTTTAATTGTTATATTATAATTATAATGTTAGCCTAGCGAAAAAATATTACGTGTCTCCGAGCTTTTCGTCCGGTTTAGTACAATAGAGTACTTTCTTAATTTTGAGTATTTAAAGATGTATATATTAGTCGTTATGCCATGTCAGAGGCCAGTGCTAAGCATTGGCGGCTTGAAAACTCTGACATACTCTAGGATTGGGTCTGGTTTCCCTTCTGGGTTGCGGAAGTCAGATGGCAGTCGCTCTGTGTAAAAATGTACCAATCCCCTAGATTAGGTAGCCGACCCCGTGAGATGCGGGATAAGGCTATGGAGATGATGAGTATTTGAAACCCACTGTGCTACATTTACAAGAAAATTATCAAAAGACCTTAGTGCAATGATTGTTCTTTAATATTCACCAGGACATTTCGGAACTGACCAATAGATAGACATCAAAGTACACGGAATTTTGTTAACTTAAGTTACAATAGTCTAACTTTAATCGCGACTTATTCTTATTTATGATAGATTGATAATAATATTCCGTAGAATATAGCTAGAATGCGTTGTGAAGTTCTTGAATCTAAACCAGTAAAAATTTAGTTTTAGTTTAATTTAGTTCTACGTAAAATTCTACTAAAACTGCATTGCATATTTTTTCAGGTTGTAGTTTTGTAAACTTGAGTTTTTTGTTCAAATTGCCTTTAATTTAAATGTCTTTACACCATTCCTTTCTAATTGCAGCATATTATTTTTAGAATATTATGAAGCTAGATCTGCACTACCATGCTAATAAGTCAATCCTTCCTTATTACGTTAATTTGTAAGGAATATCTAATCAAACAGTAAACACTAACTCAATGACCTACGTTTTATAGAAAAGATACATAGATAGTCGCACAATCGATTGTTTTGTTCTAAAATAACTCTACTCAGCTCCTTGTTAAGGTATAGTATAGGTCCTTATGAAGGGATGGTATAAAGACGATTCCTAGCTGATTCTGCCAGAAGCCGTCGCAAGCAGACCCTCCTCACGGTGGTTTGAAGTTCAGCGTTTGTTGGCAAGGCTACTGTCATGCGTTTTTTTCTAATTTTGTTTATTAATCATCCGCTCACATCTTTCTGCTGTTTAATACTTTAACTAGAAATGTTTTCTTGTTAAAATAGATACATAATCGCACTTAGCAAACATAATTTCTATTAATATCTCCGTAATCAAGCTTCTGAATGATGTTCAGATTTACATTGTTACACCATAAAATCTGGTACTAGCTAGGCTGCTAGCGCCATCTAGTATCGAGTAGCAGAACTAAACAACGTGCAGTTAGGTTTGCTTCCACAGACATTAGTTCTAAGTCTGTTCGATAGGTGGCGCTCTACTGAAAAATGTATCATTTCATTTCTCGTTTAGTGCTAGGAGCTTATTTTATTTAAATTTTGTTATTTATTTACATTAAAAAAATCCAAAACACGAACCAATACACATGAATCACTACATAGTATAAAACAAAGTCGCTTTCTCTGTCCCTATATCCCTATGTATGCATAAATCTTTAAAACTACGCAACGGATTTTGATGAGGTTTCTTTTAATGGATAGAGTGATTCAAGAGGAAGGTTTATATGTATAACATGCATAATATAGTAGAGAAACACTAATAATTTCCGTGCGAAGACGGGGCAGGTCGCTAGTGAATTATAAAATTGATATACGATTACTTGGTTCGGTAAGTCATGTTAAATGCTCTTACGTCATACTCTCTTATTCTCCTTAGATTCTTCGTATATTTATTCGAGCGATAACAAGATATCATTCATTAGATATGTGAGAAAATAAACAGCTCTCCGAATGGGTACCGACTTTACGCCAGCTACGACATGAGCCCGGATAGCTCAGTCGGTAGAGCATTGGACTTTTAATCCAAGGGTCCAGGGTTCAAGTCCCTGTTCGGGCGGCTCACTTTTTGGTATTTTTTCGTTTATTTGTGTTTATTATTGAGTTTTAATTCTTTTTTTTTTTTATTCAGATATTTTATTTTACAATTTGATGACTACTGTATGAACTGTATCTAAACTAACCGATTTCATTGTATTATAAGAGCAGCATACTATTGATTCTTTTTAATAGCTGACTTTTTATAGCGCAAAGCAAAATAAAAGGATTGAAATATTTTTCAAAGGGAGTAAGTGTTTCTAAAAATATAAATGCATTTATCGAATAGAATACTTATATTTTACTTACAGCGCTATCTAATGTTGTAAGCCAAAACCAACTGCTAAATCTTACGTACGAAATCAAGTCCAGTATCTTACGCGCTTGTAAACGAATGCGTAATTTCGAATGAAATGGCTAGATGGCGCTTTAGTAGTAACCAAGTTTGCCCGCAGATGGCTCTTGCTGTCTCAATTAAACTTAGGAAGGAATATGTAGTTACATACATATACTTGTACGTAGTATTATAGTTACTCTGTGCATATACATGCATACCAAGTGTAAGGGACAGCGTCCCGCAAACTGATAGGGGTTGCTCATTCAACGACACTGAACATCCATCAACAGGTCTTAAAAAAATTGCCTTTTCCATACAAATTGTCTGATTGAGGTAAACATTTTGTACGGAAAAGCCATTTTTTTTTCACTTCCTGAAAAAAGATCCTGTTGATAGTTGTCCAGTGTCGTTGACTGAGCAACCCCTATCAGTTTGCGGGAAGATGTCCCTTATACCTAGTATAGTCACGCCTTTATCCCTAATGGTGTAGGCAGAGCGTAAACGACCTAAACAAAGGTCGTTTCGCCACGTCTGACTTGGATTGACTGTTTTTTATGCTTAAGATAGGAGTTATTATAAACTAGGATTCCTTATATGAGTTCCAAAATATTATTTTTCGAGGCATGTAAGTAAAGGCCCCTGATCTTGGCATTCTCCTGGTTTGCTATGTTACAAACTTATTCAACTAAAAATAAATAAATTCAATACTTGTAGGTACAGTATGTGCTTGCTTATCAGCGTCAGTCTAAATGCTAAGCAAATATTAAGACTAGTAGTGAAGTACTTATTTGCACATGGTCCATGTCCACAACGCCTACAGTATTTGCTGTGCAAATTAATGAGTATCTGATACACACGCTGTACTAAGAAAACTATCTGTTTGTATGTTTGCAGTTGTTCAAGAAACGCGACTTTGTAAGAAAGTCGCAAATATAAGAGATAATTACATACATACATACATATAATAACGCCTTTATCCCTAATGGGGTAGGCAGAGCGTAAACGACCCAAACAAGGTCGTTCTGCCACGTCTGACAAAGTTTTGAGGGTTATTTAAGACAGATTTGTTAGTATATTGCTGTAGTGACAGGTTGTCAGCCCATCGCCTAAATTACAATATACTGAAACCCTCGGATCCCTTAGCTGGTTTTTACATCATACCCGGGAGGAAATGCAGCTGGCACATTCTATGTTTTTCTCGCGCTCCCAGGCCAGCATGGAAGAAAATTGATTGATCGATGAAGAGATAATTAATTGATCAATTTAATATAAAATTGAACTTAATTTAATTATATATGGACAAATAATTGCTAACATGACTGTAATGTAATTTGGTCTGAAATAAAACTCTTTGTTTTTTTTTTTATTAACACTTTCATATCACATGCAAGACATTCCAAACCCAATGTGTCAAAAAGGTATCTGAAATCAACTCACCGTTTTTATATCTAGTCACAAGTAAAAGTAAACACCTAATAAGCTAAGTGGTGCCTCCCCCAAAACAATGGCACATCTATTGTCTTGCCCCGCGTGCCCTTTATCTTGCACGCAAGAAGACCTGTACAACGCCACTGACGTCGCGGTTCGTTTGGCAGAGTACTGGTCAAAATTAATATAAAAACGCCTAAACGATCGACACGATAAGAAGAAGAATAAGCTAACAATTTTGGAAGAAATTGCCGAAATACATTCCGATTTTGTTTGATTTGAAGAAGATTACTATGAAGTGAAATAGCTAAGTAACCCATCTATACTTTCTTTTAGACCCGTATTTATAATCAGATCTCGAGACTGACAGCTAGTTTGAGTTCGTATCAGAAATGTCATTTCAATATATAATAACCTGTAAAATCCATACTTAATACTGCTCTCAATCTTGAGATCGCTTTATAAATACGGGCCTTAAGTTTCTCTACACAAAGTTAGATCATAAGATCACTTTGTTGTTGATTTAAGCCTGTTGCATAACGTGCGTCATAAAGATCATCATAATGCCACCTTCGGTTCAACATTTAATCTGTTTACGTCAGCACTGTACAGTAAATCCATGCAATTCTCCACACAACACCGCAGGGCTTCATTATACTTCACTACACATCGCTACACAGTGAAAAAAGTTATGTCATGTCTAAAAATAGATGTGACAATCCGGTTTTGCGGGAAATAAGCGTTTTTATTCGGCCACATAGGACTATACCGGTAGTAAGAAACAGCGTCCCGCAAATTGAGAGAATTGCTCAATTAACGATACTAAACAACTTCCACCAAGAAATTCTTTCAGGAAGTGTAAATAAAAATTGGCTTTTCCATACAAAATGTCCACCTCGATCAGACAATTTGCAGGGAAAAGTCAATTTCTTTCAGAACCTGTTGATAGATGTTCAGTGTCGTTGACTGAGAAACCCCTATCAGTTCGTGGGACGCTGTCCCTTACACCCGTTATATAGTTTTCTAAATTCGAGAAAGATAGCTATCTGTAAAGTTTATACAAACTAAAATATTATGCATATTAATTGGAGCGACTGTTTAAAGATTTTTATTTTCAATAAGGAACAATAACAAAGATTTACGTAGGGTAGGTACTTAATAATAAAATCAAATAATATTATAATTAACCGCTTATCAGTTCATTCGTTAATATAACATTACTCGTTCACGTGTGTATTCATAAAACCGATATGACGATTTTGTTTTCAAAAGATATTAATCACATTAATATTCTCAACAACAAGTTCCTATCTAAAGTCTACATATAAATCTATGTTTATATGTTTATCCTTCCATTAGAATTCACGTAGCAACTACTTTAATATCTTATTCGTCGCCCGCATACTAAGCAAAGTTAAGTAGGTTCTTCAAACAACCCAAAGTTCCTTCTAGGTCGTAAAGAGTCTGCTAAGTACGTCCTGTAATGCGTTTAGTGTCTTAGGCTTCCACAAAGACCTAGCCACCCTAGATACAGTCGTCCACATCATTGTGTGTCAATGAATGTGTTTATGTGATTTATATGTCCGTCAGAATTCACATGGCAACTGCATTACTATTCTTTCACTTGCTCTGCATACTAAGCCCGATGGTGTAGTGGATAGGGCCGCTGCCTCCTAAGCGGGAGGTCGTGGATCGAACACCACCACATACCAATGTGTTTTATCGAATGTCATATGTACGTTTATTCGGCGCTTTTTCCGTGCTTTGGAAGGCACGTTAAGCCGTTGGTTAACACCTTAGATATTAGTCGTTAAGCCATATCAAGAGGCCAGTGCTAAGCATTAGCGGCTTGAAAACTGACCTAATCTAGGATTGGGTCTGGTTTCCCTTCTGGGTTGCGGAAGTCAGATGGCAGTCGCTCTGTGTAAGAACCAGTACCCTCGTTCAATCACCTAGATTAGGTAGCCGACCCCGAGAAATACGGGATAAGGCTAGGAAGATGATGCTCCGTATACTAAGCAAAGTTAACTAAGTTCTTGAAACAACCAAAAACTCCTTAAAGAGGACTATAAATACGTCCTGCAACGCTCTTAGTGCCTATGGCTTCCCCTACGACCTAGCCTAGACAAAGTCTAAGTAATGAATGTGTTACTACGTGAGAACGAGAGTTGTGGCTCATGAAATATGTATGAAACAATTTAGTGGAACATGAAGACATTATTTTAGAACGGACGGAAATTTTGTTACACGACACGTTTCGGCCATGTTGACGAATTAAGAATTAGCTATATTTTTCTTCTCTTTTGCTTCCATGCTGGACTGAGAGCGGGAGAGAAACGTAGAATGTGCCAGCTGCATTTCCTCCCGGGCATGCTGTAAAAACCAGCTAAGGGATCCGAGTTGTTCAGTATATTGTAATTTAGGCGATGGGCCAACAACCTGTCACTACAGCAATATACCTACAAATCTATCTTCAATATCCCTCAAAACTTTGTCAGATGTGGCGGAACGACCTTTTGTTTACCTCGTTTACGCTCTGCCTACCCCATTACTGATAAAGGCGTACTTATATGTATGTATATGCATTAGGCAGACATGATACAGAAAGGGTTCCTTTTAAAGAATCAATTCAGAAGGAGTTTTTACTTGATTTTGTTGCTGTAACTAACTATACATAATACAACCTCATTAATTTTACGACCCTCTTACACGTTCCACGCAAATTAACACTTATTTATTCCTATTTTATTACATAACAACTATTAAATCACTATAACATCCAAGAGGCTACACTACACAATCACTGTTTAATACCCCTTCTAAATAATTACTAAAACTGCTTATTTCTCGCTTTTAGTAGGTATTTAAATCTAGGATCGTGGAAATAGAACACATGGCTATTTCCTAGAATCCAGTCCGCATTGCAGTTCTACATAAATGCTGTTGGTATTAGCGTTGTAGAATATTTCTATTGAATTTCAGTGCTGATGTTGCATATAAAACGTTGTGCAATATAAATGAATCATCCACTAACTAAGGTTTTGCTTATAGTAACCTAAAAAGTTATATTAAATTAATGCTATCGATTTTTAATGAAATGTTAGGTACTTGTAGATAAATGAATAGAAATAGTTCAGTGTTTTCTAAGTATATCGAATCGAGTACATGCAAACGGATCTTCCATTTAATAATATAACAGTACCTATAAACAATCACCTACATTTTGCATGTAATAATAAATTATGTCACATGTACTAATAATGAGGGATGCGCTTGCGTTCGTGTGCGTTACGCATGCGCGTGATTAACGCGCATTGTCGTAGATAAATGGCTGATTAAAATTACGCGCGTTAACAGAGCGTAAACGCTGTCTCTATGCGCGCACTGTAGAACTGTAGATCAAATTAGATTGAAGGTAAAAATTGCATACACACCGTAAACTCACACCTGAAACTAGGTGGGGCGATGATGTTAGCAAGATAGCAGGAAGGGAATGGATGAGTGTGGCTGAAGACAGTGAAGCCCGAACCACAGGTTACCTACTTATAACCGGGGTGGGTGCACAGACTGAACTGAGTGGCGTGCCATGGAAGAGGCCTACTTCTAGCAATGGACTGATGCAGAGATGATGAAAGTCACACTTATATTCTCTTACCTCATCAGGTGCAAGTTGTTCTCAATACCCAGCGACGAAAACCTTTACTTTTTTGTGTTCCTAGTAATCCAAACATATTCTATGTATTATGCATTGTAGCTCCGAAACCAAATAAAAAAATTGTAATAAGTTTACCCATTCATCACAACATTCTTTTTCTTTGATATAAGTTTTAACGACATATCATTAATGTGTAAAACTTTATCCCGTAATATCTCGAATGTTCCATCCAACATCCGGAGGTTTTTAAAGACGATGGAAGGATTAATTTAATGGCTACTTCGAAATCCCTATGCAGTTTCCGTTCCTTAACTATCGTCTGGGATTTAATATGGCGATGGCCGACTTAACTAACGCAATAAATAAAAATCTGTTCCAGAAACGATAGATTTTGTCTATTAAGTGATATATATTTACAAACATCTGTACCTAAATTGTAATGAAAAAACACGTCTCCTCATTTTTATTGGAAGTCAACAATGCTAAAATTTGTGCGGTTCTTAATCCGATTGAATGAACTTTTTACGTCGTTTTTACTTAGTGGTAACTATAGTTACCGATCCCAAGATCGCGTTATCGTAGGGCTAAGTCTGGCATGATAGCTAAAGAAGCATTCACCAACTCTTACACACGCACACGCGCTCTCTGCAAAAACACACACACACACACACACACACACACACACACACACACACACACACACTCACACATAAGCATATGCGCGCATGCACCTTCAAATAAATATAATTTAAATATAAGTAGGTACTAAACTAGTTTTTTTTCCCCTACAGATTTTTTAATTGGAACATATTTATTTGAATATTACTTTGCTGTTTAATAATATCACAAAGAAGATGGGAAGGCCTGGTGACCTATATCACAGGTTTCTTTACCTAGTTTAGGCATCAGCCCTCCACAAAAATAACAAATGTAAATCGTAGTATGTTACAGTGTATGAACAAATTTTTGTGGTGTGGAAATAAACGATTTTTTATTATTATTTATTATTAATAATACATTACTGAAACAATCTGTTCAGGTCGTTAACGAAAACTTTGAAAAATCAAATGCTTCGTAAAAAATCGAAGCAACTTTATTCACAAACTACTGCGCGTGAAAATTACTTGACTATTGCAATTTACAAATGCAAATGACAAATTTTACATTAGAAAACACTTCTAGCATTATATTGGTATTGTAGTACGAAGGCTACCTCCATTTGGTGTGCGCCTGAGCACGCGTTTGTAATTATTTTGATTTAAATTGCAAAATGGCCGCCACTTAGCATCACAGCTACGCGTTGTTGTTACGTGTCAAATCTGAATTGCTGTTATTACTGTTCTGATTGATGCTAGTACAGGAACAGGTAGAATACTAGCTTTGGATACTAGTTACTTGTCGTTATGTAAATATACAAACCAGTGTATGGTGATTTGCATAGTACATATGAGGTATTTTCTTTCTTATTTAACATCAGATAAAAGTTTCAACCGCCACAATACCAACCAGATTTTAGTCTGCGGCTTTTGACAATGTTCAGTTTTCGTCATATGCAGCTCTTGCATCATTTATTGTTTGTCATAAACTGCGGTTGCATTCTCTCATGACGTGATCAAAAAACTAACAACTAACTACAGTACGTCAAGGATTTCTATGAACGTGGGTGAGGGCGCTGCGTGTTGGGATATCTGCAAAAAATGGCGTTGTCAGAATTGGTTCCTTTTTGGGCCACATTCATTTAAAGCCTTGGCGTACTTTAAATGGCTTTTGTTTACCGAAATAAAGGTGGTTGTTTGTACCAGGTGCAATTTATTAGGTCATTTATTATGTAATAATAGTCTAGTACTTATGTTAGTTTAGGCCGACAGGAATACGGTAGACAATAAAGTTGCATAAAGACTCATTTCCTTATACTACCGTGGCCTTATGCTGCCTAGCCTTTGATTGAATTATTAGATTCTATTATTGACTTGTTTATACGATAATATTGTAGCCAGCATGTTGTGACCATGGTTATTCTTAACGAAGTGACTTTTTTTATATCTTCATTGGCCATACCATAGTCAGATTGTTTACTAGACCACTCGTAATATAACACAGATATCAAAAACTTGGTAGACTTTTGATTTTAAAAAAAGCATTATCAATCGTACGATCTTTCGAGACATAATCCTTCTTAACAGGAGTCTTCCAAATATTAGCACGCTTCAAAATTTCAACATTATGCTGTCAAGATCAAGATAAAGAAAATTATATATTATCACCTTTGCAAACTCTGTGTTCTACATAGCTTAACCTGAAAAAACATCCGTAATATGATGATAATGACTCATATTTTTTTTTCACAATACGATAATTGACAACATATCATATATAAACGTTACATAAGGCCTGCAGTAAAGTTTTATTTGTGAGCCATTATTAAAGCTTTCAAAACTTTTGACGTCAATCCACCATTCTTCGAAAAGGTTTAATAAACTTCGTCCCTATTGAATTTGCTTTCATTAACGTAACCTACTTTGCCTTTGTATTTGCTTTGCCAATGTTACCAACGATAACTTTTAAATTGCCAACTTGACACGATAATGACATAACGTTTCTTATATTTTTTTACCAGCAAAAATGGAGTCTTCAGTACTTATCGCAAGTAATATCGTCGCCGTCATCAAAACATGTGGCAAAAAACCGTGTACAGGCAGGCACGATAATAACAAACAATTTTTTAACCCTTCCCGGCTGGCAGCGATCAAGGTCAAAGTCGTGATCTCATCAGCACATGACGTCACCGCCGGGAACAGAACAAGCTCGAATATTACCAACATTTTTATCTTTTATTGTGTTACACAAGGGTATAATTTTCGTAACTTTGTGGTCAGTCGGGTTGCCTTTTACGTAATCTCGCAGGATTCAATTTTTGAGACTCCTCTGTTATTAGGATCGGACGTAATTCAACATTTTTGTTTTCTTTTTGTGCTTTCTCCTTGCAATTTTTGAATGTTAAAGCTTTTGCCTCTATCTGCATCAGGAGTTTTATGTTTCTTTTAACGTCCCAAATTTTGTATTGATTATTTTTGCGTTATATAAAAAATATTTTTGTTGTTTTAAAGTACCTGTGGGATCATCGTTTACAAAGAGTAGGTAAGATACCTCTACAATAGTCGGGACAAGAAATAGCAGTATTAACGTCAACTCTTCCTGTGAGAGTATTTGCTAATTTTCGCGTAACAGTATCGATAGTTCGCTAAGAAGCCATGACAGTTGTGTCAGCAACCTAGAGTTGCCAAGGTCTTACTTTCAAAACGGTTATACATGTCTGAACTTTATTATCTAGGGGTGTAGGAAATATAAAATAACCCTCAAAACTTCATCAGACGTGGCGAAACAACCTTTGTTTAGGTCGTTTACGCTCTGCCTACCCTATTAGTGATTATATATATGTACGAAGGAAATATGTTATTATTCGGTAGTTTTTAAATAACCCCTAAATGTCTATTGTGGGAGTCAGAACTAACTAGCAAATTAGAACTGCTATGCGACGTCGCCTCGTAGAAATCAATGAACCAGCACAGTGCATTTTAACAACTTTTGATTTTAAAAATATTAGTATAGATTTAATGGTAAAGAGTTAGGTATTCAGACTATATTCGGGTCCAAGTTTGCTAAGCTGGCAATACTCCAGCCGCTACTTCACAAGAGCTTGCTAAATATGGCAACTTAACAATTTGTTTTGCACCGAAGCCATTCCGCGTGCATTTGTCACGTCTATAACTCTACCATAAATGGTGTTTAGAGAAAGAAAATCGCCTCGTTTATTGCTAAACTGTCGTCATATAACTTAATAACTAGCTTTGCGTTGCACGGTTTTACCTGCGGCTTAGTTATATTATTGTGGGAATCATATATTTTACGAGGTGGTAGGGATTTAGCCCGTCTGTGGAAGCTTGCGTCAGTTCTGTTGACAAGCAACACTGTACCTACGCATCGCATGAGTTCCGCTCCGAATGGCGAAATTCCTAGTCATGAGACAATGACACAAAACAAACCTTTGGCGAAACGGTCATTATGTCAAAAAATGGTTCTTCATCCACAATTTCGTCTTAATCTGCAAGGATTTAGATGAAATTACAAACAGCACACTCACAATCTTTAACAAATAACAAATAAAATCGTGTCGTGTTTTGATTCTCCTTAAAACTATTTGGACTCTTTCTAGAAGTTATTTCGAACTTCTATATTTGTATTAACGAGAGTCGTGATCTTTATTCTTGTCGTAAACTTAATTGATGAAAGCTCTCCCGTTTTTATTTGTTATGGGTTTTGTTCATTAATTTTATTCATTTGAGTGCCAATAAAGGCGCGATACAGTAAATAGTATTTACATTTACTGCTGGTTTTATAACAGCTAATCTTCGATCAGATATTTAGTTTTATTATCAGCGATTTGTAGCTCTACAAAAGTTTCATCAACTATATCAGCTCGATCGCTAAAATTGCGATAAACCGAAAGCTTCGAGTTCAGCAAATACTTCAAACTGGGGGTGGTCCACGTCCAGTCGTGGTCTGGTGTAGCTTGTATAGTATAAGAATACTACAACAATAATTTCCATCATACATACACAAATCACACCTTTATCCCTAACGGGGTAGGCAGAGCATAAACGACCTGAAGAAAGGTCGTTCCGCCGCGTCTGATGAGTTTTGAGGATTATTCCAGATAGATTTGTATATTGCTATAAACCTGTCCCAGGTTGTCAGCCCATCGCCTAAATTTCAATACCAAAATCTTCGAATCCTTTAGCTGATTTTTACAGCATACACGGTAGGAGGTGCATCTGGCACATTCTATGTTTTTCTATCACGCCCAGGCAAGCATGGAAGTAGAATAAAAAAGTATAAATAAATCCAACTCAAATATTACTATGATCATTTCTATTATTCCTCACGCGCTAAGATTTGTTGTAAAATTATCTACAACCAATTTGGTCTTCATTCTCCATACACGCCTCAACGCATCGCTAACGACGCAACCCGACGCTATTTTAAACCTGATTGACACTTTCCAAAGGCTTCCTTCCACATCACCAACATGGGCTTTTTATACATCATGTAGCCACTATTTTTGTACGCGATAACAGGCTTCTGGAAGGTCGACAAACTGTTCAAATTTCTTGCTTTCTTCCATGCTGAACTGCAACGATAAGGATTAGTGATAGAATGTTCCAGCTGCTCCTCTTCTAGAGCATATTGTAGGAATTATTAGAGAGAGCGAGGGTTTCGTAGTGTTGCAATTTAGGCGAAAGGCTAAAGGCCTATAATTTCCGTACTTTCTGAAGAACCCTCAAACATTTATGATGTACCTACCCCGTAAGAGGTACAGGTGTGACTGTATGTATGTCGTTAGTACTATTTTTGTACGCGATGACAGGCTTCTAGAAAGTTCGATGAACTCTTCAAATTGATTATTGATCGATCCTCCAAGAATCCTCGATTTGTTTTGATCGTTTTTTTGTTGGGATAAACGCAAATGATGAATGTTATGGCAATGAATAACATTATCACTGATTTAAAAATAATACTTTGAATAATGAACCGCTTGGACTTGACACAAAAAGCTTGCACGATGAGATAAGAAGTCAGACATGAATATATTATTGTATTGAAATAAAACTACCTGCTGCTCGGTTCGGTTCCATCCTTAACTTTACATGTGTTGCCGTAAGAAAGTCTTTTTAAAATTATTTTCTGGCAGTAAATAGTCGTTTTGCCACTTTCCTACCCTTCAACCTTTATCCATACAATAATGACATTAAACCGTAGTACCTTTTTGGCGCGCAAAAGTAACAAACAAAGTTTCGCATTTACTTTGTTTGTTAATTTTGCGAACGAAAGTTTCGTATTTATTGTATGGATGAAAAGTTGAAGGATAGAAAAGTCCCAAAACGACTTTTTACTACCGGAAAATTATTTTAAAAAGTATTTATCACGGCAACATATGTAAAGTTATAATTTTAGTATGCATTTACTTATTGTATCTGTCATCCTGCACTAGTTTAGTATGAATCATGTTTAATTCCCGAGGGCTACTATCTGTGTGGGAAAATGTCTGATATTACACGCAATTCTGATAGTGCAATCTCGTTATTCCAGTTACAACGTTTACCTACTGGAACTAGTCTAGCTGCAGTCAAAGACTTGATCTTCTATTGACTGTATTCACCAAGAACCAACCAAAAGCGTGTTCACGTCTGAAAAAATATGGAGATAATTTCAGAAATAATGTAGAGAAGCAGCTTATTAAATCCATATGTTTTTTATTGCTCCCTGTCAAGCATGGAAGCACCAAAACTAAATGTTACATGTAATCCCCTGCCATAATATTGATGCAGGCTAATTCATCATTGAGGTTGTTGACCTGACTAATGGCGGCACCGCCTACATCAATCATCTGTTTTGAACCCGGAAGCCGGTAGAAAGTTCGTCGGACGACCTCAGTGTTGTGACCTTGGTGTCAAATTACATAGGGGAGCAGGGTGTGTCTTAGGGTTCCTTATCGCAACATTTGAAAAACCCTTATGATTTGTAATAACTGTTTCTGTTCGCGTAGACATTCTTTCGTTGAATATCTGCCAGAGCCACTATGGGAAATACTACCTACAATAATACTTGTAAAAACAGTAGGTAAATATAAATCTTCGTTGTGTAAATATCTGTAGAAATGGTCCATTATCTTGTCTGGAAACTTGAAAGCTTTGCCAAAGTACACTACTCTTCTATGTTTTTACTGGTAAGACATGTTTTGACAACGGTTTTATGTAAATAACCTATGCGCCAAAATTCGATAGCCATGAAAAACGCATGCTTCCACAAATTGCCAAACTAATAGCTATCATCAAATTTATCAGGCATGATATCAAAATTCTCATTTCCTGCAACTTCCAACTTTACTACTTTTATTAGGCCTTGTAGTAAACTGGGGTCGTTCCCCTCGGATTAAATATCCACCCTTCAAGGTTCGACGAACGTCCTTCACACCTCGTCAACTTAGTGTCAGCTTGCTAATGTCATTAGTGCACTTGGTGATTAAACACAGTTATCAGATTTCCTCATTATGCTGCCTTCGCGGTCTAGTGGTACGAGCTCACGATCAGGAGGTACTGGTTTCGATTCCCAGGGGGGAGGGCGGGACACAAGGTGTCATATTTGTAAATTTATCAGTTTGTAAGATTTCTCTACTTTGGTTAGGACATTGCAGGCTGAATCACCTGATTGCCGGAAACGAAAAAGGATTCCGTGCGTCGCAGGGCACGTTAAGCCGTCGGTCCCGGTTGCTGTCTTTGATAGTGGTCGTTACAGAAAAACCATGTCAGAGGCCTAATAGTTGTGTAACTAGGTGATTTGGAAACTGAGACCAGGGTACATCGGCTCGTTGTTCGACTGGAAAAGAAGAAGATTATGTCGTCCATGTATAGAGTAATTATGTTTCGTTCTTGCTAATTCTATTAGCTGTTTCCTTATTGTCCCCTTCGTTGTTACTCGTACTCTATTTCGGTGATAAAGGTCATTCCTCATTTATTACTGTTTTCGTAACCACTTTAGACTTTCGTTTATATAACTTCCGGACGTTGCCGCACTGAAATTTTCGATTGATTTAATACCAGGAATGTAGTTTTTAGAAACTACTGTTTCTTAATGTGACAGTAATAACTAACTGTAATGCAAATGTCTTCAACATTATACCAATCTTTAAATTATGATTAACATTCTAGACATCAACGTCTAATTCAATTTTGAAATGTGCTTGTGTACCATGTTCTAGTGGCGTCAGATCGTTTATCAAACATGTCCCGACTACATACACTACACCGACACTATTGGATTCGTCATTATTCTAATTCGGTACGCCGTGGGTGGTGTTGCAGCTTCGAGCGATTATATTTGCAACTTTTGCCTGATGATCTGGCGCAATTAGCAAGTCTGTTTCAGCTTGAATCATTGCAAACATCGTTCTAAGCGTAAACATTTCTAGAAGCATAATTGAATCTTCATCTCGATAATTTTTTCAATTTCTGTTTAAATTTTGTTTCAAACGTTTCTTGACATCAAGTTGATTTCTTATCGTTATAATGCTTCTCAACAGGATTGTATAATTTAATTACATGTCTAAAAAAATACCTGCTTTTTAGTAACTCTGCGTAGTGTTTAAAAGCAATTTCTATTCCGGCCACGTTACGCTAGCAACACCTAGACTGTAACCTAGGTTGAAACTTAAATGGATAAAGTTAGCAATGTAGATAAGTATTAAGTTTCTATGCTATCTTACAGAACCTATGAAAGACGGCGGAATGAATATTTGACAAATAATTATACATGTCCACTAAAACCGTATTTTCAACGACATCATTTTTGCTAGTATTATCGCATATAGTAGTTTGAATATGAACTCATTTCACACGAGCAAATATTTTATATCCTGTCATGGTTGCTCTAAAAAAAATATGAATTATCGCAAGAACAGTACAAAAGTTTTAGAACACACTAATTTTGTACCAAGGACAGTCGTAAATCAGATAAAACAAGACGCTATTTCCGAATGCGAAAATGTACTCATGTCTCATGTATAGAGAATTTAAATAATATACTAACAACGTCAGCAAAATTGTTTAATCCAGAATCCGGATTTATCTCAAGGGCGATCATTTGGGGATTATAGGTACCAGATGCACTGTTCTATTTCTGCTGTTATATTTAAAACAAACTTCTTCACTTTCCAAAATTGAACTCACACACAGTAGACGAGTAGGTGTTCACCAGAAAAACAAGTCGATGTATTTTTCCGTGCTGCTTCTAGGTTGTTTACGTAAAATAAGAACTCAGGGTTAAGATTTGTTGCGTTTGAACTGTGGAAATATTGTAAACTGTAAACTTTACATTTACGTACAATAATGTATTTGCCTACGATTTTTGTGGCTTCCACTTTTATTGATACTGCCAATATTTTGAGTACCATGAAACGTGTAATCTTCGACCAGAAGCGGCTTAAAGATACATCGATCTCTACCCACTTGCCGGAGTGTTTGCAAACCAACCCACGCGACCCATACTTTACGATCTGTTTACATGTGATCCATTCTTTCACGATCAGGGTTATCTGGGGTTACCAGACGTGGGCAGCTCCAGAAAACTACCCATTATTGTCCAGACTTGACAGACTCAATGTCAGCTCGACCTTTTGCTCACCTTTCTTTCTTAAGTCAAGTGTTCTTATGTCTTAAAGTTCACAAATTCTCTTTTCAATATTTTCGGTTCCGTGTTGACTGTGATCTTGTTCAGTTCTTCACAAACAACTAAAGTATTGAATTTCGCTTCCGTGATGTCAACAGAAGTAAAAATAGTAATGGGGTGTTTATAGAATCTCACGCTACTGTTACAAGCTGTATACTTTTGCAGCACCATAAAATCGTGATTTAGAGGTGATTTTAAGGCTGGTGGTGGTGTATTGGATAGGGCCACTGCCTCCTGAGCGGGAGGTCGTGGTTCGAATCCCACCAGGTACCAATGTGTTTTTCGGTTTTTGAATTTCATGTGTACGTTTATTCGGCGCTTTTTCTGTGCTTCGGAAGGCACGTGAAGCCGTTGGTCCCGGTAAATATGGTTTAAAACCGTAGACATTAGTCGTTAATCCATATCAGAGGCCAGTGATAACCATTGGCGGCTTGAAAACTCTGACCTAATCTAGGATTGGGTCTGGTTTACCTTCCGGGTTGCGGAGGTCAGATGGCAATCGCTCTGTGTAAAAACCAGTACCCTCTTTAAATCCCCTACATTAGGTAGCCGACCCCGTGAGATACGGGAAAAGGCTAGGGAGATGATGAGAGTCGTGATTTAGAGGTGGATTGAAATAGGTGGCAAATTTCTTTTTTTTTTTTTTTCATACTCATTTAAGTAAACTTTTATGTAAACCCATCATAAATTTTATTTATTGGAATCGTATATTTTAATCATTTATATTCAGCTATAAAAAACTTTAAAGCTTCCAGCTTGCATCGGATATTGCCTTGATGCTTTAAATAAAGTCACATGATTTTAAACGTGTTTTAAAAACTGAGCATTGCAATAAAAATCCAATAACGCCAACTGAATGACCAGTTTAGAGTCGAAAATTATCACGGATACGGAATTCGAAAATAAAGATCCTACGTACCTATAGTTCTGCATTGCCAGTTCAAGTTGGCCTTCGGGTTTTGATACTTCCCACTATAAAGTTTATTGGTAGTAGAGCTGTTGAAGAAAATAAAAGGCCAGTGTTCGCTGGTTAATGGTTCCAGTGGACTACGGTCAAGGTGAACACGGCGCCAGGTTGGCGAAACGAAAATAAACACTCGCTAAAACTTGAATAATTTGCGATTCTGCTCAACATCACACTGACAATAGTGAAGAGAATTATCACTATACACAAACCTACACGATCTTCAAGTTTCCTACGACGGAATAGTTTTCAACTTTGTATTTAGAAGATGCCTAGGCAGTTTTGTGTAAACATGAGAGTGCCAGGAACGCCGCCGGTACCAATTTGACAGTTTTAAACTAATGGAGGGAAACACGCGTTTAAAGGATGACCGCTAGAGACGGTCTCTGACGCAATAGCAAAGCTTCTTCATCTTCAAATCCGTCAACGTTCATTTCTCTATAGTATGGACCATAAACTTGACAAATCACTTTTTTACGTAAATATCTATGTAATTGATGTTCTCACACTCGCTTTGGGTTTATTTCAACCAATCCAGGCTAATAAATAACACATCATAAATACTGTCTAAATTATGAATGACAAAACAAACATATTTGAAAATTCTGTCTCGCACCTCTTTTAAACAATTATTTTATGATTACTATATAGAGGGCGAAATTCGAAACTATTTACAAATATGCAAGCATCACGTTTCAATAGGAAGCAAATACATTGTATTTCCTTTTTTAATAAATTTATTATGTTTTTCAGTATACATTGCTTACTCATGTCGTTCAAAGCTTCCGGCCTCTAGTAATGCTTATCGGATTAATTACTGTATTGTTTTTTTTATATAAAAAAATACAACAATTTGTTTTGCATCTTTTTTTATCGTCAGTGGTCAATGTTCGTGATAATTTGTTTTCAACTTGGCATTTTTTGTTCAAACTAGAACCGTAGCAAAACTTGTATAGAGAGATCTATTGTTACCTTTTTATAGTGAAACCGGTTTGAAAGAGACGAAGGACATAAAAGGTGTCTTTATTGCTAGCAGTTTAAAGTTCAGTTTCAAAGGATATTGTTGAGTCTTGTTGTCGTTGTTATCTGCGCACGCGCCACAAACGGGCGTTTGTATGATTTACTACGTACCCTTTTGAAGGGTACCATTGTTGGCTTACGACGATTACACAATCGTCGCTTTACGCCTGTTGAAGGTTATCTCAGGATATTGTTCAGTAATGTAGCCCGTTCACGCTAGCCTGGTATTTCACGTTTTTGATATTTGTTTCGATCGCTATGCCTTACTGTTGATTACTTGATTATTGAGTAGATTCCTTATATCTTTACAGCACATCTCGTGCACCGTCATAAATTACAACTTTATTTGCTACAACATCTACCGTGTCATCAAACTTTACAATCGAATACAATTTAACAGTTTTATTAGCATTTGGCACCTTTATAGCGATTCATTCTCACAGATTAGCGTCAAATAGAGCTTTCGCAACTGTAATATATTCTACCTGAACACCTGTTATCGGATCAGCAACAAAGTTCAGATCAGAATTAATATTATCTGCGACTGCAATGACGCATTCGACTATAATTTGTCACAACTTTGTAAAATGTCGTTCCTTGTTTGTTGTTTTCATAGCAATCGTTGAGTACCTACATTAATTTGTATTTCATTTTCAAGTACATAAGGTAGTTTGTTGAATTTATATGCCGATATAAACTACTAGATTGCTCCTACGCACGATAATTTTGGTCATACCAATTAGCGTTAATCAATTAATGCTTCTGTTGGCTTATGAATGCAGAGAGGAATTCAGAGATTTTGTCTTGAAACTCCAGAGCTACAACGATATATATTTTATGTACTGTACCTTTTATCAGTATCTATCCATTCGTGTTTCGTCTCATTAAAAGGGCGTCAAAAAGAAACATGTTTTAAAGAAACTATCTCATGAAAATCCTCGAAAGGATTTTGAAACAGGTAGGTATAAGGTATCTTTCAAATATTTTAGTCTATTTCTAATTCTTTGTCATTAAAGTTTATGGAATAGCACCTAATCTTCTTCCACCTGAGCATATTCCATGATCTTGTCTTCTGTTTCGACTTTTCCAAATTTCATTTGATGTGTCTCATTCTGTCCCAATCTCATTACTCACTTGGCGATCACATGACCCTCCCTGTTTGGTGAACTGCCAACCGGTGGCCTGTCCAAATTCCTGGACAGCGGAGAAACGTGGTGCTTTGATTAATTGCGGCATTTCTCCCTATAAATTTTATAATTTGTTTAAAATAGTCCAAATATTTGGCACTCGAAGTGAGATTACCTTTAAGACTTACCGTGAGGATGGCGGTATATCTGTATACTGAACTGAATGTTATTGTGTCAGACAAGGAATACGTAATTAGGATATTTATGTTGATGATGTCATCTCAGAAAATGTTCAAACTCTAACTATTTGTAATAAGTTTTTTTTATACCCCACAACAATTTTCGATAAATTTATTGGTATTAGACAATTCTGACTATTAATACACTGAGTATTGCATCATTCGCGACCTAGGCTAGGTTATTAATTACTATGACTTGATTTCCGTCAACAGTGAAGACTAAAATACTAAGAATTAACGTAAGTTTCTTTTAACTAACTGGAACTAATTTTCGATCAATCATTTAAATAACATGGGAACAATGTAACATTCACCTGATTAAAATTACAAGACAATTGAAATGTGTCTGCCTGCAGTAAAATTTAATAATTACCATGTAGTTACTTTTTTACCAATGGAAGAACACAACATTGTCATATTCACAGAAGAAGAAAACCGTTATAAAAACTTGTCCCTCAGTTTTAAGGCCTACGCCTTCATTTGGAAAGCAAGCACACATTAGTGCAGTCACTTCTTTCGCTCGCATGCATGGCCTTACTAAGGTCGCATGTATGCACGATAGCGCTGCAAAAAAAACTCAGGGTGAGACTGCACGGCGGAAATTCCCCACATCACTTTCTGAGCCCGTTTTATGCACTGGGGCGGAATTGTGTAATCAGCTGTTGTAGTCACGATATTGAGACTGCATTTTATCTGGTTATAGATAAACTTCTTGAACTATTTACAATGTATAATCGGACTGATCTTTTGCCGGGGTAGCGGAAAAGCTGGTGCAAATTTTGTTATGATCGCCTTAGGAACACATGACCAAATGACCATAACATGACCTCCGCGTGAAGTTTCATCAATATGTCCGATCCGATGCTTATATCCGTTTGAATCTTTACTAGTTTATCTCAAACAAAATATAATGTAACTAAGTCTTTGTAACATTACTATTGAATTGAATAGGTAGCTTAGGTTTTCCCAAAAATTTCATGAATTCTACGTCCACTTATTTTCTTAGGAGAAACTTATATTTTTATTTTTCTTGTCATAATAAAATCGAAATCACGCATCTCTTTATAAACAACTCCAACGAGCATTATCTTGTCCGCCTTGTCCATATTGCACGATGATGCACAGTGCTCAGTTAGACGGTCTGACGTCAATATAAGATTATGGTATCAATTTGTGATTCCTTGTCATTTTCATACGTCTTACCGGCATTAGCTTAACGAGCTCAAACGGACGATTTACTTGCGTCATGCGATAAAAAATTGCTGGTTCGTGAAAGCTTTTAAGTAACGCAAAATTCATGAGACCTTTCAAAGTACGACATTAATTTTATTGCGCGTTTCTTAACATTTTATTATGTCTTTTTAACACTTCAATAAAAAATACATTCTGTAAAGGTTAAGCGTATTGAATTTCTGTTTTTAACATATTTCACAGACAGTTTCATTAACTATGCATTTACAGTCTTGGTGTCTGCCAAATATTCGTCATTGCTACACCTGGCAAGCTAAAAACAGATACTAAAGTTAATATCTTTTGTTGGAATTCAAACTTCCGCCAACCGTATGACCTCACTTTAGTCAACCTTTATACGGTTTTATAATTATAACATTTGCGGAAATTAATGAAAATTTTTAATTAAATAAAATTTATCACCATAATTCTCTACGCTTTTTCCTGGAGTATAATTGTTTTAATTGTCAATTGAATTGTATAAAGTACCTAGTTTATTCCATCCTTCATTTCCTTTTCACTTTATGTTCACATGATCTGGATAATTAGACTTGTATACCTGCCATATTTCATGGAATAACTTGCGCATCGTGACTCACGTTTTTCTCAAGATTAAGATCTTTCAATATTTCAAAGTAAACTTCAGCGCCCATTTCATGGAAGTTACTTGGTCCCGATAACCTAGATCGAATTTAAGTTTGCTTTTTTGCCCTTTTTTTTTTTAATATTACTTGAAGAAATTATTACTGGAAGTCATAATTCTGGATATTTTATCACTGAGCAAAGTAGTTGATGATTGTTATTTACCTAAATGTAAGATTGTTGTTAACTTTTTTTTATTATTTAATGCAGCATGCTTTTTTCCATGGTTTTCGTGAAGTTTATATGTTCAAGTGGTAACAGGAGTTACAATATGAATGACGTAGTTAGTTGTGTTACTAAATCATATTTAAAAACAATGTGTCTGTACTATATGGCAACAAATCGTTAGTAGCAATAGAACAATTATATAGTTAACAGAAGACAACCTTGACGAAGGCGTCGCGTCGGCTATAATGTCTGCTGACGTCTTAGGTACGTGCTCACTCAACCCATTCACACAAGATGCGCTCTATGTGACATATTTCTAGTTCGTTGACGTGGACAACTCGGCTAATTGCCGCTTCTCGCCCACAATCAGCTGCGTGACCAGACTCTACAGCTTCCTCTTACGTTCTATCCTCCTTGAATCTCTGATTGGCATATGAATCGTTACCATCATTATTAACTTTAACCGTTGCAAGAACTGACTGATTTATGTCATCATTACATTGCAAAATGCCGTTTAAATCGCCCTTTGTTCTTCCGACGCTATTTTAATTAACTATGATTGCATCGTATGGACGGAGTCCAACTCGGTGACTCTGCAGAAAAGATTGACTTCAATGTCGTCGCTATGCTAAATTATAATTAATGGTCTCATCCTTATGTATGCATGATGGGATTGTTCCAGAAGTTAAACCTATATCTATGCATAGCGAACCTATGGAATGCTTGCTTGCGTATATCTGCCCCTTATTGACTTACACCCCGTTGCCTTGCCACTAACTGAATATCACTGCTTTTATGTATATCTTCCATCCGCTGAGAATGCTCTGCTTCGCTCGGCTGTTTGTAGTCCTATGACCAAAGTAAACAAACAACAGCCTCTATCAATGATTAGTTATCGTCATACTTGGCGGGATACCAATGTCCGTTAATGTTGATGTATCTCTATTTGATAAGTTCGCCAGAGATCATTTACGAATCGTCATTCGATAGAAATAGCGAATCATTAGCAAATATTGGCTTACCTGCTCCAAGGAAATCATTCAAAATCACTTCGATCATCAGTATCACTTAGCTGTTTGGTCAGGCGTCAGCTTTTGGAGCAGCTAGGCCTTTGAGCCTTGGCGGTTGGTGACTTGGTGGTGTGTCGGCAGTATCAGCGGCCTGGCTCTGGCGCTGGGCGGCAGCGGCGCGGGCAGTCCGGCGGCGGAGCAGCGGGAGCACCAGCAGACGGCGACATCGTCCCGTGCGCCCTCCCCTCCACCTTCCGAGAGGCAGCAACACTCCAGGTAGACGCCCACGCTCGGAACGTTTGGCTTCTTTGGCTATGGCTCTTTTTTGTTCACATATTTTTGGAATACTAGCTTTTCTATCTACACTTCTACACATGCACCATGAAGTATAGATAGCAAATGAATTACATTATCTTGGATTAATTTAAAATCATCTCAAAAGCTAGCATTCCATTTCCAAAATTTCCTCAAGGTGGTGGTGAAATTTTTCTGTTGTGGGTTTTAGCAATTCAAAATTTTATGTTGTGCTGTACAAATAAATGCCTGTAAACGTTCCTTGTTTGTGTGCATGTTGCCTGCTGAGTGTATTTTTTTGTTTCCATCTAAATCTAAATGTTGGTGGTAGAGATTCTTTTTCATTTTTGTCCTGCGATATGTGCTAGTTCCTATATGTTTTTTGTATAGTGTTATTTTGAAAGGATTATTTACATGCCGTTCGTACTAATGCGAAACATATGACTTATTTATCACGACCATCCACACAATCTCTTATAACGATCCTAATGACTTGCTGGAAAACTTCAACGGGTTTAAATAAGAAGCGAATCAGTTTAATGATGACAATATAATTGACAAAGTCATTGCTGTTTGTAACCGATGGCAGTCGGTAAAGAACGACAGCGTTTTCCCTAACAAAGCTAATGACATACTTAGAACATATAATAAGGTACAAACTGCGAGTTGTTTTAAATAAAACCACTCGAGTATATGACCAGTAATGATAGCCTAAGGAAATTATACTCACCAACTTCAGCCTGTTTAAGGAAACAATTAATAAGCAAGTGTTATTTGACTACGGTTATTTACAGAAAATTATCGTAATTAGCATTTCGAAACAAGTGGCACTGATTCCACGTAGTTTCGTAACAAGAAAACATCAGACCATTTGAATATGATCATTTGCATATTATCATCTCAACATCTCGTGAACATTTAGGTCCAAAATGTTTGATTTATTGTTGCTACGCTACCCATCTCTTACAACATTAGTCATTCATTGTTGTTTTTGAGCATCAAAGATCATATTTGCACATCATCTGCTAATGTTAATACATTGTTCAATTTTTCTGTTCATGATGCGTCATGTTTTAAAAATAGCACGCCGACTGTCAATGTAGATATATTGTCAGTTTTTGCGGGTAGGTTGTTGACTTGCAATTAGATGTCATGGCAAGGGCATCTGTACAAGGCGAAGATATAGGTGACACCGAAGTGTATCGAGCTTTTAATAAGCTCATTTCAAAGATGAAGAGTCTTGTGTCTGAGCAACTAAATATGCTTCACTCGTACATTTTATAGACATTAATTCATTGACTTCGAACATTCAAACCTTACAAAGTAATCAATGTACTTTGGCCTACAATGGGGCGTATATAGGTCGATGAAGATTATTCTTTTGGCACTGGTGGCTTGACAAGCCAATCGCCCCAATGTTTACCATTCGTCAGATACAATACGCAGAATCGAACGACACCGATCATATTTTAACATCGATGCCGCTGCCAAAACTCTTTGGCAGGTCTTGCAAGTTCCATGCCCACTGATTAGCAGTCGCAAATATTTTCGCAGAGCCAAATGAGACTTCGCATACATTCTAGAGCAACTAAAGTTTCATGAATGAACTACCTACTTTCAATTTAAGCCATTCTTGCGTTGCGTTTCGGTGTAATAGGCGTCCGTTTAACTAGAATATTCGGCGAGGCGAACTTGTTATTATTTGTTCATTATGTTATTGATGGTCGTATAACATGTTTAGCTTTTTGCTTTTTGGTACTTATGAAGGAGGAGCAGTAATTGGCTCGCCGGATTCGTGCCGTAATCAAAAGTGATTACTTATAGGATGTTTTTGTCGATAAGTACATAAGAGCAAAGTGCAAAAAGTTATTTTAGGATGGCTATAATTAGATACATAGATGATCTTTAGAAGCTTACGGACGTACTTTTTATTTAATCTTTTTTAAACTGCTGAATCTTTTTTTTCGTGCGTTGATTTATTAGTACCTGTTTCCAGTCTTGATGTACCTACACATTTTTTCAACTTCTTCATCTTCAATTCAGACCCTAATCAAAACTGAACGTTCATATTAATGGTCAGCAATTTTGGGACATATGCACCTGTGCCAAAAGACAGTAATCAAATTGAAAGACGAACTAAAAAACTCAATTTTCCTCGAAAGGCTCGACCGAGTCATGAGATTTAATCGTCGCCCATAAATCGAACCTGCGTAACTCGGCAGCCGTGCTCGGTAGACTGTATTCTGCCATCAGGAGAAGTGTGCAATTACTCGCCGATAATGACTTGTCAAGTAGGTAAGTGCTAAAGCTTGAAGTAGGTACTTATTCGCACGTGGTAGCAACTATTGGCGACTAAGGGCTATACAATTTATAGGTGCTACATGCTTAGACTGCAATGATGCAGGTGTCCATGGAATACACACCTTCTGGCAAAATCTGTATTGTCATTGATAAAAAAATCAAGAAATGTGTTCAAGCTAAGCTGTTTTCCCTTGCTGATTCATACCGAAAATAAAACACATCAAAATACAGTGAGTAAAAAATGAGCCTTGGTCGGCTGTCATTAAAAGTGTTGAAACTGAACAACTGTTGAAGATAAGTCTGGATATGAAAAGAAATTGGCCTCCCATACAAGTGGTGGCAGCGGTTCTAGTTTAAAGTTCATCGGATCGTACTTCGAACCCATTCGGTAGAAGAGTTGACCACAAGAAATGCGGAAGTCCATATGTCACAGTTCTAAGATCATGCAATCTCACGGGAACCTAGATGATGCATCTCAAATGCCGGTAGTCTCGCTTGCCCTTCAAACCGGACCCAGTAGCAGGCGCTACTACGGCATTGCGGCGGAAGCGGGGGTTTCTCTTCCAGTAACGACTGATAACCTATTCTAATATCCCAAAATCAGGCACAAGAAATGAGGAAGTCCATATTTTGACACAGTTGTTGGAACTGGCAATCTCACGGGAACTTAGATGATGCATCTCAAATGCCGGTAGTCTCGCTTGCCCTTCAAACCGGAACCAGTAGCAGGCACTACTACTGCATTGCGGCGGAAGTGGCGTTTTCTCTTCTAGTAATGACTCGTCAAGTAGGTAACTGGTAAATTGCTGAGGGTGAATGCCCGTGGCGGTACTATTTGTATTTTATCGCGGGGAGTATAGAGGGAGGCTAAACAATAGGCGCTAAGGGTATTCATAGTGGGAATATGTGCAAGTCAGTTACGACTGCCCTGTACAATATGTGTACCTATACTAATATATTCTTGGGTTTTTAAAAGTATTTTTAGTAGGTACTATCACTGTTCATAAAATTTATCACCAGTTAATTTATTGTGAAGTACTATCTATTCTGCTGCATCAATTATAAGCCTACCGACTACGCTTTTAGATAGCTTTGTGCATTGAGAGTAAATAAAAAGCACACGTCCGAAAATCCTACAAACTTATAATTCTTATAATTCTTTATTGTACACACAGATATTCTTAAAATTAACTTAATCTAGAAACATTATGTACAAAGGCGAGCTTAACTCAAAATATTTGAGTTGTCTTCCAGCTTACCGTGTGAGAGGAAAAAAATATATAGATAACAGCAGGCAAGAGTGTACGCAAAGACTATAATAAGCTACATATAAATATCCTTACATACATAAGTATAAATACTAACGAAATAATTATATAAATAATATTAGTACATACAATACGTGGAATATAAATAAATATATATTATACACACTTACTTATAGCAAAAATAATACGACATATGAATACATTTATGAATATAAGAAATGCTCCCTCACTCTTCTCTTAAAACCATCCAAAGAAGGGCTTGCACGGATTTCATGGAAAACCTAGCAAATATCTTTGAAGATTTTTCTACGGGACAAGAATATCTTGACTTGACATAAAGCAAAACGTAGATCTTAACCCTCAGGTCCAGTCCTCAGTCCAGTATGGAAGTGAGAATAATTCACTCTAACCTTATATTGCGGTTGGCAACTGCACCACGCTGTTGCTAGCTGCACCGGCCAGCGAAGGTTTGAAAAGTGAATGGTAGGTGGAGAACTTTTTGAGGTCACATGCTCTTAAGGCCGGTACGGCACATAGAACTATGATAAGGAAAAACGTTGTATAATTATAAAGATTTAGTTAGGTAAAATCTCCTTAAGATTTAAGGCAGTATAACTAACATGTCATGCATATTTACGAAACAGTAAATAATGACTAATTTAAATTGACTGACCAATCTGACCATTAATTATAAATAGTCATTATTGGTGGCACTGAAGTTTATAAAATATAAAGAAATATAGCATAAGTACTATATTTTTAGAGTAATATGCTTAGAAATCTTCTTCCATGCTGGTCTGGGAGCGAGAGAAGAACATATAATGTGCTAGCTGCATTTATTTCTTTATTTCAAAAAAACAATGCAGGTTTACAGTACAAAACCAAACACCCACATTGGAACTTAAATTATTGTACAGTTTTGCTTAGAAATAGATATAAAAATATGGCAATCTTATAAATACGAGTATTAAATAAATGGGATGCGAAGGTTTCAGTATATTGTAATTTAGGTGATGGGCTGACAACCTGTCACTACAGCAATATACCTAAAAGACGATGACTTTGTCAGACGTGGCGGAAGGGCCTTTGTTTTACGTCGTTTACGCTCTGCCTACCCTATGACGGATAAAGGCGTGATTATATGTATGTATGTATATAATTTATAAATCTTGACAAATTAACCTTTATCAGGACGCTTATTGCACTTGAGCATAAAACAGAAATAAATCTGTCCCAAATATCTGGTTGTTTTTAGTGGCTGGCCGAAATACTGATGCCTCTTTTGAAACGGTAGTTATATTTAGTCTCTGTTAACGGTTAGTTTGTGGTTTTTATTTGCGAATCCATGTATGTAATTTTTCGAATAAACCATAATTAGCCCTGGATTTGATTGGATAATCAATCCATTTAGTTTATTTGATTGCTTTGCAAAACAAAAAAATATTTGCTTAAAATATGGTTATTAAATAAAATGCAGGTCTTAGAATTAAAGTTATGTCCTCGTATTTTACCTTAATGGGTAATAAGGATGGATCTTCCAAAACAAGTCATCAATATAGAACGCTGTTGAATATCTTGTCGCAACAGAACATATTGTCGTATGCAGCAAAATAAAATATACCTAATTTCTATTCACCATTCCAACCGCCTCTTAAATCACTGAATTCTCTCCTCATACATAATTCCTGGACGCCCAACCTGAAAATAGTTTTGCATACAATTAAGTACTGCTGTAAGTAGGTACAGTCGAACACAATTTGCGCCTATATTATAGTTATGATAAAATCAGTAAAATCATGACGTCCACTGATGGCCGGTCAGCAAAAACCTAAGTATCAGAACCTTAAACTAGGATCGATATGAGTAGGACCTAGGGGGTTTGAGAGCTGCGAGAGTGGCGCCATCAGTTTTAAATCAATTGTGCCTGAAATACAATAAATTTCATGAATATTTTACCATTTGCGACAATCGCATTTAATTCTCCCTTTTTTAATCCATAATATAATAATTCACACTAAGCATAAAAGTATTACAACTGTGCTAAAAGTGGCCACTTTTAGCACTTGGGTAATACAAAGCTTAAATAGTCATTATGAATTATTATGTTATGGATATAAAATAGAGAATTAATTGCGATTGTCGCAAATCGTAAAATATTAATGTAAATGATTGTATTTCAGGCACATTTAATTTAAATGCTCGCAGCTCTCGATCCAACTTAAAAAAGATAATGCTGGCTATCCACGTCTTGCTTTTATCCCTTTACACATCCATTAAGGAACATGTACAGTAGTTAGAAATGTGCTCTTCAACAGTTCACTGTACAACAATATTAATTAACCATGTGTCACGAGGCTCTCGCTAGAGCGATGACATTTGCACAGACACCACTTTGTGCCCACGAGTGTAGACACCCCTTCAGAGTTTACACGCTCTACTTATGCTTACCCCTCAAACTGCAATATTTAGAAGATAAAAGGATGTAAAAGTATCGGAGACCCTGAAAAAACTAGCGTTAATATAAATACAGATTTGTATTATACCTTAAAGGAAGACAAAAAATGTAGCAGTTTTCTTGTTCTGTTAGCTTGGTTCTGATATACGAGTACTGATAATAGAGTTCAATTCATAAACTATGCCCAGAAAATCGGGCAACCAGTTCATATAAAATAGAACTGCAAATAATAATTATTCTACCTTGTAAAAAATTATGTACCCCATGTAAAATACCCAGTATAGACAGACGTATTCCTCATATCCATGCCCATTCACCATTCGACATTCACGTAGGCTACATGTATTATAAAAAAAATCATTTACACGAGTACCGCGAGGGTTGAAAAAAATTGCAGTTTTTCATTAGAGTAGGTGTAATGTAACACGTGCTTGGAATATTTTATGTGTCTTTTGTATTCTTGCTCATTTTACATTCTATTCACGTTTAACTAGATTACACTGTTAGAAACTAATTTGGAGACAGCTTATGTTAGTACAGTTACGTGCCTAATTACGTTCCACTCGTATTTTTTTTACTTCAAATGTCCAAACATTATTAATCATAATTTCTCAACTTGCATGTCCGTTAAAAGCTTACATAGCCACTTGAAAACGAAGCCTTACTTCTACTACTTTCAACTCAGCCTCATTCCCAAGGCTTAAACTGATAGGTAAGCAGCGTTCTAATCTGCTGAAGTTGCCAAAGCATGGGTTGCCGTTATGTTCCACCTAGCAACACAGTTCAACGACCGACCAAAGTTACGGTCTCAATATGCCGACCTCATAGATTCGCCATTCGCAATTCATCATTTCTACCGGAGGCTGTCAATCATACGTTGGCAGTGAAAACGTTTCTGTTCTTATATCCGTTTGAGGTCGCTTTTGCAGCAGTAAAAAATACAACGAAATGGCTGAATAACTCGTGAGTTTCTAGGAATGGTCATTGCAAAACGTTTCAGCTTTACTAGTACTTGTCAGAACTACCAGTCTTAGCAACTGCATTTGCGCTTCTCGAAAGTACTAGTCCAGCTCGTCAAACAACTAAACATCCTTAGCAACAGACAGTAGCCTGTACACTTGTTCGACATTGAAACCTATCCCTGGTTGTAACCATAGCCTCGGGATGCGTCCACGCACCCAACCGTGCAAGGACTCTCGGTGACGTCATCGGCAATGACCGCCACATCTCCCTAACGAACTTGAACCGTCCTACGACCAGGATAGGGCGAGATTCCATCAGCAGGTAAAATTTCTCGAACCTTCACGCGTATGTGGTTACCTCTCATTGTCACTCGATGACACCGTCTAGTAACTTGATGTGCACTTCGTTGGATATGGAGTGACAAGTAATTTGAAAATCTGATAGGTACTTACGTTTTATTACTCGTAGTAAAATGTGTGTTAACTTGTGCGTGGGTTTTTGACGTGCGCCAGAGTTGGTTAACGGATTGCGGTGGGAGTACGATTCAATGTTAAAGCAGATTCTGATGATACCTACTAAAAATAATTTTAAATCTTAAATTGCTATTAACGTTTTTTTTTATTATTATTATAGCTAGTCTATTAGATCCCACTGCTGGGAAACGTTTAATTTTCCAAAATACTTTATTCAAACACATTGTTATTCCTTTTCATACTAAGTTCAATGTAATAGTGGGAGATATCATAGACTTTGAACAAAGTTTTGCCGAAGATGACATCATCTTGTTTGTGTCGCGCATGGGTAAAGCCTCCTACGAGGCACTTCAGTTTAGCGTAAGCCTACTAAGTCGCGAAGACTGGCATTCAAGATTAAATAGGTAAATAACGCCTACATGGAAATATAATAATGGGAATAGACGACAAAAACATCGATGAGAAGTATGTAATTTAAAACTCAGATGATTGGTTGAGTTTTGCTAGACTAGATTTAAGTTCTTCAAAAAGGCAAGATTTTCAAACTATCAAACTGTTCGTCCTAAATATTTCTAAATACATTGCAAAGTCAGACTTAAACCATAGAAGGAATAATAAAAGTATAAAATAGCTATGGTTCCCCAACATTTTTACGGTTACCAGGTTCTTGATACGTGACTATCTCAAATTGAGAGCTTAACCTCAAACCTACCGATAGAAAAAAAACAAGAACATGTTCCCTTTCCCTCCAAATTTCACTTTTTGTGCCATTGAGCAGTTCATCGAAGATCTCTTCAAAGAAACCATAAAGACGTACGTTTTTTGTCACGGTGTAACCACTAATAAAGCGAATTGAGTCATTACAATGTTCGGATACAAGCCGCAATCTCCGTAATCGATTTGCGGTTTTTTTATATATCGAGAACTTGACCCAGCATCGTTCGATTTCCGGTTTTCTTCGACCAACCTTGATATGTTTATCCTACTTGAAGGCTGAGCAGCGATGTATCACTTTTATGTAAGTCGAAGAGAGGAAAGCTTATCTATCACCCTAAAGTATTTATTTGCAACTTCAAGATATTAGAATGTAGATTTTTGAAATCATCCAGTTAAACAAATACCTTGACTGAAAATACAACTATGAAAATTTACAATTAATGAATTCGTAAACAAGAATACACCAAGCAGGAAGCACTATCGTGTACCCGAACAGAGAAAGCATGTGTAAAACCCATGAAATAGATAAAAATCTACAACGATGAATCGGAAAATCGCATGTTAACGTGATAGTTGCTAATGCATTGGAGATTATGCATCGTGATATTGTATAACAGATTGATAGAATCGATTTGAAATGGTGACAAGTCACTACTAAACGCACTTGGGCGTAATTTGAAAGCAATCTTAGCATAGATTAAATGGAGAACAAGCCGGTTCTAGTCGACCTTGCATGCTGCATATGCACTTGCAATGGTGACCTCCCGTCTGTGCCAACTTGAACTATTAAACGATAGGTACTTGTTAGACCTTCTAGCTTTAAGGTATTTGAATTTAAAAGAAAAACGAATGATATGACGAGAGAATATTCTTAACTGTGGGTTTTTATGGATTCTTTTAAGTATTTTTTATGCTGAAAATAATTTGGCACCAGCACAAATATTTTGTATCAATTGATAATCTTACTATAAAACTGACACCAGCAGATGTAAATCGTGGCAGGTGATTTTTTACTAGGAATCCGTATAAATAGATGCTGAAAGTGACATCTTAGGCCTAAAAGGGGCGTAACGTGTTAAGATGTGCCAAAAATAACTGCTTCTCTTGCCAACTTTTTACTTTGGTCGCCGAACTTTAGGCATATTACGAGTGTAGTATAAGATAAAGATCATATGGCGGCACAAGAATTTACACGCACTCGTGTATTTTAACATAATGCGATAGAGAACGATGCTACTTTATTGGTTGAAACTTGCTAGCGAACCAATGGCAAAAAATATCAACTTTTCATCCTCAATCAACGATTAAGGAACCGATAAATTAGCTGAAAATATCTGAGTATTGTAAATGTCCGTCAACGGGTTAAATGGTTTGTTAATTCGCATTTCTCGCATTTTGGCAGTAAATTTTCACGACATTTGCTGTCTTTTTAAATTACATAAAATTTCTGCTAATGAAATTTCTTATCGCAGACATTTTCAGCCGAATTTGGTGTCGAAAATGTTTATACGCATTCCCAAGAGAATAACGATTCGATTTATTGACACATATCAGCCTGAGATTGGGAGAAAATCTAAAATGCGTATACTGGGATCCAATTTAAGAAAGTTCAGAAACCTTGTTTATCGTAAATTGCATTTCTTAAACTGTATGAGGTGTTGCTTTGAAATTATCGGAGCACAGATAGTGCGGGGCTCTGTACTTGTATCCTTTGCGACCTTCGTGATGTATTTTCGCTCAGGGCCGTTGCTTTGGATATCTAATTACAAAACGCGCCTCTGCATCTTTTAGTACTCTCCTCGGCGCTATAAATTGTTATTTTCAACGTTATGACCACTTTTAAGTTAACTAGTTTTATGTTTTGATGTAAGAGTGTTTTCACTCACATTTTCAGGGCTTAAAATAAGTTCACACTTTATGAACATTTCATCAAAGCTGGCCAAAGACCTCTTTCTAGGTGTTCCCTCAATAAATTTTAATGCATGACTATGGAAAAATTCGCAATGATAATTGAGCACACGTCATAACCATGAATTGAGATTGACAGATCATTATTCAGCGACATTCAACTGTTTTAATTATCAGCCCAGTTAACATTGACCTACGTTGCGAGTAGCTTGAGGTATTTCTCGTTTTTGCAATTAAAATAATAAATGATGGTCGTGTCCCTCTTAATGAAAGCGCAAACAAATTCATATCACTTAAAGCTTCGCAGATTCTAGGTCGCGTGTGGACGCGAAATTATAATAAAAGGATGTGACATGGCAATGTGAAATGATAAATACGATTCGCGCACGCTATCATCGTGTGTGATACCTACACTAAAAGTTTTGTTTTAACATTATGTCAATTCGAATGTTTCGAACTCCTAATTTCCATTAGAGCCCAGCATGAAAAGTCTAGAAGCATAGTACCTACGATCAAAAGCTAGTGAGACTTTCAGCATTTTATTCATAATTCTGCCTTCTCAGACCGGCATTATTTTGCTTACCTACATGACAATGAGTGATAAAGTTAAAAACTTTAACTTACTTTCTTGATAAAAAGCTAAGTCGTACTTGTAGATATTGCCATTAAAGTCAATGGTGGTTATGTTTAGCTAAGCCTTTACCGTAATCTCTATTGAATTATAAGTGTATAAGCGGAGTTATCGCGCATAAGAAATGATGTCAGTTCCCGTTATCATCTGTCAGTGGGTTTTATATCTGATGGACGGAGCCTAACGGTGCAGCTATACAATGCCTTAGCCTAAGGGTGTAACTAGGCATCGACCTATATGGCTGGTAAAGCTTCATGTATAGTCGTTTGTTCATCGTCATTGTTATATTCAAATTTGGAATCGGGCACTGTTTCAGTGTTTCTTTAACGTTCCAATTTTGAAACAATTTCGTCTATATAAATATTTTGATGGACTTTCGTTTATTTTTCAGTGGCCAGTGTTGCTCTAATGGTTTTTCCTTACTTTGCTAAGATTCTAATTTAGTAATTCATCAAACCATCTGTTTCTGCCTTGTTTCTTGTTTACCCCCGAGGTGATGCTAAATGAGCACCGGTCATTGGTTGCCCTTAATAAGTAAGTGCTTACGGTATTATCTTAGTACTTAATCAGACATGTAACTATGAATTATGGGCAAGTTGTTTACCCTGCAGACAGTCATTGTGGGAGAATAATTCATCCCCTAAGGCGTTTTAAGTTTTCCCATGGACTACTCGACTATCTTTTACATTATCCTCCTTTTAAATTGTGTCCGGTTTAAAATTTTTATTTTTTAGGTTCTAAGTATTTCCCACTTGTGGAATCGTATTTATTCCTCCTTCCTATTTTCGTGCTTTCTGATAAATAAAAATTCTTATCAGTCAATTTAGCACACTTACGTAAAAGCAGTATCTATAAATCAGATTAGAATGTTTACTTAATTTTCTGATGACACGTTTACAAACATCGTTATCGCTTGATCAATTTCTCTTTGCTTAAAATGACGTGGATAAAAAATTATATCATGAAATTATTTCGTTTTGGTTACAATGCTAAAAGCGTAAGAGACTCGCTCATTTATATAGGACTTGAGACTTTTTACTGCATTTTACTGCAGATCCAAAAGCTTAACACAACCTATCTCACTATTACAAAATAAAATAACTACTATAAAATTAAATTACTGTTGCCGCTTGTCGCTATCAAATCCTTTGGTGTCTATAATCTAGACTTAGACTACTTTTAGACTTTACGCTTCGTGATCGTTTTATATTTCAGTCTTCTATCTTTTCAATGAAACCAACCCTGCCCTTTTTTAATTTCATCGAAATAAATAGATTAACTTGTCTAGTATTTCTATCTATATCAACAGTACCACGCGTCCTTACCTACTCAGAATATACCCTTCAGGCAAACCGTGTTCTGCGCATAGATATTAACATATGGGAGCTATTAGATTCTGTCTGGTACGAGGATCGGTAATTAAACCACTGGGAGTACACACTCTAACTACTTTTATATTTATTAAGATTTATTCTTGCACATTAGTTTTCAAGTTGCTCCCGTTTGCTGATTTGAAAGCAACGGTGTTAGTGAAATTGATTTTCTCTTGCTAATGTGTTGCTGTCTATTTCGACTTGTTATAGTTGAAAGATTTTCTGTTTCTTTTCTCACTATACCAGATGATGTGGATGATAGAGTTAAAAATGATCTTACATACCTTCCCATTTTCAGCTGTAGAATACGGATGACTTGCGGCTAATAGAGTTCTTACAAATCAGAAAATAACTGGCATTTGTTTATGATACAAATAAGTGTAGTCATTGGGGAAGCAAATCTACTTTAACTTATTAATGCATGTTATTATTTATTACCGAGAACACTGCAACAAAGTAAAAGAGGAAATAAGACTGATTGAAGAGGAAATTGCTAATAATTACCTACCGATTTTAAACCACAGATCAACTAATACTCTAGTTGCAACGTTTCGCTCTGAATGTAGAATAGAGTGATGATTGGATAAGATCAATTCGAAATACTTTCATATTGCTAACTCAATTAAACAGTAGGGTTTATATAACAAACAAAACGTACCTTAATGCAAATCAACTGTTGTAATCAATTATTATATAAAGGGTTAGTGAAATAACGCAGCTGCTGTGTTAATTTGTAGCTATGTTTTACTTATACTCTGTCGATGTGAAACCTCTTTGCGGAATGACTGGTGTTTTGGCAAACTCGGAAATAGATTTAAACTAGGGTCCTTTCAGAGCGATGCAGCATTTAGGACAAAGTCGTTGAAGTGGTTATTTTAGATTCTCCAATTCCTATATAGAATGCGTTTGCCATTATCAAAAATATGGTTAGGTATAGGTATATAGTAGGATTCTCGTTAAGAGTCCAGTAAAAACGCCAAAACCTTTGACAACACCTATCTACATCTAAATTAGCTGTTTTTCGATAAACAACATGATCGAGAAATTTTAACAACAGGTTCTAATTAAATATTAATTACACACATTATAATCCTTGCCAAAGTAATTATTTTTCTACACGCTGTCCAAAAAGCAGCTGAAACAGGTAATTATAAACAAATACCAATGAAAAGAACATGTGTTGATCGACTTCATAAATACCTATTCAAAACATGTGTGTTATAAAATATTGTTTTGCTCGGAAGTGAACCTTGAATTTACAGAATTTTCCTCATTGTTTCTGGGTCGTGTGATAACAATAGTAAAGTATCAAAGTATTTATCGCATTGTGCAGCAACATTTTTATAATATTTTCGGTCCAAGATATGTTCTGATTAAGTATTTGAAAAAGATATACCGAAATCCTCGGCTATCTTCTCTATACTGGTTTTTACAACATCAGTAGCAGCTGGTAAAGTGCTTGTTATTATTTTTATAGAGAGATAAATTGTTTGTCTATACATGTCACTATCTTCATATTTTTCATGAGAAACTTCTATGCTGGACTGGGAGCGAGAGAAATTCATAGAATGGGCCAGCTGCATATCCTCCCGGGCATGCTGTAAAAACCAGCTAAGGGATCCGAGGGTTTCAGTATATTGTAATTTAGGCGATTGGCTGTCAACCTGTCACTACAGCAATATACCTACAAATCTATCTTAAAATAACCCTCAAAACGTTGTCAGACGTGGCGGAACGACCTTTATTTAGGTCGTTTACGCTCTGCCTACCCCATTAGGGATAAAGGCGTGATTATATGTATGTATGTATATTTTTCATAGAGGATTCGTCAGAAATCCTAAAAAAATATATTAGACATATTATAAAATGCTACGAACAGTTACGAGTGCAATTTTTCGATGCAAATTGCAGCACCAGCCATTGTAGTCGTATTCGCGAGCGCATGATGAACAACGTGACATTTTTATACCACTGACTTATACAACTTCCTTTATAAAATATTGTAAATCGTTAAAGACATTGAGAAAAATTGCTGGTGTTGAAATCGTAAAATAAAAATATGCTGCATGATAGAAAAAGTTGTTATGAAATTATTAGCAAAAACCTCTTCACGTGCGATAAATTACAAACAGACAATTCTATAGCTATTGAGAATAGACTTATACAGCACATCAATACAGGAAATACACATTTACAAATGGCAGTACTATTGTAGAGCAAGATAAGAGCATAGCAGCGCATGGTACACAACGTGATACTAGTTCTATGCGTTGCTAATCGCCATGCGCCCGCGCAAGTTGTATAATAAACCCTACGTTACTAAGCAACAACGATCGAATGCTAACTGCGATTAATGGTATTTTCTATTGAGTATTATGCAATTGGTTTTGTTTTGTTGGAATAGAGAGCTGTTCGAATTGTACTCGGATAGTAATATTTGCTTTAAAGTAGTGATAGCGTACTTGTATTAGTACCTAATTCATAATGTAGTATTCTATAATCATAGCAATTTGTGATGTACCTATCTATAGTCTTAAAGAAACTATAGGTAGAATGACTACACAACATAACATCACTGAAAGTTTGAATACAAAGAATTATGCTGCACCCCAAAAATTTGGGACGTTTTGAGAATACAAAAAATTATTATACAACCACAGACTACTTTTAGTTTCCATGTATGTCTAATCAGATTACCCATTACTTCATGAACTAAAACATGATAACAGTAGCCTCGTTAGGTTGGCACTCCGCCGAGGTTTCAGAGGAAACCATCTTGGTGATTCAGACCCAATTGTCCCAACATTTCGTATGATATTATAAAACAGCTGTTTAATTCCACGTGGCCTTGTATAGCCATATGTTTTGCTGCGGAAAGTTTCACTTGTTGTTTCGATTATTTGTGCGTATTTTTGTTTAGTGCTATTTTCAAAAGACTGTTATTAATGTTATTAACTTAAATAGACAGTTAACCATACGTACAATATTCAATTGCGGCATTAATCTACCATTTAATTCTAATGACAGTCTCGTGTTTAAACTTTATGTTTCGCCTTTTATAGCTCGTACTTATCCATACGTTTATTTCTGTTTCAGGTAAGGCAATGGCTTCTAAACGGGTTACTCATTTTCCAAGGAGAAGGTACGTCAAACAATCTGTCATGTCCATGTCTGCATGTCACTGTCGACGGCACACTTCCTTGCAAGAGTTCGCTTCGGCCAATGTGCCACATTGCAGAAATGTGACGGCCAAATGACGACAACTTCAATTGAGTCTTCGTCAGTTTGAGTTTGACTGTGGCAAAGCATCACCAACTTGTTAGTCCAAAAATAATGAACCTGTGTACGCGTTAAATAAACATGCGGTCGTCTACCCCAACTGGTTACTTAATGTCCAACGAATTAGTCACAGCTCAAGCCAAAACTAATATTTGCATTATACTTAGCGCTACGCTACTCGCATGCTAGGTAAAAAATACAGTCATCATTTAGTTAAACACCACTTAGGCACAAGTCAACTTTTGTATTTGTCTTCAAATCATATAGAATGTTTATGATGGAAAAATAAACATGAAAAGATCTGAGAACAAAGAGAAGGGACAAAGGCATTAAAATTCAGCAGTTGTAAATGGACCACGATTATAATATGACAAGTCGCTCAGGTAAAAGGAAACGGTCGGATAGAATAAGAACTCTGCAATCGACTTTCGAGATCTGAAATAGATTGTTTACGCCATGTTCGGGCACGCTGCCAACGGTCACCTGAAGCCCACTATACATTTTGGCACATAATTATTTTTTCCACTACCGCGACCGGCATCTGAGCCATTTTTCCCGACGAAATTATCTAGCAGACAGAACGGATCTGCCGAAATGCTATATGTCACGTATTTGAATTTTATTTTCCCAACGGTACATTAAAATACTGTAGCGCCAGTGCGAATGCTTTCAGCAATCTGTCTAGTCATTATTGCATTATGATCTCATCAGTCGCTAAAAGTAGAAACGTGCTTTTAGCTTTGCGACTACGTTTTACTCGCTTAGAAATTACAACTGTAAATAAATTTTCTTCAACTACGAATGAATACAGTGCGTACCATCCAAGTGTGCCCATCCGATAAGTGAAACACGACGACAATAGCCGATTGTAATGTTATCATCGAATGTTACATTGCATATCTACATCAAAGCCGGCGATCTGTCAAAGCGATAAAGCGATTATGTGTTAATTAATCGACCATTTACTGTACAATAATCGTGCTTTGAATGTTTCTTTTGACACTAATTATCCTGTACATCTTTAGGTTTGAATTATCACTAACACGCCAGTTCGTCGTCTTATTACGAAAGCTTTTTCAACTGTTGACAAAGTTTGTTGATCTTAGAACTAAAGCGTGTCGTCCAATTCTTTAAAGTTCCGCGTATGGGAGACAGAACGATTTATCTTTCTGGCATCAACTGAGACTTTTGTGATGTGAGAATTTTCATTTCGCATGGTTCATTTATCTTTAGTTCACGTTTGAAGGCCAACTTCGGTCACGGCTTTCCTTTACGCTTAGATAACCTCTATCCTGAAGAGGGCCACTTGCCGCATTGAATAAACTCAACTGTCAGCCATCTTTGTAGAACCAGTTTATCAGTGTTTATCACCACTGTTTACTTTGGCGTGCTTGCTCTTGATAATGTTGGTGTTCTAGAGCACGCTCTCAATTTGAAATTATGCAAATGGTTCGAATTTGTCAAACATAAATCTTCCTTTAAAATGTTATTATTATTGCATGCAATAGTTTTGTCTGTGAAAGCTATCTGATGTCAACACATTGATCTCCGGCATTTATGTCCGCCTTTCTTGGAGATTATTTCCAAAGGTCGAATGGAAAAGCAGCGCCGTCTGTTGCTATCAAGATTCATTGTCAAGCGTGCATACTATCATCGCCTTAGTGCAGCTATCCGGATGCGCTATGGAAACGGGTCTTAGGTCTCAACAAGTCTCCTATTGACGTCAATCTCAGCACTTTACAATGACTTCTCTCTAACACCTCTAAATTTCCATCTTTGAGTTGAGCATCGGAATGTTTTGTTTGCACGTTTAATGATTTATACCATTTTCGGCCAAAATTTGAAAAGTTGTTTCATGTTGCACGTGCAACAGAGGTTTCCTATCTATCATATTCAATTTGCAATGTCTCTTCTTAAAGTTTTTGGTCATTAAGGTTATCAATCTTGAGCACGTGGTTCCCGGTTGATCAATATTTGGGTTTCTATCATAATATTTATCAGCACGTAATTGGTCTGTTTGTTCATTCGCTATCGCTAATGTGCCATTTGCCGATAACCCACATCTCAATTACCAGTTTACTCCATCGCCTCTTTATCGTCTAAATAATATTACGTAAGTTTGTTGCTGACTGCCCACTGCATATCCATTGTTGGTTGTGTTTTGTGGTTGCTGTGAATTATTTATTGCCCAATCGATGGTCGTATCTGTTTCGCAATTTGTTTTGTTGGAATTATCGGTGGCTTACATAGACGATTTGTTTGTTTGTTTAGCTCTACCTTCGGTTTTGTAAGGATCTACGCTTTCGCCTTCTTTCGGTTGCATTAACATCAGAGTGATCGTTGGCGTCGTGCGTGGTGTGTGCTGCTTATTTCTGATCAGGCAATTTACCATCACCATTATCAGTCATGACATGATCATCATCACTGATTGATAGAGATATATCAACAGAGCGTTATCCATTACTATAGAAACAGTACATACATACATATATTCACGAATTTATCCCTAATGGGGTAGGCAGAGCTTAAACAACCTAAACAAAGTTCGTTCCGCCACGGCTGACAAAGTTTTGAGGTACATTTGTAGGTACATTGCTGTAGTGACAGGTTGTACCTACAAACCTACCTTGAATCCCTCAGCTGGTTTTTACAGCATGCCCGGGAGGAAATGCAGCTAGCACATTCTGACTTTTTGTTGCTCCAAGTCCAGCATGGAAGAACTACAGAAACAGTAAAGCAGTTAATCCTAGTGAAGTGGTCAACCAGGGTGTAAACGACATTTGTCGACTACTTATCTGCTTTTTAGTCTGACTATACCTACAAGAATGCTTACTTTGTATTCATTTGTACCTGTTGGGTAATGCGATAACTGACTGCGCCCTTCTATTATTAGATCACGGCCTATTATGTCATTACGCCTTTTGGCAACACCACGACCGTTAGGTCTGAATACATTGTCATTTGACTTTCAGAAGCTGACACTTGTACCTGATAAGATCATACGTTCCTATTACGTTCTTGTTATCTTGTTTAAATATGTTGGACTGGAAGTGATAGAAAAACATAGAATATGCCAGTTGCATCTTCAGGCATGATGTAAAAATCAGTTAAGGGATTCGAGTGTTTCAGTAGATATGCACTGATACGAAAAGATGAAGTAGATATTGTAATTCAGTAAATTTGGCGATGGGTTGACAACCTATCACTATAGCAATATAATGTACAGATCCATCTGGTATAATCCTTAAAACTTGTCAGACGTGGCGGGCTGAACTTTGTTTAGATTGATTACGCTCTGCCTACCCCATTGGGATAACGGCGTTATTTTATGTATGTATGTATGTTTAAATATTTGTGTCTCTGAAAATATTCTAAAGTAAGCGTGAAGTCAACCAGCCTACATGACATATCCTGTTGTCAGTTTTCATCACACTTTTAACTCTAAATATGTTTTAAACAAATTAGCTTTCGAGTGATCTAGCTTTAGTTTAGCAACTCGAAACATAGCTATTGCTAGATCACGAGAAAGCGTCAATATCATTAGCAGTATCTGGTCTGATACATGACTCATGATTATCCTGGACATACTATCAACAGTACGACGCGGTTCTCAATGAACGCGAGCGAGGGCGCTGCAGTGTATGCAGACCTGTCAAATCTCAAGATGACAGCATTAGTTATTTTTTCACCACGTTCATTTAAAGCGTGGTCGTACTGCAAAAGTCTAGAGCGACTAGAGCTAATGTCGCTGCCGCATTGCGTAACTAACAACATGTCGTCACCCGGAGATTTATGCTCTCCTGAGATAAGTCTTGGAATGTTGTAACCCCTATGTTGGCCGGCGACCCGGATTCCTGGCGAAATGGTACTACAACTCTTTTATGATCTAGTCGCAGCTTTTTGGTTGATAAACATGCGTACACATTTATGATTTTGACGTTCTGAATTGAAATCGTAGCTGTATCCTGTCCTGTCAGTCTGTTGAAAAAGGGAACTCTAGTCCCGTCTTTCTTTATAACAAATGTTTATATTGCCCTTTTGAATTTATTTTTTCTTGTAGAATGTCAAATTTACTTGTAGCATGCAAGCCTATTTAAAAAAAAGTTACTCTTGTCCTTATTCTCCTTATTTTGATCTCATCATCAATTTTTAAATCCTCCAATGTAATTCCGTCAATTAATTTATTTTGCGTGTTCCTTCCTGCCACTTCCTATTGTAAATAATCACATTAATACCACATGTTCTGAAAGGCAGTTGCAATTGCAGATCCGATTAAGCATTCAAACGCACTTAACCTACTTAAAAGGGCTTAGCTTCTACGCCTTTCTTGGTTTCCAAACCAATTATCACTTAATTCGTTGTGCAATTCTACTCTAACTAATGGCCGAAATAAAAGTTATAGTAGTGATTACTTTTGTAAGTAACTTAAAACTTATTTGTGTATATGATAGCCATTCTATCTTCAGTTTTCCCGTGGGAACGAATTATTTTCTCCTGCTAAAAAGTAGCCTATGTTCGTCTTCAAAATGCAATCTATCGCCTTGCTAAGTTTTATCTAAATCAGTTTTTTTCTGTTTAGACTTAGGTAACGTACGGATGATAACATGTCATAAACAAACCTCATTGCTCAGTTTTGCATTAACCTCATGACTCCATCACATTGTATTCAATTTTCCAAGATTGCATGAAACCGCAAATTCTAATAGTACACAATGCGGTTAGCCTCCTGACAATCCTCGTGACCTGACACATGGTTTATCATCAATTCATCATTCATGTTGTTCAGTTCATAATTATTTTTATACCTAAATAGCCAAGGTTTCCTCAAACATGTGTGGTCAGATCAAGTGGAACTCGCGCCATTACAGGTGATGTCACTTCATGAGATCATTCATGGCTTATTTTCGTAAACATGAATTTCATGACCGTGCCCTCCTGGGATTTGTTTTTAATATGCTTGGACATTATGACATTAACTACGCTTAAAAATAGTGCTAAAATGAACATTACGCGTGCAGGATTCATGTTGGGTTTTGTAGTTTTATAAATTTCATGTTCTCTATTTAGTCGTTTTTATTTATTTATAAGGAGCATTAAGGTGCTCTAACTAAAAGGCTATTTAGAAAGGTTTATTATCAACCTGTATCGTTCTATCACAGAAGAAGAAATCTGTTGCTGGACATAGGCCTCTCCTGGGGTACACCACTGAGATTGAAAAGGATGTTCAAATACATATATATATATCTTTATCAACAAACCATTTGCACAATTTAGAAACACCATGGACGCTCTGACGATAATTTTACAGAATGGCAAACCTTAGTTCCAAATTTAGAAAATATATTCTTGTTTCATTAAACAGCTGGAACTTGATATTATTCTTTTCATTTCATTTTTAAGCCATAAATTACATGTAATATACAGTTCACATCGTATAGAGAGCCCGATGGTGTAATGGATAGGGCCGCTGCCTCCTGAGCGGGAGGTCGTGGTTCGAATCCCACCACGTACCAATGTGTTTTTCGGTTTTCGAATTTCATATGTACGTTTATTCGGTGCTTTTTCCGTGCTTCAGAAGGCACGTTAAGCCGTTGGTCCCGGTTAATATCGTTTAATACCGTAGATTAGTCGTTAAGCCCTATCAGTGGCCAGTGCTAAGCATTGGCGGCTTGAAAACTCTGACCTAACCTAGGATTGGGTCTGGTTTCCCTTCTGGGTTGCGGAGGTCAGATGGCAGTCGCTCTGTGTCAAAAACCAGTACCCTCGTGCAATCCCCTAGATTAGGAAGCCGACCCCGTGAGATAAAAGAAAAGGCTAGGGAGATGATGATACAGTTCACATCATATAAATCAGTTCGACACAATGTCATTTTACCTATTAGGTGTAGCTTATATTTATAATTGAATTTGATGTATACAATTTCAGTTAAAGCAGAAATAAATGAATTTAAACAATGTAATTAAATTTATTATCATAATTTGTCTATGTCAAGAAAATTTCACTACATAGTATAAAACAAAGTCGCTTTCTCTGTCCCTTTATCCCTATGTATGTATAAATCTTTAACACTACGCAACGAATTTTGATGCGGTTTCTTTTAATGGATAGAGTGATTCCAGAGGAAAGTTTATATGTATAATACATGCATAATATAGTAGAGAAACAATGATAATTTCCGTGCGAAGCCGGGGCGGGTCGCTAGTATAAATAAAAAAAAATCTATGTGAATTAAAAGATATCAATAGATCAACATTTAATTTATCCCTTTTATCAAGCAGTGTCAAATGTAAATAGTCAAATTACGTAAGGACTAAAACCAATCATTGTCTAATGTAACTTTTAGCTTCAGAACATTACGCTTTAAATGGGCTTTGGCGTCATTGACGACAGGATCGTGATGTCATTAAGTGTCGTTTTCCTAAAACTGCAGTCCTCAGCCTCCGCATAGTCATTTTCAATACTGTTACATCATTCACAGAATTAGATGTGATTCAAACTATGCGCTTTAATCTTTTTACAAACTTCTGTTCATTTAAGACTATTATAAAATTTATTTCTGTTCCTCTAAAAATATTTGAAGCTTTTAATATGTTCCGTTTAATGATATTCTAAAAATAAACTTCAATATTTAGGCAATTTAAATAGAATAGCACATTAGTGAGTTTGAAATTAAATTATTCATATTTGAAATACTTCCCTATAAGATCATTGGCACCATATACTATTGAAAGTGACTGTTTACATCAGAATTATTTATTCATGAATCATGAGCTTCTCAGCACTATGATGCCATGAAGACTTCCTGTTTACCTAATTAAGGATGTATTTCAATATAATACCTTCAGAACATTTAAAAAAAAAATTGGTATGAATGACCCAACAATCAGACCATACATTCGCAATCGGTATATTTTATTTTTTAGTTAATTTTCTCCCTTTCTGTTATAAACTTGTCTGTGCCCACAATCATTCAGTTTATTGGTTAATCCCTTAAAGGATAATTCGACTTATTAAGGCAGTGACATAATTGCAACTAATTAATGACACACACACACAAACAGGCACATTAGTATTAATGAAGTATTATAATAATAGTTTTAGTTTTCGTTGAATTTTTATTTTAGGCCGTTATTTAATTGTAAAATTTGTTTTCTTTTTACTAGCGTACTATAAGTAACTGTATTTTATGGAAGAGCGGTGCCTCCTGACACAGGCCTTTGGCTTAAAAGTAGGCATCAATCAAAACTGTTATAATGCACTTTGTAAAAAGAAATAAATGATTTATGATCTTCCATGCTGGCCTGGGAGCGAGAGAAAAACATAGAATGTGCCAGCTGCATTTCCTCCCGGGCATGCTGTAAAAACCAGCTATGGGATCCGAGGGTTTCAGTATATTGTAATTTAGGCGATGGGCTGACAACCTGTCACTACAGCAATATACTTACAAATCTATCTTAAACCCTCAAAACTTTGTCAGACATGGCGGACCTTTGTTTGGGTCATTTACCCTCTGCCTACCCCATTAGGGATAAAGGCGTGATTATATGTATGTATGATTTATAAATTACGTCACAGGCCGCCGCATTGTTTCTAAAAGACTAGAATGAGTATTTCGTTAATTCGTCTACTTGTTTTCTGCCTTCACCAATTTAATTACCTCGTCATCCATTTTTATTAAACGGGTCCATAGATTATTTCGTATTTATTTCACTGTGAGTTTTAAATGGTAAGTCAGTATAGTTTATTGGACGGCACGAAGTGCACTCTTCCGTCGTATTGGCTGTACACTCGACACCATACAAAAAAAAATCGAATACAACTCCAGCTCCTACACTTCTCCTCAGCCCTCCGATAAAACGTACTCCTTTTTAGAGACAATCTGGTGATTCATAATACATATAATCACGCCTTAATAGGCAGAGCGTAAACGTCCTAAACAAAGGTCGTTCCGCCACGTCTGACAAAGTTTTGAGGGTCATTTAAGATATATTTGTAGGTATATTGCTGTAGTGACAGGTTGTCAGCCCGTCGCCTAAATTGCAATATACTTAAACCCTCGGATCCCTCAGCTGATTTTGACAGCATGCCTGGAAGGAAAAGCAGCTGGCACATTCGACGTTTTTCTTTCGCTCCCAGTCCAGCATAGAAGATTGTTGAGACATCTGGTGATTCAACCTGCAGTATCATCACAAAGCTTGAAAAAATCTTATTTATTATTATTAGCCTATATTTTCCCACTGCTGGGCAAAGGCCTCCCCGTCGTTTTGCACCTCTCACGATCCTGGGCAATCTCCCACCAATCCTCGCAATACGCATCGAGGTCGTCCCACCTTCTTTTACGAGGTCTACCCCTTCGACGTTGACCGTCTGGGGGGAACAAAGGGGTGACAACTTTGGCCCACCGCTCCGGATGCATATGGCTGACCAGCCCAGTCCCAGTTCAACCTTGCCGTCTTTGGCCTACATCTGCTGTTTTGGGTTTGAAATGCAGCTTAGTATTCTTTAGTCGATCAATCCGTTTAATACCTATATAAAAAATCTTGCAAATTGAAAATTTGATAAAATTCGACTTTTGTGTTCCTTTCCTTTGGATTCCAAAGACTCCGACGTAATAAACAAAAAGTAAATTAAGTCCAATAAGGCTGGGTGTAATTGACTGTACCATACGCTAGCGATCCACTTCACAACAATTATACGTAACCTACTACCCTTGAGAGCTTACACGTGTTCCGTCTCTACACGGGCCGTCTATTGCTAATTCCACTTACCATCACTTTAGCAGATAAAGCTGAATATTTCTATCTGATGGACTTGCAAAGGAACACTTAGTTCTTCTGAAAATAGCCTTTTTGGAAATTAGCCTGACTCTAAAATATATTGTTTGTTTTTTTTTTAATTTGCTCTTTACAGGACGCCGCTGTTCCTAATCATGAACTCTTAGGTTAGGTAGTGAAGATCATATTTCATGTCCTCAATTAAACTTTTAATTTGTTTCATTCCTAACAGCCCAGCTTCTTCCACAAATTGTTCTGGGGTTTTCACATACTACTCGGATCGACTTCGTCTCCTTGATAATAGTTGTCTGTTAGTCACAGGTCCCAGCCCCAGACTGCCACGTCATAAGCACATGCTTGTTTATGCTTATCCCTTTAGGATCTGGGGCAGTTAGAAAAGTCTTATGACATAAAACCATTAGTATTCGCATGTCGCCAACCAGTCTGTCGTACTGCAACGTCATTATGCGTATGCGTGCACTTAGACGATTTCACTGCACTGACATTTACACCATTTATGTAATTATGTGATAAAACCCTCAAGACTGACAAGATTCCCTGTGATAACGTACCTGACAACCTTTAAGAGAAGCACTCAAAATTTTCCTTTTGAACTAATTGGAGTAATTTGTCGTATGTTTGTTAATATCTGGTTTACTTAGTTAATACTTGAAAATAAATATCTATTTTAACAGCAATTTTCTAATTGCCTTATGGCTATTAAATTAAATCTGGTCAAGGATAACCGCTTGTCTCTTATTAAAAAAAATATCAAAGCCATATCCTAGCTGTTTTATGAAGAGAATGGCAAGCTTGCAAAAAAAACCGAGAACACGAGAGAGTATAGGTTTTAATATATCATTGACTACTCCGTAAGAGGAATAACAGGTGTAATAGGTAATGCATGTGTAGGTACGTCACAGAACTGTGTGAAAATAATCGCAGCCGTGCGTGATACTGATATCTAGTGATATTTGTAAATTGTACTGGCTAAACCTAAATTATCAGCTGAAGTCAACACTACTGCCTTGCGTAATTATTTATTCTCAAATTTATCGCACGACGGGAGTCAATTAACCGCTTTTGTTTATATTGCGCACGGTCAATTCCATGATAACATAGATAACCATTGGCCGCTTCTTATCAATGAAAAAATCGTAAACAAAGCCAACAATAACAAACACTTCACGTATGATCCAGTAGCAAAGGTGTAGTAAACAATCGAATACATTGTTGACATCCCCAGTGGAACAATACAGATAGAGGAATCTGGACCTTGAACATTTGGCATAGGAAATGTTTACAGACCTACAGACAATAATACAAAACTTTGCTCATCGCCCATCAACATAAAATTGCGTTTTATGTTCTCTCGCGTTACGTCACCTCGACGGAGTTTTTATACGCGCGCCATGGATTGCAGCCGGTCTCTTTCGCACGCGCTTTTTATCGATCTATCCGTCTCATTTTAAAACTGGCGGCGACAAGCCGTCTGGTGCTTTCGGGCGGCCATCGCGCCGCAAACAAAACCCTAGGTCATGGGCGCTGGACACATTTTCCTCCACGACCATGAGTTGGTACTAGTATGAACGTTCGCCGTAGTACACGGTTTCCTCTACTATACAACAACTACACTTCCATCGTGCTGCCATGTGCGGGGTATCCTCTATACACGCAATAAAGACGTAAATTACCGCAACTGCCACAAAAATGTTTCCAGGAATTTTGAACCTATATTTTCCTGTCGGTGTCGTGCTTGACTGTCGTTTTGAAACTATAGGCTCCAGTTTAATGCGGTTTTTCGACACCATACCTATAATTTTCTAAGTTGGCCATCTGCGGTGTCTGCCAAAGTTTCAAGGTCAATGCGAATTGAATAGTGTTGTCGGCGTTTTTCGGTATAAGAAGGCCCTGTTGAAGAATGCAAGAACAATTGCCATTTGTTCGTCCCTATTCGCTCACGCCTAATAATACCGAAATCTGATAGGCTGAATTCTGACACGCAAGCGTGCCAAGCAATACATTAACATCTCATTGGAGATAGCATCGTGCCAACCGCGGGGCGGACTGATGGACAAACGAACGACGCTGAAGATTCGCCAGTACTGAATGACAGATCGAAAAGAGAACGTGACTCTTGATCTTATCTACTTTCTTTGCAATTTATTTTTTCATAGAAGTAAGCTACGCATTCGAGCCAAAGAAGCTACCGACCTCCTGCCTTTAATCAAGCAGGTTTGGCAGGATATTACACGACACGTCGTTAGAGGAAAATTGTCTCTAAAATGTTACATAAGATGATACTGAGTCACCTTGTGCTAAATAAGCTGTAGAACATGTCATATCAACATTATCAATCATTCATGAAATTTTGGTTATGTGTAAACTTATTTAAATATTATTTAATGATATTCAGATGACGCAGATAAAAATCAAAAACTTTCTACAGCAATAAATAGGCTTTTATTTTATTTTTCTTACTGCCTCCGGTAACTCTAATTTTCTAGGTCTAGTGGTCAGAGCCATGGGCTCACAATCCGGAAGTCCTGGCTTCGATTCCTAGGAGGGGGGACAAAGTTGATATTGTTTTTTTTTTACTTTGTGAAATTTTCCCCAGTTTGGTTAGATTACTGCAGGCTGAATCACCTGATTGTCTGGAAGAAAAAAGATTTGCTGGTTGCTGTCTTTGATAGTGCCCGGTACAAAGACCACGTCAGAGGCCTATTTGCTGTGCTATTAGGTGGTTTAAAAACTGACACCAGGGTTCATCGGGTCGATAGACTCGATCCCCATTCGACAGAAGAAAAAGAAGAATTTTATTTTTATGTAGATGACGCAAAAGTAGTAGTATTTTAGACAAGTGATTTGGTAGGATATTTATGGGCGTTCATGAACCCTTACTAATTAAATATTTCTTCGTTATAATATTAGCAACATTTATATATTTTCGCGCAATTTGCAGATCATAAACATGAGATCGGCCGCGGAATGTTCGCAATCAGAGTCCAACAAATACATAAATAAACGGTGAAACCCAGTGCCACTAGACAATTATAGTCGATTTACTTTTTCGTCGCATCCGTTAAATTTTACTTTACGATGAACTGTCTGGATTATTGAAACGTTGCTCACGGATCTAAATCCGAACTCAGGCAAACGCGAGAAAACGCCAGAAAAATCCAAACTCCGAACCATAAACTTATTTTTAGTAGCCGCAGGACACCGCGTGGGTTTCCAAGTGCACACCATTGCGGTGGTCCGAACTGATTGTTTTGATACATTTTTATGGGTTCTTAAATAACGGATGACTCACACAGGTTGGTTCATGACCGTCCATTTTATAGCTTTAGTTTTATTGCCATTGATAACAATCACTTGAACTGATTGAGTTTCTCGAACTGTTTCACTATCCAGTATATTTTCTTGTCCATCATTAAAATTGTTTGTATCTAAAATCTCACATACTCTATCATCATCATCTTCAGTGTCATCTATCACAATACTTCACCGGTTTGTATGGGCACGTGGCACGATTCCATTCGTGGAATGAGCTCGAGCGTCAGCCGTGGCCGTGTTGAGTGACGGATGCCTTCCTGCTTTTTACCGCGTCTTGCCCACTTCCAATACATACTTTCCTATTTCATTTTCAACCTTACTGCTAACTGCTAGAGAAACTTTATTGTCGCTAGCGTCATTTACAACGTAGCACTTTTCTTTAAATGTTTGTTGCTGAGTGTAGGCGTCGTTTGAGAGCCAAGTGCGATCATCGACATCTCCGAACTTAAACCTGAAGTTATGAAAGACACGACTAGTTAGTTACTATTAAAATTAGCCTATATCCCTATGTTGTGAACATGAATTTCTTCCATGCTGGCCTGGGAGCGAGAGAAAAACATAGAATGTGCCAGCTGCATTTCCTCCCGGGTATGCTGTAAAAACCAGCTAAGGGATCCGAGGGTTTCAGTATATTGTAATTTAGGCGATGGGCTGACAACCTGTCACTACAGCAATATACTTACAAATCTATCTTAAATAACCCTCAAAACTTTGTCAGACGTGGCGGAACGACCTTTGTTTGGGTCGTTTACGCTCTGCCTACCCCATTACGGATAAAGGCGTGATTATATGTATGTATGTGAACATGAACAAATCCCTGCCTGCTTTCGTATATTCCGGTATGATCTTACTATCTATCATGAAAATATTTTGTGGGGACGATCTCGTTGACGAGATTCATCTTGTTATTTCAGTTACAGTTTTGCAGTTATGAATGTTCAATTTATTCCACGACTAGATTTAATGTCTAAACAACAGCTTGATTGGCAACACCTGAACAAACACAATAGGCAGATACACATAGCGGTCTATATTTAAATGCAAACTAAATTGTAAGCACCATCTGTCGAGCGAGCGCGAACAAAAAGCAATTCATCTCACATCCACGTTACAGAGTGCCGGTAAAAATAATGACATCATTCCCTCTCATTTTGACCGCAGCAACTGGTTGAAACCAGTTTGAAGCAGTTCACATCGCAAAACAAATCGAGATCGATAATTTAATCGGCTGAAATTACAGTTACTACGACTATTCTGACCCAAATGTCAATGCTTGAAGGCGGAACATCAACGAGATCGTACAACACGCTTCAATCGACGTTTTATTGCAAACAAACCTATATTAATCACATTATACAGCGGATATTGATGTCATAGTACTGCTATGTGCTCAGGAGCAATTTTCGTTAATGCTTTTAAACAATAGACGATTTACACACCTCCTATTATATTGAACATCGTACGATCAGACAAATTACTCGTATGCGAAATATAACACTGCAGCGGGTCGATAATTCCTTTCTACAATTTTCCAAGTCACGTTTCTTACACACACATTTTGCTTCGTTTAATAATTTGATTCCACAAATTTAACAGTGAATGAGGACGATTATTTTAATGTCAACTTAGCACATTTTTCCATTTCTATTGCGACTTAATTTTTGCAAACTGCGTAGTTGAGTAGACCTTGACCGCAGCATGATGGCATCCAAAAATGGAATTCACTCTGTCGTCTCCTAAATATCTCTATGATCGACATCCATTGCTTCTTCACCTCAACAGTTTTAAAGTTTGTCAAGCTTCTAATCAAGTAATGGATGTTGTCAAAGTTGAAATTTCATTTTTGCCTTTCTTCACGGGGACGCAATTTCTTCTCGCTGCTTTTTGCCATGCTTTTTTGCGAGTGGATTGAACTATAGTGGCACGGAAAAAGCAAACAGGTTTGTTTTTATGTAAGGAATCTTTCATGGTGAAGTTTCGGCTTTTATACCAAGTCACGCTTTGTTGAAGACGTTTTAAATTACTACCTACAAGCGGTTCTTTTTTGCAAGAGTACGCGTACTAATAAACTACTTAAATCTGCAATGGTAGAAGCAACTTTTGTATCATTTTGATTCGCCGCAATTTTAGTTTTATTAAAGACTAAACCACCACGAGCAAATCTCTCTGCATAAGTTCTTTAATTCAACTTGTTTATCAAACGTTAGATATTTTTTTATGTAAAATTAGTGCGCTACCAAGAAAACGGCTTAACATGTGGAGGAAATTATAGACTAAATAGTTATTTTTATTATTTCGAGTCTTAGTCGTTCCTTGTTATTATCCTTGTGATTTTCATTTCAATACCTACATATAATAAAACAACAAAAGGTTTCTTACGCACATTTTTATCGTTCTCCATTACGCATTACATTACTTTTATTAATTAAATGTTGATACGTGTTTTATCTACACTAACACGCATCGTCGGATTACTCATCGGTATACAAACATACAACCATTAAAAGCCTTCACAGATAAAAATATACCAAAAGCAAACAAAACAACGCATGCAAATTCTGCGGTCGTCAAAATACTCTTATTGCTTATTCAGTTATTCGATCACCCATGTATTGGACCTATCAATGGATCATTAAACACAATGCGTGCAAAATTGATTGTAATAAAACCAATCAACCGACCAATCGTTGCATGTAATCGGACGCCCATGGCATTGAACTTCAAAATTCGCGATACATTCAAGGTATAGATACACGCTTTAATATTCGCATCAGTCGCCGAAACCGATAGCCCATCTCGTTTCTTTCGCCCGCATAATAACAATACCGGCCTAACTTGGGCGATGATGTCAGCAGCCACAACCAACTCTCCTTTAATGACTGCCCGAAGCGTTCCACGAACGCTACACTTTTTTCTTTTACATAAAATTCTCAATTACCCGCAGCATCGGCCTATGAAGGAAACACACTCGCCTTGTGTAACGCATAATCGGCTCCGTTTCTAGTTCTTCATTTAAACGTTACAGCAACAATTTTGCGCTCACCGATAGGTGTTTACTTATTGAAATAACTTTATGGATATCGCGTAAAGGACCGGTTGTTTTGCAATTTGGCACGCATGCGGGTTTAGTCTCATAACCGGCTGTCGGGCCCTCAACATCTCCAAGCCAATTATTACCGTAATGGACGCCATAAGCATTATTTGGAGAAGTGAATCCATCACCAAAATTATTGAAATTACTCATGCCTTCAAGTTTTATGTTCGGAGTGTTATTTTCCTCTTTATTTTCGGCAAAGCTTAAATTACCCGAACACGGCTGAATGCTCGAATGGGCTTCGCGCAGATTGTTTTCTGCTCACGTTTTCAAGCTTTTGTTTTTGGGTTATTCCATTATAAGAGTTATTTTCGTGTAACTTTGGTCTCGTGACCTTGAATTTCGTCGGATACAATTTTTTCCAAACCTTATATAAAATGTCTTCTTTGAAAATTGCTTAGTTTGTGCTCATCATCATCATCAGTTGAAATCATCAGTTTGTGCTCATTAGATGAAATTCGTATCACCCTATTCTTAAATAATTCATGAATTTCGTCAAATTAAAATATCATCAAGAATTTCTTTACTTAACTACAAGAAATCTTCCTATGGTGTATTTATGGGAGAGTCAATATGCAAATTGCCCAAGGCTGTGTAGTTTTAGAAACTCATAAGGAAGCTTTGCCGGGTCACGCAGGAAACACGTGGCGATCGGTTTCTCCGGTCGGCGCGCGCGCTGTAACTCATGTTTATAGCTTCCCATGTTACCTGCAATGCATCAACATTCGATTCACAGTCAAATTTCAAACGGAAGAACGCTAATAATGTTTCAGGGTTTGACCTTTTGGAACGACAGGAGCAAGAAATGAAGCTCTAACGGAACAGAACTCTACAGCCGAAGAGAAAAATCAAAATATAGCGAAGTGAGGGATTTGCTCGAGCTGCTGGTCGGTCCACTTAGGACTACGAAAAAAATAAGAGATAACAGTATCGGAAAACCGTCGTGTCGCAATTTTAGACATGATATTACAATCTTTGAAGTCACTTAAAGGATCCAAGGATCTAACAACTGGTCATACGTGTTACACATTTGCATAATTCTTTCAAAAACTAAAATTTAGGTCGAAGAATTAATATTCTAAGATCTGTGCCGGTGATAATGAGGACAAAAGTGTTTTTAAAAGTTACACATTTCACAAACAGTGACAAAAATAAATTGGACTACCTACTACATAGTCGTAAACCTTGTTGTTGTTACCGATAAATACAATGTTGCAGTGCATTGACGTTATTTTTCAGTGCAGAGTATGTAACGCCAAACAAAAGTGCATTATGCACTTTTGAGTACCATTACTGTTTCTGAATTCCTGTCGATAAAACTGTAGACTTATTTCAACACCCATACATAAAAAAAACTCGGAGGGATATATGGCCTATAATTTTGTTTACACTGTTGCGTTTATAAAACCGTTAGTAGGTGAATTAGGTTAACTTTGCTCTTTAGGAAACTATAAAGTTTACGCCCTGCTATTAGCAACATGCAGCAAAATGCCTCTATCTGATAATTATTACTTCTTAAAGTAGCTATTAATCACGCGCTTGCAAAGTTGAATTTTCTAGATTGTAGGATTTCTGTGCAGACAACATGGCTTTAATATCTATGCTCTATGGTGGTGGTTGTGCACCTGAGTTTTAAGATGTCGTTTGACTTTTTTAGTAAATAAAACATAGTTTCCAGATGAAATTCACCTCCTCTAATAAAAGTAGCCTTTATACCAGTTAGAGTCTAAACAAATCAATTCCGATTCAGTTCTATATCTGGAACGTTCTATTCCTAGATCTCGCCTTCGCCTGTGTGACCTGCATGAAGGATGTTATTATGATTTGGTTGATTTACAAGACAATACTTCTCTCAAGTGTATATTAGTTTTATTACATTTCCTTTCACCCCTACTTCTGTATTGAAGGTCAAGTATTCAATTTCATAAAGTGAATCAGCAGTTTTTATAATTATCACTTTTGCACAAATTGATTGATTTGCATCACACATTAAAATTGACATTTCACAGATTTACCGTGAGCATGGCGACAATGTCACTATTATTCAATCATAAAGTTCAGCACATTCCAGTAAAATACAATTTTCAAATTAATTTGCTAAAATTCAATCTTTACAAATTGCCTTTACACTGTAACAAAGTAGTAACTTTACATTCATACCTACTCCTTTTTGCTATTTTGAAGAATTATCTATGTGTATGTTTGTTTAAATTAGAAATGGGTTTGCTCTTGACTAGACACTAGGTCAGGAATGCCCGTGACCGAGTAGACGATGGACCGAGCTCACCCAGAAGATGGCTGTTATGGCACTTTTAATCTCACGCACCGATGGAACACAGCAAGCTGTTTGGCGCCATAAATAAGTGCAAAATTGAATTTCTCTTCTGTTTCCTTTGAGTGCAGTACATTTCCGTTTGAACATAAAACTCCCGCCACAAATCGAAACCCGCGAATAATTTCCTTGACGTTTCTTGGCAACTACCAGTTCCTTTGTCTTCTTCATCAGCAAGCAAATTAACAATATCTTCTGCAGGTTTTGCAACTTTGTTTAGAACTTAGCTTACACTTGCAGTTTCCACAAAGGGTAAGTATTTATTTTCTTCTTGTTTGCTGTTAAGGAAGAAATAAATAATTGGGATTCATAATGAATTGAGATACCCTCCAAATTTTCCGTAAGCTGCTGCAAATCAGCTATTGCGCATTAGTAACCATGCCAACATCCAAAACATTTTTATCATTGGATACGCAAAAACGTGTTCTCGAATGAGTTAAGTAGGGCACCTCATTTATCACAGTCATAGCTAGGCTTTGTGCTTGATTTTGCAAATTCTGGTTTACACATTTTGTAATGTTGTCTACAATAAATTTTAAGACTTAATATATGTTCATCGTTTTAATAAAAAAAAAATTGTTTCAGGTATGTTCATCAACTCCAGTGGTGCTACTTGGCCTACCATCAACCAACCAGGTTACAAATATCTAAACACTTTCGATTGATTTGTCGCCACTATCCGGAGGCGGTGACATAATTTATAGTACTCTAAATACAAACTTAGGTTTATAGTCCATTGGGTAGTAAAACAGTAATCAGAATTAGCACGCAGTGTTTATTTATATGTAGCTTTAAATATAAACCTCATGAGTAATATCTGGGTTTGTATCTTAAATGATTTCTACAGTTGGGACAATATCTTCATCAAACGAATTAGCATGCCGGCAACAATATGGACTACACATCAACAGTTCCAAGAAATTTGCTTATTTTGTAAGAGATTGGGGTTTATTAGTCGCGGTCTCATAAATCTAATTGCTGCTTCCTGCCATATTTATGGTTTTAAGTTACGCTCTTTATAGATGTTGACACACATTTCCACGCTGTATTCTTAGAAAAGCTCAAATAGTTTGTTCCTCCTGTCATCCCGTGTTGTTAACCTCTTTGAAACAAACAGCATGGCGAGCTATTTTAGAGGCTTGAAATGGTGCTCATTTTGCATCGTCTTCGAGTCGTTTGATCAACGCGGTCCTAGTGAGTTACTCGCATGCGACGTTCGTACAAATTGGTCGAATTACAGAGGGCTCTGCCCTTTTGTTTGTCGCATCACTGTCGCTCCGAAGACGCGCGTCGTCTAGCGTGACGAACTCCGCCCAGCTTCGCGGAAAATTCTATAGTCGATGGCCAACGCGATGTAATTTTAACCGTAGATACATACTCATATCTAAATTCCCATGACGAAAACCGTTTCACCTCTGACCCCACATCTGTGAGTTGAAATTGATTGCCGAAACTATATTCCAAGAAATTAATCTTCGCCTAAATCCAATTTACTTTCGGAATATCCGCAACGTAGGTAATCAACGGCCTTTTCCTTACTCGTAAGTGCCAACAATTATTCCCTGAAAGCTTTAATTACTGTATTTTTCCTTTTGGCTCTTGCCACACTTACAGCAACGTTTTAATTAGAGCAAAGTTTATTGTTCTTGGTATTCTTTGCTCTCACAATAACAACAAAATACAAGCCATTATCACGCTATTAGTCTATGACAAGGGTCAAACTTAGTCATTCGCTCAAAATAGCCGGCCAACTGTTGCAAATTTAACTAATGACTGCACGTCTGAAGGCGATTACAGAGTCCAGGCAGCATGATTAATCGCTAACAAGGCCAATCCTTCATCATGAGCACACAGGTATATCATGATTAAAGATAAAAGGGAGCTCGGTTCTGCTGAATCCCTGCTCCGGAAACATCCATCCTTTCTGCGTGTGACAAAGAAACGGCCGGAACCTATTTGGTCCAAGGTCAATTTCCGACAAATACTAAGCTTCCATTCCTTGAATCAGTGATTCGTGAAATCTCTCCAGATGGGTCTCGATAAGAAAGTTGTCAGCGCATTCTGTTATATGAATGCGATATAAACAGAGGCGTGAGAGTTTGGCCTACGCATGACTGACAGGTTCTCATGGGCATTCCCCGGTATTCATTACATACAGATAAGCTGTAGTAAGTGTAGCGTGTACAATGGATCCCTCGTCAACGGTTCATACCTTGGGAATCTCAGTTATTTTATGCCTGTAATTTTAAACTTCCAATTTGTAGTTTTTTTACCTATACGGAGTGTTAGGGGCAGCGTCCCGCAAACTGATAGGGTTTGCTCAGTCAACGACACTGAACAACTATTACAGCAATAATTTCTTAGTGGAAGTTGTTCAGTGTCGTTGACTAAGCAACCCCCCTATCAGCCCCTTATACCCGGTACATAGATATATTGATTATTTTCTGTTTGCATTAAAAGTCACTTTTCAAGTGTCACGCCTTTATCCCTAATGAGGTAGGCAGAGCGTAAACGACCTAAACAAAGGTCGTTACGCCACGTCTGACAAAGTTTTGAGGGTTATTTAAGATAGATTTGTAGGTATATTGCTGTAGTGACAGGTTGTCAGCCCATCGCCTAAATTGCAATATACTGAAACCCTCGGATCCCTTAGCTGATTTTTACAGCATTCCCGGGAGGAAATGCAGCTGGCACATTCTATGTTTTTCTCTTGCTCCCGGTCCAGCATTGAAGAATTTTCAAGTGTCGTCGTGCTTTAATGCAATGTTCTTCAACTGTTGCATCATTCTCGTAATTTAGTTTGTTTTTATTACTGTTTTGTTTATTTTTGCACTTTAATCACATTAATGTGTGTGTTTGCAAAAGATAAATAATATTTCAAGAGTTCAAGAGTCCTACATACGATAGAATCCGACGTGTGTCTTTGTAAGCGGAGACATGCGCGAGCGGCTGATAGGATGTCAAACAGCTATCGCATTCTTTCCCAGCATGCTTTCTTGCATACCATAGTTAGTACTCAACTTCGGGCTGAAACACAAAACTGCGAATTCGCATATCAGTAAAGCATACAGGTAAACTTCCATGCTGGACTGGGAGCGAGAGAAAAACATAAAATGTGCCAGCTGCATTTCCTCCCGGGCATGCTGTAAAAACCAGATAAGGGATCCGAGGGTTTCAGTATATTACAATTTAAGCGATGGGCTGACAACCTGTCACTATAGCAATATACCTACAAATCTATCTTAAAGAACCCTCGAAATTTTGTCAGACGTGGCGGAACGACCTTTGTTTAGGTTGTTTACGCTCTGCCCATTAGGGTTAAATGCGTGATTATATGTATGTATGTAAAGTTTGTAATGGGCTACACACTTTTATACCTTTTAAATTCGCATATTTATGATTTGACCCTAAATAAGTCGTACAAACTGTAATCGTACAAGTCTCTTCACGTGATCGCCGCAGTAAAATAGCTATTGAATCTAAAACTGGCCAGCAGTGTCGATTAAAGTTTGTTTATTTGGCGAAAATGGAAAACGCACACGAATAGCCTAACGCTGCTTTGCTGTAGCGCACGTGCGCAAGCCAAACATTTACGTGCGACGCTTTAAACCCAAAGACGTCTTTACTTCAAAGCTCAGATCTGTTTAAACAAAGATACAACACACAAGTCAACAAGTATTTTAAAAATGAATTCAAACAACCCGACTGTAGTACCTATAAAAATATGTGTTAATGCATAATTGTTCTAAAATTGACCGTTAACATATGAATCGTAAACGTATATTTTAGTAATCTCCTTTTAATTACCTTTATTTTAATACCCCACCCGATAGGGTCAGACGAATCCATTTTTTGGGGCTTTCAATTTAGCGCAATAAACCAGCCATTTTGTTTTTTTTTTTAAATACACCTATCTAAGAACCACTCGGGTGTTTGAGACCAATCCAGCGACACCCTAATTGTCGGTTCCATCTAGCCGTGTCGGAGATACGAGGTAATAAAGAAATATTAGTACATACAAGATACGCGCGAAAACCATAACCCTTCCTTAACAGTCGGGTAAACAGTCGAGTAAAAATACAGCTTAAAAGAAGGAGGTTGTTACAAAATATCTCAGTCAAAACATACTTTTTGATGAAAATGTGTAGCAGGACATGAAAGGTGTGGTAACAACAAACGCTTGTCCATTCGTAATGAGGATAATGATGGAAGCTTGCGCCATAGAGCAGCACGCGCTCTGCGAACCGATCGCTCGAAATCACTTGCGTAAATCAAGTAGCCAGCTAGCGACCGCCTCACTGCTGCTAGGATTAAATCGATCGAAAGTGAACCGAGAATTGACTTGTAGTAATTTATATATTTTATTGAGTCTCGATTAGACACGGTGATTGCTCGAGGCAGAGGAAAATCTACCGAGAAAGTGAACACATTTTATTATTTCACATAAAAGTTGAACATAAACACTTCTTAATAGACTGTGTAGAATCAAACAAAAACAACGATCTGGTGCATTTTAAAATTGGAATAACACAAAATGTTCGAACTAAAAATAGCAACAGTCATGTCAATTGCACGTCACATGAAGGGAACCGTTTCATAGGAACCCGAACTGGGTCATATTGCACCAATAGAACGATGCACGCGAACGCTAAAGACACCATAGAGCTGATTGCAAATGCAGTTTTGTAATTTTCTCGTGTCACGACACGAATACAGCGATACATGCATTACCCGCAAATTCACGGGGACGCCAATATTTCGTTATCTTCTTCTTTACTTGCCGTGTTGGTTTCATACATGCATATAAGCACGCCTTTATCCCTAGTGGCGTAGGCAGAGCGTAAACGACCTAAACAAAGGTCGTTCCGCCACGTCTGACAAAGTTTTGAGGGTTATTTAAGATAGATTTGTAGTTATATTGCTGTAGTGACAGGTTGTAAGCCCATCGCCTAAATTGCAATATACTGAAACCCTCGGATCCCTTAGCTGTTTTTTACAGCATGCCTGGGAGGAAATGCAGCTGGCACATTCTATGTTTTTCTCTCGCTGTCAGTCCAGCATGGAAGAAAGTGTTGGTTTCAAATTACCTTTATATGCGTATACCTACAAATCCATCTAAAATAACCCTCGAAACTTTTTCAGATGTGGCGGACCTTTTGTTTAGGTCGTTTACACTCTGCTTACCCCATTAGGGATAAGACGTGATTAAGTGTATGTATGTGGATTTCAAGTCGATAGACCCGAAGAACCGTGGTGTCAAGAGTTTTTAAACCGACTAATAGCACAGCTAATAGACCTCTAGCATGGTTTGTGTAACCACCTCTATCAAGAACAGTGACAGGGACCGATGGCTTAATGTGCCCTCCAAAGCACGGAATATTTTTTCTTACAGACAATTAAGTGATTCAGCGTGCTTTAACTAAACTGGAGAAAATCTCACAAAGTGATAAATTAACAAATATCAGATATCGAACCCAGGACCTCTAGATCGTGAACCCATGGCTCAGACCACTTGACCACGCTAAAATTACGTTATGAACCTGCTCCAATACCTATATTATCGGAAACCTGTTCGTATGTATTACAGATACAAAAACTAGTGTCGATTTCTCCATCGAAATTAATATTTGCATGTAATGAACCTTGCAAAAAAACGCGGTGATTTACCAAAAGCAATTTGTTTTAGTAATTACGTGGAAGGAAGATCTATCGGCACTACGTTTACTGTTTTCATAATGTTTCCACTTCAGTGTAGCAGTTGCTGTTTAGGTGCATTGAATTTATTAGCAACGTACACTTGTAATTCACGTAACTTTAATTTGATTACATACATACATATAATCACACCTTTATCCCTAATGGTGTAGGCAGGCAGAGCGTCATCGACCTAAACAAAGGTCCTACCTAAACGTCGGACAAGTATTGAACATTATTGCAGATAGATATGTGTATTGCTGTAGTGACAGGTGGCCAGCCCTATCGCATCTAAATTACAATATACTAGAACCCTCAACAGCATGCCCGGGAGGAAATGCAGCTGGCACATTCTATGTTTTTCTGTGCTCACAGTCCAGTATGGAAGCTATATTTAATTCCGTAGGATTTTATTTATTTCGTAGTTTATTTTCGACTTCTTAGTGAAGTTAGAGCCAAATTGCTCTCATCGCTTAATTTAACGCTACTAGACTGTCCTTCTTGTTTATGATCTTGCATATTACTCAATCGATTACCGTTAGTGATAAAATCATGGCTCGTTTCTTATCGCCTACATTAATTAAACATGTTTCGCCCTGTGTTTTCCCTGTTGCGTTTGCCTGTTGCGTCCTCGTCGATTCCGCTTTGATGAGTGTGGCTTATCCATTTGTCATAATTTCCTTTGAGATGTGCTCTATGATTGCGACTAATAGCTCTGATTGCAACGTATTTGTGTCTGTCTGAACTGAGAACGCTTCTTGGAAACCAACCAGGACTCTGTAGGGAAGTCGGGAGTCATATTCTGGGAAGCGTTTCGACTTGTTGTGTTGTCGTCCTTCATTTTCGACAAAGTGCTTGTAAGAAGCGTTGGCATATGCAATGTCGTTTTACTTTTGTATTTTAATGCGACCACAAGGTTCATATAGGAAATACTAGTGGTTGCGTAGTGCGCGGGCTGCTAAAGCAGCCCGCGGTCGTTGTGCCTGCGGTGTTTTGTTGGGTGGCGCAAGTGTTTAATTTTATATTGTTCTAGCCTAAACATTTTATTTTTGTATGGCGGCCATCTGGAAAATACTTGAAATCTAAAAATCAATTAAATATTTGAGGTCAGTATTCCAAAAAACCCTCAGATATCAATTTTGAGTCCAATCTGAGCAAGTATTTTTTCTATCAGCCGCCATCTTGAAAATTCTCGAAATCCAAAAATCAACCAAAATCTATGATCAGCTACCCTAAAAACCCCTTGTCTACGATTTAAAGCCAGATGGAAGAAAGATTAGTGTTAGCCGCCATTTTGTTTTTTATAACATGTCAAATTCGTGGTGAGGTGTCCTGGTAGTGGTTGCGTAGTGCGCGGGCTTCTAAAGCAGCACGCGGTGTTTTGTTGGCTCTTGTTTGTTTGGCGGCGCAAGACTTTAATTATAATTTAATTCGGGCACTTTCTATTGTATTTTGTATAGCGGCCATCTTGAAATTTTTCAAATCTACAAATCAACCTAATATCCAAGGTCAGTAACCCAAGAAACCCCCAAATGTCAATTTTGAGTCCAATCAGAGCAAGTTTTGTATTTAACAGGCGCCATCTTGAAAATTCTCAAAATCCAAAAATCAGCAAAATCTATGATCAGCAACCCATAAAACCCGTAAGTTACGATTTCTAGCCAGATCGGAGCAAGATTAGTTTTAGCCGCCATTTTAAATACGCCATTTTGTTTTTTTATGATATGTCAAAATTGCTGGTGAGGTGGGTGGTGCGCGGGCAGTTAAAGCAGCGCGTGCTGGTATCCAGTTAGGGTGTGGCGTGCGCGGGCAGCTAAAGCAGCCCGCGAGCCGGTGTGCGGGTGGGGTGCGGGGTGCGCGGGCAGCTAAAGCAGCCCGCGAGCTTGTGTGCGGGTGGGGTGCGAGGTGCGCGGGCAGCTAAAGCAGCCCGCGAGCCGGTGTGCGGGTGGGGTGCGGGGTGCGCGGGCAGCGAAAGCATCCCTTTTGTATGGCGGCCATCTTAAAATCCACGAAGTCACCAAAAAAACTTTAGATCTATAATCAGCCACCCCGACAACCACCAGATATCGATTTTCAGCCGGATCAGAGCAACTTGACACCCGGCCGCCATCTTGGATCCGCCATATTGTATTTTTAACGAACACAATTTTTTGTCCTAATACATACCTACCATATTTCCAAAGAAACTATCAACCGACCTGCAATTAATCCCGCGATACAATCAAATACATGATTCACCTACAAAATTTTGTATGGCGGCCATCTTGATTAATGGCAGTCACAAAAAAAAACATCGTAATAAAATCATTGACCCCAAAAACCCCCTGATATCGATTTTTAGACGGATTGGAGCAATTTTACTCCCGGCCGCCATCTAGAATCCGCCATATTGGATTTTTGACACGCACAATTTTTTGTCCTTATACATACCTACCATAATTCCAAAGCATCTACCAATCGACCTGCAATAAATTCCGCGATACAATGAAATACATGATTTACCTACAAAATGTTGTATGGCGGCCATCTTGAAAATTCACGCAGTCACTATAAAAGATCAAATCTGTAATCCACGAACCCAAAATCCCCCAGATATCGATTTTCAGCCCGATCAGAGCAACTTGATACCCAGCCGTCATATTGGATCCGCCATATTGGATTTTTGACATAATTAATTTAATGTCCTATTACATACCTACCATATCTCCAAACAAACTACTAACCCACCTGCAAAAATTTCCACGATACAATGAAATACATGATATACCTACAAAATTTTTTATTGCGGCCATCTTGAAAATTTACGCAGCCACAAAAAATAATCTTCATATCTATAATCAGTTTCTCCGATTTCCATCAGATATCGATTTTGATCCGGATCAGAGCAACTTGACATCCGGCCGCCAGTTTTAATAATTGAAAAAAAAAAAAAAATTGTCCAAATACATGCCTACCATATTTCCAAAGAAACTACCAACCGACCTGCAATAAATCCCGAGTTACAATGAAATACATGATTCACCTACAAAATTTTGTATGGCGGCCATCTTGAAAATTTATACAGTCACAAAAAATACTTCAGATCTATAATCAGCGACCCCGACAACCCCCAGATATCGATTTTCAGCCGTATCAGAGCAACTTGACTTCCGGCCGCCATCTTTGATCCGCCATATTGGTTTTTTGACGAACACAATTTTTTGTCCTCATACAAACCTACCATATTTTCTAAGAATTTACCAACCCACCTGCAAAAATATCCACGATACAATGAAATACATGCTTTACCTACAAAATTTTGTATGGCGGCCATCTTGAAAAATTGCGAAATCACAAAACAAACCATAAAAATAAAAACACTGACCCCGAAATCCCCAAGATGTCGATTTTGAGCCGGATCGGAGCAAATTGACTCCCGGCCGCCATCTTGAATCCGCCATATTGAATTTTGACATTTGCCAAAAGTTGCCTACCCCGGAGAGGAACAATACAAAGTATGGCGACCCCCCACCTCGGGGACACCGTTTCCGCGTCAGAGCCTAAAAAATCGCCCCATACAAAATACCCTTGTATGGCGGCCATCTTGAAAAGTGGAAAAATCAATAAACGAACCACAAATATCAAATAAGCTCCCCTAGGACCACCCGCATGCAAAATTTCATCCCGATCGGAGCAAGTTTTTTTTCGGCCGCCATTTTGGATCCGCCATCTTGGATTTTCGTGACCACTGGCACTTGACCCCCACCGCCCTCTATGACATTTGGTCAAACACCCCCACTCTATCTCCAACCGTTTCTGACATATTCAACTTTTTATTTTGTATGGCAGCCATCTTGTTTTCCGCCATTTTGGATTTTTTTCACCAAAATCTGAAATTGCTCAGGGTGTGCTCCTAAATTAGTTTGAGAACCACCCGCCTACCTCTTATAGTTTAGCCAGGCCGCAGGGTCACTCCATGATGAGGAGCAGTTTTCCAAGATTTCGGAATTTTCCCATACTCACCAAAACCACCTCCACACTTTTCCCATACACGACTTTCACCCCCCGACCCTCCTTCTGGGAGAACAATTATGTCAGTCAGTGAGTGAGTGAGTGAGTGGGTTTCCAGCTATATATATAGTAACTAGTGGTTGCGTAGTGCGCGGGCTGCTAAAGCAGCCCGCGGTCGTTGTGCCTGCGGTGTTTTGTTGGGCGGCGCAAGTATTTAATTTATAGTTTTGCCCTACACAAATTTATTTATTTTATATGGCGGCCATCTTGAAATACTTGAAATCTAATAGTCAACATAATATTTGAGGTCAGTATTCCAAAAAGCCCTCAGATGTCAATTTTGAGTCCAATCTGAGCAAGTATTTTTTCTATCAGCCGCCATCTTGAAAATTCTCGAAATCCAAAAATCAACCTAAATCTATGATCATCGACCCTAAAAATTGCTTGTCTACGATTTCAAGCCAAATCGAGGCAAGATTAGTGTTAGACGCCATTTTGTTTTTATAACATGTCAAATTGTGTGCAGGTGAGGTACGTGGTGCGCGGGCAGCTAAAGCAGCCCGCGTGCCGGTGTCCAGGTAGGGCGCGGGTGCGCGGGCAGCTAAAGCAGCCCGCGTGCCGGTGTCCAGGTAGGGCGCGGGTGCGCGGGCAGCTAAAGCAGCCCGCGTGCCGGTGTCCTGGTAGTGTGCGGGGTGCGCGGGCAGCTAAAGCAGCCCGCGTGCCGGATGTGACTTTTGTATGGCGGCCATCTTGAAAATTCACGCAGTCACAAAAAATAATCATATCTATAATCAGTTACCCCGATATCCCCCAGATATCGATTTTGATCCGGATCAGAGCAACTTGACACCCGGCCGCCATTTTTAATAAATGAAAAAAAAAAATGTCCAAATACATGCCTACCATATTTCTAAAGAAACTACCAACCGACCTGCAATAAATCCCGAGTTACAATGAAATACATGATTCACCTACAAAATTTTGTATGGCGGCCATCTTGATAAATGGCAACACAAAAAAAATAATCGAAATTGAATTATTGCCCCAAAAACCCCCTGATATCGATTTTGAGACGGATCGGATCAATTTTACTCCCGGCCGCCATCTCGAAACCGCCATATTGGATTTTCGACAAACACAATTTTTGTCCTAATACATACCTACCATATTTCCTACGAAACTACCAACCTACCTGCAAAAATTTCCGCGATACAATGAAGTTCATGATTTACCTACAAAATATTGTATGGCGGCCATCTTGAAAAATGGCAGAGTCAAAAAACAAACCATCAAAATAAAATAAGTGACCCCGACAACCCCCAGATATCGATTTTCAGCCGGATCAGAGCAACTTGACAACCGGCCGCCATCTTGGATCCGCCATATTGGATTTTTGACAAACACATTTTTTTATCCTAATACATACCTACCATATTTCCAAAAAAATTACCGACCTACCTGCAATAAATACCGCGATACAATGAAATACATGATTTACCTGTAACATTTTGTACGGCGGCCATCTTTCAAAATGGCAGAGTCTCAAAAAAAACCATCAAAATAAAATCATTGACCCCAAAAACCCCCAGATATCGATTTTGAGCCGGATCGGAGCAAATTGACTCCCGGCCGCCATCTTGAATCCGCCATATTGGATTTTGACAATTACCAAAACATGCCTACCCCAGAGAGGAACAATACAAAGTATGACGACCCCCCACATCGGGGACACCGTTTCCTCGCCAGAGCCAAAAAAAGCTCCCCATACAAAATACCCTTGTATGGCGGCCATCTTGAAAAATGAAAAATTCAAAAAACGAACCTAAAATATCAAATAAGCTCCCCGAAGACTACCCGCATGCAAAATTTCATCCCGATCCGAGCAACTTTTTTTTCGGCCGCCATTTTGGATCCGCCATCTTGGATTTTCGTGACCACCGGCACTTGACCCCCACCGCCCTCTATGACATTTGGTCGATCACCCCCCCTCTATCTCTAACCGTTTCCGAAATATTCATTTTTTTATTTTGTATGGCGGCCATCTTGCTTTCCGCCATTTTGGATTTTTTTCAACAAAATCTGAAACTGCCCAGGGTGTGCTCCAAAATTAGTTTGAGATCCACCCCCTACCTCTTATAGTTTAGCCAGGCCGCAGGGTCTTTCCATGATGAGGAGCAGTTTTCCAAGATTTCGGAATTTTCCCATACTCACCAAAACAACCTCCACACTTTTCCCATACACGACTTTTACCCCCCGACCCTCCTTCTGAGAGAACAATTATGTCAGTCAGTGAGTGAGTGAGTGAGTGGGTTTCCAGCTATATATATAGTAACTAGTGGTTGCGTAGTGCGCGGGCTGCTAAAGCAGCCCGCGGTGTTTTGTTGGGCTGTTGTTTGTTTGCCGGCGCAAGTTTTTAATTTTATATTGTTCTGGCCTAATAGTGTTTATTTTGTATGGCAGCCATCTTGAAAATGATTGATATCTGAAAAAATACTTAATATTTGACATCAGTATCCCAAACAACCCTCAGATGTCAAATTTGAGTACAATCTAAGCAAAAACTTTTTCTATCAGCCGCCATCTTGAAAATTCTCGAAATCCAAAATTCAACCAAAATTTATGATCAGCTACCCCAAAAATCCCTTGTATACGATTTCAAGCCAGATCGGAGCAAGATTAGTGTTAGCCGCCATTTTGTTTTTTATAAATGTCAAATTGCTGGTGAGGTGTCCTGGTAGGGTGCGGCGTGCGCGGGCAGCTAAAGCAGCCCGCGTGCCGGTGTGCAGGTTTGGTACGTGGTGCGCGGGCAGCTAAAGCAGCCCGCGTGCCGATATTCCAGTGAAGTGCGGGGTGCGCGGGCAGCTAAAGCAGCCCGCGTGTCGGTGTCCAGGTAGGGCGCGGGGTGCGCGGGCAGCTAAAGCAGCCCGCGTGCCGGACGTTACTTTTGTATGGCGGCCATCTTGAAAATTCACGAAGTCACAAAAAAAACTTCAGATCTACAATCAGCGACCCCGACAACACCCAGATATCGATTTTCAGCCGGATCAGAGCAACTTGACACCCGGCCGCCATCTTGGATCCGCCATATTGGATTTTTGACAAACACAATTTTTTGATCTTATACATACCTACCATATTTTCAAAGAAACTACCAAACTACCTGCAACAAATACCGCGATACAATAAAATACATGATTCACCTGTAACATTTTGTATAGCGGCCATCTTGAAAAATTCCAAAATCACAAAACAAACTATAATAATAGAAATACTGACCCCGAAAACCCCCAGATATTGATTTTGAGCCCGATCAGAGCAACTTGACACCCAGCCGTCATCTTGGATCCGCCATATTGGATTTTTGAAAAACCTAATTTAATGTCCTATTACATACCTACCATATCTCCAAACAAACTACTAACCCACCTGCGATAAATTTCGCGATACAATGAAATACATAATTAACCTACAAAATTTTGTATGGCGGCCATCTTGAAAAATGGCCAAATCACAAAACAAACCAGGAAAATAAAAACACTGACCCCGAAAACCCTCAGATATCGATTTTGAGCCGGATCGGAGCAAATTGACTCCCGGCCGCCATCTTGAATCCGCCATATTGGATTTTGACATTTACCAAAACATGCCTACCCCAGAGAGGAACAATACAAAGTATGACGACCCCCCACCTCGGGGACACCGTTTCCGCGCCAGAGCCAAAAAAAGCTCCCCATACAAAATACCCTTGTATGGCGGCCATCTTGAAAAATGAAAAATTCAAAAAACGAACCTAAAATATCAAATAAGCACCCCGAGGACTACCCGCATGCAAAATTTCATCCCGATCAGAGCAACTTTTTTTTCGGCCGCCATTTTGGATCCGCCATCTTGGATTTTCAAGAACACCTGCACTTGACCCCCACAGCCCTCTATTACATTTGGTCGACCACCCCCCCTTTATCTCTAACCGTTTCCGAGATATTCAACTTTTTATTTTGTATGGCAGCCATCTTGTTTTCCGCCATTTTGTTTTTTTTACACCAAAAATCAAAACTGCCCAGGGTGTGCTCCAAAATTAGTTTGAGTACCACCCCCCTACCTCTTATAGTCTAGCCAGGCCGCAGGGTCACTCCATGATGAGGAGCAGTTTTCCAAGATTTCGGAATTTTCCCATACTCACCAAAGCCACCTCCACACTTTTCCCATACACGACTTTCACTCCCCGACCCTCCTTCTGGGAGAACAATTATGTCAGTCAGTGAGTGAGTGGGTTTCCAGCTATATATATATTTTGTTTTGTTTTTATCAGCCGCCATCTTGAAAATTCTCAAAATCCAAAAATCAACCAAAAATTTCTGATGTGCTACCCCTTAAACCCGTAAGTTACGATTTCTAGTCAGATCGGAGCAAGATAAGTTTTAGCCGCCATCTTAAATTCGCCATTTTGTTTTTCTATGTATGGTGGGTGGTGCGCGAGCAGCTAAAGCCGGTGTGCAGGTGAGGTGCGTGGTGCGCGGGCAGCTAAAGCAGCCCGCGTGCCGGTGTCCAGGTAGGGCGCGGGGTGCGCGGGCAGCTAAAGCAGCCCGCGTGCCGGTGTGCAGATGAGGTGCGTGGTGCGCGGGCAGCTAAAGCAGCCCGCGTGCCGGTGTGCAGATGAGGTGCGTGGTGCGCGGGCAGCTAAAGCAGCCCGCGTGCCGGTGTCCTGGTAGGGTGCGGGGTGCGCGGGCAGCTAAAGCAGCCCGCGTTCCGGTGTCCAGGTAGGGCGCGGGGTGCGCGGGCAGCTAAAGCAGCCCGCGTGCCGGTGTCCTGGTAGGGTGCGGGGTGCGCGGGCAGCTAAAGCAGCCCGCGTGCCGGTGTCCAGGTAGGGCGTGGGGTGCGCGGGCAGCTAAAGCAGCCCGCGTGCCGGTGTCCAGGTGACGTGTGTGGTGCGCGGGCAGCTAAAGCAGCCCGCGTGCCGGATGTGACTTTTATATGGCGGCCATCTTGAAAATTCACGTAGTCATAAAAAAAACTTCAGATCTATAATCAGCGACCCCAAAAACCCCCAGATACCGAATTTAAGCCGGATGACAACATGAGTCCTGACCACCATCTTGGATCCGCCATATTATATTTTTGACAAACTTAATTTAATGTTCTATTACATACCTACCATATCTCCAAACAAACTACTAACCCACCAGCAATAAATTTCGCGATACAATGAAATACATAATTCACCTACAAAATTTTGTATGGCGGCCATCTTGAAAAATGGTACAGTCACAAAACAAACCTCAAAAATAAAAACACTGACCCCGGAAACCCCCAGATATCGATTTTGAGCCGGATCGGAGCAAATTGACTTCCGGCCGCCATCTTGTATCCACCATATTGATTTTTAAACGAACACAATTTTTTGTCCTCATACATACCTACCGTATTTCCAAAGAAACTACCAACCTACCTGCAATCCATTCCGCGATACAATGAAATACATGATTTACCTACAAAATTTAGTATGGCGGCCATCTTGAAAAATGGTAGAGTCACAAAACAAACCACCAAAATAAAAACACTGACCCCGGAAACCCCCAGATATCGATTTTGAGCCAGATCGGAGCAAATTGACTCCCGGCCGCCATCTTGAATCCGCCATATTGGATTTTGACATTTACCAAAACATGCCCACCCCAAAGAGGAACAATACAAAGTATGACGACCCCCCACCTCGGGGACACCGTTTCCGCGCCAGAGCCAAAAAAAGCTCCCCATACAAAATACCCTTGTATGGCGGCCATCTTAAAAAATGAAAAATTCAAAAAACTAACTTAAAATATCAAATAAGCTCCCCAAGGACTACCCGCATGCCAAATTTCATCCCGATCAGAGCATTTTTTTTTTCGGCCGCCATTTTGCATCCGCCATCTTGGATTTTCGTGACCACTGGCACTTGACTCCCACCGCCCTCTATGACATTTGGTCGAACACCCCCCATTTATCTCTAACAGTTTCCGAGATATTCAACTTTTTATTTTGTATGGCAGCCATCTTGTTTTCCGCCATTTTGGATTTTTTACACAAAAATCTGAAATTGCCCAGGGTGTGCTCCAAAATTAGTTTGAGAACCACCCCCCTTTCTCTTATAGTTTAGCCAGGCCGCAGGGTCACTCCATGATGAGGAGCAGTTTTCCAAGATTTCGGAATTTTCCCATACTCACCAAAACCACCTTCACACTTTTCCCATACACGACTTTCACCCCCCGACCCTCCTTCTGGGAGAACAATTATGTCAGTCAGTGAGTGAGTGAGTGAGTGAGTGGGTTTCCAGCTATATATATAGTAATAAATTATGGTACCTTCTCCTTCTTTCCTAAAACGCAATTACTTGGTTCACATTCCTAATTATAATCAATGACAGTTTGATGAAAATGTTCTTGCTTAGTTGAGTCGACTCTTTTGAAAATAAATAAATAATTACACATGCCAAAAAATAATGTTAGCGCACCATTTGTAAGCCGAAAATTAACAAAGGCCTCCGCTGCCGATGAAAACATTGCCAACTACAACTCTACGCAGGTCAATGTTCCCAGCCAGCTTGAAGAAATTCGATATGTCATCCGCATACGCCTAAATTAAGCCGCAGGTCAGATGTTAGTTGCTCATGTAGCCGTGGCAAAAAGTTTTTGCGTCATTTGATCATTTTGACTTGGACGGTGGGAGAGATGTTTTTTTCATGATCACTTGTCGGAACACTGCTGTCCATCGGTCCGTCGAGCGGGCGTTGACCTGCACGTTATTCAGGGGATAGATTTTGTATGGTAATAATTTCACTGCATATAGAGTGAGGGCTAATTTGGTCCCCTCATTATTTTGTGGTATCAGCTGCTCTATAAAATGATAGATTATGACTGATATGTTTCGCGTCTCTACTACATTTTAAATTATTTAAGTGCTGATATTCTATATTTTTTATTCTAATTTATTACATTTATTATGCTTATCAGTCTATGAATCATTTGCCGCAGTCTGTAGTACCCTTCGCTAAACCATCGCAAACTTGTCCAGACAATTCGTCTGCCGCCACTTTTTGTTCGCAACATTGAAAAGTTTTAGTAACTTTGGGTGCTGCGCCAAAAGTTTTGACGCTACAATCCGAAAACTTTTTCACTTAGTCACACTATTTGGATAAGTTTTGTTAACCCAAGGCTTTTATGAAGCGAATGGTCCTGTTCAGTTTAATTATTTTAAAAAGATAAAGTGAGTTTAATTTATTCAGCTATGATTAACAATACCAACAGTCATAATCTTCGCTCTACCATGCATGCAGATTACTGCTATCCCAATACGCTTATCTTATCTGGTGTAGATCATGAAGAAAGTTCGGGACTTCCTTTGTCCAGGTATGGGCATCTACACCTTCAGTATGTAAATGAAGGTGTGCAGGCTGTGCGTGCTACAGCTGTAGGTATAGATAGCGGTGAGCGGATATCGGGCGGGCGGCGAGCACGCGGCGGCCGGCGCGCGCGCCCAGTCAGAGTGCCGCCGCGCAGATAGACGCACGCGCGACCTGCACGTGCTTCCCACAAAACGTACGCTACCAGTTCATCACTGAACTCTTCCTCGCCACTCACTCTATAAAGTTAAAAACCATAAATGATGTCAGTTTGCATGTACCTGTTCTGCCCCTGGTTCTTCCTCGTGATCTACTTGGCGTTCCTTATGCTGGACGTGTGAGGCTGCTCGCGTCCGAACTGTTCGGCCGGAGGTTGCTAGAGCGCATGCGCGGTGTTGCGATCGATACGCCGCCGTATTCCCTGCCGGTCGGTGTTAGCCGTGCGACGCGCGAGCGATCACGCGGGTCGTTGGAGCCGGGCGCGCGTGCCGGGAGCGCCGGGGGTGTTATGCGGGGCGCGTAGAGCTGCCGCCGGGCCAGGGAGCCAGCAGGCCGCCACGATCGCTCCGCACGCTGCAGGCGCGCGGCCGCGCGGGCCCGCCATGAGCGCGGCCACGCCGACGGTGCGCGGCGCGCCAGCCGACTCGGCATCGCCGCACGTCGCGCTCCCACCGATCAAGCCAGACCTCGGACTCAACGATGCCACACTCTTCGCAGTCTACTGCTTTATCAAAAATTTCATTGGGTGAGTCCCTGTCTCTATAAATCCAAGGCTCTATACAGACAGCATCGTCAACCCTTGACAACAGTGAAAATTCTAGAGTTATAAACGAATCCAGAAATCTCCATTTTGTTGTTACAACTTCCTCAAGAGAATCCATTAGTGCTTTATGTAAAGCTATAGATACACACACCTAAAAACACATCATCGTCGTCTTGAATAGCCTCGTTCTATGCGTAAGTAAAAGTCGTACGTTTGTTGCTTGTGTCAATGGTTCTTCAACTTTGGTAAAGAAAACCATCAGAATCACTTCACTGATGTTCGTTCTCATTGTTCATCTTAATTGGTAGTAACAAAGTAAGCAGATATCCGCACTCCAACAAAATTGTTGTTGATTTGTGATATTACTACTTTGTACATTATAAATAGAAATACGACTTTGTAATGAACGTAAAGTATATCAATAATGCAATCAGTAGGTGTAAATTCGGACCACAGATAAAATATTACTTGTTCTATTAAAATATTACTTGTTGTTGGCACGTGCAAGTTATTGATATGAACTCTCCTTGATTCGTTACAATTTCTGCTGCAGATGCTACACAGTATTGCTAAAATGGCCCTTCTTATTTTGTACCTATGACTCCACCACATGTACAATTGATCACGGAGTCACCGTTTTTGTCAAAGCAAGAAATTATAAATCTGTAAACTCAGATCAATACGAGTATTACAGCTAGATTCAACGTAAACAATCGGTACTAACATGCTTGATAAATCAGTACTAACTTACAAACATAAAAAAAAAACACGATCACACTCATAGCCCCCACTAGGATTCCCTGTATCGGGGTGCCATGGACATACACAGAAACAACCACAAATAACACCCTTAAATAGATAAATAGTTAATAACCCATAAATAGGTAATGTTCCAAAACCAAACACTCAAATCTGTATGAATATTCTAACGGTGGAAAAAATCTAGTTTTTCGCGTACTCTCTGTTTTAGTGATATTTTTGATATCAATAGGTATGGTTATCGATTTAAATTCCTACTGAGGAGAAAAGGGACTCCAAAAACATTTCACAGGCAGCAACACCATCACATTATTTTTTCAGCGTCTAATGTTTGAAACATTGTAGTTCAAATACGTTTTGCAGTATTCCTTCAACTTCAGGAGTAACCTCCAATATAGTAAGTTTATAAGATTATTGATAGGTTGTAAACTTAACGAAGGCTAGATTGAGAAATTTACTATCTGACTGGTCAAATGTCGGGGTCAAACGGCAAATTTATTACCAGTGGCTGGCTTTGAAAATTTATTAACCACCAAAGTTATATTACTAAGACAATTTGCTGTAATTTCATTAAAATAACATTGTGTCCAAAAATAGATGTTCACATTTTGTCATCCAAGGTCACTTTGACTAAAAACTGGTTTTAATTCGGAAAATAAATAATGTTCAATAAGTCAAGGTTATACTGAGGATGATCTTTGTCAAGTTTTTGAAGTCAATACGAAGTAAAATGTACCGCTATTCATGTCGTAAGGTCTTCATACCGGGTGTAAGGGACAGCGAACAACTTCCACTAAAAACTTTTTAAGAAGTGAAAAAAATGTTTTTTTCATACATAATTGTCTGACCTCTTGTCTTGTCTTGACCGAGGTAAACATTTTGTATGGAAAGGCATTTGTTTTTTTTTACATCCTAAGAGAGAATCCTGGTCGAAGTTGTTCAGTATCATTGACTGAGCAACCCCTATCAGTTTGCGGGACGCTGTCCCTTACACCTGGTATATAAATAATGTGTTTATACTGTCCAGACAATACATTACTCTTATGTATTCTCGTGGTTACTAATGTCGCAATTGTTACTGTAGCAAGAACTACCAATTTACCTGTATTTTTGTCTATTTTTACATCACAATGCTGTGTTTCAACCTTGACAGCTCGAACCGCGCCTATTTGCCTATCTCTATTACATGCTTACGATAACTTAGCATTCAAACGTTTTTCATGTGCTAATTGTGTGTAATCTTAGCATCAGCCAAGTGTAAAAAAAGAGTTTACATCAAGAAATATATTTGAGTAAGCATGAATAATTTTATAATGATTCAAGTAACATTCACAAATATCAAAATAAAGTGATGTCATACTAAGTTAGGTATCACAATATTATTTTAAGTAACACATTTAACAATACACACAAACAAATAACCTAACTCCACAAATGTTTCTAATACCTACCGTGACCCTAAAATTTTATAGCATTCCATGTTTATCGAAAATATTTGCACAGATTGCAATATTCGCAAGTTACAGAACTATAGATAAGAGCTGGTTTCATATTTACTTTATTGGTAACCTTGAAGCCAGCATGAGGCAACCAATGCCCACGCCTCTATTTACCTTTTTATGTTATCAACACCAGGCAGCCATCGATTCGAGGTAAATATTTTTGAAAAATATTGTAGTGGTTTGTGTAATCTTGCTTTAGCCCTGATCATAATATTATAACACACAGCTACAGATTTTTGATTAAGCTTTTGAAAGCGAATTCTGAAATATACTATCTCTAAGCAAGATTTAAACACATTATCCGCACTCCGAATTACATAGTATGGCACGAATAAGCTCTTTGGACAACAAAATTAAAGAATTATATATCATTCCATAATTTTACAACAACAAAAAAACGTGAATAGATCCTTTGTAGTCTGGAATCAGCTAGTTATAAATTCTATTTTGTCTGCTCCATTTTGACCAACCCAGCCCTCACGATTTAGCTAATTACCAACAATAAGGGGCAAACCTCAGCCGTGCCCAACTTGGAGAAAGTTTTCGTTTAGAAAGTACCCTTTGTTTTGTTTTCGTGCCTCAGCTGTGGTCCTTGCTCGTACGATACAACGCCTAAACCATTAGATATACTCTAGATATCTTTCTTGCAAACTCTTTCATGCGCTAACCGATTTCATTGACCGACTTGGCAATCTACGCTGTTGCTCGCCCGTTCTTTATAAACGCAATTGCAATTAACATAGTAAGTTTTCATTTTGCATATCTAAACAGATTGACGGCACATTTGATAGAAACAAGGGGCAAAATAACTCGTGCTTGTGATGGAATAGCAATTTCATTGATCGCTGTTTGATACCTATTTAATGTCCAAAGCTCGACCGCTACCGGGTTGCTAATGTTTAAAGCATATGCTATGATATAAGTATCTTTGTTGCATGGGGCATCATCACTTTCTCTGAAAGAAAAGGGAAAGTCTTGGTGGCGCTCGTAGCTCGTTCCCTTGCGGTCAGATCAGCCAGGCTATTGGCCGGTGCTAATTCCTCTTGTTTATTTCATTTCACACTAATGGCTGCACACTAATCTTGTCGATTTCACTCACAGCTCTGTTATTTCAAATTTCCCACTTGGCAATTGTTCTGATCTGACCATGTCTTGTAATGATACCTTCAGCCCTGCAGTTTTCGTTTATTCATGACTTGTTAGTGTTACGTCATTCAAATGTGAACCTGCACTTTTATTACTTACATAATAAAGATTCTTATCGGATGCACGTCTTGTGATCTTATCATTAATCTGCTTGAGGTTATTTTTGGTTATGGATGTCACGTCATATATTTCGATATCATCAAAATATCATCAAATGTCATTTTTTGTTAAATTATCTACCCATTTTGTATCATATGTTCGTCCAGGTGTTTTTTTCATTGTACAAGTCGTTGAGTTGTTTTCTCAGTTCATTAACCGCTGTTTTGTGCTTGATCTCAGCAAGATTGCTTCGGTTTTAATTAACGTTTCCGTTTCTTGTCCGTGATACTTATCTTTGATAGTTTGCTTTTCTGTTCCTTCAGTTTCTAAACTACAAATTGGAGAATAGTTTATTGTTAGCTATAGGAAATTTATTGCTCACTTTGATTCATTAGCGTTTATACTTTCAACAATCATTAAATCAAAACCTTGTCTTGGTTTTGCTGTATTCAAATTGATGGTTGCTTCATTTAGTCGTCAAACGGTACTGGATACTGACTTTATTACGGTTCCTGTCGATCAGCTGTCCATTCTCGCTACGATGCGTTCCGATATGATAGGAGATAGTGCGTGTCGGTAGTTGTACCGACGTAACTTCGAGTTCTTGCATAACTTCGCCTTGCAGTACCAATGTTTCTACTTGCCACCACACGGTTATATCATTTTTATTAGTATTATTAGATTCCATAATAAACACAAAGTTCACTATAAAATGTTGTTTGAGCGAATACATGAGTAAACCAGATTTATTTACAAATAAGTAACGGAATAGCTGTAGATTAGCTTGCTTTAAGAAAGTTTTCATCACAGTGACTTATAAAAAGTATTGGGCTGGTGATTGTGCAATGGCTCTCGCGTCTGCACTGATGTGCATACGTAAACCTGTTGCGTTTGTCTCGCCTGTTGCATTTATTTTATGCATCAGCGCACTTCACTCCAATGCTTCTTGATTACCATGCACAAAATCCAAGTTGACGTTTCAACTTTGTTGACACTCAATCACGCAACGCACGCGTGTTTTTGCCCGATTAGCCGTGGATCTCATCTCGCATATTGATTGACGCGTTGCCTTGACGAGCTACCATGGCGCCACCCTAAAAACCGCCCCTTTCACGCAAGGACGTCGGGAATAGGGACGCGCGCATCCACTCAGTGTGTAAACGACAACCGTGCCGTGAGGACGCACCCTCGCCTCTGCGCCATACTTACCCGCCAAGTGCCTTATAAAATATTCCCCTGACTTAAATACCCCGCCAGGTGCGCTGGAGGACACACTGAAGCACCATCTGTGAGTATACCAATGTATTGAACCATGCAGCCCTCCTATTAATAAGTAGGTCAGCCTGAGCGTCCACGTACTTACAGGTTTTATTTATGAATGGGGCGTGTGTTGTTTGTACTGATTCCACTACGTTAGCGTAATTTTGACCTCATTTTATTGTTGCTAGTGCCATCTTTTGTTATCAATTTTTGTACTTGGGTTGCGTTGACCTGTTTTCAAATGCAACTACTGCGATCATGAAGGGTGGCGTGTCGATTTGGTTATAAAAAGGGGGAATGAAATTCTCTGAAGACCCATTATAGCCTTGCCACCTGAGTTGGAAGAAAGTAAACAAAATGTAACACGGCGGGTTGGGTCAGCTTTTGCAGTTTTCATGCCGTGATTTGCATTTTGCGAGCGCTGTTTCGACATCTAATTGTAGCTTTTCGTTTCGGCGCTCGGGTGTTTATTTTTCTTCCTTTATAGATATATTCATAAAATTATTATTAGTAATGGTCTGCATACGATACAGGATGAAAGACTTATGCAAGCTCCAATAGAGAACTTTATGCGGATTCGTTACTAAATAAACGCAATTAGTTAGCTCCAGGAAATCAATGCGACTTCCTCTTCTGTGTTCTCGATTGTGGTACACTCGGAAGCGTTGGCCTGAGCGTCAGTCGATTACGCTCCAATCGAGATCTAATCTCCTTCTTATCATTCGAACGGTGAAAGTCTGTTAGCAATTCTCGATTCATTCGTTATCATTATCACTGTTGCTAACCTAACCTAATTTGTTGCGAACGTTTTGTTCTATTGCATAAGTTAGCCTAAGCTTGTTTGCTGCAGGCTGGCTCCCAGAGTGCGTAACGCATGCGTAATACGTTTGTTTATGACGAAAGCAGCGCATAGTTTTTTTTAATAATCGCCCTCATTCGCAGCTGTCCCCCTCCAAAAATAAATTTTATTTTTATACGCACAGGCAATAAAATCTCGCAAACAGCCGCTTTCGAGTGCAAGAAGGACGAAGTTTTATTACCAAAAACCAGATTGACTTATTCAACCAACTCGTGATGATGAAAATTGTTCGATTGAGTTCAGCTTTTGTAAGGTCGTGTTGTGTGTCATTTAGATTTTCCCTACGAAACCCTTCAGTTTTATGGCTCCACATGAAAATTAAAGCAGTAATAGGTCTCTCATACTTATGTTTTGGATTCGGAGAGTACTACTGAATAGTAACCTACATAGCCTTCCTGGTAAATCACGTTTATAACCGCCGCAATAGACGTTTCCTCTGTGTAGACGTAACGTTTACTTTGCCACAAATCGGTTTCGCGATCGTCAACAATGCATTCATTTCCCCACTCAGATGCGATTACTGTCATCTCTCGACGTGCTCTTCCGTGATCAGGGTCTATTTCCACCTTTCTATGGCTATTTGCATCCAATGGATCATGTACGGCAGCTTTTAATTGCTCTGCGAAACTGTGTTTGTCATTCTGTGAATCTGAAAGACTAGGAATCGAGCAATAATCTTCTTCAGTTGTATCAAATTTTCTGTTGCACAAACATCTAAACATGTATCTACATCAGTCAAGAGGTTGTAACGTATGATGCCCTTTTATAATGAAGATGCATATTTACTTCAATATATTGTCATGACATATTATTTATTATATATTGAATACTTCACAAAACTACTTATCACTTCTGTTACGGCTACAACATTAGACACTGCAGCCCGAATTTGCTTTGCAAACAAACATAATTGTAATTGCGGCGTGTAGAGACATGTGTTTCCTGTGTTAATCGTCAGGTGCTATTTCCACCTCGCCGTGACCCGCCGCATCCAACAATTCACGTTCAAAGACGATTATTTTAAAACCTGTTTCAACTTTACTCCCAACAATTTCGAGATTTTTGCTGAGTGATATTAGAATTCCTCGGAAAAGTTTGCTATTTAGACATTGAAAGTGTTCTGACTTACTAGTTTTTACATTTTTAATCTTGCAAGAAATTTCTTGATTCTCAGGAATTTTCTTTCATTCAAAATTGGCTTCTTAACTTTTGTTTTACTGTAGCTTTATACAATCTTGCTGTAGGAATACAGTAGAATTTTTTAACTTTAGTTTTCTTAGTATTATTCTAAGGTATTGGTTACCTAAAACTCGTTTGAATATAGCTTTCTTCAACTAGTAAAATTTTGTTTAAATTTAAAACTAATTTGCTTCCTTTTACTTGAAACATCTGAATTGCAAATAAGCTCGAAGAGTAACTTTCCGTCGTTCGGATTTCTTCTCGTCGGCCGCGAAGCGGCCGGCGGGGAGACGCCATCGAGGCAGGGCCTCCTGGGCGTGGTCTCAAACCGCTGCCTGTAACAACAGGCAGGTCATCGGGGCGCATGTAGCTTGGTGTCTAGTCCGGGTGCGCAGGAGAGTTTCACGCCGTGGCGAGATCAAGCCAGCCGGGTGATTCCCCATGGGGGGAGGCCCAGCTAGCGACCTCAAGCTCACGGCGGCTCGCTCGTCCTGGGGTCAGTCCTTGAGTCTGGCCCACGATCCTGACTACTCGACGTGGAGTAGTGGATGTGGGCAGGCAGTGTAATGGCCGCGTCAGCGCTGCATTGCAGCACCACCCTGAGCAGCCATCTGTGGGGGTCTGAGGTCCTCCAGAGCGGCCGGCTGGCCGGTCATGGAGGAAAGAACCTTCAGGCCCCTCTCGATAATACTGGTGGCATCGTCGCCGATGCGGATTGCCACCAGGACTTCCGTGAGGATCCTAACCGCCTCTGTTAGGACCCTGTCCCTTTCTGGGACGGCTGCTCGTTGGCTCTTTTGTCTTGGAGCCCGCTGGTGTTTCGGCATCTCCCCCTGAGGAATAACCTGAGGGGCGCCGACCACTTCCAGTGGGCCCGTGGGTGGCTTGCGACGCGGCTGGTCCGGTTTTCCCGCGTCTTTTTGAGGAGCGGCTTGCTTTCTCCGTCTCCTCGGCCTCCTCTTCCGCTTCGTCTCGCCGGCTGGGTCGTTGGCGGCCGCCATGAGAGTGGTCGCCGCGTTCGACTCTCCCTGCGGTGCCGCCTCCTTCCTTTTCGGCTCGACGGGCTTCGTGAGGGGCGCTGTGCCCGCTCTCTTGTTCCGCACTTCGCGGCGAAGCACGGAGCAATCGAGACTGTTGGCGGGGTGGGGTCCGCCACAGTTTGCGCACGTTGCGGGTTCAGTGCCGGCCTCTTGCAATCTTTAGCGACGTGCTGCTCGCCGCATTTGACGCAGGCCAGCTTCCGGTGACAGTGTGAGGAACTGTGCCGGAACAGCTGGCAACGGTGGCACTGGGCCGTCGTCCTCTTGCCACGCCAACCCTCGATCTTCACGCCGGGCATACAGAGCAGCTCTGTGATGTTGTATAGTCCCGGGGTGAGGGCTGGCGTTCGGGTCAGCTGGGCGAAGAATATGCAGCCTGGGCGTCCACGGCGCGCGTTGATCGGCCGGACGTAGTCTACTGGGTAGCCCAGACTAGCCAATTCTTCGGCGATTGCTTCAGGGTCGGCATCGGCAGGCAAGCCTCGGATGGCGACCTTCAGCGGTTTCTGACTCGGCATGGCGTACGCGAACCAGGATATTCCGGCACCGGACTTCTCCAGCTCTACGAAGTAGCGCTGGTAAGCACGGAATTCCTGTTCCGTTTTCGCAAGGAATCGGAAGCCTTTCCCATATGGGCGCACGTTAGGTGCGTGGCCCAGGGCTTCTTTAAGCATCCTCATGTGGGAACTCCAGTCTGGGAGATGGTCCACCACAATGGGAGGGAGCTTCTTTCCTCTGCATAGGTTAGTGGCGGGAGGCACTACTATCTTCGGCAGAGGAGGCTTGCTTTGGGACGACGGCGGGGTTTTCTTTGCCGCAGCGGCGTAGGAAACGCTCGGCTGCGGGGGTGACGTCTCCATGTCGTCTAGCGATGGCATGGAGAGAGGCGGCGTCTTTCTGGGCAGCGGGACAGGGCGTGGGCGTGCCCCCTGCGATGGCGTCGGCGTCCCCGATGACGAGGAGGTGGCGGGGTGTAGCCGCTTCCCAGCGCGCGTGTCGCTCTGCACACTGGCACACAAGGCAGCTGCACTCTCCCTGAGAGCGTCCAGGGCTGCGTGCCTTGCGGCGGCGCGCTGGGCGGCGGCGGCGTCCATCTGGGGCTGCTGTCGTTCGGGCAGCGGAGGTAGGGGCGGAAACGGCGGCAGAGAACGGGCTGCCGCGAAGGCCGCAGCAGACGTCTCGCCGGCGTCGTTTCCGGGCGTCGTGGTGGTCGACGGTGGGCGCGACCATGGGCGCAGCGCGAGGATGCGCTGCAGCGTCGAACGGGGGCTCGTAGGCTGGTACACCTTCTTGGTGGGCCGCCTACGGCTGGACTTGGATGGGGTGACCGACATAGGTGGGCGTCAATACGAAACAGCCTGGTCCGCGCGGTGCGTAGCCTGCCCCCGGGACGGGCAACAACTACCGTTACCCCCCGGTGATTCCCGCTGGTGGGAGGCCGGGGTTGAATGGCACGAGTAGAAGTCACCCGCGATGACCGAGGGTAGGCAGAGTCGTGAAAAGTGAGGGTACTTAGGGATCACCCAAAGTACCCCACAAAACAAAAGAACCCGAGCGCGTGAAAGTGAGGGTAGTTTGCGCTACCCACACGGCGACTAGGCGGCGAATCACTTTCCGTCGTGTACGTCCTTGGTCTAATTCAACATCAGAAGCGTAAGTGCGTCCCATTTAGCACTGCACTACACTATGTTGTGAACCAGAACAATGGTCGGCTGACCCCGATCCCTCTCGTCCATTGTGACCCGCTGCAGTCGACCCACTTCCAGCTGCTTATCTTCCAGCAGTCACTCATTGTTCACTTTCAATGCAAAATTTTACTACCAACCTTGGCCCTGGTTTCAAACAAATAAAGCTCTTTGTTACTAAGGTATGCGCTAATTAAATTCAGGCGTTCGTACGTCTGCTAAACGTTCGCACCTAAATATAACCGCGAAATTTGTCTCGCATACACCACCTTGCGCACTCATCGGGCACTTATAAAAAGCTGCGAGGTCATAACGTCGGACGCTATCGAATTGGACAGTGCGTATCCCGCACGCGCGTCGTAACCACGCTTCGTATCGATATTGATGCTTTATTTACTATCACGTGCAACAGTGACGTCACCGGGCGGTGCAACCGCCGCGCCAATGGCTCTTGGCAAGTTGGCGTTTGATTGAGGGATGTTCATAAGTGTGAGTGCCGCGGTGGTGTAAAGTCGTGTCCGTATGGTGCAAAAGCTGATGGCGGACTTGAAGGTGCTCATCGGGAAGAGAGCACCTCCCGGGGCGCCGCCCCCCGCTCCCCTTCCCACCAATCAGCAGCAGCAGTACACGCGGCGAGATCTCAAGATGAACTTACACAGACACATGAGTATAGTACTAGACAGGTAAATCGAATAAAACAGAATGAATGAAACATTTTTGTGAGCTAATTTCTGTTCGGTTGGCGAGCTCCTGGCCTTACGCACGTCACCGGTCAGTCGCCTCTTGTAACTCGTCACGCAAGATGTTATTTTGAGGAATGTCAACACGGCAGGTTAGCACGAAAAATAATGTCTTCATTTTTTTCTTGAAGACGGTCAATTGGCAGTATTTAATGATCAAAGACGCATATTGACACATAATTTCGATCACGAATGTCAAGGTTGACCGACATTCGCGCGTCTATGATGATGAGCGATGTGCCAATGCTGTTGGCTTGAAACATGCCTTCTTGATAAATAATGCATGGAGAATACACGAGGCTCTTTATGGCGTCTATTAAAATGATCAAAGCGTGGGGCTGCTTTGTCAATATTTTATGATATTAAAATTTTGATGCAACGCTCAATTTAGTATTGATATCAAAGAGATCGTCAAGTACACAAATTTTAAGTTGAGAAGGAGCAAATGAGCAATAGCATGGATGATTCTTGAGGTCATTCAAGTTTTATTGATATTTCGTATGCTGTATAAAAGGTTCACAAGAAATTTAATAAAAAATGTTCCAGACGTATCTATGCTTTAAAGAGATGTTAATAATAAAATAATGCACAGTTTGACATTGAAACGAACGGGTCAAACGAATCTCATATTAAACAAGGAATAATTTATGAAGTCGTGTAGCGGACCCAAGCAAACATTATTAGAAATCAAACCAATTGATAATTCTAATGCTGTTCTACACGCTTAGGACAAGGCAATAGAAACTTCCATTACAAATATCCATAACACAAAACCAAATAACTTTATTTGATGCCATACAAGAGCAATCAATCAAGCCCTCCAAATTGATACTTGTATTAATAATAGCTTGTTTACGTCGCACTTGAATTTGTTGAACGCGATCAGGGCGTGTCGCATACCTCAATTCGAAATTCCATCGCCCAATTAATGATGACAGAGAGTTCTTTCGTCCAATCAGGAACGTGAACGATGTTGATGCATTCATGTGGAATGATGGTGGGAATACATGATTCGATGGCAGCATTATTTTGGACGGTAGAACATAGTATAATGTATTCTAGTAATGTTCTCAACTTTGAAGTTGCCGTATCGTACCGCTCGAGTAGTTCTCTACTTAGAGACGTCTCAAGTATACCAACTAAATTCTCTTAGGATTATGTGGAAACCATTTGGTTTGAAGTTTCTATTCAGAACAGAGATTGCATACTTGAAACTTGAATAATTGATCCGACTTTGTAAAATAGATATTTGAATAATAAAATCTTAAAACCGAATGGATAAGTATGTAGTTGTATCTTTTACATTCTACAGTCTTCTATAACCTTGTCTTGTATCGATTGATGTGATAATAAGCACCTTGCCGTCCTGCGGATAGAATTATTAAAACCGCAACTTACATTGATTTTCAAGTCTTTCTTGTACGCCCAGTAATTAAATACTTCTGATTCTGATAAAAGGAAATTAAACTTTGAATTTGAGTAATTATTTGTATTGGATGTTTGCATTCGTAATCAGGTTGCAATAAACATGACCTTTATCATCGTGAACTAGTTTCGTCTTTGTCTCTAGTTTAATGGGCTGTTGCTGTGCGGTGTCGAAACCAAATTACTTTGCATTTGGCAGCCGGGTTGTTTGTGTCATCCATGTACAGTACGACCACGCTTTAAATGAACGCGGCGAAAAAAAGGGCTAATGCCGCCATCATCGGGCTTTACATTCATTTGACACTCCTCCATAGACTGTAGCGTCCCCACCCACGTTCACTGAGAACCGTGTCGTACGGAATTGGAAGTCTTCGATCAGTCGATCAGTTTGGACTTCTGTTACTTCACTTCCTGATATAGTGCACACGTGTAGATTGGCAGTTGATGTGTCATGTTGGTATCCAGAAGTGATTGTCGAAAAGATGTATTGATGTTTGTGAAGACGATGAAACTGATTAGTTCTATTTCGGCTTATTTAGTTTTGGTGCTGTGTTAAGTGAGACGAAGAGGCATGAAAGTAACGTTGATAAATAGAAAAAACAAAGAAACACAAAATAACAGAGTTACATAACGTTTATTTTAGAAGAAAATTGTTGGTAGCTGGGTTACACAAAGTTTCTTTCAAATGGAGAAAAAAAATACTGCTCCTGACATTGACACAAAGCCGACCTATTTCCCTTCAGCGCGTGATATATTTGCGAGACAAATGGTACGGATGATAAATGTGACTAGATTTACAACGCGAGCGACCTCTTAAAACTGTCTCAGAATAACAACTATTCCAGAGAGCACCACCAGAATACACCTGCGACCTTGTGCCCAATTGGTGTTCTACAATCTGCGAAAAATCACCCAGCATGTTATTAGCGTGACACCAAAAGTTCAACACTATTTTTGTAGCTGTCTGTACAGTTTGTCGAGATGTCGTGTCCACATAATTGAATGGTCGATCATTTTCTCTAACCAGCGTACAAATATATTTTTCTATACATTTTCTAGAGATGTCGTGTCCATATAATTAAATGGTAGCACATATTCTTAAAACGGTGTACAAACACAAAGTCACGTGGCAAATAATATAATGAAAACCCATGAGATTGAATTATTCAACAAACAATATTACTCTCCGACTAATAAAAATGCAATACATGTTTTGTAAGTTGCACTAAGTGCGTATCAATAAGGCTTATGTCATGTTAATCGTTTTATAATGCGATGTGAAGAAACAGACGCAAGTATAGGTATAATTACCTACATATTTCAATTATATTTTTTTATCAGTAAGACAATCTAGCCGCAAAATTTGGACTTTGTTCTCGAAGCCATTACAATAATTGAGAAGTGATGTATTGTGTGAGTGAGACCGACGCATGTTGCTCGGGTTCGCGAGTTTTTCCACCAATTAAATAAACACACGTCCACACCGCAATTATTTACCAACAAAGTAAGAATTCTTGCGAGCCCTAAGAAACCTTCCTACGCCCTCGATTATTTTTAAATAATGATTGGACCGTTTCCAGCAGAATGACGGAAAGAATATTTGCACCTAGACGCGGTATAGCGTGACGGGTCGATGCGAGTCATACGATGTCCGTGGCTTTGAGTAGTATCCACCGCAAACATCGATATCATCACAAGTGTTCGGATTACGGCGGGCGGCGGGGTGCTTTGTAGCATCCGTCTGCCGCAGTCGCTTGCGCCGAGCCGCCCGCGCACGCCCGGTCGCCCGCCCATTCTGCCCAGGCGAGGCCGCTGTGAAGCCGTGCTATGCTTCCCCGCCTAGACTAGGTCAATACACTTATTCGCGTGTATGACTTATCGCGTTCCTATTATCGCATTAAGCCTGTTTCGGTCGTGTATCGATCGATTTTCCGGACGCCAGACCGGCCGTCTTGGTTTCGAGCGGCGGCGAACGTGAGTGGTCGCGCGCGTATCGCTCGTCGGATGACATCAGTTAAGACCACGTCCGCTGGAAACAATCGCGCTCAGTGTCCGCGGCGTGGCCGGCTCGGACGCACGAGGACCTCAATGGAGGACGGTCGGTGCGCGACGTGCGAGGCCCTGGGGCGGCGGAGCCTCTCTAGCAAGCTGCTGCAGGTGGCCACTGCGCAGGCGCATCTCAAGACGTGCCCGAATATCGTCTCCCCTCCCGACCACGATGCCGATCTGGCCTCTCGAGCTCTCGCTGCGAAGCGCCGAAAGTCGATAGCAGGATTCAAACTGAACTTGCTGCAAGATGTGCAGACGTCGAAGCCTACGACAACTGAACACCCCCGATCGCTTTGCACACGCAGAAACACGTGGTGCACGCTGTAAGTGTGAACATGACTAATAAAACACCAGCACTTTATCACATAGGCAAATCACAACATTTATTTATTCTATAAATATTACTTATCCTATTACTTTTGACGTTATCGTGAATGATGGCACTGAAGTGTTTTCTCAAACGCGGTTATTCGCAATTGTTGTCACAAGACTGACCTTATCGTACCGCCATGCCATATCGTTCAAATTCTTATCGCCACTTCATATAGATTAAGCGATTGTTCCTATGATTTGTATCATTGTTTTGAACAATACAATACTCTCATAAAACATGTACTCTGTATTTAATATTGACATGTGCTTTTGTTGTGTATCCGTGACTTTGTTGACTCTGGCCTTGATAGAGTTGATGCTCCCAAATGTGGGTACTGTAGTTGAATTAGCTGTTCATTGAATGTCGACCTCTTACTTGTCACAGTCGTTTTAATAGGTACTAACAAACGAAGCCTTGAACGCAATTGGCCGGCTGATACAATCAATAATTTCATTATCGAAATGTGCTCTAAATTAATAACATAATTTTCTGAATAAGATTATTGCAAGATTGCTGGCCAGTTCACCACTTCAGGATAATGAACGTTGATTACATGATACTATATCTTTAATCTGATCTGTCGTAATCAATGAACTGGTTAAAATTGCTGCGACTGCAGAAAATTGTATGCTAAATTTCCGTCTGCATATAATTATTGAGCAGATAATCTTTGCCGACTTCTTGATACTGTCAATGAATGTACCTACTTTGAAGGAGAAAAACCGGGTATTTTACGTCCTATCCATCATTTGGTTTGGAATTAACGGAAATTCCAATTGGGCCAGGTTACGTCCTATTGAGGCAATAAAGGGCAAAATCAGGAACTTCACTTGAAGGATCTGTTCCGGATGTACGTATTTTATTTGTCTTCTACTTTACCAAGTTTTGACTGTAGAGGAAAATCCCCATACTAAATGTAAATTTTGTTTTTCATTATACCAACCTACCTTCTTAATTTCATGGAGGTATTGTTTTTACCTTAAGGTTATTGTGAATCCAATTATGTTCACATATTTGCTGCGTCATTTCAATTAATATCAATGGTTGTATTCTGAACTCACTTACGTCTAGCAATAATGATAATTTTTGTATAATTACGGCGTCGGTTAAATGGCAAAAAATTCGCTCTAGCGTAATGGCCGACAGAGTTTTTACTGCTTTTATAATCAAAGTCGATGTCGTCATTCCATAAGGAGAATAAAAAATGCATCATGCTGAAGGTTATAAATTATAATTGAACAGTGACCCCAAATGAACTCATATATGGTAAGTACCATATAATAATAGAGCTGGCTCTACTGACTTTACCCTATTGCAAATGACTGTAAATTATTTTGATCCTAATACGTAAGCTACCATCATCATCAATGACTCTATCTTCATTAATATCTACTGCCACGAAGAATTGTGTCTTCACTGTTCCAAATTTAAACTTGCTGCAATAATTTTGTATAATTCTATTCTCAATATGTTTTATATTCTTATTTATGTAGATTTACTTCTGGAATCTTGCTTTTCTTCATGTTTTATCACGGTCATAAAGCTTTTGCCACTAAATTCTAAAATATACTTATGGCAGCACTATTTTATAGTTTCTTTCACGCTTCGTATATTTCAACAGTGTGTTTGGCGTATTTGTCTAGATAACTTCTGTTCTAATATTTTAAAGAGAACGGATATTTATGTCTTTGTTATCGATAAACGCTAAACTTACTGAAACATACATACATATAATCACGCCTTTATCCCTAATGGGATAGGCAGAGCATAAACGACCTAAACAAAAGTCATTCCGCCACGTCTGACAAAGTTTTGAGGGTTGTTTAAGATTGATTTGTAGGTATATTGCTGTAGTGACATGTTATCAGCCCATCGCCTAAATTGCAATATGTATACTGAAACCCTCGGATCCCTTAGCTGTTTTTTACAGCATGCCCGGGAGGAAATGCAGCTGGCACATTCTATGTTTTTCTCTCGCTCCCAGTCAATCATTGAAGTTTTACTGAAACGATCTTAATAAATCTATCACCATAAGAAACATGGGTTACCCAGGATACTTTTTACCGCAGGAAAGTTGCGTTTCAAGCTTATTTAAAATACATATGTGTAACGTAATGTTCTTAATGCTACATAAATAAATATTGCATACTTTGAATAAAATACCCACAACACCAAGGTTAATTAATTCAAACGATGTAACAATGATCCAGGCTTACTGAGCATAATAATAGAAATATTATGCTCATGCACCATATCCTCTTTATTACTATGATGTATTTTTATTTACTTAATTACCAAAACATGTGGCTCTGTTAGAGCAATCATTGCTTGATCTTTTACGCAGTCTGTGTGCTAAACGGCAACAGTTTCAATTTTAAAACCTATTTCAATTTCACACTCACTTCCTACAGATGCAATTCCAATTGCGACAATCTGTCATTATTTATTATCTAAAGTCGTGTAATCATTTCAGAATAGAAAATGTGCATTTTGTAACGGAGAGAAGTCGTGTCAAAATAATTACAAAATTCTTCTCTCTTGGATAACTTCACGTCGTTAGATTGTTGTATGAATAAAATTAATATTATGCACCTTGAGTATTGTCGGGTATTGTGGTTTTCGCGGTGGCCCTCACTCTATGCAAATGCTCTACGGTTAGCATCGACAGTTTCCTACTACGCTGTAGTATCATGATTATATGCTGCATATCAAGTGGGAACAATTACGGACCAATCACTCCAATTGTAGCAAAAACTTGACAATTCTCGAACGGTTCAATCGTCTTCACTCAAAGAGCACGCAAGAGTAAAAATAGCCTATCATTATCAAGGACAGTTATCGCAGCTAGTTTGTATAACATTAGCGTTAGATTACCGACCAGTGTTGCCACTTGTATCACCATAATCTTCCAATTTCCCACACGATTCTCTTATGAACTCGCACTCATGAGATCGCCACTGGATGTGACAACATCTCTTCAACTGCTTCTACCGGTTCCTGCGGGTGAACGGCCAAAGGTCTGCGAAATTTCATCCTGTCCTGTTTTATTGGGATCTCTGTAATCAACGTAGCTTCGTAAATCACCTTTATGTCTGTAATCATCGTCATCATCATTACTGTAATGGGTTAATTAGTAGCTGCTTTTTAGTGTTTAATGTTAAGGTTTTATTCGTTCATAATACTCTATCCCTTTTGCTGTAAAGCTTAATGGTTTTATTTGTTCATAATACTCTATCCCTTATGCCGTAAAGCTTAAATACGGGATAGGTAGAGCGTCAACAGCCTAAGAAGTTTTCTATTCTACACATTCCTTTTCAAGGCAAGATTACATTCTAGACAAACAGTACTCCACCATCGTTTGCACAATCACTTTCCATCAGGTGAGATGGCAGACAAATGGTTTGCCTATTTATTAACAATAAAAAAAAACTGGCAAAATATAAAATTTGTAAAGGAAATTTCTCTAAAGTGATACTTTGTTAGCCCTTCGGCTAAATTGCTTTACACTTAAAACTTTCAGCTATCTCTACCTACTGACTTTTTATTGTATCCCCGGTAAAAGAAGCTGCCGGAAGATTTATAACTTCCAGTCTTGCATGGAAGATACATTCCTGTGGACTTTCGACTTGAGTTGCGACATACGAGCCCTTCCATCAATATACGGAAGCGGCTCGGGAGCAGTAAAATGACTCTTACAAATTGTTTGATGACTCCTGTCTAGCCGTCTCGTTAATGCCTACTTGAGACTTGGCAGGTCAAATTACACCAGGCATAATGCACTTAGGACTATATCTATGGTTATTATTAATATAAACTTAATTAACTTGCAAACTGTAGCAACGATTATAAAAGTAATTAGTTATGGCTTCCATTCTAAACACTGCACCTGCTAAACTATTTTTATAAACGCGAACTCCACTGACCAAATCCAGTTCACCTTGAACGTGAGCTAAGCCATACCATTCAAATTAACGGCCATCGTGTTCGAATATGAGGTTCGGCGAGATTCATTCTTGTGTTGTCTTAAAGCGAGTGTGTCGCAAAAGCGTTGCCTAGGTGTTGGAGGCGCCATCGCATCGTAGCCCGTAGTAGGTAGAGCGGTGCGCGCGCCGACAGCGCCGCCGGCCCCCCTCCACCCCACCGCTGCGGCCGGCTGAACCCAGTTTGCCGCAACGCGTCGCTTCGGCCGCCCGCGTACTGTCACAAATTGATTAAATCAATGCATTTATCTCAAACACGCATAACGTACACAATATAAAAGTCGCAAAAACGGCACCGTCGAATCCGAAGAGTGGGACTCGGAAGTCCCATCGAGTGCGCGCGTTTGGAGAAGAAGCCATGCAAACTAAATTCATAAGTTCGAACTATTCATCCATCATGAACAAGCAAGATCTTCTCAGAGAGGTGGTGGTGAAATACATCGACTATTTCTACCCGGTGTAAGTAATTTTATTGATAGAACTAGTCATAGAATGGTGGATTTGTCTGTCGTGGCAGGTTGGCGCATTGCAGCTCTAGTATCTGCCTCGTCAGCTCGGCCGCTGTGAGCGGTGGCTAGTGTGAAGGTTCGGTGAGCTGGGTAAATTGCAGGGCCGTAAGTCGGTGAAGGTTCCCTGGCAACGTGGCCGCTGCATAGAGACAAATGCTGCGATTGGCTGACGTCAGCGCTCTATCGAGCCATTCGAGCCCAGCCGTCTCTATCGTCCGCCTGTATCGATCCACTGCTCTAAACATCACACACCAACACCACCCCCGAAGGTCAACTGCATTGTTCAAATATGAAATTCAATATTTTAAAACATTGAACTCTCCGGTGGCATTGATCTTCAACGAACGGTAAACCTCGAAGCTAACGTATTTGCTCGTGTATTTTTAGTTACTAACAGGATCTTCGAATGACTAATAACTCTTTTGGTCACGGCCAGTGCTTAACATTACACTCGGAACGTGTATGAAAACAACAAAAATACCTTAGGTCGTTACTTATGTATAATGAATGTTACGACACCGACTTTAGTAATAGTATTATGGTATGGCACCGCTTATAATTAAGCCATTCATAACTCAACCGTTGTCGTTTCGAGAAATCCTACGGAAAGAACCTTGCGTGACGGTTTCGCGTGACAACCCTAGCGCCTGTACAAATCCCCCTGAGTATCACTAATGTCCTTTGTTCAATTCATTTTATTACCAACGATTCTACAGAACCACCCGAAGTCGCTCTACACTTCAATTTTATAGTTTCACGTTTTAATGCCCGATTTCAACAATCGATAGAAAGGTTGTATCCTGCAACAGCTTTGGCCTTTACAACTTTATTATCAAGCTGTTTGTCTTGTAAATAGTTTGCCACTCCATTTCCCCGACTAATTGAAAGGTGTGTTATGAAATGTGGCCGCAAGATGTAACGGTTTCTATCGAGCTAGAAGCAAGTAGCTACTGGGTGCCGGTCTGTCGACACCATTGTGATGAAAGAGACTTAATACATTTTCAACGCCTTGTATCGAAACTATTTCTAGAAAACCAAGACTTAGAAGGCAATTTTGAGCAGAAGGCGACGCGAGCAGATTGATGAGTTCCTGTGTCTTGCCTTCTAAAATTACTCTAGTCGGTGTAGAAGCTTCTAAGCTCTATTTTTTATATTTGAGTAGGTATCTATAATTTCCAAATCACTCTGCAAATGGATGTTAACATGTTTTTACTCAGTAATGAGAGTAGGTATAAATTTTCCCTCACCGACCTTGCTAACCTCCGCTCGCCACACGATATAGCGATAACATTGCTAATCTGTCGCTACAACTACAGCCGCCGACGCTTTGTGACTCAACCGAGCTCTGATAGAATCGTTTGCAGCGAACCTATGCGGACCTGTTAACAACAATAGCTTAATAAACCTCGAGCGGTGGCGTCGACTCTAGATCAGAAACCGCCAGAATGTTCTATTGCTGTATTTGCGGCTAATTGACATGGGGCTTGATTCGAAATGCCTTATACTAAAGCTAAAAAAAAGGTTTTGGCAATTTTAGTTCATACATTTTTAAAACTACGGGAGATTTACACCTAATGGTGTAGATTATGGTTTTATCCATTTACTCATTCGTAAATAAACTGAGTAAATCATTCGTAAATAAACTATAAATTTACCATCATAAAATTTATTCATTTAACAGTTTATTGTACACAATAAAATACAAAGGACATATACATATAGAACAAAGACACAACAGGCACAGCTTATTACTAAAAAGAAATCTCTTCCAGCCGACCTACATACATACATACATACATACATATAATCACACCTTTATCCCTAATGGGGTAGGCAGAACGTAAACAACCTAAACAAAGGTCGTTCCGTCACGTCTGACAAAGTTAGGAGGGTCATTTAAGATAGATTTGTAGGTACATTGCTATAGTGACCCAGTCCATCGCCTAAATCGCAATATACTGAAACCCACGGATCCCTTAGCTGGTTTTTACAGCATGCCCGGGAGGAAATGCAGCTGGCACATTCTATGTTTTTTCTTCGCTCCCAATCCAGCCGACCTAGGCTAGTGAAATAGCATTCTGAGAGGCAGATACGACGTGCACAATTATAAATATTGGAAACAATTAATTATAATTTACTTATCACAAAAAAATAGAAACAAACACAATTACTTGAATAATATGCTAAATGTGTATTTATTTATTTAATGTTCCTACTAGTAAATATTAATAATAAATACTTATAAAATAAATAAACATAATATACTGCTATATAGTTTAAATACATACATATAATATATAAATATAACCAAAACATGCCGTCTGTGACATAAATAATATTGTCCAGACAGTTAAAGAATATAACCATAAATTAATTTAACCAATAACCATAGACAGCAGACTATCTCCTGACTGGTGAAGGAAATACTATCTTAAATTGGCGTTATTTGTAAATGGTATTCTAGAATTGCGCCCAGTCAGTAGTCGGCTCTATGTAAAGCAGTAAGTTTGTCATCGTATGACTAACACATTAAATTTTATGCGACTTGCACTACTCTTTGACCTTTGTTTTCTACTTAGTATTGTCTTTATATTGCATTGCAACTCAAAAAGTGCGTAATACACCAGACTGTCCATTGTAACCAGTTGTATTGTTTTCTTTTTGATTTGTTGTACTTTCGCCTTGGCCGTTTCAACAACTACTTTCAAGTAGTACGTGATTTGAATCGTGCAATCATTTAATTGTCTTAGGTATTACTAGTTAATGCTTGCAATTCTGTAAGACAACAATACTATCGGCTCAATAATCTGTTTTATCAGGTTAATTTATCTTTAAAAAAAAAAGCCGGATTAAATTTATTACAAGCAATCCACCGTCCGTCTGGTTTCCATCAGCGACTTTTTACAAAACAGACATTTATAAACATTTCTTGGTTGCCCAATCGACTGCGTTTTTGCAGCACATGCGTTCTCAACATAAGATTTCCAACAGAACCGGTTTTGCAATTCACGACGCCGATGTGTGTTTATGCACCATTATATTCGGCAAGTGCTATTTTTAGCCTCAAATGATGGCACCGAGTAAAAAGCCGCCATTAAAATCTTGTTTTATGTCCTCTGATAAAAAGGCTTTGAGTTCCTTTGTTCACTTTCATAGACAAAGCTCATTTTGTTGTGTCTTTGTTAATGGCCTGAAGTGCAGCACGATGTTCTACGCAAATACGCACGTGCGTTATGTAACCAGACGCGATAATGGAGCTCTATATAACTCTTTTGTTTGAATTTGTTTAACTGTATTTCATTTACGCGTGGAAGACAATATTTCGTGTTGAAAAGCGGCCCTTTTTGTTGCCAGAATTCTGTCTTAAAACGAACAATTCTATTTTTGGCGGTGATTCGAAAGAAGCGTTTGTCAAGAAATGATCTGTTGCCAGCTCTGTTTCGCTGACTGACACATTCAATTTCGCAACAAATCGTCTAAAGATTGGCGTGAAAGTAACTCTTGTCAGCTTATCAGAACACGCTGCAATCAGTTCTAAATACATCAATTTGAGAACTACTAATATTAAATGTTTGGCTGATTATTATAATTATAACGACGTGCTTGCATGGTTTCTGTCGTCAACTTCGCAAATACTTTCTCCGTTCCTCAGGTTTCACCGTCTTATATTTCAACTTTTTCATGTACCTTGTCACTGTGTGCATTTTTGTTAACTACCTTGTTGCGTAATCGTGCAAAGAATACTAAAACTTGTTTGTGTTCAGTTCCGCTTAGAGAAAGCAACAGTCTTTATTTTATTGTGACTGCCAAATTTCTTAATGTTATAGGTTTTATATAAGGGTGTTTTCGATCTTCATGTATGGCCATGTCAGTCGTCACAATGTTGCGGGCTCTGCGATGTGGTCCAATGTCGTTATTTAATATCGGAGAGTTCGCCTTTGGACCGGCCGAAACCTAACCGTAACCGCAAGTATAATTCTCTTCGCTCCAATGATTCAAACCTCTGTGTTGTTCACCTCGTTGACGCGTCATGGAATCCAACTCCGGAGAAAGTCAAGTACGACTCCGTACATCGTGCTACATACTAGCTACCGGGCGATTACACCAGCGTGATTGGATCATAATGGATAAGTCCGGCATTAGAGTTAGTGACTACATCTGCAGATAAGTAGACTGTGTCGTCATTGTGAGTGAGTGCTAGCACGTGCCTGCTCGCCCTTTCATCGTCACGAATCTTATCCACATATAATTTCGCAAAACTGTCGTTTTTCTGACATCGTTCTTGTTTCGTCTTTTGATTCTTTACCTAAGTATTTTGTAGTTGTAGTGCGGCACGTGGATGTTCACCCTTTCGCTATCTCAAACTATTACCCAAACTATCGTTTTCATGTTATTTTGGTCTGTTTTCTTCTTATGATACTGTAAGTGTTTGCTTTCGTTCCAATTTGCATTGATGGTCGGCGGCAGACCGTCTGAGTGGTCCATATGGGTTTCTAGGTCGATGATCGCATCTGCCGGTTAAAGATGGGTTTCTAATGTCTTTATGACTACCATCGCAACGCTTCTAGAATCTGATATTTGTTCCAATAAAATGGGTTAGTGAGTATACTAGGTTGTAATTAATTCATAAACAAGAACTTTCTTCCATGCTGGGCTGGGAGCGAAAGAAAAACATAGAATGTGCCAGCTGCATTTCCTCCCGGGCATGCTGTAAGATCCAGCTAAGGGATCCGAGGGTTTCAGTATATTGTAATTTAGGCGATGGGCTGACAACCTGTCACTACAGCAATATACCTAGAATTCTATCTTAAATAACCCTCAAAACTTTGTCAGACGTGGCGGAACGACCTTTGTTTAGGTCGTTTACGCTCTGCCTACCCCATTAGGGATAAAGGCGTGATTATATGTATGTATGTTTGTAACAAGAACTACTCTATAAATGATGTACCTATGAAAAAATTATTCCTGTAAGCCTCTTATACATGATTAGTGAAATGAGCTACTAAGAAGTGATCGTTTCACGACCAGTTTCATTAAACGTAAAGACTTGAAGAAACGTTTGCACGCGAGAAAGGCATATCGTTTACATCTAATGATAGTCATAACCATTTAGGTGGCATATGTTCTGTGTTTACCCATTTGAATGAATTTAGGAAAGTAGGATACATTCAAAGCTGTGTTGAACAATTCGAGTCGAGGTGTCTATTGTTCTACTTTGTTGGCAACACCGTGTGGTTCAGCAGGGTCATTGCTTTTGCAATATTTACTATTAAAACCACCATTCGCGTAATCATCCGCACCGCAATCGACGGAAGCTTTTCTCAAAATTACCGGTTTATACTTATTCATTATGTTATTATTAATTATAGATGTAGAGCCCGTGCAAGCTGTTTTGCAAGGAACGTGTGCTAATTTGTTAAACGGGTAATTCGAAATATTTTTTTAATATTTTCCTCATCAAAAACATCATGTTCTGCGAGTCTGTTACAAATTCGGTAGAAGTCTTCAGTTATTGATTCTGAATTTTGTATTTATGTTGTTTAGTTTATTCTTAACCTCAATACGATGTTTCGAAAGTATTTATCACTATATAACTCAAAATACTTTCAAAATAGCATAGTGCAAATTAATCTTTTACGATCAATTTTAGATACTTATTGTTATGCAACATATGGGTTTCATTACCCAGTCATTTTACTTCGCTTATATTTAGATGAAATGGGAACTCTCCGATAAGACGATTCGTAACGCATTCCTACGGATTCGCCATACCTAAACAATTTTCAATTACGTGCGTTCTAAACATGTAACGAATTTTGTTACGTTCGACTAGCAAAGGCTCTCACTTATATGTAAATATTTTATAGCATGCCAAATATGAACACAATGAATATATTTGAATACACTTTGCGTCAACAACAAACCTATGATCCCTTACGGACTTCCTATGTGAATCCTAATAAGTGTAATCGTTCTTCCCTTACCGGATCTGTCCCAATTATAAGGGAAATGTGCGTGCACGCACTTCTCTAAATCTCGCTTATTTGTATGCACCCGGATGGGTGGGCAGCCATGTGTGAATAATTTATAATATCTCCTTTGTACTTGATATTTTCCGACGATATATCATTACAATCAGGTATTAAATGAACTGTGACTAATTGTATTTTTCTGTTTGTTGCAGCGCATCGGGCACAAGCGCGGTGGCCATCGACAACAAGATCGAGCAAGCTATGGTGAGTTCACTTTCTATTTCTTTCTCTACGTTTTCTAGGTGCTTAAAGCCAACTCAATTCGTATCTTGGAATGTTATAGAAGAAACAGCTTTTTCTCTAAATTCTTGTCTTTTTATTGGCAACATTGTAAACTTGCCTACATGTGACGGCTATGTGGCATATTGATCCAATACTTGGCTGGTATTTCAAGCTTCAATGTTGCAACATAAAAAACAAATGCCAAAGGGTTAAGTCGGCTGTATGCACGCTAATACAAATCTAATTACGGTCCCTTTAAAGGTCAGGTCTAAGGCGTGAGCTAGTAACTTAGAACTCAGAAACATTTCCATAGAAACGTCATATCAGGTTGACGTGACTTCACTTGCCTGCTTCTCTGTTGTTGCCGACGGCAATTATCATAATTATATGTAAATAGAGGGAACTGAAGTAAATGCAGGTAGCATTTAGAACTTAAGATGAATAGAAGTAGTCGGAACTATTCGGAACAGGATGTTTAGTTTATTTTTCTGTCAATCTCAAAATTACTCGGCGAATGCTTATCTTGATTAAATTATTGACTATACTGGGTCATGGAATCAATATAATAGATATGTTATATTACTAAGTTGAAAATAATTTGTGTTATTAATGATTATTTAGAAACTTTCACAATTTATAAATTTAGAAATCTTGATTTTAATTACCAATTACTGGAATTTCCATTATCTTGAGTTTGATTTCGCTTCTAATCATTTATACGAGTATGATTCAATTAATTTATTACATTTTACAACGTTTCTTAGACACCATTTTCTTCTAAGTGTAGGTCAGTTAGATGTCTAAGCATTACCTTTAATGCGCAAAATGGGAGTACAACAACGCATCAAACTGCAATGTAAGCCATGGGGGCGAGTCAGTCGGCCGCATGGGATCCGCCTGTGCTCAATGTGATAGGATAAGAGTTCTTGGAACAAGACGAAGGGCTCAACTCAGTACACTCACAAGCAATGCATCCAGGCTAGATATCGGAGGAAGGGCGTGGGAAATTTAAACGCGACGGTCAGATTATACGTATCTTGAGATACTGACGTTACTACATCCGCTCCTGCTGGTGTATTTTTTAGGTTAACGAACTTAAAACACAGTACTTGCTGTCGATTCAATTCAAATGCTCTACTTTTAAAACGTTTACTATAATGCTAACGTGTTTCGAAATCATCAAAACGTTACTAAAGAATTTACGCCTGAAATGTGTAGCTCATTCAGCGTTATTATTGCGTTGAGATTGCTGAATTACAAATTCTTCAACAATCACGTTGTGTGTCAATTGGCTCGCAGATTTGCAATATGTTTTCGCTGATCCTTGTTGATGCTCTTAAGAATCTTGAATCCAGTCGGTTGCACGCATTGCGTAAAGATGTAATCTCCTGAGAGTTGACTTGCGTGCATAATAGTGATGTAGGCGCGTAACACCGTTATTAGATCGCAGGCACTGTTTGAATCCCTAATGACTTCCTCCATGTAATGGCCAGGAAACGCGTCCCGTTTTAGTTCATAGCGCCATAACACATAAAATTATACCTACTTTGACATCATCCTTTTGTTTACTCCCTATCTTGTGGTTTTTTAAGTTTACATTATTTATTAAGTGACACTTCACTTTTGCTTTGTGAATCACAACACCAAATATATGCTTACAGGAACGAAGTTTGCATTAGTCATAGTTCGTATGAGGTGATCGCTGACGAAATTCTTTGAAAACTGTAATAGGTACACAATGACATCGGCTTATACAAAGTTTATTCAGTCTTCTTTACTTACTTTCTTCCTACCTGGCTTTCCTAGCATCAGATTATCCATTGTCAGCATGTGCAGCTAATAAATCCTCATTCTCCACACGTGCTACATTTGCATCCTTAGAGAGTGCACTAAGGACAGTTTCACGATGGCAAATATACACTCGAATGAGTTGTAAGCATTTGCACATAACCTACATATGCCGCTAATTTGAAAAACTGATAGTTTAGATCGTTGTTCATCTTTAGAATTGATACAGCTAATTGGTATTGCCTACTACCAACCGTTTGATAGATCTTCAAAATGATTCATCATGTGCACAAATTATTTGATTCATTTAATTGTTTGAAAATTTCTGTCAGAGCATTCTTGACATTTGCATTTTTTTTATCCTTTCTTGTAAAATTTTATTATGTAGAATGTTGAAGGCGTAGCTGATCTTATCAAGTAAATTGTTCTTATCAAGATTTCTTCTTTCGGAGATTTGTAAAATTTTCTTCCCTGCATATGCGACATGTTTCTCCGTCTGCTGCGTTCGTGATAGCGATTGGGCTTCGTGCACTATCGACGGCTCGTCTATAATTAGCCGACGCAGATGGCCTCAGAGATTGACCCCAATCCGGCCCTAATGCCCACCAGCGTCCACATTAATGTTGCCAGATACAATGGGCTATTGAATTGTCGTCGAAGCATTGAAAATAAAAGAGAAAATTTTGAAAATTCGTGTCACACCTTATTGGTTGATGTGCCTAGACAGTTCTTTTCATAAATTGACTCTTGAATAATTAGTCTTCTTCTGTCGAGTGGGTATCGAGTCTATGGACCCGATGAACCCTGGTGTCAGAGTTTTTAAACCGCCTAGTAGCACAACTATCAGGCCTCTGACATGGTTTGAGTAACGACCACTATCAAAGACATCGACCGGGACCGACGGCTTAACGTGTCCTACGAAGCACGAAATCTGTTTCTTTTCAGAAAATCGGGTGATTCAGCCTGCAATGTCCTAACCAAACTGGGGAAAAATTCACAAAGTGATAAATTCTCAAATATCAACTTTCTGTTTCCCCCCTGGGAATCGAACCCAGAACCTCCGGATAGGGAGTCCATGGCACTAGCCACTAGGCCACGGAGGCAGTTAAGAAGATTAGTGACAAGAATAGATTGATTGAAGTGGTTGCGGATGATAAAGTTTTCTTATTTTGCATCTATTAAACTGGTTTTTTTTTTGTTATGATTTACATTTGTTTTCAAATCTCGCCATATGGTATTCTAAAAATCCGTATTTCCAACGAATCCCTTGCATCTGGCAACTCTCATCTATATTATTTTTATCCCTCACACGCGCGTCTCCAGTTCCATAATGTCTTTGATCTCATTCTGATCCAGTAAGCTCATCCGCTACAGCTACCCTTTTATTTATGCTTCAGAAAAATGTTCGTTGAATACATTTTCCTTAAATAAACTTTTCTGAATGGCATCTACAAAGTTAGTCGCCTGGAATGTGGAAAATCCTAGGTAGTTAAAGGAATCTGTCTGACGTTTAAATAAAAATGTTGCTCTCAATGATAATAAGTTATGTTACTTTTGTTCTTACTTTGTTAGTCAATAGTTACGTATAACTATAATGTAGATATTTTTTGCATCAGCCTTGTCATTACTACATGCCCTAAGGTTGACTGGTAGATAATTCCTTTGGCTATAAGTCCGCTCATGTCACATTTTGTGCATAAAGTTAAATAAATAAATAAATGGAAGGAGTAATATGGAAGGACCTTTTCTTTTACTTTTGTGTTTGATACTCTTTGCTTTGTGATGATTTTAGACTTTTATCTTTAATCGATTACATGGATTATGAATTAAATATTATCAGTTTATCACATTTATAAGTAAATAGTCTTCTATTTTATTTCGCGCTGTATATATATTTATTATCGTATTCATATGACTTCTATTTTTAAAAAGCCTTTAGCAATATCTTTTATCTTTGTTGATGATAAGAATTATCTTAATCCTATTCAAAAGTAGCTCGATTAAAAAAGACTATTATAATTCTTGATCATTATATTTGATAATATCGTCGATATAGAGTTCTACAAAAGGCGTTATCGTTTCTTAAAAACAAGTTTCGTAATGAGCAGATCAAAAGGCACGTACAATTTGCTGCAATAATAGAGTGTGCCCTTAGTTACGTAATTGTTACAAAATTATCTTGTTTAAATGGCATTGGCTTAAGGTTATAGCATAATATTTTTATAACTTATTTAATAATAGTAATTATAAGACTTTCAGTATTGGCGTACATTTTATTATCTGGTTTATTACCATCTTGGTTTAGCGGCGTCTAGATTTCACTCATCCGCGGCAACACAATAAAACTCAAACGGAGCCTCATGTGACTGGAACCGGTCCACCTTGAGCGCACCATCTGACGCTCGGCTCTCGACTCGACCGATGCATACAAATTGTACATCGTTTCGGATTCTAGTGGTACTCGGCCATTTCGTAAGATCCCGCCAACGAACCCGAAACCTTACGTCACCACGCCGTGTTTACATAGCCCGTCGGATTCATCTACGCCAACACCACATATCTCAAACCAAACCACTGACCCAGATTCAACAACGAGCATCTGTTCGTACATAAAAAAAAACCCATTTCATTTCATCTTCTTGTTTACAACTATATTTTAAAACTTCAATTTTGATAACAACGTTTACTGCGCAGTTTCGTGTTGAACGTGCAATGTCTTGTCATCACTGGGCATTAGCAATTGTTATGAAGGAACCACCCCGGGTTAGGCGTGGAAATGTTGTAGCGGCGGTGTATGCTAATTCCCTCATTGTGTACGTGATTTGCATGAGTCAGGCGTGACCTGTGGGGCACGGCCGAGAATAGACCCGGAAGGAAAGCTGGTGCCGGCCTGGAGACACGTGCTCCTCTGAGGGGACATGGACAGCTTCCTACTTGAGACAATATCAAATGCCAACGAAAAGTTGAATGTTAAACAAGTATATCAGGAGAAGCATGCGTTGTGCAAGCCGTGAAAATCGAATAAGATGCGTACTAGAATTTTAATTGATTACAAACACCACACACATCATCCCAAAACAACAAATTTTGAAGAACTATTCGATAGATCTGTTTTTGATATCGATTAAGAAAATGCAAGAGAACACCTGAAACGAAATCCATTAAGATTACTACCAGCTAAAGTCCGGGGGGTCACACGAGTTGGTCGTGTGCCGCCAATATCGAGATCTCTTTGCTCGAAGCGCACGCGCCAGATCGAATCAAAGCACGACGCCATTCCGAGGCAGGAAACGTTAGGAAAGTTCTCGAGGAAAACAAACTCGCCATGTAATGAAGTCCTCACGACCGTTGTGAGAATAGAGACTAGGAAAACCGGACATCACGATCTGATCCTTTAATTTGTACAGTCCATGGAAAGGTTAGGTGACAATGACATCAGATATGTGCATATCCATTCATTAGAGCGTTGCATTGGAAAGTTGCTTTTCTTAAATTTCAGTCAATATAGAAGGGAATCGTTTTAAAAAATAAAACTTTATTTTGGCTTATGTTTACCTGTTATTGCTCACGTAGACCACCGTAAGTGACCTTAACTATATGGAGAGCTTCATCTTTATCTGCATTATGTGTTAATCAGTTACTTCATCCTTATCCTTATGGATAGATATTTTATGATAAATATATGGAAAAATACTATAATCCTCGGAAATGTACTCTGGAGACCTACATATCTAGTAATCTTTATTATTATGCTTTTCGGCTTATCGTACATTTACTCCAGCCTAAACCGGTTCAGATAAAGAATATTGATTTTTGAATAATATTGTTTTAGGTAACTTGACCTTGGTTGGTTCAAGGTTTTCTGAATATTTGTCTAAACATTATATTTTCTCATTTGAATGTTCACCTTATGTTAAGAATTTTTCAGTTTTAATTTGTATATTTTTATTATTTTAAACAGTCAACTAGTTTTATGTTTGATGTTTCTATCTTGCTACCTATGCTTAATAATTATTTACATTTTGTCTCTACTTCCGATACACGAACGTGTTTTTGCAAAAAAATATAATAATTGGAATACATCATTGTCGAGAATATCAACATGACATCATTAGTGGAGGTTTGATACAATATGTATAATTGACCTCAGACGAGATTATTTTCATGTTTATTACAACCTTTACCATTTCGATAACTTCAGCTACGTCAACAGACTGTTTACTTACATTTGAAAATACAGATAAAGTATTTTTTTATTAATTCGATTAAATGTGTTGTTGTTGATTTCATATTGTGTCGATTCTGTACGGAAACTGTGTTATTATTATTTAAAAAGAAAAAGGTGGAAACAGAGAGACTGTAGTAGTTTTCCTTATTATAATCGATGATCTATTATTTTGTTTTCAATATTCCATGGAATATTTTTAAGGGTCAGATCACGAGGTATAGAGAAAACAGCTGAATCGACGTACGGAAATATTTGCAAAATGCGCATATTGCATAAATTGTGTCATGAATATTAAAAGACTATTGTTACCACACCCAACAAACAAAAAATTTCAGTTGAACAAAAACGATGCCCGGACCCGATATCATGTGTTTGAACACGTGTGTCCAGAATGCTGTAATTGATGCGCAGTTTATATGTTGTTTGCGAATTTTATATAATTTCAGCTGATTCTGTATACCTAGGACATATTTCTACCATTCGATCATTTATTTGTGTAACTATAAATGAATAATATAGTATGAGTAATTTTATTATGTTTGCTTCATTTGTATTACTTTATATAGGCATTGTGTTAAGATAATTATTTATATGTATACTCTTAAGTATGTTTTGCAAATCGCTTTTCTCCGGTAGACTCCAGTCTAGTTGTATATCTTATCACTCAACCAATATTTTGTTTTGAGTTTACTTTAGTCTCGTACTTTTATTAATATGATAACCCATTAGTAAGTTCAGTAATTAGTTCTTTAGATACATACATTACATTTCATAAAAACAGCAAATAATTTTAACTCTGCATCTAAATTTTAATCATGAACATCTGCTTCTAAAAACACAACATGTGCTTACCATAATTTCTATAAACAAAAAAAATACGTAAACATAATTTTGCCACTGACCTTTACATTAGTTGCCCAATCCGATAACCCATTAGTAAGTTCAGTAATTAGTTCTTTAGATACATACATTACATTTAATAAAAACAGCAATTAATTTTAACTCTGCATCTAAATTTTAATCATGAACATCTGCTTCTAAAAACACAACATGTGCTTACCATAATTTCTATAAACAAAAAAAATACGTAAACATAATTTTGCCACTGACCTTTACATTAGTTGCCCAATCCCAACACACTTGTTTTGGTAAACGTAAACACTGCCGCTTCTTTATAAGGCGATGATGTCACCTAGTAATATATTACTGAACCCACCGCCGCTATATTGTTTTCAACTTCGGTGTTTACGAATTCTGCGTCCAAACCAGTCAGACCACCTTCGCCTGTTGAATATCTAAACAGTTTTTTTCTTTTTATAGGCTTCAACTTAATAAATAAACATATTATGTTGTTTTCAAGTCGCTACGCGGATATCTTTGTATAGATCCTCTTATAATCTCACCTGGTTCTGATAATAGTATTATTGTTTACAATTTTCTTATTTGTTATACCATTTTTCAAGGTACGACCATCGTGACCAAGAGATTATCTACGAACAGTTGCGTCACGAACTGGATTGACATGTTATTTTATTTGACTTTGTTATTGAGTGGATAATGGATATTGATAATAATATTTCTTTTCTACGCAGGTCTATTATATTTAGCTACAATTTGCATATGCATTCATATTTTTATAAACATATCATTATGTCTATGATGAATTATGTCGTCTGAAAATCGTCAAGCTCAAACAGAGTATCCAGATTGAAGGTTCAGAAACAATCACAAGCTTTAGAATTGAACACAGTCAACTTCCCACAATCCAAATAAATTCAAGGTTCCAAAATGATCGCAAATAATATAGCATCATTCGTAGTCTAGTTCACACTGCACAATGAAGCAGGTTGTACCATAAGTCCTTGGTCTCGTTATATCACTGTACTTATTTGGTGCGCAAAAAAGTTCACTGCACTCTTTATAGTATTGCAAATTGATCATACGCTACTCCTCTTACGCTTTATAGCATCTTTTAGATTGCTTTTGACTTCTGTTACAATCTTGGTTCAAGTATCGAATGACATTGTGACAGTGAGGATTATCTGGATTTATGTGTCTGTTGATATTGTTTTGTTAGGCTCTCTTAACGACTTTGTTTTGTTCTCAATTTTAAGAACTTCACTTAAATCGCTACTAATCTTCTTTCCAGTAATAGCTTCTAAAGGTTTCTGAGGTTTACAGTTTTCTACGAAAGTTGTTCTTTATGTATTTCTAGCGACCTGCCCCGGGTTCGCACGGAAATTATCAGTATTTCTCTACTATATTATGCATGTATTATACATATAAACCTTCATCTTGAATCACTCTATCTATTGAAAGAAACCGCATCAAAATCCGTTGCGTTGTTTTAAAGATTTATGCATACATGGGGATATAGGGACAGAGAAAGCGACTTTGTTTTATACTATGTAGTGAAGTCATCATAAATATCAGCGAAGTAAACGTTATGTAACAATTTCAGGTATAAATTCACTTGACATCGTTATCTGACTTGTTTTTTACGCACTTACGTTATCTAATTTACCCACTAACCTAACAAATGAGTTGATAAGTGCTGTTTAGTATACGGCTATTAGGTTGCATTATATTTTTAAATATTACTATCCCGTTTTAAAGTCAAGGCTTAAAGTTTTAGACATCTTTATTTGTCTGGCACTTCCGTCGGAAATTTTAGATAGTTATTATCAGACAATTCTTAATTCACTTGTTGTTATCGTAAACTTGATACAAACAAAACAACTAAGCGTTTTTATCATACACAATAAGCTCCCAAATACAATGGTCAGTACAAAGGACAGGATATTGTTGACGACGCAAGACCACCACCATTTTGCACAACACCAATTGAATACCAATATGGCGAATTCTCTTAATAATTCCATTGACGCCACCAATCTGCGGCAGAGGTTTTAATAAGATCCGGATGTAACCAGTAATATTCTCTTGTTGATTGAAGGTCGGGACTCCCACGCTGACCCACCAACGAGATCTCATCCCGAGCTATTCTTAGCATCACACCTCTAATTATAAACAGGAAAATACCCAGCACCAATTTCAGTCAGGGACGATTCCGAAGTGCATACCTTTGAGTCACGCGTCGAGTACTTCACGGCACACTTTGTCTGGTGAAAAACAACGTCCAGTACCGTCATGGAGTAGGTGGCGATCAAAAATAAATCTTGAGAATTTGAAGAATTGCAATGGCCTCAACACATTGTAATATATTGTTATTTATTGCTGCTACCAATCTACCTACATGCTCCATTTATAGTTGTTAATTAAATCCATTGGGTTCTTTTAATAGCCTATATTACATTCTTATATTTCTTGCTCAGCAGAGTTAATTCTGGAATCGTCATCCGCATTCTCATGTTGCATTATCATAGGAATTTTAGTTCTCTAGTTACATACAATAATAATCTATTATTAAAGTATGTATTCCTCTGGTATATTCCGCTCGCTTATTTTATTATCTTCAATGTCTTCCTAGAATTGTTGTTTGTCTCGTCAGTTGTGTAATACTTGTGGTTTTATTTTCGGCTGCCCTTTCTTTATTAAGCGAAAATAGACAAACGAATCTTAATTGAAGCTCCAGCGATGGTCCGTCGTAAACATTTGGACCACAGAGCTAAGAATGTTTTGAATATCGTCGATAATATAAACAGCCTTGAAATTGTTAGAGTCGGAGCCAATGTTAGCTCTACATTTAGATACATCATCTTATTTTGGAGTTATTTATGGCTTAGTAGCGTTTTTTCTTGAATGTCTTTTAGCAGCAGGATTCAACTTAGTTTCTACGTGCGTTTTCACGTGCTATTTCAGATGTAAATTTTATGCTGTCGATTATTTCTTTCATATCCGGGTCTTTCATTGGCATTTCAGTTCTGTCTCTATTACGTTCTTCATTGGATGTTCCGAACCTAATGTCTTTTGAACACGAAAGAATATGTAATTAATAGATGTCTTATGCGCCGATAAGTCATTCCAATAATTCATCGTCACGTCGAAAGCATTCTTCATGCTTTTATATGAAAATTATTGAACTTGGGCTGCAGTTTTTCCGTGCGGAACGCGTAAAAGTGTCATTGTCCGCGAATCGCTGGTTTTTGTATGTACTCGGTGAGAACAAGATTGAGAAAACAAGAGCTTATTGGTATCAATTCGAAGTAGGTTGTGTTGTCGAGTCGAGGGTGCACTGCGCAGCCGCGTGGCGGTGACGTGTGCCGCCGCCATTTTATATAGGGCGGTCGCGAGCGCAGACCATCAGTCGCCTGCTAGGACGCGCCTGCGCAACTCCCGCGTTATCACCGCCGCCGCTACCCGTGCCAGTCGTTATTCAGCCGCCGCCGGCTACACACATCTACTTACTGACCCTGAAAATATTTTTCCTTATTTTCGTTTAAACATGATCGACGTTGTGCAACAACCCAGAGATGGCTGCCTTTACGAGATCAGACAGAAAGGGCAAAAGGAGCCCTGTTACGTGGTCGTGCCTAATCCAAAAGTACGTTTTATTTTTTTCGATATGAGATTTGTTTGTGCGTTCAGTGTGTTTCGTAAATATAATTGCGATTGGATCGTGATCATGGCCATTCATCCGTTGTAATCATTTTTTTAGGCCAGTTCTTGAGTTTCGTAATACGCCTTAGACCTTTCCTATTATTAAGATTTATGCCTTTAAAAATTTAACATATACATAGAGAAAAGTTTTAAAATTCATCATGCTTTTATATTTTGACATGCATTTATTTTAACTACGTCGCAATTTGTCGCGCTATCTAAATTATTACGACTTGTAATCTTTTCTAAGTTCGTACAGTTTCGAAGTCCGTAATATGTTTTCTTGAAATACATTCAGCTGTACTTTTTTCAAGTTGATAGGGTGTCTACTTTAGGTTTAAAGATTTTCTCTACCAGTGATTAAATTACTAACGAGGTATTTTGCATTGTTTCAGGATCTGGTTAAGAGCCACTTGATGTTCGCGGTGCGCGAGGAGGTGGAAGTCCTCAAGGAGCGCATCGCGGAACTAATGGAACGGATCAATCAACTGGAGGTGGAGAACACCTACTTGCGCGCGCACGCCAGCCAAGACACGCTGGCGCAGCTGCCGGCCGCGGGCGCCAAGCCGCCGCCGCAGCCGCAGGGCCCGCAGCCGCCGGTGTCGTAGGTGGCGGCGCGCCGCCCGAGTACGCCGCGCCGGCGCCGCCGGCTGAGCTCCAGTAGGCCCCCCCCTCGGCGCACGACTCCAGCCGCGACAGAATCGCCCGGACACGGGGAGTCACTATGGCTGTGCTATGTTAATTCGTAGGTTAGCAAGGAACGAGTGGAAACGTGGTCGAGCGCCGAGGGTTGCTGCGTCGCTGCCCAGCAGCCTCGCTATCGATATAAATCACACAAGTGTCTAGTGCACGCCGCCGCTCGCCCGATGCGTGATCGGCTGTGAGCTGGCGCCTGACTATACTATGCTTCGGATTCTACAAAATATATTTTCAGTTATTTAATCGTTAGGGTGCAGAATATGTGCTAATTGCCACGCTTTAGCTACGCATCTCAGCAACGAGTCTTGATGTTTCTATGTACGCTGTCCGTTTTCTTCTGTTTAAATATTTAGGTGTCGCTATCCACATAAATATATTCCAATTAAGTAATCTTTAAGCCGTGTGTTAATATTTGTAATGAAATAGTTTATTATTCCCGCGCATTGAACAATGATTGTGTGTTATTTATTTTCTATAATTTTGTATAATTTAAGTTATTTATCGAGTATTACTGAGTAATTCGCAAGTGTTGTTCCTCAAGTCGAGAATAATGTCGGTAGTAAAGTTCTGAATGTGTTGTGTGCACTTTACGATTTAGTTCATACTTGTAATTATTTGTAACGGCAAAGCGTATAAATGTTTAAACGTACGTTAATGCAGTCGATGTTAGAGATACTAAAGAGTAAAGAGTCGTTTAGATGAGTATCGTTGCGAGATGAACTCGTGTTGGCTTTAGTGAATTTTGCACGCTGAAGCTAAAAAACTATTTTTATTCCAACCCTATGATATCGATAATAGAGGTAATAGCGATTTAACATTGTATTTTTTTAACGATTAAATTGTTTGTATATAGTACAAGTTGTATTAGAATTGTGAGGAATGTTGTACATAATGGAAGTTTGTGAAAGAGGTTCCGAAAGTTGCCTTGAGAGGGTCGTATCCGCAGTTATCGTGAGAGATGTATCTAAAATATATAAGTTAAATATGCTGTATTTAAAGTAGCTTCATCTATCTGTAAACAATCGAACAAAGTGGCTGGGTGTTGTTTGAAGCAAGGCTGTGTAAGAGTTGTAAGCTCTGAGTGTGATGTACAGGATAGAAGCCAAAGTAAGGAAGTCGTCCCAGCGACTAGAGTGTGACTATTTTACTTATAGAGTAGTATTTTATACAATGCTACTATGTGTATAGATGATTTTGTTATAGGTCTTCGTAATTATTGTGAATATACAGTAAATTACTCCTAAAAGCATTACCCTAGACCTAGATATGAATTATATGATACTGAAATTGTAAATATACTGTAAACAGAAATTGTCCAATGTAGCTTATGTTGACCAGAAAGGTTCCTCATACCCAATAAATGCAAAACTACTCAAAACTGAATTTTGTTCTTTTTATTCCTTACCTCTTCTGCTCTGAAAATAACAAGAACCACCAATTTTTCCTTGTTTGATCCTGTTTGAAAATACATTATTTTTGTTAAAGTTAAAATTGTGCCTTTTGGTGGATCTTGCTAATTTCCTCGGTAAATCAAAAATTAAAGCTTCGTTACCTAAATGTTACAGTTGAAGAAAAATATTAATTTGTATAGATGGCAGTCACATATCCGATAAGAGCAGGCTCTATAACAATATTATTAAACTCGAAAAATAATAATTCCTATTAGTAACTCTCTAACTGTTTAAAAAGATTAAGGTATTTTCTAATTTTATGATATCTTATCGTAAGAAAAGCAATGCTAGACAATTTTAAATCACAAAGTTACGAATAAACTCACCAGAATATAATTTGTTGCAACTTACAGCGACATCTTTCGGCAGGGACTGGTCGTTAACAGTGTCTAGCGCCATCTGTTACGTTTCTATAAAAAATATATTACTATTAAACATTCATAGAGGACAGCACGTAGAAAGTAGTTTTTTAAATACCCAATAGATGGCGCTGAACAAAATAGTACCCCCTACTCAACGCTAGATGGCGTTACTAGAATATAAATGATGATATAAAATAAAAGATTATCTATGGTTCTGAATTTCTGAACGACCCGCGGATCGGACTACGTCACCGGTCACGTCACATCTGACGTTTGACGTCAGCATCAGCTGCGACCAGATTATTTAAAAATATCTCTCATTTATCCAGAAAACATGGATAATATGAGTTTAAAGGAGATTCAGAGCAAGTTGCTGCTTTGGGAAGCCGCCGAGAACCCCCTAGCGCCGCTCACCGCAGACCAAAGAGAAACTATTCTCGATCTTGAATCGTTGATACTTGGTGTTCCTTCAGAATCAGAAGCTGTTAGTATTTTTCCAATGTTTCACTTTTATTTTGGATGTTATACGTTCGGATAGGATAGTTTGTATCCTACCTAGTGCCCTCATACTGCCTCATACGTAGAGATTTTGTTTTAAAAAGTACAGAGCATTTTTTTAGCAGAGCACTGTTTGATGCTCTGTGTTATTGTTACACATACATACATACATAAATCACGCCTTTATCCCTTACGGGGTAGGCAGAGCGTTTAAAGCCTCGTAAAAGGCGTTTTCGCCACGTTTGACAAAAATTGAGGGCAATTTTAGATTGTAATATGTATTGCTATAGTGACAGGTTGTCAGCCCATCGCCTACATTACAATACACTAATACCCTTGAGTCCCTTTTGCTGACTTCAACAGCATGCCCGGGAGGAAGGGCAGCTGGAACATTCTATGTTTTTCTATCTCTCCCAGTCCAGCATGGAAGTAAGTGTTATTGTTATTTATCAATACTAAAGTTATTTGGTACTATAACTTTATAAAGTACGAATATTTACTGTGAGAATAACTTATATTCCTATATTTTATTAGACAATGTATGAATTTTACAGAAAAAAAAAAACAAATTAAAGAAACTGATGTTTATCAACATTAAATTTTTTTGCTACTACTTTTATAAATTACGAATATTTACTGTGAGAATAACTCTATATTATATTACACAACATATGAATTTTACAGGGAAAAACAGAAATTAAAGAAACTGACGAAAAGGACAAGTCAGCCATACCATCAGTGGAAACTACTTATGAGTTTTTAGACTGGTATGATAATTTATGTGAAGACAGTCTAAAGACCAATGATGCACCGTATGAGTGTTACTACCAACAACTGGAGGACAGAAAAAATGAATGCAACTCTCTTACTGACCAGGTAAATAAAAGACTTAAAATTATGCTTGCTAAAAATACAATGGATTTCTTATTCTGGCTTATATTTTACTAGATATGGTTTTTGCATTCAATGTTAAGCCAAAACCAGTAGTTTTAATTATTATAATTTTGTTACAAAAAGTCACTATTTTTGTCTTATAAATCTTTGTTTCTTCCATGCTGGACTAGGAGCGAAAGAAAAACATAGAATGTGCCAGCTGCATTTCCTCCCAGGCATGCTGTAAAACCCAGTTAAGGGATCCAAGGGTTAGGTTTATTGCAATTTAGGCGATAGGCTGACAACCTGTCACTACAGCAACATATCTACAAATCTATCTTAAATAACCCTCATAGCTTTGTTAGATGTGGCGGAACAACCATTGTATACGTTGTTTATGCTCTGCCTACCCCATTAGAGATAAAGGCGTGATTATATGTAAATCTTTGTTACTTAATTATTGTTCATGGCTATTATATCAATGTTAGGTACATGAAATTAACTACTCAGTCTAAGTGCAAAGATAAATAATTCATTGTTATGATACCTTGTTTTCAGATTTCAGATACCATGTCAGACCTGAACAAGTTGACAGAGCAGTATGAGCTGGTCTCCAACAAGACCAATGCTCTTCACAACATGAGTGAGCAGCTCTTGGCAGACCAAACCAAACTCTCCAACATAGGTAAGGTTATTTTTATTAATACTTAATGGTACAGTTGTTGTGTTCTATGTATTGTACTTTAAATCCCTAATTTGCTTTATAACTGTACATAATAAATAAAAATATGACCTTTACATAAAAAAAATGCTACTATGCAACTAACTACACCAGCAATAGAAAGCTTTAAAAAAAATATAGAAGATAAGTTAACCTAAGTTAACCCTCAGATGCAAGCTTTACTCTGTTCACTCTACACTATCATATACTCACTACACCACGCCTGCACTTTTTTTGTTTTATTATTAGGGTTTAAATAAAGAGCCTGTGTGCTATCGGTGTACTCCCGGCCCCTCCCCATCACAATCATCATCTCCCTAGCCTTATCCCGTATCTCACGGGGTCGGCTACCTAATCTAGGGGATTGAACGAGGGTACTGGTTTTCCTCCTTCCTCCCTATCACATATGGTTGACAACATTACGCTTGGTACTCCTTTACATCACCTTAGGTTCGTAACTATGAAGCGATCTCAAACTTGAGAGCAATATTAATTATAGATTTGACAGGCCAGTTTGTACTGAAATTACATTTCTGATACTAACTCAAACTCGCTGTCACTCACGAGTGCTGATTATTAATACCAGGCCACTCAGAAAGTATTGCGATAAATAGTTTTTATATATGGTAGACTGGCCGGTTAGAATCTTTTTTGAAAATATGATTACTTGTAAGTAAAAATATGTGTGTTCCATTTTCAAAATTTCCCTCCACATTTTTTGCGAGCCAATTCAAAGTATCGTGTCTTACTGAAAAATTGATCTGCGCCGGGAACATTTTAGAGCTATGATTTTTTACGATTTCAAGTGTCGCCTGAAACCGGATGAATCGTTCGATAGACTTCAAATGGCATTTATGGATGAAAGCCCCTCCAAGGCAACCGTGTATCGTTGGTATAACGAATTTAGGCGCGGTCGACCAACCTTGGGGGATGAAGAAAGAAGCGGTCGCCCTTTGACGGCTATTACGGAAGAAAACGTGCTAGCAGTGAAAAATTTAATCCAAGATAATAGGTGAATTACATATCAGGAGATTCAGCGCATATTAAAGATTGGATCGGGAAGAGTTCACGAGATTCTACAAGGGCATCTTCGCGTGAGGAGGATAGTATCGCGCTGGGTGCCGCACTACCTCACCGACGCTCAGAAGCAGGCCCGGGTGGAATGGTGCCGTGATATACTGAACAAATTTGAAGCAGGCTCGTCTCGGCGTGTTTACGACATCGTAACAGGTGATGAGTCCTGGATTTATCAATACGATCCAGAAACCAAGCGCCAGTCGACAGTTTGGGTGTTTCAAAATGAACCAACGCCTACCAAAGTGAAGCGATCTCGAAGCGGGGGGAAGATTTTGATCGCCAGCTTTTTTAATTTGACTGGCCACTTGGCCTCAATTCCCTTACGAGATCAAAGAAGCATTAACGCCGAATGGTATACTACCAAATGTTTACCAGAAGTTTTTTCTGTTGTGAGCAACAAGCGACCAAACATAGGGCTCCGCGGACTACTGCTCCACCACGACAATGCGCCTGCACACACCGCGCTCAAAACGAGGGACTTCCTGGACAGCACACCAGTCAAACTCCTGGGTCACCCTCCTTACAGCCCTGATCTAGCACAGTGTGACTTCTTTTTATTTCCAAAAATAAAAAATCAGCTCAAGGGGATACAATTTTCGTCGCCGGAAGATGCGCTGGCTGCGTTCGAGCAGGCTGTAAACGAGGTGTCTACGGCGGACTGGAAAAAGTGTTTTGAAAACTGGTTCAGACGCATGAATCTTTGTATAGAGGCTGGTGGAGAGTACTTTGAAAAGATTTAATAAAAATATATGTACCTGTAGAACATTTTTTTTTAGTGTCGCAAATCTTTCTGAGTGTCCCACGTACATTAGGGATAAAAGCTTGATGTATGTACGTAATTAGTACACCTTCTCTTATTAAATTTATGTTTAATGTACCCACAATTGCAGGTGAGGAGATAAAGCACAAGCTGCACTATTTCACCCAAGTGGAGCACCTGTCGCAGCGTCTGAGTAGCACCACCATGTCTGTGAACAGCGACACTTTCTTCAACATACTGGCCAAGATCGACGAGTGCCTGGAGTATATGAGGAGCAATGTAAGTATGCAAAGTTTTCAGAGTAATGTTCCTTCCATGCTGGACTGGGAGCGAGAGAAAAACATGTGCCAGCTGCATTTCCTCCTGGGCATGCTGTAAACCAGCTAAGGGATCCGAGGGTTTCAGTATGCTGACAACCTGTTTATATTTCTGCATTTAACAAAAATAGTTCCATTCCATACAGGAGATCAGTTTTCCCTAGTTATCTTAATTTTATAATTATTTCAGTGTTTAATGTCTTACAAATTTTATCATTTAATTTTTAAGGTAAAGGTTAAACTATCAAGGGTAAGTAAAGCTATCTGCCACATTTAAAAGACTTAAAAAATACCTCCTTTATCATAAAATAGGCTGTTCAGTTTTGTGGGTTGGATTACCCTCATAAAAATAATAAGAATATTAAGTCTATAGCATTTTGATTTTCCCTGTTAATCAGATCCAAGCAAGACATTCTTTAGACATTACATTTAGCTATCTTGATTTGAGTTTAATTCACCTAAGAATTTTACCAAAATAACAAAACATTGTACCTAACAATTTCAGAGCGCCTACAAGGAGTCCCACACGTACCTAGTAAAGTACCGTCACCTGCAGAGTCGCGCAATTTCTCTGATCCGGTCGTACGTGACGCATGTACTGAATCACGCAACGGAGCAAGTTCTGGCGCCTAGGGATGACGACCAGAGCGACCAGGTAAAAAAAGTACTTAGAAGATCTGCAATTCTGCAGGTCCGCTTGGTTATGAAGCACCAATGAATCCACTACTCGAAGTTGAATTAAACATTATCATCTCCCTAGCCTTATCCCGTATATTACGGGGTCGGCTACCTAATCTAGGGGATTGAACGAGGGTACTGGTTTTTACACAGAGCGACTGCCATCTGACCTCCGCAACCCAGAAGGGAAACCAGACCCAATCCTAGATTAGGTCAGAGTTTTCAAGCCGCCAATGCTTAGCACTGGCCTCTGAAATGGCTAAACGACTATTATATACGGTATTAAACGATATTAACCAGGACCAACGGCTTAACGTGCCTTCCGAAGCACGGAAAAAGCGCCGAATAAGCGTACATATGAAATTCGAAACCGAAAAACACATTGGTACGTGGTGGGACTCGAACCACGACCTCCCGCTCAGGAGGCAGTGGCCCTGTCCACTACACCATCAGGCTTTTCGAATTCGAAGTTGAATTAAACAACAGTAAGAAAATAAGAAAGTTCATACAACCGCCCTGTTGCAACCTATTACTACAAAAATGCGACACATGGTCATGGTGTATTGTATATACTTTTTACAGCGCGCTTGTATCAAGCTTTTTCTTAGAGATCGATTGTACAATAGGTGATTTTTGGAATTGATGTTAAATATTTAGGTAGGTTATTTTAAATAATAATTACATGCTGGCTTGGGAGCGACAGAAAAACATAGAATGTGCCAGTTGCATTTCCTTCCGAGCATGCTGTAAAAATCAGTTAAGGGATCCGAGGTTTTCAGTATATTGTAATTAATTTATTTTGCGATGGGCTGACAACCAAGATACTATCTACACTATCTTAAATAATTTGTTTAGGTCGTTTACGCTCTGCCTACCCCATTAGGGATAAAGGAGTGATTATATGTATGCATGTAATTTTCAATATACATACAAATCCATCTTGAATAACCCTCAAACCTTGTCAGACGTGGCGGAACGACCGTTGTGTAGGTCGTTTATGCTCTGCCTACCCCATTAGGGATAAAGGCGTGATTATATGTATGTATGTAATTTTAAATTTTGGTTCTAGGAAACCATAGACACGGCATACGCGGTATTCTTCGGCAAGTTCCAAGCCGCCGCGCCCAAACTGAGGATGGTGATCAAGGAGATTGAGGACCGAGCAGAACGTAATGCTGAGTGAGTTGGTTTAATACAGAAATTCACAACTGTCTGTAGTAGGTTGGAGATGGATTTACCTACTTCCATGCTGGCCTGGGAGCGAGAGAAAGACATAGAATGTGCCAGCTGCATTTCCATTTTCCATTTTCATGCTGTAAAAATCAGCTAAGGGATCCGAGGGTTTCTGTATATTGTAATTTAGGCGATGGGCTGACAACCTGTCACTACAGCAATATACCTACAAGTCTATCTTAAATAACCCTCGAAACTTAGTCAGACGTGGCGGAATGACGGCCTCTCATTAAAAATACAGTAAAAATCAAGGCTTTGCAGAGATATGTATCATACTTCACCCTATTTTAATTAGCCAATAGCCATCGGTTCGTAGCAAAAAGTCACAATATAAATACATATAATGACGCCTTTACCCCTAATGGGGTAGGCAGAGCGTAAACGACCTAAACAAAGGTTGTTCCGCCACGTCTGACAAAGTTTTGAGGGTTATTTAACATAAATTTGTAAGTATATTGCTGTAGTCACAGGTTGTCAGCACATCGCCTAAATTGCAATATACTGAAACCCTCGGATCCCTTAGCTGGTTGTTACAGCGTGCCCGGGAAGAAATACAGCTGGTACATTCTATGATTTTGTCTCGCTCCCAGTCCAGCATGGAAGAAGGTCATAATATCACTACATAGTAGAAAACAAAGTCGCTTTCTCTGTCCCTATATCCCTATGTATGCATAAATCTTTAAAACTACGCAACGGATTTTGATGCGGTTTCTTTCAATAGATAGAGTGATTCAAGAGGAAGGTTCATATGTATAATACATGCATAATATAGTAGAGAAACACTGATAATTTCCGTGCGAAGCCGGGGCGGGTCGCTAGTTATCTCATAAAATACGTTCTCTTCCAGCTACGCTTCCCTCCTCTCAGATATCCAACGAGAGTACGCGTCACGACGCGCGCGCGTGGCCGGCGCGCCCACCGCCGCCGCGCTAGCCTCGGCTGCAAACAAACACTTAAGGGACCATTGCACTTTACTGAGGACTTCGTGTTCGTTGCTAGCGCACGCTTGTAGGGACGAGAGCGCATTGTACGCACACTTCTATAGCAAGACGTCGCCGGCTTTAGAGTAAGTACATTTAAAAAAAAACGAATTCTATTTTCTTTTCTTCTTTATTGTGCCAGCGCGTAGTGTTCTGCTAATAATCTTTTGAGGGACCATATTGCTCGCTGCTGAGGACTTCGTGTTCGTTGTTAGCGCTCGCTTGTAGGGACGAAAGCGCATTGTACTCGCACTTCTATTCGAAGACGTCGCCGGCGCTCGAGTAAGTTCGATATTTGATATTTTTGATTAATAAATAGCTGGCCGGTTGCAAAAATGTGTAATCAGTCAGCATCCATTGCCGCCGCGGTAGGTTCGGCAGCCAATAAGCACTTGAGGGACCATTGCACGCTGCTAAGGACTTCGTGTTCGTTGTTCGCGCATGCGTGTAGGGACGAAAGCGCATTGTACTCGCACTTCTATTCGAAGACGTCGCCGGCGCTCGAGTAAGTTCGATATTTGTTTTTTTTATTAATAAACAGGCCGGTTGTAAAAATGTGTAATCAGCCAGCACCCACCGCCGCCGCGCTAGCCTCGGCAGCCAATAAGCACTTGAGGGACCATTGCACTTTACTGAGGACTTCGTGTTCGTTGTTAGCGCATGCGTGTAGGGACGAAAGCGCATTGTACTCGCACTTCTATTCGAAGACGTCGCCGGCGGCGCTCGAGTAAGTACATTTTTGAAAACGAATTCTTTTTTTTTCACTTCTTTTATTGGTAAAATGTAGTAGTAACCCACTGCCGTATTCGCTGCCAAAAAGCATTTGCGAGACCATTGAACGCTGTTGAGAACTTTGTGTTCTTTGTAAGAGCATGTTTATAGAGATGAAAATGCGTTGTACTCTCACTTCTATTCGAAGACGTCGCCGGCACTCGAGTAAGTTCTAAATCTAAGGCTCGTATTTTTTAAGCGAACTCAAAACTTGAGAGCAATATTGTTTGGATTTGACAGGCCAGTTTGTACTGAAATTACATTTCTGATACGAACTCAAACTCGCTGTCACTCATGAGAACTGATTTTAAATACGGCCCTAAGTTGTTTATGCGACAATTTTGTCATTGATATATTTCAGACCTCGACGTAATTTTCCATATACGCTTAGCAGGTGGATTGGCGAATGCAAAGCGATATGTTACTGTTGCCCGTTCTGAAGATGCATCCCTTATTTGCCTTTTAAGCCGTGACTTCTGCTCTTAAAGATTGGTCCCTTATGGTACATGAACTCTGATTTAAGCCCGATGGTGTAGTGGATAACGCCGCTGCCTCCTGAGCAGGTCGTGGTTCGAATCCCACCACGTACCAATTTGTTTTTCGGTTTTCGAATTTCATATATGTACATGTTTATTCGGCGCTTTTTCCGTGCTCCGGAAGGCACGTTAACCCGTTGGTCCCGGTTAATATCGTTTAATTCCGTAGATATTAGTCGTTAAGCCATGTCAGAGGCCAGTGCTAAGCATTGGCGGCATGAAAACTCTGACCTAATCTAGGATTGGGTCTGGTTTCCCTTCTAGGTTGCGGAGGTCAGATGGCAGTCGCTCTGTGTAAAAACCAGTACCCTCGTTCAATCCCCTATATTAGATAGCCGACCCCGTGAGATACGAGATAAGGCTAGGGAGATGGTACCTGAAATCTGATATTTTCTGTCTTTGTTTCACAGGGAATACCTCCAATCCCTTTGCAACGGCCTGTACGAAATTCTACGCCCTCACATTATACACATCAACCATCTGGAGACATTAGCGGAGCTGTGCGTTATTCTAAGGGTCGAAGTGATTGAGGAGCAAGTCAATAATGATCGTAAGTTCTTCTCCTTTTCCTGTTATTCATTTGAGATGTCGAGTCGCACGACACGATAAACTCTGGCAAGAGTTTTTGAACCGTCTGAGTTCGTACGCAACAGGTCCCATATTAAGCCATACAAAACATGGTCAGGATAAAAACAAGAAATCCGAAAATCAAGGTTAGCATAGGGCGATTTATATATTTGGTGACTATTTTATATACCTTTTCCGATTCACTCTATCGTCTTCAAGAATTTATATAATATCTTCTTATTTTTCTTACTCATACTGTCACTGTACTCATGCTGTTTTATAATACTTGAATACATACATATATGTAATCACGCCTTTATCCCTAATCCCTAGGTAGAGCGTAAACGACCTAAACAAAGGTCATTCCATCACGTCTGACAAAGTTTTGAGGGTTATTTAAGATAGATTTGTAGGTATATTGCTGTAGTGACAGGTCACAGCCCATCGCCTAAATTACAATATACTGAAACCGTCGGATCCCTTAAGTGGTTTTTACAGCATGTCCGGGAGGAAATGCAGCTGACACATTCAATATTTTTCTCTCGCTCCCAGTCCAGCAAGTAAGAAATTATTGGATTTATTAGTGCCAATCAGGATGTGTTTAGGCCAAGTTGTAGTTAAGATGTCTAAATACTCCTTTACTTCCAGCCACAACCCTCCACGCTTTAGGAATGGCGGCGCGCGCGTTGCTACAGGACGCGCAAGAACGACTGGTGTTTAGGGCGCACGTCCATCTGAGAGCTGACGTGCTGTTGTACCGGCCGGCGCCAGGGGACTTGGCGTATCCTGACAAGTTGGAGATGATGGAGGTGAGGACTTTAAATAGGTGTTACAGGTTTGATCAGATGGACGACGGATTTGACCAGATTGATTAGGGATAAAGGCGTGATTATATGTATGTATTGACCAGATTGAGGACAGATTAACGACAGGTTTCACCAGATTTTACCAGATTAGCGACAGATTTGACCTGATTAACAACAGGTTTGATCAGATTGACGACAGATTTGACCAGATTGACAACAGATTGAGGACATATTAACGACAGTTTTCACCAGATTGACAACAGGTTTGATCAGATTTGACCAGCTTGACAACAGGTTTGATCAGATTTGACCAGATTGACAACAGGTTTGATCAGATTTGATCAGACTGACAACAGGTTTGATCAAATAGACGACAGATTAGATCAGATTAATTCTTAATTATTTATTGTACACACAGATATTCTTAAAATTAACTTAATCTAGATACATTATGTACAAAGGCGAGCTTAACTCAAAATATTTGAGTTGTCTTCCACCTTACCGTGTGAGAGGAAAAAATATATAGATAACAGCAGGCAAGAGTGTACGCAAAGACTATAATAAGCTACATATAAATATCCTTACATACATAAGTATAAATACTAACCAAATTATTATATTAACGATAAATTTGACCAGATTGACAACAGGTTTGATCAGATATGATCAGACTGACAACAGGTTTGATCAAATAGACGACAGATAAGATCAGATTAACGATAGATTTGACCAGATTGACGACAGGTTTGATCAGACTGAGTACAGATTTAACCAGATTGACAGCAGATTTGACCAAATTACGCCAGATCAGTGAAATTATTCTAAAACTCACTTATGTTTCTTTTTCAGCAAATCGCCCTCTCAATCCAAGAGCAATCCCTCAAACGCTCGGACTCCCGCAACTCAATGATCTCTGACGTGTCAGCGACGTCACAGGAAGTCGCCAACATCAACGTGGAAGCTCAGAGAAGACCACAGGCTTCACCAGCTGATCTACACGGCATGTGGTACCCTGGAGTTAGAAGAACATTGGCTGCTTTGTCTAGATTGTACAGGTTAGTAAATACTGTGCTTCGCAATGCATACATAAAGCCAAAGCCGTGACTCCTGCCCTCAAACAAAACACGAAACATACTCCCGCGGAGGGGGTCCTTCCCCTCCCTGCCCCGCGGGGTGTTTTCTGTAATCTTTGAGAGCAGGAGCGGCTTATACACACTGTCACTAATATAACATCATTAGGCTGCGGTCATTGACGCGGAGCTAGGCTGAGTGCAGCGTAAGTTTTATGAATTGACTAGTCGCATCGCAATGTAACAAATTTTTGAGGAATTTACACACGTATTTTATTTACTTAAGGTGGCGATATGGCCTAAGTGGCGCTCCCATAAAAAAAATCATAACTCACTAAAAACGCAATGAGTCGAAAAACCGGTTCAACAGACTCAAGTGATAGTAATTTAATTAAGATAATTTAGAACCTTATAAATTAGCGATTTATAGATCGTTGTAGTAACAGTCAGAAAAATTACGAATAACGGCCACCAACGGCAATTTTTCAATCGCAATATACCAACAAATCTATCTAAAAAAACCCTCAAAACTTTGTCAGACGTGACGGAATGACCTTTGTTTTTAGGTCGTTTACGCTCTGCCTACCCCATTAGGGATAAACGCGTGACTATATGTATGTATGTACGGCAATTTGTTTTCCTGTTACTATAACGAACTAAGAATAGCAAATTCATAAAATTCAAAATTATCTTTAAAACTATTGCTTGAGTCTGTTAGACCGGATTTTCGATTCATTGTGTTTTCAGTGCGTTATTATTTTTTCTCTGAGAGTTCGGATACGAAACGAAGTTATCCGACATAAAACTAGAGTTACCGACACTATTTAGAGAATTAGTAGGCTGAAGTGGCAGTGGGCTGGTCACATCGGCCGTAGAACTGATGGTCGTTGGGGCAGACGATGTCTAGAGTGGATACTACAAGCCAAACGTAGTGTAGGACGAACTGAAACCAGGTGGAGCGATGATATTCTTAAAAAAACGGGCAGAAATTGGATGGAACGGCTGAAGACTGAGCTAAGTCGCGCCATGGGAGAGGCCTATGTTCAGCAGTGGACTTCTTCTTCTTCTGTCGAGTGGGTATCGAGTCTATCGACCCAATGAACCCTGGTATCAGAGTTTTTAAGCCGCCTAGTAGCACAACTATCAGGCCTCTGACATGGTTTGAGTAACGACCGGGACCGACGGTTTAACGTGCCCTCCGAAGCACGAAATCTTTTTATTTTCGGACAATCAGGTGATTCAGCCTGCAATGGACTGATACAGGCTGATAATGATGATTATTTTTGTTGTGTACTATTTTTAACCCCTCCTAAACTCTCATTTTTTTACAGATGTCTAGAGAAGAAAGTATTTCAAGGCCTAGCACAAGAAGCGATATCACTCTGCGTCCAAAGCGTAGATAACGCAGCCAAACAAATATCCGCCACCAAAACCACCATCGACGGAGAGATGTTTCAGATCAAACATCTACTGATCCTTAGAGAACAGATCGCGCCTTTTCAAGTGGACTTTATCATCAAGGAAACTACATTAGACTTCAGCAATATGAAGAATGCGGCTTACAACTTTATGCAGAAGCCGAGGCAGATATTTTCGTTGAACAGGTATGCAAACATGCACATGGTTGTAACACAAACCCTATGTATAATAGGAATACTTGGTAAATAAATAAAAAGAAATTCAATAAGTAGGGCGTTTTGCAGTGTACGAGTTTCTTGCGCCACCTCTCCAGTGTCGTAAGTCATACATAACATAATCATAACACGTTACGAATATGTAGTAACTACAGAGGAACTAAGAAACGGAACTACACTTTATTTCATTATTTCAACTAGTGGTTTTCAACCTATTACCTATGTGCCTTTCGGGTCATGAACTCGAATCCCCAAATTACCGAAATTTCGTTAAAGTTGAGTTTCCCGAAATGTTGAATCCTAAAATGCTGAACTTGCAAAAAGTGGAATAACCACTATGTATTTCTCAGTTCTTCCTTTTTTTTTTCTTTCTTTACTGTGGTTGCAACCCTATTAATTTCTTGGTATTTATAAGATTCCATTATAAATCATGTTCGTATTATGTTCCAGTAACAACGCCCTATTGGAGTTCTTACTAGAAGGTACTCCGATGGTCCGAGAGCATCTGTTGGACTCGCGCAAGGAGGTTGACCGGCAACTGAAGAGTTGCTGCGAGACCTTCATAAAGGATGCCACGGAACTCCTGGCAGGGCCTGTTATCCTGTTCATTGAAAAGGTACGATTGAAGATCTTGATTTTGATACGTTTTCACGTTTATACGGGTTTAGTATTGCAGCGCTATCAGACTGATAATGCGTATGCTTTAGCATTCTTTTTTTTTTTTGAATGGACCTGTTTGCAAAATACTACAAAGTGTATATAATGCGTCACCGGGCTAAGGCGGGGAGTTGCTACACGCAATCTACACCATTAATGAAATGGCAACTGCCTAAGAGCGCACTTTGGCTCGGACCTCGGCTTACGGCGTTGCCTTGGGGACTCCTTGTCGGCGAGAAGTATGCTTTAGCAATAAGGCTGCCTATATTGTACTGTTTTGTTCCTTACTTTTGTGCTGTATGTGTTTGTGTTTTTTTTTTTGTGCAAAAAAGTATCTTGTATTGTATTGTATCGAGAGAACAATGTGAATTTTCTGGCCTCATTCAAAACCCTTCTTCTTTTCTCTTTCTTGCTGGCCTGACAGAAAAACATAGAATGTGCCAGCTGCATTTCTTTCCAAAACTTTGTCAGACATGGCGGTACGACGTTTCGTTTCGACGGTCGTTTACGCAATGCCTACCCCATTAGGGATAAAGGCGTGATTATATGTATGAAAGGGCGTAGAAAAAACCCTGGTACTGTATTATGTCAGTGTCAGTCTGAGTCTGCATAGTACTTACCTGTAATAATACTATATTTTAATGATGATCTTTGCAGGCCCAAGCTTTCACCCCACAAGATCAGCTGAAACAGCAGCCGTGGGCATCCCCCGAGGAAATAGCGGTCGCCGTGAAAGAAACGCAGAGAAGAATCAAGACACATCTGGCGCCCTTGCAGCGGTCTATGCAGCTGTACCTAGCTAACAAGGAGACTGAGTTTATACTGTTCAGACCTATCAGGGTAAGGTTTTGGTATTGTTAACTCTTTTTCTTCCATGCTGGACTGGGAGCGAGAGAAAAACATAGAATGTGCCAGCCGCGTCCCGGGCATGCTGTAAAAACCAGCTATGGGATCTGAGGGTTTTTGTATATTGCACTTTGGGCGATGGGCTGACAACCTGTCACTACAGCAATATACCAACAAATCTGTCTTAAATAACCCTCAAAACTTTGTCAAACATGGCGGAACGACCTTTGTATAAGTCGTTTACGCTCTCCCTACCCCATTAGGGATGAAGGCGTGATTATGTGTGTGTGTATGTAAAACTCTTTTATGCTGGACTGGGAAAACCTACTCTATCCTCATCTTGTCTTCCTGTGTACTGTAAAAACCTGTTTTTTTAGTATATTGTAATTTAGGCGACTGCCCGTCTGTTAATTTTTCCCTATAGTCTTTTACAAACTCTCACGGTTATAATGATTAAAACGGGAACTTTAATTCAATATTTTTTCCTATATAACGAATTTCCTCAAAAACAACTTGTAAGCAGATATGGCGACCATGGTCAGGTTAATGTTTACCACCTCATATTCTCTTAACCAGATAAATCAACCAATCATACTTCTTTTTTTGTTACAGAACAATGTAGTTGGATATTTCGTCCAAATGGAGCAACTGCTGACAAACTCTGGCTATTCCTATGAAGACACTCTGATAGTGGCTTGTCCTACACCAGAGCAGGTTTCAGTATTCATATCTTCAGCCAGTCTCATTAGCCACAGTGAGCCGGTGTTGCCATACGGGAAAAAACGGAAAACCAGCACCATTCGGAAACCCAGTGTTACCAGTGTGCAGGAGAAAAAGGAAGAAAAGCCAGTTTCTACTGCAACCAATGAAAATCCTCCAGCTGGCACAAGTGTTGTTTAAGTTAAAGTATTATTTATAATGTAATCTGAATGCAATATTTATTAAATAAAAGATAAGGACGTTATTAATAAAAAAACATCTGTATTTTGGTTTATTTACATATGTATTGACCTATTCTCACAATAAATACATTCCACCAATTTTGTGTTTTATTGCAATAAAACGACAGGGCTTGGGCATGAACTTGACATGTTTCGATCTTACTGATTTAAATAACAAGTCTAAAATAAACTATTACAAATATTTATGCTCTAAGCCAGTACATGCCAGAGCGGATCCTAGTGTAGTCGGGTAGGCCTTCGGTGGGTCCAACGGCAGCAATAGCGGGGCAGCGGTCGTACAAGTATTTATAGCACACATCACGGACATTTTGGGCGGTGACAGATTCAATACGGGCATCAAGCTCATGGAGGGGGATACGACGGTTGTAGCACAACATCTGGCGACCAATGTCTTCACAAACTGGGGTGGTTCCATCAAGCTGAAGCAGCATGTTGGTCTTCAATAGGTTCTTTGCCCTCTCAACCTCACCATCAGTGACCGAAATGCAAAGCTTCATCCATTCCTTCTGGATGTTATAGACCATGTCCTCAATCTGCATAGGCTCAGACACAAAGTAGATACCCCACAGGCCAGTGTCCTTGTAGCAGGTATTGAAGGACTGGAAGCTGTGGCAGAGACCCTCAATTGAAGAAGCACGAGCCAGGTAGGAGGCATTGTTAGCACCACCTCCCTGAGAACGGTCCCAAGCTCCAATAAGAGTGTTGGCAACCATCAGAGGAATGTTGTCAGCGTCGGTCCAGCCAGCTCCCTCAACTGCAATTGCGATGTGGGCAAGGGGCATGGAGTCATCACGGACTCTGATTTCAGAGCCAGTGTAGCGGCAGGGAGAGAGGTCGGGCAGTTCTCCAGCGTGGTTCTTCAGTCCACTGAAGTGTTTGTTAGCGAGGGAGACCAGTTTGTCATGTTCAACACCACCAGCTCCTGAGAGCACAATGCGGGCTGGCTGGTAGTGAGTCTTGATGTACTGCTGTAAGTCAGCCTTGGAGATTTTCTTGATGTTCTTGGTGGGTCCCAGAATAGTCTGGCCCAGAGGAGTGCCCTGGAATGCTGTGGCATGGAGATGGTCGAATACTACTTCTTGTAGGTTACTTTCGACGTCCTGCATCTCGCGGAGGATGACGCCTCGTTCTCGTTCGATTTCGGGTTCAGCGAGCGAAGAATTTTGAATGATGTCTGCAAGAATTTCGACGGCGACTGACACGTCCTGTGACAAGCATTTGGCGTAGAAGACGGTCTGCTCCCGGGAGGTGTACGCGTTCAGGTGTGCTCCCATGTTTTCGACGAGCAGTTCCAAGTCCGTTTGCGACCTCTTGCTGGTGCCTTTGAAAGCCATGTGTTCCAGGAAATGCGCAACGCCATTGTTCTTGGAGTTCTCATACCTTGAACCAGCGTCGATCCAGAGGCCTACAGTAGCTGTGGCCGCGCCGGAGTCTTCCGAAGCGACACGGAGCCCGTTGTCAAGAACTGTTAGCCTTGTCGGTGGCACATTCACGAGCGCCTGCTTGTAACCGACGGCCGTCGCGAGTTGACGTACCTGATTGCCCTGTTTAGGCAGTACCCTCAATACTGTTGCTACTTTCAGCATTTTTTCTTGTTTTCTTGTCCTTTTTATGTAGAATTTTCGCTCGCTGATTTACGTAATAAATGGGCAATAATCTAGCAAGCCCGTGTCTGTCAAATGCCGAAGAACATGGTGTTGCTATTTATTATTGGAAAGTATTTACCATATAGAAATAGATTATTTATGTGACGCATTAGTTTCTGATCCTGAATGTCAAAAAACTCAAAATACTTAGCATCTTTGAATCTGCACTAAGCACAATTTTTTGATCTTTGTGGTTTTAAAAAAATCGATTGTATAATGAAGGTTTACTTTCATTATTTTTTTACTATATTAGTAGAAATCATATAAAAATGGTAACATTATCTCACTCATATCGAATTGACATTTGTCATTATTGTTGCCAAGGATAAAAATATTTTCATAATTTCTTCGTGGGTCTTTTAACGTGAATTTTTGTAACAAGAAATGAAATAATTCACTTGAAATTAATAATTCAGATTTAAAGTAAAGTTATTGTATTTTGTCCATACAAAACTATTGTTGTTTAAGGGTTAACATAGATTCGGCAATTATTTGCTGTATTTTGCGTAAAAAATATCTGAAGTTAAGATTTTAGTAAAGATTTAACTTTAAAACACCCTGATTACATCATCACTAACGTTTCATTACACGAATATTTTTGCAAATTACTAAATGTAATAAGTCATTATTATATCATAAATATACATTAAATAATTATGAAATATATAGGATGGGTAAAAATTTTTCTAAATTCTAAATCGATCCAAAGAGAAGGTGAAATATGAAAGTAAAGTATTTTTTTATTTATGGCTTCCACAAAACTTTCATGCATGTAATGAAACGGTATTTTAATTACTCGATCGAGGAAATCATTTTCCATCGCGAAACGTAATTTCGTGGTATATTACGAAAGCAATAATGTTTAGTGAAGATTGTTTTTTATTAAGTTTTATTAAAGATTTTTGGGAAGGTGTCTGCCGGTAGACATAGGCGCGCAAACGGTCCACGCACAATGTTTTTAGGTTTTATCTGTGATTTAGTTTTTTCGGCATGACTACCATGAAGAACCCTAATTCGTCGTCTTCCAAGCTTGCCCTGCTTAACCACATCAAGTACGAGCACCTGGTAGCTGGTATATCGGGTGGCGTAACATCCACGTTGATTTTGCACCCTTTGGATCTCATCAAAATCCGTTTTGCAGGTGAGTGTGACATTTTGAAAATCTTCCTCATGTTACCATGTGAATGTGCGATAGAATTGTAGGAAGGTCTCAAGTATTCAAAGGACAAACGTATGTATTGATTTTCTCGTGGTAATTACCATGGCTGTGCCTTTGATATCTTGTTGGCAAGGCCTATCGATCGCGTTTTTGTTTGAAATACGTCCTTGAACTTGCTTGGGGAGTGAAAGTGAGTCGTCCCTAGGCTTTGTTTATATGCCAGACAACTTTTGAGACTTTCCTGATGCAATGTAGGAGCTCTATTTTAAGACTATCGGTCTAGCTGCATATCTAAGCATGATTCTTTATCCTAGATTAATTAGGCAAATGCAATTTATTTTAATCTAGTAGAACTTCTCTTTTAAACTGTATTGCAAGCCTTATTGATCTAGCCTTGTTGTTTCATTTATATATTTAGCTAATGATTTTTATATCAGTTTTGTCTTTTTATTTCACAGAATTAAATAATATATGAAATGTTTTAGCAATCAATCACATTAAAGTTACTTCTGTTTGTAATTCATCAATGTCTAGTAATGTAATCCAATTCTTTGGATTACAATATATCAATCAAACATGCTTCATAGCATTTCCAACTCAGTTTTAGAACAAAGGTAAACAAAGTTTAATGTCTTTTTATTCAAAAACACATTTCAAAAATCAATCAATTAACCTGTCACTACAGCAATATATTTGCATACTTACAAATCTATCTTAAATAACCCTCAAAACTTTGTTAGACGTGGCGGAACAACCTTTGTTTGGGTCATTTACCCTCTGCCTACCCCATTAGGGATAAAGGCGTGATTATATATATGTATGTAAAATCAATTATATGTGTTGGCAATTTAGTAAAATTAGTGAAACAGTCAATTTAGTAAAGTTATGTTATATCTAATAGCTGAAACTTATTTTAGAAACAAGATCTTCAATCAAAAGACATGAAACTTTGTTTACCTTTATTCTAAATCTGAGTTGGAAATACTATGGTTTGCAACTGTATTTTATTTACTGATCTAAAAAGTAAATATAAGAATAAGCAGTATTTATTACATACATACATACAATCACGCCTTTATCCCTAATGGGGTAGGCAGAGCGTAAACGACCTAAACAAAGGTCGTTCCGCCACGTCTGACAAAGTTTTGAGGGTTATTCAAGATGGATTTGTACGTATATTGCTGTAGTGACAGGTTGTCAGCCCGTCGCCTAAATTACAATACACTGTAACTCTCGAGTCCCTTTTGTTGACTTCAACAGCATGCCCGGGAGGAAGGGCAGCTGGAACATTCTATGTTTTTCTATCTCTCCCAGTCCAGCATGGAAGAACAGTATTTATTTACCCTAAATATTATGTTTGTCTACTTTTTATTTCATAGTAAGTATCTTACTGCATCTGATATAATCTTTAAAATTTCTGGTTAATTCAATTCAAAATGCTGGCAAGCTTGGAATGGATTGACAATCCATTTATCCTCATACATTATTTAGATCTGAAAATATTCTTTGTAGTAGACCACTCCAGTTAAACAATGGTGAAATAGAACACACTTAAATATTAAGTAGGTACCTACCAGCTTATTATCAGTAGGTACTTACCGAGCAGAGTCAATTTAATGTTGGCCTTTGATAACTCTAGGTTTGGACTTGTGTTCATTGTTTAATTTAAGTAGGATAAGCAATGTAGTAAAATATTCAGTGCATAATATTTTAAGTTTAAGAAATAAAAAGAAAAAATCATAGATTCAGATTAATTTATTTCCCATTATCAAATTCATTATTATATTGCAATGCAATGATAACAAAAATGTCAGAGAATAATATGATTGAAATAAAAATGTCAGAATAGTAAATTGAATCTCTGAGTTAAATAAACTAATGGTCATTGGTCACATAATAAAAGACACAATACTTCATGTCCTATATCTTATTACCTAAATGGCCACTGGCCTCGTCCTTTAAAAATCTTTCTCTCTTTTATTTTTGAAGAATAATCTTTTTTATGTAAGAATACTTAAAAACTTGATTGTTGCAGTAAATGACGGCAGGACCGCATCTATACCCCGTTACGATGGACTGAGCAGTGCCTTCGTGACCATTGTGAAGAAAGAGGGTGTCAAGGGACTGTACCGGGGAGTCACTCCTAATGTCTGGGGCTCAGGATCTGCCTGGGGCTTTTATTTCTTGTTGTAAGTATTTATTTTTAATTTATTTAATTAACACATAACATACATGTTATAAAAAAATCTAATTATGAAATCTTTAAACCTGCACTCTGGTTCTCTGATGGATAACTAAATTTTATTTTTTGACTGTGTCAAGATACTTCGAAATTGTAAATATTTTTGATTTTACAAATGCTTTTGTATAAACTTTATGATAAAACTTATGATTACTTGTTGAGTTCAATAATATTTTGTTTAGTTAGTCAGAGTGCAAAGTAACAGTATAAATAAGTAGAATGAAGAGATTTTCATAAAGGTTCAAGACAAAGGTTTACTATAGTTTATTGCCCTAATAACTACCCTAATAACTATTTTCTTTTATAAATTTTATCATAATTGATGTGAGTCATAAAAATTAGTATAAATATCTTTCTGTTAATTTTAATATAGCAGTAAGGTCATTTGAAAATGAACTGTTTAACAACCATTAAGGTTTAAATTGCGCTCATTAAAACTGCATTGTTTGCTATAGCAATAGAAAGTATACTTTCATTCAATGACATAGATACATTATCTTAGTTAGGATAACTTTTTATACATGTTGAAACAAAGAGTAGAAACTTAGAACTTAGTAGAAGCTAAATAAAGCTATAATAGTAATAATAGTTTTCCCACCGATTTTAGTTTAGTTTTTACTTGGGGATAGGAATAAAATAAAATTTTGGGTACTATTGTTTTGTAGACTCAAAGATAAAATACACTTATCTATTATGCTACGTGGCTTCGATTTAAATAATGTATTCGTTTTCATACTATAATAATTAGTCCTCCCACCGACTTTCGGTGATGGCGGACAATCTCCAAGAGATCGGCCAACTGCGAAGGACTAGTTTTTAGTGCCAAGTGTTTGTGCTTCACACAGGTGCACTCTCTATTCCTTCAATCTTTTATTCTGATGAGACAGATTGACAGACACGTCCAGATAGAAATCGGGCGCAGGACCGACTATTCACATACCCATCCGACAGCATGGATCATCTTCCTTTTCGGACAATCTGGTGATCAGCCTGCAATGTCCTAACCAAACTAGAAACAACAACACGAAGTCATTGTCCCCTGACGGGAATCAAACCCATCACCTCTGGGTCGAGAGCCCATGGCTCAGACCGCTAGACCATGGAGGCAGTTCAAATAATGGTAAAGCTATAATGGTAAAATGAAAGTGGTGACTTTTAATTTTTAGCAATTGATCAGGAAAATATGTTTAGTAGTCTATCCTTGATAAAACTGCAGTAGAATTCTTGTTATTTATGATATCAATATGAGTCACCTTGGTCACAGTTCATATTACATGGTATATTAATACCTTTTGCGTTTATTGAGTGTTATTGTACAATAGAAACATAAAATGTTATAAAATAGTTTTCGCTTGAATAACTGGGACCTTGATGGTTAGCATTGAAAAGTATTGGTTACTTTTTGTTATCTTACTCCAATTTTATTACTGTATAATTTATTTTTAATTACAATATAAAATTTTCCTCAATTTTTGTCAGACGTGGCGAAAGCGCCTTTCACGAGGCGTTTTATGCTCTGCCTACCCCGTAAGGGATAAAGGCGTGATTTTATGTATGTATGTATGTATAATTTATTTTGTTGATTGTAAGAAATTAGAAGCCATAAAACTTTGTAAAGAAAGTAACAGAATGGTAGCACAGCTGATTCTTCAGTTATAGTTATAGACATGGATTTTAAAATTCGGCCACGTTTACAATTTAGACATTTTTCAACTTAGACAATTCGCACCTAATTGCCTACCCCCTGTTGATACACAGACATCTATGCCTATTACGTACATCTTTGAACATTATGAGAATGTAACTTTAGGAAAAGGCACTCTATGTCAGAATCTCCCGCCTTAGGGAGAAGGGGTTGGTTGAAAATCCAACTGTACCCTATCTTTCTATATAAGGATAAGCTGAGACGGCTCCTTTTTGCCTATACACTCATATGAAATGTTTTTGTTTTAGTTTATAAAACTGTAACTCTAATTATGGCAATAAATAGATTTTTATTTATTTATTACTAGCGACCCGCCCCGGCTTCGCACGGAAATTATCAGTGTTTCTCTACTATATTATGCATATATTATATATATAAACCTTCCTCTTAAATCACTCTATTCATTAAAAGAAACCGCATCAAAATCCGTTGCGTAGTTTTAAAGATTTATGCATACATAGGGACAGACAAAGCGACTTTGTTTTATACTATGTAGTGATTACTTGTCAAGCGCATAAAATAAGATCCATATAATTTCCCAACAGTTACAACGCCATAAAGACATGGATCCAGGGGGGCAACGCGCGCACGCCGCTCGGACCAGGCCTGCACATGCTGGCTGCAGCCGAAGCCGGGATCCTGTCGCTCGTCATGACCAACCCGATCTGGGTCGTGAAGACCAGGCTCTGTCTTCAATATAGCGAAGAACAGCTGTCAGAGAACAAGAGATACAAAGGCATGGTGGATGGCCTCACTAAGATCTATAGGACCGAGGGCATCAGAGGATTGTATAGGGTAAGTTTATGACCAACCCTATCAGAGTGGTCTAACTCTGTCTTCAGTACAGTGAAGAACCGTTGTCAGAGAACAAGAGATACAAAGGCCTCACCAAGACCTATAGGACCGAGGGCATCCGAGGATTGTATAGGGTAAGTTTATGACCAACTCTATGAGTGACCAGACTCTGTCTTCAGTAGAGTGAGGAACAGCTGTCAGAGAACAAGAGATACAAAGGCATGGTGGATGGCCTCACCAAGATCTATAGGACCGAGGGCATCCGAGGATTGTATAGGGTAAGTTTATGACCAACCCTATCAGAGTGGTCTAACTCTGTCTTCAGTACAGTGAAGAACAGTTGTCAGAGAACAAGAGATACAAAGGCCTCACCAAGATCTATAGGACCGAGGGCATCCGAGGATTGTGTAGGGTAAGTTTATGAGCAACACTATCTGAGTGACCAGACTCAGTCTCCAGTACAGTGAAGAACAGCTGTCAGAGAACAAGAGATACAAAGGCATGGTGGATGGCCTCACCAAGATCTATAGGACCGAGGGCATCCGAGGATTGTATAGGGTAAGTTTATGACCAACCCTATCAGAGTGGTCTAACTCTTTCTTCAGTACAGTGAAGAACAGTTGTCAGAGAACAAGAGATACAAAGGCCTCACCAAGATCTATAGGACCGAGGGCATCCGAGGATTGTATAGGGTAAGTTTATGACCAACACTATCTGAGTGACCAGACTCAGTCTTCAGTACAGTGAAGAACAGCTGTCAGAGAACAAGAGATACAAAGTCATGGTGGATGGCCTCACCAAGATCTATAGGACCGAGGGCATCCGAGGATTGTATAGGGTAAGTTTATGACCAACCCTTTCAGAGTGGTTTAGCTCTGTCTTCAGTATAATGAAGAACAACTGTCAGACAACAAGAGATACAAAGGCATGGTGGATGGCCTCACCAAGATCTTTAGAACGTAGGGCATCAGAGGATTGTATAAGATAAGTTTATGACCAACCCTATCAGAGTGGTTAAACTTTTGCCTGGATAAACAATCTGAGTTGACAGACATAGTCACATAATAAATCCTGTGCTGTCTTCCATTCCACAAAACTCGAAAGTGAAATATTGATTGAGTAAAACGATACGAGTTATAGATTGTGGTGCCAAGCTTCTAACCATCAGACCATATTGTACTTTTATGGGTTTATGCCCAAAATCCTGCTATTAGGCTGGTACCGCATTTATTTCCTTAATTAGTAAATACTTTATGGACAAAGGGTAGAGAGAGTTTTCAGCCCATTAGTTGTTCGTTAAACTTTCGACTTTATCCGCCGAATATCACCGGATGAAGTAGGCATGGCAGAGAGCCAAGTCTCGTGCGAACATCTTATCTCAAAAGGAAGTATCTTATAACGTGGAAATTTTATTCATTCATAAAAACATACATACATACATACATAAAATCACGCCTTTATCCCTTACGGGGTAGGCAGAGCGTAAAACGCCTCCTAAAAGGCGCTTTCGCCACGTCTGACATAAATTGGGGGCAATTTTAGATTGTAATGTGTATTGCTGTAGTGACAGGTTGTCAGCCCATCGCCTAAATTACAATACACTGTAACCCTCGAATCCCTTTTGCTGACTTATACAGCATGCCCGGGAGGAAGGGCAACTGGAACATTCTATGTTTTTCTTTCTCTCCCAGTCCAGTATGGAAGATAAAAACAGATAAACTATATTCAAATTCAACATAAAATAATAATTAGCCATGAATGCACAGCTCTGAGTGTGTGTGCAGTAGCTTCTGGCGGTGGGCTGACAACTTGTCACCATGGAACCGCCTCTAAATTATTAGACACTAGCGACCCGCCCCCGCTTCACACGGAAATTATCAGTGTTTCTCTACTATATTATGCATGTATTATACATATAAACATTCCTCTTGAATCACTCTATCTATTAAAAGAAACCGCATCAAAATCCGTTGCGTAGTTTTAAAGATTTATGCATACATAGGGATATAGGGACAGAGAAAGCGACTTTGTTTTATACTATGTAGTGATGTGTATACAACTGTTGTTCGGAGCAAAGGCTCCTTAAAATTAATTAAACTATTATGGAGAATTGATCTTCAAATAAAAATATTAATTTAAAAAATAAAATTCTTGGATGTGTCGTTTCGTTTTGCGGCTGGCAACGAATGTAAGTGTAATTTGCAAGAATGACACCGATGGCAATGTGAAGCATGATTGCCAAAATAGCTGTGAAATACCTTTATCGTAAAATCAACTATGAATTTAGATAACATGCAACTTTTCTGCGTAATTCTGTCGTCATTTTATTGTCATGTCAGCCACAGGGGGGCAGAGGCTTGATTGCTATACGATCGTTGTTAATACCTATCAATCTATCACACTCATAATTTTGATTTGTAGGTATATTTCTAAAATCTTCCGTGCTGGCCTGGGAGCAAGAGAAAAACATAGAATGTGCCAGCTGCATTTCCTCCCGGGCATGGTGTAAAAACCGGCTAAGGGATCCCAAGGATTCAGTATATTGCAATTTAGGCGATGGGCTGACAACTTGTCACTACAGCAATATACATACACATCTATCTTAAATAACCCTCAAAACTTTGTCAGACGTGGCGTAACGGCCTTTGTTTAGTTTGTTTACGCTCTGCCTACCCCAGGGATAAAGGCGTGAATATATGTATTTATGTATGTATATTTCTGAAGTACAATACAATATTCTTTATTGCACAAAGAAACACATACAACAGAAATAAAAAAAGAACAAACGTGACAGTACAATATAGGCGGCCTTATTGCTAAAGCAGCAATTTCTACCAGGCACCCTGGCATCTTTGGGTATAGAAGCACCTACCTTATATTTTATTTATGAGCTAGTTTTTTCAGTGCCACGTTATATTTCTAAATATCTTCACTACACGCAAAAACACAACAACTCTACTACGCTATACTAGACAGCTACTACAAAATACTTTTTACTATCCATCACCTCTTCGACTTACATTGACTATATTCATGTTGATTCATAAACAGCAATGAAAATAAAGAAAAAGTTATTCTGTAGCTGCAATATTCTTCTCCTGTAAACATGATACTTGTGGTTTATTTTATTTGTCTTTTTCCATTCCAAGTTCCAAGGCTGGCGTATAAATAGTCTTGATTCGTTTCCCAAACAATAATATTTACTTGGTAAAACATGCTATGTTTTTCCAGATTAGCTTATCTTAGTAACTAAACCAAGATTAAATATAAAATAATCTAGATACTTATTGTAGACTAGATATTTATAGTTAAAAAGTTGTTTTTTTACTAATTTACATAAAGAGATAGGATTAAATACCTGAAAATTATAAGTGATAATTAAACAAAATGCTTATCATAAGTTATCATATTCTTCCATGCACGAAACTTCTTAGATAGGAACTGATTTAAAAATATATTTGTTATTATTAAAATTCTGATAGCAAATTATTCTGGGTGGTATATGGTCAGTATGGTCACCCTTATTTAACCAGATAAAACTAGTTAGAGATTCTAGTGTAGTCTCCTAAACAATAATAATATCAATAAATATATAGTCCAAAGTACTACCAGATAAAACAGGAATGTAACTAATTAATGCGCATTTTCATATCATTCTTACTAGAGACGCACGTAGCTTTACTTATTTTTATTTCTAACGATTTTTTTCAGGTTTGTTGTACATTTGGGCTTAGAAATATTGTTCAATGAAAATTTCTTTTGGTGAAAGAATTTGTCGAGTTCAAACAGGACTCTTAGCTTCTACGAATATTCAAACTTATTCGCAAACGCACTCTATATTAATAGTAGTCAAGATAAGATGAACTGGAATAGAAAGTGGAACAGAGAAACGCGTTTGATTATTTGATTATGACGCTCTTGTGACGTCATTATTGTAAAGATAGATGAAACAGTTTTAAATATTTTATGAATGAAAATCATACAGATCTGTTAGATTTAGATTGCATGTAGATATATTTAGATAGTATCTGGCGTTGTTATTTAAAATCTTGTCTTTTATAAATGTAAGCTCTTTTTTGACCACTTTGTTTTTATTTCAAGCCTGCATGCATGATGTATGCATAAAAACTAACTATCTGGCACATGACAGATAAGCAAGGTTTGCATCATCATAATCATAACATAACATTGGAACTGATATACTTGTAGATTTTATCGGCTATTGATATTGACCTGTCTGATTTAACATAATGTTTCCTGTTCCGGGGATAATTACATACATACATACACACAATCTCGCCTTTATCCCTAAAGGGGTAGGCAGAGCGTAAACGACCCAAACAAAGGTCGTTCCGTCACGCCTGACAAAGCTTTGAGGGTTATTTAAGATAGATTTGAAGGTATATTGCTTAGTGACAGGTTGTCAGCCCATCGCCTAAATTACAATATACTGAAACCCTCGGATCCCTTAGCTGGTTTTTACAGCATGCCCGGGAGGAAATGCAACTGGCACATTCTATGTTTTTCTCTCGCTCCCAGGCCAGCGTGGAAGTAAACCAACTCAGATGGTTGAAAATCATTATTCTCTTGCAATAGATGCCCTGAAACTAACCATCCATTGTTTCTTCTTCCAGGGTTTCGTGCCCGGCATGTTCGGAGTGTCCCACGGCGCGCTGCAGTTCATGACGTACGAGGAGATGAAGAACCGCTACAACCAGTACAGGAATATGCCTATAGACATCAAATTGGTAAGTATTTTTTTAACATCCATGCTGGGCTGGAAGCGACAGAAAACATAGAATGTGCCAACTGCATTTCCTCTAGAGCAAGACTCTAGAGAAAGATGCCAAAATGTATAGTACTAATTAAAGAGTGAAATTGAATAGTTACTATGATATAAATAAAATAGATTCTTGACATGCAATTTGCAATTCATAATTTGTTTGTTTTTCATGTTATTATCATACATAACATAATACTTACTTAGTGTTATTTATTTTGTTATAAACATCTTTTTAAAGGATAACCTTTCAGACTACAGCAAACTAATAATTAAAACTTAGCGCAATCCTTTTTTTTTACTTTTCTTTCATGCTGACTGGGACCGAAACAATAACATAGAATGTGCCATCTGCATATTCTCCCGGGCATGCTGTAAAAATCAGCTAAGGGATCCGAGGATTTCAGTATATTGCAATTTAGGCGATGGGCTGACAACCTGTCACTACAGCGATATACCTACAAACTTATCTTAAATAACCCTCAAAACTTTGTCAGACGTGGCGGAACGACCTTGTCTTAGGTCGTTTACGCTCTGCCTACCCCATTAGGGATAAAGATGTGACTATGTGTGTGTGTGTGTGTGTGTAGTTTTTTTTACATTTCGTCTGTCTCTAATTTTCCTAAGGAGGAAATAAAAATAGATTTCGACAGAATATGAGTATCATTGGGATATTATCCTTTTCGTTTTGTGAATACTCAAAAAGGAGGCTGTCACAAAATACAAATGGCACAGAAAGCCACAAAGCGCGCCTTGCTAGGCATCACCTTTCTTGACGGAATGCCTAACTGTTGATATAGGTCACAAAAACTCCGGATATCGGAAAGCGTGTTGTCGAGGCCAAGTGCAACTGCCTCTGTGGTCTAGCTAGGCTCACGATCCGGAGGTCCTGGGTTCGATTCCCAGGGGGGGACACAAAGTTGATATTTGTCAATTTATCCCTTTGTGAGATTTTCCCCAGTTTAGTTCGGGCAATGCAGGCCGAATCACCTGATTGTCTGGACGAAAAAAGATTCCGTGCTTCGGAGGGCACTTTATCCGTCGGTCGCGGTTGCTGCCTTTGACAGTGGTCGTTACACAAACCATGTCAGAGGCCTACCCATTAGCTGCGCTATTATCATCATCATAAATTTAAGAGCGCTGCTCTTGTCGGTGGAGTATGAAGTAAACGCCAGTCCTCTCTCGATTCCGCCTTCTCTTTGACATTAATTTTGGCTTTAATATGGTCAATGTAGCTTGTCCTCGGTCTTGGCGGTTTAAAAACTCTGACACCAGGGTTCATCGGGTTGATTGACTCGATACCCACACGACAGAATTAGAAGTGCATGTGAAAACGTGCAGGGCACGATGGAGTAAAGTAATTTAAGTTCAGATTCCACAATCATCAATCTCAAGATTAACTTCCATAAACCACAATACACGTGAACATCGTAAAACTACAAACAGCGGAAAGAAACTATGGCTGTCGGTTTGTTTGTAAATTGTTTGCTACAAACACGAGAAATTGTGTTACGTAACCCCTTATCTTTCCATTGGTCACGTGAGCTCGATGGTGTAGTAGTTAGGGCTGCTGCCTTCTGTCCTGGTCGTGGTTCAATTCAAATCCCACCATGTACCAATATGTTTTTCGGAATTGAATTTCATATACAACGAGTAACAGAAAGGGTATATGCACCCGAAAGGAAATAAACCAGCCCATGAAACTGAGCAACTTTCTCATACATACATACATAAAATCACTCCTTTATCCCTTACGGGGTAGGCAGAGCGTTTAACGCCTCGTAAAAGGCGCTTTCGCCACGTCTGACAAAAATTGAGGGCAATTTTAGATTGTAATATGTATTGCTTTAGTGACAGGTTGTCAGCCCATCGCCTAAATTACAATACACTGTAACCCTCGAATCCCTTTTGCTGACTTCTACAGCATGCCCGGGAGGAAGGGCAGCTGGACCATCAAATCTATCTTAAATAACCCTCAAAGCTTTGTCAGACGTGGCGAAACCAACTTTGTTTAAGTCGTTTACGCTCTGCCTACCCCATGAGGGATAAAGGCGTGACTATTTGTATGTATGTATATATTCTAACACTAAACGATAAAAAAGTTTTATTCATAATTAAAACTTATCGGTTTACTTCTTCGACGTTGAGGGCTAACCCTCCTTTCAATAGAAAACTAATTAAGTATGGCGATCAGTTTTAATTACGATAGATATATAGATTTAAAAAAAGATTCAATAGGTAGTAAATTACTAAAGAAACTATGGCTGTCCGTTTGTTTGTAAATAGTTTGCTCTAAACACGAGAACGTTGATGACGTAACTCCTTATCTGTCCACCGGTCACGAGAGCAAGTCCCTAGAATAGAGAAAGATGCCAAAATGTATAGTACTAATTAAAGAGTGAAATTGAATAGTTACTATGATATAAATAAAATAGATTCTTGACATGCAATTTGCAATTCATAATTCGTTTGTTTTTCATGTTATTATCATACATAACATAATACTTATTTAGTGTTATTTATTTTGTTATAAACATCTTTTAAAAAGGATAATCACCTTTCAGACTACAACAAACTCATAATTAGGAGTAAAACTTAGCGTTAACTTTTTTTTTTTACTTTTCTTCCATGCTGACTGGGAGCGAAAGAAAAACATAGAATGTGCCAGCTGCATATTCTCCCGGGCATGCTGTAAAAACCAGCTAAGGGATCCGAGGGTTTCAGTATATTGCAATTTAGGCGAAGGTCTGACAACCTGTCACTCCAGCAATATGCGTAAAAATCTGTCTTAAACAACCCTCAAAACTTTGTCAGACGTGGCGGAACGACCTTTGTTTAGGTCGATTACGCTCTGCTTAACCCATTAAGGATATAGGCGTGACTATATATATGCATGTAAAACCTAGCGTATGTTACTTTTGTGTTTGATTTTTTGTTCTTGTGGCACCTTGTGGTATACAACAAAGAGCGCCAGTAATAGTGTTCCAAAAAAATTGGTGCCACTTGAAATGTGACAACCGCTAGTTTTCAATTTAATAGGCAACAATCTAAAGGTAAAATAACAGTCGAAATTCAATCCGAACGTTTCTCCTTTCCAGACGTCAGTCGAGTACTTAACCTTCGCCGCGATATCAAAGCTGATCGCAGCGGGTGCCACATACCCGTACCAAGTGGTCCGCGCACGCTTGCAGGACCACCATCGCCACTACGACGGCGCATGGCACTGCGTCAAGGAGACTTGGAGGTATGAACGAATCAGAGGCTTCTACAAAGGCCTAACGCCTTACCTCCTACATGTAACGCCGAACATATGTCTAGTTATGCTCATATGGGAAAAGTTCACCAATAACGATTGAATATCTTTTTTATCTGATGGGAATACGTACGCAACTATTTATTAATATTTTTTTGAAAGCACAGGGTTCTTTTTGAGGTGTTGTCTATGGATTGTTTTGAGGTAAGCGATTGTTAGTTGTAAGCTGGACTTATTTATTTGATGCGAAGTATTGTTTCGGTGGATAATGCATTTTATTGTGAAATTGTTATTTTGTTTAATTGTTTTATTGATATCGCAGTTCGCTAATATTGACCAGTCTTCTTTGGGCTCACAATTTTATTGTATGGATATTGAATAGTGTAGTATTAAAATGTTTGTTAAAATCTTCTATTAAAGTCCATGAATGGGACTGGTCGATTCTCTCTGTATTAACATTAGTATATGACACGTTTTGGCAAACTCGCCATAACCCGAATAATTTGGCCGACATTCAAGTCGTCAACAATGTGAATGGTACCATTAAGAATTCATTTAAATATTTCGAAATAATTATTCCGTGCCAACGTGACGGCGATTTCGCAGAAACGACCAATTAGCTTGTGACGTCACGACATCACGTGATTAAGAAATGTTGCTATTGGTCATTATTATTCTTCACAATAGTGCACTGATGACCATAGATTAAATAATTTATAAGAATGTAATGACAATGTATGTGAAGCGAAATCACCGACACGTGGATTGCTCGTAGTTTTTAAGATACAAAAGAAATGTTTTCAAATGATTCATTGGCTCACGTATAAATGCACTATTATTAGTCTGTGACGTCATCACCGAGTGGATCTGTACGTCAGCCAATTTTAGTTATTGTATAATCTGTCTCACGACATATGTTGTGTTTCCCTCTAACTTGTGTTTCAAAAACACTTTAGTAATCTCTTGTAAATAGTAGTAGTACTCTTTCCCATCAGATCGACTGATAATTTTTTACCGTTGGCAACACAGTGTGGCCGCGTTAGCACAATTTATAGTTTTAATTTGATGAATTTTGTGATAATAGGTACTTAGCTCGCGATGTCTTAGGCCCAAGAAAAGACATTTTATCTTGAAAATAACGTTACATGTGTGGTGAGACGACGTTAGGTACTTTTTGGACCAAATTCTGAAACATCGACTTAAAAAACACTATTGAATCGAATAAAAAAATCGAGGCGTTTAATATTTTTAAAAGGTTTCGAGATTTGTATTAGTCTACTTATTTATTTGTTTTGTGTTTTGAGATTGTATTTAGAAATTTAGTTACCAGACTGTAAAGGAAATGAATTGGTAGATATTAGTTCCTACGTCCTATGTCACATTATTGTAAACGAAAACTTTTAAAACCGTGACGCCATTTTTTTAACTTGCTCACATTTTGGTTTTGTGGTCTTTTAGTATATGTTTCAGTATTTGGACTACGTAAGATAGATTAGATTTCATCTTGCTTTTAAAAATAGTTTTTCTTGCTTTACGTTCAAGTTTACAGTTTTTTATAAATCAATAAATAATCAAATACTTGCAAGTATGAAACCATTCTATCTGTGAGGCTTTATAAATGTCCCCGCTTTATTTGTAGGCACATAATTTTAAAATTTACCGAATTCACACTTTAAAATTAGTACAATAATATAATCATGTTTAAAACAGTAGATCATACATTTGTTGTAAGTAGGCCTTTTAGAAATATGTATTTCATTATTTATTGACGAAACATAGACAAATCATAAAAAAAATCATATTCGCACGGCTGAACGAATATTCATAATGTGAAATGAAATGCATGCTACTTATGTGCAATTGAGCAAATCAGTGAAAAAACACCAAATAAAAATGTGATGATACAAATAATGCGCATTATTGCTTTTAGGATTCTGTATTTACTTCTATACAACTTCCGCTCATAAACGGACCTATCTTAATGAACGTGCCTTTTAATAGATCTCAATTTGATAAAAATATTTGAACCAATATTTTTGTAGAATTAGATGAGTTCTTTAACTGCGCACTTTAAGTTTATGATCTCATGTTGTATAGAAGTTTTAAATCAGATTTTTAAAATAATCTTACTTAATAATATGATAATTATATGATTCGGTGGCTGGCCACATATCAGTTAATGTAATAATATATTTTTATATATCACAACTAAAACTCCCTTGTTCGACTTACATGACTCAATTTGTATAATCAAATAAATGATAGCAAATTGATGAAAACGGTTGTTATTTTATTTGTTCGAACCATACACAAATTATATAAATAGATTTTGATAATTATAAATGAAACTAGAAAATAAAACCATAATAGTAAAATAAATAGTTTTGATAGGTACTTCGCGTCGCGTTGTAACGTTCAACTAAAATCGGTAAGTGCGCTTTTCATAAACAGCTGAACAAGGCGTCCATTCTCATTTTTATAGCAATAATTTGTAAATAATCCAAAAGTCCTAATTTCGCTACTTGTTCCAATATTATAAGTACATACAACTGTCTGCTTATTTCAGTACTAGACCGACTAATGCTGCAATTCTATTGGCGCTAACCTGGGTGGAGCGATGCGTGCATTGACCAATCACAATGTTTATACTCAGATATCAAACAATGTGATTTGATTGGTCAAATCATTCACCATTTTCACGTCAATGGAACCTTAGCTGCCAACATTCTCTGTAAACTTGTAACTTGTTGAAACGGCTCTCTTACAATCACTAGACGCCTTACTTAAAATATACTGCCAAGTTTCCAAACTGACTTCTCTCTCGTTTTCACAGACACGAAGGTCCGGCCGGGTTCTACAAGGGCCTGAAACCGAACCTGCTCCGGGTCGTCCCCGCTACCATGGTCACGTTCCTAACCTACGAGAACGTGTCGCATTACATGCTGAGGAGAGGTCAGGAAGTCAACCTGCCCGTAATGAAGTTGGATAAGGATGGCAACTGAGTAGAAAGGGAGGAGTAAAGAGGGATGGGGTGTGTAAGAAAAGGACAGATATAAGCCTTGTTAAACTGCGGATCCATTGACGCGGAGCTGGGTGGAGTGAATCGGCACATGAATGAACCAATCAGAATGCTCGAAATCTGCAGCATTGTGATTGGTCATACAAGCATCCGTTAGCTGTGCTCCGCCTAGCTCCGCGTCAATGACACAGCAGTCTTCGTGTTGGATTTGGTTGCTAAGTTCATGGATCGGATGATTGTTTCTATGATATTAAAATCAGTAACGTGGATTTAGCAACCACATTTAGCAAATTGTACAAAATTGCTTTTCTCTTTGCTAAAATGCTTAAATTTCTTTCTGGCAGAAGCGGATTGAAGGTGCTTTGGTCAAATCTGAAAGACGATAAAAGACATTTCACAGTAGATTAGTCCACCTTTCGGATAGTGTTGACCAAAAGTGTTATGAAGTGAATTTGAATATGCATTTTATTTAGAATTTAAGGACATTTATCATCACAATCATGCACCAGGGATATTAATATCAAGAAGAGCGATTGTATTTGAGGTAAAAAATATTCACTTAGTGTTGACTAAATATGAAAGAGTAGGTATGTCATGCCATTGCCATTAATTTAGGACATTTTGTTTATCTATTTACAAATATTAAGTTCCTAAACTTGCTAAAAGTAAAGTTACACCAAAGCTGACTCAGCATAGCTTAGTTTTAGTCAAATGCCTAAGGACTGGTTTCCTGGCTAGTAGTTTTAGTTTTATTTCGATCTGTTTGTTTTAAATATTGAAATTATTCATTGAAATTATGCAAAATTACTCAAATATTTATATAGACGCATATTTCTTTTACTTAGATTTATTTAATTTACCTCAAGGCACTTGCTATTTTATTTCGGTTTTGCAAATTCCATTTGCATTAACTTGTATTTCCACGACCTGTTTATAATCATCTTTATTGTTTTTAAAATAAATGTTTAGATAGAACGGAGAATATTGTTTTATTATTATTTATCAAAACTAATAGGCATGTTTACTGGATGGTTAAAAAAATCAATACATTTATTCTTAAAACTGATGGCTAAAAATACTGTAGATCTCATTATCATTTTAAAAAAAGCAAATTTTGATTGAATAATACAGTTAAAAATATAGAAGTTATTGATTTGAGTAGTTAATATTTACTGGCAAGTGACGACATAACCCACTATTTTTATACAAAAAAGTGTTTTTGACATTTCGTAAAAAGTTGCCTAGTAGGCAAATAGCGTATTATGCCACTCCCATAAGTACCCATAACATAACAAACTCAAATAATAATATGTAATTCAACTCGAGATAATATTGTATGTAGAACAATTTCCTACTGATAATTACAATGTTGTAAAGTGTAATCTTAACTTGTGCATATAAATACATTCTGCGATCTAATGATTTTCTTAGCCTCGGTAACTTCTACGTGGTAAATATCTAATTATTCTAAAATTGTTCAAATATGTTTCTAAAACCTACCGCAACGCCATCTACGAATTTAAAAACGGAACCGATTGTCAACAAATCAGCGATTATAAGCACATATCCTTATCTTTATCTAGTAGGCATGTGCACCATACCTCGCACGGTCGGTATCGCGGCAGTGTCGCGCGAATCGGGGAGATGTCTCCGTGAGAAAAAACCAACCGTGAAAGTGACGCCCAAAAAACACCTAAATACTTGCCGGAAATCGCGCTCTGAAAGTCAAATTTCGATTATGGTAAGTTTGTTTTTAATTTTGCGGCCAGTGTGAGTAGTTTTAGTGCCTATCTATAGCTGAAGTTATGTGGTTTGATGAGTTTCTCTTGTGGTTTTGCGCCGTCGCTTCCATGAATAGCAGCTATTTTGCGGCTTTCAATGCATGCAGTCAAGGTTTCATTAGGTAAGTGCATGTCGTCCGCATGTTCTCCATTATTAATTGCAATTGCGATCGTTGACTTACTGAGTTGTTGACTGACTTGTTTTGCACGGCGTTGTTATGTAATATTTGTTTTTGTTTGACGAAGTGGCGGTAGAAATATGATCTTGTTTGAAGAGGTAAGAATTTTATAAATTTGCCTTCAATATAGGTATATTGATTATGAGAAAATGATTTTTGTATATTTTGTATGCCTATGCCTAGGAAGGAAATAAGCATGTATTTATTGTAAGTATTTTTGAGACATTAATTTAATATCACGACCACGAATAGCGATATTTGAAAATTGATAAAAATATAACATACATCACAGTATCAGATAATAATAGATAGGCAGTAGATTGCATTGATCATTGAACCCAGGAAAACACCTGTTAAAAAAAACTGGTTTAGTCGCAAAAGGTCTTCAATATAGCCAACCTTTTATTATGATTAAGTAATATTAGATATTTGACGTTGGAATAATCGTAGAATTATCACCAGATTATCGTTTCTTTTTATCTAACATCATTCATATGCCTTTTTGCTCGCACTTCACCAAGACCAGCCCAGTCGTATACATACTATCGACTTTCTTATACTTTCAACTCAAACAAAATTACTTTTCTAACAAAATGACTTGTCTCCACAATACATTGCGAATGGCAGTTTCTTTTTGATTCCGAACCATGTATCATGATCATTCCAACGACCTAGGACAATCCATTCTGCAGAATGGGTAGGATTAATTGAACAATGGTTGATGTGATTTCAAGTGAGTTACAATTGCAATGTAAAGACAAGGGTTACAATGTAGGGAGAGATAAGACTGAGTATTTACAGTTGCTTTGCTAAGTATACAGTATACACAGAATGTATAATTAGTCCGTATATTTATGTGTATTTACAAGCACAAGTAAATTCGCCTAAAACATTCTTCGCCATCATGTCCTGAACATCTATCTACAGCTGCAGATATAGCCACTTTTTACTGCGAAAATACAATCCAAAAATGACCCATTCACCTTTTTTTTTACTTCATCAGTAAAACTCTTATTCGTCGGTATGTTTTTTACAACATATTCAACATTTATCGTCAATGTCAATTTACACCATAAATCTTCCGGAATGTTTATGATGTAAAGCTTTCCCATAAACCACTTCGTCCATCCTTGATTAAATGAAAATTACAGGAAAATCTGTTTTTAAGTTTACCGCGTTCAAATTCTGATAGGCACCTAGAAGCGGCGACAAGACATAAAGGTGCAAAGCGAAAAAAATCTAGTATGAAATTGAATAAATGAAAAGCTAAAGATCATTTTATTTTGCCAAATTGTGCACTCATGTTTCGGATTTTAATTTTAAAAACAATGTCATCAAAATTACTGCCAATTTTTTTCAGGCTATCTTGCAGCTGGAACCTCATTTGCAATAGAAGAAATAGCACGTCATACTGTGGTTTTCGAAAATTCAAACTCATTTAACGACTTTCTCTAGCGTTTTTCGGGCACTAATAACACATGCTCTGCTTGTTTATGAAACCCTCAATATGAAAATATGTTTCATCACTAGACAAGACAGTATGTTCGTACAGATCGAAAACGTTCAAGCAAAGGTTTTTGAGGAAAAATACCGCGAAAATTGCCATTTTCATTAAAATCTGACATGATTTGCGTTTTGTACTGGCGAAACCAAATTTTTGGCTTAAAAATAAAGGACGCTGTTGGTATCTTTATTCCGTTAGAGACTTCGATCAATAGTGTTCTGTGCTTCGATCTGTCTTAAATGGGTTTGAACGGATTTTGCATAATTTGGTGTCGAAATTGAGCCACGTGTTCTGGTGTTGCTGCTAACGTTAAGAGATCCGAAGGAGTTCGGTTCACCACTGTCTCTTCAAGTCTAATTCATTACGCATACAATCAGATAAGTTACGTGCTCGAGCTATCACCAAGCTTGCAGATATTGATGTGCGAACAAAAATGGCGACGCGCCTCAACCGTCAATTTACATGTTTCAGATATTGCTCGAACACAAACGCGCGATGTTCTTCTGATCAGTAACTTATCGCGACTAATAAATCCAAAACATGAATGCTCAATTTGGAAAAATAAAACTTGAGCTACGTTGTTTAGTTTTTCATTTATTCAATTTCAAACTTAAAATTTTTGTGCTAGACATCCTTTATAAACCTAGTTTGTGTAAAGACCACTACTAGAAGTGTCCTGCCAAACACATTAATGTCTTTCTTGACAGACAATCAGATGATTTAGCCTGTCAGGTGAGCCTGTATTGTTCTAACCAAACTAAAAAATAAACAGTTTTTTTTAAATATACGTCGTGATAATAGTTGTCCGTCGGTATAATTGATGATGCATTATGTTTACACATCTATTGGCCTAGTACCACAACAGATAAAAGTATTATCACGAGTGGAAATGTGGAAAATAACTAGGCGAGTGTCTGCAGGGGATTAAATGATAGATAAACTATGAGTATTAGGAGCTACTTGTATTTGTTGCATCAGGTCTAAGGGCCGTATTTATAATCAGCTCTCATGAGTGAGAGCGAGTTTGAGTTCGTATTAGAAATGTCATTTCAGTACAAACAGGCCTGTCAAATCTATACTTAACTAGCTGTGCCCGCCACTTCGTAAGCCCGGTCTGTATGGAAAACACGCAGTGTCGAATATACTGAAAACGCTTCTCCGCGCGTAGGAGCGGGATCTGCTAGCTCGCGCGCGGAATCGTGTTTTCCAAACAAAAACAAAGACCAGACAATGCGAAACACGCTTGCGCGCACAAACTGGGTTACTAACTCAATATTAGAATGGTTTGCGTATTTCTAACCTAGGCTGGACACCAGGTAATTAAAAAAACTCAGTCAAATAAAAAGTCCCTTTAAGATCGGTTAAAAACGATCAAAGTTCAATTTCCTGCCTACCCCCTAAGTCAGGTGGCGTGATTATTTGTATCGTAACTTTGAGTTTAAGTAATGCTCAGTGAAACAAAAAAGTTCCGTCAAAATCGGTTAAAAACGACTGAAATTCAATTTCCTACCTACCTCCTAAGTCTTGAGGCGTGATTATTTGTATCGTAACTTTGATTTTAAATAATGCTCAGTCGAATAAAAAAAGTTCCATAAAAATCGGGTAAGAAACAGCCAAATTTCAATTTCCTGCCTACCCCCTAAGTCAGATAGCGTGATTTTAGGTATCCTTAGTTGCAACCCGGGTAACACACAGTTGAATAAAAAAAGTCCCATCGAAATCGGTTTAGTAGTTTTGGCGTGATGTGGTAACATACAGACAGACAGACAATAATTCTAAAAAAAACGTTTTGATCTTTATATCGTTAATAATGCCTGCTGCAATTATTTTTTGGAAAAATATTCAATGTACAGACACGAACCTTCTAGAGATTTATTATATGTATAGATATTGGTCTCAAGTTTGAGATCGGTTCATAAATACGAGCCTAAGTATTATGTATTATTAATTATTATACTTAGACGAAGTCGAAGTACCTATAATTTAATATAGTGGCTCATACCTACGACTTAACTGTTTCATTAAAGTAGTAGGTATTATTCTTTAGGATCTGATGGGAGAAAGTAATTATCCGTTGTAATTATAATATGAAAATTAACAATTAAAATAAAATATCTTCCTATTAACCACATTAGGTATATTATATTGCCTATTATATTCTTTATTGCTTAAAACATTAAATATACAGTTCAACTTAAAAAATAAAACAACAGGCGAGTTTATCTCTATAAGAGATCTCTTCCAGCCTAATGGGAAATTAACGGGAACAGATACTGTTAGTATAATTTAAATACAAATTTATAGGCTTATAGTAATACTAATACACAGATTAACATACTATAATATACTAATACAATTAAATATAATAGATAGTATGACAGTTAAGTAGGTAAGTTGTTAATTAATAAGTAGAAAAAGGTAGCAACTTAAATTTAATAGGGAATTCCGAGGTACTTATGTTTATGTTTAATTATGGTAGATGCGTCATTTAAGTTTGGTTGATTCAATTACCGGTAAAGTAGATTAAGTAAGGAAGCCAATTAAAATACTTAAATTTGACTTAAGAAATAAGGTGAAGATAATATAATAAACATGACAGTCAATCAATATGCAATACCTAAGCTGTCATATGTAAGTAATTAATTAAAAAACATTACTTGAAACAAATAATTACTATCTGATCTTTAGTTTCCTTCACTTTTATCCTAAGCTATAGGTACTGTTGCTGTCATTTACTTCGTCTAGTTCTGATTGTAGTTTACATTATCCTATCTTCCATTAAAGGTACACGCTTGTTCCCATCCTCAATTAACTAACGTTTGTGATTGCAACTCCATTCAAAGATCTGAGATGCTAAAATACCTAGGAATTACACTAGATGAACACTTGTCTTTCAAGCAGCACATACGAGTCATGTCGGGTCGAACTAGGAAGCTCATAGGTGTGATGAAGCTGTTACGTGACTGTGCCGATCAGAATATTCTTCGCCTGGTTTACACAGCGCTATGTCAATCGGTGATTACGTATTGCATAGGTCTTTGGGGCAGTGCTGCTAAAACTTTTATGATCATGTTAGAAAGGGCCCAAAGATCGGTTTTAAAGGTTCTTTACAAAAAACCCTTCAGGTTTCCAACTGATAGGCTATATCAGGAGGCAGATGTCTTAACAGTACGTCAGCTATACGTTTTAAAAGCTAGTCTAGCCCAACATAAATCTGTACTTAATCTAACATGTGATGAGCAGTTATCCATATCGCAGAGAAGGGTCTATCTTGTGAAAACACCTAAAGTTAACACTACTTTTGCCCAGCGATTTAGAAACTTTACTTATCCGTATATCTACACCGCAGTTAACAAGGAGTGCATCATTAAAAAATATAAACTGTCAGAAGCAAAGCGAAGTTTAATAAAATGGCTGAAATCCCTTGACTACAATGCTACTGAGAATATTCTGAAAATATTGATTTAACCTACCCGTACTATATGCTTCTTAATTATTTTATTTACAATTTAATATATTATTATATACACTCAAAAGTTTTATACATATTATATCCCAATATGTATTTTATTTATAAAAGAAACATGGTAAGAATTAATAATTATACTAAACATAATTTTATTATTATCTTCATTAATTTATATCCATAAACTATGGCATTGCATTATCAAACTTAATAAGACTCATTCTTAATTTTATCACTTTTTAAAAAAATTATATGAATGTAAATATATTTGTAACTATGTTGAAATGGTAAAGGTCGTGTGGACTGCCGTGATACAGGCTTGACCTAGTGCGGAGTTCTAAGGAAACTCTGTGTCTGTAAATCCTTTTTTGGCAAATAAACGTTTTTATTTTTTTTTATTTTTTTTTATTAGTTTATGTATTTATTTATTATATATTAGTTTATTTTATAAATATCTATGTAGTTACTTAGTTTATGTTTTATATGTAATGTACTTAGGATCTTATTTGACTAGGTTTGCACTTTGCTCAAAGCTACGCATTTTTCTTTTACCCAAAGGTTGCCTGAAAGAATGCTACTCTAGCAATAAGGCCGCCTATGTTGTACTTGTCTTTTGTTGTTATCTGTTGTGTTGTATGATTTGTTTTCTTACGTGCAATAAAGTATTTTTATCATATCTTATCTTAATTAGGGCTCGTATTTATAAAGCTATCTCAAGATTGAGGGCAACGTTAAGTATGGATTTGTTATGTCGTTTTGTATTGAAATGACATTTCTGAAACGAACTCAACAGAGCTGTCAGTCTCAAATGCTAATTATCAATACGGGCCTAAGTATTGTTCGGTTCTATCGACTAGAAACTGATTCATATTTCTTAGTAAGCCTCCGTGTATCTACATAATTTAATTTATATTTTTTTTAATAAAACCCCATGCATGATGATGAAATAAACTCACTTGTTCATAATCAGTATTCCAACGTTTGATTTAACTGTTGCACTGTAGCTAATTATTGCATCCTTGTTTTGTTTCCCTCATTATCTTTATGAGGGCAAATAAATGGCCAATAAATAACAATAAGTTAACTATCACAGGCCTCGTGATAACAATAGTTAGTTGCTGCGGGTCTTGAGAATCACGACGCCATTATTGTCATTTAAAATTAGAACTCGAACAGTTCGCGCCATTTTGAGTCGGAAAAAGGTGTTTTAAAAGAGACAGGTTAATAAATTATAATCGTGAAGTATTACTGTACGTCGTAAAAATATCTGTTGAATTGAATGTATTCATTTGTTATCTAAATGTAGCGTGGAAATAATAGTTCTGCAATAACAGTGTTATTTTTGTATTCTCTGTATAAAGACGTTTTATAGTGTTCTTGGCTGTTTTGTGTTTAAATGTATAATATAAAACAACTGGAAAAGCTGTCTGTGGATGAATACTTGGTGAAGCAGGAGAAGATTTTGGAATCCAGGAATAAGTCGAGGCTTAACATGGCTAACAGGAATGGTCGATGGCTTACACAGGTGCGTAAACAGTACTAAAGATACATTATAGTCACGCCTTTTTCCTTCACGAGTTAAGCAGAGCTTCAACGACCATAATTTCCGACCATTCAAAATGTCTGACAAGTTTTGCGGGTCACTTCCGAAGGGACTATCTGTATTGCTGAAGCACAGGCTGTAGTGCTAGTTACGAGTTGTCAGGCTCGCCTCCTAATTTTACTTTACTCGTAACTATAGGCATTGAAAATATTTACTGCGTGCTTAGTAACTTCGGACGTACGCATAACAATTGCAATCGTTAGCATAACGAAGTGAAATGGACAGAATTTCTTATAATGATGGAAACACAATTAATAGTTGATTTGTGTTTTTTTAGAAATTTCGTATAGACTAACGTGGTGGAATTTAATTTAATTATTTCAATAAAGATATTCAACAAATTAAAGTACTGGTAATATTAATTTGGGTATCAATGAATAACTCTACATACATTGTACCTATATTTATCTGATCTGTGGTTGTGTATGCCAGTGTAATATAAGTAGTTCTTATCACAAAGTATTTAAAGATTAAAATGCGATATATTTCCGTTACCGCCGCCGCCGGTGTCGGCGCCGCTCAGCAATAAAAAAAGAAACAAAATCCGATCGAGGTAACTTTCTTCCCACCGCGCGTAACGGTGTTGGGTAACACTTCGCAAAGGTACCGCTTATTTCGCCAACTCCGTCACAGCTCCGACAGCCGTGATCGTCTAGTGGTTAGGACCCTACGTTGTGGCCGTAGTAACCCAGGTTCGAATCCTGGTCACGGCAGTGATCTTCACTGTCACGGCGGAGCGTTACTTTTTGCATTTTTAAATGTTTCTCTCTGTTTTTTTTTTAGTTAGAATATTGTGACCATGTGTTGACCTTGTTATCAGGTCTATTTTAGGGTAAGCTATTTTCAGCTTGTTCAGGAACTGTGCGTATTTTTTTTTATCGCCATGTGCGTACTTATTTAGGTAGGTATATTGGCGGTAATGCGTGAACTCTAGTATTAAGTATAAATTATTAATTATATTCATTTATTCGGTAACTCTACAATACCTACTTTGATAATTTATTAGATGGTATAGCATATTGCAGTTTAGTTGTATGTACCACTAAAAATAAATTACTTACACTTTAAGTTCATTAAAAAATCTAAATAATTCATAATAATCTAATAAATAATCTGATAATTCCTATTTGTAAATATCCCCCTACAAAGTCGGCAAATACGTGATACGTGAGGGGACCTGACCGCAAGACCTGTCGCTTTAATGTGCAGACCCTTATCTAACCCTGATAACAGTAGATAGAGTAATCACATCAAATAAGTTATAGATCGATAGTGCGCACATACCCGGCGTAGGGGACACTACTTTTAAGACTTACTTTAGCTAAGTTTAATAGTTTTAAAGTGCTTTTTTAGAGAGGTTTTAAGTCCTCTGCAGGCTAAGCTGAGAAAACGTGCTAGAGAAACTAAAACCGAAATACATCAAAGAAATGTGGTCAAAAAGTTTAAGAAAGCTTTAGATGTTGTTTGTCATTAATGAAGTGAAGAAAAGATAATTTGCCTGAAGTAGAGACGTGACAATGATGTACGCTGAAGATGCGATGGAGGCAGAACTAAGTGGAAGTATACGGGTGAGTTGAATATTACGCAGAGATAGATTTGCTCTTGACTCTAGTCTCTAGGTCAGAGATACCAGAAAGTCGAAGATGGAACGAGCTCATCCGAAAGCTACAAATCCATGGCATACTCATTGATGGAACACAGCATGCATCTTCATATTGGACTCTAGTTGGTGTTCGCAATGTCAGGTTAGATGAGTCATCATCATCTCCCTAGCCTTATCCCGTATTTCACGGGGTCGGCTTCCTCATCTAGGGGATTGAACGAGGGTACTGGTTTTTACACAGAGCGACTGCCATCTGACCTCTGCAACCTAGAAGGGAAACCAGACCCAATCCTAGATTAGGTCAGGGTTTTCAAGCCGCCAATGCTTAGCACTGGCCTCTGATATGGCTTAACGACTAATATCTACGGTATTAAACGATATTAACCGGGACCACCGGCTTAACGTGCCTTCCGAAGCACGGAAAAAAGCCCGGAATAAACGTACATATGAAATTCGAAAACCGAAAAACACATTGGTACGTGGTGGGATTCGAACCACGACCTCCCGCTCAGGAGGCAGCGGCCCTATCCACTACACCATCGGGCTCTCAGGTTAGATGAGTGATGAGATGAATATATGTATAGACTCATCATCATTTCCCTAGCCATATCCCGTATCATATAATTTAATTCATTTATTTGCTTTATTTTTTTTATTTGCTTTTATCTCACGGAGTTGGCTACCTAATCTAGGTGATTGAACGAAGGTACTGGTTTTTAAACAGAGCGACTGCTATCTGACCTCCGCAACCCAGAAGAGAAAGCAGATCCAATCCTAGATTAGGTCAGAGTTTTCAAGCCTCCAAGGCTTAGCACTGCCCTTTGATATGGCTTAGCGAGGAATCTACGCTATTAATCGATATTAACCAGGATCAACGGCTTAACGTGCCTTCCGAAGCACGGAACTTAGGAGACTATCACTGGTAAAATGGTATCTTTCTACCCATAAAAATATTACTATACTGACGTTCTACCGGATTATTCTGGAGTTAAATAAGCCTGGCATGCCCATTATAAGAGGTCAGCTAAAGCAAATAGTTTTTTTTGGTTTTGTTTTTTTTTAAGTGGGTTTGCTTTTGACTCTAGACACTAGATCAGGAATGACCGTGTCAGAGTCGACGATGGAGCGAGCGCACCTAGATGTCTGTTATGGCACTGGCAATAGATCGATCAACCATAACCATCTATATGTTTGTGCATACCATAGATCAAATTAATATCTATCTAGATAAAAGTCTAGGTAAGGTATTTATTTATCGTCTGAACTGAACCCCTTATCTCAAAGTTAATAATATTACAAAGTAATTCATGCTAGATTTGTTTTTCAGTTTGGCTAAATAAGCGATTCTCGGTTAATTTAGAACCCATAGATAATGATCTTCCATGCTGGCCTGGGAACGTGAGAAAAACATAGAATGTTCCAGCTGCATTTCTACCCGGGTAATCTGTATAAACTAGCTTAGCGATCTGAGGATTTCAGTATATTGTAATTTAGTCTTGGACGAAACAACCTCTGGACGTGCAATTATGACATTTTACTCCTTACCCCTCTAGACCGATAGTGTGAAATTTGGACACAGTAAACAAACTACCAACGTCAGTGTGACTTCAAATTTCGAGGAGGAAAAATACCTTTGAAAATGGTGAAATATGCTGTTTTGTTTAGCAAAACTTATAGTAATCGAATCAGCAATATTTTTTTTCATATGCAATTGTATTTTAGATCAATATTTCTTGTTATTTTCTTCTAAAATGAATAAAATGCGCGGTGACAGGAGTGAATAATACGACCCAATAAAACATCCAGGGTTCTGAATGCATGTAAACCAGTATGTTGTCATTCTCTAATGAGTCGGATTATAATTGTATTTTTTCCATTCGTTCATTCATTTTCGTTAATCTAGAGACGTCACACAATCGATGAACGATATCGATAGGAATTATTTACTGTATCGTCGCCGGCATGTCGTAGGTCTAAGAAAAACATAAACATTTGAACGGACAACGCTAATATTTTGTGATCTGTTGACTGGTATAAGCTTCATCTGTGGTCGCGTGACTTTTTATTTTCATTTACAACTAATTATGCTTACTTTTTAGTACGCGTGGTAGTCATGAACAATGTTGGTTATGCTGTTCTTTGTTTAAAAAGCTCCTGCCTCTGTGGTCTAGCAGTCTGAGCCATGGGCTCTCGACCCAGAGGTCCCGGGTTCGATTTCCGGCGGGGGACAATGACTTTGCATTGTTGTTAGTTTGGTTATGATATTGCATTGCTGATCACCTGATTGTCCGAAAAGTAAGATGATCCATGCTGTCGGATGGGCATATAGATAGTTGGTCCTGTGCCTGATTTATCTCTGGTCGTGTCAGTCAATCTGTCCCATCAGAATAAGAGATTGAAGGAACAGAGAGTGCACCTGTGTGTAGTGCAAACACTTAGGCACTAAAAAACGGATCCTGTGCAGTTGGCCGATCCCTGGGAGATTGGCCGCCATCACCGAAAATCGGTGGGAGGACTAATTATTATAGTATGTAAATGAATAGGTACATTTTTTAAATCGAAGCCACGTAGCTTAATAGATATGTGTATTTAGTTCCAAGTCAAAACCCAAAATAACATTATTCATTTCCCCAAGTCGTAACTTAAGCTACGTGTAGCGTGATGAAATCTATGTTTGAGTCTACAAAATATTTAAACGTAGAAATTTTTATATAAAAAAAAATTTAAATATAGAAAAAAAAAGATGCATCAAAATCGGTTGAAATACAACCAAAATTCAATTAACTGCCAACCCCCTAAATAAGGCAGTATGTTAAATGTATCCTTTGTTGAGTCAAATGTCACTTAGTTGAATAAAAAGACTCCCATCGAAATCGATTCAGTAGTTTTGGCGTCATGTTGATACAGATAGACAGATAAATATTTAAAATTTATTATATAGGCGTTGGTGGTATCGCTATAATGCCTATTGCAATAATGTTTCCATGAAAATATTCAAAGTACAGACAAGACCCCTCTAGAGATTTCTTAGTGTATAGATCGATAATGGTATAAATTCAATGAATAGTGATCGATTTGAAAATTTTACTTTACTTTTATTTCAAAAATAATTTAATAAAAACACGTGTTCATATTTCTATGATTCAGGAAACATCATTCACTCAACATTCATTCTTTATCGATTATCGACTAGGGTACAACACTATCTATGACACGATCAAAAAAGACATACAACCCGAATATTTAAAAAGTGTCAAAAATAAACAAATATGTTAGGAAGCGCTTAGTTTTTAAATCTGTTCGGGTATTATCTGTCATACCTCCCTCCCCCCTAGTTTTGGTTGAACGAGTTCTCATACATTTTTGTTTGGTGACGCGTCCAGAGGTTGTTTCGTCCAAGAATTTAGTCGATAGGCTGACAACCTGTCACTACAGCAATATACCTACAAAATTATCTTTATTAAATAACCCTCAAAACTTTGTCAGACGTGGCAAAACGTTTGCTTAGGTCGTGTACGCTCTGTCTACATCATTAAGGAGAAAGAGATTATATGTATGTATGTAAATAATAATTAATAACAATACAATTTTTCAATGATTGTTGTTAATCTTTGTCATCTACGTCATCAATTTGATACCGATGTCATATCCTTGTCTCTCTAGTAGATGTTGGATGACCATTAATAACCTTTATTGATACTTCCTGCTCTACTATTAGGCGATGTAAGACGTAGTACTAGTTTTGAATAATACACTCACGTGGCAATGGTAAGGACATTTTACATACCACAATCCATTCAGGCCATCTGTGATATGATTGAATGAGGCACAATACCTAGTGAAATGGGTTTGTATGGAACAGCCAACTTTTTTTTTTAGTTCCTGGAAGAATTTTCTGGTGAAAATTGTTCGGTGTCGTTGACTGAGCAACCCCTACCAGTTGGCGCGACGCTGTCCCTTACACCCCGTATAAAAATCAAATAAGTTTGATATTTTTTTAATTAACTACTACACTAACCCGTGACACAAAAATTGCTCATTTATCTGCAGACCTACAGAAGTGATAAGTATTAAAATTTAAAAATATAATTAGTAAAACAATACCCTATTAAGCCCTGTAAAATGTAACCTACGTTACAAAAATGTTTCAGCTTTTTGTAGCGCTGATGCACATTTTTTTTTTTGTCACTTGTAGTATAGTACAATTTCTTCCTCAATAAATCGATTGAATGGAATGTCAAACTTATTGGATAGATTGAGAGATCGTTTGTCAAATTTATTTTAGGTAGGGATAGAAGCTAGAGTTGCCTTTGTCTTTAATATATTCCGATCTGAACTGGTTGAGGTTCTGTTTTTGCGAAGTAAATTTAGTCCATCTTATCAACTTCATGTTACCCTGTGGAATAGAACCAACGACCTTCTAATGGCGATCTCAAAGCTTAAACCACTGAACCCAGATACAGTTAATATGATTAACGTGTTTACTTGTACATTTATACTGGGTGTTAGGGACAGCGTCCCGCAAACTGATGGGGGTTGCTCAGACAACGAAACTGAACAAGTATCTCCAGAAATTCTTTCAGGAAGCGAAAACAAAAATTGTTCTTCCTATACAAAATGACCACCACAGACAATTAGCGTAAAATATCAATATTCTTTCACACATACATAAAATCACGCCTTTATCCCTTACGGGGTAGGCAGAGCGTTAAACGCCTCGTAAAAGGCGCTTTCGCCGCGTCTGACAATAATTGAGGGTAATTTTAGATTGTAATGTGTATTGCCATAGTGACAGGTTGTCAGCCCATCTGTATATAATACACTGTAACCCTCGAGTCCCTTTTGCTGTCTTCTACAGCATGCCCGGGAGGAAGGGCAGCTGGAACATTCTATGTTTTTCTATCTCTCCCAGTCCAGCATAGAAGTAATTACTTAGTAAGTACTTTTTCACTTCCTGAAAAACACTATTGTTGACTGAGCCTTCTGAGCAACCCCTATCAGTTTGCGGGAAGCTGTCCCTTACATCCCGTATAATCCTATCAAATTGTAAGTGGATTAATTGTTCGTACATACTATATAGATGTAAAGTCGAAAAGCTGGGCTTAAAAAACCCGAATCGTAATCATTTAAAATTTAATTGATTAATTATAATGGCAATCAGTTTTGTTTTTAAACGAGTAACATACTCATAGACAGGCCAACAAAATAATGAAAAATATACCTACTTAAGGGTCTGCCGGAGTAGTGAAATCTTGTACCTACAAACGTAGTGTCGCTTTTATTCATAAGTACATACATACATACATATATAAAATCACGCCTTTATCCCTTACGGGGTAGGCAGAGTATCAAACGCCTCGTGAAAGGCGCTATCGCCACGTCTGACAAAAATTGAGGAAAATTTTAGATTGTAATGTGTATTGCTGTAGTGACAGGTAGTCAGCCCATCGCCTAAATTACAATATACTGTAACCTTCGAATCCCTTTTGCTGACTTCTACAGCATGCCCGGGAGGAAGGGCAGCTGGAACATTCTATGTTTTCCTATCTCTCCCAGTCCAGCATGGAAGAACTCATAAGAATAAGAATAGATATAAGAATTCATAAGTAGTAAGTTGTATACTTACAAATCTCAAAACTTTGTCAGACGTGGCGGAACGACCTTTGTTTGTGTCGTTTACGCTCTGCCTACCCCATTAGGGATAAAGGCGTGATTATATGTATGTATGTAGTAAAACCAAACTTAACTAAACTTCGTACACATGACCAAATGCATCATATTATGCTTCTTATTAGGTTTGGTTTGAAAATATTAACTAAGTTCAAAATGGGAAAGCAAATTTAATTTTAGACTATTTCCTTGTATTGTCTTACTACGTATTTGGTTTATGCTTAATATTTTCAAACCAAACCTAATTAGAAGGATAGATATATATGATGCATTTGGTCATGTGTACGAAGATTGGTTAAGTTTGGTTTTACTGTTTAGGAATTCTACTACGTTTGTAAGGGATTTCACAACTCCGGCAGACCCTTAACTTGCTTAAATAAATTAATATTTATATAGTTAAACAAAAATAGGCGTACAATTTTGTCATAAACACTAAAACAAAATATTTGTTTACGGAAAATCTTTTATCGGATTTTATTGCTTTGAAATTGAAAACAAAAATACTTTTAACTTTTAATTCTATCAAACATTTAAAATTCACTAGTTTGCTTAGCAACTTAAAATATTATCTTATAAAACGCCGGTTATTTAATTAACATTGTTAATTTATAATCTTAACCTGTATCTACGTAATTTATAGTTGTGTTTATGTTAACTACGGAATATTTCTTTCCGATACGTTATTTATCGGGTTGAGGATAATTCTATTTAAATACCCAATTATAAGCTTCTCATACTCGTAGGCCTATTAAGAAAAGAATAAATTACATTAGTGTTTTTTAGGCCGGAAAAACCCTTCAGTTACGGAAGGTCCAATGACCGGAATGTCCAAAAGGGGCTTTAAGTCCATTTCACTGAATGTCCATAATGTAAATTGATGGATAGGTTTTAAGGGGTTATATTGTAATATGGTAGTGCTCTACAAAAATCTGAAACACAATACTCGAAAAACTGTAATATGGTACCTGTCACAGATGCAATTTCAATTGATTTTATATACATTTAATTTTGTATTCCTTGGGAATGGCCAATGGTGGATAGGGCCGCTGCCTCCTGAGCGGGGAGGTCGTGGTTCGAATCCCACCACGTACGAATGTGTTTTTTAGTTTTCGAATTTCATATGTATGTTTATTCGGCGCTTTTTCCGTGCTTCGAAAGGCACGTTAAACCGTTCGTCCCGGTTAACATACATACATATAATCACGCCTCTATCCCTAATAGGATAGGCAGAGCGTAAACGACCTAAACACAGGTCGTTCCACCACGCCTGACAAAAGTTTTGAGAGTTATTTAAGATAGTTTTGTAGGTATATTGCTGTAGTGACAGGTTGAAACAATATTCGTTTAATTCCATAGATATTAGTCGTTTTATCGGGTCGATAGACTCGATACCCACTCGACAGAAGAAGAAGAAGTCGTTAAGCCATGTCAGAGGCCAGTGCTAAGCATTGAGGGCTTGAAAACTCTTACCTAATCTAGGATTGGGTCTGGTGTTCCTTCTGGATTGCGGAGGTCAGATGGCAGTTTCACTGTGTAAAAACCAGTACCCTCGTTCGATCACCTAGATTAGGAAGCCGACCCTGTGAGATACGGGATAAGGCTATAGGGATGATGAAGGCATCCGCCACATCACAGCTACCACCTTGCACTTTTTCGAGATATACCTATTTCATTCTATGATTAATCATATTAACTGGATTAAAGTTTAGTAGGTAAATTATGTAGAGATAGACATTCGTAATTTTCCTTGCGTAACAGATCCCTAATGTGGCAAATATGATTAACTCCAATGAGCCATACTCGCATAACGTGCACTTTATTGTAAAACTACTTGCAGAATTGGTACCACCGATACTCGATCAGAATATGAACTTGACCTAGTTTCAATTTCAATATACATAAGTAATATAATAATATGTATTATATTCATTTTATATATATCTCATACATTATTTTGTTATGCTCTTCTCGCATAGGCGCTGCTTGAATCATCTGTCAAGATTAAAAAGGCCTAATGATGATGATTTTGTTATATATAGGTTTATTCTATTATGGTTTTATTAATATTACTATAATTAATTACATTTTCAAACTTTACTTATTGTATCTGTTCCCGTGTTTCCCTTCCTTCACCCCCACTAGGTTGGCTGGTAGAAATCTCTTATAGAGATAAGCTCGCCTGTTGCGTTCGTTATTAAGTTAAACTGTAAGTGTAATTTTTAATACATTAAAGAATATATATATGTAATCGAATATTCAGTCTTAACTTATCACTATCGCACAATACATCAGGACTAAACAGACTTGACATTCTATTCTACCAATCTAGGAAAAAGTATTACAATAAAATCATGATAAGGCACAAGATTTTTCCGCAGGAGTACTTCACATGATTTTAACAGAATTTTTCGTTGGTCTTGTTTCATTATAATCATTAACCGTACCTCTGCCTGCCTTGGGCTAAAAAAAAATAGGCTAACAAAGTTTCCCTGTATTTCTTAAGTCGTGACTCCTGTTCTGAAACATTACACGAGACATGCGGGGCAGAAAGGGGAGGGGAAATGTTTGTGAAACCATTGCCCTCTCTGACTTCCTGGGGTGCGCTGGAGTCACGGCTTTATAGTTTGATGTAGATATTTGCAGGCTTTCATATAAGCCTATAATTACTTCCATGCTGGACTGGGAGCGAGAGAAAAACATAGAATGTGCTAGCTGCATTTCTTCCCGGGCATGCTGTAAGAATCAGCTAAGGGATCCGAGGGTTTTTCTTTATTGCAATTTAAGCGATAGGCTGACAACCTGTCACTATAGCAATATACCTACAAATTTAAATAACCCTCAAAACTTTGTCGGACGTGGCAAAGTGACCTTTGTTTAGGTCGTTTACACTCTGCCTACCCCATTAGGGATAAAGGCGTGGTTATATACATAAGTATATATATGTATATGTTTCATATAAGCGAGTCCTCCTTGATATGAGCCTTTGGTGATATCTCTCTCTTCACTATCGTATTGTCATTCTTTCTTCAAGACTCTTAAAATTAACTCTCACAGGTGAGTTGCATGCGACTGTTCCACCGTAACCATCAGTACCACCGTATCGACGGTCGATATCAAACGTACTACCATGTACTGTCATACAATCGTGTGGGGCTTCTTCCGTTTACATGACGATTCCATACAAATGCCGAAGTAGCGACTTACTGAATGGTATGGTTCATCAAACCGTATCATAAGGTCATTAAGCAGGCAGGATATTGTTTGGTACCCACACATTTGGTGCTGGTACTTCCTGGTGTGGGGTGAAGTGTGAATACGCAGCGAAGTTTTTACGTCGATGATGTATTTTTACGAGGTAATGTACAAAATTGTTGTTCTTTTGGGCTATTCGTTGCAAGAATCAATTTCTGTAGTATCCAAATACTCTCCATTCCCTATCGTGTTTTGATCCTTCTAATGTAGAGCATCTAAACTGGATATTCTTTCCTCAATCATGTTTTTTACGAGGTAATGTACAAATTGACGTTTTTTTGGGATATTTGTTTCTAGAATGAATATGTTCGTGTCCAAATTTCCTCCAACTCAAGGCTCCAACTCCATTCCTTATCTTGCTTGGTTTCTTGTAATGTAGAGTACTGCATCCATTCTTCATTACACAATATGTTACTCTCATTTTTCTTGGTATATAGGCCTAGGCCCTTGTGCAATGCTTTCAGCTATTTGGTTTCAGATTTCCAAGACTGACAAGATATCATGTGAGCCTTCACGCATGCTTTATCACCCGTGAATATGACAATGTATAAGAAACTGCATTTGGAGGTGGTAGTATTATCTCGCTATATTTCGAGGAGATCAGTATGATTGACACCAGTATAATGGCCTGGTTGTGACATGGACACCCTTAGGAGAATATTGAGGGAACATGTAAGTCGGTGTTGACGATATAGAGACACGTTTTTAAGTTGTGCAGTGTGTGCGTTGCTTGAAGTAATATCTCTTCCAATATAGAGCAGCCTACAAAATTGTAACTCAGTGAACGACAATAGTACAAACGTGTAAACATTTCCACACTCGTAGCCGTCACGTCCTAATTGAAAACGTATTACGAATCCTTACGTTGAAGGGTCGATATAGGTTACGAAACATCCTCATTAAATAGGTGCGTATCCAGACTTAAGTCGAAGGGCCTTGTCAAAAGTTTATCCGAGATTTGCGTCGCGGGAGCAAGGCCGGGCGGGCTCGGTGCGCGAGGCGGCGGCCGCGCGGCAGTCGGCACGCCGCGCTCGGCACACCACCATGCGGGACGAGGAGCCCCCGATGCCGCCCCCCTCCCCGACGCCGCCCTCGCGTCTCCGCAAGACTCTCCACACGCTCCGCTCGCCGTTCCGTTCCGGCTCGCCCTTCCACATCGGCTCGATCAAGCGCACAGGCTCCGGCAAGTCCTCCGCCTCAGACGGCGAGTACGCGCGCGACGAACGCACGATGCGTAAGCGAAACAAGAAACACCGCGACGCGGCGAGTGACGCGTCACGCAGCACCGACAGCTCGCCGAGCGTCGACAAAAAGAAAAAGGATGAGAAGGAAAAAGAGGGGAAACCGAGCTTGCTCCGCCGCATGGGCAGCATCGGCAGGAAACGCGCGGAGGGGTCGCCCGCCCCGACACCCCCACCGCGGGCTGAACCATCTGAAGCTGAAACTTCAACCGAAATTTTAGATTCGATGACGCCGTCGACGTCCATTGAAAACGCTCCTACTCCGCCTATTGCAGACTTAGAACCGGTTACTTCGGCTCCGTTAACCCTAGTAACTTCAGCTTCGTTACCACCAGTAAATCCAGCTCCTTTATCACCAGTAGCTCCAGCTCCATTATCACCAACAAGTCCAGAACCACCGGTGAGTCCCGTGGCGGTCGAGCGAGCAGTTGCGACTCGACCGTTTACAAAAGCCGCATGGAAGCGGCATAGTGAGCCCGAAATGGAGAGGCCGGTTGAGCCGGTGGAGAGTCCGACTCCTGAAAGTGCTTTGCGCCGAAGGATCGCATTTGTGTCACAAGCGTCCGCGTGTTTTTCCGAGGACCACGATGACGCAGACGAGGGGGAGGGGGAAGTGGGGTCGCTGGAGGAGGCGGTGGCGTTGGCGCGCGTGAAGCTCGTGTCGGCGCACACGCCCTCGCCGCCGCAGTCGCACGACAACGGGGACACCGAAGAGGAGGGGTACGCGGACGCTATGCCTGCGTACGGGGACCTGATCGAGCCCGAGAGCCAAGCCGGGACCGGGAGCGACGCCGCGCCGGCGCCGGTGAGTGTTGTAGCGCGGCTAGCGGTTGCAGCTGATCGCGCTCAGTGGGCGCGAGTTTGCCGTGCGATGCGCGCGCGCCATGACCTTCGAGGAGACCGCCGACATCGACGAGTGCTACCTGACGGTGTGCGAGTGTTGCGGCTTCAGCGCGGAGACGGCGGTGTTGTTCCCAGTACGTTTCATTTCACGATAGTTTTCAGCGGCCGCCGCGCGACGCGATGCCCTTCGTGAGTACGCCCCGCTTGCCTGCTGTTTGTGCTTGCCGTTCTGGATGTCAGTCAGTTTTGTTTATGAAATTCTAGTGATAGTTACAACAGCGGAGAGTTTTGTTTGTACAAGTGCACGCATATTGCTGTATTGTTTGGTAGGTAATTGGCCGGCACTCGTCGAAGGTAGCACTCGTAATATTCCAATCGCATGTCACGGTAGGTAGAGTCAGTTTTGCTTATAACATACAAATTTTCCTCACCTATCAATCCTATAATTAATGAAATCTCTTTAATTTATGTTTCAATTTTCTCTTTTATTTATTACGTAACATTTTGTAATTTAAATTTATGTGGTTCACGAAGTCTTCTTAATGATAATGATCCGACCGATAAAGATATTTAAAAGTGCATTTAAATAAGCAACAAGTTTTAATTCTAAGTCATTAACTTTGTGTTTTAAAACTCTTTACGAAATACATATTCAAATTCTAACATTTAGATAAATATCATGACCTTAGAAAACCTTTCACGAAGATCTTGTTTATTTTATGATCAAATGGATTTTGGTAATTAGTGTCTCTACTAAAATTTTACTACTTTTTTATGATAATTTTCTCTTATCTATTATTTTTGGTAGATAAACTATAGAAACATTAAATTAATAGTTTTTATCTCCCGCATCAACCTATTTTTATCTTGATCTTTTGTATAAGTAACAATTTTAATATTTACTCACCTTCCTATTGCCTTTGTTTGAAGAACTAACAAGATTGTCCGTCCATTAACATTCTTTGAATTAAGTCCTATTTAACTATTTCCACATTGTAATATACATAGTTCTACTTTTAATATACAGGTTGCTTTATTCATAGTTCGACTCATATATTCTGAATTTTAAATATTTATTCATAGTTCGACTCATATATTCATTCATTGCATTTTAAATCTATAGTCTGATCTATCGAGGTGGTCATTTTGTATGGGAAAAGCAAATATTTTTTTCATCTCCTGAAAGAATTTCCTGGTCATAGTTGTTCAGTATCGTTGACTGAGCAACCCCTATCAGTTTGCGGGACGCTGTCCCTTACACCCGGGATTACTTTTCCGATCTCATTCGGTTTCACCTACTTTTAAAACGTGTTAATATTCTCAAAATGTTATAATTCCGACAGGCTAATTAGGTCTCAAAACAAGTCTAGTTACTAAATCTACTGGAAGACTTGAATAGTGAGTTTAGAACTTTTATGTTGCCAAAGATTAGTAAATCTTTTTTTACATAACAAGCTGATTTACCGGCAAAGATTTCAATTAATTTGAATACGCCTATTAATCTTGAATATTAAGATCCGCATACTCGTGATTTCACTAAGCTCTATGAACTTTAAATACGAAAGTTTGTTACGGAGTGCTCGGGTAGACCTTTAAAACTTATTGTACTTAAGTAGTAGATTTTATAATTAAGAAAAAGATTCAAAAATACAAAAATAATACTGATTATAATAGGCTTGTATTTACCGCGCCGTCTCCCATTTGCTCGAAAAAGCTTCATAGTTTAAAAAAATAACAAACCTACATTCCCTCTTTTCGGTCTTCATATTCGCACTACGTCATCAACTTCTCCAAACGACAACAATAAAATTAATGACCGCTTCACGAAGTCTTTAAGGCCACATTAGTATGGTTAACGTGTTTTTAGTTCACATTATTGATTATTTTAAGGCTGCGATACAAATTTTAAAATTTACTAAATGGAATGAATAGAATGTGCACCTGTCAAAGGCTAGGCGTCATGCAAATCTTAAATATAAAATATTATGGATTAATCGCAAGTTTCATGTTTGTTTTTAAGTGTATTGTTATTGTTTCCTCGCAAAATGAGAGAAAAGTACTATACTTTTCTCTGCCGAAATAGCAATTTAAGGTCTCGTTTGCAATGGAAGGCCACGACCGCGTCTCGGCCTTCCAAATTTACTCGACCTTAAATTTCTTTTTTTTTCCACCTCGGATTAATGTACTATTGTTTCAGTATTTTCAAGATGGGAAATATAGTGGTTCCATTATCTTTTTTAGTCCATTAAGGACCCAAACCAGAGATATTCCTGGTCAGCATTCTGCCCGCCAGAAGGCATGAAAAAATAATTATAGTCGAAAAATATCGATACAGGTATGTTCTACGTCATAGAATCTTCGAGTAAGTTCTGGAAAGTTCAGTACTAAGCTCTCCGTAACTTGTACTAACTTCTTACCACATTTAGAAAGTCCGGTATATCACGTTGCTATTTCCACGCGAGCTGGCCCGCCTTGCCTGGAGGTCGCAGATCGAGCGTGGTGGCAACATGATCCGCCCAGCAGAGGTAGGTTTACCGCAGGCGGTTTGCACAATGTGATTACGTGAACCCTCTGTAGGGTATGATATCCTGGTACGAATATCTTATGGGTTTCTTTCCGTTTTCGTATAGAAATAGGAATTTCTGCCAAAACAGTGATCTAGCGTGGTTATATGTCAATATGATCCGCCCAGCCCAACTGCATCAGACGTACCTAGGCTAACTGCAGGTTTATCTAGCGGCGGTTTGCGCAAAGTGTACACCCGCTGATGAAGTTGATATCTTGGTACAAGTCCCCGGACTAATAGAAGAGATTTGCACAGTGTGATTACGTGTACAGTTCAAGGCGAAAATCGGCTACGTGAGCCACTTTCGGGCGCACGAGCCCCGCGCCGACTAGGAGTCGAAGTAGTCGCCATGGCCGAAATCGGTCGGAAGGATCAATTTAATTCATTACTCGCTGATAGGTACACATACATATAATCTCATCCGTTTTATTGGAGAAAAAGAGACACTTTAGTCCAGTAAGCCGCACAAGATAACGGCTCTAAATAAGTCCGTATACAAAGGAGAGATAGGAAGACCAATAGTTTGTATATGTGCAACCTGCTGGTGGATAATATAACCTAGTTCTTTATTTTTTTGCTATCCCTACACCCTATTTGATTGCGTAACTCTAAAGATACCTCAATATCAAAGTGCGCTTTAACGGAAAACCGCTAGGTGATACGATATCCTTCCTACATTAGACCTACCTTCATTGCTTGTGTTTTTCTCCAATGCCTGGTACTTCCCCTTCCGCGCTTGTTTTTTTTTAGATGAAGTCTGGTAATTCCCCAGGTATGTACCATATCCGTATGCAGTAAATATTGCATTTAAAGAATTTCTCTTTAGTCAGGCAATTTTTTTTATTATGTTTTTACTATATGCAGCTACATTTCTAGTATGACCCCACAGGAACATCACGTAGGAAGGTGTACATAGATAAACGCTTAGGGGTTGTTATTTATCTTATTCTTTTATTCGTAATCGGTTTGTTCTTGACTCCAGTCTATGTCGAGAGCGACTGAAACCGAGTCGACCCAGAAGATGCTTGTTCTCTCTCATTTTGAAGTGTTCGGAGTTGAATGCATTCAATGCTATCGATTCGTAGAGCGCACAACTAAACTAAATCTTGACTAAAATCATTGCCGTCTCTTTCTGTTCCCTCATGATAGAAAATGACAGGTATAGACTTGCAACTACAAATCGCTACCATTATGTTAATCCCTACAGTAAGTAGCTTATCATACACATAGTACTATCGTGATGGTTTTACACTTATTTATTTAGTTACTACTATTGTATTTTGTGTCCAAGCTTAACCGCCTTTAGACGGATTCTCCCATAAGTCTATAATCCCGTTAGACTAATCTAATGTGTGTACACTAACCTAGGTATACCTAAACTGACCTAGGTATGTCCAACTATGCTAGTCATCAGATCATCATGCTATTCTAAGCGACAATCGATTCATTGAACTAAACAAGTACCTACAATCAGTTTGATAAATACCCAAGTGAGCTACCTTACCATTTGATGTAAAGCGCGTATTGTGTTCTGAGCACATAATATGATATGACCATATTTGTTTCGTCAGTTCATTGTTTTTAATATTTTACGAAAAAATATATATTTATGTTACTACATCCGTGGTGTAGTGGTCTGAACCGTGGGGTGTCGACGCGGTGGTCCCGGGTTCGATTCCCGGCGGGTGACACAACTAAGTTTAGTTTCGTTTATTTTGTCAGAATATTTCTAATCGCACTTGTTTTCCGTTTCGATTGAATAACAATATTGAAAAAATGCAGTTTCTAATCAAGAAACCTCTCAGATCGCCCGAAGTCAAGAGTCCTTAGGTTATTGTATCGATATTAATATGTATAACCGTCTGCTACCAGCAAGGAGTGTAAATGACAAATACCTCTTATCTATTGTCCGATAAGGCTGTTTACTCATTCTCGCACTGCATAAATAGCTTGTCCATTCGATATTACCAATAGTCTTCCATTACCTGTGACCTGCAGTAGAACAGTCATTTTAGTTACCAGTTTTGTTTTAAATTCGGCCAGTACGTTTGTGAAGAAGAAGGTTGAGTTTACGAAGTTTAAAAAGTACGCCATTTTGAAAAAGCAGTTTGATTTACGAGAATATTCTTAAAATAGGAGTGGCCTATAAAGTTGTTGTGTTCGCATTTTAATTGCTTAAAATCAAGTTAAAATAGAACTCGGAAAACATGTGTGAATAAATTATTCAGAGAATCTTGAAATGAGGACCGTTGTAATCGAGAACATTCCATTTCTATCCAAGAGTTCAAGTGAATCAGTGACACGGACTAACTTTAACTAACTACAGTTTTAATCGATTGTTTGAGATATCTTATAATATTCAGCTGGGATTTGAAAGGATATGGCACCAAAACCTAATAACACAGGAGGCGTAAGTTTATCTAATCTACGTATATTTATTTTATCGTAATCTAAGTATAAGTGCCTACTTATTTTATTAATAATAAGAGGAGAGATTTGTATTCTTATTTGTAAAGAATATACTTACACAAGAACGACATCAACCATTTTAAAAATCTTTTTATAAAAGAATTAAGTACTAGATACTTAGCTACTTTTACAATACAAAAACATCTCCAAAAACCTTGAAAATCCTGTCATAGATAATTAAGGCCCGTATTTATAATCAGCGCTCATGAGTAACAGCGAGTTTGAATTCGTATCAGAAATATCATTTCAGTACAAACTGGCCAGCCAAATCCATACTCAATATTGCTCTTAAGTTTGAGATCGCTTCATAATTACGCACCTTAGATCATTTCAAAGATTACGTACAAATTACAGTAATGTCGTCGGTTGGTGTTGGTGTTATAATCGGTCAGCTAAGTTTTACTGAACATATAATAAGTTCATTGCCCCTCTGACGCACGCTGTCCTCAGGGTTTTCAGTTCGTCCAATCGCCTGACCTTTTGATCTGATGCTATAAGTAATACCTTCGATCTAACTAATGCGGCTTTTCATTACTTCGCCCGTTATAAGTCTCGCTCGAGGTGTCCGGTTTCAAGAAAGTTCTGTCTCACCAATATACTTCATTTGCATTCTCACATAAACCCATGCTTGTATTTCTTACTTATAAGATTTCTTTTTCTCCAGCCCAGTTTTACAATATGCCCTGGAACAGAAGTAGCAGGATTTTATACTGCTCCTACTTCTACATAAAAATGGCGATCAACTTTTTCTTTTTTTGTAGATGTGTATCGTATCACAACCAATGTTGTACCTTAAATAGACTCTATCATTCATTAGAAGTACCTACTTTACTGAGGTACACATACGTACACTACGCGTAGAGTATGATCATTCATCAACATAGCTCAGCCTATTTGTTGTTGTCTTGCCAATTGACATTAATCTATCATAGATCTTTTATAATTGTGCCTCTACAATACTCATCTATTGATATTAATTTCTGTTATTGACTTAAGGAACCGCGTCTTTACTTTTTACCTCATCATCATCATCTCCTTAGCCTTATACCGTATCTCACGGGGTCGGCTACCTAATCTAGGTCGCGTCTTTACTTTTTACCTCATGATCATAATAAATTTCCTCTTGACTTGGAAATAAATCCTATGCCACAAATTTCTTTAAATCAGAGGATTTTTTTAGTCATCCTCTCCAGTCTTTCAACCATCCTTCCTGAAAAACCTTTATAAACTTTTAAAGCAATTAGAGCATATTAAGTTTTGTGACTTTACAATTGGATTATTATTTTGAACGGGATTACTACCACGATTATTGAATATCGAGATAACAATAATATAATTGTGGTAGTAATTCCGGTCAAAATATTTAATTTACCATCTAATTATTTATGTATTACATTAGCAAAAAAACAGAAACAGCAATTTAATTTAATAAAGAACGCAACAAAAGCCTGTGGAAAGGTTTAACCGTGCGCCCTGGAGCTCAATTTTGAACCGCCCGAAAGCCAATGCACATACGAAAGAGCAAAGTTCGCATACAAATTGGCACACGAAAGTAGATCGCGCGCATCCGAATTCGATCTGAGTGTTTCAAAAATCCGGCTCCTGAAATGCATCATTTGTATCACTATTTTGTATAACCTTGGGTTCCATCTGTTTGAATGATTTGTCTTCTTCACTATTCTTACCTACTTCTGAATTAGTTTCGCCTCATTCACTAACAAGAAGGATTATAACAATTTACTTATCTAATCTTCCGTCACGTTTTATTTCGTAATCATCTCATTATTCATCATCGAATATAGTGTCTGATTGTATTTAGTTTTAATTAATTGCTTTTGTTTATTGTCTCTTTTCGTCTTTCGATGTCCTTTCTTTCAGTTTTAGTATCGTTGTTTCTTATTTAGTAAGAAAGAGGTTGATTGTATGTAGTGTTCTTGTTGAAATAAGGGAATCCTGGTCTGTTTTTGGCATGACTTGGTCTTTTTCCTATATTGATATAAAATTATCAAGGTAAGTAAAACGGACTGCTTTGCACTTAGTTCTTAAGGGTCTATGATTGGATTATAATGATAATCGATTTGTAATATGCCCAAAAATATATGTTTTTAGGTATTAGTGACAGAATTGCTTAATTTCTTGCATTAGCAGCACGCAACACATGAGTAACTATGACTTTTTAATTTTTAAAGCTTTATTTCTATTATACACGGTACTCGTATTGTTGGTAGATGGTAGAGTTGTCTTTTGCAACACATAATTTATTTATTTATTTATCACATTCCCGGAAGCAATGGATATTCTTTTTCTTCTAAGCGAGTGGATTCTTGAGTCGAACGACTCGATGCACCGTGATGTCAGAGTTTCAAATCGCCTAGTAGCACAGCTATTAGGCCTCTGACATGGTTTGAGTAACCACCACTATCAAAAACAGCGACCGGGACCGACGGTTTAACGTGCCCTGCGAAGCACGGAACCCTTTTTTTTAAATCAGGTGATCCAGCCTGCAATGTCCTAACCAAACTGCGGAAAACTTCATAAAGTAATAAATTTACGAATATTTACTTTGTGTTCCCCCTTGGGAATCAAACCCAGGACCTCCGGATCGTAAGCCCATGGCTCTGACCACTAGACCACGGAGGCAGTTAATGGATATTTAAAAATACGTACCCTACTAATACTATTACTACATCAGTCTCAATAGTCTACCGTTGGATATACCTCTCCGTACGTATCCTACAATAGACTCTTCTATATCTCCGCACTTATTTACAGTCACATTCTTCCCCCACCGCTGAGCGCCGCGAGCACCTGTACAAAATCCTGGTCATCGGAGAACTGGGCACCGGGAAGACGTCCATCATCAAGCGATATGTGCACCAGTTCTTCAGCCAGCACTACCGCGCCACCATCGGCGTCGACTTCGCGCTCAAAGTGCTCAACTGGGACGCCAACACTATTATACGGCTGCAGTTATGGGATATTGCAGGTAAGACCTCATTTCCTAGACTATATTTGATAATCCATACAAGATTCTGGTTATTGGAGAGCTAGGCACTGGGAAGACGTCCATTATCAAGCGATATGTGCACCAGTTCTTCAGCATTAATTTTCTCTGAGGATCCATGAAAGTTTTACTGAGGTTGAATAAATAAGTATTTACTTTTTGTTAACATGTCAGAATGTCAACCTTTATGATTCACTAGCTCTTTGATGCCAATAAAATGTATGCAATGTTTTTGGCTTAACGTGCTCAAGTAAATCGAAAATTAATAAATATTATTGATTCAAAACTGGTGCCTAAATAGATAAAAACAATGGATGAAATAGAGAAAGGGGATGAAGCAGACACAATTTTTATGCACATATTTACAATATCCATGCTTATGTTCTTCGTTATTCTGTTTGTGGTGATGATAGTCATCATTGTTGAATGATTAAAGGGACTTCTGAAGAAACTGGTAAGCTTCATAAGTACCTAGATGTTAAGCAATTGCAGCATCTATTAGGTTATGTTTAGTTCCAAGTTTAAGTTGATGGCCAGTGTAATCACATCAGCTTAGTTGAAGTTGCAGCTTGTATAGATAGTAAAACATTTCGACTTATTACTCATGACATGTCTTTTATCTTTATTTTTCATTTTTTCTAATGTGATCTTCACCAAATATAAACGTGGTTTCCCTTCTTGTTCCAGGCCAAGAGAGGTTCGGCAACATGACCCGAGTGTACTACAAGGAGGCAGTCGGGGCGTTTATAGTCTTTGACGTGTCCAGGGTAGCTACCTTCGATGCAGTGGTCAAGTGGAAGAATGACCTCGATACGAAGGTGCAGCTGCCTGATGGCTCGCCCATACCCTGCATATTGTTGGCGAATAAGGTATTTAATGCACTACAAGGAGGTTCATAGTGTTTGAGGTGTCGAGGGTAGCCACTTTCGCCGCATTGGACAAGTGGAAGATCGACCTGAGGGTGCAGTTGCCTGAATGGTTGACAATACCCTGCATATTGTTGGCGAATAAGGTAAATAACGCAAGGAGATTCATAGTGTTTGAGGTGTCGAGGGTAGCCACTTTCGCCGCATTGGACAAGTGGAAGATCGACCTGAGGGTGCAGTTGCCTGAATGGTTGACAATACCCTGCATATTGTTGGCGAATAAGGTAAATAACGCAAGGAGATTCATAGTGTTTGAGGTGTCGAGGTTAGCCACTTTCGCCGCATTGGACAAGTGGAAGATCGACCTGAGGGTGCAGTTGCCTGACAGGTTGACAATACCCTGCATATTGTTGGCGAATAAGGTAAATAACGCAAGGAGATTCATAGTGTTTGAGGTGTCGAGGTTAGCCACTTTCGCCGCATTGGACAAGTGGAAGATCGACCTGAGGGTGCAGTTGCCTGACGGGTTGACAATACCCTGCATATTGTTGGCGAATAAGGTGACTTGATTGATGTTACAACCAGCTATAGCAGTCTACTGCAGAACATGGTATGTGAATATACATACTCCCCACGCCTGGAGCATGGATTGGAGAGCGCAGTACACGAATCTGCTGCCTGTATGCATTGCCTTCGATAGACACAATACCTCAGGAAGACATGGGACACTATTATGACCATGATCAGGTAGAACACGGGACAAAATATCATGCTGGTTTATGGTTGTTGGTTACGAAATCTAACTTGATCAAAATTGTAACTGATAGTATGAAAGTCTGGTTAGGTACAAATAAAGATCTTTTTTTGTATTTTATATTTTGTTGAAATTGGAATTTATAAAATAGTGTTTTTGTTACAGTGCGATCAACAAAAAGAGGGTATAGTGAATTCTCCTGCGAAGATGGACGAATACTGTCGGGAGAAGGGTTTCGCGGGCTGGTTCGAGACTTCGGCTAAAGAGAACATCAATATCGAAGAGGCAGCTCGTTCTTTAGTTAATAAGGTAAGCAACATGCAAGATGCGAAATCACGGGCATCTTCAGGGTGAGTTCTTTCCATTGTCGACTTCGTCTCTGTCCCGCGACCTAGACTGGAGTCAAGAGCAAACCCATTACAAAAAAAAAACAATCCATTTCAGGCTACAACGGTATCGTAAGTTTTTCTAGACTTTGCGATAAAAGCTGTTTAGCGGTTGGCTGGCTCCGCGATCGTTTATTACTTCCAGCTTGCTGTATTTCCGTCAGTGCATGGAAATGTCAGTGCTTTTAAGGTTTCTAGTTGAGGTTGCTCCATCATCGCATCTGATTCGGTCACCTCTCAAGAGCTATAGTCCTCCCACCGATTTTCGGGGATGGCGGCCAATCTATCGGAGATCAGCCAACTGCGCAGGACTTGTTTTTAGTGCCCAAGTGTTTGCGCTACACACAGGTGCACTCTCTATTCCTTCAATCTCTTATTCTGATGGGACAGATTGACTGACACGACCAGGGAGAAATCAGGCGCAGGACCGACTATTTTACATGCCCATCCCACAGCATGCTTCATCTTACTTTTCGGACAATCAGGTGATCAGCCTGCAATGTCCTAACCAAACTAGAAACAACAACACAAAGTCATTGTCCCCCGCAGGGAATCGAACCCCGGACCTCCGGGTCGAGAGCCCATGGCTCAGACCGCTAGACCACGGAGGCAGTTAAAGTTAAGTTAAGTTAAGTTCTCAAGAGCTATACCTATCCAATAGCAAGTTCTGATGTAACTTTTTTGGTTGTTTAGATATTTTTAAATACCGGTGTCTAGTTTTATCAGAGCGCTAGAATTTCTGCAGTCTCTTTGGTTAATTATTGTCTTAGTTAAGATTGCAATGGTTACTTACCTAACTACCTGTCTAGTGATAACATAAATTAGACCTAGATTACTATGAAAAACATCTGATTCACTGATCCAGATCATGCTGAACTTGATGTCATTAAGGTTTTTATTTACAAAAAATGTAAAGATAATACGGAATAAAACTTAAGAATAGCTATAAATAATAAATGGACTCCAGAGCTTGGGCTACTGAACTTGTATTAACTTTGTTAACTTTGTAGGTTTAGTTTTAGTTTTACAACTAATTACCTACAACGAAAACACCTGTTTGATGAAAACTTTTTCTTGCTCAATACTACAAAGTTATAGTTTGAATTCTGTTGTCAATGAAGCGGCATTTAAACCAATTGCTATTTTAAAATTGTTATCACTACCAATACCCCATGCCCAAATTTAGGCTCAATATTTATTATTATGACCCCTGTCAGCCGTGAACTGAAGACGTCATCGCAATCTCCAAGGCATCCGCTATTTTATATGGCAACTGCGAATATCAAGGCCGACACATGAAGATTATTTTGTTTATTAAACATCTCGACACAGTTCTTACGAGTTCACAAGCACTCAGAAAACCAGTTTGGGCCTTGTTTAGAATTTGAAATCCACTGGAATAGGCGCCCATTATATGGCCTTATCTCGTCTTCTTCACGAAATTTATGGGGCAGTCGAAACTTTTTAAAATTCTCTCATGTTGCCTAATAAAGTGACCGTTCAATGGAGAGTTTAGAATGATAATTTTGTTGAATATGCCGCTACATTTAAATAAGAATTTGACTGCTATGGTAGACAGAATAGATGTAAAGATATCGAGCTCTCTTAGTTGATCAGAAGCCGTATTTTTAAACCGCTCGAAAGCTAATGCGCATACGAAAGATACAGAAAGTTGCTCTTGCGCATTCGAATTAGATTCGAGTGATTCAAAAATAACAACTAAGCATAATGCTTTAATTTTGCAGACCATTCTATGATTTCAATAATATCTGGGGATATATAATATTAGGGTATCGATATATTATGTAAAGTCAGGACATTTTAACAGATTCATTATAAATTAAAAGTGATATTTCTTACAGAATATGTGTCTGTTCCAGATTCTTCTGAATGACAAACTACTTCAAAGCAACGACAGCAAGGACGCGGAAAGATTGACGCTGGACCACAAGATTGCAAATGGCGAAAACTCACGTAACGGCTCCAACAAATCGTGCGCTTGCTGACCAACCACAGGTCGCCATTGTCAATGGCCCAATCGGAACTCGTCGCGCCAAAAGCAGCGAACGCGATTGGTCGCTCTTCGACCAATCATGATACTTTCCGAATTCAAATCTTCAAACTCTCTATTTTTTCTGACGGTTATGTATTTTCTTGTTAACTTTCTTACGACATTCCAAAGTGCCTAATTCTGATTGAATTAATATTATACAATTTAGTTAATACTGACTGTAGTATACTTATTATTTAACTGTGAAAAGTGACAGGTTTTTGTTTATATTGTAGACTTCTATGGAAGTTGTCTAGTGCCATCTACGGCTGAAGTCATAATACGTAATTGTAGTGTATGATATAAATTTGTGTTAAGTATTACATATTGTATGCGAGTGTGAGAGACGTGAAATATTGTAAAAGTTAAATAAAACTATTTACTGAAAGAATGCTTTTGTTTGATGTTCCCACTTCAAACTTCCCTTTTTTAGAAAAGAAGCGGATTAGTAACGCTGTCTTCTGACCTACTATTCTATGATGCCTGACAAGAAAAGTTTCATGGGCTGTATTTTTGAATCACTCGAAATCCAATGTGCATACGAGTGACTTTCGTATGCAAATTCAATTCGAGTGATTTATGTCGATCATTTCATCATTCTTCTTCTTCTTTTGGTGGGACGGCTGCGATGCATGCAGACGGGTGATCAGCTCCTGATGTTGGAACCATTTCACCCAATTCCCAGTAATCATTCCATCATTGGAACGCAACATCCATAACATTATACAAACTTTTTTGAAAATGTTGCTAACGTCCACAATAACTTCTAAAAATACGTACATACATATAGTGACGCCTTCATCCCTAATATGGTAGGCAGAGCGTAAACGACCTAAACAAACGTCGTTCCGCCACGTCTGACAAAGTTTTAAGGGTTATTTAAGACAGATTTGGAGTGACAGGTTGTCAGCCCATCGCCTAATTTGCAATAAACTGAAACCCTCGGATCTCTTAGCTGATTTTTACAGCATGCCCGGGAGGAAAAGCAGCTGGCACATTCTATGTTTTTCTCTCGCACCCAGTCCAGCATGGAAGAAAAAATAGCCAGGTAAAATAAGATATCAAGAATTTCACTGGGTTAACCTGCAGTATACCAGCTGATAGAAATTATTCTATCGTTCTGATTGTTCCATTGGGAATGGTTTCTAAGTCGCAGGTTCAAATAATTACAATAAGTACCTCACCACGAGTAGTACGTAGTACCTAGCAGCTCCAAATTGAGTTATGTTCAGTTAAAGACAAGCACTATAGTTTCGTATAATATACATAAGAAAAGCTATGATAAATTCTTCACTCCCTCTACCGTCCCTGTAGCTCAGTTGGTAGAGTAATGGACCGGCATTCCAGGGACTCTGGTGCGAGTCCTGCCAGAAACGAATTTCATATTTTCTTTCTTTCATATTATATGAAATAAAAAAAGCATTGTGGGTGCTTAAATTCTCAAAAATAAGCAGTATTATTAACAACAAGTATACAACGCTAGTATCTCATCTCATCATTATTTAAATATAAACATAATTAAAATACTCACATACATACATACATACATATAATCACGCCTTTATCCCTAATGGGGTAGACAGAGCGTTAACGACCTAAGCAAACAACAACAAAACAACACGTCTGACAAGTTTTGAGGATTATTACAAATGATCATGACGTATATTGCTTTAGTGACAGGTTGTCAGCCCATCGCCTAAAATTGCAGTATATTATAACCCTCGAATCCATTAGCTGGTTTTTACAGCATGCTCTGGAGGTGATGCAGCTGGCACATTCTATGTTTTTCCATCACTCCCAGTCCAGCATGGAAGAGACATCCATGTATGTGTATACATACATACACATACATGGATGCCATGATACAAATAAACATTTCTACGTTTATCTTATCTCGCAGCATCTCACTGCCCCAGTAGACATGGAGATTAAGCTTTGTAAATACTGGAGACATTTTTGTCCTCCATATCTGTTTGTATAGTGATGCTTTTATTTACCTTCTACTGGGTCTTAATATGATGTAATTTTAAATTAATTATTTATTTTTTATTTTATTTATTGTTTTATTTCAGGCAACTGAGGCCCATATCAATACATAAAATACTATAGGTACATTATAAACTTAAATCTAATAAACAATACTATAAATACACTACAAATAAAATAGACCTAAAAATAAAATAACATAGCACTATAGTCTGTCAACGTCGTGCTTACCGCGCCTTAGGGGTACAGACGTGCGCGGGGACGCGGTAACGGGGGTGCGGGCGGTGAAGCAGGAGGGTGAGCGAGCACGACGCAATGTGTTCATGTTCGCTATCGCCGCGTGCTACCGCGTCCCCGCCAACGTCTGTACCCCTAGGGCGCGGTAAGCACGACGTTGACAGACTATAGTAATAGTGTAAAACTATGCTGACTCAGGAGCTGTGCGCCGCGTAGTCCCACGGAAATGGCGGAACACTACCTCTTTCGGCCAAAACTCCGGCGATGTGAAGACGCCCAGATGTGCAGTCGGGACCCGCACCACGAACGAGTTGAAGCACACCCGGTGGCGCGACTCCAGAGCCTCCACACACACGCCCAGTCTCGTTTATAGTTCTCGTTCAGTTTATAATCAGATCAGCACTCATGATTGCGATTTTGAGTTCGTATCAGAAATGTCATTTCCACCCATAATCATTTAATCTGTACTTAATATTGCTCTCAAGATTGAGATCTCTCGCATCATAATTACGAGCCTTAGTAATAAAATGTCTGAATATTTTTCGTAGCTTATTGCGATTTTTTCGTAGCTTGCGTAGCAAATTGCTACAACGCTGTAGTATAAAATGTAACGTGATTTATCCTAAAACAGGTTCTTTCTGTCAAATTTCTTTTATAATAATAATAATAGAATAAAATGGGATTATTAACATAGTCAAAGGACAGAGGAGGCGTTGGAAAAAAGAAAGACCTAAGTTGTGTTTCACTAAAGCGATTTTGCTCATAAATTAACATTTAATTTAACAAAAATACTAGGTATGACATCATTAGTCTTTAATTAGCCAATATTTCACCTTGGTTCTTCATTAACAGTTAATAAAACAGGAAAAATAAGTGAATTAAGACCCTCATACTTTAGATAAGGAGGAACGTTTTCACATTCGCTGCAACTTAGTATCTTGTTGACTTGATTCGCATTATGTCGTTTTAATTATTAAATCATTTATGGAATAAGTGGTTTTGTGGATTTTTGTTGTTATTGTTCATTGGAGAATATGGTAAGTAACACAAATATATACGCTTTATATATAGTTTACTATAAAGGTCTAAGCGAATTATTATGATCAAACATGATGCCTCCAGCCTCTTCCAAGCAAGTAACTGTTTATACTGATATACATAAATAACATACGTACATATAATCACGCCTTTTTCCATTGGATAGGCAGAGCATAAACGACCTAAATAAAGGTCGTTCCTCCACGTCTGACAAGTCAAGTAATTTTGGAAGTATACTGAAATATCAAGCTACAAACCCAAATTAAGTACGAGTGCATGATAGAGCGAATTAATTTGAACATTTAATAGATTATAGTTTTGTTTAATAGATTACATTGCACTTGCTTTCTGGATCGCAGTATCCACAACTTGAATGAGTTTTTACACACATCTTACCTTGGTAGATTTTCTTTGTAATTTTCTATTATGTGCTGTATCTAAGGCCCGTATATAGAAACAGCACTTGAGACTGACAGCTAGTTTAAGTTCGTATCAGAGATGTCATAACAGTAAAATTTGGCCGTCAAATCCATTTAATATTGCTCTTAATCTTGAGATCGCTTTATAAATACTAGCCTTAATAGCGAAATAAGGAGGCATTACAGGCCGCATTCAATTGTCAGACATTTTGTATACCTACATATTTTTTATAAGCTGCCCATTTCATAAGGATTACAGAGGTTTTGTTATGGAAAACAAGTTATTATAAACCGATTATTTATGTGAAATGCTTAAAATCTGATTTTAATGGATATTAATTTCCTAATAGATAAAGCAATGCAAATCGTTAAGCTCATAAATTATAGTATGACTAACTGTCTGAATAGAGAATAGTTGTTGATTCTTCTAGGTTTTGTTTGAATAGTGTTTTGAAATAAAACGTGCTACAGAATTACTTGATCATTATTAAAGTACAGTAAACTACTTATAATATAACAGTTTAGAACTCCCCTGTGTTATATATTATGTGTTTAAACGTCCAAATATGTAATTAATACCTTCTGCAGAAACATCTATTGTTACCATTTAAATGTTATGCAATGTAGTAACTTAAAACCACAAGAGATAATGACGCATTTAGGCCTTGTCATATAATTATATCACATTTCTATTACACATATAATTATTATCAAATTACTTACATCAAATGCCAATTAAGTGACAGGCTAGTGATTTTCAAATTATCTCAGTAAAAAACGATTTAGTAGTAAAAAGCTATTAAGGTCATTAGCATAGAAATCTTGTAGAGCAAGTTAAATCAAATAACATTGACTTTGTACATACATATAATCACGTCTTTGTCCCTAAAAGGGTAGACAGAGCGTAAACGACCTAAACAAAGGTCGGTCCTCCACGTCCGACAAAGTTTTGATGGTTATTTAAGAAAGATTTATAGGTATATTGCTGTAGTGACAGGTTGTCAGCCTATCGCCTACAATGCAATATACAGAAACCCTCAGATCCCTTAGCTGGTTTTTACAACATGCCCAGGAGAAACTGCAGCTGGCACATTCTATGTTATCCTCTCGCACCCAGTCCAGCATGGAAGAATAGAAAACAGCAGTAAAAAACGATTTAGTAAAAAGCTATTAAGGTCATTAGCATAGAAATCTTGTCGAGCAAGTTTTATCAAATAACATTGACTTTGTTGTACTTAATTTGGTCAGAAAGTAAGAAACCAAAATGTCTGCCATATCCGTCGTAGCCCACAGACCACAAAGTCCCATTTATTCTATGTCCACTTAATGACCTTTATCATTAAGAGGTATTGGACCGTCTCTGTCTCATATCAATTATTATTAATCATCGGCAAAGATCATTTGATACAAATACTTTTGATAATACTTTATGATATAAGTGCAAAAAGCTCCGATCCCAATAGTTATAGATGTTCCTAATAATTGTATTATTTTTGACTCAAGTTCAAATAGAAAGCATTCATGTAGATTTGGATGATCCAAAAACTTAGTGTGTGAGTGAAATAGAATTTCACAAACCTATAAATTATGTTATGTAGGTATGATGAATACGGGGTGTAAGGGACAGTGTCCCGCAAACTGATAGGGCTTGCTTAGTCAACGAAACTGAACAACTACCTGCAGGTTATTTTTTTCAGGATGTGCTACAAATTGTCTAATCGAGGTGTTCGTTTTGTATGGGAAGGTATTGTTTTTTATCTCCTGAAAGTGAACGTTGTTCAGTTTCGTTGATTGAACAACCCCTATCAGTTTTCGGGACGCTGTCTCTTACACCCGGTATATTTTATAGCGGGCAAAAAACGGTGCAAAAAGTGCTAAAAGTGATAAAGTTTTTTTCTGGTAATTTGTCTCGTAAAACATAGTATGAAAGGTATTCTTTGTAGTAAAGTTATGAATAACTTCTTTGACAAAAACAGAACTAATTTATAAAAACTATAAAGTAGCTAATATACAAAGGCCTTCAAACTACTTTTTATAGCAATACAAAACGTGTCGCATGTTTGTTTATGTATATATGTTTTTTTAATTAATGGATAGCAAGTTTGTCAAAGAGTTAGAACTTAAGATTTCGACTAAGGTGTACTATGTGGTTTCTTGCTACTCAAACTAAATTTTAAAAAATCTTAAGGCAAGGCGCCTACTGATTAAACTTAAACCTTAAAAGAGCAGGCTAATGCCTTGATGTTTACGTCTAATGTGACTAGTTTTTTATAGGATATCTTATATGAAGATTATTTATTCAAATATTATTTTAATAGTATTTACTATCTAAATGTAAGTATATGAAGATGTTGAAGAGTAGGTTGTAAAATTTTGACATTCCTATTTTTAAGGAACTAGCGGGCGGGATCAAGATTAAAATTCAGCTAAACTAATTCAGCTAAACTAATTTTTCACTTGCTACAAAATTTTATAAGAACATGCGATAATTTTTAAAATTTCAATTTTTTATGACCTCATCATTATGACTGAATATCTGCAAGATGTTTTTTTTATTGATCAGAATCAGGAGAAAGGAGTCGAGAAATGCACAGATAACGTCATCACGTTTAAAAACCTCAAGGTATGGACTCTTGAAGAGAAGTCGTGGTGGAGAAGGAAAGTTACCAAACCGAAATCAATTATATTGAATATTGGTAAGTAAATTCTATCATTTAAAAATTAGTGCAAACAGCAATGCAAAGTACGTTGTCCTTAACTAAGTACCTAGGTAAACAAATATTTTTATTATTTTCCAGTTACAGGATGTATAAAACGAGGAGAATTAGTAGCAGTTCTTGGACCAAGGTACAAACATCCCAAGTCTAAGGCCCGTATTGATTAACAGCACTTGAGACTTCAGCTAGTTTGAGTTCGTATCAGAAATGTCGTTTCAGTACAATATGGCCTGTCAAAGCCATACTTAATATTGCTCTCAATCTTGAGATCGTTTTATAAATACGAGCCTAAGTAAAATTTAAAAACACTTCTGATAACCACGACTATCCGTGCCGCTGGTTTTACCAACAAAGCAAGCGTATTCCTTACTTACCTGAAATTTCAACTTATTTGTATATTTTCAGCGGAGCAGGGAAAACAACATTCCTAATTTCGCTAGCAGGCAAATGCACATTACCTTCCGAAGGGACAGTAACAGTAAAGGGCATGGATATAAAGAACTGTCAAAATGCAGTGGAAGTAGTCCCTCAGGCTGAAGTGTTCATGGACAGTTTGACAGTCATGGAGCATTTGATCTTTATGGTTAGTACGATACTTGGTGGTATTTTGCAGTGGATATAAAGGAAATATTTCAGCGACATGCTTAAGGTGACTATAGAAGCTAAGTGGCTAAATAATCTTAACTACTATTACCTGAGTGTGTTAGACCGGTTTTTCGATTCACTGCGTTTATAGTGAATTGTGTTTTTTTTTACTGATGGCGGCGGCGCCACTTAAGCCCTAAGTAATAAGGAGATTGTGCATGGAAATGATTGCAGGACAAACTATACCTACCCGCAAGTAAAATAAGTACCGATATACGCTAGCATAATAAAGGCGAAATTTTCATGGTTCTTAGCACATGAAGAGATGTTCCGTATGCCACCATTGAGTAAAAAAGCATTGCTTGTTTTATATGCAAAATTGCAATCAAGTTATAGAGGTACTTAATTTTAAGTAGAGTCGCTAAATGTTACGTTGTACGATACGGAAGTCACTACAAATGTTTATTTTCCAGATAGAAATGAAATTAGGAAGCTGGAAGAAACTTAAAAATATAACAATACTTAATGAATTAATTTACGAACTAAAACTGAAGTCTTTGAAGCATACACTGACCAGTGCTCTTTCTGGAGGAGAGAGAAGATTACTCTCTTTAGCAACGTCGGTAAGTTGTATCCTAGAGTAGTATACTTATATACCTGCGGATCTATTTCCGGAACGTTATAACCTGGGCCTTGTCAAGGCGAGAGTGAACAGGCATTTTCTAGGCAATCATGCTCCATCATAGTCTACATCATCACTTACCATCACGTGAGATGGCGGACAAATGATTGCCTATCAATTATTAAAAAAAAAAAAAACCCTGACATTTTCTGTCATGAGACAACAGAAAGGGACGCCAATAATTTTAGTCAAGATTTAGTTACGTTGTGCGCTCTACGAATCGAAAACATACCTGTAGTCTATAAATCTGGCTTACCTATCCCTAAAGACCGATACTATGTGGGATTTTCAATGGATAAAGAATTACCTCTAGGAATTTGTATATTATGTCATTTTTCAAAAAAAAAATGCCTTTCCAGATAATTTGTATGGTAAAGCAAATATTTTTTTTACTTTCTGAAAGAATTTCTTGGTGGAAGTTGTTCAGTGTCGTTGACTGAGCAACCCCTATCAGTTTGCGGGACGCTGTCCTTTACACCCGCTATTTGCCATTTGCCAAAGTTGTTGTACCCCACTTACGAAAAAAGCATATGTTTAGGAAATCATGATCATTGCTATCGATTTGTAGAGCACCAAACTTAACTGAATCTTGACAAAAATATTGGCGTCCCTTACTGTTCTCTCATGGCAGAAAATAACAGGTGATTTTTGCAACTACGAGTTCGTACCATTGTACCTGTATACTATAAACTATAACTGCCTCCGTGGTCTAGTGGCTAGAGCAATGGACTCCCGATCCGAAGGTCCTGGGTTCGATTCCCAGGGGGGGAAACACAAAGTTGATATTTGAGAATTTATCACTTTGTGAATTTTTCCCCAGTTTGGTTAGGACATTGCAGGCTGAATCACCTGATTGTCCGAAAAAGAAAAAGATTTCGTGCTTCGGAGGGCACGTTAAGCCGTCGGTCCCGGTCGCTGTCTTTGATAGTGGTCGTTACTCAAACCATGTCAGAGGCCTGATAGTTGTGCTACTTGGCGGTTTCAAAAACTCTGACACCAGGGTTCATCGGGTCGACAGACTCGATACCCACAGAAGAAACGACAGAAGAAGACTATAAATCTGGCGTACCTGTCCCTAAAGATCAATGCCATTTGCGATTTTTAATCGATTAAGAATTATCTCTAGGTACTTGTATATTATGTAATTTTTACATCTCTGACCATTGACCAAAGTATATGTTTAGGTATACATGATGATCATTGTGTATGCAAATATGGAAGGATCGGAATATATGCAGCAGCTTATCATTTCAAGTCAACCCATCTTCCATTTGATTCTGATTGATTGGTGCAATTGCCTGCGAATCCTGGGATGATATCACCGATTTTATATTCGTCTACGCTGCAGCATGCTGTAATCAAAGTTACATTCAATTGAACTGACAAACAACACCAGGTGTAAGGAATAGCGTCCCGCAAACTGATAGGGGTTGCTCAGTCAATGAAACTGAACAACTATCAGCAGGATTATTTTTCAGGAAATGAAAAAAAATATATTGGTATAAAAGGTGGTCATTTTGTATAGAAAGGTCTTATTTTTTGACTTCTTGAAAAAAAAATCTGCTGATAGTTGTTTAGTTTCATTGACTGAGCAACCCCTATCAGTTTGCGGGACGCTGACCCTTACACCCTGTATATATTGGGAAATTAGCGGACTCAATTTTTCAACAACTTTGCTCTGCATATTGACCTAATTCCATAAGATGGGTATCTTTGTAAGCTATCCACACAAGTGGTGGTAATACCTACTAGCTGGTATACATATAAAACAAAGCTTATCGTTAGTACTTACTAATAAAGGTTGGTATAACCTTTATTCCTCAGTTAATATCAAGTCCAGAAATTCTTATCTGCGACGAACCAACAACAGGGCTTGACAGCTACAATGCAGCCTTAGTCATAGGAGTATTGAAGAGGATAGCAGCATCTGGTAAAGTTGTCGTGTGTTCAGTACATCAGCCATCCTCAGATTTGTTCAAGGAGTTCAGCTCTATCGTGCTGATGGCTGAAGGGAAACTGCTGTTTAAAGGATCGCAGAAGGAATGCAAAGATTTGTTTGAAAGGTATTTACGTTATTTAAGTAGATTTGATTGATTCATACATATAATCACGCCTTTATACCTAATGGGGTAGGCAGAGCGTACACGACCTAAACAAAGGTTGTTCCACCACGTCTGACAAAGTTTTGAGTGTTATTTAAGATAGATTTGAGGGTATATTGCTGTAGTGACAGGTTTGAAAAAATCCAGGACTTACGTAGAGCGACGTAAATCCATATTGCTAAATTATGGCAGAAGTTTTAAAGTTAATAAGATTTGAATTAAATATGGTAATCTTGAAATTTATTATACTTTAAAGAAAATATCAAATCTATACTACAAATAGATATTACATAATCACGCCTTTATCCCTAATGGGCTAGGCAGAGCGTACACGACCTAAACATTGGTCGTTTCGCCACGTCTGACAAAGTATTGAGGGTTATTGAAGATAGATTTGTAGGTACCTATATTGCAGTAGTGACAGGATATCAGCCCATCGCCTAAATTACAATATACTGAAACCCTCGGTCCCCGTAGCTGGTTTTTACAGCATGCCCGGGAGGAAATGCAGCTGACACATTCTATGTTTTTCTCTTGCTCCCAGGTCAGCATGGAAGAACTGATTGATATGTGAAAGAAATAGGCAAGTTTCTCCAAATAAGTATGATTGCAAAACATGTCTCTATAGTAGGAACAACAAAGTCACTATATGCTTTAAAATTCAATATTTTTATTATGTTGTTTTAGTTTTTGATCTATCCTTCTATTTTATTATGTTGGAGGCTCGAAATAGGCTCGACCAACGCCCACCTTTTTTTATACCACCAAAATATAGCCATAAATTGTCTCACAGCCTCCGCTTATCTAAAATTACCCATTAGTCAAATGTTTTACATCTTCTAGCATAAATCTCATTTGCCCTAAAAACTTCAACCCAGCTGAATTTTATATCAAAGTGATATCGAGTCCGAAAGATGCGCATACGCATAGACTCACGGAAATATACGAGCGATCGGCGGAGACCTACGAAACTGGTTCCGGGTTATCAACGGAGAAATACAGAATGTGAGTAATTAATTACTTTTTTAATGGCTCAATGGGTGGAAGGTATGGGTGAATATATGTCACTCAAGTACTTTATTGGAGGCTTCTATAAAACTCTTGTTTTACATTAGCCTAGAATTAAGTATAAAAGATAAACTTATTCTGAACTTAGGTCATTTGTCACAGCAAAATCTGCTACTCAAATTATATGCTTGTTAATTATTATTGTCAATCCATGTATGATCTAAGAGTTCTAAAACTAAAACATTTTTTTTTCATTCATTAGTTTTGACTTTTTGTTAATTTTGCATTTTATTACTGTTTATGGTTGTATTAAATTTTTCATTCGAATAAAATGATATTGATGAAAAGATATCGCTGTATGACGTCTTGATAAGAATCTAAATAATATTGACATACATACATACATACATAAAATCACGCCTTTATCCCTTACGGGGTAGGCAGAGCGTCAAACGCCTCGTAAAAGGCGCTTTCGCCACGTCTGACAAAAATTGAGGGCAATTTTAGATTGTAATGTGTATTGCTGTAGTGACAGGTTGTCAGCCCATCGCCTAAATTACAATACACTGTAACCCTCGATTCCCTTTTGCTGACTTCTACAGCATGCCCAGGAGGAAGGGCAACTGGAACATTCTATGTTTTTCTATCTCTCCCAGTCCAAAATGGAAGTGATAATATTGACACTTAGAATTATTAGAAGATATCTACCTACTACTACCCGCTGTCAACGAATATATAGAATATTATCATTATCATATTTCAACACGTTTGTAAATATGACTAGAAAATTGTACATTTCCACTTTTAACAGAATTGGTCAAATGTGTCAAATGAAAATCAATCAAATAAAATCTTTACTATGCATATTCAGTGTGTAACTGACCCAAAACTATAACCTATACTATTCTTTGCCCAAAGGTTGTCTGGCAGAAAATGCCACTTTAGTAATATTCTTTTGATGACTTCTAGATCCCAAAGGAATTGGTTCATCCAAGTCTACTTATTGATATGGAGGTCATCATTGACTCTACCACGAGAAATACGGAACAATCTCTTCCAGCTGTTTGTTTGTATGGTAAGTAGTTAGACCCCATAACTTAAATAAAGAAAATAATTGTCTATACCTCGACGGATTGCTTTTTTTTACATTTGACAAATGATATACGTGGCGATATAATAACGGGCAATAAAAGCTATTCAAAAGCGTCGTAAAACGGTTTGTCACGCCTTAAGTGTTGGAACATAAAATCTGTTTGTAAATAATTGGTAGATTTGATGAACAGTTTTTTTAATTTCAAATGTGTGACGAAAATAGTAGGTACGCTTCGCAATGTATGATTAAGGATCGTATTTAAGAAGCGATATCAAACTTGAGAGCAATATTAAGTATGAATTTGACAGGTCAGTTTGTACTGAAATGACATTTCTGATACGAACTCAAACTCGCTGTCACTCATGAGAGCTGATTATAAATACATCCTTTAGCTCTATTTAAACGAAATTTGGGCTTTTATGATTATGACACAATAATAGAACATTACCTAAAAGTAGAGATTACATCTATATAAACTTGTTTGCAAACTGCAACTGCAACTTGCAAACCAGCGTAGCGTGACTCCAGATGTCCAGATGTAAGGCGGATAGCACACGGTTTTCTGCTGGGACGCGAGTGAATCATGCCACTAAAAACGTACATTCTTCCACAGACAATGTCATCAATAGTAATAGGCACCTGCTACATGGGCATCTCAGGCACCACCCAGCGAGGAATCCAGGACCTCCGAGGCTTCCTGTGGCTGGTCTGTAGTGAAGTGTGCTTCAGCTTGTCCTACAACGCCCTCTATGTGTTCGAGGGGGAGCTCACGATGTTTAGAAGAGAAGTTGGGGTGTACAGGACCTCTTCGTATTTTGTGGCGAGGTTCTTGTGTTTGGTAAGTGTTTTATGCAATAGGCAGCAGACAGCCCGGCTGACCGAAAGTAGTCAATAAATTCAGAATTCATACATACATATAATCACGCCTTTATTGCTATATAGGTAGGCAGAACTAAAACAATGGTCGGTACGCCACGTTTGACAAAGTTTCGAGGGTTATTTAAGATAGATTTGTGCGTATATTGCTGTAATAACAGGTTGTCAGCCCATCGCCTACTGGTTTTTACAACATGCCCGTGAGGAAATGCAGCTGGCACATTATATATTTTTCTCTCGCTCCCAATCCAGAATGGAAGAAAATCAGAATAATTATGGAATAATCACGTTACGTTGCCTCAACACATTATTCTGGAGGATGTTATCATTATCATCCATAGGTACGAAAATATAATATCTGTCAATTTTTCGTTAGGATATTTTCCCAAGGCCGTAGCCAGGATTCTGTTTAGAGGAACGCAACAACCACGTACCTCGCTACGCCGTTGTAGGTACTTTCCTACATTTTAAACAGCTTCAAAATTTAACCTGCAACTTTGCAATATACACAATCAATAATATTTTAGCTGCTCTGAAAACTCATCGAAATAGAGTCTGATTGGTTTGTAGTCTTACAGTGAATAAGTCACATAAATATATTAGCCACTTGTTTCTTGGACAGCCTATTGAAATCGTTTGTCTTTATCTGATGGCACTTAAGATACTAGAAATAAAAAGAGATCACGTGATGTATTAGCTTTGAATTTCAAATCAATCAACAGTCATTGTTTATTCATGAAGATCCGAGCTATGTGCTATCGATCACGGTGTTTGATTGATCTGGAACCCAATTTGTCGGCAGATTCCTCGTTGCATCATCTGGCCCATCTCATTCGTTGCCATAGCGACGATCGCGGTGGAACTCCCGAACTACTTGCTCACGTCATTGGAGTTCGCTGTCGCCTTAATTTGGGCTTCCGTTGCTGCCACTGCTTACGGTACGATTAGAGATAGTTGCTGCTTAAATCCAAATATGGCGCCATTGCCATTTTACCGATTCGTACAAAATTTATTCACAATTTGAAAATCGATTTGTTCTATAGCGTAAATAACTTATAACACGACAAATTAGACGATATACCGGGAGTAAAAAAAAGCTATATTTTAGGTTGTAATTTTACCCATGATGACACTGAATAACTTTACCCAAGGAACATAAGTCTAAATATGGAAATAAATTGGCCCTCCTATACAAATGGACTCTACGAGGTCAACCTGTGGTCATCACATCATAACAGACTGACAGACGAAGTTATTATTATGACAGCTCTAAATTGATAATATGCTTGAATTCATTAGGAGAGTTCATTGCCCGAAGTTTTTGTACCAGTCGGAGGGTGGTTCACCAAGTCAAAACAAGAGAGAAAAACCATAGAAAAACTGAAGATTTTACCTACTCCTATTGTTAATTTTATGACAATTATTTTCTTATAATTTCGAAAGCAAGGCAACAGGTACTACTAACTAAAGGCTGGCAGCTTTTGTGCACAGAGTTAAAATTAACAGTGCAACGGGGTAACGCTGCCAGTATTTTGGGAACTTTGCCTCGGCGACGTGGCGTGCTGGACGAAATATTTTCCTGTAATATAGTTGTTCCTAAATCCCCCTTTCTAATTAATTGCAAATTATTCTTTCGATAAGGTCTTGGCATGGCGGCACTCTTCACTTCCACCGGTGTCATGGGCGACGTAATGCCGTGCGCTGATCTTCCACTGTTCCTCATGTCTGGAGCCTTCCTGAGGATATCCTCATTACCCACCTGGTGGTATCCTGTCAAATACATCAGTCACTTCTACTATGCCATGGATGCTCTTAGTAATATTTATTGGAGGCAGATTGATCATATAGGTAAGTTCCTAAGTTCAAAACTAGTTTCTAAGTTTGGCGAGCTTTTGGTACGAGGCAAGGTTTTGTATTGCACAACTTTTTGTATTAATCAATAATGGTCATTCTAGGAATTACATCTTTAAGAACAAAATCCATCCATCCATATCTGTGAAATGTTTACTTTTATGTATTTTTTGTGTGTGTCAATAAATTTACGTTCTAAATCGAGATATTTATCTGACAAGAACCAAACTAGTTACTGTAGGTACTTATCTCTATGCCTACATAGAATCTTGAAGGTGGCTTTAAACATTTTTGTGAGTTCAAACCAATGATATTATATGTTACCTATTCAACTCGTTGCTTTAAACCGTATCTGTTTTCAACCGTATTATAAAAAACCTCGTCATCACGGGTCAGTTTATTCAATAGTAGGTATTTCTAAAGTAAACAAACCTGTTTGATTTGGAGTCTATTAATTTTATAGAGCCATTTGGTACAGGAAAATTTCGAGGCCTCATTGAAATTTAAAGTTTTGTGTAAATATAGGGTCTTATTCTAAAAAAGATACTAAGAACAATAAACTCATTTTATGTTTTAAACATATTGCAGAAATAGAAGCCTAAAAATTATTTTCGCCAGCAGTAGTATTTATGAATCACTCGAATCGAAATGCGCATGCGAAAAAGCATCATTGGCATGCGAACTCCATACTATTTGCCATGCGAATGTTGGTCTATCGAATACGAATACGATTCGAGTGATAAAAAAACACGGCCCCATGTAGCAGAATCCGCTCAAGCACATTGAGATAGAATGAAAATTAAATCTTTAACTTATTCTTTTTCAATATCGGTACATACCTACAGTAGATTTTTTTATGTGATATGACGAGCAGTAACATTTGAGTTTCTACTTTAGAGTCACCATTCAAAAAAGAAAATGCTCTTCCAGGGATGCCCTCTCACGGCAGTCTACACAATGTTAATAAAAAATAAGTATTTTATTGTGTTGCATACTTCACTATGATTAATGCCTGTCATTTTCCGTTGTGAAGTGCGCAACGAAAGAGATAATGTGTAGACAAAACAAAGTCTACAGTGCGCATCATAGGCCTGCTGGATTCATCCAAAAGACCCTATCAACAGCATAAATTACTACGATGCTGTTATTCAAATAGACTCTTGCGCAAGGAAATTCACCTCACCTTCATAAATTATCCCACCAGCTCGTAAAGAATACTTGTTCTATGTTATCGGGTTGACAGCTACATTTCCGATAACGAAACGAAGCCCTTTAAAATATTGGTGAGGTTTCTAAAGAAGAGCCCCGTAGCCCTACAATAGGTGCCTAGTTTATCGATTTGATGACATTGATAAGTCGCTCTTTCTAATAAGTATGGTTACGGTTTTAGGAGCTTTCATTATCTTTTTCGGTTCATCTGACATTGATTATGTTTTCGTAATAGAATTTTAATCTATTACATTCATAACATTTGACAAACATGGCGTAAACCTCTTTTACTAAACGTTTTACGCTCTGCGGGATAAATACGTTACTTGATGTAAAATCTGCCAACGTACTACATGATGATGTTATTATTATTTCATGCAGCTGTCACTGGAAGCGTGAGAAAAACATAGAATACGAGCTGCATTTCCTCCCGGCCATGCTGTAAAACCAGCTATGGGATCCGAGGGTTTCTGTATATTGCAATTTATGTTTGTTTTGGTCGTTTACGCTCTGCCTACCTGTTGGTGGTTGCGATGTTAGGATCTAAAACAACGATTGATTGCTTCAATGTATAGTGGTGACGTGACATGTGATCTTCCGCGGTCGATCATGAAGAAATGTGATGAAAAAAAGTCATTCTCTTTTTTTCTTTTCAGATTGTCCGAGCAACTCAACCACAGTATGCATAAACGACGGTATCTCAGTTCTAATGGAGAATGGCTACGCAAATAACTTCATACTCCAGGACACATTGGGACTATTCTGCGTCATTTTATTCTGGTCCATATTAGGCTACTATGGACTTAAACGAGAGGAAAAGAAAGGCTATGCTTACTAAAATACAGGAGAAATATTTATTTTTAAGTAATAAAATAAGATAAAAATATAAAATTTGTTTTTGTATTATCTTGATTATTCATTCATATTGTGCTTACGATTAATTACAGTCTGTTGAAGCAGTGATGCGTTAATTACATTTGAGCAAAGGTCAAATTACACGTCAGAAATATAATGATCTTCTGTTACTCTATTAATTAATTTTCTTTAAGTCATATTTATATGACTCTACATACAAAGTAAATATTAAATCTGAAATTAATTATTACTAAAATATAGATATTTATTTAGGTCATAATGATAATTATACATTGCAAAACACTTGTTATAAACATTGCTTAATAATTCTTATAACCACTATACCTTATCTTAGTGTTAATCAGTCAGTAAAAGTTTACTTAACTACCTACATATTCGGGAATATGATAACACAAGGAGCTTTAAAATATAAACACTGGGCTTTGGGTGCAAAAGGAACTAGATATTTTACAGGGATCTAACAATACTTGTTTACCTTACATATAGATATATCTCTTGGGTCGGTAGGGAAATCATAAAATGTATCTAATACACTGGAGTACCTTTACTTCTCCTCACCACACTGACAAACGCAACGAGATGCAGAAAAAAATACATCGCGGTTAAACACAAACAATTCCTAAAGAAATGCTCTTCAGCATACCCAAACCTGGCCAGGACTTCCTTCCCAGTCCTAATACAGGGAATCCCTGGTACATCCACACAAGTGATACTTCTTACATACATCCATTGAAGGATGGAGATGTTCTCAGTTCCGTAGTAGAAGCCAGAGATGTATTTTAGCCAGGAAAGGTAAGGATCAGCGCTGACTAAGTTCAGGTAGATACCAGAAAACATGATGCCGAGGAGGTCGAAAGGAACGGAGATGAGGGCAGCTGTCTCCATGGAGTCAAACACTGCTGATAGGACTGAACCTGGAATAGATAAACATGTGCCAGATTATCTTTTAAGGGCTAGAACATTGTTCACCGAGAGTCTTTACTCCGATAATGATGAGGGTTTACTCGATGTATGGGGCCCGAAGTGTGGGGGCCTACACTAGTAGTTGTGAAATGGACATCTTTCTTAGTGTTTTATACGGGGTGTAAGGGACAGCGTCCGTCAAACTGATAGGGGTTGCTCTGCGCAAAATGTCGACCTCGATGAGACAATTTGTATGGAAAAGTTTTTTTTAATTTCATGAAAGACTGGTGACAGTTGTTCGTTCAGTTTCGTTGACTGAGAAACCCTTAATAGTTTGTGGGACGCTGTCCCTTCTTCTTCTTCTTCTGTCGAGCGGGTCCTTATATCCGGTGTTTCACTTACGAGGAAAAGGAAAATATCGATACTGTCTTAACACGATATCCATAGTGACTCTATCAATCATTATCGATAGTGCTTCTAACTATTTCAGTATTATATAGTAAAATAAAATTGCAAGTTAAATATCAAACTTACCAGATTTTCGGACTAGGCTGTGGATGTATTTTTTTAGAATTACTGAAAATTACATCAAAAGGTCCTTGGGCCTTGGGTAACAGATTAGTTAAATATTAAAACAAAATTATTCTCTTTTATAATATTCAGTTTATTTATTTCCAATATTATGTACTCAATACAAAATATCATACAAAAAAGAAACCCGTAACAAACATGAAATGCAAATGAAAATAAACTGATTGCACTCAATCATTTTCTATTTCATTACAATAAAGTATCAAAATTACAAAAAAATATTATGTAGGTAAACGCAACAAAACAGTGTGCATTTATAAAGTTTTTATCAAAAAAACGATCAACATGACGCAGCTGATCAAACAAAATAAGCTCAACACTCAACATTACAATACCATTGAATACTTTCAAATTTTTTAGTAAACAGGCGTGCCCCTGCTTCTCCTCGCAACCATAAAGTACGCAACAAAATGGAACACAAAGTACATGATCGTTATGCACGCACAATTCCTCCAGAAATGAGATTCCACATATCCAAATCTCCCCAACACTTCCGGCCCAGTCTTGATACACGGCATACCGGGTATATCTACACAGCTGATGTCCTCAATCATGTCCCATTGGAGGATGGAAATACTCTCAGTGCCGTAGTAAAAGCCGGAGATGAATCTTATCCAGGATACCCAAGGGTTGACGGTGGCCAAGTTGAGGTAGATACCAGAGAACATAGTCCCGACTAATTCGTAAGGTACAGAAACTAATGCAGCAGTCTCCATTGAATCGAATACAGATGACAGGAACGAACCTGAAAAGCAAAACATGATAGATAATTTTAGAAAACTACAAGAAAAATACATGTTTTTGTAAAGAAAAACAATTCCAAGATTAAGAACAATAATAATGTAGATAGAAAATAATCATGCCAATGAGATGAAAAAGAAGAATGATGATTAAAAAATAAAGATTAAGTGTAAAGAACATACCTTTCTTATGATTGACAAAGATGTTGTGATCCATTCCAAACCATACATTTTAGTAAAGTAGTTAAAATTAGCATAGTGTTTTAGAAATTCACATTGTAAATTGGTAGAAGAAAAATATAATGATGATGGTACGAGTAAGTAATGACGACAAAATTAATCATGCTTAGTTTAAACTCATGCTCCTAGCAAACACATAAGACGAAACTCAGATTAAAAAGTTTCCGATGACAGTCTCCATGCGAAAGTTTCTCAAGAGAGTACCAAAAACCAAAATGACAGAGATGATGATAGTAAAGAAAGTGATGATTTACTTACCATAGGCATTGGCGTAGTTGGCGCACAAGACACAGACGAAGCTGTATCCGAGCCAACCCATGAACCCGCCGTGGAGACCAGCCACGCCGAACACCAGAGAGGCAAACAGTACCGGCTCGATGGTTGCTCGAGGAATCTGTAGGAAAGAAAGAAGATACTGACTGGTTACAATTACAGTAACAGCAGCGCAAAGATAAGGTTAAAACAATAGGCGTGTTGACTAGGTGGCTACATAAATTGAAAATCTAAAACTGATGATGGCTAAAATATCGTGGATCTCATCCATCATTTTCAAATTAAATGCTCATTTAGATTTAATAATCGAGTTAAAAATATAGAAGTTATAGATTTGAGTAGTACAATATTGTCATAAATCGCTAATTTCATACAAAAAAGTGTTTTTGACATTTCTCAAAAAGTTTGATGATTTGACTAGTAGGAAACTAGCGTATTTCACGTTTCTAATAAAAAAGAAAGAGGCACCCGTGGTTATATATTATGTGCCAGTGACACGACAAAGAGGTAGCCAAAGGGCTGAAATGAATGATGCTGATAAATGAGGGAAGGTGTCTGAAAATTCTTTTGGTTTTATTCAATGATAATATTGAATTAAAATTATTATTTTGTAGGTTTGCTGTAAGAAATTTCTTCATAGAAATAAGCAGTGCCTGTTGTGTCTTTTTTGCTTGTGTTTGTGTATTTTATATCTTTCATTGTGTACAACAAATTGTTAAATAAATTAACGGTAGTATCGCAAACACGAAATATAGAGATTTAAATATAGATATACAAATTACATGATTATGATGAGTATTATGAGTATTACGAATTATTCAAATGTCTTTAAATAGATTAGCAAAATATGAATAAATATTATCATAATCATGCAGATGCTAAAATACAGCTTATAGAAATTTTGCTCACCCAAAATATCATCTTCGACAAATAATAGGGAAACGGTGAATATAGTCCACTGGCAGTTTCCCGAAGCAGAACAGGGACTTCACTTGGGAATGTGATGAAGACAGCATAGCAGGAGAGAAAGATAGTCTCCGTGATAGTGAGGTAGAGGAGACCCTGGACGTTCTGGATGTCCCGCTGGTCGAGTTCTTCGAAGTGACCGTGGTAGGGGATTGAGATGATGAGGCCGACGAACTGTATAAAAAAGATTGTAAAGGGACTGTAGAAAAGGTATTGTCATCTTAGAATCTAGACGTAATATAATTTGATAAAATGTATATGGTTGATGAAGAAGCATGGTAAAAAGTCTTAATAAAAGTAGGGGATAGAGATGACGAAGCCATCAAAATACTTAAAAAGTAAAAACTGTTACGTCAACTTAGAATCTAGACATAATACAATTTGTTAGTATTTATGGTTAACATAATGAAGAAGCATGTATTAAATTACATCAATAAATAGTTTGTCTATAGACATGGAATAAAACTGTCCTAATGGTCAAATAAACGGTAAATTGTAAATTAGACGGATAGTAAAACACTGTTTTATTGAGGTCCATAAAAATACTTCTCCCTTTATAAAAGCTTACCATAAGAAGAACGAATTCTGCTATCCATATTGTGCTATTGTGTTTTATTGTTTGTATATTCCTCCACATTAACCAGTAGAATTGGATGAAGTAATTTACTTTGACTCTGCAATAAATAAATCATAATATTAAAAAATCTTTGGATAAAAATAATGATTTAGATGACATAAGTTTTCAAAAATAAGATCATGAACTTACAGAGTTATGTATCGCTCGAAGTATTGATCCTGAAAATGAAGTAGGATAAATTAATAATGACGATAAGTAAGAATTAGCCAATGTAAATGAATCTGACGCGAGATTGACCACTAAACCTGATCTCGGCAGACTTAGGCATTCGGGCGATTATTCATTAGAGGTTGACGCTAGTAGGTTTTAGAAGCTTAATAGCTTGAGCTAGGTGCTAGGTTTTTCTAGGATATGTGTGGTGATAAATTATAAGCGGTTGCTACCAAATATAATATTTATGTATTAAAAGTAATGGATGCATACTTTATTCCAAATTATAAGACACTTAGCATATTATTATTTGGTTTCTTATTTCTTTTGTTAGTGGTTGCTATAATCACTATACCTATGCTTGTTTCGTCCAAGATGCTTGCCTATCTATCTAGAATTTTCTTAAAAGCGTTAATTTTATATTCATGTCTAATTTTATTTTCGATCTGACCCTTTTCTTATTAGCCATGTCTACTAATTTCATATAAACATACATACATATAATCATGCCTTTATCCCTAATGGGGTAGGCAGAGCGTAAACGACCTAAACAAAGATCGTTCCGCCACGTCTGACAAAGTTATGAGGGTTATTAAAGATAGATTTGTGGGTATATTGCTGTAGTGGCATGTTGTCAGCCCATCGCCTACATTGCAATATACTGAAACCCTCGGATCCCTTAGCTGGTTTTTACAGCATGCCCGGGAAGAAATGCAGCTGGCACATTCGATGTTTTTCTGTCGCTGCCATTCCAGCATGGAAGACTAAGACTCGTATTTATAAAGTAATCTCAAGTTTGAGAGCTATATTAAGTATGGTTTTGACTGGTCACATTGTACTGAAATGACATTTCTGATACGAACTCAAACTAGCTGTCAGTCTCAACTGCGGTGCTACACATCTAAGTTTTTTTTTTATATTCTTACCTTCTCATCCAGCGTGCCATTGAAATAGTCTATTTCATCCTGTATATCTCCTACTTTTCCTTCTATTTCTGCCGCTATTTCAGACCTGGAGTATGCGTCACAGATCTTCCTGATCCTCTCTCGGCTTTCCATCTCCTTGTCAATCTGAATACCGAGTAGGGACACGTAGTATTCCGCTGCATTGAAGCCCATTGGGCATTTATAGCCTTGCCTAGATGGGGAACATAGAAAAATGTATATGAAAATATAGAAACCATAAACATATATAAGTATACAGATTTTTGATTCGGCGTTGAGTTCGTTAGTGCTCTCACCAGCACCACCAAATCAAAAATTTCACAAAAGTTGGATGCACGATCTTTGACGTACTCGGCAAATTTCACAAGGTTTAGATCGGTGATCTTTGACATGCTCATATTTTTAATTTTTCATTATATTTTATGTTTTAAAAACATTAAACAAATTTTACAAATAAAGATACAAAAAAAAAAATATCTCAGACAATAATATTGTCATTTCCACATGCCCTAAGGTAAACTGGTAGATAATGCCTTTGGAGATAAGTCCGCCCATGTAACATTTTTGTGCATAAAGTGAAATAAATATAATAAAAATAAATAACAAGGTCTATTAAAAATAATCTACTTATAAATTTTACGTCTAGCTTAAGCTAACAAGCTTAGGTTTAAACCTATCTATATTTTTTGCATTGACATTTATGGGAGATGGTAAAATAACTAAATATCAGGTTCGTTTTAGACTTTATATCTTTCGTGATTTCCTGTGCATCACAAATCTATGAGGAGTTAATGGTTTTATCATCTTAAAATATCTAATTACGAAGATAATTAATTAATAGCCTTTTTAATGACCCGTTTTTAGCAAACTAGTCTTTATTGGTATTTATGATGGGTAGCGGTATTTGGTAGTTACAAAATTTTTCATATGAAGAAGCTCAGGGTTATATTCAAATCGCTTGCACAACTATTTTAAGAAATACAGATATGATATAAATAGCATCTCCTTTAATAATAGTCGACCTAGTTACTTCTTCTTCTTATCGTGTCGATCGTTTAGGCGTTTTTATTTTAATTTTGACCAGTACTCTGCCAAACGAACCGCGACGTCAGTGGCGTTGTACCTAGTTACTAATATAACATCTAAAAATAAGCATAGCTATATGACCCCGGAACTTAAAAACTCGCAAAAAAAGGCCAAGTTAAGTCTGTGGTCCTAGGTACGCCTCTGCGTTTCATATTACGCGGACCTAAGTTGCTTTATTTCAGACTCGACCATATATGACCATGTTTATTTTTTTATTGTCATCACTTAATGTCAAGTTTTTGTCGTACATCTCTGATTTGATAGAAAATGTATTAATTATTGAAGCTACATGAGTTGTGGTTTTGTAAAACTATTAAGTGATAATTATGATGTCAGATTCATGTCTAGTTTTTTCATACCTGAACAATTTATTATTGCAGTTTGAGTTTGATTTGCGAAAAACACCACCTATAAAAAGGTGTATAAAATGTCAAACTTCAAAAGAGTTATTACGATTTCAGCGATAGCAGATCACAAATTTCCCTCCAATTTACTAGCTTCTGAGGACAGCGCAGACCGCATTGGCTGTCCAACTGCCCAGGTTTTTAAAAAAATATTCTCACGAAGCGAAGAAATCCCCAACTTGCGACAGTGTCCCATGGAACGCTATCCTTCCACTATCCAGAAACACGACTTAATGGAACAATTTAAATACTCCCGAAGCTGGCTAGTGTACAGAGCATACCACAAGTTTCCCGCCAATTGCTAGGTTTCTGAGGCGAGCGCAGACCACACTGGCTGTCCAACTGTCCAGGGTTCTAAAAAAATATACTCACGAAGCGAAGAAATCCCCAGCTTGCGACAGTGTCCCATGGAACGCTATCCTTCCACTCGCCAGGAATACCACTTGATGGAATAATTCGAAGACGCCTGAAGCAGGCTGGTGTACAGAGCAGATCACAAGTTTCCCCCCCATTGCAAGCTTCCTGAGGCGAGCGCAGACGGCACTTGCTGCCCAACTGTCCAGGCCCGTTGTGGGCTCGTCACAGAATAGGATTGGAGGGTCATTTAGGAGCTAAAACAAAGGATTTAGTCAGTGTTTTGTACCTTTTCTATTTTTGTCTGATCTAGTTATATGTAGGACGTAGTTTATTCGTTAAATGGGTGCCTGTTGCCAGTTTTACCGAGTAAGGATAATACAAATGACGAATACAAAATCCCTTCACGGAATAAGTCCGCCATTGTGCCACTTTTGTCTTATTCTTCTTGTTTTTAGTTTTTTTAAGGTACAATAAAGAGCTTACATACATACATACAAAGGTATAGTCAATGTATTTTGCTACCATTCAGCTATAAGTATAATCTATTATTCCACAAACGAATTCATGTGGAAAAGTAGCTTTTAATTTTGGTCTCTTACCTGTACAGCTAAAGAAACTCTCTTCCTCTCTCCTCCAGAAAGAGCCTTTAACTTGGTCTTTGTGCAGTTGTTGACTCCTAACTCACTCAGGAGCTGCTGTATGCGTCTCGCTCGCATGTTCTTGTTCGCCCGTTTGTCCATCATCAGTCTTGCCTGATGGAAAAGAGATGTATTAATAATAGTTCAAATTGGTCAGCACCTACTGCCCCTAAAGAGATTCTTTTACTTTTACATTCCTCATTCACCTCATATTTTTTGGAAGTTTATGGTTTAAACCTTTGACGATCATCATTTTAAGCTTGCAAAAAATATGAAGTCCAATTTGAGCTTACTTAAATAAGTAAGTAATTATAGTGAGACTAACTACTCACAATTTCCTGGTTTAAAGAAGCTTAAACCAAGAAACAAATCTATCAACATAATACTAAAGGGGCCTCAACTAAAAGTAATAACCCGAGTTTTGATTTGCTTTTTGTTATATGTCTCACACACAGTAAGACTTTTTAATGTGATTTAAATCGAATAATTTGAATGAGACTCGCAAACGGAGGCTCTAGATTTTAAATAACAATGTCTATGAACCCACGACACCACATAATTTGAAATCATCATCTTTCTAGCCTTATCCCGTATATCTCGAGATCGGCTACCTAATGTAGGTGATTGAACGAGGGTACTGGTTTTTACACAGAGCGACTGCCATCTGATCTTCGCAACCCAGAAGGGAAACCAAACCCAACCCAGGTAATCCTAGATTAGGTCAGAGTTTTCAAGCCGCTAATGCTTAGCACTGGCCTCTGACATGGCTTAACGACTAATATCTATGGTATTAAATGATATTAACCGGGACCAACGGCTTAACGTGCCTTCCGAAGCACGGAAAAAGCGCCGAATAAACGTAGATATGAAATTCGAAAACCGAAAAACACATTGGCACGTGGTGGGATTCGAACCACGCCCTCCCGCTCAGGAGGCAGCGGCCCTATCCACTACACCATCGGGCTCTTGAATCATACTAAAGCTATGACAGTAAAGCATAGCCCGGTTTTTAAATACGTTTCACTTTTATATCTTAACATTACAAAGAATTCGGTTAAAAAAATATTTCTTGTAATAATTGCCGAACAGCGCTTCTAGGATAATTTTGACGGGAAATCTTTTATCTATTAAATTTGTATTTTACTAAACAAAATTTCATCTTGCGATGAAATCTAACATTTGACACTTTATTGGCAGTAAACCATCATTAGAGGATACGTTTTTAATTAAAAATCGATTTATAACCAAAGGAATTTAGATAAAAGTGTACAATATTTGCATAGCATGCGAAAATTCGAATATTTTATCTCTATTCAGATACAGGTAGAGTATAATAAAATAATCCAGGCATTGATTTAACATAGTTTTATTATGTTAGACAGACTATGACAAATCGGTTACACATGTTTAGTTAAAAACCTGTTTCAATGTTTTGTCTGGTGGTAGTAGATTCAAGACTATTTGCTGTTTTGAAGATTAATTGATGTATACCACGAAAGAAAACCTCAGGTAATGTTACTCTTAGTTTGAACGAACACAACGAACTAATTCTTCCATGCTGGCCTGGGAGCGAGAGAAAAACATAGAATGTGCCAGCTGCATTTCCTCCCAGGTATGCTGTAAAAGCCAGCTAAGGGATCCAAGGGTTTCAGTGTGTTATAATCTAGGCGATGGGCTGACAACCTGTCGCAACAGCAATATACCTACAAATCTATCTTAAATAAACCCTCATAACTTTATCAGACGAGGCGTTACGATTGTTTAGGTCGTTTACGCTCTGCCTTCCCCATTAGGAATAAAGGCGTGATTATATGTATGTATGAAATAACAGTATAAGTAATAATAATTATGGCGAACTCTGTGTTTGTAGAATAAAAATATAAATGATTCTTCGTTTAAAGGGACTAAAATGTGTTATAATATCAGCTCCAGCCAGTCTGCCATTGAATATGACTTACGCTTGTCTTGCCTGCTTATGGTTAGCAAAGTCTTCTTCTTCTCTCTAGCCTTATCCCGTATCTGATGGGGTCGGCTACCTAATCTAGGTGATTGAACGAGGGTACTGGTTTTTATACAGAGCGACTGCCATCTGACCTCTGCAACCCAGAAGGGAAACCAGACCCATTCCTAGATTAGGTCAGATTTTTAAAGCCGCCAATGTTTAGCACTGGCCTCTGATATGGCTTAACGACTAATATCTACGGTGTTAAATGATTTTAACCGGGACCAACGGCTTAACGTGCCTTCCGAAGCACGGAAAAAGCGCCGAATAAACGTACATATGAAATTCGAAAACCGAAAAACACATTGGTACGTGGTGGGATTCGAACCACGACCTCCCGCTCAGGAGGCAGCGGCCCTATCCACTACACCATCGGGCTCCCTCTCCCTATGGTTAGCAAAGCCTTCTTGCCATAAATATCCTGCCAGTAGACTTACCATAAACTCCATATGCTCTGCAACTGTCAAGTCCTCGACTGCCAGATCCTGCTGCGGAACGAACCCAGATATCTTGGCTATCAGGTCAGCTCCTGCTAATCTCCCATTGAGCATGATGTACCCGGTCATTGCACTCTTATCTCGTCTGCTTATGGCTGCTAGGAGAGTGGTCTTGCCAGCTCCACTGGACCCCATGAGGGCTACGAGGTTGCCAGATTGCACCATGCCACTGACTGGAAAAGAAAATTTTGGTTTAGATCTTGACGATTAAATCCAACTCAGGAGTATAAGGAGCTCTAATATCAATTTTTCTTCCATGCTGGACTGGGAGTGAAAAAAAAACATAGAATGTGCCAGCTGCATTTCCTTTCGGGCATGCTGTAAGAACCAAATAAGGAATCCGAGGATTCCAGTGTATTACAATTTTGGCGATGGGCTGACAACCTGTCACTACAGCAACATAGGTACCTAGAGTACCTACAAATCTATCTTCAATAACCCTCAATACTTTGTCAGACGTGGCGAAACGACCAATGTCTAGGTCGCTTACGCCCTGCCTAGCCCATTAGGGATAAAGGCGTGATTATGTAATATCTATTTGTGGTATAGATTTGATATTTTCTTTAAAGTATAATAAATTTAAAGATTACCATATTTTATTCAAATATTATTAACTTTAAAATTTCTGCCATAATTTAGCAATATGGATTTACGTCGCTCTACGTTAGTCCTGGATTTTTTTCGAGTATGTTTACACACTGTAGTCTAGAAATGTCACTATCCTAGAGTAAACTTGGACAAAAACATGGCAGCTATAACGCTTCGATGTGCTTTGATTGATCTTCTATCATGTTAATAGCGTCAATTTAATGTTAAACACACCGCCTATTTGTAGACTTTTGGTAGACTTGTAGTTTGATAAATGATATGTAAGTGAGACTATATATTTTATCTAAGACATGCTATTTGCCTAATTAATTTTATTCACAAATTTAATTATGTGACGAACAAGCATACCCGGTCTGATGGAAATACCATTATATCGGGTGTAAGGGACAGCGTCCCGCAAACTGATAGGGGTTACTCAAACAACGAAACTGAACAACTTCCACTAGGAAATCCTGTCAGGAAGTGAAAATAAAATGTATCTTTTTCATACAAAATGTTCACCTCGATCGGACAATTTGTATGGAAAAGTCAAATTTATTTTTCACTTCCTAAAAGAATTTCCAGGTGGAAGTTGTTCAGTGCGTTAACTGAGCAACCCCTATCAGTTTTCGGGACGCTGTCCCTTACACATGGTATTTTAAGTAAGCCTGCATCACCAGAGGCACCAAAGACATGGTCAACCTTCCAGAAACTCTATCACACCCTTTCGAAGAGTCCTATCTTGGGCCCGTGTTGGTAAACTGCACTTGTATTGAGACTGACAGCTAGTTTGAGTTCGTATCAGAAATGTCATTTAAGTACAATGTGACCAGTCAAAACCATACTGAATATAGCTCTCAAACTTGAGATCACTTTATAAATACGAGTCTTAGTATTCCATGTTGGAATGGCAGCGAAAGAAAAACATAGAATGTGCCAGCTGCATTTCCTCCCGGGAATGCTGTAAAAACCAGCTAAGGGATCCGAGGGTTTCAGTATATTGCAATGTAGGCGATGGGCTGACAACCTGTCACTACAGCAATATACCTACAAATATATCTTTAATAACCCTCAAAACTTTGTCAGACGTGGCGAAACGACCTTTGTTTAGATCGTTTACGCTCTGCCTACCCCATTAGGGATAAAGGCGTGGCGTGGGTTGTATGTATGTAAGTTCAAAACCTCAGCGGATATAAGTTACCTCCAAAAACTACCTTGATTTGAACTAACAGGGACAAAAATGCTAATTTACTTTACATTTTCCAGCTTAATAATGTTAATTTATTTCTACATAGCTCATTTATTTTTTAAAATAGAAATATCTAGAAATTCTTTCAATTTAGGCTTAACGAATAAAACACGGTGAATATTTCTCGTCAGCTAAAAAAACTTAAATTTAGTGTCATTTCCTAAACATAAATTCAGCTATCACGATACCTTATGTGCAAGTCTTGTTCAATAATTTAATATTTATTTAGTAATTCTATATCATACAGGGTGTTACAAAATACAGCTAAGTAGTTGTAGGTACGTACACGTAAGTTACATAGATAAGTTTTTTTTTTGCATTCGTCGTGGGAAGTGTTCTTTTTAGCTTTATTCTAATGTGCGCTTTACGTACTACTAGCGACGCGCCCCGGCTTCGCACGGATATTATCAGTGTTTCTCTACTATATTATGCATGTATTATACATATAAACCTTCCTCTTGAATCACTCTATCCATTAAAAGAAACCGCATCAAAATCTGTTGCGTAGTTTTAGAGATCTAAGCATACATAGGGATATAGGGACAGAGAAAGCGACTTTGTTTTATACTATGTAGTGATAGTTAGCTCGTAAGTTTTCATTGTTTATACTTTTATTTTTATTATTGTAAATAAAGATTTATATTTCCCCATTTACTATCTGTTTGGGCATTGTAAAAATAAAACAGGCCCACTTAATAACTTGTAAAACGGAACTTGTTCAAATTAATTAATAAAATATAACTTTTTTATTTTACATGCATACATATAATCACGCCTTTATCCCTTTTATTTTACCACCCTGTATATATATTATTACAAAAGGCTCATCGAATCCTCATCATCTTTATTATTTTATTTTTACCTATTCTCCCACAAACGGCCCGCCTTATAGCCTTGATTTAATTAGATACTCCGATTAGGATCACGCATGTCATTAACACTTTTCATTCCATTCTCACATAATATCTGGCTAGCTCTAGTTCTAGATTCACATGGAGGATCAAACAGGTTTTGATAGTATGTCTTACGTAAATGAATATCAGCGAAATTGGTATGGCACTAGGATCAAAATTGGAAGGTATGCTATGTAATGAAGGATCTTTTATTCTTTTGGGTGAAAATTATGACTAAATTGTACCTATCTATCCGACAGTTGAAAGATTTTTACAGCAAAAGTAACAACACATATTTTTTTATTATTTGACTTTGAGTTTGCTTAGGTTATCTGACACTACGGACGTGAAAACTTTCTAATTAAAAAAATAACAATAGAAAGTGCGGTTAAAAAACTTTGACACTAGAGTTCATAGGGTTGTTTTACCCTAAAACCTATACACAACAGATAGATGAGTTGCCCAACAAACAATTGATCCTAGAATAAGATGTCTATTTCGATTCTAATTTCTTGTCCTATGAATTTAAAATATGCTTATTGTATCAATACATTCAATAGATACTTTATTCAGAAACAAACCAACGATACGGGAAGTGCCACTTACGACTAATTCAAATTAGAATAATATTTGACTTTCATCGCAGCCGGTGAGACCGTTAAGGCAATCGAGTTAAAGATGATGCAACTCGGCCCTTCAACTTTTATAAATATTAGGAAATCTCGGTAATTAACCGAGAATTTGAACATTCTGTGAATTCGTTAAATTAAGTGGCGGATTTTGGTTTCTAGACGGTGTGAATACTTTATGTTTCTAAAAATATACATGAAATGTATTTAAGAAAATACGTTGAAATTAATATGAAAAATATACAGTATTTTCTGCAGTTAAGATAACTTTAGTCTTTATCGTAACAGGACTAACAGGAAATGAATAAGTATAAAACTTTTTATGATTGTAATCCTAGATATCGTTTTGACTTGTTTAAATTTCATTTAATTAAATTATAATATTCCGAGCTATTAATGTCTCTTTATCAACGTGATTTGGATACATTATTTGAAATGATAAATTTATTAAAATTATTTGGTAGTTACCAAGATAAGAAAATATACTATTCAAAAATCTTGCTTTAACTCAATGACGACATCCTGTTTCATATTTGGCTGGTATTTTATAGTATCTTCACATTTTCATATCTTAATTTGTACATTCTTATCAAAACGGGCTAAGTAATTTACAACGACTTCTTGTTCTTTGTGCTTTTGAAAGCAACCGAGGTTATTTTATTCAACCGCTACCTTTGGCACATATTATATGTTTTTTTTATCTTATTACTTTTTTTATCTTATTAAAACCCTCTAGATCCGAGGGTTTCAGTATATTGTAATTTAGGCGATGGGCTGACAACCTGTCACTACAGCAATATACTTACAAAACTATCTTAAATAACCCTCAAAACTTTGTCAGACGTGGCGGAACGTCTGTGTGTTTCATCTTTGGGTCGTTTACGCTCTGCCTACTACGATAAAGGCGTGATTATATGTATGTATGTAGAAATTAGATGCGAAGAGACGAACACTAAGCTCAAAAGTGCGCCTTGGGAGACGAATGGAACCTTCTTAGCGAGTGGATTCTCGAGTCGAACAACCCGATGAACCCCGGTGTCAGAGTTTTGAAGCCGCCTAGTAACACTGCTATTAGACATAGTTTGAGTAACGACCAGTATCAAAGACAGCGACCGGGACCGACAGCTTAACGTGCTCTCCGAAGCACGGAATCTTTTTTCTTTTCGGACAATCAGGTGATTCAGCCTGCAATGTCCTAACCAAACTGGTGAAAACCTCACAAAGTGATAAATTGACAAATAACAACTTTGTGTTCCCCCCTGGGAATCGAACCCAGGACGTCCGAATCGTAAACCATGGCTCTGACGATTAGACAACGCAGGCAGTTATGGAATAGCATACTGACTGATTATACTAAACTCACCTCCATTCAAGACCTTGACTTCCTCATACGTCTGCGGCCGCCATATACTGGTCTGATTCTTCTTTCTATATACCGACAATTCTTTCCAAGATAAAGTCAGATTCTCAGGAGTATCTCCCATAGTGATGAGCTCGTCATCCTCCCAGTTGACCACAGCGCCAGTCAACTTCATAGCTAAGTGCACCTGTTGCGTGAGGCTTGTCTTGAACGACCCACTTATAGACAGTTCATAGTAAAAAGTGAGCTGTCAAATGTAGCCTTCTACATTTGGGCAAAGTCAGTGCAGGGCGCCCTTATGCCAGATAGAGCGATAACTTACCTAGTATTGGTGGCAGATACTGGACGAAGTGCTGAAGACCGAGCACTATAGCGCGCCTTAGGAGAGAGAGGCCTATGTGCATACATACATACATACATAAAATCACGCCTTTATCCCTTACGGGGTAGGCAGAGCTTAAAACGCCTCCTAACTTACTTCCATGCTGGACTGGGAGAGATAGAAAAACATAGAATGTTCCAGCTGCCCTTCCTCCCGGGCATGATGTAGAAGTCAGCAAAAGGGACTCGAGGATTACAGTGTATTGTAATTTAGGCGATGGGCTGGACCTGTCACTATAGCAATACATATTACAATCTAAAATTGCCCTCAACTTTTGTCTTACATGGCGAAAGCGCTTTTTACGAGGCGTTAAACGCTCTGCCTACCCCGTAAGGGATAAAGGCGTGATTTATGTATGTATGTAAAACGCCTCCTAAAAGGCGCTTTCGCCACGTCTGACATAAATTGAGGGCAATTTTAGCAGTGGATTAACATTGGCTGATGAGAAACTCACCTCCATTCAACACCTTGACTTCTTCATAAGTTGGCGACAGCCATATGCTAGTCTGGTGCTTCTTCTTCCTATACACTGATAGATTCTTCCATGACAACGTGAGGTTCTCAGGAGTATCTCCCATGGTGGCGAGCTCGTCGTCCTCCCAGTTGATGATAACATACATACATACATATAATCACGCCTTTATCCCTAATGGGGTAGGCAGAGCGTAAACGACCCAAACAAAGGTCGTTCCGCCACGTCTGACAAAGTTTTGAGGGTTATTTAAGATAGATTTGTAAGTATATTGCTGTAGTGACAGGTTGTCAGCCCATCGCCTAAATTACAATATACTGAAACCCTCGGATCCCTTAGCTGGTTTTTACAGCATGCCCGGGAGGAAATGCAGCTGGCACGTTCTATGTTTTTCTCTCGCTCCCAGGCCAGCATGGAAGAAATGATATGATTGATGATAATGATGTTGATAATGAGGGTGATGATTATTACTTCCATGCTGGACTGGGAGAGATAGAAAACATAGAATGTTCCAGCTGCCCTTCCTCCCGAGCATGCTGTTGAAGTCAGCAAAAGGGACTCGAGGGTTACAGTGTATTGTAATTTAGGCGATGGGCTGACAACCTGTCACTATAGCAATACATATTACAATCTAAAATTGCCCTCAATTTTTGTCAGACGTGGCGAAAGCGCCTTTTACGAGGCGTTAAACGCTCTGCCTACCCCGTAAGGGATAAAGGCGTGATTTATGTATGTATGTATGTGATGATTATGGTGTAGGAGAAACTTACCTCCATTCAAGACGTTGACTTCTTCATAAGTCAGTGACCGCCATATACTGGTCTGGTGCTTCTTCTTCCTATAGACTGATAGATCCTTCCACGACTACGTGAGGTTCTCAAGAGTATCTCCCATGGTGGCGAGGTCGTCATCTTACCAGTTGATGATAATGATGTTAATAATGAGGGTGATGATTATGCTGTAGTAGAAACTTACCTCCATTCAAAACCTTGACTTCTTCATACGTCGGCGAACGCCATATACTAGTCTGGTGCTTCTTCTTCCTATACACTGATAGATCCTTCCAAGACAGTGTGAGGTTCTCAAGAGCATCTCCCATGATAGCCAGCTCGTCATCCTCCCAGTTGACCACGGCTCCGGTGAGGACGTTGCGCGTGGGCAGCTGCATCGATATGTCCTTCATTCTGGTGGTGTGGTGTCAGGTCATTTGGTTCTGGAAAGAAGGAAACGACTTTGTATTTTTGTTTTACGTTCTTCTTCTGTCGAGTGGGTATCGAGTCTATCGACCCGATGAACCCTGGTGTCAGAGTTTTTAAACCGCCTAGTAGCACAACTATCAGGCCTCTGACATGGTTTGAGTAACGAGCACTATCAAAGACAGCGACCAAAGTTAGCGAGTGTTTTACGTTAACTTGGTGCAAAAAAAATATTCGGCAAACAGTATTTTTTTTCATAGAAACTACAATTTTGACTAGTCATCGCGAAATCGGATATGGAAGGGAACGAGGATTCCGAAGACCAGGCAAAGTGGAGTACAAAAAGTCGGAAATCGGATCCTAGTATTATGCTCGGAGAATGCTAGACAGAAGAAAATAATAAGAAAACTATAATTTTGAGTCATTAATTATTGAACTCTACTAGATATTGCTGAAAGATCTACACAGAAGTAAAATATTAATCGTATTTTTCTACCAAAACATATACTAAACAAATATTCAGAATTCGATATTTACACCTGTTTGTTAACAAAATTCACTAAAACAAAGCAGTGCACTATTTTTGTGAATTATAATTTGATTGCGTATATACGTAATACGCAGTTACCATGCATACCTTTGATAAACAATAAACTATTATTTATCAAAGATGCATACGTAATTCGTCGCAGGCATGCCTGTAATGACTATATATATTAGTTGAAAAAAGAAAGAATAACTAGGTGTAATAAATATCTTTAAAAAAGCGTAATATTCCAGTAAGTTACTAAACTACAATAGATGCCTGTCTATCATTCATCATAGAATTCGGCTATGAGCCTCTTGTCGTGATGCCGCAAGATTGTCTTCCGGTCGGTGAAGAGGGATCAATTGATACAATTACACCCATTTTGACGCTTCTAGGAACCTCGAGAAACAAACCGGATATCTAAATATCAACAACAATATAGCTGTGCTATTAGGCGGTTTGAAAACTCTGGCACCAGGGTTCTTCGGGTCGTTGTTCGACTCGAGAATCCACAAAGAAGAAAAACAATATGATTCTTTTTTAACTTCGAACTCCTTCGTTGGGGTAAAATCTTTGAATAATTTTGATCATATCTATACTTTGATGTCCAGTTGTCCCTATCATTTGCGATTTCGATTTACAATAGAAAACTGCATTATCTACCTACGAGAACTAAGTCAAAACTTAAAAAAAAACTTTCATAATAACATCTAAAATGTGATACGAGAAATAGACTCAAATGCTTTTGATCAGACATAGTAATTTAATTCAAGTCGCTTTGTCTGTACTGTAGTTTATACATAGTGTAACTAAATATTTGAGTCATGGTAAGAAGATTGGTCAATAATTGAATTGCACAGGGGTTTCATCACTTCACACGAGACGTCAACATAAGAGATAACATTTAACTAAATGGAGCAGCAGCGTCAGAACAAAGAAATCTTTCTCACTTTACTATACAATGTTGCATACAAACATATAATCACGCCTTTATAATGGGGTAGGCAGAGCGTAAACGATCTAAACAAAGTTCGTTCCGCCACGTCTGATAAAGTTTTGAGGGCTATTTAAGATAGATTTGTAGGTATATTGCTGTCAGCCCAGCGCCTAAATTACAATATACTGAAACCCTCAGAACCCTTAGCTAGTTTTTACAGCATGCCCGGGAGGAAATGCAGCTGGCACAGTCTATGTTTTTCTATCGCTCCCAGGCTAGCATGGAAGAATGTTACAACAATGTTATACTATGTTACTTGTATGTAATGCAATGTAATGTTACTCTCTATGGTGTGGGCAATAAAAATAATGTACCGGCTGATTTTTTCCAAAACTAGTTGGCAGATACAGGACACGAGATATAAACGATCTAATTCAAATGAATCAATCAATAAACTCGTGCGTCTATTCAACACAATAAATATTGAGGGCAATTCGTATGCGCACAAAATCACTTCTCAAAAATAAATCTTGACTAAAATCGATACCTGTCATTTTCTATCACGAGGGAACAGAAGGGGACGGCAACAATTTTAGTCAACATTTAGTTAAGTTGTGTCCTCAAGGAATCAGTACCAATGTCTCTAGAGACAGTAGGTGACTTAAAGTGGTACCAGAGCATAGGTGGCGCCCTCAATAGTAATAAATTAATTGTGCCTGAAATACAATCATTTTCATGAATATTTTACGTTTTGCGACAACCGCAACCAATTCTCCATTTTATAAACCATAAAAAAATTATTCACACTAAGCATAAAATCTATGTACTACAAATGTGGCCACTTTTAGCACTTGCGTAATGCATACATATAATCTAATAACGCCTTTATCCCTCATGGGGTAGACAGAGCGTAAACGACCTAAACAAAGGTCGTTCCGCCACGTCTGACAAAGTTTTGAGGGTTATTTAAGATAGATTTAAACGTATATTGCTGTAGTGACAGTTTGTCAGCCCATTGCCTTAATTGTAATATACAGAAACCCTCGCATCCCTTACCTGGTTTTTACAGCATGCCCCGGAGGAAATGGGTAATACAAAAGCTTAACTACTCATTATGAATTATTATATTATGAATAAAATGGAGATTGTCGCAAAACTTAAAATATTAATAAAAATGATTGTGTTTCAGGCACAGTTAATTTAAAACTGATGGCGCCACTGTCGCAACTCTCGAACCACCTTAATATGTTTTTTACTCAGTAATGAGTAGGTATTAATTTTCACTCACCGACCTCCGCTTTCGAACCACCTTAAGAATATCTGATTGTAAGAATGCTTCACTTACTTGATAGTTGTATCATACAAAAATACACTTCTTTAATAATAAAAGTTTATATTACACCATATAATACAATTATTATTCTTCTATGCTGGCCTAGGAGAGAGAGAAAAACATAGAATGTGCCAGCTGCATTTCCTCCCGTGCATGCTGTAAAAACCAGCTAAGGGATCCGAGGGTTTCAGTATATTGTAATTTAGGCGATGGGCTGACAACCTGTCACTTCAGCAATATACCTACAAATCTATCTTAAATAACCCTCAAAACTTTGTCAGACGTGGCGGAACGACCTTTGTTTGGGTCGTTTACGCTCTGCCTACCCCATTAGGGATAAAGGCGTGATTATATGTATGTATGTAATACAATTAGGTGATTTAACAGAATAATCACGACTATTGGTAATCACACGGTGTTTAATGAAAACCTGTTCTTTTGATGCCTTATACTGAATAATTACCACCAAATTAATTTCAGCTGAGATGAACTGAGCTTGAATTATCTTGGTCTATCGTTTTACCTGGTTCAATATTTAGAGGTCAATCTCTAGAACAGAGGAAGAATCATTCATTAAGCAAATCCTGAAAACTATTTAAGAAAAGCATATTGTGGCGACATTATCCCTTACGGAATAGGCAGGCAGAGGATTAAAAGTGTGATTTTTTCGATTAGATCTGTCAACATCTGCTCTACGCAAAATTAAAATACACCTAGACCCTCAGATTTTTTATTTTACTGGCTTTTACAGTACATACACCCGCAAAGAGGACCAGCTATTCCAACAGGCAAAATCGTTGGCAAAATCAGAACACTACCAAATCCTATATTAATAATAGTCCTCCTACCGATTATCGGTGATGGCGGCCAATCTCCCAGAAATCGGCCAACTGCGCAGGACTAACTTTTAGTGCCCAAGTGTTTGCGCTACACACAGGTGCACTCTCTATTCCTTTAACATCTTATTCTGATGATGATGAGACAGATTGAATGACACGACCCAGAGAGAAATCAGGCGCAGGACTGACTATTAACATGCCCATCCGACCGCATGGATCATCTTACTTTTCGACAATCAGGTGATCAGCCTGAATGTCTCAACCAAACTAGAAACAACAACACAAAGTTATTCGAACCCGGGACCTCCGGGTCGAGAGCCCATGGCTCAGACCGCTAGACTACCAAAAGCCTATATTATACCCTAGAGGTCGCTATCGCCATCATGTAACGGCAATAACAGCCAGTATCGATGAGGCATTCCTCACTTGGCTTGCGGTGCCGCGACCGGCTTTCCCTACCCCGGTAGAATTACACCCCGGTGTCCGGTTACCGTCCTTGTTCACTATAGAATATACTCATTACACCATCAATATCGGTTTGACATACATTGCTGCGGGACTTGGTGACGTTATAATAAGTTGGAGAGAAAAGACAGCAGTGATCATCAACAAGTTACTAATATTATAGAGTGCTTAGGTAATATTTATTAGAACAGACTCGATTAGTTTTTGTTTTATTACAAAATTGGTTCGGCTAGGGCTTCCGAGGGTGTCAGGATGGGACACCAGAGAGATTCAATATGGTGTTTTGGAAAGGTCATGGTTGAAAGGTTCTAACTGTTCAGTTAAACCTTTGATAATTATTGATAAATAAAATACTACAATAACTTTGACTGAGACATCATTCATTTTGTCTACACGTTATCTCTTCCGTTATGCACTTCACAACGGAAAATGACAGGCATAAGGCTGCGTTTCCACCAGAGCTGTGCGAGGATAGGTAGCGAGGGATGTGTTTTTTAAACAACCAATAAGATCGCTTCATTCACCTCGCCTCGATGTGTCGTGCGAGGATGTCTAGCTGTGCTGTGAAAATGTGTGGTTGTTTGCACTACAGCTGTGCGAGAAAAATGTGTCGTAAGAGGATGTGTAGCGGAGCTGTCAAAATACGTAATAATATGCGGTGCGAGCCGAGCGAGGATACGTTCCTAAGCTGTGAAATGTGTCGGCGGCCTATTCCTTGCACACATTCCTAGCACACATCTCTCGCTTGTTTTGTACGGACAAAACCTCGCTCCGCTAAAGCCGTTTCCGCCAGAGCTATGCTAAGCGAGGGGAGGTAAATTAAGCGATCCTATTGATTGTTTAAAAACACATCCCTCGCTAACTATTCTCGCACAGCTCTGGTGGAAACATAGCCTTAATCATAGTGCAACAATTTTGATTGATATATCTATAAAATATCAATTTAAGGCCTTTTTCAATAAATAAATTGTGTCCTTAGAGGTTTTTTGCCTATTTGTAATTCAAATATATTTTCATCTATTCTTTTTCCATAAAAATCGTTAAGCCATCGTTTCAATTCTTAGTGGAATCATAGATGGTTGAACTTTCGTCTATGTCGGTTTTTCAATACAGGTTTAAGTCAGAATCATGATTGTATGGGTCATCATCATCTCCCTAGCCTTATCCCGTATCTCACAGGGACGGCTACATAATCTAGGTGATTGAACGAGGATACTGACTTTACACAGAGCGACAGCCTATGAAATATATATACATATGAAATTCGAAAACCGAAAAACACATTGGTACGAGGTGGGATTCGAACTACAACCGCCTGCAAGGAAGGCAGCGGGCATATCCACTACACCATCGAGCTCTTTATTGGGATAAAACAGATAAGTAGGTAAGCAAAACTTTTACAAGACTCAATTCTTCCCAAAGTATCCGAATGTCGAAAGGTTTAAAAGAAACGTGGTTCACCCACATACATATAGTCACGCCTTTAGGGGCAAGGCTTAATGGGGTAGGCAGAGCGTAAACTATCTAAACAAAGATCGTTCCGCCACGTCTGACAAAGTTTTGGGGGTTATTTAAGATAGATTTGCAGGTATATTGCTGTAGTGACAGGTTGTCAGCCCATCGCCTAAATTACAATATACTGAAACCTTCGAATCCCTTAGCTGGTTTTTACAGCATGCCCAGGAGGAGATGCAGCTGGCACATTAAGCAGTTACTTATACTCGCTTTAATTACCGGATAATGTAATGATTACTTTATTAACCAATATGACGCAACATTATTTAAACCGCACTATATTGGTAGGAAGCTTTAACACCACAAGTTTCACACTAATGAAATACAAGCAAATAATCACGCCTTTATCCCTAATGGGGTAGGCAGAGCGTAAACGACCTAAACAAAGGTCGTAGCGTCGCGTCTGACAAAGTTTTGGGGGCTATTTAAAATAGATTTGTAGGCATATTGCTGTAGAGACTGGTTGTCAGCCCATCGCCTAAATTGCAATATAGTAAAACCCGCAGATCCCTTAGCAGGTTTTTACAGCATGCTCAGGAGGAAATGCAGCTGGCACATTCTAAGTTTTTCTCTCATACCCAGTCCAGCATGGAAGAAGGCAATTAAAGGTAATTAAAACACAGCCCTATTTAAATAGTTTTAAAAAGGTTTTACACAATTAGAGTAAACTTACAGAGCAGAAAACCGGCAAAATGATGTCTGGAACTCTACAATCCTACAGCGTAAAATGAATCACCAAAACATCCAGAAACACAAAATATTTACACTGCACTGTTCATACAAAATTTCATATTAGTTTTCTATTTGATATAAGCGTTTTTACTTAGAAGATAGACTGGTTTAACAAACGTGCGACGCGAGCGCTACGCTAGTTGGTACTAGTGGTACTATAGACGGGGCGAGCGTCAATCAGCCTGGCCCCAAAGAATTTCTGGCCTATTTTAATTACTTTTTGATATTCTCGAAAATCTCCGTGTGTGTGATATGGCTCTGATTTTGTTTTTGCGGTTGGAAGAATCGTTTTTTAATGGTCGGAAAAAAAGTTTTTGATAACTTACACAAACAATTAACTAATATCAACGAAGGATAAAACACTTCCATGTTGGACTTTGAGCGAGAGAGAAACGCAGAATATGCCAGCTGCATTTCCTCCCGGGCATGCTGTAAAAACCAGCTAAGGGATCCGAGGGTTTCAGTATACTGTAATTTAGGCGATGGGCTGACAACCTGTCACTACAGGTATATACCCACTAATCTATCTTAAATAACCCTTAAAACTTGTGAATCAGAATCAGAACTTTATGTGGCGGAACGACCTTTGTTTAGGTTGTTTACGCTCTGCCTACCCCATTAGGGATAAAGGCGTAAATATACGTATGAATGATAAAAAACTACTTAGCTATTTAATTAATTACATATTTCATTGCATTGTATTCAACTCGAAATCGAACCCAGGATTCGTGCTCGTGTTTTTGGTCTTCAGGAAAGTTGCTTGAATAGCACGTTTTTGTTTTAAATTAAACGGTAGAACCTGTCTTAGCCAACCTCAACCAAGGTCCAAGAAATACACAAGAGAGCCCAGTCCAGTGCAGTAAAAGCTTTGGGGCCGTATTTTTGGATCACTCGAACTCCAATGCGCATACGTAAGAGTAACTTTCGCACGCAAAATAGTATGAAAATCGCATCCATAAGTTACTGTTTCGTGCGCGCAATTTGGTTAGGGACTTCTTCTTAGCAAGCGGATCCTAGAGTCAAACGACCCGATGAAGCCCAATGTCTGAGTTTTCAAAACCGCCTAGTAGCACAGCTATTAGGCCTCTGACATGGTTTAAGTAACGACGACTATCAAAGACAGTGACCGAAACGGATTAACGTATCCTCCGAAGCACGGAATCCTTTCCTCTTTACTGACATTCAGGTGATTCAGCCTGCAATGTCCTAACCAAACTGGGCAGAACCTCACAAAGTAATAAATTTACAGATTCAACTTTGGTTCACCCCCTCGGAATCGAACCCAAGACCGTAAGATCGTAAGCGCATGGCTCTGACCACTAGACCACGAAGGCAGTTGATTGTGATTCAAAAATACAGATCCTGAATACATGATGTGACTTACCGCAGTACATTTGACCTCGGTTGTGATTATACAAGACTCTGAAACAAAAACAAAGTCAAATAAATTATCAGTAAAATTGTTTGAGCCGTTGACACTCTGTTGTTGTGGTGATATGTAAGCACAAGCATGTAGCTCCTAATCTCTGAGTTAAATCTACCTCAAGGACCTTAAAAAAAGATTTTCTATTCGGATTAGATTCTAAAGTATGTATTGAATCACTACATAGTATAAAACAAAGTCGCTTTCTCTGTCCCTGTATGACTATATATGCATAAATCTTTAAAACTACGCAACGGTTTTTGATGCGGTTTCTTTTAGTGGATAGAGTGATCTAAGAGGAATGTTTATATGTATAATACATGCATAATATAGTAGAGAAACACTGATCATTTCCGTGCGAAGCCGGGGCGGGTCGCTAGTATAATTACATTATACGACCCTTGTATGCTGTCAATCAGGTGGCTATCCAATTTACGATACCAAATGAATACACATTTTGACGCAATAAATGTTTTTACCGGCGGCGTTAAGATTAAAAAAACTCCAAAAGACAGACGGTTAGGATTAGGAAGTTAAACCCGTTTTACAAGTTAAATAAAATCTTTATAGTTTAAATTGTATCTTTCCACTGGTTATTGACCGTTTTACATATAATTAAACTTGCCGTCAACAAAATTCCTTACGTATTTAAATTATGTGAATTTTTCTCCGTATTTGATTCGGTTTTCTTTTGAAATTAGTGGAAATAATTAGTTAAGAAATTATTTGTTTTGTTTGATTCAAGTTTGTTTACCTTTTACCTACTTCAAGTTGTCTAATTGCTGTCCGATTGATTAGTGTTAGGTGAAAATTAGTTAAATGAGGTGCAACAAAAGAGATGCAAAGCTGTTTTCACTAAATTCCAAAGCCGGCTGGATGCTGGCATAAAATAAAACCAATGTGACCAAATTTAGCAGTTTTCCCTGAAAAAGGGAAAATTTAGGTGTTTTAGCTAAAGTAGTTACGTACTTTTTTAATTTTTTTAACTAAATCGTAGTTATTTCATTACATAATAAAGTATTTTGTACTTTCATCTTTGCAAACTTTAATTCGATTAATTAAATACATCAACACACTGTTTTCTAGAGAAATATTGAATTGAAACCTATGCATAGAAAGATTTGTTGATTTTGGTGTAATTTTTAGCAACATACATACTTTAATATGTCACAAACATATTACATAAAATATTTTTAATTTTAGTGGGGAAAATGATGTAGAGTTGTATTATTATCGTGATATTTAATTTTCGGGCGATAATTTACAACATACTTATTTATATTTTCTTTTAATTTAGTACATTTGCAATATGATTTTTTTGCTGGGCCGTTGCCTCACTGAAATTATTATGATTCATTTATTTTTCGATTTTAATATTCGAAATTTCCCAGTAGAAACTTCATTCCAAAATAGGTTTTTAAACAGTTCACTTAGTGACTGCTAATGTCAAAGTTTAAATCAATCGTTTCCGGCGTTCATTTGTTTCAATGTGGAAGCCTATGATTTTGGACGTCGAGTGCATTGTTTGCCACAAATCATTGCAAAAAATTAATCATAATCCTCAAGAGGCATCGCGAAAAATGGGGAAAATTGTGCAACGCCGTTCAAGAACCCCAAACTGGTCTATCGACGAAAAGAAGTGTCTTCTAGAGTTAATTAAGGAGCGTCGTGCAGTGATTACGAAGACCAACGCTGGGCCAACACACTTCGAAGAGAAAGATGTGGCATGGAACGAGATATTACGTGTGTTGGCAAGTAGATTCGGGAATAAATTCACGGGAAGTTCGATAAAGAAGGTTAAAACTCAGTGGCAGAATATGAAACGTATCGCCCGCGAAGAGATTACGCTAAACGGGCCGGAGTTACGGAAATATAGCGAGCAGTCTCTCGAAGTTTGTAATATCCTAGAGCTGGTTAAAGATGGCGTCTTGTTGAGAAATGAACCTGAAAATGTTAATATGAATGAGACTACTGTTTCCATTGATGCTAACGCAACTAATTTGAGTGAGACAACGGCTGCCACCGCTATTAACGACGTTCCTGTCCCTAACATCGAAATTAAAACTGAAAGGATTGATGAGTATGTTAACTTTTAATAGCTAATTTGCAGTTTATCAAAATTTCAAAGAACCGTCTTCCATTATATTTAAATTATACATACATACAATCACAACTTTATCCCTAATGGGGTAGGCAGAGCGTAAACGACCTAAACAATGGTCGTTCCGCCATGTCTCACATAGTTTTGAGGGTTTTTTATGATATACCTATTTGTAGGTATATTGCTGTATTGCCAGGTTGTCGGTCCATCGCCTAAATTACAATATACTGAAACCCTCAGATCCCTTGGCTGGTTTAAATTATAATATAGTTTCTAGAATCAGTAGGTTAACAAAACAGTTAATTTTAAGTTTTTATTTTATTTGACTGACTACAACTTTGCAGAGATATAACCCAACCAAGTTGCAGCACCAAAAGCTCCATGGACACCGACCAAAATCAGGAACATAGAAAGACCAACCCTAATCAGCAGGATTATACCAATACCACTCATTATGATTGCTCCAGCTCATCTTCAGACCAAAACTCAGACTGTGAGACGCTTGAGCAAGTCAGGAGAAACATGCAGACTGTGACCGCCAACACTGAGTCTTTGGAAGATCTGAATAGCCTTTACCCGCTGCATAGGGATTACCAAGAGTTCTCAAGGTACCTAATATTAATATTTTTTTATACATACATATAATCACGCCTTTATCCCTAATGGGGTAGGCAGAGCGTAAACGACCTAGACAAAGGTCGTTCCGCCACGTCTGACAAAGTTTTGAGGGTTATTTAATATGGATTTGTACTTATAGTGCTGTAGTGACAGGTTGTCAGCCCATCGCCTAAATTACAATATACTGAAACCCTGTAATCCCTTGGCTGCTTTTTACAGCATGCTCGGGAGGAAATGCAGCTGGCACATTCTATGTTTTTCTCTCACTCCCAGAAGTAATAAAAGAAGAAGTAAGTAGTATGTAAAGTTTTATATATTATAATGATTAAAATTAATCGAAATTTAAACTTAAAAAAAAAATGCATTTCGGTATTCCCCAACCACTGAAATAAAACATAATTATTTTAATTTATAATTGACCTGTCATTATTATTTTATTATATTGAGGTTATTATCAGATACACTCAATATCATATTAAACATACAGATGGTGTTTAAGTTCTCTTTTCCTTATGCAGGTTCACATCATCAGAAAGGCAGCTAAAGATGGAAACCTTAAAGGAAGAGCGCCAGGTTATCAGAGCTATGCGAGAGACTGCAGAACTCAACAAAATAATAGCCGAACAGCGGTTGAAGCATATTCTTTGGGTGAAAAAGCAAGAAATGGCGTAAGTAAACTTTTGCATAGTTTTAAATACCGCGCGGTTTTATGTTTGATAACACCACCACATCCTTAAATAGCGTTTGGATACTTTTGATTACTAGACGTGGTAGTGTAGCTTAAGATATTGTCTATGGTTTCTGGAAAATTCGGATACACTTAGTAAATCATCTTAACGGATGTACTCTCGAGTCGAACAACAACCCGAAGAACCCTGGAGTCAGAGTTTTCAAACCCCCTAGTAGCACAGATTTTAGGCCTCTGACAGGGTTTGAGTAACGACCACTACATGTTCTTCCATCTGGCCTGGGAAGAGTAAAACATAGAATGTGCCAGCTGCATTTCCTCCCGGGCATATAGCATAACATAGTAGTGGATAGGGCCGCTGCCTCCTGAGTGGGAGGTCGTGGTTCGAATCCCACCACGTACCAATGTGTTTTCGGTTTTCGAATTTCATATGTACGTTTATTGGGCGCTTTTTCCGTGCTTCGGAAGGCACGTTAAGCCGTTGGTCCCGGTTAATATCGTTTAATACGTAGATATTAGTCGTTAAGCCATATCAGAGGCCAATGTTAAGCATTGGCGGCTTGAAAACTCTGACCTAATCTAGGATTGGGTCTGGTTTCCCTTCTGGGTTGCGGAGGTCAGATGGCAGTCGTTCTGTGTAAAAATCAGTACCCTCGTTCAATCCCCTAGATTAGGTAGCCGACCCCGTAAGATACGGGATAAGGCTAGGGAGATGACACATATAGCATAACATTTTTTTTTAATGCAAAAGTGTTTGGTTCAACAACGCAGTGTTCCGAGAAGTGTCATATATTAATAAATCACATAATAACTAATTCCAGTTTCTGAACGACTTGATGTATAATATAACCCTGCCAGGAATTAAAAAGACCTGTCACAGAAAAAGACGGAGAAAGAATAAGAGAACGACATATGCCCTTCCTATAAGCCCTTCGTTTGTACTCTGGCACTCTGCCTACCCCATCATTATGGATAAAGGCGTGATATTGTAAATGTTTGTGTGTGTGTATAAGGTCTTCTGTATGGTACCTCTTTTTAATTCCTGGCAGGGCTTACCCTGGTGTTTCATTTTTGAAGCGCCTACAAGTACACAGTAGGGTTGATCGATTTTTAATTTTTAATATATTTGAAATGCCTTATTTGGCAATAAGGTAGACCACAGGAACTAAGCCATCACTACCAAAGAAATAGATATACAGATTATTGTGCAAGCAATTTGAAGAGACAAGTTTAATTTAATCTGAAATATTATAGGTAGCCAACCCCGTGAGATACGGGATAAGGCTAGGGAGATGATGATGATGATTAGAAAAATATGTAAAAAGAATCTTGCCACTCGCAAGGAACTGAGAGATGTTCATAATTGAGACAGAAGCATCAGCTGTGCCTTGCAGAGGCCTTGGGGGAGGCCTATCACAAATAAGCTAAAATCTCAAAAAAATATGCCTGTGTTCAATACAAAAAAATATTTTAACACAGAATGATAAAGAGCGATTTTTTGGATATTTGTTCACTTTGTGATTTATTGTTTTGATACCTTACGAACAGCCCGTACTTATAAATAATTTATTCATTTAAAAAAAACCGTAATGTCTACTTGCATAGCAACTTTTCCACACCCAGGAAAAACGAATTTCCCAAAATTAAAAATCTCCATACATCCGCGATCCACGCTAATACACAGCTAATTAGGCCTATCAAAGGGCGACCGGGACCAACGGATTAACGTGGCCTCCAAAGCATGGAATATTTCTTTTTGAGAAACAGTCAGCCTGCAAAATTGCTAGTCCTTTTTTCCAACCTATTCATAAATCATGCATGAATGTATCCGAATAAAAGAAACAAAAAAATATCTATGTCTTACGTCACGTCATTTTCTTGTCACGTCACTTTACATACTTCACTTGTTATTCTTATTGTCGAAGAAGCGACTGTATTTGCAGTTTTCTGATCAAGTTTTTAAATTTTATTGAATTTCATAAGAATCATGAGCTTTATTATTAAAAGCAGACCCGTTCTTCTGCGTGCGGTTAGTGTAAGGTAAGTAATTTTCTCTAAAATACCTTTTATTAACCGGCAATAGGCATGGCGGTGCGTTACGCAATCTTATCACTGGTTTATTTTGGTTTTTGTACTTAATATTCATGATGTAATAGGTGAATACTGACGAAATATAGCCTAGGTAAAGTCTAAAGGACTATTACGGTCTTGGTACCTCTTCACCTTCTGCAATTTTAAGGTAATCGTCGTAATATTCCTATACATACGTATAGCAACGGTCGGTCGCCGGACAAATGTACATTGACATCATCGATCTAGATTTGTTTTTCTTTGTCTGTGCTTGATATTGCGCCACAAAATTAGATTTACGGTACCTACATAAAAACAGAGTAGATGATTGGATTTCTCTAGTAGTTTGTAAGCAGAGAGACTTGAAGGTACTTCTTATCGTAAAATAAGTAAGCTAACCTACATCAACATATTTTGTTCGTTTATTTCATTTCATTGTATGTACAATTAACTGCGTAATTGCAAAAATGAATTTTAATATGTGTTGCCTATCAATATTTTCTTATTATTGTTACATTAGAGAGCCTGATAGTGTAGTGGATAGGGCCGCTGCCTCCTGAGCGAGGAGGTCGTGGTTAGAATCCCATTATATACCAATGTGTTATTGGTTTTCCATATGTATGTTTATTTGGCATTGGCTGTGGTTCAATGCAAATTAAGCCGTTGGTCCCTGTTAATATTGTTTAATACTTTAGATATTATTCAATAAGCCATGTCAGAGGCCAGTGCTAAGCATTGGCGGCTTGAAAACCGTGACCTAATCTAGGATTCCCAGGGTTGGGTTTGGTTTCCCTTCTGGTTTGCGGAGGTCAGATAGCAGTTGCTCTGTGTAAAAACCAGTACCCTCTTTCAATCCTACTTCTTAAAACCAATCTTGAAGTAAGACAAACCCTTTGGCTCACAGGAAATTCATGAAATCTTTCTATTGCTTCCAGAATGTACAGTGGAGAACCTGGATCCGGAGCTGGCAGGGGTGGTGGTGGCGGCGGATCCATCCGTGAAGCTGGAGGAGCCTTCGGCAAAATGGAGGCCGCTCGTGAAGATCAATACTTCTACAAGAAGGTTTGTGGCTTCAAGTCTTCTGTTTCGCTTTATGCGCTTACATCAATCCTACTTTTGCTACTAATGAGGGTCAGCTTCTGACTTTGGACATAGGTTTACAATATTTTGGGGTAATACAAATATTCTTAAATGCCTATAAACAATACATTGTACAGGAACAATAATTACAAAACAAAAGTACAAATAGGCGGCCTTATTGCTAGGGTAGCAATTTCTGTCAGGTTACCTTTGGGTAAAAGAGTAGTTTGATAATATTATGATGCAGTACAGTTATCACTACATAGTATAAAACAAAGTCGCTTTCTCTGTCCCTATATCGCTATGTATGCATAAATCTTTAAAACTACGCAACAGATTTTGATGCGGTTCCTTTTCATGAATAGAGTGTTTCAAGAGGAAGGTATATATGTATAATACATGCATAATATAGTAGAGAAACACTGATAAGTTCCGTGCGAAGCCGGGGCGGTCGCTTGTACTATAATATACCAGGTGTACATCTTCTGCATTATACATTCTTGGCAAGCTAATAAATTACTAAACCTATGATCTCACTATGTTAATTTGTCTAGTACATCATAACAAATAGATGAGTAAGACTAGTATAAAATCTACTATTATGTTCTTTCTGACATAGAAAATTCCTACCACAGTAATGGCAAAAAATACTGTATACTGCAGGAAACTTGTTTTTTTTAGATACAGAATAAAAAGATAGCTTGACCAAGCAAATAAGAAGAAAAAACTCATGAGATTTACCCAACTGCGCAACGCAAAAAAGGGTAATGTGTTTATCAGCCTATGTATGTATGAATGTGTGCCACTGAAGAAGTGATCTTCAATCGAAAATCAGACCCCAATTTGTGAGCATTAAATAAAATAAATTCGACAAACTATGCCGAGTGGGGTATCATATAATAGGTAATTGCAAATCAGTTTTAGGATCCTTACATAAATTTTTGACCATTTAAAGTTTTGAATCGAATCGAATTTGCTACAGTGTTAGGTTTTTTGTACTTTTTAAAATTGTAATATAACTTTTTTATTTGTAAAATCACTTAACTAGTTTTTCTTTTCCTTGTTACAGCAAAAGGAACAACTGGCCAACATGAAGGGCCACTTAGATAAGGAAATTTCTTTCCACCAAGAGCAAATCAAACGTCATGAGGATGCAATCCGCCGTCACAAATCCGCCATGACCGACATGGAGCAAAAGTGAACATCTAAAATACCATCTTTCAATGCAATCTGATAATCCAGACCAACTTATTTTGCGGCTGGTAAATTGCCTTTTATTTGCTTATTGGTAAAAGTTCATATTTTGAAACAAGAAATCACAACTTTGTCCAAAACATGTGTTTTGCTGTTACCGAAACTCGAATTTCTTTTAATTTTTAAAGAGAAAGTAATTTACGACTCGTAAAATACGTTGGTATCCATTGGCAAATTTCATTGAAATTAGGTATAAATATTACTTAGTCCACAATACTTAATGACACATAATTCTCGCTGTCTATAAGGCATATGATCAATGTTGTAAGGATGTTAATTTATCGCTTTTATTTTGTTTAGTACTAGTGTGATTAAATATACGAACTTAAATTTAAATTGGTTGTGATTTTATTATGTACTACCTGTTTACATACAACTAACAGATTTGATGTAAAGGGAAGTAAGAAGGGAAGGAATTTCACCTTTTACATATTTTTACACGCTATATATTTACACATATTTTTAAACATGTTATATTGGATTTTACGACACGAGCACAAAACAAGTCGAATTTCCTCAATGTTCCTCGCAATTGAAGTGAAAAGGAGAGTTTACAACTACATACCAACCTTTGCCCAACGGGCTCGGGCAGCTAAAAATACATACATACATATATCACGACTTTATCCCTAATGTGGGTAGGCAGAGCTTTCCGCCACGTCTGATAAAGTTTTGAGGGTTATAGATATATTGCTGTGGTGACAGGTTGTCAGCCCTTAGCCTAAATTACAATATACAGAAACCCTCGGATCCCTTAGGTGGTTTTTACTGCATGTCCGGGGTAAAATGCAGCTGGCACATTCTATGTTTTCTCTCGCTCCCAGTCCAGCTAAAAATCTCGGACAAAAATGATTTTTTACGTGAGTTATAAACTCTGCTTTTCATATTGATTGCTAGGAAAATTGAGGAAATTCTACAAAAATATTGTAAATAAACTAAACAATTCATTACCACCATTTATCTTTTTAAATCATTCGACATAAAATATTAGGCTTGGCTAGAGACCTATACAGCCTTCTGTTAAATTAATTTAGTAACAAATTAAATATAGAATCGTAATGGAATTTTAATTTTAATATCGGTTTATGTCATAAAAAACAAAAAAGATCACTAATTTTAAGTATTATAAAATAACAAGTTCTATCTATGAACTTTTTATTATGTTTCGCTGTATAACCTCATTTTCTTTGCCTTAGAAGAGATGCATTTATGAGTAGATACGTGTTTGCCATTGTGCACAAAAACAATTTTGTGCAGCCTACATCCTGCACAAAATGGCGCTTTCCGAGCATGAGAAGTGAAAAATATTTTCTTTCATACACGATACCTATTTCTATATTTTCACCTGTCGCTTACTTTCACTGAGGGGTGCTGATTGCTGAGAGAGTACTAATCTAACGGCTCTCTTCTAGTTCTTCCAAAGTTGGATTTGGGCAACCATATTTTTTAGTAGTAGCATCGTTTCTCGCTAGAGGGCGTCTAGACAAAAAGTAATGCTAGCTGCTTGGTTGTTGTGCCTCCCGAGCTCCCGTCGGGGCTCCCGATTCGCAGGTCGTGGGTTCAATTTAAAAAAAAAGGGAGAATACAGTTAATATTTCGTTAATATATACTTCTTGGGATTTTATCGTTTGGTTAGGACAATGCAGGCTGAATCACTTTAATGTCTATAAGAAATAATAATAATATAATCTTCCATGCTGGACTGGGAGCGAGAGAAAAACATAGAATGTGCCAGCTACATTAACTCCCGTGCATGCTGTAATATCCAGCTAAGGGATCCGAGGGTTTCTTTATATAGACGATATGCTGACAACCTGTCACAAGAGCAATATACCTACAGATCTATCTTAAATAACCCTCAAAACTTTGTCAGACGTGGCGGAACAACCTTTGTTTAGGTCGTTTACGCTCTGCCTACCCCGTTAGAAACAAAGGCGTGATTATATATATAAGAAAAATAATTCCGTGCTTCGGAGAGGAACGTTACGCCGTTGCTTCTGGTCGCTGTCTTTGATAATCGTCGGCTTACTTTTAGTATACATACATACGTCATAGATACATATAATCACGCCTTTATCCCTAATGGGGTGGGCAGAGCGTAAACAACCTAAACAAAGGTAATTCCGCCACGTCTGACAAAGTTTTGAGGGTTATTTAAGATATTTGTAGGCATATTGATGTAGTGACAGGTTGTCAGCCCATCGCCTAAATTGCAATATATGAAACCTTCTGATCCCTTAGCTGGTTTTTACAGCATGCCCGGGAGGAAATGCAGTTGGCACATTTTATGTTTTTCATTTGCTCCCAGTCCAGCATGGAAATAAGTAAGGAAGGAAGTACTTTTAGTATGTAGTACTATTATATGTTATGTGAATTTAGGAGCAGTTTAAAAAGTCACACTAGGGTACATCGAGACGTTCGGGATCCCGGGTTTGGATACTCTGCTGGTAACCTGTCCACTTTTTTATGTTCTTCGCCCTAAGAAAGCTTATCGAGACTTGGGAAAAAGAAATGGTTTGCATATAACCGTTCTGGATCTGCAGAACGCCTTCGACTGCGTACCGTAGCTTCTTGTGGGATTTGAAGGAGCAAAATGTGTCACCACAGTAAACCTACAGCAAATCTGAATTCATATCGTAGAGAACTGTTGCTGGCGATTCATTCATAATCTCAGACAGTTGGGTGTTCACCAAGGCTCTGCCCTGTGTCCCTTTCTGTTTAATGAATGATAGTGCTAAAACTTAACGTGCCTCCGAAGCACGAAATCATCTCAAATCACAGAAGTCTTTACCTTAAATACTGTTCTATTAGCAAGTAGTACCTAGGGAAGGTTGATAGGAAGGAAGTAGATAACATTGATCCCTTCAACATCAAAGTGTAAATTCCCCAACTATCGCATTCATGACATGTTTGTTTTGATTCTTCAAAGAGGCATGGGCACGGTCGTCGCCCCAGCAAATAATATTTCCGTCCAAGTCCGACTGTGCCCGTATAAATTTAGAAATAGTGCGTATAGAATCGTATCGACAGAAAAACATGGTGGGAACAAAGTGCCGAGTAAGACGGCACTCTCATTTTGTCTAAAGAATTAGAGGTCGGTTTTTTGTTGAACGATAATAAACCTCGAAAGAGTCTAATAAATTGGAGTGCGTGACGCGAAATAGAGCTTCATCGACCATCGGTCGGGCCACGGCGGCGTGCGGGCGACGACCGAGCGCCCTTCCGCGCGAAGTTAGCTGCGAGTGGAGTGGGGCACACTCCCTACGCCGCGAAGCGAGCACCAAGCGCCTCTCAGTTTACTTCCATCGCAAATCGACATCGCATGTCGTTTCGCGTGTTGTTGTGGCCGAGTGCATGGTGCTAGTGAAATAACATAACAGCAAATTGTTCTGTGCTGTGTTATTATAGTGGTAGCGTCACGCTGCTAGTGCGCCGGGTCCAGTTCACATTTGTTGTGATGCATTTAAGGATATACCTATGGCTGTCTTGTGTAGTCCTCGCAGGATACGTTCGAGCGACAGAGGTAAGGGGGACCGTCTTAAATGCGGCATTCGCCCGGCTTTTTGTCGGGTTTTGTGCCTACATAGACCGGTTAAATCGGTCTAGACGGCCAGTGTTGCATGTGGCTTGCGTAACTTTCAATGTCAACATCAAGTCTGAGAAACAAACTTTAGTAAAAACATGTACCTAATAGTTTGCCAAGTCTGAATGGCTGATTGTTGGGTTTACCTTGAATGTAGTAATCGTCAGGTAAACAAACGTTATCGGGGTGGCATCGATTGGTTGTGGTACTATGACTGTCGTGTCAGAGCGCTCTGTAAACACGAATAGGTCAGCTCTGTCGAATGGGACCGTTGTGGTACCTACAGTCACCTCCGTACGTATCGCGCCCACGTTTGGGAGAAAGCTGCATGGCAATACTCGTTGCATTGCCTAAAGGCTACAAGGAATGCGCCTTTACCCTTTACTATAAACCATTTATTCTCATTACCTACCTACAGGTCATTGACTCAGCCAATCAAAACTATAGCACACTTATGCTAACGAATTCTGTTCACTTCATTAAGATAGTATGTTACGTTCATAAACAAGTTTGTTTCGTGTAAATTAAATTCTACAATCTATCTACTCATTCATGATTGCACTGTTTTATCTATTTTGTTATGATGCTTATCATCATCATAAGTGGGTTTTGTTTCTACAATCAGTCGTCATCTCAACACTTATCCTCAATCTTGATCTGAAGAACAATTCTAGACGAATATTTGAACAAAATCTTCGAACCTCTGAACTAACTTCTGCAAGTTTCTTTCCTTATAATTTATATTTCTCAATTTCAAAATTCTGGAAGCATACTAAAAACAACATTCAAAATACTCCGAGCCCCTTTCTAGTCATTCCTCATTAAAAAAATCAATGCAATCCTATCTAAATGTGCTAAAGATAAGCAGGGATCCTAGCTTTGTACGTGTATACTACAATTTTTATCAGGTTGTACTGTAAAAAGTAAAACTGAAACCGATATATCGATTTTCTACTGACATCAGCAAGGTTCAGCACTTAGCGCCTTTCTATAGATTATTTACAAAACCAATGTAACTAAATCAAATTGTGCAAAAGATGTAAATGTAACATAATAAGTAACATGTACCATCTGAATAAAAATTCATTACATTTAAATCTTTTTCATTTTGTATTTCAAGGAAAATCAACAGCTATCAATAAAAGAATACTTAATATATATACTTACGTTTAGAGAGGTACTAATTTTATAATGATTCCTCCAATAACTAACCATGCCATATAAGATATGTGCAAACATTAAGTATTGTGTTCTTTCCTTTTAAAGTTAGTCACTCACGATCCAACTGAGATGTTCTCCGAAGATTACTCATTTCATTATTATAGGTCACAAAATCTTCTATTGATCATCTTGATAATTTTTATTCTAGTTTAGCTTCCTATATACCATAAAAGTTTTATACTGTCATACATATATTATACCAAATATTTTTCTAACCTCTATTTAATAGACAATTTATTTAATGTTTTAAAAAGTCATACCTTTTATAACTTCAAATACATTCCGACCTAAACTGAAGGTACATATCCAATATTTATGACAAGCATATAATTTGACACTTCTTATACATACAAGCACAAAAAGAAATCCATTCAAAACTATGGAATATTCTACCTACGTAAACTGTGACCTATCTAGAGTAAACAAAAGATGGCCGCTGTAGTACAAAAATACTCATTGTTTTGTTTTACTCTATGTAGAACAACGGTTTTACCGATTACATCAATGAATAGACTAAATTTTATAGCTATACAAATGCTAATCATTCTGTAAAATAAATCATTGGTTAATAAAAATTAAAATAAATTAATGTTGACGCTGAAACTTCGCTAGAAATTTCGTGTTTCCTAGATTTTCTATTTAGAGGCGATGTACTAGGATAAGAATAAATAATACTTATTTATAGATAACCTCTATTTACACGTAAATTGACCTTTAGCCCGAGTAATATCTTGATAGAAATACTACGAAAAGTAGGACTAAGGTAGGACTAGGTAAATTTCTACCTATGAACAAATTACCAGAAATGCATCAATGTTTTTAACAACCAGCTTCCGAAACGAAATTGGTCATAGCAAGAGCAGAGACAGAGACGGAGCTAAACAAAAGGAACTCATCGTCAATAGAAATAAAAGAGAGTGCACTCTGGTACGGGATCCGGGTGGCTGCGGGATGGTAACTAACTGCCAGAGATTTATAAATTCTGGATGGAAAGAAAAAACAAACACAGTCGAACTCATACTAGGATTCTTTTAATCGCGGTCTCATGGACATGCAAAAACCAGCTACTAAAAGCACCCAGATCTAGATAAATAAATTCATCACTGAAATATCTGCCCATACTGCCCAATCGGATTTTTATTTTTCATTTATTTTCCAATAAATCGAGGCCGGGACCCAATGCACAGCACTTAGATTCACTGTCAATAAGGAAACCTTCTAATATTCTGTGCAACAAAGGAATGCAACCTTGTGAGAGTGTGATTAGTCAAAAAAGGCGTAAGGAATCATCAATTTGTCTGGCCATATCGCAGATTATTTAGGATCGGCGCAGCATGCTGGACTGGGAGCGATAGAAAAACATAGAATGTGCCAGCTGCATTTTCTCCCGGGCATGCTGTAAAAACTAGCTAAGGGTTTCGACGGTTTCAATGTATTGTAATTTATACGATGGGCTGAGAACCTGTCACTACAGAAATACATAGATCTAACTGAAATGACCCTCAATACTTGTCTGAAGTGGCGCAACAACCTTTTTTTGGGTCGTTGACTTCGCCTACCCCATTAGGGATAAAGGCGTGAATATGTATGTATGGCACAACATGTTTGTATCTTTCATTTATCTCACCAACAAAACTGACAAATCCTTGTGTAATCCATCATAAATAATTAGCGCTATTACAAAATACCCTACCTACTCATAATTTTTTTTTGAAGTTGTTTCTGTATATTGCAATTTAGGCGATGGGCTGGCAACCTGTCACTACAGCAATATACCTACACATCTATCTTAAATAACCCTCATATCTTTGTCAGACGTGGCCTTTGTTTAGGTCGTTTACGCTCTGCCTATCCCATTAGGGATAGAGGCGTGATTATATGTATGTATGTAAAATAGAACAAAACATCCCAGTAGTCTCCTCAATCAATTTTCAGCCAACTTCGAAATATTGAGCTTCGGGGAAAAATACCTATCATTAATATCGGAAAATATGACGAGTGTATCGCTTTCCCAAAACCAATTTAGACAGATATCAGTATCAGAAATACCTATCGCTTTCGGAAATCTCATTTGACGATTTAAGCAAGCAGAAAATTGACTGTCATGTCGTTTGTCTTAAGGTGTTAAATGCCATGTGGAATAAGCCTCTTAAGAAAACCGCAACGACGTTTCACATTTTCATATACCAATTTATTTTGTATTCTTCGTTGAAGTAAATTGAAATGGATTTTTGAATTAATAACTAAAATATGTATTTACTAGTAGAAGTGTTTTGTGATGTGTGCATTTAATACAACACACAGCTTTTAACCAGCTTTAATAATAAAATGGAATCCTTTACAAATATATTTTTTTAACAATGAAAGTATAATTTTAGTAAATACAACTCATGCAGCTTTTAAAATATTTATATTGCTGTCATGAAACCAAAGCATTGCGACCTTTCTTTATTCGTCCAGAAATATACCTGTCGCTTCCTCTGACGTCATCGGATCAACTAAATCATCGTATTCTTGGACGCACAAATTACGAGCAGTTATCGTAAGTATCCACTTAGGTGCTTTGTTATTTGACTTGTCTGTCCTACTGTGGTACTTTACTCAAGCAAAATCTAACTCAAGTGTAAAAAACTAATAGGTAAGTTACAAGAACGAGTAGAAAAAAATGTCGGCTATAATTAATTATGATTAAATGGCAGTACAAGATCGTGTTATGTATGTATGTGTAATGAATGATTTATTATCCCATTCATCTCACTCATAGTGATCAATAGTATGACTTTATATAGGTACCAACACGGTGAATAACTATAATTAGCTAACACGGTATAATTTGTACAGATTTTGCCCTTTTTTCTCCCATTATTTTTTTTGTCCTGGTATTTATCTAGTAAAAATATATTTTTTATATTATAATTAATGCTCATTTGAATTTGCTATTCGATCATAAAAATATATACTTATATTTTAAAACCCAACCCCTATCTCCCAGCTACTTACCTCCCCGCTCCATAACGTGTGAAAATAGGCCGGCGACCCATCCCATTGTGAACAGTTTTTGTGTCCATTTCTGACCAGGCTGCGCTCGAGTGCCCATAGAAATACCTCCTACAACGATTGAGAATAGGATGAGCTACTAAACACTACAAATCCATTATTTTTATAAACTAGAAGTACTTATAATTATAACACAAATTCAGTGAGCATTTTTTGTGTCCATTTCTGATCATGCTACGCTCGAGTGCCCATAGAAATACCTCCAACAACGATATGGGAATCGGATGGGCCACTAATACCGCAAATCCATTATTTTTATAAACTAGAAGTAGATTACAATTTGAGTGAGCAGTTTTTGTGTCCATTTCTGGGATAAGGAGTAGGATACAAGAAAATATCTACTCAAAGGTCTGTGATCCTTAATTCTACTAGATACGGCCACAAACCCCTGAAAACATTGAACTCCTTTATGCGGGCAAGCAAGTTTCATAGAAAAACACTCCGACAAAAAGGTGAGCATTTTCTGTAGTATTTTATTTTCCATAAAACAATACGCGGGTAGGCAAGTGGTGAGGAAGCCATAATTAAAGGGCACGGCGGTTCTGTGAACATAATCGCATGCAATTATGAGACAATTAAAATTCTATTCTCTATAAACAGGAGTAGGCGTCTTCTTTCACGTGCAGAATAAGCTGTGAGAAAAATAAATTATCATTATAAAAAAACAGGTAGTTACGCGGGTAGGTCAGGCATACCTATGATGATGAACTTTCTCATATTAATCATCTTCCCGTGGGCAGGCAAAGAGTTTCGTAAAAGCTGCCTAAGAGAGAATAGAATATATCTCACAACGCCCGCCAAGCGTAGCGAGTATGGCAATTTCCCCCAACTAAGGAAAGCCTATCCTTGCCCCAACAAAACTGAAAACAATCTTATAAAGCAATAATATCAATTTTAATATTTTTTTAGTAGAATTAAATTAACAATGTTTGTATAAAGATCACACGAAACAGCCTACTGATCACAGATAATTAAAGTTCATCAATGTTTCTTTCATCTATCATGTCACGACTTAATTATATTTGCTGAAAATATAATACACTTCCATGCTGGTCTGGGAGCGAGAGAAAAACATAGAATGTGCCAGCTGCATTTCCTCCCGGGCATGCTGTAAAATCCAGCTAAGGGATCTGAGGGTTTCAGTATATTGTAATTTAGGCGATGGGCTGACAACCTGTCACTACAGCAATATACCTAGAATTCTATCTTAAATTACCCTCAAAACTTTGTCAGACGTGGCGGGACACCTTTGTTTAGGTCGTTTAAGCTCTGCCTACCCCATTAGGGATACAGGCGTGAATATATGTATGTATATGTATATGAAAATATAATTATCGTAACAAGAAAATAAAGACCGCCTGAAAATAAATTACTTATTTTTCAATAGCCATTGTTGCCATTAAATTGAATTTCGGTCTTCATCTATTGTTATTGAGAGATAGACTCAATAAGTTTTTACTATTATAATTATTTTTGAATGCCTATACCAAAGTAAGACCATAATAATTATTTTGAAAAGGATGATAATAGTGATTGTACATCTACTGTAACAATACTATAATAGTGGTATTTGTCAAATGCTAGACAAAACAAAGGCCTCCTTCATCCAAATTGTACACTATATACGTAATTATATACCTACGATTCGGATCTATTACTCCACTATGTGCACCGAAATCAGGGTTGGTATGATTAGATCATTTTGATTTAAATCAAATATTTTTTCTATTAAAATCAATGATTTATTTTCATAAGTAAAATATGATATGCTTAATCTGCCTCTCAATTTAAGTCTCACTTCCACAGGTCAGCTGGAAGGCATTTCTTAGTAGAAATAAGCAGTACCTTTTGTATCGGTATTACTTGTGTATTGTCCTTCTCACGTTACTTGTGGACAATAAACAGTAAATAAATAAATAAAATGATAAACCTAATAATAATGATCATTTTATTTTAAATCTGTGGATCAATATATCTGATCTTATTATAATGTTTTCTAGCCATATCAGTTCTCAGTTGGAAAAATCCTTTACACTTACACATAAGCTAAAGAAGCTATGGTCCCTCGGTTCTTGTTCACTAAAAATATTTATCTGTAAAAAATGTGTGGGAGAATTTGCTTGATTATATTATTTTTTTTACTTTGGCTAATTTTAAACTAATTTCATCTTTTAAGTATAGTCAAATATTTGCAAAATATATATCTTTTCCAACCCTGACCAAAACTATGACAAACATGAGTGAAAGATATGAATATGTGAGCCATCCTGACCTTAATAAAGTTTGCTACAATAACATAGCCTTTGCGTTTTACGACTGTAGTTTTAATGACTTTAGAGACCTACTCTATCTCTACCTACACAATATTTTATGTCCCTGCGTCCTTCTCAAGTGTCATAGGACGTTAACTAGCATTTGCATTTTAAACAATGCTATAAAAAATACAAGAGAATTGAATCTGGATGCTAAACCTAATAAAGAACATACATATAATAAATAAAATTAAATAAATAAATAAAATTAATGTTTATTGAGCAGAATACATTGTTCCATTAAAGACTACGGACTAGTAAAATCACTACATAGTATCAAACAAAGTCGCTTTATCTGTCCCTATATCCCAATGTATGCTTAGATCTTTAAAACTACGCAACGGATTTTGATACGGTTTCTTTTACTGGATAGAGTGATTCAAGAGGAAGGTTTATATGTATAATACATGCATAATATAGTAGAGAAACACCGACGATTTCCGTGCGAAGCCGGGGCGGGTCGCTAGTAATAAAGAAAATAAAAATAAAGTTATGTTTATTGAGCAAAATACATTGTTCCATAAAAGACTACAGACTAGTTAAATAACATATAAATACAAATGTGCATAAAATAAATAATAAGTATACCTATGTATATAGTTAGGTATTTCGGTAGTGAAGTACATTATATCTATTTACGATTAACGCTCTGCTGCGAGGACAGCCAATGACGTGAGAAAGGGCCTGTCAAGTCGTTATATACCATCCTTATAATGCTGTTGTCAGATAGACGCATTCTCTCCCAGAAGGAAGCAATGCGCTCTCTCACAACAGAAAAATAACGGGTGCTCTGGCCTCAGCAATCATGGCCGATGCACTACAGAATCTCGGCAATTGCATCAGGATGCAAAATATATCACGCCTTTATCCCAAATGGGGTATGCTGTCTGCAAACCCAAGAAAATGTAGATCTGCCATGTCTGTCAAGTTTTGAGGGTAATTATTTTGGGTATGTGTATCGCTATAGCGACAGGTTGTCAGGTCATCGCCTAAATTGCAATACACTGAAACCCTCGAATCCCTTTATACAACATGCTCGAAAGGAAATGCAGCTGGTATATTATATGTTTTTGTATCACACCCAGTCCAGCATGGAAGTAATGACATTACATTTGTGATATTTTTTTAAATCAAAAATAGAAATGAGTTAGAAAATCAATAGCTTTTACAGTTGTTAAAGAATGAAACTGAAAGTTTGTGCAAGTGCAAGATCGTAAAGTAGGTACAAGATTTTAATTTTAAAAGTTAACAAGTATTTAAAGTAGATTGAACTAATATAACATTAAGCTATATGTGAAGTTACGTCATATCTTCATAATTCGACCATCCATTTTATTGAAGCCATATTCACTGAATACGAGATTTGATATGCAATCGAAAGCTCCCTTCACACCATCATAAACTCCCTAGCCTTATTCCGTATTTCACGGTGTCGCCTACCTAATCTAGGAGATTGAACAAGGGTACTGGTTTTGACACAGAGCGACTGCCATCTGACCTCCGCAGCCCAGAAGGAAAACCAGGTCCAATCCTAGATTAGGTCAAAATTTTCAAGCCGCCAATGCCTAGTACGGGCCTCTGAAATGGCTTAACGACTAATATCTACAGTGTTAAACGATATAAACCGCTACCAACGGCTTAATGTGGCTTTCGAAGCACGGAAAAAGCGCCAAATAAACTTGCATATGAAATTCGAAAACCGAAAAACACATTAGTACGTGGTGGGATTCGAACTAACTTCCCGCTCAGGAGGCAGCGACCCTATCCACTACAACATCGGGCTCTCTATACGGGCTCCCTTCACACCGCACCTCTTAATTTTAAATGCAAATAACAATAACCAATGGCATTCTCACCTAGTGCTCAGCTAGGTAGTAGGTGCTAGTTGCACAATGAAACATTCCGGTCACGAGGTGCGTACGGTCTAAAGTCTACTAGTTGTAGCGTCATCTATAGATTTGATAGAATTAGTATAGTTAGACGATTGTCGGACTCATAGTTAGGTATATCTACGCAGTGTAAAACGACACTACATACATACATTTAATCACTGCTTTATCCCTAATGGGGCAGGCAGAGCGTAAACGACCTAAATAATGGTCGTTCCGCCACGTCTGACAAAGTTTTGAGGGTTATTTAAGATAAGATTTGTATGTATAGTGAGAGGTTTTTAGCTCATTTAAATTGCAATATACTGAACCCTTAGCTGGTTTTTACAGCATGCCCGGGAGGAAATGTAGCTGGCACATTCTATGTTTTTCTTTCGCTCCCAGTCCAGCATGGAAGGAAAAAATACACTATTATAGAACAATTTCCCCTTGGAACAAAGATAGAAATAATATTATCCTAGGAAGCCCATTTGTTAAAAAATAATAAATGAATGTTCCGTACAAGTACGGATACGAACAAATCCAAGTAAAAAAAAAGGGTATAATAGTCCTTCCACCGATTTTCGGCGATGGCGGCCAATCTCCCAAAGATCGGCCAACTGCGCAGGACAAGTTTTTAGTGCCCAAGTGTTTGCGCTACACACAGGTGCACTCTCTATTCCTTCAATCTCTTATTCTCATGGGACAGATTAACTGACACGACCAGAGAGAAATCAGGCGCAGGACCGACTATTTAAATGCCTATCCGACAGTATGGAAAGTGGTATTAATTAAAAAAAAATGGTATTACGAAGTACAATATTAGTATACGCGATTTTTTGATACTGTATCAAAACATCATCTGTATGACCCATTTGACTATGACGAATCCTTTTATAGACCAATTTGACTATGACGAATCCTTTTATAAAAGTCTCTGTGTAAAGGTCTTTCCTTATCATTCAGTTTAAGGTCACACTAAGGTCCAACTGACCCTTACATTTTATTGGCCGTCGCAAGGAGTTAAAAGTTCCATTGTATCCTTGTAGACATAATATTTCATTCTGTTCCTAAAAGACGGATGCATCTAGTTAAGAACTGTTTTGTAGGGAGGAGAAGTAACTAGTATGTGGCGTCAGATTATTACATAAGCTACCAAGTTTGTTGTCTTCAGGACTAACATACATACATACATATAATCACGCCTTTATCCCTAATGGGGTAGGCAGAGCATAAACGACCTAAACAAAGGTCGTTCTGCCACGTCTGACATAATTTTGAGGGTTATTTAAGTTCAATTTGTAGGTATATTGCTGTAGTGACAGGTTGTCAGCCCATCGCCTAAATTACAATATACTGAAACCCACGGATCCCTTAGCTGGATTTTACAGCATACCCGGGAGGAAATGCAGCTGGCACATTCTATGTTTTTCTCTCGCTCCCAGACCAGCATGGAAGTAACTTACATACATACATACATAAAATCACGCCTTTATCCCTTCAGGACTTTGAATGAGTAATTTTAGCAATACAAACATCCATAATATGTCTCGCTTTTATTCCTGTCGGAACCAGGCAGAACGTCAACGGCTTTTTCGTTGATGGAAATTTCAAATGAGGAGATTTTGTGACTGTCACTACAGCTATAGTATACCTACAAATCTATCTTAAATAACCTTCAAAACTTTGCCAGACGTGGCGGAAAAAGCTTAATTAAGGTCGTTTACGCTCTGCCTACTCCTTTAGGGCTAAAAGCGTGATTATATGTTTGTATGAGATTTGAGTGATGCTATTCCGAGCCGATAGGACACGGGCATTTACTATTAAATAAACTGACAAACTGGTATATTTTTACGGAAGTTAAATTGGAAAGCCGAAACCGGATGTTTTATTGTTTTATTTGAACCGAACCGAAAATGGATTTGTATCGACGGATGTTGACAATAGAATAAAAGATTAAGCATATACGTCAATTTCAGTAAATAATTCCAATCGCCAATAAAAATACGCCGTTTATCACGACTTTAAATTCTGATATTAAAAAGTTACAGTAACCAGGAATATTTTTACCGTAGGAAAATATCTAATACCATGGGAAAACTCATTAGGCCGCGGCTAAAATGGCGATTAGCAAAGGAGATAGAGAAAATTATACGCTCCTGTTTGTAATTTTTGGGTTTAAAAGGCCAGGCGATATCTGTTCACACCTAACCTCTCCTCACCAAAGAATAGTTACCTAACACGTTGAAAACGTGTTAGGTAACTATTCTTGCCAAAATGTTACTGTTCGTGTACCAAAGTCTCTACAAATAAATTCTCCGGTTAGTATTTGTCTCTCTGTGTTGTTACGTGTAACTGTTACGGTAATACTAGGAAATACTAGGTGCGGCACTGCTAATGCGTTGTACAGTGCAACCATGCTTTAAATGAACGTAGCGAAAAAACGAACTAACGTCGCCATCTTGAGATTTGACATTGATTTGACAGTTCTCCTTATACTGCAGCGCTCTCGCCTACGTTCATTGAGAACTGTGTCGAATTGTAGTGCTACATGGCATCCAGACTGGTCGAATTAAAGCAATTTGTATTGATAGTTTGATACTACAATCTGGACATTGAGACCTAGGCCAGTGAGTCAACTCAGTTTTGAGAAAACAATTTTATTTGGGCATGGAAACTCAGTTATATTTCCTTTTTGTAGGCGGTAAATTCCCATGGTAAATTCTTTTCTTTTTGATTCTAAGTGATAAATTGAAAATATCAACTTTGTTTGTCCCTCGTAGGAATAAAATCTATGATTAAAAAGCCCAAGGTTCAGGCCACAGAGGCAGCTAAAAATAAAGAGGAAACTTTTAAATTTTAAAACAAACAGAAACCTAAATAAGAGCATTGTTACATATTTAGGTACATGAATGAAGAATGAAACCAGATAAAGGAGAGATTCTAAACACGGTCTGCATTTAGATCGGAAATAAAGGCTAGACTAGCGGTTCTATGAAAGATTAAGTTAGAACCGGGTGGAAATAGACTGAACAGGATGAACTACAAAATCACGTCTAGAAACTTTATGTGGTAGACATAGGGCTCGATTCTAGATACCAACGGCTAAAACTAAAATTAACATCTATCTTGTCACTTTCAAAATAATAAAATTGAAAAAAGGACAGGCGATGTATACTCTATGGTTTTAAACTTTGTCCGCTAGATTTTGACGCGCTTTTGCACGTTTCCCCAGTATTTCTGTCAATTTTATCCGCCATATCATATGACATATACATACATATAATCACGCCTTTATCCCTAATTGGGTGAGCAGAGCGTAAACCACCTATTATATGACGGCGGATAAAAATGACAGATAACGCATAAAACTACAGACTATAAATCAAAATAAATTCTTCGAGTTTGAGGTTCCCGGAAACGCTGACTAAAATTCACAGATATCTATAGATATCTACCATCCAAGGCAGACCAGATTCCTTTGTAGTCCTCCCCTTTGTAAAAATCCTGCGAAATACCTTGTGTAAGCTTAGTGGCTGGCTAAACTAGTATGATATAGGTCGGTTTCAGTCTGTCTGTGTTTATAGTCAAAGATCTATGATCTTATAGACTGGGCTTTTTGAGTGTATAGTATGGTATTGTTGCTCCCATGCTGGCCTGGGAGCGAGAGAAAAACATAGAATGTGCCAGTTGCATTTCCTCCCGGACATGCTGTAAAAACCAGCTAAGGGATCCGAGGGTTTCAGTATATTGTAATTTAGGCGATATAATTATATCTTAAATAACCCTCAAAACTTTGTCAGACGTGGCGAAACGACATTTGTTTAGGTTGTTTACGCTCTGCCTACCCCATTAGGGATAAAGGCATGATTACATGTATGTATGTTGTTGTTACTCAAAGAATTTAAATATAATTTAATTATTTTGGATCGCACCTTTATAAACTAGCTAGTTTCCGCTCCACGCTTTTACACGCGGCTAAATAAGTTCTCCCTTGGGTTGGTTTTCAGCAGTAGTCAGTAAGCCAATCTTATATTCCGGGTTATAGCCAAGCCGGGCCTTATTTGATATACGTGGGACACTCAGAAAGTTTTGCGACACTAAAAAAAAATGTTCTACAGGTACATATATTTTTATTAAATCTTTTCAAAGTACTCTCCACCAGCCTCTATACAAAGATTCATGCGTCTGAACCAGTTTTCAAAAAACTTTTTCCAGTCCGCCGTAGACACCTCGTTTACAGCCTGCTCGAACGCAGCCAGCGCATCTTCCGGCGACGAAAATTGTATCCCCTTGAGCTGATTTTTTATTTTTGGAAATAAAAAGAAGTCACACGGTGCTAGATCAGGGCTGTAAGGAGGGTGACCCAGGAGTTTGACTGGTGTGCTGTCCAGGAAGTCCCTCGTTTTGAGCGCGGTGTGTGCAGGCGAATTGTCGTGGTGGAGCAGTAGTCCGCGTAACCCTGTGTTTGGTCGCTTGTTGCTCACAACAGAAAAAAACTTCTGGTAAACATTTGGTAGTATACCATTCGGCGTTAATGCTTCTTTGATTTAGTAAGGGAATTGAGGCCAAGTGGCCAGTCAAATTAAAAAAGCTGGCGATCAAAATCTTCCCCCCGCTTCGAGATCGCTTCACTTTGGTAGGCGTTGGTTCATTTTGAAACACCCAAACTGTCGACTGGCGCTTGGTTTCTGGATCGTATTGATAAATCCAGGACTCATCACCTGTTACGATGTCGTAAACACGCCGAGACGAGCCTGCTTCAAATTTGTTCTGCATATCACGGCACCATTCCACCCGGGCCTGCTTCTGAGCGTCGGTGAGGTAGTTCGGCACCCAGCGCGATACTATCCTCCTCACGCAAAGATGCCCATGTAGAATCTCGTGAACGCTTCCCGATCCAATCTTTAATATGTGCTGAATCTCCTGATATGTAATTCGCCTATTATCTTGGATTAAATTTTTCACTGCTAGCACGTTTTCTTCCGTAATAGCCGTCAAAGGGCGACCGCTTCTTTCTTCATCCCCCAAGGTTGGTCGACCGCGCCTAAATTCGTTATACCAAAGATACACGGTTACCTTGGAGGGGTTTTCATCCATAAATGCCATTTGAAGTCTATCGAACGATTCATCCGGTTTCAGGCGACACTTGAAATCGTAAAAAATCATAGCTCTAAAATGTTCCCGGCGCAGATCCATTTTTCAGTAAGACACGATACTTTGAATTGGCTCGCAAAAAATGTGGAGGGAAATTTAGAAAATGGAAGACACATATTTTTACTTACAAGTAATCATATTTTCAAAAAAGATTCTAACCGGCCAGTCTGCCATATATAAAAACTATTTATCGCAATACTTTCTGAGTGGCCTGGTATATTTATATTCTTCATTGCATTCAAATACAAGAAATGAAGTTTTCAGAAAGGTATGCAAGGGCGAACTTATCTCTATGAAGAGATCTCTTCCAGCTAACCCACTGGCAGTTCAATAAGATTAAATCAAACAATACATACATATATAATTTGATATCCATATGTAAAAACTTTCACAGTAGGATTTTGTTTCTTTTAATATAATAAATTAATCAATAAGCTATTAATGTGTCACTACAGCAATATACCTACAAATCTGTCTTAAACAACCCATAAAACTTTGTCAGACGTGACGGAACGATCTTCGTTTAGGTCGTTTACGCTCTGCCTACCCCATTAGGGATATAGGCGTGATTATATGTATTTATGTATGTATTAATGTGTCATCTGCTGCCGTCGTATATTTCTTTAACAAAAATAATAGACATATATTGCCACATTATTACAAACATAACATTAATAAAAACACAAGCAATAATTCTGAATTTTAACTTAAACTTAAAAAGTATGACAGTTATGTCTCTTCTATTAGACGACGAGAATAGTCTGGATTTCTATCAGCTAAATGGTAGGTTTGACGCGATAGGAATCAATGAGGGTATTTTGTTTGTTTATACGGATAGGGGTAGTGTCTTTGAGAAACATAGAATGTGCCTGCTGCATTTCCTCCCGGGCATGCTGTAAAAACCAGCTAAGGGATCCGAGGGTTTCGGTGTATTGCAATTTAGGCGATGGGCTGACAACTTGTCACTACAGCAATATGCCTACAATTCTATCTTAAATAACCCTAAAAACTTTGTCAGACGTGGCGGAATGACTTTTGTTTGGGTCGTTTATGCTCTGCCTACCCCATTAGGGATAAATTCGTGATTTTATGTATGTATGTCTTTGAGAAAAGGTACCCTAAAGTAATTTTAGAGACGACATTTGATTCTAAAATAGAGCCTTATGTTTTAAAAATAAGATAGATTAAAAGTATTACCGTTTGATAATAGTTTCGTATTTTATTCGTACATTTAAATTCAAATTCAAATTCAAATTCAAAATATCTTTATTACTCACACACTTAAAACAAAAACATATAAAATAACAATCACAATAGTTCGGTTTGAGAGTAAAAGGTGAGGGTCTCAGTATTTTGCTACCATGTTACTCAAAGCAACAGTGGTAGCACTGATTTTCAGCCCTTACCCTTTTCATACACCATTTAAAAAAAACATCAAAGTAGAGGGCATATAGAATTAAGATAAAAACATTAAAAAGTAAAAGTCAAAATATAACATGCTTAAACAAAACATAATTTTGGTTATAACCATATTTAAAAATAAAAACTTATAAATAACAATAATAGGTACAATCACAAGTTGCATACAAATAATTACAACCACTCAATCTTACGTTGTATGTAGTACTATTATATATTCTGTGGTTGATATCTACCTCGGTGTATGTGAATGTAATTGTGTTATATGTGTGTGTGTGTGTGTGTGTGTGTATGTGTTGTGTGTATAGTGTACAGTTATGATATTGTAGTTATGATACGAGTATGAGAAACACAAGACTGCCCTACGTACATTTCCGCTGCTTTAAAATAAATATGAGTTTTACATGCTTTTTGAAAGTAAAAGTAGTCATCCCTTTTCTTAAAGGAGGTGGTAAGATGTTCCACACTTGGGCAGCCTTGTACTTAAAGCAACCCTTGAAACCCGCCATTTGAAATTGAGGAGCCTTTAAAAGATTTTGATGATTAGACCTTAACGAATGATTAGCATTTGGGTCTTTTTCAATCTTAGTATATAAATATGTTGGAGTTTTACTCCAAACAACCCTATGTGTCATACACAAAAAATGCAAATCTCTTCTTGCTTTCATCTTTAAAATTCCTCTTTCATTTAAAAAAGGTGTGATGTGTGCCCTCTTAGGTACATTGTAACAGAAACGTGCACAAGCATTCTGTACTCTCTGTATGGATCGTGCCACTTTCTCCCAAATTCGAGGACCATAAACAGAGTCACAATAATTAAGAGGGGACAGAATTAATAAATCTACAAGCAACTCCCTGATCCCAACACTCAAATATTTCCTGATTCCATATAATACTTTTAGTTTGTAATAAGCATTGCGAATTTTTGTATTGACATGAGTAACATATCTGAGCTGATTGTCCATAATGAGACCCAGGTTCCTCGCCTCGTCGGTTCTGGGAATATTCTGGCCATTTACTGTAATTGTTACATCGTTAGCCACCTTATCACATTGCCCCTTTGTGCCAATGACTAAGAAATTTGACTTTAGTGGATTCAAAACCAGCGAATTCTTATATGCCCAGTCAAATATCCCATGAAGATCAAGTTCAATTTTATGAATAGCCTCGTCTACGTTCTCGGAATTAAAGGAATGATATACTTGGGTATCATCAGCGTATAAATGATATCTACACGTTAATATTTGTCTAGGCATATCAGCTGTGTACAACGAAAAAAGGATTGGACTAAGTATCGAGCCTTGAGGGACTCCTCGAGATAACAGACCTACATTAGAAAAAGCACAATCTCCATTTGGTCTGTCAACCTTAACAATCTGTCTTCTGCCATTAAGAAAAGAACGAAACCATTCACAAGCCGACTGTGAGAAACCGTAATACTTTAGCTTAGATATTAGGAGAGTCTGATTTAGACAATCGAACGCCCGTGAAAAATCCAATAACACCAAAATGCTACTCAGTCCCTGATCAGAGGCTGTGAGTATATCATCAGTAACTTGCAGTAGCGCAGTTTCCGTACTATGTCCTTTCCTGAAGCCAGATTGGTACGTTGGAATGACGTTAGCTTTTTCCAAAAACAAATTTACCTGCCGCTCGACTACCCTTTCAAGTACCTTAGATAGAACCGGAAGAAGGCTTATCGGCCTAAGATCTTTTAAGCTATCCACAGATGCTTTTTTAGGAATTGGCTTTACAACAGCCAACTTCCAATCTTCAGGAAATGTGTTCGTAGAAATTGATTTATTAACTATACCAGTAATAATTTTAAGAGTCAAAGGCAATGTCATCAAGATCATCTTGATATTAATATTATCATGTCCAGTGGCGTTACTCTTAATATTGTTTAATATTTTAAGAACAGCATCTTCGCTAGTTGGTTCCATTTCAAACTTAAAATTAGAAAAGCAATTCCTGTCAAAATAGTTATTTAACACAACGTCGATATTACCATTGCCTGGTACATCAAGGAAATGGTTATTTATATTTTCAGGATTACTAAAATCGTCTGGAATAAAATCAAAATTTCTCGAACCACTTAACACATCTCCCTAGCCTAATCCCGTATCTCACGGGGTCGGCTTTCTAATCTAGGGGATTGAACGAGGGTACTGGTTTTTACACAGAGCGACTGCCATCTGACCTCCGCAACCCAGAAGGGAAACCAGACCCAATCCTAGTTTAGGTCAGAGTTTTCAAGCCGCCAATGCTTAGCACTGGCCTCTGTAAGGGCTTAACGACTAATATCTACGGTATTAAACGATATTAACCGGGACCAACGGCTTAACGTGCCTTCCGAAGCACGGAAAAAGCACCGAATAAACGTACATATGAAATTCGAAAACCGAAAAACACATTGGTACGTGGTGACTGGTGGGGTTCGAACCACGACCTCCCGCTCAGGAGGCAGCGGCCCTATCCACTACACCATCGGGCTCTCTTTATTCGTACATTTAAATATTATAAAATTAATTTGATTTCAAATTTGTTGTACAGCAGAACGATGATGATATAAAATTTCTCGTTTTGCATAGTATACAATATCAATTGCAAAACGCGCAGTAACCATAAAACGACGCCGTAGGCAAAATAAGTTTGAAACTGCTGGGTCGCAAAATTTGGTTTGAAAATTGATATCTGTTAAAAATATACCCTTATGTATAGGTATTATAAGTACATGCGAGGACCTGGGAGTACATAATACCAGAATATTATGGTATTTAACATATTTCCTAAAAAATAGGTATGGAAACAAGAAAGAGCAAAAACGAGTGGTAAAGGTTGTGTTTCTCAGCAGTTCTCTGATCTTGAAAACCCTACGATCTAGCAATCGCCTGTAATTCTCTGAGCTACAACCAGATTGGAAGATTAAAAACATTTAATTATCTGTTCGTGAATCCAAAACTGAAACTACAGAATTGATTATGAACTGGACTTATGATGAAACAGAACTCACACACACACGAAATTACATACATACATACATATAATACCACGCCTTTATCCCTAATGGGGTAGGCAGAGCGTAAACGACCTAAACAAAGGTTGTTTCGCCACGTCTGACAAAGTTTTGAGGGTTATTTAACATAGATTTGTAGGTATATTGCTGTAGTGACAGGTTGTCAGCCCGTCGCGTAAATTGCAATATACAAAAACCCTCGGATCCCTTAGCTGGTTTTTACAGCATGCCGGGGAGGAAATGCAGCTGGCACATACTATATTTTTCTCTCGCTCCCAGTCCAGTATGGAAGAAATTGATTGTATTTTATTTGTCTTTTTGTCTTGTTTTATTATTATTTAATTAAATGAATTTTAAAGTATGTACATACCAGGCCACTCAGAAAGTATTGCGATAAATAGTTTTTATATATGGCAGAATGGCCGGTTAGAATCTTTTTTGAAAATATGATTACTTGTAAGTAAAAATATGTGTGTTCCATTTTCAAAATTTCCCTCCACATTTTTTGCGAGCCAATTCAAAGTATCGTGTCTTACTGAAAAATGGATCTGCGCCGGAAACATTTTAGAGCTATGATTTTTTACGATTTCAAGTGTCGCCTGAAACCGGATGAATCGTTCGATAGACTTCAAATGGCATTTATGGATGAAAGCCCCTCCAAGGCAACCGTGTATCGTTGGTATAACGAATTTAGGCGCGGTCGACCAACCTTGGGGGATGAAGAAAGAAGCGGTCGCCCTTTGACGGCTATTACGGAAGAAAACGTGCTAGCAGTGAAAAATTTTATCCAAGATAATAGGCGAATTACATATCAGGAGATTCAGCACATATTAAAGATTGGATCGGGAAGCGTTCACGAGATTCTACATGGGCATCTTCGCGTGAGGAGGATAGTATCGCGCTGGGTACCGCACTACCTCACCGACGCTCAGAAGCAGGCCCGGGTGGAATGGTGCCGTGATATGCTGAACAAATTTGAAGCAGTCTCGTCTCGGCGTGTTTACAACATCGTAACAGGTGATGAGTCCTGGATTTATCAATACGATCCAGAAACCAAGCGCCAGTCGACAGTTTGGGTGTTTCAAAATGAACCAACGCCTACCAAAGTGAAGCGATCTCGAAGCGGGGGGAAGATTTTGATCGCCAGCTTTTTTAATTTGACTGGCCACTTGGCCTCAATTCCCTTACGAGATCAAAGAAGCATTAACGCCGAATGGTATACTACCAAATGTTTACCAGAAGTTTTTTTCTGTTGTGAGCAACAAGCGACCAAACACAGGGCTCCGCGGACTACTGCTCCACCACGACAATGCGCCTGCACACACCGCGCTCAAAACGAGGGACTTCCTGGACAGCACACCAGTCAAACTCCTGGGTCACCCTCCTTACAGCCCTGATCTAGCACCGTGTGTCTTCTTTTTATTTCCAAAAATAAAAAATCAGCTCAAGGGGATACAATTTTCGTCGGCGGAAGATGCGCTGGCTGCGTTCGAGCAGGCTGTAAACGAGGTGTCTACGGCGGACTGGAAAAAGTGTTTTGAAAACTGGTTCAGACGCATGAATCTTTGTATAGAGGCTGGTGGAGAGTACTTTGAAAAGATTTAATAAAAATATATGTACCTGTAGAACAATTTTTTTTAGGGTCGCAAATCTTTCTGAGTGTCCCACGTACATACTGTTCTTCTAAGCATGTACTGTGATGGAACCTCTACAGTACAAAAATACTCCATTCTGGGGGACACGTGCCCCCGTGACTAAATCCGCCCTAGAGACCAAAAACAATGCAGATCCTACAACAGTATCTTAAGAGCTATATTGATTGTATTGAACAAATAAATTAAATATAATAAACTAGATTAAATACAACAATTAACTGTTATCTGTTACAATACAGCCTACGTAAGCAATATACCTAATAGTAGTGGTATTATTTGAAGTCCATTTCAATTATTGCTGACTATGAACATAAACTACACAAACGTCCGACGTTAGCAACATCCAATTCAATATATTACAAACCTATACACATACCGTACTATAAAGGGTGTTATTTAGAACAATGTTTATTATTAAATTTGTTCATTTAACCATATAACTAAACGACTTCTTTTACAAATTTAAAACTTGCCGAGAAATAATGTTATTCATTTAAAATCTACAAGTATTAAGCGGATCTGCTCAGTTTCTTTCTACCACCAGCAAACTCTAACACCAGGTTTCATAGACTCGATCGCCTCAAAAACATGAAGAAACGGATTGGCGATCGCAGTGTGACATGATACTTACAAGGATCGCTGCTGCCCACTCTCTAGTTAACTATCACATTTTCTTTGAGGATCAAAATATTATTTTGTTTTCTGCCAAAAGTCGGTGTGCCTGGTTTAAAAAATGAAGTTTAACTGCCTCCGTGGTCTTGTGGCTAGTGCCATGGACTCCCGATCCGGAGGTCCTGGGTTCGATTCCCAGGGGGGAAACACAAAGTTGATATTGGAGAATTTATCACTTTGTGAATTTTTCCCCAGTTTGGTTAGGACATTGCAGCCGAATCACCTGATTGTCCGAAAAGAAAAAAAAAGATTTCGTGCTTCGGAGGGCACGTTAAGCCGTCGGTCCCAGTCGCTGTCTTTGATAGTGGTCGTTACTCAAACCATGTCAGAGGCCCGATAGTTGTGCTACTAGGCGGTTCAAAAACTCTGACACCAGGGTTCATCGGGTCGATAGACTCGATACCCACTCGAAAGAAGAAGAAGAAAATGAAGTTATTCTTCGTAGCACCCTATATGGTCTAGTATGTTTGTATTGCCAGTACAAGCTGCTATGGCATTCAGCCATATATGGAGGCATAATTAAGTAACAATGGAGGGATCAGTGATTCACCGTGTCACTGCGACCCAGCTGTGCCTCAGTTTATGTCAACTTTACGTATTCTGCCTCTAACCCACATGATTCCATGCAGAAATAAGAATCATCTCCAAACTCGGCCCACTCGTTTGATTTCTCGTGCACCGCAAAAACACCAAAATAAATAGGCAAATGAACATAATTTCCCTTTTCGGCGTTGTTCATTCGTGTAAAGGTACAAAGTTTTATTCGAAACTACATTAAAAAAATATTTTATAAACATTTTTGTATTGTGCGTGCAGTTTTAGCAGACACACCTCTGAAGTGAAAAAAACAACAACTTTAACTTCAAGGATTCAATTCGTACGTATTCATTTACAATATTTATCCAAATAAGCACATTGCAGACTCCTGCGCACGCATCCCACTAAGTGCACAATGTGAGAGGAACAGGGCGTTTGCGGAGGCGGTTTGCATTACATCGCTGAGGCGTGTTTGATCTTATAATATTGACATCAAGCAGAGCCATCAATGCAACGCAAAACCGCCCCGCCATGCTCCAACTTGGAACCTTTCTAAGCTGTGAAACAGATGTTAGTGTGAAAAGATTACGCTTATGATTTGTTGCTTCATATTCCTTGAGCCCATTGTCTTTGTATTATGTTACATGAGTTATAGCTCCTTTATGTTCATTCATGGACCAGTTTTTTTTAATGACGGTCATAGTTTGATGTATGACGTGTGACTACGACCAATTATCGCCTTCCTGTCATAAATTGTTAACTAGTTTTGAAATATTATAAAATATGCCAATAATTGTTAAGTAGACTGCTTCCTGATCAAAGTAAGAATTAAAGATCTATGAAGTAATCTCACAGTGTTTATTGTGTACATACATACATACATATGTATAATCACGCCTTTATCCCCAATGAGGTAGGCAGAACGTAAATGATCTAAACAAAGGTCGTCCCGCCACGACTGATAAAGTTTTGAGGGTTATTTAAGATAGATTTTTAGGTATATTGCTGTAGTGACGGGTTGTCAGCCCATTGCCTTAATTGCAATATACTGAAACCCTCGGATCCCTTAGCTGTTTTTTACAGCATGCCCGGGAGGAAATGCAGCTAGGATATTCTATGTTTTTCTTTCCGTCCCAGGCCAGCATGGAGATTGTGTACCTGTTAAATAACTTGACAGAAAAGCAACTTTAATAAGTCCATAACATACTACTTACTAATAGTCGACTTTCCCCATAAAATATAATTGATTGACTGTACTGGCGAATAAGTGTAAAAGTTACCGTATTAACTTCACGGTAGTTGTATAACTTAGGTTACTATACGAGGATTATTTCGGTAACTATTTACGAGTATATTGTTCACATCCGCATCAATGCTAATTCTACGAGGTTAGGTATTAGATCGATTTGTCGCACATAATAATAATAGTCCTCCCACCGATTTTCAGTGATGGCGGCCAATCTCCCGGAGATGGGCCAACTGTGCAGGACTTTTTTTAGTGCCCAAGTGTTTGCGCTACACACAGGTGCACTCTCTGTTCCCTCAATCTCTTATTCTGATGGGATAATTCAAGCGCAGGATCGACTATTTACATGCCCATCCGACGGCATGGATCATCTTTCTTTTCGGACAATCAGGTGATCAGCCTGCAATGTCCTAACCAAACTAGAAACAACAACACAAAGTCATTGTCCCCCGCCGGGAATCGAACCCGGGACCTCCGGGTCGAGAGCCCATGGCTCAGACCGCTAGACCACGGAGGCAGTTAAAGTGCCGCACATACGTAGATTAGGTACGTAAGTATATCTTAGATAGAAATATATATTCTTTATTAATGAAATGAGAACAAATGAAACAAAAACAAAAGTACAATAAAGTCAGCCTTATTTCTACCAGGCAACCTTGGGTAAAAGAAATCAAATGTAGAAAACGAGGGATAGTGCATCTTACTTCTTATTAGCGAGTGGTTTCTCGAGTCAAAGACCCGATGAAACCTGGTGCCAGAGGTTTTCAAACCGATTAGGCCTCTGACATGGTTTGAGTAACGACCACTATCATAGACAGCGACCGGGGCTTAACGTGCCCTCCGAAGCACGGAATATTTTTTTTCTTTCATCCTATTTTTTGTATTTTATTGTAACTTACTCAAAACTTATTAATATAGGCAAGACTGCATAAAATACATATATGATGTACATAAATTATTAAAATAGATAATAAAATACTCTATACCATATAATAAACTAATAGCAATACACTTTTCAATCTAAAATTTCCTCAATTTTTGTCAGACGTGGCGAAAGCGCCTTTTACGAGGCGGTATCGCTCTGCCTACCCCGTAAGGGATAAAGGCGTGATTTTATGTATGTATGTATAATCTAATACATACATTATGGAGGTAAATAAATAATTCAGATTTATATGAAAAAGAATGACAAATACACAACTAATATAGACAAGAATAGTAAACAGGTATTCTATAAAGGAAGTTCAATAACGTGTTTCTTAATTCGCTCCTTAAAAATTGCCTGTAATTAAAAATCTTCTTATACATCATACATACAAATAACCACCCTTTATCCCTAATGGGGTAGGCAGAGAGTAAACTACCTAAACAAAGGTCGTTCCGCATCGTTTGTCTGACAAAGTTTTGAGGGTTATTTAAGATAGATTTGTAGGTATATTGCTGTAGTGACAGGTTGTCAGCCCATCGCCTCAATTACAATATACTAAAACCCTCAGATCCCTTAGATGATTTTTACAGCATGCCCGGTAGGAAATGCAGCTGGCACATTCTATGTTTTTCTCTCGCTCCCAGGCCAGCATGGAAGATACACACTTTTGAAATATTAGAATCACATTAACGATTTATGATCACTTATACTTTTTAGAGTTCTAATTTGTTATTTGTAGTTTGCTTTAACTAATTGGCACTTTAAAAAAGGCTGTGTAAGAAATGACGTTGTTGGGTCAACGTTTCTTTGCACTGTGGTATTTATTTTCCATCAGCTGGTCAAATATTCGCCAAGTGAAGCCTTTTCAGCGGCCCAATTAGAACTGGTCTCTGTAATTAATTGGTTTGCAGGCTACATTATACACATAAATTTATGTCTTAGGGGTAGGCAGAGCTTAAATATAAACATTTAGTAAAAGGCGTTATCGCCACGTCTGGAAAATATTAATGCTAAATTTTTATTTGGCATGTATATTGCTAAAAGTAAGAAATTGTCAGCACGACTGTAATCCTCAGATTCCTGTGCTCGCTTCTAGAGCATAGCCGGAAGGAGAAGCAGCTGGCACATTCTATGTTTCTATCGATCCTAGTCCAGCATGGAAAAAAAGTCTAAGCAATACTTATGATTATGAAGTTTAATTTTTCAGACTTTACAAATATAGCAGATTAACAAAATGTGTTTTTGGGTCAATGTTTCTTTGCACTGTGGTATTTATTTTCCATCAGCAGGTCAAATATTTGCTAAGTGAAGCCTTTTCAGCGGCCCAATTAGAACTGGTCTCTGTAATTGAGTGGTTTCCAGGCTTTGCAGGGCGTAGGCCGGGAATAGTGCTTGTTACTGTTCCTAGATTGTGTTTTAGGGTTTCTATTCCAAAATATTAGAAATAACGAGTCGAAAATTCGATCTCGTACATAATGGGGAAGGCAGAGCGTAAACGACCTAAACAAAGATCGTTCCGCCACGTGATAAAGTTTTGAGGGTTATTTTAGATAATAATAATTTATTTCCATAAACATTGGCTATAATACTGTGCAATAGTTAAACCCTATCTCTTAAACTAGGTGAACCTGTGACTTAAGAGAGTGTTCGGCAAAAGAAATGTACATAGTGAGCGAAGTGTATCACTGTTTGAAATATTCAGTAAAAGGTTCTGTAAGTTCAGTGAAAGATATATTTGTAGGTACATTGCTGTAGTGACAAGTCGTCAGCCCATCACCTTAATTGCAATATAATGAAACCCTCATATAATACATACATACATATAATCACGCCTTTATCCCTAATGGGGTAGGCAGAGCGTAAACGACCCAAACGAAGGTCGTTCCGCCACGTCTGACAAAGTTTTGAGGGTTATTTAAGATAGATTTGTAAGTATATTGCTGTAGTGACAGGTTGTCAGCCCATCGCCTAAATTACAATATACTGAAACCCTCGGATCCCTTAGCTGGTTTTTACAGCATACCCGGGAGGAAATGCAGCTGGCATATTCTATGTTTTTCTCTCGCTCCCAGGCCAGCATGTCAGGCCCTCATATAATACGGTATGATAAATATGAGAAATGTTATTGGGATCTAATTCATCATCATTAGGTACTTATCTTTGTATATCAGCCCACTAGTTCAACTTTTATTTTCCTGCGCCCTAAGGTTTCCTGGAAGAAATTGCTGCTCAGCAATAAGGCCGCCTGTTTGTGTGTGTGCTACTATTTGTTTTATTTTCTTTTTTTATTGTGTCTTTTCTGTTCAATAAAGTATATTCTTACATACGTACATACATAAATCACGCCTTTATCCCTTACGGGGTAGGCAGAGCGTTTAACGCCTCGTAAAAGGCGCTTTCGCCACGTCTGACAAAAATTGAGGGCAATTTTAGATTGTAATATGTATTGCTATAGTGACAGGTTGTCAGCCCATCGCCTAAATTACAATACACTGTAACCCTCGAGTCCCTTTTGCTGACTTCAACAGCATGCCCGGGAGGAAGGGCAGCTGGAACATTCTATGTTTTTCTATCTCTCCCAGTCCAGCATGGAAGTAAAGTATATTCTTATGTTATCTCTTTTGTCCCAACTCAACTATAATTATTTACTATACCATTCTCCATGACATTATAATCTGATTGTTTTACTACACATGACATGTGGTCTAATAAATTTTATTCTAACCATAAAATCAACGAAGTAAATAAACCATAAAAGCCAAATAACTTTAATTTTATAATAATTTATGCAGTAAGGTACTTAATTCCGTAAATTGCAAACGGAAATGCGTCGGCGACCGTAGGAGTCAAGTATTAATAAACCTTCTGATTTACATTTACATAGCTTCTTCTATACCCATTTTCGATTTCCCAGGGGGGAAACACAAAGTTGATATTTGAAAATTTATCACTTTGTGAATTTTTCCCCAGTTTGGTTAGGACATTGCAGGCTGAATCACCTGATTGTCCGAAAAAGAAAAAGATTTCGTGCTTCGGAGGGCACGTTAAGCCGTCGGTCCCGGTCGCTGTCTTTGATAGCGGTCGTTACTCAAACCATGTCAGAGGCCTGATAGTTGTGCTACTAGGCGGTTTAAAAACTCTGACACCAGGGTTCATCGGGTCGATAGACTCGATACCCACTCGACAGAAGAAGAAGAAGAATACCCATTTTGAATATAAACTTACTACGAAATTCACTTGGTGTTCAAATGTCTATGATTCACGAAATTTGACAAATATTTTATGAAAAACAGTTCCTCTGTCGTGTGGAAGTCAATCGACCCGATGGACCCCGGTGTCAGAGTTTTTAAACCGCCTAATAGCACATCTATATGCCTCTGACATGGTTTTTGTAACGACCACTATCAAAGACAGCGACGGACCGGGACCGACGGCTTAACATGCTCTCCAAAGCAACGGAGCCTGCATTATCTTAAAAAAACTAGGGATACACGCTTCATAAAACGGAACACAATCATTTTGAAAAGTCTTATTAATTTCAGTCATTGTCATTGATTCAGCATTTTGAGATTAGGTTTTTTTTTCTATGGGTTATGAGTTGTTATAAACTTACGAACGTATAATCACACCTTTATCCCTAATGGAGTAGGCAGAGCGTAAACTGCCTAAAGAAAGGTCGTTCCGTCACGCCTGACAAAGTTTTGAGGCTTATTTAAGATAGATTTGTAAGTATGTTGCTGTAGTGACAGATTGTCAGCCTATCGCCTAAATTACAACATACTGAAACCCTCGGATCCCTTAACTGGTTTTTACAGCATGCCCAGGAGGAAGTGCAGCTGGCACATTCTATGATTTTCTCTCGCTTCCAGGCCAGCATAGAAGACACAATAATAACAGCTTTAAACAATAACATTTTCCATAGAATAGAATTACAAAGTAAAAGTAAAGCAATTGGTTCTATATTTATGAAGTGACCGCTCTAATAGCTTGCTATTAAACTATTAACTACAATCATTGTTAACACGAAGTGGTTGTAAAATGTATCCTTGACATACCATTAGTTAGTACTTACGATAATGAATACTTAATTTTTTTAGGTAGCCTATTTTGGTAACATAATAAATAAATAAAGACTGGCAAAACATAGCTGGAGATCGAGACCAGTGGAAAAAGAAAGGGGAGGCCTTTGCCCTGCAGTGGGACATTTCAGGCTAAGTGAAAAAAAAAAAAAAACCTGTCTAGCCGCCTTCTTTTATGGTGCCTAATTTGGAACCATTTTTTGTAGATAGAATAGGGGTACTTCACTGTAGGTTTTTTTTGGTTCATTTAAATTCTTCCATGCTGGACTGGGAGAGATAGAAAAACATAGAATGTTCCAGCTGCCCTTCCTCCCGGGCATGCTGTAGAAGACAGCAAAAGGGACTCGAGGGTTACAGTGTATTGTAATTTAGGCGATGGGCTGACAACCTGTCACTATGGCAATACATATTACAATCTAAAATTACCCTCAATTATTGTCAGACGCGGCGAAAGCGCCTTTTACGAGGCGTTTAACGCTCTGCCTACCCCGTAAGGGATAAAGGCGTGATTTTATGTATGTATGTATGATAATGAATACTTAATTTTTTTAGGTAGCCTTTTTTGGTAACATAATAAATAATCCTGTCTTGCCGCCTTCTTTTATGGTGCCTAATTTGGAACCATTTTTTGTAGTTAGAATAGGGGTACTTCACTGTAGGTTTTTTTGGTTCATTTAAATTTTCGAATATTTACGCAATATACGCTATTGGAACTATTTGACCCGCCTACCTATAATATAAAAAATAGGAATTTTCTTTAAATATCGTCTTAGTTTGGCAACAAATTTTATTATGTCGAATACTCAAGTTCAAGTTCAAGTTATTTATTTCATAACATAGTACATTGTATAGAAATGGAAACATAAATCATAAAAAGAAAATAGGTACTTTAACAATAAAAAGAAAATAGGTACTTTAACAAACTCATACTGATCTATTTTTCAAATGTTGCTTGTGAGTTTCTTGTGGGCTGTCCCCGGCAGCATGTTAACAACAACTGAGTCCCTTGCCTTTTGCCATTACTTATTCTATAATAATTTTCATTTATGTTTTATGTACTATCTGCTGTGGCAAGAAACTAATTTTTATTCTTATTCAATAATAATCGCAATACCTACCATCATCATCTCCCTAGCCTTATCCCGTATGTTACGGGGTCGGCTACCTAATCTAGGGGATTGAACGAGGGTACTGGTTTTTACACAGAGCGACTGCCATCTGACCTCCGCAACCCAGAAGGGAAACCAGACCCAATCCTAGATTAGGTCAGAGTTTTCAAGCCGCCAATGCTTAGAACTGGCCTCTGATATGGCTTAACGACTAATATCTACGGTATTAAACGATATTAACCGGGACCAACGGCTTAACGTGCCTTCCGAAACACGGAAAAAGCGCCGAATAAACGTACATATGAAAATTCGAAAACCGAAAAACACATTGGTACGTGGTGGGGTTCGAACCACAACCTCCCGCTCAGGAGGCAGCGGCCCTATCCACTACACCATCGGGCTCTTTTTCGCAATACCTACCAAACACAACACAATTCTCGGCAACCCTAACTGGTAGGTACCTACTATAGTGTTGTCCTGTCGATAGCACTCGAACTAATATCGATTGTATGGTCCGTTTTTACGATGGCATTAATTATGTATACGCTAGTCCATTGTAATGAGATTCCCATGGCGATCGGCGGCCAAAACCGGAGGCAATGGTGCAAAAAGCAAGCCAAATCAAGCTTTATTAGCTTTGTTACAGAATTCCTATTGGTTTACCTTCGTGCTATGCACTTTTAGATTGGTCTTTGAAATTGTCCAAACATTCAATGTTTATACATTGCTGGCTTTTTTAACAAGTGTGCTTTATGTTTAGATGGCATGCAGCAATGTAAAGCGCCTTGACGCTAGTTCAGGTTATGGCAATTTGATATTTATTATGCTTGTTGCAAAATTGTTTGACGGTACCTCGGTGCAAACCTTGTTCCGACTAAAAATATTCAGTGGTTTAATGATACCTGAAAATGAATAACATTAAATTTACTACCTTCTTCAAAGCCGCGGGATTAATTTAGCCTTTAATTTTTAAAACATTGGTCGTCTAAATCTGTCAAAACTATAGTCATTGAGACAAACTCTTACCTAAAATTTGTGTAGGTAGATGTGCAGCCAGAATAGTTATCTTGGTCATAAAACTGCGATTTGCACAAAGATTACAGTTTTATGTCTCGGACAAGACTAGGCATACGTCATAAAACGCTTTAGTTTAGCATGTCGTTACTTAGATATGCCAAATATAAGGGACTCTTAAAATAGGGAAAACTTTGGAAAACTTATTACAATTTTAAGCGCAATGTATAGTGTATACTGTTCAGGCCATATCTCTGAAAAGCATCTATATAACTCCATGGAAATTGGAATATCCTTTTGTTTTAGGTTTATAACGACCTGCCTGCCCCGTATGTTTTATAGGCGTGACTATATGCCGGGTGTAAGGGACAGCGTCCCGCCATCTAAAAGGGGTTGCTAAGTCAACGAAACTAAACAACTATCACCAGGAAATTCTTTCAGTAGATGAAAATAGAAATTTGAACTTCCCATACAAAATGATCACCTCGATCACACAATTTGTATTGAAAGACCTTTTTTTTACTTCTTGAAAAAAAATCCTGCTGATAGTTGTTTCCCTTCCGTTGACTGAGCAACCCATCAGTTTGCGGGAAGCTGTCCCTTACACCCCGTATAATTCGCATAATTGAAATAAATTAAAAATACTAGCGTAGTCTGAAATTAACTGTTATAAGGCCGAAACGTACATTTTCTGGTATCATAGATATTGTGTAAAATCCAAGCACAAACTTTTGTATTTACTGGACAGAACAGCTGCCATTAATTTAATATGTAACTGACATTCGTATTATATTTTATTGTTCCGCCATGTTGATTTTACAGTTTTATTGTTCATTTGAATTACTTATGGAAATGGACATCTGTATTTAATTATTCATTATTGCGTAACTGCTTTGTTCTGAGTAGTTCATTTGTTAATCGTACTTGGCGAATTAAATATTTGTTTTTTTTTCAAGAACTTGTTTGTTTCTTTTCAAAAAAGATCTTGGACTCATACAAAAAAAAATATATTAAAAGAATTTTAAAACCAGTTTCGACCAATATTACTTTCAAATATCATGACCAACGTACATATTTGAAAAAGTTGGGAATAAACAATAAAATCGCGTTAAAAATGTTCATGAAAGAGAGTAAGATAATAATTTGCGGGCTATTACGAAATAAATACCTATTATTATCTCCTTTGGTACATACATATATATAATCACGCCTTTATCCCTAATGGGGTAGGCAGAGCGTAAACGACCTAAATAAAGGTCGTTTCGACACGTCTGACAAAGTTTCGAGGGTTATTTAAGATACATTTGTAGGTATATTGCTGTAGTGACAGGTTGTCAGCCCATCGCGTAAATTACAATATACTGAAACTCTCGGATCCCTTAGACTCATAGGTACAAAAATGAATATTTCTTTCAAATATCATGACCAACGTACATATTTGAAACAGTTGAGAATAAACAATAAAATTGCTTTAAAAATGTTCATGAAAGAGAGTAAAATATAATTGGCTGGCTATTACGAAATAAATACCTATTATTATCTCCTTTATTTTATAATAAATAGACTTATAAGTTATTTATTTTATGCTTATCTTACATGCATAAGTAGTGTTTACTCACCTGCAGTGTAATTTTCCTACAATCTTTCCAACTTAATTTACACCCTCATCATCACATCAGTGCACAATGGACCACTCCCAGGTACTGGCTAGTATGGAAACTATGGTGAACACATTCAACACCAAGATGGCAGAATTCCAAGCCGAGTTGAATCAAGCCACAAACCGCAAAACTCCCACTACTGCGGTGCTGTATACAGAGTTTCAAGCATTCAAGGCTTTTGTGTGCAATGCTGTAAACATTATACGAGCTGAGGTGGACGCTCTGGTACGAGGCCAAGACAGACTGGAGATGTATAATCGCCGCAAGATACTGCTTGTCCATGGAGTGGCAGAGTCCGACAAAGAAGACACCTCGGCTGGGGTTGTTGCGGCCGTTGCGGATAAGTGCAACATCTCTGTAACTTGTATACAGTCTAGCCACCGGCTGGGCAAGAGGGAGGCCAAATCTAAACCCAGGCCCATCCTAGTCAAGTTTGTCGACGTCTCCGTTCGTGACCGTGTGTGGAACTCCAAGAAGGCCCTCAAAGGGACGAAGTTTACACTCTCTGAGTTCCTTACAAAGCCCCGGCACACAGTGTTCATGGCGGCCAGGGACTACTACGGTATATCATCATGCTGGACACGAGATGGCTGGATTCATATCAAGACACCCGACGGCAACAAGAGGAAAATTGAATCCATGGCTGAGTTCAAGGCATTGTGTGTCGATTCTCCAGTGACGAAGGTACCTCCACATTAGTGTAGACTTTTGAACACATAGTCTTCGTGATCACGTGTGTATTTGTGCTGTTATATTTAACCCTCGATGTAATAATTCGTCAAAACAAATATTTTTTCGAAATTATGTCGGTTATAGGTTATTTGTCCTGTCGTGAGACTGACACTGACATTGACATTTGTTAGTGCGTTTACTGGTCTAGTTACTTTAAAAACCAGCATTGCCGTTGCCATACAGCCTAGTCATAATTCTTTTTTTAATGTTTTTTTAATTTTTTTTTTATTATATGGCTTTTTTGTATACTTGTGGATTTACAGCAAATTTACAGACTGCTATGTATATGACAGTTATATATATATATTTTTTCTTTTCTATGAAAATTTAATATTATGTTGCTTTTCTTGTTTTTTACAATACACTGCCGGTGGGTAGGATAGAATAGTAAATTCTTATTTATACTTTTATAAAGTTTATTATTATTGTATTTTTAGTTTTATATATAGGTATATTATTATTATTTTTTTAGTATATTGGATTATTATGCAATCAATTGATGGTGACGATGACAATAGCATTTTTAGTGATAGTTCAGCTAGCGAAGGTAACTTTTTCTCTCTTTCATCTGAATCTCTGTCTTCAGACGGTAGTTTTCACAGTGTTTCCCAGGGTTTAGATAAGTCTGTGGAATTAGCTTTTGCAGTGTATCCTAAAAATTTTAATGCTGTGCATATTAATGCCCAAGGCATTACGGCACATTACCCAGACCTGCTTTCTACCTTTTCCAAATCTCCTAATATCCATGCTATCCTTGTATCCGAATCCTTTCTCAAGCCCTGTTTGCCCTCAACCTCTTACTCTCTTCCTGGCTTCCATCTTATCCGCAATGATAGGACTAACAAGGGATGTGGCGGAGTTGCCATCTACCTTAGAAGTCATCTCCCGTTTAATATCCTACATAAATCTCCTTCTGAATATTCCCAGTCCTCCGAACATCTCTTCATTGAAGTCTTGTTTGGACATTCAAAATTACTCCTTGGTGTTTTTTACAATCCCCATAAAGATATAGACTACTTTTTAAAATTTAATTCCCTGTTGGAAAAATATGTACCACTTGTTGATCATACCATTATAATGGGTGATTTCAACACTTGTCTTATTAAAACTAGCCCAATATACTTAAATCGGTCCAATCAGCTTCGTTCTATCGTAAACTCCGCTAACCTTAACATCTTGCCACTTACTACCACACATCACTTCCCAAACTGTGTCCCGTCTCTTTTAGATCTTATTATTGTTTCCTCCACAGATCATGTTAGCTCTCATGGCCAATTCAGCGCCGAAGCCTTCTCCTACCATGATCTGATCTTCCTGTCTTACAAAATCCGTTGTCCTAAACCAAAACCCCGTGTCGTAATGCAGCGGAGCTTTGCCTCCATTGATAATACCAAATTCTTGACCGACCTTAATGACATTGACTGGGACTCTGTCTTTCAGGCACGGACTATTGATGAAAAGCTTGAGATATTTAATTCACTTTTAATTCAGGTTTTTGACATCCATGCTCCTCTTAGACCGATAAAGCTAAAGCACTTGCCTGCACCGTGGCTCACCGATGATATCAAAAGTGCAATGGCTAGGAGGAACGCTGCTAAGGTGAAATACAGAAATGAACCAACTGAAGCTCATCACGAGCGTTACAAGTTATTGCGTAATCGATGTAGTCGGTTGTGCAGAGACGCGCAGCGCAAACATATTCATGCTTCGGTTGAAAATGGTGATCCAGCCAAAGTGTGGTCGTTTCTTAACTCCTTGGGTATAGGCCAAACCTTCCTTGTCTCCTAATCTTGACCTAAACTCCCTTAATTCTCACTTCACGTCTTGTTCTTCAATTTCTCCTTCCACTAAACGAGCCTCCATTGATTTACTTTATTCTACTATATCTCCTTCTTACTCTCCTCTTTCTTTCAAAGCTGTCTCTATGCGAGAAGTTGAAAAAAATATTATGGCTATTAAATCTAACGCTGAAGGCCTTGATGGTATCAGTCGCAGGATGATCTTACTGAGTCTCAGTGTGATTCTACCTATCCTCAGCCACATTTTCAACTTCTCTCTTAGCTCTAGCAGTTTCCCTAATTGTTGGCGCCAAGCTGCAGTTATTCCTATCCCCAAAATTAATAACCCATCCAGTATGTCTCATTACCGTCCCATATCTATTTTGCCCTTCCTTTCAAAAGTTCTTGAACGTCTTGTTCATCAACAGCTGAATCACTTCATTTATTCCCACAATTTGCTCAGTCCTTTCCAGTCCGGTTTCCGCCCTGGTCACGGAACAGTAACCGCACTCACCAAAGTATCCGATGATGTGCGCATAGGTATGTCAAATCAACAGGTCACGGTTTTAGCTTTACTTGATTTTAGTAATGCTTTTAACACGGTTGATTTTGATATTCTTCTTGCCATGTTGCGCTCGCTGCACATCTCGGATGGGGTGATTGACTGGTTCTACGGTTATCTTGTTGGAAGGCAGCAATGTATTCGCGTTGATAGTAAAGTATCTGGATTCGCCAATATAACTGCGGGTGTGCCTCAGGGTGGAGTACTCTCCCCTCTCCTTTTCTCCATTTTTATCAATTTCCTTACTCCTCTTCTTTCTTGTTCTTTTCATTTATATGCGGATGACCTTCAAATCTATACCCATGCATCTATTAATGAACTTGACTCAGCCATTACTGCTCTTAACCATGATCTTGCAACTGTCCTTCAGTGGAGTCAATCGCACGGCCTTATGGTCAATCCCAACAAGTCGCAGGTCATTGTTATAGGCGGTCCGAGACAAGTAATCAAGCTAAATTCTGATGACGCTCCACCCCTAACCTTCGATGGTGTCGTTCTGCCCCACAGCAAAATTGTTAAAAACTTGGGTGTTTTTTTTGATACTACCCTATCATGGTCACATCATGTATCACAGGTTAGTCGGAAACTTTTTGCTGCCTTGGGGGCACTAAAAAGGTGGAAGAATTTGCTGCCTATAAAGACCAAGATTGAACTTGCGCAGTCACTTTTAGTTCCTATACTTGACTATGCAGATGTCTGCTATCTTGACATCAATGAGGATCTTCTCAATAAACTGCAACGTCTACAGAACATCTGCATACGATTCATCTACGGACTGCGCAAGTTCGATCATGTGTCGGAATATAGGAAGCTGCTTAAATGGCTACCCATTAGACAGCGCCGTAATGAACACGTCCTTCTTCTCCTTCACAAAATCCTTTACGATCCTCGTTCCCCTCCTTATCTGAAGGAACGTTTTCATTACTTGGGTGAAGAACATAGCCGGAACCTTCGCTCGAAGAGTGATAATTTACTCAACGCTCCTCCTGATCTCTCTATATCTGGCTACTCTAGAGAATCTTTCGCTGTAAGGGCTACTCACTTGTGGAATGAGCTACCACGTGATATTCGTCACTCAGAATCTTTTTCCATTTTTAAATCTGGATTACACAGTCATTTTCTTACTGCATCAGGTTGCAATTAATCTTATTTTATCCTATATGTTTAATATATATGTTTATCTATTTATATATGTAGGTATATATGAATGTAAGTATGTGTATTTTTATATGTGATATGCATGTTTAATTAAATTTATTTATTATAAATAATTATTTATTTATATTCGGAATTTTTGTTTATCTATGTATATTAGTATTTAATATGTACTATTATGTAGATCTTAAGTGTTGATAGTTATTTAAGTGTTTAGTTAGTTCTTTGATGTTGCCGCAGCTACTTGCTATGTGTAATTTTTCTTTTTAAATGCAGGGTTGTCTGGAAGAGATCGCTTAAAGCGATAAGGCCGCCTTTGCGCACACTGTTATTTTTAAGTTTTTCAAACTGTACGATTTATGCGCAATAAAGAGTTTATCTATCTATCTATCTATCTTTGGCTATTACTATAAATATCAGTTTGCTTTATATTGTATTTCTATTTTAAACGCAAAATGTATTATCTAAATAAATAATTGCGAAGAATGCGTGCCCACTTTTACCAAAACGAGAACGAAACTCATCCGCATACTGTTTCGATCATTGACCAATTCTACTAATAAATTCTGAGTTTGGCGTGTTTAACGGCTAAATAAACTCTAATTAGTGCTAAGCATTGTCAGTTGACGTATTTTTTCTCAGATAAACATAATTACAAAGTCTATTAACTTTTAACTCCGAATATAATACATAAGATTTAAGTGTTTGTGGAATAGACAGCCGACGTAAATATCTCGAGTTACGATTACGATAAGCAGTGTTTCTAATTTTAGCTACAGTATTTTCTCTTTGCTATTTTTATGCTCAGCAGTGGACAGTATCTACCTTATATGAATATGCAATCTTCTTCTTTTCTTCTGTCGTGTTGGTAGCGATCGACCCTATGAACCCTGGCGTCAGAGTTTTTAAACCGCCTAATAGTACAGCTAATAGGCCTGTGACATGGTTTTTAACGATCACTGTCAAAGACAGCGACCGGAACCGATGGCTTAACGTGCCCTCCGAAGTACGGAATCTTTTTTCTTCCAGACAATCAGGTGATTTAGCCTGCATTGGCCTAACCAAATTGGAAAAAATATCACACAGTGATAAATTGTCAATTATCAACGATCGTGAGCCCATGGCTCAGACCACTAGACCACGACTAATTGCAAATGGCAATGCTGTATGCCATAGGCCCAACACAATATCGCGCTATATCCCTTACTGAGTAGGCAGAGCGTCAAAATAAAGCCTTTGATGGCAATGGTATGTATAGCCGTGGTTCCCAGTCGCTGTCTTCGATAGCACTCGATATTCTAAACTTAATAAAGAAGGCAGTACATATTTTGTACCTAGCTTATGTTAAAGATAATAAGATTAATATCGAATGTTGTGTTCATCTGTGATTGTAAACAATGTTAGATATGTTAGATGTAGATGATCCTGTTAGAAATAATTAAATTAAATGCAAATAGATACCAGAGTGCATCGGGTTATTGCACCCGACAAATGACAGAAGATTCGGGAGATCTGCATATCTGCAGTTTCACAGTATAACCTTAACTGAACCCGTTCAGGGGAAAATAACAAATATTTGCGTACATGTTCAGTTTGTCTAGACCGACGTTAACAGATTGGGGCTGTCTCGATTGGAAGAGATTTCGTTAGGGTTGCCATTGATACCTTCTAGCAATTTTTAAAATTTTTGCTTATTTTTCATCCTATTGTCTAAATATAAAATGAAAATCTGAGAGCCAAGTTTCTGAGTTTTGCTTATTTAATTTCAGTAAAGGTAAACATCTGGACTATTCTATGATTTCACAATGCGATTGACTAATAATAGCCCAGTCCAGAATTAAATAGGTTACATATTTAGGTGCGTGCCAGCCCTCCGTCCTTATAGAAGATACATATTCTGTCATTACATAACAATTAAGTCGCTGGATGGAAAATCAATTTTCATCAAAGTTAAATTTTAGGCAAGGATGCCCATAATTGTCAGCCAAAATTACGTATTACTTCTACCTGGATCTGGTGCCAGCCCTAGGAAATCCTAATTAAAAACATTGTTGATAAGTTAGCAAAATTATTCTGTCATCACGAGTAAGTACATTAGCCGTTAAATCCTCGGAAAATCAGTTTTCGTACAGTTTTCATCCAAGCTAGTTTGGACAAGGATGCCCGAAATGACCTATTAATTTTAGCTGTTGGCAGCCCTGAGTGTCCTGATGAACTGATTAATATTGCAGACTATAGCTTCCGAACGACATCCGGGATCCGCTATAAAGTGATTACTGTAACCCTCCTGTTAATTTCCGTTAAAACTGCTCTGATAGGGTTTTTTGCGAAATACTCGTAGCTGGGCGGTGACAGGGTATTGAAGTATCCTATAATGGAAAATCTTGTATGAATTTTGACACATTTTCCTTTGTTTTCCTTCTGAATGGCGCCTGTAGCAAGTAACATACTAAATATTACAGAGTATAGTCGAGGAAAAAGTTCTCAACAACAAATAGTAGAACTAATGGGGTAGGCAGAGCGTAAACGACCCAAACAAAGGTGGTTCCGCCACGACTGACAAAGTTTTGTAGATATATTGCTGTAGTGACAGGTTGTCAGCCCATCGCCTAAATTGCAATACCTAAACAGAAACCCTCGGATCCCTTAGCTGGCTTTTACAGCATGCCCGGGAGGAAATGCAGCTGGCACATTCTATGTTTTTCTGTCGCTCCCAGTCCAGCATACGTTCACAGAGTGTAAATAATTCTTAGAGGAAGCCTCTGTCGTGGACGTCTATCGGCTAAATGCTGCTCTGCTTTCCACTCTCCCGATTTATTTCAAAAAACTGTCCAACATTTTTCGCTGCACTCCTCAACATACAACACACACACCAAACGAGTAAAGTGTCAAATTATACTCGACCGGACAAAAACAACGAAGCTCCAATGGCCGTCCAGTTTTGATCATAGTTCTTGTCCGTAATGGCATCGGCGAGGCATCTAATTTTCTATCGCTTTGTCGGCATATGCCACATGATGCCAATAGGTACGTTCGCTCACAGATACCGTAGTAACCAATTTTATAGATATATCAAAATAAAAAACTGCCCCAAAATTTACGCTGCAATTCACAACATACACCACACACACATATACAATAAACGAGTAAAGTGTCAAATTATACCCAACCGGACAGAAACAATGAAGCTCCAATGTCCGTCTAGTTTTGATCACAGTTCTTGTTCGGTAATGGCATCGACGAGGCATCTAATTTTCTATTGCTTTGTCGGCTTACGCCACATGATGCCAATAGGTACGTTCACAGAGAATACGCCAACCAATTTTATAGATTTATCCGAAAAAAGAACCGCCCCAAAATTTACGCTGCAATTCACAACATACACCACACACACATATACACTAAACGAGTAAAGTGTCAAATTATACCCGACCGGACAAAAACAACGAAGCTCCAATGGCCGTCCAGTTTTGATCACAGTTCTTGTCCGGTAATGGCATCGACGAGACATCTAATTATCCTATCGCTTTGTCCGCATATGCCACATGATGCCAATAGATACGTTCACAGAGAATGTTGCAACCAATTTTATAGATTTATCCGAAAAAAGAACTGCCCCAAAATTTACGTTGCAATTCACAAAATGCACCACACGGGAGTAAAGTGTCAAATTATACCCGCCCGACAAAAACAACGAAGCCCCAATGTCCGTCCAGTTTTGATCACAGTTCTTGTCGGTAATGGCATCGACGAGGCATCTAATTTCCAATTGCTTTGTCGGCATATGCCACATGATGTACGTTCGTTCACAGAGAACGTAGTAACCAATTTAATAGATTTATCAAAATAAAATACTGCCCCAAAATTTACGCTGCAATTCACAACATACACCACACACACACATACACTAAACGAGTAAAGTGTCAAATTATACTCGCCCGGACAAAAACAACGAAGCTCCAATGGCCGTCCAGTTTTGATCACAGTTCTTGTCCGTAATGGCATCGGCGAGGCATCTAATTTTCTATCGCTTTGTCGGCATATGCCACATGATGCCAATAGGGATCTGAACGGGCTTTGATTCCAGTGGAATTGCAATTGAATGCGGACATAAGCTTGCGTCTGGAGTCGACAGGTGGGAAGTAACTGCCTCCGTGGTCTAATGGTGAGAGCCGTGGACTCACGATCCGGAGGTCCTGGGTACGATTCCCAGGGGGGAACACAAAGTTGATATTTGTCAATTTATCACTTTGTGAGATTTTCCCCAGTTTGGTTAGGACAATGCAGGCCGAATCACCTGATTGTCTGGAAGAAAAAAAGATAGAAAGCCGTCGGTGTCAGTCGCTTTCTTTGATAGTGGTCGTTACAAACCAGTGTAGTGGTCATTCGTTACAAAATTTGCAAGAAAGTATCAGTGGTACCTTTGAAAGTCCTAACAAAAGGAACTTGTGAGAATGAAGAGAATTTTCATAACATCCGTGGAATAGAAACAGGAATCCCTTCGTCGAGAACGATATCAGTGTAATCTTGCAATTACCAAAACGTGCTACCACTAAATAATCCGGCAATGCTGTCGGCTGTTGCATGCCTTTTGACCAATAACGTGGCAGTATCCCTTGTCATTAATGGTTGTAGCAGTGTCGCATGGCGCGAACGAGCCAATAGGACGCGATAAATTGTTTTTGTAGTTTGCTTATCCTGATGCCGATGTATAGAACAACAGGCTCTTCTTTGAAACTAGCTATGATCTGCAAAATACATTTATTTTCTAAATAAAAGATACTTAGTTTTTTCCAAAGGTGAAACTAATGATAGCAGGTAAAAACATAAATATTCTTTACATACACATAATCATGCTTTTATCCCTAACGGAGTAGGCAGAGCTCTGACAAAGTTTTGAGGGTTATTTAAGATAGATTTGTGGTATATTGCTGTAGTGATAGGTCGTCAGCCTATCGCTTAAATTGCAATATAAAGAAACCCTCGGATCCCTTAGCTGGTTTTTACAGCATGCCCGGGAGGAAATGCAGCTGGCACATTGTATGTTTTTCTTGCTCCCAGTCCAGCATGGAAGAAAATAAATATTCAATTTTATACAATATTCAATGCTAGGTCTAACAGGTGTGTGTTTAACAATGATGGATCTTTGCCTGATTGCGGTCTGGAATCACACGAATTTGCTTGTGTCGAGGGATCCCAATTTCGTACTCGACTAGTGTAGAAATGACATTGTTCGAGGATCCCGGATTTAATATTTACCTACAGGATCTGCAATTAGGTATCACACTTTTTGTATTTATTGGTGAAAAAATCGAATACGTGGTGTAAGGGACAGCGTCCCGCAAACTGATAGGGGTTGCTCAGTCAACAAAACTGGACAACTATCAAGATTTAGATTTATCTTCCATGCTAGAGTGGGAGCGATATAAACAGGGAATGTACCAACTGATTGTCTTTACATACATACATAAAATCACGCCTTTATCCCTTACGAGGTAGGCAGAGCGTTAAACGCCTCGCTAAAGGCGCTTTCGCCACGTCTGACAAAAATTGGGGCAATTTTAGATTGTAATGTGTATTGCTATAGTGACAGGTTGTCAGCCCATCGCCTAAATTACAATACACTGTAACCTTCGAGTCCCTTTTGCTGACTTCTACAGCATACCCGGCAGGAAGGGCAGCTGAAACATTCTACGTTTTTCTATCTCTCCCAGACCAGCATGGAAGAAATTGTCAGCTGATTGTCTTTTCGGGCATAAATTCACGGGTAATTTAGGAGATTTACACATCATCTGAAATCGCCCTCAGAGTATAACATTTGGCGAAAGATATTTTTAGTATGTAATTTGCCTACCCCGTAGGGATACAGGAGCGGATATACGTACCAAGCAACAACTAAAATCGCGTACCTAATTACCGTACTGGCATGATGGGAGCGAGAATCCTACGCTCAGCGGAGATTAAATCTCCGAAACCCGGCGTTATTAATCAACGCTTCAAGCCTCCGTGTTAAGCCTCATTTGACACTGTGCATCGATTTATTACACTTTCGTAGGCATACTGCTGAAGTGACAGGTTGTCAGCCCATCGCCTAATTTGCAATATACTAAAACCATCGGATCCCTTAGCTGGTTTTTACTGTATGGTCGGAAGGAAATGCAGCTGGCATATTCTATGTTTTTCTCTCGCTCCCAGGCCAGAAAGGAAGAATTACAAAAAATCTGCCAATGCTCTTTCAGGCAATATATTTTCTTTTAGAATTTGTTTGATTATTAATCAACGCTTCAAGCCTCGGTGTTAAGGCTCATTTTACACTGTGCATCGATTTATTACACTGATATACGTACTAGAATCGACCTTTGAATGTGGCATCATCCCCTGAGGATAAAATAGGTAAAAGTACCTACCGTGGTGATAAACAGAAGGGTTTTCGAAATTCCGACCAGTATATATTACCACTGTTTTACCAAGCCATATTACCAAGCGGAAATGTTTGCCCGCGTTCGTGCTAGACTATTTTTCTAGTCATGTAAAAAAAAACATGAATATCGAGGAAAAATAGCAACTGTTTATTGAAGTTTAATTTATCTTCCATACTGGACTGGGAGAGAAAGAAAAACATAGAATGTTCCAGTTGCCCTTCCTCCCGGGCATGCTGTAGAAGTCAACAAAAGGGATTCGAGGGTTACAGTGTATTGTAATTTAGGCGATGGGCTGACAACCTGTCACTACAGCAATACACATTACAATCTAAAATTGCCCTCAATTTATGTCAGACGTGGCGAAAGCGCCTTTTAGGTGGCGTTTTACGCTCTGCCCACCCCGTAAGGGATAAAGGCGTGATTTTATGTATGTATGTAATTGAAAGAAATGTACCACTGGAAATCCCTAAAACCAAAACGAAATTACAAAAACAAATGAAATATCAGAATAAATTCACGCCAATTTATTTGTAGGCCGGTTCTTAAAAATGACCAACTTTCATTGATTCTGTCGTTTGGTTTTTGCGTCACGACTTCACAAGTTTAGAGACAATGCAGCAATGTACAACGTGGTGCCAGTGAATTTGTATGTAGTGTCGTCATCACGTATCCAAGGTGACAAATTCAAGTAATCATTCTTGCAGCTGATATCAATGTATTCTTGACCTAAAGTTATTTCGGTCGAGATGTTTATGAAAAATAAAAAGACCTACTTTGATTCGTCTAAATGGACAAAGTTTAAAGTGACGATATTAAACCAAATAATACGAAGAAAAAACATATAGCATATACTTATAAAATAACTAGCGACCCGCCCCGGCTTCGCACGGAAATTATCAGTGTTTCTCTACTATATTACAATACAATACAAAATTCTTTATTGCACAAAGAAACACATACAACAGAAATAAAAAGGAACAAACGTGACAGTACAATATAGGCGGCCTTATTGCTAAATCAGCAATTTCTACCAGGCAACCTTTGGGTATAGAAATTGTACAAGTAGAAAGCGGGATAGTGCATATTACTACATATAATACTTAGACAATATTTACACACTATTAAATAAATATTTCAATAAAATATACTGATACATATCTTATGATAAACTATAAACTAATACATAATTTCAGAGAAATTGGAAGATAGAATATCACTACATATACTTACTTATATTATGCATGTATTATACATATAAACCTATCTCTTGAATCACCCTATCCATTAAAAGAATCCGCATCAAAATCCGTTGCGTAATTTTAAAAATGTTTGCGTACATAGGGATATAGGGACAGAGAAAGCGACTTTGTTTTATACTATGTAGTGAAGAGTCTTTCCTCTTTATATTTTTATCTTTGTGTGTATGTTTGTAACGAATACACTCAAAAAACTTCTGGACTGATTCCAAATATTCTCACCATTAAAAAGCTACGTTCACCCTGAGTAACATAGACTACTTTTTACTGCGGGAAAATATTTGATTCCTACGGGAAAACTCATTAAGTAAGCCGCGGGTGAAACAGCGGCATAACAGGCTAGTCTTTTATATAAGGAAAAGATCTTATTTTCTTAACAAAGGTTTACTACTACGTACGTAGATTACTCTCATCTCAGAGCACCTAGTATTTCCATAAGAAAATTAAATATTAATTTCTCCGCACATTTATCTAAATGGAAAACGTGTAGAAGCTTTTAAGCCGTAATACGAGACACTTCATTCTGAGTGCAAATATGTACATATTCAACACACAGACTACAAAAATACGCATAATACTCTGCTTAGAACAAATACGAAACTATTGCAAATTACAACAATAGAGCGTGCAATAGGCTTCGCATATTCTGTGGCACCTGCGCAGGCAGCTGCGAGTGTATCAAACTTGCAGCGAAATATAAATAAAAAACAGGTTTCCATAAAGCAAATTAAAAAAAAAAACTTTGTAAAAGGTGTTCAGTTTTCTTGATTGACAAACCCTGTACAAATTTCAGTACATACATACATATAAGCAAAGGCAAAGTGTAAACGACCTAAACAAAGGTCGTTCCGCCACGTCTGACAAAGCTTTGAGGGTTATTTAAGATAGATTTGTAGGTATATTGCTGTAGTGACAGGTTGTCAGCCCATCGCCTAAATTGCATAATACTGAAACCCTCGGAACCCTTAGCTGGTTTTTACAGCGTGCCCGGGAGGAAATGCAGCTGGCACATACTATGTTTTTCTTTCGCTCCCAGTCCAGCATGGAAGAATTTTCGGACAGATTTGTTTAATTACACATCTTTCGCTTCCATGCTGGACTGGGAGCGGGAGAAAAACATAGAATGTGCCAGCTGCATTTCCTCCCGATCATGCTGTAAAAACCAGCTAAGGGACCCGAGAGTTTCAGTATACTGTAATTTAGGCGATGGGCTGACAACCTGTCACTACAGCAATATACGTACAAATCTTAAATAACCCTCAAAACTTTGTCAATCGTGGCGGACCTTAATTTAGGTCGTTAACGTTCTGCCTACCCCATTAGGGATGAAGGCGTGATTATATGTATGTATGTATGTACACATCTTTCCGAAAATTCCACAAAATCTTTGCACAGTAGAGTAGATAATTCATTCGGATAGCGCTATAGGATATAATAGCGCGAGTATTATATAGCATAATACTACCAAGGCCGAATATAATTGTGATTTCATAATCCAGGTCAAAGTGATTGCTCGATCCACCGTAGCAGGGACTCCCTTACAATGGCATACATACATATAATCACGCCTTTATCCCTAATGGGGTAGGCAGAGCGTAAACGACCCAAACAAAGGTCGTTCCGCCACGTCTGACAAAGTTTTGAGGGTTATTTAAGATAGATTTGTAAGTATATTGCTGTAGTGACAGGTTGTCAGCCCATCGCCTAAATTACAATATACTGAAACCCTCGGATCCCTTAGCTGGTTTTTACAGCATACCCGGGAGGAAATGCAGCTGGCACATTCTATGTTTTTCTCTCGCTCCCAGGCCAGCATGGAAGAACAATGGCAAAGACGTCTAAATCACTGGAATAGTTACATAGATTAGCCTCAGGTGATAATATATGTTGTTTTCTTTTTTGGTACTAATGGTATTTCTACCAGATGGCAAGAAGTATCCGTAACCAGTAACACTTATACTATCGAGAGCCTAATGGTGTAGTGGATAGGGCCGCTGCCTCCTGAGCGGGAGGTCGTGGTTCGAAACCAATGTGTTTTTCGGTTTTCTAATTTCATATGTACGTTTATTCGGCGCTTTTTCCGTGCTTCGGATGGAACGTTAAGCCGTTGCCCCGGTTTATATAGTTTAATTCCATACATATTAATCGTTAAGCCATGTCAGAGGCCAGTGCTAAGCATTGGCGGATTAAAAACTGACCTAATCTAGGATTGGGTCTGGTTTTGGTCAGACGGCAGTCGCTCTGTGTAAAAACCAGTACCCACGTTCAATCCCCAGATTAGGTAGCCGACCGGTGAGATACGGGATAAGGCTAGGGAGATGATTACACTTATACTATTGAACTCGTAGGACTCAAAGCGCGTTGTTATTGTCACGTGCCAGTAATTTCGGTAATTAAAAAAAGTAATAACTATAATATGCTAAAAGGTTTTGCGTAGTCTTTAAACTATTCAGTCTATGATACAGGGCTCTTCGTATGTTAATGTCATCACTTCATCTGGGACACATCTAGCTCCTAATGGCGTTTTATAAAACTCTTCAACAAAGAACTCGTTAATCTTGACCTATTTCAATGAATTACTATACGTTCTATCGCTTTACCAACTGAGCTACCGCAGTCCTCATGCTATCTCATTTTAGAAATAATTTGGACTGTGACAAATGCGAATAAAATAAAATATATTTGACCACTTTTACACTTTCGTAGCTACTTCATAAGAGATATAACCAAATCTTTTATTCAGAGTTTCTACCTCCTCTTGTAAAATGGGCAAATTACTTATATTGTGATATCAATATAAGTAATTTGGATTTAGTTTTCGTAACGGTACATGAAAAATATACATAATTATTTTAATTCAACAATTTGCTGGATCATGTGTACTTGATATATACCTACTTAGAACTGTCGTCACACGTACCTGGTGTAAGGGACAGCGTACCGCAAACTCATAAGGGCTGCTGAGTCAACGAAACTAAACAACTTTTACCAGGAAATTATTTCGGGAGATGAAAAAAAATATCTTTCCATATAAAATTACCACCTTGATCAGACAATTTGTATGAAAACCTATTTTTTACATACATACATATAATCACGCTTTTATCCCTAATGGGGTAGGCAGAGCGTAAACGACCAAAGCAAAGGTCGTTCCGCCACGTCTGACAAAGTTTTGAGGGTTATTTAAGATATATTCGTAGGTATATTGCTGTAGTGACAGGTTGTCAGCCCATCGCCTAAATTGCAATACACTGAATCCCTCAGATCCCTAAGCTGGTTTTTACAGCATACCCGGGAGGAAATGCAGCTGGCACATTCTATGTTTTTCTCTCGCTCCCAGGCCAGCATGGAAGTTTCTCTCGCTCCCAGGCCAGCATGGATGTTGTTTTTTTTTTACTTTCTGAAAAAGCAATCTGCTGATAGTTGTTCAGTTTCTTTGACTGAGCAACCCCTATCAGTTTGCGGTATACCCAGTATATTATGACACATTCACATTTGTCGTAGGATCCAATCTGTCAATGATCTTTTTGCTCCTACATTTTAAAGATACAATACATTACAAAATTATTTATTGCACAAAGACAAATACACAGAAATAAAAAGGAACAAACGTGACAGTATAATATAGGCGGCTTTATTGCTAAAGCAGCAATTTCTACCAGGCAACCTTTGGGTATAGAAATTGTACAAGCAGAAAGCGGGATAGTGCATATTACTACATATAATACTAAGATCCAAAATTGTCTCTCATCATCACTCATTTAAGAGCTGAGCTCTTGTCGTTAAGTACATGAAGTGAACGCCAACTCTCCCTGCACTCCGCCTTCTTCTTGACTTCCGATACGACTTGGCCTTAATCTTTTATTTTACTTGATCGATGTAACTTATTCTTGGCCTTCCCCTTCCTCTCCTTCCTTCTATCTTTCCTTTAATGATACATAAATACATACTATCACAACCTGTATCCCTAATGGGGTAGGCAGAGCGTCAACGACCCAAACAAAGGTCGTTCCGCCACGTCTGACAAGTTTTGAGGGTTAGGATAGAACTGTTTATTGCTGTAGCGACAGGTTGTCAGCCTATCGCCTAAATAACAATGTACCCTCGAAACCCTAAGCTGGTCTTTACAACATGCCCGGGAGGAGATAAAGCTGGCACATTCTACGTTATTCTATCGCTCCCAGTCCAGCATGGAAGCTCCTTTAATGATCGTCTTTAATATCTCGTCAAATTGTCTTTATTGGTAAAATAATTCAGGACTCATGGATTCGAAGAATTCATTACGAATTCTCCTTCACTACGTCTAAAGCTCACCTCGCGTCAGCACAAAGGAGAATTAAGAACAAACAGTAAATCATTTAACAGTGTTAATTCGAGTACTGATTGGCTCATTCTACTTGCGTTTAGTATGAGCTAAGATGTGCGTGGAATATTGAATCGGCCTCGTCTGAGCGTACAATTGTTATTTGATTATTTAATCTTAGAGTTGAAGGTTAGTACGTGGTGGTGGCTAGTGCCATGGACTCCCGATACGGAGGTCCTGAGTTCGATTCCCAGGGGGGAAACACAAAGTTATATTTGAGAATTTATCACTTTGTGAATTTTCCGCAGTTTGGTTAGGACATTGCAGGCTGAATCACCTGGGTGTCCGAAAAGAAAAAGATTTCGTGCTTAAGGTACGTTAAGCCGTCGGCCCCGGTCGCTGTCTTTGATAGTGGTCGTTACTTAAAACCATGTCAGAGGCCTGATAGTTGTGCTAGTGCTAGTTGATAGACTCGATACCCACTCGACAGAAGAAGAAGAAGGTTAGTACGAGGTAGTATTATTATGTAATACAGTGGATAAGCAACGGTGCGTCTGATACTGAATAGTATGATGGTTTCTTCTTAATTAGGGTATTATTTGAAGAATCAAGTATAAATACACCAGAAAATATTACATTTTGCTTCATTTGAAACTTTACGATCCGGAGGTCCTGGGTTCGATTCCCAGGGGGGGAGCACAAAGTTGATATTTGTCAATTTATCACTTTGTGAGGTTTCCCCTAGTTTGGTCAGGACATTGCAGCCTGAATCACCTAATTGCCCGAAAAGTAAAAGGATCGTCGAGGAATTGTCACTGTCTTTGACAGTGGTCGTTACACAAAACATGTCAGAAGCCTTTTATATGTGCTATTAGGCGGTTTAAAAACTCTGACACCAGGGTTCATCGGGTCGATAGACTCGATAGCCACTCGACAGAAGGAGAAGGATTGACAGCAAAACATTAGATAAGAGATGTCTTCAACTTTTACCGAAGTTTCTCAACAGCGAGTGAGAAATCAGTGTGTTTGTTAAATAATAATAATAAGTTTATTAAAAAAGTAAATAAAAAAAAGCCCTGTTCATTTAAAAGAATGTCACAGTCGGGACAATGCTCATTTATATGAGATTATTATTTAAAAAAGTTAAATAAATATATAGATTATTTATTATTTTATTTATTTATTTAACAGTTTATTGTACACAATAAAATACAAAGAACATATACATATAAAACAAAAACACAACAGGCACAGCTTATTTCTAAAAAGAAATCTCTTCCAGTAGACCTAGGGTAGTGAAATAGCATTCTGAGAGGCAGATACGACGTGCACAATTAAAAATATTTAAAACAATAAATTATAATTAACTTATCACTAAAAAAAAAACACAATTACTTGAAAAATATGCTAAATAATCCTACTAATAAATATTAATAATATATACTTATTTTTATAGTTATTTTTTTATTAAATATTTAAAAGTAAAGTCATTCATGGACCACCTTTTATTATATAGTAATTGGTAAATGGGCACCGCAGGTTCACACAGACAGACAGTCGAAAGCTGGATGCAATCACAATTAGCGTTTAATATGAAACAAAGAAAATAATAAATACGTTTTGGGCAAGACTCGAACCTGCGTATCTGGAATGCCGGTCCATTACTCCTACTAACTGAGCAACCGAAACGGTACTGGGAGTGACGAATTTCTTATGTTTTGGTAGCTCAGTTGGTAGAGTAATGGACCGGCATTCCAGAGACGCAGGTTCAAGTCCTGCCCGAAACGATTTATTATTTTATTTTTTTCATATTACATACATACATATAACCACGCCTTTATCCCTAATGGCTACCCCATTAGCCCCCAGGGCGTAAACGACCTACACAAAGGTCAAGACTGACAAAGTTTTTAGGGTTATTTAAGATATACTTGTAGGTATATTGCTGTAGTGACAGGTTGACAGCCTATCGCCTAAATTGCAATATACTGAAACCTTCGAACACATAGCTGGTTTTTGCAGCATGCCCGCGAATAAATACAGCTGGAACATTCAATTTTTTTTGTCTCGCTTCCAGTCCAGCATGGAATAACAATCACAATTAACGTTGAATATGAAGTTAGCGTTGTTGTCCTGGAGTCTCATTCCGAATTGTTGTCATAACAAACATGATACTTACCTATATTATTTACCTTAACAAGGTAAAATATATAAGTATCAGATTTATGTAGGTACTCGAAAAATCTTTTATTGTATAAATCTGGTAATTAATATGAGCACACAATTGGCTTGATTAAACCGATTACCACCGGCTAAAACTAAAATTATAATCTATCTGTCACTTTCAAAACAATAAAATTGAAAAAGGACAGGCGATTTATACTCTATGGTTTTACACTTTGTCTGCTAGATTTTGACGCGCTTTAGCACATTTCCCCAGTATTTCTGTCAATTTTATCCGCCATATCATATGACGGCGAATAAAAATTACAGATGACGCATAAAACCACCGGCTATAAATCAGAAACCTGAGAGAATAGATCTCCTGTCCTTTTCCAATGTTTTTAGTCTGAAAGTGACAAAAAGATTTTAATTTTAGTTTTTGCCGGCATATCTAGAATCAAGCCCATTATATCCATAATTAGGAGAAGAAAATTCCTCCTATCTTAATGAGCTTCGTGTAAAAAGAAGTAAGAAAGTTTAAGTCATTAGGGCTTTGGTTGCTAGGCCTTAAGCCAACAGTCTCCTCTCTGTACACAAAATGGAGGACGTTGACAAATTACCCACATACGTTAATTCTTGACCAAATATTATTGTGGCACAGAATATGCAGGGTGTAAGGGACAGCTTCCCAAAAACTGATAGTTATTAAGTCAACGCAAATTAAAAACTTTCACAAAGAAATTAAAATACAAAAAATAGAAAGCCACATTTAAATTGTATCCTGTATCAGTCCCTTACATGATTGTAGGCTAAATATGATTCCAAATCATGGGTAGAAATAAGAATCTAGTCTTATCTGAAGAATTGCCACTATTAATTTTGTTATATCTAAATCGATTTAATTTAAAATGAAATTGGATCATTAATTGTCTTATAAGATTGAGCTCGTCTTGAACAGAATGTCAAGTGTTTTCAAGATTTAAAATCAAGAGTTTAACTTCTTGTAGCATACATACATACATATGATCAAGCCACTATCTCTAATAGAAGGCAGAGCGTAAACGACCTAACAAAGATCGTTCCGCCACGTCTGACAAAAGTTTTGAGCGTTATTTAAGATAGATTTGTAGGTATATTGCTGTAGTGACAAGTTGTCAGCCTATCGCCTAAATTCCAATATACAGAAACCCTTGGGACCCTTAGCTGGATTTTACATGCCCGGAAGGAAATGCACCTGGCACATTCTATGTTTTTCTCTCGCTCCTAATACAGCATGGAAGTAGCACGTAGCTTCTTGTAGCACGTATAAAAATAAACGAATCTCACCTATGAATACGAACTCGAACCTAATCCACTAACGTACTCCACACCATTTTGGTAAACGAATATAGCCATAATATCTTGAACCCCAACTTGAACACAACTTTTAAAGCCTTTAGACCTTCCTTATTTGGTCTAGCGAGCCATATTTGAACGGTCTAGAAAATTTTAGTTATGAAAATGGTATCAAGTGAGATCAGGTTAAGATAACACTTATTAAGGTGAGTGTTTATGTTAGCATTATGGCTGAGTGTGGTGCTGAAAATCCGCAAGAATAGCAAAAAGAGATAAAGTTTAGACTCAAAGAGAATGTGAACTAGATACTAAGTAAAGAGAAACGCTCTGAAGTATTTAAACTGCAGGTAGTTTTTGAGCTTTAGGTAGATTAAGGAAACGTTTCATGTTTTATATTTAAGTACTAGCGACCCGCCGCGGCTTCGCTCGGAAATAATCAGTGTTTCTCCACAATATTATGCAAGTATTATATATATAAACCTTCTTCTTGAACTCTATCCATTAAAAGAAACCGCATCAAAATCTTAGCAGATTAATGCATACATAGGGATATAGGGACAGAGAAAGCGACTTTGTTTTATACTATGTAGTGATTGTGTAACCCAACCAAATCCTATACCGGGTGTAAGGGACAGCGTCCGGCAAACTAATAGGGGTTGCTTGGTCAACGATACTGAACAATTTCGACCAGGAAATTCTTTCACGAAGTCAAAAAATATGCTTTCGCATATAAAATGTCCACCTCAATCAGACAATTTGTATGGAAACCCAAAATCTTTCTTTCACTTCCTAAAAAAAAATCCTGGCCATAGTTGTTCAGTTTCGTTGACCAACCCCTATCAGTTTGCAGGACGCTGTCCCTTACATCCCGTAGATATTGATTTAAACTTACATAAATGTTAACCTAAACTTTATTAAACTTCTGTTTAGACTAGGCGACGAAATGCACTCTGGTTCATCAAAGCTATCAAATAGGATATATATTATTCTTTATAGTCCGCTTTCTATTTTGTGTACTAAATCTGTATTTATTTATTTATTTAACAGTAACACACATGATCATACAGAGGACACAAACATAAAAACAATAGCACAACAGGTACAGACAGCATTATTAACGTAATTACGTTTATTATATCTGTTCCCGTGATTTTCTTTTCTTTCATCCTTATTAGGTTGGCTGGAAGAGTTCTCTTATAGATATAAGCTCGCCTATTGTTTTAATTTTTAAGTTTACTTTTATGTTTAATACTTAAAACAATAAAGAAGTGAATTTAATACAGCTTATACATACATATAATCACGCCTTTATCCCTGATGGGGTAGGCAGAGAGTAAACGACCTAAACAAAGGCCGTTCCGCCACGTCTGACAAAGTCTTGAGGAAGTCGGCCATTCAAGAAAGATTTGTACCTATATTGCTGTAGTGACAGGTTGTCAGCCCATCGCCTAAATTACAATATACTGAAACCCTCAGATACGTTAGCTAGTTTTTACAGCATGCTCGGAAGGAAAAGCAGCTGGCACATTCTATGTTTTTCTCTCACTCCCAGTCCAGCATTGGAGATTAATACAGACTAGACTAGATAATACAGCTTATCTCTAAAAAGAAATCTCTTCCAGCTGACCTACGTTATTGAGAGTGTATAAGTGATATTTAGATACTAAGGCTCGTAATTATGAAGCGATCTTAAACTTGATAGCAATATTAAGTATGGATTTGACAAACCAGTTTGTACTGAAATGACATTTCTGATACGAACTCAAACTAGCTGTCACTCATGAGTGCCGATTATAAATACGGCCCTTAGTGTACTTAGGTTGCCTCACTTGTGTTATTTAGATTAGGGTGACACCACTTTATCAGGTCCACTCTTGTTACCGTTGCTCTTCGTTATCTCCAGTGCTAATGAAACACCGACGGTAGATACACTAATGGAGAATTTGTGGCATATTTGACACTAAAGTTATGACGTGCTATTTGTTATGACATGACAATTGATCATTTTTAATACATACATACATACATATAATCACGCCTTTATCCCTAATGGGGTAGGCAGAGCGCAAACGACCCAAACAAAGGTCGTCCCGCCGTCTGACAAAGTTTTGAGGGTTATTTAAGATCTAATTTTAGGTATATTGCTGTAGTGACAGGTTGGCAGCCCATCGCCTAAATTTCAATATACTGAAATCCTCGGATCCCTTAGCTGGATTTTACAGCATGCCCGGGAGGAAATGCAGCTGGCACATTCTATGTTTTTCTCTCGCTCCCAGACCAGCATGGAAGTAATATCATATTTAATATGTCCTATTTTCTTGATAAATTGGATGATGACAAATAAACATAAAATACTAATAAATACAGTTGCTACTCTTCCCCGACCGACACACTATGGCCCGTATTTATAATCAACTCTTGAGTCTAACAGCCAATTTGCGTTCGTTTTAGAAATGTCATTTTAGTACAAAGTTAGTTCGGACTGTCAAATCTATACTTAATATTTCTTCTAAGCTTGAGATAGCTTCATATTTATGGCCCGTATTTACGGGCTTGTGAAAACTGATAGCTAAGGTATCGTAGTCAATAGGCTTACAACCAGTCCCTTTAGCTGTACACAGCCCTATATAAAATATCCAAGAAATATTCCTCAATTTATTACAGTCGCGGTAAAAACTTCACAATTTCATGAACTCTTGAATCATTCGAGAAGCTGAGCATATTATGCTAAATACTTAACAAGTTCTGAAAATATTTTCTAAGGTTATATTTTACTAGCTTTCTGTCAGCAGTGTCGCCCGCCGCTAAATAAGTTTTCCCGTGGAACTAATGTAATTTCCAGCGGTAAAAAGTAGCCTATGTTACTAAGGGTGAACGTAGCTTTCAGAATTATTGAAATCCGTTAAGTCGTTTTTGAGTTTATTCCTTACAAACATACATACATACTCACACACACACACAAGAATACAAATCTTTCCTGTTTATGATATTATAATAGAAGTATAGATATATTTCTTCCATGCTGGCATAGCAGCGAAAGAAAAACATAGAATGTGCCAGCTGCATCTCCTCCCGGTCTTGCTGTAAAAACCAGCTAAGGGATCCGAGGGTTTCATTATATTGTTATTTAGGCGATGGGCTGACAACCTGTCCCTACAGCAATATACCTACAAATCTATCTTAAATAACCCTCAAAACTTTGTCAGACGTGGCGGAACGACCTTTTTTGGCGTGATTATATGTATGTATGTAAAGACATATACTTTGTTTAATTAACGTTAAATTATCAATACCAAAGTGATTTAGCCCATAAAAAACATTATCTTTGCAACTCAGCAGAGGTTCAAATTACGGAACCGCAGACGATAACCATGTTACAAACATGTGTCTTGCGGTTGACTCTCTTTGAAGTTGTACAGAAAAAGCTATTTATGGGCAGCAAAATAAGTTGGTATCGATGAAATGAAAATGAAAAATATGCCACAAGTTGTCCATTAGTATGAAAATGAAAATATTTATTATTTATCTCACAAACAAAACAGACTTAAATGTAGCTACAATTTGTTTAATGAATAAAATTTTATTTGTGAGAGTCTGGTGTCCATACTAGGATAAACCTGTGTCACAGAGCACCAGGCTCCCACCCCTTGATCGCTGAGCAAACAACACATTTTTTGTTTGTTTTAGGAATACGCTAAATAAATGAACATACATACATATAATCACGCTTTTATCCCTAATGGGGGTAGGCAGAGCGTAAACGACCTAAACAAAAGTCGTTCCGTCACGTCTGACAAAGTTTTGAGTGTTATTTAAGATAGATTTGTATTTGTGGAGGTATATTGCTGTAGTGACAGGTTGTCAGCCCATCGCCTAAATTGCAATATAGAAACCCTCGGATCCCTTAGCTCGTTTTTACATCATTTTCGGGAGGAAATGCAGCTAGCACATTCTATGTCTTTCTCTCGTTCCCAGTCCAGGTTGGAAGTAAATAAATGAAGAATAGTAGATATAGATCTCCTTACAAAAAGTCTTTCGTATTGTATCCTGAAAACTCTTTTTCGGATAATGTGCATGTCCCCAACTCTCTCAAAGTCCCTTTTCTTACGAAAGCAACAAATTGTTTGTGTTCTTAATCTTTCTTTTTCTTTCGCAAACTTCTCAGATCCGCTTATCAGAAACTCGCCAACAAGACACTATCCATCAAGGCGGATTACTAAAACATACATAGATTTCTTCCATGCTGGACTGGGAGCGAGAGATAAACATAGAATGTGTCAGCTGCATTTTCTCCCGAGCATGCTGTAAAAACCAGCTAATGGATCCGAGGGTTTCAGTATATTGCAATTTAGGCGATAGGCTGACAACCTGTCACTACGGCAATATAATGTAGGATGAGGGGAAGGCACGGAGGCAAGAAAACACTCTTTAACTTGAAATATACTTCTTTATTCTTTATTCTTGAAATAACCTCACCATCCGTCGTCTTGGCCAGCTCTATCCAGACTCCACTGCCATACTCATGCGCTCTAACTCTATCATCATCTCTTTCACACATCTTCGTCTAAAAACTATTATACTTTGTCGTTCGGAAATAGATCATTCACCATAGAGATCCAATCCCACATACATATATCATTATAATCTGTAATAACCCTCAAAACTTTTTCAGACGTTGCGGAGGTTGTTTTCGATCTGCATTTATTAGGGATAAAGGCGTGATTTTATGTATGTATGTTATCGATAAAATCGGAAGTATCTACTCCGTTTCATTTCATATAACTAATACATGTACTCAGGAAGCTAATGTACTATGCTATGTCCATAATCAGTGGTTACAGTAAAGCTTGCTTCCTCTATCGCAGGAGCGAGCATAAGCGTAATAAGTCATTAGTGGAGTTAATTGTTGTACCAGTTCCACGCGTGATGGTCAGGGTTGCCAGATTTATATAAAGTGTTTCTTATTAGGTAATCGGAAAACCTCGCAAGTTAACAACTGATTTTTGACGTAAGGATTTGATTTGGCAAAGTAATAAAAGTTTACAGAGATTATGGTATCCAGAAAACTGAAAGAGGTTGCGTATTTGCTCAGTTAACGAAACTGAACAAATATACAAAGAAAACATCTATAAAAAAAATTACTTCCCCATCCATACAAATAAAATTGTCTGATCGAAATGCAAGCTGCGTGCTGTAAAAAATGAACAGTACATATTGATATGGTATTGTTAAAAGAATAAAAATAAAATACATACGTACCTACATATCTCGCCTTTCTCGCCTTTATCTCCAATGGGGTAGGCAGAGAGTAAACGATCTAAACAAAGGTCGTTCCGCCACGTCTGACAAAGTTTTAGGGGATATTTAAGATATATTTATAGGTATATTGCTGTAGTGACAGGTTGTCAGCCCATCGCTTTAGTTACAATATACTGAAACCCTCGGATCCCTTAGCTGGTTTTTACAGCATGCCTGGGAGGAAATGCAGCTGGCACATTCTATGTTTTTCTTTCGCTTCCAGGCCGGCATGGAAGTAAAATTAAAATTATCTGTGAAAATTACATATCAATATCGAACAAGTTATTAAACTCCAATAAAATCACTCAAACGCGTGTCAAATAACTATTACTATCACTTTCCTCGGGAATCCCAAACTAAACTTAGCATTGCATGATTCGAATAAACACACAAACGAAAGCAAGAGTTGCTTAAATCAAATAAACCTACTTATACTTTTTTTTGCAATTGACAATCAGCACGACCAAAAAACTGTATATAATCGTGTTTGATTGTGTATTGATTTACGATTTATCGAATAATATCCCGAATGCCGGAAGTATCAACCCTGCATAGAAGACGATACGGTACAATGAGTGCGCGTGAGTCTTTGACGTTACGCTGTCAACTGACAAATGCGAGTATCCTAATAAATTAGCGATTTAATGCGACACCGTTCATCACCGTAATGTGCTTCTAGTTATTACATTTTACTTCTAGTAAAGACTATTCCATGCTGGACTGGGAACGAGAGAAAAACATAGAATATTCCAAGCATTTCTTCCCGGGCATTCTATAAAAACCAGCTAAAAGATCCAAGGTTTTCTGTATATTGCACTTAGGCGATGGGCTGACAACCTGTCACTCTCCATACCTCATCATCATCATTCCTCAAAACTTTGTCAGACGTGGCGGAACGACCTTCGTTTAGGTTGCCGTTGCCGTTTAGGTTGCCGCTCTGGCTACCCCATTAGGGATAAAGGCGTGATTATATACGTAGGTATGTATGTACGATTATAAAGCGACTTTAGCAGCAGTTGGTTAGTTCCTGGATATTTGGCAAGATAGATGATAATCTAGAGATTTTTACCGGGGGAAAATACCTTATTCTATTACTAATTTATCCGCGAGTGAAGCAGTTGAAATGATGAGTAAAGTTGTAAAAACTAACAAAAGTGCTAAGGAGAAGAAAATGAAATAGAAAACATCCTAAAAATGTAATACTTCTTTTTCTCAGTCGTACACTAAGTAAGTAAGAGAGCCCGATGGTGTAGTGGATAGGGCCGCTGCCTCCTGAGCGGGAGGTCGTGGTTCGAATCCCACCACGTACCAATGTGTTTTTCGGATTTCGAATTTCATATGTACGTTTATTCGGTTAGATATTAGTCGTTAAGCCATATCAGGGCCAGTGCTAAGCATTGGCGGCTAGAAAAGTCTGACCTAATCTAGGATTGGGTCTGGTTTCCCTTCTGGGTTGCGGAAGTCAGATGGGATTAGGAAGCCGACCCCGTGAGATACGGGATAAGGCTATGGAGATGATGGACACTCTTGACAGAGTGGTCGTGGTTGCTTCGATGGCGTACTAAGTTTAGGTTCTGCCGATTTTCTGCACTGCGAGAGCATTCAGTGATGGTTGGTTTCGTCCCTTTTTTATTGAGTTTGTCCATTTGGTAGGTGAACGGTCTCTTGATCTTTTGCCATGACCCTGTACCACCAGTATCTCCATAGAGTGCTTGTTCCTGGATATGTTTAAAAAGAATTTCAATATTCGTAGTGGCAATGAACATACATAATTGCTCATGAGAACAACACAATAGTAAACATGATACTCGTACGTCAGATAGCAACTGAGCGCGTCTGATAACCCTCTGATAGTAACCAGATGCTTGGAAAGTCCGAATAATATAACGACGAGGTCATTGCGTCTGCCCTACAAGTAAGAACACACGCAGTTTTTATGTTGACGACTTTTACATCGCTCAGACCAGTGACATGACATAATCTTCAATGTTTAATCTCTGAGAATTGTAATAGTAATAATTATACTATAAATATAACTGCCGAATTTGATCTGATGAATTGATCTGATGAATGTTTTTGGTGTAAGTTTTGTAGGTTATGATACCACATGGTGGTTGCGCCTTTATGTTTTAATTTGATTAAATATTATGATTGCGATAGATATTTGAGAATAAACATTAAATTACTTACATTCATATAATCACGCCTTTATCCCCAATGGAGTAGGCAGAGCGTAAACGACCTAAACAAAGGTCGTTCCGCCGCGTCTGACAAAGTTTTGAGGGTAATTTAAAATAGATTTATAAGTATATTGCTGTATTGACAGGTTGTCAGCCCATCGCCTAAATTACAATGTACTGAAGCCCTCGTATCCCTTAGCTGGTTTTTACAGCATGCCCGGGAGGAAAAGCAGTGGACATATTTTATGTTTTTCTCTCGCTCCCAGGCCAGCATGGAAGAAATTCAACATACAATACAATTTTAAACTTTACTGGAACTACTGATCTTCTTCTTCTGTCGAGTGGGTATCGAGTCTATCGACCCGATGAACCCTGGTGTCAAAAGTTTTTAAACCGCCTAGTAGCACAACTATCAGGCCTCTGACATGGTTTGAGTAGCGACCACTATCAAAGACAGCGACCGGGACCGACGGCTTAACGTGCCCTCCGAAGCACGAAATCTTTTTCTTTTTCGGACAATCAGGTGATTCAACCTGCAATGTCCTAACCAAACTGAGGAAAAATTCACAAAGTGATAAATTCTCAAATATCAACTTTGTGATTCCCCCCTGGGAATCGAACCCAGGACCTCCGGATCAGGAGTCCATGGCACTAGCCACTAGACCACGGAGGCAGCTACTGATATTGCTACGATACACTAAACAATTATTTAAACTAAAAGCCTTGCTCTAAATATCGTTTCTACGAAAGGTAGACTATTGAAAAGCAATCAAAGTAGCAATAACTCATCGAATAGTCAGCAATGTGTAAACACAAAAGTTGGTAACACACAGGAGTGGACATAATCCCTAATCCAATTTAACGGATCCAGTTGTTGATTCAATTAATCAAATTATTTTCAATTTTAGGGTTTCTCAATATGAGATTAAATTACCGTTTATTGTGCTAGTATGTTCGAATTAATTTCGTGGTTAGTTTTACAAGTGGATCTGTGTTGCCATGGTCAGCATATTTCGAGAACTCTTCAAAAGTATTGAAAATAAGTAAAAAGTATAAAGAATAAATTATGGTAACATTTTCATCATTTTAAAAATTAATTGCCTGTTTAATGTCATCACTAGAAACTGAATAAATATGCTTATTTAAAAACAAAACTTCTTCTTGAGTTTTAAATGCACATACATACATACATACATACATACAATCACGCCTTTTTTCCTAATGGGGTAGACAGAGTGTAAACGATCTAAACAAAGGTCGTTTCGCCACGTCTGACAAAGTTTAGAGGGTTATTTAAGATATTGCTGTAGTGACAATTTGTCAGCCCATCACCTAAATTACAATATACTGAAACCCTCGGATCCCTAATCTGGTTTTTATAGCATGCCCGGGAGGAAATGCAGCTGACACATTCTATGTTTTTCTCTCGCTCCCAGGCCAGCATGGAAGAATTAGTTAAAATGCACTTACATTATCTTCCATACTGGACTGGGAGAAAAAGAAAAACATAGAATGTTCCAGTTGCCCTTCCTCCCGGGCATGCTGTAGAAGTCAGCAAAAGGGATTCGAGGGTTACAATGTATTGTAATTTAGGCGATGGGCTGACAACCTGTCACTACAGCAATACACATTGCAATATAAAATTGCCCTCAATTTATGTCAGACGTGGCGAAAGCGCCTTTTAGGAGGCGTTTTACGCTCTGCCTACCCCGTAAGGGATAAAGGCGTGATTTTATGTATGTATGTATGTACATTATGATATAGAAACGTATCCACTCTGTTATAAATATAAACTCGTTCAGTTGTGTAATGCTCAATAGCACTTATCAACTTAGCCACTCAACTCCTCGGTCACTTAGTTATGTACCTAATAAAGTTTTATGCCAATAAATGCACTTACTAAAACGGACCGCCTGATGGTATGTGTTTCACAGTTTTAGCATGATATCGCACCTACATGGATGACTTTTAAGACAAGTAGTAGATCAACCATGCTGGCCTGAGAGCGAGAGAAAAACATATAATGTGCCAGCTGCATTTCCTCCCGCGCATGCTGTAAAAACCAGCTAAGGGAACCGAGGGTGTCAGTATATTGTAATTTAGGCGATGGGCTGACAACCTGTCACTACAGCAATGTGCAAATCTACCTTAAATAACCCTCAAAACTTTGTCACACGTGGCGGAACGACCTTTCTTTAGGTCGTTTAAGCTCTGCCTACCCCATTAGGGATATAGGCGTGATTGTATGTATGTATGTAGTAGATCAACCAAGTAGAGACATTTTTACTTAGGAACGATTTTTTTTAAATTGCTTTGGGAAAGACTTGTATCTGAATTATTATTTCCATTGACTTGGCATGAATCTATAACTTACTGTCTCTCTGATGTTTTGATAAAAAAAAATCCTTAATATGTAACTTCTGGATTATGTAGCTTAACCTTATGCTCATATATCCTTACTTCTCAATTTAATATAAATACATACCTACCTAAATAAATTAAACTCAAATTAGCACACTCACACCCGACGAAATGGTACTAAATCTAAATGGTACTAAATGAAAAACAGCGCTAAGGTGTTTTTTTAGCACTTCAGCATTATGCTGAGTTAGGGCCTTTTCGAGGATGCGGTACACTACATCCTGAACTCTTTTTTCTTTTCTCTTTGTTTATCATGTATCCTTATCAATGTCTTATACTGTGTTTTTAAAATATCGTTTCATAACATACATACATACATAAAATCACGCCTTTATCCATTACGGGGTAGGCAGAGCGATAAACGCCTCGTAAAAGGCGCTTTCGCCACGTCTGACAAAAATTGAGGGCAATTTTAGATTGAAAAGTGTATTACTATAGCGACAGGTTGTCAGCCCATCGCCTAAATTACAATACACTGTAACCCTCGAGTCCCTTTTGCTGACTTCTACAGCATGCCCGGGAGGAATTGCAGCTGGAACATGCTATGTTTTTCTATCTCTCCCAGTCCAGCATGGAAGGTTTTACATAAGGTAATTTTAAATCAAGTGCAAATATTAAAACGTGTAAATCTACCCATGAAACTGAACAACTTTCCCTAAGGAACATAGATCGAAAAACGAATAAAAAAAACCAGCTGATAGCGCACTTAGTATGGGAAGTAAATTTTTGTTTTTCATATTTCAACCTATGAACCTTAGGGAAAGTTGTCCAGTTTCATGGGTAGATTCACCCGTTTCAATATTTGCACTACATACATACATACATAAAATCACGCCTTTATCCCTTACGGGGTAGGCAGAGCGTAAAACGCCTCCTAAAAGGCGCTTTCGCCACGTCCGACATAAATTTAGGGCAATTTTAGATTGTAATGTAATGTGTATTGCTGTAGTGACAGGTTGTCAGCCTATCGCCTAAATTACAATACACTGTAACCCTCGAATCCCTTTTGCTGACTTCTACAGCATGCCCGGGAGGAAGGGCAACTGGAACATTCTATGTTTTTCTTTCTCTCCCAGTCCAGTATGGAAGATATTTGCACTTGATTTCAAATTACCTTATATATGTATATCTATCATCTTTCCAATGTTCAAAAATTGGTTAAGTTGATTTTAAGCGGTTGTCTCGGAATTTATTGTCAGTGTTTCTTCAACATCAATGTGCGAAAATCCCCGTTATGTGAAGTGACACACGGGGTCAAGTTGCCACGGGAGACTCCTCCCGTCCAAGAGCTTTCGACCTTGTTACGTTTCTATTTCGGTTCTGGTTAGTTAGTGTCGGTCCGAATAGGAAGTGTCAAAAGTCTTCATAAGATTAAAACGTGTGGAAAGCTAAAAAAGCTAAAAAAAATGTGACATATATACATATAATCACGCTTTTATCCCGTATGGCGTACGCAGCATAAACAACCTAAGCAAAGGTCATTCCGCCACGTCTGACAAAGTTTTGAGGGTTATTTAAGATAGATTTGTTGGTATATTGCTGTAGTGACAGGTTGTCAGCCCATCGCCTAAATTGCAATATACAGAGGCCCTCGGATCCCTAATCTGATTTTTACAGCATGCTCGGGAGGAAATGCAGCTGGCTCATTTTTGTTTTTCTTTCGCTCCAAGTCAAGCATGGAAGATTAAAAAAATACATTTCTTATAATGTAGGTATGTGTGGTGATTTGGTACCTATGTCAGATACCTAGATAGTACCTCAATATCCTGCGAGTAAAAACACAGATCTCAAATAAAAGGTGTTCCGACTTTCCGAGACCGTGTGTTTATGTTTGTTTGTGTCTCATACCCACTCACTCACCTTCGATTTTATATGCTGTTGTAAACTTTATCGCTTTCTGTTGATTTACGCGGCCAAATGACGTGAGTTTTCTGCGAAAAAGACTATGGGTGGGTAGCTATAAACTCACAACATGATGTATAAAGAAACCAAGAATTGACGCGACTTGAATCCAAGACAGCGATTTTTCGTGCCACAGTACAATACGACCGAGCTATCGTGTATTAAAACTAAATGTTGATTTGTATATAGGTATTAAAACCACGTTCCTAATGTTGTATATTTTTTTTTCAGGTATGTATCCCAGACACCAGGTACAGAAAACAAAAGACCACACCCGAACATAAAACAGTGAATGTAAGTCTCTTAGGCCCGTATTTATAATCAGCTCTTGAGACTGACAGCAAGTTTGAGTTCGTGTTAGAAATGTAATTTTAGTACAAAACGAACTGTCAAATCTACACTCAAGATTGCTCTCAATTTAGAGATCGCTTTATAAATACGACTTGTTGTTGTTCAAAGACTTGTCTATAGCGTATCACAACCCTTATATAAAAATAAAATACTAAGCTAGATTCTGGAGCCCCTCTAAGGGCGGTTTTGCACTGCTCCGTATTCGGTTCGTATCCTAATCGTGTCCGTTAAATTTTCATATAAAACGGATATGGATGGATGCGAAAGCTGTCATACACTTACTGGGAAGGTCAATTTGGATCAAAAAATATTCGGATACGGATTCGGACCGGTGCCAAAGCGACCTTACACGTTACGTGAAGTATAAACCGACACAAGCGCGAAGTGTCGATTAATCACTTTTCTTCCACTAAGCCCACTTCCTATGAGACCCACACATATAATCAGCCTGTAGCCTTTACAGGGTAGGCAGAACATGTCAGCCGTTTCCGCCGCGATTGAGTATTTGTTTAGCGAAATTACAGAAGTAACGAAATGTTTCCTTTTTAATCATTGCTGATAGAGATGCTTGCCCTGTAATGCGGCATCTTATTAAAACTACAATGTCTTTTCGTAAATTTACTTACTAACATAGTTATAAGTATTTTGATTGTTACTAACAAAATTGGATCATTGTTATCTGAAGTAAATAAATTATTATTATTTTTATCTATGGCTCATAAAATTATATCCCAACCCTTTTATAAAACAATTTTAGTCACGTATTTATGAAGCGATCTCAAACTTGAGACTTATATTAAGTATGGACACAGATAATATAATACTATACTAGTACAGATGCCTAATGTCATACAACAAAACTGGTCCGCCATAAGTCGGGCCGAGTGGCGGGCCGCAAGATTTTAGTACAATGTGACGCAACGGTACCACCTGACAGACCACGGCGGGAAGTGTTCGGTCATAATATTTTGCCGTGATCACAGATGGCCCCACGTAGGTACAATGCACGTTCGAAGTACGTAATTTTCTACTAGACTACTAGATGGCGGTAAGAGAGAAGTGAACGCTGCGCCAGAGCACAGATATTAGCAGTTTTAATTTATAATTTCTTTGACCTTTTCTTTGGTCGTTTACGCTCTGCCTACCCCATTCGGGATAAAGGCGTGATTATATGTATGTATGTATGTATGTAATTTATAATTTGTAAGAGATTGAATAATGAAACTTATCTTATGTACTGTCAGCAAAGGCTATTGCAGGGCAGGGCCGTTCGAAACGGATGAGATTGTTTCAGGAAATTATGTATGAATTTTAATGTGGTTTAGTATATTTATTGCAGTAAGTGAATCGTGTAAATAAGCGAGATTTTATTAAAGTTTATCAATAATTTGATAAACTTTAATAAAATCTTTAAACTGAAATGATCTCTTTCGTTTCGAGCGGGCCTGACCAGATGTCTCCTCTGCTGACTACGTACACTCTACAATCATATTAGGTGCTATCATTTATAAATTTAATAAACTGCTTTACACGATTGTTACTTTTACTTTTTTTCACCTGGCCTCCTTCCACTTATCACTATTTTGAGCCTCTATTTTTATTTATCAAGATGGTTCTTATTAATAGAATAGAAATCGGCCTCAAATACACTTTAAAAGTAATGAATTGAACAGTAGTATGACAGTAAAATATTTACCTTAAAAAGTAAAAGAAAGAAAAACTAATACTAAATAAATGTTTCTAACAAAAAGGAAATTGTATTTTCAATCAACGATCGGACTCGATCCGGATAATCACAGCGCTGAAACCCGACCAACTAACCAACGCGCCATCCCGCCGGTGAACTAACTTGCGAATAAAAGATACCCATGAAGTTGTTATGGTTCATCAATGAGTATATTTTTTTTAATAGTAACGTAAACAACAAGTAGAATATCGACATAATTAGCAGGAAAATATATATATGATTTCTTCATTAATTCGTTTAGGAGAAATAAGATCTAAAAAACATACATATAAGTATGTAATTTTTACAAATTTCGGAATCAACGGAGCGGATTCGCATTTACCCATTCATACGTTGACCGGCAACGTTGCGCGCGGGCCCGCACTGAATGGCAACGACGCCACTTGCGGAGCCAACGCTGCACAGTGGGTTAGAAATTGAGAATTAGGAATAAACCAAGTTTCGGAATTTTGCTTACAACTTTCAGAAGACAATCTATAGGTAAACTTAATAAATATAACGACAAGTATCTCAAAGCAACTAAAACTTAAACTTAAGTATGTTTCATTAGGTTAATTTTAATTTAATAAAAATATATTTATCACTAGGGATAGAGGCGTGACTATATGTATGTATGTATACATATCACTATTTAACATAAATATCTTTGACATTTTAGGAACATATCGAAGTAAAAGGTGTTACCAAGCAAGGTTTAAGAATCGATATGATTTGTTTTAGGCAGCAGGCAATCATGTCTTTTCATTACAGCTACAATTTACTCGAAATATGTTTTAATTAAAATATGTATTCTTTTAAAGATTCTTAAATAATTAATAATATAAAATAGCTCTTATAGATAGTGAGAGAAAAAAAGTAAGTTAATCTAATATTTATATTCTTTATGTTAGTTAAATCTAGTCTACGCCGAATCGTGGCCATGTCAATGTTTTGTACATACATACATCACGCCTTTGTTCTTAATGGGGTAGGCAGATCGTAAACAACCTAAACAAAGGTCGTTCCGCCACGTCGGACAAAGTTTTGAGGGTTATCTAAGACAGGTTGTCAGCCTATCGCCTAAATTGTAATATACAGAAACCCTCGGATCTCTTAGCTGGTTTTTTTCAGCATGCCCGGGAGGAAATACATCTGGCACATTCTATGTTTTTCTCTCGCTTACAGGCCAGCATGGAAGAAGATTGTGAATGATTTGTTGTTGGTAAATTAAACAAATATAGAAACAGTTTTCCTGCTGATCGTAAGAAAAATACATACTATCCATACTCTATACAAATATTATAAAATCCGAAAGTAGCTCCGTCTATCTCTTTGTTTATTGTTCTTTCACGCCTTAAATTCTGAACGCATTTTGATGAAATGTGCTGGCATGGTGATAGATGAAACGGACAAAGGCAATTTTTTACCGTAGGATAAGATGTTATTCCCTCGGGAAATATTTTCACACGGTATTTAGGGTATAGGGCAACACTTTATGTATCGATTGACTATGACCATGACATTATAACGCTATGGCTGATAACCAGTGATCGGAATTGGTAGAGTATATTTACCTAAACTTCTAAGAACAGAAGCGGAAAATGGAGACTTCCTTACTACGTAAACTTTTTGCGGGACATCTTGCGGGACATCACATAAATAAGCAAGAAATATACTTTGCACCATGGTTTTTCATTCTATGGACAAAAATATACTTGGTGATATTTGGCTACAGTGTCACATTGCCTAGATATTTTGAATTCAAGATTTTCTTACTTTATAGCTTTAAAACTGCTGTGTGTAGGAAAAAAAATATTGAGGAAAAAACTACGCAAATTAGGTGTCAACATCGTACGAGCTACAGAAACCAAGAAATTTACGAAAAATTGTTTTATTTTTACATTTGACCTTGAATAGCTTATATTCCTGGTTGGATTTTTTAAGGCACCATTTCGTACGCCGAAATAAATCTGTGAAAAGTCCTGGGTTCGATTAAGATAAACCGATGCTTTTAATAAGATCCCCTTAGTCAAACATTGATAACAACGCCGTAAAGAGTATGATATAAAACACACAAAGTAATTTTAATTGTTAGAAGGCTTGCACTGATAGTAATATGCTTTTAAATAAGTGCTGTTTATTCACAAATAAACAAAAACTTCGTAAACAAAGCGATTAAATAGAACTACAAAAAAGAAGCTCAATTGTCAAAAGGCTTGCACTAATTATTTTTACCTGAAAAGTGATTCCAGGTAAAAAAAAAAACACTGAAAAAACACGTGCTGTAAATGAATGGAATTTGTTTCCGAATTTCGAACCGTCAACTTTGCAAGATAAAATCAAATATAAAACTAGTAGAGGAATAGTAGGCCCTTTTTGACCGGTTATCTATGGCCAAACGACCAAATCGCAATCTTTAGATCAATGTGTCTTGGTAATGTAATATTTTGTTTTATATTTATTTCATGTTCAAACGTCACACGGTTGATCGTACTCCAGCCAACTTGAACCAAATCTCAGTTAAATATCGGCAAAATATTTAGTATCCCAGATACAATCATACCTCTTTCGAAATATGAGTTTTGTTTTTTGTAGTTTTTAATGATAAAAATTAAATTTGTTTTTTGTAACTTAAGGTACAAATGAAAGAACCAATAAAAATTAAAATAAAGCTTATTTTTATTGAAGTAGACAATTATTCATGTAATGCAGTCCAAAAAACCTGATCACGTAAGGTACATCGTAAACGCGATTAATTTTACTTAAAAAATAATATATTTTATATGTCGTCAATGTCTTCGTCTTCAGTGACAGAATCTGAAGATACTGACGAAATATTGCTTTCTTGCAGGGAATTGAAGTAGATGAGCATTATTTTTTCTATATTTTCCGGTTTAAGTCTATTCCTTTTTACACTTAAAATCCACTAATAGGTGTAAAAGGACCTTTCAACATCTACAGATGTAAGAGGAGCATATTTAAAAAATACTTCGTCATCTACTTCGATTCCCTTTTTTTTTTCACTTATTGTTGTAATAAAATCGTAGTCCGGAATTCTGTTTAGAACTTTTTCAAATTTATTTTTAATTATCTGATTTGTTGACCAGCTTAAAACATAACTAACATCATATGAAAACTGTCAGATATCGTTAAAACGGTTTTTCGTAAATATCTTGGTTTCTATAACTCCAACGATGTTGACACCTACAAAGAAATTATAGAACACAAATTACGCCATAATTTTTTCCCTTAATATTTTTTCCTACACACAGCCGTTTTAAAGCTATAAAGTAAGAGAATCTTTAATTGAAAATATCTAGGCAATGTAACACTGTAGCCGAAAATCACCAAGTATAGTTTTAGCTTGTATTTGTCCATAGAATTAAATTCCATGGTTCAAAGTATATTTTTAGCTTACTTATGTGATGTCCCGCAAGATGTACCGAAAAAGTTTTAGTAGTAAGGAAGTCTCCATTTTCCTCTCTTCTTTTTAGAAGTTTAGGTAAATATACTCTACCTATTCCGATCACTGCTGATAACATTTCCTCCCAGCCGAATTTCCTCCCGGGCATGCTGGAAAAACCAGCTGAGCAATCCGAGGGTTTCAGTATATTGCAATTCAGGCGATGAGCTGGCAACCTGTCACTACATGAAACTGCCTAAAAATTAAAATCTATCTTTAAATAACCCTCAAAACTTTGTCAGACATGTCGGAACGACCTTTGTTTAGGTCGTTTACGCTTTGCATACCCCATTAGGCGTGATAAAGTCGTGATTATATATGTGTATATATGTATGAGTGACATAGCAACAGGCTAACCGTTAACGCAGAGAAATACTTTATTTCCGCGAGAAAATTCATTTAATCGCGGGTGAAAACGCGGGGCGGAAAGCAAGTGAGTTTTATAAATAAGATACAATATTCATACTTTAATTTTTGTTTTATTGTTTTTTTTCATAATTCAATGTGCGAGCGTCTCTAAAAGTAAAGTCATATCACATAAACGGCAACCGCTCGATGTAGGTATATTAATTTCATCTGTGGATCGATAATTGTACCAGTGACATCTATTGGTGAATGGTTGGTACTACCTGTATGTGTTTAGGTTTTGAGCGAAAGTCGAAAAACTTCATATCCTTGACACTCCTGTGTGGGTGTCGCTAGAGTAGCCGCTGAAAAGAAACTTATAATCTAAAACTTTTTAAAAATGAGCATATTATACGATTTTTAATGCTCAGGGTAATCAGAATTATTTATTAAACAATATATTTGGTGGCTTTAGAAACAAAAAACTTGCTTTATGTAAACTTTTATTTAGAATGACCTGCCCGTCTTACCCGTAGCGCCATCTGCTGATATTTTGTAAAAGCTATTTACTGTTGTTCCGGATGGGACCCCATGGTATGGATTTGACAGGCAAGTTTGTACTTCTTAAAATTGCATTTCTGGTACGAACTCAAATTCACTGTCACTCATGAGAACCTCTCATGCCTTCATAAACAAATAATTACGTCTGTAGCCTTTACAGGCAGAACATGTAAGCCGTTTCGCCGCTATTGACTATTTGATGAGCGAAATTACAGTAGCTGTAGTAACGAACCTGCGCCCTGTTTATATCTATAGCTCATTGACCCATTTATAAAACATTTTTAGGCTCAAATTTATGAAGCGATCTCAAACTTAAGACTAATATTATGCATGGAATTGACAGGCAAGTTTGTATTAAAATAACTGTCTGATACGAACTTAAATTCGCTGTCACTCATAAGGCTGCGTTTCCACCAGAGCTGTGCGAGGATAAGTAGCGAGGGATGTGTTTTTAAACAACCAATAGGATCGCTCTATTAACATCGCCGCGCTTAGCACAGCTCTGGTGGAAACGGCTTTAGCGGAGCGAGGTTTTGTCCGTACAAACAATCGACAGATGTGTGCTAGGAATGTGTGCGAGGAATAGGCCGCCGACACATTTCACAGCTTAGCAACGCATCGTCGCTCGGCTCGCACCGCATATTTATACGCATTTTGACACATTATTGACAGCTCCGCTACACATCCTCTTACGACACATTTTCCCCGCACAGCTTTGATGGAAACACCCACGCATTTTCACAGCACAGCTAGACATCCTCGCACGACACATTTCCCTCGCCTATCTTTGGTGGACAGGCAGCCTAAGAGCTGATTAAAAATACGGCGCGTAGTAAGCGAGAAGCCTCTCATGCCCTCATACACCCTTGTAACGTATAACCCGACAAAAGCGCGAAGTGTCGATTAATCACTTTTCTTCCACTAAGCCCACTTCCCACGAGACACACACAGATAATCAGCCTGTAGCCTTTATAGGGTAGGCAGAACATGTAAGCCGTTTCCGCCGTGATTGATTATTGATGAGCGGAATTACAGAAGCTGTAGTAGCGAACTTGCGCCCTGTTTATATCTAGGTATGACTCATAATCATACTCACTTTATTGCTGGACTGGGAGCGAGAGAAAAACATAGAATGTGCCAGCTGCTCCTCCCGGGCATGCTGTAAAAACCAGCTAAGGTGTCCGAGGGTTTCAGTATATTGTAATTTAGGCGATGAGCTGACAACCTGTCACTACAGCAATATACCTAAAAATATATCTCAAAACTTTGTCAGACGTGGCGGAACGACCTTTGTTTAGGTCGTTTACGCTCTGCCTACCCCGTTAGGGATAAACGCGTGATTGTATGTATGTATGACTCATAAAGTTCCAATCCTTTTATAAAACATTTTTAGTACCTAAGCAAGGAGAAGCTTCTCGTGCCTTCATACACCCTTGTAACGTATAAGCCGACAAAAGCGCGGAGTGTCGATTAATCACTTTTCTTCCACTAAGCTCACAACCGGTGGGCCACACACAATGCCTGGGTGAACGCGCTAATCGATCGGGTTATAAGGTAAAACATGGAGCCGGCGTGACTTGGCGAAAAGAGTCTTTTCGTTACATTGTTCAGTCGCTTTTGAGCTTTTTGTATTAACTGTGTGCAGAGCCCGTAATGCAATGCTAATCCACCTTCGCTAAGCTTTCGGCGCAGTTTGCGAGTATCTTTAGGATAATATTTATGCAAAGATTTACAGTAATTTCCGTCTGTATTCCGTTTATTTTAAGGCTGGCACGGAAATCGAATCCCATACAAACGGCATTAACGTTATAATTTTTAAATGGTTTGACCAAACTTCACCAAACTTTGTACATTTAATTATATGCAACATTATGATTATAATTAGGTTTCGTTGGAAAATATCAACAAAATAATGGCGGACATATCGCAGTGAGATATTGCGTGAAAATAGGCTGAAATTGAATTTGCTCTCTTATTTTGCATATGGTTAAAATTTGGATACCAAAAGTAATTATAAACATAGATAAGTTGAATTTAAATTTATGTGTACAAAGTTTGATAAAGTTCGGTCTTACCATTTCAAAATGAGAACGAAACTACGTATACGTTTGTTTAAGATTATGTACCTCCGGCCGACTCTTAAGTCTTTTTTTTACTATGGCCAGACTTGTCATACCTACCTGTTAAGATACTGTGACTTGTTCTAACACTACTTAAAATATTTCATACATACATATGGTCACGCCTTTATCCCTAATGGGGTAGGCAGAGCGTAAACGACCCAAACAAAGGTAATTCCGCCACGTCTGACAAAGATTCGAGGGTTATTTAAGATATGTTTGTAGGTATATTTCTGTAGTGACAGGTTGTTAGCCAATCGCCTAAATTGCAGTATACTAAAACCCTCGGATCCGTTAGCTGGTTTTGACAGCAACAGTACAGCATGAGAGAAATCAAATATTTCAGCTGAAATATAAATGTTTACGGAGGATGTTCTTTACAAAGAAGCTGTTCAGAACTCCCAAGTGTCCACTTGAAAACCCTTTGCCCAATTCCGTAACTAGACCAACGTAAATGGATAGTTTTAATTGATGTCCTGTAGGACAGCAACAATGGCAGGAGATATACGAGCTATTATCTTGAGATATCGCTTATCCAGTGTACCGGTGTCAAAGATCGGCCCCTACTATGGGAAACTCACTGCGATCTCACCGAATCCTCACTGCAAAGTTGCTAATTGAACAACTTTGCAGTGAGTTACGTACATACATACATAATCACGCCTTTATCCCTAATGGGGTAGGCAGAGCGTAAACGACCTAAACAAAGGTCTTATTTGAGGGTTGTTTAAGATAGATTTGTAGGTTTATTGCTGTAGTGACAGGTTGTCAGCCCATTGCCTACATTGCAATATACTGAAACCCTGGGTTCCGATGCTTTTCTTTCGCTCCCAGTCCAGCATGGAAGATACAGTTACAGCAAATTACTATGTTATTATGTACTTCCATGCTGGACAGGTAGAGAAAACCATAGAATGTGCCAGCTGCATTTTCTCCCGGGCATGCTGTAAAAACCAGCTAAGGGATTCCAGGGTTTCAATATATTGTCATTTAGGCGATGGGTGACCTGTGACTCCAGCAATATACCTACAAATATATCTTAAATAACCCTCAAAACATAATCCTATCGCCTAAATTGCAATATATAGTAACCCTTGGATCCCTTAGCTGGTTTTTACAGCATGCCCGGGAGGAAATACAGCTGGCACCTTATATGTTTTTCTCTCGCTGGAAGTCCAGAATGGAAGTTGCAGTGAGTTTCTGATATTAAAAGAGAGATGCAAGATACTCATATACCTACTCTATCACAATAGTGAACGTGCATATAACATATTTTCAGATCCTGAACCTATTTTCTAAAAATATTTTAAATTATGAAAAGAACAGTGAAAACAGAAATAAAATTGATCAAAAAATCACCGAGATATACCATTATAAAGATAGACTATATCTATCTCTCTCTTCGAAACGACAATTTATATGTAATTAGTATGGCGCTCCTGTCTTATGACGTCACATGACAGTTCGGACCTTTCTTTTTACTAACCACTTTAAGGCATTATAACTCTTAAACTAATGAATATTTTGCGAAAATTCCTTCACATCCGTTCATCTATGGTGACAATAATTCTTACTAATAGTTTAAAAAAAATAATGAGTATTCCCTATTACCCATTTTTCAATGCTCATCTTCAGTATTAATTGTCATGGCAGAAAGATAGATGATTTCTAAATAGAGAAGTGATGTGAGCTATCTTAATATATCCTAAACACTCTAATATTAATAATTCTTAACTTCCATATTTTGTAAATCGTTTCATGCTTCTTCTGAGTTAAGCAACTCTACCTACCATTAACTTTATCAAAATTAAATATATTTTATGAATTATTCTTCCATGCTGGACTGGGAGCGAGAGAAAACATAGACTGTGCCAGCTTCATTTCCTCCCGGGCACGCTGTAAAAACCAGCTAAGGGATCCGAGGGTTTCAGTATGTTGCAATTTAGGCGATGGCCTGACAACCTGTCACTACAGCTATATACTTTCAAATATACCCTCAAAATTTTGTCAGACGTGGCGGAACGATCTTTGTTTGTGTCGTAAAGGCTCTGCCTACCCTATTAGGGATAAAGGCGTGATTATATGTATGTATGTATAAATTAAAAAGAAATAAGAGAAAGGCTCGGGTTGGGTCGTACGTAGTTTCGACAACCAACTCGATAAGAAGAAAAAACGGCCCCCGCAGTCTAGTGGTCAGAGTCATGGGCTCACGATTCGGAGGTCCTGGGTTCGATTCCCAGGGAGGAACCCAAAGTTGATATCTGTAATTCTATCACTTTAACACAAAGGATTCTGAGCTTCGGAGGGACGTTAAGTTATCGGCCTGGTCGCTGTCTATGATAGTGGTTGCTACAGAAACCATGTCAGAGGCCTATTAGCTGTGCTTAGGTGGTCTAAAAGTTCTGACACCAGGTTTCATCGGGTCGATCGACTCGAAACCCATACGAAAGAAGAAGAAGAAGAAGAAAATAATACATAACAATATATAATATAAAATCATGCCTTTATCCTTAATGGGGTAGGCAGAGTGAAAACGACCTAAACAAAGATCGTTCCAAGACAAGTTTTGGGGATTACAATTGATTATGATGTATATTGCTATAGTGACAGGTTGTCAGCCCATCGCCCAAAATTTCAATACACTATAACCCTCGAATCCCATCGCTGGTTTTTACAGCACGACCGGGAGGAGATGCAGCTGGCACATTCTATGTTTTTCTATTACTCCCAGTCCAGCATGGAAGAAGAAAAAAAAATAAAGAAAAGAGAAACAATAATATTGGTACATATTGTGACATCTACCTACTCGTACTTCTAGTAGTAAGGGTCATGACTCCTAGAGCTTAGTGTACAAATGGACTCGATTTTTCTTCCTAATTGCATCGCTGAACAGCATATTTAAAAGGCTCGTCAAGATGGAGAGCCTATTACCGCCAACGTTTCAGAATTCCTTCCATGCTGGACTGGGAGCGAGAGAAAAACATAGAATGTGCCAGCTGCATTTCCTCCCGGGCATGCTGTAAAAATCAGCTAAGGGATCCGAGGGTTTCAGTATATTGTAATTTAGGCGATGGGCTGACAACCTGTCACTACAGCAATATACTTACAAATCTATCTTAAATAACCCTCAAAACTTTGTCAGACGTGGCGGAACGACCTTTGTTTGGGTCGTTTACGCTCTGCCTACCCCGTTAGGGATAAAGGCGTGATTATATGTATGTATGTATGTCTACCATATCTATAATGCACTGAATATTTCATGGCTGTCTGTCTGGGACAAAATGTTTCATATTAATCACACACCTTATTAAGAGCCACCATTTAGCTTACATAATATCTGACAGTAACACGGCAACTATTAAAGTATCGATAATCATAAAACTGTCGTATAAACGCCAATAATGTGCGAAATGTCCACACAGACGAACTGCAACGCAACTGCACAATACAAACAGCATTAGAAACACTATTCGCATTAGATTCATTTAATTATTACTTTTGAAATATGTGTATTTTTATAAATTTTCACTGTTTCCTGGGAATAAATAGCTTTATAATATTCTTTTAGCTAAGTTTTATTAAGCTTATGCTTTATTTTTAGATAACAATAGATGTTGTTATGCGTTTAAGTAGTCTTTTTTATCAAATGCTCATTGTAGTATGAACAGAAATACAATTTGCGTAGCAAATAATACGATTTCATGTAACCAATTTCTTTTTGGAGGCTATTTACATTAAGAAGTCTTGGGCGTCCAACTACGAATAAGACTTTTCAAGAAAGGCTAATGGTTATCCAAGCATTCATATTATTTTATTATTTCTGGTCTAAGCACAGATTACTTAGATAGGTTATAGGATAGGTTCCATGTTTAGACCCGAAATAATAAAATAATGTGTACAAAGCGCGAAAGCCTAAAACAAATCCGATTCAAAGGCGAAATAGACCAAGTATTTTCTAACGATCTGACCGTGTATTTTGTCTATCATCTTAATACTACTATTCGTGCGTGTTACAGCCCGTTTACCAAAACGTCAGACTTCAACCAACATTAGACGCCAGTCGAAAAACATCGCGTGACTCGGCAAAGAGCGCGCGATTCGCACGATTAAGTTCATACATTATAACATATTGATTAAAATGGATTCGAACCTGAACTCGCCGAATAAAGGCCTCGCGTAATACAGGAAATGTGCAGTGAAAGTGAAGTCGTCTTGTGAATGTTGATGCGGTTTCCTGAAATTGGTTAGTATTGAAACATAAGTACATGCATACGTACAAATATTAACGCCTTTATCCCTAATGGGGAAGGCAGAGCGTTAATGACCTAAACAAAGGTTCCGCCACGTCTGACAAAGTTTTGAGGGTTATTTAAGATAGATTTGTAGGTATATTACTGTAGTGACAGGTTGTCAGGCCATCGTCCAAATTAAATTATACTGAAACCTTCGGATCCCTTAGCTGGTTTTTACAGCATGCCCGGGAGGAAAAGCTGCTGGCACATTCTATTTTTAATCTCTCGCTCCCAGGCCAGCATGGATAAGTAGAAGAATAAGTTTCTGTTATATATTCTGTTGAAACTCTGGCACGTGTCCGTTGAACTGATGTAATATTAGAAAGTTCAAGGCCTGAAGTATGAAATTAGTATTAACTTTAACTACCTATAAGTCAAGAACTATTAACGTTACGAGTCTTGAACTTATTCCATGCTGGACTGGGAGCGAGATAAAAACATAGAATGTGCCAGCTGCATTTCCTCCCGGGCATGCTGTATAAACCAGCTAAGGGAATCGAGGGTTTCAGTATATTGCAATTTAGGCGATGGGCTGACAACCTGTCACTATAGCAATATACCTATAAATCTATCTTAAATAACCCTCAAAACTTTGTCAGACGTGGCGGAACGACCTTTGTTTAGGTCGTTTACGCTCTGCCTACCCCATTAGGGATAAAGGCGTGATTATATGTATGTATGTATGTATGTCTTGAACTTTCGATATAATTGCAATCCACAAGGGATATACTCGTACTTACTTTGACAGGACAATGCAGACTGAATCACTTGATTTGATCATCAGTCGCTACCTCGCATCTTCAACATACATACATACATAAATCACGCCTTTATCCCTTACGGAGTAGGCATAGCGTTTAACGCCTCGTAAAAGGCGCTTTCGCCACGTCTGACAAAAATTGAGGGCAATTTTAGATTGTAATATGTATTGCTATAGTGGCAGGTTGTCAGCCCATCGCCTAAATTACAATACAGTGTAACCCTCGAGTCCCTTTTGCTGACTTCAACAGCATGCCCGGGAGGAAGGGCAGCTGGAACATTATATGTTTTTCTATCACTCCCAGTCCAGCATGGAAGTAATCAGCATCTTCTAACTTATTTTTTATTAGAAATGGGTTTGCTCTTAACTCTCGAGACTAGGTCAGGGATGACTGTGACAGAGTCGACGATGGAGCGAGCTCACCCAGAAGTTGCCTGTTATGGCACTGGCAATCTCACGCACCGACGGAACACAGCATGCTGTTTGGCGCCAGACTCCGGTGAGTCGCGAGCCAGGCGGCCCCTTGCGGAGCCTACATCCTGTAAACTTTTCAAACTTCCATGCTGGAATGGGAGTGAGAGAAAAACATAGAATGTACCAGCTGCATTTCCTCCCGAGCATGCTGTAAGAACCAGCTAAGGGATCCGAGGGTTTCAGTATATTGTAATTTAGGCGATGGGCTGACATTCTGTCACTACAGCAATAAACGTACAAATCCATCTTAAATAACCTTAAAATCTTTGTCAGACGTGGCGGAACGACCTTTGGTTAGGTAGTTTATGCTGTGCTTACCCAATTAGGGATAAAGGCGTGATTATATGTATGCATGTATCTCACCAATGATAAAAGAAAGAAAAAAACGAGCCAGATGAATCGATAGAGATATTTTTATGATAACGATGGGCAGAAAAAGTGAAAATCGGTCAAGTGACACTTAACGGCATTATAGCTTAAAGAGGCAGAAGAAGGTAGGTATTTATTCCAATTAGTGTTGTAACTTTGAACATACCTTGAATATTGAAACTCGAGCGTACATGCAAGAACACTTTGTAGATTGACACTTCAGAACTTATCTAGTTCAATTCTTATTCCGATCATCGCTTGTCGTGAAACTTAATGTGCTTTTGATCGTACCATGAATTTTGGAAGTCGCAAGTTTCGGTTTCCCATCCAAGTTCCCCTTTGAAATCTGACCCTAGACCCCTTTTCCAATTTAAGTTGATCGTGGCATGTTTGCCGATAAACCAGAAACTTATTTATGAACTCCTAAAGTCTATACGCCTATTGAAGTTTGGCTGAAGACTTTAAATTAGTTGATCTGTCTCTTCTATTCCTACTTACTAAACAGGTAAATAGAAAATTTCTTCCATGCCGGCCTGGGAGCGAAAAAAAAAATAGAATGTACCGGCTGCATTTCCTCCCGGGCATGCTGTAAAAACTAAGCTAGGCTAAGGGATCCGAAGGGTTTCATTATATTGTAATTTAGGCGATGGTTTGGCAACCTTTCACTACAGCAATATACGTACAAATCTATTTTAAATAACCCTCAAAACTTTGTCAGACGTGGTGACCTACCACATTAGGGATAAAGGCGTGATTAATGCGAACGGCTAAGGAGTGGAACTCCCTGCCGGCGGATCTGTTTTCGGAACAATATAACCTGGGCCTTTTCAAGGCGAGAGTGAATAGGCACTACATAGGTGAGTATGCTTCAACATAGTCCGCATCGTCACTTTTCACCAGGTGAGATGGCGGACAAATGCTCGCCTATATATATTAAAAAAAAATATATATATCTTCTTCTTCTTGAGGTGCCATCTCCATCCCGGTGGTCGGCGACCATATGTCTACGTCTCCGTATCATCAGTCATGCGAATTAACTCAGCTGTGCTATCCACTTCCAGCCAGTCTCTTATGTTCCGTGTCGAAGATGTTCGTCGTCTGCCTCGGCCTCGTTTACCCGCAATCTTGCCTTCAATAATTGATTTTAGTAGGTTATATTTATCGTTTTTATAAATATGGCTAAAATTTGCTGCTTTTCTTCTTTTAATTGTTGTCACTACTTCCCTCCTTTTACCCATCATTTCTAAAACCCTTACATTGGTTACTTTATCTGTCCATTTAATTTTGAGCATTCGTCTGTAGTATTATATTTATGTATGCATGTAAAAACAAAAGTTGCTTGCGCGTATTCTTTTGCCATCAGAAAGCTACGGCAACCAGGATTAACATAAACTGCTTTTTACCACAGGAAAATATCTTACTCATAATATTACATTTGCGTAAAAATATTCCTCTGCCAAAGTGATCTTCTATTTTTGAACAAGCCCGAAATTGCCCTAGGTAATAATTTTAGTAGGGTATGGCGTTAGGTATAGATTAAAGAGCCCGATGGTGTAGTGGATAGGACCACTGCTTCTTGAACGGGAGGTCGTGGTTCGAATCCCACCACGTACCAATGTGTTTTTCGATTTTCGAATTGCATTTGTACGTTTAATTGGGGCTTTTTTCGTGTTTTAGAAGGCACGTTAAGCCGTTGGTCCTGGTTAATATCGTTTAATACCGTAGATATTAGTCGTTAAGTCATATCAGAGGCCAGTGCTAAGCATTGGCGGCTTAAAAAGTCTGACCTCATCTTAGATTGGGTCTTGTTTCCCTTCTGGTTTTCGGAAGTCAGATGGCAGTCGCTCCGTATAAAACCACCAGGCATTTCAATCACCTAGATTAGGTAGCTGAGCCTGTGAGATACGGGATAAGGCTAGTGAGATAAGATGATGGCGCGATATATTTTACGTAATTCCTTTAGTACCTTTTATATTACAACCTATCTTCCAGAATAAATTTTAATAAAACTAAACCAACCGTCCTTCATTAAGATCCGCAGCACGCCAGTTCTTATAATATTAATTACTGGACTAATTAAGATGCGATGCGGGTACGTCCTGTCAGTACTTGAAGGATGCCAGTCTTCGTGATGGGAATGTATGGGAACCAGCCATTGACATTTCAAGGTAATATCGTACGCATTTACATAAGTTATTTACTGCTTGTTTTGAACGCATCTGTATTTAAGAGGACAATGGATTCACTGCTCGTAAACTAACAACTTATTTGGCCACGTTTTTAAATAGATTTTTGCAAGTTTGTTTTTATTTTGTCCGGTTAAATTTAGAGCCAGTGGCGGCAATTCTGGATGCACTATTCCTTAACTAATTCTTTGATAGCGCTGTCACTTTCTTAACTTTGACATAAGAAGAGGATAGCAAATAAACATCATCTCCCTAGCCTTATCCCGTATCTCACGGGGTCGGCTTCCTAATTTAGGGGATTGAACGAGGGTACTGGTTTTTACACAGAGCGACTGCCATCTGACCTCCGCAACCCAGAAGGGAAACCAGACCCAATCCTAGATTAGGTCAGAGTTTTCAAGCCGCCAATGCTTAGCACTGGCCTCTGATATGGCTTAACGACTAATATCTACGGTATTAAACGATATTAACCGGGACCAACGGCTTAACGAAGCACGGAAAAAGCACCGAATAAACGTAAATATGAAATTCGAAAACCGTAAAACACAATGGTACGTGGTGCAATTTGAACCACGACCTCCCGCTCAGGAGGCAACGGCCCTATCCACTACACCATCGGGCTCTATAGGATAGCAAATAAACACATGACTGAAATTCCCAATTTGACATAGGAATATCGAAGTCATGTGTTTATTTATTTTTAATCTGACATAGGAATGTCAAAGTCAAGTGTTTATTTGCTATCCTGTTCTAATGTCAAAGTTAAGAACGTGGCAGAGCTACCTAAGAATTAGAATTATGTCACGAGAATCGACGCTAGCTCGTAGTAGTGATTAATATTCTGTATAAGTCCGATTTCAGTCGTTTGTATGAAGAATACATTTTTATTGTTATTAAACGTGTATCTACCAAAGTGCTAGTACCTTAATACACATCATATGATGAATTCAACCCTCATCATCATCTCCCTAGCCTTATCCCGTATCTCACGGGGTCGGCATCCTAATCTAGGAATTCAACCCTATCAAAAATATTAAGTTAACGCTTCTGTATAGATTTGACATCTCCCTTTTTTGCCTAGCGCAAAGCTGAATAGAAAACTGCAGGCATTACATTTTTAATTTTAGTTCGAAACTCATTTTCGCGAAAAGCTTTTTCTCAACTTTAATAAGCTGAAAGAAGTTTCTAATTAAGTTGTAGTCGTAAATCTCCTACGCTAATTGAAATTTGTTGCTAGAATGCTGAAACGGCGGTAGTATGCAGAGAGGAAAATAAAGTACACTACATACATACATACATATAATCACGCCTTTATCCCGAATGGGGTAGGCAGAGCGTAAACGTCCTAAACAAAGGTCCTTCAGCCACGTCTGACAAAGTTTTGAGGGATATTTCAGATAGAATTCTAGGTATATTGCTGTAGTGACAGGTTGTCAGCCCATCGCCTAACTTACAATATACTGAAACCCTCGGATCCCTTACAGCAAGTACACTACACGTATGATAATCACGCCTACAACCCTTACGAGATAGACACAGCGTAATATCCTATAGTAGAGATTTGACAGCTCTCAACCCATAGAAAAACATCAGAATAGATATCCTATAACTTTAACGATAAAGAAATGTCAAATGTGATCTATTATATATATTAAAATCTTGGTTAAATTGATCAAGGAACTTGTTTACATACAAGCACAGCAAGTAATGTGATTGAGACAATAAAGTTAATGTTAAGATCAATTATTCTGTTGATTGAAATTATTAAGTAACTTGATTCATTTAATAATTAATATTATAGTACACACGTTACTTTATGTGCTGGTATTTAAACAAGTATTTTTTTCAGTGTATCATCACTACATAGTATAAAACAAAGTAGTTTTTTTCTGTCACTATATCTCTATGTATGCATAAACGGATTTTGAAGCGGTTTTTTATGGATAGAGTGATTCAAGAGGAAGGTTTATATGTATAATGCATGCATAATATAGTAGAGAAACACTGATAATTTCCGTGCGAAGCTGGGGCGGGTCGCTAGTATATAATAAATAGCAATTTCGCGATATCCATCACTCCCCAAGGATATTTATTAAATAAACTCAAAAATCGAGTACAGCTTCCAGAAACCATATATAACATTGCACGTATGTACCTATAGCTACTTCAAACAAACCTCGTGAAAAACTGAGGAAAATTCCCTGATTTCTTAATAGAATTACCTCCAAGGTGTCCCTTCCTGAGACGATATCAAAAGACTTGTTAAAGAGTCTCAATATGAATCTGATTATGATACGTTTTTTTTGGATATAAAATAATGATATATAGATATTGATTTTCCTCCTCTGTTCACATCCAATCAACTGCCTCCGTGGTCTAGTGGCTAGTGCCATGGGCTCCCGATCCGGAGGTCCTGGGTTCGATTCCCAGGGGGTAAAACACAAAGTTGATATTTGAGAATTTATCACTTTGTGAATTTTTCCCCAGACATTGCAGGCTGAATCACCTGATTGTCCGAAAAGAAAAAGATTTCGTGCTTCGGAGGGCACGTTAAGCCGTCGGTCCCGGTCGCTGTCTTTGATAGTGGTCGTTACACAAAACCATGTCAGAGGCCTGATAGTTGTGCTACTAGGCGGTTTAAAAACTCTGACACCAGGGTTCATCGGGTCCATAGACTCGATACCCACTCGACAGAAGAAGATCCAATCACTTTTGATTTTGTATCTTTTTTTTATCTGCCATGCTGGCCTGTGAGCGAGAGAAAAACGTAGAATATGCCAGCTGCATTTCCTCGGATCTCGTAGTAAAAACCAGGTTTTCAGTATATTGTAATTTAGGCGATGGGCTGACAACCTGTCACTACAGCAATATACCTACAAATCTATCTTAAATAACCGTCAAAACTTTGTCAGACTTGGCGGAACGACCTTTGTTTAGGTCGTTGACGCTCTGCCTACCCCATTAGGTATAAACGCGTGATTATATGTATGTTTCTTTTTTTTTAATGGCTTCACATTTGGTCGTATCTTTATGCGATACTTTTTCTCGAGAACAGGTAAAAAGTGGGTAAGAAACTCTTTGAAGTAATCTCACTTATACGACTTCAGCATCTCTATATGTAAGTCGAAATAAAACAAGAATAGATTTTCATAATATAGAAATTCTTCGGAATCTGTTTTAAATTGTTTCTGAAACTTGGTTCCCAATTCGGTAAGAGAGGTAAAAAGGTCAAAAGTTTCTACAGGTTACGTCCTATTTGAAAGAAATTTAATCAAGAGACCTATTTTTATATTATACGAAAGTTCAGTCAATTTTTGCAGAAATATCTGAGCAGTTCCATCAAATAAATTTTCGGACCATCACACTACCCCCCCACAATTCCCATTAATTTTCCTCTGCACGGGTTTCCCTGGAATGGTGTGTTTGCTGGTGGGCGTTAATACCCACTAATGGTCTATCGAATGGCTGAAATAATCCCTAACGACACATGATGGGCGGACTGTCCGGTGCAGATAAAAGAAGCACGATATTTTGTCAAGTCTGGATCACAAAGCTTATACAAACACACACACAAACAAGAGACAGAAGAAAAATAATAAAGTAGGTATTTCAATCAATGTTTGCAATGTTAGCCATCTTATGATACTTCTTCATTATAATAAAAAATGGACAGCCATCACTTTCCCGACCTCCTCACTATAACCTCCACAATTTCCATTAATTCTTCCTCTGTCACGGATTTCCCTAGAATGGCGTTTTTGCTGGTGGGCGTTAATACCCACTAATGGTCTATCGAATGGCTGAAAGAATCCCTAACGACACATGATGGGCGGACTGTCCGGTGCAGATAAAAGAAGCACGATATTTTGTCAAGTCTGGATCACAAAGCTTTTACAAACACACACACAAACAAGAGACAGAAGAGAAATAAGTAGGTATTTCAATTAATGTTTGCAATGTTAGCCATCTTATGATACTTATTCATTACTAGCGACCCGCCCCGGCTTCGCACGGAAATTATCAGTGTTCCTCTACTATATTATACATGTATTTTACATATAAACCTTTCTCTTGAATCATCCAATCCCATCCATTAAAAGAAACCACATCAAAATCCGTTGCGTAGTTTTAAAGATTTATGCATACATAGGGATATAGGCACAGATAAAGCGACTTTGTTTTATACTATGTAGTCATAATAAAAAATGGACAGCCATCACTTTCCCAACCTCGTCACTATAACCTCCACAATTTCCATTAATTCTTCCTCTGTCACGGATTTCCCTAGAATGGCGGTTTTGCTGGTGGGCGTTAATACCCACTAATGGTCTATCGAATGGCTGAAATAATCCCTAACGACACATGATGGGCGGACTGGCCGGTGCAGATAAAAGAAGCACGATATTTAATCAGGTTCTGCTGACATGGCTCACCTCGAGTGTGGTATTGAATTCTGAGCTTTGTGTCGTGTTTATTTAGCACATGAAACTTTGACGAAGACGTGGTCTAGGTGTTGTTTACTGATAGTTTCTTCGTGTGGTTATATACTTATTTATTTATTTATATTTCTTCCATGCTGGCCTGGGAGCAAGAGAAAAACATAGAATGTGCCAGCTGCATTTCCTCCCGGGCATGCTGTAAAAACCAGCTAAGGGATCCGAGGGTTTCAGTATATTGTAATTTAGGCGATGGGCTGACAACCTGTCACTACAGCAATATACTTACAAATCTATCTTAAATAACCCTCAAAACTTTGTCAGACGTGGCGGAACGACCTTTGTTTGGGTCGTTTACGCTCTGCCTACCCCATTAGGGATAAAGGCGTGATTATATGTATGTATGTATATTTATTGTATTATTTCAGGTAACTGAGGCCCATATCAATACATAAAATACTAGACGTGGCTATAATAATAGTATACATATTATTACAGGCACGTCTCACAAAGTTTTGAGGATTATTTGCGATAGATTTTTAGGTATATTGCTGTTGTGACAGGTTGTCAACCCATCGCCTAAATTGCAATATACTGAAACCGTCGGATAATTTAGCTGGCTTTTACAGCATGCGCGGGAGGAAATGCAGCTGACACATTCTATGTTTTTTCTCTTGCTCCCAGTCCAACACACATTCGCTAATAATCCGATTGGAATTGGAACATCTAAATTATCTCATCTTTTACGTACCTGTTATTTATTCTGTACGCGTTTTACTTATTTTTTTCAATTTCCTACTTACAAGTAGCTAGCTTTATTTACATACAAATCAAATATGGATCTCCTTGAAAGTTGAATAGAAGCTTAACAAAAGCATTCCTCGGATGCTTTGAAGAGGCCAATTAAAAATTCAACGAAGCCTCGCCGACGGCATCTCATCAAACTTAAAGAAATCAAGGAAAATGGAAAATGACTTGCATTAATCATGAACATGATTTTTGTTATAACTTCTTTGCATATTAATAAGTAATTATTAAGAAGAAACAGCGTGAAGAAATATTAATAGAATCTTTTCTTGTCTTGTCTTGTTTAGCCGTTAATGTCCAATAGAATCTAATTTCTTAAATTCTGGCCTGGGAGCTATAAAAAACATAGAATGTGCCAGCTGCGTTTTCTCCCGAGCATGATGTAAAAACCAGCTAAGGGATCCGAGGGTTCCCGTTTATTGCAATTTACATAACACTCGCTGACAACCCGTCACTACAGCAATATACATACAAATCTATCCAAATAACCCTCAAAACATTGTCAGATGTGGCGTAACTACCATTGTTTAGGTCGTTTATCCTCTGCCTACCCCATTAGGGATAAAAGCGTGACTGTATGTATGTATGTATGGTATGTAAATAAGAATTCTTGTACAGTCAACGTCTTTAGCGTAACAGGACTGCTCCAAACCAATGGAGTTTTTGCAGCTGTTTATTTATATACATACATACATATAATCACGCCTTTATCCCTAATGAGGTAGGTAGAGCGTAAACGACCTAAACAAAGGTCGTTCCGCCACGTCTGACAAAGTATTGAGGGTTATTTAAGATAGATTTGTAGTTATATTACTGTAGTGACAGGTTGCCAGCCCATCACCTAAATTGCAATATACAGAAACCCTCGGATCCCTTAGCTGGTTTTCACAGCATGCCCGTTAGGGAATGCAGCTGGCACATTCTATGTTTTTATCAGTCCAGCATGGAAGATATTATTTATATATTTAGATAAAATTTCATATACTTCATCATCATCTGCCTTATCTCGTCTCTCTCGGGGTTTTAGAACCACGACCTCCTTGCTGTGGAGGCAGCGGCCCTATCCACTACACCATCGGGCTCTACTAATAATCGGGCTCACTAATTTCATATACCTGTTAAATAACCTGCACAACTGTAACGACTCCTATCCTTGGGGTTCACTGGCTCGACAATGCACACGTAAGCAACCAGAACATCTACTCTCGCCCACGGCTCTCGTAGTAGTGATGTGACAGTTCACTACATGAACACACGAGACAGTGTATGACAAATCACATACACTACAACAACTATACGAAATTTCATAAAAAAGCAAAACTCGAGAAAACTTCATCGATGTGAAGTGGCCTGTTATCCTAAAGGGGTTGTTGACTGAACAGACGTTTTATGTCACTACTGCCGGTTAGCAATACCTGTGTGTTTAAACACACGCACATTGACGTGTGTTTGGTATAGCAAACTTATAGTTACGCACACAGGGGCACGTGTCTGTACGCACACCCTCATGTACGGCCGAGAAGCAGTCGTAAGATTCTAAGGGCCTTATTTATAATCAGCTCCCATGAGTGACAGCGAGTTTGAGTTCGTATCAGAAATGTCATTTCCGAACAAACTGGCCGATCAAATACATACTTAATATTGCTCTTGAGTTTGAGATCGCTTCATGAATGCGAGCCTAAGCTCATACCTAGATTTTACCCATTCAAAATAACTTTGTGCATACCACTTCTAAAAACCAACGAAAAAACGCATTCTCCACATACCTACACTTGGCAAAAAGTCTGAACTCCGAACCTCGAAATTTCAAACTGTTTTCTTTCCTATTACAACAAGCCTAGAACTCATATTTCTGTACTTAGAAATATAATTGTAAAGTTGCTAAGTACGCCTACGTACTTTTACTCGCAGTTCTTATCAAGTGGGTATTCAGTATCGCATTTTCTAGGAACGTTTTCAGAAGAGGTTCTTTGCAGTGCTGTCAAGTGCGGCGATTTATCGCCATTTAGGCTATCTTGAAGGGTGCTGTGGCGACCAAAAATTGCCATTTGCGACTGGTCGCAATTTAGGCTATCTCGAAAATAATATTAGGCGATATTAGGCTACTACAAAAATAATTAGCAGAAGTAGGATATTTTCATCATAATAGGGTACGAATACGAACAAAATGGGTCCAAACACATAGGTTTTCCTTTTCTTAATAATCATTGGAAATTTCTACCATCCACCAATAATCCACCCTCTTTGACTCAAGATTTTGAGATCGAACCAAATTATTTAAATAACATCCATACTAAATAGAGTCTTAAGGGATAGGTCTTAAGCATTTAAAATAGTAGCTATTTAGACTACTCGTAAATTATTTTAGGCGATTTTAGGCTACTTCACCTTGGGCGACATTTAGGCTACTTGAAATTGACTTCTTGGCGATTTCGTACTAAAAAGACTTGGCAACACTGTCTTTGCATTGCCACGTCTGTATAGAATTGCCTTCCGTTATACAGACTTTACGGTTGGATGTTATTACATGCTTGGAAAGAACCCATATCCTTTCTAGTTTCAATACCTATAATTACGCCTTTTTCCCTAATGGGGTAGGCAGAGCGTAGAATTCCTAAACAAAGGTCGTTCCACCACTTTAAGGGTTATTTAAGATAGATTTGTAGGTATATTGCTGTAGTGACATGTTGTCAGCCCATCGCTTAAATTAAAATATACTGAACCCCTCGGATTCCTATGCTGGTTTTTAGCATGCCCGGAGGAAATGCAGCTGGCACATTCTATATTTTTCTCTCGCTCTCAATCCAGCATGGAAATAGTTTCTTTTATTCGCAAATTTTGCAAAAAGAAATTATAGGCATGATACCTACGTAAGGTCCTAGCGAGCAGTTTTGTATAGAGGAACAGATTTTGTAACGGCATGCATAGTAGAATTTACTTGAGTTTAGTTTTTCTGTTCTATGTACTCTTTTCTTCTTCTGTGTGTACCAACACTGTCCTCATTTAATTGTGTTAGACATTTTTTTAGATTTTTCAATATACTGACTTTGGTTTATCTTATACCATTAACAACTCCCAAAGTTTTCCGAATAAATCTAAACTTTATCACAAGCGTGTAAAGATTAAAATTTGCTCGCACACAGGAATTTCTCAAACGTGCTCTCAGAAGCCGCAGAATTCGGTATTAATTCAGTACACCTTCGCTTCTCATTGCTTATTCAAATTAACTTAGATTAGAGTGATGTGCAGGTCCCTATATGTGTGTTTGTGAATAATTTTAATGTTTTTACGAAACGAAGGATTACAGAAAGTAAAGAGAATAATCAACAATTTCTTAGAACTGCGTAGTTCGTAGCATCTGAAAAGCTACTGGGTGAATCACTACATAGTATAAAACAAATTCGCGTTCTCTGTCCCTATGTCCCTATGTATGCATAAATCTTTAAAACTACTCAACGGATTTTGATCCGGTTTCTTTTAATGGATAGAGTGATTCAAGAGGAAGGTTTATATGTATAATACATGCATAATATAGTAGAGAAATACTGATAATTTCCGTGCGAAGCCGGGGCGGGTCGCTAATTATGGATAAATGGAAGGTTGGTCGTTTCAGTAGTTTTTGACTTTATTTGTTACTAACATTAAAAAATCCAAAAATACAAATCTTTCCTCTTAGATAAAATTGAATGTAAATAAGAAAATCTTTTATTTCTTAATTTTCATAAGGTACAATCGTTATACCATGACGTTCAAATTCCTTTTTAAATTTTAAAAGGTTCTAGAATAACAATTTTTCAAATGGTAAAGATAAAATTCGTGTTCCATCAAACGGATTTAAAAGTATTACGAAAATCTTTCGAACGGGACATTTTTGGGTTGATAATTCTTTAATAGCCCTTTTAAAGTATGAACCGATAAGGAGCTCAATTCCCGAGTGGTCGCGGTCTACAGACAGCGAACTGCAATTAGAAGTGAACTGAAGCGAATGAACTGCGTTAATTGAATTGAGTCCTATATAATTTTAGAACAGATTTCAGGCACATTTTTAGTTGTTGAATTTTGGCCGTACGCTACGTCTGCATTAATGTAGGTTTGTCAGGTCAGCATGTTGTTAAAGAAAAAGCATTTAAAATTTTCATAGTTCTGAATATGCGAGTTTGCGAAAAAACAACGTTAGGGCGCTTTTGCACCGATCCGAATCCGTATCCGAATATTTGCTGATCCGAATTGGCCTTACTAGTAACTGTATGACAGCTTGCGCACCCGTCCATATCCGTTTTATATGGAAATTTTACGGATACGAACCGAATACGGAGCAGTGCAAAACCGCCCTTAGAGTCGGAGCGGACCCATTCTTATGGCAATAAAAAACACCAAAATTATCAGTATAAATCAGTGAAAGTCTTGAACGAAATGAGCTTCCCACTACATCCACTCCCAGAGCCCAAACACCACAACAAAAACACCACTTCCATATCAATTCAAACCAAACGTTCGGGGAGAATGGGGCCAAATGGCGTACACTGAAATATGTCAAAACCATAACATGATTCCATTGGAGAGGCCCGCCGTACCCTAACGTACGTGACTCGATTCAGCCGATCTGTATCGATATTGTCAAACGGAATATGATCCTTTATTTTTAGTTTTCCGTAGGCAAATCGAATGTTCCTTCCGGAAGTGTCTGTATCTGTCTGTCATAAAGCTTCTGTATCAAGTCTATCCAATCAGACTATTACACAGGAACTGCTATGTCCAAAGAGAATCAAACTAAAACTGGTTCTAAAACATTGTCGACGAACATACATACATACATACATATAATCACGCCTTTATCCCTAATGGGGTAGGCAGAGCGTAAACAACCTAAACAAAGGTCGTTCCGCCACGTCTGACAAAGTTTTGAGGGTTATTTAAGATAGAATTCTAGGTATATTGCTGTAGTGACAGGTTGTCAGCCCATCGCCTAAATTACAAGATACTGAAACCCTCGGATCCCTTAGCTGGATCTCACAGCATGCCCGGGAGGAAATGCAGCTGGCACATTCTATGTTTTTCTTTCGCTCCCAGACCAGCATGGAAGTAAGGAAGTTGTCGACGAATCTGATGCGAAACTAAGGGCAGAAACACAGACGTCACTTATTGCACGCTGTCAATGCCTACAACACACAGGCGTCACCTTATGCTCACCGCGCGCGTACTGGCAGAGGGATGCGCCGACATAGAGTTCATCGCTATGCGCGCGTAGAGCGTAAGGTGACGCATGTTTGTTGTAGGCAATGCAAAAATCATTGACAGCGTGTTGACAAGGTTGCCCCTTGCGCGCAGTAAGTGACGCCTGTGTGTTGCTGCCCTTAGAGACTGTAGAAGAACAAAATGAATGTGGCATACCTTAATCCTAAGAAGCATAATCTAATAATTTGTCAAAGGAGATATTGATTGAACAGCCTCGGTAGGACCTTTCAAAAATGTACCGATGAACGATGAGCCTATCCTAATGAATTTACGAAAGAGAAAAGACATTTCATTATGACCGTATTCGGTGTAGGTATACATTTCAGCAATCTCTTGGAAGAATTAAATTACAATAATGAAATGAATCTATTTCAAAAAGTCATTTGAAATTGGACGCTTTCGACGATTTAGATCAAATTACGAGAGAGTACTTTGCGGAAAAACAGCATACACCTAGTGCCTGATCAAAATTTGCTTCGAACGAATTTGAATTATCATAGAATCAAATAGTGCTAATCTAATATTGCTGTAGTCACAGATTGTCAGCCCATCGCCTAAATTGCAATATACTGAAACCCTCAGATCCCTTAGCTGGTTTTAAAGTCATGCCCGGGAGGAAATGCAACTGTCACATTCTATGTTTTTCTCTCGCTCCCAGCCCAGAATGAAGAAAACAGTAGTGGCTAAATGTGTTGAAAATAGCGACAAGTCTTAAGATTATGTCCAGCAATAAATACCTCAGATTCGAACTGCCGCCTTAAATAAATGTTGGAGGTTTTTCCTGAAGTATTGAGTCACTAAACTTATATCGACCTGTGGGTGTGTATTCTGCTCAGGTGCGGCGGATAGCAATACCAGTAAAGCCAAGGTCGTTAGCAACATAAAACCGCCATGATTATAAATGGAATGGAATCTTTTTGTTTTTCTTTTCGCCTTATAGAAAAAGCTGTGGAGAGAAAATTATCTACGGCAAATTTTTGGCCGCCGGTGGTGGTCAAGTATATATAGAGGATGGTGATAAGTTATATTTTCTTGTAGTTTGCTTGAAAAGTACCATCACTGATAATGGCTTCGCTTCTCGCGACGTAATTTCAATTCTAATTACTTAGTAGCGCTGTCACTTTCTCAACTCTGACATAAGAACAGGATAGCAAAAACACATGATATTAAGATTCCTTATTTGACGTAAAATAATAGAGAATGCTCTATGCTCGGTTTTTATTTAAAGCCTCTTACGTCAAATTAGGAATGTCAAATTCATGTGTTTAATTGCTACCCTGTTCTTATGTCAATGTTAAGACAGTGACAGCTGACAGCGCTACTAAAAATTAGAATTAGAAGTATGCCGCGAGAATCGACGCCAAAACACGCAATTTTTTGTTATGCCTTTAGTTGCAGTCTAGCATCCATCTCGAACCTATAGGTACCTTCAATTTCTTCTCAAAGCTTTCAGTCAAAAGATCCAATGAAAACACTTTCAAGTATTATCCCAAGTTGCACTAAACCCGCCATCAACAGTCGGTGGAAATGTGCGGAACTCACAAAGGAAATGCACAAGTCTAGACCTAGACGGGTAATTAATTCCTAGAATGTTTCTGCTGGAAATATAGCCGAGACATGCATAAATAACCCGTCTAAATGATTAAACAGCCAGTCGCTTTGGAGGAGTTTTGTGAGGAATAGTTGGTTTGTATTTCTAGTTCCTAGGAATGGAAGTTATCACTTATACAAGCGCGAAAAGCAGATGATCCGCTTTTGTTTTTAAATGGACCTTGACTCGATAACATAATGTTTTTACTTTCCTTCCATGCTGGACTGGGAGCGAGTGAAAAACGTAGTATGTGCCAGCTGCATTTCCTCCCGGGTCTGCCTGAAAAACCAGCTAGGGAATCCGAGGGTTTCAGTATATTGCAATTTAGGCGATGGGCTGACACATGACAAATTGCAACCTGTCACTACAGCATTATACCTACAAATCTATCTTAAATAACCCTCAAAACTTTGTTAGACGTGGCGGAACGACATTTGTTAAGGTCAGTTATTTATGAAATTGATACGTGTAATTAAGACAATAATGCTTTTCGGCGGTAAATATAATAATGCTTTTCGGCGGTGCAATGACATTGTAACTGGCAACAATGTCTGCACGAAAGTTGGCAGCCCTGGCTCCATGAAAACATTGGATATTTGCCTGATGATAGTCTAATGGTCTGTTCGTAATAGAGCCGTAATTTTTTAAATATTGTACCGACAGTTCCTTATCAAGATCTATGGCACGCCTAGGTTAAAATCATTGTACATGTCACATACATTTTTAGGAATTATTATTATTAACAGCCTGAGGTGTGCCACTGCAGGGCAAAGGCGTCCCTCCCCTTCTTCTAAGTGTTGAGCATCTTCCAATAATTTTAGGAGGAAATGTTTCTATTTTAGTTTATAATGAAGAACTCGACTACTACTGAACTAAGGCACTGTCCTATAGTCATAGACCGGACGACGACATGATGCAATTTGATCATACGATCGTAGGGATCCGAGAGTTTCTGTATATTGCAATTTAATCGATGAGCTGACAACATGTCAGTACAGCAATATACTCGTACCTACAAATCTATTTGAAAGAACCCTCAAAACTTCGTCAGACGTGGTGGAACGACCTTTGTAATGGGTCACCCACGTTTACAGGATTATCCGTGACTTTCTGGACACCCTGTATGTTCCATTGTCTCCTCGTTTTCCTTCTTAAGTGAAACCCACGACATTTCCTCGGTGAGACAAGAAAGCGACAAAGTGATTGGATTGCCCAAAAACAGTCAATTAGTCACGTTAGAGGGATAGAGCGGGACAGAGCGAACCCTGACAGGGGACAAGACAAGGAGATAATTAAAAACCGCTCCGCGTGATCGATGTTCGGGAGAGCTGGGTAAAGGTTAGGCCACACTTGTCAGTAACGGACAGCACTGTACAGAAAAAAAATGCTTTACAAGTGGCTAAATGTAGTAAATAAGAAATGTAAACATCAAAAAAGGTACCATTATTTAAATGTTTTGTTTATTTTACGATAAGAATGGTTTGATTCAGAAACCAAATTGATATTGGAGCACACACCCATAACAAAAGCCTTTGGCAATGGCACTTTCAGTCTAGCACACCGATGGTTTCGGTAATTTCCACATTCTGCGATGCAAGTGCTAATTTACTCACTTGCTGCAGCAACAGTGCACTACGTGGCATAATTAGCGTATGCTTTGCATAATTTTCATACAGATCATGTGTAGAACGCAGGCTGTTTTCACTTTCAGTGTAAGCCCTTTCTACAAAGCATTGTTATAGTTTATTTTATTGAATGTTGGAATTGAATGTCCTAATTCGACTGTGGTCAATAAATTAAAGTGCAATTACAATTACGCCTTCAATCTAATGTAACGTAGGGTGATCACGACGTTAACACGGGATAATAGGTGCCGTTTTTTTTTTTAATCTGGTCTCGCGGAAGATAAGCGCTGTGGTGGTAAGTACATCTGCAGCATAAAGCTGAGCGAGTCCCTTTTGTCGCCTTAATTTTAAGTTTGCATAAAAATCGAATATCTTTAGATATAAGTTTTATGTTAATTATGCTGTACACATTAATTGGGTGACAAATAAACCATTTTCTTTTCTATTCTACAGTGCAGTACTGTAAAGTGTGCTCAAACCTTAACATTTCCTCTGTGTCGGGTAGTTAATACACCGTGAGTTACACGGGTGTTTTAAGAAGGGTCCAAGGTTCTCTTTGAGGGTGTCCGATAGGGGAAGTTGCGTAGTTCTGAATCAAGTAATGGAATGGACATTATTGGACATGTGCAGCTAACTATTCCATGCTGGACTGGGAGCGAAAGAAAAACATAGAATATGCCCGCTGCATTTCATCCCAGGCATGCTGTAGAAACCAGCGAAGGGATCCGAGGGTTTCTGTATATTGCAATTTAAGCGATAGGCTGACAACCTGTCACTACAGCAATATACCTACTAATACATACCTACATACATATAATCACGCCTTTATCCCTAATGGGGTAGGCAGAGCGTAAACGACCTAAACAAAAGTCGTTTCGCCACGTTTGACAAAGTTTTAAGGGTTTTTTTTATACGTATATTGCTGTAGTGATAGATTGTCAGCCCATCGCCTAAATTACAATATACTAAAACCCTCAGATAGCTGGTTTTTACAGCATGCTCGGGAGGAAATGCAGCTGGCACATTCTATGTTTTTCTCTCACTCCCAGGCCAGCATGGAAGCTATAACTACTAATCTATCTTAAATTACCTTTAAACCTTTGTCAGACTGATTTTGATTAGGTCGTTTACGCTCTGCCTACCCCATGAAGGATAGGCGTGATTATATGTATGTATGTAAGCAGCTAACGTATTAAGGAATATTTCTTTGTGTTTGACTAACGTGTTGAGGAACATTTCATTAAATTGGACTACTCAGGTATAAAGTAACCCAAAGAGGATCAATATTAGTCAAATTAGCAACTCTACCCTACCTCTATTACTTATAAGGATAGATTAAAACTCTGACACCAGGGTTCATCGGGTCGATAGACTCGATACCCACTCGACAGAAGAAGAAGAAGGATAGATTTTCGTGTCTGTCTCTATTACAAAATGGGATGAATTGAAAAATCAAATAGTTTTTTGTTTTGCGCGAGAATAGAAAGATATGTCGTAGACTTTCCTAGATAAGATAAGATCAATCTTTATGATGTTGATATAGCTGGGATCGAATTAGTACGTAACTTATACGCTTAAAATTTTTATTCACGAATAGGGTTAACATTATTTTTGGTCCTGTGTGAAAAACACATGCTGCATTTCTTCCATGCTGGCCTGGGAGCGAGAGAAAAACATAGAATGTGCCAGCTGCATTTCCTCCCGGGTATGCTGTAAAAACCAGCTAAGGGATCCGAGGGTTTCAGTATATTCTAATTTAGGCGATGGGCTGACAACCTGTCACTATAGCAATATACTTACAAATCTATCTTAAATAACCCTCAAAACTTTGTCAGACGTGGCGGAACGACCTTTGTTTGGGTCGTTTACGCTCTGCCTACCTCATTAGGGATAAAGGCGTGATTATATGTATGTATGTATGTAAAAAACACTAAATATTTTTATATTACTACCACCCACGAAACATCTCCATTCGAACTCTGATAAGAACTCGAACTCGTATTTCATTAGGTATGTATCTTCCACGCTGGACTGGGCGCGAGAGAGAAACATAGAATGTGCCAGCTGCATTTCCTACCGGGCATGCTGTAAAAACCAGCGATTTTGGTCACTACATCAACCTACAAATCAATCTTAAATAACCTTCAAAAACTTTTTCAGACGCGGCGGAACGATTTTTGTTTAGGTCGTTTACACTCTGCCAACCCCATTAGGAATAAAAGCGTGATTGTATGTAGATATGTAAGTTTTTTGATGTACCTACCAATCGGCCATTTTAGTAACGAAGACTGGTCATGGGTTTTCAGCTAAACGCAAAACAGAACGGTCCTTATTACCAAACCGTTAAATCTAATTCAATTATGTCGAGCAAATTGCGTTTTCGGCAAGATGGCAATCTGACATAATCAATAACGTGGTCATTCGCTTTTAGGGGGATATTAAAATAGTTACTCGAAAGTTGTACCGTATTATGGGATAATTCTGTAGATATAAAGGGGATTCTTCCATGCTGGACTGGGAGAGATAGAAAAACATAGAATGTTCCAGCTGCCCTTCCTCCCGGGCATGCTGTAGAAGACAGCAAAAGGGACTCGAGCGTTACAGTGTATTGTAACTTAGGCGACGGGCTGACAACCTGTCACTACACATTAGCAATACACATTACAATCTAAAATTGCCCTCATTTTTTGTCAGACGCGGCGAAAGCGCCTTTTACGAGGCGTTTAACGCTCTGCCTACCCCGTAAGGGATAAAGGCGTGATTTTATGTATGTATGTATGTAAAGGGGATTAATATCGTAGATATTAGTCGTTAAGCCATGTCAGACGCCATTGCTAAGCATTGGCGGCTTGAAAACTTTGACAGCTGTGTTGATCATTAACCTGGCAAAAGCTTATCTAGGATTGGGATACGGAATAAGGCTGGCGAGATGATGATGATCACTTACGGAGTAAATAGATCATCAATGGCTTTGATGTTTCAAAGAGGTTTTTGCCGCTATCGACGGGCATTAAATAGCTAGGGGCGTATCAGATGCCTGTTATACCACAGAAAATATAACATTCATTATACCCCATTCGATTATAAGAGCTAATACAAAATCGACGTTCTTGTATGGCAAGAATTATCTCTTAAAAACGAATGAGGTATAAATACTATTTGTAAACACATCAGGCAGAGTTCTACGTCAGATCAGTCCCAAGATATATTATTCTTCTATCGACCCGATGAACCCTGGTGTCAGAGTTTTTAAACCGCCTAGTAGCACAACTATGAGGCCTCTAACATGGTTTTGAGTAACGACCACTATCAAACACAGCGACCGGGTCCGACGGCTTAACGTGCCCTCCGAAGCACGAAATCTTCTTCTTTTCGGACAATCAGGTGATTCAGCCTGCAATATCCTAACCAAACTGGGGAAAAATTCACAAAGTGATAAATTCTCAAATATAAACTTTGTGTTTTCCCCTGGGAATCGAACCCAGGACCTCCGGATCGGTAGTCCAATACACTAGCCACTAGACCACGGAGGCAGTTAAGATATATTTATCACTACATAGTATAAAACAAAGTCGCTTCCTCAGTCCCTATATCCCTATGTATGCATAAATCTTTAAAACTACGCAACGGATTTTGATGCCGTTTCTTTTAATGGATAGAGTGATTCAAGAGGAAGGTTTATATGTATAATGCATGCATAATATAGTAGAGAAACACTGATAATTTCCGTGCGAAGCCGGGGCGGGTTGCTAGTCCTAAATAAAATGATAAGAAACTGTTTGTATTCATTTATTCCTGTCTGTATATTTCTTTTAAAACAACAATCGTTCTTCTTCAGCCGTTGGAATGTAAACAAAAACTGTTTCCCTCCCCTACGGTACACCACTGATTTTATCACTAAACTTTATCACGTAGGTCTAAGGCCTATATTTGCTCTACAAAAGTTTCCTTACAGCACTTGGTTACAGTCAGACACCGACAAAGTTATACCCTGGCGCAACCACTGGCTTGATAATAGTGGTTCTTTTGCAGGTTAAGGTTAGTGATGTAGGGTGTGTTCCTCTGTACAGTCGTCTCGATTTATTACTATTCACTGGACGAGGCAAAGTTTTAATTGTAAGGGCGCAGCAGGCCGGCCCGACGGCTGAAAGAACAGTTTCTCATTGTGTAATGGTACAACGTGATGTTGGACGTTTTCATCATTTATCTTTGTGTGGGGATTTTGTTTTTGAGTAGTTACTTTTGCTTCCATGACTTCCATGCTGGACTGGGAGCGAGACAAAAAAATAGAATGCGCCAGCTGCATTTCCTCCTGGGCATGCTGTAAAAGTCAGCTAAGGGATCCGAGGGTTTCAGTATATTGTAATTTAGGCGATGGTCTGACAACCTGTCACTATAGCAATATACCTATAAATCTATCTAAAATAACCCTCAAAACTTTGTCAGACGTGGCGGGACGACCTTTGTTTTGGTCGTTTACGCTCTGCCTACCCCATTAGGGATAAAGGCGTGACTATATGTATGTATGTAGTTACTTTTGATTTTGATAGATACATACATATAGTCACGCCTTTATCCTTAATTTGGGGTTGCCAGAGCGTAAACTTCTTGAACAAAGGTCGTTCCGCCACGCCTGATAAAGTTTTGAGGAATATTTAAGATAGGTTTGTAGGTATATTGCTGTAATGACAGGTTGTCAGCCCATCGCCCAAATTGCAATATACTGAAATCTTTGTAATTCTTAGCTGATTTTACAGAATGCCCGGGAGGAAATGCAGCTGGCACATTCTATGTTTTTTTCTCGCTCCCAGTCCAGCATGGAAGAATTTGTTCGAGAGCAATAATATGATATTAACGTATTGTATTTTAATTAGCTACACGTGTAGTGTATAATATAAGTGGTTAACCCTAGTTAATATAGAAATAGAGGCCAGACTATTTGTATGCTATAAATTATCAACCAATTTAAATGGTTTTAAATTGTATTATCTAATTAGAAATATTGTACTCTTCATAGTATCGAGTTGTTTTCGAGTCATAGTTTTGAAACTACCTAACTGCTACTGCTAATCTGCTATGTGCTACAGAGAAACCCAATGCTTCGCACATTGATACCATTATACATAGCAATGGCGAAGGGTCCATACAAGCCGATTCCCGTCGGCCTATCTTTCAAGAATTCCATTTCCACCAAATCCGAAATTACGTCGAAACTATAAAGTACTTGAATGTTTTTTTTTTGTTTTACTTACCTTCAATAAAATTGCACCCCTCGCCACTGATACCTAGGTTAGTTTTTTCCGTAAACTATTATTCTTATTTGTACACTAGGAAAATATAAAACTTTCTCCCAGTTTTCAGTTTCTCTCCTCGTGTGTGATCAAGTGTCAAATATCAAAAGGAAATGGCTGCTTATGATATGTGTCACTCAAGTGACGGAAATAACGCGAGCTTCCTTGCCCTTATAGCCACATACATACGTAAACAATATACAAGGTGGCGCAAAAGAAATCACCCTATTGGAAGATGCTCTCATTTTTGCAAATGGCCGCCAATGTCAAATCTGTTTTGACATTTGTGGACTAGACAGATGCAGAATACAAGTGAACAAGCCATGGAGCGATACACTCCCCAAGAACGCGGAAAAATCGTGTCTATTTTTTTGAGTAACAATTCGTCTGTGGTGTTGGCGCAGCGCGAATTCCGTCGCCGATTCCCCGGCCGTCCGACACCGACTGCGCAAACACTGCGACGTTTAGCCACCAACCTTGAAGAGTATGGGACCACACGAGACGTTGCTAAGAGTGGCCGGCCCCGGAGCGCCCGTTCTGCCGAGAATATCGCCGCTGTAGCCGAGGACGTTGAAGTGAGCCCCGAAACATCGACCAGACGACGTGCCACGCAATTGGGCCTCAGCCGGCGGTCCTTGCAGCGAATTTTGGTGCGAGACTTGAAGATGTTTCCTTACAAAGTCCAGACCGTGCATCAGCTGCTGCCTGCCGACCGCCAAACGCGCGTAACCTACGCCCAAGCCATCCTCAATCTCGAGGAAGAATTGGACAATTTTTCGACCAAAATCATCATGAGCGATGAGGCTCATTTCCACCTCAGCGGTTACGTGAATCGGCAAAATTATCGCTTCTGGGGCACCGAGAATCCACGAGTGATGCACGAGGAGCCGTTACACCCGCTCAAAGTGACTGCGTGGTGCGCTGTTCACGCTGGAGGAGTCATCGGGCCATTTTTTTTCGAGAACGCCGCGGGTCAAACGACAACAGTGGACGGTGCGCGCTATAGGGCCATGTTGACCGAATTTTTTCTGCCGCAATTGGACGAATTGGGACTGGAGGACATGTGGTTCCAACAGGACGGGGCAACGGCGCACACTGCACGAGCCACAACCGACATTCTGAAGGCGGCATTTCCGGGTCGCCTAATCTCTCGTTTTGGCGATTTGCACTGGCCGGCCAGATCGCCCGATTTAACGGTCCCGGACTTCTTTTTATGGGGTTTTTTGAAGTCTCGTGTTTACGTCAACAAGCCTGAGACCTTGGAAGCCCTCAAAGACAACATTCGACACGAGTGCGAGAATCTGTCGCCCGAAGTTCTCGCCGAAGTGATGAAAAATGCCATAAAACGAGCCCGTATGGCAATCAATTGTAACGGCGCCCATTTGGCCGATATCATCTTCTCGACTTGACCAGTAAAATTCTAAAGGTGCAAATAAATATAATCAAAAAACAGATTCGAAGTTTTTCATTTAGAAAAAAAATGAGAGCCAAACAACATCGGATGACTTCTTTTGCGCCACCTTGTATAATTCAATGTGAGGAACGTTATTAGGTCAGTATGAAAAAAGGTTTAATCAAATACATTTATCAAAATTGTCTTGGTTCTATTGTCAAATCGGTATATTTTGTACTACTTTTCTTTTTAGCAATTTGTAATTTCTGTGTTTTTGTGCAATGTATATTGTACTGTATTGTATATTTTACGTAACGTCAAAAAGATGGTTTGGAATTAAACTTTGATTAAAATCTGTAAAATTTCATTTGAAGAACGTTATTAGGTCAGTATAAAATAAGTTTTATTCAAATTCATATCAACATTATCTTGGTCGGTATGGTTGGTATCGCTATCTATTTTTACGTAACTTTAGGTATCTTTTACGTAACGGCAAAAACCTTTGTAATAAAACTTTGATTCAATTCTATATCTTCTTAATTTATTTTTCAATGTGTTATTCGTTGTCACATTAGGAAAGGTACCCAATGGGCATTTTTCCACTAGACGGCACGGCGACGGTGCCGTCACGATGCCGTGGCTCTGTTTTTCAACTAGACGACATGGCAACGTCCCGATAACTTCCACCTAGTTCCAATTTAAACGCACACACACATGCTTCGTACAAATACAAATCAAATGCTGTAAAGCAGTTTGGCAGACCGGCGACGGTACCGGTGGAAATCAATGCCGTGCCGTCGCCGTTGCCGTCGACGTGCCGTCTAGTCGAAAAACGTCCAAACTACTTGTTTGCTACCAGGTTTACATTATTTTTGCTTACACTTATTTATTTCTATTTTCAGGTATGTAACTGGCACGCTTGTAAAAGGCCGTAAGTTGTTAAGTGGCAGTAATGGTTACCAAGAACCAACGATTAAAAAGTAAGTACTTAGAAAATGCTTTTAATTTCATAAGTGCCGGACGACTCAGGTAATTACTTTCCTTGTAATAATTTGAAATAGAAGGTAGTAACAAAAAAAAAATTTAAAGGGTATATTTATACAGTTAGACTGAAACATAGCATAGCCTTTTTTACATGACCCTGCCCATTTATTGACTGGTATTAGGGCAGCAACACAGGGCGTCACTTACTGCGCGCAAGGTTGCGCTCAACATACTGTCAATACTTTTTGCATTGTCTACAACACACATGCGTTACGTTACGCGCTACGCGCTCGTAGCGATGAACTCTACGTCGGTCATCCCTCTGCAAGTACGCGCGCGTAGAGCGTAAGGCGACGCTTGTGTGTTGTAGGGAATGCTAAAAGCATAGATAGCGTGTTGAGCGCAACCTTGCGCGGAATAAAAGTGACGCCTGTGTGTTGCTGCACTAACAATTTTGAAGGGACTATATTCATGATCAATCTAGACTGGGCGGCTTTCAAAGGCTATAGACATTCAGATCTAAGCGACCCGCATCCTTAAGCCTCTAGCGTTATCAGATCGTTTGCCCATCTGGCAACGCAGAAGAACTTCGATAATTTCATCCCTGTGACGAACTGAAGGCACATTTTGTAAAAAAGAATAATCTAAAGCTGGACAACTGAACTAGCTATTACTGTCTGATATAATACGTGCTGGCGTGGGAGCGAGAGAAAAACTTCGAATGTGCCAGCTGCATTTCTCCCCGGGCATGCCGTAAAAGTCAGCTAAGGGATCCGGGTTTCAGTATATTGAAATGTAGGCGACGGGCTGACAACCTGTCACTACAGCAATATACCTTCACCATACATACATAAATCTCGCCTTTATCCCTTACGGGGTAGGCAGAGCGTTTAACGCCTCTTAAAAGGCGCTTTCTCCACGTCTGACAAAAATTGAGGGCAATTTTAAATTGTAAAATGTATTGCTTTAGTGACAGGTTGTCAGCCCATCGCCTAAATTACAATACACTGTAATCCTCGAGACCCTTTTGCTGACTACACTGCATGCCCGGGAGGAAGGGCAGCTGGAACATTCTATGTTTTTCTATCTCTCTCAGTCCAGCATGGAAGAAATATACCTTCAAATCTATCTAAAATAACTCTCAAAACTTTGTCAGACGTGGCGGAATGACCTTTGTTTTAGTCGTTTACGCGCTGCCTACCCCATTAGGGATAAAGGCGTGATTATATGTATGTATGTATAATACCTGCAGAAAAGGGAATATGCATGACTTTTTATTATTAACTAGCGACCCGCCTCGGCTTCGCACGGAAATTATCAGTGTTTCTCTACTGTATTATGCTTGTATTATTCATATAAACCTTCCTCTTGAATCACTCTATATCAAAATCCGCTTCGTAGTTTTAAAGATTTGTGCATACTTAGGGATATAGGGACAGAGAAAGCGACTTTGTTTTATACTATGTAGTGATAAGAATTATTGTCAGCATTAATAAACAATTGTGAAAGTATTTTCGCAAAATACTAATTAAGTTACAATGCTGTGGTTGGTAAAAAAGGAAGGTCCGAACTAGCATGTGACGTCAGATGACAGGAGCGCCATATAACTTCCATATATAATGTCGTTTCAAAGAGAGAGATAGATACTCTAGCTTTATAATAGTATCTCGGTGATTTCTTAATAAATTTAATTTCTGTTTTCACTGATGTTATTATTTGGATTATTCTAGCGTAGCCTAAACTGTCCCACTGCTGGGCAAAGGCCCCAATCATACGCAAACGCAGTAAACTCTCCCTTAGAAATAAGGTGAGGCTTTACACCACATGCGTTCGACCCATAATGACCTACGCCAGTGTGGCCTTCAGCCACACCTACCCCAGTTATCTAAACACTCTCCAGGTAGTTCAAAACAGCTTCTTGCGGAGGGCAACCGGGGCCCCCTGGTACCTCCGCAATTCTGACATTCACATCGATCTCGATGTTCCGTCTCTCAAAGAGTTCTTGAAGCAAGCGGCCATACGCTTCTTCGACAAAGCCCCTCACCACCCTAACCCTCTTGTAGTTAGCGCCTCTGACTACGTTCCCCAACCTGCGACTCGTTACAAACGAAGACCTAGGCATGTCCTTACCGACGGCGATGACCAAATTACTCTTGCATTTAATGCTGCCAAAACTAGTCGAGCCACACTCTGTACAACCTCTTCCAGCAACCGCGCTCCGCGCCGGCGGGGCCGCGGAGGTCCCTCCTTTGCCTTGTCCACTTTGGGGCTTACCGGCACGTACCGGGTCGATTCTCTTCGATAAGAAGTTCCCAAGGCAACGCCGTAAGCCGAGGTCCGAGCCCTAGTGGGCGCCCTTAGCCAGTTGCCATTTCATTTAAGGGTGTAGATTGCGTGTAGCAACTCCCCGCCTTAGCCCGGTGACGCATTATATACACTTTGTAGTATGGTGCAAATAGGTCCATTTAAAAAAAAAAAGCTGGGCAAAGGCAATTTGGATATTTTTTGAAAATGTTTTCGGATACCGAAATATTTTATATGAATGTACTCAATTTCCGAAGAAATATAATAACAGTATTTCCGAAGAAATATAATAACAGTAATTTCGAAGAAATATAATACTTCGGCTGATTGGTTGCCAAGTAAGCAAACGATAACCCAGTCAGAATGAGACCTTATTGAATAAATTATTCTTATTACGACAAAATAGGTTCGTTTAGGAATCGCCTAAATATTATATTGAGGCATATTAATGTCACATTACGGAGTCACATTTATTTGTCATAGGAAGGGTTCTGTTATCCAAGTTTATTATGTTTTTTTTTCGTATTGGTTTGGTAAATAATTTCCGGCTCTTATGTTTTTTATTTACGTATTTCTCTCTGAGTAGACCAATCTAAAACACAATATCTTGATTATTCGCTCGTATTATTATTCTGGCTTATACTTCCATGCTGGCCTGGGAGCGAGAAAAAAACATAGAATGTGCCAGCTGTATCTCTTCCCGGGCATGCTGTAAAGTAAAAACCAGCTAAGGGAACCGAGGGTTTCTGTATATTAAAATTTAGGCGATGGGCTGACAACCTGTCACTACAGCAATATACCTACAAATCTATCTTCAATAACCCTCGAAACTTTGTCAGACGTGGCGGAACTATCTTTGTTAGGGTTGTTTACGCTCTGCCTACCCCATTAGGGATAAAGGCGTGATTTTATTTATGTATGTATTATTATTCTGTGCCAGGGATGTTGCTAAAATTCGCATCAGCATCCGCGGATGTGACCCCTCGAAAATGGAAAAAAAAACAGAACCAGCAACATCTCTGTTCTGTGCCCTTTCCGCAACAAGAAATAATGCGAAGAAGTTCTGGACTAGCCCGGCTGAACAACCGAAAACTGATACATCGGACGATTAACCTATTTTGTATGGGTATAAACTAAGAAGTATTATCTAAGTGGGAACATACGTCGATTCAGGACTTATTTACTATTTGTTTGCACTTACTACAAAGTGAAGTTGCGAACCTAAAAACGTTTTTTTTTACTGGAGCCTGTTTCATGCAATTCTACTACCGTTTGGTGTGAGTCGATTTTATTACATACATACATTCAATCACGCTTTTATCCCTAATGGGATAGGCAGAGCGTAAACGACTTAAACAAAGGTCGTTCCACCACGTCAGACAAAGTTTTGAGGGTTGATTAAGATAGATTTATATTGACAGGTTGTCAGCCCATCGCCTAAATTGCAGTATACAGAAACCCTCGGATCCCTTAGTTGGTTTTTACGCACATTCTATGATTTTCTCTCGCTCCTAGGCCAGCATGGAAGTAGATTTTACGATCTCCATTTATCAAGGTCTGCCGCCCAGCAGCCGCCTGAAGCGACTAGTCAAATCGCCAATAAGCCCAGCGACGATCCACTGAATTAACGAATTAATTCGAATTAAAGAAAAATTGTTGTGGTCAAGGGACAAGATAGCAGCGGGATAGAGCAAATAGTCGTTATTGTAAAAAAAGATATTTTGTAATTTAGACAGGCTCAACTCCGCGTACTGCTAATAACAACTAAAATCGAAACTTAGGGCCGTATTTATTAAGCTACCTCAAAATTGAGAACAATATTAATTACGGATTTGACGGGTCATTTTGTACTGAAATGACATTTCTGATACGAACTCAAACTAGCTGTAAGTCTCAAGTGCTGTTTATCAATATGGGCCTCAAATATACTTAAAATAGAAGATCTGTATCTTGAGAGAGCAAATAGGCTCTGATAATTGTTCTACCAACTGAGCAACGCAGCCAGTAGGTTATAAATGGCGGGCAGGGCTGTAGTTAGTTCTACTAATCAACTTTACTGTGACATTTATAATTGTAATAACATACAAACATACAATCACGCCCCTATCCCTAATGGGGTAGGCAGAGCGTAAACGACCTAAACAAGGGTTGTTCCGCCACGTCTGACAAAGTTTTGAGGATTATTTAAGATAGATTTGTAGGTATATTGCTGTAGTGACAGGTTTTCAGCCTATCGCCTAAATTTAAATATACATAAAACTTCGGACCCCTTAGCTGGTTTTTACAGCATATCTGGGATATGCAGCTGCCACCTTCTATGTTTTTCTCTCGCTTCCAGTCCAGCATGGAAGAAACAACAATAAGTATTTTCTGTGTGCTGTCTTAACGTTTTTGTCAGTCGCCGGTTTCTTTTGAATTGGACAGTGCACTGTTTCCCCGAGCCGTTGCTCTGTAATTCGGCGGCTCAACTTTCGTCGCGCCGAAGTTATCGCGCCTGCCCCGAGTTACACCCCTACTTATTTTAATACCGAACTAAATGGAATATTTCAAGAATTCCCAACTCTGGCTTATTTCGGAATGACATTGAATATTTTCACGTGAATTAATGAACGTTCTCCCGCTAGAGTTTGGGGGAGAGGGCGTTTCGTTTCGTTCGACTACGCGAACCCAGAAGTTAGATTTTGTTCTAAACTGTTGTTTTGTTATACTTATACATACATATAATCCAGCCTTTATCCCTAAGAGTGGCGAAGGGTATACATAGCCCATTCCCATCGGCTTACCTTTCAAGAATCCCACCCCCACCAAATCCGGAATCACGTCGAAACTATAAAGCACTTGAATGTTCTTTTTTTGCTTTGGCTTACCCTCGATAAAATTGAACCCCTCGCCACTGATCCCTAATAGGGTAGGCAGAGCGTAAACGACCTAAACAAAGGTCAGTTCAAACAAAGGAGCGAGAGAAAAACATTAAATGTGCGAGCTGCATTTCTTCCCGGGCTTGCTATAAAAACCAGCTAAGGGATCTAAGAGTTTATGTTTATTGCAATTTAGGCGATGGGCTGACAACCTGTCACTACAGCAATATAACTACAAATCTATCTTAAATTCCCCTGAAAAAAATTGACAGATGTGGCGGAATGACCTAAACGGTCGTTCGCGCTGGGCCTACCTCATTAGCCATTGTACTGCCTATGAAGCGACAATAATATAGAATGTACCAGCTGCAATTCTTCCTACTGCAATATAGGTTCACTCTCTTAACTGAAATCCGTTGAATCGTAATCAAACGTGGCAAATGGTTTTAAGTAGGCCCATGACACTCTACCTATCCTGAAAGTGGTACAAGCATACATAACTGTATTGTGTTTCTACATACAGCTTTTATGTAGGCACACATTACACTCGCAGGTAATCAACCAATCAGATGAGACTAAATCACACCCCTGCCTGCGCACGCGCTTATATTGAATTGTCTCCGACGTATGTTGACTCATGGTTAATTAGCCACTGTACTGCCTAAGAATCGACAGAATGTACCAGCTGCAATTCAGCAGTCAGCCGTTTTTAGACGTGGCGGAAACGGTTTTTAGTAGACTGATATCACTCTACCTATCCTGGAAGTGGTACAAGCATACATAACTGTATTATGTTTCTACATACAGCTATTATGTAGGCACACATCACACTCGCAGGTAATCAACCAATCAGATGAGATCAAATCACACCCCTGTCCGCACACGCGCTGATATTGAATTGTCTCCGACGTATGTAGACATAGACAATACCGTGTCTTTGGTTAATTAGACAGGCTGATTCATAGACATAGACAATATCGTGATACTCGTATTGTCTATGTCTATGAATCAGCCTGCGTAAGTCGGTAAGGTGTAGTACCTAATATAATTACCTAATGAATATTAAGATAAGATAAGAATATACTTTATTGCACAGAAAAAAAAAACAAATAGTGGTATAAATAGGCGGCCTTATTGCTAAGTAGCAATTTCTTAAAGGCAATCTTAGAGCACAGGAAAATAAAATTTGAACAAGTGAGCTGGTAAAAAATTCAGACATGTATACGTAAATAAGCTACTTAAGTGTAGTTACATAAAAAACATGCTTCCATGCTGGACTGGGAGAGATAGAAAAACATAGAATGTTCCAACTGCCCTTCCTCCCGGGCATGCTGTTGAAGTCAGCAAAAGGGACTCGAGGGTTACAGTGTATTGTAATTTAGGCGATGGGCTGACTTGAATCTAAAATTGCCCTAAATTTTTGTCAGACGTGGCGAAAGCGCCTTTTACGATAAGTTAAACGCTCTGCCTACCCCGTAAGGGATAAAGGACTGATTTATGTATGTATGTACATAAAAATAAATATTGTTATCATGTACCTAGTAAAATACATAGAATATTACCAAACCACGTAAAATCATATTTTTTAGACGTGACCAAACCTAATTTTGCGTGACGGTTTAGTACTGGGTTCATCTTTATCAAAATAGATCTAGCTTTTGCGAAACTGATTCAAAACAAAGTACAAATAAAGCATCATCAACTAAAATTACCAAGCAATTCACATTTGTCCCCTTTATCAAGTAGATCTTGTCGCATTGAGGTTAATAAGGAGACATCAACATTTTCATAGAATTGTTATTCAGGCCATCCAATTGATTTGATATGTTTCTACATTGACCTGATTCTCATTCCTATTCAGTCTTTTCTACGTACTCGTTTTGCAAATTCGCTAGTCTTCTTTGAAACTTGACTGCATGCCAAATTAGGGCAACCTAGCTAGGAAGCAAAGACCGCATCAAGGGGAGTAGATAGGCTTATGTGAAATTGGATTTTTGTACCTACAGTACATTACCACGTTATTATTTACTTCCATGCTGGACAGGTGCATAGAATGAAAAGCATAGAATGTGCCAGCTGCATTTGCTCCCGGGCATGCTGTAAAAACCAGCTAAGGGATTCCAGGGTTTCATTATGGGTTGACTACCTGTGACTACAGCAATATACCTACAAATCTATCTTAAATAACCCTTAAAACATTGTCAGACGTGGCGGAACGACCTTAGTTTAGGTCGTTTACGCTCTGCTTACCCCATTAGAGATAAAGGCGTGATTATATGTATGTACAGTAAATTCAAACAAATAAAAATAGTTTTTTGTTGTTGTGAGATGACGTAATTTTACACAGTTAAACTTTAAACTGTCAAAATTCTGTGATGCTAACAGTGTTTTTTTGCTTCGGTTTCGGTTTTTTTTTTAAGTGATACTTTGTTTATATTTTATAATTGGATAATGATTACATACATACATATAATCACGCCTTTAATCCTAATGGGGAAGGCAAAGCGTAAACTACCTAAACATAAGTTCGTTCCGCCACGTCTAAAAAAGTTTTGAGGGTTATTTAAGATAGATTTGTAGGTATATTGTATATTGCTGTAGTGACAGGTTGTCAACCCATCGCCTGAATTGCAATATACAGAAACCCTCGAATTCCTTAGCTGGTTTTACAGCATGCCCGGGAAGAAATGCAGCTGGCACATTTTATGTATTTCTCTCGCTCCCAGTCCAGCATGGAAGAAATAATTATTACATTATTTATTTTCTGATTGTCAGTTATAGGTATAATGCAAGTACCTATGTGCAAATCCATATATTTTTTCTATACTTCGCTGTCGTATTTCGTTAACGAAGCGCTTTAGCTTTTACTACATTTTAACATACTGCAAATGCGGTCATTTTATCTCATACCTAATCTCAGTCTGAAATCACAGAACTTCTGATCCAGTCATAAAGTTTGTCTTTATTTCTGAATACTCCTATCTTCGGCGGCCATGTCAGTCTAACATTCAGGTCAATTCATCTGTATTACAATATCTTTTGCTTCCCTTTGCTTCAGCTCCGTCCAGAAGCTAAGCTAGGATTAAATTCCAGCGTTTTTTTTAAGGGGCAAAGAGATGTTTTATTACGACCGTCTTTAGATATCCAACTGGAATAAGGTGGCGTTGAATGTTTGATTTTACCGTGGCAATGAAATGTTTGAAGCATGAAAAAGAGTATAAAAAATAATATCATTGCAAAATGAATGTCAACTTTTGAAGAGTAAAAATGCTTTTGTATCTTTTCGTAACTATGGTGTAGTGGATAGGGCCGCTGCCTTCTTAGCGTGGAGGTCGAGGTTTGAATCCCACCAAATTTTCGAATTTCATATGTACGTTTATTCGGCGCTTTTCTGTGCTTCGGAAGGCACACTAAGCAGTTGGGGCCGGTTAATATCTTCGGAGGTCAGATGGCAGTCGCTCTGTGTAATAACCAGTACCCTCGTTCAATCACCTAGATTAAGTAGCCGTCCCCGAGAGATGCGGGATAAGGCTAGGGATAATGATGGTAACTTTATTCGTAATCATGAGAATCAAAGTATCATACGTACAAATACGATGTCTCCTAGGAAATGTCCTACTTACTTTATAGTATTTTTACAGACGTCTCTTCCTCTCAGTCTCTTTATAGTTTTACTACATTCAGCGAGATTAGTCTGGCAATACCTGAAGTAGCGCGGTATTCCTGCAATGTCAGAGTCAGGGGTCGTCAACCGCGAATAATTTGCGGGTCGGTTGCGGCCGGAATGCAATATGGCGGATATCGGCGATATTCAAAATATCGAACGTTATGAACGTTACGTAGCCAAGTGTTAGACTGCCATAGGGATGCGAAATTATCGATATTAGTATTTATTAGCTTATTAGCTAGCGAAATGGAAGGGGTTGAAAAGGAAGAAATATAACATTTAAACATTGTTGTCGGTAGTCTCGATTTATAGCGATGCCTCTGGTATATATTGAATTTTAAACTGAATGGGGTGTTAAAAACGCGTCTTGATGACAATAATCAAAAATATTAGAAAAATGTGGTCGATTTTTCGAAAATGATGTACTTATAATATTTTTACTTCCAAGCTGGACTGGGAGCGAGATACTTCCAAGCTGGACTGGGAGCGAGAGAAAAACATAGAATATGCCAGCTTCATTTCCTCCCGGGTATGCTGTAAAAACCAGTCAAGGGATCCGAGTGTTTCTGTTTATTGCAATTTAGGCGATGAACTGACAACTTGTCACTACAGCAATATACCTACAAATCTATCTTAAATAACTCAAAACTTTGTCAGACGTGGCGGAACGACCTTCGTTTAGGTCCTTTACGCTCTGCCTACCCCATTAGGGATAAAGGCGTGGTTATATGTATGTATGTTTAATTTTATTTAGAGGTAAAAATTGAGTTTTCGAGGCATATGTTGTAATTGACCCACGGAAAACTCATCAAGCTGCGGCTAGCATCGTGGTTCGTTCAAAAATAAACACAAAATCAATTTGTAACAGATAGTCACGAGCTCTGCACTCTGCACTAAACCACATCCGTATTTCACGCAGGCTTTTGTTTGGTATTCCCTGGATGTTGAATAGATGTTTGATAGTTTGGAAAAGCAAACACGATTGCCATAATAGCGCCGTAAAGATACAATATTGGTGTTTAAAAATGATACAGTTTTCAACACAGTCTTCAAAATGGCTGAAATTGTGATGTTTTAGTCACGAATCTGAATAACTTGATTTACTAATCATATGTTGAATGGATGTTTGATAGTTTGGAAAAGCAAACACGATTGCCATAATAGCGCCGTAAAGATACAATTTTGGTGTTTAAAAATGATACAGTTTTCAACACAGTCTTCAAAATGGCTGAAATTGTGATGTTTTAGTCATGAAACTGAATAACTTGGTTTACTAATCATGGGTCAAAATGACCTATAAAATAGACAAAATATTTGTTGTTCAGTTAGACCATATCCGTATTTCACGCAGGCTTTTGTTTGGTATTCCCTAGATTTTGAATGGATGTTAGATAGTTTGGAAAGGCAAACACGATTGCCATAATAGCGCCGTATAGATACGATATTGGGGTTTGAAAATTATCCAGTTTTTAATACAGCCTAATCTAAGTCTCACAACGAGGAAACGCGGCAAGTGTGATGGGGACTTTTGCGCCCGGTACAAGTCGGGGAGGTTTTTTTGACGAGTGTTTAAGATAGCACCAATTGATGTTGTGTTTTTTTAATTAAAGTTTAAGTTTGTGCTGCCTAAAAAAAAATGAATCTATCAAATTGTAGATCAATTAGTTAAAATACAGTCAAAATGGCTGAAATTGTAATGTTTTAGTCACAAAACTGAATAACTTGGTTGACTAATCATGGGTCAAAATTACCTATAATAAAGACACAATATTTGTTGTTCAGCTAGACACCACATCCGTATTTCACGCAGGCTTATGCTTGGTAATCCCTGGATGTTGAATGGATGTTTGATAGTTCGGAAAGGCAAACACTTTTGCCATAAAGATACGTTATTGCTGTTTGAAAATGATGCAGTTTTCAATACAGTCTTCAAAATAGCTGAATATGCGATAGTAGAAGATATAATCATGAAACTAAACAACTTTTCAGACTGAACATAAAAGTATTGGTAAAATTGCCGCTCAACTGACTTATTTGTTTTCGTATGTCGATTAAAGTTCTTTACAATTATCCCCTTTACACTTTATAATAAATAGAATTTTGGTCGTGTTTAGAGAGTATACTAAAAACTGATATTGAACACTAGAGCGATCAATTGCAATATAAAACCCCTAAAGTAAATTTATGTGACTCTAACGTAAACTATGGCATTCGATTCAATTTTACAGAAAGCTTCTCTGAAATATCACTTTATTTATGAAGCTTTTCCTCCATAAACATAAGGTTGAAATTGGCTTGCCTACCTGTCCGGGGCGAAATTGTATAAACACATAAATAAATCGAATCGTGTATTTGAGTCGACATTTTCAATGAGCCAGAGACACTTTACGAGGAGCGACTAGACGATACGAAAGTTTCACGTTGCTTGGAATATTTGTTTAAATGTTTGAAGGGTAGATACACTGATTTGAGAAGTCGCTACCGCTCAATTTACTCTCTGTGGGTAGATAGGTAGATATTTTATTTTTAGCATTGGTGCTATTTTCGTCCGTTGTTTTTGTAGCCTAGTAGATACTTAGCGTTTCTATGAACTCGTAATCTCAGCATTAACCATTCTAACAGCAAAAAAAAATCTGCTGGCCAAAGTGGTGAATGACATTTTAACATGTCCTATATTGAAAGATATTATTTTATCTTCCTATATTGATAAGTGCAGCAACACAGAGGGCGTCACTTACTGTGCATAAGGTTACGCTCAACACGCTGTCAATGATTTTGGCATTGCTTACAACACACATGCGTCACCTTACGCACTACGCGCGCGTAGCGAGGAATTCTTCATTTCTGATGAACCACGAACTCTACAGAGATCTAAGTAAGCAAGTAACGTTATATATATTTTTTTCAATGCGGTTAACAGCCTTTAAAATACATGTTTTTGTGATCCTTGTGATATTTCTATTAAATATTCAGCCCTCCTGCGCCTTTCTGTCGTGTTACCGCCGGACTTTTATTGGTTATACAGGTACGCAATTGGTTTAAAGAACATTACCGAAAAAGCTAAACCAACAATGGTAACACAGGCTGTGTTACCATTGTTGGTTTAGCTTTTAAAAAATAAAGGATCTAGCTAAACAAAGATTGTCTGGAAGAGATAGCTTCCAGCGATAAGACTGCCTTTGTGCACATTAATCTAAGTTTATTTTTGTATTTCTTGTCTTTTGTGTACAATAAAGTGTTTTTACTTACAGTAAGTAAAAACTACTACTAAACATAAGAGGCGTTTTATGACCCTATACCACCGGACACCGGAGTACATATTACGCCAAGCAGCTTACGCTGTGGGGGAATGCCAGGGACCTTAAAGATTCTGTCTGGGTTAGATAGTTACTTTCACGACTCTTATCTCAGTTACACTAATAGTCTTGAAACACAAAAAACAACCTAGCTGGAAAAAAACAAACATTTAACAAAGCACCGTGCGGTTAATTACGGTTGTCGTTGTGCACCAAAATCATACAAAACAATTTGTTCTACCCCAGCAGTAGGTATCTTTCAAAAACTCCTAGATGCCACCCTGCTCACGAACATTTCACCCATAGTCTCAGTGTTGCCACATTAGAATTATTATGAAAATTTATCGCGCACCTCGAACCGCATTTATCTTGATCAACGGGATTTTCAACTTTATTCCCTTAGAATAAGAGTTTTGTTTGTTTCGTCACAAAAGGGGGTTAATTGCGCTTAGGATTGCTTAATCTGTGGTAAAAACGTTTAATCGGATGGTAAAGACTTGAGGAACTCCTTCATTTCTTTCTTTTTACTTAAATTTCTAGTTTCTATTAGGAATTATTTTACGCGGAAATTAAATCTACATGCATACATATAATCACGCCTTTATCCATAATGGAGTAGACAGAGCATAAACAACCTAAACAAAGGTCGTTTCGCCACGTCTGACAAAGTTTGAGGGTTATTTAATATAGATTTGTAGGTATATTGCTGTAGTGGCAGGTTGTCAGCCTATCGCCTAAATTGTAATACACAGAAACCCTCGGATCCCTAAGCTGGTTTTTACAGCATAGCCATAAGGAAATGTAGCCGGCACATTCTATGTTTTTCTCTGGCTTCCAGTCCAGCATGGAAGAAAATCTAGTTGTGGCTTTTGAAATGAGATGATAAGAGACCATCAAAGTTCTTTTATTATTTATATTTTAAGACTAATTGTATTTGAACTTGTATGGGTTTTTACCAATTATTCCTAATCATAAATCATGTTATAAATTTATTTTGTGTCTAGTTATACATAGGCACAGGATTATTATTTAGAAGTCCCATAAATACATCGCAAAAAACATTCTATCCTCATATATTGTAGTATTCATATATAATGGTGACAAAGAAATATATACTTATATGGATGATTTATTACGACTTCGAATTCTTTCACGAAAGTACTTAAAGACTTTCGAACATTAATAAACTTTTGACTTTCATAAAAATGGCAAAACTACGTGATTTCTATTTAATAAATCAAAACGTTACAAGACAGAAAGACACTATTCTCTTGTAGAACTGACATTGTTTATGCTTCATTTCGTGTATTTACTCCTGGAACAACATTTTACATCGTTTAGTGTAAACCGCTTTCATTTCTTTCGACAGTCGACAACAAACTTCAACGTTATTTTTTTCTACAATTGAAGTTGTGTCGTGATTTCTGATTCTAATTTCAAATTTCTTTTGCGCATTGACATCATTTCTGATTGACGTGTAGCGTGATACTTGATCACGGATTAAATCTTTAGTATAATATTAATATTTAATCCACTTTTTTGTTTTTAATTATTGGGTACAAATTGTTGTACGATAGAGCCGTTATCAGTCATCATTAGGTATCAGTCGAGTATGAAATGATCTATTACAGCAAAAAATCATTAATGTTCAGTTATATTGTCTGAATATTTGAATCATTAATGTGGCTGAAATTACAGCCTGTGGATGAGAATAATTTTCCGGGAACATTATCGTTGAATTTTGGAGTTAAATGACGCTTTGCCAGTGATTGTGGGCTTTTATTCAATATTGTTGATTCGGTTGGAATTCAATGAGTCGTAGGTTACACAATTTAACTTAAATGTGCTGAATATTATCCTGCGCCAATATGCTTTAAAGTACAGTCCACAAATTACTGTCCATGCTTACATCAGCTGCAAGTCTTATGTCAAATAAAAGTATAATTGGATCAAGTATAAGTAAAGATCATTGGATCCAAGATATTAAATATGAGTAACATAATATATTAGTTGTACTCACGATTGTCACTTGGTGAAACGCCATAATCACTTTCGGGGATTGATGTATGTAACAACACTTGTACTCGTTTCACAATAATGTTTAAACAATGTTTACATTGATTTTATTGCACGTAGCTTTTTTAAATTTAAATATATTATGTACGCAAGACCATTGTAAACCGTTGGGCCCTTGTTAATATCGTTTAATGCCGTAGATATTAGTCGCTAAGCCTTGTCAGAGGCCAGTGCTAAGCATTGGCGGCTTGAAAACTTAGCCGACCCTATGGGATACAGGATAAGTCTAGGGAGATGATGAGTCTCAAAAGTCAAAACTGACATCTTTATCCGAAAGAACTACTTCACGGAATGTTAACGAACTAAATCAGTAAGCAAATTACTTTCTTGTCCTAATCACCACCACAATTATAGTGGTCAACTTTTTATGGTCAGCTGACTACACTTGTTGATTTATGTATTGGGGTAGAACTGCTGTTGATCTGATTATCACATGATAGTCGTTGTATACCTTTATTTTGATAATAAATAATAAATAAAATCTTTATTTAGCAATTACTGAATTTATAGATAGGTTAAAAAGTATAGAACTAGCATATTTGTACGTTGACAATAAATAACCCTGCTTCCTAAACTAAGAAACTATCTGCATATCATAAATTACTATTGCGGTATTTTGTAAATTTTGGGTCATGAATAGAGATTTTGTTTGTACCTTTTGTTGAAATCTTGAATATTAGAAACCCCGTCACATTTGGCCTAAAAGTAGCAAAAACCTCTATCATTGGCCATTGTTCATAGTTTGTAATACATTGTATCTCTACATTTTGGTATGTAGGTACCAAATACCGACATGGTACCGGCTAACTAATATGTTAAAACGGCAGGTAACAAAAAATACATCTAAAGGTGGCAACGTCGTTTTGGCAAAAAAAGACCAGAAGAATGATGGCGAATACTCCGCCGGCTAGACCGTGGTCCTAAAATTGTGATGAAAATAAGTTAGTTCCTACTTTTCCGCGTTTTTTTGAGTTTTACACCTTCCTTCCTCGACTTCCTCTGATTAATCGCTGAAGTCGGCCATTTTGATTTACGTTCGTGGGAAAACTGTTTTATTATACCAACTAATGTAACATGTTCAGTGGTCTTCGTCTGGTCGTGACGCACGACAAAGTAACCACTGAAGCGATCTATTTGGATGATTTGATGATTGTGTTGTGTATTGATTCTGAAATTCATTATCACCTTTAATGTACAAGCTGATTGCATAACTAGCTTTCGCCTCGCGGTTTCATTCGTGGCTTACCTATTGAATTTTCTTGTAGAAATGTCGTGTCTTTCCGCTGCGAAAAGTTGCGCATATCCGTTGTCCCAGAGTGCTTATTACTTATGTTTTTTTTATCGAAAATTTGTATTGAAATGCGATTAGCCGTTTAATTAAACACAACCTTATGAAAAAAAAAATGTGTATCCCTATGGAAATTATAATACAGATTGTAAGGGACAGCGTCCCGCAAACTGATATGGGTTGCGCAGTCAACGAAACTGAATAACTAACCAGGGAATTCTTTTACAAAAAACATAATGGCTTTTCCATACAAACTGGCCGATTGAGGTGGTCATTTTGTATGCGGAAGTCAAATATTTTTTTCATCTCCTGAATGAATTTCCTGGTGAATGCTGTCCAGGATACTTCACTGAGCAAGCCCTATCAGTTTACGGGACACTGTCCCTTACACCCGGTATTATATTCCCCGATGTTAACAGAAAATTCCTTCTCCAGAATATTAGGATCTGTAGGCAAGACATACATACAGAAATACAGACATACAGACAGATGCACAGAGTTACTTTCTTATTTATAACATTAGTATGGATAGCTAAACTCTTTCGTAACAGGAGCGATTATTGAAATGACTGATGTCAGATTTGCTTCGCTTTTCTTCACCAGGCTGATAAAACAATTGACGGTTAATGTATTTTTTCTAACTGTTGGTTTAATGAAGCTACCGACTTTTAAATTACACGGTGCTAATGTGCTTTTAAACAGCAGCTTACGTTTAAATGAATTATGTGAGGAATTATGTAAAGATTGAGCTAAGTGACAATCCGCGTAATGAGTTCAATGTTTTTTGCAAGTCGTCCACTTTTTGACACTTCTTCTTCTGTTGAGTGGGTATCGAGTCTATCGACCCGATGAACCCTGGTGTCAGAGTTTTGAAACCGCCTAGTAGCACAACTATCAGGCCTCTGACATGGTTTGAGTAGCGACCACTATCAAAGACAGCGACCGGGACCGAGGGCTTAACGTGCCCTCCGAAGCACGAAATCTTTTTCTTTTCGGACAATCAGGTGATTCAGCCTGCAATGTCCTAACCAAACTGGGGAAAATTCACAAAGTGATAAATTCTCAAATATCAACTTTGTGTTTCCCCCCTGGGAATCGAACCCAGGACCTCCGGATCGGGAGTCCACGGCACTAGCCACTAGACCACGGAGGCAGTCTTTTTGACACTAAGGCCCGTATTAATAAAGAACAAATGTTTTCCCAACATGAATTTGAAATTGTATATTGTTATGTTATTGACTACATACTAAGTTAACTTTAAATTTTATATAAAATTTAATTCTCTTTTATCATTGACTAATTTGAATTTTATATTGTAATGTTCTTGACCTTTGTGAAATTTTTATTACCAAATTTATCGCAAATTTTATTTTTATTGTTACAATCTTATTTTTATTAATTACTGAAATTGGGTTACCCGTTGTAATTAAATAAATAAATAAAATACTTGGGACTGACTGTGAGTTTGAGTTCGTATCAGAAATGTCATTCCAGTAGAAAACGGCCTGTCAAATCCGTATTTAATATTGCTCTCAGTCTGGAAATCGCTTTATAAATACGAGCCTAAGTAGCATAGCAGTAAGTAGGTTTATTATGGCCACAAAAAAGTCAATTACTTCCATGCTGGACTGGGAGCGAGAGAAAAACATAGAATGTGCCAGCTGCATTTCCTCCCGAGCATGCTGTAAAAACCAGCTAAGGGATCCAAGGGTTTCCGTATATTGCAATTTAGGCGATGGGCTGACAACCCGTCACTACAGCAATATACATACAAATCTATCTAAATAACCCTCAAAACATTGTCAAACGTGGTGTACTGACCATTATTTAGGTCCTTTATGCTCTGCCTACCCCATTAGGGATAAAGGCGTGATTATATGTATGTATGTATGTAAAAAGTCCATCGTATAGGTACCTAACTGATACATTATTATAAAGAACGCAACATGTACTTATCAAGAACCGTTTCTATGAACCATGTTTCTTCTTACTACATATAATTAGTACTAAAGTTTCAAGCATTTAAACATCTTTTTATCACCTTTTAAACTCCAATTTATCTCTTCTTTGTTACCGCATTTTGTACTTTATGATTATGACAAAATGTCATCAAGGTAATCTATCTTCTTTCCAGCTGTTTACTCCAGGACTTAGGTCCCTCGCCGCAAACTAACCGAAACGAAAGTAGTTTTGGCGTGATGTGGTAACATACAGACAGACAGACAATTTTTTAAAAAAAAATGTATTGATCTTTATATCGTTAATAATGCCTGCTTCAATTATTTTTTTGTAAAAATATTCAATGTACAGACATGACCCTTCTAGAGATTTATTATATGTATAGATGTATGGATATTTAGCATAATTTGTTTAGTTTCATAGGTACATTCTTGCTTTTTACTAATACCAATGACTACATTGACACCCTGTATAATTAATTCTTTATACACGAAAGTAAATCTTCCATGCTAGACAGGGAGCGAGAGGAAAACATAGAATGTGCTAGCTGCATTTCCTCCCGGGCATGCTGTAAAAACCAGCTAAGGTATCCGAGGGTTTCATTATATTGCAATTTAGGTGATAGGCTGACAAACTGTCACTACAGCAATATACCTACAAATCTATCTTAAATAACCCTCAAACTTGTCAGACGTGGCGGAACGACCTTTGTTTAGGTCGTTTTTGCTCTGCCTACCCCTTAGGGATAAGGGCGTAATTTTATGTATGTAAGTAAGTACCTATAAAAACGCACTACCTTATTCATACCCTTACGGACAGGTTCACACAGCGTATAATGCGATTTATTTGTGTAGGCCTCATGCATGTTTGATAAACATTACATTGGGGAAATGCGAGATGACATACCATAACCATTCAGGTTATGTTGTAGCTATTGTATCTGAAATATCATTCTATATTTAGAACCCTTAAAATGTTTGAGTATTGGATTTTGTATGTTTTTCTTGAATTGGAAATTGGGGCATTCCGAATAAGTCCAAATAACAAATGAATAAAATAAACACTTAATTTTAAACTTTCGCGGTTGTTTTCACTATAACTATAAGACATTTTACGGGTTTCTTACCGCGATTTAAATTATTTGATGAGTTCCCGATATTTCGGCGCTGTTCCAAACGCCCTGATCACGGGTAAACTAATATAACTCATCAAATAATTTAAATCGCGGTAAGAAACCCGTAAAATGTCTTATAGTTAGAATAAAATAAAGTCTGATATGAATATTTTTACCGATTGTGGTTGACACATTTCTAAACTATGGCAATGTTCTTAAGTACTCTACGAAGTAGTTCGTGTTACGTAATTTGTATTGGAGTGTAGATAAAATGATTTTGATTGAAAATAGTTACGTGAGGTACCTATGTACCTAAATAGGGCTTGACATGTGACTTGATAGGCATGTATTCTTCATTTGAATTTCTTATTTAAGAAAGCAAAAAGACAAACCAAAAAGTGGATCAGAAAGGCGTTACCCAGAATCTCTACTAAGTTATTAATCAAAATTCTCTGTAACAATATTACACTGAACCCCAACCCGCAAAGTATACATTAATGACTATACCATAAAATATGTTGTCCTCATAAATCCCTTTATATCCCCCATGGGTTCCTCAGTAAAGGGAATAAAAGGCGCTCGGGGGCTTCCCGGGTGGTCCCATATCACCAAAAATTTGCACAAGATTTTAATATTCCCGTGAATAAAGCTAGTGTCGTCGAGACCTTGTATGATAACCTCTAGACGTATCTTCCTTATATAGGCTATCTGTGTGTCAAAGTCAAAATGGCTGTACCGATAAATAAAATACAGGGTGTTAGCGACATAGCACTTACATACATACATAAAATTTATGCCTTTATCCCTAATGGGGTAGGCAGAGCAAAAACTACCTAGACAAAGGTCGTTCCGCCACGTCTGAGAAGTTTTGAGGGTTACTACAGATGGTATAAGTATTATATAGCTATAGTGACGGGTTGTCAGCCGATCGCCTATTGCAATACACTGAAACCCTCGAATCCCTTAGCTGTTTTTACAGCATGCCCAGGAGGAGATGCAGCCGCATCCTATGTTTTTTTATCACTCCCAGTTTAGCATGGAAGTTATGGAAGTAACTCTAAGTAAAGTAGGCGCAGTTTTTTATTTAGGAAAGGTTCCCTGGATTAAGTTTTGATTTCTCAACATGAATAATATTTTAACCGTAAGATTTTTTCGTTCTACCCTGTTTAAAAATATATTTTAGGTACTGAATCTAGTGACATGTATTTTTTTTTTAATACTCGGTATGGGTATCATATTACGTTTATATTTTTGCCTGTTTAGTTTCTAGGTTTAAAATATTTCGCGTGATATTTTTAAATCGTTGTTGGTTGATAAGCTGCTATGGTTCCTCTTATCAACAACAATTAAATATTGTAAATCAGTCAGCTAGTACCAATTTCGGAGATCAAGAGAAATTATTTTCTATACTATAAACAATTAATAATATACGTAAGTCGGCAGTAAGATTCTTCCAGTTATAAGCAGTTATGCCTGGACAAATTTACGTCAATAGTCTTGGATATTTTTACAAAAAGTAGTAAGTTCTTCCATGCTGGACTGGGAGAGATAGAAAAACATAGAATGTTCCAGCTGCCCTTCCTCCCGGGCATGCTGTAGAAGACAGCAAAAGGGACTCGGGGGTTACAGTGTATTGTAATTTAGGCGACTCGCTGACAACCTATCACTACACATGAGCAATACACATTACAATCTAAAATTGCCCTCAATTTTTGTCAGACGCGGCGAAAGCGCCTTTTACGAGGCGTTTAACGCTCTGCCTACCCCGTAAGGGATAAAGGCGTGATTTTATGTATGTATGTACTAAACATGTTTAGTGTAACTTATAAAGATTTAAAAAGTTGACAAAGAGGAAGTATGAGACATACCTACTTAGTATGATACAGCTTAGTTCGTTGTTTAATGTATGGTTTTGATTTTTGTTCTTCCATTTCTCCCTGTCTTGAGCCTCTTCTAATCAGTTTCGGGCGTGTGCGTCAAGGGGAGGGAGGCCTTTGCCCTGTAGTGGGACACCTCAGGCTGTTAATAATAATTATTATTTTATTTTATTGTTTTTATGTCCTTGTGATTTGTATTTGTGCTAAATAAATGTTTTATCTATCTATCTATATATACAACTGCGTTAGGCGCCATAGATGTTTATTTTATTTTAGCATGAATTAACGTTTTGTAAAAATCTTTTGATATTCTCTTCACCGGCATCCGGGTTCTTTTACCGGGTATTTAAGATTAATTTATTACTAGCGACCCGCCCCGGCTTCGCACGGAAATTATCAGTGTTTTTCTAATATATTATACGTGTATTATACATATAAACCTTCCTCTTGAATCACTCTATACATTCAAAGAAACCGCATCAAAATCCGTTGCGTAGTTTTAAAGATTAATGCATACATAGGGATATAGGGACAGATAAAGCGACTTTGTTTTATACTATGTAGTGATCCCAAACTCGAGTTTTTAGAAAACTTCAGCATCCTTTATGGTTACATATTTGATAAACTTGACATTCGCATGACAAGCGTAAGGCTTAAACGTAGCTGCGTCATCGTAAAAACAAAATATTTTCCCCGCGATCGCAGAGGAAATGAGATCTGGCTGTCAACGCTTCCGACGCCAGGGGAAAAATGTGTTTATGTTCGCGCCTATTCAAGGTACATACTTTTGATATATTGGGGATTATTCTTACAGGGAAACGGGTCATCTTATAAAATGGGTTTTCGAGCCGAACACCGACCAGATGAACCCTGTTACAGTTTTCAGACCACCTAGTAGCACAGCTAATGGCCTCTGACAGCTTCACCTCGATCGACGGCTTAACGTGCCCTCCTCCAAAGCACGGAATCCTTTTTCTTACACTCAATCGGGTTCCTGCATTGTCTTAACTAAACTGAGGAAAATCTCAATCAATGGGATAAATTAACAAATAGGTATTAATTTATATTAACTTTGTGGAATCAAACCCACGACTACCGGATCGAGACTCCATGGCTTAGACACTAGACCATAGAGGCAGTTGAAAGATACGGAAAAATGTGTTTATGTTCGCGCCTATTCAAGGTATACAGAGTTTTGATATATAGGGGATTACCCGACAATGCCTCCAGCGAAACGGGTCATGGAAATATGTAGAGGTATAGTTTGGAAGATAAGTGCATATTGTTAGTTTATGCGAAGGATGGAAGGGTAGAAGCAAATCATAATATACCGGGTGTAAGGGACAGCATGTCGCAAACTGATAGGGGATGCTCAGTTAACGAAACTGAACAACATTAATCAGGAAATTCTTTTAGAAGATGAAAAAAAATATTGACTTTCCCATACAAAATGACCACCTCGATCAGATAATTTGTATGGAAAAGCAGAAATCTTGGTGATAATTTTTAGTTTCGTTGACTGAGCAACCCCTATTAGTTTGCGGGACGCTGTCCTTTACACCCCGTAGAACTGTTTTTAGTTCTACCGTCAAGATTCACTTACACTACGTGTAAAGCTTGCATGTTCGTCAATAATCAATTTAATATCTTTCAATTTTATTTTAAACAATGATAGATTTCGCTTCGAAGTATGCCTAAGCCCCTAACCTTAAATACTTTTATTTCTACGACAGGATCTGGACAAAGGCATTAAATAATTATTTCATGCTGGACTGGATGCAAAAGAAAAACATGGAATGTGCATTCCATGGAATTTCCTTCCGGGCATGCTGTAAGAACCAGCTAAGGGATCCGAGGATTTCAGCTTATTGCAATTTAGACGATGGGCTGATAACCTGTCACTACAGCGACTTTCTTAAATAACCTTCAAAACTTTTTCAGACGTGGCGGACCGACCTTTGTTTGTTTAGGTCGTTTACGCTATGCCTAACCCATTAGGGATAAAGGCATGACAATATGTATGTATTAAATAATTATTCCTTTTTCATTACCTTGAACAAGGCCGTCAACTATACGACATAATTAAAAACCACAATTAATAAAAACACAAAGAGTAATGGAAGTTATTTCAAGCCTGCTGCATGCTGAAGCAAGCAAATAGTGCTATTTACGTACTGAGACGCCAGAGCAGTTCCAGAGGAGCCCGATGGTGTAGTGGATAGGGCCGCTGCCTCCTGAGCGGGAGGTCGTGGTTCGAATCCCACCACGTACCAATGTGTTTTTCGGATTTTCGAATTTCATATGTACGTTTATTCGGCGCTTTTTCCGTGCTTCGGAAGGCACGTTAAGCCGTTGGTCCCGGTTAATATCGTTTAATACCGTAGATATTAGTCGTTAAGCCATATCAGAGGCCAGTGCTAGGCATTGGCAACTTGAATACTCTGACCTAATCTAGGATTGGGTCTGGTTTCCCTTTTGGGTTGCGGAGGTCAGATGGCAGTCGCTCTGTGTAAAAACCAGTACCCTCGTTCAATCCCCTGGATTGGGTAGCCGACCCCGTGACATACGGGATAAGGCTAGGGAGATGATGATGACGCCAGAGCAGTTCCAGCAAACAAACAACTCCATGAGCAAAGCCCACACACTACAGCCACTACAGGGTTCTACTAGCGAGAGCTTTGTATTGTGATTGTCAGAACGTTGACAAAATTACAGGAGGTATAAATAAATTTTATTTTAATATGTGTTAAAGAAAGTGCTCATAAGAACGAAGCTAATGAGCCAAAACTCGGCTAAAAAATTATTAATTTTTTCATAAGGTAGGTCCAATGGCTTTCTGTTGGCTCCATCATGAGATTCTCGTCATAATGTTTATGTTTTTAAAAACGATTATGCTTTAAAACTAAAGTAAATAATAATAAAAAGTGAATTTCATACATACTGTGTGAACTGTATTTCCTGTTCACAATTCTTATTCTTCTTAGCGAGTGGATGCTAGTAGCACAGCTATTAGTCCTCTGACGTGCTTTGAGTATCGTCCACTATTAAAGACAGAGACCGAGACCGACGGCTTAATGTGTTCTCCGAAGCACGGAATTCTTTTTCTTTTCAGACAATCAGGTGATTCAGCCTGCAATGTCTTAACCAAACTGGGGAAAACCTCACAAAGTGAGAAATTGACAAATATCAACTTTTGTGTGTGTCCCCCCCCCCTGGGAATCAAACCCAGGACCTCCGGATCATAAGCCAAATGGCTTTGACCACTAGACCACGGAGGCAGTATGATCACGCTACACTTTTTCTATTTTCCGTTTGTGTCGTCAATTGTTTCATTATATTTCTTTCAACGGTAGTAATCACGTGAGGTTGCGTGCCGTTGTGTTATGCGCGGGTTGCCCATTAGGATGAAATATTTCATGTTCTCATACATTAGTTGGAAGCTTTTGTTTTAATCCCAGCGTTACAACAACGGAATTATAGGGTATTTAAAGAAATATAATGTAAAGATGATAAGGGTCAGGATTCTGAAGGTTTCAGCAGTTTTAAAGGTTCCAAAATGGAACAGGAAGCTCTATCACAAATTCAAACTTTTCAAGCCAAAACACTAAGTTTCAGTAGCTTCAAAATTGCTGCCACTTATTCTCATTCTTTGTGAACTAGGTTTATCACTTTCATGATCGTGAAACTCATTTAATTTTCAATATGTCGTCAATTGTTTTATAATATTTGTTTCACGTGAGGTTGTGTGTCGTATGTTTTGCGCGGGTTGCCCATTAGGATGAAATATTTCATGTTCTCAAACATTAGTGGAGGCTTTTATTTCAATCCCAGCGATACATCTTTTGGTATATTACTACAAGAGCATTCCCGACGCAATAGAAAGTTATAAAATTAATAGATAGGTACCTTTAATGAATGTTAGACCTGCCACTTTCTTAAAATAGAAAAGAGAAGGGATCGAAAATCAATAACTAGCTGAATTTACATTAGACTAGAAGTCTCATCAGTCTAATGTACTACCAAAGACTGTCTTAACCGTGCTCTCTGTGTCACGGAATCCAGTGCTCAACTCTACGTAAGTCGTTGATTTTCTATTACAGTTTATACCATATATCTTTTTCTCACTATTTCACCCTTTTACAGAAATATTAGCTAGGTATAGTATAAAAAAGGATTTCGTTTTAAATCAAATTTAAGGGTTCTAAAAGACAGCCATAACACTCAGAACAACGTGAGGCAGCAGCATCTGTGAGGTTAGGGCCCGCATAAATCAACGGGCCGCAGTTTACGACCCCGGAGAAAAGTCATAAGAATAAGCGATGTACCTACTGACCTTTATAAAAATCAAATATGGATCAATCCTATTATATTTGTTTCTCAACCCATTTAAAGGTCAATCAAATAGTAGGTAAAAGGGATTTTAGCCTAAAATTTAAGGGTTCGAATAGACAACCATAACACTCAGTACAAGATTACACCAGCAGCATCTGTGAGGTTAGGGCCCGCATAAATCTACAGGTTTACGACCCCGGAAAAAAATCATAAGAATAAACGATGTACTGACCTTTAAAAACATCAAATATGAATCAACCTTATTATACTTGTTTCTCAACCCTTTTAAAGGTCAATCAAATAGCAGGTAAAAGGCATTTTACCCTTAAAATTAAGGGTTCGAATTGACAACCATAACACTCAGTCCAACAATACACCCACAGCATCTGTGAGGTTAGGGCCCGCATAAATCTACGGGCCGCAGTTTACGACCCCGGAGAAAAGTCATAAGAATAAGCTATGTACTGATCTTTAAAAAAGTACTTGTTGGTACAATTAATTTATCCCTAATGGGGTAGGCAGAGCGTAAACGACCTAAACATAGGTCACTCCGCCACGTCTGACACAGTTTTGAGGGTTATTTAAGATAGATTTGTAGGTATATTGCTGTAGTGACAGGTTGTCAGCCCATCGCCTCAATTACAATATACTGAAACCTCGGATCCCTTAGCAAATTTTTACAGCATGCCCGGGAAGAAATGCAGCTAGCACATTCTATGTTTTCTTTCGCTCCCAGGCCAGCATGGAAGTATTTTCTACATTGTCGAAATGAGTTTCTGTGATTGTGTGGCTTAAAATATTCATTTTATCACTAAATGACGAACAAGTGTTATTCATACTGATAAATTAACGACTACTCACTTGTTGTGTGATTTTCACTCTCCATAAAGAACACTCTCGTAAAGAGTCGAAACGTTGTGATCTAACACCTCCGTTAAAAAAACAAGTGAGTACTCGTTAATTTATCAGTATAAAATATTCATGTATGTCACTACATAGTATAAAACAAAGTCGCTTTCTCTGTCCCTATATAGGGATATAGGGACAGAGAAAGCGACTTTTCACATACAACAGAAACAAAAAGAAACAAACGTGACAGTACAATATAGGCGGCCTTATTGCTAAAGCAGCAATTTCTACCAGGCAACCAAAAAATTAAAAGAAACCGCATCAAAATCCGATGCGTAGTTTTAAAGATCTAAGCATACATAGGGATGTACATAGGGATGTAGAAATTGCTGCTTTAGCAATAAGGCCGCCTATATTGTACTGTCACGTTTGTTCCTTTTTATTTCTGTTGTATGTGTTTCTTTGTGCAATAAAGAATTTTGTATTGTATTGTATTAATGCATAGAGTGATTCAAGAGGAAGGTTTATATGTATAATACATGCATAAAATAGCAGAGAAACACTGATGATTTCCGTGCGAAGCCGGGGCGGGTTGCTAGTCTTCAATATGTTAACTTTATCTGTTCTGTTTATCAAAAAATGGAAATTGTTGGTAATATGCAAAGTACACACGGTTTACTGAAATTCGGCGCCTTTTCCGTGCTTCGGAAGGCACGTTAAGCCATTGTTCCCGGTTAATATCGTTTAATACCGTAGATATTAGTCGTTAAGCCATGTCAGAGGCCAGTACTAACTTAGCATTGGCTGCTAGAAAACTCTGACCTAATCTAGGATCGGGTCTGGTTTCCATTCTGCAGTCGCTCTATGTTACCACCAGTAACCTCGCTCAATCCCATAGATTAGGTATGCATAAGTCTAGGGAAGTGGTGACACGGTTTACTGAAAACCATGTAATTTTTTTAGTGATATCCCATCAACCTTAGGACCATAAACTGAAATATTATTATAGAAGTCAGCATCTTTATGCTTATTTTCTTTTACGTAAACCGCCATATTTTACTTTTTGACCCCATCTGCTAGGATCGTAAAGTGCAATTGTATAAAAAGTAATAAAACAAAAATTTTATGAGAAATAAAGCGGGACAAAGTCTTTATGGGGGAATTGTAAGCATCTACCCGGACCCGACCTGCTTAATAAATATAAATTAAGCATTTCTGGGTTTATACTGACGAGCCGCGATTCAACTGCAATCCGACTGCCAAATTGCAGTTTGAATGCTGTCGTTACGTAGTTCATAAAAAACTTCATAGACTCTGCCTACCGAATCTGCAGTTCCACTTTTTGGCGATGCACACATTTACATTGACCTCCAACTGCTCTGTGGTTCAAACAATGTAACATGTACAATATCTGCGGTACGCGACGTAGCGCGGAGCTCAATGTGTGTTTCACCTTATGCTTTGACTGTTTTAATGTTTTATTATATTGCATAAAATTTGATGTTCGTACATCTAGTGAGTTCAAAGATTACCTGTCATTTAAATTTGAAGTAACATACTGGACGCTCATATTTTATACGAATATGTAAATAAATTAATTTAATTTTAAACAAAATATATTTAATATTACGTTACATTATGAGTACTTAATATAAACACAAGAAGTTGTGACTATCTACGTGGTGTACTTACTAGATCGTAAGAACTACACTCAATCTTGCGTCAAAGCCACTCAAACTCAATTTCAAATTGTATTGCAGTTGAAATGCAGGCTGTCTGTAAGAACGATGAAGCTTTGAAATGAGAAATTTCGCTACGAAATAGAGAGATGATGATTTTATTACAAACAGCGCAGTAAAACAGACTTAGCTAATTGCTTATTCTTTGCTATTTTTATAAACAATTTTTTCATTAATCTCATGTTTTCTCTGCAGAGATAATTGCTACTTTGGTTGAAGTACCTACCTAGTGTAAACTCCATTATTCGGTTTAATAGATCAACTTAACTTTTTTAATTTTTCATAGTCCCAAGATCAAGACCAAATAAATAATTATTTTATTTATTTAAGAGCCTGTGGTGTCCCACTGCAGGGCAAAGGCCTCTTTCCCTTCCTTCCATTTTTCGCGATCTAGTGCCAGTTCTGACGGCCCGCACTGCCTAGTTGGCAGTGTATATGCCTGCTACGCAGTGGGTCCCGGGTTCGATTCCCGGCCGGGGCAGACATTTGAATGATGAATTTAAATGTCTGTTATGAGTCTGGGTGTTCTTTGTGGTTGTTTCTGTGTATGTCCATGGCACCCCGATGCAGGGAATCCTAGTGGGGCTGTGAATGTGATCGTGCTTTTAAATGTTTTTTCTCGCCATTCGGTCATGTATACGTCTAGTTCGTCTCGCCACCTCTTTCGGGGTTGTCCACGTCGTTTCTTAGCATTTGCGGATTCCTATAAGTTGGTTCTTTTAGCCCATAGAACATCTGGCATCCGAGTGACGTGACCGGCCCGTGGGATTCAAGTAGGCAGCATTCTGAGCCACATCTATTATTTTTGTGTGGAAACACTACCATGTATTTCAACAAATATTGTCTACTTTATCATCAACTAGCAACCCGCCCCGGCTTCGCATGGAAATCATCAGTGTTTCTCTACTATATTATGCATGTATTATACATATAAACCTTCCTCTTGAATCACTTTATCCATTAAAAGAAACCGCATCAAAATCCGTTGCGTAGTTTTAAATATCTAAGCATACTTAAGGATATAGGGACAGAGAAAGCGACTTTGTTTTATACTATGTAGTGATTAGTGACTCGGAATTAGAATGAATGATATTCAAATAACACAAAGATGCTCACAAAATTATCCTTTATACAACGTCCATTAAAGTCACAGCCATAAGTCATATTTCCATTTCCCATCAGCAAGGCGTCGAAGTTTCTCGAAGGCGGTGCAGGTAAACATATAAACAATGCTGATTTGTGGGCACTGCGAACTGGGAACAAGAACAGGGAAAATGGGAAAAGTTATTCAAAGCGTAACAGTCCCCCCCCCCCAACCCACCTTCGCATAAACAGGGAATAGTTTACATTATGACACGTCGTGGACAGTTTACGCATCTGAAAGTAAGAGGATTAGAACGGAATATGTCCGCAAGGAGCTGATTGGCTCGCAACCACCCTCTCACCGGAGTACGGCGCCAAACAGCTTGCTGTGTTCCGTCGATGCATGAGATTACCAGTGCCTTAACAGGCATCTTTTGGGTTAGCTCGCTCCATCGTAGACTCTGTCACGGTCATCCCTGACCTAGTGTCTAGAGTCAAGAACAAACCCATTTCTAATAAAAAAAATGTGACCGTACTTAGAATCATTGCAAAAGTGACTTCAGAGTAATTAATACATACATACATACATATACTCACGTACTTTCACCGGGAAAATCTTTCAGGAGATAAAAAAAATATACCTTCTCATACAAAATGACCACCTTAATCAGACAATTTGTATGGAAAACCATTTTTCTTTTCACGGCCTGAAAAAAATATCCTGGTGATAGTTGTTCAGTTTTGTTAACTCAAACCCCTATCAGTGTAAGTGACGCTGTGTCTATAGAACTAAACTAAGACAAGGATTACGTTTGAATTTGGTAACATAACTTACACTAAACTTTGGAGATAATACATACATACATATAATCACGCATTTATCCCTACTAGGGTAGGCAAAGCGTAAACGACCTAAACAAAGGTTGTGAGTCACGTCTGGCAAAATGTTGAGGGTTATATAAGATAGATTGTTGGTATATTGCTGTAGTGACAGGTTGTCAGCCTATCGCCTAATTAGCAATATACTGAAACCCTCAGATTTAGCTGGTTTTTACAGCATGCCCGGAAGGAAATTCAGCTGGCACATTCTATGTTTTTCTATCGCTCCCAGTCCAACATGGAAGAAATTTGAAGCTAATGAAAAAAAAAATAGATGTAATTTATTTGACAGTGCAATCTATCTAACACGTCACACATTACCCTACTTAGCCACGCTTCGCTGGTCTAAATACGTTGAAAACTCCGTTCTAGTTTTCGCATTAGCCAATTGTCGCTTTCTCGCGCTTTACCAAATTAGCTCAAAAGCTCATCTAGTTGCGGCAGCGTGGAACATGTTAGCTCAGTGGTTCTCCAAGTTGCCCGAGCATGACAAATAACAGTACGGAAACCGCTTCGGCCGAATATATAGAAAAAATGTACATAGGTTTCCAATGTGAACGCTTTCGGTCAGCTTTTGCCAGTAGTACATACATTTAATCACGACTTTATCCCTGATGGGAGAGGCAGAGCGTTAACGACCTAAACAAAGGTTGTTCTGCCACGTCTGACAAAGTTTTGAGGGTAATTTAAGATAGATTTGTAGGTATATTGCTAAAGTGACAGGTTGTCAGCCCACCGCCTAAGTTACAATATACTGAAATCCTCGCATCCCTTAGCTGGTTTTTACAGCATGCCCGGGATGAAATACAGCTGGCACATTCTATGTTTTTCTCTCGCTCCCAGGCCAGCATGGGAGAAATGTACCTAACAAATAGACAGTGCTATCTGCGTCTGTCTATCTAATGCATTCAAATCTAATTGAGACTCTTAAAATTGAGAATGAACGAAACAGGCTTTCTCTAAGTGCTTTAGCTCGGTTCATCTCCAACTCACCTCTGACTTACGCTAGGACCAATTCCTTGATGCTGGTGGTGTAGCAAAAACATGTATACTACCTAATCAATTACATCTTTCGGTGGCTGGCTCACTAAACGGGTCGATCGACGTATTGCTGTCGTATATATATGATAACCGGTGATTTAACTGTAGTGTATTTTTCACAGAGGGTGGATTAAGTCAGGCGGCAAATTTGTATGAAAATCAAGGTTCAGAAGAATTCTCTTATACTCGTATATTCTCTGCGATACAGTGCATACTAGTGCAGAGGGTTTTTAATCTTATTTAAGTTGGCTTATTGTAATTAGTAAAATATAAATCTTAACATAAAAATGTATAAACATACATGCATATATTCACGCCTTTATCCCTAACGGGGTAGGCAGAGCGTCAACGACCCAAACAAAGGTCGTTGCGCCACTTCAGACAAGTATTGACATTTCAGACAGATCTATGTATTGCTGTAGTGACAGGTCAGCCCATCGCCTATATTACAATACACTGAATCCCTCGAATCCCTTAGCTGGTTTTTACAGCATGCCTGGGAGGAGATGCAGCTGGCACATTCTATGTTTTTCTATCGCTCCCAGTCCAGCATGCAAGTCATAAAAATGTACCGTTATGTAATAGGCTAAGTTTTGATATCAATAAACTTTTTTATTATTATTATTATATACCCTGGAGGGCTGAAGCGGTTGCTTGTAACCTAACAGTGGGTCGCGACTCAAACTTTGGAAAACACTGTGTTAGTTTTTAGTGGGAACCACATAAGTTGCGCATTAAATTATTGAGGAAAAAAGAGATCGTTCGGTTGCTAACTTTACTAAACGGGTCGGCCGACGTATTGCTGTTGTATATAGTGGGCGGGTACCCGCTTGTAAACCAACAGTGGGTCGCGACTCAAACTTTGGAAAACCCTGTGTTAGTTTTTAGTGGGAACCACATAAGTTGCGCATTAAATTATTGAGGAAAAAAGAGATCGTTCGGTTGCTAACTTTACTAAACGGGTCGGCCGACGTATTGCTGTTGTATATAGTGGGCGGGTACCCGCTTGTAAACCAACAGTGGGTCGCGACTCAAACTTTGGAAAACCCTGTGTTAGTTTTTAGTGGGAACCACATAAGTTGCGCATTAAATTATTGAGGTAAAAAACAGATCGTTCGGTTGCTGGCTTCACTAAACGGGTCGGCCGACGTATTGCTGTCATTTATACCCTAGAGACCCACCCGCTTGTAAACCAACAGTGGGTCACGACTTAAACTTTGGAAAACACTGTGTTAGTTTTTAGTGGGAACCACACAAGTTGCGCCACTCGCGTCGTGGGACTTAATTGAATCCGGGAACTTAGTACCAAGATTCGAGCTGCGACGTGTTTGAGTTTTTGAGCGGTGTGGAATTTAATTTGAAAGCTCAGTTTTCGTGGCCATTTTGCGTTGGTAGCGTCGTGGCGGTTACTGTCACATATTTTGCATGGTTAGAGTTTACGTGAGCTGGTTTCTGTTTTCGTAACGTTGGGAAAATCTGTTTTTGCTGTAAGAAATTTTGAAAGCTCAATGGATTCATTAAGGTGTTGGACGATGTGTGATGTGATGATGAAGTTTTTGTTCATAAATATGATAAATATTAAACGCACGTCATATTCACAAAAATGTTGTTCTTCTATGCTGGCCTAAAACACATAGAATATGCCTGCTGCATTTCCTCCCGTGCATACTGTGAAAACCAGCTGAGGGATCCAAGGGTTTCAGTATAGGTATTGTAATTTAGGCGATGTGCTGACAACCTGTCACTACAGCAGTATACCTACAAATCTATCTTAAATGGCCCTCAAAACTTTGTCCGAACTTTGTTTAGGTTTACGCTCTGCCTACCTCATTAGGGATAAAAGCGTGATTATATGTACTATGTATGTATGTTATTCTCCGTGTAAATATCTTAGAAAAATCACTTAAGCCTAAGTTTCCCTATCACTGTACACTTCCTCTAAAAAAACTACAACTTGTACCGGTTGCTTACAAGAAGTACCGAAACTTGTTTCAAGACTTACCGCGCGTTCAGTGGTGAAGAAACACATTTATTTGCTACATGGCCGCGAAACTTAGTTCGTTGCTTGTGTTGCTTCAATACTAAAATAGTCCGGCAGACTGAATGAACGAAGCTATTTTGGATATGATGATTTGCAGATTTAGCTAACCTTGGATTTTTCTTTTATATCATCATCGTCTCCCTAGCCTTATCCCGTATGTTACGGGGTCGGCTACCTTGGATCTTTCTTTTATAGTTTTAACGAAAGTAAAGTACTTAGGTATGTACTAATTTAAAACCAACGTTGGTATTATTGAGGTATTTTCCAGTATATTTTAAGATCCAGATAATATTTATCGTAGCCCATTAGGTAGTATGTTATTTCGTAGCACTTTGACCGGAAAACCAGTGCTACGATGGCTACGCCGTAGCAATCTTTGAACTTTTCATAGACGCACCTGTCTACGCAGTATACCTTAAGTACACTGTAATCTAGAGTTAACCAAAATTATTGAAATTACTAAAATGTAGTATCGGTAAGGTACTACTATTTTATCCGCGTATCATAAAAAAAATTACTTCTGTAGGTCTGCTGTAAGAAATTTATTTTTGGAAATAAACAGTGCCTGTTGTGTTTTTGTTTTTTTTTTGTCCTGATTTTTATGATGTTTTTGTGTACAATAAATTGTTAAATAAATTATATTTATCATTTATTATTCGTTCACTAATAAAAAGTCATGTAGTGGAAATGGACCCATTACCACAAAGTAAGACGTCTTAAGAAACTATACAGTTCATCGTGTCTTTGAACAAAGTAACCCAGAAATAGCCCAGAAGTCAGCTGTAAAGGGCATCTACTAGCTTAATTTTAATTTTAACTTCAATACAAAAATAGGCTGAATACACAGCTCAAAGCAACCCCTAACAGTTTGCGGGACGCTGTCCCTTACACCACGTACAGTTCATCGCGTCTTTGAACATAGTAATCCAGAAATAGTCCAGGAGCCGAGTGTAAGTAAAGCTCGCTAGTAGGTACAAGGCATGTGTAGCAGTGGCAAGGGGTGCAATTTTATCGAAGTAAGCCAAAGGAGAAAAAACCATTCAATTCAATACTTTATTTATAAAATAATAATTTTACACGTCACATAATGCATTATATTTATAACATAATTACAAAATTTGTTTTAGAATTAGTCATGTCATGTCATTTTAAAATACAAGATAATTAATTTAATTTATATATTTTCATCTATAATGTCAGGCTTGGCCAAAACAAAGTTATGTCAAAAATTCATTTACTGTAAAAAATGCATCAGCAATTAGTTTTTGTTTTAACTTTTAAACAAATGATCCAAACGTAGGAGTGTCCAGTATATCCTTCGAGATTTTATTATATAATTTAGGTCAAATTATATTCAGGTATTTTCTTCTTCCATGCTGGACTGGGAGAGATAGAAAAACATAGAATGTTCCAGCTGCCCTTCCTCCCGGGCATGCTGTAGAAGACAGCAAAAGGGACTCGAGGGTTACAGTGTATTGTAATTTAGGCGACGGGCTGACAACCTGTCACTACACATTAGCAATACACATTACAATCTAAAATTGCCCTCAATTTTTGTCAGACGCGGCGAAAGCGCCTTTTGCGAGGCGTTTGGCGCTCTGCCTGCCCCGTAAGGGATAAAGGCGTGATTTTATGTATGTATGTATGTATGTATTTTCTAGATTTAGCTAGTCTAGCTGACGGTTGTTGAAGATCATTTCGGTGTCGCGTGTTGTAGTGGTGGGTATCACCAACCGTACTTTATAGTTTCGACGTAATTCCGGATTTGTTGGAGGTAGAATTCTTGGAAGGGAAGCCGACGGGGATCGGCTTGTATGGACCCTTCGCCACTGATGTGTAGTGCAGGTGTGTGATGCATGATTAATGCGGTGCACGCTTTTAACACATTCTGCCGGGATTATAATATAATCACGCCTTTACCTCTAAATGGGGTAGGCAGCGTAAACGATCTAAACAAAAGTCGACAAAGTTTTGAGGGTTATTTATGTTAGATTTTTGAAATATGTAGTGACAGGTTGTCAGCCCATCGCCTAAATTGCAATATACAGAAACCCTCGGATCCCTTAGCTGGTTTTACAGCATGACCGGGAGGAAATGCAGCTGGCACATTCTATGTTTTTTCGCTTCCAGTCCAGCATGGAAGAACAAAGTCACCCAGAAATAGTCCAGGAGCCGGGTGTAAAGCTCGCTAGTAGATAAATACAAGGCATCTGTAGTGCAGGTGTGTGATACATGATTAATGCGGTGCACGCTTTTAACACATCCTGCCGGGATTAGAATACATACATACATATAATCACGCCTTTATTCCTAATGGGGTAGGCAGAGCGTAAACGATCTAAACAAAGGTCGTTCCGCCACGTCTGACAAAGTTTTGAGGGTTATTTAAAATATATTTTTTAAAATATGTAGTGTCAGGTTGTCAGCCCATCGTCTAAATTGCAATATACGCCTAATTCACAGTAGCTTAGAGTATTTAGCTGCTTGGTAGCGAGAGAAAAACATAGAATGTGCCAGCTGGATTTCCTCCCGGGCATGCTGTAAAAACTAGCTAAGGGCTCAAAGGGTTTCAGTATATTGCAATTTAGGCGACGGGCTGACAACCTGTCACTACAGCAATATGCCTACAAATTTAAATATCCCACAGACAACCTGAGGTTCTGAGGTTGTCTGTAGTGACCTACAGCAATACACATACAAAGCTATCGTAAATAACCCTCAAAACTTTGTCAGACGTGGCGGAACGCTCTGCCTACCCCATTAGGGATAAAGGTGTGATTATATGTATGTATGTATATACCCAAAGTCGCACACCTGGATTTGATTCAATACTATCATCGCAAGAAGAGAATAGCACATATACAATCACTACATAGTATAAAGCAAAGTCGCTTTCTCTGTCCCTATATCCCTATGTATGCATAAATCTTTAAAACTACGCAACGGATTTTGATGCGGTTTCTTTTAATGGATAGAGTGATTCAAGAGAAAGGTTTGTATGTATAATACATGCATAATATAGTAGAGAAATACTGATAATTGCCGTGCGAAGCCGGGGCGGGTCACTAGTAATATATATATATATATATACAAATAGAATAGCAAAACATCAAGAGGAAAATGCGGCACAGGTGCGACGCTGTGCATAAATACATCGCCCGATAGAGCTGCCGCCTTACTAGATACATACATATACTTATATTCACTCTTATATCGCTTACGAGGTAGGATGAGTGGCAACTAATAGTTCGTCATGTGTGGTATAATTAAAGGGTGTGATATGTTTCGACCTTTAGCCAAATTTTTAATATCTAGGTACCTATCAGTGGCGAAGGGTCCATACAAGCCGATTCCCATCGGCTTTCCTTTCAAGAATTCTAAACCCGGAATTACGTCGAAACTTCATGAATGTTTTTTTTTGTTTTGGCTTACCCTTGATAAAATTGCACCCCTCGCCACTGGTACCTATAGATATATTTTTTAACGTTGTGTTATCGATACCAACGTGTTTTGCGGCCCGTTAACAGCATTTTCTTTGCAACTTAGGAGAGGTTCATATTTTGAAACCTTGTTACAAACATAATATAATTCGCGGATTACTACTTTCTTTAAAAATGTAAGGCCAAAGCTGTTTCTGGGCTGCAAAACAAGTTGGTATCCACAACCCAACGCTAAATAAACGCACTTTAGATCGAAATACTCGTCTCCCTCTACTGATTTCTCCAGTATGTACGGAAAGAGAAGCAAGTGGACCATTCTATGTTATTATATGGCTTTCAGTCCATCATGGGTGAAACAAATAGTCATAGAACATACCAATATAATAGAACAGCATAGAAGGAAATATGGCACAGGTGCGACACTATGCATAAATATATCGTCAGGAAGAGCTGCCATCTTATTATTTATTCTAGAATCTAGATGTATTTCGTTTTACGCTGCCTTGACTTGGTGCCATGCATGATTTATTACTGAAGTTTTCTCAGAGGTGTAGGATAGAGCGACGTTTTTGTATTTTGCTTCAATATTTTCGCACTGAGGTATGACATGTACTGGTGTTTCTTGTGATAGCCACTTAATTTGATTTATAAGCTGTTAGTTTGCTTTTATATTTTGAAAATAAGATAGGAAATACTGTTTTACAACTGGCTTAACCAAAAACCAGAATTCGAATTCCGAGACTAGACACAGATCTCATAAAACCAATCGTTTGGCACGGCTCGAAGCAGAAAGCTATTAGCCAGCATATGTGATATGACGATCTTATAGCCCAACAAGGTTGTTAGCAAATCGGTAACATTTGTTATGTTGTACGTGAAATATTCGAATTCTTAGAATCAATCCTTCAGTCCAGCTTAAAGCAGAAAGCTTTTAAAGCATAGCACACACCGACGAACTTATTGGCCAACAAGGTGGTTGTGTTAGCAAAGCGGTATCATTTATAGGCCAACATATCACACAAAGCGGTAACATTTAATTATACAACATAATTAAGTACGTGTACGTACATAGGTACGTGAAATATTAAAATTTTATAATCAATACTTTGATCCGGCTGAAAGCAGAAAGCTCTTAGCCCAGCGCATAGCACATGTCGACGGTCTATAGGCCATTATCTCACGGCTTCTGTACATATAGGTGGTTGTGTTAGCAAAGCGGTAACATTTGTTATGCTGTACGTGAAATTAAAGCAGAAAGCTCTTAGTTCAAAGCACAAACCAACGATCTATAGGCCAACATCTCACGGCCTTTAGACGTATATTGGTTAGCAAAGCAGTAACATTTGCTATGTTGTACGTGAAATATTGCTTGCAGGACCGACTCCCGCTGGGGCAGGAAAGTTCTGGAGTGGCTACCTAGGCACGGTAGACGCAGCGTAGGCAGGGTTCCCACAAGGTAGACCGACGATCTGGTGAAGGTCGCGGGAAGCTGCTGGATGCAGAAGGCGCCAGACTGGTCATTATGGAGGTCCTTCGGGGAGGCCTATGTCATGCAGTGGACGTCTATCAGCTGAGACGACGACGACGACGTGAAATACTCGATTTTTTAGAATCAATCCTTCAGTCCAGCTTAAAGCAGAAAGCTCTTAGTTCAAAGCACACACCAACGATCTATAGGCCAACATCTCACAGCTCAAAAGACGTATAGGTGGTTGTGTAGCAAAACGGTAACATTTGTTATGTTGTACGTGATCCGATCTTGCTGAATCGCACCATATGTGGCTACGTCGAACACCGTACGAAATTTATTTGGGGAATTTATGGGGAAAATCAAAAGATTTCTTGTAAGAGCAGGGGGAAGTATTTAGGTATTTATTACTACCCCGTGATATTAAAGATCAAATGAAGAAAGATTCGCGGTGAAGAGATTTCATAATTTTGGGCCTTAGCACATATAAGGTAAAGCGCGGGACTCGATAAGATGTTGAATAGTCTGTCATTCGGTTCTAATAACAGCAATTCAGAATACATACATACATATAATCATGCCTTTATCCCTAATGAGGTAGTCAGAGCGTAAACGACCTAAATAAAGGTCGTTCTCGTAAGATAAATTTGTAGGTAAGTTGCTGTAGTGACAAGTTGTTAGCCCAAAGCCTAAATAAAATTATTCTGAGTACCCTCGGATACCTTAGCTGGCTTTTAGCATAGGCTTCTGGCACATTCTATGTTTTTCTCTCGCTCTCAGGCCAGTATGGAAGAAATTCAAAATAATGATAATTAATAAGTTCTAAAGTTAATGCACTGCACATTCTCATAGGTATTTTTTGAAGACCTACGAAAAAAGAATAATAACTGTTCAATATGAAATCAGTTTTCATTCGCCCAGATATATCTACCTTTTTATTTAAAGTTATGCACCAAGAAGACAAGGCCTATACCGCTATAGCCGCTCAAATCCCTCTTTTTATCGCGTATTAAAAACCTTATAATACGGCGGTAAATAATTTAACTAATCTGCCTGTATAATTTTCCCAATTTCAGATAAAATCTCCCCCCGAGACGACGCCCATTAAAAAGATCTTTTTTATCTTGTGTTGTAAAACAAGATGATTCTTTGGTTGTGGATCAAGTATTTTGTATAAAATAAATGCAATATGAAATCTGTGTGAGGTTTTGCTTTGTACACGGTTTTCAATTTCAAATTAATATGTTCGTAACATGTCTGGCCCGTATTCATGTGCAGACAAGGCGGTGAGAAATTGTTATAACAACAAAATTAAATACCTACTACAATAAGCAAATGCGTTCACTTCTCCCATGCTGGACTGGCCTTTCACTAGGCGTTTTACGCTCTGCCTACCCCGTAAGGGACAAAGGCTTGATTTTATGTATGTATGTATGTTTATTTCTTGGTTGGAGTACTTATGGTTAAGGACGCCAAAATTCCTGCGTCCTATTTCTTTTGGCAATATGAAGATGCACTTCTTCTTTCTAACTTAAACTACTGGACGTCATATGTATCCTTAAGATCTTATATAACTTTTTTTACCGAAAAAAGATTTTTAAATCCTAAGCATCCTTTGCCTTTCCCTTTCAATAAACCACAAGTTCAGTTCGTTTACTGCCCTGTTTACTGCACTAGCCTGCCGGGCTGACGCACGCACTTCATAGTTATTGCAAAAATAATATTTGACTTCACTAGAAATAACTTTTTCACGTTCCACTTCCAAATATTTTCCATTTTTTACCTTTTACGTCGAATAAAAAAGGTAAAAGATATAAAAAGTTCTCCGTTTCATTTGATACTGTATCCAATAAAAACAAGAAGCTTTTATGAAACACAACACCTCACGTAAAGTCATATCTCCGAAATAAACCTATATGTGGCAGATGTTTCTTAATAACTTTATTCATAGGGACAATAAAATTCATAAAATAAACAACGTGATATAAAAGAGGACGTAAACTAAGCACAATAAAGGGATTGTGCGCGTTAAGAGCCTACATGTGCGTATATGAAAAAAAATACTGTCAGTTTGCGGGATGCTGTCCTTTACACCCCAAATACAAATAAGTATTTCTCTACTTTATTATGCATGAATTATACATAGAAACCTTCCTCTTGAATCACTCTATCCATTAAAAGAAACCGCATCAAAATCCAATGCGTAGTTTTAAAGATCTAAGCATACATAGGGATATAGGGACAGAGAAAGCGACTTTGTTTTATACTATGTAGTGACTAGCGACCCGCCCCGGCTTCGCACGGAAACCATCAGTATTTCTCTACTATATTATGCATGTATTATACATATAAACCTATCTCTTGAATCCCTCTATCCATTAAAAAAACCGCATCAAAATCCGTTGCGTAGTTTTAAAGATCTAACCATACATAGGGATTTGGGCGGAGAAAGCGACTTTGTTTTAGACTATGTAGTGACTAGCGACCCGCCCCGGCTTCACACGGAAACCATCAGTATTTCTCTTTTATATTATGCATGTATTATACATATAAACCTTCCTCTTGAATCACTCTATCCATTAAAAGAAACCGCATCAAAATCTATTGCGTAGTTTAAAGATCTAAGCATACATAGGGATATAGGGACAGAGAAAGTGACTTTGTTTTATACTATGTAGTGATATATGGAGGTAAAACCACGGTACAGAAAGCTTATGTTCATATAATTTTCATAAAGCAACTTATCTACATGAAATTGTATGGTAGTTACATAGGCTCGTTTTATAAAGCGATTTCAAGATTGAGAGCCATATCAAGTATGGCTTTACAAATATGGCTTTTTATATTAATTAATCTTACCGTATGTTATGGTAAAATATATTATTTTACGGTAAATTACGTTTTTTACCTTTCTTCCATGCTGGCCTGGGAGCGAGAGAAAAACATATAATGTGCCAGTTGCATTTCCTCCCGGGCATGCTGTAAAAGCCAGCTAAGGGAAAGCTAAGGGAACCGAGGGTTACAGTATATTGTAATTAAGGCTATGGGCTGACAACCTGTCACTACAGCAATATGCAAATCTACCTTAAATAACCCTCAAAACTTTGTCAGACGTGGCGGAACGACCTTTGTTTAGGTCGTTTAAGCTCTGCCTACCCCATTAGGGATAAAGGCAGGATTATATGTATGTATGTAATTTTACCACTTCACATCTCTAGCTGTAATGTGATTAAATTTTAATCGTCCTACCCTACTGGGACATCGATATCGATAGTATCGATGAATTCATGTCGATTATTCAATTACGATTCGAATTCGAGGTAATCCTTGTCTTGGGAATGTCTTTGATTTATTGAAGGATGATCTTGTAATTAATCTATTTCATTCTAGAATTTGTGTAAGGCTATCAATTACAATTTGCGGTCTGTTTTAGATTGATTAAAATTTGATTTATAAAATTAATTAATTTGGTGATAAATAGAACTTAATGATTCACAAACCTTTGCGTCTAGTCTTTATCAACTCGATTTCGCACTAGGATTTTTGCCTGTGATTTTCAGAAACACTTACGAATAATAATAATTTAAATACTCTTTCCTGAAATATGATCATACCAGGCCACTCAGAAAGTATTGCGATAAATAGTTTTTATATATGGCAGACTGGCCGGTTAGAATCTTTTTTGAAAATATGATTACTTGTAAGTAAAAATATGTGTGTTCCATTTTCAAAATTTCCCTCCACATTTTTTGCGAGCCAATTCAAAGTATCGAGTCTTACTGAAAAATGGATCTGCGCCGGGAACATTTTAGAGCTATGATTTTTTACGATGTCAAGTGTCGCCTGAAACCGGATGAATCGTTCGATAGACTTCAAATGGCATTTATGGATGAAAGCCCCTCCAAGGCAACCGTGTATCGTTGGTATAACGAATTTAGGCGCGGTCGACCAACCTTGGGGGATGAAGAAAGAAGCGGTCGCCCTTTGACGGCTATTACGGAAGAAAACGTGCTAGCAGTGAAAAATTTAATCCAAGATAATAGGCGAATTACATATCAGGAGATTCAGCACATATTAAAGATTATATCGGGAAGCGTTCACGAGATTCTACACGGGCATCTTCGCGTGAGGAGGATAGTATCGCGCTGGGTGCCGCACTACCTCACCGACGCTCAGAAGCAGGCCCGGGTGGAATGGTGCCGTGATATGCTGAACAAATTTGAAGCAGGCTCGTCTTGGCGTGTTTACGACATCGTAACAGGTGATGAGTCCTGGATTTATCAATACGATCCAGAAACCAAGCGCCAGTCGACAGTTTGGGTGTTTCAAAATGAACCAACGCCTACCAAAGTGAAGCGATCTCGAAGCGGGGGGAAGCTTTTGATCGCCAGCTTTTTTAATTTGACTGGCCACTTGGCCTCAATTTCCTTACGAGATCAAAGAAGCATTAACGCCGAATGGTATACTACCAAATGTTTACCAGAAGTTTTTTCTGTTGTGAGCAACAAGCGACCAAACACAGGGCTCCGCGGACTACTGCTCCACCACGACAATGCGCCTGCACACACCGCGCTCAAAACGAGGGACTTCCTGGACAGCACACCAGTCAAACTCCTGGGTCACCCTCTTTACAGCCCTGATCTAGCACCGTGTGACTTCTTTTTATTTCCAAAAATAAAAAATCAGCTCAAGGGGATACAATTTTCGTCGCCGGAAGATGCGCTGGCTGCGTTCGAGCAGGCTGTAAACGAGGTGTCTACGGCGGACTGGAAAAAGTGTTTTGAAAACTGGTTCAGACGCATGAATCTTTGTATAGAGGCTGGTGGAGAGTACTTTGAAAAGATTTAATAAAAATATATGTACCTGTAGAACAATTTTTTTTAGTGTCGCAAATCTTTCTGAGTGTCCCACGTATTAACCACTAGATTAATTGGAACTGTTTATCTTTCCGCAAGATATTGGTAAAATACAGCAATATACCTAAAAAAATATCTTAATTAACCCTCAAAACTTTTTCAGACGTGGCGTAACGACCTCTGTTTTGGTCGTTTACGCTCTGCTTAGCCCATTAGGGATAAAGGCGTGATTATATGTATGTATGTATGAACGCTTTGACAATCTTAGCTAACCACTAGTTAGCCGTATTTACCTATTCCTGCACAAATCCCTAACATGTGAGTTCAGTTTCCGTCTCTGCTAAGCTTCTATGCATTTACGAATAACTTTTATTTGCCTTCTCAATGTTTGTCTTTCTAACACGACTGTATTTTATTCAAAGATGCACTATGGTATTTTGCTGGATAATCCGAATGCATTTACATAGTCTGATTCGAAAGTTGGTCTTGTGAAAAATTGAATCGGGGTGTACTCACGAAAATTGCAGGTTATGACTTGCGTCTTGGCTAGAACGGAACGTAAGATACGCAGCTAAAAAGGAAACAAGTTTAGAAGCTCGGTTGTTTCTATGTAATGTGGCTTTGTGGGTAAACTTCGTCTAGGTTGAGTCAGATTGTGGGCGGCATAGAAAAAGGAATAATATTTTAGTACAAAAAGATCAATGCTGCGTAGAACAAAAAAAATATTTCGAGTGTGGGTGTACTTTTATGTAAATTATTCAGAAAAATGGAACAGGTACCCTAAATTTGTAATTGAAGTCCTTGTGTTTTTATTGTTTTCGTTGCTCCTTTGTCGATGTAGGTAGAGTCTCAAACTATTTAATATTAAGTGAGATATTCTAAATAAAGATTTTAATAACGGGCACTGACTGATAAGGGGACTCCGAATGTCCCGAAACATGTTGTGAAATACGCGACTTATATTCCAAAGTGAGTGCCCCTTATTAAAATCCTTATTTAGGTAGACTCTAATAAAATTATGGGTAAGTATGTCTGTGTTGATTGAGTGGCACTAACTATACAAAATTCGCGCAACATGGCCCCTTAAATACAGAAGTCCTTTCTTACTGCTCGCCAGCTGCTGGAGATGTTTGTTCCTTAAGTTCAAATTACAAACAAACAAACAAGTAAAACTAGTAGTTTGATTCACGACATGGTTTATCTCCTATCTACTGCAGCGACATTTTGTGATAAAATTAATTACTTACAAATACGAATATGATATAATAATATGTACTTGTCGGAAAGAGATGCCTCGATCTCACTGTCCAAAGCCCTAGATCACGCGGCAGACCAAAGAAGCGCTGGCTTGACGTCGTTAAAGCGGATACGGAAGAGAACGATCTCACACCAGTGGATGCCGAAGACCAGGCAAAGTGGAGTAGAAAAAGCCGGAAAGCGGACCCCAGCATCAGGCCGGGAAAACGCTAAGCAGAAGAAGAAAAAGAACATGTACTTATCTATAACGTAAAATAGCACCTAGTAAAAGAAAAAGTCGAAAAGATTGTTTATGCAGAATAAATTAAGTATTATTTATCATTATCATCAGCTCATATGCGTAACGCCTTCAGTTTTAAGTCCGTTTATTGTAAAATTTATGTTCATTGACTGGTGACAAATAAAGTATTTTTTTAGTCTATTTTATTCTAATGCCTTAACTGAGGAGCACGAACCGTCCTTGTTTTTTTAATGATTGTGTGTATTTATGTATGTTCTCTATGCCACGTACTTAATCTGTGTAAAATAAATTCCTTTTTCGTCCTTATATTATGAGAAACTCGCGACCCGCCCCGGCTTCGCTCGGAAATTATCAGTGTTTCTCTACTATATTATGCATGTATTATACATATAAACCTTTCTCTTGAATCACTCTATCCAGTAAAAGAAACCGCATGAAAATCCGTTGCGTAGTTTTAAAGATTTATGCATACATAGGGATATAGGGACAGAGACAGCGACTTTGTTTTATACTATGTAGTGATATACGCGCAACCCTTGTTGGATATTGAACTTAAACAAACATGACTCACAATACATGTCGCAGGCGCTGGGTCGTAAACTACTGGGAAGTATACACGTCACTTCACTCCTTGGGACCAGCCGTATCTGATTTTCTAAACTATATACTTAGCTAGTGTATAGCCCGATGGTGTAGTGGATAGGGCCGCTGCCTGAGCGGGAGATCGTGATTCGAATCCCACCACGTAACAATGCGTTTTTCGGTTTTCGAATTTCATATGTACGTTTAGTCGGCGCTTTTTCCGTGATTCCAAAGGTACGTTAAGCTGTTGGTCGAGGTTAGTATCGTTTAATACCGTAGATATTAAAGCCATATCAGAGGTCAGTGCTCAGCATTGGCGGCTTGAAAACTCTGACCTGATCTAGGATTGGGTCTGGTCTCCCTTTTGAGTTGCGGAGGTCAGATGGCAGTCGCTCTGCGTTAAAACCAGTACCCTCGTTCAATCCCCGGGATTAGGTAGCCGACCCCGTAAGATATCTAGTGTTGCCTTATCTAGTGTTAAGGCACTTGAGCCTTTGAGATGACTGTGAGAGAAAACGAAGCGCATTGGTTCGTAATTTTATAACCACTGCTTCGTCTTTATTTCGACTCTTCGGTATTCCGTATCTGTGGACACTTCCGCATCTGATAAGTCGAAATAAAGACGAAACAGTTGTCAATAAAAGACGAACCGATGCGTTCCGTTTTCTCTCACAGTCATCACAAAGACCGAAGTGTCTTTACACTAAATATTGCATTATCTCGACAAGGATACACGTGGAAAAGGGCCTCCTTGCGGGGAGGACCAGTCTGCGGAGACCACGCTTAACGGCTGCTCCCAAAGTATTTGATTCCGTTCCGATTCAAACAATCTAAGCTCACATGAGCGAAGCACTTGCAAATATATACGTAGCCTTTTGTCTTCTTTCACAAATCTCTAACTAAACTGTATAAGTGTGGACACTGCGCTTAAAGTGCCTGCCGCAATTAACCAAGCAAAATATACCTAAATCTTTGGTGCATCAAATAAGAAAACACTTCCATGCTGGTCTGGGAGCGAGAGAAAAACATAGAATGTGCCAGCTGCATTTCCTCCCGGGCATGCTGTAAAATCCAGCTAAGGGATCCGAGGGTTTCAGTATATTGTAATTTAGGCGATGGGCTGACAACCTGTCACTACAGCAATATACCTAGAATTCTATCTTAAATAACCCTCAAAACTTTGTCAGACGTGGCGGGACACCTTTGTTAAGGTCGTTTACGCTCTGCCTACCCCATTAGGGATACAGGCGTGAATATATGTATGTATGTATGTATCAAATAAGAAATGTTTACGAACATGTAGTATTGTGGATTGTTTCTTCCATGCTGGACTGGGAGCGTGAGAAAAACATAGAATGTGCCAGCTGCATTTCCTTCCGGGCATGCTGTAAATGTAGGTTTAAATGGGTTTCAGTATTTTGCAATCAGGGTTTGGCCTGTCACTACAGCAATATACCTACAAATTTACCTTAAATAACCCTCAAAACTTTGTCAGATGTGGCGAAACGACCTTTGTTAGATCGTTTACGCTCTGCCTACCCCATAAGAAATACAGGCGTGATTATATGTATGTATGTATTCAATAATAAAGTAAAGGATAAAGGCGTGACTATTTTTACAATGTAATAAATAAATAAATAAAATAAAATATGCATGTATGTATGTAGTGTTGTGAGGCGGTCGTAAAATGCTAGTAAGTATGGAAGTTAGTTTACTACTCCCTAACTTGTTACTGTTAGTCGCGAATTGTCAAACTTAATGATTATTGTAAACTTAAAGGATCGCATCAACAGAACGCAGCAATCTTACAGATTTTGAATAATATGGTCTTTTTTCCGTGCTGGCTTCGGAAAAAAATAGAATGTGCCAGCTGCATTTCCTCCTGGGCATGCTGTAAAAACCGGCTAAGGGATCCGAGGGTTTCAGTATATTGCAATTTAGGCGATGGGCTGATAGCCCGTCACTACAGCAATGTACCTAAATATCTATCTTAAATAACCCTAAAAATGTTGTCAGACGTGGCAAAACGACCTTTGTTTAGGTCGTTGTCGCTCTGCCTACCCCATTAGGGATAAGAGTGTGATTTTTATTATATGTATGTATGATTTTTTCTTCCATTCTAAATTAACCTTCATCTGTATACAGAGCACAAATAATTTAACATTTGTAGCTCTCCCATTTGTTAACATGTTACATAGATTGATTAGCGCCCGATGGTGTAGTAGTGCCCGATGGTGTAGTAGATAGGGCTGCTGCCTCCTGAGCGGGAGGTTGTGGTTCGAATCCCACCATGTATCAATGTGTTTTTTGGTTTTCGAATTTCATATGTACGTTTATTCATTGCTTTTTCCGTGCTTCGGAAGGCACGTTAAGCCGTTGGTCCCGGTTAATATCGTTTAATACCGTAGATATTAGTCGTTAAGCCATATTAGAGGCCAGTGCTAAACATTGGCGGCTTGAAAACTCTTGACCTAATCTAGAATTGGGTCTGGTTTCCCTCCTGGGTTGCGGAGGTCAGATGGCAGTCGCTCTGTGTAAAAACCAGTACCCTCGTTCAATCCCCTAGATTAGGAAGCCGACTCCGTGGGATACGGGATAAGGCTAGGGAGATGATGTTACATAGATTGATAAGACAGTGTCATAGGGTTCCTCAAAGGTTCAAATTCCTTAGTAGGTTATGTCTCAAGGGGTTCTATATGGCGAGGTCAAACCAGAACTATACTTAAGTGTAAGTTGCGTTTAATACAGAAGCCGCATATGATTAACCCTTGAAATCTTTGAATAATCTTCCCTAATATTGGAAATGGGGTCAACTATCTACTGCTCTGTCGATATTCCGTGCACAATTTTGTTTAGTATTATATACTGTTTCAATGCTGTACTGGAAGAGACAGAAAAACGTAGAGTGTGCCAGCTGCATCTCCCAGGCATGCTGTAAAAATCAGCTATGGGATTTAAGGGTTTCAGTATTGTAATTTAGGCGATGGGCTGACAACCTGTCACTATAGCAATATACAGATCTGTCTGGAATAACCCTTTACAACTTATCAGACGTGGTGGTGAACGACCTTTGTTAAGTTAGTTTACGATCTGCCTACCCCATTAGGGATAAAGGCGTGATTATATGTATGTATTATATACCGCTTGTACTATTTTCTTTAATGCTTAACTTAGGTGCCCGATGGTGTAGTGGATAGGGCCGCTGCCTCCTGAGCGGGAGGTCGTGGTTCGAACCCCACCACGTACCAATGTGTTTTTCGGTTTTCGAATTTTATATGTACGTTTATTCGGCGCTTTTTCCGTGCTTCGGAAGGCACGTTAAGCCGTTAGTCCCGGTTAATATCGTTTAATACCGTAGATATTAGTCGTTAAGCCATATCGGAGGCCAGTGCTAAGCATTGGTGGCTTCAAAACTCTGACCTAATCTAGGATTGGGTCTGGTTTCCCTTCTGGGTTGCGGAGCGGAGGTCAGATGGCAGTCGCTCTGTGTAAAAACCAGTACTCTTGTTCAACCCCCTAAGGCTAGGCAGATGATGATGCTTAACTTAGAATGATGAAATGTATAGGTATAGGTATCCCAATTACTTTTCTTCCTGGGTGTATGTACTTCCATGCTGGCCTGGGAGCGAGAGAAAAACGTAGAATGTACCAGCTGCATTTCCTCCCAGGCATGCTGTAAAAACCAGCTAAGGGATCCGAGGGTTTCAGTATATTGTAATTTAGGCGATAGGCTGACAACTTGTCACTAAGCAATATACCTTCAAATCTATCTTAAATAACCCTCAAAGCTTTGCCAGACGTGGCGAAACGAACTTTGTTTAGTAGTTTACGCTCTGCCTACCCCATGAGGGATAAAGGCGTGACTATATGTATGTATGTATGTACTGCAACAGTCGGTAGAGGGACGTATGGGATACAATTATTTTGACGATAGAGTGACAAACAATTTGTCTGCACACTGGGCTCGATTCTAGATTAGTCGGCTACAACGAAAATTAATACTTCCATGCTGGCCTGGGAGCGAAAGAAAAACATAGAATGTGCCAGCTGCTTTTCCTCTCGGGCATGCTGTAAAAACTAGCTAAGGGATCCGAGGGTATCAGTATATTGCAATTTAGGCGATGGGCTGACAACCTGTCACTACAGCAATATGACTACAAATTTAAATATCCCTCAAAACTTTGTCAGATGTGGCGGTTAAAACCTTTGTTTAGGTCGTTTACGCTCTGCCTACCCCATTATTTTTTATTATTATTATAGGGATAAAGGCGTGATTATATGTATGAATGTACCAGGCCACTCAGAAAGTATTGCGATAAATAGTTTTTATATATGGCAGACTGGCCGGTTAGAATCTTTTTTGAAAATATGATTACTTGTAAGTAAAAATATGTGTGTTCCATTTTCAAAATTTCCCTCCACATTTTTTGCGAGCCAATTCAAAGTATCTTACTGAAAAATGGATCTGCGCCGGGAACATTTTAGAGCTATGATTTTTTACGATTTCAAGTGTCGCCTGAAACCGGATGAATCGTTCGATAGACTTCAAATGGCATTTATGGATGAAAGCCCCTCCAAGGCAACCGTGTATCGTTGGTATAACGAATTTAGGCGCGGTCGACCAACCTTGGGGGATGAAGAAAGAAGCGGTCGCCCTTTGACGGCTATTACGGAAGAAAACGTGCTAGCAGTGAAAAATTTAATCTAAGATAATAGGCGAATTACATATCAGGAGATTCAGCACATATTAAAGATTGGATCGGGAAGCGTTCACGAGATTCTACAAGGGCATCTTCGCGTGAGGAGGATAGTATCGCGCTGGGTGCCGCACTACCTCACCGACGCTCAGAAGCAGGCCCGGGTGGAATGGTGCCGTGATATGCAGAACAAATTTGAAGCAGGCTCGTCTCGGCGTGTTCACGACATCGTAACAGGTGATGAGTCCTGGATTTATCAATACGATCCAGTAACCAAGCGCCAGTCGACTGTTTGGGCGTTTCAAAATGAACCAACGCCTACCAAAGTGAAGCGATCTCGAAGCGGGGGGAAGATTTTGATCGCCAGCTTTTTTAATTTGACTAGCCACTTGGCCTCAATTCCCTTACGAGATCAAAGAAGCATTAACGCCGAATGGTATACTACCAAATGTTTACCAGAAGTTTTTTCTGTTGTGAGCAACAAGCGACCAAACACAGGGCTCCGCGGACTACTGCTCCACCACGACAATGCGCCTGCACACACCGCGCTCAAAACGAGGGACTTCCTGGACAGCACACTAGTCAAACTCCTGGGTCACCCTCCTTACAGCCCTGATCTAGCACCGTGTGACTTCTTTTTATTTCCAAAAATAAAAAATCAGCTCAAGGGGATACAATTTTCGTCGCCGGAAGATGCGCTGGCTGCGTTCGAGCAGGCTGTAAAGGAGGTGTCTACGGCGAACTGGAAAAAGTGTTTTGAAAACTGGTTCAGACGCATGAATCTTTGTATAGAGGCTGGTGGAGAGTACTTTGAAAAGATTTAATAAAAATATATGTACCTGTAGAACAGTTTTTTTTAGTGTCGCAAATCTTTCTGAGTGTCCCACGTATGTAACTAAAATTAAAATTTATCTGTCACTTTTAAAACAATTAAATTGAAAAAGGATAGATGATTTATACTCTATGGTTTTCCACTTTGTCCGCTAGATTTTGACGCACTTTTGCACGTTTCCCCAGTATTTCTGTCAATTTTATCCGCCATATCATATGACGGCGGATCAAAACACATAAAACCATCGACTATAAATTAAAAACCGGAGAGAATAGATCTCCTGTCCTTTTCTAATATTTTTAGTCTGAAAGTGACAAATAGATTTAAATTTTAGTTTAAGCCGGCAAATCTGGAATTGAGCTCTTTTTACTCTTATCTGAATTTATCCTCAATCGCCTGAAGTGATCGAACATCAGACTTTATGGTCTGTTTAAATTAAAATTACCTGTTTCAAATTCGTACTCGCCCCACAGAAATGTGTCGACTAAAATCATGATTCAAGATTCGCATCAACAAAAGGACCTCTCAACACCTCTACAAAAGAAGATCTAGATTCTCGATGAAGCTTATGTTCAGTCGTATAATATCACGAGTAAGGATGTGACACCTTGGCGCCGTGAAGGTGCTCATAAACTTGGAGCTGGACGACTTACTGCCGTTGAATATACCGGGTGTAAGGGACAGCGTCCCGCAAACTGATAGAGGTTGTTCAGTCAACAACATACATATATATAATTACGCCCTTATCCCTAATGGGGTAGGCAGAGCGTAAACGACCTAAACAAAGGTCGTTCCGCCACGTCTGACAAAGTTTTGAGGGTTATTTTAGACAGATTTGTGGGTACATTGCTGCAGTGACAGGTTGTCAGCCCATCGCCTAGATTACAATATACGGAAACCCTTGGATCCCTTAGCTGGTTTTTACAGCATGCCCGGGAGGAAATGCAGCTGGCACATTCTATGTTTTTCTCTCGCTCCCAGGCCAGCATGGAAGTTTACCCAGTCAACAACACAGAACAATTTCCACCATGAAATTCTTTCAGGAAGTGAAAATAAAAATTGACTTTTCCATACAAAATGTCCACCTAGATCAGACAATTTTTATGGAAAAGCCTTTTTTTTTTACTTCCCGAAATAATTTCATGGTGGAAGTTTATCAGTGTCGTTGACTGCACACTCTATCAGTTTGCGGGAAGCAGTTCCTTTTTGTATGGAAAACCCAATGTTTATTTACACTTCCTAAAACACGCTGCCCCTAACACCCAGTATAGGGCGTAAATAACAACTTCCCGCAAACTGATAGAGGTTGCTCAGTCAACGAAACTGCACAACTTTCAACAAGAAATTCTCCCAGAAAAAAAATACTAGCCTATTAAAAGTGACCAAATTCTTCAGATAATTTTCTTCTGCAATTCCTGAAATATTTCTTTATAAAAGTTGTTTAGTTTCGCTGGCTGAGCAACCCCTATCAGTTATAGCGAATCTGTCCCTTACACCCGGTATTATAGTACTAGCTCACTGCTGCGGGTTCTTCAAGTAAAACCGGTTTATAGGTCATGGATTTGAATAGAAACAGATAAAATCTTAAGCATAAAGCAGTAATGGTTAGGTTTTGTCTGACAATATTTTTAACCAGCTGTGCCAGCTGCTTTTCCCCCCGGCATGCTGTAAAAACCAGCTAAGGGATCCGAGGGTTTCAGTACATTGTAATTTAGGCGATGGACTGACAGCCTGTCACTACAGCAATCATCATCTCCCTAGCCTTATCCCGTATCTTACGGGGTCGGCTACCTAATCAAGGGGATTGAACGAGAGTACTGGTTTTTACACAGAGCGCGTGCCATCTGACCTCTGCAACCCAGAAGGGAAACCAGACCCAATCCCAGATTAGGTCAGAGTTTTCAAGCCGCCAATGGCCTCTGAAATGGCTTAACGACTAATATCTACGGTATTAAACGATATTAACCGGGACCAACGGCTTAACGTGCCTTCCAAAGCACGGAAAAAGCGCCGAATAAACGTACCAATGAAATTCGAAAACCGAAAAACACAGTTGTACGTGGTGGGATTCGAACCACGACCTCCCGCTCAGGAGGCAGCGGCCCTATCCACTACACCATCGGGCTGTCACACTCGGACTACAGCAATATACCTACAAATTTAATTAAAAAAACCCTTAAAACTCTGTCCGACGTTGCGGAACGATCTTTGTTTAGGTCTTTTACGCTCTGCCTACCCCAGTAGGGATAAAGTGTACTGAAATAATATGTACTGTACGTGAGTATATTTTTAACAATGATGATACTAATTATTATCTCGTTTGTTTTCAGGTAAATACATCCATTCAACAGTACATAATACGTAGCATCTCATTACCGTAAGTTTTCCTATACTATCAATTACAATCGTTATACTATTTCCAAATGAGATTTAGAATAAAGGTAATCAAAGGTTCATGTCTTTTTATTCAATAACACATTTCAAAGATATATAAAGATGAGTAAAACTATTATTTCATTATGTTATCATATCTAATAGACAAAACTTATTTTAAAAACAAGATCTTCGATTGGAAAAGACATGAAACTTTGTTTACCTTTATTCTAAATCTAATTTAGAGATAGTATAACCATTGTAATTGTAGGTTCAATTGATCCCACTTGTTGTGTGGCTACTAACTACATATTGGACTCTGACACCAGGGATTATCAGATCTTTTGTATGTCGACTCGGAAAAGCGAAGGTGAAGACCTATTAACAATTAAGAAGTGAAAAAAATTAGCCAATAACAATTAAACCCTATTTCCAAGATATCTGTCCAAGTTCATTATTATACCGGGTGTAAGGGACAGCGTCTCGCAATCTGATAGGGGTTGCTCAGTCAACGACACTGAACAACTTCCACTAGGATTTTATTTCAGGAAGTAAAATGAAGATGGCTTTTTCATACAAAATGTCTTCCACCTCGGTCAGCCAATTTGTATGGAAAAGCCTTTTTTTTCATAACCTGAAAAAAAAACTGGTGGGAGTTGTTCCGTGTCATTGACTGAGCAACTCACATCAGTTTGCGGGACACTGTCCCTTACACCCCGTATTAAAAGTGATAAATTACATTTTACTTCACAATCATCACCTTGAGATGCGTCAGCTGTGTGACCATCCACTACGATTGTTCCCACAAGGGCTGCTAGGAGCGAACCCTTAGAATAGATAATCGAATATCGGGGCTCAACTCTCAAGGGAAACCATTCCTATGTGTTGTTACGAATTGGATTACTGAGACGAGACATGTCATTTAATTTACGGAGTGCGAATAACTTGCTAAATATTCTTACTTAAATATCACTACATAGTATAAAACAAAGTCGCTTTCTCTGTCCCTATATCCCTATGTATGTTTAGATATTTAAAACAACGCAACAGATTTTCATGCGGTTTCTTTTAATGAATAGAGTGATTCAAGAGGAAGGTTTAAATGTATAATACATGCATAATGTAGTAGAGAAACACTGTTGATTTCCGTGCGAAACCGGGGCGGGTCGCTAGTTCTTAATAAAGTTCTTCGCCTAGGTACATTACTAAGGAGTGATATTGCCTTCTGCAGGAAGACTATTGACATTATTGAGGCGAACAGGGTTGCATTGCATCTCGCTCTGTGTAAAAACCAGTATCCTCATTCAATCCCCTAGATTAGGTAGCCGACCCCGAGAAATACGGGATAAGGCTAAGGAGATGATAGTTGCATTGCATCTCACATGTATCGTTATGTGCTTAAATAAGCATGAAATAGTCCGCAGTATTAAAAAAAAATAAGCGTTAAAAATCCACAATGTTATAAATGCCCGCAATTTAATAAAATGCTGCGCTTTAATTTATTCCATGCTGGCCTGGGAGCGAGAGAAAAACATAGAATGTGCCAGCTGCATTTCCTCCCGGGCATGCTGTCAAAACCAGCTAAGGGATCCGAGGGTTTCTGTATATTGTAATTTAGGCGATAGGCTGACAACCTGTCACTACAGCAATATACCTACAAATCTATCTTGAATGACCCTTAAAACTTTGTCAGACGTGGCGGAGCGACCTTTGTTTGGGTCGTTTGCGCTCTGCCTACCCCATTAGGGATAAAGGCGTGATTATATGTATGTATGTATTTAATAAAAGCATCAGATGGCACATGAATTCATACATCATCAAGTCTAGAAACTTCCATTGATCTCCCAACTCAACAAGGAAGTTCCCTGTTCCGGTCTCACCGGGGCACCGGTCGGGGACCCCGTAATCGAATTTGAGGCTTTACCAGTCCCGGGGGCTCCAAGTTCCGATGTGTTGCTTTCTACATGCAAGCTCATTAAGACGAACAGGGAATTGTATTACATTTCCATACTCAACAAGGAATTGTATTCTATTTTTTATTGAAATAACACAAACTTTCTCAGTAATAATCTTTTCTTTCGAATCGTCAGCTTCTTAGGTGACGACTGTTTAGTATCTATAGTATTTCCAACTCAGTTTCAGAATAAAGGTTAACAAAGTTTCATGTCTTTGAATCGAAGATCTTGTTTCTAAAATAAGTTTTAGCTATAAGATATGATGAAAATGGTAGTTTTAGTAATTTAACTAATTTGCCAACACGTAACATTTATTTTAGAAATGTGTTTTTGAATAAAAAGACATGAAACTTTGTTTACCTTTATTCTAAAACTGAGTTGGAAATACTTACACAGACCAATCATGTTATGATCCGTGTTTATAAGAAGAAAGTTTACGTCTTTATTGGCGCAAAGGATTTTTACTTCTTCTTCTGTCGAGTGGGTATCGAGTCTATCGACCCGATGAACCCTGGTCTCAGAGTTTTTAAACCGCCTAGTAGCACAACTATCGGGTCTCTGACATGGTTTGAGTAACGACCGCTATCAAAGACAGCGACCGGAACCGACGGCTTAACGTGCCCTCCGAAGCACGAAATCGTTTTCTTTTCGGACAATCAGGTTATTCAGCCTCCAATGTCCTAACCAAAGTGGGGAAAAATTTACAAAGTGATAAATTCTCAAATATCAACTTTGTGTTTCCCCCTGGGGAATCGAACCCAGGACTCCGGACCGGGAGTCCATAACACTAGCCACTAGACCACGGAGGCAGTTTTACTAACGCAAACGGTACAATAATTTCAGATTTGAGAAGCAAGCTAGCTTTATTGCAAGTCATTTTGTAAATACGCTTTTCGGGTTTCCTGGAAAATGAAAAGCTGGTATTTAAACAGAAACCTGGGAGGAACCTCCTTATTAGCAAATGTTAATGGACGTCTCTCTCTTCACTTTGTGCCTTCGTAACGTGCAAGTGTAAAAAGAACATATAGCTTCATTACCTCTTCATTACAAGGTGTAAATTATGCAACCTTACCATCTACAGTCTATTCTATAACATAGATACTCGTAGTTTAAATGTTAAATAGCTTTTTGTTAGTGTGAGGCAGAAATGGCATCCTCCCATCCACAGTTTCTGTATTCAGTGACCGGCTACCGAAGTTTTTTTTTTCATCAAGTAGTGTTAATGAAACTAAACGTTTTTTCCCATGCCTTTATTCCTTCTGGGATAAGCAGAGAGTCAACTAAAGGCAGCATTACACAGATGTTACCTCACGGTACGTTTCGTCGGTACATCCCTCTGCGTACTCGCGCGTACTGCGTGCGATGTCGCATGTGTGTTGTAGGCATCGCATTCGAGTGGGAGCCAGGATTCGATCGGAATGAGACGTCGAGGCCGGTCTGTGATGACCTCGAAACGTTCAGTAGAAGCTGAGCTCAAGGCTGTCAATTTAACCTGGGGCCAAGCAAAAATCGCAGCTGAATAGGGAGGAGTAGAAGAAAATCTCAAGAGCCTTTGTACCAGCGGGGTACCAAAGGACGGATGCAATATCAATGCATTGGATTTGGAACCCTCAATCTTTCTTAAACAAGAAGCTGTAGTCCCAAGTCGTAAATACGAATCCCGAGCATTTTACAGGCACATCTGTTTCTGCTGCCGTGATGGGTTGACTCGAGTATACTGTGGTATTTTTCAGGGAAACCTTTCTTGAGACTATACGAATATGTCGTGTGCAAAATCAGATTCCTGTTTACGCCACATGTATAGACCGAGTAAAATTTTAGAAGAATAAATGTTTACATTTAAATCTCTCCGGATCGTGGTGTAACCCGGGTCTAATGACTTGCATAGCTTTTGGGACGATGATATTACCCCGTGGTAAAAAGTACCCTGTTACTGAAAATTAATGTAACTGTCGAGGTTACTATGAAAGCTTTTCAAATATGAAACAAACAAAGATATCTTCCTTATATTAAAGGGTAGAAATTCAATAACAAAGAGTATTTTCTATTGATAACTTCATCCCACCCCGAGTGGCGAGCAGACGCCAGCTCGCTCACAACTCGTGGATCGTAAAACTGCAATTTGCCGTCCGATGGATTGATTTATGATACTGATGACTTTACACTGTCTTATAAACTGAATAACAGCTAGAGAAATAGGGAGTGACCCCTGCTCTGGTAACTTCCCGCTGGTTTCTTGGTACCCGCTTTGGTTTTTGATGCAAAGTTTGGCCATAGCGATTTAACGCGGTAATACAGCCAGCGTAATGGGGACCTTTGCGCCAGGTTTGAGAAGGGCTATTTGAGTAGCTTAAGCTTAGTTTAAGTGACATCATATTGTATTTTGACTTATTTATGCTTTATTTATTTAATTTAATAAATAAATTATTCTTAAATAAATTTAATCTTTTATAACAGCTAGATATAAGTATATAGTTTGTTTATCTGTAATAATATTAGGACTACACTGTCAGACTGAAAACAACAAAACTATAGGATGCACCATCTGCTTTTCTTTCCCAAAAATAATAAACCTTATGCCAGGGAAACAACCTTGTTAGATTTTCAGCCCAATTTTTGACATGGTTTTGAAATAATAGAACTACAATAAATACTTTCGTCTTATTTTTTTATCAGTTAGTTTTACTCAGTCAAAGTAACTAAACAAAATAAAGTATCAAAAATGGGTGGTCATACATATTTGGACTCGTATGCGTTAATGGTTCAACACCTTACTTACTAACATTTTACTACTAACATTATTTAAAAATTCTGCGCGTAACATAAAAAAAAAAAAAGTAATCTGTATAACTCAGTTCATATTTTTTTTATTAGACAAATTAATTATTTTTTGTAAAACTTTCTTCCTTGTATTGTGAATGCTGTATACAATTTTAAAACGATCTGAAATTCATAGTGCTATAGTACCTTTTTAAATCAAATAAAACATATCTCTAGCTTGTAACTGCATCAAAAAGCTTGCTACGCACTCTTTCCACAACAGGAAAAAGCAAGGAACATAGAAGAATCCTGCACTAATTCGGGCGTAAAGTTAGTTCCCATTAAAATTATTCCATGCCCCATTTACGGCCTAATTTATCATAGAGCTAGCTTGTGAGGGAGAAAAATAAAACAATATACATTTTTTCGCAGCGCGGTGGCTTTTGATCATAGATTTAGAGAAAGTTAGATACCGCAAGTTCAGGCTTGTCTATGAAGCTTGCGCTAACAATGTGCTTTCAATAGTTGTTTAGATGTTTAGTCTGAATTCAATTCCGTTGGTTAATAGGAAGATATTTATTTTAGGTTTAATAGGCAGTTCGTTCTTTCTAAAATTACGCTCAAAACTTGTCAGACTTGGCGAAAATGTCTTATGATCAGGAGTCGTATTTTTGAACCGCTCGAAACCTAATGCGTATACGAAAGAGTAGCTTTCGCTCTGCCTATTTCGTAAAGTATACAAGCGCGTAATATAATCCATTATCACTAAATGACAGACCTGACGTCCTCGGTTTTCATACTAACAGACATGCTGTATCTACCCCATCCTAATTCTGTGTTTATGAGAGTAGGATTAAGTGCGCTATTCCTTTGGACGGTTTCCTTATTGCAGACGCCGCTGTGTGACATTATTTAACCCCTTATATGAAAGTATTGCATTTTGTTGTGTACATTTCGTACGTAGCCTGCTGACTGTTAGCCTGGATTCATGGTTTTTCTTTTATGTGAGCGAAGCAGTACAGTGAAGAATTTGACGAAATATGAAGGTTCCAACGCAAATTGGAATAAGTAAAGAAGAAATAGAACACAGTTTATCTTCGAGGTTTTGACGTTGGTTGTGTTATTAAGTTATGCTTATGATTGAACAGTATGCTACTGTGTGTAAAGTGACGTGATTGAGATTAGTCGACTTGCGTAATCTTCTCAAATGTCTTTCTATAGAATTCAATTCTTCAAACTTTTCTACAGTAACCAGCAAGCTGATAAGTCTCGTTTTCCCACTACTGGCACTAAACCAAACGGGCAAGTGGTATACCGGGCGGCATTGCTACATTTTCTTTCGACTGAACCAATACTGCCAATACAATGCACATTATGTTAGTACGCGTAATGCGTTTGCGTAAAGCATCCTGTTAACTTGCGCAATCTTCTCTAATTTAGGTCTTTGTATAAAAACGGTGGATAAAATGCATACATACATACATAAAATCACGCCTTTATCCCTTACGGGGTAGGCAGAGCTTAAAACGCCTCCTAAAAGGCGCTTTCGCCAAGTCGGACATAAATTGGGGGCAATTTTAGATTGTAATGTGTATTGCTATAGTGACAGGTTGTCAGCCCATCGCCTATTACAATACACTGTACCTATCCCTCGAATCCCTTTTGCTGACTTATACAGCATGCCCGGGAGGAAGGGCAACTGGAACATTCTATGTTTTTCTTTCTCTGATGTCCAGTATGGAAGTTAATATAGTATATATATGGATAAAATGCAGCGTTTGAAAATTTCCTCAGTAACCAAGCTGATAAGTCTCGTCACCCCACTGGCACTAAACCAAACGGGCAAGTGGTAAACCGGGCGATATTGCTACATTTTCATCTCAGTGGCGATAACTTTGAGACTGAGGCAATACTGCCAATACCGCCAATATTTGGTGACCCAAGTACTGTCGTTGGAAGAAGTGCTTAACTGTTCATTTATAGAAAATTTCGTAAGTAAGTTTCAGTATTCAAAATTTCAAGAGTAGCAGAGCAGTGTTATTTTTTTGTGCCAGTTTGTATTTTTTTAGGGTTGCGTATTGCAGTAATGATAGACCATCATCCCTTAAATTGGAATACACTGAAACCATTAGCTTTCTCTTCTAAATAACTCTATCCGTCCGAGAAGACAATTACTAAAAGCTTTTTTATCACTTCCAGTCCAGCATTTGAGATTAAAATGGAAGTTAAGATTATTTTATCTGATACAAGTTAAACCCAATTTATATTTGCCTGTACCGTACCGCAGAGCAACGCCTTAGCAACCATCAAAATGTTTATTGTTTAAGAGTCTGATTGATTTACTTTATGTGTTTACCGGCTTTACTTTACAGCGAAATCCCGGGATCCGTACCGGTTTACGACGCCGCTATTTTCCCGGGAAAGTTGGACGGTGCCGGAAACAGATTAGCATTATAATCCGATTCTATGAAGAACTTTATATAAATACCTACCACAATTTACTACGATCATTAAATAGAGTGATAAGTTTCCCAGTGGAATTTTAGTATCAAGGTGCTATTGACATTGACATATGCAGGAACGAAAGAAGTCATCCACATAAATAACAATATTAGCGAACGAGTCATCATAAATTGGGGCCGAGTAGCTTTCTGTATTCTATCGGTATTCTATCGGTATTCTACCATAATCATTTTATTTCAGGCAATATTTACATTAAAAGATGTTAAATAATGTAAACAGAGACCCATAGAAGACTAAACTAACTTAAACCATAGCTTTTGACTGATTTATCTTCGGCGCCGTTATGGTCACCGCAGACCTAGAACCAAAGACAAAAGCAAATCCGTTTAGTGGTTGAACCCAGAATCTATTGGCAAGCAAATTAGAGTAAATATACTAATTTTTTTAACTTTGCGTTATCGATACCAACTTGTTCTGCGCCCCATAACGGCTACCTAATGTAGGTGATTGAACAAGGGTACTGGTTTTTACACAGAGCGACTGCCATCTGACCTCCGCAACCCAGAAGGGAAACCGGACCCAATTCTAGTATTTGAACCTCATCTAAGTTTATGAGCTGCAAAACACATTGGTATCAAAGTACTCAACATTAAAAATACGAACTATAGACGTCTCCATATGGACTGACGTTTGCTCAAAATGCCCAAGTCGAAGGTCAAGAGTAAATTGACACATTAATAAAATTCATCAGTACTCATGAGTCCCGGGAAATACCATCTCGCAGTTATTGGGGACAATTATTTTATTATTGTCCGAAATGTCATTGAGTGTTGTTCTTAGAAATCTTAACTGATTCATTTAATTATGAATTATCTTGTTGTTATCATAGCTGAACTTCTGTGTCAGTTTCTGTATAGATATTAATTTTGTTATCTGATATTTTGAGACCTTTAACAGGCCCGTATTTGTAATCAGCACTTGAGACTGACAACGTGTTTGAGTTCTTATCAAAAATGTCATTGCAGTACATTATGAACTGTCAAATCCATACTAAACAAATATGGGCCTTAGAATCGTCACATCGCAAGAATAATTATCATTTACCTAACTTTGATGAGTAAAATATAAGCATAATTAGCTATTTGTTCAATTCGATGGACCACCCACAAATTCGCCTTCCTTCATTGTACCGGTCAATGATATTTTAAGAAAGATACGTTACGTTCATACTGCACGCACATTTTAATTGTACCGCGACACAAATACATACATATTTATAATATTGCATATCTAAACAAACGCTGAGTGCAACACAAAATAGGCAAAGCGTTAGAGTGAAACAGATAGCTATTAGAAATCAGTGCAGCTCGACTGCCTAAAATGGTGACAATTAGGACCATTTGACGGCACGAGTTTCGCGCGTTACCTATATATAATATCATTGGTACCGGTGTTTATTACAATAAATATATCGGTACAATGGCGGTAGGGGTATCCCTAAAGAAAAATATTTCTATTGTTAAATTTGCGGTTTGAAGAGCGCCGTCGAGTGAATAGAGTGACGACATAATAAAACCTATTTTCCACACTACTGATAAGAAGAACTTTTATAGCACTGTGTAGGTATGGGTGGATACCAAGCCTATACATATATACATACATATAGTGACGCCTTTATCCCTAACGGGGTAGGAAGAGCGTAAACGACTTAAACAATGATCTTTCTGACAAAGTTTTGAGATTTATTTAAGATATATTAAGTTATAGCTTAAATTTATCAAATCTAATGTATTGTAAAATTTGGAATATAATATGTTTTTTTTATATTTTTGTTCAAAATCTACACATGTATTAATTTATTGGTGGAAACTTAATTGGCTTGTGTGTTATTTATATTAGTTTATGTTAGTGTCAATATTATTGTTGTATGTTTCCCTATCATGAATAAAATATAATAAATAAATAAATAAATATTTGTAGGTATATTGCTGTAGCGACAAGTTGTCAGCCCATCGCCTAAAATAGCAATATACTGAAACCCTTAGATCCCTTAGCTGATTTTTACAGCATGCCCGGGAGGAACTGCAGCTGGCACATTATGTGTTTCTCTCGCTCCCAGTCCAGCATGGAAGAATATAGCCAGCCCATACATTGCCTAAACTACAACACGGTGATTTTTTTCCAGCCCCCTGTTTACATAAATTATTGTCCACGATGTATGTTGTATGTAGACGACGTCCAGACAGTGGGAGGGGTAGCAACGGTACCTACCCCCTATATGCCCCTACCCACATCGAATCTCGCTCAAAAGGTCATCAGCTGTCACAACGGACGGACGCTCCGTGATTGATAGGAGCCGGGAAACTCATAGCCACAGCCACAGACCTCGAATAAAGTAGACCACGCAACATCTTTAGCAGATGGGGTTTAGTGTCACGCCTTAGCCTACCTGTATCCAACACTCTGATATGGAATAATGATGCTTCACCGCCGCGAAACGTTTTTCGAATTCTGTCTTGGAAACGTTCCAACTCAAAGTAGTTTCTCGTAGTTTTGTGTACATAAAACGCAAGTAAGGTCAACTTGTAGTATCTACTCTTATCTAAGTCTGCGCTCATAGCGGAACTGTCGAAGCGCCGATGGCTGTCCGATACGGAATTGATGTTAGAAACTCAACTTTGATTAATCGACCGACTTTTGAAAGGATAATTAGGTAGATTGGAGTTTAAACTCTTCGGTAGATTTGATAGCTGAAATTTACCAACCGAATGAAGCCATCCAAGTTTGCAGTGATCTATTTTAAGGCAATTTTATGTTGAAAATGTTGCGCAGATGATCAATTTTCGTTTTCAGTACAGAGTCTAAAAGTTATTTGTATATTTTTTTTGTGCTTTGGTTGAAGTTTACATACATACATATAATCACGATTTTATCCCTAACGGGCTAGGCAGAACGTAAACGACCTAAACAAAGGTCGTTCCGCCACGCCTGACAAAGTTTGAGGGTTAATTTAAGATAGATTTGCAGATATTGATGTAGTGACAGGTTGTCATCCTATCGCTTAAATTGCAATATACAAAAACCTTCGGATCCCTTAGCTGGTTTTCACACCATTTTCGGGAGGAAAAGCAGCTGACACATTCTATGTTTCTCTACCACTCCAAGTGCAGCAAGGAAGTAAGTTTAAAGTTTCCTAGATTTATATCCGTTTTGGTTTATTTATTTTGAACGTGCAATGTTAGAAACTTCTCGAACACGCTTAGAATTGTAATTTTCCACTTTCAAACAAGAGTCAGAATCGTGAGGGTCTTAGAGCAATTTCTAGTCTAGACTGAGTCTAGACAAATCTAATTAGTCCCTAGAGAGTTTTGCAATTAAAAGAGTAATTGGTAAAGTTTACGCATCTGTGCAAGAGTTGTATTGACAACTAGCTTTCTCATCATCTCCCTAGCCTTATCCCGTATATCACGGGGTCGGCTACCTACAATAGGGGATTGAATTAGGGTACTGGTTTTTACACAGAGCGACCGTCATCTGACCTCCGCAACCCAGAAAGGAAACCAGACCCAATCCTAGATTAGGTCAGAGTTTTCAATCCGCCAATGCTTAGCACTGGCCGCTGACATGGCTTAACGAGTAATATCTTCGGTATTAAACGATATTAACTGGGACCAACGGCTTAACGTGCCTCTCGAAGCACGGAAAGGCAATTTTATGTTGAAAATGTTGCGCAGATGATCAATTTTCGTTTTCAGTATTCTTTACAGAGTCTAAAAGTTGTTTGTATAATATTGTTGTGCTTTGGTTGAAGTTTACATACATACATTTAATAACTCTTTTTTTCCTAACGGGCTAGGCAGAGCGTAAACGACCTAAACAAAGGTCGTTCCGCCACGCCTGACAAAGTTTTGAGGGTTATTTAAGATAGATTTGTAGGTATATTGCTGTAGTGACAGGTTGTCAGCCCATCGCCTAAATTGCAATATACAGAAACCCTAGGATCCCTTAGCTGGTTTTTACAGCGTGCCCGGGAGGAAATGCAGCTGGCATATTCTATGTTTTTCTGTCGCTCCCAGTCCAGCATGGAAAACATAATGATAAAATTTGAAAAATCGTTCAAAGGATTTTTTGAAACGCTTATATAATTTTTTATCTGTCGTATAAGTTAAATCAGAAATTGCTGCTGTGAATTTAAAATGTTACTACACGCATCTAAAGCTGTTATTTTATAAGCTGTAATCCATGCTGGACTGGGAGCGAGAGAAACACATAGAATGTGCCAGCTATATTAAAATTTCTTCCCGGGCATTCTGTAAAAACCAGTTAAGAGTACCGAGGGTTTCAGTATATTGCAATTTAGGCGATGGGCTGACAACTTATCGCTACAGCAATATACCTACAAATCTATCTTGAATAACTCTCAAAACTTTGTCAGTCGTGGCTAAACGACCTTTGTTTAGGTCGTTAACTCTCTGCCTACCCCTTTAGGGATAAAGGCGTGATTATATGTATGTTAAGAAAACTGTAATTTTAAATACTTGCCGAACAATCAGAAAATTTTGAGATTTAGATGAAACCCCAAATGCCTCTGCATTTGCTATAAGCTAAGCTAAGTGAGCACCGTTTTGGTTTATGCTAAGTGAGCACCGTTTTGGTTTAAGCTAAGTGAGTACCGTTTTGGTTTACGATGTTGTTTTTTTTTTTGTTTTTTTGTTCTTTTCTTTCGGTGCTCACTTAGCTTAAAGAATTACAATACCGGCAACAATCTGTAGCCGAGCCGAAATAAAACGGAACACATACATACATACCATATAATCACGCCTTTATCCCTAATGGGGTAGGCAGAGCGTAAACGACCTAAACAAAGGTCGTTCCGCCACGTCTGACAAAGTTTGAGGGTTATTTAAAATAGATGTGTAGGTATATTGCTTAGTGACAGGTGTTCAACCCATCGCCTAATGTTCCATATACTGAAACCTTTGGTTCCCTTAGCTGGTTTTTACAGCATGCCGAGGAGGAAATGCAGCTGGCACATTCTATGTTTTTCTCTCGCTCTCAGTCCAGCAAACGGAACACACAATAATAATAAATTAAACTGTTTATTTTTCTTCAATTCCAAACATTTCAGCTAAATATTTTACACGAGAGTAATGCTGACATGAGACTAGATCAACTAATCATAATGCAAAAAAATATACTGACTTACATACATACAATCACGCCTTTATCCCTGATGGGGTATGCAGAGCGTAAGCGACCTAAACAAAGGTCGTTTCGCCACGACTGACAAAGTTTTGAGGGTTATTCAAGATGGATTTGTACGTATATCGCTGTAGTGACAGGTTGTCAGCCCATCGCCTAAATTGCAATATACTGAAACTCTCAGATCCCTTAGCTGGTTCTTACAGCATGCCCGGGAGGAAATTCAGCTGGCACATTCTATATTTTTCTCTCGCTCCCAGTCCAGCTTGGAAGTACAGTTCTGACTTACACACAGCAATATAACCATAAAGCAGTTTTTCGTGTAATATCTGGGTCCCACTCCACAAATCCACAAGTATGTACAATTTACATTGCGCATCCAGTTAGTGTTGTTAAATATTCCGCCCTTACTGAGTCCGTAATGTACATCGAATTTTATTTGTATATTGTAGTTTTATCCTGCATGTCTCGTTTCTAGGATCGCTCCCTTGGGTGCAGTTGCTGCTACCGCGCTTTGCACTCTGCCATTTTATAGCATTTTTCTATTGTATATACCACATAGCACATTATGTAACACATAACTACAATCACGCCTTTGTTCCTAATGGGGTAGACAGAGCGTAAACGACCTAAACAAAGGTCGTTCCGCCACGTCCGACAAAGTTTTGATGCTTATTTAAGATAGATTGGTAGGTATATTGCTGTAGTGACAGATTGTCAGCCCATCGTCTAAATTGCAATATACTGACACCATCGGATCCCTTAACTGGTTTTTACAGCATGCCTGTATTACAGCAGGAGCATAAATGTATTACATAGCCAGATGCAAAGGCAATATTTCTAGTAAATCCGATTGTATCGCCGAATTGCTACATACATACATATCATCACGTCTTTATCCCTAATGGGGTAGGCAGAGCGTAAACAACCTAAACAAAGGTCGTTCCGCCACGTCTGACAAAGTTTTGAGGGTTATTCAAGATGGATTTGTACGTATATTGCTATAGTGACAGGTTGTCACTACAGCAATATACCCTCAGATCCCTTAGGTGGTTTTTACAACATGCCGGGGAGGAAATGCAGTTGGCACATTCTATGTTTTTCTCTCGCTCCCAGTCCAGCATAAGAAATGGCCGAATTGCTATTGATTAATATTTATTTGTTTTAAATCTAATTATTAGGTAGGCTTATCAGTGTTGCGTCATTTAATATAAAAAAAAATGTCTATCAGTCGCAAGGCTAGAGATTGCACGATGTGTGATCGATAATGATAGTGTTTACCGAATGCGTGTGGACCGATTTCGATATCACTACATAATATAAAACAAAGTCGCTTTCTCTGTCCCTATCTATATCCCTATGTATGCATAAATCTTTAAAACTACGCAACGGATTTTGATGCGGTTTCTTTTAATGGATAGAGTGATTCAAGAGGAAGTTTTATTTGTATAATACATGCATAATATCGTAGAGAAACTCTGATAATTTTCGTTTGAAGCCGGGACGGGTCGCTAGATTAATATAAATAAATATCTATCAGTCGCAAGGCTAGAGATTGTACGATGTGTGATCGATATTGATAGTGTTTACCGAATGCGTGTGGACCGAATTCGACATGCTACCATATATACGAGTATATTATTTTTTCATGCTGGACTGGGAGCGAGAGAAAAACATAGAATGAGCAAGTTGCATTTCCTCCCGGGAATGCTGTAGGGTTTCAGTATATTGTAATTTAGGCGATAGGCTGACAATCTGTCACTACGGAAATATACCTACAAACCTATCATAAATAAACCTCAAAACTTTGTCAGACGTGGCGGATCGACCTTTGTTTTGGTCTTTTACGCACTGCCTACCCCATTAGGGATAAGGGCGTGATTATGTATGTATGTATGTATGTATAAATCTATCTTAACCCTAAAAACTTTGTCAGATAAGTCTTTTACGCTCTACCCACCCCATTTGGGGTAAAGGCGTGATTATATGTATGTATCATAGATAGTTACAATACTTACACCCTCAGTTAATACTCATACAATCAACTTAATTGATTTGCAATCTTCTTCTCAGCGTGTCGATTGTAGACACTACACTGTTTCGGCCCAGAATTTGGCCACGTTAACAGCAATACCAGCCGCTGGCATGAGGTCTTCCTGCGTGCAGGTGTAGGAGCAAGCAGGGCGCAATGTTAGGTGCTTCATCGTTTGAACTGCACCACACAAACAGTTCATATCACAGTCACCTAAAAATCCCCACCTGGACATATTTTCTTCTCTCCTCTGGATCCGGAGTAGTCTGTTTAATTTGCAATGGGTGGCGATTTAAAAAAATATTGCGACCTTAGTTCCTTGAGTTATTTATTATGACTTTATGGCCAGAAGTTTTTAATTATCGGTCAATAAAACTCAAGAGGGGTGTGTCAGAGTTCTGCTATACACAAATTTTTAGTTCTACTTCAACTTTTATTCGTTTTGCGTTTCCGTGATGATTCCGGCAGTGTCAAGTTTGTAGCCTATTACAATGCTTTTAAGGATAGGTATCTGTGAGAGTTTATTCTTACCGATAATCTCATTCGCTGTCAAACAACTAGAACCTTGAATACTTATCAAATTCATAAAAAAAAAGTCTGCAATGAAAGGAATAAGTTTTTATAAGAATAGGCCCTGTTAATATCGTAAACTTTGATGAACTCTTCGTGTGTGGCGGCTATTTAGCTTTAATGGCACCTATCCCCGTTTACTTCCCATAAAATCCCACCTTAGCCATTCATACGACTATTTGTAGCTGCGTTAGCCATTAATCATGTGGTTTTGTTAGGGCGTTTGAGTTCTTGCTTGTGGGCCAAAGTTAAGCTGGATACCGTATAAAATGTATAGTCTAAATAGTTCGACATGACCCATCCGCGTAAGACGATGAGAGCTTTGGTGCGTGATTAAGATGTAGACGGTGTCTCAGATCAAAATTTATAGGTAGACGGTACAATACGAACAAAAATAACGGGCTAACTAAAAGAACACTTAAAGTTCAAAACGTGCTCCTATACCCACAATAAAACAACATACCGTCAGTATTGCTATTATCAATAAGTATTTATTTTATTAGTTTGTGTATTCTTTTTCGCATGCATGTGCGTGAGATAGCGCGGACTAGGTACTTATAATAGCGTGAACAACGCGTGTCTATATTTTTGAACTTAGCTTTATCAAGTAATATCGCTAAATTATTTGTGAGATAATACCTATAATCAAAAATTTCTTAATGTATTTGTCGGGTATGAGTCTGCTGTAAGTTAAACTGCTTTTGAAACAAAAAAACATAATCGTAATACACTTATTATTATTATTTATTGTCATTTTCGATTTTTCCTCACGTTAAACTAACTTAAAAATATAACATACATACATACATACATAAATCACGCCTTTATCCCTTACAGGGTAGGCAGAGCGTTTAACGCCTCGTAACAGGCGCTTTCGCCACGTCTGACAAAAAAATTAGGGCAATTTTAGTTTGTAATATGTATGTAATATGTATTGCTATAGTGACAGGTTGTCAGCCCATCGCCTAAATTACAATACACTGTAACCCTCGAGTCCCTTTTGCTGACTTCAACAGCATGCCCGGGAGGAAGGGCAGCTGGAACATTCTATGTTTTTCTATCTCTCCCAGTCCAGCATGGAAGTGAAAAAGTTAAAAATATAAATCGTTTTTAAACACTTAATTTTTCTTGGTCTTTTTCGCTCGCGCAGTATTACTTGTTAAAAAAATATAAAATATCCTAAGTACAATAAAAACTATCGCAAAAACTACGGTCAGACCTAATAATACTATAGATACAAGTGCTAGTTCTAAATATTGTGCCCAGGAGATGTTGGCAGCGGGCGCTCGTAGGTGGCGTGCTCCGCCGTGACGTATGACGTACTCTGTCCACCATACAGCGCGCTCCAGGCCTGTCATTGGCTCGTCACGCATCAGGGCATCCAGATGCTTTATATTGCGGTAATAGCTGAAAATATATCTGGTTTCAGCCTCTCGCTTAAAAGAGATTAAGGCAAAATAGAGCAGAAAGTGATGTTACGTTTCGGTGCATTAGAAAGTGCGAAAAAGTTACAGATTCTGATTGTATCATCTGCAAAAATGGATTAAGGTATTTTATGAGCTGTCAATATTATTTAATGTAACTTCTGGTTAGCTATTCTCTTAATGACTTCATCTGTTGCGTTTGAAAAAATAAAACGGGTACGTTATATTCGGTCTCACCAGTATAAGAGCACACAAGAAACCAATTATACTTTATGGACTTTACCTTTCATCATCAATAACAGTGGTGACAGCATCCTTAAACTTTTCCTCTGTAAGTGTTTCCAAGTCCAGTTGCACGCCGATCTTTAAATGCACATACTTCTCCACGTTGTACCACTGGTCGCCCAGCATTGGTATACCGACCAGTGGTACTCCAGCTGTTATTGCTTCATTCGTTGACTGAAGACCTCCTTGAGTTACGAACGCCTTGATATGTGGGTGCCCTGCAAATGATTGTTTAAAATTGTGATAAGTCATCTACAAAATCACACTAACTTGTGAGGTTCTAGCACGTTGTCACTCATGACATGTACTTACTCAACAGGTCGGATTGAGGAAACCATTTTTCGGTTCTGATGTTTGTGCACTTTCCTGGCAGTTCACCTTTATTCCATTTCCACAGCACGTCATAAGGAAGAGCACAGAATACTTTCACAAACTTTGATATCACTTCTCCTGGTAGCAAAGTGGGATCGGTATTTGTACCAAAACTCATATAAATTACACCGTTTTTAGATGAGTCTAGGTAATTTTTCAAGTCCTGAAACAAAATAAGTTTTGCAATATAGTCAAGTACAAAAACAACATTGACTTATCTCTTTTCATCAGGTACTTATTTTATTACTTACATTTGGCAATTCTTTTGGAGGTTTGCTGTGTACCCCCCACATGTATATGATATTTGGTGGTAAAGGACGATTGTCTTCAAACATCGGATGTATATTCAAGAAAAGCATATCAATATTGTTTAAGAATTCACTGACTGGAGGTAAATCTTTAAAATACTTTTTCAACATCTGGTTTTCAAACTCTTCTGTATAATGTACTATATCAATCATTTGATAGTGTTTATACAAATTATCGATTTTTTCCCAAGTAGTTAAATTGTATATTCTTTGCTGCATCATGTTTGGATAAATAATAGGATGTGTGGGAGCACCAAATGCATCCATTATATTAAAAAAGCCTCCAAAAGAACTCAACAGTATTGTAGGAGCCTTCAGAACATAAGATAATGCCATAGCTGGTCTAGCTGTAGCTTCTATTAAAAGTAAATCATATTTTTTACCATGGATTGCATTTTGCATCTCTGTTGTGTTGAGCTGATCATCTACGAGATGTACAAACATTGATGAAGCTTGTCTCATTTGAGACATAAAATCACCTTTGACGCCTTTTGACATCTTCTGAAACTGTTTCATCATGCCGCCGTAAGATATATCATGTATATCAAATTCTGTGAGGTTCGGCGGTGTTTTTCCTTTAGGGAACGCTGGGTCTGTGGTTATCACGTTCACATCGTGTCCTCGTTTGGCAAGTTCTTGAAACAAAGCACGGAATGGGGTTTGATGACTTATAGATGGAGTGGGTATGTACGCCAAAATATTAGCGGCGTCAATTTTCGCTATAAAAGCGACACTCACGAAAACAAACCACAGTCGCATGACTGCTAGTAGCGATGACCAACGTGAAACTAATATTTGTCTTTATCGTGCTTGCTTTATTACATATTTTTTTTATTAGATAACATTGATTAATATGCCTCCTAATCATGACCTTGCTGACGGCAATATTAGTTCTGCAGTGTCATTCTTAGCATGCACCTGACAAGTTGTATTTTGTTGATCTGTTGAGTTAAAATCCGCCATTCATCATAATCCGGTTCATAATATAAATGCGAATGCTTGTAATGTAGTTTTCTCAATCTCATCTCAGTTACAGGATGAATCAGGATGAAACTTGGCATCTATTAAGTCCTGAAATAGAAAATAGGCTACGTTTTATCTGAGGAAGATAATAATTAATAATTCAATTTCCACGGGAAAATTTTAGGGACTTATGAAAGGGTGACATTTTAGTGGCATAATTTTTAAGTCCTTATTTAATATAGCATAATATATTTCGTATAACTTTTCTCGCATAATGAAACTTTTACATAAATTAAATACTGTATTGTAAGCATAACAGTCATTGCATAATTGCATATGCGACTGCATATGCAGTGTGTAGTCTTCCTTATTTCTTGATCTGAGTTCGGTATAAGTATTTTTAAGGATTTTGTACAAGCTGGACACTGAGCGATAAAAATAGACAATGTTGCAGCTGCTACCCAGGTATGCTCAGGCATTTTCTGTAGAAATAAGTAGAGGAAGCCGAGGATTTAAGTATATATTTTGACGATTAGTTGATAGCATGTTACTATATTCCAATTTTTCCATTTGAAAAATTGCCTTTCACTAGGATGTTACCCTACCAATGTAAATAGGTTATACTATTATATTTCAATATACTTACGCGTGTCCACGTTTTCGCCTTGGCTGATAGATGAAGTACATTCATTATCATTACAGCATGATACTATGATTTGTTTAAATGGATATCGATTATTTAGACATAGTAAACGATAGTAGGATAATAGCTCATTCTTTTCATAACATAATTTAGGTCTTGGCTGTGACCGTCAAATAGTCCAACTATCTTACAATAAAGTAAAATCTAATATCCGTTATGTAAATATCAAATGTGTTTGAGATAAGATGCGAATTATCGTTTTTTTCACTTTTATTCCAATATTATTTATTTGTCATGTACGGTATTGTATTTTTATCTTACCATTTTCGCTTTGCCGCAGTTGTGTGTGTAAATGTACCTACAAGCACATTGCTTTAGTATGCGTGCTTTAGCCAAAGTAAATCTGTAGTTACGCACACAGGGGCATGTGTCCGTACGCATGGCCACCAGTATATATCCAAGAGGTAGCTGAACTTCTGGAGATAAAAATACTATATTAGTCTGCTGTATACAATACGACACAAAAAAACTACAAATAAATGGCAGTATTTTTGTATTTCTATGTAGGTGTAAGTAATTTATTGTATGACTATTTATTGTTAATCATAATATAAACACACCTAAGTAGCTAATTTACTTACCTATACAATATATTGCCTAAAATGTATAACAACCCACTAGTTCAACTTTTATTTTACTGTAACCTAAGGTTTCCTTGAAGAAATTGCTGCTTAGCAATAATGCCGCCTATTTGTACTACTGTTTGTTTCATTTAATTTTGTTTTCTCTTGTGTAATAAAGTATATTCTTATCTTATCTTATTTTTTTATTATTTTCTTATCTTAAATATAACAATAATTAACTAAATAATAAAATTTTAAAATACCTAGTTTTTCTTAGTCTTTTTTACTCTCGCAGGGTTTCTTGTTAAAATTAAAAATCTATAAAATATTGTAAGTACAACAAAAACGGCCACAATAACAGCGATTAGACCTAATAATACTATAGATACCAGTTCTAGTTCTAAATATTGTGCCCAGGAGATGTTGGCGGCCGGCGCCCGTAGATGGCGCGCTCCGCCGTGACGTATGACGTACTCCGTCCACCATACAGCTCGCTCCAGGCCTGTCATTGGCTCGTCACGCATCAGGGCATCCAAATGCTTTATGTTGTGGCGGTAGCTAAAAATATTAAATGAGATGATTTTAATCTTTCGTTGATAAAAGATTCAGGCGTCATAAATCCGAAAGTGATTTTCCGCTCCCAGCCAATATACAGTTCTAATACCGAGTTTGACCATTTTTGTCTTTCATGAATGGTACTTTACAATGATTGATCAAGGTCTTTGATGATCCGAAAACAAGATTTGGTGTAGATTCTGGCTAACAAATTTCTTAATTACTTTTAATTATTCCTGTTACACTCGATAAGAAACGGGTAGATGCTAATCTATCTCAGCACCACAGGGCACACTATGAATCAATTACCTATTAGTACATTTACTTTACCTTTCATCATTTATAACAGTGGTGACAGCATTCTTAAACTTTTCCTCTGTTAGTGTTTCCAAGTCCAGTTTCACGCCGATCTTAAAATGAACATATTTCTCCACGTTGAACCACTGGTCGGCCAGCATTGGTATACCGACCAGTGGTACTCCAGCTGTTATTGCTTCATCCGTTGACTGAAGACCTCCTTGAGTCACAAACGCCTTGATATTTGGGTGCCCTGCAAATTATTGTTTAAAATTGTGATGAGTCTTCTACAAAAGCACACTGCTTGTGAAGTTCTAGAACGTCATCGCTCATGACAGCTACTTACTCAACAGGTCGGATTGAGGAAACCATTTTTCAGTTCTGATGTTCTTGCACTTTCCTGGCAGTTCATCTCTATTCCATTTCCACAGCACGTCATAAGGAAGAGCACAGAATACATTCACAAACTTTGATATCACTTCTCCTGGTAGCAAAGTGGGATCGGTATTTGTACCAAAACTTATGTAAATTACACCGTTTTTAGATGAGTCTAGGTAGTTTTTCAAGTCCTGAAACAAAATAAATTGTGCATTATAATCAAGTACATCTGGAGCATTGCATTATATGATAGTGAAACTTGGACTATGACTCAAAGGGATAGGGAAAGGCTAGAAGCATTTGAAATGTGGTATTGGAAGCGAATGGAAAGAGTTAGTTGGATGGAAAGGTAAATCAAGAGGTACTGACAATGGTAAAGGATAAGAATATACTGACAATAGAGAACCGAAGAGAAAGAATTATAGGCCACGTGTAACGACATGACGAGTTCTTAAAATACATCATAGATACGAAATTAGAAAGCAAGAGAGGAAGGCGAATGCCGAGACGCGGTTATTTTGACCAAATTGAGGAGAAGGTGAATGTCAAGTCGTATCAGGAAGTGAAATCGTTGGTAGAAGACAGAGAAAATTGGCGATGTTGATTTATCACTTTTTATTGGGTACTTATTTTATTACTTACATTTGGCAATTCCTTTAGAGGTTTGCTGTGTATTCCCCACATGTATATGATATTTGGTGGTAAAGGACGATTGTCTTCAAACATCGGATGTACATTCAAGAAAAGCATATCAACATTGTTTAAGAATTCACTGACTGTAGGTAAATCTTTAAAATGTTTTTTCAACATCTGGTTTTCGAAATCTTCTGTACGGTGTAATGTGTCAGCCATTTGATAGTGTTTATACAAATTATCGATTTTTTCCCAAATAGTCAAATTGTATATTCTTTGCTGCATCATGTTTGGATAAAGAATAGGATGTGTGGGAGCACCAAATGCATCCATTATATTAAAAAAGGCTCCAAAAGAACTCAATAGTATTGTAGGAGCCTTCAGCACATAAGATAAGGCCATAGCCGACCTAGTTGTAGCTTCTATCAAAAGTAGATCATATTTTTTTCCATAGATTGCCTTTTGCATTTCCGTCGTGTTAAGCTGGTCATCTATGACTTGTAAAAATATTGATAAAGCTTGTCTCATTTGAGACATAAAATCACCTTTGACGCCTTTTGACATTTTCTGAAACTGTTTCATCATGCCGCCGTAAGATATATCATGTACATCAAATTCCGTGAGGTTTGGCGGTGTTTTTCCTTTCGGGAACGCTGGGTCTGTGGTTATCACGTTCACATCGTGTCCTCGTTTGGCAAGTTCTTGAAACAAAGGACGGAATGGAGTTTGATGGCTTATAGATGGAGTGGGTATATATGCCAAAATATTGGCAGCGTCCACTTTCGCCATAAAAGCGACACACACGAAAAGGCACCACAGTCGCATGACTACTATTAACGAATTCCAAGAGGTTACTAATGTCTTCGCTTATCAATTATCATGCTCTTTTTATATTTGTTTATTCTGTTAGATAAGATTGATCAAAACGCCTTGTCATTTTTAGTTCCTTATAATTATGTAAAACAGGTGTATGATATGGCAAAATTACGTCATAGCGCCAATTTGCAATCAAAATTAAAAGTCATTGTTTCAAATCAGCGTTAGTGTGCGGAATAAATATCATAGTACTAAATTTTATCATATTTAATATACGTGGGCTCGATTCTAGATATTCCGGCTAAAACTAAAATTAATATATATTTGTCACTTTCAGACTAAAAACATTGGAAAAGGACAGGAGATCTATTCGCTCCGGTTTTTTATTTATAGTCGGTGGCTTTATGCGTTATCTGTCATTTTTATCCGCCGTCATATGATATGGCGGATAAAATTATCAGAAATACTGAGGAAACGTGCAAAACTGCGTCAAAATCTAGCGGACATAGTGTAAAATGAAGGAGTATAAATCGCCTGTCCTTTTTCAATTTTATCATTTAAAAAGTGATAGATAGATTTTAATTTTAGTTTTAGCCGGTGGTATCTAGAATCGAACCCACTGTCTGAACGATAAAATGTTAAACACCAAACATATTTTATTCAAGATAAGATTAAGTTTAGCAAGATACTTTAAATACAATGATTAAAATGTAGGTATAGTGGAATTCAGGGACATGCAACCAGGCTGGCTTAAAAGTGGGTTAAGTCGTTATTTTCTTATCACCGCGAAGGACAGCCTTCCAGTTAAAAAATAAAGAACGGTAAAGTGCGAGTCGGACTCGCGCACCGAAGCTTCCGTACCAGCTTGGGGGTATATAAAGCGAATATACAACCCACCCAGTTTGGTTGCCCCGATATTTTAAAAACAAGATCAACATTTTCTCATTTATTGAGGAGAGCAAGCCCTTCTCAACCCCGGGGGGTTGATGTCTGAATACGATTGCTACTCTTTCAAACATGGCTGTAACTTTTCTTTTTTTTGTAAGGGGGGGGCAAGTAAATTTTATTTCAAACTGTTTGATTCCAAAAGGCCTTGTACCTAATTTGCCAGAATGACTAATAAATAAGACAAAAATTACTATTCGTACAATAAATATAAAAATATGATGTTATAATTATTTACATCTATCGTACAAAGTACAAGTATGTCATTGTAAAAGTGGCTGAATTCTACTCTACGATGTAATTTCTCGTGTTCCATAGACACGCTAAGAAGAAGAAGAACTAGCTTTCTTATGTATACTCTAAGTCAACTATAATAAATATAAATACTTTATGAGTAAATCGTAAAATAATTATCTACTCCTGTAACAATTTTACTACGGATTTTACATGATTGTCAACTATTTTCGAAGCCGTCGAGTGTTCTACAAAGTTGTTAACTTGAACAATATAACAAGGTGCTGATGTGGAAATGGCTTGAAGATTGTGTGGGGAATAGGCGGAGTTACGAAGTCCTTGGCGACAAACTACTATGTACGTTATAAGCTGGCTAGGAACCAGGAACAATGTTATAGGCATGATATAACGCAGCGCTTAGGCGAAATAAATTGACGCGAAGAAATAAAAATAAACACTCATTTAAATTTTAATACAGCGCAAGGTTTTCTTTCATGCTGTACTGGGAGAGAACGAAACACATAGAATGTTGTTGCTGTAAAAACTAACTAAGGGATCCCAGGGTTTCAGTATATTGTAATTTAGGCGATGGGCTGACGACCTATCACTTCAGCAATATACCTATAATTCTATCTTAAATAACCCTCAAAACTTTGTCAGACGTGGCCAAACGACATATTTGTTTAGGTCGTTTACGCTCTGCCTACCCAATTAGGAATAAAGGCGTGATTATATGTATGTATGTTTTCAAAACATTGAAGTATCGTTTATTTTTTTATGATTTCGGTCGTAACTGGAAACACCTACCTAGGTAATCTGCCCAGAATATTGACACAAACCAATCAAACCAAAAGTAAATGCTTCCTGCCTTGCAAACTGGTAATGAAGATCTTGTGTACAATACAAATATCATTACAGTATGGTGTTTAGGTATGTTGACACACCTATACTAACTAACCTATCTATACTAAGTAAAACCACATGCTCGCTCGAGACATAATTGACAAGCCAAATGATATCCTATACTATTTCCAACTCAGATTTAGAATAAAGGTAAACAACGTTCAATGTCTTTTAATCAAAAATCTTCTTTCTAAAATAAGTCTTAGCTACTTCTTATGACAACATAATGAAATTGTAGTTTTAGAAATTCAACTAATTAGCCAACAACCATCATTTACTTTTGAAATATGTGTTTGAATAAAAAGACAGGAAACTTTGTTTACCTTTATTCTAAATCTGAGTTGGAAATAGTACCTATAGTTATGGTTTATATGGGTACATACCGTAGATACTTGAATATCTATATATACTTTTGTATTTTTGAAGAATTACATTTTGAACCGAGATTTTTCCTTTATTTTTTTTCCTACAATCATTCCCTCTTATGAATTCACACGGACGTTATAATTTTCATCATTTTATTTTCAATCATTATCCTCGGTACGTTTTCCTTGTATATCAATGTTTTGCTTCATTTATCTTAATGTTTTTTCGAGAATATCTTTTGACCTTATTTCTGATTATCATTACACATGTCGCAATAGTTTTATTATATAGTTTGACCTCAATTAATTGGTAATCTAGTTGTTATGTTATACCTACTTGCGATCTAATGAATGAGATAAAGTTATTAATGAACATTCAATCACTGTTATAGATTATTAACAGCTAAACAAATATATTTTTTCTAGATAACGTGGTGGTAGTCTCAACAATAATTCCAATGAAATTTTAATCTGTCTGCAATAGTTAGCGTAAAATCAAAAAAAATATATAAAAATAATTATAATAATATATATTACCTAGCATTACATTTTTTGTATAAAATATTAACGTCACATTCATAAAATTGGCAATCCAAATGCAAAGTCATTTTACGTCATGTAAATCAAAGAAATTAACTAACGCTGGACTTAAATAAACCCTCTCTTCTTTTCGATTCGAGGCAAACTCAATTTAAATTTTTGAGGACCAGAACTCCGCCACTCTGACGGCGTTGGCTGTGGCGTTATAGAGGTCCTCCACAGTGCAACTGTCGGGACATGCAAGGCAGTTCAAACCCAAATAAACCCTCTATATTTTTTAAATTTAGTTGTAAAACTTACTTACCAGTACTACTGCTGTTCTGTTGCTACTTTGAGCACTGTAAGTAGACGCCAAACCAAAATGATTCCCGGTCATTATATTAAGATAGACCTAAGTACTGTAATATGTAACACTCACTATACGTATCTACTATGTACCTATTGCATATACGTGAAAATAAAAATTGAATTTGATTATTTATCGGGTTTACTAGCGATCCTTCACATTTTTATCCCGGCGGCGATCATACTCGGTTGTACTAGTCGTGGTCGTGGGTGGATTGAAGATCCAGCGAGATAGCTTGTCACCCGGGCGGCGGCCAGTTAGATTTTGTTCTACCCACATTGTCCGTCGAATGGGTGAAAACAATCGCGAGTGCTTAAAATAACAGTGCTTACACTTCCCTGCCGATCGGGCCTGATTTGATATATACGGGGTGTAAGGGACTGCGTCCCGCAAATTGATAGGGGTTGCTCAGTCAACGACGCTGAACAAGTTTATCAGAAAATTCTTTTAGAAAGTGAAAAAAAAGGCTTTTCTATACAAATTGTCTGATCGAAGTGGATATTTTGTATGGAAAAGCCAATTTTTATTTTCACTATCTGAAATAATTTATTGGTAGAAGTTGTTCAGTAGGTATCGTTAACTGAAATACCCCTATCAGTTTGCGAGACACTGTCCCTAACAACTAATATTGCTACGGAATACCTGTGCACTAGCAATGTAAATCTAATCGCTTCTTTATATAAGAAGTAGAAACCTAAAATTACGTGATCAAGTCAATGTCTCAATAGTGATATTTTTGTTACGTTTTCCTCTATTAGGCTAAATTGTAAACAATTTTGTTTTGGTGACTACGGCTAGTATTTGTAAAGCTATCTCATGATTGAGAGCAATATTAAGTATGGATTTGACAAGCCATTATGTACTGAAATTACGTTTCTGATACGAACTCAAACTGGCTGTCGATCTCAAGTGCGGATTATAATTACGGGCCTACGTGTCTACTATACCGACTCATAAGAAGTAGGTTGTTGTTGCATACAAAATCCTCATAATTATATGGTTTCGATAATAAAAGGAAAACCATTTTAATGGCTGCGGTTATATTAATTGTTTTTGTGGTCTAGGATAATTAATTTGTATAACCACACTACGACACGACTAGTGTTACTAAAGTTAGGTAAGTTAGGTACAAGAAAATTCATAGGAAGTATGTACGATTAATATCATGTAATATTGATATTTTGTCATTTCTTTATTTATTTAACAGTTTATTGTACATATAAACATACACAGAACATTTACATAAGGAATTAAGACACAACAGGCATTGCTTTTTCTACAAAGAAATTTATCTTTTGTTTGTTTTGTGTTCAATAAGTAGATATAAATTTGAAATCGGAAGTAAGCCTTTGTTTTCACTAGATAAAGGCACCCAGTTTCATATTTGTGAATTTAGAAAGAAGTTATTTTTTATATGATGTCAATTAGTTATAATGAATTCGTGGAAAGGCTTATTATATAGTTTTCCTATAATTTTATCTGTTACGGGAAAAATTTCCGTTTAAATATTTGGTTGACTTAATGACTTACTGTGTGTCATTAAAATTCCAATACGAAATGGAAATATTTGTTTTATTGGTTTATTTTGTATTTAATATGCTTATTGTGGTAAGAAAATCTTTAAAAAAAAACCAAAATGTTTAGGTGCCTAAGTATATCAATTTTGATAATAGTATGTATATAAAAGTTAAAAAACATAGAATGTTCCAGCTGCCTTTCCTCCCGGGCATGCTGTTGAAGTCAGCAAAAGGGACTCGAACGTTACAGCGTGTATTGTAATTTAGGCGATGGGATGACAACCTGTCACTATAGCAATACATATTACAATCTAAACCTGCCCTCAATTTTTGTCAGACGTGGCGACAGCGCCTTTTACGGAGCGTTAATCGCTCTGCCTACCCATTAAGGGATAAAGGCGTGATTTATGTATGTATAAAAGTCCAAATCGGAAAATATTTAGGTTAAATCGATAATCATCATCATCATCATCATCGTTTATTCAAAAACAGTTACAACTGTGTGCGAATCTTAAAATACTAACAAAACATGGTTTACAATTACAAAGTATTCAATATCAACATAAGTTCCAACAATGTCAAGGAATTAACATCTATGGTAGGCCATTCCCAAGCCAGCAACCTCAAAGACTCCAAATTAAGTGGTAACAAAGATAAAGTAAGAAAGCACAACATAAATACAAATAATGGGCATGTATAATATACAAAGCGAGGGCGTTTCCCGTCAAACGCACGCACCCATTACGTGGGGGGAGCCTAAGCAAGGCTGGCTGGTGTAGATTATGAAAGATAACTCATCACAAAAGAAGCCATAATATCGCCCTATACGGGGTGAAAGGGACAGCTCCCCGCAAACTGATTGGGGTTGCTCAGTCAACGAAACTGAACAAGCATCACCAGGTTTCTTTTTTCAGGAAGTAAAAAATATATATTTTGTTGTGCATACAAATTGTCTGATCTAGGTGGTGTTTTTGTATGAGAAGGTCAAATTTTATTTTCGTCTCCTGAAAGAATTTCCCGTAGTAAGTTGTTCAGTTTAGTTGTCTTATCAACCCCTATCATCATCATCGTGTGGCGTTTCCAAAAATGCGACTTTAAAATTTGATGTCGGAGTTAGCAATCCATTGTTCCGTTTCGTTGACTAAGCAACCCCTATCAAATTGCGGGACGCAGTCCCTTACACCCGATATATATACTAGTAACGAGGAAAAGACTTCAACTTTCAGTTACTAGTGAAGAACACAATTTGAAGTAATTTTCTCGAGTGGTGGGCAAAACTAACACTCTATCACTTAGTACAATGTGATTAAGGCCCGTATTTATAAAGCGATCTGAAGATTGAGAGCAGTATTAAGTATGGATTTGACAGGTCATAATGTACTGATATGACATTTCTGATATGAACTCAAACTCGCTGTCAATCCCAAGTGCTGATTATAATTATGGGCCTCAGAAGGCTGATCAAAAAATCAATAAGCAGAAAACACATTACATAGTATTTACAGTTTCTTTTCACATTATTTACAAACATTACGATTTTGTTTTCAATATTCCATACCACTTTAATATTACGCTTTGGACTAGTTTAGACGGCTAACTGCAAATAAAGTTGACCCTAATTACAGACTCGTAAATAAAATACAAAATACACATTCATAGAATAGGCTTCCATAAAGATAATGTTTCTTTAACCTTCCCCCAAAGGATCATCCCGAACGGCAGTTGCCTCTCCCTTACCCCAAAGCCTAACGACTGTATGTTGAGATTTTTCCCCTCTCATAAATATGCATTTGTGATGAGCAGTAAGTTTAATTTAAATTTTAAACTGGCAGACAACTGTGGCATACTAATAGCAAACCTAAGTGTTGCGTCTCTGTGAGTTATAATGCATAATGTGAGCCGTTAGTCAGGACGAGATTGCTTGAGGCTGGAAAATAAAAGCTAAGCTTTAAAGGCACTAGCCACCTTAGAATAGTTTTTTTACAGTCTGCTTGCTTTCATATACTAAATAGGACACGAGATCTATTATCTACAATACCTAAATAGGACACTATAATACCTAAATAGGACACGAGATCTATTATCTACGGTTTTACAACTTTCAAAAATCATCTGAACAATGGTAAAACCATCTTGGAAAACTGTAAGATGGTAGCTGTGACAGATGTAATTTCTTTGGATTTTAGATACATAGGGCGTTTATTTTACTAGACGACACGGCGACGGTGCCGTCTCGATGCCGTGGCTCTGTTTTTCCACTAGACGGCACGGCAACGTGCCGATAACGTCCACCTAGCTACAATTTGAGTGCACACACACACGCGCATGCTTCGTACGAATACAAAATACATGCAGTTTGGCAGGCCGGCGACGGTATTGGTATTAGAATCAATGCCGTGCCGTTGCCGTGCCGGCAAGTGGAAGAACTTGCCATATAAATAAATTGATTTTCATAGATTATCTCTTCCACGGTACCTTCGTCGCGCCGTGCTATCGCCGTTGCCGTCGCCGTGCCGTCTAGCCTGCCTCTGCCTCGAAAAACACCCATTTTCTTTTGTTTTTTATATGGCATTAGTGGCAGCTACTATCTCTAGTTTTTCGGAGATAAAACTATTAGGTCAGTCATACATACATATAATCACGCCTTTATCCCTAATGGGGTAGGCAGAGCGACAACGACCTAAACAAAGGTCGTTCCGCCACGAATAAAGTTAAGTAGATATTATGTACTTTTTCTTATAGTCTGTATTAAGTTATAGTATCTAGTGTGTAAAAAAATTGCTGACCATATATTAGGGTTAGTGAAAAAGGTGTCAGCGGCTCGATCAATGTGTATGGGAGGTGCAAGTTTTTTCGTTTTCCATTTTTCGAACTATGTTCCGTGGGGAAAGTTGTTAAGGTGGCGATATAGCCAAGATTCATAGTTGGTTGTAGGACATCATCTCCCTAGCCTTATCCCGTATCTCATGAGGTCGGCTTCCTAATCTAGGGGATTGAACGAGGGTACTGGTTTTTACACAGAGCGACTGCCATCTGACCTCCGCAACCCAGAACGGAAACCAGACCCAATCCTAGATTAGGTCAGAGTTTTCAAGCGGCCAATGCTTAGCACTGGCCTCTGATATGGCTTTACGACTAATATCTACGGTATTAAACGATATTAACCGGGAGCAACGGCTTAACGTGCCTTCCGAAGCACGGAAAAAGCACCGAATACAAAGTACATATAAAATTTGAAAATCGAAAAACACATTGGCACGTGGTGGGATTCGAACCACGACCTGCCGTTTAGAAGGCAGCGGCCCTATCCACTACACCATCGGCCTCATTATTTGGTTGGTTGTAGGTAACTGGTAGAAATATTGCGAATAACCGCCACCAACGTCAATTTATGTTCCTGTTACTACAACTTACTTCTATGCTGGACTGGGAGAGATAGAAAAACATAGAATGTTCCAGCTGCCCTTCCTCCCGGGCATGCTGTTGAAGTCAGCAAAAGGGACTTGAGGGTTACAGTGTATTGTAATTTAGGCGATGGGCTGACAACCTGTCACTATAGCAATACATATTACAATCTAAAATTGCCCTCAATTTTTGTCAGACGTGGCGAAAGCGCCTTTTACGAGGCGTTAAACGCTCTGCCTACCCCGTAAGGGATAAAGGCGTGTTGTATGTATGTATGTATGTTACTACAACGAAGTATGAACCGCTAATTTGTAAGATTCTAAATTACCATTAACTTTCTATGATACCTATACTACGTTCAAAGACCGTAGTTCAAAGAAATTCAAGTACCCACCTACGTTGTAGATATTGGCTACGAAGAAATTCGTAGCAAATATCAATATCATCTTATTCCATACTAAATACCTACAAATTGCCCTTATTCCAAATAGGTATCCTTTGAAATAATATATAAAGAACTTATTGTTTGGTATGTACTATGTACCCTTATAAGTAAAAGGTGTTTTATGGCGAAAAGTCTGTTTTCATACGAGCCAAGCCAATTACTGGAATGTCAATAATTTACATTAACGTTTTCATCTTTTCCCAGTCACAAAAATATTACCAGCTTACTTTAATGAAACATGTTGTACGGTTGGCAACAAAATAACTGTTATTTTACAACCTACTCCTTTGCTCCCTCTTCCATGCTGGCCTGGGAGCGAGAGAAAATCATAGAATGGGCCAGCTGCATATCCTCCCGGGCATGCTGTAAAAACCAGCTAAGGGATCCGAGGATTTCAGTATATTGTAATTTAGGCGATGGGCTGACAACCTGTCACTACAGCAATATACCTACAAATCTATCTTAAAATAACCCTCAAAACGTTGTCAGACGTGGCGGAACGACCTTTAGGGATAAAGGCGTGATTATATGTATGTATGTATGTATGCTACTCCTTTGTTTTCCAATTCTGGTATTTTGATACTTTATGTAATTAGAAAGTAAGGACTACAATTGTTTAATAGGTTTTTCCTTGCATGTAATAGTTAAGTTAATTAAGAACTCGCCATCACCAGACAAGCTTGTGTACGGCTGACTTTAGCGAGATGACTTTAATAATTGTAATTCTCGTAATTTTCTTTAAATGTAACCTTATTTTGGCAAACGAGGTTTAACTTCTGTCATGGCTGGACGTTCTACTTTAAAGTCCACTCACTAATCTTCTTCTTCTTTTCGATTCGAAGTCCACTAATGATTTTCGACTTCTTTATAAGTACATTTTAAGTATACCTATATCTTAGTTGAGAAGGTGACTGTGCTAAATATAAAATACATACATAAATCACGCCTTTATCCCTTTCGGGGTAGGCAGAGCGTTTAACGCCTCGTAAAAGGTGCTTTCGCCACGTCTGACAAAAATTGAGGGCAATTTTAGATTGTAATATGTATTGCTATAGTGACAGGTTGTCAGCCCATCGCCTTAATTACAATACACTGTAACCCTCGAGTCCCTTTTGCTGACTTCAACAGTATGCCCGGGAGGAAAGGCAGCTGGAACATTCTATGTTTCTATCTCTCCCAGTCCAGCATGGAAGAAAAATATAAAATGTGTTACAAATATAGGTTTTCCTTTCATAACTCGTGTTTTTAATATTTATATTTTGTTGGCAGTACAAACGGGAAATGAACATTGGAAATCGAATGTGCAAGCTTACGGCATGCAACGATATTGTAAATAACGATAATGCCTTTAAATAAAGAACGGGCCAGTTTCCATGTAGGACATTTGTTCATATCTGCACGCGCTATCATTATGGGGATTTATCAATTTTATTGCTTTGCCACGTATTTACTGGGTTTTTTTTACGTTCGTCCTGGACTGGAAACTACACGACACATTTTCACTGGAAACTGTAAAAACGTAGGACAGACATACGTTTTCTTTCCAGGTATTTCAGTGCGTTGCATAAAAAAATGTGAGTTCTTCAATGCTGGACTGGGAGCGATAGAAAAACATAGAATGTACCAGCTGATTTTTTTCCCGAGCATGCTGTAAAAACCAGCTAAGGGATCCGAGGGTTCAGTATATTTCAATTTAGGCGATGGGCTAACAATTTGTTACTACAGCAATATGCGTACAAATCTATCTTAAATAACCTTCAAAACTTTCTCAGACGTGCCGGAACGTCCATTGTTTAGGTCGTTTACGCTCTGCCTACCCCATTAGGGATAAAGGTGTGATTATATCTATGTTTGTAAATTAGTCGTAATGTTATGTAAGTTGGTATGACTACTCTAATTAAATACTTACTTAGGTAGGTGTTAAACTATTCCCTTTCATGACATTTTTAAATAGTTATTTTGTTGGCAGTACAAACGGGAAATGAACATTGGAAATCGAATGTGCAAGCTTACGGCATGCAACGATATTGTAAATAACGATAATGCCTTTAAATAAAGAACGGGCCAGTTTCCATGTAGGACATTTGTTCATATCTGCACGCGCTATCATTATGGGGCTTAATCAATTTTATGGCTTTGCCACGTATTTACATTTTTGTTTTTTACTTTCGTGCTGGACTGAATAAGAATCTTTCTCATTCTTCTTCTTGTGGTTATCGAGTCGATTGTCCCGATGAACCTTGGTGTCAGAGTGTGTAACGACTATCAAATAAAGCGACCGGGGCCGAAGGTCTAACGTACCCTCCGAAGCGCGGAATCTTTTCTCTTCCAGAAAATCAGTTGATTCAGCTTGCATTGACTTACCAATCTGGGGAAAATCACACAAAGTGACAAATTGGTAAATATCAACTTTGTTCATCGAAACCACAACCTCCGAATCGTGAGCATGGCTCTGACCACTAGACCACGGAGGTAGTTTCTCATTAGAAATGGAAAAAAAACGTAGGACAGACATAATAACAGTCTCTTTTCTTTGCATAGCCAAAGCTTTTTTTTTATAGCAATCTGTGAATAATATTACTAAATCTAACACCAAAGTAGTCATAAAATTATGTTATTCCGCGCACGTTTAAAAAAAAAATTGCACAAATCAACTACGAACTTTTGGTATCTATTAATTTAGTGAATATCTATTATGTACACCTAACGTAGGGTGGATAAAAAAACAGCCAAACCAGCTTTTCCACTTCTTTAAAAATATCTATATGCCTACCTGTCCTGTTTGTTGTGTTATTCTTGATTGTGTGTTTTTATTTTTTGTAATGTGTTTTTGTTTTTTTTATATATATTGGCGAGCATTTGTCCGCCATCTCACCTGGTGGAAAGTGACGATGTGGACTATGTTGAAGCATACTCACCTACAAGTGCCTATTCACTCTCGCCTTGTGTTTTGTGGAAATAAAGTGATTTGTATTTGTATATCTTAACGCCCTGTAAATCTCCTTTTCTTAAGTTATCATGCCTTTTCTCTCCTAAAAAAAATACTTGTTGTATTCTTTCTCACTTATTTTGTTCGAAGCAAAGTACACGCCATATTATGTCCTAATAGGCTTCGTTTCGGCCTTGGCGCCTCGGGCGGGATTTGTTACGGCTTCGGCCAACAACGTAAACAACGTAACAACGGGAATACAGTTACGTGGTCTTCATCTCGGATTCTCGAGTTGAACAACGACCCGATGAACCCTGGTGTCTGTTTTTAAACCGCCTTGTAGCACAGCTATTAGGCCTCTGGCATGGTTTTAAATAACGACCACTGTCAAAGACAGCGACCGGGACCGACGGCTTAACGTGCCCTCCGAAGCACGGAATCCTTTTTCTTTGCGGAAAATCAGGTGATTCTGCCTGCAATGTCCTAACTAAACTGGGAAAACCTTCCAAAGTGATAAATTGACAAATATCAACTTTGCGTTCTCCCCTGGAAATCGAACCCAGGACCTTCGGATCGTAAGCCCATGGCTCTGACCACTAGACCACGGAGGTAGTTAGTAACGTAGTAACGAACGAGTTCTGCCCACAAACGCAGATAAGAGTAGGTATTGCAGATCGACCTAAGACACAGGCCTGTCTATTCTCGACCAAATTGAGTCCCTTCAATCTAACTCCCACTTTCCGAAATGTATCTGTTCCAATTTCCGATCACCTCGAACTTCTTGGTATGAGCCTTACGTCGGACCTGAACTTTGGACGATATATAGAATCCTTGGCTTCGACTGCAGCCAAAAAACTTGGTATTCTCTCAAAGGTTAGGCGATACTTCACACCGGGACAGCTACTACAGCTCTACCAAGCTCAAGTCCGATCGTGTATGGAGTATTGCTGCCACCTTTGGGACGGATCTGCCAAATACCAACTGGCAACCTTGGATTCTATTGAAAAACGCGCCAAGAAGCTCATCGCCGACCCGTCACTGGTAGAAGAAAAGCTGCAGAGCCTCGAACATCGTCGCAAAGTAGCTTGCTTGTCTGTATTCTACAGGATACATTTCGGAGAATGTGCAGCATCGCTTCATGACCTGATACCCCCCTCCCCATTCCATCTCCGGGGTACGAGACGCCGGTTGGGATTCCACCCTTATGTTGTCGACATTCCAAGTTTTCGCACAAAGCGGTACGCTTCTACATTTTTGATGCGAACGGCCAAAGTGTGGAACTCCCTGCCTGCGGATCTATTTCCGGAACGTTATAACCTGGGCCTTTTCAAGGCGAGAGTGAACAGGCATTTTCTAGGCAATCATGCTCCATCATAGTCTACATCATCACTTACCATCACGTGAGATGGCGGACAAATGATTGCCTATCAAATATATAAAAAAAAAAATACCAAAAAAATACTACTATCGGAGTTTACCAACTGTTGGATATTAGTGGTAGATCGGTGTGTGTGCTCATCAGGTTTCGAAAGGCTTCATGAATTAAATGCCGAAATTACTTAATACGATTTATTTATCCATATCTCACATACATACATATAATCACGCCTTTATCCCTAATGCGGAAGGCATAGCGTAAACGACCTTAACAAAGGTCATTCCGCCACGTCTGACAAAGTTTTGAGGGTTATTCAAGATGGATTTGTACGTATATTGCTGTAGTGACAGGTTGTCAGCCCATCGCCTAAATTGCAATATACTGAAACCCTCATATCCCTTAGCTGTTTTTTACAGCATGCCCGGGAGGAAATGCTGCTGGCACATTCTATGTTTTTCTCTCGATCCCAGTCCAGCGTGGAAGAAACACAGAACGATACACAGAACTATACGCGCGAGGGTTCTAGTAACAACTGGAAAGGTGAAAAAACATAAAAATAACAGAAATATTTCCTTTCAAAGTAGACACAATAATGCTCATTTGCTTGATATCATGCAGCTTGAAGAGGTGGCGTGGTCTATTCTAAGTTAGGTATGTGGTTTACCGGCAAAAATAATAAACCCCAATTGTCGTAGTTGTTTGTTTTTCGTCTATCAAATTACCGGGTAAAATAATAAGTTTTGGGTTGTTTTTGTGGGCTGAGCCTTGGGCTCTCGACATATATGTCGTGGGGTCGATTACCATGGGCCACATAATGACTCTTATAGGCCATATTGTAATAAGTGCAACACGAACATTATTCTGTCTGACGGAATGCGTCTGGCTTTCATAATTTCATATCGCAGGTTGCTATGACAACAAGAGCTGCAGACGCCCTTGTATCCCTTAGAGGGTCCTTAGACTTACTTCACAACCCTTTGGGTGCCTATAGTATTGTTTTGTACAGAGACGTCTCTGTAGAATCACGCTGTAAAAGTAAATTCAATGAATCAGCCATAGCCATTGCTTCAGTGTTATGTGCTAATTGTACAAAAGTAAAGTTTATACCAGGAGTAAGGGACAGCGGGACACTAATCAGTCAATGATACTTTACAACTTCCACCAGGATCTTTTTCAGGAAGTGAACAGTAAATTTGGCTTTTCCACACAAAAACGTTCACCTCGATCAGACAATTTGTATGAAAAAACCAATTATTTATTTCACTTCCTGAAAAAAAAAACCTGGTGGAAGTTGTTTAGTGTCATTGACTGAGCAACCCCTATCAGTTTGCGGCACGCTGTCCCTTACACCCGGTATAGTTATTTCATACAGATATAACACACAAACAGATAGTAGACAACAAAGTGTACACGGCATGACGAAATATAATTAAATTTTGGCCTAATACACAAAATTACAAAACAATAATGATAACAAATTTGATTCAATACAAATAACTACATAAAAAAAATATTGAAATAGCGTTTTGTTTTACTTTGACTACAGATCTACGTATGATATTTATTTGAGTTTTTCCAACTCAGTTTAGAGTAAAGGCACTTTGGCCTTTGTGATGACGTGAACACGAAACGCATTTCCAACTCAGTTTTAGAATAAAGGTAAACAAAGTTTCATGTCTTTTAGTCGGAGATCTTGTTTCTAAAATGAGGGATAGCTATTAGATATGACAACATAATAAAATAGTAATTTAACTAATTTGTCAAGACGTATAATTTATTTTTGAAATTTGTTTTTTAATAAAAGGACATGAATCTTTGTTTACCTTTATTCTTAAACTGAGTTGGAAAAAAGAATACATCTACATGGTGTCTATCTACACTAATTTTGTTTTTGTAATGTTGTTCTAATTCGTATTTTTCCTTATTTTCAGGTATGTAATCAAATTAGTTTATTTTCCGAAACACCGAGAAACGCCATGTTTCAACTTAGACAAAAAATGCTTGGTAAGTTACTATGTTGATAGGTAAGTACCCATTTAAAGTTTAATCTGTATTGAAATTCAGTAAATAACAAATGTGAGAATAATCAGAGGTGCTGACCGATTCTTAACCATCTAATCCCATCTAATCAAATGGTTGTTTTTGAACTAGAAGGCACGGCGACGGCAACGGCGACTGCACGGCACCGTTGACGGTACCGTGGAAGATATACTCTATGCAATTCAATTAAATTATATAGCACGTTGTTCAACTTGCCGGCACGGCAACGGGACGGCATTAATTCCCATCAGTACCGTCGTCGGCCTGCCAAACTGCATGTGTTTTGTATTCGTACGAAGCATGCATGTGTATGTGTGCGCTCAAATTAAAATTAGGTGGACGTTATCGGGATGTTGCCGTGTGTTTGCCGTGACGGCACCGTCGCCGTGCTGTCTAGTGAACAAAACGCCCAATAGGTACGTATTACATGTAAAGCGAACAACTTTATTAACAAGTTGCAAGCTCAGTCCTGACACGCGGGCGATTGTTCGGTAAACTTACTTGTGTTTTGCTTGCTGTTTTGTCCAACATCTGGACTAAGGTTTGCTAGCCAAAAGTAAATAAAGGCAGTACTAACGCGAACGTATTCCGTAAAAGACGAAAATCCATCACAGCTAAATTAAATTTTCTATTAAATAGAAAGCGAATTTTCGTAACTAGTCGCAAGCTTAGCTTCGGTAAATTTACCTACCTATTAGTATTTCCAACTCATTTTTACAATCAAGGTAAACAAAGTTTCATGCCCTTTTATTCAAAAACACATTTTAAAAATAACATATACTTGTTGGTAAATTAGTTAAATTACTAAAACTACTATTTCATACATTCATATAATCACGCCTTTATCCCTAGTGGGCTAGGCAGAGCGTAAACTATTTCATTATGTTTGTCATATCTTATAGCTAAAACTTATTTTAGAAACAACATCTTCGATTAAAACACATGAAACTTTGTTTACCTTTATTCTAAACCTGAGTTGGAAATACCATACTTAACTACTAGTTTTTTGTAGGACATCCGAACTGTGATCTAACCGACAGTACGAAGGAATATGCAGTGCAGTGGTCGGCCGTTCGTCACACAATCAAACTAAAGCTTCTATCGCACACAAAGCGAATAACTTCACTAACGAGTTGTGAGTTTAGTTCCCACGCTAGTTCGGCTTGTGCTTTGTCCAACGACAAGCGGTCTGTGGTTTAACTGACACTGTGAAGCAAAGAAGGTAACCTGTAGAAGAATTAAAATTTCAGCGTATTTGGAATGTGGTTGTATAATTTGATTGGTCTCTGGTTATCCTGCGGCTTATAGATCTTAAAACTGCTTTTTTCTTAGATTTAGGAGTGTTTAGCGTTCAAAATTAGTCATTATCATAATTAATAGATAGCTATTTCATCAAACAATAATTCCCTGAATCAAGGTAACGACAGGATTCTCTGAGTTGAGGTGCCATAAAGAGACGAAAACACATAACAGTGAATCCAAAAAACACATTTTAGTATAATTTTAGTATAATTAATTATACGTGTTGGCTGTTTCATTATGTTGTCATATCTAATAGCCAAAAACTATTTTAGAAACAAGATCTTCGATTAAATGGCATGAAACTTTGTTTACCTTTATTCTAAATCGGAGTTGGAATTATAATAGCTAGCTACTAGTTTTTTATAAGTTGGTGCTTTGTCAAACGAACCCATGTAACCTGTCTTTAGTTAATTTGCTGACTAACTAGGATTGGACTCGCAGGTGATTTCTCTTCTTATACGTTACTAGCGACCCGCTCCGGCTTCGCACGGAAATCACAGTGTTTCTCTACTAAATTATGCATGTATCATACATATAAACCTTTCTCTTGAATCACTCTATCCATTTAAACCGCATCAAAATCCGTTCGTAGTTTTATAGATTTATGCATACATAGGGACCCTATAGGACAGAGAAAGCGACTTTGTTTTATACTATGTAGTGAAGCCCCTCGGCTTAACAGCAATCGATCGGAGCAATGATAGTTTTTTACCACTGCAATAGACACGACAATTTAATATGGGTGTAAGGGGCAGCAAACTGATAGGGGTTTCTCATTTAACGTATCTGAACAACTTTCACCAATAAATTCTTTCAGGAAGTGAACGCTGTCCCTTACATACCATATAGTTTCAAATGTGGTTACCATCTTATGCCTCCGTGGTCTAGTGGTCACAGCCATGGGCTTACGATCTGGAGGTCCTGTTTTCCCCAGTTCGGTTAGGACATTGCAGGCTGAATCACCTGATTGTCCGAAAAGAAAGAGGGTTCCTTGCTTCGGAGGGCACGTTAAACCGTAGGTCCCGGTCGCTGTTTTTGATAGTGGTCGTTACTCAAACCATTTCATAGGCCTAATAGCTGTGCTGAAAGGTAGTTTGAAAACTCTGACATCAGGGTTTCTCGGGTTGTTTGACTCGAAAATACACTCGCTAAGAAGAAGAAGAAGATTGTGCTACAACTTTTTCTAACAGATTTATATAATTATGCTGTTTATTAGATGGCTACAATGAAATCACAGCGAAGTTAGGTCTCTTGGGGCGATATTTCTTTTTCTATCTCTTTTTTATACAGGGTCGTAATACAGAGAGTAGGTACATAGCCAAAATGCAAAAGAAACAGGAATACACAAAGCTTTTCTGACGGAGCAACGCTGAGACTACGACAACGCTTAAAACGAACGTGGGTGGGGGGCTGCATTGTATGGAGAACTGTCGAATATGGTCTTGGTTACGTTAGTTCCGTTCTTCGCCACGTGCATATAAAGCAAGGTCGAGCTGTACCAAAACAAAAACACGCTCCATTCTTTGCTACGATATGTGTCTGAAATGTTCAGATGTTTCAGTGTGTTTTTAGCCGCCAGTGATTTTAAAACAACACGATAGTTTGTCTATTTTCTTTAGCTTTTGTTTTGTAGGCTGTTGGGTGTAATAGACTTCATGCATACACATAATCACGCCCTATTATCACTAATATCCCTTCACTTTCTGAAATAAAATCCTGTTGATAGTTCAGTTTCGTTGACTGAGCAACCCCTATCAGTTTGCGGGACGCTGTCCCTTACACCCCGTATAATTTAACCTTTCTTAGTATAATTTTGAGAAAATTACCTCCATCAAGAAGGTGTACTGACTGGAATGGCATGTTATGTGTAAAGGTAAACATTATGCGTCGACGATCCATTTTATCAGTATTCCGCTCCGTCAAGCGAAAAGCGCGCGCGTGCGATCGTACTACGTAAGATACATACATACATCATCACGCCTTTATCCCTAATGGGGTAGGCAGAGCGTAAACGATCTAAACAAAGGTCGTTCCGCCATGTTGGACAAAGTTTTGAGGGTTATTTAAGATAGATTTGAGGTTGCTGTAGTGACAGGTTGTCTCAGCCCATCGCCTAAATTACAATATACTGAAACCCTCGGATCTACAGTTTTTACAACATGCCCGGGAGGAAATGCATTTGACACATTCTATGTTTTGATCTCGTTCCCAGGCCAGCATGGAAAACTACTACGTACCATGTTGTAATATAACATGCTTTACGTTTAATTTTCACGGTACCTAACTAACTAGTAACTCTATATAAGAGGAGTGTATAAATATTTATTTTCGACAACAATTATAACAGAGGGTCAATACAATTCACATTTTACAAATAGAAAATTTCATCTAAGACGTCACATCGACGCACCGTTCCCAGGAGGCTGGCAGCATAACCTGTCTGAAATGAGCAATTTTTCAATTTCTTTGGGCAAAGAAACTGCCATCCAACTAGGGTCACTGGATGCGTCGATAAGACGTATAGATAACCCTTCCATACAAAAGGCGATAACGGTTCCCACAAAATAAGATTTGCTACGAGCTTTCTGATTTGTTTGGCGTAGCATTATCGTAGAGTTTACGACGTAGACAGAAGAGCTAGGAGTATTTGTGTATGCACATTCGTTTCTGTTTACTTACTACGCTTTTGAATATCTCGAAAATGCAATCTGAACCACAGATTGAATTAATTCATTTTTATTTCTAACATCTTTCGCTCCTTAACACATTCCTCCAAACTCAGCATTTCCGCAAAACAATTTATTACACCTCTTAAAATTCCTCGCTGCGACTTAGAATTTATTTTTATGCGTTGGATAATATATAACTTGTCCCTCGCAGGTAAATAATCCTAGCAAACGGTCCTCTGCCGCCATATCTCTGAAGTGATACACGGTTTGGGGGCGGCAAGTTGGCACAAGGCCTATTCTGTTCGTGCTCCAAGGAGCTAACGCCATTTTGTATGGGAATGCTTCAATTCGAACCCATGTTCCTTAGGGTAAGTTGGTTAGTTTCATGAATAGATTAATACCCTAAAAAATATGTTTTTTTTATGATCTATACAAAATGCGTATAATAAATAGAACTGTTCCCTGCAGGTAAATGATCCTAGCAAACGGTCCTCTGCCATCATATCTTTGAAGGTTTGGGGGCGTCAAGTTGGCACAAGGCCTATTCTGTTCTCGCTCTTAGCAGCTAATGCTATTTTGTATAGGAATGCTTCAATTTGGACCCATGTCCCTTGGGTAAAGATGGTTAGTTTCATGAATAGGATAGGAAAAATGTGTTTTTTATGCTCTATACTAAAATGCGTTTAATAAAAATCTGTCCCCCGCAGGTAAATAATCCTAGGAAACGGTCCTCTGTCACCATATCTCCGAAGTGATACACGGTTTGGGGGCGGCAAGTTGGCACAAGGCCTATTCCGTGCTTCCTCTAAGCAGCTAACGCCATTTTGTAAGGAACATCTTAGGGAAAGATGGTTAGTTTCATGAATAGATTAATACCCTAAAAATTATGTTTTTTTTATGCTCTATACAAAATGCGTATAATAAATAAAATTGTCTTCTGCAGGTAAATGATAATAGCAAACGGTCCTCTGCCACCATATCTCTGGAGTGATATACGGTTTGGGGGCGGCAAGTTGGCACAAGGCCTATTCTGTTCTTGCTCTAAGCAGCTAACGCCATTTTGTACGGGAATGCTTCAATTCGGACCCATGTTCCTTGGGGAAAGATGGTTAGTTTCATGGATAGGTTCATGCCCTAAAATTGAGTTTTTTTATGCTCTATACTAAAATGCGTATAATAAATAGAACTGTACCCTGCAGGTTAATAATCCTAGCACACGGTCCTCTGCCATCATATCTCTGGAGTGATACACGGTTTGGGGGCGGCAAGTTGGCACAAGGCCTATTCTGTTCTTGCTCTAAGCAGCTAACTCCATTTTGTATGGGAATGCTTCAATTTGGACCCATGTTCCTTGGGTAAAGATTTGTTGGTTAGCTTCATGGATAGATTAATGCCCTCAAAATTATGTTTTTTTTTAAGCTCTATACAAAATGCGTGTAATAAAAAGAACTGTCCTCTGCACAGGTAAATAATCCTAGCAAGCTCTCCGCCTCTGCCGCCATATTTCTAGAGTGATACACAGTTTTGGGGCGGCAAGTTGGCACAAGGCCTATTCTGCGCGTGCCTGTTTTAGAGGATAAATATCTGAACGACTTAGAAGTGAGCCCAGGAACTCCTAAGTCTTCCACCAACATTATCTCTAAGGGGTGGCATTCATGTATTTTTTTGTAGTTCATTCATTAGATATGGGGGAGGAAGTCGTCTATTTTTGTGTTAGATTATATTACACTAACAAAATGTTATTGTCTCTTTTATATTATGCAATTTAACTAATAAAAACCTTCTCCCTGATAAATAAATACATACTAAGATGGTGTGTCTATCTAAATATTTTAAATTAAATTTATCTAAATAGCTGTCACTCGCAGGTCAATAATACTATCTCTCGAGTGAAACTTGGTTTAGGGGCAAGTTGGCACACGGCCTGTTCTGCACTCGCCTGTTTTGGTAATTCTAGGTAACTAAATACCGACCAGAAGTGAACTGGGAATTAAGATGATCTTTGAAATAGCACCAAATATTTTTAGTTTTTTTTTTGAACAGCTATCTGTCCTCTGCAGGTAAAAATCCTATATCTAGAATGATACACAGTTTAGGGACGGCAAGTTGGCACACGGCCCATTCTGCACTCGCCTGTTTTGGTACTTCCCGAATCGATGGCGCGTACGGCGACCCAGATTCTTTTTACTGAATATAGTAATTTAGGTGATTGTTGTTTGTAGCACATGTGTAGAGTGTTTGCTACGTTGTGAAGGCATGAGTCTACGTAACGTATACAGTAAATTCTAAGTGTATAACCCACTTACTACTATTATTTACAACACATTTAAATTGTTTGTTAACATTTGTAAGTAACGGTTCCATCGACACGGTAAGAAGAAGAAGTAACGGTACGGTGTGTACCGCAAAATCAGACTATGTTCATTTAGTACCAAATATAATCCACAGATGTCGCTGTCACGTTTCTAAAACGCGGTAACAAAAAAAAAGTATAAGTGTTTACATTTGAAAGAAAGTAAGACATTTTTGTGGGTTGAAATATACCGTGAAGGGCATCCTAGTATACCTCGAAACTCCTACCGTAGCTTCAGTGTCTGTCAAAGTCGGATAGCTGTTGTCTTCATTTTTAAATTCAACTGTATATTTATTTTATGAAACAATAAATAATAGCTGCGGCCATATACACTGATTTCGGACATATTTACTTTTAAACTCACAGTTACTTAGCGTAGTACGTTCGTATCTAATCTAATTAATTACTAAAATTGTACGTATTAATTATAATGTTCATGAAGTTTTCTGGCACATAATAAAAAAAAAACGAACGCAGAACCCCAACCCAAATGTTATTATGTTAAATAATTTGGAATTCACATAAAATCTCTCTTTTCTATCATGTTGATAATAATGAACGCATTAAAAAGTACGCACGCATTCGTGACTAAGCTCAATCTTAAATGGTAAAGCCCTTGTGTAAGTAATAAGGAGTCTCGCTCCGCATGAATTGTTAGCTTTAGAATTCTAGATGTACATACATACATCCCTAATGGGGTAGGCAGAGCGTAAACGACCTAAACAAAGGTAGTTCCGCCACGTCTGACAAAGTTTTGAGGGTTATGAAAGATTTGTACGTAAATTGCTGTAGTGACAGGTTGTCAGCCCCTCCCAGCCTAAGTAACTTCTATCAGTTTGCGGGGCGCTGTCCCTTAGACCCCGTATAGCCAGCTGACCCAGAAGCATCAAATTCCCTGACATTCCCAATTTCCGATACACTGGCAGAACACATCAAACTGTTTGGCACTAGACTCCGGTGATGACGTCATAGTCTAGGCACTCTAGGCAGCTTCTTGAGAATTCATTTTTTTTGTACGTGGGTTCGTTTAGCAACTAGGAGGTAAGTAATGCGCCAAAAATAATTAAAGCCCGTAATTATAATTAGCACTTGAGAGTGACAGTCAGTTTGAGTTCGTATCAGAAATGTAATTTTAATACTAAATTTCCTGTCAAATCCATACTGAATATGGCTCTCAATCTTGAGATAGCTTTATAAATACGAGCCTAAGTAACTTTATTAACTGTCACTTGCAATAAAGTAGTCAGTTCGTAACTAACTACTAATACTAACTGCCTCCGTGGTCTAGTGGCTAGTGCCATGGACTCCTGATCTGGAGGTCCGGGGTTCGATTCCCAGGGGGGAAACACAAAAGTTGATATTTGAGAATTTATCACTTTGTGAATTTTTCCCCAGTTTGGTTAGGACATTGCAGGCTGAATCACCTGATTGTCCGAAAAAGAAAAAGATTTCGTGCTTCGGAGGGCACGATAAGCCGTCGGTCCCGGTCGCTGTCTGTGATAGTGATCGTTACTCAAACCATGTCAGAGGCCTGATAGTTGTGCTACTAGGCGGTTAAAAACTCTGACACCAGGGTTCATCGGGTCGATAGACTCGATACCCACTCGACAAAAAAAAAAAAACTAATACTAACAAAGTCTTCTGAGATCGCTCTAAACGAAAATACATTATACCAGGTGTAAGAGACAGCGTCCCGCAAACTGATAGGGGTTGCTCAGTCAACGACACTGAACAACTATCAGCAGGACTTTTTTTCAGGAAGTGAAAAAAAATATGGTCTGACCGAGGTAAACATTTTGTAAGAAAAGGCATTTTTTTTGTCGCTTACTAATAAAAATCGTGCTCATAGTTGTTCAGTGTCGTTGACTGAACAACCCCTATCAGTTTGCGGGACGCTGTCCCTTACACCTGGATTAGGTATCTTTCATGATTTGTGATTACGATCAGCGAAGAGCAGTTTCGTTCACTACGATACACTAAAAGAAAAGAAAGTACTATAAAATAGATTTTTCTCTTTCAAATAAATTCGTTATTGTCTTATTTTTATAAGTTTACTAGTTATGTGCTATTTATATAATTATTATGTATTATTATTATACTTGTATTATAGATTATTTATTTATTACTATAAGTATGTATTTATGTAGATTTTAGGTATATGTACCTATTATTATGTATATTTTTTTTTTATAATGATATTAGGCTTTGATTCTTATTTAATGTAATTTTACCTATATTAAAATTGTACACGCCTTATCTGCCTCACTCTTACTACCGTAGGTCAGCTGGAAGAGATTTATTTTTAGAGATAAGCTGTACCTGTTGTGGTAATGTTTTTTATGTTTCTGTCCTGTGCATGATCATGTGTGCAATAATCAGTTAAAGGATTTAATACACTCTTCGCAGAATTACATCTACAAATATCTTTTCGCAAAACCGAGACGTATCACACGGTTTTACAGCGAAACGTGTATAAATTGACAGATATGTAGGTAGTTCGCGTACAAAGACCCATCAAACGAGACAAGACCTGGCAAACGTTCAAAAGATTATTAAAAACATATTTGCTGTCGTCATAAGATGATATAGATTAGTGAATATAAATTGATCTCATTAATTCCAAGCTCCGATCTCACTATTAAGTGATAAAAATCTTATGCTGTAAGCTGTAATTTGCATAGTTAGCCTAATGAGTTAAATAATTAATTAATTAGTAAGGTTATTGAGACTCGTTGATCTCTCACACAAACTGGTCATACAGTTTTGAGGGACTATGTATCAGTTTTTAAGATTTATGTGAATGTTTGTAATAAATAAACAATATATATATATATATATATATATATAATGATAACCATAAAGCCCGGCAGTTGGAGATCCTGCTCAGCAAGTTATCCGTTTTTGACAGTGTTTCAATTCGTTCGAAATAGTATGAAGTGAAATCAGTACAAAATTAGACTTAAACTATTATTAATACATAGTATAAAACAAAGTCGCTTTCTCTGTCCCTATATCCCTATGTATGCTTAGATCTTTAAAACTACGCAACGAATTTTGATGCGGTTTCTTTTAATGGATAGAGTAATTCAAGAGGAAGGTTTATATGTATAATACATGCATAATATAGAAGAGAAAAACTAATAATTTCCGTGCGAAGCCGGGGCGGGTCGCTAGTATAATATGAAAGAAAGAAAATAATAAATTAGTTTCGGGCAAGGCTCAAACCTGCTTCTCTGGAATGCCGGTCCATCGCTCTACCTCTAGGCTATCGAAAAGGTAGTGGGAGTGACGAATTTATCGTAGCCTTTCTTTATTTACACGTCATAGCGACTGTTATATATATGATATTCTGTGCTTAAACATAATATCATCGGCTCGTCATCAATCCGGGTCCATTTCAACCCCTGTTTTATAACATGAGTGAGTGCTTTAGGTATATATTTCAATTTAATTTTAAACTTGTTGAATATTACACTTTAAATAACATTATTAAAATGCCGTTCAATGAGTTGAGTGGGACAGAAGTTGGCGTTAAGTTTAGTATCTACATACATACATATAATCACGCCTTTATCCCTAATGGGGTAGGCAGAGCGTAAACGACCTAAACAAAGGTGTCCCGCCACGTCTGACAAAGTTTTGAGGGTTATTTAAGATAGAATTCTAGGTATATTGCTGTAGTGACAGGTTGTCAGCCCATCGCCTAAATCACAATATACTGAAACCCTCGGATCCCTTAGCTGGATTTTACAGCATGCCCGGGAGGAAATGCAGCTGGCACATTCTATGTTTTTCTCTCGCTCCCAGACCAGCATGGAATGGATATATATATGATGTTCTGTGCTTAAACATAATATCATCGGCTCGTCATCAATCCGGGTCCATTTCAACCCCTGTTTTATAACATGAGTGAGTGCTTTAGGTATATATTTCAATTTCATTTTAAACTTGTTGAATATTACACTTTAAATAACATTATTAAAATGCCGTTCAATGAGTTGAGTGGGGCAGAAGTTGGCGTTAAGTTTAGTATATACATACATACATATAATCACGCCTTTATCCCTAATGGCGTAGGCAGAGCGTAAACGACTTAAACAAAAGGTCGTTCCGCCACGTCTAACACGGTTTTGAGGGTTATTTAAGATATATTTGTAGGTACATTGCTGTAGTGACAGGTTGTCAGCCCATCACCTAAATTGCAATATACAGAAACCCTCGGATCCCTTAGCTGGTTTTTACAGCATGCCCGGGAGGAAATGCAGCTGGCACATTCTATGTTTTTCCCTCTTTTTTGTTTTGTGTTTCTAATAAGTGTGATCCTGCAAAAAATTGTGAACCCTTTGACCGAGATTGTAAACATTCTTGAAGAGTCTAAATATCATTTGTCTGTGGTCCCGTACGTAGGCCGTATAATATAGCGACTGATCAGTTATTGGTAAAAGAAGCACGTACATGATTATCGAGCGGCCCAATATTGCGGCCCGGCCCGGAAACTTGCAAAAACGGCACGCCAGCGCCATCTATTTAGTAATTCGGGTGTGTCCGGGTACGGACCACTACTATTTACTTAGCACGGAATAGTTTTACCTTTGTTAATACCTAAACATCCGCTTTCCGTGTATTTATTCCCGTTTCTATAAAAGGTCAGCAAAGAACAGTTTGTTTTGTTTTCTAGATATTCCTACGAACGTGAAATTACCTGTGTATCGCCGTCATTTCCTACAATTTTTTACTTGGATTTTGCATCGCTGCAGTGACGAGTTGTCAGCTCATCACCTAACTCATACATACATACACAAAATCACGCCTTTATCCCTTACGGGGTAGGCAGAGCGTTAAACGACTCGTAAAAGGCGCTTTCGCCACGTCTGACAAAAATTGAGGGCAATTTTAGATTGAAAAGTGTATTGCTATAGTGACAGGTTGTCAGGCCATCGCCTAAATTACAATACCCTGTAACCCTCGAGTCCCTTTTGCTGACTTCTACAGCATGCTCGGGAGGAAGGGCAGCTGGAACATGCTATGTTTTTCTATCTCTCCTAGTCCAGTATGGAAGGCAACTAACTAACCTAACTCATAAAACACTGAAACCGCCGAGTTATATTTATGTACTACGTTTTTATCGCTGTCCAACACGGAAGTATTTTTTTCATTATTTACTTATTAAGTAATTTGTTATTTTGCGACGAACTTATTCAAATAATAAAAAAATAGCCTATTATTTTGACTAACTAATATTTATAAACAAGTGTATTTTATGTGCGATAAAATTAGTATTTACATTAATTAACATTATCGCATTTTATTTTATTATAAAAATAAATAACAGCGCTATCAGTTCTCGTTATAGAAAGGTCATCTGTTCCTGTTCTATGTCAAAGATAAATTAGTAAAATAATAATGTTGTACGTAAAGAACAAACAAGTCAAGGTTGGCCTACACACCATTCACAGCTACGAATCACTACATAGTATAAAACAAAGTCGCTTTCTCTGTCCCTATATCCATATGTATGCTTAGATCTTTAAAACTACGCAACGGATTTTGATGCGGTTTCTTTTAATGGATAGAGTGATTCAAGTGGAAGGTTTATATGTATAATACATGCATAATATAGTGGAGAAACACTGATAACGGGTCGCTATTAAGGAATAAGATTCACAGTAATTTTACCTCAGTCTGACATTATTATTATTGTCATTTTTCCATCTGCCAATGAACTATGGTTCGTATTTATAAAACATTTCAAGATTGAGAGCAATATTAAGTATGCATTTGACAGGTCCTTTTGTACCGAAATTACATTTGCGATACGGACTCAAACTAGCTGTCAGTCTCAAGTGCTGTTTATAAATACGGGCCTATGATTCAACGGCAAAGAGGTAATAGTTACTTTACATTACTTTAGATGTCGAAAAAAAGCAATATATGGTCGAGTAAATTTGGAAGGCCGATACCATATATTGCATTTTCAGCTGAGGCTAGTATCGTACTTTTCTCTAATTTTGCGAAGAAACTACAACAAAACAGTTAAAAATAAACATCCAACTTGCGATTTCTCGATTATATTTTATATAATAATAATATATCATTTTATTTCAGGCATTATTTACATTAGTAGATGTTAAATAATATAAACAGAGGCCCATAGAATAATATACCTTACAGACTAACATACATATTTATAAATACTTCTGTCTTAAAAAATATATTGTGAACTTAAAACACCTATTCAATACTAGTTTATACTATAAAGACTTCGCGTAGAGGTCGTTAACGGTCATTGTAGTCGTTTGGAGAAATTGCTGGCGTTTGCGAATTTGAGGATCGAAAAGAGTGATTGTACGTTTTTTTGATTTTTTAACTAATGAAACTTTTCCATGCAAATGGGAGAAAAATAACTTTTTGAAGTCTGTAGCTAGTATTTAATAGTTCTTTGGTATTCTTATTCAAGAATGACAGTGACGTGGATACTTCCTCGTATGAAGAGTCGAATTGATGAGTTTTTCGGTTTTCGAATTTCATATGTACTTTTATTCTGCGCTTTTTCTGTGCCTTGGAAGGCACGTTAAGCCGTTGGTCCCGGTTAATATCGTTTAATACCGTAGATTTTAGTCGTTAAGACATGTCAGAGGCCATTGCTAAGCATTAGCGGCTTGCAAACTCCGACCTAATCTAGGATTGGGTCTGGTTTCCCTTCTGGGTTGCGGAGGTCAGATGGCAGTCGCTCTGTGTAAAAACCAGTACCCTCGTTCAATCCCCTAGATTAGGTAGCTGACCCTGAAAAAGAAACAGAGTTTTCCGTTTAATAATCATCGAGTTAACCACCAATTAATTTCCCGCCGTAAAGCCGAGCACTCATCGCGATCAATTAAATCGACATTCAAATCGATTTTGGATTTCAGCAAATGATCTCGATTATTCCGATCGCAGTGTATTAACGAGCCTTTCCTCATTGGATTAAATTTCAATGAATTGATGGTAAGTGTTTCCATTATAACGTTGATAATTGGTCACTTTAATTTTGGATCATTTGTGAAATTATACAATGCATATAATATAAACGAAAGAAAATAATAATTTTGTTTCTGCCAGGACTCGAACCTGGGTCTCTGGAATGCCAGTCCATCGGTCCATAAATTCGTCACTCCCTCTACCGTTTATGTAGCTCAGTTGGAAGAGTGATGGATCGGCATTCCAGAGACGCAGGTTCGAGTCCTGCCGGAAATGAAATTATTATTTTCTTTCTTTCATATTGTACTATGAAATGCTAAAATCCTCAAAAATATACAATGCATGTTCTATTCAGAAGATCAGCATTATAACCTCTATTATTAAAAACTGTATACGAGTATTTGATGGCAAAAAATGTGCTTGAAGGGATTTCCACTATCTTGCGATTGGTTCATCATATTACCATTCGAACTTCGGAATGTACGGTAAGCAACCAGTCACTGTCGTGGGCAATGTTCATATTGGTCATATTATTTACGTACAAGTTAGGCGAGGAGGTAATAGTGCGAAAAACAAATGTTAAAGACTTGGGAGTGACATTTGACCAATGTCTTACTTTTAACAGTCATATTCAGTCTCTTACAACGGAGTCTTTTAGACGCTTTGGTTTTGTTATCCGCAACATGCGTGATCTTCGCGATCCAAATGTCATGAAACTTCTATTTAACAGTCTTGTAAGGAGCAAGTTGGAAAGCAGTTCTTGCATATGGAATCCACACGAAGCGCTTTACACAAATATGATCGAAAAAGTTCAAAAGGCTTTCCTGAGGTACCTGTACAAACGTACTGCTGGGTATTACCCATTTTTGTACCCCACAGCGTTTCTGCTGGGTGCATTAGGCATGAATTCGTTGCAGACGAGACGATCAAAAGACGAATTAACAACAGCTTTAAAGGTGTTGCATGGAGCCGTAGACTGTCCCGAGCTACATGACCTGTTGTGTCGGCTGCATGTACCTGACAAATATATGTCTAGGATACGAGCCTGTCGTCAGAAACGTCTCTTTGCAGTACCTAGTTGCCAGACTGTTTCGCGTGAAAACTCCCCTCTCTGTCGGATGATGAAATACCTTAATCTATTTCACAACCATTCGTGTTGTATAGATATTTTTAATGACTCATCGACTAAACTATTTCAAGCTTTAACTATTTATTGTGAGTCGAACAATGCTGTTGATGAATCTAGTTGTATTTAAATGAATGAAATGTTTTTCCCAATATGAATTTGAAATTGTATATTGTTATGTTATTGACTACATACTAAGTTAACTTTAAATTTGACCTAAAATTTAATGCTTTTTATAATTGACTAATTTGAATTTTATATTGTTATGTTCTTGACCTTTGTGAATTTTTTATTACCAAATTTATCGCAAATTTTATTTAGTATTGTTACAATGTTATTTTATTAATTACTGTAATAGGGTTACCCGTTGTAATTAAATAAATAAATTAAATATTGACACAAACACAGGTTTATTCAGATTTTAGATCGTCGACTCTGTCACTGTCATCCCTGACAGTGTGCATGTGAGAAGTGCATGGGAGAAGGGATTTGTAGGAATTCATTTTAAGTTAAAAAGCAATTTCATAATTTGATAGACACTTTATCAAATTTTAATATTTTCGGCCGTAAACCGGAGTAAAGCCCGTTTTTGTAGCAGTTAGCTTCGTTTTTTTGTGCCATTTAATTATTTAGCCATTTGGTTCAAGCCTTAAACTCAAAGCTTAAAACAAGTTTATTGCTGTCTCTCTACAGTTTTAAGAGTAAATATCGTTTACTTGACTTTTATTGCAGGTCGACTTGAGCTCCATGCTGGACTGGGAGCAAGAGAAAAACATAGAACGTGCCAGCTGCATTTCCTCCGGAGCATGCTGTAAAAACCAGCTAAGGGATCCGAGGGTTTCAGTAATTGTAATTCAAGCGATGGGCTGACAACCTGTCACTACAGCAATATCTATCCTAAATAATCCTCTAAACTTTGTCAGACGTGGCGAAACGACCTTTGTTTAGGTCGTTTACGCTCTGCCTACGCCATTAGGGATAAAGGCGTGATTATATGTATGTATGTATGTACGTATGTATTAAAAACTGTATACGAGTACTTGATGGCAAACAATGTGCTTGACGGGATTACCACTATCTTGCGATTGGTTCACCATATTACCATTCGAACTTTGGAATGTACGGTAAGGCGAAGTAAGTAACCACTCACTGCCGTGGGCAATGGTCATATTGACACAGACACAGGTTTATTCAGATTATTGATCGTCGACTCTGCCACTGTCATCCCTGACCTAGTGTAGTCAAGAGCACACCCATTTCGAGTAAAAAAAAATTACCAATTTATAGTACTCACGTCCAACGTTCTTTCACATTCTATACTATTCTATTCTATATTTCTTACGTATAGTTAAGTCCATTATAGGTAGAACCTATCAAATTATCCGCATTACAACACGCAGGATGCCAGCAAAACATTCTCTACAAATTGCAACATTGACGTAATACTCATTACTGCACTAAAGCTGTATGTGATTTGGTTCGTTTGTCTGCAGCCAGGGCGCGCTCATGTGCAATTCTGAATTATGAACAGTTCACAAATAACTCTTGTTTGTATTGCCGAGTTCTAGCGATTGTTTCCACGATTTAGACTGCTAATATACCGATAACTATTTGGTTTGGGAACGTTTAGTATTTCTAGTTTTAGGGTAAAGTTGCCTTTATTTGACTACCAAAGGGATTTGCATACATACATACATGCATACATTCACGCCTATATCCCTAATGGGGTTGGCAGAGCTTAAACGACCTAAACAAAGGTCGTTCCGCCACGTGTGACAAAGTTTTGAGGGTTATTTAAGGTAGATTTGTACATTGCTGTAGTGACAGGTTGTCAGCCCATCGCCTAAATTACAATATACTGAAACCCTCGGTTCCCTCAGCTGGCTTTACAGCATGCCCGGGAGGAAATGCAGCTGGCACATTATATGTTTTTCTCTCGCTCCCAGGCCAGCATGGGAGAAGGGATTTCTAGGAATTCATTTTAAGTTAAAAAGCAATTTCATAATTTGATAGACACTTTATCAAATTTTAATATTTTCGGCCGTAAACCGGAGTAAAGCCCGTTTTTGTAGCAGTTAGCTTCGTTTTTTTGTGCCATTTAATTATTTAGCCATTTGGTTCAAGCCATAAACTTGGTACTTTAAATTTAAAGATCAAAGGAAGTTTATTGCTGTCTCTCTTCAGTTTTAAGAGTAAATATCGTTTACTTGACTTTTATTGCGCGTCGACTTGACTTCCATGCTGGACTGGGAGCGAGAGTAAAACATAGAATGTGCCAGCTGCATTTCCTTCCGGGCATGCTGTAAAAACCAGCTAAGGGATCCGAGGGATTCAGTAATTGTAATTTAGGCGATGGGCTGACAACCTGTCACTACAACAATATCTATCCTAAATAATCCTCAAAACTTTGTCAGATGTGGCGGAACGACCTTTGGATAGGTCGTTTACGCTCTACCTACCCTATTAGGGATAAAGGCGTGAACATATGTATATGTATTGCGCGTTTTAATTAAATTACTTTAACGGTTTTAACGTAGATAATTTCCTCGTAGCATCTTGCTACGACGACTACGACAGGTCACATGTCGTAGCTTTAAAAGCTACGTTACGTTCAACATAGTCACTTCACGTTGTGGTTTCTTAAGGTGATTCCTAACGGCAAATGGATGTTTTTAGTTTTAAAGAAATGAGTTTCTCATTAACGAATCATTGGAAGATTCTAAAAAGATATACATCTAAGAAGTCAGTTCATGGCCTGCCATTGCAACATTTAAAAATATTCTAGTTCATAAATAAGTATGCTAAAAAATCTTTAAGTAAAGATGTTTTTCTCAGTATATTTGATATTCCTTCTAAACTATTAGGAGCGTTTTCACGGTTCCTTCCGAAAAATATCCTTATATCTTAAATCGCAACATAGCTTTTTGAATCCAACTCGTAGTTTCTATGGAATAAGCTTTATGGTGCGATTTTCGCACATTTTTGATGCGCCCACGGACGTTACCGCCACGCCGCAGCGTGATGTTTTGAACGATATTCTAAGGCACTACGACGACGAAATCTACCTGCTCATATGCCGTTGGGACACAATTAAATTAAATTTCTCATCATATATAACTCACGCTATTATAAACTAGAGCCTAGGTTAAAGTTTAACCCCCTAAGGGCAGTATTTAAAATCAGCTCTCACGAGTGACAGCGAGTTCCAGTTCGTATCAGAAATGTCATTTCAGTACAAACTGGCCTGTTAAAGCCATTCTTAATATTGCTCTTGCTTCTTAAGTTTGAGACCTATTCATAAATACGAGCCTTAATCACTTCTACATTCACACTTTTACATCAAATTGTTCTATTCAAAATTCATCTGATGAATGGTCCAGCTTTTAGCACAGAAATCTTGCCTGCATTAGAAACGGTGGTTTATCAAAAGTCTTTAAAAAAATCGCTAATGTCTTATGGTTTGATCCGATCCGAACCCATCATCCGTAGGGAGATTATTAAAGACTTCAATTTGTTATTTGGAGCCAGTAATTAAATGCTATTTATGAAATAGAAGTTAGCATTTTCTTGTAGCTGGAGAAAATTGTTCCTAAAGTATTGACACCAGGGTTCATCGGTTCGTTGTTCGACTCGAAAACCCACTCGTTAAGAAGAAAAACAGTATTGAAATGTTTGTTTAAGACTTTCGCGCTTTGTACATATTATTTTATTATTTCGGGTCTAAGCACGAATTGGTTTAGATAGGTATTACATTGTTGTAACACAATCGAAACTAGAATAATCCCTCATTCAATAGTCTTCCATGCTGGCCTGGGAGCGAGAGAAAAACACAGAATGTGCCAGCTGCATTTCCTCCCGGACATGATGTAAAAACCAACTAAGGGTTCCAAGGGTTTCTGTATACTGCAATTTAGGCGATGGGCTGACAACCTGTCACTACAGAAATATACCTACAAATCTATCTTAAATAACCCTCAAAATTTTGTCAGATGTGGCGGAACGACCTTTGTTTAGGTCGTTTACGCTCTGCCTACCCCATTAGGGATAAAGGCGTGATTATATGTATGTATGTAGAAATCTCTTCCAGCTGTAGTGAGAGAGCATAAGTGAGGCAGATAAGGCGTGTACTATTTAAAATATAGGTAAAATTACGTTATGTTATATGTTTCAAACCCTAATATCATAAAATAAAATACCTACATAAATAATAAATAAATACATATAGTTATAAATAAATAATGAATATTACTTAAACAATAATATTTACCTTCAAATCTATCTTAAATAACCCTCAAAACGTTGTCAGACGTGGCGGAACGACCTTTGTTTACGTGTTTACGCTCTGCCCACCCTATTAGGGATAAAGGCGTGATTATATGTATGTAAGTATTCAATAAAGCTTTCTTCGTTTCGTCTTCTGTCATGTTTCTTTTCCCTTCTCTTTCTATTCAAATTAAATGGAGGTCCAAAGTAGTTGCAAGTAGTTCCGTATTCTCGTCACGTCCCGACCCGGGTTCAGTCAGCCCCTGCACTACCCCGATGGCTCTAGATTGGGACCCTAACCAACTCTTCCGATGGCGGCTAATATTTCACCCAGAGGTCTGTGACTGGGGTCCGAATCGCTATTAATGAGAACTGAAGGTCACAGAAAGGTGACGTCTGATGGGTGCGTCAGAGTTTGTTTTTAAGTTATTGAACAGAGATTAAAGAAAGTAAGAAAATTTATTGCGTACCAAAACTAAATATCGGAAGAGACATTATCAAATTACTTCCAAGCTGGACTGGGAGCGAGAGAAAAACATAGAATGTGCCAGCTGCATTTCCTCCCGGGCATGCTGTAAGAACCAGCTAAGGGATCTGAGGGTTTCAGTATATTGCAATTTAGGCGATGGGCTGACAACCTGTCACTACAGCGATATACTTACAAATCCATCTGGAATAACCCTCAAAACTATGTCGGACGTGGCGGAACGACCTTTGTTTAGGTCGTTTACGCTCTGCCTACCCCATTAGGGATAAAGGCGTGATTATATGTATGTATGTATGTACATTATCAAACGATCCGGCACCGCGATCAATTACTATATTTTTGGAGTAAAAACTCCAAACTAATAGAAATGAAGTACAATTTCTACACACAGTTACTGTATCTGATATTTTCAATCCTCGTCAGCTGTTACGATATTTTAGACGGATGAATGTTCTTCAAGCTTTAAAGGCTGCTTCTTCTGTGCTGGCCTGAGAGCGAGAGAAAAACACAAAATGTGCCGGCTGCATTTCCTCCCGGGCATGCTGTAAAAACCAGCTAAGGGATTCGAGGGCTTAGGTATATTGTAATTTAGGCAATGGGCTGACCACCTGTCACTACAGCAATATACTTAGGCTCATATTTTTGAAGCGATCTTAAGCTTGAGAGCAATGTTAAGTATGGGTTTGACAAGTCAGTTTGTACTAAATTGACATTTCTGATACGGACTCTCTAGCTGTCACTCTTGAGAGCTTATTTTATATACGGCCCCTCCAAATATATCTTAAATAACCCTCAAAACGGAACGAACCTAATTTAGGTCGTTTACGCTCTGCCTACCCCATTAGTGTTAAAGGCGTGATTATGTGAACGTTTCTATAAAGTGTACTTTTTCACCCCGTCTGAAGCCTATAAAAAACTACCAGCGTTAGTTATTCCGCCGAACGCGCGCGATACGTGACACGGGCGAGGCTTTTTATCTCCACTATTCACTTATTCCTTTGCTTCTTTAAAAAATATCCAACTTAAGCCCGGCTTGGAAATAGACAGGCACGGAAAAGCGTTTTAGTTGTGCAGGTTTTTCTGCAGATTTACTTCGTGGCGAGGAGTTTACAATTTACATCGAAGTGACTTTTATATCAGCCTTAAGGTGGACTTTAGGTAATTCTTCCATACTGGACTGGGAGAGAAAGAAAAACATAAAATGTTCCAGTTGCCCTTCCTCCCGGGCATGCTGTAAAAGTCAGCAAAAGGGATTCGAGGGTTACAGTGTATTGTAATTTAGGCGATGGGCTGACAACCTGTCACTACAGCAATACACATTACAATCTAAAATTGCCCCCAATTTATGTCAGACGTGGCGAAAGCGCCTTTTAGGAGGCGTTTTACGCTCTGCCTACCCCGTAAGGGATAAAGGCGTGATTTTATGTATGTATGTCTTAAGGTGGTTGCGGAGCATAGGTGGCGCCCTCAATAATAATAAATTAATTCTGTCTAACATACAAACATTTTCATAAATGTATTTTACGATTGGCGACAATTGCAACTAATTCTTCATTTTATATTCTATTATTTAATAATTCATACTAAGCAGTAAATCTAATGCGCTAAAAGTGGCCACTTTTAGCGTATGTACAATACACAGCTTATGCTTAGTATGAATTATTCTATAATAATATGTAAAAAAATGGCTATTCCATACAAAATGTTCCCCGCGAGCAGACAATTTGTAAGAATTTTTTTTTTTTCACTTCCTTCTAAAGGAAACCTGCTTATAGTTGTTCAGTATCGTTGATTGAGCAACCCAAATCAGTTTGCGGGACGCTGTCCCTTACACCTGGTATATTTAACAAAGCTTACGATATTAAAAAAAAGTTTACGTAATTGTGAAATAAAGCCTACTTACTTCCATGCTGGACTGGGAGAGATAGAAAAACATAGAATGTTCCAGCTGCCCTTCCTCCTGGGCATGCTGTTGATGTCAGCAAAAGGGACTCGAGGGTTACAGTGTATTGTAATTTAGGCGATGGGCTGACAACCTGTCACTATAGCAATACATATTACAATCTAAAATTGCCCTCAATTTTTGTCAGACGTGGCAAAGCGCCTTTTACGAGGCATTAATCGCTCTGCCTACCCCGTAAGGGATAAAGGCGTGATTTATGTATGTATGTATGAAATAAAGGCTCGCGCACACGTGTGACGGAAACGCAGCGTCAAGTCGCGCCGTGCGAGCTCTGAATGCATCCTTCCTGTTTTGACACACGCGGAGTTAAATACACAGTACGCAGTTTTGTTAAACTTTTTTAAAAATTACAAAATAAACTTTTAAAATTTTGTCCCTTTTATTGGACCATGGTGATTCTGATGATTCAAATAAATGACACAGTAAAAAAAAACTTAAATTAGACATATATTATTATGTGATCAATCTACTGTGGTTAAATTTTGTTGTTAATGATAGGAATTGAACATAATGAATTTAGGCGATGGGCTGACAACCTGTCACTAAAGCAATACCTATCTTTAATAACCCTCAGAACTTTATCAGACGTGGCGGATCGACCAATGTTTAGGTCGTTTACGCATTGCCTACCCCATTAGGGATAAAGGCGTGATCATATGTATTTTCAGTACTAGGTACAAAGTTTATAGCGTTCAATAGCCAATCAAGTTCAAATTGAAGTTGCTTGTTTTCTTCAGCAAACTTTCAAAGTTATAGGTACTTGAACTGTGATCCAGTTACCGGTGGTCAGAACTTTTAAAAGGAAAACAGTAATTCTTGTTTAATTTATCGAACTATAGGAAAATTAAACTTATTCTAGTGCTGTTGCTTCTATACCGTTCTTGGTGTAAATATTCTAAAATTGAACTAATTCTAGTACAATTGTTCCTATAACGTGTACATCAATGGCTCTATTCCTCGTCGGCTGAACGCAATCACAGCCGCACTGGCTGCGGTTTGCTGCCCATTGCTCTCTGTCCATCCTGAGTGGTGAGGTTAGCTTGTGTTCTATATATACAATGTAATCTAAAACACACTACAACTAATTCTAGCACAATTGTTTCTATAACGTGTACATCTAGGGGGAGCCCGATGGTGTAGTGGATAGGGCCGCTGCATCCAGAGCGGGAGGTCGTGGTTCGAATCCCACCACGTACCAATGTGTTTTTCGGTTTTCGAATTTCATATGTACGTTTATTCGGCGCTTTTTCCGTGTTTCGGAAGGCACGTTAAGCCGTTGGTCCCGGTTAATATCGTTTAATACCATAGATATTAGTCGTTAAGCCATGACAGAGGCCAATGCTAAGCATTGGCGGCTTGAAAAACTCTGACCTAATCTAGGATTGGGTCTGGTTTCCCTTCTGGGTTGCGGAGGTCAGATGGCAGTCGCTCTGTGTAAAAACCAGTACCCTCGTTCAATCCCCTAGATTAGGTAGCCAACCCCGTGAGATACGGAATAAGGCTAGGGAGATGAACGTCTACATCTAGGGCTCTATTTCTCGTCGGCTGAACGCAATCACAGCCGCACTGGCTGCGGTTTGCTGCCCATTGCTCTCTGTCTGTCCAAAGTGGTGAGGTTAGCTTGTGTTTTCTATAGACAATGTAATTTAGAACATACTTTTAATTGAAACCTACCTATAGCCACAATCAAGTAAAATGATCTTTTCATACAGCTGGTCTTCAAAATAGAAGCTTATCTTGTTTCCGTCGGTTTCAATTTGTGGGTGATTTTTTGGATCCTATTTGTACGCAATTTAGGCCATCTCAACATTTAGTAGTTAAAACCAAATTTCAAGCAAATAAAATCAATATTTTTCATTTTATTAAGTTAATGTAAATACCGTATTGTATACTCATACCAATATTTTTTTTCCTACTCAATAAATAAAACAAATAAATATGTAATAAGTATGTCGGGGTTAAGCCAATTTCTATCGCTTAAACAAAATGAAGATGTTTTACTGTTACTATAACTTTAGTACAATAGAACAGAGCTTACGGTTTTCATTTTGGAGTGTAGGGACATTCGAATTCACCTTGCAGCCTCACAGATTTAGTGCGACCATTTGCCAATCTGACTGAACCTGCGTCGGGAACTCTGTGAGCTTTGTTAGTTCAATCGAAACGAATACAATTGCTGTTTCAAAGAGGAGGTTAATACGTTCTTGCTAAGCGGTCTAAACAGTTTATGTTTGCCCGACCGAGTCCAGCAATAGGAGGCTACTGTTTCAGTGTAGGTTTGTTTAACGCCTGATACTTTGTGCTGTACCTCGTATTCTTACGAATTTGGTTAGTTCAGTTGCAACCTTGCTACCGACTGCACCACGTAAAAATCTAATCGGAAACAATATAATAGTCTTGGATTAAAAAAAGAGAAATAAATTTACTAGTAGCTCCTATTCCGCGATAGTTCAGTATCGGGACTCATACCATTTCCGTAACATTTATGGTGTCTATGTTTTGTACAAACATACATACATATAATCACACCTTTATCCGTAATGGGGTAGGCAGAGCGTAAACTACCTAAACAAAGGTCGTTCCGCCACGTCTGACAAAGTTTTGAGGGTTATTTAAGATAGATTTGTAGGTATATCGCCGTGACAGTGACAGGTTGTTAGCACATCGCCTAAAATGCAATATTCTGAAACCCTCGGATCCCTTAGCTCGTTTTTACAGCATGCCCGGGAGGAAATGCAGATGGCACATTCTATGTTTTCCTCTCGCTCCTAGGCCAGCATGGAAGGTTCGCCGTGATCTTGAGTTCAATTCCCACAATCATGGGAGTTAATCTAGCTCATTGCAAATAAAATACCTCGGTTACCTCTGGCCTAGACTAGACTATAAAATAAATAAAACTGTGCCCAGTTTGCGGTGTGTTTATTCGATTGGAACGAGGGCTATTATCGGCCTCAAAGAGGATGTTAATAGCTTCGTTCTTGTACTAAACGGCTTTATCTTGTGTAGAGTTTTGCAGTTTGTAAAAGCTTAACGGAACTCGGAGCAAAAGAACTTTTTAATTATCACTGGTAATAGTCTTATAATTTCCGTTGTGGGTGGTAATATTTTCACATGGTGTGCAGTATTTTTACGTCTTTTTCTCTTTTAAAAGAAAGGCATGTTTTACGATTGTATGACTACATAGTATAAAACAAAGTCGCTTTCGCCCTATGTATGCATAAATCTTTAAAACTACGCAACGGATTTTGATGTGGTTTCTTCTAATAGATAGAGTGATTCAAGAGTCAAGAGGAAGGTGTATATGTATAATACATGCATAATATAGTAGAGAAACACTGATAATTTCCTTGCGAAGACGGGGCGGGTCGCTAGAATAGAATAAAAAACATAACAAGACATATTATAAAAGCTTAAACACATACCCATATTTTAACAACATTTTATTGTGAATTTTAATGCTGCGTTGTTCGTGTTTGTTCCCATTTGTAAAACAATAATATTTTATTCATAAAAATATTTGCTCGTCAGTACTGAAATTGTTTTATAAAACTCATAAATCAACTAAAAATTTATAAAAGATATTCATAACGATGACCTATATTAAAGGAAAAATCTTTACATGTTTCCACATTTCCTTCAGCTCATATTTTTATTTATCTACCTCTGTAAGTTCTTAGTAAGGTCTACGTCGTAGAGACGCTACGACTTACGAACTTAAAACTTTTCCCATATCCCAAACATGGAGTAGAAAATCCTTATATCCAGACTAAAAACCTACGAAACAGGATACCTATATCATCATTTTCAAAGAAAACCGTAACTTCGCTAGTCGCTCCCGCACCGTGTCACGTATCCTATCCTTTTATCGGTTCCTGCAACAATACACTTGGATGTGCCGGGACTCCAGGCGTGCCTGGGAAATACCCTGTAGAAATAAACCGGATTTCAGTAAACTGGTTTGATATTGAGATGCAAATGTCGGTTTCGCATATATCCTACACATAAAGTGAGCTTGATACAGAAGTAATATAACTGTTATAAAAAAAATATTCATTTATGATTCCGGTGCTAACATCACAAAAATTACGTAGAAAGGTAAACTACTGTTCAATTTTGTACCATAAATTTTCATCTTTTAGGTAACATCTTGGTACCTCTTCATGTATAAAAAACTATTTTTTTTCCACCTTGTACAATATATTTATGAAAAAATCCTGCTAATTTATGTGTCCAGTTCACAGTTTTCAAAGAATTTATCTACCAAACTAACATCCATTAACTCAACACAGTTTTTGTTGAATCCGAATCCCACTACTGTATTTTAATTAATCACCCAGACATTTCCTAGTAACTTACCGAATTCAATTTCTTTTTCAGGTAAATGAAATTCAGTCGCAGCATGCAGTAAGTGGACACCGGGATTTTCCGGGAATCTGCGACGACAATTCCCGGGATTTCCTGAGGACGAAGTGACGTTGCTATTCCCGGAACCGTGTGTGATCTCGGAAAAGCGGCCAATAAATGTAAAAAACACGCTGGGAGAATGTTTCATGGAAATGCGACGCCAAAAGAGTGTCTGTTACAGAATATACCCGCTGTTAGACTCGTATTGACTCGAAAATAGTTTTGCATTGAGATAAATGCTGCGTCGTATTTTCTGATATTAGGTCCAGAATATCTACCAACGATATGTCTGAATATCCACAGATATAGAGAATTCTATAGGTAGTCTTAGGTTATTCTTACTTTGGTCTTAGTGAAACGCTTACATACATAGTATATAAAAACTACAAAAGAGGAAATATTAGGAGCACTTTAAGGTATTGCGCGTTTAGCGAGTAGTTAGCCAATACACTGAAACAGGGTTGTCCAAAAAAATATAGTAGAGGGCAGTTAGTAATTTCGTAACCATATTCGGCCGGGCAAAAACAAATACTAAGTCCCTTAACTAAATATTAATATAACGTAAACTTGCGTTACCCCATCCATCGCTAAAAGTGCGTTTCAGTGCAATTGGTCTTTTCCTTAATGTTGCTGATCATTACTAGCTGAACTAACACTAATATACCTAACCTAGGTACTCGTTTAAAGTTTCAATAGTAAATCAAGTCAGCGAGTCACGTACGTGAGCAATCGAATGAAGTTGAGTTGGGAGGCACGTGGTCCCTCCGACAATGGTCTAGATGTAGAATCTAGATCCTAGACTTAGGCAGGTTTAGGCACAGGTGAGAATTATATCGGTTTAGAATTGGTGCTCAAGAACGTTTACTGAATATAGCTGTTGTCTAAAAAAACTGCGTGTTAAATTCTATGACATTATGGTTTATATAGATACATACATACATACATACATATAGTCACGCCTGTATCCCTGATGGGGTAGGCAGAGCGAAAACGACCCAAACAAAGGTCGCTCCGCCACGTCTGACATTGTTTTGAGGGTTATTCAAGATAGATTTGTAGGTATATTGCTGTAGTGACAGGTTGTCAGCCCATCGCCTAAATTGCAATACACTGTAACCCTCAGATCCCTTAGCTGGTTTTTACAGCATGCCCGGGAGGAAATGCAGCTGGCACATTCTAAGTTTTTCTCTCGCTTCCAGTCCAGCATGGAAGATTTATATAGATATGAAGGCATTTTCCATGTTTTTCTTTGAAGCGCACGAAGTCACTGTCGGTCACGAACTTGTGTATAGGTTAAACATTTATTGTATTTTAGAGATGGTATATAACCATATTTCTTCCATACTGGACTGGGAGAGAAAGAAAAACATAGAATGTTCCAGTTGCCCTTCCTCCCGGGCATGCTGTAAAAGTCAGCAAAAGGGATTCGAGGGTTACAGTGTATTGTAATTTAGGCGATGGGCTGACAACCTGTCACTACAGCAATACACATTACAATCTAAAATTGCCCTCAATTTATGTCAGACGTGGCGAAAGCGCCTTTTAGGAGGAGTTTTACGCTCTGCCTACCCCGTAAGGGATAAAGGCGTGATTTTATGTATGTATATAACCATGTTTTATTACCTTTAAAACTCACGAATGAAATAAAACGATAAATCATTCAAATATATTTTACAATGAATGAAATAAATCTTTAAATGTAAAATAAAAATATAAAATCTTTTTACAGATGATAAGTAAATACCAACCATGCAAGATAATAAGATTAAAGCACAGGCGACTAGTTTTACTCGATTTCTATCTGAACTCACAGGACGTCCTAACCATCTTTAATGTCATCACAACAGATGTAAATCATCTTGATATTCCAAAAAATTATGCCCAAGTAAATGTTGACTCAAAAGAAGACTAAAAAGAATAAAAATCGCTCTATTCATTTCAAATCTTGGTAAAGTTTTCACCGAACGCCTGAACGCATCCGATCTTCAAAGGACAAGGATTTTTTTCTTTTCTCTCTCGTCTCTGCAGTCTGTGAGGATGATAAATTCAACTCTATTGGAGGGTCGGAGGTGTGAATGGAATTTCCATGTGAAAGGTGTTGTATAGGAACAGAGAAACATGGCTTTCAGAGAGCGTGGATTGACACAATATTGTCCTCAGAGAAATCTTGGGTTAGGTAGGTCTGCAACTGCCAGCTGCATTTTCTTCCAGGCATGCTTGAAAAATCAGCTAAGGGATCCGAGGGTTTAGGTATATTGCTGTAGTGACAGGTTATCAGCTCATCTCCTAAATTACAATATACAGAAACCCTCGGATCCCTTAGCTGGGTTTTACAGCTTGCTCGGGAGGAAACGCAGCTGGAACATTCTTATGTTTTTCTTTTGTTCCCAGTCCAGCATTGACGTTAAACCATCTTCTCTCTTACCGGTTTACAATGATATCTCAGTACCTACCTACCCAGCTTCTTTCAAAATACTTCACTCACCAAATAACGTAAATTTTACAAACTAGCTAAATTTTAGTGCCGCATTTCTAAACCAAGTGTGTACCTCATGCCAGGGTGCTGGTTCAGCGCAAATTTTGTGACCTCATAGAGGTTTTACGAGATGGATTTATGAAGTGGCCGCTTTTATGACCCTGTTAGTAACTGCTGCCGAGTTGATATCTTTGTAAGTACCATCGTCTAGTAACCGGCGATATAGTCTATCAAAATGTCTGATATTTCCTTTTATATGAGCCAAAAGTGAGACAGGCCAAAATAATTGTGACCAAGCATCTAAAGACACTCTCTTATACAAAGACTGAAGCTTTGCTAGAACAGCTGATCTAATTACTAAAAATTCTCAACAACACATACAGACACAAACACACACATGTACTCAAACTTACACATATTTTTTCTTATTTATTTAATTTGAACTTAATGGAATACCCAATGATTACTGTTATACTTAATAATGCTATTTTTAATGCTAACTATCTTATTTTAATTTTATTCTATTATAGTAACTGTTTTTCCTTTTTTGTAATAATCTGTTATTCTAACTCTGGTCTGTCATAACTACTTATGTTTGCTACTGTATAGTTGCCCACGATACAGGCTGTGCCTAGTGTGGGAACTATTGTAACTGCTTCATGTGAGACTTTTTGATGAATAAATTATTTGTATTTGTAAAACAATATTTTTTTCGTCTGACTTTCATGCTTGTTCTGCCTACCCCATTTGGGATAAAGGCGTAATTATATGTATGTATGTATATTTTTGTCTTGATTTTTGTACAAATAGTTTTTTGTAGAATCATATTAATTTGTCAGTTATTTAGCGCTTGAGTTTAGAGACCTGTCAAGTGTCAAATGTAACCTATTATGTTCCCAAGAGTGTGTGACAAAATTATTTAAAAGAAATATATTGATCATTGACCTCTAAAGTGCGAAGCACATGTTGGAGCAGTGCTACGAGTATTATTTATTGCCATCGAAACATTGCCTAGAAGGTATTTGCATAGCAATAATGACACTATTTTTTTTTTACAAAATGGTCTAGATTCTAGATTCCATCGGCTAAAACTAAAATTAAAATCCATCGCTAGATTTTGACGCGCTTTTGCACGTTTCCCCAGTATTTCTGTCAATTTCATCCACCATATCATATGACGTCGGATGAAAATGACATAACGCATAAAACCATCGACTATATATATCAAAAATCGGAGAGAATAGATCCCCTGTCCTTTTCCAATGCTTTTAGTATGAAAGTGACAAATAGATATTAATTTTATTTTAACCGGCAAATCTAGGATCGAGCCCAATGTACAAGAAATATGATCATTCAATTCTTAAACGTTATGTCGTAGCAAATGTTATAGTATTATTGCTACGAATATGATTGGAAACGCGTTGCTTAGAAATATTTTTTGCAACGCCACTGTTAGATTCCTTTACATAAAATCTTCTTTCTTGAAACTTTTTCTTATAACAGGTTGTAATGAATTCAAAATCTACGAATGTAATTTCGATTCTATTTTGTTTTTGTAGGGTTCAAATTCTTCTTGAACAAGAATACACGCTAATATTGTTGTAATTGTAAATTGTTTTCATTTTATTTACTTCATAAAAAAAACAGCAAAAACTACAGTCCGCTATTAAATTAAACATTTTGGTCCTTTATTTGTAAAATTAACTCAAATACATTTCTGTAATAGGCGTTTCATTTAAACTACCAAAATATGCTTTGTGCTGTTATTAAATACAAGTACACATTTAAATTGCAATTGCTTCCCTGAATTTCAAATTCAGTCCCCTTGTGTAAATATTTCGTGCAAATTGCCTGCGTTAATTTATTATCATCATTATAGTTGCTAGTCACACAAAACAGCACAAATTCTATGTCAATAAAATCGCGCCTGTATCGCAAATTGCCATATTGCGAGCATAATTTGTGTTCACATTGGATAGAACGTATCAAGTCAACAAGCCTAAAATTACAATTATTACCATTGATTTATCTAGACTTAATCCTAATGGTAGACAAACGAGCTTTTCCTAAAACACTTTCACCTGTAGCTGAGTTTTCCCTTGGGTAGTTTTGAAAAGTAGTTGTGCCCTTATCTAAAGATATGTTCTAACTACCAGTTAGCGTAATTATGTGAAAAAGAATTCAAAAAATTCACGTGTAGCTGTTCTATGTTACCCCAGTAGTACAGAGGGCCTTCGTTCTTGCGCTTCTCGCTCTGCATCACTCCAACTTAATCCGACTTTCTTCAGTTCGGCATTGGTGGTGCGCTGCCACGTGTGTGCTGGCCTGCCCGGCCGCCTATTGCCATCCGACCTCCAGGTGAATCCGACTCTGGCGGTGTTATCTTCTGGTCTTCAAAGGGTGTGCGCTATCCACTTCCACTTGCGTTGAGCGATTTTATTAGCGACATATTTTATTTTGTGACACAGATATAATTTTTTTTGTAATAGACTTGCTTATGACTTTCTAAAAGTGTTCTTAGGAATCTATTTGGAAATAAATGATTTGACTTTCACTTTGATTTCTTGCTTGATCGTGGTTTGGTGGCATCACTTTCATAGATTTTCGTTGCTGATGGTGTTCGGTCAAAATATGCGCAGGATAGACCTCACCTAAAGTTCATGTGGGATATAGATATTAGCCGGGAGGCTAGTATCAGATAATTGTATTTTTCTGCATTTATGCCGGCGGCCATTATACCTAAACGTAAAACATGGTATTTTATTTTTGTAGAGAAAACCCAAAACAGCTCTTTGCATTCTATTCTGAGCTTATTATTTGAGTTTTACAATGAAATCTGAAATCTCATTTAGTGCTTCGTCATGCTTTCGCACAATTCTCATTATTCTCCAGATTTAGAACAAACATTTCCTGCCAACAACGGGGTCAAAGGTCACGCAGGTCACCCTAGAGTCAACAAATGAAATTTTGAAAAGGTCGCGTTGCAGGGGTGGTCATTAATCCCCCACGACAGAGGTCCATTAAAGCGGGCCGCTGATTTATTCGCCGGAACCCTTGCCTTGGTCCCCCTGTGGCACAGACTAGGAGGGTAGTTGACGCTGAAAGTGTAGTATTTTTAGTAAAATATGAATAGGTATAGTGTAAGTCACATCGCAAACAGATTTAAAGAGTCCAGACGGGGATTGTTCAAGCTAAGAGTACAAGACAGAGTTCTAAATATTTTAACCACGAACACGATCACAGTCAGGGTACCATGGAAATACACAAAAATAATCTCAAAGAACACCCAGACTCAGAAACAAACATTTAAATTCATCATTCGAATGTCTGCCCGGCTGGGAATTGAACCTGGGACCCTTTGCGTAGCTGGCAGATGCACTGCCAACTAGGCTATATTGGTATTAGTGTATTTGCAGCACATTTTAGCTCGCTTCTTCTTCTGTCGAGTGGGTATCGAGTCTATGGACCCGATGAACCCTGGTGTCAGAGTTTTTAAACCGCCTAGTAGCACAACTATCAGGCCTCTGACATGGTTTTGTGTAACGACCACTATCAAAGACAGCGACCGGGACCGACGGCTTAACGTGCCCTCCGAAGCACGAAATCTTTTTCTTTTCGGACAATCAGGTGATTCAGCCTGCAATGTCCTACCCAAACTGGGGAAAAATTCACAAAGTGATAAATTCTCAAATATCAACTTGTATTTTACCCCCTGGGAATCGAACCCAGGACCTCCGGATCGGGAGCCCATGGCACTAGCCACTAGACCACGGAGGCAGTTTAAGTCGCTTTGACTCGCGATGTGAAACGCCTAAAAAGCTAAATAGCAACGATTGTCATAGAAATATTGCACCCCTTGCCTTTCCAGTATCAAAGTTAAAAATACATACGAATACTTCATAATTATATAAAAGTAAAATGGAAAACAAAATTTAAAAATCATTAATCTGAAGCATTTTACGTAGTCAGGCAAGCAAAAAGCGCTCTAATATTTATTTGTTTGTGAATCATTCTAATGAAAAAGCGTGTTATATTTACCTAGAGGCTACTAGTCTGTGCCTCACTCTGACAGTGAAACCTTTCTACCTCACTTTGATACAGAACACCCGAACACCATCACAAGGAATCTGATCTGAGGTTTCGCTGCAATCTCGTCTTGGTTTCCCTTAACGTGCTCCAAATTGGTGATTTGCGGAGAAATATTCTTCTTGAAGACACATTTGTGTGGTAAAAGTTCTTGTGATATCTACTTTGTTGATCAAATTCGGTCGAACAATCACATAAAAAAATCGCAAATATAACTTTAAACATTTGGACAAAATAAGGAGGAGTACAGTCGACAAAATTGAACAACCATTGAACCATAAAGCCAGACGAAAATAATATTGTGCCTTCATAGGTAGGTATTAGTGCTACGCATTTTTCTTTCACCCAAAGGTTGCCTGGAAGAAATTGCTACCTTAGCAATAAGGCCGCCTATGTTGTACTTTTCTTTTGTTGTTATTTGTTGTGTTGTATGATTTGTATTCTTACGTGCAATAGAGTATTAAATGTTAATGTTATTTTTTTTACGTTTGACGACGTATTTTCCAAGAGAGCGTGCTCCTGAACTAAGCATTCTGGCCGATGAGGGTCGTATTTCGACACTACAGACCTCCTGCCGTAGTCCATTTGTCGAAATAGTATTTAAGTCTTTTTAATATATGTATACGTATGTTAATCTGTAAGGCATATATTCTATGGGCCTCTATTTACATTATATAACATCTACTAATGTAATATTTTTTTTGTAGCCTATAAATCGTCCCACTGCTGGGCAAAGGCCTCCCCTTTATCTCTCCAGACGTCTCTGTTTGCTGCCTCTGTCAGCCATTGGGCGCAGAAAGCATCTAGGGCTCTCCCGTCGTCTAGTAATGTAAATATTGCCTAAATTAAATTATTTAAATTTAATATTATTTTCCCAATTTTACAGACTGGTCAGAAACAGCCAAGAATCGGGAAGCCTGGAAAAAGAAAGGGGAGGCCTTTGCCCAGCAGTGGGACAGTTTAGGCTAGTATAATAATAATAAATATTATTGGGGAAAAGAACTGTAGTAAGAAGGTCTAAACCCACCCAACAAAATGTGTAGAATTTTAATTTCCGTGAAATGCAAACTTTCTTTGTCGCATTTACTTGCAGTCATAATAGTCTATATATTTTCGACAAAAACCCTTTTAAGGAAAATTGTGTCATTCGTATGTGCGTCTGAAATGCCTCTAACGTTTTAGTGTCGTGTTTACCGTAGCTATGTTTACTGTTACAGTTAACATTTCGTATCACTTTTCCTTTATAGAGCCACTTATAAACTCTTTTAGAAATGCAGTTATTATTCGTATAATACAGCATAAATGGTTGCTGAAAGAAGAGTCATGCATTTAGAAATTCTTTTAGGAAATTGAAAAAAAAAAGCTTCTCCATAGAATTTGTGAAGTGGTAATTTTGTATGGGGAAGTCAATTTTAATTTCGAAAGGATTTTCTGGTTAAACCTGTTTATTTTTCAGTCTGTTAGAGGAAAGCAGTCCCTTGCTCCCCATATGAAATAGATACTAAAATTCAACTTCGCGTAAGTACCAGTAAAAATAATAATTGAGACTAGTTTAAAATACTATAATAATATAATATGTACAAAACATAAATTTACTTGTTCTATTACAATTTACGCTAATGTTTAAATAAGAACTTTAGGAGGTGCCTATGCCGAGGATTGAACCAGTCCAAATTCGGGAAATATTTCCGCAGTAATCGGTTACTGAAATCAAATATTACAATTAGTTAAATCTAATAATAAAAATCTGTAACAGGCGGTCATTTTAGTATGTTAACTGAATCATGCTGGCCTGGGGCGATAGAGAAACATAGAATGTGCCAGCTGCATTTCCGCCCGGGCATGCTGTATAATACAGCTAAGCGATCCATGGGTTTCAGTATATTGTAATTTAGGCGATGGGCTGACAACTTGTTACTACAGCAATATACCTACAAATCTATCTTAAATAATCCTCAAAACTTTGTCAGACAAGGCGGAACGACCTTTGTTTAGGTCGTTACCTACCCTATTAGGGATAAAGGCGTGATTTTATGTATGTATGTATCTGAATCTATACAACTGACTGACTTTACAAACAATTTGATAAAATATGATGGAAATGTCTTTGTGTCGCAATCAATTTGAATCTGCTGTTATCGAAAATAGTATTTTTTTTGTAGAGTGCATACTTAATTTAGTTATCATAAATTAAGAAGTTGTTTACTTCCATGCTGGACTGGTAGAGATAGCAAAACATAGAATGTTCCAGCTGCCCTTCCTCCCGGGCATGCTGTTGAAGTCAGCAAAAGGGACTCTAGGGTTACAGTGTATTGTAATTTAAGCGATGGACTGACAACCTGTCACTCAATTTTTGTCAGACGTGGCGAAAGCGCCTTTACGAGGCGTTAAATGCTCTGCCTACCCCGTAAGGGATAAACGCGTGATTTATATATGTATGTAAGAAGTTGTAATACTTACTCATGACTAAGAATATCCCTTATAATATAGTCTGTTACTAAGGTCTTAGCATCTGGGTTGAGAAAATAGTCGAAATGTTGGAAGTCGTTTTCGGGCACTCTCCTTATTTTCCCGTTTGGCATATCCTTGGCCATATCCAGTACATCTCTCTCATCAACCAAATGGTCACGTGAACTGTAATGAAAGGTGACATCGACTGTGATCTGTGATAGGTCATATTCTGGGGGTTCATCTGTTTCATAAACTTCCAAGTTTTGCTCATCTCCATGGTCCCATCTTCTGAAACTTCTGCTTTTAATGTTCTGTCCGAAATGTGCTGCTTCCTTGACGGAACCGCCAGCCAATTCGGAATCCACTAAATCGCCCAAGAACGATTCGCCCTGAAACATGAACAAATAACAAAAATCTAGTGAATTTGTACATACATACATATAATCACGCCTTTATCCCTAATGGGGTAGGCAGAGCGTAAACGACCCAAACAAAGGTCGTTCCGCCACGTCTGACAAAGTTTTGAGGGTTATTTAAGATAGATTTGTAAGTATATTGCTGTAGTGACAGGTTGTCAGCCCATCGCCTAAATTACAATATACTGAAACCCTCGTATCCCTTAGCTGGTTTTTACAGCATGCCCGGGAGGAAATGCAGCTGGCACATTCTATGTTTTTCTCTCGCTCCCAGGCCAGCATGGAAGAAAAAGAGTGAATTTGTGTTTATAATTTATCAGTGAAACTAACCTACTCAGCGTATGCCTTACGAAAAAACTATCAATTTCGCGGTCAATTCCTTCCCTGCTAAAATCTACCATAACCAAGAACATGTCATTTGGCTCGGCTGTGACGTTTCATGCCTATTCAGGTTGCTTCCATGCTGGACTGGGAGAGATAGAATACAGAATTTTCCAGCTGCCGTTCATCCCGGGCATGCTGTAGAAGTCAGCAAAAGGGATTCGCGGGTTACAGTGTATTTTAATTTAGGCGAACCTGTCACTATAATCTAAAATTGCCCTAAATTTTTTGCCAAGTGTGGCGAAAGCGCCTTTTACGAGGCCTTTTACGCTCTGCCTACCCCGTTAGGGATTAAGGCTTTATTTTATGTATGTATTCAAGGTAGCTGGCATCTTACCATAATTTCTGCTAAACCCATCAGTTCGCAAACGTCTCCGTATGTGAGGTCACCAGTGCAATACTTGGGAACATCGTACCCATTCTGGGCATTGTCAGCAGAGCCTGGCGGGAACAGCTCTACTAAGCCTATGGACTTCCACAGCTTCTGAAATTTGAAGATAAAATTACACATTAGCAACTATGTAATGATTAAATTACATTACTTCCAAGCTGGACTGGGAGCGAGAGAAAAACATAGAATGTGCCAGCTGCATTTCCTCCCGGGCATGCTGTAAGAACCAGCTAAGGGATCTGAGGGTTTCAGTATATTGCAATTTAGGCGATGGGCTGACAACCTGTCACTACAGCGATATACTTACAAATCCATCTTGAATAACCCTCAAAACTTTGTCAGACGTGGCGGAACGACCTTTGTTTAGGTTGTTTACGCTCTGCCTACCCCATTAGGGATAAAGGCGTGATTATATGTAATGATTAAATTACTGATGCAAAAAAATACAACTGGCTGGTCTGGCTATGGTCATACTCGCAGGCTTATTTAATTAATATAATTACCTTTATTTTGATAACCCACTCGATAGGTCTTCCATGCTGGACTGGGAGCAAGAGAAAAACATAGAATGTGCCAGCTGTATTTCATCCCGGGCATGCTGTATAAACCAGTGTTGGGATCCAAGGGTTTCTGTATATTGCAATTTGGGCGATGGACCTGTCACTACAGCAATATAACTACAAATCTGTCTTAAATAACACTAAAAAAATTGTCAGACGTGAATTTTGAACGACCTTTGTTTAGGTCATTTACGCTCTGCCTACCCCATTAGGGATAAAGGCGTAAATATATGCATGTATGTACTCGATAGGATCAGACGAAAAATAATAATTAAAGACTTAAAATTTTAGCATCTGAAATCTAAAATCACCCGGGTGCTTGAAACCAATCGAGTGATACCCTGAGTGTCGAAGTCTATCTAGCCGTTTCGGAGAAACCAGGTAATAAAGCAATATCAAAACATTCATAGGTGCATACATACAAGATACGCGCGAGAAACATAACCCATCCTTTACAGTCGGGTAGTGAATAACTGCCTCCGTGGTCTATTGGCTAGTGCCATGGACTCCCGATCCGGAGGTCCTGGGTTCGATTCCCAGGGGGGAAACACAAAGTTGATATTTGGGAATTTATCACTTTGTGATTTTTTCCCCAGTTTGGTTAGGACATTGCAGGCTGAATCACCTGATTGTCCGAAAGAAAAAGATTTCGTGCTTCGGAAGGCACGTTAAGCCGTCGGTCCCAGTCGCTGTCTTTGATAGTGGTCGATACTCAAACCCTGTCAGAGGCCTGATAGTTGTGCTACTAGGCGGTTTAAAAACTCTGACACCAGGGTTCATCGGGTCGATAGACTCGATACCCACTCGACACAAGAAGTAAATAACTTACGTAATAAGTATTGGTAAATGCAGCCAGAGACAGCAGAAGTGGATTCTTGAAATGCTGCTGGTATCCCACAGCACCAAGTAGATGAGCCGAGTAAAACTTTTCATTGTACGAAGGCTGCATAGAATTCAGTACCAGGAAGGCTGTCCCACCAGCTCCTATGAAACAATTAGTAAGTTATTCTTCAACATAGATGTTATTTTTTTATTTACACAAACAAAACAAAATTACAAGTCTACTCCCAAGATAAACTTATAGTGGTAATGTTCTATAGCTGCTAAACAGTATGAAAAGAGAAAGAAGAAGTGTCTTCCAAGCTGGACTGGGAGTGAGGGAAAAACATGGAATGTGCTAGCCGCATTTCCTCCAGGGCATGCTGTAAAAAACAGCTAAGGGATTTGAGGGTTTCTGTATATTGTAATTTAGGCGATGGGTTGACAACCTGTCACTATAGCAATATCCCTACAAATCTATCTTAAATAACCCTCAAAACTTTGTCAAACGTGGCGGAATAATCTTTGTTTGGGTCGTTTACGCTCTGCCTAGCCCATTAGGGCTAAAGGCGTATTTATGTGTGTGTATGTCTTGCAAAAAAAATTGCCGTCTCGCAGTGACGTGCTATTATCGATTCGTGACGTGTTATTTATGACAGTGGAGATGAAGCGGCGAAAGAAACTCATACAATGCAAAACGCCCTACTTTATCAATATATTTTATACAATACTATTTCTTAAATAGGGTTTGTGTTCGAAGTAATGAAATTTTGTCATGTCTCGTTAGTCAAATCGGCTCCAAGTATTTCGTTAAGCAATCGTGTGCGTACCTAGCCCAATGTAATGAACTCTGCCAGCTTCCGACATGGTCAGGATATAATCAACCGTTTCTGCCAGATCTATCAATCCGACGTCCTCGTAGGTGAAGTCGAAGAACGCCTGCTTGTCGTATGGGCTGTCTGGATCCAGGTCTTCATGGAATCTGGAGTGCTTGGTGCCACGAGCGTTGCACAGCCATACGTCAAAGCCAGCGTCGGCTAGGTTGTATGCTGAAAACAGTTAAGAATTCATGAATACAAATTTATCTAAAATAGCCGTTAAAACTTTGTCAGACGTGGCGGAACGACCTTTGTTTAGGTCGTTTACGCTCTGCCTACCCCATAACGGATAAAGGCGTGATTATATGTATGTATAAGCAGGTATCTTATTACTTCCATGCTGGACTGGGAGAGATAGAAAAACATAGAATGTTCCAGCTGCCCTTCCTCCCGGGCATGCTGTAGAAGTCAGCAAAAGGGACTCGAGGGTTACAGTGTATTGTAATTTAGGCGATGGGCTGACAACCTGTCACTATAGCTATACATATTAAAATCTAAAATTGCCCTCAATTTTTGTCAGACGTGGCGAAAGCGCCTTTTACGAGGCGTTAAACGCTCTGCCTACCCCGTAAGGGATAAAGGCGTGATTTATGTATGTATGTATGTATAAGGAGGTATATTCATGAATAAGGATTTACTACTCTTTCATTAGAATGGAATTGCCTACGAGTCAGTTCCAGGAGCAAGCTCATTAAGTTCCGATAATGAAAAGGGTATTTCCATACTGCGTTAGGACTATAGCAAGCTGCTTGGCTTATGTTGGGTAGGTTATAATATAAGAAAGTTATCGGCAAAATCCATACTAATTCTTAATATTATAAATGCTGTGTTAGAAATGTACTATGTCTGTCTGTGTGTTTGTTTATTGCTCTTTAACGCCTTAACGCCTGAACCGCTTTTGATGAAATTTATCAGGACGATAGATGGTAACCTGGGAACGGACATTCTTACCGCGGTAAAATATGTCATATCCACGTGATAACTCATTAAGCCGCGGCTTACACCGCGGGGCGGAAAGCTAGTATAAAGTAATTTCAATCACTCCTAAGATTGTCGTTACGAATGTTGCTGCTGTATGTACAAAACCCAATTTGTATGACTTCTTACTTGTATAACAAAAACTTGAATTTCTTAGGGCCGTATTTATAATCAGTGCTCATGAGTGACAGCAAGTTGGAGTTCGTATCAGAAATGTCATTTCAGTACAAACTGGCTTGTCAAATCCATACTTAATATTGCTCTCAAGTTTGAGATCGGTTCTTAATTACGAACCTTACCTATGCTATCTTCAGGTCCAAGATGAATGAACGAGTTGGAAGACGAAAATAATCCGTGCATCACTATCACTATGGGTCGGCTAGAAGGACCTGATTCCTTGAATCTTTTGTATGGGATGCGGTGGACTGCTAGGATGTAGCTGTCGGTGGTCAAAATGTGATCAGTTTGGAGCACGTAACCATCTTGTCTTGCTATTTCTTCCTGTAAATTTATATACTTCTGCTTAGCGAGTGGATTGTCGAGTCGAACGACCCGATGAACCTTGGTGTCAGAGTTTTGAAACCGCCTAGTAGCACAGCTATAAGGCCTATGACATGGTTTGAGTAACGACCACTATCAAAGACAGCGACCGGGACCGACGGCTTAACGTGCCCTCCGAAGCACGGAATCCTTTTCTTTTCGGATAATCAGGTGATTCGGCCTGCATATCATAACCAAACAGGGGAAAATCTCACAAAATGATAAATTGACAAATATCAAGTTTGTGTTCCCCCTGGGAATTGAACCCAGGACCTCCGGATCGTAAGCCCATGGCTCTAACCACTAGACCACGGAGGGAGTTTCAATTTATATAGAAATATGTGTGTAAAAATTGCAATATGGGATCGATTCTAAATTTGCCGGCTTAAACTAAAATTAAAATCTATTTGTCACTTTTAAAATAATAAAATCGAGTAAGTATACAAAGTTTACTTAAACTCTCGAAATTGGTCTTACAGAAATAGAATAGAATAATAGAAACAGCTGGCACTTCAACGCAATGTTTATCATTGATGTAATGTCAGGGGATACACAACCAAGCTGCCTGTCCGGCAGTAGTGGTTTTGTATACGAGTATGCGACCCCGGCTTCCCGAGCTACTACAGCCACAAACCCAGTCCTCCAAGGCAGTAGTATCCTTACACCTAGTTTCCTATCCCAACTCATATTTTTCCTCTCCCACCTACCCTTTCCGTTCACCTTCCTGTTTCCTCCCTCATCCGCCAATCTAAGGTCTGCCGCGCCGATGGATGCATGGCTAGGGGCGAGCCTAGTTTTGAGCGTGCCGATGGCCCTGGGACCGGGTGACCCCAGATCAAGGCTAACCTTGTCCTGGTAAGCGGGGCTCTGCCAGGATCGACATATGAGTGCCCTCGCTGCTCGTGGGAACGCAATGGTTTCAAATATGCAAACTTATAAAAATGGCGGCGATGTAGGATTTCGCAACTCATCACGTCACGTTTCTACCGGGTGCGGAACGCGGACCACAGAGAGCCGCTTTGCTACGATGAATGTTAGAGGAAGTATGGCTGAGAAAATAGACGAGGTATGCCAGTTGATGGATGATAGGCGTATAGATGTACTGTGTGTGAATGAGACTAAGCGGAAGGGATGCGACCAGACGCAACATGGACCCTACGTAGCGTATTGGTCTGGGGTTCCCAGTACCGAGAGAGGCTCTAAGGGAGTCGGTGTATTCCTCTCCGCACGAATGGCTGAATGTGTGACTGAGTATGAATGTGTGAGCCCTCGACTTCTCTGGCTTAGGCTGAAGGTCGGAATCACTCGTATCTTCATCCTGGGTGTTTATGCACCGACGGATTTAGGTAGGAGTGGGTCCACAAAAGCTAAAAAGGAAAATGAGGAGTTCTGGGAGAGTGTTAGAGATGTTTTGAAAAACTGCAAGGCAAATGAAAAGATTATAATGTTAGGCGATTTTAATGGATGGGTGGGTATTAAGCGTGATGGGTATGATAAGATCCTTGGAGCGTTTGGTGATGAAAGGATAAATGAGAATAGAAGGAGTTTGTTAGGGATCTGCTTGGAGTGGGATCTTTTTGTGTCGAATACCATGTTTCAACACAAAAAGATCCATACTTATACTAGAGCAGAAAGATCTTTAAGAAGCATGATAGATTTTGTGATTGTGGATGAACGATTGAAAATGAAAGTTCTGGACACTCGGGCATATCGGGGTGCCGGAATCGACTCAGACCACTTTCTGGTGATATCACGTTTAAGTGGTCTCTTTAATCGATGGAGGCACAGGGTGAATCAGCCAACTAGTGATCTGGAAAGAGTGAAAGTAGAAAATTTGCAAGAAAATGATGTAAGAAAGGAATATGTTAGAAGATTGAAGGATGAATTTAGTGGTGTAAATGAAATGTCTGATAGTGAAGAAGGTTGGAAGGAATTTAAGGAAAGAGTGCTGAAAGTTGCTATAGAAGTATGTGGAGTTTCTAGACGTTCGAAAGGGAATAAACAGATTAGTGCATGGATGAGTAAAGATGTGCAAGAAGTGGTACAAAGAAAGAAGAAAGCATGGTTGGATTGGTTAGCTACCAAAGCTAATCAAAGAATGCAAAAAGCGACAGATGAGGATGTCGACGAAGCACGAAAGGAATATAAACTATTGAAAGATGAAGTAAAGAAAGCAGTGAATAAAAAGAAAGACGAATATAAAGACGAATTTGACAGGAGGCTTTCAGAAAACTTTCGGTCCAACTTAAAAGTTTTCTGGAAATCCATAAGGACAGCTCGCGGTAAAACTGCAACATCCGAGCTGAGTAGGATTCGAAGCCAGGATGGTAGTATTGTAAAAGGTGAAAAACACGTGCTGAATAGATGGAAGGAATATTTTGAAAGTTTATTTGAAAAAGAGGAAGAAGCACAAGGTTTTACCATTCCAGAGGTAAATGAAAGTGAGAATGAAAGTGAAATTGAAATGGATGAGATTGTGAAAGCACTGAAAAGAATATGAAGTTGGGTAAGGCTGCAGGGTATGATAGAGTGTCTGTCGAAATGCTGAAGGCTGGCGAAGGAGTTGTTGCTAGTCAGCTGTACTGCCTTTTCAACCTGTGTTGGAGAAGCGGCCAAGTGCCAAAAGATTGGTGTAAGGCTGTTATCGTACCACTATACAAGGGTAAAGGGTCACAGCTTGACTGCAAAAATTACCGCGGTATAAGCCTTCTCAGCGTCGTCGGCAAACTGTATGCAAAGGTATTGATTGAAAGAGTGATGAAAGAAACTGATGAGAAAATATGGGATGCTCAGGCAGGTTTTCGTAAGGGGATGGGATGTACGGATCAGGTCTTTTCGTTGCGGTGCATAACCGAAAAATATTTGGCTAAAAGCCAAAAAGTTTATTGCGCGTTCGTGGACTTAGAAAAGGCCTATGATAGAGTTGTGAGGAATGAATTGTGGTCGGCGCTGTCCATGCATGGGGTGAGCGGTATTTTGATACGAGCACTGAAATCCTTATATAAGGATTCCAGTGCTTGTGTCAGGATCAACGGGACGTACACTGAATTGTTTAACATCGAGAAAGGTGTAAGACAAGGATGTGTAGCGTCTCCATGGCTGTTTAACTTATTCATGGATAGCTGTTTGACAGATTTGAAAGATAATGAATGTGGTCTAAGAATGAACGAGTTACTCGTCAAATGTCTTCTCTACGCTGACGACCAAGTTATACTTGCGTCCACGGCTGAGGAGTTACAGGAGATGGTAAATTGTATGCATGAAGCTTTGAAAAAGAAAGGAATGAAAGTGAATGTTAGTAAAACCAAATCACTGGTTTTTGAGAAAGAGGATAGAATGACAGAGTGTAACATTCTGATAGGAGATGAAAAGGTGGAGCAAGTGAAAGAGTTTGTTTATTTGGGTTCATTGTTTACAGCAGATGGAAAGTGTGATAGTGATATTGAAAGAAGAGTGAATGCTGGTAACATGGTGAATGGGGCGTTGCACACCTTTATGAACAGCCAGAGGGTGTCCAAAAAGGCTCGTCTGGCTGTGCATAGAGGAGTGTTAGTCCCAACACTTATGTATGGCAGTGAAAGTTGGGTATGGCAGAAAAGACATGAAAGTAGAATAAATGCGGTAGAAATGAGAGCATTAAGAAGTATGATTGGTGTGAAACTGAGTGACAGAATAAGAAATAGCGTGATAAGGGAACGTTGTGGTGTGAAAGAGGATATAGTGACAGGTATAGAAAAAGGAATGCTGAGGTGGTTTGGTCATGTTGAGAGGATGGATGAAAAGAGATTAACCAAAACGATATACATGGCGAGTGTGAGTGGGAATGTTGGAAGGGGAAGACCTCGACGAACGTACCGCGATCAAATCGGGGACGTTCTAGGGAAAGGTCAGGTCAGGAGTACCCTAAACCGACGAGCGTGCATGAAAAGATTGATGAATGTAGATGAAGCGAAAGAAGTTTGCAAGGATCGTAGCAAATGGAAGGATGTGATCTCTGCCTACCCCTCCGGGAAAGAGGCGTGACGTTATGTATGTATGTACGTAGTATTTTTTTTTGTTTTGTTTATCATAAAACGAAATGAAACTTTTTTCCATGCCTGACTGGGAGCGAAAGAAAAACATAGAATGTGCCAGCTGCATTTCTTCCCGGGCATGCTGTAAAAACCAGCTAAGGGATCCGAGGGTTATAGTATACTGCAATTTAGGTGATGGCCTGACAACCTGTCACTACAGCAAAATACGTACAAATCTATCTTAAATAACCCTCAAAACTTTGTCAGACGTGGCGGAACGACCTTTGTTTAGGTCGTTTACGCTCTGCCTAAGTCGTGATTATATGTATGTAAATGAAACTTACAATTCTGTATATCATTTTTTGTCCGGTATTTTTCAGTACAAGCACAGATAACTGAAAGACAAGTAGAAGCAACATACATCTCATACCCATTTCAAGTCAAATTTATTAAAAATACTTTGCCTTATTATCGAGGTCCTATTTATGATTTCTGTCAAATTGTATAGCTTCACACTTAATTTGAAGTTACACAATTCTAAAATGTTCGTTTCAGGTAGCAATTTCTCACAAATATAATTTTGCATGGCAGGCATTGTATCGTTTGAAATATAAATTTTAACTCGAAGGTTTTTTATTGCCATAACATTTTTTTATGTTATTTTAATAGCTATAATTATAAATCATGTACCGTTACCTATAAAACGATTACAATATTACACCAGTACATTAATTAGTTAACCGGGTTTTTTTTTTAATTTAAAAATATAGGAACTGATAAAATTTCAAGCCAGCAAGATCTTCTAACTTACAACTTTGGTGTTCATTGCAACAGCTCTAGGGCTCGTATTTATAAATCGATCTCAAGATTGAGAGCAATATTAAGAATGGATTTGACAGGCCACATTGTACTGAAATGACATTTCTGATACGAACTCAAACTGGCTGTAAATCACAAATACAGGCCTAACTTACTTTTGGATTTGGTTTCTACATTTCATTTCTAAATATAAAGTAACTCATTAAATACACATCTTTGTTTCACACTTTACGTGCCGTACTAATTAGGTTTGCCTCCAAATTAATTAGCTATCCTGTCAAATGATATCGATACTGATCAAGGTATGCTGTATAATGTTTTTAATCAATTATGGTTGAATTTCCATATGTACGTTTATTTGGCGATTTTTCCGTGCTTCGGAAGGCTCGTTAAGCCGTTGGTCTAGGTTAATATCGTTTAATACTGTAGATATTAGTCGTTCAGCCATGTCAGAGGCCTGTGCTTAGCATTGGCGGCTTGAAAACACTGACCTAATCTAGGATTGGGTCTGGTTTCCCTTCTGAGTTGCGGAGGTCAGATGGCAGTCGCTCTGTGTAAAAACCAGTACCCTCGTTCAATCCCCTAGATTAGGTAGTCGATCCCGTGATATACGGGATAAGGGTAGGGAGATGATGGTTGGATATGAAGTACCACAATTTAAGTAATAAGTTAAAGAACCCTAAATTTAATAAAGGAAGGCCAATACTTAATTTGCTTAACATAATTATTACCCATTCAAAGGTAGAAAGAACAAGATAAGAAATCAATAATAATTAAGCAGTGAAAGTTATGTACTGCTTTTTTTACTTATTTCATTATTTTGTCGATGATTTTAAAGGTAAGTAGCAGTGCAATACTATATATATACCTGCGTTTATATGGAAATTTTGGCCAATATAGGTGACCTAAGTGCTTTACAATGAAAGATGCAAAATATTAAACACTAGCGACCCGCCCCGGCTTCGCACGGAACTTATCTGTGTTGCTCTACTATTTTATGCATGTTTTATACATATAAACCTTGCTCTTGAATCACTCTATCCATTGAAAGAAACCGGATCAAAATCCGTTGCGTAGTTTTAAAGATTCAAACATACATAGGGATATAGGGACAGAGAAAGCGACTTTGTTTTATACTATGTAGTGATGATAAAGTTGAAGTTATGATAGGTAAATTGGAAGACAATGAACAGTGTGATATCTTTCTAATGATATTTATTTTTCATCTTGCATATTTATCACTTTATGTTAAACTATCATTTTAAAAATTGATTTCACTTTTCTTAAATTACCATAAAACTATAAAGTACAATCTGCCACGTGCTGTATCTTATAAAGTAAATTTCAATATATTATGTAAGATAAGATATTCATAAAAATCTACGTAAATAGTAGTCACACAACGACGCTATATAATCAAATTTGTGTCATAAAAAATCAATGACATCTTATAGATATTATAAAAGGTACATAAAAGATTTATTTTCCTTATCGCATTATATACCTATTTGTAATTGTCATAAAATAAATTATGTACATAAAAAATATGACTTAACTAAAGATCCAACTTACCTATTTGATTGCTAGATAGGAATTTGACTCAAACCTCTATAAACAACTTTTCCATAAACAACTTATCCTTGTAAAAATGTTTGAGTGTTTTATTCATTAATGCTAACGAATTCTGCAGTTACTTTCCTTCATACGATGCATAAATATAGCATAGCCATACTGAGATTAATGACTAAGAAGTGTTCTTTTGCCGACAAATGAGTGGAAGTGCTGGGAAAATTATCGGCTTCAGGTATCTGCTGCCCTTGCTCCAGTAAGTATTGCTCGCTGTAAAAAGAAAAGCAAATTTTTTATCAGTTTCACCCTAAAATATTGTCTCAAGACCTCCAAGTAGCATCAGATTTATCTATAAGTAAGTAGTGTATTGAAATAAAATGTTCATAGATATTGGGTGTCAAATTCATCATCAAAAGCAATAGGGAATATGCATGACTTTTTTTTAAACTATTAGTAAGAATTATTGTCACCATAAATGAACGGATGTGAAGGATTTTTTGCGAAATATTCAGTAGTTTACGAGTTATAATGCCTTAAAGTGGTTAGTTAAAAAGAGAGGTCCGAACTGTCGTTTCGTATAAATTGTCGTTTCGAAGAAAGAGATAGATAGTCTATCTTTATAATGGTATATCTCGGTATTTCTTTAATCAACTTTATTTCTGTTTTCACTGTTCTTTTTATAATTAAAGATATTTTTAGAAAATAAGTTCAGATACTGAAAATATGTTATATGCACGTTCTCTATTCCTACACATTTCAGTTCTGTCGCGGCTACCATCTTAGATCTTTTAGAGTATAATTAAGATGGGAGTATAAAACTATTTAAAAAAATGTCTGTATGCATTAAAATATTTTCATTTATCTACTAAATGTGAGTACTTACTGCACACCCAACATCTGCTCGATCATATAATCAGTGACCAGCTCCTTGACATCTCCAGCAGCCACGAAGTCAGCATGCTCGAAGGATTCCCTCGCCACCTTCCTCACGACACAATTCGGGATCACTTCACACATGGCCTGCACATCTCTCTCATCTAATAAATTATCATTGACTGTATAGTGCATGGTCGTATTAATTGTTATAAGACTGATGTCGTATATAGGGGGTTCATGAGTGCCGTATGTGAGGAAGTTCTCCATGGATCCGTAGTTCCATCTCCTGAAGACCTGGTCTTGGATGTTCTGGCCGTAGTGAGCTATTTGCTTGAGCGCCGCGCCGCCGACTTCGAATTCAGTTAAGATGTTGTCGTATATTTTTTCTGACTGAAAGAAAATAGAACATTTATGCCTAGAGCTATAGATACATACATATAGTCACGCCTCCGTCCCCAACGGGGCAGGCAGAGCGTAAATGTTTTACGAAGTTTTGAGGGTTATTTAAGATAGATTTGTAGGTATATTGCTGTAGTGACAGGTTGTCAGCCCATCGCCTAAATTGCAATGTACTGAAACCCTCGGATCCCTTAGCTGATTTTTACAGCATGCCCGGGAGGAAGTGCAGCTGGCACATTCTATGTTTTTCTCTCGCTCCCAGTCCAGCATAGAAGAAGCTATAAATAAATGCATAATATAACTGTAGATACTATATGTAGGTATTTAGAAATGCAGTTAGGTACAGATAATAATTTACATACATACATAAATCACGCCTTTATCCCTTACGGGGTAGGCAGAGCGTTTAACGCCTCGTAAAAGGCGCTTTCGCCACGTCTGACAAAAATTAAGGGCAATTTTAGATTGTAATATGTATTGCTATAGTGACAGGTTGTCAGCCCATCGCCTAAATTACAATACACTGTAACCCTTGAGTCCCTTTTGCTGACTTCAACAGCATGCCCGGGAGGAAGGGCAGCTGGAACATTCTATTTTTTTCTATCTCTCCCAGCCCAGCATGGAAGTATAATAATTTCATTGAGGAAATAAGATCGTTGTATTAGTACGCAACTATACTACACATTATTGATCGGTATATAATACTCGTGCGTAAACATTTACCTTTTATTGCATTACATTAAACACGTTATTAAAATGATCTTACGATATTTATATTAACTTCATGTTTTTTTATACCGGGTCATTTTTGTGTCCTTTCAAGTAAAATACCTAGGTAGAACAGGTACTATTTATTATTCTGTGGTAGAATACATACATACATATAGTCACGCCTTTATCCCAAATGGGGTAGGCAGAGCGCAAACGACCTAAAAAAGGTCGTTCCGCCACGTCTGACACAGTTCTGAGGGTTATTCAAGATAGACTTGTATGTATATTGCTGTAGTGACAGGTTGTCAGCCCACCGCCTAAATTACAATATACTGAAACCCTCGGATCCCTTAGCTGATTTTTACAGCATGCTCGGGAGGAAATGCAGCTGGCACATTCTATGTTTTTCTCTTGCTCCCAGGCCAGCATGGAAGAAAGCTCAGATATATATATATATATATATCTGAGCCGATTTCGGCTACAGCGACTGCAGGACGGGCTCAGCTGCTAGCGTCTCGCTGCTCCGCGCGGTCGTGTGCTCGCATATGGCTGCTGTAGCCAATTTTGGCCTTAAAGGTCCTTGAGCACTTTGGGCAGGTGAGAACGCCGCTGCAATAATGGTATGTTAAAGCCGTTGGTGGTCTGGCCTTTAACTTGTCCCTCTTAGCATCGAGTTCGTCTTTGCGTGAAATTTCAAAGGCATCGATCTTTTGCCTTACAAGACGTCTCCACTTTGGGCGATTTGCAGCTGTAGACTCCCACGTCAAGGGGTCAATACTGCAGCTCTTCATATGTCGCTTTAGCACGTCCTTGTACGTCCTTGTATCGCAAGAGCTGTCCGCCATGCTTGCGCTTGCCTTCTTGAAGCTCGCTGTAAAAGATGCGCTTTGCTACACGTTCATCTGGCATGCGGAACACATAACCACACCAGCGCAGCTGACGCCGCATCAGGTATGCTTCTATGCCACAGATATTAGCGCGTCGCAGAACTTCAGTGTTTCTGATGCGGTCCGTCCAGTGAATGTTCATAATGTCGCGCAGACATCGGAGGTGAAATTGGTCCAGTATTTTTATGTGTCTGCGGTAAAGGCACCAGGTCTCAGAAGAGTATAACAGACTCGGTAGGGCAATGGCTCTGTAAACAGCAATTTTTGTTGCCAATTTGAGATCATGCGAGCGATATACCTTGGATCGGAGTTTGCCGAAAGAAGCTGAGGCAGCACCAATTCTGCTGTTTATTTCGGCGTCAAGATCGCACTGCGATGTGATCGTGCTTCCCAGGTACACAGCTTGGAAGTAGAAAGCTGTTGTAGAATAGAATACAATTAGTAAGAAAAAAAAGGTATGTTCACTTACCATAATCTCTTCAAGTCCAAACAGCTCACACATCTCCTTCTGCTTCACAAGCCCCGTACAGAAGTCCACCGAGCGGCAGACCTCATCCTTATCACAGCTGTAGTCGTAGTGTTCACCACGAGTCTGGTTATCATCACCACCAATCAACTGGACCAGTAGTTCAGGACCTGACCTGAGCTCAGGCTCGCTGGAGTTTGATACGGTCCCGGGAGGGAAGAGTTCCACTACGTTCATTCTCATTGCTAGGGCCTGTGAAAAAGGTATAGATATCATAAGATTTTATTACAATTTTGTAAGACGACAAGTCAGTTTGGCTAAGTAAGTTTATGCGTTGGGATATGAGCTCTTGGTTCTGGACCGGCAGGTCGAGGATTTATGAGATTTTGAAGTTACTTAGTTTGGACAATGCTGGCTGTAGGTACCACAAGAAAAAAAAACAGATGGTTTCGTGTTTTGGAAGGCATGACTGTCGTAGTGTTCTAATAGTTCGAGTAGACTCGAGATTGACAATAGGTTCATCAATCTGAATTTTGACTCAAAAAACTTACACGAAAGAAGACTAATTAAAAAAATAAGAAAAAACTTACATAAATGGTATTCGTAAACGTTGCAAGCGATCTAAGCAGTCTATTCGGGAAGTAGTTCATATAACCAACACCAGCCAACAAATGAGCTGATATGATCTTATCATTGTACTCTGTCCTCATAGAGTTTAGCACCATAAACGCGGTGCCTCCTTGAGAATGCCCAATGTAGTGGAGTTTTTCATTACTGGTTTTGTTGAGGATGTAGTCAATCATGTTGGCGACATCAGTGACTCCTATCTGCTCCCAAGTGAAGTCGAAGAACTTGCTCCTGTCTTCACGGCTGTCAGGGTCGAGGGTAATGTGCTGGCGAGAGTTTCTGGTGCCTCTCGCGTTGCCCATCCATACATCGAAACCAGCGTCTGCTAGGTTGTAAGCTGTAGAATTTACGAAATGTATAATGTACATTGCCGAACACAATACTGTTAACTATGAAAGAACGGCTTTCGCATGTAACGATCCAGTATGAAACTATAATTTATTTATCATCAGCAGCCTGTACCAATTCACTGCTGGACATTGGACATAAGCCTCTTACAAGGTACGCCAGTGAACATAACTATCTGTATTCACTATTTGCCAGTTCAGTTACCAGTCGTATTGCTTTTTCCTAAGCTGAGCCTTCATTACAAACTCTTCGACTCTATCGCGATGGTTGCAATGCATTGGCAATACTTTCGCTTCTGGGTATATTTATGTACGGTTCATAGTCTTTGCACAGAACAATAAGGAGGTTACAAATTCGATTACGTGAAATGATAAAACTTATTCCATAGCATACCTATAGCATACTCCGGTCCCAGCATGATGAAACTATGCGAAGCGGCCAGCAGTCCGTGCATGAGGAAGACCACAGGGCGGTTGGCAACACCTGAGGTCTGGTTCCTCTTGTACGGGATCCTGTGCATCTCCAAGAGGTACCCGTCCGTGGTCATCACTCCGTGGGTCTCGGAGACGTAGCTTTGGGCTCGGATGATGTTGGCCTTAAAAATGAAATGTTTTTTTTTTTACCCGATTGGGCAACGCAAAGGACGGTTATGTATGTATGATCCTCTGTGGCGCTCTAGAGACCAAACGCCTGAGCCGATTTTAATTGTTCATACGTCAATCGATTCGTTTTAACTATGCAAGTTTCATTGAAGACATGATTTTGATCGAAATTAAATATGGCGACAAACAGATGCCATTTAAAATTAAAGAGAAAATAAAAAATAAATTTGCCGAACTATACCGAGTGGGGTATCATTGAATAGGTATTTAGATATCGTTTTTAAGTTCCTTACATCATTTTTCGTTTTGAGTGACCATTGAGAATCTACAACGAATTTTGATTTTATAATATTTTTTTATTTATTTATTTGGACACTACATAATTTTAGTTTCTGATATTTTGTCGTTGTTGCAAGCTCATGATCACAGGTAAACCTAATAGGGCAAACTGGAAAAATAATGGAAGTTCCAATAAAATAATATCATGGTAATAACTACAAAACTATAAGAACCTATTCAAAATAGAGAACTAAACATTATGGACATTATAGTGATGCTGGTCAGCCTTATTGCTATGTGGCAAACTCTTCCAGATGTCATTACTAATTCTAAAATTACATACATATAATAAACGCCTTAATCCCTAATGGGCTAGGCAGAGCGTTAACAATCTAAACGAAGGTCGTTCCGCCATGTCTGACGAAGTTCTGAGGGTTGTATTATAAGTTTGATTTGTAGGTATATTGCTGTAGTGACAGGTTGTCAGCCCATGGCGTAAATTGCAATATACTGAAACCCTCGGATCCCGTACCTGGTTTTCACAGTATGCCCGGGAGGAAATTCAGCTGGAATATTCTATGTTTTTCCCTTGCTCCCAGTCCAGCACGATATTCTAAAATTAAATGTATTAAATTGCTTCTCAGTTATAGGTAAGTACTTACAGTTTCATATGGTGTAATAAATCCATCGTAAGTTGCCAATACACTCCCTATACAACCAAATGTGAGTAACACACGTGCAAACATGGCCATTGTATAAAACTTATTGTATTACATAAAAATAAACATAAATAATAAAATAATAGATACACTTTTCAATCCATTCTCAAGCCATGAAAAGACTAATGCTCTTTAAACAGAGAGTATTATATAAATAATACTAGCTGTTTGTCCCGCGGTTTTAACCGTGACATAACTAAGATTATTATTTTTATTTATGTGAGAAATAGTTATTTGCCCAGGGTAAATTAAGTTAGCCAATGATCTTCCCCACAGCCATACAAATAAAATAGTTTACTCTCCGAATGAGATTTTTTCCGTGGTAAACAGACTGCTTTCTTTCATTCTGGACTGGGAGCGAAAGAAAAACATACAATATGCCAGCTGCATTTCCTCCCGCGCATGCTGTAAAACTAGCTAAGAAATCCGAAAATTTCAGTATAATGCAATCTAGGCGATGGGCTGACAACCTGTCACTACGGCATACCTACAAATCTATCTTAAATAACCCTCGATACTTTGACAGACGTGGCGGAACGACCTTTATTTAGGTCGTTTACGCTCTGCTACCCCGTTAGGGATAAAGGCGTGATTATATGTATGTAAACAGAAGTTTTTTACGTCTTCAGAATTTTGTCAGTCTCCACAGCTAGCCTCTCAAATTTAAATCCAAAAAGTAAAACCTGTACAACAGACAGAAAAAAACCGCTTTCGACAAGGTAACAAACATACACAGTTACTTTAGCATTTATAATATTAGCATAAAAAGTATGAATTTGAATAGATATCCGATATCTTTCGTTTTACGACCGTTCACTTATTTGCGAAAAGAAGTGATCCGGGTCCGGTAAAAGGAGATAAATGGATTTGCTAGTTTTAGCATTCCGCAACATTGGCTTCTGATCGGTTCGGAGTCTTGGGATGAAACTTAACATTATTTTATACACTCACCTACTTATCATTACTTTAAACAGTAACTTGAGTATCTACCTACTTAAAAAATTGAAAAAAAAAACGTGATGTTTGTACGGAGTGTAAGAGTCCATGCTGGTCTGGGAGAGACAAAAAAACATAGAATGCGCCAGCTGCATTTCCTACCGGCCCGGTAAAACCAGCTAAGGGATGCGCGGGTTTCAGTATATTGTAATTTAGGCGATGGGCTGACATCCTGTCACTACAATCAATAAACCTACAAATCTATCTTAAATAACCCTCAAAACTTTGTCAGACGCGGCGGCACGTTTTAAGTTTAGTTTACTGTTGTTGTAGTGAACGATGTGTACACCTCTAATTGTCACTCAAATTAGAATTGTATTATTATTGTGTTTGTACCCATGAAGGCATAATTTGACTGATGTTGGTGTTCCTATTTGTAATAAAATAAAATAAAAAACCTACAAATCTTTCTTAAATAACCCTCAAAACTTTGTTAGACGTGGCGGTACGACTTTTGTTTAGGTCGTTTACGCTCTGCCTACCCCATTAGGGATAGATGCGTGATTATATGTATGTATGGCATTCTATAGTTATAATGATTTTATTAATTTTAATGATAATAATAGCAATACAATTTAAATGATTATTAATGTGATATACTTAAATGCTTATAATTTCTTGACTTGTAATTTACAATTAATAATAAATTTATCTCTATCTCTATCTCTATCTCTATGTATGTACTTATCCATCCGTTTTTGAATAAGTATCCATTAATAAATAGAAACTTGAGTACCTACTTACACGTTAGTGAAAAAATGGTGGAGTTTATATTATAATTCGTCTATTTGTTTATTGTTGCCATTTCTAAATTTTAATCATTGTATTTTTGTTTCAGGTATGTTCTTCAAAGGGTAACAATTTTAGTATTTAATCTAACTCCTAAGAAGGTCTGCGATCTTGAATATGGACCAGCCAGGAAAAAAGACCTGTTATAGAGAAGAACAGAGAGGTTGGACAATGGAGCCCGATGGCGTAGTGGATAGGGCCGCTGCGTCCTGAGCGGGGAGGTCGTGGTTCGAATCCCACCACGGACTAATGTGTTTTCGGTTGTCGAATTTCATATGTCCGTTTATTCGGCGCTTTTTCCGTGCTTCGGAAGGCACGTTAAGCCGTTGGTCCCGCTTAATATCGTTTAATACCGTAGATATTAGTCGTTAAGCCATATCAGAGGCCAGTGCTAAGCATTAGCGGCTTGAAAACTCTGACCTAATCTAGGATTGGGTCTGGTTTCCCTTCTAGGTTGCGGAGGTCAGATGGCAGTTGCTCTGTGTAAAAACCAGTACCCTCGTTCAATCCCCTAGATTAGGAAGCCGACCCCGTGAGATACGGGATAAGGCTAGAGAGATGATGAGTGCTTTAATAATCAAATTACTTACGAGTATACGTAACATATACGAGCAAAAATAAAAAAATAGCGCATAAGGTATTTATAAATTTAAAATATATCGTCATAATTTCCTTGCCCTTATCCCGTTATTTGAGGTCAGCGAATTATGTTTTCTTCTTCCGTTTATCCCTGTCAGCCGTCAGCTCGACACTCACACCTGTTCTCAACTTATCATCTTTCACACAGTCCATCCATCTTTTCTTTGGTCGTCCTCATCGTCCACATTCAAATTCAATTCCCGTTTACCTACATAACTTTCATCCCTCCGCATACACAAGCCGATTACCTTTTATCTTATTTGTTATGGGCGCAACATTCAAGGTTCCTCTTATGTACTCATTCCTAATCTTGTCCACTTCTTCTTCTGTCGAGTGGGTATCGAGTCTATCGACCCGATGAACCCTGGTGTCAGAGTTTTTAAACCGCCTAGTAGCACAACTATCAGGCCTCTGACATGGTTTGAGTAACGACCACTATCAAAGACAGAGACCGGGACCGACGGCTTAACGTGCCCTACGAAGAAAGAAGAAGAAAATCTTTTTCTTTTTCGGACAATCAGGTGATTCAACCTGCAATGTCCTAACCAAACTGGAGAAAAATTCACAAAGTGATAAATTCTCAAAAATCTACTTTGTGATTCCCCCCTGGGAATCGAACCCAGGACCGCCAGATCAGGAGTCCATGGCACTAGCCACTAGACTACGGAGGCAGATCTTGTCCACTGAAAATAGAACTACGGAACCTTTAAATGATGGTATTTATTTACTGTAATTATTACTTACCTAATTAACATAATAACATTCCTGAATATTTTCTTCATCGCGTGTTGGTCTATTTATGACGCCATAAATCAGTATTATTAATTCAAATAATCTAATGATTAAACTGGATTAATATTAATAGTCATAAATTATCTGTAACGTAACTAACTGAGTTATCAATGTGTTTGATACCTTTTCTTTTGTTTTTACGTAATATCCTAAATGTTATCTAATTTATTTGTCAGATTAAGGCTCGTATTTATAAAGCGATCTCAAGATTGAGAGCTATATTAAGTACTTCTTCCATGCTGGACCGGGAGCGAGAGAAAAACATAAAATATGCCAGCTGCATTTCCTCCCGGGCATGTTGTAAAAACCAGCTAAGGGATCCGAGGGTTTCTGAATATTGCAATTTAGGCGATGGGCTGACAACCTGTCACTACAAGCAATATACCTAAAAACCTGTCTTAAATAACTCTCTAAACTTCGTCAAACGTGAAGGAACAACCCTTGTTTAGGTCGTTTACACTCTGCCTAAGCCATTACGGATAAAGGTGTGCTTATATGTTAATTAAAATTTGACAGGTTTCATTTCTGATCCGAACTCAAACTACCTGTCAATCTCAAGTGATGTTTACCAATACGGGCCTAATATTGCACGTCGATCATTGATTAGTTGATTATTAGTTAGCGGTCTCTAACTAGGATTGAAACAAATGTAAAAATGTCTGGTTATATTCTTATAAAACTCTCTCGCATGCTGGACTGGAAGCGAGATAAAAACATAGAATGTGCCAGCTGCATTTCCGCCCGGGCATGCTGTAAAAACCAGATAAGGGACCCGAGGGTTTCAGTATATTGTAATTTAGGCGATAGGCTGACAACCTGTCACTACAGCAATATACCTGCATATCTATATTAAATAACCATCAAAAGTTTGTCAGACGTGGTGGAACGACCTTTGTTTGGGTCGTTGACGCTCTGCTTACCCCGTTAGGGATAAAGGCGTGACTTATGTATGTATGTAAAAAAACTCTTAAGGTTTTGAATAATTCTATAGACAGTTCAAGAATATAATAACTCTCGTTCTTTATTAATTTTTCTATTACCTACTAGCAACCCGCCCCGAATTCGCACGGAAATGACCAGTGTTACTACATTTTTTTTTTACATATATATTTATTATACCTTTCTTTTGAATTATTCTTATCTTCCTCTTCTTATGTTATTTAGCCTATTTCATAATTGAATTATTCTATCAATTAAAAAAAAACGTATCAAAATCCGTTTCGTTGATCCAAGTAAATATCTAAGCTTACAGACAGACAAACATACAGACAGCGGGAAGCGACTTTGTTTTATAATATAACTAGCGACCCGCCCCGGCTTCGCACGGAAATTATCATTGTTTCTCAACTATATTATGTATGTTTTATACATCTAAACCTTCCTCTTGAATCACAGTATCCATCAAAAGAAACCGCATCAAAATCCGTTGCGTAGCATACATAGGGATATAGGGACAGGGAAAATGACTTTGTTTTATACTATGTAGTGATTATGCACTGATTCTGAAAGTCAAATGTAGTACAGTAAATTTAAGGGTACCGTAATTATGGTTACCATTACGTTTGATTCAGTAGATTCGTTACTTTCAGGAGGCTTTTGTTAGATCCGGCGACGCCCATTATAGGCCTACTTTTGACCTTAAACTTAAAATATTTCGTCACTTCTACAGTATTTTGATATTATGAATGAGATTGTAGGATATCTTGGGATACGTGTAAGGAAAATTTAAGGGTGCTCAGTATACCTAGTAAAACTATGAAATTGAATAGTTGTGCAATATTGATTGTTCTTTTAAGAAATAATATTTTTCCGGTAAACATTGCGACCCTCATTGCCACTCTATAGAAATATACATACATACATATAATCACGCCTTATCCCTAATAGGGTAGTCAGAGCATAAACGACCTAAACAAAGGTCGTTCCGCCACGTCTGACATAGTTTCGAGGGTCATTTAAGTTAGATTTGTAGGTGTATTGCTGTAGTGACAGTTTGTCAGCCCATCGCCTAAATTACAATATACTGAAACCCTCGGATCCCTTAGCTGGTTTTTACAGCATGCCCGGGAGAAAATTCAGCTGGCATATTCTATGTTTTTCTCTTGCTCGCATGGAAGAACTCTACAAAAATAGATAATTAAATCGGTATACCTATAGGCACAATATAAGTGAATGTATTTATTCGTAAAACCGTATGAATTAATCACCTGTTATATTAAGCGGTCCTAGCGTTGCTTACGTAAATAAATTGCTTTGGATATTTTAATTGGAGTTCGAAAATAATGTAAAAATATTTTTCGGTTGTTGGATAAAATAATAACGATTTTGAAATATTTTCGGATGTCTCTCTCATCACAACTTCATGAAACAAAGAAATCCATTACCGATTTTAGCGAAGAATTTCTTATAAACCGGTTAACCGTCTCTAAATGGTTCTAAATTGAAAGCTCGATCGGTTCTTTTTACGACGCGGCAAAGAAACGTGACGCTATCCAGCTTACAAAGCGTCAAGGCTTTAAATGAACACGGGGCGCTGCAAGTCAGGACAAGTATTTTAAAATAGAATATAATCAACCCGCCTGTAGTACCTATACAAAAATTATATAATGCATTAATTGTTCTAAAATTGAGTAACATATAAACCATACATATTTATGTAATATCATTTTATTTACCTTTGTTTTGAAACCCCACTCGATAGGTTCAGACGAAAGAAAAAAATATGACTTACAATTTAGCGCCTGATATTCGATATTTCTAATTTTGAAAAATCACACCTATTTAAAAACACTCGAGTGCTTGAGACCAATCAAACAATACGAATTGTCAAATTCCAACTAGCCATTTCGAGAAAAAAAAAGAAAACATACACACAAGATAGGTACGCGCGACAAAGGAAGGGTTATGCTTCCTATGCCATATTGACGGCGTTAGTTCCTTCATTCGCTACGTTCCATTAAACCCTTGACGTAGTACTAAACAGAGATATCGCAGATTGCAATAAGATGAATCCGGTTAAAACCGATTAAAAGTTTTCATTTAAGCTGGACTTCCGATCGGTCGACTCTATACAGGATCATAATAAATTGCTCAGCGTGTGTTATCCAGGAAAATTGAGAGTAGTTTTAATTTTCTACATACATAGATACATACAATCACGCCTTTATCCCTAATGGGGTAGGCAGAGCGTAAACGACCCAATCAAAGGTCGTTCCGCCACATCTGACAAAGTTTTGAGGGTTATTTAAGATAGATTTGTATATTGATGTAATGACCGGTTGTCAGCCTATCGCCTAAATTGCAACATACAGAAACCCTCAGATCCCTTAGCTGGTTTTTACAGCATGCCCGGGGGAGAAATGCAGCTGGCACATTCTATGTTTTTCTCTCGCTCCCAGGCCAGTATGGAAGATATTTTTTAATTTTCTGCTTATTATTTATAATATTATTTCTTTTATAGTACAGTACATAGATAGGTATATGGTGGTAGAATTTTGTGCAAATCTCTTTTGAGAGAGTACAACTAGAGCCGCCAAAACAATTGTAGGTCTTACCATCTACCAGGCGCATCCTAGTTATGAATTTACACTCTTAAAGCATTTTGAAATATTCGAAGATATGCTATATAAATGAAATCCCTAGTGATGGTAATATCTCTTACTTAAGTGCCTACGACTATGTAGGTAGATATCTTTGGAGGTAGTACCTATATATGATATGAGATAGATCCTTATAATATCGACACGCTGTCAGAGGTTCACAAATGACGCTGCACGTCTCGGCTGTATGTGCCACGTTGCGAAACGTCCGACGCTGTGAAGGGGCACATTACTCATCTCCAAGAAAATTTACACTCTCTTTGGACATTTACCTATAAGGAATTGCTCTGAATATCATTCTGTAGTATGTACGTACATAATTTACGTAATGTTCAAGTACTTACTCGAAAATGTTATAGATCCTAATAATATCGACACGCTGTCAGAAGTTTACAAATGACGCTGCACGTCTTGGCTGTATGTGCCACGTTGCAAAACGTCCGACGCTATGAAGGGGCACATTACTCATCTCCAAGAAAATTTACACTCTCTTAGGACATTTACCTACAAGGAATGGCTCTGAATATCAATGTGTAGTATATACGTACATAATTTACTTAATGTACAAGTACTTACTCGTAAATGTTATATATCCTTATAATATCGAAATGCTGTCAGAAGTTTACAAATGACGCTGCACGTCTCGGCTGTATATGCCACGTTGCAAAACGTCCGACGCTATGAAGGGGCACATTACTCATCTCGAAGACGGTTTACACTCCTTTCTTAAACCGTTTTGAAGGATATACGCAGAAAAATATTTAATAATATTTCTTGGAAATTGCACCAGAAGAAGGGTTGTAAGTAGATATATTACATTGGACATGTAACTTTATTTTTTTAGCAACCTTTCCATTATCTTCTTAGCGATTGGATTCGAGTCAAACGACCCGATGAACCCTAGTGTCTGAGTTTTTAAACCGCCTAATAGGCCTCTGACATGACATGTAACGACCACTATCAAAGACAGCGACCGGGACCGACGGCTTAACGTGCCCTCCGAAGCACGGAATCCATTTTCTTCCAGACAATCAGGTGGATTCAGCCTGCATTGTCCTAACCAAACTGGAGAAAATCTCATAAAGTGATAAATAGACAAATATCAACTTTGTCTTTGTATTCCCCCCTGGGAATCGAACCCAGGACCTCCGGATCGTGAGCCCTTGGCTCTGACCACTAGACCGCAGAGGCAGTTATTTTTTATGTTATTTCATTATTTCCATAATTATCTTGCAAGTCTAGACGTTTAGACAGTTTAGGGGCACATGGAACAGAGGCGGGGGGTATCATTTGTAACATGCTGTCAGGATGCCTAACATTAATATCACCGGCCATGCACTTAGCGATATGCATAAGCTATTAGGTACAGGTTGTATGGCAGGAGAAACTGTCTAGGAGAATGTAGATTAGCCTTGTTGGCCTGAGATTCCTGATCGGACAAAATACCAGGCCACTCAGAAAGTATTGCGATAAATAGTTTTTATATATGGCAGACTGGCCGGTTAGAATCTTTTTTGAAAATATGATTACTTGTAAGTAAAAATATGTGTGTTCCATTTTCAAAATTTCCCTCCACATTTTTTGCGAGCCAATTCAAAGTATCGTGTCTTACTGAAAAATGGATCTGCGCCGGGAACATTTTAGAGCTATGATTTTTTACGATTTCAAGTGTCGCTTGAAACCGGATGAATCGTTCGATAGACTTCAAATGGCATTTATGGATGAAAGCCCCTCCAAGGCAACCGTGTATCGTTGGTATAACGAATTTAGGTGCGGTCGACCAACCTTGGGGGATGAAGAAAGAAGCGGTCGCCCTTTGACGGCTATTACGAAAGAAAAGGTGCTAGCAGTGAAAAATTTAATCCAAGATAATAGGCGAATTACATATCAGGAGATTCAGCACATATTAAAGATTGGATCTGGAAGCGTTCACGAGATTCTACATGGGCATCTTCGCGTGAGGAGGATAGTATCGCGCTGGGTGCCGCACTACCTCACCGACGCTCAGAAGCAGGCCCGGGTGGAATGATGCCGTGATATGCTAAACAAATTTGAAGCAGGCTCGTCTCGGCGTGTTTACGACATCGTAACAGGTGATGAGTCCTGGATTTATCAATACGATCCAGAAACCAAGCGCCAGTCGACAATTTGGGTGTTTCAAAATGAACCAACGCCTACCAAAGTGAAGCGATCTCGAAGCGGGGGGAAGATTTTGATCGCCAGCTTTTTTAATTTGACTGGCCACTTGGCCTCAATTCCCTTACAAGATCAAAGAAGCATTAACGCCGAATGGTATACTACCAAATGTTTACCAGAAGTTTTTTCTGTTGTGAGCAACAAGCGACCAAACACAGGGCTCCGCGGACTACTGCTCCACCACGACAATGCGCCTGCACACACCGCGCTCAAAACGAGGTACTTCCTGGACAGCACACCAGTCAAACACCTGGGTCACCCTCCTTACAGCCCTGATCTAGCACCGTGTGACTTCTTTTTATTTCCAAAAATAAAAAATCAGCTCAAGGGGATACAATTTTCGTCGCCGGAAGATGCGCTGGCTGCGTTCGAGCAGGCTGTAAACGAGGTGTCTACGGCGGACTGGAAAAAGTGTTTTCAAAACTGGTTCAGACGCATGAATCTTTGTATAGAGGCTGGTGGAGAGTACTTTGAAAAGATTTAATAAAAATATATGTACCTGTAGAAAAATTTTTTTTAGTGTCGCAAATCTTTCTGAGTGTCCCACGTAATAACACGCACCTCAGCTTTATAATCTCAACGACTTGTCTTTTTGTAGGTTATATCTCTTTCCTTTCCAGAATACGTTTCGGCTAATTTAGTTAAGAGAATTGTTAAGCTAGAAAACCTTAGGTACAAAATATCAAGTTCTTTAACAAAAACTAAGCTTGATATGATAAATACGTTACTAAAAGCATTCTCATTCGAAGTAGGTATATCGGAGAGAACATTTTAGTAGCACTTACATGAAGCAAGACGTAGCAAGATGGCGTCGCATCATTTGTAATGTAGCGACAGTTTTGCGACAGTGTGTCGGCTCAGTTCCGGTGAAAAATGTCGTCACGAGAAACTTCTATAGGATTTCCAACTTAGTTTTAGAATAAAGGTAAACAAAGTTTCATGCCTTTTTATTCAAAAACACATTTAAAAAAAATTAAACGTGTTGGCAAATTAGTTAAATTACTAAAAACTACTATTTCATTGTGTTGACATATCTAATAGCTAAAACTTATTATAGAAACAAGATCCTCGATTAAAAAACATGAAACTTTGTTAACCTTTATTCTAAAACTGAGTTGGAAATACTATAGTGAGTTCTTGAGAGGTTTACCAATCCTTTATTACGATATTGTAGTTCGAATATGGTTCGAACTTTTTTTGGAAATTTTGAGACGTAACTTAAATTAAGTGTCTGTATTGAATAATTTTGGTCTCTAATGATGTATTACATATCAACGTAAACCACGTCAACGGTTTCGTAAGTGCCGTTTTCAGCGCCTCAAACTGTTTTTTTTTTTTTTTTTCATAATTAAGTTTTAAGAAGCAAATTATTTCAACCGGGAAAACATCTTATTTCCACGATAAAACTCATCAAACCTTGAGTGAGAAGTGGTCTGGAAAGCTAGTTTAATTATAAAGCGTGCCTACACACCTCGTAACTCGAAAACACAAACAAAGGTGTTCCAGAACTGTTGACGGGAACACTCGGAAACAGCAAGTTTCCGAGTTTCACCCCTTTTCCATTAGAAGAATTAATAATTCATACAACATTCCAACCATGAAGGCTCAAACTGAAGTGCAAAAGATAACAGATTTGCGCTAAGAAGAAGGAAAAATGGGCCCGTCTACATAATTTGATGAGGACCCGTTAAAAAGTTAGGCCAATATTTTTTTTCTGGCAAACACTCTTTTTAAAGTTATCGAGTTTTATTACATGGCTAAGCTCCTTTTTATACAAATTGAGGCTTAGGCTGGGGAGGGCTTTAAAATTTTGGAAGTAACTTTCATCTTACTAATTGTTTCAATACCGTTACCTTCTTTTTTTACCTGATTCAATTAGCTGGCTTAATTCAATAATAGAAAATTGAAAAAAGCTACCATCATTTTAATTTCCTGGCACTAGGAGGTATTTCTTATCATTTCGTTATTTAAGTTAGGGAAAATATATTTTATTTTGAATTATTGTTCTGTTCTCTATTAATTAACTTTGTTAGTTATTATTATTAGGTTTTTTTTTTTTGCACCTGCCTTGTCATTTCCACATGCCCTAAGGTAGACTGGTAGATAATGCCTTTAGTGTTAAGTCCGCCCATGTAACAGTTTTGTGTATAAAGTTAAATAAATAAAATAAAAATAAGGATGTAGTCTTTAGTTATGCATGGTAGGTTGATTTTGGTATCATGGTATGTTGGTTCGTTTTTGTGTGTAAAAATTCATACACGCTACGCTAAGCTACTTTCACCTTCAGTAATATGGGCTTCTTTTCACCGCAGGAAAATATCTGATTCTCATGGGAAAACTTATTAAATAAGCCGCGGTTAAAACTGCGACGTAAAAAGCTAGTTAATTATAAAAACGGTTTATTTAATATCGAAAGTTACGACTTTTCGTATTGTTTCTCAGTTAAGGTAACAATGTAACACAATACTTCTGATATTTTATGACATCCACTTCGCATTGTGAGATTTAAAGCTCTAGATGGGATAACTGTGATAGTAGTAACATAGTTATTGTATCGTTAAAACAGTAAAGGAACCAATAAAGTAATAGGCATGAACAAGTAATAGTCTTCTTGTTCAATAATAGAAATCTGGGCTACAAAATCCTATTCGTAGTTCCATCATAAACTACAAATAGTACCTTTGCTACTCAAATGCTACTTCATACCACGACCACCGGGCGTATATAATACCTACAATTTAATATACAATTCTTTCTTCCATGCTGGCCTGGGAGCGTGAGAAAAACATAGAATGTACTGTGCCAGCTGCATATTCTCCCAGGCATGCTGTTAAAACGAGCTGGTGGATCCGAGGGTTTCATTATATTGTAATTTAGACGATGGGCTGACAACCTGTCACTACCGCAATATACTTACGAATCTATCTTAAATAACCCTCGAAAATCTGTCAGACGTGGCGGGACGACCTTTGTTTAGGTTAGGACTCTGCCTTAGGGATAAAGGTGATTCTTGTATGTATGTAATATAAAAAATGAGAATTAATAGGTAATCTCTCTGTCAGGTACTACTACAACAATCATACTGAAATATGCATAAAGATTATACTGTACAGTAGGAATTAGCACCCATACATGAAAGATTGGGAAGCAGTAGGTATATAACGATTAGGTAGTGTTATGTTATCTAGATGAGGAAGTATCTTCTCTAAATCTTCTGGTTTAATAGTATCCCTTTATACAGCCACGCAAACACTAACATCCATATTAAATCTGGCATATACAAACCTTAGTGACGCCCAAGTTTATGCAAATTCATAAAGTTTATACGAGGGTAGAAGTAAATAGGATTACGACGGCGTCACACGGCGACACCTTAGTAACTGGAGCACGAGAGAAACCGCATAACATAAGTGTTATGGAGAGTTTGCCTTCTAATTTTGGCACAGCTACATCTTGGCTCCTAATTTTGGTTTTTTGTTCAGCAGAATTACTCCTCATAATTATGGTACAGCAATATTTTGGCTCTAATTTAGATACAGCAGAAATTTTGATACGGCAATATTTTGGCTCTAATTTAGATACAGCAGAAATTTTGATACAGCAATATTTTGGCTCTTATTTAGATACAGCAGAAATTTTGATACAGCAATATTTTGGCTCATAATTCTGGTACAGCAGTATTTGACTTCTAGTTTTGGTAGAGCAACATTTTGGTATAGCAGTATTTTGGCTCCTAATCTTACACACCATCATTTTGACTTCTAATTTGGGTACACAAAACCTATACTGTACTGAACTGTACTAGGTAGTAACCTTACTAACTGGTGCAAAAGAGAAACCGCATAACATAAGTGATACGGAAACGACAGTCTCTTAGCCGAGTTTGACTTCTAATTTTGGTAGAGCAGTATTTTGGTTCAGCGACATTTTGGCTCTTAATTTGTGTATCACAGTATTTTGGCTCTATTTTTTGGCACTCTTAGTACAGAAATATACCCTAAAGTTGAATGAGTACCTCGACTTATTTCAACCGTAGACACAAAAATCTTACAGATTTAAATTGAAATTTTATTTCAAAGGCGCTGGAATTTTTTTCAATCGTATTTTTTTTGGCTATCGAAGCCGTATCTATTCACTTTTGATTTCATTCAATTGCAGAATCAATTCACTCCACTCACTGGCGCTGAATGAGATTCTCATTAGCATATTAATATGGCAATTAATTTCCATTATCTCGCGATAATTTTGACCAGCTTTTCAATTGGGACGACCTTTTTGTAATATATTAAAGGTAATTTCAAGGCTTCTTACCCTCGAAGCAACTTTTAATTAAAACTTAAGTAGGTATAATTTTACTGCCCAAATAAGGGCGTATTATTTTAGATGCGATAATTTTTTTTAATACACTTCCAAACCTTTTTTTTTGTTTATTTCTTTATTTATTTCACAATTTATTGTACACAGAAACATCATAAAAACAGGACATAAAAAACAAAGACACAAAAGACACTGCTTATTTCTAAAAAGAAATTAGGAAGTCATAATTTATAATGATACGCGGATAAAACATGCACAAAATTTAATACGTACTAATAAAATAATGCTACTGTAAAATACTTATACAACGTAAATCTTTTACATAAATATAAACAAGATATAAATAAATACCTTCAATTATATACATAATCAAAATAAATAAATACTTTTAGCTATTTATATAAAAGTATATGTATACATATATATATATATACTCTAAACACGGATTACTTTGACAATGATTTTGTTAATGATATACGTACACGATTTAAACAGAACTTACTGTGATATGAGTATCTTCTCAATAAAACGTTCAGTATTGTTGTATACTTTTAATATATTTGTCGAATTGTTTTCCAAGTCATACGGTCACTGGTTAGTACAGAATAAACTCCGTAGAAATATACCACAGCACCAATAATAACACAGACAGTCAGAGGCATCGAACGATTCGACACTGTGATCACCAAAGACGCACAAGTGAACAAAATCATCACGAACACATGGAACGCGCTGTACCAGATATTGTGCAGCATGATAGACGTACGTCTTTTTGTATAGCTGTATATTAGCACACCAATAGCAGCTATCAGCTGAATATACAGCATCACACAGACGAACTCGATTACAGACGCTGTGACGTCCTCTTTCCGTGTCTTCAAGTTCCCAGCTGCCACTAACATGACTAACACGACAAAGAATATCATAGGGATGATTGCAGAAGCCGATATCATGAAGAATGACTTCCTCAGCAGTATGCAGAAGGGACAAACCCTCACTTCTTCTGAGTCTTCATGAATGGTCACTTGAGTAACGGAATCGTACACGTAGCGAAGACGATCTACGTCAGATTCGGGGAAGTACGTCCTTTGAGTGAAATAAGGAAGATTCATATTTATGTCTTTACAATTTTTTGTCTACATTTTATATTGGTGATTTTATGCTGTTCATGAACTCCAGAGTAATTTGTTTACATTTTGGAAGACGTTTCTGCATAAAATCCTAGTCTATGTTTTTGCCAATTACGTCATCATGACTTATACCTAACTTGCTGAGAACATATAAAAAGAAGTTTTATTATGAGCTTAGCTAAACTTAATATGTAGAAGAAATTCAAGCTCGAATCTCTAGTTCTAAATAAGCCCTATTGTGTTGCACGTTGAAGCCTCTATCAAATATGTTTCGCTTACACAAAAGCAAGGTCTGCAATCTCTCCATATCAAACAAACTTGCTTCAAGGACGGGCAAGGTATTGCAAGCTACATCTTCATCCGGTTACACCATTAGTTTTGTAACCATCTAGCATCTAGCTTCTACCCGACCATCCATCTTCGCATTAGTAAAGACTGGCAGAACATTTATTATGGGCAAAGTATCAATGTGTCTGGGTTCGTTTGTACATAGGTAATACCTATACTATAATGTAATCTTGGAGTTTAGTACAGATCTTGTTAATAGTTTTTTGCTTTCGAGATAGATGGTAGCATGTTATTACGAATATTCTGATCTATTTTGTAGAATAATGTGTGTGCGGTTTTTGACGTTTTACTTCCTTCCATGCTGGCCTGGGAGCGAAAGAGAATGTGCTAGCTGCATTTCCTCACGGGCATGCTGTTAAACCAGCTAAGGGATCCGAGGGTTTCAGAATATTGTAATTTAGGCGTTGGGCTGACAACCTGTCACTACAGAAATATACATACATACATATATATATTCACGCCTGTATCCCTAATGGGGTAGGCAGAGCGTAAACGACCTAAACAAAGGTGTCCCGCCACGTCTGACAAAGTTTTGAGGGTAATTTAATATATAATTCTAGGTATATTGCTGTAGTGACAGGTTGTCAGCCCATCGCCTAAATTACAATATACTGAAACCCTTGGATCCCTTAGCTGGATTTTACAGCATGCCCGGGAGGAAATGCAGCTGGCACATTCTATGTTTTTCTCTCGCTCCCAGGCCAGCATGGAAGTAAAAGTAAAGTAAAGAAATATACCTATAAATCTATCTTAAATAACCCCCAAAACTTTGTCAGACGTGGCAAAACAACCTTTGTTTAGGTCGTTTACGCTCTGCCTATCCCATTAGGGATAAAGGCGTGATTATACGTATGTATGTAATTTCCACATTTTAATATGACCTATATGACCTGAACTAATAAGCTGTACCTGTTGTGTCGTTATTCCTTGTGTATTGTCTTTCTCATGTTACTTGTGTACAATAAATAGTAAATAAATAAATAAACAAGCAATTTTGTAGGTGAATAATGAATTTCCATCTTTATTTCACAAACCAGTGCATCTAAATACCTCTTCTGGATAGATAAACCATTTTCCGGAATATTCATATTCTAGACGCTATTCATTCCAACATTAGTACACTTGGCAGCACATTTATAATGGCGCTGCAGACAGCTCCATCAATCCTGGATGCATATTAAACTTAAAACGAGTTTTGATGTTCATTCATACATCAGTCGGGAAAGTGCTCGTAACCGCTCTTATCTAAGTTTAGGTAAAAGTCACCCACTCGAAGAGGTTAGGAATTTCGCTTATTCCAATCTGTAAAAGACTATACTCCCTTTGATCTGCTTGCCGAGAATCTCCCTCCTGGACATGAACTACCGTGGCTGTTTTGAAGAAAGGAGAACATGGTCAGTTGGGGATTTTCGGCTAGCTCCTATATGAACTGTGTTTGCGTTGCCGTGCAAACCATGGCAAAGTTATCATCGTGCCCGGCGTGCCCGAACACCTGCACGCCAGCGTATTTAATGGACGGCAGTCAATTCGCAATATAAGCGGCTGAATTCTGGGCCGCTACGATGTAATTTCTTGTGTTCCATCGACACGCTAAGAAGAAGAAGGATTACTATATTTAAACCAATCAATATTTCATTTACATTTGAATAAATAAATGGCAAGCAAGTAATTCAATCGTTGACTTTGCTATAGGTTTAGTATGTGGTTAAAAAGTTTGTCAGACGTGGCGGAACGACCTTTGTTTAGGTCGTTGACGCTCTGCCTACCCCATTAGGGATAAAGGCGTGATTATATGTATGTATGTATGTATGTAAAAACCCTTGACACCAGGTCATTCGTTGTCTCTTTAAACCCGCTCGATAGAAGAAGAATAGGTTGGATTCGAGATTACCTACATGTCAATATCTAAAAACAACCTGTCACTACAGCAATATACCTACAAATATATCTTAAATAACCCTTAAAACTTTGTCAGACGTGGCAGAATAACCTATGTTTAGGTTGTTTACGCTCTATCTACTCCATACTCATTATATGTATGTATCATAGCCGTACAGTAGGTGAAAAATGAGAAAGGATGAATTGTTTTCTTTATCTTAAACTTTATGTTCCCTCTTCTGTCCTAAACATTTTTTTATTAATACAAGGGAGGAAAAATCTTTTTAAAGAGCTTATCGCCAATGTCCTTTTTTATACAGCCATAAACAAACCTTTATGAGTGGTTAAAGTGAGATGTTTGCAGATAATCATATAAATGGTTTTAAGGTTAAGGGCTGCTTAAATAAACATAAAAGAGAAACGAAAATTATGCTTAAGGAAACCAGGTCTAATAACTTACTTATTGATGTCAACTACATATCGTTAGGTAAAAATAGTTTGCTTCTATTTTGTTACAATTGTGTTAATTATTCTTACCTGGGGCAAGGATACTAAGAAGTTCATTGCTGAACTGGGCCACCGACTCAGGGAGAGCGGTAAAGACCCCCGCTCCGGTTCACTTCTGGCCCAAAGGCTGTCCATCGCAATTCAACGCGGAAACGCGGCGAGTGTGAGGGCACCTTTGTGCCGGGGGCGACACGGAGCGGGTTATTTGAGTGACCTATCCCTTTAGTATTAATTTTAATTTTTTTATTTTATTGTTAATACCGTATTGTACACTCATACCAATAATAAACACCCTATAAATTCTTACCTTACCAGAAAAAAACTAGGTCTTAAATTATTTTATTAGTAACGCTAATAAAACTGCTACTAACATTAGAGAAACAAGACGTTACGCCATCACTTTTAAAGCTTCTGCACTTTCCTCAACCTTATAAAACATACGGCGTGAGCAACAAACTTTGTATGCAGCAAGTACAGTCAGTCCTTCATATAAATATGGAAATAAAAAATAAAAGAGAATAAATACAAAGATAAAAAAAATATCGCTTCATAAAAATAACGTTGTTTTGAAAGTCGGCAACGTCTAAGGATGTCTTTGGAGTTGCAGGCGATACAGGCTACGGTGACCACTTTACATACATACATACATATTATCACGCCTTTATCCCTAATGGAGTAGGCAGAGCGTAAACGACCTAACCTAAACAAAAGGTCGTTCCGCCACGTCTGACAAAGTTTTGAGGGTTATTTAAGATAGCTTTGTAGGTATATTGCTGTAGTGACAGGTGTCAGCCCATCGACTAAATTACAACATACTGAAACCCCCGAATCCCTTAGCTGGTTTCTACAGCATGCCCGGGAGAAAATATAGCTGGCACATTCTATGTTTTTCTCTCGCTCACAGGCCAGCATGGAAAAATGGAAATAGATAGTAAAATTAGACACACTTATTTAAAATTCTCGCGATTCGCCACTTTGTGTCATTCCTTTCGCTAAATCAATTTATTTGCACTGTGCCTGGATACTTATAATATGTGGGAACTGACTGTACGTATACGTCTGCTGATAAGCTCTTTTGATGCGGCCTTCGGTCATAAAAAGTGCTACCCTTATTTACACCCGCCTTCATAAAATATACAGAGCTGTTCGCCGTATGCGCCGTTAGCTTGGAGCTTTTACTTAGCTGGTTTATAGGTCCATTGATGTTCTTCTTCTTCGTTCTAAGATAAAGAAATTGCTTGAAATCATATTGAAATGTTGACAAAATTATTTTAAAGCCTAATAATAAATGAATACTTCGAGTTTTGATAGAACGACCAGCGTGTCAAATTCACTCCACAAGGCAACATTTTATAAGATTATATTTTAAATTTTATTGGCCAATAAATACATACATACATATAATCATGCCTTTATCTCTAATGGGGTAGGCAGAGCGTAAATGACCTGAACAAAGGTCGTTCCGCCACGTCTGACAAAGTTTTGAGGGCCATTTCAGATTGATTTGTAGGTATATTGATGTAGTGACAGGTTGTCAGCCCATCGCCTAAATTACAATATACTGAAACCATCGGATCCCTTAGATCTATTAGCTGGTTTTTAAAGAATGCCGGGAGAAAATGTAAATGAAAAAAAAAAAATGTTTCTTCCATGCTGGACTGGGAGCGAGAGAAAAACATAGAATGTGCCAGTTGCATTTCCTCCCGGGCATGCTGTAAAAACCAGCTAAGGGATCTGAGGGTTTCAGTATATTGCAATTAAGGCGATGGGCTGACAACCTGTCACTACAGCAATATACGTACAAAATACAAATCCATCTTGAATAACCCTCAAAACTTTGTCAGACGTGGCGGAACGACCTTTGTTTAGGTCGTTTACGCTCTGCCTACCCCATAAGGGATAAAGGCGTGATTATATGTATGTATGTATGGGAGAAAATGTAGCAATGACCAATAAATAAACCCCGTATACTTTAACAATATAAATTATCTTAAAATGAGGTAGCAATTCAATTTCCAAAAAAAAAGAAACTATTCGTTTACTTAATATTTTTATATTCTTTGTTTCCATTATCACGCACACATAAGAAAGGCTTTATCAATAGGCCTAAGGACAAACTTTCCCTAACTCGTGACAAACTTAATATAAGGAACCCTTGCGAAACAACATCTCAACTTTTTTTACTTAGTTCGGACGTGTCTAGGGATGTCTGATGATTACTAACTGAAATCCCAAATAAGCTACTGCTATAAATATCCTGGAATTTGGAAATAGGATCTCAAAATAACCATAATGTCGCAAATTAACTAAACTTAAAATTGACAGGACTCATTTAAATTTAGTTCAACAGTTTTCTGCAGTAGTTAGTTGTTCAGTAGTTTTTTTCTGTTGTGAATCCTACTTCATTAAGTTTTTGAAATAAAGAAGGAGATAATTTGCTTTAAAATGTAATGGATTCAGAAGAGCATAATTAATTTCCTACACCTAAGTACTACAGCTGTATGCAAAAAACTTTTTTTAAAACTCTGTCTTCTTTTCTCGTCCCTATATATTATTTGTCTTCCAAACTGGACTGGGAGCGAGAGATAAACATAGAATGTGCCAGCTGCATTTCATCCCGGGCATGCTGTATTGCGTTTCTGTATATTGCGATTTAGGCGATGTGCTGACAACCTGTCACTACAGCAATAAACCTAAAAATCTACCTTAAACAACCCTCAAAACTTTGTCAGACGTGGCGAAACGATCTTTTTTTAAGTCGTTTAGGCTCTGACTACCCCATTAGGGATTAGGCGTGATTATATGTATGTATGTATATATTATTTGTAATCTTTTCCTGTCCCAATATCTTTCGACGTTCACCACCTTCTTCACAGCACTAGGCAAATGTCTCACAGCTTAATCGAAGTTAAATTGGATGGGTGGTGGCCATGATAACAAATTGATTCCGATCGCGAGGGCGGCTTGAAAAATTGAATACTAAGCCAATATGGCTGGGGGTTTAACATTGTTTTCTTATTATAATAGTTACTTTAGTTGCATTTAACTTGATTCTTTACTACATAGTATAAAACAAAGTCGCTTTCTCTGTCCCTATATCCCTATGTATGCTTAGATCTTTAAAACTACGGAACTGATTTTGATGCGGTTTCTTTAATGAGTAGAGAGATTCAAGAGGAAGGTTTATATGTATCATACATGCATAATATAGTAGAGAAACAGATTTCCGAGCGAAGCCGGGGCGGGTCGCTAGTGTGAAATAATCCGACTTGTGATAATTTACGTAGCTTCTACGAAATAATCATTTGTATTAGTCTTCATTCAATTTGATTGTGCAATCTTTGGTATTTTTTTTTTTCTATTCCAATAACTTCAAAACAATGGTTCCAATAAATGTATTTATTCCAAATCCAACGAACTCATAGTCATTATTCGACTTCTAAAAACAACACGAAAGAAGAATTTCTAAAGACTAGTAAAATAAAACTAAGAATTCATATAACCTTTTCTGTTGTCTTATAATAACACCTGAGGGGAATGAACCCCTTACACGTACCCCATAAAAGACACCATTAGTGGCGCTAAACTTACTTACATTGAATACAGTGCACCCTGCTGGTAGGTAGACAGGGTTGCCAGATTAAATGATCTTTTTAAACTGAAAATATATTTGCTGGTAGCGAAAAAAATAAAAAGTAGCCTGTTCCAGCTGATCTTCCCTGTAAAAACCATTGGGCCTGAGAATTTTGGTGTTTGCAATTTTATTAACGGCTGATACCCTATTCCTAAAGCTATTTATACACAATAATATCTGAAAAGTTTGTGAAATATTGAAAGACTCAGCGAATTTTAATGAACCGTTAACGCTCTGGCTCTGGTGGTCACGACCACGTTACTAAACTCAGAAGTAGACTCAGTTGCCAAATAACATTTTCATTTTCTTTCTTGAAATTGCAACAAAATATCCCACAAAGCTTGGTAAAGTGCAGACATGGCAGCCCCGTGTAAGGCAGTCTACACACGTGCAGGTTAATTGGTGCAGGGCGGTTGCTTGTTACGGTATGATTTGAGGAGTCGGGACGTGTGCGGCGTGCCTAACCAAGGCTGCATTGTATCCAGTTGCTTAAGGCTTTTATGTACCGGGTATTGAGAGGCTAGTTTGGGCGTATTGTGTGATGTAGTGGGGAATTATAGATGTTATGACAAGGAGCTTCCGCCTAATGGTATTACACGCAGTTTGATATGATTTTCCTTCCATGTTGGCCTGGGAGCGAGAATGTGCCAGCTGCATTTCTTCCCGGGTATGCTGTAAAAACAGTTTCAGTATATTGCAATTTAGGCGACGGGCTAACAACCTACCACTACAGCAATATACCCAGAAATCTATCTTAAATTAACCCTCAAAACTTTGTCAGACGTGTCCTCTTCCTTCCTTCCATTTTTCGCGATCTAGTGCCAGTTCTCGCCATTCGGCCATGTGTGCGTGTAGTTCGTCTCGCCACCTCTTTCGGGGTTGTCCACGTCGTCTCCTAGCCCACAAATAATTCTTCATTCTAATTTAGTAAGTACTTATTGGTAAAGCAGTAGTGGGTAGAAAAGCATGGTAAGAATTCCTACTATAGGATATTTTAAACCAAATTTACCAATCCGAAAATAGCACTATGGAATAGGATGGTACAATGTACAACACATCGGAATTAAAATTTTAACCTCAAGCGTAAACAAAATCCTTTATAAAACCGCATAGGATTCCATTGCAAAAACACTAAGCAAAACAGCGCTAAAGGCCCTAAACAGTGATGTACACAGACCGGCAGCAAAGCCCCATTACCGAAATCCCACCACAATTAATTGCGCCGGCCCCCACAAACCGACGAACCAACACTCGATACGAATTGTGGAGGCGAACGAATTAGGTTTCCACCAATCAACTATAGTTCGCGTGGGGCCTGTGCAGGGGCGCATTTAGGAGTGTGGACCCGTCGAGGATTCGTATTTGGTATTTTGCTGCCCAACTAAGGCCACAAATGGAAGCTGCGTGGAAATTGACAGCCAAAATTTTGTGGGTAGCTGCGTTGTTATAGGACTGAAGTATGAAACTGTGACTTGTTGTAAATAAAAAAATCTCTGCATTGTCCTCGTCAAGGAAAGTGATGGAGCTTGCTGCATTTAGTTCGTCTACTGTTACGACATCCAGTGCAAATAATAAATGGTTCTCTTCTAATCTGGCACCTACTTATTTATTTAAACATAACACAGTGAGTCTTACTTTACACTTAAAGAGACATTAAATAGTTTGCTATACTCTAAGAACATAAATCAGTTTTTGGTCCCCCTTGAGCCGGCCCTGTTTCCTCTTGTCAGGACTACAGATAGTCGTTTTCGAATGCAGTCGGATACGTAATTGACGTTGTAGCGAGTGGAATGCTCCAAATAGAAGCTCTATCGGAAATTTCATTGGATTCAATGGTATTTTTTTCAAGAGCTCGGGCTGTATCTGGTGAAAAAAAACTGGGCTTCTATACGGGAATCTTTAAACGTATGTTTATTTACATATCTATGAAAATTTCTCTACGTTCTTTTTAATACCAGAATTTGGATTTTGACTGATAACGCTAGGTAGTTTTCTGGAAGATACTTTCTGATTTTTCAAGCCCTACTAACGGTATTTCTGTCACAGATTTTTTAATTTTGAAATTGGATTGTTTTCTTGATTTTAACGTCTAACGCCTTGTATGAAGTGCTATTTAGGATGAGGATGATATTTTACAAAAATAAACTATACAATCAGTTATTTTTCAATGTTCGGGCATGCACATAATGCTTATGAGGAGTTAATATTTAGCTTCCATGCTGGATTGGCAGAGATAGACAAACATAGAATGTTTCAGTTCCCCTTTCTCCCATGCTGTAGAAGTCAGTAAAAGGGATTTGAGAGTTACAGTTTATGTAATTTAGGCGTTGGGCTGACAACCTGTCATTACAGCACACATTACAATCTAAAATTGCCCTCAATTTTTTGTCAGACGTGGCAAAAGTGCCTTTTGCGAGGCATTTTACGCTCTGCCTGCCCCTTAAGTGATAAAGGCGTGATGTTATGTATGCATGTATATTTAATAACAGCCGCCGGCAGCTAATGACGAACCCGCTGAAGCAACTGGAGCTAGGAATACTTTTTTGATTGGCACTGAAGGATTGCATGAGATTTAAAGATCAAATTGAATACATTTGCACTAGCGATTGGAGCTACAGCACCCAAAAATGGAGCCACTTCAGCCTCGCCGACAGTAAAGTTATTTCCATTTTCCGGGTAAAAATCAACGCCGGTGAATATTCACGCCGCGTCGATATGGACTGTTTCGTCCAGCCAGTAATTGCGTTAACGAGAAGTAACCTTGTTAAAGCGAACAGTCGAACGTGCGACTTTCCGATATCGAGGTATAGTACGCGTATTTTTATCTCACGAATACAGCCTAGACTGCTTTCGTGGGCGAGTGGTTTTACGATCCGGAGGTCCTGGGTTTGATTTCCAAGTAGGGAACACAATGTTGATATATGTCAATTTATCACTTTGTGAGATTTTCCCCAATTTAGTTAGGACAATGCAGGCAGAATTAACCTCATTGTCTGAAAGAAAACGGATTTCGTGCTTCGGAGGGCACGTTCAGCCGTCAGTCCCTGTTTCTAATAGTGGTCATTACAGGTCGATGGTGCTCCACGTACGTAGGAACTACCTCAAAATCCCTACACGTGACCCCGGGTGGTGCTAAAGGTGCAACATAACCGGCTGCTTCACTGTCCTCTGAACTTCGCAGCAAATAACGCCATACGTCAGACGTGGCGGAACGATCTTTGTTTAGGTCGTTTACGCTCTGCCTACCATATTAGGGATTAAAGCGTGATTATATGTATTTATGTTAAATAAATAAATAAACTGTACCACTAGTAAACATGTTGGTCAGTCCTCTATTTGCAGTAGGACTTTACACTGAAACTTTCGTCTCCTGAGTTCAGATGTACGTTGGCTGAACCACAGATAATATAATACTATGCTGAACGCATGTTTCTTGCGTTTTGGTCAATGTGCGCGGTTTGCACGTGGGGTGCGTAGGTATTGTAGGTCACTGTCTTCTGGACCTCGCAGCAAATAATGCAATACGATAAATAAATAATCGCACGAGTGCCGCTCGGCCATACTTGTGGTTGTGTGTATGGACACGCACGCGCCCTTGTGTGCGTAACTTCGTATACAGGTCTACTACGGCGAACACACGCACATTAATATAAGGTGCGTTTAGGTACATTTAAAATTGGAATTCAAGTCAATAATGATATCTCCTCACTTTTTACATATTTTCGAAGATTTTTAGCACTTACAATGCTATTTTATTAATCTTAATTTGGAATTCTTAAACTATACGGCTAGATGTCGCTAACGTCGCTATGACGTGTACACAAAGAAAGGCTATGAGCTTAGAGGTAGAGCGATGGTCTAACATTCCAGAGACGCAGATTCGAGCTCTGCCCGAAACGAATTCATTATTTTCTTTATTTCATATTATATAATAGCACCATTGCTAAGAAACAAAACTGAGCCTTCATTATTCCGTAGATTTTCATTCTCGGATCCAAGAAAGTAACAGGAGCTATCTTATCTATAAAGACATAAGCAGCGAACCCCGACCTTTATTCTTAAATGCTAATATCCCTAACTATCTCCTTAATAACCACCCATTATCCTGGAAATTACTCGTTAAGAGGTATCTACCTGAAGAAACTCTGCCGTAACATCTAATAGCGTAACTAAGGCACCCTAGGTATCATTTAATAGGCTAGATAGTAGAAGTACCTAGCTAGATAATAATATAATTCATACATGTAATCACGACTTTATCCCTAATGGGGTAGGCAGAGCGTAAACGACTTAAACAAAGGTCGTCCTGATACGTCTGACAAAGTTTTGAGGGTTATTTACGATAGATTTGTAGGTATATTGCTGTAGGTTGTCAGCCCATCGCTTAAATTGCAATATACTGAAACCCTCGGATCCCTTAGCTGTTTTCTACAGCATGCCCGGGAGGAAATGCAGCTGGCACATTCTATGTTTTTCTCTCACTCCCAGTCCAGCATGGAAGAAAAGAATTATCTACCTGAAGAAACTCTGCCGTAACATTTAATAGCGTAACTAAGGCAGCCTAGGTATCATTTAATAGGCTTGATAGTAGAAGCACCTAGCTAGGTAATAATAAATTCAGCCTAGGTATCATTTAATAGGCTTGATAGTAGAAGCACCTAGCTAGGTAATAATATCATGAGTAGAATAAATGACGAAATATAAGAGCCCGATGATGTAGTGGATAGGGCTGCCTCCTGAGCGGGGAGGTCGTGGTTCGAATCCCTCCACGTACCAATGTGTTTTTCGGTTTTCGAATTTCATATGTGCGTTTATTCGGCTCTTTTTCCTTGCTTCGGAAGGCACTTTAAGGGTCCATTGGTCCCGATTAATATTGTTTATACCGAAGATAGAATATATAAAATCTGATAGGCTTTCTGTAAATGGTTCTATCCCGCAGGGTAGTGTTTTAGGATGTTTATTATTCTTAGTATTTATAAACGAACTCCCTAGCTTATTAAATAATCACTCCATCCTTTTTGCAGCTGATATATCGGTCCTAGTGCCCTGTTCAAATTAAAATAAGTTAAATAATCAGTTAGATTCATCACTTACTACAATAGAAAACTGTCTAGAATGTCATAATCTCCTTCTCAATCTAAATAAAATTAAAGTAATTCCATTTAAGCTCCGATAAAAAGCTGCCTTGCCAATAAGTTACCTTTATAATAACACACCAATAGAAACCGTAGAATAAGCAACTTTGTTAGGAATTACTTTGGATTCAAATATAGATTGGAAAAAAAACACAGATAAACTTTCAAACAAGTTTTCTTCTTTTACATACGCTCTTAGGCATTTAAAACGTGACAGATTTCAAAACATCTCTTACAGCATATTATGCGTACGCCCATTCCAGATTATCCTTTTGATGCAGAGGAAATCTACTTACTAATATTGATCAAACGCAATCTTGTAAACCTTTTTTCATTAAACATAAAATATTAACACTTACTTCTACATATATACTTGAATCGTGTAAATTAATCAGTAATCACACAAAGTTTTATTCCCCAATGACAGGAATTAAACGAAACAACCGAAACCATAATAAACTACAAGTTCCATTTTCTAAAATAAAGTTAGTTACTTCCGGGCCACATATTACGCTAATTAAAATTTTTAATCATATACCTAAATATAAATATAAAACATCATTCATCAAACATCTAAAGTCCTACCTAATTAATAAATGCTATTATAATATTACAGACTTCTTAAGTGATATTAACTAATTTAAAACTTGAAAATATAATAGCTCTGTGACTGTTTTTCAATAATTATATTTAAGCAAACCATTAAAAAAACACCTTATAAAAAAAACATCTCTTATTTTAGCCCAATCCCATCCCTAAAATTATCTCAAACGTGTTGGTGCCAATCTATAAAATTAAATTATGTAAATCTAAATTGAATTCTTTGGAAACTAATCTAAAACTAATTTAGCGAAAGTTTAAAACATTTCCACACAGAGTGATGTTGTCAGTAGCACTGAGAATAACTTTGTGATAACTTCCGAGGTCAGACGATAAGCACGCCACAATAGAATATTCGTATTTGAAATAAATATATTTTTTCTTATTGCCCTGGCTCTCTTTATTATATATTTTTTATTATAAGAAATGGGTTTGTTCTTGACTCTAGACGTCAGGGATGGCCGTGACAGAGTCGGCAATAGCGCGAGGTCACCCAGAAGATGCCTGTTATGGCTTATGACACTGATAATAATATATATTTTAGCGTGTAAGGCCTTATGGCCTTTCAGGGATGAATGTCACGAAACGCATCGGTTCTTTATTGACCACTGTTTCGTGTTAATTTTGACTCATTAGATCCCCTTGTGGGGAGGACCACTCTGCGGATATCATGCCTAACGGCTGCTCCATAAGAGTTGGATATCTGCTTGCAGAATTATATGTATGATTTGATTAATGAATAATATTAATAAATTAGAATTGATTTAATTACACTGAAAAAACTTGGTTAAATTGATCAAAGAACTTGTTTACATACGAGCAAATCAAGTAATATGATTAAAACAATAAAGATAATTGTTATTCTGTTGATTGAAATTAATAGGAACTTGATAGAAGTTATCAAGTAACTTCATTCATTAATTTTTTAACATTATTTTCTTAAACACATTTCTTTATGTGCTCAGTGAAAATTTTACTCACAGCATAATAAAAATTTTAAAGTGCTGGAGTTCCAAATACTTTTGAGAATTCTGAGCTTATTTGTTAGCTATATTGATGATGACTCTGTCTTGGATCATCGAGAGAGTCATCTTTACATTTTTTTTCTTTACCGCAAATAAACAAACATTGTTGGTAGCTGCAAATCACATATTTTAAATATAGATATAGAATTCAACACAAACAAATAATTGAAATTCATTGAAAGGCGCAAAACCAATCACGAATTTAAATTGAGTTCAATCATTGAAATGTTGACACGCCAATTTTATCTTCACTATATAGAATATCTTTTTTTATGAAACTTTAAACTGGTTAATATTCCTTGCTAGATAAAAAATAAACTTTTGTTCTTCGACACCCCAATTAAGAAGAATCTGAAAAATTGCATAATTATCTGAATTTTGTTAAAAGTTAATAAATTGCCAATCAAAATTACTTTGAAAGGATCCACGCTGTGAAAGATAAAATCAATGATTCAGTTTAATTTTACTTAAAATTGGCTCATAAAAGCTTCGGTGGTAGGTACAGTAATGGATATCTACCTTTTTATTACAAAACTATATCAGTAGATATGTTTATTTCAATGAAATTTGATAACGCCTATTTTATTTTAAATGAGTTTTCAGTCTTCTAGTACATGTTACTAAGAAGTGTTATGTTTATTACAATAACATTTTCTTAAAGATAAAAAGGAGGAGATATATGGCGAAAAGCAATAGTTCTTCTTAGCGAGTGGATTCTCAAGACGACCCGATGAACTCAGAGTCGAAAAGCAATAGTAATCTTTGTCCAATCGTTGTTCACAAGGGAATCCCTGACTCAGAAGTATTTAACTGAACTCTGCGACTTTTTTATTCTAATCCTCGACCTCATTATCGATAGCGGCTTTACGACTATCCTATTAGGGAATTCACTCAGATACGCGGCAATGGTCTGCGATCTGGTAATGAAAATCGCTAGTATAAAATACAAAAAAAAATATATCAAAATCGTTAGTAATAATTAGAACTGTGAATTTAGATGGGGACTTTTTAGAAAGCTTAACAGAAACTTTCATGCTGGACTGGGAGCGATAGAAAAACATATAATGTGCCAGCTGCATTTCCCGCCGGGCATGCTGTAAAAAACCAGCTAAGGGATCCGAGGGTTTCTGACCGTATATATTGCAATTTAGGCGATGGGCTGACAACCTGTCACTACAGCAACATACCCACAAATCTATCTTAAATAACCCTCAAAACTTTGTCAGACGTGGCGGAACGACCTTTGTTTAGGTCGTTTACGCTCTGCCTACCCCGTTAGGGATAAGGGGGTGTAATTGTATGTATGTTAAAAGAAATGGTATCACACTTTACAGTGATGTGTACTTTAGTATCAAAGAATTTTGAAGTACACACCTTCACATTTTTAAGCTTCTTCTCTTCTTCTTCTTCTTCATGAAAACATCATGTGGCATTACTGCCTGATGGAATTCAGTTACAGTCGCCTATTAGATTTTTACAAACTAAAAATAAGATAAGATAAGAATATACTTTATTGCACAGAAAACACACAAGAAATAAATAAATAAAAGAATAAGTAGTACAAATAGGCTTAATATATTGCTTTTGAGGACCCTGAAGAATTTAAACGTCTTTCAAAATCAAATTTTATTTTTATATTTTATTTATTTATAAATATTTAATACAAGACTTATTACAGGTTTACATATAAATGGGCCGCTAAACTTGTTCTTTCGTTAATCCAAACCAACAGAAAGCAAATGTACAAACATTTTATTATACTTTACATTACTGTAAAACATATTAATCGACTTTTAAAGTACAGGTTGAAAAAAAAACAAGGCAATAACTTATCACGTCCTTTGAAAATTTAATATTAACGACCACAATTTGATCAGGAAATACTTACATTGCTTTTTCACAGAGTTTGAACCACGAAGTTTGAAAGCAATAAATAAAAAAAAAATTTAGCTTTAGCAAAAAAAAGGGAAATGTTATGAATATTAAAACGTTTCTTTGAACAGTAAAACAAATACCACAGGAGTAAAATATAGACACAAAGTTTTACACAACACAGCTCACACAGCCAGCAAACCTTTTGTAATCACTCTACTGGTTTTTCTTTACTTTTTATGGGCCATGGTATGGGTGGAGCCCGATGGTGTAGTGGATAGGGCCGCTGCCTCCTGAGCGGGAGGTCGTGGTTCGAATCCCACCACGTACCAATGTGTTTTTCGGTTTTCGAATTTCATATGTACGTTTATTCGGCGCTTTTTCCGTGCTTCGGAAGGCACGTTTAACCGTTGGTCCCGGTTAATATCGTTTAATACCGTAGATATTAGTCGTTAAGCCATATCAGAGGCCAGTACTAAGCATTGGCGGCTTGAAAACTCTGACCTAGTCTAGGATTGGGTCTGGTTTCCCTTCTGGGTTGCGGAGGTCAGATGGCAGGCGCTCTGTGTAAAAACCTGTACCCTAGTTCAATCCCCTAGATTAGGTAGCCCTCCCCGTGTGATACGGGATAAGGCTAGGGAGATGATGATGGTATGGGTGAAGCATATTTAAATACTACCTAAAACATCGCACGAGAAACAATAATTTAAAACATCATGGGTGGGTACTCTATTCTATAAATTTACTTCTATTCTGCGGTAAATTGTTATATTCACACCTTTTCCAAGTCCACAAAACCGAGTCTGTCTCACTTTATATCACAGAAACGTCATATTTCCAGTTATATAGGCAGTTATTTTTGAGTAAAATTGCAAGTAGGTATAAAATATCATCTGTATCGGCCATTATGCTTAGACGGGATATATTTCAGTGGAAGAAACGGTGCCCCGGGTGGGGATAATGGTCTAAGTTGTATCCTGGCATTGAGGCAAGGTTAGCTACAAGAAGTAAGCGGGAAGCGAGATCTTAACTTAATTACAAATCTATCTTAAATAACCTTCAAAACTTTGTCAGACGTGGCGGAATGACTTTTGTTTAGGTCGTTTGCGCGCTGCCTACCACATTAGGGATAAAGGCGTGATTATATGTATGTATGTTAAAAATCAAGTTCGTGTCAATGTTTTATAGCGTTTCAATCGGACATGGTTTGTTTAACTTCCGCTATCAAAGGCAGGTAACGGCCGCGACATAATTATTTACCGCTGATTGATTTTGGAGTGGAATAGGGCCTAATCGGTCTTATCTGATATTTATGTGCCTTCCAAAACACGAGATCATCTTAAATGACAGTATATGACATTAATAACTACGTATAGAAAAAATCGTATTAAGTATAATATTAATCATTTCAACTTTGTGTATCGTCCGTAGAAATCAAAATCCTGACAACCGTATTGAGTACCCAAGGCCTTGACCACGACACTATAGAGACAGTTAATGACTATATTAAACCGTATTTATTTACCTGTCTATTATACACAGAACAAGTTCATAGGGAATTAAGACAACAGGCACTTCGTATGCTATTATGGACCTAGTAAGCGAACCTTATCTTATCTCGACGCTGATTTCGAGGCCCAACGTAAGATACGACTGAACGACTCTTTCGCGATCTTCACAACAGTGCTTAATGTGCTAAACGTTAAATTCAATGGCCCACGAATACGAATTTGCGTATTTCCTAATGGATAATAATACCTAGTAATTAGGGTAATTATGCGTGAGATTGCGGGTAATTTATTAATTTTGTGGAATCATTTCCGAAAGGATTAAATTGATTTTTATGTGTGTAGGCCTTGTAAATTGACTGATTCTTTTGCCTTCTGTTATCTATTCTAAAAAAAAACAAAACAAGGTGTTGTACAATGTGAAACGAGGCGTGGGTAGGTATTATGTTATGACAAGGTTAACGTACTCGTGACATAGAAGTCTAGTGTGAAGCAACAAATTCCTTTGTGACGTAAAACACTACGTAATTTATGTTAAACGCGAGGGTGAACGACCACATAGGTCGCTGTCTGCTCTATGGTATAAAGCCATGGCATTTTTAATTTGAGTAGGTATACGGAGGGAGACAGCGTCCCGCAAACTGATAGGGATTGATCAGTCAACGAAACTGAACAACTGGCACTAGGAAATTCTTTCAGGAGATGAAAAAAAAATGGCTTACCCGTACAAAATGGCAAGCTCGATCAGACAGTTTGAATGGAAAAGCTATTTTTTTTAACTTCCTGAAAAAAATCTTAGTGCTGGTTGCTCAGTTTCGTTAAAAACAATAGTTTTCCATACAAACTGTCTAATCGAGGTTGCCATTTTGTATGGGTCAGCCAGTTTTTTTTCATCTCCTGAAAGAATTTAATGGTGAATGTTCTTCAGTTTCGTAGATTGAGAAATCCCTGTCCCTTACACCCGGTATTAACAAGTATATACCTATCAAGCCAAAACAAACCCAAAACAGTGTCGCCATTTCCATAATAGCTCGTACCTATAGGTAAATCTGTTGCAAATCTTAACGCAAAATTACGAGGCATCCCGTTCGCGAACCGATAGCTCCGAAATCGAATCAAAACTCCACCGAATCGATTCGGAATCGGCAATCGAGCAGAATCGATTACGTCCCGTGACTCGCCGCGGTTACACTGTCCGATGCAATCGATAAGATTTATGTGAACATAATTGAATGCGACCTAGAGATGGGCGCTTCAAAACGTAAATGTTTACTAATTTTCAATAACTTGGTAAGTTCTAATATTCGGTTTTTGATTCTATAGTGACTACAGCAAAACTACGAAAGATTAATAGATAAACTCATACATATTTATTATTATTATTATTTTCGTTTTATTTTTGTTTATCTCGACTTTCACCGGTAAATACGTGCCTAAGCCAAGTGTATACAAGGGTTAAAAATTAAGGTCCAAGTGTTTTGTGTGTCAGGTCGTGTGATTGTCAGCGTGTTTTGGGGTATGTTTGGTTCTTTTGGGGTATGTTTATTATTACTAGCCCACTGTGTCCCATACTCATACATATAAAATAAAATAAATAAAATATAACACTAAAACCGCTTTGGGTCTCATAAATATGTGAACGGTGAATTTACAATATGTAATAAATTACCTACCCATTGAACTGCATCTTTTCTCAAAAAATATAATTTGGAAATTGAAAAAAGAAAGGACCATTTTTTTTTAAATAATATTTTGAATATTGTGTACAAGGTGAATGTTGTTTATTATGGATAAGCCGGTCACGTGTTTTCATTAGAGTGCATCGTTGCTAAATGAAATTGAAAAAAAACAAAGAGGTCCATTTGTTTCAATAGTATTTTCTTGTTTTTAAAGGGACTAGGGGGTTACAGTGTATTGTAATTTAGGCGATGGGCTGTCAACCTGTCACTATAGCAATACACTTTTCAATCTAAAATTGCCCTCAATTTTTGTCAGGTGTGGCGAAAGCGCCTTTTACGAGACTTTTAACGCTCTGCCTACCCCGTAAGGGCTATATGTATGTATTTTCTTCTTTTTCGTGCATCGTTTCAAAACTGGCAGGTACATATTGATAGCAAGTTGTGTTCAATATTAGTAAAACGCGTACCACTACGACCCACCTCTATTGTGAACTCTATTTGTTTTCGAATCGCGAATCGAGACTTAGCCTTGTATTTTGTATAATACAATGCCGCTGAATTTTGATTTGTGGGGTAATAATTTATAATAATGGCCTGTTGAAAGCTGGTGTGGTATAAGTAGATAAACGTTTATCTAAAAGTTTTAGTAATAAATTGATTTAACATATAGGCCATATTAAATTTGATTTTTAACTGTTACGTACAATGTTTTTAAGCGAGTATTGCAGTAACATACTTATTTGACGGCTATTATATTGAAATTGACGGAAACAAGAATACGTTTTTTTTTCGAAAACCAATGTTTTGTTTTTGAACCTAGAAAACTCAAGAAGCTGTAGATACTAAATTATTTACAAAAACATATTATATTACACAAATATTTTAACAGCTACTTACATACATACATACATATAATCACGCCTATATCCTAATGGGGTAGGCAGAGCGTAAACGACCTAAACAAAGGCCGTTCCGCCGCGTCTGACAAAGTCTTGAGAGCCGTTCAAGAAAGATTTGTACGTATATTGCTGTAGTGACAGGTTGTCAGCCCATCGCCTAAATTACAATATACTGAAACCCTCAGATCCCTTAGCTGGTTTTTACAGCATGCCCGGGAGGAAATGCAGCTGGCACATTCTATGTTTTTCTCTCACTCCCAGTCCAGCATGGAAGATAACAGCTACTTACAGTCCATTTACTTAGTTTGGGCCTTTAGGGCGCTATGTTTCAGAATTATTTATAACTAGCGACCCGCCCCGGCTTCGCACGGAAATTATCAGTGTTTGTCTACTGTATTATGCATGTATTATACATATAAACCTTTCTCTGGAATCACTCTATCCATTAAAAAAAACCGCATCAAAATCCGTTTCGTAGTTTTAAAGATTTATGCATACATAGGGATATAGGGACCGAGAAAGCGACTTTGTTTTTACTATGTAGTCATTATTTTAATGTTAACAGTAAGACATCTTCTGATAACATAAACCCCTGGATTTATTATTTATTGTTTACAATATCATGTCCGTTTCATTATCATAAACCATCATTAATGTTATCATTATTTTATCCTATTTAATTACCCGTACTAATTATGATACTCAAATGTTATGTCAATTAGTAACGTCATATATAAGCGGGACTGGGAGTGAGAAAAAAACATAGAATGTGCCAGCTGCAAAAAATAAAAAAATAAACTACGTAAATGGTTGATAGAAAATACTTTTTACTCCCTGGATGAATTTCTGAATTAAAAAGCAAAAATCAACATAAACAAGTACGAGAGTACGACATAAATATTTTTAAAAGACTGACATTTTGATTTATTGTTATGATTAGAATTTTCGTATTATTTTAAATTCAATTGTAGAATTATTTCTTTATTTTTTGACATTTTGTAATTTTGCATGCTATTAATATTAGCTAAGCAGGCATGATTTAATGCACATTTGTAACACCTTAATGTAACCCTGTTTATGGCAAATAAATGATTCTCATTCTCATTCTGCATTTCCTCCCGACCATGCTGTAAAAACCAGCTAAGGGATCCGAGGGTTTAAGAATATCGCAGGTAGCATTAAGTAGGTCGTTTCTTTTTGAGAATCCATTCGCTAAGAAGAAGAAGTATATCGCAATTTAGGCGGTGGGCTGATAACCTGTCACTACAGCAATATACGTACAAATCTATCTTAAATAACCCTCAAAACTTTGTCAGACGTTGCGGAGCGACTTGATGTTTACACTCTGCCTACCCCATTTGGGATAAAGGCGTGATGTAAATATATGATGTAATATATAATAACACAAATAATATAATACCTGCTTTGTCATTTCCACATGCCCTAAGGTAGACTGGTAGATAATGCCTTTGGCATTAAGTCCGCCCATGTAAAAAAAATGTGCATAATGTTAAATAAATAAATAAAATAAATAATAGATTTCGTAGCTTCTCGTATGAAATTACTAATTGTAAATCAGAGGTACTTTGTTTCAATTAACTATGTTTTTATATTATCCAAGGCTCAGGTAACTTTCATACTAAATATTAATTATGTAGAACTAAAAAGGGATGTTTCGCATATCAACAACATTATGCTAAAAGGCTCATGCTCTTAAATACCACATTAAACTTTTAGAAAGCCTTTTCGGTGCCTAAGTCGTCATAAAACGATTTGAATGACGCCATTAAAGTGCATTTTATGATGACCTTGTATAAATTATATCAGTCCCTTTGAATAATTTCATATTAAAATATTATTTCTTAAGGGATGTTTGCATAAATCGTTTGTTTGTTTGTTCTTCTATACAACACTATTTATATCATCTTGACTCTAGTGTAGGACAGTGACTGAGGCCCGTATTGATAAACAGCACTTGAGTGTGACAGCTAGTTTGAGTTCGTATCAGAAATGTCATTCCAATAAGAAACGACCTGTCAAATCCATACTTAATATTGCTCTCAATCTTGAGATCGCTTTATGAATAAGAGCCTTAGACAAAGTCGGCAATGGACGCTCACTCAGTTAACTCAAACGAGCTTGCATTCTCCGACACTGACAGAACACACCAAACAATCAATGAAGAATTTTCTGTCCGATTCATTGATTTGTATGCCGAAGTTTCTTTAGAAATAATACTTATTTATGTATTACCCGTCGAAAATTCTGCAAAAACAGCAATAACTTCTCACAATGCGCTGTCAAAATTTGGAGAATAATAATTTGACCTCGAGAATTGAATAAAACAGGCAGAAATGGTATCATGGCCGTCTCTGTAAAAGGGTTCCTTATCTGTTTCGTGGCTCATTAGGTACTTACAGTTACAGGTTTTGTTGTTTTGTATAAGTATAAATTGTTTTTAATGTCTATTTTTTTGGAAACAATAACAGGAATGAGAAAAAGACTTCCATACTGGAGTCGGAGCGAGAGAAAAACATATAATGTGCCAGCTGCATTTCCTCCCAGGTATATTCATATCATTCTCAGTATATTGCAATTTAGGCAATGGGCTGACAACCTGTCACTACAGCAATATACCTACGAATATATCTTAAATAACCCTCAAAACTTTGTCAGACATGGCGGAACGACCTTTGATTACGTCGTTTACGCTCTGCCTGCCCCATTAGTTATAAAGGCGTGATGTATATGTATGACAGGAATGAGTTAAATTTGTACCACGTTATTATTAACAGTCTTGTTTATTACCTTTATAATGAAGTTAAAATTTAGTCAAGTGGAATTAAAATATAAAACGAAACCATAGCGTGGGTTAGTTTTATATTTTAATCCTCGGCTAAAAGACTTGAATAATATATTATTATTATCTAATTCTACAAAGATTTGTTTAAATGACTACTTTAGTTCAAAGATAGACAAACAAAATTAAACCTTCATTTAACCTCCCAACAAAGAATCCCTAAAAATTTGTTTAACAAAGAGTAATCAACCCGTGTCACGTACAGAAATATAAAAATAAAGTGTTTCTGCAATTTCTTTTCATCCTTTTAAAAGAAAATGATTGGCAATAACCTCTCCTATTCAAGTTTGTTTTTTTGACTGATGATGTCTTTCTCTCTTTCACAGGTATGTTTATTAAACATTTTGGATACTTCGTGTCTGCCGTGAGAAGTAACATGGATAAGTTCGTAAGTAAATGTACTCGATTCTAGATTTGCCGGCTAAAACTAAAATTAAAATCTATTTGTCACTTTTAGACTTTAAACATTGGAAAAGGACAGGAGATGTATCTTCTCCGGTTTTTGATCTATAGGCGGTGCGTTTATGCGTTTTTAATTTTTATCCGCTGTCATACGATATGCCGAATAAAATTGACAGCAGGGGAAACGTGCAAAATAGCGTCAAAATCTAGCGAACATAGTGTAAAATCATAGAGTATAAATCGCCTGTCCATTTAAAATTTTATTATTTTGGAAGCGATAGATACATTTTAATTTTAGTTTTAGCCAGGTGTAACCTTACTTAGGTTTTAGATTTAAGCGTCTTATTTTAAGTAAAAACACTGTACCTAACAAAATTTCTTGAATAAACTCTTTAAAAAAAAACTAATCGAGACCAATAGAAAGCTTAAAAATTCTGACTCCGGGGTTCATCGGCTCGATCGACTATCGAGGGTATCGACCCACACGGAAGTAGAATAAAAGATTTTCTGCAAAGGTTATAGTTACCTACACCAATCGCCAAAATAAGGTACCGGTTGGTACCGGTTTGCATAATGAAAACATAAATACATAATTTCTAAAAGATAGCTGGCCTCACATAGTCGAATTTACATGCAGCTCTGTAAAGCTTGAATAAATAACTGATACATACATACATACATATAGTCACGCCTTTATCCCCAATGGGGTAGGCAGAGCGTAAACGACCTAAACAAAGGTCGTTCTGCCACGTCTGACAAAGCTTTGAGGGTCATTTAAGATAGAGTAGGTAAATTGCTGCAGTGACAGGTTGTCAGTCCATCGCCTGAATTACAATATACTGAAACCCTCGGATCCCTTAGCTGGTTTCTACAGCAGGCCCGGGAGGAAATGCAGCTGGCACATTCTATGTTTTTCTCTCGCTCCCAGGCCAGCATGGAAGAAATAACTAACTAACGAACTAATAAATAATGATGAAGACGTAATTTAATTTCCCAGAATCCTTTCACATTACGCAATTGCGTTTCACCTTTTATTTAAAGCCCTTGAAATACTAAATTGAATTAGAGATACAACTTTTATAGCATTTAGCAATAGTAAAAGACATTACAGAGAAACATCGCGATAGGGTCAGGGATGCCAGATGATGAGGTAAAATTAATGTAGATTCTTCTAAGTAAACTTTGGAAATTATTGCCGACCAGATTATTCACTATATTTCGATAGCATCGCATTAAACAATTAAGTAAATAGCGTTTTTACCAGGTCTGATAAATAAGTAAGTTCAGAGATAATTGCTACATTTAGCAATAGAGATATCTGGGCAGGCCCGCTCAAAATTTATATGTTTGCACGATTGTTTTACTGCAACTAAATATAAGAAACTTCATAAGAATCCATATATTATTTCCAAAGATAATCTCATCCGTTTCGAGTGGCTCTGCCCAGCAATCGCGTTTGCTGCCTATACCACTATTATGGCTAGGTTACACAGTGCGAGCTGGCATGCGAGCTGACTACTACGCCCGTGTGATCGCATCATACGAGTATGTGTCATGTGCGAGTGGGACAGTTGCTCGCGTCCGAGTTACTTCAACATTAGACATGTCGGTCAGTCCCCTTTGTCCAATTTGCCATGCGAATGATAGTCTTTCGTATGCGAATTCGATTAAAAAATGCGGCTCCAGGTCTTTAACGATGAAGTGACGTAGCCTATAAATAAATAATTTATTTTTTTGCTCTGGTAACCCTGGCTAGCGCCGGGCAATTTCTATAATGGACGTCGATCGCTATCGTCTTTGATTAAGCCGGTCTTAGTGGCAATGTCCTTCTCGACGGACTAGGTCGTACTGTTATCATTTAGAGAAAAGATGACCGTAGACGCCTTTCAGATCTGTGATTAGAAATTTAATTATAAATGCGAAGGATATTTTCTATGACAGCAAGTTTCTTTATTAATGTCATTAATTTAGTCGTTTATTTTAAATGTTTATAATATCTGGTGTAGGGTAATACAACTTTGGTGATAATAGACTGCTTATAAATATTTTATTAACGTATTTCTCCTTAGCTGATTGGTGCAGTTTATTTTCTAAATCTAAATCTTAAAAGCAAAAACTTCGTAAGAAATCTTGTTTTTTTCCTAGACCGAAAATGGAATGATCAAAACATTTAAAATAAGAATCATTTAAAATAAGAGTCACTTCCAAATGAGCTATCAGTTAGCCAAAACAAAGAACAAAATGAAACAAACACTCAACAACAAAACCGGCATAATTTACCCGAATCAAACCAACCCCGTCCCGGGCCGTAAGAGAATAACCCAACTTTTAATCATTATAACGTGTAACAGAAAGGAATACAATCTCAATACGTACATATAATCACACCTTTATCCCTAAGGGGCTATACAAAGGTCGTTCCGCCACGTCTGACAAATATTTGAGGGTTATTAAAGATAGATTTGTACGCATATTGCTGAAGTGACAGATTGTCAGCCTGTCGGCTAAATTGCAATATACTGAAATCCTCAGAGATCTCTTAGCAAATTTTTACAGCAGGCCCGGGAGTAGATGCACCTGGCACACTCTATGGTTTACTCTCGCTCTCAGTCCAGCAAGGAAGAAATTACATTGCATACATGTATTATGGTCACGCCTGTTTCCTTTTCGGGGTGGGAAGAGCGTCAACCTTATAAAAAGGCGGTGTGCTTTACTATACGTATAACTAGTAATAGGTTATCATCCTAAATTGCAATATCTAAAGTGAAACATACTTTCTACTTTATTTAAAAAAAAAACTTATTTCATCTTAAGATTCAGTTGAAACAAAGAAATAACTTTTTTTAGACAAACCTCTACTAAATTTCGCCCCACTTAAACTTCATCACGAGGAAGCCCTGAAACTGGAACCAAATTGGTTTACTGTGACAAAGTTCTATTGCCTGCACTTAGCCGTAGTAAGTTGGAACCATTGGACTGTAGCGAATTCTGTGCAGATGCAGCTCTTGTCAAAGGTCTTTTTAGCTGCAGACGGATTGCGCTGGAAAACTTTTTATAACAAAAGAGTTGGAAATCTTTTTCTCTTTTAAGTACTTAGCCTCTATTTTTTATGGGTTACTAAGAGCAAGGGCTACACTGAATATATACATATTTTTATTTTTATCAAATGAGTTGTTCTGTAATAGCTGAATATTGGGAAATACCTCAAAGAAATAAACAAATAGGTTTGCCTTTTCTCAGTAAGAACTGTGCAAAAGTACCTTATGTATTGTGAAAAATTGTTTCTTATTGTTACAAAAAAACCTTGGCTCTATCTCCCTATACAAGTCAGTACCTTCTTTCAGTACCGAGGAGTACTGCTTTGTTACTAATACTAAGGTTATTTAGTAGCAGACAGATTGTACGTTGCTCTGCTAGTACTTTGGGGTGGGATGGGATCTACCTCCTAGTGGTCCTCCCGGGCAATAGCAACATAGGGTTGCCTGTGAATAAGTATTCACAGGCAACCACCCTCTCACCGGAGTCTGGCGCCAAGCAGCTTGCCGTGTTCCGTCGATGCGTGAGATGCCAGTGCCTTAACCGGCATTTTCTGGGTGAGCTCGCTTCACTGTCGAGTCTGTCACGGTCATCCCTGACAAGAGCAAACCCATTTCTTTTTTTTTTTTGTTTTTTTAAGCCTATAAATCGTCCCACTGCTGGGAAAAGGCCTTTATCTCTCCAGGCGTCTCTGATAATAAAAAAAAATAACTTTGCTTTGTAACTTTGTTCTGGGTTTAACTAAACCGTGATTGTGACTGATCGTTCTATAAACTCCTGCGGTGTTTATTTATTCCGAAACAGAACAGACTTTGATATTATTGTCATTTATCTTGGCTCTGGCAATATGGGTCTATGGGTAGTGGTCACTGCAGCACATGTGGTTCCCTGTCCTGTTTTTGAGGCGCATTGCAGATAATAAAGATATAACAAATATCACACGGAAATGTCGCATGCTATACTAAAAAGTGTGAACGAAATGCAACTTCAAACCCTGACATTAGTAGCAAAGACTGAGCTATAATGCGATACACGTGTGAGTTGCTACACCGGTATGTTTTCCTTATAGACTTAAAGACATGCCTACAGTGGAAGTCGTATGTTCGGAGTGAAACTAATTCAAGATCGATGGGGACTTTTACGTCAAACTTTGTTAAAGTATGGACGCCAAACAAATACGGCCTGATCAATTGATATAGGTATTGTCGGTGGTGGGAGGGGAGACACACACGTACATACATATAATCACGCCTATGTTCCTAATGGGGTAGATAGAGCGTAAACAACCTAAACAAAGGTCGCCACGTCTGACAAAATTTTGAGGGTTGTTTAAGATAGATTTGTAGGTATATTGCTGTAGTGGCAGGTTGTCAGCCTATCGCCTAAATTGCAAAATTCAGAAACCCTCGGATCCCTTAGCTTGTTTTTACAGCATGCCCGAGAGGAAATTCAGCTGGCACTTTCTATGTTTTTTTCTCGCTCCCTGTCTAACATGGAAGACACACACGTGCGGCTAAAATATGCACACATTCTGCCTGTTTCGTATTTAATTCACAAATGCCCCTCCCAAGGTGCGCTACTGGGCCCGGTCTTTGACTCTTTGCTATTTTGCAAATCAGACACGTGGATCTGTACCTGGTATGTACTAACCTTTAAAAGAAACTCCTCAACTGCAACGGCCCACGTGACCAGCAGGAACAACTCCTGAACCAAGGTCTTGAACCAATTGAGAGCTATCTTTCAATCCACTCACTTGCCGATTCCCGCTTGCTACAATTGCATTACAAGCGATGTCTCGTTAACGTGTTAAAACGTGCGGGTAATTGTATGACGCAGTAATGCAGTTCAGTATTTGATCCAAAACTTTAAAAAAATATAACCTAAATCATCAGTCGCAAATAGACCACTGCTGGACATGGGACCCCCCATTGTACGGGGTGTAAGGGACAGCGTCCCGCAAACTGATAGGAGATACTCAGTCAACGAAACTGAACATTTATCACCAGGAAAAATAAAAATTAAGTGTTTTATCATACAAACTGTCTGATCAAGGTGGTTTTGTACGGGTTTTCCTTTTTGATTTCATTTCCTGGTGAATGTTGTTCAGTTTCGTTGACTGAGCAATCCCTATCAGTTTGCGAGACGCCGTCGCTTGCATTCGGTATAGTGTATTTGCTATACTCACAACACTGGATTGTAAAGATATGAGCCAGTGGATTAATAAACAAAAATAAAGTGAATTTTAGACCTCATATTTTTGACGTTCTTTTTTGTGTCACACGTGGTGGTAGTCGAAGCTACGCCCCCGAGATCGGAAGCTCAAGGCCTCAGTCTGATGGATAGTCATCAATCAACAGCTGTCATGGCGAGGCACTTTGTTAATATCAGGACCGGTTTATTTAAGATGCCTTGTACATTTTTTGACGCGATACAATTTATATTTTTTCTTCCATGCTGGACTGGGACCAACAGATAAGGTGATAGCTGCGTCTCCTCCCGGGCATGCTGTAAAAACCAACTTAGGGATTCAACACTAAAAAAATACTTGTTTAAATACGCGCACATGAAGTAATTGTGTTTATTACAATAATTTTAATGATTTAATAAATCATGTCACTTGATAACCACTACCAAGTCCCTAATAATTTCCATCAACAAAAAAATTATCTTAACATTAACCTTATTGTCTCAATCATATTACTTAATGTGCTCGAATGAAAACAAGCACAGAAGAGAAAAAGCTAGCGCTCCCCGCGTATCCCATAAGGGATGAAGGCGTGACTGTATGTATATATGATAAAAAAAATCATTTAAGCAGAAAAATATGTTTCCATGTATTTTGCAACGAGTGTGTCTCATCAAGCTGTTAACTGGCTGCGGGCTCTCGCACTAATGGCACTTAGCGACTCCTTGCGCCAGGAATTGTGCTCAAATATAAATTCGCTTAATGACTGTCTCCGAGCAGGATAGTTGTCATAAATTCCAACTTGGCTGCTGCTGCTACTTTTTTAATGTTACGTGCTATTTTGGAAATGCTTTACGAATGTTTGCGTCTAAACAAGTCGTAAAGATACGAAAACAAAGATTAGACAATGCGAAACACGCTTCCGCGCGCGGGTTAGCAGATCCCGAGAAGCAAGCACAGCTAATTTTATATAATTTTACATAATATACTATTTATCATAATATATTATATATATAAATATCTATATAATTTTATATATTAAATTTCTATAATAATTATCTAGAAATAAATATAAATACTCCTTATTGTTCTTTTTTTTGTAACTTTTTTATGATCAGCGCTGTGGCGGTAATTTACACCTCTATAGCATTAATGCTGAGCTTGACCCATTTGTCGCTTAAGAACACGTTTGTAACCTTTAATTATGTTTAATATTTGTAAATTGGTGACAAATCAATATTTTCTATTCTTTTCTATTCTATTCCATACGCGATCTTCATGAGATACTTTCACTATACGACGTTTTTAGAACTGTTTTTGCTGCGCTCAAAACTAAATTAAATAGTCATAAAGGGTTGGCAGAATTTGCCGTGTGGTAGTAAAGAAAAAGAGCTTTTGCCCAAAAACAAAACGATTGGTCACCACAGTATAAACAAAATTTAACTAAAATAAAACCATACCTGTTATTTTCCATCTTGAACGAACAGAAAAGGATGGCAGTACAGACAAACTTATTAGAATTCTGTCAGTTCAAAAATCTATGGATAGTTATGTCAAGTTAGGTTGTGATGTGAACGGGTTCTGTCTGAAATCCTTTGAAATTTTTGAACGAGTTCTATGTGACATATACTAAGTCATTCATATCATATCATATCATTTTTATTGGTAAATATTATTTACACGTCATTTCACAATATTATCATTTAAAATAATATTAAATAATCTCATTTAAGTAATTTATACTTACAATTCATTTATAAAATTAATACATTTCTAAAAATAATCCATAATAATATTTACAATTTTACTCATGTATATTTACAAGTTCATCAATTGAGTAGAACGCCTGCTCAATTAACCATTTTTTGAGCCTATGCTTAAAACTATTGTCACTTCTGGCATCAGTAACATCTGGAGGCAATTTATTGTATACTTTTGGCCCGATAACATATGTTAGCTTACCAGTTTTAGTGAGTCTGTGTTTAATAGTGACTAGATCATTAGCATTTCGTGTGCTATACGTCTTGTGGATATCTCTATGTCTTTTGTATTATGCCATATTTTATAATGCCATCCTTTTCTGTCTGCTTAAGACCGAAAGTGACAGGACCAAACTTAAATATAATTTATACTTGCGATTGTTGGCACTTGGTGAAACTCCATAGTTGTCTTTGTTTGTTATTAAAACGCTTGTACTTGTTTCACTATTTATTAACTAACAAACAGCGTTAAAATAACAAACTAAAATAAGTGACTGCAACAGAATCGGGAGCAGTATTATACTTACATTAGCTGATGCTCGTACCACATGAAAAATTATGACTCACACAGCTACATAGCTGCGAGGGAAATATACCTAGCTCGAAGTCGCAACAGTTTTTTTCTTGAATCACGAAAGAAGAAAAACTTGTTCAGATACACATCTGAACAAGTTTTTCTTCGCCAATAAAAATCAACAAAAGGGCTCGATTCTAGATTAATCGTCTAAAACTAAAGTTAAAATCTATTTGACACTTTCAGACCAAAAACATTGGAAAAGGACAGGAAATCTATTCTCTCCTGTTTCTGATAGTTAGTCGGAGGTTTTATGCGTTATCTGTCATTTTTATTCGCCGTCATATGATATGGCGCATAATTGACAGAAATACTGGGGAAACGTGCAAAAGCGCGTCAAGATCTAGCGGACAAAGTGAAAAACCATAGAGTATAAATCACCTACCCTTTTTCAATTTTATTATTTTGAAAGGGACAGATTGATTTTAATTTTAGTTTTAGCTGGTGGTATCTAGAATCGATCCCAATCTACCACCGATATTTCTCTCTTACCAGAGGTAACGAACAAAACCTATGTCAACCAAAATGGCTGCCTAGTTAAATCGTGTTATGTAGTATTCGTGCTCAATTTGAGAGTCAACGGTTCACAAGCCATTGCTTTTTGTCGGTGCATGTGCAATGCACCGACACATGGATTCAATGCACCTGGATAATCCTGCACGAAAAACATAATGTGTACATGATTTTATTTCCATAGGATTAAAATACTTCCATGCTGGCCTGGGAGCGAGAGAAAAACACAGAAATGCCAGCTGCATTTCCTCCCGGGCATGCTGTGAAGACCAGCTAAGGGATCCGAGGGTTTCAGTGTATCGTAATTTAGGCGATGGGCTTACAACCTGTCACTACAGCAATGTTCCTACAAATATATCTAAAATAACTCTCAAAACTTTGTCAGACGTGGCGGGACCTATGTTTAGGTCGTCAACGCTCAGCCTACCCCATTAGGGATGAAGGCGTGATGGTATTTATGTCTGTATGTACGATTAAGAGCGAACTACAATCTGGTGAAAAGTATAATAATCAGTTTGTCATTAACTGCCTCCGTGGTCTAGTGGCTAGTGCCATGGACTCCTGATCTGGAGGTCCTGGGATCGATTCCCAGGGGGGAAACACAAAGTTGATATTTGTCAATTTATCACTTTGTGTATTTTTCCCCAGTTTGGTTAGGACATTGCAGGATGAATCACCTGATTGTCCGAAAAAAGAAAAAGATTTCGAGCTTCGGAGGGCACTTTAAGCCGTCGGTCCCGATCGCTGTCTTTGATAGTGGTCGTTACTCAAACCATGTCAGAGGCCTGATAGTTGTGCTACTAGGCGGTTTAAAGACTCTGACACCAGGGTTCATCGGGTCGATAGACTCGATACCCACTCGACAGAAGAAGAAGTTTGTCATCAGTTAAGCACGGTTTGGTTCATTTACAGATTTAAATTGTATTGTATTTAAAATACAATTTGCAAGCTTAAAGTACCATTCGTATAAAGGAGTAAAATGCTAGTACAAATTATTAGTAAGACACATTAAGTTCTCCATCAAAACACTACAATCCAACGGCCACAAAAGCACGTAATGCCTTAAAGGCAAATACTTAAATAAAAAAAGACGAATCTAAAATAAAGGTGGCAGTGCACTGTCAGTTTTCAGTCGCGGAATGCAGTCAAAATGCAGCTGAAAGTAGCATCATTAAAACATAAAGTCTTCATTAAAAAAAAACAATTCCTACAAAAACCCTCAAAGAAAAATGCTATACAAATAAAATGGGAAAATAAAGGTGGCAGCGCACTGTCAGCTTACAGTCACAGAATGCAGTCAAAATGCAGCTGAAAGTAGCATCATTAAAGCGACACCATTAGCTGACCTTTGAAATCGCATACTGAATGAACTAACCTGCTGGAATTCAGCGAATCGGGTGGGGTCAATGTTCGACTGTATTGTTGTAAGTAAAGCTTTTAGTTTTTTTAATAGTCTTTGTCCTACCCAAAGCTATTAGTAAAAAAATAATAAATTAATAGTTTAAAAAACACTAGAAAAACACGTTTTTATAAATGCATGCAAAAATAAATTGTGTAAACTATGTGCTTTTAATTATTCTCATTATCGTATTCGTAACTGAAAGAAAAACATTTGAAACGTATACATATCTGAATTCACATGTAGTAAAACAACTAGGAGGGCCATTTCGGATACAAATTAGACACGAATCTAATATGGATGAATTTGATTTCAACAATGATTTTATTGGAACATAACTTTTTATCGGAAATATCATATTTTGTAACGTAAAAATAAAAACAACAGACGTAAAAAATATTGAACCCCACCTCGTTGAGCGAATTTGGACGCTGTTTATAATTCAAGTCGATCCCTTTGATGGTCCGTATGCTTTGTGATGCAAATAATTTGCCAACGTAATTACACTGAGGTACAACTTTTAACGCGTACCATTCAATAACTTCCAAACTCGATTAGAGTTCTTGCAAACTGAGGTGAATGGATTTAAGGGCTGGCTTACAGTGAATATCCCTTTTACCCTTGTATAACTTGTTTGGTTATGTACTGTAAACCAGCATTGTTTTATTGAAACTAAATATATAAATAACATTGTCTAATTTGAAAAATTAAACTGCCTCCGTGGTCTAGCGGTCTGTGCCATAGGCTCTTGACAATGACTTCATCATCATCATCAGATCTTTATTTCTAAAAACAGTATTACTGTGTGTGAAATTGAAAAAAATCATAAAATATATTTAAAAAAAATAATTACAATAAAATTACTAAATAATAAATATACAAAAATATGTCAATTCATTAAAAAATATATATTATAATCTAATAAAATAATAACAAGTCAAACAACACTACAACTTCTAGAATTCTTTAATGCTATTTTTTTTTTCAATAGTAAGAGTTTTAATCTATTCTTAAATATGCTGACGCTTGTTATAACTTTGTGTTGTTGTTTCTAGTTTGGTTAGGATATTGCGGGCTGATCGCCTGATTTTCCGAAAAGTAAGATGATCCATGTTGGACGGGCATGTAAATAGTCGGTCCTGCGCCTGATTTATCTCTTTTCTGGAGATTGGTATCAGAATAAGATATTGAAGGAATAGAGCACCTGTAGTGTAACGTCAACACTTGGGCACTAAAAACTAGTCCCTCGCAGTTGGCCGATCTCTGGCAGATGGCGGTCATCACCTAAAATCGGCGGGAGGGCTATTATTATTAATTTGAACATTTTAAAACAAGTAGTACAGTTTTACCTATAGTAAAATATTTTTTTGAAAAACACCTAGTTGTAAATTCTTCCTACTCTGCAATGTAGCATTTCAAATGTGTAATTCATGTCTGTGAATGTTATATTATACAATATTAATCCTAATCTTTTAGTCCAGCTTGAACCAGTCAAAGAACAAAAGTCATCTTCTGCTAAAAAAGTTATCATATCATCAATAATCGCATCGAATATTCTAACCACGTACAATACGTACATCTGTAGATATGACAAAGTGTTATCTCCATATCCGGAGCGGACGACAAGAAACTTTTCTCGTATGACTGGTATATGGAGGAAGTTTTGTTCTTTCCTCAATACGAACGAGTTTATTGCCTTCGTTGTGACCGTTGACAGCGCACTATACAGATATATCGAGATGAGATAGATAGAGAAGGACGGGTACTATCTTTCTTCCTATTGTATGCTCGTTCCAAATGAAACTAAAATTACTGAAAGAAAAGATATAGTAAATCTAGCTGAACTTATTTTTATTCTAATATGTTTCGTTTGTGATCGTTCTTTCTAAAATTGTTTTGTTCGATTTACATGAAACTATGGCATAGACATAGATTGTTTAATCCAATTGGTATGACAATCATATTAAATACATGTTTGGTAGGTAGTGTTACTTTAAGTTACTGACAGAATTGACTAAACGAAGACAAGCTTAAGATAAACTTAGATTAGAGTTAGTTTAGACTTAGGTTACACCTCGTATCGGTTAGCAGTGTGACTGAATTGTACTCGCTGCAACCGTGACAGTGCTGCGTAATGAAATGTTCACGTGCATATGAACTCATTATCAACATACATTTAAGCGAAAACGTGGTTATAAACAGCGCGTCATGAAACACAAACGCGTGAGATAATTACACGCTCAACACATTAACAACATACATTGAAGCGAATAAGCGTACACACTGCAAACGTGGTTGTCGACAGCGCGTATTGAAACACAAACGCGTGAGATAATTACTCGCTCAACTCATTATCAACATACATTGAAGCGAATAATCGTACACGCTGCAAACGTGGTTGTCGACAGCGCGTAAGGGAACACAAACGCGTGAGATAATTACACGCTCAACACATTAACAACATACATTGAAGCGAATAAGCGTTCACACTGCAAACGTGGTTGTCGACAGCGCGTAATGAAACACAAACGCGTGAGATAATTACTCGCTCAACTCATTGACAACATACATTGCAGCGAATAATCGTATACGCTGCAATCGTGGTTGTCGACAGCGCGTAATGGAACACAAACGCGTGAGATAATTACACGCTCAACACATTAACAACATACATTGAAGCGAATAAGCGTACACACTGCAAACGTGGTTGTCGACAGCGCGTATTGAAACCCAAACGCGTGAGATAATTACTCGCTCAACTCATTATCAACATACATTGAAGCGAATAATCGTACACGCTGCAAACGTGGTTGTCGACAGCGCGTAATGAAACATAAACGCGTGAGATAATTACACGCTCAACTCATTAAAACATACATTGAAGCGAATAAGCGTACATGCTGCAAACGTGGTTGTCGACAGCGCGTAATGAAACACAAATGCGTGAGATAGTTACTCGCTCAATTCATTATCAACATACATTGATGCGAATAAGCGCACACGCTGCAAACGTGGTTATCGACAGCGCGTAATGAAACATAAACGTGTGAGATAATTACACGCTCAACTCATTAAAACATACATTGAAGCGAATAAGCGTACATGCTGCAAACGTGGTTGTCGACAGCGCGTAATGAAACACAAATGCGTGAGATAGTTACTCGCTCAATTCATTATCAACATACATTGATGCGAATAAGCACACACGCTGCAAACGTGGTTGTCGACAGCGCGTAATGAAACACAAATGCGTGAGATAATTACTCGCTCAATTCTTTATCAACATACATTGAAGCGAATAAGCATACATGCTGCAAACGTAGTTGTCAACAGTGCGTAATGAAACACAAACGCGTGAGATAATTACACGCTCAACTCATTAAAACATACATTGAAGCGAATAAGCGTACATGCTGCAACCGTGGTTGTCGACAGCGCGTAATGAAACATAAACGCGTGAGATAATTACACGCTCAACTCATTAAAACATACATTGAAGCGAATAAGCGTACATGCTGCAAACGTGGTTGTCGACAGCGCGTAATGAAACACAAATGCGTGAGATAATTTCACGCTCTACTCATTTTGAACATACATTAAATCGTCAACCTGGTGACAAACAATCGGGTGTTGACTGTTGTGTGATTTCCAGGATTTTCACTCGCTGTTGTTGGTTCACTATTTAATTACGTTAATAAATTAATTGTTCTTGTATAACAAAAACAATACTAACAGACTTATGCATTTATAACTATAACTAGCGACCCGCCCCGGCTTCGCACGGAAATTATCAGTGTTTCTCTACTATATTATGCATGTATTATACATATAAACCTTCCTCTTGAATCACGCCATCCATTTAAAGAAACCGCATCATAATCCGTGTCGTAGTTTTAAAGATTAATGCATACATAGGATATAGGGACAGAGAAAGCGACTTTGTGTTATACTATGTAGTGATGCAGACTTAAATTATACATGCAAACAATGAACATTACATACATACATACATACATAAAATCACGCCTTTATCCCTTACGGGGTAGGCAGAGCGTTTAACGCCTCGTAAAAGGCGCTTTCGCCACGTCTGACAAAAATTGAGAGCAATTTTAGATTGTAATATGTATTGCTTTAGTGACAGGTTGTCAGCCCATCGCCTAAATTACAATACACTGTAACCCTCGAGTCCCTTTTGCTGACTTCAACAGCATGCCCGGGAGGAAGGGCAGCTGGAACATTCTATGTTTTTCTATCTCTCCCAGTCCAGCATGGAATAACATTAAACCGTACTAAACTCGTTGAAATATTAATATAATATTTTAAATTTAAAGTCTTGGTTACATATTTAATGTAGAGCTCACCTACCATCGTCTACGTAGCAAATACATTTTTCAGAGATTTGATAATTTTGGGTAGCATTTATTAAGGCGACACTTTCAAATAAATTCAATATTTTAAATCAATCTGCGAAAGCAAGCTTTGCTGAAAAAGAACATTTCTTGTCTAAAATCGCTCACTTAAAGAGGCTAGCCGTTTTCCTCATACATATCCCAAGGCTGAGACAAGATAGAAAACAAAATCTCTTCTTTGTATCTTTCATCTTTTCATCCAAACTAAAACCAAGATAAAAGGGAGCATGATGAAAGTCTCTTTGAACCGATTTAGTGTGAAATCGAAAAGGGAAGTGCGACAAAAATCTCTTCAAAAACAATCAAATTTATACACGAAGGCAACGGAGGATTGCTTATGGGCAATATAGGACGAGGCGGATAAGATTTGTGATTGGAAATCTAAAGGGATTTAAAAAAAGTAAAAATAGAAGATTTTCCTTATTTACGATACCTATTCACTTTCATGCTGAACTGAGAGCGAGAGAAAAACATAGAATGTGCCAGCTGCATTTCCTCCCAGGCATGCTATAAAAAAACAGATAAGGGATCTGAGTGTTTCTGTATATTGCAATTTAGGATGACAACCTGTCACTACAGCAATATACCTACAAATCTGCCTTGTATAGCAGAACTTTGTCAGACGTGGCGAAACGATCCTTGTTTAGGTCTAAAGGGATAAAGGCGTGATTATATGTATGTATGTACGATACCTATTCCATGCGCCGATCGATGGTCTACAATACATAGACTCGTATTTATGAAGCGATCTCAAACTTGAGAGCAATATTAAGTATGGATTTGAGAGGCCAGTTTGTACTGAAATGACATTTTTGTTACGAACTCGAACTCGCTGTCAATCATGAGCGCTGTCTTTACAAGGCCTAAAAAGGCATTTCTATGCAAGGAGCAATTAAGGGTTTCCAAGGGCGTTCTGTACGTTATAAGGTTATAAGGATGTGGAAATTGTAATTATAGGATAGAAAACTCACTAAATAATTTTAATTGACTGCGAATAATAGAATCGCGCAAGCTTCGGCACTAGATCATTTATTTTTGCTATATGCAAATTTCGCAAATATTTTCTTTTCACAAAGTAGCGCTCAGATCGGGACTGCCCTGTTTTGAAAATATTGCCAAATTTGAACAGTAATTTCTCGCAAAAAAGTTTCTTTTCCGCATCGAGGTTGTATTTCCGTGTGTGAACAAGCGATTGGAACGAACGCGGATCGTGGATGCCCTCGCGATTCAACAATCCAATTTAGCTTCTGCTTTGTGAATGTAAATTACAATCACCAACACACATACTATTTCCATAAAATCGTGGATACACACACATACAAAAATTTCAAGCTATGTATATCTGTGTGAGTAACTTTACAGAGTGTAACTATATTAAAATAATTCTGCCACCAGGGTGCTTCGGGTCGTTGTTCGACTCGAGAAACCACTCGCTAAAAAGAAGAATTAAGGTTTTTTTTAAGTTAAGAGGCCTATTACCTTGTAAAGATAAAAGACTTTACCTGAATGTAATGGTAACATGAAAAATTAAATTACGACCTTCAATACGATAACCTTTATTAGTAGTCCAATACTTCTGTATTTCTTCCCAAAGCAGTTGTTTCTTATCACGAGGAAAAACATTAAAAAATATAGAAAAACATACATACATATAATCACGCCTTTATACCTAATGGGGTAGGCAGAGCGTAAACGACTAAACAAAGGTCGTTTTGCCACGTCTGACAAAGTTTTGAGGGTTATTTAAGTTAGATTTGTAGGCATATTGCTGTAGTGACAGGTTGGCAGCCTATCGCCTACATTGCGATATACTGAAACCCTCAAATTTCTTAGCTGGTTTTTACAGCATGCCCGGGAGGCTGGCACTGTCTATGTTTTTCTCTCGCTCCCAGTCCAGCATGGAAAAATATTCAAAAATATACATACAATACATATACACCCTGTATATTCCAAGCTATGTTATATGTGTGTATGTAGCTGTATGTACATGTCGCAGGCAGATTTTGTAGCCGGGATTATCCGGAAGTTTCATTGTGAGCTTTATTGTTTTTTTTTTTCGTTCGTAACACATTTATACCGCACAGTTCAGAATTTGGCAATCATTTTTTTTGTATAACGGAGTGCTTGTGATGATGATCTTTTGAGATGAGAGGTAAATAGTGTAAGGATAATACGGAACGACCTTTGTTTAAGTCACTTACGCTCCGTCTATCCCATTAGGGATACAGGCGTCATTATATGTATGTATTTAAGCAGCAATAAAGTAACATAGCTAATATCCAGCCAGGCTAGAGTAAAACTCCTCCAATGTTTAAATTGACGCCGTTCCCAAAGTGCGGATAGTGCCGCTCTCTTTCCACATACGTAAAGTCTTGAAGCAAAAGAACAAAGTGGCAGATCCGCGACACAAATTGATTACATACATACATATACATATGAATCACGCCACTATTTATCCCTAATGGGTAAGGCAGAGAGAGGACCGAAACATAGGTCGTTTTGCCACATCTGACAAAGTTTTAAGGGTTATTTAAGATAGATTTGTAGGTATATTTCTGTAGTAACAGGTTGTCAGCCCATCGCCTAAATTGCAATGTACGGAAACCCTCGGATCCCTTAGCTGGTTTTTACAGCATGCCCTGGAGGAATTGCAGCTGGCACATTGCATGTTTTTCTGTCGCGCCCAGTCCAGCATGGAAGTAACTAATTTATTACATAAAAAAAAAACATACAATAAACATATAAAGGTTTAGAGGGAAACCGAATGTAAACCTTATACCTACACGTGGTGGATAAATGTTTTTCTTCCAATATTTTTTCAGTAACACATATTTCCCGAAATATAAATACAGTCTATATATAATAAACGTAGCTTTGAATAAAATCCATTGAAACGAGAAATCATTCATACACAAATATGGCCTCAAATACCTATTACACAATAAATTTTCCTTAGAGTCAAATATCAAAGATATACGTAAATACGTGACATTTCCTTGATGATCAATCAATATGAAATTAATTATAATTATCTCATACCTTTAGTTGTATGCACGTATATATTTGTGAATATTATTTTTTACACGGCTTCCAGGAGGTACCAAGTATATGTACTTTACGGAAAATAAAGAAGATAAATAAAAAAGAATTTCCCATACAAAATGATTAACCGAATCAGAAAATTTGTAGGTTTTTTTTCCTTCTTTTTTCTTAAAAAAATCCTTCTGATTGTTGTTCAGTTCCGTTGACCGAGCTACCCCTATCAGTTTGCGGGACGTTGACCCTGTATAGTGTGTTTTTTTACGTTAATGTGTATTTACGTTAATGGTAGATTGAACAGAATTTTGTGTTTGTCTACTCCGACTATTACATACATACATACATACTATCACGCCTGTATCCCTAATGGGGTAGGCAGAGCATCAACGACCCAAACAAAGGTCGTTCCGCCACGTCAGACAAGATTTTGAGGGTTAAGATAGAACTAGCTATATTGCTATAGTGACAGGTTGGTCAGCCCATCGCCTAAATAACATTATAGTGAGGATATGCAGCTGGCACATTCTACGTTATTCAATCGCTCCCAGTCCAGCATGGAAGCTATTAATATAAGCTATTCGAATAGTAGTTAAAGCTTTCTTGCTGCTACTCTAGGCGTAGACAAATACTACGAGCGCCCTAGGCTAGCGTAGAGATATGCTACGCGCCTTTAGCGTAGAGACTCGATACTATAGTCTGTCAACGTCGTGCTTACCGCGCCTTAGGGGTACAGACGTGCGCGGGGACGCGGTAACGGGGGTGCGGGCGGTGAAGCAGGAGGGTGAGCGAGCACGACGCAATGTGTTCATGTTCGCAATCGCCGCGTGCTACCGCGTCCCCGCCAACGTCTGTACCCCTAGGGCGCGGTAAGCACGACGTTGACAGACTATAGGCGTAGATACTCGATATTTTTATTCAAACTATTTTATCATCTCCCGTTGCTTTATCCCGTATCTCCCGAAGTCAGCAACTTAATCTAGGTGATTGTACGAGGATACTGGTTTCTAGACAGAGCGACTGCCATCTGACCTCCGCAACCCAGAAGGGAAACCAGACCCAATCCTAGATTAGCAATGCTTAGCTCTGACCTCTGATATGGCTTAGCGATGAATATCGACGGTATCAAACGATATTCACTGAGACCATCGGCTTCACTTGCATTCCGAAGCACGGAAAAAGCGCCGAATAAACGTACATATGAAATTTTAAAACCGAAAAACACATTGGTACGTGGTGGGATTCGAACAGACACCTCCCGCTCAGGAGGTGTCGGCCCTATCCACTACACCATCGGGCTCTACCATGTTATTTGATATATTTGATGATTCAAATTGAATGTCAAAGATATTTTATAACAACAAAATTACTTTTTACACTTCATCTAAAGTAAATATCTTAACATCAAGCTAAGTTGCGTCGATGAAGGAAAGATAAAAAAAACATACATACATACATATAATCACGCCTTCATCCCTAATGGGGTAGGCAGAGCTTAGACGACCTAAACAAAGGTCGTTCCGCCACGTCTGACAAAGTTCTGAGGGTTATTTAAGATAGATTGTAGGTATATTGGAGTAGTGACAGGTTGTCAGCCCATCACCTTAATTACAATATACTGAAACCCTCGAATCCCTTAGTTGGCTTTTACAGCATGCCGGGAGGAAATGCAGCTGGCACATTCCATGTTTTTATCTCGCTCCCAGACCAGCATGGAAGAATAAAAAAAACAAAGTTAGTTTTATTTGCCTGCGACGTATCGCTGGAAATCACAAACGCAGTAATTGCTTACGCATGAGGTTCAGATACACAGGGCTTATTCAATTATCTAGATTGCAGAGGCTGTTTGATTGCCAAATGGATTACCTACTTTGCTTACGCAGATGATTGAAAGCGGACGTTTAACGATTTCGGCACAATTCAAGAAATTGACTTCATTGTGTGATAGAAATAATTTTAATACATGCATACATGAGATCCCGATGGTGTAGTGGATAGGGCCGCTGCCTCCTGAGCGGGAGGTCGTGGTTTGAATCCAACCTTTTTCGGCGCTTTTTCCGTGCTTCGGAAGGCATGTTAAGACGTTGGTCCTAGTTAATATCGTTTATTACCGTAGATATTAGTCGTTAAGCCATATCAGAGGCCAGTGCTAGGCATTGGCGGCTTGAAAACTCTGACCTAATCTAGGATTGGGTCTGGTTTCCCTTCTGGGTTGCGGAGGTCAGTTGACAGTCGCCCTGTGTAAGTACCCTCGTTCAATCCCGTGAAGGCTAGGGAGATGATAATGGTCATGCATACATATAATCACGCCTTTATCTCTAATGGAGTAGGCAGAGCGTAAACGACCTAAACAAAGGTCGTTTCGCCATGTCTGACAAAGTTTTGAGGGTTATTTAGGATACATTTGTAGATTTAAGATATATTGCTGTAGTGACAGGTTGCCAGCCTATCGCCTTATACAGAAATCCTCGGATCTCTTAGCTGGTTTTTATAGCAGCTGGCACATTCTATGTGTTTCTTTCGCTCCCAGACCAGCATGGAAGTAATCATTTTAATGATGATAATAAACTGGGTTGGGGTTACATTTGTGTTATTTCTAGTACTTATACAAGCTCCTTGTCTATTATTGTTCGTGTTAGACTAGGCTAATTAAATCAGAAATATACCTACAAATCTGTAACGATACGTTACGACCTCCTTACTTACATCTACATCTCATCTCATCTCCTTACTTACATCTCATCTTTCACACTGACCGGAACTCCCGAGACAAATTCTAATTTAGAATCATCCACGTCTTTCCAGCCCTTTTCACCCGTCATCGCATTCAGCTGTGCGAGTAGACAAGTAACATGAGAAAGAAAATACACAAGTAATAAAGACACAACAGATACAGTTTATTTCTACTAAGAAGTTTCTACCAGCTGACCTGCGGAAGTGAGACTTAAATTGAGAGGCAAATTAAGCGTGCACAAATAAAGCATAATATTAAAATAATGCCAGAAAATTATAAATTACATAAATAACTAATTATATAAATACTTAAAATCATAATAATATACACATGAATATATATAAATACATATATACATACTAATACTATACGGAAAGTGAAAGGTAATGCTCTTTTACTCTATTTTTAAAGACAGCGACAGAAGGACTATCTTGGACCGTGTGCGGCAGCGAATTCCATAACCTGGCCACATTGACAGTGAAAGAATAAGAGTGTTCGTACATACCAGACGAAGTATACTATAAATACAATTTATATAAATAACTAGCGACTCGCCCCGGCTTCGCACGAAATTATCAGTGTTTCTCTACTATATTATGCATGTATTATACATATAAACCTTCCTCTTGAATTACTCTATCTATTAGAAGAAACCGCATCAAAATCCGTTGCGTAGTTTTAAAGATTTATGCATACATAGGGTATAGGGACAGAAAAAGCGACTTTGTTTTATACTATGTAGTGATAACCTAGTCACTAAACGTACAATAATATATTTGATAAGTGCAGTGATTGTTTTGCTGTCCGAGAATTGACTCCCTTTAAAGGTAATGATTTTATATTTTCAACCTTGTGAGAAACGGGACAATGAACCCATTGTTCTATTTCCAACCGCTGATTCACCTGTTTTTTTTGCAGGGAACAATTTTGAGAATAAAACAAGCTTATTGTGTGTCCTAATTCCCCCCATTTTTATATTTATTCCCTCTCTTTTATTTTCTTATCATCTCGTTAGGGTCCTCCGGACCAGGGAAACCCGGAGGCATGACAAATCTATCTTTAATAACTCATCACTTTGCCAAAGGTGGCTTTGTTTAGATCGTTTACGCTCTGCCTACCCCATTAGGAATAAAGGCGTGATTATATGTATGTGTGTCTGCAATTGTCTTGTCTTGTCTTCCATACTGGACTGGGAGAGAAAGAAAAACATAGAATGTTCCAGTTGCCCTTCTTCCCGGGCATGCTGTAGAAGTCAGCAAAAGGGTTTCGAGGGTTACAGTGTATTGTAATGTAGGCGATGGGCTGACAACCTGTCACTACAGCAATACACATTACAATCTTAAATTGCCCTCAATTTATGTCAGGTGTGGCGAAAGCGCCTTTTAGGAGGCGTTTTACGCTCTGCCTACCCCGTAAGGGATAAACGCGTGATTTTATGTATGTATGTATGTGTCTGCAATTAAATCCATTTCTTCCTGCAAATGGAGGATCAAGAAATACGGGATAACTTTACGAATAACGTATCCTGACTGTTGCCTAAAAATGTCCTTAAAAATGCTCTATCCAACTGATTTCTGCTCTAGAGGTAAACTTCATTACATCCTGTGAAATTTGATTCTCAACTTTTTCCAATTCAACAACTCGCCAGTTGCACCGCGTACAACTCACACCCGACGCCATGTTGGAAAGTTTGTGTTGTCGCCTTGTTGCCGCATGTGACGAAAATGTTTTTGGAGGGGCGATACAGCTGTAGTTGCACGTTTTCGTCAAATTTGTTGTGGCAGCGAAAGTGCTGACGTCTAGAATCGCGTAGAACTTATAATTTACTAGCGACCCGCCCCGTCTTCTCACGGAAATCATCAGTGTTTCTCTACTATATTATGCATGTATTAAATATATAAACCTTCCTCCTGAATCACTCTATCCAATAAAAGAAACCGCATCAAAATACGTTGCGTAGTTTTAAAGATCTAAGCATACATAGGGATATAGGGACAGAGAAAGCGACTTCGTTTTATACTGTGTAGTGAAGATGTTCATATTTATTTATTTATTTAACAGTACACAATAAAATACAAAGGAAATATACATATAAAACAAAGACACAATAGGCACAGCTTATTTCTAAAATAACTTCCAGCAGCCCTAGGCTAGTGAAATAGTGATGTTCCTATACAGAAACGTGTCAGATGGGTTGCTGGACAGAGTTTTGTTTTTTTTATTTCTAACTTATAGTTCGTATCTTTAACGTTGAGTTATCGATCCAACGTGCTTTGCGGCCATAAACTGATTTTCCTTTGCAATTTAGTAAAGGTTAAAATTTTGGAACCGCAGACGATAACCTTGTTACAAACATAATATTATGTTTTGCGGTTGACTTTCTTTAAAGTTAAGTAAACACAGAATATGGGCTGCAAAATAAGTTGATATTGAATTCGCTTCGTTAAAAAAACTCAGTATTTATTTATTTTTTATCATTGGCTAAAATAACATACATACATATATATAATCACGCCTTTATCCCTAATGAAGTAGGCAGAGCATAAACGACCTAAACAAAGGTCGTTCCGCCACGTCTGACAAGGTTTGAGGGTTATTCAAGATGGATTTGTACGTATATTGCTGTAGTGACAGGTTGTCAGCCCATCGCCTACATTGCAATATACTGAAACCCTCGGATCCCTTAGCTGACTTTTACAACATGCCCGAGAGGAAATGCAGCTGGCACATTCTAAGTTTTTCTCTCGCTCCCAGGCCAGCATGGCTAAAATAATGATGTGTAAAAGAATAGTAGATATAGCATTTTCTTGACTTTTCTCTCCTTTTCTAATTCCAAAACTCTACTTTTTTCCCCAGTTTTACTTATTAAAACGTCTACATCAATTTGGCTGTAACATTTTTGATGTTAACTTCTTCTTCTTCTTTGCGAGTTGATTCTCGAGTCCAACGACCCTATGAACCCTGGTGTCAGAGTTTACAAACCGCCTAGTAGCACAGCTATTAGGCCTCTGACTTGGATCGAGTAACGACCACTATCAAAGACAGCGACCGGGACCGACGGCCTTTACGTGCCAAGCTTTAAGCACGGAATCCTTTTTCTTTTCGGAAAATCATTTGATTCAGCCTGCAATGTCCTAACCAAATTGGGGACACCTCACAAAGTGATAAATTGACAAATATCAACTTTTTATTCCCTCCCTGGGTATCGAACCTAGGACCTCCGGATCGTAAGCCCTGACCTAAGGCTCTGACTTCTAGACCATGGAGGATGTTTACTTCGACACGTAGAAGCTTGCACGAACACATTCAGATTAATTATCGTAATGCCCCTTCATGTCGAACCGGCCAATCGGAAACAGACACGTGTACATTATTACATTTACGTTAACGTAAACTTGCGTTACGTCATGCCCAATGAACGGATTTCGTTTTATTTTAATGTTGACTCGGAAATTATCAGATGTCGGGTATTGGCGCGCGTTTTTCACTAACGGCAGCAACACACAGGCGTCACTTACAGTGCGCAAGGTAACGTGCAGGTACGCTCAACACGCTCTCGATGCTTTTTGCAATGCCTACAACTCATATGCGTCACCTTACGCTCTATGCGCGCGTAGCGATGAACTCTTCGGCGGCGCATGCCTCTGCCAGTATGCGCGCGTAGAGCTTAAGGTGACGCATGTGTGTTGTAGGCAATGCAAAACAGTAACCAGTAGTAGCGTGCAGTAAGTGACGCCTGTGTGTTGCTGCTCTAAAATAAGTTGATTTACGAGTACTCGAATTATGGTGCCACAAGAATTGAATATTATAATTTGGGATTGTGCATTTGTTTTTACGCCTGAATAATATGGGACGAGCGCGATGAACTATTTCTGAGCTTAGGGCATCTGCCATATGGATCTCCATATAAATCCATGTTCAAAGGTTAGATAGATATCAGCAAACATCTAAAAACTAGCACTCTTTAAGCTCAGGCGTTATATAGGGCCGTATATTTAGTGCTCATGAGTGACAGCAAGTTTGAGTTCGTATCAGAAATGTCATTTCAGTACAAACTGGCCTGTCAAATCCATATTTAATATTGCTCTCAAGTTTGAGATCGCTTCATAATTACAACCTAAGAAACCCAATGAGAGATATCTGTGACTCTTCAAAAATAAATTATGTATTCACATTGAACTTACTCATTATTAGACGCTACATTTTAATAAAATAACTGAAGATCCATCCATTAGCCAATAAGCAGAACTGAACACAATTTAATGTACCTACAATATTTCTTCCATGCTAGACTGGGAGTAAGACAAAAACATAGAATATGCCAGCTGCATTTCTTCCCGGGCATGCTGTAAAAACTACCTAAGGGACAGGATGATTTCAGTATATTGTAATTAAGGCGATGGGGTGACAACCTGTCACTACGGCAATATACCTATAAATTTATCTTAAATAAACTCAAAACTTTGTCAGACGTGGCGGAACGACCTTTGTTTAGGTCATTAGGGATAAAGGCGTTATTATATGTATGTATGTATGTATTGGCATTAAATTTACTCAGTAGACGCTACATTTTAATAAAATAATTGAAGTTCCATCCACACGCCGATAAGCAGAACTGAACACAATTTAATGTACCTAAAATATTTTCGGAACGCTGAACATCACAAATGAGACCGCATTCCATAGACGGGCTCAACTTTTTAATTCCATCCGCTCAACTCGGTACACCCACGGAAAGTTTCGCAATATGCCGGTTTACAAACGCGATGGGATTCTGATTTCTGACAGTCGTTTTGGGGGTAGATCGACGTGCGATTGCTCATGTGCGGTCGTTGATTGTTGGATGAGGTCAGACGAGCGCTGTGATTGGTGGATCGCGGATAGTTCCGGATAGTTCGGTTTGATCGGCTCGTGAAAGGGAATTTTTAGTTGCTGAGTCAGGGGGAATCATTTAGAAGTGGCGGTTTCAAGAGACTTCTATCGAACCCCAATTCAAAGGGAATGTAGAGTATGTGTGTACCTTTATTTTTTTATAGACATCATCTTCTTCTTAGCTTTATCTATCTCACGGGGTCGGCTACCTCTAGGGTAATGAACGAGCGTACTGGTTTTCACACAGAGCGACTGCCATCTGACCTCCGCAACCCAGAAGTGAAACCAGATCCAATCCTAGATTAGGTCAGAGTTTTCAAGCCGCCAATGCTTAGCACTGGCCTCTGACATGGCTTAACAACTAATATCTACGGTATTAAACGATATTAACCCGGACTAGCGGCTAAGCGTGCCTTCCGAAGCACGGAAAAAGCGCCGTACAAACGTACATATGAAATTAGAAAAACACATCGGTACGTGGTGGAATTCGAACCACGACCTCCCCGCTAAGGAGGCAGCGGCCCTATCTACTATACCATCGGGCTATCTACTTCTTTTACAGAGAAAGCTATTAATTTAACGAAACAATAACACGTCACATATTAAATTACCTTCCTAGTTTTATAAATATGGAAGATCCATGCAAACAATTAAGTCCACATAAAAGCTTTAGACTCAATCTGTTAATTAAAAAAAAACATTCAAGAACAAAAGACAATAATATGAAAATTATTTCATTAAAATGACAGGATTTTTAGAGCTCATTAATAAACGGTAATACTAGCAGCGTCGCAAATCCTTAAAAGTCATTAAAAGTCCACCAAATCCCTCCTTAAACGGACAGTATCGCGGCCGGTATGCGCCGGCGAAAACTTGGCGGAATTAATAAAATTCCGGCCGAAAGTTCCGCTCCCTATAGCTTGTCATATTAAAGCTAAGAGTTGGAAGTCGCGAATTCCGCGTCTGTCGACTCCTGGACTATCGTGGAAGTTTACGAGTGGTGTATGGAATAGACTGAAGCGTTGAGGCTCTAGCTATAATTATTGCTTCCTTTTACTTTCAATAAGGCGGATACAGATCCGCCGACAGGAATTCGTACTTGAGCCATTCGAGTCCATTAAATTGTGAAACGCGTGACCTACGGAAATGTCCACTGACATCTTGTCCCCCGATGATGGAAAACCGAGAGGGTTAAAGGGTCATTGATACAGTGCCCAGAAATGTTCTAGAAATGTAGTTATCTTGTGGAAAACCCGATATACAAGTTACTCTGCCTCTGGGACGTAGGTCGATGATTGAAGTTTACAGATTTTCCTCAACTAGTTGTGTCTCATACACAACAACGAAAAAATCATTTGAATCTGAAGCTACCAGCTGCTAGCAATATTCCATGCACGATCTAACTTATGCTTGATATCGTAGCAAACTGCATAAATTTGCTATCGCTTGTAACACAACTCCAGAGGCGAAATGCCGCTCTGTGCCGCGATTGCAAATGGCCGAAGTTCCAGCAATTAACGGTAAGTCAGGTTAAGTGCTGTCGACTTCGCGCGCCTTATTACGGCTTAATTGTTCGATTGCCGTGTTTATTACTGCCAGCAACCGAGCTGGGTTTGTGCTTCGCTGTTTCCGTATCTGATTTTACAGTCAGCAGACAGGTAGTTTAGAATAACGCCTTTGATATACGTGGTGTAAGAAACAGCGTCCCGCAAACTGATAGCGGTTGCTCAGTCAACGAAACTGAACAACTATCACTAGAAAATTTAAATTAAATGGCTTTTCAGTACCAATTGTCTGATCGAGGTGGTAATTTTGTATGCGAAAGGTATTTATTTTTCATCTCCTGAAATAAATTCCTTGTGATAGTTGTTCAGTTTCGTTGACTGAGCGACCCCTATCAGTTTGCGGAATGGTGTTCCTAACACCCCGTATAGCGAAGTCATGGAACAAAAAGCCATGTAGTTAAAGAAATCCAATATATCCCGTTCACACCTGCGGATGCTCAATTAGATGCCGAGCATCGTTCTTTTATTCTTCTACAGATAACTTTTGAAGACCTCACCACCAGCGGGAACCCTAGGCTTAGGATATCAACAACAACTGTCCAGAAAGTATTAGTTAGCTGCCCGCCTTCTAAGTTCAAAAAAGTAGCTAAACCAAAATGTTCTCTAACAAATTGCCTCCATCAAACCGTCCCTCCATTCATACCGACAAAAAGCTTCATCTTTTGTGAAATTGTCACAATATTATCCATATTTTGTGCCCATTTCGCCACTCTATCCAATTTACTAGACACACAAAAGACCCATCCATATTTATCGGCAAAAGTCCCGCATTACCTATTCACCAGGGATTTTCATAATTCAGGTCTTACTTTCAATAGAATCTGCGACCCAACCCCACCTCTCCGCTGAATTAAGTTGCATGAATGGCCATTCAAAGTTATGTGAGTATTTTGTACTTAGAAATATGGAATTTATTTCACAGCATGTCTAGACAGTTTATTATTTTCTTTCTAATGTAAAGTTGAGTTGAGCTGGGTGACTTTCAGTTGTTGGGGTGACCGTCTGTGATTCAAAGGATTTAAGCAAAGTAATTAAATATTTATACTGAGCCCGATGTTGTAGTGGATAGGGCCGCTGCCTCCTGAGCGGGGAGGTCGCAATCCCACCATGTACCAATGTGTTTTTCGGTTTTTGAATTTCATATGTACGTTTATTCGGCGCTTTTTCCGTGCTTCGGAAAGCACGTTACACGCCGTTGGTCCCGGTTATTATCGTTTAATACCGTAGATATTAGTCGTTAAGCCATGTCAGAGGCCAGTGCTAAGCATTGGCGGCTTAAAAACTCTGACCTAATCTAGGATTGGGTCTGGTTTCCCTTCCTTTCCTCTAAAAACCAGTACCCTCGTTCAATCCCCTAGATAAGGTAGCCGACCCCGTGAGATACGGGATAAGGCTAGGGAGATGACATGATGAATTAAATATTTATTCTGTATATAGTTGGAAATATACTTGCAGAAACATTTTATAGACTTTATTCCTTTTTCTGCACTGATTTTGATTAGATCTGCAAGTGCTCGAGACATTTCATCTTCTAGTGAAAAAGAATGGGTTAGAAAATTAACAATTTTGCAATAACCAAAACCACAAGTGCTTCATTCATAAGGTAACTTACTTAACAAAAATACTGAACGCCTTTCGGCCGAAAACCAATCGCGGGATTAAGTAAAAGTACTTACCTTAGAAGAGAAAGTTTTCCCATTAAAAGTTCTGAAGTTGTCGGCACGTGGAAATCATTCCACATCAGACATCAAATATTGCGCATGCGACGCCAGACACACACACACATACACACATTACTCAGTAATGTTATGAGTTTTGAGACCGCGAGAGTTTTCGTGCGCTTCTCGACGGTTTGAGTTTGGTGTGTGTTTTAGAGGGTCTGTGAGTGTTATTAGTTTTTGAGTCTAGATAATTTTCGGCCAAATGAGGCTATTACAAAGGTAGATTGGTGCTTTTTAGGGTTCGGTAATGTCTGAAAACCCATTTTATTTCGTATTACGATCCATAATGTTTCTCAGACATCCTCTAAAAAAATCATCATCATCATAATTTCATCCCTTTGTCTACCCACTGCAGGGCATAGGCCTCCTTTTTTTTGTGCCACGACTGCCTATCTTGGGCTAGCCTTGTCCAGAAGTCGTATTTTTGAACCGCTGGAACTCCAATGCGCATACGAAAGAGTTATTTTCGCATACGATTTTCATACAGTTTGCCATGCGAATGTTAGTCTTTCGTATGCGAATTCGATTCGAGCGGTTCAAAAATACGATTCCAGGTCTTACCAGCTGCCTTTAATATATCGTCCATCCATCTAAAAAATTACACCCCTTTTATTCGCTGATCCTGGTTCTACTACACGAGCACTATTGTAAAACATCCCAATAGGGGTAGTTAGCAGCAATAAAACTTGGTCACCAGCCGACCAGGCCGACCTCACATAACATAAGGCATCATAAAACGGCAGACATATGAACCTCCATGGAGCGCAGCCAATCGCTGGGGTCAGGCTGGCATATGTGGAGCGGATCCGGATGTAAGCGTTGCCAACCTCAGTAGGCCAACCAATCGAACCTATGCGAGTTGTAGTTTATGACAATGTGGGTAGCTATTGATTATATTATGTTTTGTCAAACCCGGCATAATCATCATCGATCACGTTATAGACATCTGTCTACTTCTTAAGGGCTGTAGGCAGTATTTAAGAGAGACCGGAGGGAGGCCTTTGCCCAGTAGTGGGACACTAACGACTAAATAAGATAAGATATGACAGTATTTTATGCATGATAGACCGATTTTAAAATGAAAAAAATATAGAAAGCTAAAACTAAACTTCCTACCTAAAGTAGTTAATATATTATGCACTATTACCGCGGTAAAAATATATCTTATTCCATCGGAAAACCTAATGATAAACTAATCTCTGATAAAATATTTATGATAAAACTTAAACTATCCAATAACGTCAAATTTGTAGTATCTACTCGTACCTAAGTACTTGACAATTTACATGTCAAAATTCTACACTTTTAACAACCTTTATACTTTAAGTACATTATAAATAATAACAAATTGCTTAATCGTCTGTAAAGGTCATTAGATGTTTATTTACCAGACTCAGTTTTAATGCGTTAATTTAACATTTAATAAACACAGATAGACAAGAAAACGGCTCAGTTATTGCGACTGACAGAGGTAATTAAAACAAAACGGAGGAGGGTTAAACCACCAAATTATATTCGCTGTTTATTCGTCAAATAATCTACGTGTTTCGACAATTTTAACAGAAAATACAAGTTTGTAAAATGAAAGGGTAAGGCGTGTTTAATTTTTTATTCCAAACTTTGATGTTCAATTTGCATTTTTGAGTTCGAGTTGTTTTTAATTGCAATCAAAAGTTTCCCAATAAGGTACTTGTGAAGTTTCAACGATTGTTTACTTTGCAAGCTGTAACAATAATAGCTCTTCAATATGCGGGTTCTTTTTCTTCTTATGCATACATACATATATTCACGCCTTTATCCCTAATGGGGTAGGCAGAGCGTAAACGACCTAAACGACGTAAAGATTTGAGGGCTATTTAGGTTAGATTTCTAGGTATATTTCTGTAGTGACAGGTTGTCAGCCCATCGCCTAAACTGCTATACACTGAACCCCTCGGATCCCTTACCTGGTTTTTACAGCATGCCCGGGAGGAAAGGCAGCTGGCACATTCTATGTTTTTCTTTCGTTCCCAGTCCAGCATGGAAGCAGCATGACGGATGATTTCTAGTGCTAATTTAAAAAGAAAACTTTACTCATCATCTTATCCCGTATGTCACGGGGTAGGCTACTTATCTTATATTTTATATAGAGTCCATTACATATAATTTAAAATCTTCTAATAATACTTAAAACGTCACTAATAACTTCCTATTAATTTTGAATGACTATTATTATAATTATGTATATATACTTGTACAATGTTAATCTTACAATCTTAGATATTACAATCTAAAATTGCCCTCAATTTTTGTTAGACGTGGCGAAAGCGCCTTTTACGAGGCGTTAAACGCTCTGCCTACCCCGTAAGGGATAAAGGCGTGATTTATGTATGTATGTATGTATGTACAATCTTAGAGTTAAATTAAAAATATTGTAAATCCCAATAGCCAGTATCAAATAGCTGAGCTTTAGTTTGTGTTACCCATGTCAATACTCAGATAGTTTTATACTGTTTGTACTTTGTATAAAAGTGAATTAAATAAAAAATATTAAAAAAAAAAACTAGGTGATTGAACGAGGGTACTGGTTTTTAAACAGAGCGGCTGTCATTTGACCTCCGCAAACCAGAAGAAAAACCAAACCCAATCCTAGATTAGGTCAGATTTGTCAAGCCGCCAATGCTTAGCACTGGTCTCTGACATGGCTAAGACTAATATCTACGGTGTTAAACGATATTAACCGGTACCAACGGCTTAACATGCCTTCCGAAGCTCTGTAAAAGCACCGAACAAACGTACATATGTTATTCGAAAATTGAAAAACACATTGGTACGTGGTGGGATTCGAACCACGACCTCCCACTCAGGACGCAGCGGCCCTATCCACTACACCATCGGGCTCATATAAAGTGAACTAAAAAGGTAATATTGTCTTTATTAAAACATTATAATTTGCGGTTGTACATTTTATGATACTATAAAATGTTACTATTGTTTGAGTAAAATGTAGCCTACGTCAGTTAGTCGTCCAGCCAAATCATATCAAAATTCTTTGTACCATTTAGGCGTAATAATATTATTAATTAATGACGAAATACCTGACGACGAATCTACCTACTTGACAAAAAGTACACCAACCTACCTACTAACGGATTTTTGACAATTAGTTTAAATATTTAAGATGGATTTTGGTATTTTTCTAAAATAGATATATAATTCAATTAATTTTATAATTTCTAAATCTAAAATACTTCTTCTTATTTAGTAAGATTACATTGAAATTAGGAGATTATGAAGGAAACGCCACAAAACCTCAAATACAAACTAAACAATAGAACACCCACCAGTATGATCCCCTTATAGATATTAATTGATTGAATAAAATTATCTAATTTTAATACTGCTCCTTAATTAATATGGATTATATTAAAATAACTAGATTATGAAGAAAACGCCACAGAACCTCAAAAACAAACCAAACAATAGAACACCCACCAGTATCATTTCCTACATGCATACATAAAATCACGCCTTTATCCCTTACGGGGTAGGCAGAGCGTAAAACGCCTCGTGAAAGGCGCTTTCGCCGCGTCTGACAAAAATTGAGGGCAATTTTAGATTGTAATGTGTATTGCTAATGTGTAGTGATAGGTTGTCAGCCCATCGCCTAAATTGCAATACACTGTAACCCTCGAGTCCCTTTTGCTGTCTTCTACAGCATGCCCGGGAGGAAGGGCAGCTGGAACATTCTATGTTTTTCTATCTCTCCCAGTCCAGCATGGAAGAAATCAGTATCATTTCCTTAAACATGTTAATTGATTGAATAAAATGATTTAATCTAATTACTGCTCCTTAATTAATATGGATTACTTTAAAATAACTTGATTAAGTATAAAGGAAGCACACACACAAACCAAACAATAGAAAACCCACCAGTATCACCCCCTCAAAGATAAATTAAATTGATAAACGAGCTAATCCGCAGACAAGGAAACAAAACTCACTCTAACTCACTGGTTTTATAATATTCTAGTGATCCGCCAGCGAGAATCGCTTAGATTTAAAGAAAGGTACGGATACATCAAGCAAAACTCCGAAGTTTTAAGGAAGTAAAATTTAATGTAATGGAAATTAATGCAATATCATACTTGATAAGATCATTCATTTTTGACACAATGAATTAATTCAAAACATGTATACACATAATCACGCCTTTCTGGGGTAGGCAGAGCGTAAACGAACTAAATGAAGGTCGTTCCGCCACATCTGACAAGGTTTTGATGGTTATTTAAGATACATTTGTAGGTATATTACTATAGTGACAGGTTGTCAACGCATCGCCTAAATTTCAATATACTGAATCCCTCTGATCCCTTAGCTGGTTTTTACAGCATGGCCGGGAGGAAATGCATTTGGCACACTCTATGTTTTTTCTCACTCCCAGTCCAGCATGGAAGCTACATACATATAATTACGCCTTTATCCTTAATGAGTTATTCAACACAGATTTGTAAGTATATTGCTAGACGCTATAATATGATTATTACGTTATATTACTCATAAACGCCATATCTTTAGTTTTCCTCTTACCTGTGTAGTCTAGTACTCATGGAGGTACTTATAACGAACTCGTAGTCACTATTAGAAAGCGATGAGGAACTTTCCACACTGCACACTTCATTTGCTACATTAGTTGTGCTTGCTAAGAAGTTGCTAAGAGATCGCTACGAAGTTGCTACGAGATCGCTACGGACCTACGAGCGTAGACGCTACGCCGGCCATTGAAAAGTGATCTTGTTAGTTATTGCTTAGAGATTTTCTAACAAATTTAATTCAAGATTTTCGTGGCTGATATCAACATTTACCGTGAATTAGTTTTTACTGTCTCTTTACTGATTAATTCTTCTATGCTGGATTGGGAGCAAAAGAAAAACATGTTCCTGCTGCATTTTGTCCATGGCATGCTGTGGAAACCAGTGAAGGGATCCGAGGGTTTCTGTATATTGCAATTTAGGCGATGGGCTGACAACCTGTCACTACAGCTATATACGTCTACAAATCTATCTTAAATAACCTTCAAAACTTTGTCTGACGTGGCGGAACGACCTTTGTTTAGGTTGTTTACGCTCTGCCTACCTCTTTAGAGATAAAGGATTGCATATATGTATGTATACTACACAAATAACCTTAAATTTTGTTGTAACACCTAACTTGATCTAGGTATTCTTCTCCATCTCTTAATTTCTATTTTCCAAGCACCAGATATAAAAAAAATTATGTTGAAATTTTCCTTTGTATAGTAGAAAAACAAGATAATATTCTTCCTAACGAGTGGATTCTCGAGTCGAATGACCCGGTGAACCCTGGTGTCAAAATTTTCAAACCACTTAATAGCTGTGCTACTATTAGGCCTCTGACATGGTTTGAGTAACAACCACTGTCAAAGACAGCGACCGGGAGCAAGCAATGTCCTAACCAAACTGGGGGAAACCTGACAAAGTGATAAATTGACAAATATCAACTTTGTGATAATTATAACAAACTTTACAATGCAGTTCCTATAGCTAAGGTATCATAGTACAGTTTATCAAAGTCTAGACTGAAGTCTAGTCTAGTGAGCGAAGAGTGTCCTGGGAACGGCACACGTGGTGCAATGTAGTTCCTACTTCAAGCCATTGTGTCAATATTTAACACATTTAACTCTACTAACATGTTTAACACATTTTACTTCCATGCTGGCCTGGAAGCGAGAGAAAAACATAGAATACGCCAGCTGCTTTTCCCCCCGGGCATGCTGTAAAAACCAGCTAAGGGATCCGAGGGTTTCAGTATATTGTAATTTGGGCGATGGGCTGACAACCTGTCACTACAGCAATATACCTACAAATATATCTTAAATAACCCTTCAAACTTTGACAGACGTGCAGGGCTGTAATGTTATATTATAACCTTGAACCACTGCCCCCTCCAACTCGACTGTAGTAAATGACAGTGCCGTTTATCTGTCACATAAAAAAAAAAACAAAAAAGCGACACTTTTCTCCTACCTTTAATAATATTACGAGGTTTCGTGAAGAAAGTACAGCAACCTACGAACTAAAATTCTCCTGGGAATTCCCAATAAATATCTCTATTTAACTGGCATTTGGCGGACGTAACTTAAGAGAACTTTCCTGTAGGTGTTGCAATAATTCTAAGGGTTTTATTATTTAAGGAATAATTTTATTTATTTCACTTATGTATAGGTAATAAAATAAATCTGTACTAGCTATATTTATGCAAATTTCCATGCTGGACTGGGAGCGAGAGAAAAACATAGAATGTGCCAGCTGCATTTCCTCCCGAGCATGTAAAAGTCAGCTAAGGGATCCGAGGGTTTCTGTATGTTGCAATTTAGGCGATACGCAGACAACCTGTCACTACAGCAATATACATACATACATAAATCACGCCTTTATCCTTTACGGGGTAGGCAGAGCGTTTAACTCCTCGTAAAAATCGCTTTCGCCACGTCTGACAAAAATTGAGGGCAATTTTAGATTGCAATATGTATTGCTATAGTGACAGGTTGTCAGCCCATCGCCTAAATTACAATACACTGTAACCCTCGAGTCCCTTTTGCTGACTTCAACAGCATGCCCGGGAGGAAGGGCAGCTGGAACATTCTATGTTTTTCTATCTCTCCCAGTCCAGCATGGAAGCATATACAGCAATATACATACAAATTTATCTTAAATAACCCTCAAAACTTAGTCAAGGTGGCGGAACGACCTTTATTTAGGTCGTTTATACTCCGTCTACCCCATTAGGAATAATACATACATACAAACATATGATCACGCCTGTATCCCTAATAGGGTAGGCAGAGCATAAACGACCTAAACAATGGTTGTTACGCCACATCTGACAATGTTGTGAGGGTTATTTAGATGGATTTGTATGTATATTGCTGTAGTGACGGGTTGTCAGCCCATCGCCTAAATTGTAATATACGGAAACTAGGGATTAAAATTAGGGATAAAGGCGTGATTATATGTATGTATTTAAGCAGCAATAAAGTGACATAGCTAATATCCAGGTTAGAGTGAAACTTCTCCAATGTTTAAATTGACGCCGTTCCCAAAGTGCGGAAAGTGTCACTCTCTTTCCACATACGTAAAGTCTCGAAGCAAAAGGACAAAGTGGCCGATTCGCGATACCTGTCTTGCTTCCCACCACACGTCTTGCTTACGACAAACTTGACAGGTCAGGAAATTAAAAAAATAAATCTAAGAGAAAGATAGAAAATCATAGAATTTTCCAGCTGTGTTTCGTCCCAGGCATGCTGTACAAGTCAGCAAAAGGGATTTGAAGGTTAAAATGTATTGTACTCGTAATTTAAGCGATGGACTAACTACCGATGCACATTTCGCTCCAAAATTGCCCTCAATAAAAACATTTTTTACTTGGCGTTTTAAACTCTATCTGCCCCGTAAAGGATAAAAACGAGATGTATATTTAAGTTGAAATAAAGTAACATAGCTAATATCCAGCCAGGCTAGAGTAAAACTCCTCTAATGTTTAAATTTACGCCGTTCCCAAAAAGCGGAAATGGCCGCTCACTTTCCCCATACGTAAAGTCTCGAAGCAAAAGAACAAAGTGGCAGATCTGCGCCACGTGTCTCGCTTCTCACCACACATCGCAACTACCAGCTTGACACGACAGGCAGCTGAGTTTCTAAACTGGTTTAAAGGTTATGTTATTGCCAAGACGTAGAATGTTCCATCTGCCTCTTTTCCCGGGCATACTGTAGAAATCACTAGAGGAAAACGAGGATTTTGATGTATGTCAATTAAAGCGATGGTCTGACATTGCCAACCTATCACTACATTATGTTATTTCTAAATGATCCTTTGTGAAAACGCCCTTTTATGAGGTCGTTGACGTTCTTCCTATTCTGTTCTTTGTAAGGTATACAGAAAGTGCCGCTCACTTTTCACATACATAAAGTCTTGAAGGAAAATAACAAAGTCTCGCTTCCCGCTACTCATCCGAACAACTACCAACTTGACACGACAGGCGGCTGAATTTCAAAACTGGTTTAAAACTAATATTTTCAACTTTATTTTGTAGGCTTTGAATGTCATTGATTAAAAAGAAATGTTGTTGGACTCTAACGAATAAATAAGTTTGGCGTGCCTGAACGGAGTTTAGCACCACGTACTCGAACAACATACTTACATACATAAAGCCACGCCTTTATCCCTTACGGGGTAGGCAGAGCGTAAACCGCCTAGTGAAAGTGATATTGAGGGCAAATTTGGTCAAAATTACCGCTCCGCTTTTGGTTTCACATGCAGCTAAATGGGTTTTGCCGTGAGTGAAAACCGCCGATCTATTATTAATCTGTGCTTAAAATATGTTACAGTTTGTTTTACACCCAAATAGATACAGTTAAATATTACAAAGAAGATGGCAGCACATTGAATTAACAAGGCTCTTTCATTGTTTGCTAAATCACACAGTAAATATACAGTCTGGTTCATTATTTAGCCGGCACGAGATAGGGCATTCACCACTCAGGACCTCAGCACAGCTCGGCACTAATTCTGTGAGATCCATATAAATACCTACAGAGGTCCTCCACTCGGCGACTTAGGGCATATTCTCACTTCATTTGAGAATATTTCCTACTCGTAAAGATGCTTTTATATTGTTTTCTAAGAATATTGTTTCATGCTGGACTGGGAGCGAGAGAAAAAGATAGAATGTGCCAGCTGCATTTCCTCCCGGGCACGCTGTAAAAACCAGCTAAGGGATCCGAGGGTATCAGTATATTGTAATTTTGGCGATGGGCTGACAACCTGTCACTACAGTAATGTACGTACAAATCTATCATAAATAACCCTCAAAACTTTGTCAGACGTGGCGAAACCACCTTTGTTTAGGTCGTTTACGCTCAGCCTAGCCCTTTCGGGATGACGGCATGATTATACGTATCTATGTCTAAGAATATTAAAAGTCTCCAAACTTGCAGAGTTTGAATTTGTTTTTATTTATTTTTTTATTTAGGGTTGACAAAAATCTTACTTTATTCTTACTAGAACTAACTTTATATGCATTAATTAATCCTTTTTGTGTTTATCGGTCTATAGACTCGATACCCACTCGACAGAAGATCGTTTTTATTCATTGAGAAAGAAAGAAAGAAAACTTTTGATGCACGGCGCTGGAATGTTCAATTCATCATAATTACCATCTTCTTAATTAGACAATAAGCACCACAAATGGACCAAGAATCAAACCCACTATACTACGAGACCACAGACGCGGTATACAATGACTAAACTAAACCGGGCGAACTGAGCTCACATGAATCTGTGTCAGACAAATGAGTACAAATCGGCTATTGCTAAAGTCGATTAACTAAGCCGATTGGGGGATGTTTGAGTTTCCAACAGTTCAGTGTATTTTAATTAATAGTTTACCGATCGTGGCTTTGGATCGTATTATTTCGGTTGGATGCATTCAATTCTCTTAATGCATGAATTGAAGTGTATACCTCATAGTTAGTGTAGGAAATCCTAACTATGAAAAATAAACTGCACAGTCGTTTCCGTGCATCAAAAGGTACGTTAAGCAGTTGGTCAAGAGGCTATTTGGCGGCTTGAAAATTTTGACAGCTGTTCAGGTGGCAAACCCTAATCTAAAATTGGGTTTGTTATCCTTTCTGGGTTGCGGAGGTCAGATGACAGTCGCTCTGTGTAAAAACCAGTACCGTTATTCAATCCCCTAAATTAGGTAGCCGACCCGTAATGTTCGGGAAAAGTTTTAAGGAGATGATGATAGTTAAATGTACAAAAAGATTAGAAAGTATCCTAACCGACTCCCAGTAACTCAAGGCAAACATTAGTAAACAAAAACAAGGTACAACAATAGTTCAGAGCAACATTGAGGAAATTTAAGCATAATTCTTAGGTTGTAACGTCGGCAGAGAATGCTGATTTGAGCGCAAGATTGTAAGTTGTAGTAGGAAGTATGTAAATACCTCTGTCGGGCCAGAAGAAGTGAAGTTTCAGAAGCTTAAGTAATAAATTAAATCAACACATTGAATTATATTAATGATTAACTTATTTAACTTATTATTATTTTTCCATGCTGGACAGGGAGCGAAAGAAAAACATTGAAAGTGCTAGCTGCATTTCTTTCCGGTCATTCTATAAAAACCATTTAAGGGATCCGAGGGTTTCAGTACAATTTAGGCGATAGGCTAACAACCTGTCACCATAGCAATATACCCACAAATCTTTCTAAAATAACCCTCAAAACTTTAAGGTCAGACGTGGCGGAATGACCTTTGTTTAGGTCGTTAACGCTCTGCCTACCCCATTAGGGATAAAGGCGTGATGATATCAAATTCACCACACAAGCATAGAGTGTCTGAGACAAAGGTAAGCTCAAATAGACCTAAATTATATTTATTTCAATCGAATTTGTAATATTATTCTCTGTCGTCTTGGCAGTGGATGTTTCAAACATTAATTAAGCAGTATAATTTATTCCATGCTGACCTGGGAGCGAGAGAAAAACATAGAATTTGCCAGTTGCATTTCCTCCCGGCCATACTTTAAAGTTCAGTATATTCTAATTTAGGCGATGAGCTGACAACCTGTCACTACAGCAACAACCTACAAAATTACCCTCAAAATTTTGCCAGGCGTGGCGGATCGACCTTACGCTCTGCCTACCCCATTAGGGATTAGGCGTGATTAAATGTATGTAAATATATTTTTACTCTTATGTGACTTTTGACTATGTTATGTAGGTATATTGAGTTATTTTCCAATGTGTCGTTTTCTTTCTTTTATCTTTGTTTTGTTCTTAGAGGTGGCAATTTCCAAGGAGCGAATTTCGGTAAAAGCCAATAAACGCCTAGAAAATTTAAGTTAAACAATACAGTTCAGCAGAAACAGCGAACTGCAGATTACTTGCGAACTATTTGGGAACTAATACCGAATTCTGAAGGTGTGCGGCAGTCGGCAACGCAATGGTATGAAACTGCTTAGTTAGAAACTTGCGAGCCAAAAGTCGGGACAGGAAACGCTCAAATTACAGTTGGAATCGAAATTGGTTACTTAGTATTGGAGAAGTATAAAACTGTTAGTAAAAAGCTAGGTATTTGTATTTGGGTAGCCTTATGTTAGTTCATCATCTAGCTAGCCTTATCCTGTATCTTACGGGGTTGGCTACCTAATCTAGGTGATTGAACGAGGTTACTGGTTTTTACACAGAGCGACTGCCATCTGTCCTCCGCAACCCAGAAGGGAAACCAGACCCCAATTCTAGATTAGGTCAGAGTTTTCAAGCCGCCAATGCTTAACACTGGCCTCTGACATGGCTTAACAACTATTTTTTACGGTATTAAACGATATTTACTGGGACCAACGCAACGGCTTAGCGTGCCTTCCCAAGAACGAAAAAAGCGCCGAATAAACGTACATATGACATTCGAAAACCGAAAAACACATTAGTACGAGGTAGGAATCGAACCAAGACCTCCGGAGGCAGCGGCCCTATCCACTACACCATCGGGCTTAGCCTTGTGTTAGTTGTTGACCAAGAATTTATATTTATAAAGTTGTTACCTATCAATTTGAATTCAAAAAACTTAGTACGTATTTGTACAAGTACCACTCTTTATTTGAATCTGGCACACGACCTAAATGTGCTGTCACTGCTCGATTCTAGATTTTCCGGCTGAAACTAAAATTAAAATCTGTTTGTCACTTTCAGACTAAAAATATAGGAAAAGTACAGGAGATCTATTCCCTCCGGGTTTTTTTTATAGCCTAGGTCGTCCCACTGCTGGGCAAAGACCTCCCCTTTATCTCTCCAGGCGTCTCTATCTGCAGCCTCTGTCGGCCATTGTTATATGTTATGGCGAATAAAATTGACACAAATACTGAGGAAACGTGCAAAAGCGCGTCAAAATCTAGCGGACAAAGTGTAAAACCATAGAGTATAAATTGCCTGTCCTTTTTCAATTTTATTATTTTGAAAGTGATATATAGATTTTAATTTTAGTTTTAGACGGTGGTATCTCGTATGCTTATAATGTAGAACAACCTAAAGGCACCAACACAGAGACGTCATTTACTTCACGCAAGGTTGCGCTTAACACGCTGTCATTGCTTTTGCATTGCCTACAACACACATGCGTCACCAACGCTCCACGCGCCCGTAGCTATGAACTCTACGTCGACGCATCCCACTGCCAGCACGAGCGTAAGGTGACGCATGTGTGGCATAAAATATGCCAGCTGTATTTCCTCCCGGGCATGCTGTAAAAACCATCTAAGGGATCCGAGGGTTTTAGTATATTGCAATTTAGGCAATGCGCTGACAACCTGTCACTACAGCAATATACCTACAAATCTATCTTAAATAACCCTCAAAACTTTATCAGACGTGGCGAAACAAACTTTGTTTAGGTCGTTTTCGCTCTACCTACCCCATTAGGGATAGAGGCGTGATTATATGTATCTATATATGTGCAATGTAAATTGTAGCTCCTTCTTATCAAGTCGGTTTTTGGGGCGATGTACGATCCAATCAACCCTGATGTCATAGTTTCCAACCGTCTAATAGCACCGCTTAGGTCTCTTACACGGTTTGTGTAACGACCACTCAAAGTTAGCGACCGGGATATAACGTGCCCTTGGAAGCACAGTTGTTAACGTTATTTACCACGAAAATAAAGTTATTTGCTACGTTTCTCGTGGCCCAACGTTTGATATGTCAGCTGACGGCGCCAACGGCCACCTCGGAGCAAGATTTAAGGCCCCGACGACTGCGAGTGAATTCGCGCGGCGATTTACACCGTCGTGAACATTTCAGCGTCCTCGGTGTGATACGGACCTTGCAATGTGCAATGCAAATTGTTGCAAGAGCCTTTACAAATACTTCCATGCTGGACTAGGAGTGATAATAAAACATTGAATGTGCCAGCTCCTCCTCTTCCCTGATATGTTGTTAGTAAAACCAGCAAATGGGTTCGAGGGTATGTTGTCGGTAATTTAGGCGATAGGCTGATAATCTTTAACTACTTGTAGCGATATCCATTTTTGATTTCAACTTGTCCTCAATATTTGACAAACGTAGCGATAATGCATTTTACTAGGAATTTTACGCTCTGTTTACCTCGTAAGGCATAAAGGCGTGACTTTGTGTATGTCACCTCGGAGCAAGATTCAAGGCCCCAAGGACTGTCAGTGAATTCGCGCGGCGATATACACCGTCGTGAACATTTCAGCGTCCCACACCCGGTGTGATACTGCCCTTGCAATGTGCAATGCAAATTGTTGCCAGAATGCTTAAAAATACTTCCATGCTAGACTGCGACAGTAAATTATAGAATGTGCCAGCTGCTTCTCCTCCGTGGCATGTTGTAAAAAGCAGCAAAAGGTGATGTGAGGGTTCAGTGTATTGTATTTTACATTATGGGCTGACAACCTGTAGTTAACTAAAGCGTCTAATATCTGTTGCAATCTAAAATTGCCCTTAAAATTATGACAGATGTGGCGAAAATGAATTTTACAAGTATTTTACATTTTGCTACCCCGCAAGTTAAGAACATTTCATCGATATGCAAATGTGCAATGCAAATTGTTGCAAGAGTGTTATGTGCTGTTAAAGTCATTCTTTTTGTAGAAGTGTTGAAGGAAATGTATGAGATAAGGACCTTGGTATGAATAACAGACTATACGCCATGTTGGCTTCGAGAAATTATCGATTTACATAATATCAACTGAACTAGTTATTTTCAACTAGTTTTAATATGTAAATCGTCAATTTGTTAAATTAATTAGGTAAAAACCATTTGTTTGGATACATACACGTGTTTGGCTAATAGACACGAGCTAATCACAATAAAAATTTATTAATTAAGTATTTGAATATTTCTAGAATTGTTTTTGAAACGCTTTAATAATAGTTTTACTAATAATAAAATTAACTTTGTTTCAGGTAAGACTTCGGAACTAGGAGCTGAAATGAACGGTTTGAGCTGAACTTGGCGAAACTTTAAATTAGGAACCAGTTTCAGTTTATTAAGACCCTCTATTATCTTCGTGCTTGGTTACAGTGTTGCAAACTCATTTTAGTAAAGTTTGATTAAATCACTCTGAAAAACATCAATTTGGAGGAAAAGAGCTTAATTTTATTTCATTTGGTATCTATTTCGATTCGTTGAATCTTTTGTAAATTAATTTGTGATTGTAAATAGGTATCATAAAAACTTCAAGTTTTCAATACGTAACCTACAAAGCTGTCTACATTTGCTACGCTTTGGCTACGCCGTAGGGATACGTAGCACAAGTTTTGCTACGAGATCATAAGTGTTATCCGGTGAATTCACGGAGAACGCTGTTGCCCAACCCATGAATGCACCTCTAAGCGTCTTCTTGCCTTGTCGCGAGGGTTTTGAGTAGACCGACCCAATAAACCCTACAGTCGAAAGTTTTTAAACCGCATATTATCATACAAACATATAATCACGCCCTTATCCCTAATGGAGTAGGCAGAGCGTAACGACCTAAACAAAGATCGTTCCGCAACGTCTGACTAAGTTGAGGGTTATTATACAGATCTTCTTTCAAGAAGAGAAGAAAAAATGGCTCTTCCATACAAAATGTCGATGTCACGAGGTCTCGATCAGTCAATTTGTATGGAAAAGCCATTTTTTTCACGTTCTGAAAATTCTCCTGCTGACAGTTAAGTGTCGTTGACTGAGCAACCGCTATCAGTTTGCGGGACGCTGGTTACACCTTGTATTTTACTTTTGCAATACACAAGATGGGATGATTCTATTCTAACCCGGCATCACACGAGCAAGTTTGAGATGTACGTAACTCAATTTGGAAGCTTTGTTAAGATCAGCTCTGAGGAACTTCAAACTCGTTACTTACTTGTTTTGTTAGCATATTTAATAACCCACTGAGTTAAGAGTTGATCCTTGAGTCTCTCCTCAGAGATTGGGCTCGATTCTAGATGCTTCTGGCTAAAGCTAACATTTAAGTCTATCTGTCACTTTCAGAATTAAAAAATAATAGAAATGGCAGAAGTCTATTTTCTCCGGTTTTCGATTTTGTCTTGATCTTGATCTTGATTTGTCAATGTCGTGTCATAAGATGGAATAAATACCTACTGGAACAAAGCGTAATACCGTAGAGTATATTGCTATACATCTCCTGTCCTTTATAATTTTGTTATTTTGAAGGTGAAAGATAGATTTTAATTATAGTTTAAGCCGGTGACATCTAGAATCGAGCCCATTGTATGATCTTTTGTGTAGAAATAATAACTCAACAACTAAAAATAAACTTTTCTTTTAAGTTTCATAGAATGTCTTCTCTGCTAAGTTTCAAAAGTTTTAATTGACTCTACATAAGTTTTTCTTGTTGGAAGAGATTATCTGTAGTTTAAATAAAAGTGAATTTGAAAATACTATAGTTTAAATTGAGTAAGATTTAAGAATACTTTTTGAACAGACAATTAGCATTTCTATTAAGTGTTTTTATATATGTTTAGTATTTTGGCGCATTATGACAATGACATGACAAAAGTTCTTTTATGTACATACATACATATAATCACGCTTCCATCCCTAATGGGGTAGGCAGAGCGCAAACGACCCAAACAAAGGTCGTACCGCCGCGCCTGACAATGTTTTGACGGTTATTTAAGATAGATTTGTAGGCACATGCTATCTAAATAACCGCATGATTTTTTTATGAAAAGATTAACTATTTTTGTATTGTTTTGACAAGCTAAATCCTCGCGCAAAATACCAAAACGATAGTTGAATGAGCACGAACAGAGGGCGCTGAATCATATCACATTTTTTACGCCATATGAAGTTATGAATATGCTATGTTACATCCGCAGTCTGGACATGGGCACAGATCAGTCTCGTGAACAATTTGATTTTTTTGAGTGGAAAAATGGTGACGGCAAAATGTAATTTGATATATAGATGTCGGATGTACTTCCATGCTGGACTGGAAGCGAGAGAAAACATAGAATGCATGCCGTAAAAACCAGCTAAGGGATCCGAGGGTGTCTGTATATTGCAATTTAGGCGATAGGCTGTCAACCTGTCACTACAGTAATACCTACAAATCTATCTTAAATAACCCTCAAAACTTTGTCAGACGTGGTGGAATGACCTTTGTTTAAGCCGCTCACGCTCTGCCTACCCAATTAGGGATAAAGGCGTGATTATTGGCAACACAGATTTCACAGCATGCCCGGGAAGATATGCAGCTGGCACATTCCATGTTTTTCTCTCGCTCCCAGTCCAGGATGGAAGCAACTAGGTGATTTTACTGGTGATTAGGTATAAGGTTCGAATTTAGGTACCTATCTTCTTCTTAGCGTGTCGATGGAAAACGCGAAATTACATCGTAACAGCCCAGAATTCAGCCACTTGTATTGCGGATTGACTTGATTGATTGTTGGGGCACACCGGGTATGATGTTAAATGTGCCATGGTTTGCACTGCACCAATTAGAATAGTTGACTCCAATCGTGTATATCGAAGTATAATCACTACATAGTATAAAACGAAGTCGCTTTCTCTGTCCCTATATCCCTACCTATGTATGAATAATTTTTTAAAACTTCGCAACGGATTTTGATGCGGTTTCTTTGAATGGATAGAGCGATTCAAGAGGAAGGTTTATATGTATAATACCTGCATAATATAGTAGAGAAACAATGATAATTTCCGTGCGAAGCCGGGGCGGGTCGCTAGTAAAATACTAAAAGGTTCTCTTATCATAATACAAAGTAAACTCCACAATCTGCAAATCAATAGCTACTTACAATGTTGCCGGGACAGTACTGAAATGTGCGCTATTTTGTTTCAAGCAGTGACGTCATGAATATGCGATTCGTTCCCGGATTCGGGTCGACCTCATGAGGCTAGTTTAGAGTTCGCTTATTTGCTTCCGTTGGATATAAAACCGAATCAATACGTTTGTTGTGATTTCGAAATGCTTTCTTGTTACCAATCTGTAAGTTCAATACACTTTTGTGTCGAAATAAAACTCTACATTTTTGATTCTGAGACGAATTTACTACGGGTGAAGTAGTAAGGACCCGTATTTGTAATCGACACTTGAGATAGACAGCTAGTTTGAGTTCGTATCAGGAATGTAATTGCAGTACAATATGGCCTGTCAAATCCATACTTGATATCGCTTACAATCTTGGGATCGCTTTATAAATACGAGTCTAGGTTTCTTATAATGTTCCAAAAGGTTAACAAAAAATTTACTAATAGTGATAAATCTACACTAGTTAAACAATGACTTATTTTTCTTTTAAACAGTCAAAACCCACAGTAGTTATGTATTATTTGTTACAAATTATTTTACTTAAGCAGCCAACAAATCGGTGATATCAGAGCTGATGAAGGCTCATAAACCAATAAGCCTTTAATATATTCCGAGTATCTATATTTCATCAAATGGAAAGTTTGTAAACGATGCTAATTATTCAACCGGAAGTCGATTGGCAATTTTAAACTGTGTTCCATTGAGCCTTATCTGCCCCCGACAGATACGTTTCAGCGTTTATTACACCTCACCCTTCCGATGCATCTAAAAGGGCTTTATTTAATGTAATTTTTTAGATACTCTTGTAAAATAAAATTACATTTACGCACAAGGCAGAGCATCAGCGGCTTGGTTTAGCATTTTATGTCTAGCTAGTCTAACAATGGCGGGATATGTTAATAAGTCTGTGTATTAATGTAGTAGTAGTAACTGCCTCCGTAGGCTAAGGTTTAGAACCATAGGCTTACGATCCAGTACCCTGGTAATATTTGCCAATTTATCACTTTGTGAGCTTCTTCCCAGTTTGGTTAGGTCATTGCAGGCTAAATCACCTGATTGTCCGAAAAGTAAAAGGATTTCGTGCTTCGAAGGGCACGTTAAGCCGGTCCCGGTCACTGTCTTTGATAGTGGTCGTTACTCAAACCACATCAGAGGCCTAATAGCTGTGCTACTAGGCGATTTGAAAACTCTGACACCAGGGTTCTTCGGGGCGATGTTTGACTCGAGAATCCACTCGCTATGAAGAAGAAGAAGAAATAGTAGATCAACTATCTAAATTGCAATCAATCGAAATTATTGGATCCCATAACTAGTTTTTAATGTTTGTCAAGGATATACGTAAACAACTTATAACTACAAATTATTCAACCGGAAGTCGATTAACAATTATAAACCGTGTTTCATTGAGCCGACAGATACGTTTCAGCGTTTATCACACCTCACCCTTGCCGTGAATATAAAAGGGATTTATTTGTTGTTACATACATAACCTGAAATGCCGTCGGGGTAGGCAGAAATTCAGCAGCTTAGTTAAACAATTTTTGTCTCGCTAATGGCGGGAGATTTTAAAACTCTGTGTATTAATTACTGTAGTAAGTGATAGGTGAACGACCTTAGTCTAATTTATAATACACCGAAACACTCCATACGTATGTTTGATATCATCTTAATATTTGTATATTAATAAGTAGATAACTACTATAGGTTATTGTAGAGAAAAACATAGAATGCGCCAGCTGCATTTCCTCCCGGGCATGCTGTAAAATCCACCTAAGGGATCCAAGGGTGTATTGTAATTTAGGCGATAGGCTGACAACCTGTCACTACAGCAGTATACAAATCTATCTTTAATAACCTTCAAAACTTTGTTAGACGTGGCGGAACGACCTTTGTTTATGTCGTTTACACTCTGTCTACCCCATTAGGGATAAAGGCGTGACTATATGTATGTATGTATGTATTACTATTATAACTATGACGTACGAGTATATCTAAACCTAACGTAGTAAAACTGGTACGTATTATACCAGGATAATTCATTAATTATATTAATAGTCCAGCTTAATAGTTAATTAATAGTCATTATGTTTTTTTTTTTGGTGTTTTGACTTGGTATCTAAGACCTTTTGGCCATGTCTTATTTAAGTTTCACTTTCCAGTTTCAATATTAGAGTTTTAAACACTTCACTTTATTTAGTTTATATGTTCTTCACAGTGTTCCAGCATGAAAGAAGTAATTACAATGTTACCAACCTTTGCAAAATAGATAAAGAGCGTATGAAATTGATATTTTAATTATACTTCGAGTCAGGATAGTTTCCAACGAGTTTCCTTTTAATGTGGTATACTTAGCGGTCGACCTGTGTTCACAATAGAAATAACAATAAAAACCAATGCAAATAGAAATATGCTGTTTCTGCTTTAGAAATATCGAAATAATTTTATAATGCTTACTGTATTTGCTTTAACATCAAATGGTACTTAAAATACTAATGAAGTACAAGAAATGAAAGATTTGATTAGTTTGTTATTATTTTGTCTTTTAAGAACTTTCACGGTTGTCAATATTAGAATATAAATTAGAATGCAATACAAAAATGGAAAACCACGGTAAATTTTCGTATTTAAACATTCTAAGTAATTTGTTATATGTGAGCTTTATTTGTTAGTAGTATATTCGCCGCAGGTAAGTTCTTGGTATATCATATTTCAAACAGCATATTTTTGTAAGACGTTTTATTGTTTTAGAAAGGTTTCATCTTGCGTTGAGACATAATAACTCTCCCACTATTTAATAAATTAATCTAGGTCATAGGTGACCAAGTCAAGTTTATTTTACCGTAGTAGGTATTAGGATATAAAATATCTAAGGTATTTGAAAGGTAAAAAAAATACAAGCTTGTAACACCATCAATCATAATTATTTTATGGAACCTAAAGCTAATGTCCTTAATCTTCAACCCTAATTAGTCGCCAATGGGCTTATGTCGCTAATCATCAATAATTAATTGAGACCGTTAATCAAGATTACCGACGCCAACGCTGGTACATCCGTTTCCTATAATATATTGATTTATGTTAGTTTAGGGGTGATTCTGACATTAGGGTACGTAGGCTAGTTTCATGTGATGGGCCACTAGACAAATGATCCTACTTATTTTATCACTTATGCTGACATGTCATAGGCTTAGTTCTTTTATAACACTGTGAATGTGTATATTCATGAACCTAAGGCATTTACCTTAAATAGAAAAAAGGAACGAAAAAACTAAAGGTAATTATCATTCCCAATTTTAAATAAAACAAACCTTTTTCAGTTTGAGCCGGCAAATTTTAATTAATGAAAAGCATAAATTACGGGCTACGAACACTACGCCGTAGCAGAACTTTCTGTAGCACACTAGTTAACATTAAAGAAACCAGTAGACGCTCTGCATTAATATCGTTTATATCGTTTAAAACCTGAGATATTAGTCGTTAAGCGATGTCAGAGGCCAGTGCTAAGCATGCTTGAAAACTCTGACCTAGTCTAGGATTGGGTCTGGTTTCCCTTCTGGGTTGCGGAGGTTAGATGGCAGTCGCTCTGTGAAAAACCAGTACCCTAGTACCCTACCCTGTGAGATACGGATTAAGGCTAAAGAGATAATGATGTTGTGCAGCCTCTTACCGTTGGGCAACTATAAATGGCCTGATACACGCTGCACTTAAAAATTTACAAATATTTATAATATTCTTACCTATTCAATAAATACGAGCATAATCGCAGCCACATAAGGGCAATTTTGCATTGCACTGCTCTGTATTCGGTTTGTATCGGAATCGTGTCCGTGAAATTTCCAATAAATAACGGATATGGATGGGTGCGCTGCCCACGCTGTCATACATTTACTAGGAAGGCCAATTCGGATACAAATTGGATACGAACAGTGCAAAAACGAATGTTTAAGTATTGTTGCTACGGAGTTTTAGGAGCCGATGAAATTCCCAAGTATCTGTAAATTATTGTTCGACTTTGAAAAGTACTTGTTCATGCATAAATAATGATTTAGGCTTTGGGTGTTTTTAATTCTTCATAACTTTTCTTTTTTGCTTTTATTTTTGGCTTAATTCTGGCAGTTTCATCAATTTATTATTATGTTTGTTCCTTCTAGTATCGAAACTGAAACAAACAAGAAAAATGTCGATAAACAAGATATAAGAATCTATTCTATGAAACAATTTTTTTTTATGTTTTATTTATAAAGTCGATTGACAAATTTATAAAAATCTGGGTAGGTATTATTCTATCATCAAAAAAATTAACTTTTGATTTTTAAGTCTATAAGTGTAGGGAATTCAAGAGTTATTTGGTCGGAATTCGTCGGGATTACACAGGTGAATTTTACATACGAATCGGAAAGTTTCGGAAAGTCCGGGAAGTTCCGGACCGAGTCAGTTCGTTAGTGGAACTGGATCCGGAATTTCTGTGCTTTATCCGATTCCCGTGGAATTATTCACCGGGATGAATTTTTGATTTAGTACGCAGAGAACTCAGTTTTTACGCTTTGGATTAAATTGTATTTGTCTCGACACACGGAAATTCAATACAAAGCTACTGAAGAGAACTTTGTTATAATCTTAGTATCCAAACAAAAAGTAGGTATTCTTACCTATTTGGTTGGAAGTAATTTAATTTGATGTATTTCTATAAACGTACATATATACATATAATCACGCCTTTATCCCGAATGGGGTAGGCAGAGCGTAAACGACCTAAACAAGGGTCGTTCCACCAAGTCTGACAAAGTTTTGAGGGTTATTTACGATAAATTTGTAGATATATTTTTATATTTGGTATATTTCTTCCACGCTGGCCTGGGAGCGAGAGAAAAACATAGAATGTGCCAGCTGCATTTCCTCCCGGGCATGCTGTAAAAACCAGCAAAGGTATCCGAGGGTTTCTGTATATTTTAATTTAATCGATGGGCTGACAACCTGTCACTAAGCAATATACCCTCAAATCTATCTTAAATAACCCTTAAAGCTTTGTCAGACGTGGCGAAACGACCTTTGTTTAGGTCGTTTACGCTCTGCCTACCCCATTAGGGATAAAGGCGTGACTATATGGATGGATGGATGTATATTTTTATAAAGTTTTGTAAATTGTACGCATTATTCCTTTTCAATAGCAAGATAAGAATGAAATAACTGAGTATTCGCAAGATGATTTCTACGTAATTCTATATTATTTAATATCTAATATTACATTTGGGAATGTAAGTAACAATCTATAGAGAGTCCTGGGGTCCTCGCTTACGTAGATAGTCGACAATAGTGGATTTAATTAAAAATACCTCGGCAACGGGCCGGCGGTCACTTCATTCCGTCGCCTCCTTTATCCTAGACTTGGCCATTTCGTATTGGAATTTAGGTCGTAAGGAACAAAACCTAATTGGGAATTCAAATAATAATCTTCTTTTTGTTGTCGTCTGGGTTTCGTGTCGATCAACCCGCAATAAGGCTGCCTACGTATATTGTACTGTCACGTTTGTTATTTTTATTACCGTTGTATATGTTTCTTTAAGCAATAAAGAATTTTGTATTGTATTGTTATAATAACTAAGAGAGCCCGATGGTGCAGTGGATAGGGCCGCTGCCTCCTGAGCGGGGAGGTTGTGGTTCGAATCCCACCACGTACCAATGTGTTTTTCGGTTTTCGTATTTCATCTGTACGTTTATGTGGCGCTCTTTCCATGCTTCGGAAGGAACGATAAGCCGTTGGTCCCGGTTAATATCGTTTAATACATACATACAATCACGCCTTTATCCCTAATGGGGTAGGCAGAGCGTAAACGACCTAAATAAAGGTCATTCCGCCACTTCTGACAAAGTTTTGAGATAGATTTATTTAAGATAGATTTGTAGGTATATTGCTGTAGTGACAGGTTGTCAGCCTATCGCCTGAATTGCAATATACTGAAACCCTCGGATCCCTTTGCTGGTTTTTACAGCATGCCCGGGAGGAAATGCAGCTTGAACATTCTATGTTTTTCTTTCGCTCCCAGTCCAGCATGGAAGTTAATATCATTTAATACCATTACTTAAATCATGTCAGAGGCCTAATAGCTGTGCTACTATACAGTTTGAAAACTCGGACACCAGGGTTCATAGGCTCGAGAATCCACTCGCAAAGAAGAAGAATACCGTAGGTGTTAGTCGTTAATCTATGTCAGAGGCCAGTGCGCTAAGCATTAGCTGCTTGAAAACTCTTACCTAATCTAGGATTGGGTCTAGTTTCCCTTCTGGGTTGCAAAGGTTGTGTAGAAAACAAGTACCCTCGTTCAATCACCTAGATTAGGTAGCTGATCCCGTAAATACGGGATAAGGCTAGGCAAATGATTATATTTCGTAGCATTAGGTACGCCGTAGCGTAGTACGCATAACTACAATCTACATACTTTTAGAATACACCGAGAAATATGAGAATCGTCTTTGTCCTAAGATTCGCATTCCTTTCGTTTATTAGAAAGGGACATGATTGTTGAAATAGAGTCGTTCATAGTTAAAACCTAGTTAGAAACAACAATAGCTGGTGCTAAATATATTTGGTGTTGCACTGCGCTAACAAAGAGAGGATTAATTAAATCTGCTTGTTCTAAATGCTACACTTATTACGTGAGGCTTTAACAGACCTGGATTTAGGGTATAGGGTCCTTAACTTAACATGTTAAAAGTAAATACCTGTTAGTGAAAATAACTCTTATATAATTAATAAATAAATAAATACACGCTATTTAACATTTCACGCTAAATAAGAAAATATTTAGCGTGAAATGCCTTATGGTTGGTTTGGTATTGGTCAGGTATGAATGAAAATAAAGACAATTTAGAACCTTATAAATTAGCGATTCTTAGTTCGTTGTAGTAACGGGTAGAAAAGTTGTCGTAGGTGGTTGTTATCGCATCGCCGGGGCCGGTATACATTTTATTCGAGACACTTTTAAATCACTACATAGTATAAAACAAAGTCGCTTTTTCTGTTCCCATATCCCTATGTATGCTTAGATCTTTAAAACTACGCAACGGATTTTGATGCGGTTTCTTTTAGGAGATAGAGTTATTCAAGGGGAAGGTTTATATGTATAATACATGCATAATATAGTAGAGGAACGCTGATGATTTACGTGCGAAGCCGGGGCGGGTCGTTAGTTAGATATACAAAAGAAATAAAAATCACCAACTGGCGTTAAGGATGTCAAAGTGACAAGACATCTGAAATACGCAAAATTTTAAACCCGTTTTTAAAAAAAAAAATTTTGATGGTGTCATCTGATTATGTTAAACAATTTAGGTTTAAAACGCATAGGTACTTTTTGCAAAACAAACAATACCGGGAGTAAGGGACAGCGTTCCCCAAACTATAGGGTTTGCTCACTCAACGACACTGAACAACTTCCATTATGATTTTTTATTCAGGTAGTAAAACAGAAAATTGGCTTTTCCATACAAAATGTCCATCTTGATCAGACAATTTGTATGGAAATACCGTTTTTTTTTTCACTTCCTTAAAGAATTTCCTGTCGTTTTTTCAGTGTCGTTGACTGAGCAACCCGTATCAGCTTGCGGAACGCTGTCCCTTACATCCCGTATATCGCTTTTATTTATCTGACATTTCGAGCAATCCACAAAGGTGCTAAGCTGTGGCTAACCACAACTGTATCCGAAACCTTTGTGACTCCCTGAGTACAGCCCTGTGAGCCAAAATGCAGTCCTAGCACTGCACCAGTTAAATTACAAAGGTTTAGCTTAAGGGGCGAACATAGCTGCGACGGTGGGGCCATCAGTTTTAAATTAATTGTGCCTGAAACACGAACATTTTCATGAACGTTTTACATTTCGCGAGAATTTAAACGGATTCTCTATTTTATAGTCCATAATGTCATAATTCACACTAAAAATTTAAACTTTGTATTACAAATAAATGAGCTAAATGTGGCAACTTTTAGCACATTTGCAAAGGTTAAATACTAATTATGAATTATTATATCATGGGTTATAAAGCGGAGAATTACTTGCAATTCTTGCGAAACGTAAAATATTATTGGAAACGTTTGTATTTCAGGCTTAACTTAAAACTGGTGTCGCCACCGTCGCAGCTCAGCCTCTTAAGGTTTAGCATTTACAATTCCGTTAGTACGGTGCCAGGTAAGTTTGAAACGTTATTTAGCTTGTCTTTTGAGGATCTAGTGATACTTATTTAGTTAAAACTAAACTGGTGGCACAATTTAGTTAGTCTTTGCGTGAAACTATGTGGATTTGGCTTTGTCCATTTAATCCAAACAAGCCTCTTGTCAGTAAATATTCCGCCGTTTCAAAGTCAAAGTCAAATCATTTATTTCCAAATAGATTCCTAAGAACACTTTTAGAAAGTCACAAGCGAGTCTATTACAAAGAAAGTTAAATTATATCTATGTCACAAAATAAAATAAAACTATATCAAAATGAAGAAGAAGCATTAGAAACTCGCACTTTGCGCCCCTCCCTTCGTTTTATCTTATTTTTACTTTTGTCCTGCTTTTTGTTCAAAATAGGGTTTGTGACCGCAATGTGTGCCAATTTCTTAGGCTTCACTGAAATATCAGAGCTCCAGACATCTTTGTCATTAGTATAGTCATCTAACTTATAATAGGCTTTCCGACATAATGTGTTTTTAATAGTATCCTTAAATTGTTTTTCTGACAAATTTAATATATGGTCAGGTATTTTGTTATAATATTGTATACTTAGACCTAAAAATGTTTTTTTTTGCGATTAATATTTTAATTTTAAGAAGAAAATTTTTACATCGAATTGATAGCTTAGTGAGTTTTCATAATAGTTTTTAAGTAAAAAATAGTAATTTTCTAATAGATTTTTGCACATACAGTGCTATTTTATTTCTGTAAATATTATAAATAATAAATCAAAAAATTCGACTAGCGGTCGAATTTTTGATATGTTATCACTACATAGTATAAAACAAAGTCGCTTTCTCTGTCCCTTTATCCCTAGGTATGCATAAATCTTTAAATCTACGCAACGGATTTTAATGCGGTTTCTTTTAATGGATAGTATTTCAAGAGGAAGGTGTATATATATAATACTTGCATAATATTGTGGAGAAACACTGATTATTTCCGTGCGCAGCCGGGGCGGGTCGCTAGGTCATAATATTTTCAAAAATAGTAATGTTAACTCGCTCTAAAATAGTGCTCTCCATCATAAGCATTTTTTTAAAATCTCCTCGTTTAACACGTAATAACTCAAACTGAAATTCCTTTTCATCTACATAAAAAAGAGTCCAGTCCGTCCGTCTGTTTCAATTTTACAACATCGCAATAAAACTATTTTACGAGTTCACGACTGAGAAACGTTCAGTCTGTGCTCATCCAAACGGCTTCCTACTTGAAATACCTTAACTGCCTCCGTGGTCTAATGGTCAGAGCCTTGGGTATACGATCCGGAGGTCCTGGGTTTGATTTCCAGGACGGGAACACAAAGTTGATAGTTGTCAATTTGTCACTTTGTGAGGTTTTTCCGCAGTTTGGTTAGGACATTGAAGGCTTAATCACCTGATTGTCCGAAAAAAAAAGGATTCCGTGCTTCGGAGGGCACGTTAAGCCGTCGGTCCCGGTCACTGTCTTTGATAGTGATCGTTACTCAAAACCACGTCAGAGGCCTAACCTGTGCTACTAGGCGGTTGAAATCTCTGACACCAGGGTTCATCGGGTCCTTCGACTCGAGAATCCACTCGCTAAAAAGTAGTCTCGAAATACCTTATAAACTATAAAGTTTTCTGCTGAAATCAGAACTGAGATGTTTCAAGAAAAGTAACCACTCTTTCGAGAGAGCTAACGGCGGCCATTTTCAAGAAAAGAATAAAAGTTACGAGAAAAATCAACAAGAATAGATTTGAAAATGGAATGGTGAGAGGAAACGGAAGCTTGAGGCACGTCGGCTACAGCTGCGGAGTAGCTGTGAGGCCAGGCGTTGCTTGCTACTTGAATAGTTCCTTGTTGACTGGACTCAAATTGAAAAGTGCTATTTTGCATTGATACACTATATTTCCTTCCGTGTTGGACTGGGAGCGAGGGAAAAACATAGAATGTGCCAGCTGCATTTCCTCCCGGGCATGCTTTAAAAACCAGCTAAGAGATCTGAGGGTTTCTGTATATTGCAATTTAGGTGATAGACTGACAACCTGTCACTATAGCAAAATACGTAAAAATCTATCTTAAATAACCCTTAAAACTTTGTCGGACGTGACGGAACAACTTTTGTATAGGTCGTACACGCTCAGCCTACCCCATTAGGCTACTATATTTACTAACATACGTCTCTACAGTAAGCAACTAGCTGGCACTATAGTATTTCTTACTCAGTTTTAGAATAAACATAAACAAAGTTTCATGACTATTTATTCAAAAACACATTCCAAAAGCAAATGAAACGTGTTGGCAAATTACTTAAATTACTATTTTATTATATTATTATATGTAATAAGTAAAACTTATTTTAGAAACATGATTTTCGATTAAAAGACATGAATCTTTGTTTACCTTTATTCTAAAACTGAGTTGGAAATTCTAAACGCAGTTTCGCCCGTTTTTATCGCCTTTATAAAAATTACATTGTTACATTGTGAAGGCTCTTACAGATGGGTACGTATGTAAGGCCTGGTACATACATACATATAATCACGCCTTTATCCCAAATGGGGTAGACAGAGCGTAAACGACCTAAACGAAGGTCGTTCCGGCACGTCTGACAAAGTTTTGAGGGTTATTTAAGATGGATTTGTAGGTATATTGCTAGGTATATTGTAGGTATATTGCTGCCTGCCTGGTACACTCCGCACTTAAAAACCAAAAACGGGTTCAAGGCGGAAAAGAACGGTCTTATTCAGCTGAAAAGCAGTGTTTCGATACAAAACAGAATTGACCTAGGGCCTTATATTTAAGTGCCGTGAACAATGTCATACCGCGTTCTAAATAAATCTTAGCGACATCTGTTGTTGCGTCAAGAGAAAGTCACGGTTCAAATTCAAAGATGACATTCCATGGTGTTTTGCTTCCATGCTGGACTGGGAGCGAGAGAAAAACATAGAATGTGCCAGCTGCATTTCCTCCCGGGCATGCTGTAAAAACCAGCTAAGGGATCTGAGGGTTTCAGTATACTGTAATTTACGCGATGGGCTGACAACCTGTCACTACAGCAATATACCTACAAATCTATCTTAAACAACCCTTAAAACTTTGGCAGACGTGGCGGAACGACCTTTGTTTAGGTTGTTTACACTCTGCCTACCCCATTAGGGATAAAGGCGTGATTATATATATGTATGTAATGTACCACTGTAGTACTATCATTTATTTACATGATATATTTTGTGCTAGTGTTTACTGCTCTCCGCACATCTTAAACTTTTGTAACTTATAAACAAAGTTGATTATATACTTTGTAAGATGGATGAGAGTTGAGTTTTAGTTTGGTTGAGATACCATGATCAGATGGGGCTTAGTATCTGCATTAAAGCTAAAAAATTAATAAAAAAAAGCACTATTTAAACGTCACTTAAAGTTGTAAATAAATAATACGGTATATCTAATGGTAGCGGTGAAGTTGTCACCGTAATTTATAGGCACAATCGTCTCTAAGCATAGAAAGAACGAAAAGGCATTTATTCGGTACAATAGATGTTACAAATAGACAACTTAAGGGGTGCACAGTGGCGCGATTAGTTTCAAATGAATTGTGCCTATAATACAAACACTTTTATAGATATTTTACGTTTCGCGAGAATTTAAGTAATTAGTTAGTGCCAATTCTCGCGAAACGTAAAATATGCATGGATATGTTTGTATTTCAGGTACAATAATTAATTTAAAACTGAAACTCGTCAAATTTCGCCCCTTAAAACTAAATAGCCTAACAGATACCGAAAAGGTTCTCAGCTCAGCATGTGCTGCAGTCCAGGCCTGTAGCGCTGGTTTATAGCAGGCTAGTTTAGTTCTGAGGTGTAAGAACTAAACTGGACTCTCTTATACATCTAGTAATTTCATTAACCTATTAAAGTAATTAACTGAATGAAGGCTTATTGAATAAAATACGTAAATGCAGGTATTCCCAAAAATCCAGCGTATTGGAACCGACTGCCAATACCCGGGTTTAACAGAAGCTTTGCCGAGTGCTACAAAAAAATTTAACCGTTGCCAATTGGGTCGGAAAGATTGCAACGTGCTTTGCATCGATCCTATAAACTCGTTCGTCGACATACGGGTCAATATGAAAGCCATTTTTTTTAAAAAAAAAAAACGTGGGCTAGTGGTCAGAGCCATGGACTTACGATCTGGTGGTCCTGGGTTCGATTCTCAGGGGGAACACAAAGTTGATATTTATCAATTTATCACTTTGTGAGGTTTACCCTAGTTTGGGTAGGGCATTGCAAGCTGAATCACTTGATTGTCGTTAAGCCGTCCGTTACTTAAACCGTGTCAGAGGCCTGTGCTACTAGGCGGTTTCAAAACTTTGAAACCAGGGTTTAGACGTTTGAATCGAGAATCCACTCGCTAAGAAGAACAAAATTTTATGTTATATTTCAACTACATCAACCACAACATTCGTGGATTGCGATCCGATTGGATTAGCGAGTTTAGTGTAAGACTTTGCATTCACAGAGAATGCTCGTCCGTTCCTAGATAACAATTCGAGTACTTATTTCCTCCCGGGCATTCTGTAGAAACCAGCTATGGGATTCGAGGGTTTCAGTATATAGTAATTTAGGAGATGGGCTGACAACCTGTCACCACATCAGTCTATCTTAAATAACCTACAAAACTTTGTCAGACGTGGCGGAACGACCTTTTTTTAGGTCGTTTACGCTCTGCCTACCCTATTACTGATAAAGGCTTGATAATATATATACGTATGTATGTACATGGAGAATAGTTGGCTTATACTGACGGAAATTATTTCTGAATTTGGGAAATATTCTTTTTTTTAGAAGAATGTTGTTTAGTCTCATAAATTGATAATACATTTATCAAATTAGAATGATTTCGTCTTTTTCGTTTATTATAATTTTGATTACGACAGTTTTCTGCACAGAGTTGACCAAAGTTGAATTACTGGTGGATATGTTTTCATTTTAAAAGGTTCGGTTAGGGTTACCTGTTTTATTAAAAACCTTCCCTTCTGTGTAAAACGAGGTTATCAATTATACCCGTATCGTGTTTGGTCTCGTTATTACGGGCTGTTTTGTTAACATATTTGGGTTCGGTTCCCGTAGCGACCTTCATACGTAAAAGGTATTTATAAAACATTGAAATTCATACACTTTACATATTTATTTAAATCGTTACCTTAATTAAAATATCTATTCTTTATTTAGCTTACACGTGTATTCATAATTTCCTTTGAGATTGTACCCGCTAATTCAGGCCCTTAGCTAACGGGCCTTTTTTTTGGTCTGGGAAAAAGTCTCCATAAATTTTCATCGCTTTCGTATTTTTAGCTTTTTGCCTCGTGTTCTCATCCGCGGTTGAGGACGCCTATGAATAATTTTCAGCACCTAGTCAAAATTGTTTAAGGTGAAGATACTAGCCTAGTGGCCCCTTAGTAAAAAAAATCATAATTCATTAAAAACGCAGAAAATCGGAAAACCGGTCTAAGAGACTCAAGTAATATTAATTAAGATAATTTGGATCCTTATAAATTAGCGATTCATAGTTCACTATAGTGACAGGAACAAAAGCTGCCGTCGGTGGCCGTTATTCGCAATTTTTCTTTCTGTTACTACAACGAACTATGAATCGCCGATTTATAAGGTTCTAAATTGTCGTAATTACTATTACTTGCGTTTTTTGGACCTGTTTTTCGAGTCACTGTATTTTTAGTGAATTATGTTTTTTTTACTAATGGGTTTCTTTACTAAATAAATACCTGCTGCCAAGTCAAATCCCACATCAACAATTATTTATGAGTGGAATTACTGCATTTCTTTTTCTTTCATTTAACAATAACTTGAACATTTTACTTGCAAAGACTTATTACTCACAGGAAGTAACAAGTAAATCTCTTGCTCAAGACGAAGCTGAACCAATTAAGTTCCAGCTAGTTTTACTGTCAAGCTGCAGCAGCTGTGCCATCTTATCCACTCGATCGTTGAACCTACATAAACTTTCTGAACCCTTTTTACGACATGACAGCATAATGGATTGCTGCAAGGACCTATGAAAGAAATACGTACATCAATCTTTATATTAAAACTTTCCTTTTGTCTTTAAAATAATATAAAAACACAAGTAGCGTCTTATATTAGTAACATATCACAACTGAAATAACTAAAATTTTACAAAATTAAATGGAAATCGACTGAAAACTAGACATTTATTAGCAGATCTTATATTTCTGCATTGTTCTTATTTTTAAACGATGTTTAGATCCAACTTTGACTCCATTATAACTTACAAAATATTTGTTGTAAAATGTTTTCGGTATCATTTTAGTGAGTCTCTAAAGACACTCACCATATCGACCTTAACTTTTCGGGAAAGTAGTCTAGTTTCAAAGACCCAACGAGACGTAAAAACTACCTACACTTTATGAAGTTTCCGAACCCTTTTATGTCACAAAAAAGGAATCTTGTAAGCAGTTACGTATATCAAGTTCTGGAAGGGTCCTTGACCTCTCTGTAGTGGACTAACCGCTCTAACTGTCCGGAGCAAATTCAGAAGCTCATGATTTATCCACGAAGCGGTTGCGAGTGACCGTTTGGACGTTAATGCCGCCATCATGGCTGTAACCAGTAAATCTGCGGCAGTGTCGCGCCAAATCATCGTCCGCCATTTTGTTAAGTGCCGCCATTTTGTGTGGCAAATGTTGCGTTGTGAACGACTGCTATGATTGACCGTTAGCTGGTTGTAGATTGCTCTCTTGTGTATCAAATCAACGTTATGTTATTTGCAGATGAGAATAATACTTCCATGTAAGTAGTAATATATACTTCCATGCTGGACTGGGAGCGATAGAAAAACATAGAATGTTCTAGCTACCCTTCCTCTCAGGCATCTCAATATTTGCCAGACGTGGCGTAAAAACTTTCACTAAGCGTTTTACGCTCTGCCTACCCCGTAAGGGATAAAGGCGTGAATTTTTATATGTATATATGAAAATAAAGATGAAAACTTCAGAATTATTCAAACATGATTAAATATTAGTTTATTTGTAACAATTATAGTTTGCTATTTTGTTGAAATATTGAATGACTGACAGTATAAATTGAATGCTTATTTTCATGTTTACCAACATTTTGAATATTAAATACATAAAGCACTGTTATTTAAAAAAAAATACTCTGTGCTACGTACGAGTGGTACACTACGGTCAATAGCAATAATTGGGATTTCTGTGAAATTAACTCGTGTGTATTGGTGATAATTACTAATTAATAAATGATGAGTAAGTTAATAATAAACGTTCAAATATTGAGTTTCAGTAAAATCGGAAATATAAATGGGTTTCCTCTATCCTATTCATTGGTTTCCTTTATAATGAACTCTTATTTATTTACTTTCAAAACTAGAATCTAAGTCTAATAACCTTGTATAGGTCCATAGTATGTAAATGTTTTTTGATTTATTCTTGTCTAGTTATTTATTTCCTTTTCGGAATAGATCTGCAAAAATATCGAGATTTGAACCAAGTTCCGAATGGATAACCCGAAGCTCTTCTTACTAAACCACGTAGACATCTAATATTGAGGTCAAAATATTGAAGCGAAAACCATTATTATTCTTTATTGTGTACAAAAAGTTTACAATAAATAAACAAACTTAGATTTAGTTTACAAAAATGGGCTTATCCCTATAAAGATATTTCTGCCAGCCAACCTGTAAACTGAATATGAGACAACAATATATACGGGGACAAGACTGTACACGCAATAGACTTCTACAGACTAAAACCATGTCAGAGCTGAAAACCACGTCATTATCATTATTAGGCTGTTCAAAAACTCTGACGCCAGAGTTCATCGGGTTGATACCCACACGACATGTAGCGGCGGTCTTAGCTACATTACATTACATGTATCAAGTGGGGAGGTGACCAGCGAAGACATATCGCTCTGCCACGTCTGACAAAATTTTGAGTGTTATTTAAGATAGATTTGTACGTATATTGCTGTAGTGACAGGTTGTCAGCCATCGCCTAAATAGCAATATACAGATACCCTCGAAACCCTTAGCTGGTTTTTACAGCATGCCCGGGTGGAAATGCAGCTGGTACATACATACATACATATAATCACGCCTTTATCCCTAATGGGGTAGGCAGAGCGTAAACGACCAAAACAAAGGTTGTTCCGCCACGTCTGACAAATAGTTGAGGGTTTTTTAAGATATATTAGTAGATATATTGCTGTAGTGACAGGTTGTCAGCCCATCGCCTATATTGCAATATACTGAATCCCTCGGATCCCTTAGCTGGTTTTTACAGCGTACGCGGGAGGAAATGCAGCTGGTACATTATATGTTTTTCTCTCGCTCCCAGTCCAGCATGGAAGATAAATCAGGAACAGTAGTTGAAATACGTAATTGATATCTGAGATGCAACTTCACCTGCAGTTCCAGAAATTTATCAAGAGTTGCCAAACGCCAGCACCTCTGGGAATCAGTTATTATTTCACGTAGTTTTAATGCAACTTTCATTGTTTGCCGCTTTCCGTTTTCCGCTTCACTGGAAATTGAACAGCGCTTCTGAGTAATTTCTTGTTTGAAATTACGTTGGTGAGTAGTTATTAGATAGGTAGGTAGGTGCTAAATTGTTCGCTAGTTACACTTTAATGTTAGTTAGATGGAGCCATTTCTATTTTATCCCTAAAATAGAGTCAAGATAACAGGTCGCCTTTGACAGCTCTCAATCCATAGTTAAAATATATCATCATAGGAGTATGGCTTGTTAAACCCTATAACTATGTCAACTGTTATCTTAGAGGAAATCGATCTTTTTCTTTTTGACATACATACATATAATCACGACTTTATGCCTAATGGGACCAAATTTTGAGAGTTATTTAAGATAGATTTGAAGGTATATTGCTGTAGTGACAGGCTGTCTGCCCATCGCCAATATTGTAATATATTGAAACCCTCGGATTCCTTAGCTGGTTTTAACAGCATGCCTGGGAGGAAATGCAGCTGGTACATTCTATATTTTTCTTTCGCTCCCAGTCCACCATGGAAGAAGAAAACACTTATATTTGAAGTCGGTTGAAAAGATAGAATTTCATTCTCAGCTCCCTAATTAAGTATATTCTTAGCAGTAAGAAACCACTTTACGTGCCCTCTCATAAAAATACAAATTTTCCCTTGAAGAGAGGAAAAACATAAAGCCCTGCCTGAGTAAAATAAATCTCAATTTTATTGCGACAAAAATACTCCCTTTTCCCTTCAATTATATGCAAGTATCATTTTGCGGTATAAGAATTTATATAATCTTAAAATAATGATGATAGGTTGATTATGTTTCTGTTATTGCAGGTATAAAGGCTTTCACATTCATATACTCTTGACAGAATAGTATTTAGTTGTCTCGTGCTACATATTTTTCTATGTTATTTAAGGTGCTTGTAACAAAAGCCTATCGAGTGAGACGGGAATAGTGTAGTACCTACAATATACAGATGTGTTTTCTTTAAAAAAAACTATTATAATAATGAAAAACATTGAATTACGAGTACTAATTTCAAGTAGGTCATACTATAAAACAGCTGATTAAAATATTGTCGCCGTTTCTCCTATTTAAGGTAACTAGCCAAGTGGCGCCCCTATCAGTAAACAAATCATAATTCACTAAAAACGCATTTAATCGAAAAACCGGTCTAGCAGACTCAAGTAATAGTAATTAAGATAGTTTTGAACCTTACAAATTAGCGATACATAATTTGTTGAAGTACATACATATAATCACGGTTTTATCCCAGTTCGTTGTACTACAACCATGCTGGCCTGGGAGCGAGAGAAAAAACATAGAATGTACCAACTGCATTTCATCCCGGGCATGTTGTAAAAACCAGCTAAGAGATCTGAAGGTATCACTATATTGTAATTTAGGCGATGGGCTGACAACCGATCTTTATAGCAATATACCTACAAATCTATCTTAAATAACCCTCAAAATTTTGTAAAACGTGGAGGAATGATCTTTGTTTAGGTCGTTTACGCTCTGCCTACCCCATTAGGGATAAAGGCGTGACTATATGTATGTATGTACTACAACTAATATTTATTTAGCTTTAGAAAATGTCTCAATATAAAGTCTAATGTTTATCGATTAAATCTCATAAACATCTTAAACAACATCCTAACCCGTAAGTGCCGAAACTTGAAGCGTGAAGCCCATGAACTATAAACACAACTTGAACTGGTTATAACCAGAACTTAGTGGATTGTTAGTTAACTCGCACGTTGCAACCTCATTCTTGGAAGGCTTTGTATAGTGGCTATATTGAAAGCTAATAATAAGTTTAATGGCGCACTTTGTTATTCATTTTACAAATTAATGCACTGTGTTATTTTATTAATAATCATCATTTTTTTAAAGTATATCGTATATCTTCATTGTTGGACAGGAAGCGAAAGAAAAACACAGAATGTGCCAGCTGCATTTCCTCTCGAGCATGCTGTAGAAAGCAGCTAAGCGATCCGAGGGTTTCAGTATATTGCAATTTAGGCAATGGGCGGACAACCTGTCACTACAGCAATATACCTAAAATCTATCTTAAATAACTCTCAAAACTTCGTCAGTCGTAGCGGAACCACCGTTTAGGTCGTTTATGCTCTGCCTATCCCATTAGGGATAAAAGCGTGATTATATCTATGTTGTTAAGTATATCTTCACTACATAGTATACAACAAAGTCGCTTATTTCTGTCCCTATATCCCTATGTATGCATAAATCTTTAAAACTACGCAACGGATTTTGATGCGATTCTTTTAATGGATAGAGTGATTCAAGAGGAAGGTTTATATGTATAATACATGCATAATATAGTAGAGAAACATTGATAATTTCCGTGCGAAGGCGGGGCGTGTCGTTAGTAATTTTATAAAGTTAATACCTTCTCTTACCCCTAGTTTAACAGTCACGTGGTTAGCTTTATCTGCCTTTTCTAGTAAAAACAATCTCTAGAAACAATTTGAAAGTGCTTCGACCGTTCACATTGCGTAAAGCGTCGGAACAACAAATAATGCTTGTGCCAAAAATTCCGTCCAGAAATTAGTTCCGTAACCTACAATTAGCAGATTCAATCTGGAGTTACAATGTGATAATATGTGCTACTTGTGCCAGGAACTGATTAAAATTTTGTTTGCTATTGTAATTAGTGAGCGAACGATCGATACAAGCTTGCACAAAAACTTCAACGTATATAGATCACAGTTTTTATGCAGTGCGACTTGCACTACTAAGTTTTATTTTATCTTATAAGCTGTGCTTGTTTCATAACGTCCATGCTGGCCTGGGAGCGAGAGACAAACATAGAATGTGCCAGCTGCAATTCTTCCCGGGCATGCTGTAAAAACCAGCTAAGAGATCTGAAGGTTTCAGTATATTGTAATTTAGGCGATGGGCTGACAACCTGTCACTACAGCAATATACCTGTCTAAATAACCCCCAAAATTTTGTCAGACGTTGCGGAACGACCTTTGTTTAGGTCGTTTACGCCCTGCCTACCGTATTAGGAATAAAGGCGTGATTATATGTATGTATGTTGTTGTTTCATAATATTCTACAATTCCAAGAGCTCATCTCCTAAATTTTATAATATAAGCGCGTCTGGTATGTATGCCGATAATAATGTCGAAGATATCTATGTACATACATACATGTAATCACGCCTTTATCCCTAATGGGATAGGCAGAGCGTAAACGTCCTAAACACAGGTTGTTCCGCCACGTCTGACAAGTTTTAATTCATTTAATAATAACATTATAATCATAAACACATTACTTTATGTGCTCGTATTTAAACAAGTATTTTTTTCAGTATATAAGTTCTTTAGCCACATTTTTTAGTTGCATTATGTTCACCATACAACTTTCTACATTAAAGAACAGGTGTTTCCCCTTACGGCTGCATATTTGACAAAACTTCCTTGCCTCATTGCACTATCTCTAATCTGTCCAACTTGGAACTAAATTGCTTCCTCTAACAAAGCGACACAGTGAGAATTGTTAGAAACACCACGTAGACAGTCGACCATTGTGCCTGAATGGTGCGTCTAACTTCTAGACAGCTGATGTAAAATCCACCGTGTCAGAAACTATAGTAACGTATTAACCTAGGATCGAACTAGTGTTGAATATTGGTAGGTAGTAGTTTAAAGTATCAATGATATTAAATATAGCAGTCACAATCGATAACTAGACAGGCAGGTTGGTAAGCGAAGTTTTATCCCCAGGACCATTGCATTGTTAATTTATCAAATAGGTTGCTATCCGATAGCGAACATGTCTTCTATACTGGACTGGGAGCGAAAGAAAAACATAGACTGTGCCAGCTGCATTTCCTCCCGTGCATGCTGTAAAAACCAGCTAAAGGATCCGAGGGTTTCAGGATATTGTAATTTAGGCGATGGGCTGACAACCTGTCACTACAGTAATATACCTACAGATTAAAATAGATCTGTAGGTATGTTACTGTTAACCCTCAAAACTTTGTAAGACGTGGCGGAACGACCTTTGCTTAGATCGATTACGCTCTGCCTACCCCATTAGGGATAAAGGCGTGTATGTATGTATGTTTACTTCGCTAGTACGGCACACTACGAATAATTATTGTAACATATTGCATGTAAATGCTCCTACTGAGACCTAACTTTGACACCTGAAGCCAACCAAAAGACTATTGATATGGCCACGTAACGTTCTATGCGTCAAGATTATAAATTTGCTATTCTTCTTCTTTATCTGTCATGTGGGTTTTAAGTCGATCGACCCGATGAACCCTGGTGTCAGTGTTTTTAAACTGCCTAATAGGATAGCTACTAGGCCTCTGATATAGTTTACTCTAACGACCACTATCAGAAACAGCGACCTGGACAGACGGCTTAACGTGCCCCCCGAAGCACGGAATCATTATTTTTTTTAACAATTAACCAAACTGGAGAAAATCTCACAGTGATAAATTAACAAATATCAAGTTTGTGTGCTCCCCCCTGGGATTTGAACCCAGGACCTCCGGATCGGGAGCCCATGGCTCAGGCCGCTAGACCACGGAGGCAGTTAAATTATTGTTGACTCGAGAATAAGCCCGTATTGAGTTCGTATCAGAAATGACATTTCAGTACACTAAGGCCTGTCAAACCCATACTTAATATTGCTCTCAATCATGAGATCGCTTTATAAATACGAGCCTAAGAAGAAGCCACTTTAAGTAAAGATACTTGATGTTGCTTTTACGCCCTGTCACCACACGGCCATGGGCAAGCTGACGACAAATCGCTTCCGATCTATCGGCTAGTGTGTACTGTGAACGGGCAGAGGCGATCCGATTTTCCGGACTATTGGCTAATAGGATCGATGGGCCGCACAGACATACAGGGTGAAGTGTAGGTACTCGGTATGACATCTCGAAACTGAAAGGAGAACGAATGTTTGACGAAAGTAAACATCTTTAAAAAGTAAAAGTAAATGTTTCAGATATTTAAAAAAAATCTTATTACATACCTTTGATCTTATGCTATTCAAAACCTCTGACACCAGGGACCATCCGGTCGTTCGTCGTTTGACAAGATAACCGACTCGAAACAAAGAGAAAGACTTTTCCATGAAAATGACTGTTCTATCTTCTTTAGCGAGTAGATTTTTTTTTTCATTACCACAAAAAATTCTTAGTGAAACTTGTTCAGTTTCGGTGACCAAGCAACCTTGAAGCAACCCTTTAGTTTTCGGGTCCCTTACACCCTGTATAAACCGAGTCAGCTAATCGGGTTGGTCGGCTGCCTCGCCGTCTGCCGGCAAACGATGTAAACATTTGAAAACCGATTGCGATTAGTTAGATTCGGGAAAGTTTACGTGCTGGATTAGAAACTTTAGTAGTTCGAAATTCACGTTTACTGTAAATACTGCGAACGGCGTAAGAGTGTAAGTACCTGAATGCGGATCTGTTTTCGGAACGCTATAACCTGGGCCTTTTTTTTATCTAGGCAATCATGTTCTATCACAGTATGCATTGTCACTTCCTATCAGGTGAGATAGCGGAAAAAATATTGCCTATATTATAAAACAGAATACAAATCAATTTTACTTCTCATAAATAAGTCAATCTATACAGCCAAACAGTTTATGCACTTAAAAATATGTATTTTTTACTGACGTATTCTTTACAAAGGTCAACTTGTCATAAACTCTTATACTTCTTGACATTACAAAATACAATTTATTTAAATCTAATGTTAAACGTTTCGTTGTATCATACCAGCTTTAACTACATTAACTGGACTCAATTCTAGATTTGCCAGCTCGTACTAAAATTCAAATCTATTTGTCACTTTCAGACTAAAAACATTGAAGAAGTACAGGCGATTTATACTCTATGGTTTTACACTTTGTCCGATAAATTTTGACGCTCTTTTGCACGTTTCCCCAGTATTTCTATCAATTTTATCCGCCGTAACATATGAAGGCGGATAGAAATTACAGATAACGCATAAAACCACCGACTATAAATCAAAAACCGCAGAGAATAGATCTCCTGTCTTTTTTCAATGTTTTCAGTCTAAAAGTGGCAAATAGATTTTAATTTTCGTTTTAGCCGGCAAATCTAGAATCGAGTCCATTAACTATTCATCCATCCATAATAGTAAAGAGAGTATTCCCCTGTTTGTTTGTGCAGGAAATGTTGTCCTTAATTGACACAATGCACTTCACTGGAAGAGTTTACCGATTGCATTTATAGTTCATCGTGTCGGGTCACACTATTTGCAGAACAAAAGCAATAACTAGGTATTTGAAATGAGAAGAATATATATTAAGAATACTCAGTACTATGCGGATCCGTAGAGCCCGATGGTTTAGTGGATAGGGCCGTTGCCTCATGAGCGAGAGGTCGTGGTTCGAATCCCACCACATTACAATGTGTTTTTGGGTTTTCGAATTTAATACGTACCTTTTTTCGGTGCTTTTTTTGTGCTTCGGAAAGCATGTTAAGTCGTTGGTGCCGGTTAATATCGTTTAATACCGTAGATATTAGTCGTTTAGCCATGTCAGAGGCGAGTGCTAAGCATTGGCGGCTTGCAAACTCTGATCTAATCTAGGATTGGGTCTGGTTTCCCTTCTGGGTTGCGGAGGTCAGGTGGCAGTCGCTCTGTGTAGAACCACTACCCTCCTACAATCATCTAGAGTCTCCGAGAGATATGGGAAAGGGCGACGGGATATGATGAGTACTATGCGAGTCCGCCGCTATTTTAGGTATGAAAATTTGAACCTCTTCTTCATCATCATGAATTTGCCCACCGTTGGTTTAAGATATTGAGCCTTTCTTTTCCTTGAATATTTTCAAAGTTATTTAAATTCGCAAAAAAAATTTCTTCCATACTGGACTGGGAGAGAAAGAAAAACATAGAATGTTCCAGTTGCCCTTCCTCCCGGGCATGCTGTAAAAGACAGCAAAAGGGATTCGAGGGTTACATTGTATTTTAATTTAGGCGATGGGCTGACAACCTGTCACTACAGCAATACACATTACAATCTAAAATTGCCCTCGATTTATGTCAGACGTGGCGAAAGCGCCTTTTAGGAGGCGTTTTACGCTCTGCCTACCCCGTAAGGGATAAAGGCGTGATTTTATGTATGTATGTATGTATGTTTAAATTCGCCCTTACTGTAAAGTTTAATTAGTTACCAGTGTTTTACTCTCACAAAGTTATAGGTAGGTATCTCGAATAAAAAACTGCTTCGACGCAATAATAAATTAGCAAATTAAATTAACGACATCTCAGTTTTTATTAGTGACTATTTGAAAAAAGCGCAGTGCAAAGGCATGGAAAGCAGAACTTTTCTTTTGCACTTTTGATTCATTAATTAACATCCAAGTGCTTCTATGACGAACTTGTGCAAACAAACCGAAGCAAAAACATTGCAGGAATATTATCGCAATTAGTACAAGAATACCAAATTGTTTTTGCGAATTAAATTTCAGTCTTTTAGCAGTTAGAATGGTTTAATTATAAATTGTGACATCGCTGTTTCAATTAAAAGCCCGGCTGAAAATGTTGCACACTCAGCAGGGAGGGACTCGGAAATGAGGCTATTATAAAACAGGGAGATTTATCTTACGTTATTAATATGGTGTAAGTCGCTTTGTTATCATGCTGAGAACAGATATATTACGGCGGATATGATTTTAGAAATTTGGGTGTTTGAGAATGTTTGACCCTTAAATAGAAATATTTAAAGCAAAATTATTATTTGTTTGAAAGAGTTTTGTCGTGATAATAAAGTCTTTCCCGTGATAAAAAATGGGCCATATTACTTTCGTTTGCTTTTTGATGCCCCATGAATCGTGTGATGTTCAATCATAATATAATTATACCTACCTATGAACATGATAATATTATTATAGTATCTACCTAGTACCTACATACAGTCACACCTATCACGGGGTTAGCTTATCGCCAAAGGATGAAACCCTTGTAATCTAATTCTGACTTTTACGTCATGACCAAGAATAGATAGTGCGTGACCCAGTCCAGCATTGTAATAATTGTAATTCATTGCTAGAAAATTGAATGATATGTTTTACAAAGCGTTCTATATATGCCAGTAGCCTGGGTCATCATTAGGCCTTTTTTCATCTTGACAGATGATTCAAGCAGCGCCTATGCGAGAAGAGCATCGTCGCTCGTGGCTAAAAAGACCGATCCTTGAACGACATTTTCGTCCGCACTTACTGCACGCGAATTGAGAGTCCGTTGCGACGGAGCCCTCTCCACGAGCATGTCGTTTTTCCCGTTTCTGGGCTAGGTTTTGAAACCTATGGGTCAACCACACCAAAAAAGCATACAATGCCCTACATACATACATATAATCATTCCTTTATCCCTAATGGTTTAGGCAGAGCGTAAACGACCTAATCAAAGGTCGTTTCTCCACGTCTGACAAAGTTTTGAGGGTTATTTAAGATAGATTTGTAGGTATATTGTTGAAGTGACAGATTGTAAGCCTATTGCCTAAATTGCAATATACTGAAACACTTGGATCCCTTAGCTGATTTTAACAGCATGCCCGGGAGAAAATGCATCTGGCACCTTCTATGTTTTTCTCTCGCACCCAGGCCAGCATGGAAGAATGCCCTACGCATCCAGTATAATAACGCATTCAAGGCGTTTTTGCAGTTGCCGCGCTACTATAGCGCATCCGCAATGTTTGCGCTGACGGACGTCGATAGCTTTGCAGTTATCGTACGTAAAAAGACTTACGTACGTGAGAAGACTGCGTCCATGCTGCATCGAGTGCGCGGGAGCAGCAATGGCGTGCTCAAGGAGACAGTGGGAACTGTCCACTGATCAGCAGTATGATTTTAAAAACCATGCCACCTTTCAAAATTGTTTACTAATACCTAAGTACTAACACCTATGGATCTTTCTTCCATGCTGGATTGGAAGCCAGAGAAAAACATAGAACGTGGCAGCTGCATTTCCTCCCGGGCATGCTGTAAAAATTAGCTTAGGGATTCGAGGGTTTCAGTATATTGTAATTTAGGCGATGGGTTGACAACCTGTCACTATAGAAATATACCTACAAATTTATCTTAAATAACCCCTAAAAACTTTGCCAGACGTGGCGGAACGACCTTTGTCTAGGTCGTTTACGCTCTGCCTATCCCATTAGGGATAAAGGCCTGATTATATGCGTGTGTTATTATTATATTTGTTTTTTTTTTTAGTTTTTCGTGGCGGGACGAGCTTTGTCTTGGTCGTTTACGCTCTGCCTATGCTATTAGGGATAAAGGCGTGATTATATGCGTGTGTTATTATTATATTTGATTTATTATTTACTTTTTCCTTGTTCCGGCCCTGGGTCCACTTCAGTCGCGACCGCAGTTTGTGGCCGGCGGAGAGTGCACTCATTGATCACATTGTTATATTTGCGCCTTTTTGTACATATACTTTTATACAACCGGGTTAAATTGTGCCTTTTTGTACATGTACTTGTATACAACCGGGTTATATTGTGCCGGGTCAACTGCTGTGCATGTAAAAGGTCAGAGAAAAGGTAAAAGTTACTCTCTCGTTGTGTATTTTTTTATGAACTTTAGTTATCTTCCATGCTGGACTGGGAGTAAGAAAAAAACATTGAATGTGCCAGCTGCTTTTCCTCCCGAGCATACTGTAAAAACCAGCTAAGGGATCTGAGGGTTTCAGTATATTGTAACTTAGGCGATGGGCTGACAACCTGTCACTACAGCAATATACGTACAAATCTATCTTAAATCACCCTCAAAACTTTGTCAGACGTGGCGGAACGACCTTTGTTTAGGTCGTTTACGCTCTGCCTACCCCATTAGGGATGTACTTTAGTTACGCTTACTGAAGATATAATCTCAAATGTGAAAGCCAAATGATTTTTTATTGCTTGTGCCAATACATTCTTCAATGTTAATTAGTAATATAGTCAATGCTGGACTGGGAGCAAGAGAAAAACATAGAATGCGATGGCGAAGGCGATGGGTTGACAACCTGTCACTGCAGCAATATACGTACAAATCTATCATAAATAACCCTCAAAACCTTGTCGGACGTGGCGGAACGGCCTTTGTTTAGGTCGTTTACGCTCTGCCTATCCCATTAGGGATAAAAGTGTTATTACATAAATGTATGTAATTAGTAATAATTCAACGTAAACAGTTAAAAAAATCCCTATTCAAAGTTCCCTTCCACTATCGCTGACGCCTGACGGAACTCGCTCAGCAATTTGTTTGTCACGCTGCGTATAATTTGCTATTCACTAGGGATAGTTCCACTGCGCTCCAGCAGGTATTGCCCGATGAGAGCCCTTGATAGATGATCGTTTGAGGGTCTTTGGACTAAAAGGGTTCTGTCGGACCTTATATAAAATGCTCTACATTTCTTTTTGTAAATATAATTATTAACTACCTACCTATTTAAACATTTTGTAACGCAATGTTCCGAATTTTAATTTAAAATTAAAACAATTTACTCTATTTTTGGTGTAAGATTGTTCTCCTTAATATCCGCTGTCATGACGGCAGACTCAGCGTATATATATATATACAGTATAAATGTATATATATACAGCCTATATATATACATTTTACAATTAACACCTTTTGTTGGTAGCGAGGTTCTTGAATGAAGTAATGTTCAATGAAATTATTTTCGAACAAAAATAACCATTAGAAGTAAGAAATTAAAAATCCGCTGCGGGCAGGGTTTGAACCTGCAACCTTCGGAATGCCGTTCCCATCGCTCTGCCAATTGCGCTACCTGGGCGGAAGTCGATAGCTTTTAATCTATACTGTATATGCTAAAATTATAAAGAAAAAGAAAATGCATTTTTGTGTGTGTGTGTGTGTGTGTGTGTGTGTGTGTGTGTGTATGTGTGTGTGTGTGTGTGTGTGTGTGTGTGTGTGTGTATGTATGTATGTATGTTTGTAAAGAATAAATTCAAAAACTTCTGGACCGATTTCAAAAATTCTTCCACTATTAAAAAGCTACGTTGACTCATTAAATAAGCCGTGGATGAAACTGCAGCGTAATAGGCTAATATTTATTCAAATAAAATACCATTGTGACTCCAAAAATGCTTAAAATAAGACTATGTAAAATTAAGAACCATGTAGAAAATCGCTGCAGATAATTAATTATTGTTGCGCTGTTATCACGCCCGATCGAGCTTGACCAAAGCCTCGCCGATGTTTTGGAAACTTCTATCTATGCTAATTTAGTTTTATTAACCGTGATAGGCAACGTCCATTAACAACATTTTTTTGTGGCAAAATATCTAATTTAGATTTTCGTCGGAAATTTTAATAAACTAAGCTAATAGCTTTAAAACCACAAATTATATTAATTTCACCAACAAATTATGACAAAATCTCCTCAGAAAATCCTGCAAAATTCAGGAGAGTAGGTTATTATGAGATTTATCCCGTGTTGCCAGCACAGGGACGTTGAGTCGTATAATAATGGCGGGCAAGTGTTGAATCGGGACGCTGCGAGTGATGGTAAAACTAGAATTTTGAGTAGGGACTAAGCTGTTTTAGGGCTCGTAATCATAAAGCGATCTCAAGATTGAGAGCAATATCAAGTATGGATTTGACAGGCCACATTGTACTGAAATGACATTTCTGATACGAACTCAAACTAGCTGGCAATCTCAAGTGCTGATTACAAATACGGGCCTTAGGAAGCCCAGTCGTGTATATAGTGTGTCAAAATCAAGATAGACTGTACTCCTCCTTATTATGACGTTTTGACTATTATTAACTTTCATCAATTATGTTGTTCTTAAAATTCAAGCATGACCAAGCTTATAACACACTTTCTCAAATAAACTTTGCCATCCCTTTTACCCAATAGCGGGTAGAAAAAAGTGTCTCTACGTTTAGCGGTTTAGGCTGTACGATATTCCATAATTTTGCTAGTCAGCCAAAACGGCCCTTAATATTACTAGGCATATTTAATAGACATAAAAACATGAAATGTACCTGCTGCATCTCCTTCCTGGCATGCTGTAAACACCAGCTAAGAGATCCAAGGTTTTAAGTATATTGTAATTTAGGGGTTGACAACCTGTCTCAACAGCAATATACAGATCTATCTTTGACAACCCTCAAAACTTGTCAGACGTGGCGCAACGACCGTTGTTTGGGTCGTTGACGCTCTGCCTACCCCATTGTGAATAAACGCGTGACTTATGTACATAAGTATGTTCAAAAATCAGAACAGTATATTTCAGTCCATTACATTTGCACGGCTGAGCTTCACACTCGCTTGGTTCATCCCTTGTGCAGCGGCGTCCTTAATTTCACAATTTCCACTATAACGCCCAGGCTAACTGTAAATTAACAGGCGAACTGTTGTACACGGGCGTACAGATACAATACGGGGCCGTTAATATTAAGTTCGGTACTGGAAGAGTCGAGGCGGTCGACAGATTGTTTATGAGAATTCACGTCACCGTGACAACTGCAGAATAGAAAATTTCAGCTTCGACGCGACGTCCACTCATGCGCCTTAAGCGGTGTGTCCGTTACACTTATTGTGTACTAGCGACCCGCCCCGGCTTCGCACGGAAATCATTAGTGTTTCTCTACTATATTATGCATGTATTATACATATAAACCTTCCTCTTGAATCACTCTATTCATTAAAAGAAACCGCATCTACGAAATCCGTTGCGTAGTTTTAAAGATCTAAGCATACATAGGGATATAGGGACAGAGAAAGCGACTATGTTTTATACTATGTAGTGATTGAAATATGCGTAACAGACCCTTTCCAAGGATCGACGTGTATTGCACGTTGTGCAATATTAACGGTGTCCTATAGTACTGAGAGTAGGTGGGGACGAACACATAAAATTCAAAAAGGGAATATAGCAATATTTCGCGCACCTGCGAAAATATTTTCAACTTTGACACTTCACTTTTGGGAGTTCGTAAATATCAGAGCCGGTTATACCGGGTGTAAGGGACAGCGTCCCGCAAACTGATAGGGGTTGCTCAGTCAACGACACTGAACAAATTCCACCAGGAAATTCTTTCAGTAAGTGAAAAAAATATTGCTTTTTCCATACAAAATGTCCACCTCGATCAGACAATTTGTTTGGAAAAGACAAATTTTATTTTCGCTTTCTGAAAGAATTTCCTGGTGGATGTTGTGCAGTGTCGTTGACTGAGCAACCCCTATCAGTTTGCGGGACGCTGTCCCTTACACCCCGTATATTTAATTAAAAATGGCTGTACCTTTGAATGCTTAAATTTATTTCGATGACGTTTTATTCGCTCTTGCAGTTTGCGTAATATTTACACAATAAGAGAAAAAGAAATGTTGTTTCATTTGTAAGAATGAAATCTCAAAATCCGGTGTCTTTTTCTTACTATTGGGAAGCTGCATTATGCAGAAGGCAACTATTTTCTACGGAAATTAATCTTATACCAACCCATTTCAAAAGACTAGACAGGTAGGTAGGTATCAGTGGCGAAGGGTCCATACTAGCCGATCGGCTTCCCTTTTAAGAATTCCACCTCCACCAAATCCGAAATTACGTCGAAACTATAAAGTACGTCTTTTTTATTTTTCTTTGGCTTACCCTCGATAAAATTACACCCTTCGCCACAGTTAGGTATAGTACTGATACTTTTTAAGAATATTAGTTCTAATGTGCATTGCGCATGTGCAGTTTCTTTAGGTACTGTAAAAATATTTATTTCCTAAGATGAAGATATCAAAGCACAATAAAAAGCGAAAATCTCTCAATATCGTGGAAATGTTCAGCTCTTCAAAATGCAATAACACTCAACCGTTTGGCCTACTTTCCTATCCTCATGCACATTGCACATGCACCCGATTTGAGAATATTGCATCCGCGAGAATATCGAAAACAATATCCACTGTAAGTGCATAAAGGAGGAAAGAAGGAGATTGCATATCGAGGTTATTAATGCACTAGCTTTTTCCCTACGGCTTTCCTAGCATATTTACTTTTATTTTAGTTACTAGTCATAAAACTCCAGATAATAAGACAAGTATTTTTTTACATAACTCAAATAACCCGACTGTACTACCTTTTTTTTTTACATAAAACTCTCCTCTCACCAAAGGTCCAGCTGAAAATCAGCGCTGTGGTCCAGAGCCATAGCTTTTTGCTGAGCTGATCGCCTTTTTTAGCGCCTACAAATCTGTTTTTTTTATAGCTAAGTTCGTTGTTTATGTATGTTTTTTATTTTGTTTTTTAATTTTATTTTATTGTTTTTTATGTCCTTGTGATTTGTATTGATGCTAAATAAATGTTTTATCTATCTATCTATCTTTAATAATAATAATAAATCATTTTATTTGAGGCAATATTTACATTAGTAGATGTTAAATAATATAAACAGAGGCCCATAGAATGTATACCTTACAGACTAACATAGGTATATATTGATAAAAGCTTAAATACTAATGTTCGACGTATGGACGACAGTAGGAGGTCTGTTTAAAAAAGTGTTTGAATGCATTAATTGTTCTAGAATTGAGCTGTAACGTATAAATCATAATTTATTTTTAATCTAAGAACACTCGGGTGCTTGAGACCAATCGAAAGATGCCCTAATTGTCGAATTCCATCCAGCCTTTTCGGAGATAATAAAGAAATATCAAAAAATACAATACATACTCACATTACAAGATACGCACGAAAAAGATAACCCTTCCTTGATACTCTTCTCCCTAGCCTTATCCCGTATCTCACGGGGTCGGCTACCTAATCTAGGGGATTGAACGAGAGTACTGGTTTTTACACAGAGCGACTGTCATCTGACCTCCGCAACCAAGAAGGGAAACCAGACCAAATCCTAGATTAGGTCAGAGTTTTCAAGCCGTCAATGCTTAGCACTGACCTCTGATATGGCTTAACGACTAATATCTACGGTATTAAACTATATTAACCGCGACCAACGGCTTAACGTGCCTTCCGAAGCACGGAAAAAGCGCCGAATAAACGTACATATGAAATTTGAAAACCGAAAAACACATTGGTACGTGGTGGGATTCGAACCACGACCTCCCGCTCAGGAGGCACGGCCCTATCCACTACACCATCGGGCTCTAACCCTTCCTTGATAGTCGGGTAAAAAACTCTGAGTCATTTTTATCTTTTGGATTATTTCAATAAATTATCTGTAAGTAAACATGAAAATAACCTCAGCGTACCTAGATAGTAATGTATGTATAAAACTGATGGAAGACAAATTATCTACATCACATACACACATACATACATATAATCACGCCTTTATCCCTAATGGGGTAGGCAGAGCGTAAACAACCTAAATAAATGTCGTTTCGCCACGTCTGACAAAGTTTTGGGGGTTATTTATGATATAATTATAGCTATACTACTGTAGTGACAGGTTGTCAGCCCATCGCGTAAATTACAATATACTGAAACCCTCGGATCCCTTAGCTGGTTTTTACAGCATGCCCGGTAGGAAATGCAGCTGGCACATTCTATGTTTTTCTTTGGCTCCCAGGCCTGCATGGAAGCATCTACATTAGACTACTGTAGTAGATCTAGTACATGCAGTATTTGAAGATCAACAAAAAAGATCTTACGTTTACCTTCCCCCAAAACACAATAATCATGAAATAACGTAGCAAAATGATTTAATTAATAGATAATAAGCAAATTTCTAAAATTCATGTGATACATACATATAATCACGCCTTTATCCCTAATGGGGTAGGCAGAGCATAAAAGACCTAAACAAAGGTCGTTCCGCACCGTATGACAAAGTTTTGAGGGTTATTTCAGTTAGCTTCGTAAGTATATTGCTGTAGTGACAAGATTGTCAGCCTATCGCCTAAATTTCCACTATACAGAAACTTCGGATCCCTTAGTTGGTTTTTACAGCATACCCGGGACTAAATACAGCTGGCACATTCTATGTTTTTCTCTCGCTCCCAATCCACCGTGGAACAAAATACTTCCAACTTCGTGCTAAATGTGTTTACCTGCTGATTTCTGACATTACCAATAAAGAACAAGATCTTCCTTAGTATTCCAAGAACCACTGTAAATCTGAACTTACTTGAGCCAGTAATTAATTTCAAAGATATAAGGACCTAAAGCTCCTTAAAAGAACGTCGTATCTTAGGGTCAGTTCACACCGGAAAGCGACGTGATGCAACGTAGCGCGATACTGCTTTAAGGAAGGTGCATCTCATTAACCGTTTTTTTTTTGCTTTTCCATACTAAATGACCTGGTGAAAGTTGTTCAGTGTCGTTATCAGCTTGTGGGATGCTGTCTCTTACTCCCGGTATTGTATCTTACTCTTGAAATGTGCACGCCGCGCCGCGTCGTGTTGTTTCGGTGTGAACTGACCTTACGGAGCACCTTTTCAATTTACTACAAAAACTTACCGCTAGAGCTGGACCCTGGCTTTAAAACGCAGCGGAGGTATTTTCTTTGAAATTGGAACAGAAATGAAATAGCTCTTACAATGAATGAGTTTTCTTTGGCCAGATATACTTTGACCTTAAAAGGGGAAATATTATTGGTATTTGTTATTCAAACAAATGGTCTCTGATACTCGTCGTTGCCAGAAATTAACTATACATGTAGTGACGCCTTTATCCCGTATGGGGAAGGCAGATTTTCAAGCGTCAATAACTGTCAAAAGCGGAATAAAAGGCGATTTCTCCACGTCTGACAAAATATTAAGTGAGAGTTATATTACAGAAAAGTTAAGCGGTTTAAAACTCTGACAGTTGGCTCTGTCATGGAACACAAGCTTAAATGTTTTTCAAGCCCATCTTGTTTATAACTGTTGTCAACTTAATTAAACTTTTCAGCAGTTAGCCGTGAAAAACAGAGCATGAAATACTTAATTCGTCAATTTGGCAGTTGCCCAGTGAACCACTTGAACGCCTGCCTGAAGTTGAAACGCTTCAAGTCTGACTTGTTACGTAGTGTTTCAACTTCTAATAGGATTAACGATTTTTCAAGTTTAATTAACTTGTCTTGTTTTGTTTCAGGTATGTATGGTGAGATAAGAGAACCAGAGTCCTCGATGTGGGTAAAAGAATCAACAAGCTGAACTGGGGGTAAGACTACTTGGGTCATCGAATTGACCCCCTGGGAATCGAACCCACAGAAGAGTAAAAGCTAGCGCCGACTTATCAAATAACTGATCGAACCCAGCACCTCCGGATCCCTTAACTCTAACTACTGGACCACGCAGGCAGTTGACTGGCGGGACCAAGTGTGGATTCAAAGCGTTTTGTCTACTGGATGCCAGTCAGATGTCTTGATGGCACATATTGGTAATCACTTATAGACAGTGGGAGGAACAAGGCACAGGTTTATAGTATTTCCAACTCAGATTTAGAATAAAGGTAAACAAAGTTTCATGTATTTTTATTCAAAAACACATTTCAAAAATAAATGATACGTGTTGGCAAATTAATAAAACTACTGTTTCATTATGTTGTCATATCTAATAGCTATAACTTTTTTTAGAAACAAGGTCTTCGATTAAATGCCATGAAACTTTGTTTACTTTTATTCTAAAACCGAGTTTGAAATACTGTAGTTAAGTTTTAGAGAAGAGGACTTTAATTACTCAGCAGTGGCTAGATGAAGAGAGATGGGTCACATTGTGGGTACGCTTAGCGGGTATGTCGCGCGTGCATGTTTCCCAGTGTAACGGAAATAATAAAGTTTTGTGTTCCAAAGATAGTTAAATACTGTTCACTGTATGGATGTACTTCTACCACAAGATATGACTCCAATAGGAACTTTTTTAGATTCCACGGTGATGAGAGTCGGTAAGTAAATTCATACACAATATGCAACCTAATCTATTCTAACTATTCAGTTACAGTGAACTACTTTAAAACGTTGGTTTAATCAAGAACCAGATTAATCAAGTGATGATTATGACCAGTATAACAAAATTAGTCAACCCTTATAACACGCACACAAACACATGCCAAGTGCAACATGCCGTCTATCAATGTATGACCAAAATGACATTGTAGTTAGGAGTGTCCGAGCTGTGGTATGATAGAGATATTAGTAATAGTAAAATTACAAAAATAAAGTTATCGCTTACGATAGGCAGACCAAGAAGTAGATGAAACATAATTTTCTTGTGTTCGAATTTAAACCATTCAAAAGCTATTAGCATTGCTCGTTTTTAATAAGAATTCAAGTGAAATAACATACATTTCCTAATTTACACAACAAAACTCAATTAAAAAATTAAATCGTCGCCCTTATAACCACGCACGAATTAGGCACGCGACGCGAGTCCCCTTACATTTTACAAAAACAAATAAAAACAGAATCACCGCGGCAACGAGACAAAAAAAGGATTATGTTTTGTGTAATAACATTTTAAAGCTTCCACTGCTTGGGGACCAACCAGGGGTGACAGATTTAGTATATTTCACATTTTATATGTAGGTATTTATCCGATCCGAGGGTTTTGGTATATTGCATTTTGGGCTGACAACCTGCCACTACAGCAACATACCTACACATCTATCTTAAATAACCCTAAAAACTTTGTCAGACGTGGTAGAACGACCTTTATTTAGGTCGTTTACGCTCTGCCTACCCCATTAGAGATAAAGTCGTGATTATATGTATGTATGTATTTATAGTGCGTGGGTTTATCATAGTTAGAAAATTATTTCAAGTGATTCGCATTAGGTACGCACTATCTAATTCTTCATCTAACTAAGCATAACATCATATTTAATGCATTGGTCTTTGAATTAATTCAAATAGTTTTTTTTTGTACTAAGCCGTAGTCGGAAAAAAATATAAAACGGCCGAAACGTCGTTAATGAAAAATAAAATAAAAATCAAAAAAATATTAGGTAATTCCGCAAATAGGTAATACAAAATATTGTAGATTGTTTTTCTAAATTTCTTTATCTCTTTGATCATATAAATGTGAGCGAAATGTCAAAGTTTTGTTTTAATTATCTTGTAGGCAGTTGTCGTGTTGAAACATATTTGGTTTGCAAATACAGTTTTAAGCGGGTTAGGCACCTGAGGGCGGTAATACTGGTACCATAAACAGGGTCCCTTGTTGGACCCTATATTATCTGATACTTGCACATTATACAGGATCCCGTTGGTTAGACCTTGTATTATTTGTTAACAATGCGCATTTAAATCCCATTAAGCTGGGACCCATGGTGATATGGGAATGTTTTGCATTCTTATCTGTACAAGACACGACGGTTTATGGATGGGCCAGTAATTTTGTGTGGTTGGACTTGGACACGCGACGGCATTGGTTACCGTAGTGGGTTCGATTTCCACTCGTCATTTTGGTAATACATATATATAGTCACGTCCTTATCCCTAATTGGGTAGCTAGAGCGTAAACGACCTAAACAAAGGTCGTTCCGCCACGTCTGACTAAGTTTTCAGCGTCTGACTAAGTCATCACGTCTGACTTACTTAAGATAGATTTGCTGTAGTGACAGGTTTTCAGCCCATCGCCTAAATTGTAATATACTGAAACCCTAGGATCCTTAAGCTGATTTTTACAGCATGCCTGGGAGGAAATGCAGCTGGACATTCTATATTTTTTTCTCTCGCTCCCAGTCCAGCATGGAAGAATTTTGGTAATAGGTTAAATACATGCAGAGGTACAAAGAGGTAGGAAAGTTCTTCCCCGGATGACTCACGATTCTTAAGCCACAGCTTAAAAACCGTTTAAATCACATTTAACACTCCATCTACAAACGAACACATAGCCTGAAACGCCTCTGGCTACTGCACCAAATTAAATAGGCCGTTTTGCGTGAGTCGAGCAGCCAGCAGCCCAAAAGCAATTTGCTTTGAGCCCTCACAAAGAGACCTCGTACCGAATAAAAACGTTTTTTTAAAATAACGAACAGTCATGTTTTCAAGAGGATATTAAAGCCTCGTGTTTGATAATAGAAAAAACAGCGTTTGTCTGTGGAGAGAAATGTTAGTCGGTCTCAAAAGTAAAATAACATTGTCATAATGGATTAAACGTGGCTCTGTTGTCAAGTAGTTTAGGGTACTTTACTTCCATGCTGGCCTGGGAGCGAGAGAAAAACATAGAATGTGCCAGCTGCTTTTCTTCCCAGGCATGCTGTAAAAACCAGCTAAGGGATCCGAGGGTTTCAGTATATTGCACGTATATTTTCGGAGGGCACGTTAAGCCGTCGTCGGTCCCGGTCGCTGTCTTTGATAGTGGTCGTTACTCAAACCATGTCAGAGGCCTGATAGTTGTACTACTAGGCGGTTTAAAAAACTGACACCAGGGTTCATCGGGTCGATAGACTCGATACCCACTCGACAGAAGAGGAGTATATTGCAATTTAGGCGATGGGCTGACAACCTGTCACTACAGCAATATGCCTACAAATTTAAATATTTCTCAAAAGTTTGTCAGATGTGGCGGAACGACCTTTGTTTAGGTCGTTTACGCTCTACCTACTCATTATGGATAAAAGCGTGATTATATGTATGTAGTTTAGGGTTCAGTCTTTCGATATGAGGGTCGATTTCCAGGCGGTTTAAATATTAATTGAGTATTTTGACTCCATGTACAAACTCACAAGATAGAGGCAGAAGAGAAGTTACGATATTTTTCGGAGAAAAGTTTGGTTAATTCATTACAAGTTTTATTTATTGGTCATGCATAGTTAATTTCCAAGTTTTCTCATTATCATGCACATAAAAATAATAATTTGTCAAACCACAGGTTACCAAAAATAGATAAAGGCTTCTAGAGGTGGGAAATCAAAATATGTGTAGGTAACTGTTACATTTTCGATGCAATTCAGCTCTTTACATAAACATACATACATACATATAATCACGCTTTTATCCTTAATGGGGTAGGCAGAGCGTAAACGACCTAATTGAAGGTCGTTCCGCCACGTCTGACAAAGTTTTGAGGGTTATTTAAGATAGATTTGTAGGTATACTGCTGTAGTGACAGGTTGTCAGCACATCGCCTAAATTACAATATACTGAAACCCTCGGATCCCTTAGCTGGTTTTTATAGCATGCCTGGGAGGAGTTGCAGCTAGTACACTCTATGTTTTTCTCTCGCCCCCAGGCCAGCATAGAAAATACAATTCTTCCCTCTTTACATAAAACAATTATAAATAAAAATTTGTTTTCTGATATACATACATACATACATAAAATCACGCCTTTATCCCTTACGGGGTAGGCAGAGCGTAAAACGCCTCCTAAAAGGCGCTTTCGCCACGTCTGACATAAATTGGGGGCAATTTTAGATTGTAATGTGTATTGCTGTAGTGACAGGTTGTCAGCCCATCGCCTAAATTACAATACACTGTAACCCTCGAATCCCTTTTGCTGACTTATACAGCATGCCCGGGAGGAAGGGCAACTGGAACATTCTATGTTTTTCTTTCTCTCCCAGTCCAGTATGGAAGATTATTTCTGATATAACACTGATAATAAAAACACTTATCTTGTAAGTAGTACATATTAAATTACTTAGTATTTTGTAAGTTACTACTTAACGTAGAGAAGAGCTTCACCTATCGACATCAATAACAAGCATACAGAATATTATTTATCACGTTAACTGTCTGCTTTTGTAGTTACCATATCCACAAATAACTTATTAGTTAACCGACTACCATCAAATAACTAATACTACCTACCCCCAACTCTACCGATGTATTTCACTCAGGGCACGCCCAGCAATTTACTTACAAACCTCCCTTTTAACGACTTCCATTTTTCGAATATTTCGAACACAGATAACTAATACCAAGTAACAACTACCCTCAACTCTACCGGTGTATTTCACTCGGGTCACGCCCAGCGATTTACTTACAAACCTCCCTTTTAACGACTTCCCTTGTTCGAATATTTCTTATCACCCCCTCTTATATCGACGCTTTTCTTCCTGGATAAGGGTGGTTATGCTGTTCATAAATATATTTTGGGTTTATGAAAAAGAGCAGAAAATAACTTATAGACGCTTATAATTATATCCTATTTAGCAACCCGCTAAGGACTCCCGCTCTCTTCTGTCTTGGACTTCCGCGGTCCATTAGAATATTGAACAATATTTTTGTAATTTTGTCATCAATATTGCGCGACCAAACATTCCAAGAACGTTGCAAATTGCAATTGTTCATCTCACCATACCCTCATTATCAATTATGAAGTAAACACCTCAATATGATTCAAAACACGCATACTAGCGCCACCTGTTGATGATATTATGATTATCACAAAATGAATTTGTATATTATGTATTTTTGTTCTTTGTGCAAGTTTCTACAAGTAGTGTATGTCTAGTGTATCTATCCATGTCACTTTGATTCTAGGCATCCTAGCGCATCACAATCACAAGCTTTGGTTATGGGAAAGAAATATCTATAATATTATTATTTATTATAAATATAAGTAGTATCAGACTTTTCGTTAAAAACACAGACAGCTCACTTGTATTCCAGATACCTCGTAAAAAAAGTATAACAGAATAAATATATTTGATTATTTCAAAATTTGCAAGTCTATCAGTGTTTTCTATCTTACATAACCTTGCCCTTGCGAGAATATTTTTTAGCAGAGCCTCCCTTCAGCCGGTATGATCCTGGTAATATATCTGAGGCTTTGTTTCAACAGACCTTATATTTCAATGTACGCACGGATTGCGAAAATAACTCGAGTATTACTCTTTGTCTACTTTGGTAAAGGAGATGTATATTAGGTAATATACATACTAGCTTTAGGTTTATCTTTTTGAACGACGTATATAGGGTCCTAGAGCAGATGAATGTTTATTGTATGAAAGTGAAGCCGTCATCCAAATTTATTTTACTTGCTTAGATTGTGCGCAAAATCATTTATGAAAAACCAATCAAATCTTGTCTTTTCTTGTCTTGTCTAGCCATTACTGTCCCAATTCAAATAACTAGCTTGAAAACCTTAATAAAATAAAAATAAAAAAATAAAAATTTGCATAAATATTACGCATTTAGTTTGACAGTTAATTAAAAATAAATAATAAATAATTTGAATTCTGCCTGTCAAAATAAAATCATGATCAAATGCATACGTATTGTAAAATTTTAATACGAATATGGCTATGGTGGCATTTCTATTCGTAGAAACCTAAAACGGCCAAAATAAAATAGATTATTAGATAGATTTATTAGATATATTTACACAATCTATCTTGGTAACTCTATTCAACCCGTTTGACACGACATTATCCAGTCTAGTCTAGACAGGGACAAATAATCCCATATATCTTGTAGCTAGATAAATTAATTTGTTTTTACGAGCCTGTTAGATTTAGGTATATGAAGGTTTAGCTTTAACTCATTTTATTTTCTAGTAACTAGATATAATTACGCAGGTTTCGTACATATTATTGCTATCTATACTTTATCCACTAGATTCTAGTAACTTTGTTTTTGGGAGCCCGATGGTGTAGTGGCTAGCGCCGCTGCCTTGTGAGCGGAGGTCGTGGTTTCGAAACTCACCACGTACCAATATGTTTTTCAGTTTTCAAATTTCATATGTACGATTATTCGGCGCTTTTTCCGTGCTTTTTAAGGCACGTTAAGCCGTTGGTCCCGGTTAATATTGTTTAATCCGTAGATATTTAGTCGTTAAGCCACGTCAGAAGCTCGTTTTTTCGTGCTTTGGAAGGCACGTTAAGCCGTTGGTCCCGGTTAATATTGTTTAATACCGTAGATATTAGTCGTTAAGCCACGTCAGAAGCCAGTGCTAAGCATTGGCGGCTTGAAAACTCTGACCTAATCTAGTATTGAGTCTAGTTTCCCTTCTGGGCTGCGGAGGTTAGATGGCAGTCGCTCTGTGTAAAAACCAGTACTCTCGTTCAATCAACTAGATTAGGTAGCCGACCCCGCGAGATACGGGATAAGGCTAGGGAGATGATGACTTTATCCCCTAGATTGTGATAATTATGTACGAAATCTGTGTGATTCTATTAAGTAGTAGGTACATAAGTACGACAGGTAGGTTTGCCTATTCAACCTGGTGTTTGAGCCGCAGTTTGCTAAGAGCGATTATTTTTTTTTTTTTTTTTTTTTTAAATATTATTGGCTTCCATCGTTTTTAGACGATGATTCTGCCAAAGTCACGGTTCAAAGAAAACACTGACATAGAAAAAAAAACGTATAAACATTGACACTTTCCAGTAGTTTCATTCAGTCCAACCTAAAACAAGACATAAAATTAGTAAGTAAGAGTGGGCTTATTAAATAACATATGGAAGGACATAACAATTTATAATCTAATATTGTTAATTTTAATAAACTTGGCTAACGTATAAACAAACGAAGACGGGACAAGTGTTAGTAAAAAGCTGACATTAACAGGACGAGGAATATTTTTAGGGAGCAACTGGTATAAGGAAACATTCAAATTTGGACAGTTAAAAAATAAATGATCTACAGTACCCTCTTCCATACCACATTCGCACATGGAATGGTCGCGAATACGTAATTTGGATAAAAATACTGGAGTACAGACATGACCCAACCGCAGACGAATGATTATTGATGTTATAAGTTTGTCGAGATCACGAAATTTAAAGAACCAAGGAACAGAAGGTATGGAAGGTTGAATTGCTCGATAATGCTTACCAACAGATACATTAGGCGATAGCCACCATGATTGCCAACTATTATGCAAATGAGGTTTGGCTGAACAGCGAAGGTCTCGAGCAAAAATTTTTGAATATTTATTGTTACCTATCTGAATGGCCTGCTTAGCAAACGAATCAGCTATTTCATTACCTGTAATGCCACTGTGGCTGGGGATCCATGCTAAAACCACATCAATATTAGAGTTGTGACAGCGAAATAAAGCCTCTTTAATTTTTAAACTTAAAATAAAATTACTTTTTGAATGGAACGGAAGTTTTTGCAAATCTTGTAAACAACTTAGAGAGTCTGAAAATATGACGGATTTATTTAGCTTATTGGTTTCAATAAAAAGAACAGCTTCCAAAATAGCTATAGCCTCGCCAGTAAATATGGAAAATTGAGAGGGACATTTAAAATTTAAAACTATTTGGTACTTAGGCATCCATACCGCTGAACCCACATAATCTGCATCTGTAAGCTTTGAAGCGTCTGTAAAAAATTGAAACCAACCAGGCCAATTCCTGTCAACAATCTTGTTGAATTGCACGTTAGCACCAGGGGAACCCTTCTCTATGTCCAGACCAGTCACAATTTTGGGTAAAAATATGAGGGAATTAAAATTAAATTTGAAGATAGGATTCCTGTCAGTCTGAAAAATAGAGTTAATATCAATTCTACTTAAGGACTTAACAAGAGAAGGACTTTCCTTAGAACGCCAATAAGACGAGTTTATGGTTTTATCCAATAAAGAAACTGATTTATCAATGAGAGGATGCTCAGAAAATTGAACAATATTAAAAAAGAAACGATCTGCCAAAAATTGTCTTCTCAGATGCAAAGGAGGATCCAAACATTCTACCTGAAGAGCTACCGTAGGAGATGATTTCATCGCGCCAACAATTATTCTTAAACATCTTGCTTGAATTCTATCTAATTTTGCCAAAGCAAGTCTATTGCATGGTTCCAAAATAACACCGGCATAATCAAAATGGCTACGGATGATAGCATTATATAAAAGCTTTTGACAATAAGGGTGAGAACCCCAACGAACACCTGAAAGACATCTAATAATGTTAATATTTTTCTCGCATTTCTCAACGATATATTTTAAATGGTGCTGCCCACTCAATTTAGAGTCAAGCCAAACACCTAAGAATTTAACTTTTTCTTGTATTGGAACAGGCTGATTATCGATTAAAATTTCAATACGAGGAATGACTCTCTTCCGTGAAAAAACGACAGCGGAGCACTTAGGGACAGAGAGAGAAAGACCATGATCTACAAGCCAATTATTCAAATAAAATAAAGCAGAATTAATACGAGAAGTAGCAGATTCAAATGAAGAAGAGCGTGCATATAAAACTATGTCATCAGCGTACTGTAAGATGTTGCAAAAACTAAGAACAGTTCTGTCTAAGTCATAAGTGTATACATTGTATAATAAGGGACTAAGGACTGAGCCCTGCGGCAACCCCTTCCAGATATATCTATGTGAAGAAAGGAAGCCGTTTACCCGTACAGCAATTGAACGACCCATGAAAAGACTGCTTATTACATTAATTAACTTCCCTGGAATACTCAGATAATGCATCTTCTGCCTGAGAATTGGGAGCAAAACATTATCATAAGCCGCCGATATATCCAGAAATACACCAATGACATGGTCATTATCACTATAAGCTCTTCTTATATCGGTTGTGAAAATACTCAGGCTATCAAGAGTACCCATACCCCGTCTAAACCCAAACTGAAATTTTGAAAGAAGTCCCTTGTTTTCAAGAAACCACTCAAGTCGGTTTTTAATCAAATGTTCAAAAATTTTGGCTAAACAGGACGATAATGCAATAGGCCGATATGAATTAGGATCCGATGCTGATTTTCCAGGTTTTAAAATTGGAATTACAATTTGCGATTTCCAGGAATCTGGAACAATATTAAACTTAAAAAAGAAATTATAAAGATTTAGTAAATATTCTTTAGCAGATTGAGGGGATTTAATTATAAAAGAATAAGGTACTCCGTCAATACCTGGAGATGAATCCTTAAGATTATCAAGAGCGCAACATAATTCAGAATAAGAAAAATCATTATCGAATTCATGAAAACTAACAGACTCAAATGAAGAAGGAGAAAGACAATCCAAGGTGGGGACAAAAGGAGGGGCAAGTTTATTTATAAAATCTGGAAGCCATAAGGAGGAGTCGTTTGAAGAGATGCTAGGATCCGAACGAGCTCTACGAAAAGAATTAGTGCGTCTCCAAACCACAGCTGAGGGAGTACGCGGAGATAAGGAGCTACAAAAATTACTCCAACCCTGACGTTTTTTCTTTGACAGAAGCCTTTTACATAGAGCATTACTCTTTTGAAAATTGAGGAAGTTACACATGGATGTATCTGTCACAAACAAGTTTTCAGCTTCATTGCGATTGCGGACTGAAGAAGTACACTCAGGATCCCACCAAGGCGGTGATGGTATTTTATTAAGAGCAGAATTCTTTATTGGAATAGATTGATCAGCAGCAGATGTTAATGTTGAAACAAAATTTTGATATGATTCCAAAATATTACTGGATGAAATAACGGAAAGAGAAGACACACTATTTTCAACTATTGAAGAAAATTTGCTCCAATCTGCTTTTTGAAGTCTATATTTTAAAAGAGGAGGATAATCTAATTTAGGTGAGGAAATATTATTAAAAGAAAGTAAAATGGGAAAATGATCACTACCATAACTATTTTGTAGAATTTGCCAAGAAGAAGACATAACAAGGGAAGGAGAAACTAAAGAAAGGTCTACCGCCCCAGCACTTTGGGTTGGAGAAACCCTACGCGTTACAGAACCATCATTTAAAATGCATAAATTTAAAGCATCAAGAAGATCAAAAAAGAATGGGGATAAAGTGTCACACTTAAAAGAGCCCCAAGAAGTGTGATGACAATTAAAATCACCTAAAATGACCAATGGACCTGGAATAGAGGAAAGAATGGCTTGAAGCTCTAAAATTAATTGAGCGTTTGGATACGGAATATAAATAGATGCAAAAGAAATATTAAAAGATCTAACAGCAACTATGTGAAGACCAGGATCATGAGGAGGAATATTAATTTGGGAAAAGATAATAGATCTAGAAATTAAAATTGCACATCCTGCATAACCGTCATCCCTGTCATCCCGCAAACAGGAGAAACCTGGGAATCTAAAGATAGAATCCGGCAACAGCCATGTTTCCGAGATGGCACAAATGACAGATTTAAATTTATTAATCAAGAAAGATAAATCATGTTTCTTACTATTGATGCTTTTGATGTTCCACTGAATTATGGATAGAGGGTGCATTTTTGACAGCCAGAACAGAGAGGTACTCAGTTAAAATATCAGTGACGTGGGGCGGTAAAGCATCTGAAAATTTGGATAAAATGTTTAACATAACAACAAGCAAAGACTCAATTAAGTTGTCATTAGGAGTAAGTGTTGGAGTTGGTGAACCAGGCAGAGGGGTTTCATTTAACAAAGCACATCCATTTTGTTGTGAGGAAGATGGAGTAGAAATAATATCAAGATGTGCTCTTCTATCGTATGACTTGACCGGGGTTGGAGGGGGACGGTGTTCTTTGTAAAATGACTTCTTGTATGAGAAAGATGTAGGAGGATTCTGAGATGGAGAGGATCCTGCTAAAGCCTCCGCAAAAGACTTGCGTGATGCTGGGACTTCAACTGATGCCTCTGAATAACTGAGATTCTTTTGAGCCATGACAACTTTAATTGATTTTTGCCTAATGTGTTCGGGACAGTTTGGATCATTAGCTTTATGATTGCCGCCACATAGCAGACAAGAACAATTCTGTGGAGATTCATTGCAGTCACCACCCTCATGTTGCTGACCACATGAGAAGCAACGAGCCTTGGACCGGCAATGAGCACGAATATGGCCAAACCGACAGCATTTGCGGCATTGAATCGTTGGTAATTTATAAAGAGTTACTGGCAGAGAGGAATAAAAGCAAAATACTTTTTCAGGTAAAACTTGGCCTGAGAATGTCAGGACTACTGTGGTTGATGGGGACACTACAACAGATCCATCAATGTATTTTTTAAAATTCATTCTCCTTGCTTTAATAACTGGACCGCAGTTAGGGGGGTATTTTAACCCATCCACCAACTCCTCCAAAGTCCATTCCACCGGAATGTTGCGAACCACGCCCATGCGGGTAACCTGAAATTGTGGAACTGTAGCTAAGAAACCTTCATTCTTCAAAAAAGTAACCTCGACAAAGTTGTTTGCTGACAAAGCTGATTTAAAATCTATGGAAATTCGACTGCGGCTAAGAGACTTGACACTCCCGTCAATTATGCCCTCCACTTTGTTTTTGAATAGGAGTTGTGCAAACTTGAGCAGCTTGATAGATCTATCCGGGGCGTTTAAGTCCATTTTTGTGACATGAACTGTAAATGGACCTTTATCCTCTGAGGAGTACTTTGCCCTCGAGTTGTTTTCGAATTCAGGAGGGACGTAAACATCCTGTTTTGATGCAGCTGGAGGAGCAGTAAAATTTTTTTTGACATTAGATCTTTCCAAATCATCCTCCGCACCTCGTTTAGTCGGTTTAGATCTAAATCCTTCAGTACTCGTATCCATAACTTCGGGTTGAGTAAATACCGGAGGAGAACCATCAAAACCAGGATCTTTACCTCCCCCCGGAGGGGGATCGGTATCATACATTTCACTGATGATATATGAAAATCACATGCAACAGATACTTACCAAAGCCACAAAAACAAAGACAAACAAAACAACCACAAAACAACACAAGATTTATGAAGAAACCAGTAGATTTCAATGATAAATTAATCGAAAACTCTGAAACGCATGTGTTCAATGACACGATGACAGACAGAATCCAACATAAATCTAAGAGCGATTAAATGCGGGTAGAAGCAAACATCTACCGAGACGATGTTTGTCTTCAACGTATGACAACTGAAACAAGGGACTTGAGAACATGACTGAATCTGAAATAGATTATTACTACATATAAATTAATATTTATTGTTTTATAGTAGGGGTTATTCTTAAGCCAATTCCAAAAAATGTTTTATAATCAATAGCAAAATTGTACAGTATTGTAGCAAAATGCTGTAATTTATCAAATAGGAAAGAATGAAGCATTCTAACAGAATACAATGCACCCTCTTTATACCACTGCCAGAAATAAGAAATACCTGTCATAGAGGTACCATAGAGAAGAACTTATACGAAATGCGTAAGTCCCGCTCCTATTATGTCTCTGACGTTTTCAATTTCAATTATAGATATTTTAAAATCCATGCTGGACTAGGAGCGAGAGAAAACATACAATGTGCCAGCTGCATTTCCTTCTGGACATGCTGTAGAAACCAGCTAACGGATCCGAAGGTTTCTGAGTATTGTAATTTAGGCGATGGGCTGACAACCTGTCACTACAGCAATATACCCACAAATATATCTTAAATAACCCTCAAAACTTTGACAGACGTGGCTAACGACCTTTGTTTGGGTTGTTTACGGTTTGCCTACCCCATTAGGGATAAAGGTGTGATTATATGTATTTTTAAATCCTGGCAGGGGTATACATGAAAGTACGAGGGAAGATTAGTATAAAAAAAAAACGAAAGTTATTTTCTACTGCGAAAAAACATATCGCTTTCTAAACTCATTATTCCGCTGGTGAAGCCACGGTTCTGAAAGCTAGAAATGACGACAAGGTTTCCAAGTCCACAGTTTACGTATTCCTAATGTATCCTGCTTAAAGCAAAGCAACTAGTTTAGGTGTTCAGGCGCCATATTAATTGGGCGCCTTGATTGAGGATCCCGCCGTATTTGTTCACAGAGTATCACAGATCAAAGCCTGTAGGCTGTTGTTATAGCGACGTCGCCTTTGATCGCAGTTTCTGGATTATAGCGTACTCTATGTGACCAGATTTCCCCCTTTAGAATATACTAGCAACCCGCCCCGGCTTCGCACGGAAATCATCAGTGTTTCTCTACTATATTATGCATGTATTGTACATATAAACCTTCCTCTTGAATCACTCTATCCCTTAAAAGGAACCTCATCAAAATCCGTTGCGTAGTTTAAAGATTTAAGCATACATAGGGATATAGGGACAGAGAAAGCGACTTTGTTTAATACTATGTAGTGATAATAGGTAGTGGTGACGTGTTTATGTTTGAGACACAATACATAACATAACTATTTCGATTCACGCTTGTATCCCTTACGTGATAGGCAGAGCTGATCTGTATGAAAACCTTGTAGGCTATTGTTATAGCGACGTCGCCTTTGATCGAAGTTTCTGGATTATAGCGTACTCTGTGTATCCAGATTTCCTCTTTAGAATATATACGTACAATAGGTAGTAGCGGTGATGTATTTATGTTTGAGACTAAATCAACTGACAATGTATAGGCATTGAGACAAACCCAAAAACGGTTTATACAATGCCTGGCTTGTTTCAAATTTGTAATATGTTTGTATGAATATGATACATGATTTAAAAAAAAAACACAATATACCTATTTAGAGTCACTGTTTGTATGAATATGATACCTATTTTTTTTTAAAACATAACATACATATTTAGAGTCACTCCTGTTCCCTTGCAGGATAGGCAGAGCCGATTTGTATGTAAGCCTTGTAGGCTGTTATTATAGCAACGCCGCCTTTGAGCGGAGTCTCTGGATTATAGCGTACTCTGTGTGTCTAGAGTATCAGGATTTAAAGTAGAATAGCTACTTGGACATACAATTAGATGGTGGTGAAGTGTTTATACATACATACATACATATAATCACGCCTTTATCCGTAATGGGGTAGGCAGAGCGTAAACGACCCAAACAAAGGTCGTTCCGCCACGTCTGACAAAGTTTTGAGGGTTATGTAAGATAGATTTGTAAGTATATTGCTGTAGTGACAGGTTTTCAGCCCATCGCCTAAATTACAATATACTGAAACCCTCGGATCCTATGCTATGCTATGTTTTTCTCTCGCTCCCAGGCCAGCATGGAATAGAATGAAGTGTTTATACATACATATAATCACGCCTTTATTCCTAATGAGGTAGGCAGAGCGTAAACGACCTAAAAATAGGTCGTTCCGCCACGTCTGAATAAGTTTTAAGGGTTATTTAAGATAGATTTGTAGGTATATTGCTGTAGTGACAGGTTGTCAGCCCAGCGCCTAAATTGCAATATACAGAAACCCTCGGATCCCTTCACTGGTTTTTACAGCATGCCCGGGAAGAAATGCAGCTAGCACATTCAATTTTCTCTCGCTCCCAGTCCAGCATGGAAGAATGGAAACATAGATAGGTATATACCTGTTGTATTTCCAGGTGACATGCATTACCGTTGAAACTAACTAGGTAAGATAAGATAAGATAAGAATATACTTTATTGCACAGAAAAAATACAAGAGAAAATAAAATAAAATGTAACTAATAGTAGTACGAATAGGCGGCCTTATTGCTAAGCAGCAATTTCTTCCAGGCAACCTCAGGGTACAGGAAAATAAAAGTTGAACTAGTGGGCTGGTATACATTTAGGCAATATATTGTATAGGTAAGTAAATAAGCTACTTAGGTGTATTTATATAATTAATAACAATAAATAGTCATACATATAAATTACTTATACCTACATAGAAATACATAAATATTATATATTATAATACATTATATCAATGAAAGAAAATGTTACAACCAAAATAGGTTGTCGAAAAGATACATACATATAATCACGCCTTTATCCCTAATGGGGTAGGCAGAGCGTAAACGACCCAAAGGTCGTTCCGCCACGTCTGACAAAGTTTTGAGGGTTATTTAAGATAGATTTCTATGTATATTGCTACAGTGACAGGTTGTCAGCCCATCGCCTAAATTACAGTATACTGAAACCCTCGGATCCCTTAGCTGGTTTTTACAGCATGCCCGGGAGGAAAAGCAGCTGGCACATTCTATGTTTTTCTATCGCTTCCAGGCCAGCATGGAAGACACGACGAAAAGATAACAACTCGGTAAAAAAAAATACATACTTTTTCTAACGTCGCCTAGTTTCTAGCTGTCTATAAACCAACCCACTCTGACGGTTTGGCAGATTTGGCAACCATTTCGACTGCCGGCTGTCACCTGGCCTAACTTAATTCGACGGAACCGTAACGGCAGTTACTCGTCTGGATATAGAACTGACTACTCGAAACGTTTCAAAACTGGCGCCGGGGTATTATTGGGACGTTCTCCTTTAACCATAAACCCGTATTTATAAAGCTATCTCAAGATTGAAAACAAAAGTAAGTATGGATTTGATAGGCCATATTGCACTGAAATGACATTTCTGATACGAACTCAAACTAGCTGTCAGTCTCAAGTGCGGTTTATCAATACGAGCTTAAAACCCATACAAAAATAGTTGGAATTGTTTTCAATTGACACTCTTTTATGTGAATAACTGGCTAATTGGCTACAACTGTACAAGAGTTTGTCATTGTCATGTCATGGTAAATAGTTAGTAAGAAGTTAACATTAGATGTCGCTGTACAAAGTGTTAGAAATAATAAATGGCGGTGATGAGATTTTATCTGATATGTTTATAAGATGTCAATGAATTCGTAAAAACTCTCAAATACATTCATTCATTCATATAAACTCGCCTTTATCCCAAATGGGGTAGGCAGAGCGTAAACAACCAAAGAAAAGGTCGTTCCGCCACGTCTGACAAATGTTGAGGGCAATTTTAGACTCAGGAAGAAAAGTGTAATAAAAGTATAACTAAGTGCAAAAGTGTTTCAGTGACAGTAGTGCATAGTAACTAGTGGATAACTGCCTCCGTGGTCTAGTGGTTAGTGTCATGGACTCCTGATTCGATTCCCAGGGGGAAACATAAAGTTGATATTTGAGAATTTATCACTTTGTAAATTTTTCCCCAGTTGCACATTGCAGGCTGAATCATCTGATTGTCCGAAAAAGAAAAAGATTTCGTGCTTCGGAGGGCACGTTAAGCCGTCGGTCCCGTTCGCTGTCTTTGATAGTGGTCGTTACTCAAACCATGTCAGAGGCCTGATATTTGTGCTACTAGGCGGTTTAAAAACTCTGACACCAGGGTTCATCGGGTCGATAGACTCGATACCCACTCGACAGAAGGAGACTAGTAGACAGGTAGTGTCGTGTTGCGCTCAGGATCAGGACCATGGTTTTATACAACAACAATATTTTAAGAGTATCAAACACGCACCAAAAATACCCTAAAAATTCTGTGTAGAAATTCATTCATTCATTCATTCTGTAACACAAAGGTTTGGAAGAAAGCGAGAGGCGTTACAAAAACGCCGCCATTCATTCTCAGTTCCCAGATTCGACGCCGCGTAAAAAACCGCGAAACGAACGATCGCTCGCTCGCATAAATCAAGCGAGTGAAATATTAAAACGCTCAGGCGCTTTAACACGTTACACACCTTCTTTGGATTTTGCTCTTGACTTTAGTAGTCTAAGGCCCGTATTCGTAAATTCTTCCATGCTGGACTGGGAGCGAGAAAAAACATAGAATGTGCCAGCTGCATTTCCTCCCGGGCATGCTGTAAAAACCAGGTAAGGGATCCGAGGGTTTCAGTATATTACAATTTAGACGAAAGGCTGACAACCTGTCACTACATCAATATACCTAATATAATCAAAACTATGTCAGACGTGGCGGAATGACCTTTGTTTAGGTCGCTTACGCTCTGCCTACCCCATTAGGGATTAAGGCGTGATAGTATGTATGTATGTAGACTTGTATTGCCTTAATCATAATCAGCACTTGAGACTGACAGCGAGTTTGAGTTCGTATCAGAAATGTCATTTGAGTACATAATGGTATATCAAATCCATACTTAATATTGCTTTATAAATACGAGCCTAGGACTCTAGGCAAGCGCGATTTGACATAACGATATCTCTCACTTCTCAGTAAAGTCATTATGTTTTTGTAATGCAGGTACGTACTATCAACTTGTAGCTCCTATCAGCTACATGTTTCATTGTAAAAACGAAGAGCGACTCTACCCATGTATATGAACAAATTTAACCGTGGAACTGAAAAGTTTTTCCTAATAAGTATATGGAAGCTACCTATCTACTTAACTTACCTACACACCTATTTACTTATCGAAAAACAAAGTAGACATTTTTTTTAGATACGAGGTTCTTAAGAGAAGTTAATATGTTATAACTGCCTCCGTGGTCTAATGGTTAGAGCCTTGGGCTTACGATCCGGAGGTCCTGGGTTCGATTCCCAGGGGGGAAACACAATGTTGATATTTGTCAATTTATCACTTTGTGAGGTTTTTCCCAATTTGGTTAGGATATTGCAGGCTGAATCACCTGATTGTCCGAAAAGAAAAAAGATTCCGTGCTTGGGAGGGCACATTAAGCCGTCGGTCCCGGTCGCTGTCTTTGATAGTGGTCGTTACCCAAACCATGACAGAGGCCTATTAGCTGTGCTACAACTCTGACACCAGGGCTAAGAAGAAGAAGACTCCATAGTATACGCAGCTTCTGAAACAACTCAGTTTCAGATACAGACAAACAGAAAATCGCTGTTTCGATCTGGCTAATTTATATCGTCGAGTTTCACGGCGTGAAAAGAAGAAATATCCTTTTTTCTGATTTAATGGATTTACTTATATGAAAAGCGAATCCCATTCGAAGTTTAAAATGGCTTTTTCTTTTCGAAGAATGGAATAAAATAAATTCCGACCGAATATCAAAATATATTGTACAGACGATCCATAAGGGTACTTAGGCTCGTATTTATAAAGAAATCTCAAGATTGAGAGCAATATTAAGTATGTATTTGTCAGGCCACATTGTGTCGAACTCAAACTAGCTGTCAATCTCTAGTACTGTTTATAATTTCGGGCCTTCGGAACTAAAATGCGCCGTGTGATTTTAGGTTTTAAAGAAATTGAAATATAAATAAACATATTCGAATGTTCATTATTATTTAAAGCGTTCTTGACTGAAGGCACTCACGCTCATTATTAATTACGCTAAATGCGAATAAAGTCAAACAACAAAGTCTCAATACTAGATTATTCACAGAAGAACTCTTTAAGACTCTCGCTGTTGTTTTTATACATACATACATACATATAATCACGCCTTTATCCCGAATAAGGTAGGCAGAGCGTAAACGACCTAAACAAAGGTCTTGAGGGTTTTGAGGATTATTTAAGATAGATTTGTAGGTATATTGCTGTAGTGACAGGTTGTCAGCCCATCGCCTAAATTACAAAATACTGAAATACTCGGATCCCTTAGCTGGTTTTTACAGCATGCCCAGGAGGAAATGCAGATTTCACATTCTATGTTTTTCTTTCACTCCCTGTCCAGCATGGAAGATAATGTATAATATATCTTATTATTATATCTTATATTACTATATCTTTGACCCCAGATAGAACGACCTTTGAGTATCGAAGTCTTGTTCAACACACTTGCCTAACTTTCAGATTTCGTAGCATGCAAATAGAATTGTAGACCTTTGGCTACGAACAAAGTTAGTGCTACGAAAGTGCTACGACGAACTTCGTAGATAGGACGTTGCCTTGGGATGTTGCACGGCTCATGTTACATACATTTTAGTATCTTCTTACGTGGCTTTATACTATTTTATATGTTTTTGAATTGAATAATAGTACATTACTCCGAGGCCTAAAATAAACGCAATTTAAGGTCGAGAAAAAAATGGAAATGAGACCTTTAATTGCTATTTTGGCTGAGAGAAGCATAGTATATTTCTTCCATGCTGGTCTGGGAGCGAGAGAAAAACATAGAAAGTGCCAGCTGCATTTCCTCCCGGGCATGCTGTAAAATCCAGCTAAGGGATCCGATGGTTTCAGTATATTGTAATCTAGGCGATGGGCTGACAACCTGTCACTACAGCAATACAGCTTAAATAACCCTCAAAACTTTGTCAGACGTGGCGGGACGATCTTTGTTTAGGTCGTTTACGCTCTGCCTACCCCATTAGGGTTAAAGGCGTGATTATATGAATGTATGTATGTATGTAGAAGCATTGTACTTTTCTCTCAATTTGTGAGGAATAAAAAATACACTTGAAAACAAACATCAAACTTGCGTTTCCTCCATAATATTTTGAGATTCAAGATTTGAATGGCGCCTTTGCGCACATTCCATTAATTAATTCCATTTTATTTAAATTTAAAATCAAAATAATGTAAACACCTAAACCATACTAGTACATCTTCAAAAACTTCGTGAAGCAGTCGTTTATTTCATTATTGTCCTTTGGAGAAATTGCTGGTGTATGCGAATATGAGGACCGAAAAGTGTAAATGTAGTTTTCGCTTTTTTATAATAATGACGTCTTTTTCGAGCAATTGGGAGAAAAATATATTTATCCTAATTAAAAGATAGGTATTTTTTCCGGAAGTGTTTCTCATTTGTACGGGATAAATCTTGCTAAAACCTAGCGAAAAACTCATTAACCTGTACATTTTTTGTAATCTAGGTAGCCAATTATTTCAGGAACCATTTTCATCGCATTCCTTTGCCTCCGCTAAAGCCCAAATAATTACTTCACTGCGAAAATATTTTCGTCCAGAAATTACGTTCTTATTTTTGTTCGTAGTGGAATAAAAAAATAATAACTCCATGTTTTCCCTGCCTCCTGTGGGGACAATGGGGCTTGTTCGAAAGATTGTTTTCTTCCGAACCATTGTGTGTTCGCAGGATTGGAACGGGGGTGAGGTAGGTGAGGGGGGGAGGCTTGATTTTGCAGCTATTTGCCAGGATCCGTATCTTTACAATTGGGGGTTTTGTTGTACCCACTGTGTTTGCGGAGCTGGTGTGATTTCGGTCACTGGGATTTTCTTTTTCATATGGTACGTACATACGTACCATATTATTAATTGATGATGAAATTTTCCTATTGTATTTCATCATCTCCCTAGCCTTATTCCGTATCTCACGGGGTCGGCTACCTAATCTAGGAGATTGGACGAGGGTACTGGTTTTTACACAGAGCGACTGCCATCTGACCTTCGCAACCCAGATGTGAAACCAGACCCAATCCTAGATTAGGTCAGAGTTTTCAAGCCGCCAATGCTAAGCACTGGCCTCTGATATGGCTTAACGACTAATATCTACGGTATTTATCGATATTAACCTGGACCAACGGCTTAACGTGCCTAATAAACGTACATATGAAATTCGAAAATCGAAAGACACATTGGTACGTGGTGGAATTCGAACAACGACCTCCCGCTCAGGAGGCAGCGGCCCTATCCACTACACCATCGGGCTCTCTCACTTACCTATTGTATTTGTATGGTATTTATTTATTATCATTTTAAAATAAACTTGTATCTATTACAATAGTCCCACAAAACTGCTTGCGCAGTTTGTCTGCAGGATCTATGAGTCTCTTTTATAATTATGTTATTTTATTTAACTGTTAAGTAGGTATTCCTTCCATGCTGGACTGGGAGCGAAAGAAAATCATAGAATGTACCAGCTGCATTTCCTCCCGGGCATGCTGTAAAAACCAGCTAAGGGATCCGAGGGTTTCAGTATACTGCAATTGAGGCGATTGGCTGTCAACCTGTCACTACAGCAATATACCTACAAGTCTATCTTAATTAACCCTCAAGACTTTGCCAGACGTGGCGGAACGACCTTTTTTATGGTCGTTTACACTCTGCCTCCCTCATTAGGGATGGAGGCGTGATTGCATGTATGTATGTTAAATTAATTTTAATCTTATAAAGTATTTTGGAATGTAGCTTTCTAGCGGTGAAAATAAATAGACCAATATTTTTTGAGTTGATGTGTAAATAAACAATCAGACATACAACTTGGAAATCTTAACAGAAAAAACTTTAAATAATCGTTTTTTTTTATCTTACATATAATCACCCCTTTATCCCTAATGGGGTAGGCAGAGTGTAAATGACCTAAACAAAGGTCGTTCCGCCACATCTGACAAAGTTTTGATAGTTATTTAAGATAGATTTCTAGGTATATTGTAGTAGTGACAGATTGTCAGCCCAACGCCTAAATTACATTATACTGAAACCCTCGGATCCCTTATCTGGTTTTTACAGCATGCCCGGGAGGAAATGCAGCTGGCCCATTATATGTCTTTCTGTCGCTCCCAGGCCAGCATTTTGTTATGTTGCTTAATAATATTGTACAACATTTATATTATCCTAAAAATATAAGTTGGATTCTTCATTAAAAACTCCAGCTCCAGTTTACTTTTGCCTTCCTTTCTTTTATTCATTATCTTTTCTGAAGTTCAACTTAATTTAAGTTAGCAGATAAAACATTTTAAGGCTTCCCGGTGACCGCGTTCTAATTCCACGTCTGGAATTTTAGGGTTCTTAAGTTCGTTCTAAATTATAGGACATTACATCTTCTTTAAGACCATTTTGGAAGGAAAGATAGAGGGGAAAAGAGGACGGGGAAGACCGAGACCAGCTTACATAGACCAAATAAAAGAAAAGGTTGAGGTCGTGTCGTAATAGGACGTCAAGAAACTGACACAAAATCGAACTGAATGGCGATTACTCCACAAACAAGAGCCCTGCTCTTAAATTTACATATATACATAAAATCACGCCTTTACCCCTAATGGGGTAGGCAGAGCGTTAACTAGCTAAACAAAGGGCGTTCCGCCACGTCTGACAAAGTTTTGAGGGTTATTTAAGATAGATTTGTAGGAATATTGCTGTAGTGACAGGTTGTCAGCCCATCGCCTAAATTACAATATACTAAAACCCGGATCCCTTAGCTGGTTTTCACAGCATGCCCGGGAGGAAATGCAGCTGGCACATTCTATGTTTTTCTCTCGCTCCCTGGTAAGCATGGAAGAAATTCTAAAATTTGAAGAGAGAAATTCGTTCCACATAATTAAAATAATATCCAATTAAGGGAGATTATTTCAACTTTCTAAATAAATAATTAGCATGAATTTACAATACCTATTATTCTAAAACCCGTTTACTACAGAAGAAGAATATTTACCTACTGGAGAAAAGCTTATTCCCACGGGAAATCTCATCAAGATACAAACGGCCGCAAAGTTAGAGTATTCCTAGTTTGTTTGCTCCATCGTCGACTCTGTTTCGGTCATCCCTGAAAAAGTGTCTAGAGTCAAGAGCAAATCAAATTCAAGTCTTCTTCTTCTGTCGAGTGGGTATCGAGTCTATGGACCCGATGAACCCTGGTGTCAGAGTTTTTAAACCGCCTAGTAACACAACTATTAGGCCTCTGACATGGTTTTGTGTAACGTTCACTATCAAAGACAGCGACCGGGACCGACGGCTTAACGTGCCCTCCGAAGCACGAAATCTTTTTTTTCTTTTCGGACAATCAGGTGATTCAGCCTGCAATGTCCTACCCAAACTGGGGAAAAATTCACAAAGTGATAAATTCTCAAATATCAACTTTGTGTTTTCCCCCCTGGGAATCGAACCCAGGACCTCCGGATCTGGAGTCCATGACACTAGTCACTAGACCACGAAGGCAGTTAATTTCAAGTAAAAAAAGACCATTCGACCGTTCAATATTTTCTTTCCTGAAGACTATGTTATTTATTGGGTGTGATAGGTAAACTCCGGTGCGAGGACATGAGGAAATAAAAAAGAATATTCATAAGAAGGCTGTCAATATGCCAGACGGGTCTGTTTACAAAATGTTCGCAATTTTAATAAATCTTGCTTTGCTTGCTTAACTGCTTCCGCGGTCTAGCGGTCTGAGCCATGGGTTCTCATGCCTCCGGTCCCGAGTTCGGTTCCCTGCGGGAGATAATTTCCTTTGTGTTGTTTTCTTCCATGCTGGACTGAGAGTCATAGAAAAACATAGAATGTTCCAGCTGCCCTTCCTCCCGGGCATGCTGTAGAAGTCAGCAAAAGGGACTCGAGGGTTACAGTGTATTGTAATTTAGGCGATGGGCTGACAACCTGTCACTATAGCAATACAAATTACAATCTAAAATTGCCCCCAATTTTTGTCAGACGTGACGGAAGAGCATTTTACGAGGCGTTTAACGCTCTGCCTACCCCGTAAGGGATGAAGGCGTGACTATATGTATGTATGTATGTGTTGTTATTTCTAGTTTGGTTAGGATATTGCAGGCTGATCACCTGATTGTCCGAAAAGTAAGATGATCCATGCTGTTGGATGGGCATGTAAATAGTCGGTCCTGCGCCTGATTTCTATTTGGTCGTATCAGTCAATCTGTCCCATCAGAATAAGAGATTGAAGGAAAAAAGAGTGCACCTGTGACCTAAAAACTCCTGCGCAGTTGGCCGATCTCTGGGAGATTGTCCACCATCACCGAAAATCGGTGGGAGGACTAATAAATCTTGCTTACTTAAGTACTTTAGTTCTTCAGTTCATATTCGATATCATATTCAAACTATGTATATGTTGAAGGAAAGACTAGGGATTACAAATGGGTTGTAAAATATGTATGTAGTTCAGTTGCTTAGTAATACGGCATGAAACGCCGTGGTCGGCACCAATTCGGCTCGGCTTATGTGTACCTATTTAGGATCATGTTGGGTATTTGATAAACTCTCCCATTAAACCCCTTTTGATCGTTCTGCGTAACTTTCAGCGCCCTATCTATCCCGATGATGTCTTAATGATCACTCTAATCAAAAATGAATTGGCCCAATAAAGAATTGTTAATAGAATAGTATCAGGAAGTCGCATGCCTTTACCGTCTCCAGTTGTTCCAGAAAATACACATTCATTCATACATACATACATACATACATATAATCACGTCTTTATCCCCAATGGGGTAGGCAGAGCGTAAACGAACTAAACAGAGGTCGTTCCGCTACGCGACTGGCAAACTTTTGAGTGTTATTTAAGATAGATTTGTTGGCATATTGCTGTAGTGATAGGTTGTCAGTCCATCGCCCAAATTGCGATTTACAGAAACCCTCGGATCCCTTAGCAGGTTTTTACAGCATGCCCGGGAGGAAATGCAGTTGGCAATGTTTTTCTCTCGCTCCCAATCCAGCATGAAAGTAAATATTCATTCAACGCCAAATTCGCCAACTTTTTCGCTCCTCAACGTTCCCCATCTTCTCTGTAGCTATTTATCTTTGTTAACAAAATTGAATTCGTATTCATCACTTTATAAAGGTTATTTCTTCCTTTACTTCGTTGTTGTTGTGCCCTTTTTTGTTACGTCAGTAAAGCACGCATTTTATCCCAAGTTTTCTGCAAAATTCCAATTTGAATAGGTATACGGCAATTATTGTGCGAACTTTTGGGGATGCTCTGACAGTGAATTACAGTAGATAACGCTTTTGTGATAAAAATAATTTATCGAGAAAAATACATCGTTAGATCATTATACCGGGTGTAAGGGACAGCGTCCCGCAAACTGATAGGGGTTGCTCAGTCAACGACACTGAACAACTATCACCAGATTTCTTTTTTGCAAACCTAATTTTCTGATCGAGGTGGTTATTTTGTATGGGATAGTAATTTTATTTATCGTTTCCTAAAATAAATTCCTGGTGATAGCAGTTCAGTTTCGTGGACTGAGCAATCCCTATCATTTTGCGGGACGCTGTCCCTTACACCCCGTATAAGCATAGAGTCCGTCCAATGGTGAGCGGGCACCGTTACCTCCATGACATTTATTCTACCACGTTAGGCCGTTGTTCCCTCGTAGATACATACATACATACAATCACGCCTCTACCCCTAATGGGGTAGGCAGAGCGTAAACGACCTAAACAAATGTCGTTCCGCCACGTCTGATGAAGTTTTGAGGGTAAGATACATTTGTAGGTATATTGCTGTAGTGACAGGTTGTCAGCCCATCGCCTAAATTACAACATACTGAAACCCTCGGATCTCTTAGCTGGTTTTTACAGCATACCCGGGAGGAAATGCAACTGGCAGATTCTATGTGTTTCTCTCGCTCCCAGGCCAGCACGGAATAAATACCTCGTAGATACTAGGTGTGATTTTATATTTACGTGCACTACGTAAGGTATTTTGTAAACAGCTCTTCTTTAAATAAAGTCTCAAAGAAATTGACACAAAAGGACACCATAGAAAAGAAATTCCAGCTGAGAAAAAAAAAATATCTTACGATCTGTTTTTTTTTCGTCGGACGAACCCTTAGGTCTGCTTACACAGTGGGACCGCACGCCACCTGATACCCTCAGGAAATAAGGCAAAAAGGTGGGCAAGAAGGAAGTTTAGGGACTGCGTCACTGGGTTCCGTAGTGTATAGGTAAGTTTACGACATTGGACGTTTTGGCAGACACCTGTGAGATAAAATTAATGGTGATGTATTTTCGACTACAGCAATATACATACAAATCTATCTTAAATAACCGTCAAAACTTTGTCAGACGTGGCGGAACGTCCTTTGTTTAGGGCGTTCACACACTGCCTATCCCATTAGGGATAAAGGCGTGATTAATGTATGTATGTATTAAAGTTTATTTCATCGTCCCTACAATTACTATCATATTTCTTGGCCAATTCCCATGATTCGTGTATTTACTTATATTTTTATTGTATTCAAATAAATAATATTATATTGTGAAGATACCCTAAAAATAATGAGAAACAAATACAAAGGGTCTTCTGGATTATCGGCTAAGAATATTGGAGAGGTTTGTGCCAGATTCGCTTTTTTCCGTTAATTGGTACGATCCGCAGATATAAAGGTTTTCGGGGCAACCTTACACAGCATTAATAGGTAATATTTATTACTCGTTTGGCTCTATCTTTTGTTAAGGTTTGGCTTTTTTGTTAATAATTATTCTTTGTCCATCTTTTGCCAAATTATTATAATTTATTATATTAAATTATATATTAGAAAAATATATCAATTCATTGTTTACCCTTTTCAGACGAATGTTAACACTTTCTGCCTACCCTAAAAGGGACAAAAGTTGCTGACTGTCTGTAAATTATATATATTCACTTAAATATCTGTTGTATGCTGTAAGTATAGCTTCCATGCTGGTCTGGGAGTGATAGAAAAACATAGAATGAGTCAGCTGTATCTACTCCCGGGCATGCTGTAAAAACCATCTAAGGGATTCGAGGGTTTCTGTATATTGTAATTTAGGCGATGGGCTGAAAACCTGTCACTACAGCAATATACAGATCTATCTTAAACAACCCTCGAATCTTGTCAGACATGGCGAAAAAACTTTTGTTTGGGTCGTTGACTCTCTGCTTATCCATTATCATATGTATGTTAGTATAAAACATTACTTTGTAACAAGCGATCAAATATTTTTTTATTTTGAAAATTTAAGGTAAAACTCATTTAGATATAATCCCACCCACTGTTGTAATCTTTGTTAGGTCCTCACGATAAACGTTAATGTATGGAAAATACCTTTCAGACTGGCATGCATAAGTGCAGCAACACACAGGCGTCACTTACTGCGCGTAAGGTTGCGCTCAACACGCTGTTAATGCTGTTTGCATTGCCTACAACACACATGCGCCACCTTACACTGTACGCTACTAAAAGAGAGATGCGCCGACGTAGTTCCTCGCTTCGCGCGCTTAGAGCGTATGGTGACGCATGTGTGTTGTAGGCAATGCAAAAAGCATTGACAGCGCGTTGAGCGCAACCTTACGCGCAGTAAGTGACGCCTGTGTGTTGCTGCACTAAAACTTAAAATGTAAATCCAACTACATTTTAGCACCTTTTAGTAAATCTAAGTTTGAAGATAGTAAAGCTCGTCGGGACCATCTTTTGAGATGTAAATCGCACCCGAAAGCGGACGGTGCTTTGATGTGCTAATTTCGACCTAAATGGTATCAGAATACGGTTTTAATTAAAATATCCGGTCTGTTATCGAAGCCAAACTTATTCAGGGTTTAGAAGTTTGGTATGATTAAAATTTGCAGATGGTATTAAGGGCATGGACTTGATGTGGTGCCTAAAAGGAATTTAACAAGAGATTCTGTATAGAGAATTAAGAAAGTTCTGTTACAACTTTGATAAGGCAAGAATTCCTCGAATCAGACAAAGCCTACTCATACTTCGTATTTCTTTGTGGTAATTGTAAGGCACGGGTCACACTGAAGTGACGTAAAACGGAGACAAGACACGGACACTTTTACGTTCTCCTTAACTGTTTTTTTTTCTATGCGTTCACATCCTATCCCTCTAAATAACGTCCCATTTGTTTCACAAAAAGACAGATGTGTGTCTAATATTATTTCAAAGAACTACAATAATCAAATGGAGAAAAAGCTAAAGTTGAAAAGCGCCGCCATAAAGGCTTGATGCGCTCTCGCATTTGCGATAGCGATCGAAAACTCCGCCAACTTTCATAAACATTCGCAGCGCCGTTCCGCATGAGCTGATAGTGAGCTAAATTTATGAAAAAAGTGGATATTGAAACAAATTCTCCTTTATATTCTTAGTGTGAAATATTGGTTGGTGTTACGAACACTGCATACCTAAATACTTATAGGTTATATTCGCCTTTAAAAAACGGCAACTGGTCACTCCTTCCTAATCTACTTTTTTTTAATGTAGGCAAAGGCCTCCCCTCTTTTACGTCACATGTCTCGGTCTTGTGTTACTGGCAGTTTGGAAGTAATGTCTCCAAGTCATCTCTCCATCTTCTGCGAAGCCGGCCTCTACGTCGGTGACCATCTTCTGGTCGGGGTGCATGCGATAGATATACTCTGCATAAATATAATAAAACATGCGAATCAAGACACAGCACGTACGGCATGTTTTTAATTAGTTAATTTACATAATATATCAAGCGGAGTATTTATGTTCAAAAATCTTTGATAAACTTCCATGCTGGCCTGGGAGCGAGAGAAAAACATAGAATGTGCCAGCTGCATTTCCTCCCGGGCATGCTGTAAAATCCAGCTAAGGGATCCGAGGGTTTCAGTATATTGTAATTTAGGCGATGGGCTGACAACCTGTCACTACAGCAATATATACCTAGAATTCTATCTTAAATAACCCTCAAAACTTTGTCAGACGTGGCGGGACACCTTTGTTTAGGTCGTTTACGCTCTGCCTACCCCATTAGGGATACAGGCGTGAATAT